>JAPDPM010000001.1:13592500-23592500 GCA_032173925.1 Heritiera fomes | reverse complement strand
TTTTAGAAATGAATACTGAACTGTGAATATTTTATGAATTTTTATTATTGAACTGCTTATGTTTTCTAACATATGCATTTATGGACTGATTGAAGATTTTATTATTAGAATTGATTTCTTTAATGGTATTTATACCGCTTATAAACTGTTTTGAGACTATTAGGCTCTATATCATGCTAATTGTTACTGCACTGTTGTTGATAGACCTGCCAAGTCTTCAGCTTCCTTAGTTTTCTCTTGGCAAGTGTACATTGTGGACGTACTGACTATGGCCATATGTCTTATTGTTACTATTTCTCCATTTTTGGGATACTATTATGGCATGATATTTATTAGGTGTTGCATGGTCTCCACTGTACTGTAATATTTTACTGAACTAAATTTCCTACTAATACTGAATTGAATTATTTATATATCGACTACATGAAGAATTTTAAAATGTTTACTATACTATTTACCGGATTTCTATATTGAACTGTTTACTGAATTGATTCAGTTAAATTGTTTATATACTGAAATATTGCATGGTATGATTTTAATGTGATTTATACTATTTCTTCATATCATCTCTAACTGTTTACTCCCTATAGTCACAACTAGGGACTGGGACACGACGATATTTCAAAGTATCTCTTATACTCTATACGGTTACCTAACCGACTATAGTATCCTTCCTATAAATGTCCTTTAACGTATTGTTAGAAATCAAATGTTTTATGTATATAGATTTCATCGTATTAGTTTTTACATACGAATTTCTTACTAGGAATTTAGCTCACCCCCCTCTTTTCCCACCTCACAGATTATCTGTCGTGATATACTATTCCATTGATTAGTTGTCCTTTGGTACCCTCAGGCAGCTGTTGTTTGATCGTGGAGGTATATTTTATTTTCTTTTATATGTTCAAACGTTTATGTACAATAGGACTTTTGTATAATTTATGTACAGAGGATGTAAAGTTAGTAACATGTACTAAAAATGATACTTTTGCTGTAAATATAAATATAAGCTATAGATAGACTTTTATTTACAATTTGATTACTTTAATAAGTGAGTGTTATAAAGGCATCACAGACAGCCCAACCAACTGACTGTATATGTTATTTATGGATATTTACTGTATATTACGAAATGTTACATAGATAAACCAGGCTTTGATAATTTTACTTTGAAATCAAAAGAAGCTTAAATTTAAGGTTGAAAGTCTTTTTGTTGAAATTATCTTTATACTAAATGAAATATGAGAGAGAACTGATGCTCTTGATGCTGCAGGAAGTACCACTATTACTGTCGGAAAGGTTCAATTTGTTTTTCACTTAAGAACGAGGCTTGTTTTTTCTCGTTTTATTTATGGCATCTCTATCTTGGTTTGACATAACAAGTTCAAATGCAGGCTTTAGTGTTTTAGTTGGCATTGATTTTTCAAATCAAAGACATGCTAAATTTTCTTTATATACCAACAAGTCATTAGAAGAAGTAGAAATGGACTTCGTTACTAGGCATTTGGATATGATTCGAATCTTAGAGTTGCTGTTGCTAGGAAGGCTTTACACTTACCACTCCTAGCCTAATCAGAATTAGTTTCAAACTGTAAAACGAATAAGGATACATGTGACTACACAAAAAAATTTTCTTTATATCCTATTTTCATTTCATATGTGATTTTGATTTAACTTTTACAAATTTTACATAATTATATCCCACATATAATTGTCACGTCCTGATTTCTTAAAATGTGAACTAATTTTTTTTTCCTTTTCATTCGTTTGGTTTGGGCTGTGCTTAGTGTCATCAATTTCGATATTAAGCTAAAACTTACTTAGCCAAATCAATTTCCAATTATTTAGGTTAGTCCTAGTACGGTCATTTACAGTAAGTGTTTACTTTTCTTTAAATTTTCATCTCAATTACATCAAGTTAAAAGTATTTCATAACTATACTCAAATGAATAACCTCAACTGTATAAATATCAAGTATCAAACATTAACCTCAATTTTACCTTCATCTCTAATCAAATAACCATAATTGACATTCAGACTCCTTTGGTTTACATCCTTTTACACGTTTAAGTACTATATAATAAAGTCTGAATACATAAAGTAACTGTTCAATTATACCTCTAAGATACAATCTAAAAGCCTTGAAGGAATTCGATTAGAATCTTCTCTTAACAAGGGCAGCTAATACTGTAGAAAATCTGTAAGGTGAGTTTAACAGCAAGAAATATATATATATATATATATATATATATATATATATATATATATATATATATATAAGAGCTAATACTATGCAAACTACATGCCCTTATCATAAACATGCTCCTACAATAACAGTGACAATCGATCAGTGTTTAGGAACTTGGAAGGAATAAATACTGTAGCTGAATAAAGATACCAAACTAAGAACAGAGGGTGCTTTAGAGTACCTCACTTGTCCCGGTCCCTAAGTTCGACTGTAGGAATCATACTAGAATTTCACACAAAAGGAATTCATGCGTATGAAATCAGTATTAAAACATTTCAATCCTTTAGTAACAATACTATATAGTGAACAATCATTATCAAATCATTTACAATATAAAATCGATCAAATCAATCGTATATACTTTCAGTAAGCACTCTATTCAATTGATAAACAATATCATTGGTATGAACAATCTTCAATTCACATTTCAGTTCAGTCGATAAAAAGTTCAGTTCAATGAAGACAAGGCAGCACCCAATAGAATTATGCTGTTTCAGTATCCCAAGAAGGGAGTCTGGAAAGTCCTCAATATGCACTAATCCGTGTGACAATTAGGACAATTGATGACTGGATCAGGGTCAAACAACAAATAATATAGTATAGTTCAAACAATACAGCATGATTACTTGAAGGCAACTATGGGGAGCCAACAATATTAAAATATTTACTTGATTCCCATGAAAAAAATAAAACAATACTTTATACTTTCAAAACATAATATAATAATACAGTCGAAATATAAACTTTTAGGAACCAAGTTTCACTTTAAATCTCATGGATCCAAAAGATGAGTAACACCATGTAGAACTTAGTCTCATAGGCTCAAAAGGTAACTCCATAGTGCACACTCAATCTATAAAATTCCATCTTAAAATAGTTACAAAACCATGAATTAAAATCATTTCGCTCAATGCAAAATAAATATCATTTCAATATGTAAAATTAGAATAGACAGATCCTTAGCAATTCAAATCATATTGTTCAGAGATCAACACATTGCGTTCAAAAAATTCGGTCAAAGTCAAAACATTCAAAATATTAACTTCAATTAGACAATCAAAACTTTCAATAAAACAATGTTAGACAATCCAATACATTCAAAAACATTCACTTCAATTAGACATTCAAACTTTCGATAATGCATTTCACAACCTAGTTCATATTACAATTGGAAACCAGATATAGTACATTAAGTTAGATCAAAACATGTCCTTTAACTACCCAATAAAACTAGTACAATCTCATACGATACAGTTTTTTTAAATAGTAACACTCAGTAAAAACAAATACAATATAAAACCATTTAATTAAATAAACAATTTTCTTAATATTTTTATTTACTTATCCACAAAGCTCTACAGCTTATTTGTTCCATTTAAAACATTTAAATCTCTCGAGATCCCTCTAAAACTACAGAATTAATAATATATATATATATATATATATAAATATAAAAACCAAACCCAAGCTACCCAAAAACTTTGCACTTAATTACTATCTAGTTTGGTTATTGTATCTCTAACTCAACATTTGGTCTCACTGACAATTTACAAAATTTTGATAGCATAACGGTACTATCTATCCTAACCATCCTACACTTAAACACAATGCAATAGCCACAAATCTAGTTTCCCAATACCAATTCAGTTACAATATCAATCACACAGTTCAAGTTACACAGTCCAATCAATCAATCTCAATGCAGTTTTATTGTTCAACTATGCAAAGTTTCAATCAGTCATTACTAATGCAGTCACAGTATTCCTACGCCTTCTATATGTATCCCTTACCTTACTCCTCGCTATTACACTCGAAGATTCCTCAATTGTAGCTCAATTGACACACCTCCTCTTTTGTTGGAATTCTCACGCACAGTCTACTAGGATCAAAATTTACCATAGGCCTTTAGACACTTCCTTTCCAATTCTATCTTCACAATTTCTTTGAACATTATTCTCAAACTCATATTGAATCATCTAAACAAGATTTGAACCATTAAAACCCAATATTCCTTATATGGCCGAACCTTAGTTTGGTTTTATAGGCACTTCTTTCAGTTTTAAACAATTTTAGCCTTGTTCATACATGTTTCCTTGTCATACCTCAAAATAAGTCTTGTTAGAACCCTTTAACACTAAACCCTAAGGTGATTGAAACTCTCTTTTCAGTTTTCCTTAGGATTTTTTCAAAATCAAGCTTATACCTTAGTCTAGAACTAGCCATACATCACTACATCTCATTTTCATGCAAAAATTCCATAACTTTTTGCTTGGGAACCCACTTAACCGAACCTTAAGCACTGCCAGTGACATTTTTACAACATATTCATGCTTAGAACAATCAAAATTATCAAATATATCAACAATGAACAAAACTAAAATTTTCTGCTCAAGGTTACCTTAAACAGCCAAAACTTTTAGCACATTTTTCACCAGGTAAGCAAACTCCGTTTGGGCTGAATTTTTGATATGTTTTAAAGGAGAACCTAAGCTAAAATCGGTCCTTCTTGGCTGGACTAAAAGGAGGTCGTTTTGGTGTGGCTTTTTCCTCTCCTTTCTTTCAAAACGGAACCTGCCCTGTTTTCCCCCTGTTTTTGGTTCGGGGAAAGCTGGCTGTTTGTAGCAGCTCTTCCGGTGTTTTGGGGCTGAAATTTTGTGTGTTTGAAGGCCACGATATGAGGTTTAAATCTGGAGTTTCCCGACTTAATTCCTTCTTTTTCCCTTTTTTTCCTCTCTTTTTCACGATTTTGTTTCCCCTGTTTACTGCCCTGTTTCGTTCCTCCAAGTTTTAGCTTCTGTCCCAATCTGTTCAGACCTTTTCTTTTATTTTTTTGATTTAATTTTCAACCTTTAATTGTTAAGGAAAGTAGGGTGGTCAATGGTCAATGAAAAGCTTATAAAAATCATACAAAACTATCTTGTAATAGCTGCCTACTCCGCCACGATTTTCAGCTTTCTTCAAGTTTCAATTCTGCATTGTTTCGGTCAGCCACGTATTCCCCCATTTCAGCCAAATATTTTGACCTTTGTTGGGCTATTTTCCTACATAAGTTAGTCTCTAAGGTTGAGTATATTAAGGCTATTGAAAAGTATAAGTTCTTCTAAGAATTTTATCTATATCCTTCCCCTGTACTATACCTACTACAAGGTTTGTCCAGCTGGAATTTCAGCTGCTGTTCTATGATAATTCCAACCCTCGTTTCATATATCTTTTACTCATTAACAATACTCAATAAATAAGGAATTTCAAGTAGTCAAAAGTTAAGAAAAATGTGTTAACATATTTAATAAATTTCAGCTTCTTTTCCTCTTGCTTCACACGGTATTCAGTCCAAGTTTTCCATAGTGTCTGTTGATTTTAAAAATTCACTGAGATCAATTAATTATGAATTAAAATATGAGCCATATATGGTTGGAAAGATCCTCGAATTAACTTTCTAACGCAATTTGAATCACCTCAACCGGAGTTTCCTATCAAAACTTATGCCTGATTCTTTACCAATTGCTCAGTTTCGAATTTCCTGCATGTGACGTGAATGTAGGAGTTTATCAGTGTCGATCCAAAATGAAATAAAATGTGAGCCTTATATTTCTGAAAAGATATTTAAGTTAGTTTTTTAATGGATTTTGAATCACCTTAATCGAAGTTTCTTACCAACCACTATGGGTGAATCTTTTTAGATAGGTCGGCTAGTAGAATCTACTGCTCATAAGGTAAATTTACAAAATTTCTGATATTGATCCATAACGAAATAAAATACGAGCCCTATATGATTGGAAAGATAATTAAGTTAGCTTTTCAGAGAATCTTACGGTTTATCATTTGTATACTCCGATCAAGAATTATAATCGAAATACTATCAATTGGTCATTTAATTCTCGTGATGTCTTGATCCTCAAATTTTTCAATCCTTAATTTACTTACTAAAAGTATAAAATTCTTGGTTATCATAGTTTGGGATTTGACTTCTTCACGTCGGGGTTTAACCAAACTCATTTAACTCCTATACGTCAAACCACATTAGCCATTTTGACCACTCGATCCCATAACCTATGGACAAAAACGTCATTTTTCAATTATTGGCCATAATTTGTAGGTATCTCAAATTGAATTCCGATTGCGACAAAATTTATACCATAAATATTTCAAATTCCAAATGTCAATAATTTCCCTTTTAAGGGTCATTTTAAGTCTCCACAGATCTTGTCAAGCCCGCATCCAACTTCTCTAACATAATTACTATTTGACAATTCTTAGTGATTTACCTTCGCTTTACCATTTCTATATCTTTTAACTTATGTAGTCAGTTAGAAAAATGTGAGAAAATATGGTCCTCACAATAATTTTTTTATATTATTGTATTGTAATACACAAATTACAAATAAAAAATATTAAATATACAAATGTTATACTTTTTGTAAACATAATAATTTATATTATAAAGTTTCAAATATATATTATCAATAAATTTATTTTATTATCAATAAATTTATTTTTTTAATTAATTTATTTCTATGCATAACATAGGTTTAAAATTAGTTATTCTTAAATCAAATAATTCCACAATTCATTTCGGTTAAATCCTTAATTTCTCCAAATCACATGAATAGGTTAATCTCTTATAAATTATAGCTTAAATCTCCATCACTCATCCCCAATAAATCTTGTTTTCATTATATCCATAATTTAATATCTTAATTATAGGTTAAGAATTTTTCGGATCTCACAATGTAATAGGTTTGATGGTGTATTAATTTTTAGTGTTTGATTAAAATTAAAAGACTTTAGATAATTGATATATAAATAAGAAAAATAACAATAAGTAGGCTTAATAGCCAAATGTGTCCTCCACGTTTGCCACAAAATGGAATTAAGTCCTTAATGTTTAAATGCATGGAAATCAATCCTAAACGTTACAAAATAATTGGATTAAGGACATTTCCATTAAATCCTTTAATTTCCATTAAGTTTTATTAGTGGTAGGGGTAACGGAAATTAAATGATTTAACAGAAATGTCCTTAATTCAATTATTTTGTAACGTTTAGGACTGATTTTCATACATTTAAATGTTGAGGACTTAATTCTATTTTGTGGCAAATGTGGAGGACACATTTGGCTATTAAGCCTAATAAGTAAATAAGACAATGATGATGATGATGATGATCATGATTAAGGAGTATATATATAAAATTTGTAAAAATAGAATGAAAAGTATTTATAAATAAGAAAAATAAATTATAAAAATGAATATAAATTACTACGATAATGAAATTTCAAGAAGATTGCACATAAGTAATATTCTTAAAAAATTTCTTGGTGAATTTTTTTTTTCAAGGCCTCACCAACATATGGAGGGTCTAAATGAAATTTTTAATAGCAAGTAGTTTATGCTTATTTTCCGGACTATGAATAAAATATTACTAAGAGATATTATTAAATAAATAAGAATAATGAAATAAAAGTTATAATTTCATAAATTGATTAATAAATTAAGAGAATGAACATAAACATTTTCGATTTTGAGATTCTAAAGCAGGTTACGCATAAGTAATATTTTAAAATTTTTTAGGCGAGAAAATTCCTTTTAAAGTTTGACCAATATAATAGAGGATCCAAATGGAAATTTTCAATAACAAATAATTCATATTCATCTTCATTAAAAAATAAAACCTTAATTTTTTTTGTTCATAAGAGGTACAAGGGGATTCCTTTGCAATATATTAAACTAATTAAAGACATGTATGAAGATGCAAGGACACATGTGAGGACATGAGGAAGGCAAACAAGTGAATTTCTTATTACAGTGGGATTACACCAAGGGTCAGCATTAAGTTCATTCTTGTTTGCGGTCGTTATGGACGAACTAACAAAATCCATCCAGTATAAGGTACCTTGGTGTATGATGTTTGCAGATGATATTATCCTATGTGCGGAAACTAGAGCGAAGATCAGTGCAAAGTTGGAATTATGGAGACAAACGTTAGAACCAAGTGAAAGAGCATAACGTAGTGACGTTAGATATGGTGGTGATACCTAAGAAGGACCATTTTCAATATTTGGAGTCGATAGTACAGATATATGGAAAGATTGATGGTAATGTGACTTATAGGATCTAGGCTGGATAGAGTAAGTGGAGAAGTGCTACAGGTGCGTTGTGTGATCAAGAAATTCCTATACGGTTGAAAGGCAAGTTTTATAGGACAATTGTTAAACAAACATTGTTATATGGTAGTAAATGTTGGGCGACTAAAAGACTGCATACACAAAAATGAGTGTAACAGAAATACAAATGTTCTGATGGATATATGGATATAAAAGAAAGGATAGAATGAGAAATGAAGATATTCGTAAGATGGTTGGAGTGGTACCTATCGAAGATAAGATGTGTAAAAGTCGTTTACGTTGGTTTGGACACGTACAACGCAGACCTGTAAATGCTCTAGTTAGGAGAATAGAGGCTATCAATGCTGAGAGAAGGGTTAAAACTAGATGAAGATTGAAAAAGATTTGGAAGAAAGTAAGTTGGAAAGATATTGAAGTATTAGAGTTGGATGAATACATGGCCTTAGATAAGAATGTGTGGAGGAGGAGAATACATATGGATGATTTAATGTAAATTCAAATATTGGTTAATATAGCCTACCTTAATCTCTTAGGATAAAGGCTCTAATGATGATGGTGATGAAGAGGTACAAAGGGGGAGTGAGAATCGAACCTTGAACCTAATCTCTCTCAAAGAAAGGTAACAACTATTTGGCCAAGCCTTGTTTGTTAAATAAAATCTTAATTAAACATAAATAAATAGTAAATAATAATATGGTAAGGATAAACAGTAAGAATAAATTGGGTAGAAAGAGTCAAAATATGATTTTTCATAAATTATTCAATCCAATCTAACGATAAAACCTCTTCAAGAAAGTTATATAATGCTACTTGAATACTCTTGAGATGAGAAAAGTTTCTTAAGATGTCCAACTAGCGTAATAGAGGAAACTTAAAAATATTTTCCAATATATTATTAATCATGTTGAAATTAAAAATCAATCAAAGCAAATTTGGAATAACCTTAGACTAGTTAGTACCATCTTAGATGGCCCTTGTAGGGGGAAGGTGCTAATCCTTGCTCATATGTAGCCACACTCCTAGATCTAGGATTATGAATATAGACCAAACCTTATATTTAGATGTGTATAGGTGACTAATCACATCTAGATAAAATGGTTAGCGGCAACTATTAGTTTTTGTGTCTAGCAGTTAAGTTTTCGAACGGAGTCGTTTTTAAGATGTCCCACTAGTAGAGGTAGCAAATGGGCGGATCGGATCGGGTTTGGGTTGGATCATTTTGGATCGGATCATTTTGGGTTAAGGAAAAATTATATCATTTCGAGTTCGGATAAGGTCGGGTTTGCGTCAAGGAAAAATCGGTCTATTCGGATTTAGATCATTTCGGATTCGGATAAAGTTAGGTTTGAATCAATTTGAATTTAGATCAATTTGGGTTCGGATTAGATCGGGTTTGAGTCGTTGACTTTTTTAGCAATTCAAGTTGGTCGGATTTGGATTCGAGTTGATTAGATTTGAATTCGGGTCGATTGGACAGGTTTATTGGGTTAAGCCTTGGTCATCTCGATGTGATTTATCTAGTATGAAAATCAACTGAAACCATATTTCTAAGAATTACAAAACTCATGAAAATAAAATTTTCTTCTTACATGACCTATAGTACAATTGGGATTGAAATAATCAAAATATTTAATAATCTGTATGATAATTTTCTTTATAATATATTTACTAATATTCATAAATTAATTACATTTTTTTCATTCTATTTTTATTATCTATAATAATTAATAACTTTATGAATCAAAGTTATTTAATAATCCTTACTAAATATCATAATTCAGTACTATATATCTCTTTAATTTATCTTGATTTTTTATAGAATAATTGGAAATATTAAGTGCAGATGATATAGCTTCTGTACTCTATTTAGATTAGCCATTAAATAATTATACATTAGGTTCAAATGAATGCAATATAAAAGTGAATATTTAAGTTTAACTAGATTAAAAAAATATATAACACTCATATTATTGAAAAAAATTATATTTTTACTATATTAAAATACTTTAATAATTAATTTTAACATTTAAATATTTATTGATAATATTAAATTTAAGTTTGAATCTTTTCAGGTTTGGGTAAATTTGGATTCGGATCAATTTGGATTTGGGTCAATTTGGGTTCGGATCAATTCGGGTTCGGATCAATTCGAGTTCGGGTTAATCTAAAATCGAATGAATTTGGGTTCGGATCAATTCGGGTTCGGATCAATGTAAATTCGGATAAATTTGGTTTCGAATCAATTCGGATTCGGATCGGGTTGGATTTGGATTATTGACTTTTTTAGTCAAATCGAATCGGTCGGATTTAGATTCGGGTTAATTGAGCGGATTTTTCGGGTCGGGTATACTTTTGTCACCTCTACCCACTAGCAAAATGGAAGATACTTAAAAATGTTTTCTAATATAAATCATGTTGAAATTAAAAATCAATTAAAGTAAATTTAGAATAGACTAAAATATTAAAAAAGCTCTTGAACTTTATCTCTTTATTTAAATAAGTTATTATATATTTATTGTATTCAAATAAGTCCTTAAGTTTTAATTTATATTCAAGTAAGTTTTTATTTCAAATGAAGATTACATATTAGTAAAAATTGATTTAAATCAATTTAACCAATTAAAATACAGTTAATTTGGTTCAGTTAAATCGATTTTAAGTTCAAATCAATTTTTTAAGTTGTTTATTCGATTAAGACGGTATCTAAAATTACAAATCAAACCAACCGAATTAATTGATATATTTAAATATATTATTTATAATATAAATATTTAAATATTATATAATATATTATACAATCAATTTTTTATGGAAGAAGTTGGGATTTAAAACCCATTCGAAAAATCAATCAATTGCTCACCCCTATAAAAATTGATTTATGTTAAAAGTTCATTTAAGTATAAAGTAAAAGTTAAAGGCTTATTTAAATACTCAAATTAAAATTTAAATGCTTACTTGAATATAAATTAAAGTTTAAGAGCTTATCTTGTATAAAAAAAAGTTTAAGAATTTATCTAAATTCAATAAAAGTATAAGGGTTAAATGAGATGACAAAATTCAAAAGTTTTTTTTTTAAATATCTTAACCTTTAGTATTAACTTAAATTAATTGATATCATCTTAGATAGTGGTTGTGGAGGAGAGATGCCAATTTTTTCTTACATGTAATCATTTCCCTTTAAATGTAGATCAATTCTTGTTTTTAAACATGTATTGATGACAAATTATATTGACGTGGACTAGGTCAATTATTACTGGGCTTTTCTATAAATCAAGTTGAAGACCATTGAGCCAAATGATAATATAAGCCCAAGAGGAAAGAGTACTCAAAAGGCCCACAAATGATCCACTGGGTTATTATTTAAGCTATGGGGCTTAAAGGTAATTACGCGCGAAATAACTCCTATAAATAGGTCACAAGTATCATTCTTATCTTAAACCCTAAGCTCTATTTGCCTACTGAAACGCTGTCAAAACCCTGTCTGACTTAAGCATCGGAGTGCTTTCCCCTGCACCCCCTGATGGTTTTTTCTCTTGCAGAATTCTTGAAGACAAACTAACACGAAGATCGAGGATTTGACGTCAGCAAACATTAATTGTTGTTTTTGGCAACAACAATTGGCGCCGTCTGTGGGAAACTAACAGAAAAGCCATAAAAAATGGTGAAAGACGATCTGTGGAAGACAGGGTATGTAGGCTGCGGCAGGATGCACAGGTTACATAATAAGGTCTTGGGCGAGAGACTGGATCTCGCCCATAAGACAGCCACGAGTCGAGAGCATAGCTCTCGCGCGCGACAAGCTTTCGGTGATAGAGTACATACTACTAGCGTCAGCCTTGCTTGTCACTCGAAGATCTCTGGTGATAGAGTACAAAGCAATTCGGCGATTGAGTGGCTTCCGCACGAGATAGCATTGAGCGAGAGAGTGGCTATCCTGTCGCCCAACAGCCAAAAACTTAGCATAGCCTCTCGCCCAAAAGCCTCATATGGCCTCTCGCCCAAAAGCCTCACATGGCCTCTCGCCCAAAAAGCCTCACATGGCATCTCGCCCAAGAGCCTCACATGGCCTCTCGCCCAAAAGTCTTTCATACCCTCTCACCCAAAAGTCTTTCATAGCCTCTCACCCAAAAGCATCACATGGCCTCTCGCCCAAAAGTCTCGCATAGCCTCTCGCCCAAGAGCCTCACATGGCCTCTCGCCCAAAAGTCTCACATGGCCTCTCGCCCAAAAAGCTTCACATAGTCTCTCGCCCAAAAAGCCTCACATAGTCTCTCGCCCAAAAAGTTAGCATAGCCTCTCGCCAAAAAGCCTAACATAGTCTCTCGCCCAAAAGTCTCACATAGCCTCTCGCCATTTTAACCTCCCATAGTCTCTCGCACAAAAGCCTACATCGCAGAGTTATCTCTCGCGTGCAGAAAATTCTTTTGGCGAGAGACCTCCTGTTTTCGCCTGGGGCGAGAGCTATCTCTCGCAACAAACAGGTCCTTGCGCGAGAGATCTCTCCTGTTAGCCTGGGCGAGAGCTATTCTCGCACGAAGAAAGGTCCTTGGCAAGAGACCCCCTCCGGTTAGCCTGGGCGATAGCTATCTCTCGCGCAAACAGACTGCATTGGGCGAGAGGCTAACTCACGTGCAGGCAGCCCTTGGCGAAAGACCTTCTCTTGTTAGTATTGGGCGAAAGCTTCATGGGCGATAGACTAGCGCTCGCACCAGACAACACGGGCGAGAGAACATGGGTGACAGACCGGCTCTCTCACCTGACTGTATGGCGAGAGATTGCATGGGTGATCGACCTTTGGCGAAAGGGTGTCTATCACACCCGACAAGCTGGGCGAGAGATAGGCTTTCGCACCTAAAACCTTTTCGAGAGAAGAATGGCTTTCGGCAAGAGACATCACTGGCAAGAGACTAGCTCTCGCCCTCGACAAAGTTTTGGCGAAAAAGTGGCTCTCGCATTCGTGAGCTTGGGCGAGAGCTTCATAGACGACAGCTAGCATAAATTACTTCACCAAAAGGTTACAATCAACAGAACTAAAATAAACAACCATGCAAGAACCAACCACTGCAGACAAGACAATTTAACTATTGCAACAGCAGTTGGCAGAAAGTGTTAGTGGCAGAGTGAAGTAGAGATGCAAAATTCGACTGTGTCTCCCCCCCATCGCCACTGGTCTACACTTGCTGCAGGCACATGACAAACAACTTTGGCGATAGAATGCATTGATTAGCAACTGCCCAGCCTGCCACACTCAAGGTTCTAGGCTATAGAGTAGCACGCCTAAGAGACAATATAGCCCGAAACACATGAAGACAACTTTCAATATAGTGGCGGGCAAGCACAGTACTCGTGCGGTAGGACCTTGACGAGGTGGAGCAATAGGCAAACATAGATCGCACGTGGCAGGCTCCCTTGACGAGAGAGTGGCTCGCCTAATAGAGCAAAGTTGGCGAACACAGGGCGCCCGCGGCAAGAATCTTTAGCGATAGATTCGCTTACTCAAAACGATAAAAACTTTGGCGATAGAGTGGCTCGCCCATGCATCAACCAATGTAGGCAAGCACAAGACCAATGCAGCAGACACTCTCGGTGATTGAGTGGCATGTTGTGATTGTATAACCAACACCATAGCCCAGCCTCCGCAGCAAGGCTCACTTGGTAAAACACGTGCCAAGGCGCGAGAAGCGATCTAGATGGGCAAGCATGGAACAAGCTGAAGAGTTTAGCTGAGATACGCCCACGATGTTATATAAGCTTGCCCAGGAAAGGAAAAAGCTGGATGGAGAGCTCAAAATGAGCGACCGTAAGTCCAATGGAGCTTCATCGGGCAAGCCCCAATCAAAGACCTCAGAGAACGTACCAAAACTTCAAAGGCTAACTCGTGTTTGCCCAGGTGCGCGTGAACATAGATAAGCAACGGAAACCAGGCAATGCACAAAAGGTCAGACGGGTTAGTGACCACCACACGAGTACGGATGTGAATGATGAGTAAGAATACAGCCATCCTAAGACCCAGGCAAGCAAGCCCTTATCAACCGATATAGGAACTCGCCTAGGAGAGAGAACTCTATGGGCGAGCCATTCAGAGTGACTGAATCGAGAAAAGATTAGGCAACTCTGTACACCATCAAACACAACGCTCGAGAAAAAGTTCATCTTTGAACAGGAATGACAACACTGTTTCAAAGAAGAACTCGGGGAGCTATATAGTGTAACGGTACGCTAAATACTGTAAAAGTAAAAGGTATTGTGCCGCAAAAAAAAAGGAAAAACAAAAGAAGAGAAAGAAAAAGCTGAGGCTATGACCAGTCACATATTTGGCGACAGGCAATAATCTCTGGCGGCAGAATACAAGAAGTGGGCTACAACCCTGCCTATCGCCCATAAGTTCCCTGGTGATTGAGTACACAGAATGAGCAGAGTCCAACCTGTTGCCTGAAAGATCTCTGGCGATAGAATACAAGGAATGGGCGACAGCATTGTTTTCAATTCGGCGAGCACAGGCATGCACATGACTAATTTTGGCGACAAGGTTCCACGTGGCAGACTCTTTCTGCAAGAGGTGGCTCACGCGTGTGATAGCCAAAATGGCTAGAAAGGGGGACTACTATTGAAGATCTCACAAAGATGCCACTCTTTTGAATACTCAGTTGCATGCATGGCGTTATGTGACAGAACAATCTGTCGCTTGAAAGGGGCTTGCTACACTGCAAATTTGCGTGACTACAAGCATGCAACAGGCACTCTGTCCCAAGCTAGCTCAAGGCCACGCAACAGAGCAGTTTGCACAACTATAGGCATGCGACACGACTAGAACATGGGCAACCTTATCTTCTTCGTTGTGAAATTGAACTTCAAAGCCAAGAAGAGTGACAGGCCTTGTACAAGACAAGAGCTCCCGCACACGGCAAGCCTTGAGCTAGACAAGAGCTCCCGTGCGTGACAAGCCTTGAGCGAGACATGGTCTCCCGCATGCGACAGACCTTGGGCGACAGGGGAGCTCCCACGAGCGACAGGCCTTGGATGAGATAGGGGCTCTCGCATGCGATAAGCTCCCTACTTTGATAAAATGACAGCGAAGAAAATTAGGTGAACACAGCACCCATACGCAAAATTCCCCCGTTAGCACAATGCAGGCGAGCAAAGAACACCCGAGTCATCCCTTTCGGCAATGGCTAGCAACGCTAGAGAGCATGGAATCCAAACTACTGGTTCTCCCATTAAAAAAAAACTTTGGCGAGCACATTTAAATTTGACGATCCAAGCGCACGTCCAAGTGCGGGATTTGAGCGGAACGATCTAGAATCTTCTAGACCTAGTCCGACCGAGTGTCCAAAAGCTTCCTTCGGCCCAAGAACTACTTTAGCAATCTAGAAGTGGCTTAAGAGCCACACACTTGGACTATTGATAACCACACATGTGAAAGAGGGTTTATCTATATAAAGAGTGTGTCGGCTTCATGAGTCCTTTAAGCAAGACAAGGATGTGCCGGCTCAAGGTGTCGAGATCAAGGATGTGTCTCCTTTGTAAGCCCCTATACATAGCATTCTGGAGTATTAATACAAGTGAGTGCTTGGCACAACGGAAATTGCAAACACACTCAAGCAGGGACATAAGGGTGGTAACCAGATCTGAGGTACTCTCAAACGATGTTTTCAATTTTCTTGTCCACTCTAACAATTGTGATTGAATTAGGCAGGTGTCCGAGGTAGGCACTAGCCACTGTCGTGAAAGGCAGCAAGCCAGGAAGAGCTTGGTTCAATCTTAAACAACTTGTGGTAAGCTCGTGAAGATAGATTGCTGGTACCGAGGCACGACTTAGTGCACAATCCATGGTTGACAGCAACACATCACAACACTCATACCTTACAAATTTTTCAAAGACAAAGACTTGGAATGGTACTGGTGGTAAACATTTGCTATTATTGTTTTAACATTTGCTGCAATTATTCTACTTAATTGAAAATACTACATTATGAAATGAAAGGCCGGTTATTATTATCTGTACTATGATAATCCTCCATGTTTGATAGACATGTTGCAGGAATAGAAGAAGACGCGAGACGGGCACAAATAAGTCCCTAAGCGAAAAATGCGCGAGACGGGCACAAATAAGACCTTAAGCGTGAAGAAGACGCGAGACGGGCACAAATAAGTCCCTAAGCGAAAAATGCGCGAGACGGGCACAAATAAGACCTTAAGCGTGAAGAAGACACGAGACGGGCACAAATAAGTCCCTAAGCGAAAAATGCGCGAGACGGGCACAAATAAGACCCTAAGCATGACGAAGACGCTAGAAGGGCAAAATAAGACCCCAAGCGGGCAAAATAAGACCCTAAGCATGACGAAGACGCTAGAAGGGCAAAATAAGACCCCAAGCAGGCAAAATAAGTCCCTAAGCGAAAAATGCGCGAGACGGGCACAAATAAGACCCTAAGCATGACGAAGACGCTAGAAGGGCAAAATAAGACCCCAAGCGGGCAAAATAAGACCCTAAGTGAGAAAACGACACGAGACGGGCACAAATAAGTCCCTAAGCGAAAAATACGCGAGACAGGCAAAAATAAGACCCTAAGCGAGAAAAAGATGCGAGACGGGCACAAATAAGTCCCTAAGCGAAAAATACGCGAGACGGGCAAAAATAAGACCCTAAGCGAGAAGATACAAGACGAGCAAAACAAAAAGTCCCTAAGCACAAAAGGGTGCGAGACGGACAAAAATATCTCTAAACGAGGTACGTTACAATTTTATCATATTACATTTAACGCATTATGTTGGCATCTCGGATATAAACGATATTATATTCTAACAAGTCCTTAAGCGGATAGTTCGCAAGACAGGACCAATACTCCAGTAAAAGTTCTTCTTTGGACACAAAAAGTTGCAAAGAAAAACTTGGGGAGCACAAAGTATGCAGGCTGTGAGGTATGGTATGAGGTACGTTACAATTTTATCATTGGATATGTACTACAATTGATTGACAAAGTGCATGCAAACGTTTTATATTGGCATTCCGGATATAAAAGCGATGTTATATCCTTATCAATTCTATAAAGTCCCTAAGCACAAAATGGTGCGAGACGGGCAAATTCGAAAATCCCTAAGCGAAAAGTGTGCGAGATGGGCAAATGAAAAGTCCCTAAGCACAAAAGCGTGCGAGATGGGCAAACCAAAAGCCTGAAGCGAAAAATGTGCGATGTAGGCTACGCATTTACTTGAAGCAAAAAAGTGTGCGATGTAAGTCATGCATGACGTGCTTGAGCTTGAAGCAGTAATTGAGCGACATAAGCCCCGTATGTAAAAGA
The DNA here is from genome assembly GCA_032173925.1 of Heritiera fomes. Classification (NCBI taxonomy): domain Eukaryota; kingdom Viridiplantae; phylum Streptophyta; class Magnoliopsida; order Malvales; family Malvaceae; genus Heritiera; species Heritiera fomes. Next base: position 23,574,826 of record JAPDPM010000001.1, on the reverse strand, counting down.
ACTTGAAGCAAAAAAGTGCACAAGGAAAGCCTGATTATTACGTGAGACTAATACAAGGTAAATGTATAGTTGCTTCGGTAGATGAGTTTAAAAATGGGCTGATCAGTTTGTAAAAGACTAAGCTCTTTCACAAAAAACTGGGGAGCACTCTAGATTAACTTCTGCCTCAAAAGGAGCATCGATACTAATAGGCACCCAAGCATCTACGCCCTGAGGTGCTATAATTATCTAAATCATCTTCGTCCAAGCCTGTGAGAACCCCGACCATCTCGGGTCAATGAAAAGGCTCTTAAGGGCTGGTAAGATCAGATAGATCTTTATAAATGCCTATTCTCAGAAAATGTTCCAAATCCTCAGCATCAGGATCAAGCTTCAACCAATCCGGAGCATGCCAAGCACAAACCGCATTTGATGAAAGCAAAAGGCTCTGGTGGCTCCGCAATCTTGTAATTTCTCCTTATAACTCTTGGTTTCGGTCAGCTAAGACCTTGAATTTGAAAAGAATGGTGGTATATTCCACTGGAGAAGCATTTCGGTCAGAGAAGAAAAACGTATCCCGGTAGTGTTCTAAAAAGACACTTTGACAAAAAAAATGATGACACGAAGTCATTTCTGCTACGAATAATAATGAAGTTCACTAGTTAAGCCCTCAAGTGAAGATGAAAAGATTCTTGGAAGAGGGTAGCAAGAGAATTTGAAAAGCTCATTCTTTATATACTCTTTCACAAGGTAAACCTTGTAAAAGAGTGGGGAGCAATTGATGTGGACTAGGTCAATTATTACTAAGCTTTTCTATAAATCAAGTTGAAGACCATTGAGCCAAATGATAATATAAGCCCAAGAGGAAAGAGGACTCAGAAGGCCCATAAATGATCCACTGGGTTATTATTTAAGCTATGAGGCTTAAAGGTAATTACGCGCGAAATAACTCCTATAAATAGGTCACAAGTATCATTCTTAAACCCTAAGCTCTATTTGCCTACTAAAACCTTGTCAAAACCCTGTCTGACTTAAGTATCGGAGTGCGCGCGCAGGGGAAAACCCCTGCGCCCCCTGATGGTTTTCTCTCTTGCAGAATTCTTGAAGACAAACTAACACGAAGATCGAGGATTTGACGTCAGTAAACATTAATTGTTGTTTTTGGCAACAACATATATATTGGTAGAATAATTGATGGCAATTACTAAGTTTTATTTCTACCAATTAAGTTCTTGAACTAAATCATTATAACAATTTCCTTTTTTTTTTGGTCGAAACCCCCCGGTATCCACTTTCGGTGACTATTCCGGAGTCGGGGGAGACAGAGCTTGGTTAGGCAGTCCCCCTCCCAACATTGACACTCCATACACAAGTCAGGATTCGAACCCTGGCCTTGCTTAAGGAGCGAGAGCCGCTAGCCACTCACGCCAATCAATTGTCGGTATTATAACAATTTCCTTATTTCCATTAATATTTATTACATTTTTTTTCTTGAACTTTCTCCACACTACCGATATGTCTCGAAGAATTTTCTCCTCTATTTTCATAAATCTAAGTTGAGACTCTCAGAAAAACCTTACCGTCAGACCAAGATCACGTTCATCAAACACGAAGTCTCCGTTTACCAAAAAAAAAAAAAGTCTCCGTTACAGGGTCCTTCACATGCCCCTAAAAAGCAAACTCGCTTACCAAAACCCTCAACTCACCTTCACTAAGTGCTGGAAAAAAAAAAGCGGTAAGGATTTTGTTTTATCGCTTCTGTTTCTGCAGTTACTTGCTTGTTTGATGTGTTTGATTTTATGAGTAATTGTGGTTTCTGTGTTCGTGTGTTTGAATGGATTGTTCTATACTTGAATGGGTTGTTCTGTGTTGAAATGGTGTCTGGGTTGCTGTTTGTGTTTTGGCTGTGCGAATTGGTTGTCTTGGTTTGCTGGGTTTTGTTGTTCTGTATATCGTGGCTACTGGGTAAGGTTTGGGTCGATGATAAGTATTTTCTGAGACCAAGAAATATCAATCTCTCTTCCCTCTGCGTTTCCAGGATCTCAGAATTGCTAATTGGGTTTTTTTTTTTTATGTAATTGCAGGTATTTTCATCCCTTTTAGGATTTGAGATTAATTCTGTTCAGATTGAAAGTGATAAAAAGTAAAGTATTTCAAACAGCAAGGATTTCAAGATTCAAACTCTATCCAAATATGTGAAGAAAAAGTTTACTTCATTCAACTACTTGTTGATTGCTAATAGAGCTTTTGTGCTGTATGAATTTCCCCTTATTGTGGAGATAGGTTTTCAATCTATGTGTATGCTGGCTGCAATGGCAGATATTGTTTCTCTCCAAAAGACTTTACGGTAAGATAAAATTTGATTTTATTGTAAAGTTAAAATAAAAAATATATGATTAGATATAAATTGAATGTCATTAAACATAAAATATGTTATAAATATTTTAAAAATATAATTATTAATATAAACATTAGTATCAATAAATTTAAACATATAATAATTTTGCTATAATGCACGTTCTGTATTAATTGTTGTATAGATTTAAGGTTGTTTTCATAATGGAATAGCATGGATGCCTAGAAACGGATCTGCCTCTTGATTCTTTATTTTACTGATCTTTTTCCTTTATTTATCAACTACAGATTAATTGCAAGATCCAGTCCCATTTTTGGTCTCTTTCCCTCTTTGGTTTTGCTTGAACACCAAGTTCACTATTATTTTTTTTTATTTTTTTTCATATTTATATCAATCTGCTAAATCTAATAAAAAAATAAAAATGAAGTAAATAAAGTGAATTAAATTAGAAAAGAAAAAAGAAAAGAAAAAAAATAAGATGAGAAAAATAAGCCTAAACCGTTGATACAGATCGATGGAGATATATCTTTTCATTTAGTTTTTGCTTTTTGGGATAAAAAAATCTGAGTGAAATTTCTTTTGGTGTGCATTTTAATTGTCTAAAATGGCTTGAATTTTGTTGGCACCTTTAATGCACATGGTATTCTTGTCATTATGTGAGGAATATATATGAGGAGTGATTAACTTATATATGTGTAAAATATTTTGGTTTTACACATTTTCATTTCTCCCTATAGGATTAATATTGTTGCAAATTAAACGTTAGATTTAACAGCTTACTCTTATTTATCATATATGTAATTTTTTGAATTAATCTTGCATTCTTATCATTTCAATTGAGAATAGCACTTTTTTAATATATATTAACATTTGAAATTTTATTTTATGAAACAAATAGTTAGACATATTCAATTAATTTGAAATTTATCATATATAATTTACGTGAATAAAACATAAAATTTAATAATTGGATTAAAAAAATATATAAATCTTTAAAAAGTATGAAAATGCGTAAAATTAAATTTATTTTACATGTGTAAGCGGATCCATATATATATATATATATATATATATGTATTTGAGTTGCACTTTAATAGAAAAAGTTCTTGAAGAGATTTGATTGAGCAAATAATATATTTTGCATGTGATACTAACTCTTTAAAGAAATAATGTCTAATCTACCTCATTTCTGAAATAACACTCTTTGAAACTAAAAACTTTATACTACAATCTTACATTTAGATTATCATTATGCTCAACTTATCATTATTAATTTGTTGACAATTTCTACAGTGTAACGTGGGTCTTTGCGTTAGTGTGTGTATATGTTTAGCCACTCTTTTGAAACTCAAGTTCTATACTACAGGATTATCATTATGTCAAGTTATCACTATTAAATCGTTGACAATTTCTGCAGGGGATTTTACCTGCATATATGTAGATTATCCTTATGTCAAAACTTCAAATTATCACTATTAATTGGTTGACAATTTCTGCAGTGTAATGCGGGTGTGTGTGCATGTGTGTGTGTGCGCGTGCTTGTTTATATAACATGCAATCTCATAGTTTAAGCCCTTTGACATTTGTTCCGTTTAGGTTACCTTCTTCAAAAATGCTTGAAAGTGAACATACAAAGTCAATACAAAGTAAAAAACGATGCATGGTTTTCCATTGTTTTAATGCCTGCTGGAACCAGCAACCAGAGATGCTGGAAGCCAAACAAGAATACTACATCCGCAATGGAGCCCCCTTATTAGAGAAGCAAGTAGCCATTTCCCAGGGCAGAAGCTTCAACAGCGAGCCACTCAGGATATTTTCTTCCAAGGAAATCAGAGATGCTACAAACAACTATGACCAGGGCCTCATACTCGGCGTTGAAGTGGCTACAGTCTACAAAGGATTCATGGAAAATGGGAGAGTCGCTATCAAAGTAGCTCAAGGCCTTCCTCCTGCGGAGAGAATCATTGATTTTTTCTTGAACCAGGTAACCATAAAACGAGTAATCAACCATAAGAATGTGGTGAGACTCTATGGCTGCTGCTTGGAAACTGAGATACCAGTCCTGGTTTTTGAGTTTCTGTCAAACGAATCTCTCTATGCCAATCTTCATAAAAGGAACCCAATTTCATGGTCAGATCGTGTGAGAATTGCCAGAGAGATATCCTATGCACTCTGCTACATGCATTTAGGTGGACCAAAGCCTATTGTTCATTTGGACGTTAAAACTAAGAACATATTTTTGGATGAGCATTTCACTGCCAAGTTATCCAACTTCGGATATTCAACCCCTATATCCCCTGAAGAGACCGTCCGCACCTGGGCAGCCTTGGGCACCGACGGATACATAGACCCCGAGTATCGAGAAACATTGCGTGTCAACGAGAAATGTGATGTTTATAGCTTCGGAGTTGTGCTGATAGAACTGTTGACATCCATTGATCCCACTGCAATTGCATTACGGCACGGTAACTTGGTTAATCACTTCGTTTCTTTTGTACAGGAGAGCCGCTTATTCGAAATTGTAGATGGTAGAGTTCTTGAACAAGGGAGCAGAGAAGAAATTGAAGCATTTGCAGCACTTGCATTCAAGTGTGTTGGGAAGGGTGATGAGAGACCAACAATGAAAGAGGTAGCCTTGGAGCTTAGGAGGGTTCACGATCTTATAAGATCTCAATAAAAAATTTTTTACAGCCAATTAAGTTCAAATCAATTTTAAATTTATACAGTAAAATAAAAAGATTAAAGGTTTATAAAATTTTAATGTGAAATCCGATTATACTGTACATGTAATATGTAATTAATTTGAGTAAAAATCTGGTGCTAAGTGATTATAGGTGAAAGAGTGATGTGAGTCTTACTTATTTTTATGTATTCAGAAGGGATCAAGACTAAAAATGTCGATGAAATAATATGATGATTTTGAGGTTTAAAATTATTAAATTATACTATTATGAATTTTTCTAAATTATTTTGTGAAGTTGGAAAACAAATTGGAAAATGACGGATACGTTTTGAGGGTATTTTTGTAAGTTATATTCAAACTAAAATGAGTTGGGATGAAGTAAAAATATCTTGATATTCTACATAAAAAAGGAGAATAAGATAGTGTCAAGATATTTATCGAAAATGTGGTGAAGTGAAAGAAATTCAGTGGTGGGTTGTGGGGGTAAAATCGAAATTTTTTACCATCCGTGCATCGCACGTCAACGAGACCACTTTCAATTATCAAGATATATTTAATATACCCATTCCAAATTGAAATTCGAAAATTTTGAGCACGTTGACATGGTTTTTACGCCAGCGGAAGTGTAAGGGTAAAATCGTTCAAAATTTCATAATTAGAGGTATTTTGGTTATTTGGCAAGGTTCCAGAATTCTCTTTATTTTTTAGTCAACTGCCAAGAGCCACTATTCCCCTTCTCCTCCATCAAGCCTCACACCATCTTCAAACCAAAAAGAAAGAAAACACCAAGCTTTCTAACTTACACTACACTTAAAATTTCAATACAATTTATATACCAAAATTGATCCTCTCTTTCTCCTTTACAATCCTGTACCAATATTTTATTGAAAAACCAACCAAAAAAAGAGAAAAGGAGAGGGATACCATTCAACCAAGCTAGGTAAGTCACCATTCCTTATCTTTTTCTTGAATCCAATGGCATGAATCAATTCATCTAGGTTTAGTGATCATGTTTCTAGTCATGGTTTTTGTTTAAATCTTGAAAAATAAAAATTCACCATGGATGAGGCATTTGGCCAAGCATGGGATCATGGGGTTTCATTGTGTTCCAAGCTCAAAAATGTTGCCAAATGAATGGTTGAGCATAGTAGAATCATTTAGCAAAGTTAGAACGATGAAAATCAACAAAATCACCATCCACCAATTTTGATCAAGGTGAAGGGGAATAGATTCATGGTTGTTCTTGATGTTTTGAGAGTAGATTTAGACTGTAGAAATTACGAGGAGCTTGTTGGTATGCTCGGATTTAAAATCCAATGCAAAATAAAGAAGTTACATTATACTACCGGTAGACATCATATTGCAAAAATATTTGCAGTGTCCAATGTGGCTGCATTTTAATATGAACTTTAGCTTTAAAATAAGGATTAAATAAGCTAATAATTTTGGTGAAATTAATTGCAGCTTAGGAGTTATGGTATTCGTGTGGTGCAGTCGAGAAGTGCGATCTCCATAGACAGGTAAGGGACACGTGTGTGATTTGTAGGGATATCTGAATGCATGGTTTTCATGTTATGAATTTTATAAAATTATTTGTAAAGTGAATTGCCTCGAATTTATTGTGAATTGTAGTTATATGGCTGGTTGAATTGTGTTTAAAAGTGTAGGGAGGCTAGGACACTGACAGCCGTTATATTACTGAAATTTATTAAAAATATTTCTAAAAATAACATAAAATATTTTGATGCATTATTGATTTCTATCCTAGCCTTAAAAGTGAGGAATTGATTATTCCCTATAAATGGTGAATTTACCGAAAATAATTTCTTAAATATTCATGTTACTGATTTCGGTAAAAGTTAAATTATCGAAAATTCCTCCCACGTGTTTTCTAGTGAAATATGTGATCTGTTGTAAAGTGAAATGGTGAATAATATTTTATAAATTATTTTTAGTATAATATTCATTTTTTTATTACGATTTTCCTTTATGGACTGACTGAAGTTTTGTCATGTGTAATGATTTCCATAAAGGCTTTATCGCTGTGTAAATATTGTTTTGAGACAAAAATGTTTCCACATATGTTCTATAGTGAGAAATGTGTTTGGTGGAATTACTATTAATTTTGGAAAATAAATATTTCTATTCTCCATAAGGTAGGAAACTACCAGAAATGATTTCCTGTAACCTTGAATTGAAAGTTTTGGAAAGAAAACGTAGAAATATGAATATATATGTTTACGGTGAAATGGAATATTATGAGATTTATTATTACAGTGCAATCATTTTATAACACAGTTTTAACCGTATAAGATACTATGATTTTTACCTTTATAGATTTTCTAAAAAGATATTATTGATTTTACTTAATTCCGTAAAAGTAACGAGATTTTACATATACTATTTTGAGACTGATAGGCTTTATATCATGCTGATATGTGACGTGTAATATGTGATATGTGAAGCTATTGACACTAGTCCTGTTTTCAGTGTCTCGGTTGACACTGGATCAGTGTACAATCGAGGACACCTATAGATTATGGCTATGGATCTCACGTGTTTATTATACTGTTCCTACAGGGATCTCATGTGTTCATTATTATTCCTTATGGGACTTATAGCATGATATCACTTGGGTGTTGTCGGGTCTGCACTATGATTTCATGTGTTATTATCGAATATAGTGATATTTTCTGGAAACGTGATGATTTCTGAAGTGTTTTATGACTAAATTGTTATTATATTTGAATAGTGTATTTTTACTGTTACACGTGTAAAAGTGTTGATTTCAATGGGGGAAATCTAATGATTTTCAAGTGTTAAATTAAGTAATATGATAAGTTGTTTTATTCGAGTGTATGAAATATTTATATGCACTAAATTTTAAATAAGTTTTACATGAAATTAAACTTCTGCTCCTTATAGTCACTTTGGGTTTCTGGGACAAGACATGTATTCCAAAATACTTTTCATACTCTATCTGGATTACCCGACCGACTATAGTATCCTTTCCTTTTAGTGTGCCTAGCATACCGATGGGAAACTAAAGGATTTTACTGCATGCAGTTTTTGTAATATCAAAAATTGTATACAACTCTCTTACTGAGCTGTGGTTTGCTCACCTTTTACTTTCATCATCACAGATTTTATGTATGGAATAGCTGAAGTACCAAACCATGGATTAGCTGCACTTTAAGTAGCTCGAAGTGTCATATAGTGGATTCTTGAGGTATCAAGTTTACATTTGTATATTTAGACATATTTATACAGTACTACTATTGTAAATTTAATTTTAGGGGATGTAAACTAACTCTTATAGTTGTGAATATTAATTGGTGATAAATAAATGTTGTCTAAATTATTTTACTGTTGTAGATAAACAATGTTTAAAGACATCACAGACAGCCCAACCGATTCATGTGTTTTAAAATGGGTGAAAAAGTGTAAAATACTATATACTTGGACTGTGACATTTAACCTCTTATTTAATTGTATTTTTTTGAAAAGTTGAGGGTTTATTTATAATTGAATAAAAGTTTATGGACTTTTATAATAAAATTAAAGGTTAAGAGCTTATATCTATTTTGTGTAAAAACTTAAGGTTTATTTGGTTATTAAACCTAAAATATTTGAATTATTGATATATAAATTTATAATATTTTTACTTTAATTACAAAGTGAATGATATGTCACATTATATATAATTTTTTATTAAATACACTACTAATAAAAACTCATCAAAAAATAGTTTATTAAAGATTATTTTATTAAAAAAATGGTTAGATAGAGAAGCTTGAGTTCGTATAAGTAAATCATTAGATGAAAAGAATGAAAAATAAAATAATAATCGTTTGTGTCTTATAGTCTTTATTTTTGTGTATTTTTTTAATATTAAGATTGTAAATTTCATATATTTGTTTAGTAGATTTATTATGTTTTCTTATGGATATAGACATTTTGTTGAAGTAAATTATGTCATTTTATTTTAAATTTGATATATCTTGCATGTTATTTAAATTAATAAATAAAAATTTTAAAAATAATAAACAATATAAAAATTTATAAATGGACTGTGCTTGGCGCAACACGTTATGAAAAATAATATTGTGCTTGGTCTATCACGATCCATTAGTACTATGGGTCATGGGCCATACTAGGCCATACCCTTAATTTTTATGCACTATGCTAGCACGATCCATTAAAAAATAGTATTATGTCAACAAGATCCATTAGTATATGAATTAATATTTACATGGGTCATATCAACTCAATACAAGCCATTGGACACCTTTACCTAAGATCAATCACAAAAATATCATTCTAAACTAGGTACCGAAAAAAATATCACTCTAAACTTGTCAAAACATCAAAACAGTTAATAAAACATAACTCAATCAAGAATCCAATGTGATTTTACAATTCTAGTGCCAAATGTTCAATGAAGCATACTAAAATGAACACAAGTAGGTATTTTGGCATTTTGACATTACGAAGCACATTTAAGGCAAGTTAAAACACCTTGACATAAACCTCTTTCTAGAATAAAAGGATTGGTAAATACTCCATTCAGCAATGAGTAGGACACAGTAGAAACACAATTCATTATTAAAGTAATCCACCTAGATCATGAGTCATCATATTTCCAAAAACTTCATTCCAATTATCATATACCTTACTCATGTCGAGTTTACGTTTGAAATAGCCTTCTTGACTTTGCCTTCTCCCTTTCAACGCACGCAACAATTCATACGCTACAATCATATTATCACTTATTAGCCTACTAGGACCAAAAGCACACTTTATCTCACTTATACATGTTGTAAGAATATGCTTCAATTTATTTGCCAAGACTTTAGCTATTTATTTACTCTCGCATTCTTTCGTAGAAAAAAAATGCATGATAACTCAGTTCTTTTGTAGTTTGTTGGATTTAATTATTACCTGGATTTAATTAGGTATTAATTTTTTATATTTTTTTATTTATTCGTTTAATTATCTTAACTTACAAATTAGTTTATTTTAATTTATTTAGTGTATTAATGCTATTTTTAAGATTAGTTTAATGATTTTTGAATTAGTTATTTTTTTAATATGAAATGTAAGAATTGTTGGGAAAAAATATCCCTCAAACCAAACACCTACAAAAATAGAGGAAAACAAAAACAAACACAATAATTTTAATGTGGTTTGGCCCAACCAATTTGGCCTACAACCACCTAACCAATTTGATAACCAATCAAACAATTACAACCGTGCAATTTTTAGAAGAGAAAAATTGCAAACTCCTTACAAACCCGACCCAACTATCCAAAGAGCCCAACTACACCCTTTTATAAGAGCCCAAACTCTATAACTCTTTGGGATATTTTACAAACAAGTCTGATACTTTATTTATAAGGGAATAGCCCTTATAACTTCTCCTATACTTTCGATGTGTGATTCAAGGCAAACCCCAACAAATCCTCCCTTAACTTGAATCCCCAAACTGCTCAACAACATCTGAAAAACTAACATACCTCTGAATCTTCTTACTCTTAGAAACAACTCTATCCTTTGTATCATCAAGCAAATATAGTTGTTTCTCATTCCTCTTTCCTTGCAAAACTAAACCACCATTCTTGTATACTTTGCAACAATCATTATTACCAACATATGTGTAACCACGTGAAGCTAACTCACCCAAGGAAATCAAATTGTAGCTAAAACTAGGTACATACCTCACATTACGAAGAGTCTTGACACCACCATCATGAAGCTTGAGTTGAACACTCCCAATACCTTCAATCTTCACTCGATTACCATTCCCAATTGCAATATTGCCTAAACTTACAACCTCTTTCAATTCATCAAACCGATCTTTATCATTGCAAATATGCATCGATGCAGCTGAATCCAAAACCCAACTTTTCTCATAAGTATGAGGCCCATCTAAACAAGTTGCCAATACATCATCATCCGAATCAGTCAAAACAACACATGTCTCATTCTTCTTTCCATCATCACTCTTTTGTTAAGCCTTCTTGAATACAGCCATATCCTCTCTTAATATCTTGCAGCGTGCTTGAATATGACCCTTCTCCCCACAATAATAACATTCCACCTCACTATAATCTCTGAATCTTGATCTTGATCTTGATCTCCCTCTTGATCCACCATGTCTCTCATTAGTCCTCCCTCGAGTAGAACCTTCCACAGTAGCTAGTACACCTCCCGCAGATGAAGAATCTTTTTTGCCCATAAATCTTTCATTCTCACGCAGCACAACAATCATATCATCCAATGTCAAAGTAGTTTTACCTACCAATAAAGTATGAACTAAAGGTCTATAGGACTTGGGCAAAGATGACAACAACATCAATGCCTTCTCTTCTTCTTTCAACTCTTTAGAATCAATAGCTAATAATTGTGAAACTAATCTATTAAATTCATTTAAGTGATCATGGAGACTCTTACCTTCATCCATCTTCAGAGAATATAAATCCATCTTCAAACACAATCTATTCGTCAGCGATTTTGATGCATAGATGTTTCCCAGCTTCTTCCACAATCCGGTCGGTGTCGTCTCGGTCAATACATTATACTTAATCTCTGGAGCAAGTGCCAATCTAATTGTGCTCACAGCCCTCTTCTGAATTCCAACCTAATCTTTATCTGACATTCTATCTGACTTATTTTCTTCTAATGCCAAATCTAGACCTTATTGCACTAGAAGATCCTGAATCATACTTTGCCATAACATAAAATTACTTTTACCATCAAATAAAGGAATTTCAAACTTGGGCATACCTCCAAACATAGCTTCAACCATAGCTTTCCTTCTCTTGCAGGATCACGAAACCTTCAGCTCTGATACCACTTGTTGGAAAAAAATATCCCTCAAACCAAACACCTACAAAAATAGAGGAAAGCAAAAACAAACACAATAATTTTAATGTGGTTTGGCCCAACCAATTTGGCCCATAGCTTTCCTTCTCTTGCAGGATCACGAAATCTTCAGCTCTGATACCACTTGTTGGAAAAAAATATCCCTCAAACCAAACACCTACAAAAATAGAGGAAAGTAAAAACAAACACAATAATTTTAATGTGGTTTGGCCCAACCAATTTGATAACCAATCAAACAATTACAACCGTGCAATTTTTAAAAGAGAAAAATTGCAAACTCCTTACAAACCCAACCCAACTACCCAAATAGCCCAACTACACCCTTTTATAAGAGCCCAAACTCTATAACTCTCTGGGATATTTTACAAATAAGCCTGACACTTTATTTATAAGGGAATAGCCTTTATAACTTCTCATATATTTTCGATGTAGGATTCAAGGCAAACCCCAACAAGAATAAACTATAGGATAATCAATAAGTGGTCAATCGCAACTAAGATTAATGATTGGTAGCGATTTCTTGATTTATACCTAACAGTTAATTCTTAAGACTTAGACATTATGACAAGTTCCTCCAAAAGACAATGCTTTTTTATTATGTGATGCTTTATAATGTATCAGCAAGTACAATTAATAATGCAAATTGTGCTAAATAGTTAATTTGGTAAATATTGAAGAAGATGAAGATAAATATATAGATAATTCAATCTACTCATTTGCAAAAGTCCAAATCGATAGTTTGATATCAGGCAACAATTTCAAGTTATATACATATATATATATATATATATATATATATATATATATATATATATAGGTTAAAAAGTAAAAAAAAATCCCTCAAAAAAAAATAAGTTTAGCAAATGATCCATTAATTTTTTTTGTAATCAATTGAGTTATTATATTTTAATTTTCACTCAATTAAGTTTTTTTGTGGACAAAAACCATTAAATCCATATGAAAATTATTATATCTGTATAGTACATGTGACCAAAATTTTAATAGACATAATTGTTTTCATAGAAGAAATAACTTAATCAAATGAAAATTGAAATGTAAGGGCTTAATTGATTGCAAAAAAAAAAATTAAAGACTCAATTGTTAAAACTATTTTTTCGAATATCTTTTTTCACCTTTTATATATATATATATATGAGGAAGGATCCACTTACACATGTGTAAAACAAATTTAGTTTTACACACTTTCATATCTTTTTATATGATTTATAATTTTTTAATCCGACCGTTGAATTTTATGTTCTATTCACATAGATCATGCATGCCAAATTTCAAATTAATCGAATACGTTTAACTATATATTTAATAAAATAAAATTTCAACCGTTGATATATATTGAAAAAAATACTATTCTCGATTAAAATGATAGAAATAACAGATTGATTCAAAAATTTACATATACAATAAATATGAGTAGGTTGTTAAATCCAACGGTTGGTTTGCAAAAATATTAATCCTATATGAAGATATAGAAGTGTGTAAAACAAATTTGTTTTACACATGTGTAAGTGGATCCCTTATATATATATATATATATATATATATATATTTATATATATTCTATGCTCCTTTATTCACTAATTCATTTAACATTTTCCAGTACAAGGCTAAGATGCCTCAGAGGTCATGACTCATCACACTATGACCTCTTCTCACAATTAGTATAAGGTAAAAAAAAGAAGGAAATTCAACACTCTCATACTTGAGCAAAAGCATTTGCGCATCTAATTGTGTCGGTTAATTGATTTATTTTTACCATCAGGCGTCCGGATTTTCTAGGAGGTAGGCTTCAACAGCCTTGAATATTTCCGAAGCTTTTCCTTCGCCGGCCTGGATACCGTCTTCCTTGATCTCAAACTCACCAATAGTGTAATATTTACCGGTGGTTCTGCGTATGGATCCCCCACTTGGAGATGGCTCCACCTAGAAATGATCATAAGTAGACTTAGCAATTTCACACATGACACGGTTACACGATATAAAAACGATACAAATATAAGATACGAAAGTAATATGGATTAAAATTTAGTAAAAATTGTATATGAATATTATAAAAGTTAAAAATAAGCTAAAAATAAGATTTTTTTTTCATATTAACACGAATTTTAACACGAAATTTTTGTATTTTATATGACATAAATATAATTTTATATGATACGAAAATAAATTAAAAACACAAATTACCAAATATAATTATTAGATTATATATTAATGGATCACATATGAGCTCGAACCCAACCCGATCAAACGAATGGTAAAACCCAAACACAGAGGCCAACCCAGACGGAGTGTGCTATAAACATTGACCTTTCTTTCCCGGTAAGGGAGAGAAAGGGAAAAAAACCAAAAAAAAAAATTTGGTATCAGATCTTCCTTACATTTTAGTTGAAAAACAAATTTTATGGCTCAATTGGTGAGAGCAACAACAATCTGGTTCCATCCAAAGCTATTTCCTAAACAGCCCAGAAACAGGACAGCATTGTATATCAACAACTCAACAGCTTCCTTAAACAACATAACCAACAAGAGGAAGTTTCCCATGCTGCTGTTTGACATCATGGACACCATTGTTCGTGACCCTTTTTACCATGACATCCCTGCCTTCTTCGGGTACCTGGGTTTTTCATTCCCCTCCCTCTTTTGTTCTTTAAATCCTTTTTCCGAATTGGGTCTGTTGGGTTTTATCATTTTTTTTTCATTTAAAATCAATATAGCTGCCCCCTGTTGACAATAGTTTTTGGATGTGATCAAAGTTAAATTTGATGGTCAGAATGTCTTTGAAGGAACTGATAGACTGCAAGCATCCAACTGCATGGATTGAGTTCGAAAATGGGATGATTGATGAGGTATAATAACTAGAAATATAATGCGGAATAGTTTAGTTATATTTCTCCTTATTTACCGGGTAAAGTAGTCATCTGAGAATACTGTTGAGGGATCTTTCAAACTTTTTTGATGGAGTTACCTAACAAGATTAAAATATTTCTTGAAATACGGTTCACTTTTTAGTTTTTAGGATTGATTGCCATTTCAAAGCAATAAAAACTATCATGGTGTTGATTATCTTTAAATTTTGTACATTTGGGCGTAAGCAATTTGACTAGAGTTGTACAGTAAACGGCTTGAGCTCAAGCTCTACTTTGAACTTGAGGCTTGAAATCCTTGAGCTTGAATGAGTTCCATTTTTCAAACTTAAGCTTGATTCAATTAGGCTCAAATACTTTAGATTTGTGATGTTATTCTTATTTATATCATACATTCATAAATATACACTCACAAAATGTTTTAATTTGTTGTAGAGTACATATATATTATAATATCAGTATTTCACTAGAAATTTATACATTTTTAAAATTCTTGATTAGCCTTGCCAGTGCTCGAGCTTGAGCTTGACTCAGCAGTGGATGAGTAGAGTTTGACTATTTCCTGACTAGCGTGCACACTGGTCTGACTCACACGGTCACACCCAAGTGGGACACACTATAGTAGTTTTGGTTTTTTGTTCTTTTCCATCATTGTTGTTATCTTACATCTCCAGCAAAATATGACTTGCAGTTAAACACACAAATAACTAGCCTTTTTTTCTAGCGCCCCCCCTCCTTTTTTTTTTTAATCTCAGATATGCTACCAGTTTTTCTGATAAGCGGATATAGTAGCTAAAGTATTGTTCTATTAACAAATTTTTTCTGAATGTATCAACTATTGCAGCTTGTCTAAACACTCAATACATGGCATAACACTTGTGTATAGCTTTTAGATTAACTATCATTACGTGCAGTGATTTTTATTTTTGTTCTTCTATTATGCAGTAGCCTTATCAGTTTTTTGTCAATGTTAACCTATCTATAACCATGATCCTTTACCATTTTGACCCATGTATTTGATTGTTTGACAGAAATATACTGACACTTGTAAATTTCTAATCCACCAAAAGCCTACCATGAAGGATTACTTAATCATTGCAAGTGCAATTTTACATTTATCAATGGAACTTTTGGATTTGTATTTCGTTCTTGTATTTTCTACAACATTTTTGCAATATGGCCTGTGAACAAAAAAAAAATGTAAAAGTTCCATGCCTTTCCTCTGTGTTTTTCACCCCCTTTTCCTCTCTCTTTTTCTCTTCTTACTTTAATCTCTTTGGTTCAGTATCACCTCATCTGTTGAGTCATTGCATTTCTCCTGCTTTTATTGTTTTGTCGTTTACCTTTGGAAATCAGAAAGTTATATTATTTCCTTTCAGGAGGAGCTAGCAAGGAAATTCTTTAAAGATGGAAGGCCTTTTGATCTGGAAGGTTGGCTTGCATTTTTTTTCTTGATATTGTTCTTTGTGTCTGTTGTATTGAGGTTGATTAGCATTTTCATTACAAACATGCAGAATGTGCTTGATTTTAGTATAAATTCTCAAATAAAATTGAATTTAAAATATTATGCATTAATTCTGGTGGAGATTGTTCCATTATGTCATTTTCTTTGTTTTTTATAGCATATGACATATAGATATCTTTTCCATAATCTTTTAGCACCCCAGTGCTAATTTTGATGGAAGTAATATGGGAAACCTAGCTAGCTAGGTTTAGAATCTTTTATGGTTAGGATTTTCAACTGAAAAGGAAAATGTTTAAACAAGTTTGGACTCAAACATATTGACAATGTGGGGTTTGGAGGTAGGAATCAGAGTACTGCTAGTTTATAAATATGTTGAAAAGAATTGTCAAAAGTAGAAGAAATTTGTTTCAAGATTAATTGTTTGATGACATCAATCTAAGAGAAGCATGAGAATTTGATATTAAAGAATGTAAAAAAGAAAATGTTTTTGTTTGCTAAAAAGTAAACATGGCGATTATTGTTCTTAGGTTTATTCTAGGTTGTTTATTAGAACTATCTGTGAACAAAACAGCCAAACCATCATGGCCTGTGGTTCTGAGCCTGCTGCACTCTTCAAAGAAAGGTTTAGGCCCTGGAATATGAATGCTTATGTTGATATAATGTATGGATATCTCATTAGTTGGGTGAGTGGATACCTGTGTGATGTTTGCATGCATGCAACTGCATTGTCAATTCAAATAGATGTGTTTTTATTTATTTATTTATTTATAATTCTGGGTTTATATGTGTATGTATCTGTGCCTGCAATTGCTTGGTTTGTGTGGCACTAGACAGATAGAGACAGTGTTAAAGAGAGCTTGAATTTATTCAGCTGTGCGTGCACCTATGTTTGCGTTTCATAGGCATGCGTATTCTGAGACTGTAAAATTTTAGTTAGCCTGTTTTTTCTTAGCTTTTAACTCTAAGCAAAAGAATAAAATAATTTTCTTAGAAATACTATAGCCTAACGAGCCACAAGCACGTGTAGAAACCTATGGTATCATGTAGGAACTAGGAAGTTAATATAAGAAATTTAGTTTGGAAAAAATATTACTATCATAAAAATACCTTTTTGCACAAAATGTGAAGAAGAGTCAATACTGACATGACACGGTGTGCTCTTTTCATTTTAGTTGGTTACCCGGGTTAGAAATATTGTACAATGGTAATGGGATTGAATTAGAGCAGAGAAGTATGAAGTCTTGAGGAGCTTGAGAGAAGTAGATGGAAAGTAAAAGCATAAAGACAGAGCAAGTCTCAACGGAGGACCTCTTGGGAAGTAGTAACAGATGGAACCAAAAGTGCAGCTGCTGGTACATGTACAAAATGTCGGGCAACAGTGACTGGTCTCTAGAAAGACTGATGCAGGAACAAGTGCACTAGTGATTATTACAATTATGTTTGTTCTGATCATAATGAAGATGGTGGTGACCATTTTTTGTCAAATAATGAAAATATATAATAGATCGAATGTTTTCCATACATATTTATAAGTAATATTAAGAAAAATAAAAGAAAGTGAAAATTGATGTGTAAGTTAAATATGATAATTTTTTAGTATTTAACGATACATGACTGTCGTTGGAATTAATAATAAACTAATCATACATGCATCTCAGCATTGTGCTTTGATGTTTTCTTACCCTTGAGAGCTGGACATGGGTAGAGGAGTAGGTTATGCTATTATAAACACATTTCCATTCGGGTTTAGAGAAACAGATTGCATTTGTTTAATGCAAGAGAAACTATGATACTGTTGCATTAGATTTTCAACAATGTTTTCTTCTTCGTATTTCTTTTATAATTTAAGTTTGTGCCTATTAAATATATCTGATATCTCTATGTTGGTCTTCCTAATTGTCTAAAAGTATTAATTCAACTTTTTTTCAGGCCTCAAAAATTGTATGAAAAGAGGATATTCCTACATAGAAGGAGTTGAAAAGTTGCTTCAAGCTTTGAAGCAAAACAACTATGAGATGCATGCTTTCACAAATTACCCCATATGGTAAGACGGAACAGCTCTAATGATTCCTTTTGATTAGTAGTTATTAATTAAATATATTTCTATGTGTATATATTTTTTTCAGGTACAAAATAATCGAGGACAAGTTAAAAATTTCAAATTATTTATCCTGGACATTTTGCTCATGCATGTATGGTATGTTGAAAGACTTAACCTACTCAGTATTGTCGACATTTCTCAGTGTTTATGTGTCTGTTTATTCATATCAGTGACTAATAGTTGTGGATGCACGTGGAGCTGTTTGTTTCTGGTGTCTTCTAATTCTGGCTTGGGCTGATTGTGTTAATTGTGTATATGTTATGTTTTGTAGTCTATATTTTATTAATTTAAAGTTTACTTTTACTGTTTTATTTACAAAAGCTTGATAATGTTGTTTGTGGAGATTTGATAGTAGAGTGGACTTTAGTAACACTCTTGCATATGGTCTTCTTTTAGATCTTCTCTAATTCCTGTCCAGCTTAAAATATAACTTCTGCACAGAACGATTGATTCTCTGTAATGTCTAGATCCAAATATAGAATATTCTAAGTTTATTTTTATTAGTTCCTAGTTCCTTAATCTTTTCGCTAATGTTCCTAGTTCCTTAATCTGATTGCTAATGTTTCATTTTATAACCTCTAAGTAATTATACAGAACGATGATTTCCTCACTCTTTACCCTCTTCCTCTCTGAAGTCATGGTAAAAAATCTAAAGCCAATGGTGAATGTAATGTCTTCATAATGATTATGAAAGTCCTAAGTAAAAGAGTCAACCTTAGTTTTTATTTCAACTGAAAAGATGGGGTAAATACCATCTAATTGGTGTTATGCTAATGTGGACTAGTCTTCCCATTTGTTACACCCAATTTGGGTGCATTGTCATTCCATTTTTGCTCTGCTTCTAACTGGACTTGAGTCTTTCTAAATTTTAGAGTTGATCATATGAATGTGTCATGGCCATGGAAATGAACTGTATACACGGAGAGCACCTAATAAAGGGATGTCAAAATTCCCAAATTTCACTTGGTTACATTCTGTTCCCATTCTTTTTATGCCACTGAACATGAAATAAAAGTAAATGGTGCCTGTTTTTGTGCTATAATTAGTAATCCAAAATATCACCATTTTTTTATGCTTCTTCTAAATGGTCAACTCTTAGTTTTTGGTTCATTACTACCACTTGCAGAAGCGAGCAGTCCTGTTGCCTTTGACTTAACCATTCAAAGACAAATGATGAAAAATATCTCCTTCTCTCCAACACAAGATTTTCCTTTTTTATTTACTTTTCATTCTCAGTAAATATTTCAATATATTTTAATACTGTTTAGTTGTCACTAATTGTGTTCTTGAGCAAATATGTATATCTCAAGAGAATGTTACCTGCTTTCTCTCTGTCATGTAGCTCATTCTGCTAAAGTAGATGATTCTGTTTACCGTGAATCCAGGAAAGAGAAAGCCTGATCCTGATTTCTATTTGGCTGTTGTGGAACATCTTAAAGTTGATCCAGCCAGCTGTATATTCATTGATGACAGGTATCATCCTTGACTACTTTCCACTGGGAGGCACTTCTAATAGGATCTAGAACCGGTAGTGGCAGAAAGTAAAATCCCTGATTTTGATGGAAAAACCATAGGAGATAGTGCACCTTGTATTAAAAAAAATTATGCTGTCAAATAAAAAAAAATTAGGACACATGTCAGTACTTCTATCTTAAGCCTGTGTGTGAACCCATGAATGCATGTGTTGGTCGAGACTGATGCCCTCGTGCGTCTATTGGGTTTTCATGGGAGTTTTCTATGCATGGATGTGTCTACGCACAATAATTCTTGTCTCATATGTCATCTACTGTTTAAAAAAATTGTGGAAGTATAATACACATTAGTATTGTTTGTGGGCTTATTTCCATGTGCCACTTTTTGGGTAAATATGATATGAAGTCCCAATGTGCCTTGAACTAAATGAAGGGAGCTCACATCATGTACGTCTCACTCTCCTTCTCAAGATTTTCAAGCCCTTTAAGTTGAAAGTTCCAAGTTCTAACAGCATAACCCTTTCAGAAGTCTGTGTGCTACTGTGATCCAGAGTCATTGTATTATTTTAACTCCAGCCATCATAGGCTTTACTTTTAAGGAAACTTCTATCTTTTTCTAATGCTTTTAAGCAAACTTTGAAATGCTAGTTTGATATATATATATATATATATATATATATATATATATATATTCATGCATTAACTTGAATTAACTATTACTTTCTAATATTAGCATGGAAAAACTAAAGTTGAGGAAAGCATCCAACAAATGTCTTACAACTATTTCACTGGTTTGGCATGCATATATATATATAGAGAGCTCAGAGAGATGCACACATACACATATTGCTTTCCTAGGACAGGTAACAGTCTCATATAGCTTCTCTTATTAACGTGTTGTATGTGGTAAGCATCTCAGGATCAAAAACGTGGAAGCTGCTGTAGGAGTTGGCATTACCGGTCTTCATTTCAAGAACGCAGATTTACTACGTCAAGATCTTCTGCAATTAGGGGTTGACATTTCAATAGATGGAGATGTAAGTGAGGATCAGCTTAAGCCTGTAGGACAGACATTCTGATATCTAAAACTTGCACACATTAAGCTATATACAAGTGTTAGTCTTTATAAATAGCATTCTTTGTAGCGGGTATCTTTTGAATAAATGATGCTCTGATTGCAAAATCTTTGTATTTAAAATCCTATAGGAAATAGAAAGATAAAAGTACAACTTTCTACTATCTTTTTCTTTTTTAAGGTTTCACTTCTTGTTCGCTAGCTCTTCTGATACATTCTTTTCTTAGTTCATCAAGGCTCAAGCATGCAAGCCAAAAAAAGAATACCCAACAAACAACATCCGCTATGAAATCTTGGAATCAAAAT
Organism: Heritiera fomes; assembly: GCA_032173925.1. Lineage (NCBI taxonomy): Eukaryota > Viridiplantae > Streptophyta > Magnoliopsida > Malvales > Malvaceae > Heritiera > Heritiera fomes. Next base: position 23,553,622 of record JAPDPM010000001.1, on the reverse strand, counting down.
TTGATGGTTTACATAAAGGATAGAGGTTTTGTAAGTTTAAGAGGATTTTATGTTGTGGAAGGTGGCTAGGTCACTAGTCACTTGGGAATTAAGTGGAATATTCCTATTTGCCTTGTCTTGAATTTATTACTTTGTTTCTTTTTAATACAATCCTGGTTTTTCTAGCTATAACTCGTGTGTACAACCCAATGTAGGATCAATGAGGAGTGCAAAATGAAAGCAAAGTAACAATTACTTTCTTATCAAGCACCAATATCATTGCTGAGATATTAAGTCGACAATTTAGCTAGATGATTACTAGGAAACAGATATTATTTGAAGGCCTTAATATTTACCATGCTTTCTTCAAAACTCCAGATAATAGCGGTAAAATTTGCTGAATTTGACATAGTACTGCCATTTTCTGTAAGCAAGCTCCAATTTACACCAAGTTTCTTCTCTAATTTCTTTAGTGCATGTTTAGTGCATAGGATAAGGATAAGGTAGGATAAAATAATATTATAGATAGGATAAGATTAGATGATAACATCCTATCTTATGTTTGGTGTGTACAAGGATTAAGCATAAGATAAGATGATTTTTTATCCTTTACCATATTTATTATGTGCAAGATTAAAATTAGAATAGGATGATATTTTTTTATTGGACAAAATTTAAGGATAAAATAGAAAATTCATTAATAAAAGAATTTTGAAACATATCTTATCCTATGAATTAAAAATAATCCTCCATTTTTTTAAAGGATTAAGTAATTCTCTTGGTATAGGATGACTTATCCTCTCACTAATCTTATCATTTTGCTTCAATGAATAACAAACATGGGATATGATGATAATCATCCTATTTTTTTAAATAATCTCATGTGCCAAACATGCACTTAAGAGATTATATATGATGCACTGTCAGTGTATAACTTTTACATGCTGTTAGTCAACTATGGAATGACACTTCATATGGAAGTCTTTAAAAATAAATATTAACAAAGTTTTTAAATTTATTTTTAAAAATCTATATATTTTTAGACTTTGTTCATTTTTGAAATGTCATTTTATGATTAACTAGACAGTGTATAGAAATTGAATGTATCATGTATAAACTCATTCTTTAATTAGGATCTAACAAGGGTCTCCGTACAAATTTTCTCTTTCTCAGTTTCTTGATCGTCCTTTTGCTCTTGTACCCAGCTTTTGTCTTCAGCTTTTCCAACTTCTCCTTACCTCCCTCTATATCAGCTTGAATAGCTTTGTCTCTTTTCTCATCAGTTAGCAAAGCCAGTCTTGCAAATTTCTTTGGCCACACCAATCCAAGTCTCTCTGTTATGTCCTTGAATGCAGGAACAAGACCGCGTCTAATAAAACATCCTTCAATTAGCTGCATTGAGTTTAGTTCTGGGAGAGACGGGGCATCCTTCAATTCGAGGTCCAAGCAGAACGGCGAGTCCTTCAACCACATCCTAAGGGAGTGAGCCTTGGCTACAAGGAGGCCACTCCGTGTTTTGCAAGGAAGAAAAGGGGAGCCCATCTCCCAAAGACATGCCTTCAATGTGCTGTTAAGAGACACCATGTTGTACTCGGCCGTCCCAGTTATCAGAACAACTGATTTTGGAGACTCTGGATACCCTTGTAGTGCAGCATCCTTCCACATGAAAAGCATTGCTAAATTAGATACGATGATGACAACCAAAGATCCAGGTTTGAGAACAGGAATGCATATAAGTCAGATCAAGAAAGTGCCAGAATTTGGATCCGTATCCCCCACAAGACGACACCCAATCCAAAATATGAATCGTTAAGTAAAAAAAAAAAATAAAAAGTACTAAACTAGATCAATCTCCTTTAACGCTAAAAATGCTATCTATCTTACCTCAATAAACTCACACTCGACCTCGAGTTTCAACCTAAGCACTAAATTTCTGTTTATCAGAATTATTCAGAGACACTGACAAGACCAGCTCATAAATCAATCAACAAACTCCTGCTTTTAAGATCCCATTTATAGGGCAACCCTGTCTGCTTCCTGTCATACTCGTATATCTATCTTTCCACATATGACCTGAGTTATCAGGTTACTTATAAACGAAAGTTATAGTAACTGGAAAGAGAGATCTAACTAGTATTGGCGGTGGAGCTCAATGGTGAATAAAGACAAATTCTGGTGCAAGTACAAAGTAAAACAAGACTAAAAATAAAAAATTAGTAAGGTACAAAATGGCCTTGAATTTCAGCATTAAATAAATTTTGCATCCAGAGAAATTGTGAAACATAAGTAGAACAATAATAACAAACATTTGTGATGACAACCAGAAGTTAGAAAATTGTATTCTCATAGCAGTTACATTAGCATCACTGAGACCCACTTGTAGAAGCAATAACAAGAACGAGCTAGGCATTAGAAGATATCATTTAGTATTATTATTATTATTATTATTATTATTATTATTATTATACATTAATAAGATCACACCTTCTGATTTTCAACCTCAGAACAATTCAAAAGAAATTTAAAAAGGTTAAGAGGACTTGCCTGCATATGATCAAGCCATAAAGTAAGAGCAACAAGAGCAGAACCAGCGGACAACTTTCTAAAATCAGCACCCCAATCTTTATCAGCTACCCTGAATCAGAGATACTACAACAATAAGGGAAGGAAATTTCACGGTATAAAAATGATCATAATCTGATTTACATTGAGTTCCTATCTATAATTATGCATGCATAAAAATGGTCCTCTTTAAAGAACTACAAAACCATAGAGTTCCACATTTGCATCAAAATTCCTTGCAGCTTCAGTCCTGTCCTATGTCCAGTTTTACTTTGATGCAGGATCCTTAAGATCAGCACTATTGTTGAGATAGGAGAGTTCAAGTTTTAACGATGTAATTATGCTCAAAATCTTATAATGGTAAACACAAAATACTGAGTCTACAGGCATTTAGGTGCCGGAATCAGAGAATCAGTAATGCGGTGTAGAGAAGCCTAAAAATCACATCACATCTAGGTTTTCTCAGGCAACTCAACTTATAACGAAGAATGCACTCACAGCTTAATTGCAAACAAAATTTTTTGCTAGTAGCAAAAATATTCTAATATGTAAAGGACTAGATCTCCAAATTAGGCATGAAAAAAAAATTCATTTAACTAAGCCACAGTTGTAAGCTAATTAAAACTACATGTTAAGACATAATAAAAGTTATGATACACCATCACAGTTCCAGCATAATCTGAAATCATCAAGCTATGCTTGAGTTGAGGAACTTAGGAATAAAAATGCATCGAAGTGACATGGTAATATAAAAATACACTCAATATTAAAACTTCTTAAATTGTTCTGAAAACCCTCTTTTTCTTGGACTAGATTTAGGAACTTCCTTGAGATGGGAATAGAGTTTCAAAAAAGTAAGGTAAACAGGTGCTGAGAAACTGAACCAATCATTATCAGAACCTACCTGAAAACATCATGGCGATAAATATTCTTCTTGATTGCCAATTGGAAAACCCAAGAGGCAGTGGCTCGAAGCTCAAACGCCCACAACAAATCCTCCAAGGCATTGACAAAGTTAAAGGCTGCATTGTCCTCTACATGTTCCAGCTTCTCAAGACAACTTTCTAACTCTGAAAGTAGTAACTCAGATTTTTCTGTCATAAGCCTGGATAACAATGATAATTATCAACAACGATAAGGAAACTAAGGAAAAGAAAATCTGTCTTCAAGACCATTGTCTTGCACCTAAAGTGAGAAAAACTACCTGATAGGAAGATCAAATCCAGAATCTCGAAGTGCATTCAAGAGGATCATGGCTTCACTTGTGTGTTGGGACAAACTTGCAGCCCTGATAAAGCATGTCCATATTCTGTGGTCTACTTCCAAGCCCTCTTTCTTCATTTCCATAAGCTTTTGAATGCCAACGTTATAATCTCCATTCTTAAGATAAGCATTAATGACTGAACTATATGGTAGTGTAGTAAGATTTAATCCTGTTTCTTTCAAATTAATAAGGACATTTTCTGCTTCCTGTGGCTTTCCAGAGCTTCCATAAGAAACCATAAGCAAGTGCATTGTGGCAATAGTGGGTTCCACTCCAGCTTCTTCCATCATGCTTAACAGGCTTTCAGCTTTGGAATGGTTTCCAGAATTTCTAAATATTTTCATCATTGTATGATAAAAAGAGCGGTCCAATTTATAGCCTTTTGAATGCAACTCATTGAATAGTTCCTCTGCTTGCTCCAAGAGCTGCTGCTTGCCAAATGCCGAAATCAGACTTTTATAGGTGTCAAGCTTCGGTTCTAAACCCATCTTCCTCATTTCATGCATCAGAGATAATCCCTCTTCAGGTCTACGATCTCTGCAATACATTATGATCAAAGTGTTGTAAGTGTCCTCATCTGGTTCAAGTCCAGCTTCTTTAATCTGCTGATATATTTGAGCTGTCTTTTTGTAATCCTCAATTCCTGAGTACAGCTTTAGCATAGAATTCCAAATTGAAAGATCAGGCTTAAATCCTGGTTCTTCCATTTCAGAGATCATTGCTTCAACATCCCTCACTCGTTTTCCCTTGCAGAACAGCCTAATCATAATCCTGTAAAGATGCATTGTAGGAAAATAACCTGCAGCTTTCATTCCACTGTATATTTTCTTCACCTCAAAGATGTTTCCAGCTTGTGCAAATGCATCAAGCATCAGAAGAATAGAACTCTTGCTGATTTTAAAACCCATATCTTGCAACTCCTGGATTACCACATAAAGTTCAGTCAATCTTCCATCAACAATCAAAGCTTCCAACAGACCATTAATGGAATCTACTGTTGGCGAAGGACCATCTCTCATCATAGTATTGAAAACAGCTCTCGCTCGTTCATAGCACCCACTTGCAGCATAAGCTTGTATTAAGGCATTCCAGATCTTCCTACCCACATTCATATATCTTTGTCTAGCACTACCCACCACACTTTCAGCTTTCTGCCACAGCTTCACTTTACCATATGCTTCAATAACATCAACATAAATAAGGGAATTGTCAAACAGAATACCTTTCAATTCAGCCTGATTAATCAAACAATGAGCTGTCTCAGGGAAGCCCATTTTACAATATACCGTCACCATACTTTTGAAGATATATTCAGAAGGTTCCACACCATAAAATCTCATGTCAGTAAAAATCTGAGAAGCTTCCGTTAGAAGTTCATTTTTTTCACAGCATCGAATAAGGGACTCATACATGGTAGAACTCCTGCTAGACAAACCAGAGTCTCTGGCATTACTGTACTCCTTCAAGGCAGCATCTAACTGGCAAGCCTCACAAAGCATGACAACTAGGGCTTCAGTTATCAGTTGATTGTATCCTTCAGCATGTTCTTTTAGGAACTCAAGTAATTCACATGCTTCTTTGTGCCTGCCGGATGAACTGTATGAACTCAAAATAGACAACAAATTGTCATTATCTAGTTCATCGCCATTACTGATACCCAATCTCAGCATCTGCGCGGCAAGGTCATAGCATTCGCTCTTGACAAGAAAAGAAGAAATAGCCTGAGGATTAATACCACACAGATCTTTCATGTCTCTGACCACCTTTTCAATATCTTCCACTTTGTTTTCCCTTCTTAGCGCCTGAAGCATCAGCTGATAAAGAGTATGATCTGGTTTGAAGCCATCACGAACCATTTCCCGATACACCACCAATGCCTTCGTTATCTCATTACATCTGAAAAGGATATCCAACATGACAGAGTATGCCAGGAAATCAGGTCTAATCCCAGACCTCTTCATACAGTCGAATGTCTCGTCAGCCTCCACAGCCATTCCAGCCTTGGCATACCCACAAATCAAAGCACTATAAGTCTTCACAGTAGGTTTAACACCAGCATCCAACATCTCTGACATCACTTTAGAAGCCTCTTTTATCTTATTTGCTTTCCCTAGGGAATCAATCAAGACAGTATATGTTACAGCATCTGGATTCCGTCCTGACAATTTCATATCCCTGTACAGCTGCAATCCCAAATCATGCTGGCCCTGCTTCCCATACATGTGAATAATTGTATTATAGGTCATCTCATCTTTACCGAATCCCATTTCAACCATTTCTTCACAAATCTCTTTTACCTTATCCACAATTCCTTCTCTTGCAAAAGCATACAACAATGAATTATACGTGACTGCATCTGGGAAAAACCCTTTAGACTCCAAATCCCTTAAAAGCTGCTCAGCTTTATATGCCATTCCGCATCTCCCATATACTGAAATCATAGCATTGTAAGTCCATAAATCAGGTTGACAATTATGATTGTCCATATCTTCAAAAACCTTCATTGCCTCCTCCAAATTTGATACTCTAGAACAAGCACTAATAAGAGTATTATAAGTTATTATATCAGGCCTAAGTCCAGACCTCCTCACCTCGTTCAAAAGCTCAATAGCTAAATCAGGCAACATAGCTCCCGCTTTCAACCTAGCATTTATTAAAGTATTGAAACTCACGAGGTCAGGCTCACACCCTCTCTTGCGCATTAAATCAAGCAGTTCCTGCACCTTTTGAAACCTCCCATTTCGTGCATAAACACCCATCATGGCATTGTAAACCTGTACTGTATTTCCAACGGCTGGCTCAGCCCTGGTAAAGATTTCAATAGCTAAAGCCTCCTGATTGGCCCTCCCCAACACAGCCAAGATGGTAGCAAGCATCCTCGCATTAGGGGAATACCAATGTCTCAAATTTAACCACTCGTAAACTTCCAGGGCACGTTGCCAGGTCTCCTGACCAACATATTTCACTACAAAGCAAAAATCCGTTGGCGTCATCTGAACTTTCCTATCATCCAAAACATCAGCAACAAACTGGTCTTGCTCCAATCCCAGAATCCTGTCGGTCAAAAACTTCACTCTTTCTCTCCAATCTTTGGCCCTCTTCAAGGCCAGTTTAGTCATTTTCTTAACTTTAGTCTTACTAACTCTCCCCAACTTTTCCTGGGTCTCATCATTCATTCCCAAAGTTTCAGACTTCGGGGATTCTAAAGACAATTCAGCTTCTTCATCTACATGGGTCAATTGAGGAGGGGTAGCTGGAAAACGGATTTGACTTGAAGGGTAAGTTTCAGCTAGTTGAAGTTGGAGGTGAGGCCACCTCTCAGATGGGGAGGCTCTGCTGTAGCTAAAATTGTTGTTCGAAGCATTATTATTACTATTGCTGTCATTTACCTGTTCATTTGGTAAAGGAGTTGAAAGGCGGGATGAAGAGCAAGAGACACAGGTTTTTTTCCATACCTTTGAAGTAGGAGATGCAAAGGGTACAAATCCTCCAGTGCAGGACATGGCCATGGCCAATGTTTTCTTGTCTTCTAAAGAATCTAAACATTCAAGTTGAGTGCTGGCGAAGAAAATAAGATGAAAGATATTTCCCCTTTGATTTTGGCGGGGTGCGGAATGTTTACTGGCTTGCTCGTGAAATGGGTTGCTTTCGTTTTCTTTCGAGCAGGGTGAGAAATGGATTTTGGTTTGGGTTTGGATTTGAGTTTAGTGGCCCATCTGACTTCCCATCCCACTAAATTCGTTCGAGCGGATTTTTTTGGTTTCGAATTTTTTCGGTTTCGTTTTTTTTTTATCTTGAGTTTTTTCGGTCTTAAAATTTTTCGGTTTTGAGTTTTTTCAGTTTCGAGTTTTTTCAATTTCGGGCACTTTCGATTTCAGGTTTTTTCGGTTTCGAGTTTTTTCGAGTTCGAGTTTTTGAGGTTTCGATCTGGTTTCGGGTTCGGTCCGGTTTTAATCAGGCGGACTTAGCGGGTTTAATCAAATTATTTTAAAATTTTATAAATTATAAATATTTTTATAATTTTGAATGTAATAATTAATTTAATTTTATATAGTTAAATAAAAATATAATAGAAATGCTAAATTAAAGTTAAAATTTAATAAATATTTACATAAATATAAATTTTTACATTTTAATGTTTTTATTACTTGACAATTATTATTTATTTTTTTAATTTCTTGTGATATTCACATTTGTTATAAAATATATAATTATATATTAATAATTAATAATTATATAAAAATTTATTTTTTAAGTGAGCCAAATATATGTATATAGTAAAATTAAAAGAAAGTGAAAATCCAAAAGTATTAGCTATACAAATAAATAACTAACAAATTATAAATAAATCACACTAAACAATAAAACATTTATGTAAATGGTTTTATACTTTTAACAATAACTTATTGGATTATTGTATTTTTTGGGTCAACATTAAGCTATTGGAATTTAGACATTCTTAGTTCAATAATTTTTTTTACTTTGTTTTATTAGCTTTTTTAATAATTATATTATATTTTTAATAAAATTTTAAATTTTTAAGAATTTTTTTATATTTATTTTGTCTTTTAAATATCAATATAATTAGTAATTAAATTAAATCTAACCGCATAATTTGTTAACTAATTGTTCAATTATGATGTTAAATAAAATTATAGTATATATTAAAAAAATACTTAATATTATGAATAATTGGTCAGTTAATTACTTCAATTTTATATTTATTTTATTTTTGATTTGTACATAAATCATAATATAATATTGTTATATTAAATATAATCGCACTCATACGTAACAATTAATCAAATATCTCATTAAAAATTTAGAACGTTAAATTAAATAAGTTATATACACCAATTAACATTATATTATAAATAATAACATTTGATATAATTATATCATATGCAGTAATTGAATATTAATTTTTTCATGTTCCCATTAACATAATAATAGTAGATATACACCAATTGATCGAATATCTAATTAAAATATTAAATAGTACATATTACTAAATTAATTAATATAATGCTAGTTATTTAAATATAATTAATAATAATATTAATAAAGTATAAAAACAAATTTTATTAAAATTACCACTTACACAATAATACTACTCTAATATATTATTAAATTACACTTTAATTTACTATTAGAATTATTATTTTTAATCATACTTTAATTTTACATTTTAATAGACAATAAATAAATTATTTTTAATAAATACTTAATTCTATCAAAATAAAACTTACACACTAAGAGATTACATAATTTATTCTTAAAAGATTATTATAATAAAATATACAAATCATTATTATAAGATACCAAATTGTTTTATTCATGTACAAGATTATTTTAATCTAATAAATAATTAATTATCACTAACTTGATTTATTAATGTCTTTTAAGGCTAAAATAAAATTACCACTTGCTTGATTTATAATTTTTTCTTTCAATGATGTCCAAGCTTATAAAAAAAATTGTGCTTATTTTGTTTAATTTAATGACTTAACTTTTTTTAATCTTAAAAACTTGAATTTTAGTTTTAAGATTATGTTTTTTTTTAATCTAAATTTAATATCTTTCTATACTTAAAACTTTAAGAAAATATAGTTTAAATTTAATTTTATTAAAAATATTTTTAATGTGTTGCACAAAATATCAAATTCAAAGTTTCAAACAAATATTAAAATTTGATTTATTATTGTATTAAAATTAAAATTTTATTATAAAATAAAAATAATAAGATGTTAAAATGATTTTTATAATAAAATCAAATGTTAAATTAATAATATATTTATTATTATAAATGCTATAACTATGATATTAAAAATTATTTAATATAATATATTATAGTGTTTTAAATTAATTTAATTTAATTTAAAAGATTCAATATTTATTTTGCTAGTAATACATAATTGATAAAATTGTATAATAAATAATAATTATTTTCAAAATTTTAAACTTTTTAATTAAAAATATGTATCAATTATTTATTTATTTTTAAATAATAATTATAATTAGGGTTTTCTTGAGTTATAAAGTCGGTTTTTTTGAGTTTCAGGTCGGATCAGTTTTGGATCGTATCGGACTCATGTTATGTCGGGTTTGAGTTTTTTCGGTTTCGGACTTTTTCGGTTACGAGTTTTTTCAGTTTCGGGCTTTTTCGGTTACGAGTTTTTTCGGTTACAAGCCTTTGACTTGTTTGGTCAATTCAGGCTGATCCCAATTCGATTTCGAGCGGATTCGGACGAATTTTCAAGCTCGGACCAATTTTTACCACCTCTACTAAATTCCATCAGAATTAGAACCCTGTTCCCGCACATCGAAGGAAGGAAATAGGAGATCGAAGGGGAAAAACCAAATGTAAGAAATTGAACTTTAACTAGTTTATATAAATATAAATATATATATATATTAATACAAGTATTTTTTATTTTATTGCTTAAAATTAATTTTATCCTAATCGAAATTGATAAGATGAATTATTGACAATAATTACGATTTCAAAATTCAATCTGAAATAAAAATCAGTTTTTTTTCTTACAACAACATAATATATATATATATATATATATATATATATATATATGAATATGAGTAAGGATCCACTTACACATGTGTAGAATAAATTTATTTTACACAGTTTTATATCTTCATATAGAATTAATATTTTTGCAAACCAACCGTTGGATTTAACAACCTACTCATATTTATTATGTATGTAAATTTTTGAATCAATCTGTTATTTCTATCATTTTAATCGAGAATAGTATTTTTTTCAATATATATCAACGGTTGAAATTTTATTTTATGAAATATATAGTTAGACATATTCGATTAATTTGAAATTTGGCATGCATGATCTATGTGAATAGAACATAAAATTCAACGGTCGGATTAAAAAATTATAAATAATATAAAAAGATATGAAAGTATGTAAAATTAAATTTGTTTTACACATGTGTAAATGGATCCCTCATCTATATAGATATTTATCAGACGCATCTTGTTCCATCAGTTCTTCCTTCAACTTAGTGTAGCTGTTTCAGACTTGTTCTAAACCAGTCTGAGAGCCACTTAAAAATTCTATGCTGTTCCTGAAGGGATAACAATAATAACAGAGTCAAGCAAGTTGCTTTGACAGAATTCAACAAGAAGCCCCATTTTTAAGACCCCATTTGGGTCTGACAGTGGAGAAGAGCTTTCCACTGAGTTTCACAGCCAAACAATTCAAGGGTATCGCAAAATAGGGATATAAATAAAGCTATGAAACTTGTTGCTCGATTGGAAGCTTTGGGTTTTCATCCAAATTCTATTTTTTATGGTTTTTTGATTGAAAGTTTGGGAAGTTTTGGTAGGATATAATTGGAAGCTGATGTCTTTTTGCAAGAAACAATATGCCTTGGATTTAAACCTGGGATAAAACTGTTTAATGCTTTGCTTAAAAGGTTTTTTGATGAAAGGGATGCTGGGATTAGCTGTTAAGGTGTTGGTGGAAACGATTCAAGGGTTGTGGCTCATTTGGCAATGCAAATTGAGTTTGTGGGAAAAATTTTCGGATTCGACTTCTACTAAACACATCTTTAGAGATGGATAAAGAGCTTTAGCTGTGACTAAACTCCGAGCAAAATTAGTTTCAGATTGTTAAAACAGATTAAGATACATTTAGTTTACACCAAAAAAAGGTGTTGGTGGAAACGGATCAAATTGGTGTTTGTAAATATCAGGAAACATGTGCGATTTTATTGGATTTTTTGTGTTAATGCTGGACTGTTGGAAGATACGTGGATGGTACTTAATGAGATGAAGAAAAATGGGATTCGACCGAATTCGTTTGTGTATAGTAAGGTTACTTGTCTTTATAGCGACAATGGAATGTGGATAAAAGCAATAGGCCTCAAGGAGCAGAAGAGGGAGACAGGGATATCTTTAGACTGGCTGATTTATAACATCATTATTGATACGTTCGAAAAACATGGAGACTACGGTGAAGCTTTAGAAGTGTTTGAGAAAATGAAATAAGAAAGCATAAGGCCCAATATAACAAGATGGAATTGTTTGATTAGTTGGCACTGCAAGCCTGGAGATATCTCAAAGGCTCGAGTTGTTTACTGAGATGCAGGAAAAAGGATTATAAGACCGGTTTTAAAATTGGCAATAATTAATAACCCATACTGGCATAGGTGGTTCTTTACATTTTGCTTGTTTCAGGAGTCTAGAATGACATTTTTAATACCCGGTGACCTGATTTGATGTTAAAGATATATTGTCTGCCCGTATTATGTTCATTTCCCAATTGCTGTAGCTTTTGCTAAGCTGCACCTGTCGACTGTCGGTTTATAAGATTTCAGATCAAAGATGCCTAACTTTGTGAAGTGCATAGATTTGTCTCTTGAAATTGCACACCTTGCTAAAATGTGATCCTGTAAATGTACCCGTCTTTGGAAATTAAGTAGGTAATGGTGCATTGGGATGTAGGCATCCTTAGTTGAAGGATTTTTCTTCTAAAAGCATGATCATAACCTGCAAGAATTATTCTCTGACACCAAAAATGAGGGTTCTGAAAGCTATTTCCTAACTGCAACCATTGATTGCTTTGTCCCTGAAGTTGAGATCTCATCAAAGCTAATCCAAGCACAGAACAAGATGGCATCCATGATGGAAAGTTGAAAACTGAGATAAAATGAAAAATGAATTGATGAAATTTACAGTAATGACCGTTTTATGAACTCCTGAAGAGGATTTTGGTCAGAGCAGATGGAAATGTGACATGAAGGTCTTCGATGGAATGGTATATTTTACTTGCGTAAGGAAAAAAAATGAGCTGTGATGAGTGAAAACTGATATACCACTGTCTCTGAGTTTTTAGTGCAGAAATGAAAAGAGAGATTCTAGATTAAATTAAACTGCTGCTTGTAATGGCAGTGAACTTGACAAACTTATATAGGTGTGATTCACCCGATTTAAGTGATAAGAAAGCATTGGTTGACACAATCTAGCTTATTGGAGAACTGATTGCATTCCTAATGTTAAAGTAAGCCCTTGTAAGAGCAACTGTTAGTATTGGCTCCATCATCTGCATTTGAAATCAGGAGTTCTCTGATTGATTATATTGGGTTCAGCTATGAAACATCATGGAGTTACTAGTGAAACTGTATTAATGTGGCTTTTCTGTGTTAGTTCAGATCATACTCCGTTGCTTGTTGGGCAGAAAGGGATATTTAGATCATACGCCGGAGGAATGATTACACAGCATGCTGGTTTTACTAGTAATTTTGAACTACTAATGAAAGGAATGAATACGCCGTGAGCATGCTTTGATTTGTGTATGAAATAAGCAGTTCAAAATTACTAAAGCCAAGTCTTCTTCGCATGTGGAGGCAAGAACAGGACCATTTCTTTATGGTCAATATGGAAAAGGAATCCATCCTGGATCATGTTAATTGTTCTCAATTCATTCCTTTCATTACTATTCATTGATAAGTACATCGTTACTAGTCATGATATGCATGTTTCTTGCACATCTGTTATGAAGATATTTTAGAAGTTAAGTTGCATTGCCTGGATTTATATCTTGATCGTTCATGGTTGTCTATTCACGCTTATGTGGGTCTTATCTGAATTGCATGCTGTGCCTTAATTCATAAGATGCTTAAAATTTCATAAATATAAACTACTAATTTTATCCAAAATGGCCCCTCCGGACAAGTGATATGCCAACTTGGACGGCCTATCTTACCTATATTAGGCATAGCAACTTCCATCATATTTTATTTTTTAAGTATTTCCCAATTGAAGAATGGATTCTTTCTATATCATACAGAAGCTCTTAAATTCTTCCGCAAGGGTTGATGAAAATGTCTGAAAAGTGGATTCCATCCAACTGAAAAAGCAGAACGGGCCAGCTTTTAGCTTATTGCTGGCAATGGCATTGCTGATTGTCTACACTACACCTTCCACTACCGACTGAGCTCCCATTTTGGTAGGAGGAGGACCGCAGACCAATAAGGTAAAGGAAAAATTACAAAAAAAACATGGTGCTGGTTGGATTGTACTAACCTTTTTACTAAGGCTGCAAACGAATAGAATATTCGACAAACTGTTTGTGAATATGTTCTATTTTTGTTCGTTTATTACTCTTAACAAACAATTATGAACAGTGATATAGTTGGTTCGTTTATGTTTGCAAACAAACCCGAGTAATGTTTGTTTAAAACTTATTCATTTAATAAACCATTTAATGTTCATTTACTGTTAGATAATCATAAATTTTCAAATTACATATTTATTTATAGATTATTTTAATATGTAATTATAATAATTAAATATTTAAGTAAGATTTTTTAATTTGACGTTATATATATTAGAATGAATACAATTTTTTTTAGTCTTCATGAACATATTTGTTTAATATTTATGAACACGTATTTGTGAACATATTCATTAATATTTGTGAACAAACTTAACAAAACATGAACAGACTTAAAAAATAAATAAATGAACACAAACATAATAACGTTTATTTATGTTCATTTCGTTTACGCTCTTATATTTTACTAAGCACAATTTTGTACTACAAATGCACATATTCAGTTTTAATAGTATGCAACTGAATTGATCTAGAAAGTTTGACTGAAATGTTTTGACCTGATCATTTGGCTTCTAATTTCAATTAAACGCTCTATCTTCTTATTTGTATTAATTAAATCAATATGTGAAAACTCCTTTCTTTTTTTCTTTTGACTTTAAAGTATATATATGATATAATCTTTGCAGGCATTACTGGTGAAGGGATGATAAAGACGCTGAAATTTAATCTTTTGAAATGCAATTAATTTTGTTTTACTTTTCAAATTTGTTTTATTTTAACTGATTGGGTCAAGGGGGAGAATACGAGTAGAGAGTACAAAAACATGACAAATTTGATTGATTCCACAGCCTGTTTGGGTGAAATTGATGTTTAGGGACCTAAGGGAGCACGTTGAAGGGTCAAAACAATAAGTGAAGCATCAAACATTAATTTGAGAAAGCAATCGCAGAGGTTCAAAGCCAACGTATGTCTCCCCTGCACAATATCAAACCACAACTTCGATTTTGTTCAAAGATCCCCTATATGACCAGTTGGCACCACACTTTTTTAGCTCCTTTTTAATGGCACGATTTAGATACGCATGCTAATCTAATGGCATTTGTTCCAGGCCAACTGTTGGGAATTAGGAATTGCAGGGAGACATAATATTGCAGGGTCTAATCATCTGCATCACCCGATTGACAAGCATTTGTCTCTGCACATGCCACATTTCACATAGTCATTACTTTTTATCTGCAATCAGTTTATTGGAGTTTACAACACCATTTCTTCATCACAACTTTTTTTTGGGACCAGTCTACTACTCTAAGACACTCGACGTAAAGTCAGATAATCATAAATTAACTTTGATATTACTTATCATGTAATTATTATTCTCTCCTCAAAACTTACTTATTAAAATGTGTACGTCACATTTTATATGTTCAAAGATCTTTCCTATGTGAAATTGAAACATCTAACGTGGAGCTTGTGTAGCGACAGACGCAACAGCTAGAAATTAAGAGCTAAAGCAAGAAAGTCAAAGCAATGACAGGTGATACACTAGACGAAATTACCAAACATTTTATAGTAGGATACGGAGCAAGCTTTACAAACATAAGTTCGTATGTTATTAACTAGATGTGCAAATTCCTATGCAACAAGTAGCTGGAATCGGATACCCCAATGAAAATATAAACATTAAATCAGGGTATTTCCACTGCACTTTATTAGATTGAAGCAAGTCTGTAAAAGCACGCCTATTGTTATCTATAGACTATAGTATGCAGTAGCTAATTACGAATCCTTAGAGCTGGTGTGGTTTCTCCAAGTCCTCAATGTTTGTGGGGCGGAACCAGGCGTTTTCCTCCAGGACGGAGTTGACGCCGTCGTTGCCAGGGGAAGGATGGCCGCCCTGCTCCCCACCTGCAGATGCCTTGATCTCGGTAGCAGGGCCGAACACCCCAGTCTGCGGGTGCGGCGCCCAGTACTTGTCCGATTGAGGCTGAATCACATCGTCAGGCACCGCAGTTGAATGGAGCTGATCATCTAGGTTCTTGTCGTATGCCGATGCGTGAACTCTCCTGCACAGACGATAATCACTTAATCAGAGAAGTTAGCAAGCCTAAATTGTTTGCGGCAGATCAGATAACGAAAGGTAGGCAAAGGAGTCAAGATATTCCGTTAAGTACAGTACCCAAAATCTAAAGAATTCATAAAACACGTGACCAGCATATGACTCAATCGGATAACTACTTCCTGCAACCGACCAAACTTTTTCTCCTTTTTTTCTTCATTTCTTTATTGTTGTATTTAATGATTTGAATTAATGTTTTCATTAAATCATTTTTTATTAAAAATAATATTTTAACATTTAATTCACATGTTTAATGAGATTTAAATTTTTTTTGAACAATATATTTTTATTAAAAATTACAATCACAATCAGCATATTACATTCTATAAACAAGTAACTATAAAAATCATATTACTCAAACTAAATAAACTAACAACTATAATAAACTAAATAAATTAATAAATAATTAAACTAACTCAAATTCACACTTGATAAAACTAAAACTTGAGATCTTAAAATCTCAAAACATTCTCTTTACTACTAAATCAAGACCTCGTTAGCATGAGATTTAAACTTTAGACCTTTTTACTCGTTAAACCATTTCTCATGCTTCACTTTATATAATATTTTCCATTTTTTTGTAGTATATAATATTTTTAATTAAACATTATTTCACATAGCTTTTTTTTAAGTAAACAAGATTAAAGATTTAAAGGATAAATTTAAAAAATTTAAAAAAAATTGAAGAGCTTTAATATTTCCATAGATGGTACGGTACCAACTACCAACAATCCATGTTTCATAAAATCCATCTAACCATTTCTCATGCGCATGCCTCACTCTATACAATATTTTCAATTTTTTTTGTGGTATATAATATTTTAAATTCAACGTTATTTCACATGGCATATTTTTTTAAAGTAAACAAGATTAAAGATTTAAAGGATAAATTTAAAAAATTTTAAAAAAAATTGAAGAGCTTTAATATTTCCATAGATGGTATGGTACCAACTACCAACTACCAACAATCTATATATGTTTCATAAAATCCATCTAACGTTACAAGCACGCCTACCACTCAACAAGTCAACATTTATGAAATTAGACCTTTGATGTTTCATACATTTTTCATGAAATTAATAAGCAATAAAGAGCTCTCCCAAATTGTATTAAGTTAATTTAAATACAGTAATTTTTTATAAATTTAAAATCAATTATTTATAAAAAAATTATTATTGAACACACTATCATTGAAATTTTTACAAGTAAAATTAAGATATTTACTTTTAATGAAATATTAAAAAATAAAAATAAATAAAATAGATACGTATCAAAAATATATATTACGTATTAAAAATAATTTAAGAAAAAACTTAATATTCACTAAAGGCCAAATAAAAAAAATGAAATTGAAATTGAAGTCTAGAAAGCGTTTAGTGCCCGAACAAAAGACGGGTGTCGAATGGAAAACAAAAGAATAGCGTGTCCCTATCAGGTTTATCCCTTCACACACTCCCTAACCGAGCACGGTATTTCCGTTCTGTACCAGGTTCTTCTAATTAAAGCAATAAACAATTCAACACCTCCATTTTAAGCTATTAACAATAAGCACCCAGTTTTTCTTGATAAAAAAATAAAATAAATTTTATATGCTAAATTATAAGAAAAAAAATAAAAGGGTAAATCTCAATTTAACTTGATAAATCGTAAATAGAAGAGTCCTGATAATTTTGAAATGAATCTTTGCCTTCTATAATCAGTATTAACTCGGATTATAATTGATTTAATTGAAAATTAAGTAATATAATCCATAAATCAGGATGTTCATGGGATCTTAATAATATGTATGTATAAAAAAAATGTAATAAATCGTTGGGAGCAATTATTACAAAAATAAAAATTATAAAAGACAAGCTAATTGCTTAATAAAATCCAACCAA
The DNA here is from genome assembly GCA_032173925.1 of Heritiera fomes. Classification (NCBI taxonomy): domain Eukaryota; kingdom Viridiplantae; phylum Streptophyta; class Magnoliopsida; order Malvales; family Malvaceae; genus Heritiera; species Heritiera fomes. Next base: position 23,535,731 of record JAPDPM010000001.1, on the reverse strand, counting down.
AAAAATGGGTAATTAATCTAGTTTGTCCTTAATTTTACATGTCCGAAAATATGCGAAACGAAATTTATAAATCTTTCGATTTGTATTGATAAAACAAAAAAATAATGATAACATACTAGAAAAAAACTGAAAATTATTAAAAAAAAAGTGTAAGTAAAAAGAAGAAAAAATAAGGGAAAGAAATGAAGAACCTAAAAGTGGAAGCAGCGGCAGAAGCAGGGGGAGGAGAGGTTGGGTGACGAGCGGAGGTGCGGTTCAGAAGTCGCTTACCCAAACCGGTGATGGCTCCAGTACCACTCTTCCAATTGGCTGCCATACAAGTGCGAAAAAACCAGCTACGAAGAAAAGAGAGACGAGAAATGAAATCAAGAGAAACAAAGGTGTTGGATGAGGATAGACTGTGCTGTAAGTCCAAACAAAGGTGTTTATATAGAGTGAGGAAAAAGAGTTAAGCAGAAGATGATGCGATGCCTTGCGCTCCACTCTCTCGGGACTCCAACCCGTCTAACACCGTCACGTGGCCGCTAACCGACGAACAATTTTTGGGAGAATTTTAAAAAGTGACTGTGGACCAGAATTTTCGGAGATTAATGTCCGTGAAATCTTAAATATTAATAATTCAAAAATTAGTGATAAAAAATAAAAATGATCAATAGTTTTATATTTTGTGACATTAAGTCCTAAAATCAATTACAATTAATTGTAATAATCAATCTTTAATTAATTAGTGTAACTAAGGTATTGTTTGATAAATTGAAAAATTAAATGATGAAAAATTAAGTATTGAAATTTTAATATTAAATTTAATAAATATTGAATTTGAATTATGAAAATCGTTCGATATTTTACTAAAAATTAAGTGCTCAATATAAACATATTGTTTGATTTTTTTTTGAAATGTGGAAATATATTGTTTGATAATAATAAATGTTGAATTTTGAAGTTTTGTTATTTTATATTTTTACCCTTATTTTCATATTATTTCAAATAAAATCAAGTATTTATTGATGCATTCTATTTTATAATACAAGTATGAAATATGAGAAAAAAATATAACTATTAAATTCAAAAAATCATAAATTTAAAAAATTAAAATAATATTTAAATATAATAAAATAATATTTTTTGAATTTAAAAACCTGAATCAAATTTAGATTAAAAAAGCATTACAAATGAAAATCTTAAATTATTCTTGGGATCATTACTTCTTTAAGCAATAATCTACCAAAATAAAACAAAACAAAAAACTTTGGATATCAATGACAATTGAAAAACCAAAATATCATAGAGCTAAAAAAAAGAAAGGCAACATGCTCCGTTATATAGCCTCCAAGGTCTGCAATATATCAACCTTCATATTTTCAAACTCTTTAACTCCAAACAAGTCAAATTAGAGGAAGACATTGACTTTTTTCATTATCAATGCTTTAATAGTAAAAGAATGGTGATAAATGCTAAATCTGTACGTAAACCTAATAAGATAATAATATAACATTGAGTCTGATTGGAGTATGTAAGTAATTTAATAAATGAATAAATAATTATGTAATTTTTTAGGATAAAATAGTCCAATTTATTATATTTTTATTGATAAAGTGATTTAAAATTTTTTATATTAAGTGATAAGTAGGTGTTTATCTACTTATCTTATTTAATGCTTTTTCGTTGAAAAATTTTTTTTAAATTGATTTTCAAATACATTATCAAACATATTGAAAATATTAAATTATTGCAATTTTTTATTTTCAATGAATTGAAAACAGCACCAAGTCAACTGTAATTAGTGAAATCTTAAATACTAAAAAGTCATATAATAATTAAAAAATTAGTGATAAAAAAAATAGAAATATCAATAGTTTCATATTTTGTGAGATTAAGTCCTAAAATCAATTACAATTATTGTAAGGAAAATTATCTTATACACTGTCGGTGGAGTTTTTTTAACTCCACACGCGGGATTAAGATGATGACATGTGTCATTTAAAAATATTAACAAAATAAAAAATAAATAAAATGGGACACATGTCATCATCCTAATCCCGCTTGTGGAGTTAAAAAACTCTACTGACAGTGGATATGATAATAATTCTTATTGTAATAATCAATCTTTTAATTAATTAGTGTAACTAAGTTAACTATAATTAATTGTAAATATTACGTTAACAATAAAGTACTCATAGTAATAATAAAATGTACATATTTTTATAAAGTTTTTAGTTTTGAAAACATAAATAATCGGATTCAAATGCTCAAAAACTAATTTCTCGTTTTGAAGAAATAGGCATTCAAATTCTTTATTATGAGTATTTGAATATTCAAAATAAATTTTTATTTTGAAAGAAATATAATGACATACATATGATTATCCAACAATGTAAAAATCTTTTTACCTGTAAGTTTTCAAATTACTTATTGTATGTATTAGAATACCCAAAATTAATTTTTAGAACTAGAAAACGTGGCTATCTTTTGAATAACTTACTAAATTAGAAATTAATTAGTCATATTTATTTTTTTATGGTAAGTTAAAAGGTTTTATTTTTCCTGGATAAATAAAAAACAAAAAACGTGTTTACCTCTTAAAATAATATTACTTTTCTAACACTCTTTGATTTTCTTTTCTTTTTTTGGTTACAACACTCTTTGATTTTCTTTTAAAAAGATAACATCGAAAAAGGGTGATAGATGTTAACATTTAAATTTTAAATTTGTTGAATTTTATTTTTTAAATTCTTTGAGCAATATTCAAATAATTATAAATCTTTTTCTTTCACTTTACCATTATCTCATAAATTTAGTATTAGAATGTTGACTTTTGGTTTTTCTTTTAGAAAATTTTATTTTGTATTTTAATACATAGGAGCGATAAAAAGAAAGTGAATATTGTTAGTATCCCATTGACATTTGGTCTTAAACGTGGGCTATAATCACCCACAAACTACCACTTCCGATCCATATACCAAAAGACTTCCTACTATCTTCATAACTGTCCACTTCGTACACTAATTCCTATAAAACAAGTGTGTGGGGATTATGCCAAAGGAAATTTGACCACTATAAAAGCAAGGTCTCACGGTAAGCCATAGGGGAACACTATCTCTCTCGTTTTATTAAAATACTCCCGAATACTCTTATGGACATAGGCATCGGAGTAGTCCACACTAGGAACAACCCCGATGAACCTTTTGTTTTGCAAGTTGATTCAAAAAGGAAAGAGTCAATCCACATTAACAAAACCTAATACCTTTTCCGCATCAATATTTTGGTGCCATTTGTGGGAATTCGAAGAAGAGGTCATGTCTAGCTCCCAGGCAAACCAACAAACATAAAAACACACAGTCATTTGATCACTTGCATAATGATCTTAACACCAGTATTTTGGGTATTTACTTGCCCAAGGCTTTAGCGCCAGCATCTTGGGCACTTGTTCACCTATGGCCTTAGCGTTAATATCTTAGGCACTTACTCGCATGCGGTCTTAGCGCTAATCTCTTGAGCACATGTTTGCCTATGACCTGAGTGCCAATCTCTTAGGCACTTTCTCGCCTGTGGCTTAAGCATTAGCCTCATTGGCACTTGATCACCCATAACCTTAGCACTAGTCTTTTAGGCATCCGCTTGCCTGTTGTTGTAGATGTCAACACCTTGAACTTTTCCATGCTTGTGGCCTTAAGCACCAAAATCTTAAGCCCTTCCACACTCATGGCCTTGGGCGCCATCTTGCTCAAGTCCTCGACAAAGAGTACAACCTCGAGAATGCAAAATGAGCAAAAGATCTATGACGAACACCGATCACTTTATAATTGTATTTGCCAAAGGGGTATTATGTTAGTACTACATTGACATGGGTCCTAAACGTAGGGTATAAGCATCCACAAACTACCACTTCCTACCAATATATGAGGAAACGTCCCATTATCTCCCTAACCACGCACTTTGTACACTAAGTCTCATGAAACAAGGGTATGGAGATTATGCCAAAGAAGATCTGACCACTATAAAAAAAAGGTCTCATGGTAAGCCAAAGGGGAACATTAACTCTTTCGTTTTATTAAAATACTCTCGAATACTCTTATAGCCTTAGGTAATAGAGCAAGTCTAACCAAGAACAACCACGATGGGCTTTTTGTTTTGCAAGTTTATTCAAAGAAAAAAGAGCAAATCCACCATTAACGAAACCCAATACCTTTTTGGCATTAACAAATATTACACATTTGGGTAGCAAATCTTTATAAAAAATTATTATGATAAATTATTCCATGTATCATTTTGTAGAGTTTTAATTTTTATTTGTCAGGCCAACAACCTCTTGGCCTAGTGGCTAATGACGAGTTGTGGCATATTGTAAGTCTTTAGTTCGAATCCAAGCACCCCTATCCCCAATTATTTAATATTCCTCTAAAAATTTTTATTTGCGAGAAAAGTAAAATAATCTATATTAAAATATAATAAATAAATAAATTTAATTCAAAAAATTACACATTTGATAATTTTAATTCCACTTTTAAAATATTTTGTTGTCAAAGTATTAAAAACAAACCCAACAACTATTAAGTAAACTTCAATTTTTCTATTCATTTTTATAAGAAAACATTAAAGCTTCAACTCTAATTCTATCCAATGTTTTATCATAAGAGTTGTTAGTACCCCATTCACATGGGTCCTCAACATGGGGAATAACCACCCACAAATTACCACTTTCCACCAATATATGAAGAAACTTCCCACTATCTTCATAGTCACTTACTTTGTACACTAAGTCTCATGAAACATGGGTGTGGAGATTATGCCAAAAGAGATCTAACCACTACAAAATGAGGTCTCATGGTAAGTCAAAGAGGAACACTAACTCTCTTGTTTTATTCAAATATTCTTGAATATTCTTACTAACTCGAGTATTGGAGCAAGTGCCATTGAAAATGTGACGACTCGGTGCACTCACAGGCCACCGCCCGAGCTCACTCAACCGTATTGTCCGCTCTGGGGTGCACCACACGGGCCACCGCCCCTCACGGATTTATCGAGAATAAATTCCCAATTCGCGTCCTCCAGAAGGTTCGAACTTAGGACCCTTAAGTACCTAGTTCTTACATTATGTCAATTTCTTTTTTATTATTATTATTATTTTGGTAAACTTTTCATTTACTATCGGAGTGTACTGTCTATGCACAATGTACTTAGGGATCTTAAAATAAAATTACAAACTTAAGCTCATTTAATAAAAAATTGATGGTTTATTTTTATTTTTTGCATAAAATTCTAAACACTTACTTTATGAGTTATCTAAATTATTACGCTGTTTTAAAATCAAAATCCAAAAGTAAAGCAAGTGGAAAATGAAAACTCCTTCGTCCATAGTCCATACCATATCTGCACGAAATCGTTCTTTTTCATATTCTGGTCGGTACGAAACCGTCCCTTCGCTTCACGACATTTTCACGAATATTCCACCAATGCCCAACTTCCAGTTGGGCGGATGTCAAAAGACCGTACCGGCAAAAGCACAAAATTCTCACTTGAAGGATAAAACCGTCATTTAATAAACACCGTTTCTTTTAACCAATGCCTAACGCCGTCAAATAGCACCACGTGGCCCCACAACTAACGGCGTACCAGAATATGCCATCCCTAAATCCGCAAAAATAATAATATAACTATTTAATTAGTATAATTAAAATTTGATATCATAAAATTTATATTATGGTAATTGTTTTTGGTTGAATGATGTAATTTTTTTGTAAAAAAATTATTTACTTGAATTTATTTGAATGAATTAGATGGCAAATTTCTGAAAAATAAAGGATTAATTTTAATAATCATATCAATTAAACTTTATTCATCCATTTTCAATATTTAATGAATATAATTATGATAAAATAATATTTATACAAACAATTTAATTTAATAAAATATCTATGAGTTATTTTCATCTTTTATAGACATACTTTTTATATCTTGAATCCAAATCAAGCTCTCTAATTGGTTTGAAATCTACGCGTCCTTCAATTAATCATATGCCTTCTTATTTAAAAACAATGTCTTTTTCTTGATATAGTCAAGATCATATTTTAATGTATTTTGATGAAAAATTGACTATAAATAATTAATAATTTCTTTTAATATGAGATTTTTTTAATTTCAATAATTGATTTTTTGTAATGTTAAAAGATGTAATACACTATATTAATAAATCAATTATTCATTAAAAAACTATTTTATTGAGAGACTTATTGAAAACATGGTAGCATACTCTTGCCAAGTAGTCATGGTCCTGCCAACGATGGATCGTATCATCATATCTTTAAACTTATTTATTTATTCATTAATTACCAATAGTTAACATTATTATTTTTTGGTATAAACCACATGTATACTCATCCGTTTTAACAAGTTGAGACTAATCCTTCTCAGGGTTTTATCACAGTTAAGGCTCCTCACCCCTCTTCAAAAATGTGTTTAGTCGGAATCGAACTTAAAAACTCTTCTCACAACTATTATTTGAGTTGGTCCATCCTAATCTTGCATATTTTTAAATGTTTTAAATGGATAAGTTTCCCTCATTAAAAAACAATTGGCATTTTTGTTTTATCTTTATTTTATGATTTCCACAACATTATTTGTGTGTGAATATATATAATATTGTATTCATGTTTTCTTCCATCTTAATATACAATTTTTTCTTTTTATTCTAATGCTTGCTTATTGCTTTATAATAACTAAACATATAAAACAAATGGGTAAATTTCATTGAGATCCTCAAAGTTTTACCATAATTCAATTCTAGTCTATCAGTTTGAGAAATGAACATTTTGATCTAAAATTATAAATTTGACAGTAAAAAAAAATTGTTTTATTAGGTTACTATTAAAGAATCTATTAACCTAAACATTTGTTACTCATAAAACATCCATAATGCCGTTTTTTGGTACTAAAAAATAAAAATCTTACATAAAATAATTTTTTAAAAAATTAGTTAAAAATAATAAATAGTAATAATATTCATTGTTGATACTTGGGAATGTGATATTATTAGTTTAAGTTTCGTAAATAATTGATATATGTTAAAATCATATGTGATTTTGGATCAAAATGTTCATTTTTAAAACTAATGAAGTACAACTGAATTATGGTAAAACTTTGAAGATCTTAGTAGAATTTACCTAAAAAAATTTATTAAGCAGAACATTTTCATTAGAAGTTATAATCATAATTAGCATATTATTTCTTGAATGGTAATTATTAAAATCACTTTACTCAAATTAAGGTAAATAGTAAATAACTAGGCTAAATTCGAGCTCACATATGATGAGACTTAAACTTGGAGCCTTAAAGTCCAAAAGCTTCTCATTGCCATTAAGTTAAGGCTTCATTGGCTAATCATAGACAAAGATTAAGATCAATGAAATTTTGCAATAGTTAGTTGTTAATCATATACTATCAATGATTATAATTAAGAGTAAAAAAAGTTTATGTTTGAATTTGTTAATATAGATAAAAGTAAAATTATTAAAGGTGGCAAATGGGCGGGTCGGATCGAGTATGGGTTGGGTTATTTTAGATCGGATCATTTTGGGTTAAGAAAAAATCAGATCATTTTGGATTCGGATCATTTCGGGTTTGGATAAGGTTAGGTTTGAGTCAAGGAAAAATCGGTCTATTTCGAGTTCGGATCAATTTGAATTTGGATCAATTTAGGTTCGGATTAATTCGGGTTCGGATTAGGTTCGCTTTGGGTCGTTGACTTTTTTAGTCAATTCGGGTCGTTCGGATTTGGATTCGGGTTGAGCGGATAGGTTTTTTGGGTTAAGCCTTGATAATTTTGATGTGATTTGTCTGGTATAAAAGTCAGCTGAAACCATACTTCTAAGAATTACAAAATTCATGAAAATAAAATTTTCTTCTTACATGACCTATAATAAAATTAGGATTGAAATAATCAAACTATTTAATAATCAGTATGATAGTTTTCTTTATAATATATTTATCAATATTTATAAATTAATTACATTTCTTCATTTTATTTTTGTTATCTATAATAATTAATGACTTTATGAATTAAAATGATTTAATAATCCCTACTAAATATCATAATACAGTACTATACATCTCTTTAATTTCTCTTGATTTTTTTATAGAATAATTGGAGATATTAAGTATAGGTGATATAATTTTTGTACTCTATTATAGATTAGCCATTAAATAGTTATACATTAGGTTCAAATGAATATAATATAAAAGTGAATATTTAAGTTTAACTAGATTAAAAAAATATAACACTCATATTTATTGAAAACAATTATATTTTTACTACATTAAAATACTTTAGTAATTAATTTTAACATTTAAATATTTATTTATAATATTAAATTTAAGTTTGAATCTTTTCGGGTTTAGGTTAATTTGGATTATGATTAATTTAGGTTCGGGTCAATTTGGGTTCCGATCAAGTTGGATTTGGGTTAATCTAAATTCAGATGAATTTAGGTTCGGATTAATTCAGGTTTGGATCAATGTGAATTCGGATAAATTTGGTTTTGGATCAATTTAGATTTAGATCATGTTGGATTTGAGTTGTTGACTTTTTTAGTCAAATCAGATTGGTCAGATTTATGTGCTGTTCGATAAACTGAAAAATTAAGTACTGAATTTTTAATACTGAATATAATAAGTATTGAATTTTGAATTATGAAAACTGTTTGGTATTTTACTAAAAATTAAGTGTTGAATATAAATATATTGTTTGATAACAATAAATGTTTGCAATTTGAAATTTTGTTATTTTACATTTTTACCCTTATTTTCATACTATTTCAAATAAATTCAAGTTTTTATTGATATATTCTATTTTATAATATACAAGTATGAAATATGAGAAAAACTATATCTATTAAATCCAAAAACATCATAAATTTTAAAAAAATATTTAAATATAATAAAATATTTTTTTTGGAAATCAAAAACTTGAATCACGTTTAGATTAAAAAAGCATTACAATTAAAAGTCCCAAATTATTCGTGGGATCATTACTTCTTCAAGGAATGATCTGCCAAAATGAAATAGAACAAAAAACTTTTTAGATATTTATTACAATTAAAACATCAAAATAACAAAAAGATGAAAAAAATGCAATATGCACAATTATATGGTCTTCAAGGTTTGTAACATATCAGCCTTCAAATCTTCAAAGTTTCAACTTCGAACAAGTCAAATTGGGGGAAGATATTGACTTTTTTTCAATATCGATGCTCTAATAGTAAAAGAATGGTGGTAGAAAAACGTTGAATCTATACGTAAACCTGATGAAATAATAATATAACGTTGAGTCTAGTTGGAGTATATACGTAACCTGATCAATAAATAGATAATTATTTAAATTTTTAGGATAAAATAGTTTAATTTATTTTATTTTTATTGATAAAGTGGCTGAAATTTTTCTACATTAAGTGATAAGTAGGTGTTTATCTACTTATCTTATTCAATGCTTTTTTATTGAAAATTTTCTTTTAAGTTGATTTTAAAATATATTATCAAACATATTGAAAATATTAAATCATTGAAAATTTTTATTTTCAATGAATTGAAAATTTTCAATAGTTTAACAAACAACACCTTTGTTTCGGATTTATCGAATTGATTTTTCGGATCGGGTCAATTTTTACCATCTCTAAAAATTACTCTAAATTTATGATGAAATACATAAACCCCTTATATTCATATCAAAAGGACACTAACCGCTTTCTAATTTCAAAATACCAAAATTTTCCCTTTCACTATTTTTAAATCCAAAAATCGTAAACACTATACTTACATTTTTAAACCCAAAAAAATCATAAACCATAAACTATAACCCTAAATTCTAAACCCCAAACTAAAAGCCCCCTAAATTTTAAATCTTAAACCTTGTTAATAGAGAAAAATCTGTATTTTGAAATTAGAGGGGTTAATAGTCTTTTAGTATAAGTATAGGAGTTTATGTATTTCACCTTTAAATTTACTACCTCAATATGTACATCATCCATGAATGTTCATTTTTTTATTTCCTGTTTTAGTTTTTGTAACTATTATTTTTATGCATTTTTTACATTAGTTTTTTTAATTTATTTTAAATATAAAAAATTTAAAATATGTATATTCAATATTCATTGAAATAAATAAAAAAGAAGACTTATTTGAAAAAAAAATTACCTTCATATAAATTCTTTGAATAAATGGTTTTAAAAACTCTTACTTTGACATAAAAAAGTTTATATCTTATTAATTTCTAACTCGACCTCAAGTGATTTAAAAAAAATTTGCTTTGCCAAACCTTTTTGGTTGAGATGATATTGAGAACAAAGTTTTTTTAATATATATAAAAGTTTATATATAGTGCACTGACCATGTATAACTTTTAAAAATTGGTATACCTCAACGGAAAATAAAAACTACTTGAGTGATGGATACTAACACCAAAAGTCTCCCAAATGTGGCAGAAAACTACTGTAGATAATCTAGAAGGAAAATAAGGGAGTGAGCTTATGCCCAATAAGAAAAGCATATAAAAGAACTAATACTACGTATAACTATATGCAAGTATCTTGAAAGCATACTCTTTCACATAAAACAATGAACACAAATTTAGCACGATTTTCAAAAAGGATATTATAGTGGGTTAGATAACCAGGTTGAGTATAGAAGGATGCTTTAAAGTATCTCATTTGTCCTGGTATCTAACTTTAACTATACAGAGTTCTTTAAAGCTTTTTAAATCACAAAGTTCAGTAGGTATTCAGAAATAGCTTCCATTACACAATTCATAATTCATTTGAATAATTAGTTTCCAAAACACCTCGTAAACAAAAACAGAATCAATTTCAATAATTCATGTAAAGGACGAAAAACATAATTAATAACAATCTGAAATCAAAATTCAATAAAGTTTGGGAGTGCTTGGAATATTAGGAATTTGCCACCTCAATAAAAACAGTACAGTGGAGACAAAGCATCACCCAATAGACTCATGTAATAATAATAACAACATATGGCCGTAGTCAAAAGAAATCCACAGTGTACACTAGCCAGGTGATAGTTGTGGGCGTTGAAGATGTGGCTAAGGTCTAACAAGAAAGTCAATCATACGATCATACAGTAATAGCAGCATGTGTCCGTAGGCAGCTATGGGGCCAACAGTCTCAAAAGAGTTCATAAATCATTTCAGAAGTGTTTATGGAGATCAATTCAGTAATCATATCTTCAGTCAATTCTTAAAGCATTAAAATCATGAAATCATTACACTTAAAGCATACAAATTCGGCAAATATTCTCAGATTGATTAGTCAATGTTCAAAATATTTTATTTACATATAATAGTAATATGGAAACATGAGTGCATCATGCAACATATAAAGATTAATAAAAATCTCATTGAAAACTGACTTACAAAATTTGCAAGTAGATAAGACCTTTGGAAGCTATTTAGCTAAATCATATTTTCACTTTATTTCTTATTTTCAAAATAATGCCAACGATGACTTTAAGAGTTCAAAGTTTGTTTTAGAAAATTTTGATAGCATAACGACTGTACTTATTTTAACCTCCCTGCAGGAAAACGTATTTTATATTCCACAATTCCAGTTCTTCATTTTCAACCAACCAATGAAATCCAATGTCATAAAAGGAATTTTTATCAATCCACATGCAACATAGTATCCTTACATCTCATATATATATATATATATATACACATGTATATATATATATCCCTTACCTATCAAATTCTCGCTAAGTTGCTCGTTAGCACCATTATCACTGTCTGGCTTCTAAGCTGCAATTGACCACATAAAAACAGTCAATTCACTACACTTCTATTATAAAGAATGCTTGACTCATTAAGACCTAGCACTTTATACCAATGCTAACACTAAAACTACCATTAAAACAGCTCTGTTTTCAGTTTCGATTTTGTCTACAATATTGTATTAATTTATACATTATTTTAGGACTCAAAACCCAGTAAATTGGTCACTGTTTCAAGGTCCCCTTCACTTGGCCGAACCTAGTTCTTCATCTTACACATCTTATTCCTTCAATTCAAGCCTAAATTCATGTTCTATGATTATTCTACATCGCTTCTACATCATTTTTACATAAGACGACATCACATTCATGCATTTACAAGCTTGGTTGAAACCCTAGGAGAGAGATTGAGATGGATTCAATTCAATTCAAGCTTAGATACAAACCTAAACACCTTAAACACATGGTTAAAAGTAATAAAATCATGAAAAACAAACTTTCTCTCTCACCTTTAATGTTAGCTAAAAATGGAGGGAGGGCTTACACCTCGATTTTGGTCACTTTGGCACTTGATTTTGTACCAAGAGGTAGAGCACTGAAAATTGAACAGCCTTGGTGAAGATAGTTTTTAGTTTGGAGTCGTTTGCTAGGGTTTTTATAGGTTTTCTCTCTCTTCAAGGTATGAAAATGGTGGAAAATAGGAAAGGGTAAGAGGATGGATGGAAATGAGGTAGAAAATACCAAAAAAATCTTTTTAAATAATACATTTTAATGTAAATTACCATTTTGCCCTTAAAATACTAAAATATGATGATTTTTCCCTAAGCGATTTGACTTCGTTGAAGACAATCTGTCCAGCCTTCAAAATATTTCGTTCAATCATAAAACACCTCTATCTAACATTCTCTAATCATTGGTTGAGCTTTTATTAAGGTTTGACTAATTATTTGGGTAAAATTATCAAAATACCCCTAATTGTTGAATCGCGTAAATTTTTACTTTTTCGCCTGATTTATTCTATCAGTCCATGTGGCCTAAAACTTCATCACATGAGGATTTACTTATAACTGTCAGTTGGTCAAAAATCAACTCGGTTTGATTATTAGTCACGAAAATTTTGATGGCATATGAACTTAACTGTCATTTTCTAAATTGTTACACGCTTTTTGAAACACATCTAAACAATTGAGTTTAAGTTGCAGATTTTTACCATCACAGTATTTGACTCCAAAATTCCAATCTGCCAAGTTCCACCTTCATCTGGGTACCAGAAATCTTATAGGGCCTACCTTCTAGTTTCCTCTTCATACCTACAAAGTAATTAACATTTAAATAGGTATGGACATCTAATATTCCTTACTTCCTGAATGGTAAATTAACAGTAATAGGGAATGTGGATCTCACATCCTCCCTACCTTAAGAAATTTAGTCCTCCAAATTTGATCAGACCTGTTAGATGAATAACTTTGGATCTTTGCTTTCATTAGGCTCTTCAACCCCCAAGTAGATTCTTCTATTGTGTGATGTTGCCAGAGAACCTTTACCAGAGGAATTATCTTAGATCGTTGTACCTTTTTCTTTCGATCCAAGATCTGCATGGGTTTTTCCACATAACTCATATTATCCCTAATCTCCAGTGGTTCGTATTGAATCACATGAGACAGATCTAAATGCTACTTCTGAAGCATCGATACATGGAAGACGTTGTGCACTCCAAATAGCTTGGTGGTAAAGCAAACTGATATGCCACATCTCCCTCTCGATCTAAGATCTTGAAAGGTTCAATATACCGAGGACTTAATTTTCCTTTCTTCCCGAATCTCATAATACCATTGGATAGTGAAACTTTCAAAAAAACAAAATCCCCCACAGAATATTCCAAAGGTCAACGTCTAACATCAGCATAATTCTTCTGCCAACTCTGAGCAGTCTTTAACTTGTCACATATAAGCTGAACATCCTTAAAAGCCTACTCAACCAGATCGAGAGCTAAAACATTTTTGTCACATACTTCTTCCCATCCAATCAAGGAATGGCATCTCCTACCATAAAGTGCTTTATAAGATGCCATGTCAATACTAGAATGATATCTATTGTTATAAGAAAATTTTGCTAATGGAAGATGATCATCCCAAGAGCCTTTAAAATCTAGTGCACAAGCTGTCAGCATACCTTTGAGCGTCTGAATCATGTATTGGATTGTCCATTAGTTTGCGGATGGAAAGCTATGCTAAAATTCAGTCGAGATCCCATAGCATCCTAAAAACACTCCTAGAAATGAGAGGTGAATCAAGAATCTCTATCAGAAATAATGCTCACTGGAACTTCATGCAATATGACAATTTCCCTAACATAGAGATCGACTAAGGCACTTAAAGAATCAATAGACTTATTAGTAAGGAAATGGGCTGATTTTGTCAATCTATCAACAATCACCCAGATTGCATCATGATTTCTTCTAGTCTTTAACAAACCGATGATGAAATCCATAGTGATGTGCTCCCATTTTCACCTTGAAATCCGTAGAGGTTGAAGCAATCTTGCAGGTTTCTAATGCTCTACCTTTACCTGCTGACAAGTGACGCTTTGCAACAAACTCGATGATGTCTCTCTTCATATTAGGCTACCAGTATACTTTATGCAGATTCCGATACATCTTGTTACTACCAAGATGTAAAGTGTACTTTGAGGTATGAGCCTTCGTCAAGATTAGTTCCTTTAGTTATTAGTTCTCGGGACTACAAATCAGACCTTTGAACTTTAGAATACCATTTGTGCTAATCTCATACTTTGACTGAACGCCCAACTGTATTTGATTGCAATATCAATACACTCCATATCCTTCCTCTAAGCATTTTTGATATGATCCATCAAATCTGGTTCGATTCGAAGACTAACAGTTAGACCATATCTCTCAGAAGGACTAATATTCAAACTAAGGCTCGCAAACTGTTCTAATAGATCATATTCCCAAACCATCATGTAAGAGACTATACCCAAATACTTTTTGCTCAAAGCATCTGCCACCACATTTGCTTTCCCTGGGTGGTATAATATCTCACAGTCGCAGTCTTTTAGCAACTCCATTCATCTACACTATCGCATATTGAGAAATAGATACTTGAGACTTTTGTGGATGTTATAAACCTGAAACTTCTCACCATATAGATAATGCCGTCATATCTTCAAAGCAAACACCGCGGCAGCTAGTTCTAGATCGTGGGTAAGAAAATTCTTCTGATGGTCCTTTAGCTGACGAGAACCATAAGCGACACTTTTCCATTTTGTATGAACACACATCCCAAACCCAATGAGCAGGCATCACTGTACACTGAAAAACCTCCTGAACCACTTGGAATGGTAAGAATTGGTGCTGTAGTTAGTCTACGCTTTAATTTTTGAAAACTACGCTCACAAGCATCAATCCATTCAAACTTAACATCCTTACGTGTGAGATGCATCTAAGGAGCAGCCAACCAAGAGAAACCCTTAACAAATCAACGATAATATCCGGCTAGACCTAGAAAACTTCAGATCTCAGTTATTGACTTCGGTCTCTCCCATTGCACAATAGCTTTTATCTTGGATGGATTAACAAACACCATTTCCTTAAACACCACATGACCTAGAAATATAATTTGATCTAGCCAAAATTCACACTTACTAAACTTGTCATAGAGTTTCTGATCTCTGAGGGTTTGTAGCACAATATAGAGGTACTGCTCATGCTTTTCCCAAGATTTGGAATATACCAGAATATCATTGATAAATCTAATAACAAATTTATCCAGATAGGGCTTGAACACCTCATTCATAAGATTCATAAAAGTTGCAGGGGGCATTAGTCAATCCAAAAAGCATAACCACAAACTCGTAGTGACCATACCGAGTTATGAATGCAGTCTTAGGGATATCTCCTTCCCGAATCTTCGACTGATGATATCCTGATCTGAGATCGATCTTAGAAAACACCTGTGTACCCCTGAGTTGATCGAATAGATCATTAATTCTGGGTAGAGGATATTTATTCTTGATAGTAGCCTTATTAAGCAACCGATAATCAATGCATAGTCGTAGGCTACCATCCTTCTTCTTGACAAATAAGACTGTTGTGCCCCAAGGAGAAACACTAGGACGAATGAATCCCTTGTCCAACAACTCTCGGAGTTGCTTCTTGAGTTCATTAAGCTCCACCAATGCCATTCGATAAGGAGGCAAAGAGATGGGTTAAATACCGGTATCAAATTGATGGTAAATTTGATTTCACAATCTGGAGGAAGACCCGACAATTTATTCGAAAACACATCTGGAAAATCCTTGACTACAGGAATCCTGTGTAACTCCAGATGTCTCTTTTTTATGTACTCCACATAAGCAATGAACCCTTTAATTACAACATTCAAAAATTCAATCTTAACACAATTTCAGTAAAATTTCTATATTTATTACTAAATAAGGAGCTTTATAGTATACTTTTCAAGAGAAGAAAATGTTACATATTTAGTATAACAGTCTAAACTAACATGGTTTGTAGCTAACAAATCCATTCCTATAATAACATCAAAATCATACATAGTCAAAACAATCAGGTCATCTACTGTTTCCTTTTCTCCTATCCTTAATTTACAATTTCAGTATACTACATCGGTTATTTGTGTTTCCCTAAAGGGATCATTTATCTGTAATGAGTATCCTATGGTTTAGGCTCTACTGGTATTTTAGTGGCAAATAACGGGGATACAAACAAATGCGTAGAACCTGAATCAATTAATACAAATGCATTTATACCAAAAATAGTGATTTTACCCTTAATAACATCTGAAGAAATGTCAATAGACTCCATATCAAAGTTATACACTCTGCCCTGAGTCACAGCCTGCTTCCCTTTCTCTGCGGTTGTGGCTTGCCTGGGTACGGATGGTGTAGCCTTCACCTCTTTCTGTTGATAATATCCTGCAAAATATAAGGTCTACAATCATAAAGCACATGGTACTGAGTTATGGAATAGTAAATTAATTTCATGGAGGACATAATAAAGCAAAAGTCAAGACATTAAGCTTACTTGGTTTCTTATTTCTTTCAATCAGTAGAATTCTCTCCGCTTCCTACGAAAATTGGTTCATCTAAACATATCAATAAAAATAAACATAAATTTTTGGTGCTCTAAAGAAAGTGGAAAACTTCAAAGTGTAGATTTTGCTGAAATTTTTTGCTCTATATCTCATAATATTTTGAACAAATTAGAAAATACAGTGATAAAATTGCTTTAAAAAATATTGCTAAATTAAATTTATCGGTTATCACCCTTAAATAAATGATATCTTCAAGTTTATCTTTTTTTTTTCCTCAAGTGTGTTAGCTATATAATAAGCGAAGAAAGTGCTTTCCTCACCAAAGGCATTAGCTTCTATTAATTTACAGGCTGCTTTTTGTGCTAAACAAGTGACTCAAATTTTACTCTTTACCGGGTGCCTCCCACTTCTCAACTAGCTTTGGTAATCGAAGAATACTACAGGCAAGTTGGATGGTGCGTTTAAAGCTTGAAGTACCTTCTCTTTCTTTATATGCGGAGAGCAAAGCCATATCTCCATTCGCTTGAGATGTGTCTTGTTGTGAAGCTTAGCCCTCTTAGCCTCGTCCCAGTTTATTGAATCCCCTATCAGTTTAACACAAAGATTTCCACCAAGAAGGTCTAAGTTTTTGAGATCCCCAATATTGAATTCTTCAGCATCATTATGATCTGCTCTCATTTTGATACCATCTAATCTCATGAGAGAAGTTAAATTACTAATCTCTTTTGGGTAGTAAGTCAGACCAAAAGAACATTCAGTATCAAGATACCTCAAGTTAATCAATTTTTCGATTCCAGTTGGCAGTTTCTGAAGACTTTCACATTGAATGTTCAAAGATTGCAAATTAGGTAATTCACACACAGCTTCAAACTAGTTTTCTATTCCAGAGCAAAACATCAAGAAAAGGAACCTCAACTGAATCAAATTTCCTATGCCACGAACAATTTCTTTTATGTCTAGATGAAACAAGTGAAACACCAATATTCTTAGATGCTTGGGTCCACTAAACAAATTATGTAAGACTTCACCAGGTTTTTCATTGTATCCAAGAGACTTACCACAAGGCTTCGCAATTTTTCTGTGCCATAAATGGACATAGGAGAAGAGTTGCAATTTTCAATTCCTAACACCAAATGACGAGGTTTTTTGGAAGATAAGTCCAATGTTAAGTCTTCGACTATTTTCTTTTTGACAAATCTGTTTTCTGTCAAAAATTCGACAAAGTCAAGTACCATGTCATGCATCTTACAGCAAATTATATTGTCATTAGCATCTTTTTCAAAATTCTGAAAAAAAAAAAGAATAAGAGGCTAAGCAGCTGAAGTAATCTTTGTTAGAAAATTTTCCTTTAAGTGGACTAAAATTAATTGGCAATTTTATATTTTAATAAATTGGGCTGATAGTTTAGTCCTGGTATGAAACATGTAAGAGAACCTAATACAGGCTAATGTGATCATATTTTATTTGGGTTTTGCACATCCTTTTGGCTCAGTATGACAAGGTGGTTGTGTGGGCCTTAAAACTCTATAAGCCCTTGATAGGAGGCCATTAGGGTTTTAATAAAGGATAATATAAATATATGACTAAGTCCTCTCTTCCCTTCTGTTTGTTTGGTATCTATCCATTAAGAGCCACCTGTGAAAAAAGTAGAAGATGAAGACTTGTCAATCATGACTTTAGTTCCAATTTCAATCATGCTAGCAGACAAAGGTACGCCTATTGGTTGTTTATATTGATAATTGATGTTCCATTTTTCACATAGGATCCTGAAATTATTTTTACATTTGGTATCAGAGCTTGTCTATGTGAAATTAGAACCCTTAATAGATTTCTTTTGAACAAATTAAAAATTAAATATGTATTTTAAGGTGTAATAATTTGATGATCGAACTACAATTATAAAATAAAAATTATTTAACAAGATGTTAGGGCTTTTATTACCCATCGAATGAAGATTAAATGTGTCTAATCAATTTTGGTTAATGCATTCTGTAGTCTAAGTAATTAGGCTTTCAACTTTAGATGACTCGAATTTGAAAAACAAAATGAAATCTAAAGATTTCATGCGTTATGTCTTGAATTAATGAAAGAAAACGATTTTTGCTACTCCATACAAATGAGATTATGTAATATCCGAATTTTATTATACAATATATATTATAATTGTACATGAATGATGGTGGAAATAAATTGTTTAGTAAAAATTAAAGAATCATGGAATGTGAATTTCCACTTTTCATTTTATGTTATAATGTATATATAGTGTATAAAGAATAGATGAGATTTAATTTTATTTAAAGTGTGAAAACATTTAATGAGAAGTATGGCTGTCAGACGAATGGAGAAAAGAATGAAAGGAAAGCCAATAAACGTTGGCTGACAGTGGCGTGGACTAGGAGTTAGCCAATCAACGTTGGCTGGCAGAGAAGTTGGCGAGAAGAAGAGAAAAATTAGTCAAAAAGAAAGGAAGAAAAGGATGGCAACGGGAGACTTTACCACCGTTCCTTTTGTCACCAATTTCTCTGGGTTTTAATGGCATGAAAGACGTGCAATGATGACATAAAACAGGATAAGAATAGGTGGCGAGTTCTAAGTGGATTTGAGGGGCTATATAAGAAGAATACCTGAGGAATTGTTACTCGCCCATCCTGTTTGCTACAAATTTTACTTCGTTTCTTTCGTTCCTTTCATTACCATGGAGTTTCATCTTTCAGTCAGTTAAACTTTTTCCTCACCGTTGAAGAGTTAAGGAACAAGAGAAATAAAGCTAAGAAAGGCAAGAAAGCATTCTGTTGTTGGGAGAGCAACTTAGTAAAGGTAAGTTTCATAGTTTTATAATTCTCTTGATATTTAATGAAAGATTTCTATGTTTTACAATGAAATAAACATGGAGATAGTATGGTTGTAGTTGAATATTGTGGAATGTATAAGAAACTAAATGGAAAAAAATAACCATGAATGATTAAGAAAAACAATAGACGAGTAAGGAGTATTCGCCCGAAGGGTGAGGCGAGTACACTGCAATACATGACTAGGCGAGAACATATTCGCCAATAGTTATGGGATAACCAGAATGATAGTTAATGGGCGAGGACATATATTCCCAAACGGCGAGAAGGGTGACCATAGAGATCGCCCATGTGAAATGTTGATGATCGCCAATGGGGCGAGTAGGAGAAAAAGAGGTCACCAAACGTTATCCAATTCATGGGCGAGCCCATTTATAAATGAAAAGCCACGAATGGCGAACTGAAGTGATAAGAATGGCGAGTTGAGCTCCTAAGCTGGGCGAACTCCCAGAAATGAGTTAATATTGAATGACGAGTTCTTTGGGCGAATGGCGAACTGAGTCTCGCCAAAGTGCCACTATTATTAGGAAAATATAAATTGTTTTGGAAAATATTCGAAAAAGAAATATTCATAGTTTAAATAAATGCTTTTGCAGACGGGAATTGAGGAAGGCGGGCGAGAATCAAGGCTACATCAGACGAGGTAAGGAAGTAGTATGTGATGTAAATGCATGTCCTGTGGAGTAAAAATGTTAAGAAAATATGAGAAATTGTTTTATTTTCTGACATGCATTGGTTGATAAACTGTTTTGATCTTGGGCGAGCTACAAGCCGCCATATGTTGTTTTGTTGGACGAACTGGTTAAAGCGGGCGAGTAGTTTTGTTCTAGGTAGAAACTCAGGCGAGCCAAATGGCGAGCTCTCTTTTATGAGAACTGGGCGAATGCCCTTGTTTTAAAGAGAAATCCGGGTAAGCCATAGTCGGGCGAATCCCTTTTTAATGTGTTTGGGCGGTGACCCTTGTTTCAAATATAAGGCGGGCGAACCGTTATCAACGAGCTTTACGTGTTGTTTTTTAAAAGCTAAGTGGCGGGCGAATAATAGTTCGCCGTCTTGCCGAGTTAGTCAGGGGCGAGCCGTGAAGGGCGAGCTGACTCTGGCGAACGGTTTTAAAGTGTAATTTCTTAAACGAAAAATGAATTATTTTAATATTTCGAAAAAGGAAATATGAAACCTGTGAGGCGAGTTGACCATTGGGCGAGTTGACCAATGGACGAGTTGACTATGGGCGAACTAGTCATGGGCGAACCTGTTTAACACGGAAAATGTTGAAGTTACGGGCTGTTTTATTTTTGTATAAGACCTTTTGGAAATCAAATCATCTTATGGAAATGATACATAAGATAACTTGATTTTGAGACATTAGGCCATGAGTTCATGCATTATCATTCATATACTTTGCGTGACCCATCTAGGGCGATGACTCGGGTCAAATAGACCAATGAGTGCACCCTAGGACGTCACAGGGCTGATGGACCTACCAAGTCTTCAGCGGTCTCGAGGTCACTTGGCAAGTGGACCCGAGGACCACCTACAGATTATGGCCATACATCTAGTTGAGATAGCCGTGAGGGGCGATGGCCTACGGGTGCACCCCAAAAAACGGATGACTTGTGTTCCTTGCATGATTTAAATTGCTGCCTAGCTCAATTAAATGATTTATGAAAGGATCTGTTGAATCCCGTTTAATGTAAACTATATTCATTGTTTCCTAATGAGTTTGATCGTTAGGATAATTAAATGGTTTTTTTTGAGAGTATAGTTTTTATATTTGTAAAGTAGCATACACCTTCCTTACTGAGCACGTTGTCGCTCACTCCTTATTTTTCCACTCCACAGATAACTGATTTGAACTAAGAGACTTACCTTCTTGAGATTGGATATCGAAGGTATGTTGTATTCTTTTATGTATTCAGTAAAGTTGTACAGTATTACTTTAAATAT
This sequence comes from Heritiera fomes, assembly GCA_032173925.1. Classification (NCBI taxonomy): domain Eukaryota; kingdom Viridiplantae; phylum Streptophyta; class Magnoliopsida; order Malvales; family Malvaceae; genus Heritiera; species Heritiera fomes. The sequence continues at coordinate 23,514,091 of JAPDPM010000001.1, read as the reverse complement.
ATGGGAACGTATATACATCTTAAGAAAATGATTTAATTATTCTTATTAAAGTTATAGGAGTTGATAAGCATCACAGACAGCCCAACCGGTAATTAAGAGTAATTTATGAGTAAGTGTCATGGCATATAGTAGCTTTGGGATGTTACAGATTAAGCCTTTTATTACATGAATTTTTGTAAATATAATCAATTTAAAGTGAAACTGAAAAGGGGTCGTAAACGGGTCTGTCAAGAAAATTTTTTCATCAAATTCATCATTTTTGCTGCTGTTTTGAAGTGATTTGATATATGGGTTTTGTGTGAAATTGTTTTAATTAAACAAAGGAAGACTTAATTTCATTAAAACATGCCAAAATAACAAAAAAATAGGCCTGAAATATAAAACAGACCCAATCGGGTTTGGTGGAGCAACAGCTAGGTCAGGACCCGGCAGAAGGTTGAATAATGGTGGAACTTGTGGTTGTACAATGTAGTGCCCAAGCTTGCAGTCCCGTGGGACCCTCACTGGCACATTACTCAACCGTATTATCCGCTTTGTAAGGCGATGCCACTGCACTGGGACCACACAGGTCCACCTTACGGACGAATTTATTTCGCGTCTGCCATGACTCAAACATAGGACTTACTTTGCCTATGTCAAATCATGACTAACCATTAGTTTACTTTCTTTCTCATCAGTACAGTAACTGTATCTTACAGTTCAGTAAAACAGTAATATTCAATACAGTATCATTTGGTAAAACAGTATCTTGCAAATCAGTAAAACAGTAACCAGTAGCTACCAATTTAATAAACAGTATACGGTAGCTTTCAGTTCAGTATCATGGAGATCAGGCAACACCCTACATATATCATGCTATAATAATATCATCCCAAATAGGGGAAACACATGAGATCTATGGCCATAGTCTATAGGGTCCTCAGTGTGCACTGATTAGGTGTCCACTGGGACGCTGATAATAGGATCAGTATCTATCAGCACTAACACGTGACACGTGAGTATGATATGGGGCCTAACAGTCTCAAAACAGTAAACACATGATATAGACCCCATTTATGAAATCACTTTCACTAAATATAAGTTTAATCAATCCACAAATATTCATAAGGAAAATATTTTCATCTTATGAATAACATTTGTAAATTATTCATACTGGGGTCATCATTCCGGAAAATATTCTAAACATTATAGAACATCATAAATCATATTTTTCATACGGTGAAAACAGTTTATAAAATAATCACTGTAAAACATAAAAGATCATAACTGTCCTTTTTCACCGTAAAACATATACGCACGCTTTTCCGTGCTTTCTATGAAAAACATGATTTTCAAAGTTATCGAGATTCAAATCAATTATTTTTATGATTTATGAAAAATCAAAATATTTATTTTTCAAATCACCACTGCCGTCCCGTGTTTTCTATGTAAACACATACGAAGACCTTTTAGTCTCAAAACACTGTTTTTCCACCTTTAATTACCTTTATGAAATTTTCTATAAACACTTATTTCACAATTGAATCCATAAAGGTTATTTATAAAATCAAGTGAATATTTGAAGAAATATTAGTAAAATATTCACTTTGGTCCTTTTCATCGTTTCACGTGAAATATCACCTATCGGGATAAATTTAGGTGATTTCCTTTTTCACCATTTTAAAAGACATGAATATTTTAAAATTAATTATCAATATATTCATGTTTTATAAAAACTGATCGATTTGTCAATTTTTGTGTTGGAAATCATTTCTCGTAATATAAAATCATTTATTATGATTTTTAGTAATTTTCTAAGATTTTTCGGCAGTATAACGGCTGCGGATTGGCTAGCCTCTTGCACGAAAAATACAGTTTATATTTTCAACCGGTAATTCACCACAACTTTCCAACCAATCATTGTTAACAGCATTTATAAAATTAAATGCATATTTAAAACATGCATACTGAATATCCTTACAGGCTACACATGCCTCCCTTACCTGTTTCGGGTCGGCGATTGCCTTTTGAAGGTCGCGCCTGTGTTCACCTCGCCCGATTCCATCGGCTCGGTTATCGAGAGAATTTTTTGGAAATTAAATTCTAGATTTTAGAATTTTTCTCAATTTATTTAAATAAATAAATTATTTAAATATTTTCAACATTTTTCGGGATTTCTTACCGATTCCCGTAATTCTCGACTTTTCTGAGTTTCCCGGGATTTCCCGAAATTCTCAAAATTTTCAAAGTCCGAAAATTTCGTTTTTCTCTCTCTTTCTTCCTTTTCTTCTTTTCTTTTCTTTTTTTTTCTTTTTCCTTTTTCTTTTCTTTTCTTTCTTTTTTTCTTTTTTTTTTCTTCCTTTCTTCTCCGGTCAGACCGGTTCAGACCAGTCAACCTTCCTCCACGGCCGGTTCTCCTTCGGCGGCCGGTTCTCCGGCGGTTCGAACTTCCCTCAGCTGGCCGGCGGCACGACGAACTTGCTGGTGGTCTCCGTTTGGCTTGGATCTGTGGCACGACGGCGAATCTACTCGGTTTTGCCCCGGTTTCTTCTCTTCCTTAGTCGGCCTTCCTCCGCCGTCGTTGGCCTCACCGGTGGCTTTCTTCTCCTTCCCCTCACCTCCGCCGAGGTCGAGGTGACTATGGAGGTGCCAAGACCGGTCGGCACTGCCGTTTTCTTCTTCTCCTTTCCCTTTCGTTTTCCGCCGGTTTCCTTCGATTTTTCCTTCCCTTTCGAGCCGTCGCCGGTGACCTTCACCCTTCCTCAGCTTTCTCCATCGCCGGCGATGCCCTCGCCTCCCTCTCCTCTTTTCCTTTCTCCAGCGACAGGGCCGGTCGCCCTCGGGGAGGCAAAATCGGGATCCTTCCCGATTCTTCTCTTCTTTTTTTTCTTTCTGTTTCTTTTTTTTATTTAATTCATTTAATTATATATACATATATATACATAAATTATATATACATAATACATATAATATTATTATTATATATATTATAGTACTATATAACTATATTATGTATTAACAAAATACATATTTAGTATATATATATATATATATATTTGTTTAATTTAAATTACTTAACATTTATATATTTTTATATAAATGTAGTAATAATAATAATGATAATAATACAATATATATATCGTATTTACAATATATATGTACAATTCAAATGTAAAATCATATTTACATTTCTTTTCAAATATGTATATACTCACATATTATGTCATATTTAATACATAGGTATTATTTAAATTTATACAATAGTATATATATCTATATATACCTTTGTATATTAATATATACTATATAGTATATCAATACATATGTATTTGTATAAAAATACATTTATATAATTTATAATTATATAAATATATTTCTCTTTTTCTTATTTAATTTGGATTTCCATTTATCCAAATTAAATCTCCTCTTTCCATTATTTTTCATAATTCCAATTTTATTTTCCTTCACTCGTATTTCTTGATTTATCACTTCCTTAATTCTCGAGATTTTCACCAATATCCCGTTCTCATAATTTTATTTATTTATTTATTTCCAATATTTATTTTCTCCAATATTTATTTTCGATAAATGGAAAATTTACGGTTATCACATACAAGGCCCACGTGTAGCGACCGGTGCGTATGGCCAATTCCGATGGTCTTTCCGACCGCCGTTTTTCCAATTAAATTTATAATTTTATTTTATATTTTTGTGATATTTTTATGAAATTTTTTATATTGTTAAGTATTTTTATTTATTATTGGTATTTATTTCATAAATTATTGAATGTTGCAAATAAGTTTTTCGTGATTTTATTGCATGATAAAATATTAGGCACTGTTCTGAATCAGTAGCCAGTATGTACTCTCCCTAGATAGATGACTATATTTCTGTACTCTTAGCCTACATTTAATTGCTTAATTAGATTAAAAGAAATTGTGATTATGATTTAGATGAGACTTAGAACCTTTATTATAAATGCAACATATATTGTTTCAAGGACCTAATGAGATACATTTGGTTTTAGTATTTCATTTTTGAATGGTCCATTGCATATATCGAGTTAAGTATGCAGAGTATAATTTGGGCAATTATTAAATTCTAGGATTAATTAAACTTTTCATTAGTTGATATAAGTGTTTGGTTGCCAAAATGGCTCGCTTGTTGATATTGGTGAAATTGTTTACTTGATCATAAAGGATACGAGATCGTTTTGTATTACTTTATGCAATTGCCTGCCCAAAGGGGGTTATTGTGTAAGAGTAATTTTGGATAGACATAAAACATTAAGTTGAAATTATACGGTCTAGAAAGTTTATCTGCCCAAAGGGGATAGGCTTTCGAAAACCTGTATATTGTCATGTTAGCTTTATGAGAAAGGTACCAATTAGTATGTTGCATTCTCTGCCCAAAAGGGAGTTTGTAATGATACACCTAGGCTTTTCTATTGTTGTAGTCACATTTTGCTATTTGTTTATCTTGACATTGCCCATTAATTTGTAATTGTTGAATTTCATGTCTTAACAAGTAACTATCATCGTAGATAAGTCTTTAGCTACCATTGAAGTTCTGAATGGATCCAATTTTAACAAATGGGATGAGGACTTGCGTTACGCCTTGGTCATGGCTGAGATTGACATACCCCTGCGTGTTGATTAGCCCGCTAAATATCTGATGAGAGCACCACTGCTCAAAAGGAATTCTATGAGAAATGGGATAAAGCAAGTCGTATGTGTCTGTACACCAATAAGAGGACTATTTCTGAACACCTGTTGAGTGGATTGGGCACCATTGAAAATGCCAAGAAGCTTTACAATGCTATGGAGGAGAGATATAAGATATCAAGCAAGCTGAGGCTGGAAACCTTATGAATGAGCTGGTGAGAATGAGGTATTACAGTGTTGTTGGGTTTGACATTTTATCATGAAACTTGTCCACATTCAAACCAAATTACACTACCATGACATAATCCTTCCTGACAAATACATAGTTCACCATATCTTGAATGCTTTACTTGTTGAGTTCACCTAGATCAAAACTACCTACAATACTATAAATGATGTTTAGAGTATCAATGACCTCATTTCTAAGTGTGTTTTTTTTCAGGAGGAAAAGTTCTAGGAGGCAGAGCATTGAAAACTAAACAGCTTTGGTGAAGACAGTTTTCAATTTGGAGGTCATTTGGTAGGGTTTCTATAGGTTTTCTCTCTTCAAGGTATGAAAATGGTGGAAATAGGAACGAGAAAAAGGATGGATGGTAATGAGGTAGAATAAGAATAAAAAATCTTTTTAAATAATATCTTTTAATGTAAATTACCATTTTGCCCTTAAAATACTAAAATATGACGATTTTACCCTTAGCTATTTGACTTTGTTGAAGACAATCGTTTAGCCTTAAAAATATTTTGTTCAATCATAAAAAACCTCTATTCAACATTCTCTAATCATTGGTTGAGCTTTTGTTAAGGTTTGACTAATCATTTGGGTGAAATTACCAAAATACCCCTAATCGTTGAATTGCGTAAATTTATACTTTTTCACTTGATTTATTCTACTAGTTCACATGGCCTAAAACTTCATCACATCAAGATTTACTTATAATTGCTAGTTGGTCAAAAATCAACTCAGTTTGACTGTTATTCATGAGAATTCTGACGGCCTATGGACTTAATCGTCATTTTCTAAATTGTTACATGCTTTTCAAAACACACCTAAAAAAATTGAGTTTGAGTTGCAGATTCTTACCATCGCAGTATTTAGCTCCAAAATTCCAATCTGCCAAGTTCCACCTTCATTTGGGTACTAGAAATCTAGTAAGGCCCACCTTCTAATTTCCTCTTCATACCTACAAAGTAATTAACATTTAAATATGTATAAGACATCTAATATTTCTAACTTCATGAATGGTAAATTAACAGCAATAGGGAATGTGGATCTCACATAATAACTCCATCGGACCTTTATCTCTTGAGGTACAAAAAATTTCATGAAAGTACTTCAAAGTTTCTTCCTCAATGAGACTAATGTCTTTAATAACCCCACCCAAATCATTTACCAACCTCTTGATATGGTTCACTCTTTATGGGAAGCCATGGAGTGAAAATATTTTGTATTACGATCTACCTTCTTCAGATATAACTCCTTCCAGTGCTATCACCATATATTTCCTCATAGTGGAAGAAATAATTTAATTTTTACTTCCTCTATTGTAATTCGTTATCTTTAGAGCCTCTAACATTAGTATTCATCAGCTCTTCTACCTCTTGACTAAGCTACTTAATTTGGTTTCCCATGTGACCAAACTCTTATTTATTCCATTCAGCTAGAGCACCACCGCAATCATGAATTTTTGCAGCCATTGCTACAAAATCACTGGCTTCCCTACTTCGCCACTGACTAGCAATCACCCTTTCACAATTCTGATTTTTGGTCCACATATTTTCTAAACAAAATGGACATGCTCCTCTCCTATCCCATCGAACACTACAAAGATTAATTAATATAAATAGATGGTTTGAGGTTGATGAGAATATATGATATTCCTTAGTGTTAGGAAATAAATTCCACCATAACTTATTACACAAACTGTTGTCTAATCTTTTTGAGATCTTCTCACTACCTGACCCTCGGTTCCATGTCATAATTGAACCTTCAACAGGAATTTCCATAAAAGAACAATATCAACCACCTCTTAGAAAGCCTCCATCTAGCTTTGAGGTCTAACTGCTCCCCCCTCATTCTCTATTGCATATAAAATTTCACTATAATCACCAACACATAACCAAGGACCAAACCACCTATCTTTGAGGCCTTTTAATAAACTCCATGATTCATGGTGCAAGTTTGTATCAAGATTCCTATAAAAACTCGTAAACCTCCATGAAGAGTTGGCATCCTTCACCAAACAATCCACATGAAACTTGGAAAAAGATAGTAACTCCACCTGGACTTCATCTTTTTAAAGCACTGCTAGTCCACCATTATAATTGAGAGACTTTTCTTTTTGGTTCTTTTTGAGAACTTGCAAACTTATCAAGAATCCATTCTTGTGGTGTTTAGCATTCTTGACTTATCATTCACATTCTTTCTCTTTCTTGAGTGTTGTAACACCCCAATCCCACATCGGGAGATTTTGAAAATCTACAATGCTATATATGTAGAAACTTAAACCCATACTTGTGAGGCACCTTTTGTGAGACAAAACTGTAAGATCTTCTGATCAAAGTGGACAATAACTCGCAAGTTAGATACGGGTCTCCACAAGTGTGGCGTCAAAACTATACTTTGATTCCTTGTTTCAGATAAACTCTAGGTCAAAATTTCTTCTTCTTTGTTCTTGTAAGTTCTATTTTAAACTTTCTTTGGTTGAATACCTATGATATGATTTTGGGTCTCATTGCCATCTTTGAAGTTCTCATCACAAAATATCAAATAAACTAAACAAATAAATATCAATCAAATTAAATAAATAAACATTAATTAAACTGAATAAAATAATCAAAATAAACTAAATAATCTTACTAAATAAATAACAAATTAAACTAGGCTAATTAATTAACTTAGACATGTTAAATTAATTTGAACAAATTAAAAAAAAGTTAATAAAATAAAATAAATGAAAATGAAAAGAGAAAGAACATGAATTTGAAGACATATAGGTCGGGTGAAACCGAGTAGTAAATGCGGCTAGCAGATCACAAACAATTTGCAACTACTTGGATGGCAATGGGTACCCTATAAACGGGTAACCGACACTACCCGACCTGATTAAGTAGGATTAGGGTAGTATATTATCGGGTTCGGGTAGGATTCGGGTAGTTACCTTAGGGCACCCATTAGCCGAACCCGATTATAAATATTAATTAATTAATATGATATTTATATTTTTATATATAAATTTTGTATTATTAATATTGTATTTAATTAAATTAATTCATCAAATATCATAATTATGATTTTTAACTTTAATTTATATTTATTAGTTAAATTAAATTTATTAACTTAATTTTTTTAAATAAATTATTTCAAAATTGATTTTAAATTTAAATTTAAAAGTCAAACTTTGACTTAATAAACGAGTATTTAACGAGTTCAGGTAGTTAAACGGGTATTTTTCATTTTATAGAGTTAGGATTCGGGTAGCACAAATAAAAACTGATCAGGTAGTCAATCGGGTTCGGGTTTTATATATTTTAATCGAGTTCGGGTATTCCAAAATTAGCAGGTACCTAACCTGTTTACATGCCTATACTTGGTCCAAAACCTTAAACGATGTTGTCTTGACCTTTTCTTTCACTCCCAAAATGCAATCGTTTTCTTCTTGGTATTTAATTTTCAAATTCTTGTTTCTTTTTCTTCAGATCTCCTTAAAACATTTTAGAAAAATTAAAGAAACAAAACCCAAAAACCTTCGTTGGTTTTGTGTTTTTCTTCTGTTTGTTTTCTGGTCTTCTCTTATTGCTTGTGTATCCCAAATTTAATTTATTCCGTTTCGTTTGCGTAAAATGACTTTTAGAAAATGATTTCTGTAAAATGATTTCTGAAAATTTGATTTTCTGGAAAAACTAATATTTTCTGTTGTTTGGTTGATATGCTGAAAATATTTTCTATTGCTTGTCGTTTTAATTCAATATAGATTAAGTTGAGTTTTAATGGAGCCTTTTTTCTTAATAGTGGCATAGGTTTGGAAATTGTTTTCCCCTTTTGAAAATGGTAAGACAATTTCCCAAAATCCTTAAAGATTTTTCAGTGACCAAATTTCATTTTTCGTTGACCGAAAATGTTTTACAGGTACCAAACACTGGAATATGTGAAAAATGTTTTTTGGAAAATGAAATTTGTGTACCAAACGGAGCCTATAAGCATAAATCTTAGTGTTTAGATCAAATTTAATCTCTATCATTATCTATTTACTTTATTTAAATTATCTAAATCATCAATATTTATTTAAATTATTTAAATTTATCTAAATTATCTAAAATTCATATTCATTATCAAAATTTTAAATTATCCAAATTCATCTAAATTGCAAAATTATCTAATTTACTAATTTATTTAAATTATCCTAATTTATATAATTATTTTACCATCTATATCCTAATTTATCTAAACTATCCTTTATTTTTTCGAGTAGTACATTTTCATTAGAAGTTACAATCACAATAAGTATATTACATTTCATGAACAGGTAACTATGAAAATCACATACTCACTCTAGGTAAACTAGTAAATAATTATAACAAACTGGTAAATAACTAGACTAACTCAAGCTCACACTTGGTGAGACTCGAACCTGAGACCTCAAAGTCTCAGGACCTCCTCCTTGCTACTAAGTCAATGACTCATTGGCTTATCTAAACTATCCTGATTTATCTAAATTGTCTAATTCATGTAAATTATCCTAATTTATCTAATTTATCATAATAAATATTAAAATGAAAATGAGTTAGGTGCTTAAAACCAAACTCCAATAAGAAATTGACCCATCAGAGCCCAAAACTTAAATAAATACTTTATTTAAAATCCAATTCACATTAAAAGGTTTTGGACAAAATGTGGTGTTTAAAATTAAGAAAATACCTTGCCTTAAAAAACCTTGTAGCATTACCATAGAATTGTTTTGAAAAAGTCTCCAACCATGTTTTGCTAGTAAAACAAGGTTAAAGGTTTCAAATATGCCAAAAATCCCAAACCTCTATCAATTTTAGATACGCATATAATCCCAATCTAACTAGAGAATATTTTTCTTACCTACCATAATCATATAGTACAAAGGGGTCATTTGGGTTAGTGTTCCCATCAATACAGCCTTTTCTGCATTCGAAGGAGTTTCCCCCGTCAACCTTCTAACCGTTTGCAAATTCTATCACAACTTTACCCTTATTTGATAAATAATCGAAATATATGCATTGTTTTTGTTTGATAATTAAATACAATTTTCTAGTTAAAATATCAAACCCATGTTTCCTTATAATTCAACTAATTTTTTTTAATGACTTCCCTCTTTCTTACATGGAGATAGAAGTCTGTCGGTTTTAAAAACTGTATATGTATCTGGTCGCCTGAAGAGCTCTGCTTCACGCTTCAAGGGAAAAAAAAGTATGCTTCAAGCCTTTCAATATTATATGGGAATGGAAGTCCCTTTCTTTTTTTTTTTTAATAAGGAAGTCCCTTTCAATATTATAAATAAAACATGATCGACAGTAAAGGTGTGTTTCCGAGTGTTAATTCAGTTGATAAGAATTTTTTTATTATCAGTTTTAATTAACTTCGATCCTTATAAAAAAATATTTCAAAAATAAAATCTTGAATTTATAAAAACATGTTTCTAAAATTATTAGGAAACTGTTTCATATTGTCTTACATAAAAACAATCCATATTATCAAATGAAAAAAATTATGTTTGAATTTTCATATCTATATATATATATATATATATATATATATGTATGTATGTATGTATAGACACTTCCGTCCAAAAGATAACGTCCATTATGCAAATGGAATATAGAGATTAAAAAGTGAAATAATGGAATGGGATAGCTTAATATAAATTTGGAATCTTATTATTATGTTCAACCATGACAAAAAACTAATGTTTGTTTTTCTAATTGTTTATTATTTTTCTATTCCTATGTTGGAGATTTGACTAATGAGAAACGCGTTTCAACAGCGTAGGCGTAGGGTTCTATTCCATGAAAGCTCCATTCAATATCCTCGGAATTTATTCTTGTTCTTGCCTAAACTTTATAAGCCAACGGACTTTTTATATTTAGAAATGTGCTTAACCCCTTCTTCATTTTCAGCGATCCAAACTAATTCCCATTCAATTTATTAGGAAACAAATTAATTAGTAATCTTTATTATGAAAAATAATTGAATTATTATCCCATCTACTACTAGTAGAGTTTTTTAACTCCACAAACAGGTTTAGGATGATGGCATATGTCTCATTTTATTTATTTTTATTTTAGTAATTTTCTAAAAAACACATGTCATCATCCTAACTCTGTTTGTGCAGTTAAAAAACTCCACTGGAGATGGATGAGATAATAATCCAAAATAATTACTTTATTTATAGGATTATTATTTTATCCACCGCTAGTGGAATTTTTTAAGGATTTATATATAATGCACTAACAGTGTATACTTTCTATACACTGTCAATGTACCAAAGGTTGATACTTCATCAATAAGCCCTTATAAGCAAATTTAAAAATTTTATTTATATTTACTTTTAAGGGCTTAGCATATTTTTTAATTTGCTAGTTGATGAGGTGTCAACCTCTGATGCATTGATAATGTATAAAAACTATACACTGTCAGTGCATCATATACAAACCCATTTTAATTCCACAAGCGGAATTATGATGATGATATGTGTCCTTTAAGAATAGTAAAAAAATAAATAATAAATAATACAATCATCTTAACCCCGCTTGTGCAGTTAAAAAACTTCACTAGTGGTGGATAAGATAATAATCCTTATTTATATAGTTTTCATAAATTATATTCAAGCAATAACAAATATATATAATTCTAATTAATTCAAAATTCATATATTTTTATTTTTAATCAAAATTATTTTTTTATGTTTTCGAAATTTCTATAAAAGCCAAAAAAAAAATAATAGCATCCTTTTTGCTTAGACATGTAAATTTATGGGTATAAATGAATCAACAATTCGTGATTTATTTGAATTGGACTTGATGTTTATTCAAATTTGATTCAGATATTTTTAATTCAATTCAAGCTCAAAATATTTGAATAATGAGTCGAGCTAAATTCAAATATTTTAATATCCAACTCGAGCTACTTAGGTTTAATTGAACCTTTTTTATTTTATGTTTTTAATATTTGTTTATTAATTTATCATTTTATTCTCCTAGTATATATTGGAAAAACAATAAACTAAACTTATTGAGTTGGGTTTGAGCAATTTTAGTTCAAGTCAAACTTGAACTTCAAAAATTAAACTCAATCAAGTTTGAACTGAACCTTAAATTTCAAGTTTTCGATTGAGTAGAGTTTGAACCTAACATTAAATTATTTTAATTCGCTTTAATAACTCCTGTGTGCAAGTTAAGTAAAATTTAGAGCCAAAAAGCATTCAGTCACCACTTGGAGGCTTGGATGAGATGTCAACCTTGCAGATGCGCATAAAATTTTGGGCTAATCTTTCACTTTTCTAACTTAACAAGTTTGTCTATATATGTACAATGTCAAAATGTAGTGATTAACTACTTGCATTATTTATTTAGAGCTGTTTGCTCAAGGTCCTAGCCTAATACCTGCAAAGATATAATATTCATACAATCCTAGATATCCACAATTATATCACAGTGCATATATATATAAATCAATTCATGCCATTCAATATCATCATGCCTTATCATCATACAGACACTCAATCCATTCATATTCATTCAACATTGGTCAACCATACCATAAAATATATTGATATTATATTAATAATTCGTTATTCTAGTTTACATCCTAACTTATAATATTGTATAAAAAATAGCCTGAAATAGCAAATGCATACAAAAAAAATGAATTTACCGAAAACAATTATTTGAAGTTGCCTCAGGAGTTGAGACAATATTTTAGGCCACAAAAGATATTTCTGACATATTCAAAATATTTCAACTCAGTGCTCAATCTGAAAAGGATTAGAGTTTTTGTGTAGATACACCCTACAAAAACGATGTAGCGAAAAGAAAAAATTGTCACCTACTTGAAGTTGCTAGAGCCTTAATGTTCACTATGCATGTTCTGAAACATCTTTGGGGTGAAATAGTCTTAATAGCATCTTATCTTATAAACAAAATGCCTTCAAAAGTTCTCAAGTTTGAGTCCTTAATGTTAATCCTTCTCCAGACATATGCTACCTTTCAATCCATTTCAACCCTTCTTGTCAAAACATTCGAATGCATTGCCTTTATACATGTTCAGCCTCAAAATTATTCAAAACTTGAACCAAAATCAACTAAGTGTGTTTGCATCGAGTATTCACACACACAGCATGGATACAAATGTTACTCCCCTTCACTCCGTCTTGTATTTAGGAATGTAAACGAGTCAAGTACCTATTAAACTTGGGATACTCGAACCCCAACCCGATTAGTTTTTATAATATTGAACCCAATTAACTACCCGATTATTTTGATTTGTGTTACCCGAACCCTAACTTTATAAAACAGAAAATACTGATTTAACTACCCGAATCTGTTAACTATATGTTTATTAAGTCAAAGTTTGACTTTCAAATTTAAATTTAAAATCAATTTTGGAATAACTTAATTAAAAAAATTAAATTAATAAATTTAATTCAACACATAAAAATAAATTAAAGTTAAAAATCATAATTATAATATTTAATGAATTAATTTAATTAAATAAAACATTAATTGGGTTTAACTTGAATCATGTTTAAATCCACCTATTGCTCTTAGGATAGTTACTAGATCTTGTGATTAACATCTCATTTCTAAGTTTGTTTCATTTTAGAGGTTGTCTCCCAAGTTTCAAGCTTTCACAACTTCACTAACTAAAACTGGGGTACCAAAAAAAATACAAGAAGCTCTTGCCAATCCGAAATGGAGATTAGCGATCAAGGAGAGATGGGTGCTTTAGAAAAAATGGTACATAGGAAGTAGTGTAACTACCTAAAGGCAAAGAAAACAATGAGATGTGAGCGGGCTTTCATAGTCAAATTTAATGCTGATGGAAGTGTAAACCAATACAAGGCTAGACTTGTTGCCTAGGGCTTCACCTAGAGATATGGTATAGATACCCAAGAAACATTTGCTTGCCGAACTAGATTCGGTAAGAGTTCTCCTATACCAGTCTTAATTGGCCTTTACAACAACTTGATGTAAAAAATATATTTCTTAATGGCAACCTACATGAAGAAGTTTCCATAAATCCTCTGCCTGGTTTTGAAAAAAAAAAGTAACTTGGTGTGCAAACTAAGAAAATCTCTTTATGGCTTGAAGCAATCTCCAAGAGAGTGGTTTGATAAATTTCTCAAGTTGTCAAGAGACAGGGTTTTAAACAGGCACAATCTGAGATACTCTTTTCTTTAAACACTTTAAGGTGACAAAATAGCATTCATCATAGTGTACGTTGATGATTTCATTATTTCTGTGGATGATAGCTACCTTGAAAAGGTATACTATTGGAGAGTTTGAATTAAAAGATCTTAGAGCTCTTAGATACATTCTGGGTATAAAAGTAACTAGGACAAGGTTGGAATTGCAATTTCACAAAGGAAGTATGTGCCCGATCTTCTTTAAGACATGGACATGCTAGGATGTAAACCAGCCAAGACACATATGGAGCCCAAAGTTAAGCTAGAAATTTAGGGTGGTAAAATGGTTGATCAAGGACAATATCAAAGGCTAGTGGGCAAGCTAATATACTTGTCACATACACGACAAAACCTTGTTTTGCAATAAGTGTAGTTAGTCAATTTATGTACTCACCCAAAGAAACATGTCTCGATGCAGTCTATAGAATTTTGAGGTATCTGAAGAGTATTCCTGGAAAGGGATATTCTCTAAGAAAAGAAATCATAGGATGATAGAAGTTTACACCGAGACTGACTAGGCAAGTTCTTTAGTGAATAGAAGATCAACCTCAAGGTGTTGTACCTATGTTTGGGGCAATCTTATAACTTAGAGAAGTAAGAAGCAACTATTTGTTGCAATGAGTAGTGTAAAGGTAGAGTTTTAAGCATTGGCTCATGGTATATGTGAAGGTATATGGCTAGGAAGACTACTAGGTGAGTTGAAAATGACTAGTAGCTCTCCTATGAAGCTATATTATGATAACAAGGCTGCTATAAGCATTGCTCACAATCCTATCCACCATAATTGAACAAAACATGTTAAAGTGGATCATCATTTCATTAAGGAAAAAATTGACAACGTGAGTGCTTGCATGACATACATTCCTACTAAGAAGCAGACAACTGACATTTTGACAAAAAAGTTTTCATAAACCAAGTTTTAAAGACTTGGTGAGCAAGTTGGGAATGATCAATATATACATCCCAAATTGAATGGGAGTGGTGGAATCCATGATTTATTAGGAAGATTTTGGTTTGATTTACTATTGGAATCCATGATTTATTAGGATGATTCTAGTTTGAATTGTACAATCAATTTATTTGGAGTTAGTTGACCAGGTTCCTAATTTGTTTTCTAGTGCTTTTAGCAAGTGGTTATCGTATTTTAATTGCCTGCATGCCTACCTCTACCTCTCTCTCTCTCTCTCTCTCTCTATATATATATATATATATATATATATATATCTTGTATTCTAATAGTCAAGCAACACAGAAGAAATCATTAGAATGACGATGATATGTTGCTAATGGATATTGAATTGTCAAGGAAAAATGGTTGGAACCTTATTGCATGGATGATGGTATGTAAGAAATTATAATGGATTGATTTGTGATATCGTTGATAGAACATCAAAGGGATACGATGACTTGTGGTTGTTATGATTAAAATATGATTGATATAACTTGAACATTTCTAGTGTGATGTTATTGGATATGGAAAGATGGGATTGAGGAGTTGATTCAAATGTAATGAATGATGATGATGATGATATATATGTATATATTAACATATGAGAGTATCTATTTACTATGTGAACCTATTGCGTAATGAGGACATAGTAGCTCATGTGGTGTGCATGATATGTGAATGTACTATATTATGGATTGAGTTGAATGAGATAATATGTGTTGATTATATTGACCTTGATATAGGCACTATATTGATGGGTTTTGAGAGAGGTAATCTAAAGTGGTCTTAGGTGTTGTAGTCAACTTGAAGCCGAATGACATTGCATTGATACATTTAATTAACACCATATTATTACATGTTGAACTCAAATTTTATTTCCATTTACCATGCATCGCTTAAGACTTCAGTTTTAAAAATGATGCATAGATTTAATGCATATGTGAACAGTTGCACCATTGAACAGTTTTGGACAGAAACAGTATATGGCATAAATGCATATATACAAATGATTTAAAAAGAAAAAAGTATTATATACTTTATATGATTTTTGATATGTTAAACTTAAAGGTTTATACTTGAACGTTTTATGAGACTATAGGTATTATAAGAGAATCAAATTCATTAAAGAATTGTGGAAGCCTCCTAACTAGAGTTTACTCATTAGGCAAAGATGCCTATCCAACAATAGTCATGGATAGGGCTTGGTCACACCTGATAGTAGGGTTGAGAGACATAAGGTCTATGACCATAAAAAAACGCCCTAGTTGGTTTCTAGGGGACGATTATACAATTTTCACTGCTAGCTATAGTAAACTAAATCTTTATTGATAGAGCATTAGGGATTTAGCCTAGTCTCGTACCAAATATGATATGCAATCTAGAGTATAGTTTTATTTGATAGAACTCTAGACTTGATACTATTTTACAATATATTGGACATGTTTTCAGATTGCACATGCTTTAAACACACTTAAAAGTACATATGATATGATTTTGAGACTGCATTTGTTTTATACATGATTATATGTCAAAAGTGATGTGATTTGAAATGACAAATATTTTATATAGCAAAGCTTGCATATGTTTGCATACTGAACTATGACATGACGATATACTTTGCATTACTGCATGACGAGTTGTAGTATTGGTATATTGAGATTGGGATATGTCATGCCGTTAAGATATGATGTCTAGAGATAGGTATGTATCTGGGATAAGGATAATGAGGTGCTTCAAATCACCTCTCATCGATATCCCAAAACCCTAACACACTTAGAGTCTTTTAGGACATGATCTGTATAATCTGTATGACAAGCATGAGTAGGATACGATAGTGGATTCTTAACATGTAGACATCATGCATTTGCATTAGAACAATAGAAGCCTAATTCTACATTTACATAAATGACTTACTAAGCCAACATTCATTAAACTTTATTTAATCCTTCTACAGATTGAACACTGAGTTGGGGGAGTATTTCAAATCTATTTGAAATAGCAGAAGCTTGGAATATCTCCCAACTCTTCAAGAAGATTCTTTTTTATTATTTTGGTACAATAATATTCTTTTTGTACGTAACGTAAAATTCAAGATATTTTTGTTACAATATTATGGGATGGGATATAAACTAGGAAAATGAATGCATGATATATTATTTTGATAGTTCATGATATGAATTTGACTATGTTTGGAGGGAAATGAGCTTATAATTAAATTGTCATGAAGTAAATAGATAATCACGATATTATGAACTAGTAGAAAGTATAAAGATTGTCAATGAACTGCTATTTTGAGAATTCTCAAAATTACATAAAGTATGAGTTTTATACAGGTGCTTAAATTGGGACCTTGAGCTAAGCGCTAAAAATAAGGCAGGTAGTTAACTGCTTATTTCATTTACACTACATGGCACTTAGACAAACAAAAAGGTAAAAGCGAAAAATTAACTCGAAATATCAACGCAATCCGAAATAAGTCAAGTGATGTTGCAACGTTCGGTTCTTGACATTTTCATAGAAAAAGTTTTAACAAAGAAAGATCTATTTGATGTGTATTTCCTTACTTGTTCATCCTTACATCGCATCGAGCTTAGTGGGATAGACTAAACATGGATTCCATCATCCTCACTAAATATGCTCTTCATAAGATTGTACTTTCATCTTTCAAAAAAAAAAAGATCGTAGTTTCATTATCAATTGCATTTGAAACCAACTCAGGAAGATCCCTCAGACCTTGTACTTGTTACGATTTCCTTCTAGGCAGAGAGGGGATCCATTGATCATTCCAAATATGTATATTCGAATCGTTTCCAACTCACCAAATCAGGCCTCCTTGTAGTATTGACTTAACAGACCATAAGCTTCTCCGGATAAAACAAGGATTAATCGCCTGTAAGAAATACTTGGAGCTTAACATAAAAAAAAAAAAAACCAAGGAATTTGTTTTTTTTTTTTTTATAAGCTTCCATCCCTACTTTGCCAAAAGGGGCTGGTTAAACATCCACATGTCTCTAAATCCCATACCCCTAATATTGTGTTGCACATATGATCCAATGACAGCCAAAAGATGCCTCCTATGGTCATCTTTTTGCCACCAATAACGTGAGATTATTCTATTAATATCTTGGCAAAAAGATTTGAGGCAGCATAAAGACAATCATAGCATAAGTTGGTAATTCTCCTAGTACCGATTTGAGGAACACCTCATTCCCTACAGATGAAAGAGTTCGCATGGTCTAGCTATTAAGCTTTGATGCAATATGTTCCTCCCTACGATACATGGTAATCCTAAATAGTGTAATTAAATTTTTCCTCACAAATTTCAAATCTTAAGAGTCGTTTAGAATTATTTTTTGATTTCTTTTTTTATTTTCTGTTTTTGAAAATTTTGTTTTGTTTTGTTTTCAAATTCTGAAAACAGAAAACATGTTTAGTTAATTGTGTTACGTATTAAGAGTAAAAACTTAAACTAATTCAGATGTAATAATTTAATTTACAAAATAAAATTTTAAAAATTAATATAATAATAATAAAACATTTTTTAAATAATATTATTTTATAATATCGAATACAAATATTAATTATTTTCATTTAATCATATTAAAATTTAATATAATTTAAATAATATTATAATTAAATATAATACTAAAGAAAACAATTCAATTAAGAATAATAATTTTTTTAGATAATAATTGGTATTAGTAAAATTCTAAATTTTTATATTAAATAGTAATATGAATTAATAATTATAAATTATTTAATAATATTATTTTATTTAATTGTAATAATATTACATTATCAAACAATATATTTAACTATTTAATTTATAATAAATTATATAGTTATAAAATATATTATATTTAATATAAATAATATTATCTAATGTTAAGTGTTCACTTATTTAATATTAAATAATAATATTATTTAGTAAAATAATAATATTATTTAGTAAAATAATAATTAATCATATTAGATAATAGTACTTAGCACTAATATTAATTATTAGCATATCAAAATTATAATAAATTATATTATTTAAAATATATAATATATTCAATAAATTATCATTCAAATTTAAATTAAATAATATTATGATATTAAAGTTTAATATAATTTATACGTCATTGCTTTTTACATTTTCAATTTTTTATATTAAAATAAATATAATATTTTAAAACATTTATTTTTTAATTAAATACTATTTTTATATTAAATTTTAATATTATTTTATTATAAAATTAATTAATTTTATTTTATATTTTTTATTATGAAAAATGTTAATATTATATTAATCTATAAATACTATTCACTTGCTTATGAATAATACCAGAAATAAAAACATATTTTCAAAACCAATGAAAACAAAAATTATTGTTTTTAATAATTTTAAAAAATTTTGTTTTCATTTTCGTTCTTTGAAAACAAAAACATGCTATCAAACATATTTTTTGTTGTTATTTTCAAAAAAATTAAAAATAAAAATAAAAAACAAAAATAATACCAAACGACCCCCTAGTTGATTGAAAAAAGCAACTTCCCATTACATAAACTTCAAACTTGCTTTCAACATTGATTTTTTATACACACACAGAGATTAATTATGTCTAGTGAGTCACCTGTCAATAAACTGCTCTTACTAAAACATGGTTAACAACCAAACTTCCTGAAAAACTTACCAAAATATGACGTTGAAACAAATGCCCATTCCACAACGGTTGAGTCCAATACAAGAGCAGCAATAGGAATGAAGAGCTAAGTAACACAAATTAGAACTCAAATGAACGCGCGCACTTGATAAAAATTTCCATGGGTTGATCACTTGCATCAAATGACCACCTTGTTTTCCCTCTTCACCTACTGAAATCGATAGATCCAGTATTTCTTTAACAACGTCAGATCAATTTTAACAAATCATCAAACTTCAAATAAATCTTCAAACCCTAGCAATTTGTTGCCACTAATGTATACAATTTTAAGTATGAAATCAGAACAACCTTTTAAGTTTCATACTGAATGTAGAAAGTAAAATCACAACAACATAATTGATGTCAAGCGATATGGGTGTCATAAGAATAAGCAAAAGCAACCACTGACAACAACTTCTCTAGACAATCCTCTCCAACTCCCTAGCATAACTAAGAGTTTGGTTGATCAGTAGTAGTGATGGAATCTCTTTACAAGGAACAGATTCTTTTGCCTTCTGGAAGAAGACAAATCCCTTCTTCACCTCCCACTCAGGATGCTCCTGCCATCAAGGGAACAGATCCAAGTAAGCTTGGTATGCAAAAGCCTTCGTCAATTTTTAATGATTGTTATAGATACACTCACCTCTTTGATGTATTCCAGAAGCTCTTGATCAGATGAGAAGAGTAACATCTGTCGGGCATCATTAATTGAAAGATAGTCATATGCCTTCTCACTGCATCCAGCTATTTCATCTCTGGAAGCAACAAGTTATGAATAAACTAGTAAGCATCCAGCAATAAACAATAATACATAATAAAGCAGATTCTATCACTCAAAAGCAGCATATTAACATGGAAGTGCCACCAATAAGAAACTCCCAGGTTGTCAAAACAGGCAGTGCCATTAACACTGATGTAATGAAATCATTAAATGATTTTAGGTACAAAATAATTGCGGATACAACCAAAATTTAGATGATAGTTTGCCATGTTTTAAATTTCTTATCCCCCAAACTATCATCATACATCAAAGACAATTGCTTACCTCACTGTTTTTGCCAAGAGATCCATGAAATAAACATAAGTTTCATGAGGCGCAGTCTGTCTAGCACTCAATACACGATTGTAAGCCCCTTCCATAAATGATTGCTCCAGCTCCACAGCATGCTTGATGCAAGGATTCTCCATAGCAGTGGCTGAAAGCAGTTCCAGATCAGTGTGAAACTCAGCAATTCTGTTCTGGACAAGAAGTCTCAAGAGATTAAGACCTAAAATCGGGTACTCTTGGGGGGATGGTGGTAGACGGCTACTGCTCCATCAAAAGGAAAGTAAAATAATTAGCATCAATTCCCTAACATAAATGATAGAGACTTCTGAATAAGAATTTAGTAGCACACATGAGTACACACATTGTAAGGAGTGGAAGTTTACTTAAGACAATTTGTTTAAATGGCACAAGGTTAACAAATCCAATTAACCAACATTCTCACACAAGATATAACAGCCGTTTTGATTTCTTTACGTATTAAAAGTGCATACAAGATATAAAAGCTGTTCTGATTTCCTCACGTATTAAAGTCTTACTTAAAAAAAAAAAGGAGATTGCCCAAAATTCAGAGGTGTGAATCACATACGGGAGCATGGAACGTATTTTTTTGAACTTTGGGTCAATATAACTAATTATATAGAGAAGTGGCACAAGTTAAACTAAAGAAGGAATATCAACAACCAAGAAATATTAAGAAGTGGGTAAAAATGTTCCTATACAGTACATCCTAGATGATCTGATGTGTCGAAGGCATCCTTTACATATGATTTCCTGTACTTTAATAAATGTGCAAGTGTTGGAAGTATAGAATTTGGAAAGAGGACAAACTTAATCCAGGTCCTGTATGCGAGTTCAGGAAATAGGGGCTAATTCACACTATTATTCCTCATGACACTTACAGCATTGTTGGCTGCTTGTGCCAAGAAGATTCATTAACCAACCAAAATGGCTATTCTCACAGTAGTCAATATAGATCTGATTGAACGGATACTACCTTAATAGTAACACTTAAAAGCAACAGATTCCCTTAATTCTATAAAAGAATATTCTAGCCATTATAAGTATATTTGATAATATGTATGCTTTTAGACCAGTTGTAACTTTCACTCCAAAATAATAGAACATAAACATTGAGAAAAGTTCTTAAATTTTTTCTCCATGATTGACAAATTACACAGTTAGACCTACAAGTCCTTTTGGAATATGTAAACCTTCTCACTTGATGTTTCTAATTATATGAATTGTTACCCATCATTTATGAATCATTATGCAGGGCACTATAGAATGCACCTCTTCTATATTCATACACTATAGGAACCTAGAGAGAAAGGGCAGGAAATTACATCAAAAACAACAAAAACTAAGCCTAGATAGAAAATTATACATACAGGACAATCGCTTCGCTATGGTGACAAGACATAATTTCCAAATTACAGAGCAAAACTTCAAGCATAGCTCTGAAAGACAAGCAACTAACCCAGCATCTGTATAATAGGGCTTCAACTGGAAGAAATCCCTCTCAAAAGCATCTTGATCCTCAATCTTCACACTGAGGACAACAGCATGCTCATAAATTTCCCCTGAAATTGTGAGTGAAAGAAAAAAAAAAGAGAATTAAACAACCGATAATTTATAATCTTCAAACAAATAGAGACTTAAATTCCTATTTCTATTCAAATGGTTTAAAACAACTTTCATATAACAGCTGAAACAAACTCGAATTGTAAGCCAAATCTAGATTCCAAAAAGGATGGTTAACAATCCCATAAAAAAATAAAAATTAAAAAAAAACCCTTGCATGTTCCAATTCATACTTGAGATTTAGTAATGGTCTCATAGTAGTCCTCACCCTAAACCAGGTTACATTTGGTTCTTGCACATGAAGCTCCAACTAATAAGTTACTATACATATAGCATCCTTCAAAATATGGAAAACTAGAGCTTCAATTAAAGATGGACTAACATGGAAATGATATACAAATGAAAAACAAAAAGGAAGAAGATTCGATTGAGTCATAATCATTACTTGCTAATAGCAATTCATTAACTGCATTTGGTGTATTTTCAAATAATGGAGGAAGGCTCCTGAACTTTGTCAGCAACACCTGCAATAAGAAACCCAAATTACTTGAGCAGCATCCCCGTATAAAAACATTTTAGAACTAACGAAAAATACTACCGAACCAAAATAAAATATTCTTTTTTAATAGCTTCCTCTAGTTCCAAGCTTTCATTGACCCAATTTTCAAGCTCAAAGATAATTCATAATTGAAACATCCAACAAAAAACCCCTAAATTCCTAAACCCTAAAAAATAAACCCTCCAACGAAACTGCAGATCTACAACATGGGCTCGATTTCCAGATGAAAGAAAGAGGAAAACCCTAGAATTTTCACCAAAATAAAGAAAGAGATTAGGGTTTGAACAAGTTTTAAAACCTTGAGTTGAGAAAGGAGATTGGCGCACAAATCGTAATCTTTTCTGATAAAAGCAGCTTTGAATCGCTCGAAAAGCTGCGACACTTCGTTTAGCTGTGGATCCATCTCTCTGTTCTTTCGCGAACTGTCGTGTTGCTAAAACAATGGAAATTCTTTTCTAGTTTTTTCTACTTTCACTTTCACAAGCGACAGCAAAATAAAAAAATAGGGAAAATGAAATTCCTTCTCTTTTTTCTTTTTCAGCTTTTGCCTTTATTTTTCTTTTCTTTTTTTTGTGAAATGAGGAAATATCCATTATCAATTTATCAAGTCCAAAAAATAATTTTATTTGAATTATAAGTTCGATTAATTAATTAAGGGATCTAATATACTGTATTTTTTTTTTTGGTTACATCAATATACTGTATGCTCTATTACAACTTTAGTAATGAATTTTCTGTTTTTAAATAAAGTTTAGGAGTAATTTAATAACCATAATATATCCAACAAAAATTTTGGAGAATTTGTATTATTTGACTACATTATTTATATTTTATTTCTTTTTTATTTTTATAAAATTTAAAATCTCTATAAAGTTATTTTTTGCATGAAAATATAATAAACTTTTTTTTACATTCGTAGCACGTAATTACTATTTACTCTCATTAATTCAACATTTTATTATTATTATTATTATTATTATTATTATTATTATTATTATTATTATTCATTGAATGACTCTTAATTACATTAATTAGGAATAATAACATTGATGATTTTAATTTATAATAATTTAAAAAATAAAATTTTAAAAAAATATTTTGAAATACATCTTGAATAATGTATTAAAAAATTTGATACATGTATAGATTTACATAAATTAAAAAATAATTTGAAATTGAATACTAATTAAAAAATTATAGAAAAATTAAATATCACAAATCTTAATATATTTAAATAGCTACCATTTTAATGAAAATAATTAGCTACCATTTTAATGAAAATAATTCTTACTTCATTATTAATAAATTATTGGTTAAGGTTTAATATTTTAAATTGATTTATTTTTAAAATTTGAATTTAAATGATTCTAAATTAATCTTATAAAATTAATTAGCGTTGAAAACTTTAACTTTTAGGGGGTTTTTTAAAAGAAATTATTTATAATAGTCTCAAAAATTTGAAAATAAGGAAAAATGTAAATGTAAATAAAAATAAATTATTATTTAAATTTTTAAATTTTAAATTAATTTAAAATAACTAAATACAATATTTAAGATAATATATGTTTCAAATTAATAGATAATTCATATGGAATTTTTTTACCAAAAAATTTATTGAACAAATAAATAAATAAATGATTGAATAAATAAATCCAAGAAAGGAAATGAAAATTGAGAAAAGACACAAAAGTTTAATTCAATACTAAAATATATAGCTTAAATACCCCATTTTAATTTTTGGATAAAAGATTTCAAACTTTAAGATAGCTGCAATCAAAATATATGGATTTTTTTTAATTTAAAAATAACGTAGTAAGTGATAACATAAAATTTAAATTATGAACTTGTTAGCTTTAATTTGACAAGTATTTTGAAATGACAAAACTCAAGTAAGCTTAAAAATGATTTTTCTCTAAGTAAATTTGCTTTGAATGAACTCAATGATAGAAATTATTTTAAATAAAGTTTTTGGATTGTGATTTCAATTGAAAAAGTCAGTAAATACTCTTAGGAAAGTGTTAGATGGTCTTAAACTGACTTAGAATCACAAAAAGCCATAAAATTACAGCCAAAGAAGTGCAGGAAAGCCTATTGGAGAAAAGGGATCGATCCCTACTGTAGGGGGATCAATCCCAAAAAGGAAGAATGCTTTAAAGCCACCCGAGAGAAGTTTGAAAAGCTTTGAGGAGAAAAGGGATCGATCCCCCCATAAAAGGGATCGATCTCTTTGCTCGAAATCTGACTCCAACGGCTAGTTTCTAAGGGTTTTAACGGAAAAAATGCATTAAATGCTTCACCAACTG
Source organism: Heritiera fomes (assembly GCA_032173925.1). Taxonomy (NCBI): domain Eukaryota; kingdom Viridiplantae; phylum Streptophyta; class Magnoliopsida; order Malvales; family Malvaceae; genus Heritiera; species Heritiera fomes. The sequence continues at coordinate 23,488,895 of JAPDPM010000001.1, read as the reverse complement.
TTCCAGTCGTTTGGTGGACTATAAATAAAGGCATTTATGAAGTTTGGAAGCAGAACAAGCACTCAAAAATCTTCAAGCTTCAAGAAAGAAAATCAAATATGAAAATCTTCATTGTGCAACTCCATTTGTGAGATTTCTTATTGTTCTTCACTCACTCACTGAAAATTCTGTTATTCAAAAGGGTGAGCTATCCTTATAAGGTCTAATATTGTAGAGTGTGAGTAGTAATACAAGGGTAGAGGCTTAGAAGGAGATTTCTAAAGTCTCAAGAAAAAATTGTAAGAGGTCTTGCCACACCTTCAAGTGGTTTGTAAGGATTCTTAAGGAAGAGCTGAATCAAAACCTTGACAAGGAGTTCAAGGAGAGAGGACGTAGGCAAGAGATTGGCCGAACCTCTATAAACTTGTGTTTGCTTCTCTTTCTCTTACTCTTTTTACTGCATTTATTTCATTGCTGTTTATTTAGTTTTAATTGTGCATTAAGAGTTAGAAAAATTAGAAATAAGTAGAAAAACCGATTCACCCTCATCTCGGTAGAGCCAACAATAACAATTAGTATCAGAGCTTGGGCTCGAGATTGAGTTAGATTGAGTTAGATTAACATCTATCGAGTAAAACAATCACTAATGGCTCAAACTAGTATGTCTACACCTTTGGTAGGAGAGGGACACTCTACGGTTAGGCCTCCACTCTTTAATGGTGAAAACTATGCTTATTGAAAGACTAGAATGATGCTATTTATTCAAGCTAATGATTATGAAGTATGGAGGATTATAGTTAAAGGTCCCCTTGTCCCTATTAAGAAAGTAGATGTGACGGATGTGCCAAAGAAAGAAGATGAGTGGGATACTAATGATATTAGAATGACATAACTTAATGCTAAGGCAATGCACACATTGTTTTATGCATTAGGACTAAATGAATATAATAGAGTTTCCCAATGTGAGAATGCTAAACAAGTTTGGGATAAATTAGCCATCACACATGAGGGAACCACACAAGTCAAGGAAACAAAAGTAAGCATGCTCACTCAAGACTATGAATTATTTAGAATGAAGAATGATGAGTCAATTAGTGACATGTTTACTAGGTTTACTGACATCATAAATGATCTTAAAGCCTTAGGCAAGACATATTCTAATGTAGAAATGGTGAAAAAGATACTCAATAGCTTACCTAAATCATGGGAAGCTAAAGTCACTGTTATTGAGGAATCCAAGGATCCTCATACACTCTCATTAGATGAACTTATGGGATCTCTACTCACCTATGAGATGAAAATCAAGAGAAATCAAGATCCTCCTAAGAAAGTTGGAGTAGCTTTAAAATCCACCACTATTGAGGAATCAAAAGATCATGATGAGAGTGGTGATGATGAGGACTTAGAAATGGCCATGTTTGCTAAGAGGTTTAATAAATTCATGAGGATGAGAACTAGTGGTAACTCTAGGAGACCCCCTAGGAGAGACTTTAATAGAGGAGAAACTAGTAAGAAAGAAAAGGACCAAATTATTTGTTATGAATGCAAAAAACCTGGTCATATTAAATTTGATTGTCCTCTTTATAGAAAGCAAAATGAGAAGAAACCAAAGAAGAAGGCAATGGTGGCTACATGGAGTGATAGTGATTGCTCCGATGAAGAGAATGTGGAAGATGAAGTAGCCAACCTTTGTTTTATGGCTTTTGAAGATGAGAAGGTAACATCTAACTCATTAGATACTAATAATTACACTTTTGATGAATTACAAGATGCATTTGATGAGTTAGCAAATGAATTTGAATGCATGAATGTGAAATATAAGAAAATGATTTCTAAGTTGAAAAAGGAAAATGAAATTCTTATGAATGTTAAATTAGAATGTCAACATGTAGCTTTTGTGTCACAATTTGAGCCAAAGAATGTGGATGAGGCTTTGAAAGATGAAAATTGGATTATGGCCATGCAAGAGGAATTAAATCAATTTGAGAGAAACAAAGTGTGGACACTAATGGAAAGACCTAAAGATTATCCCATCATTGGAACCAAATGGATATTCAAGAATAAGATGGATGAGAATAGCATTATTGTTAGAAACAAGGCTAGGTTAGTGGCTCAAGGATATAGGCAAGAAGAAGGAATAGACTATGATGAAACATATGCTTCGGTAGCTAGATTAGAAGCCATTAGGATGCTACTTGCCTTTGCATGTTACAAGGATTTTAAATTATATCAAATGGATGTAAAAAGTGCCTTTTTAAATGGTTACATAAATGAAGAGGTTTATGTTGAACAACCTCCCGGTTTTGAAAATCCAAAGTTTCCTAACCATGTTTTCAAACTATCAAAGGCTTTATATGGATTAAAACAAGCTCCTAGAGCTTGGTATGAAAGACTTTCAAAGTTTTTAACTGAAAAAAGTTTTGCAAGAGGCAAAGTAGACACCACCTTGTTTATCCAATCTAAGGGTGATGACTTATTAGTAGTTCAAATTTATGTGGATGATATCATTTTTGGATCTACAAATGAGTCATTGTGTAAAGATTTCTCAAAATAAATGCAAGGTGAATTTGAAATGAGTATGATGGGAGAGTTAACCTTCTTTCTAGGACTTCAAGTTAAACAATGCCAAGAAGGTATTTTCATAAATCAAGCTAAGTACACTAAAGATTTGCTCAAAAGATTTGGAATGGATGAGTCTAAACCTTACTCTACACCAATGAGCACAAATATCAAGCTTGATAAGGATGAAAGAGGAAAGTGTGTAGACACTAAACTATATAGGTCTATGATTGGTTCATTGCTATACTTAACTACTAGTAGACCCGATATAATGTTTAGTGTATGCTTGTGTGCTAGATTTCAGTTATCTCCTAGAGAATCACACTTACAAGCAGTAAAAAAGATCCTTAGATACCTTAAAGACACCTTTTCCTTAGGACTTTGGTATCCTAAAGATTCTACACTTGATCTTCATGCTTATTCCGATGCGGACTTTGGTGGATGCAAAGTGGATAGGAAAAGCACATTGGGAACATGTCAATTCTTAGGAAGTAGGCTTATTTCATGGTTCTCTAAGAAACAAAATAGCGTAGCTTAATCCACAACCGAGGCTGAATATATAGCTTCCGGAAGTTGCTGTGCTCAAGTTTTGTGGATTAAACAACAAATGAGAGACTATGGAATAGAAATGAACTAAGTTCCCATCAAGTGTGACAACACTAGTGCTATCAATCTTACAAAAAATCCCATCCAACACTCTAGAACCAAGTACATTGAGATTAGACATCATTTTATATGAGATCATGTGCAAAAAAGGGACATTATTCTAGAGTATGTAGATACATTGCACCAATTAGCTGATATTTTTACCAAACCTTTGGACAAGGAGAGATTTTGCATTCTTAGAGGTGAATTATGTATTATGAATGCTCCTTGAATTGATTTAATGTTGAATAAATGGCTTAAGATGGTTTGTGCTAATTGCAAGACAGAAATTTGAAGAATATAATTACCACTTGCAATTCATGACCTTAACTTACCATGTTACTGTTCATGTTCTTAGCTTTTTGAGATTGAATTGTTGAATTTTGTGTGTTTTGATCATGTTAAACTCTCTTCATTAGCCAAAACCCATTTCCAATGGTTAAGACACTATCACAGCCATGGTCACCTTTTGTTTCTGCACACTCATGCAATTTTCTGCACTTTTCTGCACTTTTCTGCACTTTTCTGCATTTTTTCTGCAGTTTTCCACTCACATCTCATGCATCCCAAGTGGCAACAACCAGATTTTGATTTTAAATAGTAAAAATGCATAAGTTCCATTGTTTTCAAATCCTTTTTATGCATTACAAATGAGGCAAGTGACTGAGGAGACAATTCTTCCAAAATAGGATTGATTTCCAAGTCTATCAGGCCAACAATCTAGGTTTCTGTTATGAGGGATTGATCCCTTTCACCATGGGATCGATCCCATAGCATCAAAAATCGGTGAAGAAAAGCCTAAGAAGCATTCTGCCTGGAAGGAGGGGATCGATCCCCTCGGGACAGATTGCTTTTCGCTGGCCATTTTAAACGTCGGCCCCCACTCCTATCTCACTATTCAGCTTCATCTTCACTTCCAACGCCCTTTCACCATTTCCTCTCACCCAAATTTTCTAGATCTCACTCATTTCTTCACCAAATTGCTTCATTCCTTCACCAATCTTCCTCATTTCTTCATCTCTTTCATTTCCCCTCCTCATTTCCTCACAAAACTTCATCTTTTCTTCTCTTTCTTCTTCTTCCACACCATGGTTACTATTCACCCAACATTTCAATTGTAAGTTTTTCTTACGTTTTTCATTCAATTTTTCGTGCATTTCTAGTTTATTTCATCATGTCTTAACTACCCACTTGCATATATTGCATTGATTTCCTTTCCATCTAGGTTTTCACTTCATTTGGCACTTGTCTCTTTTATAGGGTTTATACTTAGTCTATTTGTAGTTGTTCATCAATATTTCACTGTCATACTTGTTCCATGCATCTTGGGTTGTGGCTCTCTGTTGTTGGCTAGCTCTTATCTTTCCCATATCCTCATCCCTCGTTCACCAAAATCGTTCCCACTACCTGTTCGGTAAAAATCCTCAACGAACTTTCCTGTATTTTCCACTCCATATGGCTCCCAAAGTTAAACATACCACTCAAAAATGCAAAACAAGTGCTCCCTCCTCCTCCTCCTCCTCCTCCTCCTCCTCCTCCTTCTCCTCCTCTATACCAAACACCTGTAATAGATGCTTTCGCCATGCCAATGAGAAAACCAAATTTCTAGCAAACTTTGCAAATATGCCCATTAAGCATTGGCGTCCTATTGATTTCGATTTCCTCGAATCCATTAATTTTCCTTACCTCGCCAAGTTTAATGAATATTGTTGGACCCAATTCCTCAAAATCAACACTCCAATCCCGCCAAACATCATTCGCGCCTTCTTTTCCAATGCCAACATCATCTATGATCCAAATGATGACTGCACGGTCGTAGGGATTCGATCTTATGTCATTGGCAAAACTATTGAACTGACTAAGCAATCCCTCTCCCTTGCTTTTAGACTTCCTGACGACGGTAATATCTATGAAAATATTGATGTCCCTTTAGTGTTTCCCGTTACCGATAATCGTGCAAGTGACCTTACTGTCTTTACACGCCTCCTCCATATCATCATCTCTTGGAATCTTCGCCCTCTTGGCACCCGATATTCTCACCTTCGCAAACTTGATCGTTTTTGGCTCCATCATATTCATGAACTCGACGGCGAACGACCAGACCTCCTACACTTTATCCTTCATGACTGGGTGAAGATTGTTCGTGGCAAGGTCTACACCATTGTCTTCCCTCAACCTCTCGCCTTTTACTTACTTCATGAAGGCGTTGACTGCTCATGTGAGGTCGGTATACTTTCGGATCCCAGCACCACAATCAATCTCTCCACTCTCCATAACCTGGGCTGGTATCAACGTCAAGTAGGTGACACATTCGAATGGGTCAAGGGTCATGGACCGCCTGCATCTCCCGAACATGCCCCGACACCAGTCGGAGAAAAAGGAGCTGACGCAGCCAACGCACCTGCAGCAGCCACATCCTCTGCCGCTTCCGGCTCCGCGTCAGCCTCTCTCGACCAAATCATGCATATGCTTCAAAACTTTCAGCATGACGTGGGTCAACGACTTGATCACATCGAGGCCACCCAAGCTGCCTTGTTCGATGAAATTCAGGATGTCCACATGCAACACGAGGATTTCGTTGAGCAATATCACAAGACCTTTCTAAGGCGTTGATCCTCCTCTTTGTGGCATGTGTCTCTCATAGCTAGTTATGCTTTCTAGTTGTTTCTTGCGACTTGTACTAGTGTGTTTATGCTCTCGTTGTTTTATGTTAATGACATTGCTCGTTATGCTTTCTAGTTGTTTTATGACTATGTCTTGTTCTGGCATTAACTGTGCTTTAATGGCATTGGGTTGATCTTTGATTCTCTTTATTTCATTGCCAATGCTATTGCTTATTCTGCTTATTATTGGTATACCCTTTTTTGCTTTAGATTGACTTATACCACTCACCATTTCTCCGTGCTATTTGTTCTATTTATTCATTTGCTATGACAAAAAAGGGGAGAATTAATATGGTAAACTTATATTAAATTGAGCGGGAGCAAATATTGAGGGGGAGTAATGTTTTTCAAAAAATTGAGTAACCTCAATTTTGAACCATATAAGCAAATTTACCTTAAGTTTTGTCATATCAAAAAGGAGGAGATTGTTAGCTTTAATTTGACAAGTATTTTGAAATGACAAAACTCAAGTAAGCTTAAAAATGATTTTTCTCTAAGTAAATTTGCTTTGAATGAACTCAATGATAGAAATTATTTTAAACAAAGTTTTTGGATTGTGATTTCAATTGAAAAAGTCAGTAAATACTCTTAGGAAAGTGTTAGATGGTCTTAAACTGACTTAGAATCACAAAAAGCCATAAAATTGCAGCCAAAGAAGTGCAGGAAAGCCTATTGGAGAAAAGGGATCGATCCCTACTGTAGAGGGATCGATCCCAAAAAGGCAGAATGCTTTAGAGCCACCCGAGAGAAGTTTGAAAAGCTTTCTGGAGAAAAGGGATCAATCCCCCCATAAAAGGGATCGATCCCTTTGCTCGAAATCTGACTCCAACGGCTAGTTTCTAAGGGTTTCAACGGAAAAAAATGCATTAAATGCTTCACCAACTATTCCAGTCATTTGGTGGACTATAAATAGAGGCATTTATGAAGTTTGGAGGCAGAACAAGCACTAAAAAATCTTCAAGCTTCAAGAAAGAAAATCAAATATGAAAATCTTCATTGTGCAACTCCATTTGTGAGATTTCTTGTTGTTCTTCACTCACTCACTGAAAATTTTATTATTCAAAGGGGTGAGCTATCCTTGTAAGGTCTGATATTGTAGAGTGTGGGTAGTAATACAATGGTAGAGGCTTAGAAGGAGATTTCTAAAGTCTCAAGAAAAAATCGTAAGAGGTCTTGCCACACCTTCAAGTGGTTTGTAAGGATTCTCAAGGAAGAGCTGAATCAAAACCTTGACAAGGAGTTCAAGGAGAGAGAATGTAGGCAAGAGATTGGCCGAACCTCTATAAACTTGTGTTTGCTTCTCTTTCCTTTACTCTTTTTACTGCATTTATTTCATTGTTGTTTATTTAGTTTTAATTGTGCATTAAGAGTTAGGAAAATTAGAAATAAGTAGAAAAACCGATTCACCCCCTCTCGGTAGAGCCAACAATAACAGAACTAAATTTTATTTGATTTAAATGAAGTTAATAGAATTAAAATATATTTATTAAATTTTATATATTTTGAAATTAAATAATTAATGAAATAAGTTTATTTATAAAAAATTAAAATTAATTTATTATTCCAAAAGCTTTGGCTTTTATATATTTGTATAAGATATAATATTATTATCAAAAGCTAAATATTATTGAAATTAGAAGTGTAACTTTAAATTTGGATCAAGGATCAGGTGATTATTCATGAACATTTTATAATTTAATGATGAAAAAATTCATCTCACTACAATGTCACGTGTTCATATAAAATACATATATATATATTTCTTTAAAAAAGTTCATCCAAGTAAAAAATTTATACCAAAATTAATTATTTCTACAAATATGTTTTTATTGTGTATAACAACATTACATATATATTGATAAAAGATAAGTAAAAAAAATTGATAAATGATATGAAATTTTCTTTAATTTTAATATATATAATGTCACGTACTGAAATTACACCATATATAGTACTTATACATCACAAATTACTGAAATTAAGGTTGGACTGTCTGCAATGTCCAACTTATACTTAGATTCATTTATTTATAATACGTAGCAAAAAATAATTACATTATATAATTAATTCTACATCCAGTACTAAACATTTATTTACATCCCAAAAGTATCTTTATACAAGGCAGTACTGTATATACAAAGTCTGAATACGTAAAAAGAAATCAATATACCTCGACGGAAATCCAGAAACCGCCTAAGGGATACCAAAATAAGCATCCTCCCAAGTGAAAATGGCTATTGAAGATAATCTATATGGAGAAGAAAGGGAGGTGTGTGAGACTCGTAATTTAGAGTACTGTTTAATTATATTTATATAATTGAGATTTTAGAATATTTATGATTAATAAATATTTGATTTTATCTTAGGTTTTAAAGTTAAACAGTAAGTGGGCCCCACCGATTCCCGGAGATTAAGATAAAGGTGGAACTTAGAGGATTCGATATTTAGAGCCGAAAAATGTGATGGTAAGAGTTCTAACCTTAATCTCAATTATTTTTGCATATTTTGAAAAATGTGCAATAATTTGGAAAATAACGATTTAGTTCATACGCCATCAAAATTTTCAAAAATAACAGTTAAACCAAGAGGACTTTGGACCCACTATTTATACTAAATAATTTCTCATAAAATATAGTTTTAGAATATCTAAACATATGGAAGAAACTAGACGTAAAGATAGAAATTTACGCGATTTAACGTTAAGGGTATTTTAGTAATTTCACCTAAATCGATAATCGAACCTTGACAAAAGCTTCACCAAACATTAAAGCAAGCTAAATAGAGTTGATTTATGATTAAATAAAATATTCTGGAGATTAGATAGACTGTTTTCAACAAAGTCAAACTTTAAGGGCAAAATCAGAAGAAATCTTTAGTATAAGGGTAAAATGGTAAATTTGCCATAAAATATCATTTTATAATGAAATTTCCAGCTTCTTCGTGGCTGAAAATCGGCAGCAACCAGTAGCAAAGAACCACCATTAACGTGAGCTCAAGTGAGGAGAGAGAAAGTGAGAAAACTTAAGGAAAATCACACTAAAATCAAAAACTTCCTTCACCAATCTTGTTCTCTTCAACCTTCTCTTCATTTCCGTACCTAATTCAAGTGCTAAAACAGCAAAAATTAGATTGTAAGGGCTCCCATAGTGTTCGGCCAAGGTAAGCTTAAAGGAAAACTTAGACCTTTTTGTTAGCTTTAAATTGCCATACATATTTTGAAATGACAAAAACTTAAGTGAGCTTTAATGTTTTAATTCATATTGTAAATTTGCCTTATCACACATGATTTTCTCAATACATTTTAAGTGATCATACCCAAACATTAAGACCATGATTTAATAATACATCCTTATTGGTCTTAATTCTTTATAAATGTTTTGAATATTTTAGAAAATCACTTAATGAATTTTTGGACAATGTTTTTATTAAAGAAAGTCATGAAAAACTCCCACAAAAGTGCCAATATGTTTTGGGTTGAATTAGGATCAAAGACCACATCATTTCTAACCCAAAAGTGCAGGAAAAACCCATTCTGGAGGAATGGGATCGATCCCCTAAGGAAAGGGATCGATCCCTTTTTGGCAGTGTGCCCCGGAAGGCCAAAATGAAGCATGGGATCGATCCCCTAAGGAAAGGGATCGATCCCTTTATGTCAGAAAGTCCCCAACGGCTATTTTCTGTGAGATACAACGGCTAGTTTCGGTTTTGGCTCCAACCAACGTCCACAAACCATCCAAGGGGCTATAAATAGAGGCTTAGAAGCTAAAGGAAGGAAGAGGAACAACCAAGCAACATCTTTCATCATCTTATTCATCTTTCTCAAGCCTCAAACAACAATCAAGAGCTCCAAAGTCTACATCATCTATCATTCTCATATTCATTGTAGTGCTTAGCATAAATATTGTATAGGCTTCTCATTGAGCTTAATTTCTGTAATCACTTGCCTACCTAGAGGCTTATCTTTGATTACATTATTTGTATCTCATCAATCCTTGTAAAGGGGAGGTTTCTCTTAAGCCTAGAAAAGAGGGAGGTTTCTCTTTAGCCTTAGAAAAAGAGGGAGGGTACTCTTGATCCTAGAAAAGAGAGAGGTTTCTCTTGAGCCTTGAAAAGAGGGAGTGTAACAAATTCAAGGATAGTGAATTTGGGAAAATCCTTGGGAGCGTCTCAAGGTAGAGGACGTAGGCAAGGTTGCCGAACCTCTATAAATCACTTGTGTACATTTCTCTATCCTTTCTCTCTTTACTTTCTTGCAATTATATTTGTGTTTATTGCATTGAATTTATATTGTATAATTGCCTAGCTAAGAGAACTTAGAAAATATCAATATAGGCTAGAGAATTTAGAAGAACCGAAAAACGAACCTAAGGTTAGTGAAAAACCGATTCACCCCCCCTCTCGGTATAGCCTATAAGAGCCAACAATTGGTATCAGAGCTTGGGCTCGAGATTGAATTAGATTAACCTCTATCGAGCAAAACGATCTTAAATGGCTCACTTGAATATAGGCACACCCCTAGGAGAAGAGGGACACTCGTTAGTTAGACCTCCACTATTCAATGGTGAGAATTACTCTTATTGGAAAACTAGGATGATGTTATTTGTGCAATCTAATGACTATGAAGTGTGGAGAGTAATAGTTAATGGTCCTAGAATCCCAATAAAGAAAGTAGATGGAAAAGATGTCCCTAAGAGTGAGGATGAGTGGGACACCAATGATATGAGATTGGCACAATTGAATGCCAAGGCTATGCACACCCTCTTTTGTGCATTAGGTCCAAATGAATATAATAGAGTGTCCCTATGTGAAAATGCTAAACAAATATGGGACAAACTAGCCATCACACATGAAGGGACCAATCAAGTTAGAGAGACCAAAGTAGGAATGCTCACACATGATTATGAGCTTTTTAGAATGAAAGAAAATGAGTCCATGAGTGATATGTATACTAGATTTAATGACATAATCAATGGACTTAAGGCATTAGGCAAGACATATTCCAATGTAGAAATGGTGAAGAAAATCTTGAATAGCTTGCCACAATCATGGGAGGCAAAGGTAACCGCAATAGAAGAGTCTAAAGATCCAAATACCTTGTCTTTAGATGAACTTATGGGCTCCCTACTTACATATGAGATGAAATTGAAAAGAAATGAAGTGCCTTCAAAGAATGTAGGGATAGCACTTAAGTCTTCCACTCATGAGGTCATTGAAGATGATAGTGATGAGAGTGGAAATGAGGAAGAAAAAGAAATGGCAATGTTTGCCAAAAGATTTAATAGATTCATGAGAATGAAAGAAAAAGAAAATAATAGGAGACATCATAGAGGGGAGTCAAGTAGAAGAGAAAAGGACCCTTTAGTATGTTATGAGTGTAATGAACGGGGTCATACTAAGTTAGATTGCCCTTTACTTAGGAAGGAAAAGGATAAGAAGCCTAGGAAGAAAGCATTTGTGGCTGCATGGAGCGATAGTGATAGCTCCGATGAGGAAAATGTAGATGAAGAGGTAGCCTACTCATGCTTTATGGCTATTAGTGATGATGAGGCTAGTTGTAGTTCTAGTGAAAATAATGATTATACCTTTAGTGAACTACAAAATGCCTTTGATGATTTAGCAAATGAATTTCAATGCATGAACTCCAAATATAAGAAAATCATTGCTAAATTGAAAATAGAAAATGAAATGCTATTAAATGCCAAACTTGAATTTGAGAAGAAGATAGAAGAAGCAAATCTAGAAATAAATGAGTTGAATAAAAAGAATACAAATTTGCATAACTCATTTACTAGGTTTTATATGGGTCAACAAAAGCTAGATCATATGTTAGAGACCCAAAGAGCTTTCTTTGATAAAGATGGGTTAGGATATAATGAAATACATAAAGAAACTCATCTTAGGAATTTCTTAGTGAGCAAAAATACTATGCATGATCTATCTCTTACATGCTCACTATGCAATAGAATAGGACACTCTTCACAAGCATGCACATATAGAAAAACCACATTTAGAGGAAGAGTTGTTAGAAAAATGTGGGTGCCAAAGCATGCGATAAATAATGATGAATTATGCTTGAAATGGATCCCAAAAGGATCTAAAATTGTGAATACTAACTCTCATGGACCCAAGAAAGTTTGGGTACCAAAGCATGCTTGAATTTGTGTGTTGTAGGAGTGTTAGAGCATGGAGATACAAGATACTATGAAGTTTGAATGCTCAACACATCCTCATGGAGTTTGCTTGTGCCAATGAGAAAAAGGAAAAAGCTTGAGGATCCATCTTTGACAAGATCACAACATTTTTTTTTTAAAGGATAGCTCAAGGTGGACTTAACAATTCAAGGCAAAGCATACTCAAGCAAAGGAGTTTTGTAAGATTAATTCTTTACTCCTTAAAACTTTTATTTGATTATTTGTGATTTGATGAGAAATTTGGTTGATGATTCTTGATGCATTGTGAGTTGAATGATAGAACAAAAGGCATGATGAATGATTGTTGAATGTTTGATGAATAGTACTTGATACATTGAATGAAAAGCATGATTTGTGATTTTGAAATGATTTTTGATTTTCTGCATCTTGAGCAAGTTTGATATGTCTAGATAATATATTTGGTTGCTCAAAAGATGTCAAATATGTCATATATGCAAAATGCCTTGTCATGAGCCTTAATGAAGAATATGCATGTTGACAATCATGACATGTTGTTCACAAGTAGGATGATTTGATGTTATATGTGCTTAAAATCTATGTGAACAAGTTTGTTTTGGCATATTTGTGATTTCTAATGATTTGGTTTGGCCAAAGTATGCATAACTATCAAAATGACCTCCTTTGAGGCCAAAAATGCCTTTATTGGTGAAAATCCTTCCAAAATTGCAAAATCTTTTGTAAAAAAGTTTTTCAATCATGTTCTTCATTCATACAAGTCCAAAATCATGTTTTACTAATGTTTGAACCTTTACTTGGACTTAAATAACTCAAAAACGAAGTTTTGGTACCTCAAAGGTTGGATTTTCTGTCAAAAATCTGCAGAAACAGTATGAGGGATCGATCCCTTTTCAAACAGGATCGATCCCCTTGAGCAGAACACGGAATTGGTGTATTCTGGAACTAAGGGATCGATCCCCCTCACAAAGGGATCGATCCCCCCAGGCCAAAATGGCTATTCTGCATTTTTTTAACCGAATTTGAGAAGGATTTTTCACTTTCTTGATATCTTCTTTCTTCTCAAGTTAAAATTCATTGTTTTAACTTCTTTTTGATGATCTTTAATGTATGAAAATTCATTTTTCATTGATATCATGCCTCAACTTCATCAATTAATATCATTTCCAACAAATGGTATCACTTTCAACAATCTATATCATTTTTCTTGAACTCACAAGTGCAAAATCAGTTTTCTCATTGAAAATGGTCATGAATTGCATAAATCTTGAAATAATCTTGAAATATACTTTAAATGAATACTTAAACATAATTTTGAGATCTATTTTAATGATTTATGGATATATTTGAGAATTTGATGAACTTGTGCATAATGAGTGTTTTTCATATCTTTTGTTCATCTTAGTCAAGCATGCTTATAGGATTATGTCTCTTGGCTTGACTTATCAATTCCACACTAGGTTTCATGATAATTTTACATCTAGTGGATTGATTTCAAATATAAATTCAACAATTGGTAATGGTCATTGGCCTATAATTTGTGATGGTAAATGGATCCTCAATGTTCAAATGCATGAAACTTTATCATCCTTGTACTTAAAGAACTAAGGTCTTAATGACAACACCAACATTCAAAGATAAATGCAAACTTGAACAAATTTAATATCCATGCATTTATTATTTGAATATTTCCTTGCTCATAATTAGTTAAGGACTTGAATTAGAAAATGAGCATAGGATTTGTGTGCTTGAAACCATGGAAGAAAATATGTTTGCTTGAATTCCTTGATGTTTATTTGATGATCTGTGTTGTGTTCTTGCATATTTAGAATGAGTATTTTCTTGACATGAACACACTACACATAGATATTGGATTCATGCAAAATGCCTAAGTTAACCATTAGTAACAATTGGTATTTAGATTGAAATAACAATTAGTATCATTGGAAACCATATTTTCAATAATTGGTAAGCCAAAACTAAATTACCAATTGGTTTGAGCTTTAAATTGACAATTCTTCTCATGCTCTTTAAGATTGAAATGACTAATAGAGAAGAATTCTCTTAGGATATTTTTGTATGAAACTCTTGTGTGCTAGAATTTGAAGTTAATTGCTATATGATTTAATTCTAGACACAATATTTCTTGAGAATGATTTATGAGCACATGCATATGATATGTTATATAATTTTAGCTCATAATCATGATGTATTACCATGCACCTTAGTTGGACCTTAGAGAACATTTGATATACTTAGGTGCTTGCTTAACTTCTTACCAATTGGAACCTTCTTGCAAAATTACTTATCAACAATTGGTATCAAAAATTATTTATAAACAGTTGGTATAGGAAAATAAGCCTTGTCCTTTGCATGCCTAAACATTTCATACTCTTTATGGACATTGTCTTATTTATTTGTGCTATAAGTCCCATGTACTAACATGTTTCTTGTTGGATGGAGCATTTTTCTTTCTCACATAGCCATGATTTTAGGGGGAGCATATTTTCTTTATTATTATTTTTCCTTCTTTTTGCTATGACAAAAAGGGGGAGAGATATTAAGGGGGAGAAATAGTTTGAAAATTCATTTTCAAAACCCATGCTTATATTAAGGGGGAGCTTTATAAAATCCTGCTTTATTTGAGGGGGAGTATTTTATCAAAGAATTTTCAAAGCAAATTTACATTAAGTTTTGTCATATCAAAAAGGGGGAGATTGTTAGCTTTAAATTGCCATACATATTTTGAAATGACAAAAACTTAAGTGAGCTTTAATGTTTTAATTCATATTGTAAATTTGCCTTATCACACATGATTTTCTCAATACATTTTAAGTGATCATACCCAAACATTAAGACCATGATTTAATAATACATCCTTATTGGTCTTAATTCTTTATAAATGTTTTGAATATTTTAGAAAATCACTTAATGAATTTTTGGACAATGTTTTTATTAAAGAAAGTCATGAAAAACTCCCACAAAAGTGCCAATATGTTTTGGGTTGAATTAGGATCAAAGACCACATCATTTCTAACCCAAAAGTGCAGGAAAAACCCATTCTGGAGGAATGGGATCGATCCCCTAAGGAAAGGGATCGATCCCTTTTTGGCAGTGTGCCCCGGAAGGCCAAAATGAAGCATGGGATCGATCCCATAAGGAAAGGGATCGATCCCTTTATGTCAGAAAGTCCCCAACGGCTATTTTCTATGAGATACAACGGCTAGTTTCGGTTTTGGCTCCAACCAACGTCCACAAACCATCCAAGGGGCTATAAATAGAGGCTTAGAAGCTAAAGGAAGGAAGAGGAACAACCAAGCAACATCTTTCATCATCTTATTCATCTTTCTCAAGCCTCAAACAACAATCAAGAGCTCCAAAGTCTACATCATCTATCATTCTCATATTCATTGTAGTGCTTAGCACAAATATTGTATAGGCTTCTCATTGAGCTTAATTTCTGTAATCACTTGCCTACCTAGAGGCTTATCTTTGATTACATTATTTGTATCTCATCAATCCTTGTAAAGGGGAGGTTTCTCTTAAGCCTAGAAAAGAGGGAGGTTTCTCTTTAGCCTTAGAAAAAGAGGGAGGGTACTCTTGATCCTAGAAAAGAGAGAGGTTTCTCTTGAGCCTTGAAAAGAGGGAGTGTAACAAATTCAAGGATAGTGAATTTGGGAAAATCCTTGGGAGCGTCTCAAGGTAGAGGACGTAGGCAAGGTTGCCGAACCTCTATAAATCACTTGTGTACATTTCTCTATCCTTTCTCTCTTTACTTTCTTGCAATTATATTTGTGTTTATTGCATTGAATTTATATTGTATAATTGCCTAGCTAAGAGAACTTAGAAAATATCAATATAGGCTAGAGAATTTAGAAGAACCGAAAAACGAACCTAAGGTTAGTGAAAAACCGATTCACCCCCCCCTTTCGGTATAGCCTATAAGAGCCAACACTTTTCATGAAATTCAAGTTACACACCATGTGTTCGTGATGTTTCCATGCTTCTCTTAGCTTGAATCATGTTAAAATTTTGTGTTTGGGCAAGTGAGGGTTTCGACCAACAGCATGGGTGCATGAATATGGTGCAATTTGGTGAGTAGTTGATGTAGAAAAATTGTAGAACTTATGAAAAGTAAGGAAACAAGCTTAGTTTAGCTTGAATGGAAGAAAATCAATAGGTTAGGCAAAGAAGGTGGTTCGTCCATGGCAAGAAGGGCTGGAATTTTATGTCATTTCATGTGTAAATTATGGTGTAGGAAATTTATGGAATTAATTTAGAATTAAAAAGGAAGTTAAATTTGGAAGAATATAAATTGTGTAAAGGAAAATACAATTCAGCCAAGCTAAGGGGAGGAAGAAATCATGCCTATTTCAATGTAATTTAGATCTTAAAATAATGTGCAAATTATTCTGAGAATGTAGGAGCGATCGAAATCGAAAACGGAACTGTATAGCAAAAGTTGTAATTTTGCATCGGTAGAAAATTAAACTGCATTTAGATAATTTTTACAGACAATGCATTCATATTTAGATAGTTAAATATTCTTTTAGATAAAATATAGGGAATTTATCAAGTTTGAATAATAATTTGCAGCCTCTGAATCTGAGGGTACTACCAATGCTGACGAGGCGACTACCGATAAATTAAGAGGTAAGGGATATTTGTATGAAGCGTAGGGATATTGTGTTGCATGATTTGATGAAAATTTGCAATTTATGGAATTTAAATAAATAATCTGGATTGAATTTTGAAACTGTGAATTGTGGTTTGAAGCTGGATTTTTGTGCATGAGAGGTTAGGTTTAAATAAACTGTTATGCTGCCAAAATTTTCTAAAGCAACCTAAGCTATTCAAAACTACCATTTTGGCATGATTTTTGAAATGTAAGAAATTGATTTTCATAAGGTTAAATTTAAATTCTTAAATGTGAAATTATATAATTAAATCACAAATTCATTATATACCTTAAATTAAGTAATATAAATTTATTTTAAGATCTTGTGTTGGAATATTTTCCTATCATTATGAAACTTTGTATTGAATATTTACAAAGCTAAATATTGTTTTGATATTATCTTTTGTGAAATAATATATTTGATTATGTGATTTTATATTGCCTATGAATTTATTTAAAATATGTTTTATTTAAATTATCTCTGTAAACAGCTTTAAAATATTTATTTAAAATGTTTTGAGATTGTGGCTCCGTAGCTACCAGTAAGTACATGTATTTCTGTTCTATTTTGATATGGATTGACTCTAGCCCAGTCTTCTAGCTCCCACAAGTGTAATCTAGCTAGTGTAAACACTATGGTATCCTGACTATGGCCATTCGTCTACTATAATGCATGTGTCTATTGGGTGTAGCCTAATCTTCATTAAAAATTTATATTGGGGTGGCAAATCCCTAGTTAATTTAGATCCAGACACTCCCAGTTTTGATATATTTCTAATTTTGAATTATCGGTATTTTATGCTTTCTGATATGGATGATATGTTTTATTAATTTATCTATTTAACTTATCTGTTTATAAATGTGGTTTATAATGTTTATAGAAAAATTGTTTAATTCCTAATGTAAATATATCATACTTTTCAAGATATTGAATTTGTATTTGAATTTGTGATTTAATTAAATCAAATGAATTTCCTATTGTAGGCTTGAATACCAGAACACGAAGGTACTTCAAACTACCTCCCATACTCCATCTGGTTACCCAATCTACTATAGTATCCTTTTTGTTAGATCGTGCGTACTTAAATTTAATATTCTGAATTTCATGGCTTTCATATAAAAATTCATTTATTTAAATTACATAGGATATATTGTATCAGCTTTCATATAAATATTCCTTACTGAGCACATTCGCTCACCCCTTTATTTTTCACTCCCAAATTTTTTGCAGTGAGATCGGGTCATTTTCCAAGAGGACCTGATTCTGGTATTCCTCAGGCGACTTTACAGACTCGTCGAGGTATACTAGTTTTACTTTTATGTATTCAGATTGTTGTACAGTGCTACTTTTATGTATATTAAACTTGGGATGTAAATATTCTGTTTATGAAATTGAATTTCGAATCCTGGTTTTTTGTATTAAAGAAATAAATTTTTACCTTGGATTTTGAATTAGACACTGCAAACGAGCCTTACCTTTATGTGTTTATTTATGGAAAATTAGTAAAATATATGATATTTTGGACCGTGACAGGGTGAGCTTTGTGAAAAGTCTAGTAAGAAATATATATAACAGAATTGATACTATGTATAACTATATACAAATTTTATAAAATATTCTGAATTTACAATAATGGAATAAATAGTACAGAAAGGGCACAAGTTACGGAAGGGATATTATAGTCGATTAGGTAACCAAATAGAGTATGAGAGGTATTTTGAAGTACCTGTCGTGTCCCGGTCCCTAATTCCGACTATAGAGAATTTGATTTCAAATACAGAATCAGTAATAATTCAAAACATCTTTCAGTAAACAATTTATATAAAATAGTCTTATAATGCTTCGTAAACATTACCAAACATTTTGCATCTCATGTAAATCAGAAATCTTAATCAATAACCAAGCTGTAAATTAGTGTAGACACCTAATTTTGTCCGAGCTTGACAATTTTGAAAATTTAAAAGATTAAATTTTTTGAAATGAAATTGATACAAATTTAATTAAAGTGTATTTTCGTAATTTAAAGTTCAATAAAATTTGTGTAAATTTGAGTCATGTAAACTTTATTAGATTTGTGAACTTAAAAGTCTAATTTAAGTTAAGTCATGTTATAGTCCAAATTCGTTATTTTTATTTTTACCTCTATTTTCTAATTCTGTTTTTAGTTTAATGGTTGTAAATTTAATTTATATTCATTAAAAAAAAGTAAAAAAAAAAGAAAAAAAAAGATGGTGGTGCCGTGTTCCTATCACACCTCCTCTCCCAACTACGGGCTACTGCTTGCTGCCAGAGTAGGCTGCCTTTTGTCAGCCACTCTAATGTCAACTCTCAGCCTCAATGGTAGCACAAAAAACGCTGCCATAAGATTGTGATCCCTAAAAATTAGCGATCTCACCGGCATTAACCCAAAAAAATATGAAAAAGGAATTCTTCTTAAAAGGACTATGGAGGCAACCAAGCAACGGGGGTCGGCCATTCACTCTTTCTTTCCTTCTCGACAACAGGGGGGTTGGGGCTTCTTTCCTCTCGGTCTACCAGTCCCCATTCAATCAAAACAGCCCCAACACAGCCACTGCCATTCGTTGCCATCACCATTTTCAGCCCCCCTCCGCCAGTGAGAGTCAGCAAACCAAGCCCCTCCAAGAAGCCATTCGGTCCTTTTGCGAGCACACTACTACCATGGTACACAGCCATCCAAGCAACCATTATAGCAGCCCCATTCGACCACCTTTCCTAGAACCTTGAACCCTATTTTCGACCCGTACCCAACAATGCCTCGCCACAATCTACAACCAAATCGAAAACTACCTCCCATAACAACCAAAGTTCGCACACATCCTCAACGGTCACTACCCGAATCACCACTTCTCATCCAACAATACAACCAAAACAGAAACTCTAAAGCCAGATTTCAAACCCAATAAGAAAAAAAAAATAGATCAATAATCTAAACCTTTAGATCAGTACACTAAAGCCTGCAAAAACACAATACAAAAAAAAACAACAGCAAGATCCAACAACTCAAAAGGGCTAAGAATCATCCATAACAAAAACCAAAAAAAAAGAAAAAAGAAGATGAGGTTTCTGTCGAGTAGATCTATGAAAATAGAAATATTTTTGGGCAAGTCAGTGGACAAATCGGGACAGAGAAAAAGGAGTAGAATATTTCTAAACTTTTTGGAGTCTAGAAAGACGCCGGAGTACTGCGGCTTGTGGTGGATGGCTATTAGGAGAAGAGATCAGCGACGCCTATCGGAGAAAAGAGAGAATCGAGCTAAAGTGTAAGAAAGCTTGGAGAAAGCAACGGTGAAAGTCAAAAAAATATAAAAAATGAAAGGTGGTAATGTTGAAATTTACTTTCTTAGTCCGTTCACTTCTGGAATAATACAATGCCTGCTGTAATTAATAAATTCTTTAAATACTTGCTTTGATTAGCGAGTAGGTTTGGATATTTACTTTTGTTTAGTTTTATAATCATTTGTTCATTTAATATGAATGCTCATGTGACACACCTTCACATTTCTACTTATAAATTAGTTTGTCATATTTATAAAAAGTAAAATTAAGACTTGTTGAACAATGATAATATATTTTTAATTTGTATAAAAATTTTCGATGATGGGATGTTACAGCAGTCACAAGTAGTGATTCTTAACTGATCCTTAAATGAGAGAAGTTCGCTAAATATTGCTAGCATATTGGAGTATTTAGTATAATTTTTCATTAATTTAATTTTAGTTAAAAATAAAAGAATTTTTTTTCTAAATCAAAACAAAAAAATTAATAATAAAATTTAAATTTAAGTAAACAATTGTAAATTTAAATTTAAGTAAATATTCTTCCGATGATGGGATGTTACGGAAGTCACAAATAGTGATTCCTAACTAATCCTTAAGTGAGAGAAGTCCATTAAATATTACCAGTGTATTGGAATACTTAATGCGATTTTATAATAGTTTAAATTTTTGTTAAAAATGAAAATAAATAATTTTTTAAAGAAAGAAAATTAAATAAATAAATAATAAAATTTAAATTTAAGTAAATATAGTCCGATGATGGGATGTTACGAAAGTCACAAGTAGTGATTTTTAACTGATCCCTAGGTGAGAAGAGTCCACTAAATGTTACCAAAAGTATTTGAATATTTAGTGTGATTTTTTAATAATTTAATTTTTTTTGTTAAAAAATAAAATAAATAAGTTTTTTTTAAAAAAATTTTAAATAAAGGAAAGTTAATAGTAAAGTCTAAATAATTATGTAACCAACAAAAAAAAGTCTAAACAATTAAATATAGTTCCGATGATGGGAAGTTACAGAAGTCACAAATAGTGATTCTTAACTGATCCCTACGTGAGAGAAGTCCACTAAATATTACTAGCATATTGGAGTATTTAGTGTGATTTTTCAATAATTCTTTTGTTAAAAAAGAAAATGAATAATTTTTTAAATAAAGAAAAATAAATAAGTAATGAAATTTAAATTTAATTAAATGAATGTTCGATGATGGGATGTTATGAAATTTACAAGTAGTGATTTCTTAATTGATCTTTGGGTGAGAGGAGTCTACTAAATATTACCAAAGTATTGGAATATTTAATATGATTTTTCAATATTATATATATTTTTATTAAAAGTAAATAAAGTTTTTTTTTTAAAACAAATAGAATATAATATTAAAGATTTCATATGCATCATACATTATCTGTTTGCATCATATGCATTCATGATAATTTTTGAAATGAGTGTGAATCTATCGAGGATGAGATTCTATAGAAGTCACAAGTAGTGATTTTTAAGAAATCTCTAGGTGAGGAAAATTATTTCAAATATTACCAAAAGTATTGGAGTATTTGATTTAATTTTTCAATGAAAGGGGTTTATGCCTATTTTCAAAAATGAGATTTTTTTAAAATATATATAATAATTTTTATTCAATTATACAAATAATGTGTGCCCTACCGAGAATAAAATTCTATAGAAGTCACAAGTAGTGATTCTTAAAAAATCTTTAGGTGAGGAAATTATTTCAAATATTGTCAAAAGTATTGGAGTATTTGATTTAATTATTCAATACAAAAAAGGTTCACATTCATTTTTGAAAAATAAAATTTAACTTTTTAAAATAAGAAAAAATGATTTTTACAAAAAAAAAGGACTTTGAAGAATAAAATTGATTGTAATAAAAATAGAAATTATTTTTAAATATTAAATTAAGACCACTTTATTGAAACAAAAGGATAACACATGATTAAATAGGTATCGTTTTTTAACGGGCGACGTGAGGGCGCTAATCCTTCCTCACTCGTAACAGTACTCCTGAATCTGATTTTGTTTTCGCAGACCAAAAATTGTCTTTTTTAATAAAACTTAATTAATTTTGAGATTTTGTTAAAAAGATAAATATTTTTAGGTGACCAATCACACCTAATAAAAAAAGATTGGTTGCGACTCCCTTGTTTTTTTAAATGTTTTTAAAATCGTCGAGCGGTCGAGTTTTTGGACGAAATTGTTACGACAATTAGAATTTATAAAAGCTATTCAGTATTATTGAAGAGACAAGGCATCACCCAATAGGCTCATGCAATAACAGTAATAGTGACATATAGCCATAGTCAAGAAACCCATAATGTACACTTGCCAGGTGACACTGTGGAAGCTGAAGACTTGACAAGTCTATCAGCACAGTCATCAGTCATATGGTCATACAGTAATAAGAGCATGTGCTCGTTAGCAGCTATGGGGCCAACAATCCTTAAAAACAATATAAAACGTTTCATAGTTGTTTACGAAGATAAATTTGGAAAGCTAAATCTTTAGTCAGTCCATAAATGCATATTTTGGAAGTATAAGCAGTTCAAAAATAAAAATTTATAAAATATTTACAGTTCAATATTTAGTTCTAAAAATATTCTATTTATCTGTACATAAGTTATAAAAACATGCAAGTACCCTTACGTATGTAAAATTTGATAACATGAATTTTTAAATATTGAATTACCAATTTCGGTAAGCCTATAAGGAGTTTATAATAAACATAGTTAAAACTTATTTAATTTCCATTTGTAGAATTTAAGATATACCAAATCATAATTCTATGAGTTTGTTAAAAATTTCGACAGCATAACGGTTACGTATATCCTAATCCTTCGCCTCCTACACAAAACACAGTTTAAAATCCACAACAGCAGTCCACAATTTCAACTCAAACCATTCCAAAGCAATTTCAAAAGATCATTCTTATAATAAAACATGCATCATAGAACCCCTATGTCCATCATATATATCTTTACCACTTAGTTTCCCACTATGCTGCCCACTAGCGTCAGTCCATCATATGTATCTTTACCATTTAGTTTCCCGCTATGCTGCCCACTAGCGTTAGTAGCCTCGTTCGACCCAAAAGCTGTCATTTATAACATAAACACAGTTATTTCAATTTCTAACAGTTATAAAGAATATTCTACTCATTATTTTCTAGTATAGTGCCTATTGTGGCTGCCAAACCAGTCTACATCACGCTGATACTAATACTACAATTAACCTTAAATCATCTCCGTTTTCAATTCTGACTTCACCAACAGGTTTGTATTAATTTCTACTGTATTCTAAGACCCAAAATACATTAACTTGAACACTATTTCAATGTCCCCTTCATCCAAACCGATTCCTTTCTCTCTCCTACACTAGCCATTTCAACAATTCACGTTTAAATCTATGTTTTACTATAATTCTACTTAATTTCAACACCACTTTCACATGAGGAAGCATCATGTTCATGAAGATGGGAGCTTGGCTGAAACCCTAGGGTGCTATTTCTCATGATTTTGTTTCAATTCTAGCTTGATTCATGCTTCAATAATGAGAACACATGACAATTATCCATAAAACCATGAAAAAACCATAATTTCCTTTAAATCTTACCTTGGCCAAAATTAAGGAGATGCCTTAAACTTGGATTTTGGCCACTTTAGGCCTTGATTTGCTTCCAATAAATAGAGCACTGAAAAATAAGTAGGGTTTGTGAAGAGTGTTTTCGGTTTAGAAGGAGTTTTACTAGGTTTTCTTAAGCTTTCTCTTTCTCCAAGCTTCAAAAATGGAGTTTTTTGGACAAAAATGAAGGCTGGCCAAAAATGATGAGAAGAAGGCAGAAAAATCTGGAAAAATTTAGATTTTAATGGCAAAATTACCATTTTGCCATTAATTATGAAATTTTAAGACCATTTTGCCCTTATAGTTTGACTTTGTTGAGAACTATCAGTCTAATTTCTAAAATATTTTTTTAATCACCAAATACATCTATTTAACATGTTCTTATGGTTGGAGGAGCTTTCGTTGAAGTTTGACTAGTCATTTGTGCGAAATTACAAAAATAACCCTAACCATAAAATCGCGTAGTTTTCTATTTCTTCAAGTGATTTAGTCTACTTATTGACATGGCATAGGACTTTCTCACATGAGGATTATCTTACATTTGACATTCGATCAAAAGTTAATTTCGTTTGACTGTTATTCACGAAAATTCTATGATTTATGTCCTTAATTGTCATTTTTAAATTTGTTTCACATGCTTCCAAAATGACCTAAATAAATGAATTTAAGTTGCAAATTGTTACCATTACTTTATTTGGCTCCAAATATTGAGTCTACCCGGTTTCACCGTCATTTGGAGACTAGAAAGCCTATGGGATCCACCATGATGTTTCCTCTTATACCTACGAAATACACAGGAATTGAACAGTGGTGAGAAGTCTTATGTGTGTTACAGTATTAGAATGTGTGGTTCTTACATATAAATATAGATGTTTATCTTTTGGAAATTGGAATAAATAATTGATTTAAAAAGGTAATTAATTCATTTTGTAATTTTAATGTTGATAGAATCCTATCTTTTAGAAAATTGAATAAAATAATTTTTTTTATTTTAAGATATTACACACGTCAAAATTTTAGAATATTCACATATGATATTTTACTTTGAGTCAACTGCTTTGGCTATTATTATTATTATTATTATTATTATTATTATTATTATTATTATTGAGTTTTTAATTCATTGAATGACTCTTAATAACATTAATTAGGAATGTAAATTGGATAGATATTCACTATTTTTGAGGCACCTGAGTCCGAACCGTATAGTAACTAATAAACTAGAATCATATAATTATCCAATTATTTTTTAAATGTACTACTCAAACCCTACCTTAATAAATTTCATACTACCCATTTATTACCTGAACTCGTTTAATTACCCAATTATACAACGAAATTTTTTGACGAACTCGTTTATTAACCTGAACCTAAATCCGTACACAAAAAAATCATTTCTAATATTTATTTTT
Organism: Heritiera fomes; assembly: GCA_032173925.1. Taxonomy (NCBI): domain Eukaryota; kingdom Viridiplantae; phylum Streptophyta; class Magnoliopsida; order Malvales; family Malvaceae; genus Heritiera; species Heritiera fomes. Next base: position 23,463,861 of record JAPDPM010000001.1, on the reverse strand, counting down.
CTATTAATTAAAAACATAAAATTAAAGAACATATAAGTTCCACCATAATTCAACAAACTTTAGTAGCTAAACAAACAACTTAAAACCCATAGAAATATGTTTATGAAATGACAAACAAAAATAATTTGATTAAAATACAAACATATTTGAAATCATCATTAAACACGCAACTTATATCCACAATTTAGATGATCGTAAAAGTAAATTAAATAAAATATTATTAATCTTAAGGTAAAATATAATATTAGACTACTTTTGAAAAAAATAAATGAATTAAAAAGAATTATAACAAGATAGCAAATTGGGTTCGGGTACTGGGTACCCTAATAATACTACTCGAATCCTACCTGAACCCATCACAGGTAGTGCACTACCCTCACTTGATTAAACCCGATTATAGGGTACCCGAATTGAATTAATCGAGGCTAGTAGTTTCGAGTTTAAGCCAAACCCATTTACATCCCTAACTTTAATTACACTTTTTTTAGGACTTCAAAAAAAAAAGCCATCTGTCACGAGTTGTGAATAAGTAACATGAGATTTTAAGCTTGAATCTTTCATCCGTAGAAGCTTAAATAAGTTTTCTATCAACGACCGCTCACTCATTTGGAACCCTTGAAAGTACCAAATACTCGAAAGCTTGGCTCATAGAAGACAAAAACAAAAATAATGTAACAAAAGCTAGTAATTGTATTGATTGTCGAAAAATTCTATAAAAAAAGGATAGGGAGGCCCTTTATTTATTGCTGAAGTCCTATTACTTGGTTAGACTCCTCAAACCATATTTACAATGATTCCAAATACAATTAATACTATCCACAATAGTTTAGATCTCTAAGGACTTTACGTATTTGGCTATGAAGGAGTTTTGGTCCAAGATTTCCTTTTGCAATAAGGCTGTTATCTTATATGCCTGTCCTCACAATTGACTATGTGCTTCTCAGTTCCTAGGCTTTAATCCTATGTGTGGATGATCCAACTAGTCCAACATTCTTAGGTGTGCTTGAGTAACGTTATAGCGTTCCAAGGACTCTTTCCATCGAGTACTTGGTGTGTGTGTGTGTGAGTTGTGACATTCTCCCTCACTAGCTCTAGTGACGCCCTTGTCACATCCTCAACATGGAACCGATCAATCTGTTCTTGGAATTTTCACAATGTCTTGGCTAGTCCCCAACTTGCCTCATTGTTAGATAGACCTTTCCATTAAATAAGATACTCGTGCCTCAACATGTAGTTCTTCCTCTATACCACTTTAACAACTAATATGTCCTAAACCTCCTTGACATAAGAAGCCGCCACTCCCACTACTACAAGTTGAGACTCTCCTTATGTTGGTTTATCGCTTTCTTTATAAAGTGGCTTAAGCATTCTAACTTGAAACCCTTGATGTGCCTTAAGCTTTCAAGGTAGCTTAACCTTGTAGGTTACCTTGCCTACATGCGACAAGATTAAGAATGGACTCTTGTATCTTCGTACTAGGCCCTTGTATCTACTAGAATAAGGAGCACAAGTGCATCTTCACCAAAACAAGGTCACTGACTTGTTATCGAACGTCCCTTCGCTTTTGATCTGTTCACTTCTTGGATTGGTTAGTTGCCTTATGTAGACACGCTTGGGAAAGGTTAGTTTGTTCCTACCAAGCCTTGGCAAACTTAAGGGCTACTGGATTCAAACTCTATCGCTTGTCACAACAATATTAGGAATGAGTAGCTACTGTCCTATCACAGTCTCAAAAGGACTTTGATTTGTCGCTTCACTCCACTACATGTTGTATGAGAACTGTGCTATGTTCAGTAACTTTGGTCGATCCTATTGTGTCGCACTCACATAGTGTTTGAGGCAGGTTTCTGGCCATGCGTTAATCAGTCTGCTCATCCATCTGAGGGTGTATAAAATGGAAAAGTTCAAGTTTGATCCAAACAACTTGAACAACTCTGTCCAAAACCTTCTCGTAAATCGACTATCTCGATCACTCACAATCAATTATGAGAAACCCCAAACCTTAACCACATTTTTAAGGAATAATTGGGTTGCTTCATTTGCTGGGCACTTCTTAGTTGTCGGTTTTAATATCCCATACTTAAAGAATCTGTCCATGGTACTCTCAAACCCTTCTACTTTAATTTAAGTAGTCCGTTGATGAAGTATGTCGAGATAATTTCCCACAAGCACTCTAGTATTAGCAGCAGCTTTAACAAATCGGCTAGTGACTTCAACTCAACCTTGTTCTATGGACACACCAAGCAAGTTTTCACATATGCCTCAATGTTGTCCCACATATGAGGCTAGTAGTAATGATCCTCCACTAGAGCTAGGGTATAGTGCACACTTGGATGATCAGTGCACCTTGAGTCATGATTGTGACAACCGAGAATTTTTCCACTTTTGAAGTATGAATTTTGGAAATTAATTTTGGGTATTAAGGAATATAAAATTTAAAGAAATAGAAATATATAGAGTAAATAGAACTATATTGTACGTTATTCCTTATATCTAAATAAATGTGTATATAAAGTATTAAGAAAAAAATATATGTCAATATATATGTACAAATAAATATGTACATGTATAAACAATAAAAGTTATTTAATTAAATATATATAATAAATAATAAAATATATTAACATTTATTATAAGGATTTTATGTGTATATATATATATATATAAAATATATGATATGTATATACTATATATATAAATATATATTATATATATTTAAAAAAGGTATAATAATAATTAATAAATAAATAAATAAGAAAGGGAAAATCAGCAAGCTTCCAAAGAAAGCTTGTCGCATCCTTGTTCTGCCTTATGCAGACAAGGAGAAGGAAAAAAAAAGAGAAAGGAAGGCGAAGCGGAGCAGGCTGACCAAGAGAGGGAAGTTGCTGGCGGTTAAGAGAATAGAGGGAATCGTCGGCCAAGAAAAGAAAGGAAAGGAGAGTGAAGAGAAAGTAGATCAGAAAGAAGAAGGAAAGGAAGGAAAAGAGAAAGACGAGAAAAAAAGAAAAGAAGATTGGTGTCGAAATCCACTGTTAGTGTCGAGCTTTATCGGCATGGCTGAGTCAGGCAGTGGAAGGGAGGAAAGAAAGGCAGACCGAGCAAGGGAAGAACCAATAGAGCAGAAAGAGGAAAAGAAAGGAGAAAAAGAGAAGAAAAAGGAAGAGCCGCTCTTTCTTGCCATCAACACCACTGCCATCGAAACCTTAAGCCACTACCGTTGACACCCAAATTGGCAAGGGAAGAGCTGAATCAGGTTTAAACTGGTTCAGCCAGAGAAAAAAAAAGAAGAGAAAAAAATAAGACAGAAGATAGGAAGAAAGAAGAAAGGAAGACAGCAGTGGATGAAGGATGGGTAAAGAATTTTATTTTATTTTATTTTATTTAGTGAATAAATTGTTAAATAGTTTGTGAAATTTCCTAAGTAAGGGTATGGATTTGAAATTGTAGAGATAATATAAGTGGTGGTTGGAGCTCGCCCAAGCTTGAGAGAGATTAAATCGCAAGCTTTGACACTAGATAAGTTACCTATATATAATAGTTTATGCTAAGATTATGATTTATTAGATATGTGAAATTTTTAGAGAATGATTTGGTGATAATGTAAAATTGTTGGAAAGTAATTTGCCAATTATATGAGATTGTTGAAAAATGAATTGACCATAGTTGAATATTTGATATTTTGGTATGGAGATTTAGTACATGTTGTTGAGTATTGATTGAGTGTTATTAGAGCATGGTATAATGTTGATAGGATACAAATGGAATGTGAATGATAGTTGTTGGAGTAATGAACATGGAATTAATTGATTTCATGAATTTTGGAAGAAATGAAATGAATTTCGAGATTAACCTTAAGTACGATATTTCCATAAGTGAGAATTAAACTTATAATATACAATAACAAATTGGTTGGCAATATTATGTTATGTCGTTTGGAATGTCCAAATTGTTGTGATAATACAAGATTATAATTATTAGGTGATGAGAACATTATTAGGATATGGATTTAATATGTTTGCAAATCATGAGATAAATGTAACATGTTAATGGAATATGAGAATGGTATCGACTCCTTGTCGGAAACTTTAAATAGCATTTGACTTCATACTCAATTGTGGGATATGATAAGTGTAGAGTTGTTTTGGATATTCGGTCAAGTAGGAAAGAGAAGATTACTATGCTTAATTTGTTAATGCAATGGTTATGTATTACAGTATAGATGAATATAAGACTGTTAGTGAAGTTAAATTTGAAAAAGGAAGTGTTTTGGCTGTAGTTTCAATTTTGGCATCTGATAGAAAGTAGATCAGATTTGTTATTGTGTTAGGAAATATGAAAGACTTTGGAGTCTAAAACATTCTTTGTAAAAGGAATATTGAAATTTGATTATATTTTTATACCATTTGTAGCCCTGAAGTAAATAATGTTGAGGAGACTATAAGCGAATATATGCTCGCTTATGTACATTGTTTACTGGAGTGGATTCATATAGTGCACTGTGATTGGAATTGGTAAGGGATGAGTATAGAATATGTACAGATATTGTGATGCATTTTTTAATTAAAATACCTTTTATGAGTTTCAAATGTTGAGATTTAATTTGGAAATGTGGACTGGAATTGGATTTATAATTGTGTTTTCATGCAGGAAGGTTAGAGTAAACTATACCGTTATGCTGTGAAATTTCATAACATGAACTAAACCTTTCTAATTATCATCTATTGGGATATTTTATATTTAAAATACCACAAAATTATGATTTTGGTGGTTAAAGTTCAAAAGTTCATAAACGTGCATAAACTTTGTAATTTCATATTTTTGTAGTATTCTTAACGATTTTCATGCTATTAGTGCTATAGTTATGTTCCTATGCTATTGACAAGTGTAAATAAAATATTTTTGGACAACTATTTCTAAATTGAGAACATTTGGTGAATTTGTATTCTTCAACTATACTCATTTACTGATTTAAATGTTTTATGGACTGACTGAAGATATATGTTATTAAATTTATCTCCGTAAACTATTATAAACTGTTTTAACACTGTTGGCCCCATAGTTGCTTGCAAGCACATGCACTCTACTATTACTGTAATTGAGTGATTCTAGTCCTATCATTCAGTGTCCCAGGTGACACCTGACTCATGTTCCTCTGTGGACAACCTTTTAACTATAGCCATATGTTGTTATGCATGAGTCTATTAGGTGTTGTCTTATCTTCACTATTTTATTTGAAGTGGCAAATTTTTGGATATCTCGGGCACTCCAAAGTTTTATTTATATATTACAGATTTTAGAATTGTTTATATTCATCAAATATGCTTTCTGAATGCTGTTACTACTCACTAAAACTGATTACTGTACTGTTTACGGAGAAATATTTAAGTTGTTTATCTAAATGACGAATGCTCAGCTAAAGGTTACTTTGGACTATTTACTGAATTATGTATGTTTATTAAACTGCACACTTCCAATAGAAATTTCTATAGTCGGATTTAGATGTTGGGACAAGTGAGGTACTCCAAAGCATCTTTTTGTACTTAGCCTGGTTATCTTACTGATTATAGTATCTTTTCTTGACATTGTGCCTAATTTATATACTTCATGCCTTTACATAAAAAGTATGATTTCAATACCTGCATATAGTTTTGCATAGTATCAGCTCTTTTATATGAATCTCTTATTGGGCATAAGCTCACCCCCTCTTCCACCTCACAGATTATCTGCAGTAGTTGTCGTTACAGTGAGAGAGGACTTTTGATTGTATTACCTTCAAGGTTTCTGTTTTGTAACTTGGAGGTATACACTGTACAACTCTTTATGTATCCATGTCAAGGCCTAACCCGTTTCAATAGGTCGTCGGTTGGCATCCCCTTAGCACTTTGCCTAGATCTGCCTCGACTCAACCGTATTGTCCCTTTAGAGTGCACCCCTTAAGGCCACTGCTTCGCACGGGTTTGTCGGAGTGTGCCAAATGTGCCATAACTCCAATTCGCGTCCAGAGCGACCCGAACCCTTGACTTCCTCAAGTGTCAAGTTACTCCTAACCAAAGACAATTAAAACGGGCAAAGTGCTAAAGAGATGCCAACTGACGGCTTATTGAAACGGGCTAGGCAACAATTGGTTAGGAGTGACTTAACAGTTGGGGGAGTTAAGGGTTTGAGTCATTCCGGACATGAATTGGAGTTGAGGCCAATTTGGCACATTCCAACAAACCTGTGCAGAGCGGTAGCCTTACGGGGTGCATTCCAGAACGGACAATATAGTTGAGTCGATGAAAACCTGGGGCAAAGTAGCAAGGGGATGCCAACCGACGACCTATTGAAAAGGACCATGACGCTCACTTGACACTTATACTTAGTCCTGTTAACAAATTTACGAACTAAATTTTTCTTTTTTATTTTATAGTTTGTATTCAGTGTTAGTGTAGTCACTAAACAATTTCCATTCATTCTTTAATTCAATTATGATATAAATTACTTTCTAAGATAGAGAAAGATCAATTATAGCCCATATCTTACCATTTCTTAGAAACAGATTGAAAATATCCCCTTATTTTTGAAATTTCCTCAGTTAACTACATGCAAATCATCACAATGCAACACAACATTTACTACAATCCACATTATATTTAACAAATAAGTATCATCTCAGTAGTCCTAATATCCACAACTAATCACCACATACACATCATATAATATCAAAATATTATATCGATTACTCATTATCCTAGTTTACATCTCATCATATAGTACTGTACAAAAATTTGCTTGAAAATAAAATCACATACGTGAGAAGTATTACAATACCAAATATTCAATAGCGAGGTCTTTAGGAGTCAATATACTATTAAATCTCTAGAATTGTCCAACGTGTAATCAATCCGAAAACTAGTTTTCGTTTAATGAGTGAGGGCTCAGTAAGTCATTTATATAAGTGCAGAATTAAACTTAAACTATTCTAATGCAAATGCATGAAACCTTTAAGTAAAGATTCTCATGTCATATTCACTCTGTAATCGTTTATAAAGAAGCTCAGATCATGTCCTAAAGGTTTCTAAGTGAGCAAGAGTTTAAGGTGTCAATGGAAAAGGGTATTTTGAAATACCTCATTATCCACGTCTCAGCACTTGTCTATCACATAAAACTCTAATCATATCAAGTCGATTATTTTTCAATACTCTTTGTCTTATACCATAGTATTTTGTACACCAGTGAAACATATGTAGATTTGACCTCATATGGTATTAAACTATGCTTATATCAATCTCATGTCATGTCACATCTTATATGCAAACCATGATCAGACGCAATATGAAATTCAGGTCATTTATCATTTAAAAATGATGCTCCTGTACGGTATTAAATCACATCACGTTTTATGTGTAAAAACATGGCCGTGACACTCCTCATATAATTCTCATATTCATGTATAGTAGAAGGTCATGACATCCCTCATGTAGAAAGCATATTGTTATGTCATGATTTGGTATGCAAATTATGCAATTTTACTGTATAAACTGCTATCATTTCAAATCATATCACGTTCGGTATATAATCATGTACAAGATGTATATAGTCTTGAAATCGTATTACATAAACTTTTTAAAGTATGTTCTAACATATAAAATCTCAAATCATTTCATATTTACTTTTAAGACATGACTAAAGCATTTATAATTCACAAATCATATCACATGAACCTTTAAAGCATGTTTTAACAAAAAAACATGTACTGTCTCAAAACATCTCATATTCACTTTTATGGCATGTCAAAACATGTATAGTCTCAAAACATTTCTTATATATTGTAAAATCATGTCAAGTCTAGAGTTCATGTCAAATAAAACATAGTCTAGAAAGCATATCATATCAGGGTTGAGACTAGGCCGAATCCCTAATACTCTATCAATAAAGACTTTAACCACTGTAGCTAGTAATGAAAATCATGTCATCGTCCCCTGGAAACCAACTAGGGCACTGTCTATGGCCATAAGCCTCATGTCTCTCAGCCCCATTGATCAAGTGTGATTGAACCCTGTCCACGACTATTGTCGAACAAGCATCTCTGTCTAATAAGTAATCTCTAATTAGGCAGTTTTCACTATGCTTTATTGAGTTTAACTCTCTTAGAGTGCCTATAGTCTCATAAAACATTTAAACATTTCACTTTTATTATGAAAGTAGTGTAAAGTATGTAGCACATTTCTTTAAGATCATTACATATACAAATACATACACTTACACTATATATTCAATCTTTTCAAACATATGAAGTATTCATATAAATATCACATGAATAAATCCTTTCAAAATCTAATGTTATAAACAAAGCACGCTTAAAGGCAATGCAATTTAAAACCTAAGTTCAAAACAATTTACTATCATGCTCATGAAATATATCAATGCAATATCATTCGATGTAGCACTAATTATAATCTCAGTTCTTCATTTCCATCCTTTCGATTTCAACCGATTATGCCTAATAGATCAATTCAATATCCCCTATCATTCCACAATATTCAATAACAACATTTACCAATTAAATCAATCACCTTTACTTTTAATATCAATGCTAAGACTCCCACCACCAATGTGGGTCCTCTTAGTGTTTCAGGTATAACCAAATATTACCTTAGCAACTTTAACCATAATACTACAATCATTCAAATATAATTGAACTCATTCATCGTAAATTATTCAATCATTTCTTCAATTTGTCATCATACCATAGGCATATTATTCCTTATATATCAATAAGCCTCAACCTTTAATCATCATCATTATCACACAATCTAACTATATCTATACAATATAATCCTAAATCTGAATTATATAAACGTCTTACTGACTCCTCACTTAGCATACGCATATGCCAAGCTTAGTTAGACTCGTGTTGTTGCTTATGTGTTGTGCTACACATTCAAATATAATTAATTTGATTTAGTATTGATCAATTAAACTATATATATATTTTTATAGTAATTTAATAGATTTTTTGTCTTACCGAACTTTGGTTTAGCTCAAGTTAGTCATGAGCTTATTCTTTCTTTTTTCTTTTCTTTTCTCTTTCTTTTTTTTCTCCTTCTCTCTTCTTGGGTCTGGTAAAATTGGCCCAACCAATAGCTGCTCACAATGGCAACATTTCTTTCCTTGCCATAGCCCTAAGAATACCCTAAAAATCATGTTTAAACTGCTTTAACTTAGACTTGTTTTTACTCATGAAAACCCCTCTAGACAGCCTCTAAGTGCACCCTAAACCAGTACCAAGTTCACATTTTCAGCCCTATAAAATGTCAGCCTAACACCTTGCTTTAATTCAAATTTACAACCTCAATAACTCATGTTTTGGCCATGATCTTCCCCTCTGTTTTTAAGCCTCATTCTTCCTCTTGTTTTGACCCCTGGTAATAGCTACGACTGCCTTCTTTCTCCTCTGTTCCCTTCCCTTTCAGTAGCCTTCAAACAGCTTGAAGTCTGCCTTTAACAACCACCCTAACAACAGCAATAAATATAGCCTTGGCCTGCCCTTCTTCAACCTTTCGATAGCCCATGTTTTAGTCTCTTTACAGCCAACAGAACAACCTATATCGATCACCTTTTCAACCCTAGAACAACCCTTCACAGTAGGACTGAATGACCCTTGTTCACCCCTGTTACGCAGCATAAAAACCACCTACTTTCCAGCTACCAAGTGTTACACATCTCAGCTTCGAATTGCCCTACACTGCCTAGTGTACCCCTGTTTTCTAGGCCAAATGGCCATGGCAGCAGCTCCTTTTTGTCTTGGTTTCACTCATGCCTCACCAACGACATTGCTTGCTTCTGCTTCCTCACGTAACTACTGTTCCCGTTCTCCTTCACTCACGTCTCTCCCTCGATTTAACTTCTCTTTGGTTTCATTCTCCTGGTTGGTGGAATTCGTTTCCCACTGACCCATTTTTAGATTTTTTTTGTTTTGTTTTTTTATCTTAATGTATAAATATTTATTCTATATCTTAAAAAAATATATATACACATTTTATAAAATATATATTTTCCTATGCATATATATTTTATTATATCTATATATTATGTTTACTCGTTTTTTTATAATTTGATAAAATGAACATCACCCAAAGGTTATGATTCAGTTGGCAATGCAGGTTGAGTTTGTGAGAAGAGCTCTTGGGTTCGACTCCCACTAAACACATCTTTGGAGAGGGGTGAAGAGCCTTAACTATGACTAAACCCCAAACAGGATTAGTCTCAGACCGTTAAAACGGATGAGGATACCTGTGGTCTACACAAAAAAAAACATCATTTATATAGCTATATTTCTTTATTCTTTCTATTATACGTATATTTATATATGTATAAATATAATATATATTCATATTCGTATATATTTATGCCCAATATAGTGTATATATATTTGTGTATATATATATACACACATACATACCTTTCACTCATGTATTCGTTTATATAACTGTATATATTTATATTTATATTTATATATTTATTTACATGTACTTATATTTATACTTATGTGTATAAATGCAAATATATACATCTCTATACCTATACATATCTTTTATATGTATATTAAGCTAGTCTTACTTTACTTGATCCTTTATTTATGTAGTTATTTATTTATTTATTTATTTATGTATGTGTGCATGTACGTATACTCGCATGCATGCATGCATGCATTTATCGACGTATGCATATACATAATCTATATGTAGAATTTTGAGTACTTTTTCCATATCGATTTAAGTACATTGTTTATGTGTACTTTTTCACGTCACTCTCGACTTCTATTCTCGAAAACTTTATTCCAATAATTAGGAACCATAATCATATAGTTGAAGGTCGCATATTACATTATTGTCTTACATTCACTTATAATTACACGTTAAGTATATGATCAGCTTTAAGTAGACCTGGCAATCTTAGACACGACACGAATAAATGACACGAGGTGACATGAGATGACACGTGGTTAAAATTAAGTAAAATTAATATATGAATGTGGGAAAAGATAAAAATAACATTTTGAGTTTTTCGTGTCGACACGAATTTTTGACACGAATACATGACACGAACACGACACAAACAAGGTTTTACATGACACGAAAACGAATTTTTGACACGAATTGCCAGGTCTAGCTTTAAGGAAATTGTGGATCTCACATTCTCCCCACCTTAAAGAATTTGGTCCTCTAAATTGCTCCAAGTTATCCTAGAATAAGTGAGGATACTTCTCTTTGATCAAACTCTCTACTCCCATGTAGTCTCCTCTGAAGAGTGATGTTGCTAGAGCACTTTTAAGAGGGAAATTGTTTTAGACCTCAGTACCTTAACCTTTTGTTCCAAAATCCGTATCGGTTTCTCATTAAAATTTAAGTCCTCCTTGATCTCTAAAGGCTCATATTCAATCATGTGGGAGTGATCCAGATAATACTTCTTGGGCATGATACGTGGAAGACGTTGCGCAAATCTGTAGCTCTAAAGGTAGCGCTAATTGGTATGCCACGTCACCCACATTCTCAAGTATTTCAGGTAGCCCAATGTATCGATGACTCAACTTTCCTAACTTCATTATGCCATTAAATGGAGAGGTCTTCAAATACTCTATCTGTAACCTGAAACTCTAAGTGTCTTCTTTGATTATCAGTATAACTCTTTTGTCTGCTTTAAGCTATCCTTGACTGATCACATATCAACTTCATGTTCTCAAAAGTATGCTGTTAAGACCTCACTATCTAGAATACATATCTTGCAAGCCTCAAAAGCTGTGAGACCTTAGTTAATCCGATTGGCATGATCATAACTTATAATGACTGTTTCTTATCCTAAATGTTGTCTTGATGACATACTCCCTTTTAATTTTCAATTGAAGGTACCTTGATCTCAAATCAGTTTAGAACTTACTTGGGTATACTCATCCAATAAGTCATCAATCCTAGGCAACAATTATTTATTCTTAACTGTCACCTGATTTAGCTGCCTATAATCTATATACAGCCTCAAACAGTCGTCTTTCTCTTTCACTAGTAGTACTGAAGCCCTTGGGGTAACACACTTGGGTGTGTAAACTCATTGTCTAGCAATTCTTGCAGCTACTTTTCAAGCTCTTTTAACACTGTTTAATGTCATCTCAACATATGAAGGTGCTTTTCTTTATCATTTTCTCTATCTCCATATCATCTCAAAGTCTGATAAATTTCAAGATCATACTTCCATATTATCACTTATTTTAAAGATCGTATCATTCTCATGTAAATTTCATAGTTCAACACTCGATAAGTTCACCATATCGGACGTATCTCACTAGTTCATGACTTGTGACCATTCATCCTTTTATAATTCAGAAACTATCAAATAGTGTCAAGATCATTGCCAAAACAGGATGATCTCGAGTTTCGTATTTCAAGTAATCTCAACTTCTACATCAATTTGTTATCTTGGATGACATTCTTTGATAATCTCCGATTTCCATTCAAAGACCCCTTTTCCATAACATGTCTTGTTCATTTCAACTATACTAGTAAGAAATCTGAAAAGTATTGTAGGTTTCAAATCCATATAGTTCAAAACCACAGGTTCAATTTATTGAACTTTCAAAATCCCTGTAGTTCAAAGTGGTATATTTTAAAACTCAAATTCATATATTTTCTAAATCACATGGTTTTCTAAAGTCCATACATTTTTCAAGATATATAGGATCCTATACATCTTTCAAATCCATAAGGAGGTTAGGCAATTGTTCTTCTTGAGGCATCGCAATAAAGTCCACTTTTTACCACACATGGTGGACAGGTTCTAAGGAATTTTACAGCGTTTATACTTTTGAGGTACCACAAGTTTATCAGCATCAAGTCGTTCACACTTCTCCTTTTGCTTCAATCTGAGACATTATAAAACAATATTTGTCGAAGTCTAACGTACTGCTAGAACTACCAAACCATGGCATAACCTTATTTTTAGGCTAACTATGCTAGGTCACTCCACAATCATTTCCATCAAACACAAATTTGATACTTCGTTCATATACCTCGCTCATAAGCTCTAATAGGTATACCATATCCTCTCCACAACCCAAGATTCCATATAGGTTACTGTGCCTTTTCTAATCCCATTGCAAACCACAATACCTTATAGGTCATTGTGTCACTCAACTAGACTTCAAAACATCCAAAACTTAGCAGTCTTCTTTAACTTATTATCATTTAATTTCTATATGAAAGACACATGTATTTAGAATAGTTTTATGCACTTATTGAGAAATTAACATTTAGGCTTTTACAATACTATGGGATGTAAACTATTATGACTTATCTACACTTGTACGTACTAAACAAACTCTACTCTGATACCATTAAATCTATCATGACTCGAAAGCCATGACACTCATTTGATACTTATACTTAGTCCTATTAACAAATTTATGAACCAAATTTTTCCTTTTCATTTTATAATTTGTATTCGGTGTCAGTGTAATCACTAAACCATTTCCATTCATGCTTTAATTTAATTATGATTTAAATTACTTTCTAAATACGGAAAGATCAATTATAGCCCATATCTTATTATTTCTTAGAAACAGATTGAAAATATCCTCTTTATATTTAGAGATTTCCCCAATTAACTACCTACAAATCATCACAATGCAACACAACATTTCCTACAATCCATATTATATTTACCAAATAGGTATCATCTCAACAGTCCTAATATCCACAACTAATCACCACATACACACCATATAATATAAAAATATTATATCGACTACTCATTATCATAGTTTATATCCCATCATATAGTATTGTACAAAAATTTGCCTGAAAACAAAATCATATATGAGAGAAGTATTACAATACCAAATATTCAATAGCAAGGTCTTTGGGAGTCAATACAGTATTAAATCTCCAGAACTGTCCAACATGTAATCAATCTGAAAAATAGTTCTTATTTAACAAGTGATGACTCTGTAAGTCATTTATATAAATGTAGAATTAGACTTATTTTGTTCTAATGCAAATGCATGAAATCTTTATGTAAAGATTCCCATGTCATATTCACTCTGTAATCATTTATCAAGCATCTCAGATTATGTCCTAAAGGTTTCTAAGTGAGTAAGGGTTTAAGGTATTAATGGAAAAGGGTATTTCGAAATACCTCATTATCCACGTCCCAACATCCATCTATCACATAAATCTCTAATCATATCAATTCGATCATTTTTCAATGCTTTTGTTCTTATACCACAGTATTTTGTACAACAGTGAAACATATGTAGATTTGACCTCATATGGCATTAAACTATACTTATATCAATCTCATGTCATGTCACATCTTATATGCAAATCATGGTCATACGTAATATTAAATTCAGGTCGTTTATCATTTACAAATGATGCTCTTGTACGGTATTAAATCATCTCACTTTTCGTGTGTAAAAACATGGCCACTTGTATTATATAGCCATGACACTCCTCATATAATTCTCATGTTTATGTATAGTATAAGGTCATGACATTCCTCATGTAGAAAGCATATTGTTATGTCATGATTTGGAAAGCAAATTATGCAACTTTACTGTATAAATCACTATCATTTCAAATCATATCACATTCGATATATAATCATGTACGAGATGTATATTGTCTTGAAATCGTATTACATATACTTTTTAAAGCATGTTCATAACATGTAAAATATCAAATCATTTCATATTTACTTTTAAGACATGACTAAAGCATGCATAATTTACAAATCATATCACACGCACCTTTAAAGCATGTTTTAAAAGAAAACATGTACTGTCTCAAAACATCTCATATTCACTTTTATGGCATGTCAAAACATGTATAGTCTTAAAACATTTCTTATATACTGTAAAATCATGTCAAGTCTAGAGTTCATATCAAATAAAACATACTTTCGAAAGCATATCATATCAGGGTTGAGACTAGGCTGAATCCTTAATACTCTCTCAATAAAGACTTTAATCACTGTAACTAGCAGTGAAAATCATGTTATCGTCCCTTAGAAACTAACTAGGATGCTATCTATAGCCATAGACCTCATGTCTCTCAACCCCACTGATCAGGTGTGACTAAGCCCTGTCCACGACTATTATCGAACAAGCATCTCTGCCTAATGAGTAATCTCCAATTGGGCGGTTTCTACTATGCTTTATTGAGTTTAACTCTCTTAGGGTGCCTATACTCATAAAACATTTAAACATTTCACTTTTCTTACGAAAGTAGTGAAAATATGTAACACATTTCTTTAAGATTATTTACATATATAAATACATACACTTACACTATATATTCAATCTTTTCAAAACAACTCAAACATATAAAGTATTTATATAAGTATCGCATGAATAAGTCATTTCAAAATCTCATGTTTTAAACAAAGCATGCTTAAAGGCAATGTAATTTAAAACCTAAGTTAAAAACAATTTACTATCATGCTCATGAAATATATCGATGCAATGTCATTCGGTATCGCACTAACTATGATCCCAATTCCTCATTTCCATCCTTACGATTTCAACCGGATTTTACCTAATAGATTAATTCAAAATCCCCTATCGTTCCACAATATTCAATACCATTTCACAACATTTACTAATTAAATCAATCACCTCTACTTTTAATATCAATGCTAAGATCCCTACCACCAATGTGGGTCCTCTTAATATTTTAGGTATAACCAAATATTACCTCAGCAACTTTAATGATAACACTATAATCATTCAAATATAATTAAACTCATTCACCGTAAATTATTCAATCATTTCTTCAATTGTCATCATACCATAGGCATATTATTCCTCATATATCACTAAGTCTTAACCTTTAATCATCATCATTATCACATAATCTAACTATATCTATATAATATAGTTCTAAATCTAAATTATATAAAGGTCTTACCGACTCTTCAGTTAGCGTGCGCGTACACCAAGCTTAGTCGAACTCGTGTTGTCGCCTATGCGTCGCACGACACATTCAAATATAATTAATTTGATTTAGTATTGATCAATTAAACTATATATATTTCTATAGTAATTTAATACGATTTTTGGTTTTACCGAACTTTAGTTTAGCTTAAGTTAGTCGCAAGCTTATTCTTTCTTTTTCTTTTCTTTTCTTTTATTTTCCTTTTATTTTCTCTTTCTTTTTTTTTCTTCTTCTCTCTTCTTGGGTTGGGTAAAGTTGGCCCAACCATTGGCTGCTCACAATGGCAACATTTCCTTCCTTGCCATAGCCCCAAGAGTACCCTAAAAATCATGTTCAAACTGCCTTAACTTAGACCTTATTTTTAACTCATGATAACCCTTCTAGACAGCCTCTAAGTGCACCCTAAACCAGTATGAAGTTCACATTTTCAACCTTATAAAATGCCAGCCTAACACCTTGCTTTAGTTCAAATTTACAACCTCAACAACTCATGTTTTAGCTATGATCTTCCCCTCTATTTTTAAGCCTCATTATTCCTCTTGTTTTGGCCCTTGGTAGCAGTTGCGGCTGCCTTTTTTCTCCTCTCTTCCCTTCCCTTTCAGCGGCTTTGAAATAGCTTTGAAGTCTGCCTTTAACAACCACCCCAACAACAACAATAAACACAGTCTTGGCCTTCTTCAACCTTTTGATAGCTCCTGTTTCAGTCTCTTTACAACTACCAAAATAACCTAAATCGACCACCTTTTCAACCTCGAAACAGCCCTTCACAGTAGAACTGAACAACCCTTGTTCATGTGACATCCTGGAATATCATAAAATTTACTAATTTCATATAAATAAACACATACGGTTAGGCTCGTTAGCAGTGTCAATTAACTTCTAAATAAAAATTTATTATTTATACACAAAACCTAAGATTCAAAATTCAAAATTACATAAACAAAATACAAATGTTTAACATCTTGAGTTTAATATACAATAAAAGTAGTATTGTACAAAAATATGAATACATTAAATAACACCAATATACCTCGACAAGTCTGAAAAATCGCCAAAGGAATATCGGAATTAGGTCCTCCAAGAAAGCAGACCCGATCTCACTGCAAGTAATCTAGAAGTGAAAAATAAAGGGGTGAGCGAAATGTACCTAGTAAGAGACATCTATATCCTATATGGAGATTTGATAAACAGATATTTATACGAAATCATGAATTTAAAATATGAAATAAATCAGGCACGATCTAATAAGAAGGATACTATAGTAGGTTGGGTAACCGGGTAGAGTATAGTAGGTACTTTGGAGTACCTGTCGTGTTCCGGTATCCAAAGCCATTATAAGGAATTTATTGGATTGAATTAAATCATAAATTCGAATATAATTCCAATATTTTGAGAAACAAAACATAATCATAATAGAAATTAAACAATTTCTCCATAAACAGAATAAATCAGATTTATAAAAATTCCCAACAGATAAATCAAATAAATATATTCACAAGGTATCATGTTCGTATCACAAAACATCAAATACGGATAAATCGAAATCATAAATATATCAAGACTGGGAGTACCTGGATTTGAGTTAACAAGGGATTTACCACCCTAGTATAATTTTAGTGGAGACTAGGCTACACCTAATAAACACATGCACTATAATATACGTATGGCCATAATCAGGGTACCACAGTGTGTACACTAGCTAGGTGACACCTGTGGGAGCTAGAAGACTAGGCTAGAGTCAATAGCAATCAAAACAGAACAGAAGTGCATGTACCAATAGGTAGTTATGGGGCCACAATCTCTAAAAACCATATAAAACATTTTAAAGTTGTTTACGGAGATAAATTCAGAAATTTGAACCTTCAATCAATCTATAAATACACAACATTGGAACTATAAGCAGTTCAAAACAAAATTTCATAAAATATTTACATATCAATATTTAGTTCCAAAAACATTCTATTTAACTGTAAATAGGTTATAAAAACATATATATGCTTTCAATTAAGTACCATTCAATAACATGAATTTTTAAATATTGAATTTGTGATTTAATGCACTTAAAACCCATATTTAGAGACTCAAATATTCAAGGTTCTAAAATTAATTTCATTTATTTTATTTATCATGCAAAATAACATTTTAAGGGGTTTAGGCTATTTTTCAGAGAATTTTCAACAGCATAATGGTATATTTTTGCTTAACCCACCTGCACAAAAACCAGCTTCGAAACCACAATCTCCATTATTCAATTTTAATCCAAAACATTAAATTCAAGTTCACCAAACAACAATCTTATCGAAATCATGCAACATAATATCCTTACGTTTCATACAAGTATCCCTTACCTCTAATTTTATCGGTATTTGATCCTCCAACACTGGTATTACATTTAGGTTTAAAGGCTGCAAATTATCATTCAAACTTGATAAATTTATCATATTTGATGTAAAAGAATATTTAACTATTTAAATATGAATGCATTGTCTATAGAAATTGTCTAAATGCATCTAATTTCTACCGGTGAAAAAATGTAACTTTCGCTACATAACTCCGATTTCAATTCCGATTACGCCTAAATTCTCAGAATAATTTATACATTATTTTAAGACCTATATTACATTGGAATAGGCTCAATTTCTTCTTCCCCTTCATCAAGGCCGAATGCTCTTTTCCTTTCCTACAATGTATATTCTTCAAATTTAATTACTTTATTAATTTCAAATTAATTTTAATAATTTTCTATATCAAATCCATATGAATTTCACATTAAATAACATCGAATACATGCACATCATGCCTTGGCTGAACCTTCCTTCTTGCCCAACATATTGCTTTTCTTCAATTTAAGCTAAACTAGCTTAATTTTATGCTTACCATGATTTCTAATTAATTTTTCATATTTAATTTTCATCAAAACTCGTCACATGCATACCCATGGAATAGTGGCGAAACCCCCCTTGTCTAATTACATGATTCTTGCATGAATTAAGCTATAGGAAGTGATATGCGGGGACAGGAGAAAGCGTGGATTGGAATTTGAAGGGGGCTGAAACACAACAGGACAGAAGCAAAGATGATGAACGTCACCTTTTGGAACCTAGACTCGAAGCCTAAAGAGACTTGAACCCAAAGGTATTGGACGTTGACCCTACGAATATGAATTCGAGAAATTAAGGTATAGCAATAGTGGATGGTGAAAAAGGAGGCGCCACAAGGAAGAAGACCTTGATAAGCCTAGTTGAGAGGGAACCCAAGAGGAAGGCACACTTAAATTTTGAAATTCCAAAACTGATTTGTCTGTTCATCAATAGCATTTACAAGGTATTTATAACAATACCTAGCACTTAAGCCCATAAACAAGTGGGTTGGAATTAACACTAAACAGAAAATAAGACCAAACCCAAATTCATGCCTAAACCTAGTTACATAAAATAAATAGTCTAAGACACAATAAGACTCAAATGTGGGCTATTCAAACACTTAACCCATCTTATTGTTAAACTAAAATAAGACAGTAAACCATGCTCATGTCATTTGGGCTTCTAAGCAAGTATAGATATCTTGGGACTCTTTATGGAAGCTTCCTTGACGCTTCAATGAGGCCAGAGCTTGTTGCATTAATGAGGCCAGGGCTTGTTGCATCTTTTTGGCTTGAGCTCAGGTAATTGGACCTCCTTAGATGACCAGTGGATCCTTAGCATCACGAACATCACAAGCAAGTGGATCTCCATCAGGAAGTATGTAAACAACCTAATCACATAGTAATTCGTAAGAAAACCAAGAAAAATTCAAGCTTCCAAAATCATCTCACCTTGGTCGAATGGTGTGGGAGGGCTTATAGTTTGATTTTGGCCACTTTAGATGAAGATATTGGCACCAAAAGAAAGAGCACTAAAAAATACGCAGGGTTTGTTAAGAGATTTTTTTGTTTCGGATGATTTTTCACTAAGTTTTTAAGAGGCTTTTCTTTCTCTCAAGCTTGGCTATGGTGGTTTTCTTTTTGTGTTTTGTTTCCAGCAGAAATGGACTAGAAGCTGTTGGAGAAGATGATAAAATCTAATTTTTGTGGGCAAAATTACCATTTTGCCTTATATTTAAAGAATTCTTCCAAAATCGCCTCTAAACTTTGACTCGATTGAAAACAGTCTGTCTAACCCTCAAAATATTGTATTTAATCATAAATCAATTCTATTTAACCTAATTTAATGTTTGGTGAAGCTTTTATTGACGTTTGGTTATGGGTTTGGATGAAATTACTAAAATACCCCTACCCGTAAAATCACATAAATTTCTATCTTCACTTCTAGTTTCTTCCATCTATCTAGGTATTCTAAAACTATATTTTATGAAGAATTATTTAGTATAAGCCATAGGTCCAAAGCCCTCTTGATTTAACTGTTATTTTCGAAAATTCTGACAACCTATGGACTGAACCATCATTTTTCAATATGTTGCACATTTTTCGAAATATGCAAAAATAATCGAGATTGAGGCTAAGATTCTTACCATAATATTTTTCAACATCGAATCCCTAAAGTTTCACCTTCCTCTGAACCTCTGGGAATCGGTAAGGCCTACTTATTGTTTAACCGTAAACCTAAAATAAAATCAATTATTTATTAATTATAATTATTCCATAATGCTTAATTATATAATTATAATTAAACCGCACTATAAATTACATGGTATCACAGTTCACCCTGTTATGCAGCATAAAAACCGCCTCCTTTCTAACTTCCAAGTGTTACACATCTCAGCTTTGAATAGCCCTGCACTGCCTGCCATACCCCTATTTTCTACAGCAAGCGACCATGGCAGCCGCTCCCTTTTGTCTCGGTTTCACTCATACCTTGCCAACAACATTGCTTGCTTCTGCTACCTTACGTCACTGCTGTTCCCGTTCTCCTTCACTCACTTCTCTCCCTCACTTTAGCTTCTCTTTGGTTTCATTCTCCTGGTTTCCCATCTCTCTTTCGGCCAGCCTTATTCTTTTAGCCTTTCCTTTCTTTGCTTTGCACTTGATAGAGGAGATGAGAATGCGAGAAAGAGAGATGCATGAGTGGTGTGGTGGGATGTTGCGAGAGAAAGAAATGGCAGAGAGGAGGTGTGTGTGTGTGTGTGATAGAGAGAGAGAGAGAGAGGATGAAATGAAAGAGGAGGGGTGAGGGTCAGATGTAGTATTGGTGGGATTTTTTTCCCACCGACCCATTTTCAATTTTTTTATCTTAATGGATAAATATTTATTCTATATCTTAAAAAATATCTATACACACATTTTATAAAATATATATTTTCCTATGCATATATATATTTTATTATATCTATATATTATCTTTGCCCTTTTTATAATTTGATAAAATAAACATCATATATATAGCTATATTTCTTTATTCTTTCTATTACACCTATATTTATATATGTATAAATATAATATATATTTATATTTGTATATATTTATGCCCAATATACGTGTATATATATATTTGTATATATATAAATACATACCTTTCACTCATGTATTCGTTTATATACCTATATGTATTTTTATTTATATATTTATTTACATGTACTTAAATTTATACTTGTGTGTATAAATATAAATATAAATATAAACATAAATATATACATCTCTATACCCATACATATCTTTTATATGTCTATTAAGCTGGTCTTACTTTACTTGATCCTTTATTTATTTATTTATTTATGTAGTTATATTCGCATCCATGCACACACATTGCTTGCATTTATCGGCGCATGTATATATGAAATCTATACGTAGAATTTTGAGTACTCCTTCCAGATTGATTTAAGTTCATTGTTTACGTGTACATTTCACGTCACTCTCGACGTCTGTCCTTGAAAACTTTATTCCAATAATTAGGAATCATAATCATATAGTTGGAGGTCAAATATTACATTTTCTTACATTAACTTATAATTGCAAGTTGAGTACATGATTGGCTTTAAGGAAATTGCGGATCTCACAATCCAGACTTAATTTGTTCAATACTTTAATTATGTAAATGGGATGTAAACTATAATAAATTGGATGTCAAGTATAGTCCTTGTGTTATGACAATAAATGTAGATATAAGCCTAACAATAATGTTTGAGGTTATGATATACCCTGTTTGAGGTGGTTACCTGAGTTCAATTAGGGTATGATATTAGTTAGACTAGATGGAATTGGGTTGAAAACAAAAATTATACATATATGCCTTTTATAAGTGATTGAATTGGGACCTATTTGAATTATTGGATATTAATTTAGCTAAGTAAAGTTCAGCTTAATATTGAAATTGAGACACCGAGCATAGCCTAACTGAATAGCTAAAAGGAAAAAGTTAGTCCTAAATTTTATGATTTGGGATGTGACAATGATGACGTGACAATGACAATCTTACATGACTTCTTTTTGTAGTATCCCATGTTGAGGCACAAAAAGTTGGTTCCCCTTAGTGTAGAATAGTTCTCCTCGAGCCAAAACTGCCTGGTCTTTCCTTAGCTGGCATACTCCATTATATTTTAAGTGGTAGGATCATGAGGCAACCCTTCCTTGATATGTTGTATCAGGAACCGTTAGGTCCATTGATGGCAACTAGTGTGACCATCCTACTAAGCACATCAACCACAAGGTTAGACTTCTCAATCTTTTACTCCATGTTAAAGTTAAACTCTGTCATTTGGCTTGCTTTGGTATCTGTTTTTTTGGAGTTTGGAAGTAATTGGTAACTACAATGTTTGTCTGAATCACAAATCCAGCCCCAACAGGTAATACCTCAATGTGCGTAGGCAGTACACCACAATTGTCATCTTCTTCTCTTGAACGGTTGTTCTCGGTCCCGTTGAGTTGTGGGCTTTTAAAAGCAATCAAATGGTTGTCTTGCATTAATATACCCCTATGGAAAAGTTTGATGCATAAGTGTAGATATCATATGGCTTGGTATGATTCAGCAAGGCCAAGATAGGCTTTTCTTGACCATTCTCTTCAACCGATCAAAAGCCTACTAACATTGAATTTCAGTCCCACATTCTCCCGTTCTTAAGCATGTTTGTCAAGGGTAGGGTGATGGTTGAGTGACCTCTAATCAAGAGATTACAATAGTTCACCAGACCAACAAACAATCTCAGCTCAATAACTTTGGTTGGTAACTCCCAATCAAGTATGGCTTGGATGTTAGACCTTTAGTATCTTTCTAGATCTTGCCACCTTTAACAATGTAGGCTAGGAATGGTACCTCTTGTTGAGAAGATTAGCATTTCTCCTATTTCACATAAAACTCATTCTTCTTCAGGACTTTGAGCACTTGCCTTAGGCACTCCAAATGCTTCCTTAATGTTTGATTGTAGATTACAGTTTACAATATTATTAAGGTAAACAACAACAACAAAACGATCTAAGAACGATTGTAATATCTTGTTCATGAGTGCGCAGAATGTAGTTGTGTCATAGCCCGTGACCTTATTTTTCACTTTTTTTATACATTTTATGTGGTTGGGCTGTCTGCGATACTTTACTTTTCTTTTACATATAAACAATTTCATATAAAATTATAATATGAATTACATCCCCTATCTTAATTTATAAGGAAGTAGTACTGTAGATAAGTCTAAATACAGAAAATAAATGATCGTACCTTATGTAATATATCAAACTGTCGCATCCTCCCCAAAGCACAACCGAAATCCTTTAGATGTTAGACTATTAGTCCTCGAAAATCTGAAATGTTAAAATTAAGGGGTGAGCAAACCACGGCTCAGTAAGAGAGTTATATGCAACACTTGATATTCAAGTACTTCTATGCTGAAAACTTTTGTTTTCTTATAAGGGCTTTAGGCTCACATGTAGGAAGGATACTACAGTCGGCTAGGGATCCAGATGGAGTAAGGTAGGTATTTTGAAATACCTGTCTTGTCTCGGAACCTAGAAGCAACTGTAAAGAGTAATAAATTTCATTTGAAATTTAAATCCTTTTCCTTTCATTTCATATCATTTCCATCTTATGCTTTTATGAAATTAAAGCATTTAAATAAAATAACTAATATTTATCTATTCTTTTAGATAAATATTAGTTTAAATTATTATCATTCTCTATTAAATTCCTTTCGTATTTTACTGTACAATTTATAATTAGTACAGTGCTTTAAATAGCAAAATAAGCTATTAAATCCTTTTCGTATAACATATACATCAATTAAATCTAATATTCAATTTAAAAATTAAAATAAGAATATTAGATATATTTTCCTCCTCTTTCCTTTTTGAAAACAAATCACATGTTCATGTCACATATAGTCTAATATTCAGTTTAAAATCATAGTAAGAATATTAGACTTATAAACTCTTTTCCCTTTTGAAAATATATTATGTGTTCATATCACATGTGAAATCCCCAATTTCATGTAAAGTCCTCTTATTTGTAAAGTACTATAGGCAGAAATGATTTAAATGAATATGAGAATTAATGTACAAATGGTGTAAAGAACCTAGAAGAAGGAATGAAATGGATAGTCAATGGTCAATGGATTTAATGTTGACATCAGGAAAATATTAGAGAATGATAAAAGAAGAATAAATATCAGATTTTCATAATTAAATGATATGTGTGGCTGACATGAGGAAGGAAAGAAGAAGAAGAATTAATTGGTAGTCAAATGAGTTAAATGAGTCAAAGGGATATTGGTGGCTGAGATAAATGATAAGATGAACATGCATTTAATGCAATTTTACAAAGTCATCATCTTCATCTCATCATCCATACGCCAGCTTCCTTCCAGCCCTTCTTCCTCTCGTTTCCTCTCCAAATTCCTTTAAGTGTTCATTTTCTGACCTTGACAAACCACCATTTCCTGTCATTAAATCGCTAAGTTTCCTTAACGAAAAACGATCCTCATCACTAGCTCTCTCTATGTCTGTAATATGGAAGGCTGAAACAAAGTCTTTGAGGAGATCAGAATTTCTGTTATTTTGGCTATTGACAAAGGTAAGAAAAGAAATTGATTCATTTGATTTCATCCATAAATTGGAGTCATGTGATGTTGGTATAGCATACTTATGGTGTTGAAATGAAAGAAAGTTAAAGGTTTCAATTTATATGAATTATGCAGTCTTGAAGAAGTGAAGGAAAGAATCGGTGCAACCAAGGGATTTCGTATTATTTGGCTATTTGAGGTAAGGAATATATGTAACGGACGTAGCGTGACTATGTCCGCATGTTTTAAATGTTTTGGGATGAAACAAAAGCTGGTGTAAGTGCAGGAAATGTAAAATTCACGATTTTCGCCCAGTTACGATTTGGCTCGGGGAAGCCGACTGCCCTAAATAGCAGCCGACTGCTCAGAGACAGTCGTGACGTAATTTTTTCCGAAACCGACTTAGAGCAGCCGACTGCCCTATATAGCAGTCGACTGCCATTTTTCCAGAAACTTTCTGTTTGCAAACCAGTCGACCGCTAAGGAGCCAGTCGACTGCATTTTTCGAGAAACATTTTGTTTGCGGGCCAGTCGACTGCCCCATTTTAGCAGTCAACTGCCCTACTTGCATCCGGAAATTAAATATTTCAAATGCAAAAAGAATATAAAATTTATTGAATATTTTTATACTAGAGCAGTCGACTGCCCTAAAAGAGCAGTCAACTGCCCTAAAAGAGCAGTCAACTGCCCCCCTTTGAAAAATAATAAATTTTAATTTATTTATATAAATGTATTTGGATTATCATTAAAGTATATAAGAAGGGTTATGAATATCCATGGTTTTACAAGAATGAGTTTTACTACTCAATATTTTGAGATTAACGACTCCATTGGTGATCATGCATATTACTTGCTTATTTGTATTTGGTTGGGGGACTCTAGTCAAGCCCTTAGTACCACGGGTGTCACCTGACTAGTGCACACTGTGGAATATTGACAATGGCCATTAGTCCTTTATATGTGTTTGGCTTAAGGGAGGATCCCTGGCCCATACGTGGGTACGCCACTTTATTTGGTGCATGATTCTATTGGATGTTAACGGTCTCCCCCTATTTGAAGACTATTTGTATATGTAATTTCAAGTTATTTGACATATATATGTGAAAGTATTTGAGTTATTTGACTACGTGCAAGTGATTTCATATGATTTTGTCATGTGTTATATGGTATTTGATGAACTTATATGTTGTATGTTTTTACAAGAATATTACATGACATTATAGAGCCAAGCAGGAAAACTGCATATAGTGGCATAGTACGCTCTTTTATGTATATTTCTTACTGAGCGTAAACTCATTCCTTTACAATATTTTTCATCCAGATTATTTGCAGTGAAGTCTGCTCTTGGTAGAGGAGCATATATTTGGACTATACGATATTCCTTCGAGGTTAGCTTCCAATCCCTTGAAGGTAGATACATTTTGATTATGTAATTCAAACTATAGTACAGTGATGTATATTAGACACATTGGGGATGTAAATTGTTAAAGAGATTAGTATGTAATTTATATTAGAGTTTTAGACTTATGTGTAAGACGATCTTGTATGTGTATGAGAAATATATCATCATGTAAACAATATAGTGTTAGCTATATTAAAGAAGAAGGATGCACCGTTGAACAGCCTAACCAAATCTTATGGGAAAGAAAAAGTTAGTTGGTATTTGGGAGTGACGAGGATGTCACAGATTGGTATCAGAGCAAGGTTAGTCTGACGTTTGACGGTGTCATTAGGCTAGAAATAGTGTACATCCCCATGTACTGTACTTGTCTGAATACATATATGTGGTTGAATCGCTGAAAGTGTACTAAACGCTTGACCTTGTGGTGATATTGGCAGAATGAGCACTCGTAGAAGGGGTACTGGTAGAGGACGAGGACGAGGACGAGGACGGGGTAGAGTAGAATCGTCCCCAACACAATCTCCTCCTCCATCTCCATCGGGTAGCCCGAATGCTCGACTGTCGAGAGTGGAGCGAAGTATTGAGACTATGGCCACTCTATTTAATCAGTTCATGTCTAATTTTTCAAACGTGGCCACTAATGCATCAACAGTACAACCTATAGTATCTCCTATTCCGTCTGGGAATGCTCCTCCTACTCCTCCAGTACAGCCCCCACCGGCACAGCTTGAGTTGCCCCCACTAGCTCAAGTTAATGAGAGGCGAGATCCTAAGGCCTACTGCAGTGTGGTCTTAATTAAAGAATTTAAGAAGTTGGATCCGCCGAAGTTTAAGGGGGATAGAGATCCGTTGACCGCCGAGAATTGGGTGAAGGCAGTCACCAAATCTTTTGGGTACATGACCTGTTCTGAGAAAGAAAAAGTGGGTTTGGCAGCTTATTTGTTAGTAGACGATGCTGAGCATTGGTGGCAGTCTACTCGGGCCATTTTGGAGACTCAACACACTGAGGTTACGTGGGATAGATTTTTAGAGGCCTTTAATGAACAGTACATCCCATGCACTGAACAGACCAGGTTGAAGATTGAATTTTTGAGCTTGACTCAAGGGACTATGACGGTAAATCAATATGAGTCGAAGTTCATTTCTTTAAGCAGATTTGACCCTGAAGTCCTAAGGAGTGAAGGACATAAGATCTACCGATTCATAGAGGGATTAAGGTCTCCTATTAGATCGAAGTTATATCCTATGGATATCACTACTTATAATGAGGCAGTCCGTAAGGCTCAATTGTGTGAGCAGGACTATAATCTTCACCATGTTGATTTCCGAGCCAAGGGTAAAGGCAAAGAACCGATGAAGCGGAAGTCAGATGAGAGAGCCTCTAGTGACAGATATCCATTTAGGAAAAGCAGACCATATGAAAGAGCTTCGGCAGGTAAGAAGATAAATTATAAGAGAATGACTTGTATCTTAGTTTAATGGTTATATGGAAATATACTAAATTTTGAAGTTTTATGATAATTATGGTACAGGGACTCCTAGATCTACCGAGATTAAGATAAATGATGAAAGATCCCGATATTCAGTTGGCAGTACAGCGAGCTCGTCGAAGAGTGTGACGCAGAAATGCGAGCATTGCGGGAGATTCCATGGGTCACAGCCATGTCGTATGGCGAGCGGGGCTTGTTTTTGGTGTGGCGAGAGGGGACACATGATTAAAGATTGTCCCAAGATTTCTAAAAGAGTGTCTGAAGAATCGGAAAGGACCACCCAACCACAGCCTAAGGCCACAACTGCTGAGAAGGGAAAGAAAGCTGTGACTCAAGGACGAGTATTTGCTATAGACGAGGAGTCTGCCGATGCTTCGTCCAAGATGATTAAGGGTAAGATTCACCTTTTTGATATAAGTGTTACTGCTTTATTTGATCCAGGCTCTACACACTCCTTTGTTTCTCCCAAAATTGCTACAAGATTACCTGTTGAATCTGAGCCTTTAGGACATTTGTTACAAATAAGTACACCGTTTAGAGAATCTCAGATAACAGATATAATGTATCGTAGTTGTAAGCTACGGGTAGGAGAGAGAGAATCGATAGCTGATCTAATCCTACTGAATATGTATGGATTTGATGTCATATTAGGAATGGATTGGTTAGCTAAGAATCATGTGATATTGGATTGTTATGCTAAAAGTGTGATCTTTTCTTCTCCCGTTAGCTATGTTGTAAATTTTGCAAATGTTTAATACAAAAGTATGTTTATAAATTTTTTTATTCGTAAATGAAATTAATAGAGAATTTATTTGTTATGTGAAGGATTGATAGCGTATGTGGTGGACGTAGAAAGGAAACGTCCCGAACTTCATGAAATTCCGATAGCCAATGAGTTTCCATGTGTGTTTCCGGACGATCTTCCAGGACTTCCTCCGGATAGGGAAATCGAGTTTACTATTGATTTGGTGCCAGGGACTGAGCCCATTTCGAGACCACCCTATCGGATGGCCTTAGTGGAATTGGAAGAACTTAAGAAACAGCTGCTGGAGTTACCAGATAAGGGGTTTATACGGCCAAGTGTATCCCCATGGGGTGCTCCTGTGCTATTTGTCCAGAAGAAGGACGACAGCTTGAGGCTTTGTATTGATTATCGATGGTTGAATAAGGTGACAATCAAGAACAAGTACCCTCTTCCTAGGATTGATGATCTCTTTGATCAGCTTCGGGGTGCACGAGTCTTCTCCAAGATAGACTTGAGATCGGGATATCATCAATTGAAGATCCGAAGTGAAGATATCCCTAAGACTGCGTTCAGGACACGGTATGGTCACTATGAATTCCTAGTGATGCCGTTTGGTTTAACAAATGCACCCGCGACTTTTATGAACTTGATGAATGATGTGTTCAAACAGTATTTAGACCAGTTTGTCATTGTTTTTATCGATGACATATTGGTGTATTCAAGATCATGGGAAGAGCATGAGCAGCATTTTAGGATAGTTCTACAAACCCTCAAGGATCAGGGATTATATGCCAAGCTAAGTAAGTGTGAGTTTTGGCTAGATCAAATATCCTTTTTGGGTCACATAATCAATAAAGATGGAGTTTCGGTCGATCCATCGAAGATTGAAGCTGTGGTGCAATGGGAGAGACCAAAAACAGTGACAAAGATTAGGAGTTTCTTGGGACTAGCCGGCTATTATCGACGATTTGTAGAGGGTTTTTCGAGGTTAGCTGCTCCCTTGACGCGCTTAACGCGCAAAGAGGTGAAGTTTGAATGGAATGATGCTTGCAAGCACAGTTTCCACGAGTTGAAGCGCAGGTTGACTACTGCACCTATTCTCACCATTCCTAGTGGTTCTGGAGGATTTTCCATATATAGTGATGCCTCTGCACAAGGTCTAGGTTGTGTGCTAATGCAACATGGCAAGGTAGTTGCATATGGTTCTCGTCAATTAAAGGACCATGAGAAGAACTACCCGACTCATGATTTGGAGTTAGCGGCAGTGGTGTTTGCTCTAAAGATTTGGAGGCATTACTTGTATGGTGAGAAATTTCAGATTTTTACGGATCATAAAAGTTTGAAGTACTTGTTCTCTCAGAGGGAATTGAATATGAGACAGAGGAGATGGCTCGAGCTTCTGAAGGATTATGATTGTGAGATCCTATACCACCCGGGAAAAGCCAATGTGGTGGCAGATGCTCTGAGTAGGAGACATATGGGGATAGTATCATACATGATGGTAAGAGAATATGAGCTACTTGAGCAGTTTGCAAGCCTTAGTCTCAATGTTGTGCCTTATGAGCACTTTGGAATGATAGTTAGTTTGATGATTGAGCCGGAGTTGATGGGTAGAATTCGGATTGCTCAAAGGGAAGATGATCAATGTATGGAGGCCATGAATCAGATCCAATCAGGTATGCCATCGGAATTTAGCATTGATAGTAATGGACTCTTGAGATTTAAGAATCGTATATGTGTTCCTAAGGATAAGGAGTTGAAGAAGTTAATTTTGACTGAAGCACACTCCACTAAGTATACTTTGCATCCGGGAAATACGAAGATGTATCATAATCTTCGCAAGGTGTATTGGTGGACTGGCATGAAAAGAGACATAGCAGAGTTTGTGGCAAAGTGTCTCACGTGCCAGCAGGTTAAGGTAGAGCACCAAAGACCAGCAGGTTTACTACATCCTCTACCTATACCTATGTGGAAGTGGGAGCACATTACGATGGATTTTGTCATGGGACTACCTCGAACGAGGAGGAATCATGATGGTATTTGGGTCATTGTGGATCGGTTAACTAAGTCAGCTCACTTCCTGCCTATGAAGTCTACAGATACACTTAGTGCTTTGGCAGATTTGTATGTGAAAGAAGTGTCAGACTACATGGAGTTCCAGTGAGCATTACATCTGATAGGGATTCCAGGTTCACTTCTCATTTCTGGGAACATTTCCAAGAGGCCATGGGATCTCAGTTAAATTTTAGCACGGCTTTTCATCCACAGACTGATGGTCAGTCCGAGCGCACCATTCAAACGCTCGAAGATATGCTGAGAGCTTGTGCGTTGGACTTTAAAGGCTCCTGGGATGATCATCTGCCATTGGCTGAGTTTGCATACAACAATAGTTACCATGCAAGTATCGGAATGGCACCATATGAAGCTCTATATGGTAGAAGGTGTCGATCTCCGATTGGGTGGGAAGAAGTGGGCGAGCGTAAGTTATTAGCCCCAGACTTAGTCGAGCAAGCCTCTGAGGATGTTAAGTTAATTTGCCAAAGACTTAAGACAGCTCAGAGCCGACAAAAGAGTTACACAGATACTCGACGGAGACCACTTGAGTTTTTGGTCAGGGATTCGGTATTTTTGAAAGTTTCTCCATCCAAAGGTATCATGAGATTTGGCCGAAAAGGGAAACTTAGTCCTCGTTACATAGGGCCATTTGAAGTCCTAGATTGAGTCGGAGATGTTGCATATAGGTTGGCACTACCTCTGGAGCTATCGGGAGTACATAATGTTTTCCATGTGTCGATGCTTCAGAAGTATAATCCGGATTCATCTCATGTCATTGAATATGAGCCTTTAGAGATTCGGGAGGACATGAGTTATGTGGAGAAGCCAGTTCGGATTTTGGATAGAAAGGAGAAAGTGTTAAGGTCTAAGACGATTCCCCTAGTCAAAATTCTCTGGCAATACCATGCCATGGAAGAAGCTACATGGGAGCTAGAGAGCTTAATGAAGGAAAGGTATCCGGAGCTATTTGAGTAGTAACCCGATTTAAATTTGGAGGACCAAATTTCTAAAGGTGGGGAGAATGTGAAATCCCCAATTTCATGTAAAGTCCTCTTATTTGTAAAGTACTATAGGCAGAAATGATTTAAATGAATATGAGAATTAATGTACAAATGGTGTAAAGAACCTAGAAGAAGGAATGAAATGGATAGTCAATGGTCAATGAATTTAATGTTGACATCAGGAAAATAGTAGAGAATGATAAAAGAAGAATAAATATCAGATTTTCATAATTAAATGATATGTGTGGCTGACATGAGGAAGGAAAGAAGAAGAAGAATTAATTGGTAGTCAAATGAGTCAAATGAGTCAAAGGGATATTGGTGGCTGAGATAAATGATAAGATGAACATGCATTTAATGCAATTTTACAAAGTCATCATCTTCATCTCATCATCCATACGCTAGCTTCCTTCCAGCCCTTCTTCCTCTCGTTTCCTCTCCAAATTCCTTTAAGTGTTCATTTTCTGACCTTGACAAACCACCATTTCCTGTCATCAAATCGCTAAGTTTCCTTAACAAAAAACGATCCTCATCACTAGCTCTCTCTATGTCTGTAATATGGAAGGCTGAAACAAAGTCTTTGAGGAGATCAGAATTTCTGTTATTTTGGCTATTGACAAAGGTAAGAAAAGAAATTGATTCATTTGATTTCATCCATAAATTAGAGTCATGTGATGTTGGTATAGCATACTTATGGTGTTGAAATGAAAGAAAGTTAAAGGTTTCAATTTATATGAATTATGCAGTCTTGAAGAAGTGAAGGAAAGAATCGGTGCAACCAAGGGATTTCATATTATTTGGCTATTTGAGGTAAGGAATATATGTAACGAACGTAGGGTGACTATGTCCGCATATTTTAAATGTTTTGGGATGAAACAAAAGCTGGTGTAAGTGCAGGAAATGTAAAATTCACGGTTTTCGGCCAGTTACAATTTGGCTCGGGGCAGCCGACTGCCCTAAATAGCAGCCGACTGCTCAGAGACAGTCGTGACGTAATTTTTTCCAAAACCGACTTAGAGCAGCCGACTGCCCTATATAGCAGTCGACTGCCATTTTTCCAGAAACTTTCTGTTTGCAAACCAGTCGACCGCTAAGGAGCCAGTCGACTGCATTTTTCGAGAAACATTTTGTTTGCGGGCCAGTCGACTGCCCCATTTTAGCAGTCAACTGCCCTACTTGCATCCGAAAATTAAATATTTCAAATGCAAAAAGAAAATAAAATTTATTGAATATTTTTATACTAGAGCAGTCGACTGCCTTAAAAGAGCAATCAACTGCCCCCTTTGAAAAATAATAAATTTTAATTTATTTATATAAATGTATTTGGATTATCATTAAAGTATATAAGAAGGGTTATGAATATCCATGGTTTTACAAGAATGAGTTTTACTACTCAATATTTTGAGATTAACGACTCCATTGGTGATCATGCATATTACTTGCTTATTTGTATTTGGCTGGGGGACTCTAGTCAAGCCCTCAGTACCACGGGTGTCACCTGACTAGTGCACACTGTGGAATATTGATAATGGCCATTAGTCCTTTATATGTGTTTGGCTTAAGGGAGGATCCCTGGCCCATACGTGGGTACGCCACTTTATTTGGTGCATGATTCTATTGGATGTTGACGGTCTCCCCTTATTTGAAGACTATTTGTATATGTAATTTCAAGTTATTTGACATATATATGTGAAAGTATTTGAATTATTTGAATACGTGCAAGTGACTTCATATGATTTTGTCATGTGTTATATGGTATTTGATGAACTTATATGTTATATGTTTTTACAAGAATATTACATGACATTATAGAGCCAAGCAGGAAAACTGCATATAGTGGCATAGTACGCTCTTTTATGTATATTTCTTACTGAGCGTAAACTCATTCCTTTACAATATTTTTCATCCAGATTATTTGCAGTGAAGTCTGCTCTTGGTAGAGGAGCATATATTTGGACTATACGATATTCCTTCGAGGTTAGCTTCCAATCCCTTGAAGGTAGATACATTTTGATTATGTAATTCAGACTATAGTACAGTGATGTATATTAGACACATTGGGGATGTAAATTGTTAAAGAGATTAGTATGTAATTTATATTAGAGTTTTAGACTTATGTGTAAGACGATCTTGTATGTGTATGAGAAATATATCATCATGTAAACAATATAGTGTTAGCTATATTAAAGAAGAAGGATGCACCGTTGAACAGCCTAACCAAATCTTATGGGAAAGAAAAAGTTAGTTGGTATTTGGGAGTGACGAGGATGTCACATCACATGTCATATGAAAATCATTTCGTAGTAGTAAAATCAGTACCGTAATAAGCATTATATAAAAATGCTATAAATCATTTCATTTTCTTTTCATATCATATAAAACATATTCCTTTTTCATATCACATATCATATAAACATTTTCATTTCATATATCACATATCATATATGGAGACAGTGGCAATCACCGAGTCATATCATGCTATAACACCCGAAGATATAAAATAATCATGTCAGATCTACGGCCATAGTCTATAATTGTCCTCGGCGGATCACTGATCAGGTGTCAACCGGGACTACATATCACATATTACATATCACATATCACATATCGGCATGATAGAGGGCCAACTAGTCTCAAAACCGTGTTTTTCATCATCAGTAAACCTTTATGGAATTTATAAAAATATATAATTTCATAATTTAAAACCATAAAGGTTATAAAACCATTTAGTGAATATTTAAGAAATATTTATGAAAATATTCACTTTATTTCTTTCCATTTTCCATCTCGTATTACGTGCAATTTACCTACCAAGAGAATTTTCGGTGATTTCATTATCACCATTCTCGAAAACATGAATATTTTAAAATCACTTTCATTTTATTCATGTTTTTATGAAAATATTCATTTTCTCGATTTTTGTGGTTGAAAATCATTTCTCCTGTAATAAAATCATTTTTTATGATTTTATGTAGTTTTCTAGAAATTTTTGGCAGCATAACGGCTGTCGATTTAGTAGCTTTCCTGCATAGAAAATAGAGTTTATATTTTAGCTAGTAAATCACCACAATTTTCCACCCATGCATTTTCCATAGCATTTTATAAATTTAATGCATAATTAAATTTATGCATAATTAAATTGTGCATACCGAATATCCTTACAGGCTGCACATGGCTCCTTACCTTTTCCAGGTCGACGATTTACTCTTAAAGGTCACGCCCGTAATCCATCTCTTCCGATTCCATCATTTCGTTCTCCGAAAATGATTTCTGGAATTAAAATTCTAAAATTTAGAATTTTTCCATAATTTTTAAATAAATTAATAATTATAAATTTCTTGTAAATTCCTATCGAGAATTTTCGAAAAATTTTCTCTTTCCTTCTTCTTCTTCCTTTTTCTTCTTCTTTTTCTTCTCTTTTCTTTTTCTTTTTCTTTTCCTTTTCCTTTTCTTTTCTTTCTTCTTTTTCTTTTCTTTTTTCCTTTTCTTTTTCCTAGTCTGAACTGTTCAGACTGGTTCAGACTAGTCCAACCCCCTTACCGTCGGTTCTCCTCCGGTGGCCGATTCTCCAGCGGTTCGGCATCTCCCCAGCTGGCCGACGTCACGGCGAACCTGAAGCTGGTCTCCGTTCAGCCCAGATTAGCGACACGGTGGCGGATCTGGGGGCCCCTTTTTCTTCCTTCCTCTGCCGTTTTCCTTCATCACCGGCGACTCCTTCTTCTTGGTCACCCTTCGACGGTGGTGCTGGTAGCGGTGGCGGTGCCCGAAGCGGCCGGCACCGCCCATTTCCCTTTTTTCTTTCCTCCTTTTTTTTTCCTTTCGGTTTCTGCTTTCGATTTCTTTTCTTTCTGCCTCGGGTCGTTACCGGTCGCTTCTCCTCTTCCTTCTCCTCTCGCTGGCGACGCCACTGTCTCCTCCCTTATTGTCGATGGTGGTCAGCTCCTTTCTCTGTTTTGTAACAGAGAACGGAAACGGGGCATCGATCCCATTTCTGTTTCTGTTTCTGTTTCTTCTCTCTTTTTTTTATAATATAAATATAATATATATAATTATATTGATATAATTATATATTTACCACATTAAATATATATAGATATGTATATCACCTTAATTTAAATACTACATATATATTTTTCATATATATATATATGTATATATGTAAGATCCAATTCTACACTACTGTAAACTCTAAATTTATACAATTGATAAGGGAAATTAAAGAAATAATGAATATTGATTTCACTTAAGTTAAAAGCTCCTTAACTTGAAATATGAAAGGAGCAATGTATGTGAAATACTCGACGGGCGAGAACTACAATGGACAGCTCGCTAATGGGCGTGCAAAAGTATGATCGCCAATGGTGATGGTGAGTTAAATGATGGCGAGGGTGAATATGTGAGTTCGCCAATATAAGATGATTGCTCAAGTGGGCGAGGACCCTGACCACCCAAATAATTCTAATGATGATCGCCCAATGAGTATGGCGAGTAATATGATCTCCCATATAGAGGGGCAAGTGATGGCATAGTTGGCAAGAAAGGCAAAAGCTACTCGCCAAATCCAAGGTAATCGCCAAGAAAAAGAAATCAGCAAGTAAATTGCCCAATCTTAAGTTGGCGAACTGAAATTGAATTAGAATGGCGAGCTGAGGTCTCAGGTTGAATAGGCGAACTAGAACTGGAACTGGAATCAGCACGTGAACATTGCAGCCAAAATTGACTTTGTAAGTTATACGGTTGGAAACAATTAATAGAGAGGATGTCAAAGTCAATAGAAGCAGAAAAAGGAGTGTGGAAGGGAGACTTTCACGCCAGCTTAAACTTCAGTTTTCTTCATGCATTAAATGCATGAAAGACATGAAATAAATGAAAGAAGATGGGATAAGGCTAAGTGAGGGGTTCTAACTGGATAGCATGGCTATATAAGGGGAAACAATTGAGGAAGACCAGCTTAGTAAACTTCATCTTCCTCACGAAAGCTATGCAACTACCAGTTTATGTTCTGATTTCATACATTCCTCCATGCTTGATTCACTAAACTTCACCCTCAAGTTAGCTAAACAAGTAAACCTGCTTACAAAACCTTTCCTCCATCGTTGATGAGCTAAAGGAATAAGCAAAGTGAGGCTAACAGGAGACAGAAAGAATTCTGTTCTGGAAGTGCAGTTGATTAAGGTGAGATTTAATGGTTCTTGAGATTTAATGATATATTTCTATGATTTCAAGTATGAGAAGCATGAGTATAGTCTTGCTTTTGATTTATTCTTGATAGATCATAGAAATAGAATAAGTTCATATCTTGAAGTAGATGAAGTATAAAATGAAACTGGGTTGATATTGTAGTAGAATGATGGAAAATACTGGAAAAGTGGTGAGTATGGTGACTATGGTGATCGCCCATGTTGAGTGTTAGTAATCACCAAAGTGGCGAGTAAGAAATAAAGAACTCACCAAAGTTGTTGTCAAGTGGGCG
This sequence comes from Heritiera fomes, assembly GCA_032173925.1. Taxonomy (NCBI): domain Eukaryota; kingdom Viridiplantae; phylum Streptophyta; class Magnoliopsida; order Malvales; family Malvaceae; genus Heritiera; species Heritiera fomes. The sequence goes on along the minus strand of JAPDPM010000001.1, from coordinate 23,426,751 downwards.
AGGTCACCCAACGCTAGTTTAATTCATGGGCGAGCTCAATTCTTTATAGAAAACAGTGTAGGGCGAGCTCAAATAGATGTTCATTGGGCTAGTTGAAATGTTGGGCGAACTCCCACATTTAAGCCAATGTAGGCCTAGCAAAGTGAATGTTGGGCGAACTCCTAAATATATTATTGTCGAGTTATGGCGGGCGATCTCCCACGTCTAAGCCATATATTGAATGGCGAGCCGGTCGGGCGAGCTAGTTAGAGCTCTTTTGGGCGAGTAGTCATTTGTTTTATCTCAATCTCGCCAAATGATATGAAATGAAAATATTAATAGAATTTATAAATTATTTGCAGTCGGGAATTATGAACTCGGTGAATGCGATTTGGAAGGCAAAAAGGAAGCAAGGCTTCGTTGAACCAGGTAAGGGAGATGTGTGTGAAGTGAATGCATGTCTTGTGGAGTTAAATTTTATGAAAATATTGAGAAATTGTTTTGTTTTATGACATGCATTGTTTTGATAATTGTTTTGATTTGGGCGAGCTAAAAGCCGACCCTTGTGATATTTTTGGGCGAAGTGGTATTGGCGGGCGAGCTAAACTTTTATGATTTTTGGGCGAAGAACCCTTTTATGACATCTTGGGCGAGTAACCCTGTTTTAAATAAAAGGCGGGCGAGCCAGTTTGGGCGAACCCCCTAATATTCTTTTGGGCGAGCCAGGTTGCTTTGTTTTGAAAAGCTAAGTGGCGGGCGAATACTATTTCCCCATGGGCGAGCTGACCATGGCGAACAGGTTTCACGTTTCCAAAGTTTCTTAATTGAAAAATAAACTAATTTTAATATCTTTGAAAATAGAAAATATAAACCCTTTTGGGCGATTTGACTAATGGGTGAGCCACTGAGGGCGAGCCAGTTTTGTTTGTTATTTTAAAAGCAAAGGTTGGCGGGTGAACACAAGTTCACTGCACTGGGCGAGCTGCCATGGGCGAGCCATGTTGGGCGATCGGACCATGGGTGAGCAGATTTTAAACGTTGAGATTTTGGAATGTTTTCAAGGTGTTGTGTAAACAGGAAGCCTAAACCTTTTTGGAAATCAAATCATTTTGAGAAAATGATAATATGGGTGAGATAATTCCATAAAGGTTTTTCATGAGATATAAAGTGATTTTGAGACTTTAGGCCCCTAGTTTCATGCATTGTTATGGGTTATGAGGCTGATGGACCTGCCAAGTCATCAGCAGGTCTCGAGGTCACCTGGCAAGTGGACCCGAGGACCACTATAGATTATGGCCATAGATCTAGCAGAAATAGCCGTGAGGGGCAATGGCCTACGGGTACACCCCAATAGCGGTAGATTCCATTCTCGCAAGGGGGAGGGGAAACGATGATAGCATGATTTATTCATAGGGTGATGCCTAGTCTCAACTTGTTGGTTTCTGTTTAATAAGAGGATTTGTTAAATCCTAATTTTTGTTTAAATTACATGATATTTTAAACTGTTGAGCAAAAGATTTGAATGGTGCATTGAGAGTAATGTTTACTATAACCACTGTTTTCCTATCGATATGATTTGAGAAAAAACAAATAGTTTATGGTATATAGTATTGGTTTTATAAGGCAACATATGTTTCCTTTACTGAGCATATGAATCGCTCACCCCTTTGTTTTAACTCCACAGATAAAAGACACGGAGTTAGAGGATTAGCTCCAAGATGAATACAGCTATATGTAACGAGCTGGGGCAAAGTATATTAAACAGGACAGGTACAGTCTTTTCTCCTTTACATTTCAGACATAGACGTACAGTACTGCATTATTGAGATAAAGAGAATAGGGGATGTCAGATGTAAGGAATAATGAAAAGAAATTTCATATTCCGTATTTGATAAATTAATATTATTATTTATCACTATCATTGTAGAATGTTATTGGCATCGCAAACAGCCCAACTGATAAAGTTGTATGGAAATACGTGAAAAATGTGGTAACGAGCTGTTACAAATTTAATGGTATCAGAGCTTGAGTTGGTTTGATGTCTGTTGATGCCTTTAGCACGGAAAGTGTTGAGTAAGGTTAACATCCCCTGCATTATTGTATAGTCTGAATGTATAGAGGAGTCAAATGACTGTAAATTGAGTTAAGTGTTGAAATATGGTGAAAGTTGGTGAATTAAGCGTTACAAGTAGAGATTGTAATCCGAAAATTTTGCATGAGATAGGCGATCCTATCATCATAATGACAAGTCTATTCGGTAAGGTACAGTGAGGAACTCGGTGAGGGCCCTACCAAGACTTCTCTGTTCATATCGAATTAAGATCTTGAAACGATGATATTAGAATAAAAAGGGATAATATTAGTGCATAAGCCCTAAGATCGCATGTTTAAGGTATATTGAAGAGAGAGAATTAAAGGAGAATTTATAAATATACCCCTATATTGAAATGCTTTCTCTGAATCCCAAATAACTAAATGGATTTGGCATAAAATTGATGGTAAAATGGTATTTGATGGTGTAAAAGATGATCCCTACTGTGGACCCTACTGATATGTGAATGAGTAAGACGACTCGAAGTATATACTATGAGAGGTCGCGAGATAGTCAGCCCTGTTGTGAATTTTAGGGTCTGAATTAAAGTGAAGATGTGGGAAATGATGTAAAATCGATGATGTTAATACTGGTTCTAGACACTCCTTATGATTTAGGAGAATAAATATTAGTAATGACTTGACCTTTGAGGAAGCCAAGTGTTCGAGTCATTGCGGATAAGAAAGAAAACCTAGAGGTGGGCGAGCTCGAGCACGGTTGGAAGGATCGGGCCGTCAAGGCATTCGCCAAAGAGGACAGTATGGATGAGTAGCGTTGTCACAGCAATCGTTGTCGATGGGCCCAAAAAGGGATTGCCATAGCTAGTTGGGCTGGTTTGTTACGATATTCATAGAACTGAAATATTGTGAAATACATGTGAAATGACTTGAAAATTGATATATATGTGTTTGAAGGATATATATATATTTATGGATTAGGTTGGGTGTAAATAATGAGACATCCAAGACAGTATGAGTTTGTGAATTAGAATTTATGGGATGAAATCCTAAGTAAACTTTTGGAATAACGTGGATTCGACAGATTGTTGACTCAATTCACAACATGGAAGCTGTTTGTAAGCTTTTACCATGTGAATCAGAAGAGCTTGAGAAATTACTCAAGAGATTGATGAGTAGAGAACTAAACTATTTTGGTATAACTCGTGAAAACGAAAATTTAATTATATCGTTTTGAAAATAATGGGATTTGTACTCTCTACAGTTGCTTCTAGGTTCCGGAACAAGTATGGTATTCTAAAATACCTATCATATTCTATCTGGATCCCTAACCGACTGTAGTATCCTTCCTAATTGTGTGCCTAGAGCCAACTAGGATGATTTTAAGAGAATAAATATGTATATTGATATAAGCAATATCGTTGAATAACGTCACGAACTTTTAGGAATGGAAAACCTTACTGTTAAGTCAGTGAATATAAGTTCTAATTGAACTATATACAATAGAGACGGGAGGTCTCGAATGATTAAGTGGGCATTGAAGTTGTATGAGTACAGGATCTCACTATTTAAGTGAGATTAAAGTGTGGTGATTGAGGTATAAAATCTATGAGGTACCCATATGGTATAAATGATTGATTGAGGAGTTTGTGAAACTTATTACTGTATTGATGTGATACATACTTGTGAGAAAGCGAAAGTGAATGGGTATGTATGAGTATAGTATTCGAAATGGTTACAAGATGGTAATAGTAAAGTACTATATTAAGTAGGAAAATACTATGTTGATGAATGTAAAAAGAATGAAATTGGCTTAAGAGACAGGTCATATGATGACTAAGGAACACAAGTTGTGAGGTAGTCCCAAGTATAAGAATAAATGTGATTTCATCTGATCATCATGTGGTTATGGCTGGAAGTAATAATAAGCCAGACTTCGACAAATGAAATTTGTTATACTCAGAGGAGCAGATACAAGAAGTATTGCTAATCTTGAAAAAGGATATACATATGTGTATATATGTACATATTAGAACTGTGAAATTGTTTAAGTAAACTGGTGATGAAATCTGAATGATAAAAGTAAATTTCAGAAATTAGTGTGTGGAAATTATACTTTCAAATATATTCTCCCAGTAAGTGATATTACATGTACTAGGAGAATAAGAGGTAAAATGATAACTCGATATATAAGCAGTTATCGAGGAACATGATTACCTGAGACGTAATCGATGGTTAGTATAAAGGTCTGCAAAAGAAGGGTCGTCATAGTATAACCATGAAATAATCATGGAGGAATGGTAGAGAATTCGAAAGAATCATGAGGATATAGTAGTGAGTATGGATTTAGTAACCAAATTATTTCACTCATTCATCATCATGTTTAAGATGTCTTGAGTGCTATAGTCGATAAATATTGGTGAAACAGTGAGAACGTATGTGGAGTTTCAGTGAGTAAGTACTTATGATGAGGATCCCTGATTTGCCACATGCTTTGCGTGAATAGCAAGAGGCTTCGGGATTCCAAATTTTATTGTCAGCACCGCCTCTAATTGATATAGATATCCGAGCACATTGTGTGGACGCTCTGGGATATATTGAGAGCAAGTGCATTGTACTTAAGAGACTATTGGGGACAATTACATATGATTAATTAAAAACTATCTAAATTATAATCACCAAATTAATATCGACTTAGCACCGAATGAGATGATAAGTGATAAGTAGTATGAATGAGTTACTGTGTAAAAGAAGTGAAAAAAATTGATAACTCCTAAGGATGATAAAAGATTTCAAGGAGTATAAAATGGTTGTGAGAGAAGAAGCCCGAGTTATTCAGGGTCCTTGAAAAAATCCGGGATGGCGACCCATGAGTGGGGCGATCGCCTAATAACTGATAATATGTTGTGAGATGTGGGCAAACTATGAAGTCGCCGACTCACTTGAAAGAGTAAACTTGGGGCGCAAGAGAGCGCCAAAGAGATGATTGATAATGACCTGAAGAGATGGGCAGGATTATTAAAGCCAATATGAAGTATAAAGAGATACTCGTGGTCTTAACTTAGAGACGAGATTCACTAGAAGTTAGAAATGTAATAAGGAAGAAAAATACCTATATTAGAAGCACTTCCTAAAGTAAGTGGAAATAATTGAATTACCCACAAAAGGTATACTGCTATCTGGATAATTGTGGACATATTGAGTAAGTCTGCTTATTCCTTAATTATGGAATTTATTGAGTTAATTAATGCCTTAGTCGAGTTATATGTCTGGGAAATGGTGAGGTTTTACAGTATTCCAATGAGCATTTCATTTGATAGGGAGTCCCGCTTCGTATCTCAGTGTTGAGAGAGATTACAGGAAGCTATGGGATCCCATTTGAGTTTTGCACCGCAGTTTATCCATAGACTGATGGACAGTCCGAGCGTGGGGTATGGACGCTCGAGAATATGGTATGAGCGTGTGCAGTTGATTTTATAGGCTCTTGGGATAATCCTCTACCCTGACAGAGTTTACTTATGATAATGGCCAAAGGAGAGTATAGGCATAACACTTAAAAGGGGTTTATTTAGCAGACGATATAATCCACGATAGCATGAGAAAATGGGAGACCGAGAATTATTTTCGACTTGGTCGAATAGACTTCTTGAGATATACAAGAGATTATGTATATTAAGGTCTGACCATTGGGATGCATAATGAGAGGGGAATTGAGTTCCCGACGCATTAGATCTTTGGAGATCTTAGATCGTGTGAAAGATGTGCACTACTTCCCGAGTTGTCAGGAGTGCATAACGTATTTCATGTCTTAATGATGAGAAAGTACTATCCATATCCTTCTCACGTGATTCGACATGAGTCCTAGAGATTAGAGAGGACATGAGTTACGTTGAGGAACCGGTACAGATTCTGGATAGGAAGGATAAAGTATTGTGATAAAGTGTAGTGATCAAAGATTAATTCTTTGATGGGATTCCCCGGTAGTATGAAACTACTTGAGAATTAGAAAGCCTTATGCATAAAAAGTATCCAGAGTTTCCTTACTGATAAGTCTGGTTGAAATTTGGAGGACCAAATTTCTTAAGGTAGGGAGAAAATGTAAGATCCGATTCTATACTACTGTAGACTCTAAATTTATACAATTGATAAGGGAAATTAAAGAAATAATGAATATTGATTTCACTTAAGTTAAAAGCTCCTTAACTTGAAATATGAAAGGAGCAATGTATGTGAAATACTCGACGGGCGAAAACTACAATGGGCAGCTCGCCAATCGGCGTGCAAAAGTATGATCGCCAATGGTGATGGCGAGTTGAATGATGGCGAGGGTGAATATGTGAGTTCGCCAATATAAGATGATTGCTCAAGTGGGCGAGGACCCTGACCGCCCAAATAATTCTAATGATGATCGCCCAATGAGTATGGCGAGTAATGTGATCGCCCATATAGAGGGGCAAGTGATGAACTAGTTGGCGAGAAAGGCAAAAGCTACTCGCCAAATCCAAGGTAGTCGCCAAGAAAATGAAATCAGCAAGTAAATTGCCAAATCTTAAGTTGGCGAACTGAAATTGAATTAGAATGGCGAGCTGAGGTCTCAGGCTGAATAGGCGAACTGGAACTGGAATTAGCACGTGAACATTGCAGCCAAAATTGACTTTGTAAGTTATACGGTTGGAAACAATTAATAGAGAGGATGTCAAAGTCAATAGAAGCAGAAAAAGGAGTGTGGAAGGGAGACTTTCACGCCAGCTTAAGCTTCAGTTTTCTTCATACATTAAATGCATAAAAGACGTGAAATAAATGAAAGAAGATGGGATAAGGCCAAGTGAGGGGTTCTGACTGGAGAGCATGGCTATATAAGGGGAAACAATTGAGGAAGACCGGCTTAGTAAACTTCATCTTCCTCACGAAAGCTATGCAACTGCCAGTTTATTTTCTGATTTCATACATTCCTACCATGCTTGATTCACTAAACTTCACCCTCAAGTTGGCTAAACAAGTAAACCTGCTTACAAAACCTTTCCTCCATCGTTGATGAGCTAAAGGAATAAGTAAAGTGAGGCTAACAGGAGACAGAAAGAATTCTATTCTGGAAGTGCAGTTGATTAAGGTGAGATTTAATGGTTCTTGAGATTTAATGATATATTTCTATGATTTCAAGTATGAGAAGCATGAGTATAGTCTTGCTTTTGATTTATTCTTGATAGATCATAGAAATAGAATAAGTTCATATCTTGAAGTAGATGAAGTATAAAATGAAACTAGGTTGATATTGTAGTAGAATGATGGGAAAATACTGGAAAAGTGGTGAGTATGGCGATTATGGTGATCGCCCATGTTGAGTGTTAATAATCGCCAAAGTGGCGAGTAAGAAATAAAGAACTCGCCAAAGTTGTTGTCAAGTGGGCGAGGTCGCCCAACGCTAGTTTAATTCATGGGCGAGCTCAATTCTTTATAGAAAATAGTGTAGGGCGATCTCAAATAGATGTTCATTGGGCAATTCTTTTGGGCAAGCCTCTAAGGGCGAGCCAGGTTGCTTAGTTTTGAAAAGCTAAGTGGCGGCCGAATACTATTTCCCGCACTGATGATTGACCATGGGCGAGCCAAATGGGCGAGCTGACCATGGCGAACAAGTTTCACGTTTCCAAAGTTTCTTAATTGAAAAATAAACTAATTTTAATATCTTTGAAAATAGAAAATATAAACCCTTTTGGGCGATTTGACTAATAGGCGAGCCACTGAGGGCGAGCCAGTTTTGCTTGTTGTTTTAAAAGCAAAGGTTGGCGGGCGAACACAAGTTCACCACATTGGGCGAGCTGCCATGGGCGAGCCATGTTGGGCGATCGGACCATGGGCGAGCAGATTTTAAACGTTGAGATTTTGGAATGTTTTCAAGGTGTTGTGTAAACAGAAAGCCTAAACCTTTTTGGAAATCAAATCATTTTGAGAAAATGATAATATGGGTGAGATAATTCCATAAAGGTTTTTCATGAGATATAAAGTGATTTTGAGACTTTATGCCCCTAGTTTCATGCATTGTTATGAGTTATGAGGTTGATGGACCTGCCAAATCATCAGCAGGTCTCGAGGTCACTTGGCAAGTGGACCCGAGGACCACTATAGATTATGGCCATAGATCTGGCAGAGATAGCCGTGAGGGGCGATGGCCTACGGGTACACCCCAATAGCGGTAGATTCCGTTCTCGCAAGGGGGAGGGGGAACGATGATAGCATGATTTATTCGTAGGGTGATGCCTAGTCTCAACTTGTTGGTTTCTGTTTAATAAGAGGATTTGTTAAATCCTAATTTTTTTAAATTACATGATATTATAAAATGTTGAGCAAAAGATTTGAATGGTGCATTGAGAGTATTGTTTACTATAACCATTGTTTTCCTATCGATATGATTTAAGGAAAAACAAATAGTTTATAGTATATAGTATTGGTTTTATAAGGCAACATATGTTTCCTTTGCTGAGCGTATGAATCGCTCACCCCTTTGCTTTAACTCCACAAATAAAAGACACGGAGTTAGAAGATTAGCTCCAAGATGAATACAACTATATGTAAAGAGCTGGGGCAAAGTATATTAAACAGGACAGGTACAGTCTTTTCTCCTTTACATTTCAGACATAGACGTACAGTACTACGTTATTGAGATAAAGAGAATAGGGAATGTAAGATGTAAGGAATAATGAAAAGAAATTTCATATTCCGTATTTGATAAATAAATATTATGATTTATCACTATCATTGTAGAATGTTATTGGCATCGCAGATAGCCCAACCGATAAAGTTGTATGAAAATACGTGAAAAATGTGGTAACGGGCTGTTACAATATATATACACATAAATGTATAAAAATCCACATATGTATTTATTTAATATAAAATAGTATATATCCTTTTATAATATATACCATATTTTATATATATATACATATGTAATTATATAAAAACATATAAAAATATATTTATATAATCTAATTATATAAATATATAAATATGTAAATACCAACATTTTTATTCCTTTAATTTGGATTTTTTCATAACCAAATAATTTCCCATTTTCATTTCTTATTTAATTTGGATTTCCATTTATCCAAATTAAATTTCCTCTATTTCATCACTTTATCAATTTTTGGAATTTCAACGATATTCCTATTTTCGTAAATATTTGATTTATTTACTTTAACTTACCTATTTACATTTAAAAATTGAATTTCTATTCTTAATAATTTCCTAAAATGGAAAAATTTACGGTTATCACATTCTCTCCATCTTATGAAATTTGGTCATCCGAATTTAACTTAAATTAAAGGTGGTTACCACTCTATATGCTCATCAGTTTTGACCTTTTGATCATCTTTTGCATAGTACTGCCAGCATACTTCCATTATCCGTATTACTCTTAGACCATTACATATCATTTTTCACCATATATTTATACTCCCTAAGATTATTTATCAATTTGGGAGTTTTCCGTTTCATCTCTTTTCACATAATAGCTGCTTCATACTGTTCATCGTCCGTTTTCTCATTTGGTGCCAAGTGGATATAGTTTGATAACTATCATTTACTTGATTTAAATCAATTGTATGTAGTTGTCCCAGTAGCTTTCACATCTCGTGCATCCGTTCTCTCAACATATCTTCGAGCGTTTCATACTACGCTCAGATATTTACATTAGTACGGAGCGATGCTGTCAATAAATTTGGAATCTCAAAGCCTTTTGCTATTTCCCATAAACATATAGCTACTCAGAGATTCCCATCACATATAGGGCTCACTGGAACTTCACATACATTCTCATCATTTCATCATTATATTTCGACTATGGCACTAAAGAATCTAAGAGTTTGATAATGGAAGAGTGATTCCATTAGACAATTAGTCATTAATCACTTCCATATTATCATCTCCTTTAGACTCTTTATTATCCACAATACTCATTTCTCATATTTACTTTAACAAATGCTGCAGTTTATTTGCAGACTTTACTATTTACCATCTTTTACCATAATTGAATCAGGAGACAATCATTTTCTCTCCATATCGTCTTTTCATGTAGCATTCTTATTACCTCTTTTATTCTTATGGTATATTCATTATCACTTTAATTTTTGAATATACCTGAAATTATACTCTTTTGATAATTTAGATTCCATAATGGCATAATAAAATTATAATTTAATCTTCTCATTATTTAAATTCATCATTGAATCTATAATTATCAATTTAATCACCTCATTATCCATATAAATCCACTATTTCTATCATTTCGATGTGGTTATATATATTTATCATTTTTCCATTTATATAACTCGCAGTAAATCGTGTAATTCATTTATTTACTCCTTTGAGTATCATTAAATTTCATTTATCGAAATTGGCTCGATCTTTCATCTAGCCATAATCATGTGATAATCAAATAAAATCACTTTTTGTCTTAATTTGGGAACTGTTTCATATTCATGTTCCCTCATCATCATATACTTATCCTCTTATTACATTTTCATCTTTTCATTCTTATCATTTCGGTCAACTTTTTCCTTAATGGTATCGTACTCCACTGTTAAAATCTTTTAACATTTTGCAGACCATCTTTTCTTTACACTTATTCATTTCCTGACTTAACTTCTTTAATTTTATCACATCCGTAAAGCAGTTAGTCCCATAAACTCTTCTATAGACTGGCAATAATATCTAGCTAGATTCAGTAAATTTCATATTTCAATCACTATTTTTTCATCATAGACAGATTCACCGTCATTCTGTCATTCGAGATCATATATCTCTGAGATATACCGTATAGCCAGATCTCCTATTTGTCGGACTTAACATATGGTCATAGTCTTTGAGAGTCTGTAGGGTTATATACCTATGCTGCTCATGTTCCATTCGTGCCTTAGACTATGTCGGTATCTCATTGCTTTATCCTTGTATGGATGCCTCATTCATTAGGCTTATATATGTATATATATATATATATCACAAGGTATTTCATTAACCTTGTAAACCTCATTAGAAACTCATAAGAATTTTATCGAGCTCTAATCATTATCGTCTTATGACCATCAGTCTTCAACTTTTCATCTGATGACGCCTTATACAAAGACTGGTTATATGAATTCCTCATATATGTTTGATTAATCAAATAAAGCATCCATTTCATATAGATGATTATTTGTTCTTAGTAAGAACTTTATTACATAACAGGAATTTAATTCACAATTATAATTCATCATCAAATCATATTCATCGGTATTCCATCAATTATCCTTATATAAGTGAATTTCATTATTCACAAATTTTTCAGAATTATTTCTTAAGCTTTCGGACTTTTTCTATGTTTCCCGACATAAGCTTAAAATAGATTCTGTATCCATAATCGAGTCAATATTAACCAGATCTCTCAAATCTATATTACTCTGGAAATTATCGGGAATAACATCCGATACTTTTTAATTACTAATCTCTTATCATCTTGGATATTTCATCTCTATGTCTTATCATTTCACTATACATCCTCAAGGCAGAGACATTTAATATTCATATCATTTTAACACATACTCCATCTTGATTTATTTATTTACTCATACTTCACAGTATATCAATCATCTTAATTTATATGCTGGATTAAGTGTAATCATTAATTAACACCATTTACAGCTAACTGATTTATTATTTTTGTAATTTATTTTAATATTATTTTCATTTAATAATTTAGGTTAGCTGTTGTCTTCCTCGTCTCTCTTTTCATCATTTACTACTCTTATACATATTCTCCAATTTCATATACTCCATACAGTACATTATTCCGTAAAACACATTTCAAAATATTTCGGTTCTATAAATATACATTTGATACTTCAGAAACTAGAATAAATGTATAGAACCGGAATTAACCGTACCGCTATGGATTTCATCCTCTATACTGATCTCTTCTCAATCATCTTCAGTAATAATTTCGCTTTTCGTCATACCTAACAATCCCGTAATCAACGTCCCATTAATGCACTTTTAATTCAAACCCGTAAAATCAATAACAAGGCTAATCATTCGATAACTTTCCACTATAAACATTTCGGGTTGCTTCCGTAATCTAAGTGTAAGTGAAATTAGAATCGGGACCGTTATACCCATATTACATTCCTTTATGCCATCAATAACTCCATTACTATCAATGGATTTAAGATCGACTTGATTTATCACTATTCGGAACATAGTCCAACATAGGGGCGTTTTCATCATTTTAACATTTATTTCTTTATCCTCATATACATTTAAACCATTGATCTCTTTATCCATAGAATGATGATATCCCTTCTCACACTATATCATCATTTTAAAATCTTGTCTGATTTAGCCAAAAAAATCCGGATAGGATTGATATACAAATCATTTTGCATTAAATGTATCCTTACATCATCAATTACTCTATCAAATCAATCAATTCTAACTTCTGTTGGCCTACCATGGCTCAGAAGAAAATTTTTCCACCTAGGGGTATTTTGGTTATTTTTTCAAAATTTTCTCTCTCTTCAAAATTACATTCAATCGATGATCTTAAGGCCTATTTAATGATAATATTTCATTCCCCTCCTTTATATCATCACTTTAAAGTCTCAATTCGATATGGATAGAAAAGTATTGGTGGGGCCCTCACCGAGTCCATTTTTGTTCCTTACCGAACCGACCTTCATTTAAATTATATGATCACCGATTTCAAGAAAATTTTAGAGCCGCTTTCCTCCTTAACATCTGTATTTCAAAATTTCTCACTCCCTTCTAAACACTTAATTTAATTTGCAATCATTTATTTTCCTCTATGTATTTAAACTATACAGTACTACAGGGGATGTTAACATTTTTCGACACATTTTCTTTTCAAAAGTATCGACAGACATCAGGCCAACATTGCTCTGATATCATTAAATCTGTTACAGCCCGTGACCTTATTTTTCACCTTTGTCTATACATTTTATTTTGTTGGGCTCTCTGCGATACTTTATTTTTCTTTTACATATAAACAGTTTCATATAAAATTATAATATGAATTACATCCCCTATCTTAATTCATAAGGAAGTAGTATTGTAGATAAGTTTAAATACAGAAAATAAATGATCGTACCTTATGTAATAAATCAAGTTGTCGCATCGTCCCCAATGCACAGCCGAAATCCTTTAGATGTCAGACTCTTAATCCTCAAAAATTTGAAATGTTAAAATTAAGGGATGAGCAAACCACGGCTCAGTAAAAGAGTTATATGCAACACTTGATATTCAGCTACCTATATGTTGAAAACTTTTTCGTTTTCCTATAAGGGCTCTAGGCGCACATGTAGGAAGGATACTACAGTCGGCTAGGGATCCGGATGGAGTAAGGCAGGTATTTTGAAATACCTGCCTTGTCTCGAAACCTAGAAGCAACTGTAGAAAGTAATAAATTTCATTTGAAATTGAAATCCTTTTCCTTTCATTTCATATCATTTCCATCTTATGCTTTTATGAAATTAAAGCATTTAAATAAAATAACTAATATGTATCTATTCTTTTAGATAAATATTAGTTTAAACTATCATCATTCTCTTTTAAATTCCTTTCATATTTTACTGCACAATTTATAATTAGTACAGTGCTTTAAATAGCAAAATAAGCTATTAAATCCTTTTCGTATAACATATACATCATTTAAATCTAATATTCAATTTAAAAATTAAAATAAGAATATTAGATTTATTTTCCTCCTCTTTTCTTTTTGAAAACAAATCACATATTCATGTCACATATAGTCTAATATTCAATTTAAAATCATAGTAAGAATATTAGACTTATAAACTCTTTTTCCTTTTGAAAATATATTACGTGTTCATATCACATGTCATATGAAAATCATCTCGTAGTACTAAAATCAGTACCGTAATAAGCATTATATAAAAATGCTATAAATCATTTCATTTTCTTCTCATATCATAGAAAACATATTCCTTTTTCATATCACATATCATATAAACATTTTCATTTCACATATCACATATCATATATGGAGACAGTGGCAATCACCGAGTCATATCATGCTATAATACCAGAAGGTATAAAATAATCATGTCAAATCTATGGCCATAGTCTATAATTGTCCTCGGCGCATCACTGATCAGGTGTCGACCGGGACTACATATCACATATTACATATCACATATCACATATCGGCATGATAGAGGGGCCAACTAGTCTCAAAACCGTGTTTTTCATCATCAATAAACCTTTATGGAATTTATAAAAATATATAATTTTATAATTTAAAACGATAAAGGTTATAAAACCATTTAGTGAATATTTGAGAAATATTTATAAAAATATTCATAAAAATATTCACTTTATTTTTTTTCATTTTTCATCTCGTATTACGTGTAATTTACCTATCAAGAGAATTTTTGGTTATTTCATTATCACCATTCTCGAAAACATGGATATTTAAAAATCAATTTAATTTTATTCATGTTTTTATGAAAATATTCATTTTCTCGATTTTCGTAGTTGAAAATCATTTCTCGTGTAATAAAATCATTTTTTATGATTTTCTGTAGTTTTCTAGAAATTTTCGGCAACATAAAGGCTGCCGATTTACTAGCTTTCCTGCATAGAAAATAGAGTTTATATTTTAGCCAGTAAATCACCACAATTTTCCACCCAAGCATTTTCCATAGCATTTTATAAATTTAATGCATAATTAAATTTATGCATAATTAAATTGTGCATACTGAATATCCTTACAGGCTGCACATGCCTCCCTTACCTTTTCCGGGTAGACGATTTACTCTTAAAGGTCACGCCCGTAATCCATCTCTTCTGATTCCATCATTTCGTTCGCCAAGAATGATTTCTGGAATTAAAATTCTAAAATTTAGAATTTTTTCATAATTTTTAAATAAATTAATAATTATAAATTTCTCGTAAATTCCTATCGAGAATTTTCGAAAATTTTTCTCTTTCCTTCTTCTTCTTCCTTTTTCTTCTTCTTTTTCTTCTCTTTTCTTTTTCTTTTTCTTTTCCTTTTCCTTTTCTTTTCTTTCTTCTTTTTCTTTTCTTTTTTCCTTTTCTTTTTCCTGGTCTGAACTGGTTTAGACCAGTCCAGCCCTTTTACCGCCAGTTCTCCGCCGGTGGTTGATTCTCCTGTGGTTCGGCGTCTCCCCAGCTGGCCGACATCACGATAAACCTGAAGCTGGTCTCCGTTCAGCCCAAATCGATGGCATGGCGACGGATCTGGCGGTGTGGGTCTCGATCCTTTACTCCCCTTTTTCTTCCTTCCTCCGCTGTTTTCCTTCACCACCAGTGACTCCTTCTTCTTGGTCTCCTTTCGACGGTGGTGCTGGTAGCGGTCGTAGTGCCTGAATCGGTCGATACCGCCCCTTTCCTTTTTTTCTTTTCTCTCTTTTTTTTCCTTTCGATTTCAGCTTCTGATTTCTCCTCTTTCCACCTCGGGCCGTCGCTGGTCGCTTCTCCTCTTCCTTCTCCTCTCGCCGGCGACGCCACTCTCTCCTCCCTCATCGCCGACGGTGGTCGGCTCCCTTCTCTGTTTTGTAACATAGAACGGAAACGGGGTCCCTATCCCGTTCCTGTTTCTGTTTCTTCTCTTTTTTTATAATATAAATATAATATATATATATATATATATAATTATATTGATATAATTATATATTTACCACATTAAATATATATATATCACCTTAATTTAAATATTACATATATATTTTTCATATATATATGTATGTATATATATATACATAAATTTATAAAAATCCACATATGTATTTATTTAATATAAAATAGTATATATCCTTTTATAATATATACCATATTTTATATATATACATATGTAATTATATAAAAACATATAAAAATATATTTATATAATCTAATTATATAAATATATAAATATGTAAATACCAACATTTTTATTCCTTAATTTGGATTTCTTCATATCCAAATCATTTCCCATTTTCATTTCTTATTTAATTTGGATTTTCATTTATCCAAATTAAATTTCCTTTATTTCATCACTTCATCAATTTCTGGAATTTCAACGATATTCCCATTTTCGTAAATACTTGATTTATTTACTTTAACTTACCTATTTACATTTAAAAATTGAATTTCCATTCTTAGTAATTTTCAAAAATGGAAAAATTTATGATTATCACAAGTTGAGGTGTTCGTTAGTAATATTAATCATAATCATCTAATAATATTAGAATTTATTATAATGTAAATATTATTTTAATTAGATATAAAAATAAAAGATATACTTATGAAATAATTATTCAGTTAAGACTAAAAAGTAATACTAATTTATTATTAACTTTTATTATATAATAATTGAAATTAATAAAATTCAAAATTATAATATGAAATAATAAATTATAAATTATATTCAATAATATTATTTAATTTACTTGTAATAACATTAAATTATCAAATAATATTTATTCAACTATTAGCTTTTAATAAATTATCTAATTATTAAAATATATTAAATTTAAAATTAAATAATATAATTTATATTAAGTATTCATTAATTTTATAATATTAAATTATTTAACATTATTGATATATGTTGGCTCTACTGAGAGGGGGTGAATCAGTTTAACTACTAAATTCAAGTGTTTAAAAAATGTAACAAACAAATAAAATAATTTATGCAATAATATAACAAATGCAGTAAATAAAAGTGAGGGAGAAGAAGCAAACACAATATTTATAGAGGTTCAGCCAATCTCTTGCCTACGTCCTCTCTTCTTGATCCTTTTGTCAAGTGATTGATTTTACTCTTCTTTGTGAATTAGTACAAGCCACTTCAAGGTGTAGAGAGACCTCTTACACTTCCTTTTGTAGGCTTAGGAATAACCTTCTTAACCTATCCCCTTGTAAAGCTACCCACACTCTTACAAGATAACCTTACAAGGCTTACACTCCCTTTTGAATCACAGAGATTAATATGAGTGGGTTGTGTATAAGGTATAACCTCTTGAAAGTAGGAATTACACAAATCAAGTATAACGACTATTTTTCTTTTAACTTTGAAATCTTTCTTGAGGCTTAGAGACCATGTTGAGTGCTTGTTCTATCTTTAATCTTCATAAATGCATGTATTTATAGTCCACCAAGAGCTGAGAATGGTTGTTGGAGCATTTAATGCAATTCTTCCCTTTGAAACCCTCAAAAACTGGCCATTGAGCACTGTTCTCATGATAGGGGATCGATCCTTAGCCATAGGGGATTGATCCCAGAGCTCTAGAATCAAGTTGGAAAACATTCTGCCAAATGGGGATCGATCCTCTCCCTTGTTTTTGGTCCTTGGAAGCTTTCTGCCAAATGGAGATCAATCCCATCCATTGGGGGATCAATCCTCTCCTTTGATTTTTGGTTCTAGAAGCATTCTGCCAAATCAAGATCGATTCCTTAAGTCTTTCCTGCACTTTTGTGAGTTGTTTTAGGATAGGAATGATATATTTTCTTATTTTAATTCAGTTCAAAATGTTCTTTCAACTTTATAAGGACATTTCTTAACTTTCTTAGTTGAAAACTTAGTTTAAAAAACTTGTCAAGTAATTTTCTAACATTGTGTCCAATATATTCTTGAGAAAGTATTCAAAACCTTTTTAAAGACCAATAATGATAATCAATTAAATTAGGGTCTTAATTTTGATAAGCAAATTTACAATATAGAGTTAGATATTTAACATCACTTTAAGTTTTTGTCATTTCAAAATACATGTTAATTTAAAGCTAACAATCTTCCCTTTTTTTGATATGACAAAACTTAAGGTAAATTTGCTTTGAATCTATTTTTGAAAAAAAAAATGCTACTCCCCCTCAAAATTTGCTCCCCCTTAATTAAAGCATGAGTTTTAATAAAATTTACCACCACTTCTCCCCCATTTTATCATAGCAAAAATGAAATTTCCCTTAATAAATCACATATAAATAGAACATACAATAAAAGAGTTGTCAATTTAAAGCAACATAAACAAAGATAATGACATAGAAGTGTATAAACATAAACAAAGACAATATCATTAAGAAGCATAATCATAAGTAGTCACAAAAAAAACATAACTAACCAATCTCACATAATCATACACAATCATAAACAGTCACAAGTAGTCTAGACTAAATAATCTAAGAAGGCATGAAGTCTTAAGGGCTTAGATATTCTAGGCATGTCTAACTTAAGGCCTCTTAGGAAAAGTCATGTGATATTGTGCGATAAAGTCTTCTTGTTGATACGAACATCTTGAAGTTCATCGTACAAAGCAATCTGAGTTTGTTCCATGCGATCAAGACGAGTATCAAGTTGATTGGATCGTTGTGTAACTTCTTGTTGGAAGGCTTGTTGAGAGGTGTTGATCTGCTGAAGCATGAGCATGATCTGGTCAATAGAGGCATGTGTGGAGCTCGATGATGCGAAGGAAAAGGGTCCCTCATGGGCTTCCTCTTCGGAAGCGTGTTCGGGAGATGGTGGATGTCTTTGATGCTTCTCCCAATCTAAAGCATCACCTCTCCTTCGTAGGTACCACCCAAGATTATGCATCGTTGCAAGATTTATAATGGTACTTGGATCGAGAAGAACACTGACTTTGCACGAGCAATCAACCCCTTAATCAAGAATGTAATAAGCTAAAGGCTGAGGAAAGACAATCATTTTAGCACCACCTTGGACAATCTTCACCCAATCAAAGTAGATAAAATGAATGAGATTGGGCTTGATGCCATCGGGAGAGTGGATGTGGTGAAGCCAAAATCGATCAAGCTTCCGAACTTGAGAATATTTAGTTCTAAACGGTCGGAGATTCCATGAGATGATGATATGTAAGAGGCGTGTGAAGACAGGAGATCATCGGCACGCTCATAAGCTACTGCAAACTTTAATGGGACTTCTACATCTTTATAGATGAGGCCTTTGTCGAGTATACGAAAGGCATGGGAAGAAAGTGATAGCATGGAAACCTCAATAGACTTGCCTATGACGAAGGATTTAATTCCCACGACTTTGCACCTATCATTTGGACTTGTGATGAGTTCGACATTGGAGAAGAAAGCTTGAATGATGTTGCATGGGACAAGAGTATTGATTTTAAGAAATTGGGTCCATTTGTAGGCTTCAAATTTAGCAAGGTAAGGGAACCTTATTTCTTCTAAGAACTCAAAGTTGATAGGTCGCCAATGCTTGATTCTCATATTGGCAAACTTCTCATGGAACCAGTTCTTTTCCTCCGCATTTTGAAAGCTTCGATTGAAGGCAGTGGGTATGGAGGAAGTGGAAGAGGATCGGGCTTTTCGCTGTGAGCAGTGTGTTTCACTCTATTGGCCATTTGGAACTAGGTAGGAGTGTGTAAATTGAAGCGAAGGTCTTTGAGGAATTGTGTCAAACAGGTGATGGGCGTAACTTTTGGAAGATGGTGATAAGTGTATGGGAAGATTTGAAGCAACTAAGCAACACAAGACCACTAAATGTAATGCGATAAGCAAGTTCAATGAAGATGGTGTGATCAAATACGGAATAGATCGGAAGATATGTAGGCTAGAAGTTGTGCTCACAAAATGGGTTTTTGTGAACATGAAAGTGAGAAGGAATGAAAAGTTGTGCAAGAAATTGAAATGAGTTTGAAGAATATGATGAAATGAATGAAAAATGCAAGAAATATGATAAAGTTTGATGAAGAAACCAGAGAAGTTGAAATGTTGGGTGAAATGGCATTAGAAACAATGGAAAAGAGAAAAACGTTCAAGATGGATGAAGTTTGAAAGAAAATGATGATAGGAAGTGAGAATGATTGAAAAACGATGAGGAATGGTAGAAGAATGGTGTGATTTGGTTGAGAAATGAGTGAGATTGAAGGTTTGGGTATTGGAGAATCAGTGAATGTGTGAGGAAGATGATGAACAGTAGAGGAAAAATGAAAAGTTGACACTTTTAGAAGCCAAAAGAATGAATTATGGCTCGAGGGGATTGATTCCCTTAAGGAAGGGATTGATCCCTTTTAGGCAGAATTAAAAAACACGAGAAACTATGGCCACGGGATCGATCCCATGGTGATGGGGATCAATCCCTCATAGCTGAACCCGAATATTTTGGGCCTAAAAACCCAAGGGATCGATCCTATTGCTTAAGGCTTAGATCCTTCAGTCATTTGTCGACTTTTATGTAGAAAAATGATTTGAAAACAAGTAAAATTGTGCATTTTAGTATTTTAAAATCAAAACAAGATTTGAGCAAGTTAAAATCATGTTATATGACTTGTAGAAGAAAAAAACACTTGGAAAAATCATTGAAAAAGCATTTTGTTGTGTTTTGTGGAAATTTTAACATGAGAGGTGATTTTTAATAGGTGACATAGTGATTAAGCTAGATCAATGTTCTTTTCAAGGAAGCTGAGGTGTAAGAAGTTAACATAGAATTTAGAACATGATCAAACAAGAGTTAAACACATATTTCAGCAAATCACCCTAACAACTAAAGTTCATCACACTTTTTAAGAGAAATATGGCAAATTAAGAATGTGATGAGCAAGTAGTCAATATTCTAGCTTCCTGGCTTACATTCATTAAAACCAATTGAAACCTTTCATATATAGATGACATTCAAGTTCAAGGGGCATTCATTAGATCAAGTTTACCTTTAAGTGTGCAAAATCTCTCTTTATCCAAGGGTTTGGTGAAGATATCAGCCAATTGATGCAAGGTATCTATGTACTCTAGAATAATATCACCTTTTTGCACATGATCTCTTATAAAATGGTGTCTTATTTCAATGTGCTTAGTTCTAGAGTGTTGTATGGGATTTTTGGTAAGACTGATAGCATTAGTATTATCACATTTGATAGGAATTTGATTCATCTCTATTCCATAGTCACTCATTTGTTGCTTAATCCATAATACTTGTGCACAACAACTTCCGGATGCAATATATTCAGCTTCGATTGTAGATTGAGCTACACCATTTTGTTTTTTGGAGAACCATGAGATGAGTCTATTTCCTAAGAATTGACAAGTGCCAGATGTGCTTTTCCTATCAACTTTGCAACCACCAAAATCCACATCGGAATAAGCATAAAGAGCAAAAGTAGAATCTTTAGGATACCATAATCCTAAGGAAGAAGTTTCTTTAAGGTATGTAAAGATTCTTTTTACAGCTTGTAAGTGTGATTCTCTAGGAGATGATTGAAACCTAGCGCACAAACATACAGTAAACATTATATCGGGTCTACTAACAGTGAGATATAACAATGAATCAATCATAAACCTATATAGTTTAGTGTCTAAACATTTCCCTCCTTCATCTTTATCAAGCTTGATAGTTGTGCTCATTGGGGTAGATTGAGGTTTAGACTCATCCATCCCAAATCTTTTGAGCAAGTCCTTAGTTTATTTAGCTTGATTTATGAATATCCCATCTTTACATTGTTTAACTTGAAGTCTTAGAAAGAAGGTTAGTTCTCCCATCATGCTCATTTCAAATTCACCTTGCATTAAATTAGAAAAATCTTTGCACGATAACTCATTTGTGGATCCAAAAACAATATCATCTACATAAATTTGAACTACTAACAAATCACTACCCTTGGATTGAATAAATAAGGTTGTGTCTAATTTGCCTCTTGCAAAACCCTTTTCAATCAAAAATTTGGATAATCTTTCATACCAAGCTCCAGGACTTGTTTTAACCCATACAAAGTTTTTGAGAGTTTGAAAACATGATTGAAAAACTTTGGATTTTCAAAATCGGGAGGTTGCTCAATATAAACCTCTTCATTTATGTAACAATTTAAGAAAGCACTTTTAACATCTATTTGGTATAGTTTAAAATCTTTGTAACATGCAAAGGTAAGTAGCATCCTAATAGCTTCTAGTTTAGCTACTGGCGCATAAGTTTCATCATAGTTTATTCTTTCTTCTTGCCTATATCCTTGTGCTAATAACCTAGCCTTGTTTCTAACTATTACACTATTCTCATCCATCTTATTCTTGAATATCCATTTGATTCCAATGATTGGATGATCCTTAGGTCTTTCCACTAAAGTCTAAACTTTACTTCTTTCAAATTGATTTAATTCCTTTTGCATAGCCATTATCCAATTTTCATCTTTTAAAGCCTCATGCACATTCTTTGGTTCAAATTGTGATACAAAGGCTACATGTTGGCATATATTTCTATATGATGATCTAGTTCTAACACAATATTTGGATATCCAACAATGTCATTATTCTTCACATAATTAAGTTCTCTAAGACATCTTGATTCTTTCTTAATTATTTCTTGATCTAATGACTCCTCATTATTATTTATATCGAGTTCTTCTAATTGTTCCCTAACATCTTTATCTTGAGATGGATCAATTATTAGTTTATCAAATATTTCCATTTCATCATCAAGATTGGTTCTATTAGAGGAGTTTGACCCATCAAAAATCACATGAATTGACTCTTCTACAACAAGTGTTATTTTGTTGAAAACTCTATTGCCTTAGAATTTAAAGAATAGCTAAGAAAAATACATTCATCACTTTTTGCATCAAATTTTCCTAAATTATCTTTTCCATTGTTCAAAACAAAGTATTTGCAACCAAACGGATGAAAATAGCTAATGTTAGGCATTTTTCCTTTATAAAGCTCATAAGGAGTTTTCTTTAAAATAGGCCTAACCATAGCTCTATTTATAACATAACATGTAGTATTAATAGCTTCAGCCCAAAAATATTTAGGTAAATTGTCTTCACAAAGCATGGTTCTAAGCATTTCTTCTAAGGTTTTATTCCTTCTTTCAATTACCCTATTTTGTTGAGGAGTTTTAAGAGCTGAAAAATTATGACTAATTCCATTTTCATTATAATAATTATCAAAACCAAGATTTTCAAATTCTTTTCCATGATTACTCCTAATGCTAGTAATAGAATAACAGTTTTCATTTTGAACAAGTTTTGAAAAAGTGATGAATTTGTCTAAGGCTTCATTTTTCACACCTAAGAAGAACACCCAAATGAATCTAGTATAATCATCAATTATGACAAAACCATAGTGTTTCCCTCCTAAACTAGTGGTTCTAGTTGGTCCAAAAAAATCTAAATGGAGGAGTTGGAGTGACCTAGAGGTTGTAACACACTTCTTAGATTTAAATGGTACTCTCTTGTGCTTTCCTCTTATACAAGCCTCACACACCTTATCGTTTTCAAATTGAAGTTTAGGCAATCTTACGACTAAGTCTCTTTTAGCTAAATTAGATAAAACATGCATGCTAGGATGGCTTAGTCTCCTATGCTACAACCAAGGTTCATCTTCTTTTGTGGTCATAAAACATACATTTTTGTTATTTAGCTCATCTAAGTGTACAATATAAATATTTCCTTGTTTATGTCCTATGAAAAGAATTTGATTAGATTTATCATTAACAACATGACAACACAAAGCATCAAACACAGCTTTAAAACCTTTATCTCACAATTGACTAATACTAAGCAAGTTATGTTTTAATCCCCTAACATATAAGACATTTTCAATAGTTGAGGAAGAGTTGCCAATTCCTTCAATTTGTCCTTTGGAGTTGTCTCCAAATGTGACTTCTCCACCACTTTTAGGTTTTAAGATTTTGAATTCACTCTTGTCACCGGTCATGTCTCTTGAGCATCCACTATCAGAGTACTAATGCTCCTTAGACTTAGCTTTGTAGCAATGCTCTTCCTCCTACAAACAAATACATCAAACTTTTATCTTAGGTACCCAAATTTTCTTAGGTCCTTGAGAGTTAGTACTAATAATTTTTTATCCCTTAGGGATCCATTTCATTCTCAATAACTCATCATTTGAATTCAAGACATGCTTAGGCACCTAAATCTTCATAGCTATTTTTCCTCTAATGGTGGTCTTCCTAAATGTGCATGCTTGTGAAGAGTGTCCTAATTTATTACATAAAGTGCATAACACAAATTTTTCATCCTTAGCAAGGGGATTTTGAAATGAGTTTCCTTATTTGAAGCATTGTAGCCTACTCCTTCTTTATCAAAAAATACTCTTTGGGTCTCTAGCATGTGATCAAGTTTTTGTCGACCCATATAAAATCTAGAAAATGAGTTTTGCAAATTAATGTTCTTTTTAGTTAACTCTTTTATTTCTAGATTTGCATTTTCTAAATTCTTTTCACATTCTAACTTGGCATTCATGAGCATCTCATTTTCCTTTCTCAATTTTGAAATCATTTTCTTATATTTTATATTCATGAATTCAAACTCATTAGCTAAATCATCAAATACATCTTGTAACTAATCAAATGTGTATTCATTAGCATCAAATGAGTTGGATTTTACCTTTTTATCTTCAAAGGCCATGAAGCAAAGGTTGGCTACTTCCTCTTCAACATTTTCTTCATCGGAGCAATCACTATCACTCCATGTACCCATCATTGCCTTCTTCTTTGGTTTCTTCTCTCTTTGTTTTCTATAACAAGGACAATCAAATTTAATATGACCAGATTTTTTACATTCATAACAAATAATTGGATCATTTTCTTTCCTACTTGTTTCTCCTTTGCTAGAGTCTCTCCTAGGAGGTTTCCTAGAGTTTCCACTAGCTCTCATCCTCATGAATTTGTTGAACCTCCTTGCAAACATAGCCATCTCAAAAATCCTCATCATCACCACTATCATCATGATCATTTTTGGATTTCTCATTTGTGGTGGATTTCAAGGTAACTCTAACTTTCTTAAGAGGTTCTTGATTTCTTTTGAGTTTCATCTCATAGGTGAGTAGAAATCCTATAAGTTCATTTAAAGAAAGATTATAAGAATCCTTTGATTCCTCAATAGCTGCAACTTTAGCTTTACATGATTTAGGTAAGCTATTAAGAATCTTCTTCACCATTTCAACATTGGAATATGTCTTTCCTAAGGACTTGAGACCATTTATAATATCAGTAAATCTAGTAAACATGTTACTAATGGTTTCATCACTCTTCATTTTGAATAGCTCATAATCTTGAGTGAGCATACCTACTTTGGTCTCCTTGACTTATGTAGTTCCCTCATGAGTAATTGCAAACTTATCCCAAATTTGTTTTGCATTTTCACATTGTGAGACTCTATTATACTCATTAGGTCCTAGTGCACAAAAGAGTGTGTGCATTGCCTTATCATTTAATTGTGCCATTCTAAAATCATTTATGTCCCATTCATCCTCTTTCTTTGGCATTTCTTCCCTGTCAACTTTCTTACTTGGAACTACAGGACCTTTGACAATAATTCTCCACACTTCATAATCATTAGCTTGAACAAATAACATCATCCTAGTCTTCCAATACGCATAATTTCACCATTGAAGAGTGGTGGCATACTATAGAGTGTCCTTCTCCTACTAAGGGTGTAGCTACACTACTTTGAGCCATCTAGATCGTTTATACTCGATGAAAATTATTCCTAATCAATCTCAAGACCAAGCTCTGATACCAATTATTGGCTCTGCCGAGAGGGGGTGAATCAGTTTAACTACTAAATTCAAGTTTTTAAAATATGTAGCAAACAAATAAAACAATTTATGCAATAATATAACAAATGCAGTAAATAAAAGTGAGGAAGAAGAAGTAAACACAATATTTATAGAGGTTCGGCCAATCTCTTGCCTACATCCTCTCTCCTTAATCCTCTTGTCAAGGGATTGATTTCACTCTTCTTTGTGAATCAGTACAAGCCACGTCAAGGTGTGAAGAGACCTCTTACACTTCCTTTTGTAGGCTTAGGAATAACTTTCTTAACCTATCTCCTTGCAAAGCTACTCACACTCTTACAAAATAACCTTACAAGGCTTACATTCCCCTTTGAATCACAGAGATTAATATGAGTGGGCTATGTACAAGGTATAACCTCTTGAAGGTAGGAATTACACAAATCAAGTACAATGACTGGTTTTATTGAACTTTGAAATCTTTCTTGAGGCTTAGAAAAGATGCTGATTGCTTATTCTACCTTTAATCTTTATAAATGTATGTATTTATAGTCCACCAAGAGCTGAGAATGGTTGTTGGACCATTTAATGCAATTCTTCCCATTGAAACCCTAAAAAACTAGCCCTTGGGCACAGTTCTCATGATAGGGGATTGATCCTTAGCCATAGGAGATCGATCCCATAGCTCTAGAATTAAGTTGGAAAACATTCTACCAAATGGGGATCGATCCCTTCCCTGGGAGGATCAATCCTCTCCCTTGTTTCTGGTCCTTGGAAGCTTTCTGTCAAATGGGGGTCGATCCCATCCATGGGGGATCGATCCTCTCCTTTCAGTTTTGGTTCTAGAAGCATTCTGCCAATACAGGATCGATCCCTCAAGTCTTTCCTGCACTTTTGTGAGTTGTTTTGGGATAGGAATGATGTATTTTCTAATTTTAATTCAGTTCAAAATGTTCTTTCAACTTTATAAGGACATTTCTTAACTTAGTTGAAAACTTAGTTCAAAAACTTGTCAAGTAATTTTCTAACATTGTGTCCAATATATTCTTGAGAAAGTATTCAAAACCTTTTTAAAGACCAATAATGATAATCAATTAAATTATGGTCTTAATTTTGATAAGCAAATTTACAATATAGAGTTAGACATTTAACATCACTTAAGTTTTTGTCATTTTAAAATACATGTCAATTTAAAGCTAACAATATATTTTAATTTTAATTCATAAAATAATATAATAATAAATATGTATAGTAAAATAATAATTAATTGTATTAAATAAC
This sequence comes from Heritiera fomes, assembly GCA_032173925.1. Taxonomy (NCBI): domain Eukaryota; kingdom Viridiplantae; phylum Streptophyta; class Magnoliopsida; order Malvales; family Malvaceae; genus Heritiera; species Heritiera fomes. Next base: position 23,399,952 of record JAPDPM010000001.1, on the reverse strand, counting down.
AAAACTTAATAATAATATTAATTATTAACATGTTAGATTATATTAAATGATATTATTTAAAATACGTCTAAGATATTAAATAATATTATAAAATTTTAAATTAAATACTATTATAATATTATATTTTATTATTTTTCATATTTTAAATTTTTTGTATTTATATAAAAATATTAATTTTAGATTTTCTTAATTAAATATTTTTTTATATTAAAATTTAATATTATTTTCATTTAAAAATTAATGAATTTTATTTTATAACTTTTATTATAAAAATAGGCAACATTATACATAAACATAGTCCAATTATGAAAACAATCAGAAATGAAACCATGTTCCCAAAAATAATGAAAATAAGAAATTTTTACTTGAAGTAATTTTTTTCTTTTTCATTTTTTGAAAATAAAAAATATTACCAAACATGTTTATCATTGCCTTGTAGTTTTTAAAAAATAAAAACAAAAAAATACCAAAAAAACCTTATAATGGGTCGACAAATGGAAAGAAAGTGAATATATAGGCCCATTCATGAGTTATGTGACCCGTTCAATTTTAAAGCCTAGTTCAATTTTTGGAAGCATTTTAACAAAAATATTAAGTTCGTTAGATGAACTTTGGCTTGAAAATTGATGCTCGATAAAAATCAAGTGGAACTTGAGTTCACTTTTAGAGTCTAAGTTCGACCAAACCTAATAGTTTTAATCTTTTAACTATTTTTTATAACTCAGTTAATTTTATATTTGATTAAAATATGATTTTATATTTCATTAATTTTGAAAAAAAAATAAAGACATTTCAAGCAATGAAACTATTAAAATATATACTAACATATTTTTATTTACTTTATATTTTTTTTGTGCAATTTAATTTAAGCTTGTGATTTTTTAGACTTCGATTTAACTTTTCGTATTTTTATAATTTTTTTGTAAGAATTTATTTGAATTTATTGTGCTATGCTTATAAATTATTATGTGTATTTTATATTTTATATTATTATTTTTTAAAAAAATTAATAGTGTTTGGGTGGGTTAGGACGGATTTAGACTTATCAAGCTTCTGAAAAAATTAGACATGAAAAATCAGGTTGAGGAAATCATTTTCAATCTTAAGCTTTTTTGGTTTTCAAAAACTAACTTTCGAAAAATGATTTTTGTAAAATATTTACATTTTTGGAAAACAAAAATTTTCTGTTACTTGGATAAATTAATGAATAATATTTTCTATTATTTGATTGTATTTTAGAAAATCTTTTTTTAAATAATGTTAACATATATAATAAAATATTAAAAATTATTTATTATTACTTAGTTAATTTATTAATATTAAAAATAATTATATTTTCAAAAATAATATTAAAATATTATATTATTAAACATTTAAAAGAAAACTATTTATTATTATTTATACTAATATTTTTAAAAATATTTATAAAATTAAAAAATTATAGTTATAGTGAAAGTATTTGTGAGTAAAATTATGAGAAAAGTATTATTTATTTCTATTAATTATTAAAATACTAATATAAAATATTTATAAATAAAATATAAACACTATATTTTAAAGTAAAATATAAGAAATGATTAAAAAATATTAATTATTAAAATAATAACCCATGAGTTGTAACTCAGTTGACAAAGCAAGTTGAGTTTGTGGGAAAAGCTCTCGGATGCGACTCTCATTAAATACACCTTTGGAGAGAAGTGAAGAGCCTTAAGTGTGACTAAACCCCAAATATGATTAGTTTCATACCATTAAAATGGATGAACACCTGTGGTTTACACCAAAAATATATATTAATTTATAGTAGTATTTATATTATTTATTTTTAAATTAATAATATAATACTGTTTATTATTGAAATATTAAAAATAGTGGAGACTAATAATATAAAAATTAAAAAAAATTTAAACTTAGAGTTTTGAAAGATTTTTAATGTTGATATTTTAAAATTTTTAATCTAATTAAATAAAAATATTTTTATTAATATAGTCATATTTTAGGATAGGTTAAATTAAATCCGTTTAAAAAATCATACCCAAAGTTTAACTTGAACAGAGTTATATTTATGAGTTTGGTAAATAACCTTACACATAGACAATTATTTTCCAAATAATATTTTTTCCTTTTCAAAAATGAAAGGCAATTCCAGAAAAATTATCTAATTTTCTATTGATCAAGAAGTAATTTTTCATTTACCAATTAATTTTCTACCATATAAATACATAAAAATACAACAATCATTTTCTGGAGTTATTTTCTATTAAACAAATACAACTTAATGGTCTATCTAATAGCGACTTGATTTAGTCCATTAAGACTTCTAGGAATATTAATAAAAAGGAATTGCTTAGAAAAAAAAAGATTTTATTTTCAATATTCAGAGGTGGAAAAAATAACAAAAAAATAATTTTGTATGTTAAGGGAAAAAATATTCACAAAAATCACCAACGTTAGTAAAAGGTAGGGCTAAGAAAGAAACCAAGAAAACCAAAAAACTAATTTGAACCCGACATTTCAAATCGGTTCAATTCGGATAATAAGGAAATTCGATTTGGATCATGACGTCATTAAACCGAATTCATTGGTTCGAATCGGTTCGGATACGGATTATATATGAATATATTGTTATTTAATAATTTGTAATTTTTACTATTTATATCAAAAGTTCAAATTTTATAATTAATTAAAAACCCAAGGAAATATTGAAATAAAGCCTAATATTATTTAAATGCCTAAGAAAAAATTTTAAAAAAAATTGCTTAAACTAAAAAATCCAAATGACTGATCCGATCCGCATAAATTTGGATTGGATCGGATATATTTTATATTCGGATCGGATACGGATCGAAAAATTAAAAAACCGCTTAATTTGGATCGGATCAGATCAGATTTATGCAAAAATCCGATTCGATCCGACTCGATATTACCCCTAATAAAAGGAAAGTCCGTGGATTAACGTATTAAAATCTAAAGAACGATCTTGAACCATTGCTCAAACTCTTATACCATTATCATTAGAGTGTACATGATTAAAACTTTCGATGAACAATTCGTGAATATGTTCAGTTTTTGTTCGTTTATATTCATTTATTATTCTTAACAAACAATCACGAACTGTAACGTCTCAAAATATCAAATATTTTACTATATTCACATAAATAAACACATAATGATTGGGCTCATCTGCAATATCAACTAACTTCCAACTAAAAATTTATTATTTATATACAAAAACCCAGGATTCGAAATTCAAATTTACATAAACAAAATACAAATGTTTAACATTCCAAGTTTAAATACATAAAAGAAGTACTGTACAAAAATCTGAATACATAAAAATAAACTCAGTACACCTCGACGAGTCTGTACAATTGCCTAAGGAATATCGGAATTAGGTCTTCCTGGGAAGCAGACCCGATCTCACTGCAAATAATCTAGGAGTGAAAAAATAAAGGGGTGAGCTAACGTGCTCAGTAAGGAACATCTGTACAAAAGCTGATATAACGTATCATATATGCAGATTTCATAAATAGATATTTATACAAAATCATGAATCTAAAATATGAAATAAAACTGACACGATCTAATAAGAAGGATACAATAGTGGGTTGGGTAACCAAGTAGAGTATGAAAGGTACTTTGGAGTACCTGTCGTGTTCTGGTATCCAAAACCACTATAGGGATTTCATTTGATTTAATTAAATCACATATTCAAATATGCTTCCAATATTTTGAGAAATAACATACTTATAATAGAAATTAAATAACTTCTCCGTAAACAGCATAAATCATATTTATAACAATTTCTAATTAGTAAATCAAATAAATGATTTCACAAAATATCATATTCAAATCACGGAACATAAAATATGAATAAGTCGAAATCATAAATATATCAAAATTGAAAGTACCTAGATCTAAGTTAACTAGGGATTTACCTCTCCAGTATAATTTTAGTGGAGACTAGGCTACACCCAATAGACACATGCACTGTAATAGACGTATGGCCATACTTAGGGTACTACAGTGTGTACATGAGCCAGTACACCTATGGGAGCTAGAAGACTGGAATAGAGTCAACATCAATCAAAATGGAACGAAAATGCATGTACCCATAGGTAGCTACGGGTCCACAGTCTCAAAACATTTAAATAAATATTTTCAAAATAGTTTACGGAGATAAATTAAATAAAACATATCTCAAAAAAATTCCTATAATCATATAATTACAAAATCAATAATATTATTTCACAAAACACAATGTCAAAATAATATTAACCTTACAAATATTCAAAATGAATTTCACAATAATAAAATATTCCAACTTAAGAACTTAAAATAAATTTATAATTAATTTACCAAATTAAAGCATATAATGAATTTGTGATTTAATTATATAAATTCATATTTAAAAATTTATATTCACCCTTATAAATCAATTTCTCATACTTCGAAATTCATGTCAAAATGATAGTTTGAGATAGCATAAGTGGTTTTAGAAATTTTCGATAGCATTACAGATTATTCAAACCTAACCTTTCCTGCATAAAAATTCAGCTTCAAACCACAATTCACAATTCCAATATTCAATCCAAAAAATTTATTTAATTTTCCACAAAGTGCAATTCTCATCAAAACATGTAGCGCTATATCTCTACGCTTTGTACAATATCACTTACATCTTATTTTCTTGATGGATGCCTCACTGCACCGGTAGAACCCTCGGGTTTAGAGGCTACAAATTATTATTCAAACTTGATAAATTCACTATATTTTATCTAAAAGAATATTTAACTATTTAAATATGAATGCATTCTCGGTCAAAATTGTCTAAATGACGTCAAATTTTTACCGGTGAAAAATTGTAAATTTTACTACATAACTCCGATTTCGATTTCGATTCCGATTGCGCCTAAATTCTCAGAATAATTTATACATTATTTTAAGACCTAAATTGTATTGAAATTGGCAAGAATTCACGTTTCCCTTCATAAGGCTGAAAACTTCTTCCTTTGCCACTTATGAAATTCCTTCAAATTTAATTACTTTATTAATTCTAAATTAATTTTACTAATTTTCTATACCATGTCCATATGAAATTCACATTAATTAACATCAAAATCACACTCCCTTAGGCTTGGCTGAATGGTCTTCTTCACCCTCCATATTAATTTTCTCACAATTAAACTAAACCAAGCTTGTTTCCTTGCTTATCTTAATTCCTACATTATTTTCATAACAAATTCTCATCAAAATTCACCATGTCAATGCATCATGAATGTTGACCGAAACCCTCATCATCCCAAACACATGATTTCAACATGACTTAAGCTTAAATAAACTTGGATATAGCTTAAGCACATGAGAATTAATAAGAAAACCATGAAAATTCCTAAGTTCCCATAACTTCTTACCTTGGCCGAATGGTATAGGGACTCTCTCACTCTAATTTTTACTGATTTAGAACTTGATTTAGGTACCAAATTGAAGAGGAGGTTGAGTAGGATAAGTTTGGTGAAGGAATTATTTGATTTTAATTTGATTTTCCTTATGTTTTTCTCACTTTCTCTCTTTTCAAGCTTGGCTATGGAGGTTTTCTTTTTCCACTGGTTGTTACCGATTTTCAGCCAAGAAGGAGCTGGAAAATTCAAGATAAATTGATATTTTAAGGAAAAGTTACCATTTTGCCCTTATCTTAAAGATTTCTTTCAAAATTACCCTTAAACTTTGACTTGGTTGAAAATAGTCTATCTAGCCTCCAAAATATTTTATTTAATCATAAGTCAACTCTATTTAACTTACTTTAATGTTTGGTGAAGTTTTTGTTGAGGTTCGGATACCAATTTGGGTGAAATTAGTAAAATATCCATAACTATAAATTTTTGCCTTTACCTCTAGCTTCCTCTATCAGTCTAGATATTCTAAAACTATATTTTATGAGAAATTATTTAGTATAACTAGAGGATCAAACTTCCTTTGGGTTTGACTGTTGTTTTCGAAAATTCTAACGACCTATGGACTAAACTGTCATTTTTCAATTGTTGCACATTTTTCAAAATATGCAAAAATAATCGATATTGAGGCTAAGACTCTTGCCATCATATTTTCCGGCTCCAAATATCGAATCTCTGAAGTTTAACCTTCTTTTGAACCTCCAAGAATCAGTGGGGCCCACTTACTATTTAATTATAAACCTAAATTAAAATCAAATAAAAATTATTTATAATTTTTCCATAATTCTCAATTATTTAAATATAATTAAACCGTACTATAAATTACGAGGTCTCACATTTCCCTCTACCTTAAGAAATTTGGTCATCTAAATTTGAGCGGACCTACTTGACAAACAGCTCTAGATATTTCTCTCTCATCAAACTCTCTAGCTCCTAAGTAGCTTCCTCTTCGGTATGGTACAGCCAAAGAACCTTAACCAGAGGTATCGATTTTGACCGCAACACCTTATCTTTTCAATCCAGAATCCGAATCGTTCTCTCCATGTAACTTATATCTTCTCGGATCTCCAACGGCTTATACTGAATCACATGGAATAGATCTGGATGGTACTTTTTGAGCATGGACACATGGAAGACATTGTGTACACCAAAGAGTTCTGGTGGTAAGGCTAACCAATATGCTACATCACCCACTCAATCTAGTATCTCAAAAAATCCGATGTAACGAGGACTTAGCTTACCATTCTTGTCAAATCTCATGATTCCTTTCGAAAGTGAAACTTTCAAGAATACCAAATCACCTACAGCAAACTCTAATGGTCGGCGTCTAACATCTACATAGCTCTTCTGTCGACTCTTAGCAGTTTTCAACCTATCACAAATCAACTGAACATCCCTAGAAGCCTGCTCAACTAAATCGAAAGCAAGAATCTTTCTGTTGCCCACTTCTTCCTATGCTATCGGCAAATGGCATCGTTGACCATACAGTGCTTCATAAGGGGCCATGCCGATAGTCGAATGATAACTATTATTATAGGTAAATTCCGCCAATGGAAGGTGATCATCCTAGGAGCCTTTAAAATCTAGCGCACAAGCTCTCAACATTCCTCAAGTGCCTGGATGGTGTGCTCGAACTGACCATCAGTCTGTGGGTCGAAAACTGTGCTGAAATTCAAACGAGATCCCATAACTTCCTGAAATCTTTCCCAGAAATGAGAAGTGAATTGGGAATCTTGGTCGGAAGTAATGCTCACTAGAGTATCATGCAACCTTAAGATCTCCTTGACATATAGATCTGCTAAGGCACTCAGAGAATCTGTAGACTTAATAGCTAGAAAGTGGGCGGACTTCGTCCATCGATCTACGATAACCCAAATCACATCATGATTCCGTCTGGTCCTTGGCAATCCCATGATGAAATCCATGGTGATGTGCTCCCATTTCCATGTCGAAATCTGTAGAGGCTGAAGCAATCCTGTCAGTTTCTGATGCTCCACTTTAACCTGTTGGCAAATGAGAATCTCGCAACAAACTTCGCGATGTCTCTCTTCATATTGGGCCACCAGTACACCTTTCGCAGATTCTGATACGTCTTGTTACTACCTGGATGCAAGGTGTACTTGGAACTGTGTGCCTCTACTAGAATCAACTCTCATAGTTGTTTATTCTCGGGAATATAGATCTTATTTTAAAACCTCAAAATGCCATCAGTGCCGATAACATACTCTAATTAAACCCCTAACTACAACTGACTGGCAATTTCAATACATCTTGGATCCTCCCTTTGAGCATTTCTGATCTGATCCATTCGCCCCAGCTCTATCTGAAAACTGGCCACTAATCCATACCTCTCAGAAGGAGAAATATCTAAACTGACGCTCATAAACTTTTCCAACAGCTCATATTCCTGAACCATCATATAGGATACCATCCCCAAATGCTTCCTATTAAATGCATCAGCTACAACATTAACCTTCCTTGAATGGTAGAAAATCTTGCAGTCATAGTCTTTTAGTAGCTCTATCCATCTGTGCTGCTTCATATTTAATTCTTTTTGTGAGAACAGATACTTCAAGCTTTTGTGATCTATGAATACTTGGAATCTATAACCATACAAATAATGACGCCATATCTTCAGAGCAAATACCATGGCGACAAATTATAGGTCATGCACGGGATAATTCCTCTCATGCTCCTTCAGTTGACGGGACCCATAAGCAATCACCTTTCCATGCTGCATTAGCGTGCAACCCAAATCTAGGGAGGAGGCATCACTGTATACAGAAAATCCTCCAGAACCGCTCAGAATGGTTAGGATCGGTGCTGTGGTCAACAATTGCTTCAACTACTAGAAACTGCGCTCACAGGCATCAGTCTGCTCGAACTTTATTTCCTTACGTGTGAGACATGTCAATGGAGTAACAAGTCTGGAGAAACCCTCAACAAACCTCCGATAGTATCCGACCAGACCAAGAAAACTCCGTATCTCCGTAACAGTCTTCGATCTCTCCTACCGAACAATAGCTTCAATCTTAGATGGATCAATTGACACCCCATCTTTAGAGACCACATGACCCAGAAAAGTGATCTGATCTAACCAAAATTCGTACTTGCTAAACTTGGCATAAAGTCTCCTGTTTCTAAGGGTTTATAAAACTATATACAGGTGCTGCTCGTGTTCCTCCTGCGACTTCGAATACACCAGTATATCATCAATAAACACTATGATGAACTTATCCAGATAAGGCTTGAAAACCTCATTTATCAAATTCATGAATGTTGCAGGGGTGTTTGTAAGCCCGAATGGCATTACCAAAAACTTGTAGTGGCCATACCGAGTTCTGAAAGCTGTCTTGGGTACACCACTCTCCTAAATCTTTAGCTAATGATACCTTGATCTCATATCAATCTTAGAAAATACCTTAGCACCTCTGAGTTGATCAAACAAATCATCAATCTAGGGAAGTGGATACTTATTCTTGATAGTAGCCTTATTGAGCAACCGATAATTGATACAGTCACAGGCTACTATCCTTCTTCTGGACAAACAAGACTGGTGCACCCCAAGGGGAAATGCTAGGATGGATAAAACCCTTACCTAATAACTCCTAGAGTTGCTTCTTGAGCTCTTCAAGCTCAACCAGTGCCATTCGATAAAGGGGCTTCGAGATGGGTTCAGTACTAAGCACTAAATCAATAGTGAACTCTATCTCCCGATCAGGCAAAAGTCCAAGTAAATCATCCAGAAACATATATGGGAAATCTCTAACTACTGGAACCTCGTGTAACTCTAGATGCCTAATTTCAATATCCTCCACATAGGCTATGAACCTTCAAAATTAAACAAATGCTTAGTTCTTAAATTCAAATCGAATGAATTTTGATGAAATGCTTAATTTCCTTCCTATACGGAAAGCCTTGTAATATACTTTTTGGTTGAGAGAAACTTATAAACTTAGTGTAACAGTCTACACTAACAAAATTCGTAGCTAGCCAGTCCATCCCTAAAATTACATCCAGATCGTACATATTTAACAAAACTAGGTTAGCTACAATTGATTTCTCTCCTATCTTTAGTTTACAATTTCTATATATTACATCTCTCATTTTTTATTCCTTAAATGGTGTAGTAATTTACAATGAGTACCCTAGGGGTTCAGGTTTCACCGGTATCTTAGTAGAACATGTAGGGGAAATAAATGAATGCATGGAGCCTAGGTCTATCAATGCAATAGCAATAATATCAAAAATGTAAATCTTGCCCCGTATAACATTAGAAGAGGCATTTGCAGCACCCTTATCTAAGGCATACACCTATCCTTGAGTCAACATCTGCTTACCCTTTTCTACTACTGTGGCTCTACGCGGTGCGAACAGTGTCGCCTTCTCCTCTTTAGCTGCTGGAGCAGTCGGCACTACCTCTCTGTCCTTAGGGCAATCTTTGATCATGTGACCTCCCTGTCCATATTTAAAATAAGCTCCCATCAACCAATAGTAGGGTTTGTCACTATACGACCTCTCACACTGTCTACATCTGGTCGCAACACCCCTCCGAGGAGTAGTGAATCTCCCAGTGCCAGCAAATCGGTTGGATCTATCTCCAGTAGGTTTATCCCGAATGATAATCCCTGTAGGCCTCTTAACCGGCCTAAAATCACTCCTATTGTCGCCCGGTTGAATCTTCCTCTTGCCCTTGCTCTTAGCCCGAAATTTCAACTCCGCCTATTGAGCCTCATAATTCTACTCACATAGTTAGGCTCGGCAGACTGCCTCATCATAACTGGAAATGTCGAACAGGGCTAAACTGTTCCTAATAAATATCTTAAGACTCGATACGAACCGCTGGATCTTATATTTCTCACTCCTAGCAACTTCCGGATTGAAACGGCTTAAGGTAGTAAATCTGGACTCGTATTGGTCCATTGTCATGTTCCATGCTTAAAGCTCATAAACTCTTACTTCAATTTCATCTAGTCTGTACCGAGGATGTACTGCCAGAAAAAGGCCTCTAAAAAAATCTCCCAAGTCAACTCAAGGTGTCTAGCTGATAAAACTATCGTGGTGGACTTCCACCAATACTTTGCATCGCCCACCAGTAAAAATGTAGCTAACCTTCTAGGTCTCCAAACAGGTCATATAATCAAACAGCTTTTCTACCTCGTTAATCCACTCTTTTACAGCCATCGGATCCTTCTCCCTTCTGAACTTTGGTGAATACAACTTCTTAAACTACCTGATTAGATTAGCATCATAACCCCTAACTGGAACTCGCCTCGGTTGCTCTGGAATCAAGGGCTGAGGTTGCAATAGGGGTTGAATTGGCTGGTGCTACGACTCTAGCTGTGGCGCTGGTGGTGGAGGTGGAAGTTATGTTGGCTCGGGTGCCGATGCTCAATTAAAACTCTCAACAAAGTCTGCTACAATTCTTTTCAGCCTCGATATTCGCATTTCTAAACTCTTAAGCTATGGAGGGAAAGCTGCCTCCGGCATTGGCTCCAGAGTAGGCTCTGGAGTGGGCTGTACCCGCTTAAGGTGTCCCCTACATTGTTTGGTACCTCTTCACGTGTCCAACATACTGCACCACAATAAATCTCACAGAATTGATTTTATTCTCCTAATTCATTTATATATTCAGATAAGTACAGTACTACTTGGGATGTTTATCATTTCAAATCAGAAGACACTGACAAACATCAGGCCAACCTTGCTTTGATACCACCTTAACTGTAATGTCCCGAAATATCAAATGTTTTACTATATTCACATAAATAAACACATAAAGAATGGCTCATCTGCAATGTCAATTAACTTTCAAATAAAAATTTATTATTTATAGACAAAACGTAGGATTCAAAATTCAAATTTAAATAAATAAAATACAAATGTTTAACATCCCAAGTTTAATATACATAAAAGTAGTACTATACAAAAATCTGAATACATAAAAATAAACTCAGTATACCTCGACGAGTCTGTACAATCACCTAAGGAATACCGAAATCAGGTCCTCCTGGAAAGCAGACCCGATCTCACTGCAAATAATCTGAGAGTGAAAAAATAAAGGGGTAAGCTAACGTGTTCAGTAAAGAACATCTATACAAAAGCTGATATAACGTATTCTATATACAGATTTCATAAAAATATTTTGTAAGACCTCGTAATTTATAGTACGATTTTATTATATTTAAATAATTGAGATTTTTGGAATAATTATAATTAATTAATATTTGATTTTATCTTAGGTTTTATGGTTAAACAGTAAGTGGGCCCCATAGATTCCCGAAAGTCTAGATGAAGGTGAAACTTCAAAGGTTTGATATTTGGAGCTAGGAAATATGATGGTAAGAGTCTTAGCCTCCATCTTGATTATTTTTGCATATTTTGAAAAATGTGCAACAAATTGAAAAATGATGGTTTAGTCCATAGGCTGTCAGAATTTTCAGAAATAATAGTCAAATCAAGAGGACTTTGGACCTATGGTTTATACTAACTAATTCCTCATAAAATATAGTTTTATAATATCTAGACAGATGGAAGAAATTAGAAGTGAAGATAGAAATTTATGCGATTTTACGGTTATGGGTATTTTAGTAATTTCACCCAAATCGGTAACCAAACCTCAACAAAAGCTTCACCAAACATTAAAGCAAGTTAAATAGAGTTGATTCATGATTAAATAAAATATTTTAGAGGTTAGACAAACTGTTTTCAACCAAGTCAAATTTTAAGGGCAATTTTGGAAAAAATCTTTAAGTATAAGGGCAAAATGATAATTTTGGGTAAAAAAATATCATTTAAAAGCCAATTTCCAGCTTCTTCTTCCATTAAAATTGGTAGCAACCAGCAGAAAAGAAAAACTCCATTGACGCCACCTTGGTGAGAGGAGAGAAAGTGAAAAGCTTAGGTAAATCACCCTAAAATCAATTTCTTCCTTCACCAAAATTATTCTACTCAACTTGCTCTTCAATTTGGTGCCTAAATCAAGTGTTAAATCAGCAAAAATCAGACCCTAAGGTCTTCCCCTACCATTCAGCCAAGGTAAATTTAAAAGGAATTCTAAGTTTTTTTTTCATGAAATTCAAGTTAAATCTCATGTGTTCATGATGTATTCATGTTTCTTCTAGCCTAAATCATGCAGAAATCATGTAAAGGGACACATGAGGGTTTTGGCCACCTTCCACTCTCCATGCATATCATGTGTTTTAATGGGAATTAAGTGTAGAAAATATGTTAGGCATTATAACAAGTATGAAAATAAGGTTAATTAATTAAATTGGAAGAAATTCTATAAGTGGGGTGAAGGATGAGGTTCGGCCAAGGCATGAATGGGCTGGAACCTTATGTCATTTAATGTGAATTATTTGTAGGAATAATGTGGAAAATTAAATAAGCAAAACTTGATTAAATAAAAGTGCTTAATTTGAAAAAAATGTAAAGTGTGGCACAAAAGGGTGATTCAGCCTTGATGAAGGGGAGGATGAATTCATGGCCATTTCAATGTAATTTAGGTCCTAAAATAATGTAAAAATTATTTTGAGAATTTAGGCACAATCGGAATCGAAATCAAGCTATGTAGCAAAAGTTACAATTTTTCACCGATAGAAATTTAATTGCATTTAGACAATTTTGACAGTCAATGCATTCATATTTAAATATTCCTTTAGATAAAATATAGTGAATTTATCAAGTTTGAATAATAATTTGTAGCCTCTAAACCGAAGGGTTCTATCGGTGCTAACGAGGCGTCTATCGATAAAATTAGAGGTAAGGGATATTTGTACAAAGTGTAGGGATATAGTGCTGCATGTTTTGATGAGAATTGCAATTTGTGGAAATTAAATAAATATTTTGGATTGAATATTCGAACTATGAATTTGTGGCTTAAAGCTAGATTTCTATGCAGGAAGGGTTAGATTTGAATAAACTGTTATGTTACCGAAAATTTCTAAAATCACTTATGCTATCTCAAACTATCATTTTGGCATGAATTTGGAAGTATGAGAAGTTGATTTATGAGGTTTAATATAAATGCTTAAATATGAATTTATATAATTAAATCACAAATTCATAATGTGCTTTAATTTAGCTAATTAATTACAAAACTTTTATTTTAAGATCTGATGTTGGAATATTTTATTATTGTGGAATTTATTTAAAATATTTGCAAGGCTAATATTATTTTGATAGTAAGTTGTGTGAAATAATAATATGATTTTATGATTTTGTGATTATGTGCTTTTATATTAATTTATTTGAGATATGTTTTATTTAATTTATCTCCGTAAACAACTCTTCACTATTTTTTAAATGTTTTGAGACTGTGGCTTTGTAGCTACCTGCAGTACATGCATTTTCGTTCCGTTTTGATTGCTATTGACTTTGGCCCAATCTTCTAGCTCCCACAGGTATTACCTAGCTAGTGTACACACTGTGGTAACCTGATTATGGCCACACGTCATTGAGCATAGCCTAGTCTTCACTAAAATTATACCGGGGTGGTAAATCCTTGATTAACTTAGATCTAGGCACTCACAGTTTTGATATATTTATAATTTCGATTTATCCGTATTTTATGTTTTGTTATATGAATTTGATACTTTGTGAAATTATTTATTTGAATTTGTTAGCTTTAAATTGACATATATATTTTGAAATGACAAAAACTTAAGTAAGCTTTAATGTTTTAATTCATATTGTAAATTTGCCTTATCACACATGATTTTCTCAATACATTTCAAGTGATCATATCAAACATTAAGACCATGATTTAATGATGCATACTCTTATTGGTCTTAATACTTTGTAAATGTTTTGAATATTTTAGAAAATCACTTGATGAATTTTTAGACCATGTTTTCATTTGAGAAAGTCAAGAAAAACTCCCACAAAAATGCCAAAATGTTTTGGGTTGGATTAGGATCAAAGACCACATCATTTCTAACTCAAAAAGTGCAAGAAATCACCTTCTGGAGAGAAGGGATCGATCCCCTAAGGGAAGGGATCGATCCCCTTTTGGCAGTAAGCTCCCAACGGCTAGAAAAGGTCCCTCAGCCCAGAAGATTCAGATCTGGAATGAAGGGATCGATCCCCTATGGGAAGGGATCGATCCCTTTGCTCGAAAATAGCCTAAAACGGCTAGTTTTTGTGAGACAACGGTAATATCCGAGATTTGGCTCCACCCAACGGCTAGAATACATCCAAGGGACTATAAATAGAGGCTTAGAAGCTAAAGAAAGCAAGAGGAACTACTCAGTAACTCCATAACACATATTCCTCAAATCCTCAAGCCTCAAACAACAAATCAAGAGCTCCAAAGTTTTCATCTTCTATCATTCACTTATCTCTTGTATAGAATAGAACAAACTTTGTATAGGCTTTATCCTTGTGCTTAAACATTGTAATCCCTTGCCTATCTAGAGGCCTTTCTTCGATTACACAAGTTGTAAACACAATCATTCCTTGTAAAGGGAAGGTTTCTCTTTTGCCTTAGAAAAAGAGGGAGGTTACTCTTTAGCCTTAGAAAAAGAGGGAGGTTACTTTTTAGCCTAAGAAAAAGATGGAGGTTTCTCTTTAGCCTAGAAAAAGAGGGAGAAGAGGTTTCTCTTGAGCCTAGAAAAAGAGAGAGGTTTCTCTTGAGCCTTGAAAAGAGGGAGTGTAACAAATTCAAGGATAGTGAATTTGGGAAAATCCTTGAGAGCGTCTCAAGGTAGAGGACGTAGGCAAGGTTGCTGAACCTCTATAAATTACTTGCGTACATTTCTCTTTCCCTACTCTCTTTAATTACTTGCAATTATATTTGTGCTTATTGTATTGAATTTGAATTGCATGCTTGCCTAGCTTAGAGAACTTAGAAAATATCAAACAGGCTAGAGAATTTAAAAGAATCAAAAAACTGGCTTAAGGTTAGCTAAAAACCGATTCACCCCCTCTCGGTATTGCCTATAAGAGCCAACAATTAGTATCAGAACTTGAGCTCGAGATCGATTTAGACTAACTTCTATCGAGCAAAACGATCTTAAATGGCTCACTTGAATATAGGCACACCCATAGGAGAAGAAGGACAATCATTAGTTAGACCTCCACTCTTCAATGGTGAAAATTATTCATATTGGAAAACTAGAATGATGTTGTTTGTACAATCAAACGATTATGAAGTATGGAGAATTATAGTGAATGGTCCTAGAATTCCCATGAAGAAAATAGATGGAATAGATGTCTCTAAGAGTGAGGATGAGTGGGACACAAATGACATGAGAGTGGCACAATTGAATGCCAAGGCTATGCACACTCTCTTTTGTGCTTTAGGTCCCAATGAATATAATAGAGTCTCCTTGTGTGAGAATGCCAAACAAATATGGGACAAACTAGCCATCACACATGAAGGGACCAATCAAGTTAAGGAAACCAAAGTAGGAATGCTCACACATGATTATGAGCTATTTAGGATGAAAGAAAATGAGTCCATTAGCGAAATGTTCACTAGGTTTAATGATATAATTAATGGACTTAAGGCATTAGGCAAGAACTATTCCAATGTTGAAATGGTAAAGAAAATTTTGAATAGCTTGCCACAATCATGGGAGGCAAAGGTAACCGCAATAGAAGAGTCTAAAAATCCAAATACCTTGTCTCTAGATGAACTTATGGGCTCCCTACTTACATATGAGATGAAATTGAAAAGAAATGAAGTGCCTTTAAAGAAAGTAGGGGTAGCACTTAAGTCTTCCACTCAGGAGGTCATTGAAGATGATAGTGATGAGAGTGGAAATGAGGAAGAAAAAGAAATGGCAATGTTTGCCAAAAGATTTAATAGATTTATGAGAATGAAAGAGAGAGAGCAAAATAGGAGACATCATAGGGGAGAGTCTAGTAGAAGAGAAAAAGATCACTTAGTGTGTTATGAATGTAATGAACCGGGTCACACTAAGCTAGATTGCCCCTTACTTAGGAAAGAAAAGGATAGGAAACCTAAGAAGAAAGCATTTGTGGCTGCATGGAGTGATAGTGATAGCTCCGATGAGGAAAACGTAGATAATGAGGTAGCCTACACATGCTTTATGGCCATTAGTGATGATGAGACTAGCTCTAGTTCTAGTGAAAATAATGATTTCACATTTGATGAGTTACAAAATGCTTTTAATGAATTAGCAAATGAATTTCAATACATGAATTCTAAATATAAGAAAATCATTGCTAATTTGAAAATAGAAAAGGAAACCTTGACTAATGTTAAGCTAGAATTAAAGAAGAAACTAAAAGAGGCCAACTTAGAAATAAATGAGTTAAATAAAAAGAACTTAAATTTGCATAACTCATTTACTAGGTTCTATATGGGTCAACAAAAATTAGATCACATGCTTAAGACCCAAAGAGCTTTCTTTGATAAAGATGGGTTAGGTTATAATGCAATACAAAAAGAAACTCATCTAAAGAATTTTCTTGTGAGCAAAAATTCTATGCATGATACATTTCTCACATGCTCACTATGTAATAGGATAGGCCACTCTTCACAAGCATGCACATATAAAAAAACTACCTTTAGAGGAAAAGTGGTTAGGAAGATGTGGATGCCAAAGCATGCAATAAATAATGATGAATTATGCTTGAAATGGATCCCAAAAGGATCAAAAATTATTAGCACTAACTCTCATGGACCCAAGAAAATTTGGGTACCAAAGCATGCTTGAAAATGTGTTTGTTGTAGGAGTATTAGAGCATGGAGTTACAAAGAAACAATGGGGTTTGAATGCTCTACACACCTCTATAAAGATTGCTTGTGCCAATGAGAAAAAGGAAAAGCTTGAGGATCCATCACAACAATTCTTCAAAGGATAGCTCAAGGTGGACTCAACAATTCAAGGCAAAGCATTCTCTAGCAAAGGAGTATTGTAAGCTTAATTCCTTGCTCCTTAAACTTTTTATTGTTTATGCCTTGATAATATGGTTTGTTGATAATCTTTGATGCATTGTGATGATTGTTGAGTGTTTTGATGATTGAATGAAAGGCATGATTTATGATTTTGAAATGTTTATTGGATTTCTGCAGTTTGAGCAAGTTTGATATGTTTAGATAATATATTTAGTTGCTCAAAAATTGTCAAATATGTCATATATGCAAAATGCTATGTCATGAGCATTAATGAAGAATTTGTATGTTGGAAATCATGGCATGTTGTTCACAAGATGTATGCTTTGATGTTATATGTGCTTAAAACCTATGTGAACAAGTTTGTTTTGACATATTTGTGGTATCCAATGCTTTGGTTTGGTGAAAATATGCATAATGCTTAAAATGACCTCCTTTGAGACCAAAAATGCATATATTGGTGAAAATCCTTCCAAAATTACAAAATCTATTGTAAAATGGTTTTCATCCATGTTTTTCATTCATACAAGTCCAAAATCATGTTTTAAAAATGTTTAAACCCTTACTTGGACTTAAAACATTCAAAAACGAAGTTTTGGCACCTCAAAGGTTGGATTTTCTGTCAAAAAACTGCAGAAACAGGATGAGGGATCGATCCCTTAGCAAGCAGGATCGATCCCCCTTGAACAGAATGTAGGAAATCTACATTCTGGAGTTAAGGGATCGATCCCCCTCCTTAAGGGATCGATCCCCCAAGCCAAAATGGCTTTTCTGCATTGTTTTAACCGAAATTGAGAAGAACTTTTCACTGTTTTGATACTTTCTCTCTTCTCAACTTAAAATTCATTGTTTTAACTTCTTTTTGATGATCTTTAATATATGAAAACTCATTTTTCATTGATATCATGCCTCAACTCAATTAATTTGTATCATTCCCAACAAATGGTATCACTTTCAACAATCAATATCATTTTTCTTGAGCTCACAAGTGCACAATCATTTCTCTTGTTGAAAACATTTTTGAATTGAATAAATCTTGAAATAATCTTGAAATATATTTTCAATGAATGCTTAAACATAATTTTTAAGAATTATTTCAGTGATTTATGGATATATTTGAGAATTTGATGAACTTGTGCATAATGAATATTGATCATTCCTTTTGTTCATCTTAGTCAAGCATGCTTATAGGATTATGTGTATTAGCTTGACTCAACTACTCCACACTAGGTTACATGATAATTATACATCTAGTGGAAGAATAATTAAAACTTGACCTTAATGATTGACTTCAAATGTAAATTCAACAATTGGTATAAGGTCATAATTTTCCTTGGCTTATAATTAGTGATGATAAATGAATTCTAAATGTTGAGTTACATGAAAATTTATCATCCATGAAATTAATTCTTTATAGCCAAATTATTATGGAACTTGAGCATTAATGACAACACCAACATTCAAAGATAAATGCAAACATTAACAAATGTACCTTGATTGATATCCATGTATTTATTCTTGATTGTTTTGATGTGAACTTACATGCTTGCTTGAGTTGAATCAATAATCATGCCTATGAGATGAGAGTACTTATTTTCATGAAATTATGTGCTTAATCTCACTCATAGATCATGAACTTTAATATTTTGAGCATGATATTGATTTACTTAGGCAAAATCATTTTAGTTAAAATAGCATATACCCTCTAGAACTTTAAATGATGATAACAACTAGGGATATGGCTATTAATTGATTAAAATGGTAATATTGAATCTTTCCTTGCTCATAATTGGTTAAGGACTTGAATTGGAAAATGAGCATAGGATTTTTGTGCTTAAAACCATGGAAGAAAATGTGTTTGCTTGAATACTTTGATTTTTTGAATCTTCCATATGGTATAACTTTGTGCATATGAATTTGGATTAATACTTTATGATAGTATGCTAATGTTTAATTAATCCATATGCATATTGGATGGTGTGTGTTTGTGTTCTTACATTTTTAGAATGATTATTTTCTTGACATGAACACACTACACATAAATATTGGATTCATGCAAAATGACTAAGTCAACCATTAGTAACAATTGGCATTTAGATAGAAATGACAATTAGTATCATTGGCAATCATATTTTCAACAATTGGTAGGCCAAAACTAAATTGCCAATTGATATGAGCTTTAAATTGACAATTCTTCTCATGCTCTTTAGTTTGAAATGACAAATCGAGAAGAATCCATTTAGAATATTTTTGCATGAAACTCTTGTGTGCTAGAATTTGTAGTTAATTGCAATATATCTTGATTCTATGCACTCTCTTGCTTGAAAATGATTTATTAGCTCATGTATTCATATGTCATCTAATTTCAGCTCATAATCATGATGTATTACCATGCACCTTAGTTAGACTTAAGAGAATAATTGATATACTTAGGTGCTTAATAGGATTGAAATAAGCAAGTTATAGACCTTAGTAGATATTTATACACAACTTGCTTCATTATTTACCAATTGGGAACTTCTTGCAAAATTATTTATTAGTATCAAAATTATTTATAAATAATTGGTATAGGATCATAAGTCATGTTCTTTGCATGAATATTTCATACTCTTTATGAACAGTTGACTTATTTATTTGTGCTATGAGTCCCATGTACTAACATGTTTCTTGTTGGATAGAGCATATTTTTTTTATCTCTTCTCACATAGCCATGATTTTAGGGGGAGCATATTTTTATTATTTTTCCTTCTTTTTGCTATGACAAAAAGGGGGAGAGATAGATATTAAAAGGGAGAGATATTAAGGGGGAGAGATAATGGGGGAGAAATAGTTTGAAAATTCATTTTCAAAACCCATGCTTATATTAAGGGGGAGCTTTGTAAAATCCTGCTTTATTTGAGGGGGAGTATTTTATCAAAGAATTTTCAAAGCAAATTTACATTAAGTTTTGTCATATCAAAAAGGGGGAGATTGTTAGCTTTAAATTGACATATATATTTTGAAATGACAAAAACTTAAGTAAGCTTTAATGCTTTAATTCATATTATAAATTTGCCTTATCACACATGATTTTCTCAATACATTTCAAGTGATCATATCAAACATTAAGACCATGATTTAATGATGCATACTCTTATTGGTCTTAATACTTTGTAAATGTTTTGAATATTTTAGAAAATCACTTGATAAATTTTTAGACCATGTTTTCATTTGAGAAAGTCAAGAAAAACTCCCACAAAAATACCAAAATGTTTTGGGTTGGATTAGGATCAAAGACCACATTATTTCTAACTCAAAAAGTGTAGGAAATCACCTTCTGGAGAGAAGGGATCGATCCCCTAAGGGAAGGGATCGATCCCCTTTTGGCAGTAAGTTCCCAACGGCTAGAAAAGGTCCCTCAGCCCAGAAGATTCAGATCTGGAATGAAGGGATCGATCCCCTATGGGAAGGGATCGATCCCTTTGCTCGAAAATAGCCTATAACGACTAGTTTTTGTGAGACAACGGTAATATCCGAGATTTGGCTCCACCCAACGGCTAGAATACATCCAAGGGACTATAAATAGAGGCTTAGAAGCTAAAGAAAGCAAGAGGAACTACTCAGCAACTCTATAACATATATTCCTCAAATCCTCAAGCCTCAAACAACAAATCAAGAGCTCCAAAGTTTTCATCTTCTATCATTCACTTATCTCTTGTATAGAATAGCACAAACTTTGTATAGGCTTTATCCTTGTGCTTAAACATTGTAATCCCTTGCCTATCTAGAGGCCTTTCTTCGATTACACAAGTTGTAAACACAATCATTCCTTGTAAAGGGGAGGTTTCTCTTTAGCCTTAGAAAAAGAGGGAGGTTACTCTTTAGCCTAAGAAAAAGAGGGAGGTTTCTCTTTAGCTTTCTCTTTAGCCTTAGAAAAAGAGGGAGGTTACTCTTTAGCCTAAGAAAAAGAGGGAGGTTTCTCTTTAGCCTAGAAAAAGAGGGAGAAGAGGTTTCTCTTGAGCCTAGAAAAAGAGAGAGGTTTCTCTTGAGCCTTGAAAAGAGGGAGTGTAACAAATTCAAGGATAGTGAATTTGGGAAAATCCTTGGGAGCGTCTCAAGGTAGAGGACGTAGGCAAGGTTGCCGAACTTCTATAAATTACTTGCGTACATTTCTCTTTCCCTACTCTCTTTAATTACTTGCAATTATATTTGTGCTTATTGTATTGAATTTGAATTGCATGCTTGCCTAGCTTAGAGAACTTAGAAAATATCAAATAAGCTAGAGAATTTAAAAGAATCGAAAAACGGGCTTAAGGTTAGCTAAAAACCGATTCAACCCCCCTCTCGGTATTGCCTATAAGAGCCAACAGAATTATTTGTGAGAAATTTGATATAAATATGATTTTATACTGTTTATGGAAAAATTGTTTAACTTTTGATATAGGTATGTTTATTTTTCAAACACTGGAATTTTATTTGAATTTGTGATTTAATTAAATCAAATGAATTTCCTATAGTGGCTTTGGATACCGGAACACGACAGATACTTCAAAGTATCTCTCATACTCTACCCGATTACCTAACTCACTATAGTATCCTTTCTATTAAATTGTGCCATGTTTTATTTCATATTTTAAATTCATAATTTTGTATAAATATTTGTTTATGAAATCTGCATATAAGATACATTATATCAACTTTCGTATAGATGTCTCTTACTGAGCACGTTTTGCATGCCTCTTTATTTTTCCACTCCTAGATTATTTGTAGTGAGATCGGGTTTGCTTTACTGGAGGGCCTGATTGCTGTCAGGCGATTTTACTAATCCGTTGAGGTATACTGATTTATTTTTATGTATTCAGATTTTTGTATAGTACTATTTTATTGTATAATTACTTGGGATGTTAAACATTTGTATTTTTTTTATGCAAAGTTGAATTTCGAATCTTGGGTTATGTATATAGATAATAAAATTTTATTTGGAAGCTAATTGACATTGCACATGAGCCCAACCTTTATGTGTTTGTTTATGTGAATTTAGTAAAATATATAGTATTCTGAGACGTCACATATTTATACGAAATCATGAATTTAAAATATGAAATAAAACTGGCACGATCTAATAGGAAGGATACTATAGTGGGTTGGATAACCGAATAAAGTATGGGAGGTACTTTGGAGTACTTTTCGTGTTCCAGTATCCAAAGCCACTATAGGGATTTCATTTGATTTAATTAAATCACAAATTCAAATATAATTCCAATATTTTGAGAAATAACATACTTAAAATAGAAATTAAACAATTTCTCTGTAAATAGCATAAATCCTATTTATAACAATTTCTAACTGGTAAATCAAATAAATGATTTCACAAAATATCATATTCAAATCACGAAACATAAAATACAGATAAATCGAAATCATAAATATATCAAAACTGGGAGTGCCCAGATCTAAGTTAACTAGAGATTTACCATCCCAGTATAATTTTAGTGGAGACTAGGCTACACCCAATAATCACATGCACTATAATAGACGTATGACCATAGTCAAGGTATCATAGTGTGTATACATTAGCCAGGTGACACCTGTGAGAGCTAGAATACTGGGCTATAATCAACAGCAAATAGAACGGAACAGAAATACATGTACTCGCAAATAGCTACGGGGCCACAGTCTCAAAACATTTAAATAAATATTTTCAGAACAGTTTAAGGAGATAAATTAAATAAAATATATCTCAAATAAATTCCTATAATCATATAATTACAAAATCATAAAATCAATAATATTATTTCACAAAACATAATATCAAAATAATTTTCCTTACAAATATTCAAAATAAATTTCACAATAATAAAATATTCCAGCATAAGAACTTAAAATAAGTTTATAACTGATTTACTAAATTAAAACATATAATGAATTTGTGATTTAATTATATAAATTCATATTTAAGAATTTATATTCACCCTTATAAATCAATTTCTCATACTTCAAAATTCATGTCAAAATGATAGTTTGAGATAACATAAGTGGTTTTAGAAATTTTCGACAGCATAATAGATTATTCAAACCTAACCCTTCCTGCATAAAAATCCAGCTTCAAACCACAATTCACAGTTCCAATATTCAATCCAAAATATTTATTTAATTTTCCACAAATTGCAATTCTTAGCAAAACATGCAACGCTATATCCCTATGCTTCGTACAAATATCCCTTACATCTTATTTTCTCAATGGACGCCTCGTCAGCACCAGTAGAACCCTTGGCTTTAGAAGCTGCAAATTATTATTCAAACTTGAAAAATTCAGTATATTTTATCTAAAAGAATATTTAACTATTTAAATATGAATGCATTGTCTGTCAAAATTGTCTAAATACCGTCAAATTTTTATAGGTGAACAATTGTAACTTTTACTACATAACTCCACTTTCGATTCTAGTTGCGCCTAAATTCTCAGAATAATTTATACATTATTTTAAGACCTAAATTGTATTGAAATTGGCAAGAATTCACCTTCCCTTTCATAAGGCCGAAAACTTCTTCCTATGCCACTTATGGAATTCCGTCAAATTTATTTACTTTATTAATTCTAAATTAATTCTACTAATTTTCTATACCATATCCATATGAAATTCACGTTAATTAACATTAAAACCACACTCCCTTAGGCTTGGCCGAATGGTCTTCTTCACCCTCCATATTGATTTTCTCACAATTAAACTAAACCAAGCTTGTTTTCATGTTTATCTTAATTCCTACATTATTTTCATAACAAATTATCATAAAAAATTCACCATATCCATGCATAATGAATATTGATAGAAACCCTCATCATCCCAAACACATGATTTCAACATTATTTAAGCTTAAATAAACTTGGATATAGCTTAAGCGCATGAGAATTAATAAAAAAACCATGAAAATTTCTAAGTTCCCGTAACTTCTTACCTTGGCCAAACGGTATAGGGACTCTCTCACACTAATTTTTGCTGATTTCGAACTTGATTTAGGTACCAAATTGAAGAGGAGGTTGAGTAGGATAACTTTGTTGAAGGAATTATTTGATTTTAATTTGATTTTCCTTATATTTCTCTCACTTTCTCTCTCTTCTCAAGCTTGGCTATGAACGTTTTCTTTTGCTGTTGGTTGTTGACGATTTTTAGCCAAGAAGGAATTGGAAAATTCAAGATAAATTGATATTTTAAGGCAAAGTTACCATTTGCCCTTATACTTAAAGACTTCTTCTAAAATTGCCCTTAAACTTTGACTTGATTGAAAAAAGTCTATCTAACCTCCAAAATATTTTATTTAATCATAAATCAACTCTATTTAACTTGCTTTAATGTTTGGTGAAGCTTTTGTTGAGGTTCGGATACCGATTTGAGTGAAATTACTAAAATACCCATAATCGTAAAATCACGTAAATTTCTGCTTTTACCTTTAGTTTCCTCCATCAGTCTAGATATTCTAAAACTATATTTTATGAGAAATTATTTAGTATAACCAGAGGATCAAAAGTCGTTTTGGTTTGACTGTTATTTTCGAAAATTCTGATGGCCTATGAATTAAATTGTCAATTTTCAATTTGTTGCATATTTTTCAAAATATGTAAAAATAATCGATATTGAGGCTAAGGTTCTTACCATCATATTTCCTGACTCCAAATATCAAATCTCTAAAGTTTCACCTCCCTCTAGACCTCCGGGAATCAGTGGGGCTCACTTACTGTTTAATTATAACCTAAATTAAAATAAAAAATAAATTAATTATAATTATTCCATAATTCTCAATTATTTAAATATAATTAAATCGTATTATAAATTACGAGATCTCACACGAACAGAGGCATGATTTGTTTGTTTATGTTTTTGAGCAAATTCGTTTAATGTTCATTTAAAACTTATTTGTTTAATGAATCATTTAGTATTCGTTCACTGTTCAATAAAAATAAACTTTTAAATTACATATTTATTTATAAATTATTTTAATATGCACTTCATATTTATGTAAAATTTTTTAATTTGGCATCATATATATTAAGATAAATATAATTTATTTATATAAATTTTTTTTTGTTTTGTGTTTACGAATGTACTCATTTAATGTTCACATACACATGTTTTGAACATATTCATTTAATTTTTTTAAACATATATTCACAAATATACTCATTAATGTTCGTAAGCAAACTTAACGAACATTAACACGTTTGTTCATGTTTAGTTCGTCTACACTCAATCAATGCAAAACTGGCTAATTCGAAATGGGTTCAAGTTTTACGCCCGTTTAGAATAAATAGTGCTAAAAGAAACTTCTAGAGACCATACAAAAAACAGTCTTTTCCAAATTCAACCAACAAAAAAAAACATAGAAATGCACAAAAATCCCCAAATCTAATTTGTGAATGGAAACCCTAACCCTAACCCTCTCCCGAATCCCCCTGTTCGAATCCCTCACTTTCTCCCGCTTTCGGATCCTCCGTTTCTCCTTCTTCTTCGCCGGTGGCTGAAACCCCCTAATCCTACCCCTTTAATTTAATATTATTGCATTTCCTTTCATTTTTATTTGTTTTTATAGATAAAGATGGCAAATCTGATAATTGTACGGAAAGTAGAGAAATAGGGATAGAGATAGAAAGAGAAAGAGAGTTTAGGGAGAAAGAGATGGAGAATGGGGCGAGATCAGATGGAGGAGCAGTTGGGTCAATCGTGTGGGTACGCAGGAGGAACGGTTCGTGGTGGCCAGGGAAGATACTGGGGCCGGATGAGTTACCGGCATCTCACCTTACGTCTCCAAGGACCGGAACTCCCGTCAAACTTCTTGGCAGAGAGGATGCCAGCGTGTATGTCTCTTATTTTTGTCTTTTTCTTTTTTAATTTATTAATTTTATGGGCTTAATTTGTTTTAGCATTGCAAAAAAAAAAATTTTATCAGACGGTTTTAGTGTAACAAATTTAAAATTTTTCATCTTGATGATGATATGCTTAGGCCAGTAGGGAATCAGGATAGAATGGAACTAGTGGAAGAATAGAGAATAATTTGATTAATGTCAATGTTAGGAGAGTTCAAGGAAAATGAAGTGAGGATGACCCGTATCTTATGAACTTACTATGGACATGTTAAGGTTTAATTGACCCTTAAAAGAAAAGTGGTAATGGCTTTACAAATATAAGACGTGAAGGACAAATGAAGTATTTTGAGCTGTGATGTGGAAGTTAGTTTTGAGTTGTGATTTGTTTGCTAAGTTTTGAATGATCTGGTTTAATCCACAGTCTAGTCCTTTGATACTTTGCAAAAAGATTCGTGAAGATCTGAATATAGGTAGTAGTAGCATGGTTTCTAGGGTTTGAATGACATTTATCTCTATTTCTTTATGATTTCCAATTGAAAAGTGGTAGAATAAGAGGGAGGAAGACTAATCTAAACATTCATTCAAATCTTTTATTTATCTATTGTTTAGACTTGGACTTGTAAGGAAAAGTCAAATTTTATTTGTATGCCCTACCACCATCAACACCGCACACACACACACTCACACACACACATGAACATTTTTTTTTTCTCTTGATGGCACACTACATATTGTCTCGCTCAATGAAAGCTGATGTAATGTTTTGACATCATTATTGTCCTTAGAATACTGTTTAGACTGTTATGTTAGTTAAGAAGGCCCAAAAGGATTTGAATTTATCTGTTAGATAATATACTTGTTGAATTTTTATTGCCCTGGTTGTGGCCCTTTTAACTTTTTTCTGAACTGTGGAATCTAATATTATGTTGTATTTTATTTACTTTATTGTTTCTTTACCGTCCATGTTAGAGTGGGAGATGCTACATTGATGTATTCTTTATTTCTATTAAAGATACAAGTATTACCTGATTTTTAGAAGTTGGGTGAAGGATTATTTATGTAGTTTTTTGAAGCACATTCTCTGCAAATGCAATAATAAGTTAGCAGGTTTTTCAAGTTTTAGGCCAACAAAATAACTTTGCTTTCCAGTAGCATGTCTGAAGTTTATAAGAAGGGTAGTAGCATAATTGAGGCACCTTTGACCACTAGTTATACTAATTTGGTTGTTGATTTACTTAGACTGTAACTATTTGCTTTATAAATGCTTTCGTTACTATGTTGCAATCCTAGACAATTTCTGGTCTTAGAATAGATGCCATTAAGTTTAGTAAATAAATTTAAGTCATATTTCCTAGGCAATTCTTCTGTTGTATGGAAACATTGTTACCTTCCCTTCCACTGTGCTTTTGTATGTGAATACCTTTCCATATCCAGGCTGTTTCCCTTACCAGTCAACTTGTAACCCTGTTGGTCTGGAAATTTTCTTAAGTTCTCTTATTCTGGTTTATTGATGTGGAAAATGTGCAAATAACCTTTTTGACTTGCATTACTTCCTTCATTTTGCAACTATTCTTCTGTGGTCATTTTATTTGGAGAATTCCTGTGACTTTTGCTTTGTTGCGCCTCCTTTTATTTGAGGATATAGTCTTTATGATGTCATGGCTGAATTTTGGTTCAAAAGGATTTTTATTTTCACTAATTTAGATTAGAATGTTTATGATATATAGTCTTCTGTTTCATTTTCAATTTGTTTCTGCTTTTAAGATATTTTTTCTTTTTATTATTCTCAGTGATTGGTACAACTTAGAAAAGTCTAAGCGTGTGAAGGCATTTCGATGTGGGGAGTTTGACGATAGCATTGAAAGGGCAGAATCCTCACAAGGTATGCCACCAAAGAAAAGAGAGAAATATGCTCGACGGGAAGATGCTATCCTTCATGCACTTGAACTTGAGAAGGAATTGTTGAGAAAACAAGGAAAATTTGATAGACCTTCTGATGCAAGAAGTAAATCATCTGGTTCTGCTAAAAGGGATTCTGGAGGTTCAGATATTAGTAATGGAAAACCTGGGAACTCAAAATCAAATCCATCCAGGAGTGAAGATACTTCCATCAAAGGTGAGACTGTGAACAGCCCTATACACTTGCAAAACCAGGTCGGAAATCATCAGAGGTGGGAAAATGATACTGCTGAAATAATACCTCGGGTGAGAGGATTGCAGGACTTGGGGCTTAAGACTGCATGTGCAAAACAAAAACTTACATCTTTTGGTGCTTTGGATGTTCTATCTCCTTCCAGCAGGGTTTCTAGCATGGGAAGAGCCACTCACATTAATGGTAAATCTTCATTAGATGAAAGGAAAAGGTTACATGAGAGATTTACTAAGCAGTTTTGGTCAAGAGATGTGATAGGGTGCACCTTTTTGTTCAAAGTATTGCAGAGTAGTGGAAAATTAGATGTCCCTCATTTTTTGCAACCTAACTTCGTCCTGTTTCTACTTATATTTCAGGAGAGCGGATGGAAGGTGTTTCCCGAGCAAAGAGGAGCAGATCCATGTACCTGCCAGCCGAGTCATTTGATGCTTTGGATTATAAAGAAATTCCTCCAAACCAGATTGAGATGTCACCTTCCCGTTTCATGGAATGTGATCCTAGTCACCTGATTGAAGATAATAATGCTGTGTTCTTGGAAGATGGTGAATCTGGTTCTTCAGAATCAACTTCCTCTGAATCGGAGTCAGAGTCTGATTCTTCTGAGACTGATCCAGATATGGACGAGGATATCACTTCACACTCAGGTTAATACTTTTTAGTCTTAACTCTAGTTTCGTGCATTATGTTGGGAAGATTATCTTGTATCCTGGATAAATGTTTTCCTCTACTTTTAGGATTGTGCATACCCTGCAGACATGCAAGCTGGCTTTTGCTGTTACCTGTTTATCTTGAAAACCTTATGTTTCACGTACTGTTCTTCGTCCACCATTAATGGTATTTAGTCCTAAACATACTTGCCTAGACAGAGATTTCCCCTTTCTCTGGTTATTGATTTTGAAACAATCTTGGACTGGTTTGCAGTACAGCCAGATATGTTCTTTTCAGTCCTAGATTGTGGTTGGGGAAGGGAGTTTATATATATGGTCAAACAACAACTTGGATTAAAGATGCTCTGTGATTCTGTTTTCTGGTCAATTACTTTGAAGGTGTATGTGGTTTCATGTTTTCTTTGCAACATGTTTATGTTATCCGCTGAAATAAATTTTAGTGTTGTTTGACAGTTTTTAGAAGGGTTCTACTAGCTTAATGCTACCTATTATAATTAAGTTGCTGGATAAATAATGAAAGCAAAGAGTAAAAGATGAGAATAAATAAGCAGATGGGTCGTAGTATTAGGAAGAGAGGGGGAAAGACAGAAAAGAGATATAACAGAGAGAAAATAGGTACTGGTAATTGTTGGTTTGTTGAGAAATATTTGAAATTCTCTTTTAAATAAAAATTTAATTAATATTATAAAGTTCAATCATGGTGTATATCGTATAGATTGTAGTTTAAATTATAAGGAATTATGGAGTAAAGTGGTCAAATTTCATAGTTGAAAGCTCATATAAGATTCAATTAATAGCAGAGATCTAGAATGGAATTTGAAAGTTGGTTTATTGGCTACATGTGAAATTAAATTTCTTCGTTCCTTTTTGCTTCTTAATAGTTTGGAGGCCAACATAAAAATATGCATGAAAATAATATAAATCACAGAATTTTAATATAAGATTAACAATTTGGGGAGCCAATATATATACACTTTTGAATTTGGCAAAATTTGCGAGATCAAAATGTAGGAATTTGAGAACTTTTTTTTGGGAGGTGGGGGAATGCATGGCCTCTTATTGTACAACTATGCTACCCTTTTTGTTACCTGAGGAATTTGATGTTTAGTAATTAAGGAAAGCATCATGGCCTGTCTAACTATTGTTGGTAATCGATTTATTATAGTTTCTTATTACTTTCATATTCGCTCTATTCAGGTGCTACTGTTTGTGTGGAAGCTCGATTGGGTGCCTTTCAAAGACCTGATGCACTAGGAGATGGAAGTATGGGCCAGGAGGAGTCAGATGAGTCATCTCTTTCTGGTGAGATGTGTCATTTCTATTCTCGTGATCATCTTTCTGTGAATGAAGCAGTGTCCAAATGGCAGCTAAAAGGGAAAAGGAACATACGGAATATGCCAAAAAGATATATGGATGCAGGAGAGATAAGAGATTATAATGGATCTGCTCATGGGATATATCATGAAGAAAGGGGAATTTTCAGAAGAAGGTCATTAGGTCAGAGTTCTCGTAGAAATCATGACTTTGATGATGATGTTGATGTTGCTGGATTGAATGCAAAAGATTTCCGGTCGCAAATGGTTGGTTTTGACGATAGAGGATATTTGTGGTCACCAAGGGCTTCATCCAAAAGTAGAAATAGTTTCAATCGTGATGTCATTGATTGGGAAGGCATGCCTTGGGAGAACCATGCTACCGTGAAAAGAGAGTGGGAGGACAAAGTGTGGTACTTTGATCCAATATTTGCTGCCCATCGTCATTTTGGTGGGAAGAGAAGATCTATGTTGATAGATGTGGATTTGAAAGTCCAAGCAAGCTACCAGAAAGAACCTGTACCTATTGTTTCATTGATGAGAAAGTTCGATGGGAAGGCAATAATAGGGCATCCCATTCAAATTGAAGCCCTAGAAGACAGTTCAACTGAGACTCTTCTCCCCACTAATGGTTATATTAGTAATGGACTAATTAACCATGATGGAAATACTTCACTTCCACCAGCCTGGAGGACTGCAAAGAGGACCAATTTTAGGGTCCCACGTCCTCACCCACCATTTGTATTGGGTAGTTATGAAGCTGCTGAGTATCATTCCTTGGATCATGAAGAAAGAACACCTTTCAAGAAATACAATGTAGGAAGCTCTGATTATAAGGCAGGTCTGGTTAAAAAGAGCATCTCTAATGTTCCATGCTCTCCTACTGACAGGAAGCTCCAAAGAAAGTTACCAAAGAAATTAAGCTTATCTTCTAGCCAGAAAACAAGAACTCTGTCATCAATTGGTATAGAACATAATATCAGTTCTAATCCTATACATGATATCAGTAACTGTCAAATGGATGGATTAATCAAACCAGAGTCATCTGGACCCACAACAGTGGCTTGCATACCTGTCAAACTAGTGTTCAGTAGGTTACTTGAAAAGATCAATAGGCCACCATCAAAAGCTGCTTGTAAAGTGATTCTCTCCACAAGTGATGCAGTAAGAGATCCTTTATAGATTACATTGTACATTGATACACGAAACATTAAATACTGTCAGCAAAATAAGCATTGCTAATTTCCTCTTTTTGACAAAAAGCATTTACCTTCAGCACTACATTGTCAGCATTGCCAAGGTGAGTTGTCCGCTTTCTTCCAATAATTAGATAAGCCAGGTAATCAGCATAAGTTACATATCATGAACAAATTCTTTGCTTTCAGCGTTTTTAGGCGTTTACATTTACTGGGCATCTCTTTCTGAGGATTCAATAGAGAAAAAGTTTGTCAGGTAGCAAACAGGTAATTAGAAATTATGCCAGTAGTAGGCAGTTTGGAATTTGCATAATTATGTGTATCTGGTTTCCTCAGGCCAACCAATGTCATTGATACCACGGGAAGTTCTGGATTTTATATCTTGTTTGAGAAGTCATGAAATGGATGTCTAGTTTTACTAATGTAAGTAGATTTTGACCGTAAAAATGCACATTTTATGGGATCTACCGATAAAACAGGACACAAAAATGATAGTTGTTGGAATATGTTATTCACTTCTTTCATTTCGATTTTACCATTCTTTTTGAGATGTATACACTTAATTGTTTTGCAACATAGTTCATCTATGTGGGAGTAGATTACTTACATTGTGCCTTTTTTGTCTATCAATAGCAAGAAGCATATCTAAGATAATCTGGGAATATACTAATGCTATGCATTAATGCCATATTTGGTGCATTGGATGAATGATAGGGTAGTATGATTATTGTTCTATTTTATGTTTGGTGCACAAATAAAATGAATGATTGTAGTGCAAAGAAGATTAGCTCTCCTAGTATAAGATGATTTAATCTTTTCCACTTTGGGTGTGCTTTGACATAAATATTAAGCTAATTAAATGAATTTGGATTTGAAAATTGAGACTTGTTAAAACGTAGATCAGGCTTTGGTTCACTGTATTTAAGTTTAAGTTTGACTCTATGATTATAAAGTTTTACTATTTTTTATGCTAGTGCATTTTTTGATTACTTTTAATTTTTTTTGTACAATTTAGTTTGAGTGTATTTTTTATATTTTAATCTAAATTTTCTTTTTTTTTTGTTTATTGGAACTTATTATGTTGTTAACTATCAAAGGTATTAATATTTTAATATTTTGTTATATTTTTTTAAAAAAATTTAAGTGTTTTTGAGTGAGTTTGGACTTAATAGTTGTATGTGAAAAGGGGCTTCGATAACAAAATTAGGCTCAAAATTGAAATCAGGTTGGGTTTGAGTTCATGTTCAAATTTAATGTCTTAATTCTTATCTAAGCCTGGCTTCTATTTGGTCTGCCTTTGTTCATAAGTAACTTTACTTTTAAATTTTGTACATATCAAACATAAATTAAGATGATATCATTTAATATAATTTTATTTATAATCTTTTTATTATCTTATCTTTTTTTTTCATCATATCTTGTGCATCAAACATGGTCTAAGTGGATATGATTCAATTATTTTGTACTTGCTTTTTCCATAATTGAAGGTTTTTCTTATTCTTTTTCTTAAGCTATACGTTCAAATTTCGTCCGACTCGGTTGCTTTGTTTGGTCGCTGGGCGTAGATGGCAGAACCCAAGTTCATTAATCTACGTAACAAAAATTTTTTTATTAAAAGGTCGGGCAGTTTTTCTAAAGTGTTTAGTTTTTACCGTAATTAATTTAATAAAGGGGGTAATCTTCAATGAAAATTGCTTATTAGAATCAATGCATGCAGCCAAAACAAACTCATATACGATACAAAATTACAAAGACACTCTAAGCACCCACACCAAAGAAAAGAAAAAGGGAAATAAGAAACAAAGAAAACAACTTTTCAATTGAATGAAGCTTTGATCTGAATCCTTGAACCCTTTCGATGCAGTGGGTCCCCACTTCCCACAATGCATCGACGAAACTGATCAAGTGAACTGCCGTCTGTTATGAGAATCTTCCTGCACAAAAGCAGGAAGTTGAGAGCCGTAGGGTGGGAACTGAGGTTGTGCCATGGGCATGGCTATGCCACCTTGACTAGGATTAGGAGGAAAAGCTGCATTGCCACATGGACCACTTTTGCTCTTTCCCGTGTTTAAGGTGACATAATAGAAGATTCCCAAAATGACACTTAAAGCGGCTAAGAAAGCTCCCCCGGCAAAGACTCCCGGTTTAACAACATAGCAGTAGTAGTTCCCATTGTACGTAGTCTCTAAATCATGTTGATCGTTCAGCGCAGAAGCAGCTAGCAAGAGAAAGAAAGCTATAACAAATGTTATCCTGCATGAATATGGAAAAATACCTACACTGTCAATCAATAATATAAGAAACGTTGAAATCATGGTTTAGAGTCCAATGGCTGCTCATTGTCAAACATGAAAGGAAAAAATATAATGCCAAAAATTCAGGAAAAAGTTGTATTTACAAGTTGTGTTCGAGAATTACCAAGAAGTAACATTGTAGAAAACAGCTTTTGTCCAGTTAGAGTTCCCACTTGGACGGGTTCTTTTGCAGCAGAAACAACACTCAGTTGCAAAATTAATAATTATTTGAGCCATCAGAAGTGCTGCCGCTGCAGTGAATCCAAGACCAAATGCAGCACTCCGGGGATAAGAGCATTGTGTAAGGGTCACAAAGTTAACGTCCGAAGGCTATAACAAAGAAAAACGAAAAATTGGAGCTCACAAAAATTTTAAAAAAAATCCATGTCTAACTAAACTTACCTAATGCACCGAACATTATTTGACAACATGTTAAAATAAATACCAGCATATCTTTTACGTTTTCAGTTTCACATGCTCCTATCTGTAACTGATTTAAGAAAATTCATTACAGCAGGACTTTTGGATACCAAGTATCTTTTCGCTATTTGTACTTTATGAAGAAAATAAATCCTGCATTCAAAATTCAAATTGTTCAATTTGTACTTGTCTTTAGCAGCATAATGCTCTCAACACCATAGATTCGGGCTTTTAACAATTTAACTCGGGCTTTCAGAAATGAAATAATAATTCTCCTTAATGGAGACATAATTGATTTTGAGATGCAAAAATGATAAAAGCCAACTAATCTAATGAACACCTGTTGCAATAACCCAAGCAAAACCAACTTACGCCAAGCACAAAACAAAACTTACACCAATATAACATGGAAATGATTTAAACCAATACTCATTCTATACGACAGGATGACTAAACATGATGAAAAAGACCTTACAAGAAAGTTCAAGCATGAAAAAGGAAAAAAAAAACTCTAATCTTCTGGTAAAACAAAAACCATTGAACCCACTAAAACCATGCTTTCTTTAAGTTATTATTCATATAATAAAAAGAAAAAGACATCACCAATTATTGTTCTTTCGGACAGTTTATTTATTTATTTTTTTCATAACCCAAATGCAAAAATAAAAAAATAAAAAAGAAAATAATTTAAAACAAACCCTTTAAAGAAGATCTAATTGGAACCCCACATACATATTATTTACCTTAATCCTCTTAGCTTCAGCAGCAAAACCAGCAGCGGCTGATACTACCCCCAGTAAGGCCACAACACTGCATAAAAGTACACGCTTTGTTTCCATATCTTCTTCTGTTTCACTGTCTTCCTTGTGAAAACTGAGAGTTTTACTTTGTCTCGGAGAGACAAGTTATTGAGTATTAAGGATGTCTTTGTCTGAAGGGAAAAGAAACGTAAAGTTGGTAACAAGGGATTGCTGTTTTGCTGTAGGTTTGGCTTTGGGACGTCTTTATATACATTTTCTTAAAGCATACAAATTTTTTATCTTTGAATTTTGAACTGTTTAGAAATTATTGTAATTATTTATTTTTTATGCAATTTGGAATCATTTTAATACAATCACTTAAAATAAAAGGAGTAGAATTTAATATAAAACAAAATAAAATTATTTAATTCAACACTAAATTAAATATTTGACCCTTGTACTGTGACTAATTTGAGCTTCACGAATATTTTCATTTTCACCAGTACTATTTATTTATTTGGAGAGGACTATTATATTTCAAGTCAAACTAGCATTATTATTATGATAATTATCCTTATTTTATTGTACTATTGTCGGTATACTATGTTTATTTTTAAACTTAAATTAAAATATAATCTAGATGGAATAATTTTTTTTCAATATTATTGCCACCACCATGACTTGCCATGTTTAGTTGAATTTTTTTTACAAATCAAATTATTGGTTTAATAATCAAATAGATAAATAGAGTTGAGTTTTTTTTTAATTGTGTGTGATTTGTTGATAAAATATTAATTTTTAATGTTAATAATTATGATTTAATTTCTGACTACGTAAAACATAAAAAATAAAATAAAATAAAAAAATTAATCTGACTGAATTAATATCATTATGAATTCAATGATTAGGTTAAAAAAATTTCATCATTTTCTTCTTCCATCATTCTTATCATTCGATTAGGTCTGGATTATTCAATTTATTTAATTTTGATAAGAAATTTGAATAAAACATTTTAATAAAAAACATAAAACTATTATTGAACTGAACAATCAGATATTAAATTTCTCAAAAAAAAAAGATATTAGAAGCAATTTAAGAAACAGAGTTAATTAAGGATGTCCTCTATTCGTTATCCACCTGAGGAAAATTCAAGTTGTTATATTGATATAGCTCCATATATATTTACATCAATAAATCCATATTTAAATAAAATCAATAATTTCTCTCTCCCTGAATTAAATTTAAATAATTAATTTTTTTAAACATTTTTTTATATTTTCATTCAAGAAAAATCATAACAATTTTATTCATTTACTAATCATCAAACACTTGAATCAAACTAGAAATTAAATTATATTACTTTTAATCTATCGTCAGCATTGGCATTCAATCATCCACTGATGACACAGATTTAATTTTTATCTAGTAGTTCAACGTTCAACCAACATAGAGTTGAGTTTATTTATAAGAAAATGACTGTAAAACAATAAATTTAAACTTAAAAATTTTTTTAGAACTTAGTTTATTTTTTATATGATAATAGGCCTTGGGAGAACTTGTTAACTTCTCTTTTTTCTTTTTCTTTTTCCTATTGTTTGATTTGGATAAATATATTAAAAAAAATAAAATAGTCTTATTGGGATTCTTTTGGAGACATTTTGATAATTATTGATTTTATTTTGGGTCATAGGAGCATTGTACGATCAGTTGGTAAAAAAATTCTTTTGTCAATTTGAGTTCAATTTTTTTGAGTGAGCATTTAAAAAAAATTAAATGAACTAAATCTAGGTTAGAAAAAAAAATTAAACACAGCCCATCAATCTGTTTTACAATGACCCTAAAAACCAAATAAAAGAAAACCTTGCAGTCAATGCCAATTTCTCAAGTCTCTAGGTCTCATGTGCTTTCATATATAATGTTGCCTGTATTTCAGTCAAGGTGGTAAGGACAACCTTGCAGTCAATGCCAATTTCTCAAGTCTCTAGGTCTCATGTGCTTTCGGCAATAATGTTGCCTGTATTTCAGTCAAGGTGGTAAGGATGTAAGTACATCATACAGATCATACATGCTTCTACACAATATGAAACATGTTAAACAAATAAAAGCGGAAGCGACAGGATCTAACCTCCAGCCATTGCACTCTGTAACTCTGCTGTTGAAGCAATTGCCGAATCTGACAGTCTACTCTGTGTCGATCACAGATCTTCCAAATCTTCCAAGCACTCAAAACCTCACTAGATGGTGTTTTTGTCTGAGAGTAACGTACTTGGGGACCGGAAGGAGCCCTCCTTAAATAGTAATGAGAGCGTGCTAATTATGGCAATAAAATCACGTTTTAACCATCATAAAATCGTGTTTTAATAGCCAAATATTGAGTTGAGATTCACCGTGAAATTATGGACCATATCCGGAATTGGTCAACCAAATATTTATTTCCATAAATGAGGAGATATACTAACATTCTCCCACTTGGTCCATATATTTCACTTATAGAAGAAACAAATCACATGAATCATGGCGACAGTTCCTCAAGTGGCGAGTATTATCTTCCATGTATTACTATGTAAAATGTTTCTAAATCAACCCATTTTTACTTAATGAATAAACCTTATGTTCATTCTCGGTCCAAACAACAAGGATATTTCTCAAATAAAACTTTAGTGTATACAAATCAAAATGAGAAACATCATATTATTAATAAGAGTTTCAATTACAATCAAAATGTGGGACCAAGTCCCATTCTCTCTACATGATCCTTAAATTTAAACGGTGGCATGCCCTTAGTCAAAGGATCAGCTAACATCAATTCAGTGCTAACGTGTTCAATGACCACTCTTTTATCTCTAACACGTTCTCTAATGGCTAAGTACTTAATGTCGATATGCTTACTTCGACTTCCACTCTTATTGTTCTTAGCCATGAATACCGCAGCTGAATTGTCACAATATATCCTCAATGGCTTAGATATGGAGTCAACAACTCTAAGCCCACCAATGAAACTCTTAAGCCATACACCATGTGAGGTAGCCTCAAAACAGGAAACGAACTCGACCTCCATAGTGGAAGTGGCAGTCAGTGTCTGCTTAGCACTCTTCCATGAAACAGCTCCACCGGCAAGCATGAAGATGTAACCGGATGTTGATTTCCGGGTATCAACACAGCCAGCAAAGTCTGAGTCTGAGTAGCCAATCACCTCCAACTCATCAGTCCGTCTATACATAAGCATGTAATCCTTAGTGCCTTGAAAATATCTAAGCACCTTCTTCGCAGCTCTCCAGTGGTCCATTCCCGGGTCACTTTGGTATCTACCCAACACTCCCACAGCAAAAGCAATATCAGGCCTGGTACAGACCTGTGCATACATAATGCTTCCAACAGCTGAGGCATATGAAATGTTCTTCATCTGTTCCCGCTCAAGATCATTTTTCGGGCACTGGCTCAAATTGAACCTGTCACCCTTCACAATGGGAGCTGGGCTTGGTGAACAATCTTTCATTCTGAATCTTTCCAAGACTTTATTGATATAGGCTTCTTGTGACAGACCTAATATACCTCTATGTCTGTCTCTATGGATCTTAATGCCAATGACATAAGATGCATCGCCCATATCCTTCATATCAAGGTTCTCAGAAAGAAATTGTTTCACCTCACGTAGCATCCCCTTATCATTGGTTGCAAGCAGAATATCATCCACATATAGCACAAGGAAACAAATCTTGCTCCCACTGACCTTCTGGTATATGCATTGATCCATGATGTTCTCAACGAAACCAAATGAAGAGATGACTTCATGGAATTTTAGATACCATTGGCGGGAAGCTTGTTTCAACCCATATATGGATTTCTTGAGCTTACAGACCAAATGCTCACCATTACTAGAGGAAAAACCTTCAGGTTGTTTCATGTAAACCTCTTCCTCTAGATCACCATTGAGAAATGCCGTTTTCACATCCATTTGTTGCAACTCTAAGTCAAAATGTGCAACAAGAGCCATTATGATGCGAAGAGAATCTTTCTTAGATACAGGAGAGAAGGTCTCCTTGTAATCGATTCCCTCCTTTTGAGTGAATCCTTTGGCTACGAGTCTTGCCTTATAACGTTCAATGTTGCCTAATGAGTCAGTTTTGGTCTTAAAGACCCATTTACAGCCTATAGCCCTGGCCCCATTAGGCAACTCGACAAGATCCCATACTCCATTAGATGCCATCGAATCCATCTCATCCTTCATAGCATCGAACCAAAGTTTTGATTCTTTGCTGTTCATGGCTTGTGAAAACGTCTCTGGATCATTAACGGGCCCAATATTGAAATCATACTCTTGTAGATACACAATATAATCGCTAGGAATAGCTGATTTCCTTTCCCTAGTAGACCTTCTTAATGTTGGTTCAACATTCTCCGAAGGATCATGTTGTTCAACTGGTTGCTCACTCAATTCTGGTGTATCCAGAGGAGCCTCGTCTACTGGTAAGTTATCAACTACTTGTGGATCTTCAACGATTGGTTGTTCAATGTCCAGTTGTACTGAAGGGACATTGTTCATGATAACCAATCCTTGACTCGAGGTAGAGGGTTGATCTCTCACAGAAACTAGGTCTTGAGATTGATCGCTCCCACTAACTAAGTCATTTTCAAGAAACTTGGCGTTCCTTGATTCCACAAATCTAGTGCTATGAGATGGACAATAGAATCTGTAGCCTTTGGACCGTTCGGCATATCCAATGAAATACCCACTTATGGTCCTAGGATCCAGTTTCTTTTCCTGTGGGTTGTAAACTCTTATCTCAGAAGGGCATCCCCAAACGCGCATATGACGCAAACTCGGTTTCCAACCTTTGAATAATTCAAAAGGCGTCTTTGGAACAGCCTTGGTTGGAACCCGGTTCAATATATACGCTGCCGTTTTAAGAGCTTCAATCCACAAGGACTTAGGCAACTTCGAGTTGCTAAGCATACTACGCACCATTTCCATCAAAGTTCGGTTCCTTCTTTCTGCAACACCATTCTGATCCGGTGAACCAGGCATGGTATATTGGGCAACAATCCCATTTTCTTGAAGGAACTTCGCAAATGGTCCAGGTGCTTGTCCATCTTCAGTGTATCTACCGTAATACTCCCCACCTCTATCAGTTCTTACTATCTTTATGGGTTTTCCACATTGTTTCTCTACTTCAGCCTTAAAGATTTTAAAGGCATCTAATGCTTCGCTCTTGTTATGAAGCATGTAGAGATACATAAACCTCGAGTAATCATCAATAAAGGTGATGAAGTATTTCTGACCATATGCATCAATGTCTGGACAACATATGTCAGAATGTATGATCTCTAATATGGTTGAACTCCTATTGGCACCTTTCTTAGACTTGTTGGTTTGCTTACCCTTAATGCAATCCACACAAGTGTCGAAATCAGTAAAATCGAGAGTACTAAGTATTCCGTCATTTACCAATCTCTTAATTCTATTTATGGAGATATGACCTAATCTCCGGTGCCATAACGTAGAGGAGTCCTCATTCATAACACATCTTTTAGTACCAGTTTGAACATGCAAGGCGTTATGAGCAGTGTCATTTTGCAAATCAATAGAGAAAAGACCATCACATAAGGTACCATTCCCAACAATATCACACTTAAAATATATCAATACTGATTTATTTGAAAATTGAAAGGAATATCCATAAGGTACCAGCCTAGAAACAGAGATTAAATTTCTCGAAAAACTAGGAATATAAAAGGTCTTTTCCAATTGCAAAACAAAACCACTCCTAAGAACTAAAGTGCATGTTCCAACGCCTTCAACACGCGAGCGCATCTTGTTTCCTGAATAGATGCTCTCCTCATTTCCCACTGGCTTCCTTAGGTTTGTCATACCCTGTAAGGAAGTCGAAATGTGAATTGTAGATCCAGAATCAATCCACCATGTGTTATGATTAACCTCAACCATATTTGATTCAAAACAAACATATGAGAGTGGATTACCTTTCTTAACGAGCCACTGCTGAAGCTTGGCACAGTCCTTCTTCATGTGTCCCTTCTTTTTACAGAAGAAACACTTGGACTCTTTCTTAATATCAGCTTGGGCAGGGATTTTACCTTTTCCCTTGTTCTTGGCTCGATCCTTGGTCCTTCCTTGGCTTGCAAAAAATGCACTCTCACCCGATTCCATAAGCAGTCTTCCCTCCTCTTGAACACACATGGTCATCAATTCATTGATGGTCCACTTATCCTTATGTGTGTTATAGGATATCTTGAATGGTCCGTACTGCTTTGGTAGAGTGTTCAATATGTAGTGCACAAGAAAAGACTCAGACATCTCCACCTCTAGCTTCTTGAGTTGGGCCGCTATATCTCTCATGGTCACTATGTGCTCACGCACTCCTTTGACACTGGTGAGCCTCATCGATGAGAACTTCATTATCAGGGTGCTGGCCAACGCTTTGTCTGAAGTGACAAATTGATCATCTATGGCCTTCAGTAAGGTCCTAACGTTGGTATGCTGTTCGACTGAACCACGTATCCCAGCAGATATCTTTGTCTTAATATACATGACACTAAGGCGATTGGATCGCTCCCAACGTTCATGTAAAGCTACTTGAGCAGGAGTGCTGGTCTCAGTCAATACGGGCTCGTCTTTCCTTATAGCATAGTCTATATCCATGCACCCTAATTGGAGGAGAACTCTCTCCTTCCAAACCTTGTAGTTCTCTCAATCTAGTTTGGGAACTTCTAGGTAAATATTAGTTCGAGGAAATACTGCTTAAAGAAAAACACATGCTTATGTATCTAGAATTTTTTTTTTTTTTTTTTTTTGAGGCAAACTTAATTATGTCTACCAATGTAAACATATTTTATTAATAAATCTTAGACATAAAACTTGCCTGTGGGCTAAAGTTCTAATTCTAATAGATTTATATCATAATGATAAAACTATCAAATTATATCATTTCCTAATCCCTGTGGGTAAATTAAGAAACTAATTTGACATTTTATCCTAATTAGTTATAAAATTATAATAAAAATTCCTGTGGGATAAAATTTATCATAACCTTATAACTAATTACAATTTATGTCTAATATCATTATGTGATTTTACAAAAATAATTTTACTTAATTAAGGTTGCTGTGGCTAAGCCCTAATTAAATAAATTATAAATCACTGAGACATATTGGCAAATTCTAAATTTATTCATATTTTAAAATTGCAATTAACATAAGACAATTTTAATTCTTAATAATATGAACAAACTTAGCTACATGTGCTTCTAGTATAAAAATAATAAAATTATACACATTCAAAATGAGCACATATACACATTCAAATCAAATTTTCATATTTTAATCATAATTTTATGATAATTTTCACAAAATTATTCAATTTAAAATTATAGCATTTATAAAAATTCCAAATTCATGAAAAATTCTCATAAAATCCAAAATAATGAGAAGTTTTCATAATTATATTAATTTTGTGAAAATAATCCAATTATTCATAAAATTATGAAAATTACAGAACTGAAAATTTGATATAAAACTATCAAAATATAATTATTTGGCCTTAATTAAATAATTTCAATTACTTAAATTAAATAAATCCTTAAGGCCTAAAATAAATAAACCAAATAGCCTTTTATTTAATTTATATGTCCAAATAATTAACCAAATGGCCCAAAATAAATGGACCAAAACTAACAAAAAATAAGGACCCAAACAGTGGCCCAAAACCCGAAGCCCAAAGGTTTTTTTTTTTTTTTTTTTTTGCACAGTGTCACTGCACTGTACAACAGGCGGGCGCGTGAGACTCACGCGCCCGCATTTCCTCTCCTGTCGGGCGCGTGAGACTCACGCGCCCGCATTTTCTTCCCTTGTCGGGCGCGTGTGACTCACGCGCCCGAGGCTTCTTCTTCACCCGAATGGGTGTTTTGCAGAATTTTGGGTCTTTTGACCCGACCCGGCACAAAACCCTTCAACCAGTCTCGTTTTTCATGTATTTTTCATCCCTAGAGCTTTACAACAATAGATCTAAAGTATTTGAACCAAAATCACAGGAAAACAGAATGAGTTTTATGAAATCCGAGACTTAAAGTTTCAAAATATGGGTTTTTATGGCTTTTTTCTACAGATCTCTAGCAAGACAGAGGTTAAACTACGGCTCTGATGCCAAATGTAAGTACATCATACAGATCATACATGCTTCTACACAATATGAAACATGTTAAACAAATAAAAGCGGAAGCGACAGGATCTAACCTCCAGCCATTGCACTCTGTAACTCTGCTGTTGAAGCAATTGCCGAATCTGACAGTCTACTCTGTGTCGATCACAGATCTTCCAAATCTTCCAAGCACTCAAAACCTCACTAGATGGTGTTTTTGTCTGAGAGTAACGTACTTGGGGACCGGAAGGAGCCCTCCTTAAATAGTAATGAGAGCGTGCTAATTATGGCAATAAAATCACGTTTTAACCATCATAAAATCGTGTTTTAATAGCCAAATATTGAGTTGAGATTCACCGTGAAATTATGGACCATATCCGGAATTGGTCAACCAAATATTTATTTCCATAAATGAGGAGATATACTAACAAAGGAAATTTCTATACATTTGGGAAGGAATTAGTCAAAATTAATAATGCATCAAAGTACATTTTTTTTTATCATCATCAAAGTACATTTTTAAACGTAACAAAAAAGTTACATTTTTAATGTCATTTAAAAAATAATCTGAAACAAGATTTAAAAATATATTATAAAAAAAAGAAATAAAAGAGTAGACCAAATTTATATAGAAAAAATATATTATTTTTGTAATTTGGAACATTTGACAAATTAAATGAAGTGATTCGGATATCATAATTATGATACGAACGTGCATTGCAGTACCATATTTAATCTTGTTAATTATCATTATTTATGCATATTAGATTTTGAAACCTTGTTGATATATGCAAAAATATTAAGGACCTTGTTCATCCCAAGCCAAAGGGAATTGAATAATAATATTCTTTAAAAAATTATAAAAAAATAGTGAGGGTATAAGCATATTTTGGGGCGGTGAATGAGAGACAGACAAGACAACCTCGAACTGAAACAATAAAAATTAGTTTGTAAGTCAATATATATATATATATATATATATATATATATATATATATATATATATATATATATATATATATGCGCGCGGGTACACGTGCTTCCACGTAAATAAATGTATAAGCAATTGCATATAAACAGTTCAGCAAAAGTCAACACGTAATTTGATCCGCTCTTTAGGCATTCTGAAGCAAAAGGATCAACGTTGAACATCTGTAAGCAAAAGCAATAGTTATCTAAGGCTTTGTTTGGTAGGGTAAAAAGAAAAATAGAAAGATGAAAAATTAGAGGGAGGAAAAAATGGAGATATGGAAAACATTTATACTTTTCCTTAGATGTGCTTGGTAGGAAAGATGGAAAATGTGATGGAAAATGTGAAAGAAAATATAATTTTCTTTCCTTCCATTTCTTGGTAAAGTTGAAAAATGGAAGGAAAGAAAATGAAATGATGTTAATTTACCATTATACCATTAATGAGATATAACAACTAGGGGTGTAAACGAACAGAACTTTTGATGAACCGTTCGTGAACTTGTTCGATTTCTATTCATTTATTAAGCTTAACGAATGAATACAAACAACATTTTTATGTTCATTTATTAAACGAACTAAATATGAAT
The DNA here is from genome assembly GCA_032173925.1 of Heritiera fomes. Taxonomy (NCBI): domain Eukaryota; kingdom Viridiplantae; phylum Streptophyta; class Magnoliopsida; order Malvales; family Malvaceae; genus Heritiera; species Heritiera fomes. Next base: position 23,355,303 of record JAPDPM010000001.1, on the reverse strand, counting down.
AGAGGTGTGGTTCATTTTTTTTTTATTTGCGAACAAGATCATTTATGTTCGTTCATTTAAAGTGCTATTTGTTATTCATTTATTATTTGTTTGTTATTTATTAAAATATGTTAGCTTTAAATTGCCATGCATATTTTGAAATGACAAAAACTTAAGTAAGCTTTAATGGTTTAATTCATATTGTAAATTTGCCTTATCACACATGAATTTCTCAATACATTTCAAGTGTTCATATCAAACATTAAGACCATGATTTAATGATGCATACTCTTATTGGTCTTAACACTTTATAAATGTTTTGAATATTTTAGAAAATCACTTGATGATTTCTTGGACAATATTTTCATTTGAGAAAGTCAAGAAAAACTCCCTTAAAGCTTACAAATGTTTTGGGTTGAATTAGAATCAAAGGTCATATCATTTCTAACCCAAAAGTGTAGGAAAAATGCCCTCTGGAAGAAAAGGATCGATCCCCACTGTAGCAAGATCGATGCCTTTTTGGCAGAAAGTCTTCCCAAGGTCCCTAAAGCCCAGAATCAACATTCTGGACAAAAGAGATCGATCCCCTATGGAAAGGGATCGATCCATTTGCCCGAAAATAGCCTATAACGGCTAGTTTTGTGAGATACAACGGTCATATTCAATCTTGGCTCCACCCAACAGCTAGAATACATCCAAGGGACTATAAATAGAGGCTTAGAAGCTAAAGAAAGCAAGGGGAACTACTCAATCAACTCCAATACTCATTTTCCTCAAATCTTCAAGCCTCAACAACAAATCAAGAGCTACAAAGTTTCATTTTCTATCACTCTCATATTCCTTGTATAGAAAAGCACAAATATTGTATAGGCTTTTTCCTTGTGCTTAATTTCTGTAATCACTTGCCTATCTAGAGGCTCTCTTTGATTACTCATTTGTAAACTCATTTCATTCCTTGTAAAGGGGAGGTTTCTCTTGAGCCTTGAAAAAGAGGGAGGTTACTCTTGAGCCTAGAAAAGAGAAAGGTTACTCTTGAGCCTAGAAAAAAGAGAGGTTTCTCTTGAGCCTTAAAAAGAGAGAGTGTAACAAATTCAAGGATAGTGAATTTGGGAAAATCCTTGGGAGCGTCTCAAGGTAGAGGACGTAGGCAAGGTTGCCAAACCTATATAAATCACTTGTGTTCATTTCTCTATCCTTTCTCTCTTTACTTTCTTGCAATTATATTTGTGTTTATTGCATTGAATTTATATTGTATAATTGCCTAGCTAAGAGAACTTAGAAAACACTCAAATAGGCTAGAGAATCTAGAGAAACCGAAAAACGGGCATAAGATTAGCTAAGAACCGATTCACCCCCCTCTCGGTATAGCCTATAGAGCCAACAAAATACTAACATTACTTATATTATATAAATTATATAATATATATACCTTATTTTTAAGATATTAGCCTAAAAAATTAGTACCTAATTCTTAAACGCATTTATATAATACAACTTTGTTAGCTTAAAAAATTAATAAAATATAATTATAAAATATTTATAAAATTAAATTAATTAATTATACTTAAAATAATTTTTTAAAAAAATTTTAAACATAACGTTTTGAAATTAAATTAATAAAAGTTTTATAATAAGTTAAAATCTCATTTTTATCCATAGACCATTTACATCTACATTGTACATATGTGTGTACACACACACATAAATACAAACCAATATATGTATATGTATATGATACAAATTGTACTTAAAATTGTAATTATCAATTTTAATAAAACATTGTTGACTTAAGTTGTGTTGTATTTAAGATTTTGTGTTGGATTATTTCAATTTACATGTGAGATTTAATATTTATATAAGATTTTTAATATTTAATATTTAGTTTGTTCTCATAAACATTTGTTTACGAACATGTGTTCGTAACGTAAACGTATGTTCATGAACGTATTTGTTTAATGGTTTATGAACACTTGGTCGCAAATACATACATTTAATTGTTCATGAATGTATTCGTTTATATGTTCGTAAACGCGTTTGTTTAGGATGAATGAATTTGTTCGTGAAAATTTAATGAATAATCCCTATTAAGCAAACAAACGAGCTCGAACATAAAAAACCAAATTCTTTAACGAACACAAATTGAACATGAATGGTACTAAAAAATAAACGAACCAATTCGTTCGTTCATGTTCGGTTCATTTATAGCCCAACAAAATAAAATTAGAAGAATAAAGGAAATTTTGTAATTGTACATACTTGACTCGCACTTCTCTCATTTTTTTTCTTCACTAATCTTTCCAATTTGGAATGATTTGTTTTGTTAATAAGGAAAGAAAATGACAATCTTTCCTATTTTCTTTCCTCATACTTTTCCTTCCTACTAAGTACTAACAAAAACATTTTGCTTTTCACTTTTCCATACACCCCTTTCCATCCTTCCACTTTTCCACCCCACCAAGCACACCCTAAGAGAAGAATAAAACATGCTTCAGAAGCATAGTGTAAAGTATGTTATGAATTAAGTATTGCATTGCCACATAGGTCCTTAAGTCCCAAATTGTTTTAAAATATTTTAGTGTGGTTTTTTTATTTTAATTTTTTAAGAGAAAAGTAGAACCTTTATGTTCACCGCTTAAACTTGATACGTTAGTCTATGAGTTTTATTATTTTTCTTTGACATTCCACAACTATTTGGGCATACAATCTATTTCTGAAATGTATTTTCAAAGGGTAGATGGTCATAGTGAATCACTACAAATTTAAGTTTGTAGTATTTACATGATGTCATTTGATATTGTCTTGAAAACCACTAAAAAGACATTAGTTTTGTCAAGTAGAAGCCATTGCAAATGCTAATACATTATATCATTCTGTTCCACTAACTGGCAATCTTCACTAAAGTTCTTAATTTATGATAAAAGAAAATTAGTACAAGGAGAAAACTGTTCAAAAAATAAGCATTTGTAATTGATAAGTGATAAGCCCAACAAGAAAAAACATGAGCAGTGAGACATTTATTAGGAAAGGAGAAACAAGTTCTATCATTCTAATTTTGAAGAAGGAAAAAGTAGAAAACTTCAAATTTGTCTCCTTTTATCAGAAAGTGATTGGTCATTGTATATCTTCCAATTGGCAAAGCATTTATATATTCTTCAAGAAAGAACAATTCTAAGGAAGTTTAGCAACAAATTGCCACAGGGAAAAGAAAAGAAGAAACATAAGAAAAAGGACTGTTGTTTGTCTTAGCCTTTTGACAAGCTCCCTTCTTGATTAACAAGGAATTAATTATGTTGTATCTATTACAAAAGAGTATTTTATTTCAAGTGGAAACATGTTAAGAAATTATTTATATTGCATATGTGTAGCAGAAAAAAATTTTGGAACTATAAAATTAAGTTTAGAATGAAAAAAATACAAATTGTTAAAATTTTTGCCTTGGGCAGTTGCAAAAAATTGCCTTGAGTAGTTGACTGCCTAAAAGAGCAGTTGAATGCCCTGTAACTTAAATAAATGCTATTTTGAAAATTGGCTAAGGTAGTCGATTGCCCCAAACAAAAAAAAAAACTGTTTGTGTGAAAAATACACTAAGGCTGTCAACTCCATTTCTTCATTCTAAAGGTCATGGTTCTTCATTCTAAAGATGTCTAATCATGAAAGAGTGTTTCTAACACCAATTGAAACCTATAAATACTTCCACAAACGTTCGTTTTCACATAATCTTAGATAATTTTTTTCTCAGGCTCTAAAACTTTTGAACACTCCTCATTGCACTCTTTTTCTGATTTTGATTCAACTGAGTTCATAAGCGAAATTCAAACCTATAAATGCTTCTTAGACCAGTTGCACATATATGGAGAAACTATTGTTCTTAAGATAGCTTCTTAGAAGTGCCTTGCCTATCAAAATTCTTCTTCAACAAAGGTTCTTCAATTCAACTTGTTTGCATGAGTCCTTTAGCCACACCCATTTTTTATACAACAATTTAAAAATAATAATTCTTCAAGATAGCGATTCTTGCATTCAAGCCTCATGTGTATGAAGTAGAGAAACTAGAAAGATTAAATGGACTAAATTACAAGAGATACAACATGAAGATTTATTATCAAATCAGTCTCTTGAAAGTTGCATATGTACTACATGAGTACTTCTCCCAAGAAGAAAGCAACAATCGACAGATTTCAACAAAGAAACGAAAGTGGCTTGAAAATGATTACATTTGTCAAGTTTCTATCTTTCAAGTACACAACAATTCTTCAATATGTTTCATAAACACAACACAACATTGGAATTATGGCATACAATTGATAAGAGGTATAAGAATGAAGATGTTGGTAACAAATTCTTCCTTGTGAGCAAGTATGTGAACTTTAAAATGACAAACTCTAAAATTATCATTAGTTAAGTTAATGAATTGAATGACATTGCTATTGAAAGTAATCATACTGGAGAGCCAATTTTTAAAACTTTCCAAGTGTCTACCATAATTGGTAAACTATCTCCTTCTTGGAAAGATTATCAAAGGTATTTGAAACAAAAAAAGAAGTCATATACCTTGAATGAATTGGTTAAGCACATTGAGGTTGAAAATGCAGCCCGCTTGAGAGATGAAAAGGACAATAATGTGCATAACATTGATTATTGTGAACAAAACTTAAAGTAAGAATAAAACCCACCAAACGAGAAGCAGCAAAACTCTTCAAAGAAGAAGAGAAAGTTAAAAAATTTTAACAAGGACTTTAAAAAGAAGAAATGTCCTTACTATGTATGTGGAAAGAATGGCCACATTGAAAAATAATGGCACTTTTGAAAAGGTAAGAAAAGTGAGGCCAATCTTGTGACTAAAGATGACATAGTTATAATGATTGAAAATTAAGAGGATTGGTAGATTGATTCTGATGCAATTTGTCATGTCACTCCATTTAGAGATATCTTCAAGACATATGAAGAGATAAATGAAGACAAATTTGTTTTCATGTGGAACTCTTCAACTTGCAAAATTGTTGGCAGAGAGACAATCAAACTTGCTTTGATTTCTTGGAAGGTTTTGACTTTACAAGATGTGTGTCACATCCCAAACCTTAGGAAGAATTTAATTTCTGTAAAGAAACTAGATGACTATAGGTTTAAAGTTGTATTTGATTCCCAAAAAATGTGTGTAGACACCCCATTTTGTCCGAAGTCTTTTAATGTTATTGGGCCTATTGGGTTTGATAATTAGAAGATGAATCTAATTTTTGTATTACTATCTTGTTTATTATTATTAAAAAAAAGTAAAAATGAAAAGAAAATAACAAATAGAAAAAAAATTAAAAATAAAAAAAATAACAAAAATAAAGTGATCAAAGAAGGGAAAATTGAAAAAAAAAAGAATCAGAATCTTAGTATTACCAAATTTGGAGATTTAGAGAATATATCACAGCAATTAAATTGAAGAGTGGGATTGGAAAGAAAAATCAATAGGAAATTATTTGCACTAAGTTTTTGGAAACTCAATTAAAGGAGTCAACCATGAGATCGGGTAAAAGAGAAAATCAGTACAAAAATTGTGGGATTTGATACACAACATTAACATCGTAGATGAGGGAATTGGGAATAAAAAGAAGAAAGGGAAGGGGATACCGGGGGAGAGGGAGGGGAAAGTGAAATGAGAACTAAAAAAAATGAAATAATGATAACAAAAAGGAGAGAAGAAGTATAGCTGGTTTCATTAAAACTTCATCCCTATCATTGCCACATTTTGCTATTGCCCTGTACAACATCACCATACTGTTGCATCGTCATTAAAGCACAGACCCTTCCTGCACTGTTTCCTCTTTTGCTGTCTCGTCATCCCTGTTTAATCCCCTGCTGCTGCCGCATTCGCCCCCGCCGTTCAGCTTTCGGTTCCCGCTGCCTATCGCCCACAGCTGCTACTGCTCTGCTGTGCGCCGAACTTCCCTAAACTGCCAACACTGTTGCGTGTGTCGCCATCGTTTCCTGCCCACCTCCACTGTTCGCTGCATCAAGTTTCCTGCTCTGTTTATATGTTCCCGATCTTGCCTCGTTCTCCATCACTGCTTGCTGCTTTTGACTCCAGCATCACCGAATCGCCTGCTCCAGCACCATCTTCGCCCGTTGCCCACTTACACGCTACCATGACCTGCTGAGTTGGACGTGCCTTGCTGCGTTGGCGTATTGTGGCTGGGCTTTGGTGGCACAGATACTGCAAAACTTTGAAAAGAGGAAAGAGACGTGGTGTTAACAAAAAAGGAGGGAGCACTCTGTTAGGAGCTATTTTATCTGGGATGCATTGGTTTTTACGGCCAGGGGTTATTGTTCTTTCGCTGCTGTCTTGCACGTGTTTTCCTGCTTTGTGGCCGCGCTGTCTTGGTTGCAACCTGTTTGTTGGTTGCTGAAGGAAACTAAAGCGTAAAGACAAGAAGGGAGCTAAACTTTAAAGTGATCACTTGAAGCATGAGACATGGAAGGGTCCGACCAATACTACAACTAAGAAAATTGAAAAGAAAAGTTTGCAGAGCATAAAGGCAACCAAGAAAGAAGGAAAAATAAAAAAAGAAAGCGGTACGATGAGAGAAGGCATAAAGGTATGGATTACTTTGTTTCATAATATTTTACTTGAAGTAGTTAGTGGGATATGTCAGTTACTTATGAATTAATTATTACGCTTAACATTGTTTGGTTTGGTCAATGGTTTTGTTACTCAATTTTTTTTTATATTTTTACATAAGTTTTTTTAAAATAGTTAATTATATGTTTGGAAATTAGAAATAGTTAAAATTATTTATGAGTTTATAATTATATGTAAATTAAAATTCCTAGGAAACTAAAAGATTTGTAAATCAATATTGTAGAGTATGACAACTAGTGAGCGGGAAGGTGAATTTATAAATTAAAAATATTAAAATAAATTAACCAAAATTAGAATAAGGGATAAATAGAAAATACAAATCATCCGACGACGGAACTCTCAAAGGGACTGCGCTCAAGTGGTACTTTTAGAGATCTTGAGGTAAAAAAATTCTATCTAAGGCCTCACCAGCTTAATGGAGGGTCTAAATAGGATATTTGATAACAAATAATTCATATTCATTTTTTTTAAAAAATAAAAATAAATTTATTATAAAATTACAATAAAAACAATTAGTTATAAAATTAGGAAAGATATTAATGATTAGTAATAGTAAAGAATAAAACAAGGAAGGAAATGAATAAAATAACTAGAGCTAGATATTAAAATAATAATGAAAATGAATATAATTTGCTTTGATGATGAAAGATTAAAAGGATTACGCTTAAGTAATTTTCTTAAAAATTTCTAGATGAGAAAGTTCTATTCAAGGCCTCACCAGCTTAATGAAAGGTCTAAATAGGGTCTTCAATAAAAAGTAATTTATATTCATTTTTTTTAAAATTAAAATATGAAAAATTAGTAGATTTGTTATTGAATTAGAACAAGAATAATTTATAAAAATTAGAAACAATATTAATTATCCATGATAATAGAAATAATAATAAGTAACAAAAAAAAAGGAATGGAATGAATAAAAATTAGATATGAAAATTATAATGAAGGTGAATATGAATTACTCCAATGATGAAATATCGAGAGAATTACGCATAAGTAATTTTCTTGAAATTTTCTAGGTGGAAAAATTATTTTCAAGGTCTCACCAGCTTAATGGATGGCCTAGAGATAGTTTTCAATAATAAGTGATTTTTATTCATTTTTTAAAATTATAAAATAGGTGATTTTTATCTAAAAAATATTATTAAAATTAAAATTAAAGTAGTTAATTAAGAAGATAAAAAATTTCAATAATTCATGTTAACTATAATAATAAAATAACAATAATAAATAGTAATGAAATTTGATGAAATAATAAAATGATAATAATAAATAGAAGTTATTGAGAATGAATATTGATTGTTCCTATGATAAGATTCCAAGTAGATTTATGCTTAAGTAATGATTTGGAAATCTTTAGGTAAGAAAATTTCTTTTGAGTCTCACCAGCTTAATGGAAGATCTAAAAGGAATTTTTGATAAAAATAATTCATATTCATTTTCACATAAAAATAAACAAATAAAATTAAGAAAAAATAATATTAGAAAATAGTAAGAACGAATTGGTAGAAGGAGTCAAAGTTAGAGTTTTTCATAAGATACAAAAATGAATCCGACGACGAAACCTCTTCAAGCAAGTCGCATAGTACTACTTGGATACTGCTGAGGTGAGAAAGATTTTTGAGTTGTCCCACCAGCTTAATGGAGGACACTTAGAAATACTTTTCAATAATAAGTATATCGAGATTAAAGATCAACATAAGCAAATTTAGCAAATGACCTAAAACTAAGTGGTACCATTTTAGGATGGGCGTTGTGAGGGTGCTAATCCTTCCTCACACGTAACCGTACTCTCGAACTTAGAACTTTTAACGTAGACCAAGCCTTGACCTTAGTTTGAATAGGTGACCAATCACACCTATGTTAGAATGGTTGGTGGCGACTCCATATCTTTGAGTCTAGCTATTAGGTTTTTTATCTAAAACTTAATACGTTATGACAGTTTGGCGACTCCACTAGGGACTTTAGAGAGTCAGGCCAATGCTTAATTTTAGGTTATCTTAGAATTTGCTTAAGAGATCTTAATAGAAAACGAACATTAAATAAAACATTATTCCTTCATACACACACATCACTTTGCATTAGCATACATAAGCTCTCGACCCGGGCTCGATCCTTTTTAGGAGGGAGTATAGTACCTACGCTCTTGTGTGGTAATACCTCCGCAATGGCTAGCGAAATACTCCCACTCAAATAGAACCTTTCCGTTTGTAACCTGTGATGGGTGAGGATTGGGTGCCTTACTAGTCCTATGTGGACGATAGTGAGGAACAATTTGAGAACCTTTAGAATTCTTACTTATCCAAACCAAGCATATAAAGAAACCTAAGAGACCAACTTAAGTTAGAGCCATGTCAACCCATCATGTAGAGACAACCAAGGATTAGGACACATGAAGGAAAATTTTTTCTTTTCAGAAAAATATAATATTAAAAAATCAAAATAAAGAAACTAAAGAGATGAAATGTGTTTGTTCATCACATGAGGCTTTCCTTTGAATTTGCGATGCATGACATGTCGATTTGAACATTGCACCTATACATTTAGACATTTTTGGTCATACATAAATTGAGCGTGCATCTCATGCATAGGTTTGTATGTGCGTATCATGGTATCTTGACTTAGACTATGGTAATAACGGTGAGAAGATAGCTTGGTCGTCAAAATTGTCAGCCACCTATAGATACTTGTTTGCAAACAAGAACAATGAAGAATGAGCAATTGGCATGAATTGATGGAATAGAAAAGGTGCAACAAGAGATTGTCAGGGCCCAAGAGGAGTCTAGGGAACAAATGGCCAAGATGATGGAGATGATGATGAGCTTGGCAAAAGGGAGGGGAGTTGATGAAGACACTAACGTTAGAGTGGAGCCACAAATGGGGGACCCCATCAAGCAAGAGAAGCTTAGAAGGGAAGCGATCGAACTAGGTTCTCATAAGGGGATGCATCGTATGTGTGATATGTTAGAGGAAAGGTTGAAAGCCATTGAAGGAAACGATTCCTTTGGGATTGTTGATGCAGAAGAATTGAGCTTAGTTCCCGATCTGGTGCTGCCCGCAAAGTTTAAAGTTTTCGATTTCGAGAAATATGATGGAACTAAGTGCCCGATAACCCATGTTACAATGTTTTGTAGAAAGATGGCAGGATATGCTCGTAATGAAAAGTTGCTCATTCACTGTTTTCAAGACAGCCTTACAGGATCTGCTGCAAGGTGGTATGTTCAATTGGACAGGAGTCGTATACATTCTTGGAAAGACCTTACTAAAGCATTCTTAGCCCAATACCGTCATGTGAATGATATGGCTCCTGATCGTCTTTCTCTCCAAAACATGGAGAAGAAAACAAATGAGCATTTTAGAGAGTATGCTCAGAGGTGGAGAGATGCAGCTGCTGAAGTTCAACCTCCATTGACAGAAAAGGAGTTGACAATGTTATTCTTAAACACTCTCAAAGCTCCTTATTATGAGAGGATGATAGGAAATGTCAGTAAGAACTTTTTTGATATGGTGCTCTCGGGAGAGGCGATAGAAAATGTCATTAAAAGTGGCAAGATCGAAGGTGCAGAGGTCAAGAAAGGAGGTTTTCCTAAGAAAAAGGAAGGATATGTCCAAGCTATCTCTACAGGGGGATACATTCACCAATGCTCATACAACCAATACCAATCTTACCCTCATGCTGTCAATTATGTTTCGCCCTACCCATATCAACCAAGCCCACCAACAAATACTCATCCCACCTTTCGTCCACAAACCCTAAGACCAACCCAACCCTTTACTCAACCCATAAACCAAATGTCAACCCTGGAAGGCCACACTACAACCAAGAAATACCCCATATCACCCATACCCCATGCAACAAACCCACCACCTTTGTCCATATACTTATCAGTTAATTCCTCAAAATGGTTTTCAACCTAACTTTTGTCCTTAATCACTCTCCACCCTACCAAACAATCCAAGAAGGCCAAGAAACAGTGTAAAGAGATTGCCAATTCCAATTTCTAAACTATTGCCTTTTCTAATAAAGAACCAGTATCTGGTACTTATGCCTTTGAAAACAACTCCAAACCCAGCAGCAAAGAGTTATGAACTAAATAGCAAATGTGAATATCACATGGGGGCAATTGGGCATTCAACTGAAAAGTGTAGGCAATTGAAGGACAAGGTTGAAGAACTCATCAGTAGTGGTGCCTTGACTCAAGAGCTTATTGAACAATGGAAATCTGCTTCTCCATAGGCCAAGTTTCCTATATGTAATTTGTGGATGTGAGACGTTCTCAAGATTCTTGAAATTTGCATCAAGATGTTTTGAAAAGCTTTCCATATTTTTCTTTCCAAGTAAATGAAATAAAATAATTTTGAAAATATTGGTAATTTTTATTAAGAATGAATAGACCTAGTCATTACATTACATTTCCAGTATACTTTTTGATTAAGTGAAAACTTGGAATCCATAAAGATAAACAAGCTCGAAATTCATTCATTTTTGCTTACCATGATGAACTTTTGAAGTCAATGATCTTCGTTAAGGCAATGAGCAATGAAATGATTGATGAATTTGCAAAACTTTTTGAATTGTTTTGAAGGACCAATTCATGAAGCATTCTCTTAAGGACTTTGTATTTGGAAATTTGATAGATGTTAAGGCCAGGCTAAGAGTCCCAAACACATCGACCTAAAATTCTTTCTCATAACTTGAACTTTCTAACTCAAATCATCCTTCACTGCACCTTAAGGCAAAATGATTAACAGAGCCAAGTTTTTGATAACCTCATCGTCTTTTAATGGCCATTCTTAATTTGATTGATATCCTTTTCCTATTTTAAACCATGATAATGAAAATTGTTGCATATGGCCTTCATAAAGTTAAGTTGATACATTATGGGCATGAGTTGTTAAAAAAAAAAAGAAAGTGAAGAAAAAGGAAGTAAAAAAAAAAAGAAGAAGAAGAAAAAATTTGATTGTGAAACCATGCACGAGGGATATTCAAATGATTTCAAAATTTTCATCTTGAGGATTGGTTTTCAATAGAAGTGTCAATATTTGATATGACAAATAGCCATCTTTCATGTTCCTATTATTGAAATGAAATCATCCCTTTGTTACCCCTTTTGAGCTTATTGATTTCTTTCTAAATGAACCTTGACCAAGGATCACTCTCCACATTGGAGAGGCAAATACATCAGAGGAGTCTTAGAAGCATTAGTGATTGGTCTTATGTCAAATGCAAGAAAATGATGCCCTTGTTAAGGGGCAAATGTGAGAAGAAGGATATGTGAAGATGGAAATCAATATGAAAAAGAAATTGAAAAAAAAATGAAAAAGGTAGATGTGAAAAAAAAAATAAAAAAAGAAATGAATGAGAATAAAAGGTTAGAAAAGAAAAGAAAAATGCTTCGAAGAGTGGGAAGGACAGATGTTCACAATCGAAGAAATGATCCTTGGTTCGACAAACCTTGAAAACACTTATTTTGGGTCATTTATCCATTCTTTGAAAACCCTAAACCTTGGCATACGGTACGTGCTTAAAAGTCTATTTTGATCAAATAAAGATGCTTGTTTTGAAAAGCTTTTCTTTGAGAAACCATCATCATTATTTTGTTTGGAATGAAATTTGAATTCTCAAATGCATGGTAGAATAATCAATAAAAAAAAGGAAAAAAAAGAAGAAGAAAAAAAAAGATTGAAGCTCTAGGGTGAAAACCCATGAAAGGGTAGTCTAGAGCAAATTTGAAACAACTCAAGGCCATTGTTCGTGACTATGCTAAGGCAATAACAAGAAAGAAGAAAAACCAGATGAGTGATGCTTTCAGGCAAGACCTTTTGAGAAATTCAAAAACCATCACCTTGAAATTTTGACTTGAGATTTGTATCTTTGGTTTCCTTACCCTGAAATTTGAGCCATCATAGCTAGTCTTGACATTTGTTAAAGTTCACGTATCAAGAAATTAAGAGAATGCTAAAATGGATTGTGTTTTGTGAAAGTTACTTTTATAAAAAGAATTTTCATTTTCAAGGAATTTGTTTCATTTGTGAGCCAAGATGAAGAGACATTGATCAATAGAACCTTTCTTGATGACCAAACATCCTTGATGCACCAAATCAGTACATTTATTCAGCTAGACCAAGTTGTGACTCATTCTATTTGTTCTCAGTAGTAATCACCAATTTTTAAGAGATTTAAATGTCAAATGTTTTTATCTTTGAAAATTATTATGTGGGGCAATTTTCTATTTTCAAAAAGAAACTTGAAGAAGTGAAAAATGAGAGTTTTGAGATTTTATGGGGGCAAGTTCTTGTTTTAAAAATATCAAGTGTGGTGATGATGTTTTTAAGACTATTCTTGGGGCAATCTTTGGTTGTTATGAGAGCATGAATTTTCTTAAAGATATGAGAAGTGGTGAAGTGTTCTTGTGAGTAGTTTGAGATGATTTTATTGTTGTGATTTGGATTGATGAATTTTAAGTTGATAAGAATTGCGGGGCAAGAAGAAAACTAAATGAATGATGATGATGATGGGGCAATGGGAACACTGAATGAGTGATGATTGCTAAAAGAAAGAAGAATTGTAGGGCAACAAGAAGACTGAATGAACGACGATGATAGGGCAAGTGATTTTAGGATTGCTAAATTTAAAGAAAGAAGAATGATGAGGCAGTAAAAGATTGAATGATAAGGCAAAGAGAAGATTGAAGGATGATAAATTTTTGAAGAAAGGAATAAGGTAGACTGATGATGTGACTTGGTAAAGCATTGTTTATCATTTGCATTGCATTCATGACATGCACGGCATTGCATTCCATTACATGCATTTTGACACAAAAAAAAAAGAGAAAAGTTTGTTTGTTAAGAAAATAGGATAAAAAAGGGTTCTAAAGACTAGATGACTAAAATTTTGGAATTTTTTTTTAAAAAAAAAGAGAGAGAAAAAGAAAAAAATCAGAAAATGTGAGAAGAATTAGGTATAAGATGTGATAAAAAAAAGGTTCTGAAAGACTAGATGACTAAAATTTTGGATTTTTTTTTAAAAAAAGAGAGAGAAAAAGAAAAAAAATCAGAGAATGTGAGAAGGATTAGGAATAAAATGTGATAAAAAAACGTATGAAGTTTTGAAACAAAAATGTTAAAATTTTGGAAAGAAAAAGGAAATTAAAAAGGTATGGATATGATGGGATAATGAAAAAGGGATTGAAAGATGTGATGAGATGAAAAAAGTGTGATAGGAAATAACAAAAAGAAGAAACTGGAATGATAAGATGATATAGAAGATAGAATTGAAATGATGAGATAAGGTTAAAACCTCCGTGTACAATCTGTAAGACCTCCGAGCATGATTCATTAGAACCTCTAGGTACAATTTATAAGACCTTCGGGCATGATTCATTAAAACCACTGGGTACAATCTATAAGACCTCCGGGCATGATTCATTAGAACCTCCTCTAGGTACAATCTGTAAGACCTCCGGGCATGATTCATTAAAACCTTCGGGTACAATCTATAAGACCTCCGGGCATGATTCATTAGAACCTCTAGGTACAATCTATAAGACCTCCAGGCATGATTCATCAAATCCTCTGGGTACAATCCGTAAAACCTCCGAGCATAATTGAACACATTTAGATGAGCAAATTTAAAGTTTCAGGGCCTTCCTAGTCGAAGGAGCATTTTAGAGATGAGAAAATTTAAAGTTTCAGGGCCTTCCTAGTCGAAGGAGCATTTAAGAGAGGAGAAATTTTAAAGTTTCAGGGCCTTCCTAGTCGAAGGAGCATTAAGAGATGAGAAAATTTAAAGTTTCAGGGCCTTCCTAGTCGAAGGAGCATTTTGGAGATGAGAAAATTTAAAGTTTCAGGGCCTTCCTAGTCGAAGAAGCATTTAAGAGAGGAGAAATGTTAAAGTTTCAGTGCCTTCCTAGCCAAAGGAGCATTTACGAGATGAGAAAATTTAAAGTTTCAGGGCCTTCCTAGTCGAAGGAGCATTTTGGAGATGAAAAATTTAAAGTTTCAGGGCCTTCCTAGTCGAAGGAGCATTTTGGAGATGAGAAAATTTTAAAGTTTCAGGGCCTTCCTAGTCGAAGAAGCATTTAAGAGATGAGAGAATTTAAAGTTTCAGGGCCTTCCCGGTCGAAGGAGTATTTTCATGATGAAAACCAATTTCTTTTAGAATGAGTAAATATCCACACAAAAAAAAGGAGGAACAAAAAAAAATTGAAAAGAAAGGAAAAAATAATAAAATGGATGCGGACAAAATGGATGTCTATGTCTTTGCACAATTACTATTTCATAGCAAATGTACAAAGAGGGGCAACTGTAGACACCCCATTTTGTCCGGAGTCTTTTAATGTTATTGGGCCTATTGGGTTTGATAATTAGAAGATGAATCTAATTTTTATATTACTATCTTGTTTATTATTATTAAAAAAAAGTAAAAATGAAAAGAAAATAACAAATAGAAAAAAAATTAAAAATAACAAAAATAACAAAAATAAAGTGATCAAAGAAGGGAAAATTGAAAAAAAAAGAATCAGAATCTTAGTATTACCAAATTTGGAGATTTAGAGAATATATCACAGCAATTAAATTGAAGAGTGGGATTGGAAAGAAAAATCAATAGGAAATTATTTGCACTAAGTTTTTGGAAACTCAATTAAAGGAGTCAACCACGAGATTGGGTAAAAGAGAAAATCAGTATAAAAATTGTGGGATTTGATACACAACATTAACATAGTAGATGAGGGAATTGAGAATAAAAAGAAGAAAGGGAAGGGGATACCGGGAGAGAGGGAGGGGAAAGTGAAATGAGAACTAAAAAAAATGAAATAATGATAACAAAAAGGAGAGAAGAAGTATAGCTGGTTTCATTAAAACTTCATCCCTGTCATTGCCACATTTTGCTACTGCCCTGTACAACATCACCATACTGTTGCATCGCCATTAAAGCACAGACCCTTCCTGCACTGTTTCCCTTTTTGCTGTCTCGTCATCCCTGTTTAATCCCCTGCTGCTGCCGCATTCGCCCCCGCTGTTCGGCTTTCGGTTCCCAATGCCTATCGCCCACAGCTGCTACTGCTATGCTGTGCGCCGAGCTTCCCTACACCGCCGGCACTGTTGCGTGTGTCGCCATCGTTTCCTGCCCACCTCCACCGTTCGCTGCATCAAGTTTCCTGCTCTGTTTATATGTTCCCAATCTTGCCTCGTTCTCCATCACTGCTTGCTGCTTTTGACTCCAGCATCACCGAATCGCCTGCTCCAGCACCATCTTCGCCCGTTGCCCACTTACACGCTACCATGACCTGCTGAGTTGGACGTGCCTTGCTGCGTTGGCGTATTGTGGCTGGGCTTTGGTGACACAGATACTGTAAAACTTTGAAGAGAGAAAGAGACGTGGTGTTAACAAAAAGGAGGGAGCACTCTGTTAGGAGCTATTTTATCTGGGATGCATTGGTTTTTACGGCCAGGGGTTATTGTTCTTTCGCTGCTGTCTTGCGCGTTTTTTCCTGCTTTGTGGCCGTGCTGTCTTGGTTGCAACCTGTTTGTTGGTTGCTGAAGGAAACTAAAGCGTAAAGACAAGAAGGGAGCTAAACTTTAAAGTGATCACTTGAAGCATGAGACGTGGAAGGGTTCGACCAATACTGCAACTAAGAAAATTGAAAAGAAAAGTTTGCAGAGCATAAAGGCAACCAAGAAAGAAGGAAAAATAAACAAAGAAAGCGGTACGATGAGAGAAGGCATAAAGGTATGGATTACTTTGTTTCATAATATTTTACTTGAAGTAGTTAGTGGGATATGTCAGTTACTTATGAATTAATTATTACGCTTAACATTGTTTGGTTTGGTCAATGGTTTTGTTACTCAATTCTTTTTTTTTTATATTTTTACATAAGTTTTTTTTAAATAGTTAATTATATGTTTGGAAATTAGAAATAGTTAAAATTATTTATGAGTTTATAATTATATGTAAATTAAAATTCCTAGGAAACTAAAAGATTTGTAAATCAATATTGTAGAGTATGACAACTAGTGAGCGGGAAGGTGAATTTATAAATTAAAAATATTAAAATAAATTAACCAAAATTAGAATAAGGGATAAATAGAAAATACAAATCATCCGACGACGGAATTCTCAAAGGGACTGCGCTCAAGTGGTACTTTTAGAGATCTTGAGGTAAAAAAAATTCTATCTAAGGCCTCACCAGCTTAATGGAGGGTCTAAATAGGATTTTTGATAACAAATAATTCATATTCATTTTTTTTAAAAAAATAAAAATAAATTTATTATAAAATTACAATAAAAACAATTAGTTATAAAATTAGGAAAGATATTAATGATTAGTAATAGTAAAGAATAAAACAAGGAAGGAAATGAATAAAATAACTAGAGCTAGATATTAAAATAATAATGAAAATGAATATAATTTGCTTCGACGATGAAAGATTAAGAGGATTACGCTTAACTAATTTTCTTAAAGATTTCTAGATGAGAAAGTTCTATTCAAGGCCTCACCAACTTAATGGAAGGTCTAAATAGGGTCTTCAATAAAAAGTAATTTATATTCATTTTTTTAAAATTAAAATATGAAAAATTAGTAGATTTGTTATTGAATTAGAACAAGAATAATTTATAAAAATTAGAAACAATATTAATTATCCATGATAATAGAAATAATAATAAGTAACAAAAAAAAAAGGAATGGAATGAATAAAAATTAGATATGAAAATTATAATGAAGGTGAATATGAATTACTCCAATGATGAAATATCGAGAGAATTACGCATAAGTGATTTTCTTGAAATTTTCTAGGTGGAAAAATTATTTTCAAGGTCTCACCAGCTTAATGGATGGCCGAGAGATAGTTTTCAATAATAAGTGATTTTTATTCATTTTTTAAAATTATAAAATAGGTGATTTTTATCTAAAAAATATTATTAAAATTAAAATTAAAGTAGTTAATTAAGAAGATAAAAAATTTCAATAATTCATGTTAACTATAATAATAAAATAACAATAATAAATAGTAATGAAATTTGATGAAATAATAAAATGATAATAATAAATAGGAGTTATTGAGAATGAATATTGATTGTTCCTATGATGAGATTCCAAGTAGATTTATGCTTAAGTAATGATTTGGAAATCTTTTGGTAAGAAAATTTCTTTTGAGTCTCACCAGCTTAATGGAAGATCTAAAAGGAATTTTTGATAAAAATAATTCATATTCATTTTCACATAAAAATAAACAAATAAAATTAAGAAAAAATAATATTAGAAAATAGTAAGAACGAATTGGTAGAAGGAGTCAAAGTTAGAGTTTTTCATAAGATACAAAAATGAATCCGACAACGGAGCCTCTTCAAGCAAGTCGTATAGTACTACTTGGATATTCCTGAGGTGAGAAAGATTTTTGAGTTGTCCCACCAGCTTAATGGAGGACACTTAGAAATACTTTTCAATAATAAGTATATCGAGATTAAAGATCAACATAAGCAAATTTAGCAAATGACCTAAAACTAAGTGGTACCATTTTAGGATGGGCGTTGTGAGGGTGCTAATCCTTCCTCACACGTAACCGTACTCTCGAACTTAGAACTTTTAACGTAGACCAAGCTTTGACCTTAGTTTGAATAGGTGACCAATCACACCTATGTTAGAATGGTTGGTGGTGACTCCATATCTTTGTGTCTAGCTATTAGGTTTTTTATCTAAAACTTAATACGTTATGACAATGTGTATTTATAAGAAAGGATCATTTGTTTGGAAGGGATATACTATATGTATATTCTCAATATTGATAAAAATTCTTTGAATTATGCATATGTTGTTGATGTTAATGATTCCAATTGTTTGTGGCATAATAAATTAGGACATATTGGCATGAATGCACCAAATAGAATGTCCTCTCATCTACTATTTTAAAGAAAGAATAGGTCTTTGCTTGAGATGGTAATTAGTGCTATGTTACTGTATTCTAAGTTACTTTTGAACTTTTGAGGTGAAGCATTATTTATTGAATTTTATATTTCTAATAGAATTGTACATAAAGGTTTTGAAAAAACTCCTTATGAATTATTAAAAGGGAGGAAACAAAATAATCAATATTTTAAAGTTTTTGGTTGTACTACATACTACAAATAAAAGGCCTAAGCTGGGGAATAAAGCTATTAAATCTTTATTTCTGAGTTATGCTTTAAGAAGTAAAGCATGTAGATTTCTTAATCTCAAAATATATAGTGTTTTTGAATCTACACATGTAATTTATTTTGAGTACTTAACAATTAAAAATCTAACAATCATAAATTAGAGAAAGTATTGTCTAATGAATTGGTTAATCATGAGCATGACATTGATACATCTCTACATAATAGTGAAAATCATGATAGCATTGATCATGCAAGTACATCTCATGAATATATGGATTTTGAGTTAAGAAGAAATAAAAGAAAAAGAATTGAAAAAGATTTAGGACCGGGCACGTATACTTACATGTTAAAAGAGGATCCTAAAACTTTTCAAGATGTCATGAACATAAAAGATGCCATGTTATTGAAGAAGGTTATGGATGATGAAATTAAATTCATACATGATAATAATACATGGTCTTTAGTGAATCTACCTCATAGCACTAAACTATTGGTACCAAATGGGTTTTGAAGAAGAAACTCAAAACTGATGAAAGTAGTGATAAATACAAGGCAAAATTAGTAGCTGAAGGTTATAGTCAAAAGGAAAGTTTAGATGTGATAACTGAGAATTTTTCTATTTTTGGAGTTAAGGAATTTGTAAATTTAATTCCTGAGGTTAATAAATAAAGTAAGAATAAATAAATAAATTTGTTATGAGATCAAATATTTGAATTATGATATTTGATCCATCGATAAATTGAAAAATTAATAATTACGAGATTTATTTTGATATTAAGGGATTTAAATTTAAAGAAATAAAAATATGTGAATGTATATACTTATATGTATATCAATATATATATATATATAAGTACAAATATACAAATATATATAAGCAATAAATAGTATTTTGAAGTAAAGTGTATATATTAATAAATAATAAAATGAAGAAATACATGTTTTAAAGATTATATATTAAATATAAAATATATATAAATATAAATTTTAATAAAAAAAAGGAATATAACTGAATCACGGCAAGCTTTCTCAGATATAAAAAAAAAAGGAATATAACAAATATAAAAAAAGGAATATAACTGAATCAGCAGACTTTAAAAAAAAAAAAGAAGAAAAAGAGAAGAAGAGAGCTGATCAGAGAGAATGGTCGAGAGAGAAGAAAGAGAACGGAGCTGTCCATTGCCGAAAACCGCTACTGTCGGCGGCGAGAAAAAGAGAAAATGAAAAAAAAGAAAGATAAAAAAGAAATAGACGAGGGACTAGGCAGACAGAGGCAGATCCGGGAAGAAGGGGCGACGCAGGTGTAGCGAAGGAGGAGAGAATGTTGCCGCTGGCCATGGAGGAGTAGATCTGGCAGTGGAAAGAGAGAAAGGAAAAGAAAAGAAGAGAAAGAGGAGGAAAGGAAAAGAAGTCGCCATCGCCACTGTTGCGCCGCCGAAAACTCTCACCGGAGCCGCCCACACTGCCTTCATTGCCGCCAGACTGTAGTACGGTGAAGAAGCTGCTGCCTTGAGTAGCAACAGTGGCAGAACCAGAAAAAAAATAATAAAAAAAAGAGGTAAGAAAATTTAAAAAAATTATTATTATTATAATAATAAATTTTTTAAAAAAAAATCAAAGTAGTTTTTTTTATTATTTTGTTGAATAATTTTGTAAAATTTTAAGTGTAAATATGTATTTGAATATGTAGAAATTATAAAAGAGTGGTTGAAGTTGATTGAGCTTGGGAGATTAAATTGCTAGCGTTAACGTTAGATAAGATAATCATATAAAATTTTCATAGATTTATATAGTGTTAGTTGATAGAATTGACATTGAAAGATTGAATTTTTAAGTTGTTTTGAGAATGTGATCAAATGACAATTATGGTTTATAAATTGAATAAGTGATGAGATTGATGCAAAGTAACGTGATGATCTATAGGGTAAATATGATGTAATTGAGGTTTAGTGATAAATTTGGTTTGGGAATTGTGGCTGGTTGGATATTTATAAAAATTGTGTTTTTTATGCAGGAGGGTTAAGATAATTATAGTCGTTATGTTATCAAAATTTTTATAAAAAAAATCATCGATAAAAAATAATTGCATATCATGTGATAAGTTTAAATATAAGTATAAAATAGCGAGATAATAAATTGGTAGTAAAAGACAAAGTTGGCCAAAACTTCGAGGCAGATGAATTAATATTGTTGGTAAAATACTTTGCAGCCCAGGAGAAGTGGATTACGCACGACGTTATTGAAAAAGTCGCTAACACTGAACAGGTAAGGGATGTGTGTGGAAGCCATAGGGATATAGTGAATATATGATTTTGATGGATTTAATTTTATGAAATTATTTGGTATTTAATTACCTTTGAATTTTTGCAAATCTATGGTTTACGGTTGGCATGAAACTATGTTTTAAGTGCAGAAAGGTTATGTGGAATTACAAGAAATCAGGAAACTAATTGTGGAAATTCCAGCATTTATTTTTATTTATTTATTTATTATTTTGTAACTAGGAAACAAATAATTGGATTTATTCCAATCTAGATAATTCTGAGATATTGTTAGAATGTTATCCTTATCACTATCAGTTAGGTAGTTTTCTTTCTATGGACTCTTAGTTATTTCTGTCCATATATACTGCTGTGTACAGTTTCTGAAAAGAATATAAAAAAATTCCTATTTTCAAAATTCTACATGGCATCAGAGCCTCTCTTGAACCAAAAATCCTCACCATTCTCATAAAATGGCTACTGAAAAATTACCCTTTTCATTGACCGAAGCGAGTCCTATTCCAGACACCATGATTAGCCATGGCAGATCCACAGATGGGAGTTTTCATTGCATCACCGGTCATATTCTCAATGGGCAAAATTATCTTCAGTGGTCTCAATCAGTGATGATGTTTATTTGCGGAAAAGGAAAGGATGACTATCTCATAGGTGCTGCTATTTAGCCAAAGAAAGAAGAACCAAGGTTCAAAACGTGGAAGGCAGAGAACAATATGGTGATGTCTTGGCTGATCAATTCTATGACAAACGAAATAGGAGAAAACTTTCTTCTTTATGAGACTGCAGAAGACATTTGGAAGGCAGCCAAGGAAGCGTAGAAAATACCTCTGAATTATTTGAAATTGAGAACAACCTCCATGATCTTGTTCAAGGTGAATTGACTGTTACTCAATATTTTAATTCTCTAAATCGACTTTGGCAGCAACAAGACACGCTTGAAGACTACAAGTGGGACTGCCCTAAAGATGGTGACTTGTACAAGAAAATCATAGAGAAGAAGCGGGTTTACAAGTTCTTGATTGGATTAAACAAGATTCTTGACGATGTTCGAGGGAGAATACTAGGAACAAAGCCCTTACCAACTCTTCGTGAGGCTTTCTCAGAAGTTAGAAGAGAAGAAAGCAGAAAGAAGGTCATGATGGGTTCCATTGCTGCCACTACAATAGAAAACTCAGCCCTTGCTGTCCACAGATCACAGTCTCAAGGAAACAAAAGGAATCGACCTTGGTGTGATCATTGTCACAAACTTGGTCACACTCGAGACACATGTTGGGAGATACATGGGAAGCCTGCAGACTGGAAACCAGCAAGAGAGAGGAAAAACAGAGGAAATGCAGCCACTGCATCAACCGAATCTCCCAAGCCAGGGTCTAATCTGTTTAGTGCAGATCAAATGGAGTTGCTGCAAAAGATGCTGAGTCAAGTTCAGGCACAAAACAACTCATCATCCACGGTTACTGGTACTAGTTCGGTTGCTCTTAAAGGTAACTTTCCAAGTGCTTTCAAAGTTAAATGAGAAAAATCAAACCCATGGATAGTGGATTCAGGAGCATCAGATCATATGACGGGAGATATTAGTTTGCTCTCCAACTTTATTCCCTGTAATAAAAACTGGACAGTGAGGATTGCAGATGGTTCACACTCAAAAGTTTCTGGGACCGGTTCTGTTGTTCTCTCAAAGGACTTAACTCTAAACTCTGTTCTCTTAGTACCTAGTTTGAATTGTGATTTGTTATCTATTAGCAAGATCACCCGGGGTCTCAACTGTATTGCTAAATTCTCCAACCATGTGTGTGATTTTCAGGACTTGGATTCGGGGAGGACGATTGGCAGTGCTAAGGAATGCTCAGGGTTATATCTACTCGAGATTGTCAATTCTAGCTTTGGTGGACAAGCTCTTTCAACTGGTCGTCTAATTTCTGAGAAACAAGATGTTTTGTATTCTGCTTTAAATCTCAATAATGTTAGTGCAATAATGTTGTGGCATTATAGACTAGGGCATCCAAACTTTGTCTACCTAGAAAAATTGTTTCCTTCTTTATTCAATAATAAAAATTCCAGTTCCTTCCAATGTGAAATCTGTCAATATTCCAAGCATACCAAAAATTCATATCCATTACAGCCCTACAAAAAGTCTCGTCCTTTCTCAATGGTGCATAGTGATGTATGGGGTCCTGCTAGAGTTAAAAACATTACTGGTTCTCGTTGGTTTGTATCCTTCATTGATGATCATACTAGACTAACATGGGTATTTCTTATGAAAGAAAAATCAGAAGTAGGTCAAATCTTCCAAAAATTCCATACCATGATACAAAACCAGTTTCAAACCAAGATTCAAATCCTCCAGACTGACAATGCAATAGAGTATTTCAAATCAGTTCTTGGGGATTACCTTTCTGATCAAGGCATAATTCATCAAAGTTCATGTGTCGACACACCCCAACAAAATGGAATTGCTGAGAGGAAAAATCGGCATCTCTTAGAAGTAGCAAGATCACTTATGTTCTCAGCCAACATGCCTAAATACTTTTGGGGAGAACCAATTCTCACAGCTGCTTATCTTATTAACAGAATGCCCAGCCGAGTACTTCAATTTCAGACACCTATCCAGATTCTTCTTCAGGCACATCCCCACTCTCGGGTAATCTCTAATATCCCTATCAAAATATTTGGTTGTTCAGTCTTTGTTCACATCCATCATCAATTTCGGGGAAAACTTGATCCTAGAGCCCTTAAGTGCATATTCCTTGGGTATTCCCCTCATCAAAAAGGGTATAAGTGTTATTCACCTGAAACCCATAGATTCTATAACACTATGGATGTCACCTTTTTCGAAAATCAACCATATTATCCCAAAACTAATATTCAGGGGGAGAACAGAATGATTCCGAATACTATTTCTGCTCAAGAATATCAGTTTTGGGAGGCTATCTCCACCAATGAGTCTACTCAACCTGAAACCAATCCACCCAATTCTAGTCAAAACCATGAAAATCTGGACCTTAAAATAACAGAAGAAGTGAATCAAAGTTCTCAGAATTCTTAGCCGGTTGCAGTCACAAATAATGAGCTTAGAGTCTACTCACGAAGGAGACAATCGCGAGGAGGTAGAACAATGGGCACCACCTAAACGCTCCCAGGAATCTGAACTGAGTTCAAGTGAAGGCATAGGTAATTCTAATCCTGAAATTCCAACAAGTGATGATCTCAATTTGCCTATTACTATAAGGAAAGGTGTTAGATCTTGCACTCAACACCCAATTGGCAACTATGTTTCATATAATGGCCTCTCACCTACTTTCAATGCATTTGTTACAAGCTTGAATGAGATACAGGTGCCACACAACATCAATGAAGCTCTAAAAATGTCAGAATGGAAGAAAGCGGTTCTTGAGGAGATTCGAGCATTGGAAAAAAACAAAACTTGGGAGATTACAGAGATACCACTCGGGAAGAAGACGGTTGGTTGCAAGTGGATTTTTACTGTCAAATATTGAGAGGATGGCCAAGTTGAGAGATACAAAGCTCGCCTTGTTGCTAAGGGATTCACTCAATCTTATGGTATTGACTATCAAGAAACGTTTGCTCCTATAGCCAAGTTGAATACTATTCGGGTCTTAATATCCATTGCAGCAAATCTAAATTGGCCTCTTCACCAACTAGATATCAAGAATGCCTTTTTGAATGGGGAATTAGAAGAAGAAGTCTACATGGACATTCCTCTTGGTTTTGAGACTCAAGCAACCAAGAATAAAGTGTGCAGATTAAAAAGGGCACTATATGGACTCAAACAATCTCCTAGAGCATGGTTCGAAAGATTCACAAAGGTTGTTTTACAGAATGGATACTCTCAGAGTCAAGCTGATCACACTCTCTTCTTTAAACACTCTTTCGGAGGTAAGATGTCATTGCTTATTGTTTATGTAGATGATATCATTGTTACTGGTGATGATGAGGGAGAAATGAAGTGTCTCAAAGAGTTATTAGCTAGAGAATTCGAGATTAAAGATCTAGGAAGCCTAAAATACTTCCTAGGAATGGAGATTGCTCGGTCTAAAGCAGGCATTTCAATTTCTCAGCGTAAGTATGTCCTAGATCTGTTAAAGGACACTGGAATGCTGGGATGCAAACCAGTAGATACTCTCATGGATTTTTCTAAGAAGCTAGGTGCTGCAAAGGATGGTGTTCCAGTTGATAAGGGTCGGTACCAACAACTTGTGGGAAAGCTTATATACTTGTCACACACTAGAACGGATATAAGTTTTTCTGTAAGTGTGATAAGCCAGTTTATAAATGATCCTAAGGAGGAACATATGGAAGCTGTATATCGGATTCTCAGGTACCTAAAGTCAACTCCAGGAAAAGGATTGTTTTTCAAGAAAAATTTGAAGAGGAGCGTGGAGATATACAGTGATGCTGATTGGGCTGGGTCTGTTTTGGACCGAAGGTCCACATCTGGATATTGTTCATACGTTTAGGGAAATCTTGTCACATGGAGGAGCAAGAAACAATCAGTAGTTTCTCGTAGCAGTGCTGAAGCAGAGTTCAGGGCCCTAGCTCAGGGTATATGTGAAGGTATATGGCTAAAAAGATTGTTGAAAGAATTAAAGGTTCACTTTGAAGAACTTATGACTATGTTCTGTGACAACCAATCTGCCATAAGCATTGCTCACAATCCTGTTCATCACGACAGGACTAAACATGTGGAGATCGATAGGCATTTCATTAAGGAGAAGATTGAAGAAAGGGTATTTCAGTTATCATATATCCCTACAGCACTTCAGATAGCTGACATCCTCACCAAAGCACTATCAAGAAGAAACTTCGAAGATTTAAGTTCCAAGCTTGGATTGATAAACATATTTAGCCCAGCTTGAGGTGGAGTGTGGAATTACAAGAAATCAGGAAACTAATTGTGGAAATTTCAGCATTTATTTTTATTTATTTATTTATTATTTTGTAACTAGGAAACAAATAATTGGATTTATTCCAATCTAGATAATTCTAAGATATTGTTAGAATGTTATCCTTATCACTATCAGTTAGGTAGTTTTCTTTCTATGGACTCTTAGTTATTTCTGTCCATATATACTGTTGTGTACAATTTCTGAGAAGAATATAAAAAAATTCCTATTTTCAAAATTCTACAGGTTATGATATTTGCAGCTGTTATGTTGTTGAAATTTCCTCCAATATTTTCTAAAATATCATGAAATATTTTATGAGCATAAATTAAGTCACGATTGTGTATTTTGGAATTTATTTTCAATATTTTTCATAAAATTGGTATTTTACTGAAAAATATTATTTAAATATTCATATAATAAAATTTTATCAAAGTGAGACTATTAATACCTTCTTTAAAATGTTTTACAGTAAATTAGAATGTTTATAAATTTTCTCACTAAAGCATGGATATTCTATTGACTGTTTTCACTGTACTGTTAAATGTGAATTTAAATAAATTTTTGGAAATTTTATTAATTTTATTTCCTTAAAGGTATTTACACTGTAAATGAAATGTTTTGAGATTGTTAGGCCTCATATCATGCTCACTTGTATTATTGTACTGTTACTGTGTGAAGTCGTTGACACTAATTCTGTCTTCTGCATTCCAGTTTACACTGATCAATGTACGACCGAGGACACTTATAGACTATAGCCATAGATCTTACTATTTATTGTTACTGTTCCATACAGGGATTATAGCATGATATACCGAGGGTGATGCTTAGTCTTCACCTACTGTTTTACTGAACCGTGAAATATTGTTTACTATCTACTGAACAGTACCGAGTTATTACTGATTACTGAATCTAAAATGTTTCATGAAAATTATTACTGATTATGAAATGGTTATTGAACTGTTACGGTATTGTGAACTTCAAGTGTTTACTGTATTGAACTATTTCTGTACTGTTTACTGAACTATCTATTGTACCATTACTGAACTATTTTACTTTTACTGAAAAGATTATTGTTACCAAACTGTTATTAAGAGTGTTTTACTAAACTGTTAATGTTTTGAAATAAACATTTTTATTGACCTTAAACTTATTAAGGTTTACTAAAACTGCTCACTTTACTGTGATGTTTATTGAACTGAAATTGAACTGTCACTGTTTACTGAAAATTGCTACGGTTTACTGAAATGTCATAACTAAATGTGCTTCCCAAAATAATTCTTAAAGTGAAACTATTCACTAAACTGGTTATTGTTTTTACCGAAGTGTTTACTATATTAAAGCTTATTTCCACTATTTTTCGTACTATCATAGTACTGTTACGGAACTGTTTTTATACTACTACTGTTTAATTAAACTGTTTATTGTACTGTTTATACGATTGTTACTGTAAGTGTTTTCAAGTGTTTAATTAAATGGTTTTATTACCATTTATTTATGAAAGTGTAATTAAATGATTTTATATTAACAATTTATAAACTACTCCTTATAGTAGCTTTGGGTTTCCGGGACAAGACAAGTATTTCAAAATACCTTCCATGCTCTATCTAGATTACCTGATCGACTATAGTATCCTTCCGATTATTGTGCCTAATGAATTGTTGGGATAATAAACATTTTTGACTATATAGATTTCGTTATATCAGTCTTACATACGATTCCTTTACTAAGTACGTTTAGCTCACCTTTTTATTTTTCACTCCACAGGATAGTATAAGTGATTAAGAGATATACATTCTGGAGATACTAGCTGTGTTTTGGGTTACCCAAGACTGCATTGTGTTAATCCGGGAGGTAATTTGCATTTCTTTTATACATTCAGATGTATTATACAATACTACTTAAATTATAAAATAGGAACAAGGGATGTAAATTGTAAGGAAATAATGTGAAATTACATATTCTAAATTTATAAAATTTTTGGAGTTTACTGTATTCCATTGTTACTGTACAAGTGTTAAAAACATCGCAGATAGCCAAACTGAAATTTATGTCTAAAATGTGTGATTTACTGTATGTTTGGATTGTAACATTAGATTATTTTAAAACATTTTCACCGGTTACCAAGTTTGCTTCAGTAAGAGTGATGTTTGCTATTGCTTCAATTTACAACCTTGATATACATCAAACAAATGTAAAGACAACCTTCCTCAATGGTGATCTAAATGAGGAGATCTAAATTCATCAATTGAAAGGATATGTGGTTCAATGATAAGAACACAAGATATGTAAATTCAACAAGTCTGTTTATGATCTTAAACAAGATCTCAGGCAGTGGTATAAGAAATTTAAAAAAGAAATTAAAAAGTTTAGCTTTAAAAATATTAAGACTAAAAATTGTGACTTTATTAAAGTCATAAATGTTAGTAAAGTCTTAATTACTCTTTATGTTGATGATTTGCTTATTTTTTTGTACTAATATGGATTGCATAAGTGAAACTAAGTCATATTTAACTTAAGCATTTGATATTAAAGATTTGGGTTAAGTTAATGTTATATTAGGTGTTAAGGTTTATAAAAAGAATGGTAAATTTATTCTTTCACAATCATATTACATAGAAAATTACTTAGGAATTTTAATCACTTAGATAGCAAACCTTACAAAATACCTATAGATCCAAATCACAAGTTAGTGACTAATCAAGAAGATTTGGTTAACAAAAAAGATTATGCTAATATTATAGAGAGTTTATTTATGCCATGAATTTTACTAGACTGGACATCACATGTGTTGTTGGTATATTGAGTAGTTTTACTAGTAATCTTGATAACGAGCATTAGCATGAGTTAAGTAGGTTGTTGAGATATTTGAAACATACTTTAGATTATAGATTGCACAATAAATGTGAAACTTCAGTTTAGGAATGTTATAGTGATGCTAATTGAGCTTCAGATAAAAGAAGTCCAAATCAACTAGTGGTTGGTTATTTCCCATAGGTGGTGCTATTGTTTCTTAATCTTCTAAAAAACAAACTTATGTGGCATTATCAACAATAGAATCTGAGTTCATTGCCATGTCACATGCAATCAGTGATTTACTTTGGTTTAAAAAGGTTTCTAAGGGGAATACCTTGTTGTAATGTGCCAGTTTAAGAACTTGATCGCTTGATGTAGAAAGAAAAAAGAGTAAGGGATGCCGCCAACAATCTTTTACCCAGGTGAGATTGGGTACCTATTTGATTCTAAGGGAAGGCATAGGTTTATGTCTTAGAGTGTTAGGTTCTAAAGTACTGTTACATGTGGAACAAGATTTACACCTCTACAACGCCCGTTTAAAAGATAGTACCATTTAATCTTGTGTTGTCTTAAATTGGTCATGATTAAAGTGGTCATTTATTTATTTATTTATTTATTGGATTCTCCCTCATTCTGGTGAAATCTAGAAAAGATTTTATCACCTCAAGAGTATTCAAGGAAACCTGTTCGTTTTCTTTATCTTCGTCATCAGATTAAATATCTTAAAATCATTTGTCTAATCTTCTTTTTAATTTTTTTTATTTCTTATTTCTTTGCTTAATTATTTATTATTTTTAACATTTATTTTAATTTTCTATCATTTTTAGTAATTTTTATAAATTTAAAATTTTAACATTGAATAGTTTTCTCAAATCTTTCATCATTTTCAAAAAAATCTGCGAAGAAAATATTCTCACATAGAAATTTTTTAAATATCAATCATTGTTAAAATTATGACAGTATACGAACCGAATACGAACGAACGAACGAACTAATGTCTTTGTTCGTTCGTTTTTTAGTGCCATTCGTGTTCATTAAGGAGTACGTTTGTGTTCATTCGTTTGTTTGGTAGGGATTATTCGTTAATATTCGTGAATAGTTCGAGAACATGTAAAAGAAAGCGTTCACGAATATATAAACAAACACGTGTTCATGAACAAGTACTTATGAAAACAAACTAAATATTAAATTTAAAAAGTCTTACATAAAGATTAAATCCCATATACAAATTGAAGTCATCTAACACAAAATCTTAAATACAACACAAATTAAGTCAGCAATGTTTTATTAAAATTAATAATTACAATTTGTATCATACACATATACATATATTAAAGTATCATATATATATGTGTGTGTATACACGCATATGTGTAATGTATATATAAATGACCAATAGATAAAAATGAGATTTTAACTTACTATGAAACTCTTATTAATTTAATTTCAGTACATTATGTTTAAAATTTTTTTAAAAAATAATTATTTTAAGCATAATTAACTAATTCAAATTTTATAATTTTTTATTATCATATTTTATTAATTTTTTTAAGCAAACAAAGTTGTATTGTATAAATATGTTTAAGAATTAGTACTAATTTTTTAGGTTAATGTCTTAAAAATAGGGTATATATACTATATAACTTATATAATATAAGTAATTTTAATATTTTAATAAATAACAAACAAACAATAAACGAACAACAAACGAATAATAAACAAATAACAAACGAATAACAAATAATACTTTAACTAAACGAGTTATAAACTAACATAAACGAACGAACAACAAATGATACTTTAAATGCACGAATAATAAACAAACATAAACTAGCCTGTTCGTGAAACAAAAACAAACGAACTGCACCTTTGCACATATTTGGTTCGTTTAATAAATGAACACTAAAATGTTATTTATGTTCATTCATTAAGTTTAATAAACAACTAGAAAACCAAGCAGATTCACGAACGATTTGTCAAACATTCTACTCGTTTATACTTCTACTTGAAATTTTGGAATTCTATCATCGATATGAACATTACGGGTTTTAAAAGTTTACTGTAAAAATGGTTTTAAAGTTGTTATATTTTAATTTAAATTTTATTTTGTATTATTATTTTATTATTTTGAGTTATTGAATTATTTACTATTATATTTTCATTATATTTTGAAGAACAGGTGGTGACTTTTGATACTGAATCATCTCCTTATATTATTTATCATTCTGGTAAAATTTTAGAGTGATTCTCTCCTAAGAGTTTTCCAGTGGATTACACATTCATTATCACCTTGAAATTTTATTATCGGAGAGTCACCATTTGTTTATTTTTTAGGTTATTTGATTATTAATTATATTTTCTTATTTTCATGTTTTCGTTTTCTAAATGTTGATTATGAGAATTAAAATTTTCTTTAGATTCACCATCTGATGAAATTTTAAAAGAATTTTTCTGAGTTTTGATAGAAAATTGCTTGCCCGCAATCCTCTTGCATTTTTCTTTTAATTTTTTAATTTTATTTTGATTTGGAGTAAACCTAAATTATCTAATTTAATTCGTCAATATTATTTTTCCTTTACGAGAAAATAGCAACCTCGATATCAGATATTATCTTTAGAATTTCTGAAAAGATTTAGAGAGATTTTCTTAACTAGAAATTTCAAAGATAAGTACGTGTTTGTAATAATCTTAAATTTTCATGGTTGGGAGACTACCGTTTTTCCTATTGATACGATTTTATTTATTTATCTTACTTCTCTATTTGGCTATCATTTATATTTTATATTATTATTAATTATTTTCGTATTTATATTTATTTAATTTTTTATTTTATTTGTATTTGTACTTTTTTATTTTACTATTTATTATTATTTTATTATTTTTTATTTATTTCATTTTTATTTATTTAATTTCCTAATTTTACTATCATTCTAGTAAAATTGATGAAAATGTTTGTTAATTAAGACTTCTTGAAAAAGTCACATGTTCGTAATCTTTTCAGAATCCTATCCTAAAGACACTATTATTATTATTATTATTATTATTATTATTATTATTAAACAAAAACAGGTGCGAATTAAAAGAAAATTTTTGAATTTGGGCCTGCTTAAGTCTATTCTCAAAATAAAAATGGGACTTTTCACAAAATAGGCTTGAGCCTAATTTGCCAAATTGAGAAGATAAGGGCTTAGACCTTTCGGGTTAGATTTGGTAGGTTTGGGCTTATGAGTACATGGGTATTAAGCCTAAGTAATTGTGAAATGAAGTTAAAATGGCCTCTAACACATCAGCTCCGATTTCCCCAATTCAATATCGAATCTATATTATAAAGATAGTAGATCTACGCAAATTCACCGCTGGCCACGTTGTCCACCGGCATATTGACAGTGTGCAACCTTCATTGTGGCTGCTGTTGTTTGTTCGTTTATGGGTTTGATGGTAATTTTGGCTGGGTTTTTCTACTTCACGTGAGATCCGCGCGTGTCCTACTTCATTTTTTTCTTTTCTAGCCCGATCTATCCACTGCATCTCCATTTTCCTCTCTGTCGGTCCTCTGCTTCCACCATGCCCATCCTCCTCCCTCAACTAAGCCTTGCTTTATTTAGTTTTAGATTTTTCACCATGGAAGAACCCATTCTCCCTTTCTTTGGTTTAAGTCCTGTTGAAAAAAACCAGAGAAAATTATTTTCCCAGTCACCCAAGCATCCTTCTTTACGCAGGTGATTTCCTCTTATTTGCTTTTTTTTTTTGAAAAGAAGATTAGTATGCCCATTCCATTTTTATGTTTATGATTTTCTACTCCTACCAATACCGGGAACAGAACCATCGGTCGAAAAAGAGAGACACCACAAAACCCAAGCACTCAAACAGTAACAGAGAACCATAGCAACATAATCAAGCCAAACACTAACAACAACTAAACAACCCAACTCGTACCCAACACATTAGACGCAAGCTCACTCAACCTGTAATCCCCTAGGACCTCCAGTTTCCTTCGTCGTCACCGTCGCTTCTTGAATAACGAGATCCACCGTCATCGTATCCTCCCTCATAGCATTCGCCTCCGTATCCACCACCACCACCATATCCTCCACTGTTGCCATATCCACCATCATGGCGTCCACCACCATAGCCTCCTTCAGGGCGACCACCAGCTCCACTACGATTGTACCCACCATTTCCTCTTATTTCCTTTTCTTTTTTTTTTCCGTTTTGTTATTGATTTAGCTCTGGGTTTTGATTATTTGTCAATCTTTTGGGAGTGCTTCTAGAGTTCTGGCTGTTGTTGCTCGAGCCCAACGCTAACCCCAGTTCCATTCAATTTGTTCTATTTGGGTCAGGTTTTCATGTCAAAAACAAAAAGAAAAAAAAAGTTGATCTTCCTGAGCTGTCCCAATGGTTAGGCTCCGATTGCAAGCAAGTATCTTTCTCCATTGCATAGGTTATTCTTGCAATTTTCTTTGAATTTTTTAGCTTTTCCCCCGTTAATTTACTGGGTTATGTTTTTCGTCGTTTCTGTGTTGCCTTTGTTGTCATGCCCTTTTGCTTATTTTCTCATGTTGCATTCCTTGCAATGTAATTTGTTCCTGATGGTTTGATTGGTCGAATTGGTTTCGATTTCTTTGATTGATCTTTGTTATTTGGATCTTTGTTATGTATAATCGTTCTGCCTCAATGCTTTTCTTGAGCTTTGTTGGATCCCCATTGCAACCCAATTCTTTGCTCCAACTGTAGTAGCTTATTGTCCTCTGGTAGACCTTACTAGGTTGGTTGATTGTTGCTATTTGATATGATAGAGAGTAATTAGATCACAATATATATTCGTTCACAATAATTCATTTTACATTTCATTACAACTTCATTGGAGTGAAAGATTTTATATAAATAAAATATTTTATTTTATCAAAGTAAGTATATATCGAGAATTTGATTCTTGAATTGCAAAGGAAATTGCCTTTACACTGCCACCTAAAAGAATTTTAAAAAAGACATTAATTGTTCCAAAAATTATATGAGCTTAAATGTAAAATGTTGAGCAATTATCAATCTTTATGGCTTTTCGTTTATAATGATACTTTAGTTTGGATTGGAACCTTTGTTGCCTTTTGGTTCAATTTAAATTCTTAATTTTTTATGTTAATAAATTAAAAATGGAGATATAATAGAATTAGTTAATGAATGTTTAATTGAATCAATTTAATATTTGTTATTAACCTGTAATTTAAACCTTTCTGTTACTTAGAGGTTTGATTTTTGTTGTTATTCATCTCTTTCATTTCTTGGATTTTCAATATTGAAAATCTTCATGGACTTGCAATTTGCCCCAATAGGTAAGCTCTAAAGGCAAAACCTTGGTAATATGCATTGGTTTTTTGGTTGTTTGATGAAGATAAGTGTTTTTTTTTTATATTGTAGGACTAAAATCATCAGTGTATATCTTGAGGTAAAAAAAAAAATTGCTTGGAATCAGTGTCTAATATTACTCAAACTTCTAGACTGTTAGGTGAAAGTTGGTCTTTTGGTAATTATGGAATGTACGTGTGAGTGAAATCACTAGAAAGAATGTTTTATTATGGATGCTGGAAATTTTTTGCTTCTAGAGATGCTTGCAGTGGGAAATTTCTGTAGTTAGACTCTTGAAATTGAAATATCATTTGATTTTGATTCACACGTACGATGTTTGACTCTTGAAATTGAAATATCCTTAGATTCTGATTCACATGTGCCATTCCTTTGATGAATAAGCTAAATTTAATGATTGAACATTGATCTTCGCTTTGTTTATGTAGTTGGCTCATCTTGATTATAATACACTTGGTCACACTTTTTTTATAGTGAAGAATGTGAGGTTAAATGTATTTGAGTAACTGTACAAAAAAGATTTTGAAATCTGTTAAGAGTTTAAGATTCAACTCTTAATGCGTTTGAATCTTAAGAAATCAAAATAGATTTATGAAAATAAAAAAAGTATATATCTTGCATCAATCAAGTTGTTAAAATGTGTACAAAAAAGAAAATTTAAAAAATAAATAATGGTTCATAAGATTCAAAATACAAAATCATCAAAATTCGTACTATTTGTTGATAAAATGCTGAAATCTTAATTTTGTTAAACAATTATAGACAACCTCAAATACTAAAAAAATTATTCAAAATACAATTTAGGAAAAAAAATCAAACTACAAAACTTTAACTCTTTTTCTTTTGGAGGGATTATCATCTCCTTAGCTATTAATAAAGCTTAAATTTTATGCTGGGAAAAAAAATTGACGTATCTTTTTTGTCATAAAATTGTGTGTGTGTGTGTGTGTGTGTGTGTGTGTGTGTATATATATATATATATATATATGTAAATATATTCATGAGTGTTTGCCCCTAAGCTTAAGAAAACAATAGTCCAAAGAGTTTAATTAAGTTGAAGATAGTTTTAAAAGCCAACTCCAAATTTCTTTGATCATAAATTAAAAGTAGTTGGCTGTGCACCTAATCAATGAAAACTGATGTGTAAATTGGATTCATTGGAACAATATATGCCCTCAGGTTGGTGAAGACTTATGAAGCTTTAATACATTTTCATCATGAAAATGTTTTATCTCTTTTTCTCTTTATGTTAATTATTGTTATATCGAATGAAACTAAAAAAAAAGAAAGAAAGAAACTTCATGATCTGAAAGAAGTAATAATGGTTTTGAATCATGATTCCAATTAAACAACTTATCTTTTGGCTTAAATAAATGAACTTTTCCAACTTATCTTTTAGCTCAAATTTATGTTTAAATAAAGAACTAACAATTAGAAAACAACCACAGTGCCAAAGCAATTAGGAAATAAATAAAACACTCTATAACAACACAAAATTATGTTGCATCCATATATAAAAACTGATTACTATCAAAATGAAACAAAGTTATATATAAAATCATCCCCTTATGCCATAGAGATGGAAAAATATAATATGGACTATGGGATTATGGAAATTATAATAATTAAAGTTGTGGCAATCATCATCAACATGTTAGAATTCAAAAACAAATATATAAGGTTAATCACAAAGACATTACGAGGGTAAGGCACGAAAAAGAGAAAGTGAAAATAACATAAAACAACATTATAGACAAGGAAAAACATCTGAAAGAAAATTAAGTTAAATTAGTATAAGTTCAATAACGGTGGCTTTTGCATTTGATACATAACTTATTAGAGCTTTTCCAAGCATATGAGAAACCGAGTTATGAGAATCTTTTTCTCGTCCTCCTCTTTGTACATTGTATTTGCATAAAATTAATTCACTTTCAGAGGTGAAATCTGTGTTAATATTGTTGATTGAAATAATCTTACTCTTTAATTTTTGAATATATGTATTTATGTCTTGATTCTTAAGATATTTTGTCTAAAATTTGATTACAATGTTGTTTGTATGTTTTGAAGTTTTTATACTTCAACCAATTTATAGTTTTAATTGTATTACTCAAAGCTAAAAGTTAATGTGGTAGCTTCTTAGTAATCACAAACTTAGTATCAAACCTCTATTTTTTGGGTTGAAATTTGCTTCTTGGTTATTGGGTACTGGTGTATACGTTCTGCCTGTTTTGTACTTGAAGTTGATTGCATTGAATTTGTGTTTTTCCCCCCATTTTTAGGAATTAAAGGCAAGACTCCCTTCTAATCTTATTCTGCTTTGTTTGTGAAATTCACAAGTTACTGAAGCAAATTTCAAAAAGACCTAATGTAGACAGATTACTATTCCTAATTTATGGCCCTTTCAGCTTTGTACCTTCATTTGCCTTTGCTTACCTGATAGAGAGTTTAATGAAATTCTCATTCTCTCGATGCATCGATAAAGTAAAAATAACTTTATGATTCTATGTGTTTACAGTTATTAAATGTGTTAAGTTCATGCATTGATAACATCTAACTTTGCAGCATCAAAGAACCTACTTCTATACCTCTTGCTGATGTGCTCGATAATGCTAGAACAAGAATTAAAGCGTCACCATCAAAGAAAATTGCTTTCAGGTCTTTGGTTTATTTCCCTGTTAACATTGATTGTGATTTTTTTTTTGCCTTAATCCACGTAGATACTCCATGCATTATGCTAGAACATAATGCTCATTAATCATTGAAGTGACATTCAGATTAGATTTCAAGCATTTGTGATTGTTTTCAACATCTTTAAAAATTTTTCTCAATCTCAATATGTTGTTAGAAAAGAGAAGCCAAGTGATTTAGATTAATATTTAGGCATAGAACCTGAGCCTTTATGCATTATATCCAATTGTTAAATCAATTATTTCTTGCTGCAACGAGCATTTTGATCAAGCATCACATAGCTCAAACCCCCTGCTCATTCTGCAGCTAACTCTGACTCTGATGATATGCTCCTGAACCACCTTAAATCCAGGTTATTTAACTTTTCCCCAGAAATATCCTCCATTATTGCAACTAACATATCTCCCCTATATAGATTGAATTGCTGCCTTTTTATTTTATACTTTCCTTAGGAATGAACAATAATATACACATATCATGAATGCCTGTTAACTTCCTGTTGCTTTGGCTTCCTATGAGATATCAAAGTTTTTGTAATTTATTTTACAAGGCAAACAGATAAAAAAGGAATGAGCATTTTGCCCTACAAAACCATCATTTGTTGATTAGTATATTTCGTTGGGAGCAAAATGTTAAAGTACTTTTGTTTAAACCATCTTTTTCTGACATGGATATGAGGAATGCCAAACACATCATGCCATTGATGTGTTTGCCATGTCATCATGTCTCTTTTTATCGATGTTTTGTCATTCATTCCTCATAACTCCAATTTAGATTGAAGAACTGTAGATAGATATCAATTTTAATGTGTTTTTTGTTTTTGATTCCTTAAATGCCTTCTTAGTTTCTGAACGAATCTAGCTTCAATGTAGATCCAGCTAAACTTGATGTTCTGTCATGAACAATCCAAGACCAAGACTCAAGTAATGTGAACTATCTCATATATATATATATATATATATATATATATATAGATATATATATATAAAGTCTTTGTCTCCTTGCTTTATTAACAGAACCTTAAAACACTCATTCCCATTCATTTTCCTCAACACCAAATAAAATGAATACATTCCTGCTTTGATATATATTGATTTGAATTCACACAATTAAAGTTTAATTTATTTCATATTTAATCAATCAATTCTTGATTAAGTCACCTTTGTTGCAGTTGGATATTTTGTTGCTTTTTGACGTGAACTTAAAACTTTGGTCCAGTTGGATATTTTGTTGCTGCATGATTTAGATCTTTTTTTTACAAGCATCTTCCTGTTGTTTTGTATCTTGAATTCCTCCCTACCTTCTTGCTATTTTGCATTTTTTATTCCACTCTTTTCTTCTCATCCCGCGGCATCGCGCGGGCATTATACTTGTTTAAATAAAATAAATAAATAAACAACTCGGATTTAAATTAATTTACTTATTAACCTACTCTTGGTTTATTGTTAAAATCAAGCAGAGCTAACAACCTTGAGTCTAGTTTGCTATTTTAATTACATCGAGTTTGCCAGTTCAATTCGAGCCTCCAAATCCTCCAAATTAAAATAAAAATCAATTTCGAGTTAATTTACTGATATGGACAAAATTAGGTGTTTATATACCTTTTATTGAAAAAACTAAAGGACCAATCATTTTATATTGTGACAACAAAGTGATAATTTACACCACAAAGAATTAAAGATTATCAAATAATAGCAAGCACATTGATATGAGGTATAATCACGTGAGAAGTGTTGTAAATAAAAGTAAGGTAAATTTAGAATATCTACCTATTGAACAAATATTAGCTGATTCTCTAACCAAACCCTCATCAAGTGATAAGATTGCTAAAACTATTATAGTGATAAGTATCATATCAATATTAACATGATAATATGATGTGAAACTACTCACACAATCCATCGTAGAGAAAATTTGAAAAAGTAAGCCAAAAATTCTAAATTACACTTAAGTAATTGACCTGTCGCGTCATTCAAGGCGTGATACTTTGGTAGGCTAGCAAGTTATTACCAGAAACTGCAAGGATGGTCGTGAAGGGAAATGAATAGAGTAAATGATAGAGGGAAGAGCTGACAGGGAGGGGGATGGCTAGCAGCTTGAAACCAATTGCCTATTCCTTCCCCTTAGACTTAGTGTCATGCACAACACTGGTTCTCATTTTATATATATATATATATATATATATATATATATATATATATATATATATATATATATATATATCTGTGTGTGTGTGTTTGTTCAGCCCAATTAATGATTCAGGCCCATTCAATAATTTGATCCAATAGGTCCGATTTTATTAGGTCTAATTGATAGTAAAACACAATTAAATAATCCAAGCACAAATAGCAAATCAAGTACAATATACTGGTTACAATTAAGAAGTTAAGTCTAATAATTTTGAACTTAATTAATTAATTGGACTTGGTTAAGGAAATTGGACCTAATTGATGGCGAACCAATATAGGTTAAAAAATTGAAATAATTGTTGTTTTTCCTGTTTAATGTATTTGTCTTGAATTACTCTTGGGACGCACATTCAATAACTGAAACAAAATTTTGTATCTACATAGTGTAAAGAGTAAAAATTCTTTATTAGTCTTCTTTTAATACACCATTGAATGGTTATTTTAAATTCCATAAATGAAAAAATTGTTAAATATTCTATTTCTAAAGGGAGGGTATCATATACTAATCTATTACTGAAAATTAAATACTTTACATGGATGAGATAACTTTTCATCATTATTTTTTTTATTATTAGAGTGCTCAAAGATTCCAATACAAAGTAGAGGTACCAACTGATGAAAAAGTAGATTGAAAGAAAACACAAAGCTGAGGAGTGAATTAATAAAAAAAAAAATAGATTAAAAGCAAATAAAGTTTTCAGAGGCCATAGTTATTATGATGAAAATCCATATTGTTCGCAAATTAGCCACACACTCCATGACCCAACAAGTCCCTCAATTTTATGATCGAGAAAGGATTGGGCAATGGGAGTGATTCATTGTTAAGGGCTTGAGCAATGTGTAGCATACTTGGCCGAAGTTGGGGATTGCCATTCAAGCATGAAAATGCTAGTGTCAAAGTAGATACTAAATCCTCTGTAATTTTTTTTACCGGCAGTGGTGAGAGACGTTGGTCTATCACATCTTTGAGTAAAACCATTTGGTCATTTGGTTCTGATGTTGATGCTGATGTTGAAGCCGATGATGACAAACATGAAAGGAGATTACCAGGATGCCTCCCCATAAAAATCTCCATCGTTAGCACCCCAAAACTGTAGACATCAGATTTCTCATCTACCTTCATTGTATAAGCTAACTCTGCATAAAGAAATATATCTAATCAGATTCATCTATTTGCAAGAACATTTTTTTTACTTAGATGAACCCCAAAATCCTTCAAATACAACTTTTTGTTTAGCACCAGCATCTCTTCCATGGAATTGAACCCCTAATCTTTTGCCAAAAAAATACCCCTAAATCTATCTTTGACCTTGGCCTTCGAATAATTAAGAAGACTTTGAGTTACAAGAACTGTGAAAATGGCACTTTAATTTTATCACCAAACTTGCTAGTATAAAATATTTGACTTATTTTTATTTTTGAATAAAATTCGAACATTTATTAAGTAGTATCCCTTATGTTTTACTAACACAAAACACATATGCAAGTAATATATATTAATGAATATAAAAAGTTTATGAAATTGTAAATTT
Source organism: Heritiera fomes (assembly GCA_032173925.1). Taxonomy (NCBI): domain Eukaryota; kingdom Viridiplantae; phylum Streptophyta; class Magnoliopsida; order Malvales; family Malvaceae; genus Heritiera; species Heritiera fomes. Next base: position 23,314,814 of record JAPDPM010000001.1, on the reverse strand, counting down.
TATCAATTAGTAAATAATAGTGTAAGGAATCAAAATATACCGAACAAATAATCTTATCTAAAATCATGAACAACCCTTTTTTAAAGAGACAATTTTTTTTAATATTTGTAAACCAATTAATTTTAAATGTTTAAAAATTATATAAAAATTTTCTTAGGTGAGTGTGACATAATAGTTTTGAAAAATAAATTGATTTTAAGTTTTCGTTAATAATAATTGATGAGTAAAACAAATAGATAGATTTCAGTATAATTTTAACTTTTTTTATTTAAAGATATAAATCAATTTCTTTTAATATATATATATATATATTTATATTTATATAAAGAAGGCGTTTTAGAAATTTTTTTTCTGGGGGAGGGGGCATGGCCCCCTCTAACTAAGCCTACGATCTGCCACTGAAAATTTTACATCAGTTTTGTTTGATATATTGAAAATTTTATTTGTTAAAACATCTAGTGTTAAACTTTAAAGAATTAATTTCGTACATGGTATTTTTGCTATAATAAAATTCTCAAATTGAAAATTAAAATTTAAAAATTCACGAATAAATATTTGACTTTTATTTTCATCAACGACCAGTTTGCACAAGAAACTAACATTGTTAATCAACAGATAACGTATCCAAAGCATTATATATATATATATATATATATATATATATATATATATATATATATATATATATATATTTGTCTCCAAACCCTCCACATGTCAAGCTTTGGCTTTTTTTCTTTTTTTTTTCAATTTTTACTTTTTTTGGTTTTTCAACCTTTTTTATTTGTTTTTTTTTTCATAAATTTAAAGAACAAAAAAAGTTATTTATATGTGAATTTTATTTATTTTTAATAGAGAAAAAAATAAACAACATAAAAAATTGATCTTTAAATTTTATATATTTATTTTCATAAAAAATTATTCGTTCAAATAATAAATTTTTATATATTTATTTTAATATTTATCAATAATGATAATAAATTTTAAAAATATAAAATCAATCTCCAAAAATATTGTTTAACTAACACATAACAATTAACAAATACTCAATAATTAAATAATTCTTCAAATGCATATACAGTACATTTTTTTTAACGATAGATTACATTTACAAATGCATTTATAGTATATATTTTGTAGATCATTAATTTCTATATATTTAATGTTGATAATTAATAAAATAAAAATATTTTAATATTAAATATATATGTTAAAATATTTTAAAAATTAATTAAGTTAATAATTTTTAATATTATTTAAATTATATAAAAATCACTTTTTTTGCTCCACGTCCAGCTTCACATTGATTCTGTCATTCACTCATTTTCTTTCACCTTTCTAACCCATACCATTCAATGTTTTATCTCCCATACGAGCCATGTGTCGTGTCTTAATTGATTTAGCATTTTATTTCTGTTTTTTTAAATATTTTTTTATTATGCCCTCTAATTTATTTTTAAGTTTTTATTTTTTAGTTAAGTTCTTTAATTTTATTTTATTTTTGAATTTTTTTGTTATGCCTTTTAATCTATTTTTAAATCTTCAATTTTTTTCTCCAGCAATAATATGATTCGGCACATAAATTAAAAAAATTTAAAATAAAAATATGATAGAGGGTTTAACAAATGATGCATTCTAAATATAAAAAATTAATAAAAAAATAAAATAAAAAAATTCATTTATCTTTGAGTTGATTTTTAATCAAGGAAAAAAAATCTAACAACACAAAAGCTAATTAATTTAGATATTTTTAATTAAAAAAGTTTAGATCTAATTTCTCTAAATCTATTTTTTAAAATTATATCTCCACTAGCAAATGTAAACTTACTAAATACAAAAAATATACTAGCTATATAAAATCAATCTCAAATCACAATAATAGGTTCTTCTCTCGCCTCATAATAAAATTTTTAAAACATTTTTTATATTTATTAATAATGGTAATAATTTTAAAAATATAAAAACAATATTCAAATATATTATTTAACCGACACATGGCAAATATTTAAAAATAAATAATACTTCAAATACATATAAATTATGTATTTTCCAAATTTTGCTTTCAAATAAAAATTATTATATGAAAGGGTTTTTTTTCTCTAACTTTTCTAGGAAAAATAGTTTTACTTTACATATTGTACTTTGGAGTAAATATAAATAATTCAATTAGTTATTCTTAAAATGAAAATGTTTACAGATGAGTTTAAAATCTTACACATAATTAATAATATAAACAAAACATTCTTACCCAATTTTTTCTTACTTCTTTTTTAAATTGTCTGAGCCATTATGCCGTATATAAAGATATATATATATATATATATTAATGCTTTAGTTTTTATTGTTGTTGTATTATTATCTTAATTTGTTTGTTTCTAACACAAATTATCTGTTTGTCATACTATTTAATTTAAGTATTGTGTATTTTTTTAATCCAAGTTAATCTAAATTTTTCAAAAAATTATTTTTGGATATGTTGTTTGATATATAAACTCTATCATTAGTAAACACGTTTCTTTTATAAATCTTTCCTTAGTAAACATGTTTCTTTTTTGTACTAAACATTATGAAGGAAATAAATATTTTTTATGTCCAATAACTCTTATTTAATAATCAACTTAACTAACTTTAAAAATTACAAAATAAAAATAGACCTGCAGCATTGCGCGGGCTTATATCTAGTATATATATATATATATATATATATATATATATATATATATATATATATATATATATATATATATATCAATAAATACCTGGAGCTATATACCCAAAGGTGCCCGCAAGTGAGGTCCAATTGGAGGAGTCAGTCTTTAAAAGCCTAGCTGTGCCAAAGTCTGAGACATGAGCCTCATAGTCCAAATCCAAGAGAACATTGTTGCTGGAAATGTCTCGATGAACAATAGGTGGTGAACGATCGTGATGCATATAACACAAAGCATTGGCCAATCCTTTCACAACATTTAGCCTCTTCATCCAATCCAGTTCCTCTGCCTTTTTCTCGTTGCTTAAGACCATTCTCAAACTTCCCCTTTCTACAAACTCATAAACCAGAAATGAGTGCTCTGGATGCGAACAAAAGCCATACAGCTTCACAATGTTTCGATGCCTTATTTCTGATAAAGCACGAATCTCGCTTTCAAAGGCTTTCAAGTTGTTGGAAAGCATGCTGTCTTCGGATTGGTGAAGCTTCTTGACAGCAACCACCTGACCATTTGGTAGCGCAGCTTTATAAACACTTCCATATCCACCAAAACCGATGCAATGGTTGGAGCTGAAATCTTCTGTGGCTTCGATAATGTTTTGGTAAAGTACTCGTCCATTATATCCCCATAGTGTGAAAATATATACACTTTGTGCTTCCCTAGACTCAGGATTTCTGCTTTGAAACTTTCGATGAAGAACGAAGAAACAGCCAGCCAACAAAAGTAGAATACCAAAGAGTGAAAGCACAACCGAGATGATGATTTTGGTGATTTTTTTATGACCAACCTTGTTGCTAGCAGCAAGAGCACAAGGCTTTAGTCCTGTGGCGTTACCACATAGGCCTTTGTTGTTCCTTAAGGCATTGAACGAAGCCTCGTGAAATGCCTTAATGTTTGGAATATGGCCTTCTAACTGATTGTAAGAGATATTCACATTCGTCAAGCTTAGCAAATCATTGAAAGAAGTTGGGATGGAACCATTGAGCATATTGTGAGAAAGGTTCAATATTTCCAGGAATTTTAGTTTTCCAAGCTGTTGTGGTATTGTTCCAATAAGTGAATTTTGACTCAAATCTAGACTTTGAAGACCATTTATGTAGCTTATTGAAACTGGAATCCTTTCTCCAAGTTTGTTGTTGCTCAAATCCATGCTAATTAATTTCGAACATTCTCCAAGTTGATCAGGGATCGATCCACTTAAATTGTTTGATGCCAAGTGAAGACGTTCTAGATTTGAAAGAACTCCAATCTCAGATGGAATTTTGTTTGAAAGTTGGTTACCATTTAGAGAAGACTATACATCAATGGTGCCCATTCCTTAGGAATCTCACCAATTAAATGATTTGAAGAAAGATCAAGCTCCTGTAATTGAGTCGCATGTTTCAACTCAGGTGGTATCTTTCCAGAAATCTTATTAGTAGAGATTTTTAGGGCTGTTAGATTATGGCATTGTCCCCATTTTGGAGAAAGTTCACCATAAAATCTATTGTTACTTAAATCAATATAATTCAAAATTGGATGTATACCAAAAGCCTCTGATATATTTCCTGACAAGCGGTTTCCATCAAGCCTAACTCTGTATAAGCTTTTGCAGTCTCTCAAACTTGGTGGGATCTGACCCTTGAAATTGTTGTTCACAGCCGTAAACTTTTGCAGTTGTCCACCGAGGCATAAATTGGGTAATTGACCACTAAGGTGGTTATCTGATAATTCTAAAATTTCTAAGAGAGTAATATTACTGAAAGTTGGAGGAATGGGCCCTGATAAATTATTAGAACTCAGGAACAGATTAACTAAGTTGGTTAAGTTTCCTATGGAAGTGGGGATGACACCGGTGAGATTATTATATAGCAATTCAAGAGCTTGAAGAGATTTAAGCAATCCTATTTCATGGGGGATAGAACCAGAGAGGGCATTATCATACAGATAAATCCATACTAAGTTACTTAAATTTCCTATAGATGCTGGGATAGGGCCAGTTAGGTGGTTACTAGAAAAATCTAGCAAAGCGAGTGACTTCAACATCCCAACTTCTTTAGGAATTGAACCACTTAGTCTGTTGTCATGAAGGTCAAACCTGGTTAAATTAGGGCAGCCTCCTATAGATGAAGGGATTGAACCACTTAGAGAGTTATATGAGAGAAAGAAATCAACAATTGAACTCAGCCTTCCTATATCGTGTGGAATGTGACCACTGATCTTATTTTCTTCCAGGAAAATATACTTAATATTTTTCAATAAACAAAGTTCTGATGGGATATTCCCAAAGAAATGATTGAGTGACAAATCAAGGGAGACAAGCTTGGAAAGGTTTCCAATATATGAGGGAATAGGCCCGTACAGTAAATTGGTATTAAGATCAAGGATCCTTAGGTTAGGGAAGGAAAAGAAGTTGAGGCTATGAAATGTACCTTTCAAACTATAGTTTGCAAGGCTTAGATTGGTGATGCTTCCAGCCTTGTCGCAGGTGATTCCAACCCAGTTGCAAGGGCTGACTCCAACCCACAAAGAAGAGAGCAAAGTTTGGGTGTTGTTGTCAAGGCTAGCTTTCCATTTTAAAAGAGTTTCGGCTTCTTCACCTTTTGCACGTGTAGCTTCGTCTCTAGTAGCAGCAATGGAGGATGAAGAAGCAAAAACAAGGGAAGACTGAAGCAGGACAAGTAGGAGGAAGAAGAGGACATTGAGTGGCATGAAGAAAGAAGTCATGATTTCGATAGTTCAAAGGATGTTTAATATGTTAACTGTAATAAATTACGTTGGCTAGCATGGACAGGTATTTGTGCAAAAACAATACAGAATTTGAGTCACTACAAATTACAAAACATCCACATCAACTGGGAAAGTGCAAGTTGAAGACCAGCGGGTCTTTTACGTTTCAATCTTGAATTTTTCACTAAATTGGGGTAAAAAAAAATTGAATTGTTTAAGCTTCCATCAAATCATTAATTACTTTCAAATGAAGATTGAAAACTTTTAAGCTTTACAAGTTAATTTAATTATAAAATCATCACATTTTCATTTGGTAATATAAATTAAGAAAATTAAGCAATTAAAAGAAATTAATGAATTAACATAAATAAGTTATAAACGAAAATAATGAATTAACATATATAAGTTAATAAATTTGATTAATTAATTTTATTCACAAACGATATAGCTGTTTTGTGGGATTGATTCACTTTGCATACTCCTTTTGGATGAAGAAAGAGCCAATTTATTCAAGAAAAGAAAATCCTGTTTACACTTCTTTATTACTTTTTATTAAATGGATGACTCTTCTCATCACAGACTAATGTGGTAGAAGAAAAGAAATTCCTGTTTACACTACTTTGTCGAAGCATTGGAGTGCAGTGCTTTTCTTTTTTCCAGGACAACTTCTCTCACTCCCCGCCACCAACCACGGCTCACATTTCTACCGTCTCTATTGGTGTTAATAAATTATATCACGGCTCTGCCTATTTTCCACGCATGAATCACAGTGCAATGTCGCATAAATCATCGAAACAAAAAAACCCTTGGGGATATTCATTTGGTTGCTGTGATTAATTTCAAATTAATTAATTATAACTAAATTTAATCGAATTAATTTTTTTCGATTAACCAAATCGAAATTTAAATTTGAAATTAATCCACCTATTTAAATTCAATGAATGAGCAGAAAAAAAAAATTAAGTTAAATTATATTTAAATTTTAATTTTCTCATATTTAAGACAAAGTGAATAATTTCATCCAATAAAATATCAAAGTATTAAGTTTAAAACTCTAATAACATTAAACTTAAAGCATCAATTAAATTTCAAATATAAAATATATATTTAGGTTTCATAAATTTTTAGTTTCAATTTTAGATTTCTTATATTTTGATTAACCAAATTTAATTTGATTCGGTCGATTAATTCGATTAAAACCGATATGAACACTCTTAGAAAAAGTCGTTGCCAACTTCCTTTAATTTTATAAATATATATTTTAAGACCTTTGTCAAAAGATTATGTTAAAAGAATATTTTCTAAATTAGTACATTAAATAATATTTTTAATTCAATAAAATTCATGAAATTAACTGAAAATTATTGTATTTAATACAAAAATATTATTTTAAATAATAACTTAAATAATGTTTTTAAATTACTCGTTAATAGAACTCCTATTTAATATATATATATATATATATATATATATATATTTATATATATTTATAAACAAACTTGTCAAGTTTCTAATATTTTCACAAATTTATACAATAATTTTTCTTTTTAACTATTTACGCAAAATAAATATTGGATTATTATCCTATCCACTGTCAGTGTAGTTTTTTAACTCCACAAACAGGGTTAGGATGATGACATGTATCCTTTAAAAATATTAAGAAAATAAAATGGAACACATGTCATCATCTTAACCCCGCTTGTGGAGTTAAAAAACTCCACTGACAGTGTATAGGATAATTTTCCAATAAATATTATCTTAATTAAGTAAAAATTTTAGAAATAATTTAAATTTTATATTTTTAAGATGTTTTAAACATTTTTTTTGAGTAATATATTCTCATTCAAAGTTACAATCACAATTAACATATTACATTTCATGAACCGGTAACTTGACAAATACAAATGATAATAATCAACTAAACAAATAACAGATAAACTTACTCGAGCTCACACTTGGTGAGGCTCGAACCTGAGACTTCAAAGTCTCAGAGCCTTGCCACTAAGCCAAAGCTTCATTGGCAAGAAGTTTTAAACATAAAGATACAGTTCCAAGAAAAATTAATAAAATAATTTAGATTTTTTCAATTTTAAATTTAAATAATTCAAAATATTAGTCATTTTATACCTTACACATAAACCTGCTCATGGGCCGGGCCGGGTTCGGGCCGAGCCCATGACAGGTAATAAGGATATTAGCCAATACCCAAGCCCGGCCCGGCCCGGCCCGATAAATCGGGCTTGATATTTAGTCCAAGCCCATCCCATTTTTTATACAATAAGCCCGAGCCCGAGCCCGGCCCTCCTGAATATAATTTTTTATATTTTAATTATTTATTTATTTGTTTTTTATTATTTTATTTCCTTTAAAATTTAATTTAATTTGTCAAAATTTGTATATCAATTTTCATATTAAATATTTATAATCATGTTTTTTAATTAATAATGTTTTATATATATAAAAAATTATATTATACTTAACAAATATATTAAAAATATACTTAATATTATAAATATATTAAAAATATATATTTAACATTAACATCAGGTCGGGCCGGGCCGGGCCGGGCTCAGGCTTTGAAAGGCTAAGCCCGAGCTCGGGCCCGTTTTTAAACAGGCCTAAAAATTTTGTCCAAGCCCGATAATTACATCAAATATTTTTGTCCAAACCCTCCCAAATATCGAACTGACCTTCGGGCTTGGACGGGTAACCGGCCCTTGAGCAGGTCTACTTACACACACTTATATATATATATATATATATATATTTTATTTAGGTGACTTAAAATTTTATAAGGGCTCCCTGCGAATCAATCTTTCTTAAATCAATTTTATCTTTTCTTTATGAAAAGTAAATCATCTTTGTCAATCATCCATAGAGAGTACATCAGGGGCTACGACATTACTTAACATAGCTGAGTTGTCTTCAACCTAGTAGGTTCCCTGGACATAGTATAGGCATGATGGGCAAGCACCTGTGCCACTCAATTAGCAGTTCTACGAACGGAAAGATACAAAGTGTGTGGATAACTCCTTGATATCATCAATCATGACTCCCTCAGTGAGAGATGTTAGAGCGTGTAGATAGTAGCTTCTGTGTTACCCCACCGCATGTGAATGCCCAAACTAGGAGACACCACAGGACTAAAGCCTTGTGTTCTTGCTGCTTCGTGGGGTTGATTCACTTTGTATACTCCTTTTGGATGAAGAAAGAACCAATTTATTCAAGATAAGAAAATCCTATTTACACTTCTTTATTATTTTTTATTAAATGGATGACTCTTTCCATCCCAGACTAACGCTGTAGAAGAAAAGAAATCCTGTTTTCACTACTTTGTCGAAGCTTTGGAGTGCACTGCTTTTCTTTTTTTTCCAGGACGACTTTCTCATTTTCCACCACCAATCACGACTCACATTTCTTCCGTCTCCATTGGGGTTAATAAATTATATCACAAAGCAGATCAAAATAAATAAATAAATAAATAAATTTTATCACGAAGCTGCCTATTTTCCATGCAAGAATCACAGTGCAATATCGCACGAATCATCGTAAAGGAAAAAAAAAAAAGGTCCTTTAGGAATATTCATTTGGGTGATGTGATTAATTTAAATTAATGATAACTAAATTTAATTGAATTAATTATTTTCGATTAACCAAATTGAAATTTAAATTTGAAATTAATCCAACTGATTTAAATTCAACGAATTAGCTGAAATAAAAAAAAACACATTTAAGTTAAATTATATTTAAATTTTAAATTTCTCATATTTAAAACAAAGTGAATAATTTCATCCAATAAAATATCAATGTATTAAGTTTAAAACTCTAATAACATTAATCTTAAAACATCATTTAAATTTCAAATATAAAATATATCTTTAGGTTTCATAAATTTTTAGCTTTAGCTTTAGATATTTTATATTTCGATTAACCAAATTAAATTTGATTTGGTTGATTAATTGGATTAAAACCGATATGAACACTCCTAGAAAAAGTCGTTGCCATCTTCCTTTAATTTTATAAATATATATATTTTAAGACCTTTGTTAAATGATTATGTTAAAAGAATATTTTTTAAAATTAGTACATTTAATAATATTTTTAATGCAATAAAATTCATGAAATTAAGTGAAAATTGTTGTATTGAATACAAAAATAATATTTTAAATAAAAACTTAAATAATGTTTTTAAATTACTCGTTAATAGAACTCCTATCTATTTATTTATATATATATATATATATATATATATATATATATATATATATATATATATATGAACTTGTCAAGTTTTTAATATTTTCACAAATTTATACTATAATTTTTCTTTTTAACTATTTACACAAAATAAATGTTATTTTAATTAAGTACAAATTTTATAAATAATTTAAATTTAAAATTTTTTAAGATGTTTTAAACATAAAGATACAATTACCAGAAAAATTGATAAATAACTTAGATTATTTCAATTTTAAATTTCAAAATTTAAATAGTTCAAAATTTTAATCATTTTGTAGATTTCACACTCACACATGTCGCACGTACACACAGACACATATATATAAGATCATTATTTTATATGTCATTGGTGAAGTTTTTTTACTTCACAAACGGTGTTAAGATCATGATATATGTTCTATAAAAATATTAAAATATAAAAAATAAATAAAATAAAATATGTATAATGATTCTAACTCTATTTGTAAAATAAAAAAAAACTCATCCGATAGTATATAAAATAATTATCTATATATATATATTATTTAGATGACTTGAAATTCTATAAGGGCTTCCCCGTATCAATCTTTCTAATGTCAATTTCTTCTTTATTTTCTTGAGAAATAAATCATCCTTGTCATTAGAGGTGGCAAAAGTTGACCCGACCCGAAAAATCCGCCTGATTAACCCGAATCCAAACCCGACTGATCCGATTTGACTAAAAAAGTCAACAATCCGAATCCAACCCGATCCAAATCCAACCCGATCCAAATCCGAATTGATCCGAAACCAAATTTATTCGAATTTACATTGATCCAAACCCGACCGGATCCGAACCCGAATTTATCCGAACCCAAATTCATCCGAATTTAGATTAACCCAAACCCGAATTGATCCGAACCCAAATTGACCCAAACCTGAAAATATTCAAACTTAAATTTAATATTATTAATAAATATTTAAATGTTAAAATTAAATATCAAAGTATTTTAATATAGTAAAAATATAATTTTTTTCAATAATATGAGTGTTATATATTTTTTTAATATAGTTTAATTTAAATATTCGCTTTTATATTGCATTCATTTGAACATAATGTATAATTATTTAATGGTTAATCTATAATAGAGTACAGAAGCTATATCATCTACACTAATGTCTCTAATTATTCTATAAAAAATCAAACTAAATTAAAGAGATATATAGTATTGTTTTATAATATTTAGTATGGATTATTAAATCACTTTGATTCAAAAGTTATTAATTATTGTAGATAATAAAAATAAAATGAAAAAAACGTAATTAATTTATGAATATTGGTAAATATATTATAAAAAAAACTATCATACAGATTATTAAATATTTTGATTATTTCAATCCCAATTGTACTATAGGTCATGTAAGAAGACAATTTTATATTCATGAGTTTTGTAGTTCTTAGAAATATGGTTTCAGTTGATTTTTATATCAGATAAATTACATCAAGATGACCAAAGCTTAATCCAATAAATCTGTCAAATCGACCCGAATCCAAATCCGACCAACCCGAATTGACTAAAAAAGTCAACGACCCAAACCCGACCTTATCCGAACCCGAAATGATCCAAATCCGAAATAGACCGATTTTTCCTTGACCCAAACCCGACCTTATCCGAACCCGAAATGATCCAAACCCGAAATAGATCGATTTTTCCTTGACCCAAACCCGACCTTATCCGAACCTGAAATGATCCGAATCCAAAATGATCCGATTTTTTCTTAACCCGAAATGATCCGATCCAAAATGATCCAACCCAAACCCGATCCGACCCGCCCATTTGCCACCTCTACTTGTCATCCATGCATAGAGAATACATCAGTGGCTACAACATTATTTAATAGATATCTTCAACCTAGTAGGTTCCCTTGGCAGAGTTTAGACCATGATGGGCAAGCACGTGAGCCACTGCAGTAGCAGTTCTACGAGCAGAAAGATACAAAATGTGAGATAACTCCTTGATATCATCAATCAGGACTCCCAAAGTAGAGATCTCAGTGCGTGTTGATAGAAGCTTCTGTGTTACCCCACCGAATCACCTTTGAGGATTACTGATTGGAATCCCATGTCTCTAGCAAATTCTAAGCCTTTGTATGCAGCCATGGTTTCCAGTACTAGAGTATCTGTCTTCCAGCATAAAGCATAAGCCATGGCTCCTATAAAATGGCCATTTAAATCTCTGATAACAGCACCGAGGCCACCTCTTCTGTCACAGGTATTTACTGCAGCATCGTAGTTGATCTTGAAATAGCCAGTGGGGGGAGCTCTCCAGGTCAGTAGTCGTTGTACTGAAACTGGGACAGAGGGAGATGCATTGGCTGCTTCGAATTCTTCAACATAATGGTTAATGAATTGAACAGATAGTTCAGGTCGCCTCCTATCGTTCGCGAAGAGTTCTTTGTTACAATTATTCCAAACAGTCCGTAGTAATGTTCCTTGCCTCTGTCTGTTGAACAAGGATAAAGTTTGTAGCATGGTGATCATCCAGTCAGGAGAAGGGCTGAGTAGTCGTGGTAATTCATCTTGAAACAAGTTCCAAACAGCCACTGCGCGTGAACTGTCCATAACAGCATGTGCTATGGTTTCTTCACCACCCCACATTGCTTACATATGGACTGGATATCAATTCCTCTGCGTTGCAAATTGCTATTAACAGGTAGCATGTTCATGTAAAGTCTCCAAAGAAATATCTTGATTTTGGATGGCATCTGGAATAAGCCATATTAACTTCCATACTTCGCTAGACCCAACAGCAACATCAGGCAATCTGTTTTCTGCGACAAGCATCTTATAAGCGCTTCGTGCTGAGTAGTCTCCATTCTTATTGTATCTTCAAATTGGCTCATCGGGCATGTGTCGAGTACTCAGTGGAAGTACCAGAAATTGGAAGGCGTTCTCGTCTACAAAAATTTGCTGAATAAATACAGTATTCCATTCACCAGATAAGGGATCTAGTAGGTCGGACATTTTTAAAATAATATCATAGCTGCTGGTCTTGGGTGTTGGTTTTGTGACAATTAAGAATTTTTCACTTTTGGTGATTAATTTAATATGGTATGGGAAGCATTTTATTATTATTTTTTGGATCATATAAGTTACAAGTAAAGATGCCAAAAGTTGACCCAAACTCGAAAACTCGTCCAAAACCGAACCGGATCAACTCAAATTGACCAAAAAAAAGTCAAAAGCCTGAAATTGAAAAAATTTGAAATCAAAAAAACTTAAACCTGAAAAAGCTTGAACCTGAAAAAACCCAAAACCGACACAATTCGAACTTGACATAACCAAAACCCGATACAATTCAAAACTGAGACTGATCCGATTTGATCTGATACACGTAAAAACCAAATTTATAACCAAAAAATGCCTGGATTATAATTATATGATTATTAATATTTAAAAATAAATAAATAATTGATACACTTTTTCAATTATAAAATTAAAGTATGGACAAAAATTATTATTTTTAATAGTAAATTGTAATTTAAAAATATGCTATTGTAATATTACTGTGTATGCTGTAATTTTAGTAAAATATATGAATAAATCAAGCTATTGGTAATTAATTATTTCTTATATTAATAAAATTCCAATTTGGTATCTTATAACAATTATTTATATATTATATTATAATAATATTTTTAGAATAAATTATGTAATATCTTAATGCGTAAGTACTATTATGATAGAATTAATTATTTATTAAAAATAATTTATTTATTATCTATTAAATATAAAATTAAAGTGTAGATAAAAATAATATTTCTAAAGTAAATTAAAATGTAATTTAATGATATACTGTAGTAGTATTATTGTGTAAGTAGTAATTTTAATAAAATTTGTTTTTTATACTTTATTAATATTATGATTAGTTATGTTTAAATATATAGCATTATATTAATTAATTTAGTAATATCTACTATTTAATATTTTAATTAGACATTCGATTAATTAATGTATATCTAATGTTATTATGTTAATGTGAACATGAAAAAATCAATACTCAATTGGTGTATATCTGAATATTATATGATTAGATAAAATCTTATTATTTATTAATATAATGTCAATTGGTGTATAAAACATTTTTAATTCAATATTCTAAATTTTTAATGAGATTGTTACAGCTCTATATTAGCGTAATATTACAGTTGTATATTACCATAATTAATAGATTGTATATAGCTTAATTATAGGTTGAAATATATAGGTTTAGTTAATAACCTACCTAATTTAGGTTTTACAATTTTGTATATATACATATCTTGTACTCCTTTCTAAAATATATGAAAAATTAATCTTTTCATCTCAATATGGTATTAAGAGCCTTGTGCGTAGTGAGCAGTTTTTTTTTCTTTTCTGCCCAAAGTGAGTAGATTTTATTTTATTTTGGGTCACCCTTGTGAGTGCCCAGTGTAACCACCACCTTGCAGTTGGCTTCTATGGGATTCGATTTTCCTTTGTTTCTTGGCCTTGTTGCTGTTTGTTTTGTGAAGATTTTTCTCTTCTTGTGAGTCCCATGGCTGATGATCAAAAGAGTTTGGTTATAAGTGATGTGATTTCTCTGCTACCCAAAATCACCGACCATAAATTGACAGGTTCTAATTATTTAGATTGGTGTAAGACGGTTAGAATTTATTTGCGAAGTCTGTCAAAGGATGACCATCTCACTGCTGATCCACTTAATAATGCGATTCGCAAGGAGTGGCTCCAAGATGATGCTCGCTTGTTTTTGCAGATTCGGAATTCTATAGATACAGAGGTAATTAGTCTGATTAACCATTACGAGTATGTCAAAGAACTGATGGACTACTTAGAATTCTTGTTTTCTGGAAAAGGGAATCTTTCACGTATGTACAAGGTTTGTAAAAGTTTCTATCATGCCGAGCAACAAGATCAGATGCTTTAGGCATACTTTATGCATTTTAAGAAAACTTATGAAGAGTTGAACACTTTGCTACCTTTCAGTACTGATATTAAAGTCCGGCAATCTTAGCGAGAACAAATAGCAGTATTGAGATTTTTTGTTGGTCTTAACTCTCAGTTTGAAGTTGCTAAATCCCAGATATTATCGAGTGCTGAAATTTCCACTTTGCATGAGGCCTTTACCAGAGTACTTCATACAGATACTACTGGTTTTGTTACTATTCAGATTCCTAATGCACTTGTCAGTCATAGTACTTTAGATACTGGGAGGTTCTCTCAGTGGAGTAATAACAAGGGGGTTAATCAGAGTTAGGATGCAAGGGGAGTTACCTGTTATTATTGTCACAAACCTGGTCACACTAAATGTACGTGCCGAAAATTGCAGAACAAGAATCAGAAGTCTAACTTCGCTCATATTGCCTCTGCTACTACTTCACCTAACTAATCCTCTGAAAAAATGGTTTCGATCTCTTTGGATGAATTTGTTAAGTTCACCTAGTACCAAGAGTTTTTAAAGAATTCATCTCAGTCTATCACTGCTCTTACTGAAACAGGTAAATCGAATACATGTCTTATGTCTTCTTCCACATAATTGGTAGTTGATTTTGGTGTCACAGATCACATGATAGGTAATCCTAGTTTATTTTCCACTTTTCAATCCCATGTCTCACCTACTACTGTCACTTTAGCTGATGGGTCTACTTCATCTGTTTTTGGTTATGGCACTATTAGTCCGACTCCATTACTTACTTTGTCTTTAGTTTTGAGTCTACCAAAATTCGCTTTTAACCTAATATCTGTGAGTAAAATTACTCGTACTCTAAATTGCCTTGTCTCATTTTTTCCTAGTTATTGTTTGTTTAAGGATCTGGTGACAAAGAAGATTATTGGTAAAGGACATGAATCAGGAGGACTCTACATTTTGGATATTCAGGTGCCAGAGTCTATTGCTTGTTCCAGTATCTTGACACCGTTTGAAGCACATTGTCGATTGGGTCATCCTTCATTGTCTCTACTGAAGAAATTGTGTCCTCAATTTCAGTCTGTGTCTTCTTTAGCTTGTGAGTCTTGTCAATTTGCTAAACTTCATCGTCTACCTTTTATTCCACATGTTAATACACAAGCTAGTTCTCTTTTTGAGTTAGTTCACTCAGATGTTTTAGGTCCAAGTCCTATTGTTTTTAAAACTGGTGTCAGATACTTTGTTACTTTTGTTGATGATTTTGTTCCCATGACTTGGATTTATTTTATGAAGAATCATTCTGAATTATTCTCTCATTTTACTGCTTTCTGTGCTGAAATTAAAACTCAATTTAATATGTCTATGAGGATTTTAAGGAGTGATAAGCTAAAGAATATTTTTCAAATACTTTTTAGAGTTATATAATTCAGAGTGGTATGCTTCATGAGTCATCTTGTGTTGATACACCATCTCAAAATGGTGTAGCTGAAAGAAAGAACAAACATCTCTTAGAAATTGCCCGAGCACTCTTATTTCAAATGCATGTTCCTAAACTCTTTTGGGCTGATGCTGTTTCCACAGCTTGTTTCTTAATCTACCGCATGCCTTCCTCTGTTCTTAATGGTGCAATACCGTATAAAGTTCTTTTTCCTAGTAAATCATTATTTCCAATTGCACCTCGCATCTTTGGGAGTACTTGTTTTATTCGTGATGTTCGTCCTCAAGTAACCAAATTAGATCCCAAATCTGTGAAGTGTGTTTTTTTGGGGTATTCTCGTGTGCAAAAAAGGTATCAGTCTTATAGTTCTAGTCTTAATAAGTACTTGGTGTCAGCCGATGTCACTTTCTTTGAACATGACCCATTCTTTTCTTCTTCTTCTAATTCTTTCAATAAGAGGGAGGATGATGATTTATTACTTTATCATGTCACGTACCAACCAGTCACAACTCTACCACAAAATCCACCACCTCCTGTTATCATACCTATACTCATCGTCGAGTTCCTTCTGATCCATGTCCAGCACCAGTTAATTCTTCGGCATCAAATCCAGCTACAGATGATCTTGATTTAACCATTGCCTTTTGTAAAGGTAAACATCAGTGTATTTATCCTATTTCAACTTTTGTTTCTTATGACAATTTGTCTCTTTCATCTTGTTCTTTTGTTGCCTTGATTGATTTTGTTTGTGTTCCAAAATCTGTTATGGAAGCTTTTATCTCATCCTGGTTGGCGTGCAGCTATGATAGAAGAGATAAATGCTTTAGATTCTAACGTTACTTGGAATTTGGTTGATCTACCCGTCGGAAAGAAAGCTATTGGGTGTAAAGGGGTGTTTGCAGTTAAATTCGATCCTGATGGGTCAGTTGCCTGCCTTAAAGCTCGTTTGCTGGCCAAAGGCTTTGCTCAGACATATGGCGAAGATTATTTTGACACCTTTTCTCCTGTTGCTAAATTGACATCTGTTCGGTTACTTATCTCTATGGCAACTACTCATGATTGACCTTTGCATCAGTTAGACATTAAAAATGCATTTCTGCATGGTGATCTTCAGGAGGAAGTCTATATGGAGCAACCACCTGGGTTTATTGCTCAAGGGGAGAATGGAAAAGTTTGTCATCTTCATAAATCACTATATGGTCTCAAACAGAGTCCACATGCATGGTTTGGAAAATTTAGTCAAGCAGCTAAAAAGTTTGGCATGATGAAGAGTAAACTTGATCATTCAGTTTTTTATAAAAAATCTGCATCTGGTATTATTCTTCTAGTAGCATATGTGGATAATATTGTTATCACAGGAAGTGATGCTATGGGAATCTCAAAACTGAAGCATTTTCTTCACAGTTAGTTTCAAATGAAAGACTTGGGAGCATTAAAATATTTCTTGGGAGTTGAGGTGACAAGAAGCAAGAAAGGTATTCTTTTGTCTAAGAGGAAATATGTACTTGACTTATTGACTGAAATTGGAAAATTAGGAGCTAAGCCATTTAGTGCTCCAATGCTTCCTAATTTACAGGTTACAAAAGATGGAGAATTATTTGAGGATCCTGAAAGATATAGGCGATTGGTTGGAAAACTGAATTATCTTACAATAACTCATCCTGATATCGCTTATTTTGTTAGCATTGTTAGCCAGTTCATGTCTTCTCCAACAGTTCATCATTGGATAACTTTAGAACAAATTCTATGCTATTTAAAGGGAGCCCCAAGATGAGGAATATTATACAAAAATCATGGACAGAATCATACTGAATGTTTTTCTGATGCAGATTGGGCAGGTTCCAAAATTGATCGGAGATCTACCACGGGTTATTGTGTGTTTGTTGGTGGAAATTTAATCCCTTGGAAGAATAAGAAATAGAATGTTGTTTCCAGATCTAGTGTAGAAGCAGAGTACAGAGCCATGGCTCAATTTGCATGTGAGATATTGTGGATATGTCAGCTTTTAATTGAAGTTGGTCTTGAAGTTTTAAAACCAGCAAAATTATGGTGTGATAATCAAGCCGCTCTTCATATTGTTTACAACCCTGTGTTCCATGAAAGAACTAAGCGCATTCAGATTGACTGTCACTTTATTTGTGAAAAAATACAGCAAAAGTTGATCTCTACAAAACATATGAACACTAGAGAACAGTTAGGGGATATTTTGCAAAGGCACTCAATGTACCTCGAGTTGATTATATTTGTAACAAGCTGGGCATGATTAACATCTATGCTCCAGCTTGAGGGGGATTGTTACAATTGTATATTAGCGTAATATTACAGCTGTATATTACCATAATTAACAGATTGTATATAGCTTAATTATAGGCTGAAATATCTAGGTTTTGTTAATAACCTACCTAATTTAGGTTTTACAATTCTGTATATATACATATCTTGTACTCCTTTTTAAAATATATGAGAAATTAATCTTTTCATCTCAACAGAGATATCTAATTAATTAGAGTGTACGAATACGATTATATTTAATGTAATAATGTTAATATTAACAAAAAACAAATTAAATAAAAATTAAAGTAATTAGTTGACCAATTATTAATAATATTAAGAATTTTTTAATGTATACTTTAGTTTATTCAACATTATAAATGAACAATTAGTTAACTAATTATACATTTAGATTTAATTTAATTACCAATTATGTTGGTATTTGAAAAACAAAATAAATGTAAGAAAAATTCTTACAAATTTTAAATTTTATTAAAAAATAATATAATTATTAAAAAAAGCTAATATAACAAAGTAAAAAAAGAAAAAAAAACAATTTAATGAACTAAGAGTGTCCAAATTCCAATGGCTCATTTTTTACCCCCCAAAAAATGCAATGAATCAATAAGTTATTGTTAAGAATATAATGCCGTTTATATAAAGATTTATATATGATGCACTGACAGTGAATAGTTTTTATACACTGTCAATGCACCAGAAGTTGACACTAAGGGTGTAATTGGGTCGAGCTGATACAGTGAGGTGCTTGAGCTCGAGCTCGAGCTCGAGCTCGACTCGAAAACTCATTGCTTGATGCTCAGCTCGAGCTTGACTCGAAAACTCACTGCTTGATGCTCAGCTCGAGCTCGATCGAGTCTTAATATCTAAGCTCGAGCTTGACTCGAGATAAAAATCGAGCTATTCGAGCTCGCTCGATTAAGCTCGTTTATTCTGCTCGATTCTCATGCTCAAACTCAAGCTCGATTCTCATGCTCGAACTCAAGCTCGACACATTTTCAATTCAGTGTATATACATCAAAACCTGAATGCTTAAAACCTTTTCTGTATAAGTAACAAAGGGAGCAAATATCGAACAAGATAATCAATTATAATATGTGAAAGATAGGTAAAATTAGACACAAAACTCTGAGATGCCTGAGTGAACCAATGCATCTCAACTTTAAAGACTCCACTAAACCTGTTGTCCTAACTGGTTAGCTTGGCAAGTGTGATCATAGAAAGACAAAGTAGAAACTTTCCATAGCTAAGAGTTATAAAAGATGAAAATGGATTAAGTTTAAGATACATATGATGATTTCTTTTCAACCAAACATATAGCGTAAAGCCATTCCCTTATGATTTATTCTCCAGCAAATAACAAATCAAAAGAGCTAAGGACAAAACATATCCCAAATTGTTACGATCCAAAGACCATGACATATACTTAACATTCACACTTATACAACTTATCAAATTTACGAATTAAATTTTTCTTTTCAATTTATGGTTTATATTAGGTGCCAATGTAGTTACTAAACGATTTTCACTTACCCTTTTCACTTCAATTCAACTTTACTAACTTCTTCTTTGATCTAAAGGCAAGTTAAATAATTCTCTAGGGTATGTAATGATCAATTTATAATCCATAACATAATCCTGCTTAGAAAACAAATTGAAAATATTCCCTTATATTTATTTGATTTTTCCTAGATAAGTTACCTACAAGTCATTTTCATTTATCATCACTAAATCATATCAATCAATTCCCATAGTCCACTACATACTAATTAAGTCACTAATCATATCAAAGACATTCACATTGCATCGTTAATCGTCAAATGATATCTTATTAACAGTCCTTTTATGATCTAGAATTGCCCTAAGCTACATCTTAATACATTGCAAATAAACTTGTACTGTGCATTGCATAATGTCTGTACATGATAACCAATATCTATACAAGGTTCATATACCTCAAAAGTAGCAAAAGCAGCATTCAAAGGACTAAACAAGTACCACCAGTAGGTACTGAACCCAAGGTCTCGCACAGAAATTTCGAGCTTAGAGTCTAGCTCGTATGATTTACGAGGATATTAGAAAGGGGTGAGCAAATCACGACTCAGTAAGTAGTCTAAGTAAATGCATGCTAGACTCATGTTGCTCTACATGCAAGTGTATGAGAAGTAGTAACAGAAGTGACGTGTATTCATGATATTATGTCATGATATCAATGATTTAATATGAATTTAATCAAAACACTTTCGCTATGCACTTCAATTTAAAACACTTTCATTATACACTTCAATTAAAGGAGTTACATTGTGCACTTAATTTAAGTAGAATCACTACGCGTTTAATTTGGGCCACCATCACTATGTTCTTAATTCGAAATGCATTCACAAGGCCATTAGTTCAAAATACAATCACAATGTACTAAGTTCGATACGCTACCACAATGCACTCAGTTTGATGCAAAATCTCCATGCATTTAGTTCAAAACATATGCATTATGCACTTTTAAAGCAAAGGAACTTGTGAAAATAAAAAATCGATACAGTTAGGCAAAATGCCTTAAAATACTAGAAACGAATTTCAAAGCTAATCAATTATCACTTTAGGCATAAGCCTCAATTTACTGAAACGATTTCAAATCGATCACTTGCCACCTCTAGGCGTAAGCCTTGATTCAGTGAAATGATTTCAAAACTGATTAGGTAGTTATCTCGATTCACTAATATACATTTAATATCCACCCCAGTTAGTGATGGATAAAAAGTCACAGAGATGTAAACGTGTAGCACGTAGTTCCCTCAAGACTCTAGAGGCGGCTTCTACAGTCTCTGAGGTACCTGTGTAGCACATAGTTTGTTTGGGGTCCCTAGAAGTGGCTCCCACGGCCCAAGAGATATTCATGTAGCACGTAGTTCCCTTAGGACTCTAGAGGTGGCTCTCGCAGTCTCAAAGGTATCTGTGTAGCACTTAGTTCCTTTGGGGTCTTTAGAGGTGGCTCCTATGATCCAAAAGATATTCATGTAGCACTTAGTTCCCTTAGGACTTTAGAAATGGCTCCCACAGTCTTTAAGGTACCTATGTAGCACTTAATTCCTTTGGGGTTTCTAGAGATGGTTCACATGGTATGGTATCTATGGCCATAGAATACTCTAGCCTTGCTGATCAGTCAAGAACTAGAGCCTATCTGTTGGTTTTCCAGACAATTATGATTTGCCTAGAGCATTAGGCTTGATAGGCACATTGCATTGTTAGTCTAGAGTGCAGAGCTCAATAGATAAGCAATAGAACTTAGAGCAAGCTCAATAGGCTCAAAGTGACAGAAGGTCGATGGGGCTGCCTGCACTTAGAAGTGGAGCTGAAAATCGAGTACAAATCAAAAGCTTATAATTCACAAAACGAAGCATTTATCAAAACTTAACAAAATGGGACGTGTCGTCGAGATTTAGAGGTACCCGTGTAGCACATTGTTCCCTTAAGACTTTAGAGTTGGCTCCCACAATCCTAAAGGTATCTGTGTAGTACTTAGTTCCTTTGAGGTCTCTAGAGGTGGCTTTTACGGTCTTGAACTTGACAACCTTGTCCGTTTTGCCCAATAGGAGCTCAGTTTTCAAATCACATATTAGCAACAATTTTTTTTCTTTTTCAAATCGCATGGATGTCAATTATTACAAAATTGATTCAATACTATGATTTTCAAGTTAAAACATAGTATTCGATAATATAAAACTCTTGTGTAAAAGAAATGTGAGCTGAGTATGCTATGCGTGAATCATTTATGCATCAATAATATGCTACTATACACTTTGTATGGCTGCCTAGTGTAATTAATGCAAGACATGCACATGTACACTTAGCTTTCGTATATAAAATGAGCAAAGTTTATAATTTCACTTATTCCTATTCAAATCACTAGAAATTTCGGCATCATAACAGCTTATATTTTAGCCTAGCCCAACTTGCAGAAAATGCAATTTTAATGAATCTATTACAGAAATTCCACAACCACAATTTAGCATCTCATTTCAATCAATTCATTTCATTTTTTTTTACTTTATATTTCCCTTCTCATCACAAACAATCAATCACATAAGCATAATATATATAGTCAACCAATTTGTAGACTAATTTTTACTTAACACATGCATAAACCACTTCAATCAACATGCAAGCTTGGTTGGCCACAACACACAAGGCAGAACCTTCTCAAATTCAGCCCAAGCATAATTCATAAACACAATTCATCTGAATCATCAAGCTTACCTCTGTTTACCTCAATTGTTCAAGTAATAGTGTTTCATCGCTTAATCCAAAAATAAATTAATTACGTATATGAAAGAAACTTAATCATCTTCTACGACATGATTCTACCAAGCTTTATTGAACCCACTTACCTCAAGTTTGCAATTATCTTCACTGAGCCTCCAAATTGAAGCTTAGTTATCCACACCTTAGCAAAATTTCCCTAGTTGTCAAGCCTTCCTCCTCATTACTCTAAGGTCTTGTACTTATTCACATGAAATTTTCAAAAAGAAGCTCACTGTTTCAGCCTTAGAGAAATGCCACTCTAAGCTCGTTGACTTTTTTAGTTCTTCCTCTTTAAACAGCCCTTAGGTGCTTTATTTTGAGCACCAAAGCTTAGCTTCCAATAGCCTGTCAATCACAACACAAACACCACCATTCCAACCCTTAAAGACCAATTTATATTAGCTCTTTAAACACCCATTTATTCAGCACAAAACAACCTATGTTTAGCAGCCAAAACCAGCTCCTGTTCAATCCTAAATATTGTTTCAAAAACCAGCCTCAAACACCACGTTTCAGCTCTCAAATACCTTGCCTTCAGCCTTGGTTTCTCTCACGGTTCAACTTTACCGTTCAGCTTTCTCTCTCTCCAATGTAGCTGCTCTTTGGTTCCAAGATCAAAAGGAAAGGGGGGCCCTGTTCGAGTCTCAATCACGGCCTAAAAAAAATGTCAAGAGTTCCCTGCAGTGTTTTTTTTTTTGCCGAAGGTGGAAAGGACAGTAGATCCTGGCTGTTGCTCCCCTTCTAAACCAGGAGGAGAGCCTCTTTCACGTCGCCTCACTTCAACCATGAAGTTCCCTCGCATCAATTCTCTTCTTCTTCAATTTTGGCTTTTACAGGTGACGAAGTTAATTGTTTGATCTTCCTCTCTCAATCATCCTTCTTCCTCTCCTATATTTTTTCCTTTCTACCTCACTTTCTCATTTTTTTCCTTCTTTTCGGATTCATTGCAACTCTAGAAGCCCTTGTGTAGCTCTGGAAAATTGGTAGAGACACCATGTACTGATCTCCTTTCTTTTCTTTATACAGCAGCCAGTTCTCCATTCTCTCCTCTCACGCCTACTGCTGCTAAAGAGAAAGAAAACCTTTGCCTGTTGCTTTCTTGTTTGCCTCAGTTAGGATTTTGCATTTTACATGGAGAGGCTCTGCACCGAGAGAGGACTTTTAAGGTTCAAAATTCAAGCTCCTCTTTTTGTTGTCCGTGGAAGCCTGCCACGTTGGTGGGGTAGCTGTAAGTGTGATTGGGTTGGCTTCTTCAAGAAGCCAATCTGGTTGTACTTTAATATATATATATATATAATATATATATATATATATATATATATATTAAATTGATTATATTCATTAGTTTATAGGTATATATATTAATAACACTTGTATATTCTTTTAAGTTTATTTGTTATATATTTATATAATTCTCTAAGGTATGTAATGATCAATTTATAATCCATAAGGTAATCTTGCTTAGAAAATAAATTGAAAATATCCCCTTAAATTTATTCTGTTTTCCCCAGATAAGTTACCTGCAAGTCATTTTCATTTGTCATCACTAAATAATATCAAACAATTCTCACAGTCCACTACGTACTAATTAGGTCACTAATCATATCGAAGACATTCATATTGTACTGCTAATCATCAAATGATATCATATTAATAGTCCTTTTATGATCTAGACCGAGCCTAAGCTACATCCCAATACATTGCAAATAAACAAGTACTGTGCATTGCATAATGTCTGTACATGATAACCAATATTTGTATAAGGTTCATATAGCTCAAAAGTAGTAAAAGCAACACTCGAAAGACTAAACAAGTACCACTAGTAGGTACCAAACCCAAGGGCTCGCACAGAAATTCCGAACGTAAAGTATAGCTTGTATGATTTACAAAGATATTAAAAAGAGGCCAGCAAACCATGGCTTAGTAAGTAGTTTAAGTAAATGCATGCTAGACTCATGTTGCTTTACATGCAAGTGTATGAGAAGTAGTAACTGAAGTGACGTGTATGCATGGTATTATGTCATGATATCAATGATTTAATATGAACTTTAATCAAAACACTTTCGCTATACACTTCAATTTAAAACACTTTCATTATGCACTTCAATTAAAACTGTTGCATTGTGCACTTAATCTAAGTAGAATCACTCCGCGTTTAATTTGGGACACCATCACTATGTTCTTAATTCGAAATGCATGCACAAGGCCATTAGTTCAAAACAGAATCACAATGTACTAAGTTCGATACGCTACCACAATGCACTTAGTTCGATGCAAAATCTCCATGCACTTAGTTCAAAACATATGCATTGTGCACTTTTAAAGCAAAGGAACTTACGAAAATCGATATAGTTAAGCAAAATCCCTAAAAGTACTAGAAACGAATTTCAAAATTGATCAATTATCACTTTAGGCATAAGCCTCAATTTACTGAAACAATTTCAAATCAATCACTTGTTACCTTTAGGTGTAAGCCTCAATTCACTAAAACAATTTCAAAATTGATTAGGTAGTTATCCTGATTCACTAATATACATTTAATATCCACCATAGTTAGTGATGGATAAAAAGTTACAGAGACGTAACCGTGTAGCACGTAATTCCCTTAGAACTTTAGAGGTGACTCCCATAGTCTCGGAGGTACCTGTGAGCACGTAGTTCCTTTGGGGTCTCTAGAGGTGGCTCCTACAGTCCAAGAGATATTTATGTAGCACTTAGTTCCCTCAAGACTCTTGAGGTGGCTCTCACAATCTCAAATGTATCTGTGTAGCACTTAGCTCCTTTGGGATTTCTAGAGGTGGCTCCCATGATCCAAGAGATATTCATGTAGCACTTAGTTCCCTTAGGACTCTAGAGGTGGCTCCCACAGTCTCAAAGGTATCTGTGTAGCACGTAGTTCCTTTGGAGTCTCTAAAGGTGGCTCTCATTATATGGTATCTATGACCATAGAATACTCTAGTCTTGTTGATTAGTCAAGAATTGGAACTTGTCTGCTAGTTTTTTAGACAATTATGATTTGCCTAGAGCATTAGGCTTCATAGGCATATTGCACCATTAGTCTAAAGCACAAAGTTTAGTAGACGGGCAATAGAACCTAAAGCAAGCTTAATAGGCTCAAAGTGATCGAAGGTCAATGGGTTTGCCTGCACTTAGAAGTGGAGCTGAAAATCGAGTACAAATCGAAAGCGTATAATTCACAAAATGAATCACTTATCAAAACTTAACAAAATAGGATGTGTCGTCAAGATTCAGAGGTACCCGCGTAGCATGTAGTTCCCTTAGGACTCTAGAGGTGGCCCCACAGTCTCGAAGGTATCTGTGTAGCACTTAGTTCATTTAGGGTCTCTAGAGGTGGCTTTTATGGTCTAGAACATGACCACCTTGTTTGTTTTGTCCAGTAGGCGCGTGGTTTTCAAATCACCGATTAGAAACAATATTTTTTCTTTTTCAAATCACATGGATGTCAATTATTACAAAATTGATTCAATACTATGATTTTCAAGTTAAAACATAGTATCCGATTATATAAAACTCTTGTGTAAAAGAAATATGAACTGAGTATGCTATGCGTGAATCATTTATGCATCAATAACATGCTATTATACACTACCTAGTGTAATTAATGCAAGACATGTACACGTACACTTAGCTTTTGCATAAAAAATGAGCAAAGTTTATAATTTCACTTATTCCTATTCAAATCACTAGAAATTTTGGCAACATAACGACTTATATTTTAGCCTAACCCAACTTGCAGAAAATGCAATTCTAATGAATCTATTACAGTAACTCCACAACCACAACTTAGCAGTCTCATTTTCAATCAATTCATTTCATATTTTTTTGTTTTATATTTCTCTACTCATCACAAACAATCAATCACATAAGCGCATATATATATATATATATATATATATATATATATATTATATATAGCCAACCAATATGTAGACTAATTTTTACTTGACACATGCATAAATCACTTCAATCAACATGCAAGCTTGGTTGGCCACAATACACAACACAGAAACTTCTCAAATCCAGCCCAAGCATAATTCATAAACATGATTCATCTGAATCATCAAGCTTACCTCTACTTACCTCAATCGTTCAAGTAATAGTGTTTCATCGCTTAATCCAAAAATAAATTAATTACATATATGAAAGAAACTTAATCATCTTCTACAAGATGATTCTACCAAGCTTTATTGAACCCACTTACCTCAAGTTTGCAATTATCTTCCTTGAGCCTCCAAATTGAAGCTCAATCATCCACATCTTAGCAAAATTTTCCCTTGTTGTCAAGCCTTCCTCCTCAATACTCTAAGGTCTTGTACTTATTCACATGAAATTTTCCAAAAAGAAGAGCACTGTTTCAGCCCTAGAGAAATGCCACTCCAAGCTCGTTGACTTTCTCGGTTCTTCCTCATTTAACAGCCCTTAGGTGCTCTGTTTTGAGCACCAAAGCTTAGCTTCCAATAACCTGTTAATCATAGCCCAAACACCACCATTCCAACCTTTAAAGACCAGTTTATATCAGCTCTTTAAGCACCCATTTATTTAGTAAAAGACAACCTATGTTTAGCAACTAAAACCAGCTCCTGTTTAGTCCTAAATACTGTTTCAAAAACCAACATCAAACACCAAGGTTTAACTCTCAAATACCTTGCCTTCAGCCTTGGTTTCTCTCACGATTCAACTTCATCGTTTAGCTTCCTCTCTCTCTAATGTAGCTGCTCTTTGGTTCCAAGATCAAAAGGAAAGGGGGCCCTTATTTGAGTCACAATCACAACCCAAAAAAAATGTCAAGAGTCTCCTGCAGTGGTTTACCTTACCGAAGGTGGAAAGGACAGTAGCTCTTTGCTATTGCTTCACTTCTGAACCAGAAGGAGAGCCCCCTTCACGTTGCCTCACTTTAGCCATGAAGTTCCCTCGCATCAATTCTCTTTTTCTTCAGTTTCAGCTTCGACAGGCGACAAAGGTAATTGTTTGATCTTCCGCTCTCAATCATCCTTCTTCCTCTTTTATTTTTTTTCCTTTCTACCTCACTCTTTCATTTTTTTCCTTCTTTCCTGATTCATTGCAACTCTGGAAATTTTGTAGAGACACCACTGCTCTGCTTTATTTTCTTTATACAGCAGCCAGTTCTCCATTCTCTCCTCTCACGCCTACTGTTGCTAGAAGGAAAGAAAACCTTCACTTGTTGCTTTCTTGTTTGCCTCAGTCAGGATTCTGCCTTTCACGTGGAGGGGCTCTGCACTAAGAAAGGACTTTTAAGGTTTGAAATTCAAGCTCCTCTTTTGTTGTCCGTGGAAGGCTGCCACATTGGTGAGAGTCGGTATGATTTGGTTGGCTTCATCAAGAAGCCAATCTGGTAGTACTTTAATATATATATATATATATATATATATATATATATATATATATATATAAAACACTTGTATATTCTTATAAGTTTATTTGTTATATATTTATATTCTATTTGTTTTTATTTTCTTCTTTAATTTTAGTTAATCATATTAGTTTATAGGTGTGTGTGTATATGTGAAATCCTCAATTTTCTATAATTTTCCTATGCTTGTATAGTTTTTTCAACTTGAATTAATGGAATGAATATGAATTTCTGATATATATATATATATATATATATGTGGTGTATGGGACATAGAGGGAATTAAAGGAATTGAGGGTCAAACAATTAATGGTCAAAAAGGGTCAATGGATGATCAATGGCTGAGATAAGATGATGAGGAGATTAGAATGCATTTATGGGCATTTAATGAAAGCCATGACTCATCATCATCACCTCTTGCACCCCACGGCAGCTTCCAGCCCTTCTCCCTCTCGTTGCTTCCATATTTTCCTCTTAAGTGTCCAAGTTTCTCACCTTGACAAACCATCATCTCATACCATCGATTCGTTAAGCTTCTCTGACGAAAAACGATCCTTGTCGATAGCTTAACCTATGCCTTTAATATGAGAGAGTGAATCCAAGTGGTTAAGTAGATCTCAAAATCCAAAGATTTGGTGAATTGCAAAGGTAAGCAAGTTAGAAGGTTTTAGTTGATTTTATTGATGGTTTGGTATTGTATGGAGTTGGTAGAATAGGTTTATTGAAGTTTAAATTTGCCATGATGTTTACAGCTTGAAGAAGTGGAAAAAGGACAAGTGTTGGTGCAACCAACTTGTGGATTAATTGCTAATTGAGGTAAGGAATTTATGTAACGGACGTAGGGTGACTATGTCCGCATGTTTTAGTATGTTTTGATGTGATTTAGAGAGAAGTACCAGCTGTTTCTTTGCAGGAAAATGACATTTTCGGACTTGTTTCCTAGTACCAATTAGGTTAGGAGCAGCCGACTGCCTTAAGTAGCAGCTGACTGCCTAGAGACATCAAAAACGTCGTTTTTCGAAAATCGATGCAAACCAGTCGACTGCCATGGGAGCCAGTCGACTGCCATTTTCCAGAAACCATTCTGTTTCAAACCAGTCGACTGCCAAGGGAGCCAGTCGACTGCTATTTGTCCAGAAGCATTCTGTTTCAAAACCAGCCGACTGCTAAGGGGGCCAGTCGACTGCTAATTCTCGGGAAACATTCTGTTTCAAAACCAGTCGACTGCCATTTGGGGCCAGTCGACTGCCCTATTTGTATTTTGAAAAAATATAATAATTGAATTTCAAAAAGGGAAAGAAATTCAATAAGGCAAAAACATGGGGTAGCAGTCGACTGCCATATATGACCAGTCGACTGCCTATTTGAAAGAAAGGTTTTGAGAACTTGTTTTAAGAAAGGATATTCATATTTGTTTAAAACCTATATGAACAAGGTTTTGGAAACTATAAATCTCTCAAAAGAGCATGCACATTATTTGTTACTTGTATTTGACTGAGGAGCTCTAGTCCAGCCCTCAGACCCGCAGTACAGCACCTGACTAGTGAAACTGTGGGCTATAGACAATGGCCATGAGTCTCTTATTTGATTCGGCTTTGGGGAGGATCCCTGACCCATACGTGGGTACGCCATTTATTTGATATCTCTCAGTATTATCCCTTACGAGATATATTTGCGGTATCCTCATGAGATCCTCATATTGGATTATCCCTTATGGGTTATATTTGCTGTATCCATTATCTCTCTGGATTATCCTTACGGGATATATTTGCAGTATCCATGATGAGAAATTACTTGGTGCATGAATCTATTGGATATAAATTGTCTCCCATCTATTTGAAAATAATTATATTTGCCTACTTGATTTCACGTGATTTGAGATCCGTGGAAATATTTGAAAGCATGATTTACTTGTATTTGATATTTGCGAAAGAAATATAAGCACTATACTTTATAATGATTTTACATGACATTATAGAGCCAAGCAGGAAAACTGCATATAGTGATATAGTACGCTCTTTTACATGAGTTTCTTACTGAGCGTAAACTCACCCTTTTACAATTATTTTTCATACAGATTACTTGAAGTAATTCCGCTCCGGATAGAGGAGCATCTTTTGGGATTTTGAGATACCTTCGAGGCACGCTTCCTATTTATCCTTTGAAGGTATATTTAGTCGGCCGTTACTTCGGCTAATGTACAGTACAATGCTATAGTTTTGTATATGTTGGGGATTAGGGTGTATGAATATTTGAGATCCTGATGTATATGGCACATGTTTATATATGAAAAATTTTATGCATGCGAAAATGAATATAATACTCTGATAAAAATGCCTAAAGCATAAGAGTAAGGGAGATTGACATCGGATAAACTAGTCGATTTATTTGTTATTTGAGATAAAAGCTAGTTGTTATTTGGTTAGTGACAAGGACGTCACAGTATATATATATATATATATATTTATATATTAATAAAACTTGTATATTCTTATAAGTTTATTTGTTATATATTTATATTCTATTTGTTTTTATTTTCTTCTTTAATTTTAGTTAATCATATTTACAATATATATATATATATATATATATATATATAAATCATACACATTGACATTACTTCGGATTTAAATTTTTGATTAATTCCTTTATCTCTCTTTTTTTTATTTAAATATGTTAGCAATAATATCTATCTAATATGGCTAAAGAATACTTCAAAATTTAAATGAAATACAATACGCCTCTTAGCATCAAAATTAACCAAGATGTTTGAATTTAACTAAGTTAATTTAATCTATATAGCTAGAATTAATTCTTCATTAAAGTGTCATAAACTTAACCTTACTTAGCTAAATAAAATAGAATTTAAGTCAACACTGAGGCACTTAGGATTTGACCATATTTCGAGGTTTGGACTTGTTAGGGCTCACTTTGGGGTTTGTGCCGAGAGGTTCAATCAATTCCCGTACACTTGTTTGAATCTCTATACAATTATTCAAATTATTAAATTGGATTATTGAATCAATCTTGAACATTAGATAGTTTAAATCAAGATTAAGAAAATTGTGGTTTTCACACAAATCACATCTACACCCTACTACCCAACTTGAGTTAAATTCAAACCTGAGATTAAGAAAAATAATTGTGATAAAATAGCTTACGATGAACTTTGCTTAAACAAACTTTCTAGAAATAATCAAACAATAAAAAATAAAAACCAAAATCATCATTTCTAGAAAGTTGAATGCAACACATAACTAACTTAGTTTATAGAAAAGACAAAAACAAACTTTAAGGCATGCACATGATTAATCGAGCCCTAGTTAAAGAGCTTTTACCTACGAACCAAAAACCCAAAGATTTAGCAGCTCCATTGTTGCAAATGTGGCTCCTTTTAGAAAATACAGAGGGTAAACGATGAGGTTGGTTGTTGTAAGATCCGATTCTACACTACTGTAGAGTTTAATTTCATAAAAGTGATAATGGAAATTAGACAAATAAAGAAGGTTGATTTCCAACAAAGGTGAAAAGCTCCTTGACTTGAGGTGAGAAAGGAGCAAATTATGAGAAATACATTACGGACGAGTAAGCTGGCAGCTCGCCAATGGGCGAGCAAGAGCACATTTGCCAATGGTCATGGTAAGTTGGACAATGGCTTGTTGGGCGAATAGTTGAGTTCGCCATGTCTATTGTTAGCATGATCGCCCGAATGGGCGAGAGCTTGTGATCGCCAATATGAAGTAAACTAAATAGATGAATGTGATCGCCAAGCCTATATATAATAGCCAAGGGAAGGGAATCATCTTATATTTTCCAAATATTGAATTGGCGAACTGAATTACATTTGGCGACATGAGATTAAGTTGGCGAGTTGATGACTCAAGATGAGGAGGCGAACTGGAATCATGCACGGACAAAACGGAAATAGATTCAAAACATGCTTGCAGCCAAAATTGACTTGGCAAGTCGGACTGTTAGAGACAATAATAGAGGAAAGCTAAAGTCAAGAAGGGAATTAGCCTTATTGGTTGAGAAGTAAAACAAAGTCAATAGAGGTAGAGGATGTGTGTGGAAGGAAGACTTTCTCGCCAATGTAAGTGCAGTTTTTCTTCATGCATTAAATGCATGATAGACGTGAAATAAATGCTGGAAATGAGATAAGACCAAGAAGTGAATTATGATTGGATAGTATGGCTATAAAAGGAGAAACAAATGAGGATAACAGAGTTAGCCAACTCCAGCTTCTTCAGGAAAACCATTTCACTGCAAGTTATGCTCTGTTTCTTCCATTTCTCTGCCATATTCGATCTACTAAACTCCAACCTTAAGTTGGTTAAATACATAAACCAGCTTGCAAACCTTTCCTTTTTAACTTGATGAGGTAAAGGAATAAGTAAAGGAAGGCCAACGTGAGACAGAAAATAATTTGTTCCACAAGTGCAGTCGGTTGAGGTAAGTTTCATATTTTCTGGGGTGTTCTTGATATTCAATATAGGATTTATATGTTTACGGTATACTAAACATAGAATACAACCTTGTTTTAGTTAGATCTTTAGAGAATATGGAAACAAGGAAAATAATGGAATAAGTGATGACAATGGCGACTATAGTGATCGCCCATGTTGAAAATTAGTAACCGCCAATGAGGCGAGTAGATAATAAGGAACTCGCCAAGGTAAAGTCTGTATTCAAAGGGCGAGAACGCCCAATTCTAGTGAATTGAATTAATGGACGAGTTCAAATGTATAAGGCATTGGGCGAGTAGAATTGTGGGCGAACTCCCACAATTAAGCCAATGAAGGCCTCGTGAGTTGACTGGCGGGCGAGCTTCCACGTGTAAAACATTTATTGAATGGCGAGCTCGGTTGTGCTAGTTAGAGCTCTGTTGGGCGAGTAGTCATTTGATTTATCTCAATCTCACCAAGTGATATAAAAAGAAATATTAATAGAATTTATAATTATTTGCAGCCGATAATTGGAAATGGCTATTGGCGAGCAGGAAGCAGGGCGAAGCAAAGCTTCGTTAAACTAGGTAAGAGAGATGTGTGTGAAGTTAATGCATGTCCTGTGGAGTTAAGTTTTATATAAATTATTGAGAAATTGTTTTGTTTTATGGCATGCATTATTTTGATAATTATTTTGGATTTGGGCGAGCTAAAGGCCGACCACTACATTATGCTTGGGCGAACTGATACAGGGCGGGCGAGCTCTTGTATTTTTATGTTGGACGACCCCTTGTATTTTTATGTTGGGCGAATTGGTATTGGCGGGAGAGCCAAGCCCTTTTATAATTTTATAAACCCGTTTCTAATTTTTAAGGGCGGGCGAACCGTTTTGATAAGAAAACTATGGGCGAGCCAGTATTTTGTTCTAAATACAGAGGGTGGTGGGCGAACACTTGTTCACCTCATTTTCGAGTGACCATGGGCGAGCTGACCATGGCAAACAGATTTTTATAGTGTTTCCAATGAAAATGAGCCATTTTAAATATTTTTGAAAAATAGAAAATATAAATCCTTTTGGGCAATTGACTAATGGGCAAGCCATTGAGGGCGAGCCAGTTTTGCTTTCTGATTTTAAAAGCAAAGTTGGGCGGACGAACACAAGTTCACCGCACTGGGCGAGTTGCCATGGGCAAGCCAAATTGGGCGAGTTGACCATGGGCGAGTAGGTTTAAACGTTGAGATTTTGGAATATTTTCAAGGTGTTTTGTAAACAGAAGCCTAAACTTTTTTGGAAAATGAATCATTTTGAGAAAATGATAATATGGTGAGATAATTCCATAAAGGTTTTCATGAGAGATAAAGTGATTTTTGAGACTTTAGGCCCTGAGTTCATGCTTTATTATTCATGTAGTTGCGTGACCCGCCTGAGGCGGTGGCTCGGTCAATGGACCAACGAGTGCACCTCAGGGCGTCACAGGGCTGATGGACCCGCCAAGTCATCAGCGGTCTCGAGGTCACTTGGCAAGTGGACCCGAGGACCACCTATAGATTATGGCCATAGATCTGAGATAGCCGTGAGGGGCGATGGCCTACGGGTGCACCCCAAAAGCGGCAGATTCTGTTCTCGCAAGGGGGAGGGGGAACGATGATAGCATGATTTATTTGTTGCCTAGTCTCAACTTAACAATTTCTGTTTACTGTGAGGATTTGTTGAAATCCTATATAGTGTTTACTACATTTTAAAGTAAACTGTTTAGCTATTGATTTGAATGGTGTTTTAAGAGAGTTGTTTATTATATATCCACTGTCTTTTCTACTGGGTTATTGTTAAGAAAAGAATAAATGCGTTGTGATATATAGTTTTACTTTATTTAAAGCAGCATATGTTTCCTTTACTGAGCGTATGAATCGCTCACCCCTTTTGTTTTAACTCCACAAATAAGAAGTACATGGAGTTAAGAGAATTAGCTCTCAGATGGGTATAGCTATGCTCAAAGCACTGAGGCATGGCACGTTAAATGTGACAGGTACAGTCTCTTCTCTTTTACATTTCAGACATATGTATACAACACTACCTTAGTGAAATAAAGGTTAATAGGGGATGTCAGATGTAAAGAATAATGAAAAGAAATTTCATATTCCATAATTAATAGATAAATGTTTATCATTTATCACTGTTACTGTTGAATGTTAATGGCATCGCAGACAGCCCAACCGGTAAAGTTGTATGGAAATACGTGAAAAATTTGGTAACGGGATGTTACAGTTGTTGCCTTGACCCGTGAATGAGGTAAGGTCTAGCAGTGTAAAGGATAGCTGATGAGGAGTCGGATTTGAGGGCTCAAGGGTTCGTTGACATCAGATTTGACACACAATGGGCTTGTCAGCATAAGATCTATCTCTATTAGTCAAAGGGCTTGTCGGTTTTGATCTGGGTATGATGGCGCTCATCTGATGAGCGAAGGTAGGATTTGAGGGTGAAAGAGTTGCAGGAGTTGAAGGCGAGGGTGTCATGGCTGTTGCCGGTGTGGAGTGTGGACAACAGTGCTAAGGGAGAATGGTGCGACTAAAACTTGAAGAGTGGAATGGAAAGTTAAACAAAAAGTTAAAGAAAAATGTATTAGGGTTTAGTTTAGGGTATATTTGTAATTTAACAATAACATAATAAAATATATAATAAAATATTAAACGTTCGATATGGTTGGCGAGCTATTCGAGCCAAGTATATTATTATTCGAACTCGTCTTGCTCGATAGCTCTATGTAACATCCCGTTACCACTTCTTGCACGTATTTTTATACAACTTTACCGGTTGGGCTGTTTGCGATGCCATTAACATTCAACAATGACCGTAATAAATGATAAACATTTATTTATCAAACACTGAATATGAAAATTATTTTCATGATTTCTTACATTCAACATCCCCTATTGATTTATTTCACTAAAGTAGTACTGTATACTTATGTCTGAAATGTAAAAGAGAAGAGACTGTACCTGTCACGTTTAACATAACATGCCTCAGCGCTTTTAAACATAGCTATACCCATATGAGAGCTAATTCTCTCAACTCCGTGTCTTTTATCTGTGGAGTTAAAACAAAGGGGTGAGCGATTCATACGCTTAATAAAGGAGACATATGCTGCTTTATAAAACCAAAACTATATACCACAACATATTTGATTATCCCAAAATCATATCGAATATGGAAACAGTGGATATAGTAAAACAACACTCTCAATACACTGTTTAAATCACTGGCTAAACAGTTTACTTTAAAATGCAGTAAAAAACAATACATAGGATTCAATAAATCTTGTCGGTAAACAGAAATCAACAAGTTGAGACTAGGCATCGTCATGCTATCATCGTTCCCCCTCCCCCTTGCAAGAACGGAATAATCATCCCAAAAAGGGATATAGTAGATCTATGGCCACAATCTCTAGGTGGTCCTCGGGTCCACTTGCCAAGTGACCTCGAGACCGCTGATGACTTAGCGGGTCCATTAGCCCTGTGACTCCCTGAGCTGCACCCATTGATCCATCAACCTGAGCCACCGCCCCAAGTGGGTCACGCAACTACATGAATAATAGTGCATGAATTTAGGGCCTAAAGTCTCAAAAATCACTTTACTATTTCATGAAAACCTTTAAGGGATTCTCTCACCCATATTATCATTTACTTAAATGATTTAATTCCCAAAAAGGTTTAGGCTTTCTGTTTACAAAACACCTTGAAAATATTTCAAAATCTCAATGTTTAAAACCTGCTCGCCCATGGTCAGCTCGCCCAACATGGCTCGCCCATGGAAGCTCGCCCGGTGCGGTGAACCTATGTTCGCCCGCCCAACTTTGCTTTTAAAATTAGAAAGCAAAACTGGCTCGCCCTTGTTGGCTCGCCCATTAGTCAATTGCCCAAAAAGGGTTTATATTTTCTATTTTCAAAGATATTAAAATGGCTCATTTTTCCTCAAGAAAATACCATCGAAATCTGTTCGCCATGGTCAGCTCGCCAGTCTAGCTCGCCCATGGTCAACTCCAAACGGGTGAACATATAGTCGCCCGCCGATTCTTTCTTTTAAAACATTAAGTAAAACCGGCTCGCCTTCAATGGCTTGCCAACAACTTTCTCAACTTAGGGGTCGTCCGCCCCAAATAAAATATAAAAGGATTCACCCAAATGATTCACCCGCCTTTTTTTAGATCAAGGGTTGTTCGGCCGAAAACAAAACAAAAAGTTTTATCTAACTAATATCGTAAGGGCGACTTGTAGCTCGCCCAAGATCAGAACACTTTATCAAACCAATGCATGTCAAAAAACAAAACAATTTCTCAATAATTTCTATAAAACTTAACTCCACAGGACATGCATTCACTTCACACACATCTCCCTTACCTGGTCCAACGAAGCCTTGCTTCCTACTTGCCTTCCTGATCGCATTTACCGAGTCCATAATTCTCGGCTGCAAAATAATTTATAAATTCCATTAATATCTTCTTTATATGTCTTTCCATCACTTGCGCGAGACCTAAGATAACCATATCCAACTCGCCCACACACATTCTACTGGCTCGCCCAACAGAGCTCTTAGTAGCTCGCCCAACTGGGCTCGCCATTACTTAAATGGATTACAGATCGAAGATCGCCCGCCATTACTCGCCATCACTTAACTTGATAACTCGCCCAACCTTCAACTCGCCAGGGCTACATTGGTTTAAATGTGGGAGTTCGCCCACATTTCACCCGCGCCAATGTTTATGCATTTGGGTTCGCCATAAGTGGCTTTCTACTCAGAGATGGACTCGCCTATAATTTAAACTGGCGTTGGGCGACCTCGCCCCTTCAACAACAACTATGGCGAGTTTATATTGCCTACTCACCCATTGGCGATCACTAAATTTCAACGTGGGCGATCACAGTAGTCGCCATTCCCGTCACTTATTCCATTATTTTCCTTGTTTTCATATTCTCTAAGGATCTAACTAAAAACAAGACTGTATTCTATGTTTATTACGTTGTAAAACATAGAAATCTATCATCAAACACCCAGATAATCATGGAAATAAGGAAGCTCACCTTAGCCAACTGCACTTCCAGAACAGATTGCTTTCTGTCTCATGTTGGCCTCCTTTTGCTTATTCCTTCAGCTCATCAAACTAAGGAGGAAAGGTTTGCAAGCAGGTTTACATGTTTAGCCAACTGAAGAGTGAAACTCAGTAAGTCAAGCATGGTAGGAATGGAAGAATTAGAATATTAACTTGTAGTAGAAGAACTTCCGTGAAGAAGATGGAGTTGGCTAAATCGATTTTCCTCACTTGTTTCTTCTTATATAGCCCAGCTTATCCAATCCAACTCTACCACCCGTCCCTTATCTGCTTCTTTCATCATTTCACGTCTATCACTCCTTTAATGCATGAAGAAAATTGAAGCATAAGTGGCGTGAAAGTCCTCCTTCCACACTCCTTTTTCTGCTTCAATTGACTTTGTTTTGTTTCTCAACCAATAATGTTAATTCCTTATTGACTTTTACATCTTCTCCATTAATTGTCTTCAACCGTATGACTTACAAGTCAATTTTGGCTGCTAATTGGTTTAGATATATTCTCACGTTGTCCACAAATGTCATTCCAGTTCGCCTATTCAATCTGAAATCTCAGCTCGCCAATCTCTATTTCAGTTTATTCAATATATATAGGCGATTACATGTCCTCGCCCATTTGGGCGATCTTCCCAGCAACTCACTTGGCGAACTCATTGGCCAATAAGGCTATTAATCATACTCGCCAACTAGCTATCTTTTAACTCACAAAATCTATATGGGCGATCATATGTCCTCGCCAAACTCGAGCGATCACCACTAAAATCAACTTGGTGAACCCACCTATTTGCTAGGCCATTGAATGCTACTCGCCTACTCACTCATTGGGCGATCAAATCAACTTGGCGAACCCACCTATTCGCTAGGCCATTGAATGCTACTCGCCCACTCACTCATTGGGCGATCAATTCTAAGTTCATTTGGACGATCATCCTACCAATTAACTCGTCTAACTTACCATTCGCCCTCGCCATAATACATTGGCGATCATACCATTAACTTGCTCGCCCTTTGGCGAGCCGTTCCTTCATTGTACTCGCCCGTCAAGTATTTCACCAATATTGCTCCTTTTTACATCTCAAGTTAAGGAGCTTTTTACCCAACTGGAAATCAATATTCATTATTTATTTAATTTCCATTATCAATTTTATGAAATTAGACTCTACAGTAGTGTAGAATCGGATCTTACACTCTAGTAGCTCGAGCTCGACTTGACAAGAATCGAGTCTGTCATAACGTATTACGTTTTGGAGAAAACCTAATAGCTAGACACAAAGATATGGAGTCGCCACCAACCATTCTACTTAGGTGTGATTGGTCACCTATTCAAACTAAGGACAAGGCTTGGTCTACGTTCAAAGATACTAAGGTTCGGGAGTACAGTTACATTTGAGGAAGGTATTAAGCACCCCACAATGGCCATCCTAAAATGGTACCACTTAGTTTTAGGTCATTTGCTAAATTTGCTTATGTTGATCTTTAATCTCGATATAATTAATATTGAAAAATATTTCTAAGCATCCTCCATTAAGCTGGTGGGACAACTTAAAAAAATCTTTCTCACCTCAGGAGTATTCAAATAGTATTATACGACTTGCCTGAAGAGGCTCCGTCGAACAGACTCGTTAGAGTCTAGAGGCGATTGACTGTCGAGAAAAAACAGATAGAAAGGCTCAAGTGAATCAATAGTACAGATCTCCTCGAAAAGAAAAGAATGCAAAAGACTAGTCAGATTGATATTGTGCTAATGGTTCGAAAGAGACTTGCTTATATACAATACAGTTGTGGCACTTGAGGAATAGAATACGCTGCTTGAGTGAATGAAGTAGGAGCCGTTAATGAATTTCCTGAAGCAAGGGATGACTCCTCAATTCTTAATTCTGGTAAGGCATTACTGACATCTTGGAATGGACCAGTTGCTGATCCTTAGAACTTTCTTTTCTTTTAGAGTGTCCCTTTCCTTTGTTTGGACCTGTACTAGTTTATTCTTGAAGTCGACGTGAGGCGATTAGTCGGACTCTTTAAAAGGGCATTGGCCTGGTAATTCAGAATATAGAAAAGGAGGAGCTGCTATCGAATCTATCCCTTTCTTACCGGAATTAACATAGTTATAGTACAAGCAGGGAAGGAGTCAATAGACTGTTACCCTGCAAGATCCTATGAATCAAGTCAGGGGGTAGATGAATCCATTCTTACTGCTAAGCTAATACCATAAAGTAAAGGAAGGTGCAGAGAATGGTTTTGGTCTCTTGCCCAAGAAAGGGCTATGCGCAATAGGGAGAGCTCTTTCCGGCAAATGTGCTGCTGATTCCATAGCAAGGGATGCGAAAACAGCTGGGATAACGTCGAATACTTAAGATCTTGCCATCTGTCAGTTGGATTCTCGACCAGCCTTTTCTTGCACAAGCCATTCATAGAGCGCCATTCAAGCCTTAAATTAAAAGGGGATTCAACAGAAAGGGACAACATTCAAAGAAATAAGATTGACTGTTGAAAATCCAATGCTTGTCCGATTCCATGCTTATGATTGAATTATTCTTGGAAACCAAGTCCTTAGACAACACCTGTCTGCGGATTGATTCGATTCCTACCCCGCCATCTGCTAGCATTGTGGTTTGGAATCGATTCTTTATCAATGGCCCACCCTTGCTTTGAACCTTGACGATGATCGAACTTAAAGATATAGAGACCACTTGACCGATTTTCATCCACTTGAAAATTAGTGTAACGTTTAAATACTCTTTCATTCTTTCGGCACATATTCCCACATTATCGAAT
Source organism: Heritiera fomes (assembly GCA_032173925.1). Taxonomy (NCBI): domain Eukaryota; kingdom Viridiplantae; phylum Streptophyta; class Magnoliopsida; order Malvales; family Malvaceae; genus Heritiera; species Heritiera fomes. The sequence continues at coordinate 23,274,518 of JAPDPM010000001.1, read as the reverse complement.
AACTTTTCTTTCTCTTTCTTTCGCCAGCGAGCGGAGAAGACCATAGGCCAGAAGCGAACTGGTAGAGGACTAGAAAAGCAAAGGGGAGAACAAATCTCTCTTATTCTTTTCTATGATAATTCTTGTTTCACTTTCTCTCTTCCTATTGAAATGAATATCGTTTACTAAGAGGAGAAAAAAGGTCTTTGTGGAAACGAATTCAACAGCAGGAGCGAGCAGTGGATAGGACATAGCTTGGCTGACAGCACAACACCACTCGATAGGCTCTGCCTCTTTTCAGTGCTTTCCGCAGATTCCCTTGCCGTTAGATCCGTGCCTAACAAGACTACAAATCCCCCATATGGAACCTATAGAATATGCTTTCTTTACGGGCAAATGAAGGCGGGAGTCTTTCTCTTTCTAAAAAGATCCAACTGAATGTCCATCTGCAATCAGTGCCATATCATGGTTCATCTGTAGCCTATATATTAGTAGCATATTCTGACTTGAATATTTAATATCGAGCTACCCGGGGACCCATCAGTTCTACAGAGGAATTGCGGGGTAAAGGTCAAGAGTTTCACCAATCCTATAAGCAGTGAGCAATCCTTTGCTAAAGCCAGTTCCTTGCCAGGATTGATTAATGCAATCTCTTAATCTGTTACAGCCAGGCCATCTCATGGAGTATAAGTGCCTTTTACCAGTGAGTAATTTGGCTACGCTCAGTCCTCTTATGAGCAGTCTTCTTATTCTTTTCTTAAAATTGATTTACGTGCTCCTTTCGTTCATGGCACACAAACCCTAAAAAAGCACTCGAGGAAGAAGATGCAGACGAGTATGGTTCATATGGTTATACTACATCTCCATCTCTAGGAGAAGCTGCTAGATTAATTCCTAAACAAAGAGCTAATATCCCCTCTTCCAACTCATTCAACAGGAGCAATTGCAGTTTCTTCTATTCCCTTCCTACCCGGTATGACCTCCTAACTCGTTGACTTGAGGATGTCCTCCCTTTCTTTCGTAACCCGTGCTTTCGGCAATGATTTATATCCTCTGCTATTTCTTTCAATCAAGAAGCAGTTTTTTTTTTTCGATCTTCTATATCTTGCGAGGATTAAACCCACCTCCACCTCGCTAATTACCACCAGCTTACCTGACTGAAACTTCGTAATTTGGATAACTTCAACCTTCGATTGGAATACGGATAAGATCAGAAAAGGCAAACAATGCAATAGCTTCCAAAATACGATTCCAATACCAACAGCTGCTCTCTCGACTACCAGACATCTCCACTTTAAACTTAAACTTCGATATCGAACTTAAGACTTATGAGAAATTTCTTAACTTTGACTCCTTCTACTTTACCATTTTATTATTCATCAATTCTTAATTTTATTTGTTTATTTTTATGGGAAAATGAATATGAATTATTTTTATCAAAAATTCCTTTTGGATCTTCCATTAAACTGGTCAGACCCAAAAAAAAAATTTTCTTACTTAAAGATTTTCAAAGCGTTACTTAAGTATAATTCTACTTGGAATCTCATCATAGAAACAATCAATATTATTTCTCAATAACTCTTATTTATCATTTTATTATTTCATCAAATTTCATTACTATTTATTATTGTTATTTTATTATTATAGTTAACATGAATTATTGAAGTTTTTTATCTTCTTAATTAATTACTTTAATTTTAATTTTAATTTAATAATATTTTTAGATAAAAATCACCTATTTTATAATTTTAAAGATGAATAAAAATCACTTATTATTGAAAACTCTCTCTAGGTCATCCATTAAGCTGGTGAGGCCTTGAAAATAATTTTTCCACCTAGAAATTTTCAAGAAAATTACTTAAGCTTAATTCTCTCGATATTTCATAATTGGAGTAATTATATTCTTTTCTATTATAATTTTAATATCTAATTTTATTTATTCCATTCCTTATTTTGCTACTCATTCTTATTTCCATTATATTATCATGGATCATTAATATTGTTTCTAATTTTTATAAATAATTATTCTTGTTCTAATTTAATGAGAAATCTACTGATTATTCATATTTTAATTTTATAAAAATGAATATAAATTACTTTTATTGAAATCCTATTTAGATCTTCCATTAAGCTGGTGAGGCCTTGAATAGAATTTTCTCACTTAGAAATCTTCAAGAAAATTACTTAAGCATAATTATCTTGATATTTCATCATCAGAGTAATTATATCCTTTTTTATTATTTAATATCTTGCTTTGGTTATTTTATTTATTTCCTTCGTTATTTTATTATTTGCTATTATTATTTTTATCATATTATTTCTAATCATTAACATCTTTTCTAATTTTGTAAATAATTATTTTTATTGTTATTTTATGACAAACTTATTTTAAAATGAATATAAATTATTTGTTATTGAAAACTCTATTTAGACCCTCCATTAAGCTGGTGAGGCATTGGATATAATTTTCTCACCTAAAAATTTTTAAGAAAATTATTTAAGCACAATTTCCTTGATATTTCATCATCGGATTAATTAATAATTATCTTCATATCTCAAAATTTTTTAATAACAATCTTACTTTTCTAAAACTATTTTTTTAATTTATAAATTTAGTTTAAATTTATTTTTCCTAATAATTTTAACTTGCTTATAGTCTTTAAAAACTTTTACAGTAAAGGTTAATTCTAATTTCCAAATCTATAATTTATTCCTACATCTCCATGTTAAAAAAAAAAATCTAAAGTAGTAAACTTAAACAATTTTAATTAACAAACTAATCTAATAACTAATTATACAATCAATAAAATATATGAACATAATAAAGAAAACAAACAAGTTAGATAAATTAAACTGATTTAAACAAACTAAGTAAATAAATAAAAAGTATTAAGTAATTCAAATAAATAGCTAATAAAAAAAAAACACTTGTTGGCCCACAATACCTTTCAACTGTTGTCAGCCCCAATATTTATTCACCTGTCCTTTAATTTCTTGTTCTCCGTGCACAATTCTTTCCTTAGCTTTGTGTTCAGTTTTCTTTCAAGAGCAGGCATACACGCAGCAGTAGGGAGACGACAGGGACAAGATGTTTGTAACGCAGCAGGGCGGGGCAACGGCAACCTCCAGGAATTACGATCTTCACAACACAGGCAGCAAGTAACTGTATAACTGGAAACTGAAGCAACGTCGAACAAGTGTAAACTCGGGCAGGCATTAGGTTTCTTTCCTTTTTTCTTCTTTGTAAATTACCCGTGTGTTGCTTGTCCTCTCCCTATCCGCACACATGCCACGCACCAGCAGACTGCAGCAACGTTGAACAGCTGCAACCAGAACCAACAGAGCAGCAACGTTTTGCTTCTGTCTCACTTCAACGTAGCTGCACCCTATTTCACGTAGCCAGCAACTTCCCTCACAAACCGCACCACATTCTGCTTCAGCATGTAATGAAGAAAGGCTTCTCTTATCAGCTTTCTCCTAGACTACCGAAAGCACTCAAGGAGCAACGCAATCCCCCCCTCAACGTGTTTTTTGTCTCCCCCTTTTATCATGATTGTTCCTCCTCTTATTAGTCTTAATTTTCCTTGATTTTTTCTAGTCATTAATCTCATAATCTCAACGTTGACATCTTTTTTTTTAAAGCCTTCCATAAACAAAAAAAATTTATTTTTTTAATTAATTCTAGATTTGTCCAAAGTTTCTAAAACCAAAAGATTTGATTTTTATTCCACAATTTGCAATACAAGTTTGACTTTTCCCTTTTGTTTTGTTTTCCTGATTTTTTTGAATTTTCATTTTTTATTTTTCCTTAATAAATGTAAAATATATTAAAAATTAAATTTAAATATAAAAATTGGTCTTTTAATCATCAGGCCTAAAGTCCAAATCTAATCTTAAGTCCAAAATCATAGTTTAATATCCAAAAGTCTAATTAAACTCTAAAAAAGCTTTAAACTCATATTAAAATTTATTTAGTTTCAAACTTTGATTAAAAATATCTCGATAAGCCCAATAATATTCAAGACCCGAACAAAATGAGGTGTCTACAGTTGCCCCTCTTTGTGCATTTGCTGTGAAACAGTAATTGCGCAAAGACATAGACAATCCATTTTGTCCGCATTCAACAGTTTTGTCATTTTTCATTTCTTTCCCTTCTTCTTTTTTTTTTTTGATAATTGCTCATTCTAAATGAAATTGGTTCTCACCGTAGAAATGCTCTTTTGACAAGGAAGACCCTGAAACTTAAAAATTTCTCATCTCTAAAATACTCATTCGACTATGTTAGCTTTAAATTGCCATACATATTTTGAAATGACAAAAACTTAAGTGAGCTTTAATGTTTTAATTCATATTGTAAATTTGCCTTATCACACATGATTTTCTCAATACATTTTAAGTGATCATACCCAAACATTAAGACCATGATTTAATGATACATCCTTATTGGTCTTAATTCTTTATAAATGTTTTGAATATTTTAGAAAATCACTTAATGAATTTTTGGACAATGTTTTTATCAAAGAAAGTCATGAAAAACTCCCACAAAAGTGCCAATATGTTTTGGGTTGAATTAGGATCAAAGACCACATCATTTCTAACCCAAAAGTGCAGGAAAAACCCATTCTGGAGGAATGGGATCGATCCCCTAAGGAAAGGGATCGATCCCTTTTTGGCAGTGTGCCCCGGAAGGCCAAAATGAAGCATGGGATCGATCCCCTAAGGAAAGGGATCGATCCCTTTATGTCAGAAAGTCTCCAACGGCTATTTTCTGTGAGATACAACGGCTAGTTTCGGTTTTGGCTCCAACCAACGTCCACAAACCATCCAAGGGACTATAAATAGAGGCTTAGAAGCTAAAGGAAGAGAGAGGAACAACCAAGCAACATCTTTCATCATCTTATTCATCTTCCTCAAGCCTCAAACAACAATCAAGAGCTCCAAGGTCTACATCATCTATCATTCTCATATTCTTTGTAGTGCTTAGCACAAATATTGTATAGGCTTCTCATTGAGCTTAATTTCTGTAATCACTTGCCTACCTAGAGGCTTATCTTTGATTACATTATTTGTATCTCATCAATCCTTGTAAAGGGGAGGTTTCTCTTAAGCCTAGAAAAGAGGGAGGTTTCTCTTTAGCCTTAGAAAAAGAGGGAGGTTACTCTTGAGCCTAGAAAAGAGAGAGGTTTCTCTTGAGCCTTGAAAAGAGGGAGTGTAACAAATTCAAGGATAGTGAATTTGGGAAAATCCTTGGGAGCGTCTCAAGGTAGAGGACGTAGGCAAGGTTGCCGAACCTCTATAAATCACTTGTGTACATTTCTCTATCCTTTCTCTCTTTACTTTCTTGCAATTATATTTGTGTTTATTGCATTGAATTTATATTGTATAATTGCCTAGCTAAGAGAACTTAGAAAATATCAATATAGGCTAGAGAATTTAGAAGAACCGAAAAACGAACCTAAGGTTAGTGAAAAACCGATTCACCCCCCTCTCGGTATAGCCTATAAGAGCCAACAATTGGTATCAGAACTTGGGCTCGAGATTGAATTAGATTAACCTCTATCGAGCAAAACGATCTTAAATGGCTCACTTGAATATAGGCACACCCCTAGGAGAAGAGGGACACTCGTTAGTTAGACCTCCACTATTCAATGGTGAGAATTACTCTTATTGGAAAACTAGGATGATGTTATTGGTGCAATCTAATGACTATGAAGTGTGGAGAGTAATAGTTAATGGTCCTAGAATCCCAATAAAGAAAGTAGATGGAAAAGATGTCCCTAAGAGTGAGGATGAGTGGGACACCAATGATATGAGATTGGCACAATTGAATGCCAAGGCTATGCACACCCTCTTTTGTGCATTAGGTCCAAATGAATATAATAGAGTGTCCCTATGTGAAAATGCTAAACAAATATGGGACAAACTAGCCATCACACATGAAGGGACCAATCAAGTTAGAGAGACCAAAGTAGGAATGCTCACACATGATTATGAGCTTTTTAGAATGAAAGAAAATGAGTCCATGAGTGATATGTATACTAGATTTAATGACATAATCAATGGACTTAAGGCATTAGGCAAGACATATTCCAATGTAGAAATGGTGAAGAAAATCTTGAATAGCTTGCCACAATCATGGGAGGCAAAGGTAACCGCAATAGAAGAGTCTAAAGATCCAAATACCTTGTCTTTAGATGAACTTATGGGCTCCCTACTTACATATGAGATGAAATTGAAAAGAAATGAAGTGCCTTCAAAGAATGTAGGGATAGCACTTAAGTCTTCCACTCATGAGGTCATTGAAGATGATAGTGATGAGAGTGGAAATGAGGAAGAAAAAGAAATGGCAATGTTTGCCAAAAGATTTAATAGATTCATGAGAATGAAAGAAAAAGAAAATAATAGGAGACATCATAGAGGGGAGTCAAGTAGAAGAGAAAAGGACCCTTTAGTATGTTATGAGTGTAATGAACGGGGTCATACTAAGTTAGATTGCCCTTTACTTAGGAAGGAAAAGGATAAGAAGCCTAGGAAGAAAGCATTTGTGGCTGCATGGAGCGATAGTGATAGCTCCGATGAGGAAAATGTAGATGAAGAGGTAGCCTACTCATGCTTTATGGCTATTAGTGATGATGAGGCTAGTTGTAGTTCTAGTGAAAATAATGATTATACCTTTAGTGAACTACAAAATGCCTTTGATGATTTAGCAAATGAATTTCAATGCATGAACTCCAAATATAAGAAAATCATTGCTAAATTGAAAATAGAAAATGAAATGCTATTAAATGCCAAACTTGAATTTGAGAAGAAGATAGAAGAAGCAAATCTAGAAATAAATGAGTTGAATAAAAAGAATACAAATTTGCATAACTCATTTACTAGGTTTTATATGGGTCAATAAAAGCTAGATCATATGTTAGAGACCCAAAGAGCTTTCTTTGATAAAGATGGGTTAGGATATAATGAAATACATAAAGAAACTCATCTTAGGAATTTCTTAGTGAGCAAAAATACTATGCATGATCTATCTCTTACATGCTCACTATGCAATAGAATAGGACACTCTTCACAAGCATGCACATATAGAAAAACCACATTTAGAGGAAGAGTTGTTAGAAAAATGTGGGTGCCAAAGCATGCAATAAATAATGATGAATTATGCTTGAAATGGATCCCAAAAGGATCTAAAATTGTGAATACTAACTCTCATGGACCCAAGAAAGTTTGGGTACCAAAGCATGCTTGAATTTGTGTGTTGTAGGAGTGTTAGAGCATGGAGATACAAGATACTATGAAGTTTGAATGCTCAACACATCCTCATGGAGTTTGCTTGTGCCAATGAGAAAAAGGAAAAAGCTTGAGGATCCATCTTTGACAAGATCACAACAATTTTTTAAAGGATAGCTCAAGGTGGACTCAACAATTCAAGGCAAAGCATACTCAAGCAAAGGAGTTTTGTAAGATTAATTCTTTACTCCTTAAAACTTTTATTTGATTATTTGTGATTTGATGAGAAATTTGGTTGATGATTCTTGATGCATTGTGAGTTGAATGATAGAACAAAAGGCATGATGAATGATTGTTGAATGTTTGATGAATAGTACTTGATACATTGAATGAAAAGCATGATTTGTGATTTTGAAATGATTTTTGATTTTCTGCATCTTGAGCAAGTTTGATATGTCTAGATAATATATTTGGTTGCTCAAAAGATGTCAAATATGTCATATATGCAAAATGCCTTGTCATGAGCCTTAATGAAGAATATGCATGTTGACAATCATGACATGTTGTTCACAAGTAGGATGATTTGATGTTATATGTGCTTAAAATCTATGTGAACAAGTTTGTTTTGGCATATTTGTGATTTCTAATGATTTGGTTTGGCCAAAGTATGCATAACTATCAAAATGACCTCCTTTGAGGCCAAAAATGCCTTTATTGGTGAAAATCCTTCCAAAATTGCAAAATCTTTTGTAAAAAAGTTTTTCAATCATGTTCTTCATTCATACAAGTCCAAAATCATGTTTTACTAATGTTTGAACCTTTACTTGGACTTAAATAACTCAAAAACGAAGTTTTGGTACCTCAAAGGTTGGATTTTCTGTCAAAAATCTGCAGAAACAGTATGAGGGATCGATCCCTTTTCAAACAGGATCGATCCCCTTGAGCAGAACACGGAATTGGTGTATTCTGGAACTAAGGGATCGATCCCCCTCACAAAGGGATCGATCCCCCCAGGCCAAAATGGCTATTCTGCACTTTTTTAACCGAATTTGAGAAGGACTTTTCACTTTCTTGATATCTTCTTTCTTCTCAAGTTAAAATTCATTGTTTTAACTTCTTTTTGATGATCTTTATTTTTCATTGATATCATGCCTCAACTTCATCAATTAATATCATTTCCAACAAATGGTATCACTTTCAACAATCTATATCATTTTTCTTGAACTCACAAGTGCAAAATCAGTTTTCTCATTGAAAATGGTCATGAATTGCATAAATCTTGAAATAATCTTGAAATATACTTTAAATGAATACTTAAACATAATTTTGAGATCTATTTCAATGATTTATGGATATATTTGAGAATTTGATGAACATGTGCATAATGAGTGTTTTTCATATCTTTTGTTCATCTTAGTCAAGCATGCTTATAGGATTATGTCTCTTGGCTTGACTTATCAATTCCACACTAGGTTTCATGATAATTTTACATCTAGTGGATTGATTTCAAATATAAATTCAACAATTGGTAATGGTCATTGGCCTATAATTTGTGATGGTAAATGGATCCTCAATGTTCAAATGCATGAAACTTTATCATCCTTGTACTTAAAGAACTAAGGTCTTAATGACAACACCAACATTCAAAGATAAATGCAAACTTGAACAAATTTAATATCCATGCATTTATTATTTGAATATTTCCTTGCTCATAATTAGTTAAGGACTTGAATTAGAAAATGAGCATAGGATTTGTGTGCTTGAAACCATGGAAGAAAATATGTTTGCTTGAATTCCTTGATGTTTTGAATCTTCCATATGGTATCAATTTGTGAATATGAATATGGATTAATCTTTTATGATTGTGTACTAATGTTTAATTGATCCATATGCATATTTGATGATCTGTGTTGTGTTCTTGCATATTTAGAATGAGTATTTTCTTGACATGAACACACTACACATAGATATTGGATTCATGCAAAATGCCTAAGTTAACCATTAGTAACAATTGGTATTTAGATTGAAATAACAATTAGTATCATTGGAAACCATATTTTCAATAATTGGTAAGCCAAAACTAAATTACCAATTGGTTTGAGCTTTAAATTGACAATTCTTCTCATGCTCTTTAAGATTGAAATGACTAATAGAGAAGAATTCTCTTAGGATATTTTTGTATGAAACTCTTGTGTGCTAGAATTTGAAGTTAATTGCTATATGATTTAATTCTAGACACAATATTTCTTGAATATGATTTATGAGCACATGCATATGATATGTTATATAATTTTAGCTCATAATCATGATGTATTACCATGCACCTTAGTCGGACCTTAGAGAACAATTGATATACTTAGGTGCTTGCTTAACTTCTTACCAATTGGAACCTTCTTGCAAAATTACTTATCAACAATTGGTATCCAAATTATTTATAAACAATTGGTATTGGATCATAAGTCATATTCATTGCATGAATATTTCATACTCTTTGAGAATATTGACTTATTTATTTGTGCTATAAGTCCCATGTACTAACATGTTTCTTGTTGGATGGAGCATTTTTATTTATTCTCACATAGCCATGATTTTAGGGGGAGCATATTTTTTATTATTTTTCCTTCTTTTTGCTATGACAAAAAGGGGGAGAGATAGAAAAAGGGAGAGATAGATCTAGAGAGAGATATTAAGGGGGAGAAATAGTTTAAAAAATTCATTTTCAAAACCCATGCTTATATTAAGGGGGAGCTTTATAAAATCCTGCTTTATTTGAGGGGGAGTATTTTATCAAAGAATTTTCAAAGCAAATTTACATTAAGTTTTGTCATATCAAAAAGGGGGAGATTGTTAGCTTTAAATTGCCATACATATTTTGAAATGACAAAAACTTAAGTGAGCTTTAATGTTTTAATTCATATTGTAAATTTGCCTTATCACACATGATTTTCTCAATACATTTTAAGTGATCATACCCAAACATTAAGACCATGATTTAATGATACATCCTTATTGGTCTTAATTCTTTATAAATGTTTTGAATATTTTAGAAAATCACTTAATGAATTTTTGGACAATGTTTTTATCAAAGAAAGTCATGAAAAACTCCCACAAAAGTGCCAATATGTTTTGGGTTGAATTAGGATCAAAGACCACATCATTTCTAACCCAAAAGTGCAGGAAAAACCCATTCTGGAGGAATGGGATCGATCCCCTAAGGAAAGGGATCGATCCCTTTTTGGCAGTGTGCCCCGGAAGGCCAAAATGAAGCATGGGATCGATCCCCTAAGGAAAGGGATCGATCCCTTTATGTCAGAAAGTCTCCAACGGCTATTTTCTGTGAGATACAACGGCTAGTTTCGGTTTTGGCTCCAACCAACGTCCACAAACCATCCAAGGGACTATAAATAGAGGCTTAGAAGCTAAAGGAAGAGAGAGGAACAACCAAGCAACATCTTTCATCATCTTATTCATCTTCCTCAAGCCTCAAACAACAATCAAGAGCTCCAAGGTCTACATCATCTATCATTCTCATATTCTTTGTAGTGCTTAGCACAAATATTGTATAGGCTTCTCATTGAGCTTAATTTCTGTAATCACTTGCCTACCTAGAGGCTTATCTTTGATTACATTATTTGTATCTCATCAATCCTTGTAAAGGGGAGGTTTCTCTTAAGCCTAGAAAAGAGGGAGGTTTCTCTTTAGCCTTAGAAAAAGAGGGAGGTTACTCTTGAGCCTAGAAAAGAGAGAGGTTTCTCTTGAGCCTTGAAAAGAGGGAGTGTAACAAATTCAAGGATAGTGAATTTGGGAAAATCCTTGGGAGCGTCTCAAGGTAGAGGACGTAGGCAAGGTTGCCGAACCTCTATAAATCACTTGTGTACATTTCTCTATCCTTTCTCTCTTTACTTTCTTGCAATTATATTTGTGTTTATTGCATTGAATTTATATTGTATAATTGCCTAGCTAAGAGAACTTAGAAAATATCAATATAGGCTAGAGAATTTAGAAGAACCGAAAAACGAACCTAAGGTTAGTGAAAAACCGATTCACCCCCCCTCTCGGTATAGCCTATAAGAGCCAACAGACTAGGAAGGCCATGAAACTTTAAAATTTTCTCATCTCTAAAACACTCCTTCGACTAGGAAGGCCCTGAAACTTTAAAATTTTCTCATATTTACAAAGCTCCTTTGACTAGGAAGGCCCTGAAACTTAAAAATTTCTCGTCTCTAAAATGCTCCTTCAACTAGGAAGGCCCTGAAACTTTAAAATTTCTCATTTCTAAAATGCTCCTTTGACTAAGAAGGCCCGAAAACTTAAAAATTTTCTCATCTCTAAAACGCTCCTTCGACTAGGAAGGCCCTGAAACTTTAAACTTTCTCATCTCTAAAATGCTCCTGCGAGGAAGGCCCTGAAACTTTTAAATTTCTCATCTCAAAAATGCTTCTTCGACTAGGAAGGCCATGAAACTTTAAAATTTTCTCATCTTTAAAACGCTCATTCGACTAGGAAAGCCCTGAAACTTAAAAATTTTCTCATATTTACAAAGCTCCTTCGACTAGGAAGGCCCTGAAACTTAAAAATTTCTCGTCTCTAAAATGCTCTTTCGACTAGGAAGGCCCTAAAACTTAAAATTTCTCATCTCTAAAATGCTCCTTCGACTAGGAAGGCCCTGAAACTTAAAAATTTTCTCATCTCAAAAATGCTCCTTAAACTAGGAAGGCCCTGAAACTTTTAAATTTCTCATCTCTCAAATGCTCATTCAACTAGGAAGGCCTTGAACCTTAAAATTTTCTTATCTCTTAAATGCTCCTTCAACTAGGAAGGCCCTGAAACTTTAAATTTTCTCATCTCTTAAATGCTCCTTCGACTAGGAAGGCACTGAAACTTTAAAATTTTCCTATCTCTAAAATGTTCCTCTGACTAGGAAGGCCCTGAAACTTTAAATTTTCTCATCTTTAAAAAGGCTCCTCCGACTAGGGAGACCCTGAAACTTTAAATTTTCTCATCTCTTAAATGCCCATTCGACTAGGAAGGCCTTGAAACTTTTAAAATTTTCTCATAAATACTCCTTCGACTAGGAAGGCCCTGAAACTTTTAAAATTTTCTCATCTTTAAAATGCTCCTTCGATTAGGAAGGCCCTGAAACTTTAAATTTTCTTATCTCTTAAATGCTCCTTCGAATAGGAAGGCCTTAAAACTTTTTTTGTTTTTTAAAAAATTTCTCATCTTTAAAATGCTCCTTCGATTAAGAAGGCCTTAAAACTTTGAAATTTCTCATCTCTAAAATGCTCCTTCGACTAAGAAGGCCCTGAAACTTTTAAAATTTTCTCATCTTTAAATGCTCCTTCGACTAGGAAGGCCCTGAAACTTTTAAAATTTTCTCATCTATAAAATGCTCCTTCGACTAGGAAGGCCCTGAAACTTTTTTTGTTTTTTAAAAAATTTCTCATCTTTAAAATGCTCCTTCGATTAAGAAGGCCGTGAAACTTTGAAATTTCTCATCTCTAAAATGCTCCTTCAACTAAAAAGGCCCTGAAACTTTTAAAAATTTCTCATCTTTAAATGCTCCTTCGACTAGGAAGGTCCTGAAACTTTTAAAATTTTCTCATCTTTAAAATGCTCCTTCGACTAGGAAGGCCCTGAAACTTAATAATTTTCTCATCTCTAAAATGCTCCTTCGACTAGGAAGGCCCTGAAAATTTTATAACTTTTCTTATCTCTAAAACGCTCCTTCGACTAGGAAGGCCTTGGAACTTTAAAATTTTCTCCTCTCTAAAACGCTCCTTCGACTAGGAAAGCCCTGAAACTTTAAATTTTCTCATTTCTAAAATGCTTCTTCGACTAGGAAGGCCCTGAAACTTTTTAAAATTTTTCATCTCTAAAACGCTCCTTCGACTAGGAAGGCCCTGAAACTTTAAATTTTCTTATCTCTAAAATGCTCCTTCAACTAGGAAGGCCCTGGAACTTTTTAAAATTTTTCATTTCTAAAACGCTCCTTCGACTAGGAAGGCCTTGAAACTTTAAATTTTCTCATCTCTTAAATGCTCCTTCGACTAGGAAGACCCTGAAACTTTAAATTTTCTCATCTCTAAAATGCTCAGTTATGCCCGGAGGTCTTATAAATTATACCTTGAGGTTTTAAGAAAACATGCTCGAAGGTCTTACAGGTTGTACTCGGAGGTTTTAGTGAATCATGCCCGAAGGTCTTACAGATTGTACCCAAAGGTTTTAGTGAATCATGCCCGAAGCTCTTACAGATTGTACCCGGAGGTTTTAATGAATCATGCCCGAAAGTCTTATAGATTGTACACGAAGGTTTTAATCATTCTTATCTGAAGTATACCTGGAGGTTTTAATCATTCTTATTTGAAGTATACCCGGAGGTTTTAAGGAATCATGCCCAGAGGTCTTATTGATTGTACCCGGAGGCTTTGATCTTATCTCATCATTTCAATTCTATTTTCTAGATTATCTTATCATTCTAGGTTCTTCTTTTTGTTATTTTCTATCTAAATATCACATTTTTTTCATCTCATCACATCTTTCAATCCCTTTTTCATTATCCCCTCATATCCATACATTTTTAATTTCCTCTTTCTTTCCAAAATTTTAACATTTTTGTTTCAAAACTTCATACCTTTTTCGTCACATCTTATTCCTTATCTTTCTCACATTTTCTGATTTTTTTTTCCTTTTTTTTCAAAATTTTTCAAAATTTTATTCATCTAATCTTTCAAAATTTTTATCCTATTGTCTTAACAAACAGTTCAAATTTTTTTTTTGTGTCAAATTGCATAAAATAAAATGTCATGGATGTTATGAATGCAATGCAAATGATAAACAATGCCTTATCAAGTCACATTATCAATCTACCATATTCCTTTCTTCAAAAATTTGTCATCCTTCAATCTTCTCTTTGCCTTATCATTCAACCTTTCAATGCCTCATCATTCTTCTTTCTTCAAATTTAGCAATCCTAAAATCATTTACCCCATCATCATCGTTCATTCAGTCTTCTCCTTGCCCCACAATTCTTCTTTCTTTAAATTTAGCAATCATCACTCATTCAGTCTTCCCATGGCCCCATCATCATTATTCATTTAGTTTTCTTCTTGCCCTACAATTCTTATCAAATTAAAATTCGTCAATCCAAATCATAACAACAAAATCATCCTAAACTATTCACAAGAACACTTCACCACTTCTCATATCTTTAGGAAAATTCATGTTCTCATAACAACCAAAGATTGCCTCAAGAATGGTCTTAAAAATACCATTACCACACTTGATTTTTTTTAAAAAAACAAGAACTTGCCCCCATAAAATCACAAAACTCTCATTTTTCAATTCTTCCAGTTTCTTTTTGAAAATAGAAAATTGCCCCACATAATAATTTTCCAAGATAAAAACATTTGACATTTAATCTCTTAAAAATTGGTGATTACTATTGAGAACAAATAGAATGAGTCATAACTTGGTCTAGCTGAATAAATGTACTGATTTAGTGCATCAAGGATGTTTGGTTATCAAGAAAGGTTCTATTGATCAATGTCTCTTCATTTTGGCTCACAAATGAAACAAATTCCTTGAAAATCAAAATTCCTTTTGTAAAAGTAATTTTCACAGAACACAATCCATTTTAGCATTCTCTTTATTAATTGATATGTGGACTTTAACAAATGTCAAGACTAGCTGTGATGGCTCAAATTTTGGGGTAAGGAAACCAAAGATACAAATCTCAAGTCAAAATTTCAAGGTGATGGTTTTTGAATTTCTCAAAGGTCTTGTCTGAAAGCATCACTCCTCTGGTTTTTCTTCTTTCTTGTTATTGCCTTAGCATAGTCACAAACAATGGCCTTGAGTTGTTTCAAATTTGCTCTAGATTGCCCTTTCATGGGTTTTCACCCTAGAGCTTCATTCTCTTTCTTCTTCTTCTTCTTTTTTTATTGATTATTCTACCATGCATTTGAGAATTCAAATTTCATTCCAAACTAAATAATGATGATGGTTTCTCAAAGAAAAGCTTTTCAATACAAGCATCTTTATTTGATCAAAATTGACTTTCAAACACGTACCATAGGCCATGGTTTAGGGTTTTCAAAGAATGGATAAATAGGCCCAAAATAAGTGTTTTCAAGGTTTATTGAACCAAGGATCATTTCTTCTATTGTGAACATCTGTCCTTCCCACTCTTCGAAGCATTTTTCTTTTCTTTTCTAACCTTTTATTCTCATTCATTTCTTTTTTTTTCACATCTACCTTTTTCATTTTTTTTCAATTTCTTGTTTTTTCATATTGATTTCCATCTTCACATATCCTTCTTCTCACATTTGCCCCTTAACAAGGGCATCATTTTCTTGCATTTGACATAAGACCAATCACTAATGCTTCTAAAACTCCTTTGTTGTATTTGCCTCTCCAATGTGGAAGGTGATCCTTGGTCAAGGTTCATCTAGAAAGAAATCAATAAGCTCAAAAGGGGTAACAAAGGGATGATTTCATTTCAGTAATAGGAATATGAAAGATGACCATTTGTCATATCAAATATTGACACTTCTATTGAAAACCAATCCTCAAGATGAAAATTTGGCTTTTGAAATCATTTGAATATCCCTCGTGCATGGTTTCACAATCAATTTTTTCTTCTTTTCTTTTTTTTTTTACTTCCTTTTTCTTCACTTTTTTTTTCACAACTCATGCCCAGAATGTATCAACTCAACTTTATGAAGGCCATATACAACAATTTTCATTATCATGGTTTAAAATAGGAAAAAGGATATCAATCAAATTAAGAATGACTATTAAAAGATGTTGAGGTTATCAAAAGCTTGGCTCTTTTAATCATTTTGCCTCAAGATATAGCGAAAGATGGTTTGAATTAGATAGTTCAAGTTATGAGAAAGAATTTTGGGTTGATGTGTTTGGGACTCTTAGCTTGGCCTTAACATCTATCAAATTTCCAAATACAAAGTCCTTAAGAGAATGCTTCATGAATTTGTCCTTCAAAACAGTTCAAAAAGTTTTGCAAATTCATCAGTCATTTCATTGCTCATTACCTTAATGAAAATCATTGACTTCAAAAGTTTACCATGGTAAGCAAAGATAAATGAATTTTAAGCTTGTGTTTCTTTATGGATTCCAAGTTTTCTTTGGATCGGAAAGTATGCTAGAAATGTAATGGCTAGGTCTATTCATTCTCAATAACAATCACCAATGTTTTCAAAATTATTTTATTTCATCTACTTGGAAAGAAAAATATGGAAAGCTTTTCAAAACATCTTGATGCAAATTTCAAGAATCTTGAGAACGTCTCACATCCACAAATTACATATAGGAAACTTGGCCTATGGAGAAGCAGACTTCCATTGTTCAATAAGCTCTTGAGTCAAGGCACCACTACTGATGAGTTCTTCAACCTTTTCCTTCAATTGCCTACACTTTTCTGTTGAATGCCCAATTGCCCCCATGTGATATTCACATTTGCTATTTGGTTCATAACTCTTTGCTGCTTGGTTTGGAGTTGTTTTCAAAGGCATAGGCACCAGATACTGGTTCTTTATTAGAAAAGGCAATAGTTTAGAAATTGGAATTGGCAATCTCTTTACACCGTTTCTCGGCTTTCTTGGATTGTTTGGTATGGTGAAGAGAGATTGAGGACAAAAGTTAGGCTGAAAACCATTTTGAGGAATTGACTGATAAGGATATGGACAAGGGTGGTGGGATTGTTGCATGGGGTATGGGTAATATGGGGTATAACTTTCATACTACTTTTCATTAGCCACAGCCTGAACATCTTGACTCTCGTTATTGAATTTGCACCTCTCCTTATATTTGCCCATTCGATCTTCCCGGTTTTTATAGTGTGAAACCCAAAATTTTCATATTATTATTAAATTGAAAACTAGAAAGAAGTTCAATGTATGAATTTGGTATTTATGTAGGGCCAAAATAAAAATATACTAGACACATAGTAAAACACTTGAAAAATGGCTAAATCACAAAAATGTGCTGGAAAATAATTTTATGGATTTATTGGTGCAGGCCAGCCAGCAGCTAGATGTTGTGCTCACTTCTAGGCTTTGGTTTTGGGCCAAACTGAACGAGATGCAAGTGGAGTTTGGGCCTGCAATTTTAGCCCAAGACAGTAGACTTACTTCAGTCTCCAGAATGGTATTATAGGCTCTGTAAGTCGACGGGACCAGAAAGAAAACCCCCTGTCAATCTACCGTAAGTGTCTTCATCTGCTTCATATTGTGGGATTTTTTTGACCACCTTCCAAGCTGAATTGGAGTTCGGCCAAGAAGGACCGATTGTTCATCCATAAGTCCCCTACACAAAAAAAAAATTAACTCAGCCAAAACAAAGGTCATTTGGTTAGTGAAAAGTTAGAGAGAAGAAATCTGGACAGAGCTGCCCTGTTTTGCAAGGTGAGAGAAAGTTAAGTCCTTACTTCTTTGATGGATTTTTAAGCTTGTTTATGATGTTTCTAAGTTGTACACATGTTGATCTACAGTTGAGGGTGATTGTTGGTAGACCTGGCAATCTTAGACATGACACGAATATACGACACGAACACGACACGAATAAATGATACGAGGTGACACGAGATGACACGGGGTTCAAATTAAGTAAAATTAATATATGAATGTGGTAAAAGCTAAAAATAACATTTTGAGTTTTCCGTGTCGACACGAATTTTTGACACGAATACACTACACGAACACGACATGAACACGGTTTTACATGACACAGAAATGAATTTTTGACATGAATTGCCAGGTCTAATTGTTGGCGGATGAATTTTTGGTCAAAGTTGGTCAACATAAGGTAAAATTGTTGGAAGAAGATGAAGCTGAAATATGATTGATGTATGTTGAATTTGCATGATTTTGGCTAAAGTAGAATTTTGAAATGGATTTTCTAGGGTTAGGCTATGTTTTGGACAGCCTAGGTTCTTTATAAAAATGGTGAAGTTTGCTTGGTTGATGATTGCATGGTGTTAGTTTAATACCAAAAAGTTCGATTTAAGATTCAATTTAATCGAAAACGATGAAATTGTGAGATTTGGCAATTTAACAAGTCTTGAAGTATTATGTAAAGTGTTAAAAGAACATGTAAAATATTATTTTGGTGAGTTTAAGTCTAAGGAATATAAATATATCGAAATGGCACATTTATCGATAAAAACCGAACAAGTAGAAAAGTTAGTGAATAAGGCCGACTCTAATGATGTTTATGGTTACTTAAGATATATTAAGGTATATTAAGATAAGTATGAGTATGTATTGATGGTTTCGAAATTGTTTTGGGCAGCAAGTAGTGTAGGCACGCAAATCGAGGCACGTTCGAGACTTGAGGAAAGTTGTTGCCCCGAGATCTGATGGGTAAGGGATGTAATTTAAAGTTGTGATGGTGTCCCTTACTTTCATCTCAATTTATAAAGAAATGTTTGAAGCATGAATTTCGTTCTGAAGTTAATTTCCAAAGTCTTTCGAAAACTAGCTAGACGTACCAATCGATCTTTGAAAGAAGAGTTTATCGCTTTAAAACCAAAGTTCATGTTTTATATTAACTAAAGATGCCTAAGAAAATGAACCTTATGATTTCTATGCATGATTTTTCAATAATGTTTTATGTATGAAAGTAAAACTTGAGACTAAGGCTCTCCTATAGTTTATGTTATTGCCTATCATGCTTGCCACATTGTGCATGTTCCCGTCCCTTGTGGCATATGTTTAGCCCACATCGTGCATGTTCTCACCCACATTATGCATGTTTCCGTCCCTTATGGGTATGTTGGTCCTTCGTGGTGCATGTTCGTTGTACGACCCTGATCAGATCTACGACCCCCTACCATGGCCATAGGTACTCAGTTCCCTCTTCATAGGATGATTAGTCATGACCCGCATAGTGGCTATATGATCCCGCCTAGTCTCCATGAACTCTATGATAAGTTTTATTAATTATGATGTTAAGTTTCTAAAGTATGATGTATGATTGAAACAAGTATGAAATTTAGGTAAATGTATTAAAGATTTCATACGATGATTTAAAATATGAAACACATTATTATGGCATCTTGTTTTTCTGCATATGTCAATACTGTGACTATTTTAAATGCATTTCTTACGGGGCTTTCCAAAAGCTCACCCCCTCTATCTTTCCAGATTATTTGCAGTGATCATCCCTTTGCCTGCTGCGTATACGATGTAGGCTGAGAGACACGTCTCTGCTAAGGCTACTTTTTGTACACACGTAAGGTATACTCTTATTTTTGATACCAGACATCCTGTACAAACGATACTTTTAGGATGTAGTCGATATCGTATGAACGTAAACGTTATTCCGAGGAATAAGTCAATATGATGTGATGGATATTTATGAAAATTGGGATATTATGAATATTGTATAAGTTTTGTGGAATCTTATGGTTATGGTTAAGAAAGCATAAGTAAAATCAACTGCTAAGGAATTATAAATACGTACTTTGAAATGAACTGTATTGGGAAATATAAACTGCATTTTTATGCCGGGGGTTAGGATAGTTACAGTTGTTATGCTGCCGAAATTTCTATAAAAAAATATATATAAGTAACCTATACTGGCAGGAATGCAACCTAAGTAAGAAATTAAGAAAAAAAATGAAAAACTTAGCTCAAGACTTCCACGTTTTCGAGGTGTGACAGTTTTTCTTAGTATCAGAGCAATGGTTGTCTAGTATTGTTAGTGTCAGCAGTTAGAATAAGATTACATCCCAAGTATCTGTGCTTGTTTGGTTATAAAATTGAGTATATCTGTTAAAGTTTTGATTAAAACACATGGTTTATGCGTAGGTATTTGATCACGCACTATGAGTGGGAGATGAGGTCGCCCTCGGAGGCAGGCTCAACCACCTCGACCACCTCCTCCCCAACCAGAGAGCCCAAATGCCAGAATAAATAGGCTCAAACAAAGTATGAAAAAGGGGTTTGACAACATTACTGCTATGTTTGCTCAACATTTCGGGGCAAACACCTCAGCTATAGGTGCCACAGTGCCTGCACCTACTTCACCACCTCCTCCTCCACAGGCTCCTCCGGCACCCCCCGCTCCTCAGCCTCCAGTCCCACAGCCCAGAGATGACAGAGATACGGGCAGATTACGGGACTTTCTTAAGATGAATCCCCTAGAATTTAAGCGGATTAAGGATCCAGTTAAGGCCGAGGAGTGGTTATTAGAGTTAGAGATAGCTTTTGATTACTTGGGGTGCACAGATGCTGAGAAAGTCAGTATGGGTACTTATATGTTGAAGGGTCAGGCAAGACACTGGTGGAGAGCCACTAAGAGACTGTTGACTACCCGACACACAGTGATTAGTTGGGATACCTTTCTGTTAGCCTTTAGGACCCGATATATTCCCCGTACTACTTAGAAGAAGATGCAGACATATTTTTTGAATTTAGTACAAGGTAGTATATCGGTTGATGAGTATGAGAACCAATTTACGATCCTGATGATATATGACCCCGAGATAGTTAGAGATCAGGAGCGTCGTACTGAGAGGTTTTTGTCTGGACTGAGACCAACCATCCGAGATAGATTATTAGGGTTTCGTATCACTGAGTTTGAGGATGCTCTTGGACGGGCTCAGGATATAGAGAGGGGTCTAGATGTTACACAGGCACAGTATGGGTCCAGAAGTAAGAGTAAGGGTAAAGACAAGAGGACAGAAAGTTTTCGATCAGAGCAAAAGTGGAGTTCGCTTAAGAGATCGAGGACAGATGAGTCTCGGGCAAGGGCTGATAAGCCCAATACTCCTACTGATATAGTAGAGATCACCAAAGGCTCCCAAAGGGTTATTAGAGGATGCAGAGATTGTAGTAAGACACACGGTGGGCCATGCCACTAGGTCACTGGCAATTGTTTTAAGTGTAGGGAAAAGGGTCATTTGATCAAGGATTGCCCACAAATGCAGGATAAGACCCCACAGCCTCAGGAGCCACCACGACAGTAGCCAGAGACATGGGCTCCACAGAGACAGGCCCTACAGAAACGGGTTACCGTAGCTGCGAATGGGAAGAAGCCTGTTACTCAAGGGTGTGTATTTGCTTTAGACAGAGAGGCTACCGATAACTCTTCAGAGACTATTAGAGGTAATCTTCTTGTCTGTGATCATGAGGCACATGTTTTATTTGACCCAGGGTCCATGCACTCATTTATATCACCACAGTTTACACACAATCTCCATTTAGAACCTAAGCCTCTAGGTCTCCTATTACATATTAGCATACCCATGTATGAATCTCAAATGACAGTTATGATGTGTAGGGATTGTGAAATTAAGGTTGGAGGCAGGGCAATGCTAGCAGATCTAGTTTTGTTAAACATGTATAGCTTCGATGTAATATTAGGCATGGATTGGTTATCCACCAATCGTGCAAGTGTAGATTGCTACACTAAGACTATAACCTTCTTTTACTTGACAAATTTGATGTATGTTTTGCTATTAAGAAATAAAATATATGATGTTATGTTTGGTGAAGTTGTATATTGTTTATATGTTTGAAATTTCAAATAAATTTATTCGTGTGAAGGTTATATTGCCTTTGTCTCCGATACGAGTCGGGAATCTCTACGTATATCAGATATACCAATGGTATGTGAGTTTCCCGATGTGTTTTTGGATGAGTTACCAGGATTACCATTAGAGAGAGAGCTGGAGTTCACTATTGATTTAGTGCCAGATACCCAACCTATCTCTAAACCTCCCTACCGGATGGCACTAGTTGAAATATAAGAATTAAAGAAACAGTTGCAAGAGTTGCTTGATAAGGGTTTTATTAGACCAAGTGTGTCTCTGTGGGGTGCTCCAGTACTGTTTGTGAGAAAGAAGGATGGTAGTCTCGGTTATGTATCGACTATAGGTTACTAAATAAGGCTACAATTAAGAATAAGTATCCCCTGCCAAGAATAGATGATTTGTTTGATCAATTGAAAGGGGCTTCAGTGTTTTCTAAGATTGATTTGAGATCAGGCTATCATCAGTTGAGGATTAGGAAGGAAGATGTACCGAAGACGGCCTTTAGAACCCGATATGGCCATTTCGAGTTTTTGGTGATGCCTTTCGGTTTGACCAATGCCCCTGCCGCATTCATGAATTTGATGAATGATGTGTTTCGAGAGTATCTGGATAAATTTGTGATTATCTTTATAGATGATATTCTAATATATTCTAAGTCCTGGAAGGAGCACGAGCAACATTTGAGGATTATGCTCCAGACTCTTCGAGATAAGCAGTTTATGGGAAGTTTAGTAAGTGTGAATTTTGGTTAGATCGAATAGCTTTCCTTGGCCATGTAGTATCTAAGGACGGGGTGTCAGTTGATCCGTCCAAGGTTGAGGCAGTACTCCAGTGGGAGAGACTGAAGACAGTGACTGAGATTCGGAGTTTCTTGGGATTGACAGGGTACTACCGAAGGTTTGTTGAGGGTTTTTCTCGTATTGCAACTCCGTTGACTAAGCTTGCACGTAAAGGGGTTTCATTTGAATGGTTAAATCAGTGTGAGCAGAGTTTTCAGGAGCTTAAGCAAAGATTGACTACAGCACCAGTCCTGACCATTCCGAGTGGATCCGGAGGCTTCGCTGTATACAGTGATGCTTCTAATCGGGGTCTAGGTTGTGTGCTAATGCAACATGGTAGATTAGTCGCGCATGGTTCACACCAGCTTAAAGACCATGAGCGTAACTACCCTACGCATGATTTAGAGTTAGTCGTAGTGATTTTTGCTCTAAAGATATGGTGGCATTATCTGTATGGTGAGAAGTTCCAGATCTTCACTGACCATAAGAGTTTGAAGTATATATTTGATCAGAAGGAACTTAATATGAGGCATAGACGTTAGGTAGAGCCTCTTAAGGATTATGATTGCGAGATTCTGTACCACTCGGGCAAGGCGAACGTAGTTACAGATGCTTTGAGCAGGAAGAGTATGGTTTCTGTTATGATGGTTAGAGAATAGGAATTGCTTGAGCAGTTCGCTGAGCTCAGTGTTAGTGTTGAAACAGTAGATGTCGAGTTTATGGCTAGCCTTCAGATTGAACCAAGTATCTTAGATTAGATTAGGTTAGGGCAGAGAAACGATCAGAGATTATTGGACATGGTTAGCCAAGTAAAGCAAGGCTTGCAGTCAGATTTTACGGTCAGTGATGATGGGTTATTGAGGTTCAAGGGCCGTATATGTGTTCCGAGCGATGATACCCTGAGACAAAGGATTTTGAGAGAGTCCCATTGGTCTCGCTACACTATGCACCCAGGCAGCACTAAGATGTACCATGACCTGCGTAAGGTGTATTGGTGGATTGGTATGAAACGAGATGTGGCAGAGTTTGTGACCAAATGTTTGATCTGTCAGCAGTTAAGGTTGAGCACCAGAAGCCAGCAGGACTACTTAAGTCTTTACTGGTGCCTACATGGAAATAGGAGCACATTACGATGGATTTTATTATGGGCTTACCGAGGACCCGGAGAGGTCATGATGCAATCTGGGTTATTGTTGATAGATTGACTAAGAGTGCCCATTTCCTTGCCATTAAGAGCACAGATTCACTGAGTACATTAGCAGACGTGTATGTTAGAGAGATTGCTCGATTACATGGGGCTCCCGTGAGCATCACTTCTGATAGAGATTCCAGGTTCACCTCTCGATTTTGGACTCATTTTCAGGAAGCCATGGGATCTCAATTACATTTGAGCACCGCCTACCATCCTCAGACAGACAGTCAGTCCGAGCGAACTATTCAGACCTTAGAGGACATGTTGAGGGCGTGTGCACTAGACTTTAAGGGTTCATGGGATGACCACTTGCCCATTTCAGAGTTTGCCTATAATAATAGTTATCATACCACCATCGGAATGGCACCATACGAGGCTTTATATGGCAGGAGATGTAGATCCTCGGTGGCTTGGGAAGAAGTGGGTGGCTGTAAGATTTTAACCCTTAATCTTGTTGAAGTGGCAGCTAAGGGTGTTCGGATTATTTGTGATAGACTCAAGGTTGCCCAAAGTAGACAGAAGAGTTATGCCGATGTACGTAGACGGCCACTTGAGTTTCAGGTTGGGGACTCTGTATTTATGAAAGTATCTCCGAGCAAGGGTATCATGCGCTTCGGAAAGAAAAGAAAGTTGAGTCCTCATTTCATTAGTCCATTTGAGATATTGAAGAGAGTTGGGATGTTGCTTACCGGTTAGCTTTACCACCACAGCTTTCTGGGATACATAACATCTTCCATGTCTCTATGTTGAGGAAGTATCATCCGGATCCCTCCCATGTCATCGAGTACAAACCATTGGATATTCAGGGAGATATGAGCTATGTTGAGCAGCTAGTCCGGATCCTTAACAGAAAGGAAAGGGTACTTTGATCTAAAACTGTTCCACTGGTTAAGATTCTCTGGTAACACCACACAATAGAGGAAGCTACGTGGGAGCTAAAGAGCCTCATGAGAGAAAAGTACCTGCAGTTGTTTAATAGACTAGCCTGAATTTGGAGGACCTAATTCCTAAAAGGTGGGGAGAATGTGAAACCCAAAATTTTCATATTATTATTAAATTGAAAACTAGAAAGAAGTTCAATGTATGAATTTGGTATTTATGTAGGGCCAAAATAAAAATATACTAGACACATAATAAAACACTTGAAAAATGGCTAAATCACAAAAATGGGCTGGAAAATAATTTTATGGATTTATTGGTGCAGGCCAGCCAACAGCCAGATTTTCTGCTCACTGCTAGGCTTTGGTTTTGGGTCAAATTGAACAAGATAAAAGTTGAGTTTGGGCTTGCAATTTTAGCCCATGACAGTAGACTTAATTCAGTCTCCAGAATGGTATTATAGGCTCTGTAAGTCGACGGGACCAGAAAGAAAACCCCCTGTCAATATGCCATAAGCGTCCTCATCTGCTTCATCTTGTGGGATTTTTTCGACCACCTTCCAAGCTGAATTGGAGTTCGGTCAAGAAGGACCGATTGTTCATCCATAAGTCTCCTACGCAAAAAAAATAACTCAGCCAAAACAAAGGTCATTTGCTTAGTGAAAAGTTAGAGAGAAGAAATCTAGATAGAGCTGCCCTGTTTTGCAAGGTGAGAGAAAGTTAATTCCTTACTTCTTTGATGGATTTTTAAGCTTGTTTATGATGTTTCTAAGTTGTACACATGTTGATCTACAGTTGACGGTGATTGTTGGTGGATGAATCTTTGGTCAAAGTTGGTCAACATAAGGTAAAATTGTTGGAAGAAGAGAAAGTTGAAATATGATTGATGTATGTTGAATTTGCATGATTTTGGCTAAAGTAGAATTTTGAAATGGATTTTCTAAGGTTAGACTATGTTTTGGACAGCCTAGGTTCTTTATAAAAATGGTAAAGTTTGCTTGGTTGATGATTGTATGGTGTTAATTTAATACCAAAATGTTCGGTTTAAGATTCAATTTAATCGAAAACGATGAAATGGTGGGATTTGGCAATTTAACAAGTCTTGAAGTATTATGTAAAGTGTTAAAAGAACATGTAAAACATTATTTTGGTGAGTTTAAGTCTAAGGAATATAAATATATTGAAATGACACATTTATCGATAAAAACCGAGCAAGTAGAAAAGTTAGTGAATAAGGCTAACTCTAATGATGTTTATGGTTACTTAAGATATATTAAGGTATGTTAAGATAAGTATGAGTATGTATTGATGGTTTCGAAATTGTTTTGGGCAGCAAGTAGTGTAGGCACGCAAATCGAGGCACGTCCGAAACTTGAGAAAAGTTGCTGCCTCGAGATCTAATAGGTAAGGGATGTAATTTAAAGTTGTGATGCTGTCCCTTACTTTCATCTCAATTTATAAAGAAATGTTTGAAGCATGAATTTCGTTCCGAAGTTAATTTCCAAAGTCTTTCGAAAACTAGCTAGACGTACCAACCGATTTCTAAAAGAAGAGTTTATCGCTTTAAAACCGAAGTTCATGTTTTATATTAACTAAAGATGCCTAAGAAAACGAACCTTATGATTTCTATGCATGATTTTTCAATAATGTTTTAAGTATGAAAGTAAAACTTGAGACTAAGGCCTTCCTATAGTTTATGTTATTGCCTGTCATGCTTGCCACATTGTGCATGTTCCCATCCCTTGTGGCATATGTTTAGCCCACATTGTGCATGTTCCCATCCCTTGTGGCATATGTTTAGCCCACGTCGTGCATGTTCTCACCCATATTGTGCATGTTTCTGTCCCTTGTGGGTATGTTGGTCCTTCGTGGTGCATATTCGCTGTACAACCCTGATCAGGTCTACGGCCCCTTACCATGGCCATAGGTACTCAGTTCCCTCTTCAGAGGATGATTAGTCATGACCCGCATAGTGGCTATATGATCCCGCCTAGTCTCCATGAACTCTATGATAAGTTTTATTAATTATGATGTTAAGTTTCTAAAGTAAGATGTATGATTGAAACAAGTATGAAATTTAGGTAAATGTATTAAAGATTTCATACGATGATTTAAAGTATGAAACGCATTATTATGGCATCTTGTTTTTCTGCATATGTCGATACTGTGACTATTTTAAATGCATTTTTTACGGGGCTTTCCAAAAGCTCACCCCCTCTATCTTTCCAGATTATTTGCAGTGATCATCCCTTTGCCTGCTGCGTATACAATGTAAGCTGAGGGACACGTCTCTCCTCAGGCTACTTTTTGTACACACGTAAGGTATACTCTTATTTTTGATACCAGACATCCTGTACAAACGATACTTTTAGGATGTAGTCGATATCGTATGAACGTAAACGTTATTCCGAGGAATAAGTCAATATGATGTGATGGATATTTATGAAAATTGGGATATTATGAATATTGTATAAGTTTTGTGGAATCTTATGGTTATGGTTAGGAAAGCATAAGTAAAATCAACTGCTGAGGAATTATAAATATGTACTTTGAAATGGACTGTATTGGGAAATATAAACTGTGTTTTCTTGTAGGAGGTTAGGATAGTTATAGCTGTTATGCTGCCGAAATTTCTATAATTATATATATATATATATATAAAAGTAACCTACCCTGGCAGGAATGCAACCTAAATAAGAAATTAAGAAAAAAAATGAAAAAGTTAGCCCAAGACTTCCACGTTTCCGGGGTGTGACATATAGCATATTCGATTATCTCACCAAAGAGTACCATATCTGTAAAGTTTTTGGTGACATTACCAATCATTCTATCATAGTATGGAGCCTTAAGTGTATTAACAAACAGAATTGTAGTCTCTTTGTCTGTGAGGGGAGGCTAAACTTGAGCGGTAATATCTCGCCATCTCTGAGCATATTCTTTAAAGCTCTCGGTAGCCCTCTTTTCCATATTCTGTAAGAATAATTGATCTGGTGCCATATCCTTTGCATGTTGATACTGAGCTATGAAAGCCCTCGCAAGATCCTTCCATGAATGGATGCGTCCTCTATCTAATTGGACATACCACCTTGCTGTGGACCCAATAAGGCTATCTTGAAAGTAGTGGATGAGCAACTTTTCATTGTGAGTATGCCCTGCCATTTTTCGACAAAACATTGTAATATGGGCTAATGGGCGTTTAGTTCCATCATATTTTCAAAGTTGGAGACTTTGAATTTTGCGGGTAACACCAAATTAGGAACCAAACTCAATTTCTCCTAGGGATGTAAACGGGTCGGGTACCTGCTAAATTTAAGATACCCGAACCCGAACCCGATTAACTTTAATAATACCCTAACCCGATTAACTTTAATAATACCTTAACCCGATTAACTACCCGATTATTTTTATTTATGCTACCCGAACCCTAACCCTATAAAATATAAATACCCTTTTAACTACCCGAACCCGTTTAACTACCCGTTTATTAAGTCAAAGTTTGATTTTTAAATTTAAAATTAAAATTAATTTTAGAATAACTTAATTAAAACATTATATTAATAAATTTAATTTAACTCATAAAAATAAATTAAAGTTAAAAATCATAATTATAATATATAATGATTTAATTTAATTAAATAAAACATTAATAATAAATAATTGATATATAAAAAATATAAGTATTGTATTAATTAATTATAATTTATAATCGGGTTCGGGTAGCGGGTACCCTAAGGTAACTACCCGAACCCTACCCTAACCCATGACGGGTAGTAATTTCACTACCCGAACCCTACCCGAACCCGATTATACACTACCTTAATCCTACTTAAACGGGTCGGGTAGCACCGGGTACCCGTTTATAGGGTACCCATTGCCATCCCTAATTTCTCCACATCAATGTTTCCATAAATAGTGCTCCCTTCGATAGCCCTCAGTCTCTCCTCTAACATATCACACATACGATGCATCCCCTCATGAGAACCTAGTTCAATCGCTTCCCTCCTAATCTTCTCTTGCTTGATGGGGTCCTCCATTTGGGGTGTCACGACCCGAAGGCCGCGACTTTCCTTTATACTCATACTTTTCTTAGTCTACAAATTTATGGACTAAATTTTTCTTTTTCATTTTAAGGTTTGTATTCGGTGTCAGTGTAGTTACTATACTATTTAGGTGACTTATAGTCATTTCATTTAAATATTTAACAACCATGAAAACGGTTCTTAGTTACATCCCGACTTGTTAAACAGAATATGTACTGTGCTTCAATTTAAGTCTTACATGTAAACAAGTATTTTATAAGAAACATATACCTCAGAAGACTAGTACCAAGTCCATATACAGTCTCCGATGCCCACTGAGCAGCTCACATGGCAGATGTTAACTTCAATAATCTGAAAGAGATGAAATTTAGTGGGGTGAGCAAAACCACGGCTCAGTAAGATACTAATATAAATGCAAGAGTAGGATTATACTGTCTTAACCGCAAATGCTTAAAACTTGCAAGGATGCAATTACAGTTAATCCTTTCTCATCGATAACATATTATTATCTCATTTCTTGTCATCTGTCTATCACTTATACTTTTAAATAAATCATCATAATCACTTTTTCAATCTTCTCGATCTTACACTATAGTGCATCGCATCTGTCGTATCCAAATTGAATGTCATATACTACTAGTCTATATTTTCCTCTATCTCGGAGTACATCATGTCCAATTGAAGCATCATATCAATTCATCTTATGTTTCATAATCGTACTCTTGTAATCTATCACCTCATATCATTTTCCATATAGAGAAATCATGATCACAATAGTGTAAGTTCACAATTCTCTTCGTATCAATCTTATGTTCATGTATCATATCATGTCTAGATGAAATATCGTTACCACTGTGTGCTATCATCACATGATTCAATATATACCGTATAAAATTTGTGTTCTGTATAAAACATTCATTTCAAATCATGTTTCATGTAGTACATAATCATGTACGAAAGTCATGCAATTTAGAATCATTTGACATATGTTTTAAAACACATTTTAAAACATATGAAATCTCTATTCATATCATGTGTGGTATAAAACACATGTACATCATTTCATCTGTCAT
Source organism: Heritiera fomes (assembly GCA_032173925.1). Classification (NCBI taxonomy): domain Eukaryota; kingdom Viridiplantae; phylum Streptophyta; class Magnoliopsida; order Malvales; family Malvaceae; genus Heritiera; species Heritiera fomes. The sequence goes on along the minus strand of JAPDPM010000001.1, from coordinate 23,244,793 downwards.
GTCAAATAAACATGGTTTAAAACATATAAAGTCTCAAATCATATAATGCATAATATAAACCATGTTTCAATCATTCAATTTCAATCATTTCATGTATACTGTAAAACATATCATGTCTAGAGTTTAATATATAATAAATTGTACTCTAGACATTCTTTAACATTTAGTAAGAGACTAGGCATGAATCCCTATTCTATTATCATATCATCTCTAACCCATTGTAGCTATCAATGGGATAGTTTCCCTCGAAGTGTTCACTATCTATGATCATAGATCGTCCCAGTCCCACTGATCAGCTGGAAACTGAGGAATGTGTCCACGACTATTGTCGGACAGCCTGGAATGATCTCATCAGGCAACATTTACATGTACATATCATATATGTATAAATGGGGTTCCATGCCACACAGGCAGAACCACACAATAAATACATACTCTGTGCCACAAAGGCATATGCCACTCAGGCATTCAATAAGGTACCTGTCGTCTCAAAAATCGAAATCTTTTGATATATCATTTTGAATTCATTTAGACAGCCCTCATAAAAAAAACATTTAAAACCGAGTCTTTTCTCAAATCAATGCATAATTAAATCTCATGTTCAATATGTACATGTCATGAATGATATTAAACATCAAGGTCTGTGGCTGTCTAATCATTTCAAATATTTACTTTCACTTAAAAGATTTCGATGCATCTCTTTTTAAAATATCACTTTTTCTTTTAAAACAACATGAGATCATATGTCATGCATGAATGATTTTCTAAATATATCCAAATATATCTCAATACTCATTCAATCTGTTGTTGTGCATATTATGACATCAGACTAAGGTGTGTCTTTAGTAGCCTAAATTTCTTATTCAAACATGATCATGACACGAAAGTCATCCGTCATTCATTCTACAATTACACACGTCTTTCAAGTCCCCAATGGCATCATTAAAATCCACTGTACATATGTTTGCACGTTTATTCAAATACATTTCAATAACATCCATAGACTACTAGGATCATTCTAGTATATTTTTCCATCAAAGATCACAAACTACCTCAAGCTTTCATTCTCCCTTTCATTATTTTGCACATTAATTAAATCAATTCCCAACATTAGCTTTACACATACAAAGTTAACATGCCACAATCAAACATTGATTCGAATCCATTCTATTGACAAAGATATTCCATAATGTAGTATATATCAAGTACCAAATTCTCTAAATCTCATTTTATTGCTATATTTTTTTTTTCAATTTCAGCCTTATGGTATATTAAGATTATATTGTCATATTGCCAGATAGGTCATGATCCACACTTACAATCCTCTAACTTCGAGGTCATAACACATCAAAATGTCCATAAGATTTCGCGATCTACTTTCTTATGATCATTATCTCAATCATACCACTAAGACAGTCCATTTGTTTGAATCTATCAATTCTATAATCATCACTTTTCAACTATGATCTTCTCTTCAAAGCAATATCATATAATCATCGTTACATCTATCAATACTCCAACTATCGAGATTGCACCTCAATTTCTACTCGATAGTCAACTTGAAATATTACATAACTCGAATTATCGACTCTATAAGATTCACAACCAAATTCTTCATATTGTCGTACTCATCCATTAACCTTCTCAACCATTTAAAAATCAATTTTTCCTATGATACAATAAAATCCTTTCAAGCTTATCTTCGATAATTCTTTCAGGATTCCATTTAGATGAGAATTTAATATTTTTCCTTAAACATTTTCGTGGAAATTTCGGCAGCATAACGACTTAATTTCCTCTAAACTTCCTGCAAGCAAACACAATTTATACTGACAGCCGTTGATTCTCACCAATTTTTACCTCTTACTGAGACCCTCACCATCAGTTGTGGGTCCTCTTAGCATTTTTAACAAATCAATTTAAATCGATGCATCATATAAAAATCATAATTCCATTAAAATCATTCCATCAATGCATCATATAACATCATAAATCCCACATACAATATAATGCTACTAAGGCTTTATAAGAGTATCTTACCCATTCGCCAAGCTTGGCGCACTTTCTGATTTTCGAGCATTGCCGAACTCCACCATTCGTCGCATTTCCGCTTTACTACAATTTCAATATTAATGCACTACATCAATATAACCATAAATTATTCAATAAATACCATCAATTTATTTTCTATATTTTTCCTTACCACATTTTTTTTCTTCTCTTTCTTTTTCCTTTTCTTCTTCTTCTTCTTCCTTCTTTTCTTTCTCCTTTTCTTTTCTTTTCTTCTTTCTTTTCTTTTTCTTTCCTTTTTCTTTTTCTGTTCTGTTTTTTTTTTTTGTTTTTTTTTTCTGGCCTGAACCGGTTCGGACCGGTTCAGGCCGGTTCAACACTCACCGGCCGGTTCAGCCTCCGGCGGCCGGTCCTTCACCGATTCAGCCCTTCCTCAGCTGGCGGAGATGGCCACGAGACTGGATCCGCCCTCCATTTCTCTAGATCGATGGCGGCGGCGCCGGATCTGGCGGTAGAAGGTTCGGTCTCCTCCTTCTCTTTTTCTCCCTCTTTTCCATCTTCTCTTCCACCGCCGGTGCCTCCTCTCCTTTTAGTTCGCCTTAATCGACGATGAGAAGGCAGTGGCGGTGACCGGATCGACCGGCACCGCCGTTTCCTCTTTCCTTTCCTTTCTCGTTTTTTTTTTCTTCCTTTTCCTCTCCGTTTCCGTTTTATTTTTCTCCTTTACTTTTTCCGTTCGTCGCCGGTTGGCTTCTCTCTTCTTCCTCCTCTGTTCACCGGCGGCGTCACTCTCTCTCTCCCTTCTCCTTCCTCGCCGTCGGCGTCGACCGGCTTCTCAAACTTCTCCTCTGTTAAACAGAGGAGAAAGAAAATAAGGGGGAATCGGGATAACCCCTTTTCTGTTTTTTTTTTTTATATAATATAATATATAATTATATTTTTATAATTATATATATAATCAAAATATTAAACATATATATATATAAATATATATATTTTTCATATAAACCCTTTATATATATATATATACTTTGATTTAAAGTACTCTATATATATATTTTTCATATATGTTATATATATACATAAATGTATAATAAAATACATATGCGTTTATTCCATGTATAAATATATATTTATCAAAAGCGTATTTATATAATATCGTGATATAAATCTATCAAAATACATATTTTTATTTCTTATTAAATTTGGATTTCTTTATACCTAAATTTATTTTCTCCAATTTCATTCTTATTTAATTTGGATTTCAATTTGTTCAAATTAAATTTTCCGGATACCTTATATTTATTTAGAAAATTGTCGGTCTTCACATTCTCCCCACCTTAAGAAATTCGATCCTCCGAATTTAACTTAGATTTAGAAAGTGGTACTATCCTGTACTCTTATCTTTCTTGTCCTTTCAATCATCCCTCAAATGATACTGTCAACATACCTTCAACATTAGAATTATCTTTTATACCACTACATATCGCCTTTTTAAACCATTACATATCATTTTTTCACCATGTATCCATACTCCCTAAAATTTCTTATCATGTTGGGAGTTATCACTTTCATCTCTTTTCACATAATAGCTGTTTCACACCATTTATCATTCGTTTCTCTCAGTTGGTGCCAAGTCGATATAATTTGGTAACTATCGTTTACCGATTTAATCAGTAGTATGTAATTGTCCCAGTAGCTTTTAATTCTCGTGCATCCGCTCTCTAAACATATCTTCGAGCGTTTCCACATTACGCTCGAATTTTCATATCAGTATGTAGCGATGCCGTCAATAACTTTGGAATCCCAAAGCCTTTTACTATTTTCCATAAACATATGGAAATCCAAGATTCTATCACATATAATGCTCACTGGAACTTTACATACATTCTCTCCGTTTCATATTTATATTTCGACTAAGGCATTAAAGAAATATAGAAGTCTGAAAACGGAAAAGTGATTCAATTTGATCAACCAGTCTATAATCACTTCCATAATATCATATTTCTTTTCGGTTTCGTATTATCCCACAATACTCATTGTCACATCGATAAATCAAGGCTGCACCTCATTGCAGACTTTACTGTTAATCACCTCTTGCCATAAATGGAACATTTATCAATCATTTTATCTCTATATCTCTTTTCGTATAGTATTCTTATTACATCTCGATGTGATAACCAAAGTGAAATCACTTTCAGTCTTAAATTCGAAAACTGTTTCATATTCGTGCTCCCTTATAACTCGAAATCATAGTTTCAATTTCCAATAGTCCTCATAATTAGGGTGAGATTGTACTTTCAATCAAGCCAAATATTTGGGTTCAATCATTTTTCGTTGGCTATCTCTTTACTTCTTTCAATCCTTTTCAATTCGCATATCGATCATATTCTATACAATCATTCCATTATCTTCCAATATCAATTGCCTCAATCAATCATTCTTGATCATTCATATCCTATTCCTTTAAGGTGATACACAATTCTTCTATACTGTATCGATACCATTCATTAACGGTTTCCAATCCGTTTCAATAGGCCATCGATGGCATCTTTATGTCAAAGCTCAGCCTATTTCAATAGGCCGTCGACTGGTATCACCCATACCAATAGCTGACTAATCTTGGTACAGATTGAAAATCAACAAGTTTACATGTAGACACTGCACAGTACATGGGATGTAACACTATCACTGTCTCAACTACATCGACACGAACTAGACAAACCGTGCTCTGATACCATTAAATCTGTCACGACCCGAAGGCCGCGACTTTCCTTTATACTCATACTTTTCTTAGTCTACAAATTTATGGACTAAATTTTTCTTTTTCATTTTAAAGTTTGTATTCGGTGTCAGTGTAGTTACTATACTATTTAGGTGACTTATAGTCATTTCATTTAAATATTTAACAACCACGAAAACGGTTCTTAGTTACATCCCGACTTGTTAAACAGAATATGTACTGTGCTTCAATTTAAGTCTTACATGTAAACAAGTATTTTATAAGAAACATATACCTCAGAAGACTAGTACCAAGTCCATATACAGTCTCCGATGCCCACTGAGCAGCTCACATGGCAGATGTTAACTTCAATAATCTGAAAGAGATGAAATTTAGTGGGGTGAGCAAAACCACGGCTCAGTAAGATACTAATATAAATGCAAGAGTAGGATTATACTGTCTTAACCGCAAATGCTTAAAACTTGCAAGGATGCAATTACAGTTAATCCTTTCTCATCGATAACATATTATTATCTCATTTCTTGTCATCTGTCTATCACTTATACTTTTAAATAAATCATCATAATCACTTTTTCAATCTTCTCGATCTTACACTATAGTGCATCGCATCTGTCGTATCCAAATTGAATGTCATATACTACTAGTCTATATTTTCCTCTATCTCGGAGTACATCATGTCCAATTGAAGCATCATATCAATTCATCTTATGTTTCATAATCGTACTCTTGTAATCTATCACCTCATATCATTTTCCATATAGAGAAATCATGATCACAATAGTGTAAGTTCACAATTCTCTTCATATCAATCTTATGTTCATGTATCATATCATGTCTAGATGAAATATCGTTACCACTGTGTGCTATCATCACATGATTCAATATATACCGTATAAAATTTGTGTTCTGTATAAAACATTCATTTCAAATCATGTTTCATGTAGTACATAATCATGTACGAAAGTCATGCAATTTAGAATCATTTGACATATGTTTTAAAACACATTTTAAAACATATGAAATCTCTATTCATATCATGTGTGGTATAAAACACATGTACATCATTTCATCTGTCATGTCAAATAAACATGGTTTAAAACATATAAAGTCTCAAATCATATAATGCATAATATAAACCATGTTTCAATCATTCAATTTCAATCATTTCATGTATACTGTAAAACATATCATGTCTAGAGTTTAATATATAATAAATTGTACTCTAGACATTCTTTAACATTTAGTAAGAGACTAGGCATGAATCCCTATTCTATTATCATATCATCTCTAACCCATTGTAGCTATCAATGGGATAGTTTCCCTCGAAGGGTTCACTATCTATGATCATAGATCGTCCCAGTCCCACTGATCAGCTGGAAACTGAGGAATGTGTCCACGACTATTGTCGGACAGCCTGGAATGATCTCATCAGGCAACATTTACATGTACATATCATATATGTATAAATGGGGTTCCATGCCACACAGGCAGAACCACACAATAAATACATACTCTGTGCCACAAAGGCATATGCCACTCAGGCATTCAATAGGGTACCTGTCGTCTCAAAAATCGAAATCTTTTGATATATCATTTTGAATTCATTTAGACAGCCCTCATAAAAAAAACATTTAAAACCGAGTCTTTTCTCAAATCAATGCATAATTAAATCTCATGTTCAATATGTACATGTCATGAATGATATTAAACATCAAGGTCTGTGGCTGTCTAATCATTTCAAATATTTACTTTCACTTAAAAGATTTCGATGCATCTCTTTTTAAAATATCACTTTTTCTTTTAAAACAACATGAGATCATATGTCATGCATGAATGATTTTCTAAATATATCCAAATATATCTCAATACTCATTCAATCTGTTGTTGTGCATATTATGACATCAGACTAAGGTGTGTCTTTAGTAGCCTAAATTTCTTATTCAAACATGATCATGACACGAAAGTCATCCGTCATTCATTCTACAATTACACACGTCTTTCAAGTCCCCAATGGCATCATTAAAATCCACTGTACATATGTTTGCACGTTTATTCAAATACATTTCAATAACATCCATAGACTACTAGGATCATTCTAGTATATTTTTCCATCAAAGATCACAAACTACCTCAAGCTTTCATTCTCCCTTTCATTATTTTGCACATTAATTAAATCAATTCCCAACATTAGCTTTACACATACAAAGTTAACATGCCACAATCAAACATTGATTCGAATCCATTCTATTGACAAAGATATTCCATAATGTAGTATATATCAAGTACCAAATTCTCTAAATCTCATTTTATTGCTATATTTTTTTTTTCAATTTCAGCCTTATGGTATATTAAGATTATATTGTCATATTGCCAGATAGGTCATGATCCACACTTACAATCCTCTAACTTCGAGGTCATAACACATCAAAATGTCCATAAGATTTCGCGATCTACTTTCTTATGATCATTATCTCAATCATACCACTAAGACAGTCCATTTGTTTGAATCTATCAATTCTATAATCATCACTTTTCAACTATGATCTTCTCTTCAAAGCAATATCATATAATCATCGTTACATCTATCAATACTCCAACTATCGAGATTGCACCTCAATTTCTACTCGATAGTCAACTTGAAATATTACATAACTCGAATTATCGACTCTATAAGATTCACAACCAAATTCTTCATATTGTCGTACTCATCCATTAACCTTCTCAACCATTTAAAAATCAATTTTTCCTATGATACAATAAAATCCTTTCAAGCTTATCTTCGATAATTCTTTCAGGATTCCATTTAGATGAGAATTTAATATTTTTCCTTAAACATTTTCGTGGAAATTTCGGCAGCATAACGACTTAATTTCCTCTAAACTTCCTGCAAGCAAACACAATTTATACTGACAGCCGTTGATTCTCACCAATTTTTACCTCTTACTGAGACCCTCACCATCAGTTGTGGGTCCTCTTAGCATTTTTAACAAATCAATTTAAATCGATGCATCATATAAAAATCATAATTCCATTAAAATCATTCCATCAATGCATCATATAACATCATAAATCCCACATACAATATAATGCTACTAAGGCTTTATAAGAGTATCTTACCCATTCGCCAAGCTTGGCGCACTTTCTGATTTTCGAGCATTGCCGAACTCCACCATTCGTTGCATTTCCGCTTTACTACAATTTCAATATTAATGCACTACATCAATATAACCATAAATTATTCAATAAATACCATCAATTTATTTTCTATATTTTTCCTTACCACATTTTTTTTCTTCTCTTTCTTTTTCCTTTTCTTCTTCTTCTTCTTCCTTCTTTTCTTTCTCCTTTTCTTTTCTTTTCTTCTTTCTTTTCTTTTTCTTTCCTTTTTCTTTTTCTGTTCTGTTTTTTTTTGTTTTTTTTTTTTCTGGCCTGAACCGGTTCGGACCGGTTCAGGCCGGTTCAACACTCACCGGCCGGTTCAGCCTCCGGCGGCCGGTCCTTCACCGATTCAGCCCTTCCTCAGCTGGCGGAGATGGCCACGAGACTGGATCCGCCCTCCATTTCTCCAGATCGATGGCGGCGGCGCCGGATCTGGCGGTAGAAGGTTCGGTCTCCTCCTTCTCTTTTTCTCCCTCTTTTCCGTCTTCTCTTCCACCGCCGGTGCCTCCTCTTCTTTTAGTTCGCCTTAACCGACGATGAGAAGGCAGTGGCGGTGACCGGATCGACCGGCACCGCCGTTTCCTCTTTCCTTTCCTTTCTCGTTTTTTTTTTCTTCCTTTTCCTCTCCGTTTCCGTTTTGTTTTTCTCCTTTACTTTTTCCGTTCGTCGCCGGTTGGCTTCTCTCTTCTTCCTCCTCTGTTCACCGGCGGCGTCACTCTCTCTCTCCCTTCTCCTTCCTCGCCGTCGGCGTCGACCGGCTTCTCAAACTTCTCCTCTGTTAAACAGAGGAGAAAGAAAATAAGGGGGAATCGGGTTATCCCGATTCCCCTTTTCTGTTTTTTTTTTTATATAATATAATATATAATTATATTTTTATAATTATATATATAATCAAAATATTAAACATATATATATATAAATATATATATTTTTCATATAAACCCTTTATATATATATATATATATATATATATATATATACTTTGATTTAAAGTACTCTATATATATATTTTTCATATATGTTATATATATACATAAATGTATAATAAAATACATATGCGTTTATTCCATGTATAAATATATATTTATCAAAAGCGTATTTATATAATATCGTGATATAAATCTATCAAAATACATATTTTTATTTCTTATTAAATTTGGATTTCTTTATACCTAAATTTATTTTCTCCAATTTCATTCTTATTTAATTTGGATTTCAATTTGTTCAAATTAAATTTTCCGGATACCTTATATTTATTTAGAAAATTGTCGGTCTTCACATGGGGCTCCACTCTAACGTTAGTGTCTTCATCAACTCTCTTCCCTTTTGCCAAGCTCATCATAATCTCCATCATCTTGGCCAATTGTTCTCTAGATTCTTCTTGGGCCCTGACAATCTTTTGTTGCACCTTTTCAATTCCATCAATTCATGCCAATTGCTCATTCTCCATTACTCTTGTTTGCAAACAAGTATCGTGTGGGTGACTGGCAATTTTGATGGCCGAGCTATCTTCTCATCTTTATTACCACAGTCTAAGTTAAGATGTCATGATGTGCACATACAAACCTATGCATGAGATGCATGCTCAATTTATGTATGACCAAAAATATTTAGATGTATAGGTGTAATGTTGAAATTGACATGTCATGCATTGTAAAATCAAATAGATGCACATCGTAATGAACCATTTTGTCTCCTAATTTATTTTCTTTTTATTTTTTGAAAGGGAATATTCCTTTGTGTGTCCTAGCTATAGGTTATTCCTACACATTAAGTTGGCAAGGCTTTGTCTAGAGTTAGGCCTCTTAAGTTTTGTTACATGCTGGGCTTGGATAAGTTAGAATTCTAAAGGTTCTTAAATTATTTCTCACTATCGTCCACAAAGAACTAATAAGGCACCCAATCCTCACCCATCACAGGTTACAAATGGAAAGGTTCAATTTGAGTGGGAGTATTTCGCTAGCCATTGCGGAGGTATTACCACACGAGAGCGTAGATACTTTACTCCCTCCTAAAAGGACTGAGCTCGGGTCGAGGGCTTATGCATGCTAATGTAAAGTGATGTGTGTGTATGAAGGAAATATGTTTTATTTAATATTTGTTTTCTACTAAGATCTCTTAAGCAAATTCTAAGATAACCTAAAACTAAGTATTGGCTTGACTCTCTAACGTCCTCAGTGGAGTCGCCAAACTGTCATAACGTATTACGTTTTGGAGAAAACCTAATAGCTAGACACAAAGATATGGAGTCGCCACCAACCATTCTACTTAGGTGTGATTGGTCACCTATTCAAACTAAGGACAAGGCTTGGTTTACGTTCAAAGATACTAAGGTTCGGGAATACGGTTATGTGTGAGGAAGGTATTAAGCACCCCACAACGCCCATCCTAAAATGGTACCACTTAGTTTTAGGCCATTTGCTAAATTTGCTTATGTTGATCTTTAATCTCGATATAATTAATATTGAAAAATATTTCTAAGCATCCTCCATTAAGTTGGTGGGACAACTTAAAAAAATCTTTCTCACCTCAAGAGTATTTAAGTAGTACTATGCGACTTGCCTGAAGAGGCTCCGTCGTCGGATTCATTTTAATATTTTATGAGAAATTTCGTAACTTTTACTCCTTCTACCTTACCATTCTATTATTTATCAAGTCTTAATTTTATTTGTTTATTTTTATAAGAAAATGAATATGAATTATTTTTATCAAAAATTCCTTTTGGATCTTCCATTAAGCTGGTCAGACCCAAAAAGAAATTTTCTTACCTAAAGATTTCCAAAGCGTTACTTAAGCATAATTCTACTTGGAATCTCATTATAGGAACAATTAATATTCTTTCTCAATAACTCTTATTTATCATTTTATTATTTCATCAAATTTCATTACTATTTATTATTGTTATTTTATTATTATAGTTAACATGAATTATTGAAGTTTTTTATCTTCTTAATTAATTACTTTAATTTTAATTTTAATTTAATAATATTTTTAGATAAAAATCACCTATTTTATAATTTTAAAGATGAATAAAAATCACTATTATTGAAAACTCTCTCTAGGCCATCCATTAAGCTGGTGAGGCCTTGAAAATAAGTTTCCTACCTAGAAATTTTCAAGAAAATTACTTAAGCGTAATTCTCTCAATATTTCATCATTGGAGTAATTATATTCTTTTTTATTATAATTTTAATATCTAATTTTATTTATTCCATTCCTTATTTTGCTACTCATCCTAATTTCCATTATATTATCATGGATCATTAATATTGTTTCTAATTTTTATAAATAATTATTCTTGTTCTAATTTAATGATAAATCTACTGATTATTCATATTTTAATTTTATAAAAATGAATATAAATTACTTTTTATTGAAATCCTATTTAGACCTTCAATTAAGCTGGTGAGGCCTTGAATAGAATTTTCTCACCTAGAAATCTTCAAGAAAATTACTTAAGCATAATTATCTTGATATTTCATCATCGAAGTAATTATATTCTTTTTTATTATTTAATATCTTGCTTTGGTTATTTTATTTATTTCCTTCGTTATTTTATTATTTGCTATTACTATTTTATCATATTATTTCTAATTATTAACATCTTTTCTAATTTTGTAAATAATTATTTTTATTTTTATTTTAATATAAACTTATTTTAAAATGAATATAAATTATTTGTTATTAAAAACTCTATTTAGACCCTCCATTAAACTAGTGAGGCCTTGGATAGAATTTTCTCACCTAAAAATTTTTAAGAAAATTATTTAAGCACAATTTCCTTGATATTTCATCATCGGATTAATTAATAATTATCTTCATATCTCAAAACTTTTTAATAACAATCTTACTTTTCTAAAACTATTTTTTTAATTTACAAATTTAGTTTAAATTTATTTTTCCTAATAATTTTAACTTGCTTATAGTCTTCAAAAACTTTTACAGTAAAGGTTAATTCTAATTTCCAAATCTATAATTTATTCCTACATCTCCATGTTAAAAAAAAAATCTAAAGTAGTAAACTTAAGCAATTTTAATTAACAAACTAATCTAATAACTATTTATACAATCAATAAAATATATGAACATTATAAAGAAAACAAACAAGTTAGATAAATTAAACTGATTTAAACAAGCTAAATAAATAAATAAAAAGTATTAAGTAATTCAAATAAATAGCTAATAAAAAATAAAAAAAAAACTTGCTGGCCCATGTAGACACCTTATTTTGTCTGGGGTCTTGATTTGTATAAATAATTAATTGGGTTGAGTGACATTGTATTTTAATTTAACAATTTAGAATTAGGCTAGAATTAAATTAGAATTTTTTAGATTTAGAATTAACATTAATTAAAAAATTAAAATTAAAATAGGATTTAGGAATTTAAAAAAAAAGAGAGAGAAAAGATAAAAAGAAATAAAAATAAAATTAATTTTAGGATTAGATAATTAGGATAATTAAATTTTTAGGATAATTATTTAGATTAATAGAGTTGGATTAAGATTAATATAGGAATTAAGTAGATAAAATATTAAAAAAAAAAGGGAGATAATTATTAGAATAAGTATAGTTGTATTAGGACTCTAACTAATTTGTGGCTATAAAAAGAATTAAAGCTCAGGGTTTAAGGGGGGAGACAAAAAAACACACAATCAAGCACTGTACTGCTACAACCATTACTGTTGCATGTTCATCACAGCTCAGTTTTGCTCTCTACTGCACTTGCCGTCGCATTGTTGCTGTCGTTTCTGCACTGCCATTGCTGCTGTTTGCTGCTCGACCATCCCTTGCTTTGTTGGTTGCTCGCTGTCCACTATTGTCACTGCTAATAATTTGAGGCGTTGTTGGAAGCTACTAAATTAGAGAAAGAAGGAAAGAATCAGAAAGTGTGAACAAGGTCAGCCAAAGACAAAAGTTTGTAGGAATTGAAGTGGCTGACGTGGAGATTCTTAGAACCAAAGAGAAGTGAAGGCAGCCCGTACCATCATCATCATCTTTGCACTCCACCGTCACTCCTCGCCATTCACCTGCATTAGCTTCACCGTTGCTCGCAGTGATCTTCCTCTGTTCCAGATTGACCGAACCACCCCATCACCGCGCCATCACCTCTATTATCTGCTGTCAGCACCGTACTCTTCCGCTGATCATCACCTCTGCCACTTCATCTTTCGTCCCTATGTTACACCAACCTAGCTGCATCCCGATCACCTTTTGCTGCTCGCCCCTCCCTGAACCACTATTGTGAAGGCCTGCTGCGGTTGCTGTTTTGTTGCTCCTTGTTGCCGCTGAGTGTCCCTACTGCTGCTGTGGAGAGCATCTCCTTGCTGCTGCCCCGTCGCTGCCTCGATTTGGAGCAGTCCACCGGCTCTTTGGACCGAAGTGGATGCATAGAAGAAGAAAGAAGAGTAGAGGAAACAATCGGTTCTAGGCTAAAGTGAAGGCTGCAGTTGTTTGTAAAAAAAAAACTGAGAAGAAAATGAAGAAAAGCAAGTTAGATACGTGAAGAAAGGAAGAACAAAGAAGAAATAGAAAGGGCTGCAACATTATTGGCTAGCAGGTAAAGAAAGTAAGGAGGTTTATTATGGCATTCACGTGATTTAATCAAACTATTCTCATCATTTTATTTATTGTCTTGTTTTATTGTATCTAATATATTTCTTTATATTTTGTATTCATTTCTTATTAGTTTAGTGTAATTTATTATATAATTTAATTGATTAATTCTTTTTATGTACGATAGTAATAGTTTCTTTTATAATATAATTTGACCTACCTTGCATGATTAATTACTTTGATAATATTTGATATTGAATAAATAATTTGTGTGTTGACATGATTTGTTTATTTTAATTTATACGGTATTTGTATGATATATTTTATGTTTTATATGTTTAGTATAACATTAAACAAATAGAATAATAGAATAATAAATTAAATTAAAAAATGCAAATAAGAATAAAAGAGAATGAAGATTGAATAAGGAAATAATAAAATTAAGAAGATGAATGCAAATTATCCGATGATGAAATTTCAAGAAAGTCAAATGGTACTCCTTGAAAATTTCTAGGTGAGGAGTTTGCTCTAGACTGAACCAGATTGATGGAAGGTTTAGAGTAAATTTTCAATACAATAATATGTGTTTATTTTCTAAAATAGAAATAAATAAAAAATAATAATTTGAATTAAAATATAAAATAGTAAATACGATTAAGACAATAAAAAATAGAAAATTAGTAAAGAATTGGGCATAGAGCCAAAATTAGGATTTTCATAATATATTTCGACGATGGAGCCTCTTCAAGCAAGTCAATCGGTACTACTTGAATACTCCTGAGGTGAGGAGATTTACTTATTGTCTGAGCCAGATTGATGGAAGGATTTTAAGTAAATTTTCAATATTTTAAGCATATCGAAATCAATTAAATTAAATTTAGAAGGATTTATTGGGTATAGAGTCAATATTAGGGTTGTCATAATGTATTTAAATGATCCGACGATGGAGCCTCTTCGAGCAAGTCAATTGGTACTACTTGAATACTCCTGAGGTGAGGGGATTTACTTATTGTCTGAACCAGATTGATGGAAGGATTTTAAGTAAATTTTCAATATATTAAGCATATCGAAATTAACTCAAAATAAAGTAAATTTAGAATGACCTAAAGTAGTTGGTACCATTTTAGGATGGGCGTTGTGGGGGTGCTAATCCTTCCTCACACGTAACCGTACTCCCGAACCCTAGATTCTTTGAATGTAGACCAAGCCTTATCTTTAGACAAGAATAGGTGACCAATCACACCTTAGGTTTGAATGGTTGGGGGCGACTCCTAGAATTTTAAAGTCTAGCGGTTAGGTTCACGGACCTAGACGTTATGACAGTTTGGCGACTCCGCTGGGGACATTAGAGAGTCAAGCCGACATATATTTTAGGTCATTAGAAATTTGCTTAGAAATAATGTTGATTTCATAATGCTTAATAATCATTTCATACGCACACACTTCATATGCATACATGCATAAGCCCTCAACCCGGGCTCTATCCTTGTTAGGAGGGAGAAAAGTACCTACGCCTTCGTGAGGTGATAACCTCCGCATGGGCTGGCGAAAAACTCCCACTCAAATTGAACCTTTCCGCTTGTAGCCTATAATGGGTGAGGATTGGGTACCTTACTAGTCCAGTGTGGATGACAGTGAGGAACAATTTGGGAACCTTTAGAACTTTAAATGATCCAGGCCCTGCATATAAGAAAACCTAAGAAGCCCAAACCTTAGATAGAGCCTTACAAAACCCTTGAAGTATTAGACTCAAATCCAAAATAGGACACAAAAAAAAGAGGTGAATTTGCTATCATTAAGTCATGCATAATTGTGTTTGATTTTGTATCGCATAACATATCATGCACATAAGTTTGCATTTGTCTTATCATGAGAATGAACATACTTTTGATTGTTAGGAGAGATTGTTAGACTTAAGTGCATTCCATGTGCATTCATTTTTGTGCATAAACATGTCACCACATGAAATAATTTCAACTTAATTGTGGCACTCAAGGTATCAAAATTGCATCCACTAGACAGTTCTCCCTCCACAAATATCATACAAGGTATCAAGCACGCATAATGGAAGAGGATCAAAATAGCAGGATAGAAAAGTTGGAAAAAGAAAATGCAGAGATAAAGGGGCAATTGAGCGAGATTACCCAGTTGCTAAAAGCCATGATTAAAGGAAAGGAGAAGATGGGTAATCAAGAGGAGTCTATCCAAGAACCTCAACAAAGCATGCGAGACAACCCCATTTTTGTTCCTGAAGGAAGTACTGCCAAAGCTCCAACACCTCTACTGATACAAGTTCAAAACCTAGTAGAGGTACCAAATTTAGATGATCCCGCAGAGTTAGAAAAGTTGAAGCATAAAGAAGAATATAGTGGTACTAAAGCTCAGCTAAGCTTGATAGAGGAAAGACTAAATGCCATGGAAGGGGTTGACTATTTTGGACCCGTTGATGTTGAAAGGTTGTGTTTAGTACCTGGTGTCATCCTTCCACCAAAATTCAAGGTACCCGAATTTGAAAAATTCAATGGAACATCGTGCCCAAAAGATCATCTCACCATGTACTGTAGAAAGATGGCGGCATATGCATGGGACGACAAGCTATTGATTCATGTTTTTCAAGATAGCTTGACTGGGTCAGCTGCTAAGTGGTATAACCAATTAGAAAGGAGCAAAGTTTCCTCTTGGTCGGAATTGGCAAGGGCTTTTATAGCTCAATACAAACATGTGTCTAATGTAGCTCCTGACCGCTTATCCCTCCAAGGTATGGAAAAGAAGAAGAACGAGAGCTTCAAAGAATATGCCCAACGGTGGAGAGATGTGGCGTCGCAAGTTCAACCTCCTTTAACTGAAAAGGAAGTCACCATGTTCTTTTTGAATACTCTCAAGGCACCTTACTATGAGCGTATGCTTAGCAGTGTAACTAAGAACTTTGCAGACATGGTGTTAACCGGTGAAGCCATCGAGAATGCCATCAAAAGTGGTAAGATTGAAGCACCAGTGAATGATAGTAGGAAGGGTGGATTCTCGAAGAAGGAAGGAGATGCACAAGCTGTCTCAAATAATTCACGTCACCCTTATAACCTTTACTCACCCTCAGTGAATTACACCTATTCTCAATCTTACCCACAAACCCATCTCCAAAACACATATCAACCTGTTTTCCATCGACAAACACCTACAACCTCAACAAACCACACTTTCCCACATAATGACCAAAGGTACACCCGACCTAGCCGAAATGCTACCATAGACCCTATACCCATGACATACGCCGAGCTATTCCCAAAGTTGGTAGAGGGTCATCTCATTGCCCCTATTTATATAGAACCCTTGAAACCTCCTTACCCAAAGTGGTATGACCCCAATGCACAATGTGCCTATCATAACGACAATTTTGGTCATTCTATTGAGAATTGCATGGGTTTGAAGGTGAAAGTCCAATCGCTCGTCAAAGCTGGACTCTTAAGTTTTGGGAAGAAAGGTGAGCCGAATGTTAATGTAAACCCATTGCCCGATCATACTGGGGCAATGGTGAATGTGGTTGACGAAGAAGGGAATTAAGGGTTTGATCAGTTCGTGTACCCTTCAGATGCAAAGTTAGGAAATTGGACTGTTTATGAGATGCCAGTTGTTTATGCCACCCAAGAGTAATGGATTTTTTCTTTTCATTTCCATTTGTCTTAGGTTTTCTTAGAATCTTTCAATTTTTAGGTAATGTAGGAGTGCTTGTGCCCAAAAGCACTAAGATTTTCTTTTATGTATTGGGCCAACTTTCATTTATTTTCATTTCAATAGAGGATTAGTGTGATGCATATTTCTTAATTCCTCATTCCAATCTTGTTCTTTAATGCCAAACACCAATACCCATATTCTCTACATTGTTACCAAGCTTAAAAGTATCCAAATAATGAACATGATAATGATGATGGCAATGAGTATAAAATTCAGTTTTGAAAGAGTTGCTTTGGTTGGTTGAATGGATTTCCAATTTGCCAAGATTGTTCAAGTAAGAAGAGAATAGAAGATATTTGTCTAAAATCTTCACCTATAGAATGTTACGAGTAAAGGTGAATCTCTACATGAAATTCTAATGAGTTGGTCTTTGTTCAATAAATGACCTTTAATGAGAGTACTTGTATTGAGATGAGAAATGGCCTTCTTTCACTACCTTTTAAGTGTGAGTAAAACTATCCATTGATTACCCCTTTTGAGCCTATTATATTCTTTTTGATATAACCCACCGAGAATCACCCTCCACACTGGGGGGCAAAGAGAATAGAAGATGAAATATCAGTGGGGCAAAGAAAAAAAAACCTTTTGTGAAAAAAAAAAGAGAGAACAAAAAAAAAAGAGAATGACAAAGGAAAGAGGGTTTGAATCAAGAAAATGAAAACCCTAGTCACATTTGAATAAAAAAAGGAGAGAGAAAGCAAATTAGAATGGGGCAAAAGTCAAAATGCCTAAATGATTCATGAAAAATGATTCTTGGTTTGATAAACCCTAAAACACTTATTTTGGGCCTATATTATCCTTTCTTTCATGAACCCTCACTTGAGCCTACATTACGTGCCTTAAAAGTCCATTTTGATCAAATATGAGTACTCTTATTGAAGAATCATGTGTTGAATAAAGGCATACTTACACTATGAGATGATGATCCTTTGGATGGAATTAGGACAAGTAGATCAAGATAAGCAAAAAGATTTCGTCTAGATGGAAGAAGTGGGATTCCAAAGACTTTTTTGGATCCATGAGAGCATTAAATTAGGTGAAGAAGTATATGATGTTGGGACATGAATCAGAATGGATAACAGATAAGAGAAGTTTCATCAAGGACAATGAAGTTGAAAATGAAGAGAAATGAATAAAAAATAAAAAAAGAAGAAAGAAAAGAAAATGAAAAAGAAAAAAAAAAGAGAAGAAATTTCACGAAGAAAAAAAAAAGAAAGACAAAAAAAGAAAAAAAGAAAGAAAAGAAAAAGAAAAAGCAAAAAAAAAAAGAGATGAAAGGAGAATTCAGATCGAAAACCCAAAAAAGGGCGGTTTGGATCAATGGAGTACATCTAAGTTGAAAACCTGAAAAGGCGACTTAGATACCAAAAAAGCTGGATGTCAATGATATTGGGGCAAAGAGGATGTTTTGATGAACTCAACATAATCAGATTAATTGACCTTTGAAGGGGATTTTGTATTCATTGATCAAAATTGTTTGAATTGTTTTTATTTGGATACTATTACCTAATTTTAAAAATTCTCACTTTTCGTTCAAGCCTACTTTCCTTCTAAGCCTGACAATTTCTTGTTGAATAATACCATTCTTTTCATTTCACTTATCATTTCTTTGTTATATCCTTACCTTGAGGGATTGAGAAATTGTGTTGCATTGATCTTGAAATTAGAATGGTAATGAATGTTTGCTTGGCAAAATATGTGAAAGACTCCTATATTATTTAGGAAAATGAAAGAAAAGGAAACTTGTGGATGAATGGAAATTGGAAATCAAGAAAAACCAATGAGTAAGAAAGAATGAATGATGAGGTCTCAGTAAAGATTCTACTGAGCAAATGAATGACCAGAAAGAGTGAATGAAGGAAGAAACAAGGGATAAGATAATATAAAGAGGGCACGAAGACAAGAGCTTCATTGGGAAAGAAACATGGAAGAAGGAAAATGAGAAAAGAAGTAGGAAATACAAGGACAGGATGACAAATAGAAGAATGCATGAGATGGACTGATACAAAAAAACCCTGTTATTGCCACAATTAAAGTTGAAATGCTTTTCAAAGAAAACATTGCATGAATAGAATAGATTGTGTGTGTAATATTGCATGAATGGTATTACACAAATGACATTGCATAAATAGGATAGAATGCATGCGTAGTTGCAAACATGATGCATTGCATGAGAAAAATTACAGACAAGGTTCCTTGAGTACAATCTATAAGACCTTCGGGCATGATTCCTTCAAATATTTTGGACAAGATTTTTAAAGTTTGACTGCCTGCCTGTTTAGGAGGAGCTTTTGGACAAGATTTTTAAAGTTTGACTGCCTACCTGTTTAGGAGGAGCCTTTTGGACAAGATTTTTAAAGTTTGACTGCCTACCTATTTAGGAGGAGCTTTTGGACAAGATTTTTAAAGTTTGACTGCCTGCCTGTTTAGGGGGAGCTTTTGGACAAGATTTTTAAAGTTTGACTGCCTGCCTGTTTAGGAGGAGCTTTTGGACAAGATTTTTAAAGTTTGACTGCCTGCCTGTTTAGGGGGAGCTTTTGGACAAGATTTTTAAAGTTTGACTGCCTGCCTGTTTAGGGGGAGCTTTTGGACAAGATTTTTAAAGTTTGACTGCCTGCCTGTTTAGGGGGAGCTTTTGGACAAGATTTTTAAAGTTTGACCGCCTGCCTGTTTAGGAGGAGCTTTTGGACAAGATTTTAAAGTTTGACTGCCTTTCTGTTTAAAGGGAGCTTTTTGAAAAAAAAATTAAAAAAAAAAAGGAGAAGTCAGACAAAATATGTGTCTATGTCTTTGTGCAAGTACTGTTTCACAGTAAATGCACAAAGAGGGGCAGCTGTAGACACCTTATTTTGTCCGGGGTCTTGATTTGTATAAATAATTAATTGGGTTGAGTGACATTGTATTTTAATTTAACAATTTAGAATTAGGCTAGAATTAAATTAGAATTTTTTAGATTTAGAATTAACATTAATTAAAAAATTAAAATTAAAATAGGATTTAGGAATTTAAAAAAAAAGAGAGAGAAAAGATAAAAAGAAATAAAAATAAAATTAATTTTAGGATTAGATAATTAGGATAATTAAATTTTTAGGATAATTATTTAGATTAATAGAGTTGAATTAAGATTAATATAGGAATTAAGTAGATAAAATATTAAAAAAAAAGGGAGATAATTATTAGAATAAGTATAGTTGTATTAGGACTCTAACTAATTTGTGGTTATAAAAAGAATTAAAGCTCAGGGTTTAAGGGGGGAGACAAAAAAACACACAATCAAGCACTGTACTGCTACAACCATTACTGTTGCATGTTCATCACAGCTCAGTTTTGCTCTCTACTGCACTTGCCGTCGCATTGTTGCTGTCGTTTCTGCATTGCCATTGCTGCTGTTTGCTGCTCGACCATCCCTTGCTTTGTTGGTTGCTCGCTGTCCGCTATTGTCACTGCTAATAATTTGAGGCGTTGTTGGAAGCTACTAAATTAGAGAAAGAAGGAAAGAATCAGAAAGTGTGAACAAGGTCAGCCAAAGACAAAAGTTTGTAGGAATTGAAGTGGCTGACGTGGAGATTCTTAGAACCAAAGAGAAGTGAAGGCAGCCCGTACCATCATCATCATCTTTGCACTCCACCGTCACTCCTCGCCATTCACCTGCATTAGCTTCACCATTGCTCGCAGTGATCTTCCTCTGTTCCAGATTGACCGAACCACCCCATCACCGCGCCATCACCTCTGTTATCTGCTGTCAGCACCGTACTCTTCCGCTGATCATCACCTCTGCCGCTTCATCTTTCGTCCCTATGTTACACCAACCTAGCTGCATCCCGATCACCTTTTGCTGCTCGCCCCTCCCTGAACCACTATTGTGAAGGCCTGCTGCGGTTGCTGTTTTGTTGCTCCTTGTTGCCGCTGAGTGTCCCTACTGCTACTGTGGAGAGCATCTCCTTGCTGCTGCCCCGTCGCTGCCTCGATTTGGAGTAGTCTACCGGCTCTTTGGACCGAAGTGGATGCATAGAAGAAGAAAGAAGAGTAGAGGAAACAATCGGTTCTAGGCTAAAGTGAAGGCTGCAGTTTTTTGTAAAAAAAAAACTGAGAAGAAAATGAAGAAAAGCAAGTTAGATACGTGAAGAAAGGAAGAACAAAGAAGAAATAGAAAGGGCTGCAACATTATTGGCTAGCAGGTAAAGAAAGTAAGGAGGTTTATTATGGCATTCACGTGATTTAATCAAACTATTCTCATCATTTTATTTATTGTCTTGTTTTATTGTATCTAATATATTTCTTTATATTTTGTATTCATTTCTTATTAGTTTAGTGTAATTTATTATATAATTTAATTGATTAATTCTTTTTATGTACGATAGTAATAGTTTCTTTTATAATATAATTTGACCTACCTTGCATGATTAATTACTTTGATAATATTTGATATTGAATAAATAATTTGTGTGTTGACATGATTTGTTTATTTTAATTTGTACGGTATTTGTATGATATATTTTATGTTTTATATGTTTAGTATAACATTAAACAAATAGAATAATAGAATAATAAATTAAATTAAAAAATGCAAATAAGAATAAAAGAGAATGAAGATTGAATAAGGAAATAATAAAATTAAGAAGATGAATGCAAATTATCCGATGATGAAATTTCAAGAAAGTCAAATGGTACTCCTTGAAAATTTCTAGGTGAGGAGTTTGCTCTAGACTGAACCAGATTGATGGAAGGTTTAGAGTAAATTTTCAATACAATAATATGTGTTTATTTTCTAAAATAGAAATAAATAAAAAATAATAATTTGAATTAAAATATAAAATAGTAAATACGATTAAGACAATAAAAAATAGAAAATTAGTAAAGAATTGGGCATAAAGCCAAAATTAGGATTTTCATAATATATTCCGACGACGGAGCCTCTTCAAGCAAGTCAATCGGTACTACTTGAATACTCCTGAGGTGAGGAGATTTACTTATTGTCTGAGCCAGATTGATGGAAGGATTTTAAGTAAATTTTCAATATTTTAAGCATATCGAAATCAATTAAATTAAATTTAGAAGGATTTATTGGGTATAGAGTCAATATTAGGGTTGTCATAATGTATTTAAATGATTCGACGATGGAGCCTCTTCGAGCAAGTCAATTGGTACTACTTGAATACTCCTGAGGTGAGGGGATTTACTTATTGTCTGAACCAGATTGATGGAAGGATTTTAAGTAAATTTTCAATATATTAAGCATATCGAAATTAACTCAAAATAAAGTAAATTTAGAATGACCTAAAGTAGTTGGTACCATTTTAGGATGGGCGTTGTGGGGGTGCTAATCCTTCCTCACACGTAACCGTACTCCCGAACCCTAGATTCTTTGAACGTAGACCAAGCCTTATCTTTAGACAAGAATAGGTGACCAATCACACCTTAGGTTTGAATTGTTGGTGGCGACTCCTAGAATTTTAAAGTCTAGCGGTTAGGTTCACGGACCTAGACGTTATGACAGCCCACAATACCTCTCAATCGTTGTCAGCCCCAATATTTATTCACGTTTCCTTCAATTTCTTGTTTCCCGTGCACAATTCTTTCCTTAGCTTTGTGTTCAGTTTTCTTTCAAGAGCAGGTATACACGCAGCAGCAGGGAGACGACAGGGACAAGATGTTTGTAACACAGCAGGGCGGGGCAACGGCAACCTCCAGGAATTACGATCTTCACAACACAGGCAGCAATTAACTGTATAACTGGAAGCTGAAGCAACGTCGAACAAGTGTAAACTCGGGCAGGCATTAGGTTTCTTTCCTTTTTTCTTCTTTGTAAATTACCCGTGTGTTGCTTGTCCTCTCCCTATCCGCACACATGCCACGCACCAGCAGACTGCAGCAATGTTGAACAGCTGCAACCAGAACCAACAGAGTAGCAACGTTTTGCTTCTGTCTCACTTCAACGTAGCTGCACCCTATTTCACGTAGCCAGCAACTTCCCTCACAAACCGCACCACATTCTGCTTCAGCATGTAATAAAGAAAGGCTTCTCTTATCAGCCTTCTCCTAGACTACCGAAAGCACTCAAGGAGCAATGCAATCCCCCCCTCAACGTGTTTTTTGTCTCCCCCTTTTATCATGATTGTTCCTCATCTTATTAGTCTTAAATTTCTAATTTTTTCCATGTCATTAATCTCATAATCTCAACGTTGACATCTTTTCTTTTAAAGCTTTCCATAAACAAATTCTAATTTGATTCTTTTAATTAATTCTAGATTTGTCCAAAGTTTCTAAAACCAAAAGATTTGATTTTTATTCCACAATTTACAATACAAGTTTGACTTTCCCCTTTTGTTTTGTTTCCTTGATTTTTTTGAATTTTCATTTATTATTTTTCGTTATAAATGTAAAATACATTAAAAATTAAATTTAAATATAAAAATTGGTCTTTTAATCATCGGGCCTAAAGTCCAAATCTAATCTTAAGTCCAAAATCGTAGTTTCATATCCAAAAGTCTAATTAAACTCTAAAAGAGCATTAAACTCATATTAAAATTTATTTAGTTTCAAACTTTGATTAAAAATATCTCGATAAGCCCAATAATATTCAAGACTCGGACAAAATGGGGTGTCTACAGAGTTGAATTTGAGTTTTTTTTAGTCGAGCTCATGTACCTTACGAGCACCAGTGTATCGTTTACGCCCCTAATTAACACATCATCAATAAGCCCTTATTAGAAAATTAAAAAAATTTTATTTATATTTACTTTTAAAGGCTTGTCATATTTTTTAATTTGTCAATTGATAAGGTGTCAATCTCTAATGCATTGATAGTGTATAAAAACTATACACTGTTAGTACATCATATACAAACCTTTATATAAATGTTTAATTGTTTAGAGTGATTTATTTATAACTAGCTTTTACTCATGCAATGCATGAATTAGTTTTAATTATTTAAATTTGTAAATATATAAAATAATATTATTTAACTTATTTGTTTAAAGTATATACAAAATACATATATAATATAATCAAGATATTCGATCATAAAAAAATTAAATATTTAATAATAAAATTATAAAATTCAAAATAAACAAATATTACGAAGAATAAAAAATAAAAACATATTATAAATAACATTGAGTACATCAAGAAAATGTTAAAATAGAAATTAAAAGTATATTTTAACAATTTTCAAGCATTAGAGTAACATTTTTAGGTATATTTTTATTATTGACATAAATAATCATTATTATAGATATGAATTTCATATACATAATATATATATATATATATATATATATAAATAATTATAACATAAAAGTATTTATATTTGAAAGCACAATAATTTGTGCAATGCACGAATTAATTTTATTTATTTAAACATGTATGTAACATATATATTTATAAATTTAGATATTTTTTACATGAATTGTATTTATTTAGAAAAATAATAATTTTAAATATTTCAATAATAGATATGATATTGATAGTTTATTTTTGTACTTTTCAGTTTTGTTAATAAAATATTTTTAAATGAATTAAAATTATTTATTTCATAATATAAATAAATATCAATTAATATTTTATTTAGTTTTCTAAATAGATAGTATTAAAATTATATTTTTTAAATATTTTTGGATTAGATAGTTTTTAAAATTATTTTAAGATAATTTTTTTTAAAGATTGAGAAATTTTAAGGATTAGAAATTTTAGGACTTGAGCTTATGCTCACTTCCTTAATACTTTGCCTAAGTTTAGCCCAGCCCATAAATAGGTTTAAATATAAGTAATATATATTAAATATAATAAATAAAAATAAAAAAATTTGTATATTTAAATGTCTCTACTCCTCCAGTATTAAATATAACTCAAGTAATACAGTTATTGCTTAATTATTAAATATAATATAGAAATCATATATATAGATATATTATATAATATATTATGTTTAATACATTATTAAATAATACCATAACATAAGTTTAATATAAAACTGAAATTTTAAAGCAATAAATTTAGTCAATTCTTTAATATTTAATGCATGTTATAAATTTGGTAATTGTTTAATACATATTTAACTATTAGTTTAATATTTATTTGGTAACTATTACAAAGCTTACATGTCAAAAAATTAGACTATCCACATAGGAGCCACATAAAAAAAAGGTACATGTAAGCATGTACCTTGTAATATATAATATATATGATTTGTTAGTTATTTATTTGTATAACTAATACTTTTAGATTTTCACTTTCCTTTAGTTATATTTATATATATATATATATTTGGCTAACTTAAAAAAATAAATTTGTATATAATTATTAATATATAATTATATATTTTATAACAAATGTGAATATCGCAAGAAATTTAAAAAATAAATAATCATTGTCAAGTAAAAAAAAACATTAAAATGTAAAAATTTATATTTATGTGAATATTTATTAAATTTTAACTTTACTTTGGCATTTCTATTATGTTTTTATTTAACTCTACAAAAAAATTAAATTAATTATTACATTCAAAATTATAAAAAAAATATTTATAACTTATAAAATTTCAAAATAATATGACTAAGCTCGTTAAACGCACCCAATTAGAACTGGATTAAACCCAAAATGCTTGAAACGAAAAAAAACCTAAAACTGAAAGTACCCAAACCCAAAAAAATCTGAACTTGAAATTGCTTGAACATAAAATAACCTAAACTCGAAGACAACTCGAACCGAACTTGCTCAAACCAACCCGTTTGCCACCTCTAGGTATAAGGGAATAAGAAATTAAACCTTGGACCTAATCCCTCCTAGAAACCACTAGATTAAGTCTTGGTGGTTAAGAAATATGAAAATTAAGAATTTTGAGAATTGTGAGAATTTATAATTACGGGAAGTAAGTAGGAGAATTGTGGGAAATACTTTTAGGAAATAATCCATTTGAATTATTGAGAATTAAGTGAATACTATAGATATGGTGATTTTAAGAACTTTAATTGGATTAGGAGAAATGAAGGATAAAATACCCAAAGGATTTAATTCCTAGTTGAACATTTTGTAGGAAAGTAAGTGATCACCAATCGCTATTCATTTGACTATAATTTGAGATTGGAGAATTCAAATGATATATCATCAAAATTTTTTGGAAAGCTATTTTTCCAATCATGTATGGCTCACATTCTAGTTCATTATGGATCGATACGAAGAAATTTGTGAAGTTGCACTATGTGTAGGAATTTCAAGCAGTGAATAGTAAGTAAAGAGTCATGCATAGTTATTGATAAGAAACTTTGATTTATGTGATTCAAAATTTGTTGGAAAGCTAACTCAGAAAGCTTTCCAACCATATATTATGATAATCGAGAATTTTTCTACTTTGGGAATTATGGATTTTGTAAATTTAATTTCAGTTATTAATAGTTAAGTTAGAGTAAATAAATAAATTTATTTGTAGGATTGGAATATTTTGAACTATGGACATGATTAAATGATGTATTAGAGATTTTAAAATTTGAGAATTTATTATGAGTATTAATATCCTTTTATTATCACCTGTTCCTGCTCTTCAAGTTAGATAATTCACTAAGACTACACAAACAGGGTAGGTTTTTTTGCTTCGAAAATATGTGGATAACTAACAATAATTGTGAGTAGGTAATCAGTCAGAATTGGAGAGGTACTGAGGCAGTGGATTGTGCTGCAATGGCTAAAAAGATTAAAACATGTGGCCAGGCTTTCATAAGATGGAACAAGGAAGAATTTAGACATGTGGGTCGAAAAATCTAGCAGCTTAATCAGCAGATTGAAAGCTTATTGTTAAATAGTTGGGATGGATCAATCGAAGAAGAATTGACTCAAAAAAAAGGAGCTTTATCAGCTTCTTTCTCAAGAGGAGATTATGTGGAGGCAAAGATCAAAGGAGTTGTGGTTAAAGGAAGGGGACCGCAATACAAAGTATTTTCATGCAATGGCTTCTAAACAAAAACAAATAAGTACCATACAGAAATTAGTCTCGGAGTCAGGACAGGTTTTAGACAATGAGGAAGGTATTGTAGACGAAATTGTGCAGTATTTTCATGAGATCTTTTAACGATCAAGGGAGCCAAGATTGATCTCAGTGCTTTGTGGGCTTGAGCAAAGAATTTCTAAGGAAGCAAATTCCAAGCTTTGTCAACCATTTGTGGAGGAAGAGGTTGAAAAGGCAATGAGAAAGTTGAATCCCAGCAAAACGTCAGGACCTGATGGCTTCGCTGCTTGTTTCTATCAAACCTACTGGCACATTGTGGGTAAGGAGGTAACCCAAATAGCTTTGAATTTTCTAAATGGTGAGATGGACTTATCAGCTATTAATCGAACAACTATTGTTCTTATACCTAAGTGCCACAACCCTACTTATGTTATATATTACAGACCGATCAGCCTCTGTAATGTGCTATCTAAAAATAATAGCAACTGTGTTGGTGAATAGACCGAAGGAGGTCATGCTTGAGATTATTGGAGCAGCTCAAAGTGTGTTTGTTGAAAATAGACATATTTTTTACAACGTTATGGTAGCATTTGAGGCTTTCCACAGTATGAAATTAAAGAGAGAAGGGTTGCATGGTTTAATGGCAGTTAAACTCGATATGAGCAAGGCTTATGATCGGATTGAATGGGATTTTTTGGAGTTTATGCTTCAGAAGTTGGGCTTTGCTGATGAATGGGTACGATTAATCAAGATGTGTGTCAGTACAGTTTCTTATTCGGTGAAGATCAATGGGAATTTATATAGGGATATTGTGCCTACTAGAGGTTTGAGACAAGGAGATCCCTTATCTCCTTATCTTTTCATCATCTGTGCAGAAGGTCTATCTCATCTTCTCAAGCAAGCCTATCTTAAAGGTGAGTTGCATGGTTTGTTGGTAGCAAGAGTATTAAATCTGTCACGACCCGAAGACCGCGACTTTCACTTGATTCTTATACTTTAATTAGTCTACAAATTTATGGACTAAATTTTTCTTTTTCCTTTTAAGGTTTGTATTCGGTGCCAGTGTAGTTACTATACTATCTAGGTGACTTATAGTCATTCCATTTAAATATTAAACAAACACAGAAACGATTCTTAGTTACATCCCAACTTGTTAAACAGAATATGTACTGTGCATCAATTTAAGTCTTACATGTAAACAAGTATTTTATAAAAAACATATACCTCAGAAGACTAGTACCAAGTCCATATACAGTCTCCGATGCCCACTAAGCAGCTCACATGGCAGATGTTAACTTCAATAATCTGAAAGAGATGAAATTTAGTGGGGTGAGCAAAACCACGGCTCAGTAAGATACTAATATAAATACAAGAGTAGGATTATACTGCCTTAAACTGCAATGCTTAAAACTTGCAAGGATGCAATTACAGTTAATCCTTTCTCATCGATACATCTCATTATCACTTCTCATTTTCACTTTTCATTTCATAATCATACTTTGGTATGCTATCATCTCATATCAATTCTCATATTTACTTTTCATTTCATAATCATATTTCTGTATTCTATCATCTCTTATCAATTCTCATATCATCTCTTATCAATTCTCCTATTGTGGATCATGATCACGGTGGTACGAAGTCATAATTCTCTTCGTGTATTTCTATATTCCTGTTTCATATCATATCATGACATCATATCGATGAAATATCGCTACCACCGAGTCATGACACTCTTCATATATTCTTCATGTTTAATGCAGATATCTTATCGAATTCACTTTACATTTAACAATCATATTCCCGTATTACATCAATTCATATCACTTATCGTCTGGGAATTTATGATCACGATAGAGTGAGATCAGAATTCTCTTCATATCAATCTCATGTTTATATATCATATCATCTCATGTCATCGTATAGATGAAACATCATTAACGTCGAGTCACGACATTCCTCATGGAATTCTCATGTGCTAAGCATATTATCATGTCAGGGTTTAATATGCAATTCATGTAATTTTTTTGTATAAACCGCTATCATCTCAAATCATATCATATATACTTTAGGACATGCTCAACATATGGATTTTCAATTCATTTCAAATTTGCCTTTAAGGCATGATAGAAACATGTTCAATTTCAGTTCATGCATTCATTTTCGGAGCATGTCTAAAACATGTGCGGTTTTAAAACATTTTCATTTACTATAAGTTATATCGGGTCTAGAGTTCATATCAAATCAATCTATACTCTAGACCGCATATCATTTTAAATTTGACACAAAATCGTATGTAAATCATGTAAGTGTCGAAATCATTATCATATACTTTTAAAACATATTCTGTAAATCATATCAGGTCTAGAGTTCATATCAAATCAAACTATACTCTAGACCGCATATCATGCCATGTTCGACACAAAATCACATATAAATCATATAAGTGTCGAATTCATATCTCATGGATTTTTAAAACATGTTTAAAACATGTACTGTTTCAAAACATATTTCATTTCAAATCTGTTTCATGTACAGTATAAATCATGTTAAGTCTAGAATTCATATCAATAAAATCATACTCTAGACTTCATATCATATCGGTTAGAGACTAGGCTAGATCCCTATCATCTCTCTATCAATAAAGACTTAAATCACTGTAGCTAGCATTGAAAATCATGTCATCGTCCCCTGGAAACCAACTAGGGCGCTATCTATGGCCATAGACCTCATCTCTCTCAGCCCCACTGATCAGGTGTGACTGAGACCTGTCCACGACTATTGTCGGACAAGCATATCTGCCTAATGAGCAAAGCTCCAATTAGGCGGTTTCCACTATGCTTTATTGAATTTAACTCTTTTAGGGCGCCTACAGTCTCATAAAACATTTAAATCTTTAGCTTTTCTTTTTAAAATCATGTAAAGCATATGGTGAAGTTCTTTAAGAGGTTTCGTATATAAAAATACGTATATACCATATACTTTCTTTTTAAAGCTAATCTATACTTTATAGCATTTATATAAATGCTATTATAACATCTGAAACTATAGTAATTTATGCTTAAAAGCGATGCTATGAAATCATTTTCGTATGTAATTCTGATAATAGTTTCAAATGTCCATATCAGTAATACCTTCATCTAATACGGTGAAACAATTCATTTAACTTTATCATCATCAATCATTCGATTTCAAACTATCCTTCTGACACATCAGTAAATCAGTATTTGAATCATTCAAGATTCATTTCATTCGGTATTCAGATTGTTCAATACTCTAATTATTTAATAACCAGATCACTTGGTATTCAAACCATTCGGTATTCAATATCCTTTTTCGATAATTATCGACTATAAAAATCATTTGTACATTTTATTATCGATACTAGAACCACATCTTCAGTGTGAATCCTCTTAGTATCTATAAGCATCTAAATGTCATGTTTCCATATAGCCATCAGGATACTGAAATTATGAATTACTAATATCTTCATTCGATATCTATTTCAGAGTCGACATCGAGGATCATAGAACCACAAGATCAATAATTGCTTATCAAATCCATTTATGGTTCGACCTATTGATACATATTCAGAATTTTCGACTTGCGGTTCAATTTCATTCACTATCATAAAATCATATCACAATCCTCAATTCACTTTTCATATGGCCTGTAGAATGTAATATCATGCTAGAATTATCTATAAAACGTCCTCAATTCAATTCTTTGATTGGCAATTTACCACTTAAAAGGATTTGCCAATTTCTACTATCAACAGTGTTTCAATCATTTAAGTCGTCTTGCGACTATCCATATTATTGCAAAAATCTCAATTCACATCTATTTAACATCGATATCACAATCATACTACTAAGACGGTCCATTTATTTGAATCTATCAATTCTATAATCATCACTTTATCCGTGATCCGTCTAATAAATAATTCCACCTCAATCTCAACTTGATACCATTTGTGCTATTAAAATCACTTGATTTATCGAGTCTTAAGGTTTAGACCATATAATTCATCACATTATCGTGTTTTCAACGATCTATCTTTTCATCGATTTCAATATCAAACTTCTCCAGTAATATCATAAAGTCCTTTCAATGTATATTTTTCAATAATTATTTCCAAGATTCCATTTACGTGAGAAACTTAAATCTTTTTCCTCAAAGTTTTTCTAAGAATTTCGGCAGCATAACGGCTTAATTTTCCCTAACCTCCTGCAAGGGAAACACAATTTATATCACAGCCGTTGATTCTCACAATTCATACGTCTCTACTAAGACCCCCACCATCAGTTGTGGGTCCTCTTAGCATTTTTAATATCAATTAAATCAATGCATCATATATATAAATATCACAATTCCATAAAAAATCTTTTCATCAATGCATCATATAAAAATCATAAATCCCACATACAATATGATGCTACTAATGCTTTATAAAAGTATCTTACCTATTCGCCAAAGCTTAGCGCACTTTTCGATTTTCGAACCTTGCCGAACTCCACCATTCGTCTCATTTCCGTTTTTGCTACAATTTCAATAATTGAGACATTTTCATTTAGAAAATAATCCAACAATTTCTAATAAATTCTATAGAAATATAGCAAAAACTTTTAATTTTCCTTACCCATTTCTTCTTCTTCTTTTTCTTCTTCCTTTTCCTTTTCCTTTTTCTTTTTCTTTTCTTTTTCTTCTTTTTCCTTTCTTTCTTTTTTTTCTTTTTTTTTTCTTTTTTTTCCTTTTTTTTCCTGAACTGGGTCGGGTCGGGTTGGTTCGGGCCGGTTCAGAGCTTGGCTTGGCCGGTTCAACTTTGGCTGACCAGTTCGGTCGCCGGCGGCCACCCATTCCGGCGGTTCGGCCACCCAACAGCTTGCCGAGGTTGCCACGAAGCCGGATCTGGTCTCGGTTTGGCCCCATCACCGGTGACGGCGCCGGACCTGGAAGCGTGGGTTTCGGCTCCTTTCTCCTCCATTTCTTCCTTCCTCCGCCGTTTCCTTCACCGTCGGTGGCCTCCCTCTCCTTCGTTGGCCCTTGCCGGTGGCGTTGGTGGCGGTGGTAGTGCCTGGATCGACCGGCACCACCGATCTCCCTTCCTTTCTTCCTTTCGATTTTTCGCTTCGTTTCGCACCGTTTTTCTCTTTCTTTTTCCGCTTCGGGCCGCCGCAGGTCGCTTCTCCTTCTCCCCCTCGTCTCGCCGGCGACGCCCCTTTCTCCTTCCTCCTCCTCTCTCGGCTGGCAAGGGGCCGGTCCTTCTTTTGGAAATCCCTCCTCTGTTGTAAACAGAGGAGGAAAATGGGTGGGAATCGGGTATCCCGATTCCCGCCCATTTTCATTTTTTTTCTTTTTTTTTTAAATATTTATTATTATATATAATAATAATAACTATAATATATATAATTATTATACACCATAATTATATATATACACTATTCATAATATGTATTTAAATACATATTTTGTATCAAAATATATATTTATATATATACTTTTTACACTTTTAACACAAAATAATATTTATATTTATCCAAGGTATATTTATATAATATCATTATATAAATATATCAAAATATTTTTATTTCTTATTAAGTTTTGGATTTCTAAATATCCAAAATTATTTTCTCCATTTTCTTATTTAATTTGGATTTTCATTTATCCAAATTAAATTTCCTCCTTCATTTCTTATTTCCAATTTAATTTTCCTTTTCATTTCTTATTTAATTTGGATTTCAATTTGTCCAAATTAAATTTTCCGGATACCTTATATTTATTTAGAAAATTCTCAGTCTTCACAAGGGCGCATATTCTGACTCATCTGCTTTTTACAGATGATAGTCTACTGTTCATTCAGGCCTCGTAAAGGCATGTTTTAAATTTGAAATGTACACTACAACATTATGAGGAGCTTTTAGGCTAATGCATTAATTTTCAGAAATCGTCGGTCTTTTTTAGCTCCAATATTGATTAGGAGAATAGAAGCATACATTTATCTGAACTGGGGATGAGGAGATTCAATGTGGGGGATCGTTACCTAGGAATTCCATTACTATTTATGCGTTCGAAGAAAAAGGAATTAGCTAACATCCAGGATAAACTACGGCAGAAGATCCAAGGGTGGCAAAGAAAGTTTTTATCATAAAGTGGTAAAGTAGTCCTTATCCAGTCAGTTGCTCAGGCGGTTCCAAGTTTTTGTATGAATTGTTTTTTGCTTCCAAAAACTTTCACTTAAGAACTTAACTTGATGGCGGTAAGATTTTAATGGGGAGGAAAATCTGATACTAGGAAAATTCATTGGAAGTCATGGTCTAGTCTGAGTGTTTCTAAACTAGATGGTGGAATTGGATTCCGAGGTTTAGAAGCTATGAACTTGGCAATGTTGGCAAAATAGTGGTGGGGTTTGGTGCATAATAAGCATTCTTATGCTTTTCAGATTTTTAAAGCAAAATATTTTGCGCAGGGTGACCTTTCTAGAGTTTAGCAGAGCTATAAAGATTCATTTCTATGGAGGAGTTTTTTAGAAGGAAAGAAAATTGTGGACAAACGATCTCGTTAGAGAGTGGGTGATGGAACTTAGATTGACATATGGAGAGATCAATGGATTAAGAAACCACCAGAATACAAGCCTGCTTCTGTTAGTTCAATCGACCCAACACCTATACATGTGTCTTTGTTAATTGATGATAATATGCAGACTTGGAGGACAGATTTGTTACTTGAACTTTTTGTTCACCAGGATGTGGAGCTCATATTAAAAATTCCACTGTCGAAGCATAATCAATAGGACACATTGATATGGAATGGTACTTAATTGGGAAATTTTTTAGTAAAATCGGCCTACTTTACTGCAAGACAGGCTTTGGGGATGTCAGTGGTGGATGCTACAAATAGAAATCCTTTATGGTGTGCTCTATGGCAAGCTGATGTTTTACTAAAGGTTAAGATTTTCATGTGGAAAATCTTTTGGAATATCATCCCCACCACAACTAACCTTTTTAGTAGAGGTATACAAGTTCCTTTGAGCTGCCTAGTTTGTAGGCAGGCTGACGAAGACTGGAGGCATGCTTTCTTTCAATGTCAGTTGAGTATAAGGTTTTGGGAATCAGAGTTTTCCTGGATACTGCTACTAGGAAATAACCCAGTTAATGGTTTGGTGTTTTGAAGAGACGCTATGGAGGTTGTTGCTCAGAAAGATTGTGTGAGCCCATTCATGGTAGAGTGCTAGTTACTTTGGAAGAATCACAATTAGTGTCTCTTTGATCAATCTTGCAGGTCAGTAAAATAGTTGCATGATTCATTAAGACATAATTTAGAGGAGAAAGCAAGAATGACTGGCCATTCCACAAACAACCCCATACAAGGATGGGTGATGAATCAACATCAGAGTTAGAGTCCTCCTACGTATGGAAGATTGAAAGTTAATGTGGATTTTGGCTTTAAGGGCAATGAAGCTAGGGCTGGCGTAGTAGTACGTGATAGTGAAGGGGAGGTAAACTGGTGTAAAGTTAAGAAATTTAACGGTGTTGTTGATCTAATGATAGGGGAGTGTCTAGCCATTGGTTTTGGCTTGGAATTGGTTGCTCAACGTCAAACTCATATGGTGATTATAGAAAGCGACTGTCTGCAGATAGTTCAGATGATTAACTTTGTTTTCAATAGTTTTTGGGAAAGGGCTTCTTTGCTGGAGGAGATCAAGTTTCTTATAAGAAAATTTCCTTCTTGTTCTTTGGTTCATGTTCCTAGAGAACAAAACAAATTTGCTCACAATCTTATTAGAGCCGTAATGTCACAGCCCATGACCCTATTTTTCACCTTTTTCTATACATCTTATTTGGTTGGGCTGTCTGCGATACTGTACTTTTCTTTTACATATAAAAAATTTCATATATAATTATAATATGAATTATATCTCCTATCTTAATTCATAAGAAAGTAGAACTGTAGATAAGTCTAAATACAGAAAATAAATGATCGTACCTTATGTAATAAATTAAGGTGTCGCATTATCCCCAAATGCGCAGCCTAGATGCTCATATGTCAGATCTCTTAGTCCTCGAAAATCTGAAATGTTAATATTAAGGGGTGAGCAAACCACGACTCAGTAAGGGAATTATATGCCTCACTTGATATTCAGATATCTATATGCTGAAATTTTTTTTTCATTTTTCCTATTGGGCTCTAGGCACACATGTAGGAAGGATACTACAGTCAGCTAGGGATCCGGATGGAGTAAAGCAGGTATTTTGAAATACCTATCTTGTCCCGGAACCTAAAAGCAACTGTAGAGAGTAATAAATTTCATTTTGTTTGAAATTTAAATCATTTTCCTCTTTATTCCATATCGTTTTCATATTCTTTTCAAAATAATGCTTTTATAAAATAAAGCATTTAAATAAAGTAACTGATATTCATATATTCTTTGAAAAGAATTTTACTTAAATCATTATCATTCTCATTTAAAACTCATTTCATGTTTTACTGTACAATCATAATTAGTACAGTACTTTAAATAGCAAAATAAGCTATTTAAATCTTTTTCGTATAACATATAAATCGTTTAAATCTAATATTCAATTTAAAATTTAAAATAAGAATATTAGATTTATTTTCCTCCTCTTTCCTTTTTGAAAACATATTACATATTCATATCACATGTTATATGAAAATCATTTCGTAGTACTAAAATCAGTACCGTAATAAGCATTATATAAAATGCTGTAAATCACTTTAATTTCACTTGTCAGATATCCTGTAAAACATTTACATTTCACGTATCACATATCATGTAAAACATTTACATTTCATGTATCACATATCATGTGAAACATTTTCATATATGGAGACTGAGGCAATCATCATTCATATCATGATATAAACCCCGGAGGCTAAAGAAGTAAATGTATCAGATCTATGGCCATAGTCTATCATTATCCTCGGTGGATCACTGATCAGGTGTCGACCGGGACTACATATCACATATTACATGTCACATATCACATATCAGCATGATAGGATGCCAACTAGTCTCAAAACCGTATTTTTCATCATAAAATAACCTTTATGGAATTTATAAAAATATATAATTTCATAATTTAAAACCATAAAAGTTAAAAATCATTTAGTGAATATTTATAAAAATATTCACTTTATTTCTTTTCATTTTCTATTTCGTATTTTGTGAAATTTACATGTCAAGAGAATTTTCGGTGATTTCATTATCACCATTCTCGAAAACATGAATATTTTAAAATTAAATCTCATTATATTCATGTTTTATGAAAATTAGTAATTTTCTCATTTTTCGTGATTTAATATCGATTTTCGGAAATAAAATCATTTAATATGATTTTACATAATTTTCTAAAAATTTTCGGCAGCATAACAGCTGCCAATTGACTAAGCTCCTGCACGGAAAATGTAGTTTATAAATCCAGCGAGTATATCATCACACTTTTTCAAACAATCAATCATCACGATATTTTTATAAAATATTTAATAATTAAAAATATGCAGACTGAATATCCTTACAGTGCTGCACATGCATCCCTTACCCTTTTCGGGTCGACGACTTCCTCGTTATCGGTCGTGCTCGTACTCCATCTCTTCCAATTCCATCATCTTGTTCGTCGAGAATGATTTTTTGGAAATAAAATTTTAAAATGTAGAATTTTTCCATAATTTATTAAAATTCATTCGAAATTAATTTTCGAAAATTTCTTACCGAATTTTCGTAAATTCTCGAATTTTCGAAATTTTTGAATTCCCGAAAATTTCTTTTTTCTCTCTTTTTTTTCTCTTTTCTTCTTTTTCTTCTCTTTTTCTTTTTTTCTTTTTCTTTTTCTTTTCTTTCTTCTTTTTCTTTTCCTTTTCTTTTCTTTCTTCTCTCTTTTTTGGTTTGAACCGGTTCGGACCAGTTCAGACTCGGTTTGGTCGGTTCGCTTCATCTCGCCGATTCAGGCTCATCCCGCCGGCATCACCGCCGGTTCAAGCCTCCCATTGCTGGCCGAGGTGGTGGCGACGCTGGATCTGGCCTCCGTTCTTCGCCATTACTGGCGACGGCGTCGGATCTGGAAACTTCACGTTCGGCCTCTTCCTCCCTTCTTTCCTCCTTCCTTTTCTTTTTTCTTCCTCGTCGCCGGTCACCTTCACCTTGGCCGACCTTCGCTGGTGGCAGGAGTGGCGGTGGCGGTGGCGGTGCCCGAATCAGCCGGCACCGTCGATCTCCCTTTCTCTTTTCTTCTCGGGTTCCTTCGTTTCTCTTCTCCTTTTCCTTTTCCGTCGTCGGCGTCAGCTTCCTCTTCCTCTCCTCGGCTCGTCGGCGACCTCGCCTCCTTTTCCTCTTCCCTCAGTCGGTCGACCGACGGGGGTCGGCCGCCCCTTTCTGTTTCGCTTCTATTTTTCCTAAACAGACTACCTGACCCCGTTTCTACTTCTTTTTTTTTTCTTTTTTTATAATTATTTATATTTATATTTATATTTATATTTATAATTCTATATAAATATAAATATACTTTATGTTATATACATAATTATATTTATAATTATATATATAATTATATTACTAATACATATATATTATTTTAACAATATATATATATATATATATATACACTTTAATTGAAATTAACATATATATTTCATATATATATATTTATTTATATACAAAATTGTATAAAAATATACACATGTATTTATTAAAAAATATATATTTATATATTTAAATATATAAATATATGAATATACCCATTTTATTCCTTATAATTTAGATCTCTTAATATCCAAATAATTTCTTATTTTCATTTCTTATTTCATTTGGATTTCAATTTCTCCAAATTAATTTCCTCAATTTCATCACTTCATCAATTTCGAAAATTTCAACAATATTCCATTTTTCGTAAATATTTGATTTATTTACTTTAAGTTACCTATTTACATTTAAAAATTGAATTTCCATTCTTAATAATTTTCAAAAATGAAAAAATTTACCATTATCACACGTAAGTTCAATTGAGAAAGTAGAAGTATGGTATAATTCTATTCCTCTAGGTTTCTGTAATCCAAATTCTATTTTATCATAAATAAAAGGTTACTTTTGTCATAAAAAAATATGAGTATTATAAAATTTAAAATTTAAAGAAAAAAAAATATATATATATATATGTACAAAAATATATACATACATATATATGATGATATGAGTATATATGTAATTATATATATAAATACAAATACAGATATATATATACACAATAAAGAAATATAAAAAAAATATATTAATGTAGATATTATATGATTTTTTATATACAATATTTATATGAAAATATATATAGGTATATAAATTTAATAAGAAAAATAAATAAGTAAATATGTTTAAATATAATCAAAAAATAAAATTAAAAAAATAAGTGAAACACGTTTGGAAGTGTGCCGCGATTCACACTAAGTCTGTAAGGGATAGACTTAAACAAAAAAAAAAGAGAATAAGAGAGCAGAATCGATCGAAAGGGGCTAGGACTGTCACCGGCCAAGAAAGAGAGGAAGGGTTGGCCTGCAATAGTGAAAGAGAGAAGAGAAGGAACAGATCGAAGAGAAGAAGGAAAGGAAAGGAAAGAGAAAGAAGAGAAGAGAGAAAGAAGGTCGGCGTCGAAAGCTGCTACCACCGTGTTGTGCTTGCCGGTGAGGCTGAGTCCGGCAGTGGAAGGAAAGAATGAGGGGTGAACCGGCTAAGGAAGATCTGGCCAAAAAACGAAAGGAAGAGAGAAGAGAAATCGCCATAACGACCCTTGCTCTATCACCGGAGCTCGCCAAAGCTGTTCATGTCGTCTCTGCCATCGATGATCGGTATAGAACGATGAAGAAGTTGCTATTTTCAACAACAATAGAGGGTTCAGCCACTTTGGCCAAACCAGTGAGAAAAAAAAAAGAAAAATAAGAAAAGAATAAAAAAGGAAAGAATTGCCAAGCCATCGATAACCACCGCCAACATCGGCGTTGTCTTCAGCTGTATGCTGCCATCGTCATTGCATCGCACGCCACCTACGAGGTTGGGCTGAACTGATTCTGATCGGCTCAGCAGAGAGAGAGAGAGAAAAAAAAAAGGAAGAATATCGAAAAGAAGTGTAAAGAAATTAGTTTACTTATTGTTATTTATTTAATAAATTGTTGAATAATTCATGGGATTTTTTAAGTGTATATATGATTTGGAGATTATAGAAATTGTACAAGTGATGATTGGAGCTTGGCAAAGTTTGGGAAAGATTAAATGAGCTTTAATGCTAGATAAGATATTTATATAAATATTCGTAAATTTATATGATATTAGTTTGATCAATTTGAGGTTTTAAGTATTAAATTTAAAATTTTGAAGGTATGATTAAAATAATGTTATGGATTAAGAATGGGTGATGAGGTTGATGCAAATGATAGAGTATGATGATGTGAAGATTTATATTATGGACGTGGTAAAATATTTATATAAGTTAGTTGTATTATTGCATCATAATGAATTGGTGTTAATGAAGGGTTAAATTATTGTGTTAAATAATTTTAACACGTTAAAAATTATTATCACAGTAATATTGAAATGATATTGATTATTGTGACGATTAATGATGTGATATTGATGAAATGAGATAGAGATATTGTCATGAAATTATGTGAATGATTAGGGATTGTGATTAAATGTTTTGATAGTAGTAGAATATAGTAAGAGATTTTTAAAGTAACGAAAGTTGGTTGATATATTGATGTTGTAGAATGAATGAAGAATAATAGTAAAGCATGAATTAAGCTTAAATTGTTGAATCAAGTTGACAGCCATGCATGTATGTTTTAGTCAAGTGAAGAGACTTAGGAATTGTACTCAATTTAATGTGTTTTAGGTCTTATGACACTGTATACATTAATATAAGATTGTTAGTGCAATCGGAATTGAAAATGGAGTTTATTTAGTTATAGCTGCAGTTTTAGTACCGGCGTGAAATAGATTGGTTTAACAGCTACTTAGGTAATGTGATAGATTTTAATGAAGGTAGAATTCTTTATAATTGAAGTGTAATGAAATAATTGTATTTACATGATGTTTTGTAGCCTAGGAGTAAAATAAATCACACAGTACTAATGTCATTTCGGTGAAAACCGAAAGGTAAGAGATAAGTACGAAAGACGTAAGGATATTATGAATACATACTAATATTGAAAATGATTTTATTGAATTGTTTGAGATGAAAATGGATTGGACTTTTGTGAACTACTATTAGGATTATAAAATGTGTTTTTCTTACAGGAAGGTTAGGATAGAAACAATTGTTATGCTGCCAAAATTTTCAAGAAATTGTAGAATTATGTTTTGGTATATTTTGAATACAAGAAATGAAAGTTAATTAAGATTTAATCATGTTTTACCATAAATACCTCATAGGCATACCAAAAACCGAAATTATATATTTAAAAATTCATGTTATTGAATTTTATGTACGTAAGGCTACTGACATGTTTTTATAACTTATTCACAGATAAATAGAATATTTTTTAAACTGAATATTGAACTGTGAATATTTTATAAATTTTTATTATTGAACTACTTGTGTTTTCAACATATGCATTTATGGACTATCTAAAGGTTTTATCACTGAAATTGATTTCTTTAAAGTTATATATACTGCTTATAAACTATTTTGAAACTGTTAGCCCCATAGCTGCTTATTAGCACATGCTTCACTATTACTATTACTGAAGTTGATTGATTCTGGCCCTTTCAATCAGTGTTCCAGCTGACACCTGGCCCGTGTTCTCTTATGGATGCCTCCTGACTATGGCTATATGTCTTTGTGTATGAGTTTATTGGGTGCTGCCTTGTCTCCACGGTTTTATCTGGGGTGACAAATTCCTGAACATCCCAAACACTCCTATAAAATATATACGTTACAGATTTAAGAACTATTTATATTTGTTGAATATGCTTTCTACGTTTTGCTACCATTACTGAAATTGATTTCTATGTTGTTTGCGAAGAAATGATTTATATTGTTTATCTGAATACCCGAAGTTACTATTAAAAGTTGTTTATTACTGCTAACTGAATTTTCATACTGAGATTGCTTTAGGAAATTGTTTAAATAAATTATTTTATATATCATTTATTGACTTAAAATTGCATAGAATTGTTCAATGGTTTTTATACTGTTTATTTATCTCATTATCAACTGTTTAATCTCTATAGTTGGAACTAGGGATCAGAATATGAAAGGAACTTCAAAGTACCTCACATACTCCATCTGGTTACCTAGCCAACTATAGTATTCTTTTTAAAATATCCCTCAGTATACTGTTAGAAATCAAATGGTTTTATGCATATAGATTTCATAGTATCGGTTCTTGCATATGAATTTCTTACTAGGCTTTATAGCTTACCCTCCCTTGTTCACCTTCTTAGGTAGTTCATCAATACACATTGTGACCGCTGCATCAAAATTTATTGAAGAAGACTATTAGAAGATGAAGTCTTACTTGAGCAAGTAAATCTTAGGTATTATGCTTTTATATTCAGACATGTGTATGCACAGCAACTATATTTATGGTACGGGATATGAATCATATAGTGTAAGGTCAAAGAATATTAAAGAAGTAATTGAAATGTACTTGTAATAAGTTGATATTCATAAAGGTATAAATTTTTATATTGTGATTTCTAATTTGATTCGATATTTAATAATTGTGTTTAAATTATTTTAATGGTATAAGGATTAATAAATATCAAAAGTTATAGGATGAACTTACATTAACACTAAATGCAAGTCGAATGGTAATGAAAGATTGAATGAGAAAAATGGTATCGAAAAGGAAAATTTTGGTTTGAAAATTTAGTATTTTTGGACGTGACACATATAGCACACTTTCTAATTCAATATAAATCAATACCAGTAAATTTTTGAAGTTTCAACATATGCAAGAATTTCGTACAACAAATAGTTGGTAAAGAATCGAGTATAATTTTTTATAGGTAACTCTGATTTAGCTGATTCAAATTATGTTGAAAACTTAACTCAAAGAAATTTCAGACTATATATGGCATTCCCTTTAATTCCTTGTGGATTAATACCTTATGGATTAATACAAAAAATTATTTAAATTTAGATCATGTGATAGGAGAATTTGATTTATTTGGAAAATTAATTTGAAAAATTGATCAAATGGCATATCCTAGTAAATTAATGGATTAATCAATTGAATTAAAGTATTCTAAGAGCACTCATGGAACGAATTTAATTAAATTGGTGCAAAGGAATAGGAATTTAATTGGAGTGGTGAATTAAGGGTTTAAATTAGATAGGAATAATTGAATTTGGCCATGTGAGATTAAATAAAATTCGAAAGGGTGTAGTTTCAAAAACACAAAATGATCATTGCCTCAGGTGCAAATACATCAAAGATAAGAGCTCTTGAATTTCCTAAGAGAATAAGGGCCATTGAACAAACAATTTGCAAGAACAAACAATTTGCAAGGCTTCCTTGAAAAGTTGATTGTAGGCTTCCAAAGGAAGTTTACTATATAGGAGAGGGCTGGCTAGAAAATAGCCAAACAAGAGAAAAAAGAAAGGGGAAAAGAGGAAAACGAAGAGAAAAGCAAGAAGAAAACCATTGGCCATGGAGGAGATGAAAGGAAGTAAAAGAAAGAAAAAGAAGAGGGAAGAAAAAAGAGAAAGATGGGGAGACCATGACCATTCTGGCCATAGAGAAAAATGGAAGAGAAAGGGTCATTCAGTCATGGAGGAAGAAAAAGAAGCAGAAATGAGAGAAGAAGAAAAGAGAAGGAAGAAAGGAAGGATTTTTGGTGAAAAATCCATAGATCTAATTTGGGTTTTTAGGAGATCCAGTGTTATTGATAATAAAAAAAATAAAGAAATGCAAGTGATAGAGAGTGATTTGGCCGTGGGTTAGGAAATTTAATTGTTTTGATAATTTTCAATGTGAATTGTATAATTTTTCCTAAGCTATGTTTTCGTATTTAATTG
This sequence comes from Heritiera fomes, assembly GCA_032173925.1. Lineage (NCBI taxonomy): Eukaryota > Viridiplantae > Streptophyta > Magnoliopsida > Malvales > Malvaceae > Heritiera > Heritiera fomes. The sequence goes on along the minus strand of JAPDPM010000001.1, from coordinate 23,201,639 downwards.
TAGAAAATTCATAATACTTGCTTGGAATTTTCATGGCTTAAAGTGGAAGGAGAAGGATTTTGTTAAGCTTGTGGAGCTTTGGGTAAGTTCCTTTTATAAGGTAGATGTTAGAATTATATTGTATAGATTGGAATTGAAATTATGTAATTATATGAACTTGTTAGAGAAAATACAATGGTTTTGTGCAAATTGAGAATTGACCATAGGCAAATATATTTGATAAAAGTGGAATATTGTATTTATGTTCGAACTAATTGAAACCTCAACAAGTTACTAACACTAAACTAAAATGCAGTAAAACAAACCTGTATGTGGGCGAGGTTGCTATACCAAATACTGCGTTGTTGAATCAGGCTCTGAATGTTCTTTGTTGACTATCCTCGAGCTTGCATCGAAGAAAGAACAAGAGAGTGAGAAAGAGATAAAGAGAGAGAGGGAGTACTACTCTCATCCCTTTTCCAAAAATTATGAAACTCAATGGGTCATCCTCATTTATATAGGTTGAGAGTAGGGATCTCTCTCTATGTGATACATGTATAAACCCATCACATTATAAGTGTAATACATGTATAATATATAATATGATATCACACTTAATCGGAATCATACTACTTTAATTCAGGTATATTATTATCAAAATTATTGAAGTGTTCATTAATTTGACATTAATAAAAAATAAGTCCCGATCAAGCTTGACTTCACTAGTCTACAAAATGAGATAAATCCAACAATCTCCCACTTGGACAACTAAGTCATCAATTGTAATAGAATATGGACTAACAAAAAAGGTCATGACCATAATAAGTCAAATATGAACATATACCCAAATCACCATACACCACATAAGCATTCATGAGGCCCAAAACACATAATACTAATAGGGTAATAATGTGTGGACCTATAAATACCTCATTAACAAAAAATATTTATGAGCCTTACAATGCATTGTACTAATATAGTACAAATGTGTAAACTTATAAACACTTAACTAGCAATAAGCATTTATGAGCATTAGAATGCATTGTACTGATAAAGTATAAATATGTATAGTCACACACTTTATGGAATAGTAGTATGTAAGTGTGAATCGGAAATGATACGAAAACAAAATCAATATCCATTTTTATGAGGTCCATGCATTTAAACCAAATGATGCATTGCTTCAATAGAAGCACATAAGACTAAGACAGAATGTCTCATCCAACCAAATGTCATATTCATTAGAATGCGTGCAAATAGAATATGCGTACACGACAAGTAGGTACCCATCCACACTAGTGTTATGTTGTTAAAACACTTAAGCAACCAAAATCTTAATTAGTGGATATCGGAATTAGCTCTTTAATTTTGTGCTCTACAATCCAATCAAACAATAGATTCCATTATTTTCTCTCTAACAAATCAAAAGATGATATCTATACATTTGGAGTGTGAGAAACTCCGAGCATTTTGAGAGAGAAAGTAAGTGCCGTAGAATTACAACAGTACATCTCCAAGACTTTAGAATGGCAACCATAGAAACCAGTCCTGAGATGAAATTCTGTACCTAAAATGGCACATCATATAGTTTTATAGTATGTTACATACCTGGCCTCCGTCATTAAGGACGATGTAAGTGTTTGTTTCACAGTGTGAGAATCCCATTTTCCCCATACCCAATGTAAGTTAAAGGGTGTAGAAATTAAAAAACAAGAGTTGGTTGCTAAGATTTCTAAATAACGAGTCTGTTCAATAAGGATTGGAGAAGTACATAAAGTGAGCCTCACAAAGACTTTTACTGTCCAGATCGAAATGAGACCCTAGAGTAATGATTTTTGAAGTAAATTATTGAGATAGCAAGAATCGGCATTTCAAAATTCCCTCATTTGGGCATGTTTTGAAAAACGTGTAACAATTTTGAAAATGACGGTTACGTCTATAGGCCAGGAAAACTTTCATAAATAACGGTTAATCTAATTTGATTTAAGACCAATGACAGTCATAGGTGAATTCTCATGTGAAGAAGTCTCATATCATTTTAAATTGTAGATTGAATCAGACAAAAAAGAGGAAAATTTTGTGATTGGACAGTTATGGCTATTTTCGTAATTTTATCCTTTTAACCAGTCAAACCCTATCAAAGTGTGAGACCTGGTTCTATTATACTGTACATAATATTTTTGTAATATTTGTATAGTGTAAATAAATTTTTTTAGTGAATTTAAATAAATGTTATATGTGGGCTCCACATGAAATTTTATTATTTTATTGAGGTTAAAAATTTATTTGAGTGTCAAGAAAGTAAAATAAATATTAAATAATCATTTGGAGACATAAGAATAATTTTTGGAATTTTTGGAAGTAATTTGCAAATTTTGGAAAAACAAATTGGAAAATGACGGTTATGTCCCGAAGGGCATTTTCGTAATTTCACTCATCATAAAATGAGTTTGGACAAATTAAAAATACCATGATAAACTACATAAAAAGAGGAAAATCATGGTGTCAAAAGATTTGATAAAAAAGTTGGTTTGATAGAAAAATTTTGCTGGTAGTTCGAAAAGGGTAAAATCATAATTTCTTATTATCGATACACTGTGTGGCAACGAAACCATTTCCATTCATCAATTTACATCAAATGTGATATTTTGGTGCTGGAATTATAATTTTTGGACATCATTTACATGGTTTTTACGAAAAACAGGCATAATGGCATGAAATCGTAAATATTTCGACTTAGTAAGGGCAAAATGGTAATTTTGACATTATCTAGAATATTCCAGCAATAAAAACAGAGGAAGTCTGCAGCAAATAAGCCCATATTCAACCTCCCACACGTCCTCCATAGCCAAAGAAGAAAAACAAAACCTTCCAAAAACACCTAAAATTCAAGAACACTATCTCTAGCAAATTTGTTCCTCATCACCTCCTCTCTCTATTGCTACCCATATATCATCAAAAGAGGAAGAAAACAAAGAGAAAGGACTCCAAGAAGCATTTGGTCAAGGTGAGTTCATGCCAAAATTTCATGCTTTGATTTGTTTTAAGGTTGTAATCCTAGCATATTCAAGGTGTTCAAGGTGTAGAAAAATGCTATGGCATTAGATTTGCATAAAAATGGTTGTATAAAAATGTGCCATATTTGTGGGTTTTGAACACTTTGAGATCTCATAGAAACCATGCATTTTGATGCATGAAAATGGTAGAAAATGGTGACTAGAGATGGATTAAGAAGACTTTAAGCATTAGATTTGAAAAATAGTTGAAAAATCATGATGTGTGGTGAATGGAGGATTTGGCCATGGCACTTTTGGTCATGTTATGATGCTTCATTTTAGTGTTTAATGGTAGAAAATGAGAGTAGAAATGGAAAGAGGAAGATTACTGAAATCGAAATCGAAAACGGAGCTTAAACGAGAAAGTTTAGTTTTAACACCAGTCTAAATAATACTGGCTGTGTAGGTGCAGTGTCATTTGTGGCTGCATTTTATGGAATTTAGTAGCTTAACATTAAGAGGAAAAATATTGATAATTATTGATAAAATCGGTTTGCTGCCCGAGGCTATGGATTTTGATTTGTGTGACCGAGGAGTTTGGATTCACGGGACAAGTAAGAGAGACGTGTATGAGTTGTATGGATATATTGAATGCATGTTTTGTTGAGAAATATTTCATGGAAATATTGAGAATTGATTTGGTTTGAAAACATGCATGAATTGTGGCTTAAAGGCTGGATTTTATACTGTGTTTCGGTGCAAGAGGTTAGAAGAAATCGCAACCGTTATGCTGCTAGAATTTTATCAAAATTATTCTAAAATATTATAAATATTTTAGATGAATAAAAATGGGTCAAATGACATAATTGGTGGTTATTTACATAAATTCCCACAAAAATAGTATTTATGAAATATTTACTTAATTTTAAATATTCATGTTTTAATATTGATTTTAGTGAGAAATTTTCTATGACATATAAGTGTTAAATATTCAAAATGAATATTTATTTATTTTCTCACTATTAACATGGATATTTATCGATTAAATTACTGTGTTTGTAAAGGGAATAAATACCTTTTTGGAAAATTAATATTCAAATAAATGATTTATTTTATGGAAAATTCATTAAAGGTATTTTATGAGAAATTGATTTGATTTTGAGACTTTAGGCCCCGAGACTCATGCTTAATACCATACTGCTACTGTTCATGTGTGCTGATAGACCCGCCAAGTCATCAGCGGTCCCGGTGCCACCTGGCAAGTGTATCCGAGGACAACCTTAGACTATGGCCATAGATCTAGATTATTTACTGTACTGTGTCCCAAGTGGACGATTATAGCATGATAAAATGTAGGGTGATGCCTAGTCTCAACATTGTTTACTGAATGAAAATATTTATTACTGTTTACAGTACTGATTTACTGAACAGAAAAGTACTTATTACCGTTTACTGTACTGTACTGGATTTACTGATTTCTTAACTGAGAAAAATACTGAAATTACTGTTGATTGAAAAGAGTCATGGAAACTACTGTTTACTGGAAATTTACATTGTAGAAATTATTTCTAAAATAGAAATAATTATTATATTTTTATCTCATTAATTGGGATATTGACACCACTATACTGTATATGATCCCTATTGTTTTTATATAATTTTACACTTACTGTAATGTACTGTTTATCATTGAAACTGTAGAGTGTTTGATATGATTATTGAAAGAATCATTATTTAAATGATTTTTATACCATTTTATTTTTATAGGAAATAAATAAATGATATTTAATTGTTTTGAGAAAACAATTTATACCACTACTCCCTATAGTCGCTCTGGGTTTCCAAGACAAGACAGGTATTTCAAAATACCTTCTTTACTCTATCTTTCCCGACCGACTATAGTATCCTTCCTCTTACATTAGTACATCGTTTAGAAAATAAGTTTTTAGCATATAGATTTTACTATATCAAACAACATACAACTCCTTTACTGAGCACGTGGTTTGCCCACCCCTTTATTTCCCACTCCACAAGTTGTTGATTTCGGATTAAGAGATTACCATCCGTTGATTATCGGCTACTAGATCGGTTACCCGAGTCTACAAGCTTTATATCGGAGGTATATTATTTTTTTTATATATTCAAAGAAATTTGTACAGTACTACTTTTATTTAAGTAGGGTACAGGGGATGTAATATTAAAAGGAAATTGTGTAATATTCACATTTCGTAGTTATTACTGTTAATAAAGTACTGTTTAAACAGTAAATGTTAAATTTATTTTAAAGCATCGTGGACAGCCCAACCGGTGATAATTGTGTAAAATGAGTAATTTATGGGTACTTAGACTGTTACACAAAGGCCTATCCCATGATTATAACATGTTAAATACATATATTTTATGATTGAATGAAATATTTTGGACGTTGAACTGACTGTTTAAACAGAAATTGAAGTGCAAAGGGCAAAATGGGAAGTTTTAAAAAATTAATGACATTTTCATAATTTGGCTCCCATGATATATTTTTTAGCCATAAAATTCAATTCATCATCTTTTTTTGGCCAGTCACTATGGGAGGAAAGAGAGAGAAAGAGATAGAAACCTTAGTGTACAAGCCCTAAACTGAAAAACACACTAAAGGAAAGTTGCTTCACTCAATGAGCTCTATCACATACCTCAAAATCAAGCCATGGAGTGGCCATTTTCATGGTGAATTGGCTCCTTTAATTTTCTGTAATGGATAAGAGATGAGAGAAAGTTCAATTCATGTGTTTTAATGATTTTCAGCTATGTGTTTATAGTGTTTAAGCATGTATTTAGTCTTGAATTGAAGTAAAACCATGAGAATCAATCCCTTGAAGTTTCAACCAAGGGTAGCCATGCTTGAGCATAGTACTGTTCAATGGAAAAATGATGTAAAATCAATCTAGAGAATGAGTAGAACATGTATACGACCTTAAATTGTCGAAACGAAGTGTGTAGACATGTATAGGTAATTTTGCCAAGTGAAGGGCATGATGAACTCATGCTTAATTCAATCCAAATTGGATCCTAGAATACTGTATAAATTTACATAAGACTAATGGCGAAGTCAGAACTAAAAAAAGTGTTGTTTTGACTATACTTGTAGTTTGGCATCTGGTATAAAGTAGACCAAATTTGTTGTTGTATTAGGAAATATGAAAAATCTCAGAGTCTATAACGTTCTTTGTAAAAAGAAATATTGAAATTTGACTATGTTTGGATATTGTTTTGTAGCTCCGAAGCAAGTGGCATTGAGAAAACGATATGTGAATATATGTTCGCTTATCTACATTGCTTATTGGAGTTGATTTGGTATACTACGCTGCATATATATAAAAGGGATAGGGATATTGTGACTGCATTGGTATGATTGAAACCCTGCATAATTGAATAATGAAACTATTTTGAGATTGATTAACTGGACTAAGTGATTTGAATTGATTTACTGAATTGAGAGATTGATATTGTGACTAAATTGGGATTGAGAAATTGGAATTGTGGCTATTGAACTATGTTTTAAGAGCAGGAGGATTAGGATAAATAGTACTGTTATGCTGCCAAAATTTTATAAAACGATCCTAAACTCTAAATGCCAATAAGGAATTGCGTCATTGATTTTATAAACTTATGAACTGACTAAAGATATGTTTTGATTAAACGCTGTTAAATGTGAAGTGTTTTCCAACTGGTCTATAAAATGTATTATTTAAAGTTTTGAATGATCAATTGAAGTGAATGTTTTAGATTAATTGACTCTGTTTTACTAAAAGTTTTGACTGTTTGACTAAAGTTAATGTTTTGAGTGTCTAACTAAAATAAATGTTTTGAATTAACTGACACGGCTTTACTGAAAGTTTCTATTTTCTGACTAAAGTTAATGATTTGAATGTTTTGAATTTAATGAACATATTGAATGAAATGTTTTGATTTCCAAACTGTACGATTTTAAAATGAAACTTAGTTCCCAAAAGTTATAATTTGATTGCTAGGGTAGCAAATCCCTGGCCAATCTAGGCACTCCCAAGCCTTGACCATAAAATGTATGTTTATATTATATTATGTTTTAAAAACACAAAGTATGGTTTTATTTTTTTCATGGGAACCAAGTAAATGTTTTGAGATTGTTTGTAAGATCCCAAAATTCTCTATTTCTCCTATCATCATCATCATCATCAGAGCCTTTATCCCAATAGATTGGGGTAGGCTATTTCTCCTATACTTATTGAATATAAAGAGGTAGAATATCAAACCAAATTTTGATAACTACCTCTCATATATTTGAAAGTTATCAGGAAATATTATCAAGTGGGCCCCACAAGGCAATCTATAACTCAGATGGCCTCCGAAGTGACAAAAGGTGAAATTGGGGGTTGAAATATCTAAAGGCCAAGAAGACCACTTTTCGAAATTCTTTAAAATGAGCACATTTAAGCTTACATGCGATAAATTCAAAAATAACGAATTAGTCCATACCCTGGAAGAGCTTTTTTGAATAATGGTCATACCAAATTGACTTTGGACCCACAAACCATCATAGGAAATACTCGAGTAAAGAAATTTCACGTGGATCCAGCCCATGAACTAAATTACGCGAAAATGCTAAAAGCAACACAAACGAAGCAAAATGTATTCATTTAAGGATAGTTTGGTAATTTCACTACCCATGACAGGTCAAACCATCTTGAGAGTCAATAATTGACCATGTTTGACCTGAATGTATGAAAAATAATGAAAATAAAATATAAATTCTGAATTTAAAAAAATATTAAAAAAATGTTAAGACATAAATGGAAATAATAAAATTGTACAAGGGCATTCTGGTCTTTTTGCATGGAACTGGTCAAATTAGTCAATGTTAACCAGATTTGACCTAAATAAATAAAATATAACAAAAATAAAATGAAAAGTCTGAAATGAAAATTAATAAAATAATACTAATGGCATAGTTGTAAATTTTGGAATTTTAAAGGGGCAAACAGGTCATTTTACCCTTGGGGCTAAAAATATCTCTAAATATCAATAAAGAAACTAGAAAATTCTAGTTATCTCCTTCAGCTGGGGGACTGTTTCTACTACTGCATTTTCTTTCCCATTTTTCCTCACGTTCTCTCTCTCACCTAAGGAAATCACCATATTTCTTCACAAAACCAACTAGCAACCTTCACTGAACCTGTCATGCATCTCAAGAACATCTCAAATCCAGAATTTTAGGAGCTAAATTGAGAAATTTCAGACTGGTTTTGGTACTACCCTGTTCGATTTTGAAGGAAGGTAAGTGAAAAGATGAATTCAATCAATCCTACTTATCACTTGTGATTGTATTAGGTTAGTAAAACATGTTTATAGCTTTGAGTTGAATTAAAAGTATGTGTAGGCTCTTCATACAAGTTTGGCCATGAGAGGAAATTTTGAATTCTATAATGAATTTTAATGTATGATGGGTAGATGATAATGGTAAATGATGAGTTAAATTTAGTTATAGTGATAATTTTGTGAAATTCATGGGTGTGACATGGAGAGGGCCATTTGGCCGTGGTGGGATTAAAATGGTGATGATGAGTTTTGATGAAGGGAAGGTGTTAGATCAAAATCCTAAGTGAAATAGAAGATGCTCATAAGTTAGGTTGAGAAAAGAATAAATGAAAATCAATGAGGATGAGCCCATTGGAGAGCTTTCAACCATGGCTATTGGGGATGAGATTGATGCAATTTTAAATATAAAGGAGGTGTAGGATAAATATATTAAGTGAGTAGAAAATATTTCCTAAGTTAAATAAAGAAGAAGATTAATGAAAAACAATGAGAATAACACCATAGGAGGCACTTGGCCAAGGCAAAAGTGGAATGATGTTGGTGCAATTTTTTTATAAATTGATGGTGTAGGATAAAGGTATTAAATTAATGAAGAATGTTTATAAAGTCTAAATTGGGAAAAGAATGAGTTGGGAGCAAATTGGAGTATTTGGCCAACCATATTTTATAATATTAAATGTTGAATTTTGATGGTTAATAGGTAAGAAATAATATAGCAATGTTAATAAGATTATTGGTGAGATTAGAATTGAAAAATAAGAAGTGAAATTCAAGAATGATAATTTGGCCATAATAAGAATTATATGATCTTGGTAGAGTTGGATTTGGAGAAAAGAATATAATTTGATTATAGTTATGTTTTGGTATTTAATAAGAAAATAAAGTAAATTAATTCTTGGAGTTGATAAAATGGAAGATCGGAATTAAAAGAAAAATTATTAAAGCCATAGTATGGAATTTTGAATATAATTTGAAATAATTGGGCAGTGTCAAATTCGAAAAATAGAGAGATGTAATGTAAGACCTGAATTTTATTATAATATATATATCATAATTGTACATGATTGATAGTGGAAATAAATATTGAAGGTGAAATTCCACTTTCTATTATGGAAGTTATTAGAACTATAAATTACAATATGGTGTGAAAGCATTAAATTAAACATGAACAAATGTGAAGAATCAAGGCTGGAACTGAATGGAAGGTGTGAAAGGCAATAAATGGCTGTTGGACAAATGAAGAAAAGATGAGATAAAAAAAGTCAAAAATAGCTGCTGGAAGTGGCGTGGAGAGGAAGTGATAAAAAGAGGAGAAAAACTTAGTCAAACGTACAGAAAACTTGCTTCCCATAGTTGTTCCACTTGCTGCAGTTTTCTACAAGTTTTTAATGCATGAAAGACGTGAAATGATGAAAGAAAACGGGATAAGAACAGGTGGTAGGTTCTGAGTGGATTTGAATGGCTATATAAGAAGAATACATGAGGAAAAACCACACTATTGCTTCTCGCCCATCCTATTTTCCTTCAAGTTCAACTTCGTTTCTTCCATTCCTCTCATACATGAGCCATGAAACTTCATCCTTTAGTTAGCTAAACCCTTTCTCCATCGTTGAAGAGCTAAGGAATAAGCAAAGTAAAGCTAAGTGAAACAGAAAGCACTCTGTTTCTGGAAGTGCAATCCGGTTAAGGTGAGCTTCCATATTTTATGGTCATCTTGATAATTGATGGTATATGTCTATGTTTTATAATGTAATAAACATAGATATAGCCTTGTTTTAGTTAAATCTTGTTAGAATATATAAGAAAACTAGAACAAGATGTAGTCTGGAAACAAATCAAGAATGAACAATGAAAATACTAGAAATGATGATAAATGGGCGAGCTCAGTTAGCATAGGCGAGCTAAACAATATGGAGCATGGTATGGTGGGAGAGGTCGCCAGATGGAAATTCAATCCATAGGCGAGCCCACCATTGAATAAAAAATCGTGTTGGGCGAACTCAAATACAAAGGCATGGCGAGTTGAATGATTGGGCAAGCTCCCACAAATAAGCCATTATATGAATAGCGAGAATGATTGGGCGAGCTCCCACAAATAAGCCATTATATGAATGGCGAGAATGTTAGGCGAGCTCCCACATATAAACCAAAATGAATGATGAGTAATGCTGGGCGAGCTCCCAAGTGTAAGTTAATTAACGAATGGTGAGCTATGTTGGGCGAATGGCAAGCTCTGTTGGGCGAGCTGTAGATTATCTTAAATCTTGCCAAAGTGATTGGAAATATTTGAAAATAGTTTTAGGAAATATTTGAAAAGAAAATATTAATAGTTTTAATAAATTATTTTGCAGCTAGGAATTAAGGACTTGGTAAAAGCGATCGGGAAGGCGATCAAGAAGCAAGGCTACGTAAGACCAGGTAAGGGAGATGTGTGTGAAGTGAATGCATTTCCTGTGGAGTTAAATTTTATTAAATTATTAAGAAATTGTTTTGGTTTATAACATGCATTAATTTTGTAAATCATTTGATTTGGGCGAACTTGTAAAGGGTGGGTGAGCCAATGGAAGGCGACCCCTTTTATGTTGTTTGGGCGAACGACCCTGTTTTAATTGAAATCCGGGCGAGCCAATGGAAGGCGACCTCTTTTATAATGTTTTGGGCGGGCGGCCCTGTTTTAATAGAAATCCGGGCGAGCCACAGATAGTCGACCCCTTGTTTAACAAAATTACTGGTGAGCCAAAGAAAAGAATCCGTGTTTTAATAAATTTGGGCGAATTGACCATGGAAGTGCCGCATTGGGCGAGTTGGCCATGGAAGTACCCCTTTAGGCGAGTTGACCATGGTATTGGCGCATATGGGCCAGTTGACCATGGGCAAAGCCTTAATAGGCGAACTGACTATGGGCAATATCATAATGGGCGAACTGGCCATGGGCAAGCCGCTATGGGCGAGTCAATTTTACTTTTTTTGAAATGCTAAAGTTGGCGGGCGAACACTAGTTCACTGTATTGGCGAGCTGACCATGGGTGAGCCGTAATGGGCAAGCTGACCATGGGCGAGCAGGTTTAAATTACATTTTTCTCATACGAAAAATGAGTTATTTTTAATATCTCTGTAAACAAAAAATATAAAACCTTTTTGAAAAATAAATCATTTTGAGAAAATGATGAATTTGGTGAAATGATTCCTTAAAGGTGCTTTATGAGATATAATTTGATTTTGAGACTTTAGGCCCCTAGTTTCATGCATTGTTATTTACGAGTTTGATGGAACTGTCAAGTCATCAGAGGTCTCGAGGTCACCTGGCAAGTGGACCTGAGGACCACCCATAGATTGTGGCCATATATCTACTATATCTTTGTGGGGATGATTATTTCGTTCTCGAAGGAGGAAGGGGAATAATGAGAGCCTGATTTATTCATAGGATGATGCCTAGTCTCAACTTACTGATTTTTGTTTACTGAAAGGATTTATTGAATCCTATTTACTATTTACTATTTTATATTGTAAACTGTTTAGCCAATGATTTGATTATAAAAAAACCGTTTACGATATCCTTTATTTTCGTAATGGAAGATAGGAGTTAAAAGAAAATTTATTAAAGCCATAATATGGAATTTTGAATATAATTTGAAATAACTGGGTAGTGTCAAATTCGAAAAATAGAGAGACGTAATGTAAGACCCGAATTTTATTATAATATATACCATAATTGTACATGATTGATAGTGGAAATAAATATTGAAGGTGAAATTCCACTTTCTATTATGGAAGTTATTAGAACTATAAATTACAATATGGTGTGAAAGCATTAAATGAAACATGAACAAATGTGAAAAATCAAGGCTGGAGCCGAATTGAAGGTGTGAAAGGCAATAAATGGCTATTGGAGAAATGAAGAAAAGATGAGATAAAAAAGTCAAAAATAGCTATCGGAAGTGGCGTGGAGAGGAAGTGATAAAAATAGGAGAAAAACTTAGTCAAACGTACAGAAAACTTGCTTCCCATAGCCATTCCACTTGCTGCAGTTTTCTACAAGTTTTTAATGCATGAAAGACGTGAAATGATGAAAGAAAACGGGATAAGAACAGGTGGTAGGTTCTGAGTGGATTTGAATGGCTATATTAGAAGAATACATGAGGAAAAACCACACTATTGCTGTTCGCCCATCCTATTTTCCTTCAAGTTCAACTTTGTTTCTTCCATTCCTCTCATACATGAGCCATAAAACTTCATCCTTTAGTTAGCTAAACCCTTTCTCCATCGTTGAAGAGCTAAGGAATAAGCAAAGTAAAGCTAAGTGAAGCAGAAAGCACTCTGTTTCTGGAAGTGCAATTCGGTTAAGGTGAGCTTCCATATTTTATGGTCATCTTGATAATTAATGGTATTTTCTATGTTTTACAACGTAATAAACATAGATATAGCTTTGTTTTAGTTAAATCTTGTTAGAATATATAAGAAAACTAGAACAAGATGTAGTTTGAAAACAAATCGAGAATGAACAATGAAAATACTGGAAATGATGATAAATGGGTGAGCTCAGTTAGAATGGGCGAGCTAAACAATATGGAGCATGGTATGGTGGGCGAGGTCACCACATGCAAATTCAATCCATAAGCGAGCCCACCATTGAATAAAAAGTCGTGTTGGGCGAACTTAAATACAAAGGCATGGCGAGTTGAATGATTGGGCGAGCTCCCACAAATAAGCCATTATATGAATGGCGAGAATGTTGGGCGAGCTCCCACATATAAACCAAAATGAATGGCGAGTAATGCTGGGCGAGCTCCTAAGTGTAAGTCAATTAACAAATGGTGAGCTCTGTTGGGCGAATGGCGAGCTCTATTGGGCGAGCTGTAGATTATCTCAAATCTCGCCAAAGTGATTGGAAATATTTGAAAATAGTTTTAGGAAATATTCGAAAAGAAAATATTAATAGTTTTAATAAATTATTTTGCAGCTGGGAATTAAGGACTTGGTAAAAGCAATCGAGAAGGCCATCAAGAAGCAAGGCTACGTAAGACCAGGTAAGGGAGATGTGTGTGAAGTTAATGCATTTCCTGTGTAGTTAAATTTTATGAAATTATTGAGAAATTGTTTTGGTTTATGACATGCATTAATTTTATAAATCATTTGATTTGGGCAAACTGGTAAAGGGCAGGCGAGCCAATGGAAGCCGACCCCTTTTATGTTGTTTGGGCGAACGACCCTGTTTTAATTGAAATCCGGGCGAGCCAATGGAAGGCGACCCCTTTTACGATGTTTTAGGCGAGTAACCCTGTTTTAATAGAAATCCAGGCGAGCCACAAATAGGCGACCCCTTGTTTAACAAAATTGTTGGCGAGCCAAAGAAAAGAATCTGTGTTTTAATAAATTTGGGCGAATTGACCATGGAAGTGCCGCATTGGGCGAGTTGGCCATGGAAGTACCCCTTTGGCCGAGTTTACCATGCTATTGCCGCATATGGGCGAGTTGACCATGGGCAAGGCCTTAATGGGCGAACTGACTATGGGCAATGCCATAATGGGCGAACTGGCCAGAGGCGAGCCGATATGGGCGAGTCAGTTTTACTTGTTTTGAAATGCTAAAGTTGGCGGGCGAACACTAGTTCATCGGACTGGCGAGCTGACCATGGGTGAGTCATAATGGGCGAGCTGACCATGGGCGAGCAGGTTTAAATTACATTTTTCTCATACGAAAAATGAGTTATTTTTAATATCTTTGTAAACAGAAAATATAAAACCTTTTTGGAAAATAAATCATTTTGAGAAAATAATGAATTTGGTGAAATGATTCCTTAAAGGTGCTTTATGAGATATAATTTGATTTTGATACTTTAGGCCCCTAGTTTCATGCATTATTATTTACAAGTTTGATGGACCTGCGAAGTCATCAGAAGTTTCGAGGTCACCTGGCAAGTGGACCCGAGGACCACCTATAGATTGTTGCCATAGATCTACTGTATCTCTGTAGGGATGATTATTCCGTTCTCGAAGGGGGAGGGGGAACGATGAGAGCATGATTTATTCATAGGGTGATGCCTAGTCTTAACTTACTGATTTCTGTTTACTGAGAGGATTTGTTAAATCCTATTTACTGTTTACTATATTATATTGTAAACTGTTTAGTCAATGATTTGATTATAAAAAAATCGTTTACGATATCCATTATTTTCCCTATTAGGTTTATTGTTGAGAAAAATAAACGTTTTGAGAGATATAGTTTTATTTGTATAAAGCAGCATACACTTTCCCTACTGAGAACGTTGTTGCTCACTCCTTATTTTTCACTCCACAGATTATTGATTTCGGACTGAAGGAATTACCTTCTAGAGATTTGATATTGAAGGTACATTATTTTCTTTTATATATTCAGTAAAGTTATACAGTACTACTTTAAATTGAAGGGAATATATATACATTTTAAGGAAAGAATTTAATAATTCTTATTTCCATATTAGTACTAGAAATAAGAGTACTAATTTTTATTAAAGTGTTAGGAGTTATTAAGCGTCATAGACAGCCCAACCGGTAAGTAAGTGTGATTTATAAGTGAATATTATGTTATACTGTGAATTTGGGATGTTACAGATTTAATGGTATCAGAGCAGGGTTGGTCAGATGTCTAGTGATGCTTAAAACGAAAAGTGAATAGTAAACATTCCCTGTAGTACTGTATAATCTGAATATATAATTGATATATTGATGATAAGTGGCAAATAATCTCTGTGGTACAGATATGAGTGGAAGAGAGTGACATGCTTAGTTAGAGATATAGGCCGAGGTAGGGCAGCACAGATTCCGAAGCCGCAGACACTGGAACCTGCCCCAAGACCTGTAAGTCCTATACAGCCAGAGAACATCGATACTCGTGTGAGCCAAGTAGAGAGGCTAGTAGTCGATTTCATGGCTATGTATCAGGCGGATAGAGCCGAGGATAGGGCGGAGAGGGAGAGAGTCGCAGCTCCTGCAGCTCCAGTAGAGGCGCCAGCACCGCTACAGCCGGCACCAAATATACCCGTGCCTCAACCTATTCCACCACCGGCACCTCAGCCACAGGTAGCTCCACCACAGCCATTGATTCAGCCGCCTCGAGATGCAGAGTCCTATTGTGATGTGGCACTGGTGAAATCATTTAGGAAGTTAGATCCGCTGAAATTTAAGGGATCTAGGGATCCATTGGCAGCAGAACAATGGATTATTGAGGTTGAGAGATTCCTTAAGATTATGAGATGTTTAGAGACAGAGAAGGTAGGCCTAGCAGTATTCCAATTGGCAGATGATGCGAGGCATTGGTGGAAGGCCACTTAGACCTATTATTTGCTCAGCATCAGGATCTATCATGGGATATTTTTGTGGATGCTTTTCGGAGGCAGTATATTCCTGACACTGCTCAGGAAAAATTACAGTAGGAATTCATGGATTTAGTTCAGAGCAGCATGTCAGTGGACGAGTATGAAGCCAAATTTACTATATTGAGCCGTTTTGATCCACAGACTCGTGGGAATACTAGATATAAGATTGTGAGGTTTAGGGCTGGTTTGAGGCCATCTATCAGAATGAAGCTAGCCCCATTTGATATACAGACTTATGATGAGATAGTTCGACGGGCTCAGCATGTGAGAGGGATTATGAGCAGTTCCAGCTCGATTTCAGTAGTAAAAGTAAAGGTAAAGCAAAGGGAAAGGCTAAAAGGTTTATGGAGGACAGATCAAGTAGAGAGCAGCTTAACAGGACTAGACCTATAGGTATACAAATTTCAGAGGGCAGATTTAATAGACCAGCAGTCTTTACTCCTGCTAGTGGCCCCACCACCACTCAGAGAAGTGTCGCGACTTTATGTAGACATTGTGGAAGGTCACATGGGTCACGCCCTTGTCCTTTAATGTCTAGGGCATGTTTTAATTGTGGACAGATGGGGCACATTATCAGGAATTGCCCGATGCACATAGAATCAGCTGCTTCTACTATTCCTCCTGCATTACCTCAGGTAGCGGCACCGGCAGCTCCAAGTGAGTCGGAGAAGGCGACACCCTCACAGCCTAGGCGGGCAACAGTCGCAGAGAAGGGTAAGAAGATTGTGACTCACGGTCGGGTGTATGCGATGGATTAGGAGACTGCCGACGCCTCTATTGATGTGATTAAAGGTAAGGTTTATCTTTTTGATATCCTCGTAGTTGCCTTATTTGATCCAGGTTCTACCCATTCGTTCCTATCGCCTACATGTGCTAACAGGACCCTAGTAGAGCCGGAGTTGTTAGGGTATACTTTGCAAGTGAATACTCCTTTTAAAGATTTCCAGAGGACGGATATTGTATATAGGAATTGTAAATTGACTATAGGAGAGAAGGTTTTTACAGCTAACCTAATTTTGTTGAACATATATAATTTTGATATCATTTTGGGCATGGATTGGTTAGTTACGAACCATGTTAGTTTAGATTGTAATACTAAGTTTATTACCTTCTCTCATCCCGAAAAGTATATTGTAAAGTTATTGTAAATTAATAAAAAGTATGTGAATATATGTTTTTGAGATGACTTGTGTACTGAAATTGTGATTGTGTATGAATGTTTATGAAGGATATATTGCTAGTGTGGAGGATGTAGAGAGGAAACACCCAGAAATCTAAGAGATTCCTGTGGTCAAGGACTTCTCGGATGTATTTCCTAAGGATTTACCAGGATTACCACCGGACCCAGAGACAGAGTTTATGATCGAGTTGGTACCCGGTACGGAGTCGATTTCTAGACCCCCATATCGGATGGCACTGACTGAGTTGGATGAGCTTAAGAAGCAGCTCCAAGAGTTATTAGATAAGGGATTTATACGTCCCAGTGTGTCATCGTGGGGAGCTCCAGTATTATTTATTCGGAAGAAGGATGGTAGTCTCCGGTTGTGTATAGATTATCGGATGTTGAATCGGGCTACCATTAAGAATAAGTATCCACTACCTAAGATCGATGACCTATTTGATCAGCTCAGGGGTGCACAGGTATTTTCCAAGATAGATCTCCGATCAGGCTATCACCAGTTGAAAATTAAGGAGTCGGATGTGCATAAGACAACATTTTGAACTCGTTATGGTCACTATGAGTTCCTAGTGATGCCTTTCGGGTTGAAAAATGCCCCTGCAGCTTTTATGAGTTTGATGAATGAGGTGTTTCATCCCTTTTTGGATAAGTTTGTCATAGTATTTATAGATGACATCTTGATTTATTCTAAGACTCCGGAGGAGCACGAGCAGCATTTGCATATTGTTTTACAGAACCTCAGAGATCGAAAATTGTATGCTAAGCTTAGTAAATGCGAGTTCTGGCTTGACGATATTATATTTCTCGAACATGTAGTGTCGAAGGACGGGGTATCAGTTGATCCGTCCAAGATAGAGGCCATTATTCAGTGGGAAAGGCCTAACACGGTTACCGAGATACGGAGTTTCTAAGGTCTTGCCGGATATTATCGCAGGTTTGTGGAGGGATTTTCTAGACTTGCTGCTTCATTGACACGACTCACATGTAAGGATGTAAATTTTGAGTGGAATGATGCATGTGAGCGTAGTTTTCTTGAGCTTAAGAGGAGATTGACTAGTGCCCCCGTATTGGCACTTCCTAGCAAATCAGGTGGATTTATGGTGTATACCGATGCATCCGCTCAAGGTTTAGGGTGCGTGCTCATGCAGCATGGTCGGGTTATAGCCTATTATTCTCGACAATTGAAGGATCATGAGAGGAATTACCCAACACATGATTTAGAGCTAGCCGTAGTAGTGTTTGCACTAAAGATATGGTGGCATTACTTGTATGGGGAGAAATTTCAGATATATACAGACCATAAGAGTCTGAAGTATATATTCTCGCAGCGAGAGTTGAACTTGAGGCAGCGACAATGGATGGAACTATTAAAGGATTATGATTGTGAGATTTTGTATCACCCAGGGAAAGCTAATGTAGTAGTAGATGCATTGAATCGTAAGCATGTTGGCATGGTATCTTACATGATGATCAGGGAGCATGATTTGATAGAGCAGTTCTCTAGCCTCAGCTTGACAGTTATATCCTCTAACCGGTATGGATTTACGGCTAGTTTCCGTATAGAACTGGATTTGATGGATCGGATTAGAGAAGCTCAGAGGGGTGATGATTATTGTGTCAGGATAGCCAGTCAGATTCAGATGGGAGTTATGTCAGATTTTGAGATTGGCACCGACGGGATACTGAGGTTTAGAGGTTGGATATGTGTTCCCGGTGATCAGTAGATTCGAGATTTGATTTTATCAGAGGCCCATACCTCTAGATACACGTTACATCCAGGTAGTACTAAGATGTACCAAAATCTCCGGAGAGTGTATTGGTGGCCTAAGATGAAAAAGGACATCGCTGATTTTGTTGTTAGTGTCTAACATGTCAGCAGATTAAGATTGAACATCAGAAGTCGGCAGATATGCTTCGACCATTATCGATTCCTATGTGGAAATGAGAGCATGTTACAATGGATTTTATTATGGGATTACCACGAACCCGGGAGGGGTATGATGCTATTTGGGTGATAGTAGATAGATTGACTAAGTCTGCTCATTTCTTGGCTATGAGATCTACAGATTCAGTTAGTGCCTTAGCCGATTTGTATGTCAGGGAGATAGTGAGGTTACATGGTGTTCCAGTGAGTATCACCTCTGATAGGGACTCCCGCTTCACTTCTCATTTTTGGGAGAGATTTCAGGAAGCTATGGGATCCCAGTTGACTTTGAGCACCGATTTTCATCCACAAACTGATGGACAGTCCAAGCATATGATACAAGCACTTGAGGATATGTTGAGAGCATGTGCATTGAACTTTAGAGGCTCATGGGACGATCACTTACCCCTGGCAGAGTTTGCTTATAATAATAGCTTTCATTCGAGTATTAGCATGGCACCTTATGAGGCCTTGTATGGCAGACGATGCAGATGGGAAGAAGTGGGGGACCGTAAACTATTAACTCCCGATTTGGTCGAGCAGGCTTCTCGTGATGTGCGGATGATTTGTGAAAGGCTCAGAACGGCTCAGAGTCTGCAGAAGAGTTTTGCAGATACCAGACGCCGACCATTAGAGTTTGTAACTGGTGATTATGTATTTTTAAAGGTCTCACCATCCAAAGGTATAATGAGATTCGGGAAGAGAGGAAAGTTGAGCCCTCGATATATTGGGCCTTATGAGATCTTAGATCGTGTGGGAGATGTGGCATATCTGTTAGCACTACCACCAGAGCTGTCAGGAGTGCATAACGTATTCCATGTCTCGATGTTGAGGAAGTACCATCCAGATCCTTCTCACGTGATTCGATATGAGCCACTGGAGATCAGAGAGGACATGAGTTACGTTGAGAAACCGATACGGATCCTGGATAGGAAGGATAAAGTATTGTGATCTAAGACGATTCCTTTGGTTAAAGTGCTCTGGCAGTATCATAACAAGGAGGAGGCTACTTGGGATTTAGAGAGCCTTATGCATGAGAGGTATCCAGAGCTCTTCCAATGACAGGTCCGAGTTAAATTTGGAAGACCAAATTTCTTAAGGTGGGGAGAAATGTAAGACCCGAATTTTATTATAATATATACCATAATTGTACATGATTGATAGTGGAAATAAATATTAAAGGTGAAATTTCACTTTCTATTATGGAAGTTATTAGAACTATAAATTACAATATGGTGTGAAAGCATTAGATGAAACATTAACAAATGTGAAGAATCAAGGCTGGAACTGAATGGAAGGTGTGAAAGGCAATAAATGGCTGTTGGACAAATGAAGAAAAGATGAGATAAAAAAAGTCAAAAATAGCTGCTGGAAGTGGCGTGGAGAGGAAGTGATAAAAAGAGGAGAGAAACTTAGTCAAACGTACAGAAAACTTGCTTCCCATAGTTGTTCCACTTGCTGCAGTTTTCTACAAGTTTTTAATGCATGAAAGACGTGAAATGATGAAAGAAAACGGGATAAGAATAGGTGGTAGGTTCTGAGTGGATTTGAATGGCTATATAAGAAGAATACATGAGGAAAAACCACACTATTGCTTCTCGCCCATCCTATTTTCCTTCAAGTTCAACTTCGTTTCTTCCATTCCTCTCATACATGAGCCATGAAACTTCATCCTTTAGTTAGCTAAACCCTTTCTCCATCGTTGAAGAGCTAAGGAATAAGCAAAGTAAAGCTAAGTGAAGCAGAAAGCACTCTGTTTCTGGAAGTGCAATTCGGTTAAGGTGAGCTTCCCTATTTTATGGTCATCTTGATAATTGATGGTATATGTCTATGTTTTATAATGTAATAAACATAGATATAGCCTTGTTTTAGTTAAATCTTTTTAGAATATATAAGAAAACTAGAACAAGATATAGTTTGAAAACAAATCGAGAATGAACAATGAAAATACTGAAAATGATGATAAATGGGCGAGCTCAGTTAGCATGGGTGAGCTAAACAATATGGAGCATAGTATGGTGGGCGAGGTCGCCACATGCAAATTCAATCCATAGGCGAGCCCACCATTGAATAAAAAGTCGTGTTGGGCGAACTCAAATACAAAGGCATAGCGAGTTGAATGATTGGGCGAGCTCCCACAAATAAGCCATTATATGAATGGCGAGAATGTTGGGCGAGCTCCCACATATAAACCAAAATGAATGGCGAGTAATGCTGGGCGAGCTCCCAAGTGTAAGTCAATTAATGAATGGTGAGCTCTGTTGGGCGAATGGCGAGCTCTGTTGGGCGAGCTGTAGATTATCTCAAATCTCGCCAGAGTGATTGGAAATATTTGAAAATAGTTTTAGGAAATATTCGAAAAGAAAATATTAATAGTTTTAATAAATTATTTTGCAGTCGGAAATTATGGACTTGGTAAAAGCGATCAGAAAGGCAATCAGGAAGCAAGGCTACGTAAGACCAGGTAAGAGAGATATGTGTGAAGTAAATGCATGTCCTGTGGAGTTAAATTTTATGAAATTATTGAGAAATTGTTTTGGTTTATGACATGCATTAATTTTATATCATTTGATTTGGGCGAAGTGGTAAAGGGCGGGCGAGCCAATGGAAGGCGATCCCTTTTATGTTGTTTGGGCGAACGACCCTGTTTCAATTGAAATCCGGGAGAGCCAATGGAAGGCGACCCCTTTTATGATGTTTTGGGCGGGCGACCCTATTTTAATAGAAATCCGGGCGAGCCACAGATAGGCGACCCCTTGTTTAACAAAATTGCTGGCGAGCCAAAGAAAAGAATCCATGTTTTAATAAATTTGGGCGAATTGACCATGGAAGTGCCGCATTGGGCGAGTTGGCCATGGAAGTACCCCTTTGGGCAAGTTGACCATGGTATTGCCACATATAGGCGAGTTGACCATGGGCAAGGCCTTAATGGGCGAACTGACTATGGGCAATGCCATAATGGGCAAACTGGCCATGGGCGACCCGCTATGGGCGAGTCAGTTTTACTTGTTTTGAAATGCTAAAGTTGGCGGGCGAACACTAGTTCACCGCACTGGCGAGCTGACCATGGGCGAGCAGGTTTAAATTACATTTTTCTCATACGAAAAATGAGTTATTTTAATATCTTTGTAAAAAAAATATAAAACCTTTTTTGGAAAATAAATCATTTTGTGAAAATGATGAATTTGGTGAAATGATTCCTTAAAGGTGCTTTATGAGATATAATTTGATTTTGAGACTTTAGGCCCCTAGTTTCATGCATTGTTATTTACGAATCTGATGGACCTGCCAAGTCATCGGAGGTATCGAGGTCACCTGGCAAGTGGACTCGAGGACCACCTATAGATTGTGGCCATAGATCTACTGTATCCCTGTGAGGATGATTATTCCGTTCTCGAAGGGGGAGAGGGAACGATGAGAGCATGATTTATTCATAGGGTGATGCCTAGTCTCAATTTACTGATTTCTGTTTACTGAGAGAATTTGTTGAATCCTATTTACTGTTTACTATTTTATATTGTAAACTGTTTAGCCAATGATTTGATTATAAAAAAATTGTTTACGATATCCATTATTTTCCCTATTGGGTTTATTGTTGAGAAAAATAAACATTTTGAAAGATATAGGTTTATTTGTATAAAGTAGCATACACTTTCCTTATTAAGCACGTTGTCGCTCACTCCTTATTTTCCACTCCACAGATTATTGATTTCGGACTAAAGGAATTACCTTCCAGAGATTTGATATTGAAGGTACATTATTTTCTTTTATATATTCAGTAAAGTTATACAGTACTACTTTAAATAGAATGGAATGTATATATATCTTAAGGAAAGAATTTAATAATTCATATTTCCATATTAGTACTAGAAATAAGAGTACTAATTCTTATTAAACTGTTAGGAGTTATTAAGCGTCATAGACAGCCCAACCGGTAAGTAAGTGTAATTTATAAGTGAATATTATGTTATACTGTAGATTTGGGATGTTACATGTAAGTGGTGCTATCAAATTTGATATAGCGCCGTAATCGAGGTAAGAAACATATATAAGAGATGTATAAGAAATGTTATGCTTGCATTTAAAAATTTTCGAAAATAAATCTTAACCGTTTACTCACCCAATTTTCTTAAATGAAAATATTGAAATTTATTTTAAATTCACACAAGTCTAAATATGGTTTGTTTTGCATAAATATATTTTTTATTATTTTATATAAAATGATTCACCCAACAAATGCCAAGTTGCACCGTTTTGGAGCAGTGGGTCCCCACTTCCCACAATGCAACAACGAATGATTTCAAGATTAAGTAGAGCCAACATGCCTATGACGCCAGGAGAATATCCGTAAAGTGGTGTTTCGAGGGCAAATATTCTGATCAAGTGAACAGTCGCCTGTTGTAGGTATCTTCATGCACAAAAGCAGGAGGTTGAGAGCTGTGGGGCGGGTACTGAGGTTGTGCCATGGCTATGCCGCCTTGACTAGGATTAGGAGGAAGATTTGCATTGCCACAAAGACCACTTGTGTTCTTTCCCGTGTTTAAGGTGACATAATAGAAGATTCCTGAAATGACGCTTAAAGCGGCTAAGAAAGCTCCTCCGGCAAAGACTCCGGGCTTAACAACATAGCAGTAGTACTTGCCATTGTACGTAGTCTCTTCACCATGTTGAACATTGAACGCAGAAGCACTTAGCAAGAGAAAGAAAGCTATAACAAATGCGATCCTGCATGAATATGGAAAAATGCCTACACTGTCAATCAATATTAAGAAATGTTGAAATGAAAAAGCTGCTCATTGTCAACATATAAGCCTTCGCCCAAGGAACTGGCAACAGTAACAAACATAAAGGGAAAAAATATAATGCCAAAACTTCAGAAAAAGGTTTTATCTGCGAGTTTTGTTCGAGAATTACTTAGAAACAATATATAATGCAAGAGCTATTATCCAGTTAGAGTTCCCATTTAGACGGGTTCTTCTGCAGCAGAACCACCCAGTTGCAAAGTTAATAATTATTTGAGCCGTCAGAAGTGTTGCTGCTGCAGTTAATCCAAGACCAAGTGCAGCACTTCGGCGATAAGAACATTCTGTAGGGGAGACAGTCTTAATGTCCGAAGCCTGTAAGAGAGAAAAAGGAATAGTTGGAGCTCACAAGAATTTAAAAAATCCATTTCCACTTCCAAGTAAACTTACATGATGCGCGAAACATTATTTGACAACATACTAAAATAAGTACTAGCATGTCATTTACATTTTCTGTTTCACATGCTCCAATTGGTAACTTATTTAAGAAAATTCATTAGAGCAAGTATTTTGGATTAAATACATAAACTAAGTATCTTTTCGCTATTCATACGTCTTTGAAGAAAATAAATCCTGCATTCAAATTCAAAAATTGCAGTTTGTGCTTGTCTTTAGCAGCATAATGCTGTCAACACCAGAGATTCGGGCTTTTAACAATTTAACTCAGGCTTTCAGAAATGAAATGATAGTACTCCTCATAAAAATGGTCGAACACGGTGACGGTGGAGACAAATAATTGATTTTGAGGTCAAAAATGACAAAAGCCAACTGAAGAAATGAACACTTGTTGCAAGAACCTAAGCAAAACCAACTTTAAAGCCAAGCACAAAACAAAACTTACGCCAGTACAACATGGAAGTGATTTAAACCAATACTCATTCTATACGCCAGGATGACTAACAATGATGAAAAGAAGTAGAAACATGTCAGAACATTGTAGGAAAATCTCCCATCAATTTAAGAAGTCCAATGACTTCGAATTCTACATATCAAATCACACTAGCAGCCAGATCAATGAAGCACCAATATTCCATATATGCCATTCTGGTATATAATAATTTCTCTCCGACATTTCTTTTTAAATAATAACTAACTCTTAAGTACATTGAATTTCTATTTTATAGTGGTTAAGATTGAGAATCTGGTTATTCTATGTTCTGTTTTATACATTCATCCGTCGAGAAGAACTCTAGTGGGAAAAAAATAACAAAAAAACACTTAGAAAAACATAATGCTGTCTGTATAAGTTGGAATCGGTTAAACTCAAGGCCATGCTTAGGTTGGTGTACCTTCTTTTTTACAGCTTCCACAACAAAAGATAAAATAAAAAAAGAATAAATAATGTTAAGTCACTTGCCATAAGAAATTACAAATAAATTTCAAGCATGAAACTGAAAAAACTAGTCTTCTACTAAAACAAAAACCATTGAACCCACTTAAACTATGCTTTCTCTAAGTTAAATTTCATTTTTCATCCCCACTACATATAATAAAAAGAAAAGACAACACCAGTTTTTGTTCTTTTGGACAGTTTTTTTAATAACCCAAATAAAAAAATATAATAATAAAATAAAAAATAAAGAATTTAAAGGAAACCCATTGCAGAATATGTAGTTGGAATCCCACATATATATTATTTACCTTAATCCTCTTAGCTTCAGCAGCAAAACCAGTAGCAGCTGATATTAGCCCCAGTAAGGCCACAACACTGCATAAAACTACGCCCTTTCTTTCCATATCTTCTTCTCTTTCACTGCCTTCCTTGTGAAAATTGAGAGTTTCTCCTTGTCTCAGAGAGACAAGTTATTTAGCATTAAGTATGTCATGTCTTTGTCGGAAGGGAAAAACCGTAAAGTTGGCAACAAGGCACTGCTGTTTTGAATTGTGCGTGGCTTTGGGATGTCTTTATATACATTTTTTCCAAAGCATATAAATTTTTTATCTTTGAATTTTGAACTAAATATAAATTATTACAATTATTTATTTTTTATTTAATTTGGAATCATTTTAATACGGTTACTTAATAATTAGATTTGGGTAAAAGGAGTAGAATTTAATATAAAATTAAAAAGAATTATTTAATTCAACACTTTAAATTAAATATTAATTATAGGATATTAGTTTGAAAATTGTTACTCCATAATTCTTATGTTTGACCCTAATATTGCGACTAATTAAAGTTCTTTTCATTTCCTCTACTATCTATTTATTTATTTAGTTAGTTAGGGAGTACTATTATATTCAATTCAAACCAGCATTATTTTTATTTGAAATTTTATTGGTATACTATGTTCATTTTTAAACTTTAATTTAAATATAGTCTAGATGGAATAATTATCATTATTAGCATAATTATTTATGTATATTAAGTTTTGGAACTTTACTTATATGTATATAATATTAAAGATCTTGTTCATCCAAAGCCAAAACCAAAGCCGAACGGAATTGAATGATGATATTCTTAAAAAAATTATTAAAAAAAAAAGTGAGGGAATGAGCATGTTTTTGGGCGATGAAAGAGAGACAGACAAGATAACCTCAATATATATAAATAAATCTGCTGCAGAACAAAACAGATGCAACTGTACACAGTTTATCCAAAGGCAACCCTTAATTTGATCGGATCTTTTGGCATTCTGAAAACAAAATGACAAACGTTTAACATCTGTAAACAATTTTTTTTAATTATTTTTAAATTATGATGTTTAATTTGACAGAACTGCTGACTTCTACAATGAAGCCAAAATTGACGGAGAACTCAACAACGATATTAATAATCCATCAGTTTAATTCTTCAACAACAGCTGGAACACAAACGGCAAAGCTTTCAGTAAAGATATATTCAATGTAAAGGTATATTTTTACAATTATTACAATGAATTACCATATAGTTGAAACTGTTACAAAAATATTACTTCATTATTAACATTATTAAATACATCTCTTTCAATATATATAATCGAATTAATCATTCATCAAATTCTCTTTTTATTCATTTACACAATATATTCTTTATTATTTACATTTTTTTTTGGTACTTGTAATCCCAACTAACAACTCAAAACTAATTTTAATAGTAAAACATTTACTAATTGATCTCTATATTCACTAATTGTCTAAGTAGTTCTTTCGTGAAACAAAAGCTAAATATGCAATCACTATTTTTCACTGTCTATATATTGACCCTTGTATTATTACATTGATTTTTAATCTTCTTTTTCAGTAGGGTCAATTTAACATTTATTTTAAATTAATACATATATTATAAAGAAATTTAAAATTTTTAATAGGATCAATTTAAAATTTATCTAAACTAAAAAATTTATTCTATATATAATAGAATTAGAATAGCATGACCTGAGTTCAAATTGATCTAAATATAAATTAATCCAAACACGAAATAACCCAGTCTTATGCTTAAGACAAATAATAAATATTTAAATATCATAATAAATAGCCAAACTGTTATATTGCGCTACAAATATAATTCTATTTTTAGTAATATGAAAGTTACAATTTTGGGACATAATTAAACTTAAATGTTTACTTTATGATGTTGCATTCAACTATAAACAAATATTTGGAAGAACCAGCCTAAAATTATTGTAATGATCAACTTGTAACCATTGAATAATTTTTACAGTTTTTGGCATTGACAAGTGACGATTGACAGCCATCACGATGGTTAAGAGAAGAAAAAACTAAAGGTAAAAAAAGATATTTTTATCATAAAATTTAAAAAAAAAATTAAGAGTATGTATAGAATTTCTCTTTTTGGATTATACCCTCAGCTTACTTAGGTATTAAGTAATAACAAACTGCAAATAATTAAGGTTTTTGTAGTTGGTATTTTTATTTTTTATATTTTGCCTTCTACTTTTTATTTTTTTATTATATCTACTAAAAAAAACAAATAACAAAATATCAACTAAATGGAACCTAAACAATCATGTAAACTACCACGTTACTTCCTTGAATATGCCCCGAGGATGTGTGGTCATTGATAGGGAACTCCCAGTCCCTTCATTTGCAAGTTCGAGACTACAGGTTTGAGTAAGATATAGTCGTTGTCCTTGTCATCCAAAAAGACTTTTATTTTTGTAATTTTTTTATTCAAGAAAAAAAATTTAATTGGACTTTTTATAAATAAAGATATAAATATGTTATATTTATCATTGTATCAAATATGTTGAAATTTGATCAACAAGTAGTTGGAAGAAGTGAAAGTAGACTTCTTTTCCATGGAGTATTTTGATGATGATTCAAGCAAAAATTCATTCATGGATGAAGATATAGATGAAATGTATCAGATTCCTGCAGAGGTATATTATCATTAGAAAATTTTTATATATTTTTTTAATTTTTCAGTTTAGGATTTAGGAAAAAATCTAATTTTCGATACCTTTGGCAATGAATCGCCGGGAGTTATAATGTACTCTCAACAGTGAATTGTAGGACTACATTGTAACTCCCAGCAATTCATTGTCGGTAAGAATGAAATAGTTTTGGTAGGCTACTACAGAGAGACTCTAAAGGGCATCGACAGCCGCCTGCCGAGACCAATCATGCTTCGATTTCTTAAGTTTCATAACAAATTTTTCACATTTTCTTCATACGGTTGGACTATGCTCAGCGTTACCAATCATATTAAACAAGATTAAGTTAGCAAATTTAATAATCATTTCCATATTAGGTCTCGGTTCAGACCAGTGTTGTCAATAGCGGGCATAGCGGCCGCTATAGCGGCATAGCGTAGCGGAAATTTAACTACCGCTACGACAACATAAATAGCGTAGCGTTTTTGTAATAGCGGCCAATAGCGGCGAATAGCGGCCGCAATAGCGGATAGCGCATAGCGGCCAATAGCGGCGCTATTCTGCATTTTTGGTGAAATGTCCATTTAACCATATTTTTTTTCTTGATTTAATTTCAGCCAATGATTTTATTGTATTTAAGGGTATTTAAGTCTTTTAAGCCTTTTTTTAAGATTAAATTTTTTTATTACAGCTCATTTTTACTGTACATAAAATTGTTTTAAATGAACTTTTTTTTATTAAATATTAAACTAAAAAGCAAAAACCTTAAATTAAATTATCTTATGTGACTTAAATTTACTTAACTTCATTTTGGTTTTGCCTGATTTTTATTAACTAGGCATTGATTGTAGAGAGCATGACTGACCTTTGTTTTTGTCTCTCTGATGTGAATTTCAGTAAATTATGGTCTTCTTGTCACCTTCATGACATTGAATTTGGATATATGGGAAACTGTAAAATCTAAAACATAGTGTTAGAATGTTGGAGAATGTTGGATTTCCAATATAGCTAGAAAATTCTTTTCTGGGTTTCTTGAACATGATCCTAGTAGGACAGCCAAACAAGTAGTCTGCTTTCTTGGGATTTTGTTAGCTGAAAAGGATAAATAAAAGATAGTGGTCGAGTGGGAACTCCTGGGAGCCAACCTTGGTCTTAGCTCATCTATTTAGTGACTTATAGGCGGTTTTAAAATTTTGTCTTTTAGTTGATTGTATGTAGCCAGCTAAAATTAGTTCTACAGTTTAAAATTGGATTAAGAATTTTAAAGGGAGCTGATTGAGAGAGAAAAAGGCATTATAGTGAGTTAGAATTTGGGACTTCATTTGTGTTTATGCTTGAGTTTTATCGTCTTATGTGACTTCATTTAGAGTTTTATCATCTTATGTGACCTGATAACTTGTTATTTGCAATGGTTTTATTGGCTTGAGAACATTATTTGAATGCTTTGTGTAATTTTTATGAGCAACTATAGTCATTATTTTGTTTTTTATTAAATTAGATATATTTTTTATAAAAAAAATTTATGGCCGCTATTGTGTCAATAGCGGCCGCTACGCTATCCGCTATGCATTCATAGCGGATTTTGGCCTCACCGCTATTGTCCGCTATTCGCTATTGATAACACTGGTTCAGACATATACATTCTTATTGTTTCCATTTCATCTCATTGTGTTACAACTATCCAGACTTGTTATGAATATAACTTTCAACATATCAGTTTGTATAAAAATAGTAAAATCCACTAGATCACAGGTCAACTATGTTACATCCATCAATATGTTGCCCTTTCGGGACCATTTCAAGTCTTAACAAATCCCGTGAGCCTCGCGTCCAATTTCCTTTAGCATAACCACTATTTAGCTATTCTCAGTAATAAGCCTTCACTTTTTCCTATTTCTATAACCTTTAATTCTATTGAGTCCATTAGGAAAATACGAGAACATGTGGTCCTCACATCCTCCCCCTTAAAGGAATTTGGTCTTCCAAATTCGATTAAGGTACTCTGACGTTAGGACGCTCTTACCAGCCAATGTCACTAATATATTCCTAACATAGGCATCAAACCCTTTAGACATCAAACTAATCATTATACATACACTTCCTGACTAATATTTTCCTATAACATACTTATTGGAGAAAATGGAAGGTTCTTAAATTAATTCAACCAACAAATAGTCAATCTTTGTAAAAATTCAAATCAAAATCACACACATTAACATAATCATTTCTTACTATATCAGTCACTTATAACTCTTTTAGTGTTAATTGACATAAGAATTCAGATTTTATAGATAATTCCATAACAATTTCATATACACATCAAATGCGTTGAACCAAAATAAAAAATACTAATACTTAGGTATCAAATTTAAATAAATCTTACCTTTAAGGGTGTCTAAAGGGTTATCAGCAATATTCGCAATCTCCTTATCTAATGCATACACTCTGCCCTGACCCACTATCTGCCTTCCTTTCTCTATAGTGGTAGCTTGTTTCTGAGGCTATGCAGGACGCTCTGGCTCTCTAAGTGTAGCATGATTCTGTGGACAATCCTTTATTAAATGCCTCTTCTGTCCACACCTGAAGCATGCGCCTGTTGCCCTATGACAAGGCTTACCCACATGTGGTTTACCACAAGTTTCACATAGGGTTATTGGACTTTTTCAAGAACCTGAGACCAAAGACCTAGTTGATTTATTCTTCAAGCTTTTATCATTTGTTAGCTTTAAATTGCCATATATATTTTGAAATGATAAAAACTTAAGTAAGCTTTAATGTTTTAATTCATATTGTAAATTTGCCTTATCACACATGATTTTCTCAATCCATTTTTAAGTGTTCATATCAAACTTTAAGACCATGATTTAATGATATATTCTTATGGGTCTTAATACTTTATAAAATGATTTTCAATATTAAGAAATTTTCTCAAGAATTATTGAACATAAGTTTAGAAAATTACTTATAAGTTTTTGGACAATATTTTCATTTGAGAAAGTCAAGAAAAACTCCATTAAAGCTTATAAATGTTTTGGGTTTAATTAAAATCAAAAGCCATATCATTTCTAACCCAAAAGTGCAGGAAAAACTCATTCTAGAAGCATGGGATCGATCCCCTAAGGAAAGGGATCAATCCCTTTTTGGCAGAATGCCCTGGAAGCTTAGAATGAAGCATGGGATCGATCCCTTTTGAAAAAGGATCGATCCCTTTATGTCAGAAAGTCCCCAACGGCTAGTTTCTGTGAGATACAACAGCTAGTTTCTGTTTTGGCTCCAACCAACGTCCACAAACCATCCAAGGGACTATCAATAGAGGCTTAGAAGCTAAAAGAAGCAGGAGGAACTACTCAATCAACTCCAATACTCATTTTCCTCAAATCCTTAAGCCTCAACAACAAATCAAGAGCTACAAAGTCTTCATCTTCCATCATTCACATATCTCTTGTATTGCTTAGCATAAATCTTGTATAGGCTTTTTTTCTTGTGCTTAATCTCTGTAATCATTCACCTATCTAGAGGCCCTTCTTTGATTACACAATTTGTAAACCAATTCATTCCTTGTAAAAGGGGAGGTTTCTCTTTAGCCTAACAAAAAGAGGGAGGTTTCTCTTTAGCCTAAGAAAAAGAAGGAGGTTTCTCTTGAGCCTTGAAAAAGAGAGAGGTTTCTCTTGAGCTTAGAAAAAGAGAGAGGTTTCTCTTTAGCCTAGAAAAAGAGGGAGTGTAAAAAAAATTCAAAGATAGTGAATTTGGGGAAAATCCTTGGGAGCGTTTCAAGGTAGAAGACGTAGGCAAGGTTGCTGAACCTCTATAAATCACTTGCGTACATTTCTCTTTCCCTACTCTCTTTAATTACTTGCAATTATATTTGTACTTATTGTATTGAATTTGGATTGCATGATTGAATAGCCTAGAGAACTTAGAAAATATTTATATAGGCTAGAGAATTTAGGAGAATCGAAAAACGAGCTTAAAGTTAGTTAAAAACCGATTTACCCCCTCTCGGTATATCTTATAAAGCCAACAATTGGTATCAGAGCTTGGGCTCAAGATTGATTTAGACTAACCTCTATCGAGCAAAACGATCTTAAATGGCTCACTTGAATGTAGGCACATCCTTAGGAGAAGAGGGATAATCATTAGTTAGACCTCCACTCTTCAATAGTGAGAATTATTCATATTGGAAAACTAGAATGATGTTATTTGTACAATCAAATGATTATGAAGTGTGGAGAATTATAGTGAATGGTCCTAGAATTCCCATGAAGAAAGTAGATGGAAAAGATGTCCCTAAGAGTGAGGATGAGTGGGACACAAATGACATGAGAGTGGCATAATTGAATGCCAAGGCTATGCACACTCTCTTTTGTGCATTAAGTCCCAATGAATATAATAGAGTCTCCCTATGTGAAAATGCCACGCAAATATGAGATAAATTAGTCATCACACATGAAGGGACCAATCAAGTGAAAGAGACCAAAGTAGGAATGCTCACACATGATTATGAGCTATTTAGGATGAAAGAAAACGAGTCCATTAGCGAAATGTTCACTAGGTTTAATGATATAATAAATGGACTTAAGGCTCTAGGCAAGGCTTATTCCAATGTTGAAATGGTAAAGAAAATTTTGAATAGCTTGCCTAAGTCTTGGGAGGCAAAGGTAACCGCAATAGAAGAATCTAAGGATCCTAAGACCTTGTCTCTAGATGAACTTATGGGCTCCCTACTTACATATGAAATGAAATTAAAAAGAAATGAAGAGCCTTCAAAGAAAGTAGGGGTAGCACTTAAGTCTTCCGCTCATGAGGTCATTGAAGATGATAGTGATGAGAGTAGAAATGAGGAAGAAAAGGAAATGACAATGTTTGCCAAAAGATTCAATAGATTCATGAGAATGAATGAGAGAGAGCAAAATAGGAGACATCATAGAGGAGAGTCAAGTAGACGAGAAAAAGACCCCTTAGTGTGTTATGAGTGTAATGAACCGGGTCATACTAAGTTAGATTGCCCTTTACTTAGGAGGAAAAGGATAGGAAATCTAGGAAGAAAGCATTTGTGGCTGCATGGAGCGATAGTGATAGCTCCGATGAGGAAAACATAGATAATAAGGTAGCCTACTCATGCTTTAGGGCTATTAGTGACGATGAGGCTAGCTCTAGTTCTAATGAAGATAATGATTTTACATTTGATGAGTTACAAAATGCTTTTAATGAATTAGCAAATGAATTTCAATGCATGAATTATAAATATAAGAAAATCATTGCTAATTTGAAAATAGAAAAGGAAACCTTGACCAATGTTAAGCTAGAATTAAAGAAGAAACTAGAAGAGGCCAACTTAGAAATAAATGAGTTAAATAAAAAGAATACAAATTTGCATAACTCATTCTCTAGGTTTTATATGGGTCAACAAAAATTAGATCACATGCTTGAGACCCAAAGAGCTTTCTTTGACAAAGATGGGTTAGGATATAATGCAATACAAAAAGAAACTCATCTAAAGAATTTCCTAGTGAGCAAAAATATTATGCATGATTTATCTCTTACATGCTCACTATGCAATAGAATAGGACACTCTTCACAAGCATGCACTTATATAAAAACTACATTTAGAGGAAGAGTTGTTAGAAAAATATGGGTGCCAAAGCATACAATAAATAATGATGATTTGTACTTGAAATGGATCCCAAAAGGATCAAAAATTATTTGCACTAACTCTCATGGACCCAAGAAAATTTGGGTACCAAAGCATGTTTGAAATTGTTTGATGTAGGAGTGTTAGAGCATGAGAATACAAAGAAACAATGGAGTTCAAATGCTCTACACACCCCTCATGGAGATTGCTTATGCCAATGAGAAAGAGGAAGAGCTTAAGAATCCATACTTGACAAGGCCACAACAATTCTTCAAAGAATGGCACAAGGTGGATTCAACTATTCAATGCAAAAGCATTCTCTAGCAAAGGAGTTTTGTAAGCTTAAATCCTATCTCTTCAAAACTCATTTTTGCTAAAATTATTTATATGTTTTATTGAGGCACTTGGTTGATGATTCTTGATGCATTGTGAGTTGAATGATTGAACAAAAAGGCATGACAAAGATTTTTTGTTGTTTGATTATAGTACTTGATGCATTGAATGAAAAGCATGATTTGTGATTTTGAAATGACTATTGGATTTCTGCATTTTGAACAAGTTTCCCATGTGTTGATAATGTATTTACTTGTCTCAAAATACCGAATATGTCATATATGCAAAATTCCATGTCATGAGCAATAATGAAGAACTTGTATGTTGGAAATCATGGCATGTTGTTCACAAGATGTATGATTTGATGATATATGTGCTTAAAACTTATGTGAACAAGTTTGTTTTGACATATTTGTTGTTTGCAATGCTTTAGTTTTGTCAAAATATGCTTAACTCTCAAAATGACATCCTTTGAGGCCAAAAATGCATTTTATTGTGTAAAATTCTTCCAAAATTGCAAAATCTTTTGTAAAATGGTTTTTCATTCATGTTTTCCATTCATACAAGTCCAAAATCATGTTTTACAAATGTTTAAACCCTTACTCGGACTTAAAATACTCAAAAACAAAGTTTTGGTACCTCAAAGGTTGGATTTTTTGTCAAAAATTGCAGAAACAGGATGAGGGATCGATCCCTCAACAAGCAGGATCGATCCCCCTTGAGCAAAATGCAGGAAATCTACATTCTGGAGTTAAGGGATCGATCCCCCTCCTATAGGGATCGATCCCCCCAAGCCAAAATGGCTTTTCTGCACTTTTTCAACCGAATTTGAGAAGGATTTTTCACTTTCTTGATATCTTCTTTCTTCTCAACTTAAAATCCAGTATTTTAACTTCTTTTTGATGATCCTTACAATATGAAAATTCATTTTTCATTAATATCATGCCTCAACTCCATCAATTTTTATTATTTCCAACAAATGGTATCACTTTCAACAATCAATATCATTTTCGTTGAACTCACAAGTGCAAAATCATTCTTCTTGTTGAAAACATTCATGATTTGCATAACTCTTGAAATAATCTTGAAATATATTTTCAATGAATGCTTAAATATAATTTTGAGAAATATTTCAAGAATTTATGGATATATTTGAGAAATTAATGAACTTGTGCATAATGAATATTCTTCATTTTTTTTGTTCATAGTCAAGCATGCTTATAGGATTATGTCTCTTAGCTTGACTTATCAATTCCACACTAGGTTTCATGATAATTATACATCTAGTGGATTGATTTCAAATGTAAATTCACAATTGGTAATGGTCATTGGCCTATAATTTGTGATGATAAATGGATCCTAAATGTTCAAATGCATGAAAATTTGTCATCCATGAACTTAAACTTCTCTTATGGCCAAATTATTAAAGAACTTGAGCTTTAATCACAACACCAACAATTGATATACATGCATTGAATCTTGATTGTTTTGATGTTGAACATACATGTTTACTTAAGTTGAATCAATAATCATGCCTATGAGATGAGAATAGTTGTTTTCATGATATTATGTGCTTAACCTCACTCATAGTTTATGGATTTTAATGATAAAATATATTTTAGCTTGAAAATATTGATTCACTTAGGTGAAGCCATTTTAGTTAAAATAGCATATACCCTCTAGAACGTTAAATGATGATAACAACTAGGGATATGGCTCATAATTAATTAAAATGGTAATTTTGAATCTTTCCTTGCTCATAATTGGTTAAGGACTTGAATTGGAAAATGAACATAGGATTTTTGTGCTTGAAACCATGGAAGAAAATGTGTTTGCTTGAATTCCTTCATTTTTTGAATCTTCCATGTGGTATAATCTTGTGAATATAAATATGTATTAATACTTTAGATAGTGTGCTAATGATTAATTAATCCTTATGCATATTTGATGATATGTGTTGTGTTCTTGCATATTTAGAATGACTATTTTCTTGACATGAACACACAACACATAAATATTGGATTCATGCAAAATGATTAAGTCAACCATTAGTAACAATTGGTATTTAGATTGAAATAACAATTAGTATCATTGGCAATCATATTTTCAATAATTGGTAAACCAAAACTAAATTGCCAATTGGTATGAGCTTTAAATTGACAATTCTTCTCATGCTCTTTAGATTGAAATAACAAATAGGGAAGAATTCATATAAGACACTTTTGCATGAAACACTTGTATGCTAGAATTTGTAGTTAATTGCTATATGTCTTAATTCTATGCACACTCTTGCTTGGAAGTGATTTATGAGCTCATGCATATGATATGTCATCTAATTTCAGCTCATAATCATGATGTATTACCATGCACCTTAGTTGGACTTAAGAGAACAATTGGTATACTTAGGTGCTTGCTTAATTTCATACCAATTGAGAACTTATTGCAAAATTATTTATAAACAATTGGTATAGGATCATAAGTCATATTCTTTGTATGAATATTTCATACACTTTGTGGATATTGACTTATTTATTTGTGTTATGAGTCCCATGTACTAACATATTTCTTGTTGGATGGAGCATATTTATCTCTTCTCACATAGCCATGATTTTAGGGAGAGCATATTTTTTTTATTATTTTTCCTTCTTTTGCTATGACAAAAAAGGGGAGAGAGAGATATTAAAAGGGCGAGATATTAAGGGGGAAGATAATGGGGGAGAAATAGTTTGAAAATTCATTTTCAAAACCCATGCTTATATTAAGGGGGAGCTTTATAAAACCCTGCTTTATTTGAGGGGGAGTATTTTATGAAAGAATTTTCAAAGGAAATTTACATTAAGTTTTGTCATATCAAAAAGGGAGAGATTGTTAGCTTTAAATTGCCATATATATTTTGAAATGACAAAAACTTAAGTAAGCTTTAATGTTTTAATTCATATTGTAAATTTGCCTTATCACAAATGATTTTCTCAATCCATTTTTAAGTGTTCATATCAAACTTTAAGACCATGATTTAATAATATATTCTTATAGGTCTTAATACTTTATAAAATGGTTTTCAATATTAAGTAATTTTCTCAAGAATTATTGAACATAAATTTAGAAAATTACTTACAAGTTTTTGGACAATATTTTCATTTGAGAAAGTCAAGAAAAACTCCCTTAAAGCTTATAAATGTTTTGGGTTGAATTAAAATCAAAAGCCATATCATTTCTAACCCAAAAGTGCAGGAAAAACTCATTCTGGAAGCATAGGATCGATCCCCTAAGGAAAGGGATCGATCCCTTTTTGGCAGAATGCCCTAAAAGCCTAGAATGAAGCATGGGATCGATCCCTTTTGAAAAAGGATCGATCCCTTTATGTCAGAAAGTCCCCAACGGCTAGTTTCTGTGAGATACAATGGCTCGTTTCTATTTTGGCTCCAACCAACGTCCACAAAACCATCCAAGGGACTATCAATAGAGGCTTAGAAGCTAAAGGAAGCAGGAGGAACTACTCAATCAACTCCAATACTCATTTTCCTCAAATCCTCAAGCCTCAACAACAAATCAAAAGCTACAAAGTCTACATCTTCCATCATTCACATATCTCTTGTATTGCTTAGCACAAATCTTGTATAGGCTTTTTTTTCTTGTGCTTAATCTCTGTAATCATTCGCCTATCTAGAGGCCCTTCTTTGATTACACAATTTGTAAACCAATTCATTCCTTGTAAAAAGGGAGGTTTCTCTTTAGCCTAAGAAAAAGATGGAGGTTTCTCTTTAGCCTAAGAAAAAGATGGAGGTTTCTCTTGAGCCTTGAAAAAGGGAGAGGTTTCTCTTGAGCCTAGAAAAAGAGAGAGATTTTTCTTTAGCCTAGAAAAAGAAGGAGTGTAATACAAATTCAAAGATAGTGAATTTGGGGAAAATCTGTGAGATCCCCAATTTCCATGTATTCCTCCATGTATGTAAAGTATTCTAAGTAAATATGATTAAATGAATATGAAGTTGATGTGTAATTGATGTATGAATAATGTAGGAATGATGTATGGAATATAGAAGAAATAAGAAAGTTGATAGCCAATAAGGCAAAGAGCTTATTTTGGTTATTATAGAATTGAATAGAGGATAAAGAAAAATAAAATCAGATTTAATTGATGATTAAATGGATGAGTCATAGAAGAGAAGGAAGAGAGGAATTAAATGGTCAAAGGGTCAAAGGGAGAAGTGCATGGCTGAGATTGATGATAGATAAGGAAGCATTTAATGCAAACATGCATAGTCATCACCCCATCATCTCATCACCAACGTCAGCCCCTTGCCAGCCCCATCCCTCTCGTTCCATCCCAACTTCCATAGTTTTCATTTCAAGCTACCTTGACAAAGCCCCTCATCCCTCCATCGATTTCCTTAGGTTGTTGAACGAAAAATAATCCTTACCACTAAACGAAAAGATATCCAAAGTTTAGTGGATTGATTTCAAGTATTTGAAGAGATCTCAACAATTGAAATTTTGGTCTCTAGTGAAGGTAAGAGAAGAAGATGATTTTTACAATTTGGTTCATGATAAGGAGTTGTACTGAGCTAGTAGGACATGTGTATGTTGTTTAATTTGAGGTTTGAAATGGTATGATGATTTCAGGTTGAAGAAGTGAAAAGCTAGGGTTAACGCACCAAGTGATCTTGCGTTCTCGAAGGAATCGAGGTAAGGAATTTATGTAACGGACGTAAGGCGGCTATGTCCGCATGTTTTATAATGTTTTGATGTGGTTTGGAAAGAAACATCAGCTGGTTTTGTATAGGAAAAGATGCATTTTCGGACTTGTCTCCTAGAACCAATTAGGCTAGGGGCAGCCGACTGCCATAAAGGGAAGTCGACTGCCTAGAGACAACCAAAACGTCGTTTTTCGAAAACCAATGCAAACCAGTCGACTGCTATGTAAGCCAGTCGACTGCTATTTTCCCAGAAGCATTCTGTTTCAAACCAGTCGACTGCTATATGGGCCAGTCGACTGCTATTTACCAAATTGCATTCTGTTTCAAAACCAGTCGACTGCTATATGGACCAATCGACTGCCCCCATGTATTTTCAAAGATGAAATTATCGAAATTTTAAATGAAATTAATTTCGATAAAAGGAATTATGAAGCAGCAGTCGATTGCCTAATAAGACCAGTCGACTGCCATGTATGAAAAGATGTTTCAAAGCTTATTCAATTTAAACACAAAAGTGTTTTCTGAAAAGTATATTATAAATGTTTTGAGGCTATGGACTGCGTAATGATTATGCATTTCTGATGGCTGAGAGACTCTGATCAAGTCCTCAGTAATATGTATGTTAAGTGAGGAACCCTAGTCCGGTCCTCAAGACTATTAGTGACACCTGACTAGTGTTCACTATGGTATTATTAAGGCAGGAGAGAATCCCTGACCTCTACATGGTATACCAATGTACTAATGCATGATTAGAGTCATATGAGTCATATGAATGGGAATGAACGGTTCATATGACGACTCAATCGCTTAAACATTGTACATAGTCTCCATCTATTTTAAAGCACAAGACGTATGTATGAAGAAAAGTATGATGTATGTTTTAAAAGTATGTTATGAAGTATGATGTTTTAAAGAAAGAAGTATGGAGCATGTTTTATATGTATGCTATAGTTTAAAAAGAAGCATACAAAGTATGATTGCCATGTCATTTGAAATGAATATGCATGGTTGCAAACAATGCATGAAAGAAGTTTATGATGCATGCTTTATAATGCTTTACATAACATTATAGAGCCAAGTTGGAAAAATGCATATAGAGGCATAGTACGCTCTTTTACATACTTTTCTTACTGAGCGTAAACTCACCCTTTTACGACTATTTTCCTACAGACTACCTGAAGTGAACCACGCTCCGACTAGAGGAGCTTGTGCTTGAAGAATCGAAGTGTACCTTCTCGATACGCTTCCCAGTTAGTATAGAAGGTATACTTATATATTCCTATGTAAAGTTAAATTGTAATTCAGCTACAGTACAGTACAAGTAGAATTTATGTATATAAGATGTCGGGGATGTAAGTTAAGATGATGTATGAGATCCTATGGAAATGGAATGATATTTATATATATCATTTTATGTTTATGGAAATTGAATAAAATTTCACAAGCTATTAAATGATTAGCTTAAGATTAAGGGAAGAACGACACTGGGTAAACTAAATCTAAATAAAGAAGGAAAAAGATAAGTGATAAGATGAAGTGACGGGGACGTCACAAAATCCTTGGGAGCGTTTCAAGCTAGAAGACGTAGGCAAGGTTGCCGAACCTCTATAAATCGCTTGAGTACATTTCTCTTTCCCTACTCTCTTTAATTACTTGCAATTATATTTGTGCTTATTGTATTGAATTTGGATTGCATGATTGAATAGCCTAGAGAACTTAAAAAATATTTATATAAGCTAGAGAATTTAGGAGAATCGAAAAACGAGCTTAAAGTTAGTTAAAAACCGATTCACCCCCCCTTTCGATATAGCCTATAGAGCCAACATCATTCACTGACTTCTTCTTAGTACCTTCATCCTTTCTTAGTTTTTTATCAGATTGCTTAGAAGCAGGAGAAT
Source organism: Heritiera fomes (assembly GCA_032173925.1). Taxonomy (NCBI): domain Eukaryota; kingdom Viridiplantae; phylum Streptophyta; class Magnoliopsida; order Malvales; family Malvaceae; genus Heritiera; species Heritiera fomes. The sequence goes on along the minus strand of JAPDPM010000001.1, from coordinate 23,161,194 downwards.
TATCATCTACATCCCTCTTACCCTCAGAGCGAGATCTAGACTCTGATTGATAGAAATTGTAGTCCTGCTCAACAAGTTACACTCTCTGGATAATTTCGTCATAAGAAGTTATATCAAATGGAGCTAGCTTCGTTCGGATATAAGGCCGTAGACCTGCCATGAATCTCTCAATCTTATGTTCCTCGCTTCTCATTATTTCCAGATCAAAGCAACTCAATGCCATAAATTTGGACTCATACTAATCCACTGTCATATCCCCTTGTGACAAACTTAGAAACTCAATCTTTAATTTCTTTTGTGCGATGTGGGGAATGTATTGCTTACGGAAAGCTTCCAAGAAAATGCTCCAAGTCACCACTAGGTGCCTAGCAACAAGCACTGTCTCAGTAAACTTCCTCCAATGTTTTGCCTCATTTATTAACAAAATGTAGCTAGTTCAACTTTCTCTATCTCTGAGCACCTCATATATCTGAACAACTTTTCCTCGGTGTTGACCCAGTTTTCTACCGCCATGGGTATTTTGGAGGATTTAATTTATTAAACTACCATAACAGATTTACATGACATGCAATCACTGGATCCAACCTGGGCTGAACTAGAATTTGAGGCTATGGTGACTGTAGTGGTATTGGCTATGGTTGAGGCATTGAAGGAACATTGACTGGAGGAGGAGGTGGTAGGGGCACTTCTAGTACTGGCTGGTACTCTGGCAGCATTATTATACATGGCTTGAAATTCTACGAGCATCCACTCTGTTAGCTTTAAATTGACATATGTATTTTGAAATGACAAAAACTTAAGTAAGCATTAATGTTTCTTTCATATTGTAAATTTGCTTTATCACACATGATTTTCTCAAACCATTTTAAGTCTAAGATCATGATTTAATGATATATTCTTATTGGTCTTAATATTTTATAAAATGATTTTGAATATTTTCATTAAGTAATGTTTTCAAGAATATATTTGAACACAACCTTAGAAAATTACTTAATGAGTTTTTGGACTATGTTTTCATTTGAGAAAGTCAAGAAAAACTCCCACAAAATTCTAAAATGTTTTGGGTTGAATTAAAATCAAATTCTACATCATTTCTAACCCAAAATGGTATAGAAAAGTGTAGGAATGCTCTCTGGAAGCATGGGATCGATCCCCTAAGAGAAAAGATTGATCCCTTCATGGCAAAATGCATTGTAAGGCATTCTAGAAAATACAGATCGATCCCCGATGGCAAAGGATCGATCCCTTTTCATGAAAACAGTGCCCAACGGCTAGTTTTTGTGAGATACAATGGTTACATTCAGCTTTGGCTCCTACCAATGTTTAGAAACCATCTAAGGGACTATAAATAAAGGCTTGGAAGCTTAATGAAGTAAGAGGAATAACTGAGCAACATTTTTCTTCATCTTCTCCATCTTTCTCAAGCCTATCGAAATCACAAGTGCTACAAAGTCTTCATATTCTATCATACTCTTCATCTTTATATAGCATAGGACAACTATTGTATAGGATTTTCCTTATGCTTAAACATTGTAATCACTTGCCTACATAGAGGCCTTTCTTTGATTACATTCCTTGTAAACACATTCACACCTTGTAAAGGGGAGGTTTCCCTTAAGCCTTAGAAAAAGAGGGAGGTTTCTCTTTAGCCTAGAAAAAGAGAGAGGTTTCTCTTGAGCCTTGAAAAAGAGGGATTGTAAACACAAATTCAAGTTAGTGGATTTGGGAAAAATCCTTGGGAACGTCTCAAGGTAGAGGACGTAGGCAAGGTTGCTGAACCTCTATAAATCGCTTGCGTACATTTCTCTTTCCCTTCTCTCTTTATTTACTTGCAATTATATTTGTGCTTGTTGTATTGAATTTGGATTGCATGCTTGCATAGCCTAGAGAACTTAGAAAACTAAATATAGGCTAGAGAATTTAGAGGAATCGAAAAACGAACATAAGATTAGCTAAGAACTAATTCACCCCCCTCTCGGTATAGCCTATAGAGCCAACACACTCTTCCTCGAGATGCATGCATTGGGACTTTCGAGTTGTGAAGGAAGGGCAAGCTCTTGAATTGGTTCTGCAGATGGCTCTGGAGACTACTGAGTCGATCTCCATCCTCGTCCCTATCCTCTTCCTCGACCCTTGCTTCTTTGCCTATCATTCATTCTGACAAAACAAATATGAAAACCATTTTAGTCCCCCCCAAACAATTATATATTCAAACAAGTACAGTATTTAAGGATATAAACCATTTCTGACCTATAAACACTAATGCACATCAGTCCAACCTTGTTCTAATAACAATTTTATCACGCTTCAAATTCTTAAGTTTCACAACAAATTTTTCACATTTTCTTCATACAGTTGGATTGTGCTTAGTGTTACCAATAAGATTAAACTAAGATTAAGATAACTAATTTAATAATCATTTCCATATTAGGTCCCAATTCAAACATATACATTCTTATTGTTTCCATTTCATCTCACTATGTTACAACCACCCAGACCTGTTATCAAATTAAGCATATAACTTTTAACATATTAGTCTGTATAAAAATAGTAAAATCCACTAGATCACAAGTCACCTATGTTACATCCATCAAACTATATTCTCCGTTCATTTACATTCAGTTTATATCCTTTTTCTACACCCAACAGTATTGTATAATAAAGTTTAAATATACAAAATATCTATAACAGATTTACCTTTAAGATATATTCTTTCTGCCTCGAAAAAATCCCACACAAAACTTCTTCAGAACCAGATTTATTGCAAATAATTTGAAAGTGGGGAAAAGAGGAGGGTGAGCTTTATGCTCAGTAAGAGACATATATAAAGATACAAATATTGTAAATTATATGCAGATATCTTAAACAGATTACTATATGTTAGAATACATTTAGTATTTCTAAACAAAGGCTTGGAAGAAGAAAGTTCTATAGCTCATTAGGGATTAGGGCTAAGTATAGAAGGATGCTTTAAAGCACCTCACTTGTTCCCTTAGCTAACACTTAAGCTATAGAGCAGCTAAGAAACATTTATCAAAGAAGGAATTCATGCATTCAAATTAGAGTCAAAACAGTTTAATATTCAGAAATTCATTTCAAAACAATAAAGTGTAGATATCGTAAATCAGTCAGAACCATGCATATTTTAGAATTCAATCACTTTCAATACCAGAATATCTCAAATACGTTTTAAATCGGTAACATAACCAATATCAAATCAATCAAATTTAGTATCAAAATCAATAATAAAACAATATCGTATTTCAATAATTCAGATTCAGAATCAAATAAATAACAAACCATTTCAAATTCAGAGTTCAAAGTTCAGTATCATAAGTTCAAAAACCATATAAATCAAATTCAGTGGAGACCTGGAAACAACCCAATAGAAATCATGTAGTATAGATATCCCCTAAGGGAAAATAATCAAAATTAGATAAACGTATGGCTATAGTCCAAAGGGTCCACAGTAAACACTAGTCAGGTGTTAGCTACGGGTGTTGAAAATGTGACTAAGGTCAACAACAATTTGGAATCGAAATTAGAATCAAATATACTGCAAGATTACCTGAAAGCAACTACGAGGAGCCAAAGTCTTAAAACAGTTCATATAACATTCCAAAATACTTACATAAATTAATTTCAATAAAATATATCTTCAGTCAGTTCATAAATACCAAAACGAATAATAATTTCCTTTCAAATATAAAAATTCTACAAATATTCTCAGTGCAATAATCAATGTTCAAAATATTTTATTTACGTATAAACTTGAGTCTAATACATACTGGAAATTGGGAACATGAGAAAACAATTAAAAACCTAATTGGAAACCAAGTTACAAAATCATATGTCTTAGCATCAAACTATCCAAAACCATAACTAAAATAAATATCATTTAAAACTTCAAAGCAGTGAATTTATGTGGTCCTCACAAGACCTTTTGAAGGTGCTGAGCCTTATAACAATGGCTCCGCATGAACTTATGAAGGCTTGGTAGGGCACTACCAAGAGGTATGAATGGCTCATGGCAGTGGGCTGCCACTGTCGGGAGCCTTTAGAAAGTCTCTGTAGTGAACTATTTATTTCTTGCACTCTTTAAATTGTTCATTGTTTGTTGCTTAACTACTTTATTCATTATTACATTGTGTATTGTCTTATTAGTGTAGGTTGTGCTTTAGGCAAAAAGTTTTTTAAGTTGGAAAAAGATTAGAAACCAATTCACCTCCACTTCTTGGTTTTGGATCGAGTTATCTATATCTAATAATTGGTATTAGAGAGGGCTTTAAAGATTAGGATTCATCATATTAGAGTAGAGAATACCCTAGGATATGGTTCATATTAATGTAGGAAATCTTTTGACCTTGAAGGCCACTCCACTATTAGACCCCTACTGTTTAATGGTGAAAATTATTCATATTGAAAAACTAGGATGATGTTATTAATTAAAGAAAATAATTATGAAGTTTGGAGAATCATCACTAGATGTCCTTACATCTCTAAGAAAACTATTGGAGATAAAGAAATGATCAAAGCAGATGATGAATGGGATGAAAATGACACTAGGAAAGCACAAGTTAATGCTAAGGCTGTACGTATCTTGTTTTATGCTTTAGGACCTAATGAGTACAATAGTTTCTTTTTGTGATAATGCTAAAGAAATGTGGGAAAAATGTCAAGTCACACATGAAGGAACCATTCAAGTGAAAGAAACCAAAATTGGGATGTTGACACAGATTATGAAATGTTTATAATGAAACCTAGTGAATCAGTGACTAATATGGCAAATAGGTTCACTAATATAATCAATGGCTTTAAGGGGCTAGGCAAGACTTATTTCAATGCGAAATTAGTCAAAAGGTTTTTGAATAGCCTCCCCAAGTCATTGGAAGTAAAAGTAACAACTATTAAAGAATCTAGGGATCTCAACACCCTCTCTATAAATCAATTAATTCGATCTTTGCTTACCTATGAAATAAAGTTAAAAAGAAGTGAGGAGGCTTCTAATAAGAGCATAGGAGTAGCCCTTAAATCCTCAACTAGTGAGGAAGATATGTTAGAGAAAAATAGCTCTTAGAATAAAGAATTAGATATAGCCATGCTTGCTAGAAAATTCAATAAGTTCAGGAACATATGACTAAAGGGGTAGAAAGGAAATATTTTAGGAAATATTCTAAAGGGAAAACTAGTGCAAGGCATGAAAATCTCATAATATGCTATGAGTGCAATTGGCGGGGATACATTAGATTAAATTGTTCCAAACCTAGGAAGAAAATGGCAAAAAAAAAACCTAAGAAAAAGGCAATGGTGGCAGCTTGGAGTGATAGTGATATATCAAAAGATGAATATGATGACGATGATGATGATCACAAAGAAGTTGCAAACTTGTGTATTATGGAAGATGAGGAATCGCTTGATTCTTCTAAATTTTGTGAGACTAATGACTACTAATTTAAAGAGCTTCAGGATGCTTTTGAGGAATTAGCAAATGAGTACATTAAGATGAGTGTAAAACATAGGAAGACAACTGCCAAGCTGACAAGTGAGAATAAGAACTTGGCAAAGACTAAGGTTGAATTAGAAGCTAGGATAGAGAGTCTTAGTTTAGAAAAGGAAGCGCTTGAAAAAAAGAACATAAATTTGGATAACTCCTTTACGAGATTCTATATGGCTCAACAGAAATTACATCAAATGTTGGAATCTCAAAGAGCCTTTTTTGACAAAGGATAGACTAGGTCATAATCATGTTGAGAAAGAGTCTCAACTAAAGAATTTTCTTGTTAAAGAAAAAGATGTTCAAGCTATGAAAATAAGTGTAGCTTTAGAATAGGACATAGTGAAAATAAGTGTAGGTTTAGCAAAACTACACTTAGGAAGAAAAAATGTTAGGAAACTATGCATTCCTAGGCGTGCATTAAATTCAAATGTTATTTTATCATTATGGTTGCCTAGGGAAACCAAACTTCCTAGCACTAACCCTTATGGACCCAACAAGTGTAGGTACCAAAACAAATATGATCTTTGTGCTGCAAGTACATGAAACAAGTGATGAAGTTAGTGATCAAGTATTGAAAAACAAAAGAGACCTAAATTACAAAAAAGAAAAGAAAGTAAGAAGAAAAAAAAAGGCAAAGCTCAAAAGGAACACCAAAATGCCTTAACCAAGAATTGAGAATTAATCATCTCTCTAGCTTAGGAGTATTGTAAGATAATTCTTACTCTTATACTCTAATCTTAATATCCTCATATGAAATGAATGCAACTGCAAGAGTTGTAAATAGTAAATATGATCATAAGAATGCACTTCATGAAAAGTATGAAATGATTGTGTGAGATATTGATATTTAAAAGCCATCTTAACATTTTTAGGATTTAGCACTACAAGAAATTAGACATTTAGTAGCACTTATATAGTATCATTTCAGTTAAAACGCCACCAAATCCCATGTTTTTAATATGATAGCAATGTTTCTTTCACAAAAATCGTTAAATTTAAAAATAACAGTGTTGATAGGTAAAAACTCTGCTAAGTTGAAAAAAAAAAGTCTTTTTAAAATAAACCCACTGAATTTAACAAAATAGTGGCATTTCTAAAAAAAACACCGCAATCTTACAAAATTTTAAGATATAAAATAAAAAAATAAAAAATAAATATTCTAAATATATTTTAGAAATATAAATAAAATATTTAACAAGATAGTCTTTATTTTTTAAATGCTGCAATATACTATATAATTTAATCTATAAAAAGGAAAAACCCGCGACCTCGCTTGTTTCCAAATCTTTCTCCCTCTACGGTTCTCACTCCCAACCCCAAATTCGTCAGATATATCTCTTGTCGCTTCAAGGTTTAAAAGTTCACGTCTCAATTTCTGCTTTGCCTGATGTCAATTGACACTTCAATTCCTTGCACCCTTGTTCTTGAGGTCTCTTCATAGGTTAGAGCTTAGCACTTCAATCCTGGTGGCAGTTTTGTTGAGGGTTGAGGGTTTAGTGAGTAGAGAAGCTAATAGGATCAAAGATGATGTTACAAGGTTCGAATCGAAGAATCCACTTCGTTCATCGTCATTCCGGAATGGTATTTTCTATTCCCTTTTTTCAGCTTCAACTTTAGCCACATTTGGATTCTTTCTCTCTCTTTATTTGATTTTTGTTACTATAATTCAAGCAGTGGCTGGATTAGAGGCTGACGGTAGGCAACTTGTGGCATATGCTAAATCTGAAGCTACTAGTTATGAAAGGTTTTTTCTGTTTTTTTTTTCACTTACATTTCTCAAAATTCAGCTTTAATTTTTTTGTTAGTTGTCCATGTAATTCGTAAAATTTAATTATTTCGTTTTCTTTTGTACAAGTGTTGTTTCAAAACTTTTGTTTACTTACGGAAACCTGTGATAGATCTTAAGTCTGTTTGCCTAATCGAATATTTAAATATAATTCTTATTGGCAAACGTGAGAAAAAATGTAAGTAGTTAAAACATATTTAAGTGTGCTTTTTATTGGCAAAAATGCTATCACTTTACTGTTTGAGTTGTAGAAATTGTGCATATTAATGTTTTGGATATTATTCTTAATTTTTGTGAGTTAAGTTGTATTTTTATAATTTGAAATATTTGATCTCCTTCTTGTAGGGAACTTGAAACAATAGGTTATCTGGTTTGACCCTTTATAAGCATTACAACATATTTCAAGACCTTTTTTCTTTTCTATGTTTTTCCCTATATTTTCATTCTTTTTCTTAGTTTTTAGCTATGCACAACTTTTTTCCATTCTCAAGGTTATGGATTCTGTTGAGAAATATGGTTAATCACAACTAATTTTGTTTTGTATAAGTAGAACATATTTGTAAATTTTTAATGTTAATTTCTCTTATAGATTAAATATATATTTTTTGACAGGCAGGAATAATATGTTTATTTAACAAATAAAATTTGTTTTTGTAATACATGTAGTACTTTGCCCTTGAATGTAGTACGATAAATTGGAAGTATCATATTACACGTAAGCATATTATAGGTTATTATTTCAATAGTTTCCTAAGCATCTCTAGGTTTTATCTAATATGCAATTCAGATTGCAAACAAGGGTAGGAACATCATTTATAATAAACAAAGATGTGTAGCTAACATCCTTATGAAAGCCCTACTATTATCTTAAAGGATTTCTGTTCAAAAATTAAAGGATTTCCTCAAGTATTCTTAGAGGATTTTTGTCCAAAAATTTGCACTAGAGAATGTTATGACCTTAGAAAAATTATTATCTAATTTTTCTAATCCTCCCATTCCCTACCTTCCTTCTTCTCCCTGCTTTACTCTGTCCACTCAACACCCTAGCCTCTTCAATTTCTCTCTCTTCCTCTCTAAAACTGCTGATTCTTCCGCTCTCTCTACTCTAAATCCTCTTCTTTGTCTTCGACTCACAAGGATGAAACTGGGGTAAGTATTTTGTTTTGACCATATTAGTGTTAATGTTGTTGAATTAATTGTAGCAATTGATCTATTAAGCACTACTGCTTGTTCTTGACATTTTGTTATGATCATATTAATTTTAATGTTGTTGAATTAATCATAATGATTGATCGATTAAGCACTACTGTTTGTTCTTGACACTTTGTTATAACCAAATTAATATTAATGTTGTTGAATTAATTATAATGAACAATAGTGGATCCCAAAGAATGAAAGATTTAATGAATGGGAGCAAGCTTAATGGTATTTTGCTCTACAAATAACTGTGCTGCTGCTTTCAGTTCTTGTAAAATGTTTGACTATAGCATATTTCTCACCTCAGATCTTATGCTTTCTAGCTAATTTAGTGCTATAAAAAAATAATAAATTAAAAGGTTGTTTCCAGAATTGGTTTACCAAAGGTTCAGTTTGATGGAATCTAGGTCTGTATGATATAACGATGCTGTGGTTTGAACCAAACCAAAGAGTTCGTTTCAGGGAATGCATGCATTCAGATGGCACCTGTTCTTATGTTTTTTTCTCTCTCTAGATACTGTCAGAAGTCTCTTCATTTCTGCAGGCTTCATTGAGGGATTATTCTAGCCATTGGGAAAATCTTAAGTTTGTTATCATTCTAACTTGATTGTGCATAGCATGATATGCTTCATGACCCTTGGTTTGATTTTGCCACATAGTTCTTGGTTTGGAATGGTTTCTGGCACTTTTGTGTGCACTTGAGTATCTTAGGGCACGAAACTTATATATTCATAATTCATTGGTCAGATCTGAAGATAGAAACCCTAAAGAAGTACATTCTTGTTTCTTTTTTTACTGCTTCGAAGGTTAACGTATTTTTGTGATGCAGTAGCTGAAGAAAGTGCGAGACTCTCAGCAGCCAACTAATTTAAATGTAATAACTAAACACTTTAATTGTTAAATTGCTCACTAATTGAAATTATAAGCTTATTCTCTCTTGCAGAATGGTGTTAGAGGACAATGGTTGCATCAGTCCTATGGAGGACAATGCTTCAACTGCACAGCTTTTGTAAGTCTGCATGAACATTTAAAGCCAATACATATATTTTATGTGGACTTGGTTATTGGAAAATGTGAATTCAGCAATTTCTTTAGCATGGCATTAAAGGATGAGGGTTTTTTTTTTGGTTGTCAGCAACATGCAGTTAATGTTTTAAAAGAGGTTCAAGCATATCTTTTGATTACTTTTGATGTAATTAAACGCAGCCTTAGGCTCTTAATTTCTCTTGTTTTCTATCTATTTTTCTTTTAGGCATTGATCTGTCCGATGCTACTGCTACCTCTTTTTTTCCTGGGGCTTTCAGCTCAATCAGCTAACAGTGATTTGGTGGATTGATTATTCAAAGGAGAGTTACAACAGTAATGCCTTAACTCCTTTTTGAAGCTGTCTTCGGTTGAAAAGACTATTGCAGTATTGCTGAATGTTCTCTAGGGTAACTTCTCAAGCATATGTTAATTAGTTTGTTTATAGTTGTGTTAACTCATAAAAATCTAAAGCCTAGTATGCATTCTGTATCATTTGCTGTTGTTGATGACTAGTTCAGGCTATTGTTGTTGTAATTATGTTTAGGAACGGAATGTAGCAAGAGCTTTTAATTTTCTGTTTAACTATTGAGTTCATTCGATTTGTGACTATCTGTCTTATTATGTAAGTTAAGCTTGCTTAGGATTTAATATATTTGTAATTATGCTTAAGATTGGATTGCAGCAAGCTTTTTTTCTTAATCATCATTGTTTGGGCTGTCTTAACTAGGTAAAAATGCTATTGAGTAATCTACATAGTAATATAATATCTTAATATTTTAATAATATTAATAGAAGTTCTGTGTAAAAACAAAAATTGAAATGATGAGATAATCCTTTATATATATATATATATATATATATATATATATATATATTATAATAGACATAAAAAGGAAAAAATTGAAAGTAGACCTGTAACTAAAAAACATTTTTGCATGATTGAAATAATTGCAAAATCAGTATTGGAAACCACTAGATTGAAGTAGACTTGTCATCATCGATGGTGTAGTAGATTGACGTGATGTTCTTCAAATCTTTCATTCGGCTCTTTAAACTCAATTTGTGGCTCCCGAGAGAGAAAGGACGTAAAGTTGGCTGAAAATTTTGAGATTCTTGAGAGAGATGGTTAGATGCAGGGAAACTAATGTTGCACTTTTAGTGGCATTTTTTAAGAGAAATGTTGCTAACTTAGCGGCGTTTCTCTTAAAAAACGCTACTAAGCAATTGTTCTAGTGGCGTTTTTAAAACGCCATCACGCTAGCAGCATTTTACAAAAAAACACCATTATTTTTCTCGATGTTGGAAAGGTCAGCATTTGCTTCTAATGCCACAAGTATTTAGCGGTGTTTTTAACCACCACTAAATGACCAAAAAAACACCACGAAAAATACATTTTGCTGTAACGGTCGTTCGTTCTGTTTGTCTGCATTGCATTGTGTCTCATGTCCGTATGTTTGTTTTAGCTTAGTTCCATTGAAATTCATTCGAGTGTTCTTTAACAATGCCTAGATCATTCACTCAAGAATTGACAAAGAAGTTATTTTAGGAATAAAGTCATACAACTTAGGGGAAGAAGTTATCTTTACAAAAAAGGACTTGTCAGAAGGAATTCTTTTGGACGAAGATGGTAAAATCTCTGAATCCTTCTACTTTCCTCAAAACTTTCATGTTCCTTATGATTCACCAAAAAATCTAGTATTTCATGATTAGGTTCTCTACATCATTGTGTCACACAATCTTCAACCTTACAACTGCAGAAATACTCAAATCAGTATGGAAGCATACTGGTGAATGCATGCTATTCGAAGTGGACAAAAACTAAATCTAGTGTACTACTTCTTTAAAGATATGGTTGAGTTTGTTTATGGGAAACATGACTTTATTGTCTCACCTATTCCTCTTGCCTAAATTCTTGAACGTTATGGTTTCAACATGAAGTGTGAAATCCACACTTATCATCCTCAAGAAATTTTTCTAAATTTTAATACTTTTGAACAAGAAGGATTTATCCATGATAGTTACCTTCAATGGAAACGACTTGAGTCAAGCAAAATAGAGGAAGAATCAGATTAAGAGAGACATTAGAGGAGAAGTAGAAGACTAAGCATAAGGCATTCTCTGCATGAAATGATAATACGTACCCCTGTGGGTCTCAACTTCAAAATGAATGTTTGAATAGTGTTTGCCTTAGTTAGCTGAGTGTTAGATATTTCTCGAATGAATAAAATGGTGTTTAATCTCTATCTTTTTCTAGGGAATCTAAAGTCCTCTTTGTATCTGTGAAACTACGATATAGATTTCGTATATGGATTTTGAATATAGCTTTTGAGGCGAAACTGTGATAGGATTTTATAATTATGTTTTGAAATATACCGAGGCATATATACGTTTATGTTTTCTTATGGTTTTCATGTATAAATGCATTACTATCATGGCATATACTTATTTTAGTTTTGTTTTACATGTAACACTCACCATTTTCAAATGCTTGTTTAAAATTCATGTCATGATATCTTTTATAGGAAACTTGATTTTAGAATCATTTTCCTCGTTAATATCACATCTGCCTCTATATGGTACTAATTCTGTGTGCTTGTATTAGTTGCTTTCTATGTGTTAGCTCACTAATCCATTTTCAATGTTTTTAGACTAAACGGTCTTAAGGGTATCCTCGATTAGAGTTAGTCTCACGCAGCTACTGTTATCTCTACAAGGAAGGTATATGTAGGGATGTATTTAAGATTGTAATGTACTATTTTTAGTAAACAACTGTGGGATGTAAGTTAAGCCCTTGGGATGTATTTGAGTTGAGTTACATGTGTACATGCAATGTTAGTGTAACATTTGGTTTTGTGTAACTTGATGATTGTGGTGGAGACTATGATTTAGCATGTATGATATGTTAATTGGATTATTTTAGAGAATCATGATCTTCATAAAAGCAGGTTGTATGTGCCATAATATGACTCGGATTTGTGAACTTTGAGTTAAATGTTACTTCTTATCTAACCCACGACAAACATTAAGTGCATGATAATTAAGAAAAGTCTTCTGTATGTGTATATTTATGGTTTTTGTTAGCAACAAGAAATGATTTTGCTAAATTTTCAAAAACATATATCATCTAGAGGGATTAAAGCAAATTTAAAATTCATTTAGCATAAGTTTTGTCACATCAAAAATGAGAAAATTGTTGATTTTGAAATATTATGATTTTGATATGATCTTAAAAAAACTTAGGTAGAATGTAATTTTAACTGTAAGCATGATTGGATTGATTGTTTAATTATTATAAGGTCACGTTTAATATACGTGAAAAGCCAAATATATATGGATTTAAAGCCAAAAATTATATATACATATTTTGTGATGCCTTGATGTGCATCCTCAAACCATCACACTGAGCGATTCACTCATTCGTATGGTCCGTTTTGGAGTGTACTTTGTAAGGCTATTGCTCTGTATGGTTTTATCAAGGAATAACCACCTCAATTTGTGTCTAGAGGGATTCGAACATTTAATCTCATGTAAGTGTTGAATGCCTCTTAACCAATTGTCCCAGGGCGGTTTTTACTCGATAAAACCGTGCAAAGCGATGGCCTTATAAGGTGCATTCCAGAGCGAATAATACATATGAGTGATCTGTTCGGTACAGTGGCCTAAGGGTGCACACTAGGACATCACAATAAAACGCATGGAACAATTGGTACCATGAGTGTAAAGTTTAGCTACCTAAGAGTCCTGAGTTTGAGCACTCATAAGGACGCAAATTGAGGTGGTTATTCTTCGATAAAACCGTACGAAAGCTAAGTGCTACATCTTGGGCCAATGCGATTTGCAGGTGGGAGCCACCTCTAGAATCTTAAAGCGGATAATATGAATGAGTGACCCATCCGGTGCGGTGGCCTAAGGGTGAACATCGAGGTGTCACATATTTAAACTAGAGTTTTTTCTGCATCATCAAGCTAATTATATGTGTTTCATGTAAAAGTATCGATACCATTTGAATATGTATCAATATGATATGAATTTGAATATTGGTGGGTTTAATGAAGTATCGATGCGCTATCGTGACATTGAAACAGAAGCTAATGCTTTATTCCATATATCAATATTGCTAAACACAATATTAATATTGTTTACTTTATTTATGCAGGATTTTCCCTAGAAGTATCTATACACTTCAAGCCTGATTAGCTCCAACAGTCATATTTTTGAGTCAACCAATAGGAAGATTCATTTCAGTAGCCAAGGCCTTAAAGTAAAGCTATAAAAGCTTGTAGCTTGAAGCAGTTTGGACAAGAGCCAAAATTGCAAATTAGAAGTTATACCTTTATGCTAAAATCTTTAGGTCAAAAATATAATAAAAGAGACAAGACCAAGTTGTTGTAAAAGTTGTTCTTAAGCTTGTAAAATTAGCAGTGTAAAAGTTATTCTCTATGCCTGCTAAAGGGAAGTTTAAGTTATCCTTGAGCTTGTGAAAAAGGAAGGTTATCCTTGAACCTACAAAAAGGAAGGCTTTCTCCTTGAGCCTGAAAAAGAGAGTAGTTGTACCATTTTCAAGATTGTGAATATGGTGTAAAATCCTTGTAAGAGTCTAAAGTTATAGGACGTAGGCAGGGGTACCGAACCTCTACAAATCTTTATGTAAAGCTTCTCTTCCCTACACTCTTTAAATTGTTCATTATTAATTGGTTAACTACATTATTCATTATTACGTTGTGTATAGTTCAACTGGTGAAAGTTGCTTTTTAGGCAGAATTAGAAAAATATTAGAAACCAATTCACCCCCTCTTGGTTTTGGTTCAAGCTATCTATATCCAATGAAGTACATAAAAAATGATTCTATAAGAAATAGAGCTATATGTACTGGTAGTAGGTTGTTTTGTGCTCATGGTGCAGTAGTAAAGGTGGAAACATATGTGTTTAAGCATTAATGATTGCTGACAACAAAGAATAAAAAGGTGACAGCAAATGTGGTTGTTAAGAAGTTAAGGGAAGATACTAATGCTATGCCTTTTATTAAGCCTAGGCATTTAAGGGTACTTGTGAGAAAGTATCTAACGATGAATGTGTCATATGATGTGTGTAGATCAGCCAAGCATTGTTTTGAAAAAATGGAAGAAAAATACGAAGAGAAACTTAGTGTCTTGAATGATTATGTAGAGAGGCTTAGTGTAACAAATCCTGAAGGCACCATTGTTTTAAAGGCTAAGAGGCCAACCCCTAATTCAACTCCGGTTTTTAAAATATATCTGTACTTTGGAGCTTTGAAGCAAGATTTTTTGAGAGATGTAAACATATTATTAGACTTGATAGATGTTTGCTTAAAGGGTTGGTTAAGGGACAATTGCTAGTGGCTATAAGAAGGGATGAGAATAATCAAATGTCCCTAATTGCATGGGCTGTGGTAAGGGAGAATACTATCAACTAGAGATTGTTTATTGAGTAGTCATCTGCTGATTTGGGAATATAAAGTGGATTGGGGTTGTTAGTTATAAGTAACATGTAAAAGATATGCTAATTAAATTATTTTATATTTTTAGTTTTGATATAAAAAGTTCATTTGCTAATAATTTCTTTTTAGGGTTTGACGAAATCTGTTAGGTACCTCTTGCCTTTGGTTGAGCACAAATTTTGTGCTAAGCATAGTTATGCTAGGTGGAGGGAAGGGATGAGAAGCACAAGGAAAAAAAGCTAAAATTGTAGTTTTGGATAAGTGCTAGGTCTCCTAACTAGCTTGACCTACAAAAATAGTTAGGGGCTAAGGAAGAGCTTGAGGGAGCGTTTAGTGCAAATGAAGAGTTATTATAAAAATGACTTGTTCAATATTGGTACCAAGCTTTCTTCAGTGACATCATTAAATGTGAAGTCATTGATAAGAACATGTGCAAAACTTTTAATGGTGTGATTTTGGAAGCTAGGTATAAGCCAATCATTAGCATGCTAGAAGATATTAGATTATATGTATTAAGGAGATTAGTGCATAAATGGGAGTTAGTGAGCAAGTGGAAGACTGATTATGGACCAAGAATTATAGAAAAACTTTTGAAGTCAAGAAGGCTATGTGTTAAGTAGGAGGTTGAATGGAATAGGACTGACAAATATGAAGTTTTTGAGGAAAATGTACTCAAGCAAGAGAGAGTTACACTATTATTTTGCAACAACATTTGTTCATGCAGCAGGTAACATATTAGTAGGGTTCTTTGTCAACATGCTTTGAGTGTAATACTTTATAAGAGGGTAAACCCTCTAAATTATCTAAATTCATGGTCCAACAAAGAGATATATTTATGTGCATATAAACACATGTTGGACCTAATTAAAGTAATGCAATTCTATCCCAAAAGCATTCATGACCAGATAAGCCTCCTTTGGTAAAGAAGATGGTTGATAGACCTACCAAGAAAAGAAGGGAAGCAAATGAAGGAAATGGTGGAACCAAAATGTTAAGGCTAGAGAGGAAGATGGCATATAGTTATTGTCATGAAGAATACCACAAGAAGTTAACATATCCAAATAGATCAAAATATGTAAGAATTCTAAAATTAAATGTAATATACATTATGTATGTTTTATTATTATATTGATTGTTTGTTGGTTGTTGTAAGCCCAGCTAAGACTTCAAGGCCTCGAAAGAATAGAACAAACACCATATATAAGGTAATACATTCTAACCTACTATTGCAAACCCTAAATCTAATGGTGATGATGTTGTTAATAGAAATCAGAGCAAGGTAAATTAATTATGAAAGTCATGAATTGCATTCAATTGTTATTAGTTTCCTTTATTGACCTATGTGTTGGCATTCTAGGCAATTGTAAGACTTCAAAGCCTCAAAAGAAAACAGCAAACCCCACGTATAGGCCAACACACCTTAATCTTGTTGCTGCAAACCCTAAATCTAGTAGTGATGATATTGTTACTAGAAATCAAAGCAAGGTAAATTAATCTTGAAAGTTAAGGATTATATTCAACTATTACCAGTTTCCTTTATTAACATGTATGTTGGTATTCTAGAACAAACCTGAGAGTTAAGAAGAGATAAAAGGAATGGAAAATGATGGCTATATTAAGAAGGGAATGGTTTTTATCAGGATCCTGATAGTGAAATTTCAATATTCAGTGTAAGTAATTCTCTTCCTATTTTTCTTAACCCTAAACCTTAAAACCTTAAACTCTATAACCTATTTTTTCTACTAGCTTGATAGACTTGGTGAGTTGATTATAGGAAAGGGAGAGATGATGTTTGGATCATATATATCTAGAATTAACTGATTGTAATTATAAAATATTCACATACACTATACTTTAATTCATTATTCCATCACTTGTCAAAGTAATTCACATTCATTATTGATTTGTAGGCAAAAAGGAACAAAAGAGTACCTAAAAGAAATGCAGCAAAGTTAAACAACTTTCTACACAACAAAGTGTTGAACCAAATGAACAAAAGGGGAATAACTTGCACGCTAATCATGACTCTAATGAACCACATTGAAGACATACTTTTTGTTTTCTGTCATGTCCAACCTCTATTGGCATCCCTTAAATAATGTATCAATTCCTTTAAATGTTCACACTTTATTGGCTTATCATGCCAAACGAAATATCTATAATAATTAACTTGCATTTTACAAGTTCGTAATCAAGTTATTTTATAGTACCCAAACAAGTAGTTGATGTAAAGAACCAAAATGGTTTAATGAAGTAAAAATCCAAACTGTTTTAATCAAGTTCAGCATTATTAAGTTCATAATGAAGTAAACTAACATGGTTTAGCACTACCATATACTTGAAAGTTGTTGCAGTCAAAGAATCTCCTTCTAGGATTCTCATAACTTGTTGAAGAAACCATAGGCATTTTGTTTTCGCAATAACAATAAACTGGGTCACCTTCATAATCATAAGTGAAGGTTGTCTTCACTTGACGCACAAAATTAGTTGAAATAAAGTCAGTTACAAGGTTTTCATTAGTGCATTTGGGTTTTTTTTTTTCACATTTGCCTTTTGAAAACCCTAATATATATCTCAAATTTAGAACCATAAACCTGACTTATCTTGAATTCCTAAGATTTTTCTATAAGCTATTATGGGTTGTTAACTCCAAAACCTTCAAATTCTAGCCTCTGATTTCAACCAACTCAAAAGGAAAACCCTAAACCAGGATTGACTAAAAGAAGAAGCTGAGAAATTGAGTTTTCAAATTTGGTGTGGTTTTTCAAACAAGAAACTTGGGAAATGCATGAAAACCCTAAACCTAAACCACAATTGAATAGAAGAAAAACCTGAGAAATCTTGGTTTTCAACTTTAGTATGGGTTTTCAGCAAAAAAGCCACCCTAAACCATGAATTGTAAAAGAACTATAGAAATTTGGGTTTTATTCCCTTCAAAATCAAAGGAGAACATTGAAGAATAGGATTTCCCATTTTCTTGTTTCCTTTAAAATCGAGTTTATTTTTGGGTTTAGGGAAAGAATAGAAATTTAATCATTAAGCCACATGAAATTTTAAAAGCCACGTCGTCTTTGCCAAGGTTAAAAAATTCCACTTCATCTTGATCAAAAGCCATGTGTGCAAAGTCAAATACAACATCAACACACTAAACGGAGGGTAACAGCCCCAAAAAACGACCATACTTAATTTATAAATTTAAAATTGTTATGGGACTAAATTCCTTTATGGTGTGTTTGGTTAGGTAGAATTGTGTTTCAATTCTGCCATTTTTTCAAAAATTCATGGAATTTGCGGTTTGGTTGAAGGAAGCAAAAAATCGCAGAGGTACTGTGCAGAAAAGTGGAACCGTGCGAGAAGGAAAACCAAATACTCTACCCCTCCCCCCCCTCCCCCTGAATAGCTTTTCCGTGAGCAATTTATCTATTTTTGGAGTAGTGTGTCCTTTAAAAAATCTAAAAATGACAGCAAATGCCACCATCAACCTTTCTCTTCTGCTCCTACTCATTCTGGTCATTTGCTTCTGGTCATCTCCTCTTCTGCTCCTGCTCATTCTGCTTCTGCTCGACTCCTCTTCTGCCTTTCTCCCCACTTTTTTTAATTTCAATCTAAAAAAACGAAGTTGAAGATCATTACTCAGCATACATTGCAAATTTTTGTAGGTTAGGGTATCCTCAATCCATTCTTTTCTTTTTTGATGGAGAGAATTTTTGAAAAGTTGATTTGTTAAACGAAAATAGGGGTGGATAAGTGAAAGTTTGATGATTTGTTAAACGAAAATAGGGATGAATTAGTGAAAGTTTGAGTTGGAAAGAGAAAGCGTCGAGGGTGGCTAGTGAAGTTTGAGCCGGAAAAAGTGAAAGTCGAAGGCTATTTTTATAGCTGTCGCTCGTGCATTCAAATGCCCATAATGGGGCATTTGAATTTCCCAAAACATTATGCAAACAGAATGCTTTTCAACAAGGGGCATTCGAATACCCATAATGAGGAATTCGAATTCTCCAAGGCATTCTACAAACAGAATGCCTTTCAACATGAGCCATTTGAATTCCCATAATGGAGCATTCGAATGACCTGTGCTGAAAGATGTTTCCCAATTAAAAAATAATAAAATTTAAATATTTTATAATATATTTGTAAATTTATATTTTTTATAAATTAATTTTAATTATTTAGAAAATAATAATTCTAAATATTTTATAATTACTTCTAAAGTTATATATTTTATAAATAAATATTAATTATTTAGCAAATAATATTTTATAAAAAAATATAAATATTTTAATATTAATTTTATGATAATTTTAATATTTAAATGTAAGGTATTTCAGTAAATACTTAAATGAAAAAAAATTATATTAAATTTTAATAACTTTATATTAAAAGGGTATTTTGATCATTTTAATCTTATTCCTACCTTTTTCCTTCCCTTAAACCAAACAAAAAAAAACTTAGAAAACTTATTCCATTCTGCCAACCAAACAACATAATACATATTCCTCCTATTTTCTATTCCCTCAGAATATATTTTCTATCCCTTCTCTATTCCATTCCGCGAATTAAACACCACCTTAAGTTATACTATATGGACTAAATCTAAAATTTAATAGAGTGAAAGGGCTATTTGCATAATTTCTCCAAATAAAAATAAAAGACCAAAGAAAAAGAGAGAATAGAGAGTAGAATGGATAATTTTCAATGATGAAAAATGATTGTTACAATGTTGTCACCTTATAAGCACTACATTTGCTGAAATTAACAAAATTGCTACTTGCAAGGAACCAATGAAAAAAGATCAGCAGCTAACAATATCTAACAGCTGCCAATTACAAGTATCTATTCCAAACTGACTAATAATTAGCTATAAGCTCAGCTTCTAATGGTCATTTTTGTTCCTGGTCTCTATGTCCTTCACCAAATTGTTCCCTTCCCAGCTTCCTTATACAATTCCTCTATCTCCTTATACAATTCCTCTATCTAGTTTTCTCCTATGTTTTTATCGTTGCCATACCATCGAGTTCAACCCTTAGATTCATCATAGTGATAATCAAGCAATGGTATAAATGGTATATACTTTCTCCTGAGTTTTCTTAGATTTCCTTGCTATTTTGGTGGTTTATAATAAAGCATGTTAAAATGGAAAGGCAATAATGGGGAATTGCATTTTTAAGGTTTTTAGTGGGTTGCGACGTTTATCTAATGAGTTTTTGATTTGGTGGTCATATGTTTATTTAACATTGTCAGTTTCTAATTAGAAAACTTCAAGAAACTAGATTTGTTTACTAATTTGTAAGACATGCACTGATTAACATTGTTTGTTTTTGTGTGGATTGCAATGTTTATCTCATGGGTATTTGTGTTAGTATTTCTTAAAAAGTAATAAAAGGTATTGTTTAGTTGCTAAACAAAAGAAAATTATGATTGGTAATAACAACAATATTGACTTTCTAGTTACCTATCATTGCAGGCCAACATGCTAATAGGCTAGCTCGAATCGCTTCCGAACCAGATTATTCCAGCTCCAGCCCAATAGCATAAGGGACTGGAAGGTCCGGTTAGATACTAGACCGGTTTTGATTTGGTTCAGTGGCAGCCTACTAGAACCAATTTGATCCAGTGAAACAAGAATTGGTTTCAAATTGGATTGGACTGATTTCGATTTTTTATTTATTATTTAACAAACTTTAAATTTTTATTTTCTAATAAACGACCAAATATTTTTTATGTGAAAAATCCTTTCAAAAGCTAGAAAGATAATAATCACGGAACCTTAATCCATAAAAAAATTTACTATGTATAAAATTGTTTACAATAATACAAAACATAGAATATATAAAACTATTATTCAAAATTAATAAGAATATGCCTTGGAATTTTTTTCCTCTCCTCAGAATTATGCTTATGGAACTCGTCTCTTGTTCTCTGTTCTTGCTTCCATTATTTCGCTTTGAACCAATCTTTAGGACATGTGAGCATGCATAATAATACTAGAGAAAGATTGGTTTGATAGTCTCTAATAATTCTTTCACAAGTAAAGAATATTGATCCTGATGTAATGAAGGTTGCTTGAATCGAGAAAAGATCTCATGACATGGAAGGTAAAACAAAATATTGCATTTCATTTTGTTACTACCATTAGAAGAGATCGAAATTCTTCTCTAATCAAAAACGTTGATTCAAGAACTGTTGCCCATTCGAACTACCTTGACTTTGTCGGAATAATGATAATGATGTTTGACCTTTTCCCTTTCAACTTCAATCTCTTCCTTGCTACCTTGATTGCATCAAAAATATCTCTTCATCCATTATTGGCATTGTCATTTGAATTGTCTTGATGTTGGTTGGACTAATCCTCTCACTTTCGTAAAAAACGAGAAAATCATTATAATATTCATAAAAGTTTCCATATTTTTTTCGTTGACTAGGATCAAATAATAATGCAATGCAATGAATAGGAAGAATTTTTTTCTCCAATATTTTAAAAATTTTTCTTCCATGACTTACACAAAACTACTTAAAATTATCATTTTTTTCTAAATTGTAAAACTTTCAAACATTGAAAAAACTAGAAGAATAAAAAAAGTTGTTAGATAATGTTGACAAAAAAAATTTTCAGTTGCAAGTTTAAAAGCAGCTAACAATTCAACACAATTTTCAATAAAATGCCAATCATTTTAATCAAGTTGCAATGTAGGAAAAGCATACTTGTTAAAAAATAGGGTTACAACACCTGTAAAAGGTAAAGCATATTAAAGCAAACGATAGAATGAGTTTCATCTTGTTTTCATGGGAAATGAAAATAAAATGGGATCAATCTCACTTGTGTTACAAATCAACTTACATTCACATTTGTGATGCGGATTACCAATCCATTTTCCTAAAGATTTATTTTCTTTTATCAATTGAGATACACCACCATAATTAAAATCGTTTGTAATACACAAATTAATTACATGGCATGCACATCTAACATGACAATGTAATTCATTTAAAATTTGTATTAAATTATGAATTAAAATTGGAATAGCTGAATTATTATTAGATGTATTATCTAGAGTAATGATAAAAATTTATTTTCAATGCAATTAATTTTACAAACATTAGTAATATATTGAGCTATAATATATGAACTATGTGATTGATCCAAATAATCTAAAGATAAAACACATTTTTGTGTGCACCAATTGTCATCAACCAAAAGACATGTAATAACAAGTAACTAAGGCCATTACTACTAGTTCAAATATATCTAGATAAACTAACTCTAGAAAAAAAAAATTTAAGATGTTCAATTAAAAATGTCCTACTAAAAATGTCCTACATTCTAGATACATTTTCATGCAATTATTTCTTAATTTGTGTCTAGAAATAGATTGATAAGTAGGTAATAAATACTAACTATATTCTTAAGTATCCCTCATTTTTAGATATTGTGAAAGAATGTTAACATTTTTAATTACAAACCTAACTAAACTCCATCGAGTTTTGTCATTTTTAAACAACCTTTTAGTTCTGCTTCGTGGATTAATTCGTTTGCGAACTCTCTCCCCTTAGTGGTTGCAATGTACCTTCATCTAAATTATGTTTTTAACTAAATGGTTTTTTAAAAGTACCTGTACCTCCCGCAGTTCCACACATTTTAAAATTAAACTAATTTTACTTAATTTACAAACAACACTATATTCAAACATACCTTCTTTTTGCACAAGATTAAAGTGATCTCATACCTTACTTCTTTTAGGCGCAGTTACAAAATGTTCCAGCAATAACGATGGTGGTATTGGCAGATGATTGTGTTTGTTGCACTTGGGTCGAAACCAAAACCTCCTCCATGTAAATTTCAAGCTCAAATTTATTGACACATTCTTTCCTTAATTCAGGAATGCAAGTATAAACACAAGACACAAATCATGAACAATGAAAACTTGCAAATTTTTTGGAATAATTAGAGATTCTAATTTGTAGGATAAGCAATTGAAAGAAATTGAGTAAGTAATAGAGAATTTGTAAGTAAATAAATATATACTATTAAAAGAAATTGAAAGATTTGTAAGTAAATAAATATATAATATTAAAAGAAATTGAAAGATTTGTAAGTAAATAAATATAAAATATATAATAAATAACGGTAAATTCCATCTAAATCCTTGAAGCTTGAATCTAATTAAAATTCATTCCATTAATATTAAAAATAGATACTCCACCCCAAATAACTTAACATCATTAACAAAAGTTAATATAATGCATGCAATTACAAAATTATCAAAGCCTAAACTTTTCAATCTAAATAATTATTCATTTTTTTTACTCTTCTCTATCTTCCACGATTTTTCACTCTTTTTTAACAAATATTTCATTCTTTTTCACAAGCATTGTTCAATCCATAATTTTCTTCTCAAATGTATTATATTTAATCTTATTAATTTTTAAAGTAAAATTATACTTAATTTAAATTTTAATAATTTCAATCAATGCTTTAAAATTTTCAAATTTTAAATTATTGATTTTGAATAATTTTATAAATCATTTTGTGTTTTTTAGTTTAATTTAAGTTATTTATATTTTTATTAAATCAATTTAAATAAACTCAAATGAATTTTTTTAGCCTACATCTATTATGAGTACTCTACTCTACCTGAGTTGTAATAAAACGAGCAAAGTATAAAACAATTATAATGTGCTACTTACTTAATACTGAACCTAATAAATAAAAAATAATATTTTTCATAAATCCCATAAATTTCATATGACAAGTGAGTTAACACAATATTCTTTATAAAATTGTTTATATAATAAATAATAAACACATAAATAAACAAAAAAAAACTTAAAAGTAAAAAAGAAAACTAACCTTTCAAAACCTAATTACTCTTCAACATTTCCTTCCTCATTCTTATTTGATTTTGAGTATTTAAAGTATTCTATATGATTCAAGGGCAAAATGGTCTCAAATTTAAATTTATAACAGTTTACTTGACTAACGGAAGGGTTTACTTGTCTTGTGAAATAAAAAGATTGGGATGGAGTGTTCACTAATTGACTAAAGTTGAGGTTCAAACCTCAACCACTTAGATGAAATTTATCATATATATATATATATATAAATATATATAATTGAGATGTGAGTAATTGAGAGAGAATTTGAGAGGTATAGGTAGAAAAAAAAAAACAAAGAGTGGGTATTTATAGATTTGAGAAATAGAAAGGAAAGAAAATTCAAAAATAAAAAAAATGGTGCCAACGAGTATATAACCGTTACCAACAATGACTAGCTAGCAAGCAGAGTGTCATGAGCCAACCTTGTATAGGGCCATGACCGGATAGAGAGGCTTTAGGGAAAACAAAATCCATGGACATAGGAAAATAGAATCCATGGAATTAGGAAAAGTGTCCCCATTTCAAACATTTTAATGGTTACTGGTATCATAGTTATAAAAGCTCTTTAGCTCTTTAGGAGGGGTGAGCAGTCGGCAGGTAGTTGGGTTGTCTCACTGGTAAAGGTATGTGCAAGCACATCCATTGAGGGCTGGTGGTGTGGAAATCTCAACTCTCTTTTGTAATCTTTGTAATATTTTCATCGTCAATAAAAACACTTTTTTCTATGGAGACATCTGTGGTTATGATGCTATGCTTTATTTATGCCCCATTCTTTCGTCAAGTGCCTTGTAGTGACTTATTGTTGGCTTATGACTTACCCAGATTATCGAGATAATTGGCTAACTTGTGTGAACGAGACCATCCAAGTGCCGCGCGGCCTATCGCTTCATTGTGAGAAAGCTTGGTCCATGATAGCTGGTATCCGAGCTAGGCAAGTGTGCTTGCAATCGAAAGGAAAAATGGTGACGACTCGAGGATGGTCTGATGATCGAATGAGAATTGAGGAGCTTGAGGCCACGGTGGCCACTGTGAAAGCTCACATGGTCACCAATGACCGATTGGGAGAAATTGAGATAGCCCAACGGGAGCTGTCTGACTTCTTAGCCCACTTAGGCGAGGAGACTAGAGATGCATTGAGAATTATCTAAAAAGAGTTCGAGGAACTCAAGGCTCAAATCGGGGTGCTTCAACTAGCTGTGGGCAGGGCAGGTTCTAGCACAACGGATAAGGGGAAAAGAGCTAAGATGCCAAAGTCGCGTCGTTACGGAGGGGCAAGAGATGCAAAAGAGCTTGAGAATTTCTTGTTTGACATTGAACAATATTTTAGGGCAGTACGCACAGAATCAGAGGAGGAAAAGGTTGCGATGGCCTCAATGTATCTTGTTGGAGATGCTAAGTTATGGTGGCATTCAAAGTTTACTGGCAATGAGTGCCCCATCAAAACATGGAAGGATCTAAAGCAAGAGTTGAAGAACCAATTCTTCCCTGAGAATGTAGAATACTTGGCCCGAAGAAAGTTGAGGGAATTGGTCCAAACAGGGACGGTGCGAGAGTTTGTCAGGAGCTTCTCTACCCGATGTTGGATATTAGGGACATGTCTTAAAAAGACAAGATGTTCTATTTCCTTGAAGGACTTAAGCCTTAGGCTAGGATTGAACTTCAAAGGTAGAAGGTACAAGATGTAGCCACAGCTATGGCTGCTGCCGAACACCTAAACGATTACAATGATAGCTCAAACAAACGTAAGTCCCTCCTTTATCTGGCAGTAACTCCAATTACAGGACTGGGGGAAAGTTGGCTAGAGTAGATAGATCATCAAGTGGGGGATCAGATAGGAGGCCACCCACTCGAGAAACACCCCAATCCAAGACAAACAACACCCAAAACTTCAAGCCAAGACAACCATTAGCTTGCTTCCTTTGTCAGGGACCACACCAAGTTGCTGAATGTCCCCACAGAGATGCCTTGAGTGCCCTCAGGACTACTTCTCAAGAGACATCTCAACCACCACAAACTACTGAGGATGATGTAAATGAACCTGCAAGGATGGGCTCAATTCAATTCCTAACTGCACTTAATTCTCAATTGAGTGTGATGAAGAAGGAGCCGGAGAAAGGCCTAATATATGAAAAGTTGGAGATTAATGGGAAGAAAACAAGGGCCATAGTGGACACAGGCGCGACCGACACTTTCATCACTCCAAACGAAGCCAAGAGGTGTGATCTGAAAGTAAATAAGGATTGTGGGAAAATGAAAGCGGTGAACTCACCGGCCGCCACCATTAGTGGGAGCTCTAAGAACGTGATGACCAAAGTTGGACCCTGGGAAGGAGGCATGAACTTCACTGTTTCCACCATGGATGACTTTGATGTTGTTTTGGGATTGGACTTCATGATGGTGGCTTAGGCAATCCTGGTTCCAACTACTAGTTGCTTGCTATTCTTGGGGGAACGCCCTTGTGTAGTGTCGGCCACAATCCTCCCTAAAAGCGAAAAAATCATCTCAGCTCTACAGTTTACGAAAGGGATCAAGAGGGGAGAGCCCTCATATGTAGCCTTGCCAGTCTACAAAAAAGGAACAGGGTCAAAGTTGGTGCCAGATAAGATCAACTCAGTTTTGGAAGAGTTGAAAGAGGTGATGCCGGATCAATTGCCCAATATGTTACCACCGTGTCGTGCCATAGATCATGAGATCAAACTAGTCCTTGGAGTTAAACTGCCTGAAAAGGGACCCTATCGTATGGCTCCCCTAGAATTGGCTGAGTTGAGGAAGCAGTTGGATGAGTTATTGCAAACTGGGTTCATCAGACCATCTAAAGCCCCCTTTGGCTCACCTGTAGTATTCCAAAGAAAACAAGATGGAAGTTTATGACTGTGTGTCGATCATAATGTGAAATCCCTAATTTTCTGTAATTTTTCCATGCTTGTACAGTTTTCCAATATGGATTAATGGAATAAATGGGAATTTCTGAAATTATAAATGATGCATGGGACATAAAGGGAATTAAGGCAATTGATGGTCAAACAATCAAAGGTCAAAGAGTCAAAGAGTCAAAGGAGGTGGTCAATGGCTGAGATGATGAGCATGCATTAATGGGCATTAAATGAACTAACATGAATCATCATCATCATCTCTTGCACCCCACGACACCAGCCCCATTTCCCCATCCCTCTCGTTGCTTCCATTTTTCCTCTAAGTGTCCATGGTTCTCACCTTGACAAACCACCATTTCAGGCCATCGATTCGTTAAGCTTCTCTAAAGAAAAACGATCCTTATCGATAGCTTAACCTATGCCTTTAATATGAAAGGCTAGATACAAGTGATTGAAGAGATCTTAAAATCTTAAAAGTTGGTGAATAGCAAAGGTAAGAGAAGATATGGTTTATGTTGATAATTTTGATGGTTTGGGATTATATGAAGTTGATATAGTAGGTTTATTGAGTTTTTAATTGTTATGATGTTTACAGCTTGAAGAGTAAAGAAAAAGGACAAGTGTTGGTGCAACCAACTTGTGGATTAATTGCTAATTGAGGTAAGGAATTTATGTAACGGACGTAGGGTGACTATGTCCGCATGTTTTATCATGTTTTGATGTGATTTGGAGAGAAGTACCAGCTGTTTCTTTGCATGAAAATGACATTTTCGGACTTGTTTCCTAGTACCAATTAGGTTAGGAGCAGCCGACTGCCTTAAGTAGCAGCCGACTACCTAGAGACATCAAAAACGCCGTTTTTCAAAAACCGACTCAAACCAGTCGACTGCCAAGGGAGCCAGTCGACTGCTATTTTCCAGAAACCATTCTGTTTGAAACCAGTCGACTGCCAGGGGGAGCCAGTCGACTGCTATTTGTCCAGAAGCATTCTGTTTCAAAACCAGCAGACTGCCAAGTGGGCCAGTCGACTGCTAATTCTCGGGAAACATTCTGTTTCAAAACCAGTCGACTGCCATTTGGGGCCAGTCGACTGCCCTATTTGTATTTTGAAAAATATAATAATTGAATTTCAAAAAGGGAAAGAAATTCAATAAGGCATAACATGGGGTAGCAGTCGACTGCCATATATGACCAGTCGACTGCCTATTTGAAAGAAAGGTTTTGAGAACCTGTTTTAAGAAAGAATATTCATACTTGTTTAAAACCTATATGAACAAGGTTTTGGAGACTATGAATCTCTCAAAAGAGCATGCACATTATTTGTTACTTGTATTTGACTGAGGAGCTCTAGTCCAGCCCTCAGACCCGCAGTACGGCACCTGACTAGTGAAACTGTGGGCTATAGACAATGGCCATGAGTCTCTTATTTGATTCGGCTTTAGGGAGGATCCCTGGCCCATACGTGGGTACGCCATTTATTTGATATCTCTCAGGATTATCCCTTACGGGATATATTTGCGGTATCCTCTTGAGATTTTTATATTGGATTATCCCTTATGGGATATATTTGCTGTATCCATTATATCTCTGGATTATCCCTTACGGGATATATTTGCTGTATCCATGATGAGAATTACTTGGTGCATGAATCTGTTGGATATAAATTGTCTCCCATCTATTTGAAAATATTTGTATATGCCTACTTGATTTCACGTGATTTGAGATCCGTGGAAATATTTGAAAGCATGATTTACTTGTATTTGATATTTGCGAAAGAAATATAAGCACTATGCTTTATAATGATTTTACATGACATTATAGAGTCAAGCAGGAAAACTGCATATAGTGATATAGTACGCTCTTTTACATAAGTTTCTTACTGAGCGTAAACTCACTCTTTTACAATTATTTTTCATACAGATTACTTGAAGTAATTCCGCTCCGGATAGAGGAGCATCTTTTGGGATTTTTGAGACACCTTCGAGGCACGCTTCCTATTTATCCTTTGAAGCTATATTTAGTCGGCCGTTACTTCGGTTAATGTACAATACAATACAATACTACAGTTTTGTATATGTTGGGGATTAGGGTGTATGAATATTTGAGATCCTGATGTATATGGCACATGTTTATAAATGAAAAATTTTATGCATGTGAAAATAAATATTATACTTTGATAGAAATGCCTAAAGCATAAGAGTAAGGGAGATTGACATCGGATAAACTAGTCGATTTATTTGTTATTTGAGTTAAAAGTTAGTTGTTATTTGGTTAGTGACGAGGACGTCACAGATTGGTATCAAAGCAGATTCGACTGAAGTTTGTCGATGTCAATAAGCTAGAATTAGAGTAATTCCCCAATGTACTGTACTAGCTTACTTGATTTTAAGTAGTATAACGGCTTAAGGTTATACTAAATGATGTTATTTGATCATGATCTTATCAGAATGAGTACTCGAAGGAGGGGTACTAGACGAGGACGAGGACGAGGACGGGGTCGTGATGAACCGCCCCAAACACAATCTTCTCCTCCATCTCCACCGCATAGCCCGAATACGAGGCTAGCTAAAATGGAGAAACATATGAAAAATATGTCCGCAATGTTCACCCAGTTTATGGCTAAATTTTCGGACGTGGCCGCTAGTGCACCGGCAGTTACCCCTACAATACCTCCTACTCCGGTGGTACAACCTCCACCAGTCCCAGCTAATGAGAGGCGAGATCCTACAGCTTACTGCAGTGCGGCACTGATAATGGAGTTTAAGAAGCTGGATCCGCCAAAGTTCAAGGGGGACAGTGACCCATTGGCCGCGAAAAATTGGATGAAAGCGGTCACCAAGGCATTTGGGTACTTGGCTTGCACAGAGAAAGAAAAAGTAGGATTGGCCGCCTACTTGCTAGTGGATGAGGCCGAACCATGGTGGCAGGCTACTCAGACAGTATTAGAGGCTAAGCATACTGAAGTGACGTGGGATAGGTTTGTGGAAGCTTTTAATGAACAATATGTCCCACGTACTGCTCAGAGGAGGTTACAGGTTGAGTTTTTGAACTTAACTCAGGGAAGTATGACGGTTAGCCAATATGAGTCGAAGTTCATTACACTGAGCAGATTTGATCCTGAGGTACTGAGAAGAGAGGATCATAAGACCTACAGATTCATGGAGGGATTGAGACCTTCCATTAGGTCTAAGCTATATCCATTGGACATCACTACCTATAGAGAGGCAGTCCGTAAGGCTTAACTATGTGAGCAGGACTATGAGTTTCATCAAGCAGACTTCCGAGCAAGGAATAAGGGTAAAGAACCTATGAAGCGGAAGTCAGATGAGAAGGCCTCGAGGGATAGATATCCATCTAGGAGGAATAGGCCTTATGATAAAGCCTCAATAGGTAAGCAAGTTTATTATAAGAAAATAAATTGTCTTCATTTAAAGGTTATATGGAACTATGTTAAATAGGAGTTATGATGATTATGATACAGGAATTCCTAGATCCACCGGGATCAAAATATGTGATGAAAGATCACAACATCCAGTTGGTAGTACCGCTAGCTCATCGAGGAGTACGATGCCGAGGTGTGTGCAATGCGGGAAATTTCATGGAACACAGCCTTGCTGGTTGGCAAGTGGGGCGTGCTATTGGTGTGGTGAACAGGGACATAGAATTAAAGATTGTCCCAAGATAAATCAGAGGGCACCCGAAGAGTCAGAAAAGACCCCTCAACCACAATCTAAGACCACACAACCCCAGCGTAAAGCCACAGAGGCAGAGAAAGGAAAGGCACCAGTGACTTAGGGACGGGTATTTGCCATCGATAAAGAGTCCGCTGATGCTTTATCGAAGATGATTCAGGGTAAGATTTACCTTAATGATACATATGTCCTTGCTTTATTTGATCCAGGCTCTACGCACTCTTTTATTTCCCCTATGGCTATTAGGAGATTAAATATTGAGCCTGAGCAGTTAGGAGGATTGCTACAAATAATTACTCCATTTAGGGAATCCCAAATGACGGACATAGTGTATCGTAATTGTAAGCTACGGGTAGGAGAAAGAGGGTCGATAGCTGACCTAATCCTATTAAATATGTCTGGATTTGATGTTATTTTAGGAATGGATTGGTTAGCTGAGAATCATGTGATGATAGATTGTCTTGCTAAGAGTGTGATTTTCTCCTCTCCCGTTAGCTATGTTGTAAATTTTGCAAATATGTAATGCAAAAGCATAATTACTTGTTTGGTTAATTGAGATTTAATTGATAGAACATATTTGTGATGTGAAGGGTTTGTAGCACACGTGGTGGACGTAGATCAGAAACGTCCCACACTTCACGAAATTCCTGTAGTTAAGGAATTTTTCGAGGTATTTTCGGATGATCTTCCAGGACTTCCTCCGGATAGGGAAGTAGAGTTCACGATCGAATTGGTGCCGGGGACTGAGCCTATATCAAGAGCTCCCTACCGGATGGCTTTGGTAGAATTGGAAGAACTTAAGAAGCAGCTTCAGGAGTTGCTAGACAAGGGATTCATACGACCCAGCGTATCCCCTTGGGGTGCTCCTGTGCTTTTTGTCAAGAAGAAGGACGGTAGTATAAGGTTGTGCATCGACTACCGGTGGTTGAATAAAGTGACAATCAAGAACAAGTATCCTCTTCCCAGGATAGACGACCTCTTCGATCAGTTCAAGGGTGCACAAGTCTTTTCCAAGATAGACTTGAGGTCGGGATATCATCAATTGAAGATCCGAGATGAAGATATCCCTAAGACTGCATTCAGGACACGGTATGGCCATTATGAATTCTTGGTGATGCCGTTTGGATTAACCAATGCACCCGCAGCATTCATGAAGTTGATGAATGATGTGTTTAAGCAATACTTGGACCAGTTTGTCATTGTCTTCATCGATGACATCTTGGTGTACTCGAGGTCATGGGAAGAACATGAGCAGCATTTGAGGATTGTTTTGGAAACCCTCAGAGATCGAGAACTATATGCCAAGCTAAGTAAGTGTGAATTATGGTTAAACCAAATCTCCTTTTTAGGTCATGTGATCAGTAAAGATGGAGTCTCAGTTGATCCGTCGAAGATTGAAGTGGTGGTTCAATGGGAAAGACCGAAGATGGTAACGGAGATTAGGAGTTTCTTAGGTTTAGCTGGCTACTATAGAAGATTTGTAGAGGGTTTCTCAAAGCTAGCTGCTCCATTGACAAGACTGACGCACAAAGAGGTGAAGTATGAATGGAATGAAGCTTGTGAGCAAAGTTTCCAAGAGTTGAAGCGCAGGTTAACGACTGCACCTATCCTCACCATTCCTAGTGGTTCAGGAGGATTTGCAATATATAGTGATGCCTCAGGGCAAGGTTTGGGATGTGTGTTAATGCAGCATGGTAAGGTAGTGGCCTATGGTTCTAGACAGTTAAAGGACCATGAGAAGAACTACCCGACTCATGATTTGGAGTTAGCTGCAGTAGTATTTGCCCTGAAAATATGGAGACATTACTTGTATGGTGAGAAATTTCAGATTTTTACGGATCATAAAAGTCTGAAATACTTGTTCTCCCAGAAGGAATTGAACATGAGGCAAAGAAGATGGCTAGAGCTTCTGAAGGACTATGATTGTGAGATCATGTACCACCCAAGGAAAGCTAATGTGGTGGTGGATGCTCTGAGCCGGAAGCATGTAAGTATGATAGCATATATGATGATAAAAGAACATGAACTGATTGAGCAGTTTGCAAGCCTCAGTTTAAGTGTTACATCTCTTGAGCAATGTGGTATGATGGCTAGTTTGAGAATTGAGCCAGAATTGATGGACAGAATCCGGGCTGTTCAGAGAGAGGATGTCCAGTGTATGGAGGCTATAGAGAAAATTCAATCGGGTATGACCTCAGAATTCCATATGGGTGAGGATGAAATTTTAAGGTTTAATAACCGTATATGTGTTCCTAAGGACAATAAATTGAGGAAGCTAATCTTGACGGAAGCACATTCCACCAAGTACACGTTACATCCAGGAAATACGAAGATGTATCACAATCTTCGCAAGGTATATTGGTGGAAGGGCATGAAGAGAGACATAGCAGATTTTGTAGCAAAATGTCTCACATGTCAACAAGTTAAGGTAGAGCACCAAAAGCCAGCAGGATTACTGCACCCTCTGCCTATACCTATGTGGAAGTGGGAACACATTACGATGGACTTTATTATGGGATTGCCCAGAACCAAAAGAGGAATCATGATGGTATTTGGGTGATAGTGGATAGATTGACAAAGTCAGCTCACTTCCTTACTATGAAGTCTACAGATACACTTAGCGCTTTGGCAAACTTATATGTGAGAGAAGTCGTTAGATTACACGGTGTTCCAGTGAGTTTCACATCGGATAGAGATTCCAGGTTTACTTCTCACTTTTGGGAACATTTTCAGGAAGCCATGGGATCTCAGTTGAATTTTAGCACAGCTTTTCATCCGCAGACTGATGGGCAGTCCGAGCGCACTATTCAGACGCTCGAGGATATGTTGAGAGCATGTGCTTTGGATTTTAAAGGCTCATGGGACTACCATCTGCCATTGGCTGAGTTTGCTTATAATAATAGCTATCATACAAGCATCGGGATGGCACCATACGAGGCTTTGTATGGAAGACGGTATCGATCACCTATTGGGTGGGAAGAAGTGGGCGAGCGCAATTTGTTGGCTCCAGAGTTAGTCGAGCAAGCGTCTGAGAATGTTAAACTGATTTGTCAAAGACTTAAGACAGCTCAGAGTCGACAAAAGAGCTATGCAGATGTTCGACGGAGGCCACTTGAATTTTTGGTTGGAGACTATGTGTTTTTGAAAGTCTCTCCATCCAGAGGGATTATGAGATTTGGCCGACGAGGTAAGTTAAGTCCTCGTTACGGTATCGATCACCTATTGGGTGGGAAGAAGTGGGCGAGCGCAATTTGTTGGCTCCAGAGTTAGTCGAGCAAGCGTCTGAGAATGTTAAACTGATTTGTCAAAGACTTAAGACAGCTCAGAGTTGACAAAAGAGCTATGCAGATGTTCGACGGAGGCCACTTGAATTTTTGGTTGGAGACTATGTGTTTTTGAAAGTCTCTCCATCCAGAGGGATTATGAGATTTGGCCGACGAGGTAAGTTAAGTCCTCGTTATATCGGACCATTTGAGATCCTAGAGCGTGTTGGAGATGTGGCCAATAGGTTGGCACTACCTCCGGAGTTATCGAAAGTACACAATGTCTTTCATGTATCGATGCTTCGGAAGTATAATCCAGATCCATCTCATGTCATTGAATATGAACCCTTAGAGATTCAAGAAGACATGAGTTATGTGGAGAAACTGATTCGGATTTTGGATAGGAAAGATAAGGTGTTAAGATCAAAGACGATTCCATTGGTTAAAGTTCTCTGGCAGTACCATACGACAGAAGAAGCTACTTGGGAACTAGAGAACTTGATGAGAGAGAGATACCCGGAATTGTTTTAAAACATAACCTTACTTGAATTTGGAGGACCAAATTCTCTAAGGTGGGGAGAATGTGAAATCCCCAATTTTCTGTAATTTTCCCATGCTTGTATAGTTTTCCAATATGGATTAATGGAATAAATGGGAATTTCTGAAATTATAAATGATGCATTGGACAAAAAGGGAATTAAGGTAATTGATGGTCAAACAATCAAAGGTCAAAGAGTCAAAGGAGGTGGTCAATGGATGAGATGATGAGCATGCATTAATGGGCATTAAATGAACTAACATGACTCATCATCATCATCTCTTGCACCCCACGACACCAGCCCCATTTCCCCATCCCTCTCGTTGCTTCCATTTTTCCTCTAAGTGTCCATGGTTCTCACCTTGACTGTAGACACCTAATTTTGTCCGAACAATTTTTAAAATTAAAAAAAAAATCAAAAATCAAAAAATAAATAATGATAAAAAGAAACAAGTCAATTTTGGTCAAATCTCATGTGAAGCACATGCAAAATTCACACCTTCAAGAGTTGACTAAAGTTGATATTGTTGCCAAAAATAAAAGAAATTTGTTGCCATAAGAAAGATAGTGATCATAAAAGAAATAATCACAGCGAAATAAAATCTGAAGATTGATTACCAAAAATAAAAAAAAAGAAATGGAAAAAAATTAAAAAAAAAGAAAAGTCAAAGAAAATAAATGAAAAAATCCCATGAGCATGGGATCAATAAAGAGCCTTTGATTTATTTTCCTTTTAAAAAAATTAATTATTAAAATGATAAAAAAGATATAAAAGGGGGGCCACGGTTGATCATATGGGGGGAGGGGAACAAAAAAAACCCTAGAAAAAAAAGAGAAACCCTAGAAAAAAACGTTAGAAAGGAAAAACCAAGAAAAAAAAAGGAACTTTGCTACTGCTTGTTTTTCGCCACTCCTACTGTTCATCATCGTCACCCCTTCACAGCCATTATTCATCATCATTTGAACCCCTCTGCCATCGTTGGCCACACACCATCATCACCATCGTTGTGCCTCCCTTGTTTTTCGCTGTATGCAGCTTCACCATACTTTGCTGCCTTCCGCTGTCCTTGCACATCACCGGACCGCCTACACTGCTGGTCTTCATCCAAGTCGTCCCCCACTTGCTGTCACTTCCCCCTTCGCTTGCTGCCTGTGCCGCCCCTTTCGCATTGCTATCCTGCTTTGCATCATCACCATCGCTGTGCCTCCCTTGTTTTTCGCTGCATGCAGCTTCACCATTGTCCATTGCACCACCCTTTTCCATTTTTACAGCACCGTAGCATGGCCCCACATTCTTAAACATTCCTACATCCTCTGAACTGCACCATCATCGTTCTGCTTATGCCCCTCTCCACTGCACCATTTTTGCACCCCTGCATCGCCCAATCTTGCTGCACTTTCCCTGCACTGCCCGTGTCCCTTGCTTGCCGTGAATACCGAGCATCGTCATCTTCTACAGTTTCGCATCTCAGTCCACCGCGGTATTACTGATCGTATCCTTGCTGTCCACTGTTCCCGTGCACGACCCGTCTTAGCTACTTCCCCTGGTTTTTACTAAAGTTGTTCTATCCTTCACCGAACAGACCTGCTTCAAAGCCAAAAGATAGTTCATCATCCTAGGCGGCTCTGTTTTCCAGTACTGGTTTCGTTTCATTATGGCCGTTGTTGCTTCACTTACGCCAACCTGGTTCAACGAGTTGTAGTTTTACCTTGTTGCTACGCTTTGCTGCTGCCTTCGGTCACTACACTGAAACACCCATCTCCAAACCTCACTTCACTGCTAAATATTTAAGCCTTGCTCCATTACTTACGTGAAAGAAAGAAAGAACGTTGGGCTTGGCAAAGTGTCGTGCTTGGAACCTTGGTGTCAGTTTTACTCATTTCAAGTGACCATTGGATGTGTCAAGGCTAGGCAAAAGGAGAAGGAAGAAGGGTCCAGGCGTTTAAGGTATGAAATATATTTTTATTACATATATGATTTGTTTTTATATCTATTTAGTTATTTAATTAGTTGTTTCATTCCAAATAAGTTTGATTTATGATTAAGCTATTGATTCAAAACAACATGTATTAAAAAATAAAATATTTTTAAATACAAAAAATATAAGATAGAAAATAGTAATAAAAGAATTCTAAAAAAAAATTTAAATAACATGATATTTATAAAATGATGATTAATAAATGTAAAAAATAAAATAAAAATAAAAATAAAAAGTAGTAATGAGAATTTCCGATGATAAGATTTTGAAGAAATCACAAGTAGTGATTCTTCGACAATCTTTAGGGTCGAGAAAAATCTTTGGATGTTACCAGCGTATTGGAACATCTAATTGATTTTATCTTGATATCAAAAATCATTTTGATATAAAAATAATAATAAATTTTAAAATAGTTAGAGAAATAAGAATGTAACTATCAAAATAAATAAATAAATGTAAATATGTAGATAAATGCAAATATGAGTACTAAAATAAATATAAATAAAAATATACATTTTAAAAGAATCTCCGATGATAAGATTTCTTAGAAATCACAAGTAGTGATTCTTTGATAATCCTTAGGATCGAAATGAAATATTTGAATATTACCAGCGTATTGGGGTATTCAAGTAATTTTAGTTCGATGAAATAAATTAATATTAATAAACAAATTATAAATAAAATTTTTAAACAAATAAATAAGAGTACAAAATTGTTACAATTAACCTTCGGAAATAAATATAAAACAATTAAAAATTAAATAAAAAGTATAAGTTTTGAAGATTTTCCGATGATGAGATGTTACGAAATTCACAAGTAGTGATTCCTAACTGATCTCTAGGTGAGAGAAATATGCTAAATTTTACCAGCGTATTGGAATATTTAGTATGATTTTTCAATAAAAACAAGATTTTATAAATATAAATAAATTACAAAATAATAATATAAGTATAAATGAATTAAAAAATAATAAAATGAAACAATGGATTTCTCATGTGCATCATCTGTATTTTGATTGCATCATTTTCATCCATGAAATTTTACAATAAGTGTAAATCTCCCGAAGATGAGATTCTATAGAAATCGCAAGTAGCGATTCTTAAGAAATCTCTAGGTGAGGAAATTATTCGAAATGCTACCAAAAGTATTGGGGTAGTTTGGAATAATTTTCAATATAAAAGATTTTCACTTATTACAAATAAAAAATAAAATTTAAATATTTCAAAATAAAACAAATAACAAAAAGATTTCGAAATAAATGAAGTTCTTTTAAATATTTAATTAAGACCATTTTTATTAAGATCAAAAGATAAGACATGATTAAGTGGTACCGTTTTTTAGCGGGCGTTGTGGGGGTGCTAATCCTTCCCCACACGTAACCGAACTCCCGAACCCAAACTTTGTTTTCGCAGACCAAAAATTATTTTTTTGATAAAACTTAATTAATTTTAAGATTTTTATTGAAAAGATAAATAATTTTAGGTGGCCAATCACACTTAGTCAAAAAAGATTGGTGGCGACTCCTCTTTATGTTTTTTTTTTCAAAATCGTCTAGCGATCGAGTCCCCGGACGAAAATCGTTACGACAGCCTTGGCGACTCCGCTGGGGACGTTAGAGAGTCGAACCATAATTAATCATGTCTTATCCAAAATCTTAATTAATGGTCTTAATAAATATTTAATAAAACCCTTCATAAAAAATAAAAAATAAAAAAAAAGCAAAAAATAATACAAACAAAAAAATGTGTGTGAATCATTTTCATCATTTGTGTTTTGTTGGGATGCATCTTAAATTTTATTCCTTTGCATACATGACATATTCATTGCATACATCAACCCTACACCCGGGTTTGTCCCTTTTAGGAGAGAGTATAGTACCTTTGCTCTCGTGAGGTAATAACCTCCGCAATGACAAGTGAAATACTCTCACTCAAGTTGAACCCTTTTCGTTTGTAGCCTGTCATGGGTGAGGATTGGGGTGCCTTACTAGTCTAGTGTGGACGTCAGTAAGGAACAATTTGAGAACCTCCTGTCCTCTAGAACTCCAAACCAAACATACAGTAAACTTAAGAGAGCCAACTTGGGATAGAGTCATGTTAACCCTATTACTTAGGACATATCTTTGATCATGTATGTTTGCATTTGTTTGACATGTGAGACACTAATAGGGAATCATAGGTTCTTTAGCAAAACATTTCCATGCATGATTTTTCCAAACACATGTAGCATTTTGTTCATTCATTCATCTTCATTCATTTTTTTTCAAGCATCATCACATGTGAAATGATAAATTCTTAATTGTGGTAATAAAAGATTCGAAGATAGCTCGACCAAAGGTTCATTCACACAACACTCGTCATCAAGCTAAGATCATGGAAGAAGAGCAAAGCATTTGCATGGAGAAGATGAAAAAGCTCAAGATGATATAAAGAGGCAATTGGCCCAAAGTACTGAGTTGTTGAGAAACTTGGGTAAGGGAAAGGGAGTAATATAATTAGTTGTAGTTCAAAATGAGATTTGTCTTACGGGGGCATGAAGGGTTCTAGCCATGCGATATTGAAGATTTATAAATTCTAGTTTTTTTTTTTTGCTTTCTTTTATTTCTTTAAGTAATGCAAGAGAGTTTTTGAAAATGTTTAAGCCCATAAGTACGAGATAAAGTTTTATATGAGCTAACTCCTATTTATTTCCCTTTCAATAAAGTGACTAGTGTGATGCGCTATCAATTTCTCTTTCATTCTATTCATTTGCCATTTCTCACATACTCACCATATCTTTCATTCACAAGTATCCAAATAATGAACATGATGATAATGATGTCAATAAATCTGGGATTCAAATTTGAAAGAATCGCTTTTGCTTATGGATTATCAATCTGCCAAGGTGTCCAAGTAAGAAAGAAGAAAATTTGTTCACAATTTTCACCCAAATTTGATGGTATAAGAAAAGGTGAATCTCTTATAGAAGTTTCTAACAAGTTTGTATTTTTTCAGTAAATGACCTTCAAGGAGAATATTTGCATTTGAAATGATAAATGGCCTTCGTTCACTATCCTTCAAGCGAGAGTAAAATTATCCTTTGATTACCCCTTTGAGCCTATTATGTTTTTTTGTAATATAACCCACCAAGGATCACCCTCCACACTGGGGGCAAGGAAGATGAAATAAAGAAATTTTGGGGGCAAAAAAAAAAGAAATAGCCCATTTTTGTGAAAAAAAAAGAAAAGAAAAGGGTTTGAATTCAAAAAGAAAACCCAAAAAAAAAAAGAGAAGCAAGAAAAGAAATGAGTGAATTAGAAAGGGGCAAAATGCCTAAATGTTTTACTTGATAAGAAAAGTGATCCTTTGGTTTATAAACCTTGAAACACATTTTGGGCCTACTATATCCTTTTCTTTCATAAGCCCTTACCTGAGCCTACATTACGTGCCTTTAAAAGCCCATTTTGATCAAATGTAAATGCTTGAATTGAAGAATCATGAGTTGAATGAAAACATACTTGTACAATGAGATAATGATCCTTTGAAGGAAGTAGATCAAGTTTGAATGAAGAAACCCACGAGCTTTGGAAGATATCTTGGATCGAAATCAAGAACGCCTATTAGGGGCATGAATTTTGATTGAGCACTAAAGGTTGAAGTTTGTCAAAGCCAATGAAGTTGAAATAAAAAAAAAGAAATAGATGAAAAAAAAGGAAAATGAAAAGGAAAATGAAAAGGAAAAAGAAAAAAAAGAAAAAAAAAGAAAAAGACAAAGACAAAGGAGGATTCAAATTGAAAACCTGAAAAGGCAGTTTGGATCAAAAGAGGGGAACCTAAGTTGAAAACCTGAAAAGGCAACTTAGGAAAAGATCATCACCAAGAGTTTTGATATAGAAGCAAGATTGGCAGGCCCAACATGAATGAACATATCAAAAGGAGTGGATTTTTCATAAAAGAATTCTAGATTGACTTGATTGAAATTGTCAAAATGTTTATTAAATGGATACTGAAAACCCTATTCCAAACAAACTGGCCCATTGATTTTTCTTGATTTCATGTTCCTTTTCTAAGAATGAATACCCATATCTCTCATGATTATTTTAAATTCATCCCTATAATAAATTGAGAAGATGTATGAGTGCATTACATTGGTGGTCGAATTGGAAGGAAAATAAATAAATGTTGGTAGCCCTTTTTGTGTAAATTTTTGAAAAAAAAATATTCTTTTGAGAAATCTTGCATTACTAAAAGAGAGAAAGAAACAAAAATAAAAAAATGATGAAAACATCACTTTGAAAGCATGATGGCAAGTCTTCAAGCATAATGGGACCAAGACTCATTAGAAGGTGGGATGAGAAGTGGAGATAGAAGATTTGAATAAGAAGAATCCAGCAGATATGTGGAACTTGAGGAAAATGAGATGAGCTTGAAAATCTTGTTACCACAATTAAGATTGCATTTACATACATTCATAGAATAATTCAGGGGCCATGACATTGACATGTGCATAACATTCATAGCATTCATGGTATTCATGGCATTCATTATATTCATGACATGCATGACATTTCATTAGTGCATTTTGACATTGAACTATTTATTAAGACATTAGGATAAGAGGTTCTGAATGATTAAAATGTTGAGGAAAAGAGAAAATATAAGAGACAGTAATTTGAAAAATGATGAGGTATGAGAAGATGATGAGGAAAATACCTTTTTGAAAAACTTTAGATGAGAGCAAAGTCCAGTTTAGCTGGCACCTTAAAGGAGGATGAAGCCCCAATATTGTTGGCATCAAAATGAAAGTTAAGCCCAGTCAAGCCCATGCTAACTGGCATTCTGAATGAAATCTTTATTTTTCAAAAGTCTCATTGCCTCTGTTGAGAGGAGCTTTATATCTTTCAAAGTCTCATTGCCTCTGTTGAGAGGAGCTTTATTTTTCAAAGTCTCAATGCCTTTGTTGAGAGGAGCTTTTTGTTTCAAAAGTTTCATCACCTCTGTTGAGAGGAGCTTTTTGTTTCAAAGTCTCATTGCCTCTGGTGAGAGGAGCACAAGGTTATTTTTCAAAAGTCTCAATGCCTCTAGTGAGAGGAGCTCTTTATTTTTCAAAATTTCACTGCCTCTGTTGAGAGGAGCCCTTTTGTTTTCAAAGTCTCAATGCCTTTGTTGAGAGGAGCTCTTTGTTTTCAAAAGTCTCATAACCTCCAGTGAGAAGAGCTTTTATTTCATGATCATCTTGCATTCCTTAGTCTTATGATAGGAGAGACTAGGAAAACTTCATTTTGCATTCCTTAGTCTTATGATAGGAAAGACTAGGAAAATTTCATCTTGCATTCCTTAGTCTTATGATAGGAGAGACTAGGAATTTCACTTTGTATTCCTTAATCTTGTGATAGAAAAGATTAGGAAATCTCATTTTTTGCATTCCTTGGTCTTATGATAGGAGAGACTAGGAAAACTTCATCTTGCATTCCTTAGTCTTATGATAGGAGAGACTAGGAATTTCATTTTGCATTCCTTAATCTTGTGATAGAAAAGATTAGGAAATCTCATTCTTTGCATTCCTTAATCTTATGATAGAAAAGATTAGGAAATCCCATTCACTTTGCATTCCTTAGTCTTATGATAGGAGAGACTAGGAATTTCACTTTGCATTCCTTAATCTTGTGATAGAAAAGATTAGGAAATCCCATCCATTTTGCATCATTCCTTAATCTTGTGATAGAAAAGATTAGGAAATCTCATTCTTTGCATTCCTTAATCTTATGATAGAAAAGATTAGGAAATCTCATTCACTTTGCATTCCTTAGTCTTATGATAGGAGAGACTAGGAATTTCACTTTGCATTCCTTAATCTTGTGATAGAAAAGATTAGGAAATCTCATTCTTTGCATTCCTTAATCTTATGATAGAAAAGATTAGGAAATCCCATTCACTTTGCATTCCTTAGTCTTATGATAGGAGAGACTAGGAATTTCACTTTGCATTCCTTAATCTTGTGATAGAAAAGATTAGGAAATCCCATCCATTTTGCATCATTCCTTAGTCTTGTGATAGGAGAGACTAGGAAATTTCATCTTGCATTCCTTAGTCTTATTATAAGAGAGACTAGGAATTTCACTTTGCATTCCTTAATCTTGTGATAGAAAAGATTAGGAAATCCCATTCTACATTCATTTCCTTAGTCTTATGATAGGAGAGACCAGGAATTTCATCTTTGCATTCCTTAATCTTATGATAGAAAAGATTAGGAAATCCCATTCACTTTGCATTCCTTAGTCTTATGATAGGAGAGACTAGGAATTTCATCTTTGCATTCCTTAATCTTGTAATAAAAAAGATTAGGAAATCCCATCCATTTTGCATCATTCCTTAGTCTTGTGATAGGAGAGACTAGGAAATTTCATCTTGCATTCCTTAGTCTTATGATACGAGAGACTAGGAATTTCACTTTGCATTCCTTAATCTTGTGATAGAAAAGATTAGGAAATCCCATTCTACATTCATTTCCTTAGTCTTATGATAGGAGAGACCAGGAATTTCATCTTTGCATTCCTTAATCTTGTGATAGAGAAGATTAGGAA
Organism: Heritiera fomes; assembly: GCA_032173925.1. Classification (NCBI taxonomy): domain Eukaryota; kingdom Viridiplantae; phylum Streptophyta; class Magnoliopsida; order Malvales; family Malvaceae; genus Heritiera; species Heritiera fomes. The sequence continues at coordinate 23,118,449 of JAPDPM010000001.1, read as the reverse complement.
ACCTTCATATTGCATTCCTTACTCTCATGATAAAAAAGTCTAGGAAACTTCATTTTGCATTCATTCCTCAATCTTTATAAGAGAGGAAGATTAGGAAATTTCATTTTGTATTTATTCCTTAGCCTTATGATAGAGGAGGCTAGGAAATATCATATTTTACAAAAAAAAATCATTAGCATTCGGACAAAATGGTTGTCTATGTCTTTGCACCATTACTGTTTCACAGCAAAGTGCAAAGAGGGGCAGCTGTAGACACCTAATTTTGTCCGAACAATTTTTAAAATTAAAAAAAAATCAAAAATCAAAAAATAAATAATGATAAAAAGAAACAAGTCAATTTTGGTCAAATCTCATGTGAAGCACATGCAAAATTCACACCTTCAAGAGTTGACTAAAGTTGATATTGTTGCCAAAAATAAAAGAAATTTGTTGCCATAAGAAAGATAGTGATCATAAAAGAAATAATCACAGCGAAATAAAATCTGAAGATTGATTACCAAAAATAAAAAAAAAGAAATGGAAAAAAATTAAAAAAAAAGAAAAGTCAAAGAAAATAAATGAAAAAATCCCATGATCATGGGATCAATAAAGAGCCTTTGATTTATTTTCCTTTTAAAAAAATTAATTATTAAAATGATAAAAAAGATATAAAAGGGGGGCCACGGTTGATCATATGGGGGGAGGGGAACAAAAAAAACCCTAGAAAAAAAAGAGAAACCCTAGAAAAAAACGTTAGAAAGGAAAAACCTAGAAAAAAAAAGGAACTTTGCTACTGCTTGTTTTTCGCCACTCCTACTGTTCATCATCGTCACCCCTTCACAGCCATTATTCATCATCATTTGAACCCCTCTGCCATCGTTGGCCACACACCATCATCACCATCGTTGTGCCTCCCTTGTTTTTCGCTGCATGCAGCTTCACCATACTTTCCTGCCTTCCGCTATCCTTGCACATCACCGGACCGCCTACACTGCTGGTCTTCATCCAAGTCGTCCCCCACTTGCTGTCACTTCCCCCTTCGCTTGCTGCCTGTGCCGCCCCTTTCGCATTGCTATCCTGCTTTGCATCATCACCATCGCTGTGCCTCCCTTGTTTTTCGCTGCATGCAGCTTCACCATTGTCCATTGCACCACCCTTTTCCATTTTTACAGAACCGTAGCATGGCCCCACATTCTTAAACATTCCTACATCCTCTGAACTGCACCATCATCGTTCTGCTTGTGCCCCTCTCCACTGCACCATTTTTGCACCCCTGCATCGCCCAATCTTGCTGCACTTTCCCTGCACTGCCCGTGTCCCTTGCTTGCCGTGAATACCGAGCATCGTCATCTTCTACAGTTTCGCATCTCAGTCCACCGCGGTATTACTGATCGTATCCTTGCTGTCCACTGTTCCCGTGCACGACCCGCCTTAGCTACTTCCCCTGGTTTTTACTAAAGTTGTTCTATCCTTCACCGAACAGACCTGCTTCAAAGCCAAAAGATAGTTCATCATCCTAGGCGGTTCTGTTTTCCAGTACTGGTTTCGTTTCATTATGGCCGTTGTTGCTTCACTTACGCCAACCTGGTTCAACGAGTTGTAGTTTTACCTTGTTGCTACGCTTTGCTGCTGCCTTCGGTCACTACACTGAAACACCCATCTCCAAACCTCACTTCACTGCTAAATATTTAAGCCTTGCTCCATTACTTACGTGAAAGAAAGAAAGAACGTTGGGCTTGGCAAAGTGTCGTGCTTGGAACCTTGGTGTCAGTTTTACTCATTTCAAGTGACCATTGGATGTGTCAAGGCTAGGCAAAAGGAGAAGGAAGAAGGGTCCAGGCGTTTAAGGTATGAAATATATTTTTATTACATATATGATTTGTTTTTATATCTATTTAGTTATTTAATTAGTTGTTTCATTCCAAATAAGTTTGATTTATGATTAAGCTATTGATTCAAAACAACATGTATTAAAAAATAAAATATTTTTAAATACAAAAAATATAAGATAGAAAATAGTAATAAAAGAATTCTAAAAAAAAAATTTAAATAACATGATATTTATAAAATGATGATTAATAAATGTAAAAAATAAAATAAAAATAAAAATAAAAAGTAGTAATGAGAATTTCCGATGATAAGATTTTGAAGAAATCACAAGTAGTGATTCTTCGACAATCTTTAGGGTCGAGAAAAATCTTTGGATGTTACCAGCGTATTGGAACATCTAATTGATTTTATCTTGATATCAAAAATCATTTTGATATAAAAATAATAATAAATTTTAAAATAGTTAGAGAAATAAGAATGTAACTATCAAAATAAATAAATAAATGTAAATATGTAGATAAATGCAAATATGAGTACTAAAATAAATATAAATAAAAATATACATTTTAAAAGAATCTCCGATGATAAGATTTCTTAAAAATCACAAGTAGTGATTCTTTGATAATCCTTAGGATCGAAATGAAATATTTGAATATTACCAGCGTATTGGGGTATTCAAGTAATTTTAGTTCGATGAAATAAATTAATATTAATAAACAAATAATAAATAAAATTTTTAAACAAATAAATAAGAGTACAAAATTGTTACAATTAACCTTCGGAAATAAATATAAAACAATTAAAAATTAAATAAAAAGTATAAGTTTTGAAGATTTTCCGATGATGAGATGTTACGGAATTCACAAGTAGTGATTCCTAACTGATCTCTAGGTGAGAGAAATATGCTAAAGTTTACCAGCGTATTGGAATATTTAGTATGATTTTTCAATAAAAACAAGATTTTATAAATATAAATAAATTACAAAATAATAATATAAGTATAAATGAATTAAAAAATAATAAAATGAAACAATGGATTTCTCATGTGCATCATCTGTATTTTGATTGCATCATTTTCATCCATGAAATTTTACAATAAGTGTAAATCTCCCGAAGATGAGATTCTATAGAAATCGCAAGTAGCGATTCTTAAGAAATCTCTAGGTGAGGAAATTATTCGAAATGCTACCAAAAGTATTGGGGTAGTTTGGAATAATTTTCAATATAAAAGATTTTCACTTATTACAAATAAAAAATAAAATTTAAATATTTCAAAATAAAACAAATAACAAAAAGATTTCGAAATAAATGAAGTTCTTTTAAATATTTAATTAAGACCATTTTTATTAAGATCAAAAGATAAGACATGATTAAGTGGTACCGTTTTTTAGCGGGCGTTGTGGGGGTGCTAATCCTTCCCCACACGTAACCGAACTCCCGAACCCAAACTTTGTTTTTGCAGACCAAAAATTATTTTTTTGATAAAACTTAATTAATTTTAAGATTTTTATTGAAAAGATAAATAATTTTAGGTGGCCAATCACACCTAGTCAAAAAAGATTGGTGGCGACTCCATTTTGTGTTTTTTATCAAAATCGTCTAGCGATCGAGTCCCCGGACGAAAATCGTTACGACATTGACAAACCACCATTTCAGGCCATCGATTCGTTAAGCTTCTCTAAAAAAAAACGATCCTTCTCGATAGCTTAACCTATGCCTTTAATATGAAAGGCTAGATCCAAGTGATTGAAGAGATCTTAAAATCTTAAAAGTTGGTGAATAGCAAAGGTAAGAGAAGATATGGTTTATGTTGATAATTTTGATGGTTTGGGATTATATGAAGTTGATATAGTAGGTTTATTGAGTTTTTAATTGTTATGATGTTTACAGCTTGAAGAGTAAAGAAAAAGGACAAGTGTTGATGCAACCAACTTGTGGATTAATTGCTAATTGAGGTAAGGAATTTATGTAACGGACGTAGGGTGACTATGTCCGCATGTTTTATCATGTTTTGATGTGATTTGGAGAGAAGTACCAGCTGTTTCTTTGCAGGAAAATGACATTTTCGGACTTGTTTCCTAGTACCAATTAGGTTAGGAGCAGCCGACTGCCTTAAGTAGCAGCTGACTGCCTAGAGACATCAAAAACGCTGTTTTTTGAAAACCGACTCAAACCAGTCGACTGCCAAGAGAGCCAGTCGACTGCTATTTTCCAGAAACCATTCTGTTTCAAACCAGTCGACTTCCAGGGGGAGCCAGTCGACTGCTATTTGTCCAGAAGCATTCTGTTTCAAAACCAGCCGACTGCCAAGGGGGCCAGTCGATTGCTAATTCTCGGGAAACATTCTGTTTCAAAACCAGTCGACTGCCATTTGGGGCCAGTCGACTGCCCTATTTGTATTTTGAAAAATATAATAATTGAATTTCAAAAAGGGAAAGAAATTCAATAGGCATAACATGGGGTAGCAGTCGACTGCCATATATGACTAGTCGACTGCCTATTTGAAAGAAAGGTTTTGAGAACCTGTTTTAAGAAAGAATATTCATACTTGTTTAAAACCTATATGAACAAGGTTTTGGAGACTATGAATCTCTCAAAAGAGCATGCACATTATTTGTTACTTGTATTTGACTGAGGAGCTCTAATCCAGCCCTCAGACCTGCAGTACGGCACCTGACTAGTGAAACTGTGGGCTATAGACAATGGCCATGAGTCTCTTATTTGATTTGACTTTGGGGAGGATCCCTGGCCCATACGTGGGTACGCCATTTATTTGATATCTCTCAGGATTATCCCTTACGGGATATATTTGCGGTATCCTCTTGAGATTTTTATATTGGATTATCCCTTATGGGATATATTTGCTGTATCCATTATATCTCTGGATTATCCCTTACGGGATATATTTGCTGTATCCATGATGAGAATTACTTGGTGCATGAATCTGTTGGATATAAATTGTCTCCCATCTATTTGAAAATATTTGTATATGCCTACTTGATTTCACGTGATTTGAGATCCGTGGAAATATTTGAAAGCATGATTTACTTGTATTTGATATTTGCGAAAGAAATATAAGCATTATGTTTTATAATGATTTTACATGATATTATAGAGCCAAGCAGGAAAACTGCATATAGTGATATAGTACGCTCTTTTACATAAGTTTCTTACTGAGCGTAAACTCACTCTTTTACAATTATTTTTCATACAGATTACTTGAAGTAATTCCGCTCCGGATAGAGGAGCATCTTTTGGGATTTTTGAGATACCTTCGAGGCACGCTTCCTATTTATCCTTTGAAGGTATATTTAGTCGGTCGTTACTTCGGTTAATGTACAGTACAATACAATACTACAGTTTTGTATATGTTGGGGATTAGGGTGTATGAATATTTGAGATCCTGATGTATATGGCACATGTTTATAAATGAAAAATTTTATGCATGTGAAAATGAATATTATACTCTGATAGAAATGCCTAAAGCATAAGAGTAAGGGAGATTGACATCGGATAAACTAGTCGATTTATTTGTTATTTGAGTTAAAAGTTAGTTGTTATTTGGTTAGTGACGAGGACGTCACACATAAGGCCTTGAACAAGGTAACGGTGAGGAACAAGTACCCAATCCCTTTGATTGCGAACCTCTTTGATCAGTTGAGTCAAGCCAAGTACTTCTCCAAACTCGACTTTCAGTCTGGGTACCATCAGGTTAGAATCGCCGAAGGGGATGAACCGAAAATCACATGTGTAACCTGATATGGTGCATTTGAATTTTTAGTAATGCCTTTTGGACTAACTAATGCTCCTGCCACATTTTGCACTTTAATGAACCAGGTATTCCATGACTATCTTGATAAGTTCGTAGTCATCTACCTAGACGACATCTTGGTTTTTAGTTCAACTATTGAGGAGCATCAGAAACATTTGAGACTTGTTTTCCAGAGGCTTCAAGAAAATCAGTTGTATCTGAAAAGAGAGAAATGTTGCTTTGCCCAAACTCGAATCCATTTCTTAGGGCACATTGTGGAACAAGGCCAAATTCGGATGGACATGGAGAAAGTCAAAGCTATCAAGGAATGTGCGCCCCTGAAGAATGTTAAAGAATTGCGCTCCTTTCTTGGGTTAGCCAACTATTACAGAAAGTTTGTAGAGGGATACTCCCAAAGAATAACAGCCCTCACCAAATTATTGAAGAAGGATAAGAGGTGGTCGTGGACTTCAGAGTGCCAAGAAGCCTTCGAGGGTCTAAAAGTAATGTTGATGAAAAATCCCGTATTAATCCTCCCTGATCTCGAAAAACCCTTTGAAGTACAAACAGATGCTTCAGATTTTGCTATTGGGGGAGTACTATTGCAAGAGAGGCATTTGGTCGCCTTTGAGAGTCGCAAGCTAAATGAGACAGAAAAGGAGATACACCGCCCAAGAAAAGGAGCTCTTAGTAGTGATTCATTGCTTAAGGACATGGCGACATTACCTGCCCGGGTCGAAGTTTGTTGTTAAGACAGATAACATTGCAGTTAGCCATTTCCTTGCTCAGCCTAAGCTCATGGCTAAGCAGGCGAGATGGTAAGAGTTCTTAGCCAAATCTGATTTTTCCTTTGAGTATAAGACGGGGAGCTCTAATCAAGTAGTGGACGCCCTAAGCCGTCGAGCGAAACTAGCAGCACTAAGAAGAATAGCTCCCATGTCAGCTACCATGGTGACCACGGACATTCGCAAGCTAATCGAAGAGAACCTGACTAAAGACCCTCAAGCCAAGTCCATAATTAAGATGGTGGAAGACGGGAAGTCCAAGTACTTTTGGGTGGAGAATGGAGCATTGTTGACAAAAGGGCCCAAATTATTTGTACCAAGAGCCGAAATTTTAAGACAGATGTTGATGTGAGAGTGCCACGACACCCCATGGGCAGGTCATCCGGGTTGGCAGCGCACCCTTGCTTTGCTAAGACAGAGCTACTATTGGCCACATATGAGACAAGATGTGATGGACTACACAAAGACGTGCCTCGTTTGCCAGCAAGATAAAGTCGAAAGAAAGAAGCAAGCTGGGTTGCTTGAACCACAAGCGGTACCAACCAAGCCTTGGGAAAGCATTTCTCTTGATTTCATAACTGGCCTCCCTAGAGTTGGTGATCTTAGGTCAATTTTGGTGGTGATTGATCGTTTTTCGAAGTATGCCACTTTCATACCAGCTCAAAAGTATTGAACAGCAGAAGACACTATTCGTCTTATCTTCAAATATGTAGTGAAATATTGGGGTATTCCACAGAACATCGTTAGTGACAGAGATTTGAGATTCACGGGGTCGTTTTGGCAAGAGCTCTTCAACATACTAGGGTCCCAACTGAGTATCTCATCTAGTTACCATCTTCAGACTGATGGGCAAACAGAGCGCTTCAACGGGTTGTTAGAGGAATATCTGAGACAATTTGTACAAGCCAATCAAAAGAATTGGCCACCGCTATTAGATGTAGCACAATTGTGCTTCAATGCTCAAAAGAGCTCAGCCACCAACAAGAGTCCTTTTGAAGTGGTCATGGGACAACAAACACGATTACCCCACACCTCCATTGAGCTGTACAAAGGGAAAAGCTCCCGAGCCTTAACTTTACCAAAGAGTGGAAACAGAACATTGAGATCGCTCGGGCTTACTTAGAGAAGGCGTCAAAGCGTATGAAGAAGTGGGCCGACAAAGATCGGAGATCGCAACAGTTTAGTGTTGGTGACTTGTTCTTAGTGAGATTGGTGCCTGAACAGCTTAGATTCTTACGAAAGCAGGATCATCGGTTGGTGCACAAATATGAGGGTCCACTGACAATCCTTGACAAGGTGGGATAGTCCTCCTACAAAATCGACCCTCCAAAATGGATAAAAGTACACCTTGTGTTCCATGTGAGTAACTTAAAGTCATTCTACTCAGATCCAACAGATCCAAGCAGAAGTAGATCAACCAGGGTGGCCATCAGCATGAAGCCACCCTTAGAGCGTCACGTTGAAGAGATTTTAGCAAACAGACACTCGGTGGTGTCAAAAAGACCAATCCATGAGTACCTGGTAAAATGGGAGGGCCTAAGACTGGAAGAAGTCAGTTGGGAAAGAGAAAATGATCTTAGAGTTTTCAAACAGAAGATCGAAGAGTTCCAAGCAAGCAAGTCAACAAGGACATTGACAGATTGAGTGGGGGAGAATGTCATGAGCCAACCTTGTATAGGGCCATGACCAGGTAGGATGTCGTGAGCTAACCTTGTATAGGGCCATGACTTGGTAGAGAGGCTTTGGGGAAAACAGAATCCATGGACATAGGAAAATAGAATCCATGGAATTGGGAAAAGTGTCCCCATTTCAAACATTTTAATGGTTACTGGTAGCATAGTTATAAAAGCTCTTTAGCTCTTTAGGAGGGGTGAGCAGTCGGTAGGTAGTTGGGCTGTCTCATTGGTAAAGGTATGTGCAAGCAATCCATCGAGGGCTGCCCTCCTTGGCCCGATGGTGGTATGGAAATCTCAACTCTCTTTTGTAATCTTTGTAATATTTTCATCATTAATAAAAACACTTTTTTCTATGGAGACATCTGTGGTTATGATGCTATGCTTTATTTATGCCCCATTCTTTCGTCAAGTGCCTTGTAGTGACTTATTATTGGCTTATGACTTACCCAAATTATCGAGATAATTGGCTGACTTGTGTGGACGAGACCATCCAAGTGTTGCACGGCCTATTGCTTCATTGTGAGAAAGCTTAGTCCGTGACACAGAGGCAACGACCATATAGTCGTTGCTCCTTTTCAGTTCCGTGTCCAATCCGAAATCAAATAGAAACCGTATTTGATGGATTTGATTCCAATTCTAAACAGACCATATCTAACCTAGTTTCCGGTTCTTTCTTTCAAAACCAAATTAATCCTTGTGAAATACATATTGAATTGCAATTGAAACCCCTATTAAAAGTTGCGTTTTGACTATATCTGGTCTTAATTTCATATTGATCCGATCCTTTTAACGTGTCTAATTGCATATCAATGGCAATGCATAAGCTATGGTTGGAGGGGCCTTGGCCCCCCCAACATTTTTATTAATCTTTTTTATATATGTTATTTATAATGTGTTTATATTGCATAAATTTAAATTGACCCTCTCAAATTAAAAAAAAATAAAATTACATTTATATTAATTTATTTACTTTACTCATCCATCACTATTCACAAATACATAAAATCAATTTGATTGTCACAAATATTAAGTTGCAATTATATAAACTTAAAAAATCCAGTTTAACTTTCCTCATCTAAACTCTCAATCAACTAAATAAAAAACAAAATCTATAATATTTTTCTTACCTAATAGCCATCCAATATCATTTTTATTTTATATATTCTTTTTAATATACTTTGCACTTTTATTTGCTATTTGGATTGCCTTGAAACTTGTCAACTATCCCCAAAAACAAGAAAAGCAAAATTATTAATGTTTCTATGTTACTCTATTTTTTTAAATATATGTTTCTATATCTTGTTATCATATACATGAGTAATGTTAAAAAATTTATATTTAGTCAAAGTTTTGGGATAATTCTTTTTAAATTTCTATTACATAATTTTGAGATAACTTGATTGTCATGTCAACATTGAACGAAAAATTACTGAGACATTTAGTTTAGATTTAATTTTTGAAGATTTTGTTTCTTCAAAAGAATGCCACTCACAATTTTAGATGAGATTATGTATTTGATATAATTTATTTCTTTATACTTTTTCTTTATGAATTATTAAAATTTATAATTTTATAAGTTTTTTTTATTTTTTATTAGTATTTTACTTGTATATATGTCTTATTTTATTAAAACATAATGACCTAACTCGAATGAAAAAGAAATATAGTTTTAAATTTTTAATTAGCCCTAATAACAAAAACTTAACCTAACAGTTATTTTTTTCTGTGTAAGCACATGTATCCTCATCTATTTTAGAGTCTGAGATAAATCTTGTTCGGGCCTAGAGTGGTAAACGATAAAACCCTCCCAACAGTGGGGACTCCAGGACTCGTACCTTGTCCAAGCACTTGAGGCAGCAATCCACTTCCACTTCTTCCAACCACTTGTTATTATCTCTACTTAAAAGGATTAAATTCAACATTTGAATTTTCATTCCCCTCACACCACATATGAACAAAATAATAATAATAATAATAATAATAATAATAATAATAATAATAATAATAATAATTGACCCCCTCAAAATCAAAAGTCAAGATCTGTCACTGTTGCAGATATGAAACAAAGCAAAGCATACAAGTAAATTATCGATTATGTTAGTAGAGCTCCATTGTTCCAGACTTCCAGTGTAGTTCATGTGTTTACCATAAGCTGACGAATTTGCTTAAAACAAAAACTTCCTTGAAAAATACATCATGATCTCAGCGTCCAAAGCGACAAGATTATGGTAATGAAGAACCCTCGATTGATAAACTGATGCCTAAAATGGAAAAGGTGAAAGAAAAACACTAAACTTTATAATGGATGTCCTATTGAAACCTGATTACATGCGTTTAAGCTCAGGAATTTAATGAAATTAGCCACAAGTTTGGTAAACTAAAGATTACCATGCTGAGCACGAGAAGAAAGATGTGAATTTCACCAAGGTGAGGTTCAATTCAACCCTGTTTTTGTTCACAAGTTTTGCTAGATATTTTTATTTAGTCAAATTTTGAATTACAATATTGTTAGTTACTTCGTTTCTTATTAATAAAAGAAAATGGTTGCTGAGGAGGACAAGATGAGCATTGCAGACTGCCGGATGAAACAACCGTTTCAAAAGCAGAAAAGGGGAGGTGAAAGGAAAGAGAGAAAATTTACATGTATGAAACAACGGTTTGAGGTTATTTCTTCATTGACAGAGATTCAATCTTAACTGGCTCCCTCCTGGTGGTTTTTTTCTTCTTTTGCTTAACTACCAAATAGTTTTATGGTTTTAAACTTTGTATTGTACATTAATGCTTGAATAGACGTGTTTGCCGTGATGAGTTTCCTAGAATTTCAAAGACTCCCAGTTTTATTTTTAGCTTTTGTATGATAGGAAAGAAGAAAAAAGGTGAAAAAAAATTAATCTAATGATTAAATTACAAAATAAGAAAATAATTATTAAATCTAATCATTGAATTAATAAATTTTTCATTTTATCTCTTTCCCTCTTTTCTACCAAGCAAAATTGCATTGAAGATAGGAAATATTTAGAAAACATTAATTACATCTTTTTTAATATAGAGAACTAGTATCATTTTTTTTTAATGTTAGTTGTCGAGAATCTTTTATCTTTCTGTTGAAAAAAAAATTATTATGAGAGAATTTCTAGAATTATGGCTGTTGTCTTGTGCGAGACAGTCAACCATAGAGCCTAAACCTTTTATCCTCTTTCGATTCTCCATTTCTTTGCACTGTTTTAGATTTACAACAAATCCTATATCATTCTCCTTAAACCCTAGAGTACTTTTCTATCAGAACTTAACCAAATTTAGCACCAAAGCTATTGCTTAGTTTCAATCCTAACCATAAATCACTTTTCACAATACCAAAACAGCCTCTGAACATGCTAGCTATCTTCCATTTATAAAGGTAGAATGGATCTACAACACGTATAAAACATGCCATATTCAAGTACCATGTCTGCAGGTTTTGTTATCAATCCATGCATGGTAAATGCAAGTCTACAATACATACATACATACATACATACATATAGAGAGAGAGAGAGAGAGAGAGAGAGAGAGGAGATACCCACACACGCACACACATATGCAAACTGTCAATACAACTCCCTCCGTTGAAGTAATGGATTACAATTTCAAACAAGAGAGGTAGTTAGAGAAAACCTGTCATGTAAGTATGTAAATAGGTATTGAGCATTAAATCTAAAAATATGAGTTTCATGAAAGATTGATCATCAAATGGTTACTTAACAGCATAAGAATACCTAGCTTTACATTCTGTGTAAGTTGACCTTACCTCTAATTTATGTTATGAAAAATACTACAATGACTTGAAGCCTTACAACTTACAAGTACCACACTTTACAAGGCCATCTTCTCACCATCTTATCTCTCATGTGAATGCTCATTTGCTCATTCAACAATGCAAAAAAGGAGTAAGTGTGAAAAAAAAAAAGTGAGTACATTTCAATAGCCTTTAATATTGCCCATATGCCTTTTGTGATGATTGATTCAGGGAATACTTGTGTAAACAACTCATTTTGGGGCCTTAGAATTGCCAGGCCTCCACCATAACTCCAAGCAGAAAATCATGGCAAGCAAGCACTACAATTTTCCAGCAGTAAAATGAAGACCATTCAATAAAGAATAAAGAACCGTGCAATGCAAATGATCAACAAACCAGCATGTTAAATGGATAAAAAGATGACAATACTCCTGAAAATTCTTGGTCATACTTATTGCTAAACACAAAAGACCCTTATATCAGTGGCATTCAGAACTTTTACATTTCTGATGGATGACATGAAGCAAAAAGTGACTAGTGGTGACAGCAACAATCCAAATCTAAAAGAAAATGCAATAAAGGGTATTTCACTCAAGCTTCACCTCTCTCTTTGGTGGATCCAGCTGCAAATAAGTATATGGTTCAGTTGGTTCCTCCCTGCACAGCAAAAAGCATTAATTAGATTCAACAATAGGAACTAATTTCCAAAATGGAAGCAGTGCATTCGATCAAACATAATTCAGAAACACTTCAGATCTGGTAAAATTAAAGATCTAGCAAGGTAGAATTAAAGAGCTAGCAAGCTATAACTAAGATAGAATCCAGTTTTAAACATCTTGAGAGTATAAGGCTTTGGAAAATAGAACAAATTAGAGAACTCTCATTCTGTTAATTTGCATTGATTGTATAACTGTATCTATAAAATAAAAAAACCAACGATATATCAGCATCAAAAACCTTTGTGAAATTCGTTCTGATATGTTCACTTTATCAAACTTACCCAGGTTTAGAGCGCATGCATTGCCAAAAGAGCTTAAAAGGCCCTGGAACTGTCTTAAATGGGTTTCCCTCAAAACAGGCCTGCACCACACACAAGTAAATTGAAAAGAAAATGTTGATCCACCAAGCCAGCTAGTCGTAGCTCATAACATCAGCATAAGGAAAAGAATTTTAAACACGATGACCATGACAAAATCCTTCTGCTTCTTTCCCACACTCTACATCCGATGTCAATAGTTAAAAAAAAAAACAATAAAAAATCTTGCCATATTAACTTGGCCCATTGATCCCAAAACTTCATGGAATTTTGCAGGACTAGAACTTATATAATTCTATAATATGATTGATTCCTATGAGACTAAACCATATCAAAATTGATAACATTATTTCCATGGCTCTAAACTGCTAAAACAAATTTGAATACGGTGTAGCCATAGAAAAAGTTCCGTTCGTTCTCTTCGAAAATTGATGACTGGGAAAACCCCAATCTCATTCAAATAAGTGGGCTCTTTCCCATTTTTTCACACAGATCAAACCTTAGCTTCACATATAAAAGAAATACCAGTTGCACTTTGACCAAAAAACAATGTCCTTATAATTAAGAGAATTTTCCCATTTTTCCCAACCTAGCTGAAATTTGAAAGCTATCGAATTTAGATAAAAGATACTTAAATCAAAGAAGAAAACTTAGAATTACTTGGATAACATCTTCAGCTCGATCGTTGCAGCGATGAGCCTTGGGCTGCGGATGCTCTCCTTCTGAAATTCCCCATGGACTCTCTCTTCTAGGCACTGGCCTTGTCTCACTCATCTTCCTTCTCTCCGAAAAACTTTCGGTTTTTTTTTCTTTTCTTTTTAGGTCTCTCTCACACAGTCACACTCTCCCAGCCAAAACCGAAAGAGGATGAATAAATTGAACCCTTTTCAATTTTGGCCCACTTCTCAATTCGGCCTATTATAAAATTGAGATAAGTAATTTTTAACTGAAAGTATAACCACATGAATACTTTGTGAAAATTTCAGTGGGTATTCGGCTAAGGTGAGGAATTTTAGAAAGATTGTAATTTTGGTTCTATAATATTGTACAAGAGTAAAAAAAAAAGAAAAAAAAGGATAATTGAAGTATGTTGAGCTAAATTGTAAGAAATTCGTAGGAGAAGCAAGGGGTACATTTGGCCAATTTAGGGAATTGTGTGGCATTGCTATTATATTTTTGAAATTGGTAAATTGTAAATTGTATAGAGGCTATTACATATTGTTATAGTGTCAAATTGCATAATTTGTAAAAATTGGTATTGGGTTTCGGATAGAATGAAGAATTTTAGGAAGTGGCCATTGTTGTTTGTGTAATATTGGAAAAAGAGTAAATAAATTGATATGGGACTGTGCTGAGCTAATTAGGCTAATTAGGTCGTTAATGTGAACATCGGGTGTCACGTACTGATATACAGTTCATAATATAATTTCTTATATTTTACTTACACGATTGGACTGTTTGTAGTGTTCTTACTTTAGAATTTACATTTAAACAATTATTTATTTTCACAATTAACCTAGGAACTATACTGTTCAAATTAAAATATTCAAAAACATATAAAATCTCAAACTCTCATAACAATATTCTTGTTTCAATTTACATACTAAGTATGCAAATACATATAAATAGTACTGTACACAAAAGTCCAAACATATAAAGCAAATTCGTATATCTCTATAAAAATCCAAAATTCGCTTGAGGGATACCAAAAGTGAGATTCCTCCTGATTGAGGCCATCAGACTATTGGAAATAATTTGGAAAGAGAATAAAGGGGTCAGCTAAAGCCTAATAAGAAATTCGTATAAAAGAGCTGATACTATGCATATCTATATGTCGGTATCAAATCATAATCTTTTTCGTAAAACATGAATTACATAAATTAGACTCAATATAGGAAAATATACTACAATTGGTTATATAATCAGGCTAAGTACAGAAGGATGTTTTAGAGCACCTCACTTGTCCCGATATCTAAATCCGACTATAGAGAATTTCTATTGAAAGTGCATAGTTCAATAAATGTACATAGTTCGATAAATATTCATAAACAACATTTAGCAATACATTTGTCATTTCAATAAACAATTTAATAATTTCTCTGCAAACAGTATGGTAAATTAGTTTCTATAAGTAGTAACAATATTTAGAAAACATATTTAATGAACATTCTGAAATCAATAATACATAATTAAAGTCTGGGAGCGTCAGGATATCCAAGAATTTGCCACCTCAGATAAAAACAATGGAGACAAGGCATCACCCAATAGACTCATGCATAACGACATATGGCCATAATTAAAAGGTTGTCCACAAATGTACATAGACCAGGTGTCATCTGGAACACTGAATATGGGATTAGGATCACTCAGCTACAATAGCAGTAATAGTAGGGGTACATGTGCTCGCAAGCAGCTATAGGGACAACAGTCTCAAAACAGTTCATAAAACAATTCATAATAGTTTACTAAGATAAATTCAATAAAATATATGTTCAATCAGTTCATAAAGCATTTAGATCAGTAAATAATACAGTTGAAAAATAAAAATTCATCAAATATTCTCAATTCATAAATAATTACTCAAAATATTTTTCTTACATATAACAGTAGTATAAGAACATAGATATGGTACTAATAGCATAAAAATCACTAAAGTTGCTATGGAAAAAGAAGTTATAAAATTTAATTTATGTACGTCTATGAACTTTTGAACTCTAACCTTCAAAATCATACTTTTATATTATTTCAAGTATAGTTATGATAGTAGATTGTGGTTTGAAAGTTTTTAATATCGTTTTACGAAATTTCGGCAGCATAACGGTATAGTATACCCTAACCTTCCTGCACGAATATACAATTTATAGACCCAATTCAAGTTCTCATTGTCACGACCCGTGACCACATTTTTCATCTTCTTATACACAACTTAACTGGTTGGGCTGTCTGTGATACTTCACTTGTACTGACTGTTAAACAATTTTACATAATATTGTTTATATTATATGCATCCCCTATCGTAATAAATCAGATAAGTAGTACTGTTGACGTGTCTAAATACAGAGAATAAATGATCATACCTCAAATAATCAATCGGTCTGGCACATTATCCTTCGTGTACAGCCAGGATCCACAATCCGCTGAACTCACATCTGAAATGTTGAAAATTAAGGGGTGAGCAAAACCACGGCTCAGTAAGAGAATTATATGCCTCACTTGATACTCAGCTTCCTATATGCTGAAAATCTTTTTCATTTTTCCTATGGGCTCTAGGCTCGCATGCAGGAAAGATACTACAGTTGGCTAGGAATCCGAATGGAGTAAGGTAGGTATTTTAGAATATCATACTTGTTACGGAACCTAGAAGCAACTGTAGAGAGAATTTTTTTTTCTTTTTGTTTTGAATTAATAAATCATTTTCCTTTTCAAACTTTCATAACCTTTTTCATATTCTTTTCAAAATAATGCTTCTACGAAATAAAGCATTTAAATAGAATAATTAATATCCGTATATTCCTTGAAAAGAATATTAGTTAAATCATCATTTTATTTCTTTAAAATTCATTTCATGTTTTAATGTACTCTCTTAATTAGTACCCTCCCTTAAAGAGCAAAATAAGCTATTAAAATCTATTCCCATATAACCGATTACTTAACCACTTTAGGCGTAAGCCCCAGTTCACTGATTCAGTTACGACTTCCATTCTAACTAGCAATGGAGTTAAGTGTCATATCGAGGAACTCGTGTAGCACTTAGTGCTCAAAGGATTCTAGAGGTGGCTCCTCATAGTTCACAAAGAATCTATGTAGCACTTATGTCCCTTGAGTCTTCTAGAGGTGGCTCACACGGTACAGAAACTTCTTACTCACACATCGAAACTCGTGTAGCACTTAGTTCCCGAAGGATTCTAGAGGTGGCTCCCACGGTACAATCATCGAGTCTTTACTCGGTTTGGCCTTTACTAATACATCAGAACACGTGTAGCACTTAGTTCCCGAAGGATTCTAGAGGTGGCTCACACGGTACAATCATCGAGTCTTTACTCGGTTTGGCCTTTACTAATACATCAGAACACGTGTAGCACTTAGTTCCCGAAGGATTCTAGAGGTGGCTCACACGGTACAATCATCGAGTCTTTACTCAGTTTGGCCTTTACTAATACATCAGAACACGTGTAGCACTTAGTTCCAAAAGGATTCTAGAGGTGGCTCACACGGTACAATCATCGAGTCTTTACTCGGTTTGGCCTTTACATCAAAACTCGTGTAGCACTTAGTTCCCGAAGGATTCTAGAGGTGGCTCCCACGGTACAATCATCGAGTCTTTGCTCGGTTTGGCCCTTACATCAAAACTCGTGTAGCACTTAGTTCCCGAAGGATTCTAGAGGTGGCTCCCACGGTACAATCATCGAGTCTTTACTCGGTTGGCCTTTATGCCATATGTACTTTCCACTGTCTTATCAAATCTCATGTAGTACTTATGATCTCATATTCCATTTAAGACCATAGAAAGAATATTAGAATTATCATTTCTTCCTTTTTGAAAACATATTACATGTTTGTATCTCATGTCTTATGAGAATCATCTCACGGTACTATAATCAGTACCTAAATGAGCATTTTGTAAAAATGCTATAATTCAATTGATTCTCTTATCATATTATATAAAACATGTTCTTTTCACATGTCACCCATCATGTATCACATTTTCCGGTTGGCATATTCCATCTTATGTAAAATACTTTCCTTTTTAACATATCACCTATCATTTATGGAGTCTAAGATAGACATCAATCTTATCATACTATAAACCTCGGAGGGTAAGGAAATACACCGGTCAAATCTATGACCATAACCTATATTGTCCTCGGTGGATCACTGATTAGGCGTTGACCGGGACTAAACATATCACATATCATACATCAGCATGATAGGAATGTCAGCCAATCTCAAAACCGTAGTTTTTCATCATAAAATAAACTTATATGGAATTTATATAAATATAAAATTCCACAATTTAAAACCATAAGGGTTAAAATCCTTTAGTGAATATTTATAAAAATATTCATAAAAATATTCACTATATTTCACTTCATCTTCCGTCTCGTATTACGTGTAATTTATTTACTCTGAGAATTTTCGGTGGTTTCATTATCACCATTCCCGAATACATGAATATTTTAAAATTCTATCTCATTATATTCATGTTTTATGAGATTTAGTAATTTCCTCATGTTTCGTGATTTACTATCGAAATTCGAAAATAAAATCACTTAATATGATTTTATAAAGTTTTTCTAAAATTTTCGGTAGCATAACGGCTGCCGATTTACTAACCTCCTGCACCAAAAAATACAGTTTTAAATCTTTCAGCCAGTACTTCTTCCCAAATTATTTTCAGCAAATCATGCATCATAATAATTTTCATAAAATATTCACATAAAATATTTCAATTTAAAATATGCAGACTGAGTATCCTTACAGTGCTGCACATGCATCCCTTACCTTTTTCCGGGTCGGCGACTTCCTCTTATCGATCGCGCCCGCACTCCATTTCTCCCGATTCCTTATCCCGATTGCTGAAAATAATTTTTGGAATTAAAATTCTAATTTTTTTAGAATTTTTCATAATTTATTTAATTTTTCTGAAAATTAAATCTCCGGAAGATTTCTTACCGAACTTTGAAAAATCCCGGGTTGTCAAATTTTCGAAAATTTTTCGAATTCTCGAAATTCTCCTTTTTCCTCTTTTTCTTCCTTTTTCCTCTTTTTCTTTTCTTTCTTTCTTTTCTTTTTCTTTTTCTTTTTCCTTTTTCTTTTCTTTTTCTTTTCTTTTTTCTTCTTCCTTTTCCGGTCAGACCGGTCCAGCTCCTTTCCTTGCCGGTTCCTCACCGGTGGCCGGTTCTCCGGCGGCTCGATGGCTCAGCAGTTGGCCGGTGCCACGGTGAGCTTGGATCTGGCCTCCGTTCATCCCGAATCGACGACATGGTGGCGGATCGAGGCGGAATAGGTTTGGTTTCTCCTTCCTCTTCGCCGGCCTTCCTCCGCCGTCCATTGCACCTCCGGTGGCCTCCATCAGCTTCCTCTCCCTCCGGTGGAGCTTCGGTGGCAGTGGCGGTGCCTGGATCGGCCGGCACCGCCGTCCGCCATTTTCTTTTCTTCTCGGATTTCTTCCGTTTTCCGTTGATTCCGTTTTCCGTTTCACGCCGTCGGCAGCTTCTTTCCTTTCTCTGGCCGGTGGCGTCTCTTTCTCCTTCCTCCCTCGTCGACAGTGGCAGCTCCGCTGCCGTCGGCCCTTGGCTGGGGGAGGATCGAGTCTTTCCCGATTTTTCCCTCCCTTTTCTTTTCTGTTTCATTTCCTTTTTGGTTTTTTGTCTTCTTTCTATTTTTAGTATACTATATACTATATATTATACAATATATTTTATACATATAATATATATTATATGTTATACATACATTATTTCATACATAATATTATACAATATATATTATATACAAAATATATATTGTACATTACAAAATACATGTCTAGTATATATGTGTATATTTATATATATACTTAGAATTAAGTAACATTTATATATATAAATTATATATATGCTATAATAAAATATTTATACATATAAACTTTAATATAAAACCATACTTACTTTTCTTCTAAATGTATTTACATAATTATATATACACATAAAACATTATATTTATATACATATGTATTATTTGAATTTATGAAATAGTATATATTATATTTCTATATATATAACAACGTATTTCAAAATATTATTCAAAATATACTATATAATATTTTGAATACATATGTATTGGTATAAAAATACATTTATATAATATATAATTATATAAATATATTTCATTTATTTTCTTATTCTCTTATTAAATTTTGGATTTTCATTCTCTAAATTAAATTTTTCTCTTCATTATTTCCCATAATTTTATCCTTCCCTTATTTCCAATTTATCAAATTTTAAATTCCTCACTTTCCTTAATTTCAGGAATTTCAACGATATTCCCATCTCATAAATAAATTTTATTTATTTACTTTTATTTATTTATTTCCTCTTATCTATTTTCTTTAATATTTATTTTCAATATTTATTATTTCCAATAATTGGAAAATTTACGGTTATCACACTCATTTTCCAATCATATCTCAACATTTCAACTTATATAAGCACTTCTATCAAAACATGCACCGCAATATCCCTACGTCTTCTATACTTGTCCCTTACCACTAAGTTTGCTACAATGATACTCGTCAACACCAGTATCGTTTTTTGATTTTCGAGCTGCAAAACACCACACAAATATTATCAAATCATCACGCTTCAATTATAAATAATAATGAACTCTTCATAACCTATTACATTGCTGACAGTAACTCTCATTTCAATCTTTTTCACACCGTTGCTAACATTACAACTACAGTCAAAACACCTCCGTTTTCAGTTCTAATTTTGCCTACAATCTCGTATTAATTTGAACATTATTTTAAGACCCAAAACACATCAAATTGAGCATGGATTCTACCTCTCCTTTACCTTGGTCAAATATACTTCTTCTCCCTACACAACTAATTTCTTCAATTCAACCTTAAATTCTTGTTGTACACTAGCTCTACATCATTTCCTCATCAAGCCATGACATGTTCATGTATGAGAATGCTTGGTTGAAACCCTAGGTGGATGAATTTCATGGTTTTGATTCAATTTAAGGCTAGATATAAGCTTAAACACCTTAAATACATAGCTTAAAACCATTAAAACATGAAAAATTAGCTTTCTCTTACCTCCTTATGCTTGGTCGAATATAAGGGAAGTTCAAACATCAAGATTTTGGCCTCTTTAGCAATTTTTTTTGGCCTCAAAAGATAAAGCACTGAAAGCTAAACAGCTTTAGTGAAGACAGTTCTTAGTTTCGGTGAGTTTTTAGTATAGTTTTCAAGGTTTTCTCTCTCTTTCTCAAGTGTTTAACAATGAAGGAAAGAAGAGGAAGAAGATGGCTGCTGAAAATGGAAGAAGAATGGGCTGGAAAATTCTAAAATATTGATATTTTAATGTACAAATTACCGTTTGCCCTCAAAACATTAAAATATGACCATTTTGCCCTTAGCAATTTGACTTCGTTGAAAACAACCAATCTAATCTTCAAAATATTTCATTTCATCATGAAGCACATGTATTTAATTTGTCTTAATCATTGGTTGAGCTTTTGTTGAGGTTCGACTGGTCATTTGGGCGAAATTACTAAAAAACCCCTAACCATTGAATCGTGTAAATTTTTACTTTTATGCCTAATTTATTCTATTAGTCCACTTGGCCTAAAACTTTATTACATGAGTATTTACCTACAATAGTCAGTAGGTCAAAAATCAACTCAGTTTGACAATTATTCATGAAAGTTCTAACGGCTTGTGGACTTAGCCGGCTTTTCTAAAATTGTTTGCACGCTTTTCAAAACTTGTGTAAACAATGAAGTTCAAGGTATAGATTCTTATCGTATCCATATTTGGCTCTAATTAACATGTCCATCAAATTTTACTTGCTCCGGAACACTATAAGTCTTGTGAGGCCCACCAATCGTAGAGATCGTTTAAATGATTATAAAACATCTATTAATATGTACAAATGGCAAATATATGAATCTCACACCCGGAACTATAGGCTTCTAGTAGTGTGAATTTGACATCTAGAATGTAATGGGATTTGAAAGATACCTCATCCTTTTAGCCCTACAAGTAACATAACTGACCATATTGTGGAAGTCAATGCTTAGGCATGAGAAGCTTTAACGAGTATACAACTTGTGTGTGGAGTCGCAAAGGATGTCCTAAGAAGATATCGACTCCAAGTGAATCACTAGGTAAAATTAATTTTAACTTTAAAGCTTAAATTGCCATGTGATTAAAGATTTCTATACTAAGGTTTTATTGTGACGTGTAGTGAGGATTACCTAAAGTAGGTGATCATAGCGTTCGGCCAATCCTTGGCTATTAGCTAAGATATTTGCCTTGGGTAAGTTAACTTTGCAATTGCAGTGTAGCTAGATTCATTATGATAGATGAAACTGATATTGTGGTTACCTATAATTAATATTGAGATTATGTATTGGACTGATATTGTGGCTACCTGTAATTGATATTGAGATTATGTATTGAATGAAATTGTGAAAGCATATGACTGATATTGAGATATGTGTCGAACTGAAATTTTGGCTACATAGGACTAATGTTGATTTATGTATTAGACTGAATTGTGATGTATATGACTAAAGTTGAATATGGGAGTTCTACATATATATGAATGGGAAATTGATGTTTACGACTTTGGAATAGGTCATCATTATCATGGCATACACATCGTGAAAGTTTTGAAATACAGAAATATGTTTTAAAGCATGCCTCAAGGAATGCTGATTGTTGCATATTACATCGATGATTGTGAATTGGGAACCCTACATTGATTTTTCTTGCATTTACATGATTGCTCGAAAGCCATCGAAAATGTGTTTGAACTGTGTTAGAAAAATTGATTTAGCTTTCAAAGGATTTTGAAACCGTGTCAACACAATTTTTTAGTAAACCATAAACACTCATACCTAGAACCTACGTACTACGTTGTGAAAGCCACCTCTAGAATCTTACAGGACCATGTGTTACACAGCAAAAGCCACCTCTAGAATCCAGATTAATTTCGAATGATATCCGATTCTCAAAACTTACATGATTGTATGATTTTTGTTTTGGCTATCCAGTATTACTATTGCACTATGGACACACCGTGATGGTTCATTCCTCTAGCTTACGTGAAACTGTAGAGGTGAGTGCTTGAGTAAGGACTCATTTCGATTATGATATGCCATATTGTTATTTATGCATTTTCATTAAACTTATACTACATATGTGATATGATGGATTTCCCAAACTTGTTTTGATATCTAACCTTTTGTACATGATATGACTTGTGAACTATTGCTTTGGTCTGATATTAAACTCTCAGTATATGTTTGTTTATGGAAACTACATGATACATATTTCACTATACTATTTGCATATGTGAATGGCTTTCGAAATGTTTGATATGAATAGATTTACAGGTGTTGAGATATGAATTGAAATGTTTTGAAATTATTTCTTTCAAAACTATTTTGAGATTATTATGAACTTAGACATGCAATATTTTTGCATCTCATTCAGGAAATGATTAGTTAAGGGTATGTGATCAGTATGTTAACATCTGAATTGGTTGATAGCATGTATATCTTGATATTGCATTATTCACATTGAAAAAAAAAAGATATAAAGTGGGATATTTTGTTATTAGATTGGTCTATGACTAGTGTACGGATGCCAAGTCAACAAGGAAAATAGGTACTTCAAAGTACCCTTCCTTTTGATGTCTCAAAATGACATTGGTTACTTTGTAAAGTCCTAGGGCTGAACATAGACAATTAAATGATTGTGAATTTGAATTGTGAATTGTGTAGGCTAACTTAACGCATATGGTAATTATACATGTATCATGTGTTTTTAGCTATCCTATAGCGGGGTTAGCTTATTAAGCTCTAGCTTCATCCCTTTAAATTCTTTTCCTTTCAAATTGAGCTCGAGTAGAGCGGTGAGATTTTGAGTTTTGCAGTGTAGTGCTTGTCTATGTGTCCTCTCAACATTCTTTTGGTGTATACACTTTATCAATATATTGATTTGTATTTCTGGTTGTAAATCGGCAGTGTTTGTAAATTAGGGATGTATGTGTAAGTACATCATACAAATTATACATGCTTCTACACTATATGAAACATGTCAAAACAATTGAAAGCGGAAGCAACAGGATCTAACCTCCAGCCATTGCACCTCTATAGAATTTGTGTTGATCGATTTTTCCACTTGACGACAGGATTCTTACACCTTTCAAGTCTTCCAAGCACTCAAAAACCTCACTGGATAGTGTCTTTGTCTGAGATTAACGTACTCGGGAATCGGAATGAGCCCTTTTTAATTACTAATGAGAGCATGCTAATTATGGCAATAAAATCACGTTTTAACCATCATAAAATCGTGCTTTTAATAGCCAAATATTAAGTTGAGATTCAACGTGAAATTATAGACCATATTCGGAATTGGTCAACCAAATATTTCATTTCCATAATTGGAGATCTACTAACATTCTCTCACTTGGTCCATATATTTCACTTATAGAAGAAACAAATCACATGAATCATGGCAACAGTTCCTCTAATGGTGAGTATTATCTTCCATGTATTACTATGTAAAATGTTTCTAAATCAACCCATTTTTACTTAATGAATAAACCTTATGTTTATTCTCAGTCCAAACAATTAGGATATTTCTCAAATGAACTTTAGTGTATACAAATCAAAATGAGAAACATCATATTATTAATAAGAGTTTCAATTACAATTATAATGTGGGACCAAGTCCCATCCTCTCTACATGATCCTTAAATTTAAACGGTGGCATGCCCTTAGTCAAAGGATCAGCTAACATCAATTCAGTGCTAACATGTTCAATGACCACTCTTTTATCTCTAACACGTTCTCTAATGGCTAAGTACATAATGTCGATATGCTTACTTCGACTTCAACTCTTATTGTTCTTAGCCATGAATATCGCATCTAAATTGTCACAATATATCCTCAATGGCTTAGATATGGAGTCAACAACTCTAAGCCCACCAATGAAACTCTTAAGCCATACACCATGTGAGATAGCCTCAAAATAGGAAATGAACTCGGCCTCTATAGTAGAAGTGGCAGTCAGTGTCTGCTTAGCACTCTTCCATGAAACAGCTCCACCGACAAGCATGAAGATGTAACCGGATGTTGATTTTCGGGTATCAACACAGCCAGTAAAGTCTGAGTCTGAGTAGCCAATCACTTCCAACTCATCGGTTCGTCTATGCAGAAGCATGTAATCCTTAGTGCCTTGAAGATATCTAAGCACCTTCTTTGCAGCTCTCCAGTGGTCCATTCTCGGGTCACTTTGGTATCTACCCAACATTCCCACAACAAAAGCAATATCAGGCCTGGTACAGACCTGTGCATACATAATGCTTCCAACAGCTAAGGCATATGGAATATTCTTCATCTGTTCCCGCTCAAGATCATTTTTCAGGCACTGATTCAAATTGAACCTGTCACCCTTCGCAGTGGGAGCTGGGCTTGGTGAACAATCTTTCATTCTGAATCTTTCTAAGACTTTATTGATATAGGCTTCTTGTGATAGACCTAATATACCTCTATGTCTGTCTCTATGGATCTTAATGCCAATGACATAAGATGCATTGCCCATATCCTTCATATCAAAGTTCTCAAAAAGAAATTGTTTCACCTCATGTAGCATCCCCTTATCATTGGTTGCAAGCAGAATATCATCCACATATAGCACAAGGAAACAAATCTTGCTCCCACTGACCTTATGGTATATACACTGATCCATGATGTTCTCAACAAAACCAAATGAAGAGATAACTTCATGGAATTTTAGAAACCATTGGCGGGAAGCTTGTTTCAACCCATATATGGAATTCTTGAGCTTACATGCTGTCGCAACGGCTTCGTGCTCGACGATTTTGAAAACGATTAAAAATAAAAGGGAGTCGCCACCAATCTCTTTTGACTAGGTGTGACTGGTCACCTAAAAATATTTATCTTTTTAACAAAATCTCAAAATTAATTAAGTTTTATTAAAAAGACAATTTTTTGGTCTGCGAAAACAAAATCGGGTCCGGGAGTACGGTTACGCGTGGGGAAGGATTAGCACCCCCACGACGCCCGTTAAAAAAACGGTACCATAATAATCATGTGTTATTCTTTAATTTTGATAAAATAGTCTTGAATTAACATTTAAAAATAATTCTTATTTTATTGCAATCTTTTTATTCAAAATCATTTTTATTTGTATTTATTTTGTTTTATTTTAAAAAGTTGAATTTTATTTTCCAAAAGTGAATGTGAACCTTTTAGTATTGAAGAATTAAATCAAGTATCCCAATACTCTGGTAACATTTGAAATAATTTTCCTCACCTAGAGATTTCTTAAGAATTACTACTTGTGAGTTCTATAGAATCTCATCATCGGAAGATTCACACTCGCTTCGAAAATTATTATGAATGCATATGATGCAAACAGATAATGAATGATGCAAATGAAACTTTAAAAGAAATTTTATTTATTTTGATTCTATTAATGAAACTCTTGATATTGAGAAATTTGGCTAAATATCCAAATACTCTGGTAACATTTAGCTAATTCCTCTCACCTAGGGATTAGTCAAGAAATCACTACTTGTGAGTCTCATGACATCCCATCCTCGGACAAATATTTAATTAAATTTAATTTTTATTATTAATTTCCTTTTTCAATTTTCTTTTTTTAAAAAACTTATTTATTTTTATTTTTTAATAAAAAATAAATTATTGAAAAATCATACTAAGTATCCCAATACTCTGGTAACATTTAGTACGACTCCTCTCACCTAGGGATCAGTTAAAAAATCACTACTTGTGAGTTTCATAACATCCCATCATCGGGCATATTTACTTTAATTTAAATTTCATTTCCTTTTTCTTTGTTGTTTTTTTATATATATATTTTTATACAATTTCTAATCAACAATAATTGATGAATATACAAGTAAAAGAAAAATTTTCAAAAACTTTTATTTTGTAGCATGCAATAATAATAATAATAATAATAATAATAATAATAATAATAATAATAATAATAATAACAACAACACAACAACAACAATAATAATAATAAATAATAATAATAAATAGTAATAAAACACAAATAATAATAATAATTATAATATTATAATTTAAAAAAATTTTTAGTTTTTAGTTTTTTTAATTTTTTAATTCTTTAATTTTAATTTTCTAATCAATATTTTCTCTCTTTTTTTTTTACAAAATAAATAAACACTAAATAAATAAATAAATAAACAAAAAATAATTACCAAAATGGATTTGGGCTAAGAGCCCAAAGAAAACCCTTCAATGGCCCAAGAAGATGGCCCAAACGAGTGGGCCGGATCGGGTCGGTTAGGCTTGGGCGTGCGGGTCAAGAGCGGGCAGGAGTCGGGTCAGACGTGATCGAGTCGGGTTGGATGCTGGAGCGGCGCGCAGATCTTCTTCTCGGGTCGGGCGTGCGGATCCCTGGTCGGATCCCGGGTCGCGTGTGGGTCACCAGCCCTTTTCTATAAAAACCTCCCTTTTTTTTTCTTTCTTCATTTTTTCCTTCTTTCCCCAAAAAAAACTCAGAGCCCCGAAAGGCTCTCGGCTGGGCGATTTCTGGCCTTGCCGGACTGTCGTGCGCCGCCACCTGCCGTCGCCTCCAGTGGTCGGATACCTAAAAAATAACCCTTTTCCGGAGGCTCTCCACCTCCTCTCTTCAGTTCCGGGCCTAGTTTTCCCCAAAAATGCTCCAAAACTAGTGTATCTGAACCTAAAGCCACGACTTTCAACTCAGATCCGCCGCATTTCTGCCGTCCGATGACCACCCAGATTCTCACCGAGGGATCTCCTCACCCTCTGCTAGATTCCCACCGTTGGGATTTGCAAAATAACCTCCCCAACACCTTGAACCCGAAATCACTACTACTCCTGTTTGATTTTTTTATTTTTGTTGTTTTTTTTTGGGTTTTCTGATCTTGTGTTTTTTGTTTGCTTGGATGTGTTTGGTTTCTGTGATGATGATGGTTGCTAGTATGGTGAGAATCGATGGCTGTAGGGTGCGGTTGTGATAGGGTCTCGGGTGAGTGATGATGGTGTTTGGGGGTTTCGGGCTCACGGTTGGGTGGTCGAAAAGGCTGGCTAAGGGGTCTTCTGGTAGTGAGGATGATGCTCTGGTTCTGGTCCGGATTTTTGGTTGAGGCCCCCCCTGGGTTTTTTTGGATTGGTCCCCCCTTTGAGCTGAGGATTGAGGGGGTTCTTGTAGGGGGAGTGGTATAGGGCTTGGGAATAGTGGCTGGTAAGGGTTGATGGACGGGTGACAGGAGGCTCTGGTGGCTAGCCGGTGGTGATGGGATGGGGGCTAGTGGTGGCAGTGGCTGTGATTGATGGATTGGACAAAAAAAATAAGAAAAGAAAAAATAATAATAATAATAATAATAATAATAATATGAATAATAATAAAATAAAAAAATAAAAATAAATACAAAAAATATATATATATGAAAATAAAAATAAATATAATATTAACAATAATAATAATCACAAAAATGGGACAAAATTAGGTGTCAACAGCTGCCCCTCTTTGCTCATTACTGAGGATCAGGAATAGAGCAAAGACAATAGACACTAATTTTGTCCGGCTTATGACCTAATTTCTTTTTCTTTCTTTTTCTTCTTTTCTTTCTTCTCATCATTTTTTTTAAAATGTGCTCCTCTTGTAACAGAGGCAATGAAACTTTAAATTCCCCTTTTTTTTTTTATAAATGAGCTCCTTTTGCAGCAGAGGCGATGAAACTTTAAATTTCTTTTCTGAAAGAGCTCCTCTTGCAGCAGAGGCGATGAAACTTTAAATTCTTTTTCTGAAATGTGCTCCTCTTGCAGCAGAGGCAATGAAACTTTAAAATTTTGCCCGGAGGACTTAGAAATGATACTCGGAGGATTTATGATTTGTGCCCGGAGGACTTAGATTCCTTTTCTGAAAAGTGTTCCTCTTGCAGCAGAGGCATTGAAACTTTAAAATTTTAAGATTTCCCATTCAAAGATCTAGGAATTCACATCTAGAAATTTTGTCTCAGGAATTCACATCCGAGTGTTTGTTTCAGGAATTCACATCCGAAAATTCAAGTATTCACATCTGAAAAATTTGTTCGGGAATTCACATCCGAAAATTTTGACATGGGTATTCACACCCAAACGTCCAGGAATTCTCATCTGGATAATTTATATCGGGAATTTCTCATCCGATTGTTGGTTTCGGGAATTCACATCCGAAAATTTTGACTTGGGGATTCGCACCCAAAGTTTTGAAATTTTGATTTGGAGATTCACATCCAAAGTTTGACTTGGAGATTCACATCCAAAAATTTGACTTGGGGATTCACACCCAAACGTCCAAGAATTCTCATATGGATAATTTATATCGGGAATTTCTCGTCCGATTGTTGGTTTCAGGAATTCACATCCGAAAATTTTGACTTGGGGATTCACACCCAAAAATTTGACTAGGGGATTCACAACCAAACGTCCGGAAATTCTCATCTGGATAATTTATATCGGGAATTTCTCGTCCGATTGTTGGTTTCGGGAATTCACATCCGAAAATTTTGACTTGGGAATTCACACCCAAAAATTTGACTAAGGGATTCACACCCAAACGTCCAGGAATTCTCATCTGGATAATTTATATCGAGAATTTCTCATCCGATTGTTGGTTTCAAGAATTCACATCCGAAAATTTGACTTGGGGATTCACACCCAAACGTCCAGGAATTCTCATCTGGATAATTTATATCGGGAATTTCTCGTCCGATTGTTGGTTTCAGGAATTCATATCCGAAAATTTTGACTTGGGGATTCACACCCAAAAATTTGACTAGTGGATTCACAACCAAACGTCCGGGAATTCTCATCTGGATAATTTATATCGGGAATTTCTCGTCCGATTGTAGGTTTCGGGAATTCACATCCGAAAATTTTGACTTGGGAATTCACACCCAAAAATTTGACTAGGGGATTCACACCCAAAAATTTGACTAGGGGATTCACACCCAAACGTCCAGGAATTCTCATCTGGATAATTTATATCGGGAATTTCTCATCCGATTGTTGGTTTTAGGAATTCACATCCGAAAATTTAACTTGGAGATTCACATCCAAAAATTTGACTTAGGGATTCACACCCAAAATTTTAATTCGGAGATTCACACTTGAAATTTTGAGTTGGAGATTCACATCCAAAAATTTGACTTAGGGATTCACACCCGAAATTTTAAGTCGAAGATTCACACCCGAAATTTTAAGTTGGAGATTCACATCCAAAAATTTGACTTTGGGATTCATACCCAAAATTTTAATTCGGAGATTCACACCCGAAATTTTAAGTTGGAGATTCACATCTAAAAATTTGACTTAGGGATTCACACCCGAGATTTTAATTCGGAGATTCACACCCGAAATTTTAAGTTGAAGATTCACATTCAAAATTTGATTCGGAGATTCACACCCGAAATTTTCTGAATTGGAGATTCACATCCAGATATTCAGCTTCTTGCTTAATATTTTCTGAATTGGAGATTCACATCCAAAGATTTAGTTTCTTGATGTATCATCCTTTTAAAACTTTTTACTTTAAAAATCTTATCATTTATCCTAAAATTTTCAGAATCCTGCTTCCTTTCTTTGTCTGGTGTTTTGCCCCTTCTTTGATTGAAGATGTACAAATCTTGTTCCTTAAAGGTGAAATTTTCATTTTTTTTGAATGTATGTGATGGATGCAATGCAAATGTCGAGAAATAAGAAAAAAGAAAAGGAAAAGAGAAAGAAAAAGATAAGGAAAAAAATCAAAAGTTGCAGTAACAAGGTTCACAAGACCCCCATCCTCACCTTTTTTGAATCTTTTCAAAACATAAGTTTCCGTACATCCACTAATTCCACGAAACACCATTAATTCTTGGTTATTCTTCACCATTTGATCATACATTTATATTTCTTCGGTACACTTACAAGCCTTCCCACGATTCTCATCTTTTCCTTCTTTGCCCCATATCATTTTCGACTTTCCTCTTTTGTAATGCATCGGGCTTTCACAAATATTGTCAATTATTTATTTATCATCATTTCAATTTCATAACAGATGTAATGCCATCACATTTCTTTCAATAATCATGAGTATGCAGATTGGTTGAAAGTTGAAGGGAAGACATTTATGATGAAGTAAATGAGAACAAATTTAACCAAGAATAATAGGTAATTTCCAGAGGTCAAGGGAAGGTAACAATATCTAAACAATGAATATTCAATCAATCTTGATAAACTAATCTAAGATTTTTCCCAAAATTCTATTTGATTGACATTTTAATCATTTTGGTTCCATCAATGCTTTGCCCCCCACTTCATGAAATCTTCGAACAGTACTGGTTTCCCTTATAAAAGGCTATCCTCTCGAGATTTTAGCCAAATCTTCCATTCTTCTTTTGACTCGAATCGCCCTTTCGGGTTTTCAACTTAAGCCCCTTCTTATTCTCCTTCCTTTCTCTTCTTTTCTTTTTTTTTTTTAGCATTTTCTTTTTCATTTTTCATTTTTCATTTTTTTCCATTTTTTTTCATCATTTTTCTTTTTACATTTTCATTCTTTTTCAAGGACCATACTTATCCATAATCAACACACTTATCAAGCTCCAAATCATGAACTTGTAACATGTCTAGGCTCAATATATAATTCCTTAACTCAAGCATTCAAATTCGATCAAAATGGACTTTTTAAGGTACGTAATGTAGGCCATGGTTCAGGGTTTTGAAAGAATGGATAAACAGGCCCAAAATACGTGTTTCAAGGGTTTCAAGCCATAGGATCATTTCTCATCATATTACAAATTCTAGCATTCTACCCCATTCGTTGTTTATTCTTCTTTGGTTTCTTGTTTCTCTTCCCATTTTTTTTGTTCATCTCTTTTTGATTCTCTCTTTTCCTCATTTCCCCCTTTTTTTTTGAGGAATTCAAGCATAAAAATATCTTTTTCTTTATCTTGCCCCTAAGGTTTCTAATGACTTGAAATTTCTTCGTGGGCCAATGTGAAGACCGAGAATTTTCTAAATAAATATAAGGTATCCGAAAAATTTAATTTGGACAAATTGAGATCCAAATTAAATAAGAATGAAATTGGAGAAAAATATATTTGGATATCAAGAAATCCAAATTTAATCCAAAATAAAAATATGTAATTTTATAAATTTATATAAGGTTATTATATAAATATATATTTTTCTATATATATATATATATATACACATTCCTATATGAAATATATGTATAGTATTTGAAATTAAAGTATATATATATTTGATTTATACAAATTATGTGTATATATATAAATATTAATATATATATATATAATTATATGAATATAATTAATATATATAATAATAAATATATTTTAATTAAAAAAAAAAAGGAAAGAGGCAGGAATCGGGCTATTCCCGATTCCCTACCTCGTTTCTCCTCTGTTAACAAACAGAGGAGAAAACTTAAAGGAAAGTAAAAGTGGCCGGTCGACAACCGGCGAGAGAAGAAAAGAGGAGAAGGTCGCCGACGAGCCGAAGAGAGGGAGAAAGGGCTTGCCGGCGACGGAAAAGAAAAAGAGAGGAAAGAAAAACAAAAGGGACGAAGCGAAACCGAAAGAGAACCGAAGGAAAGAGGAAAAGGAAAAGTGGCGGTGCCGCCGACCTGGCCACTGCCACACCACCCATGTCGACGGCGGAAGCTCAAGGAAGAGGTGAGGAGGGCCCGACGGTGAAGAAAACGGCGGAGGAAGGAGAAACGTGGAGGAGAAAAGACCCGAACCACCACCTCCAGATCCGCCACCGCCGGCGCCGCCGTTGGGGAAATGGAGGCCAGATCCGGAGTCGTTGCAACCTCGGCAAGCTGTTGGGTGGCCGAACCGCCGGAATGGGTGGCCGCCGGTGACCGAACCGGCCAGCAGAAGTGAACCGGCCAGAACCGGCCTGAACCGGTCCGAACCGGTTCAGGCCAGAAAAAAAAAACAGAACAGAAAAGAAAAAGGAAAGAAAAAGAAAAGAAAGAAGAAAAGAAAAGAAAAGGAGAAAGAAAAGAAGGAAGAAGAAGAAGAAGGAAAGGAAAAAGAAAGAGAAGAAAAAAAAATGTGGTAAGGAAAATATAGAAAATAAATTGATGGTATTTATTGAATAAATTATGGTTATATTGATGGAGTGCATTGATATTGAAATTGTAGTAAAGCGGAAATGCGACGAATGGTGGAGTTCGGCAATGCTCGAAAATCAGAAAGTGCGCCAAGCTTGGCGAATAGGTAAGATACTTTTATAAAGCATTAGTAGCTTTATATTGTATGTGGGAATTTCGATTTTTATATATGATGCATTCAATTAAATTGATTTGCTAAAAATGCTAAGAGGACCCACAACTGATGGTGGGGGTCTTAGTAAGAGGTAAAATTGGTGAGAATCAACGGCTGCAAGTATAAATTGTGTTTCCCTTGCAGGAGGTTAGGGAAAATTAAGCCGTTATGCTGCCGAAATTTTAGGAAAATAATTGAGGAAAAAGATGAAGTTTCTCACATAAATGGAATCTTGGAGATAATTATTGAAAATAAATATTGAAAGGATTTTATAGTATTATCGAAAGAGTTTGATATTGAAATCGATGAGAAGATAGATCATTGGAAACGATAATGTGGTGAATTACATGGTTTAAAACCTTATAGAATCGATAAATCAAGTAATTTTAATATCACGAATGGTATCAAGTTGAGATTGAGGTGGAATTATTAATTAGATGGATCACGGATAAAAGTAATGATAATTATATGATGTAGCTTGGAAGAGAAGATCACAGTTGAAATTTCGATGGTCGAATGATTGGATTGTGAAGTTATTAACGGAGTAATGATTTCCAGAATTTACCGAGTCCGGTTTCATGATTTTGAAATAATTTCGAAAGTGATAATATGGACAAATTCGAGAGATTGAAATGGAGATTTAATTACGACACAATCCGATCAATTATGGATTCAAAGAAATGAGTGATAAATATGTGAAAAGATGATTGTGCTTATAACCTTAGAATAGATCTTGAATAATAAGATCGACAATTGCATGAGTTCGGATAAAATCATAAAGGCCACATGAAAATGGATTTGAGGATTTAGATACGATTTTGTGATAGTAAATGAAATTGAACCTCAAATCGAAAATGATAAACATGTATCAATAGATCAAATCATAAATGGATTTGATAAGTGACTATCGATTTTGTGATTCTGTTATCCTCGATGTCGATTCTGGAACAGATATTGAAGGATGATATTATTATTTGCATAAATTCGGTAACTTGATGACTATTTTAGAAATTGATGTTTAAATGCTTATCAAAACTTAGAGGATTCACACTAATGATGCGATCCTAATATTGATAATGAAGTGTATAAATGATTATAATAGTCAATGACGATCAAGAAAGGGTATTGAATACCGAATGGTCTGAATACCAAGTGATTCGATTTCCAAATGAATTGAGTACTGAGCAAATTGAATACTGAATTAGATGAATAGTGAATGAATTGTATAGTGATTTATTGGTTGACAGAAAGAAAGTCTTGAAATCGAATAATTGATGGTGATAAAGTTAAATGAATCGCTTTAGCGTATTTGATGGAAACATTATCGAAGTTGCATACTGAAATGTTTTACAGCATCGCATTTAAGCATGCTTTCTTGCAACTTGAAACATTTTAATAATGTTTATATGAATACTGAAAAGTATTGATTTGTTTTGAAATGAAAGTATATGGTAGATATATATATTTTGATATATGAAATATCATTCAGAATTTTATCATATGCTTTACATGATATTGAAAATAAAGCTATAGATTTAAATGTTTTATGAGACTGTAGGCACCCTAAGAGAATTAAATTCAATAAAGCATAGTGGAAACCGCCTAATTGGAGCTTTGCTCATTAGGCAGATATGCTTGTCCGACAATAGTCGTGGACAGGTCTCAGTCACGCCTGATCAGTGGGGCTGAGAGAGATGAGGTCTATGGCCATAGATAGCGCCCTAGTTGGTTTCCAGGGGACGATGATATGATTCATTGCTAGCTACAGTGATTTAAGTCTTTATTGATAGAGATGATAGGGATCTAGCCTAGTCTCTAATTGATATGATATGAAGTCTAGAGTATGATTTTTATTGATATGAATTCTAGACTTGACATGATTTATACTGTACATGAAACAGATTTGAAATGAAATATGTTTTGAAACAGTACATGTTTTAAACATGTTTTAAAAGTCCATGAGATATGATTTCGACACTTATATGATTTATACGTAATTTTGTGTCGAACATGGCATGATATGCGGTCTAGAGTATAGTTTGATTTGATATGAACTCTAGACCTGATATGATTTACAGAATATGTTTTAAAAGTATATGATAAATGATTTCGACACTTACATGATTTATATAAGATTTTGTGTCGAATTTGAAATGACATGCGGTTTAGAGTATAGACTGATTTGATATGAACTCTAAACCTAATATGATTTATAGTATATGAAAATGTTTTAAAACCGCACATGTTTTAGACATGCTCCGAAAACGGATACATAAACTGAAAATGAACATGTTTCTATCATGTCTTAAAAGCAAATTTGAAATGAATTGAAAATTCATATGTTGAGCATGTCCTAAAGTATATATGATATGATTTGAAAAGATAGCGGTTTATACAGTAAAGTTACATAATTGCATATTAAACCTTGACATGATAATATGCTTCGTACACGAGTTTCATGATAAATGTCATGACTCGACATAAATGATATTTCATCTAGACGACGACATGATATGATACATGGACATATGATAGATATGAAGAGAATTGTGAACTTACACTGTGGTGATCATGATTTCTCTATAAGGAAAAGTGATATGAGATGATAAATTACAGGAGTACGATTATGAAATATACAGTGAATTGATATGGTGCTTCAATTGGACATGATGTACTCCGAGATAGAGGAAAATATAGACTAATAGTATATGACATTCAATTTGGATACGACAGATTGTTGTGCGATGCACTATAGTGTAAGGACAAGAAGACCGAAAAGTGATTATGATGATAATTTTAAAAGTATAAGTGATAGACAGATGACAAGAAATGAGATAATGATATGTTATCGATGAGAAAGGATTAACTGTGATTGCAAATTTGCAAGTTTTGAGCATTGCAGATTAAGACAGTGTAATCCTACTCTTGTATTTATATTAGTATCTTACTGAGCCGTGGTTTTGCTCACCCCACTAAATTTCATCTCTTTCAGATTATTGAAGTTAACATCTGCCATGTGAGCTGCTCAGTGGGCATCGGAGACTGTATATGGACTTGGTACTAGTCTTCTGAGGTATATGTTTCTTATAAATTATTTGTTTACATGTAAGACTTAAATTGAAGCACAGTACATATTCTGTTTAACAAGTCGGGATGTAACTAAGAATCGTTTCCGTGGTTGTTAAATATTTAAATGAAATAACTATAGGTCACCGAGATAGTATAGTAACTACACTGACACCGAATACAAACCTTAAAATGAAAAAGAAAAATTTAGTCCATAATTTGTAGACTAAGAAAAGTATAAGAATCAAGTGAAAGTCGCGGTCTTCGGGTCGTGACAGCCAATCTCACTTTATTTTTCTCAATTTTGCCCCCCAATGTGGAGGGTGATCCTTGGCAGGTTTCTTTAAAAAACATATATAACTATGAGGCTCAAAAGGGGTAACAATGGATAATTTTTCTTGTATGTGAAGGGTAAACCAAAGATGGCCATTTCTCATTTCGAACATAAATACTCTTGTCAAAGAATTATTTGTTGAGCCAACTCAACCTTGTGGAAAATCTACTATTGAATTGCACATCAATTTCGACTTTCGTTGTGTACATTCCATCTATTGATTCAACATTCCCATTGGTCATGGGGACAAAAATGTCAATACAAATAGAATTTTAAAGTTTTATCCCAGATTATTATCTTAATCAACTTCATATTCATCATTTAGCAACAAAATTGGGCAAAGTATGAAAGTTAATCAAAAGAGGGTAAAACATAGGCAAATGCACAAAAAAATATAAGATTTCGAAGGGGAGAGAAAAATGTAATGAAAATGTATCAGTTACTCCGTTGAAATGACAAAAAATAAATGAAAGTCAATACACAAAAAGCGCTTTTCAGTTCATGAGCATTACAAAAGGAGAGAACTTCACACCATCATGAATGACCAACCAAAGAGTCTTCTTTTGCAATTATACTGTAGCATGGTTAACCTGTTCCTTCCTTCGTCCCAAAATCCAACAAACCAGATCTAATCAAACTTTGCACCTTGTGTTTGAAAGCAAGGCAACTTTCTATCGAATGACCCATATTTCCACTATGATAGTCAGACCGAGCATTTGGGTCATACCATTCTGGATATGGAGGTTCCAAAGGCTTCAATTGGACTGGGGTAACAAGTTGGTTCTCGAGGAGGTATTGAAATACCTCAGTGCATGACCAAGGAATTGGATCAATGTCGATTCTCCTCCGTTTGCTTCGAGATCCTCTTTGGTTACTTTGGGTAGGCATAGGTGTTTGGAGACCTATTTGCCAACTAGATTGGGGGATTGGCTGACAGGTATTCAGGCTTGGAGAGATATTATTTATGGTGGGGTAATGGGTGTGGTACATTGGATAAGGATGGTATGGAGCAAAGTCTCCCACATGTTGCCCCTCATAATTCATAGCATGAACATCTCCTCCATTCCCGGATATTTTACCTCTTCTTGTATTCATGGCATCATCCCCTACAAGCTTGCCACTATTGATTGCATTTTCTATTATTTCGCCAGAAATTACCATATCCGTAAAATTCTTAGTGGCATTACCGACCATCATTTCATAAAACGGTGCCGAGAGTGTATTGACAAACAAGACGGTGGTTTCTTTCTCTGTGAGGGGCGGTTGAACCTGGGCAGCTACATCCCTCCATCTTCGAGCATATTCTTTAAAGCTCTCCTCATGCTTCTTCCTCATACCCTGCAAGTATAGGCGGTCTGCTGCCAGATCTTCAATGTGCTTGTATTGAGCAATGAATGCTCGCGCAAATTCTTTCCATGAGCGGATATGAGCTCGATCTAGTTGGGTGTACCACCTGGCGGCTGATCCGATAAGACTGTCTTGAAAAATATGCACCAATAATTCATCATTTTGAGCATATGCAGCCATTTTTCGGCAATACATCTTGATATGAGTTGTCGGGCATTTGGTCCCATCGTACTTTTTAAAATCTGGAACCTTGAACTTTGGTGGGATAACTACGCCCGGTACCAAACAAAGCTCGCTTGCATCCAAAGAACCATATAAATCCATCCCTTCGATAGCTCGTAACCTCTCTTCAAGGAGATCTAACTTTGTTTGAGGCTCTAAATTCTCTTTCATTGTTGATACACCCATCTTCAATTTCTCTCGTTCTCTGGAATTATCTGAATCATGGACATTGATTGGGTCTAATGGGTTCCTGCTGGGGTTTGGAATGTCGTGCCTCAAAAAAGACATATGCTGTGAAGTATGGACTTGGGGTGGAATGAGACTATATAGATATGAACGTTCACGTTCTTGTGCCCACCTTTCTTGAGTAGTTACTTCCCCTACTGGTTCTTTTCCTCTATTCATTTTAGTCATCATCTCCAGCATTGCAGCCAATTGCCTGTTCATCTCTTCTTGCGCCTTTTCTATTTTCTCCATTCGGCTAGCCTGTCTTTCTTCCATGGTCTAAGCTTGTGAGAGTCCTGAATTGTTTTGTGATCTTTGATGGTCGAGAGGCTTTGAACCTTATTACCACAATTTTCTAATTAGAAAAATCTTATCTTATTTCTTTCAATTTTTTTTTGGAACAAACGAATTTTTTTCTTTTTTTTTCTCGAAAAACGAAGAGTATTAACATATTTACTGAAGTATAACAAGTCTATGATGTGAATTTTATGAAAATCATGTTATTTGTATACGTATGCAAATGGCATGTATGACAAAATCTATGAAATGGAACAATTTTTCTTCTCCTTTTCCCTTTTTCATTTTTATTCCTTTCTTTCCTCTATTTTTTTTGTTATTTTGTTAGTTTGCATAACTTTCTTGATTTTACATGTTGGGTATTTATGCCTTTACTTTAACCAAATCTTAAGGAAGAATAATTTTAACGAAAATAATCAATCAATAGCACATGTACATAAATTTGATAAAAAAGAAAATTGAAAGAATAAACAAATTCAAAATTGTAAAAAAACTTAGTCAGTTTCTCAAAGACTTTTCTACAAAGTGTAATGCAACAATGTAAAATGCATTCCAGAATTCAAACTAAAATTTGCCTCTTATTTATCATATTCACTTATTAACTTAAGAGGTCAAGTCCGACACAAGTAAGAGAAGTTGAAGAGTAATCTTAAACCATATCAAAATTGTTTCAAAAACTCTCTCTTCTTTTTGTTTTTTAATTTTTGGTGAGAGGAAACATTATTAACCATGAAATTCTATGTAAAATGTTCAAGACATGACACAATAACAAGATATTGTTGAAAGACATGTTCAAACAAAATGCAATTTATGCAAAATGTAATTACAATGAAGATCAAATTCTATTTTATTTCACCTAACCTTTATGATTCTAAAATGCATATGACATGATTATCAATATATGTATACACAATGATGATGAAATGAATTAAAATGATACATGTCCCTAACATATTTGAGAAAAACGAATATTTGTATTCACAATACCTAGACAATAATCTTATTATTCCTTAATCCAATCATGCAAGAAAGATGGAATTCCTAACTAAACCTGAGCATTCTTCTTCATTTTTCTAGTAATCATTTTTAGCTGATCACCAAAATTTTTTTTTTATTTTCTATTTTTTTCTAAAAAATAAAGTTCACATTCCCTATTCTATTCTTTTTTCAAAAATTGATTTTATTTCATTTTTATTCCAAACCAAATTTTTTCTTTTATCACTAAAATTTTCTTTTCATTTTTTATTTTTCCTAAAATTCACAACCCCTATCGATTCTTTTTTCAAAAATTAACTTTATTTCATTTTTATTCCAAATCAAACTATTTTTTTTGAATTCTTTTCCACACAAATTCAAGGACAATTTTTTGTTGACATCTTTTTATTCAAGAAAAACTCAAATGTTTTTATATTTTCATTAGATTTCCTATACAACCCAAAAATAATAAATATATTTTTGTCTTGTCAACTTATTCTTTAAATTATTCAGAAAAGGAAAAAAGAAAAATCAATGAAAGATTTTGTTAACTCTATTTTACCTTTATTTAGAAAAAAGACAGCTCTTTTCGTATTTTCCCATTTATTCCCATTTTTATGTCCATATTTTGAAAGAAATCCATCTTCTCTTTTTTTTTTAAGAAAAATTATTCTCATTATTTTGAAAGAAAAGTTTGTTTTATTATTTTTCTCACACTTTCTTTTTTTCATTAAAACTTAGATTTCTTTCTTTTTATTTTACAACATCTCTTTCCACAATTTTATTATTATTATTTTTTTAAAAAAAATCCTTTTCGAAAAGCAAGAAAAATTTCTAAGACTTTAATTATGGACAATTCAAACCAAAATCCATAGTACGTTTATTATTGATACGAGAAACGGGGTCAAATAATGTTCCCTCTTGTGTCCTAATTTCGGAATAATTTCTACAAAAATTGGACATGGCTCTACCTAAGGCTGGCCTCTTAGGTTTTTCTATATGCTGGGTTGGGATATAAAGATTTAAAGGTTCCCAAATTATACCTTACTGTCGTCCACACTGGACTAGTAAGATTTAATTTGAGTGGGAGTATTTCGCTTGCCATTGCGGAGGTGATTACCTCACGAGAGCAAAGGTACTCTACTCCATCCTAAGAAGGACGGAACCCGGGTATAGAGCTCATGTTATGCAAATGCAAGTGCAAATGTGTATGAGGGAACTTTTATCAAACCGTAACCCTTATCCTACAATGCCCCAATAATTTATTAACAATAACATATATACAAAATAAAGAATGCAGTAAAATAAACATAATAACTTTAATACAAATGCAACAAATTATTTAAAATTAAAGAAATTAAATTTAAATATTAATTAAGACCATTAAATTAAAACTTAGGATAACACATGATTATTAAATGGCTCGACTCTCAAAAATTTCCCAGTGGAGTCGCCAAGCTGTCGTAACGGCTTCGCGCTCGACGATTGAAAACGATTAAAAATAAAAGGGAGTCGCCACCAATCTTTTTTGACTAGGTGTGATTGATCACCTAAAAATATTTATCTTTTTAACAAAATCTCAAAATTAATTAAGTTTTATTAAAAAGACAATTTTTTGGTCTGCGAAAACAAAATCAGGTCCGGGAGTACGGTTACGCGTGGGGAAGGATTAGCACCCCCACGACGCCCGTTAAAAAAACGGTACCATAATAATCATGTGTTATCCTCTAATTTTGATAAAATAGTCTTGAATTAACATTTAAAAATAATTCTTATTTTATTGCAATCTTTTTATTCAAAATCATTTTTATTTGTATTTATTTTGTTTCATTTTAAAAAGTTGAATTTTATTTTCCAAAAGTGAATGTGAACCTTTTAGTATTGAAGAATTAAATCAAGTATCCCAATACTCCGGTAACATTTGAAATAATTTTCCTCACCTAGAGATTTCTTAAGAATCACTGCTTGTGAGTTCTATAGAATCTCATCATCGGAAGATTCACACTCGCTTCGAAAATTATTATGAATGCATATGATGTAAATAGATAATGAATGATGCAAATGAAACTTTAAAAGAAATTTTATTTATTTTGATTCTATTGATGAAACTCTTGATATTGAGAAATTTGGCTAAATATCCCAATACTCTGGTAACATTTAGCTAATTCCTCTCACCTAGGGATCAGTCAAGAAATCACTACTTGTGAGTCTCATGACATCCCATCCTCGAACAAATATTTAATTAAATTTAATTTTTATTATTAATTTCCTTTTTCAATTTTCTTTTTTTAAAAAAACTTATTTATTTTTATTTTTTAATAAAAAATAAATTATTGAAAAATCATACTAAGTATCCCAATACTCTGGTAACATTTAGTACGACTCCTCTCACCTAGGGATCAGTTAAAAAATCACTACTTGTGAGTTTTATAACATCCCATCATCGGGCATATTTACTTTAATTTAAATTTCATTTCCTTTTTCTTTGTTGTTTTTTTATATATATATTTTTATACAATTTCTAATCAACAATAATTGATGAATATACAAGTAAAAAAAAAATTTTCAAAAACTTTTATTTTGTAGCATGCAATAATAATAATAATAATAATAATAATAATAATAATAATAATAATAATAATAATAATAATAATAATAATAATAATAACAACAACACAACAACAACAATAATAATAATAATAAATAATAATAATAAATAGTAATAAAACACAAATAATAATAATAATTATAATATTATAATTTAAAAAAAATTTAGTTTTTAGTTTTTTTAATTTTTTAATTCTTTAATTTTAATTTTCTAATCAATATTTTCTCTCTTTTTTTTTACAAAATAAATAAACACTAAATAAATAAACAAAAAATAATTACCAAAATGGATTTGGGCTAAGAGCCCAAAGAAAACCCTTCAATGGCCCAAGAAGATGGCCCAACTGAGTGGGTCGGATCGGGTCGGTTAGGCTTGGGCGTGCGGGTCAAGAGCGGGGCTGGAGTCGGGTCGGACGCGATCGGGTCTGGTCGGATGCTAGAGCGGCGCACAGATCTTCTTCTCGGGTCGGGCGCGCGGATCCCGGGTCGCGCGCGGGTCACCAGCCCTTTTCTATAAAAACCTCCCTTTTTTTTTCTTTCTTCATTTTTTCCTTCTTTCCCCAAAAAAAACTCAGAGCCCCGAAAGGCTCTCGGCTGCTCGATTTCCAGCCTTGCCGGACCGTCGTGCGCCTCCACCGGCCGCCGCCTCCGGTGGTCGGATACCTAAAAAATAACCCTTTTTCGGAGGCTCTTCGCCTCCTCTCTTCAGTTCCGGGCCTAGTTTTCCCAAAAAATGCCCCAAAACTAGTGTATCTGAACCTAAAGCCGCGACTTTCAACTCAGATCCGCCGCATTTCCGCCGTCCGATGACCACCCAGATTCTCACCGAGGGATCTCCTCACCCTCTGCTAGATTCCCACCGTTGGGATTTGCAAAATAACCTCCCCAACACCTTGAACCAGAAATCACTACTACTCCCGTTTGATTTTTTTATTTTTGTTGTTTTTTTTTTGGGTTTTCTGATCTTGTGTTTTTTGTTTGCTTGGATGTGTTTGGTTTCTGTGATGATGATGGTTGCTAGTATGGTGAGAATCGATGGCTGTAGGGTGCGGTTGTGATAGGGTCTCGGGTGAGTCATGATGGTGTTTGGGGGTTTCGGGCTCACGGTTGGGTGGTCGAAAAGGCTGGCTAAGGGGTCTTCTGGTAGTGAGGATGATGCTCTGGTTCCGGTCCGAATTTTTGGTTGAGGCCCCCTGGGTTTTTTTGGATTGGTCCCCCCTTTGAGCCGAGGATTGAGGGGGTTCTTGTAGGGGGAGTGGTATAGGGCTTGGGAATAGTGGCTAGTAGGGGTTGATGGACGGGTGACAGGAGGCTTTGGTGGCTGGCCGGTGGTGATGGGATGGGGGCTAGTGGCGGCAG
Organism: Heritiera fomes; assembly: GCA_032173925.1. NCBI lineage: Eukaryota > Viridiplantae > Streptophyta > Magnoliopsida > Malvales > Malvaceae > Heritiera > Heritiera fomes. Next base: position 23,075,104 of record JAPDPM010000001.1, on the reverse strand, counting down.
TGGCTGTGATTGATGGATTGGACAAAAAAACAAAATAAGAAAAGAAAAAATAATAATAATAATAATAATAATAATATGAATAATAATAAAATAAAATAAAAAAATAAAAATAAATACAATATATATATATATGAAAATAAAAATAAATATAATATTAACAATAATAATAATCACAAAAATGGGACAAAATTAGGTGTCAACAGCTGCCCCTCTTTGCTCATTGCTGAGGATCAAGAATAGAGCAAAGACAATAGACACTAATTTTGTCCGGCTTATGACCTAATTTCTTTTTCTTTCTTTTTCTTCTTTTGAGTTTGAGATTCACATCCAAAAATTTGACTTAGGGATTCATACCCAAAATTTTAAGTCGAAGATTCACACCCGAAATTTTAAGTTGGAGATTCACATCCAAAAATTTGACTTAGGGATTCACACCCAAAATTTTAATTCGGAGATTCACACCCGAAATTTTAAGTTGGAGATTCATATCCAAAAATTTGACTTAGGGATTCACACCCGAGATTTTAATTCGGAGATTCACACTTGAAATTTTAAGTTGAAGATTCACATCCAAAATTTGATTCGGAGATTCACACCCGAAATTTTCTGAATTGGAGATTCACATCCAGATATTCAGCTTCTTGCTTAAAATTTTCTGAATTGGAGATTCACATCCAAAGTTTTAGTTTCTTGATGCATCATCCTTTTAAAACTTTTTACTTTAAAAATCTTATCATCTTATCCTAAAATTTTCAGAATCCTGCTTCCTTTCTTTGTCTGGTGTTTTGCCCCTTCTTTTGATTGAAGATGTACAAATCTTTTTCCTTAAAGGTGAAATTTTCATTTGTTTTTTTTTTTGAATCCTGTGGGATAAAATTTATTATAACTTTATAATCAATCACAATTTATGTCTAATACCATTATGTGATTTTTACAAATATATTTTTACTTAATTAAGGTTGCTGTGGCTAAGCCCTAATTAAATAAATTATAAATCACTTAGACATATTGGTAAAACTCTAAGTTTATTCATATTTTAAAAATTGCAATTATCATAAGACAACTTTAATTCCAAATAATATGAATAACTTAGCTACATGTGCTTTTAGTATAAAAATAACAAAATTATACATATTCAAAATGAAGCACATATGCATATTCAAATCAAATTTTCATAATTCAATCATAATTTTATGATAATTTTCACACAATTTATAAAAATTCCAAATTTATGAAAAATCCTCATAAAACCCAAATAATGAGAAGTTTTTCATAATTATGTTAATTTTGTGAAAATAATCTAATTATTCATAAAATTAAAAAAAATTACAGAATTGAAAATTTGATACAAAACTCCCAAAAATATAATTATTTGGCCTAAATTAAATAATTTTAATTACTTAAATTAAATAAATCCTTAAGACCTAAAACAAAATGTCCCAAATAAATTAGGACCCATAAAACTAAACATTGGCCCATGTTTATTTAATCCAAGTTGGCCCCAAAATAAATTCAGAATAATGGCCCGAAATTAAATATACGCAAATAGCTCAAAGCACAAGAAAGAGGGCTTAACCGTACGGCCCAAGCAATATTAAAATCCCCAAATCATGTGAAGAGCCCAAATATCATTAAAAGTCCAAACAAATGGGCAACCTAAAATGCTCACAAAGGAATGGCCGAAAAGACCAAAGAAAAGGGCTAAAATTTTGTTTCATTATTATTATTATTTTTAATGTGAACTTCATGTGGCACAAGTTGCTTGTGCGCCTCAAACACATTGTTGGGCACGTGTACGCCATTGTCTCCTTCACTCGAATGGATGTTTTACAGCAAAACGGGTCATTTAATCCGACCCGTTTCAAAAACCATGTTTTTGTCCCGTTTTTATTTTTTTTATGTGTTTTTCATCCTTGGAGCTTTACAACAATAGATCTAAAATATTTGAGCCAAAATCGCATGAAAACGGAATAGGTTTCAAGAAACCCGAGACTTATAAAGTTTCAAAACATGGGTTTTATGGCTTCTTCCATGACTTGTTTATTCCGTTTTTGATTGCTAAATGGCTCGAAAATCATTTTAAAATCGTTCTCTAACCTCATTATAACTAGAAACGTCCAGAAATTCAATCAACTAGTTTTGGCAGAATGACAAAATTACATAATATTTTCTTCATGCAAGACAGAGATTATTTGCATGCTCTGATGCCAAATGTAAGTACACATACAGATTATACATGCTTATACACTATATGAAACATGTCAAAACAATTGAAAGCGGAAGCAACAGGATCTAATGTGACGTCCCAGTCACCATACATTTCTTATTCATCTTTTATCCTTTTTCCCTTAACTTGGTTAGATTTGCTTGTTAATGTCAATCATACTTTTAATGAAATAGGCTTACTATCTAGTAGCTCAATATAATTAATTCAATTTCAATAAAACAGACTAATGATACATGTATATATGTACCATCCATTTCCACAGGATCTCATACATCGTCTTAACTTAAATCCCCGACATCTTATATACATTAATGTTAGTTGTACTGTACCATAACTGAATTACAATTTACTTTGCATAATTACATAAGTATACCTTCTATATTACTTGGGAAGCGTCTTTCGAAGGTAAACTTTCAAGATCCACTCGTAAACTCTTCTATCGAGAGCGAGGGATTACTTCAGATAGTCTGTATGAAAAATGTTCGTAAAAGGGTGAGTTTACGCTCAGTAAGAAAAATATGTAAAAGAGCGTGCTATGCCTCTATATGTAGTTTTTCCTACTTGGCTCTATAATGTCATGTAAAGCATTATAAAGCATGCATCATAAACCTCTTTCATGCATTGTTTGCAACCATGCATATTTCTTTTAGATGGTGTAGGCAAACATACTTACTTGAAAACATCATGCTTCAAATCATACTTTGTATGCTTCTTTTTAAATATAACATACATATAAACATGCACTATACTTCTTCTTCTTATACTTTCTTTAAAACATCATGCTTTATAACATACTTCAAAACATCATACTTCATAAACTTGCTTCTTTACTTTAAAACATACTTTACATGCTTTTATAACATAGCATGTTTCGTGTACTTCTTCAAAACACATTTCAAATACTTCTTTGAAATATCATTTACATACATACATACATACTTACTTCGTCTTCTATCTTTAAAACATACTTTACATGCTTTTATAATATAGCATGTTACATATTTCAAATACTTCTTTGAAATATCCTTTACATACATACATGCTTTTCTTAAAACATCTTATACTTTCTTGAAAACATACTTCATATACTTCTTTTAAAACTTCTTGTACAAGTAAACCAAGTACTTTCGATTTCTTTATTCTTAGAAATCGCATATACATATAGTTTTCGATAACATAAAAACTATTCATACTTTTGTGGAGTTATGCACTGCATCATCATCATCATCATAATCATGTGGCGTACCCCGTAGGGCCAGGAATTCTCCCTTAGCCAAACATGAAACATAAACAGATTGGCCAACTGCGGGTGGCTACAGTTAACACTAGTCAGGTGTCCCCTGTAGCAACTGAGGCCTGACTTATGGTCCTCAGCCCTTAACATACATCATTTCAGGACTTGATCAGAGCCCCTACTAGAAACATGAAAGTGCATAATCTCAAAACATATGCCATGTAGCTTCTAGCCATGACATTTCATACTTTCTGAAAATAAGTTAGAAAGCCTCTTTTCAAAACAGGGCAGTCGACTGGCTTAATAGGGCAGTCGGCTGCTGCTTCATACTTTCATTTATCGAAATTATTTTTATTTAAAATTTCGATATTTTCATCTTCGAAAACATATAAGGGCAGTCGACTGGTCCATATAGCAGTCGACTGGTTTTCAAACAGAATGCTTCTTAAGAAATAGCAGTCGACTGGTCCATATAGCAGTCGACTGTTTTTTTTAAAACAGAATGATTCTTCAAAATTAGCAGTCGACTGGTCTAATAGGCAGTCGACTGGTTTTCAAACAGAATGTATTTTGGAAAATAGCAGTCGACTGGCCCATATAGCAGTCGACTGGTTTGAAACAGAATGCTTACTGGGTAAATAGCAGTCGACTGGCTTACATAGCAGTCGACTGGTTTGCATCGGTTTTCGAAAACGACGTTTTGGTTGTCTCTAGGCAGTCGACTTCCCTCTAAGGCAGTCGGCTGCCCCTAGCCTAATTGGTACTAGGAGACAAGTCCGAAAATGCATTTTTTTCCTGCACAAAACCAACTATTGTTTCTCTCCAAAGCACATAACAACATCATAAAACATGCGGACATAGCCGCCTTACGTCCGTTACATAATTTCCTTACCTTGAATCCTTCGGGAACGCGAAATCACTTGGCGCGTCAACCCTAGCTTTTCACTCCTTCAAAGCTGTAATCATAAATCATATCAAACCTTAAATCAAACCACATACATATGCTATACTAACTCAAAACAACTTCATATCATGAACCAAATTGTAAAAATCATCTTCTTCTCTTACCTTCACTAGAGACCAAAACTTCAAATCTTGAGATCTCCTCCAATACTTGGAATTAATTCACCAAACTTCCGATATAGCCTCGTCTAGTGACTATGATCGTTTTTCGTCTAACAAACTTAACGATTTGGTTACTAAACAAGAGTGTTTGTCAAGGTAGCTATGGAAGAAAACTTATGGAAACTTGGAGAACACGAGAGAAAGGGCTAGAAATGGGGCTGACGTTGGGTAAGGGCTGATGGGCTGGTGAGTCATGCAATCTTCATTAATTGCTTCTTATCCCCTTAGTTAATCTCAGCCTTTGACCCTTCCCTTGACTCTTGACCATTTGACCCATTAAATCCCTCTTCTTCCATTCTTCCATTCATGCATAAGCCACATATGTTTAATTAACCAATCAAAAATCTGATTTTGTTTCTTGTCTCATACTCTTAATATTTTTCTGATATCAACATTAAATCATTTGACTAATTGACATTCACTTCCTTATTTCTTCCATACATCATGCATACATCACTCATACATTAAACTTCATATTCATTAAATTATGAAAATCTGATATTAATTCTTTGCTCATACCTCCATTATTCTTATAACATCAATTTAATTTCCTTGACTATTTAATCTTTCATCTCATTACTTCTTCCATGTTTCATACATCCTTCATATTTCATAATTCTCATATCTACTTATTTTCATTTAAGCTAACATACTTTATAATTATGAAGGAATTTCCTGAAATTGGGGATTTCACATCTAACCTCCAGCCATTGCACCTCTGTAGAATTTGTGTTGATCGATTTTTGCACTTGACGACAGGATTCTTACACCTTTCAAGTCTTTCAAGCACTCAAAAACCTCACTAGATGGTGTCTTTGTCTATGATTAACGTACTTGAGGACCGGAAGGAGCCCTCTTTAATTACTAATGAGAGCATGCTAATTATGGTAATAAAATCACGTTTTAACCATCATAAAATCGTGCTTTTAATAGCCAAATATTGAGTTGAGATTCAGTGTAAAATTATGGACCATATCTGAAATTGATCAATCAAATATTTCATTTTCATAATTGGGGATATACTAACCGTATGTAGTTTTATTAACCTTCGAGTTATCATATTTGTTGTACTTGGATGTAAATCTAAGTCATAAATATATTATTTCTGCTAATTATTACCTGTCTGATAGGTATATATTTTAAATATGTAAATAATTCCGATTTTAGGTGAAATCTGACAGTTGGACAAGTAATGATGTAATTATGATTAATGGAAGTGAAGTAGGTGAATAGTTGTTGCATGATGTGAATTGAGTCTACTGTCCACGTAGATCATTGAAGTTTATTAAGCTGAAATCTTTATTCGTATAGGTTGAACTCGCAATGTGTTTGGTTGGGACCTTAGGCAAATAGCTTTAAAACAGCTTTAAAACCGATTGTGGTAGAAATCTATGATAGGACTTAAGATTTACATTGACCCTTAGTTAATTTTGTTGCGAAAGAAAAAAAGAAAATTTAAGGCCGTATTTTCACGGGCTACATACGTTGTCAGACTGTCGTGTACTTTGAAACGTGACAAGTTAATAACAGTATTTAGGTAAAACGCAAAAAATAAACATAAAGAAAAATTACATGAAAATATGGAAAGCATTATTCACTTCGAGTTATTCAGAAAATGTTTAATGATGGCCATGGGGAAAATTTTATTGTTTGTACCAAAGTAATAATGGAAGAGAATGAACAATAATTTTTTTAAGCTGATGAGGAAAAATTACTACAAAAGTATAAAAACAACTTTATGAGAAAAAACTTGAGAGAATTATGTTTATAACTTTGAAAATAGCTTATGTTAGCATGACTAAAAACTTCACTTCTTTTAGGCATCAAAAAAATAATACCTACTCACTTTTTTATAAACACACACAATAATTATCTTATACACCCTCTTACCTAATCAATTCATTAACTTATCAATTTAACTCTAGTTAATTTAATCAAAATTAATAGTTATACTTAAAAATAAAATTTAAAGATGATTTCCAGTGAAAATTGATGGAAAAAAAAATTCTACAATCCTTTACAACCATTCCTTGCTCATGTTCAATGATAAAAACCAAGAAGCCGTTGGGTTATTTGAAGGCTCATTGAGAGTTTTCCTTTTCTTGCCAATTTTTTTTTGTTTTTGAGCAAGATTAATATTAAGACTCTTAGGTCATGTTTGGTATATAAGATGATGGATATGATAGGATAATAATCATTCTATCTTATGTTTGATGCACACATTAAGGGGAGGATTGGATTGCAAGGAGGATTAGTCATCCTCATAGTATAGGATGACTCAATCATCTCTAAAAGGTAAAGATTAGTTCTAATCCTATAGGATTAGAAATAAATATTCATACTTTATTTATTTCATTATTAAAATTTCTATTTAAAAATTAACTTAAACATTTAATAAAATAATAAAGATATTTGTTTGATTAATTAATTAATCCAAAATTTTCTTTCTTTTCATTTTTTACTTTTTTTCCTTTCTTTCTTTTTCTTGTTTTTATTAAAGAAAAACTATAATTCTGATAAAATTATATTTTCTTGAACAAATTTTTTAAAATTATTTTTGGAAATAATTAAAATTTTTAAATCATTTTTTAGAAAATAAATTCTCAAACATAAAATTTATTATAAAAAAATATTTTTAACTAGTTTTTTCTTACGTTTAAATTTTTTTTCTTTCTTAATTTTTTTCCTTTCTACTGTCAAAAAAGAAGGAAAGAAAAATAACTATTAATTATAAAATTATTAGAAATTATATATTTTTTAATTAATAAAATTTAAATTATTAAATTTAACTTGTATTTTTTTCATTTTCTTTTTTTTATATTTCCTTCTAATTGGCAAAAAAAAAAAAGAAAGAAGATAAAGAAACCATAAAAATAAAGAAAAATATTTAAGAATTGTCTTTTAGAAAAATTAATGTAATTAAAAAAATAAACTTATTTCCTAGAAAAACTCAATTTTCTAAAAATAAATATATTTAATTTACAATAAAAAATTATTTTAAATTTAAATCATTTAAAAGAAATAAAAACAAAAAGGAAAGAAAAGAAAAAAAAAGTGAAAAAGTATAGAGAATTTTTTTATAAAAATTCATTTTTTAACAAAATATTTTTTTTGAAAACGTAATATAAATTTTTAAAAGTTATTTTTATTAAAAAATCATTTAATAAATTGGACTATTAATTATAATATTATAAATAATATTTATATTTTCAATTTTTTATTAATATTTATAACAAAAAATTCATAAATTTAAATTATGTTACTTTAAAAAAGAGTACTAAAAAATCATTTTATATTACTTTTAATTTTATATATAGCAAATATGACGAAAGATATAAAAAATCAACCTATCTTATTCTTAATCTTTGTACATACCAAATATAAGATAGAATGATATAATCTAATCTTATCCTATCTATAATTTTATATTATCATATCTTATCCTTATCCTATACACCAAATATGACTTCATTGTTTATTGTTTAGTGAAAGTAGCCTTCTAGTGCAAGAAACCTAACCAATATGGAAATTTTGAACTGCCGTAAAACATTATCAAGGAGCCTTAAAGTTCTCAAAGGCTTTTGGGTTTTCATCATTGTGCATCAGAATTCAATGGTTGCGAAGGATCTTAAAAACTTTTAACTTAAATTTCACTATAAATCATCTTTTAATTTTAATTTTTAAAATATAATTATCAATTTTTATTAAATTAACTAGAATTAAATTGATCAATTAATGAATTGATTAGGTCAAGGAGTATATAAGATAATAATTGTTCATGTTTACAAAAAGATGAGTCGCATTATTTTATTGGTACCTAAAAAATGATATTTTTAGGATTTGTTCTTTTCTTGTTAAAGAATACGAATTTTAAAATATCCCCAAGTGCGAAAAAAATTCTGTGTCAAACATTTGGATTAGAATATTTTAGTTTTAGCTAAAAATTTTGATTTTTATATATTTATATAAAAAATATCTCAGCTGATAATGAACAACCAATCGGTATGTCAATCAGAATCAGCCATTTTCTAGCAGTGTAGAGCTCATAACCGTTCAAGTATTTGGTTGATAAGTAGAAGATCTCTAAGCTTTCTTTTAGAAATGTTTATTTCCTTTTATAGATGTTTTTTCTTTTTTTATTTCTTATGATGAAGTACTTATCACTTTCTTTTATGATTAAACACTACTTATAACATTGTGAATTTTCCTAAACTTTTTTTTTTCCAAAATTCTTATATTGTTATCACTCTTTCCTTCTAGCTTTACCTTTATTTTCAATACTTGTAAAGAAAAACAGTAAAAAAAAATTCTTAAAAAACCAATATAAATTTTAAAACATAAAAAATCCATATATATATATATATATATATATATATATATATATACACACACACACACACATAATTGTTATTCGATCCATATATTTTTTTTATGGAAAAATGAATGAAATTAACTTTTGACTCATTCTTTTAAGTTTTTATTAAATTTTAATAGGTCAATGTAGGAAATATATAGAGGTGGCAAAAGTTGACTCTACCAGAAAAATCCGTTCAATTAATCTGAATCCAAACCCAACCGATCCGATTTGACTAAAAAAGTCAATAACCTAAATCCAACCTGATCCAAATCTAAATTGATCCAAAACCAAATTTATCCAAATTCACATTGATGCAAACCCGACTTGATTCGAACTCGAATTGATCCGAACCCAAATTTATCCAAATATAGATTAACTCAAACCTGACCTGATTTGAATCCAAATTGATCCAAACCCAAATTGACCTGAATCCAAATTGATCCGAATCCAAATTAACCCAAACCTGAAAAGATTCAAATTTAAATATAATATTATTAATAAATATTTAAATGTTAAAATTAATTATCAAAGTATTTTAACATAGTAAAAATATAATTTTTTTCAATAACATGAGTGTTATATATTTTTTTAATCTAGTTAAACTTAAATATTCACTTTTACATTATATTCATTTGAACCTAATGTATAATTATTTAATAGCTAATCTATAATAAAACACAGAAGCTATATTACCTAAATTTAATGTCTCCAATTATTCTATAAAAAATCAAGATAAATTAAAGAGATATATAGCACTGTTTTATGATATTTAGTAGGGATTATTAAATCAATTTGATTCAAAAAGTTATTAATTATTATAGATAATAAAAATAAAATGAAAAAAATGTAATTAATTTATGAATATTGGTAAATATATTATAAAGAAAACTACCATACAGATTATTAAATTTTTTAATTATTTCAATCCAATTGTATTATAGGTAATGTAAGAAGAAAATTTTATTTTCATGAGTTTTATAATTCTTAGAAATATGGTTTCAGTTGATTTTCATACTAGATAAATTACATTGAGATGACCAAGGCTTAACCCAATAAACCTGTCCAATCGACCCGAATCCAAATCCGACCAACCTGAATTGACTAAAAAAGTCAACGACCCAAACCCGATTTAATCCGAACCCGAATTAATCCGAACCTAAATTGATCCAAATTCAAATTGATCTAAACTCGACCTTATCTGAATCCGAAATGATCCAAACCCAAAATAGACCGATTTTTTCTTGACCCAAATCCGGCTTTATCTGCACTCGAAATGATCCGATTTTGCCTTAACTCAAAATAATCTGATCCACAATGACCCAACCCAAATCCAATCCGACCGACCCATTTGCCACCTCTAGAAATATACCATTTTTCATAAAAATCTGTATATATTTATAATTATTCAGAATTGAGTGGGTTAATTAATTTATCCCATTTTCATAAAACGAACTACTTCGATGTTTAGGAGCAAACTCCTGTTACTATATCTCTTGGATAAATTTCATTCACGGTTCACGATCTTTTATTTATTTATCCACTTATTTTACCTTTTGTCACTTCAGATTTTAGTTTTTGAATTGTTTACTTTTCGATTTTCAATCGTCAAAGATCCATTCAAAAATTTTTAATTTTTTTGTCCAAAATAAATTTCATCCTAAGGGTGAAATATGTTTCTATTTCAAACCAAATTTTAAAAAAAAAATGAATATTAATTTCTCATAAATCTATTCTGATACCATATGCGAAAATTGAATTTATAAATGTTATGTGACAATTAAAATACTAAGTATAAAATACAATTAAAATTGATAGTAAACGCTGTCATTTCAAATGATTTAAATTATACATTAAAACTACTAATAAAAGTAGACTAAAATAAATCTCAAAACAAAATAAAAAATCTCAATGCGAGATTGGATATAACGGAGATATTCTTAAAAAGTGTGGATTCTCAAGAAGTTGGAGAATTAGATAAGTAAGTAATTTTTTTAATTTAACATGTTGATTGTTGTTACATAAGAAAATTAGACAGGTTGGTTAACCGGCTTGTAAAAATTTTTTTAAGAAAGAAGATTAATTTTACATGTAATTGAGTAAAAATAATGAAACTAATTAGGCCGTTTTATATAAATTTTCTAAATTAAAAAATAAAAATATTAAAATAAAAACTTTTATTTCACTTTGGAATTGGATAAATTATTATGTTTTACAATACAATAAAGAAGGTTTATTTTGAAAATGTTACCAAGACTGGATAACTATATCACACTCGATCACATTCTCCTTTTGATAATACATTTACTGCAAATGAAGTCTAGGAGTAATGCAGACCTTCAATGAGTTTTTCATCACAGTATTAAATTCATGTTTCTCAGTCAAATCCACATCATTTCCATTCGAAGCCGCCCACTTAAAATGCCAAACCAAGTTTGCCAGAAAGTACTCTAATTGATGCAATGCCAAAGTATAGGCCGGACACATCCTTCTCCCCACGCCAAAGGGCATCATCTCAATCTTTCTACTCCCAGTTATATCGAAAGCTTCACCATTTAAGAATCTCTCAGGCCTGAATTCCATTGGATTTTCCCATATCTTTGGATCCCTTCCCATTCCAGCCACCGTGAAATTTACAATGCTATTCTTTGGAATCAAATAGCTGCCCAACGTAACATCCTTTGTCACTGCATGCGGGACCAGAAAATGGGCTGGGGGATGGCGCCTTAAGGTTTCTAAAACCACAGCTTTTAGATATGGCACCTTGGGCAAATCATCGTCTTTTATCTGCAGCGCTCCATCTGCTATGACCCCTTTGATCTCCATGAATAACTTCTCTTGAATATGGGGATACTTCACCAAATTTGCTAGGGTCCAGTGCAGAGTTGTCGACGAAGTATCAGTGCCTGCAGTAAAGAACTCAGAACACAAAGTCACGATTTCAGGCTCTTCAAGCTTCCTTTTCTCCTCTGCAAGTTCTAAATCCAGCAATGTGTCAACGTAGGGGAGGGGATTGAACGGCTTATTGCTTCTGTTTTGATACTTTTTATATTTCCATACTCTTATGAAAGGCAAAATTATATTTTCTTGGTCTTGTCGGAGCTGACGAAGCTTCTGCCAACGCTTATAAAGGAAAAGTTTCCCTAAACTTGGAAACAAATTGAGTAACTTAAAATCGTCAAAACTCATTTGCAAGCGACGTTGAATGTCCTTAATGTCTTGGATTTGCTTTTCCTCAAGGTGATCACCAAAGCACATGAAAGCTACCAGAGAGAAGAATGCATACTGGATATCCTCTTTTACTTCAATGTGATCAGCAGAAAATATTGATCGAGACTTGAGACGGTTGATGAGGATGGCCAAGACCCTTTCTCGTGCACACTCGAAGGATTTTATCCGAGCAGGTTGGATGATATTAGAGGTGAGATTCCGACGGAAGAGGAGCCACTTAGGGCCATAAAATGCCCAATCTATGTTGTATTGATCAGTAGAAAGGAAACTGTCTGTGGGAGTAGGCGAAGGACGGTCTGCGAACAGGGTACCCTTAAGAATCAGGGCTTGATGAGCAAGGGTGTTGCTTGCAATAATGATTACTGGTCTTGAGCCTATATGCACGGTGTAAATGGGGCCATATTTTTGAAGCAAAGTTGGAAGAAGGCTCTTTATTTGTTCCAAAGACTTAAGGACCCATAAGCTGCCAATGAATGGAATTCTCGGGGGCCCCGGAGGGAGATGGTGCGTTATTTTCTCGGTGAGATGGTTGAGGAGACATCTCATAAGGGTGGAGATGAAGAGGGTGATCATGAGAATTATGAAGCAAAATGTTGCCATCTCTCTCACAAAAGAGCAAGGTTGTGTGGTTGGAGTTGATCAAACTTTAGGTAATATTTATACACTTACCGACTCACATGAAAGAAAAAAAATGAGTTTACATATCGATTTATATATAATACAGTGACAATGTACACTCTCTATATACTATCAATGCAATTGAGATTAACATATCATTAATGTCACGACCCGAAGGCCGCGACTTTCCTTTAATACTTATACTTTTCTTAGTCTACAAATTTATGGACAAAATTTTTCTTTTTCATTTTAAGGTTTGTATTCGGTGTCAGTGTAGTTACTATACTATCTAGGTGGCTTATAGTCATTCCATTTAAATATTAAACAAACACGGAAACGGTTCTTAGTTACATCCCGACTTGTTAAACAAAATATGTACTGTGCATCAATTAAAGTCATACATGTAAACAAGTATTTTATAAGTTCCATATACCTCCGGAAACTAGTACCAAGTCCATACACCGTCTCCGATGCCCACCTAGCAGCTCACACGGCAGATGTTAACTTCAATAATCTGAAAGAGATGAAATTTAGTGGGGTGAGCAAAACCACTGCTCAGTAAGATACTAATATAAATACAGAAGTAAGATTACACTGTCTTAAACTGCAATGCTTAAACTTGCAATGATGCAATTACAGTTAATCCTTTCTCATCGATACATCTCATTATTACTTCTCATTTTCACTTTTCATTTCATAATCATACTCTGGTATGCCATCATCTCATATCAGTTCTCATATTTACCTTTCATTTCGTAATCATATTTCTGTATTCTATCATCTCTTATCAATTCTCATATTGTGGATCATGATCACGGTGGTACGAAGTCAGAATCCTCTTCGTGTATTTCTATATTCATGTTTCATATCATATCATGACATCATATCGATGAAATATCGCTACCACCGAGTCATGATGCTCATCATATATTCTTCATGTTTAATTGAGATATCCTATCGAGTCACTTTACATTTAACAATCATATTCCCGTCTTATATCAATTCATATCACTTATCGTATGGGAATTTATGATCACGATAGAGTAAGATCAGAATTCTCTTCATATCAATCTTATGTTCATATATCATATCGTATCATGTCATCGTATAGATGAAACATCATTAACGTCTAGTCATGACATTCCTCATGGAATTCTCATATACTAAGCATATTATCATATCAGGGTTTAATATGCAATTCATGAAATTTTTCTGTATAAACCGCTATCTTTTCAAATCATATCATATATACTTTAGGACATGCTCAACATATGAATTTTCAATTCATTTCAAATTTTCCTTTAAGACATGATAGAAACATGTTCATTTTCAGTTCATGTATTCGTTTTCGGAGCATGTCTAAAACATGTGCGGTTTTAAAACATTTTTCATATACTATAAATCATATCAGGTTTAGAGTTCATATCAAATCAGTCTATACTCTAAACCGCATGTCATTTCAAATTCGACACAAAATCTTATATAAATCATGTAAGTGTCGAAATCATTTATCATATACTTTTAAAACATATTCTGTAAATCATATCAGGTCTAGAGTTCATATCAAATCAAACTATACTCTAGACCACATATCATGCCATGTTCGACACAAAATCACATATAAATCATATAAGTGTCGAAATCATATCTCATGGACTTTTAAAACATGTTTAAAACATGTACTGTTTCAAAACATATTTCATTTCAAATCTGTTTCATGTACAGTATAAATCATGTCAAGTCTAGAGTTCATATCAATAAAATCATACTCTAGACTTCATATCATATCGGTTAGAGACTAGGCTAGATCCCTATCATCTCTATCAATAAAGACTTAAATCACTGTAGCTAGCAGTGAAAATCATGTCATCGTCCCCTGGAAACCAACTAGGGCGCTATCTATGGCCATAGACCTCATCTCTCTCAGCCCCACTGATCAGGCGTGACTAAGACCTGTCCACGACTATTGTCGGACAAGCATATCTGCCTAATGAGCAAAGCTCCAAGTAGGCGGTTTCCACTATGCTTTATTGAATTTAATTCTTTTAGGGTGCCTACAGTCTCATAAAACATTTAAATCTTTAGCTTTTCGTTTTAAAATCATGTAAAGCATATGGTGAAATTCTTTAAGAGGTTTCGTATATAAAAATACGTATATATACCATATACTTTATTTTTAAAGCTAATCTATACTTTATAGCATTTATATAAATGCTATTATGACATCTGAAACTATAGCAAATTATGCTTAAAAGCGATGCTATGAAATCATCTCCGTATGTAATTTTAGTAATAGTTTCAAATGTCAATATAAGTAATACCTTCCTCTAATACGGTGAAACAATTCATTTAACTTTATTACTATCAATCGTTCGATTTCAAACTATCCTTCTGACACATCAGTAAATCAGTGTTCAAATCAATTCAATATTCATTTCATTCAGTTTTCAACTTATTCAGTACTCCGATTATTCAATAATCAGATCATTTGGTATTCAAGTCATTCAGTATTCGATATCCTTTTTCGATAGCTATAAACTATACTAATCATTTCTACCTTTCACTATTATTACTAAGACCACATCACTTGTATGAATCCTCTTAGTATTCATAAATATTTAAATATCATGTCACTATATAGCCATCAAAATACTGAAATTATGCAATATTAATATCCTCATTTGTTATCTATTCCAGAGTCGACATCGAGGATTATAGAACCACAAGATCAATAATCGCTTATCAAATCCATTTATGGTTTGACCTATAGGTACATATTCAGAATCCTCAACTTGCGGTTCAATTTCATTTACTATCGTAAAATCAAATCACAATCCTCAATTCACTTTTCATATGGTCTGTAGAATGTAATATCATGCTAGAATTATCTATAAGACATCTTCAATTCAATTTTTTTGATTGGCAATTTACCACTTAAAAGAATTTGCCAATTTCAATTATCAACAATGTTTCAATCATTTAAGTCGCCTTGCGACTATCCATATTATTGCAAAAATCTCAGTTCACATCTATTTAACATCGATATCACAATCATACCACTAAAACGGTCAATTCATTTGAATTTATCAATTCTATAATCATCACTGTATCAGTGATCCGTCTAATAATTAATTCCACCTCAATCTCAACTTGATACCATTTGTGCTATTAACATCACTGGATTTATCGAGTCTTAAGGTTTAAACCATATAATTCATCACATTATCGTGTTTCAACGATCTATCTTTTCATCAATTTCAATATCAAACTTCTCCAGTAATATCATAAAGTCCTTTAAATGTATATTTTTCAATAATTATTTCCAAGATTCCATTTACGTGAGAACTTAAATCTTTTTCCTCAACGTTTTCCTAAGAATTTCGGCAGCATAACGGCTTAATTTTCCCTAACCTCCTGCAAGGGAAACGCAATTTATACTTGCAGCCGTTGATTCTCACCAATTTTACACCATCAGTTGTGGGTCCTCTTAGCATTTTTAGCAAATCAATTTAAATCGATGCATCATATAAAAATCACAATTCCATTTAAAATCAATTAAATAAATGCATCATATATAAAATCATAATTCCCACATACAATATAAAGCTACTAATGCTTTATAAAAGTATCTTACCTATTCGCCAAAGCTTAGCGCACTTTCCGATTTTTCGAGCCTTGCCGAATTCCACCATTCGTCTCATTTCCGTTTTACTACAATTTCAATATCAATGCACTACATCAATATAACCATAAATTATTCAGTAAATACCATCATTTTATTTTTTCTAAATTTCCTTACCATTTTTTTTCCTTTTTCCCTTTCTTCTTCCTTTCCTTCTTTCTCCTTTTCTTTTCTTTTCTTTTCTTTCTTCTTTCTTTTTTTTCCTTTTCTTTTCTTTTCTGTTTTTTTTCTTGGTCTGAACCGGTTCGGACCGGTTCAGACCGGTTCGGTCTCATCCGCCGGTTCAGCCTCTCGCCGGCCGGTTCGCCGCCGGTTCGACCTTCCCACAGCTGGCCAAGGTGGTGCTGAAGCCGGATCTGGTCTCCTTTCCTCCCCACCGGCGGTGACGGCATTGGATCTGGAGGTGGGAGCGGCGGCTTCTTCCCTCTCTGTTTCTTCCTTTCTCCGCCGGCCTTTGCCTCGTCGGTCGCCGTCTTTTGTTTCCCCTCAGCTCCGTCGAGCTCGGGGTTGGGGTGGCGGTGCCCGGCCGTGGCTCTTTTCTTTTCCCACTTCGGTTCCACCTCGCCATATCTCTTTCCTTCTCTGTTTTTTTCTTTTCCGCCGTCAGTGTCGGCGTCGGCTTCTCTTCCTCCATCACGGCTCGCCGACGGCACCCCTCTTTCCTCTCTCGGCCGGCAGGGGGCCGGCCATTTGTTTTTCTTTTTCTTGTCTTTCTCCTCTGTTTGTAACAGAGGAGAAAGAAGTGGGAATCGGGTTATCCCGATTCCCGCTTCTTTACTCTTTTTTTTTATTTTTTTTATAAATAAATTAAATTTATATATATATATCATATATTATTAATTTTAATATATATACATATATTCATATTTTATCTTAAAATATATGTATATATACACTTTGATCTAAATAGTATATATATTTCATATATATATATATACTTATTTAAAAATGTGTAAAAATATATTATATAATCTATTTATATAATTATATTTTTATTCACATTTTTATTTCTTTAACATTTAAAATATATTTATATAATATAATTTTATAATTATATAAATATATACTTTTTTTATTTCTTTAAAATTTTGAATTTCCTAATATCAAAAATTATTTTCTTCATTTCTTTTCTTATTTAATTTGGATTGCAACTTATCCAAATTAAATTTTTTCGGATACCTTATATTTATTTAGAAAATTCTCGGTCTTCACAATTAATATGCCCTTATGAGCAATTTGAAGAATATTTATTTATATTTATTTTTAAAAGTTTATTATTTTTTAATTTGCTTACTGATAAGGTGTCAATATATTGTCAGTATATAGAGAATATACATTATTAGTACAACATATACAAATCTTTTATATATATTTATATATATATATATACTATGTATAATCTTTGTACACTATCACCGCACTAGAAGTTGATACCTTATTAATGAGCAAAATGAAAATATGTTAAGTCTTGATAAGCAAATTGAAAAAAAAAATTATTTGTATTTATTTATAACGGCTTAACATATTTTCAATTTCCTCATTAATGAAGTATTAGCATTTGGTGCAATGATAATATATAAAAGTTACACACTATTAATGCATCATATATAAACCTATAAAATACTTATTTCAAACAAATAAATGTTTTTTATTTAAATTTTGTCACATAATTACATTATTAAAAGTTAGTAATTTTTTATTTATCATACGAAACAATTAAATAATAGATATCTAATATATATTATATTATATTATATTATATTACAAGGTACATAGTAAATATGATAAGTATTCCTACATGAATACTTATTTAAACATTCTTTTTGAATGATATGTAAGCATTCTCTATTTTATGGGTAAGTCAAACATACAATAAATACTCTTCACATTTCCACTTTACTAAAATTTTTCTATAATTTCTAAAATTTGTCAATCTTTTTAACAAAATTATTTTAAAATAATTTTAAATACGTAGTATCTAACCCAAAAACATTTAAAAAATATATAATTTTAATATTTATCTTTTTGAAAAATTAAATAAAATATTAATTGATATCTATTTATATAATAAAATAAAATAAAATTTTAATTTTAATTTATTAAAAATTGTTTTATTAATTAAACTGAAAAGTATAAAAATAAGATAACAATATCATGTATATTATTTAAATATTTAATATCATTATTTTTAAAATTTAATATATAAAAGATATAAATTTATAAATATATATATATATATATATATATATATATACGTTTACATAAATATTTAAATAAATAAAACTAATTTGTGCATTGCATGATGCTTTCATATATAAATATAAACGTCATTATGTTATAATCATTCTTTTATATATATATATATATATATATATATATATATATATTTATAAAAGAATTCATATTTGTATTATATGTATGTTTACAATAATGAATATTTAGGTCAATAATAACAATCTACCTCAAAATGTTGTTCTAATACTTGAAAATTGTTAAGATATACTTTTAATTTCTATTTTAACATTTTGTTGATGTGTTTAATAATATTATTTATAATATGTTTTCAATTCCTATTCTTCCTAATTATTGTTTATCTTATATTTTGAATTTTATAACTTTTTAATTAAATATTTAGTTCTTTTTTATTATTGGATATCTTTATTATATTATATATATATATTATATAAGATTATTATCTAATACATTGTAAATAAAATTTTTAGACTTTACAAGTACATAATCTTTATGAATATTATAAAAAACGTAATTAATTTTAATAAATTCATTGTTACCTACACGATGTACAATAAATTATTTTGGCAGCTGTGTGAAGTGTGAACTCCGCGTCTTGGACATTGAGAGCGCTAATTAAATACCGCCGCATGGCCGGTTAAAGAATCGGCTATTTGGCAAATCGGGTAAGTGAGATCTGCCACGTAGAGGACAATAGGCAAATCTCGAAACTATTAATTTAATTTTTTTATTTTCTCATTTAAAGAGAAAGACTTTCAATGAAAATAAAGATTGCATACTTGCAGAATAATAGTGTATCAAATCTCATAATTATTTTCTTATGTTAATATTTTACACATATTCGTTATATTACATATCCGTTTATTATCGGAGGTCCCAACAATTCAAAGTGGTACGCCAATTTTCTATTATCAGTAAATTTCTCGTATTATTTAATTACCTTTACTTTTGCAAATAATCCAAAAATGTTTTGAAAATCTATATTAATACTTACATATATTTGTTACTAAATCTCTCATTTTGTAATTATAAAAATGTAATAACACTATTTATGTAATTACCAAAAAGATATTTATCATAAAAATATTCATTTTATTATGCAAATAATTTAATTTTGTAATACTATTTGGTCATGTAAGATAATAATCATCTTATCTTATGTTAGATGCACACATTAAAGAAAGGATTAGATTGTAAAAATGATTAGTTATCCTCGTTATATAAGATGATTCAATCATGTTCAAAAGGTAGAAATGATTTTTAATCCCATAGAATTAAAAATAAATACTCATATTTTATTTATTTAATCCTTAAAATTTATATTTAAAAATTTACACATTTAAAAAATAATAATAAGGATCATATTTTAATTAATTAATACAAATTATTTTTTCCTTCTTTTCCTTTTTTTGTTTCTGATTCAAGAAAAATTATAAGTTTGATAAAATAATATTTTCTCGAACAATTTTTTTTTTCAAAAATTATCTTTTGGAAATAATTAAAATTTTCAAATCATTTTTAGAAAATAAATTCACAAGCATAAAATTATTATAAAATATATTTGATGTGAGCCACACATTAATTAAAAATAAAAATAAAAGGATAAATAAATAATAAATTTAATTTATTATTAAAAAAATAAAGGAAAACATAGTGTGTTGCATGGCACACAGTGCAGTAGCACGATGTGCCGCACATACATCTTTTGGTAAATTAATTCAAATTTTTGAAAAGTAATTTTTTTTATTAAAATCTACTAATAAATTTAACTATTAATTATAATATTATAAATAATATTTAACTTTTTAATTTTTATTTATATTTATAACAAAACAATTATAAATTTAAATTATGTTACTTTAAAAAAGAGTACTACTAAAAAATCATTTTATATTACTTTTAATTGAACATAAAGGAAATATGGTAAAAAAATATAAAAAATCATCATATCTTATTTTTAATATTTGTACACACTAAACATAAGATAAGAAAATATCATCTAATCTTATCCTTTCTATAATATTATAATATTATATACTGTCCTCATCTCATGCTCTAAACAAGACATTTATGCCTATTATTATATTTAGTTTTTTTTTAATAGGGAGATACAACGAAGAAGAGTATTCGAACGGTTGAATAAGGAAAGAAACACCCATAATGGGTGTCCTCACTACAAGAAAATAGGTCAATAATGACGGAAATTTAGTGACAGAATTTTTCATCACAAAAAAAATCACAATAGCAATGGAATTCCATTGCAATTGACCAAATAATACATCTATTATTTTAGCGACGAAATTCTATCTCAAATTATGTCAGATGATATTTCATCATTAAATACATTACTACTAACCTTGCACCAAAAATAAAATTTGTTGCTACAATTTAGTGACAAAATTTCGTTGCAAATTCAGTAAATCGTTGTATCTTTTATTTTTTAACAATTAAATTTAAAACATTATTTTTTTAAATGAAAAGGGAACTCACGAAATAATTTGCATTGGAATTCCATCGCAAATTCCCTTTCTTTCAATTTTTATTTTTATTAATTTTAAAAATTAAATTTCTAATTTTATTTTTTTAAAATAAAATTATAACATTAGCACAGAATTTTGTCATTAATGAGAAAACCAAGAAGAATCTTCAGTTAGACACAAAAGTGTTTTTTTTTCAAAAATTCAATAATAATGACAATTTTTTGTTGTTAATGCTCATTCCAAAGTTCATAATCAATTATTGGGATTAACACTTGTAGTGATGGAATTCCGTCGTTAAAAGTGTAAAAAATTTGAAATTATTACAACCCGAAGGTCGCGACTTTCACTTATTACTCATACTTTTTCTCTCTTACAAATTTATGGACTAAATTTTTCTTTTTCTTTTTAAGGTTTGTATTCGGTGTCAGTGTAGTTACTACTCTAATTCCACTGATTCTCTATATAATAAAGTACCACACTTCTAAGTTCCATCCTGACTCATTAAACAAAATACGTACTGTGTATTAATTAAAGTATGTACATGTAAACAAGAGATTTACAACTAATGTATACCTCAAAAGCAATGAAGCGGATTCGCAGGATAATGGTTAGTACCAAACCTGTCTATCGTATTGAGAGGTCCACTCAGAAGCCCTCATGGCAGAGTTTAACTCAATGATCTGAAAAGAGATGAAATTTAGTGGGGTGAGCAAAACCACGACTCAGTAAGATACTAATATAAATGCAGGAGTATAATTACACTGTCTTAACCGCAATACTTAAATCCTGCAAGTTTGCAATTACAGTTCACCTTTTTCATCGATAACATCTCATTATCTCAATTTCTGTCATCTGTCTATCACTCAAACCGCTAAATAAATCAACGTAATCACTTTTCAGTCCTCTCGTCCTTATACTATAATGCATTGCACAACAATACGTCGTGCCCACTTTGAATATCATATACTATTAGTCCATACTCACATCAATCTCATAGTACATCATGTCCAATTGAGATATCGTATCAAATCACTTTACGTTTCATAATCATACTCATGTATTCTATCATCTCATATCACTTTCCATATGGAGAATCATGATCACGGTGGTACGAAGTCATAATTCTCTTCGTATAATTTCTATATTCATGTATCGTATCATATCATGACATCATGTAGGTGGAATATCGTTAATACCAAGTCATGACACTCCTTATATAATTCTTGTGTTTGTGTACAATATAAGATCATGACATCTCTTGTAAAAAAGCATATTGTTATAGTATGCAAATTATGTAATTTTACTGTATAAACCGCTATCATTTCAAATCATATCATATATATTTTTAGAGCATGCTCAAACATGTAAATATTCAATTCATTTCGTATTTACTTTTAAAACATGGTCAGAGCATGTATAATTTGCAAATCATATATTCACTTTTAGAGCATGTCTAAAACATGTGCGATTTCAAAACATTTTTAATATACTGTAAAATCATATCAGGTCTAGAGTTCATATCAGATAAAACTATATTTTAGATCGCATATCATTTCATGTTATGCTAAAACATATCTTTTCATATCAGTTCAAATCAAGACGTGCACAGTTCTCTTTTCATATGATTTCAAATCAAAACGTGCATATTTCTCTTTTTATATCATGTCAAATCAAAACATGTCTTTTCATATCATTTTTATTTTCATATCATGTGTAATCAAGTACAATATCGAAACACATTCATATACTATAAAATCATATCAGTTTAGAGTTCATATCAATTTAAAAGCATACTCTAAACTGCATTTCATATCGGTTGAGACTAGCCTAGATCCCTAATACTCTATCAATAAAGGCTTAAATCACTGTAGCTAGCAGTGAAATCATGTCATCGTCCCTTGGAAACCAACTAGGGCGCTATCTATGGCCATAGACCTCATCTCTCTCAGCCCCACTGATCAAGCGTGACTGAGACCTGTCCATAACTATTGTCGGACAAGCATCTTTGCCTAATGAGTAATCTCCAATTAGGCGGTTTCCACTGTGCTTTATTGAGTTTAACTCTCTTAGGGTGCCTACAGTCTCATAAAACATTTAAATCTTTATCTTTTCTTGTCAACGATCATGTAAAGCATATGATATCATCATTTAAGAAGTTTTATATATAAAATATATATCTACCATATACTTTCATTTCAAAACTAATCAATACTTTATAGTATTCATATAAACATTATTAAAATGTTTCAAGTTGTAACAAGACATGTTTAAATGCAATGCAATTTAAATATGAGTTCAAACAGTGAACTATCATTTTCATCAAACATGTCATTTAATTATAACGTTCACTATAATTCAATTCTCTCATTTCCATTCTTTTGATTTCAATCAAATCATACCTAATAGGTAAATTCGATATTCACTGTTGTTCCTCAATATGTCATATTCTTTCTCCACAGTTATCGACTATACAATCATTTATACATTTCATTATCAATACTAGGACTACCACCATCAGTATGAGTCCTCTTAGTATCTATGAACATCTAGACATCGTATTTCTCCAAAATCATCAAGATACTGGAATTATGCAATTACCAATATCACCATTCAATATCTAATTCAAAGTCGACATCGAGGGTAATAAAACCACAAGATCGATATTCACTTATCAAATCCATCTATGTGTTAACCTATTGGCACACGTTCATAATTTCTGACTTGAGGTTCAATTTCATTCATTATCATAAAACCAGATCACAGTCCTCAAATCAATTTTCATATGGCCTGCATAATTTAATACTGAACTTATGCAATTATCGATCTTATTATTTAAGGCCTATTCCAAGGTTATAACCAAAACCATATATTCACATGTTTATCACTCATTTATTTGAATCTATAAATAATTGGATTGTGTCGTAATTCATCCTCAACTTCAATAAGATTATGTATGCACAAGTCATACATCCATTATAATTCAATATCATCACTATCCATTGTATACCATAATATTGATACTAAGACCCATACCACTAGTGTAGGTCCGCTTATTAACTCACGTATATCCGACAATACGATGTAATACGATAAAACCATCTCAACATTGACACCTTGAATTGTCCATGTTATCACGTTCGAAACTACTTCAAAATCAATAGATCGAATTCAATAAATTCTGGAATCATCACTCCATTATTACTTCCACAATTAAATCATTAGACCATCAAGATTTCAACTACGATCTTCTCTTCCTAGCTATATCATATAATTATCGTTACTTTCATCAATACTCCAACTAATCAACATTCCACCTCATTTTTGACTCGATAATCAACTTATAATGTTAAGATAACTCTAATTATCGACTTTATAAAACCCATAATATAATTCCTCAAGATATCGTGCTCATCCATTTACCTTTTTAACTATTTCAAAAAAATCAATTTTTCTACGATACAATAGAGTCCTTTCAAGCTTATCCTTTGATAATTCTTTTCAAGGTTCCATTTATACAAGAAAATTTAATATTTTCCATCAACATTTTCGTATAAAATTCCACAGCATAACGACTTAATTTTTATTAAAACCTCCTGTAAGGAAACACAATTTATAACTACAGCCGTTGATTCTCACTATTTATTTATCTCTTACTAAGACCCCTACCACCTATTGTAGGTCCTCTTAGCATTTAAAAATCATTTCAATAATCATTATCATCATGATCAAAATTTCAAAACATACAATATAACACTACTACTACTTTATAAAAGTATCTTACTTAACGTTGAAACTTAGCGCCTTAACAAGCTCCAAGCTTCGTCGAATACCAAATCACGTCTTTGTCACCTCCGCTTCAATTTCAACAACACCAATTGCACTTAAATAAATATATATTAATAAAATTATCCAACAAATATTAATCAATTTATTGTTTTTCCCTACCAATTCTTTTCTTCTCTTTCCTTTCTTTCTTTTTCTTCTCTTTCTTTTTCCTTTCTTTCCTTTCTTTTTCTTCTCTTCCTTTTTCCTTTCCTTCTCTTTTTTTTTCCTTTTTCCTGGTCTGAACTGGTTTGGACCGGTTCAGATCGGTCTGGCACTCACCGACCAGTTCAGCCTCCGACGGTCGGTCCTCACCGGTTCAGCCCTTCCTCAGCTGGCGGAGATGGCCGTGAGACTGGATCCGCCCTCCATTTCTCCAGGTCGACGGTGACGGCGCCAGATCTGGCGACGGAAGGTTCGGCCTCCTTCTTCTCTTTTTCTCCCTCTTTTTCATCTTCTCTTCCACCGCCAACGACTCCTCTCCCTTTAGTTCACCTTCACCAACAATGAGAAGGCAGTGGCGGTGACCGGATCGGCCGGCATCGCCGTTTCCTCTTTTCTCTTTTTCTTTTCGCTTTTCCCCCGATTTTCTTCTCTTTTTCCGCTTCGGGTCTTCGTCGGTCGCTTCTACTCTTTCCCCTCGTCTCGCCGGCGACGCCTCTCTCCTTCCCTTCCTCCTCTCTTGCTTGGCCGGGGGTCGGCTTCCCCCTTTTTGTCTTCGTTTTCCCCTCTGTTTTGAAACAGAGGAGAAACAAGGCAGGGAATCGGGTTGTCCCGATTCCCGCCTTTTCTTCTTTCTTTTTTTTTTATAATTATATTTATTTATATAATTATACTAATACAATATATATTGTATTTACAATATATATATATATATATATACACATTTTTATTTCTTAAATTTCGGATTTCTTATTATCCAAAATAAATGTACTCATTTTCATCTTATAATATTGGGATCTCTTAATAACCGAAAATTATTCAAAATAATTTTCTCAACTTCATCACTTCATCAAATTCGGGAATTCCAACAATTTTTCCATCTCGCAAATAAATTTATTTATTTATTTTCGCTTATTTATTTGCATAAAAATTAAATTCTCGATTAATTTAATACTAAACATGGAAAAATTCTCGGTTATCACATTCTTCTCACCTTAAGAAATTCAATCCTCCGAATTGAACTTAAATTAAAAGGTGGTACCGTCCTATACTCTTATCTTTTTTGTCCTTTCAATCATCTTTTAAATAATGCTACCAGCATACTTTCAAAATCAGATTCACTTTTAGATCACTACAGATCATTTTTCATCATATATTTACACTCCCTCCAAATTCTTATCAATTTGGGAGTTATAAATTTCCACCTTTTTTTTTCACATAATAGCTAATTCATATTGTTCATCATCCATTTTTCTCATTTGGTGCCAAGTCGATATAGTTTGGTAGCTATCATTTAAACAATTTAATCAGTAGTATGTAATTGTCCTAGTAGCTTTTAAATTCAGTGCACCCACTCTCAATATATCTTTAAGCATTCTCATATTACGCTCGAATTTTCATATCAGTATGGAGCGGTGCTGTCTGTAAATTTGGAATCCCAAAGCCTTTGCTATTTTCTATAAGCATATGGTAAATCAGAGATTCCATCACATGTAACGCTCACTAGAACTTCTCATACCTTCTCACCGTTTCATAATTATATTTCGACTATGGCACTAGAGAAAATTTAAGAGCCTGATAATGGAAAGGTGATTCAATTTGATCAACCAGTCTATAATCACTTCCATATCATCATATCTCTTCTAGACTTTTCATTGTTATCCCCAATGCTCATGTTCACATTTATTTCATCAAGGTTGTACCTCATTGCAGACTTTACTGTTAATCGTCTCTTGCCATAAATGCAACATTTATTAATCATTTTCTCTCTATATCTCTTTTGATGTAGTATTCTTATTACATCTCATATTCCTTTGGTATACTCGATATCACTTAGGTTTTAAAATATACCTGAACATGAAATCTTTTCTTAATTTAGACTCCATAGGTGTCTAATAAAATCATCAATTTTGTCATCATGTTATCCATACAATTTCACCATTCCGAGGTGTGTGTGTATATATATATATATCATTTTTTTATTTACATAGATGGTAGTAAATCATATAATTCATCTATTTACTCTATTGAGTATCATTATATTTCATCTGTCGAGTTTGACTCGATCTTGCATCTAACCATAATTATGTGATAACCAAAGTGAAATCACTTTCAGTCTTAAATTCAGGAACTGCTTCATATTCGTGTTCCCTTATAACTCGAAATCATAATTTCAATTTCCAATAGTCCTCATAATTAAGGTGAGATTGTACCTTCAATAAAACCATGTACCTTCAATAAAACCATATACTTTTGTTCGATTAGTTTCATCGGCATAATGCCACAAGTTTGGGTGACTTTATAAGACAAAATCCTTAGATTAAGCTCGTTATATAGCTTAAGTTCCAAATCATCACATGACCTATCCTAGGCCAACTATGTTAAGTCATTCCATTGACTATTCTTTTACCTCTTTAAATCCTTCTCAATTTACATATCGATCGTCTCCTATGCGATCATTCTATCATCTTCAAAATATAAAATGCCTCAATCAACCATTCTCGATCATTCAATATCTTATTCCTTTAAGGTGATACACAATTCTTCTATATCGTATCGATACCATTCATTAACTATTCCCAGCCCGTTTCAATAGGCGATTGTAAGATCTGATTCTACACTACTGAAGACCCTAAATTCATAAAATTGATAATGGAAATTAAATATATAATGAACATTGATTTCCACTTGAGTGAAAAGCTCCTTATCATAAGATAAGAATGGAGCAATTTCGATGAAATAATATTTGGGCGAGAATGTTGTTCAGCTCGCCAATGGGCGAGCTGAGTTGGTTGTTCGCCAATGGGCGAGCAGAGTTGGTTGTTCGCCAGTGGGCGAGTAGATCGCCAACGAATGATGGCGAGTGTGTTGTTGGCATGATGGTTTAAGTGCTTAAATGGCGAATAGCTGGGATCGCCAAGATGTGGCGTGATATGGGCAAAGTGGGCGAGTAGATCAAAACTAGTGATCGCCAAACCTATAAGTAATAGCCAAGAGAAGTTGGCGAACTGAATTACATTTGGCGACATGAAATTAAGTTGGCGAGTTGATGATTCATGATAAGGAGGCGAACTGGAACTGGAATCAGCACGTGACCATCGCAGAAAAAAATTGACTTTGTATGTTACTTGGTTGAATACAATAAATGAAGAAAAAGTTAAAGTCAATAAGGGAGTTAGCCTTATTGGTTGAGGAATTAAGCAAAGTCTGCAGCAGAAGAAAAAGGCGTGTGAAAGGGAGACTTCCACGCCACTTTGAGCTGCAGTTTTCTTCATGCCTTAAATGCATGAAAGACGTGGAATAAATGCAAGAAGATGGGATAAGGCCAAGTGATGAATTCTGATTGGAGAGCTTGGCTATATAAGAAGTGACATTTGAAGAAAACCCATTTAGCCAAATTCATCTTTCTCCCGGAAACTGTGCAACTGCAAGTTTCTGTTATTCCTTCCAATCCTGCCATGGGTGATTATTTGAGCTTGACTCTTCAGGCGGCTAAACAAGTAAACCAGCTTGCAAACCTTTTTCCTCCATCGTTTGATGATCTGAAGGAATAAGCAAAGGAGGCCAACATGAGACAAAAAAAATTCTGTTCTGGAAGTGCAGTTGGTTGAGGTGAGTTTCATATTTCTGAGGTGTTCTTGATGTTCATCAGTAGATTTATATG
Source organism: Heritiera fomes (assembly GCA_032173925.1). NCBI lineage: Eukaryota > Viridiplantae > Streptophyta > Magnoliopsida > Malvales > Malvaceae > Heritiera > Heritiera fomes. Next base: position 23,046,252 of record JAPDPM010000001.1, on the reverse strand, counting down.
TTTACATCATAATAAACATAGAAATGCAACCTTGTTTTAGTTAGATCCTTAGAGAACATGAAAACAAGGAAAATAATGGAATAAGTGACAAGAATGATGACTAACTGTGATCGCCAATGATGAAATTAGTAACCGCCAATGAGGCGAGTAGATAACAAGGAACTCGCCAAGCAGCGAGGTCGCCCAACGCTATTTAAATTCATGGGCGAGCTTAGTGTTTATGGGCGAGCTGGAATGTTGTAGTGGCGAGGTCTCCACATACAAGTTTAATACACTGATGAGCTGCCAATAAACAAAACAGTAGTGTCGGGTGAACTCCCATGCAGAGGCATGGCGAGTTGAATGGTTGGGCGAGCTCCCATGTTGGGCGAACTCCCACGAATTTGCCAAATATGGAGGGCGAGTAGGATTGGGCAATCTTCCACGTGTAAGCCACTAACGGATGGCGAGCTATATGGGCGAAGGGCGAACTGAGTCTCGCCAAAGTGTCACAAATATTTGGAAAATATTCGAAAAAGGAACATTAATGGAAATTATAAATTGTTTTGCAGCCGGGAATTATGGACTCGGTAAAAGGGATCGGGAAGGCGATCGGAAAACAAAGCTTTGGTAGACCAGGTAAGGGAGTTGTGTGTGAAGAGAATGCATGTCCTGTGGAGTTCAAATTATGTTTACTGAGAAATGATTGTGGTTTATAACATGCATTATTTTGATAAATTATTTTGTTGTGGGCGAGCTAAAAGCCGACCCTTATGTTGTTTTTGGATGAATTGGTTAAAGGCGGGCGAGCAAAGTCGGGCGAGCCCTTTTGTGTTTGCTTTGGGCGAGTATCCCCTTTTATAATGTTTTGTTGGGCAGGCGAACCCTATTTGACAAGCTTTTGGGCGAGCCAATGTTTTGTCTTTAAATGTAGAGAGTGGCGGGCGAACACTTGTTCTCCCCTTTCGAGTTGAGCATGGGCGAGCTGGATTGGCGAGCTGACCATGGCGAGCAGATTTCGAAGGTGTTTTCTTAAAGAAAAATGAGCCATTTTAATATTTTTGAAAATGGAAAATATAAACCCTTTTGGGCGAATTGACTAATGGACGAGCCATTGAGGGCGAGCCAGTTTTGCTTTCAGATTTTAAAAGCAAGTGGGCGGGCGAACACAAGTTCTCCGCATTGGGCGAGCTGCCATGGGCGAGCCATATTGGGCGAGCTGACCATGGGCGAGCAGGTTTTAAAAGTTGAGATTTTAGAATGTTTTCAAGGTGTTTTGTAAACAGAAAGCCTAAACCTTTTTGGAAATTGAATCATTTTGAGAAAATGATAATATGGGTGAAATAATTCCATAAAGGTTTTTCATGAGATATAAAAGTGATTTTTGAGACTTTAGGCCATGAGTTCATGCAGTATTATTCATGTAGTTGCCTGACCCGCCTGGGGCGATGGCTCGGTCGATGGACCAATGAGTGCACCTCAGGGCGTCACAAGACTGATGGACCCGCCAAGTCATCAGTGGTCTCGAGGTCACTTGGCAAGTGGACCCGAGGACCACCTAGAGATTGTGGCCATAGATCTATTATATCCCTTTTTGGGATAATTATTCCGTTCTCGCAAGGGGGAGGGGGAACGATGATAGCATGATGATGCCTAGTCTCCACTGGTTGATTTCTGTTTACTGATGAGATTTATTAAATTCCTATGTATTGTTTACTACATTTTAAAGTAAACTGTTTAGCCATTGATTTGAAGGGTGTTTTGAGAGTACTGTTTACTATATCCATTGTTTTCCTGTTTGATTATATTTTTAGGGAAAACAAATGTGTTGTGGTATATAGTTTTGGTTTTATAAAGCAGCATATGTTTCCTTTACTGAGCGTATGAATCGCTGACCCCTTTGTTTTAACTCCACAGATAAAAGACACGGAGTTAGAGGATTAGCTCTCAGATGGGTATGTAACATCCCGTTACCACCTTTTTCACGAATTTTTATACAATTTTACCGATTGGGCTGTCTGCGATGCCAATAACATTCTACAATGATAGTGATAAATAATACTATTTATTTATCAATTACGGAACATGAAATTTCTTTTCATTATTCCTTACATCTGACATCCCCTATTATCTTTGTCTCAATAAAGTAGTACTGTATACATATGTCTGAAATATAAAAGAGAAGTGACTTTACCTGTCATATTTGACATAAGTTGCCCCCCCCCCCCCCCCCCCCCCCCCCCCGCGCTTTATATGTAACTATCCATATGAGATCTAATTCTCTCAACTTCGTGTCTTTCATCTGTGGAGTCAAAACAAAGGGGTGAGCGATTCATACGCTCAGTAAAGGAAACATATACTGCTTTATAAAACCAAAACTATATACCACAAAGTATTTGTTTTTCCTAACATTATACCAAGTAGGAAAACAGTGGATATAGTTTACAGTATTCTCAAAACATTATTCGAATCACTGGCTAATCAGTTTACTTTAAAATGTAGTAAACAGTAAATAGGATTTAAGAAATCCTCTTAGTATACAAAAATCAACAAGTTGAGACTAGGCATCACCCTACGAATAAATCATGCTATCATCGTTCCCCCTCCCCCTTGCGAGAACGGAATCTACCACTATTGGGGTGCACCCGTAGGCCATCGCCCCTCACGGCTATCTCTGCTAGATCTATGACCATAATCTATAGGTGGTCCTCGGGTCCACTTGCCAGGTGACCTCGAGACTGCTGATGACTTGGCGAGTCCATCAGCCTCATAACTCATAACAATGCATGAAACTAGGGGCCTAAAGTCTCAAAAATAACTTTTATATCTCATAAAAACCTTTAAGGAATTATTTCATAAATTCATCATTTTCTCAAAATGATTTTCTTTCCAAAAAGGTTTTAAAAACAGTCCGCAATCTCACTGAATTCCGTGTGAGAAAGGCCCGGGTTAACTGGCTCGCCATGACTAGTTCACCCATGGTCAACTCACCCATTAGTCAACTCGCCCGAAAATGGTTTCATATTTTGTATTTTCAAAGCTATTTAAATAGTTCATTTTCCGTTGAAAAACATTTAGAAAGAGAAACCTGTTCGCCATGGTCAGCTCGCCCATTAGGCTCGCCACCACTCGTCAACGTGGCGAGCTCGTTGTTCGCCCGCCAACCTTAGCCTTAAAAAACATGTCAACTGGCTCGCCCTCAGTGGCTCGCCCACAACTTTATTAACAAAGGGGTCGCCCGCCCCATATGCATTATAAGAGGGTCATTCGCCCAAGGTATAGAACAAAGGTTCGCCATCCATTGGCTCGCCCGGAATTAGATAAATCAGGGGTCATTCGCCCCATTGCACAAAATAAGGGTTCCTTTGCCCAAATAATAAAAGGTTTGGCTCACCCGCCATAACCGTTCGCCTAACATTAAAGAAAACAATGGCTCGCCCGCCCTTAAAAATTATAAAAGGGTTAAACTCGCTCGCCAATACCAGTTCGCCCAATCAAAATATAAGGGTCGACCTTTAGCTCGCCAAATCAAAACAATTATCAAAATAATGCATGTCATAAAACAAAACAATTTCTCAATAATTTCTATGAAATTTATTCCACAGGACATGCATTCACTTCACACACATCTCCCTTACCTGGTCTAACGAAGCCTTGCTTCCTGCTTGCCTCTTAATCGCATTCATCGAGTCCATAATTCCCGGCTGCAAAATAATTTATAAATTCCATTAATATTTCCTTTTTCAATATTTTCAACACTTTGTAAGACTTAAAATCAAGTCGCTCGCCCACAAGGGGTCTTATCAGCTCGCCATTCATCAATGGCTTATATGTGGGAGCTCGCCCACAAGTCAGTTCGCCATTGCCCATTTCCTTACAAATGGAGTTCGCCCAACATTCCAACTCGCCATGCATTTGCAGGGAGTTCGCCCACTTAGCTTTTATTCTGAATTAAGATCATCTATAACTTTAACAGATGTTGGGTGACCTCGCCCAATACCAAACCTCATACTACTGAGCTCGCCCGTGATGGCTGAGCTCGCCTCATAATTTAACACCATTTTCATTTCTTTCCTTGTTCACGTTCAATTATTTTCCATACTATACCTTGTTCTAGTTTCTGGTATATTCTAACAAGATTTAACTAAAACAAGGCTATTTCTATGTTCATTACTTTGTAAAACATCAAACTATATCCTCAAATACCAACATAACCGTGGAATATGGAAACTCACCTTAATCAACTGCAATTCCAGTCCGGATCACTTTCTGTCTCATGTTGGCCTGACTTTACTTATTCCTTTAACTCACCAAACTAAGGGGGAAAGGTTTGCAAGTAGGTTTATGTGTTTAGCCGCCTGAAGAGTCAAGCTCAATAAATCAACCATGGCAGGTTTGGAAAGAATAACAGAAACCTGCAGTTGCATAGTTTCCGGGAGAAAGATGAAGTTTGCTAAGCTGATCTTCCTCAATTGTTTCTCCTTATATAACCATGCTATCCAATCAGAATTCATCACTTGGCCTTATCTCATTTCCTTCATTTACTTCACGTCCTTCATGCATTTAATGCATGAAGAAAAATTGCACTTACAATGGCATAAAAGTCTCCCTTCCACACGCCTTTTTCTGTTCCTATTGACTTTGCCTTATTTCTCAACCAATAAGGCTAACTCCTTTATTGACTTTAGCTTTTCTCTATTTATTGTCTCCAACCATCTGACTTGCAAGGTCAATTTTGGCGGCATAGTTCTGATTGATTATTTCTATTTTTGTCCGTGTTAATTCCAGTTCGCCTAGTCAATTTGAGGCATCATCTCGCCAACACCATTTCAGTTCGCCGACCTTTCAGCTTGCCAGCTTTATCTTGATGCAAACTTTAATTTTGGCAATTACTGCCCTAGTTACAATGTTGACGATCACATCATATTGACCTACTCGCCACATTATTTTGTTTCATGCCAAAATTTGGCGAGCACCTTATTGCCTTACCTATCCACTAGGCTATCATTTACGCCCCTTACTCGCCACACTCATTCCTTGGCGACCACAAGTCCTAGCCTTCTTCGGGCGATCACCGTACACGACAAGCTGGCGAACTAAACTGTTCGCCCACGCCATCGTCCATTAGAGATCGGCTCGCCCATTGGCGAACGACCTAGCTTGCTCGCCCATTGGCGAGCTGAACAACATTCTCATCCATTTATTATTTCACCAAAATTGCTCCATTCTCATCTCATGATAAGGAGCTTTTCACCCAAGTGGAAATCAATGTTCATTATTTATTAAATTCCCACTTTTAATTTTATGAATTTAGAGTCTACAGTAGTGTAGAATTGGATCTTACAGGGTATAACTATGTTTAAAGCGCTGAGGCATGTTATGTGAAACATGACAGGTACAGTCTCTTCTCTTTTACATTTCAGACATAAGTATACAGTACTACTTTAGTGAAATAAGTCAATAGGGGATGTTGGATGTAAGAAATCATGAAAAGAATTTTTATATTAAGTATTTGATAAATAAATGTTAATGGCATCGCAAACAGCCCAACCAGTAAAGTTGTATAGAAATACGTGTAAAATGTGGTAACGGGATGTTACTGATTTAATGGTATCAGAGCTTGGGTTGGTCTGATGTCTGTTGATGCCTTTAGCATGGGAAGTGTTGAAAAAGGTTAACATCCCCTATAGTACTGTATAGTCTGAATGTATAGAGGAGTCGAATGACTGTGAAATGAGTTAAGTGGTGAAATATGGTGAAAGTTGATGAATTATGGGTTACAAATAGAGATAGTAATCCGAAAATTTTGCATGAGATAGGCGATCTTATCATCATAATGTCGGGTCTATTCGATAAGGTACAGTGAGGAACTCGGTGAGGGCCCCACCAGGACTTCTCTGTCCATATCGAACTAAGATCCTGAAATGATGATATTGAGATGAAAAAGGGATAATATTAGCATATAAGCCCTAAGATCGCGTGTTTGGAGTTATATTGATGAGAGAGAATTAAAGGGAAATTTATGAATATACCACTATATTGACATGTTTTCTTTCAAAGTCATAAGGGATTGAATGGATTTAAAATAGAAATTGATGGTGAAATGGTATGGGGTGGTGTAAAGGATGATCCCTACTGTGTACCCCACTGATATACTAATAAGTAAGGCGACCCAGAGTACAAGCTATGAGAGGTCGCGAGATAGTCAGCCCTGTTGTGGATTTTGGGGTCTGGATTTAAAAAGGTGAATTGTGTGAGAAATGATGTAAAATCGATTATGATAATACTGGTTATATATACTCCTTATGTTTTAGGAGAATGGATATTAGTAGTGACTTGACATTTGAGGAAGTCAAGTGTTTGAGTCTGTGGATGAGAAAGAAAACTTTGAGATGGGCGAACTCGAGCACGGTTGGAAGAACCGGGCATCGAGGCGATCGCCAAAGAGGACAGTATGGATGAGTAGCGTTGTCACAGCAATCGTTGTCGATGGGCTCAAAAAGGGGATTACCATGGCTGGTTGGGCTGGTCCGCTACGATATCCATAGAACCGTGATATTATGAGATTTATGAGAAATACTCGATGAGCGAGAACTACATTGGGATAGCTCGCCAATGGGCGTGCAAATGTATGATCGCCAATGGTGTGGGCGAGTTAGATGATGACGAAAACTAACATGAGTCTACCAATATAACATGAATTGCTAAAGTGGGCGAGGATCCTGATCGCCCAAATAATTTTAGTGATGATCGCCCAAAGAGTATGGTGAGTAATCTGATCAACAAATTGTGGTGTAAATCATAACAATGTGGCGAGAAGAGCGATCGCCAATGATATGATATGAATCAAAGCAATGTGGCGAATAGAACAAAAGTTGTAATCGCCAAGAAAATGAAATGTCTCGTATTTGCCAAATGATAAAGTTGGTATCGAGATTTAGTTGACAAGCTTAGAGGTTGGTAAATTGAAATAGGAATCTGTTTGTAAGCTCTTACCAGTGAATCAGTAGAGCTTGAGAAATTACTCGAGAGATTGATGAGTAAAGAACTAAACTGGTTTGTTATAACTGGTGAAAACGAAAATTTTATCGTTTTGAAAACAATGGGATTAGTACTCTCTACAGTTGCTTCTAGGTTCCAGAACAAGTATGGTATTCTAAAATACCTATCATATTCTATCTGGATCCCTAGCCGACTGTAGTATCCTTCCTATTTGTGTGCCTAGAGCCAACTAGGAAGATTTTAAAAAGAATGAATATGTATATTGATATAAGCAATATCGATGAAAATACCGCAAACTTATGAGAATGGAAAACCTTACTGTTAAGTTAATAAACATGAGTTCTAATTGAACTATATACAGTAGAGACGTGTGGTCTCGAATTATTATGTAGACATTGAAGTTGTCTAAGTAAAGAATCTCACTACTTAAGTGAGATTAAAGTGTGGTTATTGGGGTATAAAATTTATGAGTTTTACCCATATAGCATAAATGAATTGTTGAAGAGTTCGTGGAATTTGCTACCTTATGGATGCAGTACTTATTTGTAGAAAAAGTGAAAGTGAATGGGTATGTATGAATATAGTATTCGAAATGGTTACATGATAGTAACAGTAAAGTACTATATTAAGTGGGAAACTGACAGAGGTGATAAATGATATAGAATGGAAATATCTTAAGAAACAAGTCATGTGATGACTAGGGAACACAAGTTTTGAGGCAATTCCCAAGTACAAGAATAAATGTGATTTTGTTTGATCATCATGTGATTATGGCTGGAATTAATGACAAGCCAGATGTGGACAAAAGAAATTGCTATACTCAGAGGAGCAGATACAAGAAGTACTGCTAATCCTGAAGAAGGATATGCATGAGTATACATATACATATGAGAAATGTAAAGTATAAATAGAGTGATGATGAAATCTGAATGATGATAAAATTCGATTTCAGAAAATGATGTGAGGCAATTATACTTTCAAAGATATTCTCCAAAGTAGTGACATTACATGTACTAGGAAAATAAAAGATAAAATGATAACTTGATATAAGAGAAGTTATCGAGGGGAAAATGATTACTTGAGACGTAATCAGCGGTTAGTATTAATGCCTGCAAAAGAAGGGCAGTCATAGTTTAACCATGAGGATATACAAGTGAATATGGATTGTGTAACCGAGTTAATTCACTTCATCATTATGTTTTGGGATGTATCGAGTGTTTTAGTCGGTAAATATCGGTGTAATAGTGAGAAAGTATGTAAAGTTCCAGTGAGTGAGTACTTGTGATGAGGATCCCTGAATTACCACATGCTTTGAGTAGATAGCAAGAGGTTTTGGGATTCCTAAATTCTACTGTTAGCACCGCCTCAGATTGATATAGATAACCGAGCGCATCATGTGGACGCTTCGAGATATATTGAGAGCGAGTGCGTTGTATTTGAGAGACTACTGGGACAATTACATACGGTTGATTAAAACTATCTAAATGATAGTCATCAAATTATTATCGACTAAACACTGAATGAGATGATAAGTGATAAATAGTATAGATGAGTTACTAACTCCCGAGGATGATAAAAGACTTGAGGGAGTGTAAATTGATTTTGAGAGAAGAAGCCCGAGATTCTTCAAGACTTTGAACAAAATCCGGGATGGCGACCTATGAGATGGGCGATCACTTAACAGCGGATAATGTGTTGTGAGATGTGGGCGAACTATATGGTTGCCGACTCACTTGAAAGAGTAATCCTAGAGCACGGGAGAGCGCCAAAGGGATGATTCTTGATGGCCCAAAGAGACGGGTAGTACTCTTAAGGATAATAAGGAGTATAAAGAGATATTTGTGGTCTCATATTAGAGACGAGAATCCAATAAAAGTTAAAAATGTGATAAGGAAGAAAGATACCTATGTTGGTGGTACTTCCTATAGTAAGTGAAAATTGAAAAGAGTAAAATGCTATCTGGATAGTTGCAGATATATCGAGAGAGTCTGCTTATTCCTTGAGTATGGAATTCATTGAGTTAAATAGTGCCTTGGCCGAGTTATATGTCAGGGAAGTGATGAGGTTTACAGTATTCCATGGAGTATTACATTTGATAGGGAGTCCCGCTTCGTATCTCAGTGTTGAGAGAAGATTACAGGAAGCTATGGGATCCCGATTGAGTTTTGCACCGCAGATTATCCGCAGACTGAGAGACAGTTCGAACGTATGATATGGACGCTCGAGGATATGGTGTGATCGTGTGCAGTTGATTTTATAAGCTCCTGGGATAATCCTCTACCCTGGCAGAGTTTGTTTATGATAATGGCCACAAGAGAGTATAGGCATAGCATTTGAAAGGAATTATTTAGCAGACGATATAATCCACGATAGCATGCGAAATGGGAGACCGAAAATTATTTTCGACTTGGTCGAACAGACTTCTTGAGATATACAAGAGGTTATGTATATTAAGGTGTTACCATTGGTATGCATAATGAGAGGGAAATTGAGTTCCCGATGCATTGGATCGTCGGAGATCTTAGATAATGTGAAAGACGTGCACTACCTCTCGAGTTGTCAGGAGTGCATAATGTATTTCATGCCTCATGAATGAGAAAGTACTATCCATATACTTCTCACGTGATTCGAAATGAGTCCTAAAGATTAGAGAGGACAAGAATTACGTTGAGAAATCGGTACAGATTTTGGATAGGAAGAATAAAGTATAATAATAAAGTGATTGTGATCTAAGATAAATCCTTTAATTTGCTCTGGCAATAGGAGGCTATTAGAAAGTAGATAGCCTTATAAGTGAGAAGTATCCAGAGCTCTTTCAGTGATAGGTCCAGTTGAAATTTGGAGGACCAAATTTCTTAAGGTGGGGAGAAAATGTAAGATCTGATTCTACACTACTGAAGACCCTAAATTCATAAAATTGATAATGGAAATTAAATATATAATGAACATTGATTTCCACTTGAGTGAAAAGCTCCTTATCATAAGATAAGAATGGAGCAATTTCGATGAAATAATATTTGGGCGAGAATGTTGTTCAGCTCGCCAATGGGCGAGTAGATCGCCAACGAATGATGGCGAGTGTGTTGTTGGCATGATGGTTTAAGTGCTTAAATGGCGAATAGCTGGGATCGCCAAGATGTGGCGTGATATGGGCAAAGTGGGCGAGTAGATCAAAACTAGTGATCGCCAAACCTCTAAGTAATAGCCAAGAGAAGTTGGCGAATTGAATTACATTTAGTGACATGAAATTAAGTTGGCGAGTTGATGATTCATGATAAGGAGGCAAACTGGAACTGGAATCAGCATGTGACCATCGCAGAAAAAAATTGACTTTGTATGTTATTTGGTTGAAGACAATAAATGAAGAAAAGTTAAAGTCAATAAGGGAGTTAGCCTTATTGGTTGAGGAATTAAGCAAAGTCTGCAGCAAAAGAAAAAGGCGTGTGAAAGGGAGACTTCCACGCCACTTTGAGCTGCAGTTTTCTTCATGCCTTAAATGCATGAAAGACATGGAATAAATGCAAGAAGATGGGATAAGGCCAAGTGATGAATTCTGATTGGAGAGCTTGGCTATATAAGAAGTGACATTTGAAGAAAACCCATTTAGCCAACTTCATCTTTCTCTCGGAAACTATGCAACTGCAAGTTTCTATTATTCCTTCCAATCCTGCCATGGGTGATTATTTGAGCTTGACTCTTCAGGCAGCTAAACAAGTAAACCAGCATGCAAACCTTTTTCCTCCATCGTTTGATGAGTTGAAGGAATAAGCAAAGGAGGCCAACATGAGACAGAAAAAATTCTGTTCTGGAAGTACAGTTGGTTGAGGTGAGTTTCATATTTCTGAGGTGTTCTTGATGTTCATCAGTAGATTTATATGTTTACATCATAATAAACATAGAAATGCAACATTGTTTTAGTTAGATCCTTAGAAAACATGAAAACAAGGAAAATAATGGAATAAGTGATGAGAATGGCGACTAATTGTGATCGCCAATGATGAAAGTAGTAACCGCCAATGAGGCGAGTAGATAACAAGGAACTTGCCAAGCAGCGAGGTCGCCCAACGCTATTTAAATTCGTGGGCGAGCTCAGTGTTTATAGGCGAGCTGGAATGTTGTAGTGGTGAGGTCTCCACATACAAGTTTAATACACTGATGAGCCGCCAATAAACAAAACAGTAGTGTCGGGTGAACTCCCATGCAGAGGCATGGCGAGTTGAATGGTTGGGCGAGCTCCCATGTTGGGTGAACTCCCACGAATTTGCCAAATATGGATGGCGAGTAGGATTGGGCAATCTTCCACGTGTAAGCCACTAACGGATGGCGAGCTATGTGGGCGAAGGGCGAACTGAGTCTCGCCAAAGTGTCACAAATATTTGGAAAATATTCGAAAAAGGAACATTAATGGAAATTATAAATTGTTTTGCAGCCGGGAATTATGGACTCGGTAAAAGCGATCGGGAAGGCGATCGGAAAACAAAGCTTTGGTAGACCAGGTAAGGGAGTTGTGTGTGAAGAGAATGCATGTCATGTGGAGTTCAAATTATGTTTACTGAGAAATGATTGTGGTTTATGACATGCATTATTTTGATAAATTATTTTGTTGTGGGCGAGCTAAGAGCCGACCCCTATGTTGTTTTTGGATGAATTGGTTAAAGGCAGGCGAGCAAAGTCGGGCGAGCCCTTTTGTGTTTGCTTTGGGCGAGTATCCCCTTTTATAATGTTTTGTTGGGCGGGTGAACCCTTTGTTGACAAGCTTTTGGGCGAGCCAATGTTTTGTCTTTAAATGTAGAGAGTGGCGGGCGAACACTTGTTCTCCCCTTTCGAGTTGACCATGGGCGAGCTGGACTGGCGAGCTGACCATGGCGAGCAGATTTCGAAGGTGTTTTCTTAAAGAAAAATGAGCCATTTTAATATTTTTGAAAATGGAAAATATAAACCCTTTTGGGCGAATTGACTAATGGGCGAGCCACTGAGGGCGAGCCAGTTTTGCTTTCAGATTGTAAAAGCAAGTGGGCGGGCGAACACAAGTTCTCCGCATTGGGCGAGCTGCCATGGGCGAGCCATATTGGACGAGCTGACCATGGGCGAGCAGGTTTTAAAAGTTGAGATTTTAGAATGTTTTCAAGGTGTTTTGTAAACAGAAAGCCTAAACCTTTTTGGAAATTGAATCATTTTGAGAAAATGATAATATGGGTGAAATAATTCCATAAAGGTTTTTCATGAGATATGAAAGTGATTTTTGAGACTTTAGGCCCTGAGTTCATGCAGTATTATTCATGTAGTTGCGTGACCCGCCTGGGGCGGTGGCTCGGTCGATGGACCAATGAGTGCACCTCAGGGCGTCACAGGGCTGATGGACCCGCCAAGTCATCAGCGGTCTCGAGGTCACTTGGCAAGTGGACCCGAGGACCACCTAGAGATTGTGGCCATAGATCTATTATATCCCTTTTTGGGATAATTATTCTGTTCTCGCAAGGGGGAGGGGGAACGATGATAGCATGATGATGCCTAGTCTCTACTGGTTGATTTCTGTTTACTGATGAGATTTATTAAATTCCTATGTATTGTTTGCTATATTTTAAAGTAAACTGTTTAGCCATTGATTTGAAGGGTGTTTTGAGAGTACTGTTTACTATATCCATTTTTTTCCTGTTTGATTATATTTTTAGGGAAAACAAATGTGTTGTGGTATATAGTTTTGGTTTTATAAAGCAGCATATGTTTCCTTTACTGAGCGTATAAATCGCTCACCCCTTTGTTTTAACTCCATAGATAAAAGACACGGAGTTAGAGGATTAGCTCTCAGATGGGTATAACTATGTTTAAAGCGCTGAGGCATGTTATGTGAAACATGACAGGTACAGTCTCTTCTTTTTTACATTTCAGACATAAGTATACAGTACTACTTTAGTGAAATAAGTCAATAGGGGATGTTGGATGTAAGAAATCATGAAAAGAATTTTCATATTAAGTATTTGATAAATAAATGTTAATGGCATCGCAGACAGTCCAACTAGTAAAGTTGTATAGAAATACGTGCAAAATATGGTAACGGGATGTTACAGCGATCGATTGGCATCCTTTATGTCAAGGCCCAGCCCGTTTCCATAGGTCGTCAACTGGCATCACACATACCAATAGCTAACTAATCTTGGTATAGATTGATAATCAACAAGTTTACATGTAGACACTACACAGTACATGGGATGTAACACTATCACGGTCTCAACTACACCGATACGTACTAGACAAACTGTGCTCTGATACCATTAAATCTGTCACAACTCAAAAGCCGCAACTTTCACTTATTACTCATACATTTTCTCTCTTACAAATTTATAGACTAAATTTTTCTTTTTCTTTTTAAGTTTTGTATTTGGTGTCAGTGTAGTTACTACTCTAATTCCACTGATTCTCTATATAATAATGTACCACACTTCTAAGTTACATCCCGACTCATTAAACAAAATACGTATTGTGTATTAATTTAAGTCTGTACATGTAAACAAGAGATTTAAAACGAATGTATACCTCAAAAGCAATGAAGCGGATTCACAAGATAATAGCTAGTACTAAACCTGTATACCGTATCAAGAGGCCCACTCAGAAGCCCTCATGGCAGAGTTTAACTCAATGATCTGCAAAGAGATGAAATTTAGTGGGGTGAGCAAAACCACGGCTCAGTAAGATACTAATATAAATGCAGGAGTAGAATTATACTGTCTTAACTGCAATATTTAAAACCTGCAAGTTTGCAATTACAATTCACCTTTTTCATTGATAACATCTCATTATCTCAATTTCTGTCATCTGTCTATAACTCAAACCTCTAAATAAATCAACTTAATCACTTTTCAGTCTTCTCGTCCTTATAATATAATGCATCGCACAATAATACGTTGTGCCCACTTTGAATATCATATACTATTAGTCCATACTCACATCAATCTCATAGTATATCACGTCCAATTGAGATATCGTATCAAGTCACTTTACGTTTCATAATCATACTCATGTATTCTATCATTTCATATCACTTTCCATACGGAGAATCATGATCACGATGGTACGAAGTCATAATTCTCTTCGTATAATTTTTATATTCATGTATCGTATCATATCATGACATGATGTAGGTGGAATATCGTTAATACCAAGTCATGACACTCTTTATATAATTCTCGTGTTTGTGTACAATATAAGATCATGACATCTCTTGTAAAAAAGCATATTGTTATAGTATGCAAATTATGTAACTTTACTGTATAAAACGCTATCATTTCAAATCATATCATATATTCACTTTTAGAGCATGTCTAAAACATATGCGGTTTCAAAATATTTTTCATATACTGTAAAGTTATATCAGGTTTAGAGTTCATATCAGATAAAACTATACTCTAGACCGCATATCATATCAGTTCAAATCAAGACGTGCACAGTTTTCTTTTCATATCATTTCAAATCAAAACGTGCATATTTCTCTTTTCATATCATGTCAAATCAAAACATGTCTTTTCATATCATTTCTCTTTTCATATCATGTATAATCAAGTACATAATCGAAACACATTTCATATACTATGAAATCATATTAGTTTAAAGTTCATATCAATTTAAAAGCATACTCTAAACTGCATTTCATATCGGTTGAGACTAGGCTAGATCCCTAATACTTTATCAATAAAAGCTTAAATCACTGTAGCTACCAGTGAAATCATGTCATCGTCCCCTGGAAACCAACTAGGGCACTATCTATGGCCATAGACCTCATCCCTCTCAGCCTCACTGATCAGGCATGACTGAGACCTATCCACGACTATTGTCGGACAAGCATCTCTGCCTAATTGGTAATCTCCAATTAGGCGGTTTCCACTGTGCTTTATTGGGTTTAACTCTCTTAGGGTGCCTACAGTCTTATAAAACATTTAAATCTTTATTTTTTCTTGTCAACGATCATGTAAAGCATATGGTATCATCATTTAAGAAGTTTTATATATAAAATATATATCTACCATATACTTTCATTTCAAAACTAATCAATATTTTATAGTATTCATATAAACATTATTAAAATATTTCAAGTTGTAACAAGGCATGTTTAAATGCAATGCAATTTAAATCACGAGTTCAAACAGTAAACTATCATTTTCATCAAACATGTCATTTAATTATAACGTTCACTATAATTCAATTCTCTCATTTCCATTCTTTTGATTTCAATCAGATCATACCTAATGGGTAAATTTGATATTCATTGTGGTTCCTCGATATGTCATATTCTTTCTCCACAGTTATCGATTATACAATCATTTATACATTTCATTATCAATACTAGGACTACCACCATCAATATGAGTCCGCTTAGTATCTATGAACATCTAGACATCGTATTTCTCCAAAATCATCAAGATACTGGAATTATGCAATTGCCAATATCACCATTCGATAACTAATTCAAAGTCAACATCGAGGGTAACAAAACCACAAGATCGATATTCACTTATTAGATCCATCTATGGGTTAACCTATTGGCACACGTTCATAATTTCTGACTTGAGGTTCAATTTCATTTACTATCATAAAACCATATCACAGTTCTCAAATCAATTTTCATATGGTCTGCATAATTTAATACTGAACTTATGCAATTATCGATCTTATTATTTAGGGCCTATTCCAAGGTTATAACCAAAACCATATATTCACATGTTTATCACTCATTTATTTGAATCTATAAATGATTGGATTGTGTCGTAATTCAACCTTAACTTCAATAAGATTATGTATGCACAAGTCATACATCCATTATAATTCAATATCATCACTATCCATTGTATACCACAATATTGATACTAAGACCCATACCACTAGTGTAGGTCCGCTTATTATCTCACGTATATCCGACAATACGATGTAATACGATAAAACCATCTCAACATTGACACCTTGAATTGTCTATGTTATCATGTTCGGAACTACTTCAAAAGCAATAGATCGAATTCGATAAATTCTAGAATCATCACTCCATTATTACTTCCACAATTAAATCATTAGACCATCAAGATTTCAACTACGACCTTCTCTTCCAAGCTATATCATATAATTATCGTTACTTTCATCAATACTCCAACTAATCGACATTCCACCTCATTTTCAACTCGGTAATCAACTTATAATGTTAAGATAACTGTAATTATCGACTTTATAAGACCCACAATATAATTCCTCAAGATATCGTGCTCATCCATTTACCTTTTTAACTATTTCAAAAAAATCAATTTTCCTACGACACAATAAAGTCCTTTCAAGCTTATCCTTTGATAATTCTTTTCAAGGTTCCATTTATACAAGAAAATTTAACATTTTCCATCAACATTTTTGTATAAAATTCGACAGCATAACGGTTTAATTTTTATTAAAACCTCCTGCAAGGAAACACAATTTATAACCACAACCGTTGATTCTCACCATTTATTTATCTCTTACTAAGACCCCTACCACCAATTGTAGGTCCTCTTAGCATTTAAAAATCATTTCAATAATCATTATCATCATGATCAAATTTTCAAAACATACAATATAACACTACCACTACTTTATAAAAGTATCTTACCTGACGTTGAAACTTAGCGTCTTGACGAGCTCCAAACTTCCTCGAACACCAAATCATGTCTTTGTCACCTCCGTTACAATTTCAACAACACCAATTGCACTTACATAAATATATATTAATAAACTTATCCAATAAATATCAATCAATTTATTGTTTTTCCTTACCAATTCTTTTCTTTTCTTTCCTTCCTTTTCTTTTCTTTCTCCTTTCTTCTCCTTCTCTTTCCTTTCTTTCTTTTTCTTTTTTTTTCTTTTTTTCTTTACTTTTATTTATTTATATAATTATACTAATACAATATATATTGTATTTACAATATATATATACACATATTTTTATTTCTTAAATTTTGGATTTCTTATTATCCAAAATAAATATACTCATTTTCATCTTATAATATTTGGATCTCTTAATATCCGAAAATTATTCAAAATAATTTCCTCAACTTCATCACTTCATCAAATTCGGGAATTCCAACAATTTTTCCATCTCGCAAATAAATTTATTTATTTATTTTCGCTTATTTATTTGCATAAAAATTAAATTCTTGAGTAATTTAATACTAAACATGGAAAAATTCTCGGTTATCACAGAAATTCCCTCCCACCCGTCGCTTGCACCTTTCTCTTTCTTTTCTTTTTCTCTTTTTTCTCTTCTTTTTTTTCCTTCTCTCTTTCCTCTTCCTTCTTTCTCTCTTCTCCACCTACCTACCCATCAACTACCAGTTGCCAATTAGCTGTCAGTCGCCCACTACAGATGTTGTCCACCTTCAGCTTGTTGTCACTACTGCTCTCTTCTCTTTTCTCATTTCTTTTTTTCTCTCTCTCTTTCTCTCCTTTGTTTTCTCTTTCTCTTCTCTCTTTTCTCTTTAATTAAGTTTGCGAAATGGATAATGATAAGTCTTGGATGTACTGTCGGTTAGATGAAAATAGGTACATTGCTAATTAGTTCTTAAATGGAGTTGAAGAATTTATTTATTTATTTTTTTTTTCATTTTCTCATCTAGACTTTATTAGCATAATTGAATGAAATATCCTTGTAGCAAATGTAAGAATAAAAAATTTTTGGAAGTCAATAATGTGTGTAAACACCTTTATTACAAAGGTTTTTGTGGTTGGTTATACGACTTTAGAAAAACATGGAGTGGTTTAACAGATACAGTCTTCGAGAAGTAGAAATGATTTTGTTAACCCAATGTTTGAAGTGTTTGAGCAGAAAATCCATATGTTAAAATGGTTATGAATGATTTTTATTCAAATGTTGACTCAGATGTTAATTATGTTAATGAGTCAATATTTGATGAGCAACAACTGAATTCATTTGCTACATACTTTTATTCTCTTTCAAATGATACAAATGAATGATTATGGTTTGACTGTTCAATGCACACAACATTATCTACTGTATCACAACTTTTAAACTTCAAGTCAGATTTTAATGTAAGCGAAGTGTGTTTTAGTCGCTTCTTAGGGATTATGAAGGGTATGCTACTACCAGATAATAATTTACAGCATAACTTCTATGAAATGAATTAGAAAATGGTGAAATTCGACCTTGGATATGTTAAAATATGTGCATGAAAGAATAATTCTATGTTGTTTCATAAAAGATATATCAAGTTAACATACTGTGGGATATGTGGTCATACTTGATATAAACCTATCAAAACAATTTATAGAAAAGCAAAGAAAACCCTTTACAAGATTTTGCATTAGTTTCCATTAATCTCAAGACTTTAAAGGCTTTACATGTTGTTAGTAATTGTTAAGTTTATGACATGGCAAGCTTAAGCTCGAAATATGTCGGGAGTGCTCAATCACCTTGTTGTTGGGGAGGCATAGCAACAATTCAATTGAATTCACTAATCTTTTTGCTGTCGATCCTTGAAATATAAGACTTGGTTTATGTGCTAATTGCTTTTATTCTTTTGAGCCAGCTTGATCATACTCTTGTTGGCCAATAATGCTTGTTGTTTACAATTTGCCTTTGTACATGTGTATGAGGCAACCATATTTGTTCCTTAATACGATAATTTTGAGAAGGAATAGTTCATGACAAAACATAGATATTTTCTTGAGACCTTAGATAGAAGAGCTTAAGATGTTGTGGTATCAAGGTCCTTACACTAATGACGCTCATAGAAAACAAAATTTTTTTGTTAAGGGCTGCATTGTTATGGATTAATGACTTTCCTACTTATGAAATGTTATTTGGTTGGAGCACCCATGGAAGATTTTCTTGTCCTTATTCATGGAACAAATAAAGGCCTTTAGATTGCAATATAGATGAAAGGCTTACTTTTTCGACTGTCATCGTCAATTTTTGCCTCCTTTCAAATGGCAAATAGACAAATTTAGTAAAAGGGTTGATTATAATTCTCCAATCCAAAGATTGTGAACTGAAGAAGTGTTGCAGCAGATAGATAGCATTAAAGATTTACCATTTGGCACAACAAGTGGTTAGTAGAAACCTTCAAGATTTGGGGTAACTCATAACTAGGTGAAGCAGAGCATATTTTAGGAGTTTCGTTAGTGCCTAACAATCTTATTCAACAAAATTTGGATGTCATGCATAACAAATGCTTTTAACAATTTATTCAACACCCTAATGGATGTTAAGAGGAAAATAAAAGACAACACAAAGGTGATAATGGATTTGACATTGCTTTGTAAATGGAAAGACATAAAATTGGTAAAATATATCATATAGTTTGATACAAGAGAGATCTAGGATACTATATACTAACTCTACTTATATTTTTGGATTGCTATATATATACCAAATAGTTGTATAGCAATGAGCTCTCGAGACGATAAAATACGTCGGTCGCACGATCTATTTTCTTGTATGAACTTTGCAAAGAAAGGGATATATTCTCTTGGAATTGACAATGAGAGTATTAAACCCATTTTGGACGAGTGGGAAATGCTAAATGTGAAAAGGCATGCCCATAATAGGTGTCTTTATCCAGATGAATAAACTGACAAAGCAGTTTTGTTTTTAGTTAAAAACCAAAATACCCTTTGGCAGTTAACAATTTTAAATGGCATATGGCCATTATCATGAAAAGTATATTCCTATTGCTAGGCAGTAAAAAATAAGAAAAAAACAAAACAAAAGTTTGCCACCCAAAAAGAAAGAAAATAGTAAAAAATGAAAAAAAAAAACCCTCTTAGAACCCTTTGTATATTTAGAAGAATTTAGGCTATAGATGTGACTTTGTAATCGACCAATGAATCAAGTCGACAATTTCACCCGAAACTATAAGTGTTTAAATTTTGTAATTTATTATTCAAATTTCATATGAGCAATTGTATACCAAATTGTTCTTGATAGTACAATTACGATCATGATGTTGTATGTCAGATATATTATTGACTTTGAAATACTAGGACCTTGTATGACTTTAAAGAACTTAAGCATAATGTAATTGTAATGATAAGTATGATAGTGTTATTTGTTTGATTATTCTATAATCATGCTTAATATGTGTATAGTCAGAAATGTGTGGTCTTAAGGTTAGAAATTACATCTATATATTTAAACTTGAAATTATCCTACTTCATTAGCCGATTATATGTGTTTTATATAAGAGTATCGATGCTAGTTGAATGTGTATCAATACAAGATGCTTTGAATATTGGCAGGACTAACAATGTCTTAACACCCTATCATGACCTTGAAATAGAAGCTTCATGCTCTATTTAAGTACTGATATGGTTGAAAGTAGTATCAATACAATTGTTTTTGTTTATGCAAAATTCCATTTAAAAGTATCGATACACAGAATGAAGTATTAATACACTTCAAGCTTGGCAAGCTCCAATAGTCAAATTTTTGTGTCTGCCAATGGGAAGATACACCTCATAGCCATGGTCTTGAAGTAAGCTATAAACGTAAGAAGCTTGAAGTAAAATGAATGAGAGCCAAAGTTCCAAATCTAAAGTTATACACATTTCCAAGAACTTCAATTCAAAAAAGAAAAGAACAAACAAAGTTCCAATCTCCATATCCATTGTTTTAGCAAGGAGTTTCTTATCCAGCCTTAATAGAGGCACATCTTTTAGCTATCTTGTTAACCCATACTTAAAATTGTAAAAGGGAATAGTTCCCTCAAGTGCCTACTTGTAAAGTGAGCTAAGGTAGTTGGAAGTTTGCTCTTTGGGCCAAAAAAAAGAGAGCATTTGTAAAGGTTATTTCCCTACAAAAGGGATGGTGTAGATTTTCTCTTTGAGCTTATGAGAAGGAAGTGGTATGGTTATCCTAGAACTTTTGGTAAAAAGGAAAATTTTCTCATTAAACCTACAAAAGGGAGAGGTTATGTACCACTTTCAAGTTAGTGAATTTGATGAAAATCTTTTGGAGGAACTCAAGGTAGAGGACATAAGTAAAGGTATCGAACCTCTATAAATATTTGTATCTATTTTCTCTTTTCTACACTCTTATATTATTTGTTGTTTACTACTTTACTTATTGATTGATTATTTACTGCATAGTTAGTGCAGGTTGGATTTAGCTTAGAAAAGCCATAAGATAGAGAAAATGTTTAAAAACCGATTCACCTTTTCTCTCAGTTTATTAGAGAGTCAACATGTATGATATGATTTCCAACAGAACATTGGACCTAATTTCTCAAAAGAAGAGATAACAACCGCTAAGCTAATCTTGGTTGTTTATTATTACATTTATTAATGATTGATTACATTTTTTTAATGTTATAATTGTAATTCTACTTACACTTATTATTACAATTATTGTTAATTGATTAATTTTTTATTTTATAAATATAGAAATTTTACTAGTTTTGTTACCTTCATATTTATTCATTATATATCTGCCCATTACTTAGTATTTTGTTTGCAGTAATTGAAAAAAATCATTATTAAATTTGTTTATTATCATATTTTAGAAATAATTACTTTTAATAATCTAAAAATAATTAAGGGTGATTCTATTCACACCCTAAAAGGTGCTACTACAAACACCCTAATTGCTGAAAAATCCTAAATCCTAAATTCCCTTTTTAAAATTACTCTAAACAACCTAAAAAACTTAATATTTTTCCAATATTATCCTTCAAAAAAATTCATTTTTTTAATAAAATGTTTTCCGATGACCAGGCAGCACTAGGCAGCGGAGGCAGATCTTGCATGCTGCCTATTGAGTGCTACCTGGCAACGACCTGTTGCTGCCTACTAAGCAGCGAGGGCAACACGCATTGAATGATGTTGCCTGGCAACACAATAGAGATGGGCTTCCGGAATCCACTTTCGTGAGCTTAATTGTATTCTCGGAAATCTAGTTTTGGAAATACAAAAATTAAAAATAAAAGTATATTATTAAAGGTAATTATGAAATTTTCATAAGGATATTTTGGTATTTTAAAAAATCTTTAAAATAGATGTGGGAAGTTTTTTTTTTTATGTGAATAGAAGCTCTCAATAACTAATTTTATTTTTCATCTATTTCTTCTAATGTTTATTAAAAATGAGTATTATTACTTTTTATTATCTTTACATCAAGTTCAAATATTTTCATTAATTTAATTACGTAACACAAAATGGTAATACTTTTTTTTATTAATTATATTTGTTTCTTACTTTTATCACTTTAAAAGGTATATTATTAATTTGATAATTTTTTTTAAATAATTGTTATGAAATTTCAAAGTATAAATAGTTTAACCGGCAACCGCTAGAACTGATTTTTGGAGCTTTGCTGAGGTATAGCATGTGAAATCCCCAATTCCATGTAATTCCTCTATAATTGTAAAATGTTGTAAGCTGAAAGAATTTAATAAACATGAAAATTTGATGTATAAAGATTATATGAGATATAGATGGAATAAAAAGGAATTGAGAGTCAAAGGGTCAATGGCTGAGATAAGATGGAAAAGGGGATAATCATGCATTAAATGCATTAAATGAAAGGTAGCTTAGTCATCTTCACCATCAAGGATCGGCAACAACCTCATTTCCAGCCCTTCTTCCTCTCGTTTCCTCTCCAAATTCCTTTAAGTGTTCATTTTCTGACCTTGACAAACCACCATTTCCTGTCATCAAATCGCTAAGTTTCCTTAACGATAAACGATCCTCATCACTAGCTCTCTCTATGTCTGTAATATGGAAGGCTGAAACAAAGTATTTGAGGAGATCAGAAATCCTGTAAATTTGGCTATTGACAAAGGTAAGAAAATAAATTGATTCATTTGATTTCGTCCATAATTTGGAGTCATGTGATGTTGGTATAGTATACTTATGGTGTTGAAATGAAAGAAAGTTAAAGGTTTCAATTTATATGAATTATGCAGTTTTGAAGAAGTGAAGGAAAGAATCGGTGCAACCAAGGGATTTCGTATTATTTGGCTATTTGAGGTAAGGAATATATGTAACGGACGTATGGTGACTATGTCCGCATGTTTTAAATGTTTTGGGATGAAACAAAAGCTGGTGTAAGTGCAGGAAATGTAAAATTCACGGTTTTCGCCCAGTTACAATTTGGCTCGGGGCAGCCGACTGCCCTAAATAGCAGCCGACTGCTCAGAGACAGTCGTGACGTAACTTTTTCCGAAACCGACTTAGAGTAGCCGACTGCCCTATATAGCAGTCGACTGCCATTTTTCCATAAGCTTTTTGTTTGCAAACCAGTCGACCGCTAAAGAGCCAGTCGACTGCATTTTTCCGAGAAACATTCTGTTTGCGGGCTAGTCGACTGCCCCATTTTAGCAGTCAACTGCCCTACTTTCATCCGAAAATTAAATATTTTAAATGCAAAAAGGAAAATAAAATTTATTGAATATTTTTATACTAGAGCAGTCGACTACCCTAAAAGAGCAGTCAACTGCCCCCTTTGAAAAATAATAATTTTTAATTTATTTATATAAATGTATTTGGATTATCATTAAAGTATATAAAAAGGGTTATGAATATCCATGGTTTTACAAGAATGAATTTTACTACTCAATATTTTGAGATTAACGACTCCATTGGTGATCATGCATATTACTTGATTATTTGTATTTGGCTGGGGGACTCTAGTCAAGCCCTCAGTACCACGGGTGTCACCTGACTAGTGCACACTGTGGAATATTGACGATGGCCATTAGTCCTTTATATGTGTTTGGCTTAAGGGAGGATCCCTGGCCCATACGTGGGTACGCCACTTTATTTGGTGCATGATTCTATTGGATGTTGACGGTCTCCCCCTATTTGAAGATTATTTGTATATGTAATTTCAAGTTATTTGACATATATATGTGAAAGTATTTGAGTTATTTGAATACGTGCAAGTGACTTCATATGATTTTGTCATGTGTTATATGGTATTTGATGAACTTATATGTTAGATGTTTTTACAAGAATATTACATGACATTATAGAGCCAAGCAGGAAAACTGCATATAGTGGCATAGTACGCTCTTTTATGTATATTTCTTACTGAGCGTAAACTCATTCTTTTATAATATTTTTCATCCAGATTATTTGCAGTGAAGTCTGCTCTTGGTAGAGGAGCATATATTTGGACTATACGATATTCCTTCGAGGCTAGCTTCCAATCCTTTGAAGGTAGATACATTTTGATTATGTAATTCAGATTATAGTACAGTGATGTATATTAGACACATTGGGGATGTAAATTATTAAAGAGATTAGTACGTAATTTATATTAAAGTTTTAGACTTATGTGTAAGACGATCCTGTATGTGTATGAGAAATATATCATCATGTAAACAATATAGTGTTAGCTATATTAAAGAAGAAGGATGCACCATTGAACAGCCTAACCAAAACTATGGGAAAGAAGAAAAATTTAGTTGGTATTTGGGAGTGACGAGGATGTCACAGATTGGTATCAGAGCAAATTTAGTCTGACGTTTGACGGTGTCATTAGGCTAGAAATAGTGTACATCTCCATGTACTGTACTTGTCTGAATACATATATGTGGTTGAATTGCTGACAGTGTACTAAACGCATGACCTTGTGGTGATATTGGCAGAATGAGCACTCGTAGAAGGGGTACTAGTAGAGGACGAGGACGAGGACGAGGACGGGGCAGAGTAGAACCGTCCCCAACACAGTCTCCTCCTCCATCTCTATCGGGTAGCCCGAATGCTCGACTGTCGAGAGTGGAGCGAAGTATTGAGACTATGGCCACTCTATTTAATCAGTTCATGTCTAATTTCCCAAACGTGGCCACTAATTCATCAACAGCACCACCTATAGTACCTCCTATTCCATCTGGAAATGCTCCTCCCATTCCTCCAGTACAGCCCCCACCGGTACAGCCTGAGTTGCCCCCACCAGCACAGCCTGAGTTGCCCCCACCAGCTCAAGTTAATGAGAGGCGAGATCCTAAGGCCTACTGCAGTGTGGTCTTAATTAAAGAATTTAAGAAGTTGGATCCGCCGAAGTTTAAGGGGGATAGAGATCCGTTGACCGCCGAGAACTGGGTGAAGGCAGTCACTAAATCTTTTGGGTACATGACCTGTTCTGAGAAAGAGAAAGTGGGTTTGGCAGCTTATTTGTTAGTAGACGATGCCGAGCATTGGTGGCAGTCTACTCGGGCCAGTTTGGAGACTCAACATACTGAGGTTACGTGGGATAGATTTTTAGAGGCCTTTAATGAACAGTACATCCCACGCACTGAACAGACCAGGTTGAAGATTGAGTTTTTGAGCTTGACTCAGGGGACTATGACGGTTAATCAATATGAGTCGAAGTTCATTTCTTTAAGCAGATTTGACCCTGAAGTCCTAAGGAGTGAAGGACATAAGATCTACCGATTCATAGAGGGATTAAGGTCTCCTATTAGATCGAAGTTATATCCTATGGATATCACTACTTATAATGAGGCAGTCCGTAAGGCTCAATTGTGTGAGCAGGACTATAATCTTCACCATGCTGATTTTCGAGCCAAGGGTAAAGGCAAAGAACCGATGAAGCGGAAGTCAGATGAGAGAGCCTCTAGTGACAGATATCCATTTAGGAAAAGTAGACCATATGAAAGAGCTTCGGCAGGTAAGAAGATAAATTATAAGAGAATGACTTGTATCTTAGTTTAATGGTTATATGGAAATATACTAAATTTTGAAGTTTTATGATAATTATGGTACAGGGACTCCTAGATCTACCGGGATTAAGATAAATGATGAAAGATCCCGATATTCAGCTGGCAGTACAGCAAGCTCGCCGAAGAGTGTGACGCAGAAATGCGAGCATTGCGGGAGATTCCATGGGTCACAGCCATGTCGTATGGCGAGCGGGGCTTGTTTTTGGTGTGGCGAGAGGGGACACATGATTAAAGATTGTCCCAAGATTTCTAAAAGAGTGTCTGAAGAATCGGAAAGGACCACCCAACCACAGCCTAAGGCCACAGCTGCTGAGAAGGGAAAGAAAGCTGTGACTCAAGGACGAGTATTTGCTATAGACGAGGAGTCTGCCGATGCTTCGTCCAAGGTGATTAAGGGATTTATAGCGTATGTGGTGGACGTAGCAAGGAAACGTCCCGAACTTCATGAAATTCCAATAGCCAATGAGTTTCCATGTGTGTTTCCGGACGATCTTCCAGGACTTCCTCCGGATAGGGAAATCGAGTTTACTATCGATTTGGTGCCAGGGACTGACCCCATTTCGAGACCACCCTATCGGATGGCCTTAGTGGAATTGGAAGAACTTAAGAAACAGCTGCAGGAGTTACTAGATAAGGGGTTTATACGGCCAAGTGTATCCCCATGGGGTGCTCCTGTACTATTTGTCCGAAAGAAGGACGACAGCTTGAGGCTTTGTATTGATTATCGATGGTTAAATAAGGTGACAATCAAGAACAAGTACCCTCTTCCCAGGATTGATGATCTCTTTGATCAGCTTCGGGGTGCACAAGTCTTCTCCAAGATAGACTTAAGATCGGGATATCATCAATTGAAGATCCGAAGTGAAGATATCCCTAAGACTGCATTCAGGACACGGTATGGTCACTATGAATTCCAGTGATGCCGTTTGGTTTAACCAATGCACCCGCTGCTTTTATGAACTTGATGAATGATGTGTTCAAACAGTATTTGGACCAGTTTGTCATTGTTTTCATCGATGACATATTGGTGTATTCAAGATCATGGGAAGAGCATGAGCAGCATTTGAGGATAGTTCTACAAACCCTCAAGGATCGGGGATTATATGCCAAGTTAAGTAAGTGTGAGTTTTGGCTAGATCAAATATCCTTTTTGGGTCACATAATCAATAAAGATGGAGTTTCGGTCGATCCATCGAAGATTGAAGCTGTGGTACAATGGGAGAGACCGAAAACAGTGACGGAGATTAGGAGTTTCTTGGGTCTAGCCGGCTATTATCGACTATTTGTAGAGGGTTTTTCGAGGTTAGCTGCTCCCTTGACGCGCTTAACGCGCAAAGAGGTGAAGTTTGAATGGAATGATGCCTGCTTGCGCAGTTTCCATGAGCTGAAGCGCAAGTTAACTACTGCACCTATTCTCACCATTCCTAGTGGTTCTGGAGGATTTTCTGTATATAGTGATGCCTCTGCACAAGGTCTAGGTTGTGTGTTAATGCAACATGGCAAGGTAGTTGCATATGGTTTTCGTCAATTAAAGGACCATGAGAAGAACTACCCGACTCATGATTTGGAGTTAGCGGCAATGGTGTTTGCTCTAAAGATTTGGAGGCATTACTTGTATGGTGAGAAATTTCAGATTTTTACAGATCATAAAAGTCTGAAGTACTTGTTCTCTCAGAGGGAATTGAATATGAGACAGAGGAGATGGCTCGAGTTTCTGAAGGATTATGATTGTGAGATCCTATACCACCCAGGAAAAGCCAATGTGGTGGCAGATGCTCTGAGTAGGAGACATATGGGGATAGTATCATACATGATGGTAAGAGAATACGAGCTACTTGAGCAGTTTACAAGCCTTAGTCTCAATGTTGTGCCTTATGAGCATTTTGGAATGATAGCTAGTTTAATGATTGAGCCGGAGTTGATGGGTAGAATTCGGATTGCTCAAAGGGAAGATGATCAATGTATGGAGGCCATGAATCAGATCCAATTAGGTATGCCATCGGAATTTAGCATTGATAGTAATGGACTCTTGAGATTTAAGAATCGTATATGTGTTCCTAAGGATAAGGAGTTGAAGAAGTTAATTTTGACTGAAGCACACTCTACTAAGTATACTTTGCATCCGGGAAATACGAAGATGTATCATAATCTTCGCAAGGTGTATTGGTGGACTGGCATGAAAAGAGACATAGCAGAATTTGTGGCAAAGTGTCTCACGTGTCAGCAAGTTAAGGTAGAGCACCAAAGACCAGCAGGTTTACTACATCCTCTACCTATACCTATGTGGAAGTGGGAGCACATTACGATGGATTTTGTCATGGGACTACCTCGAACGAGGAGGAATCATGATGGTATTTGGGTCATTGTGGATCAGTTAACTAAGTCAGCTCACTTCCTGCCTATGAAGTCTACAGATACACTTAGTGCTTTGGCAGATTTGTATGTGAAAGAAGTTGTCAGACTACATGGAGTTCCAGTGAGCATTACATCTAACAGAGATTCCATGTTCACTTCTCATTTTTGGGAACATTTCTAAGAGGCCATGGGATCTCAATTAAATTTTAGCACGGCTTTTCATCCACAGACTGATGGTCAGTCCGAGCGCACCATTCAGACATTCGAAGATATGTTGAGAGCTTGTGCGTTGGACTTTAAAGGCTCCTGGGATGATCATCTGCCATTGGCTGAGTTTGCATACAACAATAGTTACCATGCAAGTATTGGGATGGCACCATATGAAGCTCTATATGGTAGAAGGTGTCGATCTCCGATTGGGTGGGAAGAAGTGGGCGAGCGTAAGTTATTAGCCCCAGACTTAGTCGAGCAAGCCTCTGAGGATGTTAAGTTAATTTGCCAAAGACTTAAGACAGCTCAGAGCCGACAAAAAAGTTACGCAGATACTCGACGGAGACCACTCAAGTTTTTGGTCGGGGATTCGGTATTTTTGAAAGTTTCTCCATCCAAAGGTATCATGAGATTTGGCCGAAAAGGTAAACTTAGTCCTCGTTACATAGGGCCATTTGAAGTCTTAGATCGAGTCGGAGATGTTGCATATAGGTTGGCACTACCTCCGGAGCTATCAGGAGTACATAATGTTTTCCATGTGTCGATGCTTCGGAAGTATAATCCGGATCCATCTTATGTCATTGAATATGAGCCCTTAGAGATTCGGGAGGACATGAGTTATGTGGAGAAGCCAGTTCGGATTTTGGATAGAAAGGAGAAAGTGTTAAGGTCTAAAACGATTCCCTTAGTCAAAGTTCTCTGGCAATACCATACTATGGAAGAAGCTACATGGGAGCTAGAAAGCTTAATGAAGGAAAGGTATCCGGAGCTATTTGAGTAGTAACCCGATTTAAATTTGGAGGACCAAATTTCTAAAGGTGGGGAGAATGTGAAATCCCCAATTCCATGTAATTCCTCTATAATTGTAAAATGTTATAAGCTGAAAGAATTTAATAAACATGAAAATTTGATGTATAAAGATTATATGAGATATAGATGGAATAAAAAGGAATTGAGAGTCAAAGGGTCACTGGCTGAGATAAGATGGAAAAGGGGATAATCATGCATTAAATGCATTAAATGAAAGGTAGCTTAGTCATCTTCACCATCAAGGATCGGCAACAACCTCATTTCTAGCCCTTCTTCCTCTCGTTTCCTCTCCAAATTCCTTTAAGTGTTCATTTTCTGACCTTGACAAACCACCATTTCCTGTCATCAAATCGCTAAGTTTCCTTAACGATAAACGATCCTCATCACTAGCTCTCTCTATGTCTGTAATATGGAAGGCTGAAACAAAGTATTTGAGGAGATCAGAAATCCTGTAAATTTGGCTATTGACAAAGGTAAGAAAAGAAATTGATTCATTTGATTTCGTCCATAATTTGGAGTCATGTGATGTTGGTATAGTATACTTATGGTGTTGAAATGAAAGAAAGTTAAAGGTTTCAATTTATATGAATTATGCAGTTTTGAAGAAGTGAAGGAAAGAATCGGTGCAACCAAGGGATTTCGTATTATTTGGCTATTTGAGGTAAGGAATATATGTAACGGACGTAGGGTGACTGTGTCCGCATGTTTTAAATGTTTTGGGATGAAACAAAAGCTGGTGTAAGTGCAGGAAATGTAAAATTCACGGTTTTCGCCCAGTTACAATTTGGCTCGGGGCAGCCGACTGCCCTAAATAGCAGCCGACTGCTCAGAGACAGTCGTGACGTAACTTTTTCCGAAACCGACTTAGAGCAGCCGACTGCCCTATATAGCAGTCGACTGCCATTTTTCCAGAAGCTTTCTATTTGCAAACCAGTCGACCGCTAAAGAGCCAGTCGACTGCATTTTTCCGAGAAACATTCTGTTTGCGGGCCAGTCGACTGCCCCATTTTAGCAGTCAACTGCCCTACTTGCATCCGAAAATTAAATATTTTAAATGCAAAAAGGAAAATAAAATTTATTGAATATTTTTATACTAGAGCAGTCGACTGCCCTAAAAGAGCAGTCAACTGCCCCCTTTGAAAAATAATAATTTTTAATTTATTTATATAAATGTATTTGGATTATCATTAAAGTATATAAAAAGGGTTATGAATATTCATGGTTTTACAAGAATGAATTTTACTACTCAATATTTTGAGATTGACGACTCCATTGGTGATCATGCATATTACTTGATTATTTGTATTTGGCTGGGGGACTCTAGTCAAGCCCTCAGTACCACGGGTGTCACCTGACTAGTGCACACTGTGGAATATTGACGATGGCCATTAGTCCTTTATATGTGTTTGGCTTAAGGGAGGATCCCTGGCCTATACGTGGGTACGCCACTTTATTTGGTGCATGATTCTATTGGATGTTGACGGTCTCCCCCTATTTGAAGATTATTTGTATATGTAATTTCAAGTTATTTGACATATATATGTGAAAGTATTTGAGTTATTTGAATACGTGCAAGTGACTTCATATGATTTTGTCATGTGTTATATGGTATTTGATGAACTTATATGTTAGATGTTTTTACAAGAATATTACATGACATTATAGAGCCAAGCAGGAAAACTGCATATAGTGGCATAGTACGCTCTTTTATGTATATTTCTTACTGAGCGTAAACTCATTCCTTTATAATATTTTTCATCCAAATTATTTGCAGTGAAGTCTGCTCTTGGTAGAGGAGCATATATTTGGACTATACAATATTCCTTCGAGGCTAGCTTCCAATCCTTTGAAGGTAGATACATTTTGATTATGTAATTTAGACTATAGTACAGTGATGTATATTAGACACATTGGGGATGTAAATTGTTAAAGAGATTAGTATGTAATTTATATTAAAGTTTTAGACTTATGTGTAAGACGATCCTGTATGTGTATGAGAAATATATCATCATGTAAACAATATAGTGTTAGCTATATTAAAGAAGAAGGATGCACCGTTGAACAGCCTAACGAAAACTATGGGAAAGAAAAAAAATTTAGTTGGTATTTGGGAGTGACGAGGATGTCACATAGCATGACTCTTGGAACTTAGTATTTAAACTGTTAAATATTAATTCTTGAGGAAAGATTTACTTAAACCAATGTAAAGTTAATTGTTTTATGTAAACCAAAAAAAAAGTTAATTGTTTTATACAATTTTTTATTATTTCATATAAGATTAATATTTTTACAAACTAATCGTACCTAAATTTTAAGTTAATTCCATATTCTCATTATTTTAATCGAAAATAGCATTGTTTTAAATATATATATATATATATATTAACAATTGAAAATTTATCGTCATGAAACAAATTGTTAAACATACCCGATTAAATTAAAATTTTGTCTGCATGATTTATATGATTAAAACATAAAATTAACGATCAAATTAAAAAAAGTATAAATCATATAAAAAATTTAAAATTGTATAAAACTAAATTCATTTTACATTAGCGAAAGTAAATACCTTCCTCAATTCTTCTTTTATTTGGTTCTGTTAAACATTAATTCTTCAAATGGCCAACCGCCCATCTCTATTTGTACTTTTCTTTTTTATTTTATATTTAAACAGACAATTAAAGCGAAATATAAAAAATGGAAGAAAATAGCTTCTAGATACTCTTTACTAACTTACATGTAAATTACTAGGTTAGCGGCCAATGCCTGGCCCTTTAGGAGGTTAGGTGCGTTCGGCAGATACAACAATGTGTTTGGTATCATTGAATGATGTTGGCCACGTATAAATTGGGGTAGTAAACTAACAATAACGGCAGATGTGTGGATTGATCAGGTCGAATTGGTTTTGAGTTGGATTGAAACAACACATTGAGAGATTGTTAGCAAATTCGAGATTGATTTGAATTTTCGAATCTAATTTTTTATGAAAATTTATTTTTACATATAGTGAAAAATATTCATTCCCTTGAACCCTTCCAACACAATCAATTTTTTAAAATAAAATAAAATATAAAAATACATAATAATTACTGAGTATAATCAAATAAGTTCAAATAAATTCTTATAAAAGGACTACTAGAACATGAACATCATACAAAAAAGTCTAAGATAATTTGTAAAAAATGCATTAATATATTTATATATCTTCCATATATTTTCATAAATTTTTTAAAGCTAAAAAATGCAACCATATTTAAAAAAATATCAAATTAATTAAGTTATAAAAAAATTATAATTATTAGGCCAGACTTAGACCTTAAATGTTGAGCTCAAGACTTGGTCTAATTTTTTACCAGATCTCATTTATTAGTCCAAATTCATCCAATAAACTTAACATTTTGTACAAATTCATCAAAAATTATATATACACACATATTTGAACTTAATCGTACCACCATATTCATGGATAACTCTAACCAATAATAATTGATATATTATATTTGCTACATTGAAATTTAGTATTGTCACGACCCGAAGACCGCGACTTTCACTCGATTCTTATACTTTTCTTAGTCTACAAATTTATGGACTAAATTTTTCTTTTTCATTTTAAGGTTTGTATTCGGTGTCAGTGTAGTTACTATACTACCTAGGTGACTTATAGTCATTCCATTTAAATATTAAACAAACACGGAAACGGTTCTTAGTTACATCCCGACTTGTTAAACAGAATATGTACTGTGCATCAATTTAAGTCTTACATGTAAACAAGTATTTTATAAAGAACATATAACTCAGAAAACTAGTACCAAGTTCATACACCGTCTCCGATGCCCACTGAGCAGCTCACATGGCAGACGTTAACTTCAATAATCTGAAAGAGATGAAATTTAGTGGGGTGAGCAAAACCACGGCTCAGTAAGATACTAATATAAATACAAGAGTAGGATTAAACTGTCTTAAACTGCAATGCTTAATACTTACAAGGATGCAATTACAGTTAATCCTTTCTCATCGATACATCTCATTATCACTTTTCATTTCATAATCATATTTCTGTATTCTATCATCTCTTATCAATTCTCATATCATCTCTTATCAATTCTCATATCATCTCTTATCAATTCTCGTATTGTAGATCATAATCACGGTGGTACCCAGTCATAATTCTCTTCGTGTATCTCTATATTCGTGTTTCATAACATATCATGACCTCATATAGATGAAATATCGTTACCACCGAGTCATGACATTCCTCATGGAATTCTCATATACTAAGCATATTGTCATATTAGGGTTTAATATGCAATTCATGTAATTTTTCTGTATAAACCGCGATCATTTCAAATCATATCATATATACTTTAGGACATGCTCAACATATGCATTTTCAAAAGTTTGCCTTTAAGGCATAATATAAACATATTCAATTTCAATTCATGTATTCGTTTTCAGAGCATGTCTAAAACATGTGCGGTTTTAAAACATTTTTCATATACTATAAATCATATCAGGTTTAGAGTTCATATCAAATCAATCTATACTCTAAACCGCATGTCATTTCAAATTCGACACAAAATCGTATATAAATCATGTAAGTGTCGAAATCATTTATCATATACTTTTAAATCATCTACTGTAATTCATATCAGGTCTAGAGTTCATATCAAATCAAACTATACTCTAGACCGCATATCATGCCATGTTCGACACAAAATCACATATAAATCATATAGTGTCGAATTCATATCTTATGGACTTTTAAAACATGTTTAAAACATGTACTGTTTCAAAACATATTTCATTTCAAATCTGTTTCATGTACAGTATAAATCATGTCAAGTCTAGAGTTCATATCAATAAAAATCATACTCTAGACTTCATATCATATTTGTTAGAGACTAGGCTAGATCCCTATAATCTCTCTATCAATAAAGACTTAAATCACTGTAGCTAGCAGTGAAAATCATATCGTCCCCTGGAAACCAACTAGGGCGCTATCTATGGCCATAGACCTCATCTCTCTCAGCCCCACTGATCAGGCGTGACTGAGACCTGTCCACGACTATTGTCGGACAAGCATATCTATCTGCCTAATGAGCAAAGCTCCAATTAGGCGGTTTCCACTATGCTTTATTGAATTTAATTCTTTTAGGGTGCCTACAGTCTCATAAAACATTTAAATCTATAGCTTTCTTTTCAATATCATGTAAGGCATATGGTAAAATTCTGTATGAGACTTCATATATCAAAAAATATATATATATATTTACCATATACTTTCATTTCAAAACAAATCAATACTTTTCAGTATTCATATAAACATTATTAAAATGTTTCAAGTTGCAAGAAGGCATGCTTAAATGCGATGCTGTAAAACATTTCAGTATGCAACTTCGGTAATGTTTCCATCAAATACGCTAAAGCGATTCATTTAACTTTATCACCATCAATTATTCGATTTCAAGACTTTCTTTCTGTCAACCAATAAATCACTATACAATTCATTCACTATTCATCTAATTCAGTATTCAATTTGCTCAGTACTCGATTCATTTGGAAATCGAATCACTTGGTATTCAGACCATTCGGTATTCAATACCCTTTCTTGATCGTCATTGACTATTATGATCATTTATACACTTCATCATCAATATTAGGATCGCATCATTAGTATGAATCCTCTAAGTTTTGATAAGCATTTAAACATCAATTTCTAAAATAGTCATCAAGTTACCGAATTTATGCAAATAATAATATCATCCTTCAATATCTGTTCCAGAATCGACATCGAGGATAACAGAATCACAAAATCGATAGTCACTTATCAAATCCATTTATGATTTGATCTATTGATACATGTTTATCATTTTTGATTTGAGGTTCAATTTCATTTACTATCACAAAATCGTATCTAAATCCTCAAATCCATTTTCATGTGGCCTTTATGATTTTATCCGAACTTATGCAATTGTCGATCTTATTATTCAAGATCTATTCTAAGGTTATAAGCACAATCATCTTTTCACATATTTATCACTCATTTCTTTGAATCCATAATTGATCGGATTGTGTCGTAATTAAATCTCCATTTCAATCTCTCGAATTTGTCCATATTATCACTTTCGAAATTATTTCAAAATCATGAAACCGGACTCGGTAATTCTGGAAATCATTACTCCGTTAATAACTTCACAATCCAATCATTCGACCATCGAAATTTCAACTGTGATCTTCTCTTCCAAGCTACATCATATAATTATCATCACTTTTATCCGTGATCCGTCTAATTAATAATTCCACCTCAATCTCAACTTGATACCATTTGTGATATTAAAATTACTTGATTTATCGATTCTATAAGGTTTTAAACCATGTAATTCACCACATTATCGTTTTCAACGATCTATCTTCTCATCGATTTCAATATCAAACTCTTTCGGTAATACTATAAAATCCTTTCAATATTTATTTTCAATAATTATCTCCAAGATTCCATTTATGTGAGAAACTTAATCTTTTTCCTCAATTATTTTCCTAAAAATTTCGGCAGCATAACGGCTTAATTTTCCCTAACCTCCTGCAAGGGAAACACAATTTATACTTGCAGCCGTTGATTCTCACCAATTTTACCTCTTACTAAGACCCCCATCATCAGTTGTGGGTCCTCTTAGCATTTTTTTGCAAATCTATTTAAATTGATGCATCATATAAAAATCATAATTCCATTTAAAGTCAATTAAATAAATGCATCATAAAAAAAATCATAATTCCCACATACAATATAAAGCTACTAATGCTTTATAAAAGTATCTTACTTGTTCGCCAAAGCTTAGCGCACTTTCCGATTTCCGAGCCTTGCCGAACTCCACCATTCGTCTCATTTTCGTTTTGCTACAATTTCACAAATTGACGTATATTTTCATTTAGAAAATAATCCAAGAATTTCTACTAAATTCCAAACATATAGCGAAAAAGGCTTTTAATTTTCCTTACCTATTTCTTCCTCTTCTTTTTCTTCTTTCTTTTCCTTTTTCCTTTTTCTTTTCTTTTCTTTTCTTCTTTTTCCTTTCTTTCTTTTTCTTTTCTTTTTCTTTTCTTTTCTGAACCGGGTCGGGTCGGTTCGGGTCGGGTCAGGTCGGTTCGGGTCGGTTCGGGTCAGGTCGGGTCGGGTTTGGCTGACCGGTTCGGTCACCGGCGGCCACCCATTCCGGCGGTTCGGCCACCCAACAGCTTGCCGAGGTTGCGAGGATGCCGGATCTGGCCTCAGTTTCGCCCCATCACCGGCGACGGCGCCGGGTCTGGTCCGTGGCTCTCGGCTCCTTTCCTTCCTCTTTTCTCCTTCCTCCGTCGGTTTCCCCTTCGCCGGTGGCTCCTCTCACCTTCCCCTGGTCCCCGCCGGTCTCGTGGGGGGAGTGGCGGTGCCCGGATCGGCCGGCACCACCGTGTCCCTTCTTCTCTTCCTCTTTTCGGTTTTCGCCCCGCATTCTCCCGTTTCGCTTCGTTTCTGTTTCCTTTTTCTTTCCCTGCCGTCGGCGTCAGCGTCTCTTCCTCCATCACGGTTCGCCGGCGGCGTCGCTCCTTCTCCGGTAAGCCAACAGGGGTCGGCTTTCCATTTCTTTCTATTTGCTTCTCTTCTGTCTTAGTTAACAGAAAAGGAGTGTGGGAATCGGGTTCCCCGATTCCCACTTCAGTTTCTTTCTTTTTTTTTTTAATATATATTTATTATTATATATATACAATTAATAACTATAATATATATAATTATTATACACCATAATTATATATATACACTATTCATAATATATTTAAATACATATTTTGTATCAAAATATATATTTATATATATACTTTTTACACTTTTAACACAAAATAATATTTATATTTATCCAAGGTATACTTATATAATATCATTATATAAATATATCAAAATATTTTTTTATTTCTTATTAAGTTTTGGATTTCTAAATATCCAAAATTATTTCTCCATTTTCTTATTTAATTTGGATTTCCATTTATCCAAATTAAATTTCCTCCTTCATTTCTTATTTCCAAATTTAATTTTCCTTTTTATTTCTTATTTAATTTGGATTTCACTTTGTCCAAATTAAATTTTTCGGATACCTTATATTTATTTAGAAATTCTCGATCTTCACAAGTATTCACAGAAAAGCAATGTTAACATTTTAAATTATCAACAGGGAAAGTTGGTTAACAATTTTATTGTTAATTTGATTTTAGTTCGAGAAGCGAAAGGGAAAACAATTAAAATGAGTATGTTAAAGGGCATTTTGAGCTTATTTAAGGTCAAATCTAGACAAGAGACTAATTTTGTGAATTAGGAGATGTAAGCAAATGAAGCATGACTCTACATCCAACGGCCCGAAATGCGAAAATGTGAATCAAAATTTTTTTTCTTTTCCTTATGGTTTATCGTTTGTTTAGTGTAGTTCTATACATTAAGTAGTTTATTATCTGGCCTAGTTTTTGGCTGTCGCCTAAGGTGTCACATCCCAAAAGATGCAATAGTTCCATAACTTACACAGAAATCGAAAATTGAGGCTAATTTTTTCTTTTTTTTTTCTTTTTACACTATTTTGTCGTTTGAATAGTGTCATATGATAATATTATCAGGTAGCTAACTATGTAATATGGTTTAAGGCAATGTGTCATGCTTTAATTCCTAAAAATTGAAAATGATTTTTTTTTCATTTTCACACGATTAGTTGGGCTGTGCATAGTGTCATCACTATGACTTTACACTAAAATTATTTAGACAATAGTTCCATACACAGAATTCGAAAATTGAGACTAATTTTTTTTACACTATTTTGTCGTGTGAGTAGTGTCATCTGATAATATTATCAGGTAGCTAACTACATAATATGGTTTAAGGCAATATGTCATGCTTCAATTCCTAAAAATCGAAATTGACTTTTTTTTTTCATTTTCACATGATTAGTTGGGCTGTGCACAGTGTCATCACTTTAACTTTACACTAAAATTATTTAGCTAATTCAACATTTAATCATTTAAGTTGGTCCTAGTATACTTAATTATAGTACGCATTTGTTTTTCTATACGAATACTTAACAATAAAACTATGACTGACATTCGAACTTCTTCAATTTATTGTTTACATCCCTTTACACACTAAAATATTATACTATAAATGTCTGAATATCAAACTGGCAAAGTAAAATGTTGAAACTTCGTAGGCATCCGATCATAACCTTTCCTTAATGATTGGCTATTACTGCAAATAAATCTGTAAGGTAGAAGGCACTATAACAAATTTGACAATTTGTGACGATTTTTCTAAGTGAAACATAATTTTTCGTTACGCAAAGTATATCATATGTGACGAATATTATAATTTGTCACTCTTTTCTACAGTTTTGTTATTTTATATGACGATATATAAAATCGTCATATGATTGCATCACGAAATATTTGGTGCTAAATATATTGGTGGGAAACTCTTTTGTGACAATTTCTAGTTTTTTCATGACATTTGTTTATTCGTCATAAAATGAAAAATTTATACGTG
This sequence comes from Heritiera fomes, assembly GCA_032173925.1. NCBI lineage: Eukaryota > Viridiplantae > Streptophyta > Magnoliopsida > Malvales > Malvaceae > Heritiera > Heritiera fomes. The sequence continues at coordinate 23,007,660 of JAPDPM010000001.1, read as the reverse complement.
ACGAATTGCATCATGTCTCATTTTATAATAGCATCACTAAATATTTGGTGCCAAAATCTACCACAAAATATAAATGGTGGGAAATTTTTTGTGACGTTTTTCTTTTTAAATTTTGAGGGATGTTTGTATTTTCGTCATTTATTTTAAACAAATATGGGGATGCAAACATGCGTCACCAAAATACAATTATTAATGACAATACAATTTTGAAATATAAATGTACGGTAATATATGACAACATGAGTAATGTCACAAATTTTTTACTAATTTAATGACAATATTTATTTGTCATTGATTTTATGCAAACATAGTGACGCACACATTCGTCACCAAAAGATAATTATTAATGACAATACAATTTCGTCATATAAATGTAAGGTAATATATAATGACATAAGTAATGTCACAAATTTTTTACTAATTTAATGACGTTATTTATTTGTCGCTAGTATAATCAAATTAGTGTGTAATTAATAAATTATGATAATTTATCTGTCATGTATATATAACATAATTAGTGACATGTAATAACGTCACTAATTTTGAAAAATATTTAAATTTGTTAGAAAATTTTTTAATTAAAATTAAATTTTAAATAAAATAAAAAATAAGTTAATTAGAAAATTGTTGGGTTCATATTTTGTTAAAATTGTCATGATACAAAATTTTAACAAGGTTTATTTAATATATTTATAGTATTTTTATTGTAACATGTATAATTCATTTTATGATTTCAACGATGAAAGATATGAAAAACAACAATATCATTTGTTTAAATATAATTTTCTATGGTTATATTTATTATTCACTTAATTTTGTGATTATATGAATATTTAATTTATAAAACAAAACAATTTGATACAAATATATAAATATATATAACTCAAAATTAATAAAAAGCATAATGTATCTAAGTGGCGCATAATTTTTTGTCAAGCAAAGTACATCATACGTGACAATAATTTGTCACACTTCTATACAGTTTTGATATTTTATAAAACAATGTATAAAATCGTCACAAGATAGTGTCACTAAATATTTGGTGCCAAATTTTACCACTAAATATATTTGGTGGAAAATTTTTTTATGACATTTTTTTTATTTTTGTGACGTTTGTGTTTTTGTCATAAAATAAACACTTTATATGTGACGAACTGCATAATATCTCGTTTTGTAATAACATCACTAAATATTTGAAGGCAAAAATTTAAAACTGAATAGAAATGGTGGGAAATTTTTATAACGTTTTCTAATTTTTGATGACGTTTGTGTTTTCATCATTGATTTAGGGTAAATATGGTGACACATCCAAAGAAAATTTTTAGCGACAATATAATTTTGTCACATAAATGTATGACAATATATGATGACATGAATAATATCACAAATTTTCTATTGATTTGATTACGTTATTTATGTGTCATTGTTTTAAGCAAAAATGGTGATGTACATATCCGTCATCAAAAGACGATTACTAATACAATTTCGTTATATAAATTTATTGTAGTATATGATGACATGAGTAATGTCACAAACTTTATACTGATTTGATGATGTTATTTATCTATCATTAGTTTTAAGCAATTATTAACGACGATACAATTTTGTCACATAATATATGATAATATATGATGTCATGAGCAATATCACAAACTTTCTACTGATTTAATGACATTATTTATCTATCACTAATAAAATTAAATCAGCATATAATTGATAAGTGATAATAATTTATTTGTCATGTATATATAATATAATTAGTGACATATAATAATGTCATTGAATTAGAAAAACATTTAAATTTTTCAAAAAAGAAATTTATTTTTAATGGAATAAATAAATAAAATTAAAAAATAATAGTTTAATGTGTTATGAAAATTGTCGTGTCACAAAATTGTAAATTATTTATATTTAATACTTTTAATATATAATTTTCGTTTATAATATTTTTATAATAACATGCAATACAATTTATTTTACCTTTTCAATGATGAAAGATGGATAGGAAAAATAACAAAATCATTTGCTTAACTATTATTGTCTATACTTGATTTCGTAATTATATGAATATCAATTTTTTAATATTTAATTTACAGTTCAAAATTAATAAAAATTATAATGTACATATTAATATTTTTTTTCCAAATTGAGCAATTGTTCATGGTAAAAGTTAGCTTTACTATTCATTTTTACCATTTGACCATTTGTTTGTAGTTGAAGTATATGTACATCACTATTCACTTGGAAACTCTCTTCTGCGAGAGAGCACCTTTATTTATAGTACAAATCCTCTTATTATGTGCAAATATTATTCAGCCAAATGTGTGATAATTTTTAGATACATTCAAGGTCCTAATTAAAATATATTGTAAAATGCACATTATTATTTTATTTATTTACTTTATCTAACTAAGTCAAATTTCTTAATTAAACATTGAATTTATTTTAAAAATAATTATAGAAATTATAATTAACCAATAATATTGTTGTAATTATATTAATATTATTTCTTTTATTTTAAGTAGACATAAATTATTTCTTTTTTTTAAACTCCCGGTATCCGAAGACCACTTTAGGCCTCGACTAAATTCAGAGTCAAGCCACGTCGTGTAACGTCCCGAATATACCAAATATTCAACAATTTCACATATATTAATCACATAGGTTGAGCTCGTCTGCATTGTCTAATTCACAATTCAAAATAAAATTGATTTCTTTAATACAAAAACTTAGGTATCAAAATTCAATTTCATATATAGACTATAAATATTTACATCCCAAATTTAGTATACATGAAAGTAGCATTGTACAAAAATTTGAATACATAAAATAAACCAAGTATACCTTGACGAATTAGAGAAATCGTTTGAGGAATACTGGAAATCATTTCCTCCTGGAAAGCAGACACAAACGCACTGCAAATAATCTTGAGTGAAAAATAAAGGGATGAGCTAACGTGCTCGTAAGGAACATCTATATAAAAGCTGATATAGTGTATCCTATATGCAATTTAAATAAACAAATGTTTATACGAAAAACATGAGTTCAAAATATGAAAATTAAGTAGGCACGATCTAACAGGAAGGATACTATAGTGAATTGGGTAACCGGATGGAGTATGAGAGGTACTTTGAAGTACCTTTCATGTCCCGGTATCCAATGTCCACTATAGGGATTTCATTTGATTTAATTAAATCACAAATTCAAATATAAATTCAATATCTTGAAAAAATATGATATATTTATATCAGAAAGTAAACAATTTCTCTGTAAACATTATAAACCATATTATAGCCAATTCAATCAGATAAGTCAAATAAATAAATTCATAAAACATACCATCCATGTCAGAAAGCATAAAATACCGATAATTCAAAATCAGAAATATATCAAAAACTGGGAGTGCCTAGATCTAAGTTAACAAGGGATTTATCACTCCAGTATAATTTTAGTGGAGACTAAGCTACACTCAATAGACAGATGCACTATAGTAGACGTATGGTCGTAGTCATGGTACCATAGTGTATACACTAGCTAGGTGACACATGTGGGAGTTAGAAAACTGGGCTAGAGTCAATAGCAATCAAAATGAAACAGAAATGCATGTACCCGTAGATAGCTACGGGGCCACGGTCTCTAAAAAACCATGTAAAACATGTCATAATTGTTTATGGAGATAAATTCAAAAATCTAAATCTTTAATCAATCCATAAAAGCATAATTTTATAAATATAAGTAGTTCAAAATAAAAATTCATAAATATTCAAAGATCAATATTTAGTTCTAAAAATATTCTATTTATATGTAAATAAGTTATAAAAACATACAAGTATCCTCATGTATACAAAATTCGATAACATGAATTTTTAAATATTGAATTTGTGATTGAATGCACTTAAAACCATATTTAAGGACTTAAATATTCAAAGTTCTAAAATTCATTTCTTTCATCTTATATATCATGCTAGATAATATTTGAAAGGGATTTAGGCTATTTTTAGAATATTTCGACAGCATAACGGTACATTTTAGCCTAACCCTCCTACACGAAAAACAACTTCAAAACCACAATTTTCCAAATTCAATATCAATTCAAAACATCAAATTCAACTACCGCAGAAGACAATTTTTAGTAAAATCATGCACATGAAGTATCCCTATGCTTCATACAAATATCCCTTACCTCTTAATTTCTCGGTAGCCGCCTCGTTAGCACCGGTAGTACTCTCGGATTTAGAGGCTGCAAATTATTATTCAAACTTGATAAATTCACTATATTTTAATTAAAATAATATTTAATAAATTAAATGCTAATGAATTGTCTGTGAATTTCTCTAAATGTTGTCTAATTTTTACTGGTGCATAATTACAACTTTTGCTACATAACTTCGTTTTCGATTCATATCGCGCCTAAATTCTCAGAATAATTCATACATTATTTTAGGACCTAAATTGTATTGAAATTGGCACAATTTCATCCTCCCCTTAGCTTGGAAGAAAGTTTCCTTCCTTTCCTTCATGTTGAATTTTTCCAATTTAAACTCCCTTACTAATTCTAAATTAATTCTATTAATTTTCTACACAACTTCTACATGGGTTACACATTAAATGGCATCAAAATATAGTCTTCCTAGCCATGGCCGAATGGTACCTTCTACCTCAACACATTGAATTTCTTTCATTAAGTTAAACTAAGCTTAATTTCATGCTTTTCATAATTTCTACTTAATTTCCTACATCAAAACCTCATCAAAACATAACTCATACATGAACTATGGATGGTGGTCGAAACCCTCACTTGCACCTTTCATGTTTCATGCATGATTCAAGCTAAGGGATGCAAGGAAACATCATAAACACATGGTGAATAATTGGAATTCCATGAAAAAGCTTGAATTTTCCATGGACCTTACCTTGGCCGAACACTTTGAGGGATACCACATCTCTCTTTTGGCTGTTTTGGCAAGTGATTTTGGTGTAGGAAGATAGAGAAAGAATAATTTTGGTGAAGAAAGTTTTGAATTTTAGTGTGATTTTACTTTTCTCACTTTCTCTCTCCTCACCAAGGTCACTTTAATGGAGGTTTTGGAGCTGCTGGTTGCTGAACGAAAATGGGCAGGGAAGAGGCTGGAAAATTCAAGATAAAATGATATTTTAAGGCAAATTTACCATTTTGCCTGTATACTTAAAGATTTATTCTAATTTTGCCCATAAAGTTTGACTTTGTTGAAAACAGTCTATCTAACGTCCAAAATATTTTATTTAATCATAAATCAACTCTATTTAGCTTGCTTTAATGTTTGCTTAAGCTTTTGCTAAGGTTCAGTTATCGATTTGGGTAAAATTACTAAAATACCCCTAACCGTAAAATCGCATAAATTTTTGTCTTTGTATCTAGTTTCTTCAATCTATCTAGATGTTCTAAAGCTATATTTCATGAGAAATTATTTAGTAAAGATAGAGGGTCAAAAGTCCTTTTAGTTTTACTATTATTTCCAAAAATTTTGACGACTTATGGACTAAACTATCATTTTTCAAATTATTGCATACTTTTCAAAATATGCAAAAATAATTGAGTTTGAGACTAAGATTCTTACCATCATATTTTCCGGCTCCAAATATCGAATCCTCCAAGTTCCACCTTCATCTAGACTTTTGGGAATCAATGGGGCCAACTTATTGTTTAACCTTAAAACCTAAGATAAAATCATATATTTATTAATTATAAATACTCTAATATCTTAATTATATAGATATAATTAAACCGTACTCTAAATTACAAGGTCTCACATTTCCCCCCACCTTAAGAAATTTAGTCCTCCAAATTTGATCGAACCTACTCAACAAACCACTCTAGATATTTGTCTTTCATTAGGCTCTCTAGCTCTCAAGTAGCTTCCTCTTCAATATGGTATTGCTAGAGAACCTTAAACAGAGGTATCGTCTTCGACAGCAATGCCTTATCCTTCTGATCCAAGATTCGTATCGGTCTCTCCACGTAACTCATATTTTCTCTGATCTCCAGTGGTTCATATCAAATTACATAAGACAGATCTAGAGGGTACATTCTGAGCATGGATACGCAGAAGACATTGTGTACACCGGAGAGCTTGGGTGGTAATGCCAACCGGTATGTACGTCTCCCACTCGATCTAGAAACTTAAAAGGTTTGATGTAACGAGGACTCAGCTTGCCTTTCTTGCTGAATCTCATGATTCCTTTAGAAGGTGAAACTTTTAAGAATACTGAATCACCCATAGAAAACTCTAATGGTCGGTGTCTAACATCTGCATAACTCTTCTGCCGACTCTGAGCAGTCTTCAACCTATCACATATCAACTGAACATCCTTGGAAGCTTGCTCAATCAAATCAGGAGCTAGAATCTTCCTATTGCCCACTTTTTCCCATGTTATCGAGAAACGACAACGTCGACCATATAGTGCTTCATAAGGTGCCACACTGATGCTCGAATGATAGTTGTTATTGTAGGCGAATTCTGCTAATCGAAGATAATCGTCCTAGGAGCCTTTAAAATCTAGCTCACAAGCTCTTAGCATATCTTCGAGCTTCTAGATGGTGCACTCGGACTGACCGCTAGTCTGTTGATAGAAATCTATGCTGAAGTTCAAATGAGATCCTATAGCTTCCTGATATCTCTCCCAGAAATGAGAAGTGAATCTAGAATCTCTATCAGAAGTAATGCTCATTGAAACACCATGCAACTTTACAATCTCTTGGACATACAGATCGACTAAGGCACTCAAAGAATCTGTAGAGTTAATAGCCAGGAAGTGGGCGGACTTCGTTAACCTATCAACAATCACCCAGATCGCATCATGATTTCACCTGGTCCTCGATAAACCCATGATGAAATCCATAGTGATGTGCTCCCATTTCCACGACGGAATCTGCAGAGGTCGAAGTAATACTACCGGTTTCTGATGCTCCACTTTAACTTGCTAATAGGTGAGACATCTTGCAACAAACTCGACGATGTCTCTCTTCATATTCGGCCACCAGTACACCTTACGCAAATTCTAATACATCTTGTTGCTGCATGGATGTAAGGTGTACTTAGAACTATGTGCCTCTACTAAAATAAACTCATGTAGCTGCTTATTCTTGGGAATACAGATCCTGTTCTGGAACCTTAAAATGCCATAAGTGCCAATCACATAATCTGATTGAACTCCTAACTGCAACCGTTTGGCAATTTCAATGCAACTCGGATCCTCCCTCTGAGCATTTTTTATCTGATTCATTAGTCTCAGTTTTATCTGAAAGTTGGCCATTAACCCATACCTCTTAGAAGGAAAAAATATCCAAACAAAGGTTTGCAAACTGTATCAAAAGCTCGTATTCCTGAATCATCATATAAGATACCATCCCCAAATGTTTTCTACTTGAGCATCTGCCACAACATTAGCCTTCCCTGGATGATAAAGTATCTCACAATCATAATCTTTTAGCAGTTCCATCCATCTATGCTGCCACATATTTAATTCTTTCTACAAGAACAGATATTTCAAACTTTTATGATCAGTAAATACCTGAAATCTCTCACCATATAGATAATGTTGCCATATCTTCAGAGCAAACACCACGGCAGCAAGTTCCAGGTCACGTGCCAAATAATTACTCTCGTGATCCTTTAGTTGACAGGAGCCGTAAGCAACCACTTTTCCATGTTGTATCATCACACAACCCAAACCTAGGGAGAAGGCATCACTGTATACGAAAAATTCTCCAAAACCACTTGAAATGGTTAAGATCAGTGTTGTGGTCAACTGCCGCTTCAACTCCTGAAAGCTGCGCTCACATGCATCAGTCCACTCGAACTTAACACCCTTGCATGTAAAACACGTTAGAAGAGCAGTTAGTCTGGAGAAACCCTCAACAAATCTGCGACAATATCCAGCCAGATCTAGAAAACTCCATAACTCCGTAACAATCTTCGGTCTCTCCCACTGAACTATAGCCTCCACTTTAAATGGTTCAACTGACACCTCGTCTTTAGAGACCACATGCCCTAAAAAGGTGATATGATCTAGCTAGATATCGCACTTACTAAATTTAGTATAAAGCCTTTTATCTTTGAGGGTCTGTAGAACTATATACAGGTGCTGCTCGTGTTCATCCCACGACTTAGAATACACAAGAATGTTATCGATAAATATGAACGAACTTATCAAGATAAGGCTTAAAGACCTCGTTCATCAAATTCATAAATGCAGCAAGGGCATTTGTAAGCCCAAATGGCATTACCAAAGACTCATAGTAGTCGTACCGAGTTCTGAAAGCTGTCTTAGGTACATCACTCTCCTGAATCTTCAACTAATGATGCCTCGATCTCAGATTAATCTTAGAAAATACTTGGGCACCCCTGAGTTGGTTGACAGTTCATCTATCTGGGGAAGAGGATACTTATTCTTGATAGTAGCCTTGTTAAGCAATCGATAGTTGATACAAAATCGTAGGCTACCATCCCACTTTCGGACGAATAATACTGGTGCACCCCAAGGAGAAACACTGGGACGAATAAAACCCTTATCTAGTAACTCCTGGAGCTATTTCTTGAGCTCTTCAAACTTGACCAGTGCCATCGGTAAGGAGGCTTCGAAATAAGCTCAGTATTGGGCACTAAATCAATAGTGAATTCTATCTCTCGATCAAGCGAAAGTCTTGGTAAATCATCCGAAAACACATCTGGAAAGTCCTTGACTATGGAAACCTCGTGTAACTTCGAACGCCTCTTTTCAACATCCTCCATATAGGCTATGAACCCTTCAAATATCAAACAAATGCTTAGTACTTAAATTCAAATCGAATAATTTTGATAAAATGTTTAATTTCATTCCTACACAAAAAACTTTACAATATACTTTTCTGGTTGGGAGAAGGTTATATACTTAGTGTAGTAATCTACGCTAACATAATTCGTAGCTAACCAATCCATCCCTAAGATTACATCCAGATCGTACATATTTAACAAAACTAGGTTACCTATATCTTCTTTTTCCCTTACCTTTAATTTACAATTTCGATATATTACATCTGTCATTTGTGATTCCTTAAATGGGTAGTAATTTGTAGTGACTATCCTACTGGTTCGAATTTCACCGGTATCTTAGCAGCACATGTAGGAAAAATAAAGGAATGCTTGGAGCCTGGGTCTATCAATGAAATAGCAATAATATCAAAGATACAGATCTTACCCCATATAACATCGGAAGAAGTATCAACAGCCTCTTTATCGAGTGCATACACCTTGCCCTGTGTCACCGTCCGCTTACCCTTCTCTGCTGCTGTAGCTTTGCGCAGTGTGAAAGATGTCGCCTTTTTCTCCTTAGCTGCTGGGGCTGCTGGCACTATCTCCCTGTCCTTAGGGCAATCTCTAATCAAATGACCTTACTATTCGCATTTAAAACAAGCTCCCGTAGTCCAATAATAGGGTCTATCTTCGTGCAACCTCTTGCACTGCTTACACCTGGTTGTAATGCCCTTCTAGGGAGTAGTGGATCTCCCAGTGCCAACTAATCTCGTGAATCTATCTCCAGCCGATTTCTCCCTGATCGTAATACCAGTAGGCCTCTTAGCTGGCCTAGAATCACTCCTATCATTGAATCCCCGTCGGACTTTCTCCTTGCCCTTACTTTTTGCTGGAGAACCAAACTTCGCTTGCTAAGCCTCATAATTCTACTAACATAACTAGGCTTGATGGATTGCCTCATCATACGTAGCAATGTCGAACGAGGCTAACCTATTCTTAATAGATATCTTAAAACTAGATATGAACTGCTCGATCTTATGCTTTTTCTCCTAGCAACGTCCAGATCGAAACAGCTCAAAGTAGTAAATCTGGACTCTTACTAGTCCATAGTCATACTCCCCTGCTTTAAACTCATAAACTCTGACTTCAGCTTCATTTGTACTGTGCTAGGAATATACTGCCTGAAAAAGGCCTCTACAAAAACCTCCCAAGTCACCTTAATGTGTTTGGCTAACAAAACTTTTTTGCTGGACTTCCACCAATACTCTGCATTGCCCACTAGTAGAAATGTGGCCAATCCAACTTTCTCTGTCTCAGAACATGTCATATAATCAAACAGCTTCTCCATCTCATTAATCCACTCCTCTGTAGCCATCGGATCCTTCTCTCCTCTAAACTTCGACAGATCCAATTTCTTAAACTGTTCAATCAAATTAGCATCACAACCCCTAATTGAAACTCGCCTTGACTACTTAAGAATCTAGGGTTGAGGCTGCAGTGGGGGCTATACTAGTTGTGGCTGTGACTCTAGCTATGGTGTAGGCTGTGGCGCTAGTGGTGGAGGTGGAGGTGGAGGTTGTGCTAGTTGAGGTGTTGGTACTCTATTAGAACTGGTAATGAAGTTTGCTACAATTGTTTTCAGCCTGGACATTCGAGTATCTATACTATCAAGCTGTGGAGGGAGAGCTGCCTTGGGCATCAGCTCTAGAGTAGGCTCTTGGGATGGCTGAACTATAAGAGCCATGTATTCTGGTACTGTTGTACATGTAGGGATACTCACCACTGTACAATCTCTGTGTATTTCATAAGTATAACTTGATATAATATGGTGGGCCCCACAGACTCTACAATACTCGGATGGATGTGAGATCGGACAGATATTGTACGAAGAGTCTAATAAGCCTATGACAAGAATTTGGAACACAAAATCCTCTATTTAGATCATTTTGGGAAGTCTGCCAACAATTTAGAAAATAACGATTAAGGACATAGCCCGGTTGAACTTTCGTTAATAACGGTCAAATTAAATTGACTTTTGACCTACTGATTGAAGTATGATAATCTACGTATAAATAAGCTCTAAGCTATGTCAATAGATAGATCAAATTGGTGGTAAAATCATAAATTTATGCGATTGGCTTGGTAGGGGTATTTTCGTAATTTCACCCTTACGATCAGTCAAACCTCAACGAAATCACCATCATTCATTAAAATCTGTTTAATAATAATATTTTATGATTTAATAAAATATTTTGGAGTTAAATAGGATAGTTAGAAAAATTATGGTAGTTTAAGGGCATAAATGTCTAAAATTCTCATAATTAAGGGCAAAATGGTCATTTTACTATTTTGGAAAGCTTCTAGATTTTTCTCCACAATAGTAGCCGGCCACTCACTCATCTTGTTCAACCTCACAACCTCACCCTCCATAGCCAAACCTTGAGAAAAAACAAAAACTCAACAAAAACACTACTTAAACTACATTAAATCAAGAAAATTTCTTCTACAAAGCTGTTCTACTCTCCATCCTCTACAAGCCCATAGCCATAGCTTGTTGTAAAGTTGAAAAAATCAAGAGCAAAGAAGCTCCATGAAATTTGGCCAAGGTATGCTTTCACCATGCTTGCATTTCCTTTAAACTTTAAAGGTAGGAAATGATGTATTTAAGGTCCCTAAACATGAATTTAACATTAGTTTGGATTAAATCTCAGTATTTGAAGTCCCTAAGGTTTTGGCCATTGATGGAAGTCTATGAATCCTTGTGGTTTGATGCATAAAAATGGTACCAAATTAGTGAAGAAGCATGAATAAACATGAATTAAGTGTGTGCTTATTGAAAAACAATGAGATTTCCCCTAGGTTGATTTTGGCCATGGCAAGGGGAAGGAGTTATTGTGCTCAATTTGATGAATTTAGGGTGCCATAAGACTGTAGAAATTACAATGAGACTGTTGGTGAAGTCGGAATTAAAATCGGAGTTAAGTAGACAAAGTTGTGTTTTAGCACCGGTGTAATTTAGATTGGTTTAATATTTTCTACAAATAATGTAGTAGAATTTGATGAAAGAAAATTTACTAGAAATTGAATTATGGTGAATAATGGTGATTGGTATAATGTTTTGCAGCCTGGGAGTAAAGGAATATCAAGTGGTGCTATCAACAAGTTGGTAGAAAAACAACAGGTAAGGGATGGGTGTGTAAGTTGTAAGGATATTGTGAATGCATGTTTTAGCTTAAATAATTTTTATGTAGTGACTTGGAAATCAATTGCTTTGGAAGTGGTGAAATTGTGGATACTGGCTAGTTTATAAACTGTGTTTTCAATGTAGGAGGGCTAGGTTAAATACAATCGTTATACTGTAGAAAATTTTAAAGAATTTTATGAAATTATATTTAATATTCCTAAATGTTAGAAATAAATAAGTTTCTAAGTGAATTGCATGTGATTTATTAAAATTGCGTAATTTTATTATTTATCAAAAACAATATTTAAATATTCATTTTAATGAATTTTAATTACGTGAAGGTACCAACATATACTTATTACTATTCTATAGATAAATAGAACATTTTTAGAAAAAATATATTGAAGTGTGAATATTTTATAAATTTTTATTCTTGAACTGAATATATCTTTCAGTAAATTTATTTATGGGCTGATTGAAGATATTATCAGTGAAATTGTTTCATAAATTGTATTTCTACTGTATATACACTGTTTTGAGACTGCTAGGCCCCATATTATGCTTATGTGTCACGTGTACTGTTACTGTTGCTGTTGCTGATAGACCCGCCAAGTCTTCAGCTTCCACGGTTGTCATTAGCAAGTGTACACTGTGAACCCCATAAATTATGACTATATGTCTCACATGTTTACTGTTTCTCCCTTTTTGGGATCTTATTATAGCATGATACACTTTGGGTGTTGCCTGGTCTCCACTGTACTATACTGACTCGATTAAAAATACTACTGGTATCGAAATGAATGTTTTAAATATTGATTTTACTGTGAAATTTTAAAGTGTTACTGTATTGTTTACTAGACTTTTATACTGAGTTATTTACCGAAGTGGTTTAATTAAAGTGTTGATATATCTTGTTTTATATATGTTGAATAATACCATAAATTGTTTTCAAGTGATTTATATCGATCTTACATGCCTTCTTCAACTGATTACTCCCTATAGTCGCTTCTAGGGGCTTGGACATGACAGGTATTCTAAAATATCTCCCATACTCCATTTGGTTTCCTAGCCGACTATAGTATCCTTCCTAATTTATACCTTAGTACTCTATTAGGAATTAAATGTTTTAAGCATATAGATTTCAAAGTATCAATCTTGCATACGATTCTCTTACTGAGCATGTTAGCTCACCCCTTATTTTTTCACTCCACAGATTATCTGCAGTGATCGTTTTATATATCGTTCCACGAATTTTGACTTCATTTATATGTTCAGACTTGTTAAGTGCAGTACTACAATTCGTATATTTCATGTACAGGGGATGTAGAACATGTGAAAGATATTGTAAATAACGTTTTGTTGTAAATATTTATATTGGCTATAAATATGATTTTATTAAAAAGTGATTTACTGTTTAAAATGAGTGTGATGAAGATATCGCAAACAACCCAACCAAGCTAACAGAGCTGCTGATAGAGTTGAGAGAGAAAAAGCAATAGCAGATCCAGAAGTAGCACCACCCCTACCTCAGCCTGCATCGGCACAGCCAGCTCCCAAGCTATTGCTTAAGTCCCAGCCATCAATAGCACCACAGCCACCAGCATAGCTGCAGCTTGCAAATATAGAGTCATATTGTGATGTTACTCTTGTGCGGCAGTTTTAGAAGTTGGATCCTCCGAAATTTAAGGGTGATAAGGATCCATTGGTGGTTGAGCAATGGGTTAATGCTATAGAGAAGTTATTTAAATATATGCGGTGCTCGGAGATAGAGAAAATGGGCTTAGCAGTGTCCCAGTTGACTAATGATGTGGAGCACTGGTGGAAATCTACACAGACAATGTTATTAGCTCAACATCCAGTGGTGACCTGGATGATATTCTTGGAGGCTTTCTATAGACAATGTATTCCCCGTACAACTTAGAAGAAGTTGCAGCAGGAGTTTTTAGAGTTCACTCAAGGGAGTATAACTGTAGAACAATACGAGTCCATATTTACCACTCTCAGTCATTTTGACCCCCAGACTAAGACGAGCGAGGAGTATCAGATTGATAGATTTATAGCTGAATTGAGACCCTCTATTAGGACCCGGTTAGTTCCTTTTAACATCAGGACTTATGATGAGGTAGTGAGACAGGCATAGCTATGTGAGAGGGACTACAAGTAGTTTCATGTCGATGTGGGTTTTAAGGCTAAAGGTAAAGGGAAAGAGAAGGTTAAGAGGGGTCCTAAGGACAATTAGGTAGATGGTAGACTAAGAAGGCCAAGGCATCGAGTATTTGCATTTTAGAGGATAGATCAGTTAGATTTGCTGCTACTGCCCCTACTATTAGCCCTAGCACTACTCAGAGGGGTACCGTGACCAGGTGTACACTTTGTGGGAGCTTGCATGGTACTCGACCCTGTTATATGCTCAGTTGGGCCTACTTCAGATGCGGACAGATGGGGCATTTGGTTAGAGATTGCTCGATGTTGAGAAGGGCAACTGCATCTATAATTCCAACTACTGTTCCACCTCCTGCAGCCCCAGCATTGACTAAGTTAGAAAAGGTGACACCCTCACAGACGTGACGAGAGACAGCAATCGAGAAGGGTAAGAAGGCTGTGACATAGGGTCAGGTGTTCGCGTTAGATCAGGAGGCTGCTAATGCTTCTACAGATGTGATTAAGGGTAAGATTTATGTTTTTGATATATTAGTACTTGCTTTATTTGATCCTGGTCTACGCATTCGTTTGTGTTACCTACATGTGCTAGTAAGATACTGATAGAACTTGAACCCTTAGGGTATACTTTGCAGATTAATACGCCCTTTAAAGAGTCATAAGTGATTGATGTTATGTATAGAAATTGTAAAGTGATAGTAGGAGAGAAGGAAACATCAGCTAACTAATTTTGTTGAACATGTATGATTTTGATGTAATTCTAGGGATGGATTGGTTAGCTGTGAACTATATTAGTCTAGATTGTTATACCAAGTTTATCACCTTCTCGCATCCTGATAAATATACCATAAAATTATTAGATAAGTAATAAAAGTGAAATACTATTACTAAATTGTCCAAGTGTATTTGTGATGTGATTGAAGGTTATATTACGTTTGTGGAGGACATAGAAAAGAATCGTCTAGAGCTGTCTGAGATTCCTGTGGTCAAGGATTTCCATATGAATTTTCGGATGATTTACCTGGGTTACCACCGGATTGGGAGATCAAGTTTACCATCAACTTGGTACCCAGTATGAAGCCCATATCTAAGCCCCCATATCAGATAGCATTGGTGGAGTTGAAGGAGCTTAAGAAACAACTCCAGGAATTATTGGATAAGGGCTTCATTCAGCCCAACGTGTCTCCGTGAGGTGCTCCAGTATTATTCATTAGGAAGAAAGATGGTAGCTTACGGTTGTGTATAGATTATCGGTTGCTTAACAAAGTTACCATCAAGAATAAGTATCCCTTACCCAGGATCGATGATATGTTCAATCAACTCAAGGGTGCATAGGTGTTTTCGAAGATTGATCTCCGATCAGGGTATCATCAGTTGAAGATCCGGGAGGCTGATGTCCCTAAGACGGTGTTGAGGACTCGCTACAAACATTATGAGTTCTTGGTGATGCCATTCAGATTGATGAATGCCCTTGTAGCTTTCATGAGTTTGATGAATGAGGTGTTTAAAACATGCTTGGATAAGTTTGTAATAGTGTTTATTGATGATATTCTAGTATATTCCAAGTCACCAGAGGAGCATGAGCAGCATCTCTACATAGTCTTATAGACCCTCAGAGACCATAAGCTATATGCTAAGTTCAGTAAGTGTGAGTTTTGGCTAGAACATATCAAATTCTTGAGACATGTCGTATCTAAGGACGGGGTGGCTGTAGATCCGTCTAAGATAAAGGCCATTGTGCAGTAAGAGAGGCTTAAGATTGTGATGGAGATACAGAGTTTCCTGGGTCTAGCTGGATATTATTGTCGATTTGTCGAGAGGTTTTTTAGGCTAGTTGCTCCATTGACTCGCCTCACACATAAGGATGTTAAGTTCGAGTGGACAGACGCGTGTGAGCACAGTTTCTAGGAGTTGAAGAGGCGATTGACTAGTGCTCTTTTCCTTGCCCTTCCTAGCGGATTTGAAGGTTTCTCAGTCTACAATGATGTGTCCACATTGGGATTGGGATGTGTTCTCATGCAAAATGGTCAGGTGATTGCTTATGGTTCCAGGCAGTTGAGAGAGCATGTGAAAAACTATCCGAATCTTGACTTGAATTAGCCATTGTGGTGTTTGCATTGAAGATTTGGCGGCACTACCTCTACGAGGAGAAATTCCAGGTATATACAGACCATAAGAGTCTGAAATACTTATTCTCGCAGTGGGAGTTGAATATTAGACAGTGTAGATGGATGGAGCTATTAAAGGATTATAACTACGAGATCTTATACCACCTGGGGAAAGCGAATGTGGTGGCAAATGCTTTGAGCCGGAAGCATATGGGTATGGTGTCATATATGATGATCCGGGAGTATGATTTGCTAGAGCAGTTCTCAAGCCTCAATCTTAATGTGATTTCTTTTAAGAGAAATGGGTTTACAAACAGTTTTCAGATTGAGACAGATTTGATGGACAGAATCAGGGATGCTCAGAGGAGTGATACTTATTATATAGAGGTTGCCAGTTAGGTTCAGATGAGTGTACAGTCGAATTATGGGATTGGTACTGATGGGATACTGAGATTCAAAGGTAGGATATGTGTTCCTGATGAGCGACAGTTGAAGCATCTAATTTTGACAAAGGCCTATACATCCAGGTACACTCTGCATCCAGACAGTAATAAGATGTACCATAATTTACGGAGAGTGTATTACTGACTTAAGATGAAACAAAACATTGTGGAGTTTGTTGCTAGATGTCTCACATGCCAACAGGTGAAGATTGAGCACCAGAAGCCTGCAGGGTTACTACAGCCTTTACCGATTTCGATGTGGAAGTGGGAGCATAATACTATGGACTTCATTATGGGTTTGCCAAGGACTCAGAGGAATCATGATGGGAGATGGGTGATAGTTGACCGATTGACGAAGTCTGCTCACTTTCTTGCCATCAGGTCTGCTGATTCCCTCAGTGCCTTAGCCAATTTGTATGTTCTGGAGATTGTAAGATTACATGGTATTCCAATAGGCATCACTTCTGATAGGGATTCCTGGTTTACTTCACACTTTTTGGAGAGATTTCATGAGGCTATGAGATCCCGATTGAACTTCAGCACCACTTTCCTTCCGTAGACTGAAGGCAGTCTGAGTGCACTATCCAAACTCTCAAGGATATGTTGAGAGCATGTGCATTAGATTTTAAGGGCTCCTAGGACGACCACTTACCATTGGCATAGTTTGCATATAATAATAGCACTCTGAACCTCAGTATATGGCAAAAGATGTAAATCACTAGTTGCATGTGAAGAAGTGGAGGATCGAAAATTGTTAGCTCCCGATTTGGTAGAGCAGGCTTCTGGGGATGTACAGCTTATATGTGAGAGACTGGGATGTATAGCTTATATATGGGAGACTGAAGACATCACAGAGTCTACAAAAGAGTTATGCAGATACGAGATGCCAACCATTGGAGTTTTCAGTTAGAGATTCTGTCTTCCTAAAGGTCTAACCATCGAAGGGCATCATGAGATTTAGTAAGAAGGGAAAACTGAGTCCTCGATATATCGGGCCGTTCGAGATCTTAGATCATGTGGGAGATGTCGCCTATTGGTTATCACTACCTCCAGAACTATCTGGGGTGCATAACGTCTTCCACGTGTTGATGTTAAGGAAGTACCATCCAGATCCTTTTCAAGTAATTTAGTACGAGCCGTTGGAGATTGGGGAGGACATGGGTTACGTAGAGAGACCTATTAGGATCTTGGATCGAAAAGATAAAGTGTTATGGTCTAAGACAATTCCACTAGTGAAAGTGCTCTGGCAGTACCACTCAGAGGAGGAGGCAACATGGGAATTAGAAAGTCTGATGTGAGAGAAGTACCCAGAGCTATTCCAGTGACTACTTCGATCAAATTTAGAGGACCGAAATTTCATAAGGTAGGGAGAATGTGAGAACTATGTATTTTGGTACTATTGTACATGTAGGGATACTACTGTTCAATTTCTACGTATTTCGCAAGTATGATTCGATACAGTACGATGAGCCCTACAAGATCTACTGTGCCCCGATGGACGTGAGACCGGACAGATATTGTACTGAGAGTCTAATAAGCCTACGGTAAGAATTTGAAACCCAAAATCCTCTATTTAGATTATTTTTGGGAAGTGTACCAATAATTTAGAAAATGACGATTAAGGACATAGCTCGGTTGAATTTTTGTTAATAACAGTCAAATTAAATTGACTTTTGACCTACTGACTGAAGTATGATAATCTACATATAAATAAGCCCTAAGCTATGTCAATAGATAGATCGAAATGGTGGTAAAATTAGAAATTTATGCGATTGGCCTGGTAGGGGTATTTTCATAATTTCACCTTTATGGTAAGTCAAACCTCAACAAAATCACCATCATTTATTAAAATATGTTTAATAAAATATTTTATGATTTAATAAAATATTTTGGAGTTAAATTGGATACTTAGAAAAATTATGGAAGTTTAAAGGCATAAATGTCCAAAATTCTCATAAGGGCAAAATGGTCATTTACTGTTTTGGGAAGCTTCTAGATTTTTCTCCACAACAGCAACCGGCCACTCACTCATCTTCTTCAACCTCACAACCTCACCCTCCATAGCCAAACCTTGAGAAAAACAAAAACTTAACAAAAACACTACCTAAACTACATTAAATCAAGAAAATTTCTTCTACATAGTTGTTCTACTCTTCATCCTCTACAAGCCCATAGCCATAGCTTGTTGTAAAGTTGACAAAATCAAGAGGTATGCTTTCACCATGTTTGCATTTCCTTTAAACTTTAAAGGTAGGAAATGATGTATTTAAGGTCCCTAAACATGAATTTAACCTTAGTTTGGATTAAATCTCACTATTTGGAGGCCCTAGGGTTTCAACCATTGATGGAAGTCTATGAATCCTTGCTATTTGATGCATAAAAATGGTGTCAAATTAATGAAGAAGCATGAATTAAGTGTTAGTTTGTTGAAAAGCAATGAGATTTCCCTTAGGTTGACTTCGGCCATGGTAAGGGGAAGGAGTTTTTGTGCTCAATTTGGCGAATTTAGGGTGCCATAAGACTGTAGAAATTACAAGGAGACTGTTGGTGAAGTCAGAATTAAAATCGGAGAAGTAGGCAAAGTTGTATCTTAGCATCGATGTAATTTAGACTAGTTTAATATTTTCTACAGATAATATAGTAGAATTTGATGAAGGAAAATTTACTAAAAATAGAACTATGGTGAATAATGGTGATTGGTATAATGTTTTGCAGCCTGGGAGTCAAGGAATATCGAGTGGTACTATCGAGAAGTTGGTAAAAAACAACAAGTACGAGATAAGTGTGTAAGCTGTAAGGATACTGTGAATACTTGTTTTGGCTTAAATAAAATTTATGTAGTGATTTGGAAATTAATTACTTTGGAAGTGGTGAAATTGTGGATAATAGCTGGTTTATAAACTGTATTTTCAATGCAGGAGGGCTAGGTTAGATACAGTTGTTATACTACCAAAAATTTTAGAGAATTTTATGAAATTATATTGAATATTCCTAAATGTTAGAAATAAAAAAGTTTCTAAGTGAATTGCATGTGATTTATTAAAATTGCATAATTTTATTATTTATTGAAAAACAATATTTAAATATTCATGTTAATGAATTTTAATTACGTGAAGGTACCAACATATACTTATTACTGTTCTATAGAAAAATAGAACATTTTCAGAAAAGAATATTGAAGTGTGAATATTTTATGAATTTTTATTCCTGAACTGAATATATCTTTCAATATATTTATTTATAGACTGATTGAAGATATTATCAGTGAAATTGATTTCATAAATTGTGTTTCTACTGTATATACATTGTTTTGAAACTGCTAGGTCCCATATCATGCTTACGTGTTAGGTGTACTGTTACTATTACTACTGTTACTGTTGCTGTAGGCCTGCCAAGTCTTCGGCTTCCACAATTGTCACCTGGCAAGTGTACATTATGGACTCCATAGATTATGGCCATATTCTCACGTGTTTACTGTTTCTCCTTTTTTAGGATCTTATTATAGCATGATACACTTTGGGTGTTGCCTAGTCTCCACTATAATATACTATTTACTGGATTGAAAATACTACTAGTATCGAAATGAATGTTTTAAATATTGATTTTACTGTGGAATTTTAAAGTGTTACTGTATTGTTTACTAGACTTCTATACTGAGTTGTTTATCGAAGTGGTTTAATTAAAATGTTGATATATCTTGTTTTATATCTGTTGAATAATACCATAAATTGTTTTCAAGTGATTTATATCGATCATACATGCTTCTTCAACTGATTACTCCCTATAGTCACTTTTAGGGGTCAAGACACAACAGGTATTTTTAAATACCTCCCATGCTCCATCCAGTTTCCTAGCCGATTATAATATCTTTCCTGATTTATACCTTAGTACCTTATTAGGAATTAAATGTTTTAAGCATATAGATTTAGTAGTATTAGTCTTGCATACGATTCTCTTACTAAGCATGTTAGCTCAACCCTTATTTTTCCACTCCATAGATTATCTGCAGTGATCATTTTATATACCGTTCCACGAATTTCGGTTGCGTTTATAGTACCCTGAGGCAGCTTTGAGTGGATCCTGGAGGTATATTTTATTTCTTTTATATGTTCAGACTTTTTATGTATAGTACTACTCCTTGTATATTTCATGTACAAGGATTTAGAACATATGAAAGATATTGTAAATAACATTTTGTTGTAAATATTTATATCAGCTATAGATATAATTTTATTAAAATGTGATTTACTATTTAAAATGAATGTGATAAAGACATCGCATACAGCCCAACCATCCTACTGTGTGTGTAAAAGGATAATTACTGTGTATTATAGATCGTTACATGAACACGCCTAGGGCATCTCCTACCCTGTCCGGTACCTCCTCGCATATCAGACATACTGCACCACGACAAATGCACAAAACATATTTTACTCTCCCAATTTATTTATATATTTAGATAAGTACAGTACTACTTGAGATATATATTATTTTAAATCGAAAGACATTGACAGACATCAGGCCAACCTTGCTCTAATACCAATTTAACTTAACGTCTCGAATATACGGAATATTCAACAACTTCACATATATTAATCACATAGGTTGGGCTCATCTACAGTATTTAATTCAAAATTTAAAATAAATTTATTTCTTTAATACAAAAACCCAAGATTCGAAATTCGATTTCATATACAGACTATAAATATTTACATCCCAAGTTTAGTATACATGAAAGTAGCATTATACAAAAATCTGAATATATAAAATAAACCACGTATACCTCAACGAATTGGAGAAATCGCTTGAGGAATACAGGAAATCAGGTCCTCTCGGAAAGTATACCCAAACTCACTGCAAATAATCTGGAGTGAAAAATAAAGAGGTGAGCTAACGTGCTCAGTAAGGAACATCTATATGAAAGCTGATACAATGTATCCTAAATGCAATTTGAATAAACAAATATTTATACGAAAAAAACATGAGTTCAAAATACGAAAATTAAGTAGGCACGATCTAACAAGAAGAATACTATAGTGGGTTGGGTAATGGATGAAGTATGGGAGGTACTTTGAAGTACTTTTCGTGTCCCCATATCCAATGTCCACTATAGGGATTTCATTTGATTTAATTAAATCACAAATTCAAATATAAATTCAATATCTTGAAAAAATATGATATATTTACATAAGGAACTAAACAATTTCTCCGTAAACATTATAAACCATATTATAGCAATTTCAATTAGATAAGTCAAATAAATAAATTCATAAAACATACCATCCATGTCATAAAGCATAAAAAACCTATAATTCAAAATTATAAATATATAAAAAAATAGGAGTACCTAGATCTAAATTAACTAGGGATTTACCACTCTAATATAAATTTTAGTGGAGACTAGACTACACCCAATAAACACTTGCACTATAGTAGACGTATGGCCATAGTTAGGGTACCACAGTGTGTACACTAGTCAAATGACACTTATGGGAGCTAGAAAACTGGGCTAGAGTAAATAATAATCAGAACAGAACGGAAATGCATATACTCGTAGGTAGCTACGGGGCCACAGTCTCTAAAAAACCATGTAAATCATGTCATAATTATTTACAGAGAAAAATTCAAAAATCTAAATCTTCAATTAGTCCATAAAAGCATAATTTTAGATATACAAGTAGTTTAAAATAAAAATTCATAAAATATTTGCGATCAATATTTAGTTCTAACATCATTCCATTTATCTATAAATAAGTTATAAAAACATACAAGTACCCTCTTGTGCACAAAATTCGATAACATGAATTTTTAAATATTGAATTTGTGATTTAATGCGCTTAAAACCATATTTAAGGACTTAAATATTTAAAGTTCTAAAATTCATTTCTTTCATCTTATATATCATGCTAGATAATATTTGAAAGGGATTTAGGCTATTTTAGAAAATTTCGACAATATAACGGTACATTTTAGCCTAACCCTCCTGCAAGGAAAACAACTTCAAAACCACAATTTTCCCAATTCAATATCAATTCAAAACATCAAATTCAACCACCACAGAACACAATTTTTAGCAAAATCATTCACATAAAGTATCCCTACGCTTAATACAAATATCCCTTACCTCTTAATTTCTTGGTAGCCGCCTCGTTAGCACCAGTAGTACCCTCGGATTTAGAGGCTTCAAAATTATTATTCAAACTTGATAAATTCACTATATTTTAATTAGAAGGATATTTAATAAATTAAATGCTAATGCATTGTCTAGGAATTTCTCTAAATGCTGTCTAATTTCTACTGGTGTAAAATTACAACTTTTGTTACATAACTCTGTTTTCGATTCCGATTGCACCTAAATTTTTAGAATAATTCATACATTATTTTAAGACTTAAATTGTATTGAAATTGGCACAATTTCATCCTCCCTTTAGCTTGGCCGAAAGTTTGCTTCCTTTCCTTCATGTTGAACTTTTCCAATTTAAGCTCCCTTACTAATTCTAAATTAATTCTATTAATTTTCTACATAACTTGTACATGGATTACACTTTAAATGGCATCAAAATCTACTCCTCCTAGCCATGGCTGAATGGTACCTTCTACCTCAACACTTTGAATTTCCTCTATTAAGTTAAACTAAGCTTAATTTCATGCCTTTCATAATTTCTACTTAATTTCCTACATCAAGACCTCATCAAAACACAACTCATACATGAACTATGGGTGGTGGTCGAGACTCTCAGTTGCCCACTTTCATGTTTCATGCATGATTCAAGCTAAGGGATGCATGGAAACATCATAAACACATGGTGAATAATTGGAATTCCATGGAAAAGCTTGAATTTTCCATTGATCTCACCTTAGCCAAACACTTCAAGGGATCCCACACGTCTCTTTTGGCTGTTTTGGCAAGTGATTTTGGTGTTGGAAGATGGAGAAAGTTGAGTAGAATAATTTGGGTGAAGAAAATTTTGAATTTTAATGTGATTTTACTAGGTTTTTCTCACTTTCTCTCTCCTCACCAAGGTCACGTTAATGGAGGTTTTGGAGCTGCTGGTTTCTAAACGAAAATAGGCAGGGAAGAGGCTGGAAAATTCAAGATAAAATGATATTTTAAGGCAAATTTATCATTTTGCCCTTAGACTTAAAAATTTCTTCCATTTTTGCCCCATAAAGTTTGACTTTGTTGAAAACAGTCTATCTAACCTTCAAATATTTTATTTAATAATAAATAAACTCTATTTAGCTTGCTCTAATGAGTGTGAAGCTTTTGATGAGGTTCAGTTATCGATTTGGGTGAAATTACTAAAATACCTCTGACCGTAAAATCGCATTAATTTCTGTCTTTACATCTAGTTTCTTTCGTCTGTCTAGATGTTCTAAAAGTATATTTCATGAGAAATTATTTAGTAAAGACAGAGGGTCAAAAGTCCTTTTAGTTTGACCGTTATTTCCAAAAATTTCGACGGCTTATGGACTAAACCGCCATTTTTCAAATTGTTGCACACTTTTCAAAATATGCAAAAATAATTGAGTTTGAGACTAAGGGTCTGTTTGGTTTATGAAAATATTTTCCATTTTCATCTTTTTATTTTCACTTTCTGAAAACAAGTTTTCATTTTCTGTTTTCTAAATTTTGGAAAATATGTTTGGTACACGAAAATGAAAACTTGTTTTTGAAAATGAAAATTATGAAAATACGTTTGCTATCTACATTTTCAAACCAATAAATATGAAAAACAATAACTAAAAAATTAAATTAAATTACAATTTTGAAAAAGTAAAATTTAACTAAATAATAAAAATAAATTGTAAATGAAATAAACATAAGAATAATTCTTTATGTATTATAAATGAACAAACACATGTCCTTCAGTACCAAAAAAACTGAATTCTGATGTTAATTATAGAGGTATTCCAGCTTGCCTAAATGGATACATGAATATAGCTATGGAGCAAACAGAAGAATATGTCAATAGACAGTTGAACAAAAAATATGAAGCTGTCATTCATGGAAATAATGTACTTTATATCAGTACATCAAAAACGATATTAGGAGATGGAGCTTAACGTTGCAACTGCATCTAAGAATCAATGTCATCTACAAGTTGTTACTTTTCTATACGTTTGTTTATATATATATATATATATATATATATATATATATATAATATGTTTATTATATATACATGTTTAGTATTGTATAATGAGAATGTCTTGTACAAGCATATATTTCAGGTTTTTTTTTCTTATCTTTAATTATGCTTGGTCTAGGAAGTTTGAACAACAACAAGAAGTTAGAAAGGGGATTCTAAATGGGGCAAACACAAGTAACTTTTTATTCAATATTGTTCAAAGAGACAATTAAACGTATTTTTATTATTTGAAGATACAACTGTAGTTTTATTTATCATTCAAACTGATAAATTCACACTAAAACTCATCCACTAGATCCACTAGCAACAATGGAAAAATAAAGCAACCATACAAAAAGAAAATCTTCAATTTCTTATAGCATTTAATAAGAAACCAGAAAATGAGAATGAGAAAAAAAAAGTAACTTGATTTGATTTTCAGTGTTGATTGACACAATTTTGGGAAAGAGTTTGGGCTTCAAGTAGAAGAAGAAAGAGCCAAAGGGAAACAGAAAAAAAAAAAGCCAAAGCAGAACCACAATAAGCGTTGAAGCAAGTTTAGCATGTAAACTTAAAACCAAAACAAATAAAAAAAAGACTTTTTGCTTGTGTAATGATTCGAACCCTGTATCTTTGATGTATATTAAAAAAATTTCATAAATCCCGTGTTTTCCAATTCTCCACTTTTACAAATTGTTTCCTTGGAAAACAATGAAAACATGTTTTTTTTTTTTCAAAACTTGGCCCATTTTTATTTTCATTTTCCAAAAACATGTGTTCTGTTTCTTCAACCAAACATATTTTCCTTCACATTTTCTGTTTTCCACGAAAATGAAAATGGAAAATAGCTCTGTTTTCATGAACCAAAAGCACACTAAGATTTTTACCATCATATTTTTCGGCTCCAAATATCGAATCCTCTAAGTTCCACCTTCATTTGGACCTCCGAGAATTAGTGGAACCCACTTACTATTTAACCTCAAAATCTAAGTTAAAATCAAATATTTATTAATCATAAATACTCTAATATCTCAATTATATAGATATAATTAAACCGTACTCTAAATTACAAGGTCTCACACGTTGAACCCCATTCGGGAGGAAGCTCTCCCAATGTTGTATTTTCTATTCACAAGACTTGAACTCGAAATCTTACTTAAGGGGCATTAAGCTTTTTCGACTCGACCCAACAAACATTGAAAGACATAAATTATTTCAAATAAACATAACATAAATCATTTTGTTTAAAGTATTAACTATTAATGTATTTATTAATGATTTAGTTTATATGCTTGATTTTAAATCACATATAGACACCTAACTTTGTTATGAACTTTTCATTTTACGAAATAAAGACTTGATAAGATCGGAATTTGTCTAAATGAGATTTGAAAATCCAAAATTTACGTTTTTGTAAAATTGGCTCAGTTTTAAAACTTTGTGATTAATTTAAGTCTTAATGAGCTCGGATTAAGATAAAAAGATAATTTTGAAACAAGCTTACCCTTTTCTTTGATCATTTGTATTTTTTCGAATTAATTTAAGACAAAATTATAATGAATCCGTGAAATTGATTTTTGAATCCTAAATTAAGAAACTCAAGTCATTACTCAAGTCAAATATCAAGATTTTATTTTCTTTCTTTATTTAAATTTTTGTTTCATTTTATTCTTAAAAATTACAAGAAAAAGAAAGTCCACGGAAATAAAAAGGAAACGAATATGTTCTTGCCTTACAAAGGCATATTTAATCACATTAAATTAGGAAAAATCCTAAATTTTGAGGGATGAGAAATCCTAAATTATCAGAAAGAAATTTAAATGAGAAGATTTTTTTAAGAGCGGGAAATTAGCAGAAAACGCGGGAGATAAAAATCCAAAATCCTATATCCTATCAAAGACCTTCAGGACTCTTATACTCCATCGAAACCGTCCAAGAACCCAATAACCCCTTCTACCATATACCCAAAGCACACACCTAGACAATACTCACTCAATCACTGTTCCCATATCTGCACCCAAAATCGAGTGCACTTAGGCTAACATTCAATCCAAATCAAGCCAAAACTCGGAGACATCAACAAATCTATAACAAAAAAAAAATAAAGCTAAGACAAGCCTAACAAGGGATTTAACAAAATAAGCAAAGGCGGATCAACGGTCGACATCACCAAATGGCGATCGGGACAGTTGGCGATGGAGTAGCCCGAACGGTAGCAAGCGCGGTGATCGCAGGTGGGGTCCACAACGAGCCAAAGACCGGTGGGACTGGGTTGTAGTCTGTCAAACACCGGTATTGTCTATCGACCCATTTTTGTGCTGCGAGAAAGAGGACTCAATAGGCAAGTGAGAGGAGGCTCGTATGTGGAAAAAAAGAAGAGAAGCACGTTGCTGAAAAAGCAAGAGAGAGACTGGTTTAAATACAGATGGAACTGCTAAAGGTAATCCGAGCAAAGTAGGAGTTGGAGAAATTTTCAAAAATCACTTTGAAAATTGGATAGGGGTTATTTTCGTAACTTGGAGATCTCCAGTGTATGTGTTGAATTATGAGGAGTTCGAGATAAACTGATTTTGGCTGATAACATTGACTTCAAGAATTTGATCATTGAAGTGAACTCAAAAGTGGTTGTAAGATATGTAATTGAGTTTATTCCATCGTCTCATACTTATTGGGTTATTGTTTCTGTTTGTAGGGAATTAATGAGGAGATTGAAGAATGTTCAAATACAACATAGATATAGAAAGGCAAATGTCTGTGCAAACATGCTGGCAAAAATTGAATCGGAGTAGGGGAATACTTTTGTTTATTATAATGATCCTCCCATGTATTTAAGAAAACTTATTGCTACTTACTTTATGGGAATAGTGTTCCTACGACGTATTAGGATGTAATTTCTGTTTGTAGTATTGTTTTGTTATCCTGTTTATCATAAAAAAAAGAAAAAGCAAGAGTGACGCATATCAAATCACATTTCCTTCTGTCTTGTTTTTTATTTATTTTAATATCTTGGATTGCATTATTATTTTTTATTATTACCGTCAAATAACGTGATTTAAGTTGGAAACCGACATTGTAGCTTTTAGCCTTGGGTTATACAGTTGCTGCTTCTGCCTTATATTTTTGGTACATTGGGTAATAGGAGGTATCACATGTCTGTAGCTTTATAAACGTGCGGCAGATGGGCTTTTATTTGTTTAACCAATGCATGGCATGTATTTCTACTGATTTGCACGTTTCACTTCTTTGTTAGCTTGTTTCGATTGGCTAAAATATTTGTATTGACTAGTCCACCATCTGAATATTTACTTTGACTAAGTCAACTTGTTGGTTAGTTATTATTATTATTATTATTGTTTTGATGAAACTTGTTGGTTAGTTTCATATATGCATATACAGTTGCCTTGTTTGAATGCTGTATTTGATGAGTCAACGATTTATTTACTTAGTTTGAGTATTTTTATAGGTACACACTCTTCATGCTTTTACTTACTGTTTATTTGTAAGTTTTTAGAGATGTGTTTTTGATTGTTTGTCTTTAAAAAAAAAGTAAAATTGAGTGAGTATAATACATAACCTTTTAATCTATAAAATAAATTTATAAAATTAAAATCATTAAATTTATTTGTGAATGAAAGTTTATTTTATGGATAGAAAATAACCTTTAAGTTTTAATTCAAATAAAAAAAATTCTATCGACGATGAAAGTTTAAAAGAATTGCGAGCAGACAATGATTTTAGAATTTTCTAGATATATATAAGAAATAATATTATGCATACCTACATTCATATGTCGAAAACATGTTTTAAAAATAAACAGTTAATATTAAAACAGTGTTGGGCATCCTAACGAAAAAGATACTATAATCGGCTAGGAGTACTAGATTGAGTATGGAAGGATGCTTTAGAGCATCTCACTTGTCTTGGTTCCCAAATCCAATTATAGGGAATTCATAGGGAAACACCTGAGTACATGTCAAATAAACACATGTTAAACAATTTTCAGTAATTCCGTCAAAATATCATTCATACAGTAAATTATTCAAAAAGTTGTTCAGGAAATCACACTGTAATTGATTTAGAAAATCGTTCAGATTTCACTCTGTAAACGGTTTGGAAATTATTTCGTAACTCACTCAAAACACTTTTTAGGAATAGTTTAGAAAACACATCCTCCGAAAAGGGTTTCTTAAATCGATCAAAGATCATACTCAGAAAACACTTCGGAAACCAATCTGCTTAAGGTGTACTGGTGGTCTAATATGAAGAAAGATATTGCCAAGTTTGTTGCAAGATGTTTCACTTGCAGTAGGTGAAAGTGGAGCATCAGAAACTAGTTGGGTTGCTTCAGCCTCTGCAAATTCCAATGTGGAAATAAGAGCATATTACCATGGATTTCATCATAGGATTATTGAGGACCAGACAAAATCATAATGTGATCTGGGTGATTGTAGACAGGTTAACAAAGTTTGCCTACTTTCTAGCTATTAAGTCCACTTATTCTCTTAGTGCCCTAGTCGATCTGTATGTCAAGAAGATTGTAAGATTACACTGTGTTCTAGTGAGCATTACTTCTGACTGAGATTCTCGATTTACTTCTCATTTCTAGGAGAGATTTCAGGAGGCTATGGGATCTCGTTTGAACTTTTACACAGCTTTCCATATGCAAATTCATGGATAGTCGAGCGCACCATTCAGATGCTCGATGATATGTTAAGAGCTTGTGCGTTAGATTTTAAAGGCTCTTGGGATGATCATCTTTCATTGGCGGAATTTGCTTACAATAATAGCTATCATTTGAGCATCGGCATGGCACCTTATGAAGCATTATATGAACAAAGATGTCGTTCCCTAATAGCATGGGAAGAAGTGGGCGACAAGAAGATTTTGGCTCCCGATTTGGTTGAGTAGGCTTCCAGAGATGTTCAGTTGATATGTGACAGATTGAAGACTGCTAAGAGTCAGCAGAAAAGTTATGCAGATGTTAAACGCCGACCATTAGAATTTTCTGTGGGTGACTCGATATTCCTAAAAGTTTCACCTTCAAAGGAAATTATGAGATTTGGGATGAAAGGCAAGCTGAGTCTTCAATACATCGGACCTTTCGAGATCTTAGACTGAGTGGGAGGCGTGGCATATCAATTGGCGTTGCCACCATGGCTTTTCGGTGTACATAATGTCTTCCACGTGTCCATGCTCCGAAAGTATTATCAGATCCATCTCACGTGATTAAGTATGAACTATTAAAGATCAAAAAAGATATGAGTTACGTGGAGAAGCTGATACAGATCTTGAATCGAAAAGATAAGGTGCTACAGTCTAAGACGATAACTCTGGTTAAGGTTCTCTGGCAGTATCACACTGAAGAGGAAACTACCTGGGAGCTGGAGAGCCTGATGAAAGAGAAACATCTAGAGTTGTTCGTCGGGTGGGTCTAATCAAATTTGGAGGACCAAATTTCTTAAAGTGGGGAGAAAATGTGAGACCTTGTATTTTAAAACAGTATTTAATTTTATTTATATAATTAAGGATATTGAATAATTTATAATTAATAAATTTTAGAGTATACTTTAAGTATATGGGCAGAACAACAAGTTAGCCCCACAAACTTTTTAAGGTCCATATCAGGGATTTGATATTTAGTGCTAAAAATTATAAAGGTAAGAATCCTAACCTAAGATTTAATTATTTTTGCATATTTTGGGAAATGTGCAAAATGTGAAAAATGACGGTTTAATTCATAGGCCAACAAAATTTTTAGAAATAACAATCAAACTAAAAGTACTTTTGGCTCACAGTCTAAAATAAATAATTTCTTATGAAATATAGTTTTAGAACACCTAGACAGATAGAACAAACTAGATGTAAAAACAAAAATTTATGTGATTCTACAGTTAAGGTATTTCGATAATTTAATCGAAATCGACAACCGAACCTCAATAAAAGCTTCACCAAATATTAGAGCGAGTTAAATAGAGTTGATTTATGATTAAATAAAATATTTTGGAGATTAAACAGACTGTGTTCAACAAAGTCAAACTTTAGGGGCAAAATTGGAAGAAATCTTTATGTATAAGGGCAAAATGGTAAAATGGCCACTAAAATATCAATCTAAAGGAAATTTCCAGCTTTTTCTTGGCTTATTTTCGGCAACAACCAGCAGCAAGAAAACCTCTATTAACGCGACCTTGGAGAAGAGAGAGAAAGTGAGAAAAACTTACCAAAATCATACTAAAATAAAAAACTTCCTTCACCAACCTTGCTCTCCTCAACCTCCTCTTCATTTTGGTGCCAAAATCAAGTGTCGAAACAACAAAAATTAGAGTGTAAGAGCCTCCATTGGTTTCGATCAAGGTGAGAAATTATGAAAGCTTGAAATTTCTCACGGTTTTCTTACTAATTACCATGTAATTAAGTTGTTCTCATGCTCCCTTTAGCTTAAATTACTTCAAATCATGTAATTGGGCTAATGAGGGTTTCAGCCACCACCCCATTTTCATGTATGTGATGTGTTTTGATGAGGATTTGATATAGAAATCATGTAGGAATCATGAAAAGAATGAAATTAAGCTTAGTTTAGCTTAAATAAAAGAAAATCAATGTGTTGAGCAAAGAGTGAGGTTCGGCCAAAGCAAGATGAACATGAATTTGATATCAATCAATATGTATTTAATGTGAGAACAATGTAGAAAAATTAAATAAATAAATTTAGATTAGTAGTAAGCAATATTTGAAGAAATTCAATGTGTAAGGTAGAGAATGCTATTCAGCCTTGTGAAGGGGAGGTGGAATTCTTGCTCATTTTAATGTAATTTAGGTCCTAAAATAAGGTACGAATTATTCTGAGACTATAAGCCGAATCGGAATCGAAAACAGAGTTGTGTAGCTAAAGTTGTGATTTTAGCACGACAGAATTTGTACTGCATTTAGAGCTAAAACAAACAATTAATTAGCATTTAAATTATTAAATATTCTTTTAATTAGAGAATAAGGAATTTATCAAGTTTAAATGATAAATCTACAACCCTAAAGTTCGGAGGTGCTACTGGTGCAGAAGAGTCGAATACAGACAAACTAAGAGGTAAGGGATATTTGTATGAAACATAAGGATATTTCTTTGCGTGATTTTGATAAAATTGTTATTTGGTGAAATTGGATTTGATCTTTCGGGTTGAACTTGGAAACTGGAAATTGTGGTTTTGAAGTTGGGTTTGTGCAGGAAGGTTAGATTAAAACAAACTGTTAGGCTGCCAAAATTTTTGTAAATTAGCCTAAGTTATTCAAAACTACCATCTTGGCATAATTTTTGAACTATAAGAAAATTGATTTTATAGGTTTGACTTTAAATTCTTAAATATGAATTTACATAATTAAATCACAAATTCAAATATATGCCCCAAATAAATTATAAAATTTATTTTGAAATTTTGTGCTGGAATATTTTTCTATCATTGTAGAATTTATATTGAATATTTGAAAGACTAAATAATGTTTCAAATATGTTTTGTGAATTAATATTTGATTATATGATTATATGAATTTTATTTCTCATGAATTTATTTAAGGCATGCTTTATTTAATTTATCTCCATAAACAACTCTAAAATATTTATTGAAATGTTTTGAGACTGTTTGCCCTGTAGCTACCTACGGATACATTCATTTCTGTTCCGTTCCGATGCTACTGACTCTAGCCCAGTCGTTAGCTCCCACAGGTGACACTTGGCCAGTGATTACACTGTGGCCCCTTAACCATGGCCATACATCTATTATAGTTTATGTGTCTATTCAGTGTAGCCTAATCTCCACAAAAATTATACTGGGATGGTAAATCTCTAGTTAACTTAGATCCAGGCACTCCCAGATTTGATATACTTCTTATTTTGATTTATTTGTTTCTATATGTGTTATGATTTGATTAATATGGTTTTTGTGGAATTACTTATTTGACATCTGTTAGAAAATGATTTAAAGATGATTTATAATGTTTACGGAGAAATTGTCCAATTTTTTATGTAAGTATGTCTTATTTCTCAAAATATTGGATTTATATTTGAATTTGTGATTTAATTACAACTAATGAATTCCCTATAGTGGACTTGGATACCAGAACACGTAATGTACTTTAAAGTTGTGAAATCCCCAATTTCAGGTAAATTTCTCATAATTTCAAAGTATTCCAGTTGAAAAGATTGAAATAAATATGAGAACTATGAATTGTGAATGATGTATGGGACATAAAAGAATGATGGGATTGAAGGTCAAATACTCAAGGAATTAAATTGATGTTATAAGAATAATTAAGGTATGAGAAAAGAATTAATATCAGAAAATTAAGTGTAATTAAAGACAAGTGTTATATGGAAGGAAGGAGACCAATTAAATGAATGGCCAAATAATGATGGTCAAAGGTTAAGATGAAATGATTTAATTGGATGATGATAAAATTAATATCATATTTTAATTGGTGTAATGAGATGTGGCTAATATGAAAAGGGAATAAGAGAATTAAATGGTCAAAGATGGGTCAAATAAGAGGGTTAAAAGGTCAAGGGCTGAGATGAGATGAGTATGGGATAGGGAAGCATTAAATGAGGCTACATGAGTCATCATCTCCAGCCATCACCCTACGGCAGCAACCCTCTTTCCAGCCCTCTCCCTCTCGTTCTCTTCATTTCTCCAAGCTTCCAAGTTTCCATTTCATATTCACCTTGACAAGTTACCTTATTCCTCCATTGATCCCTTTAGCTAACTGAACGAAAATCGATCCTTGTCCCTAGACTAAGCAATATCCGAAGTTTAGTAGATAGAATCCAAGTAATTTGATATATCAAAAATCCTGAAAATTTAGTCACTAGCAAAAGGTAAGAGAAGAAAATGATTCTTTCAATCTTGTTTATGGTATGGAGTTATACTGAGTTGGTATGATATGTGTATGATGAATTTTTAAAGGTTTTCTTTGATATAATGATTTCAGATTTGAAGAAGTAAAAGGCTAAGGTTGGTGAACCAAGTGATTTTGTGTTCTCGATGTAATCGAGGTAAGAATTTATGTAACGGACGTAGGGTGGCTATGTCCACATATTTATAATGTGATTTTGGTGGTTTTGGAGAGAAGTACCAATTGTTTTAATGCAGGAAAAGTTGCATTTTCGGTTTCTACTCCTAGTACCAATTAGGCTAGGAGCAGCCGACTGCCTTAAGTAGCAATCGACTGCCTAGAGACAACCAAAGCGTAGTTTTTCGAAAACCAAGACAAACCAACCGACTGCTATACATGCTAGTCGACTGCTAATTTCTCAAAAAGCATTCTGTTTCAAACTAGTCGACTGCTATATGGAAGAGTCGACTGCTATTTGCTAAAATGCATTCTGTTTCAAAACCAGTCGACTGCCTATAAGACCAGTCGACTGCCATGATTCTAGAAGTATTTTGTTTGCAAAAACAGTTGACTGCTATATGACCAGTTGATTGCTATTTCCCGAAAAACATTTTGTTTGAAAATCAACCGACTGCTATATGGACCAATCGACTACCCTATATGTTTTTAGAAATGGAAAATATCGAATTTTTAAAAGAAAAGAATTTCAATAAATGAAAGTATGAAGCAGCTGCCGACTGCCCTATGAGGCCAGTCGACTGCCCCGTTTTGAAAAGAGGTTTTAAACCTATTTCAAGAAAGAATGAAATGTCATGGCCAAAAAGCTATATGGCATATGTTTTGAGATTATGCACTTTTATACTTATAGTAGGGGCTCTAATCAAGTCCCGACGTGATGTATGTTTGGCTAAGGAACCATAAGTCAGGCCTCAATCGCTATAGAAGGACACCTAACTAGTGTTAACTGTAGCCACCAACAGTTGGCCAAATTGTCTCTATTACATGTTCGGCTGTGGGATGATTCCTGGCCCTATGGGGTACGCCAATGATGATGATAATGCAGTGCATAACTCCATAAAAAAGCAAATAGTTTTTATGTTATTTGAAAACTATATGTATATGCGATTTCGAAGAATAAAGAAATCGAAAGTACTTAGTTTACTTGTATAAGAAGTTTTAAAAGAAGTATATGATGTATGATTTCAATAAAGTATAAGATGTTTTAAGAGAAGTATGTATGTATGTAAATGATAATTGAAAGAAAGTACATGAAGTATGTTTTTAAGAAAGTACTTCACGATGATTAAAAAGAAGTACATGAAGTATGTTTTGAAAGAAGTATAGGAAGTATATTTTAAATGAAGTATATGACGTATGTTTTCACATGATGATTTAAAAGAAGTATACGATGTATGTTGGCATATGCTAATTTAAAGAAGTATATGATTTACTTGATTTACGAGTGTAGACACCTTATTTTGTCCGGGGTCTTAATTTGTATAAATAATTAATTGGGTTGGGTGACATTTGTATTTTAATTTAACAATTTAGAATTAGGCTCGAATTAAATTAGAATTTAGAATTAACATTAATTAGGAAATTAAAATTAAAATAGGATTTAGGAATAAAAAAAAAGAAAAGAAAAGAGAGAGAAAAGATAAAAAGAAATAAAAATAAAGTTAATTTTAGGATTATATAATTAGGATAATTAGATTTTTTAGGATAATTATATGGATTAATATTAAATTTGATAGAATTAGATTAGGGTTAACATAAGAATAAAATAGATAAAATAGGAGATAATTATTAGAATAAGTATAGTTGTATTAGGACTCTAACAAGTTTTTGAACTATAAAAAGGGATGAAGGCTCATGATTTGGGGATACAGAAGAAAAGATACAATCAAGCATTCTACCCGAAGGCTTCCATTGCTCACGGCTCCACCGCTGCCCCTGCCATCACCATTTCGCTCTTTGCCGCATCTTTGCTGCGGATTTGATTTTGGCATCCCTGTTCATTCTTCACTAGCCGATTATCATCATTACAACTTCCGTTAGTCATTTTCCTCGTATCTTGTCGCTGCCCCTATTCTGCATCGTCGCCTTTTGCCACTACGCACTGCCTTGCACCATCCTGCTGCGCACGCCTTACAACCCACTCCTGATCATCCTTGCCACCGCTTGCTATCACTACACTGCATACCCTCTAAGCTGTAAAGTGGTGAGAAAGAAAACAAGCAAGAACGTGAAAGAAAAAAGCAATAAGAGGGACTCTGCAGGTTTGTTTCTATTAATTAGGTATTTGTAAATTAATTAACGTTGACTTAATTTGTATAGTGGATTAAATTCAATAATTGCTTGCATGATAATTTAGTTAATAAATTTAACTTGTTTAATAATTTAATAACTTTAACAATGTTGATTTTACAAGTAGTTTGTATTCATGTTAATTAATTCAACAATTTGATAAATCTAATAATTTGGTAAGCTCATGATAGTACCAACATTTAATTTGATAAATTTAAAAATAAAAAAATAATTTGTATAATTAATTTGATTGGCATATAATATTTGTAAGACATTAAATTATATTTTTTTGCATGATGTATGCAATATGATTTGCTTGCATGATAATCTGATTTGTTTTGCATGTGTGATTAATAGATTATAAGATAAAATAGATAGAACAAAAATTAGAAAAAAATAATAGAATCATAAAATATGAAGATAAGTTGAGATTACTCCGAGGATGGAATTCCGAGTGTCACAAATGGTTGCCATTTCGAAAATTCCTAGGTGAGGATATTTACCTTAAATTTTGCCAGCATGATGGAAGTTTTAAGATAAGTGTTCAATATTAATAATTGATATTTATTTCTAAAAATATAAATATATTAATAATCAATCTCTATTTAAAATAAAATAAAAATAAATATTAATAACAAGAAATTAGGGAATAATGATAAAAAAAGTATAATAATAATAATAATAAAAAATTGAGAATAAGTGGAGGTTATCCCGATGATGGAATTATAAGGTGTCACGAATGGCTAACATTTTAAAATTCTTAGGCGAGTTGTTTTTTTTTAAATTTCACCAGCATGATGGAAGATTGAAAGAAAATTTTCAAAAAGAATAATCGACATTTATTTTCAAAAGAATAAAAATAATATTAAAATAAAGATAAAAAATAAAATAAAAAAATAAAGGATAATTAAAAAGGAAATAAAAAGAAGATAAAAATAAGAATAAAAGATGGAAAATAAAATTAAGATATTTCATAAACGATTTAACAAGTCCGACGATGGAGCCTCTTTGAGAAAGACGAATGGGATTTCTTGGATACTCTTGAGGTGAGGATGAAATTTAAGAAATTCCGCCAGCATGATGGAGAGTTTCTTAGAGATTGTCCAATATTTAAGTATTTGAATTTAATAAAAAACAAAGACCATTTAATTAAAAATTATTAAAGATATCACAAAATTAGTTGGTACCATTTTAGGATGGGCTTTGTGGGGGTGCTAATCCTTCCCCACGCGTAACCGTACTCCCGAATCTAAGAATCTTTGAACGTAGACTATGCCTTATCTTTAGACAAGAATAGGTGACCAATCACACCTTAGGTTTGAATGGTTGGTGGTGACTCCTAGAATTTTAAAGTCTAGCGATTAGGTTCATGGACCTAGACGTTATGACAGCTTGGCGACTCCACTGGGGACTTTTAAAGAGTCAGGCCAATAGAAAATTTTGTGATTATCTTGAGTTTTTGATTAAATGGTTTTTTGCTATGTTGTATATATTGCTTGTTATGCTATCTTTATTGAGGGACATTTAAAATGGAGTCTTATTCCTTCACACACACACATCACTTGCATGAGCATGCATAAGCCTTCTACCCGGGCTCTAACCTTTTTAGGAGGAAGTATAGTAACTACGCTCTCGTGAGGTGGTATCCTCCGCAATGGCTAGAGAAATACTTCCACTCAAATTAAACCTTTCCGTTTGTAGCCTGTGATGGGTGAGGATTGGGTGCCTTTCTAGTCTTGTGTGGACGACAGTGAGGAACAATTTGG
The DNA here is from genome assembly GCA_032173925.1 of Heritiera fomes. Taxonomy (NCBI): domain Eukaryota; kingdom Viridiplantae; phylum Streptophyta; class Magnoliopsida; order Malvales; family Malvaceae; genus Heritiera; species Heritiera fomes. The sequence continues at coordinate 22,969,912 of JAPDPM010000001.1, read as the reverse complement.
GAACCTTTAGAACCTTAAGTACCAAAACCTAGCATATAGTAAGACCTAAGAAGCCTAATTGTGGATAGAACCTTACCAATGCATTAGGGCACACAAAGAAACAATCTTAAATCTCTTACGAAGGGGCTAAAGCATAAATATGTGCCAAAAAAAAAGATGAGGAAATTATGAAATGTTTCATTGAAATCATACTCATACATTCACTTGTCTCATAACAGTTGTTTGGCAAAACTGATACCTCATCCATGGGAAGTCAAGCACTATTCGAGGAGCCTAAATACATCTCTCCTTACAATTTGAAGGTTAAGTCAGAGGAAGCCCAACGCAGTAATGGTGATTGCTTAACTGAAGGCTATGTCTCTACTCTCCCAGAGAGGGTACATTTGACTATCAGATCAAACGATATTGCTGAGCTAGCTAGTATTTGGAGACAATGGAGTAAAATAAGACAAGAAGCTTTCCAACAAAAGTATGGGTGTTTAGCATTGCTCCTCCCAGTGGCTGTTGATCATAACCTAATTAGAGCCATGATTCAATTTTGGGATCCTTCATATAGGTGCTTTGTGTTTAACGAAGTAGATATGGCGCCAACTATTGAAGAGTATTCGACTTTACTCCAATTGAAACCTTCCAATCAAGACAAGATCTACGTTAAGAATAAACAGGTTACCGAAAGAAGTTGGCCAAGTTGTTAGATCTCAATGTCACACAAGTTGATGCCCTTGTAAAATTGAAAGGAGAAAGTACTTGTATCCCTTGGAATTTCCTGCAGAACTTTATCATAGAGCACCATGAAGATGTCCAAGGAGTAAGAGCTATGGCCTTAGCTTTCTATGGGTTGATTGTATTCCCAAAAGTCTTAGGATATGTAGAAATAGCTGTGGTAGATCTTGTGGACCAAATGGAACATGATGTTAACCCAGTCCCCGTCATCTTAGCTGAGACCATTCGATCTTTGAATTACTGTAGGAGGAATGGGGAAGGAAGCTTTCAAGGGTGTTTACAACTACTCTACATTTGGATGAAGAGCCATTTTAAATGTGAAGAACCCAATTTTCGAGAAGTATTTGTTGGCTCTAAACTCCCTATCAAAGAATTTTGTGAAAGTAAATGGTCGGAGCCCAGATCAAAGGACAGTTGGATTACATTTTTGCACAAGCTTCGACACCAGGAAGTTGTTTGGAGAGCACCATGGATGGCTCATGAATCAGTATTATATAAATGTGGTAACCACCTTTGGGTCCCTTTTTTAGGGATATGGGGTTCTGTTAGTTATGCTCCAGTAATGGTACGAAGACAGGTTGGAAGTGAACAATTCATCCCAGCAACGCATGGACTCAATCAGTTAGAGTTTGCTCACACTGAAGTAGGGGCACAGAGGAAGATAGCAGAGATTGTCAAGATTGGAAGCAAGCTATTAGGGTTGATCCAGGGAGGTATACTAATAATGTCACTCCTGAATATTCTGTTTGGCATGCAAGGCGAGCCAAGGATATTAAGATACCACTTGAAAAAGATGAAGAACTTCCCCAGAAGCATATAGTCCAAGATCCCATGATTGGCCTAGAGATTGCAAAAAGGAAGTTAGAAGAAGAAAAGAGGGAATTAGAACAAGAATACAAGAAGTTCAAGTACAACACTGATGTGAGGATAGGAAAGAGGGATCATCCATACTCGAAGGTCCATCAAGAGAAGAACAGGTTGGTGGACGAGATTAGTTACTTGAAGAAAAAGCTCGTGAGGTCTGAGAATAGTTGTCTGATGGAAGAAAACAAACGACTAAAGGAAGAAGCTCAGAAGAACCAGGAAGAAATTGCACGACTCAAGGAGAAAGCACAAAAGAAGGAAAGTGAGCTTGATGAAGCTCAAAGTGAGATAATACGATGGAAGATTCAACTACAAGGAGTTCTCAATCAAGCCCAAAAAGATCAACAAAAGATGGCCCAAGATATGCAAACCTTAGTAGAAGAATTGAAAATCTTCAAAAAGGACTCACAACTCTTATGGACAATGTTTCATGAAATTAATTGGGTGGCTCATAGAGCCCAACAAATCGAAGATGAAATAAGGGAGGTGAAGCCTGGAGTTAACCCAATAACTGAACATGGAGAGAGGATGCTACAATTGTTGGAAGAGATAGAAGGCCATTATAGTACTGTTAGAAGACTCATATGGCACCATTAGGTTTCTTCATGGATGTCTTAGGATTTTGGTTTTGTTAAATGATTGTTATGAGACAATTTTTTTTCTCTCCATCTTATGCATTTAGGTTGTAAAATTCCATCTAGTAATAAAATACATCTTTGAATTCTTTTAAGTCTTTGCACATTTTTTTGAAAAATAATTTCAACTTAATCGTGGCACTCAAGGTATCAAAATTGCGTCTCTTAGACCGTCCACCCTCCAGAGATTAGTTTGTGTACCCTTCAGATGCAGAGCTAGGAAATTGGACTGTTTATAAGATACCAGTTGTTTATGTTGTCCAAGAATAATGGATTTTTCTTGTATCTTCATTTTCATTTGTCTTAGGTTTTCTTAGAATCTTTCAATTTTTAAGTAATGTAGGAGTGCTTGTGCCCAAAAGACTAAGATTTTTTTTATGTATTTGGCCAACTTTCATTTATTTTCATTTTCAATACAAGATTAGTGCGATGCATATTTCTCAATTCCTCATTCCAATCTTGTTCTTTTATGTAAAACACTAATACCGATATTCTTTACATTGTTACCAAGCTTGAAAGTATCTAAATAATGAACTTGATAATGATGATGGCAATGAGTATAAAATTCAATTATGAAAAGGACTGCTTTGCTTGGTTGGATTTTAGTTCGCCAAGATTGTTCAAGCAAGAAGAGAATAGAAGATATTTGTCTAAAATCTTCACCTATAGAATGTTACGATTAAAGGTGAATCTCTACATGAAATTCTAATGAGTTTGCCTTTGTTCAAAAGATGGCCTTTAAGGAGAGTACTTGTATTGAGATGAGAAATGGCCTTCTTTCATTACCTTTCAAGCGTGAGTAAAATTATCCATTGATTACCCCTTTTGAGCCTATTATATTCTTTTTGATATAACCCACCAAGAATCACCCTCCACATTGGGGGGCAAAGAGAATAGAAGATGAAAGATCAGTGGGGCAAAGAAAACAAAACCCTTTTGAAAAAAAAAGAGAACAAAAAAGAAAAAGAGAATGAAGAAGGAAAGAGGGTTTGAATCAAGAATGTGAAAACTTTAGTCACGTTTGAATTAAAAAAAAAAGAGAGAGAAAGCAAATTAGAATGGGGCAAAAGTCAAAATGCCTAAATGATTCATGAAAAATGATTCTTGGTTTGATGAACCTTGAAACATTTATTGTGGGCCTATATTATCCTTTCTTTCATGAACCCTCACCTGAGCCTACATTACGTGCCTTAAAAGTCCATTTTGATCAAATATGAGTACTCCTATTGAAGAATCATGTGTTGAATAAAGGCATACTTACATTATGAGATGATGATCCTTTGGATGGAATTAGGACAAGCAGATCAAGATAAGCAAAAAGATTTCATCTAGATGGAAGAAGTGGGATTCCAAACACTCTCTTGGATCCATGTGAATATTAAATTGGGTGAAGAAATATCTGATGTTGGGGCATGAATCAGAATGGAGAATAGATAAGAGAAGTTTCATCAAGGACAATGAAGTTGAAAATGAAGAGAAATGAATAAAAAAAAGAAAGAAAAGAAAATGAAAAAGAAAAAAGAAAAAAAAGAGAGAAAAAATGAAAGGAGGATTCAGATCGAAAACCCAAAAAGGGTGGTTTGGATTAATGGAGTGTATCTAAGTTGAAAACCTGAAAAGGCGGCTTGGATACGAGAAAACCTAGATGTCAAAGATACTGGGGTAAGAGGATGTTTTGATAAACTTAACATGATCAGATAAAGTAGACATTTGGAAGGGAATTGTGTATTCATTGACCAAAATCATTTGATTTTTTGTTATTTGGATACTATTACCTAAAACTTAATCATGAAAATTCTTGCTTTTTCATTCGAGCCTACTTTCCTTTAAAGCCTGGCAATTTCTTGTTAAATCTTTCCACCTGTTGAATAATCCATTCTTTTCTTTTCACCTATCATTCCTTTGCTATTTCTTTACCTTGAGGGATTGAGAAATTGTATTGCATTGATTTTGAAATTAGAATGATAATGAATGTTTGCTTGGCAAAATATGTGAAAGACTCCTATATTATTTAGGAAAATGAAAGAAAAGGAGACTTGTGGATGAATGGAAATTGGAAATCAAGAAAAACCAATGAATAAGAATGAATGATGAGGTCTCAGTAAAGATTTTAATGAGCAAATGAATGACCAGAAAGAGTGAATGAAGGTGAAAGAAAAAACAAGGGATAAGATAAGATATAGAGGGCACGGAGACAAGAGATTAATTGGGAAAGAAACATGGAAGAAGGAAAATGAGAAAAGAAATAGGAAATATAAGGACAGGATGACAAATAGAAGAATGCATGAGATGGACTGATACAGAAAAACCTTGTTATTGCCACAGTTAAAGTTGAAATGCTTTTCAAAGAAAACATTGCATGAATAGAATAGATTGTGTGAGTAATATTGCATGAATGACATTACACAAATGACATTGCATAGATAGGATAGAATGCATGCATAGTTGCATACATGATGCATTGCATGAGAAATATTACAGACAAGGTTCCTTGAGTACAATCTATAAGACCTTCGGCATGATTCCTCCAAATTTTTGGACAAGATTTTAAAGTTTGACTGCCTGCCTGTTTAGGAGGAGCTTTTAGACAAGATTTTTAAAGTTTGACTGCCTGCCTGTTTAGGAGGAGCTTTTAGACAAGATTTTTAAAGTTTGACTGCCTGCCTGTTTAGGAGGAGCTTTTTGGACAAGATTTTTAAGTTTGACTGCCTGCCTGTTTAGGAGGAGCTTTTGGACAAGATTTTTAAAGTTTGACTGCCTGTCTGTTTAGGAGGAGCTTTTGGACAAGATTTTTAAAGTTTGATTGCCTGCCTGTTTAGGAGGAGCTTTTAGACAAGTTTTAAAGTTTTACTACTTGCCTGTTTAGGAGGAGCCTTTTGGATAAGATTTTCAAAGTTTGACTGCCTGCCTGTTTAGGGGGAGCTTTTCGGACAAGATTTTAAAGTTTGACTGCCTTTCTGTTTAGAGGGAGCTTTTTCAAAAAAAATGATGATGAAAAAAAAAAGAAAAAGAAGAAAGAAAGAAGAAGTCAGACAAAATAGGTGTCTATGTCTTTGTGCAATTACTGTTTCACAGTAAATGTTCAAAGAGGGGCAGCTGTAGACACCCTATTTTGTCCGGGGTCTTAATTTGTATAAATAATTAATTGGGTTGGGTGACATTTGTATTTTAATTTAACAATTTAGAATTAGGCTCGAATTAAATTAGAATTTAGAATTAACATTAATTAGAAAATTAAAATTAAAATAGGATTTAGGAATAAAAAAAAGAAAAGAAAAGAGAGAGAAAAGATAAAAAGAAATAAAAATAAAGTTAATTTTAGGATTATATAATTAGGATAATTAGATTTTTTAGGATAATTATATGGATTAATATTAAATTTGATAGAATTAGATTAAGGTTAACATAAGAATAAAATAGATAAAATAGGAGATAATTATTAGAATAAGTATAGTTGTATTAGGACTCTAACAAGTGTTTGAACTATAAAAAGGGATGAAGGCTCATGATTTGGGGATACAGAAGAAAAGATACAATCAAGCATTCTACCCGAAGGCTTCCATTGCTCACGGCTCCACCGCTGCCCCTGCCATCACCATTTCGCTCTTTGCCGCATCTTTGCTGCGGATTTGATTTTGGCATCCCTGTTCATTCTTCACTAGCCGATTATCATCATTACAACTTCCGTTAGTCATTTTCCTCGTATCTTGTCGCTGCCCCTATTCTGCATCATCGCCTTTTGCCACTAGCACTGCCTTGCACCATCCTGTTGCGCACGCCTTACAACCCACTCCTGATCATCCTTGCCACCGCTTGCTATCACTACACTGCACACCCCTCTAAGTTGTAAAGTGGTGAGAAAGAAAACAAGCAAGAACTTGAAAGAAAAAAGCAATAAGAGGGACTCTGCAGGTTTGTTTCTATTAATTAGGTATTTGTAAATTAATTAACGTTGACTTAATTTGTATAGTGGATTAAATTCAATAATTGCTTGCATGATAATTTAGTTAATAAATTTAACTTGTTTAATAATTTAATAACTTTAACAATGTTGATTTTACAAGTAGTTTGTATTCATGTTAATTAATTCAACAATTTGATAAATCTAATAATTTGGTAAGCTCATGATAGTACCAACATTTAATTTGATAAATTTAAAAATAAAAAAATAATTTGTATAATTAATTTGATTGGCATATAATATTTGTAAGACATTAAATTATGTTTTTTTGCATGATGTATGTAATATGATTTGCTTGCATGATAATCTGATTTGTTTTGCATGAGTGATTAATAGATTATAAGATAAAATAGATAGAACAAAAATTAGAAAAAAATAATAGAATCATAAAATATGAAGATAAGTTGAGATTACTCCGAGGATGGAATTCCGAGTGTCACGAATGGTTGCCATTTCGAAAATTCCTAGGTGAGGATATTTACCTTAAATTTTACCAGCATGATGGAAAATTTAAGATAAGTGTTCAATATTAATAATTGATATTTATTTCTAAAAATATAAATATATTAATAATCAATCTCTATTTAAAATAAAATAAAAATAAATATTAATAACAAGAAATTAGGGAATAATGTTAAAAAAAGTATAATAATAATAATAATAATAATAATAATAATAATAATAAAAAATTAAGAATAAGTGAAGGTTATCCCGATGATGGAATTATAAGGTGTCACGAATGACTAACATTTTAAAATTCTTAGGCGAGATGTTTTCTTTAAATTTCGCTAGTATGATGGGAGATTTAAAGAAAATTTTCAAGAAGAATAATCGACATTTATTTTCAAAAGAATAAAAATAATATTAAAATAAAGATAAAAAATAAAATAAAAAAATAAAGGATAATTAAAAAGGAAATAAAAAGAAGATAAAAATAAGAATAAAAGATGGAAAATAAAATTAAGATATTTCATAAATGATTTAACAAGTCCGACGATGGAGCCTCTTTGAGAAAGACGAATGGGATTTCTTGGATAATCTTGAGGTGAGGATGAAATTTAAGAAATTCCGCCAGCATGATGGAGAGTTTCTTAGAGATTGTCCAATATTTAAGTATTTGAATTTAATAAAAAAACAAAGACCATTTAATTAAAAATTATTAAAGATATCACAAAATTAGTTGGTACCATTTTAGGATGGGCGTTGTGGGGGTGCTAATCCTTCTCCACGCGTAACTGCACTCTCGAATCTAAGAATCTTTGAACGTAGACTATGCCTTATCTTTAGACAAAAATAGGTGACCAATCACACTTTAGGTTTGAATGGTTGGTAGCGACTCCTAGAATTTTAAAGTCTAGCGGTTAGGTTCACGGATCTAAACGTTATGACAACGAGCATATGCTATTATGAAGAATTCTATATATTTGATGAAAGTATATGAATATGCTTTATAATGATTTTACATGACATTATAGAGCCAAGCAGGAAAACTACATATAGAGGCATAGTACGCTCTTTTACATATTTTTCTTACTGAGAGTAAACTCACCCTTTTATAAATATTTTTATACAGACTACTTGAAGTGACCCCCGCTCTAGATAGAAGAGCCTACTAGTGGATCTTGAAAGTTACCTTCTAGATACGCTTCCCAGTAAATATTGAAGGTATACTTATGTAATCATGTAAAGTGTGTTGTAATTCAACTATTGTACAGTAAAAGCTAACAATAATGAATGTAAAGTTTTGGGGATTTAGGTTAAATAAGATGTGTAAGATCCTGTGGTATGGAATGATATTTATATATATCATTACTCTATTAAATGAAAGTAAATTAATTTTATTGAGCTATTAGATGTTAGCTTAAGAAGAAGAAGAATGAATGACATTGATGAGCAGGTATAATCAAGTTTATGTGAAAAAGAGAAAAAGTTAAATGGTAAGATGTAGTGACTGGGATATCACAAAAGTACCTCCCATACTCCTCTAGTTACCCAATCCGTTATAGTATCCTTCCTGTTAGATCATGCTTATCTGATTTAAATTTTAAGATTTTAATTCATTATTTTGTAAGAAAATCCGTTTATTAAATTGCATATAGAATACGTAATATCAGCTTTTGTATAGATATTCCTTACTGAGCATGTTAGCTCACCCCTTTATTTTTCACTCCCTGATTATTTGTAGTGAGTTCGGGTCTGCTTTTCTAGAGGACCTAATCTCGGTACTCCTCTGGCAACTTTACCGATTCGTCAAGATTTACTAAATTTACTTTTATGTATTCAGACTTTTGTACAGTGCTACTTTTATGTGTAATAAACTTGCGATGTAAATAATCATAATTTGTTTACGAAATTGAATTTTGAATCTTGGGTTTTGTGTAAAAATAATAAATTTTTATTCGAAAGTTAAGTAGACACTATAGATGAGCCCAACCGTATGTGCTATATTTATGCAAAATTAGTAAAATATATGATATTTTAGACCGTGATCCAAATACTTTGGCAAGTGAAGCCTAACTCAAATAGCAAGATGTGGAAATAAAGAAGGTGTGGAAATAAGGGGTGAGCAATCTACAGCTTTATAAGTAGTTTAAGTAAATACAGGCTAGACTTATGTCGATTTACATGCACGTGTATGCATGAGCAATAAATAAGGTGAATAATAGCGTGATACTATGCTTTAATGCCTAAAAAACCAATACAAAATCACACTTTAAAGGTTGAGGTCGTACTAAGTACTAGTCGAAAAGATACCTTGGTATCTGATTTCCTCGAGCCTCAACACAATGTCTAAAAGACATAGTCATCAACAAAACCCTACATGCCAACAATATACACAGCCCTACAATGGTCAACATGCTCAGCTCAAAATAGATTACTATGCACTTTATTTCAAATGAATTCACTATAAATTTCGTTCATAACAGATTCACCAAACACTTTGATTAAATTGACTCTCTATGCACTTCAATTAAAACATATTCACTATGCACTTCGATTAATACAGATTTCCTATACACTTTAATAAAAATAGATTCACTATGCATTTAAATTAAAACAGACTTGTTATGCACTTTGTTTAAAATAGATCCATTATGCAATTAGTTCAAAGAACGATATCTATGCACTGAATTCAATCGAATAATTTTACAAAACGATAGTCGATAAATTTTGGCATAAAGGCTCCATTCACTAAAAACCAAATCAAAAGGATTACTTATCACTTTAGGTGTAAGGCTAAAAACGACTATCAAAATGATCACTTGTCACTTTTAGGCAAAAGTCTCAAATCAATTAAAACAATTATCAAAACGATCATTTGTCACTTTAGGCGTAAGGCTTAAATTACTTAAAATAATTATCAAAATAATCACTTGCCAGTTTTGGCGTAAGCGTTAAATCATTTAAAAACAATATCAAACATAGATCTAATAGAGTTTTGGCAAAGACCCTACTCACTGATACAAATTATGACATCTATCCTAACTAGCGATAGAGAAAGTGTTGTACGGAGGAACCCATGTATCATGTAGGTCTTTTAGGATTCTAAAGTGGCTCTTGCAGTCCAAGAGGTACACTTGTAGCACGTAGGTCCCTTAGGATTCTAGAGATAGCTCTTACAATCCAAAGGTACTCGTGTAGCACCTAGGTCCCTTAAAAATCTAGAGGTGGCTCTCATGGTACAAAGGCACTCGTGTAGCATCTATATATCCCTTAGGATTCTATAGGTGGCTCGTACAATATCTATGGCCGTAGGATATTCCAATCTTATTGATCAATCAAGAAATAGAACCTGTCTACTAGTTTTCCATATAAGTATGATTTGCTTAGAACATTAGGCTCAATAGGCACACTACATTGATATTCTGGAGCACGAAACTCAATAAACGAGTAATAGAACCTAGAGCAAGCTCAATAGGCTCAAAGTGAAACGAAGGTTAATGGCTCTACTTGCACTTGAAAACGAATCTAAAAACATATTTCTCGTGTAACACTTAGCTCCCTTGAGATCCTAAAGGTGACTTTTACGGTCTCAAAGGAACTTGTATAGCATGTAGTCCATTAGGACTCTAGAAGTGGCTCCCACAGATATAAAAACATTGATTAAAATGGTTTTGAGTTTCAAATAAGCATGATTTTCAATTTATTGCCTCATCTTCAAACTTCACATGGGTATTAAGAGCACGCCTGGCAACAAGTGCTTCACCATGAGCAGCATACAAAACAACTTCTTCTTCATCATCAGCATCTGCTAATGCAGGCATCTCATCTTCAACACCGACTTCAAAACCTTCACTCTCAACATCTCTATTCCCATGCATGATCATCACTCTACGATTGGGACACTGTGAGGCAACATGTCCACGACCTAAACACTTGAAACACTTAATGTCACGTGTCCTGCTCTGGGATGCTTGGGCAGGTTCAGTCTTGGGCTTTGGAGGGCCCTTAGGCTTGGGCTTAGCAAAGCTCTTTGACTTAGGCATAGACACATGCTTATCATCCCTACGAAAGGTGTTAGATTTCCAAACATAAACTGAACTAGGAGTGAAACAGGATGTACCTTTCCTTTGGAGTTGCTTTTCCACTTTGATGGCCATATGCAGCATCTCCTCTAAATCCATGTAATGCTACAACTCTACTACATTGGCAATCTCACGGTTTAAGCCTTGGAGAAAACGGGCCATAGTAGCTTCTGCATCCTCCTAGATATTGGCTTGGATCATGGTTATTTCCATCTCTTTGTAGTAATCCTCAACACTTTTTGAGCCCTGGGTAAGACCTTAGAGCTTCTAGTATAGCTCTCTGTAGTAATGAGTAGGAACAAATCTCTTCCTCATGATGTGTTTCATCTCATCCTATGTAGACACTAGAGGATCTCTATATCTTCTTCTACTAGTGACTAATTGATCCCACCAAACCATAGCATACTCTATGAACTCAACTGCTGCAAGTTTGACTTTCTTTTCCTAAGAGTAGTGGTGGCAGTCAAATACCATTTCAATCTTCCTTTCCCACTCCAAATATGCCTCAGGATCATTCTTGCCTCGGAAAGGAGGAATCTTCAATTTTATACTGCCAAGGTTTCCGTCCATCTTCTCCTTGCCTTTATCACGGGCTCTATCAACTCGATCTCTATCTCTATACCCATGGTACCTTCTATGATGTCTATCTGCATCAGACTCTTCTTTCGAATCATACCCAACATTATCATCATACTCTTCATTGGCAACAACCTTACTTTTTAGATGGGAAGTATCACCTTGTTGGATCCTCGCAAACCGAGCTTCATGTTGGCCCAACTTATCATGAATGTCATTGAATTTCAGGTCCATCCGTTGGAATTGTTGTTGCATTGCCTGAAGCATGAGTTCAATCTTTTCAAAATCTGACTTATCACCTTCAGAAGACATCTTGAACAAGTGATATCCTCACGTGTTTACACTTAATCACTCAAGATGCAACACTCACACTCGTGTTTAACTCAAGTAATTTGGCTTTTCTCTACTAATGTTTCTCACACACTCATGCCTTTTTCTCTTACTCTACCTCAACTCTATAGGTTCACAATCGCACTAGAGACTCAGTCAAAGATTCAACCTCGCAGAATCAACTAATTCACCAAGTATTTTCTTTTTTTTTCCTTTTTTTGTTTTTTTCTCCTTTTTTCTTTTTTTTTCTATTTTTTTTCACAAAAAGGTGCGGCTAGGGTGACTCAAAGAAAGAAAGAAAGAAAGAAAAAAAACACTAGAATGACCAAAAAAAATGGCCTAAAATTATAGGAAGACGATGAAATTTGGCCAAGATAGGGTGACTAAAATCCACAGGTTCGTTTTATTTCGTCGTTTTCTTTAAAACGGGTACTCGCACGCCTCTTAACTCAACCAAATTTTTTTGTTTGAACAGTACAACAATTTTTTTTTCGTTTTTTTCTTTCTTTTTCTTTTTTTAATATGATTTTGCGGTTTCCTTGAAAAGAGTAGGGGTGCGGCTAGGGTTGAAATAAGTGGCTGAAGAAGTGCGGCTAGGGTTATGAAGAAGTGTGGCTAGGGTTGTGATTGGATGAGTTTCGGTGTGGCTAAGAGATTGACTTGGAATAAAACTCAGAGTTTAACTCAAACTAAGGGACTGAATTTGCAGCAGATTTTAGAATTCAACTCAAACACAATAACAAAGGTGGCAGAATTTTCCAAGGATTCTATCAAAAGTGAGTGACGCACAAACAAACCAGAAATCCAAACCTGAGCTCTGATGCCAACTAATATGCGCGAACATGAGAAAGCATGGATTGGAATTTGAAGGGGGCTGAAACACAACAAGACAGAAGCAAAAATGATGAACGTCACTTTCTGGAACCTAGACCCGAAGCCTAAAGAGACTCGAACCCAAAGGTATTGGACCTTGACCCTACGAATATGAATTCAAGAACCTAAGGTATAGCAATGGTGGATGGTTAAAAAGGAGGCACCACAAGGAATAAGACCTTGATAAGCCTAGTTAAGAGGGAACCCAAGAGGAAGGCGCACTCAAATTCTGAAATTCCAAAACTGATCTGTCTGTCATCAATAGCGTTTACAAGGTATTTATAATAATACTTAGCACTTAAGCCCATAAACAAGTGGGCTGGAATTAACACCAAATAGAAAATAAGACTAAACCCAAATTCATGCCTAAACCTAGTTACATAAAATAAATAATCCAAGACACAATAAGACTCAAATGTGGGCTATTCAAACACTTAAGCCATCTTATCGTTAAGCTAAAATAAGACAATAAACCATGCTCATGTCGTTTGGGCTTCCAAGCAAGTATAGATGTCTTCGAACTCTTCATGGAAGCTTCCTTGACGCTTCAATAAGGCCAGAGCTTGTTGCATTAATGAGGCCAGGGCTTGTTGCGTCTTCTTGGCTTGAGCTCAGGTAATTGGACTTCATTGGATGACCAATGGATCCTTAGTTTCATGAACATCACGAGCAAGTGGATCTCCATCAATAATAGCTTTTGATTGGCTTCCTAAGCTCTCTTGGAAAGAAAATATGAAGCTGGTGAGGGTGAGTGAAGAGAAGATGAGAGCCGAGAGAGGGAGGCAGAGCAGGAGATCTCTCGATAAGGGAATTTTGGACTGCTTTAAGGTAGGAAGGTCAGGCACGTTATAGGCTTCAAAATAAGGTTTACATATATATATATATATATATATATTTAATACATAGAATATACACTTATATCATAAATATATAGATTTGTCTTATTATTAATATTAGTTTCCTTACAATTTAAAACCTATATATATATATATATATATATATATATAACTACAGTAATATATAGGATTATTATTGCATCCACCGTCAGTTAGTGGAAATAAAAAACTTCACAAGCGGGTCTATTTACATGACATGTGTCCTTTTAATAACTTTGAATCATTAGTTTTTTGTTTAAAAGGACACTTTTAATCCACTAACGGTGGATGCAATAATAATCCTAATATATATTAGTCCATGTATATTGATCTATATATTATTATATATTTAAATATATATATATATATGTATATTATCTTATAAATATATATTCTATTTAATTAATATGCATTTGTATTATTTTTCATTTGTACAGACTTATATTTTTGCATTTATTTCCTTATTTGACTAGTCATACACACACACGCATTAGGGTTGGTAAGTGTGTGTATATATATGACTAGTCAAATATATATATATATATATATTTCCTCATTTTAATTAATGTACAATTATATATTTATTTTCTTTATTTAATTAATATATATCTTATATATACCTTAGTCTTAATCATTAATTTTTTTCCTATTACTAGTCATCAAATGTGCCAAACTCAATTTCTTGATTTTATCACTTCCCAATAATAAAATTCCAAAATACAACTCAATACTTAATTTATTTGATTCATACATTCATTTACAGGTCTGGCATGTAAAATTGGCGGTCTTCACATGTAGAGTTTAGTGTTTAGATGATGTTTGATTTAATTCCTCTATCATATTCCCTTCACATTACATGCATTTTTTGTATTCATGTCAGCGATTTTTGGCTTCATTTTAGGTCTGATTAGCTACTATTTGAGTCCATTTTAATGTTCATTTAGTTAAGTGTTATGTCATTTATATCATAAATTAATTAGGTAGGTTATAGTAAGAGTTTAGAGTAGTTTACATTTAGCAATCGCATGCATTTTAATTCAAATTTCTTGATCAGCATTTTAGATACTGCTTTAGTGTGTAGCTGTTATTTGGTAATGATTTTAAGTACATTTCGTTTGCGTTAAGTGATTTTGGGGTTAAGTATTCATCATAGAATTTTTAGGAAACATTAGAGTAATTTTTTAGAGCATTTTACATATCATTTCTTGCACAAATCTAAATTTAGGCATCCTTTATTAGCTACTGTCTAGATTTGTTTTAGCTGCTATTTTGGGGTTTTCTTGAGTCATACTCAATTAGGTTAAGTCATAATAAGTTCATATAATTAGTGATTTCAATGTAGGTTATGTTAGATTAATTTTCATTAGCATTTTAGTTGCATTTTAGGTTCCATTTTGCATTAAAAGCACATTCTGTCCAGGTTTAATAGTTGCATTAGTTTCATGCATTTAATTACTAGTTTAAGTATGTTTAAAGTGTCATAGATTAGCTTAAGCATAGTGTTAGAGTTAGGAAAGTTAGACTAATATTCCATGTCATTTACATTAACTTTATGATGCATTAGATTAGGGTACATTGCAACTTAGTTTATTGTTATAGGTCATTTTTGGAGCTATTTTAGTAGTTAATTAAGTTTAGTTAGGGTTTAAAAGTGTCTTAGAGTTTAGTTAGGGTTAGGGTTAAATTTAGGTTTCATTTTAGTTCATTGTTTTAAAACTCTAAATATATATTTACTATCATGCATTTGTTAGATAAATTAGCATTCGTAAATCATGCATTTAATTAGTTTGGGGTCTCAATAGATTAGGCATTAGTTTAGTGTTACAATTTGGTGCCTTTAGGGTTAAGGCATTTAGGGTTACATTAGGGTTTCAATTAGGGTTCCTTTAGGTTTTATCTAATTCATGCATTATTTTTCAATTTTATTTGTTTTAATTTGATTTCTAATTAGTTCATGCATTTTTATTTTCAATTTAAGACTTTCACTCATATTTTCCTTATTTGCATTTTTAGCCCATATTTTTAGTTATATACAGTTTTATCCCAAATCTTTTCTAGTATACATATTTATTTGTTTTCTTTTGCGGTCATTTTAATTTCATCATTGGCAATGTAAATATTTCTTATTTCTATTTTTAATTTCATTTATTTTTTATTTTATTTTATTTTGTTATTTTTATTTGTTTTTAGTTGTTAGCCTTGTACATCACTCACTTAAACAACCTTCATAATAGGCTAGAATATACTTAAGGCGATAGTATCCAGTACTTAATTAAGGCTTTGCTTAAACAATCTCTGTGGGATGATATTCTGGTACTCATAATCTTATATTACTTGTGTGACGATGTGCACTTGCATGAAGACTACCTCTAAGGTACAACAATTATAGTCATCACACTTTCTCTATCTCTAGCTAGGATGGATATTGTTATCAGTATCAGTGAGTTGGGTTTTTCCTAAAATTCTATCAGTTATCTGTTTTGATAGCAGACTCAGTGTAACAATCCGTTATATGCAGCAAATATCAATAATAACATATTTAGTCAGTTGGTCGGGCTGTCTGCGATGCCTTCATAACCATTCACTTGTAAAGTAATCAATTTATAAATAAAAGTCAGTCTATATTTGATGTTAATATTTACATAAAAAGTATCACTTTTAGTACGTTTCATTAGTTTACATCCCCTGTATATAAATTATACAAAGGTAGTACTATACATAAATGTCTAAACATATAAAAGAAAATAAATTATACCTCCACGATCAGATATTTGCTGTCTGAGGGTACCAAAAACTTAGCCAATTAGCGGAACGATATATCACTTTAGATAATCTATGAGGTGGGAAAAGAGGGGGTGAGCTAAATGCTCAGTAAGAAATTCATATGCAAGAACTGATACTATGAAATCTATATGCATAAAATCAATTGATTTCTAACAGTACATTAAGGGACACTTTTAGGAAGGATGCTATAGTTGGCTAGGTGACTGGATAGTGTATGGAGTCCCTAGTTGCGACTATAGGGAGTAAACAGTTGGAGATGATATGAATAAATAGTATAAATCACTTTAAAATCATATCATGCAATATTTTAGTATATAAATAGTATATAAACAGTTTAACTGAATCACTTACGTAAACAGTTCAATATAGAAATCCAATAAACAATATAGTAAACACGTTAGAAATTTCAATGCAGACAATATATAAACAATTCAGTTCAATATTAGTAGGAAATTCAGTTTAGTAAAATAGTACAGTACAGTGGAGACCAGGCAACACCCAATAAATATCATACCATAACAGTATCCCAAGAAGGGAGAAACAATAACAGTAAGACATATGGCCATAGTCTAGGGGTCCACAGTGTACACCTGCCAGGTGACAACTATGGAAGCTGAAGACTTGGCAGGTCTATCAGAGACAGTACAGTAACAGTAAGAGTCAGCAAGATATAAGGCCTAACAATCCCAAAACTGTTTATAAACAGTATAAATACTATTAAACAAATGAACATGTTGGAAAACATAAGCAATTCAGTAATAAAAATTTATAAAATATTCACAATTCAGTATTCATTTCAAAAAAAAATGTTCTATTTATTTGTAAACAAGTTATAAGAAGATGTTAGTACTTTTATGTACGTAAAATTCGATAACATGAATTTTTAAATATTGTTTTTCGGTATTCAGTAAAAATATAAAATGTCAATGAACAAGAGAAAATTAACTTAATAAATCTTTCATTTCTATTACTAAAAGATATTAAAAGATAATTTCATAAAATTATTAGAATTTTCGGCAGTATAACGGCTGTTTTTACCCTAGCCTTCTTGCAGTGAAAACACAATTTATAAAACCAGCCACAATCCACAATTTCATCAATTCCAAAGCAATTGACTTCAGAACCATGTCATAAAATCATTTTCATCCACAATAAGCATTCACAGTATCCCTACATCTTCCATACTCATCCCTTACCTGTTAAATTCTATTAAAGCAACCGATAGCACCACGTAATTATTATCAATCCCGGGCTGCAAAACATTTTGCCAATGCCATTATTTCACTATACTTTAATTATAATGAATTCTTCTTCATTAAAATCTATCACATTGTCCACAGTAATCACTAAACCAAACCAATCTAATTTACACTGGTGCTAAAATGCAGCTATGCCTAAATCAACTCTGTTTTCGATTCCGATCGCACCAACAGTCTCCTTTTAATTTATACAGTATCATGGAACCTAGAACTCATCAAATTGAGCACCATTTCCATGTCCCTTTCTCATAGCCTAATGCTTCATGGTGAGATTCACTATGTTTTTCAACTATTTAATCCTTAATTCATACTTTATCATTATTTTTCACTTCTCTTACACCATTTTCATACATCAAAACACAATGATTCATGAACTTCCTATCATGGCTAAAACCCTAAGGGAGTGTTTGAGTGAGTTTTGATTCAATCATTTTCTAATATTAAAACATAAATAAAATGCAAAGATAATGTTACCTTCTCTTGGCCGAATTCAAGGGGAGTTCCTTCACCTTGATTTTGTCCACTTTACACTTAAATATTAGTATAGGCTTGTAGAGCATTGAATTTGGGACAAGGTTGTAGAAGAAAGTTTTCGATTTTAAGCTTGTTTGGTGGGTGGTTTGGAAGCTTTCTTATTTCTCACCATGGTTGTTAATGGAGGAAGAGAGGTGAGGTTGAAAAAGATGATGGCTAGCCCCTTAGAGAAGTGTAGAAATTTCTTTTGAATTATCTTGTTGGCAAAAAGACCAAAATGCCCTCATTTATAATGATTTTGGATAATTTTGCCTTAAACTTTCATAATATTTTTAATTATTCAATTTAACTCCAAAATATCTTATTCCATCATTAAATATTATTATTGAATATATTTTAATGAATGGATGGGGTTTTATTAAGGTTTGACTGACCGTAAGGGTAAAATTACCAAAATATCCCTATCAAGTCAATCACATAGATTTATTATTTTACCTTCGATTCAATTTATCTTTTGACATGGCCTAGAACTTATTTACACATAGATAATTATACTTTAGTTGGTTGGTCAAGAGTCAATTTAGTTTGACTGTTATTTATGAAAGTTCAACTAGCCTATGTCCTTAATCATCATTTTCTAATTTGTTGGCATGCTTCCCAAAAACAACTTAAATAAAGGATTTTAGGTTCTAGATTCTTACCATAGGCTTATTTGGCTCTCTTTATTGAGTGTACCAAGCCTCCTGTCCATCCGAGCACTATTGGGTTGTGGGACCCACCACATAATTTCTTTTTATACCTGCGAAATATATAGGAATTGAATAGTGGTGAGAAGTCTAACACATGTAATAGTACGAGAATATGCAATTCTCACACTCAGTGATTTAACTTACGCCTAAAAGTGATAAGTGATCTATTTTGATATAATTTTCAATGATTTGAGGTTTACGCCTAAAAGTGATAAGTTATCTATTTTGATATCATTTTTAGTGATTTAAGGTTTGTATAAATGTGATCAGCTATGTGTTTTGATATTAGATTTAATGATTTGATGGTTTTGCCTAAACGTTATCCATTATCCGTTTTGACATTCGTATCAGTGATTTACGCCTTTTTTTTTAATGTAAACTACATTGGTGATCTATTTTCGTACGATTAATTGTTTTCAACTAAGTGCATGAGAAATATATTTTGACTTCATACATTTGGCCAATGCATTGCCATATGTTCAATTTGCATCATTGATATGTGATTAGCGATAATTACATATAGTTATCGTGTCAAGGCTCGAGAAAATGAGCTGCTTAAGGCATTCTTCTGATTGATACCTCATACAACCTTAACTTTGAAGTCTAAGTCAGTATGACACAATTGACATTTGGAAATGGTATCATGCATACATTTCACTTTATTTCGGTACATGCATACACGTGCATTTAGATTAGCATGAGTCTAGCATCAATTCACTTAAGCTACTTATTGAGCGTGGTTTGCTCACTCCACTTTTCCTACCTCTTATAGACTATCTGAGCTAGGCTCTAGTGTTGAGATTTTGCATGGGCCGTTAGGAACCGTACCTAGCATTGGCACTAGTTAATGTCCTCTAAGCATACTTTTGTGATTTTTGAGGTATACATGATTGTATATCATTCTGTTTACATGTACAACCATTACTAATTGCACAATACAACTTTTATTGTAGCAAGGGATGTAACTTAGGATCGTTTCAGATTATTGTATGTGTGATATGATTATCAACTGCAATCCTAGATATGATTAGTGTTATGATGTCAATATTGTGGATAGTGGTGACGTATGTAATATGTTATCGGATATGATGAATGATTTCGCTACCTATATTTGGACGTAGGTTAATTTGGGAAAAACTCTAAATTTAAAGGGTGACATTTTAAATCGATTTTCTAAGCAAAAATGTATTGTGGATTAGAAATGAGATATACTTGCCTTAGAGATTAATTTAGCTCACATTTGATTTAAGAATAAGTTATTTGAAGTTAAACCAAAGTGAAAAGGATCAGTGAAATTAGTTTAGTGACTACACAAACACCGAACACAAATCTTTAGTAAAAGAAAATTTTAGTTTGTAAATTTGTAAGATAGAATAAATTTTTCGCCTATGTCACAGCCTTTAAGTCATGACAATAAATCACTCTTTAACCAAACTCATCCTATTCCTATACCATGTTCTATGGGATTTAAACAACGGATATGCATAAATCCCAGCAAGATTAGCAAACTTATTTGTATTAACATGGTTGTATTTGTCAACTGGCTTAAAATCATATGCCGCGTAAATACGACTTTCTAATAGGTGTACATCTGAAGGCACTGTGAGGTTCACACGGTCACCAACTTCTTTTTCCTCCGTAAATTTCCAACTACTTATCCAAGTGATAACAGTGTTATCGATTTCAGGTATTCCGACAAAATGTTTATCATGGCTCCACTTTGTGCCTTTGGTCTCGTTCACTATCTCCACTCGTGGAAAGAAATCTAGTGTTTTATTGTTATTGGCATAAAGAACAATAATCGATTGTAGCCAGCTAATCTTTCCACTAGAGTTTGGGCTCACTGTAAATGAAATCCTAGTCCTAGGAACGAAAGTGTCATATTGATAAAATAGAATATCAATGGATGGGTCAAATTCAACAATTATGCCACAATCATGTAACATATGCAGCATTGAATTAAAACTTCAATAAGTTATAGAAGTACTCTATTGTATCGAAAAGAAAAGAAGGAAATAATAAAGTGAAAAATAACACCTGAAGGGAAGCAACTACTTTTGATTCCTCTGAATGATTGTAAATTTAGCAACCCAAATTATTGAACAAGTCTTCTGTTAGCTCTAATTCCATGGGTCTAATTGTCGCATGCTCTTCATTTCCTAAAAGACGTGATAAATAGATATGTCACTATCATTAATTCTATTGCTCATTCTTCAAGTATAAGCATAATATGTTTTCATAACATTAAGTATGTATAATTGACAAGTACAATAAGAACAACCCCAATAACAAAAATGTGGCAACAAGTATGTCCAAGGAAAAAACCAATGTACATACACTTAAATATTAATCGAGTTAGCTTCATATAAAACAACTTAACTTACATTACGCACATTAAAAAAATGAACTTAAGACGAAGGCTAATAAAAATTAAGTTTAATTGTTCAATTTTAGGAAATATTTTTGATTAAAGTGTTGTGTTCTAATCAATTTCTCCAAACAGAAATATCATCAACTTGAGACTTATTATGCATTTAATGTTAATTAATTAGAGATGAAATAAATGATAATCATAAATTTATCATTTTACTATCATAATTATAAAATTCATACATTAAATCATTCAATTGAAAATTACATGTAGAAAAACTAGTATGTAAAATAGTACCCCTTAGAATTATACTCATACCTGAATAGAAGTCTCGAGAATTATATCTAATGTTGTTTTTTGATCCAAATTTAACACCGATTTCTATTACTTTGAGATCATAAGCCACTAGTATGCAACTCAGAGAATTGCCAACTTCCCACTGGAAACCCATTGTTGGCCAATGGATAAACCATAACATTGTGTTATTATTGGGTTTAGGAATTCCAATGAAACTTGAGAAATAAGCCTGCTTGATCTCTTTGGTCTTGTTAAAAATAAACAAACACGGTAAAAATCCAAAAATCTGGTTGCTATCGAGAGAGAAAACAATACAAAAGTTGAAGCAACTAATTTCTTCATCAGGATTAGACGGTGTTGGCAAAGAAAAAGTGATATGAGGTCCTTTTGTGCGATGCTCAAACCAAACTGGAACTTCACTTCCTGGAACAAATGTGCTAATTATACCGCATTCATGTACTACCTAATCCATAAAAAATGTGAGTAGGTTAGGAATGTATTGATTAAGTAATATTAGAAAAACAAAAAGGAGATAAAAACATAGAGAGATGTTAAAGAAAATACCTGCGGGGTAACAACCATTTTTGTGTCCGTGAGTTAGTTATAGAGTTGCATTTTATTATTGTCAATAGAGTCCATGTTGAATAAATCTTTAATCTCTTCCTCTTCAAAATTTTCAATTGATTCTAACTTGAATACATCTTAAACCTCAATCAACCTTTCACAACAAAAAATAACACAATGTTTGGAAGAAAATAGGCATGGTAGAGTTCCCAACGAGACCGTTATTTGAGACAGACTTATCTACCAAAACAAAATTCAAGAAGATTGTTGGAAGCTTTGGAATCACTTGAAGCTTTAAACAAGAAGTCAATAGAAGTTCATCGAGCTTTGTAAGGATCTTAATGCTCTCAGGCAGGCTAATGAGTGGATTTCTACTTAAATTTAAACATTTCAACGAAGGTAAACTGCTAAGATCACTGGGCATAACATCATCAGTTAATCTACAACTTTCTAGGCTCAACTTTACCAAAGAGCAAGGTAAAGATACCCAAAAGAAACCCAATTTTTGCTTCTTTTTAATGATTTCCAAGGCATCCATGATTTTGATTGATGTATAGCAGTTTCATCTAAATTAAGAACCTTTAATGATTTCATATTATGCAATTCCCTAGGAACATCATCTAGGCTTGAGCAACCAGAAAAAACAAGCACTTCAAGAGATACTAGCGAACCAATTGTTCTTGGAAGTTTCACAAGATTTTTGCAGCCTTTAAGGGTTAAAAAAGTAAGTGTCTTTAGCTCACCAATGGATTGATCAACCTCAATCAACTTTATGCAATTCTTGAGCATTAACCTTTCAATTTCAAGACTTGGGAGTCCTGAAAATTTTGGGGTTTTGAGAAGGCCATGTGAATGATTGAGATTAAGGATCTTCAAATTTGGAAGACACTGTAGAAAAAAAATCTCTTCTTACAAATGTGTTATTACTTAAAAAAAATAAAAATTAGCAATTATCATACCTCTGTATCATTCCAAACATGTTTTAGGCTATTGTGATGCATGTCAAGAACAACTAACCTTTTAATATCAAAATCCGTTTGAAGAGATTGTAGAGAAAATCCATGCCAACGTAACCATATTATGCCTTTGGGAAAGTCTTTGAAGTTTCCTTTAAGTTTGACATAATCTAGCTAAAGTAGTTTAAGTCTTTTCATCTTTGCAAATGCTTTAGTTTCTATATCAAGCTCATTTGACATGACAAATCGATTTTTTGAATGGTTTGCAAAATGTAGACTTGTAGTTGCCATTCTGGACTTGTCTTCTAGCAATCTTTGAAAATCAAGTGTAAGGCATTTAATTGTTTTGGAACCTTGGAGAAATTTTTTTCTTTTAAGAATAAGAAATTATTGAAAAAATAGCAATATGATAAAATTATAAACAAAAGCAAATAGGTTAAAATGAAGTTTCTCACAATTTTTTCTCTTATTACGTCAAATGCATCCCTATGCCACAGCCTGTTTCGTTTCCCAAGGTTAGGAGATTCTTGATGAATGATTTCCCTTCCCATGTCTCTAACCATTTGATGCATAATTAGTTTGTTTTTTTCATTAACAATTAGGAGAGACCTGCTTATGAGATTTTCAATCCCAATTGTTGTATAGAAATCACAACCATCTAGAATTGTAGTTGTATAATCTTTATCCTTCCTAATGAATAAACAAACTATGTCAAGGAATAAATTTTTTTCATGATCATCTTGAAGGGAATCATAGCTTACTCTTAGAGTCCTCTGAATTTTACTGTCAAGGATTACTTCCAATTTCTCCAATGCACTTTTCCATACACTCATACTTTTTCCAAAAAGAGAAGAAGCCAAAACCTGAAGAGCAAACGGAAGCCCACCACAGTGTTTCACTATACTACTTGCATACTCCATAAAAGTTTCAGTTATAGAGTTGTGGCAGAAGGCATACCAGTTAAAAAAGTTGAAGTGATTCTTTGAAAGCTAACTCTTTTACTTCAAATACTTTGCAAAAGTCCCCATAACTGGATGTTGCTTCCAAATCAAACATCTGGCTAATAAAAGGAGCACTCAGTATATGTCGATGCCTGCTAGTTATGATGATTTTACTTCCCAGATGAAAAGGAACTTTGGTTCCAATCATTTTAGCTATTGTTTCCAAATCATCAACATCATCAAGAACAAGAAGAACTCTTTTACAACATATAGCTTCTTTTATCTTATTAATTCCATCATCTACATTGTATATTTTCTGTGATTTTCCCTTAACAATATCTGAAATAAATTGTCTTTACAAACGAACCAAGCCATTACATTCTTGGCTTGTTTCTCTAACATCGGCTAGGAAGCTGTAACCTTCAAATCTTTGGATGTTTTGATTATAAACAACTTTGGCTATGGTCATCTTCTCAATCCCTCCAATTCCACAAATTGATGCAATATGAACTTTATATGATCCATTTTCTTCTAACCACCAATTAATGCGTGTCAAAAGAGAATCTATTCCAACTAAATAAGGAGAGATATATAAAGCGGTGCGTTGAAGTTTATTTTGAACATGCTTAACAATATCTTGAATGACTTGTGACTCATGTCTACAAATTTTAAAAGATCAACGTTAAATTATATATTTGAAATATAACACAATAGATAAAATCTTAGAAATTGAGTAAATAAAATCATTAACATGTTTCCCTTTTTCTTGCATTATTCTTACTTTTTTTATGACATTACATGTTCAAGTAAAAATTACAACCTAATACAATATTTTTCAACATATATGATAGATCTATTACATTAAAAAAATTAATAAACAAACAAAAGAAGCTAGTAAGCTAACGTAAGTTTTAATGAAATTTACCAAGTGCACTTGAAATCTACAAGTTTTAGAATCTTTTTTTTTTGTGTGTAAACCACAAGATGTCCCTATACCACATTGATATTAGACTAATATACATCTATTATCCTTAGTCATTATAACTTTTTTCTTTTTGTGAAACCTATTGTGAAATAATAAAGGATATACTAATACCAATTTCAACTTAAAAGTTTTTAAAGGGAATAATAAATATGTTATTGCAAGTCTAAATACAAACCCAAGATTCTAACTTACTAGGAATAGAGCTAAGAAACCAACCCAAAAGATAATGCATCCCAACAAAATCCTAGACAATCAAAGATTTAAGGAAAAAAGAAAACAACAAAACTAAAGTGAAACCCCTCACATATAAAAACACCGCAACATTATGTTAGGCTAAAATTCTAAAATATAGAGAAAAAGATTTGGACAATATTTTCATTTCACTTGAAAAAAATCCAGGTATAAATAGCATTAGAAACATAACTAACTACTATCATGAGCTTCGTCTCTTCTTGCCTCCGTTCCATAAATTTATCAATATATAATCACCTCATTTTATTTGCAAAGGATACCAAAGTTTTGATAGCTTTACCTCTATAAAATAATTCCTCAATCATATAGCAGCATAAAAAATGCAAATATCTTCAGTAATTATAGGAGGCCTAGGAACCCAAATATTAACCTTAGTATGGGTGTTCTTTCTACTCTAGTAAAATTTTTTGTATTTTTATATTCTTTCTATGATTTTCCAACATATTCTTGCTGATAGATTCTAACCACTCATCATCTCATTATCAACATTGCAGTCGTTATCCTTATCATAAAAAAAGAAATTCATTATCAACATATAAATTCAAAGGATTAAATGGACAAATGCTCTTTATATTAGACTTATCTCATTTAGTGGACTAGCAAAATCAACTTGACTGGAACTTAATTTAGAATAATGTCAAATTAATAAACAACTTAGTAAGATTGATAACATTATACCCCAAGTTAAGTAGTATGATATTGGTTAAATATGATCCAATATTATTGTGTTTAGACCCTTAACAAGATAGGGTAATTTGTACTAATTGAAAGAAGGTCCCTATGCTTAACCTACACAAATATATAAAAAAAAGGATGAGAGTACTAAAATCCTTATCTCTTTCTCTCTCTCTTATGTAGGCCTAAAAACAATAAACTAAAAGCATTTAGAGTGTGCTTCAACACTACAATGTTTGGTATAGAGAGATTGAATTCTTACTCACATTCAAATCAATATTTACAACGCTTGAACATCATGTTAGTGGTTTATGATTAATTTCAACAATTTGTATCAAAAGTCAAACTCACTTCAAAGTCACTAATTGCTTTCATTCTAGAGGGAGAACATTGTTAAAGCTCCATTTAGAGCTTCTAATTTTTTAGTTTCCTTGAAACCTATTCTATTTTTGCTGTTTTTGGACTTAAATTGGCCACATTGTCTTTATGTAAAGTTTATGAGTGAGAAATCTCACTTTTCGAGACCAAAACGAGTTCGAAAGACTTTTTTGATCGGATCTGGTCACTTGACACAAATTCCTACATCAAAACTTGGCACAGCTAAGAAGACGAGGTGTGTGCAGTTGATGCACCCAACACCTGTGAAATCCCCAATTTTCTGTAATTTTCCCTTAATTGTACAGTTTTCCAACTTGAACTGAAGGAATAAATGGGAATTTTCTGATATATATATGGTGTATGGACATGAGAGGAATTAAGGCAATTGAAGGGTCAAAGAATCAATGGTCAAAAGGGTTAATGGATGGTCAATGGCTGAGATAGGATGAGAGGAGATTAGAATGCATTTAATGCATTAAATGAGGCTTAATGACTCACCATTATCTTGCACCCCACGACACCAGCCCATCTTCCTTCTCCCTCTCGTTGCTTCCAATTTCCTCTAAGTGTCCAAGCTTCTCACCTTAACAAACCACCATCTCATGCCATCGATTCGTTAAACTTCTTTAACGAAAAATGATCCTTGTCGATAGCTTAACCTATACCTTTAATACGAAAGGTTGAATCCAAGTGGTTAAGTAGATCTCAAAATCCAAAGAATTGGTGAATAACAAAGGTAAGAGAAGAAATGGTTTTGGTTAATTATTGATGGTTTGAAATAGTATGGAGTTGGTAGAATAGGTTTATTGAAGTTTAAATTTACCATGATGTTTACAGCTTGAAGAAGTGGAAAAAGGACAAGTGTTGGTGCAACCAACTTGTGGATTAATTTCTAATTGAAGTAAGGAATTTATGTAACGGATGTAGGGTGACTATGTCCGCATGTTTTAGTATGTTTTGATGTGATTTGGAAAGAAGTACAGCTGTTTTAATTTCAGGAAAAAGGGTACCATTTGGGTCCTACTCCTAGTGCCAATTAGGCTAGGAGCAGCCGACAGCCTTAAGTAGCAGCCGACTGCCTAGAGACATCTAAAACGCCGTTTTTCGAAAATCAATGTAAACCAGTCGACTGCCATAGGAGCCAATCGACTGCCATTTTCCAGAAATCATTCTGTTTCAAACCAGTCGACTGCCAGGGGGAGCCAGTCGACTGCTATTTGTCCAGAAGCATTCTGTTTCAAAACCAGCCGACTGCCAAGAGGGCCAGTCGACTGCTAATTCTCAGGAAACATTCTGTTTCAAAACCAGTCAACTGCCATTTGGGGCCAGTCGACTGCTATTTGTCCAGAAGCATTCTGTTTCAAAACCAACCGACTGCCAAGGGGGCCAGTCGACTGCCCTATTTGTATTTTGAAAAATATAATAATTGAATTTCAAAAAGGGAAAGAAATTCAATAAGGCAAAACATGGGGTAGCAGTCGACTGCCATATATGACCAGTCGACTGCCTATTTGAAAGAAAGGTTTTGAGAACCTATTTTAAGAAAGGATATTCATACTTGTTTAAAACCTATATGAACAAGGTTTTTTTTGGAGACTATAAATCTCTCAAAAGAGCATGCACATTATTTGTTACTTGTATTTGACTGAGGAGCTCTAGTCCAGCCCTTAGATCCGCAGTACGGCACCTGACTAGTGAAACTGTGGGATATAGATAATGGCCATGAGTCTTTTATTTGATTTGGCTTTGGGGAGGATCCCTGGCCCATACGTGGGTACGCCATTTATTTGATATCTCTCAGGATTATCCCTTATGGGATATATTTGCGGTATCCTCATGAGATCCTCATATTGGATTATCCCTTATGGGATATATTTGCTGTATCCATTATCTCTCTGGATTATCCTTAAAGGATATATTTGCTGTATCCACGAAGAGAATTACTTGGTGCATGAATCTATTGGATATAAATTGTCTCCCATCTATTTGAAAATATTTGTATTTGCCTACTTGATTTCACGTGATTTGAGATCCGTGGAAATACTTGAAAGCATGATTTACTTGTTTTGATATATTGAAGAAATATAAGTACTATGCTTTATAATGATTTTACATGACATTATAGAGCCAAGCAGGAAAACTGCATATAGTGATGTAGTACGCTCTTTTACATGAGTTTCTTACTGAGCGTAAACTCACTCCTTTACAATTATTTTCATATAGGTTACTTGAAGTAATTCCGCTCCGGATAGAGGAGCTCATTTCGGGATTTTTGAGATACCTTCGAAGCACGCTTCCTATTTATCCTTTGAAGGTATATTTAGTCGGCCGTTACTTCGGTTAATGTACAGTACAATACTACAGTTTTGTATATGTTGGGGATTAGGGTGTATGAATATTTGAGATCCTGATGTATATGGCACATGTTTATAAATGAAAAATTTTATGCATGTGAAAATGAATATTATACTCTGATAGAAATGCCTAAAGCATAAGAGTAAGGGAGATTGACATTGGATAAACTAGTCGATTTATTTGTTATTTGAGATGAAAGTTAGTTGTTATTTGGTTAGTGACGAGGACGTCACAACACCGCACATGGATGTGTGCACTAAACGCGCCATAAGGTTTTTACTAGACAAGTAGGGATGTAAATAGGTACCACTTAATAAGGTACCCGAGATTACCCATCCAGATTAAGTAGGGTTCGGGTACCCTATAATCAGGTTTTAATCAGGTTAAGGTAGTGATTTCATTACCATGTCGAGTTCAGGTAGGGTTCGGGTAGTGCCCATAAGGTACCCTAAACTTGAACCTGCCTAACTTTTAATTAAATATATTTGTGTTTTTTTATTAAATTATATCTGTTTCTAGTTTCATTAACATATTTCTATGGGTTTCAAGTTGTTGAATTATTAAAATTTGTTGATTATTATGGAACTTGTATATTTTTTAATTTTATGTTTTTAATTAATAAAAATTATATATTAGAATAATTAATTTTCTTGCATGAGTCGGGTTCAAGTTCGGGTATTTAACAGATTTTTCAAACTTTTGGTTGATAATCGGGTAATTAAATAGGTTCGGGTAATAAACGAGTAGTATGAAATTTATTAGGGTAGAGTTCAGGTAGTGTATTTAAAAAATAATTGGGTAATTATAGGGCTCAGGTTCTTTAATTAATAGTTGGGTTCGAATATTTCAAAATTAACAGGTACCCGCCTCATTTACATTCTTATGAACAAGTCCAAACCAAAAACCCAATCTCTTAATGTGAGCATGATAGGTTGTTACACGCGTTAGAATTTACAACAAAAAAAAAAAACACAGAAATTCAATTATCAAGGAAAGGTTTTTGATGGGCCTGATTTAGTTTTTTTTTTTTTTGGGTTGTAAACTTTCCATTTAATTAGCATTTGGGCTAATTTTTTTAAGTACTTTTTACGCCATTATTTTAATTATAAAATTGGGCCATTAATAATTGTTTGCTAGGGCCATTTGTATATTTATTTGGTTTAAGTATCATTGTTTAATTTTGAATATGAACAAATAAATTTATTTCTCTTGGGCTAGTTATTATTAATTAATTTGGTTATTGTTTAGTTTAATTTATATAGATCAATTTAATTATTTATTTATTTTAATTAATTAATTAGAGCCCAAAATTAAATGGGTATAAGTGAATTTTTGTGAAATTATTACTGGAGTAATTTTCTAAGATTTAATTGTGAAATCTCCCAATTTCATGTAAATTCCCATAATTGTATAGTATTTCCACTTGGAATAATGGAATAAATGTGAATTTTTGATGTATAAATACTATATGGGACATATAAGGAATAAATGAGATTGAATGGTCCAATTGTCAATGGATTAATGGCTGATATAATAAAGAGAAGAAGAGAATTTAATGGGTCAAAGAGGGTCAAGGAGATGGTCAATGGCTGAGATGAATGGGATTAGATAGCAATTAATGAAATAACATGACTCATCATCATCTTCATTAGCCAAGGTCGGCAGCCCATTTTGCTTTCCCTCTCGTTCACTCCAAAATTTCCTTCAAGTTTCCTTCCTACTCACCTTGACAAACCACCATCTCACGTTATCAAAACGTTAAGCTCCTTAAACGAAAAACGATCCTTGTCACTAGCTCTACTCATGCCTTTAATATGAAAGGCTGAATCGAAGTGATTGAGGAGATCTAAATTTCTGAAATTTTGGTGATTTGTAAAAGTAACCTTAGTTGATTTTATTGATGGTTTGGAGTTGTATAGTGCTGGTAAAGTATATTTATAAAGGTTTGATTTGTCATGATGTTTACAACTTTGAAAAGTTGCAAGGAAAGGAGTTGA
Source organism: Heritiera fomes (assembly GCA_032173925.1). Classification (NCBI taxonomy): domain Eukaryota; kingdom Viridiplantae; phylum Streptophyta; class Magnoliopsida; order Malvales; family Malvaceae; genus Heritiera; species Heritiera fomes. The sequence goes on along the minus strand of JAPDPM010000001.1, from coordinate 22,939,512 downwards.
ATTTCGACCAAGCCATCAGATTTGATACTTAAGGTAAGGAATTTATGTAATGGACATAGGGTGGCTATGTTCGCATGTTTTAAATATATTTGAAATGTATTTGGAAAGAAACAAAAACTGGTTGAGTGCAGGAAAAGTTACATTTGGGGTCTTACTCCTAGTACCAATTAGGCTAGGAGCAGCCGACTGCCTTAAGTAGTAGCTGACTGCTTAGAGACAACCAAAGCATAGATTTCTGAAAACTGAGGAAACTAGTCGACTGCTATGTAAGCCAGTCGACTGCCATTTTCCAGAAAAACATTCTGTTTCAAAATAGTCGACTGCTATATGAGACAGTAAACTACTATTTGCTAAAAAGCATTATGTTTCAAAAACAGCCGACTGCCTAAAGAGCCAACATTTTGTTTCAAAACCAGTCGACTGCTATTTTGGACCAGTCGACTGCCCTTATATGTTTTCGAAAAATAAATTATTTGAATTTCAGCAAGGAAAAGAAATTCAATAAAGCAAAATATGGTGTAGTAGTCGATTGCCCTATATGACCAGTCGATTGCCCTATATGACCAGTCGACTGCCCATTTGAAAAGAAGGTTTTGAAAACCTATTTCAAGAAAGTATACAAATATTTGTTAAAGCTATAAAACAAAGGTTTTAGAAACTATAAATACCTTTAATGATCATGCACATTATTTGTATTTGTATTTGTGCTATTTGTACTTGTTCGTGGTTGAGGAGCCTTAGTCCGGTCCTCAGACACACAGTAAGGCGCCTGACTAGTGAGCACTGTGGGCTATAGACATTGGCCATACGTCTCTTACTTATTTCGGCTTTGGGGAGGATCCCTGGCCCATACGTGGGTATGCCATTTATTTGATATCTCTCAGGATTATCCCTTACGGGATATATTTGTGGTATCCTCATGAGATCTCATGGATTATCCCTTACGAGATATATTTGATGTATCTATTATGAGAGTTACTTGGTGCATGAATCAAATGGAAAATTAATTGTCTCCCACTTATTTGAAAGTATATGGAGTTACTTGTATTTGAAAGTATTTGAATTAATTGATTTTACGAGTATTTGATATTTGAAGAAATTACTTGATACATGCTTTATAATGGTTTTACATGACATTATAGAGCCAAGCAGGAAAACTGCATATAATGACATAGTACGCTCTTTTACATATTTTTCTTACTGAGTGTAAACTCACTCCTTTACAAACATTTTTTTATACAAATTACTTGAAGTGATTCCCGCTCCGAATAGAGGAGCACATTTTGGGATGTTCGATATACCTTTAAGACACGCTTCCCACTTATTCTTTGAAGGTATAATCAGTTGGCCGTGTACTTCGGCTATTGTTCAGTACGATATTACATTAGTGTATATTTTGGGGATGTAGGATATGTAAGTTATTTGAGATCCTGGTGTACGTGACACATGCTTATATATGAAAAATTATATTCATGTGAATTGTGATATCATATTTTGATAATAATGTTTAAAGCATAAGAAGAAGTAAGGTTGACATTGATAGACTAATCTAAGTAACGTTAAGTGAAAAGAAAAAGTTAATTGTTATTTGGATAGTGACGAGGATGTGACATTAATTGCCCAAATAATTTATAATTCACTTAATTTTCAAATATGCTCATGCCTCAATAAAATGATAGTAGGCCTAATTAAGTAGGTATGAATAAATTATATAGATATTTTGTTTGGGCTAGTTCTTTGTATTTAGATTTACTCATTCGGTTAGTAATTTATTTAAATAAGCAACCTAACTAAAATAGTATTGCCTTATTATTCAAATATTTACATTTATATAGAATTAATAATTATGTTAGGCTTAAAATTACTACATATAGGAGTCTAAATGAACAGAACGTTCGATGAATATTTCATGAACACGTTAGGTTTCTATTCATTTATATTCTTTTATTAAGCTTAACAAACAATCATGAGCAAAAGTGTGTTCTGTTCGTTTATGTTTAGAAAAACAAACTCTTTTAAGGAACTTGTTCGTTTAAAACTCGTTCCTTTAATGAATAGTGGTAGTTTGCTCGATAATAATAAATTGCATATTTACTCACAAGTCATTTTAATATGTTATTATCAAAATTATATATTTATATAGAATTCTCTAATTTGATATTATATATTGGGGTGACTACAATTTGTTTGTTTAAGGGTTTTTTTTTTTTTAATGTTCACAGACATGTTTCTTTAATTTTTATGAATGGATATTTTTAATATGTTCATTTATATATTTACAAACATGTTTGTTTAATGTTCAGAAACATATCTTTATGAACATGTTTGTTTAATGTTCATGAACACATGTTTGTGAAAATGTTCATTTAATGTTCATGAACGAGTTTATCGAACATGAATGGCAATAAAAAAATAAACAAAAGAACATGAACATAGTATCACTCATTCATGTTCAGTTCATTTATACCCCAAACTACATATGCTTCAAAAATTACATATTTTGGGTATAATTATTTTTTGTCAATCAACTATGTGAATATTCTTAAAATTACAAAATCATTAATTAAATTTATTAGTACATGCCTATTGTAGTAATGGTCATGAAGATTTCTAATGATTTCTTGTGAGAACCGAAAATTTTTCTATTTTTGGTATTAAATTACTCGGGAATTTAATTTTTATGCAAATAAATAAGCGAAAGTAAATAAATAAGTTTATTTGCGAGATGGGAAAATTGTTGGAATTCCCGAAAACTGATGAAGCGATGAATGAGAGGAATTATTTTGAATATTAAGAAATCCAAAATAATAAGGAATAAAATAGGTATATTTATATTTATATAAATATAATTATAGGGTATTTTTATATATATTTATAAATATAAATATATATAACTAAATTAAATAAAAAAATGGAAGAGAGAGTCGGGACACAGCCCGACCACCCCCAATTTCCTTTTCTCCTCTGTTACAAACAGAGGAGAAAAAATGGATGAATGCTGACCCGTCGGCTGAGAGAGAAGGAATAGGAAGGGGGAAAGAGGTCGTCGGTGAGCCAAGAAGAGGGAGAGAGGGTTGACCGGAAGAAAGAAAAGAGAAAAAGAGAAGAAAGAAAAGAGAAATGACGAAGAGAAACCAGAAGGAAAGAAAGGAAAAAAAGAAAGAGGAAAAGTGGCAGTGCCACCGATTTGGCCACAGCCACACCACCCACGCTGATGGCGGAAGGTCAAGGAAGAGGTGAGGATGGCGGGTGGCGAAGGAAAACAAAAAAGGAAAGAGGAAAGAAAAAGAGAAAGAGGCCGAAAACCACTACCGGCGCCGTCGCTTAAGGAATGGAGGCCAGATTTGGCTTCGTGGCGATCCCAGGATGCTGTGGAGTGACTGAATCAGTCCGACCCAACCCGACCCGACCCGACCCGGTTCAGGCCAGAAAAAAAAAGAAAAAAAGAAAGGAAAAGAAAAAGAAAAAGAAAAAGGAAAAGGAAGAAGAAGGAGGAGAAGAAGAAGAAATGGGTAAGGAAAATTAAAAGATTTCGTTATATTTCTATGAAATTTATTAGAAATTGTTGGATTATTTTCTAAATGAAAATAAGTGTCAATTATTGAAATTGTAGCAAAACGGAAATGAGACGAATGGTGGATTTCGGCTAGGCTCGGGAAACACGCTAAGCTTTGGCGAATAGGTAAAATACTTTTATAAAGCATTAGTAGTATTATATTGTATGTTTTGGGATTATGATTTTTATATGATGCATTGATGGAATGATTTTTAAATACTAAGAGGACCCACAACTGATGGTGGGGGTCTTAGTAAGAGATAAAGGAATTGTGAGAATCAACGGCTGTGGTATAAATTGTGTTTTCCTTGCAAGAGGTTTAGTAAAAATTAAGCTGTTATACTATCAAAATTTTTAGGAAAATGTTTGAGGAAAAAGATCAAGTTTCTCACATAAATGGAATCTTAGAAATAATTATTGAAAATAAACATGTAAAGGACTTTATGATATTACCAGAAAAGTTGATATTGAACTCGATGAGAAGATAGATCGTTGAGCACGATAACATGATGAATTATATAGTTTAAATATTATAGAATCGATAAATCAAGTCATCTTAATATCACAAAATGGTTATCAAGTTGAGATTGAGGTGGAATATCGATTAGTTGGAGTATTGATAAAAGTAATGATGATTATATGATATAGCTTGGAAGAGAAGAACACAGTTGAAATTTTGATGATCGAGCAATTGAATTGTGGAACTATTAATGGAATAATGATTCTAGAATTTATCGAATTGATCTTTTGATCTTGAAGTAGTACCGAATGTGATGACATGAATAATTCAAGAGGTCGGTGTTGAAAGGATTTCACAGTATTACATCGTATTATAGGATATACATGAGATAATCAGCGAACCTACACTAGTGGTATGGGTCTTAGTATCAATACTATGGTACACAATGGATAGTTATGATACTGAGTCATAACAAATGTATGATTTGTGCCGACAAAACTCTATTGAAATTGAGGTTGAATTACAACACAATCCTATCATTTATAGATTTAAATAAATGAGTGATGAAACATGTGAATATATGGTTTTGCTTATAACCATAGAATAGGCCTTGAATAATAAGATTGACAATTGCATAATTTTAATATTAAATTATACAGGCCATATGAACAATTGATTTGAGGATTGTGATCTGGTTTTGTGATAGTGAGTGAAATTGAACCTCAAGTCGGAAATTATGAGCATGTGCCAATGGGTCAAACCGTAGATGAATTTGATAAGCGACTATCAATCTTGTTGTTCTATTATCCTCGATGTTGACTCTGGAATAGATATTGAATGATGATAGTATTATTACAGAATTGCAGTACCTTGATGGCTACATAGAAACATGATATTTAAATACTCATAGATACTAAGAGGATTCATGCTAATGATGTGATACTAGTGTCAATAATGAAATATACAAATGATTGTTATAGTCGATAATTATCGAAAAAGGATATTGAATACCGAATGGTTTGAATACCAAGTGATTTGATTATTGAATAATTGGAGTACTGAGCAATTTGAGTACTGAATAAAATGAATATTGAATGATTTGAATATTGATTTACTGATTTGACAGAGAGAAAGTTTGAAAAAGAATAATTGATGGTGATAAATTTAGATGAATTGCTTTACCGTATTAGACGAAAATATTGCTTATATCAATATTTGAAAATAATATCGAATTTACCTATTAGGTATGATCTGATTGAAATCAAAAGGATGGAAATGAGAGAATTGAATTATAGTGAACATTATAATTAAATGACATGTTTGATGAAAATGATAGTTCACTGTTGAACTCGTGATTTAAATTGCATTGCATTTAAATATGCCTTGTTACAACTTGAAACATTTTAATAATGTTTATATGAATACTATAAAGTATTGATTAGTTTTGAAAGGAAAGTATATGGTAGATATATATATATATTATATATAAAATTCCTTAAATGATGATACCATATGCTTTACATGATTTTGACATGAAAAGTTAAAGATTTGAATGTTTTATGAGACTGTAGTTATCCTAAAAGAATTAAATTCAATAAAGCATAGTGGAAACCCCCTAATTGGAGCTATGCCCATTAGGCAGAGATGCTTGTCCGACAATAGTCGTGGATAGGTCTCAGTCATGCCTGATCAGTGGGGCTAAGAGAGATGAGGTCCATGGCCATAGATAGCACCCTAGTTGGTTTCCAGGGGACGATGACATGATTTTCACTGCTAGCTACAGTGATTTAAGTCTTTATTGATAGAGTGATAGGGATCTAGCCTAGTCTCTAACCGATATGATATGAAGTCTAGAGTATGATTTTATTGATATGAACTCTAGATTGACATGATTTATATAGTACATGAGACATGTTTGAAATGAAATATATTTTGAAACAATACATGTTTTAAACATGTTTTAAAAGTACATGTGATATGATTTCGACACTTATATGATTTATATATGATTTTGTGTCGAACTTGACATGATATGCGATTTAGAGTATAGATTGATTTGATATGAACCCTAGACCTGATATGACTTACAAGATATGAAAAATGTTTTAAAACTGCACATGTTTTAGACATGCTCTAAAAATAAATACATGATTTGAAATTGTACATGTTCCTGTCATACCTTAAAGGTAAATATGAAATGAACTGAAAATTCATATGTTGAGCATGTTCTAAAGTATATATGATATGATTTGAAATGATAGCGGTTTATACAGTAAAGTTGCATAGATTGCATAAATTGCATATTAAACCCTAACATGATAATATGCTTTGTACATGAGAATTCTATGAGGAATGTCATGACTCGGCATTAATGATAATTCATCTATATGATGTCATGATATGATATGACATATGAACATAAGATTGATATGAAGAGAATTATGATCTTACACTATTGTGATCATAAGTTCCCACGCGATAAGTGATATGAATTGATGTAATACAGGAGTATGATTGTTAAATGTAAAGTGACTCAATAGGATATCTCAATTAAACATGATACACGATGAGACTGATGTATGGATTAATGGTATATGATATCCAAATGATACATTATGCATTGTGGTGCGATGCATTGAAGTATAAAGACGAGAAGATTGAAAGGTGATTATGATGAATTATTTAGAAGTCTGAGTGATAGACAGATAACAGGAATCGTTGAAAACATGAAGAATATATGAGGAGTATCGTGACTCAGTGGTAACGATATTTCATCTACATGATGTGATGATATGATATGATATATGAACATAGAATATGCACGAAGAGAATTATGACTTCATACCACTGTGATCATGATCCTCCATATGGAAAGTGATATGAGATGTTATCAATGAAAAAGGTGAACTGTAATTGCAAACTTGCAGGTTTTAAGCATTGCAGTTTAAGACAGTATAATTCTACTCATGCATTTATATTAGTATCTTACTGAGCCGTGGTTTTGCTCACCCCACTAAATATCATCTCTTTTCAGACTATTGAAGTTAAAATCTACCATGAGAGCTTTAAGTGGGCTTTCAGAGACGGTATATAGGTTTGGTATTGGCCATTATCCTGCGAATCCACTTCGTTACTTTGAGGTATACATTTTTGTAAATCTCTTGTTTACATGTACAGATTTTAATTAATACACAGTAGTTATGTTGCTCAGTGAGTCGGGATGTAACTTAGAGATGTGATAAAGCATTGTATAGAGGATCAGTGAAATTAGAGTAGTAACTACACTGACACCAAATACAAACCTTAAAATGAAAAAGAAAAATTTAGTCCATAAATTTGTAGACTAAGAAAAAGTATGAGTATCAAGTGAATGTCGCGGCCTTCGGGTCGTGACATTTCTTGTAGACGTGACAAACGAGTTGGTTTGGGTAGGTTTGGTTCGAGCTATCTTAAGATTTAAGTTATTTCGAGTTCGGAAGATCTCCAGTTCAAGCATCTTTGTGATTGGATTTTTATGGGCTTGGTTTTTTCCAAGTTCAAATTATTGGATAATTTTGGGTTCATATTTATAGGCTTTGGCTTTTTTGAGTTTGACTAATTTCAAATTCAATTCGGTCCAAGTCAGATGGATTTAGACGGATTGAACGAGTTTCAAATTTTATAAGATATATACATTTTTTTATAATTTTGAATGTAATAATTAATTTACTTTTATATAATTAAATAAAAATATGATAGAAGTACTGAAGTTAAAATTTAAAGAGTTAATAAACATTTATACAAACATAAAATTTTACATTTTGTTATATTTATTATTTGATATCAATGGTTATATACTTATATTTATATATATATATATATATATTTTAAATTGCATTGCATTGTATGCATAAACATAATTAATAACTGTCTGAGAATTTATTTTTAACTAAATGAAAATAAATATACATTGACATTATAGAAAAAGTAAGAATTCAAAATGATTGAACACATAAAAAGCCAAAATTATTCCAAAGAAATAACTAACAAGTAATAAATAAAACTTACTAAATATTCATATTATATATAAATAGCATTTTACTTTTAAACCAATAAACCATTATGCAATTGAACACTTAACCACTTAGTTCAACAAATTTTTATTTTTAATTTTTTCTTTTTCAATTTGTTTTATTGTCTTTTAATCATTATATTAAATTTTTTAATAAAATTTCAAGAATTTTTTTATATTTATTTATTTTTTGGTTTGGATATAAATTAAATGCCAACATAATTACATTAGATCAAATCTGACTAGTTTACTATGTTTAATTAGAACGTTGAATAGTACTATAGTAGATTTGAAAAGAGTATAAATAATTTGTTTAGCCTTACTAATCAATACTTAAAAATTTTAGAAAATAATGATACGTACAAATAATAGACACAATATTGATCTTATTTTAATACTTGACAACTTTGCCATTAACATTAGATAATATTATATTCATCAATAACTACATATACAATTATAATGTTAAATACTAGACATTATTAAATCAAGTATAAATTATCAATTACAAAAAATTACTTAATATGAATGATTAGTCAATTAATTAACTCAATCTTATCTATTTGACCTATTGTTGTATTTAAATTAAAATTTTAAATATGGATGTATATTAAATATTATAAATGACTATTTTATAATAAAATCAAAAGTTTAACAAATAATATGTTTTTATTTTTTTATTATTGTAAATATAATAAAAATGATATTGAAATCATTTTATATTCATGTTTACTGTTTTTCAAATTTGTGTTTAATTTAATAACTGAATTTAAAGATTCAATATTAATTTTATTGATAATACATTATTGATGCAATTATATAATAATTACAAATGATACTTATTTACAAATTTAAAATTTTCAATTAAGAAAAAATGTACCATTTATTCATTTAATTATTTTTCTTTTTAATATAAATCATATAATTATAATTCAAAGTTTTTCAGGTTATAAATTTGATTTTTTTTTTTTGGGTTTCAGATCAGATTGATCTCAAGTTATGACAGATTCGGGTCATTTTGGTTTTGAGCTTTTTCAAATTTGGATTTTTTTAGTTTGGGTTCCCTTTATTCAATCTTTTTCATGTTCAAATTAAGTCGAGTTTGGATTTTTGACTTTTTTTAAGTCAAATCGAGTCAATCTAGATTTCGTTACATGTTGGCTTTAGTGGGTAATCAAGTCTAAGCCTACTTTGTGAACTCTTTTTTTTATTGGTAATTTTAAAGAGATAATAATAAGGCAATTCTTAATGACAATTGCTTAATTTATCAAGATCTGTGGAATTAACAATTCCTTCCCTGTCGAATTGACTGTTGCCTTGAAAGATGCTTGAGAAGGATATAATTTTTCAAGATCTCTACAAGTGGCAATTTTTTCCTATTAAATTGCTTGTTATTTTGAAAGACACTTAGGAAGGAGAGGATTTTGGATGGGACTTAACATGATTTAACAACCCTATCGATAGTAAATCATTCAAGTTTTATATTTCAACCATTATTTTCTTATCCCTTGTAGCATACAATGTGGGGCAAACTTAATATTATTCGAGTTATCCTACTAGCCTCTTTTAGTCTAAACTTGTTTATGAAACTATCATTTATGAAGTATCTACATTTATAGCATAATTAACTTGGAATGATAGGGCATACTATTATTGAATGCACTTCTTAAGGGTCTTTGAGGACAAAGTAGTATGGATATTGAAAACAGTCAAATTAGAATTCTCTGATTATAGATAGGGTATACGATTAATGAACACATCAGATAAGAGTGTAATTGTTAGTGATAATGACAAAGTATATTTGGATGCCATTAAAAACTAGTTTACAAAGATTGATGAAGACAGAAATAAGGGACCAATTTCATGTATGACAGATTTTAAACCACTTCCTTCTAGGGTGGATAGTGTTAGTTCTAACCATAATAGACAAAAAGAAACATGCCATTCAAATATCAAGAATGTTATTGTCATCTAAAAAGAGGAGATCTTTTAGGTTGGCAGATTTCAATCAGCTTTCATCGTGATATATGCCTCTGAATATGTAAAAAATTAGAGAATTTAGAAGAATCTACAACTTTTGTAATAAACTTGGGCACAATAAGGTAGATTATAGAAGTCTTCTAAACTAGAATGTGACAAAAGGCATTCTGCTAGCCTTTATTTTGGATCCAATCTAGAAGGTGTATCCTTTGACTGTTGGTGGTTAGATATCAATGCTATTATTGATAGAGCTAACTGATAAGTAACCGAAGATCAAATAAGGAAAATAGTTGTGAATATGGGCAATGGAGTTAAAATCCATGTTAAAAACATAAGAGTTGTCAAATTATTGTTACCTTCAAGGTAGTTTTGGTATTACTAGACTGTTTATACTATTCATTTTGATAATGGAAAAGTATCTCTATTTCATGACAACATATGTAATAATTTTAGCATTTTATGTGTTGGATAATTTATAATGGATTTGCACTCCAATAATGGAAAATTTTTCTTTGGTTATAAATGATGTGGTTCTTGGTTCTAATTATGGTGTAAGAGATAAGAAATCATCTATGTCATGGCAAAAAAAGTTAGGGAAATTCTAAATTTGGCACATGCAAAGATTGCATTAAGAGAAATCTTGCTACAAAATTAAGGACGAGATTAGGAACTAATTCATACCAACAATTGTATATTATTTTCACATATTATATTTAGTGGATATAAGCATTTCATCAACTTCACTAAAGACCATTTTGGTTTAAGTTATGTGAAGTGAGTGTTCTTGTCAGCTTTGAATTGACAATTAATATTTTGAAATGACAAAAACTTAAGAATAATTAAATGCTTAATGTTTATGTGTTAATTTGCATAAAGCTTTTTACAACAATATCAAGCGCATATTGAAAATGTTTTATTACAATGCACTTGGAAAACATGAGATTAAATAATTTTCCATTGAACTAATTGATTAAAATTTTGAGAAAATTACTTAATAAATGTTTTGGGCCAAATTTTCACTTGACTAGGTTAAGAAATACTTACATGTACTTGAAAAATGATTTGGGATCAAAGAATACACTTATTTCAGCTCCAAATTGCTAAAAAAAGTCAAGTTCACTGTAAGGATCGATCCTCTCCTTCATTAGATCGATACCTTAATGGTAGAATGCATAAAAGGCTGATCAGGACATGAGGGATCGATCCCAAGGAGGTAGAATGGTTCAAATGCTCAACAAAGCTAAAGAGGATTGATCCTTTGAGGCTAAGGATCAATTCCACGTCATGCAAATTGTGCCCAAAGGCTAGTTTTTTAGGGTTTCAACGAACAAAAACGCATTAAATGCTCAACAACCATCCTCAGCCTTGGGTGCACTATAAATACCAACATTTATGAGATTGAGGGGGTTGAACAAGCACTCATCATCTTCTTTAATCTTCTAGAAAGACTTCAAAGCTCAAATCTTCTCTTTATTTGTACTTCATTTGTATATTTCTATCTTTAAGAGATCTTTATATTGTACACAACCCATCTCAAACTCAAATCTATATTCAAAAAGGAGAATGTAATCTTGTGAGGCTATCTTGTAAGAGTCTAGATAGCTTTACAAGGGATTGGTTAAAGAGGGTTGTTCTTAAGCCTACGAAAGGAAGTGTAAGAGGTCTCTCCACACCTTAAAGTGGATTGTATTAAATTCCAAAGAAGAGCTTAATCAACACTTTGACAAGTGGATCAAGGAGAGAGGACTAGGCAAGAGAATTGGTTGAACCTCTATTAATCTTGTGTTTGCTTCTTCTCCCTTACTCTTTATTTACTGCATTTGTGAATTTAGTGCATAAACTGTTTTATTTGCTAATTAAGCTTTTAAAACTTAATCAAAAAACCGATTCACCCCCTCTCGGTAAAGCCAATGATTGGTATCAGAGCTTGGGCTGAAGCTTAATTTGGAATAATTTCCATCGATTTTAAACTATCTAGATAGCTCAAACAGTGTAGCTACACCTTTGGTAAGAGAAAGACACTCTAGGTTAGACCACCACTCTTTAATGGTGAAAACTATGCATATTAGAAGACTAGGATGATGTTATTCATTTAAGCAAATGATTATGAGGTTTGGAGAATCATAGTTAATGGACCCCTAAAAAAGTTGATGCAATATAAGTCCCTAAGAAGGAAGATGAGTGGGACACTAATGACTTTAGCACAACACAATTAAATCCCAAGGCAATGCACACTCTTTTTTGTGCACTAGGACTTAATGAATATAATAGAATCTCATTATGTGAAAATGCAAAGCAAATATGGTATAAGTTAGCAATCTTGCATGAGGGAACAACTCAGGTCAAGAAGACCAAAGTAGGCATGCTCACTCAAGACTATGAGCTATTCAAAATGAAAAGTGAAGAAACTGTTAGTGACATGTTTACTAGATTCACCGATATTATAAATGGTCTCAAGTCCTTAATTAAGACATATTCTAATGTTGAAATAGTTAAAAAGATCTTTAATAGCTTACCTAAATAATGGGAAGCTAAAGTAACTGCTATTGAGGAGTCAAAGGATCCCCATACACTATTCTTAGATGAACTCAAGGGATCTCTTCTTACTTATGAATGAAAATCAAGAGAAATCAAGAACCTCCTAGGAAAGTTGGAGTTGCCTTGAAATCCACCACATGAGGAATGTAAAGATGGTCATGATGAAAGTGGTGATGATGATAATTTTGAGATGGCAATGTTTACCAAGAGATTCAACAAATTTATGAGAATGAGAACTAGTGGAAATTCTAGGAGACCCCCTAGGAGAGACTCTAGCAAGGGAGAAACAAATAGGAAAGAAAAAGAACCAATTATTTGTTATAAATGTAAAAAATCTAGTCATATTAAATTTGATTACCCTCTTTATAAAAAACAAGATGAGAAGAAGCTAAAGAAGAAGGTAATTATGGCTACATGGAGTGATAGTGATTGTTCCGATGAAGAAAATGTTGAAGATGAAGTAACCAATCTTTGCTTCATAGCTATTGATGATGGAAAGGTAAAGTCTAATTCATTTGATACTAATGTATACACATTTGATGAGTTGCAAGATGCATTTGATGATTTAGCTAATGAATTTGAAAGCATGAATATAACATATAAGAAAATGATTTCAAAATTAAAAATGGAAAATGAAATGTTTATGAATACAAAATTAGAATGTGAAAGGAATTTAGAAAATGCCAATAAAAAATAGATGAGTTAAATAAAAAAAATTTAATGTACATTACTTCTTTACTAGATTTTATATGGGTTAACAAAAACTTGATCATATGCTAGAAATCCAAAGAGCATTCTTTGACAAAGAAAGAGTAGGTTTTAATGCTTCAAATAAAGAAACCCACTTAAAAATTTTCACGGTCAAGAATGAGAAATCACTTTTGTGTACTTTATGTAATACACTAGGACACTTTTCACAAGCATGCATATCTAGGAAGACCACTTTTAGAGGAAAAATAGTAAAGAGGATTTGGGTGCCCAAGCATGTTATGAATTTAAATAATGAATCCTTGAGAATGAAATGGATCTCTAAAGGATCAAAGATTGTATGTACTAACTTTCAAGGACTTAAGAAAATTTGGGTACCTAAGACAAAAGTTTGATGTGTTTGATTGTAGGAGGAATAGCATTGATACAAAGCTAAGTCTAAGGAGCATTGGTACCTTGATAGTGGATGTTACAAGACACATGATCAGTGACAAGAGCCAATTCAAAATCCTTAAGCCTAAAAGTGGTGGAGAAGTCACATTTGGGAACAACTCTAAAGGACAAAGTAAAGGGATTGGCTTTATTGGTAACTCTTCCTCTACTATTGAAAATGTGTTGTATGTTAAAGGATTAAAGCATAATTTGCTTAGTATTAGTCAATTATGTGATAGAGGTTTTAAGGTTGTGTTTAATGCTTTGTGTTGTCTTGTTGTTAATGCTAAAACCAATCAAATTCTTTTCATAGGACATAGACAAGGAAATATTTACATTGTACACTTAGATAAGCTAAATAACAAGAATGTGTGTTTTATGGCCACAAAAGCATATGAACCTTGGCTGAGGCATAGGAGATTAGGTCATGCTAGCATGCATGTATTGTCCAAATTACCTAAAAGAGACCTAGTTGTAGGATTACCTAAGCTTCAATTTAAAAATAATAAAGTTTGTGAAGCTTGTGTAAGAGATAAACACAAGAAAGTCTCTTTCAAATCTAAAATGTGTGTTTCTACATCTAAACCACTCCAACTCCTTCACCTAGATCTCTTGAGACCAACTAGAACTACTAGTTTAGGAGGAAAACACTATGGATTTGTTATAGTTGATGATTATACTAGGTTCACATGGGTACTTTTCTTAAGTGTTAAAAATGAAGCCTTAGATAAATTCATCACTTTTTCAAAAATTACTTTAATGAAAAAGGATATTCAATAACTAGTATTAGAAGTGATCATAGAAAAGAATTTAAAAATCTTGATTTTGACACTTATTGTAATGATAATGGTATTAGCCATAATTTTTTAGCTCTTAAAACATCTCAACAAAATGGGGTGGTTGAAAGGAGAAATAAAACTTTAGGGCAAATGGTTAGAACTATGCTTTGTGAAAATAACTTACCAAAATATTTTTGGGTTGAAGCTATCAACACTTCATGCTATATAATAAATAGAGTAATGGTTAGGCAAATTTTAAAGAAAACTACTTATGAACTTTATAAAGAAAAAATGCCTAATATTAGCTATTTCCATCCTTTTGGATGCAAATGTTTTGTTTTGAATAATGAAAAAGATAATCTAGGAAAATTTGATGCAAAAAGTGATAAGGTATCTTTCTTGAATATTCCTTAAATTCTAAGGCTTATAGGGTATTCAACAAAAGAACACTTGTTGTAGAAGAGTCAATACATGTGATCTTTGATGAGTCAAATTCTTCTAGTAAAACCAATCTTGATGATGATGTAGAAATATTTGATGAACCAATAATTTATCCATCTTAAGATAAAGATGTTAGCAAATAAATAGAAGATCTTGACGTAAATAAAAAGGAGGAGTAATTAGATCAAGAGACAATTGAGAAAGAATCTAGATGTCCTAGAGAACTTAATCATGGGAAAAATAATGACACTGCTAGAGATCAAACTATTGGAGTTAGAACTAAATCATCCTATAGAAATATTTGCCAACATGTAGCTTTTGTATCTCAATTTGAACAAAAAAAATGTGCATGAGGCTTTAAAGGATGAAAATTGGATTATGGCTATGTAAGAGGAATTAAATAAATTTGAAACAAGTAAAATCTTGTGGAAAGACCTAATGATCATCCAATTACTGGAACTAAATGGATATTCAAGAATTAAATGGTTGAAAATAGTGTGATAATTAGAAATAAAGCTAGATTAGTGGCATAAGGATATAGGCAAGAAGGAATAGACTATGTTGAAACTTATGCTTTGGTAGCTAGACTAGAAGCTTTTTAGGATGCTACTTGCCTTTGCATGTTACAAAGATTTCAAACTTCATCAAATAGATGTTAAAAGTGCATTTCTAAATGGTTTCATAAATGAAGAGGTCTATGTAGAACAACCTCCCAGTTTTGAAAATTCAAAGTTTCCTAATCATGTTTTCAAACTTTCAAAGGCTTTATATGGATTAAAACAAGCTCCTAGAGCTTGGTATGAAAGACTATCCTAGTTTTTGATTGAAAAAGGTTTTGCAAGAGACAAAGTAGACACAACTTTGCTTATTCAATCTAAGGGTAGAGACTTGTTAGTGGTTCAAATCTATGTAGATGATATCATTTTTGGATCCATAAATGAATCATTGTGTGAAATTTCTCCAAATTAATGCAAGGTGAATCTGAAATGAGCATGATGGCAGAGTAACTTTCTTTCTAGGACTTCAAGTTGAACAATGTAAAGATGGAATTTTCATAAATCAAGTTGGTACACTAATGACTTTCTTAAAATATTTGGGATGGATGAGACCAAACCTCAATCCACTCTAATGAGCACATCTATCAAGCTTGATAAAGATGAAAGAGGTAGGTGTGTAGACACTAAACTATATAAGTCTATGATTGGCTCATTGCTATATCTTACAGCTACTAGGCCTGATATAATGTTTAGTGTATGCTTGTGTGCTAGATTTCAATAATCTCATAAAGAATCACACTTACAAGTTGTCAAAAAAATCTTTAGATACCTTAGAGATACTTCTTCCTTAGTACTATGGTATCCTAAAGACTCTACTTTTGCTCTTCATGCTTATTCTGATGCAGATTTTGGTGGAAGCAAAGTTAATAGGAAAAGCACATCTGGTACTTGCCAATTCTTAAGGTATAGACTCATCTCACGGTTCTCCAAGAAATGAAAATAGTGTAGCTCAATCCACAACTGAAGCTGAATATATTGCAGCCGAAAGCTCTTGTGCACGAGTATTGTGGATTAAGTAACAAATGAGTGATTATGGAATAGAGATGAATCAAATTCCTATCAAATGTGATAAAATAGTGCTATTAATCTCACAGAAAATCTCATACAACACTCTAGAACTAAACACATTGAAATAAGGCATCATTTTATAAGAGATCATATGCAAAAAGGTGATATTGTTCTAGAGTATGTAGATACCTTGCATCAATTACCTGATATTTTTACTAAACCTTTAGATAAATAAAAATTTTGCACACTTAGAGGAGAACTTGGTTTAATGAATGCACCTTGAACTTGAATATCATATTTGTATCCTTAGTTGATTGGTTTAAGTTGGTAATGATGGATGCAAGTCCGGAATTTTAAGAATATTTTAACTACTTGCTCATCACATACTTAACTTACCATAATTCTTTAAGAACTTGTGATGGACTTTAGCCATTATGATGATTTGATGAATTGTGTGTTTAACACTTATGTGATTATGTTCAAAAGTCCTTATTAAGTGTTCAACACTCATTTATTTTGAAAAAGAGCATAAATTTAGCAAAATCACCATGTTAGCTCTTAAAAGGCATTTCTCATACAAAAAATTATCACAAAACATACCAAAATGCATTTTCAATGATTTTACAAAGTGTTTTTGCCTTCTACACATCACACAAGATGGTTTCAACTTGCTCAAACCCTGTTTTGATCTTAAAAGACTAAAAATGCATCATTTTACTTGTTTTCAAAATATTTTTCTGCATAAAAATTGAGGCAAATAACTAAGGGATCAATTCCTTGGGTTTTTCATTCCTAAAAATTCAGGTCTAACTATGAGGGATCGATTCTCATTACCATGAGATCGATCCTCTGGCTTCGACATTTTTTGGATTTTGATTCTGCCTAGAAGGGATTGATCCTTTCATTAAAGGGATCAATCCCCTCAGTCCTATACATCTAAATTTGGCTTTTAAAACCTTGATTTTCAATCTTAACAATTCATTTTTACTGTTCTTCTTCCTCCCCTTACTCTCTCAACCAATTTCTTACCTAAAATTTCAGTCTTTCTCATTTCTCCACCAAATTTAATCATTCTTCCACCATTCTTCATCATTTTTAATCTATTTTCACTTCTCACCTTCATCATTTCAAAACGTCTTCTTATCTTACATGTTTTGACTCTACCAAAAACCCATTTTTTGTGTATTTTCATCTTCATTTTTCTCTTCACTCACTCATCCTTTCATCACACTCTCTTCTTCAAATCTCTTCACCACCACACCAACTTGTTGGGTATTGTGTTGGATATCACAAACATCTCCTAGAATCTCATCCCCACTCCTTCAAAGTCACCATCACCAACTGTTTGCTAAAATTCCTCAAAGAACTTTTCTTTGTTTTTCAACTTCCAAGCTTGCTTGCAATACCTCCAGGAGTGAAACATACAGCTAAGAAACGCAAATCTACAGCTTCCTCCTCCTCATCTTCATCCATTCCTACAGTCTTTAATCAAAGTCTCCGCGATGTGGACGAAAAGAATCACTTCCATGAATACTTTGCCAACATGAAAATCAAACATTAGCGACCCATTAATTTTACCTTTCCAAAAGAAATTGAATTTCCTTATCTTGCTTGATTCAAAGCTTTTAAATGGATTACATTCCTTCGCATCAACATTCTTGTTCCATGTAATATTATCCAAGCCTTTTTCTCAAATGCCAAACATATCCATGATCCTAATGATCGATGCAAAGTTATTGGGATCAAGTCATTCATTATGGGACTGTCTATTGAAGTCTCTCCAGACGAGCTTTCCATGGTCTTTCGCATTCCCAACGACGGCCTTATCTATGAAGATGAGAATGCTTCTTTAAACTTTCCCATAGTTGATGATCGAGCAGGTGATCTTTCCTATCTTTGCTCGTCTCCTTCATATCATTATTTCTTAGAATCTTTGTCCCTTTGGCACCAAGTACTCGCAAGTTCGAAAACTTGATCGATTTTGGCTTCATCACATTCACAATGCCATTGCTAAAAGGCTTAATCTTATTCACTTCATTTTCTATGGTTGGGTAAAAATTTTAGAAGGTGGTGCCAAAACAATCGTGTTTCCTCAGCCACTAGCATATTATCTCATTGAAAAAAGGGATTGGCTGCTTGTGTTAAGTTAGTGTTCCACCTGATTTGAGTACTACGATTAATTAGGAACACTTCACAACATGTGTTGGTATCAAAATGTGCGAAGTGGCGTAGGTGGATGGGAAAAGCGACATACATATCATCCAGCTCTAGCTCCTGATAGCGCTCCCGAAGGGGAAGTACCAGATGTTCCTTCTTCATCAGCACCATCGAGTTCAACACCTGCTACACTTGACCAGATCATGCTAATGCTTCAACAATTCAACACAAATCAGCAAACTTTTCAACAAAAGGTTATGATGCGTTTCAACCAAATTAAAACGTGTTTCATTTCTCTTGCAGAGCACCAACAGGCATTTCAGTCTAATTTCAACACCTTCCAAGATACTATCAATTCTCAATTTGCTCGCATAGAGAAGACTCAAACTGCTTTGTACGATGAAGTTCAAAACGTTAGGATGCAACAAGAGGAATTGCTCGAGCAATATCACAAGACCTTTCCCAAGAGATCTTAAGATAGATATAACTAAGATGGTTAGTTTTTAGGATTCCATGAATGCCTAGGACAGTTAATTTAGACTACATATCAAAGGATTATTATGACGTTTTAGCACCTTTATGAATGTCTTTGTGACTACTTTTGTCTATGTTTATGCTAGATATTGTCTTCATAAATATTGGTTAGCTATTATCTTCATGAAATTATTGTCTATTATTGCTTTAAATTACCAATTCCTCGCAATTACTAATTTGTATGTCACTAACTCCTTTATTGTTTGTCATGTATGCATTTGTTAAAGGGGAGTTTAGTGTTTGCTATGACAAAAAGAGGGAGAAACGGGTAAATTTTATTTTAAAAATCATTATTAATTGAGGGGGAATTTTTCAAATATTTTTCAAAGCAAATTTATCTTGATTTTGTCATATCAAAAAGAAGAGATTGTTAGATTTAAATTGACAATTAATATTTTGAAATGACAAAAACATAAGCGTAATTAAATGCTTAATGTTTATGTTTAAATTTGCACAAAGCTTTTTACAACAATATGAAGTGCATATTGAAAATGTTTTATTACAATGCACTTGGAAAACATGAGATTTAGTAATTTTCCATTGAACTAATTGATTAAAATTTTGAAAAAATTACTTAATAAATGTTTTGGACCAAATTTTCACTTGACTAAGTTAAGAATTACTTACATGGACTTGAGAAACGATTTGGGATCAAAGACTACAATTATTTCAGCTCAAAATTGCCTAGAAAAGTCAAGTTTTCATTGCAAGGATCGATCCTCTCCTTCATAGGATAGATCCCGTAATCGCAAAATGCATAAAAGGCTGATTAGGACATAAGGGATCGACCCCTACTCTTAGAGGATCGATCCCAGGGAGGCAGAATGGTTCAAATGCTCGACAAAGCTGAAGAAGATCGATCCCTTAAGGCTAAAAACCGATCCCATGTCATGCAAATTGTGTAAAAAGGCTAGTTTTTAAGGGTTTCAACAGACAAAAATGCATTAAATGCTCTAACAACCATCCTCAGATTGTGCGCATTAAAATACCAACATTTATGAGATTGGAGGGCAGAACAGCACTCATCATCTTCTCTAATCTTCAAAAAAGACTTCAAAACTCAAATCTTCTCTTCATCATACTCTTTGTACTTCATTTGTGTATTTCTATCTTTGAGAGGTCTTACTATACACAACCTATATCAAACTCAAGTTTATATTCAAAAAGGGGAGTGTAATCTTGTGAGGCTATCTTGTGAGAGTTTAGGTATTTTTACAAGGGATTGGTTAAAGAGGGTTCTTCCTAAGCCTACAAAAAGAAGTATAAGAGGTTTCTCCATACCTTGAAGTGGATTATATTGAATTCCAAAGAAAAGCTGAATCAAAACCTTGACAAGTAGATCAAGCAAAGATTGGCTGAACCTCTATAAATCTTGTGTTTGCTTCTTCTCCTTACTCTTTATTTACTGCATTTCTGAATTCAATGCATAAACTGTTTTATTTACTAGTTAAGCTTTTAAAACTCAAATTTAATTGAAAAATAGATTCACCCTCTTCTTAATAGAGCTAGCATTTCTGATCTTATAGAAACCTTAAGCTTTTGATTCCACTGTGAAGCTTACAAAAGATAAGCTACCTAAGGTAATGATCAAATAGCGGTGATTAATACCATAACTGGTATAATGAAACTAGGTGAAATCCTAAACCGATTTTTGGTTATGTGTATTATAAAATTATTGTTGATGCCTAGTATACTTTGCTTGGAGACCAAAATAAAATGAGATTACAGTAATAGATCACTGCATATTCTAGATATGGTACTATAAGTTGAGTCACTCTAAATTTATGGAATTCTATTAGAGTGAAGTTATGAAAATTGTAGCTTACATTCTGAGTCAAGCTCCAAGCAAAATCAGTTACCAAACTCCTTATAAATTGTAATCAAATAAGAAATCAAGTTTGTGCTGCTTTCCATGTTTAAGATTATAAAATCAAGAAAAGGGCTTATAACCCGCAATCAATAAAACTTGACAAAAAAACTATCAGCGATAATTCTATTGGTTATTATGTCAACTAAAAGGATTCTAGATTTTGGTTTTCTGTCATGTAATACTAGAATCATTGAATTTGATTGTGCAATCTATTTGAGGACGACTTAAAGAATAGGAGTTTTAAGCTTTGCAAAGTCATCAAGGAATAACACATTATTATGCCTATCCCTTAAATGTGTTATATTTTTATGAGAAATGCTATGAAAGAAACAATAATTGATCCCAGTACTTTGTTTTATAAAATTACAGCTAAACTTACAAAGGAACATTGATATAAGATTCATTTCTCTTCTAATTTTGATGGTTGTCAAGAGATTATTACTAATCCTAACTTTTCGAGTTGGATACTTACTGCACAGGGTAAGTATATGTTGTATAAAGATGCATGAGATCTAGTTGAATTGCCACATCATTATAGACTAAAACAAACTTTAAAAGCCAGGTAGAAAGATTCAAAGCTAAATTATGGCCAATAGCTTTACACAAAGGCAAGGAACTAGAAATAAGAATATAAAATGCATTATGTTCACCCTTTATAATTAGTCTTTTAAGTATGGTTTCTTCCTAAATGAACTTACTAACATTTATTTTACATTTTAAGTAGCAAAATTGGGCTATTGGAGTAATTTGAGCTAAAATGGCAGTTTTGAGTTTTTTTAACAACTAAAGGGTAATATGGTAATTTCACATCCTTTGATTTATTGGATGAGAAAGAAGTCTCCATAGGAATTAAAGTTGACATCCTAATCTTTTCAAATTGTATTTGATGGCATAAATTCAAGTTAGTTTGGTTGGTCAAAGCTTTGTTCAAACTCAACACAGAAATTTGGAATACGAATCTTAATGGAATTTGGATTACTAGATTAGTATTTAAAGACCACTTATGCAGATCAGTTTGGAGAGAAATTTTAATGGTAATAAAAATACAAAGAAGAGACTTCAAATAAGAGAAGGATTACTAAAGATACAAGTTTGAATGGAATACTTCAAGATAAAGATAAGGATAAGGATAAGATAAAGGAGATATTAAATTAAAGAAGGAATCCTACTTGAAGATAAACTCTGATAATTACAAATATGGTTCTATTTGAAGTATATCTCTTGTAATTCTAGGCCCATAGATAGACTCATTAGGGGCTAGAACAAAGATATAACGTATTCTTCTTCATCATCTTCTTATTTTATATTTATTCTTTTTTAAAGCATGTCTTACCAGGTCTTTTATTTTCGATTAAAAGGAATTTCAAACCTTTGAATGATAATTATGGAATTTATTTGTGTGAAATCCCTAAATTACTGTAAATTTTCCCATATTTGTAAAGCATTTCAGCTTCAATGGAATAAATAAATATGAATTTTCTGATATATAAATGGTGTATAGGACATAAGGGGAATTAAAGGAATTGAGGGTCAAATAGTCAAAGGGGCAAAGGAGGTGGTCAATGGCTGAGATGATGAGCATGCATTAATGGGCATTAAATGCCATGGCATGACTCACCATCATCCTCATCACCCCACGGCAGCACCCATTCCCCTATTCCTCTCGTTCTTTCCATTTTTCTTTCAAGTTTCCAATTTTCTCACCTTGACAAACCACCATCTCATGCCATCGATTCGTTAAGTTCCTAGAACGAAATACAATCCTTATTGATAGCATAAGCCATACCTTTAATATGAAAGGCTAGATCGAAGTGAGTAAGGAGATCTAGAAATCTTGAAAGTTGGTGAATAGTAAAGGTAAGAGAAGAAATGGTTTTAGTTAATTTTTATTGATGGTTTGGAGTTGTATAGAGTTGGTAGAATACGTTTATTAAGGCTTAATTGTCATGATATTTACAGCTTGAAGAAGTGAAAAAGGACAAGGGTTGATTTCCACCAAGCTTGTGGATTAAATTGCATCCGAGGTAAGGAATTTATGTAACGGACGTAGGGTGACTATGTCCGCATGTTTTAAATGTATTTGAACTGCTTTGGGAAGAAGTACAGCTGGTTTAATTTCAGGAAAAGGGTACCATTTGGGTCCTACTCCTAGTACCAATTAGGTTATGAGCAACTGACTGCCTAGAAACAACCAAAGCGGAGATTTTGGAAAACCGAGATAAACCAGTCGACTACTATGTAAGCCAGTCGACTGCTATTTTTTCAGAAAGTATTCTGTTTCAAACCAGTCGACTGCTATAAGGAACAGTCGACTGCATTTATTTGAAAAGCATTCTGTTTCAAAACCAGCCGACTGCCCAGAGGGCTAGTCGACTGCTATTTCTCGGGGAACATTCTGATTCAAAATAGATCGACTGCTATTTGGGACCAGTCGATTGCCCTATGTGTATTTGAAAAATGAAATATTTGAATTTCAAAAGGGAAAGAAATTCAAAAGAAATTCAATAAAGCAAAACGTGGTGTAGCAGCCGACTGCCTTAAAGACCAGCCGATTGCCTATTTGAAAGAGAGGTTTTGAAAACCTATTTTAAGAAAGTATATTTGTATTTGTTTAAAGCCTATATGAATAAGGTTTTTGAGACTATGAATCTCTTGAAAGAGCATGCACATTATTTGTACTTGTACTTGACTGAAGAGCTCTAGTCCAGCCCTCAGACCCGCAGTAAGGCACCTGACTAGTGAGCACTGTGAGCTATAAACATTGGCCATATGTCTCTTACTTGTTCGGCTTTGGGGAGGATCCCTGGCCCATACGTGGGTACGCCATTTATTTGATATATCTCAGGATTATCCCCTACGAGATATATTTGCAATATTCATTATGAGAATTACTTGGTGCATGATTCTATTGGATATAAATTGTCTCCCATATATTTGAAAGTACTTGAAGTTATTTGTATTTACTTATTTTAGTGCACATGATTTGAGATCCGTGGAAATATTTGAAAGCACGATTTACTTGTATTTGATATTTGTAAAAGATATATATGGCATATGCTTTATAATGAATTTACATGACATTATAGAGCCAAGCAGGAAAACTGTATATAATGATATAGTACGCTCTTTTACATAAGTTTCTTACTGAGCGTAAACTCACTCCTTTACGAACATTTTTCATACAAAGTATTTGAAGTAAATCCAGCTCTGGATAGAGGAGCATATTTTGGGATTTGATATACCTTCGAGAAGTGCTTCCCACTAGTCGTTTGAAGGTATAATCAGTTGGCCGTACTTCGGCTATTGTATAGTACAGTACCACACTTGTGTATATTTAGGGAACTAGGTTGTGTAAATATTTGAGATCCTGATATATGTGACACATGTTTATAAATGAAAAATTTTATGCATGTGAAAATGGATATTGTGCTTTGATAGTAATGCCTAAAGCATAAGAGTAAGGAAGACTGACATCGGATAAACTAGTCAATTTATTTGTTATTTGAAGTAGAAGTAGTTGTTGTTTGGTTAGTGACGAGGACGTCACAGATTGGTATCAGAGCTGATGTGACTGAAGTTTGTCGATGTCAATAAGCTAGAATTAGAGTATTTTTCCAATGTACTGTACTAGTCTACTTGATTATGTGTAGTATAACTATTTGAAGTTATACTAAATCAGATTATTTGATCATGGTCCTAACAGCATGAGTACTCGAAGGAAGGGTACTAGACGAGGACGAGGACGGGGTCGTGATGAACCACCCCCAACACAGTCTTCTCTTCCATCTCCACCGCATAGCCCGAATACAAGGCCAGCAAAAATGGAGAAACATATGGAAAACATGGCCGCGATGTTCACGCAATTCATGTCAAACTTCCCAAACGTGGCCACTAGTGTACCCACAGCTTCAACTACTGTACCTCCTACACCTATGGTACGACCCCCACCAGTCCCAGCTAATGAGAGGCGGGATCCTACAACTTACTGTAGTGTAACTTTGATCAAAGAGTTTAAGAAGCTGGATCCGCCTAAGTTTAAAGGGGACAGTGATCTAGTGGCCGCGAAAAATTGGATGTAGGCGATCACTAAGTCATTAGGATACAGGGCTTGTACGGAGAAGGAGAAGGTGGGATTGGCCACCTATTTGTTAGTGGATGAGGTAAAGCCATAGTGGCAGGCTACTCAGACAGTGTTAGAGGCCCAACATTCAGAAGTAACGTGGGATAGATTTGTGGAGGCTTTTAATGAACAATATGTCGCACGCACTACTTAGAGAAGTCTACAGGTTGAGTTCTTGAACTTGACTTAGGGGAATATGACGGTTAGTCAGTACGAGTTGAAGTTCATTACACTGAGCAGATTTGATCCTGAAGTATTGAGAAGAGAGGATCATAAGACCTACAGGTTTATGGAGGGATTGAGACCTTCCATCAGGTCTAAGTTATACCCCTTGGATATCACTACATATGGAAAGGCAGTCCGTAAGGCTCAACTATGTGAGCAGGACTACGAGTTTCATCAGGCTGACTTTCGGGCTAGGAATAAGGGTAAAGAACCTATGAAGCGGAAGTCAGATGAGAGAGCCTCGAGTGATAGATATCCATCTAGGAGGAATAGGCCTTATGACAAAACCTCGAAACGTAAGCAAGTCTGTTATAAGAAAATAAATTACCTTCATTTAATGGTTATATGGAATTATGTTAAACATGGAGTTTTGATGATTATGATACATGAACTCTTAGATCCACCGGGATCAAGATAGGTGATGAGAGATCCCGACATCCA
Source organism: Heritiera fomes (assembly GCA_032173925.1). NCBI lineage: Eukaryota > Viridiplantae > Streptophyta > Magnoliopsida > Malvales > Malvaceae > Heritiera > Heritiera fomes. The sequence goes on along the minus strand of JAPDPM010000001.1, from coordinate 22,913,655 downwards.
GCTGGTAGTACCGCTAGCTTACCGAGGAGTACGATGCCAAGGTGTGAGCATTGCGGGAAATTTCATGGAGCACAACCTTGCCGATTTGCAAGTGGGGCTTGCTATTGGTGTGGTGAACAGGGACATAGGATTAAGGATTGTCCCAACATAAACCAGAGGGCACCTGAAGAGTCAGAGAAGACCCTTTAACCACAACCTAAGACCACCCAACCTTAGTGTAAGGCCACAGCGACAGAAAAAGGAAAGGTGCCCGTGACTCAGGGACGGGTATTTGCCATTGATAAGGAGTCCGCTGATGCGTCATTAAAGATGATTCAGGGTAAGATTTACCTTAATGATACATATGTCCTTGCCTTATTTGATCCAGGCTCTACGTACTCTTTTATTTCCCCTATGGTTGCTATGAGACTAAATGTTGAGCCTGAGTATTTAGGAAAATTATTGCAAATAAGTACTCCATTTAGGGAATCCCAAATGACGGACATAGTGTATCGTAATTGTAAGCTACGGGTAGGAGAAAGAGAATTAATAGCTGACCTAATCCTATTGAATATGTATGGGTTTGATGTTATTTTGAGAATGGATTGGTTAGCTAAGAATCATGTGATGATAGATTGTCATGCTAAGAGTGTGATTTTCTCTTCTCCCGTTAACTATATTGTAAATTTTGCAAATGATTAATGTACAAGTTTGATTGTTACTTGATTAATAGTAAAGTAATTGATAGAATATACTTGTGATGTGAAGGGTTTATAGCATATGTGGTGGACGTAGATCAGAAACGTCTCGCACTTCATGAAATTTCAGTAGTTAATAAATTTTTTGAGGTGTTTCCGGATGATCTTCCAGGATTTCTTCCGGATAGGGAAGTGGAGTTCACTATCAATTTGGTGTCGGGGACTGAGCCTATTTCGAGATCTCCCTATCGGATGGCGTTAGTGGAATTAGAAGAAGCAGCTTCAGGAGTTGCTAGACAAGGGATTCATACGACCTAGCGTATCCCCTTGGGGTACTCCTATATTGTTTGTCCGGAAGAAAGACGGTAGTATGAGGTTGTGCATCGACTACCGATGGTTGAATAAGGTAACCATCAAGAACAAGTATCCTCTTCCCAGGATTGACGACTTGTTTGATCAGCTTAAGGGTGCACAAGTCTTTTCCAAGATAGACTTGAGGTCAGGATATCACCAATTGAAGATTCGGAGTGAAGATATCCCTAAGACTGCATTCAGGACACAGTATGGTCACTATGAGTTTCTAGTGATGCCGTTTGGTTTGACCAATGCACCCGCAGCCTTCATGAACTTGATGAACAATGTATTCAAACAGTACTTGGACCAGTTTGTCATTTTATTTATTGATTGCATCTTGGTGTACTCGAGGTCTCGGAAAGAGCAAAAGCAGCAATTGAGGATAGTTTTGGAACCCCTTAGAGATCGAGGATTGTATGCCAAGCTAAGTAAGTGTGATTTTTGGCTAGATCATATCTCCTTTCTGGGTCATATAATTAGTAAAGATGGAGTTTCGGTCGATCTCTCAAAGATTGAAACAGTGGTGCAATGGGAGAAACCAAAGATAGTAACAGAGATAAGGAGTTTCCTGGGTCTAGCTGGCTACTATTGAAGATTTGTGGAGGGTTTCTCGAGATTAGCTGCTCCATTGACGCGCTTGACGCGCAAAGAGGTGAAGTTTGAATGGAATGATGCCTGTGAGCAAAGTTTCCAAGAGTTGAAGCGCAGGCTGACAACTGCACCGATCCTCACCATTCCTAGTGGTTCAGGAGGATATGTGGTGTATAGTGATTCCTCAAGGCAAGGTTTGGGATGTGTGCTAATGCAACATGGTAAGGTAGTTGCCTATGGTTCTCGACAACTAAAAGACCATGAGAAGAACTACCCAACTCATGATTTGGAGTTAGCTGCAGTAGTATTTGCTCTAAAGATTTGGAGGCATTACTTATATGGCGAGAGATTTCAGATTTTTATGGATCATAAAAGTCTGAAGTATCTGTTCTCCCAGAAGGAGTTGAATATGAGGCAAAGGAGATGGCTCGAGCTACTTAAGGATTATGATTGTGAGATCATGTAGCACCCGAGAAAGGCCAATGTGGTGGTGGATGCTTTGAGCCGAAAGCATGTGAGTATGGTGTCTTACATGATGGTAAGAGAATATGAGTTGTTAAAACAGTTTGCAAGCCTCAATTTAAATGTTACACCTTATGAGCAATTTGGAATAATGGCTAGTTTGAGGATTGAGCTGGAATTGATGGACAGAATTCGGGTTGCTCAAAGGGAAGATGCCCAATGTATTGAGGCCATGGATGGAATCCGATCAGGTATACTCTCGAAATTTGATATTGGTAGTGATGAAATTTTGAGGTTAAATAACTGTATATGTGTTCCTAAGGACAATGAGTCGAGGAAGCTAATCTTGAAGGAAGCACATTCCACTAAGTACACATTACACCCGGGGAACACGAAGATGTATCACAATCTTCGCAAGGTGTATTGGTGGACTGGCATGAAGAGAGACATAGCTGAGTTTGTAGCAAAATGTTTAATGTGCCAACAGGTTAAGGTAGAGCACCAAAGACCAGCAAGTTTGTTGCATCCTCTACCTATACCTATATGGAAATGGGAACACATTACGATGGATTTTATTATGGGATTGCCCAAGACCAAGAGGAATCATGATGGTGTCTGGGTAATGGTGGATAGATTAACCAAGTCAGCTCACTTCCTACCTATGAAGTATACTGATACACTTAGTGCTTTGGCAGACTTGTATGTGAGAGAAGTCATTAGACTACACGGTGTTCCAGTGAGCATTACATCGGATAGAGATTTCAGGTTTACTTCCCACTTTTGGGAACATTTTCAGGAAGCCATGGGATCTCAGCTGAATTTCAGCATAACTTTTCATTCGCTGACCAATGGGCAGTCCGAGCGCACTATTCAGACGCTCGAGGATATGTTGAGAGCTAGTGCTTTGGATTTTAAAGGCTCATAGGACGACCATCTGCCATTGGCTGAGTTTGCTTATAATAATAGCTATCATGGAAGCATCGGGATGGCACCATAAGAGGCCCTCTATGGTAGAAGGTGTCGATCGTCGATTAGGTGGGAAGAAGTGGGCGAGCGTAGGTTATTGGCTTTAGATTTAGTCGAGCAAGCCCCTAAGGATGTTAATTTGATTTGTTAAAGACTCAAGACAGCTCAGAGTAGACAAAAGAGTTATGCGGATGCTCGACGGAGACCATTTGAGTTTTTGGTTAGAGACTATGTGTTTTTGAAAGTTTCTCCATCCAAAGGGATCATGAGATTTGATCGACGAGGTAAGCTGAGTCCTCGCTAATCGGACCATTTGAGATCCTAGATCGCGTTGGAGATGTGGCCTATAGGTTTGCACTACCTTCAAAGTTATCGGGAGTACACAATGTCTTTCATGTTTCAATGCTTCGGAAGTATAATCCGGATCCGTCTCATATCATTGAATATGAACCCTTAGAGATTCAGGAAGACATGAGTTATGTGGAGAAACTGATTCGGATTTTGGATAGGAAAGATGAGGTGCTAAGGTCTAAGACGATTCCACTGGTTAAAGTTCTCTGGCAATACCATACGACGGAAGAAGCTACGTGGGAACTAGAGAGCTTGATGAAAGAGAAATATCCGGAATTGTTTGAGATGTAACCTTATTTGAATTTGGAGGACCAAATTCTCTAAGGTGGGGAGAATGTTAAATCCCCAAATTACTGTAAATTTTCCCATATTTGTAAAGCATTTCAACTTCAATGGAATAAATAAATATGAATTTTCTGATATATAAATGGTGTATAGGACATAAGGGGAATTAAAGGAATTGAGGGTCAAATAGTCAAAGGGGCAAAGGAGGTGGTCAATGGCTAAGATGATGAGCATGCATTAATGGGCATTAAATGCCATGGCATGACTCACCATCATCCTCATCACCCCACGGCAGCACCCATTCCCCCATTCCTCTCGTTCCTTCCATTTTTCTTTCAAGTTTCCAATTTTCTCACCTTAACAAACCACCATCTCATGCCATCGATTCGTTAAGTTCCTAGAACGAAAAACGATCCTTATCGATAGCATAAGCCATACCTTTAATATGAAAGGTTGGATCGAAGTGAGTAAGGAGATCTAGAAATCTTGAAAGTTGGTGAATAGTAAAGGTAAGAGAAGAAATGGTTTTAGTTAATTTTTATTGATGGTTTGGAGTTGTATAGAGTTGGTAGAGTATGTTTATTAAGGTTTAATTGTCATGATATTTACAGCTTGAAGAAGTGAAAAAGGACAAGGGTTGATTTCCACCAAGCTTGTGGATTAAATTGCATTCGAGGTAAGGAATTTATGTAACGGACGTAGGGTGACTATGTCCGCATGTTTTAAATGTATTTGAACTGCTTTAGGAAGAAGTACAGCTGATTTAATTTCAAGAAAAAAGGTACCATTTGGGTCCTACTCTTAGTACCAATTAGGCTAGGAGCAGCCGACTGCCTAGAGACAACTAAAGCGGAGATTTTTGATAACCAAGATAAACCAGTCAACTGCTATGTAAGCCAGTCGACTGCCATTTTCCCATAAAGTATTCTGTTTCAAACCAGTCGACTGCTATAAGGGACAGTCGACTACTTTTATTTGGAAAGCATTCTGTTTCAAAACCAACCGACTGCCCAGGGGGCCAGTCGATTGCTATTTGTCCAGAAACATTCTGTTTCAAAACCAGCCGACTGTCTAGGGGGCCAGTCGACTATCATTGCTCGGGAACATTCTGTTTCAAAAACGGTTGACTGCTATTTGGGACCAGTCGACTACCCTATATGTATTTTGAAAAATGAAATATTTGAATTTCAAAAAGGGAAAGAAATTCAATAAAGCAAAACGTGGTGTAGCAGCCGACTGCTTTAAAAACCAGTCGACTGCCTATTTGAAAGAGAGGTTTTGAGAACCTATTTTAAGAAAGTATATTTTTATTTGTTTAAAGCCTATATGAATAAGGTTTTGGAGACTATGAATCTCTTGAAAGAGCATGCACATTATTTGTACTTGTACTTGACTGAAGAGCTCTAGTCCAGCCCTCAGACCCGCAATAAGGCACTTGACTAGTGAGCACTATAGGCTATAGACATTGGCCATACGTCTCTTACTTGTTCGGCTTTGGGGAGGATCCCTGGCCCATACGTGGGTACGCCATTTATTTGATATATCTCAAGATTATCCCTTACGGGATATATTTGCGGTATCCTCATGAGATCTCTCTTGGATTATCCCCTACGGGATATATTTGCGGTATCCGTTATGAGAATTACTTGGTGCATGATTCTATTGGATATAAATTGTCTCCCATATATTTGAAAGTACTTGAAGTTATTTGTATTTGCTTATTTGAGTGCACGTGATTTGAGATCCGTGAAAATATTTGAAAGCACGATTTACTTGTATTTGATATTTGTGAAAGATATATATGGCATATGCTTTATAATGATTTTACATGACATTATAGAGCCAAGCAGAAAAACTGCATATAGTGATATAGTACGCTCTTTTACATAAGTTTCTTACTAAGCGTAAACTCACTCCTTTACGAACATTTTTCATACAGAGTATTTGAAGTAAATCCAGCTCCGAATAAAGGATCATATTTTGGGATTTGATATACCTTCGAGATGTGCTTCCCACTAGTCATTTGAAGGTATAATTAGTTGGCCGAAATTTGGCTATTGTACAGTACAGTACCACACTTGTGTATATTTGGGGAACTAGGTTGTGTAAATATTTGAGATCCTGATGTATGTGACACATGTTTATAAATGAAAATTTTTATGCATGTGAAAATGGATATTGTGCTTTGATAATAATGCCTAAAGCATAAGAGTAAGGAAGATTGACATTGGATAAACTAGTCAATTTATTTGTTATTTGAAGTAGAAGTAGTTGTTATTTGGTAAGTGACGAGGACGTCACAATTTGAGCGTAATATTATGTTGATTTTATAGCTTGAATATCTAAAATTCTTCTGTGAATATTAACATGATTTTTTTTGTTTAATTGTTAGGGAGCATACTATATAATTAAGCTTTATAATCTAATGTTAGTTTAGAACTTAAGTTTGTAATTACTTAAGGTTTCTAACAATCAGTCGTAAAGAGGAATTGATGTTTATTGTCAAGTTTTCGTTCAATTTCTAAGAGAATTTAGAAATAAGTTAAATTAACGAAGCTTATGAGTTCATTATTTAGCTTCAACTTATCTTTCTAATTCTTAAAGCTACTACAAATTATATCTAGAGAGCTTATTCTAGGTAGTTTAATAGTCAAAGATTAATTCAAAAGCTTGGTTCAATTAACGACTAAATACAGAAAGATTAATATAACAGAGCTTGGCGTTATATTAGGGTTGATTATTCAAATATAAAATTTATAAATTAAAATTAATGATCAATGTTTAATATCAAGGGTGAAAAGTATCCTAATAACCGAAAGCTTCTTTGATTATTTATACAACTCAATTCTATCTTTTCTTTAATAGTAGTATAAAACTATTGAAAAACTCCATTTTAATTGCTATTTTATAAGGATTAAAATCTATGACAAATAAATTGTTTTCAATCTTTTTGGGATCAATCTTTACTTTTCTATCTACAAAGTAGTTAAATAGAGTAAAATTAATTTAGTGCATTCAACACACATCAATTAGTTAGAAGGAAATCTTTTTTCCTACTTCTAACAAATATTCTTTTAGAATTATGATGGAATATGGTAGCTCATTCTAATTAAAAGCTACAATCAAATGGACATTAGAATGTGTAAATGGAGCAACCTTAAAATTTGTAGTTCTTGAGACAGAAAATACAATTCATGAACTTGAAAATTAATTCACAAACAATAACTGACATCCAAATTGTGATATTAAAGGTAAGGATTTATATATGATACACTGACAGTGTATAGTCTCCATACACTATCAATGCACCAGAGGTTGACATCTCATTAATAAGCCCTTATGAGCAAATTGAAAAAAATTTATCTGCGTCTATTTTTAAGGGCTTGATTTTTTTTTAGTTTGCATATTGAATAGGTGTTAACCTCTAATGCATTGACAGTGTATAGAAACTATACACTATCAGTGCATCACATACAAACCCTAAAAGTAATGTGATTGTCACTTTAATGAGAACATTATTGATCTGTAAATGGCTCCACTTTAAGGTCAGTAGAAGTAACTATATGTGTTGGTTGTACTTTAAGTTGATGATATCAAATAGCAACTTTTGACACTAACATGCTAATGAGACAAAAGTTTATATTGTCATGATGAAGAATCTAAGTGAAGCCCTTATTTTATTTTAAGTGATGAGATTCTTTATGTCAACTTTATAGGATACTGTGTTTGTCTAAAAAAAACCTATATTAAGTGTTGAGTAGGTTTTATGTTTTTTGTTTTCCTATTGAGGCATTTTTTTGAGAGAAGTGGCATAGTATGAAAATTTTAGTGTCATCAAAGAGATAATGAAAAAGCTCATATGTTGAGAGTTATGTATGTCTTTATTATGGAATATTTGTTGTATGCTTAAGTTAGTACACATTTTGTTGTAGGCTATGTTGTAAGTGTTCTTTTGAGATACTTGAGTGATCTTATAATATAAAGTTGGAAAATGCAAAGAAAGTGTTTAGATATTAGCAAATTCGACATTCTAGGTCTAGTTGGATATTCTAATGCTAATTTCGCATGCTATCCAAATGATTAAGAGCAACTTCTATTGTATATGCATGTCGGCTGTAGAGCTATTCTTGGAGAGTGTAAAAGAAACTAACATTTACAATGTCCTCGACTATGGAGGCTAGGTGTGTAGCGTGTCGTGAAGCTACATTATAGGCTATTTTGCTACAAAATTTTATCCCAGGACTTGTTTATGTGGTTTCCATTCTGAAGCTGCTAGAGATGTAGTGTGGTAATGCTATAGCAATTGTTTTTTCTCTAAAAATGCTGGGAGTTTCTCACACTCAAACATAAATATATCATCTTTCGATTTTTTAGAGAGAAAATAATGAAATTCATTATAAATAGATTGTGGAACACATATCTAAAGTGCTAATTTTCGTTGATCTAGTAACTAAAAGTTTGGTTGCTAAAGTGTTTTGATGACATGACATTTGTACGAGGCATATAGAGCCTTCTGCTATATTGAGTTTGTGCGCATCCTAATAAATATGACATTTTGTTGGATGAGACTTCCACTTTAGTCTTATGTGCTACTTTTGAAGTAATGCATCATTCGATTGAGATGTATTGTCACATCCTGTGACCACATTTTTCACGTATTTCTATACAACTTATCCGGTTGGGTTGTCTGTGATACTTCACTTTTCATATTCATTTAACTATTAAATATAAAATTCGTAATATCAATTACATCCCCTATCTTAATTCTCAAGAAAGTAGTACTGAAAGTAAGTCTAAATACAGAAAATAAATGATCATACCTCATATTATAAATCAAACTGTCGCAATGTCTCCAAATGCGCAGCTCGAAATCCTCAGATGTCAGACCTCATAGTCACCGAAAATCTGAAATGTTAAAATTGGGGAGTGAGCAAACCACGGCTCAGTAAGAGAGTTATATGCAACACTTGATATTCAGCTATCTATATGCTGAAAATAATTTTTCACTTTCTTTAAATCTTCCTAGAGGCTCTAGGCTCACATGTAGGAAGGATACTACAATCGGCTAGGGATCCAGATGGAGTAAGATAGGTATTTTGAAATACCTGTCTTGTCCCGGAACCTAGAAGCAACTGTAGAGAGTACTGTATAAATTATTCTCAAAACGATTTAATATTCGTTTTCTGTAGAGTAAACCATTTATTTTTCTTCACTTCAGTATGTTTTAAAACACGTGACAGTTCATTAGTAAAACAGTGATTTACTTCTGTTCTCTTCAGTACAGTTAAAAAAACACGTGATAGTATAGTGGTTTGTAAATATCCAAATCATTGGATAAATCACTCTGTAATTATTTCTATTCTAGAAATAATTTTCAATGTTATTCTTTTTGAATAACCATTAATTTCTCTTTAGTTCAGTAACCGTATCTTACAGTTCAGTAAAACAGTATATTTAGTAAAACAGTATCTTGATATGATTCAATCAGAAAACAATAAATAATAGCTACCAATTCAGTAAACAGTATACGGTAGCTTTCAGATCAGTATCATGGAGACCAGGCAACACCCTAAATATATCATGCTATAATAATATCATCCCTAATAGGGAAACATATGAGATCTATGGCCATAGTCTATGGGGTCCTCAGTGTGCACTGATCAGGTGTCCACTGGGACGCTGATAATAGGATCAGTATCTATCAGTACTAACACGTGACACATGAGCATGATATGGGGCCTAACAGTCTCAAAACAGTAAACACGTGATATAAACCTCATTTATGAAATCAATTTCACTGAATATAAGTTCAATCAATCCACAAATATTCATAAGAAAAATATTTTCGTCTTATGAACAACAATTTATAAAATATTCATACTGGGGTAATCATTCCCGAAAATGTTCTAAATATTATAGAACAGTATAAATCACATTTTCCATATAGTGAAAACAGTTTATAAAATAATCACTGTAAAACATAAAAGGTCATAACTATCCTTTTTCACTGTAAAACATATACGCACGCTTTTCCGTGCTTTCTATCAAAAACATGATTTTCAAAGTTATCGGGATTCAAATCAATTATTTTTATGATTTATGATAAATTAAAATATTTATTTTTCAAATTAACACTCCCATCCCGTGTTTTCTCTGTAAACACATGCGGAGACCTTCTAATCTAAAACACTGTTTTCCACCTTTAATGACCTTCATGGAATTTTCTATAAACACTTATTTTCACAATTGAACCCATAAAGGTTATTTATAAAATCAAGTGAATATATATTTGGAGAAATATTATTAAAATATTCACTTTGGTCCTTTTCATTTTTCACCTCGCTTCACGTGAAATATCACCTATCGGGATAAATTTAGGTGATTTCCTTTTTCACCATTCTCAAAAACATGAATATTTTAAAATTAATTATCAATATATTCCTGTTTTATAAGAACTAATCGATTTCTCGATTTTTGTGTTAGAAATCGTTTCTCGTAATGAAAAATCATTTATTATGATTTTCGATAATTTTTCCAATAATTTTCGGCAGTACAACGGCTACCGATTGGATAGCCTCCTGCATGAAAAATACAGTTTAAATCTCAACCGGTAAATTACCACAATTTTCCAACCAATCATTATCAATAGCATTTATAAAATTAAATGCATAATTTAAAACATGTGTGCCAAATATCCTTACAGGCTGCACATGTCTCCCTTACCTGTCTCGGGTCGGCGACTGCCTCTCGAAGGTTGTGCCCGTGTTCACTTCGCCCGATTCCATCGGCTCGATTATCAAAGGAATTTTCTGGAAATTAAAATTTTAAAATTTAGAATTTTTTCATAATTATTTAAATAAATAAATTATTTAAATAATTTAACACTTTTTGAGATTTCTTACCGATTCCCGTAATTCTCAAGATTTCCCCGAATTCCTTTTCTTTTCCTCTTTCTTCTTTTTCCTCTTTCTTCTTTCTTTTTCTCTTTTCTTTTCTTTTTCTTTTTCTTTTTCCTTTTTCTTTTCTTTTTTCTTTTTCTGGCTCAGACCAGTTCAAACCGGTCAGATGTGGTTCACCGCCGGTTCTCCTTCGGTGGCCGGTTCTCCTACGGTTCGGCGGCTCTTCAGCTGGCCGACAACACGGTGAACCTGCTGGTGGTCTCCATTTGGCCTAGTTCGGCGGCACGGCGGTGAATCTACTCGGTTTGCCTCGGTTTCTTCTCCTCCTCTGTTCGGCCTTTCTCCGCCATCGATGGCCTCACCGGTTGCCTCCTACTTCTTCCTCTACCTCCGGTGGTGCTTCGATGGCAGTGGCGACGGCCAATTTGGCCGGCATCGCCAGATCCCTTTTTTCTTTTTTTTTTCCTTAGCTTCCGTCGAAATCTCCCTCCTCCTTTTCTGTTTTTCTTCCGTTTTCTGTCGCCAGCATCATCCTTCTCTCTCCCTCCTCCTTTCTCCCTCGCAGTCGGTGGCAACGCCGCCACCGTCGTCTTTGGCTGGGAGGGTCGGGATACTCCCGATCTCTCCTTTCCCTTTTTGTTTTTATTTTTCTTTCTATTTTTATCTATACTATATAATATATATTATACTTATAATATAACATATCTTTTATGTATATTACATATATAATACATATAATATTATTATTATATATAGTATAGTACTATATATATTATGTTTTAACAAAATACATATCTAGTATATTTATGTATATTTATATACTTTAAAATTAATTAACCTTTACATATATATTTAATTATATATATGTTATAATACCATATATATTGTATTTACAATATATACATTTTCAAAATTTAATGTAAGTTAATATTTACATTTTTCTCATATATGTATATATATATATATATATATATTTATATATATATATATATATATATATTTATATATACATAAAATGTCATACTTGAATACATATGTATTATTTAAATTTATAAAATAGTATATATATACTTATATATACCAATGTATATTTAATATATACTATATACCATACTGTATTTAAATACATATGTATTTGCATCAAAATACATTTATATAATATATAATTATATAAATATATTTCATATTTATTCCTTATTTTTATTTCCAAATTTAATTTTCCTTCACACCATTTTCCTAATCCGTCACTTTCTCCATTCTCGGAATCTTTCCACAATATTCCAATCTCACCATTTTATTTATTTCTTTTCTCCAATATTTATTTTCAATATTTATAATTTCCAATAAATGAAAAATTTTACTGTTATCACATGTATGGACCTAATGGAAATGAATATTTATTATGTTTTCATGTCATTTTCATTTTACACTTCCGTACTACTATTTTGTGAAGTGTTTATGATTCTACACATTTGTACCTTATAGATATAATGCATTCTAAGCTCAATGCTATTATTGGTGAAGTATTTATGAGTGTATGCATTTATTCCCTATCAGTACAATGCATCTTAAGACTCATAAAAGCTTACTATTAATGAAGTATTTATAAGTCTACAAAATAGTACCCTATCATTACTATCCATTCTGAGGCTTATGAATAATTGAATACTTATGTATAGTATGGTGACTTAGATATATGCTCAGATTTGACATTCTAGTCATGATCATTCTGATGGTGCGATATCTATAATAAATAGTGATTTCATTGTCCAAGTGAGAGATTATTAGACTTATCTCATTTAGTGGACTAGCAAAGTCAACTTGACTCGAATCTAATTTAGAATAATATCAAATTATTGAACAATTTAGTAAAATTGATAATAATATACCCAAGTTGAGTAGTATGATATTGGTCAAGTGTGATCTTAATATTGTTATGTGCTTAAACCTTTAATAGGACAAGTCAATTTGTACTAATTAAGGGAGATCTCTACTCTCAACCTATATATATATATATATATATATATATATATATAGAACGAGAGAGAGAGAGAGAGAGAGAGAGATTGTTACCCAATACACTATCAGTAGAGTTTTTTAAACTCCGTAAACAAGTTTAAGATAATGACACATAACTCATTTCACTTATTTTTTATTTTTTTTAATATTCCATTAAAGATATGTGTCATAATTTTAACCATATTTGTGGAGTCTAAAAACTTTATTTACAGTGTATTGGATAATAATCCTAAATATATATAATTGATCCATTAAGTTTTGTACTTCGAAAAGAAGGGATGAGAGTAGTGAAACCCTTATCTCTCTTTCTCTCACTTATATAGGCTTGAGAGTAGTCAACAAGGAGCATTCGGAGCATAGTTCAACACCGCAGTACTTTGACATAACGATATTAAGCTCTCGTTCTCATCTAAGTCAATTTTTGATACATTTAAACATCGTGTTGATAACTTGATGAGATTACGACTAGTTTCAACACTTTATCCTTAGAAATCACCTCTACACTTCTATTCTCATCCCAATTGAAGCATACCGTTATCATAACAAGACTCACTCGATATTTCTTTATAATTAGGATCCACACCACAAAACATATTGATTTTGTCGGTGGTTTTAGTGTGTAAACTATAAAAAATACAAACAAGGTTTGCCACTTTACTGCATGCATCAAGATTAACGTGCATAATTTGTTAATTCTTTTGTGCAAAGATTAAAGTTTGAGGAGAAAGATGAATACGAGTCCAAATGAATTGAAAAAACAACCTATAGGAATGATGGGAAATTTAGCACAATATTGCATGGCATCAAGTTGGGAAAATTATTAAGGCCCTCGCACAAAGCATTGGATTGATCAATTACAGGCAACTCAACCTGAAAATTCTAGTAGGATGGAAGTTTACCATTGTCCAACAAAGTGTTCTATGAATAGGAATGTTTGAATTTCCATAAAAAAAATTCCATGGACTTATTGACTTGTAGATATGAAAGTAAAAATTTTGAAAATTGAAAAAAAATATTTTTATTAATTAATAAATAATTGTTTTATGAAGAAATATAATATATATATATATATATAGAGAGAGAGAGAGAGAGAGAGAGAGAGAGAGAGAGAGAGAGAGAGAGAGAGATACTCAACATTTAACTTAATTTCTAAGAATACAAATTTTGATTTTTGTAAAATTTAATGCGTTGAAGAATTGTTTGTAATTAAGTTTATTTAATTGATATATAAACTTAATTGGTATGAATTCTTAGTAAATAAGAATTTTTGGTAATGAAGTAAAGGACTATAAATATTAAATAAGTCTTAACTTTTAGAATTTTGAGAAATGTAGCCTTTATGTGGTCTCCAAGTTAAAAAAGAGGGATTTACAGAGTTGAGGAAAAATGTAAGAGTATTTTATGAGTATATACACTAGAGGATATGGAGATTAAGTTTGTTTTGAGACCCGACTTTAATGAACGTCTATTGGTGTTTCGACTCTTTCTGATATTTACATTGAATTTTCTCTTGATTGTAGACGTAGATTATGAATGTGGAATTAATGACTTTAATTATTGAATCTTGTTTTTATTTAATTTATTTTATGCGGATTTCAAAGTAAAAAACGATTATACATGGAAATTGTAGCAAAATATTTGTTTAATTTTAACTATAAAATATCTTTTAATTATTAAAATATTAATATAAAACCTAGTTAAACAGGCAGGTTTAGATTTTGACTTTTAAAATGAGAGGTTTGGTAGGCTCGGGACAAAATTATTATTCTTTTCTAGCCTTACTCCTTTATCAACAAAGCCAATCTATAGTGAGAGAAGATAAACAAGACAAACATAAATAGCTAGAGACACATGCATGCACATGAATATATACTATACTACCTACCTACATAGAATGTCAAGCATAAAGAATTTTAAAAAGTGAGGTAAAATGATTAATTAGATTAAGCAATCTATACAAATATATAATGTAAATAGTAGAATTAATATTCAAGATTTGAAGGCATCAACCTAATTAATTGGTAAAATCATAAAAAATTTTAAATAAATTAATAAAATTATTAGAATTTTAATATATTCAAGTAAAATACATAAATGATAAAACTGGTACCATGAATAATGGGAATTGAGCACGTAAAGTTAGCAACTGTTAAGAAGGCATAGTATGAATTTGATTAATTATATTTACATACCTATCTTGCAGAACCATGCCTCCCAAATCTGCAACTTCTTTTAAAGCAGCCCTCCATCTTTGTACCAAGTCCATTTCGGACTCGAAGCTCTTTTCATGCCTGGCAAACGCTTTCGCATAACTCCCTTTTTGCTTCTTGACTTGGGTTGGATCAACATCGTAAAAAACTGGCAAAACAATATGTTGAGAAGATTTCTTACGTTCAAGTATCCTCACAAGTTCGTTAAGACACCATGTTGACGAAGCATAATCCCTTGAGAAGACGATTATAGAAATTTTTGTCTCGCACAGTATTGCTTTTTCAATTTCATCCTTTATATTTTTGCCTTTTTCAATACTTGCATCATCTATTTTTGCCTTTTTCAATACTTGCATCATCTCTAAATGTGTGAATCTCTGCTTGCACCAATGCCGCATAGAGATGATCCGTGAAGTTTTTACGCGTATCTGTACCTCTAAAACTCAGGAATACTTGATAAGTGCATCGAGAAATATTTGATGTGGAGGTTTCATGGACCATTGAAACAGCCATTGAAGAAGAGAATCTAGATTAATCGGCGGATGAGAAACCTGAAATAGCATACAACAACTTAACTATGTTATCAAAAGAAAGAATCTAATAATAACAACGAAGTCTTATTATATTTATAGGCGGATCCCATGGGGCTCAGTGGGATGCAAACACTTTTACCGGTCTCCAGTTCCTCACCAATTTTCACGAAATAGAAAATCATTAACTCCAAGTACATTTCCAAACCCCTCCTTAATCATTTGGCTTTAAATTATGGATTATTATTTAATACATTGTCAGAAAATTTTTAAACTTCATAAGCAGAATTAAAATACTAACAAATACCTCTTAAGAATATTTAAAAAATAAAAAATGAGATATATGTCAACATCTCAATATTATTTATGAAGTCTAAAAACTCCATTGACAATGTATTCAATAATCATCCTTAAATTTTTTACTTTACTCTTCAAGTGTATTTTTTGAATTTGTTCCTTTTTCAAAGAAAGGTGGACATGATTAAAATGAATTTGTTTGAATTTTTTTTTCTTCCTGTCGTAGGACATGGGTGGAGTGATTGACCCGCAGGTAGATTGGAAATATATATGTGCTTGATTTTCTTTTTCATATATATTGGTGTGGACTGTGGAGTAATAGATGGCCAAAATTACATACAACGGGATCCCAATTCCCACTCATTTAATAAGCAAAGATAATTAAGTCTAGGGTTTTTCTCTTGACAAAACAAAGTCCTTGTCTGAGATTAGAATATTGAGAAATTGACTAAAGTTTATGTCTGACATTGGAATTTTTTTTATTTCATTTCTTTTGCTTTCGAATTTTGTTTCTTAAAGTAATTAAAGAGTTAAACACAGTCATACTAATTATATACTCAAGTTTTTTTGCATGTTCAAAAAACGAGATGTACCTGTTTATACTCAAAGATTCATCTGATTTTTGAAAAAGTTTGAACAAAATTATTAAGTTCCTTGAAATTATAAGATCCGTCTAAAATTCGTGTTAGACTCTGTCTAATATTTAAAGTTTGTGTTTGTTCCGACTTAATTCAATAATTAGATATTATAAAATATACTTAATATTAATAAATAAGTAATGTCTATAGACTTGTCAATTGTTAACAAAGACATACAAGTAAAAAACAATACACTAAAATGTAAAAGTAAATAAAGCAAAGTCTACCGCTTAAAAAAAGAGTCTAAAGACTAAAAAGAGGTGGCAAACGAATGATTCAAGTGGGTTTCTTTAGGGTTATTTTTAAATTTGAATTATTTTGGGGCCCGATTTATTTTAAGTTTGGATATTTTTGGATTTAGGTATTTTTGAGCTTATGTATTTTCGGGCTCAGATAACTTTTAGTTCGAATAATTTAAGTTTGGGTATTTATCAGCCTAGGCTTTTTAATGTTCGAATAATTTCGAATTTGTTTTGGTTCGAGCCAGACAAGTTTAGAAGAGTTCAAATGATTTTAAATTAAATAATTATTTATATAAATTAAATTTTATAAGTTATACACAACATTTATAATTTTGAATTTAATAATTATTTTACTTTTATATAATTAAATAAATATTAATAAATAGTTATATAAATATAAATTTTTTTTGGTTTACCATGGTATTGGTACGAAGTATCCACCACCGAAAGCAGTGACTAATCTTCGTCGGGGACCCTGAGCGTACACAAGGTAGGTAGTCCCCTCCCAGCATGATCTGCTCCGCACCCAAGGCCGGGAGTTGAACCTTGGACAGCTTGGTTAAGGGACACAAGCCGCTACCACTTGTGCCAACCAATGCTGGTTATATAAATATAAATTTTTACATTTTGATATTTTTTATCATTTAACATTAATGGTTATGCACTTACTTTTTTAATTTTTTACTATATATATTTATTATTATATATAAATATAATTAATGATTATATAAATATATAGTGATACTAGTAAGAATTAAAAATCATTGGCTACATAAAAAAATCATTTCAAAGAAATAACTAACAAGAAATAAATAAAATTCACTAAACATTTATATTTTATATAAAGGCGGATGACATATTTAGCTATTATTCCTATATCAAGAATATTATTTGGTTATATAAGGAATAATATCCTGCTATTTTATATAAGGAAATATACCTTCATCCTTTCAATAAAATAGATATAAACTTTCAACATCTTATTGTAGGCAAATCACTTCCTAAATTTTTATTTTATTATAAATTAAATCATAAACTTTTATTTAAAGACGAAAACTATAGTCTTTAAACATTATTTTTGTATTAATGTTAAGTATAATTTATAATATATTCTTTTAACATGGAACCATTCAAACAAGTCAGATCAGATTAGGACTTTAAATATTAAATCCAACACCTGACTCAAATTTTAAATGGAAATATTCCAATCTCACCAATACTTTCCTTTTCTTTTATTGAAAAATGATTGCATTATTGAGAAGAAAGAAGCTCAGGACTTGATTATCTTTGACAAACGACTGGAATCCAACGATTTATATTTTTGGCTGTCTATTATTCCACACCAATTTATACGAAAATGAAAATCAAGCACAAACAAATTTCCAATCCAGTTGCGGGTCAATCACTCCACTCAATCCTACGACAAGAAGAAGAAAATTCAAACAAATTCATTTTTGCTGTTATCTACCTTTCTTGGAAAAGTTATTGTTGGAATTAACTAAAACCTCACCAAGTCACTAACACAAAATTGAACGCAGTAAAAACTGACCTGGATGTGGGCAAGAACTCAATCCCACTATACCATATTACCACATTGATGATGCCCACTCCAAATGCTTCTCGTTGATTGCCCTCAGGCCTGAAATGAAAAGAAAACTAGAGACAGTGAGAAGGGTAGTGAGAGAGAAGGAGACTGCTACTCTCATCCCTTCTCCAAAATTATGAAACTCAATGGGCCAGCCTCATATATATAAAGGTTGAGAGTAGGGACCTTCCTTTATGTGACCATGTATAAACCTATCCCATTATAGGTTTAATTCACGTATACTATAATTTTAATATAATTATAATACGAGTCACACTTTATACAAAATTAAACTACTAATTAAATTTATATGATGTTAATTACAGTTAACTAGTCCACATTAATAGAGATATTTCAACATTCTCTCACTTGGACAGTTAAGTTAATTAATGAAAGACATCATATAATATTAATATATATTCATAAGCCTTCTAGATACATTGTACCAAAAGGGTACAAATGTGTAGACTTATAAATACTTTAAGAACAATAAGCCTTTTACAAGTTTTAGAATGCATCATACCGATATAGTGCAAATGCGTAAACTCATAAAGACTTCAACAAAATAGTAGTATAAAGTGTGAAATGAAAATGATATGAAAACAAAATCAAATATCCATTTCCATTAGGTCCATGCATCTAAACTGAATGATGCACTGCTTCAATAGAAGCACATGAGACTAATACAGAATGTCTCATCCAATTGAATGCCATATTCACCAGAATGTGCACAACAAAATATGCATATATGGCAAGTAGGAATCCATCCACACAGTTGCAATTGATTTCGTTACAGTAGCTCCCACTAACTTAATACAACAAATGGCTCCATATGCCTCAAACAAGTGTTGTCGTTAGAACACTTTAGCAGCCAAATTCATAGTAGATCAACTAGAATGAGCTCTTTAACTATGGGCTCTATAATCCAATCAAACAATGGATTCCATTATTTTCTCTCTAACAAACCGAATGATGATATCTAAACATTTGGAGTGTGACGAAATCCTAGCATTTTTAAGAGAGAATGTAAGTGTTGCAGCATTACCATAGTATATCTCCAAGACTTCGATATGTCATGAAGAATCTCAATCTTTAAAACAAAACAAAGCCTCACTTAGATTCTTCATCCTGAAGTGACATGACAACATGAACTTTATCTCATACAACAGGTAAGTGCTATTAGCTGCTATTTGATATCACCAACTTAAAGCACAATAAGCATATAACTATTCTTACTTACCTTGCAATAGATCCAATTATCAACTGACAATGTTCTCCATAAAATGACAATCTCATCAAACTTTACATATTGCAATCTAGATGCCTTTTAATGTTCGCAAATGAACTTCTCAAGTTCACAAACTGTACGTTCCATTTTAGGAACTACAAAATTTTAGGTTGCTCCATTGAGACATTTTACTATCCAAGATGTAGCTCCTAATCAAAATAAACTACCAATTGTGATCATGATTCTAAAAGAATCTTAGGTAGAAACAGATAAAACCAATTCCTTTTCTTTATTTAAAGCCTTGGTCAAATTTAGCTTTAAATCTTCTATTTGATCTTTTTAGAGTCTCTTTTGGTCTATAATAATGTGACAACTAAAATAGATCCCATGCATCTTTGTGCAACATAGATGCTACTCATGCTACATGGCAAATATCCAACTCAAAGCATTTAGATCATTATAGCCTCCTAACAAATATCAGAATCAGAAGACACATGAATTTCATATTCATGTTCTTCTGTAAGGTCAAGTGCAGGTTCCGATATACAATATTGAGACCAACTGTTGATTCTTTTGGTTGTGGCCTTTTACCATAAAAAACACATATACGGGACTGGCACAGAAACATGTACTTCACTAATGACATTGTGGAGTTCATAACTCCCACTCTTTAAGTCATCTTCTAAATAGATTGCTTTGTCAGACTCAATAATTCTAGTACCATATAACAGAAAGTCAGAATCTAGAATTTCAATAACCAATGCTGCTAATAATTTTCTTGTCAAGTTTTTTTGACTGTAGGTTATAGGCCTTTGCCTTACTTTATAACCCTAAACACAAAAGGCGACACAAACTCAACTTAATGTTTGACTACAACTTAAGATGAATTTGGGAACTGATTTTGCTTAGAGACCAACTTTGAATGTGAGTTGCAGTTTTCATAACTTCACTCCAACCGAATTTTGAAAATTTGGAGTGATCAACATAAATTGTACCATATAAAAAATGTACGAATAATTATCATTGGAATCTCATTTCTTTTCCACATTTCAAGGATAGTATACCAAGCATCAATACATAATCTTGCAGTGCACTTAACCTAAAAACTGGTATATGATTTTGCCTAGCTTTATTATACCAACCATAGTATTCATCACTTCTATCTAATCATTGCCTTAAGCAACTTGCCTTTTGTAAGCTAGGCAGCAAAATCAATCAAAATGCTTAAGGCTTCTATAAGATCAGATCTTTCACTCTACATGACCTAAACTAGAATGGTCTTTAGTGAAAGTGATGTACTGTTTAGATCCATTAAATATAGTATGTGAAAATGATCTACAAATGTCGATATGTATCAATTCCTAATCATCTCAATATCTGCTAATCATATCCATAACATTAGCAGTAAGATTTCCCTTAATGCAATCTCTACATGTGCCTTGAAATGTCTCTAACGTATGCCACAACTTGATAAATTTCTTATCTATTCTACCATAATCAAAATTGACAGTCACATCATTCACAACTGAAGAAACTTCACTTGGGGTACAAGTCTACTGTATATAATCCATCACATAGAATACCAGAATCAATACACATGTTGTTACTAAACAAAAATACTTTTCCGTTATCAGAATGAAAAGTATAAACTGACAGTAGTTTCAAATCTATTCACTGAATTTAACAACAATTCGGCTGATTCTTATGTTTTCGGCATGGATTTTAACTCCATAGCCTTAATTCACTACAATTTTCCCTTATTTGGTCTCCGGTTGCTTATGACCTTATCAATAATAGCACTAATATCCAACCACTAATAGTTAGAGCGCATATCTCCTCGACTGGATCCAAAATAAAGGCTAACGAATGCCTTTTCACATACATCTCAATCTAAAAGGACTCTTACAATCTACCCCATTGTGCCAAGTGTATGACAAAATGGCACACATCAATATTCAATGGTATTAGTGGGACCAAAATGTGAAATGAGCCTGGCAAATTTCTTCCTTTTTTGAATGACCTTCTATTGAGACCTCTTAATATTATTACTTCTAGCAGTAATATTGGCATATGTTATCATTATGGCTGAATGAGATCTGTTAACATGAAAAATCTCCCACTCTTGGATGACAATATCAATCTTGATATTGAAATGTCATACTTCCTTCTGTCCATTAAGATACGCTAAATGAGATCTGCAAACCTGAAAGATCTCACACTCTCCACCCGAGAAGAAGTTATACTGAATCTGCCACATATGGAACTAATCCCTTATTGCAACCTTCATCGATCTTTGTGAACCTTTTCTTAATTGCATCCATGAATACTTTGTGATTATCACTGATTGGAACACTTTCTCTGATGTGCTCATTAATGGTATACCCTATATAATTAAAGAATTCTTATTTGAGTGTTCCCAAAATTCTAAATATCTTGTCCTCAAAGTGCTCATACTATTGGGTATAGAAGACGGATCAGCTCTTGGGGTTACTTCCTAGTTCAATATGTCTATAACTGTAGAGAGCGATTCACATCATCTATCTAATTCTATCCTGCTAGAGACTTGATATGTGATAGTTGCACAGACAATCAAAATTAATACAATCAAAATTAATGGAGGCTAGTGGAATAACTCAAACAATGTTAAATTTATTCCACAATACGTTACAGAGGATAAGACAAAACTGATTGAATATAAAGCTGAATGATCACCCATCGACAGGGTAGGAAAATCATGTATATCCAAACCAGAATCCTTTCTTACCCATGCATCTCGCGAAGCAACAAGCAATCCGATAGGGTGAGAATTGCCACTTCTAGAAATCTTGACAAATTTGCAACTATCAATAAGCATTGCCTTATTATTTTATCTTTCAAATTACAAAAATAATTGTCAGAAAATCTTCATGACCATTCTTGCGACAGGCAACTACTAGTCAATCGAATTAATAATTTATAATTTTAAGAATATTCACATAATTAATTGATCAAAATTAATTACGCCCAAAATATGCAATTCCTGAAGCATATGTAGTAATTTTAGTCCCAACATTAATTAATTAAATTAATTTCACAGAAATGTGAATATTCAAATAATAAGGCAATGTTAGTTTTAGAGAGTTTATTTGTTTAAATAAATTATTAACGAAATGGTAGATCAAAATCCAGATAATTGATCGAAATAAAATACCTAAATAATTTATTTAAACTTATTTTTAGGCCAATTATTAATAATTTATGGTCATGGGTATATATTACAAAATTAAATGAATTATGAATTAAATGGGTAATTGAATTTCCAAAAATTACCCCAAAATTAATTCCTCAAAAAAATTCACTTATACCACTTTAATTTTGGGCTTAACAATTAATTATGGCTATTAAATAAAATTTGGCTTATAATCAAAATTGTCCAAAAATTAATTAACCAAATGGCCCATAATTAATTAATTAATCAAAATGGCCCTTAAAACAATAATCCAAAATGGCCAATTAATTAATTAATTAATTAATTATGCAAAATAACCAATAATTAATCTAAATTTAATAGCCAAATAAAATTAATTAATCAATATGGCCCCTAAATTAATTAGGCAAAACGGCCCTAAATTTAATTAATTTTTAATTGCCCAAAATTAATTTAATATTAAATGGAAAATAACTATATAAATAATGCCTATAATATAACAAAATTATTTTTTTTTAAAATTAAATAATTAAACTAAATAGCCAAAATAAATTTCAAAACAAATGGCCCCAATTTAATTTAAATGTAGTAGCCCAAATAATTCAAAATGGCCCAAAAAATTAATCCCATAAATAGCTCAAAATAAAATAGTAGCCCATAAGCCAAAAAATTTGGCCCAAAAATCAAAACAAACAAGGGCCCAAAAAATTGGTGGCCCAACGCCAAAGTGGCCCATCAAAAATGCCAAAAGGGCCCAAAGGAAACGGCCCAGAAAAATTTGGGCTGAATTTTTTTTATTTTTTTTAATTTTAAGGCTGAGCGCATGCATTGCACGCTTCAAGCATAATGCCCTTGGCGCGCGCCATGCTCACCAAGTATTAGCGCGTGCACTATACTATGAGAACCAGTCATTTAATATTGTATATGTACAGTTATTCATTTATTTAGTAATAAACGATTTATTTGTAAATATGTTATAAATTGCAAGTATAAAAATTATATGGGTACCATTTGAATTTTCAGGCCCATATGAAATTATGAATGTGGAAACAGTGTACAGATGGTGAAATGATTAAAATGAGAAAAATTTAAAGACCTGAAATTATTTTATTTTCGGTATTTGGAGTTGTTGGCAAACAAATTGAAAAATGACGGATACGTTTCAAGGGTATTTTCGTAAATTTCTCTCAAATCAAAATGAATTGGGACAAAGTAAAAATATCATAATATTCTACATAAAAAGAAGTTTAAGATAGTGGCCTTAGATTTAATTAAATCGATGGTTAAATCTGAAATTTACACGATTTACCCAGTGAGGGTAAAATTATAATTTCTCATTATTCGTGCACCGTGCGTCAACAAAACCGCTTCCAAGCACCAAGATATGTTTAATATGACTATTTGGAACTGAAATCCGAAAATTTGAAGCACATTTACATGGTTTTTACGCCAGCGGGACTAAAATGGCAAAATCATCTGAAATTTCATAATTATGGGCATTTTGGTAATTTTGAAAAATTCCAGAATTCTTCTTAAAAGTCAGTCAACTGCTGGATAATGTTATTCACCTTCTTCCCCCAAGAGCTCCACACCATTTTCAAAGAAAAGAAAAGAAAAAATTACCAAACCTTATTTTCTAGTCAAAATTTCACCAAGACTTTAACTAGGAGAATATTCTATACACTCTCCTCTTTCAACCTATACTATTAGCTTATTAAATAAGTAACAAAATAAGGAGGAAGAAGACCATGAAGGATTCGGCCAAGCAAGGTACTTCACCATTTATTATGCCTTCTTTAATTCCAATGGTATAGATTTATTCCTTTAAGCATATAAAGCATGTTTATAGTCTTAGTTTCAATTAAATCTTGCCAAATTAATTTCCACCATTAATGAGGGTTTCGACCATGGCATGTACCTAGGGAATTCTTGAGCTTTCATGCATGAAATGCATGCCAAAATGATGAATGAGAATGGTAGAACATGATTTAGCCATTGGAATGTTGAAAATCCTTAAGGAAATCAAGAGGTGATTTTCGACCAAGGCAAGGGGGCTGGGATTTGTGGCTGTTTCTAATGGTTTGAGGGTAGATTTAGACTGTAGGAATTACAAGGAGTCTGTTGGTATGCTCAGATTTAAAGTCCGATGCAAAACGAAGAAGTTACGTTATACTACCGGTAGAAATTATACTGCAAAAATAATTGCAATGTCTAAAAAGGCTACATTTAGATATAAACAATAGTTTAAAAATAAGTAATTATTAAGCTAATAATTTTGGTGGAATTATCTGCAGCCCGGTAAAAAAAGATAGCGAGTGGTGCGCATAAAGAGACCAAATACGCTACACAGGTAAGGGATGCATATGTAAGCTGTAGCAATATTTCAAATGCATATTAATTATGCAAATAATTTATTATGAATATTTTTGAAATGAATTACATGAAAATCTATGGAATTGAGGCTGTATGCGAAAATTGGAACTATGTTTAATTTGTAAGAGGGTTAGCGTAATAGCAGATGTTATGCTGCTGAAATTTCTACAATATTTTCTAAAAATATTAGAAAATATTTAATTACATGATTTGAGGATTTCCTAGCCTTGAAAATAAGGAATTTATTATTTTTCATAAAACATGAATATACTGAAAAATATTATTTAAATATTCATGTTACCATTTTTACTAGAAATGAGAATATAGAATATTTCTCGTACATGTTTTGCAGCATATGATATGGTTTATGAGATGTAAGGATGAAAAGTGAATATTTTATAAATTATTTTCCATAAATATTCACTTTATGATTTAATAAAATCCTTTATGGATTGATTGAAGAATTACAAATTTTACTTATTTCCATGAAGGTGATATGGTTATGAAAATACCGTTTTGAGATTGCTAAGCCACCCTATCATATCAATATGTGATATGTATTTCAGTCCCTATTGACACCTGATCAGTGATCGACTGAGGACTACCCTAGACTATGGCCATAGATCTAACATGACTATTATTGCCCTACGGGGTATCTTCTCTCTAACATGATATATTCCGGGTGATGCCTTAGCCTCCACTTTTATAAGATATGAAATGATATGTGATATGGAAAATGTGTTTAAATGAAAAAGCATAGGAATATGTTTTTATATGAAAAGGAGAACGATTTCTAACAGTTTACTGTACTATATGGAGTACTGTACAGTTTTATGATTTATACAGTGACATGCGAAATGAATTTAAATGAGAATTATTATTTATTTAAACTAATATTCTTTTTAAGAAATTTATGAATATTAGTTTATTTCATTTAAATGCTTTATTTTATAAAAGCATTATTTTGAAAAGGATATGAAATGATTGATCTCAACAACAATATTTACTCCCTATAGTCGCTTTTAGATTCCGAGACAAGACAGGTATTTCAAAATACCTTCTTTACTCCATCCAGATTCCTAGCCAACTATAGTATCCTTCCTATATCGGTTCTTAGAGTACCCATATGAAAATAAAGATTTTCATTGCATATAGATTTTGGAATATCTAGTTTTGCATATAATTCTCTTACTGAGCCGTGGTTTGCTCACCCTTTTATTTTAACATCTACAGAGTACTTCCAATGACTGCATGATTTGCATCTGGGGATTGTTGGCTGCGCATATAGTGCCCCGAGGCAGTGAGCTTATATCTTGGAGGTATAATCATTTATTTTATATCTTCAGACCTATTTTACAATACTACCATGTTGTAAATTAAATAGAGGATGTAAAAGATAAATAAATTCTCAGCATATAAATATTTCATTAATTATGAATTACAATTTGTTAAATAGTTACTGTATACGGAAAAAGGAAAGTAAGGCATCACAGACGGTCCAACCATATAAAATGTGTGAAAAAACATGAAATAAGGTAGATACAGGATGTGACATGCACGCACCAGACGCTTCAGCTAGCGCGTGCTCATCTTCTTCACCTCTGCAACCCGTTTTGCTATAAAAAAAGGTTTGTGACTAACCCAACCAGAAATGGGCTATTTTGGCTCGTTTTGGCAAAAAAAATAAGGGATTTTTCACCCTAAAACACTATACAACAATAATCTAACCAAAATTTTGCTTCAGAACACCAAAAACCAAAATGAGTTTTAAGCCATCCGAAAAATTAGCTTCAAAACTGGCCTTTAATGGCTTCTTTCTCTCAAACAGAAATGGTTAGTGACTTACAGTGTGTAACAGTCCAGTTACACACTAATACACATATCATTACACAATTTTGATGGTTGGGTTGTCTGTGATGCTTTACTTTTCAGTTACATTTAAACAATTTCGTATGAAATTATAATATGAATTACATCCCCTATCTTAATTCCAAAAATAAATGATCGTACCTCATGTAGTAAATCAAGCTGTCGCATCGTCCCCAAATGCACAGCCGAAATCCTTAGATATCAAACTCTCAGTCCTCGAAAATCTGAAATGTTAAAATTAAGGGGTGAGCAAACCACAGCTCAGTAAGAGAGTTATATGCAACACTTGATATTCAGCTATCTATATGCTAAAAAACTTTTTCACTTTCTTTAAATTTTCCTAGATGGGCTCTAAGCTCACATGTAGGAAGAATACTACAGTCGGCTAGGGATCCGGATAGAGTAAGGTAGGTATTTTAAAATACCTGACTTGTTTCGGAACCTAGAAGCAACTGTAGAGAGTACTATATCCATTGTTCTCAAAACGATTACATTTTCGATTTTTCACAGAGTAAACCGCTCATTTCCCTTCACTTCAGTATATTTTAAAACACGTGACAGTTCAGTAGTAAAATAGTGGTTTACTTCTGTTTCCTTCAGTACAGTTTAAAACACATGACAGTACAGTAGTTTGTAAGTATCCAAAACCGTTGGATAATTAGCTCATTAATTATTTCTATTTTAGAAATAATTTTAATGAAATCCTTTCCAGTAAACCGTGATCTTTGGTACCATTTAATAATTCGGTACCTTACAATTCAGTAAAACCGTATCTTACAGTTCAGTAAAATAGTAGTATTTAGTAAAACAGTATCTTGATACGGTTCACTCAGTAAACAATAAACAGTAGCTACCAATTCAGTACACAGTATATGGTAGCTTTTAGTTCAGTAAACAGTAAATGGTAGCTTTCAGTCCAGTAAAACAGTAAACATTACAGTTCTGTAAACAGTGTTTTGGTACGGCTTTGCTTAGTAAACAATAAACAGTACAGTAGTTCAGTAAACAGTACAGTACAGTAAACAGGATTCAGTAAATCTTTTCAATAAACAGTAATCAATAAATGAGACTAGGCATCACCCTACAATTAAATCATGCTATCATCGTCCACTAGGGACATAGTATCAGTAACTGAGATCTATGGCCATGATCTATAATATGTCCTCGGTGTACACTTGCTAGGTGACAATCCGGGACGCTGATGACTAGCTGGTCAATCAACTATGTGACAGTAACAGTAATAGTACGATGCATGAAACTCGGGGCCTAAGTCTCAAAATAGTATAAAACTGTACTGTAGCCTTTATGGATTTTAAACATAGTAGTGTGAAACAGTTCACCATCATCCATAAGGCTCAAATGTATAAATCCTTACCTTTATGAAATAAATAAAATAAATAACATTTTTCAAAATATTTCATAAAGGCATAAATCATATTTTACATACGATGAAAACAGTTTATAAAATCATCACTGTAAAATATAAAAGGTCATAACTGTCCTTTTCACCGTAAAACATATACGCACGTTTTTCCATGCTTTCTATCGAAAACATGGTTTTCAAAGTTATTGGGATTCAAATCAATTATTTTTATGATTTATGAAAAATTAAAATATTTATTTTCCAAATCAACACTCCTGTCACCATGTTTTCTCTATAAACACATACGGAAACCTTCTAGTCTCAAAATACCGTTTTCCACCTTTAATTAACCTTTATGAAATTTCCTATAAATACTTATTTTCACAATTGAAACCATAAAGGTTATTTACGAAATCAAGTGAATATTTGAAGAAATATTACTAAAATATTCACTTTGTGTCTTTTCATCTTCCATCTCGTATTACGTGAAATTTTACATTTCGAGAGAATTTTTGGTTGTTTTATTTCCACAATTCTCGAAAACATGAATATTTTACAATTAATCATCTGTATATTCATGTTTTATGAAAATTAATCGATTTCTCAATTTTCGTGGTTGAAAACCATTTCTCGTGAAATCAAATCATTTATTATGATTTTCGGTGATTTTTCGGTAATTTTTTGGCTGTATAACGGCTGCCGATTGGCTAGTCTCCTGCACGAAAAATACAGTTTAAATCTCAACCAGTAAATCACCACAATTTTCCAACCAATCATTATCAATAGTATTTATAAAAATTAAATGCATAAATTAAAACATGTGGCTGAATATCCTTACAGGCGGCACATGTCTCCCTTACCTGTCTCGGGTCGGCGACTGCCTCTCAAAGGTCGCGTCCCTATTCACCTCTCCCAATTCCATCAGCTCGGTCATCAAGGGACTTTTCTGGAAATAAAATTCTAAAATTTAGCATTTTTCCATAATTTATTTAAATTAAATACTCGAAAATAATTTCCAAAATTCTTATCGAATTTCTCGGATTTTTCGAATTTTTCGAATTCCCGGGATTTTCTATAATTTCTGAAATTTTCGAATTCTCGAAAATTTCCTTTTCTCTCTCTTTTTCCTCTTTTCTTTTCTTTCTCTTTCTCTTTCTTTTTCTTTTTTCTTGTTTTTTCTTTTCTTTTTACTTCCTTTTTTCTTCTCTTTTTCGGTCAGACCGTTTCAGACCGGTCAGCCTCCCTTACCGCCAGTTCTCCTCCGGTGGCCGATTCTCCGACGGTTCGGTGGCTCCTCAGCTGGCCGATACCACAGCGAAGCTGGATCTGGCCTCTGTTCATCCCGGATTGGCAGCACGGCGGCGGATCGCGTCGGCCTAGGTTTGGCCTCTTCTCTGTAACATCCCGTTACCACATTTTTCACATATTTCCATACAACTTAATAGGTTGGGCTGTCTGCGATGCCATTAACATTCAACAGTAACAGTGATAAATGATAATCATTTATCTATTAATTATGGAATATGAAATTTCTTTTCATTATCCCTTTGATCTGACATCCCCTATTAACCTTTATTTCACTAAGGTAGTACTGTATATATATGTCTGAAATGTAAAAGAGAAGAGATTGTACCTGTCACATTTAACGTGCCATGCCTCAGTGCTTTAAGCATAGCTATACTCATCTGAGAGCTAATTCTCTCAACTCCGTGGACTTCTTATCTGTGGAGTTAAAAACAAAGGGGTGAGCGATTCATACGCTCAGTAAAGGAAATATATGCTGCTTTAAAATAAGCAAAACTATATATCACAACACATTTATTCTTTTCTTAATAATAACCCAGAAGAAAAGACAATGGATATATAGTAAACAACTCTCTTAAAACACCATTCAAATCACTGGCTAACAGTTTACTTTAAAATGCAGTAAACACTATATAGGATTTCAACAAATCCTCACAGTAAACAGAAATTGATAAGTTGAGACTAGGCAATAAATAAATCATGCTATCATCGTTCCCCTTCTCCCTTGCGAGAACGAAATCTGCCGCTTTTGGGGTGCACCCGTAGGCTATCGCCCCTCACGGCTATCTCAGATCTATGGCCATAATCTATAGTGGTCCTCGGGTCCACTTGCCAAGTGACCTCGAGACCGCTGATGAGTTGGCGAGTCCATCAGCCCTGTGACGCCCTGAGGTGCACTCCTTGGTCCATCGACCGAGCCACCGCCCCAGGTGGGTCACGCAATAGTAATGCATGAACTAGAGGCCTAACGTCTCAAAATCAGTTATATTTCACGAAAAACCTTTAAGGAAATCATTTCATAATGTCATCGTTTTCTTTCCAAAAAGGTTTTAAAAACAGCCCGCAATCTCACTGAATTCTGTGTGAGAAAGGCACGGGTTAAACTGACTCGCCATGGCTAGTTCGCCTATGGTCAACTCACTCATTGGTCAACTCGCCCAAAAACATAATGAAAACAATTCATTTTTCGTTGAAAAATTTTGGAAAAGCGAAACCTGTTCGCCATGGTCGACTCGCCCGATATGGCTCGCCCATGACAGCTCGCCCAACGCGGAGAACCTGTGTTCGCCCGCCATCTTGCTTTTAAACTTGAAAACAAAACCGGCTCGCCCTCAGTGGCTCGCCCAGAAATCAACTCGCCAAAGGTTTCATATTTCTATTTTTGAATTATTAAAATAATTCATTTTTGTTTAGGAAATTACACTTTAAAACCGTTCGCCAGAGTCAGCTCGCCTTTCACGGCTCGCCCCTAACTAACTTGACAAGGTGGTGAATTAGTATTCGCCCGCCACTTAGCTTTTCAAAACAGAACTGTTTCGTTGATAGCGGTTCGCCCGCCTTAAATTTAAAACAAAGGGCCGCTCGCCCAAACACATTAAAATGAGTTCGCCCGCCCTTAAAACTAGAAACGGGTGTATAAAAATTATAAAAGGGCTTGGCTCACCCGCCAATACCAATTCGCCCAACATAAAAATACAAGGGCTCGCCCCACATAAAAACACAAGAGCTCGCCCGCCATGTATCAGTTCAACCAGAAAACAGCATAGGGGTCGGCTTTTAGCTCGCCCGAATCAAAATAATTATCAAATAACTTCCTCAAACATTGCATGTCAGAAAACAAAACATTTAACTTAATGTTTTCATAAAATTTACTCCACAGGACATGCATCACTTCACACACATCTCCCTTACCTGTTCCAACGAAGCCTTGCTTCGCCCTGCTCTCTGTTCGCCCATAGCCATTCCCAATTATCGGCTGTGTTGACACCTAATTTTATCCCACTTTTGTTATTATTTTTATATATTTTTATATTTTTATATGTTTCTATTTGTATTATTTGTTTTATTATTATTAGCATTTTTTTCTCTTCTTCTTCTTTTATTGTTATTATTATTATTATTATTATTATTATTATTATTATTATTATTATTATTATTATTATTATTATCAGTCCAATCAATCACCACCAGCTCCTGCCACCGGCAGGTCTGCCACTGCCAACCGCCCAAATCCTTCTCCCCAGGCAGTCCCATCCCCACCGGTCAGCCTCTGCCTACACACTTCCCTCTAAAAGCCAAACCATACACACACACAGCCGGAGGGGGCGATTACACAGAAAGACCGAAGCTTCACCTTCCTCATCCTTAAACCAATCACCAACGCTACCTCCACCACTACCCGAGAACCTCCAAACCAGCAGCCCCATGGCCTTTCCCTCAAACGCCCCCACCATCACCATCACCACCGAAACCCCTAAACATTACCCTCACCACCAACACCAGAAAACCCTAGATCCCGAGACCCACAACCCTCCACCTTCAACACAGAAACCAACCCAGAAACCATCACCCTCACCCGAACCCTCAGCAACCCAAATCGGAACCAAAATCCCTAAACCCGAGAACCCCAAAACCCAAATCCAAGGTCCAAACCCCCCACCTGCAAAAAAACAAACAAACAACAAAAAGCAGCAACAAGCCCAAACACATCCGAAACCATCAACCAAAAAACCACAAACAAAAACACAAAAAAAGGGGAGAGGGTTTCGGTGAAGCTCAGATCTGAGGGCTAGGGTGATTTTTTTTGGTGAAACGGAGGTCGGAATCGAGCTCAGGGGGTGGAGAGCTTTCAGAAAGTGGAAGTCTTTTTCATTTTTGGCCACCGGCGACGGTGGCCGGTGGCGGCCGGAGGAGACCCCAACGGCGGCCGGGAATCGCCTCGGCCGAGAGCCTTCAAAGGCTCTGAAACTTTTTTTTTTGAAGAAAGAAAAAGAAATGAATTGAAAAAAAAAGATAGATTTATATAGCTAAAAAAAAGAAAAAGAAAGGAGCCGACCCGCGCGTGGACCCGGATCCGACCCGGGATCCGCGCGCCCGACCCTGGGAGAGGCGAAAGAAGACCCGCGTGCCAACCCAAGCGACCCGACCCGACTTGCGACCCGACCCAGGAGCACTCACAGCCGCCTGACCCGCCTCGCCGACCCGATCCGGCCCACCTGCTTTGGGCTACTTGGGCTGTTAATTGGGCCTCTTGCTATTGGGTTTTAATCCAACAAATTTGGGTATATTTTTTTAGTCTTTTGTTTTATTATTATCATTATTATTGGGTTTGATATTATTATTATTATTATTATTATTATTATTATTATTATTATTATTATTATTATTATTATTATTATTATTATTATTGTGTTTTATTATTATGTTATTATTATTGTGCTTTTATTATTATTATTATTATTATTATTATTATTATTATTATTATTATTATTATTATTATTATTATTATTATTATTAATGCATGTTATAAAATAAAAGTTTTGAAAATATCTCTGTTACTTGTATTTTCACTAATTATTATTGATAAAAAATGTATAAAAAATATAAAAAAAAGAGAAAAAGGGAAATCAAAGAAAATTTAAATTAAACGAATTGTCCGAGGATGGGATGTCATGAGACTCATAAGTAGTGATTTCTTGACTGATCCCTAGGTGAGAAGAATCTTACTAAATGTTACCAGAGTATTGGGATATTTAGTATGATTTTTCAATAATTTAATTTGTCTTATTAAAAATAAAAATAGATAAGTTTTTAAAGGAAAATAAAAAACAAAGAAAATTAATAATAATTTTAAAATGAATGAAATTCTTCCGAGGATGGGATGTCATGAGACTCACAAGTAGTGATTTCTTGACTGATCCCTAGGTGAGAGGAATTAGTTAAATGTTACCAGAGTATTGGGATATTTAGCCAAATTTCTCAATATCAAGAGTTTCATCAATAAAATCAAAATAAATAAAATTTCTTTTAAGTTTCATTTGCATCATTCATTATCTGTTTGCATCATTTTCATTCATAATAATTTTTGAAGCGAGTGTGAGTCTTCCGATTATGAGATTCCATAGAATTCACAAGTAGTGATTCTTAAGAAATCTCTAGGTGAGGAAATTATCCGAAATGCTACCAGAGTATTGAGGTACTTCGGAATAATTATTCAATACAAAAAGGTTCGCATTTACTTTCGAAAAATAAAATTTGACCTTTTAAAATAAAACAAAATAAATTTACAAATAAAAAATGATTTTGAATGAAAAAATTGTAATAAAATAAGAATTATTTTTAAATATTAATTCAAGACCATTTTATTAAAACCAAAGGATAACACATGATTATTATGGTACCGTTTTTCAACGGGCGTCGTGGGGGTGCTAATCTTTCCCCACGCGTAACCGTACCCCCGAACCCGATTTTTGTTTTCGCAGACCAAAAATTTGTCTTTTTAATAAAACTTAATTAATTTTGAGATTTTGTTAAAAAGATAAATATTTTTAGGTGGCCAATCACACCTAGTCAAAAAAGATTGGTGGCGACTCCAATTTGTTTTTTTAAAATGTTTTCAAAATCGTCGAGCGCGAAGCCGTTACGACAGGCTGCAAATTATATAAATTCCATTAATATTTTCTTTATATATATTTTTCCATTACTTGGGTGAAATTGAAATAAATCGAATGACTACTCGCCCAAATAGAGCTTTACTAGTTCGCTCAGACGAGCTCGCTATTCACCATATGGCTACCACGTGGCATATCGCCCGCCATTACTCACCGTGGTTTTGTGAGCTCGCCCAACATTCAACTCACGAGGCCTACATTGGCTTAATTGTGGGAGTTCGCCCACAATACCAATTCGCCCAACGCCTCTGCATTTGAGCTCGCCCATTAATTCACTTTACTAGAATTGGGCGTTCTCGCCCTTTGAACACAGACTTTACATTGGTGAGCTCCTTATCTTCTACTCACCTCATTGGCGATTACTTACTTTTCAACATGGGCGATCACTGTAATCGCCATTGTCGTCACTTATTCCATTATTTTCTTTGTTTTCATATTCTCCAAAGATCTAACTAAAAACAAGACTGTATCTATGTTTATTACTGCATAAAACATAGAAATCTATCATTGAGCATCAAGAAAACCTCAGAAATATGAAACTTACCTCAACCAATTTCACTTCCAGAACAGACTGTTTTCTGTCTCATGTTGGCCTTCTTTTGCTTATTCCTTCAGCTCATCAACGAGGAGAGGTTTTACAAGCAGGTTTATGTGTTTAGCCAACTTAAGGAAAAAGTTTAGTAGATCAAACATGGCGGAGAAATGGAAGAAACAGAGAAATGGCTTTCGTGAAGAAGCTGGAGTTGGCTAACTCGATTTTCCTCACTTGTTTCTTCTTATATAGCTCAGCTTATCCAATCCAACTCTACCACCCGTCCCTTATCTGCTTCTTTCGTCATTTCACGTCCATCACTCCTTTAATGCATGAAGAAACTGAAGCACAAGTGGCGTGAAAGTCTCCCTTTCACACTCCTTTTTTTCTGCTTCTATTAACTTTGTTTTACTCCTCAACCAATAAAGATAAGTTCCTTACTGACTTCAACATCTTCCCCATTAATTGTCTTCAACTGTGGGGCGTCCAAAGTCCATTTTTGCGGCACGGTTCTGAGTTATTATTTCATTTTGTCCGTGCTAATTTCAGTTCGCCAGCCATTCAGCTTGCCAGCTTAATCTTGGCAATTACACACAGGTTTGGCGATCACAGCCATTGCAACATTGTTGGCGATCACTTGACATTGTTCTACTCGCCAACCTTTTTCTGATTCACCTCAAACGTTGGCGAAAACACCTATTCGCCCACTCCATCGTCCAACTCGCCATCACCATTGGCGATCACACCATTACCTTGCTCGCCCATTGGCGAGCCGTTTCTTCATGGTACTCGCCCGTCGAGTATTTCACCTAATTGGCTCCGTTCTCATCTCAAGTTAAGGAGCTTTTCACCCTTTTGGAAATTAACATTCATTATTTATTTAATTTCCATTTTCAATTTTATGAATTTAGACTCTACAGTAGTGTAGAATCAGATCTTACATTCTCCCTCTTCGTCCTTCCTCCTCCGTGTTTTTCGCCTCACCGGTGGCCTCTTACCTTTTCCTCTTCCTCCGTCGAAGGTTCGGTTGCAGTGGTGGTGGCCGAATCGACCGGCACCGCCACTTTCCCATTTTCCTTTTGCTTCCCAGCTTCTGCCGTTCTCCTCTTCGATTTTTCTCTTCCTTTCGACGCCGGCGACCTCTTCCTTCTTTTGGCCGATGGCGTTCTCTACCTCTCTCTAGCCTCCTCTCGCCGGCGGCGGCAGTGGTTGCTGTCGTCGGCTCTCGGTTCGAGAAGGGAATCGAGACCCTTCCCGATTTTCCTTTTTGTTTCTTTTTTTTGTTTTCTTTTTATTATATCAATTATACATATAGTATATTATATACTCTAGATTATATATTATACATATAATATATACCATATATTATACATATAATATTATTATTTTTTATATATAATATTGTATTATATATATTAAATAAAGATATATTTATGTTATTGTAAAATATATCTAGTATATATATATCTGTATATTTATATACCTTAAAATTACATAACATTTATATATATTTATATAAATGTAATAATAATACAATATATATTGTATTTACAATATATATGTACAACTTTAATGTAAACTAATATTTACATTTTTCAAATATGTATATACTTATATATACATACAATGTTATATTTGTATACATGTGTACTATTTAATGTATAAAATAGTATATATACATATATATACCACTGTATAATAATGTATACTATATAGCATTTAAATACATATGTTTCTGTATAAAAATACATTTATATAATATCTAATTATATAAATATATTTTTTATTTCTTCTTCATTTTCTTATTTAATTTGGATTTCCATTTATTCAAATTAAATTTCCTCATTTCATTATTTTCCATAATTCCAACCTTATTCTTATTTCCAATTTAAATTTCCTTCACTCGAATTTCCCAATTCGTTCACTACCTCAATTCACGAAATTTTCTACTAATATTCTGATCTCATAATTATATTTATTTATTTCCACTTATCTATTTTCTTTAATATTAATTTCTACTATTAAACAGTAGAAATTTTGCGATTATCACACAATGAGTCAGGCTCTGATGCCAATGGTTAGAATTAACTAAAATCTCACAAAGTCACTAACACAAAAATTGAACGTTAAAAACTGACCTGAATGTAAGCAAAAGCTCAATCCCACTATACTATATTACCACATTGATGAAGCCCACTCCGAATGCTTCCCGTTGACTGCATTCAAGCCTGAAACAAAAAGAAAACTAGAGAGAGTGAGAAGGGGTAGTGAGAGAGAGGGAGAGTGCTACTCTCATCTTTTCTCTAAAATTATGGAACTCAATGGGCCAGCATCATATATATATAAAGGTTGAGAGTAGGGACCTCTTTTTATGTGACCATGTTAAACCCATCCTATTATAAATTTAATACACGTATACTATATATTTAATATAATTATAATATGGATCACATTTTATACAAAATTATACTACTAATTAAATTTATATAATATTAATTATGTTTAACTAGTCCACATTAA
Organism: Heritiera fomes; assembly: GCA_032173925.1. Classification (NCBI taxonomy): domain Eukaryota; kingdom Viridiplantae; phylum Streptophyta; class Magnoliopsida; order Malvales; family Malvaceae; genus Heritiera; species Heritiera fomes. The sequence continues at coordinate 22,876,502 of JAPDPM010000001.1, read as the reverse complement.
TAGAGATATTTCAACAGTTATAACATGTACCAAATGTCGAATTTAACAAAATTAAGAATTGTAGAGCTATTATCACTAAAAAAAAAAAGAATTGTAGAGCTAAAGGCCAAAAACTGAAACACTACTTGGGTTGCGTCCGCTAATCATGAAGCTGAGGGCCACAATTAAAGGTAGTATTTTCATCAACTCGTTCTTTTAATTTTCTCTGAACAGTTAATACTGGTATAATATTTCGTATGATCGTGAAACTCTATTTTTTTTTGGTACAAAAAACTCTATACTGTTAATATTATAGAAAGGATTAAAAAAATATAAATATAGCATTCAATGTATTCATGTTTGTCACGGCTCCAGAATTAAATTTTGATAACTCAACATTTATCAAAAGATGTCATGATTGTTGATACATTTTATTTTATTAATTGTTTACCAACTTTTAACCTATTATAATCGTTTCCAAATAAATAAACATATTTCTTGTTGAAAAATTAATGTTGTTTTTACTTTTTTAAGTTATCTTTTGAAGAAAATTTTGTAAAAACTAGTTTCAGTGATTTGGAATCAGTCTCTCACAATTAGCAACGCAGATTGAGTTTGTGGAAAGAGCTCTCGGGTTCGACTTTTACTAAACATACCTTTAGGGAATAGTAAGAAGCTTTAACTGTGACGAAACCTTGAGTAGTGTCAGACTGTTAAAATGGATTAGGATACTTGTGATTTACAACACCCAAAAAGCCACAACAAAGTTATAGCTTTACGATTGAAAAACTACCACCTCCCATGCTCAATATGCATCACTCCATTCATGTAAATTTCACACAACTTTCCCAAGTAGACGTGGTAATGAGTATTTCTAATTCATATTTATATTATGTAAAATTATAATCGTATTATGCAAAACATAAAAATTTCATGTCAAAATTCGTACAGACACGAAATATACAAAACCTTATTATTAGCTTTTATCATATTTAAATACAAATTTTACTCAATTTTAATCTATGTTATTTTTGTATTTCGTATCTTATATTCGTATTGCTTTTGCATTGCATCTAAGATTACTAGGTATCCCAAGTGAAAATTGCCCTTTTTCAACATCTATGAAGGAAACGGCATTCGCAACAAAAATCTAAAAAATGAGACAGAGAGAGAGAGAGAGAACTAGCAATCATACTCCATTTTATATGTAGGAGAGTGTGTACGGATCAATCTAAACAATCCCCAGTGAGTAAACGACTTTTATCGGATGTAGTACCTGCCCTAATAAACACATACGGGGAAAGGGAAGCACCCATAGTAAACTTCATCAGCTTTAGACCAAAGAAAGAAAACTTTGATTACAATCTCCAGACTTCCCACTGCTAAATAAACATGGCTTACAAGCTTCAAGGGCTCCACTTTGCATGCAATATAGGCAAGAGAAAGATTCTCAACCTGTATCGTTAAAAAGATGAAGAACCCAGTGACGAATATCCAGCAGCTTTCATCTCCTTGAGAGTTCCAGCTAACCAATCCAAGCCTTCATACAAGCCATCTCCTCTGAGCGCGCAAGTACCTTGTATGTGCCATTTCCTGTTCTTAAGATCAAAAAGGCCTAATCCTTCACATACCTCCATCGGGGACATTGCTCCTTTCTGTAAGGAGAAACACAAATTAGACAAAATGAAACCGATATTTCATGCAATTAAACTTTGGTATACGCATCATGTACGCAAGAAAGCAAAAGCAATCATTCACTTTAACCAGCAAGCTCAAACGATGCTTAATGAAAATTACTTTATTCAAGAAAGTGAGAACAGGGACGAAAAACAAGCCCTCTTCATCTGCCACATAACAGTTTGTCTAGACAAATTAATGGAGATTAAAAACAAACCTAAATCGATGACTGCTAAAAACATTATATATTGTCAAACAGGAAATAGAGAGATGCATCTCCACATTACATCATTAAGCACATATGAGAGAATAAAATATAAACTGCAAATAGAACAATTATAAAGCATATTTCTGGATTAACATTCTACACCTATTTTATCAATAAATTAACATTTGCTACCCAGACAACTTAGTCTTCATAACTTGATCACCTTCAAAAGACACATTTCTTAAAAACCCAATAGCTCTGGTCTCATCATCTGAACTGGGATACCATTCAACTGTGAAAGCCAAGACATTAGTAATTGAAACAACAATTACTTGAATTTAAGCCAGGACATGACAATTTTTTGTAACAAATTTCTATGACTGCATTACCCTGAGCTCTAACATAATGCTTTCCACTTTCTCCAAAACACATTAAGTTTCACAATTAAGTACTTCTATATAAATTTAAAATTTTATATATCCATTTACATTTTTGGATATTCTGTTTGGTTATGCACTAATTGCCATGGAGGAATTCCCAATTCTGGACAATCTATTTAACCCAATTTCTTGGAGTGAACCTCACTTAATAGGCTATAATCTCCCACAGAACCTACACCTAATTTAACTTAAACTTTTGTGTATATATCATGTCTAGATTACACCTAAAAGAACACAAGCGAAATGTCACCGATGCAGTTGAAGCAATCAAAAAGACAGAATTCACATGCAGGTTAACCAGAGGGAACAGGATATATGACTCAGTGTACTTAAAGAGACAAATCCTGGATAGCATACTCTACAAAGTGCAACATACAAAAGTCTGACAGAAATAAAAGTCAGTACAGGTGGGGAATTATCACTATAACAGAAGATCTCTAACAGGATACAAACATACTAAGATCACATCAATAACTTGATACAATTAATGCAAATGATCTGTAGCAAAATACAGAAAAACATGCTAAGAACACAGGAACAACTTATAGGCTAAATTGTTAATACATGTGTTAATGTCCTGCAGTTGACATCATTGGAAGTCAACCACATATGAACTACTGCAATCAACAACACTGCAGCCCAGTCAATTCTAGCCGGTAGCACCAAAGAAAAAAAATTCTAGTAGTCTCCATTCTGATCAAACATAACAAGAACCACTCTTAAAGCAGTCCTGTTGGTTCAAATGCTGCATTCCTCCAGGTAATGACCAAAATATTTATTCTTAACAGGCCATATAATTTAATCAAACTGCAAAATATTTATTCTTAACAGGCCATATAATTTAATCAAACTGCTGTAATAACACACAACAGCCTGGTCCATTTATATGCTACTTGCTTCCAAGAAGAGAACACTGAAAATACACCTTAAGTTTCCATAATTTCATCCACCAAAAAAAAACATTCAATAGTGTTTGGTCCAGGGAAGTAAAGCATCCATGCTGCAACTTCATATGCTTTATCCTTCATTAAGCCTCAGATGGTTAATTGAAGGCAATTACAGTTTTCAGATAAAGATGATATGACGTCTTCTTCAAATTAGAACCTGTTAAAGGGAACAAGAGAGGAGACAACATGTTAAGGGGAACAAGAGAGGAGGGGAAACTTTGTCAGTCAAAGGGCCCCTGGATTAAGGATTTACAATTCATACAAGCATTCATTGAGGAACGTCCTATTCGATCATAATTTGGACATCTCTTTCAGACAAAATATTAATGTTAAAAAAAAATGAAGGAGACTAGGGGCAGCCAAAAGGCATCACAATATGTTATTCAGAAACCAAGAACACAAGGTAAAACAATGAATGAAAACATCAAAAACGCAAACATGTATGAAAGCCATATTGTATCAATAATGGATGAGGCAAGATTTTGCTCATAAATGTTTAATCAAAGGCAGGATGCAACACAACCATGATAAGCAGACATGTCAAACCATATTGAAAAACACAAAACATCAATAGATAACAGATTTTAATATACATACACATATGCAATATTACCATGCTTTTCATATGTTGCAATCATAGATGCTATAGAATGTCAGTTTCATTGCTGCTATTAGTCTTTGCTGATCCCGAAGTACATGCCAAAAAAGGGGGCTATAGTTTGACACTTTAGAATATCCCCAATGTTTTGGATGTTACAGTAACTTTTGCGTAATATGTAAGAAAGCAAAATACACTTCTTACTAACCAAAAGAAAAAGAAGAATCCATTGTAAGCCAACAGCAGCAGATGAAAAGACAAGAATCCATTTTCAACACTAAAATATCCAAGAGATTGTTAGTGCAAACAACTAAAGAATGCATTTGTTTGTTCTCGTGGTTTATCTAATAGATACTACTTGCATTTTTCTATATACGCAAAAAGATAAGTCTAAAACCACTAATAAAAATCATACCATGTCCTGCTTGTTGGCGAACACCAAGATGACACTGTTGCGCATAAATGGGTCATTGATGATAGCCTGAAAGAACATTATTAATAATAAAGTGAGACAATGTTAAACCCATTGTCTTACAAATTTGTGTGTTCTAAATTTACAACCTGAAATTCTAGTTTAGCTTTGCCAATCCTCTCCCGATCCAAGGAATCAACAACATAGATCTGCACAGACAAATATAGTAGAGAGAGATATGAATAAGCTTATCTTTTCAATCAGTAGTGAACAAGCACACAAACTTTTTAACAAATTAAATCTTTCAGTTATGACAAAAGGTTGTGAAATATAAGCTAACCCAAAAATTAATAAAAACCCTCCCATTTTCAGTTTTTACCTAACCCTTAAATTTCAATAATACATTTCCTTCTGAAATGAAAATAAAAGAATCATAATATAATGAATCAAATTGAAGAAAATATGACAAAATAAGGGAAATGGAAAGCTATAGTATAAAACAGGGATGTCTAATATCAACATACTAGAAGGTTTTTGAAATCTAACACCAATAAACGGAACATATTCGGTCAAAATCATCTGAAGAAACATTAAAAGGGAGCTTTTTTTTTTTTTTGAGAATTTAAGAGCTAATTATTACCAGTCCATCCGTGTTGTTAAAGTAGTGCCTCCAAAGAGGCCTTAGTTTCTCTTGTCCACCAACATCCCAAACTGTGAACATCACGTTCTTATATTGAACTTTCTCCACATTGAATCCTGGAGGAGTGAACAACAAGAACTCAGTAGTCGGATTATGTTGTCTATCCACCTCAAGGAAATGGAAATAAGACCACAAAACTGATCAATGATATAAGCCAAAAAGAAATTTTGAAAAAAAAAAGAAAGAGAGAAGATTCCAAAGACTAAACATGGAAATGAAATTAAGGCCATCAAAACTAATCAATGACATATCTAATACACACTGAATCAGAGTTCAGACAACCACTTTGTTCAGATAATGCCTATGAAGACAAATACTAGAAAAGTGTGATCTCTCTGTCCCAGACGACGACCATACTGCTATAGAAAGCTGGTGAATGACAACGATGGGAAATTTCGTGAATAATCAGCTAATACTTGTTATTGACAAGTAGGTGAAAACTAATCAGCAACAAAAGCCAAGAAGGCAACAAACACAGTAAGAAAGTATTGAATATGATATATACTTATACCATACAATCCCCTTTATAGTGATTTGGTACAAGGAAGAACAATCTTTTCATAGATGCAAGAGCATCCAAGCAAAGGCAATAAGGGCCGACTAGTCCACTTGGAAAGGTTTGCTGGTTTTATAAAACATTAAAATTTAACTTTCTTCAAGGGTAGGATTTTGAAAATGAAAAGGAAAATCAATTTTATTACTATTATTTTAGCCCTTCCAGAAGTGGTACCTTGCATGTCAATTTTAGAGAACAAGAGCTAGTAATGTATCAAAAAACAAAAACAACGGAATACAACATGATTCAAGCATTTTGAAAGAGTATCATCATAAAAGGCTTTTTATATTTATACTGAGAAGAAGAAGGGAAAAAAAAAGGAAAGGTTACTGTCAAGAGCTCTAGTGAGGTCAAACAAAAGCAAAAAACCATCTAAATATGAGAGCCTCAATCATATAACGAAAATTTCTAAAATCAAGTTGTTATGAGCTAAGTTGCCTACCAATTGTAGGGACAGTTGATAAAACTTCTCCAATGTGCAACTTGTACAATATAGTTGTTTTGCCAGCTGCATCAAGGCCTACCATCACAACCTAAAGCCAGCTCCAGAAAAATTACACATAAGAAAGGAGAACATAAAGTGAAATAAAAAATAATAATAATAATAACAGCACTCTAGTCTGATTATAAGAGTAAACATAAACTAGACGAGCCTTCAATAAACAGGCTGCCAATAACAATAACAATAATAATAATAGTATGATGTCCAGATGCGGTACAAAAAGGAATACGAATATATGCTACTTAAGTTCAGAAAATTGAAAACAATATAACAATTTCTCAGCAATGCACTGGCTCTGAAACTACTGTGAACTCATATCAAGACATTATGTCTCTGGTTAAAAAGTGGACAACATACATTTAATCTGATTAAAAAAATGTAATTCATAATTCACCTATTAATATCTACCATGGCAGCTAAAATTCAAGAAACAAGCACATTATACCACTGTTTGACTTCAATCGTCCTCAGGTTCATAATACCAAGCACTGTTACTATTTCTAGACCCTCCAACGTTATCTATTTACAATGAAAAATATAAAAGAAACATGCTATTATTAAATGCCCTGCAATAAGCATATAATAATGCATGTGACATAGACATTACAAACCTTTCTAGGAATGCACAATAACCTAAATGATGTCAATATGCATTTAGTGCAATTTCATGCTTCACGATTACATAAGATAACTATTTCAGGAATTGAATCGAAAATAAATAATATAGATTTTCCAGATAAGACAGCCACCCAAAAGATACATCAAAGCAGCATTCATTCCTTCAGCATTGGATAGAATATTTGGTTTAACAGGATTCTTATCATCTTCAATGGCTCAAATGCACCAGTTGATTGGAACAATGATTAACTGACAATACTTAACTATTTTTTTGCTACTACATCCAACTAAATAAATGAAGGGAAAAGAAAAAAAAAACAACACAAAAAAAAAAGGCTTCATGAGAGGACTTTTGCCAATACATTGACCAATTTAAAAGACAAAACCCATAATTACTGCATATGGGACTTAAAAAATGAAAAGGGCAGCCAATTTTAATTGTTCTAGTTTTGCATTATCTATTATATGACCTATTAGAAATAGAACATTTAAATTAAGCAAATGTCTAAGTTGTGCACACTGGTACATATATGTTAAGCCTCTTCAAAAGTGAAGAAAAAAATGTTGAGTGGAATTACTCTAACTTCTCAATACTATTTGTAAAATCTGATTTTATACTACTGTAAATCCAAATTTCATAAAATTTGGTAATGTAAATAAAGTAAACATTGCATATTGATTTTCACTTAGATGAAAAGTTCTTTAACTTGAGATGTGCATGGAAGAATGTTGGTGTGATAATGTATGGGCGAGGACCTCGAACAGCTCGACAATGGGCGAGCAAGGAAGGCTGTTCGCCAATGGGCGAGCATAATTAGCGAACAGAATGCCAATGTTACTGGCGAGGGCGAGTAGTCCAATCCGCCCAAGTTGGCGAGGGCTCCTGATCGCCCAGACGGATTGAGAAAAAAAATAAAAGTTAAATAAAAGTGAAATTTTGTGGGAAAGCATGACAAACAAAGTCAATAACGTGTGGGAAGAAAAGAGTTCTAATTGATTTCTTTTTCTCCATGAAATTAATGCAAAATATGAAAGCATTAAATGAAGGATTAATGACTAGAGGACAAAACAAGGAAAAGAATGGGTTGATAGCCAATAACCGTTGGCTGGAAGAGACATGGCATGGAAAAGAGAGGAAAAGGAAATAGAAAAGTCAAGAATGATGGCAGGAAGTGGCGTGGGCTAGAAAGAAAATTTAGTCAATAACATGCAGGAAGGAAATGAGCTATTGACGTCTTTTGCTGCACTTTTTCTACCCGTTTTAATGTCGTTCAGACGATCTTATGGTGCAATTTTCTTCATGAATTAATGCACTACCAGACGAGGTAATGATGAAGGAAGGGATAAGGAGCAGATGGTGAGTCCTGGTTGGACTAACATGCCTATATAAAGAGGTTTCAAGAGAAGAAATGGATTGAAATGAACTCCATCCTCTCCAGAATCCTTCTCGCCCATTCCGTTCCACTACAAGTTCAACTTTAGTTCTTCAGTTTTTCTTAGATGCAAGCCATGAAAACTTCCTTATTAGTTAGCCAAACCTTTCCTCCAATGTTGAAGAGCTAAGGAACAAGCAAACTAAAGCTAAGAGAGATAAGAAAGCATTCTGTTGTTGGAGGAGTAACTTGGTAAAGGTGAGTTTCATAGTTTTGCAGTTCTCTTGATATTTAATCATAGATATAGCCTGGTTGTAGTTGAATATTGTTGAATATATAAGAAAACTAGATGGAAAAATAACTAAGAATGAGTAAGGAAACACGATGGGCGAATAGGAAGTTGCTAGTCAAAATGGGTGACTACTCGCCTAAAGGATAGGGCGAGTTTGAGAAATTGTTATGTGAGTTCGTCAGTTTTGTGGGATAGTCAGAATGACTGTCCGGGCGGGCGAGAACCCATGATAGGCAAAAAGGCGAGAATGGCGATAACAGTGATCGCCAATGTGAAATGTTGAAGATTGCCAATGATGCAAGAAGGAGATAAAGAGGTCGCCAAACGTTATTCAATTCATGGGCGAGCCCATTTATGAACGAAAGGCCACGGCTGGCGAACTGAATTGATGAGCATGGCGAGTTGAGCTCCCACGTTGGGCGAACTCTCATGAATAAGCCGCTAATGAAGGGCGAGCTCAGTTGGGCGAGCGGTTATTTCGCCAAAATAGTTGAAACGAGTTTTAGAAAATTATTAGAAAAGAAAATATTAATGGAATTAATATTTTACTTTGCAGCCGGGAAGTGAGATTGATACGGCGAGCGAGAAGCAAGGCTGCATCAGACGAGGTAAGGAAGTAGTATGTGATGCAAATGCATGTCCTGTGGGGTAAAAATGTTAAGAAAATATAAGAAATTGTTTTATTTTCTGACATGCATTGGTTGATAAAATGTTTGATCTCAGGCGAGCTACAAGCCGCCATATGTTGTTTTGTTAGGAGAACTGATTAGGGCGGGCGAGTAGCTTTGTTTCGGGCGAGCCAAATGGCAAGCTCTTTTGTGGGAACTGGGCGAGTACCCTTGTTTTAAAGAGAAATCCGGGTAAGCCATTGTCGGGCGAACCCTTTTTAATGTTTTTGGGCGGGCGACCCTTCTTTTAAATATAAGGCGGGCGAACTGTTATTAGCCAGCCATACTTTTGTTTTGAAAAGCTAAGTGGCGGGCGATTACTAATTCGCCGTCTTATCGAGTTAGTCGAGGGCGAGCCGTGAAGGGCGAGCTGACCCTGGCGAACGGTTTTAAAGTGTAATTTCTTAAACGAAAAAAATGAATTATTTTAAATATTTTAAAAAATAAAAATATGAAATCTTTTTGGGGCGAGTTGACCATTGGGCGAGCTGACCATTGGGCGAGTTGACCATTGGGCGAGTTGAGTTTTGGCAAGCTTACCATGGGCGAGCCAATCTAAACCGTACCTTCTCACACGGAAAATGTTGAAGTTACGGGCTGTTTTATGGTTGTATAAGCCCTTTTTGGAAATCAAATTATTTTATGAAAATGATATATAAGATAACTTGATTTTGAGACATTAGGCCATGAATTCATGCATTATCATTTATATACTTTGCGTGACCCATCTAGGGCGATGGCTCGGGTCAAATAGACCAACGAGTGCACCCTAGGGCGTCACAGGGTTGATGGACCTGTCAAGTTTTCAGCGGTCTCGAGGTCACTTGGCAAGTGGACCCGAGGACCACCTACAGATTATGGCCATACATCTAGATGAGATAGCCGTGAGGGGCGATGGCCTACGGGTGCACCCCAAAAGCGGATGACTTGTGTTCTTTGCATGATTTAAATAGTTGCATAGTCTCAATTAAACGATTTATGAAAGGATCTGGTAAATCCTATTTCATGTTTACTATATTTATTGTTTCCTAATGAGTTTGATCGTTAGGATAATTAAATAGTTTTGAGAATATAGTTTTTATTTTATAAAGCAGCATACACCTTCCTTACTGAGCACATTGTCGCTCACTCCTTATTTTTCCACTCCACAGATAACTGATTTGGGGCTAAGAGACTTACCTTTTTGAGATTTGCTATCAAAGGTATGTTAGACTCTTTTATATATTCAGCAAAGTTGTACAGTACTACTTTAAATAGATGGGAATGTAGATACATCTTAAAGAAGAGATTTTAATAATTCATATTTACATAAGAATGTAGTAGAAGTTGTTAAGCATCACAGACAGCCCAACCGGTAAGTTATGAGTAAGTATCATGTTATACAGTAACTTTGGGATGTTACAGATTTTATGGTATCAGAGCAGGGTTGGTCGGATGTCTAGTGATGCTTAAAGTAAACAGTATACATTCCCTATAGTACTGTACAGTCTGAATATATAATTGATATGTTAATGGTAAGTGATAAATGATTTCTGTGGTACAGATATGAGTGGAAGAAGGAGGATGCGCTCAGTGACAGGTATAGGCCAAGGTAGGGCGGCACAGACCCCGAAACCACAGACACTGGAACCTGCCCCAAGACCTCCACATCCTATACAGCTAGAGAGCATTGATAATCGTGTAACTCAGGTGGAGAGGTTAATAGTAGATTTTATGACTATGTACCAGGCGGATAAAACCGCTGATAGGGCAGAAAGAGAGAGAGCTACAGCTCTTGCAGCCCCAGTAGAGGCACCAGTTGTGCCTGAGCCTGAGCCTATTCCACCACCAGCACCTCAGCCACCGGTAGCTCCACCACAGCCACTGATTCAGCAGCCACGAAATGCGGAGTCTTATTGTAATGTGGCATTGGTGAAATCCTTTAAGAAGTTGGATCCACCTAAGTTTAAAGGTACTAGGGATCCATTGGTGGCAGAGCAGTGGGTGATTGAGATCGATAGATTACTTCAGATTATGAAATGTTCCGAGACAGAAAAAGTAGGCTTAGCAGTGTTCTAGTTGGCGGATGATGCGAGACATTGGTGGAAGGCCACCCAGACAGTATTATTTGCTCAGCGTCAGGATCTGTCTTGGGATATTTTTGTGGAAGCTTTTAGGAGGCAGTATATCCCTGACACTGCTCAGGAAAAATTACAGCAGGAATTCATGGATTTAGTTCAGGGTAGCATGTCAGTGGACGAGTATGAGGCCAAATTTACTACATTGAGCCGTTTTGATCCACAGACTAGTGAGAATACTCGGTATAAGATTTCGAGGTTTAGAGCTGGTTTGAGGCCATCTATCAGAGTAAAGCTAGCCCCATTTATTATACAGACTTATGATGAGATAGTTCAACGGGATCAGCTATGTGAGAGAGATTATGAGCAGTTCCAGCTCGATTTCAGTAGTAAGAGTAAGGGTAAAGCAAAAGGAAAGATTAAGAGGTTCATGGAGGACAGACCGGGTAGAGAGCAGTCTAAGAAGACTAAATCTACGGGCATACAGATTTCAGAGGGCAGATTTGATAGACTAGCAGTTTCTACTCCTGCTAGTGGCCCCATCGCTACTCAGAGAAGTGTTGCGCCCTTATGTAGACATTGTGGAAGGTCGCATGGATCGCGCCCTTGTCCTTTAATGTCTGGGGTATGTTTTAGATGTGCACAGACGGGGCACTTCATCAAAAATTGCCCGATGCTAAGAGAGTCAACTGCTTCTACTAGGTGTGAAATCCCTAATTTTCTGTAATTTTTACATACTTGTACAGTTTTTCAACTTGGATTAATAAAATAAATATGAATTTTCTGATATATATATATATATATATATGGTGTATGGGACATAAGAGGAATTAAGGCAATTGAATGGTCAAAGAATCAATGGTCAAAAGGGTCAATGGATGGTAAATGGTTGAGATAGGATGATAAGGGGATTAGAATGCATTTATGGGCAATTAATGAGAGCCATGACTCATCATCATCATCCCTTTCACCCCACGGTACCAGCCCATCTCCCTCTCCCTCTCGTTGCTTCCATATTTTCCTACTCCTAGTACCAATTAGGTTAGGAGCAGCCGACTGCCTTAAGTAGCAGCCGACTGCCTAGAGACATCTAAAACGTCATTTTTCGAAAACCGACTCAAACCAGTCGACTGCCATGGGAGCCAGTCGACTGCCATTTTCCAGAAACCATTCTGTTTCAAACCAGTCGACTGCCAGGGGAGCCAGTCGACTGCTATTTGTCCAGAAGCATTCTGTCTCAAAACCAGCCGACTGCCAAGGGGGCCAGTCGACTGCTAATTCTCGGGAAACATTCTGTTTTAAAACCAGTCGACAGCCATTTGGGACCAGTCGACTGCCTTATTTGTATTTTGAAAAATATAATAATTGAATTTCAAAAAGGGAAAGAAATTCAATAAGGCAAAACATGGGGTAGCAGTCGATTGCTATATATGACCAGTCGACTGCCTATTTGCAAGAAAGTTTTTGAGAACCTGTTTTAAGAAAGGATATTCATACTTGTTTAAAACCTATATGAATAAGGTTTTTGGAGACTATGAATCTCTCAAAAGAGCATGCACATTAATTGTTACTTGTACTTGACTGAGGAGCTCTAGTCCAGCCCTCAAACCCGCAGTACGGCACCTGACTAGTGAAACTGTGGGCTATAGACAATGGCCATGAGTCTTTTATTTGATTCGGCTTTGGGGAGGATCCCTGGCCCATACGTGGGTACGCCATTTATTTGATATCTCTTAGGATTATCCCTTACGGGATATATTTGCGGTATCCTCATGAGATCTTTATATTGGATTATCCCTTATGGGATATATTTGCTGTATCCATTATCTCTCTGGATTATCCCTTACAGGATATATTTGCTGTATCCATGATGAGAATTATTTGGTGCATGAATCTGTTGGATATAAATTGTCTCCCATCTATTTGAAAATATTTGTACTTGCCTACTTGATTTCACGTGATTTGAGATCCGTGGAAATATTTGAAAGCATGATTTACTTGTATTTGGTATTTGCAAAAGAAACATACGAAATATGCTTTATAATGATTTTACATGACATTATAGAGCTAAGCAGGAAAACTGCATATAGTGATATAGTACGCTCTTTTACATAAGTTTCTTACTGAGCGTAAACTCACTCCTTTACAACTATTTTTCATACAGATTACTTGAAGTAATTCCGCTCCGAATAGAGAAGCCCATCTTTTGGGATTTTGAGATACCTTCGGGGCATGCTTCCTAATTATCCCGTGAAGGTATATTTAGTCGGCCGTTACTTCGGCTAATGTACAGTACGATACTACAGTTTTGTATATGTGGGGGAAGTTAGGTTGTCTGAATATTTGAGATCCTGATGTACATGACACATGTTTATAAATGAAAAATTTTATGCATGTGAAAATGATTATTATACTCTGAAAAAAAATGCCTAAAGCATAAGAGTAAGGAAGATTGACATCGGATAAACTAGTCGATTTAATTGTTATTTGAGATAAAAGTTAGTTGTTATTTGGTTAGTGACAAGGACGTCACAGATTGGTATCAAAGCAGATTCCACTGAAGTTTGTCGATGTCAATAAGCTAGAATTAGAGTAATTCCCCAATGTACTGTACTAGCTTACTTGATTTTAAGTAGTATAACGGCTTAAGGTTATACTAAATGATGTTATTTGATCATGATCTTAACAGAATGAGTACTCGAAGGAGGGGTACTAGACGAGGACGACGACGGGGTCGTGATGAACCGCCCCCAACACAGTCTTCTCCTCTATCTCCACCGCATAGCCCGAATACGAGGCTAGCTAAAATGGAGAAACATATGGAAAACATGGCCGCAATGTTCACCCAGTTTATGGCTAAATTTTCGGACGTGGCCGCTAATGCACCGGCAGTTACCCCTACAGTACCTCCTACTGCGGTGGTACAACCTCCACCAGTCCCAGCTAATGAGAGGCGAGATCCTACAGCTTACTACAGTGTGGCACTGATAAAGGAGTTTAAGAAGCTGGATCCGCCAAAGTTCAAGGGGGATAGTGACCCATTGGCCGCGAAAAATTGGATGAAAGTGGTTACCAAGGCATTTGGGTACTTGGCTTGCACAGAGAAAGAAAAAGTAGGATTGGCCGCCTACTTGCTAGTGGATGAGGCCGAACCACGGTGGCAGGCTACTTAGACAGTATTAGAGGCTAAGCATACTGAAGTGACGTGGGATAGATTTGTGGAAGCTTTTAATGAACAATATGTCCCACGTACTGCTCAGAGGAGGTTACAGGTTGAGTTTTTGAACTTGACTCAGGGAAGTATGACGGTTAGCCAATATGAGTCGAAGTTCATTACACTGAGCAGATTTGATCCTGAAGTACTGAGAAGAGAGGATCATAAGACCTACAGATTCATGGAGGGATTGAGACCTTCCATTAGGTCTAAGTTATATCCATTGGACATCACTACCTATGGAGAGGCAGTCCGTAAGGCTCAACTATGTGAGCAGGACTATGAGTTTCATCAGGCAGACTTTCGAGCAAGGAATAAGGGTAAAGAACCTATGAAGTGGAAGTCAGATGAGAAGGCCTCGAGGGATAGATATCCATCTAGGAGGAATAGGCCTTATGATAAAGCCTCGACAGGTAAGCAAGTTCATTATACGAAAATAAAGTGTCTTAATTGAATAATTATATGGAATTATGTTAAATAGAAGTTATGATGATTATGATACAGGAACTCCTAGATCCACCGGGATCAAAATAGGTGATGAAAGATCACAACGTCCAGTTGGTAGTACCGCTAGCTCACCGAGGAGTATGATACCGAGGTGTGTGCAATGCGGGAAATTTCATGGAGCACAGCCTTGCCGGTTGGCGAGTGGGGCGTGCTATTGGTGTGGTGAACAGGGACATAGAATTAAAGATTGTCCCAAGATAAATCAGATGGCACCTGAAGAGTCAGAAAAGACCCCTCAACCACAATCTAAGACCACACAACCCTAGCGTAAAGCCACAGCGGCAGAGAAAAGAAAGGCCCCAGTGACTCAGGGAAGGGTATTGCCATTGACAAGGAGTCCGCTGATGCTTCATCGAAGATGATTCAGGGTAAGATTTACCTTAATGATACATATGTCCTTGCTTTATTTGATCCAGGCTCTACGCACTCTTTTATTTCCCCTATGGCTATTAGGAGATTAAATATTGAGCCTGAGCAGTTAGGAGGATTGCTACAAATAATTACTCCATTTAGGGAATCCCAAATGACGGACATAGTGTATCGTAATTGTAAGCTACGGGTAGGAGAAAGAGAGTCGATAGCTGACCTAATCCTATTAAATATGTCTGGATTTGATGTTATATTAGGAATGGATTGGTTAGCTGAAAATCATGTGATGATAGATTGTCATGCTAAGAGTGTGATTTTCTCCTCTCCCGTTAGCTATGTTGTAAATTTTGCAAATATGTAATGCAAAAGCATAATTACTTGTTTGGTTTAATTGAGATTTAATTGATAGAACATATTTGTGATGTGAAGGGTTTGTAGCACACGTGGTGGACGTAGATCAGAAACGTCCCACACTTCACGAAATTCCAGTAGTTAAGGAATTTTTCGAAGTATTTCCGGATGATCTTCCAGGACTTCCTCCGGATAGGGAAGTAGAGTTCACGATCGAATTGGTGCCGGGGACTGAGCCTATATCAATAGCTCCCTATCGGATGGCTTTGGTAGAATTGGAAGAACTTAAGAAGCAGCTTCAGGAGTTGCTAGACAAGGGATTCATACGACCCAGCGTATCCCCTTGGGGTGCTCCTGTGCTTTTTGTCAAGAAGAAGAACGGTAGTATGAGGTTGTGCATCGACTACCGGTGGTTGAATAAAGTGACAATCAAGAATAAGTATCCTCTTCCAAGGATAGATGACCTCTTTGATCAGCTAAAGGGTGCACAAGTCTTCTCCAAGATAGACTTGAGGTCGGGATATCATCAGTTGAAGATCCGAGATGAAGATATCCCTAAGACTGCGTTCAGGACACGGTATGGCCATTATGAATTCTTGGTGATGCCGTTTGGATTAACCAATGCACCTGCAGCCTTCATGAATCTGATGAATGATGTGTTTAAGCAGTAGTTGGACTAGTTTGTCATTGTCTTCATCGATGACATCTTGGTGTACTCGAGGTCACGGGAAGAGCATGAGCAGCATTTGAGGATTGTTTTGGAGACCCTCAGAGATAGAGGACTATATGCCAAACTAAGTAAATGTGATTTTTGGTTGAATCAGATCTCCTTCTTAGGTCACATTATCAGTAAAGATGGAGTCTCAGTTGATCCGTCGAAGATTGATGCGGTGGTTCAATGGGAAAGACCGAAGATTGTGACGGAGATTAGGAGTTTCTTGGGTTTAGCTGGCTACTATAGGAGATTTGTAGAGGGTTTCTCGAAGTTAGCTGCTCCACTGACGCGCTTGACGCGCAAGGAAATGAAGTATGAGTGGAATGAAGCCTGTGAGTGTAGCTTCCAAGAGTTGAAGCGTAAGCTAACGACTGCACCAATTCTCACCATCCCTAGTGGTTCAGGTGGATTTGCGGTGTATAGTGATGCCTCAGGGCAAGGTTTGGGATGCGTGTTAATGCAGCATGGTAAGGTAGTAGCTTATGGTTCCAGACAATTGAAGGACCATGAGAAGAACTACCCGACTCATGATTTGGAGTTAGCTGCAGTAGTGTTTGCCCTGAAAATATGGAGACATTACTTATATGGTGAGAGATTTCAGATTTTTACGGATCACAAAAGTCTGAAATACTTATTCTCCCAGAAGGAATTAAACATGAGGCAAAGAAGATGGCTCGAGCTACTAAAGGATTACAATTGTGAGATCTTGTACCACCCGGGGAAAGCCAATGTGGTGGCGGATGCTCTGAGCCGGAAGCATGTAAGTATGGTGTCTTATATGATGATAAAAGAGCATGAACTAATTGAGCAATTCACAAGCCTCAACCTTAACGTTATGCCTAATGAGCAATTTGGAATGATGGCTAGTTTGAGGATTGAACCAAATTTGATGGACAGAATTCGAAGTGCTCAAAAGGAAGATGATAGATGCATTGAGGCTATGAGTCAGATGCAGTCAGGTATGATCTCAGAGTTCAGTCTCGGTAGTGATGGAATTTTGAGGTTTAGAGGTCGTATATGTGATCCTAATGATGACGAATTGAAGAAGTTGATCTTGATTGAAGCACATGCCACTAAGTACACGTTACATCCAGGAAATACGAAGATGTATCATAATCTTCGCAAGGTGTATTAGTGGAAGGGCATGAAGAAATACATAGCTGATTTTGTGGCAAAATGTCTTACATGTCAACAGGTTAAGGTAAAGCACCAAAAGCCAGTGGGATTACTGCACCCTCTGCCTATACCTATGTGGAAATGGGAACACATTACGATGGACTTTATTATGGGATTGCTCAGAACCAAGAGGAATCATGATGGTATTTGGGTGATAGTGGATAGATTGACGAAGTCAGCTCACTTTCTACCTATGAAGTCTACAGATACACTTAGCGCTTTGGCAGACTTATACGTGAGAGAAGTCGTTAGATTACACGGTGTTCCAGTAAGCATCACATCGGATAGAGATTCCAGGTTTACTTCTCACTTTTGGGAACATTTTCAGGAAGCCATGGGATCTCAGCTGAATTTTAGCACAGCTTTTCATCCGCAGACTGATGGGCAGTCCGAGCGCACTATTCAGACACTCAAGGATATGTTGAGAGCATGTGCTTTGGATTTTAAAGGCTCATGGGACGACCATCTGCCATTGGCTGGGTTTGCTTATAATAATAGCTATCATGCAAGCATCGGGATGGCACCATACGAGGCTTTGTATGGAAGACGGTGTCGATCACCGATTGGGTGGGAAGAAGTGGGCGAGCGCAAGTTGTTGGATCCAGATTTTGTCGAGCAAGCCTCTGAGAATGTTAAACTGATTCGTCAAAGATTTAAGACAGCTCAGAGTCGACAAAAGAGCTATGCAGATGTTCAACGAAGGCCACTTGAGTTTTTGGTTGGAGACTATGTGTTTTTGAAAGTCTCTCCATCCAAAGGGATCATAAGATTTGGCTGACGAGGTAAGCTAAGTCCTCGCTACATCGGACCATTTGAGATCCTAGATCGTGTTGGAGATGTGGCCTATAGGTTGGCACTACCTCCGGAGTTATCGGGAGTGCATAATGTCTTTCATGTATCAATGCTTCGGAAGTATAATCCAGATCCATCTCATGTCATTGAATATGAAACCTTGGAGATTCGAGAAGACATGAGTTATGTGGAGAAACCGATTCGGATTTTGGATAGGAAAGATAAGGTGTTGAGATCAAAGACGATCTCTTTACTGAAAGTTCTTTGGCAACACCATACTACAGAAGAAGCTACTTGGGAACTAGAGAACTTGATGAGAGAGAAATATCCGTAATTGTTTAAGACATAACCTTACTTGAATTTGGAGGACCAAATTCTCTAAGGTGGGGAGAATGTGAAATCCCTAATTTTCTGTAATTTTTACATACTTGTACAGTTTTTCAACTTGGATTAATAAAATAAATATGAATTTTCTGATATAAATATATATATGGTGTATGGGACATAAGAGGAATTAAGGCAATTGAATGGTCAAAGAATCAATGGTCAAAAGGGTCAATGGATGGTCAATGGCTGAGATAGGATGATGAGGGGATTAGAATGCATTTATGGGCAATTAATGAGAGCCATGACTCATCATCATCATCCCTTTCACCCCACGGTACCAGCCCATCTCCCTCTCCCTCTCGTTGCTTCCATATTTTCCTCTAAGTGTTCAAATTCTCACCTTGACAAACCACCATTTCAGGCCATCGATTCGTTAAGTTCCTCTAAAGAAAAACGATCCTTATCGATAGCTTAACCTATGCCTTTAATATGAAAGGCTAGATCCAAGTGATTGAAGAGATCTTAAAATCTTAAAAGTTGGTAAATAGCAAAGGTAAGAGAAGATATGGTTTATGTTGATAATTTTGATGGTTTGGGATTATATGAAGTTGATATAGTAGGTTTATTGAGTTTTTAATTGTTATGATGTTTACAGCTTGAAGAGTAAAGAAAAAGGACAAGTGTTGGTGCAACCAACTTGTGGATTAATTGCTAATTGAGGTAAGGAATTTATGTAACGGACGTAGGGTAACTATGTCCGCATGTTTTTAATTATTTTAACTATTTTGGGAGAGAAACAACAGTTGCTTTATGGATAGAAAAAAAAAGGGCAATTTGGGTCCTAATCCTAGTACCAATTAGGCTAGGAGCAGCCGACTGCCTTAAGTAGCAGCCGACTGCCTAGAGATATCTAAAACGCCGTTTTTCGAAAACCGACTCAAACCAGTCGACTGCCATGGGAGCCAGTCGACTGCCATTTTCCAAAAACCATTCTGTTTCAAACCAGTCGACTGCCAGGAGAGCCAGTCGACTGCTATTTGTCTAGAAGCATTCTGTCTCAAAACCAGCCGACTGCCAAGGGGGCCAGTCGACTGCTAATTCTCGGGAAACATTCTGTTTTAAAACCAGTCGACAGCCATTTGGAACCAGTCGACTGCCCTATTTGTATTTTGAAAAATATAATAATTGAATTTCAAAAAGGGAAAGAAATTCAATAAGGCAAAACATGGGGTAGCAGTCGATTGCTATATATGACCAGTCGACTGCCTATTTGAAAGAAAGTTTTTGAGAACCTGTTTTAAGAAAGGATATTCATACTTGTTTAAAACCTATATGAATAAGGTTTTTGGAGACTATGAATCTCTCAAAAGAGCATGCACATTAATTGTTACTTGTACTTGACTGAGGAGCTCTAGTCCAGCCCTCAAACCCGCCATACGGCACCTGACTAGTGAAACTGTGGGCTATAGACAATGGCCATGAGTCTTTTATTTGATTCGGCTTTGGGGAGGATCCCTGGCCCATACGTGGGTACGCCATTTATTTGATATCTCTTAGGATTATCCCTTACGGGATATATTTGTGGTATCCTCATGAGATCTTTATATTGGATTATCCCTTATGGGATATATTTGCTGTATCCATTATCTCTCTAGATTATCCCTTACGGGATATATTTGCTGTATCCATGATGAGAATTATTTGGTGCATGAATCTGTTGGATATAAATTGTCTCTCATCTATTTGAAAATATTTGTACTTGCCTACTTGATTTCACGTGATTTGAGATCCGTGGAAATATTTGAAAGCATGATTTACTTGTATTTGGCATTTGCAAAAGAAACATACGAAATATGCTTTATAATGATTTTACATGATATTATAGAGCTAAGCAGGAAAACTGCATAT
Source organism: Heritiera fomes (assembly GCA_032173925.1). Taxonomy (NCBI): domain Eukaryota; kingdom Viridiplantae; phylum Streptophyta; class Magnoliopsida; order Malvales; family Malvaceae; genus Heritiera; species Heritiera fomes. The sequence continues at coordinate 22,856,116 of JAPDPM010000001.1, read as the reverse complement.
AGTGATATAGTTCGCTCTTTTACATAAGTTTCTTACTGAGCGTAAACTCACTCCTTTACAACTTTTTTTCATACAGATTACTTGAAGTAATTCCGCTCCGGATAGAGAAGCCCATCTTTTGGGATTTTGAGATACCTTCGGGGCATGCTTCCTAATTATCCCGTGAAGGTATATTTAGTCGGCCGTTACTTCGGCTAATGTACAGTACGATACTACAGTTTTGTATATGTGGGGGAAATTAGGTTGTCTGAATATTTGAGATCCTGATGTACATGACACATGTTTATAAATGAAAAATTTTATGCATGTGAAAATGATTATTATACTCTGAAAAAAAATGCCTAAAGCATAAGAGTAAGGAAGATTGATATCGGATAAACTAGTCGATTTAATTGTTATTTGAGATAAAGTTAGTTGTTATTTGGTTAGTGACGAGGACGTCACAGTAGGCCTCCTGCAGCACCTCAGATAGCAGCCCCGGCAGCTCAAAGTGAGCCAGAGAAAGCGACACCCTCACAGCCTAGGCGAGCGACAGCCGCAGAGAAGGGTCAAAAGGTTGTGACTCAGGGTCGGGTATACGCATTAGATCAGGAGACTGCCGACGCCTCTATCGATGTGATTAAAGGTAAGGTTTATCTTTTTGATATCCCCGTAATTGCCTTAATTGATTCGGGTTCTACCCATTCATTCTTATCGCCTGTATATGCCAACAGGACCCCAGTAGAGCCGGAGTTGTTAAAGTATATTTTGCAAGTGAAAACTCCTTTTAATGAATTCCAAAGGACGGATATTATATATAGAAATTGTAAATTGACTATAGGAGAGAAGGTTATGACAGCTAACCTAATTTTGTTGGATATATATGATTTTGATATCATTTTTGGAATGGATTGGTTAGCTGCAAACCATGTTAGTTTGGATTGCAATACTAAGTTTATTACCTTCTCTCATCCCGAAAAGTACATTGTAAAGTTATTGTAAATTAATAAAAAGTATGTGAATTTATGTTATGAGATGATATGTGTACTGAAATTGTGGTTGTGTATGAATGTTTATGAAGGATATATTGCTAGTGTGGAGGATGTTGAAAGGAAGCATCCAAAGATCCAAGAGATTCCTGTAGTTAAGGACTTCTCGGATGTATTTCCAGAGGATTTACCAGGGTTACCACCAGATCGAGAGACAGAGTTTAGGATCGAGTTAATACCCGGTACAGAGCCGATTTCTAGACCCCCATATCGGATGGCACTGACAGAGTTAGATGAGCTCAAGAAGCAGCTCCAAGAGTTATTAGATAAGGGATTTATACGTCCTAGTGTGTCACCATGGGGAGCTCCAGTACTATTTGTTCGGAAGAAGGATGGTAGTCTCCGGTTGTGTATAGATTATCGGATGTTGAATCGGGCTACCGTTAAGAATAAGTATCCACTACCTCGAATTGATGATCTGTTTGATCAGCTTAGGGGTGCACAGGTGTTTTCCAAAATAGACCTACGGTCAGGCTATCATCAGTTGAAAATTAAGGAGTCGGATGTGCATAAGACAGCCTTTCGGACTCGCTATGGTCACTATGAGTTCCTAGTGATGCCTTTTGGATTAACAAATGCCCTTGCAACTTTTATGAGTTTGATGAATGAGGTGTTTCATCCCTTTTTGGATAAGTTTGTCATAGTATTTATAGATGACATTCTGATTTATTCTAAGACTCCAGAGGAGCATGAGTAGCATTTGCAGATTGTTCTACAGACCCTCAGAGAACGAAAATTGTATGCTAAGCTTAGTAAGTGCGAGTTCTGGCTTGACCATATAATATTTCTCGGGCATGTAGTGTCGAGGGACGGGATATCAGTTGATCCGTCCAAGATAGAGGCCATTGTTCAGTGGGAGAGGCCTAACACGGTTACCGAGATACGGAGTTTCTTAGGTCTTGTCGGATATTATCGCAGGTTTGTGGAGGGATTTTCTAGACTTGCTGCTCCATTGACACGACTCACACGTAAGGATGTAAAGTTTGAGTGGAATGATGTGTGTGAGCATAGTTTTGGTGAGCTTAAGAGGAGATTGACTAATGCTCCCGTATTAGCCCTTCCTAGCGGATCAGGTGGATTTATGGTGTATACCGATGCATCCGCTCAAGGTTTAGGGTGTGTACTTATGCAGCATGGTCGGGTTATAGCCAATGGTTCTCGACAGTTGAAGGATCATGAGAGGAATTACCCGACACATGACCTGGAGCTAGCCGCGGTAGTGTTTGCACTGAAGATATGGCGACATTACTTGTACGGGGAGAAATTTCAGATATACACAGACCATAAGAGTCTGAAGTATATATTCTCACAGAAAGAGTTGAATTTGAGACAGCGACGGTGGATGGAATTGTTAAAGGACTATGACTGTGAGATTTTGTATCACCCAGGTAAAGCTAATATAGTAGCTGATGCACTGAGCCGTAAGCATGTTGGCATGATATCGTACATGATGATCAGGGAGCATGAGTTGATAGAGCAATTCTCTAACCTCATTCTGACAGTTGTTTCCTCTTACCAGTATGGGTTTATGGCTAGTTTTCGTATAAAGCCAGATTTGATGGACCGAATCAGGGAAAATCAGAGGAGGAATGATTATTGTATTGGGATTGCCAGTCAGATTCATATGGGAGTTATGTTAGACTTTGAGATTGGCACGGGCGGGATACTGAGGTTTAGAGGTTGGATATGTGTTCTTGATGATCGACAGCTTAGAGACTTGATTTTATCAGAGGCTCATACCTCTAGATACACGTTACATCTGGGTAGTACTAAGATGTACCAGAATCTCCGGAGAGTGTATTGGTGGCCTAAGATGAAGAAAGACATCGTTGAGTTTGTTGCTAGATGTTTAACTTGCCAGCAGATTAAGATTGAGCATCAGAAGCCGGCAGGTATGCTTCGACCATTATCGATTCCTATGTGGAAATGGGAGCATGTAACTATGGATTGTATTATGGGATTACCACGGACCCGGAAGGGATATGATGCTATTTGGGTGATAGTCGACAGATTGACTAAGTCTGCTCATTTCTTAGCCATGAGATCTACAGACTCAGTTAGTGCCTTAGCCGAGTTGTATGTCAGGGAGATAGTGAAGTTACATGGTGTTCCAGTGAGTATCACCTCTGATAGGGACTCTCGCTTCACCTCTCATTTTTGGGAGAGATTTCAGGAGGCTATGGGATCCCAGTTGAGTTTTAGCACCGCTTTTCATCCACAGACTGATGGACAGTCCGAGCGTACTATACAGACACTCGAGGATATGTTGAGAGCGTGTGCATTGGATTTTAAAGGCTCATGGGACGATCACTTACCCCTGGCAGAGTTTGCTTATAATAATAGTTTTCATACGAGTATCGGCATGGCACCGTATGAGGCCTTGTATGGCAGACGATGCAGATCCCCGATAGCGTGGGAAGAAGTTGGAGACCGTAAACTGTTAGCTCTCGATTTGGTCGAGCAGGCTTCTCGTGATGTAAGGACGATTTGTGAGAGGCTCAAAACGGCTCAGAGTCGGCAGAAGAGTTATGCAGATACTAGACGCCGACCATTGGAGTTTGTAGCGGGTGATTATGTGTTTTTAAAGATTTCACCGTCCAAGGGTATAATGAGATTCGGAAAGAGAGGAAAGTTGAGTCCTCGGTACATTGGGCCTTATGAGATCTTAGATTGTGTGGGAGATGTGGCACATCGGTTAGCACTACCACCAGACTTGTCAGGTGTGCATAATGTATTCCATGTCTCGATGTTGAGAAAGTACCATCCAGATCCTTCTCACGTGATTCGACACGAGCCACTGGAAATCAGAAAGGATATGAGTTACGTTGAGAAACCGGTGCGAATTCTGGATAGGAAAGATAAGGTGTTGCGATCTAAGACGATTCCTTTGGTTAAAGTGCTTTGGCAGTATCATAACGAGGAGGAGGCTACTTGGGAATTAGAGAGCCTTATGCGCGAAAAGTATCTAGAGCTTTTTCAATGAGAGGTCCTAGTTAAATTTGGAGGACCAAATTTCTTAAGGTGGGGAGAAATGTAAAATCTGATTTTATACTACTATAAATCCAAATTTCATAAAATTTGGTAATGTAAATAAAGTAAACATTGCATATTGATTTTCACTTAGATGAAAAGTCTTTAACTTGAGATGTGCATGGAAGAATGTTGGTGTGATAATGTATGGGTGAGGACCTCGAACAGCTCGACAATGGGCGAGCAAGGAAGGCTGTTTGCCAATTGGCGAGCATAATTAGCGAACAGAACGCCAATGTTACTGGCGAGGGCGAGTAGTCCAGTCCGCCCAAGTTGGCGAGGGCTCCTAATCGCCCAGACGGATTGAGAAAAAAAATAAAAGTGAAATTTTGTGGGAAAGCATGACAAACAAAGTTAATAACGTGTGGGAAGAAAAGAGTTCTAATTGATTTCTTTTTCTCCATGAAATTAATGCAAAATATGAAAGCATTAAATGAAGGATTAATGACTAGAGGACAAAACAAGGAAAAGAATGGGTTGATAGCCAATAACCGTTGGCTGGAAGAGACATGGCGTGGAAAAGAGAGGAAAAGGAAATAGAAATGTCAAGAATGATGGCAGGAAGTGGCGTGGGCTAGAAAGAAAATTTAGTCAATAACATGCAGGAAAGAAATGAGCTATTGATGTCTTTTGCTGCACTTTTTCTACCCGTTTTAATGCCGTTCAGACGATCTTATGGTGCAATTTTCTTCATGAATTAATGCACTACCAGACGAGGTAATGATGAAGGAAGGGATAAGGAGCAGATGGTGAGTCCTGGTTGGACTAACATGCCTATATAAAGAGGCTTCAAGAGAAGAAATGGATTGAAATGAACTCCATCCTCTCCAGAATCCTTCTGGCCCATTTCATTCCACTACAAGTTCAACTTTAGTTCTTCAGTTTTTCTTAGATGCAAGCCATGAAAACTTCCTTATTAGTTAGCCAAACCTTTCCTCCAATGTTGAAGAGCTAAGGAACAAGCAAACTAAAGCTAAGAGAGATAAGAAAGCATTCTGTTGTTGGAGGAGTAACTTGGTAAAGGTGAGTTTCATAGTTTTGCAGTTCTCTTGATATTTAATCATAAATATAGCCTGGTTGTAGTTGAATATTGTTGAATATATAAGAAAACTAGATGGAAAAATAACTAAGAATGAGTAAGGAAACACGATGGGCGAGTAGGAAGTTGCTAGTCAAAATGGGTGACTACTCGCCCAAAGGATAGGGCGAGTTTGAGAAATTGTTATGTGAGTTCGTCAGTTTTGTGGGATAGTCAGAATGACTGTCCGGGCGGGCGAGAACCCATGATAGGCAAAAAGGCGAGAATGGCGATAACAGTGATCGCCAATGTGAAATGTTGAAGATTGCCAATGATGCAAGAAGGAGATAAAGAGGTCGCCAAACGTTATTCAATTCATGGGCGAGCCCATTTATGAACGAAAGGCCACGGCTAGTAAACTGAATTGATGAGCATGGCGAGTTGAGCTCCCACGTTGGGCGAACTCTCATGAATAAGCCGCTAATGAAAGGCGAGCTCAGTTGGGCGAGCGGTTATTTCGCCAAAATAGTTGAAACGAGTTTTAGAAAATTATTAGAAAAGAAAATATTAATGGAATTAATATTTTACTTTGCAGCCGGGAAGTGAGATTGATACGGCGAGCGAGAAGCAAGGTTGCATCAGACGAGGTAAGGAAGTAGTATGTGATGCAAATGCATGTCCTGTGGAGTAAAAATGTTAAGAAAATATAAGAAATTGTTTTATTTTCTGACATGCATTGGTTGATAAAATGTTTGATCTCGGGCGAGCTACAAGCCGCCATATGTTGTTTTGTTGGGCGAACTGATTAGGGCGGGCGAGTAGCTTTGTTTCGGGCGAGCCAAATGGCAAGCTCTTTTGTGGGAACTGGGTGAGTACCCTTGTTTTAAAGAGAAATCCGAGTAAGCCATAGTCGGGCGAACCCTTTTTAATGTTTTTGGGCGGGTGACCCTTCTTTTAAATATAAGACGGGCGAACTGTTATTAGCCAGCCATACTTTTGTTTTGAAAAGCTAAGTGGCGGGCGATTACTAATTCGCCGTCTTATCGAGTTAGTCGGGGGCGAGCCGTGAAGGGCGAGCTGACCCTGGCGAACGGTTTTAAAGTGTAATTTCCTAAACGAAAAAAAATGAATTATTTTAAATATTTTAAAAAATAAAAATATGAAATCTTTTTGGGGCGAGTTGACCATTGGGCGAGCTGACCATTGGGCGAGTTGACCATTGGGCGAGTTGAGTTTTGGCAAGCTTACCATGGGCGAACTAGCCATGGGCGAGCCAATCTAAACCGTATCTTCTCACACGGAAAATGTTGAAGTTACGGGCTGTTTTATGGTTGTATAAGCCCTTTTTGGAAATCAAATTATTTTATGAAAATGATATATAAGATAACTTGATTTTGAGACATTAGGCCATGAATTCATGCATTATCATTTATATACTTTGTGTGACCCATCTAGGGCGATGGCTCGGGTCAAATAGACCAACGAGTGCACCCTAGGGCGTCACAGGGCTGATGGACCTGCCAAGTCTTCAGCGGTCTCGAGGTCACTTGGCAAGTGGACCCGAGGACCACCTACAGATTATGGCCATACATCTAGATGAGATAGCCGTGAGGGGCGATGGCCTACGGGTGCACCCCAAAAGCGGATGACTTGTGTTCTTTGCATGATTTAAATAGTTGCCTAGTCTCAATTAAACGATTTATGAAAGGATCTGGTAAATCCTATTTCATGTTTACTATATTTATTGTTTCCTAATGAGTTTGATCGTTAGGATAATTAAATAGTTTTGAGAATATAGTTTTTATTTTATAAAGCAGCATATACCTTCCTTACTGAGCACATTGTCGCTCACTCCTTATTTTTTCACTCCACAAATAACTGATTTGGGGCTAAGAGACTTACCTTTTTGAGATTTGCTATCGAAGGTATGTTAGACTCTTTTATATATTCAGCAAAGTTGTACAGTACTACTTTAAATAGATGACAATGTAGATACATCTTAAAGAAGAGACTTTAATAATTCATATTTACATAAGAATGTAGTAGAAGTTGTTAAGCATCACAGACAGCCCAACCAGTAAGTTATGAGTAAGTATCATGTTATACAGTAACTTTGGGATGTTACACTATTAGTGATTGAAACATCATACAACGTGTGTGTTTTTCACTTATTTCATTCCAGCCAGAACAAGCTATAGCAAATACTGAAGAGTGAAGACATTTGGGATTATTTTCTTTACTATCAACATCATGGTAAACGTAAATGCTTGCAGCATAGAACTCAATTTATGACATAAACACCTGCCTTTGCCACTATCATGTAATGGAGCAAAAAAAAAGTTTCTGACACGACAAGGCAACAGTACGTATATGATACTAATACATTCTTTAAAACACCCAAAAGTCACAAATTCTCCAAGCTACAAAAAAATCCAAATACTATTTTGATTTCATTAACCAATTGTTTCTAACAGAATTTACAAGGAGAAAAGATCTTCAGCAGAACTACATCGTCGTTTTTTTTTTTTTTTTGCGCCTTTCAAGCTATAATATCAATGGTAAGGAATTTCTTCAACTCTACACACCGGAAAATTCCAGTAAAATAAAAAAGAAAGAACCCTAACAACAGCGAAAAATTCAGTTAAAAAAATAAAACGAGATAGAAATAGTCAATCATTAATAAACAAAAGAAACAAATAGGGAGAAAAAGAAGCTAATAACTTTGTCAACCATTCGCCCATTGGCTAGTGCCTGAATCACAGTATTATAAGCAATTAAATTAAAAGAACAACCTTTTGATATCATTTCATCAAAATATTTCAGTGATTCATTACAATTATTTTCATTATTTTCAGTGATTCAATTCATCAAAATTAAAATTGAATAGATTTGGGATATAGAATTTATGATTTGGGATTTAGGGTTTAGAATCCTTTGTAAATAGGAAAAAAGAAAGAGAAACCTAAATATAAAAGAAGAAGAAATAGATTACAAGGAATGTATTGGAATTATAGAAAGATTAAATTAGGAATCCACTCATTTATTTTTTATTAATATTAATATATATAATAATAATTAGACAACTAGTTTAACAAGTTATCAAATTTAAACTTTTTTCTTGCCCTCAAAAGATAATCAATGGTTTAGATTAAACAATACTAATCTAATGCCAACTATTCCCTGATTTTACAATAAAATCAAAATTTATAAAATTACTTTAGAAGTCCCCATATTTTCAAGAGAAAATTTGAGTATCTCAACTTTTCTTCTAAAATTCCTCAAAAATTTTGAAATTCTTCTATTATTTTTGACCAACAAATTTTGAACTTTTAAATACCCTAATTTAAATGAAATCCCTCATCCAAATACATCATTACTTTTAACAAATCAATATATACTTTTCATACAATCTAATGTAAAACTTAAAACTCGAGACTTCAGCCAATGAAGCCTTGGCTTAGTGGCAAGCAGGCTTTAAAACTTTGAGGTTCCAAGTTTGAGTCTCATTGAATGTGAGTTCGAGTTAGTTTGTTATTTGTTTAGTTTGTTATTATCATTTGTATTTATCAATTTATCAAGTTACCAGTTCATGGAATGTAATATACTAATTGTGATTGTAACTTTGATGAGAATGTACTGTTCAAAAAAAATAAAACCCGAGACTTCATTGCTTTATTAAAGTTTGGAGACCTTTTTGCCACTGAACAATATTCTATTACTAATAAACATATTTAAAAAAGATTATTATCCTATCCACTTTTTTAACTCCACAAGCGGGATTAGGATGTTGACACGTATCCTTTAAAAATAATATATAAATAAAATGAAACACGTGTCATTATCCTAACCCCGTTTGTGGAGTTAAAAAACTCCACTGACAGTGGATAGATTAATAATTCGTTTAAAAATTGATAAAATTAAAAATATAATGATAAAATATTAAATTTTAATAAATTAAAATAAATTAATAATATTCAATATTGACTTATAATTCATAAAATCATTCTTGCTGAATTGAATTGGGGATGAGATTCTTCAGTAATAAGATTTTATTGAATTATCTACATTTTAATTGATAAATTTTAATTGATATTTATCATAACAAAGCCCCACGGATACAAAATTTATTGCTTTACGATTGAAAAATTACTACCTCCCATGCTCAATAAGCGTCACTACAGTTCAGTAAATTTCACACAACTTTCCCAAGTATACATGGCAATATGTATTTCTAATTCATATTTACATCACACAAGATCGTATTCGTGTTATATAAAACACAAAAATTTCATTTTAAAATTCTTATAAACACAAAATATACAAGACCTTATTATTAGCTTTTACTATATTTATATATAATTATCTAATTTTAACTCTTACTCCCGTGTCTTATATTCGTATTATGTCTACGATTACTGGTGTCCCAAGTGAAAATTGCCCTTTTTCAACATCTATGAGGGGAACAGCGTTCGAAATAAAGATTTCAAAAATGAGAGAGAGAGATCTAACAATCATATACCATTTTATATGTAGGAGAGTGTATAGATCAATCTAAATAATCCCCAGTGAGAAAACGACTTTCATCCGATGCAGCACCTGCCATAATAAACACATACGGGGAAAGGGAAGCACCCCTAGTAAACTTCATCAGCTTTAGACCAAAGAAAGAAAACTTTGATTACAATCTCCAGACTTCCCACTGCTTAATAAACATGGCTTACAAGCTTCAATGCCTCCGCTTTGCATGCGATATAGGCAAGAGAAAGATTCCCAACCTGTATCGTTAAAATGATGAAGAACCCAGTGACGAATATCCAGCAGCTTTCAATTCCTTGAGAGTTCCAGCTAGCCAATCCAAGCCTTCATACAGGCCATCTCCTCTGAGCGCGCAAGTACCTTGTATGTGCCATTTCCTGTTCTTCAGATCAAAAAGACCTAATCCTTCACATACCTCCATCGGGGACATTGCTCCTTTCTGGTAGGAGAAACAAATCAGAAAAAATGAAACAGATATTTCATGTGATTAAACTTTGGCATATGCATCACATACGCAAGAAAGCAAAAGCAATCATTCACTTCAACCGGCAAGCTCAAAAGATGCTTAATGCAAATTACTTTATTCATAAAAGTGAGAACAGGGAAGAAAAACTAGCCCTCTTCATCTGCCACATAACAGCTTGTCTAGACAAATTCATGGAGATTAAAAACAAACCCAAATCGATGACTACTAAAAACATTATATATTGTCAAAAAAGAAATAGAGAGATGCATCTCCACATTACATCATTAAGCACAGATTTGCGAATAAAATATAAACTACAGATAGAACAATCATAAAGCATATATCTGGATTAACATTCTACACCTATTTTATCAATAAATTAACATCTGCTACCCAGACAATTTACTCTTCATAACTTGATCACCTTCAAAAGACGCATTTCTAAAAAACCCAATAGCTCTGGTCTCATCATCCGAACTGGGATACTATTCAATTGTGAAAGCCAAGACATTAGTAATTGAAACAACAATTACTTGAATTTAACCCAGGACATGACAATTTTTTGTAACAAATTTCTACGACTGCATTACCCTGAGCTCTAACATCATACTTTCCACTTTCTCCAAAACACATTTTCACAATGAAGTACTTCTATAGAAATTTAAAATTTTATATATCCATCTACATTTTTGGATATTCTGTTTGATTAAGCATTAATTGCCTCGGAGGAATTCCCAATTCAGGACAATCTATTTAACCCAATATCTTAGAATGTAGCCTCATTTAAGAGGCTATAATCTCCCACAGAACCTACACCTAATTTAACTTAGACTTTGTGTGTATATCATGTCTATATTACACCTAAAAGAACATAAGCAAAATGTCACTGATGCAGTTGACGCAATCAAAAGGACAGAATGCACATGCAGGTTAACTAGAAGGAACAGGATGCATGGCTCAGAGTACCTAAAGAGACATCCTGGATAGCATACTTTACAGAGTGCATCACAGTATCTTAGAAACATACAGAAGTCTGACACAAATACAAGTCAGTACAGGTGGGAATTAGTACTAAAACAGAAGATCTCTAACAGGATATAAACATACTAAGATCACATCAATAACTTGATACTATTAATGCAAATGATCTGTAGCAAAATACAGAAAACATGCCAAGAACACATGAACAAGTTATAGGCTAAATTATTAATACATGTATTAATGTCCTGCAGTTGACATCACTGGAAGTCAACCACATATGAACTACTGCAATCAACAACACTGCAGCCCAGTCAGTTCTAGCCAGTAGCACCAATAAAAAAGATCCTAGCAGTCTCCATTCTGACCAAACATAACAAGAACCACTCTTAAAGCAATCCCGTTGGTTCAAATACTGCATTCCTCTAGGCAATGACCAAAATATTTATTCTTAACAGACCATATAATTAAATCAAACTGCAGTAATAATACACTCACAACAGCCTGGTCCATTTATATGCTACTTGCTTCTTAGCAGAGAACCCTGAAAATACACCTTAAGTTTCCATAATTTCATTAACAAAAAGCAACATTCAATGGTGTTTAGTCCAGGGAAGTAAAGCATCCATGCTGCAATTTCATATGCTTTATCCATCATTATGCCTCAGATGGTTGATTTAAGGCAATTACAGTTTTCAGATAAAGATGAAATGACGCCTTCTTCAAATTAGAACAGCGTGTTAAGGGGAACAAGAGAGGAGACAACATGTTAAAGGGATTAAGGGCGGGGGGGGGGGGGGGGGGGGTGGTGTACTTTGTCAGTCTGGATTAAGGATTTACAGTTCATACAAGCATTCATTGAGGAACATCCTATTGAGTCATAATTTGGACATCTCTTTCAGACAAATTATTAATGCTAATAAAATGAAGGAACCAGGAGCTGCCAAAAGGCATCAAAATATGTTACTCAGAAAACAAGAACACAAGATAAAACAATGTATGAAATCATCAAAAATGCAGATATGTATGAGAGCCATATTTTATCAATAATGGATGAGGCAAGGTTTTGCTCATAAATGTTCAATCAAAGGCAGGATGCAACACAACTATGCTAAGCAGACTTGTCAAACCATATTGAAAAACACAACATAAATAGATGACAGATTTTTATATACATACACATATGCAATATTATCATACTTTTCATATGTTGCAATCATAGGTGCTATAAAATGTCAGTTTCATTGCCGTTATAAGTCTTTCCAGAAGTACATGCCAAAAAGGGGGCTATAGTTTGACACTTTAGAATACCCCCAACGTCTTGGATGTTATAATAACTTTCGCATAAAACGTAAGAAAGCAAAATACACTTCTAACTAACCAAAAGAAAAAGGAGAATCCATTGTAAGCCAACAGCAGCAGATGAAAAGTCAAGAATCCATTTTCAACACTAAAATATCCAAGAGATTGTTAGTGCAAACAACTAAAAAATTCATTTGTTTCTTCTCACAGTTCATCTAGTAGATACCACTTGCATTTTCTATATATGCAAAAAGATAGGTCTAAAACCACTAACAGAAATCATACCATGTCCTGCTTGTTGGCAAACACCAAGATGACACTGTTGCGCATAAATGGGTCATTGATGATGGCCTGAAAGAACATTATTAATAATAAAGTAACACAACGATAAACCCAATTGTCTTACAAATTTGAGTATGCTATAAATTTACAACCTGAAATTCTTGTTTAGCTTTGCCAATCCTCTCCCGGTCCAAGGAATCAACAACATAGATCTGCACAGACAAATATAGTAGAGAAAGATATGAATGTGCCTATATTTTCAATCAGTAGTGAACAAGCACACAAACTATTTGACAAATTAAATCTTTCAGTTATCACAAAAGGATGTGAAATAAAAGCTAACCCAAAAATTTATAAAAACCCTCTTATGTTCAAAATTTACCTAACCCTAAAATTTCGATAATAAAATTTCCCTTTGAAATGAAAACAAACGAATCATAATATAATAAATCGAATTGAAGAAAATATGACAAAATAAGGGAAATGGAAAGCTATAATGTAAAACGGGGATGTCTGATATCAATATACTAGAAGGCTTTTGAAATCTAAGAAAGACCAATAAACGGAACATATTCCGGTCAAAATCATCGGAAGAAAAATAAGAGTTTTTTTTTTTTTTTTGAGAGAGAGAGCTAATTATTACCAGTCCATCTGTGTTGTTAAAGTAGTGCCTCCAAAGAGGCCTTAGTTTCTCTTGTCCACCAACATCCCAAACTGTGAACACCACATTCTTATATTGAACTTTCTCCACATTGAAACCTGGAGCAGTGAACAACAAGGACTCAGTAGTCATATTATCTTGTCTATCCACCTCAAGTGCAAAGATCATTGCATCTAATTTAGCAGCAAAAATAAATTTCAAAAAAGAGAGATGGATCACCAATATTATACAAGAAATGGAAATAAGACCACAAAACTAATCAATGATATATGCCAAAAAGAAATTTTGAAAAAAAAAAATAAAGAAAAAGATTCCAAAGATTAAACAAGGAAATGAAATTAAGGCTGTAAAAACTAATCAATGATATATCTAATACACACTGAATCAGAGTTCAGACAACCACTTTGTTCAGATAATGCCTATGAAGACAAATGCTAGAAAAGTGTGATCTCTCTGTCCCAGACGACAACCACATTGCCATAGAAAGCTGGTGAATTGACAGTGATGGGAAACTTCGTGAATAATCAGCTAATACTTGTTACTGAAAGTGGGTCAAAACTAATCAGCAACACAAGCCAAGAGGGCAACTAGCACAGTAAGAAAGTATTGAATATAATATATACTTAGACCATAAAATCCCTTTAATAATGATTTGGTACGCGGAAAAACAATCTTTTCATAGATGCAAGAGCATTCAAGCAAAGGTAACAAGGGCCCACTAGTCCACTTGAAGAGATTTGCTGGTTTTATAAAGCATTAAAATTTAATTTTGTTCAAGGGTGGCATTTTGAAAATGGAAAGGAAAATCAATTTTATTAATATTATTTTAGTCCTAGAAGTGGCATGTTGCATGTCACTTTTAGAGAACAAGAGCTGGGAATGTGTCAAAAAATAAAAGAATACAACATGATTTAATCATTTTGACAGAGTATCATTGTAAAAGGTTATTTATATTTCTAATGACAAGGAAAAAGAAAAAGAGGAAAACCTACCGTCAAGAGCTCTAGTGAGGACAAACAAAAGCAAAAAACCAGCAAAAAATGACAGCCTCAAATATATAATGAACATTTTTAAAATCAGGTTGTTATGAGCTAAGTTGCCTACCAATTGTAGGGACAGTTGATAAAACTTCTCCAATGTGCAACTTGTACAATATAGTTGTTTTGCCAGCTGCATCAAGGCCTAGCATCACAACCTAAGCCAGCTCCAGAAAAATTACACATAAGAAAGGAGAACAAGAAGTGAAATAATAATAATAATAATAATAACAACAACAACAACAACAACAACAACAACAACAACAACAACAACAACAACAACAACAATACCAATAATAATAATATTATGCCCAGATGTGGTACACAAAAGAACATAAAAATATGCTACTTAAGTTCAAAAAGTTGAAAACAATATAACAATTTCTCAGCAATGCACTGGCTCAGAAACTACTGTGAACTCATATCAAAACATTATGTCTCTAGTTAAAAAGTGGACAATATACATTTAATCTGATAAAAAAAATATAATTCATAATTCACCTATTAATATCTACCATGGCACCTAAAATTCAAGAAACAAGCACATTATACCATTGTTTGACTTCAATCATCCTGAGGTTCATAATACCAAGCACTATTACTATTTCGAGTTGTCTATTTACAATGAAAAATATAAAAGAAACATGCTGTTATTAAATGCCCCATAATAAGCATATAATAATGCAGGTGATATAGACATTACAAACCTTTGTAGGAATGCATAATGACCTAAATGACGTCAACATGCATTTAGTGCAACTTCATGCTTCACAATTACATAAGATAACTATTTCAGGAATTGATTCGAAAATAAATACTATAGATTTTCCAGATAAGACAGGCACTCAAAAGATATATCAAAGCAGAATTAATTCCTTCAGCATCGGATAGAATATCTGGTTTAACAGGATTCTTATCATCTTCAATGGTTCAAATGCACCAGTTAATTTGAACTATGATTAACTGACAATACTTAACTATTTTTTGTTACTACATCCAACTAAATAAATGAAGGGAAAAGAAAAAAGACAACAAAAAAAAAAGCTTCATGAGAGGACTTTTTCCAATACATTGATCAATTTAAAAGACAAAACCCATAATTAGCTGCACATGGGACTCAAAAATGAAAAGGTCGGCCAATTTTAAATGTTCTAGTTCTGCATTATCTATTATATGTCCTATTAGTAATAGAACATTTAAAGCAGAGCAAATGTCTAAGTTGTGCACACCAGTACATATATGTTAAGCCTCTTCAAGAGTGAAGAAAAAAAATTGTGAGTTGAGTTAGTCTAATTTCTCAATACTATTAGTGATTGAAACATCATACAATGTGTGTGTTTTTCACTTATCTCATTCCAGCCAGAACAAGATGTAGCAAATGCTGAAGCGTGAAGACATTTGGGATTATTTTCTTTTCTACCAACAACATGATAAATGTAAATGCTTGCAGCATACAACTCAATATATGACATAAACACCTGCCTTTGCCACTATCATGTAATGGAACAAAAAAAAAAGAATCTGACACGACAAGGCAACAATCCATATATGATACTAATAAATTCTTTAAAACACCCAAGAGTCACAAATTCTCCATGCAACAAAAAATCCTAATACTATCAAGTATTAGTACATCTCAGGTTGATCCCATTGATTTGAACACAATTTAATGAACGGCTATGCAAGATTTAGCTAAATTTACATACACCTACAACTTGATTTCACTAACCAATTAGAGACAATTTTACTAAGTTTCTAACAGAATTTACTAGGAGAAAAGATCTTCAGCAGAATTACATCGTTGGTTTTTTTTTTTTTTGCGCCTTTCACGCTATAATATCAATGGTAAGGAATTTCTTCAACTCTACACACACCGGAAAATTCCAGTAAAATAAAAAAGAAAGAACCCTAACAATAGCGAAAAATTCAGTTAAAAAAATAAAACGAGATAGAAATAGTCAATCATTAATAAACAAAAGAAACAAATAGGGAGAAAAATACCCTCATCTCAGAGTTACCGAAAAAGGTATCGAAGAGCTTGCGAAAAGCCTGACCCATGCCTTTTTAATCTTCGATTCTTTCCCCCAAAAGAAATTGACTACTGATTTTGAATTTTTGTTTTTTTCTTATATTTCTGTTTTATTTTCTCTCCAATAAAAAAGCTGAGGGTTTCGATTATCAGAGAGAGAAATTTTAGTAAAATAAAATAAAAAGAAAAAGCTGGCTTGAATGAATGATCAATTTCTAGAGAGAGAAATAGCAAGGAAAGTGCTTCTTGAGAAAGAAAAAGGTCGCGTTTGTTTGCTGAACAGAAGGAAGGCTGATTTTGATGCTTGGATTTCTTTTTTCCCGTTTTCTTTTCTTTCGAAGCTGTTTCGTGGTGGAAGAGGGCGGAAAAGTAATATGCAATTTTTTATTCATTTTTAAGGCAATCTTAAAAAATAAACTACAACTCTACAGGTTTAATCCGTAAAGTTTTCAGCCGATGGGGATTCGGTCGAAGTGATAAGTGGCAGTGAAATTCTGAGATAACGTGAATTTGGATTTAATTATTGAATTTAATTATTTATTAATTTAATTATTTGACTTAAATGTTTAATATTTTATGTGAAATTTGAATTTAAAAGGGTTAGAGACCTATGATCACAAATAGCATCCATTTGGGACATTAGACTCAAGATAGTTACAATGAGATTTGAAATAGTCTTTATTGATAAACTAGAATTGTTTGGGACATATCTCATTTTTAGAATATTTGACTGATGCTTTAAGATGTGCTAAAGCCTTAGCAATTTGAACTACGTCAAAAACATCATTTTAGAATATCAAAATGTTTGATTTAAAACTCCAGGCACCGTTCATAGCATTGTTTCAGTACTTAGAAATTTGAACTATGAATTTTTGAATTTTGAAAGAGCATATATGTTTTAATATGGGAACTTATAACTTTGAACTTTGATAGCATATATGTATCAGTTTGGACATTCAAATCATGAAGGCATTCACTGTCACATCTCGTAGTATACAGTAATTATCACATTCCACACATACAACAGTGATTGGTTGGACTATCTGTGATGTCTTTGTCACTATTCACTTTTACTTGTAACAATAAACATGCTTGTAAATAAAATTTATATTTATCTATTATCAATATTCACATAATTGTACTATCAATTTACATCCCTGTTCATGATTATACAAAATGTAGTACTGTACATGTGACGTCCCCATCACTTCATCTTATCACTTAACTTTTTCCTTTTTCATTTAGATTGTAGTTCATCCAGTGTCATTCTTCCTTTATTCTTAAGCTAATTATCTGATAGCTCATAAAATTTTATTCAATTTCAATAAAACAGACTAATGATACATGTATATATGTATCATCCATTTCCACAGGATCTCATACATCGTTTTAACTTAAATCCCCGATATCTTATATACATTAATGATTGTTGTACTGTACCATAACTGAATTACAATTTACTTTGCATAATTACATAAGTATACCTTCTATATTACTTGGGAAGTGTCTTTCGAAGGTAAACTTTCAAGATCCACTTGTAGGCTCTTCTATCGAGAGCGAGGGATTACCTCAGATAGTCTGTATGAAAAATGTTCGTAAAAGGGTGAGTTTACGCTCAGTAAGAAAAATATGTAAAAGAGCGTGCTATGCCTCTATATGTAGTTTTTTTTTCCTACTTGGCTCTATAATGTCATGTAAAGCATTATAAAGCACGCATCATAAACCTCTTTCATGCATTGTTTGCAACCATGCATATTTCTTCCAGATGGTGTAGGCAAACATACTTTCTTAAAAACATCATGCTTCAAATCATACTTTGTATGCTTCTTTTTAAATATAGCATACATATAAACATGCACTATACTTCTTCTTCTTATACTTTCTTTAAAACATCATGCTTTATAACATACTTCAAAACATCATACTTCATAAACTTGCTTCTTTACTTTAAAACATACTTTACATGCTTTTATAACATAGCATGTTTCGTGTACTTCTTCAAAACATATTTCAAATACTTCTTTGAAATATCATTTACATACATACATACATACCTACTTCGTCTTCTATCTTTAAAACATACTTTACATGCTTTTATAATATAGCATGTTTCGTATACTTCTTCAAAACATATTTCAAATACTTCTTTGAAATATCATTTACATACATACCTGCTTTTCTTAAAACATCTTATACTTTCTTGAAAACATACTTCATATACTTCTTTTAAAACTTCTTGTACAAGTAAACCAAGTACTTTCGATTTCTTTATTCTTAGAAATCGCATATACATATAGTTTTCGATAATCTGAAAACTATTCATACTTTTGTGGAGTTATGCACTGCATCATCATCATCATCATAATCATGTGGCGTACCCCGTAGGGCCAGGAATTCTCCCTTAGCCAAACATGAAACATAAACAGATTGGCCAACTGCGGGTGGCTACAGTTAACACTAGTCAGGTGTCCCCTGTAGCAACTGAGGCCTGACTTATGGTCCTCAGCCCTTAACATACATCATTTCAGGACTTGATCAGAGCCCCTACTAGAAACATGAAAGTGCATAATCTCAAAACATATGCCATGTAGCTTCTAGCCATGACATTTCATACTTTCTTGAAATAGGTTTGAAAACCTCTTTTCAAAACAGGGCAGTCGACTGGCCTCATAGGGCAATCGGCTGCTTCTTCATACTTTCCTTTATCGAAATTATTTTCATTTAAAATTCCGATAATTTCATCTTTGAAAACATATAAGGGCAGTCGACTGGTCCATATAGCAGTCGACTGGTTTTCAAACAGAATGCTTCTTAAGAAATAGCAGTCGACTGGTCCATATAGCAGTCGACTGTTTTTAAAACAGAATGCTTCTTCAAATTTAGCAGTCGACTGGTCCATATAGCAGTCGACTGGTTTTCAAACAGAATGCATTTTGGAAAATAGCAGTCAACTGGCCCATATAGCAGTCGACTGGTTTGAAACAGAATGCTTACTGGATAAATAGCAGTCGACTGGCTTACATAGCAGTCGACTGGTTTGCATCGGTTTTCGGAAAACAACGTTTTGGTTGTCTCTAGGCAGTCGACTTCCCTTTAAGGCAGTCGGCTGCCCCTAGCCTAATTGGTACTAGGAGACAAGTCCGAAAATGCATCTTTTCCTGCACAAATCAACTCATACTTCTCTCCAAAACATGTAAAAACATCATAAAACATGCGGACATAGCCGCCTTACGTCCGTTACATAATTTCCTTACCTCGATTACTTCGAGAACATGAAATCACTTGGTTCACCAACCCTAATCCTTTTCTTCTTCAAATCTGAAATCATCATATCAAAAGCAAACCTTTAAGAATTTGCCATAAACATGTTATACTAATTCAGTACAACACCATACCATGAACATACTTGAACAAATCATCTTCTTCTCTTACCTTTTGCTAGTGACCAAAATCTCAAACTTTGAGATCTCTTCCAATACTTGGAATCAATCCACCAAACTTCAGATATAGCCTCGTCTAGTGACTAGGATCGTTTTTCGTTCAACTAGCTAAAGAGATCGATGGAGGAATAAGGTAGCTTGTCAAGGTAGCTATGGAAGAAAACTTAGGAATTTCTGGAATGAACGAGAGGCAACGAGAGAGAGGGCTGGGATGGTTTGCTGCCGTAGGGTGATGATGATGAGGATGGTGAGTCATGCAATCTTCATTAATTGCTTCTTATCGCCTTAGTTAATCTCAGCCTTTGACCCTTCGCTTGACTCTTGACCATTTGACCCATTAAATCCCTCTTCTTCCATTCTTCCATTCATGCATAAGCCACATATGTTTAATTAACCAATCAAAAATCTGATTTTGTTTCTTGTCTCATACTCTTAATATTTTTCTGATATCAACATTAAATCATTTGACTAATTGATATTCATTTTCTTATTTCTTCCATACATCATGCATACATCACTCATACATTAAACTTCATATTCATTTAATTGGTCTTCTTTCTCCCATATAACACTTGTCTTTACTTACACTTAATTTTCTGATATTAATTCTTTGCTCATACCTCCATTATTCTTATAACATCAATTTAATTTCCTTGACTATTTAATCTTTCATCTCATTATTTCTTCCATGTTTCATACATCCTTCATACTTCATAATTCTCATATCTACTTATTTTTCATTTAAGCTAACATACTTATAATTATGGAGGAATTTCCTGAAATTGGGGATTTCACAGTACAAAGATGTCTGAACATATAAAAGAAAATGGATATACCTCCAGGATCCACGCAAAGGTGCCTCGGGATACTATAAACGCAGCCAAATCCTCGGAATAGTATAATAAAAGATCATTGTAGATAATTTGTGGAGTGAAAAAATAAGGAGTGAGCTAACGTGCTCAGTAAGAGAATCATATGTAATACTGACACTGTGAAATCTATATGCTAAAAACATTTAGTTCCAAACAGTGCACTAAGGTATAAATTAGGATGGATACTATAGCCGGTTGGGAAACCGAATGGAGTATGGGAGGTATCTTAAAATACTTATCGTGGCCCGACCCTTAGAAGCGACTATAGGAAGTAGTCAAATGAAGGAGACATGTATCATCAATATAAATCACTTGAAAACAATTTATGGTATTGTTCAACATGTGTATAACAAGATATGTCAACACTTTAATTAAAACCATTTCAGTAACTAGTTTAGTATAGAAGACCAGTAAACAGTATACAGTAACACGTTAAAATTTAACAATAAAATCAATAGTTACAACACTCATTTTGGTACCAGTAGTATTTCCAATCCAGTAAACAGTACAGTATAGTGGAGACCAAGCAATACCCAAAGTATATCATGCTATAATAAGATCCCGAAAAGGACAAATCAATAAACACATGAGACATATGGCCATAATCTATAGGATCCACAGTGTACACTTACCAAGTGACACTCGTGGAGGCTGAAGATTTGGCAGGTCATCAGCACAGTAACAGTAATAACAGAAACAGTACACATGACAAGTGAGCATGATACGAGGCCTAACAGTCTCAAAACAGTGTATACATAGTAGAAACACCATTTATGAAATTACTTCCACTTGTAGTATTTTCAATTAGTCCATAAATGGATATATTGAAAAATATATTCAGTTCAGAAATAAAAATTTATAAAAATATTCACACTTCAGCATTCTTTTCTGAAAGTGTTCTATTTATCTGTAGAACAGTAATAAGCATATGCTGGTACCTTCATGTAATTAAAATTTATTAACATGAATATTTAAATATTGTTTTTTAGTAACTAATAAAAATATGCACTTTTCATAAAATCACATGGAAATCACTTGTAATCCACTTATTTTTATCATTTAAAAATATTAGAAATATTTCTTGAGAATTTCTATAATTTCGGGCAGAATAACGGTTGTTTCTAACCTAACCTTCCTGCATCGAAAATACAATTTATAAACCAGCCAGTATCCACAATTTCACCAATTCCAAAGCAATTAATTTCCAAATCACTTCATAACATTCATTTAAGCCAAAACATACATTCACAGTATCCTTACAGCTTACACACTCATCCCTTACCTGTTTAATTTCACCAATTTAACCGATAGCACTACTCAATATTCACAATTCCCGAGCTGCAAAACCTTACATCAACCTTGTTAATTCACTATACTTTAATTTATAACCCATCTTTCTTCATGAAGTTCAGCCACATTGTCCACAGTAATTATTTAACCAGTCTAAAGTACATTGGTACTAAAACATAACTTTGCCTACTTAACTTCGATTTTAATTCTAACTTCACCAACAGTCTCCTCATAATTTCTACAGTCTCATGGCATCCTAAACTCATCAAATTGTGCACAAAACTACTCTTCCCTTGCCATGGCCGAAATCCACATGATGGAAAATTCTTAGATTTTCAACAAATTATCACTTATACCATGCGTATTCTTGTTTATTCACTCATTTAGCATCATTTCCATGCATAAACAACATGTTTCCATACACTTCCATCAGTGGCCGAAAACCTAGGATGAAGGATAAGTGGGATTCAATTCAAACCAAGCTTAGAATCATGCTTAGGAACCTTAATTACATTATTTCCTAACCTTAGAATTTAAAGAAAGTGAAAGCATAATGAACTTTCACCTTGGCCGAATTTCATGGAGCTTCTTTCCTTTTGATTTTGTCAATTTTACACTAAACTATGGCTATGGGCTTGTAGAGAATGAAGAGTAGAATAACTTTGTAGAAGGAATATTGGTGAAATAAGCTTGTTTTAATGGTGTTTTAAGTGAGTTTTTATCCTTCACAAGCTTTGGCTATGGTGGTGGCATGAGAAGGTTGAAGAAGATGATGAAGTGGCCGGACATGACATGTGTGGAGAAATTTAGAAGCTTCTCATAATTATAAATTGAGCATTTTACCCTTACTTATGAAGATTTTGGACATTTATGCCCTTAAACTTCTATAATTTTTATTACCATGTAATTTAATTCCAAAAATTCATATTTCATCCTCAAATATTATTATTAGACATATTTTAATGAATAAAGGTGGTTCATTAAGGTTTGATCTACCGTAAAGGTGAAATTAGGAAATTACCTGTATCGGGTAAATCATATAAATTTCTGATTTTACCACCGTTTCGATCTATCTATCGACATAGCCTACGACTTATTTTCTTGTAGAATATTATACTTCAATTAGTAGGTTAAAAGTCAATTTAGTTTGACCACAATTTACGAAAGTTCAACCGGGCTATGTCCTTAATCATCATTTTCTAAATTGATTTCATACTTCCTAAAAATAATATAAATAAAGAATTTTGGGTTTGAAATTCTTACCATAGGCTTATTGGGCTCTCTTTACAATATCTGTCTGATCTCACGTCTATCCGTACACTGTAGGGCCTGTGGGACCCACCTTATCGTCTCGAGCTAGACTTGCGAAATACATAGGAATTGAACAGTGGTGAGTAGTCCTACATGTACAATAGTACTAGAATACAGGGCTCTCACATCCACATGCTTGCACTTTAAGATCATGACATGATTTACGTATGCTTACAATTAAAGCATTCCATATTGTGGTATAAAGATACTTGGATTTGGCTATGTTTTGGAACTTGCATATGTTTGAGATTTTAGAACTATCATGCGCTTTAATCATATAAAGCTTGAATTATTCTGATACAAATGGCGTGTGTTGCATAGGTTGGGACAGTGGACTTATGAGATAAGAATTTGAAATGTCAAATTTTGGTTTATAGGTGTTAGGGACCGAAGTGTTACAAAGCACACTTCGATCAATACCCCTAAAAACCCTGACCTATTTAAAGTCCTCTAAGACATTATTTGAATAGTGCGTAAAGGATTGAACTTACGATATGATGTTGGAACCTATACATGTAAGATTCATGCATTTGTATTTAGAATAATATAATCCTACTTCTACACTTAAATAAGTATCTTTCTGAGCTTTCTGTGATAACCATGAATTTCTGCACATGGTAAGTAGGTAAATGAGATAATTTAAGATATCTCACTAAATAGAAATCAATAGGAAAGAGAGAAAAGGAAAGAGGGGTTGACAAAATCGAAAAGGAAAGAGAGAAAAGGGTCGATGTCGCTTTCTGCCCCTACAATTGCGTCATCATCGCCTTTTCATTGGTGCTGTTGACCCCACCTTCGCTACCGTTGGTAAGAATGGAGCGACAAAAGAGGTTGCTGCCTTTAGCAGTAGTAGGTTCGGCCAAAGAGTTTGATCAGGAAAAAATAATATAAAAAAAGAAAGAAGAGAAGGAAAAGAAAAGAGAAAAGAGTGAGGAGAGCTGGCCACTGTTGAGCTAGTTAGAATCGAGGGAAGGAAAGAAGAAATCGAAAGAAGTGAGCTATCAAGAACAGGGCCAATTCTAGGAGGTTAAAAGGGTGAGAGCCAAATAGAGCAGGAGCTTGGGTTCTTGGTGCCAAAAAGTAGTGTGGATGTGAAAGTCATTGAGACTGAGGAAAAGGTAAGAAAATAGTTGTACATGAGGCTGTAGGTGCTGTTCAAAGGTTGGAGTTTTTGGACTTTGAATAGGGGTTTATGAAGATGAGTTTTAGGTGTTGAAGCGGGAGGAATACGAGGCTGGAACAACGATGCCTTGAGATGGAATAGAGGGTTGAGTAAGGGTAGATTTGTTGTGCTAAACTAGTGACCAAAAGGGGCTTGATGCTAGGAGTTTTTGGGTTAGACCGATGAAATGAAGACAAGTTGAAACGGAGGAAGAGAAAGGCCATTCGGCCAAGGCAGTTGGTAAGAGTTTTGATGATTTTACTCATGTATTGAAGAATTTTTGTAGTGTATATGATCATTGAAATTTGGTATGTGTGTTGTTGTAACTGTAGCTAAATCGTAAAGTGGTAAACTAAGGAGCATGGCTAGGTTTAGAGATTGCAAAACACTAAGCTATGGCAAATCGGGTAAGATACTTTTATAAAGTGGCTTTAGAATTATATTGAGTAGATGAGGATTACAGTTGCTGATGATAGAAATGATTGACAAATGTGTTGCAGTAGTATTAGGTCAATATTTGAATAGGATTGATGCATTATGAACATGTTGGTAGAACAAAATGGAGAAAGTATTAAACTGATTTGAAATTAAAGTAATAAACTGGTTTTGTTTTTTGAGAACTGAACTGTTTGTGGAATTGTGGATTTACATTGCTTTGTACTATTGTGCATTATTGGAACATTAAGTAGGTTCTCATTTTTGAAATGTTATACCATCAGAATTTATATAAAAATGCTTGATATAAAAGTTATTGTTTTTATGTATAAGTGTTTTGAAAAGGAATTATCGATTGATATGTTTAAACCGAATTTAAAGTATAGTGTTTGAAGTTTAACTTTATCAAAATAATTGAAGAGATTTTGGGAATTTAAAGAGTTGTGGCGATCAAGTATTTATGTACAAAAGGAAACGTATTGGGACTTGTTTTAATGATTTTAAAGATTGAAACTTGTATTAAAGTACTTGTTAGAAGTGGGTTGGGTGGTGTAGATTATCGATTTGCTGAAGCAGTCTAGGGAATTATCTACTATGTTTTATATAATATTAAGGCCTTGAAAAATAATATACGTTGTGATTGAAAATGGGGTTAACGGTCATGAAAAAAAGGTCGGATTGTGACAAGGCAATCTTAATAATTATTGTGAAATCGGTTGAAAACAAATTTAGTGAATACAAGACATCGAGGAAGAACAAATGGTTGATGTGTGACATTAAAACAGGGCCAGGGTAAGGGTAGATGGCTTCTTTTGGGAATATGATTGCGGAAGATGAGAATAAGAATCTTCTACTTATGATATTCATGGATCTTGATAAATTCTTAGGTAAAAATATTAAATGATTGTGATGTGTAACCGTTATAATAATGTGATAATGTGAGATGGAAATAAGAAACTATACTTAGGGTGTTTCGTGAGTCTTATTAATCTTACAAGTAGGCATATTTGACGGTTATGATATGAAATGTTTAACTACAACTTAATGTTGACTTGATAAGTTGGTTTTATGTACATACTATTAGAGTGCTAATGGGATTTTTTTGGGAATATTATGGAATTTTGTTAGAATATTGTCGAAATATCGGTGGAAATATATAGATATACATATGGTAATATACATTGATATACATCGTATAGTGAATGAACTTTGAGATTGGTGATAAAAAAAAGAAGGAAAGTGAATTGATAAAGATATTGTGAATGAGGTCAAAATGTAGATATTGTGTATTGATTTGATATTGTGATCTTGACAAGAAACATGTGATCCGAGTTTTCGGTGATATTATCGGAACTAAATAGATATATACATGTGAATATATATAGATTCATTGTAAATTTTATAGACTGTGAGACAGATGTTGGAAATTGGAAAGTGAATCGATGTTTGAATTATGTGGATGACATTTGGATAGGAAAATGTCTATCTACGCGATTTTGTAACCTTGAAAAAAGAAGTGTGTTTCTCGTAACTTATGGATGTTATTAGAATATATCTGATTTTATGTTTGTATAAAGGTATTATGTTGTCTTATTGATACATTTAAGTTCATTTATGTATAACATATGATTTTGACACTTCGAGACCATGTAACGGTTTAAAAGAAAAAATATTGTTTTGAAAGGATATGCATCTAGATCTTTTGATTGAATTTGAACATTTGAAATGTCTAGACCGCCATAATGCATGAATGTTTAACTCATGCTTTGAGATCATCCATAACATATGCAAAAACTGAACATATGGTTTAACCATGCATTGATTTGAGAAACGATGTGGTTTTAAATGCTTTATCGTGTGGGTTGACTTAAAGGATTTGGAAAAAAATTAAAAAAAATCGATTTAGAGATGATAGGTGTCTTGTGGAATGCTCATGTGGCATATGCTTTTGTGGCATAGGGTATATGTATAAATCGAGTGGTTCTACCTGTGTGGCATGCAGCCTCATTTGTATATATGTGATATATCCATGATTGCCTGATGAGACCATTCTAGGCTGTTCCAACAATAGTTATAGACACATTACTCAATTTTCAGTTGATCAGTGAGACTTGGATGATCTATGATCATAAAAAGATGCCCTTAGGAGAAACTTTCCCATTGACAGTTACAATAGGTTAGAGATGAGATGTTACCAGAATAGGGATTTATGCCTAGGCTAATAATAAATGTTAAACATTGTTTAGAGTATGGTTTATATGATATGTTTTCAGTATATGTGATATGATTGAGACTGAATATTACTTATACATAATTTTATACCACTAGTGATATTATTTAAGATCGTACATGTTTTGAAATGTGGTTTAAAGTATATGTAAAATGATTTTGTGATGATAAATTTTGTATAGGATTATTTACTACACTTGATATGTTTTAAAAGGGATGTTTTATGCAATAGAATTTTCATATGTTTACATATTGAACCCTATCAGGATAATACACCTTGCATTGATACATGATATGCAGTGATACAAGGACACAATGTCATTAGGATATGATCGAATCAATACTCAAAGGATATCAAATTTTAAATGAAATTGTGATATATAATTGCAAGATTCATGCATTTGCATTAGAGATGATATAATCCTAACTCTATCTTATATTAATAGCTTATTAAGCCTTCACTCATTAAATTTGACGTCCTCGTCACTAACCAAATAACAACTAACTTTCATCTCAAATAACAAATAAATCGACTAGTTTGTCCGATGTCAATCTCCCTTACTCTTATGCTTTAGGCATTTCTATCAGAGTATAATATTCATTTTCACATGCATAAAATTTTTCATTTATAAACATGTGCCATATACACCGGGATCTCAAATATTCATACACCCTAATCCCCAACATATACAAAACTGTAGTATTGTACTGTACATTAGCCGAAGTAACGGCCGACTAAATATACCTTCAAAGGATAAGTAGGAAGCGTGCCTCGAAGGTATCTCAAAAATCCCGAAATGAGCTCCTCTATCCGGAGCAGAATTACTTCAAGTAATCTGTATAAAAATAATTGTAAAAGAGTGAGTTTACGCTCAGTAAGAAACTCATGTAAAAGAGCGTACTATATCACTATATGCAGTTTTCCTGCTTGGCTCTATAATGTCATGTAAAATCATTATAAAGCATAGCGTTTATATTTCTTTCAAATATATCAAAACAAGTAAATCATGCTTTCAAGTATTTCCACGAATCTCCAATCACGTGAAATCAAGTAGGCAAATATAATTATTTTCAAATAGATGGGAGACAATTTATATCCAATAGATTCATGCACCAAGTAACTCTCATCATGGATACCGCAAATATATCCTTTAAGGATAATCCAGAGAGATAATGGATACAGCAAATATATCCCGTAAGGGATAATCCAATAGATAAATCTCATAAGGATACCGCAAATATATCCCATTAGGGATAATCCCGAGAGATATCAAATAAGTGGCGTACCCACGTATGGGCCAGGGATCCTCCCCAAAGCCGAATCAAATAAGAGACTCATGGCCATTGTCTATATCCCACAGTTTCACTAGTCAGGTGCCGTACTGCGGGTTTGAGGGCTGGACTAGAGCTCCTCAGTCAAATACAAGTAACAAATAATGTGCATGCTCTTTTGAGAGATTTATAGTCTCCAAAAACCTTGTTCATATAGATTTTAAACAAGTATGAATATCCTTTCTTAAAACAGGTTCTCAAAACCTTTCTTTCAAATAGGCAGTCGACTGGTCATATATGGCAGTCGACTGCTACCCCATGTTTGCCTTATTGAATTTCTTTCCCTTTTTGAAATTCAATTATTATATTTTTCAAAATACAAATAGGGCAGTCGACTGGTCCCAAATGGCAGTCGACTGGTTTTGAAACAGAATGTTTCCCGAGAATTAGCAGTCGACTGGCCCCCTTGGCAGTCGGCTGGTTTTGAAACAGAATGCTTCTGGACAAATAGCAGTCGAATGGCTTCCCCTGGCAGTCGACTGGTTTGAAACAGAATGATTTCTGGAAAATGGCATTCGACTGGCTCCCATGGCAGTCGACTGGTTTGCATCGATTTTCGAAAACGGCGTTTTTGATGTCTCTAGGCAGTCGGCTGCTCCTAGCCTAATTGGTACTAGGAGTAGGACCCAAATGGTACCCTTTTTCTTGAAATTAAAACAGCTGTACTTCTCTCCAAATCACATCAAAACATACTAAAATATGCGGACATAGTCACCCTACGTCCGTTACATAAATTCCTTACCTCAACTAGCAATTAATCCACAAGTTGGTTGCACCAACACTTGTCCTTTTTCCACTTCTTCAAGCTGTAAACATCATGGCAAATTTAAACTTCAATAAACCTATTCTACCAACTCCATACAATACCAAACCATCAATAAAATCAACTAAAACATTCTAACTTGCTTACCTTTGCAATTCACCCAATCTTTGGATTTCTAGATCTCCTTATTCACTTGGATTCACTCTCTCATATTACAGGCATAGGTTAAGCTATCGACAAGGATGGTTTTTCGTTAAAGAAGTTTAACGAATCGATGGCATGAGATGGTGGTTTGTCAAGGTGAGAAGCTTGGACACTTAGAGGAAATCAGAAGCAACGAGAGTGATGGGGAAATGGGGCTGCCGACCTTGGCTGGTAGAGATGATGATGAGTCATGCAATTCCATTAAATGCCCATTAATGCATGTTCATCATCTCAGCCATTGACCACCTCCTTTGACTCTTTGACCTTTGATTGTTTGACCATCAATTGCCTTAATTCCCTTTATGTCCCATGCATCATATATATATATATATATATATCAGAAATTCATATTTATTCCATTAATTCAAGTTGAAAAACTATACAATTAAGGGAAAGTTACAGAAATTTGGGGATTTCACATTAAATGAGATTAATTTTTCTTACAAATTGATCCAAGTTAAAGGACACATTGGGACAATTCTGGTGATTGAATAGTTTCTTAACACCCAAAGTCCTCATTGTTGAATATATCTTTCGTACATACTTTTATTTTCAAACAATTTTCTATACAGTACTATAGGATGAGATGTAAACTAGGACAATGAATGGTTGATATAATATTTTGATGTTATATGATATGTATGTGGTGAGTAGTTGTAGATATTAAGGTTGTTGATATGATACCTATTTGATAAATATAATGTGGATTGAGGGAAAAATTATTGTGTTGCGTTACAATGATTTGCAAATGGTTAATTGTGGAAAATCTCAAAATATGAGTGGGATATTTTCAATTTGTTTCTACAAAACGATAAGTTATAGACGTAAAAATGACTCTTGCCTATTATGGAGAGTAATTTAAATAATATTTGAATTAAAGAATGAATAGAAATGGTTTAGTGATTACACTGGTATTGAATACAAGTCGTAAAATTAAAAAGAAAAATTTAGTTAATAAATTTGTTAACTTAAATAAGTGTAAGTGTCATGTGAACGTCATGACTTTCTGGTCATGATAGTTTTGAACTAAATGCATAGTGATCGTGTTTCGAACTAGGTGAATTGTGATTATATATCGAACTAAGTGCATAGTGATTGTGTTTTAAACTAAATGCATAGTGATTTTGCTTGAATTAAGTAAACAGTGCAATTGTTTAAAACAAAGTTGTGAAGACTGTAAATTTTCCGTACTAAGGTTGTAAATAAATGAAGAATTTAAATAAACTTAGTGTGAGCTGTATTCTGAAAATATTATTATTGAGTAATGAAATCGAAGATGTGAATGCAGTGCATTTAATAATAAATGATAAATATATATAATTTGGATTTATATAAACAAGTTCGAGATATATATTAATTTAGTAAGAAAAATAAATTAATATTTTCCACATTTGCGAAGTAAATTAATAAATTATATAAATGCATTTACGAAACCTAAGTGCACGGATAATTAAAAGAACAAATAAATATATATATTCATCTAATTAAATAAAAAAGTACAAATATATTGAATTAAAGGTAATATACACGTGAGTATATAAATAAATAGATATAAATGTAATAAATAAGTAGAATATATATATATATATATATATATATGTTAAACATTGTAATATGTAAAAAAATATTTAAAATAAAGGAAAATATAGTATATATTACTATTACATATATTTATATACTTTAGACATGAAAATATATATATATATATATAAAATACATATTTAACATACGAAATATATGTACATATATACATATATATATATATATATATATAAACACTATATAAGAAATATATATAAAAAAGAGAAGAAAAGTAGTAAAATACTGATTAGCTTCCAAAGGAAGCCAATTGGCTTCACCTGCTCCCATGCTCCCATGCTAATGGGAGCAGGAACCTTGAAAATGAAAAGGGGTAGAGGACTAAATCAAACCATTAAAAAAGAAATAGAAAAGATTGAAATTGCAACTGCGAGTGAGAAAAAGAAAGAGGGAAATGGAGCAAACCAAAGAAAAGAAAACCAAAAGAAAGAAGGAGATCGCGGCAAGAGAAAACTGAAAATAGCAAGAGAGCTGCTGTGTTGGCATGAAACAAAGGCTCTTGGGTTATGCGTATCTGAAGCAGCCATGAAGGATATTTATTTTTATGTTACAAAACTCAAATATGAAAATGTGAAAAGGAGACGTGAGGCGATCGGGAAAGGAAGAAAAGGCAGTAACCATTGCTGCCTAAAGAAGTAGTATTCGAAAAGGAAATAGGGAAAGAAGAGGAGACTAAGGCAGCTGAAATTAAGAGCTATTGAAAGTTGAATATAAGCTGGATTTTTATGGCTTTTTGGAATAGTATAATGAAACGGTAAATGGCTGATCAAAAGGCTGAATGGTGTGATTTTGAGAGCTTCAATGGCAGTGTTTTAAAGGTTGAATAAGGGCTGTTATAGGAGTGATTACGGGTGGGTTTTGAATGGCTATTGGATGTGAGGTGGAGAAGGAAAGTAAGGAAGAGAACCCGATGGGTGAGAAAGAAAGAGAGATAATGAGCTGGAGGAAAAAGAAAATGAAGAGAATTGAAAGATAGGAGGAGAAGCTGAGTAGAGTGAAGCTTGGAATGATCAAGATGAAAATAAGGGAGATGTAAGAAAAAGGGGATTCATTCTCGGGTTTACAGAGCTAGAGTAGTGGCGTGAATTAGTGGAATTCCTTGATGATTAAGGGCATTTAGATGCTGCGAAAACGGGGAAGAAAAGGCTGTTTTTGGATGCTGGACAGAACACCAATCTAGGGAATTTATTGGCTAAAAGAGGGATTTGAACAAAGCATAACAAAGGATACCATATAAGGGATATTGGTGGTCCAGGCAAGAACTAAAACAAGGGTTTAAGGTGTTAAAGTAAGGTGTTGAAGACTGTTTCAAGTTGTTGCTTTGATGCTATAACGAGCTGGTTGTAAGGTTGATTTGTGGCATTTTCAAAGCTAAAAAAGGGCTGTGTTTGGTGGCTATTTGGGGTAGCAAATATACTGGTTTTCAAGGGCTGATTAGGAGTTGATTTAGGGGACTGAAGAACTGTTTTTTTGAGAGCCCAAAACAGATTTAAAATAGGCTGGATTGGAAAGTGATAGTAGAAAGGGGTTGTTATTGGCGGATTGGTAGGTTTAAAGCAGGACATTTTGGTGGTTGTTAAGGCTGAGATCAGTGGCTGGAATAAGGGGTTTGGTACCTACAATAGGGGCTGTCAAGATCTGAAATTGAGAGGAAGAAAAGAGAAAGGAAATCAGAATAGGGAAAGGAAAGTCTTGAAATACTTCTAAGAGGGTAAAGATTTCATTGCATTTAAGTTTAAAATATGTGTATTTATCTATATAAATACATTAAGAGGTGTAATGGGGATATATAAATGGTGAATTTTTATATATGCATATATATCTATATACACATACATATATATATATATATGTATGCATATATTATTGATATGATGAGAATCACTAGTGCTACAAGAGTAAGTGTTACGTCAAATGGTTTGGTAATTTTTATAAAATTTTATAAAGTTCTTAATTTATAAAATCGAATAATTTTGGTAATGTTTCAAATGTGTAGCATGATATTAAGACGATGAACGCGGAGTTCAATGGAGCCTAATGTGTGAGCACCAAACATGGAGTAGGTAAGATATCTATATAAGTCTATGGTAGTAATATCGTATTGGCCATATGAAATAGTATAGTATGTAACAACCCAAATCCACTATATAACATAATATTTACTTATAAACTCCACTTACTTACCGGTTGGGCTGTCTGTGATGCTTAACACTATTAACAATTTAAATTAGAACTCTTATTACTTGTACTAAGATGCATATACATTCCCTTCTATTTAAAGTAGTACTGTAAAATGTTTTTGAATATATAAAAGAAATAATATACCTTCGATATCGAATATCTGCTAACAGTCGATAATCTTTGGAAAGTAATTCTCTTAACCCAAAATCGACAATTCGTGGAGTAGAAAATAAGGGGTGAGCGATAACATGCTCAGTAAGGAAGATGTACGCTGCTTTAATACAAATCAACCTTATTTCCCAAAACTTTTATCTTTCTTAACAGTAAACCCAGTGCATATAGAAAACAATTTACAATATCATGTAATAAACATTGAATAGGATATAACAAAATCCTCTCTGTAAACAGAAATTAACAAGTTGAGACTAGGCATCACCCTATAAATAAATCATGCTATCATCGTTCCCCCTCCCTCTTGCGAGAACGGCATAATCATCCCAATAGGGATACAGTAGATCTATGGCCACAATCTATGGGTGGTCCTCGGGGTTCACTTGCCAAGTGACCTCGAGACCGCTGATGACTTGGCGGGTCCATCAGCCTTCTAACTCGTAACACTGCATGAAACTAGGGGCCTAAAGTCTCAAAATCATATTTATAGCTCAAAATACCTTTACAGAAACACATTTACATTTAATTCATTTAATTAATTAATAATTTCGAAAAGGTATTATTCTCATTTTCATAGAAAATGTAAGTTGAAATCTGGTCGCCGGTCGCCCATGGTCAGCTCGCCCAGCCTGGCTCGCCCATGGTCAACTAGTCAAGTGCGGAGAACATCTGTTCGCCCGCCAAACATTCACTTTTAAAACAAGTAAAACTGGCTCGCCATCAATGGCTCACCCATGTCAGTTCGCCCAACTGGCATTGATCATAGTCAACTCGCCCAAAAAGTTTGATATTTTCTATTTTTAAAAATAATAAAATTAATTCAAATTTTATTTATTTATTTATTTTACGTTGAGAAAATAGTCATAAATCAGTTTGTCCATGATCAGTTCGCCAAGTACGGTGAACTAGTATTCGCCCTATTCGCCCGCCAATCCTTAGCTTTTAAAACAAGTTAACCTAGCTCGCCCTCAAGGCTCGCCCATTCTGGCATTGCCCTGATCAACTCGCCCATCCATGAAAACAAGGGTCGCCCGCCCCAAAGAAACATTAAAAGGGTTCGCCACATTGGCTCGCCCGCCGTTTTACCAGTTCGCCCAAGCACACGATTTTTCATAATAATGCATGTCAAAAGAAAAACAATTTCTCAATAATTTCATAAAATTTAACTCCACAGGACATGCATTCACTTCACACACATCTCCCTTACCTGATCTACCGAAGCCTTGCTTCCTACTCGCCGTCCACAATTCTCGTCTGCAGAATAATTCATTTAAAACTATTAATATTTCCTTTTCGAATATTTTCTAAAATTATTTATATTTCTTCCCTATACTTATACACTTTAGCGAGACTTAGCTCGCCATTCGCCCAATAAAGCTAGCCATTCATTTGTTGGTTACTCATGGGAGTCCGCCCAACAAAAGAGCTCGCCCTCTTCACTCAACTCGCCATGCTCCTTAATTGAGTAAGCCACTCACCCTCGCCCATTCGGGGACTGTCTCATTATCCATGGAGTTGGCGAACATGCTTGTTGCCAGCCCATGCATCTCTTGAGCTCGCCTAAATCTTTGGGCGGGTACTCACCTATTTGACAAAAAGATTCTGTTCGCCCATCGTGTTTCTTTACTCATTCTTGGTTATTTTTCCCTCTAATTTCTTATATCTTCCACAATATTTAACTTAACCCGGCTATATCTATGTTTATCACGTTGTAAAACATAGAAATATCCATCAATTTATCAAGATAATCATAATAATATGGAAGCTCACCTCAACTGAGTTCCACTTCCTGGAGCAGAGTGCTTTTCTGCCTCACTTAGTTTTACTTTGTTTTTTCCTCAGTTCTTCAACGATGGAAGAAAGGTTTGGCTAACTAAAAATGAAGTTTTCATGGTTCATATAAGAGAGAAATGGAAGAACCAATTGTGAGCCTGTGGTGCAAGCAGAATGACGAGAAGGATTTTGAGGAAGATGAAGTTGGCTAAGTTGGTTTTCTTTAGTTATATTCTCCTTTTATGCTC
This sequence comes from Heritiera fomes, assembly GCA_032173925.1. NCBI lineage: Eukaryota > Viridiplantae > Streptophyta > Magnoliopsida > Malvales > Malvaceae > Heritiera > Heritiera fomes. The sequence continues at coordinate 22,820,739 of JAPDPM010000001.1, read as the reverse complement.
ACTCAAATCCACTCAAATTCTACCACCTGTTTCCTTATCCTGTTTTCTTCATCATTACCTTGTCTTTCATGCATTAAAACTTGTGGAAAAACTGCAACAAAAGAATGGTGCAAGGTCGTCACTGAAATCCCGTTTTTGACTAACTTTTCTTTGCCATTTATTGTGCTTAATGTGTTAGGAGAAGAGAGGTGGCGAGAAGTCCACTATTAGCTCTTTTTCTTGACTTTTTCTCTTTTCTTTTCTTCTCTTTTCCACGCCACTTTCCTTCCAGCCAACGTTTATTGGCTATCATTTCATTCTTTCTTCTTTTTGTCCTCTAGTCATTACTCTTCATCCCTTTTTACATTCTTCAACCAATAACAATTATTCTCATATTGACTTTGACTCTTTCTCAATTTATTGTTTTCAACCATATGACTTACAAAGTCAATTTTGGCTGCCAATTGTTTGAACCTATTTTCGTTTCAATTTCTTTGATCTGAATGGGCGATAAGGAGCCCTCACCAGCCTCGGGCGAACTATCCTACTCACCCTCACCATTATCATTGGCGATCTGCTCACCACCTCTGTTCGCCCATTGGTGAACTGTTGGACGTCCTCGCCCATACCTCATTTCACCAACATTCTTCCATGCACATCTCAAGTTTAAGAAGCTTTTCATCCAAATGAAAATGAATATTCAATATTTACTTCATTTACATTATCAATTTTATGAAATTTGGGTCTACAATAGTGTAGAATCAGATCTTACATAGTAATTTATTATACAATTGTGCATGAAATCGATTATCTAAGTGAAATTGTAGTTGAGTATCGATATGGTTGGATCGTTGATGACTTTAGTATAGGTTTTGAATGTTGACATTGATATTTGCCTAATTTAAGTACTTTGATAATTATATAGTGATATAATATTTAAATATTTATGAGATACTAAGATGATCCACACTGATGGTGGGAGTCTTAGCATCGATATTGTGGTCTAAAAGTGGTGGATTTGATATGGAGATATATATGAATTGTGAATAAGCTTATTGAGTTGAATTTAGGAAAAATGATAATGAAGAATTAATTCTCAACATAGAAGTGAACTTGATTAATTGTGATTTTAAGTTATGTTTTTAGTATGTAATTGAGTATAATGAGAAGGTATTATTGAGACAACAGTGAATTGGTTTGTAGAGACTTGGGACGGTGTAGAAACGTGACTTCTAACTTGGACATTCAAGGAAGATAATTGCTAAGCTTGAGGTAAGTGGGTTAAGTAAGGTCTATTAGCACCATCTCGTAGGAATGGTTTAAATTTTATAAATTCGTTTATGCTTGGGCTGGATTGGAACTTGTTTCTGTCTTGTGTGTTGTGGCCAGCCAAGCGTGCATGTTAAGTGAAGTGAACTGATGCATATGTGCATTCACGTATAGCATGTTTTGAGTTTAAATTGCTTAATATCTATGTTTTAAAGACTTGCATTATATTTTAAATTGCAAAGTCTTAGTTTGAACTGACTCTTGAAATAAATTAAAAACTTATATCTTAAACTCAAAACTGATTTAATAAGTGCTTTGAAATCTGTGTAAGCCAAGTGCTACACAAGAACATTGTTTTCGAACCGTTTTTGAGTGCGAGCATATCCTACGACCTTCGGGTCATTTATAGCCTATCGAGCTTAACTTTAAGCCCTATTACTCATTTATTGAGCTTTGTGCTCTAGACTATTGTATTGCACCTATCGAGCCTAATGCTCTAGGTAGATTGTTACTTGTCTGGAAAACCAGTAGGCAAGTTTCTCAACTGATCAGTGAGACTGGAGGATTGTTCTATGGCCATAGATTTCATGTTGCTTGCAACACCATTCCATCACTAGCTAGGATGGACATCGTTATCATTATCGTATCAGTGATTGAGGATTATTGCCTAAACTTTACATACCACTGTTTTATTATTGATATCGATTTTCAATGAAATGAGGCTTATGCCTAAGTGAAAAGTGAACGATTTGAAATAGTTTTAAGAGATTTAAGGCTTACGCCTAAAGTGATAAGTGATCGTTTTTTAGTGAATTGAGGCAATACGCCTAATGTTTATTGATTATTGTTTTATGAACTAATTGATTTATCAAAGTGCATAGTTATTGATTTTAAATGAATGCATAACAATTGATTTACCAAAGTGCACCGTCATTGATTTAAAACGAATGCATAGGAATCGATTTATCAAAGTGCACCATTATTGATTTAAAACGAATGCATAGCAATTGATTGTTCAAAGTGCATAGTGATTTATTTAAAATGAATGCATAGCAATTGATTTGTCAAAGTGTATAGTCATTGATTTAAAATGAATGCATAGCAATTGATTTATCAAAGTTCATAGTTATTGATTTAAAATAAATGCATAGCAATTGATTTATCAAAGTACGTAGTCATTGATTTCAAACGAATGCACAATAATTGTTTATCAAAGTGGATAGTCATAGATTTTAAACAAATGCACAGTAATTAATTTATTAAAGTGCATAGTCATTGATTTTAAATGAAGTGTTTAGTAATTGATTTGTCGAAGTGCATAATGTTTTGGCTTTATCGAAGTGCATTTTGATCGTTCTATTGAAGTGCATAGTGATTGATTTATCGAAGTGTATATTGATCGTTTTATCGAAGTGCATAGTGATTTACATAGTGATTGATTTATCGAAGTGCATAGTATTTTGAATTTAACGGAAATGCATAGTGAAATGATTTAATCAAAATGCATAAAAAATTTGATTTAAATAAAGTGCATAATGAGAGTGTTTTGAATCGAAGTGCATGGCGAAAGTATTTTGATTTAAGATCGTGATTGAATACCATGCATACACGTCACTTCAGCATTACTTTTTTTACACTTGCATGTAGATCGACATGAGTCTGACATGCATTTACTTGAACTACTTACTGAGTCGTGGTTTGCTCACCCATTTTTAACATCATCGTAGATCATACGAGCTAAAGTCCATGCTTGGAGTTCCATGTGGGCCCTCGGGGACTATTCCTAGTATTGGTACTTACTTAAGTCCTCCGAGCATTGCTTTTATTTCTTTTGAGGTATATGAAATTTTGTACATCATGTTGGTTGTCATGTATAAACATTAGGTAATGCACAGTACATGTCATTGGAAATTGTTTTGGGATGTAACTTAGGATAACTTTAAATTATTATATACTAGTATGATTATTAAGTGCAATTGGGGATATGATTATGGTATGATAAATATGTAACAGTCTAAGTGTACATTATTATACTATATTAACTCATATTTTACACATTTTTACCGGTTGGGCTGTCCGTGATGCTTACAGTAATTTAACCGTTATAGTAATAAACAGTACTTTCATTCACAGTACAGTTCCCGAAATATGAATATTACATTATTTCATATCATATTTACATTCCCTGTATTATACTCATACTTAAAGTAGTACTGTACAAATTTTTTGAATATATAAAAGAAAATAATATACCTCCGATATCGAAAGTCTATTGACTCGGGTAATCGATCTAGCAGCTGATAACTTCGGATGGTACTTTTCTTAATCCAAATCGATAACCTGTGGAGTGGAAATGAAGGGGTGAGCGAACCACGTGCTTAGTAAAGGAGTTGTATGCTGCTTGATATAATGAATCTATATACCATAAAAAGATAAATTTCCTAATAGTGTACTAAGTACAAAAAGGAAGGATGTTATAGTCGGTCGGGCAATTCAAATGAAGAATGAAAGGTATTTTGAAATACCTATTTTGTCCCGGAAACCCAGAGCGACTATAAAGAGTGATTTATAAATTGTTTTGATAAACAATTTAATACTCATTTCTTCATAAACATAATTGGAATAAGCCATTTATTTTTCCTCATTTTAGTACAGTATAAAAACATGTGACAGTACGTGGCAAAACAGTAAATTCAGTAAACAGTCCTTTCAATACAGTGGTTTATAAATATCCAAATTACTGGATAAACAATTTAGCAATTATTTCTCTTTTAGAAATAATTTTCATAATATTCTTTTTGAGTATTAAAACAGTAATTTCTTTTCAGTTCAGAAAATAGTAATTTATAGTACAGTACAGTAAACATTATTCAGTAGGTTGAGACTAGGCATCACCCTAAATCATGTCATGCTATAATCGTTTCCGAAGGAACACAATAACAGAAAACAGTCTAGATCTATGGCCACAGTCTATGGGGCGCTCTCGGCGTACACTTGCCAAGTGACACCGGAACCGCTGATGACTTGGCGGGTCTATCAACCACGTGAACAATAATAGTATAATAGTAAAGCATGAATCTCGGGGCCTAAAGTCTCAAAATCAATTTATTTCTCAAAAATACCTTTAAGGAATATTTCATAAATTTCATCGTTTATTTAAATAATTATTTTCCAAAAAGGTATTTTATTCTCCATTTCCTCAAACAGTATATCCATCCCTAAATATTCATGTGTCAAGTGAGAAAATAAATAAATATTCATTTTGAATATTTAATATCATATAAAATAGATCAAATTCTCACTTTAATAAAAATATAAAACATGAATATTTAAATTTTTCATAACTTTCTCTTAAATTCCAACTTATGGAAAATTGATGGAAATTATATTCAAAATTTCCCATTTAAATCATTTCATGCTTCTAAAATATTTTATAATATTTTAGAATATTTTTGCGATAGCATAACAGTTGCAGATTCCTAACCTCCTGCACACAGTCACAGTAAATAAACCAACTATTCAACCACATATATTGCATGTTTTTAAACCAATTCATGCTTCCAACATTTCTATAAAATTTAGCTTAATAAAACATGCATTTTACTATATCACAACAACCCACACACTCCCCTTATTAGTATTATGAAGCCGAGCTTCCTGGTTACTTTTATCGAAATCTGTCAACTCGGGCTGCAAAATAATTTTATCAAAATTTATTAATATTTTTCCTTCTAATTTTAAGCCACTAGTATTCACAAAATGCAACCACTAATGTCATAATATAAGCACAACCAATATAATTTATACTGGTGCTAAAGCTCAACTTTCTCATGTTTGTTCCTTTTTCGGTTTTAGTTTCACCAATCTTTCTATTTTAATTTCTATAATTATTTTCTACTCTCAAGCCCAAAATTCAGCACAATTTCCTTATTCAATATGTCATGGCCGAAACCCTCTTCTTGGCTAATTCCATGATTTTCATCTTTTCTTTAATCTCTTGGTTTCCTATTGGCTAGTTCTAGTCCATGTAAGCCTCTTATATATTTTTCATGCATGGAATTCACTTTCTTATTTTTCCATGTCCAAACAGAAACTCCCCTGTCACTAACCAAATTTTGGTTCTTCATCATTTCAAGTTTCTAAGCTTTCTCTTCATTTTATTTATATTCTATAATTCATTTCTCATCAACTTCATACAAATTCCAGCCCATTTCCTTGCTTGTTCTCATCTAAGTCAACGTCTCATGTTGTTCTAATTTCCATATTCTAACAAGATTTAACTAAAAACAATACTATAGCCATGATTCTCATGCTAAGAATTATAGAAATTCATCATGTAATATCAAGAAAACCATAGACTTGTAAGAACTCACCTTGATCGAAATTCACTTCCCAAAACAGATTATGTTCTGCTTCAAGTCAGCCTCACTTCTCTTGTTTCTTGGCTATTTAAATGAGGCAGGAAAGATTGATGTTGAAGGTTAAGGAGTTAGCTATCAAAGGTATATGATCATGCTAATTTTCCTTGGAAGAACGGGAGTTAAAACAGAACCCAAACTGGACACAAATTCTGCCTCTCGTAGAACAACAGAAAATCGGTGAGAAGGTTGTAAAAGTTGTTGAGTTTTGCTTCCATTTGGTCTTCTTTTTATTCAAGACAACCAATAGGAAATGGCCACCTAGCTTCTTATCCTTTTCCCTCGTCATTTTTTATGTCTTAACATGAATTAATTGTTGAAGAAAAACTGCAGCAAAGGAACGGTGGTGAAGGATTTCTTGGCCATTTGGTTTTGACTAGTTCTTCTCTCCTTTTTGTAATTTTCATCCAATGAAAATTAATCACAAGTCAAGTTGATCCTTTCTCCCCCTTTAGTATGATTTATTTGTAATTTTTTACACTATAAAAATTTGCAATTCAACAGCCTTTAAATGGCTGAACTTGAACTGTACTATAGCAGCAGAAAGTGGCGTGAAAGTCCACTTTTGCTGCTCGGTTTTCTTTTCTTTCTTTTGACTCGTTTTGTCTATTTTTTGTTTACTTCAGCCAATGATATTTACTCATATGTTAACTTTAATTGCTTCTTCCTTTATAGTATATTTTATACCATAAAATTTGCTTTTCTTTTCCTTTGAAATTTTTCCAGCAATGCAACACAAAGAGTAGTAGAGAAATTGGCGTGCTGTCCCATTTTTGGCTGCACATTTCTTAATCCATTTTGCCTCTTTTGAGGCCTAATTCAACCAATAAAATTCCAGCCAATGTCCTATTAATAATATTTTCTTTAGCTCTTACTATTTATCAAATTTTACCCCACAATTTGTATCACCAAACTTGCTTCCAGCCGTGTATCACCATGGAAGGAAGAATAGCGTGCAGTCCACAATTCTTTGGCTGCACGTTCTTGCTTCATTTTGGCCTCTCTTAAGGCATACTTCATCCAATAAAAATAAATCACATGATCAATAAATAATTTCTTTCTCTTATAAATATATTTGTTGATATTTTATGCCATGAAAATAACACTTCTATTGTAATTTTCTGATTTCTTTACTCCTTTTATTCTATACTTCCAATTCATCTTTTAATTTTCATTTCAATTCATATTCACCATATTATAAATTATAGTTCCAATAACTGCAATTTGAGAGTGGAAATTCATTCAATCTTTATTTACATTCCACTAAATAATTTAATTCCACTATTAATAATTTACAAAGTATGGTGTACAGTGTTATAAAATCGGGTCTCACATTTTCTCCACAGCTTAAGAAATTTGGTCTTCCAAATTTCACCCGAACCTGTCACTGAAAGAGCTCTAGATACCTCTCACGCATAAGGCTCTCCAACTCCTAAGTAGCCTCCTCCTCAGTGTGATACTACCAGAGCACCTTAACCAAAGGAATCGTCTTAGATCGCAATACCTTATCCTTCCTATCCAAGATTCGTACGAGCCTCTCAACGTAACTCATATCCTCTCTGATCTCCAGTGGCTCATGTCAAATTACGTGAAAAGGATCTGGATGGTACTTTCTCAACATCGAGACATGGAACACATTATGCACTCCTGCCAACTCTGGTGGTAGTACTAACCGATATGCCACATCTCCCACGCGATCTAAGATCTCAAAAGGTCTAATGTATCGGGGACTAAACTTTCCTCTCTTCTCGAATCTCATTTTGCCTTTAGATGGTGAGACCTTCAAAAATACATAATCACCCACTACAAACTCTAGTGGTCGGCGTTTAGTATCTGCATAACTCTTCTGCTGACTCTGAGCCGTCCTTAGTCTCTCACAAATCACCTATACATCATGGGAAGCCTGCTCAACCAAGTCACGAGCTAATAGCTTACGGTCTCCCACTTCTTCCTATGCTATCGAGGATCTACATTGTCCGCCATATAAAGCCTCATAAGGTGCCATACCGATACTCATATGGTAGCTATTATTATAAGCAAACTCTGCCAGGGGTAAATGATTGTCCCATGAGCCTCTAAAGTCCAATGCACATGCTCTCAACATATCCTCGAGCGTTTATATTGTACATTAGGACTGCCTATCAGTCTGGGGATGAAAAGCAGTGCTAAAATTCAGTTAGGATCCCATAGCCTCCTGAAATCTCTCCCAAAAATGGGATGTGAAGCAGGAGTCCCTACCAGTGTAATACTCAGTGGAACACCATGTAACCTCACTATCTGCCTTACATACAAATCAGCTAAGGCATTAATCGAATCGATAGATCTCATGGCCAAGAAATAAGCAGACTTAGTCAACCTATCCACTATCACCCAAATAGCATCATACCCCTTTTGGGTCCATGGTAATCCCATAATAAAATCCATAGTAACATGCTCCCATTTCTAAGTAGGAATAGATAATGGTCGAAGCATACCTGTAGGCTTCTGATGCTCAATCTTAATCTGCTGGTATGTCAGACATCTAGCAACAAAATTAGCAATGTCCTTCTTCATCTTAGGCCACCAATATAGTCTTCGAAGATTCTAGTACATCTTAGTACTACCCGGATGTAATGTATATCTGGAGGTATGGGCCTCTGATAAAATCAAATCTCTAATCTACTAATCACTGGGAACACATATCCTGCCTTTGAACCTCAGTATCCCATCGGTACCAATCTTAAATTCTGACTCAACTCCCATCTGAATCTAATTGGCAACCTCGATGCAATAATCATCACTCCTTTGAGCTTCCCTGATCCAATCCATCAAATCCGGCTCTATACGAAAACTAGCTGCAAATCAATACTGGTCAAAGGAAATAACTGTCAAGCTGAGGCTAGAGAACTGCTCTATCAAATCATGCTCCCTGATCATCATGTAAGACACCATGCCAACATGTTTACGGCTCAGTGCATCCGGCACTACATTAGCCTTACCCGGGTGATATAAAATCTCGCAATCGTAATCCTTTAGCAGCTCCATCCAACGTCGCTACCTCATATTCAACTCTCACTGCGAGTATAGATACTTCAGACCCTTATGGTTTGTATACACCTGAAATTTCTCCCCGTACAAATAATACCGCCAAATCTTCAATGCAAACATCGCTATGACTAGCTCTAAATCATGTGTAGGGTAATTCCTCTCATGATCCTTCAACTACCGAGAACCATAAGCTATAACCCAACCATGCTGCATAAGCACACATCCTAATCCCTGAGCGGACGCATCAATATACACCATAAATCCACCCGATCTGCTAGGAAAGGCTAGTAGTAGTCAATCTCCTTTTAAGCTCAAGAAAATTACGCTCACACACGTTGTTCTACTCAAACTTCACATCCTTACGTGTGAGTCGTGTCAATAGAGTAGCAAGTCTAGAAAATCCCTCTACGAACCTGCGACAATATCTGGCCAGACCCAAGAAACTCCATATCTCAATAACAGTGCTAGGCCTCTCCCACTGTACAATGGCCTCAATCTTGGGCGGATCAACTGACACCCCGTCCCTCGACACTACGTGGCACAAAAAAATAATATGGTCAAGCCAGAACTCACACTTACTGAACTTGGCATACAACCTCCGGTCCCTAAGGGTTTGTAATACCATCAACAAATGTTGCTCGTGCTCCTCTGGAGTCTTAGAATAAACCAATATATCATCAATAAACACTATAACAAACTTATCTAGAAATGAGTGGAATACTTCATTCATCAAACTCATGAAAGTGGCAGGGGTATTAGTTAACCCAAAAGGCATCACCAAGAACTCATAGTGACCGTAGCGAGTCTAAAATGTTGTCTTATGCACATCCGACTCTTTAATCTTCAGCTGGTGGTAGCCTGATCGAAGATCTATCTTAGAAAATACCTATGCACCCCTGAGCTGATCAAATAAGTCGTCAATCCTGGGCAAGGAATGTTTATTCTTAATGGTAGCCCGATTTAACATCCGGTAATCTATACACAACCGAAGACTACCATCCTTCTTCCGGACAAACAATATTGGAGCTCTCTATGGTGACACATTGGGATGTATAAATCTTTTATCTAGTAACTCCTAGAGCTGCTTTTTAAGCTCCTCTAATTCAGTCAGTGCCATCCGACATGAGAGTCTAGAGATTGGCTCCATACTGGGTACCAAATCGATCGTAAACTCCGTCTCTCGATCCGGTGGTAACCTTGGTAAATCCTTTGAAAATACGTTTGAAAAGTCCCTGACCACAGGAATCTCCTGAATCCCTGGACATTCTCTATCTACGTCCTCCACACTAGCAATATAACCTTCATAACATTCATACACAACCACAATTCAGTACACATATCATTTCATAAACAAATATTTACATTACGTTTATTAATTTTCAAATAATTTTACAATGTACTTTTCAGGATGTGAGAAGGTAATGAACTTAGTAGCACAATCTAAACTGACATGATTCGCAGCTAACCAATCCATACCTAAAATGATGTCAAAATCATACATATTTAATACAATTAGGTCAACTGTCATCACCTTCTCTCCTACAGTTATTTTATAATTCCTGTATACAGTATCGGTAAGCTAGGATTCTTTAAAAGGGGTATTTACTTGCAAAGTACACTCTAACATCTTCGGTTTTATTGGGATCCTGTTAGCACATGCAAGTGATAAGAAAGAATGGGTAGAACTCGGATCAAATAAGGCAATTACTCGAATGTCAAAAAGATAAACTTTACCTTTAATCATATCTACTGAAGCGTCGGTAGTCTCCTGATCTAACGCGTACACTTGTCCCTGTGTCATAGCCTGCTTCCCCTTTTCTACGGTTGTTGCCCACCTAGGATGTGAGGGTGTCACCTTCTCCAATCCACTCGAAGCTGTCGGTGCTTGTATCTGAGGTACTGTAGGAGGAATAGTGGAAGTAGCGGAGTCCTTGAACATCAGGCAATCACTAACCATATGCCCCGTCTGTCCATACTGAAAACAAGCCTTAGATAATAAATAACAGGGGTGTGAACCATGCGACCTACCACAATGTCTACATCTGGTCGCAAGACTCCTCTGAGTAGAGGTGGGGCCAGTAGCTGTTGGATTATGCCCTTAGAACCATTCATTAGATGATTGACTTTAGCATTTTTATGTATCATGACATTTTATTTATAGTTCATTATTATATTTGTCTTATAACTGCGTAATGTAATCTTATATGATAATATCCTTAGAATAGTAATAACACACTATTCTTAAAATATCCCTAGTCAAGTATTATTGTGAACAAGGATAACAATGATACGATAAGACTAGTATGTGGTTGACTGATGACCATTGTCATGGATATAGGATATCAAGTCATCACATAGGTACATGTTAGAGAACTATGTACTGGATCAACCCTCCATGAGAATGCTACATGGATTGTTATATGAGTGTCATAAGCGATTCTCATAGTGATGATGGTGTATGTGATCCTTTGACTTGAGATCATCAGAGATCCCAACATAGAGAATTGCATACTTTAATGCTGCTAGATATCATTCGTAACAGGATGGACTATAAAGGTAGTAATTGGGTATGCCTTGATCTATGTGGAGGGATGTTGAGTGATCAAGATAGGATTTATCCCTCTTATATAACAAGAGTGATGTCTTGGGCCCTTTGATAGAGTGAGACTAAAAATGCATGGCCGTGCTCGAATAAGTCAATATGAGATATTGATTTTATTTGTTTAATTAGTCTACTCAGGAATCAAGAAACGCTGATTAGACTATACAAGTGTGACACATTCCATGACTTGTGTCTAATCAAGACATCAAAGGATAAAGGGATTAGACTACACGGTAACATTTATCACGAGTAAGGTTATGTCGAGTCATTGACATTCTCGTTACATGGGTAGTAATGATGTGTTGCTAGATACCGCTCATTGCCTGTGACAATTTTGTCATTGCCATTGTTTTGAGAACCTATTGGGTCGCACACTTAGAACGAATCAATGAGGAGCTTAATTAATCATATTCTGAATTGGATTAAGGATATAACTAATCCTATTCTGAATTGGATTAAGGATATAACTAATCATATTCTAAGTAGGATTAGAGTTCTGTTTGACAGTAAATTTTAGGGTAAAATTTACTGCCTATAAAAGGATATTTTGTGTTTTCCAAAAGAGAGCCGCACAATTAAACAGAAAAAACAAAATATTCTTTTTAATCGAAGCTAGCAATTCGGTTATAAGGAATCAAAAAACGCTCTTTAAGGCTTCTGATCGTGAGACATTCAAGAGTCGTTAGATCCGTTCGTGTGGATACCATAGAGGCAGGAACGAAAAGTTGTTGCTTGTGACTCGACCAACGACAGAAAATCAGAGAAAACGTTAGGTAAATCTCGAAACCCTAATCAGGCAACTCTCCGAATCGATCTTGGTAGAGGCCGAATGATTTAAATTCCGCTGCGTGTTTGTTTCGGTTTCCTTCAGTAGCAGGGGTAGAAGCTACTGATCTAGTAAATCAGCCCTTTATGATCTGTATGGCCGTAGGCTTGGCCCTCTTAGGCTGCTCCCTACCATGTCTGTCCTCCGAAAATCTCTTAACCTTCCCCTTACCTTTACTCTTACTCTTACCCCCAGCCTCTGTATGATACTGCTCAAAATCCCTCTCACATAGTTGAGCCCGTCATACTACATCATCATATGTTAGAATATCAAACGAGGCTAGCTTCGATCTGATGGAGGGTCTCAAACCAGCCTTAAACCTTTTTATCTTATGTCTCTCATTAACACTGGTCTGCGAATCAAATCGGCTCAAGGTGGTAAACTTAGCCTCATACTCATCTACTACCATACTCCCCTGAACCAAATCCATGAACTCCTACTGTAATTTCTGCTGGGCAGTATCAGGGATATATCCTCGTCTAAAGGCATCGACAAAAATATCCTAAATAATCTTCTAATGCTGGGAGAATAATACTGTCTGGGTGGCCTTCCACCAGTGCTCCACATCATCTGTCAATTGGAACACTGCTAGACCTGTCCTCTCGGTCTCCGTACACCTCAAAGTCCTGAATAACTTCTTTATAGCAATGATCCACTGCTCCGTCGCCAATAGATCCCTAGCACCTTTAAATTTAGGTAGATCTAACTTTCTGAATGACTGTACTAAGGTAACATCATAATATGACTCCACATCTCGAGGCGGCAGAGTTAATAGCTGTGGTGGAGCTACCTCGGCTAAGGTGCTAGTGGTGGAATAGGCTGAGGCTCGGGTATAACTGGTGCCGGCTGTGGTGGGGGTGGTAATACTTCAAGGGCTACGGGAGCTGCTACTCTCTCTCTCTCCGCCCTATTCGTAGCTCTATCAGCCTGATACATAGCCATAAAATCTGTCAACATCCTCTCCATTCGGTTCATACGATCACTAGTACTCTCTGGCTATTGAGGATAAAGAGGTCCTGGGGCGAGCTCCAATGCTGGCTCGAGTGTCTGTGGCTCTGAAGTCTGTGCTGCCCTACCTCTACCTCTACCTTTCACTGAGCGAGTCACCCTCCTTCCACTCATATCTGCATCACAAAATCATTTATTTCACTTTCCGTTAGTATTTCTATTATACATTCATATTATACAGTACTGCAGGGAATGTTTACTATTCACTTTTTATTTTAAGCACCACTAGACATCAGACTAACCCTGCTTTGATACCATTAAATTTGTAACAGTCTGACTATACATTATTACACTATATTAACTCATATTTTACACATTTTTACCGATTGGGCTGTCCGTGATGCTTATAGTAATTTAACCATTACAGTAATAAACAGTACTTTCATTCACAGTATGGTTCCCGAAATATGAATATTACATTATTTCATATCATATTTACATTTCTTGTATTATACTTATACTTAAAGTAGTATTGTACAAATTTTTTGAATATATAAAAGAAAATAATATATCTTCGATATCGAAAGTCTGCTGACTCGGGTAACCAATCTAGCAACCGATAACTCCGGATGGTACTTTTCTTAATCCAAATCGATAACCTGTGGAGTGGAAATGAAGGGGTAACCACGTGCTCAGTAAAGGAGTTGTATGCTGCTTGATATAATGAATCTATATGCCATAAAACGATAAATTTCCTAACAGTGTACTAAGTACAAAAAGGAACGATACTATAGTTGGCCAGGCAATCCAGATGGAGTATGAAAGGTATTTTGAAATATCTATCTTGTCCCGAAAACCCAGAGCGATTATAAAGAGTGATTTATAAATTGTTTCGATAAAACAATTTAATACTCATTTCTTCATAAACATAATTGGAATAAGCCATTTGTTTTTCCTCACTTCAGTATAGTATAAAACACGTGACAGTACAGTGGCAAAACAGTAAATTCAGTAAACAGTCCTTTTAGTACAGTGGTTTATAAATATCCAAATTACTGGATAGATAGTTTAGTAATTATTTCTCTTTTAGAAATAATTTTCATAATATTCTTTTTGAATATTAAAACAGTAATTTCTTTTCATTCAATAAAAGGTAATTTACAGTATAGTACAGTAAATAATATTCAGTAAACATTATTCAGTAGGTTGAGACTAGGCATCACCCTAAATCATGTCATGCTATAATCGTTCTCGAAGGAACACAGTAACAGTAAACAGTCTAGATCTATGGCCAAAGTCTATGGGGCGCCCTCGATGTACACTTGCTAGGTGACACCAGGACTGCTGATGACTTAGCGGGTCCATCAACTACGTGAACAGTAGCAGTATAACAGTAAAGCATGAATCTCGGGGCCTAAAGTCTTAAAATCAATTTATTTCTCAAAAATACCTTTAAAAAATATTTCATAAATTTCATCATTTATTTAAATAATTATTTTCCAAAAAGGTATTTTATTCTCCATTTCCTCATGCAGTATATCTATCTGTAAATATTCATGTATCAAGTGAGCAAATAAATAAATATTCATTTTTAATATTTAATATCATATAAAATAAATCAAATTCTCACTTTAATAAAAATATAAAACATGAATATTTAAAATTTTCATAACTTTCTCTTAAATTCCAACTTATGGAAAATTGATGGAAATTATATTCAAAATTTCCCATTGAAATCATTTCATGCTTCTAAAATATTTTATAATATTTTAGAATATTTTTGAGAAATTTTCGACAGCATAATAGCTGAAGATTCCTAACCTCCTGCACACAATCGCACTAAATAAACCAGTTGTTCAACCACAAATTTTGCATGTTTTTAAACCAATTCATGCTTCCAACATTTCCATAAAATTTAGCTTAATAAAACATGCATTTAACTATATCACTACAGCTCACACACTCCCCCTTACCAGTATTATAAAGCCGAGCTTCTCGGTTACTTTTACCAAAATCCGTCAACTCGGACTGCAAAATAATTTTATCAAAATTTATTAATATTTTTCCTTCTAATTTTAAGCCACTAGTATTCATAAAATGCAGCCACTAATGTCATAATATAAGCACAACTAGTATAATTTATATGGTGCTAAAGCTCAACTTTCTCATGTTTATTCCTTTTTCGGTTTTAGTTCCACCAATCTTTCTATTTTAATTTCTATAATTATTTTCTACTATCAAGCCCAAAATTCAGCACAATTTCCTTATTCAATATGTCATGGCCGAAACCCTTTTCTTGGCTAATTCCATGGTTTTCGTCTTTTCGTTAATTTCTTGGTTTCCTATTGGCTAGTTCTAGTCCATGTAAGCCTTTTATATATTTTTCATGCATGGAATTCACTTTCTTATTTTTCCATGTCCAAACCGAAACTCCCGTCACTAACCAAATTTTGGTTCTTCATCATTTCAAGTTTCTAAGCTTTCTCTTCATTTTATTTATATTCTATAATTCATTTCTCATCATCTTCATACAAATTCCAGCCCATTTCCTTGCTTGTTCTCATCTAAGTCAACATCTCATGTTGTTCCAATTTCCATATTCTAACAAGATTTAACTAAAAACAATACTATAGCCATGATTCTCATGCTAAGAATTATAGAAATTCATCATGTAATATCAAGAAAACCATAGACTTGTAAGAACTCACCTTGATCGAAATTCACTTCCCAAAACAGATTATGTTATGCTTCAAGTCAGCCTAACTTCTCTTATTTCTTAGCTATTTAAATGAGGGAGGAAAGATTGATGGTGAAGGTTAAGGAGTTAGCTAGCAAACGTATATGATCATGCTAATTTTCCTTGGAAAAACGGGAGCTAAAATAGAACCCAAACTGAACACAAATTCTGCCTCTCGTAGAACAATAGAAAATCGGTGAGAAGGTTGTAAAAATTGCTAAGTTTTGCTTCCATTTGGTCTTCTTTTTATTCAAGACAACCAATAGAAAATGGCCACCTAGCTTCTTATCCTTTTCCCTCATCATTTTTTATGTCTTAACATGCATTAATTGTTGAAGAAAAACTGTAGCAAAGGAACGGTGGTGAAGGATTTCTTGGCCATTCGGTTTTGACTAGTTCTTCTCTCCTTTTTGTAATTTTCATCCAATGGAAATTAATCACAAGTCAAGTTGATCCTTTCTCCCCCTTTAGTATGATTTATTTGTAATTTTTTACACTATAAAAATTTGCAACTCAACAGCCTTTAAGTGGCTGAACCTGAACTGTACCATAGTAGCAGAAAGTGATGTGAAAGTCCACTTTTGCTGCTCGGTTTTCTTTTCTTTCTTTTGACTCGTTTTGTCTATTTTTTGTTTACTTCAGCCAATGATATTTACTCATATGTTAACTTTAATTGCTTCTTCCTTTATAGTATATTTTATACCACAAAATTTGTTTCTCTTTTCCTTTGAAATTTTTCCAGCCGTGCAACACAAAGAGCAGTAGAGAAATTGGCGTGCTATCCCATTTTTGGCTGCACATTTCTTAATCCATTTTGCCTCTTTTGAGGCCTAATTCAACCAATAAAATTCCAGCCAATGTCCTATTAATAATATTTTCTTTAGCTCTTATTATTTATCAAATTTTACACCACAATTTGCATCACCAAACTTGCTTTCAGCCATGTATCACCATGGAAGGAAGAATAGCGTGCAGTCCACAATTCTTTAGCTGCACGTTCTTGCGTCATTTTGGCCTCTCTTAAGGCATACTTCATCCAATAAAAATAAATCACATGATCAATAAATAATTTCTTTCTCTTATAAATATATTTGTCGATATTTTATGCCATGAAAATAACACTTCCATTCTAAATTTTCTGATTTCTTTACTACTTTTATTCTATACTTCCAATTCATCTTTTAATTTTCATTTCAATTCATATTCACCATATTATAAATTATAGTTCCAATAACTCCAATTTAAGTGTGGAAATTCATTCAATCTTTATTTACATTCCACGAAATAATTTAATTCCATTATCAATAATTTACAAAGTATGGTGTACAGTGTTATAAAATCGGGTCTCACAAAATTTGAACTTTATGAAATGTATGTTTAATTGATGATTCTGGAAATACATGTTGTGTATGATGATATAAAGAGTAGATTATGGGGTTGAGATATAATGTTGGAAACATGTATATATTTTGCAAGTTAATTATTTGAGGAAATTTGATTATATATAAGAGGGAGGTTTTCGATCTTTTTCTTTTGCTAGATTAAATCTTAAAATAAAATAGTTGAGGAAGTAAGTTGATTTGCCTTAGGAGTTAACCATTTAAATGACAGCGTTAGGTTAAATCAAATTGAGAAAGGTGAAAATTGTTTCGCGGTGACACTGACACCAAATACAAAACTTAAAGTGAAAAAAAAATAAAAATAAAAATTTAGTTCGTAAAATTGGTAAATCGTAATAAAGTGAAAGTGTTAAGTGCACATCACAACCTTCAATTTGTGACAAATTTAGGCTAAATTGTTAGGAGTGACTTGACCTTTAAAGAGGTTAAGGGTTTGAGTCGCTCCAGACGCGAATTGGGAGTGGCAAATTCCTGGATATCCTAGGCACGTCTTGACAAAACCTTGAGGGTTAGCGGGCCCAAAGAGGACAATATGTTGTGAGTCAAGGCAAACTTGGGGCAAAGGGCTAAGGGGATGCCAGCCAACGGCTGATGAACAGGTTGGGCCTTGATAAAAGTGTATGGTGAATCTATTTGGAATGAAATGCATCATGAATCTATTGGAAATATAGTGTATAGTAATCCGTTTTGAACTAAGCACATTGCTCATTGTAGTGTTGTGTATATTGTTGGCAGTGTAATATTGTGTCAAGTGATTATGTCATATACGTATCGTGTTGAGGCTCGAGGAAATGAGGTACCAAAGGTATCCTTTCGACTAATACAACATATAGCCTCAACCTTTAAAGTGTGAGTTTGTATTGGTCCTTTTGGAATCAGGACATAATATCATGCATCCATGTCACAATATTTACTGCTTATGCATACTCGTGCACGTAGATTGACATGAGCCTAGTATGCATTTACTTAAATTACTTACTGAGCTGTGGATTTCTTACCTCTAATTTCCACTCATTGTAGACTATTTGAGTTATGCTTCAGCTGCCAGAGTATTCGTGTGGGCTCTGAGGGACCATACCTAGTCTTGGTACTTACTAGTGTCCTTCGAGCCTTTTGCTGCTTATAAAGTATATGAAAGTTGTATTTTTTTTGTTTACATGTATAGTTATGATGCACATTACATGTTTACTTGCAATGTATTGAGATGTAACATAAGACCATTTTTAGATCATCGTAGGAATGTTATAGTTATGGAGTGCAATCTTGGATTTGATTGATGTAGTGATGTAACTTGATCCGATGAATGTGTAATGATGTGGATTATGATCCCATATTAATGAACTGGTGCATGTGAAATGAGTGCCTTGGTTGAGGATATATGGAATGAGTGTATTTTGTAGGTATTTTGATTGAGGAAATCTCATATTTTAAGGAAGGATATTTTCAATTTGTTTTCTAAGAAAGAAATTATTATGGATTAAAATGATTATTACCTGTCTCAGAAAGTTAATTAAATGCACTTATGGATTAAATTTTAGTTATTAAGGTCAGAATTATATTAAAAAGGTTAGTAAAAATTGTTCAGTAACTACACAGATACCAAATACAAATCTTAAAGTGAAAGAAAAACTTTAATTCATAAATTTATTAAGTGTAATAAGTGAAGTGCTAAGTGCACGTCACGACCTTCGAGTTGGGGCACTCGCTCAATAAATTCCTTTAAATTCCTTTCTATAGATTGAGCTTAAGTTAGGGTCTATTGTAGATCTATCCAAAATGCTATAGGCCTGAAATATAGTCCTAACTTTGAAGTATACAATTTTTATATTTTTGGGTATACAAATATTTTGTCTTATATGATATTTTATTTTCAAGCAGTTTTGAACAATACTATAGAATGGGATGTAAACTAAGATAATGACTCAATGAAAAACAGGTAAAATCTTGTGTCTACCATTGCAATCTCTTGGTGAAATTAACTTATTTTTCGATTCAAATAGAATACCTCTAAATCAACTCCCTTCCAATTTCAATCCAATCAACCTAAATTCAATTGAAACTCAAAACCCTAAACTAGAAACTTCACCTTTTTATTTTTAGTTTTTCATTTTTCTCACGCCTTTCTTTTTTCGTTTTTCTTTTGTGATTTAGTTTTAGTAAGAAAATTATTTTTTATTTTTAAAGGATGTGTATAGATCATTATGCTATCTAGCACCAAGGGTGCTTACACATGGTGCTAGTTGGCATTTAACGTTACATTATACTAAATGAATGATAGAAGGACTAAACCAAGTTAAATTTTCAATTCTAAGGACCAATAAGTGACTTTTGAAAGTCTGGAGACCAATTTAAAAAATTGTGCAAACTTTAGGGACCATTTATGATATTTAATCATGTATTAATTAGTGGGAGCTCACTGTGAAGAAATCAGTTGCAACTGTGTTTATGGATTCTTACTTTCACTAGTTTGTGCACACTCTAATGAAAATGGCATTCTATTGGATAAGACATTTCGTGTTAGTCCATGTACTTATGTTGAAGCAATGCATCATACGGTTTAGATGCATGAACTTAATAGAAATGAATATTTGATTCTGTTTTCATATCATATTATTTTCACACTTTCATACTACTATTTAGTGAAGTTTTTATAAGTCATGCATTTGTACCCTGTCGGTGCAATTTATTCTGAGGCTCATAAATGCTTATTTTTTGTTAAGTGTTTATGAGTCTACATATTTGTACCCTGTTGGTATATGTATCTTGAGACTCATAAATGCTTGTTGTTGATGAGGAATTCATATGTAGACACATTATTACCTTGTCGGTACTTTGTATTATAAGGCTTATGAATGCTTAATTGTTGTATGGTGAATTGGGTACATGTTCATATTGGACATATTTTGTTATGACACTTCGTTGGTCAAGATTTTGTTACAACTATTGACTTAGCTGTCTAAGTGGGAGATTTGTTGGATTTATCTCATCTTGTATATTAGTGAAGTCAATTTTGACCCGGACCTAATGTCGCGATCCAAAAATATCATATACTTTACTAATTTCACATAATTAAACCACTTACGGTTGGGCTGTCTGCAGTATCATTTATATTCTAAACAAAATTTATTTATTTTAATACAAGCCCAAGATTCGAAATCCAAACACATTAAACAAAAAATATTATTAATATCCCAAGTTTGATGTACATAAAACTGCACTGTGCAAACAATCTAAAAGTATAAGAGAAAAATTGTCGTATACCTCGACAAAATAAGATGGTCACCTAAAGGATACCAAAATCAGGTCCTCCAGATGCAGACCCAAGCTACTGTAAATAATCTGGGAGTGGGAAAAATAAAGGGGTGAGATAATTGCTCAGTAAGAAATATATATACAAATGCTGATACATTGTATTTTATATGTAGTTTATAAATCATATTTTAATGCGAAAAACCATGACCTTATAGTTTAAATCTTGCGGACACGAATATCGAAAGGATACTATAGTGGGTCAGATAATTAGATGGAGTACAAAAGGATGCTTTAGAGCACTTTACGTGTCTTAACATCCAAAACCACTATAAGGAGTTCAAAATATTTTAAATTAGTCACAAATTTAGTAGATGTTCAATAACTTATCAAACATTTCTCAAATCATTCAAAAACATAATTACTCCGTAAACAATATTAATTTATATTGGTATTAATTCTAAACAGATAATTCATATAAATATAATTCACAAAATATAAGTCATATTATTAAAAATTAAAACATAAATAGTAGATAAATCGAAATTAGAAATAAATCAAAACTTGGAGTGCTTGGATCTATGTTAACCAAGGATTTACCACCCCAGTATAAATTTAGTGGAGACTTGGCCACACCCAATAGACATATGCACTATAGTAGACATATGACCATGTTAGTGGGGCCACCGTGTGATCACTAGTCAGGTGTCACCTGTGAGAGCTAAAGACTGGGCTAGAGTTAGTAGCATTGGAACGGAATGGAAATGCATATACCTGTAGGTAGCTACGGGGCCAACAACCTCAAAATATTTCATAAACATTTTTAGAGTGGTTTATAGAGTTAAATCTAATAAATCATGTCTTGAATAAATTCATAAAATTTAATTCGCGAAATCAAATTCATAAAAATTAATATATTTAAATATTAATTCACAAACATATTCTCAAAACATAATTTAGCATTCAAATTAATTTATTTAAATATCACCAATATATCGAAATGTTCCGACATCAAAACAATATATATAATTCTTATAAAAATATTAAATCGTGTACTAAATTTGTGATTTAATTAGGTAAAGTCTTATTCAAGAACTAAAATTCAAATGTCTAAAATAAATTTCTTTTATTTTTAAACATTATACCAAGTGATGATTTGAAAGGTTTAGACTGCTTTAGGGAAATTCCGGCAGTGTAACAGTTTGTTCTAACCTAACCTTCTTACACAAAATACAGCTTTAAAACCACAATTCCAGTTTCCAATTTCCAAACCAAATCATCATTTTCCAATCCATAAGAGGCAATTTATATGAAAACATGCAATGAGGTATCCCTATGCTTCATATATATATCCCTTACCTTTTAACATCCCGATATCCAACTCGTCAGCATAGGTAGTACCTTGTAGCCTCGGGGTTGCAAATTACCATTCCAACCTTGGTAAATTAACCATACTTCAATTAAAAGAGTAATTAATTAATTAATTAATTATTAGTACATTGTTCGTAGAAATTTCTAAATTTAGTCTAATTTTTACCCGTGCAAAATCACAACTTATGCTATACACCTCCGTTTTCGATTCCGATTGCGCCTACAGTCTCGTATTAATTCGTACATCATTTTAGGACCTAAAATACATTGAAATCAGCTTGAATTCCTTCTACCCTTAGGCTATCCAAATAGCTTCTCCTACCTTACCCATTGAATTTCTTCCATTTAAGCTTAATTAAGCTGATTTTCATGTTTTTCCTAATTTTCTACATTATTTCTACACTACATTTTCATCAAAACCTATCATATTCATGAAGAATGGATAGTGGCGAAGTAAGACCTCATAATTTAGTAATGTTTAATTATATTTATATAACTGAGGTTATAGAATATTTATAATTAATAAATATTTGATTTTATTTAAGGTTTCAAGGTTAAACAGTAAGTGGGCCCCACCGATTCCCGGAGGTTCGGATGAAGGTGAAACTTCAGGGATTCGATATTTGGAGCTGAAAAATATGATGGTAAGAGTTCTAGCCTTAATTTCAAATATTTTTGCATATTTTGAAAAAAGTGCAACAAATTGAAAAATGACGGTTTAATCCATAGGCCATCAAAATTTTTGGAAAAAACAGTCAAACCAAAAAGACTTTTAACCTACTATTTATACCAAATAACTTCTCAAGAAATATAGTTTTAGAATATCTAGACAGATGGAAGAAACTCAAGGTAAAAATAAGAATTTACGCGATTTTACAGTTAGGGGAATTTTAATAATTTCACCCAAACTAGTAACCAAACTTCAACAAAAGCTTCACCAAATATTAGAGCAAGTTAAATAGAGTTGATTTATGATTAAATAAAATATTTTGGAGGTTAGACAGACTGTTTTCAATAAAATTAAACTTTAAGGGCAAAATTGGAAGAAATTTTTAAGTTTAAGGGCAAAATGGTAAATTTGCCTTAAAAATATCAATTTATCTTGAATTTTCGAGCTTCTTCTTGGCTGAAAATTGTCAGCAACCAGCAGCAAAAGAAAAACCTCCATAGCCAAGCTTAAAAGAGAGAGAGAAAGCTAAAATAACTTACCAAAATCACCTTAAAATCAAATAATTCCTTCACCAAAATTATTCTACTCAACTTCCTATATCATTCTATACCAAAATCATACTTACAGTGGCCAAAATCACACTCCAATCTCTCCCATTGAATTCGACAAAGGTGGTTGTTGGCGAATTTTAGATTTTTTCATAGTTTTCTTAGTAATTTCTATGTGTTTAAGTTAATCCCATACTCCTTTAAGCTTAAATCATGTTAGAATCATGAAGTGGATAGGCAAGGGTTTCTGCCAACATCCCATGTCCATGAATTTGATGTGTTTTGATGGAATTTAATGTAGGAAAATAATGTAGAAATTATGGGAAGCATGAAATTAAGCTTAGTTAAGCTTAATGTGAAAAAAACCAAAATGTTAGGATGAAGGGCATGGTTCGGCCATGGCTAAGGAAGCATAATCTTGTTGTTATTTCATGTATAGTCTATGTAGAAGAGATGTAGAAATATGGTAGAATTAATTTGGAATTAGAAAATAAGTTAAATTTGGACAAATATAATTTGTAGAGAAAGAAAGGCAATTCAGCCTTATGAAGGGGAATGTGAATTCGTGCCAATTTCAATACAATTTAGGTCTTAAAATAATGTATGAATTATTCTGAGAATTTAGGCGTGATCAAAATTGAAATCGGAGTTATGTAGCAAAAGTTATAATTTAGCATTGGTAGAAATTAAACAGCATTTGGAAAATTTACAGATAATGCATTAGAATTTAATTGATTTAATATTCTTTTAAATTGAAATAAGGTGAATTTATTGAGTTGGAATAATGAATTTGCATCCTCTAAACCCAAGGGTACTACCGGTGCGGATGAGGTAGCTACCGACAAATTAAGAGGTAAGGGATATTTGTATGAAGCGCAGGGATATAACGTTGCATGATTTGATGAAAATTGCAATTGGTTGAATTTAAATAAATATACCAGATTGAATTTTGGAAATTGTGAATTATGGTTTGAAGCTGGATTTTTATGCAGGAGGGATTAGGTTTGAATAGACTGTTATGTTGCTGAAAATTCTCTAAAATAATCCATACTATTTAAAACTATCATTTTGGCATGAATATTTAAATATAAGAAATTGATTTTATAAGGTTGATTTTAAATTCTTAGAAATGAATTTATATAATAAAATCACAAATTCATTATATGCCGTAAATTAGCTAATTAATTATAAATTTATTTGTGTTGGAATATCTTCTATCATTATGGAATTTTATACTAAATATTTACAAGGTTAAATATTGTTTTGATATTATGGTTTGTGAAATAATATAATTGATTTTATGATTTTGTGACTTTTATGTGACTTATGATTTTATTTAAGCTATGTTTTATTTAATTAATCTCCGTAAACAACTCTGAATATTTATTTAAAAAATGTTTTGAGACTGTGGCCCCATGGCTACCTATGGGTACATGCATTTCCGTTCCATTCTGATTGCTGTTGACTTTAGCCTAGTCTTCTAGCTCTCACAAGTGTCACTTGGCTAGTGTAAACACTGTGGTACTCTGACTATGGCCATACGTCTATTATAGTGCATGGGTTTATTGGGTGTAGCCTAATCTCCACTAAAATTATACTGGGGTGGTAAATCCTTGGTTAACTTAGATCCAGGTAGCCCTAGTTTTGATGTATTTATGATTTTGATGTATTCATATTTTATGTTTCGTGATTTGAATATGATATTTTTTGAAATCATTTAATTGATTTATCTATTAGAAACTATTATAAATATGATTTATACTGTTTACAGAGAAATTGTTTAATTTCTATTATAGGTATGTTTATTTCTCAAAACATTGGATTATATTTGAATTTGTGATTTAATTAAATCAAATGAATTCCTTATAGTGGCATTGGATACCGGAACATGTAAGGTACTTCAAAGTACTTTCCATACTCCATCTGGTTACCCAACCCATTATAGTGTCTTCTTATTAGATCGTGCCAATTTTATCTCATATTTTAAATTCATTGTTTCGTATAAACATCTGTTTATGAAATCTGCATAAAGGATACGTTATATAAGCTTTCATATAGATATTTCTTACTGAGTACATTCACTCACCCATTTATTTTTCACTCCCAGATTACTTACAGTAAGATCGGTTCTACTTTATAAGAGGACCTGATTCCGGTATTCCTCAGGTGACCTTGCAAAGTCATCGAGGTATACTGATTTTATTTTTATGTATTCAGATTTTTGTACAGTGCTACTTTAATGTGTATTACACTTGGGATGTAAATTTCTTTATAAATGAATTTCTATAAATTTCGAATCCTGGGGTTTTGTATATAAATAATAAATTTTTATTTGCATGTTAATTGACACTACAGACGAGCCCAATTTTTATGTGTTTATTTATGTGAATTTAGTAAAATATACAATATTTGGGGACGTGATAGGCCGAAATCCTCAAGTCCTTAATTTCATGATTCTAACATGATCCCAGCTAAGAGGAGCATGGAAACAACTTAGACACAAGATAATTAGCTAGAAAACCATGAAAAAGTTTAACTTTCCCTACAAACTCACCTTTGGCCGAACACTATGGGAGGGCTTGAAATCTGATTTTGACCACTTTAGCAAAAGAGATATTGGTACCAAATTGTAGAGGAGATTGAGGAGAACAAGGTTGGTGAAGACAACTTTTGATTTTAGTGTGTTTTTTGCTAAGTTTTTCTCACTTTCTCTCTTTTCTACAAGGTCACGCTAATGGAGGAATTTTGCTGCTGGTTTCTACCGAAAATGACAGAAGAAGAAGTTAGAAATTGTGATAAAAATGATATTTTATGGTCAAATTTACCATTTTGCCCTTTTACTTAAAGATTTCTTTTAATTTTGCCCCTAAGGTTTGACTTAGTTGAAAACAGTCTATTGAATCTCCAAGATATTTTATTTAATCATAAAACACCTCTATTTAACTTGTTCTAATTGTTGGTGAAGCTTTTGCTAGGGTTTGGTTACTGATTTGGGTGAAATTACCGAAAAACCCTAACTGTAAAATCGCATAAATTTCTGCTTTTACATATCATTTATTCCATTTGTCTGCATGTTCTAAAACCATATTTCATAAGGAATTATTTAGTATAGACAGTGGTTTAAAAATCCATTTAGTTTGACTGTTATTCACAAAAATTCTAACGGCCTACGGACTAAACCATTATTTCTCAAATTATTACATGTTTTCTAAAACATGCATAAATGATTGAGAATAAGGTTAGGATTCTTACCATCATATTTTCCTGTCCTGAATATCGAATCCACCAAGTTCCACCTCCATCGGGACTTTAGGAAATCAGTGGGGTCCACCTACTATTTTACCTTTATACCTAAAATATAATTAACAATTTATTAATTATAGAATATTCAATATTCTTAATTATATAAATAAAATTATATGGTAATTAAATATATGGGGTATAACATCCTCCCTACCTTCAGAAATTTGGTCCTCCAAATTGAGCAAACCTATCCAACAAGTAACTTTGGGTACTTCTCTTTCATCAAGCTCTCTAGTTCCCAGGTCGCTTCATCTTCTGAGTGATACTGCTAGAGAACTTTCACCAGAGGAATCGTTTTAGACCGTAACACTTTCTCTTTTCGATCCAAGATTTGTATCTACTTCTTCACGTAACTCATATCTTCTCAAATCTCCAACGGTTCATATTGAATCACGTGAGACGAATCTAGATCATACTTTCGGAGCATGGACACGTGGAAGACATTATGTACACCAAAAAGCTCTGGTGGCATGCCACAGATACGCCATGTCTCCCACTCGGTCCAAGATTTCGAATGGTCCAATATATTGAGGACTTAATTTACCTTTCTTTCCAAATCTCATGATTCCCTTAGAGGGTGAAACTTTTAGGAACGCCAAATCTCCCACAGCAACCTCTAATGGTCGACATTTGACATCTGCATAACTTTTCTGCCAACTTTGAGCAGTTTTCAATCTGTCACATATCAATTGAACATCCATAGAAGCTTGCTTTACCAAATCAGGTGCTAAAATTTTCTTATCGCCTACTTCTTCCCATGCTATCGAGGAACGACATCTTCAACCATATAAAGCTTTATAAGGTGCCATGCCGATGCTCGAGTGATAGCTGTTATTATAAGCGAATTTTGCCAGTGGAAGATGATCGTCCCAAGAACCCTTAAAGTCTAATGCACAAGCTTTCAACATATCCTCAACCGTCTGGATGGTGTGCTTAGACTGAACATCAGTCTGTAGATGGAAAGCTGTGTTAAAATTCAAATGAGATCCCATAGCCTCCTGAAATATCTCCAAAAAATGAGAAGTAAATCGAGAATCTCGGTCGGAAGTAATGCTCACTGGAACCCCATGTAGTCTCACAATCTCCTTCACATAATGATCAACTAGGGCACTTAAAGAATCTATGGACTTAATAGCTAGAAAGTGGATGGACTTCGTCAACCTATCAACAATCACCCAGATTGCATCATGATTCCGTTTGGTCCTCGGTAAACCCATGATGCAATCCATGGTGATATACTCCCATTTCCACATCGGAATCTGCAAAGGCTAAAGTAATCCAGTTGGTTTCTAATGCTCCACTTTAACTTGCTAAAAGGTGAGACATCTTGCAACAAACTCGGTGATGTCTCTCTTCATATTAGGCTACCAGTACACCTTACACAGATTCTAATACATCTTATTACTACCAGGATGTAGGGTGTACTTAGAACTATGAGGCTCTGCTAAAATCAACTCCCGCAACTGTTTATTCTCAGGAATACAAATGCAGTTCTAGAACCTCAGAATGCCGTCTATGCTAATCATATATTATGACTGAATCCCTAACTGCAACTGACTAGCAATTTCAATACAACTCGGATCTTCCTTCTAAGCATTTCTGATATGATCCATTAAATCTGGTTCAATCCGAAAATTGGCCAATAACCCATATCTTTTAGAAGGAGTAACATTTCAATTGTGGCTCGCAAACTTCTCTAATAACTCGTATTCTCGAACCATCATATAGGAAACCATACCCAAGTGCTTTCTACTCAAAGCATCAACAACCACATTCGCCTTTCCCAGATGATAAAGTATCTCGTAGTCATAATTTTTTAGCAGCTCCATCCACCTACGTTGCCTCATATTTAATTCACACTACAAGAATAAATATTTCCAACTTTTGTGGTTGGTAAATACTTAGAATTTCTCACCGTATAGGTAATGCCGCCATATCTTCACGGCAGCAAGTTCCAAGTTGTGTCCGGGATAGTTCCTCTCGTGATCCTTTAACTGACGAGATCCATAAGCAACTACCTTTCTATACTGCATCAGCACGCAACCCAAACCTAATGAGGAGGCATCACTATACATTGAAAATCCTCCGAAACCACTTGGGATGGTAAGGATCGGTGCTGTAGTCAACCTCAACTTTAACTCTTGGAAGCTGCGCTCACAAGCATCAATTCACTCAAATTTTACACCCTTATGTGTGAGACATGTCAGTGGAGCAACTAGTTTGGAAAAACCCTTAACAAATCTACGATAATATCTGGCTAGACATAGAAAGCTTCGTATCTCAATAACCGACTTCGGTCTTTCCCACTGTACTATAGCTTTCACCTTAGACAATCAACTGACACCCCATCTTTAGACACTACGTGTCTTAAAAAAGTGATCTAATCTAGCCAGAATTCGCACTTACTGAATTTCGCATAGAGCTTTCTATCTCTGAGGGTCTACAGAATAATATACAGGTGTTGCTCATGCTCCTCCCGGGACTTAGAACACACCAAAATGTCATCAATAAATACAATGACACACTTATCAAGATAAGGCTTAAAAACTTCATTCATCAAATTCATGACTGCTACAGGGCATTTGCAAGCCCAAATGGCATAACTAGAAACTTATAGTGGTTGTACCGAGTTCTAAAAGCAGTCTTGGGCACATTACTCTCTTGAATTTTTAGTTAAGGATACCCTGATCTGAGATCAATCTTAGAAAATACCTGGGCACGCCTGAGTTGATCAAACAAATCATCTATCTGGGGAAGAGGATACTTATTCTTGATAGTAGCCTTGTTGAGCAACCAATAATCAATGTAGAGTTGTAGGCTACCATCTTTCTTCTGGATGAATAAGACTGGAGCACCCTAAGGAGAGACACTGGGGCGGATAAAACCCTGTCTAATAACTCTTGGAGCTACTTCTTGAGCTCATCTAGCTTGGCCAATGCCATCTGGTAAAAGGGCTTCAAAATGGGTTCAGTATCGGGCACCAAATCAATAGTGAACTCAATCTTCCTATTAGGCGAAAGTCCCAGTAATTCATCCAGAAACACATTTGGAAAATCCTTGGCCGTCGGGATCTCGTGTAAATCCAAACGTCTCTTCTCAACATCCTTCACATATGCAATAAACCTTTCACAATCAAACATATTCTTAAGTTTCTTAAATTCAGATTGAACGCGTTCAACAAAATATTTAATTTCATTCCTATATATAAAGTTTTACAATATATTTTTCAGGTTGAGAGAAAGTTATATAATTAGTGTAGAAATCTACGCTAACATAATTCGTACCTAACCAATCCATCCTTAGAATTACATCAAAGTCGTACATATTTAACAGAACTAGGTTAGCTATGGTTTCTTTTTCTCCTATCTTTAGCTTACAGCTTTGATACATAACATCGGTCATTTGTGATTCCTTAAAAGGGGTAGTAATTTGTAATGAATATCCTGAAGGTTCCGGTTTTATGGGTATCTTAGCAGCACATGCAAGTGAAATAAATAATGCGTAGAACCTAGAATTAATTGCAATTATATCAAAAATAGAAATCTTACCCTGTATAATGTCAAAGTAAGTATCAGCAGTCTCTTTATTGAGATCATACTCTCTGCCCTGAGTAACTGTCTGCTTGCCCTTCTCTGTTGTTGTCGCTTTTCTCGGTCTAAAGGGTATCGCCTTTTCAAGTTCCTTCACTGCGGGTACTGTTGTTGCTGTATCTGTTGGCACTAACTCCTTGTCCTTAGGGCAATCTTTGATCATATGACCTCACTGTCCACACTTAAAACAAGTTCCCATAGCCCAGTAGTAGGGTTTGTCACCATACGACTTTCCATACTGCTTACACCTGGTTGTAGAGCCCCTTTGGGGAGTAGTAGATCTCCTAGTGCCAGCAAATCTCATAGATCTATCTCCCGCAGCTCTCTCCTTGATCATGATACTCGTAGGCCTCTTAGCTGGCCTAGTGTCACCTCTGTCATCAAACCCCCATCGAACCTTCTCTTTTCCCTTGCTCTTCGTCCGGAAACCAAATTTCACCTGCTGAGCCTTGTAATTCTGCTTACACAACTGGGCTTGACGGACTGCTTCATCATAAGTAGAAATGTCGAACGGGACCAAACTATTCTTGATGGATACCTTCAAACTAGATACAAACCTCTTGATCTTGTGCTTTTCACTTCTAGCGACCTCTGGATCGAAATGATTGAGAGCAGTGAATTTGGACTCATACTGGTCTACGGTCATACTCCCCTATTTTAGATTCATAAACTCTAATTTTAACTTCATCTGTGCTGTGCTGGGAATGTACTGCTTATAAAAAGCCTATAAGAAAACCTCCCAGGTCACTGTTGGGTATTTGGCTGATAGAACGGTCTTGGTAAACTTCCACCAGTACTCTATATCGCCCTCCAATAAAAATGAGGCCAAGCTAACTTTCTGAGTCTTGGAACAAGTCATGTAGTCAATAGCTTCTCCACCTCATTAACCCATTCCTTTGCAGCCATCAAATCCTTTTCCCTCTGAACTTCAATGGATTTAGTTTCTTAAACTGCTGGATCAAGTTCACATCACAACCCCTAATAGGTACCTGCCTTCACTACTCGGCAATTTGTGGCTGTGGATGAGGTTCGAGTTGTACCGACTGTGGTTGTGGTGCAGGTTGTGGCACCGACTGAGCAACTATTGGTGGTGGTGGATGTGGTGCTGCTCCTGGTGCCGGTGCTCTGTTGAAACTAGCTATAAAGTATGCTACAACTCTTTCTAGCCTCGATATTCTCGTATTCAGACTCTCAGGCTGTGGAGGGAGAGTTGGCTCTGGCATTGGCTCCGAAGATGGCTCTGGAGAAGGCTGTACACGCCTAAAGCGTCCATTGCCCTGACCGGTACCCCTTCACCTGTACGACATACTACACCAACACAAACACACAAAATCAGCTTTTAGTTACACAATTCAATTATATATTCAGACAAGTACAGTACTACTTGGGATGAATATCAATTCAAGTCATAAGACACTGATAGACATCAAGCTAACCTGCTCTGATACCATCTTAACTGTCACGGTTCGAAAATATCATATACTTTACTAGTTTCACATAATTAAACCACTTACGGTTAGGTTGTCTGCAGTGTCAATTTATATTCAAAATGAAATTTAATTATTTTTATACAATCCCAGGATTCGAAATCCAAACACATAAAACAAAAATATATTATTAACATCCCAAGTTTGATATACATAAAAGTGCACACAAACAATCTAAAT
This sequence comes from Heritiera fomes, assembly GCA_032173925.1. Classification (NCBI taxonomy): domain Eukaryota; kingdom Viridiplantae; phylum Streptophyta; class Magnoliopsida; order Malvales; family Malvaceae; genus Heritiera; species Heritiera fomes. The sequence goes on along the minus strand of JAPDPM010000001.1, from coordinate 22,789,135 downwards.
ACATAAGAGAAAAACTACCGTATACCTCAACAAAATACGATGGTCACTCGAGGGATACCAAAATCAGGTCCTCTAGATGCATACCCAAATTGCTATAAATAATTTAGAAGTGGGAAACATAAAGGGGTGAGCTAATTACTCAGTAAGATATATATACACAAATGCTGATACATCGTATCTTATATGCAATATATAAATCATATTTTAATGTGAAAAACCATGAATTTATAGTTTAAATCTTGCGGGCACGAATATTGGAAGGATACTATAATGGGTCAGATAACTAAATGGAGTACAGAAGGATGTTTAGGGCACCTCGTGTGTCCCAGCATCCAAAACTACTATAGGGAGTTTAGATTATTTTAAATTAGTTACAAATTCAGTAGATATTCAATAATTTATCAAACATTTCTCAAATCATTCAGAAACATAACTTATTCCGTAAACAATATTAATTCATATTGGTATCATTTCTAAACAAATAATTAATATAAATATAATTCACAAAATACAAGTCATATTATTAAATCTGAGAACATAAATAGCAGATAAGTCGAAATCAGAAATAAATCAAAACTGGGAGTGCTTGGATATATGTTAACCAAGGATTTACCACCCCAGTATAAATTTAGTAGAGACTAGGCTACACCTAATAGACACATGCACTATAATAGACATATGGCCGTAGTCAGTGGGGCCACAGTGTGATCACTAGCCAAGTGTCACCTGTGAGAGCTAAAGACTGGGCTGGAGTCAGTAACATCGGAATGGAACGAAAATGTATGTACTCGTAGGTAGCTACGGGGCCAATAGTTTCAAAACATTTCATAAACATTTTTAGAGTGGTTTATAGAGTTAAATCTAATAAATCATGTCTTGAATAAATTCATAAAAATTAATATATTTAAATATTAATTCACAAACATATTCTCAAAACATAATTTAGCATTCAAATTAATTTATTTAAATATCACCAATATATGGAAATGTTCCAGCATCAAAACAATATATATAATTCTTATAAAAATATTAAATCATATACAGAATTTGTGATTTAATTGGATAAAGTATTATTCAAGAACTAAAATTCAAATATCTAAAATAAATTTCTTTTATTTTTAAACATTATACCAAGCGATGATTTGAAAGGTTTAGACTGTTTTAGGGAAATTCCGGCAGCAAAACTGTTTGTTCTAACCTAACCTTCCTACACAAAATACAGCTTTAAAACCATAATTCCAGTTTCCAATTTCCAAACCAAATCATCATTTTCCAATCCATAAGAGGCAATTTATATCAAAACATGTAATGAGGTATCCCTATGCTTCATACATATATCCTTTACCTCTTAACATCTCGGTACCCAACTCGTCAGCATCGATAGAACCTTATAGCCTTGGGGCTGCAAATTACCATTCCAACCTTGGTAAATTAACCATACTTCAATTAAAAGAGTAATTAATTAATTAATTAATTAAATACTAGTACGTTGTTCGTAGAAATATTTAAATTTGTCTAATTTCTACGAGTGCAAAATCACAACTTATGCTATATGCCTCCGTTTTCGATTTCGATTACACCCACGGTCTCGTATTAATTCATACATTATTTTAAAACCTAAAATACATTGAAATTAGCTTGACTTCTTTCTTCCCTTAGGCTGGCCGAATTGCTTCTTCTACCTTACACATTGAATTTCTTCCATTTAAGCTTATTTAAGCTTATTTTCATGCTTTTCTTAATTTTCTACATTATTTCTACACTAAATTTTCATCAAAACCCATCATATTCATGAAGAATGGATAGTGCCCAAAACCCTCAAGTGCTTAATTTCATGATTCTAACATGATTCTAGCTAAGAGGAGTATGGAAACAACTTAAACACAAGATAATTATCTAGAAAAGCATGAAAATGTTTAACTTCCTCTACAAACTCACCTTGGCCGAACACTATGGGAGGGCTTGAAATATGATTTTGGCCACTTTAGCAAGAGACATTGGTACCAAATTCTAAAGGAGGTTGAGGAGAACAAGGTTAGTGAAGACAACTTTTGATTTTAGTGTGTTTTTTGCTAAGTTTTTCACACTTTCTCTCTCTTCTACAAGGTCACGTTATTGGAGGAATTTCGCTGCTGGTTTTCTGTCAAAAATGAGAGAAGAAGAATCTGGAAATTGTGATAAAAATGATATTTCATGGGCAAATTTACCATTTTGCCATTATACTTAAATATTTCTTCCAATTTTGCCCATAAAGCTTGACTTAGTTGAAAACAGTCTATCCAATCTCCAAAATATTTTATTTAATTATAAAACACCTCTATTTAACTTGTTCTAATGGTTGGTGAAGCTTTTGCTAGAGTTTGGTTACTGATTTGGGTAAAATTACCAAAATACCCCTAATCGTAAAATCTCATAAATTTCTGCTTTTACATTTCATTTATTCCATCTGTCTACATGTTCTAAAACTATATTTCATGAGGAATTATTTAGTATAGACAGTGGTTCAAAAGTCCATTTAGTTTGATTGTTATTCACAAAAATTTCGACGGCCTATGGACTAAACCGTCATTTCTCAAATTGTTACACGTTTTTCGAAAATACATAAATAATTGAGATTAAGGTTAGGATTCTTACCATCATATTTTCCTATCCTGAATATCGAGTCCACCAAGTTCTACCTCCATCAGGACCTTAGGAAATCAGTGGGGTCCACCTACTATTTTACTTTTATACCGAAAATATAATTAACAATTTATTAATTATAGAATATTCAATATTCTTAATTATATAAATAAAATTATATGGTAATTAAATATATGGGGTATCACACCTAATTTTGATTAATGTTAATTAATGAACATTTTAGTAATATCAATGTTAAGATACCCTAGTTAAATAGTATGATTTCGGTTAAGTGTGACCTTATATTATGTATATATTATACATGTATTAAACTCATAATGGGATGTGTTTATACATAAATCACATGAAGGGAGGTCCCTAGCTACTTTCAACTTATATATATGAAGTTAGCCCATTAAGTTTCATAATTCAAAATGAGAGAATAAGAGTACTAAAATCCAAAGTACTAAAATCCCTTTTCTCTCATTCTCATTCTCATTCTCACACACTCTCTCATATTCAAGACAAGGACAATCAACAAAAAGCATTCGAAAAGCACTTAATGGCGGGATTGAGCTCTCATTCGCATTCAAGTCAATTTTAAATTACATTTTAGGTTTAGTGTTTGTGACTTTATAAGATTTCATATAGTTCCAACATGGTAGAGTTATCAACATGAACATAATTGGAGACAATGACGTGTTAACCTCAAATAAATTCAACAAGATTGGAAGCTTTGGGATCACTTGGAGCTTTGTGCAAGAAGTCAATAGAAGTTCATCATGCTTTGTAAGGCTCTTAATGCTCTTAGGTTAGCTATGAAGTGGATTTCTACTTAAATTTAAACATTTTAACGAAGGTAAGTTGCTAAGATCACTAGGCATAACATCATCAGATGGACTGCAACTTTCAAGAGTCAACTTTACCAAAGAGCAAGGTAAATATGCCCAAAAGAAGCCCAATTCTTTGCTTCTGTTCAATCATAGCCAAGACACCTAGATTTTGATTGCTTTCAAGTAGTTTCGTCAAAATTAAGTACCGTTAATGACTTCATATTATGCAACTCTCTAGGAACATCTTCAAGTCTAGAGCATCTAGACAAAATAAGCACTTTAATAGATAATAGCAATCTAATTGTCTTTGGAAGTTTCATAAGATTTTTGCAATAAAAAAGTTTCTTTAGCTCACCAATGGATTGGTCAACATCAATCAACTATGTAATCTTTTAGCATCAATTTCTTAAGACTTGAAAGTCCTGAAAAGTTTGAGGTATTGAGAAGGCAATGTGAGGGATTGAGATTAAGAATCTTCAAATTTGGAATAGTAGAAAAATAATAAAAAAATTTCTTTTGTAAATCTGTCATCGCTTAAAAAAATAGAAAAAGAAATTAGTGATTATCATACTTCTGTATCCTTCCAAATATGTTGCAAGCTACTGTATCCCATTTCAAGAACAACTAGCCTCTTAATACCAAAATCCATTGGAAGAGATTGTAGAAAAAATCCATGCTAGTGCAACCACATTAAGCCTTTGCGAAAGTCTTTGAAATCTCTATTCAGTTTAGCATAGTCTAGCTAAAGTAGTTTAAGTCTTTTCATCTTTGCAAATGCTTCAGTTTCTATATCAATCTTATTTGACATGACAAATCAAATTTTTGAAAGCTTTGCAAAATGCAGACATGGAATTGTCCTTTTGGACTTATCTTCTAGCAATCCTTGAAGATCATGAGTGAGACACTTAAATGTTTTGGAACCCTAGAGAAAGATTATTTTAAGAAAAAGACACTATTGAAAAGATAGCAGTATGATAAAATTATAAATAAAAACAAATAAATTACAATGAAGTTTCTCACAATTTTTTCCCTTATTACATCAAAGAGGTCCCTAAGTCACAATCAACTCCGTTTTCGAAAGTCGGGAGATTCTTGACAAATGATTTCCCTTCCCATGTCTCTAACCTCCAAAACTGCAAGAAACTTTGCTTTTTGTTGAACCCATCAAGAACTCCAACAGCTTTTGAAAACACTCTTATGAGTGCATGACGGCATCTGGCTCATTTGTCAGCACCATGCTATGCACCTATAAGTCCGGACTCCCCACTTAACGTTGTAGAACCACCACCATCGAACTTTAATACACCAAAAGGAGAACTCATTGCATGGTTTCTCTATTAATGAAGAGAAAAAAAGTAATATCACTAGGATACGTGAAAAAATCAGAGATGAATTTGAGACAGAAGGCCTTTTCCTTTATGCAAACCAAGCCAAGCGATCGAGCTCGCCTGATGAACCAAAATTTTGATTTGCTCCAGTTAAATCCTATATTAATCACTCTTGACTAAACTCTGCATCCTATACAAGGCTCTTTTGGATTTGAACAAAAGATAAACAAAAGCCCCAGAAAGAAAAGTAGAACATTTACCCATCCATCGCAACTGATCAAGGGAGTTGCACTTGTCATGTGGCTCATAATCATACACCAGGTCAATAGCAGCTTCTATTACGCATAAATCCGAAAGCACCGTAAGGGTAATATGATCACCAGCTTCTACTTCGTCGCCCCTCAACTTCCAACCAGTTAACCAATACAAGGTGTTCTTGGTTTCCGGAATTCCAGTAAAATGTTTAGAATAGGTCCACTTTGTATCTTTGGTCTCGTTCACAATTTCTACTTGTAGTAAAAATTCAAATCATGATCATTGTTAGCAGAAAGAACGAAAATCAATTTTAGCCAACTAATCTTTTCACTGGAGTTTGGGGGCACTGTAATTGAAATCTTAGGCATGGCATCTCGAGAAAATGGAAATTCATTAATTAGATCAAATGATGTAAATAAGCCACAATCGTACAGTACCTGCGAGCATTGAATTATAGAATAAGTTAAAAACAAAAACAAAAACAAAAAATAGTGGTAATATAAAAAGTGAAAAAGGAACCTGTGGGGAAGCAACCCTTTCTGATTCCTCTGAACAATTGCAAATTTGCACTTTAACATTTTCATAAGAGTCCAAACTGAGGAAGTCTTCAATTAGTTCCAATTCGATCATTCTTGTGACATCTTCATTTCATAAAAGATGTGGTAAATAACGCGTTATTTTTATCAACGTCAATGATATTCATCAAGTATTATGTCTTCATGAGAATATATTGTACAAGCGTGAGTAAAATTTAAAAGCATATGAAAACGTCCCCATATTTAATAGTTCCTATATCTTGTAAATAAAACAAGTCCCTATATCTTTTTTTATTATGAAAATAAATATTTAGAACACTTTGGGAACTAAAAGTAAATAAAACAAGTCCCTATTTTTTTTATATAAAACTTGTGAATTGTAAAAGTGTTAAAAATAGACTTAAATATTCTGATTAATTATGCAAACAATAACTTTATTATGACTAAAATATGTTGCATGACTCGTGTTAATGTATAATAAATCGTTTTTTTTCCTCATATAAAATTATAAACACTAGACTTTGCTTGATAGAAAAAAAAAAGAAGAAATTTGTTAATACAATGTTTAAGCTGTAAAATAATAAAATAGTTATTAAACCTAACTATCAAATTAACAAACTTTTCATTCTTAACAAGCAAAGCTTAGTTTAGCAATTATTACCCTTACTTAAGAGGGATTAAGCTCAAGGTTCATTTCTCCCACTCTTCTTTTGTACTTTCTTACGAACAAAAAAAAGATTTTTATTCTCACATCTTTCCATGTTTTCTTCCAACCAATGTCTTATATTATTAAAAAGTACTAGTATATATTGACATGTCTTAACTAGTTTATTAAAAAAATAATAAAACAACCAACAAACAAATATAACCAAATCAAGTTTAACTCAAGGTTGAAAGATTATAATTAGTTCCAGAAGAGTTGCTAAATATTTATTTACTATTGTTACGACATAAATATTGTTACTAGTACTTAGTAGTAGTAATAATAATAATAATAATAATATTATTATTATTATTTGCGTCATTGCAAAGAAAAATAAACAACAAAAAAACCGAGAATAACAAAATTGTTGCTTCATAAGAATTTTGACAACTATTGTTGTTGTAAAATTAATTATTAGAGGGACAACATTACTGCTGCTAAATATGATTTGCAACTAAAATATATGTATTGATACATTAACGTTCTCGTAACCAAATATGTGATTGCTAAAACAAAGTTTAGACAAATCACATTAAGTCATTGCTTAAACATAATTTATTTATTAACATGAGAAAGTTGTTGCAATACATATTTTAAAATGATTTATATTACAATAGAAATCGTTCCACATACCCTTAACAACGGAAAGAAGGGCAACGACTTTGCAACAACTTTTTATCCTTGCGATAAGGATTTTGAAAGGATAAATTGATATTTTGCAGCAATTTAAACTATGCTAAAAACCTATTTTCTAGCAGTGAAAGTTTAAGCCTGAAAGAAAATTATACAGGCTGGAACTTCAGCCTAGAATTATAAAATCTTATTTATGATTATATTGTCTACCCATATATTTTAAAGTTGTACATTTTGCAATTTTTTTTGTCCGTAAGAGGTACAAAAGGAGAATGGAAAGTCGAATTTTAAACCTATATCCTATTAAGGATAACATCATTAAATCAAGCCTTAGTTGTTATACATTTTTCTTTTTTTTCTTTTTCTTTTTATTATAAATATAATAGTTCATTGTAGTCAATTAGATAAAAGCTAAATAATTTAATTGTTGTTATAAGTTAAGTACTATCTTGGTCCAAAAAAATAAAAACAGATTAAATACTATCATTGCAGTCATACTCATACCTGGATAGTAGCGTGGAAAGTCATATTCGTCGTATCTGATGCTGTTTTCCGATTCACATGCAACACCGAATTCTCTTACATTAATACGAGAATTTTGTGGTACCGTGCAGCTCACAAAATCGCCACCTTCCAACTGACAGCGCATTGTTGGCCAATGGATTAACCACAACATTGTGTTATTATTGGTTTCAGGAATTCCAATGAAATTTGAGAAATAAATTTGCACGATCCCCTTGGTCTTATTAGAAATAAGAACAGTTGGCTGAAATTCAAAAATTTGATCACTAATGATTGAAAAAACGATGCATATGTTGAACCAAGTAATCTTTTCAGCAGGATGAGATGGTGCTGGCAAAGAGAAAGCAATATGAGGCCCTTCAGTGCGATGCTTAAACCAGACTGGAACCTCACTTCCTTGAATAAATGTGCTAGTTATGCCGCATTCATATAATACCTAATCCATAAAAATTGTTAGTTAATTAGTAGTGTATTGATTAAGGAATATAAGAAAAATAATAAGATATAAGAACTTAGAGAGATATTAGAGAAAAGACCTGTGGGGTAATAATTATTTTTGTGTCTGTTAGGTAATTAAAAAGTTGCACTTCATTATTGTCAATAGAGTCCATGTTGAATAAGCTTTTAATCTCTTCTGCTTCAAACTTTTCAATTGGTTCCAACTTGAATACATCTTGAATCTCAATTAGCCTTTTGCAACCAAAAACAACACACTGTTTAGAAGAAAATAGGCATGGTAAACTTGACAGCAAGACCTCTATTTTTTCAGAAAATGATGAGTAAATCTCAACATAATTCGACAAGGCTGGAAGCTTTGGAATCACTTGGAGGTACGTGCAAGAAGTCAACAGAAGTTCATCAAGCTTTGTAAGGCTCTTAATGCTCTCAGGCAAGCCACGAAGTGGATTTCTACTTAAATTTAAACATTTTAAGGAAGGTAAGCCGCTAAGATCTCTAGGCATAACATCATCAGATAATCTACAACTTTCGAGACTTAACTTTACCAAAGAGCAAGGTAAAGATGCCCAAAAGAAACCCAATTCTTTGCTTCTTTTCAGTGATAGCCAAGACACCCGCGATTTTGATTGATTTAGAGTAGTTTCATCTAACTTAAGTACCCTTAATGACTTCATATGATGCAACTCCTTTGGAACATCTTCAAGTCTTGAGCATCCAGATAAAATAAGCACCTCAGTAGATACTAGCAATCCAATTGTCCTGGGAAGTTTCATAAGATTTTTACAATCTTTAAGACTTAAAAAAGTAAGTTTCTTTAGTTCACCAATGGATTGGTCAACCTCAATTAACTTTATGCAATCTTTGAGCATCAACTTCTTAAGACTTGGGAGTCCTGAAAAGTTCGGGGTTTTGACAAGGCAATGTGAATGATTGAGATTAAGAATCTTCAAATTTGGAAGACACTATAAAGAAGAAAAAGAACTCTTGTTATAAATGAGTCATTGCTTAGAAAATGGAAAGAGAAATTAGCGGTTATCATACCTCTTTATCCTTCCAAATATGTTTTAAGCTACTGTAGCGCATGTCAAGAACAACTAGCCTCTTAATATCAAAATCCTTTGGAAGAGATTGTAGAGAAAATCCATGCCAGCGCAACCATATTAAGCCTTTGGGGAAGCCTTTGAAGTCTCCTTTAAGTTTTACATAGTCTAGCTGAAGTAGTTTAAGTCTTTTCATCTTCGCAAATGCTTCAGTTTCTATATCAACCTCATTTGACATGACAAATTGATTTTCTGAATGCTTTGCAAAATGTAGACTTTTAGTTGCCCTTCTGGACTTATCTTCTAACAATGCTTGAAGATCAAGAGTAAGACACTTAATTGTTTTGGAACCCTGGAGAAAGATCCTTTTTTTTGAGAAAAATAAATTATTGAAAAAATAGCAGTGTGATAAAATCATAAACAAAATCAAATAGATTAAAAATGAAATTTCTCACAATTTTTTCTCTTATTACAGCAAATGCGTCCTTCTGCCATAACCTGCTCCGTTTCCCAAGGTCAAAAGATTCTTGACGAATGATTTCCCTTCCCATGTCTCTAACCATTTGATGCATAATTAGTTTGTTGTTTTCATTAATAGTTAGGAGAGACCTGTTTATGAGATTTTCAATTCCAACTATTGTATAAAAGTCACAACCATCTAGAATTGTGGTTGTATAATCTTTATCCTTCCCAATGAAAAAACAAGCTATATCAAGGAATAAATTTTTATCATGATCATCTTGAAGGGAATCATAGCTTACTCTTAGAATCTTTTGAATTTTGCTATCAGGGATTGCCTCTAATTTCTCCAATGCACTTTTCCATACACTTACACTTTTGCCAGATAAAGAAGAACCCAAAACTTTAAGAGCTAATGGAAGCCCACCACAATGTTTCACTATGCTACTTGCATTCTCCATAAAACTCTCAATTATAGAGTTGTGACAAAAGGCATACCAATTAAAAAGTTGAAGTGATTCATTGAAAGTTAACTCTTTTACTTCAAATACTTTGTAAAAGTCTCTATAATTGGTTGATGCTTCCAAATCAAACATCTGGCTAATAAAAGGAGCACTCAGTATGTCCCGATGCCTACTCGTTATGATGATTTTACTTCCTGGACGAAAAGGAAGTTTGATTCCAATCATTTTAGTAATTTTTTCCGCATCATCAACATCATCAAGAACAAGAAGAACTCTTTTGCAACATATAGCTTTTTTGATCTTATTAATGCCATCATCTGCATTATGTATTTTCTGTGCTTTCCCTTTAACAATATCTGAAATAAGTTGTCTTTGTAAACGAACCAAACCATTATATTCTTCACTTGTTTCTCTAACATCAACTAGGAAACTATAACCCTCAAATCTTTGGATGTTTTGATTGTAAACAACTTTTGCAATGGTTGTCTTCCCAATTCCTCCAATTCCACAAATTGATGCAAAGCTAACTTTACTTGATCCATCTTCTAACCACCAATTAATGCATGTCACTATAGAATCTATTCCAACTAAATAAGGAGAGACATATAAAGCGGTGCGATGGAGTTTATTTTGGACCTGCTTAACAATATCTAGAATGAATTGTGATTCATGCCTGCAAATTTTAAAGGATAAAGTTAAATTATATATTTGAAATATAATAGAATAAGAAAGCTTAGAAATTGAGCTAAAAAATCATTAATCTATTTCCCATTTTCTTGCATATTTTTTAACTTTTTTTTATGAGATTATGTATTCAAGTAAAAATTACAATCGGATGTAGCATTTTTCAACATACATGATGTATCTATTACATTTAAAAAATTAAGAAATAAACTAAATAAACCAATGTAAATTTTAATGAAATTTATAATGTGAACTTCAAATCTACATGTTTTAGAATCTTTTCCTTGTGAAAGTTTAAGAAAAGTTTGCTAGCTTCAATAAAATAACATTTTTTATCCTTAGTAATTACAACTTTTTTCCTCTTGTGAAATTTATTGTGAAATAATAAAGGATATACTAATATGAATGTGAACTTAAAAGCTTTCAAAGGGAATAATAAATATGTTATTGCTGCAAATAAGGTAATTTCCAACAAGTGTGAAGTCTTAATACAAACTCAAGATGCTAAATTACAAAGCATAGGGTCAAGAAACTAACCCAAAATATAATGTAATATTCCAATAAAATCCTAAACAATAGCAACAAAACCCAAGTGAAAACCCACAATTAAAAAAATTGTAACAATAAGCTAGGCTAAAAGCCCAATATATAAAGAAAAATAGTCAGATAATGCTTTTATTTGATTTCAAATGCCATCTAGGTGTAAATAGCATCAGAAACACAGCTAACTATTGTCATAAGCTTCTACTCCACTTGTTCGAGTTCCATAAATTTATCAATAAATGCTAGGCTAAAAGCCCAAAATTAAGAAAAGAGTCGAACAATACTTTCGTTTGACTTGAAATACCATCCAAGAGTAAATAGCATAAAAAACACAACTAACTACTTTATAAGCTTCTACTACACTTGTTTAAGTTCTATAAATTTATCAATATAATTATCTTATTTCATCAGCAAAGGATAAACTAAGAAATTTACCAACTTCCAAAGTTTTGATTGTTGCACCTTTGTAGAAGAATTCTTCAATAATATTGATGGAGGCTCATCAAGCTCACCAAACTTAAGTCATGTTTGTGATGATCATGATCTTATAAGCATCCATGGAGGTCTAATGACAAGATCTACAACTAAGACGATACAACAAGCCTTAGTTGGTTTCATTGATATTGCTAGAGAGAAAGCCTAATAAGGTTTAAGTATGGTAGATGATAAAGTCTTCTACAACTTGATCCAAGCCCAAGTCCAAACTTTTTGAAGATCTATAAGTATTAGGTCAGTTGCACACCCTTTGTAAATCGCATTTTTTAGTTTGCATTATTAGAATTTCCTTAGACTTATTATTTTATTAGGCTTATGTATGCTAGAATTGCATACCCAGACAGTTTTGTTGGATTTAAGGTTTAATTTGTTGTATAGTTTTTTTTAGGGAAATAACCTAATGTTATAATTTTTAAGATTTCTTTTATTTAGCTATAAATAGGCATGTAATCCTTTGGGGAAAATATAACAATATAAATTTGAGTTTTTACAATTAAGAGATTTTTCTCTTTGGTTCTTTTAAGAACTCTAGAACTTATTAAGGTCTTCCTTGTGGCTTTCTTTTACATTCATCAATTAATAAGGTTCTTGTTTTGCTAAGCAAAAAGTTTAAGTCTAATACCATAGGTTTTTATGTTTCTACACAACAAGTCTTGTTTCTGGCTTTAATTCTTTATTTTTTCTTTGTTGCGTTTTAGGTTTGTTCTTTTTTCTTCCTCATATATTCTTCGTTTTCTTTGTGTTTTTCATTAGATCCTATCTTCTTTTGGTAAGATTCATATAATTTGGTATCAGAGTTTAAGTTTGATTTGTGAGAGTCCTATTTTTTGTTGCATTTTCGTGTGTTGTTATTTTTCTTATTCTTCTTGGCTAATTCCCTTGTGTCTTGTGTGTCTCTTTTTTTTCAATCGAGTCATGTTTCATGTTTAAATCTTCTTGTTAATCTAGTAAACCCTAAACCCTAAATATTTTCACGCTATACTTAGTTTTTTTTCAAAACCCTAAACCCCAAATCTCTCAAGTTATACACAGGTTTTTCTTCTAAACCCTAAACACTCGTTGTTTTCTTTGTCTTAAAGATAATTCCTTTGACCAAGTCAAAACCCAAAAGTAACTTGTTCCCTAAGAAACCTTGCCCCAAAAGTTTTCTTGCTTACCAATAAACCTTTAAAAGCTCTACTTTTACATAAAGACTACATTGTTTCACAAACCACCTTTCCCTCTCATTTCTTGCTGCACAAGCTATCACCAAAACTAACTTGTTTTCTAAAAAAAGTTACCTTGCTTTCCAAGTAAACCTCTCCCTATCATTTAGCTCACTTATTCTCTTTCTTGTTTGTTTATTTTAGTAAAAATAAAAGAAAAATAAAAGAGAAACAATAATACAAAATTTAAAAAAAAAGGCAATTCAAGAAGGGATTCATTATATCATATATAGCAAGTGCAACGTCAAAGGCAATATGAGGAGGTGTGTTTTATCAAATCTTGAGTCATTTTTTATTGAGCTTTGAGATTTTGTTTCTTTTGCCTAACCTTGAAAATTTCCTTATTACTTTATCTACCCAAAGTTACCTTTTACCGTTACTCCAAAAAAAAAGAAAACCCCCACCTTTGGCTGAATCTTGTGCTAACCAAACACAAAAAAAATAGCCCACGAGTATACCAATACACCAAAGCCTAGAGCAATTAAGCCCATAAATCCCACATTTTCTTCAAGGCTAAAATTGATTGGAGCCTTCTTAAATCTTGTTGAGTCTTACTAAGTCTTGTTTTCATAATTTTGTTTTCCATTGATTAAAGTGAAGCCAACAAACATCGCAAGGAAGTTGTCTTTAAACCTAGTGATTGGGTTTGGGTACATCTGCATCAATAGAGATTCGCTACTCAATGTCATACTGAGTTACAACCTGGGGCGATGGACCATTTCAAGTGATTGAGAAGATTAACGTCAATGCTTATAAGTTAAATCTCTTACGTGAGTATAATGTTAGTGTTATACTCAGTGTTTTTGATCTTTCTCCCTTTGAGTTGATTCGATTTAAGGACAAATCCTGTGAAATCCCCAATTTCCATGTATTCCTCTATGTTTGTAAAGTATTTCAATCTAATATGATTAAATGAATATGAAGTTGATGTGTAATTGATGTATGAATGATGTATGCATGAGGTATGAAGTATGGAAGAAATAAGAAATGGAAAGTCAAATAGTCAAGGAAACTAAATTGATGTTATAAGAATAATTGAGGTATGAGAAAAGAATTAATATCAGAAAATTAAGTGTAATTAAAGACAAGTGTATATGGAAGAAAGGAGATCAATTTAATGAATGGTCAAATAGGGATGGTCAAAGGTTAAGGGTTAAGATGAAGTAATTTAATTGGATGAAGATGAAACAAATATCAGATTTCATAATCTGATGATGATAAAATGTATATCAGAATTTTGATTGGAGTTAAGTAGATGAGTCATAGGAGAAAGGAAGGAAGAGAAATTAAATGGTCAAGAGTCAAGGGAAGGGTCAAAGGCTGAGATGAACTAAATGGATGAGCAAGCATTTAATGCACATTGCATGACTCACCAGCCTTTCTTTCCAGCTCTCTCCCTCTCGTTCTCTCCATTTCTCCAAGCTTCCAAGTCTTCTTCCATAGCTACCTTAACAAACACCCTTGTTTAGTAACCAAATCGTTAAGTTTGTTAGACGAAAAACGATCATAGTCACTAGACGAGGCTATATCTAAAGTTTGGTGGATTGATTCCAAGTATTGGAAGAGATCTCAAAGTTTGAGATTTTGATCTCTAGTGAAGGTAAGAGAAGAAGATGATTTGTTCAATTATGTTCATGATATAGAGTTGTATGGAGTTGATATGATATGTGTATGTTGCTTAATTTAAGGTTTGATTTGGTATGATGATTTCAGATTTGAAGGAGTAAAAGCTAGGGTTACGCTCCAAGTGATTTCGCGTTTCCGAAGGAATTAAGGTAAGGAATTTATGTAACGGACGTAAGGCGGCTATATCCGCATGTTTTATAATGTTTTAATGTGGTTTGGAAAGAAACATCAGCTGGTTTTATATAGGAAAAGATGCATTTTTGGACTTGTCTCCTAGTACCAATTAGGCTAGGGGCAGCGGACTACCATAAAGGGAAGTCGACTGCCTAGAGACAACCAAAACGCCGTTTTCCGAAAACCGATGCAAACCAGTCGACTGCTAGCCAGTCGACTGCTATTTTTCCAGAATCATTCTGTTTCAAACCAATCGACTGCTATATGGGACAGTCGACTGCTATTTACCAAATTGCATTCTGTTTCAAAACCAGTCGACTGCCTATGAGACCAGTCGACTGCTATATTTCTAGAAGTATTCTGTTTCAAAAACAATCGACTGCTATATGACCAGTCGACTGCTATTTGCTAAGAAGCATTCTGTTTGAAAACTAGTCGACTGCTATATGGACCAGTCGACTGCCCCCATGTATTTTCAAAGATGAAAATATCGGAATTTTAAATGAAAATAATTTCGATAAATGAAATTATGAAGAAGCAGCCGACTGCCCTGTTTTGAAAAGAGATTTTACACCTATTTTCAGAAAGTATGAAATGTCATGGCAAGAAGCTATATGGCATATGTTTTGAGATTATGCACTTTCATGTTTATAGTAGGGGCTCTGATCAAGTCCTGAAATGATGTAATGTATGATATGGGCTGAGGAACCATAAGTCAGGCCTCAGTCGCTACAGAAGGACACCTGACTAGTGTTAACTGTAGCCACCCGCAGTTGGCCAATCTGTTTATATTTCATGTTCGGCTAAGGGAGGATTCCTGGCCCTACGGGGTACGCCACATGATGATGATGATGATGATGATGATGATGCAGTGCATAACTCCATAAAAGTACAAATAGTTTTTATGTTATCAAAAACTATATGTATATACGATTTCAAAGAATAAAGAAATCGAAAGTACTTGGTGTACTTGTATAAGAAGTTTTAAAAAGAAGTATATGATTTATGATTTCAAGAAGTATAAGATGTTTTAAAGGAAGTATGTATGTATGTAAATGATATTTGAAAGAAGTACATGAAGTATGTTTTAAAGAAGTATACGAAACATGCTATGTTATAAAAGCATGTAAAGTATGTTTTAAAGATAGAAGATGATGCATGTTTTATATGTATGCTATATTTTAAAAGAAACATACAAAGTATGATTTCCATGTCATTTGAAATAAATATGCATGGTTGCAAATAATGCATGAAAGATGTTTATAATGCACGCTTTATAATGCTTTACATGACATTATAGAGCCAAGTAGGAAAAATGCATATAGAGGCATAGTACGCTCTTTTACATATTTTTCTTACTGAGCGTAAACTCACTCTTTTACGAACATTTTTCATACAGACTATCTGAAGTAATCCCTCGCTCTCGATAGAAGAGCCTACGAGTGGATCTTGAAAGTCTACCTTCGAAAGACGCTTCCCAAGTAGTATAGAAGGTATACTTATGTAATTATGCAAAGTAAATTGTAATTCAGTTATGGTACAGTACAACTAACATTAATGTATATAAGATGTCGGGGATTTAAGTTAAGACGATGTATGAGATCCTGTGGAAACGGATGATACATATATATATATATATATATGTATCATTAGTCTGTTTTATTGAAATTGCATAAAATTTTATGAGCTATTAGATAATTAGCTTAAGAATAAAGGAAGAATGACACTGGATGAACTAAATCTAAATAAAGAAGGAAAAAGATAAGTGATAAGATGAAGTGACGGGGACGTCACAAATCCTTTTGAGTAGAGGGGAAATGATGGAGGCCCATCAAGCTCACCAAGCTCAAGTCATGTTCATGGTGATCGTGATCCTATTAACATTCATGGAGGTCAAGTACAAGAGCTAAAACTAAGAGAATGCATCAAGCCTTGGCTGGTTTCATTGATATTGCTAGAGAGAAAACCCAATAAAGCTTAAGCATAGTAGATGATAAAGTTTTCTACAACTTGATTTAAGCCCAAGTCCAACCTTTTTAAAGATCTATAAGTATTGGGATGGTTGCATACCCTGTGCAAGCCGTATTCTTTAGTTTGCATTATTAAACTTTCTTTAGGCTTATTATTTTATTATGTATATATCTACTATGATTGCATACATGGACAATTCTATTTGATTTAAGGTTTAATTTGTTTTAGGGTTATATTTTTGGGGAAATAACCTAATTTTATAATTTTTAGGGTTTCTTTTATTTGGCAATAAGTAGGCGTGTAACCCTTTGAGGAAAATATAACAATACAGATTAGAGTTTTTATAATTGTGAGATTTTTCTCTTTGGTTTTCTTAAGAAATCTTGAATCTATCAAGGTCTTCCTTGTATTTTTCTGCATTCTATCAATTTATACCTTAGGTTCTTGCTTTGCTAAGCAACGAGTCTAGGTCCTATACCATAGGTTCTCGTGTTTCTATACAACGAATATTGGTTTCTATCTTTAATTCTTTGTTTTTCTTTGTTGCGTTTTGGGTTTGTTCTTTGTGTGTTCTTCTTGTTCTAGGTTGAATCTCATATTCTTTTGGTGAGGTTCATATCAAGTATATTAGTGTAGGAAATGCAGATATTTTTAGTAATTATAAGAGGCCTAGGAATGAAAATATTAACATTAGTATAGGTCTTCTTTCTACTCTAGTTAAATTTTTTTTTGTGTTTTCTTCTTTCTAAGATTTTTCAATTTATCTTGTTGATAAATTGTAACCCTCATTCTCTCATTATCAACATCATAGTTGTCATCTTTATCACTAACAAAATCATTATCAACATATAAATTTAAAGAATTGGGTGGAGAACAATCATCCAAATGCTTGTTATCCATAGAAATCACCTATGCACTTCTATTCTCATCCAACATAAGCATATTATCACTGCAAAATTCACTCATATAAATTTAGAGAATTGGGTGGAGAACAGTCATCCAAATGCTTGTTATCCATAGAAATCACCTATGCACTTCTATTCTCATCCAACAAAAGCATATTATCACTGCAAAACTCACTCGATAGTTTTTTACTTTTTTCTTTTACTAGGCCAAGAATTTATATATATATATATATATATATATATATATATATATTAAGGAATTGAATAGTTACAAACCTAACAAATAGCTAGTGAAGAAAGAAACATTAATCCATAAAATTTCCAAAATACACAAAAAAACCCTAAATTCCTTATCTAAGAATGATTCCACACCCCAAACAAAGTTTTGCAAACATGTATATTTGTTAAGACCCCGAATAGAAAACTTCAATCATACCATCAAGACAACAAATGGTTCCACAAGCAAATCCCCCCATCGAAAGGCTCTTAAAAGAAATCATCATAGAACTCAAATTTTCTGATCTAACCAAACAAGAATCAGTTCTAAGTTCTAACTATCTTCATGCCCCTTACAACAGTAGCCATGTGATATATATCCTAAACTTCAAGAAAGAAATATCATGGAATTCTTCTACAAACCATAAATAATTAATTCCTACCATCTTGACATCATAGACACCTATAAATTGAAGGACAGATAACTACTATTATTATTATCAAGATCTTCTCGTTCCATTTGAATCAATTTTTTTATCACATCACCCACTTGATAGTTTGTTATACTAGGGTCAACACCATTAAACATTGATTTCGCCGGTGCTTTTAGCGTGTAAACTATAACAAGGGCTTCCTATTTCACTGCATGCATCAAGATTAATCTTCACATTTTGTTACTTCTTTGTGCAAAAGTTAAAGTTTGAGGAGTCTTTCAGTAAGGATAAATATCAGTCCAAGTGAATTGAGAAAACATTAAGGTTGTGCTTTGTATAACTAAAAAGTGGAAGGAAAGGAAGTGATGAGGCAAAAAGTAGAAGGAAAATGAACTTTGAGAATATTTGACATTTAAGAAAATGGGAGGGTTGAGTGTTTTCTTTCTTTCTCACAAAATTTAATCTTTTCAAATTGAAGAGAAAAAGAGAAAGAAAATGTGATCCATGTAAGTAAATAAGGTGAAAATACTAAATTGCCCCTAATCATTTTGTTTTTATTTTCTTTACTCTCTTTCAATTCTACCAAGCAATAGAAGGAAAGAATATATGTTTTTGATTTACTTTTCCACCTGAGGAAAGAAATAGTATATTTTCTTCTTTTCTTTTTTTTTTTCACTTTTCTCCTTTTCTAATTTTCCAGTCTTCATTTTTCTTTCCACCTAACCAAGATCAGCCTGAAAGAATTAATAGGAAATTTAGCACGATAGTGTGTGACCTCGAGTTGGAACCAATGTTAGTAAAATTATTTAGGCCTGCAAACAAAACAATGGATTGATCAACTAGTAGCTTAGCTTATGGATTCTCTCATGATAGAACCTGATCTTTGTCAAGGAAAGTGTTTTTATTGGTAGGAATGTCTGAATTTCCATAAATAATATAGTCTACGGATTTATTAACTTTTAGATATGAAAGTAAAATTCTTGAAAATTGAAAAAGAAACTTTCGTAATAAATAAATAATAATTTTTTTAAGAAACAATATATATATATATATATATATATACACACGCGCGTGTGTAGACACATATTAATATTTGATTTAATTTTTAAGGGAATAAGTTTTGGTTTTTGAAAAATTCTATTGGTGAATTATTAGTATTATTTAATATATATATATATATATATATATATATATATAGATAGAGGGAGAGAGAGAGAGAGAGAGAGAGAGAGAGAGAGAGAATTGATACGGATTCTTATTAGTAAATAATAATTCTTGGTAATCAAGTAATGGACTTTATAAATATAAAGTAGGCTTTAGTTTTTAGAATTTTGAGAGATGTAACCTTTATGTGATCTCTAAGTGCGAGATGAAGAATTTACAAAGTTGAAAAAAGTGAAAAGAATTGAGGAAAATGTACGTGTATTCGAAGAGTTTAAATACCAGTTAGTAATACTTAATCTCCACACTAATAGAGATTAAGTGTTTCTTTTAGACTCGGTTTTAGTAATTTTTTATTGGTGTTTTGTATTTTTTTTTTGTTCGAAGGAAGGTATAAGGGGAAAAGAAGATTTGAACCTTCAATTGCTAGATCAAACCTTAATTGTTTATTGATGTTTTATATTCTTTGTAATATTTACGTTGAATTTTTGTTTCATTGGTGGACGTGAACAACGAATTTAGACTTAACTACTTTAAATATTTAATCTTGATTATTTAATTTATTTTATTTCGATCTAAAAGTAAAAAAGTAATGTTTATATTTGAAAATTACAACAATATATCTATTTAATAATAATTACAAATTATATTTAGTTATTAAAATGTTAATACAAATCATAGTTAAATAGGCAAGGCTTAGATTTTGACTTTTAAAGAGAAAGGCTTGGTAGGCTCGACATGTGAACAAAACACCTTTACCTAATAAGAATTAAATTTAGTATGCTATTTTTCTAATGGTACCTTAGTTGTACTCTAAGGAAGAAAAAATTTATACTTAGAACTTCAACCTTAATAGGATGAATATTATAGTCTGAATTGTCACATTTGTATAAGTCAAAATATATATGTTTTTCTTTCCTTACTCAATTTATCAACCAAACCAACATGTTAGCGAGAGCAGATACAAAGAAGACAAACATATAGCTAGAAAAACATGCACACACATGAATACAATACTACCCACCCACTTAGAAAATTAAGCATAAAGAATTTTAAAATGCGAGGTAAAAATGATTAATTATATTAAACAATCTATACAAATATATCGTTGAAAGAGAATTAAAGATTTCAAGGCGTCAACCTAATTCATTGGTCAAATTATAAAAATTTTAAATAAAATAATAAAATTACGACGTATTAGAAAGGATATGTTAGTAATATTTTACTTTTCCAAAAGATTAGGATTTTAATGTATTCAAGTAATATACATAGATGACTTGCAAAAAAAAAAAAAGTGACATAAATAGATGACAAAACTATAATACCATGAAATAATGGGAAATTGAGCATGTAAAGTACGCTACTTTTAAGAAGGGATACAGCATAGTATGGAACTTGATTTAATATATATATATATATATATATATATATATATATATGTACCTGTCCTGTAGAACCATGCCTCCCAGATCCGCAACTTCCCTTAAAGCAGCCTTCCATCTTTGTACTAAGTCCATTTCGGACTTGAAACTCTCTTCTTGCCTGGCAAACGCTTTTGCGTAACTCCCTGTCTGCTTCTTGACTTGGGTTGGATCAACATGGTAGAAAATTGGCAGAACAATGTGTTGAGAGGATTTCTTGTGTAAGAGTATCTTCACAAGTTCGTTAAGGCACCATGTTGACGAAGCATAATCCTTTGAGAAGACAATGATAGAAATTTTTGACTCATGCAGAGCATTTTCAATTTCATCCTTTATATTCTTTCCTTTCTCAATTTTTACATCATCTCTGAATGTGTGAATCCCAGCTTGCACCAATGCTGTATAAAGATGATCCGTAAAGCTTTTACGTGTATCTGTACCTCTAAAACTTAGGAATACATGATAAGTGCATAGAGAAATATTCGATGTGGAGGTTTCATGGACCATTGAAATAGCCATTAAAAAAGATTTCTCCAAGAGAATCTAGATTAATCGGCGGATGAGAAACCTGGAATAATGTACAACTTAACCATGTTATCAAAAGAAAGAATCTAATAACAACAATGAAGTCTTGATATATTTATATATAACCAAGTCCAAGTTTTTTTTAATTCTTTATTTTATTAATATTCAAAAAAAACTTGAAAGTAAGAAAAGAAATAAAAGAAATTCTTTCACAAAAAACAAAGAAATTCCAAACTCAGACCTAGACTTTTGTTTTATTTTTCAAGAGTCCAATCTCAGACAATGACTTTGCTTTCCTTCTCTTGACCTGACCATCACTTATATCCTGCGAATGAGATACTTTTGCGGTTTCTTATTCTACACCAATTTATACGAAAATGAAAATCAAGCAAATACATTTCCCATCTTTGACGGGTCAATGGCTCCACCACTACAAGTGGGAGAAGAAAATTAAAACAAAATTATTTCCCATATGTCCGCCTTTGTTAGGAAAGATATAACTATGGTGGACTTTCCAATAATACTTTTCTATTATTATCAATCATAAATAGTTGGTAGTCCACTAGTCCTTGTCGTTAAGATTTTTTTGCTAACAAATAGACGTTGTTTCCGTTTTCCGTTGAATACAACGACAAAAAGACTCCACACAGATGGCTTCATCAACAGAAATCTAAAACAATTCACATCTTCACACAGTCAATTCAACATCAATTCACAATACAAGACAGCAGTTGGCCTGAGTTTGATTTTTGAAGGAACCTTTGAAGTAGATCTGGATTGAAATCAGGGGAGGGGACTCTGTCGTGGCTGTGAGAGTTTAGCTTGTACTTTGTAATCTTACTTTGTAGAAGCAAAGTAGAGAAAGCTGAAAAGAAACAAAGGTAGTGCAGTAGTGGAGCGGTGGGAGCGTGGTGTAGCATCGTCGGCATTGTGGCCATCGCCTCTCGCTGCCGAGGCGCTATTGCAGACAGCACCGATCGTCTTGGCTTGGAAGTTGGGAGAGACTGGGTCTATATTCTGTAGCGTCTGACTTGGGAGAAAAAAAGGTGAGAATCGAGTGTTTGAATGGATGAGAAAGTCTGAGATTGAGAATTGAGGGAACGATGGTTGAGATAGGGTTGGGATTTAATGTTTGAATGGATGAGAAAGTCCGGGATGTTTGGGAATTGGGTGGGAATTTCGTGTGTTAATTTTTTTATTGGATTTTTAATGTTGAATTAAATTTGGAATCTCCGTTATGTCCACAACCGCGATGAACACAATGCAACCGAAAATATGACCGTAACCGCAATTTAAATCTCTAATGACAACTACAAAAATCTTTACTCCTAATAAATAAATAAATAAATAAATAGTGTCCAAAATACTTCAAGTGAGATTTTTTTTCCATAAAATGTTTAACAACATGCAAAATTGAATTACAATCAGTTATCTTTCAAAGTAAAATCATTTTTATCTACAGTTCTCGAGCTAGCTAGACTGAACTCCATAACGAGATTAGGGGTAGATAAGGGCTTTGAATCTTCTATCTTTCGTTGGATTAAGAAACATCTAATATGAAGACTGGAAGATTTCGTTGTTTTGGTTTATCATGTCGTACATGAAAAGAAACAGCGAACTAGAAAAACAACAAAACTAAAATCACCAAGATCATGCAACAATATTGATTTTAGAATAAAATCTTACCTTTTCGATGTTGCTCGTGTAGGAAAGTTCAACTTTTGAATTTAGTAGCCCATGAACAACCCTTGTTTATCATTAATTCGAGACTTCTAGTTGAGAGAAGCCTTTTAATGGTATCCACACAAGTAGGACGCTAAACAGGACCTTTGCCTGGGACAAGGTGTGGTTAGTGGCAAAGGGAGGAGGAACGGGATTGTTTTGTGAGTGCTAACTCCAAGAGGCAAAGCGGCTATCAAGAACATTCTATCTAACTTTTAGACCATTGTTGTTTATATAGTGCCTCTTAACAAAACCCTAAAAAGGTCTTAGCATTAGTCTAACTAGATTAGGTCTTTTTGCGCCTTTTAAAATTACTTAATCTCAATCTAATTGACTCGTAGGGCATACTCTAATAATCTTCCACTTGCACTATAACCAATTGGTCATGTATTTGGATTAATAACTTGGAGCAGTAATGAATTATTAAATTAATAGTTCATTCTTATAATCTCCTTTTAATTGAAAAGATCAAAATACATTTTAGTCACCTCAAGCTAAAATTACCACTAATTAAATCCTGAATTCTAGTTGGAACAGGATACTAATCTCATTAGGAGTCCTACTTGTACTAGGATTTATCATATAAGTCCAACTCCAATTAGCTTGTTTCGATCATACTCTTATTGTGTGTGACCCTTTAGGTTTCTATTACGTTGACAATTATTTAGAATCTTATTCATAAATCACAAGCCAAGATTAGCATCTAGCTATGCATCATGGCTACCAAAGTAATGAAAATGTCAGTGAGTTGATGACAACCTTTTCATGAGCAATTACCATATAATTCAATCCTTTTGTCACCTAATATCTTAGTTGAACATAAAGTATGGAATGTGTTATCTCTATTAAAGTTCAACTACGTTGTTTCTCAAACTCAAGATAAATAACTCAATCAAATGAATTTAAGATCTCATCTTGAATCTCATTTGTACTGTGGCCATAGATTTCCAATCATCTATCTCTATTGAAAGGTCTTGAGATATAAACTCTTGTTACAAAGAGGGATGAATTCTATCTTGATCACTCACAACCCTCATATGATTCATGATGTACCCAATTACTATCTATACCAATGGCTTTAACCGATTGGAAAGGCGTGGCATGCTTAATCTACACTCATCTTCTTTATTGAAAGGTCTTCCTAAGTCTATATATAGTCTTAGATAAAGGTAGCCGAACCGAGGGAATATATGCAATCAGAGTTTAGGATTACTAATTATAGAATACTCTTGTTAAGCTGAGGCCAAGAAAAAGACCACGCTTAGTATCCTAAGCAAGATTGCTAAGGAAAAAAGAAGGATTGACATTTGAAATCTTAAATACACTTTTCTTCTTTAGTTAATAAAATTTTTTTCAATATTGACAATCCAATTCCGTAAGAAGGAGGGGAATGCATTGGTGCCTTGGGACAGAAGCTTAGGTTTGCTTTATAATAAATCTCATGCTTGTTTGCATATCCGTGGTTGGTCTACTTGTAACTTTTATTAAGCTACGTTTATTACAATCAAAATATACAAATCCACATATAGGATACCATGGTGATCTCAAGTTTAAGGATAACATATACCATTTCCATTTAAGAATATCTAATGACCCACATAGAGTTCTCAAGATAGGTCAATCCAGTGTATTCATTCTCAATGATTACCTATATGTTGATTTGGATATCACCATATCCATGACTTATGAGATCAGTCACCCAAATGTAATTTAACACATACTAGTCTTATTATATCATTGATGTCCTTTATCAGTGACACTACAACTAAAGAGATTTAAAAATAGTATTCCTTGTATTAGAAGGATCTCATCATCAAAGTCACTACTTTGATTCCCTTTATACATATCAAATATTACGAGAACTTTATCATTTGATTATAACTTGAGCAAATTAAATATAATTAATAATGATAAATAAATGCTATATATTATTAAAAAAACATAAACAATCACAATGTCATAAGTGTAGTATAAGTCCAAATCTGATTGGCTGAAAGCACATACATTAACATTTTCCCACTTACACTACAACCAATAGCCCATAGAAGTTCCTAAGTATTTGTTTGGACAATTGGTGAGACTAGAGTTCCTTATCTTGTGCAATGGCTCCATTGTCGTCACAATTGAATGCCACTGGATTAGTAATGCAGGGACCAATCCAAGTTCTGTGATGAACTTTTTGATCCAAACTATTTCCTTAGCTGCATTTGAAGCTACTATATACTCAACCTCGATCATAGAATAGCTACTGTCTATTGTTTAGAACTCTTCCAACTCACAATGCCACCATTCAGCCAAAACACATAGCTAGGTTATGATTTAAAGTCATCTTTATTTGAGTGGAAATTAGAATCAGTGTAAACATTTACAACGAACTCATTCTCTCATCTATAGACTTAGAAAGCATCCTTAGTCCTTCTCAAGTACTTAAAGATGTTCTTAAATACTACCCAATGACTCTTACCTAGGTCAGCTTGATGCCTGCTCACCATGCTTAAAGCATACAAGACATCAAGCTTAGTACATAACATGGCGTACATGATAGATTCAATAGCTGAAGCATATAGAATCTTAGCCATTTTATATCTCCCTATGTTTTAGGACACATGTCTTTGGAGAGATAAATTTCATGTGACATAAGTAAGAATTCTTTCTTGGGTTCTTCCATCTGAACCTTTTCAACACTTTGTCATTATATGTACTTTGACTTAAACAAGTAGCTTACTAGATTTATATCTATAGATCTTTATCCTAAAGATATAGGCTACTTCTCCTAAGTCTTACATGGAGAAGCAATTCCTTAGACAAGTTTTGATAGATTGTAGGGTAGGAATGTCATTTCCTATGAGTAGTATGTCATCAACATAGAACGCTAGGAATATGACAACACTTTTACTAACCTTTTGGTAAACGCAAGGTTCATCTTCATTCTTGATAATGCCAAACTCTTTGATCGTCTCATTAAAACAAATGTTCTAGCTCCAAGAATCTTGCTTTAATCTGTAAATGGATTTTGAAGCTTGCATACCTTGTTAGCCTTCTCAAGAGTGATAAAACCATCAAGTTATGTCATATACACATCCTCGGACAAGTTCTCTTTCAGGAACATAGTTTTAATATCCATATGCCACAACTCATAATCATGGTATGCAGCAATAGCATGCAAAATCTAAATGAACTTGAGTAATGCAATTGGGGAAAAGGTTTCATCATAGTCTATACTATGCCTTTGTTTGAAACCTCTGGCCACCAATTGACCTTTATAAGTATGCATGTTACCATCCATGTCAATTTCTTGAAGACCCACTTAGACCTTATAGGTTTTATCCTTCCAGGTGGCTCAACCAAAGTCCATACTTGGTTTGTATATATAAAGTCTATTTCAAATTTCATAGCTTCAAGCCATTTCTCTAAATCTGGACTCGTAATTGCTTCTTCGTAGGTGGTAGGATTATCATTATCCATGAGCAATACCTCATTGTGCTAAGTGGAGAGAAGGCTAAGCTTCTTAGGCTCTCTGCTTATCCTACTAGACCTACACATGCCATGTATTTCTAGAGTAACTTCTTGTTCCACAACATCTTATTGGACTTGTCCCTATTCCACTAAAGGCTAAGTCACATTTTGTGATTCTTAAACCTCTTCAAGCTCTTTTTTCCTCCCATTAGTTCTTCCAGAAAGGAAATCCTCTTCTTAAAAGATACCAAATTGAGTCGTAAACACTTTGCACTCTGTGGAATTATAGAAATAGTATATTTTGTCTCGTTAGGATACCCCACAAATATGCACTTATTGGATTTGGGTCTTAATTTGTCTAAAACTTGTCATTTGACATAAGCCTCACAATTTCAAATATTTAGAAAAGACAAATTGGGCTTTTTCTCAATCCACATCTCATGTGGTGTCTTTTTAACCACTTTAGTGGGAACATAGTTCAATATGAATGCTATATCTCTAAAGCATAACCCTGGAAGAAGACAAAGAGGTCAGATAGGTTCATCATAGATAAAACTATATATAAAAAGGTTCGATTCCTCCTTTCAAATACACCGATCCACTCAGGTCAACTACATGGAGTGAGTTGTGGAACTATTCCACACTTCTTTAGATGATCTGTGAATTCTAGTCTGAAATATTCTACACTACGATATGATCAGAATGTCTTGATAATCTTGCCTAGTTGGTTCTGTACTTCATTCTTGAATTCCTTGAACTTTTCAAAGGATTCTGACTTATGTCTCATTAGATACATATAGTTATATCTATTGTAGTCATCAGTAAATGTGATGAATAATGGAACCCTCGTCTAGCCTATGTGTTTAATGGGCCACATGCATCTGTATGCATGAGCTCTAGTAAACCACTATCCCTTTCACTTGTTCCTGTAAAAGAGGCCTTAGTTATCTTACCAAGCAAACAAGATTCACATACATCATATGATTCAAAATCAAATGAATTTAAGTGTCCATCTTTATGAAGCTTAGATATGTATTTCTCGTTTATGTGACCAAGTCTACAATGTCAGAGGAACGTAGAGTTAATCTCAGTACTCTTTGACCTATTAGAATCAACATTATATATGTGATTATCTAAGTCTAGAACATACAATCCATTCACAATGGAAGCATTGTTATAAAAAATATCATTAAAGTAAATTGAAAAACTATTGTTTATTATTTTAAAAGAAAAACCTTTTTTTGTCAAAACAAGAAACAAAAATAATATTCTTGGCAATTACTGAAACATAATAACAATTATCAAGTTCTAGAATTAGGCCCAAAGGCAACAATAAATTAAAAGTTCCTACAACTAATGTAGCAACCCTTGCTCCATTTCCAACTCGTTGGACCACCTCGCCCTTTGCAAGTCTCCTACTCCTTGTTAAGGCCTGCACATTTATGCAAATGTGAGAAACACATCCAGCATCCAATACCCAAGATGAAGAAGTAGATAAATTTATGTCAATAACATATATACCTGAGGTGGAAGTCTTACTTACTTTCTTTTTCTTCAACTCCTCAAGGTACATAGTGTAATTTTTCTTCAAATAACCATTCTTATCGTAGTGGAAGCACTTTCCAGTCTTAGCAACTCTACCAGATGACTTAAGATTCTTAGCCTCTTCCTTCTTGTTACCCTTGGGCTTACCCTTAAGCTTACCGATGCTTTTGGATTTGGTTTTATCAACCACCATAACAAAAGTAGGCCTTGACTTCTTCAAGACTTGCTCAACAGTTTTTAACATGTTAAGCAATTCTACCAATTCTTATCGATACTGTTCATGTTGTAGTACAACATAAAACAAACTGTAGCTATCTAATAGGAATTAAGAGATAAGATCAACCGACAGCTCTTTATGCATGGTGAAGCCTGGTGCTTCTAGTGTAAGATCCGGTTTTATTGTACTGTATATGTACGGACATGTAAATTTTAATTAACAAATAAATTATTTTTGTACATTTTTACAAATATTAAATAAAAGCTATGTGGACCCCACTTAAATTTCAGTGCTCAAATGATGATATGGGTGAGAAAATATATTTTTGGATGTTGAATTAAGGATTGGAGATTGTGAAGATAAAATATCATGAGGCTTAAATGATACATCAGTAGTGTTTCGATTATAAATTTTTAACGGAGTATCCAAATGATAAACCGTAAAATTCTTTGAAAAGTTAACTTAATTATCTTTCCAAACATATAGGCCTCATATTCTAGTTCCTCATAGATCAATATCCGAAATTTTGTAAAGCTACTCCATGAGCAGTGGATTCTACCAACCAACTCAACCGACCTATCTGTACAGATTCACCCATAGCGGTTGGTAGAAAACTCTGATTAAGGTGAATCAAAATCCATTAGAAAGCTAACTTAAATAATTTTTTATCCATGTAAGGCTTGTATTTTAATTCATTATAAATTAACCACAAGAAATTTCTACAATCACATCACATATATGGAGTTCAGCATCAAGCAATCAGTAAAGAGTCAGACATAATTTTTGATAGAGAACTCCAAATGAGATGACTCAAATTATGTTGGAAAGTTAACTCAAAGACCTTTCCAGCCATGTATGGCTCATATTTTTATACATTTTGGATTTATCTCAGTAAATTTTTAAAGTTAGTTATAAGTGCAGCAAAGCAGTTAGAAAAACGGGATTAATGTTTTAAAGATGATATATTTGTAAATAAATGACGTTTAATGGGGGATTTTATTATTTGGACATGTGGTAGATTTTTATTGGTTGGAATATAAATAAAGGAGAGGAAATAAGCCAAAATATATATAAAAAAAACCTGAAACTGAACAGAAAGTTTAGCTTCTTTGCCGCCTCTCCTTGCTGCACATGAAGAATTGCAAAAGAAAGGAAAAGAAAAGGAGGAAATGTATCAGTGGGCTATGTGGCAAGTTTTTATTGGATAAAATGATAAAAGGAGAAAACTAAATAGAGCAATCCTATCTCTGCCGACCTTCTCTGCCTCTCCACCGACTTAAATTTGGCTGCCTGAATTCTTTATATTCTTCATGGGTTTTCTCGTTTCTTTCATGAGTACCAGCCAAAATCATTATGTTTTGCTATTAAACCATCTATCCTCATTTACCAAACCCATCCGCCATCCTAAAAACGTGAAAGACTCAAGAGGGAAGGATTTTTACAGCAGAAATCGTGAATGGTTTGGGAAGGATGGACTGTTCGGGTAACATGGTAAGTAAGGTATGATTGAGCTGTTTGTTATTTTAGTTGTTGATCTTGGGTGTTTAGAGCATGAACAACATGATTAGAATCTAAATTTGGAATAAAATGAAGAAAATGGTAGAGGAGGTGTTCGGTTGAATGTGTGAATTTGTGGAAATTATAATGTCTCTAATATATTTTGGATAGGAAATTTGTTGTAAAAGAGGAATTGAGGTTAGATTGGAACTTGGATTGAATTATGAAATGTGAAAGCATGGAATTTGCTTGATGAATGTTCAAAACAGAGCAATGGCGTGGAAAAGAGGTTGCTGTCCACGTTTTGGCCGTGTAAAAGTGATGGAACTTATAAGAATAAAAGATGTTTGCTGAAACTTCCAAGTGAAGTGAATTTATAGTGAAAATTTATTCAATGACAAATTGTAAGAATGGCAAAGTGGCGAGAATGAACTTTGATGCAGCATGGAATGTACGATGGTGACACCATGTGATGAAGATTAAATGTTAAATAAAATCTCTAGATGAGTAAAATAAGGTTCATAAAAATTTGAGTGATTAAAGTCAATTATGAAGTGGAAATGGAGAAATAATAAGTAAGAATTAGCCACAAGTATAAACGATGATGGATCACGCTAAATTCTTAAAAATTTAATAATCAAAGTATGGCAACAAGGTGATAGCCAGGGTAAGTGAAGATGAGATGCATGACAAGAAGAATTATAAAATGAATCGAAATTTTTGAAACCAATATTTTTAATTGGTTAAACATATTTTAGGTATAATTTTGAATACTATCAAGTAAGAAGTAATTAAGCTTACTACTTGTAGAAAATCAACTGCAGCATCCAAATATGGCTGCATTTTGGAATAAATTAGAGTTCAAACATAAGGATAAATTAAATTAACAATTTTGGTGCAATAAATTGCAGCTTGAAAATTCGATGCTCGTGTGATGCAGTTGAAGAATCCGATATCGATAAACAGGTAAGGGATGCGTGTGAATTTCTAGGGATATCCGAATGCATGGTTTTCATGCAATGAATTTTATAAGATTTATTGGATATTGAATTGCCTTGAAATGTTACGAAATTGTGGTTTTCGACTGTGTTTGAAAGTGCAGGGAGGTTAGGACTTTGGCAGTCATTATGCTGTCAAAATTTACTAAAGATATTTTCAAAAATATTATTAAATATTTTAGTACATCATTGGTTTTTATTCTAGCCTAAAAAATGATAAATTATTTATTTTTCATAAATGGTGGAATTACCAAAAAGTAGTGATTAAATATTCATGATACCGATTTCGGTAAAAGTTTAACTACTGAAAATTCATCCCACGTGTTTTATAGTGAAAGGTGTGATTAGTGAAGTGAAATGGTAAATAGTGAATATTTTATAATTATTTTTAGTATGATATTCACTATTTTATTTACTATTTTCCTTTATAGACAAAATAAATTTTATCACGTGTAATGATTTCCATAAAGGCTTTTATCACTGTGTAATTTGAGACTAAAATGTCTGTACATGTATTCTATAATGAGAAATGTATTTGGTGGAATTATTATTAATTGTGGAAAAATAAATATTTCTATTTTTCCATAAAAAAAATGAAACTACCGGAAATATTTTTTAGTATCTTGAATCTAAAGTTTTGAAAGGAAAGCATGAAAATATGAGTATATGTGTTTACGGTGAAATAAAGTGTTTATGAGATTTCTTACTACAATGTAATCATTTTATAACACTGTTTTCACCGTACAAGATACTATGATTTATACCTTTATGGATTTTCTAAAAGATGTTATTGATTTTACTTAATTCCATAAAGGTAATGAGATTTCACATATACTGTTTTGAGACTAATAGACCCCGTATCATGCTGATATGTGATATGTGATATCTGATATGTGAAGCTGTTGACACTGATCCTGTCTTCAGCGTCCCGGTTGACACCTGATCAGTGTACGACAGAGGACGCTTATAGACTATGGCCATAGATCTCACGTGTTTATTGATACTGTTCCCTACGGGGATTATAGCGTGATATATTGAGGGTGTTGCCTTAGTCTCCACTATTGTTATGACATGAAAAGTGATAATTTTACATGAATGATGACATGAAAAGATAGATGGTTATTATATGTTTTAAATGAAATGAATGGTGATTTTTCTAAACAGTTACGGTACTAAATTCCCTCCAATATTGTTTATGAGATTTCAATGATATATGTGACACGTGACATGTTTTCAAAAACGAAATGGATTTTTTTGTAAATCTAATATTCTTTTGTGAATTGTTATGAATATTAGATTATTTGGATTAAATGCTTTACTATATGAAAGCATAGCTTTGAAAATTATTTTCAAAATGATATGGAAAAGTGTTTTATATAGAAAAATAAACACTTACTCCCTATAGTCACTCTGGGTTTTCGGAACAAGACTGGTATTCCAAAATACCTTTCATACTTTATTTGGATTTTCCGGCCGACTATAGTATCATTTCCTCTTAGTGTGCCTAGCATATAGATAGCAAACTAAAAGGTTTTACTGCATATAGTCTTCGAAATATCAAAATTTGCATACAATTCTCTTACTGAGCCGTGGTTTGCTCACTCTTTTACTTTCATCATCACAGATTTGATGTAAAGAATAGCTGAAGTACCAAACCATGGCTTAACTATGCTTGAGAAGCTCGAAGTGTCATATATTGGATTCCCGAGGTATCTTGTTTACATTTGTATTTTAGACATATTAATACAGTACTACTTGTTGTAAAATTTAAATTCAGGGGATGTAAACTAACTTTTACAGCTGTGAATATTAATTTCCAATAAATATATATTGTCTAATGTGTTTACTGTGGTAAATGAACAGTGTTTAAAGACATCACAGATAGCCCAACCATATAAAATATGTGGAAAAATGTGAAATTATATAGCCATGGGATGTGACATCTAGCCTTTTGATGTACTTATTCATATTAAGCACATGAGTGTGCATCGGAGTTCCCACAGCCATCTTGCTTTGAAGGAGCACTTGAGACACCTTATAGCATTCGTGTTGTGCTTGCTCTTGGAACATTTCCTTAAGATGTTCGATCATATCAAACAGTTTCATATTCTCATGTTGCTTCTAAAGTTCAAAACTTGTGGAAGCTAACATTAGGCATTATACGTCAGTGGCATCATCCAAATGCTTTTGGTAACTTGCTTATCAACAGTTGAAGGATTTTTCGAGGTTAAGTAGGGATCGCATTCTCTAGAACATATAACTTCTTTTTTTCAGCTAGAACTATCCTCAAATTTCTGTATCAATCTAAGAAGTTTGCCTTAACCAACTTGTTATCATTCCTAAATATAGATGATAGGGATAAATTGTTGTTTGCCATGATATTTCTACAGTCATAAAAGATAAATATGTAAGTAATATTGTGATTAAAATCATTTAATTATGGTCTTTTAATTAAAAGAATTACTCCCGCTACTTTCCTCAAGCTAATAACCCTCATTATCAACTTGGGAAGCCATTGCACGCTAAACTTCCTAATGGGCCAAGATCCATATTTGGTCCCATTATGACTTTAGCTGAGGTAATGCATTGAATGACATTATTTAGGTAGATAACTCTTGTCAATTGCATTGTATGCACCTCTTAGATAGTTGAGGGAACTGCTCTTGTTCTAACTCATCATATAGATTAATGCCCAACCTATGCCTCTAGTGTTGAGTAGAGAGGAGGCTAAGTTTCTTAAGCTCTCTGGTTATCCTACTATACCTATATGTGTCTTATGTTTCTAGAGCAACTTTTTGTTCCACAACATATTGTTGGACTTGTTTCTATTCTACTAAAGGCTTAGTGATATTTTGTGCTTCTTAAACCTCTTCAAGCTCTTTTTTCCTCCCAGTAGTTCTTCCAAAAAGGAAGTCCTTTTCTAAAAAGACACCATATCGAGCCATAAATACTTTGTACTCTATGGGATTATAGAAATAGTATATTTTATCTCGTTAGGATACCCCATAAAAATGCACTTTTCGGATTTGGGTCTTAATTTGTCTAAAACTTGTCATTTGACATAAGCCTCACAATCCCAAATATTTAGAAAAGATAGATTGGGCTTTTTCCCAATCCACATGTCATATGGTGTCTTTTCAACTACTTTAGTGGGAACATAGTTCAGTGTGAATGCTCTATCTCTAAACCATAATCCTAGAAAAAGATAAGGAGGTTAGACAAATTCATTATAGATAAAACCATATATAACAAAGTCCAATTCCTCCTCTCAGATACACCGATCCATTCAGGTGAACCAAATGGAGTCAGTTGTGGAACTATTCCACACTTTAGATGATCTGTGAATTCTAGTCTCAAATATTCTCCACCACGATCTGATTGGAATGTTTTAATAATCTTGTCTAGTTGGTTCTGTACTTCATTCTTGAATTCCTTAAACTTTTCAAAGGATTCTGACTTGTGTCTCATTAGATACACATAGCCATATCTATTGTAGTCATTAGCTGTGACGTCCCCGTCATTTCATCTTATCACTTATCTTTTTCTTTCTTTATTTAGATTTAGTTTACCCAGTGTCGTTCTTCCCTTAATCTTAAGCTAATCATTTAATAGCTT
Organism: Heritiera fomes; assembly: GCA_032173925.1. Classification (NCBI taxonomy): domain Eukaryota; kingdom Viridiplantae; phylum Streptophyta; class Magnoliopsida; order Malvales; family Malvaceae; genus Heritiera; species Heritiera fomes. The sequence goes on along the minus strand of JAPDPM010000001.1, from coordinate 22,754,871 downwards.
ATGAAATTTTATTCAATTTCCATAAACATAAAATGATATATATAAATATCATTCCATTTCCACAGGATCTCATACATCATCTTAACTTACATCCCCGACATTTTATATACATAAATTCTACTTGTACTGTACTGTAGCTGAATTACAATTTAACCTTACATAGGGATATATATATATAAGTATACCTTCTATACTAACTGGGAAGCGTATCGAGAAGGTACACTTCGATTTTTCAAGCACAAGCTCCTCTAGTCGGAGCGTGGTTCACTTCAGGTAGTCTGTAGGAAAAATAATCGTAAAAGGGTGAGTTTACGCTCAGTAAGAAAAGTATGTAAAAGAGCGTACTATGCCTCTATATGCATTTTTCCTACTTGGCTCTATAATGTCATGTAAAGCATTATAAAGCATGCATCATAAACTTCTTTCATGCATTGTTTGTAACCATGCATATTCATTTAAAATGACATGGCGATCATACTTTGTATGCTTCCGTTAAAATATAGCATACACATAAAACATGCATCATGCTTCTTTCTTTAAAACATCATACTTCATACATACTTTAAAACATACATCATATACTTCTTCATACATACATCTTGTATTTTGAAATAGATGGAGACTATGTACAATGTTTAAGCGATTGAGTCGTCATATGAACCGTTCATTCCCATTCATATGACTCATATGACTCTAATCATGCATTAGTACATTAGTATATCATGTAAAGGTCAGGGATTCTCTCCTGCCTTAATAATACCATAGTGAACACTAGTCAGGTGTCACTAATGGTCTTGAGGACCGGACTAGGGTTCCTCACTTAACATACATATTACTGAGGACTTGATCAGAGTCTCTCAGCCATCAGAAATGCATAATCATTACGCAGTCCATAGCCTCAAAACATTATAATATACTTTTTCAGAAAACACTTTTGTGTTTAAATCAAATAAGCTTTGAAAGCTCTTTTCATACATGCAGTCGATTGATCTTATAGGGCAGTCGACTGCTGCTTCATAACTTTATTTCTCGAAATTATTTTCTTTTCGAAAAATATATAAGGGCAGTCGACTGGTCCATATAGCAGTCGACTGGTTTTCAAACAGAATGCTTCTTTAGAAATAGCAGTCGACTGGTCCATATAGCAGTCGACTGTTTTTGAAACAGAATGCAATTTGGTAAATAGCAGTCGACTGGTCCATATAGCAATCGACTGGTTTGAAACAGAATGCTTCTGGAAAAATAGCAGTCGACTGGCTTACATAGCAGTCGATTGGTTTGCCTCGGTTTTCGAAAAACGACGTTTTGGTTGTCTTTAGGCAGTCGACTTCCCTCTATAGCAGTCGGCTGCCCCTAGCCTAATTGGTACTAGGAGACAAGTCCGAAAATGCACTTTTCCTGCCAAAGACAACAAGTAATTCTCCCCAAAGCAGTTCAAAATCATATTAAAACATGCGGACATAGTCTCCTTACGTCCGTTACATAAATTTCTTACCTTAATTCCTTCGGAAACGCGAAATCACTTGGCGCGTTAACCCTAGCTTTTCACTTCTTCAACCTGAAATCATCATACCATTTCAAACCTCAAATTAAACAACATACACATGTCTTACTAGCTCAGTACAACTCCTTATCATGAACCAAATTGTACAAATCATCTTCTTCTCTTACCTTCACTAGAGACCAAAATTTCAATTGTTGAGATCTCCTCCAATACTTGGATTCACTTTATCAAACTTTGGATATCACCTAGTCTAACGACAAGGATTATTTTTCGTTAAATGAACTTAGTGAATTGGTGAGGGAGTAAGGTGGTTTAGCAAGGAGCTTGGAATGGAAAACTTGGAAAATTGGATATGGCACGAGAGGGAGAGCTGGGAAGAAGGTGGCTGACGTTGGTGATGAGATGATGGGGTGATGACTATGCATGTTTGCATTAAATGCTTCCTTATCCATCATCAATCTCAGCCATGCACTTCTCCCTTTGACCCTTTGACCATTTAATTCCTCTTTTCCTTCTATTCTATGACTCATCCATTTAATCATCAATTAAATCTGATTTTATTTTTCTTTATCCTCTATTCAATTCTATAATAACCAAAATAAGCTCTTTGCCTTATTGGCTATCAACTTTCTTATTTCTTCTATATTCCATACATCATTCCTACATTATTCATACATCAATTACACATCAACTTCATATTCATTTAATCATATTTACTTAGAATACTTTACATACATGGAGGAATACATGGAAATTGGGGATCTCACATCCTCCCCACCTTAGAAAATTTGGTCCTCCAAATTTGCCTTAGCTTGTCATGTAAATAATTCTGGATATCTTTCCTTCATTAAGCTCTCTAGCTCCCATGTGGCTTCTTCCATCGTATGGTATTGCCAGAGAACTTTCACTAAGGGGATCGTCTTAGACCTCAAAACTTTCTCTTTTCTATCCAAAATCCGAATCGGCTTCTCTACATAACTCATATCTTCCCTTATCTCCAAGGGTTCATACTCAATGACATGAGACGGATCCGGATTATGCTTCCGAAGCATTGATACATGAAACACATTATGCACTCCCGATAGCTCCGGAGGCAATGCTAATCTATAGGCAACATCGCCTATCCGATCTAAAACCTCAAATGGACCGATGTAACGAGGACTCAACTTACCTCGTCGGCCAAATCTCATGATTCCCTTGGATGGAGAAACTTTCAAGAATACAAAATCTCCAACCATAAACTCAAGTGGTCTCCGTCGAGCATCCGCATAGCTCTTTTGTCTACTTTGAGCTGTCTTAAGCCTCTGACAAATCAACTTAACATTTTCTGAAGCTTGCTCAACTAGATCTGGAGCCAATAACTTACGTTCGCCCACTTCTTCCCACCCAATCGGAGATCGACACCTTCTTCCATACAAAGCTTCATATGGTGCCATCCCGATGCTTGCATGATAACTATTATTGTATGCAAACTCAGCCAATGGCAGATGGTCATCCCAAGAGCCTCTAAAGTCCATAGCACAAGACCTCAACATATCCTCGAGCGTCTGAATCGTGCGCTCGGACTGTCCATCAGTCTGCGGATGAAAAGCTGTGCTAAAATTTAACTTAGATCCCATGGCTTCCTGAAAATGCTCCCAGAAATGGGAAGTAAACCTGGAATCTCTATCAGAAGTGATGCTCACTGGAACACCGTGTAGTCTTACTACATCTTTTACATACATATCTGCCAAAGCATTGAGTGTATCAGTTGACTTCATAGGTAGGAAGTGAGCTGATTTTGTCAATCTATCGACAATTACCCAAATACCATCATGATTTCTCTTGGTTCTGGGCAATCCCATAATGAAATCCATCGTAATGTGTTCCCACTTCCACATAGGTATAGGCAGAGGATACAGTAATCCTGCTGGCTTTTGGTGCTCTACCTTAACTTGTTGACATGTGAGACATTATGCTACAAAATCTGCTATGTCTCTCTTCATGCCCTTCCACCAGTACACCTTGCGAAGATTGTGATACATCTTCGTACTTCCTGGGTGTAACGTGTACTTAGTGGCATGTGCTTCAATTAAGATCATCTTCTTCAATTCGTCATCATTAGGAACACATATACGATTCCTGAACCTCAAAATCTCATCACTACCAAGACTGAACTCTAAGGTCATACTTGACTGTATCTGATTCATAACCTCAATGTATCTATTATCTTCCTTTTAAGCACTTCGGATCCTATCCATTAAATCCGGCTCAATCCTCAAACTAGCCATCATTCCAATATGCTCATGAGGCATAACATTAAGATTGAGACTTGCAAATTGTTCAATTAATTCATACTCTTTGATCATCATATAGGCTACCATACTTACATGCTTCCGGCTCAGAGCATCCGCCACCACATTGGCTTTCCCCGGGTGGTACAAGATCTCACAATCGTAATCCTTCAGTAGCTCGAGCCATCTTCTTTGCCTCATGTTTAATTCCTTCTGAGAAAACAAATATTTCAGACTTTTGTGATCCGTAAAAATCTGAAATTTCTCACCATATAAGTAATGCCTCCATATCTTCAGGGCAAACACTACTGCAGCTAGCTCTAAATCGTGAATCGGGTAGTTCTTCTCATGTTCCTTCAATTGTCTGGAACCATAGGCTACTACCTTACCATGCTGCATTAACACACATCTCAAACCTTGCCCTGAGGCATCACTATACACCGCAAATCCACCTGAACCACTAGGGATGGTGAGAATCGGTGCAGTCGTCAGCCTGTGCTTCAACTCTTGGAAGCTACACTCACAGGCTTCATTCCACTCATACTTCACTTCTTTGCGCGTCAAGCGCGTCAGTGGAGCAGCTAACTTCGAGAAACCCTCTACAAACCTCTTATAGTAGCCAGCTAAACCCAAGAAACTCCTAATCTCCATCACAGTCCTCGGTCTTTCCCATTGAACCACCGCTTCAATCTTTGATGGATCAACTGAAACTCCATCTTTACTGATCACATGACCTAAGAAGGAGATTTGATTCAACCAGAACTCACATTTACTTAGCTTGGCGTATAGTCCTCTATCTCTGAGGGTCTCTAAAACAATCCTCAAATGCTGCTCATGCTCTTCCCATGACCTCGAGTACACCAAGATGTCATCAATAAAAACAATGACAAACTGGTCCAAGTACTGCTTAAACACATCATTCATCAGATTCATGAATGCTGCAGCTGCATTGGTTAATCCAAACGGCATCACCATGAATTCATAATGGTCATACCGTGTCCTAAAGGCAGTCTTAGGGATATCTTCATCTCGGATCTTCAACTGATGATATCCCGATCTCAAGTCTATCTTGGAGAAGACTTGTGCACCCTTTAGCTGATCAAAGAGATCATCTATCCTGGGAAGAGGATACTTATTCTTGATTGTCACTTTATTCAACCACCGGTAGTCAATGCATAACCTCATACTACCGTCCTTCTTCTTGACAAAAAGCACAGGAGCACCCCAAGGGGATACGCTGGGTCGTATAAATCCCTTGTCTAGCAACTCCTGAAGCTGTTTCTTAAGTTCTTCCAATTCTACCAAAGCCATCCGATAAGGAGCTCTTGATATAGGCTCAGTCCCCGGCACCAAATCGATAATGAACTCCACTTCCCTATCCGGAGGAAGTCCTGGAAGATCATCCGGGAACACTTCAGGAAAATCTTGGACTACAGGAATATCCTTGAGTCCGGAACGTTTCTGATCTACGTCCTCCACATAAGCAATGAATCCTTCATACAACCATACATACTTCTCATTATTTTCATATGAATTCAAATCAAGAACCAAACAGGTTTCATATTAATTTCTTGCAAAACTTACAACATAGCTAACGGGTGAAGAAAAGGTTACACTCTTAGCATAACAATCTAATAAAACATGATTATTAGCTAACCAATCCATACCTAAAATAACATCAAACCCATACATATTTAGTAGGATTAGTTCAGCCTTAGTTTCTCTTTCTCCTACCCGTAGCTCATAGTTTCTATACACCAACTCTGTCACTTGTGATTCTCTAAATGGTGTGCTTATCTTTAATGAGTATTCTAAAGTCTCAGGCTCAACAGGTATTTTCATAGCAAACTTAGGAGACACAAAAGAATGCGTAGAGCATGGATCAAACAATGCTATGACATTCACATCAAACAGGTAAATTGTACCTTTAATCACTTTGGACGAGGCATCGACAGACTCTTCATCGATAGCAAACACTCGTCCTTGAGTCACAACTTTCTTTCCCTTCTCAGCAGCAGTGGCCTTAGGTTGTGGTTTAGGGGTCTTATCTGATTCGTCAGGCATTCTCGGATCTCTCTGAGGGCAATCTCTAATCATGTGTCCTTTCTCCCCACATCTAAAGCAAGCGCCACTCGCCAAGCGACATGGCTGTGATCCATGAAACTTCCCGCACTGCTCACATCTTTGCATCGTACTCTTTTGCGAGCTAGCGGTACTTCCAACTTGATTTCGGGATCGCTCATCACTTATCTTGATCCCTGTAGCTTTAGGAGTACCTATAGAAACTCCTTCAGATCGTCTACTCCTCCGAAATGGATACTTATCGCTCGAAGCTTTCTCATCCGACTTCCGCTTCATGGGTTCCTTGCCTTTACCCTTGGCTCGGAAATCAGCATGGTGTAGATCATAGTCCTGCTCACACAGCTGAGCCTTACGGACAGCTTCTCCATAAGAGGTGATATCCATCAGATACAACTTAGATCTAATCGGGGACTTCAATCCCTCGATGAATCTGTAGATCTTATGACCTTCATCTCTTCTGACCTCTGGATTAAATCTACTCAAGGTGGTGAATTTAGATTCATATTGATTCACCGTCATCGTACCTTGAGTTAAACTTAAAAACTCAATCTTCAATCTATTCCGATCCGTGCGTGGGATGTACTGTTCATTAAAAGCCTCCACAAATCTATCCCATGTGACCTCATCATATCGAGCCTCTAACACGGTCCGAGTGGCTTGCCACCAATATTCAGCATCATTAATTAGCAGATAGGCAGCCAAGCCTACTTTCTCCCTTTCGGAGCAAGGCATATACTCGAAAGATTTTAGGACAGCTTTCATCCAGTTCTCAGCTGTCAACAAATCTCTTTCCCTTTTGAACTTGGGCGGATCCAACTTCTTGAATTCCTTAATCAATGCCACACTACAATAAGCTCTAGAATTCCGTCTTCCAGTAACTGGAACTGGTGGGGTTTTTTCCGTAGGAGGAACAACAGTTGCAGTCGCTTGGTTACTTGTGGCCACATTCGGGAAATTAGACATGAACTGCGTAAACATCGTGGCCATGTTCTCCATATGCTTTTCCATCTTCGCTAGCCTCGTATTCGGGCTATGTGGTGGAGATGGTTGAGGAGACGGAACTGGGGGCTCTTCAATGCGACCCCGTCCTCTTCCTCTTCTTGTACCTCTTCTTTGTGAGCTCATACTGTAAATATCATCATCATTGAGCTCTTTAGTATAACTAAAAACAGCTATACTATACATTTGTATTCAGACAAGTACAGTACAATTGGGGGATATACTCTATTTCTAACTTCTCGACACTGACAAACCTCAATCTAAATTGCTCTGATACCACTCTGTGACGTCCCCGTCACTTCATCTTATCACTTATCTTTTTCTTTCTTTATTTAGATTTAGTTTACCCAGTGTCGTTCTTCCCTTAATCTTAAGCTAATCATTTAATAGCTTATGAAATTTTATTCAATTTCCATAAACATAAAATGATATATATAAATATCATTCCATTTTCACAGGATCTCATACATCATCTTAACTTACATCCCCGACATCTTATATACATAAATTCTACTTGTACTGTACTGTAGCTGAATTACAATTTAACCTTACATAGGAATATATAAGTATACCTTCTATACTAACTGGGAAGCGTATCGAGAAGGTACACTTCGATTCTTCAAGCACAAGCTCCTCTAGTCGGAGCGTGGTTCACTTCAGGTAGTCTGTAGGAAAAATAATCGTAAAAGGGTGAGTTTACGCTCAGTAAGAAAAGTACGTAAAATAGCGTACTATGCCTCTATATGCATTTTTCCTACTTGGCTCTATAATGTCATGTAAAGCATTATAAAGCATGCATCATAAACTTCTTTCATGCATTGTTTGTAACCATGCATATTCATTTAAAATGACATGGCGATCATACTTTGTATGCTTCCGTTAAAATATAGCATACACATAAAACATGCATCATGCTTCTTTCTTTAAAACATCATACTTCATACATACTTTAAAACATACATCATATACTTCTTCATACATACATCTTGTATTTTGAAATAGATGGAGACTATGTACAATGTTTAAGCGATTGAGTCGTCATATGAACCGTTCATTCCCATTCATATGACTCATATGACTCTAATCATGCATTAGTACATTGGTATACCATGTAAAGGTCAGGGATTCTCGCCTGCCTTAATAATACCATAGTGAACACTAGCCAGGTGTCACTAATGGTCTTGAGGACCGGACTAGGGTTCCTCACTTAACATACATATTACTGAGGACTTGATCAGAGTCTCTCAGCCATCAAAAATGCATAATCATTACGCAGTCCATAGCCTCAAAACATTATAATATACTTTTTCAGAAAACACTTTTGTGTTTAAATCAAATAAGCTTTGAAAGCTCTTTTCATACATGGCAGTCGACTGGTCTTATAGGGCAGTCGACTGCTGCTTCATAACTTTATTTCTCGAAATTATTTTCTTTTCGAAAAATATATAAGGGCAGTCGACTGGTCCATATAGCAGTCGACTGGTTTTCAAACAGAATGCTTCTTTAGAAATAGCAGTCGACTGGTCCATATAGCAGTCGACTGTTTTTGAAACAGAATGCAATTTGGTAAATAGCAGTCGACTGGTCCATATAGCAGTCGACTGGTTTGAAACAGAATGCTTCTGGAAAAATAGCAGTCGACTGGCTTACATAGCAGTCGATTGGTTTGCCTCGGTTTTCGAAAAACGACGTTTTGGTTGTCTCTAGGCAGTCGACTTCCCTCTATAGCAGTCGGCTGCCCCTAGCCTAATTGGTACTAGGAGACAAGTCCGAAAATGCACTTTTCCTGCCAAAGACAACAAGTAATTCTCCCCAAAGCAGTTCAAAATCATATTAAAACATGCGGACATAGCCTCCTTACGTCCGTTACATAAATTTCTTACCTTAATTCCTTCGGAAACGCGAAATCACTTGGCGCGTTAACCCTAGCTTTTCACTTCTTCAACCTGAAATCATCATACCATTTCAAACCTCAAATTAAACAACATACACATGTCTTACTAGCTCAGTACAACTCCTTATCATGAACCAAATTGTACAAATCATCTTCTTCTCTTACCTTCACTAGAGACCAAAATTTCAATTGTTGAGATCTCCTCCAATACTTGGATTCACTTTATCAAACTTTGGATATCACCTAGTCTAACGACAAGGATTATTTTTCGTTAAATGAACTTAGTGAATTGGTGAGGGAGTAAGGTGGTTTAGCAAGGAGCTTGGAATGGAAAACTTGGAAAATTGGATATGGCACGAGAGGGAGAGCTGGGAAGAAGGTGGCTGACGTTGGTGATGAGATGATGGGGTGATGACTATGCATGTTTGCATTAAATGCTTCCTTATCCATCATCAATCTCAGCCATGCACTTCTCCCTTTGACCCTTTGACCATTTAATTCCTCTCTTCCTTCTATTCTATGACTCATCCATTTAATCATCAATTAAATCTGATTTTATTTTTCTTTATCCTCTATTCAATTCTATAATAACCAAAATAAGCTCTTTGCCTTATTGGCTATCAACTTTCTTATTTCTTCTATATTCCATACATCATTCCTACATTATTCATACATCAATTACACATCAACTTCATATTCATTTAATCATATTTACTTAGAATACTTTACATACATGGAGGAATACATGGAAATTGGGGATCTCACATTAGCAAAATGTGATAAATAATGGAACCCTCCTCTAGCCTATGTGTTTAATAAGCCGCATACAGCTATATGCATGAGCTCTGGTAAACCACTATCCTTTCACTTGTTCTTGTAAAAGAGGTCTTAGTCATCTTACCAAGCAAACAAGATTCACTTACATCCTATGATTTGAAATAAAATGAATCCAAGCGTCCATCTTTATGAAGCTTAGATATGTATTTCTTGTTTATGTGACCAAGTCTACACTGCTAGAGGAATATAGGTTAATCTAAGTACCCTTTGACCTATTGGAATTGTAACGTCCCAGTTACTGAAAATCGAAACTAACTTTTTTTCATTTTCACTCAGTCTATTGGACAGTGCTCAATGTCCTCACTCAGATTATAAGCTAAAATCTATTTAGCTAAATCAATATCTAACTATTCAAATTGGTCCCAGTACAGTCGCTTATAGTACTTATTTATTTTTCCATGCAAATACCCAATAACAAAGACTATAATTAACACTCAGATTCCTTTAGTTTTAATGTTTTCATCCATTTATACGCTAAAGTACTATATAATAAATGTCTAAATACAATAAAGAAACGGTGTAATTATACTTGCAAGGTACAATATCGAGACCTCTTTGAAATCTAATCAGAACCCTCCTTTAACAATCAGTTATTCTGCGAATAAATCTATAAGGTGGAAGGGGGTGAGCTTACACCTAGTAAGATATATATATATAAATATATAAAAGAACTGATACTATGCACACCTATATGAGTGTATCAAAAACATGTTCATAAATTTATAATTAGTATTAACACTCTATCAAAAAAGATACTATAATCGGTTAGGAGTACCAGGCTAAGTATAGAAGAATGCTTTAGAGTACTTCACTTGTTCCTAACCCTAAATCCGACTATAAGGAATTTATGAAAACTTTACAAAGAAGGAATTTATACATATCAAATCAAAGTCAAAACCTGTCAATCCTTCAGTGGCAATATTAAATGGTAAACGATCATTATCAAAACATTTATAATTTAAAATTGGTAGAAAACGATGATTTATATAAGTATACATTCAATAAGCGTTCAGTAAATAGTTCAGTGTATAGTTTTTGTAATTAGTTTAGTAAAATGTAAGTATAAATGGTAAGATAATGATTGAATGATGATTTAATCATTTATATAAGCCATGTGCTAATACTGCTTATTAGGGCATAATAGTTTGTGCATATGAAATATATATGTATATGAAAGTGAATTAAGATGTCAATTATGGATTAGGATTGACTATGTGATTTTATTCCAAGGCTAGGTAATGGGATATTATAACCTTATCTTATTACAATGACTTTTAGAAATTTCAATACTGAACGTGAAAGCCTGATATAGTGGACCATGTCTACATTAGATATGGCATTCCATGCATTACATGGTATCTTATTGCATGATTGAAAGCTTTGAACTCTATTGAACATATTACTACATTGCATATGTATGTGTTTTTAGATAAAGGATACATTTGCTTTATATTTATATTGCTATCAAATTTCAAAACATGTATAACAATTATTTAATATATATGTTTTGGAGTATGTTGAACAAATAACTATATTATGTATATCCATGTTTCGGATAAAGCATACATTTGTTGCTAGATCTATTGCATTATTGGACTTTAAAACATATATTGTAACATACCTTTTTCTTAAAATTGGAACTAATTTTTTCCATTTTCAATTCATTGTGGTTAGGCTATTTGTGGTGTCATCCATTATATCTCCCATCAATTATTTAGGTTATTCTAAAAATTACTTCGATATCATTATATGATATTAACATACATCTGGAGTTATATACAACCAGTCTAAAAGTCATAATCTATCATCCTAAAGTCCCAATAGTTTACATCTCGAGGTACACATAACTGTACAACCTAGTACTATACAATAAGTCCGAATATAAATGAAAGTACAATATACCTTCAGGGATAACTAAATTCGTCTTAACAGAAATTGACAATAGGCAGAGATAACCCTAGAAAATCGTGTCAATCTCTACTGTAGATAAGTTGGGAGGAAAAATAAGGGGTGAGTTTACGTACAGTAAGAAACATATATAAAAGAGTAGATAGTAGGCAACTAATATGCATGTATCTTTTTTAGGCTCTATAATGATTTACATAATCAATAACAATAATTGGCAATTTGAAAAGGAAGGATTCCATAGCTGGTTAGGACACCATGTTGTGTATAGAAGGATGCTTTGAAACACCTCACTTGTCCTAGCTCCTAGATTTGATTATGGTGAATCTATGTAAATTTCTTAGAGGAGGAATTCATACGAGTAGATGAAGGCTCTATCAATCTTTAAACTTCAATGGCAATGCTATGTAATGAAATCTTCTTTTATTTAAAACAACCACCGATGGAAAACACTAAAGTCACATTAGAATCAAATCCAATACATCCATTAATGTAGATGGTGTAACTATGTTGTAAATACGTTTTCTTTACAATTAAACCTTTCATTCATTTGAAAGTAACAAATAAAACCATTCAGTTCAATTCTTTTTCAATAAAGTATTCAATGCGATGCCAATGTCCCTGTAGAATCATGCACAATAGGGTTCTTAGGAGGGATAAAACAATAAGACATATGGCTATAGTTAAGGGTCTGCAGAGTGCACTGATCAGGTGACAACTATGGGTGTTGATGATGTGATCAGTGTCAAACAGTAAACAATACAATACAATTGCATGATTACCTGAAGGTAACCACTAGAGTGAACAATCTCAAAACAAATTATTTATCATTCGAAAGCATTTGCAGAAGTCATTTCAATAAACAATATCTTCACTTAGTCCATAAGCATTGAACATAAGCAATGTTTCCATTTCAAGTGTAAAATTTTGGCAAACATTCATATTACAATAACCAAAGTTCAAAATATTTTATTTACGTATAAACACGTGTCCAAAACATGCAGGTAATCTGAAACGAATTAAAAACTGAGTTAAAAATCATGTAGTTTTAATGCCTAAACACGTTGCATTCATTTCTTCCAATTCCTTCCGCTTTGGTGACTACACTAGCTTGCTAGTAACGGTAAAAAGCAATTTAGGTTCATCTTACGAAATTTCACAACATAAGGTACTAACTAGTCTAGCCCTCTTGCACTAAAAACACAATTTATATATCTCACAATAAACCAATATTCCTAATGCAATATACTATCTCCTATGTTATTTTATATACGTTCCTTACCACTAGTATTGCAATATCAATTAGCAGCTTGCAGCACTCAAAATGAATAGGCAAGCATATATTTGCCTATCGCTCCTTAACTCTCCTTAATTAAAAGCTACAAAATAAGATCAAAATATATTAAAACTCCACCCTTCTTTTATAAAGAATATTATACACTTTATAACCTTTCATAATTCCTTATATAACAACAATTCCAGTTTGATTTCTACCGGTGCCAAAACTACTACTAGCGTCAAATCACTTCTTTTTTTGAATTTGACTTCACCAACAGTCTTATATTCATTAGTACAATATTCTAAGATTATCAAACTACCAATTGTTGCATGGTAACCCTATTACCTAACCTTGGTCGAAAACATACCCCTTACTTAGCTTAGGTTTTCTTCAATTTTAAGATTACCATTATGTTCCTTATCATTTCCACATTGTTTCTACATTCATTATACATGCAGCCATATAGTGTAACCCACAAAACCCTCATGGCTGAAACCCTTAAGAAGTCTTACTGTGACGTCCTCGTCACTAACCAAATAGCAACTAATTTACTTCAAATAACAAATAAATCGATTAGTTTATCCGATGTCAATCTCCCTTACTCTTATGCTTTAGGCATTTCTATCAGAGTATAATATTTATTTTCACATGCATAAAATTTTTTCATTTATAAACATGTGCCATATACACCAGGATCTCAAATATTCATACACCCTAATCCCCAACATATACAAAGCTGTAGTATTGTACTGTACATTAGCCGAAGTAACGGCCGACTAAATATACCTTCAAAGGATAAGTAGGAAGCGTGCCTCGAAGGTATCTCAAAATCCCAAAATGAGCTCCTCTATTCGGAGCGGAATTACTTCAAGTAATCTGTATGAAAAATAGTTTGTAAAGGAGTGAGTTTACGCTCAGTAAGAAACTTATGTAAAAGAGCGTACTATATCACTATATGCAGTTTTCCTGCTTGGCTCTATAATGTCATGTAAAATCATTATAAAGCATAGTGTTTATATTTCTTTCAAATATATCAAAAGCAAGTAAATCACACTTTCAAGTATTTCCACTGATCTCCAATCGCGTGAAATCAAGTAGGCAAATATAATTATTTTCAAATAGATGGGAGACAATTTATATCCAATAGATTCATGCACCAAGTAATTCTCATCATGGATACCACAAATATATCCTTTAAGAATAATCCAGAGAGATAATGGATACAGCAAATATATCCCATGAGGGATAATCCATACTGGATACAGCAAATATATCCCGTAAGGGATAATCCAATATATCAAATAAATGGCGTACCCACGTATGGGCCAGGGATCCTCCCCAAAGCCGAAACAAATAAGAGACTCATGGCCATTGTCTATATCCCACAGTTTCACTAGTCAGGTGCCGTACTGCGGGTCTGAGGGCTGGACTAGAGCTCCTCAGTCAAATACAAGTAACAAATAATGTGCATGCTCTTTTGAAAGATTCATAGTCTCCAAAACCTTATTCATATAGGTTTTAAACAAGTATGAATATTCTTTCTTAAAATAGGTTCTCAAAACCTTTCTCTCAAATAGGCAGTCGACTGGTCATATATGGCAGTCGACTGCTACCCCATGTTTTGCCTTATTGAATTTCTTTCCCTTTTTGAAATTCCATTATTATATTTTTCAAAATACAAATAGGGCAGTCGACTGGTCCTAAATAGCAGTCGACTGGTTTTGAAACAGAATGTTTCCCGAGAAATAGCAATCGACTGGCCCCCTTGGCAGTCAGCTGGTTTTGAAACAGAATGCTTCTGGACAAATAGCAGTCGACTGGCCCCCTGGGCAGTCGGCTGGTTTTGAAACAGAATGTTTTCCAAATAAAAGCAGTCGACTGTCCACCATAGCAGTCGACTGGTTTGAAACAGAATGATTTCTGGAAAAATGGCAGTCGACTGGTTTCCATGGCAGTCGACTGGTTTATCTCGGTTTTCGAAAATCACCGTTTTGGTTGTCTCTAGGCAGTCGGCTGCTACTTAAGGCAGTCGGCTGCTCCTAACCTAATTGGTACTACAAGTAGGACCCAAAATGTCCCTTTTTCCTGCACTTCAAGCAACCGTTGTTTCTCTCCAAAACAGTTAAGATAATTTAAAACATGCGGACATAGCCACCCTACGTCCGTTACATAAATTCCTTACCTCGATTGAGATTAATCCACAAGCTCGTTAGAATCAACCCTTAGTCCTTTTTCACTTCTTCAAGCTGTAAACATCATGATAATTTAAAGCTCAATAAATACACTCTATCAACTACATACAACTCCAAACCATCCATAAAATTAACCAAAACCTTCTAACTTGCTTACCTTTGCAATTCACCAAATCTTTGGATTTCTAGATCTCCTTATTCACTTGGATTCACTCTCTCATATTAAAGGTATAGGCTAAGCTATCAACAAGGATCGTTTGTCGTTAATGGAACTTAACGAATCGATGGCATGAGAGGGTGGTTTGTCAAGGTGAGAAGCTTGGACACTTAGAAGAAATGGAAGCAACGAAAGGGAGAAGAAGATGGGCTGGTACGTGGGATGCAAGAGCTGATGATGATAATGGTGAGTCATGGTTTTCATTAATTGCCCATTAAATTCATTCTCATCATCTCAGCCATTGACCATCCATTGACTCTTTGACCTTTAATTATTTGACCATCAATCCCTTTAATTCCTCCTATGTCCCATACACCATTTGTATATCAGAATTTCATATTTATTTCATTAATTCAAGCTGGAAAAATGTACAAACATGGGAAAATTACAGAAAATTGGAGATTTCACATTCTCCCCACCTTAGAGAATTTGGTCCTCCAAATTCAAGTAAGGTTATGTCTCAAACAATTCCGGGTATCTCTCTCTCATCAGGTTCTCTAGTTCCCAAGTAGCTTCTTCCGTCGTATGGTGTTGCCAAAGAACTTTAACCAATGGAATTGTCTTAGATCTTAGCACCTTATCTTTCCTATCCAAAATCCGAATCGGTTTCTCCACATAACTCATGTCTTCTTGAATCTCCAAGGGTTCATATTCAATGACATGAGATGGATCCGGATTATACTTCCGAAGCATCGATACATGAAAGACATTATGTACTCCCGATAACTCCGGAGGTAGTGCCAACCTATAGGCCACATCTCCAACACGATCTAGGATTTCAAATGGTCCGATATAACGAGGACTTAACTTACCTCGTCGGCCAAATCTCATAATCCCTTTGGATGGAGAGACTTTCAAAAACACATAGTCTCCAACCAAAAACTCAAGTGGCCTCCGTCGAACATCTGCATAGCTCTTTTGTCTACTCTGGGCTGTCTTAAGCCTCTGACAAATCAGTTTAACATCCTCAGTGGCTTGCTCGACTAAGTCTGGAGTCAATAACCTTCGCTCACCCACTTCTTCCCACCCAATTGGTGATCGACACCTTCTACCATATAGGGCCTCGTATGGTGCCATCCCGATGCTTGCATGATAGCTATTATTATAAGCAAACTCAGCCAATGGCAGATGGTCGTCCCATGAGCCTTTAAAATCCAAAGCACATGCTCTCAACATATCCTTGAGCGTCTGAATAGTGCGCTCGGACTGCCCATCAGTCTGCGGATGAAAAGCTGTGCTAAAATTCAGCTGAGATCCCATGGCTTCCTGAAAATGTTCCCAAAAGTGAGAAGTAAACCTGGAATCTCTATCCGACGTGATGCTCACTGGAACACCATGTAGTCTGACGACTTCCCTCACGTATAAGTCTGCCAAAGCGCTAAGTGTATCAGTAGACTTCATAGGTAGGAAGTGAGCTGACTTCGTTAACCGATCCACAATCACCCAAATACCGTCATGGTTCCTTTTGGTCTTGGGCAATCCCATAATGAAATCCATCGTAATGTGTTCCCATTTCCACATAGGTATAGGTAGAGGGTGCAATAATCCTGCTGGCTTTTGGTACTCTACCTTAACTTGTTGACATGTGAGACATTTCGCCACAAACTCAGCTATGTCTCTCTTCATGCCAGTCCACCAATACACCTTGCGAAGATTATGATACATCTTCGTGCTTCCCGGGTGTAGTGTGTACCTAGTGGAATGTGCTTCTGTCAAGATAAGCTTCCTCAACTCATCATCCTTTGGAACACATATACGGGTATTAAACCTTAAAATCCCATCACTACCAATATCAAACTCTGAGAGCATACCTGATTGGATTTCGTCCATAGCCTCAATGCACCGAACATCTTCTCTCTGAGCAATCCGGATTTTATCCATCAACTCTGGCTCAATTCTCAAGCTAGCCATCATCCCATTTTGCTCAAGAGATGTAACACTTAAGTTGAGGCTTGCAAACTGATCAAGTAACTCATATTCTCTTATCATCATGTATAATACCATACTCACGGGCTTCCAGCTCAGAGCATCTGCTACCACATTGGCTTTTCCCGGGTGGTATAGGATTTCACAATCAAAATCTTTAAGTAGTTCGAGCCATCTCCTTTGCCTCATGTTCAACTCCTTCTGGGAGAACAAGTATTTCAGACTTTTATGATCCGTAAAAATCTGAAATTTCTCACCATACAAGTAATGTCTCCATATCTTCAGGGCAAACACTACTGCAGCTAACTCCAAATCATGAATCGGATAGTTCTTCTCATGGTCCTTCAATTGTCTGGAACCATAGGCTACTACCTTATCATGCTGCATTAATACACATCCCAAACCTTGCCCTGAGGCATCACTATATAATGCAAATCCTCCTGAACCACTAGGAATGGTGAGGATAGGTGCAGTCGTCAGCCTATGCTTCAACTCTTGGAAACTTTGCTCACAAGCTTCATTCCATTCATACTTTACCTCTTTGCGCGTCAGTCTTGTCAATGGAGCAGCTAACTTCGAGAAACCCTCTACAAATCTTCTGTAGTAGCCAGCTAAACCCAAGAAACTCCTTATCTCCGTCACTGTCTTCGGTCTTTCCCATTGAACTACCGCTTTAATCTTTGATGGATCAACTGAAACTCCATCTTTACTGATCACATGACCTAAAAAGGAGATTTGGTTTAACCAGAATTCACACTTATTTAGCTTGGCATACAATCCTCTTTCTCTGAGGGTTTCCAAAACAATCCTCAAATGTTGCTCATGCTCTTCCCGTGACCTCGAATATACCAAGATGTCATCGATAAAGACAATGACAAACTGGTCCAAGTATTGCTTAAACACATCATTCATCAAGTTCATGAATGCTGCGGGTGCATTGGTTAACCCAAACGGCATCACCAAGAATTCATAATGGCCATACCGTGTCCTGAATGCAGTCTTAGGGATATCTTCATCTCTAATCTTCAACTGATGATATCCCGACCTCAAGTCTATCTTGGAAAAGACTTGTGCACCCTTTAGCTGATCAAATAGATCATCGATCCTGGGAAGAGGATACTTGTTCTTGATGGTCACCTTGTTCAACCACCGGTAATCGATGCACAACCTCATACTACCATCCTTCTTCCTGACAAAAAGCACAGGAGCACCCCAAGGGGATACGCTGGGTCGTATGAATCCCTTGTCTAGCAACTCCTGAAGCTGCTTTTTTTTAGTTCTTCCAATTCTACCAAGGCCATCCGGTAGGGAGCTCTTGAAATGGGCTCTGTCCCCGGCACCAATTCTATAGTGAACTCTACTTCCCTATCCGGAGGAAGTCCTGGAAGATCATCCGGAAATACTTCGAAAAATTCCTTAACTATTGGAATTTCGTGAAGTGTGGGACGTTTCTGATCTACGTCAACCACGTGTGCTACAAACCCTTCACATCACAAATATGTTCTATCAATTAATTCTCAATTAAACCAAACAAGTAATTATGCTTTTACATTACATTTTTGCAAAATTTACAACATAGCTAACGGGAGAGGAGAAAATCACACTCTTAGCATGACAATCTATCATCACATGATTTTCAGCTAACCAATCCATTCCTAATATAACATCAAATCCAGACATGTTTAATAAGATTAGGTCAGCTATTGACTCTCTTTCTCCTACCCGTAGCTTACAATTACGATACACTATGTCCGTTATTTGGGATTCCCTAAATGGAGTAATTATTTGTAGCAATCCTCCTAACTGCTCAGGCTCAACATTTAATCTCCTAGTAACCATAGGGGAAATAAAAGAGTGCGTAGAGCCTGGATCAAATAAAGCAAGGACATATGTATCATTAAGGTAAATCTTACCCTGAATCATCTTCGATGAAGCATCAGCGGACTCCTTGTCAATGGCAAATACCCTTCCCTGAGTCACTGGCGCTTTTCCTTTCTCTGCCGCTGTGGCTTTACGCTGGGGTTGTGTGGTCTTAGATTGTGGTTGAGAAGTCTTCTCTGACTCTCCAGGTACCCTCTGGTTTATCTTGGGACAATCTTTAATTCTATGTCCCTGTTCACCACACCAATAGCACGCCCCACTCGCAGATCGGCAAGGCTGTGCTCCATGAAATTTCCCGCATTGCACACACCTCGGCATTGTACTCCTCGGTGAGCTAGCGGTACTACCAACTGGATGTCGGGATCTTTCATCACCTATTTTGATCCCGGTAGATCTAGGAGTTCCTGTATCATCATCATAACTCCATTTAACTTAATTCCATATAACCATTAATGAAGACAATTTATTTTCTTATAATTGACTTGCTTACCTGTCGAAGTTCTATCATATAGCCTATTCCTCCTAGATGGATACCTATCACTCGAGGCCTTCTCATCTGACTTCCGCTTCATAGGTTCTTTACCCTTATTCCTCGCTCGGAAGTCTGCCTGATGAAATTCATAGTCCTGCTCACACAGTTGAGCCTTACGGACTGCCTCTCCATACGTGGTGATATCCAACGGGTATAACTTAGACCTAATGGAAGGTCTCAATCCCTCCATGAATCTGTAGGTCTTATGATCCTCTCTTCTCAGTACCTCAGGATCAAATCTGCTCAGTGTGATGAACTTCGACTCATACTGGCTAACCGTCATACTTCCTTGAGTCAAGTTCAAGAATTCAACCTGTAGTCTCCTCTGAGCAGTACGTGGGACATATTGCTCATTAAAAGCTTCTACGAACCTATCCCATGTTACCTCGGTATGCTTAGCCTCTAGAACAGTCTGCGTAGCCTGCCACCATGGCTCGGCCTCATCCACTAGCAAGTAGGCGGCTAATCCCACCTTCTCTTTCTCAGTACAAGCCATGTATCCGAATGACTTAGTAAATGCTTTCATCCAGTTCTCTGCGGCTACTGGATCACTGTCCCCTTTGAACTTTGGCGGATCCAGCTTCTTAAACTCCTTTATTAATGCCACACTACAGTAAGCTGTAGGATCTCGCCTCTCACTAGCTGGAACTGGTGGAGGTTGTACCACCGGAGTAGGAGGTACTGTAGGGGTAACTGCCGGTGTACTATCGGCCACGTCCGGAAATTTAGCCATAAACTGGGTGAACATGGCAGACATGTTTTCCATATGTTTCTCCATTTTAGCTAGCCTCGTATTCGGGCTATGCGGTGGAGATGGAGGAGAAGACTGTGTTGGGGGCGGTTCATCACGACCCCGTCCTCGTCCTCGTCTAGTACCCCTCCTTCGAGTACTCATTCTATTAAGATCATAATCAAATAACATCATTTAGTATAACCTTAAGCCGTTATACTACTCATAGTCAAGTAAATTAGTACAGTACATTGGGGAATTACTCTAATTCTAGCTTATTGACATCGATAAGCTTCAATCGAATCAGCTCTGATACCAATCTGTGACGTCCTCGTCACTAACCAAATAGCAACTAATTTACTTCAAATAACAAATAAATCGATTAGTTTATCCGATGTCAATCTCCCTTACTCTTATGCTTTAGGCATTTCTATCAGAGTATAATATTTATTTTCACATGCATAAAATTTTTTCATTTATAAACATGTGCCATATACACCAGGATCTCAAATATTCATACACCCTAATCCCCAACATATACAAAGCTGTAGTATTGTACTGTACATTAGCCGAAGTAACGGCCGACTAAATATACCTTCAAAGGATAAGTAGGAAGCGTGCCTCGAAGGTATCTCAAAATCCCAAAATGAGCTCCTCTATTCGGAGCGGAATTACTTCAAGTAATCTGTATGAAAAATAGTTTGTAAAGGAGTGAGTTTACGCTCAGTAAGAAACTTATGTAAAAGAGCGTACTATATCACTATATGCAGTTTTCCTGCTTGGCTCTATAATGTCATGTAAAATCATTATAAAGCATAGTGTTTATATTTCTTTCAAATATATCAAAAGCAAGTAAATCACACTTTCAAGTATTTCCACTGATCTCCAATCGCGTGAAATCAAGTAGGCAAATATAATTATTTTCAAATAGATGGGAGACAATTTATATCCAATAGATTCATGCACCAAGTAATTCTCATCATGGATACCACAAATATATCCTTTAAGAATAATCCAGAGAGATAATGGATACAGCAAATATATCCCATGAGGGATAATCCATACTGGATACAGCAAATATATCCCGTAAGGGATAATCCAATATATCAAATAAATGGCGTACCCACGTATGGGCCAGGGATCCTCCCCAAAGCCGAAACAAATAAGAGACTCATGGCCATTGTCTATATCCCACAGTTTCACTAGTCAGGTGCCGTACTGCGGGTCTGAGGGCTGGACTAGAGCTCCTCAGTCAAATACAAGTAACAAATAATGTGCATGCTCTTTTGAAAGATTCATAGTCTCCAAAACCTTATTCATATAGGTTTTAAACAAGTATGAATATTCTTTCTTAAAATAGGTTCTCAAAACCTTTCTCTCAAATAGGCAGTCGACTGGTCATATATGGCAGTCGACTGCTACCCCATGTTTTGCCTTATTGAATTTCTTTCCCTTTTTGAAATTCCATTATTATATTTTTCAAAATACAAATAGGGCAGTCGACTGGTCCTAAATAGCAGTCGACTGGTTTTGAAACAGAATGTTTCCCGAGAAATAGCAATCGACTGGCCCCCTTGGCAGTCGGCTGGTTTTGAAACAGAATGCTTCTGGACAAATAGCAGTCGACTGGCCCCCTGGGCAGTCGGCTGGTTTTGAAACAGAATGTTTTCCAAATAAAAGCAGTCGACTGTCCACCATAGCAGTCGACTGGTTTGAAACAGAATGATTTCTGGAAAAATGGCAGTCGACTGGTTTCCATGGCAGTCGACTGGTTTATCTCGGTTTTCGAAAATCACCGTTTTGGTTGTCTCTAGGCAGTCGGCTGCTACTTAAGGCAGTCGGCTGCTCCTAACCTAATTGGTACTACAAGTAGGACCCAAAATGTCCCTTTTTCCTGCACTTCAAGCAACCGTTGTTTCTCTCCAAAACAGTTAAGATAATTTAAAACATGCGGACATAGCCACCCTACGTCCGTTACATAAATTCCTTACCTCGATTGAGATTAATCCACAAGCTCGTTAGAATCAACCCTTAGTCCTTTTTCACTTCTTCAAGCTGTAAACATCATGATAATTTAAAGCTCAATAAATACACTCTATCAACTACATACAACTCCAAACCATCCATAAAATTAACCAAAACCTTCTAACTTGCTTACCTTTGCAATTCACCAAATCTTTGGATTTCTAGATCTCCTTATTCACTTGGATTCACTCTCTCATATTAAAGGTATAGGCTAAGCTATCAACAAGGATCGTTTGTCGTTAATGGAACTTAACGAATCGATGGCATGAGAGGGTGGTTTGTCAAGGTGAGAAGCTTGGACACTTAGAAGAAATGGAAGCAACGAAAGGGAGAAGAAGATGGGCTGGTACGTGGGATGCAAGAGCTGATGATGATAATGGTGAGTCATGGTTTTCATTAATTGCCCATTAAATTCATTCTCATCATCTCAGCCATTGACCATCCATTGACTCTTTGACCTTTAATTATTTGACCATCAATCCCTTTAATTCCTCCTATGTCCCATACACCATTTGTATATCAGAATTTCATATTTATTTCATTAATTCAAGCTGGAAAAATGTACAAACATGGGAAAATTACAGAAAATTGGAGATTTCACACTTACAATCATTTTTTTTTCCAATTTGAAGCTATACACATGCTTAAACATCAAGAACACATCACAATCTATCATTTAAAATCAAAGAAATACAAGCTTTCTCACTTTTACCTTATGGTTGAAATTGATGGGGAGTGGTTCACTATGAATTTGGCCACTTTGACACTTGATTTTGGTACTAGGTTGTAAAGCTCGGAGAGATGGACAAGTTTGGTGAAGATGGTTTTTGATTTAAAGGTCATTTACTAGGGTTCTTGTAAGCTTTCTCTCTCTTAAGTGAGCTTGACTATGGTGGAAGATGGGAGAGATGGCAAACTGAGGAAGATGATGAAAAATATCAATCGAAAATAATCTTTAATGCCAAATTACCAAAATGCCCTTATTTCATAATAAAAATTCCAATTACATCCCTTTCCTCCTAATTTCCATTTAATTGGTCAATTAAACTTCCAAATATTTTATTTGCTCATAAAATATAAGTGTTCTACACATTCTACTCATTTGTTAAGCTTTTGTAGGGGTTTGGTCATAATGAGGATGAAATTACCAAAATACCCCTAACGCTGCAATCGTGTAGTTTTTGACTTTTGTGAGTGATTCGATCATCAAGTTGACATGGCATGAGACTCTTTTACACGTAGATTAACCTATGATTATCGGTTGGTAAAAAGCCAAATTGGTTTGACTGTTATTCATGAAATTTTTTTGACCTATGGACTTAATTATCATTCTTGAATTTGTTGCACGCCTTTCGAAACATGCACAAGCAAAGAAATTTTGAGATGTAGATTCTTACCATCTTAGTATTTGGCTTTGAATATGACCACCATGAGTTTCATTTCCATCGGAACAGGAGAGGTCTCTATGCGGCCCACCTCCTAATTCTCTTTTATACCTGTAAAACACAAGATATTTGACCTATGATGAGGTTTATTATTTTTGTAACTTCATTAACATATATTTAATAGTAATAAGAAGTGTGGATCTCACATCCTCCCCACCTTAAGAAATTTGGTCCTCCAAATTTGAATCAGGCTGATGATTTAACATTTTAGGGTATTTTTCTTTCATCGAGCTGTCTAGTTCCCACGTAGCTTTCTCTATAGAGTGGCACTGTCAAAAAACTTTAACCAATGGAATAGTCTTGGATCATAATACATTCTCCTTCCTATTTGAAATCCGAATCGGCTTCTCGAGATAACTCATGTCTTCCTAGATTTCCAAAGGCTGATACTGAATAACATGAGATGGATTGGGATGGTACTTTTGTAGCATACATACATGGAAGACATTGTGGATACCAACTAGCTCTGGAGGTAATGCTAACCTATAAGCTACATCTCTCACTCAATCCAAGATCTCAAAAGGCCCGATGAAGTGAGGACTCAATTGCCCCTTTTTACCAAATCTCACTATGCCCTTCGATGGAGAAACTTTTAAGAATACAGAATCTCCAATTGAGAAATCCAACAGTCTTCTCAAAATATCAACATAACTTTTTGATGGCTTTGAGCTGTCTTAAACCTTTCACAAATCAACTTGACATCTTCAGAAGTGTCCTCTACAAGATCGGGAACTAACAACTTACGGTCACTCACTTCCTCCCAACCAATCGGAGAACGACACCTTATACCATAAAAAGCTTCATACAGTGCCATCTCAATACTAGCATAATAGTTGTTGTTATAAGCAAACTCAGCTAGTGGTGGATGATCATCCCAGTAGCCTTTAAAATCTAAGGCACAAGCTCTTAACATGTCCTCGAGCGTTTGAATGATGTATTCAGACTGACCAACAATCTGTGACTGGAAAGCTGTGCTAAAGTTCAATCGAGATCCCATTGCTTCCTAAAAATGCTCCCAAAAGTGAGAGGTGAACTTGGAATCTCTGTTAGAGGTAATGCTCACTGGAACTCCGTGTAGTCTAACAATCTCTCTGATGTATAGATTTGCTAAAGTATTCAAAGAATTGGTAGACTTAATAGTGAGAAAGTGAGCAGATTTAGTTAGCCGATCAACAATCACCCAAATGGCATTATGATTTCTCCTGGTTCAGGGCAAACCCATAATAAAATCTATTGTCACATGCTCCTATTTCCATATAGGTATGGGTAGAGGCTGTAACAAACTTGCCGCTTTCTAGTGCTTTACCTTAACCTGTTGACATGTGAGACATTTTGCAACAAACTCAGTAATGTCTCTTTTCATCCCAGACCACTGGTACACCTTGCACAAATTATGATACATTTTAGTATTGCCTAGATGCAAAGTGTATTTGGAAGTATGAACTTTATTCAAAATCAAATCCTTTAGTTCTTTATTATCAGGAACACAGATGCGAGCTTTGAACCTTATTATACCATCACTGCCAATCCCAAAGTCTGTTTGAACACCTGATTGAACCTGACAGTAGTCTCAACATAATAAGCATTCTCCCTTTGAGCAACCGTAATTCGATCAATCAAATATGGCTCAATTCTTAGACTCGCTATCATGCCATATCTTCCAGAAGGAGTGACATTTAAACTGAGGTCACAAACTGTTCTAGCAACTCATGCTCCAGAACCATCATATAGGATGTCATACTAAATGCTTTTTACTCTGAGCATCTACCACGACATTTGCTTTCCTCGAGTGGTACAGGATTTCATAGTTATAATCGTTTAGAAGCTCGAGCTATCTGCATTGTCTCATGTTCAATTCTCTCTGTGAAAACAAATATTTCAAGCTATTATGGTCTGTGAATATTTGGAATTTCTCTTTATACAAATAATGCTGCCAACTTTAAAGCAAACACCACAATGACTAATTCCAAATCATGAGTCGAGTAGTTCCTCTAATGGTCCTTTAGTTGAAGAGAACCATAAGCAGTTACTTAACCATTCTGGATCAACACACATCCCAAACCTTGCCTACAAGCATCAGTGTATACTGAGAATTCCCTGACCATTAGGAATAGTAAGGATTGGAGCTGATGTCAATCTACGCTTTAGCTCTTGGAAACTATGCTTACAGGTGTCATTCCATTCAAATTTTACATCTTTGTGCATTAAGCGCGTTAAAGGAGCAACTAATTTGGAAAAACCCTTGACAAATCATCTATAGCTAGACCTTGGAAACTTTGAATCTTAGTCACTGTCTTTAACCTTTCCCATTGAACTATGGCCTCAATTTTAGATGGATCAACAAACACCCCGTCTTTACTAACTAGGTGACCAAAGAAAGCAATCTGATCCAGCCGTAAATCACATTTACTCAGCTTGGCGTAAAGCTTCTGATCTTTGAGAGTTTGGAGAATTATCCGAAGATGCTGCTTATGTTCTTCCCGTGACTTGGAATACACAAGAATGTCATCTATGAAAATGATAACAAACTTTTCTAGATAAGGCTTAAAAACCTCATTCATCAAATTCATAAAAGCTACGGGGCATTTGTAAGATCGAATAGCATTACCAAGAATTCATAGTGGCCGTATCAAGTCCTGAAAGCAGTTTTAGGAACATCTTCACTACAGATCTTCAACTAATGATATCTCGATCTAAGATGTATCTTAGAAAAGACTTGAGCACTCCGAAGCTGATTGAACAAATCATCAATTCTTGGAAGAGGATATTTATTCTTTATAGTAGCCCTATTCAGCAACCAGTAATTAATACAAAGTCGTAGGCTACCATCTTTTTTACAAACGAATAGAACTAGTGCAGGACACACTAAGCCGAATAAACCCTTGTTCAAGAGCTCCTAGAGTTGTTTCTTGAGCTCTTTAAGCTTTACCAGGGCCATTCGATAAGAAGGCTTAGAGATAAGTTTAGTGCCAGGCACTAGATTGATAGTGAATTCCAACTCCTTATCAAGAGGAAGTTTGATAATTCATCTAGAAATACGTCGAGAAAATCCCTGACCACCGGAATCTCATGTAATGCCAGACGCCTCTTTTCTACACCCTCGACATATGCAATGAACACTTCAATCATCAAACATAATCTATGGGATTTCATTCTAAAGGATTAAAACAATCAATAACATTCTTTCATTACATAGTAGCAAACTTTATAGTATAGCTAACGGGAAAAAAGAAGGTTACAAATTTAGCATAACAATTTAAGCTAACTCAATTTTCAGCTAACCAATCTATTCCTAAAATCACATCAAATCCGTACATATTTAATAGAATTAAATCAACCATTGATTCCCTCTCTCCTACCTAAAACTTACAATTATGATACACTATGTCTATCATTTGTGATTCTTTAAAGGGTGTATTTATCTGTAAAAGATGCCCTAAAGGCTTAGGCTTTACAGGTAATTTGGTAGCAAACATAGGTGACAAAAACGAATGAGTAGCACCCAGATTAAACAATGTAATAGTGGCAATATCAAAAACATAAATCTTACCCTTAATCATATCAGAAGAAGCATCGATAGACTCTTTATCAATCGTATAAACTTGTCCCTGAGACACGGATTGCTTCCTTTTCTTAGCTACTGTAACTCATCTCAGAAGCTATGGGGTCTTCTTAGGCTCCCTTGCCATGAGCTTATTGTTTGGACAATATTTAACCTGGTGCCTATTTTCACCATATCCAAAAAAGGCACTAGTCATCAAGTGACAGGGTCTATTGCCATGAGCCCATCCACAGTGTGCTCATTTAACTGACCTGCCTCTTTGAAAACCAATAGGACTATCAATTGTAGTGGATTTAGCAGTCTTATTATAAGAGATTTTATTCCTAGAAGCCTTAGCAGGTCCTTTAGCCTTAGTCTTCTTAACTGGAAAGTTATCTGATAAGGTCTTTTTATCTATTTTATGCTTCACCCTCTCTTTGCCCTTGCCCTTAGCCTGGGCACCAAAATCCACCTAATGGAGCTCATAATCTTGTTCACATAATTATGCAAGGCGAATGGCCTTGTTGTAGATAATAATATCAAAGGGTGCCAGCTTAGCTCTGATAGCTAGTCTTAATCCCTCCATAAACCTGTGGACCTTGTTTTATTTGTTTTGTATTGTCTTAGGATCAAACCTGCTCAGGGCAGTAAACTTCGATCCATACTCATCTACGGACATATAGCCTTTTGTTAACCCCAAAAATTTTGCCTAGAACTTCTTTTTAGCCGTGCGTGGTAGGTACTACTTGTTAAAGGCTTCTAGAAAGATATTCCAAGTTACTACTAGATGTTTAGCTCTCAATACTATTTGGGTGGATTTCCACTAATGCTCAACCTCATCTATTAGTAAAACGGTAGCCAAGCCCACCTTCTCTGTCTCTGAGCACCGTATATAGGCAAATACCTTCTTAACTTTATTAACCTGATTTTCTACCACTATCGAGTCTTTCTGCTCCTTGAACTTTGGTGGATCTAGTTTCTTAAACTGTCTCAATAAATTCACATCATAGGCTACCACCGGACCTTACCTAACCAGTGCTGAGGCTAGCGTATTGGCTGTAGAGGAGGCTATGGTTGCTGAGGTGGTTGCTCTAGTTGTGGTGGAGGCACTAGAGAGCAGTGTCTTGTAGTGGAGGTGGCACCGCAGGTGGTGCTGTTGGCTAATCTCTATTAAAGTTAGCTAAGAACTCAACAAACAACCCAGTACTGTATAATAAGTCTGAATATAAACGAAAGTACAATATACCTTCAGGGATAAATGAATATGCCTTGAAGGATACTTACAATAGGTAGAGATAACCCTCGAAAATCGCGCAATCTCTATAGCAGATAATTTGAAAGGAAAAATAAAGGATGAATTTATGCTCAGTAAGAAACATATATAAAAGAGCATATACCATGCAACTAATATGCATGTATCCTATTTAGGCTCTACAATGATTTATACAATCAATAATGATAACTGGTAATTTGGAAAGGAAGGATTCCATAACCGATTAGGGATATTGGGCTGAGTATGGAAGGATGCTTTGAAGCACCTCACTTGTCCCGATTCCTAGATCTGATTATAGTGAATCTATGTAAATTTCTCAGAGGAGGAATTCATGCGAGTAGACGAAGGCTCTATCAATCCTACAACTTCAATGGCAATGCTATGCAATAAAACCTTCTTTCATTTAAAACAATCATCAATAGAAAACACTAAAATCACATTAGAATCAAATCCAATACATCCATTCATGTAGATGGTGTAACTATGTTGTAAATGTGTTTTCTTTACAATTAAACCTTTCATTCATTTGAAAGCAACAAATAAAACCATTAAGTTCAATTCTTTTCAATAAAGTATTCAATTAGATGCCAACGTCCCTGGAGAATCATGCACAATAGGGTTTTCGGGAGGGACAATACAACAAAACATATGGCCATAGTCAAGGGTCCATAGAATGCATTGATTAGGTGACAATTGTGGGTGCTGATGACGTGATTAGTGTCAAACAACAAATAATACAATACAATATAATCTCATGATTACCCAAAGACAACTACGGGAGTGAACAATCTCAAAATAAATCATTTATCATTCGAAAGCATTTGCAGAAGTCATTTCAATAAACAATATCTTCAGTCAGTCCATAAGCATTAAACATATGCAATGTTTCCATTTCGAGTATAAAAGTTCAGCAAATATTCATACCACAATAACCAAAGTTCAAAATATTTTATTTATGTATAAACATGTGTCTAAAACATGCAGGAAATTTGAAACATGTAAAAACAAGTAAAAATTCGTTTGGAAACTGAGTTACAAAGTTATGCAATTTTAATGCCTAAACACATTTCATTCATTTCTTCTAATTACTTATACTTTGGTGACTACACTAGCTTGCTAGTAACGGTAAAAACAATTTAGGTTCATTTTATGAAATTTCGATAGCATAACGGTACTAACTACCTTAGCCCTCCTACACTAAAAAACACAATTTATATATCTCACAATCAACCAATATCTCCAATGCTATTTTATATACATTCCTTACCACTAATATCGTAGTATCAATTAGTAGCTCGTAGCATTCAAATAAGATCAAAATATAATTAAAACTCCACACTTCTTTTATAAAGAATATTATACACTTTATAACCTTCCATAATTCCTAATACAACAACAATTCTGGTCTGATTTTTACTACATGCCAAAACTACAACTAGCATCAAATCACTTCTTTTTTCGAATCTGACTTCACCAATAGTCTAATATTCATTAGTACAATATTCCGCATGCATGGTAACCCCATTACCTAAGCTTGGACAAAAACATACCCTTGCTTAGCTTAGGTTTTCTTCAATTTTAATATTACCACTATGTTCCTTATCATTTCCATATTGTTTCTACATTCATTATACATGAAGCCATATAGTGTAACCCACAAAACCCTCATGGTCGAAACCCTTAAGAAGTCCTACAATCATTTTAATTCCAATTTGAAGTTATACACAAGCTTAAACTTCAAGAACACATCACATTTTATCTTTTAAAATAAAAAAAATACAAGCTCTCTCACTCTTACCTTATGGTAGAAATTGATGGGGAGTGGTTCACTATGAATTTGGCCACTTTGTTGCTTGATTTTGGTACTAAGTTGTAGAGCTTAGAGAGATGGACAAGTTTGGTGAAGTCGGTTTTTGATTTGGAGGTTGTTTACTAGGGTTTTTGTAAGCTTTCTCTCTCTTAAGTGAGCTTGACTATGGTGGAAGATGGGAGAAGATGGGAGAGATAACAAACTGAGGAAGATAATGAAAAATATCAATTTAAAATAATCTTTAATGCCAAATTATCAAAATGCCCTATTTCATAATTAAAATTCCAATTATGCCCCTTTCTTCCTAATTTCTATTTAAATGATCAGTTAAACTTCCAAATATTTTATTTTCTCATAAAATATAAATGTTCCACACATTCTAATCATTTGTTAAGCTTTTGTAGGGGTTTGGCTGGTAACGAGAGTGAAATTACCAAAATACCCTTAACAATACAATTGCATAGTTTTTGACTTTTGCGAGTGATTTGGTCTTCAAGTTGATATGGCATGAGACTCCTTCACATGTAGATTAATCTATAACTATTAGTTGGTAAAAAGTCAAATTGGTTTGACCGTTATTCATGAAATTTTTTTGACTTATGAAGTTAATCTTCATTTTTGAATTTGTAGCACGCTTTTTGAAACATGCGCAAACAGAGGAATTTTGTGATATAGGTTCTTACCATCTTAATATTTGGCTCCAAATATCGCCAACATGAAGTTTCACTTCCATTGGAATAAGGGAGTTCTCTCTGGGGCCTATCGCCCAATTTTCATTTATACATACAAAACACAGGATATTTGACCCATGATGAGGTTTCTTATTTTTGTAACTTCTTTAACATATATTTAACAATAATAGGAAGTGTGGATCTCACATATACTAATATTGTTTCATAGATTTTAAGGCACTCTACATTGATCTTGAAATTGGTAAAGCAATATGGGAACACCCTGAGTATCATATTCTCTTATATAGGCAATATGATATTCTCTTATATAGGCAATATGACTTGTCCAACAATAGTAGTTGGCAGGTTCCAATCTCAGCTGATCATTAAGATTAGAGACACGAAGATCTATAGCTGTAGGTAACACCCTAGTTTTCGGGGTATGACGTTGGCTCACTAAATAGCTACAGTGAGATAAGTCTTTATTAGTTACTTGCAAGGCAGTATGCCTAATCAAACTTACAAGTACAAATTTATAAACTATGAGTATTTGATATGAACTACGAGTAATTGAAATGAACTGATGAGTATTTGATATGAACAACGAGTATTTGATATGAACTACAAGTAATTAAATGAACTTACGAGTGTTTGATATGAACTACGAGTATTTGATATGAACTTACAAGTGTTTGATATAAACTATGAGTATTTGATATGAACTTATGAGTATTTGATATGAACTATGAATATATGATACAAATTATGAGTAATTGAAATGAACTTATGAGTGTTTGATATAAACTTTATGATTATTTAATATAAAGTATGAGTATTTGTATGAACTATGAGTATTTGTATGAACTAGGAGTATTTGGTACAAACTGTGAGTATTTGATATGAACTATGAGTATTTGAAATAAATTTACAAGTATTTGATATAAACTACGAGTATTTGATATGAACTACGAGTATTTGATATATGATCTTACGATTATTTGATATATGAATTTACGAGTATTTGATATATGAATTTACTAGCATTGATTTCTGAACTTATGAGCTTTGATTTTATAACTATTGAATATTGATTCGAATTGAAGTCTATTATTGAATACTATTTACTGCATTGAATATTATTTGGTTGAAATGTACATCAATTTATTAAAAATCGTAATTGCATCGATTTATTGAACATTTCATTGATTATGTAATTAAATCATTATATTATTAGATTTATGATGTCAGGTTAAAGGGAAAATGAGGTACTTCAAAGTATCCTTCCATGAAATACCCTGAAAAAACCTTGACAGTCTCACCAAGTCCAAGTATCAAGGAGAATAAGAAAAGTGATTGAACATTAGTAATAAGATCTTATAAGAAAATGTATACGAGCATTGATATAAAAAGTTTATCGAGTTGTTGCTTGCTTGCATTTAAAACAGTATACAATATGTTGCTATCCTTTGCAGTTGTATGGTTGACTTATTCGGCTTCTAGCTCACTCTCCCATTATTGCCATCACAGGTTAAGCTGAAGTAGTATAGTTACCGTTCACAGTATTTTACTTCGCAAGATTCAAATTTCAGAGCTCTTGCAATAAATATATGGTATGTAATTTTAGTCAATCTTATTTTTTGGACAGTTTTCTATAGGACTATAAGACAAGATGTGCATTAACTAAAAGTATGCTTATGTTGCAACAATTATCAATATTGGGATGTAAATAAATTTTTATTGTTAAACAAGCTAAAACTAAGAAATATTGGAATATTTTGTAAGGAATTGTTTTGATGAGCTAAATGACCGAATTTTTAGATGAAATTTGACTATGTTATAGATTATGGAGTTTATGAATGGTTAGTCTAATATGAAATTAGTTGAATTTGACTAGTAACTTGATAGATTATCTGAAATTGGTCACGATAGGGGAAATGTTTTAAGGTTATTGTAAATGATTATTTCAATTTTATAAAACTGAGACCTTAGGTAATTGATCTTAAACCTTATTAGGTAACCAGTTATTCAATAGTATGATATGAGACTGCTCACATGACAAACTAGTGAAAAGAAGAATGAAAAACTTAGTTCTAAATTTTCGAATTCCATATAAGTAAAGAAACTATTGTGTCTTTTGGGGGGTGACACACATATACCAAAGGACCTTCCTCTAGCTTTTATTGATAAAATCAAAAACTCATAGGGTTTCTTTAAATCTATAATTGCCTTACTATTATTTTAGATTGCCTGAATGAATTTTGAAAATTAAAATCAAACCTGTAATAACTTAAAAACATAAAAAAAGCCATTACTGCGAATAAAATTCACTATCTTGAAAGGCGTTTGCACACCATCTCTAACGCCACTAAAAGGTTTTGTTTTCTCAATTTATCATTCATACACGGAAGGAAAGCAGCTGATTAGAAAAACAAGAAAAGCAAAATCACCAAGCTTATGTAAAAAGATGGCTTTCCATGCAGAATCTTACCTTTTCAGTGTTGCTCATGTAGGGAAGTTAAACTTTTGAATTTGGCAGCTCATGAACAACCCTCATTTATTGTTAATTAGAGACTCATAGCTAAGAGAACCCTCTAATAGTATTCACATGAGTAGGACACAAAACACGACCTTTGCTTGGGACAAGATGTGGCCAGCAGCAAAGGAAGAAGAAAATGGATTGTTTCATGGGTGCTAAATCCAAGAGACAGAGCAATTATCAAGAATATTTTGTCTAAACTTTCAGTCTAATGTTGTTTAGATAATGCCTCATAACAAAACCCTAAAAAGGTCTTAGCCTTAATCGAACTAAATTAGGCGTTTTAAAATTACTTAATCCAAATCTAATTGACTTGCAGGACATACTCTATCAAAGACTGCCTTTATGTCGAGTAGGAAATACAGAATATCAAGTACAGAGAAAAATTTCGTTTAATGGTACTACAAGTAATGATCAAATCATTCATATATAAATAGAAAATAATAAATAAAGTTATTGGTAATATAATTTATCACCAAGCCATTAGATTTTGAGGGCTTGTACTTAGGGTTTGAAATTGAAGTTTTTGTAGATTTTGTTTATTGTTTAGCAAAGTTTATTGAATGTTCCTAACTTAAATGTGGTTAAAAACCGAAAAACTTTAAGTTATTCAAATGTCAAAAAATTTACGATATTTTTTAAAATTTAGCGATGTTTGGAAACACCTTAACATGTAAATTAGGAGGTGAGAAATTTTCATATTTAGTGACGTTTGTGATTAAAAATAGGCTAAAATACTAAAAAAGTCCCTGAACTTTGTTACTTTTTTTAAATAAATCTTCATACTATTATTGTATCTAAATAAGCCCTGATATTTTGATTTGTACTCAAATAAGTCCTTGTTTCAAATAAAAAGATTGCATATATATATAAATATTGTTTCAAACTTATTTAATCAATCAAAATTCAATTAATTCGATTCAATTAAGTCACTTTTGGATTTAAATTAATTTTATATGTTAGTTTATTCGATTAAATCGATATCTAAAATCACGAATTAAGCCGACTGAATTAATTTGACATTATTTTAAATATATAATATGTAATATACATTATTAAATATTATTTGATATATTTTATCTAACTAGTCTTTTTTATATAGGGAGTTACGTTTTAAATCCAACCGAACAAATCGATTACTCACTTATATAAAAGATTGATTTATGTTAATGACTCATTTATATATAAATTAAAGATTAACAGCTTATCTAGGTACAAATTAAAGTTTAAGGGCTTATTCAAACTTAAATAAAATTCTAAGAGCTTATCTAGATGCAATAAAAGTACAAGAGCTAATTTAAATAAAGTAACAAAGTTCAAAGGCTTTTTTAATATTTTAGCCTTAAAATACACTTAATAGAGACATTTAGCAGAATTTGATTTAATAAACCCTACAAAACACCATCAAATAGTTCGATTTATTGGGTTTATTAATATTAATTGTTTAAAATTAAGATACTCTTATAATGAATATTTAAAATATATAACTTAAGCCATGTTAAGATGTCACCGCACTTCCATTGCAGTGATATCCAAAGGGAATCAAATAGTTAAATTAACCCAACTACAGCACCAGGTGCGTTTGGATTGCACCCTAGTGCAGTTCAAAGAATCCCCTCCGGTAGGACAGGAGGAGGTACAGTGTGATAGAAAGATAAAATTACCCCTTTAACCTAATTTTTTAAAATATATTTTTATTTTTTATTTTATTAAATTTTCTTTATAATAATTTTAAAAATAATTTATTATTTAGAAAATAGTAAAATATTTTAAAAATATTTAATAATAAGAATATAAATTTATATGAAGTAAATTTTATTAATTTTTAATTTCTTAAAGATGTTTTTCTGATATAAAATAATTTCATAAATGTTTAATTATTTTATTGATTTTATCAATAGAAAATGTATATTATAAATAAATTTCATTATACATAAATTTTAATCTAATATCTTTAATTGTTATTTTTAATTTTTACTACATTTGTCTCGCTACCATTGCTCCGATTGCATATAACCACGTATCATCATTTCACTATCAAATCTCACCCCTATAATGACTAGCCTCACAGCTACAGTAACTAAACTTACCAGAGCAAATTACACCGTCTATCCACACTAACCCTTAATCGAGCTAACATCGAATTTTAAATATAAAACTTAAGGTCCAAAATTTTAAATAGATAAGAATTAGTGGAGAAGGAGAATTCATGCTAATTACTTAGTGTGAGATCATATATTAATTTATATAACCTACCATAATATTGAAATAAAGGCTCTGATAATGATGATAATGAATCAAATGGTTAAAGAAGAGTTGTCTTACATTGTAAAACTTGAATTCAAATCTAAACAATCCTACTCCTATCATCAATTATCTAAAAAAATTTGAGGAAATAAAACCAGAAAACAAGAAATAAAAAAAAATCAGTCTTGGTTTTTCAATATTCAATTAACCTCAGAAAATGACTTTTGCTTTTCTTTTTCCTGACCCAAGCTGGGCACCACTTGTCTTTTGCAAATGAGAGATATTTTTGCTGGTCTCTTACTCCGCACCAATTTATACGAAAAAAAAATCAAGCAAATACATTTCCAATTTATGACTGATCAATTGCTCCTCCACCAGTACACGCCAATTGACCATACAATAGGTTGAAGAAAATTAAAACAACTATGTATATATTTTTAATCACAAGTATATTAATCTGTTTTACGATTTAAAATTAATTTTATTCGAATCGAGAGTGATAAATGATAAAACTTTTACAACAACGATGATTTCAAAATTTGAATTATATTTAAATACTTAAAAAAATTCAGTTTTACTTTTTTCTACCTGTTGTTGATGTTACCAACTATACTTTTCTATTATTATCTATCATTGTGCAGTTGATATTCTTTTGTGTTAAGAGTTTTTGCTAACCATAAGGCCTTGTTTCCATCGCAAAAAGCAATTCTTAAAATTATCTTTCCAAAAATATTAATTAACCTTGGCAACTTAACGTTACAACTAACAACTCTAACAAGTAAATAAATAATAAATTTTATCTA
Organism: Heritiera fomes; assembly: GCA_032173925.1. Taxonomy (NCBI): domain Eukaryota; kingdom Viridiplantae; phylum Streptophyta; class Magnoliopsida; order Malvales; family Malvaceae; genus Heritiera; species Heritiera fomes. Next base: position 22,718,269 of record JAPDPM010000001.1, on the reverse strand, counting down.
AAATACTTCAATTGGGAAAATTTTCTTTTATTTTTTTTCATAAAATGTTTGCCAACATGCAAAATCAAAATACAATGAGTTATCTTAAAACTTAATCCTAAACCCAAAACAAATGGAAAAAAATAAACCCCAAAATAAATTACATTTTTTCCTTGCAACATTCGAAATGCCAACATAATCAAATATCTTTCAAACCAAAATCATTTTTATCTATCGTTCTCGAGCTGGCTTGGACTGCATATTGGGATTAAGAGTAGGTAAGGGCTTTGTATCTTCTATCTTCACGTAAACCTATAAAATGACATGGCTCATTAAATGAAAAGTATTGAAATGTGATTATCAAAGGGACTGCTCCTAATATTTTTCTATTAATTTAAATTAATTTTATAGTATATATATATAGTATTAATATCCAATGCACCATCAATAGAGTTTTTTAATTTTACAAACGGTGTTAGGATGATGACATATGCCTTTTAAAAATATTAATAAAATAAAAAATAAATAAAATAAAATATATGTTATCATACTAATAGAGTCAAAAAACTTCATTAACATTGTATGGGATAATTATTCATATATATATTTGTCGAACCTGAAAACAAAAAATAAAATAAAATAAAAATTCCAATCTCAGACCTAGACTTTTGCCCTTTTTGGTTTTTCAATATTCCATTAATTTCAGAAAACGACTTTTTTCTTTCTTGACCTGAGCATCACTTATCTTTCGCAAATGGGAGATACTTTTGCGGTCTCTTACTCCACACCAATTTATACGAAAATGAAAATCAAGCATATACATTTCCAACCTATAGCGGGTCAATCACTCCACCAGTCCACGCGCAATTCAACATATAAGTGGAAGAAGAAAATTAAAACAATTTTATTTTACAGATGTCCACCTTTGTTTAAAAATATATAATCAACTACACTTTTCTATTATAAAAATTTTGCGTTTGATACTTCCAAAAAAATGATTTTGCTATTAACGTCATTTTTATCGATAATGATAAGCAAAACAAAAAAATGATGATACTTTTAAAAATATTTTGTCAAACACAATTCCTTTCACATCCTACAAATTAATTTCTTGTTACTTTTTAAATTAGCCTTTCTGTTAGATGTTGATAGTTATTTGTTAATTATGTCTGTTTTTAAATTTTTTCTATTAATTTGAGTTAAATAGGTAAGTTAATATATTTAATGAGACTTGACTCTTAGTAAATTAATTTAATCAAAACTGATTTAGTAAGGAGGAGTATAAAATAATTGTTATATGTCTTCCAAAACTTATGAGAGGTTATTATTTTATTAGTGTCTAGAACACCTACTTTTTATAATCAGCTTATCAGTCATTAATCTTTGTTATTCTTTTGTCGATAAGAGTTTCTTGCCAACCATAAGACCTTGTATATATCCTCATAGTTTTTTGATTGGTATTTATTTTCTCTATTACTACGATTTTCATTTCAAGAAGTTCTTCAATAGTGCTGTAGTTTGGGATGTATATGAGGATAATAAACCCTTACGTTACAAAATATATTGTGCCTAGGATGTAAATAAATTATTATTGCTTAACTCGTCCTTACTGATAAAAAATATTGGGAATATTTGTTAAGTATATATTTCCAAGAGATAAACAATTTTATTTTTTTGGTAATTTCTTGGCAATTTAGTAGATTGAGATGTATACTAGACAAATGGACACTTGGAATGTGCAATATACTATTTCTGGCATGTAAATAAATTCATTGCCTTAAAATGGTCATTACTGATATAATAACCGATAGCTATGCAATTTGATATTTGTGGTTACATGACGATTCTGTGAATGTGATTTTGACAGAGACCTTAGGCAAGAGCCATAAGCTAAGTGAGATAGACATCTACTTAATTATAACAGACTACACAAAACGAATGACAAACTAGTGTCAAAAGGAAAAGTTTGCCTAGAATTTCGTAAACCATGCAATTTAAATAAAATATTACCATCACGGGTTGTAATGCCTAATTTATCTAACGAAAATATTCAAGAAAGCCAATTAGTACTTCTAGAACATATTGAGGTGAGAGAAATTTCTAGGATTAGAGCCAAATCATTGGAAAAGTTTTAGAAAATATTCATAATACATAATTATATCAAAATTAATATAAACATAAGGCAAATTTTGAAAATAACCTAAAACTAGTTGTATGATAACCATGAATTCCTGATCTTGGTAAGTAAAATTAATATATTATTGGGAGTAATTAGATAAACAAATGATAATTATACAGAGTATGGAGTCATGAAGTAAGCATGAGAATTAAGAGGATTTATTTACAAGAAATATGGGAATTGAGGATAATGAGAATTAATGGGTTGGAAAAAATATACCGGAAAGATTGAAATGGAAATTTAATGTATGCTAATGGGTATGTCAAAGTAATTAAATTAAAGATTTGTTATGGGGTTGAAAGATTTTAATTAGTTGTATGTGATCAAATTGATTTATTGAAGATTTACCTTTAAGAAATTAATTATGTTAACTATTAAGGGTATAAATCAATAAATAAATGTATTTACATTAAAAATATATAAATCATTTAAAGAAAAAAATTAATATAATATAAAATATATAAATAAAAATAAATTATTTGGGGGGGGGGGGGGGGGGGGGGGGGGGGGGGGGGTGGGTGGTGGTGGTTTGTGGCGAGACCGCACCCCTTAAGGAAAAAAAAACCTTGTGAGATATGCAGGAGATGAGAAGGGGGGGGGGGGGGGGGGGGGGGGGGGGGGGGGGGGGGGGGGGGGGGGGGTGGGGGGTGTTTGTGGCAAGACCGCACCCCTTAAGAAAAAAAAAACCTTGTGAGATATGCAGGAGATGAGAAAGAGGGCAAAAGAAGAGGAAGAATTTTGAAAGGAAATTGGAGAAGAAGAGTGAGCTCGAGAGACCGATAAAGAGAAACTTAAGGGTGCCCAGCGAGAGGTGATTGAGCTGAAGAAAAAAGAAAAGAAATAGGGAAAGAAAGGAAAGCTGGAACCTTGAGAAGGGACCCTGAATCGCTGCTGGAAGGAAGCGAATGAAGAAAAAAAACAGAGTTGAAAGGCCACGGTTTTGAGGCTGAGATGATGTGATCTTAAGGGCTGTTTCTAGTGGCTGTACAGGGAGTGAAGAAAACAGGGGTCTTAACGGCTGAAGAAAGGTTGTGTTGGGGTTGAAACAGAGCTGATGACAAAGTTGGAATGACGTGCCTTATGGGCTTAGCTGGGTGGCCTGAACAGAGGAAGACAGGGCTAAATTTGGGGCCTACTGTAGCTGCTGGACAGAGCAACAAACGGTGGCTGAGCAGGGAGCTCCGGTGTAAAGAAAAAAAAAGAAAAAGGAGAGGAACCAGGGAATTTTCCTAGGCGAAGATCTAAAAGGGGGTAAGAAAATAAGTCGCTATTTAATAAATGTTTATATAGCTTAATTTAATATTCTTTGAGTGTCAATGTGTGAAGACAGTAAATTTTCGATATCACCAACAATTGATTGACATGAGTGGCTAGTGGCTCTTGCTCCTTAAGCAAGGCCAGAGTTCGAATCTTGACTTTTGTATGGAGTGTCAATGTTGGGAGGGGAACTGCCTAACCACGCTCTGTCTCCTCCGACTCCGGAATAGTCACCGAAGGTGGATACCGGAGAGTTTCGACCAAAAAAATAAATTTTCGATATCCGAACTTGTAAGTTAATATGTAATTAAAGCGTATTAACTGTAAAGGCATAATTTCAAAAAATTGGATGTATGGAAATTGTTTGTATTTAAAGGAAAAAGAAAGTTTAAAAAATTTTGGAAGTAGTAAGGATATCAATGTACATGAGTGTAGTATATAAGCACGCATGAATTTAATTAAAGTAAACAAATCCAATATATATATATATATAGATATATATGTGCGTATGCATGTGAATCTAATTTAAATGCATATAACGTGCATGCATACATGCATAAGTACAAGTATATATATATATATATATATATTTATATAAATGACTAAGGGAAACAAAAAGAATAAAGTAATATACGTATAAGGCTATATTAACTCAAGTTAAGGAGAAATACAATTTTATATACAGGGCTAAATGCATGCATACGTATATACATATATATATATTTAAAAATAATAATAATAAAATAATATCTATATAATATTATTAAAAATAATAAAATAGATAAAAGAAAATATATGTTTACATCTATTTAAGTACAGTAAGATATATATATATATATATATATATTTATATAGGATATAAACATATATGATATATATATTTGATAAAAAATATTTGTATAAAATATACATAAAAAAAAAGGCTTTTGATTGGCTTCCTGAGGAAGCCACTCAATTGCAGTGGGAGCAGGTCGCCTAAACGAAAACAGGAAAGGGAGCTCCCTGTAAAAAGAGAAGGGGAAGCAGGGCAAAAAAAAAAAAGGAAAAGGATGGAAAGGGAGCTAACTCCCTGATGGGTGAAGAGAATGGCAAACGAGAGAGGGAGGTGAGGCGAGGTTGACAGAGAAAAGGCTGGCGGTGGAAGAGTGAAAGCCGAGAGAGGGAGGCGGAACAGAGGAGTTCGTTAGGGAATTTTGGCTCTTTAAGGCTGGAAAGTCGGCTCGTTGCAGGCTTCAACATAGGGTTTAACAGGGGAAACGTGGCTTGAAGGGGCCGAAATGGTGCCGTTTAAAAGGCTGAATGAGGGAAGGATACAGGGGACGTTCTCGGTGGAAGAAACAAACATGGAGTAAACGAATGTCGGGAGAGATTAAGGTAGGCAGAACCGAGACTGATAAGAGGAAATTCCACTCGGTTCAAAAGCAAAGTAGCAACAGGAAGCTGCTGGTTTCCCCTCTCAGCTGAAGCAAAGCCAGTTGTTGGGCGTAAACAGAGTGCTAAAGCAAAGAAGACTGAAGCATTGTAGGAGATGAGCAGCTGAAGCTTTCGTGAAGCAAGGGCTTTCGGTGAGAGCAGGGGTTGCTGTGAAGAACGATCGATCAGGCATGAAATAAGTTGCTGAAGCAAGTTTTTAGAAGGATCCCAGGGTCTCTCAGATGCTACTTGTAGCAGGGGTGATTTTAAGAGCAAACGCAAGTCTGTTTTAAGGCTAAAACAGGGGACTGATTAGGCTGACTTGGAGAGTTGCCAAGAAAGGAAGCAAGAGCTGCGGAGAATTGAAGTAAGGTACAGAACAGAAGAGGGAAATAGTATGAACAGCAGTTCTCGGCAAAGCACAAAAAACTGTGTGTAAAACCAATTGCACCGAGAGAGAACCAGCAAAGGAGAAGAATAGGAAAGTAAAGAGAGAAAGGAGGAATTAAAGTCTACTCACCCTCCCACATTTTCACCATTTTCTTGGTTTTAAAACCTCGAAGTAGCTGCAGTTTTGGAAGTAAACAGTAGCAGTTGGTGAGGTGAAAACCGTAACAGCAAGGGTCTAGCTGGGCATTACCTTGTTTGGTTGAGTTTTGAGAGGGCCAAAGAATCTACTGTTTGAGGTGAGAATTCAGCGTTATAATTTATTTTTGTAAGAACAATTTTTTTAAATAAAAGAAATCAAAAATCAAAATATAATAAAAATAATAAAAAAGGTCCATTTTGGTTTTCTTGCAATCCCAAACTTTAAAAACCTTCCCATGCAAACCATGTACCCTATGCAACTTTCAATCAAACCCCACATTTAAAGAGTTGACTCGGAGATTTGAAAGGAAATAAATAAATAAATAAAGGGAGAAATTTAAAGAGTTGATTATTTTAAGGAAAAAAATAAATATGGAAGAAATATGAAAATAAAAGGAAAGAAATTAAAAAACGTAATCAAAATAAAAAATAATGAAAGGAAACAATTTAAATGGATGAAATAATCTGGTAAAAAAAAAGAGTCAAACAAAAAATCAATAAATAATAGAATAAAATCTCATTATGGATGGAAATGAACCAAAACTTGGTTCTTTCCATTCTCACTTTAAGCTAGCAATTTCTAAATATATGTGGGGCGAACACACAAAGGAGCAGAAAGGAGGCATCAAAGGAAACTGAAGAGAAATTTAAAGGAGAGACCAAAAAAAGAAGAGAGCTGCTAAATAAATCTTATTTTTTTTTCTCACACTCTATTTTACACTATAAATTACTGTTCATTTAAGAGAAAAAAATGGGTGTGAGAAACAAAAAATGGGGTGTATCTAGAAGCTCTCAAAAAAGAAAAAACAGAGGGAGAGAGAGCCACCACCCTTAGTTGCCCAAACCTCATCACCGCCAATAACCACTCTCTGCTACTGTTTGGTCTCTGTATCGCTGCTTGCAACATTGCTCCAAGATCGCATTTTCCTCTCCTTCCATTCTTACACGTTGCCGAGCCCCCTCCACCGCTCTTGCTCATCTTGCGTCCAGCCTTGTACCGAAACCAACCTGCTCTTGTCGATTGAAACAACCTACTGTTGCTGCTCTTTTGCTGTCCTCGCCTCGCCTCCTGCTATTCTTTATCGCGCCTCTATTGCCTGAGCTTGCTGCCGGTTCGTCGTTTAGCCTCACTGCTGCGCTGTCCTGCGTTATAGCTACTGGATCCTCTGGCGCCTCATTTCCATACTGCTACAAGATTGCTGCACTACGCTGCCTTGTAGACAGTGCACCTAGGATTTGACGTGCCCTGCCTAATTGCTTCTGATTTGAAAATCCTTGTAACACCCACCAGTGACCGGCCTTCGTTTGTGAAAAGAAAGAGAGAGCGATCGGTTTTGGCAAAGAAAAGGGAGGCTCGTGATTCGTATACAGGTCTACTAGCACCCACTTGTTTATTGATTTATGGGCTTGTTATTTCCTTGATTCACAAATCTTATTGCCGATCTTTCCGTTCTCCGCCTCGGGTTGGTAGAACTTAACCAGAGCCATTGTTTGCTCTTTCATTTTCTCTGTGCTAGGAGTCCTTCTCCTTCTACCCATATATTTCTTGGATTCAAACAAAAGACGCTTTTTCAGTTTGGTTTGGAACTTTCTTGTTTTCTTGGCTATAGTTATTCACCTTGCCTTACAAATTTGCATTAAGTTCGAAAGGACGAGCTCAGTTATGGTCCTAATAAACGAGAATCAGGAGGTAGGTGAAGAAGGTCAGGATGATATCATCGCAGATCTGGATTATCTGGAGTTAAAAGCAGACGATGAAGTTAGCAGACAAGTTAAGCAGCACTCTTTGGTTGGAAAGGTGGCTGCTGATAAAACCATTAAAGTGGGTCCTCTCCGGGTTATTTTATCAAAAGCGTGGCCAGTGGAGGAGAGTCTAGAGATACACGAAATGGAGAGAAACATTTTCTTGTTCGTGTTTTCTGCAGAGAAAGACAAGAGAAAGGTGCTAGCACAGGGGCCCTGGTCAGTCATGAACAACCATTTAATATTGAAGGAATGGCCGTCGGAAGCGACCCTTGAAGAGATCGACTTCACTACAACGGAGTTTTGGGTGCAGGTGTTAAACGTGCCCTTCGCTTATTTAACACAGGAAAATGCTAACAAAATTGCCTCAGTCTTCCCAGAATTGATTAAACTGGATTTTGAACCAGAGGAAAAGATTAGATGGACGGGGGTTATGCGTATGAAAGTTGCGGTACGGGTAGAGGATCCATTGAAGACCGGATTCAATCTTAGGAGGAAGGACAAGCCTACAATATGGGTTAAATTCAAATATGAGCGGTTGCCGGATTTCTGTTATCATTGCGGAAGATTGGGTCATGTGATGCGGGATTGCTATTATGAACACGATGGAGTCAAGAAAAGCTTGTTTGGGTTTTGGCTGAGGGCTGAACAAAACCTCAGAAAGGAGGATAGAAGAACGCTAGCAAGTGGCAAACAGGAGAAGGGGAAGACAGTAATGGTGGCGCGTGCTTTTCACAGAACTGATAAGGAGGTAGGATCGATGAGTCTTGGGAACGAAACCGAGAAGTCTGCTGGCGGAGTAAATGTTGGCAAAAAGGGAAAGTCAACATCAGACCTTTCTGCTGACAAAAACACTATTGTGCTATTGGAATTGGAACCAATGGAGAAAACGGATGCTTTGGAAAAGGGCAGACTTGAAGAAGGAATACTAGGGTCATCATTACAGAAAGGAGATTTCGAGACGGAAAATGATAGCTTGGAGAATATAGCAGAAGATGTCCTGATAAAAGAGCCTGCAACGTCCTCTCATAAAGGCCACGGGATTAAAAGAGGCAGAGAGGGAGCGGAATGAGAATAGGAAAAGAAACTTAAGGCTGACCTTCGGGCCCAAATACAAAGCTGGGCCTATGAGATGCAACCTGGTAGTTGGAACGTGCTGCAAACGGGAATGGTCCAGGACGAAAATTTGTTGAATAGAGCATTTGGGTATGGGACACGGGAGGAGTTCTCGGCCTTATTCCAAAAATGGGAGATCCAGCTCAAAGGAAAAGGAGGGGGTAATAAAAGGTTGCTGCAGATAAAGAGAGCTGCCCGGGCCAAGGTAAGGATGGAGAGACTTCGACAAGACATGGAGTCAGCGTGCGAGTCTAGGGAAGACAGGATAAGAAGAATACAGAAATGCTATGAATATCCAAATGTGGAGCTGGTGGAGATGGGAGAGATGGAGATTTCTAGAGATAGTGAAAGGGTGGTGGTGGCTGACCCAGAACAACCACAAGGTGACAAATGAGTATTATAGCATGGAATTGCCGTGGACTTGGACAACCCACGGCAATTCGAGCTCTCAAGGAGCTTGTTTTTAAGAACCGTCCCTCCATTCTTTTTCTAATGGAGACTAAACAACGGAAAAATAAATTGGAGCGCCTTAGAAATAGGCTGGGTTTTGGTAAAAGCTTTTATGTAGAGCCAAGGGGCAGATCGGGGGGATTGGCGTTATGGTGGGTTGAGGTTTGTGATCTTGAGATTTTGACAGGTTCTCGTTTCTTTATTGATGTCAGACTGAATTTAAGCAACGAGAATTTTTGGTTCTGTACTTTTGTCTATGGAAATCCTATTCGTAGAGAAAGAGGCCAGGTTTGGGACTCAATTAGGAGTCTTAGAAGGTCTCAAAAAACTGAATGGTGCTGCTTGGGTGATTTCAACGCGATCAGATCGCAAGAGGAGAAAATAGGAGGAAGACCAATTCGTCGCCAAGAAACGGAGGAATTTAATCGGCTCATTGAGGAATGCGGTTTGATGGAATTGGATTTACAAGGAGACCCGTTCACGTGGTCTAACAATAGAGTGGGGGAAGACAATATTCAGGAACATCTTGATAAGGTGTTTTTCACGACAGAGTGGGGTGAACTGTTTCCAAGGGCCCGAGGGGAAAGCGTGGTGACAGCAAGTGCTTCAGATCATAGCCCTATTGTTGTGTGGCTCGAAGGTTTGAGATGACATCTGAAAAAAGATTTTAGATTTGAATCAAAATGGCTGCTGGATCAGGAATGTGCAGATGTGGTATCTCAAGCGTGGTCTAAGGAGGTGAGAGGGTCTCGGATGTATTGTTTGCAAAGGAAGTTGGACTTTACCAGGGAAAATCTAAAGGATTGGAGTAGGAGGAAATTCAGAGGACAGCGTCAGGAGATTAACTCTCTAATGGAAAGAATCCGAGAGCTTCAGGCAACCCCCCTTTCAGCAAATTCAAGAGAGGAGATTCGGAGGTTGAAGGCAAAGGTTGATGTCAGACTTGAAATGGACGAGAGATTCTGGCAACAAAGGTCAAGGGTTGAATGGCTTAACTGTGGGGATCGAAATACACGTTTTTTCCATGCCTCTGCCAGGAACAGGAAAAGGGTTAATTCTATTCTCAAAATTAAAAATCAGGAGGGGAGATGGATAACAGAGGAGGAAGAGGTGGTCCATTTTATAAACAAGCATTTCCAAGAGCTGTTCAAAGCTAGACCACTTCAGGATGTGGAGGAAGTTCTTGAGGCAGTTGAGGAAGTCATCTCACCTGATATGAATGCTGCCCTATGCAAGGATGTTTCTGATGAAGAAATTCATAAAGCTGTTTTTGAATTGGGGGCGTTAAAAGCCCCTGGACCTGATGGTTTCTCAGGGGTGTTTTATCATAATTTCTGGGATTCTATTGCTGAGGATCTAGGAAAGGCAGTTCGAGGCTTTTTCCAAAGTGGTCACCTCCTAAAGGAGATCAATAGGACCACTGTGGTTCTAATTCCAAAGCAGAGATTTCCTGAAGAGGTTGGGCATTACAGGCCAATTAGCCTATGCAATTTTTCTTACAAGGTGATATCTAAACTTATGGCTAATAGGCTTAAACCTTTGCTAAATGGGATTATTTCTCAGTGTCAAACAGCTTTTGTCCCAGGAAGGCAAATACAGGATACCATCATCTTGGCACATGAAGTTTTCCATGCCATCAAGAATCGGAGGAAAGGAAATAGAGGAGGTCTGGTTTTTAAAATTGATCTCAGCAAGGCCTATGACAGAGTGGATTGGAAATTCTTAGAACTCCTAATGAGGAAGATGGGTTTCAGTCATTTTTGGACCGAGAGAATCATGGAATGCATTTCTTCTCCTCAGATGGCTATTGTTGTAAATGGAGTGAGGGGTCAAACTTTCAAGCCCCAAAGAGGTCTCAGGCAAGGTGATCCACTTTCTCCTTATCTCTTTATTCTACTTAGTAATGTGCTATCTTTGCTTATTGACAAGTCAGTTGCAGAAGGTCGGTTCAAAGGTTTTCAAATTAATAGAAGATGCCCAGTCCTTAGCCATCTGCTATTTGCGGATGATTGCTTGCTGTTTTCCTATGCTGATGAACAAAATTGTGATGTTATTTTGGATATCCTCAGAAAATTTTGTAATGCAACAGGTCAGGAGGTTAATTTTGCAAAATCGGCAGTTTTTTTCTCTCCAAATACAAATAGAAATTTCAGAGAAGAGGTCAAATATAAATGGGGGATACGGGACATGGGCAGAAAAAGTAGCTATTTGGGAGTTCCATCTTTGTGGGGAAGAGGGAAGAAGGAAGCATTGGATTTCATCATCCAAAAAATCAAGTCCAAAACCAGTGCATGGAAAGGGAAATTGCTCTCCCAAGCCGGGAAAGAGACTTTAACAAAGTCCGTGGCCTCAGCAGTTCCTGTATTTGTCATGAAATGTTTCAAACTTCCCCTCTCATTCTGTCAAGAGATAAATTCTATCCTTTCTAAATTCTGGTGGGGAAATGCTGAATCGGAATTGTCAATACACTGGATGAGTTGGCAGAAAGTGTCCAGGTCCAAGGAAAGAGGGGGAATGGGATTTCGAGATTTCACGACATTTAATAAGGCTCTTTTGGCAAAGCAAGCCTGGAGAATGCTCAAAAACCCGAATCTTCTTTGGGTTAAGGTGATGAAGGCAATCTACTTTCCTTTCACCACGGTCCTAAATGCAGCCAAAGGAAGGATTTCTTCATGGGGTTGGAGGAGTCTGTGTGAAGGAATTGAAGTGCTGAAGTTGGGAACTCGTTGGAATGTCGGGGATGGATGTAACATCCAAATTTGGGAGGACCAGTGGGTTCCATCCTTGAATTCTTTTTGTATTCGATCCCCTAGACCTAATGGTAACAGGTTTTTCTTAGTGTCTCAGCTGATTGATAATGTTACCAGGTCATGGAGAATGAATCTTGTGAGGGAACTTTTTGCAAAAGAAGAAGCTGATGCTATTGCCTCAATTCCTATTGGTCCCCAGGGTCTTAAGGATTCATTGGTTTGGCATTTTTCAAAAGATGGGGAGTTCACTGTCAAATCTGGATTCCATGCCATTGAGTCTCTTCAAGGTCAGAGTTCGGACCCTTCATCTAGCTCTGGGTCTTGTTTCGACAAAACTTTTTGGAGAAGTGTTTGGCTCCTCCCAACCATACCCAAAGTGAAGAATTTCATTTGGAGAGCATGCAATAATGCTCTTGGGACCTGTGAAAATCTCGCTAGAAGGCTAAAAAGGAGTGCAACTCAGTGCCCTCGTTGTGATCAAGAACCTGAAACAGTCGAACATGTGCTGTTTTTCTGCCCTTTTGCATTAGCAGTCTGGAGGGCATCTTCATTTAGCTTTTGCCCACGGAGAGAAGGTTTTAAAGGGTTCAAATTCTGGTGGAACGAAGCAGTGAGGCCTTTGCCTGAGTTTGGTTCTCCTAACCCAAAAGGATGCATCGCCTACCTGTGTTGGCTGCTGTGGAAATGTAGAAATGATTTTGTGTTTGAAAATAAAACAGGGGATCCTATTGCACTGTGGTTGGAGGCTTGTTTTCTCTCTGAAGAATTTCTTGCAAAGGCTTGCACCAACTCCCCTTCAAGGGACGAGACAGAAAGGAGCTTTACTTGGGAAAGACCTCCAACCTCCTTTGTGAAAGTAAATTGTGATGCTTCTGTTGACGCGGTTTCAGGTTCTGCTGGTATTGCTGTGGTCATTAGGGATGAAAATGGCGTAATTGTTGATGGAACACATTCCATCTGTAGAGCTGGTGCAGTTGTGGTTGCAGAAGCATTGGCGATCAGATTGGGGTGTTTTCTAGCGATGCGGCGTGGTTGGCAAAATGTTCTTGTTGAATCAGATTGTGCGGAAGTCATTGGGTGACTAAATGGAAGGGTTCCTACTCGGTGTTGGCAGACACTGGCAGTAGAGGAGGATATCCTATACCTTAAGCAGTTCTTCTCTAACATTTCGTTTCTGTATGTTCATAGGAAAGCAAATGGTGTGGCCGATTGGGTTGCAAGGAAAACCAGGATTCGGAAATGTCCCCATAACTGGTTTACTTGTCCACCCAGGGAGCTGCTAAACCTTCTGTAATTCTTTTGTGTAATGAAAGCTTTGTTCTGAACAAAAAAAAAACAAATCTTATTGCCTCACTTAGTGGATTTATTAATTTATATTATTTCCTCGATTAAAAGTCGTTTTGATGGCCTATATGCCATTTATTTCTTTGTAAGAATCATAAATCTTTTATGCCTTACCTGATAGCATTATCATTAGCTTTTGAGGAATGTTTTTTAGTTATTTATTATATATTGAAATATAAGATTAAATAAATGTAATTCATGATTATTCAACTCATAAAATAAATTTATAAAATTAAAATCGTAAATAAATTTGTAAATTTTCACTGTCTTAAGAAAAATATGATAAAGTTTGGTTCAATGATGAGATTTCTTAGAAATCACAAGTGGTGATTTTTCGGTAATCCTTAAGGTTAAAATAAAATACTTAAATATTCCCAGCGTATTGGAATATTTAAGTAATTTATTTCAATATTAAAAATTCTTATATAATTAAATTTATGAAATAAGTTTATACTTTAAATAAAAATAAATAAATAAAATATAAATCTGAAATAAATGAACAAACAAAAATATAAATCTTAAAAGCACTTCTGATGATAGGATTTCATAGAAATCACAAGTAGTGATTCTTTGATAATCCTTAGGATCAAAATAAAATTCTTAAATGTCACCAACGTATTAGGATATTTAAGTGATTTTATTTTGATATTAAAATTTCTAATTTCATGAAATAAATTAAGAAAATAAAAAAAATAACAAATAAAAACAAATGGATAAATAAATAAAAAATAAATAAAGCATAAATCCGATGATGAGATGTTACGGAATTCACAAGTAGTGATTCCTAGCTGATCTCTAGGTGAGAAAAATTCACTAAATATTACCAAATTATTAGAATATTTAGTATGATTTTTTCAATAAAAATAAGATCTAATAAAATAAATAAATTTTAAAATAATAATATAATAAAATAAAAATGAAATAAGATAAAATAATAAATCTTTTCATATGCATCTTGTCTACATCATATGCATTCATATAATTGCAAAATAAGTGTGGATCTTCTGATGATGAGATTCTATAGAAATCATAAGTAACGATTCTTAAGAAATCCCTAGGTGAGGAAATTATTCGAAATATTACCAAAAGTATTGGGGTACTTCGGAATAATTTTCAATATAAAATATTCTCATTTATTTCAAGTAAAAAAATAATAAAATTTAATATAAATAAAGAAATAAAATATTTCAAATAAAAATAAATAAATAAATGAATAAATAAATGGTTTCAAAACAAATGAAAGTTTTTTTTTAGGCATTCAACTAAGTGGTTTCAAAATAAAACAAATAAAAATAAATAAATGGAAATCTTCTTAAATGTTTAATTAAGACCATTTTATTAAGATCAAAAGATAATGCATGATTAAGTGTTACTGTTTTTTAACGGGCGTTGTGGGGGTGCTAATCCTTCCCCACACATAATCGAACTCCCAAACACAAATTTTGTTTTCACAAACCAAAAATTATTTTTAATAAATTTATTTAATTTTAAGATTTTATTAAAAAAATAAATGATTTTAGGTGGCCAATCACACCTAGTAAAAATATATTGGTGGCGACTCTCTTTTGTGGTTTCAAAAATTCTTTAGCGATAGAGTCTTCGGACGAAATCGTTATGACACACAACAACTAATGGTAGAGAAAATAGAGATGCAAGGTGCGACAAAAAAAAAAAAAAGAAAAGAAAAGAAAAGAAAAGGGAAGGCCGACTATGGGCTTAAACCGAGAAAGGTGAGACCCTTTAGTTCTTGAAATCTCTTAATATACACATACACATATGTATATGCATATGTAATACAAGGATGTATCTTACATATATACATAATGTGTGTATATTATATACACACACACACACAAAGAGATAAAAGAATAATATATTTTCAGATATGTATACATATTCGTATACATACATAAGTACTTATATATATATATATAAACACACATATACACGGATGAGTGTGTGTGTGTGTATATCTTTATAATGATGAAAAGTTAGCCTATGGCCTAGTAGTGAACTTGAATAGATGTAGCTTTAAGTTAGTTATCTTCAAGCATGGAAGTAAGTATGATATGAGTATGTGACTATAATGGTAATGAAATGTTGACGTGGATTGGAGTGGGAGCTTGAGTTATGACTTGTACAACTGGGGGAAGAAAATAGCAAAGCATTGATGTAAGTGAGTTAAGTAAAGTTTGTTAAAATCATATCGTAGGAGATGACTAGATTTATTTTAATAATTAATTTAGCTTTTGAATTAAGCGATACAACACTATTGGGCAATTAAGGTAAGTAAAGGTAAGATTGAAGATACAATTAAATTGTGATTTTGGACATTGCTTGGGTTGGATTAAGACGTTGTTTTCTGCCTTGTGTGTTGTGGTCAGCTAAGCTTGTGTGTTGTGTGAGATGTATTGTATGTGCTAAATTAATATGTGAACATCTCTTGTAAATATACAATGTAGAAATTAGTCTACATATTGGATTGTGATAAGACTAGTGAATTATGATTGAGATTGAATAACTGAATTGTAATGAAATGTCTGAATTGTGGTTGAGATAAAAATTGTGGAATAGAACATGTGTTATTACATTTTTTGTAGGTTGGGTTAGGTTAAAATATAAGTCGTTATGCCGTCGAAATTTCTAGTGATTTGAATAAGAATAAGTGAAATTATGAACCTTACTTATTTCATATATGAAATACTTTGTGTACATGTGCATGATTTGCATTAATTACACTAGGTAGCCATACAAAATGTGTAGTTGCATATCATTGATTTATGCATGATTCTTCCATAGCGTGTATTCAAGCTACTTTTATGCATAAGTTTTATAATGACTTATATCATGTTTTAGCTTGAAGGATTTTGGTTTTGAGTTGACCTTTGAAGTAAATTGAAAATCATGCATATTTGAAACTCAAAACTGTTTTAATCAGTGTTTTTTTTATCTGAGGGAGCTACCTTTAGAGTTTTAGGGGACCTACGTGCTACATGAGTTCCTCTAAGACCATGGAAGTCACTTCTAGGATTTCAAAGGAGTTAAGTGCTACACGAGAAATCTGTTTTCAAACTGTTTTTGAGTGCAAACATGCCCATCGAGCCTATCGAGCCTCGCTCTAGGTTCCATTACCTGTCTATTGAGTTTTGTACTCTAGACCAGTGCAATGTATTGTACCTATTGAGCCTAGTGCTCTTGGTAAATCATTCTTATTTGGAAAACCAACATACAAGTTGCAGCTCTCGACTGTGCAGTGAGACTAGAAATAAATCCAAGGCCTAATCTGAAAAACTTGCCCACTCAACCCAAATCCAAATTCGATCAACCTGAATTGACTAAAAAAGTCAACGACCCAAATCCAATCTAATTCGAACCCAAATTGATTTGAACCCAAATTGATCAGAATTCAAATTGACCCAAACCCGACCTGATCCGAATCTGAAAATAGAATGATTTTTCTTTGAGCCGAACTTGACTTGTGTGACAGTCCGAAATACTGTATATTTTACTAATTTCACATATACAAATCACATACATAGATTAGGCTCGTCTGTAGTGTCAAACTAAATTTCAAAAGAAATTTATTTATTTATATATATAATCCCAGGATCCGAAAATTCATTTACATCAATAAAATATTCATATTTACATCTCAAGTTTAAGGTACGTAAAAGTAGTACTGTACAAAAATTTGAACATATAAAATATACCAAGTATACCTCGACGAACTGTAGATGTCCCTTAAGGAATACCGGAATCAGGTCCTCCTGAAATAGTAGACCCAAATTCACTGCAAATAATATGGGAGTGAAAAAATAAAGAGGTGAGCGAAACGTGCTCAGTAAGAGACATATATACGAAAGTTGATATAACGTATCTTATATGCAAATTTTACAAAACGGATATTTATACAAAAACGTGGATTTAAAACATGAAATAAAACTGGCACGATCTATTTGGAAGGATACTAAGTGCGTTGGATAACTAAGTAGAGTATGGGAGGTACTTTGGAGTACCTGTCGTGTTCCTGTATCCAAAGCTACTATAAGGAATTTATTTGATTGAATTAAATTAGAAATTCAATATAAAGTCAATATCTTGCGAAGGATAATATAAAATATCAGAAATTAAATAATTTTTCTCCATAAACATTTTAAACCATATTTATATCAATTTTTCCAATAGATAGTCCAATAAATAATTTCACAAACATATCATTCATATTAGAAAAACATATCATATGGATAAATCAAAATCAGAAATATATATCAAACTAGGAGTGCCTAGATCTAAGTTAACCATCGATTTACCACTCCAGTATAATTTTAGGGGAGACTAGGCTACACCTAATAGACACATGCACTATAATGGACGTATGGCCATAGTCAGGAGGCCGTAATGTGAGTACTAGCCAAGTGTCACTTGTGGGAGCTAGAAGATTGGGCAAAAGTCAACAACAATCAAAATATAACGGAAATGCATGTACCCGAAGGTCGTTACGGGGCCAACAGTCTCTAAAACCATGTAAAACAATTTGGAGCCATTTCCGGAGATAAATTCAGAAATAAAAAATCTTCAATTAGTTCGTAAATACTTAACATTAGAAATATAAGCAGTTCAAAACAAATATTCATAAAATATTTACAAGGCAATATTTAGTTCCAAAAATATTCTAATTAACTGTAAATAAGTTATAAAAGTATATAAATATTTTCACTTATATCAAATTAAATAACATGAATTTTTAAATATAGAATTTGTGATTTAATGCATTTATATCATATTTAAGAACTTAATTTCTTCAACATTCTAAAATTCATTCCTTTTAATTTGAATATCATGCTAAATAATATTTTGGAGGATTTTAGGCTATTTTTGAGAATTTCGACAGCGTAATGGTATATTTTTGCCTAACCCTCCTACACGAAAACCAACTTCAAAACCACAATTTCCAATGTCCAAATTCAATCCAAAGCATCAAATCCAACTTCATCAAATTACAATTTAATCAAAATCATGCAATGAAATATCCCTACGCTTCGTATAAATATCCTTTACCTTTTAGCTTATTAGTTTCCAAATCTCCAACACCGGTAGTACCCTCAAACTTAGAGGCTACAAATAATTATTCAAATTTGATAAATTCAGTTTTCTTTAATTAAAAGAATATTTGATAATTTAAATGCTAATGAATTGTCAGTATAATCTACTAAATGCAGTCTAATTTCTACTAGTGCAAAATTCTAACTTTTGCTACATAACTCCGATTTCAATTCCGATTGAGCCTAAATTCTCAAAATAATTTATACATTATTTTAAGACCTAATTTACATTAAAATGGACAAAATTCCAGCCTCCCCTTCATTGGCCAAATGCTTCCGTCATTCCCCATATATTGAATTTTCTAAATTATACTTCCTTTTAATTCCAAATCATTTTTATTAAATTTCTACACCACTTCTACCTAATTTTTGCATGAAATGGCATCAAATCCTCATCTTTTAAGCCATAGCCAAACCTTCCCTTATGGCCCATAAATTGAGTTTCTTCATTTGAAACATAACTAAGCTTAGTTAAACTAAATTTCATACTTTTCATAATTTTCACAATTTTCCTACATTAATTTCTCATCAAATTGCATCATATTCATGTGCATGAAATGTTGACCAAAACCCTCATCAATCCAAACACATGATTTCAATATGATTTAAGCTTAAATAAACACGGATATAGCTTAAACACATCAGAATTAGTAAGAAAATCATGAGAATTTCCAAGTTTCCCATGAAACTCACCTTGACCAAAATCAATGGGAGGTCTCAAAATCTGATTTTTGCTGATTTAGCACTTAATTTGGGTACCAAATTGAAGAGCAAGTTGAGTAGGACAAGATTGGTGAAGATGGTTTTTGATTTTGGTATGATTTTCCTTGAGATTTTTGGAGTTTTTCTTTCTTGGGAGCTCACGTTAATGAAGGCTGAGTGTGGGTTCCATTTTCATCTGGAAAGTGATGAGGAAACTGCTGGAAAAGATGAGAAAAATCAGATTTTATGGGCAAAATTACCATTTTGCCCTTATACTTAAAAATTTCTTCCAAAATTGCCTATAAAGTTTGATTTTGTTGAAAATAGTCTGTCTAACCTTCAAAATATTGTATTTAATCATAAATCAACTCTATTTAACTTACTTTAATCTTTGGTGAAACTTTTGTTGAAGTTTGATTACTGGTTTAGGCAAAATTACTAAAATACCCCTAATCGTAAAATCGCGTAAATTTTTGTCTTCACATATAGTTTCCTCCATCCATCTAGATATTCTAAAACCATATTTTATGAGGAAATATTTGGTATAGTCCATAAGTCCAAAGTCCTCTTTATGAGAACCGAGTATTTTGTACTGTACATGTATATTATATGTAATTTTAATGTATTTTGGAAAATATTGTAAAATTTAAATAAATAATCATGTGGGCTCTACCTAGTTTTTCGTGCCCAGTTGTACCTATGATTGAGGAAACAATGTATAGATGATGTAATAATGATATTAAGAAAATTTGGAGGCCAAAATACTTTGTTTACACTAGTCTTGAAGCTATGGTAAACAAATTGGAAAATGATGGATACGTCCCAAGGGTATTTTCGTAAATTTTCCTCAAACTAAAATGAATTGGGACAAAGTAAAAATATCATGTTATTCTACATGAAACGTTCTTCAACATGGTGTCAACGGATTTTTCGAAACCGTCATAAAAATAGAAAAATTCGTTGGTAGGTCGCAAGGGTAAAATCATAATTTCTCACTATTCATGCATCGCGCGTCAACGAAACCACTTCCAAGCATCAAATTATGTTTAATATGATCATTTGAAACTAAAATCTAAAAATTTGGAGTGCGTTTACACAGTTTTTAGGCCAGCAGGACCGTAAGGGCAACATTGTCTGAAATTTCATAACCAAGGGCATTTTGGTAATTTTGCCCAATTGCAGAATTCTCCACACAATTATTTCTGCTGAGATCTGATACTGTTCATCATCTTCTTCCATAGCCTCCACACCATTTTCAAAGGAAAGAAGAAAGAAAAATTTTCAAGCTTTTATAACTACTAATCTAGTCAACCTTTCAACAAAATTCCAACTAGGAAAACACTCTACTCTCTCTCGTCTACAATTCTACACCCATAACTCATCTTATGAGGCACTATACAAGGAGAAA
The DNA here is from genome assembly GCA_032173925.1 of Heritiera fomes. NCBI lineage: Eukaryota > Viridiplantae > Streptophyta > Magnoliopsida > Malvales > Malvaceae > Heritiera > Heritiera fomes. The sequence continues at coordinate 22,698,238 of JAPDPM010000001.1, read as the reverse complement.
AAGAATCCCAAAGTTTCGACCAAGATAGGTATGTCACTATACCTCTAGTTTTCTTGAATTTCAATGATACAATCATGTTCATTTAAGTTAGCCAAACATGTTTATAATCATAGATGTGATTAAATCTTGCAACATGAATTTTTACCATTGGAGACCATTCAGCCAAGCTTGGATTTATGGGGATTTATGGAGTTTCATGCATGATTTAAGTGCCAAAATAATGCTTAAGATTAGTAGAACAATGTTTTAAGACTAAATTGTTGAAAATCATAAAAGAATGGAAGAGGTGATTTTCGGCCAAGGCTAGGGGGCTGGGATTTGTGGCTATTTTTAATGGTTTGAGGGTAGATTTAGACTGTAGGAATTACAAGGAGTCTGTCGGTATGCTCAAATTTAAAATTTGATGCAAAACGAATAAGTTACGTTATACTACCGGTAGAAATTATATTGCAACAATATTTGCAGTATCTAATGTGGCTGCATTATGATATGAACTATAGCTTAAAAATAAGTATTAAATAAGCTAATAATTTTGGTGGAATTAATTGCAGCTCGGGAGTTACAGTCTTCGTGTGGTGCTATTGGGAAACGCGTATACCTCAGACAGGTAAGGGATGGGTGTGTAGTCTGTAGGGATATCTCGAGTGCATAATTCCTAATATGCATGATTTTATAAGAATGTTTATGAAATGAAATACTGTGGAAAGTGTGGACTTGTGACTGTTTGGGAATTTTGGAACAGTGTTTGGTTTGCAGGAGGGCTAGTGAAATAGCAGCCATTATGCTGCTGAAAATTCTTAGAAAATTCCTTAAAAAATATTATAAAATACTTTCATGCATATTGGAATAAATTCCTTGCCTTGAAAATGTGGAATTTATTATTTTTCACAAAACATGAATATACCGAAAAACATTTTTTAAAATATTCATGTTATTGAAAATGATGAAAGTTAGATTACCGAAAATTCTCCCTACATGTTTTACAGTATATGAAATGATTTGATATTTGAAATGTAGAAATGTGAATATTTTATAAATGATTTTCCAAAAATATTCAATGTATGATTTTATCAAACCTTTTATGGACTGACTGATGATTTTATTTATTTTAATAATTTCCATAAAGGTAATATGATGATGAGAATACGATTTTGAGACTGTTAGGCCCCTTTATCATGCCGACATGTGATATGTGATATGTGACATGTAATATGTATTCAGTCCTGGTTGACACTTGATCAATGTACGACCGAGGATGATTATAGACTATGGCCATAGATGTGATATGTTTACTTCTCTACCTTACGAGGTTTATAGCATGATATAATTCTGGTAATGCCTTAGTCTCCATTGTTTTCATGATATATGAAAAATGATGATTTCAAATGATATGTTAATGACATGAAAGGAGGTAATATGTTTATATGAAATGAATAAGAATTTTCTGAACAGTTTATCGTACTATGTTGAGTACAAATCTATTTATGAAATTACATTTATGTATGTGACATGTAATATGTGATTTATTTTCAAAAGGAAATAGAGATTTATATATCTAATATTCTTTTTATAAATTAACTTTGAATATTAGATTTTCGTGACTAAATGTTTATATATTACAAGGGTGGATTTGAATGAATATGACAAATGATAGGAAAGGTGATTTATTTTCAAAAATGATGATTACTCTCTATAGTTGCTTCTAGGTTCCGGGATAAGACAGGTATTTCAAAATACCTTCCTTACTCCATCTAGATCCCTATGTGAAATCCCCAATTTCCATGTATTCCTCTATATTTGTAAAGTATTTCAATCTAATATGATTAAATGAATATGAAGTTGATGTGTAATTGATGTATGAATGATGTATGCATGAGGTATGAAGTATGGAAGAAATAAGAAATGGAAAGTCAAATCGTCAAGGAAATTAAATTGATGTTATAAGAATAATTGAGGTATGAGAAAAGAATTAATATCAAAAAATTAAGTGTAATTAAAGACAAGTGTATATGGAAGAAAGGAGACCAATTAAGTGAATGGTCAAATAGGGATGGTCAAAGGTTAAGGGTTAAGATGAAGTAATTTAATTGGAAGAAGATGAAACAAATATCGGATTTCATAATCTGATGATGATAAAATGTATATTAGATTTTAATTGATGTAATGGATAAGTGGCTGTGATGAGAAGGAGGAAATTAAATGAGGGTCAAATGGTCTTGAGTCAAAAGAAGCATGGCTGAGATTTGGATGAGATGATTAAGTGATAGGGAAGCATTTAATGAAACTAGCATGAGTCATCTTCATCAGTCATCACCCCTACGCCAGCCTCTTTCCAGCCCTCTCCCTCTCGTTCCATCTCCAATCTTCCAAGTTTCCATTCTAAGTTCCTTGACAAAACCCCCCAATTCTCCAGCAATTCACTAAGTTCGTAGAACGAAAAATAATCCTTGTAGTTAGACTAAGTGATATCCAAAGTTTGGTGGATTGATTCCAAGTATTGGAAGAGATCTCAAAGTTTGAGATTTTGATCTCTAGTGAAGGTAAGAGAAGAAGATGATTCTTGCAATTTCGTTCATGAATTTGAGTTGTTTTGAGTGGATATGATATGTGTATGTTGTTTAATTTAAGGTTTGATGTGGTATGATGATTTTAGGTTGAAGAAGTGAAAAGCTAAGGTGACGCATCAAGTGATCTTGCGTTCTCGAAGGAATCGAGGTAAGAAATTTATGTAACGGACGTAAGGCGGCTATGTCCGCATGTTTTATGATGTTTTTATGTGGTTTGGAGAGAAGCATCAATTGATTTTATGCAGGAAAAGATGCATTTTCGGACTTGTCTCCTAGTACCAATTAGGCTAGGGGCAGCCGACTGCCATAAAGGGAAGTCGACTGCCTAGAGACAACCAAAATGTCGTTTTTCGAAAACCGATGCAAACCAGTCGACTGCTATGTAAGCCAGTCGACTGCTATTTACCCAGTAAGCATTCTGTTTCAAACCAGTCGACTGCTATATGGGACAGTCGACTGCTGTTTGCCAAAAATACATTCTGTTTCAAACCAGTCGACTGCTATATGGACCAGTCGACTGCTATTTGCTAAAATGCATTCTGTTTGAAAACCAGTCGACTGCTATATAACCAGCCGACTGCTATTTGCTAAGAAGCATTCTGTTTGAAAACCAGTCGACTGCTATATGGACCAGTCGACTGCCTTTATATGTTTTCAAAGATGAAAATATCGAAATTTTAAATGAAAATAATTTCGATAAATGAAAGTATGAAGCAGCAGCCGACTGCCCTATGAGGCCAGTCGACTGCCTTGTTTTGAAAAGAGATTTTTACACCTATTTTCAGAAAGTATGAATGTCATGGCAAGAAGCTATATGGCATATGTTTTGAGATTATGCACTTTCATGTTTATAATAGGGGCTCTGATCAAGTCCTGAAATGATGTAATGTATGTTATGGGCTGAGGAACCATAAGTCAGGCCTCAGTCGCTACAGAAGGACACCTGACTAGTGTTAACTGTAGCCACCCGCAGTTGGCCAATCTGTTTATATTTCATGTTCGGCTAAGGGAGGATTCCTGGCCCTACGGGGTATGCCACATGATGATGATGATGATGCAGTGCATAACTCCACAAAAGTACAAATAGTTTTTTTGTTATCAAAAACTATATGTATATACGATTTCAAAGAATAAAGAAATCGAAAGTACTTGGTGTACTTGTATAAGAAGTTTTAAAAAGAAGTATATGATTTATGATTTCAAGAAGTATAAGATGTTTTAAAGGAAGTATGTATGTATGTAAATGATATTTGAAAGAAGTACATGAAGTATGTTTTGAAGAAGCATACGAAACATGCTATGTTATAAAAGCATGTAAAGTATGTTTTAAAGATAGAAGATGATGCATGTTTTATATGTATGCTATATTTTAAAAGAAGCATACAAAGTATGATTTCCATGTCATTTGAAATAAATATGCATGGTTGCAAATAATGCATGAAAGATATTTATGATGTATGTTTTATAATGCTTTACATGACATTATAGAGCCAAGTAGGAAAAATGCATATAGAGGCATAGTACGCTCTTTTACATATTTTTCTTACTGAGCGTAAACTCACCCTTTTACGAACATTTTTCATACAAACTATCTGAAGTAATCTCTCGCTCTCGATAGAAGAGCCTACGAGTGGATCTTGAAAGTTTACCTTCGAGAGACGCTTCCTAAGTAGTATGGAAGGTATACTTATGTAATTATGCAAAGTAAATTGTAATTCAGTTATGGTACAGTGCAACTAACATTAATGTATATAAGATGTCGGGGATTTAAGTTAAGATAATGTATGAGATCCTGTGGAAACAGATGATACATATATACATGTATCATTAGTCTGTTTTATTGAAATTGAATGATTCATATTGAGCTGTTAGATATTAAACTTAAGAAAGAAAAGTATGATTGACATTGACAAGCAAATCTAATTAAGTTAAGTGGAATTGGAAATGTATGGTGACGAGGACGTCACAAAGTGGTATCAGAGCAATTAGATTGAGGTTTGTCAGTGTCGATGAGTTAGAAGTAGAGTATATCTCCAATTGTACTGTACTTGTCTGAATACATATACGATGCATAACTGTTTGAAGCTATACTAAATAGCTCAACTTTATGATTTTATCGACAGAATGAGCTCTGGTAGAAGTGGTGTCGAGAAAGGAAGAGGAAGGGGTTATGTAGAACAGTCCCCAACACAGTCTCCTTTCCCATCTCCATCGCATAGCCCGAACACTAGGTTAGCGAAGATGGAGAAGCATGTGGAGAATATGACCACTATGTTTACGCAGTTTATGGCGAACTTTTCAAATGTGGTCACAAGTGTACCATTCGCCATTCCTATAGTACAGCCACCACCAGTACAGACAGAGTTACCCCCACCAGTCCCAGTTATTGAAAGGAGGAATCTCACAGCTTATTGTAGTATGACCTTAATTAAGGAATATAAGAAGCTGGATCCGCCTAAGTTTAAGGGGGATAAGGACACGTTGGCCGCAGTGAATTGGGTAAAGGCGATCACTAGATTTTTCGAGTATATGCTATGTTCCGAAAAGGAAAAGGTGGGTTTGGCTGCGTATCTGTTAGTGGGTGATGCAGAGTATTGGTGGCAGTCCACTAGGGCCATTTTGGAGGCTCAACATGTTGAGGTTATGTGGGATAGATTTTTAGAGGCTTTTACTGAGCAGTACATCCCACGCACCGATCAGACTAGGTTGAAGATTGAATTTTTGAAATTGACTCAGGGGACAATGTCAGTTAATCAATATGAGTCGAAGTTTATTTCTCTAAGCGGATTCGATCGAGAGACCATTAGGAGTGAAGGATATAAGATATACAGATTTATAGAAGGACTGAAGTCCCCTATCAAATCCAAGTTGTAAACTATGGGTATCACTACTTATAATGAGACAGTCCGTAAGGCTCAGTTATGTGAGCAGGACTATGAGTTTCACTATGATGATTTCCGAGCCCAAAGTAAAGGCAAAGGACCGACGAAGCGGAAGTCAAAAGGGAAAGCCTCCCGTCACAGATATCCATCTGGGAGAAGTAAGCCATATGACAGAGCTTCGATAGGTAAGCAAGTAAAGTATAAGAAAATGATGATTGTTTTAATTAAATGGTTATATGGAAATATATATTAAATTGGGAGTATTATGATGATTATGGTATAGGGACCCCGAGAGCTACTGGGATCAAGATTAATGATGAGAGATCCCGACATTTAGCTAGCAGTATCGTTAGCTCACCTAAGAGTACAAGACAAAGGTGTGAACATTGCAGAAAGTTCCACAGAGCACAGCCATGCCGATTGGCAAGTGGCGCATGTTTTAGATGTGGTGAACAGGGACATATGATCAGGAATTGTTCCAAGAGAGACTTGAGGACACCCGAGGAATCTGAGGAGACCCCTCGACCACAACACAAAGCCACTACTGAAGAGAAGGGAAAGACACCTATTAATTATGGTGTAAATGTTGAAGATGTCTAATGTAAAAGTATGTGGTATTATCTGACTCATTGTAAATGAAGTTAATAGAAGGTATGTATAGTTATATGAAAGATTTTTGCTTACAATGTTGAGATAGTAATGAAAATTCCTGAACTTAATGAAATACAATAATTGATGAGAAATGATAGTTGGAATTCTGAAGTACTCTTTGGTATAAAATTTTATGATATATAGTGATGTGTGAAAAGAGTTTAAATAAGAATGATGATTGACTTTTATTAGTCTACTTTACTTAAATGTTTTATTCTATGAAAGCATTACTCTGAAAAGAATATTAATTAATATGAGAGATGAATTGTCTCAACAACGGTAGTTATTCCCTATAGTCGCTTCTAGGTTTTGGAACAAGACAGGTATTTCAAAATACCTTCCTTACTCCATCTGGATCCCTAGCCGACTATAGTATCTTTCCTGGTTGATCCCTAAAGTACCATAAGGAAATGAGGACATTCATTCATTGGCATGTTTGATGCTATGAGAAGAAAATATTTTGGATATGAATTAAAAGAACTATGCTAATAGTTTAAAATGTGATCAATATATGGGTATTTAGAGAGCAAAAGTAAGAAATTATGGATAGCCATTGTGAATAAATTATGGCTATAATTCTAATTAAGATAGAAGAGATGACTCGAGTTTTCAAAGGATTGTAAAGGTGAAATTAGATCACCTAGGGAAAACCACTGTGGTGGTAAACGCTCTAAGCTGAAAGCATGAAGTAATAATGGTTTGTATGATGATAAGAAAGTATGATGTACTTGAGCAATTTACAAGCCTTAAGTTAAATGTTATGCCTTCAAAGTAAATTTGGAATGACGGCTAGTATAATGATTAAGCCAGAATTGATGAACAGATCTGCTAAGTCAGCCCACTTCCTGCCCATGAAGTCTGCAGATACACTTAGTGAGTTGGCAAAATGTAGGTGAAAGAAGTGTTAGACTACATGGAGTTCCAATGAGCATTTCATATGGTAGAGATTTCATGTTCACTTCTCATTTTAAGGAGATTAGCAAGGAACCATGGGATCTCAGTTGAAAATTTTGCACAGTTTTTCATCCGCAGGCTGATGAGTAGTCCGAGCACATGATTTAAACGCTCGAGGATATGTAAAGAGCTGGTGCTATGTATTTTAAATGCTCATGGGATGACCATCTGCCATTGACTGAGTTTACTTATGATAATAGCTATTATATAAGTATCCGAATGACATTGTATGAAAGGTTATAAAAATAAAAAGTGTCAATCTCCGAATTGGTGGGAAGAAGTAGGCGAATGAAAGTTATTAACTTTTGATTTAGTCGAGCAAGCATCTAAAGAGATTAAGTGAGTGGTCAAAGATTTAAGATAGCTCAGAATAGACAAAAAGGTTATACAAATGCTTGACAAAGACTAATTGATGTTTTGGTTGGAGACTCAGTAAATTGAAAGTTCTCAATCCAAAGGAATTATAAGAATTGGTCGATGAGGTAAGTTGAGCCCTCGTTATATCGATCCAATTAAAGTCTTAGATCAAATTGGAGATATCACCAATAAATTGATGTTACCTTCAGAGTTATTGAGGATACGTAATGTTTGTATATGTCAATACTTCAAAAGTATAATCCAGAATTCATTTTATGTCATAAAAGATGAAACCTTAGAAGTTCAGAAAGACATAAGTCATGTGAAAAAGCCATTTGGGATTTTGGACAGAAAAGATAAGGTATAGAAGTCTATGATGATCCCATTAGTTAAAGATTATTGACAATACCACATCATGGAAACAGATACATGAAGCTAAATAGCTTAATGAAAGAAAGAAATCCAGAGTTGTTCACATGATGAGCTACTGCAAATTTGGAGGACCAAATTTTCTAAGGTGGGGAGGATGTGAAATCCCCAATTTCCATGTATTCCTCTATATTTGTAAAGTATTTCAATCTAATATGATTAAATGAATATGAAGTTGATGTGTAATTGATGTATGAATGATGTATGCATGAGGTATGAAGTATGGAAGAAATAAGAAATGGAAAGTTAAATAGTCAAGGAAATTAAATTGATGTTATAAGAATAATTGAGGTATGAGAAAAGAATTAATATCAGAAAATTAAGTGTAATTAAAGACAAGTGTGTATGGAAGAAAGGAGACCAATTAAGTGAATGGTCAAATAGGGATGGTCAAAGGTTAAGGGTTAAGATGAAGTAATTTAATTAGATGAAGATGAAACAAATATCGAATTTCATAATCTGATGATGATAAAATGTATATCAGATTTTAATTGGTGTAATGGATAAGTGGTTGTGATGAGAAGGAGGAAATTAAATGAGGGTCAAATGGTCTTGAGTCAAAAGAAGCATGGCTGAGATTTGGATGAGATGATTAAGTGATAGGGAAGCATTTAATGCAACTAGCATGAGTCATCTTCATCAGTCATCACCCCTACGCCAGCCTCTTTCCAGCCCTCTCCCTCTCGTTCCATCTCCAATCTTCCAAGTTTCCATTCTAAGTTCCTTGACAAAACCCCCCCAATTCTCCAGCAATTCACTAAGTTCGTAGAACGAAAAATAATCCTTGTAGTTAGACTAAGAGATATCTAAAGTTTGGTGGATTGATTCCAAGTATTGGAAGAGATCTCAAAGTTTGAGATTTTGATCTCTAGTGAAGGTAAGAGAAGAAGATGATTCTTGCAATTTCGTTCATGAATTTGAGTTGTTTTGAGTGGATATGATATGTGTATGTTGTTTAATTTAAGGTTTGATGTGGTATGATGATTTTAGGTTGAAGAAGTGAAAAGCTAAGGTGACGCATCAAGCGATCTTGCGTTCTCGAAGGAATCGAGGTAAGAAATTTATGTAACGGACGTAAGGCGGCTATGTCCGCATGTTTTATGATGTTTTTATGTGGTTTGGAGAGAAGCATTGTAGACACCCCATTTTGTCCGGGGTCTTTTAATGTTATTTGGCCTATTGGGTTTGATAATTAGAAGATGAATCTAATTTTTGTATTACTATCTTGTTTATTATTAAAAAAAATAAAAATGAAAAGAAAATAAAAATAGAAAAAAATAATAACAAAAATAAAGTAATCAAAGAAAGGAAACTTGAAAAAAAAAAGAATCTTAAAATAAAGGCAAAGTCAAAAATTTGAAAATTTTAGAAAGAAAATCAAAATCAATGAGTGAATCAAGTGACAACCAATCAAGATACTTAAATTGGTGCATGGATGGAAAGGAAATAAAGTTGGTTTAATACCCGTATCAAGAAAAGGAAAGAAAATTAAATAAAAAGAGACAAACACATATATTAAAGGGGGACAGAACTAGGGTTAAGGGGGGGTCGGCTAGGTTTAGGGGGAGAAGAGAGGAAAAAAGATAGGAAAAGAGAGCCCGGGGGCTGGTGTTTCTCGATGACACCAACGCCACTGTTTCCTGCTTGAACCTATTCCTCTGCTGCATCACGACATCATCTTCATCGCCTCGCCACCTCATTACATAGAACCGAGCCTCTTTGTCCCCACTACCACTATTCTCAATTGCCGCCCTTGCATCTCTATTGTTGTCACCTATCCGACGTGACCCCTGTTCGTGTCCAACTTCTCCTACCCAAGCTCCAAGTCAAGCCTTGTTGCTTGACTGATCCCCACCGCTATTGGCGTCGATGCGTTCCTGTTCAGTCTACTACGGGTTCTGCTTCTTCTTTTGCCATAAACGCTTGCATGCCCCGCCTCTGTTTCGCTGCTATACCGGTGGATCTGCCCTCTCCATCGCTCCTGTACTATTGCTGCTTCATCGTGGTTGCAGGCATCACCAATCCCAGCATTGCTCCACCTGCTGCTACCTTGTGTGCTGCCTTTCTTTTGTTAAGCTTTTAACGTGAATAACAGGACAGAAAGGAAAGCTTGAAGAATAAAGGGGTATAAAAAATCGGTGCAATATTGAAGGTATGAGCCATTGTTGCCGAGAAGACAATGAGTAGCAGCTTGGAAAGATACTGGAAAGGAAACACAATAAGGAAAGAGACGTGGAAAGAAATAAGGAAAGGTGATATTAGAAAGAATAAAGAAGGTATGATGGCCACCATTAAACTATAAGTTATGGAATGAGGTATCTCACGTGTTCACATATAATTGTTTTAGTTATTATATTATTATTCTATTTATTAAATTTTTATTATATTTGATTTTGTTTGATATGCTTAATTATTAGTTTAACTTATCATGTGATTCATTTCATTACACTAATTAGGTAATTTATTATGTCTTATTTGATTAGTATTTTATTTAGTTTGTTTGATATATTCTATTATTTTTATTTACTTTATATTAGAAATAATTCTTATTGCAATAATAAATTATAGGTTAGAGATTTAAAACTAAGATTATTTTTTTATTTGTCTTAGGAAATTATATATAGAAGAATGAAATTAAAATAATAAAAAATAAATATATGTAAATTTAAGATAATAGAATGGAAACGAATGAAAATTATCCGACGATGGATCTCCGAGAGGATTGCGATCGAGTAATACTCTCGGAGATCTTGAGGTGAGGAGGTCCTTTTTAAGTCTTACCAGCTTGATGGAAGATTTAAAAAGTCATTTCCGATATTTAAAACTCAAATTTATTAAAAAAATTGAAATAAGAATTAATTAAGATTAATTACAATTAAAAGAATTAATAATCAAATTAGAAATTAAGAGTCATAAAAATTAATATATTTAGAAATAAAATATTTTAAAATAATAATAAATACGACTATAAATATTCCGACGATGGAATTCTAAAAGGACTGCCCTTGAGTAGTACTTTTAGATATCTTGAGGTGATGATGTTTCTTTTAGGGCTTACCAGCTTGATGGAAGATCTAAGGGGATATTTCCAATATTTAATAAATCAATCTAATTATAAAATATAAAAATTAAACTAAAAATAGTAAATTAAAATTAAGATCATTACAATAAATAATAAAGATCAAATTAATAAATTAGAATTACAATTAGAAAAGAATTGAAATAAATAGAAATTAAATTAAATATTTTAATAAATATGAATTATTCCGAGGATGGGATTTAAGGAGAATTGCGCTTGAGTAATTCCTTTAAAAATTCTTAAGTTGAGAAAGTTTCTTTAAGGTCTTACCAGCTTGATGGAAGGTCTTTAAGAAAATCTTCAATATCAGATAATTCATGTTTATTTAAAAATATAAAAATATATGAAATAATAATTTATATAAGAAAATAATAATAATAGAATAAAAATAGGATAAAATAATAAATGAAAATTCGGGTAGGAGTCTAAATAGGGATTGCATAAAATATTTAAACAATCCGACGACGGAGCCTCTTCAAGAAAGGCGATTGGTCCTACTTGAATACTCTTGAGGTGAGAAAAACTTTTAGGTTATCCAACCAGCTTGATGGAGGAGACTTAAAAGATTTTTCAATATTTAATTATATCGAGATTAAAGTAAAAATGCAAAATTAGGATAACCTTAGATTATTTGGTACCATTTTAGGATGGGCGTTGTGAGGGTGCTAATCCTTCCTCACACATAGCCGTACTCCCGAACTTAGAACTCTTAACGTAGACCAAGCCTTATCCTTAGTTTGAATAGGTGACCAATCACACCTAGGTTAGAATGGTTGGTGGCGACTCCATAGTTTTGTGTCTAGCTATTAGGTTTCCCGAAACTTAATACGTTATGACAGTTTGGCGACTCCGCTGGGGACATTAGAGAGTCAGGCCATTAGGAAATCTAAGGTTATCAAAATCTTGTCTAAAAGCTCTAAATATCATAAGACATTTAAGTACAAACACTTCACTTGCATGTGCATACATTAGCCTTCGACCTAGGCTTACCTTTTTTAGGAGGAAGTAAAGTAGCTTTGCCTTCGTGAGGTGGTAACCTCCACATAGGCCAGTGAAATACTCCCACTCAGGTTGAACCCTTTCCGTTTGAAGCCTATAATGGGTGAGGATTGGGGTGCCTTACTAGTCCACGTGGACGACAGTAGGGAATAGTCTGGGAACCTTTAGTATCCTACTTGTCCAAACAAGCATATAGTGAACTTATGATGCCCACTCGTAAGCTAGAGCTTTAGAATTGAAGCCTATATTAGGACACAAAGAATGACCATCATCTCATACAAGAAAAATATGAAAAATAAATAAATACAAAAAAATAATAAACCAAAGAAAAAATAAGAAAAAAACATAAAAAAAAACATAATGCATATTCTCATTTCTTGCATTTTTCTCTTTTTTCTGTCTCATAACAAATTGTTACAGGTTAAGATCCATTTGCATCCATGGAGAAATTATCGCAAGAGGAGCCAGCCCATATAGTGAAAGAACGATCCGAAAAGGCCCAACGTGAGAATGGTGATTGCCTACCTGTTAGTTTTGTTTCTACTCTGCCAGAAAGAATTCATTTGGACTTAAGACAAAGTGATTACACTGAGTTGCTAGGAATTTGGAAGGTATGGGGTGAAGAAAAGAAGACAGAATTTCAAAAAAAAATATGGGGACTTGATGTTACTATTGTCAGTGGAAGTGGACTTGGATTTGATAAAGGCCATGGTGCAATTTTGGGACCTGTCCTACAGATGATTTGTCTTCAATGAGGCCGATTTGATGCCAACCATAGAGGAGTATTCACCCTTGCTCCGTCGTGAGTTAGAAAATCCCACCAAAATCTATTGGAAGAAAAGGGAATCGGGATATCGTAAGAAATTGTCCTCCATGACTGGCCATAGTATTCAAGAAATTGATCATCACACAAGGTAGAAAGGAGAGACCACTTATGTACCATGGAGTTTTCTACGAAGTTGTCTTCAGAAGTAGCTAACGAAAGAACAACATATGAACATAATGGCATTAGCTGTGTATGATATGGTCGTGTTCCCTAAATTCTTGGGACACATTGAGATTACAATGGTGGATTTTGTTGAGCAGCTTGATCATGAGGTGAAACGTGGCCCCAGTTATCTTGTCTGAGACTTTTAGGTCTTTAAATTTTTGTCGTCGCAAGGGGGAAGGATGTTCCATCGGATGTACACCATTGTTATACATTTGGATGAAAAGTCACCTGGAGGTAACGAAGAAAAGTTTCAAGAATCTTATCTCAGTACAGCCCCGATGAAAAAATTCTGTGAGAAAACTTGGCCTGCATCGAAGGTAATTGTTCATTCAACAGAAAAGTGCAGGAACGGAAAATGTTGAAGAACTCATTAGTAGTGGTGCCTTGACTCAAGAGCTTATTGAACAATGGAAGTCTGCTTCTCCATAGGCCAAGTTTCCTATGTGTAATTTGTGGATGTGAGAGATTCTCAAGATTCTTGAAATTTGCATCAAGAAGTTTTGAAAAGCTTTCCATATTTTTCTTTCCAAGTAGATGAAATAAAATAATTTTGAAAACATTGGTGATTGTTATTGAGAATGAATAAACCTAGCCATTACATTTCCAATATACTTGCCGATTCAGTGAAAACTTGGAATCCATAAAGACACACAAACTTGAAATTCATTCATTTTTGCTTACCATGGTAAACTTTTGAAGTCAATGATCTTCGTTAAGGCAATAAGCAATGAAATGATTGATGAATTTGCAAAACTTTTTGAATTGTTTTGAAGAACTAATTCATGAAGCATTCTCTTAAGGACTTTGTATTTGGAAATTTGATAGATGTTAAAGCCAAGCTAAGAGTCCCAAACACATCAACCAAAAATTCTTTCTCATAACTTGAACTCTCTGGCTCAAATCATCCTTCGCTACACCTTGAGGCAAAATGATTGAAAGAGCCAAGTTTTTGATAACCTCAACATCTTTTAATGACCATTCTTAATCTGATTGATATCCTTTCTCCTATTTTAAACCATGATAATGAGAATCATTGCATAAGGCTTTCATAAGTTGAGTTGATACATTCTAGGCATGAGTTGTAAAAAAAAAAAGGGTGAAGAAAAAATGAAGTAAAAAAAATAAAAAAAAAAGAGAAAAGAAAAGAAGAAAAAATTGATTGTGAAACCATGCACGAGGGATATTCAAATGATTTCACAAGCAAAGCCAAATTTTCATCTTGAGGATTGGTTTTCAATAGAAGTGTCAATATTTGATATGACAAATGGCCATCTTTCATATTCCTATTACTGAAAAGAAATTATCCCTTTGTTACCCCTTTTGAGCCTATTGATTTCTTTCTAAATGAACCTTGATCAAGGATCACCCTCCACATTGGAGAGGCAAATACATCAAAGGAGTTTTAGAAGCATTAGTGATTGATCTTATGTCAAATGCAAGAAAATGATTCCCTTGTTAAAGGGGCAAATGTGAGAAGAAGGATATGTGAAGATGGAAATCAATATGAAAAAAAAGAAATTGAAAAAAATGAAAAAGGTAGATGCGAAAAAAGAAGAAAAAAAAGAAGAAATGAACGAGAATAAAAGGTTAGAAGAGAAAAGAAAAATGCTTCGAAGAGTGGGAAGGACTGATGTTCACAATCGAAGAAATGATCCTTGGTTCGATAAACCTTGAAAACACTTATTTTGGGCCTATTTATCCATTCTTTGAAAACCCTAAACCTTGGCTTACGGTACGTGCTAAAAAGTCCATTTTGATCAAATAAAGATGCTTGTATTGAAAAACTTTTCTTTGAGAAACCATCATCATTATTTAGTTTGGAATGAAATTTGAATTCTCAAATGCATGGTAGAATAATCAATGAAAAAGAGAGAGAAGAAGAAGAAAAAGAGAATGAAGCTCTAGGGTGAAAACCCATGAAAGGGCAGTCTAGAGCGAATTTGAAACAACTCAAGGCCATTGTTTGTGACTATGCTAAGGCAATACCAAGAAAGAAGAAAAACCAGAGGAGTGATGTTTTCAGTCAAAACCTTTTGAGAAATTCAAAAACCTTCACCTTGAAATTTTGACTTGAGATTTGTATCTTTGGTTTCCTTACCCAGAAATTTGAGCCATCACAGCTAGTCTTGACATTTGTTAAAGTCCACATATCAACAAATTAAGAGAGTGCTAAAATGGATTGTGTTCTGTGAAAGTTATTTTTACAAAAGGAATTTTGATTTTCAAGGAATTTATTTCATTTGTGAGCCAAGATGAAGAGACATTGATCAATAGAACCTTTCTTGATAACCAAACATCTTTGATGCACCAAATCAGCACATTTATTTAGCTAAACCAAGTTGTGACTCATTCTATTTGTTCTCAATAGTAATCACTAATTTTTAAGAGATTTAAATGTCAAATGTTTTTATCTTGGAAAGTTTTTATGTGGGGCAATTTTCTATTTTCAAAAAAGAAACTTGAAGAAGTGAAAAAAATGAGTTTTGTGATTTTATGGGGGCAAGTTCTTTTTTAAAAGAAATCAAGTGTGGTAATGGTGTTTTTAAGACTATTCTTGGGGCAATCTTTGGTTGTTATGAGAGCATGAATTTTCGTGAAGATATGAGAAGTGGTGAAGTGTTTTTGTGAATAGTTTGGGATGATTTTGTTGTTATGATTTGGATAGATGAATTTTAATTTGATAAGAATTGTGAGGCAAGAAGAAAACTAGATGAATGATGATGATGGGGCAACGGGTAGATTGAATGATTGATGATTGCTAAATTTAAAGAAAGAAGAATCGTGGGGCAAGAAGAAGACTGAATGAATGACGATGATGGGGCAAATGATTTTAGGATCGCTAAATTTGAAGAAAGAAGAATGATGAGGCATTGAAAGACAGAATGATAAGGCAAAGATGAGATTGAAGGATGACAAACTGTTGAAGAAAGGAACATGGTAGATTTATGATGTGATTTGGTAAGGCATTGTTTATCATTTGCATTACATTCATGACATGCATGGCATTGCATTCCATTACATGAAAAAAAAAGAGTTTGTTTGTTAAGACAATAGGATAAAAAAAAAGGTTCTGAAAGACTAGATGACTAAAAATTTGGAAAATTTAAAAAAAAAGAAAAAAAAGAAAGAGAAAAAGAAACAAAATCAGAAAATGTGAGAAGGATTAGGAATAAGATGTGACAAAAAAGGTATGAAGTTTTGAAATAAAAAAGTTAAAATTTTGGAAAGAAAGAGGAAATTAAAAAGGTATGGATATGTGGGACAATGAAAAAGAGATTGAAAGATGTGATGAGATGAAAGAATGTGATATTTAGATAGAAAATAACAAGAAGAAGAAACTGGAATGACAAGATGATCTAGAAGATAGAATTGAAATGATGAGATAAGATTAAAGCCTTCGGGTACAATCTGTAAGACCTCCAGGCTTGATTCATTAAAACCTCTGGGTACAATCTGTAAGACCTCCGGGCATGATTCATTAAATTCTCTAGGTACAAGCTGTAAGACCTCCGGGCTTGATTCATTAAAACCTCCTGGTACAATCTGTAAGACCCCCGGGCATGATTCATCAAATCCTCTGGGTACAATCCATAAAACCTCCGGGCATAATTGAACACATTTAGATGAGAAAATTTTAAAGTTTCAGGGCCTTCCTAGTCGAAGGAGCATTTTAGAGATGAGAAATTTTTAAAGTTTCAGGGCCTTCCTAGTCGAAGGAGCATTTAAGAGATGAGAGAATTTTAAAGTTTCAGGGCCTTCCTAGTCGAAGGAGCATTTTAGAGATGAGAAATTTTAAAGTTTCAGGGCCTTCCTAGTCGAAGGAGCATTTAAGAGATGAGAGAATTTAAAGTTTCAGGGCCTTCCTAGTCGAAGGAGCATTTAAGAGATGAGAGAATTTAAAGTTTCAGGGCCTTCCTAGTCGAAGGAGCATTTTGAGATAAGAAAATTTAAAGCTTCAGGGCCTTCCTAGTCGAAGGAGCATTTTAGAGATGAGAAAATTTTAAAGTTTCAGGGCCTTTCTAGTCGAAGGAGCATTTTGAAGATGAGAAAATTTAAAGTTTCAGGGCCTTCCTAGTCGAAGGAGCATTTTAAGAGATGAGAAAATTTAAAGTTTCAGAGCCTTCCTAGTCGAAGGAGCATTTTAGAGGTGAGAGAATTTAAAGTTACAGGGCCTTCCTAGTCGAAGGAGCATTTAAGAGATGAGAAAATTTAAAGTTTCAGGGCCTTCCTAGTCGAAGGAGCATTTAAGAGGTGAGAAAATTTAAAGTTTCAGGGCCTTCCTAGTCGAAGGAGCATTTTAGAGATGAGAGAATTTAAAGTTTCAGGGCCTTCCCAGTCGAAGGAGCATTTAAGAGATGAGAGAATTTTAAAGTTTCAGGGCCTATCTAGTCGAAGGAGCATTTAAGATGTGAGAGAATTTTAAAGTTTCAGGGCCTTCCTAGTCGAAGGAGCATTTTAGAAGTGAGAGAATTTAAAGTTTCAGGGCCTTCCTAGTCGAAGGAGCATTTTAGAGGTAAGAAAATTTAAAGTTTCAGGGCCTTCCTGGTTGAAGGAGCATTTTCATGATGAAAACCAATTTCTTTTAGAATGAGTAAATATCCACACACAAAGAAAAAGGGAACAAAAAAAAATTGAAAAGAAAGGAAAAAATAATAAAATGGATGCGGACAAAATGGATGTCTATGTCTTTGCACAATTACTATTTCATAGCAAATGTACAAAGAGGGGCAATTGTAGACACCCCATTTTGTCCGGGGTCTTTTAATGTTATTTGGCCTATTGGGTTTGATAATTAGAAGATGAATCTAATTTTTGTATTACTATCTTGTTTATTATTAAAAAAACATAAAAATGAAAAGAAAATAAAAATAGAAAAAAAATAATAACAAAAATAAAGTAATCAAAGAAAGGAAACTTGAAAAAAAAAAGAATCTTAAAATAAAGGCAAAGTCAAAAATTTGAAAATTTTAGAAAGAAAATCAAAATTAATGAGTGAATCAAGTGACAACCAATCAAGATACTTAAATTTGTTTATGGATGGAAAGGAAATAAAGTTGGTTTAATACCCGTATCAAGAAAAGGAAAGAAAATTAAATAAAAAGAGACAAACACATATATTAAAGGGGGACAGAACCAGGGTTAAGGGGGGGTCGGCTAGGTTTAGGGGGAGAAGAGAGGAAAAAAGATAGGAAAAGAGAGCCCGGGGGCTGGTGTTTCTCGATGACACCAACGCCACTGTTTCCTGCTTGAACCTATTCCTCTGCTGCATCACGACATCATCTTCATCGCCTCGCCACCTCATTACATAGAACCGAGCCTCCTTGTCCCCACTACCACTATTCTCAATTGCCGCCCTTGCATCTCTATTGTTGTCACCTATTCGACGTGACCCCTGTTCGTGTCCAACTTCTCCTACCCAAGCTCCAAGTCAAGCCTTGTTGCTTGACTGATCCCCACCGCTGTTGGCGTCGATGCGTTCCTGTTCAGTCTACTACGGGTTCTGCTTCTTCCTTTTGCCATAAACGCTTGCATGCCCCGCCTCTGTTTCGCTGCTGTACCGGCGGATCTACCCTCTCCATCGCTCCTGTACTATTGCTGCTTCATCGTGGTTGCAGGCATCACCAATCCCAGCATTGCTCCACCTGCTGCTACCTTGTGTGCTGCCTTTCTTTTGTTAAGCTTTTAACGTGAATAACAGGACAGAAAGGAAAGCTTGAAGAATAAAGGGGTATAAAAAATCGGTGCAATATTGAAGGTATGAGCCATTGTTGCCGAGAAGACAATGAGTAGCAGCTTGGAAAGATACTGGAAAGGAAACACAATAAGGAAAGAGACGTGGAAAGAAATAAGGAAAGGTGATATTAGAAAGAATAAAGAAGGTATGATGGCCACCATTAAACTATAAGTTATGGAATGAGGTATCTCACGTGTTCACATATAATTGTTTTAGTTATTATATTATTATTCTATTTATTAAATTTTTATTATATTTGATTTTGTTTGATATGCTTAATTATTAGTTTAACTTATCATGTGATTCATTTCATTACACTAAATAGGTAATTTATTATGTCTTATTTGATTAGTATTATATTTAGTTTGTTTGATATATTCTATTACTTTTATTTACTTTATATTAGAAATAATTCTTATTGCAATAATAAATTATAGGTTAGAGATTTAAAACTAAGATTATTTTTTTATTTGTCTTAGGAAATTATATATAGAAGAATGAAATTAAAATAATAAAAAATAAATATATGTAAATTTAAGATAATAGAATGGAAACGAATGAAAATTATCCGACGATGGATCTCCGAGAGGATTGCTATCGAGTAATACTCTCGGAGATCTTGAGGTGAGGAGGTTCTTTTTAAGTCTTACCAGCTTGATGGAAGATTTAAAAAGTCATTTTCGATATTTAAAACTCAAATTTATTAAAAAAATTGAAATAAGAATTAATTAAGATTAATTACAATTAAAAGAATTAATAATCAAATTAGAAATTAAGAGTCATAAAAATTAATATATTTAGAAATAAAATATTTTAAAATAATAATAAATACGACTATAAATATTCCGACGATGGAATTCTAAAAGGACTGCGCTTGAGTAGTACTTTTAGATATCTTGAGGTGATGATGTTTCTTTTAGGGCTTACCAGCTTGATGGAAGATCTAAGGGGATATTTCCAATATTTAATAAATCAATCTAATTATAAAATATAAAAACTAAACTAAAAATAGTAAATTAAAATTAAGATCATTACAATAAATAATAAAGATCAAATTAATAAATTAGAATTACAATTAGAAAAGAATTGAAATAAATAGAAATTAAATTAAATATTTTAATAAATATGAATTATTCTGAGGATGGGATTTAAGGGGAATTGCGCTTGAGTAATTCCTTTAAAAATTCCTAAGGTGAGAAAGTTTCTTTAAGGTCTTACCAGCTTGATGGAAGGTCTTTAAGAAAATCTTCAATATCAAATAATTCATGTTTATTTAAAAATATAAAAATATATGAAATAATAATTTATATAAGAAAATAATAATAATAGAATAAAAATAGGATAAAATAATAAATGAAAATTCGGGTAGGAGTCTAAATAGGGATTGCCTAAAATATTTAAACAATCCGACGACGGAGCCTCTTCAAGAAAGGCGATTGGTCCTACTTGAATACTTTTGAGGTGAGAAAAACTTTTAGGTTATCCAACCAGCTTGATGGAGGAGACTTAAATGATTTTTCAATATTTAATTATATCGAGATTAAAGTAAAAAGGCAAAATTAGGATAACCTTAGATTATTTGGTACCATTTTAGGATGGGCGTTGTGAGGGTGCTAATCCTTCCTCACACGTAGCCGTACTCCCGAACTTAGAACTCTTAACGTAGACCAAGCCTTATCCTTAGTTTGAATAGGTGACCAATCACACCTAGGTTAGAATGGTTGGTGGCGACTCCATAGTTTTGTGTCTAGCTATTAGGTTTCCCGAAACTTAATACGTTATGACAAGCATCAGTTGATTTTATGCAGGAAAAGATGCATTTTCGGACTTGTCTCCTAGGACCAATTAGGCTAGGGGCAGCCGACTGCCATAAGGGAAGTCGACTGCCTAGAGACAACCAAAACGCCGTTTTCCGAAAACCGATGCAAACCAGTCGACTGCTATGTAAGCCAGTCGATTGCTATTTACCCAGTAAGCATTCTGTTTCAAACCAGTCGACTGCTATATGGGACAGTCGACTGCTATTTGCCAAAAATGCATTCTGTTTCAAACTAGTCGACTGCTATATAGACCAGTTGACTGCTATTTGCTAAAATGCATTCTGTTTGAAAACCAGTCGACTGCTATATGACCAGTCGACTGCTATTTGCTAAGAAGCATTTTGTTTGAAAACCAGTCGACTGCTATATGGACCAGTCGACTGCCCTTATATGTTTTCAAAGATGAAAATATCGGAATTTTAAATGAAAATAATTTCGATAAATGAAAGTATGAAGCAGCAGCCGACTGCCCTATGAGGCCAGTCGACTGCCCTGTTTTGAAAAGAGATTTTTACACCTATTTTTAGAAAGTATGAAATGTCATGGCGAAAAGCTATATGGCATATGTTTTGAGATTATGCACTTTCATGTTTATAGTAGGGGCTCTGATCAAGTCCTGAAATGATGTAATGTATGTTATGGGCTGAGGAACCATAAGTCAGGCCTCAGTCGCTACAGAAGGACACCTGACTAGTGTTAACTGTAGCCACCCGCAGTTGGCCAATCTATTTATATTTCATGTTCGGCTAAGGGAGGATTCCTGGCCCTACGGGGTACGCCACATGATGATGATGATGATGATGCAGTGCATAACTCCATAAAAGTACAAATAGTTTTTATGTTATCAAAAACTATATGTATATACGATTTCAAAGAATAAAGAAATCGAAAGTACTTGGTGTACTTGTATAAGAAGTTTTAAAAAGAAGTATATGATTTATGATTTCAAAAAGTATAAGATGTTTTAAAGGAAGTATGTATGTATGTAAATGATATTTGAAAGAAGTACATGAAGTATGTTTTGAAGAAGTATACGAAACATGCTATGTTATAAAAGCATGTAAAGTATGTTTTAAAGATAGAAGATGATGCATGTTTTATATGTATGCTATATTTTAAAAGAAGCATACAAAGTATGATTTCCATGTCATTTGAAATAAATATGCATGGTTGCAAATAATGCATGAAAGATATTTATGATGTATGTTTTATAATGTTTTACATGACATTATAGAGCCAAGTAGGAAAAATGCATATAGAGGCATAGTACGCTCTTTTACATATTTTTCTTACTGAGCGTAAACTCACCCTTTTACGAACATTTTTCATACAAATTATCTGAAGTAATCTCTCGCTCTTGATAGAAGAGCCTACGAGTGGATCTTGAAAGTTTACCTTCGAAAGACGCTTCCTAAGTAGTATAGAAGGTATACTTATGTAATTATGCAAAGTAAATTGTAATTCAATTATGGTACAGTACAACTAACATTAATGTATATAAGATGTCGGGGATTTAAGTTAAGATGATGTATGAGATCCTGTGGAAACGGATGATACATATATACATGTATCATTAGTCTGTTTTATTGAAATTGAATGATTCATATTGAGCTGTTAGATATTAAGCTTAAGAGAGAAAAGTATGATTTACATTGACAAGCAAATCTAATCAAGTTAAATGGAATTGGAAATGTATGTTGACGGAGACGTCACACCCTACCCGACTATAGTATCTTTCCTATTAGGGTCCCTAGTACACCTATAGGAATTAAAGGATTTTACAGCATATAGATATCATTATATCAAGCATTACATACAATTCCTTCACTGAGCCGTGGTTTGTTCACTCCTTATTTTTAACGTCTACAGATTTATCTAGTGACTGCGTGATTATCATCCGAGGATTTCAGCTGCGCATTTGGGTACCCTGCGACAGCTAGCTTGAATCCGAGAGGTATAATCATTTATTTTATATGTTTAGACTTATTTTTATAGTACTACTATGTTGTATTCAAACAGGGGATGTAAATGATATTCGAATTTCGATATGAGATTATTCTAATCTATATGTAGAATACTGTTTAAAGAAATGTATATAATGAAATGAAAATGAGAGATAAAGGCATCGGAGACAGCCCAACCTTTATAATATGTACGAAAGTGAATAAATATTGTATATAAAGGATGTGACACTCTTAATTTGACTGTTATTTTCGAAAATTCTAACGGCCTATGGACTAAACTGTTATTTTCTAAATTATTGCACATTTTTCGAAATATGCAAAAAATAATTGAGATTGAGGCTAAGATTCTTACCATAATATTTTTTTGCTCCAAACATCGAGTCCCTGAAGTTTCACATTCATTTGAACCTTCGGGAATTGGTGGGGCACGCTTACTATTTAATCGTAAAACATAAGATAAAATCAAATATTTATTAATTATAATTATTCCATAATTTCTAATTATAATACAATAAAACAGTAGTTGAAAATTCAAGGTCTCACAACTTGACCCAAACAAAATGATCCGAACCCAAAATGATCTAAATTTTGATTTAATCCAAATTGATACGATCCAAAATAATCCAACTCAAACCCAATCCGATCTGCCCATTTTGCCACCTTTAAATTGATGCATATGAAAAATCTATCATTTTATTTTATTTGATTATTTATTTTTTTTGTTTATTTTATATTTAGCTTATTACTTTAAATTTATTTATTTTATAATATTGCATTTTATCGAAAAATTATAATAAATATTTCAATATGCTAGTAACATTTAACAGATTTTTCTCACCTAAACATCTTATCATCGAAAATTTATTATTTATTTATTTATTATTTGTGTTTATTTATTTAGAATTTTTACTTTATTTATTTTTTACTTTATCATTTATTATTTTTAAGTATTAATTTATTTTGTAAAATCAATTATATCAGAAATTTTTATATCGAACGAAAGTTACTTAAATATTTCAATACGCTGGTAACATTCAAGTATTTTATTTCGATCCTAAGAATTATCAAAGAATTACGACTTATAATTTCTAAAAAATCTCATCATTGAGAAAATTTTATATTTTTATTAATTTATCTATTTAAAATTTTATTTTATTATTTTTTAAAATTTATACTTATATTTATTTGTTTATTTTAAAAATTATATTTATACTCATTTAGTTATTTTTACCTTTTCAATTTATTATTATTTTTTAATATTTATAAGAAGTTTTGATATCGAGATATAATCAATTTGATGGTCCAATACACTGGTAACATCTAAAGATTTTTTTTCTATCTTAAAGATTATCAAAAAATTAATATTTGTGATTTCTTCCAAATCTTATTATCAGTATTATTTTTTATTTAACTTTATTAATTTCCTTCTCACTATTAATAATTCATTATTTAAATTCTTATTTCATTACATTTTTTTATTAAACGTTTAAGTTTTTTTAATAAGTAAACTATATCTATTGAGAATAAGCAATATGCCTTTTTTTTTTAAGAGTATATGAAATAAAGGAATTTTAAACATTTAAAACCAAGAATATAAAATATAAGAAAACTATAAAAATACATTAAAGATTTCTTTTATCTTTCAAGCCTTCTACCTCCTTTCCTTGCCTTCAAGCTTTCCTTTTGTTTCCCAAAACAGAGTGTCTTCTTAACAGTTAGAAACTTACCTCAATACCAGCCAGGCAGCCACCACCTGCGGCAAGGAAACTCCTCGGATGTAGCAGCGGCTGGAAATATGGCGGTGATGGCGTTGCACAGCGGTCTCGGCAAATGCAGGCAGCAAGGTAATGGAAATCACGCAGTTACAGGGAAGTTCTAGCAAAAGTGTTTCCAGCAGCAGTTGGGGCAAGCAGCAGGCGGTCACAGCGATGGGTGCACTCTTCACAGCAACGTACACTGAGCCATTTCTCCCTTCAACAGAAACCGAGACTCCTCAAGCAGCATCAGGGGGCGAAGTCATGCATAGCTTTGCTGGGAGGAGCAGAGGTGTGTTTGCAGAGGACCAGTGCAGCAACGTAGATAATGGCGGCAGCAAGGCAGCAAGTTGGAGATGCAAGGGGCAGCCGCAATGTTCAGTGCAGGAAACCAGCGTAGCAGTAGCACGGCAAGGAGCTAGGTGAGCAGAGATGGCTCCGATTTGTTCGGGTGTTGATGATGTTGGAGCAGTACTGGAGACGGCAAGCAGCTGAGAAGATGACTCCGATTTGCTGGACAGTGCAGTGGTTGTTGAGGGGGCGATGGGGGGATGGTGCCAAGCAATTTCTGTGTAAAATGGAGGTGTACAAGGAAATGTAAAATAAAAAAAACTTCCCTAAAAACCGTATATGCTCCTCCCCCTTGTATGAAGTTTTTCTTCCTCTGATAAAATGTTCTTAACCTTAAGGAATGAACCAAAATTTTGGTTCATTTCCATCCAATCCGCCCATGTCCATGGAATTCACTATTTAATTTTTTTTCAATCCCTTTATTTGTTTCCTTTTATTTTGATTTGTTTCCTTTCTATATATTTTGGAAACAAATCACTTGGTCAACTTGAGGTTTTCATAGGATTTGCATGGGCCTTGGGGTCTTGCGGATAGTTTTTGGGTTTAAGTGGCTTCAGTGTTTAACAAAAGGTTGACTCGCCTCCCATTTGTTTTATTTTCATTTTTATTTTTTATTTATTTTTTAATTTTTTTGGGACAATATCAGGGGTGTACACAAATTATAACAACAACTCACTAAAGATTAATTTAGTTGGCAAATAATTTTTTTCAACCAAAATTTGATTTTTGTAAACAAAAATTATATTATATTTATATAATATATTAAGTCCAAATAAAACTTGAAGATATTAATCTGAATGCATTATAAAACAAAAATTATAATGAAAATGGAAATCTCATGACTCAAGATAAATACTATATTTTGGTTCTTAGATTTAGAGTCAGAGATACAATATTAGCTAGCCATAGATGTCTTAGAAAAAAAAGACAGAGCATGATGAGTTATCTTGTTTGTTCCAAATAAATCCTATAATCAATAAATCACTCTTTATCTAAACTCATCCTATACAATGTCCTATGGGATTTAAACAAATAATATATGTAAACCCCAACAAGTCGATCAGAACATTTAGTCATATCCCGCAAGTACCGATCAATGAGATTGTCTTGGTCGATTGGCTCATAGTCATATGCGAGGTCGACATCACTTTTTATTAAACCTAAATCTGAAAGCACTGCAAGGTTCACATGATCACCAGCTTCTAGTTCCTTCCCAAATTTCCAACTACTCAACCAAATTATTACGGTGTTTTTGGTTTCAGGGATTCCGACGAAATGTTTAGCATAGCTCCACTTTGTGCCTTTGGTCTCGTTCACAATCTCAACTCGTGGAAAGAAATCCAATGTTCTATCGTTATTGGCATAAAGAATGATAATTGATTTTAGCCAACTAATTTTTCCACTAGATGGAGGTACTGTAAATGAAATCTTAGGCCGAGAAACATTAGTGCCACAGTAACTAAATGAATTATCCTTCGATGGATCAAATTCAGAAATTATGCCATAATCATACAACACCTGTAGGATTGAATTAAAATTATAATAAGTTATAGAAATATTTCATTATGTCAAAAAAATAAAAAATAATAAACTGAAACAATTTTATGTCCATTTTTTCCAAAAGCATAAATTTTAAGTTTATTTGGTTGTAATGATGTAACTAAAAAATATATTCGGTGGATCGTAATTTCATATTTTACGCAAAAAACAAAAAACCTTTTTGTCAAATTCACAAATTTTAAATTTACAAAAGCATAAAGTGTATTGCCTTATTTAATTAGAAAGTTATAAAGTATTTTTTTTGTTTCAAAGAAAGTTATAAAGTATATTGCTTTATTTAATGAGATATTATCTCATGGCTATGGTAACAATCTTCTATAAATTTTATAGGTTAGGGCTTTAGGTTGAATTTTGGCTTTGCCATTTTACTTTTTCTTTTAAAAGAAAAAGATAAAATAAGTGTTTAAAATACAATAGTATATAATATCTTAATAAAAAAATCAGGATTGATAACATATTTATCCCTTCTTATAATCTAAAAACTTCACTAGCAATGTTTTGGATAATAATCCATTTAAAAAAATGTCATATCTTACTTTGTAATAAAATAATCTTATTTGCATCAGTCAGATTGTACCGAATAAAAACTTTATAATCATTTTTTTTATATATTACATCTGGCAGTGGAAATTACAAGCATAACGGTCAATCTTTTATGTACATCAAAGAGAAAAAACCTAAAAAATTAATCAAACCAACAACCAATAAATTAATAATATATAATTAGATAAAAATCCACACTTGGTGAGACTCTATAGCTCTTTTTAAATATAAATAAAAGGACATTTTTAGAATATTTTTCAAAATTACATGTTAGTTTCATTATAAATAAAAAGAAACTACTTGTTTGATCTCTCTTTAAGTTATTATTTAATTCTAGTAGAATTAATAGAAGAAAATTATACAAAAACTTCTTTCTTTCTCATATAACCTTAATTTTTCTAAAATTGAGTAAGTTAATTATTTCCAATATTTATTATCTATTTATATGGTAGGTTTTTTTTTTAAATATATGAAAGCAAAAATGTAAACAACAAATAGTAAAAGAAAAATATCGATAAAGCTAAACTCAGGGAAATAAAAATGACACCTTTGGGGAAGCTATCGCTTTTGATTCCTCCGAATGATTGTCAATTTGCATTTTAACATTTGCACAAGAGCCCAAATTATTGAACAAGTCTTGCTTTAGTTCCAACTCCATGTGTCTTGTCACATGCTCTTCATTTCCTAAAAGACGTAATTTATAGATGTCATTGTTATCGTCAATAATTCAAAT
Organism: Heritiera fomes; assembly: GCA_032173925.1. Taxonomy (NCBI): domain Eukaryota; kingdom Viridiplantae; phylum Streptophyta; class Magnoliopsida; order Malvales; family Malvaceae; genus Heritiera; species Heritiera fomes. Next base: position 22,670,870 of record JAPDPM010000001.1, on the reverse strand, counting down.
GCAAGTAGAATTTACAAGTACAATAAAAACAGCCCCTATAAAAAATGTTGCCCCCTATAAAAAATGTTGCAACAAAGTACTTTCTAAGGGTAAAAATCAACTTATGGCTTTGTATATCCTTAATAAAGGTTATCAGAGTCAGCTTAAAATAAAACAAAAACTTCGAAACAAAAAAAAAAAAGAAACTTACACAAGTTGAAAAGAAATACAATGTGATAATTCTAAGAATGTCACGATAATATGATATGAAAATAATACAAAAAAGAGATACAAAACTAATACAGTGTAAATTTTGATAAAATTTATATGTGAATTTGATAAAAGCTAATGTCAATAAAAATTTTCGTATTTTACTTGATATGAACATAATTTTACATGACACAATAAACACGAATTGGATCTTTCTAAAAAAATAAGGCTAATAAAGGTCCAATTGAATTCCTTGCATTCAATTTTAGAAAAAAATTCCGTCAATGCGTAGTGTTCTAAATAATTTCCCAAAACTGAACTGCCATTAAGCTGAAACTTAGTACTGCCAAGTTCTTTTCGTCTTACATTAAATCACAGATGCTCATATATGTATAAATAATTTATTAATAAATTTTATAAATGTAATCAAATTTAATGGACGAACATTATGGCTCATAAATTTTACTGACATGTAGTACATGTTTTTAGTATGCATTAAATGGTAACTAATTAGAAATTAATTAAATGATAATCGTAATTTTATTATTTTACTATTATAGTCATAACATTCATATATTAAATAATTCAAGTAAAAATCACATGTAGAAAAACTAGTATATAAAATTGTATCCCTTGAAATTATATTCTTACCTGCAGCATAGTAGTGTCGAGAGTCAAAATTATATCTACTGTTATTTTCTGATCCACATGTAACTCCAAATTCTATTATGTTGAGATCAGAAGCCACTATTGTGCAGCTCAGAGAATTGTGACCTTCCCATTCGAAACCAATTGTTGGCCAATGGATTAACCACAACATTGTGTTATTATTGGTTTCAGGAATTCCAATGAAAGTTGAGAAATAAACCCGCGTGATGTCCTTGGTCTCATTAGAAATTAACAAACTTGGTAAAAATCCAAAAATCTGATTGCTAACACGAGAAAAAACAATGCATAAGTTGAAGCAACTAATTTTTTCACCAGGATGAGATGGTGTCGGCAAAGAAAAAGTGACATGCGGCCCTTTAGTGCGATGCTCAAACCAGATTGGAACATCAATTCCTTGAATAAATGTGCTAGTTATATTGCATTCATGTAATACCTGATCCATCAAATCGTGAGTTAATTAGGAATTAATATATTGATTAAGTAATATAAGAAAAATTAAAAAGGATATAAAAACTTGGAGAGATATTAAAGAAATGACCTGTGGGGTAACAACTATTTTTGTGTCCGTTAGGTAGTTATAAAGTTGCACTTTACTGTTGTCAATAGAGTCCATGTTGAACAAACTTTTAATTTCTTCCACTTCATAGTTTTCAATTGGTTCCAACTTGAAGACATCTTGAACCTCAGTTAGTTTTTCACAACCAAAAATAACACACCGTTTGGAAGAAAATAGGCATGGTACAGTTGAGAGTGAGACCATTGTTGGAAACATTGACACGTATACCTCAACAAAATGTGACGAGATTATTGGAAGCTTTGGAAGCACTTGGAGCTTTGTGCAAGAAGTCAATAGAAGCTCATCAAGCTTTGTAAGGGTCTTTATGCTCTCAGGTAGGCTGTGAAGTGGATTTCTACTTAAATTTAAACATTTCAACGAAGGTAAGTTACTAAGATCACGAGGCATAACATCATCAGAGAGTCTGCAACTTTCTAAACTCAACTTTACTAAAGAACACGGTAAAGATGGCCAAAAGAAACCCAATTCTTTGTTTCTTTTCAGTGATAGCTGAGACACCCAGAATTTTGATTGATTTACAGCAGTTTCATCTAAATTGAGCACCCTTAATGACTTCATATTATGCAACTCCCTAGGAATATCTTTAAGTTTGGAGCAACCAGATAAAATAAGCACTTCAATAGATACTAGCAATCCAATTGTACTTGGAAGTTTCATAAGATTTTTGCAATTTTTAAGGCTTAAAAAAGAAAGTGTCTTTAGCTTACCAATGGATCGGTCAACCTTAACCAATTTTATGCAATCTTTGAGCATCAACTTCTCAAGACTTGGGAGTCCTGAAAATTTAGGCGTTTTGAGAAGGCAATGTGAATGATTGAGATTAAGAATCTTCAAATTTGGAAGACACTGTTATAAAGAAAAAAAATATATTTTTACAAATGTGTCATCGCTTCAAAATAAATAAATAAATAAAAGAGAAATTAGCGGTTATCATACCTCTGCATCATTCCAAACATGTTTTAGGTTACTGTAGCGCATGTCAAGAACAACTAGCCTCTTAATATCAAAATCATTTGGAAGAGATTGTATAGAAAACCCATGCCAGCACAACCATATTAAGCCTTTGGGGACGTCTTTGAAGTCTCCTTTAAGTTTTACATAATCTAGCTGAAGTAGTTTGAGTCTTTTCATTTTTGCAAATGCTTCAGTTTCCATAGCAACCTCATTTGACATGACAAATCGATTTTTTGAATGCTTTGCCAAATGCATATTAGCTGTTGCCCCTCTGAACCTATCTTCTAGCAATCCTTGAAGGTCAAGAGTGAGGCACGTAATTGTCTTGGAACCCTGGAGAAATATTTTTTTAGGAAAAGTAAATTATTGAAAAAATAATAGTGTGATAAAACTATAAAACAAAACAAATAGATTAGAATGAAGTTTCTCACAATTTTTTCTCTTATTACATCAAATGCATCTTTATGCCATAGTCTGCTCCGTTTCCCAAGATCATGAGATTCTTGACGAATAATTTCCCTTCCCATATCTCTAATCATTTGATGCATCATTAGCTTGTTTTTTTCATTAACAATTAGAAGAGACCTGCCTATGAGATTTTCAATTCCAACTGTTGTATAGAAATCACAACCATCTAGAATTGTTGTTGTATAATCTCTATCCTTCCCAATGAATAAACAAGCTATGTCAAGGAATAAGTTTTTATCATGATCATCTTGAAGGGAATCATAGCTTACTCTTAGAATCTTTTGAATTTTGCCATCAAGGATTGCTTCCAATTTGTCTAATGCACTTTTCCATACACTTATACTTTTTCCAAATAAAGAAGAACCCAAAACTTGAAGAGCTAATGGAAGCCCACCACAGTGTTTCACTATATTGCTTGCATACTCCATAAAAATCTCAGTTATAGAGTTGTGGTAGAATGCATACCAGTTAAAAAGTTGAAGTGATTCATTGAAAGCTAATTCTTTTACTTCAAATACTTTGCAAAAGTCTCCATAACTAGATGATGCTTCCAAGTCAAACATTTGGCTAAGAAAAGGAGAACTTAATATATAGCGATGCCTGCTAGTTATGATGATTTTACTCCCTGGATAAAAAGAAGCTTTGGTTCCAATCATTTTAGTAATTTTTTCCAAATCATCAACATCATCAAGAACTAGAAGTACTCTTCTACAACATATAGCCTCTTTGATCTTATTAATTCCATCATCTGCATTGTGTATTTTCTGTGCTTTCCCCTTAACAATGTCTGAAATAAGTTGTCTTTGCAAACGAACCATGCCATTACGTTCTTCGCTTGTTTCTCTAACTTCCGATAGGAAACTATAACCTTCAAATCTTTGGATGTTTTGATTGTAAATGACTTTGGCAATAGTTGTTTTCCCAATCCCAGCAATCCCACAAATTGATGCAATGCAAATTTTATTTGATCTGTCTTCTTCTAACCACCAATTAATGCGTTTCACTAAAGAATCTATTCCAACTAAACAAGGAGACACATATAAAGCCGTGCGATGGAGTTTATTTTGAACTTGCTTAACAATATCTTGAATGACTTGTGACTCATGTCTGCAAATTTTAAAAGATAAACATTAAATTATATACTCAAAATATAGCACAATAGGTAAAATCTTAGAAATTGATTTAAAAAAATCATTAACATGTTTCCCTTTTCTTGCATAATTTTAACTTTTTTTTCTTACAAGATTACATGTTCAAGTAAAAATTACAATCTAATAAACAAACTAAATAAACCGATAAGCCAACGTAAATTTCAATGAAACTTATAACGTGAACTTCAAATTTACAAGTTTTAAAGTTTTCTCCTTGTGAAAGTTTAAAAAAATTAAGTTTGTTGGCTTCAATAATATTACATCTTTTATCCTTAATCATTATAAGTTTTTTCTTCTTGTGAAATTTATTGAGAAATAATATCACATATACTAGTACCGATGTCAACTTAAAAGGTTTTGAAGGGAATAATAAATATGTTATTGTTGAAAAAAAAGGTAAGTTCTACCAAGTAGGATGTCTTAATATAAACCCAAGATGATAACCTATTAGGTATAGAGCCAAAAAAGCAACCCAAAAGATAATGCGATGTCCCAACAAAATCCCAGACAATCAAAGATCTAAGACTATAAGAAAACATAGCACAAAAACCCAAGTGAAAACCCCTTACATATAAGTAACTACAACATTGTTCTAGGCTAAAAGCCCAAAGTACAAAGAACAAGAGTCAAAAAATAATTTCATTCAACTTAAAGAACTATCTAGGTATAAATAGCATAAGAAACACAACTAACTATTATCATGAGCTTTTGCTTTTCTTATTCTTGTTCCATAAATTTAACAGTATATAATTATCCCATTTCATCTACAAAGGATAAACTAAGAAATTTACCAACTTTTAAAGTTTTGACAGCTTCACCTCTGTAAAAGAATTCCTCAATCGTATACCAATATTAGAAATGCATATATTTTCAGTGATTATAGAAGGCCTAGGAACACAAATATTAACTTTAGTACATGCATTCTTTCTGCTCTAGTTAAAGCTTTTGCGTTTCTTCTTCTATCTAAGAATTTTCAACTTATTCTTGTTGATAGATTCTAGCCACTCACCATCTTGTTATCAACATCATAGTCATCATCTTTATCATCAACAACCTCATTATCAGCATATAAATTCAAAGAATTGGGTGTATAACAGTCATCCAAATACTGTTTATCCTTAGAAACCACATCTACACTTTTATTCTCATCCAATTCAAGCATATCATTATCACTATAAAACTCACTTGATAGTTCTTTATACTTAGGGTCCATGCCACAAAACATATTGATTTCTCTGGTGGTTTTAGTGTGTAATCTATAACAAGGGTTTCTTACTTCATAGCATGCATCAAGATTAATCTATATGTTTTGCTAATTAAAGTTTGAGGGGTAAGGATAAATACGAGTCCAACTAGATTGAGAACACAGTATTAATGAATGATTGGGAAATTTAGCATGATACTACATCACATCAAGTTGGGACCAATGTTTGGAATGATCAACTATAGGCAACTCAATTTGAGGATTCTTGCAGGATGGAACCTTATCATTGTCAAGCAAAGTATTTTTATCGATATGAATGTTTGAATTTCCATATATAAAAAAGTCAATCGATTTCGCTAGCTTAGAAATACATAGAATTTTGACATAACCTAGAAAAACTTAGTGGTTGGATTTTAGTGACACTTTAGCATATTTCTATCTCAAAACTGATTAAAGAAATGATTGGAGACTTAGTAAAACATTAATATGCATGTGATTGAATAATAAATTATGTCATTGCTTGTTTAGTGTTTTCAATGTTGCCTTCGATGAATGAATGCATGCGTAACTTAGCCAAAAGTTTTGAGTTTTATATCCAAGGTATCAACACTCTTGGTAAATGTATCAATATCCTTATTTTGTATTTTGATTGTGAAAATGGAGAGTATTGATACCCCTATCATTACCATCAAATAGAAGCAAACTACTTTATTTTGGTATCGATACCTTGGGGTTAGGGTATCGATGACCCTTGTGTTTGAGTGCAGGATTTCTTCATAAGGTATCGATACCCTAAGACAAAGTATCGATACCCTTCGAGTCTAGTAGGTTCCAACAGCTAATTTTGAGTGAGCTAATAGGAAGAAACTCATTAATTCTCACCAACAGCCAGAAATTGATCAAGTGGTATAAAAGCAAGCATTCAAGATGTTCAATATTAAGAGCCTTAACTTCTAATATTCTATTAGTGATCATTTATTTCTCCAATCCTTTCAAGAGGCAAAATTGAAAATCAAAATATTTTTCTTAATTAATTAATAATTATTTTATTAAGAAACAATTTATACATATATTCAATATTTTATTTAATTTCTAAGGGAATAAGTTTTGGTTTTTGTAAAAATTCTATTAATTGATAAATTAATTGTAATTAAGTATATTTATTTTATTTATAAACTTAATTGGTATGGATTCTTAGTGAATAGAATTTTTGGAAATAAAGTAATGGACTTTATAAATATAAATTAGGTCTTAACCATTAGAATTTTAATAGATTTAATATTTTTGTGATCTCTAAAAGTATGTTTGGATAAGAGATTTCAAGAGAGAAATTTATTTCAATTAAGATATCCAAAATTCTAAAATTCAATTTTCTTATTTGGTAAAAAATAAAAAGTTTAATGAATTTCAAAATAAAGAAGAAATTTTAAGAGGAAAATTGAGAATTTGAGATGTTCAAATTTTCTCTTGAAAATCTACAAAAAATGTGATTTTTCGAAATTCCTCCAAATCTTCCCCTTTTTTTTATATATATATAGCTCACTATTAATAAAAAACTAAAAAAGAAAGATAATATTTTAATAAAATATAATATATATTTAAGTTTCTATATTATTTATAATACCTATATAGTTTTACAAATCTAACTATACCTATATTGCATTTTTTAACTGTGTTCTAAGCGAGTCTCAACGTGACGTGAACGGTACCTATGAAGTGGAATCCGTCTGTCTTGTCTTCCACCTCATAAGAGAGTTGCGTTCCAAGGGACTAAAAGCTCCACTGCTATTGTCTAGCGTGGACATACTTAACAATGACCCAATTGAGATTGTGGCCACACCTTTATAAAGCAGTTATTTTTTTTATTTCATCAAATTCTAGTATTTAAAAATTCTTTCAAAAAATATTTATCCAAACAAAAGAACTAGAAATGCTAGTATTTAAATTGATGCATTTTGAAATGTTTCAAAATTTTAAAATTCCCAAACCAAATGCACTCTAAGTGAAAGATGAAGGATTTACAAAGTTGTAAAGATGTGGGAAAGAATTAGAGAAATGATAGAGATCACATAAAAGATTACATCTATCAAAATTCTAGTGAGAACGGAGATTAAGTTTGTTTTGAAACTCAACTTTAATGGTTATTTATTGGTGTTTTTGTACCCTTCGTAATATTTACATTAATTTTTTTTCTCGTTTGTGGATATAGACAATGAATGTGGAATTAATTACTTTAAATGTTGAATTTTGATGATTTAATTTATTTTCTGTCAATCTCACTGTAAAAAGATGTTTATACTTGAAAATTACAATAATATATTTGTTAAATTTTAGTTGTTAAAATATTAACATAATATCAGAGTTAAACAGGCAGGGTTTAGATTTTGACTTTTAAGAAGAGAGGCTTGGTAGGTACGCAAATGAACAAAACACCTCTAAGAAAAAAAATTTGTGTTTTTTTTTCTAATATTTTTTTCTAATACCACATTAGTTGCACCCTAAGGAAGAAAAAAATTTATACTTTGAACTTCAACGTCAATTGGAGGACTAATAATCTGAATTGTCATATTTAGTTTGACTCGAAAATTAATTTTTTTAAATAAAACAATGAAAATTTTAAATAAAATAATAAAACTAAGACATATTGAAAAGGATAAGTTAGTAATATTCTACTTTTCCAAAAGATTAGGATTTTAATATATTTAAATAATATAAATAGATGATAAAACTAATACCATGAAAAAATGGAACCTGAGCATGTAAAGTTAGCAATTTTTAAGAAAGGATACAACATAGTATGGAACTTGATTAATTAATTAAATATGTATGTATGTATGTATGTATGTATGTATATATGTATGTATATGTACATGTACCTATCTTGTAGAACCATGCCTCCTAAATCCGCAACTTCCTTTAAAGCAGCCCTCCATCTTTGTACCAAGTCCGTTTCGGACTTGAAAGTCTCTTCATGCCTGGCAAACGCCTCTGCATAACTCTCTGTTTGATTCTTGACTTGGATTGGATCAACATGGTAGAAAACCGGCAAAACAATATGTCGGGAGGATTTCTTATGTTCGAGTATCTTCACAAGTTCATTAAGGCACCACGTTGAGGAAGCATAATTCTTTGAGAAGACAATAATAGAAATTTTTGACTCATGCAGAGCATTTTCAATTTCATTCTTTATATTCTTTCCTCTCTCAATCTTTTCATCATCTCTAAATGTGTGAATGCTTGCTTGCACCAATGCTCTATAGAGGTGATCTGTAAAGTTCTTGCGCGTATCTATACCTCTAAAACTCAAAAATACATGATAAGTGCATCGAGAAATATTTAATGTAGAGGTTTCATCGATCATTGAAACAGACATTGAAGAAGAACTCTGCAAGAGAATCCAGATTGATCGGCGGATGAGAAACTTGAAATAACGAACAATTTAACTATGTTATCAAAAGAAAGAATCTAATAATAACAATGAAGTCCTATTATATTTATAGATAACCAAGTCCGAGTGTGTGTGTCTATATACATATCTATATATTTATAGATTGAATTCTTTACTTTATAATATTAAGGAAACAAAACTCGAAACAAAGAAATGAAATAGAAGAAATTCCAAACTCAGACCTAGACTTTTATTTTTCAATATTCCAATCTCAGACCATGACTTTGCCTTCTTTTTCTTGACCTGAGCACTACTTATCTTTGCAAATGAGAAATACTCTCCGCACCAATTCATACGAAAAAGAAAATCAAGCAAATACATTTCCAATCTATGGCGTGTCAATGGCTCCACCATTCCTATTAGGCGTCAGAAGCCTACACATCCTCAAGAAAATACAACCATGGATCAACAGGCACAAATAGCTAATAATCCATCTGCCTATAGGCGATTGACCAATCAGCCGTTGAACAAAAGGAAGACCGAGCTGATCAAGGCGACCAAAAGTGTGAACACCCATGCCAAAACTGAACGTCATCAATCCACCGCTCCGGAACACTTTTGAGGACAAGAAAAGTACCCGCCCAGAAAGAAATCAAGCACGACACCAATCAAAAACACTCGGTAAACCGAACAGACCAACCATCGAGCACCTTCTATGCTCATCAACTTCTGTTAAAGCCAGTAAAATTTTTCAGCTTGATACCACAATGAAACACTAGCTGTAGAACCAAGAAGCAAGAGATTCTGCAACCCATTGTGGAGGCAGGACACTAAAAAATCAACACAAAACATTTAGTTGCTGCGAAGAGGAGACCAGCTAACAAGATACGACAAAGACTGCAGACTTGCAAATGCTGCAGAAAATGAACCACAAACGAGACCTGCAGTAAAAACAGCTGATCCAAAAACCAATTGACCACCCTGAAACCAGAGAGCTGCAAAGCCATCCTAAAGAACGACTTCTTTTTTGGGATAGTTTGAACCCCTTAGCTCTTTAAAAACTCCGGAATTTACCTGACTTAATTTGGTTTCTTGAATGAAGGAAATTTTCAGTTTAATTTTAGAGACTAAATAGTGGACTACTCTTCTTTTCTCATTTCTACCTAAGCCTTTGATATTCCATTTAACTATAATCATTGAGGAAAAAAGACACCCTGAAAACAAAAGCAATTTCAAACGGCAGATGCCTTTTTGCATCTGTCAGCTTCCTCCAAGTTACTAGAGATATCAATCATCTGCTCCCTGCTTTTATCAAATGCCACACCCAACGCAGAGCAAACTTCCCAGGTGGCTTCCGCTTCCTTTCTGATAATTTCATTCCTGAACATTATATCACTGTGACGTCCCCGCCACTCCATCTTATCATTTACAATTCACCCATTTGTTTTTTTTTCATTTCCACTTAACTTGATTAGATTTGCTTGTCAATGTCAATCATTCTTTTCTTCCTTAAGCTTAATATCTAACAGCTCAATATGAATAATCCAATTCCAATAAAACAGACTAATGATACATGTATATATATATCATCCGTTTCCACAGGATCTTACACATCATCTTAACTTAAATCTCCGACATCTTATATTCAATAATGTTAGTTGTACTGTACCATAGCTGAATTACGATTTACTTTGCATAATTACATGAGTATACCTTCTATACTAATTGGAAGCGTCTCTCGAAGCTAAGCTTTCAAGATCCACTCATAGGCTCTTCTATCGAGAGCGAGGGATTACTTCAGATAGTCTGTATGAAAAATGTTCGTAAAAGGGTGAGTTTACGCTCAGTAAGAAAAATATGTAAAGAGCGTACTATGCCTCTATATGCAGTTTTCCTGCTTGGCTCTATAATGTCATGTAAAATCATTATAAAGCACGTTCATGTACTTTCGTCAAACATAGAAGGTTCTTCATAATAGCATGTGCTTATAAATCAAGTAAATCAAGTGCTTCTTTAAAGTAGCATATGCAAACACTCATTGTATACTTCTTTTAAATCATCATTTACATACATACTTACTTCTCTTAAAACATCTTATACTTTCTTGAAATCATACATCGTATACTTCTTTTAAAACTTCTTATACAAGTAAACCAAGTACTTTCAATTTCTTTATTCTTTGAAATCGCATATACATATAGTTTTTGATAACATAAAAACTATCTGTATTTTTATGGAGTTATGCACTGGATCATCATCATCATCATCATCATCATCATATGGCGTACCCCGTAGGGCCAGGAATCCTCCCTTAGCCGAACATGTAATATAGACAGATTGGCCAACTGTTGGTGGCTACAGTTAACACTAGTCAGGTGTCCTTCTGTAGCAACTGAAGCCTGACTTATGGCTCCTCAGCCAAACATACATCATTTCAAGACTTGATCAGAGCCCTTACTAGAAACATGAAAGTGCATAATCTCAAAACATATGCCATATGGCCTTTTGCCACGATATTTCATATTTTCTTAAAATAGGTTTGAAACTTCTTTTCAAAACAGGGCAGTCGACCGGCTTAATAGGGCAGTCGGCTACTGCTTCATACTTTCATTTATCGAAATTATTTTCATTTAAAATTTCGATATTTTCATCTTTGAAAACATATAAGGGCAGTCGACCGGTCCATATAGCAGTCGACTGGTTTTCAAACAGAATGCTTCTTAAGAAATAGCAGTCGACTGGTGCATATAGCAGTCGACTGGTTTTCAAACAGAATGCATTTTAGCAAATAGCAGTCAACTATCTCATATAGCAGTCGACTGGTTTGAAACAGAATGCTTCTGGGTAAATAGCAGTCGACTGGCTTACATAGCAGTCGACTGGTTTGAATTAGTTTTCGAAAAATGGCGTTTTGGATGTCTCTAGGCAGTCGGCTGCTACTTAAGGCAGTCGGCTGCTCCTAACCTAATTGGTACTAGGAGGTAAGTCCGAAAATGTCATTTTTCCTGCATGAAATCAGCTGATGTTTCTTTCCAAACCACATAAGAATATCATAAAACATGCGGACATAGCCGCCCTACGTCCGTTACATAAATTCCTTACCTCGATCACCAATGATCCTCGAGCTTGGTCACATCAACTTTAGCTTTTCGATTTACTTCTTCAAAGATGTAACATCATGTCAAATTAAACCTTTAAACGATCGTCATACACATGCTATATCAACTCAACTCGACTCCAAACCATGAATGAAACCAACTAAAACCACTTCCATCTCTTACCTTTATAAATCACCAAATTTCAAGATTTCTGATCTCTCAATTTACTTGGAATCGATCCACTAAACTTCAGACATAGCTTCGTCTAGTGATTGTGATTGTTTTTCGTCTAACAAGCTTAACGATTTGGTTTCTAAACAAGAGTGTTTGTCAAGGAAATTATGGAGGAAGGCTTGGAAGCTTGGAGAAGTGGAGAGAACGAGAGTGAGAGGACTGGAAAGGGTTGCTGCCATAGGGGTGATGGCTGGGGGATGACTCATGCAGCCTCATTTAATGCTCCCCTATCCAATATCATCTCATCTCAGCCATGCTTCCTTTTTTACTATGCTTTTTGACCCTTCTTTGACCATTAATTCTCTTCTTCCCTTTTCATATCAGCCACACATAATCATTTAATTATGAAAATCTGATATTGTTTTATCATCATCCAATTAAATCAATTCATCTTAACCTTTAACCATTATTATTTGAGCATTCATTTAATTGGTCTCCTTTCTTCCATATAACACTTGTCTTTACTTACACTTAATTTCTGATATTTAATTGTACAAAATCTTACATTTATTTTGCCATACTCTAAGCATTCTCATAATATCAGAATTTACTTCTTTGACTATTTGACCTTCCCATTTCGTTACTTCTTCCGTGTTCCATACATCCTTCATACTTCATAATTCTCATATCTACTTAGTTTTATTTAAGCTGACATACTTTATAATTATGGAGGAATTTCCTGGAATTGGGGATTTCACAATCACTGTCTGACACAGAGTTGTCATGAGAATCCAAATATGTTTCTTATTCGCCATATAGAATTTCTCTAATCTCTTTCCTTAAATTCCTTCTCCTTTTAGTGGCAGATGTATCTTTTTTCTTTTTGGGTTATTTGCAAGGCATTTCTTTTTGGACCTGGAAGTTTTAACCACCCTCAAAGGCTCACCACCATCAAAGGAACTTTCAGAATCTCCTGATCCATATATGATAATGGGCTCATCAACATTATTAAAGTCTAAATTGGACTGCCCCATGTCCATGCACAACAGAGCATGTTTAGGCCCAACAACTAGAGGTAGAAGTTTTCCAGATGAATAAGAATGATAACGCAAAGCAAGGTCCACATGCATTGAAGAACCTATTATCAGGAAAGGTGGAGAATCGTAGTTGTCACCATCATTGTCTGAAGCACGTTGGGATGGACAAATTAAATCTAAAGCAGCCAAATGAAGATATCCTCCCATTTGTTCCTTTTCAGATAGATCTGACCCGATCTCCAAAGAGTATGCTACCCTGTCATGATTGAACAAGGCCTCGAACTCTTCGAAGGAACTGTCCCAAGAAATTTTGAATGAGTTTCTAACAGCTGTAGTATCAATAGCTTTGTTTGGTTGAGAATCTAAAGAGCCATCTGAGGATTCGTCAGTCATTGGGACGTTGCGCCACCCGATCCCTCCGATAAGGTTGGGATCCTCAGTCGAAATCAAAATTCTATATGGAAATCCTCTGATATTAATAGAGACTGATGTTGGAATTTTATGCCTTGACTCAATGATCACCAGAAACTTGGCTTGGTCTACCCATAACCTTTTAGAGGTGCACTCATCTAACATCACAAAGGTACCCCAACTATCACCTAATGATCTGAAAAATTTCTCGTTCCAGACAAGAAGCGGGACTTCCTCAAGAGACATCCAGATCGGTACAGACCTTTGATTGGAAGAGTGAACCCAAGGGCTCACGTTGGTGCAGACGTCCTTGTAGATGTTCTTATATTCCTTAACAAAATTTTCCATCGATTCCTTATTGTTAAAGATTAATAAAAGAAAGACACCACCCATAAAACTCGTTTGGCAAGAGACACCATTTTCAAAGAGAATCTAATTAAGGGTGTTGAGACGACACTCACCAGTCAATTGACGTACTGCGCTACAATCCAACCACGCCATCTCACTTCTGGGGATGTCAATGTCAAAACTTACTTCTTTCATAACTTTCTTAGAGTTACTTACGAGACATGGGGACACTTCATTAGACGAGGCTTCTCTGTCAATAGCCTTCGATTCCAGCAACACTTGCTTGTAAGATCTACGTTCTCTTGAAGCAAATCTACTAAAATTTCTACGGGTTTCTACTGATGAATACCCAAATGCTTTCTTATTGGAGGCGTAGAATTTATCATTCCAAATGGAATATGCTTTCTTGACCTGGATGATGAACACGTCAATGACTGGTACCAGTCATTAATGGCTGATATTCTTATGTCAATAAAATTTTTTTTACCGACAATAATATTACAACTAAAATTTTCTTAAATTTTCAAAAAGTAATTCTTAAAATTGTTAAAAATATCAATTGACCTTGGCAACGTAATATTACAACTAAATAATATTAACTCCTAATAAATAAATAAATATTGTCCAAAATACTTCAAATGGGAAATTTTGATTTTTTTTCCATGAAATGTTTAACAACATGTAAAATCGAATTATAATCGATAATCTCAAAACTTAAATCAAACTAAACCCAAAACAAATGAAAAACAATAAATACTGGACTAAATCACATTTTTTCCTTGCAACATTCAAAATGCCAAAATAATTAAACATCTTTCAAAGTAAAATTATTTCAAAGTATCTTGGACTACCGTTTAAGAAAATTTTCCTTTGGTGGATTAATATTAATTGGCAATTTTATGTTGTAATAAAATAGGCTGACAATTTAGTCCTGGTATGAAAGATGCAAGAGAACCCAATACATGTTAATGTGATCATATTTAATTTGGGTTTTGTAGATCCTTTTGGGTCAATATGACAAGGTAGTTGTGTGGATTTTAAAACTCTATAAGCCCTTGATGGGGGGCCATTAGGGTTTTAATAAAGGTTAATATAAATATATAGCTAAGTCCTTTTTTTCGCTTCTGTTCATTTGGTATTTACCCATTGAGAGCTACCTGTGGAAGAAGTAAAAGAGGAAGACTAGCCAACCATGACTTCAGCTCCAGTTTCAACCATGCCAATAGATAAAGGTACGCCTATTAGTTGTTTATAATGATAATTGGTGTTCTATTTTTCATATAGGATCCTGGAATGATTCCTACATTTGGCATCAGAGTTGGTTTATGTGAAATTAGGACCCTAAATAGATTATTTTTGAATGAATTAAAGATTAAACATGTAATTTAGGGTGTCATTATTTGATAATTAAAATTACACATTTAAAATAAAAATTATTTAACAAGATGTTAGGGCATTTATTACCCAACGAATGAAGATTAAATATGTCTGATCAATATTGGTTAATATGTTCTATAGTCTAAGTAATTAGAGTTTCAAGTAATTAGATTAAATGCCCTTTCTCCTTTTTTGTTTAATCTTAAGGCTGAAGCCTTAAATATTCTAATTTGCAAGTCTTCTGCGTTAAGGTTGTTCAACAGTGCTAAGGTGGGTCGCAATGCTATGAAGGTATCGCACTTACAGTATGCTGATGACACTATCGTTTTCTGCGAACCTGTGTTGGAGCAGTTGGTAAATATAAAGAGGGTGCTTAGGTGTTTCTAAGTTTTATCCGAGCTCAAAATTAATTTTAAAAAGAGCAGTCTGATTGGGGTTGGTGTTGATCATCACAATCTTGAAAGGTGGGCGAGTGTGATTTGTTGCAAAACTGAATCATTGACATCCATCTATTTAGGGTTGCCTCTAGGAATCAATTCAAAGAGTGTCAAACTTTGGAACCCTATTATAGAAAAGTTTGAGAGGAAACTAGCTGGCTGGAAAACTAAGTATTTGTCTATAGGGGGTCATGTGACTTTAATCAAATCAATTTTATCTAGTCTGTCGATGTATCATATGTCCTTATTACAAATTCCTAAGGTTGTCAAAGAGAAATTAGATAAGATTCAAAGGCGGTTCTTGTGGGGAGGGTCCTTAGCAACTAAGAAAATACATATGGTTGACTGGGACACTATATGTAGCTACAAGGAGTTTGGAGGTCTTGGCATTGTCAATTTGGGTATTAAAAATAGGGCATTATTAAATAAATGGATTTTTCGGTTTAGTGAGGAACAGAATGTTTTGTGGAAATTTGTGATAATTGGGAAGTACAGTGGTAGCCATTCAGACCTCATTCCACCTCATGGAAACGCCAGTCGTTTGTCAAATGTGTGGAGGAATATTACTTCTCCACTACTTGCTACAAATGATTAGGCCATGTCTCCTCAAAGTAATTTGGGCTTCTTACTCGGTAATGGCAGTAAAATCAATTTTTGGGATGACAATTGGATTGATGGCACTTCCCTTAAACAATTGTTCCCTCAAATTTTTGCTTTAGCCGTCAGGAAGTCGGGCAAGGTTAATGAATTTGGTTTTTGCGACTTGAACGGGTAGATTTGGAGAGTTAAACTGAGATGGGATCCTTTTGATTGGGAACTCAAACAGTGGCTAGATTTTAACCACCTCATCAACGAACAGTGTCTTTATAGGAAATTGAACGATCTTTTGATCTAGAGAAGAACCATGAGTGGAGCTTATTCAACTAAGAGGTTTTGTAAAGTTGTGTCTAGTCGCTCTGGTGTTAAGTCTGTTTGCTGGAAGTATCTTTGGATAGGCCTTGCTCTACCAAAAGTCAAAATATTTGTATGGCAGCTATTGAAAGGAAGGATTGCTGTTAAAGACCAATTGGTGAGAAAGAGGCTTCTTCATAGTGATAATGCAAAATGCGTGTTCTGTAATTAGAGTTCGAAACTATTGAACATTTTTTTTCTCTTGTTCTGAAGTGTGGAAGGTGTGGGCTTGCTGCTATAATTGGTGGGACATCACTTGGATGTGTCACAAGAATCCTATGACATCTTTCTTATCTTGGCACTGTGCAATTCCTTCAAGCAGGTGTGATACAGTGTGGAAGATGGCATTTTTTGCTATTGTATGGTCCATTTGGCTGCACAGAAATGATGTTGTGTTCAATAGCAAATCTGCTAATTTGAAAAGTTTAATGTATGTGATTAAACTCAAGATTGCCTCCTAGTTTGAAGCTAAATGGCCTTCATGTACTGTTTCCTTTCCAGATTTTGTAGATTTCCTATGTTGGTGTTAGCTCATACTGCTGATAAGAGGGCCAGACCTATTTCTGAGTGGAAGCCTTCTCCCTGTGGGGTTCTCAAGTTCAACATCGATGGCTCTGCAATAGGTAAACCAGGTTTTACTGGTATTGGTGGAGTTTTGAGAGATGATAAGGGCATTGTTAAGATTTTGTTTTCGAAGTCTGTTGGAGTTGAAGACTCGAATGTGGCTGAGTTACTTGTGGTGAGGAACGCTGTTAAATTTTTTCAACATCTAAGTGGGTCAGTTCCTATGCCCTTATTATAAAGTGATTCAACAAATACCGTTAAATGGGTGCAATCTCCCAATTCAGCTCCTTGGAAACTCAGGAGAGTTATTTCTTACATTGAAAATATGAAATCATCGTTGATTAATTTTAAGATTCAGCATGTGTTTTGGGAAGGTAATGCACTTGCGGACACCCTTGCTATACAAGGTGTTAATAGAGGTAGTGACCTCCTGGTGGTTAATGAATGATGTCTTGGCTATGACGCATTCATCGTTGTTTCATCATGGCTCTGTTTTGATTGTTTCTGTAAATATCGATGTTGTTTATTGTCTGATTAGGATTGTGTAGGGCCTTATGAGTGTAATGCTAAGCTGCTATGGACGTTTCTTGCTTGTCGGAATCCAGTGGGCTGGCCTCAAGTGCTTTGGTATGGCTTTTCTTGTTTCTATGCTCTGTGTCTATTCAGAGTGAGTTATTCTGTTTTAGCTGTCTCATATTGGTTCAAGTTCGGTTGGCCAATTGGAATTCCTTTCACCAGCAACAAAGATTTGAGGTTGATGGATGTTGGTGTGCGATGGCCGATGTTGTGGATTTTCTGGTGGCTGATGATTGCTTGTCGTTCATATTTCTCTGTTGGTGTTTTTTCTTGTGAGGTTGTAGAGAGCTTGAACTGTTTTCATTGTTGTGTTGAGTTTTTGTGATTTGGATCCTGTGTTTTAGCAAATCTTTTGCTATTCCTTGTAAGTGTGCCCGAGAGGTGTTTGCTTTTTTGCTTGAGAGTGTTGGACGACTGATTATATTTCTATTGGCCATGCTCTTGGTCTATCACGAGCAAGGTATGGCTTCTATCAATGAATCAATGTTGCCTTTCAAAAAAAGAAAATTAGAGTTTCAAGTATAAGTGAAATAATATTGATTCGATATGGAAAATAGATTGAAATTGTAAAATTAATCACTTACGGGTTGAATTGATGGCAAAAGACATTTGCTGGGACACCATGTATATGAGATAAAGGCTTCAATTGCATGAATTTTTGTTACTTTCAAATGATTTAAAAAAACCTTAAACTAGTCGAAAATGGGTCTGTTAAGAAAATTTTTTAATCAAATTCATTATTTTCCCTACTATTTTGAAGTGATATGTTATATGGGTTTTGTGTAAAACTGTTTTAATTAAATTACATAAGTCTTAATCTTATTAAAATGTCTAAAAATAACAAGAAAAATAGCAATGAAAGAGTAACAGACTCGATCGGGTCTATGGTGGCTGCAACTGGGTCGAGATGACCAAGTAAAGGAAGAAGATGATGCAACCCAATGCTTCTGCAAATCCCATGCGCAGAAGTTGATGCGTGTGAAATCCCCAATTTTCATGTAATTCCTCCATGTTGGTAAAGAATTTCAATTCCATATGATTAAATAAACATGAAGTTGATGTGTAATTGAGGTATAAATGATGTATGAATTATGTATGGAATATAAAAGAAATAATAAAATTTAATGTCAATAAGTCAAATAAATTATGTGATGTCAGGAAAATAATTGAGTATAAGAAAGAAAATAAAATCAGAAATTTAATTGGACATGTGGTTGTGGAAAAAAGGAAAAGAGGAATTAATTGATGGTCAAATGGTCTTGAGTCAAAGGGATGTTAATGGCTGAGATAAATGATGAGATGAGCATGCATTTAATGCAATGGCATGACTCATCATCTTCATCTCATCACCCCTATGCCAGCCCCTTCCCAGCTCTCCCTCACGTTCTTCCTCCATTTTCCCTAAGTTCCCAACTCAAGTTACCTTGATAAGCTACCCCAATTCTCCAGCAATTCGTTAAGTTCATTTGACGAAAATTGATCCTTGTCATTAGACTAAGAGATATCCGAAGTTTGGTGGATTGATTCCAAGAATTGGAAGAGATCTCAAAGTTGAGATTTTGGTTTCGAGTGAAGGTAAGAGAAGAAGATGATTTAGTCAATTTGGTTCATGGTTTGGAGTTGTACTAAGTTGATATGATGTATGTATGATGATTATTTAAAGGTTGTGTTTGTGATGATGTTACAGTTTTGAAGAAGTGAAAAGCTAAGGTGACGCATCAAGTGATCTTGCGTTCCCGAAGGAATCGAGGTAAGAAATTTATGTAACGGACGTAAGGCGGCTATGTCCGCATGTTTTATGATGTTTGTATGTGGTTGGAAAGAAACGCCAGCAAATTTCATGCAGGAAAAATGACATTTTCGAACTTGTCTCCTAGTGCCAATTAGGCTAGGAGCAGCTGACTGCCTTAAATGGAAGTCGACTACCTAGAGACAACCAAAACGCCATTTTTCGAAAACCGACTCAAACCAGTCGACTGCTATGTAAGCCAGTCAACTGCTATTTACCCAGAAGCATTTTGTTTCAAACCAGTCGACTGCTATATGGAACCATCGACTGCTATTTGCCAAAATGCATTCTGTTTCAAAAACAGTCGACTGTGATATGACCAGTCGACTGCTATTTCTTAAGAAGCATTCTGTTTGAAAACCAGTCGACTGCTATATGGACCAGTCGACTGCCCTCATGTATTTTCAAAGATGAAAATATCGGAATTTTAAATGAAATTAATTTCGATAAAAGAAGTTATGAAGCAGCAGCCGACTGCCCTATGAGGCCAGTCGACTGCCATGTATGAAAAGAGCTTTCAAAGTTTATTGATTTAAACACAAAAGTGTTTCCTGAAAAAATATATTATAAATGTTTTGAGACTATGGACTGCGTGATGATTATGCATTTCTGATGGCTGGGTGACTCTGATCAAGTCCTCAATAATATGTATGTTGAGCGAGGAACCCTAGTCAGGTCCTCAATCCCACATGTAACACCTGACTAGTGTTCACTATGGATTTCTAAAGGCAGGAGAGAATCTCTGACCTATACGGAGTGCACTACTGTACCAATGCATGATTAGAGTCATATAAATGGGAATGAACAGTTTATATGACGATGCAATTGCTTAAATATTGTACATAGTCTCCATCTATTTCAAAGTATAAGATGTATGTATGAAAAAGTGTATAATCTATGTTTTAAAGTATGTTGTGAAGTATGATATTGTAAAGAAAGTATGTTTGCCATGTCATTGGAATAAATATGCATGATTGCAAACAATGCATGAAAGATGTTTATGATGCATGCTTTATAATGCTTAACATGACATTATAGAGCCAAGTAGGAAAAATGCATATAGAGGCATAGTACGCTCTTTTACATATTTTTCTTACTGAGCGTAAACTCACCCTTTTACGAGCATTTTTCCTACAGACTACCTGAAGTGAGCCTCGCTCCGATTAGAGGAGCTTGTTTTGGAAAGATTGCAGTGTACCTTCTCGATACGCTTCCCAGTTATCATAGAAGGTATACTTATATATTCATGTATATAATAAATTGTAATTCAGCTACAGTACAGTACAAGTAGCAATTATGTATATAGGATGTATGGGGATGTAAGATAAGATGATGTATGAGATCCTGTGGAAATGGAATGATATTTATATATATCATTTTTATGCTTATGGATATTGAATAAAATTTTATGAGCTATCAGATAATTAGCTTAAGAGTAAGGGAAGAATGACACTGGATGAACTAAATCAAATAATGTCGGATAAGATAATAAGAAAAAGTTTGATGATAAGATGGAGTGACGGAGACGTCATAGAGTGGTATCAGAGCGATTTGATTAGTTGTTTGTCAGTGTCAAGAAGTTAGAAATAGAGTATATCCCCAATTGTACTGTACTTGTCTGAATACAAATGTATAGTATAACTGTTTATGGTTATACTAAAGAGCTCAATGATGATTATAATAACAATATGAGCTCCCGAAGAAGAGGTACCAGTAGAGGAAGAGGAAGGGTCGCGAAGAAGAGCCCCCAGTTCCATCTCCTCATCCATCCCCACCGCATAGCCCGAATACAAGACTAGCTAAAATGAAAAAGCACATGGAGAGCATGCCCACGATGTTCACCCAGTTTATGCCGAACTTTCCAAATGTGGCCACAAGTACCCAAGCAGCTGCACCTGCTGTTACCCCTACCGAAGTAACCCCACCAGCCCCAACTACGAAAAGGCGGGATCCTAGAGCCTATTGCAGTGTGGCACTGATCAAAGAATTTAAGAAGTTGGATCCGCCCAAGTTTAAGGGAGAAAGGGATCTGCTAACCGCAGAGAATTGGATGAAAGCGGTCCTAAAATCCTTCGAGTATATGCCCTGCTCCGAAAGGGAGAAAGTAGGTTTAGCTGCTTATCTGTTGATTGATGATGCTGAGTATTGGTGGCAAGCCACTCGGACCGTGTTAGAGGCCCGATATGATGAAGTCACGTGGGATAGATTTGTAGAGGCTTTTAATGAACAATACATCCCACGCACGGATCAGAATAGACTGAAGATCGAGTTCCTAAGCTTGACTCAAGGTACGATGACTGTGAATCAGTATGAATCTAAGTTCACCACCTTGAGTAGATTCGATCCAGATGTTCGAAGAGATGAAGGGCATAAGATCTACAGGTTCATCGAGGGATTGAAGTCCCCGATTAGATTTAAACTATATCTGATGGATATCACCACCTATGGAGAAGCTGTCTATAAGGTTCAGTTGTGTGAGCAAGACTATGATCTGCATCATGCTGACTTTCGAGCCAAGGGTAAAGGCAAGGGACCGAAGAAGCGGAAGTCAGATGAGAAAGCTTCGAGTGATAAGTATCCATTCCGGAGAAGTAGACGATCTGAAGGAGTTTCTATAGGTACTCCTAAAGCTACTGGGATCAAGATAAGTGATGAGCGATCCCGAAATCCAACTGGAAGTACCGCTAGCTCACCGAAGAGTACGATACAAAGATGTGAGCAGTGCGGGAAGTTTCACGGATCACAGCCACATCGCTTGGTGAGTGGCGCTTGCTTTAGATGTGGGGAGAAAGGGCACATGATTAGGGATTGCCCTCAGAGAGATTCGAGGATGCCTGATGAATCTGATAAGACCCCTAAACTGCAACCTAAGGCCACTGCTGCTGAGAAGGGAAAGATAGCTGTGACCCAAGGACGAGTATGTGCCATCGACGAAGAGTCTGCCGATGCCTCGTCCAAAGTGATTAAAGGTACAATTTACTTGTTTGATATAAGTGTCATAGCATTGTTTGATCCAGGCTCTACGCATTCATTTATGTCACCTAGGATTGCTATGAAAATACCAGTTGAGCTTGAGACTTTAGAACACTTATTAAAGATAAGCACACCTCTTAAGGAATCACAAATGACAGAGTTTGTATATAGAAACTGTAAGCTACGGGTAGGAGAAAGAGAATCAATAGCTGACTTAATCCTACTAAATATGTATGGGTTTGATGTTATTTTGGGTATGGATTGGTTAGCTAATAATCATGTTGTATTAGACTGTTATGCTAAGAGTGTAACCTTCTCTTCACCCGTTAACTATGTTGTAAATTTTGCAAATAATTAATATGAAGTCTGTTTGGTTCTTGATTTGAGTTCACATGAAAGTAATGAGAAGCATGTATGGTTGTATGAAGGATTTATTGCTTATGTGGAGGATGTAGATCAGAAATGTCCCAGACTCAAGGATATTCCTGTAGTCCAAGATTTTCCAGAAGTGTTTCCAGATGATCTTCCAGGACTTCCTCCAGATAGGGAAGTGGAGTTTACGATTGATTTGGTGCCGGGGACTGAGCCCATTTCGAGAGCTCCCTATCGGATGGCCTTGGTAGAATTGGAAGAACTGAAAAAGCAGCTTCAGGAGTTGCTAGACAAGGGATTCATACGACCCAGTGTATCCCCTTGGGGTGCTCCTGTGCTTTTTGTCAGGAAGAAGGACGGTAGTATGAGGTTGTGCATCGACTACCGGTGGTTGAATAAAGTGACGATCAAGAACAAGTACCCTCTTCCCAGGATTGACGACCTCTTTGATCAGCTCAAAGGTGCACAAGTCTTTTCCAAGATAGACTTGAGGTCGGGATATCATCAGTTGAAGATCCGAGATGAAGATATCCCTAAGACGGCATTCAGGACACGGTATGGCCATTATGAATTCTTGGTAATGCCGTTTGGATTAACCAATGCACCCGCAACATTCATGAATTTGATGAATGATGTATTTAAGCAGTACCTAGACCAGTTTGTCATTGTCTTCATCGATGACATCTTGGTGTACTCGATGTCACGAGAAGAGCATGAGCAGCATTTGAGGATCGTTTTGGAGACCCTCAGAGATTGAGGACAGTATGCCAAGCTAAGTAAATGTGAGTTTTGGCTCAATTATATCTCCTTCTTAGGTCACATTATCAGTAAAGATGGAGTTTCGGTTGATCCATCAAAGATTGAATCGGTGGTCCAATGGGAGAGACCAAAGACCGTGACGGAGATTAGGAGTTTCTTGGGTTTAGCTGGCTACTATAGAAGGTTTGTAGAAGGTTTCTTGAAGCTAGCTGCTCCACTGACGCGCTTGACGTGCAAGGAATTGAAGTATGAGTGGAATGAAGCCTGTGAGTGTAGCTTCCAAGAGTTGAAGCGCAGGCTAACGACTGCACCGATCCTCACCATCCCTAGTGGTTCAGGTGGATTTACGGTGTATAGTGATGCCTCAGGGCAAGGTTTGGGATGTGTGTTAATGCAGCATGGTAAAGTAGTGGCATATGGTTCTAGACAGTTGAAGGACCATGAGAAGAACTACTCGACTCACGATTTGGAGTTAGCTGCAGTAGTATTTGCCCTGAAGATATGGAGGCATTACTTATATGGTGAGAGATTTCAGATTTTTACGGATCACAAAAGTCTGAAATATTTGTTCTCTCAAAGAGAATTAAACATGAGACAAAGAAGATGGCTCGAGCTTTTAAAGGATTACGATTGTGAGATCTTGTACCACCCGAGAAAAGCTAATGTGGTGGCGAATGCTCTGAGCCAGAAGCATGTAAGTATGGTGTCTTATATGATGATAAAAGAGTATGAGCTAATCGAGCAGTTTGCAAGCCTCAGTTTAAATGTTATGCCTAATGAGCAATTGGGAATGATGGCTAGTTTGAGGATTGAGCCAGATTTGATAGACAAAATCCGAAGTGCTCAAAAGGAAGATGATAGATGCATTAAGGCTATGAGTCAGATGCAGTAAGGTATGACCTCAGAATTTGATGTTAGTAATGATGGAATTTTGAGGTTTAGGAGTCGTATATGTGTTCCTAATGATGACGAATTGAATAAGTTAATCTTGACGGAAGCACATGCCACAAAGTACACGTTGCATCCAGGAAATACGAAGATGTATCATAATCTTCGCAAGGTGTATTGGTGGAATGGCATGAAGAAAGACATAGCTGAGTTTGTGGCGAAATGTCTTACATGTCAACGGGATAAGGTAGAGCATCAAAAGCCAGCAGGATTACTGCACCCTCTGCCTATACCTATATGGAAGTGGGAACACATTACGATGGACTTTATTATAGGATTGCCCAGAACCAAGAGGAATCATGATGGTATTTGGGTGATCGTGGATAGATTGACAAAGTCAGCTCACTTCCTGCCTATGAAGTCAACAGATACACTCAATGCTTTGGCAGATATGTATGTAAGAGATGTTGTAAGACTACACGGTGTTCCAGTGAGCATCACTTCCGATAGAGATTCCAGGTTTACTTCCCATTTCTGGGAGCATTTTCAGGAAGCCATGGGATCTAAGTTAAATTTTAGCACAGCTTTTCATCCGCAGACTGATGGACAGTCCGAGCGCACTATTCAGACGCTTGAGGATATGTTAAGGGCTTGTGCTATGGACTATAAGGCTCCTGGGATGACCATCTGCCATTAGCTGAGTTTGCATACAATAATAGTTACCATGCAAGCATCAGGACGGCACCATATGAAGCTTTGTATGGAAGAAGGTGTCAATCTCCGATTGGGTGGGAAGAAGTAGGCGAACGTAAGTTACTAGCTCCAGATTTAGTCGAGCAAGCCTCAGAAGATGTTAAGTTGATTTGTCAAAGGCTTAAGACAACTCAGAGTAGACAAAAGAGCTATGCAGATGCTCAACGGAGACCACTTGAGTTCATGGTTGGAGATTTTGTGTTCTTGAAAGTTTCTCCATCCAAAGGAATTATGAGATTTGGCCGACGCGGTAAGTTAAGTCCTCGTTACATTGGTCCATTTGAGATCTTAGATCGAGTAGGTGATGTTGCCTATAGATTGGCGTTGCCTCTAGAGCTATCAGGAGTGCATAATATGTTTCATGTATCGATGCTTCGGAAATATAATCCGAATCCGTCTCATGTCATTGAGTATGAGCCCTTGGAAATAAGGGAAGATATGAGCTACGTAGAGAAGCCGATTCGGATTTTGGACAAAAAAGACAAAGTATTGAGGTCTAAGACAATCCCATTAGTGAAAGTTCTCTGGCAATACCATACGATGGAAGAGGCTACATGGGAGCTAGAGAGCTTAATGAAAGAAAGGTATTCATAGTTGTTTACATGATAAGCTAAGCCAAATTTGGAGGACCAAATTTTCTAAGGTGGGAAGGATGTGAAATCCCCAATTTTCATGTAATTCCTCCATGTTGGTAAAGAATTTCAATTCCATATGATTAAATAAACATGAAGTTGATGTGTAATTGAGGTATAAATGATGTATGAATGATGTATGGAATATAGAAGAAATAATAAAATTTAATGTCAATAAGTCAAATAAATTATGTGATGTCAGGAAAATAATTGAGTATAAGAAAGAAAATAAAATCAGAAATTTAATGGGACATGTGGTTGTGGAAGAAAGGAAAAGAGGAATTAATTGATGGTCAAATGGTCTTGAGTCAAAGGGATGTTAATGGCTGAGATAAATGATGAGATGAGCATGTATTTAATGCAATGGCATGACTCATCATCTTCATCTCATCACCCCTACGCCAGCCCCTTCCCAGCTCTCCCTCACGTTCTTCCTCTATTTTCCCTAAGTTCCCTACTCAAGTTACCTTGATAAGCTACCCCAATTCTCCAGCAATTCGTTAAGTTCATTTGACGAAAATTGATCCTTGTCGTTAAACTAAGAGATATCCGAAGTTTGGTGGATTGATTCCAAGAATTGGAAGAGATCTCAAAGTTGAGATTTTGGTCTCGAGTGAAGGTAAGAGAAGAAGATGATTTAGTCAATTTGGTTCATGATTTGGAGTTGTACTAAGTTGATATGATGTATGTATGATGATTATTTAAAGGTTGTGTTTGTGATGATGTTACAGCTTTGAAGAAGTGAAAAGCTAAGGTGACGCATCAAGTGATCTTGCGTTCCCGAAGGAATCGAGGTAAGAAATTTATGTAACGGACGTAAGGCGGCTATGTCCGCATGTTTTATGATGTTTGTATGTGGTTTGGAAAGAAACGCCAGCTAATTTCATGTAGGAAAAATGACATTTTCGAACTTGTCTCCTAGTGCCAATTAGGCTAGGAGCAGCCGACTACCTTAAATGGAAGTCGACTGCCTAGAGACAACCAAAACGCCGTTTTTCGAAAACCGACTCAAACCAGTCGACTGCTATGTAAGCCAGTCGACTGCTATTTACCCAGAAGCATTTTGTTTCAAACCAGTCGACTGCTATATGGAACAGTCGACTACTATTTGCCAAAATGCATTCTGTTTCAAAAACAGTCGACTGCTATATGACCAGTCGACTTCTATTTCTTAAGAAGCATTCTGTTTGAAAACCAGTCGACTGCTATATGGACCAATCGACTGCCCTCATGTATTTTCAAAGATGAAAATATCAGAATTTTAAATGAAATTAATTTTGATAAAAGAAGTTATGAAGCAGCAGCCGACTGCCCTATGAGGCCAGTCGACTGCCATGTATGAAAAGAGCTTTCAAAGCTTATTGATTTAAACACAAAAGTGTTTCCTGAAAAAATATATTATAAATGTTTTGAGACTATGGACTGCGTGATGATTATGTATTTCTGATGGCTGGGTGACTCTGATCAAGTCCTCAGTAATATGTATGTTGAGCGAGGAACCCTAGTCGGTCCTCAATCCCACATGTGACACCTGACTAGTGTTCACTGTGGATTTCTAAAGGCAGGAGAGAATCCCTGACCTATACGGAGTGCACTACTGTACCAATGCATGATTAGAGTCATATAAATGGGAATGAACGGTTTATATGACGATGCAATCGCTTAAATATTGTACATAGTCTCCATCTATTTCAAAGTATAAGATGTATGTATGAAAAAGTGTATGATCTATGTTTTAAAGTATGTTGTGAAGTATGATATTTTAAAGAAAGTATGTTTGCCATGTTATTGGAATAAATATGCATGATTGCAAACAATGAATGAAAGATGTTTATGATGCATGCTTTATAATGCTTTACATGACATTATAGAGCCAAGTAGGAAAAATGCATATAGGGGCATAGTACGCTCTTTTACATATTTTTTTTACTGAGCGTAAACTCACCCTTTTAAGATCATTTTTCCATAAACTACCTGAAGTGAGCCTCGCTCCGATTAGAGGAGCTTGTTTTGGAAAGAGTGCAGTGTACCTTCTCGATACGCTTCCCAGTTATCGTAGAAGGTATACTTATATATTCATGTATATAATAAATTGTAATTCAGCTACGGTACATTACAAGTAGCAATTATGTATATAGGATGTCTGGGGATGTAAGATAAGATGATGTATGAGATCCTGTGGAAATGGAATAATATTTATATATATATCATTTTTATGCTTATGGATATTGAATAAAATTTTATAAGCTATCAGATAATTAGCTTAAGAGTAAGGGAAGAATGACACTGGATGAACTAAATCAAATAATGTCGGATAAGATAATAAGAAAAAATTAGATGATAAGATGGAGTGACGGGGACGTCACAATGCGTAGTGCTCATGTGAACTTTTCTGGTGTCCTTTCTGGGTGACATTTTCTCTGTTGAACTTAAAATTTTATTTTTTATTTTTGTGATATTTTTATTAAATTTTTGGATACTGTTAAGTATTTTTATTTATTATTGGTACTGGTTTCATAAATTATTGAATATTGTGAACAAGTTTTCTGTGATTTTATTGCATAATGAAATATTAGGAACTGTTCTGAATCTGTGGGCAGTGTGTGCTTTCCCTAAATAGATAAATATATTTGTGTACTCTCAGCCTACAATTAAGTGCTTAGTTAGATAAGAAAAAAAATATTGTGCTTATGATTTAGATGAGACTTAGAACCTTTATTATAAATGCAACATATATTGTTTTAAGGACCTAATAAGATACATCTGGTTTTAGTATTTCATTTTTGAATGGTGCATATATCAAGTTAAGGACGCAGGGTATAATTTGGGCAATTATTAAAATTCTCGGATTAATTAAAACTTTTCGTTAATTGATATTAGTGTTTGGCTGCCAAAATGGCTCACCTGTTGATATTGGTGAAACTGTTTACTTGATCATAAAGGATACAAGATTGTTTTGTGTTACTTTATGCAATTGCTTGCCCAAAGGGGGTTATCATTTAAGAGTAATTTTGGATAGACATAAAGCATTACGTTGATATTATACGGTCTAGAAAGTTTATTTGCCCAAAGGGGATAGGCTTTCAAAAACTTGTATATTGTCATGTTGGCTTTATGAGAAAGGTAGCAATTAGTATGTTGCATTATCTACCCAAAAGGGAGTTCGTAATGATACATCTGGGCTTTTCTATTGTTGTAATCACATTTTTGCTATTTGTTTATCTTGACATTGCCCATTATTTGTAATTGTTGCATTTCTTGTCTTAACAAGTAACCGTTACCGTAGATAAGTCTTTAACTACAATTGAGGTTTTGAATGGATCAAATTTTAAGAAATGGGATGAGGACTTGCCTTACGCCTTGGTCATGGCTGAGATTGACATAGTCCTACGTGTTGATGAGCCTGCTGCATTGTTCGATGAAAGCACCATTACTCAAAAGGAATTCTATGAGAAATGGGATAGAGCAAATCATATGTGTCTGTACACCATCAAGAGCATTGTTTCTGAACATCTATTGAGTGGATTAGGCACCATTGAAAATGTCAAGAAGCTTTACAATGCTGTGGAGGAGAGATATAAGATATCAAGCAAGTTTGAGGCTGGGAACCTTAGGAATGAGCTGACAAGTATGAGGTATGACAGTATTGTTGGGGCTAGAAATTTTATCATGAAAATTGTCCATATTCAAATCAAATTGCACTCCCATGACATAATCCTTCCTGACAAATACGTAATTCAGCATGTCCTGAATGCCTTACTTGTTGAGTTCACCAAATCAAAACTACCTACAATACTATAAATGATGTTTGGAGTATCAATGACCTCATTTCTAAGTGTGTTTCGGAGGAGGAAAAGCTTAAAAAGGGAAAAAGTGAAAGCGCCTTGCTGACCACTCATTCCGAACCACATTTTGTCAAAACTCCAAAGAAACATGGAAATTTTAAGCCCAATGCTCCTAATAGAATTCATAACAACATAAGGCATGAGAAAAGTCAGACTAAAAGGGTAGGAGGTCTAAGTGCTATCATAAAACAAGATATCAAGTGCTTTTATTGCAAGAAGAAAGGTCATATGAAACGTGTTGCCATAAGCTGAAGTTTAAGTTAGAGAAACTAAATAATCAAGAAGGTGAGTCACTTGCTCTTGATTGTTTTGAATCCTATTTTGTTAATGCCCTAACTAATTCGTGGTGGCTTGATAGTGGTGCAATTGCTCACGTTGCCATTACATTGTAAGGGTTCACAAGCAAATAGAAGCTAAGTGATAAGGAATCTAAACCTAGAGTCAGAAATGATGCTGAAGTAGGATTGGATTTTACAAGAAAATTTAGTTTAAATTTAGAGTTAGGATTCCAGCTTGTTTTGGAAAACATTCTATTTGTAACGTCTTTTAGACGAAACTTTATTTCAGTTTCTATTTTGGACAAATCTGGTTATCACTTTAACATTGGAAATGGAAAAGTTAATTTAATTTTAAACTCCAAAATTATGGGAATGTTTGTGCTTGCTGATAATTTATATAGATTGTGTCTTACTCCTAATAATAAATACAGTTTCATGAATGTTGAAAACACAGTGTCTAAAAGATCTTTTATCAGAGAGAAGTCTTCCCTGTTGTGGCATAAAAGGTTAGGTCACATATCAAATGAAAGGATTAAAAGGTTAATAAAAGATGAAATTTTGCCTCCTCTTAATTTTAGTGATCTAAGCACTTATGTTGATTGCATAAAAGGTAAATTAACTAAAACCAAGAAGATAGAGGCAACACGTAGTTTTGACCTCCTAGAAATTATTCACTCTAGTATCTGTGGATCTTTTATACCTACCCTGTGTGGTAACAAATATTTTGTTACATTTATTGATGACTTTTCTAGATATGGTTACATATAACTAATTGCTGAAAAATCTGATGCACTTAAAAAATTTAAAGTTTATAAAACTGAAGTAGAAAAACAATTAGGTAAAGTCATCAAAGTAGTTAGGTCTAATAGAGATGGTGAATACTATGGCAAACATGGTACAACTGGACAGCATATGGGACCGTTTGCTAAGTACTTGTAGGAATGTGGTATGGTTCCACAATATACCATGCCCAGTAGTCCTGATCAAAATGGTGTGGCCGAAAGGCAAAATCGTATCCTTAAAGATATGATTAGGAGCATGATGAGTAGGACCAAACTTCCTGAGTCTCTTTGGGGTGAAGCCATTAAAATTGCCTTATATATCCTAATAGAATCCCATCCAAATCTATTCCTAAAACTCCTTTTGAACTGTGGACCGATAAGAAACCTATTTTGAACCACTTTAGAGTATGGGGTTGTAGTGCTGAGGTTAGACTTTATAACCCTTCAAAGAGAAAGACTGAACCAAGGAGTACTTATTGCTATTTCATAAGGTACCCAGCACATTCTAAAGGATATCGATTTTTCTGTCCCATATGTGAAACCAAAACTATAGAGTCACAGGTGGCTAGATCTTTGGAGTTGAATGTCCCTGATAATGAAGTGACAGATAGTGAACCTGTTGAACATGTTGTCATTTCCCTGCCTACTTTTCAAAATAATGATGTATGTGATGTTGATGACAGAGTGAACCATGAAGAGCAAGATGCAAATCCTTTGAATCCTTCTGATGTTCCTCAAGATCAAGGAGTTGAAATTGAAGTACCTTTAAGAAAATCCATTAGGAATAGGAGATCTGCTATTTCACATGACTATCTAGTTTATCTTAAGGAAAGGGATTATGATATTAGCCATGAAATAGATCTTGTGACCTTTAGAATTATTATGGCTTTGGTTGCCTACTTTGATTTAGAGTTTCATCAAATGGATGTAAAGATAGCCTTCTTGAATGGTGATCTTAAGGAGGAGGTTTACATGATACAACCTGAAGGTTTTGAAGAGTCTGGGAAAGAACATCTTGTGTGCCGACTTAAGAAAACCATTTATGACTTGAAATAAGCCTCTAGGCAGTGGTTCTTAAAATTTGATGAGATAGTTACTTCCATTGGTTTTGAGGAAAATAAAGTTGACCAATGCATATATCTTAAGATCAGTGGGAGTATGTACATACTTCTTGTGTTGTATGTGGATGGTATTTTGTAGCATGTAATGAGGCTGAGTTTGTTGCATGTTATGGGGCTGCTACGCAGGCTATTTGGCTTAAGAACCTGGTCTCAGGACTTAATATTATAGATTTCATCTCTAGATCACTTACGATTTATTGTGGTAATATATCTACAGTTTTGTTCTCTAAGAACAATAAAAGTACTAATGAATCTAAGCATATAGAGATTAAATATCCCAAGATCATACACTGAGAAAAATGGTGACATTAGTGTTGAGCACATTGACACAGATGACATGCTTGTTGATCCTTTGACCAACGGATTAAGACCTGCCGCATTTAATAAGCATGTTGAGAACATGGGTGTTTTCGAGTCTTTTGATATATTAGTTTGTGGGAGTATTTTATTTATGAATGAACACTCATTTTGTCTTATGTCATGAAAGCTATTGTTATTTGTGTTTCAAACACTTATATGACATTTTGCTTCATATGTTAATTGATTGTTGTTACCCTTTATGGCATGCATTGTTGTATTGATATTCTCTTGTACATGTACATTTGAAAACAATGTAAAGTTGACCTTTCATGTCAACTATGTATGTCTTGGCAATTGAAACCATTATGAAATCTTGAGGATGAGACATACGCGATTTGGATGCCATAAAATCTTGGCTAATCCAAATGTCATGAAGATTTCTTGTTGACGACTTACCATTGAAGTTTGTTCGGCAAGATTGGAGAAATCTTTAAGGACTGACAATGAAAATAACACAATTTAATGAGATCATCATGGGTGTTATTTTCTTGCTACACTATTATACTGGGTCCATTGTTGATATGATCACTGATATTTGTAACCATGGATTGGTCTTGTGTCAATAAGGGCAAAATCACTGCCGTGATTCGATATTAGTTAATAATGTTGAACGGGATCATTGAGATGTTATTCTAAGGATTAAATGATTTTTTAAAATTGTGGCCGCCTTAAGAAAATGAAGTTAGTCAGCCTAAAGTCTTGTTTTATAAAATCAAATTTTCTTAAATTATACAACCCTAATTAATATTGTCCAAGTGGGAGAATGTTGGAAAATTTTCCTTTAGTGGACTAATATTAATTGGAAATTTTATGTTTTAACAAAATGGCTGACAATTTAGTCCTGGTATGAAACATGTAAGAGAACAATACAGGCTAATGTGATTATATTTAATTTAGATTTTGTACGTCCTTTTGTGTCAGTATGATAAGGTGGTTGTGTAGGCCTTAAAACTCTATAAGCCCTTGATGGGAGAGCCATTAGGGTTCTAATAAAGATTAATATAAATATATGGCTAAATCTCCTCTTCACTTCTATTCGTTTGGTATCTACCCATTGAGAGTCACCTATGAAAGAAGTAGAAGAGGAAAACTAGCCAACCACGACTTCAGCTCCAGTTTCAACCATGCCAATAGATAAATGTACGCCTATTGGTTGTTTATAATGACAATTGGTGTTCTATTTTTCACATAGGATCCTTGAATTATTCCTATATTTGACATCAAAGCTGGTCAATGTGAAATTAGGACCTAAAATAATTCTTTTTGAATGAATTAAAAATTAAACATGTAATTTAGGCGTCATTATTTAATAATTAAAATTTCACATTTAAAATAAAAATTATTTAACAAGATGTTAGGGCTTTTATTACCCAACAAATGAAGATTAAATGTGTCTGATCAATTTTGATTAATATCTTCTATAGTCTAAGTAACTAGAGTTTCAAGTATAAGTGAAATAACATTGACTTGATATGGAAAATATATTGAAATTGTAAAATTAATCACTTACCCATTGAATTGATGGTAGAAGACATTTGCCGGGACACCATGTACATGAGATTAAGGATTATTAAAATCCTAACAGGCTAGTCTTCCTCTTCTTCTTCTCCTTTCAGGGGGTCTCAATGGGTAGATACTAGCAATGCGAGAAGTGAAAAGGGGACTTAGCCATATATATGCATATACATATCTTTTACTAAAACCCTAATGCCTCCCCCCCCTCCCATCAAGGGCTTATAGAGTTTTAAAGCCTACACAACCACTATGCCACACTGACCCAACAAGATGTGCAAAGCGCATACTATGAATGATCACAATTAAATTGGGCTCACTTGCATGTTTCATATACTAAGACTAAATCATCAGCCAGTTTATTAAACCATAAAATCACCAATTAATAGTAGTCCACAATAAATTTAAGAACATTTTGTTTTAGAAAACAAAACTCCAGGCTGATTAACTTTATTTTTGACGTGGGCACGATTTTGAAAACTATTTAGTCCTTGAAACAACATCTTACTGATCTCGTTCAATATGTCCAACTAATATTGAATCATAGCAGTGATTGTGCCCTTTATTGACACAATATTAATCCATGGTTACAGATATTAGTGGCCATATCAACAATGGACCTAATGTGGCTGTGTAACAAGAAAATAACACCTATGGTGATCTCATGAATTATTTTGTGTTATTTTCATTGTCAGTCCTCAAAGATTTCTCCAATCTTGTCAAAAAGGCTAAGTGGCAAGTAGATAACAAGAAATCTTCATAACATCCAGATCCACCCAATAACCTTTATGGCATCCATATCCCGTATGTCTCCTTCTCGAGGTAATACACACACACACGGTATTATATCTGAGACATACCTCGTCGACACAAAGTCAATTTCAAAATTTTTCTCAAATGTACATGTACAAAACTACCAGCATAATGTATAGGGCTATATGTAAACCAATGAGAATCATCAATTAACATTCAAAGTAAAATTTTCATAAAAATTCCAAACATGAAAAGGTCAACATGAGAATTTAATTACAAGTAATACACTCCCACTACATCAACACACTGGAAGACCTCAAAACGATTGTTCTTGACCTTATTTTCAAACAACCTATTTATTTTTATTTTTCAAACCTAGACTTTTATTTTTATTTTTCAATATTCCAATCTCAGACCATGACTTTGCCTTCTTTTTCTTGACCTGAGCACTACTTATCTTCGCAAATGAGAAATACTCTCCGCACCAATTCAGACGAAAAAGAAAATTAAGCAAATACGTTTCCAATCTATGGCGTGTCAATGGCTCCAGCATTCCACGCCAATTGATCAAGCAACTGGGAGAAAAAATTATAACAAATTTATTCTCCATATATCCACATTTGTTGGAAAAAATATAACCATACTGGACTTTCCAAATATACTTTTCTACTGGTATCAGTCATTAATGGTTGATATTCTTATGTCGATAAAATTTTTTTTACCGAGAGTAGTATTACAACTAAAATTGTATTAAAATTTCAAAAAGCAATTCTTAAAATTGTTAAAAATATCAATTGTCCTTGGCAACTTAATATTACAACTAAATAATATTAACTCCTAATAAATAAATAAATATTGTCCAAAATACTTCAAATGGGAAATTTTGATTTTTTTTTCCATGAAATGTTCAACAACATGCAAAATCGAATTACAATCGATAATCTCAGAACTTAATCTAACTAAACCCAAAACAAATGAAAAACAATAAATGCTGAAATAAATCACATTTTTTTCCTTGCAACATTCAAAATGCCAAAATAATAAAACATCTTTCAAAGTAAAATCATTTCAAAGTATCCTGGATTGCCGTATATACTTGATTTTTGAAACTAATATTTGTTTTATACTATAGTGAAAAACAACCTCTTTTTAAAATTACTACTTCACAGGAATAAAATCTTCTCAGAAGAGATCATTCACAAGATCATCTTATCAAAAGAGCTTATTACCTCTTCTTAGAATAGCTCATTTACATAATAGTTCTTCTTAGAACAACTCTTCTCTGAGCAACTCATTATGGAATAACTCTTCACAGAACAATATGTCCTCAGAATAACTTATTTATAGAATAGCACTTTCAAAAAAAAGTGAAGATAACTTTAGAATAGGGTAGGGTTCTTGAGTTTAACTTCACTATTAGGATGTCCTGAAGAGTTTGGCTTGGTGAATCAGATATGAAGATAGTTAAGAGTTTTTCTCTTAACCTTTCTCTGAAATATAGGTGCTCTTCCCTATTTCTTTCAGTACACCTTCTCCCAAAGTATAACTCTCATTAGACAAAGCATTACTGCTTGTAACTGCCAATTCTCGTTATTATATTATTAATACCAAATATATGTAACTCACAATCTCCACACATATATAGGAATTCTTGTTATCTTTAAAGGAGACTTTTGGCAAATCAACTAACTTAAAAACTCTCTCAAATCTTCTTTACACTGTTCTCTTAACTTAGCATTGCTCTCAGCCTTGCTCAGCCTTCTATAGCCACCTGCCGCTGCCCTCGTTTTTCAAAGTCTGCTCCAGTCTTCCTCTCCGCCGTCTCTTGACACATCTCGTTCTAGTGGTTTATAACGTTTCCTCTCTACAGCACAAAAACTCATTTACAACTGCTTAATGGGATTAGGAGTAGATAAGGGCTTTATCCTGTATCTTATGTTGGATTAAGAAACATCGGATGTAAAGACTGCCTCTATGTCGAGAAAAAAATGCAAAATATCGAGTACGGAAAAAATTTTCTTTTAGCGATGCTTCAATTAATTCATTTGCGATTTTTGTTCAGCTACGAGTAATTGACCAAATCATCCATATATACATATATATTTATATATATATATATATATAAATAAATTTATATATATGTATTGTTTTTCGCAAACTAATTTATTGCTGAGGCATCAGATTTTGAGGGCTTGAACTCAAGACATGAAATTGAATAATGTTAGGTACTTAAGCTCAAAGAGAGAGTCTAGCCTAAAAGATCGGTCTAGAATGTAGTAGAATCCCTTAAACTTAAATATCTTTTTACAATTGTTTATAGAGTCGATGTGAGATCGTAACAAATAATTTGTATAGGTATAGTTTTTTATTGTTTAGCGAAGTTTGTTAAATGTTATTAAAATAAATGTGGTTAAAACTTGAGAAAGGTTAAGTTATTCACAAGTGAAAAATTTTAAATTTACTGCGTTCTAAAACGCCTTAACATGTAAATTTGTAAGTGAGAATTTTTTTCATATTTAGCAACGTTTGTATTTAAAAATACACTTAAGTTATTTAGCAGAATTTGATTTAATAAACCCTGCAAAATGATGCTATTTAATGGTTTTCATTTCACTAAAACGCCGTTAAAATAGTTCGATTTATTGGTGTTGATTTACACAAACGTTATTAATTGTTTAAAATTAAGTACTACTTTTAGAATAAATATTTATAATGTATAACTTAATTGAGCCAGCCTCGAAAATTAAATATTAAACTTAAGGTCTAAAATTTTAAATAAATCAAATATATATATGGATAATTATCTTATACATCGTTAGTGAAGTTTTTCAACCGGGATTAGATGATGACACATACTTTTTAAAAATATTAAAAAACATAAAAATGAAAATGTGTCATAAATATATATATAGATAATTATCATATTGTTTGTGAAGTTAAAAAAAATTCTACTAATAGTGTATAAGATAATTATCCGATATATATATATTTCAAACTCTATTAATATTAAGGAAACAAAACCCGAAAACAAGAAAAAAAATAAAAAGAATTCCAATCTCAAACCTAAAAAATTTTGCCCATTTTGGTTTTTCAAAATTCCATTAATCTCAGAAAATGACTATTGCTTTTCTTTTTCTTGACCCGAGCATCACTTTATCTATTGCAAATGAAAGATACATCTGCTGTCTCTTTCTCCGCACCAATTAATACGAAAAGGAAAATCAAGCAAATGCATTTGTAGTCTATGGCGTGTTAATCGCTTAGACAGACCAGACAAGTGGGAGAAAAAAAAATTAAAAAAAATATATTTTCTAGATGTCGACCTTTATTGGAAAAGATAAAACTACAGTTGATATTCATTTGTCGATCAGATTTTTTTGGCAAGCCATAAGACCTTCTTTCAATTGCACAAAGCACTTCTTAAAATGTCATTCTAAAATATCAATTAATCTTGGCAACTTAATATTACAACTAAACAACTCTTAACTCCTAATAAATAAATATCTTCCAAAATACTTCAATTAGGAAATTTTGATTTTTTTTCACATGCAAAAATCGAATTACAATTAATAATCTCATAATTAAATCTAAACCCAAAATAAATGAAAAAAATATATAAACAGTCAAAGAAGTCACATTATTTCCTTGCAATGTCCAAAATGCCAAAATAATCAAAATCTTTCAAAGTAAAATCATTTTTATCTATCTTTCAAAGTAAAATGTCGCTAGCCTGGACTGCATAAAGATTCGGGATTAGCAGTAGATAATGGCTTTGTATCTTCTATATATCTTCTGTTGTATTAAGAAATATCCAATGTAAGGATTGCTTCTATGTGGTGAAAGAAATGCAAAAGATGAAGTACTGAAAAAATTTCTTTTAGTCGTGTTTCAATTAATTCATTCACCATTTTTGTTCAGCTGCGAGTAATGACTAAATCATCCACATATATATTAGAAAATAAACAATGAAGTTATTGGCAAAATAAGGTATCAGATTTCGAGAGCTTGTACCCAAGACAAGAAATTGAATCTTTTATAGATATTTTTATTGTTTAGCGAAGTTTATTAAATGTTGTTAAAACAAATTAAGATATTCACATATCAAACACTTTAGGGTGTTTTTTTAAAATTTAGCATTGTTTCAAAACCCCTTAATATGTAAATCTGGATGTGAGAATTTTTCATAGTTAGCGACATTTGTTTTAAAATTACTCTTAAGTGGGTTATCTAATTGATTTTGATTTAATAAACCCTGCAAAGTGATGCTATGTAATGACGTTTCTTTCACTTAAACGCCATTAAGTAGTTTGATTTATTGGCGTTTATTAATACAAAGGTTTTTTTTTTTAATTCAAGAACTTTTATTAATAAAAAAAATACAAATTACAACCACACCTCAAAATTAGAATTTCGGTAAACTTTTAATTTAGTAAGAAAGTCAGCGAATACAAACGTGATTAATTGTTTAAAATTACGGATATTTTTAGAATAAATTTTTGTAATTTATAACTTAATCGAGCAGCCTCGAATTTTAAACATTAAACTTAAGGTCTAAAATTTTAAATGAATCTCATATTTTTGTTTAAAATTAATGGAGCTAATAGTTTTGTTTAAACTATTTCAAAAAACGAATGGATCCTAAGGTCTGGTCGTGTAAACCAAGGACATAATTATCCTTGGCAAATGACTGGGTCCAATTACTGACATATATTTGCTTATCCATTACCCTACACAAATCTACACGTAAAAGAAACTCAAGAAAATATATATATTTTATTATTAAAATTAATAATGAAATTAAAAAGATAAAGTTAAAAGACCATAAAAAAGGAACCTAAAAAAATTAAATAGACCGAGACTTGCCCAATCCGGCTTGGGAATTGGATTGCCAGTTCACTGGATCGGCCCAGTCCATTAAAAGCCTTATTAGGGCTCAACCTTTTATTTAAACCAGGCCAACCTGGTTCCACATTTCAATTGGTTGGAGCCGGTTTAGCCGACTCCAAACCGGCCCAATCCTGCCCGTTAACAGCTTTATCCATTTGTTACAATTGAAGCCTAAAGGTATAGTGCACCATGGAATAGACCTTCTTGACTGTGGTCAGTTGAACCAAGCACTATCTTGATGCTTCAATAGTAACAAAGGAGCTTTCAAAGGCATTTTTTAATAGAACATATGGTCGCATTCTCTGAAAACGATGGAAGGGGAAGCAAGAGATATAAAGATAAAGAAATATTATAAAATCAAAATATCATATGTCCAAATTTAAGAGTAGAGAGTGAATTTATAAAGTGCACCAATTTAGGAATACAAAACATTAAATCTCAAAAGGTTATATGTCTACTAAAAACCATAAACACAAAAGATTACGTTTCCATAATCTATTTAAAGTTAAATTGTCTTTTTAGATCACTATATAAATAATAATACTATGTTTCAACTAAAAATCGTAATATTTTGCTAATAATTTTTATGAAAAATGTAATAATATCTAAAGATTATAGAATGTTGAAAATAGTAGTTTCTGTGCAATTAAATATAAGTAGAATATGATCTTCTAGTATCATAGACTACGCTTTAGCATAAATGTCGTTAGAGATGCTTGAAATCTGAAAAATTAGAAAATTAAAAACAAAGCCTTAGCTAAAGATATTGCACTGCACGTTTTCAAAACAATAAAAAATAGTTTTATGTGACTAAACTCTATGACCTTTCTTTTTCTAATGGTGCCTTTTCTTTTCCTTTCTTTATTTATTTTCAAACAAAAGAATTTTATGATATTTATTAAAAATCAAAGTGGAAGAATTAAGACGACAGAAATTTAATCTTTTGGTCTGAATTTGTAAGAACCCTTTCTGTGGGATCCACGGTGGAATCCTATAGTTGAGGAACAAGCAATTATGCAAATTCATTGAATTGGACAAAACAAAATAGTTTCAATTATGTACAAATATATTTTTTTCTTAATGTCTGCAGGCTTTCATTTGATAAACTTCCCAACGCTTTAGATGAAAAGTACATAGTTCTAAAGAATGCTATATATATCCCCATAGTTGGATTTTAAGATAAATATAATGAAAAAAAAATTGTGATAAAAAATATATTATATTTACTTGATTTTAAGTTATAAAAAATATCTTGATAAATAAAAAAAAATCTTGAACGGTTATTACAGAAAAATAATAACGGTGAATTAGAAATTTATTAGAAGAACAAAAGTATCACTAGACCTGCTTAAGAGTCGGGTTATCCACTAAAACCCAAAAGCCGACTTGATATTTGGTTAGATTTGAATAAAAATATAGAATGCATTTAACGGATTTAGACAAAAGGTCTGTTTAAAAAATGGGCCCAGCTTGGGCTTGATTCCTCGAAGCCCAAGCCTGACTCGAATATAAGTAAAATTAATTTTTTAAAAATATATTTACTAAGTATATTGTAATTATATGTACATAAAACATTATGGAATAATAAACATGATTATATCATGATTATATATATTTAATATGAAAATTGGTGTGTAAATTTTGACAAATCAAATAAAACTTAAAAGGGATTAAAAGAATAAAAAATAAATAAACAAAAATTAAAGTACGAAAAAAAAAATAAAATCATATTTGGGCTGGCCAAGCTGAGCCGGGCTCGGGCTTGCAAAATAAAATAAAAACAGGTCTGGACTAAAAGTCAAGCTCAAATTTCCAAATTGAGCAGCACTTGAACTTGCATATAAGCCATTAATATATGTCTTAGGCTCAGCCCGAACCTGGTCCAAGCCTGTCCATGATCAAGTCTGTATCATCACAACTCAATAAATATGAAAAATTTAAATTTAAATTGTGACTTTTTAACAATACTTTAAAATATCTTTAAAGGCTTTTTACTTATAGACAAATACAAATGCTTTGCTAACAGTAGTGAATCTGAACGCCGCCAAATTTTCATCGATATTCACTAAGCTAAAAGTCAATCGACGATCAACAAACTGTTGATAAAATCAATACCGACAATTTTTGTGGTTTTTAACCTGCATTTACAAGTGCTGGTAAAGATGGCCTTTCTTGTAGTGATTAATCCAAGCCCATTGCAAAGGGCTATAAAGAGAAAAGAATCTAAACTATTAGGTATTTTGTGCTAATCAAAGAAGCTGGTAAAATTATTGTGCACTTAAAGTATTGGTTCAATAGGGTTTTAAATTCAAGTTTTCCTTCCTCTTTTTTGTGTAATATTGATAGGATATCGATAAAATAATAAGAAATAATATTAGAACATTTTGTAGTATTGTTGATAAGATAGTGTAACGATGGAATTATGGTTGAGTAATGATGGAAATGGGTAAGTGAGAATACCTTTATGATAATATTGTTGTGGGTATGCCTTTTTAATGAGGCTAAATAAACGCTTTATCGTTTGAATAATTATGGAATCAAGGTGATTTATTACTAAGGTAGTACTCAAATAATTTTAGAATGCTAAGAGGACCCATAACGGTGGCGGGGGTAATAACGTTGTTATTGAATTGTGCATGTTACCATCATATATCGAATTGTGTTATGAGTCATGGGAAAGCAATATGACAACGGTATAGGTATGATACTGTTTCCATGAATAGATTTGAATTGGGATAATCGAATGAGAGTGACATATTGGTATAGTACATAGTCATCATATCTTTGTGTTTTGAAACTTATGACTTAGTCTTAAACATGCATCATGTGATATTTGATTTATTGAAAGTGTGCCTTGTTTTAAATGTATATGATTGAGTTTTGAACTATTTGAATTGTTTTGGAAAGAAGTGAGTTTGTGGCATAATGCATATGCATAAATGGATTTTAAAGCAAAGCATAATTCAGTTTTCTTGATCTTCAAAACTTTCGAATTTCAGTATATGTGAATTGATTAAAAATCCAAACTTTTAGAACTTTTGAAATTCATATTCCTGATCAATGCAATTGGGGTTTTCGAATTTATGGTCATAGATAGCTCCTTAGTCCAGGGATGTTTGACACACTGATCAACTGCAATGTGATTAGATAAGACTTTATTGATGAGTTCAATATGATTAGACCATAACTTTTTTTTGAAATCGATTTTGATTATAAGTTTATTTGAATTGTGTTTGAATAGCACAAAAGCCTTGTTTTTGAAATTGATCGCGTATACTTTGTGAAAGACTTGAGCGGTGCTAAAGCTTTATTTTTAGAACGTGATCAAGTATGATTTACTATCAGTTTTGGATTTGAGTTTTGAAATGTGCTGTATCATTGATTTCGAACTCGAGACAGTAGTTGGAGTATTGTTTTGAATCATTGATTTTGAACTCGAGACAATAGTCCGAGTATCTTTTTGAACCATTGATTTTGAACTCGAGATAGTAGTTTGAGTATTGTTTTGAACCATTGATTTCGAACTTAAGATAATAGTCTGATTATTGTTTTGAACTATTGATTTCGAACTCGAGACAATTGTCCGAGTATTGTTTTGAAATTTTGATTTTGAAATCGAGATAATAGTCTGAGTATTGTTTTGAAACTTTTGAATGAGCACGTACATTTGAATTGAAATTTGAACACTGTTACAGTATATGCGATGTGCATGAGACTATGCATATTTCGAATTGCACATGTGAAATGATTTTAGACTGTATATGCTTTTATACATCATTGTATACTGTACATGACATGATTTGAACAATACTCTCTTGCACGTAATTTTATACCGTAAGCTACACGATCTGAAACTACATAAAAGCTTTGAAAACATCATGCGTATGCGGTATTAGATTGATATCGGGTTGATGATTGATATTGGATTAAATGATTTCTATTGCGGATTAATATGGATGAGTAATAAGTACAATGTTTGACATTTTGTTGATAGGTGCCGGGGACAGGGATAATAAGGCATTTCAAAAGTGCTCTTCCATCCGTATTCCAAAACCTTGGCACATCTAAGTTCTCTAGGTCATGATATCGAGATTAAGTACAATGTCTATGATTGGAATATGTTATAAGGATTTATATTTGTAGGTTTCATGCATTGTATTTAAGACAATATGATTCTAGTTCTGCACTTATATGAGTATCTTACTGAGTCGTGGTTTGCTCACTCCTTTCAACAACTTTGCAGATCATACAAGCTAGACTCCACGCTCAGAGTTTTTGTGCTAGGCCTCGAGGACGATATCTACTAGCGGTACTTGTCTAAGTCCTTCGAGTGTTGTTTTTGTTTCTTTTGAGGTATACAAAACTTGTATATAATTTTGGTTATCATGTATGGACATTTTAAAGTGCACAGTATATGTTTATTGGAAATATTTTGGAATGTAACTTAGGATCACTCAAGAATATTATAGCCTTGTATGAATATGGAGTGCGACCTGGGATATGACTGGTATTATAAATATGAATTTATAGAATGTGTATATGTTTAATTGATGATTCTGGGAATGTGTGTAATGTATGATAATGTTAACTGTGGATTGTGGAGTTGAGATATGATATTGGAAATATATATTTTGCAGGTTAATTAACTGGAGAAAATTAATTATATATAATGGGAGGTTATTGATTTTTTTTTTCTTTTGCTAGGTCAATCTTGAATTAAAATATTGAGGAAGTAAGTTCATTTGCTTTAGCAGTTAATAACTTAAATAGTAACAATAAGTCAAATCGAATTGAGAGATGTGGAAATTGTTTAATAGTGACACTGACACCGAATACAAACCTTAAATTAAACAGGAAAAGTTTAGTTCATAAATTTGGATAAATGGAATAAGTGTTAGTGTTAAGTGTATGTTATGGCCTTCGAATCGTGACATTATGAAATTGTTAAGATATTAAGGTGTTGTTTAAAGTAAGTATGGATTAAAAGA
This sequence comes from Heritiera fomes, assembly GCA_032173925.1. Taxonomy (NCBI): domain Eukaryota; kingdom Viridiplantae; phylum Streptophyta; class Magnoliopsida; order Malvales; family Malvaceae; genus Heritiera; species Heritiera fomes. The sequence goes on along the minus strand of JAPDPM010000001.1, from coordinate 22,626,605 downwards.
ATAGTAATCAGAATTGTTGGAAAAATGCTTGAGATGAACTTGGAAATATTGATAAATTGTTTTCGATGATTTTAGGACATTGAGGAGTGTTATTGAATAATTATTTGAAAGAATCTTGTGGAATAATGAGTGGAAGGAAAATGAATTTTGAGAAAATTTGATTAAGAAGAAAATAGGAAGAAATGAAAATGAGAAGGATGAATGTTTTCTTCACTACTCATAGAATTTAATCTTTACAGACTGGAGAGAAAAATACACAGAAAATATGGTTCATGTGAGTAAATCAATTGTAAAATACTAAAGTACACCTGATCACTTTGTTTTATTTTCTTTCCTCTTACTTTTCAATTATATCAAGGAATAGAAAAAAATAAAATATGTTTTCAATTCATTTTTCCATCTTTCTTACCAAGCATACCCATGGAAAGAAATAATATATTTCCTATCTTTCCGCTTTTCTCCTCTCTTAATTTTTCATCTATTCATTTTTCTTTCCACCTTACCAAAAAAAAGCCTAAATGAATGGTTGGGAAATTTAGCACGATACGGCTTGACCTCAAATTAGGACCAATGTCAGCGAGTTTTTTACCAAACTATAGTACTTTAAAATTTTATTTCTCAATATATTGTACCTGTAAACTTATTTCCCAACATATAGTATTTTTTGACATGTTATTGCCATGTCATACTTTTAATATGTATAATTATGTATTAATTTACTCACGTTCACAATAGCTGTTAATTTAGCAGCGGGAAGAGCGAAAATCCTTCCAATACTAGCACTATCTCTTCTACCAAAAAACATTCGCCAAACTAATTCATTTATATTTACAGGCTACTTGTCTATGAATTTGTCTGCAATCCTTCGCTAGACGTTCATTTATCATGTAAAGACTTTTTATTTATTCACAATGATTAGCATTTAGCAAGACTTGATCTTGCCTTTTTTCTCGTTCTTGGCATCCAACATGATTTTCTAATCACTGTATATTATTTCTTGCTAATTTGATTGCAGATAATATAATAAGACCTTTTAGTTGGGAAAAGGGAGTGAAGATTGCACTTCTAGGGGCTTAAATAATTTTCATGACAAAAACATTATCCGTAGAGACATGAAACCAAACAATATACTAGTAACCCATGAGTTTGAACAATTGAATTTTTATTTCTTGCGGTACTACGATTTTTTTTTTTAATGAAGATACGTTTAATGTTGAGAGATTACAGCGGGCCGTAATTTGCACATTTGGTGTTTGATATATTGCCCCAATCAATTGCCCTGGATGTTTAGCTTTATTTTGGATGAGGAGACTGTCATAGTTGTGATGCAGTGCCTTGTTTCAATTTTTGCAAGAATATTCTTTGGATATAATTTATATCAATGAATAAAATTATTTGCTTTAAAAAAAACAAACTACATTTTTCACATTTTTACTTGTAAATCTGCTCCCAGTGCTACCACATATATTTAGTTAGTTGATAAACTATGTCTAATTGAAAATAGCAATGTTAGGAAACGAATTAGTAGTCAGGAAATTTTCTTTTTTTTTTCTTCAATTGAATAGGAAACTATAAAGACTCTTCCTTAACTACAAGTTTCCCTGTAAGTAAGAAAGAGTGGAATGGGTTCCAACAAGATTACTACAAACGTAGAGGTAAAAGAAAAAAACAGAGACAGTTGGATTGGGAACTGCGACTAAACTCTGTTACTAACTCTACGGCAGGATGTAGAAAGATGAAAAAAAAGATTATTCTCTTTAGGTTATTTGACTTTTTACACGTATATATTTTTAAATAATATAATGATTTATTAAAAATATGACATGGCAATGACATGTTAAAAAATACTATATGTTGCGAAATAAGTTTAAAGGTACAGTACATTGAGAAATAAAATTCTAAATTACTGTAGTTTGGTAAAAAACTCCAATGTTAGCAAAATTATTTAGGCCCTCTTGCAAAACATTAGATTAAGCAACTAGCAACTCAACTTGGAGATTCTCGTAAGACAGAACCTTATCATTGTCAAGAAAAGTGTTTTTATAGATAGGAATGTTTGAATTGCCCTAATAATAGTAAATGGATTTATTGACTTTTAGATGTGAAAGTAAAAATCTTGAAAATTGAAAAAAAAAATCATTCTTAACTAATAAATAATTAGTTTGTTAAGAAATAATATATATATATATATATGTGTGTGTGTGTGTGTGTGTGTGTGTGTGTAGACATACACACACACACACAAACACTTACATATTCAGTCTTAATTTCTAAGGGAACAAGTTTTGATTTTCTGAAAAATACTGTTAGTGGATGAATTATTTGTAATTAAGTTTATTTAATTGATATATATATATATATAATTAATTGGTCTGCATTCTCAATAGTAAATAAGAATTTTTGGTGATTAAGTAGTGGAATTATAAATATAAAGTAGGTTTTAATTTTTAGAAATTTGAGAGTTTAATCTTTATGTGATCTCTAAGGGAGAGATGAAGGATTTACAAGGCTGTAAAAATGTGAAAAGAATTGAGGAAAATGTAAGGGTATTCCAAGGGTTTAAGTACCAACAAGATAGCATGGAGATTAAGTTCGTTTTGAGACTCAGTTTCAATAATTATTTACTGATGTTTTGTACTCTTTGTAATATTTACATTGATTTTTTCTTGAGAATTTCTATTTAAACTTCATTTTTTTACTCTTTACACTTCAAGATTTTTTATGACAAAATCCTTGGATGAAAAGACAAATATACCCTAATATAAATTTCCCAAGCACGTAATTTATTTCCTCTCTTTTCTTCATTAGCTTCATGTTTTTTCCTTCTCTTCTAAATCTTATATTTTATTCAATCTAACAAAAAATTGGAAAATTTAAGTTAGAGTAGTTACCATGATAGCATTGAAGAATACGAAGGCATGGAACTCAAGAAGAAGTAAGCTTCAAAATATCAAAAAGGAAAAAAAAGTTTTGAGATAAACATTCATATTTCTTGTTGCCCGTGCAAGCTAATTTGCGAGTAGAGCAAGTCCTAGCGCAAGTTAGCTTAAGCTGGGATGAGTGCCGCACACAAATTGCCTTGCGTTGGGACATAACAGCGTCAAAATTGTCCCAATGCAAGGTGCCAACAAGCTCCTCGTGCATGGCAGCTTGTGCAAAAGGCTTATATTTACATAAGGTAGCTTGCGTAGATATAGCTGGCTCGTGCAGATAACCTGATGTAATTTTATTATACAATTTTATTTTAGTAATTATAATTAATGAATTTTATAATAAATTTTATTATAATAATTATAATTAATTACTATTTAATATTTGTAGAGTAATAAAAGAATAGTTTTGGACATTGATGGAGATGAAGGAGCAACTATTGGAAGCTGTCAGAGATGAAGATTTTTAGGGTGTAGAGGGGGTGATTTGCTAAAGAAAGGATGGGACGTGGGTGAAAATATTTAGTAGAGTTAAAATTGTAAATGAATTAAGTATATTTAGTGTTGATCCCTAATTTTGTCACATTTTCATTTATTATTATTATTGTTATTATTATATTTATTTTTATTTTTATTTTTATATATATTTTGTATTTATTTTTATTTTTATTTTTTGTTATTATTTATATTATTATTACTTTTATATTATTATTTTTTTTCTTCTTATATGTATTATTCCTATCACCTATCCATCATCCAGATCATCTGCCACAACCGCCGGTTCTCCAGCCCCCAGCCCTAGGTCTCGGGCATCACCAAACTCATCTTCCCTAGGTTGTCCATCCTATCCCTGACCACTGCCTTGGAGGACCGGGAAACAATATGGAGAACCTAAATTGGTTCTAAGCCACTGGATCAAAGGAGGACTCTGCATTTGTTTAAAAACACCTGAATAAGTTAGGCAGAGGATTTTTCTTTTATTTTTTTTTTGGGGAGAGACTACCGGACACTAAACCTATCAACAGAAACCCTAAGCCGCCACCACCGCACCACTACTCACCACCACCGAAGCCACTACTCGTCCTACCACTGAAACCACCACGCACCACCATCTTCACCACCGAGACCAACAACCACCGAACACAACCCCAAGACCGCCAATACCAGAAAACCCCAAACCCGAGACCTTTAGGATTCCAGATCGGGAACCCTAGAACCCCTCAAAACCTAGATCTTAAACCTGCAAAAAAGGAAAGAAAACAACAAAAGCAGCCGCAAAGTAGATCCAAAGACATCAACCAAAAAGAAAACAAAACAAAAAAATAAAAAGAAGGGTTAAGTGTTTTCGGAGAGGGCTAGATCTGAAGGGTTAGGGTTATTTTTGGGGTAAACAGAGGTTAGATCGGAGTAGAGGGGGAGGAGTAGAGTACTTTTGGGGCTTCGGAGAGACCTCCGGCGACCGGCGTACGGCGGCGCACGGCGGCTGACGCGACGGAGGTCACCCGGCAAGACTGAGGGGCTGAGAGGATTTTTGGATGGTTTTTTGAGGTTTTTTTGGAGAAACCGGTGAAAATGAGGAGAAATAAAAAATTGGGGCTTTTATAGAGAGCAAAACGCTGCGTTTTGGTAAGCCCAGAGGATCCGCACACCGCCCTGACCCGACCCGAGATCCGAGCGACCCGCCTCTGCCACTCGCGTGCCGACCCGATTCCTGACCCGCTCGTGACCTGCTCCCTTGGCAGGCTTGGGTCCTATCTTTTGGGCCTGATTTGTGGGCCCGTTTGGAAGGTTTTCTTTGGGTTTTCAAGCCCAGTCCGTTTTGGTATATATTCTTCATTTATTTATTGTTATTTATTTATTTATTCTGTTTAATAGTTTAATATATTTGCATAACAAAAAAATGAATACTTACTTGTATATAAAATTCTTTAAGATCTAAAAATTTTAGGTTTAATTATAGAATTATTCTTAATGATAAATATATGTAAAATAAATAAATAAAGTATGTAAATAGCTATAGGAAATATATATAGTTTAAAATATATATAATCACATAGTTTTTATGTAATAAATATTTTTTAAACAACTTACTATAAAAGAATATTTTAGGAAGCTAACAAATAAAAATAAATAAATAATTAAAATAAATAAATAAAGTAAGTATGAAATCCCGATGATAAGTCTTTGTAGAACTCACAAGTAGCGATTTTTCGAAAAACTTTAGGTGAGAGGAATTATACCGAATGTTACCAGAGTATTGGGATATTCGATATTATTTCTCAATATTCAATTTCATGCTTATTTTTAAAATATATATAATAATAAAATATATAAAAATAATAAATCAATAAAAATAAGAAAATAAAAATAAAAATAAATGTTTTTTTAAAAAAGAAAATTAATAATAATTTTAAAATCAATGGAATTCTTCCGATGATGGGATGTTATGAAACTCACAAGTAGTGATTTCTTAACTGATCCCTAGGTGAGAAGAGTCGCACTAAATGTTACCAGAGTATTGGGATATTTAGTATGATTTTTCAATAATTTAAATTTTTATTAAAAACAAAAATAAATAAGTTTTTTAAAAGAAAATAGAAAAAGCGAAATTAATAATAAAGTTCCAATGATGGGATGTCATGAAACTCACAAGTAGTGATTTTTTGACTGATCCCTAGGTGAGAAGAATTAGCTAAATGTTACCAAAGTATTGGGATATTTAGTTAAATTTCTCAATATCAAGAGTTTCATTAATAAAATTAAAATATAAAGTTCTTTTTATAATTCCATATGCACTATATACTATATGTTTGCATCATATGCATAAAACATTAATTTTAAAATGAATGAAATTCTTCCGAGGATGGAATGTCATGAAACTCACAAGTAGTGATTTCTTGAGTTATCCTTAGGTGAGAGGAATTAACTAAATGTTACCAGAGTATTGGGATATTTAGCCAAATTTCTCAATATCAAGAGTTCATTAATAAAATCAAAATAAATAAAATTTCTCTTAAGTTTCATTTGCATCATTTATTATCTATTTGTATCATATGCATTCATAATAATTTTTGAAACGAGTGTGAATCATCTGATGATGAGATTCTATAGAACTCACAAGTAGTGATTCTTAAGAAATCTCTAGGTAAGGAAATTATCCAAAATGCTACCAGAGTATTGGGGCACTTCGGAATAATCTTCAATACAAAAGATTTTCACTTATTTCAAATAAAAAATAAAACTTAAATGTTTCAAAATTAATACAAATAAAAAATGATTTCAAAATAAATGGAGTTCTTTTTAAATATTAATTCAAGACCATTTTATTAAAATTAGAGGATAACATAGGATTATTATGGTACCGTTTTTTAAAGGGCGTCGTGGGGGTGCTAATCCTTCTCCACGCGTAACCGTACTTCCGGACCCGATTTTGTTTTCGCAGACCAAAAATTATCTTTTTAATAAAACTTAATTAATTTTGAGATTTTGTTAAAAAGATAAATATTTTAGGTGACCAATCATACCTAACAAAAAAGATTGGTGGCGACTCCCTTTGTTTTTTTAAATGTTTTTCAAAATCGTCGAGCGCGAAGCCGTTACGACAGCTTGGCGACTCCACTGGGGACGCTTTTTGAGAGTCAAGCCATTTATTAATCATGTGTTATCCTAAGTTTTAATTTAAAGGTCTTAATTAATATTTAAATTTAATTTTTTAATTTTAAATAATTTGTTGCATTTGTATTTAAGTTATTATGTTTATTTTACGGCATTCTTTATTTTGTATATATGTTATTGTTAATAAATTATTGGGGCATTGTAGGATAAGGGTTATGGTTTGATAAAAGTTCCTTCATACACATTTGCACTTGCATTTGGATAACATGAGCTCTATACCCGGGTTCCGTCCTTCTTAGGAGGGAGTAGAGTACCTTTGCTCTCGTGAGGTAATAACCTCCGCAATGGCAAGCGAAATACTCACACTCAAATTAAATCTTACTAGTCCAGTGTGGACGACAGTGAGGTATAATTTGGGAACCTTTAGATCTTTATATCCCAACCCAGCATATAGAAAAACCTAAGAGGCCAGCCTTAGGTAGAGCCATGTCCAATTTTTGTAGAAATTATCCCAAAATTAGGACACGAGGGAACACAATTCGACCCATTTTCTCATGTCAATAATAAAGGGACAATCGATTTTAATTTGAATTGTATATAATTTAAGTCTTTGATTTTTTCTAAAAAAGGAAATTTTGTAAAATAAAAATGAAAAAAAATATATATTTTCTTTATGAAAGATCTTTTCAAAAAAAATATCCACTTATATTTTAAAAAAATAAAGGTGTGTGATAGAAGAAATAAAACAAATATGTAACTTTTCTTTTAAAAATGCGAATAATTCTTCATTCCTTTTTTAAAATGAGAATTTTGTTTTGAAAATAGGTGCATTAAAATAGGAACTAATAAAAATACATTCTCCAAAGCAAGAGGAAGAAAAAGAAGTTTTGCGGTTACAAGATGTTTTTATATATAAAAATAAAAAAGGTTTAAATTTCTTTTACTTTTCTTTCTTTAAAAAGAAAAATATAAAATGAAAAAATGTGGATAAACCTTTCTTTTTACAATAAAAAATGAAAAAATTTGTTAAAAAAAATGTCTCTTTCACAAAAAAATAATAAGAAGAAATTCAAATAAGTTTTTTAATTAAAATTTTTTATTCTTTATTATTTTTGGAAAATTTTCTTAAGATAAAGGCATAAAAGACAAAAAATAATAAGAAGAAATTCAATTAAGTTTTTATTTATTTACTCAAAAAAAACAAATTTTTTATTCTTTATTATTCTTGGAAAATTTCCTTAAGATAAAGGCATAAAAAAGGAAAAATAAAGGGGTTTGAGTAAGAAATTAATTAATCTTTCTTGGCAAAAGAGTTAGAAAAAATGAGGGAATGAATAAAAAAAATTATTATTTTCTTTTTTCTTTATTTTTGAAGTTGAAATAAATATTGAAAAAAGAGATGAATAAATGACTTTCCTATATAGAATTTTCAAAGAATAAGTTGGCATGCAAAAATAAAAAAAATAGCTTTTTTGGGGTTTGTGTAGAAATTTTAAATGAGAGTCTAAAAATACTAAAAAAAAAAGAGAAGGTTTTTTAAAAAATGTTTTTCTTTTCTTTTCTTGATTATCTCGTTGCAAAACATTTGGTTGAATAATAAAAAAAGATGTCAACAAAATTATCCTTGAATTTATTGGTAAAGAATTTAAAGAATAATTTGATCCAGAATAAAGATGAAATAAAATAACAAATAATTAGAAAAATAGAAAATTTTAAAAAAAAAATTTGGTGATAAAAGAAAAATGATTTTTAGAAAAATTGAGAAGAACGTTTAGCTTTAGTTAGGAATTCCATCTTCCTTGCATGTTAGGTTAAGGAATAATAAGATTAGTGTCTAGGCATTGTGAATACAAATATTCGTTTTTCTCAAGCATGTTAGCGACATGTATCATTTTAATTCATTTCATCATCATTGTGTATATATATGTTGATAGTCATGTCATTTGCATTTTAGAATCATGAAAGTTAGGTGAAATAAAACCAAATTTGGTTTTCATTACCATTGCATTGTGTATAAAATACATTTTGTATAAACATGTCCTTCATCATGCCTTGTTATTGTGTCATGTCTTAAATATTTTACATAGCATTTCATAAAAAAAAAGAATATGTTCTTTCTCATAGAAAATTAAAAAAAAAACAAAGGAAAAAAGAAGAGGGAGAGTTTTTGAAATAATTTTGATATGGTTTAAGATTACTCTTCAACTTCTCTTACTTGTGTCGGACTTGACCTCTTAAGTTAATAAGTGAATATGATAAATAGGAGGCAAATTTTAGTTTGAATTCTGGAATGCATTTTACATTGTTGCATCACACTTAGCATAAAAGTCTTTGAGAAACTAGACTAAGTTTTTTTTACAATTTTGAATTTGTTTATTCTTTCAATTTTTTTTTAATCAAATTTATGTACATGTGCTATTGATTGATTATTTTCGTTGAAATTATTACTCCCTAAAATTTGGTTAAAGTGGAGACCTAAACACCTAACATGCAAAATCAAGAAAGTTATGCAAACTAACAAAAAAAGAGAAAAAAAAGAAGAAAAATTGTCCCATTTCATAGATTCTGTCATACATATCATTTACATACATATACAAATAACATGATTTTCATAAAATTCACATTGTATGCTTGTTATACTTTAGTAAACATGCCAATACCCTTCATTTTTCAAAAAAAAAATATTTTTGTTGTTTAAAACATTCTTGAAAAAAATATAAGAGTTTTTTTAGACAAAGATAGATAATGATATGGATTTCTAATTAAAAATTGTGGTAATAAGGTTCAAGGCCTCTCGACCATCAAAGATTACAAAGCAATTCAGGACTCTCACAAGCTTAGGTCATGGAAGAACGACAAGCTAGCCGAATGGAGAAAATAAAAAAGGCACAAGAAGAGATGAAGGGGCAGTTGGCTGCAATGATGGAGATGATGACCAAAATGAGTAAAGGAAAGGAACCAGCACAGGAAGTAACTACTCAAGAAAGGTGGGCACAAGAAGGTGAACATTCATATCCACATAGTCCCATTCCACCCCAAGTCCATACTTCACAGCATATGCCATTTTCGGGGCATGACATTCCAAACCCTGGTAGGAAGCCATCAGACCCGATCTCTGTCCATGATTCAGAGGATCCTAAAGAACAGGAGAAATTGAAGATGGGTGTATCGACAATGAAAGAGAATTTAGAGCCTCAAAAAAAGTTAGATCTTCTTGAAGAAAGGTTACGAGCTATCGAAGGGATGGATTTATATGGTTCTTTGGATGCAAGCGAGCTTTGTTTGGTACCGGGCGTAGTTATCCCACCGAAGTTCAAGGTTCCGAAATTTGAAAAGTATGATGGGACCAAATGCCCGGCAACTCATATCAAGATGTATTGCCAAAAAATGGCTGCTTATGCTCAAAATGATGAATTATTGGTGCATATTTTTCAAGACAGTCTTATCGGATCAGCCGCCAGGTGGTACACCCAACTAGATCGAGCTCATATCCGCTCATGGAAAGAATTGGCTTGGGCATTCATTGCTCAATACAAGCACATTGAAGATCTGGCACCAGACCGCCTATCCTTACAAGGCATGAGGAAGAAACATGAGGAGAGCTTTAAAGAATATGCTCGAAGATGGAGGGATGTAGCTGCCCAGGTCCAACCGCCTCTCACAGAGAAAGAAACCACCATCTTGTTTGTCAACACACTCCCGGCACCGTTTTATGAAATGATGGTCGGTAATGCCACCAAGAATTTTGCAGATATGATAATTTCTGGCGAAATAATAGAGAATGCAATCAATAGTGGCAAGCTTGTAGGAGATGATGCCATGAATACAAGAAGAGGCGATACATCGGGGAATGAAGAAGATGTTCATGCCATGAATTATGAGGGGCAACATGTGGGAGACTTTGCTCCATATCATCCTTATCCCATATACCAAACCCACTACCCCATCACAAATAATACCTCTCCAGGCTTGAATACCCATCAGCCAATCCCGCAGTCTAGTTGGCAAACAGGTTTCCAAACACCCATGCCTACCCAAAATAACCAAAGAGGATCTCGAAACAAACGAAGAAGGACCGACATTGATCCAGTCCCTTGCTCCTACACTGAAATATTTCAATATCTTGTCGAGAACTAGCTTGTTACCCCAGTCCAACTAAAACCTTTGGAACCTCCATATCCAGAGTGGTATGACCCAAATGCTCGGTGTGACTACCATAGTGGAAATATGGGTCATTCGATAGAAAGTTGCCTTGCTTTCAAGCATAAGGTGCAAAGTTTGATTAGATCTGGTTTGTTGGATTTTGGGACAAAAGAAGGAACAGGTTAACCATACTACAGTATGATTGCAAAAGAAGACTCTTTGGTTGGTCATTCATGATGGTGTAAAGTTGTTTCCTTTTGTAATGCTCATGAACTGAAAAGCGCTTTTTGTGTATTGACTTTCATTTATTTTTTTGTCATTTCAACGGAGTAACTGATGCATTTTCATTACATTTTCTCTCCCCTTCGAAGTCTTATATTTTTTGTGCATTCACCTATTTTACCTTTTTCTCCTTCTTTTGGCTTCTAAATGATTAATTTCCATTCTTTGCCCAATTTTGTTGTTAAATGATGAATATGAGGTTGATTATGATAATAATCTGGGATAAAACTTTAAAATCCTATTTGTATTGACAATTTTGTTCCCCATGATCGATGGGAATATTGAAGTCAATAGATGAAGTGTACACAAGGAAAGTAGACTTTTCACAAGGTTGTAATGGCTCAGTAAATAATTCTTTGATAAGAGTATTTATGTTTGAAATGAGAAATGGCCATCTTTGGTTTACCCTTCACACATGAGAAAAATTATCCATCGTTACCCCTTTTGAGCCTCATAGTTATATATGTTTTTTTTAAGAAACCCGCCAAGGATCACCCTTCACATTGGGGGGCAAAATTGAGAAAAATGAAGTGAGATTTGCCCACGAAAATTTTCAGGTCATTAGAAATCTAGGGGCAAAATAAAGAAAAAGATATCTTCATGCTTGAAGTCCTCAAAAAAAAGAAGAAGGAAATGAGGAAAAGAGAGAATCAAAAGAGAAAGAGATGAACAGAAAAGAATGGAAAGAGAAACAAGAAACCAAAGAAGAATAAACAAAGAATGGGGAAGAATGCTAAAGTTCTTAATATGATGAAAAATGATCATATGGCTTGAAACCCTTAAAACACGTATTTTGAGCCTTATTACCCATTCTTTCAAAACCTCAAAACCTGGCCTACATTACATACCTTAAAAGTCCATTTTGATCAAATTTGAATGCTTGAGTTAAGGAATCATATATTGAGCCTAGACGTGTTACAAATTCATGATTTGGAGCCTGGCAAGTGTGTTGACTATGAATAAATATGGTCCTTAGAAAAAATGAAAATGTAAAAAGAAAATTGATGAAAAAAAAATGAAAAATGAAAAAGAAAAAGCTAAAATAAAAAAATAATAATAATAAAAAAAGAGAATAAAAAGGGGCTCAAGTTGAAAACCCGAAAAGGCGATTTGAGTCAAAAGAAGGATGAGAGATGTAGCTAAAATCTCAGAAATATAGCCTTTCATAAGGGAAACCAGTACTGTTTGAAAATTTCATGAAGTGGGGGCAAAGCATTAATGAAACCAAAATGATTAGAATGTCAATCAAATAGAATTTTGGCAAAATCTTAGATTAGTTTATCAAGATTGATTGAATATTCATTGTTTAGATATCGGAACCTTTCCTCGGCCTCTGGAAATTGCCTATTTTTCTTAGTTAAGTTTGTTCTTGTTTACTTCATCATAAATGTCTTTCCTTCAACTTTTGACCGATCTGCATACTCATGATTATTGAAAGAAATGTGATGGCATTGCATCCATTATGAAATTGAAATGACGCTAAATAAATAATTGACAATATTTGTGAAAGCCCGATGCATTACAAAAGAGGAAAGTCGAAAATGATATGGGGCAAAGAAGGAAAAGATGAGAACCGTGGGAAGGCCTGTAAGTGTACCGAAGAAATATGAATGTGTGATCAAATGGTGAAAAATGAAAAAGAATTAATGGTGTTTCGTGGAATTAGTGGATATACGGAAGCTTATGTTTTGACAAGATTCAAAATAGGTGAGGATGATGGTCTTGTGAACCTTGTTACTGCAACTTTTGATTTTTTTTTCTTATCTTTTTCTTTCTCTTTTCCTTTTCTTTTTTCTTATTTCTCGACATTTGCATTGCATCCATCACATACATTCAAAAAAAAACAGAAAAAAAAAACAAATGAAAATTTCACCTTTAAGGAACAAGATTTGTACATTTTCGATCTAAGAAGGGGCAAAACAGAAGACAAAGGAAGGAAACGAGATTCTAAAAATTTTAGGATAAGATGATAAGATTTTTAAAGTAAAGAGTTTTAAAAGGATGATGCATCAAGAAACTAAATATTTGGATGTGAATCTCCAATTCAGAAAATTTTAAGCAAGAAGCTAAATATTTGGATGTGAATCTCCAACTCAAAAAATTTCGAGTGTGAATCTCCGAATCAAATATCTGGATGTGAATCTCCAAATCAAAATTTCAGGTGTGAATCTGTAAGATCCGATTCTACACTACTGTAGAGTCTGATTTCATAAAAGTAATAATGGAAATTAAATAAATAAAGAATATTGAGTTCCACTTGGGTGAAAAGCTCCTTAAGTTGAGTAGTAAATGGAGCAATTATGGTGAAATAATGTATGGGCGAGTATACAGAATAGCTCGCCAACGATTTAGCAAGAAAGGATGTTCGCCAATGGTGATAGCGAATTCGATGGTGTCAAGGGCGAATAGGTGTGTTCGCCAACGTGTAAGGTGAATCAGAACAAGGTTGGCAAGTTGAGCATACCTGGTGATCGCCTAAATGGGCGAGAACTTGTGATCGCCATACTGAGAGGCAAAGAATAGCCTAGTTGGCGAGAAGGCAACTGCCACTTGCTAAATCTCAATATGATTGCCAAGAAAAAGGAATTTCTTGTAATTGCCAAGATAAAGCTGGCAAGCTGAATGGTTGGCGAACTGAAATTGTGTTGGCGAGCTGAGGTCTCAAGATTGACCAGGCGAACTGAATAAGCGTGGGCGAAATGAAAACAGATTCAACCTGGCAGCCAAGATTAACTTTGTGAGTTGTACGGTTGAAGACAATAAATTGAGAAAGAATAAAGTCAACAAAGGAAGTAATCTTATTGGTTGAGGAATAAGACAAATGGTGTAATAAGTCAAGAAAAGAGGCTATGGACTTCACGCCATTGGCTTCTCAGTTTAGACAATTAACGGCAAGTAAAGTAAGTCAAATTGTGCAGAGATTAGCTTCTCTTAGCTGTTGCTTTTGCTGCAGTTTTCTTCATGTATTAAATGCATGAAAGACGTGAAATAAATGCAGGAAGAAGGGATAAGGCCAAGTGATGAATTCTGATTGGATAGCATGGCTATATAAGGAGAAACAATTGAGGAAGACCGGCTTAGCAAACTTCATCTTCCTCTCTAGAGCTATGCAACTGCAATGGTTATGTTCTGATTTTCTCTCATTTATACCATGCCCGATTTACAAAACTTCACTTTTAGGTTGGCTAAACACATAAACTGCTTATAAAACCTTTCCTCCATAGTTGATGAGCTGAAGGAAGAAGCAAAGTGAGGCTAACAGGAGACAGAAAGAATTCTGCTCTGGAAGTGCAGTTGGTTGAGGTGAGTTTCATATTTCTGAGGTGTTCTTGATGCTCAATGAAAGATTTCTATGTTTTATGAAGTAATAAACATAGATACAGTCTTGTTTTTAGTTAGATCCTTAGAGAATATGGAAACAAGGAAAGTAATGGAATAAGTGACGACAATGGCATATGAGAAATTTTATTGATCAATTTTTGTAACTATAAATATACTTAGACCCATGAAAAAGAAACATGAACATGACTCATACTTGACTCGCTCTTTCTTTATTCATAAACTGTCAAACACTAACACACATGAACGTCTCTTTATACTTTTGACCAGGTAAACGCCCTTTGAATGACAATTAAGCCAACACAAGCATATGTCATGGAGTAATCTAATTAAAAAAAAAAGTGAAAATAACATGGAAATGCTCGAAATTATAATTCTTCACAATTACATGCCTCAGAAATTGAAACAAAGAATTTATATATTTTGAAATTAAAAAAAAAAGCCTAATAAAGAGTAAAAACTACTTCCATGGCTACTGCACAGTATTTATTAGTTTTAGTTCACATGTATCTTTCCTAGCTTAACTAATTCATCTTAGAAATCGTCGACCCTCTTCTGCATAATTTCCCTCACTTCGGTGGACTTATCAACTTATTTTCCGCACTAACTTGCTATCAATCATTATTTCCAACATTGTATGATCTTCTTCTTGTTAGCTCGCTACAGAAAGAAAGGTTTGCTTCAAAACAAGGGAATGCTTGCGATTGTCATAGTTTCTACTGCTGTAATTTTTCTCATTGTTGTCTCCTTTTCACTTTGGTTAGTGAGAAGGCAAAAAAGAGGTACCACTATCACCTTTTTTTAAACATGCGTAATAAGGTTTAGCAATGAAATTTACTGCATATCGTGTGGAAATTAGCAATTGACTTAATCATGGTAATATGTTTGACACCAGCAAAAAGAAGACAAATAATAAATGCTTTTGGCTTTACAACAAGTTCAACCTTGTTCGAAGACTCTTTAGGTGGAATGGAAATTGATGAGAGCAGAAAAAATGCAGATTTACCATTCTTTGATTTGAGCACTGTAGCTACAGCGACTAATAATTTCTCTTCTGATAACAAACTTGGAAATGGTGGCTTCGGCTTTGTTTACAAGGTAATTTGTCTTAACGACTACTAATTATATCAAGTGCATGACATATTCTCATGTATACATGTCAACGTGTAATGGAACTCCTATTAGTCCATTTAGGTCCATTCTTAAAAAGAAATTTGTGTCTCTAGGGTGTGCTCTTCAATGGAATAGAAATAGCAGTGAAAAGACTATCCAAGTACTCGGGGCAAGGAATAGAAGAGTTTAAAAATGAAGTTACTCTGCTTGCTAAACTCCAACACCGAAATCTTGTAAGGATTTTGGGTTATTGCGTTGAAAAAGAAGAGAAAATGTTAATTTATGAATACATGCCAAATAAGAGCTCGGATTCCTTTATTTTCGGTATGTCTCCTTTTCTCATGTAAATCCTTTCTAATGAAGTCATGTCATATTTGATCTGATGAAATATACAACTTTAAATCTAGATGAACGAAAAAGATCACTCTTAGGTTGGGGAAGGCGATTCGAAATTATTTGTGGAGTTGCTCGAGGAATTTTATACCTTCATCAAGACTCAAGGTTGAGAATTATCCATAGAGACCTTAAAGCCAGTAATATTCTACTAGACGTTGAAATGAACCCGAAGATATCGGATTTTGGTATGGCTAGAATATTTGGTGGAGATCAAGTTGAAGCAGATACAAAGCGTGTTGTTGGAACATAGTAAGTGCATAGATTGTAGTATTTTCTTTGGTTATGGTTGGGATTGAAATGCAATAAGACAAACTACAACTGAGAAAGAACTTTTAACACTTCATATCTATATTGTATTGCAGTGGCTATATGTCGCCAGAATATGCAATGCAAGGGCACTTTTCTATCAAATCTGATGTATACAGCTTTGGAGTACTGACACTAGAAATTATTACTGGTAGAAGAAACAATGGATATTACCCTGAAAGTCCTACCTTAAATTTGATTGGGCATGTAAGTAATTCAATTTTGCATGCAATTTTCTCCACGACTTCACATTCTGTATTGAATATTCAAGTTGTTTTAGGTTTGGGAATTATGGAGAAACGGTAGAGCTATGGAGATAATTGATTTATCATTAGGAGGTTCATATCCTGCTGCAGAAGTTTTGAGATGCATTCAGATTGGGTTGTTGTGCGCGCAAGATGTTGCAACAGATAGGCCGAAGATGTCAGCTGTTGTTGTCATGTTAGGCAATGACACTTCTCTTCCTTTCCCTAGACAACCAGCATTTATCATCAAGAAAACCAACAAAGGCGATAAGACTAGTAGTGGTGAAGGCACTAGCTCTATCAATGAGATGACTCTTACCATGCCTCAACCTCGCTAGATGCTTAAGCTCTTTACAGGTTTGATAGCAAAGCGTAGTTGAAAACAATTTTTAGAATTTGGAAAGGTTCCATTATGCAATAGAACTTTCATTTATCTACTCCTTTTAAATTTTAATCCGTATCATTTTTATGTATTTTATTTGTATTGTATCACTTTATATCAAGTATAAAAAATTAGTCTTCGTTTTTTAAAATCACGAGAGGAGCAGAGTTAAAATCCCAATTTTCCAGAATATTTTAACTTGCTCATCAAGAAACATAATGTACGTGATGAACTTTGAAGTAGCATGTTGAGGAAAGTTCTTACTATTGGCTTATTGCTTCTCGCTTCTCAATCCTGTTGAAACAAAATCATTCGATTAAAAAACAAGTCTTGTACGCAAGAGAAAGATAATATTTTATTTAATCGTACTGCGTTATAATTATTAACCAATAATTCTTCTCTGATTTGTCCTTTAGTAGTATGAATAAGAGAGAGAGAAAGAGATATTTGTAGGCTCAAGTGATTTCAATCGTTAATTAGATTTCTTAGTCTTAACTCAAAAGAGCAAAGTCCTCTGAAAAATTAGAAAATAAAAGCTATATTAGCTTTTCACATGGAATAAATTAATACTAGCAGCGTAATTAGTCGTATTACTTGTAACAATTGTTAAACTTGATCAGGTAATAAAGAATAAGAATTTTAACGGCAACGAAACAAATGTTTTTCTCAAAGTTGATAAAGTCCAAAAAATTCATTCATTATTTGCAGTGGCAGAGCCAGAAAAATTATTTAGTGAGAGCTTTACTCATATATATTAAATTATAAAAAGTAACAACAATAATAATAGTAATAATTAAAAAAAATAAAATTTTTGTATCTAGTCATAAATGTGATAAAGGTTTTAATCTTCTTTGATACGATTTTATATTTTGAAAATTATGTAAATAATTTTGTTATCAATGTTTTGAAACATATTTTTTCTAAGTATACAACTAATTTACCATTCAATCATTAATCTCTTATTTTGTTTTACAAACAAGTTTTCAATATATTCAGTGTTAAACATACATTATATGCTGTTATAATAATGGATAGAATTAATATTAGTGCATACAACAAATAAATTAATTAATACACTTTCTCTTTTTCAATCTCTACCATTTTTACAGTAAAATCGTAAATCATTTTCAACTTTGAAAACTCTATGTTAGTATATATAAACTTAAACGTTATATACCAGATGCATTATTGAAAAAATTTGAATAAAATTGAATAAAATGTATAACTAAATTTACATGACATAAAATTTTTTTGGGGGTTAGTGGGGCTTAAGCCTGACTTGCCCTCATGGGGCTCCGCCCTTGATTACTTGTTCCAATCATTTGTTAATATGGAGAAACACGAATTAGATATGAAAATCGTCAAAGCAGGGCTTCGAAATTTAAATTATTACAAAAGCAGAGTAAAAGCATAGCCATCTGAGAGAAAAAAATAAAAGTATATTGAAATATTTTCATCGAATCAAATGTGTGTACATATATGTGTATATGTATATTATAAAATAAAACCTCAATCCATAACGCAGAAACAATCAATCATTTTAACTCCTACAGGAAGCAAGAAGGACATGATCAAAGGGTTGCAATTATTTAATGCAATGGACAAACAATAAAAAAAAAATCAAAACTATTTATTAACAACATTTTTTTTGAAAGGCAACATTTATTCATTGATAGAAGCCAGACCCTGCTCAAGATAGACCAGGAGCACGGCCAACAAAGATACAAGCTGCCGTCGGAAACTGACAAGCAAAAATACAAACATCTCTTGGGCACACTGATGTAGGACAGCAGAAGATCTGCTTGGACCCAAAAGCCAAACCATTAAAAACCCAACGCAACAATGAAGACAGCGCAAACTCTCGACAACCTCACAGAAAAAAAAACGGCAAAAGAACATGAACAAAATAAGCAATCACCAGCCACCAGAAAATCAACGACACCAACCATCACAAACCGGCATCCATCTAACCAGCCAAGACAAGAAAACAGACTACAGCTAAAACCTGAACAAGAGTCACAAATCAAAAACCCCGTGATTAACTAATACAACAACAACCTCAATTCTTTGCTGCTGGTATGAGGAATTCCAATTGGCCAACCGACAATAACTTTCCTCTTCAATATTTGGTCTTTCAATTGGCAATCTTTTAGTTGGAATAATCCATCAACGACGGCACTTTATCACTCGTTGTAATAGCTAAAGAAAGAAGACAATGTCTGGAAATGGAGCTAAAAGAGCTAGTGGCATTGGTATTAACCTTAGAAACCAGTAGTTATATTACTAGCAACGGTTAAACAATAACATCAATATGCATGCGCTTATGTAGCTAAGACAGCTGGTTATTAAGGTAAGGAGGGTAGTAAGACAAAATAAAAAATAAAAAAAAAGTAACTAGTTATTAGCTAAGTTTTAGGTTCAGATCTAATTAATAACAAATCCTGATTTGAAATTTGGATTCAAATCTTGCATAGATTTGTTATAAATTTTGTTGGTTGATTAATTATATTATTTTTTTAGAAATTATGAGTAGTTCTCAAATCACATTAAGTATGAAATTAATATCTATTCGTTTTCGTGACAGATACTTGTCCAAAAAAATTTGATCTAATGAAGATTGATTAATTATATTATTAAACCTTGCTTAATTGGTTACATTTATAATATCTCTTTTTTTTATTTATATTTATAATATCTCTACTTTCTATGTGATTGGCATAAGAAATATTTATAATTTGAAATTTAGACTACAGACCAGAGTCATGAGTCATAACTACTCCACCATGAGGCAGATAAATCATTTTATAGAAAAGAATCATAAAAAGTAATCTCTTCACTAACAAAAGTCTTAAACTGCTAACAATGTCTTAACCAAATAATTAAGGAGGAGTTATTGATGATATAAAACTGCAGTTCAAATTCAAAAAGCTTTCTATGAAATGGATATGGCCCATTAACGCTATTCGCCAATTAAGGCCGCAAAACTCGGGAGACAATTTTTTTTATTGAAAAAATGAAAATTCTAAAGCCCAATATTTTACATCACATTTACGACAAGATGGGATCCGAAGGGAAAAATACAATTCTAGTATGGTTGGTTTGTAATTAGGTTATTATTTTCAGTTTCTGTAGTGTTTCAAGCTAGTTTTTGTTTATTCCCCTAACGCATCAATTCCTTTGAAGTATATCACCCTAATCTGGATGATCCTGTACACAAATCTGATGGCTCACGGCTCACCTCATATTGCTCAATGAGACTTCAACTAAAAATGATTGTCATAAGAGACTTTACGGCTTACCTCATACCGCTCATTGAGACTTCAACTAAAAATGGTTAAGTATGTCATAAAAGACTTTTTGTCTAATTGAGGGATAGGTTGAAGTTGCTGTGGAGTTGAACTCAATTCTCGATATGTTACAAAATTTTTTAATTACTCGAACAAGAAATTGTTTTGAGAATATATAAACTTAGTCGAAAATAACTTATTATAGCTTATTTTTGGGCTACCCTATGTTTAGATAGTGTCCTCTTAATATGGTTGCCAACGACATTGTACTTTTAGAAGCATTTAAAAGCGTCAGGAAAAATCATGCCTCGATTCTTTAACCCTTTATTGGCATTGGAGTATATCACCGCTAGTAGACCTTCACCGGCATTCACCTGACCGACGGTCAGCCGGCAGTCAATGAATTACCGGAAGTCAATTGGTCTTTTACCGGCACTTAAAAGTGCCGATAAAAGTCAGTTATTTTGTAGTGATATTTCTTAATATACAACAGAAGATAGAAGATACAAAGCCATTATCTACTCCTAATCCCGATATGCAGTCCAGGCCTGCAAGCCCGAGAACGATAGATAAAAATGATTTTACTTTGAAAGATATTTGATTATTTAGGCATTTTGACATTGCAAGGAAATAATGTGATTTCTTTGAGCGTTTATTTTTTTTCATTTATTTTGGGTTTAGATTTAATTATGAGATTATTGATTGTAATTCGATTTTTGCATGTGAAAAAAAAATCAAATTTTCCCAATTGAAGTATTTTGGACGATTTTATTTATTTATTAGGAGTTAAGATTTGTTTAGTTGTAATATTAAGTTGCCAAGGTTAATTGATATTTTATAATGACATTTTAAGAAGTGCTTTGTGCAATTGAAAGGACTTATGGTTGGCAAAAAAAATCTGATCGACAAATGAATATCAACTATAATTATATCTTTTCCAACAAAGGTCGACATCTAGAAAATAAATTTGTTTTAGTTTTCTTCTCCCACTTGTCTGGTCAATTGGAGCGATTAACACGCCATAGACTACAAATGTATTTGCTTGATTTTCTTTTTCGTATTAATTGGTGCGGACTAAGAGACCGCAGATGTATCTTTCATTTGCAATAGATAAAGTAATGCTCGGGTCAAGAAAAAGAAAAGCAATGAAAATTGTTAAAAATCGATTGCAAAATCGAATGAAAGATAATTTGATGAATGATTGTTTGATTATAGATATCCAAAAAGATGTATTTAAAATTATTGATAACGAAGCAATTTTAGGAAGATTTCAGAATATAAAAATTTGTCGTGGACAATTGTGAAAATAACATTTTTGCATTTTTTTTATTATTTTTCAAACATTTTTGCATTGTAAAAATTAATTTCAAATATACCTTTTTCTTTCTTTTTCTTTTTTTTTTTTTGGTTACAAAGAGAAAGCATTAAAATAACAATAACAGAGACTATATCAGACTAAAACCCCTAGGGAAAGCAACTCCCTTACTCTCTGCATCAAGTAAAGAAACTAAGAAGCTTGGAGACTTCCGCAATACTTCAAAATATTCATCAATTTGACAAGCGGTTTTGGCCAAGGCATCTGCACAAAAGTTGCCTTCTCGCAGCACATGTTGAAACTTGCAAATCCATCTTCTTCTCTTAAGTTTCCTAATATCCTCTACAATACTACCCAGAGGGTGAGTTTCAGAGTCAGCTCCATGCATCAAATCCAGTGCTGTTTTAGCATACAAACAATATTTCTATAACCCTCTTCCCAAGCTAACATAAGACCATAACAAACAATATTTCTATAACCCTCTTCCCAAGCTAGACTCGACAGGATTAAACCCCTCGCTCCCGCAACACTTGGGTTTCCATGGACTGAGCCATCAGTGTTGAGCTTCACTTCCTCCACCAAAGGTGCCGTCCAACAGACCGCAACACCCTCTTTGTGTATCCTCATCTTTTGCCCATATGTTACTTGTAACTCCATAGCTCCTGCCAATATCCACTCCATTAAACCAGCATCATTATAGGACACCTCCTCCTCAACATTGAAGACAGTCTTGCACCTTCGACACCAGAGTCTCCAAATAGATGTTACAGAGATATACCCCCGTTCTATGCCGTTAACTACAAGACCACCTTTCTGCCTGAGATTATTTTCCATCCACTCTTCCAGCGCCGTTGAGAAGAAGCCAATAAAACCATCTCCAACCAGCCTTTCCCAAATTCTCCTGCCAATCCCACAATCTCTAAGTACATGTAGAGTAGTTTCTGAAACTTGACCACAAACCACACACATATCTGAGTCTGTTAGCCCTCTGTTAAAGCGTAAACAATTTGTTACAATTCTGTCCTTGCGCACTAACCAAACAAAACACAACCAGCGTTGAGGAGCTGGTATTCTCCATATCCAATCTAAGTTAGCATGCTCACCATTATCCAATCTAAGAGCACCAATCATATCTCTTCAGGATCTGGACCACGATGACATTTTATGATTCTCCAGGCAAGCTTATCTTAATAAATCCCCTTCAACTCGATACTTGCCTTTTAAACATTTCACCCAAAACTTATCTGTCTCAGTCAAAAACCTCCAAGCCGTTTTCTGAAGCATTGCCTTATCATGCAATTCCATGCGTCTCAAGCCTAGGCCACCTTTTGATTTTGGCAAGCAAACCTCCTGCCAATTTACTAAATGTAACCCTTTCCTTTCACCACTCCCACCCCCATAAAAAGGACCTATTCAGCCTATACCTTTTTTCTTTCTTTTTCTACGTTCGCAGGCCAAATCTTTCAATTTTCGTGAAGGCCAGTGGACCAAATCTCTGCAACAATTTGGTGGTCCTCATATATTCCAGTCAGAGCTTATATCAAATCTAACAATTTCAATTACATACTTTTATTTAATCCTTTGTCGAGCTGCATCTTGATTATTAATCTTAAGGGAGCACAATTATAACTATAAAGAAACGTCAGATAAGCTTACAGGCGTAGCCAAAAATTTAGTTTGGGAAATAGAAAATATTATTACCACCAAGAAGTAATTAGACGAAGTGGAAGTAGATTTTTTCTCCAAATACTTAGATAGGGTTCAAGTCTTAGAATCCCCACTATTGGAAGAATTTTATTATTTACCACTTCTGACCCGAACAGAATTAATTTCAAACCATAAAACGAATAAAAATATTTTTAAAACATAGAAAATATTACATTTTCCTGTCATTGTTTTTTGTCTTATCTAATTGAATTTCATAAAATTACATTTTTCATTTTTCAAACTCCATTTATGTTTATCGTTTTCAATCACTTAATAATTTTTACTTTTCTATATTTGATATTAATTTTTTTAGACTATATAAAGATCATAAAATACAATTTGATTAAAAATTGTAATATTAAAATACAAAAAATAAATAAATCTTAATCTCTTGAAAGCAATAAAGGAATGTGCAAAAAGAACAAAAAAAAATTATCTTTTAAAATACATAAAATAGGAATATAAAAAATTTCATACATAATTTTTAAACAATAGCAATATATTTGTAAAAATTAAATGGAAGTTCTAAAAAGATAGCAACACTTCTTTTATATTGTAGCGGAGTTCTTTAAATTGTGGAATTGGAGATTAACATGTGTTCAATATTAAAATAAATATATAAAATAAATTAATCAAAATTTAAATTAACAAATAAAAATATCTCATCCGATTTGTATATTTCATAAAGTTCACCACTAATGAAAAGAATAATGATCCATAAGTAAATTAAATGTAAAGATACTCTTTTAAATTTGTATAAAAACATTTTCATATATTAAAAACTTATTATTAACATATTAAATGCATTTTTGGTATAATCACAGATATTCTTATCCATTTTAACAGTGAGTGGTAAACGGTCAAACCTTTCCAAGGATGACAACTCTAGGATTCGAATCATGTTCGAATATTTGGATAAGAAATTCATTTCTACTTCTTCCAACTACCTGTCGGTATATTAAATTCATTTTTTTGTTCATAAGAGGTACAAGGAGAGAGTGAGAAAATGAACTTTGAATCTAATTTCTCCTAAGGAGTGGTAATAAGCATTAAATCAAGCCTTGGTCGTTTATTAAATGCATATTTCAATGTACTTGGTGTAGACACCTTATTTTGTCCGGGATATTAACTTGTAAAATTAATTAAGTAAGTTAGGTGACATTGTATTTTAATTTAACATTAGATTAGCATAATTAATTAATTTAATTTAAATTAGGATTTTTATAGATTAAAATTAACATTAATTAGAAAATTAGAAAAATAAAAAAAGAAAGGATAAGAAAAGAAAAAATTAATTTTAGGATAGGATAATTGGAGTTTTTAGGATAATTATTTGGATTAATATTAAATTTGGTAGAGTTAGATTAGGATTAATATAAGAATTAGATAAATAAAATATTAAAAATAGGAGATAATTATTAGAATAAGTATAGTTGTATTAGGACTCTAATTAATTTGTGGCTATAAAAAAGATTAAAGCTCAAGGTTTAAGAGGGGACACAAAAAAAAAAAGAAACATACACAATCAATCATCTACAATTGGCCATCCTTGCACTGCAACACAGATCAGCACCATCATCTCCACTCCATCACCGAACCCAGCCACCATTCACAATCTTTCTCTTCATCGTCCTTACCCGAATCACCAGACAACCAGCCTTTGTGCCAAGCCGCCCCAGCATTCTTGTGTATCATCATCATCGTCTTTGCCCAGCCACACCATAAGTCTACCCCGTCACTCTCACAACCACCATTAGCACTACTCATCTCCTCTCTGCCCATTGTCGACTGCTTCTTGAGCTGTTGTCACAGGTTCCTACTCCATCTCCAAGCTAAGTCTACTGCACCAATCCTTGGCATAACGTCATCTTCTACAGCCCTGCACCAAGCTTGCTGCTGTTCTGTCTTACTGTGTTTCCAGCCCAATTGCGTCACAGTCCCTTGTTCCTTAGCCACTCACCCTCTGCCGCTTTGCATCATTCTTTCACGCAAACAACTGACCACCTTCATCATCCTTGAACTGCTTGCACCGAGTCCCTCTGCCACCTCGCACCATCCTTTCACGTAAACAACTTGGTCCCGTCTCTCCCTGAACCGCTTGCACCATCTGTTTCACTAACAAACCTGCAACCGAGCCTCCATCATTGCCTCACAGCCTAGTGTGCGCTTCTGCTTCTGGATCACCGTGATAGCCCTCGTACCAGCCAGCTCCCTGCATCGTGTTGCCTGCTGTTGTTTTTCCGGTTCGTTGTTACTGTTCCAGGCTTCACCATTTGCCGCTGCTTCACCATCTCTGCACCAATATCATCATCATCATCACGTAGGGCTAAGTTACAAATCTTTTGAAACGTGAAACCAAGAAAGACAAAAGGAAAGAACGTGTAGCAATAAAGAAAGAAAAGAAATAATCAAGGTAGAGAGGGATAGCTCAGTTTTCCAGGTTTGCTTTTTTCTGGTTAATTGATTAGTTAAAACAAATATAATCTAACAGCATGATTTGATAATTACTGGCATGATTAATTTAATATGGTAATGGTCTAACTTTGTTATTAAATCTGACTTAATAATTTAGGAAATTTTGCATGATAATTAATTTGAACTGATGACTGCTTGTAAAATATAATTTGTATATATGTGTTATTTGATTTGTTGTATGACTATAGTATAGTATAGTACATTGATTTAGTTTGTATGTATGATTTTGATTTAACCATGTTGTATGATTTAGATGAGTATTCTAAGGTTATAAAAAATATATGAATAATAAATATATATAATTAAAATCAAATAAATAAATGTGGATTATACCGACGATGACATTTTGAGGAAGTCAATTGAGACTCCTTGGAAATTTCTAGGTGAGAGGGTTCTTCCTTAAGTTGAGCCAAATTGATGGGATACTTTTGGGAGAATTTTCAATAAAGTATAATTCATATTTATTTTAAGATTAAATAGAGATAAAATAAATGAAATGATAAAAATTAATTAGTAAAGACTAAAATTTAATGAGCATAAATAAAAACAATAGATAAATAAAAGGATAATAAATAAGAAATAAGAAATAGATTTTATAGAATAAGTATGAATTATACCAAGGATGAAACTCCAAGAAAGTCAATTGAGACTCCTTGGAAATTTCTAGGTGAAAGAATCTTTCTTAAGTTGAGCCAAATTGATGGAATACTTTTGAAAGAATTTTTTTAATTAATTCATATTTATTTATAATAAAAATAAAAGTAAGATAAGATAGATGGATTAGATATAGATAAATAAAAATGGGCCAATGAAGACAAGTAAACAAATAAAGATAAATAAATAAATAAGATAAGACAAAATATCTAAATAATAAATAGAATAATAAGATAAATAAAAAAGAGTAAATATGAGTTATGCCGATGATAAAATTTCAAAAAAGTCAATTGAGACTCCTTGGAAATTTCTAGGTGAGGAGGTTCCTTTTGGGCTGAGCCAAATTGATGGGATGCTTAAAAGTGAATTTTCAATAAAACATAATTCATGTTTATTTCTTACAAATAATATATTTAAGAATATAAAAATATAAAAATAAATTAGAAAATTCAAGAAATTTATAAAATGAATATGGAGTCAAAATTAGAGACAAAATTAGGAAAATAGGAATCTCATAAAATATTAATATTTATCCTACGATGGAGTTCAAGAAAGTCAATTGAGACTCGTTGGATATCTTGAGGTGAGGAGAGTTTCTAAGGTTGGAGCCAAATCGATGGAAAAATCTTAGAAAATTTCTAATATATAAGTATATCGAAATTAATATGAACCCAAGGTAAACTATAAAGATAACATAAAGCTAGTTGGTACCATCTTAGGATGGGCGTTGTGGGAGTGCTAATCCTTCCCTACACGTAACCGTACTCCCGAGTCTAAGAATCTTTGAACGTAGACCATGCCTTATCTTTAGACAAGAATAGGTGACCAATCACACCTTAGGTTTGAATGGTTGGTGGCGACTCCTTGATATAAAGTCTAGCGGGTTAGGTTTTAGGACTTGACACGTTATGACAGCTTGGCGACTCCACTGGGGACTTTAGAGAGTCGAGCCAATGATTGGTTTTATGTTATTCTATGTTTGCCTTAGGAATGTTAATTTTGATTGTTTGTTCCTTCAACACACACTTCACGTGCATGTGCATGCATTGGCCCTCTACCCGGGCTTTATCCTTTTTAGGAGGAAGTAGAGTAACTACGCTCTCGTGAGGTAAAACCTCCGCAATGGCTAGTGAAATACTACTACTCAAATTGAACCTTTCCGTTTGTAGCCTGTCATGGGTGAGGATTGGGTACCTTACTAGTCTTGAGTGGACGACAGTGAGGGACAATTTGAGAACCTTTAAAACCTTTAATTATCCCAACCCAGCATGTAATAAAACATAAGACCTAGCCTTAGAGTGGAACCATGCTAGATTGAAGTGTAGATATAAACCTAAGATAGGACACATGAAGGAATAAGTTTTACTTCCTCTTTTTACATTGTTTTTACAAAAATAAAAAATAAAAAAATTGTTTTTCTTTCTTCCATTTTTCAAAAAAAAAAAAGTTTGTCTGTATCATTAAGTCATGCATAGTTGTGTTGCATAACATATCATTCATGTAAGTTTGCACCTATCTTATCATGAGAATGACCATACTTTTGATTGTTAGGAGAGATTGCTAGACCTAAGTGCATTCCATGTGCATTCATTTTTGTGCATAAACATATCACCACATGAAATAATTTCAACTTAATTGTGGCACTCAAGGTATCAAATTGCATCTAGTAGACGGTCCGCCCTCCATAAATACCATACAAGGTATCAAGCTCGCATAATGGAAGAAGACCAAAATAATAGGATAGAGAAGTTGGAAAAGGAAAATGCAGAGATAAGGGGGCAATTGAGTGAAATTACCCAGTTGCTAAAAGCCATGATTAGAGGAAAGGAGAAGATGGGTAATCAAGAGGAGTCTATTCAAGAGACTTAACAAAGCATGCGAGACAATCCCATTTTTGTCTCCGAAGGAGGTACTGTCAAAGCCCCAATGCCTTTACAGATGCAAGGAGAAAGTCTTCAAGGAAATTCATCAACAACACAAGCTCAAAACCCAGTAGAGGTGCCAAATTTAGATGATCCCATAGAGCTAGAAAAGTTGAAGCATAAGGAAGAATATAATGGTACTAAAGCCCAGCTGAGCTTGATAGAGGAAAGACTAAGTGCCATGGAAGGATTTGACTATTTTGGACCCATTGATGCTGAAAGGTTGTGTTTGGTATCGGGTGTCGTGCTTCCACCAAAATTCAAGGTGCCAGAATTTAAAAAGTTCAACGGAATATCGTGCCCAAAAGATCATCTCACCATGTACTGTAGGAAGATGGCGGCATATGCTTGGGATGACAAGCTATTAATTCATGTTTTTCAAGACAGTTTGACTGGGTCAGCCACTAAGTGGTACAACCAATTGGAAAGGAGCAAAGTTTCTTCTTGGTCTGAGTTGGCGAGAGCTTTTATAGCTCAATACAAACATGTGTCTGATGTAGCTCCTGACCGTTTATCTCTCCAAGGTATGGAAAAGAAAAAAGATGAGAGCTTTAAAGAATATGCCTAATGATGGAGAGACGTGGCATCACTAGTTCAACCTCCTTTGACTGAGAAGGAAATTACCATGTTCTTTTTGAATACTCTCAAGGCTCCTTACTATGAGCGTATGCTTAGCAGTGTGACCAAGAATTTTGCAAACTTGGTGCTGACAGGCGAAGCTATTGAAAATGCCTTTAAAAATGGTAAGATTGAAGCATCTATGAATGATAGCAAGAGGAATGGGTTTTCAAAGAAGAAGGAAGAAGATGCACAAGCTGTCTCCAATAACTCACGTCGCTCCTATACCTCTTATTCACCTTCAGTGAATTACACTTATTCTCAACCCCACCCACAAACTTATCATCAGAATGCTTACCAACCCATTTCCCATTCACAAGACCCCACTTTTTCACCTGATGACCAAAAGAATACTCGAGCTAGCCGAAATGTCACAATAGACCCTATACCAATGACATACACAGAGTTGTTCCCACAGTTGGTAAGGGGTCACCTTATTGCCCCTGTTTATGTAAAGCCCTTGAAGCCTCCCTACCCAAAGTGGTATGATCCTAACGCAAAGTGTGCTTATCATAATGACAATGTTGGTCACTCTATTAAGAATTGCATGGGCTTGAAGAGGAAAGTCCAAGCACTTGTCAATGCTGGAATTTTGAGTTTTGGGGCAAAGAATGACCCAAATGTGAATGATAATCCTCTGCCAGATCACACAAAGGGTAGCGGTTAATGTTATGGAAGAAAGTGGATGATATTGATTGATTCACTTAATTTGAAGATAATGGTTGTTTCTTTGTTTCTAATTTCATTCATCTTAGGACGTTTCAATTTCTTAGGTAATATAGGAATGCCTAAGCCCACAAGGCACTGAGAATTCTTTTATGTATTGGGCCAGTTTTCATTTGTTTTCATTTCAATAAAAGATTAGTGTGATGCATATTTCTTAATTCCTCATTCCAATCCTGTTCTTTAATGCCAAACACCAATACCCATATTCTCTACATTGTTACCAAGCTTAAAAGTATCCAAATAATGAACATGATAATGATGATGGCAATGAGTATAAAATTCAGTTCTGAAAGAGTTGCTTTGGTTGGTTGAATGGGTTTCCAATTTGCCAAGATTGTTCAAACAAGAAGAGAATAGAAGATATTTGTCTAAAATCTTCACCTATAGAATGTTACGAGTAAAGGTGAATCTCTACATGAAATTCTAATGAGTTTGTCTTTATTCAATAGATGACCTTTAATGAGAGTACTTGTAATGAGATGAGAAATGGCCTTCTTTCACTACCTTTCAAGTGTGAGTAAAATTATCCATTGATTACCCCTTTTGAGCCTATTATATTCTTTTTGATATAACCCACCAAGAATCACCCTCCACATTGGGGGGCAAAGAGAATAGAAGATGAAAGATCAGTGGGTTAAAGTAAAAATATAAAAAGGAAAAAAAACCCTTTTGTGAAAAAAAAAGAACAAAAAAGAAAAAGAGAATGAAGAAGGAAAGAGGGTTTGAATCAAGAAAGTGAAAACCCTAGTCACATGTGAATAAAAAAGAAAGAGAAAGCAAATTAGAATGGGGCAAAAGTCAAAATGCCTAAATGATTCATGAAAAATGATTCTTGGTTTGATAAACCCTGAAACACTTATTTTGGGCTTATATTATCCTTTCTTTCATGAACCCTCACCTGAGCCTAAATTACGTGCCTTAAAAGTCCATTTTGATCAAATATGAGTACTCCTATTGAAGAATCATGTGTTGAATAAAGGCATACTTACACAATGAGATGATGATCCTTTGGATGGAATTAGGACAAGCAGATCAAGATAGGCAAAAAGATTTCATCTAGATGGAAGAAGTGGGATTTCAAAGACTCTCTTGGATCCATGTAAGCATTCAATTGGGTGAAGAAATATTTGATGTTGAGGCATGAATCAGAACGGAGAACAGATAAGAGAAGCTTCATCAAGGACAATGAAGTTGAAAATGAAGAGAAATGAATAAAAAAAAGAAAGAAAATAAAATGAAAAAGAAAAAAAAGGAAAAGGAAAAGAAAAAAAAAAGAGATGAAAGGAGAATTCAGATTGAAAACCCAAAAAGGGCGGTTTGGATCAATGGAGTGCATCTAAGTTGAAAACCTGAAAAGGCGACTTAGATATCAAAAAAGCTGGATGTCAATGATATTGGGGCAAAGAGGATGTTTTGATGAACTCAACATAATCAGATTAATGGACCTTTGAAGGGAATTTTGTATTTATTGATCAAAAATGTTTGAATTGTTTTTATTTGGATACTATTACCTAATCCTAAAAATTCTCACTTTTCATTCAAGCCTACTTTCCTTCTAAGCCTGACAATTTCTTGTTAAATCTTTCCAAATGTTGAATAATACCACTCTTTTCATTTCACTTATCATTTCTTTGCTATATCCTTACCTTGAGGGATTGAGAAATTGTGTTGCATTGATCTTGAAATTAGAATGGTAATGAATGTTTGCTTGGCAAAATATGTGAAAGACTCCTATATTATTTAGGAAAATGAAAGAAAAGGAAACTTGTGGATGAATGGAAATTGGAAATCAAGAAAAACCAATGAATAAGAAAGAATGAATGATGAGGTCTCAGTAAAGATTTTAATAAGTAAATGAGTGACCAGATATAGAAGAAAGTAAAAAGAAGAATCAAGGGAGAAGATAAGATAAAAAGGGCATGAAGACAAGAGTTTCATTGGGCAAGAAAAACGAAAGAAGGAAAATGAGGAAAGAAATAAGAAATAGAAGGACAAGAGGACAGATGAAAGAGAAGAATGCATGAGATGGATTGATAAAGAATAACCTTGTTGTTGCCACAATTGAGCTTGAAATGTTTTTCAAAAAAACATTACATGGATAGAGTAGATTGCATCATAGAGATAAAACAAATTGCTTGAATGACACTACATGGATAAGATAGACTGCATTGCATGGATAGACTAGATTGCATGAATGATATTGCATGAATAGGACAACTTGTATGAATGACATTGCATGAATAGGATAGATAGCATTGCATGGATAGAACAGTTGCAATTGCATGGATAAGATAAATTTCCCAAGATTTCAAATTTTAACAAGACAAGAAATTTTAGAGGGGTTTCCTAAAATTTCAAAAATTAGACAAGATAGAAGTCTTGGAGGAGTTTCCCAAGATTTCAAATTTTGGACAAGAAAAAGAATTTTAGAGGGGTTTCCTAAAATTCAAAATTTGACAAGAAAAGAAGTTTTGGAGGGGTTTCCCAAAATTTCAAAAAAGAGAAGAAAAATAATTTTAGAGGGGTTTCCTAAAATTCAAAATTTGACAAGAAAAGAAGTTTTGGAGGGGTTTCCCAAAATTTCAAAAAAGAGAAGAAAAAGAATTTTAGAGGGGTTTCCTAAAATTTCAAAAATCAGATAAGAGAAGTTTTGGAGGAGTTTCCCAAAATTTCAAATTTTGGACAAGAAAAAGAGTTTTAGAGGGGTTTCCTAAAATTCCAAATTTTGATAAGATAAGAATTTTAGAGGGGGTTTCCTAAAATTTCAAAATTAGAAAGGAAAAGAAGTTTTGGAGGGGTTTCCCAAAATTTCAAAATTGAATAAGAAAAGGAATTTTAGAAGGGTTTCCTAAGATTCCAAATTTTTTGACAAGAAAAATTTTAGAGGGTTTCCTAAAATTTTTTTTAAAAAAAAATCAGCTTTTTTTTGGACAAGATTTTAAAGTTTGACTGCCTGCCTGTTTAGGAGGAGCTTTTAGACAAGATTTTTAAAGTTTGACTGCCTGCCTGTTTAGGAGGAGCATTTTGGACAAGATTTTAAAATTTGATTGCCTGCCTGTTTAGGGGGAGCTTTTTAGACAAGATTTTAAAGTTTAACTGCCTTTCTATTTAGAGGGAGCTTTTTGAAAAAATAAAAAAAAAAGAGAAAGTCAGACAAAATAGGTGTCTATGTCTTTGTGCAATTACTGTTTCGCAGCAAATGCACAAAGAGGGGCAGCTATAGACACCTTATTTTGTCCGGGATATTAACTTGTAAAATTAATTAATTAAGTTAGGTGACATTGTATTTTAATTTAACATTAGATTAGGATAATTAATTAATTTAATTTAAATTAGGATTTTTATAGATTAAAATTAACATTAATTAGAAAATTAGAAAAATAAAAAAAGAAAGGATAAGAAAAGAAAAAATTAATTTTAAGATAGGATAATTGGAGTTTTTAGGATAATTATTTGGATTAATATTAAATTTGGTAGAGTTAGATTAGGATTAATATAAGAATTAGATAAATAAAATATTAAAAATAGGAGATAATTATTAGAATAAGTATAGTTGTATTAGGACTCTAATTAATTTGTGGCTATAAAAAAGATTAAAGCTCAAGGTTTAAGAGGGGACACACAAAAAAAAGAAACATACACAATCAATCATCTACAATTGGCCATCCTTGCACTGCAACACAGATCAGCACCATCATCTCCACTCCATCACCAAACCCAGCCACCATTCACAATCTTTCTCTTCATCGTTCTTACCCGAATCACCAGACAACCAGCCTTTGTGCCAAGCTGCCCCAGCATTCTTGTGTATCATCATCATCGTCTTTGCCCAGCCACAC
This sequence comes from Heritiera fomes, assembly GCA_032173925.1. NCBI lineage: Eukaryota > Viridiplantae > Streptophyta > Magnoliopsida > Malvales > Malvaceae > Heritiera > Heritiera fomes. The sequence goes on along the minus strand of JAPDPM010000001.1, from coordinate 22,593,311 downwards.
CATAAGTCTACCCCGTCACTCTCACAACCACCATTAGCACTACTCATCTCCTCTCTGCCCATTGCCGACTGCTTCTTGAGCTGTTGTCACAGGTTCCTACTCCATCTCCAAGCTAAGTCTACTGCACCAATCCTTGGCATAACGTCATCTTCTACAGCCCTGCACCAAGCTTGCTGCGGTTCTGTCTTACTGTGTTTCCAGCCCAATTGCGTCACGGTCCCTTGTTCCTTAGCCACTCACCCTTTGCCGCTTTGCATCATCCTTTCACGCAAACAACTGACCACCTTCATCATCCTTGAACTGCTTGCACCGAGTCCCTCTGCCACCTCGCACCATCCTTTCACGTAAACAACTTGGTCCCGTCTCTCCCTGAACCGCTTGCACCATCTGTTTCACTAACAAACCTGCAGCCGAGCCTCCATCATTGCCTCACAGCCTAGTGTGCGCTTCTGCTTCTGGATCACCGTGATAGCCCTCGTACCAGCCAGCTCCCTGCATCGTGTTGCCTGCTGTTGTTTTTCTGGTTCGTTGTTACTGTTCCAGGCTTCACCATTTGCCGCTGCTTCACCATCTCTGCACCAATATCATCATCATCATCACGTGGGGCTAAGTTACAAGTCTTTTGAAACGTGAAACCAAGAAAGACAATAGGAAAGAACGTGTAGCAATAAAGAAAGAAAAGAAATAATCAAGGTAGAGAGGGATAGCTCAGTTTTCCAGGTTTGCTTTTTTCTGGTTAATTGATTAGTTAAAACAAATATAATCTAACAACATGATTTGATAATTACTGGCATGATTAATTTAATATGGTAATGGTCTAACTTTGTTATTAAATCTGACTTAATAATTTAGGAAAATTTGCATGATAATTAATTTGAACTGATGACTGCTTGTAAAATATAATTTGTATATATGTGTTATTTGATTTGTTGTATGACTATAGTATAGTATAGTACATTGATTTAGTTTGTATGTATGATTTTGATTTAACCATGTTGTATGATTTAGATGAGTATTCTAAGGTTATAAAAAATATATGAATAATAAATATATATAATTAAAATCAAATAAATAAATGTGGATTATACCGACGATGACATTTTGAGGAAGTCAATTGAGACTCCTTGGAAATTTCTAAGTGAGAGGGTTCTTCCTTAAGTTGAGCCAAATTGATGGGATACTTTTGGGAGAATTTTCAATAAAGTATAATTCATATTTATTTTAAGATTAAATAGAGATAAAATAAATGAAATGATAAAAATTAATTAGTAAAGACTAAAATTTAATGAGCATAAATAAAAACAATAGATAAATAAAAGGATAATAAATAAGAAATAAGAATTAGATTTTATAGAATAAGTATGAATTATACCAAGGATGAAACTCCAAGAAAGTCAATTGAGACTCCTTGGAAATTTCTAGGTGAAAGAATCTTTCTTAAGTTGAGCCAAATTGATGGAATACTTTTGAAAGAATTTTTTTAATTAATTCATATTTATTTATAATAAAAATAAAAGTAAGATAAGATAGATGGATTAGATATAGATAAATAAAAATGGGCCAATGAAGACAAGTAAACAAATAAAGATAAATAAATAAATAAGATAAGACAAAATATCTAAATAATAAATAGAATAATAAGATAAATAAAAAAGAGTAAATATGAGTTAAACCGATGATAAAATTTCAAGAAAGTCAATTGAGACTCTTTGGAAATTTCTAGGTGAGGAGGTTCCTTTTGGGCTGAGCCAAATTGATGGAATGCTTAAAAGTGAATTTTCAATAAAACATAATTCATGTTTATTTCTTACAAATAATATATTTAAGAATATAAAAATATAAAAATAAATTAGAAAATTCAAGAAATTTATAAAATGAATATGGAGTCAAAATTAGAGACAAAATTAGGAAAATAGGAATCTCATAAAATATTAAAATTTATCCTACGATGGAGTTCAAGAAAGTCAATTGAGACTCCTTGGATATCTTGAGGTGAGGAAAGTTTCTAAGGTTGGAGCCAAATCGATGGAAAAATCTTAGAAAATTTCTAATATATAAGTATATCGAAATTAATATGAACCCAAGGTAAACTATAAAGATAACATAAAGCTAGTTGGTACCATCTTAGGATGGGCGTTGTGGGGGTGCTAATCCTTCCCTACACGTAACCGTACTCCCGAGTCTAAGAATCTTTGAACGTAGACCATGCCTTATCTTTAGACAAGAATAGGTGACCAATCACACCTTAGGTTTGAATGGTTGGTGGCGACTCCTTGATATAAAGTCTAGCGGGTTAGGTTTTAGGACTTGACACGTTATGACACTTGGTATTTTTCAAAAAATCTATTGTTGTATTAATGAACAAAATTTTCACTATTTTCATTACTAAATACTCTTTCGTATGCTTGCAAATCGCGATCATAATTGCTAAAATCAAAACTAGTTTTTTTGTTTAAAAAGCTATTAGATAAATAATAATGTTTTCATGTCTTCACTGCTCTTTTGTGATCTGTACTTTCATCTCAAATTAAAAAGCTATTAGAATAAAATATCTCACAAAAATTAAAGGACCATCCTTCCTATTTACTCTATTTTTAATGAGATCAATTTTTTTTTGAAGAGTAAATATTTTATTGAATGAGCTGGAAACAAAGTCCAGAAATGTACATAGATCATGACCTTATACTGCTCCTGTGCAACTAACATCCCGGATACAAACGAACGAAAGCAAACAACTGGGAGACATTAGATCAAGCATCTAGAGGGCAAAATGATACCTCTGATCGAATGGTCTAAACAATGGGGTCAGAACACTCCAAAAAGTTGAGAGCATTTTTTGCTGGCAAAGAACATGACAACGAAAAGTTGAGAACATGACAACCAGAATTTACAAAGCACAAGACAGCGAAAAGGTTCAACTATGTATAGATGAGTAACCTGCAATAATAGAAAGGTTCAACCAGGGAACAGCAGGGGACCTGCAAATCAACTCAAGAAGAATAGCTCTGAAAACATCATATCTGCCTTTCATTAACTTTGCATTTTTAACACAACTTGTAATGACAAAATTTAATGTGTCAGCAAACAACATTTCTCTGTGGCATTGGTAGCAAAATCGACTGAGTCATACTATCATCCCTCCCATACTCCGATCCTCTTTGGTTAAATTGACAAGCAATCCTTTGACCCTCTGGACTTACATGGAACAATTTTATTCCATAACCATTGCACCTCTGTACCTCGATCCCATGTTAGAAGTTGCTAGAGTTTGAATAAAATACAAAAGACTCTAGCAGCAAGACAAAAACAAGGGAAGCTAATTACTACATATTTCACTCTACTAACAACCAAAAGTCTGCTAACTCTTTAGATCAGAAACCAGTGATGCAGAAAACAAAAAGCTGTCGTTTGCATTAGTGCTCATCTATTCACTACAAATCTTTCTCGCCATTTCCTCGATTTCAGCTCCCATCAAACATTTAATGATGTCTTCTTCATCCGCGGTTGAGGAAAGCCCCAACAACCTCGCCACCTCCAAAGTGGCTTGTGCTTCCTTTCTTAGTGCTTTGTTCCTGTTCATAATGTCTTCGTCTGTGATTTCATCTTCCAAAAAGCTAGAAGTTTCAGAGTAGATCTCTATCAAATTATTCTCCTTTTTCCTTGAGAAGCTTGCCCTTTTTATAATTCTTTTTGCCTTGCCGCTTAGATGATGCAGCTTTTTTCTTTCCAGGTAAGGGCTCGACATTTTGAAGGGAAGAAATAGAGATGAATTTCTTTCTCTGTTTCACTTTCCTTGCTTCTTCTTCACTGTCTTCTTGATTTGCAACAGCTTTTAGAACCATCTTTTCCCCAGATTGAGTAGAGGCTGGGTTTCTATAAATGACTAATCCCATGGCTTCATTATCTTCAACAGAGTATTCCGAACCAGAATATGGGAAAGTGGAAACCGTCAGATTTGGGGCACTCAGTTCAGAGTCAATTCCTGTTTCTTTAACCATTGTTTCAGCTCTCAGAATTTCGTCCACATGATTTAATTCAAATTTCCCTCCATTTTCGTTTTCTCTGTCCAAGATGCCGATCATTTCATCATGCGCTTCCTGACATTTTGCCTCGAAAAAATTCATCTCATCATTTTTCGAGGGGAGCTCATTAATGTTTTATACGTAGCTGTTGCTTGCATCTTCCTCCAGCAAATTTTGGCCGCCAAAATCCACCGTTTGAACCACTGTTAATGGTGGTGATTTACCTGAAGCAGAACTGGTGCTTATGTTCTTGATGTGATCAGTGAAAGAGTGTTGTTTCCAATCATATTCAATGTTGTCTTCAACCACTACTTGCAACATAAATTTCTCACCGTTGATCCAGAGTTCAATTGAAGTCAAAACTGGCTTCTTTTTGTTTAAACAAACGAGTATTTTGGCGAAATCCAATCTTTCTTTTTTGCACGAGCATTCGTCCATTGAAATGAATTTGCCCCAGTGGTCACCTATTTGTTTAAGCACTTCCCTGTTCCAGGCATGCAAAGGAAGGCTGTAGATTCGAATCCAGACAAATTTTTCCTCGCTGATGAGTTCTTTGGTCCATGGTTTAATCCAATTAAACCATTCCTCAATCAATTTACTTCCATCAGCTAGCAGATTCCACTTTGTTTCTTCTTTATCAAAACAAATTAAAAACCAGCTTCCTCCCATTGCAGAGATTGATAAAGTAGAATATCCTTCTTTATTTAGGCGTTGATGAAGACTACGAAGCTCAGGGGGGACTTGATCGAGACAACCACTGCTGTTTCCAACCATTTTTGGTTCTGAGCTATGACTTCCACTTCGATCCTCCCTATTTCTTGTTCACTCTGTTTGTCGTATCCTTTCATTCCCTGTTTATCATTGGAGTTGAGCTAATTTTCTCTGTTCGTTGATGGAGAATCATTAGATGCATTTTCTAGCACACGTTCATTCTCTTGAGGGTTGATTCTTCTCCAGAATGATGAACTAACACTGTATCTGGCGAAGTAAACTTCCAGTCTGTAGTCAAGAAACCATGATCCGTTAAGAGTCTTTCTACTGCACTCTTTGCCTCACTGAAGCTTGAGAATCTTACAAATCCATACTTTTTTCCTGTTTTGCTTCGTTTCTGAGGAATGTATACATCTGTGACGTTTCATTGATGTTAAAAAATTTGTCTGAGCCATCTCCAATGGAGAAAGGATTGTATGAAACAGTTACACCACATCAGCATATATCACTTTCATTTAAATTATGCCACGTAATCACAATGTTGAAAAAAGTCAATGATTTATTATCAGAATCATTAATGAGTTTCTTGAAATAAATATTCATCATTTAATTATGTAATAAATAATTGATTTTTTTTAACATTGTGATTACGTGGCATAATTTGAATGGAAGTGATATATGCTGACGTGGTGTAACTGTTTCATACAATCCTTTCTCATCTCGAATGGATATTTGGTGGTATGTTGTGAACAAAGACAGGCGGTAAATTTGTCTGAACCTTGAATTTAATATCTCCTAAAAAAGATAAAAACCATTAGGTTATGCCTTGATTATTCCAAAACCAGTATTAAAAAACTGTCATTTGCATTTCTTTTAATTGTATCATTTTCTCTTCGATTTTAATATGTTCTAAAAGAATATGCGGTAAACTTCTAATTTTCTAATAAAATTTTGAAGTTCCTTGGATCGGGTATGAGATAATCTTTCTTATACAATTTGCCCGCTTAATAAAATAAACCGATGGCTTGATCAACCTATCGAGATGGACTGAGGTTTTTTTTTTCGGCATGAGAATGGAATATGGATTGGGTTCATCGCATATGATGCTAATATATGCAATTTAGGTGAAAGGACGAAACAAAATGGTACAACGTTTAAAACAATTATCACATTTTTTTTAATTTTTAAATAAATATATATAGTTATGTAAGACGTGTGCGCATGTGTGGATGAAATTTCGAATAACACAAAAACTAATAATAACAATAATTTGAAACGGCATCCAATTATTTTTTTTTTATTATACTTGTAAGCCATTGTTTCAAACATAATAAGACTAACTTGAAGATCCAAGATACAAAACCATAAGCTAATACAGTCGAACAATAGCATAACTGCACGAAGTTATGCTTGTAAATTGATTTTAAGCATAAATTTGTCTAGACACTAATTTCAACAATGCCTTGAAATTTTCAGTAGAACTGTCTTTTGGTCCAACTGCTCCTTGTGCATGTTCTTTAACTTCCCTCAAATTTTCCCTCATTTTCTTCCCTTTTTCTTGTGCCAAAACCAGATCCAAGCTATCCATTATTCCATTCTTTGTGAAAACTCCACTCTGAACAATCACACCAATCCCCCAAACATCCGCTACCATTCTTGCATTCAGCCTATGATCCCCAAAAAATGGTCTCACAATCATCGGCACCCCACCTGATATGCTTTCTAGCAGTGAGTTCCAACCACCATGAGTTATGAACACCCCAACAGCACCATGAGCTAGCACTTCTATCTGGGGAGCCCAAGGAACCACTATACCATTTGAACTGTTTAGGAACCCATTGGGCAAATGCACCTTTGATTTATCTTTAAGAGACCACAAAAATGGAACCCTGCTAGCTTCTAATGCTTCTGCTAGCGCTACAAGTTCATTCGGAGGTGGAGTTGCAACAGAGCCGAAGCTGATATAAGCCACAGTTGCTGGTTTTTGCTTGTCAAGCCATGTCAGGCAGCCATGCGAATCTGGGACAGATGGTGGTGGTGTTGCAAGTATTAGGTATTGCTTGAACTTGGATTTGAAATCATTTGCTATAACAGGATCTAGTTCTTCAAAGGAGTTTAGGAAGACTGTTGTTGCCTCGGGTAGCGTTTGGCCCATTTTATGTAGCATGCGAGAGAAGAGCGATTCCAGATTACCAAACAGGACTCCTTCAGGCAAGTCAGGGATGCGTACATTAGACATTCCAGGAATGAAGTCGAGGGTTTCATCTTCTCGCCCAACAATACCTGTATTTACACAGACAGATGCGCATATGTAATCCATCTCTGAATCAATATGAACTTACAATCCCACAAATGGATTAATGTACAAGCAAATTTAAGTCAGAAAAAAGAAAGGAAAATTACCTTCAACTCCTAATTTTTCCCTTATGAGATCAGTATAAACATGGGAAGAGAGGGAGCAAGCCCCTCCAGCCCAAAAGGCCAGCCAAGGCACATCATTCTCCTCTGCCATCTCCTTAGCAAACCAAAAGAAAGCGTCAGTAACCAAGCAGCTCACCTTCCGCCCAGTCTCTGCCACTGCCGATTCCATTCCCTTCCTGAAGTTGTGCGGTGCCACAGTCATGAACAACTCAATGTCCTCCTGAGGCTTCCCCACAAAAACATAGCCTTCCGGCACACCATCGGAAACGTTATAGGCCCTGATGTTGGGTAGCATTTGTTGGGACGTTGAGAAGAGAGAGGAGTTGGATTGTGTGGTGCAGAAGAATGAAAACAAAGTGTTCGGGGCCGCAGAGGCAAGGCGACGAGTGATGGTAAGCAGTGGAGCAGCGTGGGTGCCGAAGGGGAAGGCTAGGACAGCGACATGGGCATTAGCAAGTTGAGGCATGGTTGGTTAGATGGGAACCGAGTGCTCTGCCTGAGAGAGGTAGTGAGCTTGTTTTAAGGGTTGGGAATGGCTTTGGCATCATTTAAGAGTATAGTTAGCGGTAGTTCTGGACACTCGACGGTGGGAGACCGGTGGTTTCAGCAAATCGAGTGATGCACGTGCCAACCCACATCATACTCGGCTTGCGATAGTTGAATGGTTTGCTTTTCAAACTTTCTGGAACTGGGATTGGTGCTTGGGACCTTTATTTTTCCAACGCCCACATCACATCGCCTTAATAGCTAAACCCTACCATCTCAAGCCTTGTGATGGCATACAGATTGAGATATTTAATTTCGAATACGAATATAATTTATTATATTCGAATATTTTAATTTTTATTTTTTGAGTTTTATTCATATAATATACACAAAAATATAGATTAACTATTGAACTCGACAAATACTCATATATTAAGTTATATTTTTAAAATTTAAATTTAAAATTAATTTTAATATATTTTAAAAAATTAAATTAATAAATTTAAATTAACTCATAAAAATAAAATAATATTAAAAATATTTAATAAATTAATTTAATTAAATATTATATTAATAATAAATAATTTATAAATAAAAATAATGATATTTAATAACTACTATTTAATAGAATTTGAATAAGAAATTACCCTTTTTTTGTGGAAGTAATAAATTACCTTAAAAACTTTATAAGTTTCCATCAAATTACTCCTGAAACCTAATTATTCATTTTCGTAGTACAAGTTTATAATGTATCTATTAGAGAATAAATTATATTGAGATGATCTTAAAAATTGAATGTTTTAGGCACCAATAAAAAAACACCTCATCTTTTTTAAAAAGTATTTAATAATTATCTTACATTCATCATCACCAAATCAATATAATTAAATTAAACTATTCAAAACCAACTCTCATTAAATATATTTACTTACCTATTTAATCAAATTAATGAAAAAAATTAAAAACTCACATAATTAACAAAAATTAATTTGAAAAGTAACAAAAAAGTTAATTTATAAAATACGAAAATAAATCATGTTTGACAAAATATTTTTGGAAGTAATTTCAAATATAATAGTATAATTTGAATGGTCCTAAAAAATGTTAACTCTTCCTAATAATCCTTTGAAAGATTCCGTTTACAAAAGAAATTAGGTATATATATTTGAAAATATCATGCATGATAAATCTCAACGTTTTCAATTCATCAAATTGTATTCATGTGCTCATTTTTTAAGTCAACTTCTAATTATCAAATTAATTTTTTGTTACTTTTAAATTAACTTTTTTAGATGTTAATATCTCTTTGTTAATTATGTGAATTTTTAATTTTTATCATTAATCTAAATTAAATGAGTAAATTGATTTAATAAAAATTGAATTTTTAATAAATTAATTTAATAAGAATTGATTTGATGATGATAGATGTAAAATAATTATTAAATGTGTTTAAAACAATGTAAAGTGTCATTATTTTATGACTTAATAGCCAAAGAAGCCCTCGACCTTTAGCCTAAAATAGAATTCAGCACTCAATGTTTTATCGTATGAAATTCAATCCATAAACTTTTATTTCAGTGGAAATAAACCCTCAACCTTTTACAATTATGCAATTAAGTCAAAATCTGTTAAATGACACTAATTGCAGTTAGTTTTGCATACGTGACAACTGACGTAGATAGCTTAGTTAACTGTCACGTGGCATGCCATGTATGCAAAACTAACGGCAGTTAGTTCATTTATCAAATTTGATCTATTCCCACCGAAATAATAGTTTATGAACTGAATTTCATGCAATAAAATGTTAAATACTGAATTTCATTTTGGACTAAAAATTGAGAACTTATTTGGCTATTGAACCTTATTTTATCGATGACTAAAACATTACTTTTTTAAATCATCCTAATAAAAATTATTATTCTCTATCTGCATTAACATCCCCATCCATGGCCAAGATTTGATCATACAACTCTTTTTATTTTTAACCAAGGCTAGCGAGCAACTTCCCAAATAATAGAAACATTCGGGATTACGTAATAATTATAGATTTTGCTCCACGCTTCAGTAAAGAAAACTGGAACCAAAATAATTTAGATGAAACAAGTATATTCACCGAAGTAAAAGTACATTATCTTCACTTGAAACTGTAACGTTGAAAAAGAACAAAAAAAATCCTGTGGCGAAACACTGCAACACACAATAATGGCATTCTACTCGAATTAAAAAAAAAAATCTGCACAACCCTCCGAGATTAGTAATCCGTTTTAACCTAGGATGAATCAACATAATTCAAAATAAGTCGTCTAAACGGTCTGAATCCCAACCATCATGATCAATACAAATATCAAGCTGCAGCTAAGAAACCCATACAATGACTCAGGTTGGATATATATCCCTACATCAAACTTCTAAATATTCTACAGTAAACCAATAGACATATAGGCAGCGTCTCCAGCCAAACCTGTGTGCAATGTGATTCACCGTTTTCAACAAAAATAGAAATGTTCGGCGAAAGATGAGAAACAATGGGCGAAAAATGCTGCATCTGTTTGCATTCCAGGACACGTGGTTAACCTGAGCCGCAATCTTAACTCCCAAGTCAAAATTTAACAAATTAGCTTCCAGGGCAAAATTAGCCACATCTATGAGTCCAACATCTCGTCTTGTATCTCATTTGGAGCAATGAGCCCCGGGATTGAAAGCATCCGCTGTCGCTCTCTTTCCCTCTGTACTGCAGCCTCTTCTGCATAGAGATCTTTGTTGTCCTGCATAAAGTATGGCAAATAATCAGATCACTCGTTCAGGATATACAGTGACAAGAAATTTACTACTATCAAAGAGCACACGGTGGAACTTATAGATTTCTACAGTTCATTAAAAAACCACATACGATAAGATAGATATATCAGAAAAGAAGGGTGTTTTCTTTTTTTGCTCTTTCACAGCTTTACCTGAGCTGAAAATTCTTTTGATTGCACAAGGAAGTCCCGTATGTGATTCTTAAATGTGGACAAATCATTTCGCGACTCAAATAGTCCATTAACAAATAAAGTGACCTGAAATCAATAGATCAGTACTATGGACTGGACTTTATAAAAAGAATAACCAATTTGATGTGAACCTCTTCTTATACCTCAGCTGAAGTCATGTTGGGGAATGATGTACTCAAAAGTTTTATTGTGTATTCACGAACAAACATTCCATTATTTGGATATTGGTATGGAACTGTAGCAGCATCCCACAAGGGCTCAGTCAACAAACCACTCTCAACCTGAAAATAATTCATCAACTAATATTAGACCAATACAAATAAGAACAATCTAAATCATCAAGTAATATTAAACCAATACAAATAAGAACAATCTAAGGCAAACTAAAATACTTTACCAGGCAGAACAGGTGCTGTAAAACCAAGACATGCAACTTGAAGCCAGGTTTGTGAAATGTGTCTGTCAAGACAGCAAATATTTCTTGCTCAATTGTCAAGAAGTATGTACGGTAGAACTGGTTACAAAATTCAGAAGCCTGTTGCCAAAACCAAAAAGTCAGCGTCCAATATCATCACAGTTGTCAACAATGCAAAACCACTACACTAACAAACCTGAAAGTTTCTCAACATCTCCAGCAAAAGATTTAAACCAGTTTCTGCAATATTCCTTTCAGTATGCCGGAATGCCCAAATGATTGAATCCATAACTAGCTTTAATTGCTGATGCAAATGCATGAAAAAAAAATAGTAACAATCAACAATTGCCTTGAAATTCTTTCAAATATCCAAAAAAAATATAATAACTGAAATTAGGTAATATATGTTATTAGTAGAAAAAGTAAAAGTTCAGAATGAAACACATATTTAAAGAAATATTTCATGTTTTTAATAAAGGGAAGGCTATAACAGATCAGCAAAAAGAACAACAGCAACCTGACTTGACAACCGAATAAGTGCGGGAAAACAATGAGTAGCAATAGCACGAAGCAATGAAAAGAATTTGAGGCGATGTTCTGGGTAATCTTCAAAATTTTTGGTTATCATCTGCAAGGCATGGCAAAAATAAATTATGGGCAAAACAAATTAGGAATAAACTTAACATTTCAACTTTAATTGGCCATCTGTAGAGCAGCATCAGACTTTCAGCAACAACATTATCAAATAATGCAGTTATGACATGTTATCTATCAGCTATACCACATAGAGAATCCAGATTTTATCAAATCTCGAGGAAATGAGAAAATGATCTAGAAAATTCCCTCCATAAAAAAACAAAAAAAAAAAAGAAAATTACCAGAAGGGACCTTTGCTTTATTAGTGACAAAACCAAAATTTTAATATGCATTTTTTCCATGCTTGTTCTGATAATCTCTAATGATTTTAATACACAATATTAAAACTCCTAGTCAAGTAAGGACCTGTACCACACCCTAAGCTTAACTGATGTCAAGACAACGCCTATCCCCCAATCATCTATCTTAGCAGCTCTCCTTTGAGTAACACAATATAAATTAAAGACTCACCTCCAGTGTGCATTGGAAAACAGCTTCAAATATACGGGGAATATCATCTATCATTGCACCTTTATACCTTCAAGCATAAAAAACACAACCAAAATATAAGAAATGCAAAGACTTGATGCAAAAACTGACAACAAAAAGTGACAAAACTAAAGAGAAATAACATTACTTCAGCAAGTACCAATACGATAAACACATGGTAAATGCTGCATGTTTTAGGCACAAAGAATGTTGCCCTAAGACAATTTAGTAACCATTGAAGCTTAGAAGCGATAATACAGCAACAATATGGGTCAGAGCATACGGCAATAAAGCACCTATGTATAATAATAAAACTATTTGCATTTATCTTGGCAAGATTAGTGTGCAAAAACAACAAGGGCTTCCCATATCTTTTTAGCTTGGCCCTAGAAGAAAAATCAACAACAGACATACAAGATCCTCTGCTACAATAAGTACTAGTCAACAGAGCCATCCAACCCTCAACAACTGAAGGATCAAGAAGTGCTTCATTTACTCAACAAGGTGTTGGTTAATGTTCAATATTAAATCATATAAATGGAACTTATGCAATGGTACCATACTTGTTTATTATTGTAGCAAAAAGTGACAAAACTTCAGATTCTCTAGCATCAGGTAAATTCCTAGCATAGTCGCCAAGAACTGGATCCATCATTGGGGGCACAAATTGTTTCCCGATTTGTGGTTGATCTTCTGCCTTGTCCAAAAATGTCTCAATAAGCTTAAGAGTCTCCCTCTTAACAGATCTGCATCATAAAGCACATTAGACAAACAAGAAAGTTCTAGTTGAACAAAACAAAGGCGCACGTCTATAAGAATTGATCTCACCGTAGAAGTTTCACATAGGATGTTTTTGATGCAAAGGGCCCACCTTCAGCAATACTATTTGATATAAGCTCACTGTACATTCTGTTCAATTAATTACAGCACCATAAATTACCCATATTAGCAAGAAGAAAGTATACTGCATTTCCATGCTCAAACTTGCATTTTGAACTACTAAATCAGAAATTTTACCTGTATACATTGAGCATGTCCAGGAAAATCAAAGAAATCTGGGTTAAGAAATATGTTCCGAGAGAACTGGCCACACTAGTATTTGTCTGCAAAGTGAAAAGACTCATTCTCTATCCCACTAAATCCCAATAAGCATGGAATTATAACCACATATGTGCATCAGATATATCAAGTCTGCAAGGAAAGATTAGCGCTAATCCACCATCATAGAATCCAGTCAATAGATACGTGGAAATAAACCACTAAATTATCATAGCAATCAAAATTTCCCCTCCATATAAGCATCAAACTTTCAAGAACGAACAACAGTTCAAATTTCTACTTTTCATTTTGTACAATGCAATAGAACCAGACAGAAAGGCATAGTTTATCTTTCAGCAAAAAGGCCCCTGCCTACAATATGAAAAATTAGCGAGGTGCATTATCCTCTATAAAAATTTAATATAAAAGGGAAATGAAGAAAACACTTCATATGAAAATAAGAGTACCTGCAATATGTTTAGCACAGTTCTTATCACCTCCTGATCTTTAAGGAAGTCAACACTTTGACGTGCCTGCCCTATGATTTCACCCCATTTCTGCATAACAAGCAACATCATAGGAAACAGGTTACCAGTACAACCTAAGCTTATTTGCCTGCAATGGCACAGACATGCATACATATGTGCGAAAAACAAAAAAAGCAACTGTTGCTCAATCCACGACAAACCTGGTTGGGGAGTTCCATCAGTCTCTGCAAGTATTCCTCCCGCTTATGGGGATCAGATTCTGCTTGAATCATATGACCAACCTGAAATTTGAAATTAAGAAAAAAAGTGAAAAATGAGCTCAATCAGCAAAAGAATAGATACTCAATATCTTAACAGCATAACCATAAAGAAAGAGGCATACAGATTCGTAAAATGTATGAATCTGATGAGGCTCCAGATCGGCAACCGTTGTTGCAAGAGCAGAAAGAAGTTCAGAAACAAATGGTTCATTTTCTCCGACCTAAATTCACAAGCTGCAGTTCATCAATATAACAGGTTTTGACCTAACAATATATAAATAAATATAAATATTTTATTATAAACATTGAAGCAAAATGTCAAAAGTAAATAATACCTGCACAATCACAAATTTTCGCTTGCATTTCTGAACAATTTTCAAGAATGTGTCGCATGCCATGTCCTGAAGCATCCGACTTGTTATGTCAAGACATAGTATGAAACAATAGCCATAATCTTGTTCATCAGCATCATCAGTGGAAAAATCATAAACTAATAAGATCATCATAAACAAAATTAGATATAAGGCAAAATTCAATTTGTTGTGTACTTTCAATTACACTTTGTAAACAAGTTAACAATTGCAAACACATACTATAATAACAAGCACATCAGCAAGTTAAGAATACGAGTGTCTTCCCCATTGCATTATTTAACATTTCAGAAGATGAAAATTATTTCTTTTTCCAATGATTTTACCTGAACCCCAGGATGTGTTTCATGCATGAACTCAAACAACTTATTAACAACAGTTTTCAGGAACTTCCAGTGAGCCCTTAAAAACCTTGGATACTGTCCAACAACATACCTGCAAACAAAACCAACAACGAAAATCAAATTAAGACTAGCAATTTTAAAATATAGCATGCAGAAAATAAGCAGCAGTTAGGTTCCTTCAGGCACCTCCATCACCAATAAGCACAAGCCATGCTAAAAGTGCCCAAAAATATCCATGCCATTGACATAATAGCACGACATAAAAACAAATGTCGCATGCTTCAGGCACCTCCAGTCACCAATAAGCACAAGCCATGTTAAAAGTGCCCAAAAATATCCATGCCATTCACATGATAGCACGACATAAAAACAAATGTCGCATGCTTTCAATGGTAACTCCAGAGTCCAGAAAGAAACCTACAGACTCCTGAAATTACATATTCTTACATGATGTTACTAGCAATAACAGCTTTATTGTCTTTTCCTTTAGTGATTTCACACAAATTCAGCAAATCACGAATGACCATCACCAGAAACCTGTTTTCCTGCAATGAACACCAAACAAATTAATTAATATCAGCAAAAAGCATACTAGGAGGAACTAGCAACTCATGCAAGTATTTGCAAATATGTTCGTATCACTTCATGTCAGGCATTGTTTTCATTGTCTAGAAGCTAACACATCCCTAGCTCCAATAATTTCTTTCTTCCATCAGTGACCTTGTGCTTAGCATTTCTTGGTGTAGAAGGATACCTGTTCTTCCATCATGGAACCAGAAATAGATCCTATTGCCCAGCATAATGTGTTCAAATTGTTCCAAGTCCAATCCTCACCAGTCAATTGCTTGCTCAATTTCTTTAGCATCTGCATTAATAGATAATGAAACAAATCCAAATCAAATCATATTGAATCATATTAAAAAGATACGCCATAAACTTTAAAAAAGAATGACCAATAGAAAATAACTAGGCATAAGTTCCCTAGAGAAAAATCTACAATCCACAACTGAACTATCATAGAAAGGACTCCTTCATTCCCCCAAGATTCTCAGAATTTGAAAGTTGGCTTCCCTTTTTCTCTAATCATTCCTTGGTTTGCCATTACTATAGTGATATCATATGCAACAGAATTATTTACATGCCAGATTGCTGCGGTTGTTTAGAGAAGAAAAGAGAGTGAGGAAAATTTGCATTTTAATTAGTGAACACAATGCCCTCTCAGCGTCAGCAACATTAGATACAAAAGCAGTACATAAAATCATTTAAGGAAAAAAAAAACAAAATTACAAATGTCACAGTTATATACCTGTTTTTCAGTATCATCATGATCTAGGTGAGACAAATAAATTAACGTCTCCCTCATAATCTGCAGCATATAACTTCATTAAAAATGAAATCCAGATAAAAGCAACTGATTCAAAATATATATAAAAGAAAATACCAAAATATAAACTTCTGAAACCTATGCAGTTGAAATAATAAAAATAATAAAGTTTCCAAGTTTTTGTTTCCACATATCAAGAACAGCATATATTTCAGAAGACAAAGGAAATTTTAAATTTATCGGCATCAAAAGATAAAGGAAATTTTAAATTTATCAGCATCTTTATACAAAAGACGTATGGGCCCAGCAGATATCTTACTAGATGCACTTTACGAATAATGCCAAGAAAAATATTAAAACTGTCTAATGAAAGAAAGCACAACCTATCATTCAATCCAGTTAGCCATAGTTAGTTTAGTTGACATATTTTTAGGCAAGTAAAAGATTAAACCCTCATGAATCAGAATTATATATCGATGTAGCTATTAATTTATATCAAGCACCATACATTTGACATTAGAGATTTCTCACCTTATACTGGACAAGAACATCATTGTCTTTCATTGTCTCTCGAACAATATTACCATTTTCATCTTCAACTATCAAAACCTCCTCAGGCTTAGCCATACGACATATCATGAGCATTCTCAACTTTGACATTATACCAGCATAAAGTTGCCGTCGTTGCAGAAGCTGGGCACCAAGGCCATCAACCATGCCAGGAAGCAAAGGCACCTGTAGGATTCAATTTATTGGCAAGAAATGAGCAACCCTTCCACCGTAATCTAGCAATGGCAAATCTTTTACAATTCAAAATTCACAAAAACACAGCCAATATCTATTTACAAAAATAATCACAAAAAATGCTGCAGTTAACAATACCAATTGAAAAAATCAATTTCCACAGACAGGTAGACAACCATTTAAAAATAAAATAAAAAGATCATATCTGACAGGTCATCCATCTAAACAAGCAAAAATAATATATCAACATTTTTTTTTTGCAAACTTTCCAATATATATTGCTAAATTTGAGGCAAATACAGGTATGCCCCCTATGCCTCACACACAAAAACACAGAAAAGGAGGAAGATTTTGCCAAATATGCGGCTAAAAGAAAGAGTTACAAGATGTTCAGCACATAAACTTGATAATGCTTGAGCCATAATGGAGCTTCACAGTGGTTTTAAAGTAGATACCTGCAGTCCCATCATGTTTGCAGTTACTGCAGGATTATCCATGTTATGATGTGCATCAAATAACTCCAACACCGAGGAGTTCCAATAGTCCAAGCAAACCTATTTAACCAGAAGATAAGAAAAACATAATACTTTAGAAACCAAGTTTTCAAAGGTTACAAATAATCCACAAATCCTTTGAGAGCTTCTATTCATACTCATGAAAATACTTCATACACCCTACTTTAAAAATTTTTGATAAAGACCAAAATACCCCTATAAATATTTTTTTTATTTTTGTATTCCCAGAAATGAATTTTCAGTTTTTTATTTTTTATTTTTGTATTCCCAGAAATGAATTTCCAGGAATACAATGGAGCTCCAGGAAACGGATTTCCAGAAGCACAATGGAGCTTCCGGAAATCCACTTCCAGGAGCCCTTTTCTTGGGCAGCACCTTTTGTCACACCAGGAAAGTTTCCTGGCATGACACTTTCATGCTGCCACGGCAGGAGGCAGCAGCAGCACTTGACACCTCCGTAAGTTGCAGCTCACCGGAAAAAAAAATTACAAAAACTAGTGTTCTTTTTTTTTTGCAATAAGGATAATATTGGAAAGGTATTAAACATTTTAGGGTGTGTGGAGTGATTTTACAAAGGGAATTTTAGGATTTAGGGTTTTCTTGTAAATAGGTTTTGTCTAACAACTCTTAGCGTGTGAATAAAATTACTCATAAAGGATATCAAATTTCCATGATACCTTAAAGACCTCAGTGTCATCCACATAAGATATGTTGATAAGGTATTCCAGACCCATTAACAGCGCAGAAATATTTTCTTGTGCAGTCTCTAGCACTCGAATGTGAAACTGAAACAAAGAAGCAACATAATTAACAAAAACAACTGCAACCAAGCTATCAAATAACATTTTAAGCTTGATCGATTCAATATATAAGAATATGCATAATCAATAAAAATCAACAGTAAAAATCATGTATTAGAACAATAATATTTGTACTTGGGATATTTTTTGCATGCATATAGGCACTCACTAACCACATCAAACTTGGGACTCAGTGGGTACTAAACCAACCCTATCACACATTAACCATTTTTTGCCTCATGATTAGAAGAAGCTTTGTTGATTTCATAGGGAACTTACCTTGTAGAATGAAGTGAAGAAAAGTGCCAAATTCTGAATGAATGCCTGGAGATATAACATAAAAGAATTGAGTTTACAAAGACAATTTAAGTATATCAGAAAGTAAGCCAGACAGGAATTGTCTGACTGGAAATATACCTGTTCCTCACTAGTGCCATGTGCATAAGCCTCAGGGATGTTTGTAGTTGGTGGGAGAATGGTCTAAAAACATTCCATAAAGTACCCACATATTAACCAGGAACAAAAGGAAAAGAAAAAAACAAAATGAAGAAAAACAACATTAAATATGCATATCAACCATATAAAATAAAAAACAATGAGCTAAAAAGAAAATGTACAGATCCGTAAACCTACGTTCTAAAGTGCAAATCTCAACGAACTTATAAAGTACATGCTGACACGCACCTGCAACTGGACCATAAATATAGTGTACATCTTCACATATTGAACATTATAGTAGTCCCCAAAATTTAAGGCAGCAATCTGCAATTATTCACATTAAAGCTCTGCATTCTTAGAGTGACAAGAATATAACTTTATTCAGTTTAGGAAAAGTTCTAGAAAAAACATTTACCTCTGTTAGACATTGGAGGGTTAGATTCCGATATGATGGCACAGGGAAAAATTTTAGAAGCGTTTCCAGCTGTAAAGACGCATTATAACATGAAAGGTGAAGCAAATGATGACAATAATAAAAAAGAGCATCAAAAAAAGTTGCATGCACAATAACTTGACAGCTAAATCATCTGAGAAATCTAGAATTATTTACCAATGTTGATTCAAAAATATAGCCAAGGGGAATCCACGAAAGAAATGCATGCAAGGTAGATAGCGTAGCCCGCATAAGCTCTGTTCTCTGAGAAGCTGATAGCACGTATAAGCATAACTCATGAATGAGTTGAAACTCACTGTACCAAAAAAAAAATACAACATTTAGCAGGACAAATGCATAAAGAACAAATAAATAACGAACATAAACGATTACTTGAAAGAATAAATTACCATCAGTGAGACCTTACACTACTTAATTTGAGCATCTAGATAAAATTCATTAAACAATAATAGAAAGTTAATGAGAGACCTTCAACCATTTTCTTTGTACCAACAAAAAAAAAAGAGATCTTCATCATATTATTATAGTTCATTTAATAGTTTTCGTTACATAGGTTAGAGGGGGGACTAGATATTTAAAGGTGGGGTCATTTTCATCATGTCCCTTTTCTGACCCATTTTTCACTTCCTATTTGAACTAATCTCAGATCTTGTTGACAATTTACCATGCAAGCCATGAGTTCATTACCCAATATCATATATGTCTACGTTCCTAGACAAATTCACAAGACAAATTTTGCCAAACATGCCATGACATATGCACAAATCATAGTTGTTAATATGATCCTCAGGTGGGGCATATCAAAGGGCAGACAGATACCAGAAATTTAATCAGAGTTCTTTTTCAGACAAACTTTGATTTATATACAACTCCAACTGATCTTCAGGCCTTTCCATTCAAAATCAGACCAAAAAGAAAAAGCACTATTCAATCTGAGGATAGAAATTTTACACAACACAAACAAAAATACAAACAGAGATATTACCAATGAACATCCAAAAATTGTATACAGCAACATTTATAAAATAGAAACTAAAGCGTAAACAGAAATCTCAACAATAGACATCCACAAAAGCATAACCCCGATCACAGAATAAGAAAATATTTTCACCTGTTTAGTGATTGTTTAAGCTCTTTTATTTTTTGTTGAGTCATTTCACCTCTTGAGAAATCGAAAACTTCTTCACTTAGAAGCTGACCACAGAATAGCTTGTGTTACCATCACATTCGCAACCAATTTAGTAAGGAAGAATTCTAATACAAAACTTACTTTTAGTATTGCCATGCAATTTTCGCATATTGTTTCACTAGTTTTTGCAGCTGCAACAAGATCAGGAATGAAGCTTTGCCATCTAGCTGGCCAATCATGCTTTAGGATCTGTAAGTTCAGTTAGGCATATAATTTTTTAGACTACAATTACTACCTGTGAAACCTTCCAAGGATAAATTCATAAAAAGACACCAGTTAGGTGACCATGGGGAAAAGGAAATATCAAAATAATATTTTTGGCATTATAACTTGCAAAAATTGTCATTGATAAAAAAATAATAAAGGCAGAAAGATAAAGCCCTGACAGCAGACCTCCTAATTTGTCACAAGCTCAATGAATTCTAAAGCATATCTGTCCTTTTATGAAATGTATGTGTCTGTGTGTGTATATATTAATTTGCGACAGTTGAGTGATACCTGAACCAATATGATATTTAGCTTGTTGACATACAGCCTTTCCCCTCGAAAGGAGGCCTCATTGCTTGACAACTAGTATAGGAGAAGGAACATGTGAGAATGAATATACCAAAAAAAAAAAGAAAAGGAAATAAATGGGATGAAAGGTACAAAATTTTAAAATTACTCAGTCCAAGAGGGAAAAAGTAGTTAAGAGCTATTTTACCTGTACAATGACTTCAGAAATGTAATTTTTCATACCATCTCGCTGCTCAACAGGCAATGCATTCCACCTATACTTGATAACACCTTCAAGAACCTGTAGACAAGCATAAGAAACTCCTTAAAATTATCAGATTGAATGGAAGATCTCTCACCTTCAGCTATTTGGCAATACTCAAGTCATTTGTTAAAAAAAGTTCTTTGAAGGTATCAATTAACAATTAAGCTATAAGGTTTCTCACGTACAAGCACCATACACAACATAGATAGGAATGTGAACTCCCTTGAGAAAGTTTGCTGTACTAGTAATTATAGATTACAAAAAAAAAACAGTTATTTTGACTGACCTGCAAGGCAAAGAACTTGGTATTCAAGCTCTTTGTCTGCTGCAGAATGTGCACAACTTGAAGCCACATATCTGGATTGTTTTGCAGATCTCGCAAGATCTGATCTGCATGTGCTCTCTGCAAAGTGATGCACAATTAAGGGAAAAAATATGCCAAAAAAACAAATAATGATAAGACCAAACTGAAATATAATTATAGCCAACAAGGCATGTCATACATGAAAAATACAAAAAGACTCATCAAACGTCAGAAATATATAGTGGCAGTAACTATCCTACATATCATTCACTTTTATCAATAGTACAACCAGATAAAATTGATAATGTTTGATCAACAAGGTGAAACCAAAATTCTCACTGCAATGTAAATGAGATTCTAGACTTGGGATTTTTTTTTCTTTACGCAGATAGACTTAGCATTGTTAATTTAGTAAGGGAAACATTAATGTTTTAAAGGTCTTTTGCTCCCTAAAAACAAGAGTACCAGATTAACAACTCTAATCCAAAAGTACATATAACAACTGACCCTTCAATAATTTAACTCAAAAAAATTGTCAATGATCATAGTAAACTCACAACAGAAATTTTAATTGCATAAGAAATTCAAATGGCCACTTGCTGGTTTCTAGAAGAATAAGTACCGTCACCATAAAAATCTATATGTGACTGAAATTACTTATGCAAAGTATTTATCATGGCCAGAAACGGAATTAAGGTCTCACACAGCTCTTTCTAAAATTCTTGAGCATAAACAACCAAACTAAATAATCTACTTTCAGACGATAACTAAATAATCTGTTGAGCTATGGAGAAACCAAAGCAGAATGAAAATGAAAAAGAAAGGAAAAATGCATAAACCTTGATCAACTTTTTCATATCATTAGACAAAAAAAGAAAACCGGAAATAAATGATAAGAGAGAATGAAGTGAATAAAATGATTTGTTGTTTGGGTTAGAGGACTGATAAAATAAAACGAGTTATCAATGAAATTAAAGGGCATATTCATCAATGAACAAACACTAAAGAAACTATTTGGTTTCATTTCTCTACAAACCTATCAATTTTCAGAGAGATTTGAAATAATGATCAAGACAAGAGAAACAGAAGGGACAAGTTCTTTTTTTCTTTTACTTCTACCTTAATTATTCTATTTATATGGAAGATATATAAAGCCTATCAAACCAGAAGGACTAAACCCAAGACATAAAGGCCAACTACATCCTAGACCTAGAAATTACCTCATCTAAAACCTTCAGCATTCCTTCATTTTCTAATCGCTGAAAGGAAAATTACAATTTTCTTATAAAAAAAACAAAAGACAATTCAAAACTGCCCACAATTGAAACATAATTTTTTCCCCTGCAAACACATGGCACTTCCCAAAAAGCAAAGGTTCGTGCACCCAAAGCCTTAATTAAGTTTATCCTCCCCGCCCCCACCCGCCTCCAAGCTACCACCACATTTTTCACACATTATCCAGCAAACTAGAAAGTAAATCAAATTCCTAATTAAAAGAACAGCAGTCAAGTAATACTCACTCAAATTAAACTCAAGAAATTCAGAAAAGAAATCAAACAAATTTCCCAGGTACCCTTTCATTCCCCGAGACTTGTCTCCACTTTGAAGTAAATGCCTAGCCATATTAAACGCTAAGAACCCAAAATCCCCCAAAGTCTCCCTTACTTTATCGAAAACCAAACAGGAAATCAGTTTCAAATAAAAACACTAGAACCAAACAAAAATTTCTCCCCTCATTTCCGGTCAAAGAGTCAAGTAAAGGGAAACAGAAAATGCAAATAGAGAAAAATAAAAAGAACAAAGAGATAACCGAACCTCTTCTTTAGATCCGGTACCGTAAAAGGCCGCAACGGTAGCGTCAAGTATGGAGACATCAATCGGCTGACTCAAATCCCTAAGCCTCTCACCCGCCATATCTACCACAAAAACTCCCCTCTCACACACTTCGCCCAAAATAAAACCCAACACTATAATCTCTTCCACTAGAAATGTTACTTAGCAAAAACCCTAGAAACTGTACGGAACAAACCCTAAGAGAGAAAAAGGTCTTAAAACGTAAACGGAAAAAGATTAGAGGATCTTCTAGAAAGGGAGAAGGGAAGGGAAGGGAAGAGGGTTCTTGGTTTTTATGCGAGTGAAATTAGTTTTAAAGAGTGTAGGAATTTATATTTATATATATAATAACTGAGAGTGATAATTAAAAAAAAAAAAAAGACAGCTTAAAATTGAAGCAGAAAGAAAGAGGGAGCGAGGCGGACGGAGCTTTGAAAGAGGCTTTGAAAATTTATTATTATTATATTATATTTTCACTTTTGGCACTTTTTTGGAATAATAAAATAAATATTTTTAATTCAATTTTGAGAGAAAGATTTTGGGACCATAGAATTTAGAAAAGCGCGAGAGTGAGTGAGGTTAAAAAAAGACTGAAGAGAATAGATGTTGGAATTTTTTTCTTTTTTAGTGGGACTTTAATTTTGAAAAAAATATATATATATATTATTCATATTAATTTATTATTTTTATTATAATTTTATATAAATAAATTTCTTAATAATTCCAACTGTGCCTTTTTTTTGTTCCAGTTAGCAAAATGATTTAATTTTCTAACAGTAAAATGTGGAATTATCCTATTTTTACATAAATAAATTTTTAAATAATATTATACTTTAATTAAATATACTTTTTTATGAAAAAAGAATGCAAAATTTATGGATTTGTGAATAAACCAATAAACTTCACTCACAGCATGATTAAATCAAAGCTATTAAAAATGTAAGGAGCGTTCACTCTATAGTATGCATTATAGAAGGATTAATCCTATATTATGAAAAAACAATAGACACAATCAATGACTATTGTAATAAATAATTATACAGACAAATGAAGTAAAAAAAAATTTTAATTATTTTGTTAGAACATTCCAATGATATGTTTTATCATTTTTAAAGCTTAGTTTGGTTGCCTAGTGAGTAACTATGCGTGATAAAATTAGGTCCAAAGCTTGTTACCTTTCCTTAAGAAGGACTAAATCTAATGTTCTATTCTTTACTCCACTCTCATACCTTCTATGAATAAAAAAAAATTATCCTTTAGTCCTTGTTTTATAGTTTTTTATTATTTTATTAAAAATATATATATTTTTAAGTATTTTTTATTATTTTCAATCTCACTAAAACTAATCTTACTGTTTATCTAAACTAATCCTAAAACGTTGGGAAGATTCCGATCAAAGAAAGAGCAAAAAACAATTTTCTTAAATCAAATAACTACTACAAAAGATTTGCCTAAAAATAGTTTTGCGTCTTACAAATAAAGAATAATTAATTAGGTTAAGTGACATTGTATTTTAATTTAATTTAACAATTTAGATTAGGATAATTATTTAATATTAGGATTATTTAGAATTAGGCTAGAATTAAATTAGGATTTCTTTTAGATTTAAAATTAACATTAATTAAAACAAATAAAATTAGGATAAAATAGGGTTTGGGAATAATTAATAAATAAAATGAAAAATAAATAATAGTTTTAGAATAGGATAACTATTTAAATTAGGATTAATCAATTAATTAATTAGGAGAGTTATTATTATATTAATATCGAATTTGATAGAGTTAGATTAAGATTAACATAAGAATTTAATAGATAATTAGAATTAAAAGATAAAAAAAAAAGGAAGAGATAAAGGTTGACTTAGGTGCTATTTGATAAACTAAAAAATTAAGCGCTGAAAAATTAAGTACTAAATTTAATAATTATTGAATTTGAGCTATGAAAACTAGTTGGTGTTTAACTGAAAATTAAGAGTTGAATATAAATATATTGTTTGATAACAATAAATATTAAATTTTGAAATTTTGTTATTTTACAATTTTACCCTTATTTTCATATTATTTCAAATAAAATCAATTTTTTATTGATGTCTTCTATTTTATAATACAATTATAAAATATAAGAAAAAATATAACTATAAATTTCAAAAACATCATAAATTTTAAAAAAATAATATTTAAATATAATAAAATAAATTTTTAAAATCAAAAATCCGAATTACATTTAGATTAAAAAAGCATTACAAATAAAAATCGTGGGATCATTACTTCTTCAAGCAATGATCTGCAAAATAAAACAAAACAAAAAACTTTGGATATCAATGATAATTGAAACATCAAAATAACAAAAAGCTAAAAAAAAGGGTAATATGCGTCATTATATGGTGTTTAGGGCTGTGATATATCAACCTTCAGATTTTTAAAGTCTTCATCTCCAAAATTGGATCAAATAAAGTTATCATCTAATAATAAAAGAATAATAATAGAGAAACGTTAAGTACGTACAAAAACTTAATGAAATAATAATATAACATTGAGTCTAGTTGGAGTTTGTATGTAACGTGATCAATAAATAGATAATTATGTAAATTTTTTAAGATAAAATAGTCAAATTTATTTTATTTTTATGGATAAAGTAGTTGAAAATTTTCTAAATTAAGTGATAAGTAAGTGTTTATCTACTTATTTTATTCAATACTTTTTCATTGAAAATTTTCTTTTAAGTTGATTTTAAAATATATTATCAAACATATTGAAAATTTTTATTTTCAATGGTTTAACAAATAGCACCTTCGTCTAAGATTCTAATTAAGTGCTTATAAAAGGACCCCTTGTTCACTTCTTGAGGGACAAATACCATTATCACCAACCATCAATACCTTGGCAGCCATTCATCATCATTTTTCAAAAAATACAAACCAACTCTTGTCACACATCATCATCGTCAGCACCACTTCATCACCATTCATGGGATCCAAAAGCCAAGCTGCACCTAAACGTACGTCGTTCTGCACCTAAACGTACATTGTTCTTCATAGCCACTACTACTGCTCTGCCTTGGTCATCACCATCGAACATCGCCTGCTCCCTTCTATTTTGCACTGTTTTATCCTATGTTGCTGCCCTGACCTAAAGCATCCCAGGTTCCCTACACACCGCTGCTTCCTACTCCAACACCACTAGGATACTGCATCGAACTGAACAGCCCTTCGGTTCTTGCCTGCCCCTCCACTGATCAACACCTTCACGCCATCTTTGCTGCTGCAACCTGGTTGCCGTGTCATCTTCACTATTCCAAGTTGCTATCCAGAGCCCATGTGTCACATACCAAAATAAAATTACCAATACCATTTTTAAACATTATTTACTATCGGTTGGACTGTCTGCAGTACCTTCACTAATATATAATATTAATTCGGTTATTTATTTTTCACAAACAATAACCTAGGAACTAGACTGTTCAATTTACACTATATGAAAAAATATAAATTCTCAAACTTCCATAACAAAGTTTTCACTTTGGTTTACATCCCAAGTATATGCATACACACAAAATATACTGTACATATAAGTCCAAACATATAAACATAAACTCCTCCGAATCGAGATCGAGAGTTCATTGAAAATAATCTAGAAGGAGAATGAGGGGGTGAGCTATTACCTAATAAGAAATTCGTATAAAAGAACTAATACTACGTATATTATATGTAAGTATCAAAATCATGATTTTAAGTAAAAGCATGAAGTATATAAATTAGGCACGATGTAAGGAAAAGATACTATAATCGGTTAGATAACTAGGTTAAGTACAGAAAGATACTTGAGAGCACCTCACTTATCTCGACATCTAAATTCAACTATAGAGATTTCTATTGGAAGTAAGCAATTTAATAAATGTGCATAATTCAATAAACATTTATAAACAACTTTTAATAGTAATTTCATTCATTCATATAAACAATGTAATTATTTCTCCGTAAATAGTGCAGAAATCAGTTTTAGTAAAAGTAATAGAATTTAGAAAGCATATTTAATGAATATAAACGATTCTAAAATCTATAATATATATTTCTGGGACTGCCCGAGATGTCCGAAAATTTTTCACCCCAGATAAAATAGTGGAGACAAGGTAACACCTAATAGACTCATGGAGAACGACATATGACCATAGTCAAAAGGTCATCCACAAACGTACATGGGTCAAGTGTAAATTTGGGATGCTGAATGATGAGATCAGGATCACTCAACTACAATAACAGTACGGGTGTATGTGTTAATAAGTAGCTATCAGGCCAACAGTTTCAAAATAGTATATAAAACGATTTATAACAGTTTACGAAGATAAATTCAGTAGCATGTATCTTTAATTAGTCCATAAAGCGTTTAAATTATATAATAATACAATTGAAGAATAAAATTTCATCAAATATTCTCAATTCAAAATTGATTGTCCAAAATATTTTATTTATACTTAATAGTAGTATAAAACATGGATATAGCAATTTACAGCATGAAAATCATTAAAATCACTACAAAAATAAAGTTATAAAAATCTATGCACGAATATGAATCTTTTTTAACTTTAACATTCCAAAATATTTTACTTTATATTTTTATATAGAATTATATTATTAAATAGTGATTAGAAAGGTTTTATTATATTTTTTTCGAAATTTCGGTAGTATAACAATATAGTTTTACCCTAACCTTTCTGCACGAAAACGCAGTTTATAATTTCAACACCAATTCTCATTTCAACACCAAATTTCAACATTTCAAACTCAAGAAAGGCACATTTTATTAAAACATGCACCATAGTATCTCTACATCTTTTATACTCATCTCTTACCTCTTAATTCGCTGCAATTTTACTCGTCAACACCAGTGTTATTTCTTGACTTCCAAGCTACAAAACATTGTACAAATATTGTCAAACCATCACACTCCAATCATAAAGAATTATTAGCTCTGCATAATCTATCACATTGCCTACAGAAACTTCCATTTCAGTCTTTCTCACATTGGTGTTGGTATATTCTTGATTATGGAAATAGAATTTTTGGTTAATTGACAGAAACCGGTTTCCATAATTCTAGCAATCTCATGTTGACCAATTCCAGATATGGTCCATAATTTCACGCTAAATCTCAACTTAATCTTTGGCTATTAAAAACACAATTTTATGATGGTTAAAACTTGATTTTATTGCCATAATTAATATGTTCTCGTTAGTATTAAAAGAGAGCCCATTCTGGCCTCCAAGCACGTTAATCTGATATAGAGAAACACCATCTAGTGAGGCTTTTGAGTGCTTGGAAGGCTTGAAAGTAATTCAAGGTAGTCTATCAATTCCAGAGACCGGATTAAATGCAGACAGACAAACAGCAAAGCAATGGCTGGAGGTTAGTTCGATCCTTACTGTAAGCTTCCGCGTATCAATTTTTTGACATGCTTCATGTATGTTTAAAAGCACGTTTAGGCTGTGTTTTAATCTTACATTTGGCATCAGAGCTTTAATCTAACCTCTGTCTTGCTAGAATTTTAGAGAAAGAAGCCATTAAAGCTTCATTTAAGGTTTTTAAATTTTCGAGTTTCTTTAAACTCCCTTGTTTTTCATGCGATTTTGCTCAAAAATCCTAGATCTATTATTGTAGAGCCTTTAGGGATAAAAAAATACATGAAAAGGAGCAAAAACGAGACTGTCTTGATTTTTTTGGCCTGGTTGGGTCAAAGACTCGAAATCCTGCAAATCGCCCATTTGGGGCAAAAAAGAAAGGTTTGAACGTGTGCAGCGCACACACCCGATCAAGGGGTGTGCGCGTGCTACTTTCTGTCTCTGGCGCATGAAAAGCACGTGCCAGTCCATGCCATTTCGGTTAAAAAAGGCAAAATTGGGTCATTTTTTGACTTTTCTGTTGGGCCATTTTTTGTTGTTTTAGGTTTAGTTTTGGGCCATTATTTTGAATATATTTTGAGCCAATTTGGTTAAATAAACAGGGGCCAATATTTGGTTTTATGAGTCCTGTTTTTCTTAATTTATTTGGACATTTTGCTTAAGCCTTAAGGATTTTATTTAATTTGGGCCAAAATAATTTTTCTTATGCTATAGGCATAATTTAATAATTTTGGACAATTAAAATTAATTAAATTTTGAGGCCATTTGCCTAATTTATTTAGGAGCCAAATTAATTAATTAATTTTATTCGGCTATTAAATTTGGAATTTACAAATTTTGTGTAAATTTGGATACTATATGTGCTTATTATGAATGTGTTTAATTTTTCTTATTTTTATATTGTGGTTGACTTTAAGCACGTGTAACTAAGTTTGTTCATATTATTTAGAATTAAAATTGCCTTATGTTAATTGCAATTTTAAAATATGAATGAAACTTAAAATTTTGGCAATATGTTGGAGTGATTCATAATTTGTTTAATTAGGGCTTAGCCACAACAAATATAATTAAATAAAATTATATTTGTCATAATCACATAATGGTATTATACATAAATTGTGATTAGTTATAAAGTTGTAATAAATTTTATCCCACAAGAATTTTTATTATAATTTTATAACTAATTAGGATAAAATATCAAATTAGTTTCTTAATTTACCCACAGGGATTAAGAAATGATATAATTTGATAGTTTTATCATAATGGTATGAATCTATTAGAATTAGAACTTTAGCCCACATGCAAGTTTTATGTCTGAAATTCATAATTGATTAATAAAATATGTTTTGCACTGGTAGACATAATTAAGTTTGTCTCGGAAACTTTAGATACATATGCATGTGGTTTCCTTTATATAGTATTTTCTCAGACTATTATTAACCTGAAAGTTCTCAAATTGGATGGAGAGAACTACAAGATTTGGAAGGAGAGAATTTTCCTCCAATTAGGGTGCATAGATATAAACTATGTTATAAGGAAAGACGAACCCGTACTGATTGAAACTAGCACTCCAGCCCAAGTGGCTTTACATGAATGCTGGGAGCGATCCAATCACCTTAGTGTCATGTAAATTAAGATGAAAATATCTGTTGGGATATGTGGTATGTCGAACAGCATACCAATGTTAGGACCTTGCTAAAGGCCATAGATGATCAATTTGTCACTTCAGACAAAGTGTTGGCCAGCACCCTAATCATGAAGTTCTACTCAATGAGGCTCACCAGTGTGAAAGGAGTGCACAAGCACATAATGGCAATGAGAGATATAGTGGCTTAACTTAAGAAGCTGGAAGTGGATATGTTTGAATCCCTCTTGCTACACTATATACTAAACACTCTTCCATAGTAGTACCATTTAAGATATCCTAAAACACACATAAAATAAAGTGTACCATCAACGAATTAATGATCATGTGTGTACAAGAGGGGGGAAGACTGCTGATGGAATCAGGTGAAAGTGCATTTCTTGCAAACCATGGAAAGAACAAAGATAGAGCAAAGGACAAGGGAAAAGGCAAAATCCCTGCCCAAGCTGACATTAAGAAGAAAGAGTCTAAGTGTTTCTTATGTAAAAAGAAGGGACACATGAAAAAGGATTGCATTAAGCTTCAACAATGGCTCGTTAAGAACGATAATCCACTCTCATACGTTTGTTTTGAATTAAATATGGTTAAGGTTAGTTATAACACATGGTGGATTGATTCTAGATCTACAATTCAGATTTCGACTTCCTTACAAGGTATGACAAACCTAAGGAAGCCAGTGGGAAATGAGGAGAGCATCTATTTTGGAAACAATATGTGCTCACGAGTTGAAGTCGTTGAACCTGTACTCTAGTTCTTAAAGTGGTTTTATTTTGCAATTAAAAAAGACCTTTTATATTCATAGTTTCTCGAGAAATTTAATCTATGTTTCTAAGCTGGTACCTTATGGACATTCCTTTCAATTTTCAAATAAATCATTATTGATATATTTTAAATTTGATATTGTTGGGAATGGTACCTTATGTAATGGTCTTTTCTCTGTCGATTTGCAAAATGACAGTACTCAAAATGCCAGTACTCAAAATGCCTTGCATGTCCAAACTGGAACTAAAAGATGTGTTATGAATGAAGATTCTTCCATATTATGGCATCAGAGATTAGGTCATATCTCTATAGATAGGATTAAGAGATTAGTAAATGATGGAATACTAAATACTCTAGATTTTACTGATTTCAGCATTTGTGTGGATTGCATTAAGGGTAAGCAAACCAACAAGTCTAAGAAAAGTGTCAATAGGAGCTCAACCATATTAGAAATCATACATTTTGACATATGCTATCAAACATTGATGCACATGGTCAAAAATACTTTATCACCTTTATTGACGATTACTCGAGGTTTATGTATCTTTACATGCTTTATAACAAGAATGAAGCATTAAACACCTTCAAAATCTTCAAGGCTGAAGTAGAGAAACAATGTGGAAAACCCATAAAGATAGTAAGAACTGATAGAGGTGGGGAGTATTACGGTAGATACACTGAAGATGGACATTTGCAAAGTTTCTTTAAGAAAATGGGATTGTTGCCCAATATACCATGCCTAGTTCACCAGATAAGAGTGGTGTCGCAGAAAGAAGGATCTGAACTTTGATGAAAATGGTGCATAATATTCTTAGCAGCTCGAAGTTGCCTAAGTCTTTGTGGATTAAAGCTCTTAAAACGACAGTGTATATATTAAACCGGGTTCCAACCAAGGCTATTCCAAAGACGCCTTTTGAATTATTTAAAGGTTGAAAATTGAGTTTGCGTCATATATGTTTTTGGAGATGCCCTTCTAAAATAAGAGTTTACAACCCATAAGAAAAGAAACTGGACCTTAAGACCATAAGTGGGTATTTTATTGGATATGCCGAACGGTCCAAGGGCTACAAATTTTATTGTCCATCTCACAGCACTAGAATTATGGAATCAAGGAACGCCAAGTTTCTTGAAAATGACTTACTTAGTGGGAGTGATCAATCTAAAGACCTACTTCTTATAAGAGATCGACCCTCTACTTCAAGTTAAGGATTGGTTATCAAGAACAATATCCCTTCTGTACAATTGGATATTAAATAACCAATCATTGAAAATCCACAAGTAGTTGATAACTTACCAGTAGATGAGGCTTCTTTGATACACTAGAATTGAATGAGCAACCAGTTGAACAACATGATCCTTCAGAGAATGTTGAACCAACATTAAGAAGGTCTACTAAAGAAAGGAAGTTAGCTATTCCTAGTGATTATATTGTGTATAATGTTGGGCTCATTAATGATCTAAAGACGTTTTCACAAGCCATGAACAACAAAGAATCAAAACTTTGGTTCGATACTATGAATGATGAGATGGATTCAATGTCATCTAATACAGTATGAGATCTTGTCGAGTTGCCTAATAGGGCTAAGGCTATAGGCTGTAAATAGGTCTTTAAGACCAAGACTGACTCATTAGGCAATATTGAGCGTTATAAGACCAGACTTGTAGCCAAAGGGTTCACTCAAAAGGAAGGAATCAATTTACAAAGAGACCTTTTCTCATGCATCTAAGAAAGATTCTCTCGCATAATAATGACACTAGTTGCACATTTTGACTTAGAGTTGCAACAAATGGATGTGAAAATGGCTAATGGCTTTCCTTAATGGTGATCTAGAGGAAGAGGTTTACATGAAACATCTTGAAGGTTTTTCTTCTAGTAATGGTGAGCATTTATTCTGTAAGCTTAAAAAGGCCATATATGGGTTGAAACAAGCTTCCTGCCTATGGTATCTAAAATTCTATAAAGTCATCTCTTAATTTGGTTTTTGTTGAGAAGATCATGGATTAGTGTATATACCAGAAGGTTAATGGGAGCAAGATTTGTTTCCTTGTGCTATATGTGGATGATATACTGCTTGCAGCCAATGATAAGGGGATGTTACATGAGGTGAAACAATTTCTTTCTAAGAACTTTGATATGAAGGATATGGGCGAGGCCTTTTATGTCATTGGCATAAAGATTCATAGAGACATATATAGAGCTATATTAGGTTTGTCACAGGAAGCTTACATTAATAAGGTCTTGGAAAGGTTTAGAATGAAAGATTGTTCACCAAGTGTAGCTTCTATTGTGAAGGGTGACATGTTCAATTTGAACCAATGCCCGAAGAATGATTTTAAGTAGGAACAGATGAAGAACATTCCATATGCCTCAACTGTTTGAAGTATTATGTATGCACAAGTCTGTACCAGACCTGACATTGTTTTTGCTGTGGGGATGTTAGGTAGATATCAAAGTAACCTGGGGATGGACCACTAGAGAGCTGCAAAGAAGTTGCTTAGATATTTGTAAGGCACTAAGAACTACATGCTTATGTATAGACAGACCGATGAGTTGGAGGTGATTGGCTACTCTGATTCAGATTTTGCTAGCTGTGTTAATTCTCAAAATCAACATCCAGTTATATCTTTATGTTTGCCAGTGGAGCTGTTTCTTGGAAGAGTACTAAGCAGACACTGACTGCCACTTGCACTATGGAGGCTGTGTTCGTTTCATGTTTTGAGGCTACCTCACTTGCTGTATGGCTTAAGAGTTTCATTGGCATGCTTAGAGTTGTTGATTCCATATCTAAGCCATTGAATATGTATTGTGACAATTCAGCTATCATATTCATGGATAAGAACAATAAGAGTGGTAGTCGAAGTAAGCATATCGACATTAAATACTTAGCCATTAAAGAACGTATTAGAGATAAAAAAGTGGTCATTGAACATGTTAGCACTGAATTGATGTTAGCTGATCCGTTGACTAAGGGCATGCCACCGTTTAAATTTAAGAATCATGTAGAGTGGATGGGACTTGGTCCCACATTATGATTTTTAAATGAGACTCTTATTAATGATATGATGTTTCTCATTTGATTTATGTACACTACAGTTTTTATTTGAGAAATATCCTTGTTGTTCGGACCTAAAATAAACATGATGTTTTATTTATTAAGTGAACATGGGTTGATTTAGAAACATTTTACATAGTAATATATGAAAGATAATACTCGTCATTAGAGGACATATTGCCATGATTCATGTGATTTGTTTCTTCTGTGAGTGAAATATATGGACCAGGCGAGAGAATGTTAATACATTCCCGACTACGAAAATAGAATTTTTGGTTAATTGACAGAATCTAGTTTCCATAATTCCGCAATCTCATGTTGACCAATTCCAAATATAGTCCATAATTTTACACTAAATCTCAACTCAATGTTTGGCTATTAAAAGCACGATTTTATGATAGTTAAAATCTGGTTTTATTGCCATAATTAACATGCTCTTATTAGTATTAAAAGAAAGCCCCTTCCAATCCGCAAGCACGTTAATCTCATATAGAGAAACACTATCTAGTGAGGCTTTTAAGTGCTTGGAAGGCTTAGAAGTAATTCAATGAAGTCTATTGATTCCTGAGACTAGATCAAAATCAGAAAGACAACAAAGCAATGGCTAGAGGTTAGTTCGATCCTTACCGTAAGCTTTCACATATCAATTATTTGACATGTTTCATGTATGTTTAGAAGCATGTTTAGGCTGTGTTTTAATCTTACAATCGGTACTAACACTGCAACTACAGCTAAAACACCTCTGATTTCAGTTCCAATTTTGCCTACGTTCTTCTATTAATTTATACATTATTTTAAGACTTAAAACACATTGAATTGAGCATGAATTCTACCTCTCCTTCACCTTGGCTGAATATGTTCAAGCTTTCTACACTAACCATTTCTTCAATTTAAGCTTAAATTCATGTTTCATGCTAATTCTACATAATTTTCCTATCAAGCCATATCATTTTTATGCACATGGGAGCTTGGCCTAAACCCTAAGATAGTGGTTCTCACGATTATAGTTCAATTTAAGGCTCAATACAAGTTTAAACACCTTAAACACATAGCTTAAAACTATTAAATCATGAAAATTTCAAGATTTCTCTCACCTTTCTTCTTGACCAGATTTGATGGGGGCTATTTCACCTTGATTTTGGTATCAAAAGATAGAGCACTAAAAACTGTACAGTTTTAAGTTTCAGTGAGTTTTTGGTGAAATTTCAAGACTCTCTCTCTCTTCTCACAAGCTCACGTTAATGGATGAAAATGGAGAGGTCTGATTGCTGCCAAAAATAGCTAAGGAAGAAGCTGGAAATTTCATTTTAAATGATATTTTAATGTGCAATTTACCATTTTGCCCTTACACTTAAGTAATCTTTCAATTTTGCCCTTTTTGGTTTGACTTCGATTTAAATAATCAATCTAATCTTCAAAATATTTTATTTCATCACGAAAAATATCTATTTAACTTGCTCTAACTCCTGGTTGATCTTTTGTTAAGGTTTGACTGATCGTTTAGGTGAAATTACTAAAATACCTAACCTTTTAATCATTTAAATATCTATTTTTACGCAGGTTTTATTCCATCAATCCACATGGCCTAGAACCTTATTTCATGAGAAATTTTCTATCATTGATAGTGGGTCCAAAGTCAACTCATTTTGACTGTTATTCTCAAAAATTCTATCTATATATGGACTTAATCGTAATTTCTTAATTTATTTGCACACTTCTCAAAATTTTACAAACAAATAAATCTAAGTTTTAGATTCTTACCATATTAATATTCGGCTCCAAATATTATGTCCACCAAATTGTGCATGCTCTGAAACACTAGAGATCTTGTGGGGCCCACCATCCATTATCATTTATTCTTACAAGGTATAGGACATTTAGATAATTATATAATATTTATTAATATGTCTGGATGGTAGATATATGAATATCACACCGTGCATGAAAAGAAGAAAGAAAAGGAATTAGAAACAGGGGAGACAAATAGAATTGAATAGGAAGTTGGTCCCTCCTTACCAAGTTTGTATGTTTTTTTTATATTTTATTAATTAGTAAATAATAAATGTGATTAGTAAGTTTTGAGTTAATAAATATAACAATTATTTGTTAAATTAAAACATTGAGTTAATAGTTTAATAAATTGACCATTTGGCAATAATCTAAAGACTAAAATTTAATTTGATTTTTTATATTAAGTATTTGATCTAATTTGCGTGATAATTGACTTGAAATAGTGATTTGCTTATTAAAATATTATGCCATGTTAATGATTTAGATATTTAATTTGTATAATTTAGTTTGCATGAATTGTGTAATGTGTAATTAGGATATTATTTAAAATCTTAGGAGTTAAATAGTAGAAAATATAATAAGAAATTTCGAGGGTTGTAAAAAAATATAAATAGCAAATAGATAATGAATTACAAAATATGGAAATAAATTAAGATTATTCCGATCATGGGATTCCGAATGTCACGAATGGTTGCCATTTTAGAAATTCTTAGGTAAGAATATTTGCCTTATATTTCGCCAGCATGATGGAAGATTTAAGGTAAATATTCAATATTAATAGTCAATATTTATTTCTGAAAATATTAATGTAAATATTCATAAACTGTATTTGTTTAAATAATAAAATAAAATATAAAGTAGAGATTAATAATAAGAAATGAGGGAATAATGATTAATAAAAAATAATAAATAACAATAAGTTGAGCATAAGTGGAGATTATCCCGATAATGAATTTATAAGATATCACGAATGACACTTTAAATTATTAGGTGAGATATTTTATTTAAATTTCACCAGAATGATAAAAGATTTAAAGAAAATTTTCAATAAGAATAATTGAACTTTATTTTAAAAAATAAATAATATTAAAATAAAAATAGAACTTAGGAAAAGAAATAAATAAAAAATATAAAAATTAAATAGAAAATAAAGATATGATAAGAGAAAGGTGAAAATGTATAAGTTAGGAATAAAAGATATAAAACAAAATTAGGATATTTCATAAGAGATTTAAAGAGTCCAACTATAGAGCCTCTCCGCGAAAGATGAATGAAATTTCTTGGATACTCTTGAGGTGAGGATGAAATTTAAGAAATTCTGCCAGCATGATAGAAAGTTTCTTAGAAACTGTTCAATATTTAAATATTTGAATTTAATAAAAACAAAGACCATTTAATTAAGAATTTTTAGGATATCACAAAATTAGTTGGTACCATTTTAAGATAGGCGTTGTGGGTGTGCTAATCCTTCCCCACATGCAATCGTACTCTTGAACTTAAGATTCTTTGAACGTAGACTAAGCTGTATCTTTAGACAAAAATAGGTAACCAATCACACCTTAGATTTGAATAGTTGGTGGCGATTCTTTGAATTTAAGTCTAGTGGGTTAGGTTCTAAAATTTAACACGTTACTACAATAATTAAATAAAAAATTAGTGTACTTTATTCCCTACTATGTTTCTTTCTTTTTTCTTTTTTTGCCAAGAATGTTGGTTATTAAAATTAATAAAATTATTTAGTTTGTTACGTAAATATATAATAAAAAGAGGAAATAAATAATAAAAACTTTTATTTGAAAACTCATCAATGAATAATTATAAAATTTCTTAAAAATAGTAAATGATAATTTTCTAACTACCTTTGTTGACAAGTAATTTTAAAAGTGCTAAAAATACTAGAAAAATCTCAAATTAAGACTCTTATATCATGAAAATACATTTATAATATGAGTTTATATATAATGCACTGATATGTATAAATACTACACACTGTCAAACAACCACGTATTGTCACCACATAAGAAAAACTTAAAACTGCATAAGCCCTTAATTGTATATATTAATGAAGTTTTTAAATTTATTTTTAAGGGCCTTTACATTTTTAAGTTTTGCTCATTAATGAGATTGTAATATGTGGTTGACTGACAATGTATAGCCTTATACACTGTTAGTGTATCATATATAATCTCTTACGATATATATTACTTTATAGAGAAGTACAATGAGAGTGTAACTAAAAAAATGTATAATGAAAGAGTGGATTTGAACTTTAGACTTGATTCATTCTAAAGCTGGATAATAATCGTTAAACCAAACTTGATTGCCAAATTTTATCTTCTTCGACAAAGCAAAAATAAAGCTTTCAAATTTTAGCTTTAACTCTTCAAATTGGGGTATAATGCTACTATAGCATTATCAAATGTGACATGCAATACCCAAGAGCACGTAGATCAGCTGGCACGGGGCTGTTCTAGCTTAATCAGAGGTCTCGAGTTCGAGTCCCTGGGTATGCAACTGTGTTAAAACTCTTGAGGGAGAGCTTTGCCACCCTTTGGGTCCTGCTCGGCTCGAATCCGGATTAGTCCTATACCAAAGGTATGGGGATACCGGATGATCTAGACCAAAAAAAATGTGACAGGCAATGTTGGAACCCCAAACCTTGTGTCAAGGTTGATGGCACTTACATCGACAGGTGAAGGAGTTTGTAAATAAATAAAAAATTCATAAACAAATCCTACCTACCATTCCTTTAAATCCTGAATAAAAGGAGTATCAAAACTCAACTTCTATAATCAGAGAAGACAATCAAAAACACCTAATCCTCTCTCTCAACACCTTCTTTGTTTATGATTCTACTCGCCATAACACATATCTCTCTATTTGAAAACAGCAAGTTCAATGAAAAAGCAACTTCAGGAATAATTGAATTACAAATTTTTATTCTAGTCATGACATACAAATATCGAACTAACACTAAATTCATGCATCAACCGGGAGGTTTGTTCTATTGTTGAAGCCAATGACTCGAGGAAAACAAATGTTCTCTATCGTGTTCACCTATTGCCCTCCAATAACTACCATTTATGGCTATTTCTATTGGTTCAACACTGCTGTATGTCTGGGGTATTACAGTGAAGAAGTATGCTTCATTGTCCCTCCCAAACATGAACTCACCTAACATAGAAGAGCCTATCCAACATTTTAATGAGTGTACAATGTTGGGAAAAATATCCCTCAAACCAAACACCCATAAAAATGGAAGAAAGCAAAAAAGAAAAAAAATAAACACAATAATTTTTAATGTGGTTTGGCCCAACAAAATTGGCCTATAACCACCCAATCAATTTAATAACCAATCAAATAATTACGCCTATGTAATTTTTAAAAGAGAAAAATTGCAAACTCTTTACAAACCTAAAGCCCAACTGCCCAAAGAACCTAACTACACCCTTTATAATAGCCCAAATCCTACCTATTCTATTGGTGTTTATAGGTTTTGGGATATTTTACAAACCAAGTCTAGCGCATTATTTATAAAGGAAGAGCTCTTATAACTTCTCTTATACTTTCGATGTGGGATTTAATGCAAACCCCAACAAATCCTCCTTTGACTTGAATCCCCAAACTGCTTGACAACATCTGAAAAAGTAACATGCCTTTGAGTCTTCTTATTCTTGGGAACAACTCTATCCTTTGCATCATCAAGCAAATATAGTTGTTTCTCATTCCTCTATCCTTGCAAAACTAAACACTATTCTTGTATACTTTGCAACAATCATAATTACCAAAATATGTGTACCCATGTGAAACTAACTCACCTAAAGAAATCAAATTGTAGCTAAAACTGGGCACATACCTCATATTACGAAGAGTTTTGACACCACCATCATGAAGCTTGAGTTGAACACTCCCAATACTTTCAATCTTCACTCTATTACGATTCACAACTACAATATTGCCTAAACTTTCAACCTCTTCCAACCTCTTTCAATTCATCAAAGCAATCTTTATCATTGCAAATATGCATCGACGTAGCAGAATCCAAAACCCAACCTTTCTCATAAGTATGAGATCCATCTAAACAAGTTGCCAATACCTCATCATTTGTTTTAGTCAGAGCAACATATGTCTCACTCTTCTTTTCATCATCACTCTTTTGCTAAGCCTTCTTGAATGCAGCCATATCCTCCTAATATCTTGCAACATGTTTGAATATGATTCTTCTCTCCACAATAATAACATTCCACCTCACTATAATCTTTGAATCTTGATCTTGATCTCCCTCTTGATCCACCATGTCTCTCATTAGTCCTCTCTCGAGTAGAACCTTCTACAGCAGCTAGTACACTCCTGCAGATGAAGAATCTTTTTTGCCTATAAATCTTTCATTCTCACGCAACACAGCAATCACATCATCTAACGTCAAAGTAGTTTTACCTACCAATAAAGTCTGAACTAAAGGTCTATAGGACTTAGGCAAAGATGACAACAATAGTAGTGCATTCTCTTCTTCTTTCAACCCTTTAGAATCAATAGCTAATAAATGTGAAACTAATCTATTAAATTCATTTAAGTGATCATGGAGACTTGTACCTTCATCCATCTTCAAAGAATATAAATCCATCTTCAAACACAATCTATTCGTCAACGATTTTGATCCATAGATGTCTCCCAGTTTCTTCCACAATCCAGTTGGTGTCGTTTCAATCAATACATTATACTTAATCTCTGGAGCAAGTGCCAATCTAATTGTGCTCACAGCCTTCTTTTGAATTCCAACCCAATCTTTATCAGGCATTCCATCTGGCTTATTTTCTTTTAATATCAAATCTAGATCTTGTTGCCCTAGAAGATCCTAAATTATACTTTACCATAACATAAAATTACTTTTACCATCAAATAAAGGAATCTCAAACTTAAGTATACCTCCAGACATAGCTTTAGCCATAGCTTTTCTCCTTTCGCAAGATCACGAACATTCAGCTCTGATACCACTTGTTGGAAAAATATGCCTCAAACCAAATACCCACAAAAGCGAAAGAAGGTAAAAAAGAAAAAAACAAACACAATAATTTTTAATGTGGTTTGTCCCAACTAAATTGGCCTACAACCACTCAATCAATTTAATAACCAATCAAATAATTACACCTATGTAATTTTTAGAAGAGAAAAATTGCAAACTCTTTACAAACCCAAAGCCTAACTACCCAAAGAACTCAACTACACCCTTTATAATAGCCCAAATCCTAACTATTCTATTGGTGTTTACAACTCTTTGGGATATTTTACAAACCAAGCCTAGCACATTATTGATAAAGGAAGAGATCTTATAACTTCTCTTATACTTTCAATGTGGGATTCAAAGCAAACCCCAACATACAATTGCTGGAAAAAGAAAACAAAATCAAAGAAGATACTCCCTCATTGGAAGTAGAGGAGGATCATAGGCATAAAAATCAATCTCATTGATAATAATTAGCAAGAGGCTTATAACCCACGATTTGTTCATCGAATAGCCCATAATTAACTACTCACTAAAAAAAAAAATCGATAGCCAGGTGCTAAACCCATGATTTTGTTCATCGAATATCTTAGAATTAAAGCCTCTCCAACTTTAAAGGTGAAGAAGGAGAAATTTGTTCAAAAATCATCTTCACTTCCTCTTTTTTAGAATTATTTGAACAAAAAAAAAGCCATTAAAATGCTAGAAAGTTTGAGTTATGATTTGAGAATTCTGGTTCTTATTTATAAGATTTTAAAACAAGATTTTGAAAATTCTGATTCTAATTTAGAACCTATGTTGTATTCTAACAGAACACTTTTGTTAGTAACAATCCTTGCTTAGAAGGATAATAGAACTTGGATTGAATAATAGTCATGCATTGACTGAGCTAAGTAAAACCAGAACGGTTAATGCACCGAGTCAGACCAAGTTCAGGTTAGCTTAGCTAAGATATTAAGAGAATGAAAGTGAGCCCAAGCCCCATCCTGTTCAACTTTTCGAGCTTGATTTTTTGCCAAGTTCGTTTTTACATATAATGAATAAGTTTAAATTCATTCAAGTCTATCCAAACACTATAGTACAATCTTTCTAAATTAATAACCTCTCTAAATTAATAAAAAATCATGGTCCCAACTCGGGCTAATATAAAAAATTAATAAACCCCTTTATCAAAATAATTAATAATTTTCTTTTAAAACCAAATGTATAATTTCAACATGATTGCCGTATAAATTAATAATTTGATAAAAAATACAAAATATATTACATAATATTCAAGAACTAAAAAGCACTTCAAGATGTTAAAATGTAAAAGACTATCATATTTGAGCTTTTTGTTTTCAAAATCTAAAAAAATATAAAATATATTACAAAAAATATATATTTGCAAGAAGATTTTTATAAAAATTAAAAGCTTAAAGAAGATTAAAAAATGTGAAAATTAAACAAACACATTTTTTAAGACAATAACAAATTATAATGTAAAACTCTTTAAATTAATAACTCCTCTGAATTAATACTCAACATTGGGTCCCAAGAGTATTAATTTAAAGGAGTTCTATCGTATTAATTTTTTTAAATAAATTGAAATATAAAATATAAAATACATATTAATTAATTAGTATAACACAGTAACTTCAAATAAAATTCTTACGACAACACTAAAAAAGTGAAAATCTAATTCAAAGTTAAAAAAAAGTTCAAATTAAATTGCACAAAAAATCTAAAGTAATTAAAAATGCTTTGGTTTTTTTTTTCAATAGCTTCTTATTTGACATATCTTCAAAAAATCTTTTTTAAATTTTACAAAATATAACATCATATTTTAATCAAATCAAATATCAGATTAACTAAGTTATGAAAATCGTAAAAAAAATTATGCTTATCCGATCGACTAGTCTTAAACTTTGAAGCTTTGCTTGGTAGGATGGAAAGAAATGGATGAGGAAGGAAAATTAGTTAATCAAATAGTTATGTTTCATAACAACTTTCTTACTTTGTAGCTTAACTATTTGATTAACTAATTTTCTTTCCTCAATCATTTCTTTCCACTATACCAAGCAAAGCCTAAAGGATGAGCCCAAGCCTAACCTGATTTTTATCAGGCTTTAATTTTCAAGCCCAAGCTTATTTAATAGGCTTAGTACATTTTTGGCGCAGCTTAAGAAAGAGCTTATTTACTTTAAAAGCAAAAGTCAAGTGTTTGGCTCTCAAAATTTTAAAATTTTTATCTTATGGGGAAGCAAATTTGAGTTTTTTGATGAAATTAAAACTTTCAATAACAAGTATTTACACATATATATATTTTACATTTTAACTTCACTTGTCAATAGTTCACAAAATTATAAAGAAGATTATATTATCTGACATTAAATTATTTATTTTATTTTATTTTTATAATAATTTCATTTATTTTTATTTTAATTAGTAAAAGCATTTTTATTTTATTTATATGTTTCACTTAAAATTTGTAATTTAATTTAATAAATTTTAATATTTTATTTTTTATTTATTAAAAATATACAAAAATTATACTCAATAGTTTTCAACATTCTATGACACTTATAAAACTTATATTCAAACAACACATTTTATAAAAAGTTTTAACCAAATTAAACAAATTCTAGATATTTTTGTTCAAGCTCTCCCAAAATCAAATCGGGCTTGGGGCTCGAATGGACCACCCAACTTTTAAATAGGTCTATATAAAACTCAACTTTACAAACATCTACTAATTAATTGAAGTTACTATTTTTTTGGGTACAAAAAGAATATTGTGACTAAGGTGACGATGGCTCAAGTTCTTGTCTAAGATCCAGCTCCACAAACTCATAAAAGTTTATTTTAGGTTTAGTTTATTTAAATTTATTATTAAATATTTTAAAAAGTTTTTATTAATATTTTATATTTTTACATACTTGCAGTTCAGACGCATACTTCAAATAGGTTTATATTTGACATAATTTTTGGAATAACTTTTTGATTAATTTGCAAAATTTTGATTTTTTATAAAACCAAAAATGTTCGAAAAATATCTCTTATTCTCCAAAATGCTTCCTTTTTTCTCTCTAACGGAATTTTCTTTCTGTCTCACAGTCTATCTTCTTTCTCTTTTTCTTCCTTATCATTATTAAGATCTTTGTTACAGAACTTTGTTAGCTCATATCCAAATTGTTTGATCAAATGCTTGCAAGAATGGATGATATAATCTATGGTTTTGAGGTGGTAAGATCCTTTAAAAATGGAAATGAAAGCGGATTCGATGGTTCAACGAAAGATTCTAACTCTAATGCAGATGAAGAAATTGAAGAGAAAATGTTAGAAACGAAGTTAACTTCCAATACTGTTTCTGTTACCATTGAAATTACACCTTATTCAAAGACAAATGGAGTAGGAGATATTTGTGGTTTTTTACCCATAGACCACGTTGATCGAGGACACCAAGTCATTGGTGTCTTCCATTGATACTTGAACTGGATGGCCTGTAGATAAGCATTTTCCATGTGCGCAGTTCCTCAAGCTACCTTGCCTTGGAGTAGATTAGGAGATTTCACCCTTCTTGTGTATAGGAAGAGTATTGGTTGGACATTTGACCCACACTCTAGATACCAAAACTAATTTAT
This sequence comes from Heritiera fomes, assembly GCA_032173925.1. Taxonomy (NCBI): domain Eukaryota; kingdom Viridiplantae; phylum Streptophyta; class Magnoliopsida; order Malvales; family Malvaceae; genus Heritiera; species Heritiera fomes. The sequence continues at coordinate 22,549,009 of JAPDPM010000001.1, read as the reverse complement.
GTAATTTGGCTTCTTACGTAGCTATTAAGAGCACCATTGGGACCTTAGACCCAGCTACTTTGTGGAAATAAAAGGAGCATGGAGGCAATCAAAGTACAATTGATGCCTTTAAAACATTTATTGTGATTAAAAAAAAATATTACAGAGGTTTACCTAGGGAATAGTGTTTCTAAGGCAGTTATCACTGTTCCAGCTTATTTTGAGGATGCTCAGAGTCGGAGGCAAAAAAGTAGGTATGTTACTGGAGTTGTCATTGTTGGTAGGTTTTACTTTTTATTACTTTGGCCTAGATAAAATTAATCTCATATAGTAAAACGAATGAGAATACTTATGATTAAAAAAAAATCTAGGTATATTGGTAGAATTGCAAGCCTTGATGTTCAGAGAATAATCAATGAGCCTATTGCTTCGTATGAAATGAAGAACAAGGAGGGTCTTATTGTAGTGTTTGATCTTGGTGGTGGGGTTACCGTTGAGGATTTAGGTCATTATGTTGGGTATTGCCAAAATGTGCTACTTCTTCTTTGAATCTCGCAATAAAAAAAGAACCCTATGGCAACATGGTTCAATGGAGAGCCATGGTGTATTAGTGAATTAGCCTTGTTTTATGGTTCAATGGAGAGCCATGGTGTGGTGGTGAATTGGCCTTTTTTTATGATGATGACCCTATCAGGCTATCACCATTGCTAATACCATGTCTTTCGTTTAGAATGAGTATGGTTGGGACTTGGGACGAGGCATTAAACCTTCTGTATGCGCACCAACCTATTTGTACTAGCTTTAGTAAGAGTTATGAAAAAAGGGACATTCGTCATAATACAGATGAAGTTAGCAATGACTATATGAGTTTTTACAGGCATTCTTCGTCGAGCACCTTGAGTCTGCACAGAATAACTTCAATATAACAGGAGAATCATATGTTGGACACTACATTCCAGCTTTTAGTGCCCAAGTTCACCGAGGAAACAAAGGCAAGCTAAATAAGGAATTCACACAAACCTAAAGAGATTTGCTATTGCTCATGGCCTGACTAAATTTACAACCCAGTATAAAGCTTGCACAGATTATGCTTTGGACATAAAGGCAAGCAAGAAGATTGACTATGATCTATCAATAAGCTGGTTCCGATTTGTTAAATGGCAATAAATCTTTGCGGCACCTAGTTTACGATCTCTTAAATGTCTTCATCTTGTCTGTAATACTATATTCAATGGCATTATGGAACTTGTCGGTGATTCAAATTACTACGACAATTGAAAGAAAATGTGAAGGGAGCCCTTGCTATGTCTCAAATAGGGAGACACTTTTAAACAAGAAGCCTTTGGGGATGCCCTTGGTGCTGGGAATATAGACTTTGTGTCTTGCAGCCCTACAATGTATCAAGCCATGCTAATCGATTAGATGAGGAATTTCAAAGTTGGCATTCCTACTCTTCTTGAGGACAGAATCAAGCTTCTTTTATATGTTGGGGAATATGATCTCATCTGCAGTTGGCTAGGCAATTCAAGATGGTTTCGTGCCATGGAACGGTCTGCCAATGAGTTCTTTGAAAATACATATTTACCTACTATTGAAGTAGTGCAATTGCAACCTAGATGTAGTGAGAAAATTCATGATCTATTGCTCCTTGGTGTCAGCCCTATACCGCTTGAGCTTGAAACTGCTGGCGCAAAATTCATTTGGTTAAAGCTTTTACTATTTTCTTATAAGGTGACATTCATGGTTTTAACTTTAGTCTTTTTATTGGAAAATTGAAGATCTAGTTTATGAAAATTAATAAAATTGAAAGTTTGCTGCTGACTTAACTTGATATGGAGATTAACAAAAGATGTTTTAACAACTTTTTTTTATTGATTTTTAAGTATTTTAATGTCAATGTTTGAGTATGTTTAACACCAAAATAATTCCTAAAAAAAAACCAAAATAAAAAATTTATTAAAATTAATATGAACATAGAAAAAATGAGTTATAGATTTTTTTTCTAAGCAAATAAAAAAAACCTTAATTTAAGGGTATCTAAAAAGATAAAAATAAGTGGATATGGAGAAAAAAAGATTTTTTTTTTGTGAATTTGTTGAATCTAATGTAAATGAGTCTGATTGAATCAATTTAAGAACGGAATGTATCAAACTAAATTTAAAAGCCTTTTATTTTTTTTGGTTCATAAGAAATATAAGGAGAGTAGAAAATCGAACCTTGAACTTAAAGTCTTTTAAAGAAGGATAACAACCATTAAGTCAAACTTTGGTTGTTAATTTAAAAGCTTTTTATTGTATCATAAAAAAAATCACATAAATAAAGATCTTTATACTATCTTACTATCAACTTTGTTACTTCCCCTTTTTTGTGCATTATGAATTGCGTTAATCTAACATAAAATTAAAATTAATTACAAAGATTGTTTAGCTGACAAGTACGTTTTTACAACCGAGTTGTTGAGCATTTGATATACGCATTATAAAGCATGTTGTGGCCCATCGGTTGCCTTTTGTTTTCGGAGAAAGTCCAAATTATGGGGCCATAATACCGAAACCCATTAATCCAGTAGCCCAAAATCTATAAATAGCAGCTAGAAATCCCACCATCCCTTGGGCTGCGGCATCACCGATTCACGGCTTCGCCATTCCAAGCCGCCCTCAAACCCATATTCCTCTTGTATTTTATTAGCGGGTCAGAGAGAGGAGTATCACTATCATATGTTTTAATAAGAAATATTTAAGACGAACAAAAAGAAGAAATATTTAAGAAAATTAATAAATTAACATGATAAATAAAGTGATATAAAAATATTTGTAAATAAAATATAAAAAATTAAATCTTAAATTAAAATATTAATAAATTATCACAATATTAAATATTAAAATAATAAATATATAATATTTATTAAATTAGTATTTAGGATTTAATATTAAAATAAAAATGAAAATTCAATATGTTTGTTATTAAAATTTTAAAATATTTAAGATTTATAAGATACAAAATAAAATATTTAAACTTAAAACATTGAAAGATTTTTAATTTTAATATTTTCAAAATTTTTTGATCTAATTAAATGACAAATATTTTTATTAATATAATAATATTTTATATAGGGTTAAATTAAATCAAAGTTTTACAAAATCATATTTAATGTCTAATTTGAGTAGATTTATACTTATGAGTTTAGTAAATAATCTTACACATAAACAATTATTTCCTAAAAAATATTTTTCTCTTTTCAGCGTGAGACAATTTTCAAAAAAATGATTTATATAGATGTTGACCGAGAAGTCATTTTCTGTTAACAAATAAATTTTTTACTAACCAAACATAGACATGACAATTTTAGACACGACATAAAAATGATACGAATATATTACACAAAGGCAATATAGATTAAAATTAAGTAAAAATAGTATACAAATATGATAAAAACTAAAAATAAGGTTTTGAGTTTTTCGTGTCAATACGAATTTTGATATAAAGTTTTCATGTTTTATATGACATGAAAACGAATTATAAATACGAATTGCCCAATCTAACCAAACACCAAAAAATACAAAAATTATTTTTTAAAAATCATTTTCAATAAACCAAACAGAGCTTTAAAATTGTGTCATGGGAGTTGTTGATTGGAATCCTTAGTCGCTATATTTTTTATATATGTTCAATTACGCATGCATGAAGACATGTACAGATTTGTCTCATTGTTGGTCTGTTTCCATAGTTACCGGCTTTGCTTTTGTTTGATTCTCAGCTTTCATACGATTACTTAAATTAATTCCATTACAGGCGGCTGTCGGATTGTTAGCAACTTTTTTTGTTTTAATCTATCCATTTTATTTGGCAAAAAAAAAAAAAGTCTCCCTTCATTGGTCATAATTAATTAATTAATTAAGGCTGCCAGCTGGAAATATAGCCGGTCTTTGTATGTATTTTTTTTATTTTATCAACAAAAATATTTCAAAAAAATATAATTCAGAATTATCTTTCGAAAATAAAATAAAAATCATACATTTATGTGCATAATAACGATATATGTAAAAGCATACAACTGCCAAAACATAAACAAAAATATAAAATAGAAAGAATATATAGGCACTCAAAGAGGCCGTGACTTGAAAACTCATAAAAAAATTTGCAGGTGTTGAAATCTAAACCTTAAATCAACGAGAAAAAGGAATTAGACTTTTCTTTTTCATTTACTTTGTGGGCAAGCAAAGTCATAATTGCTTTGTGTGTTTCATTAAACAATTCTTCCACAGATGAAATGCAAAGAATATTCTAGTTTGGCAAGTGAGCAATGCCAATAAGCAGATGGTTTTGAGATGTATCCCACTTTTTTAAAATGAAAACTAGGATAATCCTCGCCCTTAATTTGCTACGGTTAAATGATTCCACAATGAAATTTTTATGTTAAAAATAAAGAAAAAGTTAAAATATTTTTACAATTACATAAACTAGTTGAAATCTAATGTGATAAAGTAAATTAGAAACTAATGCAAAATAAATATTAATAAATAAAAACAGTTAAAAGTTGCTAACAAATAAATATTTTAATTGAATAGACAATAAAAATGATATTTGAAAAAAATATTATTGACATAAATTTAAAATATATTTTAAAACAAAAGCAAAATAAATATTTATAATAAAATTATTTTTAATAATCACTCAATTATAAACCTACTCAAGAGTCAAGTTACTTGTCAAAGTCTGAAAGCTTGCCCGATATTTGATCAAATTTGGACAAAATATTAAATTCATTAAAATGGGTTTGGTAAACAAAATAGGTTTGTTTAAAATTTTGGTCAAGCCTTGGTCTCATCCTTAAAAGCTTAGACCCGATTCGGCACGATAATATGTATGTGTGTTTAAGTATCCCAATATACGTTTAATTAACTTATTTTTTTTGAAGTCAAATGGGCAATATTTTATTAGAATTGGGAAGAATTACAATCTGAGACTACAATGTCCATGATATTGTCTGGACAAATTTCTACCCAATACATATCCTCGTTGCATTGATAAGTTAAACTTGCTAAACGATGAGCAGCTCTATTAGCCTCTCTCTTTGCATGGACAGCCTTGCACGTGACAAACCTGCAACTCTTTATTTTTGCTTTTTCTATTAGAGTTCCTATATTGGACAGGTAGAGGTGCTTATTGGGTTGGGTAGGCCCGACCCGATTCGCAGTCGGATCGGGCCAATTCGGCCCAATATCCGAACCGGTACAGTACCGGTTCGGAATCGACCCAGCCCGGTTTTAAATATTAACGGGCCCGGCCCAGAACCGGACCGGTTAGAACCGGTCCGGTTTAGAAAAAAAATTATTTTGACTTCTGCAGAGGCAAGTCACAGACTTGCCGTTGCCATCAATCCTTTTTTTTATTTTTTAATTCTAATTAAATAAAAAAAAGTTTGGCTTGGTTGCCACTGCGCACTGCGCAGTGGCAGCCTAGCTTTGCAGTTGCACTCAGTGCAACTGCAGTCTGTAGAGGCAAGTCACGGACTTGCCTCTGTGTTTGAATTTGGCCGTTGCCCATCAATCCTTTTTTTTATTTTTTTTATTTTTTTATTCTATTTTTTTCCTATAAATACCTTTATTCTATCTTCTATTTTCATTTACATTTCTTCCATATTTTCTCTCAAATCTACTATCTATATTCATCTACTCTTTTTTTTTGGTCGAAACCCCTCGGTTTCCACCTTCAGTGACTATTCCGGAGTCGGGAGAAGCAGAGCGTGGTTAGGCTTGTCCCCCTCCCAACACTGGCACTCCATACACAAGTCAGGATTCGAACCCTGGCCTTGCTTAAGGGACGAGGGCCGCTTGCCACCCACGCCAACCAGTTGTTGGTTATATTCATCTACTTTTATTCTCTTCACTCACATACTCTCTCAATATTCACTCAAACTATCTCAAATTCACTTAAATTCCCTTATTCCAAATTTATAATATCATCATTTCCTTTCTAAATTTCATTTTTCTTTTTATTTTATAATTTTACAAATTTTACTTTTAATTTTCAAATTCTAATATATTATATATATCCCTTATTCCAAATTTATAATATCATCATTTTCTTTATAAATTTCAATTTTCTTTTTATTTTATAATTTTGCAAATTTTACTTTTAATTTTCAAGTTTCAAATTTTCAAATTCCAATATATTATATATATCATACATCTATTTTTTTATTAACATATATTTATTTTCAAAAAAAAATATAAAAATGTCAAATTTCTTTCGTCGTTCATGCTCTGTTTCTCGACCTTTTGGTTCCACTGAAATTCCTAATTTGGGTGACGAATCATTTAATGAAATCGAACCCGATATTCATCCGGAGGAGGAGCTTCCTTTGGCACCATCGTTTGGTTGTGGTCGTGGTCATGGAGAAGATCATGCTCAAACACAATCATCAGCTGCCACCACTGCTGCTACATCATCAAGACCGAAGTTTAGTCGAAAAAAAACAAGCAGGGTATGAGAGTATTTCGATATTGTAGCAAAAGAAGGTTAGACGAATAAATATCGTGCCATCTGTAAATTGTGTAAAGGCGTTTTCTCTTATAACTCCAGTGGAGGTGGTGGCGGTACAGGTACGTATAAAAGACATTTAATTACTAAACATAAAATTAATCCTGATGCCGAAGAAAATGAAATTTTAGAAGGTAAACAATTTCAAATTAATACGCATGATGGTGGAAAAAATTTTAATTTTGATAATGTTCAAGCTAGACGTGGTTTAGTTAGATTTGTAGTTAGGACTGAACAACCATTCACAATTTGTGAAAAAACAGGATATTTAGAATTTGTTTGTAAATATTTACAACCCGCATATAAATCTGTTTCTAGACATACATTAAAAAGAGATTGCATGGATATGTTTAAAGAATATAGACAAGCTTTAATTGATAAACTTAGTAATATTTCATCTAAGGTTAGTTTAACTACTGATATATGGACTAGTACTAATGGTATAAGTTATCTTGTTATAACTTGTCATTGGATAGATGAAGATGGTCCATGCAAAAACGAATTTTATCTTTAGATGTAATAGAAGAAGCACATAATTCATATACAATTCATAAATATATTACTAAAGTTTGTAAATTATATGGACTAGAAAATAATAAAGTTTTTGCTATTACTTTTGATAATGCTTCGAGTAATACTGCTGCTATTCCTCATTTAATTAAAAGTTTAAACCCTGTTATGCAAGACATATTTTTTCATGCAAGATGTGCATGTCATATTATAAATTTATGTGTTCAAAGTGGTTTTAGTTCTAGTGGTACTGGTACTGGCATAGGTCCACTTGATAAAATTAAAATTTTAGCAAAATGATTCGCACACCAAGTAATAAACGTAAATGGAAGCAAATTTGTATAACAAATAATATACCTGTTAAAGCGTTTCCACTTCCCGTGGAAATAAGATGAAATTCACTTCATCGTTTGCTTTCTTCTATTTTACCTAATAAAGAACTTGTTACTCCTTTTTATAACAATTATACAAGTAGCACACATTTAGTACTTTTTGAAGAAGATTGGACTTTTATTGAATATTCTGTTGATTTATTATCTACTTTTAAAGATGCAACCGAAAGATTTTCAACTCAATTTTATCCAACTATACCGTATTTTGTTCCTATTATCTACACAATGTTTGACAAATTTGTAAAATTTAGGAATCATGAAACTTTAAGTTCTTTTGTATATGATATGGAGGAAAAATTTTAAAAATATTGAAAAATAATTCCTCCTATTTATTGTATTGCAACTTTACTAGATCCTAGTCAAGGTGAGGTAAATATAGAAATTTTTTTGATTGTTATAAAGAATTTCTTGGTCTTGATTCTATTGAGGATCAAAAGTCCTCAATTAACAATCTTTTTCAAGAATTGTTTAATGTTTATGAAACAAAAAGGGAGCAATTCAACTTTAATCGAGAAGAAGAAGATTTATACGAAGAAACCGAAAGTAGCAAAAAAGGAAAAGGAATTTCAAACGCAATTAAGGAAGCAGCAAAGAAGAGAATGAAGCTAAAAGGAAAAGCGAGCGGATCGGGATCCGGATCAACAACTCGACGAAGTTCTAGTTTCAATGAGCTAGGATTTTTCTTAAGTCAAGATTTTTCTGTAGATGATAACTTTGATCTTCTCCAATGGTGGAAAGAAAACCAAAAACAATTTCCAGTTTTAGCATCCATGGCCCGAGATGTTTTTGCGGTGCAAGTTTCTTCTGTTGCTTCGGAATCCGCATTCTCGACGTGTGAAAGAATTATTGGAGACCATCGATCCACTCTTAATCTGGATTCATTGTGCATGTTAACATGCCTTAAAGATTGGTTTGATGCGGAATCGCTCAATGTCGAACTTGGAATGGCCAATGAATTTGCTGATAATAATTCAGAAGCGGAGGAAGAAATTTCCAAAGCAATCCGTATAAATTATGAAGAGTAGAGAATAATCTTTTTTTTTGTAAATTGTATGTAAAATTGTAAATAAGTTTAGTCATAGTGAATATTTTTATGGACTACGGTCCTGTGGTTTTTACCCTTCTAACTTTTGAAGGGGTTTTCCTCGTAAAAAATCTTTGATCTCCTACTCTCTCCTTTTTCTCCTTTGTTGTTGTTGTTGTTGTTGTTATTATTATTATTATTATTATTATTATTATTATTACATATCAAATTAATTAATGTTATCCTTATCTATGTTTAAAATAAATAAATATTTAAAATACAAAATGAATTAATATTTTAAAAACATATTAAATAAATGAATAAATAAATAAATGAATAAATATTAAGTAAATGATATTTCAAATATAATAAATTATTTTAAATGCAAAATGAATATAAATAAAGATATGCAAAATGAATATAATAATAATATTCATAATATCATTATTTGTATTTTGAATCAAATATCATTTTATCATAATATTATATTCATAATATAACTTTAATTTATTATAACAATAATTTTATTAGCTAATTTTATAATAGTTTATTTTTACATTGTTGTTACATTAATTAAATAAATTATAATATAATTTTATAATAAATTATTGTTAAATTAAACTATTAACATTATTTATTATAAAAATAAATTTATTAGATTAAATTATTAAAATATATTAGTATATATTAAAATAAATTAATATAAATTTTTAAAAATAAAAATTTTAAAAAGCAAAAAAAAAAGGATCAAACCGGTTTAAACCTGTTTGGTCCGGTTTTGAGACGAACCGGCCTTATAAAAGATAGAACCGGTCCGGACCGGACCGGTTTACTACCGGTTTGGACCGGTTCTATTTTAGTTAGGGTCAGAATCGGTGAAACCGGCTCGGTTCGGCCCGTAACCAGCTTAGGACAGGTCCTGGGAATCATTATGAAGTTTCTTAATGATCCCTATCGCATCTCCTTCATGTGCATGAACCCTATATCAGAAGCAAACTCAAGTGCTTTGAGTGTTGCTAGTGCTTTGAGTGTTGCTAGTGCTTCAACTGTCTCTGCATCTGGCACTCTTATTACTTTGGCATGTACAACTCCAATCACAGTTCCTCTTTCATCTCTAACGATGATCCCTATTCCTCTTACTCCCTCTACTGATTTGAAACTTCCATCAAAGTTTATTTTAATGAAGTTTGGAGGTGACCGCTTCCACTGTACTGGTTCTGTTTGGGGATTGTGTTCCTTCTTTGCATGCGCTAACTGGTATTCTTTTAGGTAGTCTGCAACAAACAAAGCCGTGTGCTGTGGTGGTCTAACTTTTCCTGCAATTACTTCTTTGTTTCAGCTATTCTAGATTCTCCATAAGAAGACCAAACCTTCCTCAAAAACTTCCAAGTCCATCTTGGCGGCTACTTGCTATCCATTCCTTTACAATTTGATCTACCTTGCTTTTCCACAAGTCCCCTATCTTTGTTCAAGTCTATACATTTTTTGGCTTTTTGGCAATCACGTAGTGCGTGGAGAACGGTTTCATTGTCATTTTGGCATCTTGGGCATGTCTTTTGTTCCAGGATTCTCTTTTTACTGAGGTTTATGTTGCACGGTAGGATGTCATGGCATAGACTCCAGGCAAATATTTTTATCTTTCCTGGGATCCTTGCTTTCCAATTAGCTTTCCAAACAAGATGATCTAAAGTAGCATTCTCGTTATTAATTGACACCTCTGGTTCCTCTAACTCCATTAACCTCCTGTAGCCACTTCTCACAGAGTATTGTCCTGATTTCTCCCAGTGCCAAACCCGAACATCCTCAGCTCCTATTTTGCTTAGTGGAATTTCGCTGATCAGCAAGGCCTCATGTTCTGGAATAAATCATCCAATAGTTCAGTGTTCCAGGACATTGTTTGGTTGTTGAGGAGGTCATTGACCTGTGTGATCTCTAATGTTTCCTCTGGTTGCACTCTTGTCCGAAAATCAAAAGCTCCTGGATCCATTTGTTTTTCCAAATGTTAACTGACCTACCATTTCCTATTCTCCATCGTAGCCCATCTTCAATTACATTCCGTCCTTCAAGAATACTTCTCCAAGTATAGGAGGGACACTAGCTTGTCTTAGCCTCCAAAAAGGATGTCTAGGAAAATATTGTGCCTTTAGTACTTGGTGCAGCAGAGTTCCTATGTTGTTCACAAGCCTCCAAAACTGCTTCCCCAATAAAGCCAAATTAAACTTATCAAAGTCTCGAAAACCCATGTCCCCATTGCTTTTCAAGTCACACATTTTCCTCTACATGATCCAGTGAATTCCCTTACCTCCACTTTGTTTCTCCACCAGTAGCCGCTTATTATGCTATTGAGTTCTTTACGGAGGGTTGAAGGAAATCTGAAACATGACATTGCATAAGATGGGATAGCCTGTAGGACTGACTTTATGAAGACCGTTTTACCTGCTTGAGATAGCCATTTCCAGTTCCAACTTTGAATTTTGGACCAGATTCTGTTTTTAATTACTTCAAAGGCCTTTCTCTTGCTTCTCCCAATCATGGTGGGTAGCCCTAAATACTTCTTTAGGCCTGATGTTGCTTGTACCCCAAAAACCTTAGTTAGAGTCTCCCTAGCGGTAGCGCTAGTATTCTGGTTAAAGAATAATCCTGAGTTTTGGTAGTTTATTTTTTGTCTCGAGCTTTGTTCATAGACTTCTAGTATGCGTCTCACCTTTTTGCCTTCGTCTCTATTTGCTTTAATGAAAAGCAGACTGTCGTCGGCAAATAACAAGTAACTTTGGGACCTTTCTTGCTAGCTCTGACTAATGCTTGGTGAGTTGGTTTTGGGAGAGTAGCATTGACAATCCTTCAGTACAAAGCTGAAAAAGATAGAGTGAAAGTAGATCTCCTTGTCGGAGTCCTAGTCCTAAGGTAAAGTTGTCACTAATCGTACCATTCAAAGAAATTGAAAATGATACAGAAGTGATACATTTCATAATGAAAGATATCCAAGAAGTGCAAAATCCTAATTTCCCCATTAAAGCCTCCAAGTAATACTACTTTACTATATCAAAAGCCTTGCTCATGTCTAGTTTAATGGCAGCAAAACCCTCTCTCCCTTTCCTTCTTAGTTTTAATGCATGTAAGACCTCATACGCCACTAAAACATTGTCCAAGATTAGCCTACCCGACACAAAAGCACTCTGATTATTGCTAATACATACGGGTAATATCTTTTTCAATCTATTAACCAATACTTTAGCAATAATTTTATATAAAACATTACAGAAGCTAATGGGCCAAAAGTGGGTCATATTTCTCAAGTTTTTACTTTGGGGATGACAACTATTCTACTTTGGTTTATATGTCTAATATCACTCCCCTCATTCAGAAAGGACAAGCAAAATTTAGTGACATCATTGGCAATAATATGCCAATATTTATGAGTGGGCCAGGTGATTTGGTAGGGTGAATCTGTCTTATGGCGTCATTAACCTCCTCTACCGTAAAGCCCTGCATGAGAAAGTCACTCATCTGTATAATGACTCGTGAAGATATGGGCTCCATGATTTCATTTAGATCGATTTTGCTTTGGGATTCAAAAAGTTTCATGAAGTACTGTGTGGCCATTTCCTGCATGTCACTAATATCCTCATACCACCTACCATCTCACTTTCCAAACCCCTGATATGATTTATTCTCCCTCTTTAGGAGGCTTGTGTAAGTTCCCCACATAAGTTAACTACTTAGTCAGTAGTGTTTTATAGGAAATAAAAGACTTGAGGTTAGTTTCATAACATCTTAAAACTTCCTATTGTGGTCATATATTTTATTATCTTTATCTAATAAATTTTAAATTATTTATCCATATCTACAAGTGATAACTACCCACTAATTGAATTACGTTTTTAATAGGAAGACGTATATAAAGAAAAATATAGGGTATTGGGTCCCTAATCTGAGCATTCTGAAAAACACGCCATTAGTGAGTTTGCTTAAGATTAGAAGATCAAATACGAAAGGCACGCAGTTTTATCGCAGCTTAATATTTTCGATATCAATGGTTGGAGGTTAGTATCCTATTCCGCATTTATAATTTATGATGTGTTGTTTTCGGTGTTGACACATTAGATAAATCGATTAAGATTTCTTACAGTTAGTATCCGAGCCTTTAAAACCTCTGCCTTGATTTTGTTTGATATTTGGTGCGATTAATTTTCTTGAACTCAAACTTTGACACTGTCTTGCATTCGGTTTCTGCACTATGGAGGAGAACTACAATTAGTTTGAACTGCTTATTTCTATTTTCTACATGTCGCTGCTGCTCTCGTTTGCTTTTAATATTATTATCTGCCTCTCTCCTCTTGTATTTAAGAGTAACCTTCCTCCTATTAAAGATGCATTGTAAAGCATAAAAAAAAGGTTATTAATAATAACAAAACGTGTGGTTGTTATGGAACCTTTTATTTGGCAAACAGAGGAAGATGAACATTATTCTTACGAATTTAATTTGTTTGGGAATTGAGCCTTTGCTTTTTTATAGCTAGCTAGGCTACTATTTTTGTAATTGCTATCCACTTAAGAATTGAAAAGGCAAATTCTTTCTTTCTTTTTCATCTATTTCGGTGATTTATTTGGATTAGCTTTCTGTTACTGTTTCTAGACAAATAAATTAATCTTGTATTATGATTGTGGACAAGAATTTAAGAGCGTTGATTATTAAATTGATTATAAAAGAATTAAAATTATATCATTATTTGGTTCATGATACATTTTTGTATGCTTGAATTTTATGCGTAAGTAATGAATGTATGTATACAATATTATTTGTTCATAATATGTTAATTGTATACATGATTGAAAAATTATTATTTATGCATAAAATTTGATGTCATGTGATCCATATCATTTTTCTTGATCAAGGAATAGCCACAGCATCTTTGATTAAGTTAAATTATATATCAAGTATATTCGGTCACATATAGAAAAATGACATTAATTGTAATTAATCATATTTAATATAATAAATTTTATCCCATAGGAATTTTTGTTATATTTGTGTGATTAATTAGGATGAAGTAACAAATTATTTTTCTTAATTTACCCACAGGAATTAAGAAAAGGAATATAATTTGATAGTTTCATCATAAAGTTTATATATGAATCTGTTTAAATTAGAACTTCGCCCACATGCAGTTTTATATGTTATTTGATTCATATTTTAATGCATGATTTACATTGGTAAAGCATGATATATGTTTATTTGCCTCAAATTTGTAACATAAGCGTGAATGTTTGATTTATTTTCAGTTATACAGCCTCTGAATTCTTCTGATGATAAATGTGATGTTCCCTATTTAAGTGGTGATAACTATAAGATATGGAAGGAGAGAGTTCTTCTTCAATTAGGGTGCATGGACATTGATTATGCCATTAGGAAGGATGAACCACTTGTACCTACTGATACTAGCCCTCAGGGTGTGATTGCCCTATATGAATGATGGGAGCGATCTAATCGCTTAAGTATGATGTTCGTAAGGACACGTATATCGGCTAGTATTCGTGGTTCAATCCCTGAGTGTAAAAATGTCAAGGAATTGCTGAAGGCTATTGATGAACAGTTTGAGTCTTCGAATAAGGCACTAGCTAGCACCCTAATGACAAAGTTATCATCTATGAAGCTCACTAGTGTTAGAGGTGTGCGTGAGCACATCATGCAGATGAGGGACATAGCGGCTCAATTGAAGTCTCTTGAGGTTGAGATGTCTGAATCTTTCCTTGTGCACTTTATTTTGAATTCCCTTCCACAACAATATGGACCTTTCAAAATTTCTTACAACACACATAAGCAAAAACTCCTGACCATGTGTGTTCAAGAGGAAGGGAGGTTGCTAATGGCAATGGGTGAAAGTGCACATATGGCAACACAAGGAAAGAACAAAGCGCAAGCCAAACAAAAGGGAAAGGGTAAAATACCTATTCAAACTGAGAAGAAAGAGTCCAAGTGTTTTTTCTGTAAAAAGAAGGGACACATGAAGAAGGACTGCAACAAATATAAGGCTTGGCTTGAAAAGAAAGGTAATCCAATCTTACTTGTTTGTTATGAATCTAATATGGTTGATGTTTGTCATAACACTTGGTGGATTGATTCTGGTTCTACAATCCATGTTTCAAATACCTTGCAGGGTTTTCTAAACCAAAGGAAACTAATGGCCAGTGAGCAATGCATCTATTCAGGAAACAAGATGCGTTCTCAAGTGGAAGCAGTAGGGACGTGCAGATTAGTTTTAGATACTGGTTTTGTTTTGAATTTGGAAAGAACCTTTTATATTCCATGTTACTCTAGAAATTTAATTTCAGTTTCAAGACTTATACCACTTGGATTTTCTTTTGAATTTTATGAAAATACTTTCCGCTTGCTTTATAAATCTAGTGTTCTTGGAAATGTGATGTTGATTGATGGTTTATTTCGAATTCATTTACAAAACAGTTTTTCAAATAGTATAATGCACGTCAAAGACAATGTTGGTATTAAATGATGTGTTATGAATGTAAAGTCCTCTATGTTGTGGCATCGGAGATTAAGACATATCTCTATAGAGAGAATTAAAAGGTTAGTGAATGATGGAGTACTTAGTACTTTGGATTTTATTGACTTTGATACTTGTGTGGACTGCATAAAGGGAAAGCAGACCAACAAGAAAAAGAAAGGTGCCAAGAGTAGTGCAGACACATATTAGAGATCATACATACGGATATTTGTAGTCCGGATATGGACTCATATGGTCATAAATACTTCATCTCATTCATAGATGATTATTCACGATACATGTATCTCTAATTGCTTCATAATAAGAACGAAGCATTAGATGCGTTTAAAGTTTTCAAAGCAGAAGTAGAGAAACAATGTGAAAAGCAAATTAAGATCGTGAGATCAGATAGAGGTGGAGAATACTATGGTAGATACACTGAGGATGGACAAACGCTTGGTCCATTTGCAAGGTTTCTTGAAGAGCATGGGATTCAAGCCCAATATGTAACATCCCAAGGCTACTATATATCATGATACTTACTCATAACTTAAACTTAATTACCGGTTGGGCTGTCCGTGAGGCTTAACAACTTCTACTACGTTATTAAAAATTGGTACTTTTACTTCACGTACTAATATGTAAATATGAATTATTAAAGTCTCTTCCTTAAGGTGTATATACATTCCCTTCTATTTAAAGTAGTACTGTACAATTTTACTGAATATATAAAAGAATACAACATACCTTCGATATCAAATCTCAGGCAGGTAAGTCTCTTAGTCCAAATCAGTTATCTGTGGAGTGGAAAAATAAGGAGTGAGCGACAACGTGCTTAGTAAGTAAGGTGTATGCTGCTTTACAATATAAAAACTATATTCTCAAAACCACTTAATTGTCCTAACGATCAAACTCATTAAAAATAATGACTATATTTAACATTAAACAAGATTCAACAGATTCTTTCAAAAATTATTTAATTGAGACTAGACAACAGTTTAAAT
This sequence comes from Heritiera fomes, assembly GCA_032173925.1. Classification (NCBI taxonomy): domain Eukaryota; kingdom Viridiplantae; phylum Streptophyta; class Magnoliopsida; order Malvales; family Malvaceae; genus Heritiera; species Heritiera fomes. The sequence goes on along the minus strand of JAPDPM010000001.1, from coordinate 22,533,054 downwards.
CATGCAAGGAACACAAGTCATCCGCTTTTGGGGTGCACCCGTAGGCCATCGCCCCTCACGGCTATCTCAACTAGATGTATGGCCATAATCTATAGATGGTCCTCGGGTCCACTTGCCAAGTGACCTCGAGACCGCTGATGACTTGGCGGGTCAATCAGCCCTGTGACGCCCTAAGGTGCACTCGTTGGTCCATTGACCGAGCCACCGCCCCATGCAGGTCACGCAACTACATGAATAATAATGCATTAATTCATGGCCTAACGTCTCAAAAATCAAGTCATATATTATGTTATTATTTCCACAAAATGATTTGATTTCCAAAAGGTCTTATAAAATAGTAAAACAGCCCGAAATCTCAACAATTTCCGTGTGAGAAAGGCACGGGTTATACTGGCTCGCCTATGGCTAGTTCGCCCATAGTCAGCTCGCCAATAGTCAACTCGCCCATTGGTCAACTCGCCCGTTGGTCAACTCGCCCATTGGTCAACTTTCCCAAAAAGGTTTCATATTTCTGTTTTCAAAATATTAAAATAATTCATTTTTTGTTGAGAAATACTCATAAATCAGTTCGCCAAGTACGGTGAGCAAATGTTCGCCCGCCCAAACACATTAAAAAGGGTTCACCCAACATTGGCTTGCCCGGATTTTTTTTTAAAACAAGGGCACTCGCCCAGGTTCTCATAAAAGTGAGCTCGCCACTTGGCTCGCCCGAGTTTCTGTCTAGAACAAATCTACTCGCCCAACCTAACCAGTTCGCCCAACAACAAATGGAGGCTTTATAGCTCACCCAAGATCAAAACATTTTATCAACCAATGCATGTCGAAAAACAAAATAATTTCTAATATTTTCTTAACATTTTTACTCCACAAGACACACATTTTCATCACATACTACTTCCTTACCTGATCTCATGAAGTCTTGCTTCGCCTTGCTTCCTGCTCACAAATAGCAATTCCCAATTCCCGGCTGCAAATAATTTATGAAACTATTAATATCTTCTTTTCTAATAATTTTCCTAAAACTATTTCCAATTACTTTGGATGCTTCTTTTCTACATCCTTCACACTAGCAATATATCCTTCATACACATTCATACACAACCACAATTTCAGTATACATAACATTTCATAAATATACATACTTTTTATTAATTTACAATAACTTTACAATGTACTTTTCGGGATGAGAGAAGGTAATAAACTTAGTATTACAATCCAAACTAACATGGTTTGCAGCTTACCAATCCATACCTAAAATGATATCAAAATCATATATATCCAACAAAATTAGGTTAGCTGTCACAACCTTCTCTCCTATAGTCAATTTACAATTCCTATATATAATATCCGTCCTCTGGAAATCATTAAAAGGAGTTTTCACTTGCAAAGTATACTCTAACAACTCCGGCTCTACTGGGGTCCTGTTGGTATATGCAGGCGATAAGAATGAATGGGTAGAACCCGGATCAATTAAGGCAATTACGGGAATATCAAAAAGATAAACCTTACCTTTGATCACATCTATAGAGGCGTCGGCAATCTCCTGATCCAAGGCATACACCCGACCCTGAGTCACAACCTTTTTACCCTTCTCTGCGGCTGTCGCCCGCCTAGGCTGTGAGGGTGTCGCTTTCTCTGGTTCGCTCTGAGCTGCCGGGGCCGCTATCTGAGGTAATGCAGGAGGTCTAGTAGAAGCAGTTGACTCTCTGAGCATCGGGCAATTCTTGATAAAGTGCCCCGTCTGTCCACATCTAAAACATACCCCAGACATTAAAGGACAAGGGCGCGATCCATGCGACCTTCCACAATGTCTACATAAGGGCGCAACACTTCTCTGAGTAGTGGTGGGGCCACTGGCAGGAGTAGAAATTGCTGGTCTATCATATCTGCCCTCTGAAATCTGTATGCCCGTAGATCTAGTCCTCTTAGACTACTCTCTACCTGGTCTGTCCTCCATAAACCTCTTAGCCTTTCTCTTTACTTTTACTTTACTCTTTCTACTAAAATCAAGCTGGAACTGCTCATAATCCCTCTCACATAGTTGAGCCCGTTGAACTATCTCATCAAAAGTCTGCATAACAAATGGGGCTAGCTTCATTCTGATGGATGGCCTCAAACCAGCTCTAAACCTTGAAATCTTATATTGAGTATTCGCACTAGTTTGTGGATCAAAACGGCTCAATTTAGTGAATTTGGCCTCATACTCGTCCACTGACATGCTACCCTGAACTAAACCCATGAATTCCTGCTGTAATTTATCCTGAGCAATGTCAGGAATATACTGTCTCCTAAAAGCTTCCACAAAAATATCCCAGGACAGATCCTGATGCTGAGTAAATAATACTGTCTGAGTGGCCTTCCACCAATGTCTCGCATCATTTGCCAACTGGAACACTGCTAAGCCTACTTTCTCTGTCTCTGAACATCTCATAATCTGAAGTAACCTATCGACTTCAATAACCCACTGCTCAGCCACCAATGGATCCCTAGTACCCTTAAACTTAGGTGGATCCAACTTCTTAAATGATTTCACTAATGCCACATTACAATAAGACTCCGCATTTTGAGGCGGCTAAATCAATGGCTGTGGTGGAGCTACCTGTGGCTGAGGTGCTGGTGGTGGAATAGGCTCAGGCTCCGGTACCACTGGTGCCGACTGTGGCAGTACTGGTGCCTCTACTGGGGCTGCGGGAGCTGTAGCTCTCTCCCATTCTGCCCTATCCGCGACACTATCCGCCTGATACATAGCCATAAAATCTGCTATTAACCTCTCTACTTGAGTCACCCGATTATCAATGCTTTCTAGCTGTATAGGACGTAGAGGTCTTAAGGCAGGTTCCGGTGTATGCAGTTCCGGAATTTGTGGCTCCCTAACTCGGCCTATACCTCTCACTGAGCGTATCCTCCTTCCTCCACTCATATCTGTACCACAGAAATTGTTTATCACTTATCATTAACATATCAATTATATATTCAGTTTATACAGTACTACAGGGAATGTATACTATTTACTTTAAGCATCACTAGACATCCGACCAACCTTGCTATGATACCATTAAATCTATAACATCCCAAGGCTACTGTACATCATGATACTTACTCATAACTTAGACTTAATTACCGGTTGGGCTGTCCGTGAGGCTTAACAACTTATACTACGTTATTAAAAATTGGTACTTTTACTTCACGTACTAATATGTAAATATGAATTATTAAAGTCTCTTCCTTAAAGTGTATATACATTCCCTTCTATTTAAAGTAGTACTGTACAACTTTACTGAATATATAAAAGAATACAACATACCTTCGATATCAAATCTCAGGCAGGTAAGTCTCTTAGTCCAAATCAGTTATCTATGGAGTGGAAAAATAAGGAGTGAGCAACAACGTGCTCAGTAAGTAAGGTGTATGCTGCTTTACAATATAAAAACTATATTCTCAAAACCACTTAATTGTCCTAACGATCAAACTCATTAAAAATAATGACTATATTTAACATTAAACAGGATTCAACAAATCCTTTCAGAAATTATTTAATTGAGACTAGACAACAGTTTAAATCATGCAAGGAACACAAGTCATCCGCTTTTGGGGTGCACCCGTAGGCCATCGCCCCTCACGGCTATCTCAACTAGATGTATGGCCATAATCTATAGATGGTCCTCGGGTCCACTTGCCAAGTGACCTCGAGACCGCTGATGACTTAGCGGGTCAATCAGCCCTGTGACGCCCTAAGGTGCACTCGTTGGTCCATTGACCGAGCCACCGCCCCAGGCAGGTCACGCAACTACATGAATAATAATGCATGAATTCATGGCCTAACGTCTCAAAAATCAAGTCATATATTATGTTATTATTTCCACAAAATGATTTGATTTCCAAAAGGTCTTATAAAATAGTAAAACAGCCCGAAATCTCAACAATTTCCGTGTGAGAAAGGCACGGGTTACACTGGCTCGCCCATGGCTAGTTCGCTCATAGTCAACTCGCCCATTGGTCAACTCGCCCGTTGGTCAACTCGCCCGTTGGTCAACTCGCCCAATGGTCAACTTGCCCAAAAAGGTTTCATATTTCTATTTTCAAAATATTTAAATAATTCATTTTTCGTTGAGAAATACTCATAAATCAGTTCGCCAAGTACGGTGAGCAAATGTTCGCTCGCCAGTCCTTAGTGACTCAAACAAATTGACCTGGCTCGCCCTTAAGACTCGCCCATGGTTAACTTATCAAGGCTGCGAATCAGTGTTCGCCCGCCACATAGCTTTTCAAAAGTATGACTCATCCAGAACGGTTTGCCCGCCCAAACACATTAAAAAGGGTTCACCCAACATTGGCTTGCCCAGATTTCTTTTTAAAACAAGGGCACTCGCCCAGGTTCTCATAAAAGTGAGCTCGCCACTTGGCTCGCTCGAGTTTCTGTCTAGAACAAATCTACTCGCCCGACCTAACCAGTTCACCCAACAACAAATGGAGGCTTTATAGCTCGCCCAAGATCAAAACATTTTATCAACCAATGCATGTCGAAAAACAAAATAATTTCTAATATTTTCTTAACATTTTTACTACACAGGACATGCATTTTCATCACATACTACTTCTTTACCTGATCTCACAAAGTCTTGCTTCGCCTTGCTTCCTGCTCGCCAATAGCAATTCCCAATTCTTGGCTGCAAATAATTTATGAAACTATTAATATCTTATTTTCTAATAATTTTCCTAAAACTATTTCCAATTACTTTGGCGAGATAATAGCTCGTCCAAATGAGCTCACCCAGAATTACTCTCTATTCATCTAATTGGGAGCTCGCCCAACATTCAGCTCGTCAGACTGACATTTTCTTAGATTTAAGAGTTCGCCCAATTTTACTCGCCCAATGCCTTATACATGTGAGTTCGCCACACGGCTTTCTACTCAGCGATGGGCTCGCCCATGTATTAAGCTAGTGTTGGGCGACCTCACCCTCTTGAACAACACCTTGGCGAGTTCTCATTTCCCTACTCGCCTCAGTGGCGATCATTAGTCCTCGCCCTTACTTCTACATTCCAGATTTTAGCTCGCCCATTGTCATTATTTCCAGTATTTTCATTGTCTACTCTCGATTTAGATTACACCTTGTTCTAGTTCTTATATATATTCTAACATGACTTAGCTAAAACAAGGCTATATCTATGTTTATTACGTTATAACACATAGAAACCCAGTATTGAATAGAATATCAAGAGAACCATAGAGCTTATGGAACTCACCTTAACCCAGTTGCTCTCCCAATAACCGAGTGCTTTTCTGCCTCTTTTGGTTTTGTTTTTACTTGTTCCTTAGCTCTTCAACGGTGAGGAAAAGGTTTAACTGACAGAAAGATAAAACTCCATGGTTATGAAAGGAACGGAAGAAACGAAGTAAAATTTGTAGCAAACAGAATGGGCGAGTAACAATAGTATGGCTTTTCCTCAGGTATTCTTCTTATATAGCCCCTCAAATCCACTTAGAACTTGCCACCTATTCTTATCCTGTTTTCTGTCATCATTGCACGTCTTTCATGCAATTAAAACCCAGAGAAATTGGTGACAAAAGGAACGGTGGTAAGCCTCCCGTTGTAGTCTGTTTTCTTCCTTCCTTTTTGACTAAATTTTCTCTTCTCCTCGCCAACTTCTCTTCCAGCCACCGTTGATTGGCTATCTCCTCATCCTTCTGAGTCCACGCCACTGCCAGCCAATGTTTATTGGCTTTCCTTTCATTCTTTTCTCCATTTGTCTGACAGCCCTTACTCTTCATTAAATGCTTTCATACCTTAAATAAATAATTAAATCCCATCTATTCTTTATACACCATACGCACATTATAACATAAAATGAAAAGTGGAAATTCATATTCAATGATTCCTTAATTTCACTAAAAGGATTTATTTCCACTATCGATTATGTACACATATGGTATACAGTATAATAAAATTCGGATCTTACACAATACATTATGTCTGGATCTCCAGACCAGAATGGTGTAGCAGAAAGAAGAAACCGAACCTTGATGGACATGGTGCGGAGTATGCTTAGCAACTCCAAGCTTCCTAAATCCTTGTGGAGCGAAGCTCTTAACACGTCAGTGTATATATTAAATCGGGTTCCAACTAAAGCTGTTCCAAAAACACCTTTTGAATTATGGAAAGGTTGGAAACAGAGTTTGCGACATATACGCGTTTGGGGATGCCCGTCTGAAGTAAGAGTTTATAATCCACAAGAAAAGAAATTGGACCCAAGGACTATAAGTGGGTATTTCATTGGATATGTTGAAAAGTCTAAGAGTTACAGATTTTTTTATCCATCACATGTCACTAGAATTGTGGAATCAAGAAATGCAAAGTTTCTTGAAAATGACTTGATTAGTGGGAGTGATCAATCTCGGAACGTAGTTTCTAAGAAGGATCATTCAGATATTCAAGCTCCCATTTCAAGTGACAAATTGGTTGTTGTTCATAACTTCCCTCAAGTTCAAATGGATGTTGAACAACCAATCATTGAAGCTCCACAAGTTGCTGATGACAATCCAGTAGATCTAGTTGTTCAACAATTACCAGAGACTGTTGAGCAACCAGTTGTGCAACATACTCCACAGGAAGATGCTGACACAACATTAAGAAGATCAACTAGAATGAAGAAATCATCAATACCTAGTGATTACGTTGTGTATCTACAAGAGTCTGACTATAATTTTGGAGCCGAAGATGACCCTAAAACATTTTCACAAGCCATGAGTTGTAGTAAATCTGAATTGTGGTACAATGCCATGAAAGATGAGTTGAGTTCTATGGCATCTAATGGAGTCTGGGATCTTGTTGAGTTGCCTAATGGTGCAAAGGCCATTGGATGTAAATGGGTCTTTAAAACAAAGAAGGACTCATTAGGCAACACTGATAGATATAAGGCAAGACTCGTAGCTAAAGGATTCACTCAAAAGGAAGGAATTGATTACACAGAGACTTTTTCCCCTGTATCAAAGAAAGATTCTCTTTGTGTTGTTATGGCATTGGTTGCACATTTTGACTTTGAATTGCATCAAATGGATGTGAAAACTGCATTCTTGAATGGAGACCTAGAGGAGGAGGTTTATATGAAACAACCGGAAGGATTCTCCTCTAGTAATAGTGAGCATTTGGTATGCAAGCTCAAGAAATCCATATATGGATTGAAACAAGCCTCCCATCAATGGTATTTAAAATTCCATGATGTCATCTCTTCATTCAGTTTTGTAGAGAACATCATAGATCAATGCATATATCACAAGGTTAGTGGGAGTAAAATTTGTTTCCTTGTCCTATATGTGGATGATATCTTATTTGCAACCAATGATAAAGGGTTGTTGCATAAGGTGAAGCAATTTCTCTCTAAGAAATTTGATATGAAGGATATGGGTGAGGCATCTTATGTCATTGGCATTAAGATCCATAGAGACAGACCTCAAGATATCCTAGGACTGTCTCAAAAGACTTATATCAATAAGGTTCTTGAGAGATTTCGGATGAAAGATTGCTCACCAAGTGTAGCACCAATAGTAAAGGGTGACAAGTTCAATTTGAACCAGTGCCCGAAAAATGAACTTGAAAGGGAACAAATGCAAAACATTCCATATGCTTCAGCTGTTGGAAGCCTAATGTATGCTTAGGTTTGCACAAGACCTGACATTGCATTTGCAGTCGGAATGTTAGGAAGATATCAGAGTAATCCGGGTATGGACCACTGGAGAGCTGCAAAGAAAGTAATGAGGTACCTTCAAGGGACCAAAGATTACATGCTTATGTATAGACAAACTGACAACCTAGAGGTAGTTGGTTATTCAGATTCAGACTTCGCTAGATGTGTTGATTCACGAAAATCAACATCTGGATATGTTTTCATGCTTGCTGGCGGAGCCATATCTTGGAGGAGTGCAAAGCAGTCTTTAATTGCTACTTCTACCATGGAGGCTGAGTTCGTTTTTTATTTTGCGGCTACCTCACATGGTGTATGGTTGAAGAGTTTCATATCTGGGCTTAGAATTGTGGATTCCATTTCAAAGCCATTAAGAATATACTGTGACAATTCAGCTGCGGTTTTCTTGGCTAAAAACAACAAAAGTGGTAGTCGAAGTAAACATATCGATATTAAGTATTTAGCCATATGAGAACGTGTTAAAGAGAATATAGTGGTCATTGAGCACGTTAGCACTGAATTGATGATAGCAGATCCTTTAACAAAAGGCATGCCACCAAAAGGTTTTAAGGACTATGTAGTGCGAATGGGACTTGGTTCCATCTTGTGAATTAGTTGTATGGACAACTTTTATTTGTAATGAAACTCTTATTCATTTGTTTTGTTTTCTCAATATTTGGTGCACATATTGGTTATTGAGAATAACAATAAATTTTGGACCTAGAATAAACATAAGGTTTATTCATTAAGATATGTTATCTCATATAGGCTGATATTGAAGAGATGAAATATATTGTAATACATGGAAGATATTACTCATTCTTAGAGGACTTGTCGCCATGATTCATGTATTTTGTTTCTTTAATTTAAGCATAAGGATTCATAGATTATGGATGGAACAACAAGTATAATAAAATATACGGACCAAGTGGGAGAATGTAAGTTCCCCACATAAGTTAACTACTTAGTCAATAGTGTTTTATAGGAAATAAAAGACTTGAGGTTAGCTTCATAACCTCTTAAAACTCCCTATTGTGGTCTTATATTTTATTATCTTTATCTAATAAATTTTAAATTATTTATCCATATCTACAAGTGATAATTACCCACTAATTAAATTACGTTTTTAATGGGAAGACGTATATAAAGAAAAATATAGGGTATTGGGTCCCTAATCTGAGCATTCTGAAAAACACGCCATTAGTGAGTTTGCTTAAGATTAGAAGATCAAATACGAAAGGCACGCAGTTTTATCGTAGCTCAATATTTTCGATATCAATGGCTGCAGGTTAGTATCCTATTCCGCATTTATAATTTATGATGTGTTGTTTTCGGTGTCGACACATTAGATAAATCGATTAAGATTTCTTACAGCTTGTGCATGGAAGAACTGGTATTCCTATCACCTTCTCGTAACCTTCTAACTCTTGATTGTTGTAACTAGAATAGCTCCTCTTTCTTTAAAACATCATTAAGTTCTTGGACTAGCTCGCTTTCTCCAGCTAAAGTTGCATTAGTAGTTACTTTTCTCACTTCCTCTAATTCTTTAGTTGACTATTCTGGCTTTCGTTGCATTCCCCTGAACTTTTCTCTACCCCAATTGCCTAGAGTTTCTCCCATGACTTCCAATTTGTAGGGTATGCTTGTACATGATTTTGATTTCCAGGCTTTTGTGATAAGGCTATTGCATTTAGGTTCCATAAGCCACATCATCTCAAACTATTTTCTACAAGTACACTATACTCGTGAGCTCTTTGGTTTGTTCTCCTCGGTGTCTATTATGATGGAATAATGATCAGAGATAGCACATGTGAGATGCCTAACACCATAAAAAGGAAACTTGGTATACCATTCCTCGTTACCTAAGAATCTATCGAGTCTTTCCTTGATGATAGTCCCTTCATTTTTACCCCTTTGCCACATGAACTGGTAACCTTTGAATCCAAGATCTCTCAAGTTTGTTTCAACAACCATGTCTCGAAAGTTCCTCATTTGTGTTGGTGATCAATTGGCTCCTTCCCATTTCTCATCATCCTACATAATTTCACTTAAGTCCTTAAATAGTGTCCACGGTTTCCTTTGCTTCCTAGCTAAATTTCAAATCAAGCTCTATGTTTCATGCCTTTTTGCTTCATTTGCTTCCCCCATACACCCCTGTTATACGCCACTCATTCCCTTCTTGGTCTTGGCCATCAAAATCCATGTGGTGCTTTGAGTAGGACTTTAAGTGTAACGTAACTGTTCCTCTCCATAAAAAAGCCAAACCTCCATTTCTCCCTTATGCGTCAACGCCCAAAATAGATTCCATCTTACATTTTCTTTTATTCTTTCCAATTTGGATTCCTTCATCATAGTTTCACAGAGGAAAACTATGTCGGGATCTTCCTTTTTTAGAGTCTTCTAATGTAACATCCCAAATCCACAAAATATATAATATTCACTTACCAATTACACTCACCTACGGGTTGGACTGTCTGTGATGCTTATCAACTCCTATCACTTTTCTAAGAATTAGTAGTCTCAATTCCTTATCTTAATTAGATGTATATACATTCACTTCTATTTAAAGTAGTACTGTACCATTTTACTGAATATATAAAAGAATACAACATACCTTCGATATCAAATCTCCGGAAGGTAATTCGCTTAGCCCCAAGTTCAATAATCTGTGGAGTGGAAAATAGGGAGTGAGCGACAACGTGCTCAGTAAGGAAGGTGTATGCTGCTTTATAAAAATAAAGACTATACTCCCAAAACATCTTATTTATCCAATCACTCAAACCCATTTAACATTAAACAAGATTCAATAGATCCTTTCAGTAAACAGAAATCAATAAGTTGAGACTAGGCGACAAATACATCATGCTCTCATTGTTCCCTCAGGAGCATAAGTCATCCGCTTTTGGGGTGCACCCGTAGGCCATCGCTCCTCACGGCTATTTCAACTAGATCTATGGCCATAATCTATAGATGGTCCTTGGGTTCACTTGCCAAGTGACCTCGAGACCGCTGATGACTTGGCGGGTCCATCAGCCTTGTGACGCCCTGGGGTGTACCCATTGGTCCATTGACCTGAGCCACCGCCCCAGGTGGGTCACGCAATTACACAAATAATAAAGCATGAACTCAGGGCCTAAAGTCTCAAAATCACTTTTATAACTCATGTTATCATTTCTACAAAATGATTTGATTTCCAAAAGGTTTTATAAAATAGTAAAACAGCCCGCAATCTCAACATTTTCCGTGTGAGAAAGGCACGAGTTAAGCTGGCTAGCCCATGGCTAGTTCGCCCATAGTCAGCTCGCCAATAGTCAACACGCCCATTGGTCAACTCGTCCCAAAAAGGTTTTGTAAAATCCGAATTTTATTATACTGTATATCGTATGTATACATTATTGATAGTGGAAATAAATTCTTTTAGTGAAATTAAAGAATAATCAAATGTGAATTTCCACTTTTTATTTTATGTTATAATGAACATATGGTGTATAAAGAATAGAGGAGAATTAATTTGATATTATAGTATGAATGCATTAAATGAAGGATTAATGAATATAAGACAAAACAAAGAAATGAATGAGATAATAGCCAATCAACGTTGGCTGGAAGAGACCTTGGCGTGGAGAAGGGAAGAAAAGAAGAGAAAAAAAGTCAAGGAAAGGGGCGGCAAGTACTTCTCGCCAATTGCCTCTCCTGACAAAGGGAATAAGCAATAAATGGAAGTGAAATTTGTCAAAAAGCAAGGAAGAAACGGACTGCAACGGAAGTTTACCGCCGTTCCTTTTGGCACCAAATTCTCTGGGTTTTAATTGCATGAAAGACGTGCAATGATAACAGATAACAGGATAAGGAAACAGGTGGTTACTTCTAACAGGTTGTATTGGGCTATATAAGGAGAGTTCATGAGGAAAGATCGATGGAAGCAAACTTCATTTCTCTCAGAATCATTCTCGCCCATTCTGTTTCTCTGCAAATTCATCTTTCATTCCTCCGTTTTTCTCATAAATGAGCCATACAATTTCATCCTTTAGTTAGCCAAACCCTTCTAAAGTGTTGAAGAGCTAAGTAACAAGAGAAGTAAAGCTAAGAAAGGCAAGAAAGCATTCTGTTGTTGGAAGAGCAGTTTAGTAAAGGTGAGTTTCATAGCTTTATAGTTCTCTTGATATTTAATCATAGATATAGCCTGGTTGTAGTTGAATATTGTTGAATATATAAGGAAATTAGATGGAAATGATTAAGAAAAACAATAGGCGAGGCAAGGAGTATTCGCCCAAAGGTTGAGGCGAGTACACTGCAATGCATGACTAGGCGAGAACGTATTCGCCAATAGTCATGAGATAAACAGAATGATGGTAGATGGGCGAGGACCTATGTTCGCCAAATGGCGAGAAGGTTGACCATGGAGATCGCCCATGTGAAATGTTGATCGCCATTAAGGCAAGTAGGAGATAAAGAAGCAGCTAATAATTATCAAATTCATGGGCGAGCCCAATTATGAAGGAAAAGCCACGAGTGGCGAACTGAACTGATAAGCATGGCGAGTTGAGCTCTCTGTTGGGCGAACTCCCATGAATAAGCCGCTAATGGACAGCGAGCTATGTTAGGTGAATGGCGAACTGTTACCTCGCCAAAGTGGTTGAAAATAGTTTTAGAAATAAATTGCTAAGAAAAGAAAATATTAATGGAATTAATATTTTACCTTGCAGCCGGAAAGTGAAATTGCTATCGGCGAGTAGGAAGCAGGGCGAAACAAGACTTCGTGAGATCAGGTAAGGAAGTAGTATGTGATGCAAATGCATGTCCTGTGGAGTAAAAGTGTTAAGAAAATATTAGAAATTGTTTTATTTTCTGACATGCATTTATTTGATAAACTGTTTTGATCTCGGGCGAGTATATTGTTCTTAGTAGAAAATCGGGCGAGCCAAGTGGCGAGCTCTCTTTTACGAGAAACTGGGCGAGTGCCCTTGTTTTAATAAAAATCCGGGCAAGCCAAAGTTGGGCGAACCCTTTTTAATGTGTTTGCCGGGCGACCCTTGTTTTAAATATGAGGCGGGCGAACCGTTATCAAACGAGCCATACCTTGTTTTAAAAAGCTAAGTGGCGGGCGAATACAAGTTTGCCGGATTATCGAGTTAGTCAGGGGCGAGCCGTGAATGGCGAGCTGACTCTGGCGAACAGTTTTAAAGGGTAAATTCTTATACGAAAAATAAGATGTTTTAACATTTTCAAAAGAAAATAGAAATATGAAACCCTTTGGAGCAAGTTGACCATTGGGGCGAGCTGACCAGTGGGCGAGTTAAGTAGTGGCGAGCTTACCATGGGCGAACTAGCCATGGGCGAGCCAGTCTAAACCCGTACCTTCTCACACGGGAAATGTTGAGATTACAGGCTGTTTATTTGTTTATAAAACTTTTTGGAAATCAAATCATTTGGTGGAATTGATAACATGAGATAAAACTTGATTTTGAGACATTAGGCCATGAGTTCATGCATTATTATTCATATACTTTGCATGACCCATCTAGGGCGATGGCTCAGGTCAAATAGACCAACGAGTGCACTCTAGAGCGTCACAGGGCTGATGGACTCGCCAAGTCATTAGCGGTCTCGAGGTCACTTGGCAAGTGGACCCGAGGACCACATATAGATTATGGCCATAGATCTGAGATAGCCGTGAGGGGCGATGGCCTACGGGTGCACCCCAAAAAGCGGATGACTTATGATGCTTGCATGATTTAAATTATTGCCTTGTCTCAATTAAATGATTTCTGAAAATATCGGTTGAATCCTGTTATTCATTGTTTTCTAATGAGTTGATCGTTAGAATAATTCAATGGTTTTGGGGAACATAGCTTTTACATTTGTAAAGCAGCATACATTTTCCTTACTGAGCAAATTGTCGCTCACTTCTTATTTTTCCGCTCCACAGATAATTGATTTGGGCTAAGAGATTTACTTGCCTGAGATTCAATATCGAAGGTATGTTGTATATTCAGTAAAGTTGTACAGTACTACTTTAAATAGAAGGGAATGTATATACTTCTTAAGGAAGAGACTTTAATAATTCATGTTTACATAATATATATAGTAGAAGGTATTAAGCATCACTGACAGCCCAACCGGTAAGTAAGTATAAATTACGAGTAAGTATCATAATATACGGTAGCTTGGGATGTTACAAGTTTCATATTTCTATTTTCAAAATATTAAATATAATTCATTTTTCGTTGAGAAAATACTCATAAATCAATTCACCCATGATCAGTTCGCCAAGTACGGCTCACCCATGGCCAACTCACCCAGTGCGGTGAACTTATGTTCGCCCGCCAACCATTGGCGATTAAAACAAGTTAACTTGGCTCGCCCCAAGGCTCACCCTTTATGGCAATGCCATGGTCAACTAGCCCACCCATAAAAACAGGAGTCGCCCGCCCCAAAGCAACATTAAAAGGGTTCGCCACATTGGCTTGCCTGGGTTTCTTCTTAAAACAGGGCTACTCGCCCAAGATATCAAATATCATAAAAGAGAGCCCGCCCACTTGGCTCGCCCGCCGTTTTGCCAGTTCGCCCAATCACACGATTTTTCATAATAATGCATGTCATAAAACAAACAATTTCTCAATAATTTCATAAAATTTAACTCCACAGGACATGCATTTTACTTCACATACAACTCCCTTACCTTGTCTGATGCAGCCTTGCTTCCCGCCCGCTTTATCAACTCTCACTTCTCAGCTGCAAAGTAAAATATTAATTCCATTAATATTTTCTTTTCGAATATTTTCTAAAACTGTTAATATTTCTAGCACTTTGGCGAGATTTTGTGACTCTTCTACAGCTCGCCATTCGCCCAACTGAATTCGCCATCCGCTTATGGACTTATACGTTTGAGCTCGCCCAACATGGTAGCTCGCCCGACCATTCAACTCGCCATTCGTTGCTTTTTATTTAGTGTTGGGCTTGCCCATTAATTGAACTAACACTTGGCAATTTCTTTACTTCCTACTCGCCTCTTTGTTGATCACAAACATTCCACATGGGCGATCACTATGGTCGCCATTCTCACCGTTTGGCGAACATTTGTCCTCGCCTATCCCAACTGTCATTCTTATCCAAAGAGTTTGGCGAACACATATGTCGCCAACTCATGCAACTCTCGAACTCGCCTCAACTTTTGGGCGAGTACTTCTTGCTCGCCTATTTGGCAAGCTGTTGGATAAGCCCGTTCACCAATTGTTTTTCTTAACCATTCTTGATTATTTTCCATCTAATTTCTTATATATTCCAATAATATTTAACTAAAATCAGGCTATTTCTATGTTTATCACGTTATAAAACATAGAAATCTAGTATGGAATATCAAGAGAACCATGGAAAATATGAAACTCACCTTAACCCAGTTGCTCTTCCAAAAACAGAATGTTTTTTTGCTTCACTTAGCTTTACTTTGCTTATTCCTCAGCTCTTCAACTATGGAATAAAGGTTTGGCTACTACTAGATGAAGTTTTCATGGCTCATATATGAGAGAAACGGAAGAACTACATGTGAGCATGCAATGAAAACAGACTGGCGAGGAGTTTTCTGGAGAAGATGAAGTTTTCTACGTTGGTTCTTCTTCTCATGTATTCCTCCTTATATAGCCATATTAATCCTGTTAGAACCTATCACCTATTCCTTATCCCGTTTTCTTCATCATTACCTTGTCTTTCATGCATTAAAAACTTGTGGAAAAACTGCAGCAAATGGAACGACGGTAAGAAGAAATTTCTGCACGTTTTGACAATTTTCTTTCCTTTTTCCTCTTCCTCTCCAGTCCACGCCACTGCCAGCCAACGTTTATTGGCTTTCATTTCATTCTTTTCTTCGTTTGTCCTGTTGCCATTAATCCCTTTCACACCTTCATTTAATGCTTTCATAACATATATATTATCTTCACCTTTTATCAAAATTAAATTCCATATATTTCTTGTTACAATTGATATTTGTTTCTCTTCCTTTTGTACACCATATTATAAATCATAACTTAAAATGGAAAGTGGAAATTCATATTCAATTGTTTTCTTTAATTTTACTAAAACAATTTATTTCCACTTTCAATCATGTACAAATATAATATATGGTATAATAAAATTCAGGTCTTACATCTAAAAATCAGTTTCAGCTTAAAATCTTTAGGGCGATCGATGGGACTAGATACCAGTCTCTGCTGTTGACTACTTTGGTAAAATTGCTTCCTTTTCTTCATGTTCCTTATTCTTTTTTAAAGGGAAATCAATCACCATTAAATTTTCTTCTGATCTCTCCTGTTGTTTTCGTTTTCCTAATTCAAATGCTGCTTCACCTAAGACCTTGTTTTGACGAGCCAATTTTTTCCACCTTGGTCTACTTCCCACTCTGCTGCTCCTTACTATTTCTTGATGGAGCCATGCAAAGCTGTCAATTTAGCCCATTCCACATGTTTTCTGTCATTGCTCGCCAAGGTATCAAGATTTTGGGCTTCATCCCCATGTGGCAGATTCTTCTCATTACTGTCATTACGTGGCTGATTCCTTTCCTTTTGCATGGCATTTGATAGCATTGACTCACCATTTAATCCCAAAGATATTGATACATTATCTTCCTCATTGATTGCTAGAGGCGTGATCTCCTCCTGAAAATCTTTCCCTTTTGTCGCCCTAAGTGATGAGAAATCCCCTGAATTTCCTCCTGTTTTCGTGTCCAGGGATCTTACCACTTTTGTCACTTTCCTTTCCTCCTCCTTTGCACGCCCCTTCACTGCTGCAGGTAGATGATGAACCCCCGCTGTAAAATTTCGTTTCTTCAGTGTCGAGGCTCTCAGCCAGTTCCCGTACTGCTGTGACTTTGAACTTTTCTCTCCATCCATGATCACCTCTTCACATTCGATATCCCGATGTCCAAGCCGTCCGCAATCATAGCAAAACATGGGCAACCTTTCATAAGCCAGCCATCCTCTTATTTTGGATTTGTTTCTGCCCCCATCTAGCATGATTGCTCTTCGCAATGGTTTTGAAATATCTAGCTCTACCCGGAATCTTAAGAATCTGGACCAACCCCTCCTTCCAAACTTGCATCGATTGCTATTAAGTTCCCCATCTTCCTTCCTATACGTTCAACATAGTCCTGTGTTCTCATCCCTAATGGAAGATCATAAACACTGACCCAAAAGGTGGCTGTTTGAAAAACATACTCATCTGGTCTAAGTCCTTCATATTCTCTCATCATCAAGAGTTGCTTGTCAAATGCCCACAGTGCCCTATCGCAAACTCGATTTTTACCTCTTGCTGAGAGAAACTTGAATAGAAACACGTTCCCCTCAAGTTGGATAATGTCTACTGGTTTTGATAGTTTCCAAACCAATTTCAAAGTTCTCACCATTGCTTCTCCATTGAAAGGTCTAGTTGTTAACAACTTTCCAACCGTCCAATAATCCTCCACTTATGTTGCCTGTTATCCTGTACGTCATCCGTGCCGACCCCATCTTCCTCTTTCTTAGTTAAAGATAAATTTTTCTATAATTCTTTTAACTCGTCCACCATTCTACTTCTCAAACCTTTGTTTCGTAAGTTGTGAATCCCAAAGTAATCAACTGGTAGCCAAACTGAAATTAAGACTGAGAACTAATAACTATGAATCCCCAAAGATGTCTAAAGAAATACTAGGGACGATACCTCACTTGTCACTGACAAGACTAAGAGACATACTCACTAAAACCCTAGGCTCAAGGAGAAACTATTTCAAGATTCTTTCTTAATTTCTCACAAATGTTGTGGTGGCCTCTTTAATTAACTTATTAAACATGCTAAAATCAATTAAACCCAATAAAATTGAGTTCAATCAATTAAACACATTAAATATACCAACCCGTTAACAATTAAAGAAACCATATTAAATGGTCCAACTAAAGAAACCAACCTAATAATAGAATCAAAATTATATTATTTTTTTATTAAAAAATTTTAGTTTATTTGTGCTGGCTTAGACGAGCCTGAGCTTTTTTGTTATTTTTAAAATCCTAAACAGAGTACTCAAGCTTGAACATCAAGTTCGATTGAATTTGAGCACAAATAAAGTTTGTTAATACCATGTTTAGGCTCGGCTTGAACTTGACTTAATCCAAACATGATCAAGTCTACTCAATTAGACTTTGTCAAAGTTTTTATTTTTTGTAAAACTTTTTTTATATAATTTTTTTGATAATTTATTCTTTAGTAAAAAAAAAAGTAACATTTAATAATACTTAATTTTAATATATTTAGTGATATTTAGTAAGAAAAGCTTTAGGATTGCTTATTTAAGTAGAGCAAGGCTACAACGTGGCGAGAGATGGTTGGATTAAAGGTAGAGGATGAGAAGTGCTTTCCTTTTTTCTTTTTGTTTTTATTTATTTATTTATTTTATTAAAAGAGTAAAAGGCATAAGTAATAGCACTAAAACATATAGAGTAATTTTATTCACACCTTATTATTCGCTAGACACATCTTAAATATTTAAAAATCCTATTCCCAAAACCTATCTCTTCATTCTTACTAACCACAACCCAAAATATCTAAATTAACTCTTAAAATACCCTCAACCCCTCTTCACTTCTACACATCCTATATCTCTCAATCACCTTCTCTAAAAAAAACTCAAACAAATTTCTACAAAATCTTAAATATCTTCTAAGTTTTGTAATAATCTAAACTAAATTTATCATTAATTTTCAGTTAAATTTATTTTTCTTTCATTTGATTGCATAGAGGGTTTTTGTGAAATTTTTTGATTAAAATTCATGAGCTTATAAAATTTTTTTTCCTAGAAACCGTGTCTCATGGCTAGACCTGCTCAAGGGCCGGGCTACCCGCCCAAGCCCGAAAGCCCGTTTGAAATTTGGTCGGGCTTGGACAAAAAAATTTGATGAAAAAACGGGCTTGGGCAAAATTTTTAGGCCCGTTTAAAAATCAGGCAGGGCCTCGGGCTTGACTTTCAAAGCCCGAGCCCGGCCCGACCCGAATGAAATATATTATATTATTTTTTATATATTTATTTAGCATAATATAATTTTTTATATATAAAAAAACATTATTGATTAATAAAACATGATTATAAATATTTAATATGAAAATTAACATATAAATTTGGACAAATTAAATTAAAATTTAAAGGAAATAAATAATTAAAAAATAAATAATTAAATAATTAAAAATTTTAAAAAATAAAAAAATTATATTTGGGCGAGCTCGGGCTTATGGTACAAAAACAGAATCGGGCTTGGGCAAAAAAATCTGCCCAGATTACGAGCCGGGCCGGGCTTAGGTACCAATAACCATTTTTATTACCTGTCATGGGCCCGACCCGAACCCGGCCCGAGCCCGCCCATGACCAGGTCTACTCATGGCATGGAATTATCATGAGCCATAAATGGCTCCTGTCAATTCCATGCTAGGAACCCTATTGGCCCCATGACAACATGTTGTCGAGCACTATATTTAATGCCTCGTATGGGGCTTATTATTGTACCCCACGACAACATGTTGCCCCATATATATAGGGCTTAGTAGGCCACTTGGCAGCTACCAAGAAGCTAATTAGGCACCTCGACAGCATGCTTCCGAGGTGTAAGTTATTACTCTCGGAAATTCACTTTCGCAAGAATCAAAATTTTTTATGGGTAAAGGTAAAATCGTATTTTAAATTAAGGGTATTTTAATATTAAAAAAAGTTTAAAATAAGGTGTAAGACCTAATTTTATGGGTGTGAATAGGTTCCCTTAAACATAAAAGCAAGAAGTTGTTTCGATTAGATAAAAAAAATGAACACGTGTCAATTGGTCAAGTTTAGACAGATGTCAGTTGGATTTATTTTCTAAAGATTACTTTCATTATAGTTTATAAATGTGCTTACATGATTCTTCAATTTTCAATTTTATGCATAAAGTCATTAAACCTAAGTTTAAACGACAATTTTCAATTTTATGCATGAAAATATGCCTTGAATAAAGTTGTCCATAAGTCGAATCGCACTAAGTTTGGAAGAGACCTAAGCCATATTGTCGTAACGATTTCGTCCAGGGACTCGACCGCTCGACGATTTTGAAAACATTTAAAAACAAAGAGAGTCGCCACCAATCTTTTTTATTAAGTGTGATTGACCACTTAAAAAATCTTATCTTTTCAACAAAATCTTAAAAAATATTTAAGTTTTATCAAAAAGATAATTTTGGTTCACGAAAACAAGATTTGGGTTCGGAGGTACGGTTACATGTGAGGAAGGATTAGCACCCTCACAACGCCCATTAGAAAACGGTACCATCCTAATCACGTGGTATCCTTTAATTTG
The DNA here is from genome assembly GCA_032173925.1 of Heritiera fomes. NCBI lineage: Eukaryota > Viridiplantae > Streptophyta > Magnoliopsida > Malvales > Malvaceae > Heritiera > Heritiera fomes. The sequence goes on along the minus strand of JAPDPM010000001.1, from coordinate 22,513,031 downwards.
AACAAAATAATCTTAGCTTAAATCTAATTTGCTTATTACAAAGAAATTCGTGCATTTGCTTAAAAAATTACTATTATATATGTTTTTTAAAAAAATTTCATTTTTTTGAAAAATGAACATGAATCCCTTTTATTGAAAAATTAAATCAAATACTCTAATACTTTTGGTAATATTTGAAATAATTTCCTCACCTAGAGATTTTTTAAGAATCACTACTTGTGACTTTTATAGAATCTCATCCTTGGTAGGGCTTACATTATTTGTATAATTGAATAAAAATTATTATATATATTTTTAAAAAATCTCATTTTTGAAAATAAGCATGAACCCCTTTTATTGAAAAATTAAATCAAATACTCTAATACTTTTGGTAATATTTGAAATAATTTTTCTCACCTAGAGATTTCTTAAGAATCACTACTTGTGACTTCTATAGAATCTCATCCTCGGTGGGACTCATATTATTTGTATAATTGAATAAAAATTGTTATATGTATTTTAAAAAAATCTCACTTTTGAAAATAAGCATGAACCCCTTTTATTGAAAAATTAAATCAAGTACTGCAATACTTTTGGTAATATTTGAAATAATTTTCCTCATCTAGAGATTTCTTAAGAATTATTACTTTTGACTTCTATAGAATCTCATCCTCAGTGGAACTCACGTTATTTGTATAATTGATTATAGATGCATATGATATTGATAAAAGATGTATGATGCGTATGGATTTATGAAAGGAACTTTATATATTTTGATTTTCTTAAAGAAACTCACAATATTGAAGAATTTAGCTAAACATCCCAATACTCTGGTAACATTTAGTTAATTCTTCTCACTTAGAGATATTCGAAGAATCACTACTTGTGATTTCTACGATATCTCATCATCGGAAGAATTTCATTTATTTTGAAATTAACGTTTATGCATATTATGCAAGCATATAGTATATGATGCACATGAATTTTTATTTCCTTATTTAACATATTTATTATTTTTTAAAAAATATGATTTGTTTTTATTTTAAAAAAATAAAATTTCATGTACTGAAAAATCACACTAAACATTCCTGTAGACACCCAATTTTGTCCAAATCGATGATACAATCGCTAAAATTTTCAGATCAATTTTTTTTGGGCCAATTGGACTTTCAAAGTCCAAATTAGAAATATATTGAGCTTCAAGGCCCAAAGAAAAATGGGCTAAATTAGGTTTTATTTACTTTCTTATTTATTACAATTATTATTTTTATTTTATTTTTACCTTTTTTATTTTACTTTATTATTATTATTATTATCATTATCATTATTACTATTGTTATTATTATTTTATTATTATAGAATATATATTAAAAAAAATTTTGAAAAAAGATGGTGCCGTGCAGGCGGCTGGCAGCCAAAATCACGCTGCCAGCCCACTCGGTTCCTCCTCCCTGTGCACCAAATCTGGCTGCCGCCGATCATAATCCCTGAATATCAGGGATTTGGTCATTGTCGACCCAAGAATGAAAAAAATTTTGGTTTAAATGCCAAGGATCGAACTGAAACAGGGGGGCTTTTTCCTTTTGGAAACTCTGGAATACCAAAGGAGATTTACAAAAGCCACCGTCCAAAAACCGAGACTCACCAAAACCAAAACCAAAACCACCGGGACCAAATCCCTAAACCCGAGAACCCCCAAAACCCAAAACCTAGATCTGAAATCCCCACCTGCAAAACACAAAACCAACAACAACACAAACCAAAACAAAAATCCAGATCCAAGAAAAAAAAACAGAAAATAAAAAAAAAGGGAAAGGCTTTCGGTCTAGCCGAGATTTGGGGATTTAGGGTTGCTTTTTGAGTGAAACGGAGGCTGGATTTAGGCTTAGGAGATTGAGAGCTTTCGGATAGCTATAAGCTTTTCCCTTTTTGGCCACCGGCGACGGCGACCGACGGCGGTCGGAGGCGACCCTAGCGGCGGCCGAAAATCGCCCCAGCCGGGAAAAGCCTTTGAAGGCTCTGAGGAGTTTTTTTCTTTTTTTGGTTAGAAAATTGAAATGAAAAAAAATAGATAGGTTTTTATAGTGTAAAAAAAAAAAAGAAATTGTTGGTGACCTGCGCGGACTCGGATCCGACCCGGGATCCGTGCACCCGACCCGCGTCTGGCTAGCCCGTCCGCGCCCCTCACCCGTTGACCAGACCCGACGCTCCGCAACCCAATCCGTGGCTAGTTGAGTAGTTGGACCTTGCGGGCTTTCCTATTTTGGGCTGCCATTTACTAAGCCGAGCAGCGAATCCACTTCTTTGCAACTTGGGGTTCAATTTGGGTATAATTTTTCTAATCTTTTGTAATGTTTAATTATTATTATTATTATTATTATTATTATTATTATTATTATTATTATTATTATTATTATTATTATTATTATTATTATTATTATTATTAATGCATGCTACAAAATAAAAGTTTTGAAAAATTTTCTTTTACTTGTATTTTCATTAATTATTATTGATTAGAAAATGTGTAAAAAAATATAAAAAGAAAAGAACAAGAAATCAAAAACAAAGAAAAATAAATGATGAAATTTAAATTTAAACAAATTGTCCGATGATGGGATATTACGGAAATCACAAGTAGTGATTCCTAGCTGATCCCTAGGTGAGAAGAGTTGTACTAAATGTTGCCAAAAGTATTGGAATATTTAGTATGATTTTTCAATAATTTAAATTTTTATTAAAAATGAAAACAAATAAGTTTTTTTTTAAAAAAAACAAAAACAAAGAAAATTAAATAAATAAAATGATGAAATTTAAATTCAATTAAATGAATTTTCGATGATGGGATGCTACGGAAGTCACAAGTAGTGATTCCTAGCTGATCCCTAGGTGAGAAGAGTCGTACTAAACGTTGACAAAAGTATTGGAATATTTAGTATGATTTTTCAATAATTTAAATTTTTAATAAAAAGGAAAATGAATAAGTTTTTTTTTTAAAAAAAGAAATATAAATAAATAAATAAACAAATAAATCAAAAATTCATTTGCATCATTTTTCATCTGTTTGCATCATATGCATTCATGATAATTTTTGAAATGGGTGTGAATCCTACCGAGAATGAGATTCTATAGAAGTCACAAGTAGTGATTCTTAAGAAATATCTAGGTGAGGAAAATTATTTCAAATGTTGCCAAAAGTATTGGAGTATTCGATTTAATTATTCAATACAAAAGGGTTCACACTCACTTTCGATAAACCAAATCTAACATTTTTAAAAAAATAAAAAAATATAATTTTGATAAATAATAAAATGCTTCAAAATGAAATAAAAAGGAATTAATTTTAAATATTAAATCAAAGACCATTTTATTAAAATTAAAGGATAACACTTGATTATTATGGTACCGTTTTTTAACGGGCATCGTGGGGGTGCTAATCCTTCCTCACACGTAACCGTATTCCAGGACCCAATTTTGTTTTCGCAGACCAAAATTGTCTTTTTAATAAAACTTAATTAATTTTGAGATTTTGTTAAAAATATAAAAATTTTAGGTGGCCAATCACACCTAGTCAAAAAATATTGGTGGCGACTCCCTTTGTTTTTTTTAAAAATATTTTCAAAATCGTCAAGCGCGAAGCCGTTACAACAATTCCAATACTTTTGGTAACATTTAATAGACTCTTCTCACCTAAGGATCAGTTAAAAATCACTACTTGTGATTTCCGTAACATTCTATCATCGGAATAAATATTTAATTATTAAAGCTTTTTCATTAACTTTTATTTGTTTTGATTTAAAAAATTCACTTTTATTTTTAACAAAAATTTAAATTATTAAAAAATTACACTAATACTCCAATATGCTAGTAATATTTAGCGAACTTCTCTCACCTAGGGATCAGTTAGAAATCACTACTTGTGACTTCCGTCACATTCCATCATCAGACTTTTTTTCATGAATTAAATTTAAACTTTATTATTAATTTCCTTTTTTTCTTTTAAAAACCTATTTATTTTTATTTTTAACAAAAAATTAAATTATTGAAGGTATTTGTATTAGAATGGGGATTGAGTGACTGGTTTCATGGGAATGAGTGGGTTGTAGAATAATAGGCGGCTAGTAGAAGGGGCGGCGAGCTGGTGGCCATAGCTTTAGGGCACTGTATCCACATTAATTGTTGATTGGATTTGATAAAATTAATTAAAAAATAAAATAAAATAAATATATAAATAAAATAAAGCAAATAGTAAAAACAAATCCAACTAGGACTTGGACCATAAAGCTTATATCTTAATTTAAACCGGGTTTGATTAATGAAGCTCAAAATTAATTCATTATATAAATTAATCTATTTGAAATTTGGGCCTTGAAATCCATGCATTTGGGACTAAAATGGACGTATATGAAATTTTTATTGGTTTGATTTAAATTAAATATCTTATTTTTTTTCTCAAGTCTAAAACTTAATTTAATTGAACTTAATAGCGAATCATTTAAAAAAATAACAAAACTTCAAAAAGAATTGATAAGTATCAAATTTATCCAAACAATTTGTAAATCCGGACAAATTAAGTGTCTATACATATAATAATGGCTTATATACAAGTTTGAATCCAACCCAACTCGCAAATTTGGGCATGACTTTTAGTTTAGGCCATTTCCTATTTTTTTCATACAAGCCCAATCCGATCCAAATAGTATTTTATTTATTTTTTGTATTTTCAATTTTTTTTATTTGTTTTTTATTCTTCTGTTTTCTTTAAAATTTTATTTTATTTTCACAATTTGTATGTTAATTTTCATATTAAATATATATAATTATGTTTATTAATCAATAATGTTTTATAGACGTATAATTAAATTATAATTACTAAATATTTTTTAAATAAAAAATTTTAATTATGTTCGAACCGGACTGAGCCTAGGTTTTGAAGTGTCAAGTCTGAATTAGGCCTAATTTTTAATTAGGTTTAAATATTTTGTCCAAACTCATTAATTACATTTAATATTTTTGTCCAAACCCTCTCAAAAATCAAGCAAGCTTTCGAGTTTAAGTGGATGGCCCAAGTTTAGCCTTGAATGAAGATATGAATAATATTAAACTAATTAAATAAAGTACATTTTATTTAATACTAATTAAAATAACAAAAAAATTCTGAAATTTATCATTTGACGTAAACAATTATATTTTCATTGTATTCAAATAAACTCTTTAGTTTTAATTTTTAATTTATACCAAAATAAGTCCTTAATTTTTAATCTATACTTAAAATAATCTTTACTATAAATCAATCTTTTATTTGAAATAAAAGCAAATATTTGGATACAAATTAAAATGATAAGAACTTTTTTGAGTATAATAAAACATAAAATTATACTTAAAAAAGTGAAATAATTTAAGAAATTTTTTAAGGGTTTATGTATGATGCAGTGACAATATATAGAAGCTGGTTAACTACATAATGCTACATCACTAATGAGCAAATTTAAAAATGCACAGACATTTAAAAATAAATTTAAAAACTTCATTAATATTTACTTTTAAGGGCTTATGCATTTCAAGTTTTATTCATTAATAAAGTGACACTATGCAATTGACTAACTGTATATAGACTTTATACATTATCAGTGCATTATATATAAACTCATTTTTTAATACTTAGCCTTGTTATCTTACATTAATTAGTTTTTTCTTTTTTTTTGGCACAAATTAAAAAATTTGGAAAAAAAAAGATTAAATAAGCTAAATTTTGACCCCAAACTTATTAAATGCCAACTATTATCTTATACGTTAAGTAGTTTTCCCGATAACTTCTAAATAAACTCCATTTTTTGTTCTTTATACCCCATCCATGTCTAATGAACAGTAAACACAATGAAAGAAATGGGGTATAAAGAGAAAAAATAGAATTTATTTAGAAGTTCTCAGTTTTCTCTTAGCTAATTACCAATTCACCATCAACATTTTGCTATATTTTTTGCCAGTGAATCTTTTCAGTTCCGTTAGGTATAGAGACTGATACCATCTCTGGTAGTTAAGCTGTCAATCAAATACATTGACGGCCAATCAGAGAATAATATTGTTAAATTTTCAAGTTGGGATACATATATATTTATATATATATATATATATATATATATATATATATATATATGTATATATCTCCTCCATGAAGTATGTACGATAAACATGTGACAAATTTAATTGAATATATACCTAAAACAATGTAATGAGTCAAAGTGACGAACGGTTACCTACCTATTTCATCAGCAATTCACAACTTGTCTTATACATTTGCACTTAATTATTTCTACTTTTTCCACCAAAACAATAAGAAAAATGTTTTGAACTTTGGGCAAATGCTGATTTCTGGTTAGTCGACAGCAACGTTATAAGGTTAGGTATATGATGAAGTTATTCTAGAAATTCTGTAACAATCCAAACCCTGAAGGACACGATAACTTCTGAAATTATTATATATTGTATATTTAAAATGAGTTTATTTTTATGTATTGTCAATATATAAATTACATATTATATTATTAAATTATGACACCTAATTATTTGATAAATTTAATAATAATTTATAAAAATTTATAAATTAATGAGGTGATTTCTTTTTTTTATTATTACAAAAGAAATATCTAATAAACATGGGATGAGAGAAGGATTGCTTGCATTCGAACCAAACTTTATAATATGTCACAATTTATCCTTAACCACTAAATCATGATGTTATTGGCAATTAATGAGGTGATTTCACATGTATGAAATTGTATAGTATCAATACATCAAATATAAATTCATTTAAAATTATGATTAACGTGATAAGGTCGCATGTAGTAATTTTTTTTGAAGTAAATGAGATCAAAGTTCAAAATATATCAAATTAAGTTAAATTACCAACGTCAATTAGACTGAGTGAAAAGATCTTGATGCACCATAAGTAAGATCTCAAGTTCGAGTCTTGTGAATAGAAAAAACAAAGTTGCAAGAGCTCTCCCGTTTGAGGTCTGACCATAGCTCGATTCCGGATTATTTGAGACCCAAAGTGACTATCAGATATCGAGAGATTTCAACAAAAAAAAATATCAAATTAAATTAAAGAACTTTGAGCATTTTAGCCAGGCCCAATTTAAAAATAATTAACAAAAAGTTTTATTATTTTTATGCGTTTAAGTTACACAATTTAATTAATGTAAAATTTATTCTATTGTCACGTCAGTATTTTTCTCTTGTTATGGACTAATAATTCTTGATATATATATATATATATATATATATATATATATATATATATATATATATATATATTATTTAAAGATACTAATTAATATGAAAAACTTTAAATTAAAATTATTTGTTAAAAAACGCATTTAATGAATTGACCTGAACTAGACATTGCACATTTGCACTAACTCAGCTAACTGTTTTCTTTAAAATTAAATATCCATTTTAAAATTTAACAAGAAATATCGAAACCCAAATTAATTTACACCCCAACAACTCAAAATACACAAACAGCCAAATTGCCAAGAGTAAAAAATGCATTTAATTGTGTCGCTCCTCTCGTGCTTGTCTGTCACCTTTCTTACCTATCTCTTCTTTCTGTTTGGTCCAAGATTTGTAGCAATAATATCATTAGCATTTTATTAATGAGAATAATACTAATAAAAAGAAACCTATTTGAAATGGAAGACCGCCAATCACGTTATATTTTTTTTTTTGATTATACCAATCACGTTATATTAGACAAAACTACATATATTATTCCTTAATTAATAATAAAGAAATTGTTGGTGGTAGAATTTTGAGGCACTCGGTTGATTTATTATTGGATTTCTTGAAAGCACTTGAAAAGAGGAAATTAAGGGAATTCTTTACTTCTCAATTACTTCTCAGTGATGGAAAAAGTAATCAAAGTGGTGACGAAATCTGTTCTTTCCATTGAGAATAGTTTCAAGTTTCATGCCAATGGCAATGCTGATGAATTGTAGAAAATCCCGATGATGATGCCTATGTATTTTGTCGTACACGGCAAAAACCATGTGAAGGTCAAACAATCCATTTTACCGGTTGTCAGTCAAAAGGCGATTATTTTCTAGTAATTTAATTAGTCAAACAAGAAATTGTTTCTATGACTTTATCCTCATGTTTTGTCACGTACTATTTGACAAATCAACATATACGCAAGATTTTAGGTACGCACATGTGCAACACTGGCTTGATAAATGGTTAGAAAAAATAAAAATGAATTTTTTCTTGTATATTTAGATATAGTTTAATTTTTTGAGTTATTATTATTAAAAAAATTTTATCGTTTATCATTCTCGATCCGAACATAATTAATCTTAAATCATAAAATAGATAAAAATATCTATGCTTAAAAAAATAATAAAAGTTAACTCGTCTTGACGAAATTAAACAACCAAAATATATTTTGAAGATATTGTTCATTGAATCAGTGCTTCCCCAATTTACAAACTATCCTCAATTGCAATTTATACAACATAAATGTATTTTGAAGATAATGTTCGTCGAATCCGTGCTATTCCAATTCCAAACTTTCCTCAGTTGCAATCCCCAAGGCCTTAAAATATATGTAATAATATATTGTGGGTTTTGTTAATTGGTATTTTTTTTTAATTTTATGATAATGGTTTCTTTTGATTTAACCAAAAAAGACTTGTTTTGATTTATTTATTTGTTGGTTTTTTCTACTTTGGGTGCAAGTTAAAGATTTTTTTTTAAAAATTACGATTGTAACCATTTCAAAAAATTCATTACATAATTAAAAAAAATCTTTTAAATTCCACTTGAAAATTAACATGTATAAGTTATATAGATAAAATTAAATATTACATGCTGACCATTGACTAATATGGCTGTTGATTCCACAAAATGAATTGAGACTTAGAAGCAAAAGTGCTCATTCACCAAGTTCCGGTGAAGTGCATGTTTTTTCAATGCGGAAAATAAAAGGAAAAGTGAAATGGAGAATCAATAAAGCGCATGGTAGGTGGAATAGATATTATGAATCGGTAAGAAAGTATTCTGAAACAATTACATTACTGATTTTGGATCAAAGTGAGTGAATATTTGTTGAAAACTCGTTGGCGAAAAATTATTAAAAATGTCAAAAGCTGACATATGGAGCAGGAAATTTAACATCTATACGATGTATAAAACAAGTCGCATTAACATGTATATGACAGCTGTCCTTTTTTTCTTTTTAATTTTGAGTGGGTTTTTGTAAATATTATTTTTATATTGTTTTTTTTTCTAATTTTTATATTGTTCTGATTTGATAAAAATTTATAAATAGTTTTAGTGTTTATTAAAATTAAATATTAAAAATAAATCTAACAATATAGTAGTTTTTAGTTTCATATATGATGTTTTTAATTGAAATAAAAAAATTTATTTTTAATTTTTTTAATGTTAAAATAGTAAAAGTACAAAAAAAAAGGAACTCACTGTGAAAAAAATAGAAAGACAATAAAAAGTTGAAACAAAAAAAATTTGAAGAGAATTGAATCAAATATTCACAATTTTTTTATAAATACTTTTATTTTTTTCTCAAAGTAAAAAAAAACATGAAAGATATGAAAAGCAGGGAGAGAAAAAAATTAAAATTCAAAATTTTTTTTAAGAAACTAAACCCAATATTCATGTAAAAAAAACAAATATTCAAAAGCACATATTTAAATTTTTTTACAAATTCAAATCAAATACCCAAAAAATTTGGTTTGCAAAAATTTGAATAAAATACTAAAAATATTACAAATAATATAAAAATTCAAAAAAATCATAAAATTATAGTATAAAGCAAAAAATTCCAAATTAATTTTTAAAACTTAAACAAATAAACAAAAAAAATATAAAAAAAATCTAAGAATAAAAAACTTTCAAAGAAAATCCTTTAAATATAAAATCGAAGGCTATAAAAGAAAAAATAAAGTAATAAATAAATAATTTTAATATTAAACACTTAGAGACTACCACAAATAAAAAGAAAAAATGGTAGTGCGGGATTAGTCTAATATGAATTTATCTAAAAACAAATAAATTAGGGTCAAATTGAATAAAAATTTAAATATTTTATAAGCATTTTTTTATTTTGGTCTATTGAATTTTTTACCTATATATATTAGAATTTTATTTTATTTTAAAAAAATAAAATTAAAAAAATAAATACAATGATTAATTGATAAATTAAATATTTTTATTTTCATTTAATAAATCAATATTTTAAAAATAAATATCTTGATTTATTATTATTTTTTAATACTATTTAGAGTATATATATATATATATATATATATATATATTTAAAAAAAGAAAAGCGTTCATGCAAAGCAGGATACGGTCCTAGTTTAAACAATAATTCAATTGAAAATTTTAATTTCTTAAGTCCTAAGCTCACATTTCGTATTTCACGATCTCTCTGTCTATATACTTAATATCAACTATGGATTTATTCATTAATTATGATTTAACATTTTATGCGTCAATTTTAATTACTTACGTTATCTTCTCGAACTTATGCCGATAATTGTTGGGAAAAAAAATTAAGAATTTAAGAAAAAGAGAAAAATATCCAAAGAATATTTTGATCAAGAGTTGAAGAGATAACTAAAAATTTTAAATTTAATTGTTGAACATGAAAAATATGAAAGTAATAAGCGTATATATGAAAAAAAAAATTAATATTCAACATTTTTTTTTTGTAATCACAAGTATCCTTATCTTTTTTATGGTTTAAGATTAATTTTATTTGGATCAAAAATAATAAACGATAAAATCCTTCTAACAGTGTGACTCTAAAATTTGAATCATGTCTAAATTTTTGAGAAAAAAAATCAACTTTTACTTTTTTCAACCGCTTGTTGATAAATTAATATTCAACATTGATTCAAATAATTATATTCTCAATTTAAAATTTGATAATTCGGCAAATCTAGTATTATGTTTTCTTTCAAATAAAAAATTTTCGGTATGAAAAAAAATAAAAACCAAAGTTTAGATTAAGTTGCCGTAGGGGCGGGGATTGACGTTGGCTTTGTTGGGTTTCTCGAAAAAGGAGATGGAAAATATTGGCAAAACAAGGTTAGGAAAGGGACGCGATATTCCAAAATCAAAAACACCACGAAAGTCGTAGGAAAGTGCAATTAAAGTGCAAGGGCCGAGAAACTACAATTTACAGCATTGGGCAGCTATGTAACCCTGCCTGCCATTTTGGACTGAAAACTCTTTCGTTAATGCTGCTAACAATAGCAGTAGTGCTATGGTTGGTGAGCCTGCAAACTCTTTGAACTCATAAGAATAAGACAAAATTGAAAATTTTATATAAATAGCTGTGCATTGGAAGCGAGCTGCATAGGTGCCTTCTCTTTTAACATTCTTCAAAGTTCCATCCACTCCCAAAAATACCACCTCGCTTTTAATTCCAATTCCCCAATCCAATGGCTCCTACACTTGCTGAACCATTCAGTGATTCCTCAGCTCTCATTGATTTCGTTATTAATCAAGGTAATGGAGTGAAGGGGTTGTCCGAAATGGGTCTCAAAGCCCTCCCTGCGCAATATATCCAACCTTTGGAAGAAAGGATGTGCATGGCTAACATCCTAGCCCAAGAATCCATCCCCATCATTGATATGTCAAATTGGGAAGACACCGAAGTGGCGAAATCAATTTGTGATGCTGCATCAAAGTGGGGGTTCTTTCAGATTGTGAACCATGCTGTGCCTGTTGAAGTGCTGGAGAATGTTAAAGAGGCTACTTATAGGTTCTTTGGGCAACCAGCTGAGGTTAAAAACCAGTATTCCAAGGAGCATTCATCTTCAAATAATGTGAGGTTTGGCACAAGTTTTACCCCTCAGGCAGAGCAGGCTCTTGAGTGGAAAGATTATCTTAGTCTGTTTTACGTCTCTGACGAAGAGGCTTCGGCACTATGGCCTCCTATTTGCAGGTATAAACAGAGCGTCCAAATGTCCAATTGCTTGTTAGATTTTCTTGCATCGTATATATATTAATAGACCTTTCTTGTTTTTCAGGGAGCAAGTGCTAGATTACATGAGGAAGTCTGAAGTTGTGATTAAACAGCTATTGCAAGTGCTAATGAAGGGTCTAAATGTGAATGAGATTGATGAAACCAAAGAATCGTTGTTGATGGGTTCAGTGAGGACTAACCTTAACTACTATCCCATTTGTCCTAACCCAGAACTTACGGTTGGAGTTGGGCGTCACTCTGATGTCTCAACCCTCACAATTCTCCTTCAGGATGAGATTGGAGGGCTTTTTGTAAGGGAAAACCAGGGTAATAACTGGATTCATGTTCCTCCAATTAAGGGTTCTATTGTGATCAATGTCGGAGATGCGTTGCAAATATTGAGCAATGGCAGGTACAAGAGTGTTGAACATCGTGTGGTCGCCAATGGAAGTAAGAACAGAATTTCTGTCCCCATTTTTGTGAATCCAAGACCTGGTGACATGATTGGACCATTGCCTGAATTGATTGCAAGCGGTGAGAAACCAATTTATAAGCAAGTTCTTTATTCAGATTATGTCAAACATTTCTTCCGTAAGGGCCATGATGGGAAGAAAACGGTTGAATTCGCTGAACTATAAACATTTCGTCCGATAAATATTAATGGGGCTTGTAGATTTTTTTTGTTTGTGAAAATGGCTGATAGAATAAACTGCAAGCATTAGAGTTCATTATAATATGCTTCAGGATATTAGAAAGCTAGCCATTGTGTGTAAAAAATATATGTTGCATAAGACTTAAATGACTTCTTTTATCGTTCTTTCTCCGCTTCTGCTTGCCAGTAAAGTTAAGGTATATTATCAAGAGTCTCCTTATTTCATGTACTACCAATAGTCTCCTAAATACAGTTGCTTTCTTTCTTTCCTTTTTCCCTTTTTTTTTTCTCTTAAAAATAACCAAAAAATATAAAAATAAGCTTTATATATAAATATATATTAATTTGACATATTTTGTACCCAAAAAAATTACATATTAATGCAAGTTGTTATTTTTTGTGTACAAAATATGTCAAATTTCAATTATAATACCAACAACTTCTTAATCGAGTGGTTAAAGATGAGTTGTGACATATTGTATGGGTTCGAATCCAAGCATTTTCATCCCCATTTTGTTAATATTTCCCTTGTAATAAAAAAAATTCAATTATAATATTGATTTTATTAATTTTAGTTATAATATCAGTAATTTGTATGATATGGAGTTATAAAATTAGTTATAAATATTAGTTATTTGTAAAATTAATTTTATTAATTTTAGTTATAATATTAGTTATAAATGAAAAATTAAGATGGAGTGTGTTATGATGCTTTAGACTTCTTCAAATGTATGTATATATCTAAAAAAAATATGTTGCAAGCATACAAATAGAACTCTGCGATATGACAGACTTGAATAAATTTTCCAAAACCATGTCTTGGAAAAGATTCATGATTGAGCAGGGGAAGAGACGACGAAAATTAGTCCCTGGTCTAAGAAAGGTAATTGTTGTTTGTTTACCGCTTCTGATAGTTTAAACAGGAAGATAAAAATATCAATTGCTGCTTATGTCAAATCTTGAGGGTGTTTAAATTTTATTTAATTTTTTTGCTGAATTTATCATACTAATTGATATGGTAATTTGTTTGTTTAGTTTAATTCATTAATTATATATATATAAAAGATAATTATCCAATATACCATTTGAAGTTTTTTAACTTTACAAATAAGATTAAGAAAATGGCAAATACCATTTAAAAAATTATTAAAAATATAAAAAAAATTAATTAAAAAAGAAGATGAGACATATGATGGTTTTTTAATTCTGTTTGTGAAGTGAGAAAATTTCACTGCAAATGTAAGCATAATAATTCATAATCTAAAAAATTTGTATCCCTTACAATACACAGATTAATTTTAATTATCAAATTAATACTTATTATCCCAGTATATATCACAACCTATCTACAAGATTGCACAAAAACTGCTTGAATATCACATCGCATGAATAAATAAATTTATAATATTTATATATTTTAAATATAAGATAATAGTTTATATATATTAATTTATATATAATTTTTTTTAAGAAGTTGGTATTACAAAAGAAAGCAAAAAATCTAAAAATCTGTAAAAATTCCCCATAACTGAAAACACATACACACAAAAAAGAGAAGTAAAAAATTTAAAAAAAAATAAGGAAAACTTTTAATTTTTTTCTTTGAATCAGAAGATCAAAGACCATTGAAAGTGGATTTGGTGAGAAATAAGTGATTTTAATATTAAATTCTCAAAGCTGATCACAGACAGGAAAAGTGGTGAATGTTTGTTGGTCAGGTCCCTATTTTGGATCTAGCGAACTTAATTCAAATTGAATAGCAATTTAGATTTTTGCTGACGCATTCTTTTAACTTTTACCTATTTAATTCTAATTTTGAGTATGAACTAAGCTTATCACATTACTTTAAAATACGTAATTTTGTTTGAATTTATATGAATAAAACTTTTATTACTTTAGGATATTGAAAGAAATTGATGTTATTAATTTCTTATCACATTACTTTAAAATACGTAATTTTGTTTGAATTTATATGAATAAAACTTTTATTACTTTAGGATATTGAAAGAAATTGATGTTATTAATTTCATTCAGAATTTTTTTTGATGTAATTACAGATATCCTCATCCGTTTTACTATTTGAAGCTAATCCTATTCAAATCAAGAATGATAAACAATAAAATCCTCTCAAATTTCATTTAGAATTTTAATAATAGCTAGAATAGATACAACAATTAACGTAATATGAGACTTCGTTTCATAGGTAGAAATAAAGAGTGAGAATGAAAATTTTATTAATCTCATAATTAAATTAAAAGTAAAAAAATTATGAAATTTAATTATTGAATTAATTAATTTTCTATTATTACTTTTTTTATCCTACCAAGCAAATGGTAAAGTGTTTTTAAAAAGACTTAAAGGTTGGGGCTCAGTTGGTAACGCAGGTTGAGTTTGTGGGAAGAGCTCTCAGGTTCGACTCTCACTAAACACATCTTTGGAGAGGGGTGAAAAGCCTTAACTGTGACTAATCTTCGAACATGATTAATCTTATACCGTTAAAACGGATGAGAATACCTGTAATTTACAAAAAAAAAAAAGGTTTTTAAAAAGGTTAAGAATAAAACATTTTAAATTAAGACTTAATTAACACACATGGTAAGCATTCCATTAACAAGGCATGTATCTGAAAACCATTGGGCGCACACAGATCCCTACGTATGAATTTATTAAAGTTTGACGACAAAACAACACATTTTGAAGACTTACTGTTCAATATTAACAATTCGGCAAAGGGGATTCATTGAAAATGTCCAATGACCCAGTTATATATATTCTTCACTCCAATCTTGGTTTTCACTCTAAATTAATTATACCAAAGTCTTCTTTTACAAACCTCTTTATTTACTGTTAATTCAACTTGGAAATCTAGGTTAAGAAAATTGTTGGGATTTTTCAAAACAGAATTGTATTCCACAAACGAATGAGACCAACGCGGAATTAAATCAAACATACAAGAGACAAGATTTAACGTGGTTCAGCCCAAGTGCCTACATCCACGAATAAGAGAGAAAAATCCACTATAAAACATAGAGATTACAAAGAGTACAAAATATCTTAAAACAAACACTAAACCCAAGCTCCGAAACAAACGTAGTTTCTGCTCTATAGTGTTTAACCCATGAAATTCTCATGCAACACAGTGTTTTCTCCACAAAGATTACATAGTGATTATATATCTCTCTCAATCCCCTTCTAAAGGTTAAGACCAACTCTATATTTATAGAGCTAAATTACTTGATCAATAAGAATTCCTATTCACTAAAGAATCTAATCTATTAAGAGTATTTATCTTTAAATAAGCTTAACCATCAAGTAATTCTTTAACCAATAAAATTTTATTATAATCCAAATTAATTCCCAATAGAATTTGAGTAACATCTAACAAAAATGAAATAAAAGACCATTATTATTTAATTTCACTTTTTTAGACTGAATTTAAAAGGAAAAAACAAAAACAAAAACAAAAACTTTTCTAGTCGAGAAAGTGTTTGATTTCCTCAATGTAGGTTATATATTTAAACTTAAACTTCAAAAGATATCTATTTATATATTGTTTGTTTTTGAATCTGACATCATTTGGATTAAAAAATTAGAAAAAAAATATTTGAAAATTTTTCTCTCTAATTTCGTAAGTTGTTGGTAGAGTTTAAACGAGATCAGAGAGTTTCCTTGTAATTAAATATGATTTATTTTAAAATTAATAATATTTTAATTTGATTTGTGGAATTTAAAGATATTATATGCATGGGGTCTAGCCCTACATGTTTAGCTTTTAAAAAGACAAGTAATTTTTATAATTTCTATACATTGTCAATATATCGAGATAACTCACACTTTTAAAATTTTTCAAGTCCTTAAAAATATTTAAACTAAAAAAATGTCAAGTCTTTAAAAATAAATACAAATAAAATTTTTTTCAATTTGTTCATAAGAATTTATTGATGAAGTGTCAACATTTAATATATTGACATACTATATATTGTCAGTACATCATATATAAATCCAAAATTAAAAGCCATAAATCTTTAGATGACTAAGATTCTTCTTCGGAAACTAACAAGGAAACATATTTGTTCTCTTTGTCTCTATGTAGCTACGTATAACAACCAAAGAATTCAGAGAACGACGGCAACACATGAAAAAGAAGAAGAAGAAGAAAAAGAAAGGAGCTTTTGCTTGATGCAAAAGTATGAGTTATCTTGCTCCATAAAGAAAATAAGGGGAGAGACAAACCATTCAATAGTTGAAGTATTTTTTAGGTATATAATCTTGGTGGATCCCAAGATGTAAGTTTCATTATTTTTTGGTCAATCATTGGAACATTAAGCTTTGGTCATAAAAAACATACAGTATTCAACTTTGTAATTGTTGATTTACTCATATTGAATTTTTATCAAGTTTGCTCCTTAATTTTAGTTTTTTTTTTTTAATCAGAGAGTTTTCCATGTTATATCTGATGTCTTTTTACTTTGTGTTTTATTGCCTACCTAATATTGTTGATTTATTTTCTCTCTTGGTAGTCTGGTTTAACAGTATCGTGTTGGTTATTATTATTAGCTAGCATTTTTGTTGTCTATTCTGGTGGGGATTTATATTGTGATATTTGCTTATGCATTGTTTGGGGCTTGAGGCTCAAACAATTGGTATCAAAGTTTGGCTATTACTTTGAAGATGATGGAGGGTTTTAAAAATCTTGAATTAAATAAAGATCCATCGTTAAATTGGCTACAAAACACATCAACTGTGATGAAATATTTCTAACAACTGTGATTTTGAAGACGAAATTTCTTTCGTAAATTTCATCGTTATTGGCATAGAATCTTGTAATGTCTTGCGATTTTGCTGTCGACTATTGTGTGGATTTATATTGTGAGATTTGTTACATATTTGACACTCGAATTATAATCAATTTCTTTCTTTAATACTTGAATTTTGAAAATTCAAAATTAGATATTCAAACGACTTTTTTTCCATCTAGCAATTTGCATATGAAATTAACAGTTTTGTTAAATTGAAAGTTCAAACGGTCGCCCATGCGTCAAGTATACATCTCAACAATTAGAATTTGAAATTTTTATAGTGTAATAGGTTATAGAATTTGAAATTTCGACATATAGAGGTGGAATTTAAAAGTAGTTGGCAGTTAGGGCAAAGTTATATGTGTAGCAAAAATAAGAATAATAATGACAGTAATAATATTAATAATAACAGTCAAAAGCTCTGACATATTGGTTAGAAAAAATAAAACAGCTTAAGCCGGTGAAATTTGATTTTTGATTAAGGATACGTAATAATATTCTAAGTTCAAAGGTAGCAATTTAATTCAACCTGCTGATCTTTTTGTGCCTTTAACTCCTTCAACGCATTTGACATTAACAGCATACAAAAGAGAAAAAGTTTTGTACGGTAAGAAATCTGATCAGATTTGGGATTTGGGACCGGAAAACGAAAGGCATGCTTTGACAAATTTTATATATATATATATATATATATATATATATATATATATATAAGGCATGCTTTGACAAATTTTATATATATATATATATAAATAAGGCATGCTTTGATAAATTTTATATATATATATATATATATATATATATATATAAGGCATGCTTTGACAAATTATATATATATTTTATATATATACACAAAGATGAATTCATTTATATCGGTATAAAATAACTTTATTTTATATTATTTCATATTTTTTATATGATTTAAATCTTTTTAATTTGATCATTGAACATTATATTTTATTTAAGTAGATTATGTGTATAAAATTTTAAATTAATCGAAAATATTTAATTAACTATTAGTTTAAAAATACAAAAACTTCAATCATTAATATATATTAAAAAATATATTTTTTCGATCGAAATGATAAAGTTATCATATCGATTTGAAATTTTATATGCATAATAGATATAAGTAAATTGTTTAATCTAATTGTTAATTAATTTGTAAAAATATTAATTCTATATGAAATTATAAAAATAGTATGTAAGTTATATATATTTATTTGTTGAATTGAAAAGAACTTCATTGGTCTAAGAAGAAAAATATGAGAGGAAGAAAAAAAACAATATCATCAGAGGTTTGAAAAAAAATCACGATGGAGATTGAGATGAGCCGTGAACTTTGAGAAGGAAAAATTATGTGTATGCAAATGAAAGAGACAGGAAAGTACTCGGAAACCGCTATCAGGTGTAAACGTGTTAGCTGAAGATAATCAGAATAGAATGGCCATGTTATTCGACCTACCATTTTGGACTCCAATTTTCTGGCAATGAAGCTATGAAACTCAAAGGTACAGGTATGTCCTTTACTAGATGGATAATTGGCTTGGTGAGGCAAACTGTAAAATTCGTCAGCGCCGCTTTCGACCTTAGACTAAATTCTCTATAAATAGCTGCGCATTGTAAGCAAGCTGCAACAGTGCTACCATCTCTCCTTGCACTCTTCAAGCTCTATCTTCTTCTAAAAACACCACCTCTTTCTAAACCAATGGCTCCTACAGTTGCTGAACCATTCAGCGATTCCTCAGCTTTAACTGATTTCGTTATTAACCAAGGTAATGGAGTGAAGGGCTTGTCTGAAATGGGTCTCAAAACCCTCCCTAAGCGATATATCCAACCTTTGGAGGAAAGGATGTGCATGACCAACATCTTAACTCAAGAATCCATTCCCATCATAGATATGTCAAAATGGGAAGACCCCGAAGTGGCGAAATCAATTTGTGACGCTGCTTCTAAATGTGGGTTCTTTCAGATTGTGAACCATGCTGTGCCTGTTGAAGTGCTAGAGAATGTTAAAGAGGCGACTTATAGGTTCTTTGGGTTACCTGCTGAGGTTAAAAACAAGTATTCCAAGGAACATTCACCTTCAAGCAATGTGAGGTTTGGCACAAGTTTTAGCCCTCAAGCAGAGAAGGCTCTCGAGTGGAAAGATTACCTTAGCATGTTTTACGTTTCTGAAGAAGAGGCTTCTGCATTCTGGCCTCCGGTCTGTAGGTATAAACAAAGAGTCCAATTATTTTTATATTTTCTTGCATCTACAAAACATCCTTGCATGCACTCTAACAAATATATGTATTTACGTATTAATTGATCACTTGTATGTTTATTTTTTCCAGGGAGCAAGTGATAGATTACATGAAGAAGTCTGAAGTTGTGATTAGACAGCTATTACAAGTGCTAATGAAGGGTCTAAATGTGAATGAGATTGATGAAACAAAAGAATCGTTGTTGATGGGTTCAGTGAGGACCAACCTTAACTACTATCCCGTTTGCCCAAACCCTGAACTTACAGTTGGCGTTGGGCGTCACTCTGATGTCTCAACTCTCACAATTCTCCTTCAGGATGAGATTGGAGGACTTTTCGTGAGGGGAAACCAGGGTGATAACTGGATTCATGTTCCTCCAATTAAGGGTTCTCTTGTGATCAATGTTGGAGATGCATTGCAAATATTGAGCAATGGCAGGTATAGGAGTGTTGAGCATCGTGTGGTCGCCAATGGAAGTAAGAACAGAATTTCGGTCCCCATTTTTGTGAATCCAAGACCTGGTGATATGATTGGACCATTGCCAGAATTGATTGCAAGCGGTGAGAAACCAATTTACAAGCAAGTTCTTTATTCAGATTACGTCAGGCATTTCTTCCGCAAGGCACACGACGGGAAGAAAACTGTTGAATTTGCTGAACTCTAAACATAATTATTTCTCATTATCTTCGGCCGTTGTAAGGTTGGAGACCTATTGCAGAGAAAGTTGATAAAATAAACAGTATACATCTAAAAAGATTATAGATGCTTCAGGATCAGGTATGAAACTGGTCATAAGCAAAAGGCGTATCTTGTATGAATCTCGAAGGATAAGATGAATAAACTTGCAAGCATAGAACTATGTTAATATGCTTATAGCAACTACGCATTATGCAATAGATGTATCATGTAATAAGCCAAAAAGAAGTTTATTGAAAGTATATTCTTTTTTAGTAATATTTCCCCTCACATTCTCCTTGTGAACAATTTCAAATTTATTAGCAATATATAGGTTGCAAACAAAATATATGTTGGCTGTGAAATTTGAATGTTTTTTCTTTAGTTTACTGCATATAAAAGAAATCTTACATATATTGAAACCACAACTTAGGTCTAATTAATTTGATGGAGTTAGGTTTCTCAAACTTTATAAAATACACCAAAAAGAAAATAATATAAAGTAAATGATTATCATACAAGAGAAGCTTTTCTGGTCGAAACTCCTTTTGCTGAATGAAAATAAATAAACCTTAATTTTCTCCCTCAAATTACTTGTAGTTAATTATACAATATGTGTAATACATTTTCAAGTCATGGCTTGAAAAGAGAGACCCATGATAGAGAAAGCAAGGAGGAGAAAATTTGGTCCCACCTTTGTTCAACATATGGGTATAGCTGCCTCGTGTCTTATTTAATTCTTGTTGGTTTCTTAATTAGGTTAGGAGTAAAAATAATAGCTTCTTATTGACAATAAGAAGAAATAAAAATAAATTTTTTTAAGCATTTAAATATGATTCAAATTTTGAAATCGTCACTTTTTGAAGAGCTTTATCGTTTATCATTTTAACCCAAATAAAATTAATTTTAAATCGTAAAACAGATAAAAATACAAATTATTACACTAAAAAATAATAGCTTGTTACTCTACATATATGCACACACATACACCAAAAAAAAAACATATAACTTCTAATTCCCACGTGCATAACATGGTACTCCAAACGAGTTTATTTAGATTTTAAATTGATCCATTTGTCGTAATCAAATCAGTATCTGAATTTCGATGTCTACGAGGAAAATCTATATATATATATATATATATATGTATATATATATATATATATATATATATATATATATATATATATAGTATGGAAGAAAAATAAAATCTTTATCTTCGTGCGGTTAGAGTAGAGGGAACGAATGGAATATTGATTTTATATTCCAAATTTCCAAAAGTTGATCTGTTGGGGCGAGTTATTTGAATATTTGCTTCATTTATGTTCTTACTATTTTTTATTCATTCATCGTACTTTTTTTGTTCTTAATTTATTTTCAAAAAGTTTAAGAAAAAGCATTAATTTTGGTGTGTCTTGTATGTTAAAACTTTATATTTTCGTAAATTTGATGTTTTATGCTTTTTAATGACAAAAAATAGAATATATAAATAAACAATTTATTACATATTTGACACTAGAATTATAATCGATTTCTTTCTATAATACTTAAATTTTGAAAATTCAAAATTAGATATTCAAACTTTTTTTTCATCCATCAAATTGCATACGAAATTAAAAGTTTCCTTAATGAAAAAGAAGAATATGCATCCAAAATATCTTACAACACACGTTATGTTGACTTGATATTTTGATCACGTGTATGCTTTTATTGTTTATTTTTGGATACATCATCCATTTGACTATTGGTGTTAGTCTTGTCTACAAATTGATAGAGAAAAGTAAATTTTGACTTCTGAGTTCTTAATTGTGATATACTTTTAGCTAATATTAAATATAGAATATTAATTCAAAAATAAATTTAAAGTATAAAAATTAATATTAGTAAGGTTCAAAAAGAAAATAGGACATAAAAAGATTCAACAAAAAAAACAAAATATCTTAAGCATTAAAAATAAAATGACTTAATAATCAAATATATCCTTAATGTTTTTTTTGCAGAAAATGAATATGAATACTCAACCTTTAATTTTATTGTAAAAATCTATAAATTTTTATTTTACTATAAATAAATTTCAAACCTTTAAAAATATAGTAATTAAGTAAAATAAATAAGAGATTAAGCTCTTATAAGCCCTTGATGTTTTATTTTACTGTAAAAATTTATAATAGATTTAGACTTAATTGCATTATTTTCAAAAAATTATGGGTTTATATAGTAAAATTAAATGTTAAGGGTTTGTTTTTATATTGTGAAAAATATTGAGGGTATATTTAACTATTTTATAGTTTTGGATTATTTATAGTTGGAATTGGAATGAAACTATACTTATCAAGTGGGGACAGAAAATCATTATTTTAGTAATGAAAAAGTAATATTATACAAAATGCTTTCATTTCTAGGCCTAGTATACAAGATAACTCTATTATGGCACATGAATTTTTTTCATACCCTAAACTGGAAAAAGAGGAATAATGCGAAATACTTGACACTAAAATTAGACTGCGAAAAAGCCTACGATAAACTTGAATCGAAGTTCATTAAGGACTGTCTAACACAATATAAATCCCCTCCAAAATGGAAAATTTTAATAATAGAATGCATCCAAACTCCAACACTCCGCATACTACTAAATGGAAATCTTTTGCAGCCAATCAAACCTACACGAGGATTAAGACAAGGAGATCACATTTCTCCCTGTCTCTTTATCCTCTGTTTGGGTACCCTCATACGCTCACTGATGCATAAATAGGTATTAAAACAATTTCAAGGATTAAAAGCTTTGAGAAACGGACCAACCATTCCAGCATTATGATTTGCAGATGATTGTTTTATCTTTTCAAAACCTACAAGGCAATCTTCGATTACCGTTGAAACGGATATGTCAAAATGTTGCTCTGCCTTTGGCCAAAACGTTAGCAGAACCAAATATAACATCAGTTTCTCCCCAAACACAGGTATTAGACAAATATCTAGGACTATATGTTTTCACAGGTCGACTTTGGCATAGCTACTTATTCAAATAAATTAAACACTTGGTATTACAAGTTCCTATCCTATGCTGGTAGAAAAACATTGATCAAATCAGAATTTTCAGCAATTCCAATGTATGCACTATCAACATTCCTTATGCCAAAAAATTTTATTACTAAATTAAATAAAATATCCCAGAACTTCCTTCGGAACATAATAGATGATACATATTGATAGACTAAAGAAAAAGAATTTTTTCTTACTTACTTTTCTGTTATTCATTCTTGGTAGTTAGTCTGTTTTTGTTAGTTAGAAAAAGTTATTCTCGTTTTTACTAGCTCAGTCAACTAATGTATATAAACACATATGCTGTAATCTTTTTAGTTAGTTGAATGAATTCTTCAAGATTCATAAATCCAACAGAACTCTCGATCAAAGCAAAATAAAAAATCACCCATACCATGGACCACCGTTTGCCTTCCCATATCAAACGGGGATTCGAATAATCTTTGCACTCTGCTTCTCAAACACAGATATTAGCCATGCAGCATCCAAACCCACCAGCTCTGTCATCTGGAAAGGAATTACTAAATGTATTCCACTTGTAACACAACATATTAAATGAAAAATTGCAAACGGTAATTCAATAAACATTTGGACAGACAATTGGACACCATTAGGCAGACTTCCAAATCTAAATATCCAAGACATTCCTGACAACCTAAAAACCACTACAGTTGATAGTCTAATAAGTTTCAATAATTGGAACTTGGAAACAATCACACTATACTTGTCAAGGACTCCATTAGACTACATAAAAGGTATACCGTTACCACTACATCCTGAAACTAATACTTCTGGTCCCTCTCAAAAAATGGAAATTTTTTGACAAACTCATTATACAACATTTTAATTTTATATAATTCTCCCTTTCAACATCCCCTTTTACCTTGGAAGAAAATCTGGACTCTTAAAATCTTGCTAGAAATAAAAATTTTCCTTTGGACACTAGCACATCATGGGTTACCAACCTCATCATTGTTATATCAAAAACATTCTATTCCCTCTCCCATTTGCAACCTTTGTTCTCAAGCAGATGAAACAATATACCATCTGTTCAACTTCTGCCCTAAATTCGAAAATCTATGACAACATTTAAACTGGAATTGGAATTTTAATTTTAATCACATCCTTATCCACATCCCAGTTATCATACACTTACTTAAATTATACCATACTTTGTGCAATATATATGCAAAACTCGCTCTGGTATGTTTGGAAAACAAGGAATGAGATGGTGTTCAGTAATACCAATATATCATTACAAACTATGCTACATAACACCTTCCATTTGATTCGACATTTCCTATCCACAAATATACATCCCGGACCATTAAATCATTCTACCCTCTATACCACAACTTTGCCTAATATCCTGGACTCCACCAAACGCTCATTATACCAAACTAAATACGGATGGATCTAGTCTAGATAATCCGGGTCAAACAGGTTGTGGAGGAATTCTAAGGAATGATGCTGGTAACTTTATCTTTGCATACTCATACTATTTGGGAATTACCAAAAATATCATTGCTGGGCTTAAAGGCATTCTTATTGGGCTGCATGTAGCAAGGACAGTAGGAATTCAGTTTTTACTTGTGGAAATTGACTCCCTTATATGTTTACCTTTGCTACGTATATAGGAAGCTGGATTTTCATCCATACCAAGAGACTATCATTACTGATATCATGGACTTGGAGGCAGGATTTCATCTGTTGCATGCTAGTTTTGTGTACTGTACTATCCCGGATTTTCTACTGTGTTCGTTCATTTTAATTCTTGTAATGGTTTTAAAACTCGTTTTATTAAATCTGCAGTATCCTATTCTTTGAAATTTAACTAAACAATAAATCTTGCCTTCTTGTTTTTTCTAAAAGAAATATATATACCATTTTTTATTGAGTCTTGTACCTTCTGCGTTATATGTAAGAAAACATAATAATTCTGCTCCGTTTTTGTTGCATGAAGAGCCACCTGATGGCCATAATATTTCCTTAATAGGATGGTTATAAAGTTCCCTAGGAATTTTGATTATGTTAACTCGGAGGCTTTAAGCAGCACATTGTAATCCTCCTGCGTAGAGGATTTGTTTTTCTATTTTTATGTTGATTAATGCACCTTTTTCAAAAAAAAAAAGAATAATTTGAGTAAATTTTTAATTTTCTTAATGACAATTAATTACATATTATTAAATAGTGAATATAAGCATGACCTATGCCTCTTATTTTGAAATTAAAAGTGTTTTTGATTCAAAATAAGACCGATCATATTCAATTAAAACCTTGAAATTTTAGATTTGAGTTTAAATCCGATTATGTTGTTTAATTTTTATATTATTAAAATATTCGTAAATATTTATATCTTTTAACAAATAAAATGAAAATAATTATTTAATTATATAATATAATCATTATAAATATATATAATAATATAATCAAACTTTTTGAATAGGGATAATGACCCATGCAACTTCCAAAGTATTGGAAAATCAAAGTATCCAAATTCCAACGTGATATGTGTATTAAAAAAATTCAATCCGGCATCCCAAACGTTAAATTTGTCTATCGAGAATCAAGTAACTCCAATTTTTAATGTGTTAATGAAAATGCGGACATGATCATTAGTCAATAAAAATTTGACACATGTAATATTGCCACGTCATTGAGATAAACAATTCAAATTTTTACATGTGATATTTTTTCTGAAATTGAAAAATAAAAACGAAAATATTTTTTTTAATTTTTGAAATTAATGAAATAAAAAAAGGAAAAAAATAGATGGGGAGAGAGAAAATAAGTAAAGACAAGAACTAAGAGGAGAGAGAGAAGGGAGGGGATGGGAAATTTGTTTTGCTTTTTTTTTGGTACAAGAACTTTGTTTTGCTTTGCTTGTGTCAATTGGTCGCTTTGAAGCTTTAATTAGATTTTTGCAATATTTTTATTCAAACCAACCTAAGCAGGTTTTTTATTTTGTGATTCATATCGATTTTAATAGAAAAAAAATCCGATCTGATTCAAATTCATATGAATTGGTTTGGATCGGTCATTTGATATTTAAGGTTTAATAGTTTTGGGTTTTTTTTTCAATATTTCTTTTGACATTTAACCAATTTTTGGGTTTTATTTCAATTTTTTCATATGTTTTAATTAAATATAAAACTAGAGTTTTTATTGTAAGTAGTAAAAATTTCAAAATATTAAATAACAAAATATTCGAATATAATCTATATATGAATCAAATCAAATGAATTTAGTTTAATAACATCAAAATTCAAATTTGAATCGAATTTTATTATTATTCAAATTAAATAGTTTCAAAACTCTCGATTCAAATTTTTAATTTTTCGGATCTTTTTTCGTTTTAGTCATATCAACATTTTCAATTGACAATCATAAAGCTTGTGATTAAATGACACATGCGCAGATTGCAAATGCGGATATTCAATGAAACATTTTTTTAATTCAAGTATCATATTAAAAAATTTTATACTATAAGGGTCCTGCAAACTGGTGACGACAAACAATAACGAATTTATTGAAACAGTACTTTTTAAAGCAAATTGTTTTTTTCTTTTTCTTTTTACCGACTCTTTATGATCTCTTGTCAATTCAACTTGAAAATAGTTGGTAATTTTCCAATTCGATTTAGGATCATTATGCCAAATTTATAGGTTTAGAAAAAGGGAGGCTTCCTTTCAAAAGTAAAAGAAAATGGGAGCTAGACGCGTTTATCCAAATGATTGGAAAGAAACAATTTGAGAAAAAAGAGAGTAAACTTTTAATTATATGAAACAGAAAATCAGAAGATACGATTTAAAAATTAATTAGAGTTAATGAAAGAATACAAATCATCTAAGACAAATCAAAGATTTACAGATGAAAGGTAAGGAAGGAAATTGAGTTGGGGTTTGTAACTTGTGACCAATTTCAAAATGATTCTGAAGTTCTTGTTTGCCGTGGTTATTAGTTTTGTTTGACTAAGCGAAAGGCAATGAAAGGGAGAATGTGCATGCGAATTCCGACACAAATACAACGAACCTGCTTGATTTAAATAAACTGTGAATGTGGTCGAAGGAATTGCACCCAGACTACGGAACTCCGCCTGTCATTTTGGACTCGCTCAGTGCGTGTAGTGCGGCAATGAAATCCCAAAAGTGGGCAGAATATTAATTGATCACCATGTTATTTGGCTCTTGTGAAAATTGAAAGTCCTCCACCTTACTTTGCTCAATATAGGGTTGGTGGGGCAAACATATATTTTCTTTGATACCATCAAATATAATTAAGAAAAGAAGAAGTCATCGTTGGTTTGCCTAGCTAGACAAATGTGGTATATAAATAGCAGTGCATTGAAAAACCAAGCTGCACATCTGCCTTCTCCTCTAACACTCTTCAGTCTTCAAAGCTCAATCCACTTCCAAAAGCAGCACCAAGCTCTTACCTCAAATAACTCAAACCAATGGCTCCTGCAGCTGCTGAACCATTCAGTGATTCTTCAGCCCTCACTGATTTTGTTATTAAACAAGGGAATGGAGTGAAGGGTTTGTCTGAAATGGGTCTCAGAGCCCTCCCTAAGCAATACATCCAACCTTTGGAAGAAAGAATGTGCATGACCAACATCTTAGCCCAAGAAACCATTCCCATCATTGATATGTCAAATTGGGAAGATCCCGAAGTGGCAAAATCAATTTGCGGCGCAGCGTCAAAGTGGGGGTTCTTCCAGATTGTTAACCATGCTGTACCGATCGAAGTTCTAGAGAAAGTTAAAGACGCTACTTATAGGTTCTTTGGGTTACCTGCTGAGGTTAAAAACAAGTATTCCAAGGAACATTCATCTTCGAACAATGTGAGGTTTGGCACAAGTTTTACCCCTCAAGCAGAGAAGGCTCTCGAGTGGAAGGATTACCTTAGTCTGTTTTACGTCTCTGAAGAAGAGGCTTCTGCATTATGGCCTCCTGTCTGCAGGTATAAACAAATGAGTCCAATTATTTTTATATTTTCTTGCATACATAAATGATAAAACATCCTTACATATGCACAGAATTTGCTAACAAATATATGTATTTACGTATTAATTGACCACCTGTATGTTTATTTTTTTCCAGGGAGCAAGTGCTAGATTACATGAGGAAGTCTGAAGTTGTCATTAAACAGCTATTACACGTGCTAATGAAGGGTCTAAATGTGAATGAGATTGATGAAACAAAAGAACCACTGTTGATGGGTTCTATGAGGACCAACCTCAACTACTATCCCATTTGTCCTAACCCAGAACTTACAGTTGGAGTTGGGCGCCACTCTGATGTCTCAACCCTCACAATTCTCCTTCAGGATGAGATTGGAGGACTTTTCGTAAGGGAAAACCAGGATGATAACTGGATTCATGTTCCTCCAATTAAGGGTTCTCTTGTGATCAACGTTGGAGACGCATTGCAAATATTGAGCAATGGCAGGTATAGGAGTGTCGAGCATCGTGTGGTCGCCAACGGAAGTAGGAACAGAATTTCAGTTCCTATTTTTGTGAATCCAAGACCTGGTGATCTGATTGGACCATTGCCTGAATTGATTGCAAGCGGTGAAAAACCAATTTACAAGCAGGTTCTTTATTCAGATTACGTCAAACATTTCTTCCGCAAGGCACATGATGGGAAGAAAACTGTTGAATTTGCTGAACTTTAAACCTAATTATTTCTTATTATCTTCAGTCATTTTAAGGTTTGAGACTTCTTGTAGAGAATGGTTGATATGGTCAGAAACTGGCCATAAGAAAATAATGTATCTGTATGAATCCCGAAAAGGTTATTTAAATAAATAATAATACATTTTTTATTAAATTCAAAATTCTGATTTCTTAGGGTAAATTAAAATTGTTGCAACAACTTGGCAGTCTAAATCCAATCAAAAAAAAAAACTTGGCAGTCTAAAACACTGCTTCAGAATTTTTTTTTTTGGGTGGAGCATATACAAAAAAGTAACTCTTATCACATGAAACGGAGAAAAAAGAGGTAAGCATCAACAATGATGAAAGATGTCATCAATTATCATACAGGAAAAGTTGGCAGCACGATAGAAAATAATAGGCGTATAGCTGACCATGGAACAAAAGAAAATAACTTGTTTTATTTCTTTTTCCCAGTCTGCTTTAGAAAGTCTAAAACACAAAAGAAAACTATAAAATATATAGGAATTTTGGAGGTTTTTTCTAAATGAAGATATTTTTAAAACTTAATTCCCTAACGAAGGTATTTTCATTCTTTATTCCAAAACAAAGATATTTTGATATTAATTAACTTCCATGTCAACATTTTATCCAAGTCAGCATCTTCATTTTTCAATTTTCTCCTTTTTTTTCTCCTGTTTAACACATTAGTATCATTTGCATAATTTTATTTTCTATCACCAAAATCATTTTCTAATTTAAAGTTCCATCAAATTACCATTTACAAGCAATAAGACAAAATAGCTAGAGAAAATATTATTTGTAAAATCTAAAAGTCTACAATATTCATCAACACAAACAACATTAAGGATAAAAAAAAACTAAACTGTAATTCTTAATGCTAAGATTCTTATCTAATAAAATTCAGGATAATATAAGATGAAGACAAGGTCGGGGGTAAAAGAACTCAATTTGAGAGGGCCAACTGTCAACCCCAGCTTTGATTGGTTTGTTACTCAGTCAACCATCTAAATTGGCTTTCCTGCTTACATAGTTTAATTGAAAACCCTTGAACTGAAATCCTTCATTAGAAAAACAATGCTGGTGCGAAAGATGGTTTTAGAGCTAACCAAGTAGTTTATGTTAATAGATCTTGCAATTAAAAAAATCAAAGAAAAATGATGACAGAAAGAAATTCTGGGGGAAAGAGTGTCAGTTATTGTAACATCCCGTTAACACATTTTTCACGTATTTCCATACAACTTTACCGGTTGGGCTGTCTGCGATGCCATTAACATTCAACAGTAACAGTGATAAATGATAAACATTTATCTATTAATTATGGAATATGAAATTTCTTTTCATTATTCCTTTCATCTGACATCCCCTATTAACCTTTATTTCACTAAGGTATTACTGTATACATATGTCTGAAATATAAAAGAGAAGAGACTGTACCTGTCACATTTAACGTGCCATGCCTCAGTGCTTTAACATAGCTATACCCATCTGAGAGCTAATTCTCTCAACTCCATGTACTTCTTATCTGTGGAGTTAAAACAAAGGGGTGAGCGATTGATACGCTCAGTAAAGGAAATATATGCTGCTTTAAAATAAGCAAAACTATATATCACAACATATTTATTCTTTTCTTAATAATAACCCAGTAGAAAAGACAATGGATATATAGTAAACAACTCCCTTAAAACATAATTCAAATCACTGGCTAACAGTTTACTTTAAAATGTAGTAAACACTATATAGGATTTCAACAAATCCTCACAGTAAACAGAAATTGGTAAGTTGAGACTAGGCAACAAATAAATCATGCTATCATTGTTCCCCCTCCCCCTTGCGAGAACGGAATCTGCCGCTTTTGGAGTGCACCCGTAGGCCATCGCCCCTCACGGCTATCTCAGATCTATGGCCATAATCTATAGATGGTCCTCGGGTCCACTTGCCAAGTGACCTCGAGACCGCTGATGACTTGGCGGGTCCATCAGCCCTGTGACGCCTGAGGTGCACTCATTGGTCCATCGACCGAGCCACCGCCCCAGGCGAGTCACGCAACTACATGAATAATAATGCATGAATTCAGGGCCTAAAGTCTCAAAAATCACTTTCATATCTCATGAAAAAAACCGTTATGGAATTATTTCACCCATATTATCATTTTCTCAAAATGATTCAATTTCCAAAAAGGTTTAGGTTTCCTGTTTACAAAACACCTTGAAAACATTCTAAAATCTCAACTTTTAAAATCTGCTCGCCCATGGTCAGCTCACCCGTTATGGCTTGCCCATGGCAGCTCGCCCATGGCGGAGAACATGTGTTCGCCCGACCACTTGCTTTTAAAATCTGAAAGCAAAACTGGCTCACCTTCAGTGGCTCGCGCAGTAATCAACTCGACAAGACGGTGAATTATTATTCGCCCGCCACTTAGCTTTTCAAAACAAAAGTATGTCTCGTTGATAGCGGTTCGCCCGCCTTATCTTTAAAACAAGGGCCGCCCGCCCAAACACATTAAAAAGGGTTTGCCCAACTATGGCTTACCCAGATTTCCCTTTAAACAAGGGCACTCACCCAGTTCTCATAAAAGAGAGCTCGCCACTTGGCTCGCCCCATAGCTTTCCTATAAAAACGGTTCGCCCGCCCTTAAAACTAGAAACGGGTGTATAAAAATTATAAAAGGGCTTGACTTGCCCGTCAATACCAATTCGCCCAACATAAAAATACAAGGGCTCGCTCGCCCTGTATCAGTTCATCCAGAAAACAGCATAGGGGTCGGCTTTTAGCTCGCCCGAATCAAAATAATTATCAAATAACTTCCTTAAACAATGCATGTCAGAAAACAAAACATTTAACTTAATGTTTTCATAAAATTTACTCCACAGGACATGCATCACTTCACACACATCTCCCTTACCTGGTTTAACGAATCCTTGCTTCCTTCTCGCCTTCCAAATCGCATTCACCGAGTTCATAATTCCCGACTGCAAATAATTTATAAATTCTATTAATATTTTCATTTCATATCACTTGGCGAGATTGAAATAAATCAAATGACTACTCGCCCAATAGAGCTCCAACTAGTTCGCCCAGACGAGCTCGCCATTCACCAAATGGCTTCCACGTGGTAGCTCGCCCGCCATTACTCACCGTAGGTTTGTGAGCTCGCCCAACATTCAACTCACGAGGCCTACATTGGCTTAATTGTAGGAGTTCGCCCACAATCCTATTCGCCCAAAGCCTCTGCATTTGAGCTCGCCCATTAATTCACTTCACTAGAATTGGGCGTTCTCGCCCTTTGAACACAAACTTCACCTTGGCGAGTTCCTTATTACCTACTCGCCTCATTGGCGATTACAAGTTTTCAACATGGGCGATCACTGTAGTCGCCATTGTCGTCACTTATTCCATTAATTTCCTTGTTTCCATATTCTCTAAAGATCTAACTAAAACAAGGTTGTGTTCTATGTTGTAAACATATAAGTCTACCATTGAATATGAAGAACACCTCAGAAATATGAAACTCACCTCAATCAACTGCACTTCCAGAACAGATTGCTTTCCATCTCATGTTGGCCTTCCTTTGCCTATTCTTTTAGCTCATCAAGTTAAGAAGGAAAGGTTTGCAAGCTGGTTTATGTATTTAACCAACTTAAGGTTGGAGTTTAGTAGATCGAACATGGCAGAGAAATGAAAGAAACAGAGAAATGGCTTTCGTAAAAAAACTGGAGTTGGCTGACTCTGTTATCCTCAATTGTTTCTTCTTTTATAGCTGTGCCATCCAATCAGAATTCACTACTTGGTCTTATCTCATTTCCAGCATTTATTTCACGTCTATCATGCATTTAAGGCGTGAAGAAAACTGCAGCTCAAAGTGGCGTGGAAGTCTCCCTTTCACACACCTTTTTCTGCTTCTGTTGACCTTGTTTTACTTCTCAACCAATAAGGTTAATTCCTTACTGACTTCAACATCTTCTCCATTAATTGTTTTCAACCATGTGACTTATAAGTCAATTTTGGCTGCCAAATGGTTTCATTCTCTTTTCGTTTTGTCCGTGCATGATTCCAGTTCGCCTCCTCATCTTGAGTCATCAACTCGCCATCTTAATCTCATGTCGCCAAATGTAATTCAGTTTGCCAACTCAATATTTGGAAAATATAAAATGATTCCCTTCCCTTGGCAATTACATATAGTGTGATAACCGTAAATTTTTCAATTATTGAAAATTAATATTAAAGCAAATAAATAAAATTGTGAGAGCGGGATATTGGTGAAAATCTCGAGAATTGAAGAAGTGACAAATCGAGAAATTCGAGTGAAGAAAATTAAATTGGAAATTCGAAAAAAAAAAGGAAATGAGGAAATTTAATTTGGATAAATGGAAAATCAAAATTAAATAAGGAAATGAGAAAAGAAAATAGAAAATACGTTTATATAATTATATATTATATAAATATATTTTTATACAAATACATATGTATTTAAAATATTATATGGTATATATATAATTATACATTGGTATACATGGCTATATATATACTATTTGAAGGAATTAAATAATACATATGTATTTCAGTAAAATCTCTTATGTATATATAAATATATATATACATATAATTGAGAAATGTAAATATTGATTTACATTAAAGTTGAAAATATATATATGAAAGTTATTTAAATGGGAAATAATATATGTATAAAATATATGTTATAGTATATAATATATAGTAAATAGTATATTATATACTAAATATGGAAAGAGGGGAAAAACAAAAGAGGAAAGGAAGAATCGGGGAAGCAAACCCGATCCTTCCCAGCCAAATCCCGACGGCAGCACCCACTGCCACCGCCGGCGAGAGGAGACCAGATAGAGGTAGAGGACGCCACCGGCCAGAAGGGGGAAGTGGTTGCCGGCGTCGAAAGGAAGAAACGAAAGCGAAAACAGGGGCAGAAACCGGCGGAGGCCGGGAAGAAAAAGGAAGAGAAAGTGGTGGTGCCGGCCAAATCGGTCGCCGCCACTGCCACCGAAGCACCACTGGAGGGAGAGGAAGACGATGGAGGCCACGGTTCAGGTGGAGAACGGCGAAGGAAGGCCGACGGAGGAGGAGAAGGAGCCGAACCAAAACCGAGTAGATCCGCCGCCGTGCCGTCGATTCGTGACGAACGGAGGCCAGATCCGGCTTCGTCGTGGTGCCGGCCAGCTCTAGAGCCGCCGAACCGCCAGAGAACCGGCCACCGAAGAAGAACCGGCGGTGAGGGAGGTAGACCGGTCCGGCGGGAAAAGAAAGAAAAGGAGAAAGAAAAAGAAAAAGAAAAGAAAAAGGAAAAAGAAAAAGAAAAGAAAAGAAAAGAGAAAAAGAAAGAAGGAAGAAAAAGAAGAAAGAGAAAGAGAAAAGGAATTTCGAGAATTTGGAGAATTCCCGAGAATTCGAAAATTACGGGAATCCCGAGAATTACGGGAATCGGTAAAAAATTTCGAAAAATAGTAAATTATTTAAATAATTTATTTATTTAAATAATTGTGGAAAAATTCTAAATTTTAGAATTTAATTTTCAGAAAATTCCCTCGATGACCGAGCCAATGGAATCGGGCGAGGTGAACACGGGCGCGACCTTCAAGAGGCAGTCGCCGACCCGAAACAGGTAAGGGAGACATGTGCCGCCTATAACGATATTCGGCCACATGTTTTAAATTATGCATTTAATTTATAAATGCAATTTATAATGATTAGTTTTAAAAATTGTGATGATTTATCGGTTTCAAATTGTGGTGAAGTACCAGTTGAGAAATATAAACTGTATTTTCGTGCAGGAGGCTAGCCAAATCGGCAGCCGTTATACTGCCGAAAAATTACTGAAATTTACCGAAAATCATCGAAAACCAAAATAAAAGATTTGATTTCACGTGAATCGATTTTCGGGTACGAAAATCGAGAAATCAAGTAAATTTCATAAAACATGAATATAGTGATAACTGATTTTAAAATATTCATGTTTTCAAGAATGGTGAAAAGGAAATCATTTAAAATTCACCCGATAGATGATATTTCACGTGAAATGAGATGGAAATGAAAAGAGACTAAAGTGAATATTTTTATAAATATTCTTAAATATTCACTTGATTTTATATAAAACCTTTATGGTTTTGATTATGGAAATAAATAATTATATAAATTCCATAAAGGTTAAGAAATGATGAAAAATTATAATTTCGAGACTAGAGGTCTCTACACGTGTTTTAGAAAGAAACATGGTTACGGGATTTATGAATTTGGAAAAATAAATATTTTATTTTTCATAAATTATTGAAAACCATGTTTTCAAGTGAAAGCACGGAAAAGCGTGCATAAGTGTTTTACGGTGGAGAAAAGACAGTTTTGCCCTTCTATACTTTCAGTGATGATTTTTCAAACTGTCTTCATCGTATAGAAAACATGATATATACCTTTATGAAATAATTTGAAAAATGTTATTTATTTTATAAATTTCATAAAGGTGATTATATTTACATGTGAGTCTTATGGATATTTGATTTAAGGTGTTTAAAAATCCATAAAGGCTATGGTACGGTTTATACTGTTTTGAGACTTTAGGCCCTGAGTTCATGCATTATTATTCATGTATTTGCGTGACCCACCTGGGGCGGTGGCTCGGGTCTATGGACCAACGGGTGCACCTCAGGGTGTCACAAGGCTGATGGACCCGCCAAGTCATCAGAGGTCTCGATGTCACTTGGCAAGTAGACCCGAGGACCACCTATAGATTATGGCCATAGATCTAGCAGAGATAGTCGTGAGGGGTGATGGCCTACGGGTGCACCCCAAAAGCGGACGACTTGTGTTCCTGAAGGAACAATGAGAGCATGATTTATTTGATGCCTAGTCTCACACACTGATTACTGTTTATTAAAAGGATTTACGGAATCTTATTTACTGTACTGTATTGTTTACTGTACTGATCACTGGTTACTGTTTACTGATGAAAAATCGTACCAAAATACTATGTTTACAGAACTGTATTGTACACTGAAATGGTAGCCATTGATTACTGTTTTACTGAACTTAAGGCTACCATTTACTGTTTACTGAACTGAAAGCTATCGTATACTATTTGTTGAATTGGTAGCTACTGTTTACTGTTACTGATTGAACCGTATCGAGATACTGTTTTACTGAGTACCGAATATACTGTTTTACTGAACTGTAAGATACGGTTGTTGATTTGAAAAGAGAAATAAATGTTTATTCTAAAAGAATAACATAAGAATTATTTCTAAGATAGAAATAATCGAAGAAGTGTTTATCCATTGATTGGATATTCACAAATCACTATACTGAAGAGAAGAGAAGTAAACCACTGTTTTACTATTGAACTGTCATGTGTTTTAAAGGACAGTAAAGTGAAAAGAAATAAATGGTTTACTCTGTGAAAAAATAAGAATCATATCGTTTAGAGAAAAAATGGATTTAGTACTCTCTACAGTTGCTTCTAGGTTCCGGAACAAGTATGGTATTCTAAAATACCTACCTTACTCTATCTGGATCCCTAGCCGACTGTAGTATCCTTCCTACATGTGAGCCTAGAGCCAGCTAGGAAGATTTTAAAAAAAATATATTTTCAGCATATAGATAGCTGAATATCAAGTGTGACATATAACTCTCTTACTGAGCCGTGGTTTGCTCACCCCTTAATTTTAAACATTTCAGGTTTTAAAGATTGTGAGATCAATTGATTGTAGATCACGGTTGTACATAAAGGACAATGTGACAAACCGATTGATTTATATGAGGTACGATCATTTATTTTCTGTATTTAGACATGTCTGTAGTACTACTTATCTGATTAACTAAGATAGGGGATGTGTATAATATAAACAATGTTATGTAAATTTGTTTAACAGTTAGTAAAAGTGAAGTATCACAGACAGCCCAACCTGATGAATTGTGTAAAATAAGGTGAAAAATGCGGTAACGGGTCGTTACATATAGGCTTGGCGATCACATTCGTCTATTTAATTTACATCATTCATATGGGCGATCACATGCCTTCGCCTATTCGGGCGATCAGGCTAACAATAGACATGGCGAACTCAACTATTCGCCCAACAAGCCATTAAACCATCATGCCAACAACATACTCGCCACCATTCATTGGCCATCCGTTCGCCTATTGGCGAACTCCCTAGCTTGGTCGCCCTTTGGCGAGCTGAACAACATTCTTGCCCATACAATATCTCACCGAAATTGCTCCATTCTCATCTCATGATAAGGAGCTTTTCACCCAAGTGGAAATCAATACTCTTTATTTATTTAATTTCCATTATCACTTTTATGAAATTAGATTCTACAGTAGTGTAGAATCGGATCTTACAGTTATAGAGAGATCACAAATTATCTAAACAAAAGTAAATCATTGTAGAAATATAAAAAGGAGTGAATTCTAATTTCTAATCATCACATTTTTTTTTCCGAAAGATGATCTTATAAAAAGTCAAAGAGAAGAGATGCAAAAAAAGATGTATCCAACTATTGAGAGAGAAAAAGTATCATACTAAGTGTGAATTGATCAAAAACTAATTTATTTATTTATCTTTTAATGAGTTGTTGATTTATTGAGAATGGTTAAGAAAAACAAAGATTTTGAAAAAAAAATTGCACAGTAGTTGAAAGGAGAAAGAGTAGGAGAGGATTGAAGGAAGAAAATGTTGATTTGGAGTTTGATTGAGTCAAATTACCTTTGTTTTGGAATAAAGTTTTTTTTTTGGCTTGGTTGTAATTTGCTTTGTCCATTAATAAATTTTACTTTAAATTCCAAAAAAAAAAGGTTTTTTTTTAGTAGTACATTTTCATTAGAAGTTACAATCACAATCAACATATTACATTCCATAAACAGGTAATTATAAAAATCGCATTACTCAAACTAAGTAAACTAGTAAATAACTATAACAAACTAAACAAACTAGTAAATAACTAGACTAACTCAAGCTTACACTTAATGAGACTCGAACCTGAGACCTTAAAATCTCATGGTCTCCTCCTTACCACTAAGCCAAGACCTCATTGGCTTTTGGAATAAAGTTTAAAAGTACTTTAATTAGGGAATTAAGATTAAAAAATACTATATCTTAGGAAAAAACTCAGGAATTTTGATTATGTTAACTCGGAGGCTTTAAGCTGCACATTGTAATCCTCCTACGTAGAGGATCTGTTTTTTTCCTTTTATGTTGATTAATGCACCTTTTCCAACAAAAAAGAATAGTTTGAGTAAATTTTTAATTTTCTTAATGACGATTAATTACATATTATTAAATAGTGAATATAAGCATGATCTATGCCTCTTATTTTGAAATTAGAAGTGTTTTCGATTCAAAATAAGACAGATCATATTCAATTAATACCTTGAAATTTTAGATTTATGTCCGATTATGTTATTTAATTTTTATATTATTAAAATATTTATAAATATTTATATCTTTTAACAAATAAAATTAAAATAATTATTTAATTATATAATATAATCATTATAAAAAGTATATAATAATATAATCAAACTTTTGAATAGGGATAATGACCCATGCAATCTCCAAAGTATTGGAAAATCAAAGTATCCAAATCCAACGTGATATGTGTATTAAAAAAGTTCAATCCGGTATCCCAAACGTTATATTTGTCTTTCGAGAATCAAGTAACTCCAATTTTTAGTGTGTTAATGAAAATGCGGACATGATCATTAATTAGTCGATAAAAATTGACACATGTACAAATTAATATTGCCACGTCATTGAGATAAACAATTCAAATTTTTACATGTGATATTTTTTCTGAAATTAAAAAATAAAAACGAAAATATTTTTTCAAAATTTGAAATTAAAGAAATAAAAAAAGGAAAAAAATAGATGGGGAGAGAGAAAATAAGTAAAGACAAGAAATAAGAGGAGAGAGAGAAGGGAGGGGAGGGGAAATTTGTTTTGCCTTGCTTGTGTCAAGTGGTCGCTTTGAAGCTTTAATTAGATTTTTGCAATATTTTTATTCAAACCAACCTAAGCAGGTTTTTTATTCTGTGATTCATATGGATTTGAATAGAAAAAAAAAACCGATCCGATTCAAATTCATATGAATTGGTTTGGATCGGTCATTTGAAATTTGAGGTTTAAATAGTTTTGGGTTTTTTTCAATATTTCTTTTGACATTTAACCAATTTTGGATTTTATTTCAATTTTTTCATATGCTTTAATTAAATATAAAACTTGAGTTTTTACCGTAAATAGTAAAAATTATAAAATATTAAATAATAAAATATTCGAATATAATTTATATCGGAATCAAATCGAATGAATTTAGTTTAATAACGTCAAAATTCGAATTCGAATTAAATTTTATTATTATCTAAATTAAATAGTTTCAAAACTTTCGATTCAAATTTTTAATTTTTTGGATTTTTTTTCGTTTTAGTCAAATCAACATTTTCAATTGACAATCGTAAAGCTTGTGATTAAATAACAAAAGCGCAGATTGCAAATGCGGATATTCAATGAAACATTTTTTTTATTCAAGTATCATATTAAAAAATTTTACACTATAAGGGTCGGCGTTTAGTACATTAACCCATTTGATTACAAGGCAAATGCCTGTTCAAAGGTCAACATCATTTTGCTGGTGGTCCGAACACATAGGGAGATTATTTTCATTTTAAAATTAGAGAAGCCATAAGAGACTAAAGACTCCAACAAACTGGTGACGACAAACAATAACGAATATACTGAAACCGCATTTTTTAAAGCAAATTGTGTTTTTTTTTATACCAACTCCTTATGATCTCTAGTCAATTCAACTTGAAAATAGTTGGTAATTTTCCAATTCGCTTTAGGATCATTATGCTTCTAAACCAAATTTATAGGTTTAGAAAAAGGGAAGCTTCCTTTCAAAAGTAAAAGAAAATGGGAGCAAGACTCGTTTATCCAAATGAGTGGAAAGAAACAATTTGAGGAAAAAGAGAGTAAACTTTTAATTATATGAAACAGAAAATCAAAGGATACGATTTAAAAATTAATTAGGACTAAACGAATATAAATCATCTAAGAAAATCAAAGTTTTATAGATGAAAGATAAAGGAAGGAAATTGAGGTGGCGTTTGTGACTTGTGAACAATATCAAAATGATTTTGAAGTGGTTGTTTGCCATGGTTATTAGTTTTGTTTGACTATGCGAAAGGCAATAAAAGGGAGAGTGCGCATGCGAATTCTGAAACAAATCAATGAGGGACGAAAGTACAAGGAACCTACTTTATTTTATTGAACTGTGAATGAGGTCGAAGGAAATCCATCCAAACTACGACTCCGCCTGCCACTTTGACTCGTTCATTGCATGTAATGCGGCAATGACATTGGAAAGGTGGGCAGAATCTTAATTGATCACCATGTTACTCTGCTCTGTATAGGGTTGGTGAGGCAAACATATATTTTCCATGATATCATCAAATATAATTAAGAAAAGAAGAAGTAATCGTTGGTTTGCCTAGCTAGACAAATGTGGTATATAAATAGCAGTGCATTGAAAAACCAAGCTGCACATCTGCCTTCTCCTCTAACACTCTTCAGTCTTCAAAGCTCAATCCACTTCCAAAAGCAGCACCAAGCTCTTACCTCAAATTACTCAAACCAATGGCTCCTGCAGCTGCTGAACCATTCAGTGATTCTTCAGCCCTCACTGATTTTGTTATTAAACAAGGGAATGGAGTGAAGGGTTTGTCTGAAATGGGTCTCAGAGCCCTCCCTAAGCAATACATCCAACCTTTGGAAGAAAGAATGTGCATGACCAACATCTTAGCCCAAGAAAACATTCCCATCATTGATATGTCAAATTGGGAAGATCCCGAAGTGGCAAAATCAATTTGCGACGCAGCGTCAAAGTGGGGGTTCTTCCAGATTGTTAACCATGCTGTACCGATCGAAGTTCTAGAGAAAGTTAAAGACGCTACTTATAGGTTCTTTGGGTTACCTGCTGAGGTTAAAAACGAGTATTCCAAGGAACATTCATCTTCGAACAATGTGAGGTTTGGCACAAGTTTTACCCCTCAAGCAGAGAAGGCTCTCGAGTGGAAGGATTACCTTAGCCTGTTTTACGTCTCTGAAGAAGAGGCTTCTGCATTATGGCCTCCTGTCTGCAGGTATAAACAAATGAGTCCAATTATTTTTATATTTTCTTGCATATATAAATGATAAAACATCCTTACATATGCACAGAATTTGCTAACAAATATATGTATTTACGTATTAATTGACCACCTGTATGTTTATTTTTTTCCAGGGAGCAAGTGCTAGATTACATGAGGAAGTCTGAAGTTGTCATTAAACAGCTATTACACGTGCTAATGAAGGGTCTAAATGTGAATGAGATTGATGAAACAAAAGAACCACTGTTGATGGGTTCTATGAGGACCAACCTCAACTACTATCCCATTTGTCCTAACCCAGAACTTACAGTTGGAGTTGGGCGCCACTCTGATGTCTCAACCCTCACAATTCTCCTTCAGGATGAGATTGGAGGACTTTTCGTAAGGGAAAACCAGGATGATAACTGGA
Source organism: Heritiera fomes (assembly GCA_032173925.1). NCBI lineage: Eukaryota > Viridiplantae > Streptophyta > Magnoliopsida > Malvales > Malvaceae > Heritiera > Heritiera fomes. Next base: position 22,471,406 of record JAPDPM010000001.1, on the reverse strand, counting down.
TTCATGTTCCTCCAATTAAGGGTTCTCTTGTGATCAACGTTGGAGACGCATTGCAAATATTGAGCAATGGCAGGTATAGGAGTGTCGAGCATCGTGTGGTCGCCAACGGAAGTAGGAACAGAATTTCAGTTCCTATTTTTGTGAATCCAAGACCTGGTGATCTGATTGGACCATTGCCTGAATTGATTGCAAGCGGTGAAAAACCAATTTACAAGCAGGTTCTTTATTCAGATTACGTCAAACATTTCTTCCGCAAGGCACATGATGGGAAGAAAACTGTTGAATTTGCTGAACTTTAAACCTAATTATTTCTTATTATCTTCAGTCATTTTAAGGTTTGAGACTTCTTGTAGAGAATGGTTGATATGGTCAGAAACTGGCCATAAGAAAATAATGTATCTGCATGAATCCCGAAAAGGTTATTTAAATAAATAATACATCTTTTATTAAATTCAAATTCTGATTTCTTAGGGTAAATTAATATTGTTGCAACAACTTGGCAGTCTAAAACACTGCTTCAGAATTTTTTTTTTTGGGTGGAGCATATACAAAAAAGTAACTCTTATCACATGAAACGGAGAAAAAAGAGGTAAGCATCAACAATGATGAAAGATGTCATCAATTATCATACAGGAAAAGTTTGCAGCACGATAGAAAATAATAGGCGTATAGCTGACCATGGAACAAAAGAAAATAACTTGTTTTATTTCTTTTTCCCAGTCTGCTTTAGAAAGTCTAAAACACAAAAGAAAACTATAAAATATATATAACACCAACCGACGAACTCAAAGTTTCCAAACAGCAGTTTCAATTTATGGACAAAACCTGGATGCTCAAGTAAATTAATACACGCTATTCTAGTCTTCTTGTGAGAATTGGGCTGCTCGCATCATGACCTCCAGCAGAACCTGTCATTGGTCATCATTAATTAATTGTGGTAAGCCAAGTGCTCTGCAGAAGCTGGGATACATGTTTGAAATGATCTTCCTATAACAAAAATAATCAGCTTAAAAATTGCAAATCTGGAATGTCTCATAGAATTTCAAGAAAAAAACTACAGGGGTACACCGTACACCATAATTCGTACAGGCACCCAAGCAAATTTAAGAGAATATGAGATGAATTTGTTGCACAGGGTAATAATAAAAGCCGAATAAGAAGTTTGAGGGAAAATACATAATGATCAGAATAAGACAATTTAGAATGAACAATCTCATGAAAAACGTTGGCAGCCTGCAAAATATGAGCGGAAAACGTTTAATGCGAATTATATTTATTCTTTCAAATCAAGATCTACTACTGCAAAAGTGACTAGTGGATGAACTATCACTACAAGAAAATTGATTTTCAGCGACAGAAATTTAGCTACGAAATTTTTTCGTCCCTGAAAAATGGTATTAGCAACGGATTAGCGATGGATTAGCGACGAAATTTATAATGAAATTAGCGACGGATTAGCGACGGAAATTCATCGGTAATTAGCGACGGAATATTTTCCGTCGCTAATTATGGCGGGAGGTGCTGTTCAATCGCGCCAAATATTGCCGACGGAATTAGCGACAGAAATTTCTGTCGCTAAATCCAAAACTATGTAAAGAAATTAGAGACGGAATTTTTCCGTCGCTAATTTGCTTTAGCGACGAAATTAGCGACGGAAAAATTCCGTCGCTAATTTCTTTGCAGAGTCACATGAAAAATAAGTAAGGAAATTAGCGACGGAATTTTTCCGTCGCTAATTCCGTTGCTAATGCCCTTTAGCGACGGAATTAGCGACGAAAAAATTCCGTCGCTAATTTCCTTCATATATTTTTCCCGTTGTGAGGTGAAAAATATTTATGAAATTAGCGACGGAATTTTTCCGTCGCTAATTCCGTCGCAAAAGGGCATTAGCGACGGAATTAGCGACGGAAAAATTCCGTCGCTAATTTCCTTACATTTTCTCAAACAATATTAAGAGAAATTAGCGACGGAATCTAATTTCTCTTCATATTGTTTGAGAAAATGTAAGGAAATTAGGGACGGAATTTTTCCGTCACTAATTCCGTCGCTAAAGGGAATTAGCGACGGAATTAGCGACGGAAAAATTCCGTCGCTGATGCCTTAAATCAAAAAAAATAAAAATAAATAAATTTCTTTCATTAAGCATCGGCGACGGATTTTTTCCGTTGCTAAAAAGCAAAAGCGGCGGAATTAGCTGCGGAAAAATCCGTCGCTGATGCCTTAAATCGAAAAAAATATAAATAAATGAATTTGTTCATTAAGCATCAGCGACGGATTTTTTCCATCGCTAATTCCGTCGCTAAAAAGCAACAGCGACGGAATTAGCTACGGAAAAAATTCGTCGCTGATGCCTTAAATTCGAAAAAAATAAAAAATTGTTTTTGAATTTTTCCCACCTAAAGTGTAGCGGGAAATATTTTGACATAGCATTAGCGACGGAATTTCCGTCGCTAATCCGTCGGTAATTCTGTCGGTAATTCCTCTGTATGCGCGCCAAAGACTCTATATATTCTCATATTCTCTGTTTTCTCTCCTCTTCACTCCTCTCTATCTTCTTTTTTGTCCATCTTCTCGTTTTTTTCTTAGTTTTTCTTCTTTATCCCTCTTTCCTTTTACTTTTTTCCTTTTTTTTTGTAAATTTACTCTATTTTTCTTTTATATTTATGTTGTCAATTTTTTTATATGATAAACTTTAATACTTATATTTTTGTTTTTTGGTTTTTTACTTACAGATGATGCTGATGATACGATGAGGTGCTAGTGATAGTGGTGATAATGATGTTGAAGATAATGTATTTTTGTTTTTTTTAGTTAATTTATTTTAAGATAATGTTTATGGATTTAAGTATAAATATTAGGTTTATTTTAAATGTTTCTCTCTCTCTCTCTCTCTCTCTCTCTCTCTAAATATAAATATAAATATAAATATAAATATAAATATAAATAATTAATTTCAGAACATTTTTTTGATAAAATTCATAGAAATTAGCAACAAAATCTATTAAATAAGTGAAAAAATTCATCAAATTAGCGACGGATTTCATACCATTAGCGACGGAATTTTCGTCACTGATGCTCTTTAGTGACAGAATATTTATTGAATTAACCAAAATAACAAACTATCAACGACGGAATTAGCGATGGAAATTCCGTCGCTGATGCCTTTAGCGACAAATTTTTTTATAAAATAAAATAATAATAAAACTATCAGCGACGGAAATTTTCGTCGCTGATGCCATTTAGCGACGGATTTTCATGTAAAATAAAAAATGAAATTATGTTTTTAGCGACGGAATTTTTCGTCGCTAATGACATAAAATCCGTCACTAATGTAAAAAAATTCCGTTGCTAATTAGCAACGGAATTACCGACGGAAATGAAGTTTTAGCGACGGAGTGAGCATCAGCGACATCGATTTTTCCAACAGAAAATTTTCCGTCGGTAATCCGTCGCTGAAGACCATCAGCGACGGAATTTAACTATCAGCAACGGAATTTTCCGTCGCTAATTCCGTCGCTGAAGGTTCATTTTTTTGTAGTGTATTGCGTTAGAGATGTATATGCACTATATCTCCAAAATAAGTATCACAAACTAGAAAATCTATGTTTCATGTTTCAAGGATATAATGAAACGCGTTTAAAAGATGCTTGATTTGCGTTCTACCTAATCCAAAACAAAAACAAGTGTCAAATGAAATTAAAATGCATCATCTACGGCATGAAGAAAGAACCATTTAGTCTAGTGACGCTATTTATGGTACATATAAACCGATGCCGGAGAAAGGATTGTATGAAACAGTTACATCACGTCAGTATATATCACTTTCATTCAAATCATGCCACGTAATCACAGTGTTGAAAAAAGTCAATAATTTATTACATAATTAAATGATGAATATTTATTTCAAGAAACTCATTAATGATTCTGATAATAAATCATTGACTTTTTTTAACAATGTGATTATGTGCCATGATTTGAATGAAAGTGATATAAACTGACGTGGTATAACTGTTTTATACAATCCTTTCTCCCGATGCCGACACTAGCAACTCGATTAAATAGAATTAGGTATTAAATAATCAAATTCAAATATTAAAATTATTATAGTCACGAATTCGGGTAAGGTGTGGATAATGATTTTAATGTACCCACTATCCGAATTCAATATAAAAAATAATTATTAAAATGATATTTATTTATATTTATAAATTAGTTATTATTAATGTAATATTTAATTAAATTAATTATTCTAATTATGATTTTTTAACTTTAATTTATTTTTATGAATTAAATTAAAACTATCAATTTAATTTTTTAATAATTTGTTCTAATAACTTTAATTTATTTCAATTTTATAAAACTGATTTGAAATATGAACTTAAAGTCAAATTTTGATTTAATAAATGAGTATTTAGCAGGTTTAAGTAGTTGACGTGTACTTTTTATATTATGTAGATAGGGTTCAAATAACACAAATTAAAATAATCAGGTAGTTAATTGAGTTTTGATATTATAAAAATAATCAGGTTGGAATAGAGGTGCCCATGGATCGAGTCGAGCCTATGCAGGATATTACTTGTTTTGGCATAAACCCAGCCTAACTCAATATATTGAGCCTCATTTTAAGCCCCAGCCTGTTTTGACATTTGCTCTGCATGGCCTGGCGAAACTCGGCTCGACCCGTATAATTATATATATTATATAATTATAATTATAATTATATATATTATAAAATTGTATGCATTATATAATTATAAATATAATAAAACCGATGAGTTTGATATTATGTTTTATAAATTATAATTATATATTATATCATTACGAATATAATAATGGTCATAAAAATATAAAATATATAAAATAATATTTTAATCATATTTTTGTTTAGGCCGGGCTAGGGTTTCAAAGTGGTAAGCCCAAAACTAACTATATTTTTGATCGAGCCTAAAATTTTTATCCAAACCGAATCATTGCATTTGATTTTTTTGCTTAGACTCTCTCAAAAATTGAGTTGACTTTCAAGCTTTAATGGGTTGTTGGACCCTTGGACAAGTCTAAATTCAAGTATGAGTATCCCAAAAAAGTATCATATGTATGTATGTGTATGTGTATATATATATACATACATAAATATAAAATAAGTTCATTTTTTTAGTTTTATAAAACACAAAAGGCTTATGAAGTGCAAGCATAAGGTTTGGACATACGTGGCCGAATCTATTGATGCGCAGGGGATCAATGCACAGGTATGCTTTAGTTGCTCCATTGTTTTTTTTTATTAATAATTGAATAAATAGTAAGATGCTATTATTCAAAGGGATTTAAATACTTTCATTTAGCTAAACTCCTACTGTTATATGCTGGCAGTCCATAATTAGGTGATGAATAAGGGATTTTCCTTTCCCTTTTGCTAAAGCAGATTAAACAAAAAGAGACGGATTTCAGACAAAGTAGGCTGCAAATGATAGTTCTTGCTTCGTTTTTTTATTTTGTACTGTTATTTTCAAATATAAACTCCAGAATTTTAATTGTGTAATGCATATAACCGTTCTAATATAGTTTTGTGCATATTTACTTACATTTTTTTTCTTATCTTCATTCAGTTTCTCCGATGGTGGTTTGCTCTTAGCTTCTTTTCTTTTTTTTTATTTGTAGAAGATAGTTCACTAGCCTTTTGTGACCTTTTCATTTTCTTCTTTTACTTTCATTCCTCTTGTTTTAAAATACTTGACTTTTTTTTTTTTGGTTACATTTTAAAATACTTGAGTTGCCAAATAGTTTTTTGTTAAAAAAAAAGGGGCATAATAGCTCTTGAATGCAATTAAATTATGGCAAAATAGCCAAATAAGCCCTTGACCTTGGGTCCAAAATGGAATTAAGCCCTCGACCTTTTATTTCGTGAAAATCAGTCCATAAACTTTTATTTCAGTGGAAATAAACCCTCAACCTTCTAAAATTATGCAATTAAGTCCAAATCTGTTAAATGACACTAACTGACGTTAGTATTGCACATGTGGCATGCCACGTGGCAGCCAAGTAAGCTATCCACATCAGCTTTCACTAACGGCAGTTAGTGTCATTTAACAGATTTGGACTTAATTGCATAATTTAAGAAGATTTAGGGTTTATTTCCACTAATATAAAACTTTATGGATTGATTGCCATGAAATAAAACGTTGAGGGCTTAATTCCATTTTGGGCTTAAGGTCGAGGGCTTATTTGGCTATTATTCCTTAAATTATTGATGCCAATGCTAGAAAGTTGCAGCGCTTGATTTGCAGTGTTTAATGCGTGTCAGATTCCCTGGAGTTGTTGTTCGAGTTTGACCCACATCTAAATGGCAATAATTCCTCACGCGTGCGCCTTTAATTTGCAGTACAATGGGCCCTTAAGAGATGCTTTGTATCTAAATGCAGAGATGGGCCGAAACCAATAAAGAGAAAGATATCCGCATACAGAGATGAAAATGCTTTATATATATATATATATATATATATATATATATATATATATATATGATGCATTGACAATGTATAATTTTTATACACTATCAATACATCAGAGATTGACACCTCATCAATAGGTTCTTATATGCAAATATAAATAAATTTTTTTAATTTGCCTATAAGAGCTTATTGATGAGGTGTCAACCTTTGATGCATTGACAGTGTATAAAAACTATATACTATCAGTGCATCATATACAAACTCATAATTTTTTCCTGCTTTCATCATAAAAGAACCCAACTTTTTTTTTCTGATAAAAGCAGGATAAAATTATTGTTTACTAATTTTTTAATTAATTAAAAAATTTATATATAATGCACTGATAATATATAATTTTTATACACTGTCAATATATCAGATGTTAACAGTTCATTAATTATCAAATTAAAAACTATGTCAAGCTCTTAAAAGTAAATATAAATAAATTTTTTTAATTTGCTCATAAGGACTTATTAATGAGGTGTCAATATCTGGTGCATTGACAATATATAGAAACTATAAACTGTCACTGTCAGTGCATCATATATAAATCTTTAATTAAATTTGTTAGTAACTTTGTTTTTTATTTAGTTTAATAATTTTACTTCATTAACCCTATATTTAATATATTAAGGGTATGTTTCGACATTTCGCTCGATTGGAGTTGTCATAAAAAGTACTATTTGAGTAGAACTTTTATAAAAGTATTGTTAAAAGAAGATAAATTAGCATTTGATAAACCTAATATAAAAGTATTGTTAAAAGAAGATAAATTAGCATTTGACAAACCTAATATAAAAATATTGTAGAATGTTGAAAACTATTTTATAGAATGTTTGTATATTTTTAATAAATAAAAAATAAAACAATAAACTTTATTAATTTAAATTACAAGTTTTTAAGTTAAATAAATAAATAAAGCAAAATAAAAATTTTGCTAATTGAAATAAAAAATGAGATAAAAATGGCACAAAATAAATAAATAAATATGAAATAATATGAATCATCTTTTATAATTTCGTAAATTATTGAAAAACAAAGTGAAAATGTAAAAAAAAACATTTTTCGAAAAAACTTCAATTTATAGTTTCATCAAAAAGCTCAAATTTACTTCTTACATAAGCTAAGTTTTTTAAAATTTTGAAAGTGAAACACCGTACTTCCTACTTCTAGAGTAAATAAGTTTTTTTATATAAGTTAGGCTAAACATATATTAATTAAAAAACGCTGTATAGAGTGGGGTAATACTAGTTTTTATACTCAGCGGCGAAATTGTTGGTTTAGAATTGGACGTATAAAAAACGATAGTGTATCTCGAATGTTGAATTTGGAAGCCCAATATTTTGCGCAGCGCAATCTACTAAGTAGCAGCTATTTCAACAAAATGTTTCCAACTAATCAAGCATTTAATTTTTGAAAAAAAAAATTGGTATTTCAACAAAATTGGGCAGTCCGTTCAATGATGCAATCACAAAGCATGTCAGCACAGCATAATGTCCGTTTCACATAGCATTGAAAATCACAATATCACTTGTCCTAGAAATCATTTGTGTCTGGCTCGCGGATAACCTTTCCCTTAAGCCACGAATTTGCCTCTCAGTTTTTGAATCTTGCAGTAATTTTTTTAATACATAAATCGAAACATATCGCTATATCAAAAAGAAAATTAAAAATTAAAATATGAATCTAATTGATTCTCTGATAAAAGACCAAAACAAAAATTAATTATGGGTGATTTAATTTATGAGAATGAGAATGATGATAAGTTCTGATCGCATAAGTTTAAAAAAAATTAAGTTAGGAAATGAATTTTGATTGTACGGATTGTATTGAATAATTTTAATTTTTTTAAAAGTATGATTGTATTTAGTAAAATAATTACATTGATTAATTTTGTGATTGTATTTAAAGTTCTCCTTTTAAAAAAAAAATTGCCTCTTTAAAACGACTATTGTGTCCTTGGGCTGTAATGTCAGCCTTTCAGCCTTCGTGATCAATCCACTCGAGGTATGTGCCTTGGGCTTAGGCTCATCCTCTAACAAATAGCAATAGTCAATTGTCATGTCAAATTTAGATTTTTTTTTATTCATACAGGGTAAAAAAAATAAAAAAATCAAATTTTGAACCTAATACTTCATAAAGAGATAACAATTATTTAATCAAATGTTAGTTTATTCCATACATATGCAGTAAATTTTTATCATAAATCTTATCTTGATTTATTGGGTCTATAATTAACATTATAAGAAGGGTATATATGCAATATAATTCAGAGAAAAAGTATTGCAAGGACAATCACGTGATAGTGATGTATAAAGAAAAATTTTGCCTTGAGCATGTACTGATCAAACTTTTTTTTTTAATTAATGTGGTCGGGATATGGACAACAAAAGAGAAAAATCCATCCATCTCAACCAGCTTTGAAATGGACCAGCTATTTTTTTTATTATTATTTTTTATTTTTTTTCATGAGTTGCCAAAAAATGTGGGTTCCATTGTATGGACAGAAATCATTGGTGAAAATAAGCATGCACATGGATCAACAACAGCCAAAAAAGTCACAGCAACATGAAATTGCCAGCAGCATTTTAAGTTTTTGCTTTGATTCATGTGCTGCATGACAAAATGTTTGGTTTTGTTACCTGTTCTTGCTTCATGGTAATGCAAATGTATTGTACATAGCAAAACCTTAGTGTTTATTTAGACTAGCTTTCTAAATAATTTTCCTGTTTAAAAATGTTAAAAATAAGCTAATATGGATGTTTTTAGCTTTTATTGAAGAAAATAAGTTTTATCGGAAATGAAATCTAAAATTTAAAAAAATTAAAATAGAGTTTCTAAAAACTATAAAGAGAAAGTAATAAATAATTAATTTAATATTAATTTTTTGACATATAAATAATACTTTTAATTATTTCTAATAATTTTAATCAAACCAATTTTTTCTAGAAATTCTATTTTAACAAACATTTTCTTATAAGTCCAACCTAATCAAAGAAGCTGTTATTCAACCATGCTATAAAGTAAAAAAAAAAAAACCAATTGCATGAAATAATTATGAAAGTAGATAAAAAAGAAATAAAATTTAGCAAATTATTTGTAAAATTAAAAGACTAATGCTGAAAAATTATTGAAAGAATGTCAGTATATATTCCTGTACTACTACAGTTTACAATTAAAGTTATAAACGAATATAACATTCAACGAATCGTTTATGAATATATTTTATTTCTGTTCGTTTATTATTCTTAACAAATGATCACGAACAGAGATATGGTTCGTTCATTTATATTCGCAAACAAACTTGTTTAATATTTGTTTAAAATTCGTTTGTTTAATGAATCATTTAGTGGTTGTTTACTGTTGGATAATAATAAATTTTTAAATTACATATTTATTTATAAATTATTTAAATATGTAATTATTAAAATTACATATTTATGTAAGATTTTTTAAGTTAACACCATATATATTAAAGTGAATACAATTAGTTTGTATAAATTTCTTTTGTTTTGTATTCACAAACATGTTGGTTTAATTTTCATATATATATATATATGTGTATGTTCATGAATATATTATTTAATATTTACAAATATGTATTCGTAAATATGTTTATCGATATTCATGAACAAATTTAATAAATATAAACACAAACATGGATACAAGCTAACTTGAAAAAATAAACAAACCCTAATTTAGTACCGTTGGTTTTTACTCTCGTTTGCACTCCTTTCAACAATGAAATTCAAAAATACAAGGACCAATATATTAATAGCCCTTTATGAAATTGTACTTGTATCTGTGTTTTTGGACTTCCCGAGACAGATCCGAATTCTGATTCTGAAACAGGAAATTTTGTGATTGTGTAACCGACTTTATCAAACACGTCTCAACTCAACTCCATGCCATGCAGGTGCTTTCTATTGAGCTTTCTAGGAAATTCCTGGAGAGATAGAACAATGGACCTTGTACTTTTGTGGATCATCCACATTCAAAGAAGATGGTGTTGTAGGAAAAGTTTTGAAGAGTTAACATCTTTATCGTTTAAATTTTAGGTTCATTGTAGAGGTTTTGTTTTTTTGTTCATACTTTAACAACAATTAAGAAAATGAGGCCTCAGCAATAAGGTTGCCTATCACTAAAAAAAATGAAGATTAATAAGTTAAAAGAACTTAATGACTAAAATTTGGAGTTTATGTATTTTGCATTTTTTTATCATAATTTTACTTATTTTATAAATAATTCTTTTTATAACAATCATTAGTATTTAATAAAATAAATTAGGTCAAATGATTTTTTAAAAATTTATATTATTAATAATTTTTAAAACTAAATTTTAGGTTTAATATCTAAATATACCTTTTTTTTTGCACAAAATAGATATAAACCTTTAACGTTTTATTCCTTGCAAATTAGTTCATAAATTTTTATTTTTTATAAATAAATCTCAATCTTTCAAAATAATATAATTAAGTCCAAATTTATTAAATGACATTAACTGTCATTTGGACATTCTGCACGACAACTGACATAGTTAGTTTTGTGAATTATCATGTGATATGCCACGCGTATAATATAAACAGAAGTTAACGTCATTTAATTAATTTAAATTTAATTGTATAATTTTAAAAAATTTGAAGTTTATTTAAAAAGATAAAAATTTTTAAACTAATTTATATGTAATAAAAATTGATAACTTAGAATCATTTTGTACAAAAAATTAAAAGTATATTTGATCATTTTAGAATGATGATACACCACGATATCGACCAAAATGACAATATTTGTGACGAGCCTTGTCAGTATGGAATTAATTACATGGAATTTAAATTTTGCAGTTGGAAGAAATCATTGATCGTCAAGGAAGTGGAAGAAGTTAGTGCCACGTTGCTTGGCTCATGTCCGTTAGTAGTTTCTAATATCGTAATTTTAACCATGATACATCTTTTAAAGTAATAAAATCGAAATCATCTCTCTAAACATAACATATCTATTATTAAACGAAATAATTAAATGCTATATGAAACATTTATTTCTCTTTTATATAAAGCATAATGCAAAAAATAACAACTATTTAGGGAAGAAACCATTTGTTTTTAGTTTTTTAAATGGACACCTCTTCGTTAACATCCACAACTCTTAAATTATTACAAAAAAAAGCTTCAAATAAACCATTAATACGAATAAATATGCTTAAAAAGTAAAATTAAATCAATATATGTATCTCTTTTTATCATATTGAAGTAAATTTAACTCGCCAAATGATTAATTTGAGATTCCAAAATTTTGAAAGTATACGTTACGCACCTACTTATGGCAAAGACAAGAAAAATGTACATGTGAAAGTAAAGTCGCCGACATATTCAACCACCTTTTTTTTTCATGTGATTTGGGGAAATAAACTTTATCCAATCTCATAAATCTCATCTCCCCATTTTAAGTTTCGAATTCCCCAATCTTAATTAATATAACATTTTAAGTTTTAATCGATGAAATGTTTTTGAAGAATATTACTTTAATTCTTTGTTTAAGTTTTGATTGGCAGAAAAAAATGCCACCATTGCTAATCTAATAATTAAATATTATAATAATTTTTTATTTTATAATTTAATCATTGGATTTACAAATTTTTAATTTTTAGTCTTTTTTATTTTTTCTTATCGAGCTAAATCTTAATGTTTGTTTAGACTAGCTTTCTAAAAAATTTTTCTATTTAAAAACTTTAAAAATAAGCTAATATTACTTTTAGCTTTTATTGAAGAAGATAAATTTTATCATAAATGAAATCTAAATTTTAAAAAAAATTTAAAATAGAATTTCTAAAAAAAACTAGAAAGAGAAAGTAATAAATAATTAATTTAATAATTTTTCAACATATAAATAGTATTTTTAATTATTTTTAATAATTTTAATCAAACCAACTTTTTCAAGAAATTCTATTTAACAAACATTCTCTTATAACTCCAACCTAATCTAATAAGCTGACAATCTGTAAGGCAGCCATGCTATAAAATCAACAAAAACCAATTGCATAAAATAATTATGAATGTAAATACAAAAAGAAATAAATTTTAGCATATTATTTGTAAAATTAAAATACCAATGCTGAAAAATTATTGAAAGGATGTAATTACATATTTGTGTATCACAACAGTCTACAAGAAATGAAATTCAAAAATTATGAAGAGGAAGTTGAAGAAATTGAGTAAACCACAAGGAACAATATATCAATAGCTCATTATGAAATTGTATTTTGTAATTTGGGTGACCCCATTATTTCAATCAATCCATTTTCAATCGATTCTTTTTCTGTGTCGGATGTCAATGGGTTTTTCTTTTCTTTAAATACGATCAAGGTTGATTAAGTTTGAATTTGAGACAATTTAAAATGTGGTCAAGACTTGAATTAAGCCTCGGTCACATTAACGTGGAAGCAAGGAAAGTCTCACAATCTTAGCTAGTCTCTGGGACCTACCACTGGAGCAATTGGACAGAAAAATCAAGACTAGAAGATAATGGAGAAATTCATAATGGGAGGAAATGTATGTTATAGTTATAATGGATTAGATATATATTATATTTTTATTAACGAAAAATAGTTAAATAATTTGTATTAATTTGAAATTTAATATGCATAATTTATGTCAATAAAATATAAAGAAAAATTATTTTAGATACTGTTAGTGAAGTTTTTTAACTTCACAAATAGGGCTGGATGATAACATGTGTCTCATTTTATTTATTTATTATTTTTTTAATATTTTGAAAGGACACATGTCATCATCTTAGCTCTGTTTATAAAATTAAAAAATTTCACTGACAGTGAATAGGATAATAATCCAAATATAAAATTCAATAATGAATTAAAACAATATAAATTATTTAAAATATTTTAAAGAGTATAAATTAAATTTGTTTTACATTAATATAGGTTATTAAAGATAAAAACCCATTGATATCCGACACAGAAAATGGATCGATTGAAAATGGATTGATTGAAATAATGGGGTCACACAAATTCAAAAACTATACTTGTATTTTTGGACTTCTCCAGACAGTTCTGAATTCTATTCTGAAACGAGAAATTTTGTGACTGTGGACCCTATTTCATCTAGCATGCCTCAACTGCCAACTCATTGACATGCCCATGCACGGGCTTCTCATTTCCATCAGATCCCATCGTTACTTTTTTATTTATTATTTTATTTCATGAAGATTTAATTTTTATTAAAAAATAATTATTAGATTAAATTTTGATTATTTATTTTTTATTTATAAATACTACTACAAATAAATAAAATTTTTTTATTTTTGATTAAATTTCGATTCATTTGTCCAGCTAACGTACAGAGCAGATACATTGTTAGCTAGGCATGTCAAATGGATTAAAATTTTCAATAATGGCCATTATTTATGCTAAAAAAAGCATTATACAAGTAGTAGCTTCTTTTTGTACTTATTTATTTTATTATTATAAAGCAAAACCCAAAATTAAATTGACACCTATTTGAAATTTTCTTTCATTTGAAAAAGTTTAACCAACAAATAGTTTTTCAATTTTTTAAAACTATCCATTGCCTTAAAATTATTGAAAATTTTCAGTGATTGCATAGTAAAAGATCAAACAAAATAGTAAGTAATGTATTTTTTTTAAATTATTGTATGACATAATGCAACAATTTCTTTTAAGAAAAATAAATGACAACGATTATTTCACTTTTAAAAATAGAAGGTCTAATACTCAAATAAATTTTAAATTATTATAAAATGTAAATAAAATTCCGACCTTTAATTATAAAATTTTAATACTATGGATTTTTATTATAATATAATGATATACATTAAATCTAAAAACTGAATAATAACGTTCAATTGACAAATATTTTTAAATAACATTTTCTTAAATATATGATATTCAACTCAGTCAAATAAAGTTTATAAGTAAACATTTTCTACACTTTAAAATTAAACATTTTTTACAAATTAAATCATTAAACTATTTTTTTTATATTTATACTATTAATATTCTAATATATATATATGATGCACTGACAGTGTATAGTTTTTATACACTGTCAGTCAATTATGGGATGATATCTCATATGGAGGTCCTTATAAATAAATATTAACAAAGTTTTTAAATTTATTTTAACGACATATACACTTTTAGACTTTGCTTATTTATGAGATATCATCTTATTATTAACTGATAGTGTATAGAAGCTATATACTATCAGTATATCATATATAAACTCATACATTATTTACAAAAATAATTAATTTTGGTATAGATTTTTTTATATGAATACACTTTTTTAAAGAAAAAAACAAACATATTTTATATGAACATGTGATATGTGTGGTAAGATGAATTTTTTTCATCTTTAAAATATAAAATGTCCACAAAAAATCACTTAATCATTGATCAATGTTACACTTCTAATTTCAATAAGATTTAGTTTTTTATAATAATCTTATATCTTATATATTAAAAAAAAAGCCAAAACTCTTGGCCAAAAATAAAATATCATAGGAAGATACCTTTACTTTAAAATAATAAATTGATTATCTTTCAAAAAAATAATAAATTGATTTTAATTTTTATATAATAATCGTATTCAATTAAATTATTTAATTTTAAAATATTTGAAATTTAAAAAAATAGATTTCAACTATATTTTCTTAATTTAAATCAAATAAATTTTATTTTAGACTTTAAATTTTTTATCACTTATTATGTTTTTTTATAAAAAAATATTCATATATTTTAATTCGAATTATCTTAAAATTTTAAATCTTTTATCAAAAACATTATAACCGGATATTTAAGTTTATATATTTTAGTATTGAATTAAGCTTCCATATCTTTTTTTTAATTTTTATTTTTTCCTTTTTTAGAATTATTTGTTCAATAATTTTATTTGAAAAAAATGTCCATCTGGATTGTCTATTTTTTTGAAACTTGTATGATCTTATATATTGCATTTAATTATTTTGAATTGATTTGAATTATAAAAAACTTAAATAACAAATTATTTTTAGTTTTATTTCTATTAACATTTTTTTACTTTACTTACCTTTTATGTTTGACACTATTATAAATAATTTTTTTAAAAACCCAAAAAAATAAAGTTTTTCAACATTAATTAATTTTATAAGATTAATTTAGAGTCATCTAAATTCAAATTTTAAAAATAAATCAGTTTCAAATCTGCAATATTAACTAATAATCTATTAATGATTAATATAGTAACGATTGTTTTCATTAAAATTATAGTTATTTAATTCATTTATTAAATATTTAAGATTTGTGATATTCAATTTTTCTTTAATTTTTTTAATTGTTATTTGATTTTGAATTATTTTTAAAATTATGTATTCTATAAATGCATTAAGTTTTTAATACATTATTTAACATGTATTTTAAATTTTTTTTTATAATTCTATTCTTTAAAAAATTATTATAAAAGAAAATAATCACCTTGCATGATACAGATTTAAATCTAGTTAGAATAAAATAAATATTTATATCTTTAATTTCATGTGATTAAAGATTAAAGATTTATTTTTATTTTTAGTAAAATTTAATACATATTATGTATAAATAAATAAATAAAACAAACCATCACCGTCTCCAATTTCCACCATAAACCTTAACTACCACGTGACACCCAACATTCAAATTTCCTTTTTATTTTCTTTTATCCAAATTTTACCTTATCAAATCTCTTCCTACAAAATACAAAATTTGCTTCCGTAAAAATTGCTTCCGCTTTTTTTTTTTTCAAAAAAAAAAACTTGTCTGAGCACTATCTTCTTATTAGTCGCTTTGCAAAGTGCGAACTCTGTTGCAGTTTCAGAGTTTCAAAAGAGCATATGGCATCCGATCGTGAGGAACCCAGGCTTTCCTCTTTTGGAAAGGTTTTGCCTCTTCATTACCCAAACTGGGTTTTCTTTTCTGTTCCTTTATCTGTTTGGTTGCCAGGAAAATGCATGAACGTGTAAGAAAATGAAGTGTAAGTATTGGGTATTAGTCGGTATCTTAGTTACAGAGTTTGAATGAAAATCATGAACAGTTGTTTGCTTCTGAGCAGGGCATATTACGAAAATTTCTTTCTTAGCTTCTTGGTGTTTGCTTATCAAACAAGCAAAGGAATTTTTTTTTCTTTTGTAGAGTTGGAAAATAAATAAAAAAAACCCAAATGAAAACAATAAATCTTAATACCTTTATTCCGAATAATTTAGAGTGAAAAAATTGGAAATGCTAATACAGAAATTTGATTTAGTTCTATGAGTTTTTAATTTATTTAAATTCACAGTAACAGAAGACATAATGTTAGTTTGCGAATCTATCCTTTAGAGGAGTAACCGGTGGCTTCCCTTTAAGTTGCATAAGTTAATCTTGGAGTTGTTGAATGTATTGTGGATTTATTAGGTGGGAAGGTCTTCCGGTGAGATTGGTTCAGAACATGAACCTCTTATTAATGGGATTCACAGTTCTGAAAGCTATTCTGCTTCTGCGGCTATCCTTCCGTGAGTTTCTCTTTCAAGATTTTTATGTACTTTTTTGTTTTTTTATCTTGAATCGTCTTGTAATAAGCTATGAAAAACATGAAAAAAACATGCATCTGTTAAGATATTGGAAACGATATCCTTCTTACCATGATTGATTTCAATATGTTGTAATTAATTGGGCAAATTTCTGCTTTGGCAAGTAACCAGAAATTGGGTGCTGGTACAAGATTTGGCCTTATGGCCTAGTATTAAAGAAGTCCATGCATGGGAGTTGGGGGAAACTGATTATTATTATTATTCCAATGTATGCTTTTTTTCGTTTTTAATTAAACTAAAGAAAAGATAATTTTGACTTGTATGAACCTGGCTGTTAGTTAATGAACTTTAAATAGCTCATATTTGATTGAGAATTGAAATCCAATCCAAGGTTCTCCGATAGGATTAGAGCTGTTTCTTTGTTTATCATTTTAATTGTTTCATTATATCTGGAAGTACCTTATGATCTAAGCATGCGCTTCAATGGAGTAAAAATGTAAATGCTTGCGTAAACATAAAAAGGAAGAAACATGTACTAAAATGTAATTCTCATAAATACTCTGGACTCTCATCAATGATTGGGGTTATTTATCAGACTAGAAAATTTAGGGTGCAATCCATGAAATTTTCAAAGCGACCAATCTAATTTAAACTAATATGAGGGCTAGTATATAATTAGTTGATCATTTGTTATAATTTGAAGGAACCTAAAAGTTTGTCTAATCACTATTTTATTACTGAAGGAATGTCTTAATGATTTCAGATTTCTATTCCCAGCTCTTGGAGGACTCCTATATGGTTATGATATTGGTGCTACATCCTGTGCCACAATTTCTATTGAGGTATACTTTTTAAGAATTAGCAAACTGCAGTAAAGATTTTTACTTTGGTGTCGTGCTTGTCCTATACCATTTGGATCCTTAGTGATTAATTCTTTAAACTTTTATTGTACCATGTTTCTCAATGCTTATCTAAAACTCATATTTTCCTGCAGTCAGCTACCTTAAGTGGAATTTCATGGTATGACTTGTCTTCAGTTGAAATTGGTCTCATTGTGAGTTGCTAACTTGTTTCTTGTTATTACTTGGCATTTGCTAATTGTTAGTGCAATTTCTTTTTCTTTCTGTCCTCTCCATTTTCCCGTTTCTTCTTGAAGCACATTTTTGTTAGTAGCAATGCAAAGAAGTTACTGTGCAAATTCTCTGTGTGTTGCTTTCTGCAGACTAGTGGCTCATTATACGGTGCCTTGATTGGCTCAGTCTTGGCTTTCAATATTGCTGACTTTCTAGGTCAGTTTGTTTATATTTTTTTTTGTTTTATTTTCATATTTTATGTCGGGAACCATATCTCTGAACTTGATGATAAGGCTTTTTCTGATGAGTTTGCAATGATTATCTGAATTATAGGACGACGAAGAGAGTTAATTTTGGCTGCCATCTTGTACCTTGTTGGAGCTCTTGTGACAGCATTTTCACCTAACTTAGTAATTATGGTGATTGGACGTTTCGTGTATGGCATAGGGATTGGGCTGGTAATATACTAAATGCTGAGGCATTAGCTTATGAATTTTCTTAATGACCATGTTGTAGCATACACCTCTTTTGTTTGGGTCTAGGCATACTTTTTCTGTTGAGAACTATGTACAACTTCCATGCACAACAGCATATCATTTAATAAATTATGTAGCTAGATAAAATTTCAATACATTATGTTATTTTTGTATTGTGAGAAAATGCAAATTTGATGATTAGCTGGCAGAGCAACTGACTCATTGAAAAACGTCATCTGCAACTATAAAAATGAACTCTTCTTTTTTTTTTTTTTTTAATAAGATCTATTCATTCTTATGTGAATCAAGGAATTTTAAATTTATTCACTTCTAGGCAATGCATTCTGCTCCGATGTACATTGCTGAGACAGCTCCAAGTCAGATTCGTGGTCTACTAATTTCTCTCAAAGAGTTCTTCATAGTTCTTGGGATGGTTGTAAGTGCTTCAACTTTTCTTTCAGGAATTTTCAATTTATTTTAAGTCATTATAGAATGAATTTTTGATCCACTAATATCTGCTTCAAAATTTTCCCCTTTTCTTCGAATTTTGTTTTTAATTCTTGGATATTGTGCAGGCTGGTTATGGGATTGGCAGCCTCTTAGTTGAAACAGTTGCTGGCTGGCGCTATATGTATGGAGCTAGTACCCCTTTGTCAATTATCATGGGAATTGGAATGTGGTGGCTTCCAGCATCACCCAGATGGCTGCTATTGCGTGCCATTCAGGGAAAAGGCAATATGCAGCAGTTAAGAGAAACTGCAATACGTTGTTTAAGCCGACTCAGGGGTCACTCTATTGGTGAATCAGCTTCTGAGCAGGTAGATGAGATTTTGACTGAGCTTTCTTATGTTGGTGAAGAAAAAGAAGCCACGCTTGGGGAAATGTTCCATGGAAAATGTTTGAAAGCCCTGATAATTGGTACAGGCTTAGTTTTGTTTCAACAGGTATTATCATTAACTAAGGAGATATGATATGAAGGTATTACGTACCTGCAGTTGACTGATTTATATCTTCAATTTTCATGATAGATCACTGGTCAACCAAGTGTGCTATATTATGCTGCATCAATCTTTCAGGTATCAGACTGATTGACTATTATGATACTCATTGCAAATTTAAAGTGATATTTTTATGGATCTAGGTAGAAGAAGACATTTACTTTATCCTAATTGATGAAAATCTGATAGAGTGCAGGATTTTCCGCAGCATCCGATGCTACCCGAGTCTCTATTTTACTTGGTTTACTGAAGGTAGATTCTTTTCCTTTATACATAAATTTGCTTGAAGGCACTTCAGGCAAGACATTTTATTTTTGGGCATGGAAGTTCTAGTACCAACTGCAACGCATTCTAATTATTTAATATTTGGGCTAGAAAACTTTACTGTTTCAGTCCATATCCTCTTTTAAGCATATTCTAGGGATGTTTTCTATAAGTTTCAAATTTCATCCTGACAATTATTAACTCAGAAAATTTGATTGCTATCTCATACCGTTTAATTTTTCATATGTGTGCATATTTATTTTTTATTGCTTTATGCCTTTGAGAGTATTTGCATATACGAACCCTTTGAGTATCTCCTTGTACTACCAAAAGTCTGATAGAGTCATTTTGAAAAACTACGTATCTTTAGTGCTCTGGATGATTTTTGGTTTACTTTATTGTTGTTTGATTAGCTATCTCCATTTCTCTGGTTTTTCAAGCGTGCATCTGACAAAACACATGTTACCTGCTATCAAGATGATGTCATGGACAAAATGTCTTTGTTTTTGTTTATCATTTATCATGCCTATACGATTGTTCCATTGCTCCCTTCTGCTTGATTGACAAAATCTTTCCTCAAAGGGGACTTGGTGGCTGTTTCAACCAGAAAGTCCTGACGTGTTATTTTGTTGTTATAGTTGATTATGACAGGAGCAGCAGTTGTAGCTGTTGATAGGCTTGGGAGGAGACCTCTATTATTGGGTGGTGTTTCTGGGATGGTTAGTCCTTTTACCTCTATTTGTTGCACTAATGCTAAAATCTTGAGCTGGTGGAGTTAAAAGTTTACTTGTTTTTAGAAGTTTGTGAAGCCATTCTGTTGGATCCATGTTTCTGCTTGCTTGAGTTTAATTAAATAGATCAAATCTGAGCATACCAGTAAGAATTAAAAAACAATTTCCTGTTATGAAATATTTTCTGTCTCTGCAACAGGTTATTTCTTTGTTCCTTCTTGGGTCATATTATCTTTTCCTGGATGATGTCTCGGCTATCGCTGTTGTTGCACTGCTTTTGTATGTTGGGTGTTATCAGGTAATCAAATATTATCTTTCTTTCATGTTAATTCTCATTCCACTATCTATGATTTTAATATGACAATTCTATCTGTTGTAGAGCTTATCTATACCATCATTACCTTATGTGTTTCTGTACATTTTGATTAGACTGAAATAGTTTTACATCAAGACCATTCTTTGATGTACAATTGTTTCTTTTTGGTTTGTATTCAAGGCAGTGGAAAATTCACATCATGATGGTGTTTGCCTCACTGTTCTATCGGCTTCTATTAATTAATGTATATAAAACCTTTATGGTTTTGATTATGGAAATAAATAATTATATAAATTCCATAAAGGTTAAGAAATGATGAAAAATTATAATTTCGAGACTAGAGGTCTCTACACGTGTTTTAGAAAGAAACATGGTTACGGGATTTATGAATTTGGAAAAATAAATATTTTATTTTTCATAAATTATTGAAAACCATGTTTTCAAGTGAAAGCACGGAAAAGCGTGCATAAGTGTTTTACGGTGGAGAAAAGACAGTTTTGCCCTTCTATACTTTCAGTGATGATTTTTCAAACTGTCTTCATCGTATAGAAAACATGATATATACCTTTATGAAATAATTTGAAAAATGTTATTTATTTTATAAATTTCATAAAGGTGATTATATTTACATGTGAGTCTTATGGATATTTGATTTAAGGTGTTTAAAAATCCATAAAGGCTATGGTACGGTTTATACTGTTTTGAGACTTTAGGCCCTGAGTTCATGCATTATTATTCATGTATTTGCGTGACCCACCTGGGGCGGTGGCTCGGGTCTATGGACCAACGGGTGCACCTCAGGGTGTCACAAGGCTGATGGACCCGCCAAGTCATCAGAGGTCTCGATGTCACTTGGCAAGTAGACCCGAGGACCACCTATAGATTATGGCCATAGATCTAGCAGAGATAGTCGTGAGGGGTGATGGCCTACGGGTGCACCCCAAAAGCGGACGACTTGTGTTCCTGAAGGAACAATGAGAGCATGATTTATTTGATGCCTAGTCTCACACACTGATTACTGTTTATTAAAAGGATTTACGGAATCTTATTTACTGTACTGTATTGTTTACTGTACTGATCACTGGTTACTGTTTACTGATGAAAAATCGTACCAAAATACTATGTTTACAGAACTGTATTGTACACTGAAATGGTAGCCATTGATTACTGTTTTACTGAACTTAAGGCTACCATTTACTGTTTACTGAACTGAAAGCTATCGTATACTATTTGTTGAATTGGTAGCTACTGTTTACTGTTACTGATTGAACCGTATCGAGATACTGTTTTACTGAGTACCGAATATACTGTTTTACTGAACTGTAAGATACGGTTGTTGATTTGAAAAGAGAAATAAATGTTTATTCTAAAAGAATAACATAAGAATTATTTCTAAGATAGAAATAATCGAAGAAGTGTTTATCCATTGATTGGATATTCACAAATCACTATACTGAAGAGAAGAGAAGTAAACCACTGTTTTACTATTGAACTGTCATGTGTTTTAAAGGACAGTAAAGTGAAAAGAAATAAATGGTTTACTCTGTGAAAAAATAAGAATCATATCGTTTAGAGAAAAAATGGATTTAGTACTCTCTACAGTTGCTTCTAGGTTCCGGAACAAGTATGGTATTCTAAAATACCTACCTTACTCTATCTGGATCCCTAGCCGACTGTAGTATCCTTCCTACATGTGAGCCTAGAGCCAGCTAGGAAGATTTTAAAAAAAATATATTTTCAGCATATAGATAGCTGAATATCAAGTGTGACATATAACTCTCTTACTGAGCCGTGGTTTGCTCACCCCTTAATTTTAAACATTTCAGGTTTTAAAGATTGTGAGATCAATTGATTGTAGATCACGGTTGTACATAAAGGACAATGTGACAAACCGATTGATTTATATGAGGTACGATCATTTATTTTCTGTATTTAGACATGTCTGTAGTACTACTTATCTGATTAACTAAGATAGGGGATGTGTATAATATAAACAATGTTATGTAAATTTGTTTAACAGTTAGTAAAAGTGAAGTATCACAGACAGCCCAACCTGATGAATTGTGTAAAATAAGGTGAAAAATGCGGTAACGGGTCGTTACATATAGGCTTGGCGATCACATTCGTCTATTTAATTTACATCATTCATATGGGCGATCACATGCCTTCGCCTATTCGGGCGATCAGGCTAACAATAGACATGGCGAACTCAACTATTCGCCCAACAAGCCATTAAACCATCATGCCAACAACATACTCGCCACCATTCATTGGCCATCCGTTCGCCTATTGGCGAACTCCCTAGCTTGGTCGCCCTTTGGCGAGCTGAACAACATTCTTGCCCATACAATATCTCACCGAAATTGCTCCATTCTCATCTCATGATAAGGAGCTTTTCACCCAAGTGGAAATCAATACTCTTTATTTATTTAATTTCCATTATCACTTTTATGAAATTAGATTCTACAGTAGTGTAGAATCGGATCTTACAGTTATAGAGAGATCACAAATTATCTAAACAAAAGTAAATCATTGTAGAAATATAAAAAGGAGTGAATTCTAATTTCTAATCATCACATTTTTTTTTCCGAAAGATGATCTTATAAAAAGTCAAAGAGAAGAGATGCAAAAAAAGATGTATCCAACTATTGAGAGAGAAAAAGTATCATACTAAGTGTGAATTGATCAAAAACTAATTTATTTATTTATCTTTTAATGAGTTGTTGATTTATTGAGAATGGTTAAGAAAAACAAAGATTTTGAAAAAAAAATTGCACAGTAGTTGAAAGGAGAAAGAGTAGGAGAGGATTGAAGGAAGAAAATGTTGATTTGGAGTTTGATTGAGTCAAATTACCTTTGTTTTGGAATAAAGTTTTTTTTTTGGCTTGGTTGTAATTTGCTTTGTCCATTAATAAATTTTACTTTAAATTCCAAAAAAAAAAGGTTTTTTTTTAGTAGTACATTTTCATTAGAAGTTACAATCACAATCAACATATTACATTCCATAAACAGGTAATTATAAAAATCGCATTACTCAAACTAAGTAAACTAGTAAATAACTATAACAAACTAAACAAACTAGTAAATAACTAGACTAACTCAAGCTTACACTTAATGAGACTCGAACCTGAGACCTTAAAATCTCATGGTCTCCTCCTTACCACTAAGCCAAGACCTCATTGGCTTTTGGAATAAAGTTTAAAAGTACTTTAATTAGGGAATTAAGATTAAAAAATACTATATCTTAGGAAAAAACTCAGGAATTTTGATTATGTTAACTCGGAGGCTTTAAGCTGCACATTGTAATCCTCCTACGTAGAGGATCTGTTTTTTTCCTTTTATGTTGATTAATGCACCTTTTCCAACAAAAAAGAATAGTTTGAGTAAATTTTTAATTTTCTTAATGACGATTAATTACATATTATTAAATAGTGAATATAAGCATGATCTATGCCTCTTATTTTGAAATTAGAAGTGTTTTCGATTCAAAATAAGACAGATCATATTCAATTAATACCTTGAAATTTTAGATTTATGTCCGATTATGTTATTTAATTTTTATATTATTAAAATATTTATAAATATTTATATCTTTTAACAAATAAAATTAAAATAATTATTTAATTATATAATATAATCATTATAAAAAGTATATAATAATATAATCAAACTTTTGAATAGGGATAATGACCCATGCAATCTCCAAAGTATTGGAAAATCAAAGTATCCAAATCCAACGTGATATGTGTATTAAAAAAGTTCAATCCGGTATCCCAAACGTTATATTTGTCTTTCGAGAATCAAGTAACTCCAATTTTTAGTGTGTTAATGAAAATGCGGACATGATCATTAATTAGTCGATAAAAATTGACACATGTACAAATTAATATTGCCACGTCATTGAGATAAACAATTCAAATTTTTACATGTGATATTTTTTCTGAAATTAAAAAATAAAAACGAAAATATTTTTTCAAAATTTGAAATTAAAGAAATAAAAAAAGGAAAAAAATAGATGGGGAGAGAGAAAATAAGTAAAGACAAGAAATAAGAGGAGAGAGAGAAGGGAGGGGAGGGGAAATTTGTTTTGCCTTGCTTGTGTCAAGTGGTCGCTTTGAAGCTTTAATTAGATTTTTGCAATATTTTTATTCAAACCAACCTAAGCAGGTTTTTTATTCTGTGATTCATATGGATTTGAATAGAAAAAAAAAACCGATCCGATTCAAATTCATATGAATTGGTTTGGATCGGTCATTTGAAATTTGAGGTTTAAATAGTTTTGGGTTTTTTTCAATATTTCTTTTGACATTTAACCAATTTTGGATTTTATTTCAATTTTTTCATATGCTTTAATTAAATATAAAACTTGAGTTTTTACCGTAAATAGTAAAAATTATAAAATATTAAATAATAAAATATTCGAATATAATTTATATCGGAATCAAATCGAATGAATTTAGTTTAATAACGTCAAAATTCGAATTCGAATTAAATTTTATTATTATCTAAATTAAATAGTTTCAAAACTTTCGATTCAAATTTTTAATTTTTTGGATTTTTTTTCGTTTTAGTCAAATCAACATTTTCAATTGACAATCGTAAAGCTTGTGATTAAATAACAAAAGCGCAGATTGCAAATGCGGATATTCAATGAAACATTTTTTTTATTCAAGTATCATATTAAAAAATTTTACACTATAAGGGTCGGCGTTTAGTACATTAACCCATTTGATTACAAGGCAAATGCCTGTTCAAAGGTCAACATCATTTTGCTGGTGGTCCGAACACATAGGGAGATTATTTTCATTTTAAAATTAGAGAAGCCATAAGAGACTAAAGACTCCAACAAACTGGTGACGACAAACAATAACGAATATACTGAAACCGCATTTTTTAAAGCAAATTGTGTTTTTTTTTATACCAACTCCTTATGATCTCTAGTCAATTCAACTTGAAAATAGTTGGTAATTTTCCAATTCGCTTTAGGATCATTATGCTTCTAAACCAAATTTATAGGTTTAGAAAAAGGGAAGCTTCCTTTCAAAAGTAAAAGAAAATGGGAGCAAGACTCGTTTATCCAAATGAGTGGAAAGAAACAATTTGAGGAAAAAGAGAGTAAACTTTTAATTATATGAAACAGAAAATCAAAGGATACGATTTAAAAATTAATTAGGACTAAACGAATATAAATCATCTAAGAAAATCAAAGTTTTATAGATGAAAGATAAAGGAAGGAAATTGAGGTGGCGTTTGTGACTTGTGAACAATATCAAAATGATTTTGAAGTGGTTGTTTGCCATGGTTATTAGTTTTGTTTGACTATGCGAAAGGCAATAAAAGGGAGAGTGCGCATGCGAATTCTGAAACAAATCAATGAGGGACGAAAGTACAAGGAACCTACTTTATTTTATTGAACTGTGAATGAGGTCGAAGGAAATCCATCCAAACTACGACTCCGCCTGCCACTTTGACTCGTTCATTGCATGTAATGCGGCAATGACATTGGAAAGGTGGGCAGAATCTTAATTGATCACCATGTTACTCTGCTCTGTATAGGGTTGGTGAGGCAAACATATATTTTCCATGATATCATCAAATATAATTAAGAAAAGAAGAAGTAATCGTTGGTTTGCCTAGCTAGACAAATGTGGTATATAAATAGCAGTGCATTGAAAAACCAAGCTGCACATCTGCCTTCTCCTCTAACACTCTTCAGTCTTCAAAGCTCAATCCACTTCCAAAAGCAGCACCAAGCTCTTACCTCAAATTACTCAAACCAATGGCTCCTGCAGCTGCTGAACCATTCAGTGATTCTTCAGCCCTCACTGATTTTGTTATTAAACAAGGGAATGGAGTGAAGGGTTTGTCTGAAATGGGTCTCAGAGCCCTCCCTAAGCAATACATCCAACCTTTGGAAGAAAGAATGTGCATGACCAACATCTTAGCCCAAGAAAACATTCCCATCATTGATATGTCAAATTGGGAAGATCCCGAAGTGGCAAAATCAATTTGCGACGCAGCGTCAAAGTGGGGGTTCTTCCAGATTGTTAACCATGCTGTACCGATCGAAGTTCTAGAGAAAGTTAATCAAACCAATTTTTTCTAGAAATTCTATTTTAACAAACATTTTCTTATAAGTCCAACCTAATCAAAGAAGCTGTTATTCAACCATGCTATAAAGTAAAAAAAAAAAAACCAATTGCATGAAATAATTATGAAAGTAGATAAAAAAGAAATAAAATTTAGCAAATTATTTGTAAAATTAAAAGACTAATGCTGAAAAATTATTGAAAGAATGTCAGTATATATTCCTGTACTACTACAGTTTACAATTAAAGTTATAAACGAATATAACATTCAACGAATCGTTTATGAATATATTTTATTTCTGTTCGTTTATTATTCTTAACAAATGATCACGAACAGAGATATGGTTCGTTCATTTATATTCGCAAACAAACTTGTTTAATATTTGTTTAAAATTCGTTTGTTTAATGAATCATTTAGTGGTTGTTTACTGTTGGATAATAATAAATTTTTAAATTACATATTTATTTATAAATTATTTAAATATGTAATTATTAAAATTACATATTTATGTAAGATTTTTTAAGTTAACACCATATATATTAAAGTGAATACAATTAGTTTGTATAAATTTCTTTTGTTTTGTATTCACAAACATGTTGATTTAATTTTCATATATATATATATATATGTGTATGTTCATGAATATATTATTTAATATTTACAAATATGTATTCGTAAATATGTTTATCGATATTCATGAACAAATTTAATAAATATAAACACAAACATGGATACAAGCTAACTTGAAAAAATAAACAAACCCTAATTTAGTACCGTTGGTTTTTACTCTCGTTTGCACTCCTTTCAACAATGAAATTCAAAAATACAAGGACCAATATATTAATAGCCCTTTATGAAATTGTACTTGTATCTGTGTTTTTGGACTTCCCGAGACAGATCCGAATTCTGATTCTGAAACAGGAAATTTTGTGATTGTGTAACCGACTTTATCAAACACGTCTCAACTCAACTCCATGCCATGCAGGTGCTTTCTATTGAGCTTTCTAGGAAATTCCTGGAGAGATAGAACAATGGACCTTGTACTTTTGTGGATCATCCACATTCAAAGAAGATGGTGTTGTAGGAAAAGTTTTGAAGAGTTAACATCTTTATCGTTTAAATTTTAGGTTCATTGTAGAGGTTTTGTTTTTTTGTTCATACTTTAACAACAATTAAGAAAATGAGGCCTCAGCAATAAGGTTGCCTATCACTAAAAAAAATGAAGATTAATAAGTTAAAAGAACTTAATGACTAAAATTTGGAGTTTATGTATTTTGCATTTTTTTATCATAATTTTACTTATTTTATAAATAATTCTTTTTATAACAATCATTAGTATTTAATAAAATAAATTAGGTCAAATGATTTTTAAAAATTTATATTATTAATAATTTTTAAAACTAAATTTTAGGTTTAATATCTAAATATACCTTTTTTTTTGCACAAAATAGATATAAACCTTTAACGTTTTATTCCTTGCAAATTAGTTCATAAATTTTTATTTTTTATAAATAAATCTCAATCTTTCAAAATAATATAATTAAGTCCAAATTTATTAAATGACATTAACTGTCATTTGGACATTCTGCACGACAACTGACATAGTTAGTTTTGTGAATTATCATGTGATATGCCACGCGTATAATATAAACAGAAGTTAACGTCATTTAATTAATTTAAATTTAATTGTATAATTTTAAAAAATTTGAAGTTTATTTAAAAAGATAAAAATTTTTAAACTAATTTATATGTAATAAAAATTGATAACTTAGAATCATTTTGTACAAAAAATTAAAAGTATATTTGATCATTTTAGAATGATGATACACCACGATATCGACCAAAATGACAATATTTGTGACGAGCCTTGTCAGTATGGAATTAATTACATGGAATTTAAATTTTGCAGTTGGAAGAAATCATTGATCGTCAAGGAAGTGGAAGAAGTTAGTGCCACGTTGCTTGGCTCATGTCCGTTAGTAGTTTCTAATATCGTAATTTTAACCATGATACATCTTTTAAAGTAATAAAATCGAAATCATCTCTCTAAACATAACATATCTATTATTAAACGAAATAATTAAATGCTATATGAAACATTTATTTCTCTTTTATATAAAGCATAATGCAAAAAATAACAACTATTTAGGGAAGAAACCATTTGTTTTTAGTTTTTTAAATGGACACCTCTTCGTTAACATCCACAACTCTTAAATTATTACAAAAAAAAGCTTCAAATAAACCATTAATACGAATAAATATGCTTAAAAAGTAAAATTAAATCAATATATGTATCTCTTTTTATCATATTGAAGTAAATTTAACTCGCCAAATGATTAATTTGAGATTCCAAAATTTTGAAAGTATACGTTACGCACCTACTTATGGCAAAGACAAGAAAAATGTACATGTGAAAGTAAAGTCGCCGACATATTCAACCACCTTTTTTTTTCATGTGATTTGGGGAAATAAACTTTATCCAATCTCATAAATCTCATCTCCCCATTTTAAGTTTCGAATTCCCCAATCTTAATTAATATAACATTTTAAGTTTTAATCGATGAAATGTTTTTGAAGAATATTACTTTAATTCTTTGTTTAAGTTTTGATTGGCAGAAAAAAATGCCACCATTGCTAATCTAATAATTAAATATTATAATAATTTTTTATTTTATAATTTAATCATTGGATTTACAAATTTTTAATTTTTAGTCTTTTTTATTTTTTCTTATCGAGCTAAATCTTAATGTTTGTTTAGACTAGCTTTCTAAAAAATTTTTCTATTTAAAAACTTTAAAAATAAGCTAATATTACTTTTAGCTTTTATTGAAGAAGATAAATTTTATCATAAATGAAATCTAAATTTTAAAAAAAATTTAAAATAGAATTTCTAAAAAAAACTAGAAAGAGAAAGTAATAAATAATTAATTTAATAATTTTTCAACATATAAATAGTATTTTTAATTATTTTTAATAATTTTAATCAAACCAACTTTTTCAAGAAATTCTATTTAACAAACATTCTCTTATAACTCCAACCTAATCTAATAAGCTGACAATCTGTAAGGCAGCCATGCTATAAAATCAACAAAAACCAATTGCATAAAATAATTATGAATGTAAATACAAAAAGAAATAAATTTTAGCATATTATTTGTAAAATTAAAATACCAATGCTGAAAAATTATTGAAAGGATGTAATTACATATTTGTGTATCACAACAGTCTACAAGAAATGAAATTCAAAAATTATGAAGAGGAAGTTGAAGAAATTGAGTAAACCACAAGGAACAATATATCAATAGCTCATTATGAAATTGTATTTTGTAATTTGGGTGACCCCATTATTTCAATCAATCCATTTTCAATCGATTCTTTTTCTGTGTCGGATGTCAATGATTTTTTCTTTTCTTTAAATACGATCAAGGTTGATTAAGTTTGAATTTGAGACAATTTAAAATGTGGTCAAGACTTGAATTAAGCCTCGGTCACATTAACGTGGAAGCAAGGAAAGTCTCACAATCTTAGCTAGTCTCTGGGACCTACCACTGGAGCAATTGGACAGAAAAATCAAGACTAGAAGATAATGGAGAAATTCATAATGGGAGGAAATGTATGTTATAGTTATAATGGATTAGATATATATTATATTTTTATTAACGAAAAATAGTTAAATAATTTTTATTAATTCGAAATTTAATATGCATAATTTATGTCAATAAAATATAAAGAAAAATTATTTTAGATACTATTGGTGAAGTTTTTTAACTTCACAAATAGGGTTGGATGATAACATGTGTCCCATTTTATTTATTTATTGTTTTTTTAATATTTTGAAAGGACACATGTCATCATCTTAGCTCTGTTTATAAAATTAAAAAATTTCACTGACAGTGAATAGGATAATAATCCAAATATAAAATTCAATAATGAATTAAAACAATATAAATTATTTAAAATATTTTAAAGAGTATAAATTAAATTTGTTTTACATTAATATAGGTTATTAAAGATAAAAACCCATTGATATCCGACACAGAAAATGGATCGATTGAAAATGGATTGATTGAAATAATGGGGTCACACAAATTCAAAAACTATACTTGTATTTTTGGACTTCTCCAGACAGTTCTGAATTCTATTCTGAAACGAGAAATTTTGTGACTGTGGACCCTATTTCATCTAGCATGCCTCAACTGCCAACTCATTGACATGCCCATGCACGGGCTTCTCATTTCCATCAGATCCCATCGTTACTTTTTTATTTATTATTTTATTTCATGAAGATTTAATTTTTATTAAAAAATAATTATTAGATTAAATTTTGATTATTTATTTTTTATTTATAAATACTACTACAAATAAATAAAATTTTTTTATTTTTGATTAAATTTCGATTCATTTGTCCAGCTAACGTACAGAGCAGATACATTGTTAGCTAGGCATGTCAAATGGATTAAAATTTTCAATAATGGCCATTATTTATGCTAAAAAAAGCATTATACAAGTAGTAGCTTCTTTTTGTACTTATTTATTTTATTATTATAAAGCAAAACCCAAAATTAAATTGACACCTATTTGAAATTTTCTTTCATTTGAAAAAGTTTAACCAACAAATAGTTTTTCAATTTTTTAAAACTATCCATTGCCTTAAAATTATTGAAAATTTTCAGTGATTGCATAGTAAAAGATCAAACAAAATAGTAAGTAATGTATTTTTTTAAATTATTGTATGACATAATGCAACAATTTCTTTTAAGAAAAATAAATGACAACGATTATTTCACTTTTAAAAATAGAAGGTCTAATACTCAAATAAATTTTAAATTATTATAAAATGTAAATAAAATTCCGACCTTTAATTATAAAATTTTAATACTATGGATTTTTATTATAATATAATGATATACATTAAATCTAAAAACTGAATAATAACGTTCAATTGACAAATATTTTTAAATAACATTTTCTTAAATATATGATATTCAACTCAGTCAAATAAAGTTTATAAGTAAACATTTTCTACACTTTAAAATTAAACATTTTTTACAAATTAAATCATTAAACTATTTTTTTTATATTTATACTATTAATATTCTAATATATATATATGATGCACTGACAGTGTATAGTTTTTATACACTGTCAGTCAATTATGGGATGATATCTCATATGGAGGTCCTTATAAATAAATATTAACAAAGTTTTTAAATTTATTTTAACGACATATACACTTTTAGACTTTGCTTATTTATGAGATATCATCTTATTATTAACTGATAGTGTATAGAAGCTATATACTATCAGTATATCATATATAAACTCATACATTATTTACAAAAATAATTAATTTTGGTATAGATTTTTTTATATGAATACACTTTTTTAAAGAAAAAAACAAACATATTTTATATGAACATGTGATATGTGTGGTAAGATGAATTTTTTTCATCTTTAAAATATAAAATGTCCACAAAAAATCACTTAATCATTGATCAATGTTACACTTCTAATTTCAATAAGATTTAGTTTTTTATAATAATCTTATATCTTATATATTAAAAAAAAAGCCAAAACTCTTGGCCAAAAATAAAATATCATAGGAAGATACCTTTACTTTAAAATAATAAATTGATTATCTTTCAAAAAAATAATAAATTGATTTTAATTTTTATATAATAATCGTATTCAATTAAATTATTTAATTTTAAAATATTTGAAATTTAAAAAAATAGATTTCAACTATATTTTCTTAATTTAAATCAAATAAATTTTATTTTAGACTTTAAATTTTTTATCACTTATTATGTTTTTTTATAAAAAAATATTCATATATTTTAATTCGAATTATCTTAAAATTTTAAATCTTTTATCAAAAACATTATAACCGGATATTTAAGTTTATATATTTTAGTATTGAATTAAGCTTCCATATCTTTTTTTTAATTTTTATTTTTTCCTTTTTTAGAATTATTTGTTCAATAATTTTATTTGAAAAAAATGTCCATCTGGATTGTCTATTTTTTTGAAACTTGTATGATCTTATATATTGCATTTAATTATTTTGAATTGATTTGAATTATAAAAAACTTAAATAACAAATTATTTTTAGTTTTATTTCTATTAACATTTTTTTACTTTACTTACCTTTTATGTTTGACACTATTATAAATAATTTTTTTAAAAACCCAAAAAAATAAAGTTTTTCAACATTAATTAATTTTATAAGATTAATTTAGAGTCATCTAAATTCAAATTTTAAAAATAAATCAGTTTCAAATCTGCAATATTAACTAATAATCTATTAATGATTAATATAGTAACGATTGTTTTCATTAAAATTATAGTTATTTAATTCATTTATTAAATATTTAAGATTTGTGATATTCAATTTTTCTTTAATTTTTTTAATTGTTATTTGATTTTGAATTATTTTTAAAATTATGTATTCTATAAATGCATTAAGTTTTTAATACATTATTTAACATGTATTTTAAATTTTTTTTTATAATTCTATTCTTTAAAAAATTATTATAAAAGAAAATAATCACCTTGCATGATACAGATTTAAATCTAGTTAGAATAAAATAAATATTTATATCTTTAATTTCATGTGATTAAAGATTAAAGATTTATTTTTATTTTTAGTAAAATTTAATACATATTATGTATAAATAAATAAATAAAACAAACCATCACCGTCTCCAATTTCCACCATAAACCTTAACTACCACGTGACACCCAACATTCAAATTTCCTTTTTATTTTCTTTTATCCAAATTTTACCTTATCAAATCTCTTCCTACAAAATACAAAATTTGCTTCCGTAAAAATTGCTTCCGCTTTTTTTTTTTTCAAAAAAAAAAACTTGTCTGAGCACTATCTTCTTATTAGTCGCTTTGCAAAGTGCGAACTCTGTTGCAGTTTCAGAGTTTCAAAAGAGCATATGGCATCCGATCGTGAGGAACCCAGGCTTTCCTCTTTTGGAAAGGTTTTGCCTCTTCATTACCCAAACTGGGTTTTCTTTTCTGTTCCTTTATCTGTTTGGTTGCCAGGAAAATGCATGAACGTGTAAGAAAATGAAGTGTAAGTATTGGGTATTAGTCGGTATCTTAGTTACAGAGTTTGAATGAAAATCATGAACAGTTGTTTGCTTCTGAGCAGGGCATATTACGAAAATTTCTTTCTTAGCTTCTTGGTGTTTGCTTATCAAACAAGCAAAGGAATTTTTTTTTCTTTTGTAGAGTTGGAAAATAAATAAAAAAAACCCAAATGAAAACAATAAATCTTAATACCTTTATTCCGAATAATTTAGAGTGAAAAAATTGGAAATGCTAATACAGAAATTTGATTTAGTTCTATGAGTTTTTAATTTATTTAAATTCACAGTAACAGAAGACATAATGTTAGTTTGCGAATCTATCCTTTAGAGGAGTAACCGGTGGCTTCCCTTTAAGTTGCATAAGTTAATCTTGGAGTTGTTGAATGTATTGTGGATTTATTAGGTGGGAAGGTCTTCCGGTGAGATTGGTTCAGAACATGAATCTCTTATTAATGGGATTCACAGTTCTGAAAGCTATTCTGCTTCTGCGGCTATCCTTCCGTGAGTTTCTCTTTCAAGATTTTTATGTACTTTTTTGTTTTTTTATCTTGAATCATCTTGTAATAAGCTATGAAAAACATGAAAAAAACATGCATCTGTTAAGATATTGGAAACGATATCCTTCTTACCATGATTGATTTCAATATGTTGTAATTAATTGGGCAAATTTCTGCTTTGGCAAGTAACCAGAAATTGGGTGCTGGTACAAGATTTGGCCTTATGGCCTAGTATTAAAGAAGTCCATGCATGGGAGTTGGGGGAAAATGATTATTATTATTATTCCAATGTATGCTTTTTTTCGTTTTTAATTAAACTAAAGAAAAGATAATTTTGACTTGTATGAACCTGGCTGTTAGTTAATGAACTTTAAATAGCTCATATTTGATTGAGAATTGAAATCCAATCCAAGGTTCTCCGATAGGATTAGAGCTGTTTCTTTGTTTATCATTTTAATTGTTTCATTATATCTGGAAGTACCTTATGATCTAAGCATGCGCTTCAATGGAGTAAAAATGTAAATGCTTGCGTAAACATAAAAAGGAAGAAACATGTACTAAAATGTAATTCTCATAAATACTCTGGACTCTCATCAATGATTGGGGTTATTTATCAGACTAGAAAATTTAGGGTGCAATCCATGAAATTTTCAAAGCGACCAATCTAATTTAAACTAATATGAGGGCTAGTATATAATTAGTTGATCATTTGTTATAATTTGAAGGAACCTAAAAGTTTGTCTAATCACTATTTTATTACTGAAGGAATGTCTTAATGATTTCAGATTTCTATTCCCAGCTCTTGGAGGACTCCTATATGGTTATGATATTGGTGCTACATCCTGTGCCACAATTTCTATTGAGGTATACTTTTTAAGAATTAGCAAACTGCAGTAAAGATTTTTACTTTGGTGTCATGCTTGTCCTATACCATTTGGATCCTTAGTGATTAATTCTTTAAACTTTTATTGTACCATGTTTCTCAATGCTTATCTAAAACTCATATTTTCCTGCAGTCAGCTACCTTAAGTGGAATTTCATGGTATGACTTGTCTTCAGTTGAAATTGGTCTCATTGTGAGTTGCTAACTTGTTTCTTGTTATTACTTGGCATTTGCTAATTGTTAGTGCAATTTCTTTTTCTTTCTGTCCTCTCCATTTTCCCGTTTCTTCTTGAAGCACATTTTTGTTAGTAGCAATGCAAAGAAGTTACTGTGCAAATTCTCTGTGTGTTGCTTTCTGCAGACTAGTGGCTCATTATACGGTGCCTTGATTGGCTCAGTCTTGGCTTTCAATATTGCTGACTTTCTAGGTCAGTTTGTTTATATTTTTTTTTGTTTTATTTTCATATTTTATGTCGGGAACCATATCTCTGAACTTGATGATAAGGCTTTTTCTGATGAGTTTGCAATGATTATCTGAATTATAGGACGACGAAGAGAGTTAATTTTGGCTGCCATCTTGTACCTTGTTGGAGCTCTTGTGACAGCATTTTCACCTAACTTAGTAATTATGGTGATTGGACGTTTCGTGTATGGCATAGGGATTGGGCTGGTAATATACTAAATGCTGAGGCATTAGCTTATGAATTTTCTTAATGACCATGTTGTAGCATACACCTCTTTTGTTTGGGTCTAGGCATACTTTTTCTGTTGAGAACTATGTACAACTTCCATGCACAACAGCATATCATTTAATAAATTATGTAGCTAGATAAAATTTCAATACATTATGTTATTTTTGTATTGTGAGAAAATGCAAATTTGATGATTAGCTGGCAGAGCAACTGACTCATTGAAAAACGTCATCTGCAACTATAAAAATGAACTCTTCTTTTTTTTTTTTTTTTAATAAGATCTATTCATTCTTATGTGAATCAAGGAATTTTAAATTTATTCACTTCTAGGCAATGCATTCTGCTCCGATGTACATTGCTGAGACAGCTCCAAGTCAGATTCGTGGTCTACTAATTTCTCTCAAAGAGTTCTTCATAGTTCTTGGGATGGTTGTAAGTGCTTCAACTTTTCTTTCAGGAATTTTCAATTTATTTTAAGTCATTATAGAATGAATTTTTGATCCACTAATATCTGCTTCAAAATTTTCCCCTTTTCTTCGAATTTTGTTTTTAATTCTTGGATATTGTGCAGGCTGGTTATGGGATTGGCAGCCTCTTAGTTGAAACAGTTGCTGGCTGGCGCTATATGTATGGAGCTAGTACCCCTTTGTCAATTATCATGGGAATTGGAATGTGGTGGCTTCCAGCATCACCCAGATGGCTGCTATTGCGTGCCATTCAGGGAAAAGGCAATATGCAGCAGTTAAGAGAAACTGCAATACGTTGTTTAAGCCGACTCAGGGGTCACTCTATTGGTGAATCAGCTTCTGAGCAGGTAGATGAGATTTTGACTGAGCTTTCTTATGTTGGTGAAGAAAAAGAAGCCACGCTTGGGGAAATGTTCCATGGAAAATGTTTGAAAGCCCTGATAATTGGTACAGGCTTAGTTTTGTTTCAACAGGTATTATCATTAACTAAGGAGATATGATATGAAGGTATTACGTACCTGCAGTTGACTGATTTATATCTTCAATTTTCATGATAGATCACTGGTCAACCAAGTGTGCTATATTATGCTGCATCAATCTTTCAGGTATCAGACTGATTGACTATTATGATACTCATTGCAAATTTAAAGTGATATTTTTATGGATCTAGGTAGAAGAAGACATTTACTTTATCCTAATTGATGAAAATCTGATAGAGTGCAGGATTTTCCGCAGCATCCGATGCTACCCGAGTCTCTATTTTACTTGGTTTACTGAAG
Source organism: Heritiera fomes (assembly GCA_032173925.1). NCBI lineage: Eukaryota > Viridiplantae > Streptophyta > Magnoliopsida > Malvales > Malvaceae > Heritiera > Heritiera fomes. Next base: position 22,433,999 of record JAPDPM010000001.1, on the reverse strand, counting down.
GTAGATTCTTTTCCTTTATACATAAATTTGCTTGAAGGCACTTCAGGCAAGACATTTTATTTTTGGGCATGGAAGTTCTAGTACCAACTGCAACGCATTCTAATTATTTAATATTTGGGCTAGAAAACTTTACTGTTTCAGTCCATATCCTCTTTTAAGCATATTCTAGGGATGTTTTCTATAAGTTTCAAATTTCATCCTGACAATTATTAACTCAGAAAATTTGATTGCTATCTCATACCGTTTAATTTTTCATATGTGTGCATATTTATTTTTTATTGCTTTATGCCTTTGAGAGTATTTGCATATACGAACCCTTTGAGTATCTCCTTGTACTACCAAAAGTCTGATAGAGTCATTTTGAAAAACTACGTATCTTTAGTGCTCTGGATGATTTTTGGTTTACTTTATTGTTGTTTGATTAGCTATCTCCATTTCTCTGGTTTTTCAAGCGTGCATCTGACAAAACACATGTTACCTGCTATCAAGATGATGTCATGGACAAAATGTCTTTGTTTTTGTTTATCATTTATCATGCCTATACGATTGTTCCATTGCTCCCTTCTGCTTGATTGACAAAATCTTTCCTCAAAGGGGACTTGGTGGCTGTTTCAACCAGAAAGTCCTGACGTGTTATTTTGTTGTTATAGTTGATTATGACAGGAGCAGCAGTTGTAGCTGTTGATAGGCTTGGGAGGAGACCTCTATTATTGGGTGGTGTTTCTGGGATGGTTAGTCCTTTTACCTCTATTTGTTGCACTAATGCTAAAATCTTGAGCTGGTGGAGTTAAAAGTTTACTTGTTTTTAGAAGTTTGTGAAGCCATTCTGTTGGATCCATGTTTCTGCTTGCTTGAGTTTAATTAAATAGATCAAATCTGAGCATACCAGTAAGAATTAAAAAACAATTTCCTGTTATGAAATATTTTCTGTCTCTGCAACAGGTTATTTCTTTGTTCCTTCTTGGGTCATATTATCTTTTCCTGGATGATGTCTCGGCTATCGCTGTTGTTGCACTGCTTTTGTATGTTGGGTGTTATCAGGTAATCAAATATTATCTTTCTTTCATGTTAATTCTCATTCCACTATCTATGATTTTAATATGACAATTCTATCTGTTGTAGAGCTTATCTATACCATCATTACCTTATGTGTTTCTGTACATTTTGATTAGACTGAAATAGTTTTACATCAAGACCATTCTTTGATGTACAATTGTTTCTTTTTGGTTTGTATTCAAGGCAGTGGAAAATTCACATCATGATGGTGTTTGCCTCACTGTTCTATCGGCTTCTATTAATTAATGTATTGCAGTACATTTGTGACCATACTTCAGTGGCTTTGTTTGTACTGTGCTTCTACTATAAGAGTGCTTTACTCTATTAATTACAATTTAAATCTAGCATTACTGTTATTTAAGGCTATCTTCTTTTTCCTTATTTTGTGTTTGTGTTTCAAGAGAACTGAAACATTAGCCTGGTCAATTATGTCATGTTAATCCTTATCTAAAGCTGTTGCTAAGAACATGCAGTTATTAATGCTAATAATGAAAATTTCAACAAGTTATCTAAATTAGTAGGTCTATGCCTTCTTCTGTAGATATAATTTTTTAATGGTTCTGTTGGGTTGATTATTGATATGGGAAGCCATAATCTTTCTTGCCATTCGGTCAGGAAAAGAATGGATATACATGGCCCATATTAGTATTTCGTTGCAAGAGTGAGGGAATATTTTGTCTAAAATTTTTTTTGAGTATTTGGTTGCCAGTTGTACTACTTGAATATTTTCCCATTTCTCGCAGGTGTGGCTTATAAAAACTCTGGATTCAGTTCTATTTATCTCTTTCATTTTGGCACCTGCTTCTCATCAAAATTTGTTTTGCAGTTATCCTTTGGTCCTATTGGTTGGCTGATGATCTCGGAGATTTTTCCCCTACGCCTCAGAGGGCGAGGACTTAGTATTGCCGTGCTTGTGAATTTTGGTGCAAATGCAATTGTAACATTTGCATTCTCTCCTTTGGAGGTACTTAAAAATTGTTTCAACATATTTACTGTTTCAATCATAATTCCTTTGAAGGTTTTGTTAATTTCATCCCTTAGATGCATGCTATCCTCACCAAGACATTGAGAGCTGTAGAAACTGATATTGTAGAGAATGTAGAAATTGATAGGAACATGTTTTTCTGATTTTCTACATAAAAAAACTACAGCTTACAGAGAATATAAATAGTTGTAGGCTAAACTAGGAAATCTACGTAAATCCCTATATATCCTAGATACCATTTTCAGAAAAGGAAAAGGAATCCTAAATAAAGGAAAGTTTTAAATGAAACCAATCAGGGAAATATTTGGTCAAGATACCAAATCCCTTTATCTTAGGAAATAAATAAAAAATCAATCATATCCAATCCCATAGAATCTGGACTGGATTTCCACACTCCCCCTCAAGTTGGGTAGTAGATGTCAATCATACCCAACTTGGACTTCAAGCTTTCAAAATTGTTTCTAGGAAGGGCCTTGGTGAGAATATCTGCGGTTTGAAGACTAGTTGGCGTGTAGACAAGTCTGACTTGGTCTTCTTCGATTTTCTCTTTGATAAAATGGCGATCAATCTCGATATGCTTGGTCCGATCATGGTGAACTGGGTTCTTGGCAATACTTATGGTTGCTTGGTTGTCACAAAACACCTTCATAGAACTTCCTTTTGAAATCCTCAATTCCTTCAACACCCTTTCAAGCAAAATTCCTTCACAAATCCCATGAGACATAGCTCTGAATTCTGCTTCAGCACTACTCCGAGCTACTACTGTCTGCTTCTTGCTTCGCCACGTTACCAAATTACCCCATACGAATGTGCAATATCCGGTGGTTGACCTCCGATCCATTATAGATCCTGCCCAATCTGCATCTGAGAAAACTTCAACATCTCTATTTGAGGTTTTCTTGAAATGTAGTCCTCTGCCTGGGCTTTTCTTTAAGTATCGAAGAATCCGGTAAACTGCTTCCATGTGTGCTTCGGTAGGGTTATTCATAAATCTGCTTACTAGGCTAACAGCAAAACAAATGTCTGGTCTAGTATGGGTCAAATAAATTAGTTTCCCCACAAGCCTTTGGTATCTACCTTTGTCAACTAGAGGACTTTCTTCTTCAACTCCTAACTTGCCATTTGAATCCATAGGAGTATCTGCAGGTTTGCATCCAAGCATCCCTGTTTCCTTAAGAAGATCTAGAACATATTTTCGTTGTGAAATAGAAATCCCATTTCTTGATCGAGCTACTTCCATGCCAAGGAAATACTTGAGCTTTCCTAAGTCTTTTATCTCAAATTCTCTTGCCAAAAGGGTCTTTACCCCAACAATCTCCTCCATGTAGTCCCCTGTAAGAATGATGTCATCCACATAAACGATAAGGATAGCAATCTTGTGATCAGATGAGTGCTTAACAAACATAGTGTGATCGGTTTGGCATTGTGAAAACCCATACTTCTTAACAACCTTTGTTAAGCGATCAAACCAAGCCCGTGGTGATTGTTTGAGGCCATATAGCGACTTACGAAGCTTACACACTTTACCATTGTTCTCCTGAGAATAAAATCCTGGTGGAATCTCCATGAAGACTTCTTCCTCTAAGTCACCGTTCAAAAATGCATTTTTAACATCTAGTTGATGAAGCAGCCAATCTAGGTTAGCTGCCAAAGATAGCAGCACACGGACTGAGTTTAGCTTGGCCACAGGAGCAAATGTCTCCTCATAGTCAACACCATAAGATTGAGTGAAGCCCTTGGCAACAAGACGAGCTTTGAATCGATTCACGCTTCCATCCGCATTGTGTTTAACTGAAAATATCCACTTGCAACCAACCGGACTCTTTCCTTCGGGAAGTTCTGTAATCACCCACGTGCCATTCTTTTCTAGTGCTTTCATTTCTTCCAAAACAGCAGCCTTCCATTTTGGTTGTTGGAGAGCTTCTTGAATATTGCTTGGAACTTGAACATCTGTTAAAGTGGACACAAACACACGAAAAGCTGGAGATAGGCTCTCATAGGATACAAAGTTGCTGATAGGATGCTGAGTGCATGTCCTTACTCCTTTTCTTATTGCAATAGGTTGGTCAAGATCACTAGGAAAATCACTAGAGATAGGTTCAGTAATTATGTTACCTTTATGCATCTCAGAAACTTCTGGATTTGGTTCTGAATCTTGGTTTTGCTTTGGAGATGTGCGACTCTCTACCTCCTTTTGAGATTTCGGTCTCCTTGAGTAAACAATCATGTCTTTTGTTGCTGTTTCTTTCACAGACTCAGGGTTTTGAGGGCTAAGTTGAGTGTTAGTTATCTCAGGATCAAGAGGTAGGTGGTGGATTTCTGTGAGGATTATAGGTGGACTAGATATTTGGGCCGGTGGACAAGAGATTTGGTCTGGCGGTAAAGGTACTGGTTTAGCAGCAGGTATGGTTTCCCAAAGTTGATATTCTCTCGCACTCTCCCCCTGAATGTCAGCTTTGGTGTAATATGGCTGATTCTCAAAAAAGGTTACATCCATAGAATTATAAAATCTTTTGGTTACCGGTGAATAACATTTGTACCCCTTTTGGTTTGGAGAGTAGCCAAGAAATATGCACTTGACTGATTTGGGATCCAATTTACTTCGATGTTGCTGATGTATATGGACAAATGCGGTGCACCCGAACACTTTAGTAGGGATGAATGAGATAATTCGAAGATGAGGGTAGGTTGTAAGGAGCTTTTGGCACGGTGTTTGGAATTGAAGGACACGAGAAGGCATTCTATTTATGAGATAAGTAGCTGTTAAAACTGCTTCTCCCCAAAAATGTTTTGGAACATGAGTGGCAAGCATGAGTGATCGGGCAACCTCCATTAGGTGTCGGTTTTTCCTCTCTGCTATTCCGTTTTGTTGGGGAGTATCCACACATGAGCTTTGATGGACAATTCCCTGATCAAGTAGATAAGCTCCAAGGATAGAGTGGTAATATTCCCTTCCATTGTCGGTTCTAAGCACCTGAATTTTGGTTTGGAATTGAGTCTGGACCATTTTGTTGAAATTCTGAAATATTTGCCCAACCTCAGATTTGTCTTTCATGAGGAACAACCAAGTCACTCGAGTGTGGTCATCTATGAAGCTAACGAACCATCTAGAACCAGTAATATTTGCTATCCTAGATGGTCCCCAAACATCACTGTGAATTATGGAGAATGGATGGGATGGTTTATATGAATGATGTGGGTAAGTATTACGAGGATGCTTGGACAATTGACAAATTTCACATTGGTAATATGAGGGATTTTTTGGAATAATGTGGGAAATAGTTTTTTGAGGTACAAGAAGTTGGGATGACCTAATCGGTAGTGCTACAACATGATTGCACTATCTTGATGACTGCTAGAGGGTGAGACTGTGCAAGCATTATTCTGAATTTTCCTCTCAGATTCTTCATCTCTAAGAAGATAGAGTCCCGCACATATCCTAGCGTTGCCAATCTTCTTCCCCGAATCCAAGGCCTGAAATTCACACATATGTGGGAGAAATTTAGTAACACAATTAAGATCTCTCGTAATCTTACTAATAGATAAGAGATTACAATCCAAATTAGGAACATGGAGAACAGAATTAAGCATTATGTCCTTGGAGATAGCAACTGAACCGATACCAGCCACTTTAGATAATGAGCCATCTGCAATACGAACTATAAAATTTCCAGAACATGGGCTGTATTCATGAAATAAAGATGCATCACCAGTCATATGGTCTGATGCGCCTGAGTCAACGATCCATGCCTTTGAGCTATGACGTTTGACACTTAAAGCGCTTAGAAAATTACCTTTTTGTGCCAAAGTGGCAGTACTCACAATTTCAGGTCTGTTTTGCTGAAAGGACTGATGTGGCATCTCATCAGTAGGTGTCTTCCCATAACTTTCCCTAGCGTGTACAGCCTTCCAAGCGATGTTGCTGATCATGCTCCCTGAGTTTGAAGTCACCTATGATGTTGTGTTACCGCTCAGCATGGTGGGAGAAGAATCAAACTAAGAATTTTAATGGGTCGTATGCTCTTGATACCATGTAGAAACTGATATTGTAGAGAATGTAGAAATTGATAGGAACATGTTTTTCTGATTTTCTACATAAAAAAACTACAGCTTACAGAGAATATAAATAGTTGTAGGCGAAACTAGGAAATCTACGTAAATCCCTATATATCCTAGATACCATTTTCAGAAAAGGAAAAGGAATCCTAAATAAAGGAAAGTTTTAAATGAAACCAATCAGGGAAATATTTGGTCAAGATACCAAATCCCTTTATCTTAGGAAATAAATAAAAAATCAATCATATCCAATCCCATAGAATCTGGACTGGATTTCCACAAGAGCTCATGGAGATAATCTATCTTCACAATCTCTATTATAATCACAATGTTGACTACTGTCACTGTCTGAAAAATGGCAAATATGCTTAAAATGATATTACTGTTGTTTTTCTTCTCTAAAATTTTATTGCTCAAGGTAGATTATTCCACTGTTTTTCTTTTTTTTTTCCCTCTTTCTGAAATTCCATGAATTTTACATACAGCTGGTGGTTACTGTTGTTTCTTTTTTGACTACAGGCATGGCTGGGAGCTGGAATTGTGTTTTATGTGTTTGGAGTGATAGCGGTATTGTCCCTCCTCTTTATATTCTTCATTGTACCGGAAACAAAGGGGTTAACTCTCGAGGAAATTGAGGCAAAATGCTTATAGGTTTTGCTGCCTCCTATTCAACCTTGAATGCTACATAGAGTATCCCTGTGTAATTTCATCTATGCAGTGCAGTTCCTCCTTTTATGAAAAAAAAAGAAAGAAAAAGAACTTATGCAAGTTTAAATATAGTTATGACAATAAGAAGTTGATTTGTATTTCATGGTTGTTCTTTCTCTTTAGAGGAAAGTAATAGAACACTTTTTTTTTCTACATCTTGCCGCTTTGTTCTGGTATACGTTATCAATGCTCTCGATCATTGGAACTTTTTTTGGTAATTTATCTTCATCTCTCTTACTATCAAATGAACATGCATGTGGGATTGAAGAAAGGAAAAAATTAAACCTAAAAGAACAATTCAATGGAGATATGTGATGCCTCTTCATCTCAGGTGCTAGGTTGCTTCCTCCCTCTCATCAGCTCTTTGCTTGATTTCTTGGATTAACTTTGTTATGTTGAGGTGAGAAGATCCCCCCATTTCCACAGCCTTCTTTGCCATTTCTCCAAGCTTCTTGACTCTTTTCCTTCTCTCTTCTCCTTCCTCTCCTCCATCCATCATCCGTTCAATCGCCTCTTTAACATCTTCCTTCTTCACCAGCACCCCAATTTTCTCTTCTTCTGTCCACTTCAGAGGCTCCTCTGCGCCAACCTTCACTCCAATTTTGAGTATTTGTACAGCCAACTTCTCATTGGCGAACTGGTCGGCAAATAGCGGCCAAGTTATCAACGGCACGCCGGCGGAGATGCCTTCAACCGTGGAGTTCCAGCCGCAATGAGTTAGGAATGCACCGATTGCAGGATGTGACAATATTAATACCTGTGGCGCCCATCCCCGGATCACAACACCTCTTCCTTTCGTTCTCTCCTCGAAACCATCCTCTGAAATCCACTTATGTACTTCGTTTGCTGTATCACTTCCTCTTATAACCCAAATAAATGGCCTACTCGATTCCTCTAAGCCTAACCCGAGCTGTATTGATTGTGAGGGTATCACATTAGATTGGCTTCCGAGACAGGCATAGATTACAGAACCAGGTTTCTGTGAATCAAGCCATCTCAGACATTCGTGTCCATCAACCGAGGCCTTGTTACCTCTCTGAGCCTTATCCAAGGCATCCTTGTTACATAAAGAAACTGGACCAACGCACCAGGCTTTGTTTCTTCTTGCTTTTCTGAATTCCTTCACATATTCCGGCTCCATCTCTTCAAAAGTATTTAAGATTACGCCATAGGATGCTTGGTCGGTCATTTTCATTTGCTCGGAAAATTCCTTCAGATCTGGAGACATGACTTCCGCAATCTGGGATTTAGTGAATTCAACTTTGTCAGGCATGTTAGGCACAGCGAAGTACTCTGTCTCCGAGGTAATGTGCTCCAGAATCTTGGAGACGTTTAAATTATGGAGGCAAAGAAGAAGAAAGCAAGAACCTCCATGGAACATAATCCTCGGAATCTGAAACTGGTTAGCAATGTTCAGCGTGTATAGCAATATGACATCAGAAATGATACAGCTTGGCCGTGGGATTAGCTTCTCGAACAGTTTTTGCACTGGCTTTTCGAGCATGTTGGCTGCTTGGAAGAAATTCAAGGCCAAGCTAAATGAAGGCAGCATATCGAAGTTCTCACAGCCTTCTGGCAATCCTGACTCTACGCATGGAAATGGAAGTTCAACCAAACGGAGAGAGAGCCCTGATTCTATGGCTCGATCAAGAATTGTCTTGAATCGGGCTGCATTATGGGGAGTTGTGACTATGGTTACGATCACGCCTTGCTGTGCCAATAATCTAGCGATGTCTATCATGGGAGTCATATGGCCTTGAGCCATGAAGGGAAACACGACAAAGTGAAGCTGCTCGACTTGAGTAGCCATGGCGACTGTCAGAACTAAACGGATAAGCTTGGATCACTCGACTCTAATGGCAGGCACAAGGGTAGACAAAAAGCGATATGGAAAAGCCAAGGCTTCAAATGAGTAAATTAATTAAGGACTACCATAAGTGTCTTTAATTAAGGACTACCATAAGGGTCTTTAATTAACATGTGACATAAGAGCATACGTAAGCATTTTGGTTTATAGAAAATTAATGTCATCCATCCACGTGGCACATTTGACTCATTTATCCAAAAATAACCACCGAGAAGAACATATATTGATTTATTTTTAGTAAAAAAAAAACATATATTGATTTATAAATACTCATGGAGTGTCCTGCACGGAAATCGATGACTAGAAGCAGTGGAGAATTAGAATTCCAAGAAGTATATTGTGTTGTTTTGGACGTTTTTGCTAGACTTCCACAAAAGAACTCTAGTCTGGTAATGGAAAAAAAATACAAAGTTAAAATTTTATAAAAATTATATATAGATATATTAAAAGTTAAAAAATTATTTTTTATTTTACGTGTAAATAAAAAATTTTGACATGATAATTTTTGTATTTTATTACAAAACATATATACGAATTATTATCTATAATTTGATAGAAATATACGAGTAGAAAAAGTTTGATGTCCCTTAAGTAAAATTTTAAATTCGAGTTTTATGAATGAAGAAAACAATATTAAAAAAACTCTCCCGTATCGAATTCGATCGTAATTTGATTTCGGATTAAAAGAATTTTAAAATGACCTTAAAATACTGAGAGTTTTGACCAAAAAAAGAAGAAATATTATATGTGGGAGTTTTTATCTCATATTTTTAATCAAATTTTAACATATTTGATTTAATGATAAATACTAAATATTTATATCTTCATTTTTAAAAAGTTTAATTCCAATTTTTTTTCTTGAATAAAAAAATTACAAAAAACAGTCATATGGGTAACGACGACAGCCAGTATGTCTTACTCAAGCCTTTAGTCTCGAACTTGCAAACGAGACCGAGAGTTCCCCATCAATGACCCCACACATACTTGGGGCATAGTCAAGGAGCTAGCGTGGTAGGAAGTTACGTGATTGTTTAGGTTCCATTTAGTTGATATTTTGCTGTTCGTTTTTTTGAGTAGATATAATAAAACAAATTCAAAGTAAAAGGCAAAAGGTAAAAAATAAATATACCAACTAAAAAAATCTTAATTATTTGCAGTTTGTTATTACTTATTACCTAAGTAAGCCAAGCGTATAATCCAAAAAGAGGAATTTTATTCATACTCTATATTTTTTAATATTATGATAAAAATATCTTTTTTACCTTAAATTCTCTATTTGCTCAACCATTGTGCTGGCTGTTGGTCGTCACTTGTCGATGCAGAAAAACTCCAAAAATTATCCAAAGTGTGGCCCTAATGTTTAGTGAGTGGTTGGTCATTACAATAATTTTAGATTAGCTCCTCCAAAAATTTGTTTATGGTTGAATGCAGATGAAGCATCATAAAGTAAACATTTAAGTTTAATTAGGTCCCCAAATTGTAACTTTCATATTACTAAAAATAGAACTATATTTGTACCATTATATGATAGTTTGGCTATTAATTATGGTATTAAAATATTTATTATTAGTCTTAAATTTAAGATTGGGTCATTTTGTATTTAGATTAATTTATATTTGGATTAATTTGAACTTGAATCATACTAAATTCTAATTATTCACATTTTTAATAAAATCAAATCGATCATATTTGAATTCTGACCGAACAAGTAAACTTTTGAATCAAGTCAACTTTTACCACTTCTAATAAAAAAAATAATATTTTCTAATTTCTTAATGGTGCTAGGTCTAAAAGTGTTTGTTGAAAGAGTAAAGAGGATCAAACCCGATTGACACTTTCAAATTTTTGTTTAAAGATTAATCTAATCCGTTTAATCAATTTTTCTTTAAATTGATGATTAAATTTTTTTAAATATATATTTAATATTTAAAATATATTTTAAAACTAAAAGTAAATATAAAACACATGGATCAATTTTGAATTAAAATAAAAAAATAGGCGGAACTTAAGTCGAGCCAAGCCTGTTAGACTAGCGGGCCCTGAAACCTGTGAACAAATCTAGCTATACAAATGAAAGACTGAAAACAAAGTATAGACGTTCTTGGGCTGCAGCTGTTCATTCAGGTTTGTTAGGCGCCATTTGGATTTAAATTTTTAGGCACGAATTCAAGAGAACATTATTAAATTATTTTTTATTTTCTACTCTCAATTTTAATTAAATATATTTTAAAATATTGAAAGATTAATAGAAAATATTTTTATCATTTTAATAATTCAATGTTTCGTATCAGTTATCACAGTAAAGAATATAAAAATGCATGTTTAATTATGTTGTGTATCCCAACTTTTTTTTTCCATTTTAGAAATAAAAAATATAACAACTAAACATATTTCATTTTTTTATTTAAATCAAAAGATGGTGATAACTTTTTTTTATTATTCATAGTAATAAAACTTAAGTTTAAACGATATACATACATACATACATATAGGTCAATTTAGGCCATTTATCTCTATACTATAACGAAATTTGAAGTTTAGTCTCTTTACTATAATTTATAAAAATTAAGTCTTTTTAGTATTATGATTTAAAAATTTCAATCCAATTGATGACGGTCATTACATTTTCTATTAAAATGCTGATGTGGCAGTTGATATGATGTTGACTTTGTTGACATGACGTTGATTGTAAAACGAATAAGATTACGTATGTTTATATTTTCCGTTAAAATGCTGACATGACAGTTGATATGATTTAAATCTTAAAGTCGTTATTGTTGAAAAACTTTGTCATTTACCACTCTTGATTTGAATAGAATTAATTTAAGACTGTAAAACGAATAAAATTACTTATGTTTACATAAAAAGAAAAGAAGTATACCATGTTGTTTTGGTCATTTTTGCAAGAGTTTCACCAAAAGAACTCCAGTATGGTAATCGAGGTGAGTTTTATAAATATTGTACATAAATCTATTAAAAATTAAAAAATTATTTTATATTTAATATATAGACAAGAATTTTAATATAATAATTTTTATATTTTATCACAAAACATATATACGAATTGTCATCTATAATTTGACAAAAATATTTAAGTTTAGGAGTTTTTATCTCATATTTTTTAATCAAATTTCAACACATTTGATTTAATGATAAATATTAAATATTTATATCTTTATTTATAGAAAGTTTAATTCAAAATTTTTTTTCTTGGATAAAAAAAATTGCAAAAACAAAAGTCACATGGATGAGGACAAACGTTTAGTGTCGAACTTGCAAATGAAGGGACCGAGAGTTCCTTATCGATGACCCCACATCCTTGGGGCATATTCAAGGAAGTAACGTGGTAGTTACATGATTGCTTAGGTTCCATTTAGTTGGTATTTTGTTATTTGTTTTATTCGAGTAGATCAATAAAAAAATAAAGTAAAAGGCAAAATGTAAAAAATAAAAATACCAACTAAAAAATCTTAATTATTTGCAGTTTGTTATTATTTTTTTTTGGTTAACATTTGCAGTTTGTTATTACTTGTTACCTAAGTAAGCCAATGGTATAATCCAAAAAAAGAAATTGTATTCATACTTCGTATTTTTTTAATATTATGATAATAATATTTTTTTGTACTTCTCTCAACCGGTGGTTGTCGGCCGGCACTTGTCGATGCCAAAAAACTCTAAAAATTATCCAAACTTGGCCACTATATTTGGTGACAAGTTGGTTATTAAATAATATTAAGTTAGCTCCTCCAAATATTTGTTCATAGTTGAATGCAGATGAATGCATCATAAAGTAAACATTAATTTTAATTATGTCCCAAAATGATAACTTGCATATTACTAAAAATAGAACCATATTTGGCTATTAATTATGGTATTTAAATATTTATTATTAGTCTTAAATTTAAGACTAAGTCATTTGCATTTGGATTAATTTATATTTGGATCAATTCGAACTCAGATCATATTAGGTTTTGGTTATTGATTTTTTTAATCAAATTAAACTGGTCGGATTTGAATTCAAGTTGAACAAGCAAATTTTTGAAATCAAATTAACTTTTACCATTTCTAATAAAAAATAATATTTTTTATTTTCTTAATGGTTTTGCGTCTAAAAGTATATGTTAAAAGAGTAAAGACGATAAATAAAACCCAATTGACACCTTTAAAATTTTTGTTTAAAGATTAATCTAATCCGTTTAATAAATTTTTCTTTAAATTAATGATTAAAATTTTTAAATAAATATTTTTAATATATTTTAATATTTAAAATATATTTTAAAACTAAAGGCAAATATAAAACACATGGATCAATTTTGAATTTGAACAAAAAAAATACTCCAAGGCTCAACTTAAGTCGACCAAGCCTGTTAGACTAGCCGGCCATGAGACCTGTGAACAAATCCAGCTGTACAAATGAAAAATTGAAAACGAAGTATAGATGTTCTTTGTACCGAGTTGTTCTTGGGCTGCTGTTCATTCAGGTTTTTTAGACGCTATTTGGATATTTAGTGAGAATCGAATTCGAAAATTTTTTTCAAAAAATATTTATTTATTTTAATAAATCAATGTGTCGTATCCGTTATGTTATCACACTAATGGATATAAAAATGCATGTTTAGTTATGTTGTGTGTCCCAACTTTTTTTTTATTTTCCATAAAAAAAAAACATAACAATTAAACATATTTCATTTTTTTTAAATCAAAATTTTATTATTCATGGTAATAAAACTCAAGTTTAAATGATATAATTTTTTTGCCAAAGACTCTAAAGTACAGTTTGACATCCATTAGGGATTATTGGTAAAATTTTTTTAATACAATGGAAATCTCCAATTAAAAAAAAGGGAGAATGTAAATTTACCATTAGGGATTATTGGTAAATTTTTTTTAATACAATGGAAATCTCCAATTAAAAAAAAAGGAGAATGTAAATTTACAGATCATTTGAATCAGTATAGCACGGAGGTTCATGGACACATTCATTGACTATCGAAAAAAGACATGACCAATGTAATCATAGTGCTAAAGATTTCTTAAGGGGTGTTGCAAACCGTTGGGCATCCATTCTTGTAGGCCGAGACATTGAGAATGTCGGAAAAGGGTATTTCGAAGACAGGAGACCAGCTTCGAACATGGGTCCAAACGTTGTCACTTCCATGATTGCAGAGTGGAAATCATGAAGGGGCATTGTTCTCTTTCCAATATGGTTCAAAGGAAAGAGCGACGGTTTCAGTACGATATATTTAATATTGAATTATCTCTACTTGACTCGACTTGATTAAACTGTTACGTTTTCCTCTGGATGTATCAATTATGGAATGAATAAAACAGACGAAAGAAACAGCCTCTTCAGTTTCATGTGTTCCCCTTGATAGCTTACTCAATTTGAACTTTTCTTTTTACTGAATTAATTATTGAAGTATCAGCCATTCGGAGACTATTAAAAAAATTAACGTTTGTTTACCGCTATTGCGTTCGTCTTATTAATTCTTGTTCCATTCATGATTCACCAAGGTACGTACATGGTTTGCCGGCCATTGGAAATTTGGAACTAGCCGGAATAGTTCAACTTTCCAAGGCCAAGACGTATAGTTTTTATTTGGTAATTCATGCATGGACCAGTATAATAGTGTCCATATCTAATAATACTGGCTTGATTTCACATTGAGTCTCTGGTTTCTCTTGATGCTGAATAGCTTAAATAGCCCTGATAAAGCAAACACTCCCATATACAGAACAACTTCATTTCCAGCTTGTCTCTCTTTCTTGAAGGGGCTGTCAGGATTCAGGAATGCATTTGGAAGTGGCTTGGTCACTTGATTTTCCTGTTCATGTTGCTGTCATTATCCTCTTGTGCTTCAACAGCCTAGTTGTTAATACAAGTGAGTCGAATGACATGGATCGACAAGCATTGCTCGAGTTCAAGGCGAAGATAAGTGGTGATCAGCTCAGGATTCTGCAAACATGGAACAACAGTGTGCATTTCTGCCAGTGGCGTGGCGTTACATGTGGACCTAGACATCAAAGAGTGACCAAGTTGGACTTGGGATCACTAAAACTCACGGGATCAATTTCATCATATATTGGAAATTTGAGCTTTCTGGAGGTGTTAAATATTCAAAACAATAACTTCAATCTAGAACTCCCTCAAGAAATTGGTCGTTTCGGCAGGTTGCAAGAATTAGACCTACATAGAAACTCCATAGGTGGTGAAATTCCTTCCAACATATCTGGTTGTTCTAAGCTCACACGACTTTACATGGGGGACAACAAGCTTGTTGGAGAAATACCTGCTGCCCTTGGTAACTTGTTAAATTTGAAAGAGTTAGGCTTAAGAAACAACAGTTTGACAGGGAGTATCCCTTCTTTCTTAGGGAATTTATCATCTTTAGAGATGATTTATTTAAGTCGAAATAGATTCAAAGGGCTTATCCCTGAATCTATTGGGCAATTGACAAATCTTACTCTCTTTGCAGCAGGAGCAAATGAACTTTCTGGTATTGTACCTCCCTCAATTTTCAACCTTTCCAGGATGAAAACGCTTGACATCGGCTCAAACCAGTTTCATGGTAGTCTTCCTTCGGATTTGGGAATCACCATGCCATATCTTGAAATATTTTATGCAAGTCATAACCAACTCGATGGACCATTCCCTTTTTCAGTATCCAATGCTTCAAATCTCACAGATTTAGAACTTTCATTTAACAAACTTACAGGAAACCTGCCTTCCTTTGATAAATTGAACAAATTACAGTGGTTTACTGTCACCGACAACCTTCTTGGAAGTGGGGGTGAAGATGACATGAACTCTGTCTGCACCTTGACCAATTCTACTAGCCTATATGCATTGGAGCTCAACGTCAACAACTTTGGAGGAGTGTTTCCTCAATGCATAGGTAACTTGTCAAATAATCTCACATTTTTGCTTTTGGACAACAATAACATATCAGGAAGTATCCCAGAGGGGATTGGAAACCTAATCAACTTGGAGATACTACATGCATGGAGAAATCAACTATCAGGTTATATTCCCTCTGTTATTGGAAACCTTCAGAAGCTACAAAATTTGGACCTGGGGATCAACCCTATCTCTGGGGTTATTCCAAATTCTCTTGGGAATTTAAAGATGTTGAACCTTCTATGGTTAAATGACAACAATCTCCATGGTAACATTCCTTCAAGGCTAAGGGAGTGTGAAAATTTGGTCAGACTGGATCTCTCAAATAATAACCTTAATGGTACTATACCCCCTGAAGTAGCTGGACTCTCATCCTTGTCTTTGTATCTAGATTTATCTTCCAACCACTTGACTGGTGTGCTTCCTATTGAAATAGGAAACTTGAAAAATCTAGGACAATTATCTGTTTCTCAAAACCAACTATCTGGTGTGCTTCCAAGCAGTCTCAGCAGCTGTGTAAAACTCGAGAAACTATTGATGAGAGAGAATTACTTCCAAGGGTCCATTCCTTCATCCTTCAGTTCATTGAGAGGTCTTGCAGTGGTAGACATTTCCCACAACAATTTCTCTGGTGAAATTCCTGACTTTTTTGCAAGTTTTATATTCTTACAATATTTGGATCTTTCTTACAATGATTTGCAAGGCATGGTGCCGGCAGATGGAGTGTTTAAGAATGCTACTGCTGCATCAGTCCAGGGAAACAATAAGCTTTGTGGGGGCATACCTGAGTTCGACTTGCCAAGTTGTAACTTGAAAAGTGCTAAAAGCAGATCAAGCAAATTAATAATTGCCATTATTTCTGGGCTTTTTGGATTAGGAGTAGCTTCGGTATCCACCTTTATCCTTGTTTTTCGGCTTAGAAAGAAAAGAAGCCAGCCTACATCAGCTTGGACAGAAAAATCACTTTTAAAGTTATCTTACCAAAGCATTCTAAAGGCTACCGATGGATTCTCCTCAGCGAACTTGGTGGGTTCAGGTAGATCTGGTTCTGTATATAAAGGAATTCTTGAAGAGAATGGAATTGTTATTGCCATCAAAGTGCTTAACCTTTTGAGTCCTGGATCTTCTAGTAGTTTCATGGCAGAATGTGAGGCGTTGAGGAATATTAGACACCGAAATATTGTCAAGGTATTAACAGCTTGTTCAGGCGTTGATTACCACGGCAATGATTTTAAGGCTCTGGTTTATAAATTCATGGTTAATGGGAGTCTGGAGGATTGGTTGCATCCCTCTTTCAATATGAATGAGGCAGAGGAGCCCGAAAAAAAATTGAACTTTTATCAGAGAATGAATGTGGCTATTGATGTTGCTTGTGCATTGGATTATCTCCACCATCATTGTGAAACATCGATTGTTCATTGTGACCTCAAACCAAGCAATATTCTACTTGATGATGAAATGATTGGACATGTAGGCGACTTTGGATTGGCAAAATTCATTTCAGCAAATACGCAAGATTACTCTACGAGTCAGTCGAGCACCCAGGGATTAAGAGGAACTATTGGTTATGCTCCACCAGGTGCACTTTTAATCATTTCCTACTATTTCCATAGTTATTGTAAATTCTTTCTTTTAGCAATACAAACTCAAAAGCTAAGAGTCAAAATAATTGTCAAGTAGTTAATCCTCCACAACTGCTGTTTGTGATGAGTGATTGGCAGAATATGGCATGGGAAGTGAAGTGTCAACGGCTGGTGATGCCTATAGCTACGGCATCCTCTTGCTGGAGATGTTTACTGGAAAGAGGCCCACCGATGAAGTGTTTAAAGAAGGTTTGAACCTTCACAATTTTGTCAAGGCAGCTTTGCCAGAACGAGTAGTTGACATCACCGATCCCATTCTTCTTCAGGAAAGAGTTACTGGAGAAACAACTTCCAATCATACTTGCAATGCGGGCAACCAGAGAGATGACAGACTTGTTCAATGTTTGAATGAAATATTTGAAATAGGGGTCACTTGTTCTGCTGAATTGCCAACCAAGAGAATGAACATGAGTGATGTTGCTTGCAAGCTTTGCTTTATCAGAAACAAGCTTTTTCCAAGTCAGTTATATCAGAGGTCAACTAGAAATACAGTTCATTCAGCCGGTATAGTGATATCTTATATCAAAGTTTCCAGAAAGTCTTGTGTTTTTTAGACAGTAAATTGTTGGAAATTTATTCAATTACAACCATTTATAATTGAGATAGTGTGCCTGTTTTCCTCATGCGCTAGGTTGCCTCCTGTCATGAGTTCTTTGCATGATATCTTGGATTAATTGTGTAATGTTGAGGTGAGAAGATCCACCAACTTCAAGGGCCTTCTCTGCCATTTCTCCAAGCTTTTTGGCTCTTGTTCGCCTCTCGTCCCCTTCCTCTCCTCCTTCCATCAACCTTTCTACAGCATTTTTAACATCTTCCCTCTTCACCAACACTCCAACATTTTCTTCTTCACCCCACGTCATTGGCTCCTCCGCTCCAATCCTTACGCCAATTTGAAGTATTTGCACAACCAATTTCTCATTGCAAAACTGGTCTCCAAATAGCGGCCAAGTGATCAATGGCACGCCGGCAGTGATTGCTTCTATCGTTGAATTCCATCCACAATGAGTTATGAACCCTCCAATTGCACGGTGTGACAATATTGCTAATTGGGGAGCCCAACCCCGGATCACAAGGCCTCTTCCTTTTGTTCTTCCCTCAAAACCATCCTCCGAAATCCACTTCTCTACTTCTCCGGATGCATCACTGCCTCTCATAACCCAAATAAATGGTCTATTCGACGCCTCTAAGCCCAAGCCAAGCTCTATTGATTGTGAGGGTATCACATTGCTGAGGCTTCCTAGACAGGCATAAATCACAGAGCCTGGTTCTTGAGAATCAAGCCACCTCTGGCATTGGTATTCAGCAACCGAGGGCTTGTTACCTCTCTCAGCCTTATCCAAGCCATCCTTGTTGCATAAAGAAACCGGACCAATGCACCACACTTTGTTTCCTCTTGCCTTCTTGTATTCCCTCACATATTCTGGCTCTAGCTCTTCAAAAGTATTAATGACCACACCATAAGATGCTAGATCTGTCTCCGCCGTTTGCTCACAATACTCTTTCAGGTTTTCATCGTTCAAAACTACCGGAAGTTGGGGTTTGGTAAATTCAACTTTGTCAGGCATGTTCGGCAGAGAAAAGTACTGTGACGATGAGGTTATGCGCTCAAGAATCTTTGAGTGCTGTAAATTGTAAATACAAAGAAGACAGAAGCAAGAAACACTATAGAACACGAGCCTCGGAATCTGAAACAGGGTAGCAATGTCGTGGGTATAAGCCAACAAGACGTCAGAAATGATACAGCTCGGCGATGGCCTTAGCTCCTGGAGCAACTTTTGTACTGGCTCGTATAGCTTGTTGGCTGCCTGGAAGAATTTCAAGGCTAGGCCAAGCGAGGGTAGCATGTCAAAGTTCTCACACCCTTGTGGTAATCCTGAATCTCCACATGGAAACTGAAGTTCAACTAAACGGATAGAAAGCCCTGATTCCATGGCACGATCGAGAATTGTCTTGAAACGAGCTGCATTATGGGGAGTTGTGACTATGGTGATGATCATGCCTTGTTGTGCCAACAATCTGGCAAAGTCTATCATGGGAATCATATGCCCTTGAGCCATGAAAGGAAACAATACAAAGTGAAGCCGCTCGATTTCAGTAGCCATGGCAACAAAGGGTAGAAGGAATAACAATATAGAAAAATAGCCGAGCTTCAACTTGTGTAAACTAATGGAGAAGAAACTCTCTCTTTTCTCTAGAAAACTGAAATTTGGTAGATAATGTTTATCCTGATTGGTTTGATACCACGTACATGAAGTTATAGTTTGTATCCACATGTTTGTAGATATTGAAATGGTGTCCACACAACAGGAATAAAATCATTAATAGAATCCAATTCTTGAAGGTTTTCTTTTAATCAGAATTGATATTTTAACATTTAACTTATATATCTGGTGAGATTTGAATTCGGAATTTTTTTATTTATTAAGAGTCTCAAAACCTTTTCATTATCACTAGATCAAAGTCTCATTAGCGATTCTTGAAATTATTGTTAACTAGGAATATGTTTTTATTGAAAGTACAATGCACATGCAACGTGAGATCTATTATCTATTACTATGTACATTAAAGTAGTCTATAGCAATTACTGTGCAATTTTATCTCCTAATTTTTGAGCCATTTGTTAGATGCTTATTGGTTTGTTATTTTTTTCTTTCCAGTCCAGCTTTTTATGGTTTTTTTTTTCAACTTTTATTTTTTTAATTAAGCCCTTTGATTTCTTTTAATTCTTTTTTCAGTTAAGCCTCTCAAATTTATTTTTAGTTTTTCCACTTTTTTGCCCTTTTCAATTAAGTCCTTTTAGCTGTTTTTTAAGCCACTTTCTAATATATTTTTTAGTTCTTCAAATTTTTTAGTTAAACCCTTTAACCAGCTTTTATTTTTATTTTTTTTACTGATTATGTTCTTTAATTTATTTTTAATTTTTTTCATTAAACCTTTTATTCTGCTTTACTTAATTTTTTTCCAATTATACTCTTTAATTTATTTTTAACTCTTCAATTTATTTTAGTTAAACTCTCTAATTTATTTTTATTTTATAATTTTTAATTTATATCCGATCAGGTATTGTTATTAAAAAAAATTCTGAACGTGACATGTAGCCATTTTTGCCCTCTTTTAAGTTATTTTTAACTCTTTTAACTTTTTTTTAATTTATTTCAGAGAAACTCTTTTTACTTTTTTTGTTAGGTCATTTAATATGTTTTTATTTAATTTTTTTTAATTATACCATCTATAAACTACATTTATCTTTAACAAGTAAATTTCAGTTTGACATCTGCCCAAGCTTAATCAATTGACATGTATTAATTGTATACGCTATTTTTATCAAATCGAAACTTTTTTTTTGATATAATCGAAACATTTTTTTTTTAAACTGATGCAACTTCATACTTTTATGTTTTAGTGTCAATATCCATACTTTTTACCTTCTTAAAAAAATAAATAAATAAACAAAAAAAAGAAAAGAAAACACCTCACTCTTATACTTTTTTCTTTTATTCATTTACCTCCCGCTTACACTCCTGTCTCACTCAAACTAAAGCAAAATTAAAGTGTTTCCTATTAAATATTATTAAATTTATTAAAATCAAATATTATTAAATGTTATTATTTTTACTAAAAATAACTTATAAAAAATAAAAAAATTTAAGTTTTACAAAAAATAAATTATAATTAAAAAGTGAAAAATTTGTTAAGTTCTAATTGAACTTTTCTTTGCTTTTGTTTAAATTTTTTACTTTATATCAATAATATTCTTTTTATTTTTATAAGTAATTAATTTTTATTTATTTAAATTTAATAATAAATAAAATATTTTTAACATTAAATATATATGTATATGTTAATATTAAAAATTAAATTAATAATTATTTAATATTACTCAAATTATATAAAAAAGCCCCCGCACAATTCTTGTATAGTAAAGCTAAAAGTATTAGCTAATAGCCTGTTAAAACTAAATTCAAGCCTTGCTGCTATGTCAGCATGCATGTTTGCATCATTCATACCAGCACAATTTGAGGTAGGAAAATAAAAATAAAAATAAAAATAAAAATAAATGGAGGGATTGGCAGTACCATGCGGCCACTCACACCATTCTATGAATAAAAGTAAAACAAAAAACTCATTAAAAAAACCTTAAAAAATTAAGAAAAAAAAAGGTGGAGTGGGGATGTCCTTTTCTTCCAAAAAATTAATAATATAAATTTTTCTTATAAAATTTATTTTATGAATTGATGGCTAGATAAAATATAATTCACTTGAAATAAAAAAATTACATTAAATATGTATAAACAATCAATCACATAGGTCGAGTGAAATAACCAAAACAAATTATTCATTTTTTTTTTAACAAGAGCCACCTTCCGAAGAAAAAAGAAAATGAACAAAAAAAAAGTCAAGGTTACGGATACAGGACACCTCAATCAAGTTTCATTTGTTACAAAATTTATTTATAAAAAATAAAAAAAATGAAAAGAAATCAAAACTGGATGTCATGTAGTTAAACTACATTTTTTGCAAAATTTATTTAAAAAAACAATGACGATGACACATGAACAATCCAAATGAATCTAAAAAATAAAAATAGAAATAAAAATAAAATTTATTAATATAAGTTTGAAAAAACATTCACCGAAAAAAGAGGAAAAAAAAAAAGACAGTGATGTGTCTATGCATAAAAGTAAAAAAAAAAAAAGGGGTGTGGTGCGGTGGGGTGCCACGTGGACACCTCACTATCCTTTTCTTTCAAAATTAATAATATGAAAAATAAAATAAAAAAATAAAATTTGTATAAAAATTAAAAAAAGGCCCACTACAAAAAAACCTTAAAAAAAAAGAGTGCAGGTGCACATTGTCACCACTTGCTGCTATACCTGATCATGAGCCGGGCTTATGATAGGTAATAATAAGTTTTGTGTATGTCCAAACTTAGTTCGGTCTGAAAATTCAGGCTTGACCTTTTATCCAAATCCGTTTTCATTTTTATACTATAAGCTCGAGCCGGCTCGGAAATAATTTTTTATATTTTTATTTATTTATTTGTTTTTTTATTATTTTATACCCTTTAAAATTTAATTTAATTTGTCAAAATTTGTATATCAATTTCCATATTAAATATTTATAATCATGTTTATTAATTAATAATGTTATATATATAATTATATTGTACTTAGTAAATGTATATAAAAAATTTAATTAATATTGAAAAAGGAATATAAAAAAATTAAAAAATTAAATTCTGGCTAGGCCAGGCTCGGCTTTGAAAGGTTAAGCCCTGGCCAAGGCCAAATTTTAAACAGGCCTAAATGTTTTACCCAAACCCGATTATTGCATAAGATATTTTTGTTCAAGCCCGACCAAATATCGAACCGGCCTTCGAGCTTGGATAGGTAACCCGACCTTTGAGCAAGTCTACTTGCCACTCTTGCTATCTTATGTATAAATTAAAAAAAAAAACCTCACTAAAGAAAACCTAAAAAAAAAAGACTGTAGTATATGGGTGTAACATGAACACCTCCACCATCTTACTTAAAAAAGAAAAAAACCCTCAATAGGAACTTTAAAAAATAAAAACAAAGAAAAATCTTATATATAAAATATATAAAAACCAAAGTTTTTTGCTATAAGTGAAATATCCTACGTGGATAATTCAAATATTTTACATATTGTCGTAACGGTTTCGCGCTCGACGATTTTCGGAAAAGCGTTTAAAAATAAAAATGGAGTCGCCACCAATCTTTTTTGTCTAGGTGTGATTGGCCACCTGAAAACGTTTATCTTTTCAACAAAATCTCAAAATTAATTAAGTTTTATTAAAAAGATAATCTTTTGGTCTGCGAACAAAAATTGGGTTCGGGGGTACGGTTACGCGTGGGGAAGGATTAGCACCCCCACGACGCCCGTTAAAAAACGGTACCATAATAATCATGTGTTATCCTTTGGTTTTAATAAAATGGTCTTGAATTTAATATTTAAAAATAATTTGTATTTTATTGCAATCAATTTTATTCAAAATCATTTTTTATTTATTTTGGTTTTATTAATGAAACTCTTGATATTGAGAAATTTGGCTAAATATCCCAATACTCTGGTAACATTTAGCTAATTCCTCTCACCTAGGGATCAGTCAAGAAATCACTACTTGTGAGTCTCATGACATCCCATCCTCGGAAGAATCTCCTTTATTATTATTTATTTTCGCACACGATGCAAACATATGATTTGTGATGCATATGGAATTATAAAGGGAATTTTATATTTTGATTTTTATTAATGAAATCCTCAATATTGAGAAATTTAACTAAATATCCCAATACTCTGGTAACATTTAGCTAATTCCTCTCACCTAGGGATCAGTCAAGAAATCACTACTTGTGAGTCTCATGACATCCCATCCTCGGGAGAATCTCCTTTATTATTATTTCCAATTAATATTTATTATGTCATTCTATTTAACATTAAAAGTATTTAAACAAATGAATGAATAACTAAAACGGGAAAAGGAAATATACCCTCTCGGGCGGGCGACCTCTTTGAGCGGGCGAACAAGTGGGTGCTCTTTCTCCTCAGGCGGGCGATCTAATTTCTCGTATTGTCTAACTCTCCGAATGTTCCCTCTCCTCGGGCGAACAGACGAGTTCCTTCTTTTTGGCTGGGGGGCGGGCGAGCTTCTCGTATTGTCTAACTCCCCGAATGTTCCCTCTCCTCGGGCGAACGGACGAGTTCCTTCTTCCTCCTTTTGGCTGGCGGGCGGGCGAGCTTCCTGGACACTGCCGCCTCCCCCACCTTTTTCTTTTCTTCTTTTCTCCCCCCTTTTCTTTTTTCTTTTCAACTATAACAGACCATCTCTTTTTCTTTTTCTTTTTCTAACTCATTTTCTTTTCCTTTCTACCAAAAACTCCAGAGTCTTGCCACAAGCTCTCGGGTGGGGGTGACTTCTGACTGTCGCCTATTGGGAGCGCAACTCGGACATGGCTCCTTTCTTCACGGGCGGGCGGACTAAAGCGGATCTTAGTTTTCTGTCCCCAGGCGGGCGAGTTCGTGAACGGGTCGTGGTTTCCGTGTCGGGTCGAGTACGCACGCGGATCCCTTTTTATTTTTCCTTTTTCAGTTGCAACGGGCGACCCCTATTCCCTTTATTCATCATAGTTCACGCCACACACAGAAACTAAAGCTCAAAAACCTCTCAACCGCCCTCTCGCTAAACTACTGCCGGCTACTGAGCGCCACCTTGCAACGGTCTCCGTTGGTCTTCCGGACAGCCCTAAAAATACTTCCCTCGACTTCCTCTTCTCAGATCTGGGATTCGTTTCCCCTGAAAACAGCTTGAACCTCACTAATCTTGCCCTTCGAAAAACATCTCACCCTTCTTTTCTTTTTTCTGTTTTTTGTTTGCTCGATTTTTCTGGTTGATGGTTCGGTTTTGGTTGTTGTTGCTTGGTTTGTGTTTTACGAGTGGGGGTTTTAGATCTGGGTTACGGGGTTTCGGTAATGGTGGTGATGATGAGGCGTCTCAGTGGTGGTGTTTGGTGTTGGTGGGTTTCGGTAATGGTGGTGATGATGAGGCGTCTCAGTGGTGGTGTTTGGTGTTGGTGGGTTTCGGTGATGGTGAGGAATTGAGGATGATGGGGAGATCGAATGGTTGGGTTTCGGTAGGGTGAGGATGATGAAGGCTGAGAATGGTGGTTGTCGGTCTTGGGGTTGGTTGAGATGAAGGTGCTAACGGTGATGGTTTAGGGATGAGGAAGGTGAAGCTTCGGTCTTTTTTGTGTAATCGCCCCCTCCGCTGTGTGTGTGTATGGTTTGGCTTTTAGAAGGAAGTGTGTAGGCAGAGGGTTTTCCTGGGAAGAACTCGTTTTCGGTGGTGAGGGGAGGGTGGTGAGTGTGGAGGGTGGTGGTTCTCTTCTCTGCCCGTTACCGAAGATGAGTTTGGCTTTTTGAGGGATCTGGCCTGGGGTTTGGTGTGATGGGATGGGGTAGAGTAGCTGGTGGTGGCAGTAGCTGAGGGTGGCCGGTGGTGGCAGTGGCTGATAGACAGGATGATTGACAGATTAGACCCAAAAAAAAACAAGAAAGAAAAAAATAAAAAAATAAAAAAATAAAATAAAATAAAATAATAATAATAAAAATAAAATAAAATAAAAGATAAAAATAAAAATAAAAATAATATAAATAAAAAATAAAATAAAAATAAATACAAAATATACATAAAAATAAAAATAAATATAATAATAACAATAATAATAATGGGACAAAATTAGGTGTCAACACATATGTAATATGTTAAATAAAATATTATTTTTTTCAATTTTTAAGAAATACAAATTTATATACATTAAAATTACAAAATAAATCAATTATTTATTTATCTTATTAAATTAATTATTAATTTCAATTTCTAAAAGATAAACATCTATATCTATATATTCAAATTAAAGAAAAATCACATATCATTTATCAATTTCTTTACATGTCTTTTAATCAATATATATGTACTTTTGCTCTCTGTATACATTAAAAACATATTTATAGAAGCAATTAATTTTGGTATAAATTTTTTATTTGAATGCACTTTTTTTTTTTAAAAAAAAGTATCGCGTCTCATTTGAACATGTGATATGTATGGTAAGATGAATTTTCTTTTTTATCATTAAAGTATATAATGCCTATTAAAAATCACTTGATTATTGATCTAAGGTTACACTAAGATTCAGATTTTATAATAATCTTATATTTGGTATAAATATATAAAAAGACAAAACTTTTGGCTAAAAGGAAAATATGATGCGTGGATAGCTTAACCTTTTTGTACTTAGAATAATAAATTAATTTTAATTTTCTATAAAATAATCCTATTTAATTAATTATTTAATTTTAAAATATTTGAAATCTAAAAGAAATAGATTTTAACCACACTACAGTAAAATGGACTTTTAGTGGCATATATTTAGCGGCGTTTTAAATAAAATCGCCGCCAAGTTCCGTGTTTTTAATCAAATCGCGGCGTTTTATTCGAAAAAACGCCGTTTAATTAAAAAATTTTGCCCAATTGCGGCGTTTCTATGATAAAACGCCGTAAATTTAACAGATAGCGGCGTTTATTTCCTAGAAACGCCGCTATGTAATAAATATTTTCTATAATTGCTTTTTACAAAATAAACGCAAGTTAGCGGCGTTTATAAGCGCCGCTAAGTTTTACACTTAACGGCGTTTTTCTATGAAAAACGCCACTATGTTAAAAAAAATATATCACCTGTTTTAGCATTTTCTCCTTCCCGGTCGCCGATCCCAAATTCTTTCGTTTGTCTTGGCCGTGCCTATATTAAATATATATGAATGAAAACCATCGTTTCCTTGACAAAATCAACCAAGATTTGCCATTATTTTCTGATTAAAGCAAGGAAGTAAACTACGCAGAAGCTCCGCCCCACAGCTAGATTTCCGGCAAGGTAGTCGGGATTGTCGTGTGTTCCTAAAAGACCGTCTTCCGAGAACTGAAGCAATCTCCGATTCTCAGCTCGCGTCTCTCTCTCTTCGATTCTCAGCTCGCGTCTCTCTCTCTTCGATTCTCAAGCTCGCGTCTCTCTCTCTTTTCGATTCTCAAGCTCATGTTCTTCTCTCTCTCTGATTTCAAGCTCACGTTCGTCTTTCTCTCTCCGATTCTGTTTCACTTGTTTTTTCTAAAATGTAGGGATTTTTCTCAATCATCCTCTACGACTAACGTGTTTTTTCTAAATGTAGGGATTCTTTCAATTTAATTGTTGTCAGATTTTTATTTTCAGGTAATGCAGTTCATTTGATTGATTTCAATTATTTTCTCTGGTTATAGTGAAAGGGAATTCCAGAGAGGGGATGAGATCGCGTGGTTTGCGGATGGGGATAAGATTGTGAGAAGCGAGTATAATCCAGCTACAGCTTACGCATTTGGTAATTGCCTAATCTCTTGTAGACTTTTAGTGTTGGAATTTATTGCTGATTTTTCCCCATATTTTTTATTGTCTATTTCCGGAATTGTTGAATCTGTCTATTTGAAAGTTACTCTACATGAACTTAGTTGCTTGAGGGCTTAATCCCAATTCCTATTTATACTTTTAATAATTGTTAGAAATTGCATCCTAAATATGTATGTAACCTTTGGAATAGACAACAACAAATAAAGTTATACTTGATACAAAATGCAGCCAAAAATGAAGTCCTCCAATCATCATTCGTTGTTATTTTGATATTCAATACGGAATTAAATTGTAAACAAACAGATTAGACTCCTAAGAATATTATTATTGTTATTATTATATGTGCTGATATAAAATGTGAAGTGCTGACTCAAGGAAGCATGAATTCTGGGCATATGCTCCGTCTGGATAGATATATGAAACAGCAATTTTGAGTTGTTCAGCACCAACCAATTTTAATAATTGTTAATAAGAAAAAAAGCAAAGATTATATATGGAAGACCTATTCTGTTTCTACTTATAATTAATATTATTTCCTAAAAGAATTCTAGATCCTGTGCATGGACTGCCAATACAAAGTATGCAAGTTGCTTTAGGTTCATGAAATGAAACTGGAAAAAAACTAATAAAAAAGTTCTGCCTCGAATAAAATCTTCAGAGGAAGGAGGAATATGAACTGAAAACTTCTGCTTTAATTTGTTGTTTATCCAAAGAGTTGGTTGCAGTTTGTAAATGCACGCACCATTTCCCTGATGTGCTAACAGAATACAGATCAAAGACATATCTAGCTAGTTGATAGATTTTTTCAGTCAAAATCCAATATGATTTACAAGCATTCTGTCATCAACTTCTAAATAAAATAAGTATTTAATGGTTGTGAAATCCTGAAACATATATGAATGCAATTTTAGTTGACTATGCAAGGTAGAGTTTGTTTGCCCTGAAGATTCCAAATAGGTGGCTCTTCAAAAGACCATAGATTCAAAGCTGAGCATATTCCTTTGTCGTTCAAAGATTCAAAATTGGAAAAAACAGAGACAAAATAATCAAAGTCAAGAATCTTTAGACCTTATCCCACTCCACCATGGCTAGTCAGAGCAGAATTTCACCATAACATTTGTCATCAAATCCAATCATCGTTCAGGTTTTTAAGCCACAGTGCGTTAGGCCTTAACTATCCCACTAATATATAGACTTTTTATGCAAATTGTTAATATTAAAATCTGGACAACGGGTTCTTCTTTCATTTGTTGCTTGGGTTAGTGTTCTCTCATTATCTTGTTCCGCTGAAAAGGTTGGTTCTGAATTCAATTACATACCTAGTTTAAGTAGACTTGGTTTTGATTTCCGTGGACTGAACAGGATAAAACCACGTTGGTAAACCTTTCGGTCTTCGCCCTATCTTTTCATGCTAGAAATATTATGCTAGAAATATTTATAGGAACTGTTTTTGCTTATGGTGTTACAAGCAGTGGGAAGACGCACACATGTTAACAAATGTTAACAAATACTCAACTACCAACAGTACAGATATTACACATTGCAAAATCTCTTTTGTAGAGTAAGTCATTGCATCTGAGTTTATTGAAAGTGTCTATACTGGAGTTCTTTTATCACTTTGTGCTTATATTTGACAGTTACTCTACATGAACTTAGTTGCTTGAGGGCTTAATCCCAATTCCTATTTATGCTAGAAATCTTCTGTTGTTGCATATTTAGGATGCAATTTCTTTCTGTATATGCTAGGAATCTGTGCAGACTAAATACAGTACTGCTTTTCGGATATTGCTACTAAATGTCATCTTTAGTTAGAAATTTGTATCCGGAAATGGACTTTATTGGAAACTATGTATTTCAAACCTTAATGGTTTGAAATATAAATGTCATCTTTAGTTTATTTTTCTCTTTCACTCCCTCTATATATACAACTTGACATTATAACGTTTAGAATTGAATTACTGATTATATTACTTTGCCTTTGATTTTTAGAGGAGATTGTAAGTGGAAGACAATTCTTGCTTGGAATTCCATATTAGTTTCAAGGATCTTGTTCTTGGTATGTATGACTATCTTTTATTTTCTCTTTAAATTTCTTCTTGTTCATTTTTTCCTTTTTTATTTGCTAGGTTGGTTCAGATTCTTTATTTTTTATTCAGTTTCTAAGTACACACCGCAATTATATTCATTTGCATTATTGGATGAAATTCTTGTATTTACTACGATTAGGAATTTTTTGGTCTTAAGTTTTGCATGTTAGTTAATATGTAGTTAATGCTTTCTTCTTTTACCTACAAGTGAACTTGATTGCTAATGTAATGTTGCTCCATGATGTGTAAAACATTGTTTTGAATTGTTTCGCATGTTAGTTAATTAGATTAAAAGCCATTTGAACCACTGTTAAAGTACTTGAAGTTGGCTCGACTCATCATTTAGGTAGCTCGAGCTCAGCTCAAAAACTATCGAGTCAAGCTCGAGTAACTCACGAGTACCTTGACTCGTTTACACTCCTAATCTATAGTAAAAATAAATGCTATTGGCGTACAGTGTATAGACATCTAATTTTTTTTATTGGTGTATAATGTAGCAAGTTATAAATGGATAAGAGTTGGATGCAAAAGTCGAGGTTAAGTCAAGAGTACCAAGAGGGAGTAGAACGATTTCTTAATTTTGCATTTAAGAATGCAAGTGAGGATGATATGATACTATGTCCGTGTTTGAAGTGTGGTAATATCTCTTGGCATATCCGTGAAATTGTATTCGAACATTTAATCTGTATAGGATTTCTCCCGGGATACATTAATTGGTATTTTCACGGAGAGGCTATGCCTTTTAGGTCATCATCAAGAGTTGCTCCAAGTGCAACTTCCCAAATTCAACGTGATCTTCCTTTAAGACAAGATAACATGGAAGGCATGTTGCGGGATGCTTTTAACATCCAAAATTTGTCACCTCAAAGTGATTTTGGTGAAACGAATGATTTCGGTGAACATGGTAGAGGTCTTGGTGACCAAGAACCTAGTGGAGAAGCATCAAAGTTTTATAAGTTGCTTGAGGATATGAATGAAGAACTTTATGAGGGATCAAAGCATTCAAGGTTGTCTTTTTGTGTGCGTATTTTTCACTTGAAATGCATGTGTGGGTGGACAGGAAACTCTTTAACCTTGTTGTTAGAGTTTATGAAAGAAATGTTTCCTTTTGCTAAAATCCCTGAATCTTGTAAGGATTGTAAGAAGATGATCAAGGATTTAGGTCTTGGATATGAGAAAATTCATAGTTGTTCGAATGATTGCATGTTGTATTGGGGCGACAAAAAAAATCACCAATCTTGTTATGTGTGTGGCAATTCTCGTTGGTTAGACACAAGCCTCGAAGATGGCTTGAATGAGGATGATGGTGAGTTACATTTGAAAAAGAAACCTGCAAAGGTATTGCGGTATTTTCCTTTAATACCAAGACTTCAAAGACTCTTCATGTCTTCCAAAACATCAGATTCTATGAGGTGGCATCATGAGGGGCGGACAAATGATGGCTTCTTGAGGCATCCTGCTGATTCTTTGGCATGGAAATCATTTAATTCCAAGTTTCCAGACTTTGTTTCTGATCCTCGAAATGTGAGGCTTGGACTTGCGTCTGACGGTTTTAATCCATTCAAAATGATGAGTACTGCTTATAGTACTTGGCCAGTTGTTCTAATTCCTTACAATTTTCCACCATGGATTTGCATGAAACAATCTTCTTTTATCTTGTCCATGATAATTCCTGGTGAAAAAGGTCCCGGAAATGATATAGACATCTACTTACGACCTCTCATTGAAGAGTTAAAGAAGTTATGGGAAGGAGTTGAGACTTATGATGCCTCAAAGAAGGAGAACTTTTGTATGCGTGCTGCTTTATTGTGGACCATTAATGATTTCCCTGCCTATGCAAATCTATCGGGATGGAGCACCAAAGGTCGTCATGCTTGTCCTTGTTGTGCTGGATAGACATGTTCAAAGTGGTTATATAATAGTAAGAAGTTTTGTTATATGGCCCATCGTCGGTGGTTACCTGAAAATCATCGATTTAGATTCCAAAAACATCTTTTTGATGGCACTGAGGAGTTTAGGAAAGCACCTACACTTCATCTTGGGTCCAATATATTGTCAATGTTGAAAGATATCAATTTTACTTATGGAAAAAAAAAACATTCAAGTGGTACCAAATCAAGAAAAAGAGTGAAGGAGATGTTTGAAGGTGATCCTTCCATATTTGAAGTTGATGATGTTGATCCTCGAAGTGATGAGGATGAAGATGGCGAAGATGACCCTAATGAGGCTAAATTGTGGAAAAAAAGGAGCATTTTCTTTGAGTTGCCTTATTGGGAATATAATATATTGCGTCATAACCTTGACGTAATGCATATAGAGAAGAATGTTTGTGAGAATATTATCAGTACAATTCTTAATGTGGATAAAAGATCAAAGGACAACTTAAAGAGTCGGCTTGACTTAGTTGACATGGGAATTCGCATTGGACTTCATCCCGAAATGCTTCCTAATGGGAAATTACGGTTGCCATTTGCTTGTTTTGGGATGTCTAAAAAAGAGAAAGATGTGTTTTGTAAGGTTTTGAAAGATGTGAAGGTCCCAGATGCTTATGCCTCAAATATATCAAGATGTGTTAATCTCAAGGAGCATAGACTTTACGGTTTAAAGTCACATGATCACCACATATTGATGCATGTTTTACTTCCACTTGCCTTACGTTCATCTATGTCAAAGCAAGTAACTTCAGTGATAATTGAACTTAGTAACATATTCAAAGCTATTTGCGGCAAAGTTCTTAGAGTAGAGGAGCTTGAAAAACTTCAAGATCGAGCAGCGACAACTTTATGCCATCTGGAAAAAATTTTTCCTCCTAACTTCTTCACTATAATGGTGCATCTCGTTATTCACCTTCCATATGAAACAAAAGTTGGTGGACCGGTGCATTATCGATGGATGTATCCAATTGAGAGGTATTAATGGCTTAAAAAGTTTGCATTTATCATTCTTTTTATCGTACGAGTTATATATAACATTTTCTTAATCCTTAGGTTTTTGGGGAGATTAAAATCTTATTGTCGAAACAAACGATATCCGGAAGGTTCCATCGCTGAAGGATATTTGGCTGAGGAGTGTATGACATTTTGTTCAAGATACTTGGAAGATGTTGAAACAAGATTTAATCGCCCATCGAGGAATTTTGGGCTCCCTTATAGTGACTTTGCTCACACATATATGTTTGGAAGTTTTGGACAACCAATAGGTAAAGTTGAAGTGGTGGACTTAGATGATAAATCTTGGGCACAAGCACATCGATATGTGCTTCTCCATCACGAGTCAATTGAATCATTACGCACGTAAGTTAATGTTCATTATTTAAGATATAATTGTTATTTTTTTTTCTTATTTTAATACATCATGTTAATGCGTATAGTGAATTTAGAAACAACTTGAGAGCTCGTGCTCGAGCTCGTGCTCGTGCTCGTGCTCGAGCTCGTGCTCGTGCTCGTGCTCATTCTCGACGATTGAATCCTCGCGAGCTTGATAAGTTATTCATGGAGAATTTCCATGAATGGTTAGGCCAAATTGTAAGTAATGCAACTTTCGTACTTAGTGTCGATGTATAGGGTATGCATATAATTAACAA
Source organism: Heritiera fomes (assembly GCA_032173925.1). Taxonomy (NCBI): domain Eukaryota; kingdom Viridiplantae; phylum Streptophyta; class Magnoliopsida; order Malvales; family Malvaceae; genus Heritiera; species Heritiera fomes. The sequence continues at coordinate 22,401,163 of JAPDPM010000001.1, read as the reverse complement.
AATATATTTCATTCAATATTTGTAGGTTTGGAGTGGCAAAGATATTAGTGAAGAAGTTAAGATACTTTCACAAGGCCCGAACAAGATTGTGAAAAGATACCAGGGTTTTATCATAAATGGATTTTGATTTCACACTAAATCTCGTGAGAGATATAGGAGATCACAAAATAATGGAGTTGTTGTTACTTCTTCAACTACTAGTTATGCTAGTGCTAGAGACACTAACCCTTTGGAAGGAAATGTCGATTACTATGGCATTATTAATGATATCATTGAGTTGGATTATTATGGCAAGTGGAAGATTGTCTTATTTCGATGTGATTGGGCTGATGTGACTAGTGCCAGAGGTATTAAGAAAGATCATTTTGGATTTACAATGGTGAATTTTTCTAGATTAATCCACACTGGACAACAAGTCGTTGATGAGCCATATGTTTTTTCTTCTCAAGTGAAACAAGTCTTTTATTCTGAGGATCCCAAAGATGCGGGTTGGTTAGTTGTTCTTCATAATACACCTAGAGACTTGTTTGATATGGGTGAAAAATCCATAGATGAAGTTGAACCCCAAATTGAATGTTTGCCTTTTATCGATCAAAATTTGGATGAAAGTATCCCTGATGCTCAGTGGGTCCGTGAAGATGATGAAGACATTTATGAACCATGATGGATGTGTGTGAATTCCTATGGAAGCTGAAAGACTTTCTATAAATTGCAACTTGAATTGCCACAGACTTGGTTAAATTTCAATTGCCACAAGCTGAAAGACTTTTTTTTTCTTTATTAGTGAATGGAGATTAATTTTTTATCTTAAAATTTAATGACTTCAAGTTAATTAAATGTCGACTACCAATCAGCTTCCCTCCCCCAGAGACTTTCTGGGGGATTTTCTGGTGTGGCGACCTCCTGTTGGACTGGAGAAGAACGGGGCATTTTGGGTAGCTTTGACTTTATGGTTTGGCTTGGTAGGAGCTGCCATTTTTCTACAAAGATGAATCATACAGAACAGATTTTCTGTGATCGTTATTGTTGGATCATGATATGTTCATTTAATTATTTACTGTACCTTGTAAATGATATATGTATGTATGAAGCAAAGATATGTCTTCGTGATTTACTAGCATATTTGAGGTATGCATGAAGCAAAAAAAATCCCGTACTTCAAAAAGTCTCATATCTTGCTTTTAATTTCGAAGATTCAACACTTTCCTCATTGCTTTTCTGTGTTTGCATGTACGTCTTCTTGATTGTTCTGCATCCAATGACTGTAACTGAACATTGGTTTTACGATCGGTTGTCTTTGGGATTCCATAATAATACTGACATTTTAGAATGCTATTTAGTAATGAATTGTTATAAATGATTGGATTCATTGTTATTTTTTTCTTAACCTTGCCATCTATGCTTACTTCAAGCTATAATAGATATGCTGATAGAAGCATTAATAATATTTTTCAGGCTAAGTAACAAGTCAAATTTTTTCTTGGAAGTGTACAATTTAGTCTTTCCCCACCTTCAGGACGGTACTTCATAATCCTATTCTCCTGATTCTAAACTCTAAATTGTTTATTAGCTTGGTGACAATCACTGTTTAATATTTTCATTTATTTATCAATTATTTAGCTTTCTTAGGTCATTCTAATTGTATATTCTTATTACCTTGAAGGGTTTTGTTTTACAATTCTGTAAATAGTTTCAAGAATGTTTCTTACTGCCACAAATGGATGTGACACAACTTATGGTCTGCAGACTGCGTCTGTTAACTCTTGAACTTATAAAAAAAGGGCAAACTCTGTATGCTCTTATAGATAATTGATCGATGTGATGTGTCCTTGACCTTCAATCTTCTCGTGTTTCTTCATTTACTTTTTTCATTTTTTCTTTGTATGCTTTGTTTGTCTTATAAAACGTTTGGTAAAGCCTCATCAAACGTTTGGTAATTATGCATGAGAATAATTGGAAGTATTGATTTTTTTTTTGTTTTTGCTGGTGAACTGAAAATCTGGAATTTAATCTTTACTGCTTTACTACTTTTTGCATTAAACTTCAATTTTTAAATCCAAATCTCATAGCTAAAAATATGGAATTTAATCTTTCCTATTATGATGCAGATAAGTTAAAATGCCCAGAAGTAAACTAGCAGGCATCAATATTCGAAATATTGATGAGTTACAACCTACAGCTGAGACAAATGCACCCCCTGCAGTTGACACATGTATAGAAGATGATGGTATCCAGCCTAGTTCTGCAGCTAATGTGAATACAGGTATTTTTAATGTATTTTTAATATATTTATATTTAAATTGACTTTTGTTTTGATGAATGTTGCTAAATTGGAGTTTATATTTGTATAGTTGGTAGAGATGGCCAACATAGAGTAAGAGGTCGGACAACATTAAGGGAATTATGGACACTACCTCCACAAGATAGGATACTTGTGAGTGGAAATAATATTGGACAACCAATTGATGAAGAAACTAGGCTATTATCTGGATTTTTGGGAATGTTTGCCAGGAATGGAATGAAACTACCTCTTCATTATGAAACATGGCATAAAGTGCCGCAGAGAACAAAGGATGAAGCTTTAAGCTTTATTGAGGTATTGTTATAACTTTTATTAAGTTAGTAAATTTTTTTTTATAGGTTGAATGTTTTATAGTCTATTTCTTTTTTGCAGGAAAGATTTATTCTTCAAAATATCTCTAGAAAGTACTTGTGTGATTCTTTGGGTAAAAAATGGAGAGATTATAAATGCTCTTTGAAAAAAAAATATTTTGATCGAAATACGGATCCAAATGTGATTATGCAAAATGTGCCCCCCGGTGTTGTTAGGTGGCAATATGAAGCTTTAGTTGCATTTTGGTATTCAAAGGAAGGGGAGGTACTAATTTATATTTGTGTTAAGATATTGGTATTATTAATATAGGCGTTTCTATGAATTATTTTATTGATTATTTTTTTATATACTATTTTATATCATAGGAGCGAGAAAAAAGAGGGATTTCAAGTAGAAAGCACCAAAAGTATACTCATACGGGTGGATCCAAAAGCTTCGCAAGAATTAGAAATGAACAAGTAAGAATTATTTTCTATTTTCATTTACATATATGTTTTTAGCTATATAGGCTGATTGCTTACTTTGTTTATCCATTATTAGGAGAAAATACGCGGTGCGAAAATTGGACGTGTGGAGTTGTTTCGAATAACTCACACAAAGAAAGATGGATCTTATTTAAATGAAACATCTCAAAGAATTGTGGTAATTTGTTATCCACTTATTTGAAAAATAGTGTCATTTTCTAATATAATATGATGAATTTATTATGTTATTTAATTGATTTATAGGAGGCAACAAAAGAGAAGATGGTTGAGCTTGAAGCATTAGCCGATACTGCTGTCAGCCAGCAAGATTTGGAAGATCGGGCTTTTATTGAAGTTGTTGGAAAAGAGAGAAATGGACGAGTTCGAGGACTTGGGATGGGTCCCACACCTTCCAGTTATTATGGACACCAAGCTCGTCAATTCTCTCAAAGTAACACACAACAAGAGGTTTTCACATTGAGAGAAAGATTACAAACTATGGAAGCACGTGTTAAGGAATTGGAAAGCGAGAGAGAAACTCAGCAAGCTAAATTTCAACAAATGCAAGAGTAGTTTTACCATATGATGAACCTTATGCAGCAACAAGTTCCGGAAACTTCATCAAATCAGCCACCGCAGGTATCAATACATCAATTATTATTAATGTATTCTTCTTGTGCGTATGGTGCTGTCTTTATGTGTTCTTCTTGCAATGTCTTCAACTTATCCATAAAAGAAAAAGGAGCCTATTTTTTTATTTAAATTCAACAATTAAGATCTTTAAGCACTTTATGAAACCCCTCCCTTCCCAGAGCAACCAACAAAAGAATAAAGGAAACATTTCTATCTCATAAATGTTTCAAGCTCCCATCATACTTTAATGCTAATGTTTTAAGTAGCATAATAGTAGTTTATATCAACATAACAACTAAAATAATGAAATGTAAATGGAAAATTTTTAAATAAGAGTAGTTTTCACAACCATTAATCTTGCATCACAGGAAATTGAGATTTAAATATGAAGAAACCAGTAATATATTCTTATTAAACATTGATAATGGATGTTATGTTATTGAACTGAATTTTATATTCTTATTAATCAAATTGAACTGAATTTTATGTTATTTTTTTCATTAACCGAATTGAACTTTTAAATTTTGGAATTTACCCAACTGAATTAAATTCAATTAATTCAGTTAATTAATCAGATTAACTGAAATTATATATTTAAAATTATTTTTTATTTTAATTATTTAACTTTGAAATGCAATTACTTACTTTGGCATTCCCTGCAACTAGTGCATATTTACAATAGATGAAATGAAATTAAATACAACAATATTAAGAGATACAAAAGCTTGTTGGAACCTTCAGGAGAATAGAAGCTGCCCTAAGGCCCAGGACCTAGTCTGACTTTTTGAAAATGCAATTTACCTTACAAAGCTTTTCAATATTTCCATACTACCCTGCTTTAGGCATGTGCTCATCTCCAAAATCAAATGGAGCTCACCAAATTGATGATCTTACTTTCACAAATCTTGGCGTACCAAGGCTGGTATGGTGGTATACTTAAAACGAGGTTGGGATGACTCTGCTTTACTCTAGTGTACAAACTAAAGTTCTGTCTAATTGATACTTTTATTATTTATAAAAATAAATAAAAAAATAAAAAAAAGGGTTCACACTTAAATACTGGAGTTTGCTATTCAATAGAGGATTGGAGAACTCAAGGTTCTAATTGATGATTGCAAGGCCAGATTGGAAAATTTCCTCAAAGTTAAGCTCTTTTCTTATACGACTATTTTATGTTGTAAAATTGTTGGAAGTAAACTATCTTAGAATAATTTATGTTGACTATTGCAGTACTGCCTTTACAGTTTACTGCTTAATCTAGTACTAATTTATTACCAAAAAGATTAATGACTCTTGAAAAGTTGACTGCCACAAATTACCTAAGCTTCTAAATTCTGTCTCTATTGTGGACTGTGTTGCATGGGTAGGAGTGCAAGGTGCCACTGCTAACCGAAGGTGACCCTGCCCAATCTGAAGTCCAAATGGATCTCAGAAGCCAGACTTGTCTTACAAAAATATTGCTAAGTACTAAAGCCCGGCCTAGAACTCCAAAACAGAAGTTAGTTACTTTAGCATTGTGTCATTTACAATTACCTCACAACTAAATATTATTTTTCAAGCCGAGTTGTTATAAATTTTAAGTTTAAATTCAAGTAATTTCAATGGCTCAATCCCCATTCTCTAATTATTTAAAAAAAGCTCATGTAAGAGATGCAAGTCTCAAAATCTTACAGCTCCTTCTCATCAACCTTTTTAATTTTAGTAGCGTATGAATATGATGTTATCAAATAATAAATGTTACCCAAAAAAAAAAGAAGGAGTTGAACTTTAGACCAAGTCTCTCTTAAATAGAGTAACAATAACTGGACTAAACCTTAATTGTTAATTTTTTTTACTATACTTTCACCAATTGATGAATATAATTCTATAATTCAAACTAAGTGTAGATACTTATTTTTAATTATTTTTTAAAACAAGTCTATGCATATATTGTGATTATGGGTGGTTAGTTGGACAATAGCTTCTATGCATATATTGTGATTTGTGTCTTGGTATGTATCCATGATTCATTAATCTGATAATGCTATGTGTGTTTTGCTACATGTGCACTGCAGAGCCGGGCAGACAGCCTTTGAACTTTGATTGGATGCTCTTTTTGTTCAGTGAATTTTAAGGTTAGGGTTCTCTACTTGAAAAGTAAATAACAAGGTTCTTTAGATATATCTTATCAAGCGCATATGTCTTCATGTTTATTTATCAGTTTACAAATGGAATTTGATCCTTGCTTAAGCCTTCGCATCTTAAGTTTTGCTTTCTCCTTTCCATCCATTTGTAATTGTCTTTTACGTGTAGAAGGGTGTATAGATTTAGTGGTATAAACTTTTGGTTTTGGAATCCAGAGGTATCAAAGACAGAAGGGAGAGTTGGGCAAACCACAAATGTGGTTATTGGTGGTACAGTAGCAGATGATTCAACTAATGAATGGCTTGCTTTGGATCAGAAGGTATGTCATATCCTTTCCTAATTTCCAGTCCTCTCAAGCAGTTTGAGACAATAGCTTTTCCTTTCTAAACTAAATCCGAAGAGATTGAATTAATTTCAATTGGAGATTCCTTCATTTGGCTGTTCAGTGAGTTTCAGCTGTTCATTGTGGTTTTACATTCCAATGAAAATTTTGATTTGCCTAGTAGTGAGATTCCTGTGTTAATAAGTTTTGAGGATAGGGTTGATACTGTTTTAAGTTATTTTGATTTGCCTAGTAGTGAATGGTATATGGGATCTTTTGGCTTTAATTATTTTAGATTCTGTGTATGCATATATCTGAAATTTTCCTGACATTTATTTTCTTATAAATAAAATATATAGCATGTATTCAGCACCCTGCTTCCATGAAAAATGCAGAATGCATTTGAATCATTGGTTAGAAATAGAATGGTATTGAATAAGCCCCAGGATTGATAGACACCTGTTGTATCTCATGCTACCTAATCTCCCAAGTCTCAAATAAGCCTTCATATTTCTAATTAAGTTTAACGCAAATCTTATAGAATTAACTGCATTTTGCTCAAATATGTAAGCATTTCTGTTGACAAGGTAATAAAATTGAAAATGCAGATAATGTTACAAGATTACCTTTCCATCATGATCTTAATTATGAGAGATTTTAGTGTATTCAATGAAGTATGGTGAAAAGAAAATCAAATTTTAACTTGAGACTGCTCAATTCATTTTTCACATCAGATAAAGTTGTTTGAACTTTGTGCTGCAGGAATGTTGTTTCGTTTAGTGATGGAGTTCCAGACAGAAGCAAGAAATGCCTTGAATGTTGTAAGGGAACTTATTAAAGAAAGAAAGGATAACTTTTGGATGTAAAAGCTTAAGAATTATGTAACCTTAATCTTTGTTCTTTCTTTCTTTTTTCTTATATATGTTTTTTTTAATTAAATGTTGAGAGATTTATTTTTATATCAAATAGGAGATGTATAAATATATTTTTCATTACATTTATTTTATATTATTCATGTCTTAATGTAATATTGTTTCATCATTCCTTTTTGTTTTTAATGTAAATACTATAAACACTTATTTTATAGTATTGTGTTGGTGAGGTCGGCAGTATTGTGTTGGTGAGGTCGGCAGTATTGTGTTGGTATGTAGCAAATTAATCGAATAATTAAAATTAAAAAAAAAAAGAAAAATCCTAACTTAGTGGCGTTTTTGCCCTAAAACGCCGCAAGCAAATTAATCGAATAATTAAAATAAAAAAAAAGAAAAAGCCTAACTTAGCGGCGTTTTTTCCTAAAACGCCGCAAAATTTGCGGCGTTTATGCCCTAAAACGCCGCTAAATTGCGGCGACAAAAACGCCGCTAATATGCAAAAAATTGCCGCGAATTTAGCGGCACTTTTTTAAGAAAACGCCGCTATTTTTTGCGACAATAACAAAGCCGGCGGTTTTTGTGGCGTTATCTGACAATGCCACAATAATTTAGCGGCATTTATAAACGCCGCTAAAAGATAAAAAAAGCGCCGCTAAAAGTCCATTTTGCTGTAGTGCCATTTATTTTCACTTAAATCAATTTATCTCATAATTTTATTTATTTATTTATTTTGTGTTTTGGTGTAATCACAAGTATCTTCATTTGTTTTACAATTTGAGACTAATCCTGTCATGTCCCGAAGGCTATGATGTACACTTACTACTAACACTTATTCCATTTACCCAAATTTACGAACTAATTTTTTTTCATTTTAAGGTTTGTATTGGATGTCAATGCAGTCACTAAACCAACTTCACTGATTCTTTCATTATACTCTAGCCTTGATAACTTAAACTTTAATTTGTGAGCGTATTTACTCAACTCTCTAGGTGAACTATAGTCATTTCACTTAAATATCCCTCATACATATATATTAATCTAATGTATATATGATAATTCACTAATTGTTAAATGCACTAAACTCAAATTTTCGGATACAATACTTAAGATAATAAAAATATCATAACACATCTCAATACTAAGTTTATTTAAATTCTTTCATTTCTTTACCGTTTAGGTATAGAAAATTTGTAGTTTTCATAAATCCTGTTCGGATTGAGAGTGGTAAATGGTAAAACCCTCATAACAGTAGCTACTCCAAGATTCCAACTATGTCCAAATCTTGGAGAAAAAATTCACTTTCACTTCTTCCATGTTCCAACCACTTGTTGCTGAGTTTGATTTCTCTTTTATTACTTATTATGTTATTTTTAAATTAAATATAATTATCCATATATTTAATTCTAGAAAATGATTTCTACATTTTTTTTGTGTTTATTTTATAGAAAATTATCTAGTCAACGGAAATTGACTTTCTAGTGAACCGAAAATAGGATCATTTTTTTTGGAAATTGTTTTACAATTTTGAAAAGAAAAAACTTTCCAAAAAGATATGTCTATGTATAAAGTTATTTACCAAACTCATAAGCATAGTTCTACTCAAACCGGACATTAGATATAATTTTTTAAGGTAGAATTAATTAGACTCTTCCTAAAATATTATTAATTTAATTTTAATTAAAAATATTAAAATATTAAAATTTTAACATTCAAAGTCTTTTAGTATTTTAATTTTATATTAGTAAATCAAAATATTTTTAATATTTCAATACTAAATAGTATTATATTATTAATTTAATAATAAATAATAATTTAATAACTATTATTTTTATTATTTAAATAATTAATATTATTTGTTATAGTAAAATTATAATCATTTTTATAAAATGAATATTTTTAATTATTTCTTAATTTTTTAAGTTTAAAATATACTGTTTTTATATTTTACTGAAAAATGTATTTATATTACTATTTTAACGATAAATTCTGTTATAATTGAATAATAAATACTTTTATAGCAATAAATATTATTATATTAATATAATTAATACTTTATAGTTTCTATTATGTGTTTAATAATAATATATTTTATTATTAAATTTTATTATTAGATATAGCTATTTTTCAAATATTAATAAAAAAAATTTTAAAATATTTTAATACTATATAAATTTCAATATTTTTAATAGTTAAATCAATATCATTTGAGAAAAACTGATTTTCATAATTGCCTATGTTGTGTGTTTATACTTCCCACGTGGACATATATTTGGTTGGGTTTGTTAAATGTTAATTGATAAGTAATAATCATAAGAAAAAAATAAAAATGAATGATGGGAATTATTGTAAGAGGATAACTATATTTGGAGTTGTGAACAAGTGGGAGCTTGATCCATGATAAATATTATTATTTTTAAAAATAAAAAATAAAATCCAGAACTCCTAATAATAAATACTTCTACATTTGATCAAAGTGTTGAAAAATGTAGAGAGATTTTTTAATAAATATTTTTTAGATTAAATAAGATATAGATAGACTAAGAATTATTACGTATAGAAATTTGGAAATATAAGGAATTAATAACCTAAAAATATGTCCTTTTTAAACATTTAAATAAAAAAAAATTCCGATGATAGAATTCTCGAACTTCGTAAGTGTGTAAATTTTGGGAAATTGGTAGATGAGAAAATGTTTTCTCTAAATTTGACCAAAGTGTTGGAAAATTCAGAGGAAATAATTTCAATACTAAGGGTACTTATAAAAAATTAATAATAATAATTTAATAGTAAATTAAAATTATGAAAAGATAAATCTTAAAAAAATTTTCATGAAAATAATAATTAATCTGACGACAGAATCTCTTCACGAGAACTAGTGAGTCTCATGAATACTCTTAAGGTGAGAAGATTTCTTTGTGTATTTGATCAAAGTGTTGGAGAAACATTAAGGAAATCTTCAATATTTAAATAAATTAATAATCAAATAGCAAATAATGTAAAATTAATAAATTAAAATTAAAGGATAAATTTTAACTAATGATTCCATAAAATACTTGACTAATCCAACGACGGAGCCTTTTTAACGAGGACGAGTGTGTCCTGTTAATACTCTTGAGGTGACAAAACTTCCTTGATAATTTGATCAAAGTGTTGGAGAATACCTTAAGGGAAATTTCAATATTTAAATAATCAAAATAATATATTATAAATAGAAAATTTTAATTAAGAATAAAACACCATTTAAATCAAAATTGCTTAAGATAAAATATGATTAATTAGTACTGTTCATTGGACAGATATTGTGGAGGTGCCAATACTTTTCTCACACGTAACCATAGATTAGTGTATTTATCTTTAATTTTTAATTGGTGGCCAATTATACTTAGGTTAAAAAAAATTGGTGGCAACTCTATAACTTTACATTTGGCAATTGAATTCTAAGACAAAAATCATTACGGCAATGGACACATAAGAAGCATATTAAAGCAGTAAAACAATCATAAAAATAAAGAGAACACGATGAAAGCTACACCTATAGAGAAGACAATTGAAATTTTAAACAGGCACTTTAACTGACATGAAAACATGATTTAAACTAAGCGAAATAAAAGGAATTCTCACTAAAATTTTAAGAAATTTAAATGTGCGGGTTCTTGAACCAAGGATACACAAAAGTATTAAAGTGTATTTTTAATTTTATTTGATTCTCGTACTCATAAAATTTGATTTTAAAAATAATTGGCATAAAAGTGAATGAGAATTGAAATTTACTGTTAAAAATTTAAAATCGAAGTGTGGATTACAAGAAATTAAAAGAAATATAAAAAAGAGTTTGTTAGAAAATTAAAGAAAATCAAGTTAAATTGACAAAGAAATTTAAATAAACATAAAATGAAATTTGCAAGAAATTAAATGGTTTAGCTGAAATAACAGTACCATCCATCCAACTAGGGTCTCCTTCAATTTCACGTTGTCTATTCTCTTCTTGGAAGGCTTGACATGGTATTGACGGCCATGAGCGCTTGTTGCTTGGCATAATGACACATTGCTTGTATCTCCAACAAATCGTTTATTGAAGCATGCAGCACTCAAGCTTATATATTCAATTATTTTTCTTTTTATATTAGATGTAAAATTAAAGCACTCTATTTGGTCTATCTCTAGAAAAAGAAGTTAAGTGTTTAACTTTTAAAATTTGAAAAATTTTAGCATATACAAAAAACAGATTTGAGTTTTTTGTTTAATTATAAATTAAAGTTTTTATAAGAAGTACTAAATTTTTTTCTATTTTCACTTTATTTTTCAATAATCTACAAAATTATAAAAGAGTATTCATATTATTTTACAATTATTTATTTATTTATTTTGTGCCATTTTTATTTTGTTTTATTTATTGGTTTAACTTAAAAACTTGTAATTTAATTTAATAAAGTTTATTATTTTATTATTTTATTTATTAAAAATATACAAAAATTTTATAAAATAAGTTTCAACATTCTACAATACTTTTGTACTAAAATATATCTGAATTGACGGAGCAACTCCCTTGGAAAGCATATGCTCATAAATGCTGGTTACAAAATGTAATTTACCTGCAAAATTCTAACTAGTGGTAATTGCCAGTTTTGACGCGCGAGACACATCTATATGCAGTGAAGCAATAATGTTTTAAGCAACCTGCTTCTAGCATTGCCTTGATAAATGCATTGTATGCTACAGTATCAAGTCCCAAATTGCCCTGAAAGTCATGCGTACTATCTCATCTGCCTCCTCATGTTTTCCTAGAGAAGATTAATCTTGTTACTCATTGAAAGCGATGCAGAATATCAAAGACAATAGCATATTAAACCAAGAAACAAAGAAAAACTGTAAGATTTCTTTACATTTTAGATAAGCACATCAGCACACAATCACTAGTAAAGGATAAAAAAGAACTGTGAATAATTTTTTGACAACAAAAAAGGATTTCTCTAAAAAATATTCCTACCATTGTTACACTATTCAGCTTTTCAAGGTAAATTTCAAAGGACACACATACTGTCTGCTCTTATGATAAATCATAGAAGCTTCTTGATTGTTGTGTATCATCTGATATCATTCAGTTATGAGTAATAGCTATAAATCCACGGAAAACTCTATAGACAAATAAGCAATAGAATTTTGAACCAAAAAGAGGGTTTGAACCTTCACAATTTTGTCAAGGCAGCTTTACCAGAACGAGTAGTCGAGATCACCGATCCCATTCTTCCTCAGGAAAGAGTTACAGGAGAAACAACTTCCAATCTTACTTTGCGAGCAACCAGAGAGATAACATACTTGTTCAATGTTTGAATGAAATATTTGAAATAGGAGTTACTTGTTCTGCTGAATTGCCAACCAAGCGAATGAACATGAGTGATGTTGCTTCCAAGCTTTGCTTATCAGAAACAATCTTTTTCCAACTCAGTTACGTCAGAGAAGGTCAATTAGAAGTACTGTTCAATGACTTGTTATGGTGATATCTTCTATCAAAGTCACAAGAATTTATAATTTGATACCAATTTCAAGTTTTTCCATCCAGTCCAAAGTACTCTGACTTAGTTTTTCTTTCTAACTTGAAGATCCATGTTAGATCATGTGTCAAAGTAATTTCAAACATTAAACATTTACTTACTTCCTTCTATTGCAGGTGATTATGGGTGATGGCTTAGAAAGAAGGTGTCAGAGTTATTCACTTGTGTCGCTGGAAGCAATTGAAAAGCTCTTTGTAGAGGTTCAGTAGTATGCAATTTGTTTACATACTACTCAATAATGCCATGTATAACTATAGTAGAAAGAAAACAAATAAAACTGTATAAAAAGTCCCAATTACGCCATATGTTTTAAGTAAAACATTTCTGCGAGAGTAACTGAGAAGAAGAAAATGAACATGCTTTCTTGGTGGCACTGTTGCACCTTGGACTCGTTGCTCTCAATAAAGAGCAGCTTTTAGTTTCCAGAAAGTCTTGTGTTTTTTAGACAGTAAATTGTTGGAAATTTATTCAATTACAACCATTTATAATTGAGATAGTGTGCCTGTTTTCCTCATGCGCTAGGTTGCCTCCTGTCATGAGTTCTTTGCATGATATCTTGGATTAATTGTGTAATGTTGAGGTGAGAAGATCCCCCAACTTCAAGGGCCTTCTCTGCCATTTCTCCAAGCTTTTTCGCTCTTTTTCGCCTCTCGTCCCCTTCCTCTCCTCCTTCCATCAACCTTTCTACAGCCTTTTTAACATCTTCCCTCTTCACCAACACTCCAACATTTTCTTCTTCACCCCACGTCATTGGCTCCTCCGCTCCAATCCTTACTCCAATTTGAAGTATTTGCACAACCAATTTCTCATTGCAAAACTGGTCTCCAAATAGCGGCCAAGTGATCAATGGCACGCCGGCAGTGATTGCTTCTATCGTTGAATTCCATCCACAATGAGTTATGAACCCTCCAATTGCACGGTGTGACAATATTGCTACTTGGGGAGCCCAACCCCGGATCACAAGGCCTCTTCCTTTTGTTCTTTCCTCAAAACCATCCTCCGAAATCCACTTCTCTACTTCTCCCGATGCATCACTTCCTCTCATAACCCAAATAAATGGTCTATTCAACGCCTCTAAGCCCAAGCCAAGCTCTATTGATTGTGAGGGTATCACATTGCAGAGGCTTCCTAGACAGGCATAAATCACAGAGCCTGGTTCTTGAGAATCAAGCCACCTCTGGCATTGGTATTCAGCAACCGAGGCCTTGTTACCTCTCTCAGCCTTATCCAAGCCATCCTTGTTGCATAAAGAAACCGGACCAATGCACCACACTTTGTTTCCTCTTGCCTTCTTGTATTCCCTCACATATTCTGGCTCTAGCTCTTCAAAAGTATTAATGACCACACCATAAGATGCTAGATCTGTCTCCGCCGTTAGCTCACAATACTCTTTCAGGTTTTCATCGTTCAAAACTACCGGAAGTTGGCGTTTGGTAAATTCAACTTTGTCAGGCATGTTCGGCAGAGAAAAGTACTGTGACGATAAGGTTATGCGCTCAACAATCTTTGAGTGGTGTAAATTGTAAATACAAAGAAGACAGAAGCAAGAGACACCATAGAACACGAGCCTCGGAATCTGAAACAGGGTAGCAATGTCGTAGGTATAAGTCAACAAGACGTCAGAAATGATACAGCTCGGCCATGGCCTTAGCTCCTGGAGCAACTTTTGTACTGGCTCGCATAGCTTGTTGGCTGCCTGGAAGAATTTCAAGGCTAGGCCAAGCGAGGGTAGCATGTCAAAGTTCTCACATCCTTGTGGTAATCCTGAATCTCCACATGGAAACTGAAGTTCAACTAAACGGATAGAAAGCCCTGATTCCATGGCACGATCGAGAATTGTCTTGAAACGAGCTGCATTATGGGGAGTTGTGACTATGGTGATGATCATGCCTTGCTGTGCCAACAATCTGGCAAAGTCTATCATGGGAATCATATGCCCTTGAGCCATGAAAGGAAACAATACAAAGTGAAGCCGCTCGATTTCGGTAGCCATGGCAACAAAGGGTAGAAGGAATAACAATATAGAAAAATAGCCGAGCTTCAACTTGTGTAAACTAATGGAGAAGAAACTCTTTCTTTTCTCTAGAAAACTGAAATTGTTCATCCTGTTTGGTTTGATACCACATATATAAAGTTATAGTTTGTCTCCACATGTTTGTAGATATTGAAATAGTGTCCCCACAAGAGGAATCAAATCATTAAAGGAATCATATTCTTGAAATTATTGTAAACCAGGAATCCGTTTTTATTAAAAGTACAATGCAACTGCAACGTGGGGTATATAATAAAGCTAAAAGTATTAGCTATTAGCCTGTTGAAACTAAATTCAAGCCGTGCGGCTATGTCAGCATGCTTGTTTGTATCATTCATGATTCATACCAGCAGAATTTTAGGTAGGAAAATTATATATACATAGATGAAAATAAAATAACATAAAAACAAAGAAAAGGTGGGACTGGCGGTACCATGCGGACACTCACACCATTCTTGTATAAAGTAAAACAAAAAACTCACTAAAAAACCAACAATCTCTTGACCTAGTGGCTAAGAATAAATTGTGGTATATTGTAAGTCTTGAGTTCGAATCCAAACATTCTTATCTCCAATTATTTAATATTTTTCTTGTAACAAAAAAAACTCACTAAAAAACCTTTAATAATTAATAAAAAAAAGAGGCTGGAGTGGGGTGTCCTTTTCTTCCCAAAAAAATTTAATAATATAGATTTTTCTTACAAAATTTATTTTATGAATTGATGGATAGATAAAAGGTAATTTTTATTTAAATAATGTTTTTAAAAATATAATATACTTGAAATAAAAAATTTTTTACATTAAATATGTATTAAGAAATCAATCACATGGGTGGGGTAAACAAATTATTTAAAAAAAAAGAGCCACCTTCTGAAGAAAAAAGAAAATGAGCAAAAAAACAATCAAGGATAGGTCTCACATGGACACCCCAATTAAGTTTCTTTTGTTGCAAAATTTATTTATAAAAATAATGAGACAAAAATGAAAAGAAGTCAAAGCTAGGTGCCATGTAGGTACACCAATAAAGTTTCATTTCTCATAAAATTTATCTAAAAAAACCGACGACACAAGAATACCCCTAATAAATTTAAAAAAAATAAAAAAACAAGAAGAGGCGGCTAAATATAAAAGTTAAAAAAAAATAAAAAAGGATGGGTGCCACGTGAACACTTCACCGTCTTTCATTTTTTTTCCAAATTAAAGATATAAAAAATAAATTTTATGTATAAAATTTTTTTTAAAAAAAAAACTCACTATAAAAACCTAAAAAAAAGGGAGTGCAGTTGCACATGGTCACTTGGTCAATGCTCACCCCGCCGCCTTGTGTAGAAAAGGAAAAAAATTAAATAAATAAAAAAATAAAGAAAACCTAAAAGAGAGAAAAAAAAAAAAAGGAGAGAATGAGTGTGTCATATGAACACTCCCACCATTTTATGTAAAAAAAAAAACTCAATAAAAAATTAAAAAATTCTTATAAATAAAAAAAAATATATAAAAACCCAAGTTTTTTTTTGCCATGTCAGCATGCATGTTTGTGTCATCCATACCAGCAGAATTTTATTTTAGGTGGGAAAACGATGGGGTACCATAGAAGAAGGAAAAGAAAAATGACATAAAAGCAAAGAAAGATAAGGAGGGAGTGACGGTACCATGCAGATACTCACATCATTCTATGTATAAAAGACTAATATGGATTAAGTTAAAAAAAGGGGTGGAGTGGGATGTCTTTTTCTTCCAAAAAAATTAATAATATGAATTTTTTCTTACAAAATTTATATTTATGAATGGATGGATAGGTAAAATATAATTCTTATTTAAATAATTTTTAAAAATATAATTTACTTGAAATAAAAAAACTTATATTAAATATGTATAAAAATTAGATCTGTCAGTTTTAGACACAATACGAATAAAAAACACAAATATGACACGGGTTAAAATTATGTAAAAATTATATATAATATAATAAAAGCTAAAAATAAAATTTTAGAGTTTTCGCGTCAATACGAATTTTGACACGAAATTTTTATATTTTGCAAAATTCGAATACAATTTTAAACAAGAATTACTAGATCTAAAAAAATAATCACATGGGTGGGATGGAATAACAAAACAAATTATTTTAGAAAAAAAGAGCCACCTTCTGAAGGAAAAAGAAAAAGATAAAAAAAGTAAAGGTTTGGTCACACATGGAAACCCCAATAAAAAGCAAAATTTATTTATAAATAAAATAATGAGAAAAAAAATGAAAAGAAGTAAAAGCTAGGTGCCATGCAGATACACCAATTAAGCTTCATTTCTTATAAATTTTATCTAAAAAAACCAATGACACATGAATACCCCTAATTAATTTAAAAGAATAAAAATAAAAATAAAATTTATGTATAAAAGTAAGAAAAAACTCACTAAAAAAATAACTATAAAAGTACAAAAACAAAATTAAAAAAAAAAAGATGGAGTGCCACGTCAACACCTCACCATCATCAACCCCGCCTATGCATAAAAGTAAAAAAACCTCACTAGAGAAAACCTAAAAAAGAGGACTGAGGGTGTCACATAAACACTCCCGCCATCTTACGTTAAAAAAAAAGCCCTATAAATAAATAAATAAATAAATAAATAAATAAAATAAAAACTAAAAAAAGTCTTATATATAAAATACAAAAAAGTCAAAGTTTTTGGCTACAATTAAAATATTTTCGTGAATAATTCAAATGTTTACATGTGTGATATTTTAAAATAATTTTTTTAAAAATAAAAATCTATAAACATTAAAATTATAAAATAAATCAATTATTAATTTTAATTTTTAAAATATAAACATCTATATATATTAAAATTACAGAAAAATCACATATCATTTATCAAATTCTTTACACATCTTTTATCAATATATATGTACTATTTTTTTCTATTACATTAAAAACATATTTATAAAAATAATTGATTTTGATTTAAATTTTTTATTTAAATGCATTTTTTTAAACAAAAAGACATATGCATTTCATATGAACATGTGGCATGTGTAAGATGAGTTTTCTTTTTCATTGTTGAAGTATAAAATGTCCATCAAAAGTTACTTGATTATTGATCCAATGTTATACTTTTCATTTTAATAAGATTCAATTTTTGATAATAATCTTATATCTTATATAAATATATAAAAAGTAAAGTTTTTGGCTAAAAAGAAAATATCATGCGTGAATAATTTAACTTTTTTATTCATGGAATAATAAATTAATTTTAACTT
Source organism: Heritiera fomes (assembly GCA_032173925.1). Taxonomy (NCBI): domain Eukaryota; kingdom Viridiplantae; phylum Streptophyta; class Magnoliopsida; order Malvales; family Malvaceae; genus Heritiera; species Heritiera fomes. Next base: position 22,383,301 of record JAPDPM010000001.1, on the reverse strand, counting down.
TCTACAAAATAATTCTATTTAATTAATTATTTAAATTTAAAATATTTGAAATTAAAAAAAATAAATTTCAACCGTTTTATTATCACTTAAATAAATTTATCTCAAATTTGGTTTTTCTTTTATTACTTATTATGTTATTTTTAAATTAATAAAATCAATTTTTGAAACAAATAGAGCATTAATGCGTTAAACTCTTACAATCCAAAACGCAAATGGAATTTTTAAAGAAAAAGGAGTAAAACCCGGACACAAAGGAAGCATATTAAAGCAGTAAAACAAACGTACAATAAAGAGAACAAAAAAAAAAAGGACACGATGAAATTAAAACTACACCTTTGGAAATTTTAAAGAGGTATTTTGACTGACATGGAAACATGATTTAAACCAAGTGAAATAAAAGGAATTCTAACTAAAATTTTAAGAAATTTAAGGATGGGGTGTTTAATCAAGTTTAAGTCTACTAAGATGTATTTTTAATTTTATTTGATTCTCATACTCATAAAATTTTATCTTAAAAATGAATGACAAAAAAGTAAATGAGAATTGAAATTTACTGTTAAAAACTTAAAATCAAAGTGTGAATTACAAGAAACTAAAAGAATTTTAAAAAAGAGTTTGTTAGAAAATTTAAAAAAAGCAAGGTAAATTGACAAATATATTTAAATAAACATAAAATGAGATTTGCAAAAAATTAAATGGTTTAGCTCAAATAAGAGCACCATCCAACTAGGGTGTCCTTCAAGCTTCGATTCCAGACTGCCTATCCTCTGAGAACATCTATTCATATTCCTGTTTTTGCTCTTCACACTTTATTTTGTGTGAGTAATAAACAGTGAATTACTGAAGAAAATGAGATAAAAAAAGTAAAAATGTGGGTATATTTAGAATTTTTCCGATCCTCTTCTTAGAAGGCTTGACGTAGCATTGACAATTTGCCGGCCATGAGCACTTTTTATTATTATTATTATTTTTTTAATAGAAGCTTTTATTTTATTTAAACTTGTAACTCATTACAATCAGAAATTACATATGCCATAGCTTCTCTTGGACACTTTTTCACCCAATACAGATCACCATCACACTGTAAGGCTAAAGTTGCTAGCTTATGAGCCACCAGGTTCGCTCCTCATCTTACTTGTGAGATTGTACATTCTGTGAATCTTCTAATCCAACTTTTAGCCTCTCTCCTTTATCTTATTGATAATGCTTAGTGCATCTCCCTCTCATATAGTGCCGTACGCTGGTGGTCGTAGCATTTTCCTTCTTTGATTTCCTTATTCCTGCTACCCCATATCGCCCACATCAGTACAACGCCTTTCTCAAAAACCTGTTCATCCATTGATGGGATTTTATTCAAAAACCATTCAACTACATCATGTTCTCCATAACCAGTCCAAGCCTCTTTGCTCTGCAAGAAATTCCAGCTTTCAGCTGCCTTCTCTCAATCTCGAACCGCATGCAAGACTGACTCCTCCCCATTCCTGCATCGCAGACAGGTTGCTTCTATGATCAGCTTCCTATTCCATAGAGTCAGCAAACATGGCAGGATGCCGTAACAAAGTCTCCATGCAGAGACTTTAATTTTGTTTGGCAGCCTTGCTTTCCATATTCTTTTCCATAGCGCTCTCCTCTTATCTCTTGATTCTGGTTCCATCCCATTTATTTCATCCACCATTTCATGATCCCCTTGGACAAGGCTTCACAGAATACTTTCCATTTTTCTCTAAACTCCAGGCTAGTACATCTTCCGCTCCAGTTTTGCTAATAGGGATTGATCAAATATTAACTGCTTCCTTAGGAGTGAACATTCCATCGACAAGCTCAAGTTTCCAATCCTTTTTATTTTCATCTATTAAATCGCATACCCTCACAATAACTCCTGTTCCCTCCACTTGGGTTGTTGGTCTTGATATTACTAGCTCCGGCACCCATTAATCCTGACAGATCATGACTGCCTTCCCATTCCCTAGTCTCCACCGAATCCCTCTCTATAATACTTCTTGTCCCTCCAAGGTACTACGCCGAGCATGTGATGGATTGTTCCCCAACTGCACCTCCATAAAAGATGCGCTAGGAAAATATTTTGCTTTCGTAACTTTGTACAGTGATGAAGTATTATGAAGTAATCTCCATCCTTGTTTACCTAGCATTGCCCTATTAAATTAATCAAATCCTCTGAATCCCATGCCACCATTTATAACGTCCTGTAACACATTAAATATCCACAATCACACACATACAGTGAGTTGGTTGGGCTGTCTGCAATCACAATTAAATAGTAATTCACTTTTTAAACAATTTTCTATTTATAATTGATATCAATATATACAACAAAATATTATTTCTAATGTCTTTCACAAGTCTACATCCCCTGTACATAGTTATACAACCGTAGTACTGTACACAAAAAGTCTAAACATATAAAGAAATATAATATACCTACAAGATCCAAACACAATTGTCTCAGGGTACTGAAAATGCAGCCAAATCCTTGGAATGATATACTACTGCAGGTAATCTGTGAGATGGAAAAATAAGGGGTGAGCTAACGTGCTCAGTAAGAGAATCGTATGCAAGAACTGATACTATGAAATCTATATGCATAAAACATTTAATTCCTAACGGCACACTAAAGGACATGTATAGGAAGGATACTATAGTTGGCTAGGAAACCGGAAGTATGAGAGGTACTTTAGAGTACCTTACGTGTTCCAGTCCTTAGTAGCGACTATAGGGAGTAAATAGTTAAAGATAATATGTATAAACATTTTAATTCACTTGAAAACACTTCATGCATTTTTCAATATATATATATATATATATATATATATATATATATATATATATAAACAATGTATAAAGACTTGAACTGAAATCTTTTTAGTAAATAGCTTAGTATAGAAATTCAGTAAACAATACAGTACAAACTTTAGAATTTCACGGTGTAGTCAAAATTTAAAACATTTACTTTGGTATCAGTAAAAGTTTCAGATCAGTAAAGCAGTATAGTACAGTGGAGACAGGCAACACCAAATAATTATCATGCTATAACAATATCCTAAAAGGGAGAAACAGTAATAGTAAAACTTATGGCCATAGTCTGTAAGGTCCATAGTATAGACTTATCAAGTGACAACTGCGGAAGCTGATGACTTTGCAGGTCTATCAGCAATAGTAACAGTAACACGTGAGCATGATATAGGGCCTAACAATCTCAAAACAGTTTATAAACAGCAGAAACATTATTTATGAAATCAATTTCAGCGATAATATCTTCCATCATTCCATAATTACATATATTGAAAAATATATGCAGTTCAGAAATAAAAATTCATAAAATATTTACACTTTGGTATTCTTTTCTAAAAATATTCTATTTATCTGCAGAACAGTTATAAGCATATGTCGGTACCTTCACGTACGTAAAATTCATTAACATGAATTTTTAAATATTGATTTTCGGTATTAAATCAAAATATGTAATTTTAATAAATAACATGAAATTAACTAAATAAATTCTTTATTTTCAATACTCAAAATATTTAATGATGATTTCATAAAATTCTTAGAATTTTCGGCAGAATAATGGTTGTTCTAACCTAACCCTCCTGTATTGAAAATTCAGTTTATAAACTAGCCAGTGTCCACAATTTCTCCAATTCCAAAGCAATTGATTTCAAAACAATTTCATAAATTATTTTAAATCATAACATGCATTCATAGTATCCCTATGGCTTTCATACTCCTCCCTTACCTGTCTAATTATGTCAAAGCAGCTGATAGCACCACTCGATAAATTTCACTCTCGAGCTGCAAAGACATTATACCAACACCATCATGTCAACATTGTTGAATTTTAATAAATTTCCTACATTAAAATCTATCACATTTTCTACAGTAACCATTAAACCCAGTATAATTTACACCGGTGCTAAAACACACTTTGCCTAAATCAACTTCGATTTAAATTCCGATTTCACTGGCAGTCTTCTCTTAATTTATACAGTGTATGGCACCTAAAACACATCAAATTGAGCTCAATACCCCTCTCCCATAGCCATGGCCAAATGCTTCAAGGTGTCTTAAACATGGCATTTCAACAATTTAACCTAATTCATGCTTAGCCATTACTTTCTACCTCTCTTACACCATTTTCATGCATCAAAACACAATGGTTCATAAGTTTTTCATCATGGTCGAAACCCTAAAGGAAGAATTGAGTAAGATTTAATTCAATCCAAGGCCATATTCATGCTTAGCACACTTAGTTTCATCATTTTCTACCATTAGAATTTAAAGGAAATGAAAGTATAGAATTACCTTGCTTTGGCCAAACACTATGAGACTCCTTTCCTCTTGATTTTGTCTACTTTACAGTAAGATATAGCTATTGGCTTGTAGAGGATTGAATTTAGAACAACTTTGTAGAAATAAGTTTTAGGATTTAAGGTGGTTTTAATGGTGTTTTTGGTAGATTTTTATTTTTCTCTAAGGTTGGCTATGGAGGTGATGGTGTGAGGTTGAAAATGATGGCGAAATGGCCGACCCCTTTGTGTGTGGAATTATGTAGAATATTCTCTCAATGACAAAATGACCAAAATGCCTTTGGTTATGATAATTTTGGACAATTTTACCCTTAAACTTTATAATATTTCTATCTAATCAATTTAACTCAAAAATATTTTATTTCATTAATAAATATTATTATTGAACATATTTTAATGAATGGATAAGGTTTTATTGAGGTTTGAATGATCGTAAAAGTAAAATTACAAAAATTCCCTATTGAGCCAATTTCGTAAATTTCTGATTTCACCTCTGTTTCAATCTATCTATTGACATAGCCTAGAACTTGTTTATATGTATATTATTATACTTTAGTCAATTGGTCAAAAGTAAATTTAGTTTGACCGTTATTTACGAAAGTTCAATCGGGTTATATCCTTAATTGTCATTTTCTAATTTATTAGCACACTTCCCAAAAATGACTTAAATAAAGGATTTTAGGTTCTATATTTAGAGGTGGCAAATGGGCTGGTTCGGTCCGAGTGATATTCGGGTTCGGGTTTTTTCGGTTTTGATTTTTTTCGATTTCGAGTTTTTCCAGTCTCAAGTTTTTTCGATTTTCGGGCACTTTCTGTTTCGGGTTTTTTTGGTTTCGGGTATTTTCAGTTTCGGTTATTTGTGGTTTTGGTTAGGTTTTAATCGAGAGGGCTTAGCGGGCTTAGTCAAATTATTTTAAAATTTTATAAATTATACATATTTTTATAATCTTGAATGTAATTAATTTAATTTTATATAGTTAAATAAAAATATAATAAAAATGCTAAATTAAAGTTAAAATTTAATAAATATTTATATAAATATAAATTTTTACATTTTAATATTTTTATTACTTGACAATTATTATTTATTTTTTTTAATTTCTTGTGATATTCACATTTGTTATAAAATATATAATTATATAAAAATTTATTTTTTAAGTGAGCGAAATATATATATATATATATTTATATATATATATAGTAAAACTAAAAGAAAGTGAAAATAAAAAAGTATTAGCTATACAAATAAATAACTAACAAATTATAAATAAATCACACTAAACAATTAAACATTTATATAAATGGCTTTATACTCTTAACAATAACTTATTCGGTTATTATATTTTTTGGGTCAACATTGGGCCATTGGAATTTAGACACTCTTAGTTTAATAATTTTTTTTACTTTGTTTTATTACTTTTTTAATAATTATATTATATTTTTAATAAAATTTTAAATTTTTAAAATTTTTTTACATTTATTTTGTCTTTTAAATATCAACATAATTAGTAATTAAATTAAATCTAACTACATACCTAGTTAACTAATTATTTAATTATAATGTTAAAAAAAATTATAGTATACATTAAAAAAATACTTAATATTATGAATAATTGGTCAATTAATTACATCAATTTTACATTCATTTTGTTTTTGGTTTGTACATAAATCATAATATAATATTATTATATTAAATATAATCGTACTCGTACACATTAATTAATCAAATATTTCATGAAAAATTTAGAATGTTAAATTAAACAAGTTATATACACCAATTGACATTATATTATAAATAGTAACATTAAATATAATCATATCATATACATTTATATACCAATTGAGTATTAATTTTTTCATGTTCACATTAACATAATAATATTAAATATACACTAATTGATTGAATATCTAATTAAAATATTAAATAGTAGATATTAATAAATTAATTAATATAATGCTAGTTATTTAAATATAATAAATAATAATATTAATAAAGTATAAAAACAAATTTTATTAAAATTACCACTTACACAGTAATATTATTCTAATTTATTATTAAATTACACTTTAATTTACTATTAGAATTATTATTTTTATCCACACTTTAATTTTACATTTAATAGATAATAAATAAATTATTTTTAATAAATACTTAGTTCTATCAAAATAATACTTACACACTAAGTGATTACATAATTTATTCTTAAAAAGATTATTCTAATATAATATACAAATAATTATTATAAGATACCAAATTGGTTTATTCATGTATAAGATTATTATAATATAATAAATAATTAATTATCACTAGTTTGATTTATTAATGTCATTTGTTTTAAGGCTAAAAATAAAATTACCTCTAGCTTGATTTATAATTTTTTTTTCAATGATGTCCAAGCTTATAAAAAAATTGTACTTATATTGTTTAATTTAATTACTTAACTTTTTCTAATCTTAAAACCTTGAATTTTAATTTTAATATTAGGTTTTTTTTAATCTAAATTCAATATCTTTCTATACTTAAAACTTTAAGAAAATATAGTTTAAATTTAATTTTATTAAAACTATTTTTAATATGTTGCACAAATTATCAAATTCAAAGTTTCAAACAAATATTGAAATTATATAATTTTTTTATATATTTGATTTATTATTGTATTAAAATTAAAATTTTTTTATAAAATAAAAATAATAAAATGTTAAAATGATTTTTATAATACAATCAAATGTTAAATTAATAATATATTTATTATTATAAATGCAATAAGTATAATATTAAAAATTATTTGATATCATATATTATGGTGTTTTAAATTAATTTAATTTAATTTAGTTAAAAGATTTAATATTTATTTTGCTGGTAAACATAATTGATAAAATTATATAATAAATAATAATTGTTTTCAAAATTTTAAACTTTTTAATTAAAAAATGTATCAATTATTTATTTATTTTTAAATAATAATTATATAATTATAATTCGGCTTTTCTCGGGTTAAAAATTTACTTTTTTACGGGTTTTGGATTGGATTGGTCTTGGTTTCGGGATCGTATTGAGCTCGAGTTATGTCGGGTTCAGGTTTTTTCGGTTTCAGGCTTTTTTGATTACGGGCTTTTGACTTTTTTGGTCAATTTGGGCTGGTCCCAGTTCGGTTTCGAGCGTATTCGAGTAGGTTTTCAAGCTTGGGCCAGTTTTTACCATCTCTATCTATATTCTTACCATAGGCTTATTGGACTCTCCATACAATATCTGTCTAGTCTCACGTCCATTCGGGCACTGTAGGGCCTGTAGGGCCTACCACACTGTTTCATTTATTACCTACGAAATACACAGGAATTGAATAGTGGTGAGAAATTTGACATATGTAACAGTACCAAAATATGTGGTTCTCACACCGTCCCCCTTCCACGTACACATCTTCCATTTTAGCCAATGAATACCCCCTTTATCCCTTCCTTCCTTCCACCAATATTTGAGTAGTATACCATCCATTTCAGCACATAAAGTTTTTGGTAGTCGAAAACATGACATTGCGTATGATGGTTTTGCTTGAAGAACTAACTTTATAAAGACTTCTTTCCCTGCCTATGACAACCAGTTTTTACTCCAGCTCTGCACCTTCTCATCGATTCTCTTCTTCAACTCAAGCAAGGCGTCTCCCTTATTTCTCCCCACCACTGTAGGCAATCCCAAGTACTTCTTTGGACGTGTTAATACTTGCACTTCAAAGATATTCTTTATTGACTCCGTATCTCGATCCTTTGTGTTGTTACTAAAGAACAAGCTAGATTTCTCAAAGTTTATTTTCTACCTTGAGCTTTCCTTGTAAATCTTTAGCAGACACCTCACCCTTTCTCCTTCTAGTTGGGTTGCCTTTAAGAACATAGACTGTCATCTACAAAAAATAAGTAACTCTAGGTTCGTTTTTGCTTGCTCGCACTCTATGAATTAGGTTCCTTTGGTGGTCTCTTGATAGCAGCGTTGAGAAACCCTCTATACATAACAAGAACAAATACAAATACGGTGATAAAGGATCGCCCTGTTGTAGCCCCCTACTTGGCTAAAATGTATTAGTAACTGATCCATTTACAATGACAAAAAAAGAGACAGATGAAATGCATTTTATTATCAGTGAGATCCAGCGATTATAAAAGCCCATTTTGCCCATTATTTTCTCTAAGAAGGACCACTCTACCCTATTATATGCCTTGCTCATATCCAACTTAATGGTTATGAACCCTTATTTCCCTTTCTTTTTCATTTTAAGTGCATACAATAGCTTATATGCTACAATCACATTATTAGAGATAAGCCTCATTGGTACGAATGCACTTTGATTTTCACTAACACACATTGGTAGTATATGTTTTAACCTACTAACAAGGCCTTTGGCTTTAATCCTGTATAAGACATTACATAGGCTTATGGGTAGGAACTAAGTCATGTCTTTTGGTTCTCTAACTTTTGCTATGAGTACTATATGGGTACCGTTCACATCCTTTATACTCTCATACCCATTTAAAACAAATAAACAAATATTAGTGACATCCCTCCCAGTAACATTTCGATACTTATAGAATAAAAATAACAGGCATACCATCAGGTCCCGGTGCCTTTGTAGGATGTATTTGTTTTACTGCCTTGAGTATCTCCTTTGCCCTGAAATCCATAGAAAACAATTCATCTCGCTAATGACTTGAGGAGTAATAGACCTTAATATTTCATCAAATTCGGTCGGTCTTTGGGATTCAAACAGTTTCATAAAATACTCAATAGTTATTTCATGTTTCTCATCTCCTTTCTCATGCCATACCCCCTGCCCATCTTCCAGCCCCTATATATAATTTCTACACCTTCTTTGAGTTGCTTGCACATGAAAGAAACTTGTATTTCAGTCACCCTTCCTTAACTAGTTCACCCTCGATCTCTACATCCAAAACGTTTCTTCCATCTCTAATATGTTGTTCAGCCTTTTTCTAATTTTCTGTTATCGCTCCATTGCTTTCTTGCTTTATTAATTCAAGTTCTTTTGTAAGCTTCTTTACTTCACCTTGTAACCATAAAACTTCCTCCTACTCCATTTATATAGTCTACTTCTTACTTCACCAATCTTCTTGTTGATTTTAACCCATCCCCACTATTGCTCGTTGTCTCTACTATCTTGTTCCATTCATCATCTTTCATCCACATAACCTCAAAATATGGTTTCCTTCTTTTAAATATCACCTCCCTGCTAATCTATCCTCTTATGTATCTAATATGATTAGGCTATGATCAGATGTTGAATATAAGGAAACATGTGACACCAACTGTCTTTAGCCAAGAACCTGTCCAATCTTACTCTTATAGAACTTTCAGTGTCATTCCCCCTTTACCTGGTAAAATTATGCCCCTTGAAATCAAGATCCACCAAGTTAGCATCCTCCACTACATTATGAAACTCCTCCATTTGTTTTTCCCATCTTCTTGCTCCTTCACTCTTCTCACTTTACCACAATATTTCATTAAAGTCGCTAAAGATTATCCAAGGCTTTTGTGATTCTCTAGATAATCTTCAAACAACCTTCCATGTCTCATTTCTGCTAGCTGTATTAGCTTCCCCATATATCCCTATTAGCCTCCACTCATTACCATTATGGCCCTTGGCATCCATGTCAATATGGTATTTGGAGAAGCTGTGTAGCTGTAAATTTAAGCCTTCTTTCCAAAACATGGCCAAATCGCCACTTTTTCCTATTGCATCAACACATACTACTGTATCCATCTTGCACTTCCTCCTTAAACCATCCAACCTTGATACTGGTAGTAATGTTTTGCTTAGAAACACCACGTCAGAATCTTCCTCCTTCAAAAGTTTTCGAAGGTTTCGAACTGTCAATGGGTTCCTAAGCCCATGGCAGTTCCAGGCCAAGATTTTCATTGTTGTCAATGGGATTGGTGGATTTCAGTCTTCGCCATTGTTTAATTCAAAAAAATTTGCTCTTCACCCATTTGGTTTTTGCTTTTTTTCATAGGAGCATCAATGATCATCATATCATCCCCTTCACTTCCTTCCACATTTTTCCTCTTACCCATTTCCACTACTACCCTATCTAGCCATCTTCTTCCATTTGGTTTTGTGTTTATCAGCCTTGTGATCAAGTTGCTCTATTTTCGAGTTCTTATCATGTATCTTCATCATCTCTTGAACCCTTTTTGTTTCTTGCATAATTGCCATGTTAATTAAATTTAGTGCCATGTCAACTTGATTCTCTACCTTATTTTTTCTTTTATTTTCCATTCTCTTGTTGACTTTCGTATCATCTCTATCCTGTTGATCAAACACCTCACTTTCCTTCTGTATTTGTCTATTAATACTTGTAAACTTTGCATGTGTCATATCTCAAACTACAGAATATTCTTACTCTTTCACATAACTAAATCGCTTATATTTGGGCTATCTACAGTGTCAACATATATTCAAAATTAATTTTATCAGTTTCAAGTTAACCCAAGATTCAGATTCATGTGCATCAATATAAGAATACCTTGAACTTGAGATTTTATTTAATAAACATATAAGTAACACCATATATCTCAAATATTATTTACATACAAATAGTACTATACAAAGAAAATCTGAATAAATAAGGTAAGCTCGTATACCTCAACGGAATCGAAAACCCGCCTGATAGATATCAAAATCAGGTCCCCTGCGCAGATCAAGGCTACTGTAGGTAACCTGAAAAGAAAATAGGGGAGTGAGCTTACGCCCAGTAAGAAATATTTATACGAATGCTGATACTACGTATACTATATGCAGTATAGATCAAATCATGTTCTTATACATAGAAAACCACATATCGTTGGCACGAATTTCAAAAAAGATACTATAGTGGATTAGATAACCAGGCTGAGTATAGAATGGTACTTTGAAGTACCTCACTAGTCTCGGTATCCAAGTCCAACTATAGGGAGTTCAATAATATTCGATTCAGTTGCTAAATCTCATAAACATTCATTATAGCTTCCATTATGCAAAACATAAAGCATTTAGAAATGAAATTTTAAAACACTCCGTAAACATTATAAATCACTTCAACAAATAATTCTGAATTATAAAACACAAGATGTAATCATCATATAAATTAATATTCAGAACAAAACAAATTTGAGAGCGCCTGGATCTATGTTAACCAGGGATTTACCACCCCAGTATAAATAAAACAATGGAGATTAAGCTTCACTCAATAGACTCATGTTATAGATTTATGGCCATAGTCAAGGGTATCACAGTGTGTACTGGCTACGTAACACTTGTAGGAGCTAAATAACTGGGCTAGAGTCAACAGCAATCGGAACAAAACGGAAAAAGCATGTACCTGCAGGTAGCTATGGAATTCATAAGTCATTTCAAAGTGTGTTTATGGAGATCAATTTAGAAATTCGTGTATTTAGTTAACCCATAAGTATTTAGATAAAAAATAATCATACTTAAAATACAAAAATTCATCAAAGATCTTCAAGTCAACATCCAATGTTCAAATACTTTACTCAAATGTCACAGTGTTCACGAAACATGGATGCATCATGAAACATGTGAAAACCAATAAGGATTTTCTTGAAAGCTAAGTTTCAATTTTAGTATGCATGTGTGGCGTTTTTGGAAGCTTAATCCCAAAATAGGTATTCTCACCTGTTGGCTCTATAACCTAAACTGAAAGGGGGGTGAATCGGTTTTGTGCTACTCTTGGTTTCGTTTTTCGGTTCTTTTAAATTCTCTAACCTATATTGTTGTTGAGACTTGAAAAAGATGAAGAAGTTGATGAATTTTGTTGCTCAAACCTTCCTCTTGCTTTCTTGAGCTTCCAAGCCTCTATTTATAGTCCCTTGGATGTATTCTTGACGTTGGGTAGAGCCAAAATCAAAAGTTACCATTGTATCTCTCAAAAACTAGCCGTTGGAGTGCTTTCTCGAGGTAGGGGATCGATCTTATGCCCTAGGGGATCGATCTTGTGCATGTTTTCAAGCCTTCAGAGCATTCTGCCATGAAGGGATCGTTCCCTTCCCTTAGGAGATCGATCCCATGCTTCAATTTTCCCTTGGGAGTGTTCTGCCATTAAGGGATCGATCCCTCAACATGGGGGATCGATTCCCCAACCTAAACCTGCACTTTTATGGGCTACAATGGGTTAGAAATGATGTAGACTTTGATTTTAATTCACCCCAAAACATTTTTGAATTTTATGGGAGTTTTTCTTGACTTTCTCAAATGAGGACTTAGTCCAAAAACTTATTAAGTAATTTTCTAAACTTGTGTTCAATATATTCTTGAGAAAATTACTTAACGAAAACATTCAAACTCATTTTGTAAAGTATTAAGACCAATAAGAATATACAATTAAATTATGGTCTTAATCTTAATGTTTGATATGAACACTTAAAATGATTTGAGAGAATCGTGTGTGATAAAACAAATTTACAATATGAATGAACCATTAAGGCTTACTTAAGTTTTTATCATTTCTAAATACACAAGTCAAATTAAAGCTAACAATCCCCCCTTTTTGATATGAAAAAACTTAAGGTAAATTTGCTTTGAAAATTCTTTAACGAAATACTCTCCCTAAAATAAAGCATGGTTTTAAATATAAAGCTCCCCCTAAATATTAGCATGGTTTTCAAAAGAATTTTTCAAATCCCATTATTTCTCTCCCTTTTTGTCATAGCAAAAAGAAGGGAAAAATTATGCTCCCCCTAAAAATATGGCTTAATAAATGTGAGAACCAAGAAATATGCTTCATCCAACAAGAAACATGTTAGTATATGGGACTAATAGCACAAATACATAAATCAGTGTCCATAAAAAAATTATGAGATGTTTATGCAAGCAAAGGACATTGCTTATGATCCTATACCAATTATTCATAAATAATTTGAAAGAAGCTCCCAATTGGTAGATAATGAAGCAAGTTGTTTACAATTTATCTACTAAGTTCTATAACTTGCTCATTTTAATTCTATCAAGCACCTAGATACATCAATTGTTCTCTGAAGTCCAACTAAGGTGCATGTCAATACATCATGATTATGAGCTGAAATTTGATGACATATCATATGCATTGAGCTCATAAATCATTTTCAAGTAAGAATATGCTTAAAATTAATACATATATCAATTAACCACAAATTCTAGCACACAAATGTCTCATGCAAAAGTGTCATAACTAAATTCTTTTCTGTTTGTCATTTCAATCTAAAGAGAGAAGGAGAAGAATTATTGTCAATTTACAGCTCATACCAATTGTTACCAATGGTTGTCTTAGACATTTTGCATAATGCTAATTGTTATGTGTGGTGTGCATAGTGAATAATCAAGTCAAATATGTAAGAACGCAATCACACACCATTAAACATGCATATGGATTAGTTAGAGATTAGCATCCTATCATAAAATATTAATCCATATTCATAAGCACAAATGAAAGATTCAAAAATTTATATTATCCAAGCACACATTTTCTTCTATAGTTATAAGCACAAAAATCCTATGCTCATTTTCCAATTCAAGTCCTTAACCAATTATGAGCAAGGAAAGATTCAAGATTTTCATCTTAATCATTTAATATCCATATCCTTAGTTGTTTTTATCATTTAAGGTTCTAAGGGGTATATGCTATTTTAACTAAAATGGCTTTACCCAAGTGAATCAATTTTATCAAGTTAAAATGTATTTTATCATTAAGATTTTCAATCTATGAGTGAAGTCAAGTACAATTTCATGAAACTAATATTCTCATCTCATAGACATGATCATTGATTCAACTTAAGCAAACATGCAAGTTCAACATCAAAACAATCAAGATTCAATGCATGGAGATCAATCAAAGTGTATTTGTTCATATTTGCATTTTATCCTTGAATGTGGATGTTGTTATTAAAACCTAAGTTCTTTAAAAATTTGGCCAAAAGAAAAATCAAAGTTCATGGGTGACAAATTTTCATACATTTGAACATTTAAGATCTATTTATCAGCACAAATTATAGGCTAAGGACAATTATGACTTTAGGTAAAGCTTTTTGTATCTCAAGTATTTCATTTACATAAGTCATATTTGAATTCTATCATTAAGGTCAAGTTATGATCATTTCATCATTCAAGCGCATATATATATATATATATATTTATATATTGACCTTTAATTATTTATATTCCACTAAAAAATATATCATGATGCATAATGGGAATATGTGAGTTAAGTTGTGAGATAAAATCCTCTAAGCATGACTAAGATGAACAAAAGGTATGAACAATATCTATCATGCACAAGTTCATCAAATTCTTAAGTCAATACACAAATCATTGAAATAATTCTTAAAATAATGTTTAAGCATTTATTGAAAATATAATTCAAGATTATTTCAAGATTTGTGCATTTCATAAATGTCTTCAACAAGAAATATGAATTTACACTTTTAAGTTCAAGGAAAGAAGATAATATTTGTTGAAAATAATACCAATTGTTGAAGTTGAGGCATGATACCAATAAAAAGTGATTTTTCATATTAAAAGATCATCAAAAAGAAGTTAAAACAATGAATTTTAAGTTGAGATAAAGGAAAGTATCAAGAAAATGAAAAATTCTTCTCAAATTCAGTTAAAAAGTACAGGGAAAGCATTTTCCCTTTGGGGGGATTGATCCCTTAAAGCCAGAATGCAGATTTTTGCAATTTTTGGCTAGAAGATCGATCCTGCATGTGGAGGGATCGATCCCTCATTCAATTTCTGCATAATTTTGGCTTACAAATCAACTTTGGAGGTGCCAAAACTTCGTTTTTGAGTATTTTAAGTCCAAGTAAAAGTTTAAACATTTGTGTAACATGATTTTGGACTTGTATGAATGAAAAATATGGATGAAAAATCATTTAACAATATATTTCATAATTTTGGAAGGATTTTTACCAATAAATGCATTTTTGGTTACAAAGGAGGTCATTTTAAAAGTTATGCATATTTTGGCAAAACCAAAGCATTAGAAAACACAAATATGCCAAAACAAACATGTTCACATAGATTTTAAGTACATATCATCAAATTACCACACTTGTGAACATCATGCCATGATTTCGAATATACAAATTCCTCATTAATGCTCATGATATGACATTTTGCATACATGACATATTTGACATTTTTTGAGCAAGAAAATATATTATCAACACATTGCAAACTTACTCAAATTACAGAAATCCAATAATCATTTCAAAATCATGTTACATGCTTTTTATCCAATCATCAAGAATTGTCCACAAAATAATCAAAAATCATTTTCATGCCTTTCATTCATTCATGCATTAAGGATCATCAACAAAATGCATTATTAAATCATTTAAATAATTTTAGCAAATATGAGTTTTGAGAAGATAGAATTTAATTTTACAAAACTCCTTTTATTGAGAATGCTTTGCCTTGATTTGTTGAATCCATCTTGAGCTATCAATTGAGGAATTGCTGTGACCTTGCTAAGGATGAATTCTCAAGCTTTTCCTTTTTCTCATTAGCACAAGCAAATTCCATGAGATGTGTAAAGCATTTGAACTTTATTGTTTTATTGTAGCTCCATGCTCTGTCACGACCCGAAGGCCGCGACTTTCCTTTATACTTATACTTTTATTAGTCTACAAATTTATGGACTAAATTTTTCTTTTTCATTTTAAGGTTTGTATTCGGTGTCAGTGTAGTTACTATACTATCTCGGTGACCTATAGTTATTCCATTTAAATATTTAACAACCATAGAAACGGTTCTTAGTTACATCCCGACTTGTTAAACAGAATATGTACTGTGCATCAATTTAAGTCTTACATGTAAACAAGTATTTTATAAGAAACATATACCTCATAAGACTAGTACCAAGTCTATATACCGTCTCCGATGCCCATTGAGCAGCTCACATGGCAGATGTTAACTTCAATAATCTGAAAGAGATGAAATTTAGTGGGGTGAGCAAAACCACGGCTCAGTAAGATACTAATATAAATACATGAGTAGGATTACACTGTCTTAAACTGCAATGCTTAAAACTTGTAAGGATGCAATTACAGTTAATCCTTTCTCATCGATACATCTCATTATCACTTCTCATTTTCCCTTTTCATTTCATAATCATACTTTGGTATGCTATCATCTCATATCAATTCTCATATTTACTTTTCATTTCATAATCATATTTCTGTATTCTATCATCTCTTATCGATTCTCATATCATCTCTTATCCATTCTCATATTGTGGATCATGATCACGGGGTATGAAGTCATAATTCTCTTCGTGTATTTCTATATTCATGTTTCATATCATATCATGACATCATATAGATGAAATATCGTTATCACCGAGTCATGGTACTCCTCATATATTCTTCATGTTTAATTGAGATATCCTATCGAGTCACTTTACATTTAACAATCATATTCCCGTCTTATATCAATTCATATCACTTATCGTATGGGAATTTATGATCACGATAGAGTAAGATCAGAATTCTCTTCATATCAATCTTATGTTCATATATCATATCATATCATGTCATCGTATAGATGAAACATCATTAACGTCGAGTCATGACATTCCTCATGGAATTCTCATATACTAAGCATATTATCATATCAAGGTTTAATATGCAATTCATGTAATTTTTCTGTATAAACCGCTATCATTTCAAATTATATCATATATACTTTACGACATGCTCAACATATGAATTTTCAATTCATTTCAAGTTTGCCTTTAAGGTATAATAGAAACATATTCAATTTCAATTTATGTATTCGTTTTCAGAGCATGTCTAAAACATGTGCGGTTTTAAAACATTTTTTCATATACTATAAATCATATCAGGTTTAGAGTTCATATCAAATCAATCTGTACTCTAAACCGCATGTCGTTTCAAATTCGACACAAAATTGTATATAAATCATGTAAGTGTCAAAATCATTTATCATATACTTTTAAAACATTTACTGTAAATCATATCAGGTCTAGAGTTCATATCAAATCAAACTATACTCTAGACCGCATATTATGCCATGTTCGACACAAAATCACATATAAATCATATAAGTGTCGAAATCATATCTCATGGACTTTTAAAAACATGTTTAAAACATGTACTGTTTCAAAACATATTTCATTTCAAACTTGTTTCATGTACAGTATAAATCATGTCAAGTCTAGAGTTCATATCAATAAAATCATACTCTAGACTTCATATCATATCGGTTAGAGACTAGGCTAGATCCCTATCATCTCTATCAATAAAGACTTAAATCATTGTAGCTAGCAGTGAAAATCATGTCATCGTCCCCTGGAAACCAACTAGGGCGCTATCTATGGCCATAGACCTCATCTCTCTCAGCCCCACTGATCAGGCGTGACTGAGACCTATCCACGACTATTGTCGGACAAGCATATCTGCCTAATGAGCAAAGCTCCAATTAGGCGGTTTCCAATATGCTTTATTGAATTTTATTCTTTTAGGGTGCCTACAGTCTCATAAAACATTTAAATATTTAGCTTTCTTTTCAATATCATGTAAAGCATATGATAAAATTCTGTATGAGATTTCATATATCAAATATATATATATCTACCATATACTTTCATTTCAAAACAAATCAATACTTTTCAGTATTCATATAAACATTATTATAATGTTTCAAGTTATAAGAAGGCATGCTTAAATGCGATGCTATAAAACATTTCAGTATGCAGCTTCGGTAATATTTTCATCAAATACGCTGAAGCGATTCATTTAACTTATTACCATCAATTATTTGATTTCAAGACTTTCTTTCTGTCAAATCAGTAAATCACTATTCAAATCATTCAAGATTCATTTCATTCAATATTCAGATTGCTCAATACTCTAATTATTCAATAACCAGATCAGCATTCAAACCATTCAGTATTCAATATCCTTTTTCGATAATTATCGACTATAATAATCATTTGTACATTTTATTATCGATACTAGAACCACATCATCAGTGTGAATCCTTTTAGTATCTATGAGCATCTAAATATCATGTTTCCATATAGCCATCATGATACTGAAATTATGAAATACTAATATCCTCATTCGATATCTATTCCAGAGTCGACATCGAGGATCGTAGAACCACAAGATCAATAATCGCTTATCAAATCCATTTATGGTTTGACCTATTGGTACATATTCAGAATTTTCGACTTACGGTTCAATTTCATTCACTATCATAAAATCGTATCACAATCCTCAATTCACTTTTCATATGGCCTGTAGAATGTAATATCATGCTAAAATTATCTATAAAACGTCCTCAATTCAATTTTTGATTGGCAATTTACCACTTAAAAGAATTTGCCAATTTCCACTATCAACAGTGTTTCAATCTTTTAAGTCGCCTTGCGACTATCCATATTATTGCAAAAATCTCAGTTCACATCTATTTAACATCAATATCACAATCATACCACTAAGACGGTCCATTTATTTGAATCTATCAATTCTATAATCGTCACTCGATTGATAAATCCGCAATTCTATCATTCGACCATTTAAATCACAATTTCGATTTTTCTCTTTTAAGTTGTATCGTATAATCATCGTCACTTTTATCCGTGATCTGTCTAATAAATAATTTCACCTCAATCTCAACTTGATACCATTTGTGATATTAAAATTACTTGATTTATTGATTCTCTAAGTTGTAAACCATATAATTCATCACATTATCGTTTTCAACGATCTATCTTCTCATCGATTTCAATATCAAACTCTTCCGGTAATACCATAAAATCCTTTCAATATTTATTTTCAATAATTATCTCCAAGATTTCATTTATGTGAGAACTTAATCTTTTTCCTCGAATATTTTCCTAAAATTTCGGCAGCATAACGGCTTAATTTTTACTAAACCTCCTGCACAGAAAACAGTTTATAATTACAGCCGTTGATTCTCACATTTTCTTTATCTCTTACTAAGACCCCCACCATCAGTTGTGGGTCCTCTTAGCATTTTTAACATCAATTAAATAAATGCATCATATATAAAAATCATAATTCCCACATACAATATAAAGGTACTAATGCTTTATAAAAGTATCTTACCTATTCGCCAAAGCTTAGCGCACTTTTCGATTTTCGAGCCTTGCCGAACTCCACCATTCGTCTCATTTTCGTTTTGCTACAATTTCAATAATTGACACATTTTCATTTAGAAAACAATCCAACCATTTCCAATAAATTCCATAAAAATATAGCAAAACTTTTAATTTTTCTTACCCATTTCTTCTTCTTCTTTTCCTTCTTCCTTTCCTTTTCTTTTCTTCTTTTTTCCTTTCTTTCTTTTCTGTTCTGTTTTTTTCTCTGGCCTGAACCGGTTCAGACCGGTTCATGTCGATTTGGGCCGATTCACCTCTGCTTGGCCGGTTCAGCCACCGGCGGTCACCCTCTCTGCCGGTTCAAGCCTCCCACAGCTAGCCGACATTGTGAGGATGCTGGATCTGGCCTCCGTTTCTCGATTGGCGGCGCCGGTGGTAGCAAATCTGGGATGGGCGGTGGCGTCTCCTTCCCTCTTTTCTTCCTCTCTTTTCCCGTCGTTTTCTTCACCGTCGGGCCTTCCTTCCTCTAGATCTGGCCTTACCGGGGCTTCGCAAGCCGGCAGTGACAGGTGGATCGGTCGGCGTCGCCTCCTTTCCTTTTTCCTTTTTCTCCCGGTTTTCCTTCCTCCCACTTCGGCTTCCGCCCAGTTTTTCCTTCCTTTCCGTCTCGCGCCGTCACCGTTGTTTCTTCTCTCACCGGCAGTGTCGCTCCTCTTCCCCTTTTCTCCTTTGGCCGGCCGGCATTGGCCGGCTTCATCTTTGGCTTCCTCTCCTCTGTTTGTAACAGAGGAGAGGAAATCTGGGAATCGGGTTATCCCAATTCCCGCATTTCCCTCTCTTTTTTTGATTATAATTATAAAATATATTTATAATTATAATAATTATAATGTTTATATATATATATATATATAAATATACCATATAATTAAATATATATATATATATATAGATATGCATATATAAAAAAATCTGTATCAATTATATATATATATATGTATAAATCTATACACTTCAAATTTAAAATACTATACATATACTTCATATATATTATATTTATATATATAAGTATATATTTCATATAAACCATTTATATATATATACTTTATTTTAAAATACTATATATATTTCATATATATATATATATTATATATATACATAAATGTACAAAAATTTACATATATATATATATATATATTCAATGATATAAATGGTATTTTAACATATGATATATACATATATTCCATATATGAATATATACATATTTATCAAAAGTATGTTTATATAATATCATTATATAAATCTATCAAAATACATATTTTATTTCTCATTACGTTTTGGATTTCTTGATATCCAAATTTATTTTTCTCCAATTTCATTCTTATTTAATTTGGATCTCAATTTGTCCAAATTAAATTTTTCGGATACCTTATATTTATTTAGAAAATTCTCGGTCTTCACATGCTCTAACACTCCTACAACAAACAAATTCAAGCATGTTTTAGTACCCAAATTTTCTTGGGTCCATGAGAGTTAGTGTTCAAAATTTTAGATCCTTTAGGGATCCATTTCAAACTCAATTCATCATTATTTCTAACATACTTTGGCGCCCACATTTTTCTAACTACTTTTCCTCTAAATGTGGTTTTTCTATAAGTGCATGCTTGTGATGAATATCCTATTCTATTGCATAGTGAACATGTGAGAGATGTATCATGCATAGAATTTTTGCTTACTAGGAAATTCTTAAGATGAGTTTCTTTTTGTTTTGCATTATAGCCTAACCCATCTTTATCAAAGAAAGCTCTTGGGGTCTCAAGCATGTGATCCAATTTTTGTTGACCCACGTAAAATCTAGAAAATGAGTTTTGCAAATTTGTATTCTTTTTGTTCAACTCATTTATCTCTAAGTTTGCTTCTTTTAATTTCTTTTCAAATTCAAGCTTGGCATTTAATAGCATTTCATTTTCTATTTTCAATTTAGCAATAATCTTTTTATATTTGAAGTTCATGCATTGAAATTCATTTGCTAGTTCATTAAAGGCATTTTGTAGTTCATCAAAGGTATAATCATTATCTTCATTAGAACTAGAACTAGAACTAGCATCATTATCACTAATTCCCATAAAGCATGAATAGGCTACCTTATCATCTATGTTTTCCTTATCAGAGCTAACACTATCGCTCCATGTAGTCACAAATGCTTTCTTCTTTGGCTTCCTATCCTTTTCTTTCCTAAGTAAAGGGCAATCTAGCTTAGTATGACTCAGTTCATGACATTCATTACATACTAAGGGGTCTTTTTCTTTCCTACTTGACTCTCCTCTTATTACCCTTCTTCTTTGATGTCTCCTATCATTCTCTCTCTCCTTTATCCTCATAAATCTATTAAATCTTTCGGCAAACATTGCCATTTCCTTTTCTTCCTCATTTCTATTCTCATCATTATCATCTCCAATGTTCTCATGAGTGGATGATTTAAGAGCTACCCCTACTTTCTTTGAAGGCACTTCATTTCTTTTTAATTTCATCTCATATGTGAGTAAGGAGCCCATAAGCTCATCTAGAGACAAGGTGTTAGGATCCTTAGATTCTTCTATTTCGGTTACCTTTGCCTCCCAAGATTTTGGTAAGCTATTCAAATTTTTCTTAACCATTTTTACATTGGAATAGGTCTTGCCTAATGCCTTAAGTCTATTGATTATGTCATTAAACCTAGTGAACATTTCACTGATGGACTCATTTTCTTTCATCCTAAAAAGCTCATAGTCATGTGTGAGCATTATTGCTTTGGTTTCTCTAACTTGATTGGTCCCTTCATGTGTAATGCCAATTTGTCCCATATTTGTTTAGCATTCTCACATATAGAGACTCTATTGTATTCATTTGGACCTAATGCATAAAAAAGAGTGTGCATAGCCTTGGCATTCAATTGTGCCAATCTCATATCGTTTGAGTCCCACTCATCCTCACTTTTAGGGACATCCTTTCCATCCACTTTCTTCATTGGAATTTTGGGACCATTAATTATAACTCTCCACACTTCATAATCATTTGATTGCACAAACAACATCATTCTTGTTTTTCAATATGAGTAATTTTCTCCATTAAAGAGTGGAGGTCTAACTAATGAGTGTCCCTTTTCTCCTGGGGGTGTACCTATGTTCAAATGAGCCATCTATGATCGTTTTGCTCGATGGATGTTAATCCAAATCAATCTCGAGCTCAAGCTTTGATACCAATTATTGGCTCTATAACCTAAACCGAGAGGAGGGTGAATCGATTTTGTGCTACTCTTGGTTTCGTTTTTCGATTCTTCTAAATTTTCTAGCCTATATTATTGTTGAGACTTGAAGAAGATGATGAATTTTGTTGCTCAGACCTTCCTCTTGCTTTCTTGAGCTTCCAAGCCTCTATTTATAGTCCCTTGGATGTATTCTTGACATTGGGTGGAGCCAAAATCAAAAGTTATCGTTGTATCTCTCAAAAACTAGTCGTTAGAGTGCTTTCTCGAGGTAGGGGATCGATCCTATGCCTTAGGGGATCGATCTTGTGCATGTTTGCAAGCCTTCGAAGCATTCTGCCATGAAGGGATTGATCCCTTCCCTTAGGGGATTGATCCCATGCTTTAATTTTTCCCTTGGGAGTGTTCTGCCATTAGGGATCGATCCCTCAACCTAAACTGGCACTTTTTTAGGCTAAAATGGGTTAGAAATGATGAAGACTTTGATTTTAATTCACCCCAAAACATTTTTGAATTTTATGAGAGTTTTTCTTAACTTTCTCAAATGAGGACTTAGTCCAAAAACTTATTAAGTAATTTTCTAAACTTGTGTTCAATATATTCTTGAGAAAATTACTTAACGAAAACATTCAAACTCATTTTGTAAAGTATTAAGACCAACAAGAATATATAATTAAATTATGGTCTTAATGTTTGATGTGAACACTCAAAACGATTTGAGAGAATCATGTGAGATAAAACAAATTCACAATATGAATGAAAACATTAAGACTTACTTAAGTTTTTGTCATTTCAAAATACACATGTCAATTTAAAGCTAACATCACCTTTTCACTCCTAAAATCCACAAATCCAATTTCCTTGTTTCAAAACAAACTGACCCTTCCAATTCCACAAAAGGCATATTTTATCAATTTAATGCAACAGAGTATCCTTGCACTTTATACATATATCCCTTACCTCTTAAATTTTCGCAACGATGCTCGCTAGCACCAATATTACTTCCCGACTCCTAAATTGCAAATTTATTAATCGAATATCATCAATTTCAATACTTCATTTTTTAAAATTATTCTATTCTTATAATCATAAGTTTATTCTAGCATTTCTTCTTCTTAAACTATCCCTACTATAGGCAGTCGACTGGTTACTGGAGCAGTCTATTGGTTTTGAAACAGAATGTCTCTGAGTAAAAAGCAGTCGACTAGTGTGGATGGCAGTCAATTGACTTTCAAATAAAATGCTTTTGGGTAAAAAGCAATTAACTGGTGTGGATGGCAGTTGACTAACTTGAGTTGGTTACAGGGGCAGTCGACTGCTATTCAGGGCGGTCGACTGGTCTAAGGCGGTTATGATGAAAATATCCAGATTCTGTGTTTGGGCAATCAGCCGCTTCCAGACAGATTGCTATTCTAACTTTGAAATTCAACTTCCAATTTCATCATTTACTTCATTTCTTCACTTCTTAAGCCTAGATTCATGCTTTTACGTTTACTATACATCAACTCTACATCATTTTCATATCAACCCACCTTACATATATGCTTAAAAAGTATTAACTCATAACATTAAAAGAGAAAATCTCATGGTTCTTCATCAATTGCAACCCAAACATAAATTCTAGCACCTAAATCACCAACCACAAAGTCATAAAAACATAAGAAAAAACAAGCTTTCTTCCTTTCTCACCTTAGCCAAATTCCTTGAGGAGTCTCTTGCTATGCAAATGGCTACTTTAAGCATTGATTTGGGTACGAAGATGTAAAGCTTTGAAAACTGTACAGGTTTAGTAAAGAGTGTTTTAAGGTTTAAGGTGGTTTAAGTGGAGTTTAGATAGGTTTCTCTCTAATCACAAGCTTGGCTATGGAGGAAAGTGAGAAAGGGAGAATGGTTGTTGAAAATAGGAGGAAGAAGGGTTGGCAAATTCCATAAAATTAGCAATTTATGGTGCAAAAAACCAAAGTGCCCTTATGCTTGAGACACCTTTCCACTTTTGCCCTTTACCTTTTAACTTTATTGAAAATAGTCTATCCAACCTCCAAAATATTTCATTTAATTAGGATGCATCTCTATTTAACTTTCTCTGATCAATGGTGGAGCTTTTATTGAGGTTCCTCTGGTTATTTGGGTGAAATTACTAAAATACTATTAACTGTTAAATTGCGTAAATTTCTACTTCTAATCATTTTTTATTCTATCAGTCCACATAACCATAAACCTCGTTACATAGAAAATATTTCATCATTGATAGTTGGTCAAAAGCCATCTCGGTTTGACTGTTATTGATGAAAATTTTGACGACCTATGAACTTAACCATCATTTCCTAAATTGATTCACATTTTCCAAACCATACCTAAATAATTGAGTTTGAGGTGCATATTCTTACTATCACATTATTTAGCTCCAAACTTTACTTCTACCAAGTTTCACCTTCATCTAGACATTAAAGATCTTTGTAGGGCCGACTATTCAATTCCTATTCATACTTACCAAAATCCACATTTAGGTAGATATAAGATATCCAATCTCTCTAACTTTACAATTAGTAAATTAACAATAATGGAAAAGGTGGATCTCACAGCATGGGACATATTTACTCTTATAATCACATCCCCTCTTATATTTACTCCTTCATTTTCGCCCACCAGATTGCAATAGTCCTCTCTTAATTTTCTTCCCTTTCTTTACCTTTTTTTTAAAGAAATCTCCGATATTTCGCTATTTCTTTCCAAATCCAGCTTCCTTACTATTTTCGATGTTGCACCTAGCACCACTGTGTTCCTGCTCTCCTTTGGGTCGCTTCCCTCCTTAAGTTTTCCCTTTTCTTTCACTTCTTCATTCTCCTCCATAGAAGGAACTTTCTAGATTCCACACAAAAAATTCCTTCTTTTTAATGGTAATGCTAGCATCCACCTACCATATTGTTGACTATTTTGCCTCTTTGGAGTCCTTTTACATTCCTCCTCTCCTCACACTTTGTGTCCCTACTTCCTTATGTCCCAGGATGCCACATTCATAGCAAAACACCGATAATCTTTCATAGGCTAGCCTTTTGATAATTCCTATTGAATTTTGCCCTCCTCCCACTAAGACAGCTCTTCTTAATGGTTTTGCTATGTCCACCTTCACCCTAATTCTTAGGAATCTTGTCCATCCTCCTTGTTCAAGGCTTGCATCCGTCTCTTTCAAGATCCCTATCTTCCTTCCTATACGCACCGCATCTTCCTACTTCCTCATCTCCAATAAGCAAGTCATATACTTTAACCCAAAAGTCTGTCGTCTTGAACCTGTACTCCTTCGTTTTTAAACTTCCATCATACTTTTGCAATAGTAACAGGTGATTGTCAAAAAACCATGGTGCTTCTTCATAAACTCACTCCTTATTAGCCATAGAAGTCAATTTAAACAAGAATAATTTCTCCTCTAGTGCATCTATGTCCATCAGCATTGCTACCTTCCATACTAACTTCAAGGTTCTTATCATTGCCTTGCTGTTGAAAGTCCTTTGAGTCAGGAGTTTCCCTACAAGCTAATGTTTCTCATTACTGCCATCAGTCCCTTACCCTAACTCATCAAACACAATTCTTTCCTCTTCATCTTCTATTAGTTTTAGATTTCTCCATAAATTCACAAATCCTTCCTCCATCGAAGAATGAAACAAAGCCATGAAAACAAGACAACGGAACAAACTACTGAGTACTAAAGAAACTAAGCAAAGAAAACTATGAAATCCTCAAAGATCTCCAAGGAAATCTTAGGGATGAAACTCTCTTGCCACCGACAAGACTAAAACTTTCTCACATGAGCCGTAGCGTTTAGGGAGAAACTCTATCTTAAGTTATCTTATGTTAATTGTATTAATGGGAAATTAAAATATACAATGATAGAAAATTATATTAATAAAACAAACTTTCCCATGAGCACTTGTTACTTGGCAAGAATGAGACACATCATTTTTATTTTTTAGTAAATCACTTATTTTTTTTTCCAAAGGAAAGGCACACCACTTAACAATTATTCTAATAAATCACATATTGAAGCATGCAACATTCACGTTTATATATCAAATTATTTTTTTAGTTACAAGAGAAATATTAAATAACTAGAGATGAGAATGCTTGAATTCGAACCAAATACTTATAATATCCTATAACTCATCCTTAACTAGTCGGTCAAAATGTTGTTGTCATATATCCAATTATTTTATTTTCATATTAAGTGTGAAATTGAAGCCCTCTATTTTATTTCAAGTGCTTGCATGATATTTAGTCATTTGAATTTTGTGTGTCAAATTTGAAAGATTTAGATTCAAAATGGTATAAATTCAAATAATCCAATTTTGAAATTATCTCAATCTAAAATAATTTTAAATTTAACAACCAAAATTTGATTTAGTAAGTGTAAAATTCAATTCTCTTTTATCTCCCTAAAAGAAGAAAAATCCGAAATAACTTGTCCAATTGCCATCTTTGTCTCCGACTGTAAAAAAAAAAAAAATCTAATATAATGTCCGGCCCATGTTTTTTTGTCAAGCTCTGTTCATGGACGTTTTGTTTTTAAGATTCCATTTTATCTGCAACTGAATTTCAATTCCCTCCTGTGGCTGTGGCACCGAGCCTACCTACGAACCTTTGAAGTTGAATCGAATGTTCATTCCCAGGAGATTCCCTTAACCGAGTGAAGTTGTTTTCCTGAAAACAAACGGAACACAGCGTTGCCTCCATTTTTCCCGAAAGAAAACACACTAAACAAATGGACTCCCTCAAGTCTACTTTCCTCTCCGGCACAGCCCATCTCTACCCTTCATTTCCTCCAAGAAAGCTACCCTCAAAAAACCCCAAAATCACCATACACTGCTCAATTCGTCGAGACCCATTTTCCCTTAGCGACGGCAACCTAACAAAACCGAAACCCAAATCCAAAAACCCGAAAAACCCCCTCTCCGACGACAACGCGCGTCGAATCATAAAAAAGAAGGCCCAATACTTGAGCGCGTTGAGGCGCAACCAGGGTTCACGCGCAATGACTCCGAAATGGATAAAGAGAACCCCTGAGCAGATGGTGAGGTATTTGGAAGATGAGATGAATGGGGAGTTGTACGGGAAGCATGTCGTGGCGGCGATAAAGGCGGTGAGAGGGATGCGGGAAAGGAAAGAAGGGGAAGTTGAGGTGAGGAGGGTGATGGGGAGTTTTGTTGGGAAGTTGAGCTTTAGGGAAATGTGTGTGGTTTTGAAAGAACAGAAGAATTGGAAGCAGGTCAGGGATTTTTTTGCTTGGATGAAGTTGCAGGTTAGTTTTTTTTTGTTGGTTTTCTTCTATTTTTTTACGCTTCCTTTAATTATTAGTATCGTTATGAAATCTTTAACTTAATTTTTGCGAAATTATTTTTTTTGAAGTGGTATATTATACGTTACATGGAAAGTAACAATTACAATCAAATACTTCATTCATAGAACTTGTAATTATTTAACTAGTTAAACTAATAAATAATTAGAATCAATAACTAAACTTAGTCTCACAATAGTGAGACTTGAACTTGGGATCTTAAAATCTTAGAGTCTCTTTTTTGCCAATAAACCAAGACCTTATTAGTTTTGCGAGATTATGTTTGATTAAAACTTAACTATGGAAATGCTTAACATAAATACAAATAGTTTGGATAAGCGACATTAAAGCTTTGCTTAGTAGGGTGGAAAGAAAAATGAAAAGATAAAAAATTGGATGAAGGAAAAATGAAGAGATGGAAAACATTAATTTTCTTTCCTTAGGTGTGCTTGGTAGAAAAGATGAAAAATGTAAAAGAAAATAGAATTTTTATTCCTTCCATTACTTAGAAGGGTTGAAAAATGGAAGGAAAAAATAAAATTATATTAATTTACCATTATATCATTAATGAGCTATGAAAATAAAAATTAAAACAATAAAGTCTAATTTTGTAATTATCATACTTCTTTTATTTTCTTTCCACTAATCTTTTCAATTTGAAATGATTTGGTTTTGTTAATAAAGAAAGATAATTCCAATCTTTCCTATTTTCTTTCCTCTCATTTTTCGTTTCTACCAAGCACTAACAAAAAATTTTATTTTTCCACTTTTCCACACATCTCTTTTCATCCTCCCACTTTTCCACCTTACTAAGCACATCCTAAATCCAGGCCCTTGAAGTTTGTATCATGTATGACTAATTGGAGAAAAGGAGGGCTTCGATGTGGAGAGATCTCTGCCACAGAGAGCTTGCACGCCTTATTCTGCAGATCAAAGAGCAACAAAATTCCATATACAGTGTCATTATTTCTATCTTCCTATCTTCGGATTCTGACCATTTAGCATGTCTTAATGAACAAACTAACACACCTGATGCCTTCAGATATAAATTGTTTCCTATATAAGCAAAAATCTTATGTTTTTCTATTAGAAAAGGTTGAACTTTTAAATTTTCATTATCAAAAATAGTTTAGTACTTGTGTATGTATCTAAGCTCATTATTTTCTTTTTGCTTGTAAAACTTTTATGGTTAGCTTTCTTAAAGTGATAAAAAGTAATATGTTGTTTTCCAAATCGTGGAGATTAATACATTGTAATTATAGACTTGTGCTTGAACAGTTATGCTATCGCCCATGTGTTATTGTTTATACAATTGTTTTGCGTGCTTATGGACAAGTTGGGAAAATCAAACTGGCGGAACAAACCTTCTTGGAGATGCTTGAAGCAGGATGTGAACCCGATGAAGTAGCTTGTGGTACCATGTTGTGTACGTATGCTAGATGGGGACGTCACAAGGCTATGCTTTCCTTTTATGCTGCCGTGCAAGAAAGGGGAATCACACTCTCAACTGCTGTTTACAATTTTATGCTGTCTTCTTTGCAAAAGAAATCACTCCATGAAAAGGTAATAGATTTATGGAGGCAGATGGTAGATAAAGGGGTGGCACCTAATAGGTTCACTTATACAGTAGTAATCAACTCACAACTTAAAGGGGGCCTTTGTGAAGAGGCTTTCAAGACTTTTGATGAGATGAAGAAAAATGACTTTGTTCCCGAGGAAGCAACTTATAGCCTGCTTATTAGCTCACACACTAAAGATGGTAACTGGCAGGATGCGCTACAATTATATGAAGATATGAGATCCAGGGGAATAGTTCCAAGCAGCTACACATGTGCATCACTTTTAACTTTGTATTATAAGAATGAAGATTATTCAAAAGCTTTATCTCTTTTTACAGAGATGGAAAGTAATAAAATTCGAGTTGATGAAGTTATATATGGCTTGCTCATTAGAATATATGGAAAACTTGGGCTTTATGATGATGCCCGAAGAACATTTGAAGAGATTGATCGGCTTGGCCTACTTACTAATGAAAAAACATATTTAGCAATGGCACAAGTACACCTTAATTCAGGAAATGCTGATAGAGCTCTGGAAATTATTCAAATAATGAAGTCTAGAGACATTTGGTTTTCAAGATTTGCTTATATTGTTTCATTGCAATGTTATGTCATGAGTGAAGATCTGGATTCTGCTGAAGTTACGTTTCAGGCTTTAGCTAAGACTGGACTTCCTGATACTGGTTCTTGCATTGACATGCTCAAATTGTATACTAGATTCAACTTGACAGAAAGGGCCAAGAAGTTTATTGTCCATCTAAGGAAAGATCAAGTAGTTTTTGATGAGGAGCTTTACAAGACAGTTGTAAGAATATATTGCAAGGAGGGAATGCTAGAAGAAATTGAGCAATTGACAAAAGAGATGGGTACTAATGATTCATACAAAGATAACAAGTTTATTCAAACCTTTTTTACAGCCGTGTGTGGAGCATACATGGGACATCAGAAAGTTAGAGGCAATGTGGCCTCCAACCAACTTGACACTACAGCTCTTGGATATTTAGTGAGGCTTTATTTGGAATGTAAAGATTTCAGTAAGGTGGAAGAAATATTGAAGTTTTTGCTTGAGACTGCTGGTAGCACATCTGTATTAACTCAACTTGTTAGCAACTTTATAAAAGAAGGTAAATTTTGGTTCATTAGTGTAATAAATATATTTCTTGTTAAATCATGGAAACATATTTTAAAATCTTTTAAAGATTGTCTAGCCATGCATCCAATGTGGTTGAAGCAACAATTTAAGGTGGTGTGTTTCACTTGAGTGTTGATTTTGACTTTTTAATAGGTAATATATCCAAAGCAAAAGCTCTTAATGATCAAGTGGTCAAGCTAGGTTGCAGTGTGGATGATGCAACAATTGCATCTATGATTGGTCTATATGGGAAGGAGAAGAAGCTAAAACAGGCCCAAGATGTCTTCACTGCAGTCGCAGATTCTCCTACTTGTGGGAAATTGATGTATAATTCAATGATTGATGCATATGTTAAATGCAGTAAACCTGAGGCGGCATATTCACTGTGCAAAGAAGCAATCAAGAAAGGACATGATCTGGGTGCTGTTGCCATCAGCAAAGTTGTCAACTCCTTGTCTAATTTTGGTATTAGTTTATATAACTCCATGAGACCTGTAAAACATTTCTAACTTTTCTGAGGGATCATAAGGTTATAGCATATACTTATATGAGAATCTTTTAAGTAACTAATAATTTTCCACTATAAGAATTAGAGCAACCGGAAATAATCTTTTTGGTTCAAAATTCTATTGCTTATATGTCTATAGAGTTTTCCGTGGATTTATAGCTATTACTGATAACTGAATGAAACCAGATGATACACAACTATCAAGAAGCTTCAATGATTTATCATAAAAGCAGACTGTATGAGTGTCCTTTGAAATTTACTTTGTAAAGCTGAAGAGTGTAATAATGGTAGGAGTATTTTTTAAAGAAATCCTTTTTTTGTTGTCAAAAAATTATTCACAGTTCTTTTTTATCCTTTACTTCTGATTAGTTCCTAGTAATCATAATCTAGTGATTGTGTGCTGATGTCATTATCTAAAATGTAAGAAATCTTACAGTTTTTTGTGTTTCTTGTTTAATATGCTATTGTCTTTGATATTCTGCATCACTTTCAAAGAGTAACGAGATTAATCTTCTCTAGGAAAACATAAGGAGGCAGAAGAGATGGTACGCATGACTTTTCAGGACAATTTGGGACTTGATACTGTAGCATACAATACATTTATCAAGGCAATGCTAGAAGCAGGTTGCTTAAAACATTCTTGCTTCACTGCACATAGATGTGTCTCGCACTTCTAAACTGGCAATCACTAGTAGTCAGAATTTTGTAGGTAAATTACATTTCGCAACCAACATTTATGAGCATATGCTCTCTAGTGGAGTTGCTCCGTCAATTCAGACATCTAACACAATGATTAGGTAAGAGGTTGACTGATGAGAAATAATTTCTCAATCATTGAATGTTGATGTGAATGTTGTGGCCTGATCATTTTCTGGTGCAGTGTGTATGGACGAGGTCGCAAGCTAGACAAGGCAGTGGAGATGTTCCACACAGCTCGCAGCTTGGGCATGACTGTGGATGAGAAGGCATACATGAATCTTATTTACCATTATGGAAAGGCTGGTAATGGTTCATTTCTCATCTGTGAAGACAAATTGACAATATTAATTAGCAATTTTATGCCAATGGCACTTTAAGTTTGACTTAAAACACTTTATCCTCCAAACGTATAATTTCTGAAGCCTTAACCCTGAAAATTTTGAAAGGCTACTGGGTGATACCTACTGTTGGGATCTATTCAAATAATAAAACATGTTGCTTGAAAGAATCAAATGATAATCACGTAAATTTCTCATGATTTTTTTCTCATCTTTCCTTTCTCCCCAAACTTTATTTCTCTCTCTCAGTGCCTCTGCCCTCTTCCTTATGTCACTCTTGCCGCTAGTCTCCTGTCATTTAACTTCCACCTTTTTTTCTCCCAAAGATGGGTATTATTGCTGTATGATAATTTCATCAAGTATTGGTAGAATTATCTTCAATTTGATTGGCTCAATTCATAGTCATAGGAGAAATATTTGCTTTTATGTCTTATGTTGATGTAGCAGTCAGATGCGGTGAAAGGGTTAGAGTTAACTGCCATGAATACTTAAAACCTTCTTTCATGTTCCCATTGTATCTAATTTCATACCACGCTTGAAAAATGATAGCAGCTTGATCATTGCAGACTTTTTAAAAGGTGTACATTGCACTTGAAATAGATTGTGTATATTATTTCTTGGCTTCTTCCTGGATTGCTACAGCTTTTTACGACAGAAAGAAAGTCAATGGAAACTTCATCATTTTCTACATTTTGTATACTCTTTATAAGTTCTTAGAAACATAGATACTATGAAAAAATCGGCTGCTGAACATCACTGGCTGTAAAGTCTGTAATAAAAGTGCTGACTAAATTCACC
Source organism: Heritiera fomes (assembly GCA_032173925.1). NCBI lineage: Eukaryota > Viridiplantae > Streptophyta > Magnoliopsida > Malvales > Malvaceae > Heritiera > Heritiera fomes. Next base: position 22,350,252 of record JAPDPM010000001.1, on the reverse strand, counting down.
TCAAATGGAATCTATGATGATAGATGCCTGATTATTGATTTAATCTGTACATAGTTGAGGCAGCAGTTAGGTTTCATTGTTTCCAATGGGGTTCCCCAGCATCACTAGTTTAATTATTTTGCAGGTAAGAGGGATGAAGCTTTCTCATTGTTCACAAAAATGCAAGAAGAGGGGATAAACCCAGGAATGGTATGTTGTACTCCCTCTTAAGAAATTATGAAGAAAATAGGGCTCCCTTTGGTTCACTAAAAATGACTTTTGGAAAATTTTTACATTTTTTGGAAAACAAAATATTTTTTGTTGTTTGGATGAGTAAAAAAAAAATATTTCCTGTTGTTTGGTTGTTCTTTGAAAAGTTTGTTTTTCTTTTTTTGTAAATGATATTAGCATAACTAATAAAATATTAAAAATTATTTATTTTTTATTAATTAATTTATTAATATTGAAAAATAATTATATTTTAAAAATAATATTTAATATTAAAATATTATATTTTTAAACATTCAAAAGAAAACTATTTATTGTTACTTATATTAATATTTTTAAAAATTTGAAGTAATTTTATTATTTTAATATATATAATATTAATCATATATTAATATTTATTTTTCAAATATTAAAAATATTTATACTATTAAAATAATCATATATTAACTGAAATTTTTATTATTAAAATAATAAAAATATTATTTATTTATATTTATTTTTAAAATATTAATATAAAAATATTTGTAAATAAAATAATAAAAACATTATATCTTAAATTAAAATATTAATAACTTATTAAAATAATAAATAATAATATTTATTAAATTAGTATTATTTTTAAAATAATAATATACTATTTTTTATTATTGAAATATTAAAAATATTTAAACTTAAAATATTGAAAAATTTTTTAATGCTAATATATTAATATTTAAAATTTTTAATTTAATTAAATTAAAATATTTTATTATTATAAAAATATTTTATGTAGGGTTAAATTGAATCATAGTTTAAAAAAATCATATCTAAGGTTTGACTTGAGTAAAATTATATTCACGAGCTTAGTAAATAATCTTATACACAGAGCATTTTTCGGAAGATGTCTTTCCTGTTTCAAAAGTATAAGACAATTACTAGGAAAATGACCTAATTTCCCATTGTCTAGGAAATCATTTTCCATTGACCAATCAATTTTCTGCCAACCAAACATGATTATTTTCCAGAAATCATTTTCAGTGAATTGAAACAGAGTCTAGAATAGAGACCTAAGTACCATTTGGTTGCGAATAGTGTTTTAGGGATGATTGTTTTTGATAGCCTTAGTTGATACTTTACTTCCTTTTGTTATTTGGGGACCGGATTGAAGCATGGAACACCACAAGAAAACTGTTATCTAGTTGTATTACAATTTAGCATTTGGTGGTTAAACTCGATTATTTTCAAAATTGTAGAAACAGCATCTTTCATACTCAGCACTACATTATGCCCAAAAAAGACCCTCAGCAATAAGTATATAATGTTTATATTCCTGTTTCTTGTCATCCTCCTATTGTTATGATCATATCATAGGAAGATGGATATTGCCCCAGATTCTCTTTAATATAATATCCATGCTTGATGCTAGCAGGTTCTTTTGGATTTTGTGACTGTCATATTTGATATTCATTGTTTTGAGAAACTTGAAGCATAAATGTACATGTTTGGTATTGATGTCGTACAGAGTTTTTAAGAATTCTGCCTACTTAGGGTATATGGTGGGCTAGTGTTGGTCAATCAGGGATTTTTAGGGTTATGGCTATGGTACTAAGTAGAAGAAGGGTTTAGGAACAATAAGGTTTTGATTAATTGAGATTTGGGTTGCAAATAGAAGGATAAGCAAGCATAAACAAAGAGGTTGCTTGCTGTGAATAGTTGGGTGCTTGTACTGTATTATTGGTAGAGAGAAAGGAAAATTTTTAAAGAAAGAAGAGCAGGATTTTTTCCTAGGTATACATGCTTCGTTAAACTAAAATTCTCATTATTTCATTGATCAAATCCTAGTGAAATGTGAAGATACATAGTTGTTTAGATCCATTTTCTACTCCTAAACCCACTAATACAAGGGTGTCTAATTGGAAATTAAAACAAAACTAATTTGAGCTTCAAGGATATAAACCTGAACTCTTAGAAACTCTTAATAGATTGAGCAAACAGCACAAAGTATAGGAATCTGTTAATTCTTAATTTTTAGATAAAAGTTTTGCTTTATAAAATTTTGGGGAATTTCAGAATATTTTTTTTAGAATCTAACTTGAATGATACAAAATTCTAAGGATTATATACAGCTACTGTTAAGAAGTAAATAGGAAACTAAATCAGTCTAAATCTAATCCCCATAATTGAAGAATTGTCCAACCTTAATTCTAGAGATATAGATATTTACACATTTAATATAGTTGACTTTTCTACACTCCCTCTCAAGCTGGCTTGAAGATGTCTTCCATAGCAAGCTTGCTCACTAGATTTTTAAACTGCTTCTTGCGCAATCTCTTTGTAAGAACATCAGCAACTTGGTCACTTGTTGGTATATATGGTATGCAAAATTATTCCATTGTCAAGTTTCTCTTTGATAAAATGCTTATCTACTTCTACATGCTTCATTCTATCATGGAGCACTGGATTGTGAGAAATAGAGATTGTAGCTTTGTTATCACAGTAGAGCTTTATCGGTGAGGGATTAGAAACCTTCAACTCTTCAAGTAGTCTTTTAATCCATATTACTTCACAAATCCCATGGGCTATTGAACAAAACTCAGCCTCGGCACTTGTTTTGGCTACTACATTCTGTTTTTTGCTCCTTCCAAGTGACAAGGTTTCCTCTCACAAAGGTGCAATAGCCTGAAGTTGACCTTCTATCTGTAATACTTCCTGCCCAATCTGCGTCGGTATAGGCTTCTACTTGTAGGTATCCATGGTTTTTGAAGAGCAATCCCTTTCTAAGCGTTCCCTTTAGGTACCTTAGGATTCTGTAGGCAGCTTCAAAGTGTTCTGAGCTTGGTGAATGCATAAACTGACTTGCCACACTCACTACAAAAGCTATATCAGGTCGCATATGTGCTAAATAGATGAGTCTACCCACAAGTCTTTGGTATTTCTCTCTATCCATCACATCTTTGGTTTCAACAGGCTGAAGTTTCAAGTTGGGCTCTATTAGGGTTTCAGCTATCCTGCAACCAAGCATTCCTGTCTCACTAAGCAAGTCTAGGCCATAATTACGTTGGCTAACAAAGATACCCTCCTTTGATCTTGCAAATTTCATACCAAGGAAGTACTTTAAGGCTCCCAAATCCTTTATCTCAAAGTCACGTGCAAGCTTTCTCTTAAGTTCTCCATTTTTTGCAATATCATCATTGGTCATTATTATATCATCCACATACACAATTAAAATAGCTAGTTAACCATTTCTAGAGTGCTTGAAGAACATTGTGTGGTCAGCTTGACTCTGAATATAACCATCGCTCTTCAATGCCTTTCCAAACCTTTTAAACCATGCTCTTGGTGATTGTTTAAGACCATACAAGGATTTTTTCAATTTGCACACCTTTTTGGTTTAGAGGTTTTTCTCAAATCCTGGTGGGAGGTCCATAAACACTTCTTCCTCTAAATCTCCATTAAGAAGGCATTTTTTACATCAAGTTGGTGTAGAAACAAATTGAAATTCACTGCTAAAGAGAGAATTACCCGGATTGAGTTTATTTTTGCAACTGGAGCGAAGGTCTCTTGGTAGTCAGTACCATTAATTTGAGTGAACCCCTTGGCAACAAGCCTTGCCTTGTACCTCTCTATGCTCCCATATGCCTTACACTTCACAGTGAAGACCCATTTAAATCCTACAGTTGTCTTGCCTCTTGGTAGCTCCACAATCTCCCAAGTCCCATTCTTTTCAAGGGCATCCATCTCTTCCTTCACCGCTAACTTCCAATCCAGATCACCTAGGGCATCCTGAATAGATCTTGGTACATGCAAGTTAGAAATATTTGAAAGGAATGCTTTGTGGTTATTGGACAACTTTTGATACGACAAATATTTTGCAATAGGATGATTGGTACATGATCTTACTCCTTTTCTGTTAGCAATTGGGACATCTAGATCAGAAAAATCAATATTTGGAGACTCAATGGAAGAAACTAAAGGAGCAATTTTAGGATTAACCTGAGTTTGAGGAGGAGGAGGACCATCCCTTAGAGATTCTGGCTGAGTAGGTGCTAGAGAAATAATTGGATCATTAATATTTTTATGAAATTTCCTCCTGTTTTAAACTTGAAGCTCAATATTTGGATTATGTGAATCCGTTTGAAGTAATTCTCCCCCTATTTCAGATTCTTCAATACTTGGCACCTGTTGACTAATAGAGTCCTTGTTTTCATTATTTTTAACATCCGTTTCCTTAAATTGTTTAATAGACTAAATTGGTGACTCAATGAGGCTTGGTAGTGGTGCAGAGAATTTCCAAAAATTATCTTCTTTATTCTCCCCCTGAAGAAGATTTTTGCTGAAATAGGGTTGATTTTCTAGAAAAGTGACATCCATAGTTATGTGAATTTTCTTTGTCAAAGGATTAAAACACTTATACCTTTTTTATTTGGAGCATATCCAATGAAAACACATTTTTCAACTTTAGGATCCAATTTGGATTGAAAAATTTGGGGAATATAAACAAAGCAAGTGCATCCAAAAATTTTTAAAGGTAACTCAAAGTATAAATGAAATTTTGGGAAGTATTCTTTAAGAGTATTCAAAGGTGTTTCAAAATGTAAGACACGAGTTGGCATCCTATTGATTAAGTAAGATGCAGTCAACATAGGATCTCCCCAGAGGTATTTTGGAATGTTCATAGAAAACATAATAGCTCTAGCTACCTCAAGTAAATGCCTATTTTTCCTTTCAGCTATTCTATTTTGCTGGGGTGTGTCCCAACATGTAGATTGGTGTGAAATACCTTTTTCCTTTAAAAAATTCCCCAAACATTCATTAAAGTACTTAGTTCCATTATCTGTTTGAAGGATGCAAATTTTTGTTTTGAATTGGGTTTCAATCCTGCAAAAAAAATCTTGGAAAAGTTTTTCTACATCAGATTTTTTGCTTGGTAAGTAAACCCAACACAATCTAGTGTAATCATCGATAAAAGTTACGAACCATCTTTTTCCAAACAAGGTGGTAACCTTTGAAGGTCCCCAAACATCAGTATGAAACAAGTAAAATGGTTTTGATGGACTATAAGGTTTTGAAATATATTTAACTCGATGATCTTTAGATAAAAGACAATTGTCACATTGAAAAATAGAGCAATCAACTCCTTTAAACAAATTAGGAAATAAATGTTTTAAATAAGGGAAACTAGGATGTCCTAACCTAAGATGCCATTGCATTATTTTATCAAAAACAGAATTTGAACTGGTACTACTAAGCCCTTGAGCTTTTTTATTACCTAGGAAATCCTCATTGAAATAGTAGAGTCCGTTTATTTCTCTAGCACTGTCAATCATCTTCCCTGAGTTTTGGTCTTGAAATTGACAAAGAGAGTCAAAAAAGATAACACGACAGTTGGAATCCTTTGAGAGTTTACTGACAGATAAAAGATTATAAGCAAGTTTAGGAACATGAAGTCCAGATTTAAGATCAATACTTTCAGAAAGTTTAATAGAACTCTTGCCTGCAATAGGCGAAAAACTACCATATGCTATTCTTATTTTTTCATTACCAGAACAGGGAGTGTATGAACTAAATAAATTAGACAAGTTAATCATATGATAAGATGCTTCTGAATCAATGATCCATGGAGTAGAATTAAAGACACTGGATAGGGCTAATGGATTTCTACCTGAATGAGCCAATGAACTATTAGATGTACCATATGTTGGATTGGACTTTAGTAGTTTCAGGAGTTGATTGAGCTACTCTTTGCTGAAGGAACCCATTTTTGCTTCATTGGCAGAGGGTTGTTACCGCTTCTGCTTCGGCCTCCAATTTGTCGGTTTTCCATGGATATGCCAACAAGTTTCACGAGTATGGCGTGGTTTGTTGCAATGGTCACACCACACTCGAGGCTTGTAATCAATCTTACGCAAATTAGGGACATTCTATCCACCAACATTAGCTTTTGCAATGACCAATGTAGAGTTCTTGATCAGACTACCGGTGCGAGGGCTAGAATTTATGACCGAAGCAGAACCTGACATGGTGGTAAAAAACAGCAGCTCTTGGAAAAATATGGTGATTTAGGATTTTGCAAGAAAGAAAAGTTCCTGCTTTGATGCCATGTGGAATTTCAGAATATTTTTTTTAGAATTTAACTTGAATGATACAAAATTCTAAGGATTATATGCAGCTTCTGTTAAGAAGTAAATAGGAAACTAAATTAGTCTAAATCTAATCCCCATAATTGAAGAATTATCTAACCTTAATTCTAGGGATACAGATATTTACACATTTAATATAGTTGACTTTTCCACAACTATTGATCTACTCATTCAGTGTTTCTTGTTGCCTTTTTCTGGGGAAATGCAGGTAAGCTACAATATTATGATCAATATATATGCCAGTGCAGGACTATGTGATGAAGTTGAGAAACTTTTTGAAGCCATGCAGAGAGATGGTTGCTCGCCTGACTCCCTCACCTATCTTTCCCTTGTTCAGGGTTATACTGAGTGTTTGAAATATGCAGAAGCAGAGCAGACTATAAGTTCTATGAGAAAAATGGGCATTCCCCCAACTTGTGCTCATTTTAATCATTTATTGCATGCTTTTGTAAAAGTAGGGATGACGACAGAAGCAGAGAGAGTTTATAAGGAACTAGTTACAACTGGTCTAAGTCCTGACTTGGCATGTTACCGCACCATGCTAAGAGGTTACATTGACTATGGATTGGTGGAAGAAGGCATAAACTTTTTTGAGCAGATCAGGGATACTGCAGAACCAGATAGGTATATCATGAGTGCAGCTGTGCATATTTACAATTATGCGGGAAAGGAACCTGAAGCTAGAAGTGTTCGTGATTCCATGAAAAATTTTGGGATCCCATTCTTAGAAAATCTCAAAGTTGGATCCAAGATGAAAGCCCCTTGATCTTTAATGGTATCATTTCAGCACAATGCTTTGATTCTGAAATTATCTTCTTATTTTTTCTGTGGTAGAAGGCCTTTATTTACCCGGTTATTGCCCTTCCCTGTGTTTTCCTTTTCCTGCATCATTTTTTTTTTCTTCACATGCTTCTCCACAGAAATTGATTCATGATGCTTATTTCATGTGAGCAAAAAGATTTGTTCGACTTTAGAAAATCATGACATTTGATGTTCATTGCCCAAAATTCATACTGGTTGTTTCATCTGCATATTTTCCTGGGTGTGCTCGTGACATGTTTTTAAAGCATACGAATATATGATTTTTGTATGATCATATAATATCACCAGGCAGCTAATCAAATTCGAAACTGAATTATTGGCAGTGTGTGACATTTATTGCTGTGCTGACTCAGAAGGAATGAATTCAGTCCTGGATGTTGTTGCTCAATATTGAGTAAGGAAGTGAAATACGACTTGAAGAAGTGAGCTAAAAGAATGACTTAGCATCATTTTGGTCTAGTTGGGTTTGAGACTGCTTCTTAATTGTTCTCTTGTTTGTGACAAAACCATCATTGGCATGGAAGTTGTAGTCTCAGTTTTGTGTCTTTTACAAACTTCTCGAGTTGTTGATTGGGGAACCATGCATTAATCCAAACCATCAGTCTAGTATAAATCTTGACACTCATTCTTTTTAGCTTTTTCTATAGACATGGGATGTTGTCTAAGTATATTTTACAGTATTAAATCTCTTTGTCAATATTATTAGCTGTAAATATAATTTCTTTATTTTCAATTCACTTAAAATGAGTGAAAAATGATCACTTTTGCATAAACTTTTACCTAATTACATGTGGCATCTAAAATGATAAACTAAGAGAAATGGACTTTCTTTTTAATTCCAATGACATCTGGATAGTTTAGGAGTGGTAGAGAAGCGAAGATGTAATGCCGCTGTAAACTAAGGTTAGAAGTCAACAAAAAATGATGGGTGTATAGACTGAACCCTATTTGCCTACCAAACATATGTTTTTTAATGAAGGATATAACAGATAATACCGAACAGGGGATCTTAAGATAGATTGACCATTCGGCCTTAAGATTATTCTGTGTCATTTGTCACTCAGTGGAGTTGTAGAAATGAGAAGAAACCTCAGAGGATTTCGAAGCAGTTGTTTATCTCTACTACCGAAATGACTAGAGTTTTAGAGTTTTGGTTATTACTTTAACCTTTGGAACAGAATTAAGCTTTAATATTCTTTTCTAGAGCTAGATGCCACAGCATAACAAACATGCATTGACACATACGCACATCAAGAGTTCATGATGTATTACAATATCCAGGCTGGTGAATTTTTGTCAACCATAAGGTATGATTGTTGGAGTGTTTGCGTTGCTGACAAATTTCCTTGATCTTGTGATTAAATGAAGATTTGGTGAATTATTCATTTGTTCTTATTGTGTATTTTTGAATTGAACATCACTGTAATCAAATTTTTAATTAATTTCTTATATAAATGTCTTAAATTCAGCTTCCAACAGACGTAGGATATAGCAGTTAAATCCTTTCGAGTTTCATTATATTGTAGGGAATTGGAGGTGTTCCTTTTAAAAGGAAGAGCATCAAGTTTGCTTCAAAAAACAATGGTAATCTACTCCCTTTAACTGACAAGTGTTGTAATTTTTTAAGATATAATGAGGATGTTATCCTACTTTTTTAGTAAATAAAACAAAACCAATATTTTAATGTGCTTTATATTTATCTCTTTGAACTCTTAAAATTTGAATAAAGCATTCTCCTTTCAAAATTCTATCCTTCTCCCCTTCTGTTCCCCTTTTCTTCAAAAAAGGGTGGAATGGGGGTTTGGATTGCAGCATTAATGTGTTTTTTGTTGCTTTGAATTGCTTGATTAACAATAGATTTTCTTATGTGTGGGTTGGATATCTTCTCTTTCATTTTGTTTATTTCTTTTTTTGTCTCCCTTCCTGTTATTTTGATGATCATGCTTTTATCCATCATCCGAAATTTAGGTAGCTGAGGTTATTCCATCTTATGCTATTTGGGGGGCCTTGCGGCTGAACCAAAACACTAAAATGAAAGATGAGTCTCTTGTTTCAGTTAATTCTAAGGGCTGATGAAGAAAGATTCTTTGTTGCCATCCCAAAAGCCTATAGAGGTGAATCGAAGCTGGCAGCAGCCCTGTTTGACAGAGGGAGCTTCTGGTTGACAGGCAGTGGTGTCAATTAAGCGAGGGAAGGGATTAAAGTAACGAAGGAGAAAAGGTGAAGTATTGAAAACTTTTTCATCAAAAGTTACAAGCTAAAGATAGAGAATTCAGAGACTTGTATGGCATTGTTCAAAAACTAGTTTAGCTGGATAAACTTCATCAATTAATCCAGTTGTTAACTTGTAGAAAAGTCACCCTCTAGTTGTAAGTCATATTTAGTGCTCTTAACTTCAACGTCTTCACTTTCCAGGGATTTACTTTGATTTTGTTATCCAATGTTTTCGAGAGGAGGGTTGAGACAAGTTAACCCCCAGTTTCTGAATCTTTTTATTCTTAATGCTTTTTATCTTTTTTTTTTTAATATAATTGGGGGTATGAGTTGAAGTTGCTTGGGCTCGAGTTCAAATATAACTTCTTATAATTCTTTTTTTAATCATTTAATCAAAAAGTCGTTAAATTAATGTTTCCTAACTTGAAATTAAAGGAAAGAAAAACCAATTCCAGGGAAATTGTTTTAAGAAGGGGAGGGTTGAAATTCAGTTATTTGCATTTTGCAGACGATTGTATCCGGAGTTATTGCAAACATGTAATCATTTAAAGGTAATTCTTGACAGTCGCTATGCCTTCTCGAGAAGAAAAGTCAAGCTGAGAATGTGAACCGTTAAACAATTGTCACCTAAGGTTTTAGGAGAATGTTTAGTTTTAATTATCAGATACAGCTTAACCGTCCAAATTTCTGGGGATTGAAATCGTGGATGTGGAAGGAAGAAAAAGAAAAGGAGTTGCACCAACTATTAGGAGAAATTAAGAACTTTTTTTTATTTTATCTAATATTTCATTTAGTGAACAGTTAAATCAAAATATCATCTCATTAGAGCTTTTATTTCCATAAATTAGAGTATATTATATGAATCAATATATGAACTCGCATTAAGTTGTCAATATGAATTTTTTTTCTTTCACTCATGATTCAAAATTATGCGATCTTTCAAATCTAGTGTCATTATTACTTTTTGAATGATTTTTTTCCAAGTGTGTTTCGATCTCTTTCGAGTATTGACTTTTTTTCGTCATTAATAACATACATTTTTCTAAGAGCATCTACATGTTTACATCATATATGTCAAAATATAAAATTTGAAAATCCTCAAGCACTTGTTGTAACATATTTAAACTATATCATGTAATGTATATAAATTAATATTATTTAATTTATATATTTAAGGTACATATAAAATATAGGATTATTATCCTATCCACTGTCAGTGGAGTTTTTGAACTCCACAAGCGGGGTTAGGATGATGACACATATCTTTTAAAAATATTAAGAAAATAAAAAATAAATAAAATGGGACACATGTTATCATCCTAACCCTGCTTGTGTATATATTTTGTGTAATCACATATATCTTTATTCGCTTCACAGTCTGATATTAATCCTATTGGGGTTGGGAGTCTCTTAATAGTGGCGACTCTAAGACTTGAATCATGTCCAAATATTTGAGGAAGAAGTCCACTTTCATTTTTTCCAACTCATTTTTTTAGTGTATATTTGATGCACTAACAACTATACACTGTTAGTCAACTACAAAATATTACCTTTTGTTTTTGTTACAAGAAAATATTAAATAACTAGGGATGATGGTGCTTAGATTTAAACTCAATACTTATAGTATGTCATAACTTATCTTTAACAACTAGGTCAAGAGGTTATTGGCCACAAAATGTTAGTTTATTACTGAATAAATTTAAAAAAATGCAAGTCCTTAAAAATAAGTATCAATAAAGTTTTTTTAATTTATTTTAATGACTTACATATTTTATATTGTGTTCATTAATAAGGCAGCACTTTGCAGTTGGTTGACAATGTATGAAGATTATACATTGTTAATGCATCAAATATAAACCTATAACTTTTTTGTGTGTTTCTAATTAGAATTTTTAGACAAGACAATATAAATCAATTTAAGATTCAATGTAAAAAAATAAAACTATATTTAATTTTGATTTTATTACTAGTTGTCATAGTTTTTTTTTTAATTTATCGTAAAAAAATATAAATTAAGAAGTTTATATTGTATAATGATTAATATCTTGAATAATTTAGTTGAAAGGTGAGTTTTATCTAATTTAAATATGATAAAGTCTATAAAAATTAAACTATGTGGATAAGCTTAAATTTTAAAAATTTTAAAATTTTTTTCAAAGATTTGGATAATTTAAAAGGATTATTTGGTAAAGAATTAAAATTAAAGTATTATTCAATTTAACAAAAAATATTACTTAACTACTTAGGCGTTTACGTGGCATATGTTATAAAATATTCATTTATTTAGTAATGTGTGTGTATATATATCATATGCACTTGCAATATTACAAAATATAAATATATCAGATACTTGTTCTTGATGGTCACCTTATTCAACCATCGGTAGTCGATGCACAACCTCATACTACCATCTTTCTTTCGGACAAACAATACAGAAGCACCCCAAGGGGATACGCTGGGTCATATGAATCCCTTGTTTATCAACTCCTGAAGCTGCTTCTTCAGTTCTTCCAATTCTACTAACGCCATCCGATAAGAGGATCTCGAAATGGGCTCAGTCCTCGGCACCAAATTGATAGTGAACTCCACTTCCCTATCTGGAGAAAGTCCTGGAAGATCATCCGGAAACACCTCGAAAAATTTCTTAACTACCAGAATTTCATGAAGTGCGAGATGTTTCTGATCTACGTCCACCACATATGCTATAAACCCTTCACATGCAAACACATTCTCTATCAATTAATTTACTATCAATCAAGTAACACTCACACTTTTGCATTAAATATTCGCAAAATTTACAACATAGCTAATGAGAGAAGAGAAAATCACACTCTTGGCATGACAATCTATCATCATATGATTCTTAGCTAACCAATCTATACCTAATATAACATTAAATCCATACATATTCAATAGGATTAGGTCAGCTATTGATTCTCTTTCTCCTACCTGTAGCTTACAATTACGATACACTACGTTCGTCATTTGAGATTCCCTAAAAGGAGTACTTATTTGTAGCAATTTTCCTAAATACTCAGGCTCAACATTTAATCTCGTAGCAACCATAGGAGAAATAAAAGAGTGCGTGAGCCTAGATCAAATAAGGCAAGGACATATGTATCATTAAGGTAAATCTTACCCTAAATCATCTTTGATGAAGCATCAGCGGACTCCTTATCAATGGCAAATACCCGTCCCTGAGTCACAGGCGCCTTTCCTTTCTCTGCCGCTGTGGCCTTACGCTAAGGCTGGGTGGTTTTAGGTTGTGGTTGAGGGGTCTTTTCTGACTCTTCAAGCACCCTCTGATTTATCTTGGGACAATCTTTAATCCTATGTCCCTGTTCACCACACCAATAGCAAGCCCCACTCGCGGACCTACAAGGCTGTGCTCCATGAAATTTCCCGCAATGCTCACACCTTGGCATTGTACTCCGCGGTGAGCTAGCAGCACTACCAGTTAGATGTCGGGATCTCTCGTCACCTATCTTGATCCCGGTGGATCTAGGAGTTCCTGTACCATAATCATCATAACTCTTATTTAACATAATTCCATATAACCATTAAATGAAGACAATTTATTTTCGTATAAGGCCTATTCCTCCTAGATGGATATTTATCACTTGAGGGTCTCTCATCTGACTTTCGCTTCATAGGTTCTTTACCCTTATTCCTAGCCCAAAAGTTGGCCTGATGAAACTCATAGTCCTGCTCACAGAGTTGAGCCTTACGGATCGCCTCTCCATATGTAGTGATATCCAATGGGTATAGCTTAGACCTGATGGAAGGTCTCAATCCTTCCATGAATCTATAGGTCTTATGATCCTCTCTTCTCAGCACTTCAGGATCAAATCTGCTCAGTGTAATGAACTTCGACTCGTATTGGCTAACTGTCATGTTTCCTTGAGTCAAGTTCAGAAATTCAACCTGTAACCTCCTCTGAGCAGTACGTGGGACGTATTGTTTATTAAAAGCTTCCACAAATATATCACACGTTACCTCCGAATGTCGGGCCTCTAACACGGTCTGAGTGGCTTGCCACCATGGCTCTACCTCATCCACTAACAAGTAGGCAGCTAATCCTACTTTCTCTTTCTCAGTACAAGCCATATATCCGAATGACGTAGTGACCACTTTCATCCAATTCTTTGCGGCTACTGGATCACTGTCCCCTTTAAACTTAGGCGGATCCAGTTTCTTGAATTCTTTTATCAAGGTCACACTACAATATGCCTTGGGATCCCACCTCTCATTAACTGGGACTGGTGGGGATTGTACCACAAGAGTAGGAGGTACAGTAGGTGGAGCTGTTGGTACACTCATGGCCACGTTCGGGAAGTTCGACATGAATTGCGTGAACATCGCGACCATGTTTCTCCATTTTCGCTAGCCTCTTATTCGGGCTATGCAGTGGAGATGGAGGAGAAGATTGTCGTAGGGGCGGTTCATCACGACCCCGTCCTCGTCCTCATCTAGTACCCCTTCTTCGAGTACTCATGCTGTTAAGACCATGATCAAATAATCTGATTTAGTATAACTTCAAATAGTTATACTACACATAATCAAGTGGACTAGTACAGTACATTGGGAAAATACTCTAATTCCAGCTTATTGACATCGACAAACTTCAGTCGAATCAGCTCTGATACTAATCTGTGACGTCCTCGTCACTAATCAAATAACAACTACTTCTACTTCAAATAACAAATAAATCGACTAGTTTATCCGATGTCAATCTTCCTTACTCTTATGCTTTAGGCATTATTATCAAAGAATAATATCCATTTTCACATGCATAAAATTTTTCATTTATAAACATGTGTCACATACATCAGGATCTCAAATACTTACACTGTTGGATTATGCCCTTAGAACCATTCATTAGATGATTGACTTTGGCATTTTTTTATGTGTCATGACATTTTTATTTCATTATTATATTTGTCTTATAACTGCGTAATGTAATCTTATATGATAATGTCCTTAGAATAGTAATAACACACTATTCTTAAAATATCCCTAGTCAAGTATTATTGTAAACAAGGATAACAATGATACGATAAGACTAGTATGTGGTTGACTGATGACCATTGTCATGGATATATGATATCAAGTCATCACATAGGTACATGTTAGAGAACTATGTACTGGATTGACCCTCCATGAGAACGCTACATGGATTGTTATATGAGTGTCATAAGCGATTCTCATAGTGATGATGGTGTATGTGATCCTTTGACTTGAGATCATCAGAGATCCCAACATAGAGAATTGCATACTTTAATGCTGCTAGATGTCATTCGTAACAGGATGGACTATAAAGGTAGTAATTGGGTATGCCTTGATCTATGTAGAGGGATGTTGAGTGATCAAGATAGGATTTATCCCTTTTATATAACAAGAGTGATGTATTGGGCCCGTTGATAGAGTGAGACTAAGAAATGCATGGCCGTGCTCGAATAAGTCAATATGAGATATTGATTTTATTTGTTTAATTAGTCTACTCAGGAATCAAGAAACGCTGATTAGACTATACAAGTATGACACATTCCATGACTTGTGTCTAATCAAGACATTAAAGGATAAAAGGATTAGACTACACGGTAACATCTATCACGAGTAAGGTTATGTCGAGTCATTGACATTCTCGTTACATGGGTAGCAATGATATGTTGCTAGATACTGCTCATTGCCTGTGACAATTTTGTCATTGCCATTGTTTTGAGAACCTATTGGGTCGCACACTTAGAACGGATCAATGAGGAGCTTAATTAATCCTATTCTGAATTGGATTAAGGATATAACTAATCCTATTCTGAATTGGATTAAGGATATAACTAATCCTATTCTAAGTAGGATTATAGTTCTGTTTGATAGTAAATTTTAGGGTAAAATTTACTGCCTATAAAAGGATGTTTTGTGTTTTCTAAAAGAGAGCCGCACAATTAAACAGAAAACAAAATATTCTTTTAATCGAAGCTAGCAATTCGGTTATAAGGAATCAAAAACGCTCTTTAAGGCTTCTGATCGTGAGACGTTCAAGAGTCGTGAGATCTGTTCGTGTGGATACCATAGAGGCAGGAACGAAAATTGTTGCTTGTGACTCGACCAACGACAGAAAATCAGAGAAAACGTTAGGTAAAATCTCGAAACCATAATCAGGCAACTCTCCGAATCAATCCTGGTGGAGGCCGAATGATTTAAATTCCGCTGCGTGTTTGTTTCGGTTTCCTTCATACACAAGCTAATTCCCCAAATATACACAAGTGTGATACTGTACTGTACAATAGCCAAAGTACGGCTAACTGATTATACCTTCAAATGTCTAGTGGGAAGCGCGTCTCGAAGGTATATCAAAATCCCAAAATATGCTCCTTTATCCGGAGCTAGATTTACTTCAAATACTCTGTATGAAAAATATTCGTAAAGAAGTGAGTTTATGCTCAGTAAGAAACTTATGTAAAAGAGCATACTATATCACTATATGCTGTTTTCCTGCTTGGCTCTATAATGTCATGTAAAATCATTATAAAGCATATGCAATATATATCTTTCGCAGATATCAAATACAAGTAAATCAGGCTTTCAATTATTTCCACGGATCTTAAATCACGTGAAACCAAATATGCAGTTACAATTAACTTCAGTACTTTCAAATATATGGGAGACAATTTATATCCAATAGAATCATGCACCAAGTAATTCTCATAATGGATACCTTAAATATATCTCGTAAGGGATAATCCAAGAGAGATCTCATAAGGATACCACAAATATATCCCGTAAGGGATAATCCCGAGAGATATCAAATAAATGGCGTACCCACGTATGGGCCAGGGATCCTCCCTAAAACCGAACAAGTAAGAGACTCATGGCCATTGTCTATAGCCCACAGTGCTTACTAGTCAGGTGCCTTACTGTGGGTCTGAGGACCGGACTTAGGCTCCTCAGCCAAGATCAAGTAACAAATAATGTGCATGCTCTTTCAAGAGATTCATAGTCTCCAAAACCTTATTCATATAGGCTTTAAACACATACAAATATACTTTCTTAAAATAGGTTCTCAAGACCTTTCTTTCAAATAGGCAGTCGGCTGCTACACCACTTTTTGCCTTATTGAATTTCTTTCCCTTTTTGAAATTCAATTATTTTATTTTTCAAAATACAAATAGGGCAGTCGACTGGTCCCAAATAGCAGTCGACCGGTTTTGAAACATAATGGTTCCCGAGAATTGGCAGTCGGCTGGTTTTGAAACAGAATGTTTCTGGAAATTAGCAGTTGACTGTCCCTTATAGCAGTCAACTGGTTTGAAACAGAATATTTTCTGAGAAAATGGCAATCGACTGGCTTACATACAGTTGACAGGTTTATCTCGGTTTTCGAAAATCTCCGCTTCAGTTGTCTCTAGGCAGTCGGTTGCTACTTAAGGCAGTCGGTTGCTACTTAAGGCAGTCAGCTGCTCCTAGCCTAATTGGTACTAGGAGTAGGACTCCAATGGTACCTTTTTTCCTGCAATTAACCAGCTGTACTTTTCCTCAAAACACTTCAAATATATTTAAAATATGCGGACATAGCCTCCCTACGTCTGTTACATAAATTCCTTACCTCGAAGAGCAATTAATCTACAGGCTTGGTGGAATCAACCCTTGTCCTTTTCACTTCTTCAAACTGCAAACATCATGACAATTAAACCTTAATAAACATACTCTACCAACTCTATACGACTCCAAACCATCAATAAACTCGACTAAAACTATTTCTTCTCTTACCTTTGCTATTCACCAAATTTCAAGATTTTAGATCTCCTTACTTCGATCTAACCTTTCATATTAAAGGTATGGCTTAAGCTATCGACAAGGATCGTTTTTCGTTAATGGAACTTAACGAATTGATGGCATGAGATGATGGTTTGTCAAGGTGAGAAATTTGGAAACTTAGAGGAAATTTGGAAGGAACGATAGGGAGAGGGGAGATGGGTGCTGCTGTGGGGTGATGGAGATGATGATGATGAGTCATGTTATTTCATTAAATGCCCATAATGAAGGAAACCAAAAACAAACATGCAGCGAAATTTAAATCATTCAGCCTCCACCAGGATCGATTCGGAGGGTTGCCTGATTAGGGTTTCGAGATTTTACTTGACGTTTTCTCAGATTTCTGTTGTTGGTCGAGTCACAAGCAACAACTTTTCGTTCCTACCTCTATGGTATCCACACGAACGGATCTCACGACTCTTGAACGTCTCACGATCAGAAGCCTTAAAGAGTGTTTTTGATTCTTATAATCGATTTGCTAGCTTCGATTAAAAGAATACCTTTTCTGTTTTAATTGTGCGGCTCTGTTTTAGACAAAACACCCATTTATAAGTAGTAAATTTTACCCTAAAATTTACTACCAAACAGAACTCTAATCCTACTTAGAATAAGATTAACTATATCCTTAATCCAATTCAGAATAGGATTAGATATATCCTTAATCCAATTCAGAATAGGATTAATTAAGCTCCTCATTGATCCGTTCTAAGTGTGCGACCCAATAGGTTCTCAAAACAATGGCAATGACAAAATTGTCATAGGCAATGAGCGGTATCTAGCAACACATCATTGCTACCCATGTAACGAGAATGTCAATGACTCGACATAACCTTACTCGTGATAGATGTTACCGTGTAGTCTAATCCCTTTATCCTTTGATGTCTTGATTAGACACAAGTCATGGAATGTGTCACACTTGTATAGTCTAATCAGCGTTTCTTGATTCCTGAGTAGACTAATTAAACAAATAAAATCAATATCTCATATTAACTTATTCGAGCACGGCCATGCATTTCTTAGTCTCACTCTATCAAAGGGCCCAAGACATCACTCTTGTTATATAAGAGGGATAAATCCTATCTTGATCACTCAACATCCCTCTACATAGATCAAGGCATACCCAATTACTACCTTTATAGTCCATCCTGTTACGAATGACATCTAGCAGCATTAAAGTATGCAATTCTCTATGTTGGGATCTCTGATGATCTCAAGTCAAAGGATCACATACACCATCATCACTATGAGAATCGCTTATGACACTCATATAACAATCCATGTAGCGTTCTCATGGAGGGTCGATCCAGTACATAGTTCTCTAACATGTACCTATGTGATGACTTGATATCCTATATCCATGACAGTGGTCATCAGTCAACCACATACTAGTTTTATTGTATCATTGTTATCCTTGTTCACAATAATACTTGACTAGGGATATTTTAAGAATAGTGTGTTTTTACTATTCTAAGGACATTATCATATAAGATTACATTAGGCAGTTATAAGACAAATATAATAATGAACTATAAATAAAATGTCATGATACATAAAAATGCCAAAGTCAATCATCTAATGAATGGTTCTAAGGGCATAATCCAACAATCTCCCACTTGCACTAAGACCATTCACTCATGTATCTAATACCTAGTGACCTAGTGTGACGATCATGTCTCTGCTGCGTCAAAGGCTTCGTTAGTGGGTCGGCGATGTTATCGTCAGTTGGTACTTTGCATATCCTCACATCTCCTCTCTCGATGATATCTCGAATGAGATGGAAGCGCCGTAGTATATGTTTGGATTGTTGGTGAGATCTAGGTTCCTTAGCTTGTGCGATGGCTCCATTGTTGTCACAATATAGCTCAATCGGATCTGTAATGCTAGGAACAACTTGAAGCTCAGTAATGAACTTCCTGATCCAAACAGCCTTCTTAGCAGCTTCAGAGGCAGCTATATACTCAGCCTCTGTTGTAGAATCGGCCACGGTCGCCTGCTTTGAGCTCTTCCAGCTCACAGCACCACCATTAAGGCAAAACACATAACCAGACTGCGATCTATAGTCATCTTTATCAGTTTAGAAGCTAGCATCAGTGTAACCTATTACAATGAGCTCTTCCTCACCTCCATATATCAAGAATGTATCCTTAGTCTTTCTCAAGTACTTAAGAATATTCTTGACAGTGATCCAGTGACGTTCACCAGGATCAACTTGATATCTACTCGTCATGCTCAAGGCATACGAGACATCGGGACGTGTGCATAACATGGCATACATAATGGATCCAATAGCAGATGCATATGGAACTTTACTCATACGTTCTTTCTCTTCTTGTGTTGTAGGACACTGTTCTTTTGAGAGAGTAATGCCATGTGTCATAGGCAAGAATCCTTTCTTGGAATCCTGCATGCTAAACCTCTTTAGCACTTTATCTATGTATGCACTTTGACTTAGGCCAATTAATTTCCTTGATCTATCTCTATAGATCCTTATACCCAGTACATAGGTAGCTTCGCCCAAGTCCTTCATTGAAAAGCAATTCCCTAACCAAGTCTTTACAGACTGAAGGGTAGGGATGTCATTCCCAATGAGTAGTATGTCATCTACATACAACACCAGGAAGACAATAGTGCTCCCACTGACCTTCTTGTAGACACAAGGTTCATCTTCGCTCTTGATGAAACCAAACTCTTTGATTGCATCATCAAAACGAAGATTCAAACTTCAAGAAGCTTGCTTTAGTCCATAAATAGAACGTTGCAGCTTACAAACCTTTCCAGCATTTTTTGGATCAACAAAACCCTCAGGTTGTGTCATGTACACATCCTCGAGTAGCTTTCCATTAAGAAAAGCGGTCTTGACGTCCATTTGCAAGATTTCATAATCATGGTATGCAGCTATCGCAAGCAAGATCCTAATGGATTTGATCATCGCGACTGGTGAAAAAGTTTCATCATAGTCAATACCATGAATTTGTTTAAAACCTTTTGCAACCAATCGCCCTTTATAGGTATGAACATTTCCTTCCATGTCGGTTTTCTTCTTAAAAACCCATTTACACCCTATAGGTTTTACCCTTTCGGGTAAGTCAACCAAGGTCCAAACTTGGTTGGCATACATGGATTCCATCTCAGATCTCATGGCTTCAAGCCATTTCTCAGAGTTTGGCCCTGTAATAGCCTCTTCATAGGTAGTAGGCTCATCTTGGTCCATGAGCAATACATCACCGTTCTGAGTCATTAGAAATCCATATCTCTGTGGCTCATGATGTGTTCTAACTGATCTACACAAGGCTTGTGTCTCTTGAGCAGGCGGTTGCTCCACAACAGCTTGTGGTTCTGGTTCCACAACAACTTGTGGTGCTTGCTCAGGCTCCATCTCAACATCGGGTGTGCTATCTTGTAGCTCTTGAATTTCTTCAAGTTGTACTTTTCTCCCACTAGTTCTTCTAGCAATGAATTCTCTTTCTAGAAAGACACCTGTTCGAGCTACAAACACTTTGCGCTCAGTGGGATTGTAAAAATAATATCCTTTAGTTAATTTAGGATATCCCACAAAATAGCACTTATCAGATTTAGGTGCAAGTTTGTTAGAGACTTGACGTCTCACATAAGCCTCACAACCCCAAATCTTCATAAAAGACATACTGGGACGTTTACCAGTCCATATCTCATATGTTGTCTTTGGAACCGATTTAGATGGAACACGGTTCAGTGTAAAAGCAGCTGTTTCTAATGCATGTCCCCAAAAGGATTCTGGAAGATCTGTATGACTCATCATTGATCGAACCAAATCTAATAAAGTTCGATTTCTCCTTTCAGATACACCATTCCATTGTGGTGTACCTGGAGGAGTGAGTTGTGAGACAATCCCACACTCTTTAAGATAGTCATAAAATTCTTGGCTTAAATATTCACCACCTCGATCTGATCGAAGTGCCTTAATGCTCTTGCCAAGTTGGTTTTGTACTTCATTCTTGAATTCTTTGAACTTTTCAAAAGATTCTGACTTGTGTCTCATAAGATACACATAGCCATATCTACTGAAATCATCAGTAAATGTAATAAAGTACATAAACCCACCTCTGGCCTGTGTGTTTAAAGGTCCACATACATCTGTATGTACTAAACCCAATAAATCACTTGCCCTTTCACTATGTCCTTTGAAAGGGGCTTTAGTCATCTTACCCATCAAACAAGATTCACATGTCTCATACGATTCAAAATCAAATGAGTCCAAAATTCCATCTTTATGGAGTTTGGAAATGCGATTCTCATTTATGTGTCCCAAACGACAATGCCAGAGATATGTTGGATTTTGATCATTAGATTTAATCCTTTTAGCATTTATGTTATAAATAGGCATATCAAGATTTAGAATGTAAAGACCATTAATTAGTTGTGCATTACCATAAAAGATATCATTTAAATAAATGGAGCAACAGTTGTCCTTTATTATAAATGAAAAACCCTTCTTGTCCAAACAAGAAATAGAAATAATGTTTTTAGTGATGGAAGGCACATAATAACAATCATCTAATTCTAAAACAAGCCTTGTGGGCAATGTCAAAATATAAGTTCTTACAGCTAATGCAGCAACCCTTGCTCCATTTCCCACTCGCAGGTCGACCTCGCCCTTAGTCAACGATCTACTCCTTTTGAGTTCTTGCACATTTACACAAATGTGAGAACCACATCCAGTATCTAATACCCATGATGAAGAAGTAGATAGATTAACTTCTATAACATAAATACCTGAAGTGGAAGTCTCACTTCCTTTCTTCTTCTTTAGCTCTTCCAAGTATTTGTTGCAATTCCTCTTCCAATGTCCGATCTCACCGCAATGGAAGCATTTCCCTTCTTTGGCAACCCCACCTTTAGGCTTCAGTGCAGTATCATTGGGCTTGAACTTGCCATTGGTTTTATTACCCCTTTTCTTGCCCTTTGCATTAGCCCTGCCCTTAGCTTTCTTAACTATTAAGACATCTTTGGGCTTGGCCTTTTTCATGTTGGATTCAGCTGTTTTCAACATGCTAAGTAACTGTGGCAGAGTCTTGTCAATTTCATTCATGTTGTAATTAACAACAAACTGACTGTAGCTGTCTGGCAACGATTGCATAATCACATCAGTGGCCAACTCTTGGCCCAAAGGAAATCCCAATCTTTCAAGGTTTTCAATATACCCAATCATCTTGAGCACATGAGTACCAACGGGAGTCCCCTCTGCCATCCTACACTGAAACAATGCCTTAGAGACATTGTACCTTTCTTGCCTAGCTTCCTCTTGATAGAGTTGCTTGAGATGCTCGATCATATCGAACGCATCCATTTCCTCATGTTGCTTTCGAAGCTCAGGATTCATGGAGGCAAGCATAAGGCAACTAACATCCAATGCATCATCTTGATGCTTCTTATAAGCATCTCTTTCTGCCCTTGGAGCATTAGAGGGTGGTTCCTCAGGTAAGGGAATCTCAAGGACATATAACTTCTTTTCTTGCTTGAGGACTATCCTCAGGTTCCTGTACCAATCCAGGAAGTTTGTCCCATTCAACTTGTCCTTCTCAAGGATAGATCGCAGTGAAAGTGTGTTATTTGTGTTTGATGCCATGATAATCTACAACAGAAATATGCAAAATATAAGTATCATGAATGCATTCATTTAATTAAATATTTATTTATTAAATGATGCTCCCACTATTTTTATCGAATCAACAACCCTCACTATTAATTCGAAAAAATTATCACATAATTTCTCTAGTGGGCCAAGATCCATATTTCACCTTATCTAGAGTTAGCTTTGGCTAATTGCCTAAGATTTGGCTATTTAGGTAGGCAACACTTACCAATTACATCTCATGTAACTTTTGGATAGTTGGGTGAACAACACTTGTTCTAATTCATCTCATGAATAGAAGCCCAACTTTATGCCTCTAAATTCCCAATCCTATTGAGGAAATCTAGTTAAGTCAACCCAATTTATAGCCTTTGGATATCACTATTATCCCATCGTGTCTTACTAAGATAGATATGATATTTTGCTTTGGCAAACATAACAGAATCGATTCTAGCCTTGACGAGTGCTATTCATTGGTAGGCATATATTATTGACTTAATTTAATTTGAGGGATTTTCTTAGTTTATTGAATAAGATCTCACCTGTCGTAACGGCTTCGCGCTCGACGATTTTGAAAAAAAAACGTTTAAAAACAAAAAGGAGTCGTCACCAATCTTTTTTGACTAGGTGTGATTGGCCACCTAAAATATTTATCTTTTTAACAAAATCTCAAAACTAATTAAGTTTTATTAAAAAGACAATTTTGGTCTGCGAAAACAAAAATCGGGTTCTGGGGTACGGTTACGTGTGAGGAAGGGTTAGCACCCTCACGACGCCCGTTGGAAAACGGTACCATCCTAACTACGTGGTATCTTTTGGTTTTAATAAAAAAGTCTTGGTTTAACACTAATTTGCTTATTTAGAAAGCTCGTGTATTGGCTTTAAAAATTACTATTACATGTATGTTTAAAAATTTCCTTTTGAAAATTAACATGGACCCCATTTATTGAAAAATTAAATCAAATATCCCAATACTTTTGGCAACATTTGAAATAATTCTCCTCACCTAGAGATTTCTAAAGAATCACTACTTGTGACTTCGATAGAATCTCATCCTCGGTGGGACCCACATTATTTAATTTGCATGAATGCATGTGATGTAAACAGATAATAAATGATGCACATGCATGTCTATTTAATGTATTTATACTTCTCTATTTTTTACGTTAGTTGTTTTTGTTGTTTTTTTATTTTAAAAAATGAAAATTCGTGTATTGAAAAATCATACTAAATATTCCAATACTTTTGGCAACATTTAATACGATTCTTCTCACATAGGGATCAACTAGGAATCACTACTTGTGACTTCCGTAGCATCTCATCATCGGACGAACTCCATTATTTAATATTAACATTGAAGCATATGATGCAAACATGTAATATATAATGCATATGGATTTTTACTTTCTTATTTAACATATTCATTGTTTATCTTTATTTTGTTATTTTACATTATTTATTTTGTTATTTTTGTTGATCTTATTTTTTTATATTTATTATTAAATATTTTTAAGATAAAAGCTTATGTATTGAAAAACCTCTCTAAATACTCCAATACTTTTGGCAACATTTAGTGAAATTTCTCTTACCTAGGGATCAGTTAGGAATCACTACTTGTGACTTCCGTAACATCCCATCATCGGGCATTAGCTTTTACCTCTTATGAATTATTTTATTTCCATTACTTCTTATCTTTATTTTTTAGATTTATTAACTTAATCCCTTTTGTTATCATCTTTTATTAAAATTCTATTACCATTTTTTGGTTAATTTAATTACTTTTGAGATTTTATTATTCTTAATTTTTATTGGTTTGATTTTTTGTATTTATATGTTCCTAAAATCTACATTCTTATTAATCCTTTCTAGCTATCTCCATTACTTCTTTTGTTTTTATTAATTTTCATTTAATTAATATTTTTCTCAACATACCTTATTACAAAATATATTATTACATATTTTTAAAATAAACATGAATTTGGATATTGAGAAATTAAATCGAATATCCCAATACTTTTGGCGACGTTCGATAAATTCCTCTCACCTAGAGATATTCGAAGAATCACTACTTGTGACTTCTACGATACCTCATCATCGGAATTCATGCTTACTTTATTTATTTATTTTACTTTTGTATTTTTATTTTATCTTTTAGCTTCTTAAAATATTCTTTTATGGTAAATTGTATAATAAAAAGAAAATTATATATATAAAAAATTAAATATTTTATTTATTTACACATTTTACATATCTATGTACATTTTAAAATTATGTAGATTTCCTAACTTCCTAAAAAGATTTTTATATTAAATTGTAAAAAAAAAATATTTATTATACATAAATAACTATATGGTTATGTGTAATTCATGTACCTATTTTATGTATTTTGATTTATACATCTACATATGTATTGTATTTCTATATCTATTTTATACACTTTATATATATTTATTTTACGTTTTGAACTATATATATATATATATACATATACATTTCTTTATATTTATTAATATATACCTTTCATGTACATAAAACTTATATATTTTAAAACTATGCTTTTTACATATTTTACATTATTTATTTAAAACTATATGTTTATTTTATTTTTATATATTATATTATTCCACTTATTTATTTATTATTTATCTATTATTTTTTTGCCATGATAATACATAAAAAAAAACCTAAGACAAATTAATTTATAAAACAAATAAATAAAATGAAAAAGAAATATACCCCAGTCCAAAAATGGGCCCAAAATCGAGCCCAAGCAGCAGAGGCCCAAGTCTGTTAAGGGAGACGGGCCGAAGCGGGTCGGCGAGTGGGTCGGGCGCGATGCACGGGTCGCGGGAGCGGTTCAGCGCGCGGGTCGCGAGCGGGTCGGCACGCGGATCACGGAAGCGGGTTGCGCGGACTTCGGGTCGGGTCAGGGGCGACGCGCGGGTCCTCTGGCTCAAAATGCACCGTTTTGACCGTTTATAAAAGATCCCATTTTTTTTCTTCTTTCATTTGCTACCGATCTTCCCAAAAAAAACTTCAAAAACCCACCAAAATCCTCTCAGCCTCCCCTTCTCCGGACGACCGCCGGCCGTCGTGCGCCGCCTTGCGCCGCCGTACGTCGTCGCCGGTGATCTTCCCGATACCGAAAAATACCCTACTCCTTCCCCTCTCTTCAAGTCCAGGCTCCGTTTAGCCTAAAAACCGTCCAACCTCCCAGATCTAGCTTTCCCGAAAGCCATTTTCCCTTCTCTGTTTGTGTTTGTTTTTTTTTTGTTATTTCTTTTTGGTAGATTTCTGGTTGGTGGTTTCGGTGATTTTTTTGGCTGTGGTGCTGTGATTTCTTTTTTTTGGTTTTTGTCTTGTTTTTGCAGGTTTTAGATCTAGGGTTTCTTGGGATTGAGGGGTTTCGGTGGTGGTGATGATGATGATGGTGTGTGATGATGACGGTGGTGGTGTTTGGTTGTTGGCGTAGGTGTACGATGATGATGATGGTGGTGTTTGATGATGACGGTGTTGTGTGATGATGACGACGGTGATGATGGTGGTGAAGGGTGACTGTGATGATGGTGGTGAGTGGAGTTTAGGGGTTTCGGTCTGTCTCCTCCGAAAAAAAAATGAAGAAAAAACCTCAAGAAAATCTGGTCCTCTTAAACTGATTCCGGATCAACCTTTGATCCGGAGGGTTAGAACCGATTTAGGTTCTTTCGATTGTTTTACAGTCCTCAAGGCAGAGTCAGGATGGGATTGATCTGGGGAAGGTGAGTTTTGGAGACACCCGAGACCTAGGGAGACAGGTGGAGGACGCCGGCGTTTGGGAGTGTAACCGGTGATGGACTAGCATTAAATGTGTGATTGTAATATATTAGAAATAATAATAAAACATATAAAAAAATATTATTAATAAAAAGGTTAATAATAATAATAATAAAAACAAATAAAATAAGTAAAATAAAATAAAACAAATAATATAAATAATATATATAATAAGAATAAAAATAAATTAAGAACTAAAAATTAATAATAATAATAATAATAAAAGTAAATAAAACGAAAATAAAAATAAAAATAGAAATAAAAATAATAATAATGAAACACACATATAGAATAATGATAATAAAAATAAAAACAAATTAAGAATTTAAAATTAACTATAATAATAATAATAATAATAATAATAATAATAATAATAATAATAATAATAATAATAATAATAATAATAATAATAATAATAATAACAACAAATAAAATGAAAACAAAAATAAAATAAAAAAATAAAACACACATATAATAATAATAATAATAATAATAATAATAATAATAATAATAATAATAATAATAATAAAAGAAAAGATAAATAATAATAATAATAATAATAATAATAATAAAAACAACAATAATAATAATAAATAATAAAAATAAAAACACATGTGATAAAAAAATAAAAAAATAAAAAAAATAAAATAAAATAAATAAAAAAAACAATAACAATAATAACATACATAACAACAAAATAAAAACAAAAACAAAAACAATTATATATAATAATAAAAAGAACAATAAAAATAAAAACAAATAGATAAAAATAAAATACTGATAATAATAAAAATAAATCTACTCATTTTAATGGGTCTTGAAGCCCAATGTTTTATTTTGGATTTTGAAAGTCCAATTGAGTTTAGAACTATCAATTTGGACAAAATTTGGTGTCTACATCACCAATTTTACTTTTTTTTATGTGGTTGACTGATGACCATTGTCATGGATATAGGATATCAAGTCATCACATAGGTACATGTTAGAGAACTATGTACTGGATCGACCCTCCATGAGAACGCTACATGGATTGTTATATGAGTGTCATAAGCGATTCTCATAGTGATGATGGTGTATGTGATCCTTTGACTTGAGATCATCAGAGATCCCAACATAGAGAATTGCATACTTTAATGCTGCTAGATGTCATTCGTAACAGGATGGACTATAAAGGTAGTAATTGGGTATGCCTTGATCTATGTAGAGGGATGTTGAGTGATCAAGATAGGATTTATCCCTCTTATATAACAAGAGTGATGTCTTGGGCCCTTTGATAGAGTGAGACTAAGAAATGCATGGCCGTGCTCGAATAAGTTAATATGAGATATTGATTTTATTTGTTTAATTAGTCTACTCAGGAATCAAGAAACGCTGATTAGACTATACAAGTGTGACACATTCCATGACTTGTGTCTAATCAAGACATCAAAGGATAAAGGGATTAGACTACACGGTAACATCTATCACGAGTAAGGTTATGTCGAGTCATTGACATTCTCGTTACATGTGTAGCAATGATGTGTTGCTAGATACCGCTCATTGCCTATGACAATTTTGTCATTGCTATTGTTTTGAGAACCTATTGGGTCGCACACTTAGAACGGATCAATGAGGAGCTTAATTAATCCTATTCTGAATTGGATTAAGCATATATCTAATCCTATTCTGAATTGGATTAAGGATATAGTTAATCCTATTCTAAGTAGGATTAGAGTTCTGTTTGGTAGTAAATTTTAGGGTAAAATTTACTGCTTATAAAAGGGTGTTTTTTCTAAAAAAGAGCTGCACAATTAAAACAGAAAAGGTATTCTTTTAATCGAAGTTAGCAAATCGATTATAAGAATCAAAAACGCTCTTTAAGGCTTCTGATCGTGAGACGTTCAAGAGTCGTGAGATTCGTTCGTGTGGATACCATAGAGGCAGGAACGAAAAGTTGTTGCTTGTGACTCGACCAACGACAGAAATCTGAGAAAACGTTAGGTAAAATCTCGAAACCCTAATCAGGCAACCCTCCGAATCGATCCTGGTGGAGGCTGAATGATTTAAATTCCGCTGCATGTTTGTTTTCGGTTTCCTTCACGTAAATGCATGCTCATCATCTCAGCCATTGACCACCTCCTTTGACCCTTTGACCCTTGATTATTTGACCCTCAATTGGTTTAATTCCATCCATGTCCCATATATCATTTATATATTAGAAATTTCATATTTATTTATTCCATTGAAGCTGAAATGCTATACAATTATGGGAAAATTATAGGAATTTTGGAATTTCACACTTAGGCCTATATAAATAGCACATGGCTCTTATAAAAATCATCCCTCTCTCTCTTCTTGTTTTAACGATTTTTTTAGGAAATTAGTAAAATTTTAATTTTCTTGTTATTACCGATTTCTTTAGATCTTTAGGAAAAATTGTTTTCTTTCAATAATCTTTCTAGTGAAAATTGATTTCAATTATTGTTTCTTGGAGGGATTTTAATTTTCTTGTTTGTTATTTATTGTTTTTGTTGAATTCTTGCATAGTTATAATCTGATTTTTAGTTTCTTTATTTAATTTTAATTCTTGATTGTTAGGTTCTTGCTAATTTGTGTTCTTGATTATTAATTCTGATTTTATATTATTAAAGATTGCTTCTTTGATTGTTTCTTACATGATATTTGTGATTTTTATGATGTATAACTTGGAATTTATATTCTTAAATATGAATAGTGAGTAAATTTCTTATTCAGTTATGAGGTAAATTAATTGTTCTTGGAATAAAGATTGTTGTGAGATTCTTGAACATGTGTTATAATGGTTGATTAAGTATTTGAGATTCTCTGAGCATATTAACATAATTATTTGCTTGATCTGTGAAATCCCTAAATTCCTGTAATTTTCCCATGATTGTATAGCATTTCAGCTTCAATGGAATAAATAAGTATGAATTTTCTGATATATAAATGATATATGGGACATGGATGGAATTAAACGAATTGAGGGTCAAATAATCAAGGGTCAAAGGGTCAAAGGAGGTGGTTAATGGCTGAGATGATGAGCATGCATTTATGGGCATTTAATGAAATAACATGACTCATCATCATCATCATCTCCATCACCCCATGGTAGCACCTATCTCCCCTCTCCCTCTCGTTCCTTCCAAATTTCCTCTAAGTTTCCAAATTTCTCACCTTGGCAAACCACCATCTCATGCCATCTATTCGTTAAGTTCCATTAACAAAAAACGATCCTTGTCGATAGCTTAAGCCATACCTTTAATATGAAAGGTTAGATCGAAGTGAGTAAGGAGATCTAGAAATCTTGAAAGTTAGTGAATAGCAAAAGTAAGAGAAGAAATGGTTGTAGTTGATTTTATTGAGAGTTTGGAATTGTAGGAAGTTGGTAGAGTGAGATTATTGAGGTTTAATTGCTTGAAATTATGCAGCTTTGAAAAAGTGAGAAAGGACAAGTTTTGGTGCATCCAAGCTTGGATTTATTGCAATCAAGGTAAGGAATTTATGTAACGGACGTAGGGTGACTATGTTTGCATGTTTTATTGTATTTTGAATTGCTTTGGGAAGAAATACAGCTGGTTTATTTGCAGGAAAATCGGTACCATCTGGGCCCTACTCTTAGTACCAAATAGGCTAGGAGCAACCGACTACCTTAAGCAGCAGCTGACTGCCTAGAGACAACCGAAGCGGAGATTTTCGTTAATAGAGATAAACTAGTCGATTGCTATGTAAGCCAGTCAACTGCCATTTTCCCAGAAAGTATTCTGTTTCAAACCAGTCGACTGCTATAAGGGACAGTCGACTGCTTTTATTTGGAAAGCATTCTGTTTCAAAACCAGTCGACTGCCCAGGGGGCCAGTCGACTGCTAATTGTCCAGAAACATTCTATTTCAAAACCAGCCGACTGCCCAGGGGGCCAATCGACTGCCAATTCTGGGGAACCATTCTGTTTCAAAATCGGTCGACTGCTATTTGGGGCCAGTCGACTGCCCTATTTATATTTTGAAAAATAAAATAATTGAATTTCAAAAAGGGAAAGAAATTCAATAAGGCAAAACGTGGTGTAGCAGCCAACTGCCATAAAGACCAGTCGACTGCCTATTTGAAAGAAAGGTTTTGAGAACCTATTTAAGAAAGTATATTTGTATGTGTTTAAAGCCTATATGAATAAGGTTTTGGAGACTACGAATCTCTTGAAAGAGCATGCACATTATTTGTTACTTGATCTTGGCTGAGGAGCCCTAGTCCGGTCCTCAGACCCACAGTAAGGCACCTGACTAGTGAGCACTGTGGGCTATAGACAATGGCCATGCATCTCTTACTTGTTCGGCTTTGGGGAGATCCCTAGCCCATACGTGGGTACGCCATTTATTTGATATCTCTCGGGATTATCCCTTACGGGATATATTTACGGTATCGTCATGAGATCTCTCTTGGATTATCCCTTACGGGATATATTTGCGGTATCCATTATGAGAATTACTTGGTGCATGATTCTATTGGATATAAATTGTCTCCCATATATTTGAAAGTACTGAAGTTAATTGTAACTGCATATTTGGTTTCACGTGATTTGAGATCCGTGGAAATAATTGAAAGCCTGATTTATTTATATTTGATATCTGCGAGAGATATATATGACATATGCTTTATAATGATTTTGCATGACATTATAGAGCCAAGCAGGAAACTGCATATAGTGATATAGTACGCTCTTTTACATAAGTTTCTTACTGAGTGTAAACTGACTCCTTTACGAATATTTTTCATACAAAGTATTTGAATAAATCCAGCTCCGGATAGAGGAGCATATTTTGGGATTTTGATATACCTTTGAGACGCGCTTCCCACTAGACATTTGAAGGTATAATCAGTTGGCTGTACTTCGACTATTGTACAGTATAGTATCACACTTGTGTATATTTGGGGAATTAGGTTGTGTAAGTATTTGAGATTCTGATGTATGTGCCACATGTTTATAAATGAAAAATTTTATGCATGTGAAAATGGATATTATACTTTGATAATAATGCCTAAAGCATAAGAGTAAGGAAGATTGACATCGGATAAACTAGTCGATTTATTTGTTATTTGAAGTAGAAGTAGTTGTTATTTGGTTAGTGACGAAGACGTCACAAATTGGAATCAGAGCTGATTCGATTGAAGTTTGTCGATGTCAATAAGCTAGAATTAGAGTAATTCCCCAATATACTGTACTAGTCTACTTGATTATGTGTAGTATAACTGTTTGAAGTTATACTAAATCAGATTATTTGATCATGGTCCTGACAGCATGAGT
This sequence comes from Heritiera fomes, assembly GCA_032173925.1. Lineage (NCBI taxonomy): Eukaryota > Viridiplantae > Streptophyta > Magnoliopsida > Malvales > Malvaceae > Heritiera > Heritiera fomes. Next base: position 22,318,358 of record JAPDPM010000001.1, on the reverse strand, counting down.
ACTCGAAGAAGGGGTACTAAATGAGGACGAGGATGGGGTCGTGATGAACCGCCCCTACCATAGTCTTCTCCTTAATCTCCACCGCATAGCCCGAATATGAGGCTAGCGAAAATGGAGAAACATATGGAAAATAAGGCCGCGATGTTCACGCAATTCATGTCGAACTTCCCGAATGTGGCCACGAGTGTACCAACAGCTCCACTTACAGTACCTCACACACCTATGGTAGGACCCCCACCTGTCCCAGCTAATGAGAGGCGGGATCCCAAGGCATATTGTAGTGTAACTTAGATAAAAGAATTCAAGAAATTGGATCCGCCTAAGTTTAAAGGGGATAGTGATCCAGTGGTCGCGAAGAATTGGATGAAGGCAGTCACTAAGTCATTCGGGTATATGGCTTGTACTGAGAAAGAGAAAGTAGGATTGGCTGCCTACTTGTTAGTGGATAAGGCAGAGCCATAGTGGCAAGCCACTCAGACCGTGTTAGAGGCCCGACATTCGGAGGTAACGTGTGATATATTTGTGGAAGCTTTTAATAAACAATACGTCCCACGTACTGCTCAGAGGAGGTTACAGGTTGAATTTCTGAACTTGACTCAAGGAAACATGACAGTTAGCCAATACGAGTCGGAGTTCATTACACTGAGCAGATTTGATCCTGAAGTGCTGAGAAGAGAGGATCATAAGACCTATAGATTCATGGAAGGATTGAGACCTTCCATCAGGTCTAAGCTATACCCATTGGATATCACTACATATGGAGAGGCGATCCGTAAGGCTCAACTCTGTGAGCAGGACTATGAGTTTCATCAGGCCAACTTTTGGGCTAGGAATAAGGGTAAAGAACCTATGAAGCGAAAGTCAGATGAGAGACCCTCAAGTGATAGATATCCATCTAGGAGGAATAGGCCTTATGACAGTGCCTCGATAGGTAAGCAAGTCCATTATACGAAAATAAATTGTCTTCATTTAATGGTTATATGGAATTATGTTAAATAGGAGTTATGATGATTATGGTACAGGAACTCCTAGATCCACCGGGATCAAGATAGGTGACGAGAGATCCCGACATCTGACTGGTAGTGCTGCTAGCTCACCGCGGAGTACAATGCCAAGGTGTGAGCATTGCGGGAAATTTCATGGAGCACAGCCTTGCAGGTCCGCGAGTGGGGTTGCTATTGGTGTGGTGAACAGGGACATAGGATTAAAGATTGTCCCAAGATAAATCAGAGGGTGCCTGAAGAGTCAGAAAAGACCCCTCAATCACAACCTAAAACCATCCAGCCTCAGCGTAAGGCCACAGCGGCAGAGAAAGGAAAGGCGCCCGTGACTTAGAGACGGGTATTTGCCATTGATAAGGAGTCCGCTGATGCGTCATCAAAAATGATTCAAGGTAAGATTTACCTTAATGATACATGTGTCCTTGCACTATTTGATCCAGGCTCTACGCACTCTTTTATGTCACCTAGGGTTGCTATGAGATTAAATGTTGAGCCTGAGTATTTAGGAAAATTGCTACAAATAAGTACTCCTTTTAGGGAATCCCAAATGACGGACATAGTGTATCGTAATTGTAAGCTACGGGTATGAGAAAGAGAATCAATAGCTGACCTAATCCTATTGAATATGTATTGGTTTGATGTTATTTTTGGAATGGATTGGTTAGCTAAGAATCATGTGATGATAGATTGTCATGCTAAGTGTATGATTTTCTCTTCTCCCGTTAGCTATGTTTTAAATTTTGCAAATGTTTAATGCAAAAGTATGATTGTTACTTGATTAATCGTAAATTAATTGATAGAGAATGTGTTGTGTGTGAAGGGTTTATAGCATATGTGGTGGACGTAGATTAGAAACGTCCTACACTTCATGAAATTTCGATAGTCAAGGAATTTTCCGAGGTGTTTCCAGATGATCTTCCAGGACTTCCTCCAGATAGGGAAGTGGAGTTGACTATCAATTTGGTGCCGGGGACTGAGCCCATTTCGAGATCCCTCTGTTGGATGGCGTTAGTAGAATTGGAAGAATTGAAGAAGCAGTTTCAGGAGTTACTATACAAGGGATTCATACGACCCAGCGTATCCCCTTGGGGTGCTTCTGTACTGTTTGTTCGGAAGAAAGATGGTAGTATGAGGTTGTGCATCGACTACCGATGGCTGAATAAGGTGACCATTAAGAACAAGTATTCCCAGGATTGATGATCTGTTTGATCAGCTTAAGGGTGCACAAGTCTTTTCCAAGATAGACTTGAGATCGGGATATCATCAGTTGAAGATCCGGAATGAAGATATCCCTAAGGCAGCATTCAGGACACGGTATGGTCACTATGAGTTTCTAGTGATGCCGTTTGGTTTGACTAATGCACCTGTAGCCTTTATGAATCTGATGAATGATGTGTTTAAGCAGTACTTGGACCAGTTTGTCATTGTATTTATCGATGACATCTTGGTGTACTCAAGGTCTCGGGAAGAGCATGAGCAGCATTTAAGGATAGTTCTACAGACCCTCAAAGATCGAGGATTATATGCCAAGCTAAGTAAGTGTGATTTCTGGCTAGATCATATCTCCTTTTTGGGTCATATAATCAGTAAAGATGGAGTCTCGGTCGATCCATCAAAGATTGAAGCGGTGGTTCAATGGGAGAGACCGACGACAGTGACGGAAATAAGGAGTTTCTTCGGTCTAGCTGGCTACTATCGAAGGTTTGTGGAGGGTTTCTCGAGATTAGCTGCTCCGTTGACGCGCTTGATGCGTAAGGAAGTAAAGTTTGAATGGAACGATGCTTGTGAGCAAAGTTTCCAAGAGTTGAAGCATAAATTGACGACTGCACCTATCCTCACCATTCCTAGTGGTTCAGGAGGATATTCGGTGTATAGTGATGCCTCAGGGCAAGGTTTGGGATGTGTGCTAATGTGAAATCCCCAAATTCATGTAATTTTCCCATAATTGTATAGCATTTCAGCTTCAATAGAATAAATAAATATGGATTTTCTGATATAGAAATGATATATGGGACATGGATGGAATTAAACCAATTGAGGGTCAAATAATCAAGGGTCAAAGGGTCAAAGGAGGTGGTCAATGGCTGAGATGATGTGCATGCATTTATGGGTATTTAATGAAATAACATGACTCATCATCATCATCTCCATCACCCCACGGTAGCACCTATCTCCCCTCTCCCTCTCGTTCCTTCCAAATTTCCTCTAAGTTTCCAAATTTCTCACCTTGACAAACCACCATCTCATGCCATCGATTCGTTAAGTTCCATTAACGAAAAACGATCCTTGTCGATAGCTTAAGCCATAAGTTTAATATGAAAGGTTAGATTGAAGTGAGGAAGGAGATCTAGAAATCTTGAAAGTTGGTGAATAGCAAAGGTAAGAGAAGAAATGGTTTTAGTTGATTTTATTAAGAGTTTGGAATTCTAGGAAGTTGGTAGAGTGTGATTATTGAGGTTTAATTGCTTGAAATTATGCAGCTTTGAAGAAGTGAGAAAGGACAAGTTTTGGTGCATCCAAGCTTGTGGATTAATTGCTTTTCGAGGTAAGGAATTTATGCAACGGACGTAGGGAGGCTATGTCCGCATGTTTTAAATATATTTGAAGTGTTTTGGGGAAAAGTACAACTGGTTAATTGCAGGAAAAAGGGTACCATTGGGGTTCTACTCCTAGTACCAATTAGGTTAGGAGCAGCTAACTGCCTTAAGTAGCAGCCGACTACCTAGAGACAATCGAAGCGGAGATTTCCGAAAACCGAGATAAACCAGTCGACTGCTATGTAAGCCAGTCGACTGCCATTTTCCTAAAAAGTATTTTGTTTCAAACCAGTCGACTGCTATAAGGGACAGTCGACTGCTTTTATTTCGAAAGCATTATGTTTCAAAACCAGCCAACTGCCCAGGGGGCTAGTCGACTGCTAATTGTCCAGAAACATTTTGTTTCAAAACCAGCCAACTGCCCAAGGGGCCAGTCGACTGCCAATTCTTGGGAACCATTCTATTTCAATATCGGTCGACTGCTGTTTGGGACCAGTCGACTGCCCTATTTGTATTTTGAAAAATAAAATAATTGAATTTCAAAAAGGGAAAGAAATTCAATAAGGCAAAATGTGGTGTAGCAGCCGACTGCCATAAAGACCAGTCGACTGCCTATTTGAAAGAAAGGTTTTGAGAACCTATTTTAAGAAAGTATATTTGTATGTGTTTAAAGCCTATATGAATAAGGTTTTGGAGACTATGAATCTCTTAAAGAGCATGCACATTATTTGTTACTTGATCTTGGCTGAGGAGCCCTAGTTTGGTCCTCAGACCTACAGTAAGGCACCTGACTAGTGAGTACTGTGGGCTATTAACAATGGCCATGAGTCTCTTAGTTGTTCGGCTTTGGGGAGGATCCCTGGCCCATACGTGGGTACGCCATTTATTTGATATCTCTCGGGATTATCCCTTACGGGATATATTTGCGGTATCCTCATGAGTTCTCTCTTGGATTATCCCGTACGAGATATATTTGCAGTATCCATTATGAGAATTACTTGGTGCATGATTCTATTAGATATAAATTGTCTCCCATATATTTGAAAGTACTGAAGTTAATTGTAACCGCATATTTGGTTTCACATGATTTGAGATCCGTGGAAATAATTGAAAGCCTGATTTATTTGTTTTTGATATCTGCGAAAGATATATATGGCATATGCTTTATAATGATTTTACATGACATTATAGAGCCAAGCAGAAAAACTGCATATAGTGATATAGTACGCTCTTTTACATAAGTTTCTTACTGAATGTAAACTCACTCCTTTACGAATATTTTTCATACAGAGTATTTGAAGTAAATCCAGCTCCGGATAGAGGAGCATATTTTGGGATTTTGATATACATTCGAGATGCGCTTCCCACTAGACATTTGAAGGTATAATCAGTTGGCCGTACTTCGGCTATTATACAGTATAGTATCACACTTGTGTATATTTGGGGAATTAGGTTGTGTAAGTATTTGAGATCCTGATGTATGTGTCACATGTTTATAAATGAAAAATTTTATGCATGTGAAAATGGATATTATACTTTGATAATAATGCCTAAAGCATAAGAGTAAGGAAGATTGACATCGGATAAACTAGTCGATTTATTTGTTATTTGAAGTAGAAGTAGTTGTTATTTGGTTAGTGACGAGGACGTCACATGATCAGACAAGGTGCACACTATTTAGTTAATTTTAAATAATCTACTACCAGGTTAAAAACATAAGTCCGTAATTGCTTGTGGATTTAATTACTAGGGATGTAGGAGAATTAAAGTTTAAGTTAAATAAACCGCGTTGAGTGAGTTTATTATTTAGTGTTGACTCAAACATTTCTATATGTTAATGCTACTTTTAAAACTTTATCTATAGCACTGAGCATAGGTAATTTTTAATAGTTAGGGATTAATTAAGATGTTGAGCCTTTAATTAATGACACAATAAGGAAAGATAGGTGTAATTAGACGCTGAGTTGTTGCACCATGGTTGACACCATGGTTGACTACTTAATTAATAGTAATATTTTGTAATCAATGATGAACATCATAGCCTAAGATTAATTAATTTTCTTGTAACAGGAGCTTTTGCATATTTTTCTATTATATATATTTTGTTTTGTTTGGTAGTTAACAGTTAATTTAGAAACCCTAAAATTAGTTAAAAAACCCTAAAACCCTAAATTTCTTGAAACCTCAAATTTTCTCCTTCTTTCCTCAAACCCTAATAACTAGGAATTAAATTTTAATAATTAACTTGAACAAAACAATTTTTGTGGAATCAACCTTTGCTTGCCCTAATTATAGGTTTAAGTAAAGTAATTTATTATTGGTACCTGCGACACTACCAAATATCATGGTTTATAGCATTAGTATGGTGAAACATTTGGAGCACTTAAATGTTGTTTTTGAATTGTTGAAAGGAAATAATTATTTGCCAAGAAGAGCGACTGTTTTTTTGCTTAGAAGAAGGTAAAATATTTAGGCCATATTATATCAAAAGAACGTGTATCTACAAATCCCTCTAACGTGAAGGCCATGAAGCAATGGCAGCTACTAAAAACCTTGAATTCGTTTAGAAGTTGTTTGGCCTAACAGGATGTTATAGAAAGTTTATTAAAAACTATGGTATTATAATTAAACTTCTGATTGATATGTCGAAAAGGAACGGATTCCAATGGAGTTAAGAAGCTGTTACAGCTTTTCAACAGTTGAAAAAAGCAATGGTAACTGTCCTGGTGTTAGCCCTACCTGATTATAATAAACCCTTCTGTTTGGAAATTGATGCCAATTCAATTGGAGTGAGAGCCGTATTAACCCAAGAAGGTAGACTTATAGTTATCCATTTATGAAAATGATGACCCGATATAATAGGTACGGTCTTTTACTCTTTACTTAGTAATCTATCATTTATTTGATTTAGTTTATTTAATTAATCATTCATTGATTTAGTATTCTATATTAGCTTATTATATATTTTATTTAATTAAGCCATTAAGTTTTCAATTATTTGATTTATTGTTTAGTTTGATTAATATTATTAGTTTTTTTGTTATAAAAATGTAATGATAAATTATAGGTAAAAAAGTTAAATTAGGAAAATGTTTAAAATTTTGTGAACTAAATTATATTTAAAATTCAATAACTTATTAATAAAATAATATAAATGAAGGTTATCTAATAATGGAATTCTTAGAGTGACGAAAATAGGTAGCATAAAAGAAATTTCTAGATAAGAATTTTTTTAAAAATATTACTATCATAATGGAAGACTTAAAAGGAAAATTTTGAAAAATAACCAACGTTAATAAAAATGATAATAAATAAAAATTGAACATAAAAAATAAAAAGGAATAACTATATAAAAAAAATTAAAGGAGGTAAATTGAGATTATTTCAATGATAGAAGTCTTGGGGGATTGCAAATACTTAACATTTGCGTTTGGATTAGAAATTTTGAAATTTTAAAAAATTTCAAAATAAAAACATTTCAAAATTCATTAATTTGAAATACTAACATTTGTAATTGTATTGTTTGAATAAATATTTTTTTTAAAAAAATTTTGACTATGAGAATTTGATGAAATAAAAAAAATTATAAAATAAAAATAATGATCTTAAATATACAAAGGGAAAATATAAAATAAAGGGAAAATTTTATCTAAGTCCTTGAAGTTTAAACTTAATTCAACTTTAATCCATTAGTATTAAAAATGAACACTTCACCTTAAATAACTCAATACTGTTAACAAAAGTTAATGAAATGTGAGCAATTACAAAATTACTCAACTTTAAACTTTTTAATATAAATTATTCCTCATTCTTCTATTTTTTTCTATATTTTCCATGATTCTTTACTATTTTTCATTATTTTTTTTCACTATTTTTCACAAGCATTGTTCAATCCATGATTTTCTTCTCAAATGTATTAGATTTAATCTTATTAATTATTAAAAATAAAATTATACTAGAATTAAATTTTAATAATTTCAATCAATGTTTCAAATTTTTAAAATTTTAAATTATTTTGATTTTGAATAATTTTAAATTAACTAAAATATAAATCATTTTATGTTATGTTATTTTAAATTAAGTTATTTCATTTTTATTAGAAGTAAATAAATATAAAATAAATTAGAAGTAAAAAATAAACAAAAAATAATTGTAAATAAATACATAAAAAATAAATTAGAAGTAAAAAAAAAGAAAGCAAAATTTGCTAAGCCCAATAGCTATTTAGTATTTCTTTTTTCATTTTTTTGTTTTGCGTATTTAAAGTATTCCAAATGATTCTGGAGCAAAATAGTCTCAAATTTAAGTTTTTTAATAGTTGACTTAATGATTGACTAACGGATGACTTTTTGTCCTGCAAAATATAAAAAGTTTGGGACGGAGTGTCCTTTTTTTATACTAATGGACTAAAGTTGAATTAGGTGCAAACTTAAAGGACTTGGTGGAATTTACCCTAAAATAAAATATGCAATATATGTACCATTAGATTTATAAAAATGTATAGATATTTTTAATAATATGTAAACATATATATTATACTTAAATAAAATGATAGTTTCTTTTTATATTTTTGTATTTAATGGTGGGTTATGTGTATTAGAGCAAGGATAGTTTTTGTTAAAAAAAATTTTTAGAGGAATTTTGAAAAACAATAACTTTAGATGGATATTTAAGAAGGAATTTGAGTATCTCAAATTCCCTCTTTAAATTATTCTTAAATTTTAAAATTCTTCTAACTTTTTTGCCAAACAAGTGAGTTGTATTTTAGAACTTTTAAATATATTTATTAAAATAAATTTCCCTCTAGAAATCTTTTGTCCAAACGGACCCTTAGATTTTACTAGAATAATGGAAAGTTTCTAGGATGATTTCAATAAAAGGTAATCGATATCTATTTTCATGTCAAAATAAAATAAAATAAAATAAAAATTAAATTAAATTAAATTAAATTAAACAAAGAGATGAATTAAAAAGGGATAGAAATTGGATAGTGATAAAAGAAAATTATGACTCTCTCATAAAACATTTAATGAATCTGACGATATAACTTCATTAAGAAAGATAGATAAGACTACTCAATTACTCTTGAGGTGTAGAGATATCTTTGGGAAATCTTCCAATATAATGGAGGAGACCTAAAGAACGCTTCTAATATTTTTTTCCTACAAAGAATGCTTCTAATATTGATATCATTTTAGGATGAGCATTGTGAGGTGTTAATACTTTAGATAACCATATTCCCGGACTTTACGCTTTAAAAGTTGACTAACACTTTGCCCTTAGAAGTTTAGTTAATGAATTTACTGATTTTAAATAAAAAAAAAAAACAAAGGTGGATATCTGGAAAATAAATTTGTCTTAATTTTCTTGTCCCCAACTCCCAGTTGTATGATCAATTGCCGTGGACCAGTGGAGCGATTGACCCGCCATGGATTGGAAATGTATTTACTCGATTTTCTTTGACGTATAAATTGGTGTGGTGTAAATGTAATAGACGGGCAAAAATATAATTGGATGTTAGTCATTTGTGTCAAAGATAATTAAGTCTAGTCATTTTCTTGCGGTCTAGAAAAGAAAGCCAAAGTCTTGGTATGAGATTGGAATATTGAGAAATTGGCAAAATTAAGTCCAGGTCTGAGATAGGAAAATTTTTCTTATTTCACTTATTTTGCTTTCTAGTTATTTTCCCTTAAAAATAAAGTCATTAAAGAGTTAAAAATAAATTTATTGTTAGTTATATACTTAAGTTTTAACGTTATATCTTTCCACAAATCTTAGTATCTGAAAGTGTGAAGGCAGCCTGAATTTTTGGAGAGTTTTAATAAAAATATTAGGTACATTTTGATTGGATTTGAACAAAAATCTAGCCTAATTCATAAAATTTAGATTTGGACCTTGATTTTAATATTTAAGGTGTGAGCTCGATCTGAACCTGACTTAATAGTCATAAATTATAAGTATATAATATAAAATATACTTGATGTTAATGAATAAGTAATGTCTAAGGATTGTTAATTGTTTTTTAGTAGAAGGATTGTTAATTGTTGATAAAGATAAACAAGTCAAAAAGATTGATGCTCAGAAAAAGCGAAGTCATTGCCTGAGAAGAAGGGCAAAAGACTAGGTCTGATATTGGAATTTCATTTTTATTTGATTTCCACTTTCGAGTTTTGCTTCCTTATAATTAATAAAGCAAACAGTTCAAAAAAAAAATCATACTCAGACTTGGTTATATATAAATATATACTGGGACTTCTTTTTTCTTATTAGATTGTTTGCTTTGATTCTCTTCTAGAATTCTTCTTCAATGGCTGTTTCAAAGGTCCATGAGGCCTTAGTTCCTCGATGTTCTTATCATGTATTTTTGAGTTTTAGAGGAGCAGATACGCGCAAAAATTTTACAGATCACCTTTACACTGCATTGGTGCAAGCAGGAATTCACACATTTAGAGTTGATGAAAAGATTGAGAGAGGGAAGAATATAAAGGATGAAATTGAAAATGCTCTGCATGAGTCAAAAATTTCTGTCATTGTCTTCTCAAAGAATTATGCTTCCTCAACACGGTGCCTTAACGAACTTGTGAAGATACTGGAACATAAGAGATCCTCTCAACACATTGTTTTACCAGTTTTTTTACCATGTTGATCCAACCCAAGTCAAGAAGCAGACGGGGAGTTATGCAGATGCGTTCGCCAAGCATGAAGAGAGCTTCAAGTCCGACATGGGAATGGTACAAAGATGGGGGGATGCTTTAAAAGAAGTTGCGGATTTAGGAGGCATAGTTCTACAAGATAGGTAAATATATTCTAGATCCCTTCTTAAAAATTGCTAGCTTTACATGCTCAATTCCCAGTTTTTCATGGTATTAGTTTTATTATCTATTTATATTACTTGAATATATTAAATCCTAATCTTTCGGAAAAGTAAAATATTGCTAAATATTCTTTTTAATGTGTCGTAATTTTGTTGTTGTATTTTTCTTCCTTAGAGTACAACAAATGTAGCTTTAGAGAAAAAAACATACCGTATTGATTTATAGGTAAAGGTGTTTTGTTCATGTGTCGTGCCTACCATGTCTCTCTTATTAAAAATCAAAATCTAAACTCTGCCTATTTAACTATGATTTTGTAATAATATTTTAATAATTAAAAATTAACAAATATATTATTGCAAATTTAAAGAATAAACCTTTTTGTTTTGCGATGAGATCAACATAAAATAAATTAAATAAACAAGATTTAATACTTTAAAGTAATTAATCCAACATTCATTGTCTAATGTCCACAAATGAGAGAAAAATTTAGCGTAAATATTATGAAGAGTGCAAAACACCTATAAATAACCACTAAAACCGAGTTTCAAAACAAACTTAATCTACATACTCATTAGTATTTAAACCCATGGAATACCCTTACATCTTTGTCAATTCTTTCTTGCATCTTTACAACTTTGCAAATCTCTCATCTCTTACCTAAAGATCGCATAACAAATACATCTATCAAAATCTAACGTTTATTACTTTATATTTATAAAGTCTATTACTTGGTTACCAAAAATTCTATTTACTAAGAATGAATACCAATCAAGTTTTTATATCAATTAGATAAACTTAATTACGAATAATTCATCAACTAATAGGATTTTGCAAAAATCAAAACATATTCCCATAGAAATTAAGTAAAATATTGAATATATGTATATATTATTTCTTAAAAAAAATAATTTAATTAAAAAAGACTTTTTTCAGTTTTCGAGATTTTTACTTTCATATCTAAAATTCATTAAATTTATTGGCTCAAAATAAACTGGGAGGTGAGAGAGGGGCTGTAAATCAATTTTCTAATCCAATTGGGATTTTCTATCTTAATTTAACAATTACCTCCAAAACCTACCATAATTTCAATTTAATCAAAATAAATATCGAGTGAACTTTAAAATCAAAGAGTTAAAGAAAGACACATAATCGATTTATAGAGGCTCGACCTCTCTAGTGCCTACGTCCTCTTCCTTGAGTTTCCCTTTAAGGAGTTCCTGAATTCACTACTTGAATTTGCTTACAACTCTCTTTCTCGAGGCTTAAAAGTAACCTTTTCAACCCTCCTTTCCTTTAGGCTAAGAAAAAACTTTTCTCACCCCGCTAATTTGGGCTACCCAAATTCTTATACAAATTATCACTCTAGGGTTTTTGTCACGACCCGAAAGATGAGATATTTTCGGTAACGAAAAAGCGGAAGTATAGACATTTGGCCTAACTTTCTTTTTCTTTTATTTCCTTTAACAATGGTTTGTCATGTGAGCAGTGTCTCTTATAAGTTTCGAGTAGATGTCCACCAGATATGGGTTTAAGGTTTCGAATAAGTTCCCAGTCTATTATTCTGTTTAAAATCACTTAATACAATATTTTCCCCCGTTTAACCCATCCAACACAATAATTTATTTACATCCCGATAATACTTAGTCAAAAATGCGTACACTTATAACACACTCCATCCTATAGTACTGACACTAAACTGTTTGAAATATAATACAATTAAATACAATTAAATACTTAGAATATATCGAAGTATAATTATGAGCTCTTCAAGGTTACAAACCACGGAGCTTAATACTATCGTCATTGCTAATCAATTCTGCTTAACCTGTAATCAGGGTTTCAAATAGCAGCCGCTATCTAGCGGTAGCGGCGGTGGCCGCCACCGCTATTGCGGAAATAACGGGTGTGAGTACGGATCACACCCGTAACGGCCGACAGCAGCTGTTATAAAATGCCGTAACGGAGGATATCGGCGGTAGCGGTCCATTATCACCGCTATCCACCGTTACCAGACAAAGAAAAAAATCAGATACAGAACAACACAGTACACACAAACTCAGTCTTAGTCACATTCACAACTCACAAGTAAACAAAGACAGACAACAACATAGCAAAATCCCTCAAGCAAACAGAGATACCGACAACAATGATGGCGAGGGCGGCAACGGCATGGGTGTGGGTGTCTGAGATCAGATCTGGCGCCGAAAGGAAAAGAGGCTGAAAGGGTGCCATAGAAGACTCCAGAGAGGTGAGTTGAAAGGCTGAAAGCAGAAAGGAAAGGAGGCGCCGTTGTCTGCCGCCGACAGACATGGCAAGGCTAATCTGAGATCAGATCAGATCTGGCGCTGGCACTGACGGCTGGCAGCGTGGCTTGTGACAGAAGGGGAGGGAGGGACAAAGGGAGAGGTGAGGTGACGAAGGCGAGGCTGAGGGCATTGAGGCTAGCTCAGGTGAGGCCGTGCGTGAGGGGAGGTGAAACATGAAAGGAAAGGAGGTCGAGGTGAGGGACTGAGGGCATGATCGTGAGGCTGAGGTGAGAGGCTGACCGGTGGCTCATGACTGAGGTGAGGAGAGCCAGGAGTGAAGGGAGACGGAAGGTTAGGATTTTGGAACTCGGGTGGAGAAGAAGTCGGGTGAGGGTTGAGCAGGAAGGAATGACCAGTCAAATTTGTTTTGGGCAATCAAAAGAATTTTAAATAGTTTTTATGTCACGATCCGAAGACCACGACTTTCACTCTATTTTTATACTTTTCTTAGTTTACAAATTTATGGACTAAATTTTTCTTTTTCATTTTAAGGTTTGTATTCGGTGTCAGTGTAGTTACTATACTATCTAGGTGACTTATAGTCATTCCATTTAAATATTAAACAAACACGAAAACGGTTCTTAGTTACATCCCGACTTGTTAAACAAAATATGTACTGTGCATCAATTTAAGTCTTTCATGTAAACAAGTATTTTATAAGAAACATATACCTCGGAAGACTAGTACTAAGTCCATATACCGTCTCCGATGCCCACTGAGCAGCTCACATGGCAGATGTTAACTTCAATAATCTGAAAGAGATGAAATTTAGTGGGGTGAGCAAAACCACGGCTCAGCAAAATACTAATATAAATACATGAGTAGGATTATACTGTCTTAAATTGCAATGCTTAAAACTTGTAAGGATGCAATTACAGTTAATCCTTTCTCATCGATACATCTCATTATCACTTCTCATTTTCACTTTTCATTTCATAATCACACTTTGGTATGCTATCATCCCATATCAATTCTCATATTTACTTTTCATTTCATAATCATATTTCTGTATTCTATCATCTCGTATCGATTCTCATATCATCTCTTATCAATTCTCATATCATCTCTTATCCATTCTCATATTGTGGATCATGATCACGGTGGTACGAAGTCATAATTCTCTTCGTGTATTTCTATATTAATGTTTCATATCGTATCATGACATCATATAGATGAAATATCGTTACCACCGAGTCATGATACTCCTCATATATTCTTCATGTTTAATATGCAATTATGTAACTTTACTGTATAAACCGCTATCATCTCTAATCGTGTCATATGTATATTAGAACATGCTCCACGTATGAATTTTCAATTCATTCAAGTCTACCTTTATGGCATGATAAAAACATGTTCAATTTCAATTCATGTATTCATTTTCAGAGCATGTCTAAAACATGTGCGGTTTTAAAACATTTTTCATATACTATAAGTCATATCAGGTCTAGAGTTCATTTCAAATCGATTTATACTCTAGACCGCATATCATTTTAAATTCGACACGAAACCGTATATAAATCATATCAGTGTCGAAATCATTTATCATATACTTTTAAAACATATACTGTAAATCATATCAGGTCTAGAGTTCATATCAAATCAAACTATACTCTAGACCGCATATCATGCCATGTTCGACACAAAATTACGTATAAATCATATAAGTGTCGAAATCATATCTCATGGACTTTTAAAACATGTTTAAAACATGTACTGTTTCAAAACATATTTCATTTCAAATCTGTTTCATGTACAGTATAAATCATGTCAAGTCTAGAGTTCATATCAATAAAATCATACTCTAGACTTCATATCATATCAGTTAGAGACTAGGCTAGATCCCTATCATCTCTCTATCAATAAAGACTTAAATCACTGTAGCTAGCAGTGAAAATCATGTCATCGTCCCCTGGAAACCAACTAGGGCGCTATCTATGGCCATAGACCTCATCTCTCTCAGCCCCACTGATCAGGCGTGACTGAGACCTGTCCACGACTATTGTCGGACAAGCATATCTGCCTAATGAGCAAAGCTCCAATTAGGCGGTTTCCACTATGCTTTATTGAATTTAATTCTCTTAGGGTGCCTACAGTCTCATAAAACATTTAAATCTATAGCTTTATTTTCAATATCATGTAAAGCATATGGTAAAATTCTGTATGAGACTTCATATATCGAAATATATATATATATATTTACCATATACTTTCATTTCAAAACAAATCAATACTTTTCAGTATTCATATAAACATTATTAAAATGTTCCAAGTTGCAAGAAAGCATGCTTAAATGCGATGCTGTAAAACATTTCAGTATGCAACTTCGGTAATATTTTCATCAAATACAGATAAGCGATTCATTCAACTTTATCGCCATCAACTATTCGATTTCAAGACATTCTTTCTGTCAAATCAGTAAATCACTATTTATTTCATTCACTATTCATTTCATTTAATATTCAACTTGCTCAGTACTCAATTCATTCGGAAATCAAATCACTTGGTATTCAGACCATTCGGTATTCAATATCCTTTCTCAATGTCATCGACTATTATAATAATCATTTATACATCTCATCATCAATATTAGGATCGCTTCATTTGTATGAATCCTCTAAGTTTCTATAAGCATTTAAACATCAATTTCTAAATAGTCATCAAGTTACCGAAATTATGCAAATAATAATATCATCATTCAATATCTGTTCCAGAATCGACATCGAGGATAACAGAATCACAAAATCGATAGTCACTTATCAAATCCATCTATGATTTGATCTATTGATATATGTTCATCATTTCCGATTTGAGGTTCAATTTCATTTACTATCACAAAATCGTATTTAAATCCTCAAATCAATTTTCATGTGGCCTTTATGATTTTATCCGAACTTATGCAATTATCGATCTTATTATTCAAGATCTATTCTAAGGTTATAAGCACAATCATCTTTTCACATATTTATCACTCATTTCTTTGAATCCATAATTGATCGGATTGTATTGTAATTCAATCTCCATTTCGATCTCTCAAATTTGTCCATATTATCACGTTCGGAATTATTTCAAAAATCAGGAAACCGAACTCAGTAAATTCTGGAAATCATTACTCCGTTAAGAGCTTCACAATCCAATCATTTAACCATCAATTTTCAACTATGATCTTCTTTTCAAGGTAATATCGTATAATCATCGTTACTTCCATCAATACTCCAATTATCGATATTCCACCTCAATTTCTACTCGATAGTCAACTTATAATATTAAAATAACTCGAATCATCAACTCTATAAGATTTACAACAAAATTTCTCACGTTGTTGTGCTCATACATTAACCTTCTCAACTATTTAAAAATCCATTTTTTTTCCTATGACGCAGTAATATCCTTTCAAGCTTATCTTCGATAATTTTTTTCAAAATTCCATTTAGATGAGAAATTAATATTTTTCCTTAAACATTTTCGTGGAAATTTCGGCAGCATAACGGCTTAATTTCCTCTAAACCTCCTGCAAGGAAATACAATTTATACTTGCAGCCGTTGATTCTCACCAATTTTTACCTCTTACTACGACCCCCACCATCAGTTGTGGGTCCTCTTAGCATTTTTAGCAAATCAATTTAAATGAATGCATCATATAAAAAAAATCATAATTCCCACATACAATATAAAGCTACTAATGCTTTATAAAAGTATCTTACTTGGTGTTGAAGCTTAGTGCCTTGACGAGCTCCCAGCATCGTCGGACACCAAATCACATCTTTGTCACCTCCGCTACAATTTCAGCAACACCAATTGCACTTGCATAAATACATATTAATAAACTTATTCAATAAATATAAATCAATTTATTGTTTCTTCCTTACCAATTTCTTTTCCTTTTCTTCTCTTTCTTTTTCCTTTCCTTCTTCTTCTTCTTCCTTCTTTTCTTTCTCCTTTTCTTTTCTTTTCTTCTTTCTTTTTTTTTCTTTTCTGTTCTGTTTTTTTTTTCTAGCCTAAACCGGTTCGGACCAGTTCAGGCCGGTTCGGGCCGGTTCACCTTCACCTGGCCGGTTCAGCCACCGACGGTCACCCTCTCCGCCGGTTCTAGCCTCCCACAGCTAGTCGACATCGTGAGGATGCCGGATCTGGCCTCCGTTTCTCGATCGGCGGCGCCGGCGATAGCAGATCTGGGACGGGCGGCGGCGGCTCCTCTCTTTTCTTCCTCTCTTTTCTCGTCGTTTTCTTCACCGTCGGGCGTTCCTCCCTCCAGATCTGGCTTCACCGGGGCTTCGTAAGGCGGCGGCGACCGGTGGATCGGCCGGCGTCGCCTCCTTTCCTTTTTCCTTCTCCTTTCGGTTTTCCTTCCTCCCGCTTCGGTCTCCGCCCAATTTTTCTTTCCTTTCCGCCTCGCGCCGTCACCGCTTGCTTCTTCTCCGCCGGTGACATCGCTCCTCCCTTCCCCTTTCTCTTTTGGCTGGCCGAAAAGGGCCGGCATTCATTTGGCCTTTCTCCTCTGTTTGCAACAGAGGAGAAAGGAAATGGGAAGGGGGTGCCCGACCCTCCTTTCCGTTCTTTTCTTTTTTTTATTAATATACTTAATTAATAATAGTAAATATACACATTATAATTATACATATAATTATAATTATATATAAATATGCCATTATAATATGTATTTAGATACATATTTTTTGTATCAAAATACATATACATATTTTTACACTTTTAATACAAAAATAATATTTATATTTATCAAAAGTATATTTATATAATATCATTATATAAATATATCAAAAAAATATTTTTATTTCTTATTAAGTTTTGGATTTCCAAATATCCAAAATTATTTTCTCCATTTTCTTATTTAATTTGGATTTTCATTTATCCAAATTAAATTTCCTCCTTCATTTCTTATTTCCAATTTAATTTTTCCTTTTCATTTCTTATTTAAATTTGGATTTCAATTTGTCCAAATTAAATTTTTCGGATACCTTATATTTATTTAGAAAATTCTCGGTCTTCACATTCTCCCCACCTTAAGAAATTCGGTCCTCCGAATTTTAACTTATATTTAGAGATGGTACGGTTCCGTATACTTATGGTTCCTGTCCTCTCAATCATCTTTTAAGTAATACTACTAGCATACTTTCAACATCCGAATCACCTTTTATACCATTACATATAATTTTTTCACTATATATTCATACTCCCTAAAATTTCTTATCATCTCGGGAGTTATCACTTTCATCTCTTTTCATATAATAGCTGTTTCACACCATTTATCATTTGTTTTTCTCATTTGGCGCCAAGTCGATATATTTTGGTATCTATCGTTTACCGATTTAATCAGTAGTATGTAATTGTCCCAGTAGCTTTTAAATTCAGTGCACCCGCTCTCAATATATCTGTAAGCGTTCACATATTGCGCTCGAATATTCATATCAATATGGAGCAGTGCTATCAATAAATTTGGAAATCCCAAAGCCTTTTGCTATTTCCCATAAGCATATGGCAATTCAAGATTCCATCACCTGTAATGCTCACTGGAACTTCATATACATTCTCTCCATTTCATATTTATATTTCGACTAAGGCATTAGAGAAATCTAGAAGTTTGAAAGTGGAAAAGTGATTCAATTTAGTCAATCAGTCTATAATCACTTCCATAATATCATATTCCTTTTTGGGTTTCGTATTATCCCCCAACACTCATTGTCACATCGATAAATCAAAGCTGCACCTCATTGCAGACTTTACTGTTAATCATCTCTTACCATAATGCAACATTTATTAATCATTTTATCTCTATATCTCTTTTCATGTAGTATTCTTATTACATCTCGATGTGGTAACCAAAGTGAAATCACTTTCAGTCTTAAATTCAAAAACTGTTTCATATTCGTGCTCCCTTATAACTCGAAATCATAGTTTCAATTTCCAATAGTCCTCATAATTAAGGTGGGATTGTACTTTCAATTAAGCCATATACTTTTGTTCGATCATTTTCAATGGCGATTCCTTTACCTCTTTCAACCCCTTTTTCAGTTCACATATCGATCATATTCTATACCATCATTACATTATCTTCCATATAACTGCCACAATCAATCATTTTTTCAGTTCACATATCGATCATATTCTATACCATCATTACATTATCTTCCATATAACTGCCACAATCCATCATTCTCAATCATTCATATTCTATTCCTTTATGGTGATACACAATTCTTCTATACCATATCGATACCATTCATTACCGGTTTCCAGTCCGTTTCAATAGGTCATCGATTGGCATTTTTTTGTCAAAGCCCAGCCTGTTTCAATAGGCCGTCGACTGGTATCACCATACCAATAGCTGACAAATCTTGGTACAGATTGAAAATCAACAAGTTTACATGTAGACACTACACAGTACATGGGATGTAACACTATCACTGTCTCAACTACACCGACACGTACTAGACAAACCGTGCTCTGATACCATTAAATCTGTCACGACCCGAAGACCACGACTTTCACTCTATTCTTATACTTTTCTTAGTCTACAAATTTATGGACTAAAATTTTCTTTTTCATTTTAAGGTTTGTATTCGGTGTCAGTGTAGTTACTATACTATTTAGGTGACTTATAGTCATTCCATTTAAATATTAAACAAACATGAAAACGGTTCTTAGTTACATCCCGACTTGTTAAACAAAATATGTACTGTGCATCAATTTAAGTCTTACATGTAAATAAGTATTTTATAAGAAACATATACCTCGGAAGACTAGTACTAAGTCCATATACCGTCTCCGATGCCCACTGAGCAGCTCACATGGCAGATGTTAACTTCAATAATCTGAAAGAGATGAAATTTAGTGGGGTGAGCAAAACCACGGCTCAGTAAGATACTAATATAAATACATAAGTAGGATTATACTGTCTTAAACTGCAATGCTTAAAACTTGTAAGGATGCAATTACAGTTAATCCTTTCTCATCGATACATCTCATTATCACTTCTCATTTTCACTTTTCATTTCATAATCATACTTTGGTATGCTATCATCCCATATCAATTCTCATATTTACTTTTCATTTCATAATCATATTTCTGTATTCTATCATCTCGTATCGATTCTCATATCATCTCTTATCAATTCTCATATCATCTCTTATCCATTCTCATATTGTGGATCATGATCACGGTGGTACGAAGTCATAATTCTCTTCGTGTATTTCTATATTAATGTTTCATATCGTATCATGACATCATATAGATGAAATATCGTTACCACCGAGTCATGATACTCCTCATATATTCTTCATGTTTAATATGCAATTATGTAACTTTACTGTATAAATCGCTATCATCTCTAATCGTGTCATATGTACTTTAGAACATGCTCCACGTATGAATTTTCAATTCATTCAAGTCTACCTTTATGGAATGATAAAAACATGTTCAATTTCAATTCATTATTCATTTTCAGAGCATGTCTAAAACATGTGCGGTTTTAAAACATTTTTCATATACTATGAGTCATATCAGGTCTAGAGTTCATTTCAAATCGATTTATACTCTAGACCGCATATCATTTTAAATTCGACACGAAATCGTATATAAATCATATCAGTGTCGAAATCATTTATCATATACTTTTAAAACATATACTGTAAATCATATCAGGTCTAGAGTTCATATCAAATCAAACTATACTCTAGACCGCATATCATGCCATGTTCGACACAAAATTACGTATAAATCATATAAGTGTCGAAATCGTATCTCATGGACTTTTAAAACATGTTTAAAACATGTACTGTTTCAAAACATATTTCATTTCAAATCTGTTTCATGTACAGTATAAATCATGTCAAGTCTAGAGTTCATATCAATAAAATCATACTCTAGACTTCATATCATATCAGTTAGAGACTAGGCTAGATCCCTATCATCTCTCTATCAATAAAGACTTAAATCACTGTAGCTAGCAGTGAAAATCATGTCATCGTCCCCTGGAAACCAACTAGGGCGCTATCTATGGCCATAGACCTCATCTCTCTCAGCCCCACTGATCAGGCGTGACTGAGACCTGTCCACGACTATTGTCGGACAAGCATATCTGCCTAATGAGCAAAGCTCCAATTAGGCGGTTTCCACTATGCTTTATTGAATTTAATTCTCTTAGGGTGCCTACAGTCTCATAAAACATTTAAATCTATAGCTTTATTTTCAATATCATGTAAAGCATATGGTAAAATTCTGTATGAGACTTCATATATCGAAATATATATATATATATTTACCATATACTTTCATTTCAAAACAAATCAATACTTTTCAGTATTCATATAAACATTATTAAAATGTTCCAAGTTGCAAGAAAGCATGCTTAAATGCGATGCTGTAAAACATTTCAGTATGCAACTTCGGTAATATTTTCATCAAATACAGATAAGCGATTCATTCAACTTTATCGCCATCAACTATTCGATTTCAAGACTTTCTTTCTGTCAAATCAGTAAATCACTATTTATTTCATTCACTATTCATTTCATTTAATATTCAACTTGCTCAGTACTCAATTCATTTGGAAATCAAATCACTTGGTATTCAGACCATTCGGTATTCAATATCCTTTCTCAATGTCATCGACTATTATAATAATCATTTATACATCTCATCATCAATATTAGGATCGCTTCATTTGTATGAATCCTCTAAGTTTCTATAAGCATTTAAACATCAATTTCTAAATAGTCATCAAGTTACCGAAATTATGCAAATAATAATATCATCATTCAATATCTGTTCCAGAATCGACATCGAGGATAATAGAATCACAAAATCGATAGTCACTTATCAAATCCATCTATGATTTGATTTATTGATACATGTTCATCATTTCCGATTTGAGGTTCAATTTCATTTACTATCACAAAATCGTATTTAAATCCTCAAATCAATTTTCATGTGGCCTTTATGATTTTATCCGAACTTATGCAATTATCGATCTTATTATTCAAGATCTATTCTAAGGTTATAAGCACAATCATCTTTTCACATATTTATCACTCATTTCTTTGAATCCATAATTGATCGGATTGTATCGTAATTCAATCTCCATTTCGATCTCTCGAATTTGTCCATATTATCACGTTCGGAATTATTTCAAAAATCAGGAAACCGAACTCGGTAAATTCTGGAAATCACTACTCCGTTAAGAGCTTCACAATCCAATCATTTAACCATCAATTTTCAACTATGATCTTCTCTTCAAGGTAATATCGTATAATCATCGTTACTTCCATCAATACTCCAATTATCGATATTCCACCTCAATTTCTGCTCGATAGTCAACTTATAATATTAAAATAACTCGAATCATCAACTCTATAAGATTTACAACAAAATTTCTCACGTTATTGTGCTCATCCATTAACCTTCTCAACTATTTAAAAATCCATTTTTTTCCTATGACGCAGTAATATCCTTTCAAGCTTATCTTCGATAATTTTTTTCAAAATTCCATTTAGATGAGAAATTAATATTTTTCCTTAAACATTTTCGTGGAAATTTCGGCAGCATAACGGCTTAATTTCCTCTAAACCTCCTGCAAGGAAATACAATTTATACTTGCAGCCGTTGATTCTCACCAATTTTTACCTCTTACTAAGACCCCCACCATCAGTTGTGGGTCCTCTTAGCATTTTTAGCAAATCAATTTAAATGAATGCATCATATAAAAAAAATCATAATTCCCACATACAATATAAAGCTACTAATGCTTTATAAAAGTATCTTACTTGGTGTTGAAGCTTAGCGCCTTGACGAGCTCCCAGCATCGTCGGACACCAAATCACATCTTTGTCACCTCCGCTACAATTTCAACAACACCAATTGCACTTGCATAAATACATATTAATAAACTTATTCAATAAATATAAATCAATTTATTGTTTCTTCCTTACCAATTTCTTTTCCTTTTCTTCTCTTTCTTTTTCCTTTCCTTCTTCTTCTTCTTCCTTCTTTTCTTTCTCCTTTTCTTTTCTTTTCTTCTTTCTTTTTTTTTCTTTTCTGTTCTGTTTTTTTTTTCTGGCCTAAACCGGTTCGGACCGATTCAGGCCGGTTCGGGCCGGTTCACCTTCACCTAGCCGGTTCAGCCACCGGCGGTCACCCTCTCCGTCGGTTCTAGCCTCCCACAGCTAGTCGACATCGTGAGGATGCCGGATCTGGCCTCCGTTTCTCGATCAGCGGCGCCGACGGTAGCAGATATGGGACGGGCGGCGACGGCTCCTCTCTTTTCTTCCTCTCTTTTCTCGTCGTTTTCTTCACCGTCGGGTGTTCCTCCCTCCAGATCTGGCTTCACCGGGGCTTCGCATGGCGGCAGCGACCAGTGGATCGGCCGGCGTCGCCTCCTTTCCTTTTTCCTTCTCCTTTCGGTTTTCCTTCCTCCCGCTTCGGTCTTCGCCCAATTTTTCTTTCCTTTCCGCCTCGCACCGTCACCGCTTGCTTCTTCTCCGCCGGTGACATCGCTCCTCCCTTCCCCTTTCTCTTTTGGCTGGCCGGCAAGGGCCGGCATTCATTTGGCCTTTCTCTTCTGTTTGCAACAGAGGAGAAAGGAAATGGGAAGGGGGTGCCCGACCCTCCTTTCCGTTCTTTTCTTTTTTTTTATTAATATACTTAATTCATAATAGTAAATATACACAGTATAATTATACATATAATTATAATTATATATAAATATGCCATTATAATATGTATTTAGATACATATTTTTTGTATCAAAATACATATACATATTTTTACACTTTTAATACAAAAATAATATTTATATTTATCAAAAGTATATTTATATAATATCATTATATAAATATATCAAAAAAATATTTTTATTTCTTATTAAGTTTTGGATTTCCAAATATCCAAAATTATTTTCTCCATTTTCTTATTTAATTTGGATTTTCATTTATCCAAATTAAATTTCCTCCTTCATTTCTTATTTCCAATTTAATTTTTCCTTTTCATTTCTTATTTAAATTTGGATTTCAATTTGTCCAAATTAAATTTTTCGGATACCTTATATTTATTTAGAAAATTCTCGGTCTTCACATTTTAACTTTTTGGTTTGTTTTAAATATTTTTGTTAACTATTGTGAAAGAGAAAAAAAATTTACATAATTAATTTAGATGAAAAGAGATTTGACTAAATTTAGATAAAATTTTTTTAATAATTTAGATAAAAATAATTAATACATTAATTCTTATTAGTACATAATTATTTATCTATATTTTAATGTTTTTTTATTTTTTAATTATCATAAGTAATTTTTTAGTATGAATGTTTTATTATAATTCAAAAAATTATGTCATAATTCAAAAAATTATGAATAATTTTTTTTTCACATAAATAATAGACTTGAGGTATCATAAATTACTTTAAAAACTATAAAATAAGACTTTACATTATTATAATTATAATTACTACATTTTATATGAAATTGTGCGAAATTAAAAAAAAATTCACGACCGTGATGACCACGATAACTGTAATTACCACCGCTATGTCCACAACCACGATAAACGCAACGCGACTGAAAATGTGGCCGCGACCGCAATTTAAAACCATGCCTGTAATGGAAAATAATGAGGAGGAGTGAGCTTAAGCTCAGTAAGCCAACCAAAAGAAAGCAAAATAAAATCATACAATTCAGTAAGCATGCATACACTTTGTTTGCCTATAGCAACATATACAATGTAAGTAACTCCAAACATGTAGCATTTCCTATCACTAGATATTCATTTAGTTTAAGCGTAGAACATTTCTTCTCACATGATGTCTAATTACTTAAATCATCTAGCATTAATATTAAGATTTCTAGATGTTGTCAAGGTTTGTCGGCGTTGAACATGAAAGGATACTTTGAAGTATCTCATTATCCCCTGAACCTGACTTCACGACATTGTAGTCCTTATATCAGTATGCACTACCTTATACCATGACACGATATCCTAAGTTAAGGATATACTATTGTGCTATGAATGCTGGCTTCTTTAAGCCATGCAATAAATAGTAAGGAATGCTCATTCCTTTTAAACACTTTTTTGGTAAACAATGCTTATTTCTTTTAAAATCTTGCCCTTAATCTAATAATCATCTATTTTTGTAAAATCATGCTCCCCTAAATGTGTGTGTTAAATTTAATATGATTTTGCATGAGGACAATCATATAATTCATCAATTTTCTTCTCCTCTTTTTTTGTCATAGCAAAATAGATCATGTATTTCAAAGCACAATGACATGGGGACCATATGTATGACTAAGTTTGGTTATTATTGTGTAAGCATACTTTTTGTCAACATGTAGTCAAGGAGAAGTCAATTAATGATCAATGATCATATGGGGACAATAGAGAGATAGTCAATGATCACATAGAAATAGTTATTATCAATCATAAGTAATATCAATATGCTTTCTAGCGTGGAATCTAAATGATCACATAGAAATAGTTATTATCAATCATAAGTGAAATCAATATGCTTTCTGGCATGGAACCTAAGTATAAAGAACTATCGAGTAAGTTTTATAGTGATAATAGTATGCTTCAGTTGGATGAGAATAGAAGTGTAAAGGTGATTTCTAAGGATAAAGAGATTTTGGATGACTATTATCCACCCAATTCTTTAAATTTATATGTTGATAATGATGTTGTTGATGATAAAGATGGTGATCGTGATGTCGATAACGAGATGATGAGTGGCTAGAATCTATCAGCTAAAATAAGTTGATAAATCTTAGAAAGAAGAAGAAACATAAAACTTTAATTGGAGTACAAAGGCATGTACTAAGGTTAATATTTGGATTCGTGGACCTCTTATAATTATTGAAGATATCTGCATTTCTAATATTGGTATATGATTGAGGAATTCTTTTATAGAGGTGAAGCTATCAAAACTTTCGAAGTTTGTAGATTTCTTAGTTTATCCTTTGTAGATGAACGAGATAATTATATATGTATAAATTTATGGAACTAGAACAAGAAAAGTAGAAGCTCATGACAGTAGTTGGTTGTGTTTCTAATGTTATTTATACCTGGATGGTTTTTCAAGACGAATGAAAATATTGTTTGACTCTTGTTCTCTATACTTAAGGCATTTATCCTAGAACGATGTTGTGGTTTCTTATATGTGGGGGGTTTCCACTTGGATTTTGTTGTTATTTTTTTCTTTATATATATATATTCATAGATCTTTGATTGTCTTAGATTCTGTTGGGACATTGCACTATCTTTTGGGTTGGATATTTGGCTTTATACTTAGCTATCATTTTGGGTTTGTATTAAGACTTTCTACTTGGTGGTACTTACCTTATTTAGAGCAATAACAAATTTATTATTCCCTTAAAAAACTTTTAAGCTAACATCAGTACTAGTATATGCGATATTATTTCATAAAAGGAAAAATTATAATTACTAAGGATAAAAGATGTAATTTTATTAAGGCCAACAAATTTAATTTTCATAACCTTTCACAAGGAGAATAATCTAAAACTTTTAGATTCGAAGTTCACATTGTAAGTTTCATTAAAATTTACATCGACTTATTCATTTATTTAGTTTGTTTTTTATTTTTTTTTATTTAATAACTTTACCATATATGTTGAAAATGCTGCATTAGTGTGTAATTTTTACTTGGACATGTAATCCCATATAAAAGGTCAAAATTATGTAGGAAAAAGGCAAACAAGTTAATGATTTTCTTACTCAATTTCTAAGATTTTACCTATTGGGTTATATTTGAAAATATAATGTAATCTTTTAAGCTTTGCAGGCATGAGTCGCAAGTCATTCAAGATATTGTTAAGCAAGTTCAAAATAAACTCCATCATACGGCTTTATATGTCTCTCCTTATTTAGTCGGAATAGATTCTCTTGTGAAACGCATTAATTGGTGGTTAGAAGAAGAAGGATCAAATAAAGTTTGCATTGCATCAATTTGTGGAATTGGAGGGATTGGGAAGACAACTATTGCCAAAGTTATTTACAATCAAAACATCCAAAGATTTGAAGGTTATAGTTTCCTAGCTGATATTAGAGAAACAAGTGAAGAACGTAATGGGTTGGTTTGTCTGCAAAGACAACTTATTTCTGATGTTATTAAAGGGAAAGCACAGAAAATACACAATGCAGATGATGGAATTAATAAGATCAAAGAAGCTATATGTTTTAGAAGAGTTCTTCTTGTTCTTGATGATGTTGATGATTTGGGAAAAATAACTAAAATGATTGGAACTAAAGTTCCTTTTCATCCAGGAAGTAAAATCATCATAACTAGCAGGCATCGCTATATATTAAGTGCACCTTTTATTAGCCAGATGTTTGATTTGCATGCATCATCCAATTATGGAGACTTTTGCAAAGTATTTGAAGTAAAAGAATTAACTTTCAATGAATCACTTCAACTTTTTAACTGGTATGCCTTCTGCCACAACTCTATTCCTGAGATTTTTATGGAGTATGCAAGCAGTATAGTAAGACACTGTGGTGGGCTTCCATTAGCTCTTCAAGTTTTGGGTGCTTCTTTATTTGGCAAAAGTATGAGTGTATGGAAAAGTGCATTGAAGAAATTGGAAGCAATCCCTGACAGCAAAGTTCAAAAGATTCTAAGAGTAAGCTATGATTCCCTTCAAGATGATCATGATAAAAATTTATTCCTTGACATAGCTTGTTTATTCAATGGGAAGGACAGAGATTATACAGCTACAATTCTAGATGGTTGTGATTTCTATACAACAATTGGAATTGAAAATCTCATAGGTAGGTCTCTCCTAATTATTAATGAAAAAAACAAGTTAATGATGCATCAAATGGTTAGAGATATGGGAAGGGAAATTGTTCGTCAAGAATCTCTTGAGCTTGGGAAACGAAGCAGATTGTGGCACAAGGATGCATTTGATGTAATAAGAGAAAAAACTGTGAGAAACTTCATTCTAATCTATTTGTTTTTGTTTATAATTTGATCATACTACTACTTTTTAATAACTTCCTTTTCTTGAAAAAATCTTTCTCCAGGGTTCTAAAACAATTAAGTGTCTCACTCTTGACCTTCAAGGATTGCTAGAAGATAAGTTTAGAAGGGCAACTCCAAGTCTACATTTTGCAAAGCATTCAAAAAATCAATTTTTCATGTCAAATGAGGTTGATATAGAAACAGAAGCATTTGCCAAAATGAAAAGACTTAAGCTACTTCAGCTAGATTATGTAAAACTTAAAGGAGATTTCAAAGACTTCCCTAGAGGCTTAATATGGTTGCGTTGGCATGGGTTTTCTATACAATCTCTTCCAATGAATTTTGATATTAAGAGGCTAGTTGTTCTTGACATGCGCTATAGTAACCTAAAGCATGTTTGGAAGGATGCAGAGGTATGATAACCACTAATTTCTCCTTCTATTTTTTTTAAAGCTATGACACATTTGTAAAAAGAGATTGCTTTTGTGCAGTGTCTTCCAAATTTGAAGATTCTTAATCTCAATCATTCACATTGCCTTCTCAAAACCCCAAACTTTTCAGGACTCCCAAGTCTTGAGAAGTTGATGCTCAAAGATTGCATAAAGTTGATTGAGGTTGACCATTCCATTGGTGAGCTAAAGACACTTACTTTTTTAAGTCTTCAAGATTGTAAAAATCTTATTAAACTTCCAAGGACAGTTGGATTGCTAGTATCTATTGAAGTGCTTATTTTATCTGGTTGCTCAAGACTTGAAGATGTTCCTAGCGAGTTACATAATATGAGGTCATTAAAGGTGCTCAATTTAGATAAAACTGCTCTAAATCAATCAAAATCATGGGTGTCTTGGCTATCACTAAAAAGAAGCAAAGAATTGGGTTTCTTTTGGGCATCTTTGCCTTGCTCTTTGGTAAAGTTGAGTTTGGAAAGTTGCAGACTATCTGATGATGTTATGCCTCATGATCTTAGCAACTTACCTTCATTGAAATGTTTAAATTTAAGTAGAAATCCACTTCTTAGCCTGCCTGAAAGCATTAAGACCCTTACAAAGCTCGATGAACTTCTATTAACTTCTTGCACAAAGCTCCAAATGATTCCAAAGCTTCCAATCTTGTCATATTTTGTTGAGGTATACATGTCAATGTTTGCCTATTTTCTTCCAAACGTTGTGTTATTTTTGGATGTGAAAGACTGACTGAGGTTCAATACATATTCAAGTTGGAACCAATTGAAAACTTTGAAGCGGAAGAGATTAAAAGTTTATTCAACATTGACTCTATTGTCAACAGTAAAGTGCAACTTTATAACTACCTAACAGACACAAAAATAGTTGTTACCCCACAGGTCTTTTCTTTAATAGCTCTCTAAGTTTTTATATCTTTTTTTTTTGTTTTTCTTATATTACTTAATCAATACATTCTAATTAACTCACGATTTTGATGGATTAGGTATTACATGAATGTGGTATAACAAGCACATTTATTCAAGGAAGTGAGGTTCCAATCTGGTTTGAGCATCGCACTAAAGGGCCTCATATCTCTTTTTCTTTGCCAATGTCATCTCATCCTGGTGAAAAAATTAGCTGCATCAAGTTATGCATTGTTTTTTCTCTTGTTAGTGATCCTATTTTCGGATTTCTACCAAGTTTGTTAATTTCTAACAAGACAAAGGAGATCACTCGGTCTTATTACTCAAATTTCGTTGGAATTCCTGAAACTAATAATAACACAATGTTGTGGTTAATCAATTGGCCAACAATTGGTTTCGAATGGGAAAGTGGCAATTCTTTGAGCTGCAAAGTGCCGACTTCTTATCTTAACATAATAGAATTTGGAGTTACATGTGGACTAGAAAACAATAATAGATATAATTCTGAATCTCGACACTACCATCCTACAGGTATGAGTATAATTCTAAGGATAAATGATTTTATATACTAGCTTTTCTACTTGTGATTTTTACTTGAATTATTTAATACATGAATGTTATGATTATAATAGTAAAACAATAAATTTATGATTATAATTTAATTAAATTCTAATTAGTTACCATTTAAGGCATAATAAAAACATGCATCACATGTAAGTAAAAAAAAATTAAAATTAAATAAATTTAACCAGAGATTGGGTCCTTGTGAGCCATAATCTTCATCAATTAAATACAATTATATTTACAAAATTTAGTAATCAATTCAAGTATATACACATTGATGAAATATTTTTCTAAAATTGAATTAATGGAATTTAGCTAGATCTTTATTAGCCTTATTTTAAGAAAGATTTGGCTATTTTTGTATATCAAATCCTATAGAATTGTGTTCGTGTCATATAAAATATGAAAATTTTGTGTCAAAATTCGTGTTGACATAGAAACATTAAACATGTTTTTAACTTTTATTAAATTCATATATAATTTTTACTAAATTATAACTTGTGTCATTTTTGCATCACTTTTCCTATCGTAACATCATGTCGTATTTAGGATTATCAAGTCTTTTATATTCCTTTTCTGACTTGTGTAAGTTTTGTTTTATTTGAAGTTGACTCCAATAAAATTTTTTAGGGATGTACAAAGCTGTAAGTTGATTTTTTCCTTAGAAAGAACTTGTTGCCACATTTTTTTATAGGGGTTGTTGCCATATATTTTTTTTATAGAATTGATGATAATGACATAACTATTTATCATGTCTTTTAGGAAATGAAGAGTATGTGACAATGAGACCCATGCAGTTGGAGCTAACCCAAGACTTCTTCAATAATTTGGGATACTGTCAAAATGTTAAAGTGCAAATTTACAATCATTTGGAGGAATCAAAAACGGTAGCTTCCCCAAAGGTGTTATTTTTATTATTCCAAGTTTAGCTTTATCGATATTTTTACTTTACTATTTTCTGTTTGCATTTTTGCTTTCATATAATTAAAAAAAATTACCATATAACTAGATAATTAATAGTGGAATCAATTGACTTCACTCAAATTTAGAATAATTAAGTTATATGAGAAAAATAGTATGTTTTTTTTATAATCTTCTTATATTAATTCTATTGAAATTAAATAAAAAATTAAAGAACAAGATTAAACAAGTTTTTTTTTTTATTTATAATGAAAATAACTTGTAATATTGAAAATATTTTAAAAAAATCCTTTTATTTATATTTAAAAAGGGTTATAAAGTCTTACTAGGTGTGGATTTTTCATCTAATTATATATTATTAATTTATTGGTTGTTAGTTTGATTAATTCTTTAGGTATTTTCTTTTTGATGTACATAAGAGTTTGATTAGTTATGATTGTAATTTCTAGTATCACATGTAATTCACCAAAAAACCACGATCATAAAGTTTTTTTTTAGAGTAAATCATCAATTTTATTAATCATTCATATACAAAATATTAGCAGCTAATACATTATTTAATATAGTTGGATGGTCTTCCAACCAACATAGAGATTCATGCAAACCTAAGCCATAGTTTGCAAGAAGATTAGTTGTCTCATTACATTGTCTAGGAACATACTAAAAGACACAATATTGCAACCTAGCTGCAAATAACTTAGCTTCTTGGATAACTGAACTGATAGTGGAGTAGTCTTTAGTTTGAGACTGCAACTGCTTCGTAATCACTAGAGCATCTCCTTCCCTGTGTAGTTTTTGAAAACTAGTCTCCAACACAAATTGAACAGCCTTGTGAACGGCTCGTGCTTCTGCTAGCATTGGATCGGTAATCCATGGAATTAGAGCAGTAGTGGCCCCTATTACCTGCCATGTGTATTATGAAAATAACTCCTATACCAGCTTTATCACCATCCTTATCTAGTGCTGCATCATAGTTTACCTTATAGACACCATTAGGAGGTCCGGTCTACTAAGCCACCCATATAGGAATAGATGAGTTAACCAATGTCATATTGGTAGCATTGTACTCCATAGCACAGTTTCAAATGAAATGTTGTAATTGATGCACACCCATAGTTTTAGCTTCAAAGACTTCCTTATTTCTGTCTCCCCAGATCACCCATAACATAATAGTGAAGAGTTGCAAATCCATTTGTGTCATGCTCCAATTAATAAAAATCAGAACTAACATTTTCATTTTTCACTCAGAATTTCACTCAGTCTGTTGGATTGTGCTAAGTGTCCTCACTCAGATATCATATTAAAATTTATTGAGCTATACAACATTTAACTATTTACTTTAGTCATAGTATAGTGACATACCAATATTTATTTTTCCATACAATACCTAATAATAAAGACTATAATTGACACTCAAGATTCTTTTAATTTATTATTTACATCCCTTTACCCACTAAAGGACTGTGCAATAAATGTCTAAATATAATATAATAACTGTACAAGTATACCTATTAGGTACAATATTGAAACTTCGTAGAAATTCGATCAAAATTCTTCCTACACAATCAGTTATTACTGCACATAAATCTGTAAGGTAAAAGAGGTGAGCTCGGGGCAAGCCCAGTAAGAAATATATATATATATATAAACTGATACTATGTACACCTATATGCATGAGTTGAAAACATGTTCGTAACTCCTGGTCGTTATTAAAACAGTGTGTGGGCACTCTATCGAAAGGATACTATAATCGGTTAGGTAGCCAGGTTGAGTATAGAAGGATGCTTTAAAGCATCTAACTTGTCCTGGTTCTTAAATCTGACTATAAGGAATGTTAGAACTTCACTAAGAAGGAATTCATACATATTAAAATCTGTATCAAAACCTTTTGTTCTTTTGGTAAACCATTAAGTAAAACACTTAGTGAAGCACTCAGTAAAACAATCAGTAATTCCTTCTATAAACCCTTTAGTAGACAGTTTAGTAAAACGTTTAGTAACTCACATAGTGTACAATTTAATAAAACCTTTTCAGGGTACATTTGATAGATAATAAATAAACGATAGGTGAACGAACATAAAACAATTAGAAAATGGTTCGGTAAATGATCGATAAATTGTCAGAAAATCATCAGCAAATGATTAGAAAATCGTCAATAAACCATCGAAATACAATTAATAAACTTTTGGAAATCGATCAGTAAACAAAACGAAAAACCATCAGTAGATCATCGAAAAACAGCCAGTAAACCATCAAAAATCAATCAGTAAACCATCGGAAAACAATCGGTAATATAAATCAGAAAATGATCAATAACAAGCAAAAAATGATCAGAAATCAATTGGACAACGATCAGAAAACAATTAGTAAACGATCAGAGAACAGTCACTAAACAATTAGACAACAGTTTGAAGTTAATCAGAATATAGTCAATAGACGATCAGAAATAATCCAAAAATGATCAGAAAACAATCATAAAACAATCAGTAAATGATTGAAAAATGATCTGTAAACGATCAAAAAACAATTAGTAAATGATCAGAGAATAATAAAAAACGTTCAGTAAACAATCAGAAAACCATAAAAAAGATCAGTAATAATCGATCAGATTTAGTAAACACTCAGTAAATCAAATCAATTGATTAGATTCCATAAACATTTATCAAGACAGTTCAACAGCAGAGACTAGGCTACACCTAATAACATCATGCCTAAGAAAGATCCCAAAGGGATTAGTAACAACATATGGCCATAGTCAAATAAAGGTCCACAATGTACACTAGCCAGGTGACATATGTGGGTGTTGAAGACGTGGCTAAGGTCTGACAGCAAACAATCACTCACTCAGATAAGCATGATAGGGGCATTAGTCTCAAAACTTTACTTGATTTCTCTGAAAATAATAAAATCAATACTTTATATTATCAAAACATAGTATAGTAGTATAAGGAAACATTTTATTGTGAAGGCTGGGAATTCCCGGATTGGCCAAGGATTTAACACCGCAACAGTCACAATATAAACCTTTGGGAACCAAGTTTTCATTTAAAATCATATCATTTGAAATTCAATATATATTTTGTTCAATGCATTTAGTGTAAACTCAAAACTTTTAATTTAAATAAGAAAATGAACATTTTCCGTAAACAATGTCAGTTATTTCACAGTATTAAAGCATTTACTTCAATTAGACAAAATAGAACTTTAACTTCAATCAAACACTTAAAACAGTTCACAAATCGGTAATAACACATTTCAAGATAGGTACAATAAAAACAGAGTATAACTCAATTCATAAAACCATTAGGATCAGAGTATTAGTAGTTCAAGAATAAAAATTCAGCAAATATTTTTAAATCAGAACTCAGAGTTCAAAATATTTTATTTACGTATAAAAATGATGCCATCTCTTGTATAAATCATGAAATCAGAGAAATCCATCACAATCAGTCTCAAAAATTGAGTTCCAAATTTAATGTTTCTCGTAACTTTTATAAGAATTTCAACTCAAATTACTTTCTAAAATCCATTCAAAATGACTTCAAATTTCACACTTTGAAATTTAAAGTTCAAAACGTGTTAAATGAAATTTTAGCAGCATAACGGCTATATATGCCCTAACCTTCCTACACGAACATACAGTTCAAACACCATAACTCCAGTTTCCCAATATCAATCAATCACAATTTCAATTAACAGTTCAGAAAACCAATTTAAATCATTCAGTCCAGTCAATCGATCTCAAATTAGTTTTAATATTCAATGATGTAAGATTTTCAAATCAATCGATCAATCATATCAATGCAGTCACAGTATCCCTACGTCTTATATATATCCCTTACCTATTTCAATCATTATGCGATATATTAATCATCTCCAATAAGCAAATCAGATAAGCGAACATGTACTCGCTTATTGTTTCCTTTGCGCTACTTACTTCGGGCTGCAAAATGATATCAAAATACACTCAAATTTCATTATTCTTTTTATGAAGAATATTTTAGACTTAAGATCTTTCATATTTCCTAATACAACAACAAATCTTGTCTACTTCACATCGGATGCCAAATTGTAAATATAGTCAGAACACTTCCTTTTTCGATTTTGACTTCACCAGCAGTTTTATATTAAGTTATACAATATTCTAAGATCCAAATTGCATTGAATTGAGCATTGTTTCAATATCCCCTTCACTAGGCTGAGCATACCGTGTTTGGCTACACAACTCCTTTCAACAATTTAAGCCTGAATTCATGTTTTATAATTATTCTACAGTAATTTTACATCATTTTCACATCAAACAACATCATATTCATGCTTAAAGGATGGTGGCTGAAATCTAAGAGGAATGATTCTCATGGTTTTAATTCAATTTAAGCTTAAACACATAGCTAAACATGTAGATTATATAGTATAAAGCCATAAAACCATGAGAAACCCAAGCTTTCTCTCACCTTTCACCATGGCCAGATCTGATGAGGGCTATTTCACTTTGATTTTGGCCACTTTAAGACTTGATTTTGGTGTCAAAAGATAGAGCTCTGAATTCTGTATAAGTTTGGTGAAGACAGTTTTCGGTTTCAGTGTGTTTAAGTAAGAGTTTCTTAAGCTTTCTCTCTCTTTAAGTTACAAAAATGGGGGAAATTGGACAAAAACTCAAGGCTGCTGAAAATGGAAGAAAAATATGCTAGAAAGTTTTTTTAAGATGATATTTTAATGTGAAATTTACTAAAATGCCCTTAAAGCATAAAAATGTGACCGTTTTGTCCTTCGCAATTTGACTTTATTAACAATGATCAGTCTAATATTCAAAATATTACATTCCATCATAAAATATGAGTGTTGGACTTATTCTAATCATTGGCTAAGGTTTCACTAAGGTTTGACTGATCATAAGGGTAAAATTACAAAAATACCCCTATCGAGTCAATCAAGTGAATTTTATTCTTCACGTGTGATTCGGTCTATCTAATGGCATGACATAAATATTATCACATGTAGATTATCACACATCTATTAGTTGGTCAAATGAATTTGTTGCACGCTTTTCAAAATATAGTCAAACAAGGTGATTTTGTGATGTAGATGCTTGCTATATTGATATTTCACCTCAAATATCATCATTCTAGTGTCTTACTTTGATCTGGACAGAGAAAGTCCTATAGGGCCTACATTGAGTACTTCGATGAACCTTATCGAACTGACCCTTTATTTAGATTTTTTAACAATCAATATTTTTTTTAAGTTTTTACACTCTTTAACTTTATATCAGATATAGGGAAAACAGGGTTCTCACATCCTCCCCTCCTTAAAGAATTTGGTCCTCCAAATTCAACCTAAGTACTTTAATAGCTCAATGTTACTATTCCTTCATATCCTTGTTATACTTTATTACTTTTCTTACGCAGAATAATCATCTCATTACGTTTTCTAGACATCAGTCATAATTTATGTCCAGACAAACACAATACCTAAGGGATGTAAACCATTTCTGACCTACAGATACAGATGCACATCAGTCCAACTTTGCCCTGATACCAACATTTGTCACGCTTCAATTAATAAGAATTGGAACTAACTTTTTCATTTTTCACTCAGCCGGTTGTGTTAGCTCTAGTAGGCAATACCGAGAGGGGGGGTGAATTGGTTCTTCGCTAGCCTTAAGCCCGTTTTTCGGTTTCTCTAAATTCTCTAGCCTATTTGAATATTTTCTAAGTTCTCTAAGCTAGGCAAGCATGCAATTCAAATTCAATACAATAAGCACAAATATAATTGCAAGTAATTAAAGAGAGTAGGGAAAGAGAAATGTACGCAAGTGATTTATAGAGGTTTGGCAACCTTGCCTACGTCCTCTACCTTGAGACGCTCCCAAGGATTTTCCCCAAATTCACTATCCTTGAATTTGTTACACTCCCTCTTTTCAAGGATCAAGAGAAACCTCTCTCTTTTTCTAGGCTTAAGAGTAACCTCCCTCTTTTTCTTAGGCTAAAAAGTAACCTCCCTCTTTTTCAAGGCTTAAGAGAAACCTCTCCTTTACAAGGAATGAAGTGAGTTTACAAATGAGTGATCAAATAAGGCCTCTAGATAGGCAAGTGATTACAGAAATTAAGCACAAGGAAAAAAGCCTATACAAGATTTGTGCTACTCTATACAAAGAATATGAGAATGATGGAAGATATTGAATTCTAGCTCTTGAACTCTTTGATTTGCTTGAAGAGATGAAGAAATTGAAGAATGATATGTCTTGGGTGCTCTCTCTTGTTTCTTCAGCTTCCAAGCCTCTATTTATAGTCCCTTGGATGTATTCTAGCCGTTGGGTGGAGCCAAGATTGAATATTACCGTTGTATCTCACAAAACTAGCCGTTACAGGCTATATTCGGGCAAAGGGATCGATCCCTTTCCATAGGGGATCGATCCCTTCATTCCAGAATGTTTTATTCTGGGCTGAGGGACCTTTTCTAGCCGTTGGGAGCTTACTACCAAAAGGGGATCGATCCCTTCCCTTAGGGGATCGATCCCTTCTTTCCAGAAGGTGATTTCCTGCACTTTTTGAGTTAGAAATGATGTGGTCTTTGATCCTAATCCAACCCAAAACATTTTGGCTCTTTTGTGGGAGTTTTTCTTGACTTTCTCAAATGAAAGCATAGTCCAAAAATTCATCAAGTGATTTTCTAAAATATTCAAAACATTTATAAAGTATTAAGACCAATAAGGATGTATCATTAAATTATGGTCTTAATGTTTGATATGTTCACTTGAAAATGGATCGAGAAAATCATGTGTGATAAGGCAAATTTACAATATGAGTTAAACATTAAAGTTTACTTAAGTTTTTGTCATTTCAAAATACATATGTCAATTTAAAGCTAACAATCTCCCCTTTTTGATATGACAAAACTTAATGTAAATTTGCTTTGAAAATTCTTTGATAAAATACTTCCCCCCAAATAAAGCAGGATTTTATAAAGCTCCCCCTTAATATAAGCATGGGTTTTGAAAATGAATTTTCAAACTCTTTCTCCCCCATTATCTCTCCCCCTTAATATCTCTCCCTTTTAATATCTATCTCTCCACCTTTTTGTCATAGCAAAAAGAAGGAAAAATAATAAAAAATATGCTCCCCATAAAATCATGGCAATGTGAGAACAAATAAAAATGCTCCATCCAACAAGAAACATTTTAGTACATGGGACTTATAGCACAAATAAATAAGTCAATATTCTCAAAAAGTATGAAATATTTATGCAATGAATATGACTTATGATCCTATACCAATTGTTTATAAATAATTTTGATACCAATTGTTGATAAGTAATTTTGCAAGAAGGTTCCAATTGGTAAGAAGTTAAACAAGCACCTAAGTATATCAATTGTTCTCTAAGATCCAACTAAGGTGCATGGTAATACATCATGATTATGAGCAAAAATTAGATGACATATCATATGCATGAGCTCATAAACCACGTTCAAGCAAGAGTGTGCATTGAATCAAGACATATAGCAATTAACTACAAGTTCTAGCACACAAGAGTTTTCATGCAAAAATATCCTAAATGAGTTCTTCTCTATTTGTCATTTCAAACTAAAGAGCATGAGAAGAATTGTTAATTTAAACCTCATATCAATTAGTAATTTAGATTTGGCTTACCAATTAGTGAAAATATGGTTGCCAATGATACTAAGTGTTATTTCAATCTAAATACCAATTGTTACTAATGGTTGACTTAGGCATTTTGCATGAATCCAATATCTATGTGTAGTGTGTTCATGTCAAGAAAATAATCATTCTAAAAATACAAGAACACAATCACACATCATCAAATATGCATATGGATTAATTAAACATAAGCATAGTATCATAAAGTATTAATCCATATTCATATTCACAAAATTATACCATATGGAAGATTCATAAAAGCAAGGTATTCAAGCAAACACATTTTCTTCCATGGTTTTAAGCACAAAAATCCTATGCTCATTTTCCAATTCAAGTTCTTAACCAATTATGAGCAAGGGAAGATTACCATTTTAATCAATTCAAAGCAATATCCCTAGTTGTTATCATCATTTATTGTTCTAGAGGGTATATGCTATTTAACTAAAATGGCTTCACCTAAGTGAATCAATATTATCAAGCTAAAATATATTTTATCATTAAAATCCATAAGCTATGAGTGAGGTTAAGCACATAATATCATAAAACCAACTATTCTCATCTCATAGGCATGGTTATTGATTCAACTTAAGCAAACATGCATGTTCAACATTAAAACAATCAAGATACAATGCATGTATATCAATTGTTGGTGTTGTCATTAAAGTCCAAGTTCTTTAATAATTTGGCCACCATTACCAATTGTTGAATTTACATTTGAAATTAATCCACTAGATGTATAATCATCATGAAACCTAGTGTGGAGTAGTTGAGTCAAGCTAATAAACATAATCCTATAA
The DNA here is from genome assembly GCA_032173925.1 of Heritiera fomes. Lineage (NCBI taxonomy): Eukaryota > Viridiplantae > Streptophyta > Magnoliopsida > Malvales > Malvaceae > Heritiera > Heritiera fomes. The sequence goes on along the minus strand of JAPDPM010000001.1, from coordinate 22,279,409 downwards.
GCATGCTTGACTAAGATGAACAAAAAGAATGATCAATAGTCATTATGCACAAGTTCATCAAATTCTCAAATATATACACAAATCATTGAAATAATTCTCAAAATTATGTTTAAGCATTCATTGAAAGTATGTTTAAAGATTATTTCAAGATTTATGCAAATCATGAGTGTTTTCAACAAGAAAAATGATTTTGCACTTGTGAGCTCAAGAAAAATGATATTGATTGTTGAAAGTGATACCAATTGTTGGAAATGATACAAATTGATGGAATTGAAACATGATATCAATGAAAAATGATTTTTCATAGTTTAAAGATCATCAAAGGAAGTTAAAACAATGAATTTTACGCTTATACAAAAGATAGTGTGAAACTAACAAAAGATCCTCCCAATTTTCAGTTTAACCATGCAGGAGAGCCTTTTCTGGCCTGGGAGGATCGATCCCTTTAGGAGGGGGATCGATCCCTCATAGTTTCCTGCAGATTCTGCAGTAGTTTTGACAGAAAATTCAACTTGTGAGGTACCAAAACTCCGTTTTTGAGTAATTTAAGTCCAAGTAAGAGTTTAAACATTTGTAAAACATGATTTTGGACTTGTATGGATGAAAAACATGAATCAAAAACTATTTTACAAAAGATTTTGTAATTTTTGTAGGATTTTCACCAATAAAAGCATTTTTGGCCTCAAAGGAGGTCATTTTGAGATTTAAGCATATTTTGACCGAACCAATGCATTGAATTACATAAATATGTCAAAACAAACTTGTTCACATAGATTTTAAGCATATATATCATTAAAGCATACATTTTGTGAACAACATGCCATAATTTCCAACATACAAGTTCTTCATTCTTGCTCATGACATGACATTTTGTGTAAATGACATATTTGACAGCTTTTGAGCAACTAAATATATTATCTAGACATATCAAACTTGCTCAAGATGCAGAAAACCAAAAATCATTTCAAAGTCACTAAACATGCCTTTCATTCAATGTATCAAGAACAATTCATCAAGCACTCAACAATCATGCCTTTTGCTTAATCACAATGCATCATTAATCATTAACCAATTTTCTCATCAAAGCATAACTAATCAAATAAAAAGTTTAAGGTGTAAGGGGTTAAGCTTACAAAACTCCATTGCTTGAGAGTGCTTTGCCTTGGATTGTTGAGTCCACCTTGAGCTATCCTTTGAAGAATTGTTGTGATCTTGTCAAAGATGGATCCTCAAGCTTTTCCTCTTTCTCATTGGCACAAGCAAACTCCATGAGGATGTGTTGAGCATTCAAACTCCATTGTTTCTTTGTAACTCCATGCTCTAACACTCCTACAATAAACAAATTTATACATGCTTTGGTACCCAAATTTTCTTGGGTCCATGAGAGTTAGTGTTCACAATTTTTGATCCTTTTGGGATCCATTTCAAGCATAATTCATCATTATTTATTGCATGCTTTGGCACCCACATTTTTCTAACTACTCTTCCTCTAAATGTGGTTTTTCTATATGTGCATGCTTGTGAAGAGTGTCCTATTCTATTGCATAGTGAGCATGTAAGAGATAAATCATGCATAATATTTTTGCTCACTAGGAAATTTTTTAGATGAGTTTCTTTTTGTATTGCATTATATCCTAACCCATCTTTGTCAAGAAAGCTCTTTGGGTCTCAAGCATGTGATCTAATTTTTGTTGACCCATATAGAACCTAGAGAATGAGTTATGCAAATTTGTATTCTTTTTATTTAACTCATTTATTTCTAAGTTGGCCTCTTCTAGTTTCTTTTCAAATTCTATCTTAGCATTTGTCAAGGCTTCATTTTCTATTTTTAATTTAGCAATGATTTTCTTATATTTAGAATTCATGCATTGAAATTCATTTGCTAAATCATTAAAAGCATTTTGTAGTTCACTAAAGGTATAATCATTATCTTCACTAGAACTACAACTAGCCTCATCATCACTAATGGCCATAAAGCATGAGTAAGCTACCTCATCATCTATGTTTTCCTCATCGGAGCTATCACTATCGCTCCATGCAACCACAAATGCTTTCTTCCTAGGTTTTCTATCCTTTTCTTTCCTAATTAAGGGGCAATCTAACTTAGTATGACCCGGTTCATTACATTCATAACACACTAAGGGGTCTTTTTCTCTCCTACTAGATTCTCCTCTTATTACCCTTCTACTTTGGTGCCTCCTATCATTCTCTCTCTCTTTCATTCTCATAAATCTATTAAATCTTTTGGCAAACATTGCCATTTCTTTTTCTTCCTCATTTCCACTCTCATCACTATCATCTTCAATGACCTCATGAGTGGAAGACTTAAGTGCTACCCCTACTTTCTTTGAAGGTGCTTCATTTCTTTTTAATTTCATTTCATATGTAAGTAGGGAGCCCATAAGTTCATCTAGAGATAAGGTGTTAGGATCCTTAGATTCTTCTATAGCCGTCACCTTTGCCTCCCAAGATTTTGGTAAGCTATTTAAGATTTTCTTAACCATTTCTAGATTAGAATAGCTCTTGCCTAATGCCTTAAGTCCATTAATTATGTTATTAAACCTAGTGTACATTTCACTCATGGACTCATTTTCTTTCATTCTAAAAAGCTCGTAATCATGAGTGAGCATACCTACTTTGGTTTCTTTCACTTGATTTTTCCCTTCATGTGTGATGGCTAATTTGTCCTATACTTGCTTGGCATTCTCACATAAGGAGACTCTATTATATTCATTGGGACCTAATGCACAAAAGAGAGTGTGCATAGCATTGGCATTCAATTGTGCCATTTTCATGTCATTTGTGTCCCACTCATCCTCATTCTTAGGGACATCTTTTCCATCTACTTTTTTCATTAGGACTTTGGGACCATTAACTATCACTCTCCATACTTCATAATTATTTGATTGGACAAACAACATCATTCTTGTTTTCCAATAAGAGTAATTCTCTCCATTGAAGAGTGGAGGTCTAACAAATGATTGTCCCTCTTCTCCTAAGGGTGCGCCTACATTCAAGTGAGCCATTTATGATCGTTTTGCTCGATAGAGGTTAGTCTAAATCAATCTCGAGCCCAAGCTCTGATACCAATTGTTAGCTCTAGTAGGCAATACCGAGAGGGGGGTGAATCGGTTCTTCGCTAGCCTTAAGCCCGTTTTTCGGTTTCTCTAAATTTTCTAGCCTATTTGAATATTTTCTAAGTTCTCTAAGCTAGGCAAGCATGCAATTCAAATTCAATACAATAAGCACAAATATAATTGCAAGTAATTAAAGAGAGTAGGGAAAGAGAAATGTACGCAAGTGATTTATAGAGGTTTGACAACCTTGCCTACGTCCTCTACCTTGAGACGCTCCCAAGGATTTTCCCCAAATTCACTATCCTTGAATTTGTTACACTCCCTCTTTTCAAGGATCAAGAGAAACCTCTCTCTTTTTCTAGGCTCAAGAGTAACCTCCCTCTTTTTCTTAGGCTAAAGAGTAGCCTCCCTCTTTTTCAAGGCTGAAGAGAAACCTCCCCTTTACAAGGAATGAAGTGAGTTTACAAATGAGTAATCAAATAAGGCATCTAGATAGGCAAGTGATTACAGAAATTAAGCACAAGGAAAAAAAGCCTATACAAGATTTGTGCTACTCTATACAAAGAATATGAGAATGATGGAAGATATTGAATTCTAGCTCTTGAACTCTTTGATTTGCTTGAAGAGATGAAGAAATTGAAGAATGATATGTCTTGGGTGCTCTCTCTTGTTTCTTCAGCTTCCAAGCCTCTATTTATAGTCCTTTGGATGTATTCTAGCCGTTGGGTGGAGCCAAGATTGAATATTACTGTTGTATCTCACAAAACTAGCCGTTACAGGCTATTTTCGGGCAAAGGGATCGATCCCTTTCCATAGGGGATAGATCCCTTCATTCCAGAATGTTTTATTCTGGGCTGAGGGACCTTTTCTAACCGTTGGGAGCTTACTGCCAAAAGGGGATCGATCCCTTCCCTTAGGGGATCGATCCCTTCTTTCCAGAAGGTGATTTCCTGCACTTTTTGAGTTAGAAATGATGTGGTCTTCGATCCTAATCCAACCCAAAACATTTTGGCTCTTTTGTGGGAGTTTTTCTTGACTTTCTCAAATGAAAGCATAGTCCAAAAATTCATCAAGTGATTTTCTAAAATATTCAAAACATTTATAAAGTATTAAGACCAATAAGGATGTATCATTAAATTATGGTCTTAATGTTTGATATGTTCACTTGCAAATGGATTGAGAAAATCATGTGTGATAAGGCAAATTTACAATATGAGTTAAACATTAAAGCTTACTTAAGTTTTTGTCATTTCAAAATACATATGTCAATTTAAAGCTAACAGGTTGGATTGTGCTAAGTGTCTTCACTAAGATATTATATTAAAATTTATTGAATTATACAACATTTAACTATTTACTTCGGTCCCAGTACAGTCACTGACAATATGTATTTATTTTTCCATACAATACCCAATAATAAAGACTATAGTTGACACTCAAGATTCTTTTAATTTACTGTTTACATCCTTTTACACACTAAAGGACTGTGTAATAAATGTTTGAATATAATATAAAAACTGTACAAGTGTACTGTTAGGTACAATATTGAAACTTCATAGAAATCTGATCAAAATCCTTCGCACACAATCAGTTATTACTACACATAAATCTGTAAGGTAAAAAGGGTGAGCTCGAGGCAAGTCTAGTAAGAATATATATATATATATATATATATATATATATAGAAAAGAATTGATACTATGTACACCTATATGCATGAGTCGAAAACATGTTCGTAACTCATGGTCATTATTAAAACAGTGTTTGGGCATTCTATCGGAAGGATACTATAATCAGTTAAGTAACCAGGCTAAGTAAGAATGATGCTTTAAAGCACCTCACTTGTCCTGGTTCTTAATCCGACTATAGGGAATGTCGAAAGTTAATAAAAAAGGAATTCATATGTATTAAAATCCGTACCAAAACTTTTCATTCTTTTAGTAAACCATTAAGTAAAACACTTAGTGTAGCGCTCAGTAAAATAGTTAGTAATTCCTTTAATAAACCCTTTAGTAACAGTTTAGTAAAACGTTCAGTAAATTTAGAGTGTACAATTTAATAAAACTTTTTTAGAGTACACTTGATAGATAATAAATAAACAATCGGTGAACAGACAGAAAACAATCAGAAAATGGTTCGGTAAATGATTGATAAATTGTCAGAAAACCATCAGTAAGCGATCAGAAAATCTTCAATATACCATTGAATACAATCAGTAAACTTTCAGAAAGCAATCAGTAAACAAAACGAAAAATCATCAGCAGATCAACGAAAAATAGCGAGTAAACCATCAAAAATCAATCAGAAGACCATCGGAAAACAATCAATAAATAAATTAAAAAACGATTAATAACAGTAGCATAAATACACATTTTATTGTTGAGGCTAGGAGTGCTTAGATTGACCAGGGATTTACCACCCCAGCAGTCACAATATAAACCTTTGGGAACCAAGTTCTCATTTAAAATCATATCGTTTGAAATTATATATTCTGTTCAATGCATTTACTTTAAACTCAAAACGTTTAACTTAAATAAAAAAATGAACATTTTTGGTAAGCAGTGTCAGTAATTTTAAAGTATTAAAGCTTTTACTTGAATAAGAGAAAATAGGACTTTAACCTCAGTCAAAAACTTCAAAACAATTCATAAATCAGTAATAACACATTTCAAGATGGGTAGAGTAAAACAGAGTATAACTCAATTTATAAAACCATTAGGATCAAAGTATTAACAGTTCAAGAATAAAAATTCAGCAAATATTCTCAACTCAAAACTCAGAGTTCAAAATATTTTATTTATGTATAAAAATGGTGCCGTCTCTCATATAAATCATGAAATCAGAGAAATTCATCAATATCAGTATCAAAAACTAAGTTACAAATTTAATGTTTCTTGTAACTTTTATGAGAATTTCAACTCAAATTACTTTCTAAAATCCATTCAAAATGACTTCAAATTTCACTCTTTGAAATTTAAAGTTCAAAACGTGTTAAACGAAATTTTGGCTGTATAACGGCTATATATGCCTTAGCCTTCCTGCACGAACATATAGTTCAAACACCATAACTCCAATTTCCCAATATCAATCAATCACAATTTCAATTAACAGTTAAGAAAACCAATTTAAATCATTTAGTCTGGTCAATCGATCTCAAATTAGTTTCAATATTCAATGCTGTAAGATTTTCAAATCAATCGATCAATCATATCAATGCAGTCACAATATCCCTATGTCTTATATATATATATATATATATATATATATATATATATATATATATATATATCCCTTACCTATTTCAATCACAATGCGGTATATTAATCATCTCCAATAAGCAGATCAGATAAGCGAACATGTACTCGCTTATCGTTTCCTTTGCGCTACTTACTTCGGGGCTGTAAAATGATATCAAAATACAGTCAAATTTCATTATTCTTTTTATGAAGAATATTTTAGACTCTAAGGTCTTTCATATTTCCTAATACAACAGCAAATCTTGTCTACTTCACACCAGATGCCAAACTGCAAGTATAGTTAGAACACCTCTTTTTCCGATTCTGACTTCACCAACAGTTTTATTAATTTATATAATATTCTAAGATTCAAATTACATTGAATTGAGCATGGTTTCGGTATCCCCTTCTCTAGGCTGAACGTACCATGTTTGGTTACACAACTCCTTTCAACAATTTAAGCCTGAATTCGTGTTTTATAATTATTCTATAGTAATTCTACATCATTTTCAAATAAAAAAACATCACATTTATGCTTAAAGGATGGTGGCCAAAACCTAATAGGAATGATTCTCATGGTTCTAATTCAATTTAAGCTTAAACACATAGCTAAACATGTAGATCACATAGTATAAAGCCATAATACCATGAAAAACACAAGCTTTCTCTCACCTTTCACGATGGCTAGATCTAATAGGGGCTATTTCACCTTGATTTTGGCCACTTTAAGACTTGATTTTGGTGTCAAAATATAGAGCTCTGAATTCTGTACAAGTTTGGTGAAGACAGTTTTTAGTTTTAGTGTGTTTAGGTAAGGGTTTTTTAAGCTTTCTCTCTTCAAGTTACAAAAATGGTTCAAATTCGACAAAAACTCAAGGTTGCAAAAAATGGAAGAGAAAGCTGCTGGAAATACTTTTAAAATGATATTTTAATGTGAAATTTACTAAAATGCCCTTAAAGCAAAAAAATGTGACCATTTTGCCCTTCGTGATTTGATTTCATTCAAATTGATCAGTCTAATCTTTAAAATATTTCATTCCATCATAAAATATGATTATTGGATTATTCTAAGCATTGGATAAGGTTTCACTAAGGTTTGATTGATTGTAAGGCTAAAATTGCTAAAATACCCTTATCGGGTCAATCACATAAATTTTATTCTTCACTTGTGATTCAGTCTATCTAATGGCATGACATAAATCTTTATCACACGTAGATTATCACACATCTATCAGTTGATCAAAGTCAACTCTTTTTTATCGTTATTCACAAAAATTCTTTCGGCTTATGTTCGTAATTGTCATTTTTTAATTTGTTGCATGTTTTTCAAAATATACTCAAATGAGGTGATTTTGAGATGTAGATTCTTGCTATATTCATATTTCACCTCAAATATCATCATTCTAGGGTCCTACTTCGATTTGGACAGAGAATGTCCTGTGGGGCCTACACCGAGTACGTACTTGAACCTTATCCAACTAACCTTTTGTTTAGATTTTTTAACAATCATTATTTTCTTTTAAGTTCCTACACTCTTTAACTTATATCGAATATAGGGAAAATGTGGTTCTCACAATTTGGTTTAGAGCAGTCAAAATATTAGAGAGCTAAGCAAAATTAGGGGATAATGGCTGATGTACTTTCCTTTGAAACATGATCCACATCGCAACAGCTTTTGGCCACTTGACCAATGCATGAAACATCGTCTCATCCTCTGTGCCACACCTGGGACACTGCAGACATTCAATGATCCTTCTTTGCCATTGGTTGAACTTGACTGGCAAAATTTCATGCAAGCATTTCCCAAAAAAAAATCCTCAGCTTGGATGGAATTGCAACACTCCATGCCAGTGACCATGGATAGTTGTTTGGTGCATCGCTCACAGTTGTGGAGCTAGGTGACTTGAGAAACTAGTAACCATATCAAACTGAATAACATCCATCATGAGAAGACTTCCACATCAGTCTATTTGGAAGGTGCTGTTGTGGTTATTGGTATCCTAAAATTTGCTCTGCTTCTACTATGTGGAACAGATAAAGCAGTATTCGAGGGTCCCAATGTCTAGATTGATCAAGCATCAATTGGTCAATTGTTTGTCTTGGGTCACAATCCCCTTACGGCGACGTTGGCAATCCATTAGATGTAAATGGGTGCCAGGCATCTCGCCATACCCTAATTGATCTACAATCTCCAATAACCCAACACAAGCCGGGTTTAAGCTTCTACTTAACAAGGCACAAACTGCGCCAAATGTAAGAAGGCTGGTATCTCTCTTCAGCCTCTAAGAAAACAGTTCTTATAAAGTACTATCATTTTAAGATAGCATAAGCCAAAGACCCTGGTTTTTGAATAAGCCTCCAACATTATTTACCCGGCATAGCCTCATTGAATGCCCACATATCGCGAAGGCCCATCCCACCATTACACTTTTTTTTGCACAAGATGTCTAAAGAGAGCCTGTGAATACCCCTACATGTCTATTGTGTTGCCACCAATATTGCACCATGAGCTTGTTAATTGTAGAGAAATCTCCTTAGGTAACATAAATAGGTTCATCGCATAGGTAAGAATAGATTGTACAACAGATTTAAGAAAAACCTCTTTACCAACACAAGAAAGCACCCTGGTACTCTATTTTTTCAATTTTGCTTCAATTGTTTCCTTGAGCTCTTTGAAAGCACTAGATTTATGTCTACCAATAATACATGGCAGCCCCAAGTATTTCTTACGTGATGTAGAAATATTAATTGATAGTAGATTTTGAACCAAAACTCGATTGTACTGCCTCACATTTGAACCAAAGAAGATGGATGATTTGAGAAAATTTACCTACTGGCTAGAAGCACTCTCATACATCTACAGCACAGATCTTAGAACCCAAGCTTCATGTTGAGTGGCTTTTCCAAACATTAAGCTATCGTCAACAAAGAACAAGTCCGTAATGCATGGTCTAGATCAACTTGCTCTAACACCATGTAGCAATCCCTCTTTTTGATATTGTATCAATTTAGATGAAAGCCCTTCCGTACAGATTAGAAACAGGTATGGTGAAAGTGGGTCACCCTGTCTTAACCCACTCCGAGGTTTAAACGCCTCTATTGGAGATCCATTCACCATGATAAAATAAGTCACCGAAGAGACACACCGAATGATCATATTAGTCCATCAAGAATGGAAGCCTATTTTCACCATCATTTGTCCAAGGATTATCCATTCGACATGGTTATAAGCTTTTGCCATATCAAGCTTCAGCGTAAAATGACCTTCTGTCCCAGTCCTCCTTTGCTGTAGCGTATGCAGTAACTCATAGGATATAATGTAACATCCCAAATCTACTATATAACATAATATTTACTTATAAACTCCACTTACTTACCGGTTGGGCTGTCTGTGATGCTTAACACTATTAACAATTTAAATTAGAACTCTTATTACTTGTACTAAGATGCATATACATTCCCTTCTATTTAAAGTAGTACTGTACAATTTTTCTGAATATATAAAATGAATAATATACCTTCGATATCTAATCTCTGTTAGCAGTCGATAATCTCTGGAAGGTAATTCTCTTAACCCAAGATCAACAATCTGTGGAGTGGAAAATAAGGGGTGAGCGATAACGTGCTCAGTAAGGAAGTGTATTTTGCATTATACCAGTAAAATCACATTCTTTATTTAATTTATTTCTCCCAACAATAAACCCATTAGGGAAAAACAATGGATATTGTAATACAATTTGAGATAGCCAAATCATTTGCTAAACAGTTACCATATCATATAATAAACAATGAAAAAGGATTCAACAAATCCTCTCAGAAATCATCAAGTCGAGACTAGGCATCACCCTATAAATAAATCATGCTATCATCGTTCCCCCTCCCCCTTGCGAGAACGGAATAATTATCCCCAACAGGGATACAGTAGATCTATGGCCATAATCTCTAGGTGGTCCTCGGGGTTCACTTGCCAAGTGACCTCGAGACCGCTGATGACTTGGCGGGTCCATCAGCCTCATAAATCATGAGAATGCATGAAAACTAGGGGCATAAGTCTCAAAATACCTTTAAGGATACACATTTATGAACTTAAAGCATTTAAATAAATAATAATTCCAAAAAGGTATTATTCTCATTTTCATAGAAATTATAAATTGAAATCTGTTTGCCCATGGTCAGCTCGCCTAGTCTGGCTCGCCCATGGTCAACTCTTCCAGTGCAGTGAACTTGTGTTCGCCCGCCAACCTTTGATATTAAAAACAAGTAAAACTGGCTCGCCCTCAATGGCTTGCCCATGTCAGTTCGCCCTTCTGGCATTGCCCATGGTCAACTCGCCCAAGGCGAATTGCCATGGTCAACTCGCCCATTTCATGAAAACTTGGGTCGCCCGCGCCGAAACAACATTAAAAAGGGTCCGCCCACAATGGCTCGCCCGGATTTTCTCTTTAAAACAGGGTCACTCGCCTAAAAATCATAAAATTTGGTTCGCCCGCCTAACAGTTCGCCCAAAATAACATAAAAGGACTCACCCAAATTGGCTCGCCTAAATGTTTCTCAAAACAAGGTCATTCGCCGCCAAAATATCACAAGAGGGGCTCTTCGCCCAAAACATAACGAAGGGTCAACTCACCCGCCCTTACCAGTTAGCCCAACAACAAGGCAATTTATCAAATAATATGCATGTCATAAACCAAAACCATTTCTCAGTACTTTCATAAATTTAACATCACAGGACATGCATTCTTTTAACGCATAACTCCCTTACCTGATCTCACGAAGTCTTGCTTCGCCTTGCTTCCTGCTCGCCAATTGTAATTCCCAATTCACGGCTGCAAATAATTTATGAAACTATTAATATTTTCTTTTCTAACAATTTTCCTAAAACTATTTTCAATCACTTTGGTGAGATAATAGCTCGCCCAACTGAGCTCGCCCATTATCATTATTTCCAGTATTTTCATTATCTATTCTCGATTCAGACTACACCTTGTTCTAGTTCTTATATATTCTAGCATGATTTAGCTAAAACAAGGTTATGTCTATATTTATTACGTTATAAAACATTGAAACCCAGTATTGAATATCAAGAGAACCATAGAAATTATGGAACTCACCTTAACCCAGTTGTTCTTCCAAAACAGAATGTTTTCTTACCTCCCTTAGCTTTACTTCTCTTGTTCCTTGGCTTTCCAACACTGCGAAAGGGTTTGGCTAGCTAAAAGATGAAATTGCATGGCTCATTTATGAGGAAAACGGAGGAATGAAAGATGGACTTGCAAAGAAACAGAATGGGCGAGAAGGTTATTTGAGAAGATGAAGTTGGCTAAATCATCTTCCCTCACGTATTCCTTCTTATATAGTCATGTTGATCCTGTTAGAAACTACCACCTGTTTCCTTATCACGTTTCTTTCATCATTTCATGCATTAAAAACCAAAGAAACTGCAGCAAAAGGAACGGTGTAATGTCTTTACTGAAATCCCGTTTTTTTTTACTATTCTCTCTTCCATTTATTGCTTAGTCCCATTGTCAAGAGAAGCAAGTGGCGAGAAGTCCACTATTAGCCCCTTTCCTTGACTTTTCTCTTTTCTTTTCTTCTCTTCTCCACGCCAACTCACTTCCAGCCAATGTTGATTGGCTAATCTTCACATTCTTTTCTTCATTTTGTCCTCTAGCCATTAATCTCTTTAATACCTTCATTTAATGCTTTCATACCCTTTATCCAAATTAAATTCCAACAATTTCTTGTTGCTTTTTAATATTTGTTTTTCGTTCTTTATACACTATACTATAAATCATCACTTAAATTGAAAAGTGGAAATTCACATGCGGTTATTCTTTAATTTCACTAAAAGAATTTATTTCCACTATCAATAAAGTACACATATGACATACAGTATAATAAAACTCGGATTTTACATATAAGCACATTATCTATGATGTTTCTCCTTAGCACAAAAGCTCCTTGTTGCTCCTCAATGCAGAATGGTACGATCATTTTTAGTCGGTTGGCCAACACTTTGGCTATGAGCTTATATAAAACATTACACAGCGCTATAGGCTTGAAATGAGTAACTGTAGTAGGTTTCTAATCTTGGGTATTAGGCAGACATAGGTATGGTTAATATCTTCAACGCTTCCTTCACCATTCAACCCTTCATTCATAGTCTCAGTCACTATAGAGGGTACTATTGCCAAAATTACATCAAATTTGTTGGATTCTGTGAGGTTAATAGTTGTTGAAAGTATGTTTGCACTATCATTGTTATATCCTCCAATCTGTCACACCAAACTCCTTCACTATTTTCTAAACCCTTGATAGTGCTGCGACGCTGTCTTTGGCATAGTTGTCGGTGAAAAAATGATGTGTTACGGTCACCTTCTCGCAACCAATTTTCATGTGACCTTTGCTTCCAGAATAGCTCCTCTTCGATCAGCAACTTATCCAGTTGTGAGCCAACCTCTGACCTTCCTTTAACGTGTCGTCAATTGGTGGCACATGTTTCAGTAACTCCAGTTGTTGGAAAAGTGCACCAATTTCACACCTAACAGCTTTGAACTTTCGTTGACTCCAACTGCATAACTTTTTTTGGACATAGTCCAATTGATGCAATATTGGAGCATTCTCCACTACCAACCAACCTTCTTTGACAATTTCCTCACATTTGGCATCTTTACACTAGAAAGACTCAAAATGAAAATGACTCATTCTCTTACTACAATTAGAATGTATTCTGCTAGCCATATTGACTAGAAGAGGACAATAATCAGACGTTAATGGCAATAAGTAACTTACAGTATAATTTAGAAACAACTCAAACCAGGAGAATTTGGAGACTGTCCAATCCAACCGTTCTCTCACATGAGTTGTTAGTGTTAAGCCCTTCTCCCAAGTGTACCATGATCCAACATAGCCCATATCTTCAAGACCACACTCCATTAGTGTTGTATGGAAATCCAACATTTACTATGCAGGTCGTAAAGGCCCTCCTCATTTTGCATCCTGCCACATGATTTCATTAAAATGCCCTAAGCACAACCTTGACAAATCCATCCGAGATGCTAAGCCTTTCAGTTAATTCTATTACTTGTCCTGTCTAGTATGATCAGGATTACCATAGATACCAATCAACCTTCATGAAGCAGATGTACTATCCTTCCTCACTCTCATATCAATATGGCTAAGAGAGTAACTTTGCAAAGCGATATCTATAAGAGCCGTCCACCTTGGTACCAACCCACCGCGACTCCCCTCTACACTAACACCCAAACAATCCGCCATATGACATCTTTGTTTAATCCTCTTCAGTCGTTTTGCGCGTAGCTTTGTTTCTAATAAGAATACAACATAGGGATCTTGATTTTTGATATGCTCACATAGAGCACGCATTGCTGTTGGGTTCCCAATCCCATGGCAGTTCCATGCTATGATCCTTATGATGATCGGCAGGATTGGTAACCAGTCCTCGCCACTATAATTTGGAGGAAATCATCAATAGCAATCGTATCTCGCACCTTCTTTGGACCATCAATGATTGGATCATTCCCTTTATCATCAGTAACAATAGCAGCCTTTCTCTTATTCCCAACTGTATCAACTCTATCCTGTGCATGGTCTTTATACCTAGCACATCTCTTCCATATAGCTCTAACTTTACTACCCTTAGTTCTAATGTTAAAAAGTTGTTGAGCAGAACCAAGAGTAATCATGTGGCCCAATTGGAATCCCCTAGGAGAAGAAGAAGGGAGATGAATGGCATTAGTACTCTTCAATGCTTCAAAATTCTTATTGTTGTCTACCTATGGACCCTGTATGTCTGGAAGACAGCTAACAATAGTTACATCACCCTGTGGACCAGCAGTTGTTCCCTAATCCTTGGAGCAACAACCAAAATGGTAACCACTAGAAACAGTTTCAGTGGAATTTAGAAATAATTGTTTCTGACAAATGAGATCACCAGTAACCATCTCCACCCTGTTGGTTGGCTTCTTTCCTTGACCATCGTTAACTAGAATTAAGGAAGCCATAGTCGTGGTAGATGGAAGTAGCGGTTGCAATGCCTCATAATTTTGAAACTTCCATGTCGAAATTGGTGAAGCATGTAGCCATGCTCCATATGGATACTCTTGATCTTCACATTGGTATGGTTGCACATCCTACTCATAATCCACATCAGTATGATCCAAAAAACCAGAAATATAGCAGTAGTTTTGTAGTCTTTCATAAGATAGCCTCCTACGGACAACATTCCCTTGTTTGAGCCCCTGAAACGAGATTAAGCGTCATAGTGGTTTGGTAATATCGATTCGTAGTCGCAACTGGCACGTCTCTCCATAACTATGAGCATTCTCACCTTTTGCATCCTCCTATATTGCCCAATCGAATTGCCAACACTTTTTGCCACAAAAGCACTAATCATCCATAATGGGAGCCCGTAAAACTGAACCCAGAATGATGCACACTGGAACCTGTATTCACCTAGTGTTAACTCCTCATTATAATGTTCAAATAAGACTAAACACTTGTCAAACGTGCAAGGGCTTCCATCTGAGGCACGATGTTTGTCCTTGTGGTTGGCAAATTTGAATAAAAATAGATTCTCACCCAACACAGTAGTAGTCGTCTCTTGGGATAATCTCCACACCACCTTCATTGTTCCTAAGAAAACATCCTTGTTGAACAGATGCTTGATAAGAACCTTTGCCACTAACCAACATTGTCCCTTATTGGCAGGGATGCTGCCTTCCAAACCGTGAATGGGAACACATTGAGTTTCCTCATCTATAAGTTTTAAGGACGACAACATATCTTCCAAATGTCTTTCCATTACACCATAAAAAAACGAAAAGAAAATCAAAAACATGGCTTCAGTTTATAAAAGTCTATTAAAAGACTATGTCACCATGATATGCCACAAAACTCCAAGAATTTAAACTATTGATCCAACACACTCGAGTAAGAAACTGACTAAACTCCTTCCACAATGAGCGTCAACTAAACACGTTCAGAGAGAAGATCAATGTAGTAAGATTATTTGATTACAAAGTGAAATGTGATATTTTTATAATGGATGAATATCTACTTGTTAATAAAGTTTTTAGACTACACAAGTAGGGTTAAATATGTTATCAATCCTAAATTTTTTTCTTATTAAAATAATATTTACTTTTATATTTTAAACATATATTTTATCTTTTTCTTTTAGATGAAAAAGAAAAATAGCAAAGTGAAAAAATTCAATCTAAAGGCCATAACCCATAAAATTTATGGAAGATTACTATAGCCATAAGATAATATCTCATTGCATTGTATTTAACTTTCTAATTAAATAAGGCAACATACTTTATACTTTTGTAAATTTAAAATTTATGAATTTGACATAAAGGTATTTTTTCGTAAAATATGACATTATGATCCATTGAATATATTTTCGGGTTTACATCATTACAACCAAATAGACTTAAAATTTATGCTTTTGAAAAACAAAAGGACGTAATTTTTTTTCAATTTTTTTTTCAATTTTTTGACATAATTGAATTCTTCTATCACTTACATAATTTTAATATAATGCTACAGGTGTTATATGATTGTGCCGTAGTTGCCGAATATGATCAATCGAAGGATATCCTATTTAATTCCTATGGCACTTGTGATCCTAGGCCTAAGATTTCATTTGCTGTGCCCCCATCTAGTGGAAAGATTACCTGGCTAAAATCGTTTATCATTATTTATACCGACAACAATAGAACATTGGATTTGTTTCCACGAGTTGAGATTGTGAACAAGACAAAAGGCACAAAGTGGATCCATTCTAAACATTTCGCAGGAATCCCTGAAACCAAAAACACCACAATCACTTGGTTAAGTAGTTGGAAATTTGGAGAGGAATTAGAAGCCGGTGATCATTTGGACCTTACAGTGCATTCAGATTTAGGTTTAATAAAAAGTGATATGGACCTTGTATATGATTATAAGCCAGTCAATCATGACAATCTCGTTGATCGGTGCTTGCGAGATATGAATACATGTTCTGGTCGACTTGTTGCGACTTACGTATATTATCTGTTTAAATGTCATAGGGCATTGTATAGGATGAGTTTAGATAAATAGTGATTGATTGATTATTGTGAGAACTGAGAATTTTTCACAACTAATAACTAATTTAGTATGTTATTAGAAGCATGTAATTGTGGAGACTTATCAAGAATTGTGAGAATTGTTAAAGGGATGAATTATATATGAGAATTATGAGAACTTATAATTATGAAAACTAAGAGAATTCTAAGGATTTAATTTCCCTTTGAATAATGCAGGAAAATAAGTGACTAATTGGGATTTATTTCATTATAATTTGAGATTGAGCAATTGGATTGACATACTATAAAATTCATTGGAAAGCTAACTCAGAAAACTTTCCATCCATTTAAAGGTCTCGCCCTAATTCATTGTGAATCAATACCAGTGAATTTTTGAATTTATTCGATGAGTAAGGGATTCGGGCAGTTGACCTCTCGGTAAAGAGTTGTGTGTGGTCTTTTGTAGAAACTTTGATTGAGGCGATTCAAAATTCATTGGAAAACAAATTTGAATACCTTTCCAACCATATATGGTTCATATTCTAATTCTTCATGGATTAATACCATAAAAATTTGGAATTCATGTCATGCACAAGAAATTTGGATAGTGAGCAGTCGGTAAAGAGTCGAGCGTAATATTTCATAGGGAACTTCAATTGAGGTGATTCCAAATCCATTGGAAAGATAACTTAAACATCTTTTCGACCATGTAAGGTTCATATTTTAATTCATTGTGGATCAATACCAATAAATTTCTAAATTCACGTGACATGCACAAATTTCAGAAATGAGCAATCAGTAAAGAGTCGAACATAATATTTTGTTGGAAACTTTGATTGAAATAATTCAAATCGTGTTGGAAAGTTAACTCAAATATTTTTTCAACTATATATGGCTCATATTTTAATTCATTGTGTATTAATCTCAGTGAATTTGTAAAATTTGGTTACAAGTACAGTAAAGCAATTAGGAAAGTGAGTTTAAGTGATGGAAAATAAATTGGTGATTATCATGGACATTGAGGTTATTTTGGGCAAGGATTGGTTGGCAGCCTATCATACCTTGAAGGACTCGATAGCATGTAGACTATTGTGGAACATGAAGGCACAGGCTAAAATTTTCCTATTTCTTTCACAACAAGTTTAGCAAAGAGTCAGTACAAGTCTTTAGTCTTATCGTAGCTTACTACCTAACTTAGATTTAAGGCTAATTGCCTAAAGTCCCAACTAAGTCTACCATGTAATTAGTTTATACTAATTCAGAATTAGGTTTAATATTCAATAATGATCTAATTGAACATAGAACTAAATCTCGCTCCTACCAGACTATTTCTTCAAAGTTCGTGCCTAATAACCACAATGACACTTAAACTTGTCCACCTATCAACTTTCACTCATAAATACGATCATTTACTTATTAAAATATATACATATCATGTAGGAAGTAATCTACAAAAGTAATATATTTTTATGACTTATATTTACATCCCAATGCAACAGGCATGATTACTCAAAGGCTAACAGAGCTATATATATCCCTAAATTTACATACACTGCCAATTTATAACCTGAAATACAAATCACTATATTGATAAAGTACATATAGCAAAAGAATGCTGTGAGAACACCCAGACAAGCATTACACTGCAAAATTTAAAACCTCATTGATTTGCTCGAGCTTAATCCAAAAGGGAAAGAACTTGAGGGGGTGAGTTAGAGCTCAATAAGCTCACCCCGCAAAAGCAGAGTTAGAACCACATGATACACGTATAATTATGATAAGCGTTTGGATAGCCCACACAATTCACAATTCAAACTCACAATTGTTTAATAGTTATATGTTCAGCCTTAAGACTTTACAAAGTAGCCAAGGTCATTTTAGGGCATAAAAAAATGGTACTTTAAAGTACCTCATTTTCCCATCGACCTGGCACCCGTACACTAGTCTTAGACTTATCTAACCATAGAATATCCCAGTTCATATCTTATTTCTTAGAGTGAAAGATGCAGTACTAAGATATACATGCTATCAACCATTTTGGATGTTAACACACTAATCACATACCCTGAACTAATCATTTCCTGAATGAGATGCAAAAATACTGAATGTCCAAGTTCACAAAAATCTCAAAACACTTTTGAAAGACATGGTTTCTATGAGATTCCCAATTTGTTCTTTTTATATAAGTAAGTTTTAGAATTAGAATAATTAAAGTTAAAGATAGTAAATGAATTTCTTTTAATTTGGTGTTATAGGAGACAAGTGAATCGTGAGTTTCATTGAAAATTCTAAGGCTGGGAAGGATACGGATCTCACAATATTGATTTTTGGAGTGAAATATGACAATGGTAAGTATTCCCATCTTGAATCCTTTCATTTGTGCATGCCTTGGGAAATGCACCAAAAGTTGTGCAAAACGACAATTTTGCCCCTAGGTCCATAAAAGGGTAAATTTTGAGTATAGGCCGATGTGACCAAAACTTAGATCCACAAAATAGGATAACTGAACACTCATGTGAATATGTCTTACTTCGTTTCAAATTGTAGATTGAATCACACAAAAATGCCTAAAAACACTATTAAGGGTATTTTAGTAATTTCACGTTTGACAATCAAACCTCATTAAAAGTCAAGGTTTAAGCCACATTATGTTAATATGTATATTTTGTAGTAAAATGAAAATGTTTAGTAATTTAATGAAATAGTTTAACTAAAATTGTAAAGGTTAGGATATAAATGGCATTAATGGAATTAAGGAGGGTATTTTGGTAAATTCAAACTATGGCTGGCACCTCTTTATGGGAGTCAAACTTTGACTGATAAAAACATATTATATAGTAGAATCAATAAAGAAAATAATAAAGAAAGTAAATATCTTAAAAAATTAGATAAAAAGAAATATATAAATAATAGGTAGTGGAGTAACTATTTAAGCACAGTTACCCTGTTACATGTACATTTTAATCATATTAAATTGTAGATTTTTCACTCATTTCTCCTCACTTCTAGCTAAACCTGATCATGGGCCGGGCCAGGTTCGTGCCGGGCCCATGATAGGTAATAATAAGTTTTGTGTATGCCCCAACCCGGCTCAACCAGAAAATTGGGCCTTGACTTTTTGTCCAAGTTCGTTTTTATTTTTATACTACAAGCTCCTGCCCGGCCCAAAAATATTTTTTTTATATTTTAATTTTTAATTTATTTATTATTTTATACCCTTTAAAATTTAATTTAATTTGTCAAAATTTGTATATCAATTTCCATATTAAATATTTATAATCATGTTTATTAATTAATATTGTTTTATATACATATAATTATATTATACTTAGTAAATATATATAAAATTTAATTAATATTAAAAAAATATAAAAAATAAAAAAATAAATTCGGCCAGGTCGGACCTAAAAATTTTGCCCAAGCTCGGTTCTTGCATCAGATATTTTTGTCTAAGCCCGACCAAATATTGAACGAGCCTTAGGCTTGGACGGGTAGCCCAGCCCTTGAGCAGGTCTACTTCTAGCCAACCACCCTCTCATGTGTAAGGACCTTGACCCAGTCCACACAGCAGGGTCGGTCACCCTCCTTACAACGTGAGATGGCGATCACCCATTCTCACCAACGTATTGTCCGCTTCGGCGGTCGCCCACCTCACGGTCTTATTCACAAGTGGGATGCGTCATTCCATGATCGAACCCAGGACCTCATAAGTACAAGGGTTCTACATACACATAACCATTCCTCATAAGTACAAGGGTTCTACATACATGTTACCATTTGGACAAGTGTCCAAATGGTAACGTGTATGTAGAACCCTTGTACTTATGAGGTCCTGGGTTCGAACGTGGAATGACACGCCCCACTTGGGAATAAAACTGTGAGGTGGGCAACCGCTGAAGCGGATAATACATTGGTGAGAATGGGCAATCGCCATCTCACGTTGTAAGGAGGGCGATCGACCCTGCTGTGTGGACTGGGTCGGGGTCCTTACATCATGCCTCATACAATCCCACGGTTTGAGAAGAAAGAAAGGAGAAGTGAATAAATAAAATAATGGAAAGTTGGTATAAGTGGAAGTAACTATGCAAGCATAGTGCGAGACCCGATTTTATAATACTGTACACTATACTTTGTATACTATTGATAGTGGAATTAAATTATTTAGTGGAAATTAAATAATGATTGAACGTAAATTTCCACCCTCAGTTTGGAATTTTAAATTTTAGTATGGTGTATAAAAGATGAGACAAATATTGAATGATGAATTAAAAGTATAGAAGGAAGGAAGAAAAGAAATCTGAAAATTATGAATACTAGTGTTATTTCATGGCATAAAATACAAATAAATGTAATTATAAGAGGGGGAAAAGTTTTATTATTGGATATGAAATTAAATTTCATTGGTGGAATATACATTAAAAGTAAGCAAGATGAGTCAACAAAATGTGCAGAAGAATATGGACTGCACGTCACCCCCTTGCTGCTATGATACAGGTTTGGACACTAAATTGTTGCAAATTTTATGATGTAAAATTTGATAAATAATAAGAGATGAAGAGGATTTTATTAATAGGAAATTTGGCTGAAAAGTATTGGAGGAAGTATGCCTTAAGAGAGGCCAAAATGAAGAAGAACGTGCAGCCAAAGAATTATGGACTGCGCGTTAATCTTTCCTACCATTGTGCTACACGGCTAAAGGCAATTGTGTGCAAATTTATAGTGAAAAAAAATAATATAAAGGAAGAAACACTTAAAAATTTACATGTGCTAAATTCTTATTGGATAAAGCTTACAAAAAGAAAGAAGAAAATGGCCAAAACCGAACAGCAAGCAAACTTCCTCCCTCGTTCATTTTGCTGCTGCTGCTAGCCAAATTTTAATGTATTTTAAGACATCAAAGACCTAAAATACACTAAAGATAAGGCTTAAAGGAAGAGGATTTTAATATTTTATAGGGGATTATTTTATTGGCTGGAGAATGTAAAAAGGATGATGGAAATAAGTTAAGAAACGGCAGCAAAGAGTTCTCTTCAGCTGTTCCTTTTTTGCTGCAGTTTTCTTCACAATTAAATGCTATGTAAGATTAGAAATGATGAGGAAAATGGATAAGTAAGATAGGTGGCAAATTGCTATTTGATAATATGAATAAAAGAAGACTAAATGGAAATTTAACTTTAGCAAATTCTTTCTTCCATACTGAACTCCCCTGCTGCTCCACGGTTTCTAGTTTTGCTGCTCAAGTTTGGTTCTGTTTGCAACTGTTTCTTCCATGATTTCTTAACAAAATTTTATCTTCATGCTATTTGATCATTTAAACCCCTTTGTAGACCTTATATCCACCTTAAAGACATCGAAAGACCAAGAAAGGAGGGCTGACTAGAAAAGAAACAAAACAGAATGTGATGTTGCTGGTTCGATTGAGGTGAGGAGATTTAATATTTTATTGTTTTAATTAAATTTAAAGCTATATTCTAGCCTAGTGTAAGGTGTAAATAAGGTTTATGAAGTTTGTTTTGCATGAGGTAGGCTAGATCAAAATTTACCATGGATAAGGATGTTCGGTTGGCATGAGATTGAATGAAATCTTGTGTTGTCATGCAAGAAAACAATAGGAAATGATCAAGTAAGTAAGGAATTAAAGGTTGAAACAATAAATCATGGTGAAAGATTGAACATCAAAATTTGGTAAATGAAGAGAGGGGTTCGGTTTGGACATGAGAGTAGTAAATATATGGCTACATGCAGAAAATGGTGAGGAAAGGCTCACGTATACATGGAAGAGTAATGGAAATATTAGAAGAGACAAAAATCATGAAAATGGCCATAAGAGGGTTCGGCCATGACTTTGTTTAAGTATGGAATATACTGAATTTTTTATGATTAATAGTAGGAAATAATCATAGAAATTAAAAGAGAAGGATTGGTGAAATTAAAACTGAAAAAAGAACTAAATTGAAGAAGTTGAGATTTGGCACTAGTATAAATTATACTGGTTGTGCTTATATTATGACATTAGTGGCTGTATTTTATGAATACTAGTGGCTTAAAAATAAGAAGAAAAATATTAATGATTTTTGATAAAATTATTTTGCAGCCTGAGTTGACAGAATTTGGTAAACGTAACCAGGAAGATCAGCTTCGTAAGACAGGTAAGGGGGGAGTGTGAGTTGTAGTGATATAATGAATTGCATGTTTTCTTAAGCTAAATTTTATGAGAATATTGGATGCATGATTTGGTTTGAAAACATGCAAAATTGTGGTTGATAAGCTGGTTTATATACTGCGAATTTTGTGCAAGAGGTTAGGAATCCGCAGCCGTTATGCTGTCGGAAAATTTCCAAAAGTATTCTAAAATAGTATAAAATATTTTAGATGCATGAAATGATTTAAATGGGAAATTTTGAATATAATTTCCACCAATTTTCCATAAATTGGGAATTGTGAGAAAGTTATAAAATTAAATATTCATGTTTTATATTTTCATTAAAGTGAGAAATTAATTATGTTTTATATGATATTAAATATTCAAAATGAATATTTATTGTGTTCTCACTTAATACATGAATATTTACCGACTGATTTACGGTATGTGGAAATGAGAAATAAATACCTTTTTGGAAATAATTACTTAAATAAATGATTTGATTCATGGGATTTCCTTAAAGGTATTTTTATGGGAAAATAAATGATTTTATACCTTTATGGAACTAAATACTGATCTTATTTATTTTATAAATTCCATAAAGGTGATGATATATGAAAATGTGAGAGCTTTATGGATAAACATGACATATTTCAAATTATTTTGAATAAGATCCATAAAGGCTGTGGTACAGTTTTTATACTGTTTTTGAGACTTAGGCCCCGAGATTCATGCTTACTACTATTACGATTACTATCACGTGGCTGATTGACCCGCCAGTCATCAACGGTCCCGGATGTCACCTGGCAAGTGTACACCGAGGACCCCTATAGATCATGGCCATAGATCTCACTGTATACTGTTATTGTGTACCTTCAGGGATGATTAATGTGTCTCTTAGTGGACGATGATAGCATGATATGATGTAGGGTGATGCCTAGTCTCAACTTACTGATTTCTGTTTACTGAAGGGATTTACTGAATCCTGTTTTACTATATTGCACTATGAATTACTGTTTACTGAACTGAGCCTTACGAAATATTGTTTACTAAACTGGACCATACTGAATACTGTTTACTGAACTGAACCATACCGAAATACTGTTTTACTAAACTGTACTGCACTGGAAAATACTGTTTACTGAACTGTACCGTACTGAGAAATACTGTTTACTGAACTATATCGTACTGATTACTGTTTACTGAACTGTATTGACAGTCACTGTTTATTGAAAAAGGATATTATGAAAATTATTTCTAATATAGAAATAATTACTAAACTGTTTATCCCACAATTTTGGATATTTACAAACTACTGTACTGAAAGTGACTGATTACTATTTCTACAGTTTTATATCTACAGTTCACTGTACTGTTTGATCACTGAAACTATCACGTGTTTTGAACTGTTACTGAAGTGGTGGAAATTAAATGATTTATTTCATTTAGATTTATGGAGAAAAATTAAATATTTTCCAGCATATAGATTTCATTGTATCAAGCAGCATACGACTCCTTTATTGAGCATGTGGTTCGCTCACCCCTTACTTTCAAATTTTTTAGATTAATTACGAGGATTATTTGATGGCTTCCTCGGATAAATATAGCTGCGAGTAGCCTACTAGGACAAAGAGCATTGAAAATTTAAAGGTACAGTCACTTCTCTTATATATTCAGACATTTGTATACAGTACTACATTATTGTAAAATAGAAACAGAGGATGTAAAGTGTATGGAATATTGTAAAAATTTTTATATTCCGAATTTATTGAATAAATGTTTACCATTTATTACTGTTAATGATCAGGTGTTAAAGGCATCGCAGACAGCCCAACCGGTAAAAATATGTAAAACACTAGTAAATATTGTGTAAAAATGTACACTCGTACTGTTACACATAGTTACCCCACTTACATGAATTTTTAACTGACATAAAACACAAGATATTTCATCATCTTCATCTACAAACCGGCCACTTGTTTCCCTCTTGTCAACTCTACCATTTCCAACCTTTGAAGCTTAAGTTTAAGAGTAGAAATCCTTAAGGAACCATACCTTACACACCTCAAATCATTTAGTCACTTAAACAAAATTATTCATCTTTATCTCATCTACAACATATCTTGGAATTAAGCCTAGGAGAGGCCATTTGCTTAGTGAAAAAGGGCTTCAAAGTTTCGGCTAAATGGGTAAGATAAAGGAAGAAATTGTTTTTTGTTTTAATTCCTTGAATATATGTTATTGTTTTAAGATAGTTAAGCATGCCTATAGCCTTAGATTGAAATAAAACCATGTTTTTGGGTACTCTAGGGTTTCAACTAAAGGGAGTTTTTATAGTACCATGCTTATTTTGATTAATGTCTTGAGGATTAATGATGTAGAGAATGTGGAAAGCATGACTAGGTGTTAGAATGGCATGAAATTAAGAGATATGAATTCATGCCCAATTTGATACAAAATGAGTTCTAAAATAATGTACTAATTAAAATAAGACTATTGGTGAAGTCAGATTCGAAAATAGAAATGATTTGGTAGCATTTTTGGTTTTAGCACTAATTAAGAAATAGATCGAATTTCTACCGTAGTAGGAATAATGAAAGATCTCTAAGGATTATAGTATTATGTGAAGGTGATTTTGGAAATTAAAATATTTAAATGACTTTTTTGTAGTCTGAGATTGAGTCGGTGACTGGTAGCATACGAGTTCAATTTTGGGATATTGATTACCAAATTGCTTGACTTGGCTATAATTGCGCTTGATTGAGGTAAGTGATATACATAGGGAATGTAGGGGATACTGAAATGAATTTAAAATCAACTGCCATGGGTTTATAAACGACATTTGCCTTGTAGGAGGTTTTAGAAAATTTATACCGTTATGTTGCAGAATTTTCGTAAAAATACTAGTTTCTGCAATTTAGGCTAGAATTTAAGTAACATTTTAAGAATAACAATTTTCTAGGGAATTCTGTTTTGAAAATATTAAATTACAAGATTTTGGAATATTTATGAATTTTTATCTACAATTTTGGTTTTATGGGAACTACCAAAAATATAGTATTTTAAAAAATATTTACAAATAATTATAAATTACCTAATTTGAAAGAATTTATATGTATTTATTTGTGAACCGCTGTGAAGTTCGAAAATGCTATTTTGAATTTCCGATTTTGAAAATATATATATTTTGAGATATTTGACTAACTAAGATCATTGTACAATTAGAACTTTGAACTTTCAAATTGCAGTATGACCTTGATCTAGTTCGTAGTGGCTCCAGTTGACACTTGATTAGTGCTCACTTAAAACCCCCTTTGGACTATGGCCATAGTTTAATGTTTAGTAATATACAATAATTACCCATAATCACACAGACAGTAAGTTGGTTGGGCTATCTGATGCCTTTATTACAGTCGCTTTTAACAAGAACCCATTTTTTAAATAAAATTTTATTTATAACTAATATCAATATTTACAACAAAATATTATTCCTAGTATCTCTCACAAGATCTACATCCCCCGTACATAATTATACAAATGTAGTACTATACATAAAAGTCTGAACATATAAAAGAAATAAAATATACCTCCAAGATCAAATCACCTCAGCCTCAAGGTACCAAAAGCGAGCCAATCCGTAGAATGGTATACTACTACAGATAATTTGTGAGGTGAAAAAATAGGGGGTGAGCTAACATGCTTAGTAAGAAATTCGTATGCAAGAACTGATACTACGAAATCTGTATGCATAAAAACATTTAATTCTTAGCAGTACACTACACAATGTTTAGAAAAAGGATACTATAGTAAGCTAGGAAATCGAATTGAGTATGGGAGGTACTTTAAAGTATCTTTCGTGTCGTAGTCCCTAGTAGCGACTATAGGGGGTAAATAACTGAAGATGATATGTATAAAGAGTTAAATCACTTGAAATCATTTCATGCACTTTTCAATATATAAATACTTTAACTAACATCACTTCAATAGACAATTTAGTATAGAAATTTAGTAAATAGAACAGTAACACTTTAGAAATCCATAATACAGTCGATATATAAATCATTCACTTCGATGCTAGTAAGAGATTCAGTTCAGTAAACAATATAGTATAATGGAGACTAGGCAACACCCAATAAATATCTTGCTATAACAGTATCCCAAGAAGGGAGAAACAGTAATAGTATGACATATGGCCATAGTCACAATGATCCATAGTGTACACTTGCCAGGTGACAACTACAGAAGCGGAAGACTTGGCAGATCTATCAACAACAGTAACAGTTAGTATGATACGAGGCCTAACAGTCTCAAAATAGTTTATAAACAATAGAAACACTATTTATGAAATCACTTTCAGTGATAAAATCTTCAATTAGTCCATAAATTAATATATTGAAAAAATAAGCAATTTAGAAATAAAAATTCATAAAATATTCACATTTTGGTATTCTTTTCTAGAAATGTTCTATTTATCTATAGAATAGTTATAAGCATATGCTGGTATCTTCATGTATATAAAATTCATTAACATGAATTTTTAAATATTATTTTTCGGTATTTAATAAAAATATGCAATTTTAATAAATGAGATGGAAATCACTTATAAATTTCTTTATCTCTAATATTTAAGTATATTAAGGTAATTTCATAGAATTTCTAGCATTTTCGGTAGTATAATGGCTGTTTCTAACCTAGTCCTCATGCATTAAAAACACAGTTTATAAACAAACCAGTGTCCACAATTTCAACAATTCCAAAGCAATAGATTTCAAAACAATTTCATAAAAATCATTTTCAACCATAACATGCATTCACAGTATCCCTACGTCTTCTATACTCATCCCTTACCTGTCTTTTTCTACTAACTTACCAACTGCACCACACGACAATTCCTCACTCCTGGGCTGTAAAACATTATACCAACACTATCATTTCACCACATTCTAATTTATAACTAATTTTACTCCATTGAATTCTACGACATTATCTACAAAAATTATTAAACCAGTGTAATTTACACTGATGGTAAAACATAACTGTGCCTAAATCAACTCCGATTTTAATTTTGAGTGCACCGGTAGTCTCTTTTTATTTTATACAGTCTCAGGAACCTAGAACACATCAAATTGAGCAACATATCATGCTTCCCTTCATGTGGCCGAATGCTTCATGGTGCCTTAAACATAGTATTTCAACAATTTACCCATTAATTCATGCTTAACTATTATCCTTCTTCCATCTAGTATCATTTTCATGCATCAAAAAACAAGAATTCATAAGCTTCCTACCATGGCCAAAAGCCTAAGGGGACACTTGAGTGTGATTTAATTCAATCCAAGGCTAGAATCATGCTTAACACACTTAGTTTCATCATTTTCCATCATTAGAACCTAAAGAAAATGAAAGTATAAATATACCGTAGTGTGGCCAAAAATGGTGAGATGCCAAACACCTTAATTTTGTGTTCTTCACACTTCAATATGGGTATGGGTTTGTAGAGGATAAAATTTTAGATAAGGTTGTAGAAGAAATTTTTGGGATTTAAGCTTGTTTGAATGGTGTTCGAAAGCTTTTTCTTTTTCTCTCAAAGGTTGTTAATGGAGGAAAGAAGAAAGGTTGAAGATGATGAAGTGGTGGCTGGCCTCTTAGTGTGTAGAAAATTTTAGAATGTTCACTTAATAGTAAAGTGACCAAAATGCCCTTAGTTATGAAAATTTTGGACAATTTTACCCTTAAACTTCCATAATATTTCTAACAATCCAATTTTACACCAAATTATTTTAATTCACCACTAAATATTATTATTTAACATAATTTAATGAAATGGATGGGGTTTTATTAAGGTTTGACTGACCGTAAGGGTGAAATTACGAAAATACCCCTACCCGGCCAATCACGTAAATTTCTGATTTTGCCATGATTTAATCTATCTGACATAACCTAGAACTTATTTATACATAGATGATCATACTTCAAACAGTTGGTCAAAAGTCAATTCAGTTTGACTATTATTCATGAAAGTTCAACCGGGCTTTGCTTTAATCATTATTTCCTAATTTGTTGGCACACTTTCCAAAAATAACTAAAATAAAGGATTTTGGGTTCTAAATTCTTGCCATAAGCTTATTCGGCTCTCTATACAATATCTATCCAGTCTCACATCCATCCGAGCACTGTAGGGCCAGTGGGACCCACCACATTTTTACTTTGTTACTTGCGAAATACACAAAAATTGACTAGTGGTGAGAAGTTTGACATATGTAACAATATTGGAATATGTGACTCACGTCCTCCCCACCTTAGGAAATTTGGTCCTCCAAATTTGATCGGACTAGTCACTGAAATAGCTTTGGATACTTTTGTAGCATCAAGCTTTCTAATTCCTATGTCGCCTCTTCCTCTGAATGATATTGCCAGAGCACTTTTATAAATGGAAGAGTTTTGGATCGTAATATCTTATCCTTCCTATCTAAGATCAGAATCGATCTCTCCACGTAACTCATATCCTCCTTGATCTCCAATGGCTTGTATGAATTACATGAGATAGATCTAGACGGTACTTTTTCAACATCGATACATGGAAGACGTTATACACTCCGGATAGTTCTGGAGGTAATGCTAACTAATAGGGAACATCTCCCACATGGTTTAAGATCTCGAACGGCTCGATATATCGAGGACTCAATTTTCCCTTTTTACCAAATCGCATGATGCCCTTCAATGGTAAGACTTTTAGGAAGACAAAATCTCCAATTGAGAATTCTAATGGTCGGCATCTGTTATCAACATAGCTCTTTTGCAGACTCTCTGGAAGCCTGCTTTATCAAATCGGAAGCTAACAATTTCCAATCACCCTCTTCTTCCCATGCAACTGGTGATCTACACCTTCTGCCATATAGAGCCTCGTATGGTGCGATGTCAATACTAGAGTGATAGCTATTATTATATGCAAACTCTGCCAATGGCAAGTGATCGTCTCGGAGACTTTAAAATCTAGTGTACATGCTCTAAACATATCCTCGAGCGTTTGGATGGTGCCTTTAGACTGACCATCAGTCTGTGGATGGAAAATGATGCTAAAATTCAATCAAGATCACATAGCCTCCTGAAATCTCTCCTAAAAGTGCGAAGTAAACCATGAGTCTCTTGAAGAAAACCGAAACAAACACGCAGTGGAATTTAAATCATTCGGCCTCCACCAGGATCGATTCGGAGAGTTGCCTGATTAGGGTTTCGAGATTTTACCTAACGTTTTCTCTGATTTTCTGTCGTTGGTCGAGTCACAAGCAACAACTTTTCGTTCCTGCCTCTATGGTATCCACACGAACGGATCTCACGACTCTTGAACGTCTCACAATCAGAAGCCTTAAAAAGCGTTTTTGATTCCTTATAACCGAATTGCTAGCTTCGATTAAAAGAATATTTTGTTTTCTGTTTAATTATGCAGCTTTATTTTAGAAAACACAAAACATCCTTTTATAGGCAGTAAATTTTACCCTAAAATTTACTGTCAAACAGAACTCTAATCCTACTTAGAATAGGATTAGTTATATCCATAATCCAATTCAGAATAGGATTAGTTATATCCTTAATCCAATTCAGAATAGGATTAATTAAGCTCCTCATTGATCCGTTCTAAGTGCGACCCAATAGGTTCTCAAAACAATGGCAATGACAAAATTGTCACAGGCAATGAGCGGTATCTAGCAACACATCATTGCTACCCATGTAACGAGAATGTCAATGACTCGACATAACCTTACTCGTGATAGATGTTACCGTGTAGTCTAATCCCTTTATCCTTTGATGTCTTGATTAGACACAAGTCATGGAATGTCATACTTGTATAGTCTAATCAGCGTTTCTTGATTCCTGAGTAGACTAATTAAACAAATAAAATCAATATCTCATATTGACTTATTCGAGCACGGCCATGCATTTCTTAGTCTCACTCTATCAAAGGGCCCAAGACATCACTCTTGTTATATAAGAGGGATAAATCATATCTTGATCACTCAACATCCCTCTACATAGATCAAAGCATACCCAATTACTACCTTTATAGTCCATCCTGTTACGAATGACATCTAGCAGCATTAAAGTATGCGATTCTCTATGTTGGGATCTTTGATGATCTCAAGTCAAAGGATCACATACACCATCATCACTATGAGAATCGCTTATGACACTCATAAAACAATCCATGTAGTGTTCTCATGGAGGGTCGATCCAGTACATAGTTCTCTAACATGTACCTATGTGATGACTTGATATCCTATATCCATGACAATGGTCATCAGTTAACCATATACTAGTCTTATCGTATCATTGTTATCCTTGTTTACAATAATACTTGACTAGGGATATTTTAAGAATAGTGTGTTATTACTATTCTAAGGACATTATCATATAAGATTACATTACGCAGTTATAAGACAAATATAATAATGAAGTAAAAATGTCATGATACATAAAAAAATGCCAAAGTCAATCATCTAATGAATGGTTCTAAGGGCATAATCCAACATCTCTCTCAGAAGTGATGCTCACTGGAACACCTGCAGCCTCACAATCTCTCGAACATATAAATCGGTTAAGGCATTGAGAGAATAGGTAGATCTAATGGCAAGGAAGTAAACGGATTTCGTCAATCGATCAACAATCACCCATATACCATCATGATTCCTCTAGGTCCTTCGTAAACCCATACTGAAGAACATAGTGATATGCTCCTATTTCCACATTGGAATTGGTAGAGGCTGTAGCAACCCTGCAGGCTTCTGATGCTCAATCTTCACCTGCTGACATATGAGATATCTAGCAACAAACTTCGCGATGTCTCATTTCATCTTAGGCCACCAGTACTCCCTATGTAGATTATGGTACATCTTATTACTGCCTAGATGTAGAGTGTACTTAGATGTATGGGCCTCGAGGACCAGCAACTAAAGAATTTGATTTTGACAGAGGCCTATACATCTAGGTACACTCTGCGTCAAATCCTTTAGCTGCTGGCCTCGGGAATGCAGATTCTGCCTTTGAACCTTAGTATGCTGTCAGTGCCAATCCCATAATCTGCCTGGACACCCATCTATATCTGACTGGCAACCTCTATACTATAAGTATCACTCCTTTGAGCATTTCTGATTCTGTCCATCAAGTCTGGTTCAATCCTGAATTAACAATGAATCCATACCTCTCAAAGGAAATCACATTCATACTGAGGCTCGAGAATTGCTCTAGAAAATCATACTCCCGGACCATCATGTATGATAACATCCTAATATGCTTCCTACCCAAAGCATCTGATGCCATATTTGCTTTCCCTGGGTAGTATAAGTCCTGCAGTCATAATCCTTTAACAACTCCATCCATCTACACTGTCTCATATTCAACTTTTGCTACGAGAACAGATACTTGAAACTTTTATGGTCTGTATATACCTAGAATTTCTCCCCGTAGAGATAATGCCACCATATCTTTAATGCAAACCCCACAGCAGTCAATTCCAAGCCATGTATTGGATAATTCTTCTCATGCTCTTTCAATTGTCTAGAACCATAAGCAATTACTCTTCCATTCTATATGAGCACACAACCTAAACCTAATGCGGAAGCATCACTATAGACTGAGAAACCTTCGATCTGCTGGGAATTACAAGAATAGGAGCAGTAGTCAATCTCCTTTTCAACTTTGGAAAACTGCACTCACATGTATTTGTCCACTCGAACTTAACATCCTTACATGTGAGACGCGTCAGTGGAGCAACTAAACTCGAAAATCCTTCAACAAACCAGTAGCAGTATCCGGCTAGACCCAGGAAACTTCATATCTCTGTCATCGTCTTTGGCCTCTCCCACTACACAATGGCTTTGATTTTAGATGGATCAATAGACACCCTGTCCTTAGATTTAACATGCCCCAGAAATGTAATATAATCTAAACAGAACTCACACTTACTGAACTTGGCATAGAGCTTCCGGTTTTTGGGGGTTTGCAGGACTATATAGAGATGCTGTTCGTGCTCCTCTGGTGACTTGGAATATACCAAGATGTCATCGATGAACACAATGTCGAACTTGTCTTGGTATGGCTTAAATACCTCATTCTTCAAGCTCATAAAAGCTGTAAGGGCATTAGTCAATTCGAATGGCATTACCAAGAACTCATAGTGACCGTACCAAGTTCTAAATGCCGTCTTAAGGACATCAGCTTCATAGATCTTCAACTAATGATACCCTGATCGGAGATCAATTTTGGAGAACACCTGTGCACCCCTGAGCTAATCGAAGAGATCATTGATCCTGGGTAAGGGATATTTATTCTTGATGGTAACTTTATTGAGCAACTGATGATCTATACACAACTGCAAGATACCATCCTTTTTCCTAACGAATAGTGCTGGTGCACCCTACGGAGACGCACTGGGGCGAATGAAGCCCTTATCTAATAATTCCTAGAGCTACTTCTTAAGCTCCTCCAACTCCACCAATGCCATCCGATATGGGGACATAGAAATGGGCTCAGTATCGAGTACCAAGTTAATGGTAAACTTGATCTCCCAATCTGAGGTAACCCTGGTAGTTCATTTGGAAACACATTGAGGAAATCTTTGACCACAGGAATCTCATGCAACTCTGTACGTTTCTTTTCTATGTCCTCCATGTATGCAATATAACCTTCAATCAGATCACACATAACATAAACAATTTAGTAACAATATTTTACTTTCATTACTTATCTAACAGCTTTACAGTATAATGTTCAGGATGAGAGAAGGTAATAAACTTAGTGTAATAGTTTGAACTAACATAGTTTGCAGCCAACCAATATATTCCTAGGATTACATTGAAATCATACATGTTTAACAAAATTAGTATAGCGTCATTTCCTTCTCTCCTCTATCATTTTACAGTTTCTATACACAATATTAGTCATCTACGATTCTTTAAAAGGCGTATTTATCTGTAAGGTAAACCCTAAAGATTCAGGCTCTACAAGTATCTTACTAGCAAAAGTAGGTGACACAAAAGAGTGCGTAGAACCAAGATCAAATAATGCAAGTACTAAAATATCAAAAATATAAATCTTACCTTTAATAATATCTGTGTAAGTATCAGCAGCCTCCTGATCTAGTGCGTACATCGAACCCTGTGTCACTGTAAGGCCCCAGTCCATACAGTAAGGTCACCTTAGAATCATGAGCTGACGATCGACCACACTCACTCATGTATTGTCTGCTTTGGGTGCTCGCCGCCCTCATGGTTTTATTCCCCACTGGGATGCGTCATTCCACATTCGAACTCGAGACCTCTTCAAGTGTCTGGGTTCTACAACACTCATACCATTTGGACAAAATGGTATGAGTGTTGTAGAACCCATATACTTGAAAAGGTCTCGGGTTCAAATGTGGAATGATGCGTCCTAGTGGGGAATAAAACCGTGAGGGCGAGCGCCTAAAGCGGACAATACATGAGTGAGTGTGGGCAATCGCCACCTCATGATTGTAAGGTGACCCTGCTGTGTAGACTGGGGCCTTACAGTCACAGCCTTCTTACTCTTCTATGTTGCTGTCGCTCATCTAGGCTGCGAGGGTGTTATCTTTTTGGACTCACTCAATATTACGGTTGCTGGAGGTGGAAAAGTAGCATGAACAATGGATGCAGTTGCCTCTCTCAACATCGGGCAATCCCTAACCAAATGTCTCATTCGTCGACATCGAAAGCAAGCCCTAGTAAACAGATAGCAGGGCTGAGTACCATGCGACCTCCCACAATGTGCACACTCGGTCACTGTACTCCTCTAAGTAGTGTTGGGGCTAGTAGTAGGGGTAGTAGAAGCAAGCTTAACTAACTTATCCTCTAATATCTAAATGCCTGATGTCTTCACCTTCTTAGGCTGCCATTGTTGGATTATGCCTTTAGAACCATTCATTAGATGATTGACTTTGGCATTTTTTATGTATCATGACATTTTATTTATTATTGTTCATTATTATATTTGTCTTATAACTACGTAATGTAATCTTATATGATAATGTCCTTAGAATAGTAATAACACACTATTCTTAAAATATCCCTAGTTAAGTATTATTGTGAACAAGGATAACAATGATACGATAAGACTAGTATGTGGTTGACTGATGACCATTGTCATGGATATAGGATATCAAGTCATCACATAGGTACATGTTAGAGAACTATGTACTGGATCGACCCTCCATGAGAACACTACATGGATTGTTATATGAGTGTTATAAGCGATTCTCATAGTGATGATGGTGTATGTGATCCTTTGACTTGAGATCATCAAAGATCCCAACATAGAGAATCGCATACTTTAATGCTGCTAGATGTCATTCGTAACAGGATGGACTATAAAGGTAGTAATTGGGTATGCCTTGATCTATGTAGAGGGATGTTGAGTGATCAAGATAGGATTTATCCCTCTTATATAACAAGAGTGATGTCTTGGGCCCTTTGATAGAGTGAGACTAAGAAATGCATGGCCGTGCTTGAATAAGTCAATATGAGATATTGATTTTATTTGTTTAATTAGTCTACTCAGGAATCAAGAAACGCTGATTAGACTATACAAGTATGACACATTCCATGACTTGTGTCTAATCAAGACATCAAAGGATAAAGGGATTAGACTACACGGTAACATCTATCACGAGTAAGGTTATGTCGAGTCATTGACATTCTCGTTACATGGGTAGCAATGATGTGTTGCTAGATATCGCTCATTGCCTGTGACAATTTTGTCATTGCCATTGTTTTGAGAACCTATTAGGTCGCACACTTAGAACGGATCAATGAGGAGCTTAATTAATCCTATTCTGAATTGGATTAAGGATATAACTAATCCTATTCTGAATTGGATTAAGGATATAACTAATCCTATTCTAAGTAGGATTAGAGTTCTGTTTGACAGTAAATTTTAGGGTAAAATTTACTGCCTATAAAAGGATGTTTTGTGTTTTCTAAAACACAGCCGCAAAATTAAACAGAAAACAAAATATTCTTTTAATCGAAGCTAGCAATTCGGTTATAAGGAATCAAAAACGCCCTTTAAGGCTTCTGATCGTGAGACGTTCAAGAGTCGTGAGATCCGTTCGTGTGGATACCATAGAGGCAGGAACGAAAAATTGTTGCCTTGACTCGACCAATACAGAAAATCAGAGAAAACGTTAGGTAAAATCTCGAAACCCTAATCAGGCAACTCTCCGAATCGATCCTGGTGGAGGCCGAATGATTTAAATTTCGCTGCGTGTTTGTTTCGATTTCCTTCACTGGTATTAGAGCCAGATTCGGAGTCCCTGATTTGTTTTGATAAGAGCATGATCTCTGGTTACTTTCTATTTATGATTACATGCAATCGTTTTAATGAGATTAATACGGATTAGAATGTATATGATATATTCAGAGGCTAGAAATCGAATTGTTGAAATTATATATATGATATATATCAATTTCGATTCTACTTATATGTGAGATATAATCTGTGATGCGAATTATTAATGGCGGTTTCTGTTCTGCATAAACGTTATGGAAGAAACAGAATAATGTCGAAAGTGTATAAAGATCTTGATAAGATTGAAACACTTTTAGATAAGAGTTCTAATGCGACTAAAATTATAGTCAGTATAAGATACTGGCTGGAACATCCTGATAAGATTAGGACACTTCCGGATAAGGAGCGTTGGCAATGCTGCCCCTGGGAACCCCGCAGTCAGGGTCATAATTCTTTTCAAATGTGCCTCATTAATAAAACTAAAAGTTGAAATTGCATTACACTTGTTTGTATAACACGGTGGTTGTTGTTTGAGCATGGTGCATAGTTATAGCCCTAGCCCAATATGATTGTATTTTGATGGTTGTAAATTTTAATAAATACGACCTGCGTGTCGTGCCTTGTTCTTGAAATTCTTGTTGTACATTCTTTTCTCATCTTACTACCCTCGAATGTAACTCGAGGTTTCTCTTAAACTATGTAATTGTAACGTAGTATAGGGTTAGAATTTAGCTAAGTATGAGTTGATGGTGATCAACACTAATGGAGCTGACAACCATGCAAAGGATGACCAAAGAGGCACTTGGAGAAGATGCTATTACCCTTAGGTTAACCCTTAGGGTTTCTCATTAGCTTGGGAAATCCATTTAGTTTGGGCTATAACTATGTCACGTTTATTTTATTGCTTAATTGCATGAGATGCATGGTTTATTTTGTACGTTTATGATATGAAAATCATATGATAATTTTAGAAAAGTAAAATTGGTGAGATCTTATTCAATAAACTAAAAAAAAATCCCTCACATTAAATTAAGTCAATAATAGATGCCTACCAATGAATAGCACTCGTCAAGACTAGAATCGATTTTGTTATGTTTGCCAAAGCAGAATATCATATCTATCTTAGGAAGACGCGATGGGATAATAGTGATATCCAAAGGCTATAAATTGGGTTGACTTATCTAGATTTCCTCAATAGGATTGGGAATTTAGAGGCATAAAGTTGGGCTTCCATTCATGAGATGAATTAGAACAAGTGTTGTTCACCCAACTATCCAAGAGTTACATGAGATGTAATTGGTAAGTTTTGCCTACCTAAATAGCCAAATCTTGAGCGATTAGCCAAAGCTAACTCTAGATAAGGTGAAATATGGATCTTGGCCCACTAGAGAAATTATGTGATAATTTTTCCGAATTAATAGTGAGGGTTATTAATTCGATAAAAATAGTGGGAGCATCATTTAATAAATATTTAATTAAATGAATGCATTCATGATACTTATATTTTGCATATTTCTATTGTAGATTATCATGGCATCAAACACAAACAACACACTTTCACTGCGATCTGTCCTTGAGAAGGACAAGTTGAATGAGACAAACTTCCTGGATTGGTACAAGAACATGAGGATAGTCCTCAAGCAAGAAAAGAAGTTGTATGTCCTTGAGATTCCCTTATCTGAGGAACCACCCGCTAATGCTCCAAAGGCAAAAAGAGATGCTTATAAGAAGCATCAAGATGATGCATTGGATGTTAGTTGCCTTATGCTTGCCTCCATGAATCCTGAGCTTCAAAAGCAACATGAGGAAATGGATGCGTTCGATATGATCGAGCATCTCAAGCAACTCTACCAAGAGGAAGCTAGGCAAGAAAGGTACAATGTCTCTAAGGCATTATTTCAGTGTAGGATGGCAGAGGGGACTCCCGTTGGTACTCATGTGCTCAAGATGATTGGGTACATTGAAAACCTTGAAAGATTGGGATTTCCTTTGGGCCAAGAGTTGGCCACTGATGTGATTCTGCAATCGTTGCCAGACAGCTACAGTCAGTTTATTGTTAATTACAACATGAATGAAATTGACAAGACTCTGCCACAGTTACTTAGCATGTTGAAAACAGCTGAATCCAACATGAAAAAGGCCAAGCCCAAAGATGTCTTAATAGTTAAGAAAGCTAAGGGCAGGGCTAATGCAAAGGGCAAGAAAAAAGGTAATAAAGCTAATGGCAAGTTCAAGCCCAATGATACTGCACTGAAGCCTATAGGTGGGGTTGCCAAAGAAGGAAAATGCTTCCATTGTGGTGAGACCGGACATTAGAAGAGGAACTGCAACAAATACTTGGAAGAGCTAAAGAAGAAGATAGGAAGTGAGACTTCCACTTCAGGTATTTATGTTATAGAAGCTAATCTATCTACTTCTTCATCATGGGTATTAGATACTGGATGTGGTTCTCACATTTGTGTAAATGTGCAGGAACTCAAAAGGAGTAGATCGTTGACTAAGGGTGACGTCGACCTACGAGTGGGAAATGGAGTAAGGGTTGCTGCATTAGTTGTAGGAACTTATATTTTGACATTGCCCACATGGCTTGTTTTAGAATTAGATGATTGTTATTATGTGCCTTCTATCACTAAAAACATTATTTCTATTTCTTGTTTGGACAAAAAGGGTTTTTCATTTATAATAAAGGACAACTGTTGCTCCATTTATTTAAATGATATCTTTTATGGTAGTGCACAACTAATTAATGGTCTTTACATTCTAAATCTTGATATGCCTATTTATAACATAAATGCTAAAAGGATTAAATCTAATGATCAAAATCCAACATATCTCTGGCATTGTCGCTTGGGACACATAAATGAGAATCGCATTTCCAAACTTCATAAAGATGGACTTTTGGACTCATTTGATTTTGAATTGTATGAGACATGTGAATCTTGTTTGATGGGTAAGATGACTAAAGCCCCTTTCAAAGGACATAGTGAAAGGGCAAGTGATTTATTGGGCTTAGTACATACAGATGTATGTGGACCTTTAAACACACAGGCCAGAGGTGGGTTTATGTACTTTATTACATTTACTGATGATTTCAGTAGATATGGCTATGTGTGTCTTATGAGACATAAGTTAGAATCTTTTGAAAAGTTCAAAGAATTCAAGAATGAAGTACAAAACCAACTTGGCAAGAGCATTAAGGCATTTCGATCAGATCGAGGTGGTGAATACTTAAGCCAAGAATTTTATGACTATCTTAAAGAGTGTGGGATTGTCTCACAACTCACTCCTCCAGGTATACCACAATGGAATGGTGTATCTGAAAGAAGAAATCGAACTTTATTAGATATGGTTTGATCAATGATGAGTCATACAGATCTTCCAGAATCCTTTTGGGGACATGCATTAGAAACAGCTGCTTTTACACTGAACCGTGTTTTATCTAAATCGGTTCCAAAGACACCATATGAGATATGGACTGGTAAACGTCCCAGTATGTCTTTTATGAAGATTTGGGGTTGTGAGGCTTATGTGAGACGTCAAGTCTCTAACAAACTTGCACCTAAATCTGATAAGTGCTATTTTGTGGGATATCCTAAATTAACTAAAGGATATTATTTTTACAATCCCATTGAGCGCAAAGTGTTTGTAGCTCGAACAGGTGTCTTTCTAGAAAGAGAATTCATTGCTAGAAGAACTAGTGGGAGAAAAGTACAACTTGAAGAAATTCAAGAGCTACAAGATAGCGCACCCGATGTTAAGATGGAGCCTGAGCAAGCACCACAAGTTGTTGTGGAACCAGAACCACAAGCTGTTGTGGAGCAACCGCCTGCTCAAGAGACACAAGCCTTGTGTGGATCAGTTAGAAAACATCATGAGCCACAGAGATATGGATTTCTAATGACTCAGAACGGTGATGTATTGCTCATGGACCAAGATGAGCCTACTACCTATCAAGAGGCTATTACAGGGCCAGACTCTGAGAAATGGCTTGAAGCCATGAGATCTGATATGGAATCCATGTATGCCAACCAAGTTTGGACCTTGGTTGACTTACCCGAAAGGGTAAAACCTATAGGGTGTAAATGGGTTTTTAAGAAGAAAATCGACATGGAAGGAAATGTTCATACCTATAAAGGGCAATTGGTTGCTAAAGGTTTTAAACAAATTCATGGTATTGACTATGATGAAACTTTTTCACCAGTCGCGATGATCAAATCCATTAGGATCTTGCTTGCGATAGCTGCATACCATGATTATGAAATCTGGCAAATGGACGTCAAGACTGCTTTTCTTAATGGAAAGCTACTCGAGGATGTGTACATGACACAACCTGAGGGTTTTGTTGATCCAAAAAATGCTAGAAAGGTTTGTAAGCTGCAACGATCTATTTATGGACTAAAGCAAGCTTTTCGAAGTTGGAATCTTCGTTTTGATGATGCAATCAAAGAGTTTGGTTTCATCAAGAACGAAGATGAACCTTGTGTCTACAAGAAGGTCAGTGGGAGCACTATTGTCTTCCTGGTGTTGTATGTAGATGACATACTACTCATTGGGAATGACATCCCTACCCTTCAGTCTGTAAAGACTTGGTTAGGGAATTGCTTTTCAATGAAAGACTTGGGCGAAGCTACCTATGTACTGGGTATAAAGATCTATAGAGATAGATCAAGGAAATTAATTGGCCTAAGTCAAAGTGCATACATAGATAAAGTGCTAAAGAGGTTTAGCATGCAGGATTCCAAGAAAGGATTCTTGCCTATGACACATGGCATTACTCTCTCAAAAGAACAGTGTCCTACAACACAAGAAGAGAGAGAACGTATGAGTAAAGTTCCATATGCATCTGCTATTGGATCCATTATGTATGCCATGTTATGCACACGTCCCGATGTCTCGTATGCCTTGAGCATGACGAGTAGATATCAAGTTGATCCTAGTGAACGTCACTGGATCACTGTAAAAAATATTCTTAAGTACTTGAGAAAGACTAAGGATACATTCTTGATATATGGAGGTGAGGAAGAGCTCATTGTAACAAGTTACACTGATGCTAGCTTCCAAACTGATAAAGATGACTATAGATCGTAGTCTGGTTATGTGTTTTGCCTTAATGGTGGTGCTGTGAGCTGGAAGAGTTCAAAGCAGGCGACAGTGGCCGATTCTACAACAGAGGCTGAGTATATAGATGCCTCTGAAGCTGCTAAGGAGGCTGTTTGGATCAGGAAGTTCATTACTGAGCTTGAAGTTGTTCCTAGCATTATAGATCCGATTGAGCTCTATTGTGACAACAATGGAGCCATCGCACAAGCTAAGGAACCTAGATCTCACCAACAACCCAAACATATACTACGGTGCTTCCATCTCATTCGAGATATCATCGAGAGAGGAGATGTGAGGATATGCAAAGTACCAACTGACGATAACATCGCCGACCCAGTGACGAAGCCTTTGACGCAGCAGAGACATGATCGTCACACTAGGTCACTAGGTATTAGATACATGAGTGAATGGTCTTAGTGCAAGTGAGAGATTGTTGGATTATGCCCTTAGAACCATTCGTTAGATGATTGACTTTGGCATTTTTTTTATGTATCATGACATTTTTATTTCATTATTATATTTGTCTTATAACTGCGTAATGTAATCTTATATGATAATGTCCTTAGAATAGTAATAACACACTATTCTTAAAATATCCCTAGTCAAGTATTATTGTAAACAAGGATAACAATGATACGATAAGACTAGTATATGGTTTACTGAAGACCATTGTCATGGATATAGGATATCAAGTCATCACATAGGTACATGTTAGAGAACTATGTACTGGATCGACCCTCCATGAGAACACTACATGGATTGTTATATGAGTGTCATAAGCGATTCTCATAGTGATGATGGTGTATGTGATCCTTTGACTTGAGATCATCAAAGATCCCAACATAGAGAATCGCATACTTTAATGCTGCTAGATGTCATTCGTAATAGGATGGACTATAAAGGTAGTAATTGGGTATGCCTTGATCTATGTAGAGGGATGTTGAGTGATCAAGATAGGATTTATCCCTCTTATATAACAAGAGTGATGTCTTGGGCCCTTTGATAGAGTGAGACTAAGAAATGCATGGCCGTGCTTGAATAAGTCAATATGAGATATTGATTTTATTTGTTTAATTAGTCTACTCAGGAATCAAGAAACGCTGATTAGACTATACAAGTATGACACATTCCATGACTTGTGTCTAATCAAGACATCAAAGGATAAAGGGATTAGACTACACGGTAACATCTATCACGAGTAAGGTTATGTCGAGTCATTGACATTCTCGTTACATGGGTAGCAATGATGTGTTGCTAGATACCGCTCATTGCCTGTGACAATTTTGTCATTGCCATTGTTTTGAGAACCTATTGGGTCGCACACTTAGAACGGATCAATGAGGAGCTTAATTAATCCTATTATGAATTAGATTAAGGATA
Organism: Heritiera fomes; assembly: GCA_032173925.1. Classification (NCBI taxonomy): domain Eukaryota; kingdom Viridiplantae; phylum Streptophyta; class Magnoliopsida; order Malvales; family Malvaceae; genus Heritiera; species Heritiera fomes. The sequence goes on along the minus strand of JAPDPM010000001.1, from coordinate 22,237,105 downwards.
TAACTAATCATATTCTAAGTAGGATTAGAGTTCTGTTTGACAGTAAATTTTAGGGTAAAATTTACTGCCTATAAAAGGATGTTTTGTGTTTTCTAAAATAAAGCTGCATAATTAAACGGAAAACAAAATATTCTTTTAATCGAAGCTAGCAATTCGATTATAAGGAATCAAAAACGCTCTTTAAGGCTTCTGATCGTGAGACGTTCAAGAGTTGTGAGATCCGTTCGTGTGGATACCATAAAGGTAGGAACGAAAAGTTGTTGCTTGTGACTCGACCAACGACAGAAAATCAGAGAAAACGTTAGGTAAAATCTCGAAACCCTAATCAAGCAACTCTCCGAATCGATCCTGGTGGAGGCCGAATGATTTAAATTCTGCTGCGTGTTTGTTTTGGTTTCCTTCACTAATTCACGCCTCCCAACCCTTTTTTGCCGCTATCCAGCCTTTATTCACATATCATGTACTGCCTTTTAGCTAATTTGTCTTATCTTCATCCCTTGGCAAAATGTTAGATAGTCAAAGTCAAGTATAAATGGGTTAAAAAATTCTCACCAACTTCAACTCCTTTGTCCCTTCATCCCACGGTTTGGGCATGTGAAATCCCCAATTTTCATGTAATTCCTCTATGTTTGTAAAGAATTTCAATTCCATATGATTAAATAAATATGAAGTTGATGTGTAATTGATGTATGAATAATGTATGATGGATGAATGGAATATAGAAGAAATAATAAAGTTGATAGTCAATAAGTCAAATAAATTATGTTGATATCAGGAAAATAATTGGAGTAGGAAAGAAAATAAAATCTGAAATTTAATTGGATATGTGGTTGTGGAAGAAAGGAAAAGAGGAATTAATTGATAGTCAAATGGTCTTGAGTCAGAGGGATGTTAATGGCTGAGATAAATGATGAGATGAGCATGCATTTAATGCAATGGCATGACTCATCATCTTCATCTCATCACCCCTACGCCAGCTCCTTCCCAGCTCTCCCTCACGTTCTTCCTCCATTTTTTCTAAGTTTCCAACTCAAGTTACCTTGATAAGCTACCTTAATTCTCCAGCAATTCGTTAAGTTCATTAAACGAAAATTGATCCTTGTCGTTAGACTAGGAGATATCCAAAATTTGGTGGATTGATTCCAAGTATTGGAAGAGATCTCAAAGTTTGAGATTTTGGTCTCTAGTGAAGGTAAGAGAAGAAGATGATTTAGTCAATTTGATTCATGGTCTGAAGTTGTACTAAGTTGATATGATGTATGTATGATGATGGTTTAAAGATTTGAATTTATATGATGATTTTAGGTTGAAGAAGTGAAGAGCTAAGGTGACGCATCAAGTGATCTTGCGTTCTCGAAGGAATTGAGGTAAGAAATTTATGTAACGGACATAAGGCGGCTATGTCCGCATGTTTTATGATGTTTATATATGGTTTCGAAAGAAACACCAGCTGATTTCATGCAGGAAAAATGACATTTTCAGACTTGTCTCCTAGTACCAATTAGGCTAGGGGCAGCCGACTGCCTTAAAGGGAAGTCGACTGCCTAGAGACAACCAAAACGCCGTTTTTCGAAAACCGACTCAAACCAGTCGACTGCTATGTAAGCTAGTCGAATGCTATTTACCCAGAAGCATTCTGTTTCAAACCAGTCGACTGTTATATGGGACAGTCGACTGCTATTTGCCAAAAATGCATTCTATTTCAAACCAGTCGACTGCTATATGGGATAGTCGACTGCTATTTGCCAAAAATGCATTCTGTTGAAAAACCAGTCGACTGCTATATGACCAGTCGACTGCTATTTGCTAAGAAGCATTCTGTTTGAAAACCAGTCGACTGCTATATGGACCAGTCGACTGCCCCCATGTATTTTCAAAGATGAAAATATCATAATTTTAAATGAAATTAATTTCGATAAAAGAAATTTATGAAGTAGCAGCCGACTGCCCTATAAGGCCAGTCGACTGCCATGTATGAAATGAGCTTTCAAAGCTTATTTGATTTAAACATAAAAATGTTTTCTGAAAAAGTATATTATAAATGTTTTGAGACTATGGACTGCGTGATAATTATGCATTTCTGATGGCTGAGAGACTCTGATCAAGTCCTCAGTAATATGTAAGTTAAGCGAGGAACCCTAGTCTGGTCCTCAAGACCATAAGTGACACCTAACTAGTGCTCACTGTGGTATTATTAAGGTAGGAGAGAATCCTTGACCTCTACATGGTATACCAATGTACTAATGCATGATTAGAGTCATATAAATGGGAATGAACGGTTTATATGACGATGCATTCGCTTAAATAATCGTACATAGTCTCCATCCTATTTCAAAGGATATACGATGTATGTTTTAAAGTAAAGAAGTATGATGTATGTTTTAAAGTAAAGAAGTATGATGTATGTTTTAAAGTATGATATGAAGTATGATGTTTTAAAGAAAGAAGTTTAAGTATGATGTTTTAAAGAAAGTATGTTTGCCATGTCATTCGAAATAAATATGCATGATTGCAAATATGATGCATGCTTTATAATGCTTTACATAACATTGTAGAGCCAAGTAGGAAAAATTGCATATAGAGGCATAGCACACTCTTTTACATACTTTTCTTACTGAGCGTAAACTCATCCTATTACGACCATTTTTCCTACAGATTATCTGAAGTGAGCCTCGCTCCGAATAGAGGAGCGAGTGTTGGAAAGATTGCAGTGTACCTTCTCAATACGCTTCCTAGTTAGTATAGAAGGTATACTCATATGTTCATATGTACAGTAAATTTTAATTTAGCGACGGTACAGTACAATTAGTCTTTATGTATATAGGATGTCGGGGATGTAAAATAAGATGATGTATGAGATCCTGTAGAAATGGAATGATATGTATATATATCATTATTAAGTTTTATTGAAAGAAATATTTTGTCTATTGAGCTATTGGTAATTAGTTAATAATATAGAAAAGATGGATGACATTGATGAACTAAATCTAAATAAAGAAAGAAAAAGATAAGAGATAAGATGAAGTGACGGGGACATCACAGAGTGGTATCAGAGCAGTTTAGATTGAAGTTTGTCAGTGTCAAGAAGCTAGAAATAGAATATATCTTCAATTGTACTGTACTTGTCTGAATACAAATGCATAGTATAACTGTTTATGGTTATACTAAAGAGCTCAATGATGACTATATTTACAGTATGAGCTTACGAAGAAGAGGTAGAAGTAGAGGAAGAGGACGGGGTCACACTGAAGAGCCCCCAGTTTCGTCTCCTCATTCATCTCCACCCCATAGCCCGAATACAAGGCTAGCTAAAATGGAAAAGCATATGGAGAACATGGCCACGATGTTCACCCAGTTCATGTCGAACTTCCCAAATGTGGCCACAAGTACCCAAGCAGTTGCACCTGCTATTCCTCCTACAGAAGTAACCCCACCAGCTCCAACTACGGAAAGGCGGGATCCTAGAGCCTATTGCAGTGTGGCCCTAATAAAAGAATTTAAGAAGTTGGATCCGCCCAAGTTTAAGTGGGAAAGAGATCTGCTGACCGCAGAGAACTGGATGAAAACGGTCTTGAAATCCTTTGAATATATGCCCTGCTCCGAAAGGGAGAAAGTAGGCTTGGCTGCCTATTTATTGATTGATGATGAGGAATATTGGTGGCAAGCCAGTCGGACCGTGTTAGAGGCCCGATATGATGAAGTCACGTGGGATAGATTTGTAGAGGCTTTTAATGAACAATACTTCCCACGCACGGATCAGAATAGACTAAAGATCGAGTTCCTAAGTTTGACTCAGGGTACGATGACGGTGAATCAGTATGAATCTAAGTTCATCACCTTGAGTAGATTCGATCCAGAAGTCTGAAGAGATGAAGGGCATAAGATCTACAGGTTCATCTAGGGATTGTAGTCCCCGATTAGATCTAAACTGTATCCGATGGATATCACCACCTATGGAGAAGCTGTCCGTAAGGCTCAGTTGTGTGAGCAGGACTATGATCTACATCATGCTGACTTCCGAGCCAAGGGTAAAGGCAAGGAACCGATGAAGCGAAAGTCAGATGAGAAAGCTCCGAGTGATAGGTATCCATTCTGGAGAATTAGACGATCTGAAGGAGTTTCTATAGGTAAGTAAAGTATAGAAAGATGATCTTTAAATTAATTTAATGGTTATATGGAATTATATTGAAATTGGAGTTATGATGCTGATGATAATGATATAGGTACTCCTAAAGCTACCGGGATCAAGATAAGTGATGAGCGATCTCGATATCCAACTGGAAGTACCGCTAGCTCACCGAAAAGTACGATGCAAAGATGTGAGCAATGCGGGAAGTTTCACGGATCACAGCCATGTCGCTTGGCGAGTGGCGCTTGCTTTAGATGTGGGGAGAAGGGGCACATGATTAGGGATTGCCCTCAGAGAGATCCGAGGATGCCTGATGAATCTGATAAGACCCCTAAATCGCAACCTAAGGCCACTGCTGCTGAGAAGGGAAAGAAAGCTATGACCCAAGGACAAGTGTTTGCCATCGATGAAGAATCTGTCGATGCCTCGTCCAAAGTGATTAAAGGTACAATTTACTTGTTTGATATAAGTGTCATAGCATTGTTTGATCTAGGCTCTACGCATTCATTTGTGTCTCCTAGGATTGCTATGAAAATACCAGTTGAGCCTGAGACTTTAGAACACTTATTAAGGATAAGCACACCTCTTAAGGAATCACAAATGACAGAGTTAGTGTATAGAAACTGTAAGCTACGGGTAGGAGAAAGAGAATCTAAGGCTGACCTAATCCTACTAAATATGTATGGGTTTGATGTTATTTTGGGTATGGATTGGTTAGCTAATAATCATGTTATATTAGAGTGTCATGCTAAGAGTGTAACCTTCTCTCAACCCGTTAGCTATATTGTAAATTTTGCAAGTAATTAATATGAAGTCTGTTTGGTTCTTGATCTGAATCCATATGAAAGTAATGAGAAGCATGTATGGTTGTATGAAGGATTTATTGCTTATGTGGAGAACGTAGATCAGAAACGTCCCGGACTCAAGGATATTGCTTTGGTCCAAGATTTTCCCGACGTATTTCCTGACGTATTTCCTGACGATCTTCCAGGACTTCCTCCGGATAAGGAAGTGGAGTTTACGATTGATTTGGTGCCGGGACTGAGCCCATTTCAAGAGCTCCCTACCGGATGGCTTTGGTAGAATTGGAAGAACTGAAGAAGCAGCTTCAAGAGTTGCTAGACAAGGGATTCATACGACCCAGCGTATCCCCTTGGGGTGCTCCTGTGCTTTTTGTCTGGAAGAAGGACGGTAGTATGAGGTTATGCATTGACTACCGGTGGTTGAACAAAGTGACAATCAAGAATAAGTATCCTCTTCCCAAGATTGACGACCTCTTTGATCAGCTAAAGGGTGCACAAGTCTTTTCCAAGATAGACTTGAGATCGGGATATCACCAGTTGAAGATTCGAGGTGAGGATATCCCTAAGACTGCATTCAGGACACGGTATGGCCATTATGAATTCTTGGTGATGCCGTTTGTATTAACCAATGCACCCGCAGCATTCATGAATTTGATGAATGATGTATTTAAGCAGTACCTAGACCAGTTTGTCATTGTCTTCATCGATGACATCTTGGTGTACTCGAGGTCATGGGAAGAACATGAGCAGCATTTGAGGATTGTTTTGGAGACCCTCAGAGATCGAGGATTGTATGCCAAGCTAAGTAAATGTGAGTTTTGGCTCAATTATATCTCCTTTTTAGGTCATGTGATCAGTAAAGATGGAGTTTCAGTTGATCCATCAAAGATTGAAACGGTGGTCCAATGGGAGAGACCGAAGACGGTAACGGAGATTAGGAGTTTCTTGGGTTTAGCTGGCTACTATAGAAGATTTGTAGAGGGTTTCTCAAAGCTAGATGCTTCATTGACGCACTTGACGCGCAAGGAAGTGAAGTACGAGTGGAATGAAGCCTGTGAGAGTAGCTTCCAGGAGTTGAAGCGTAGGCTGACGACTGCACCCATCCTCACCATTCCTAGTGGTTCAAGTGGATTTGCGGTGTATAGTGATGCCTCAGGGCAAGGCTTAGGATGTGTGTTAATGCAGCATAGTAAGGTAGTGGCATATGGTTCTAGACAATTGAAGGACCATGAGAAGAACTACCCGACTCACGATTTGGAGTTAGTTGCAGTAGTATTTGCCCTGAAGATATGGAGGCATTACTTATATGGTGAGAGATTTCAGATTTTTACGGATCACAAAAGTCTGAAGTATTTGTTCTCTCAAAGAGAATTAAACATAAGACAAAGAAGATGGCTCGAGCTTCTAAAGGACTACGATTGTGAGATCTTGTACCACCCAGGGAAAGCTAATGTGGTGGCGGATGCTCTGAGCCGGAAGCATGTAAGTATGGTGTCTTATATGATGATAAAAGAGTATGAGCTAATCGAACAGTTTGCAAGCCTCAACCTTAATGTTATGCCTTATGAGCAAGTTGGAATGATGGCTAGTTTGAGGATTGAGCCAGAGTTAATGGATAGAATTCGAAGTGCTCAAAAGGAAGATGATAGATGCATTGAGGCTATGAGTCAGATGCAGTCAGGTATAACCTCAGAATTTGATATTAGTAGTGATGGAATTTTGAGGTTTAGAAGTCATATATGTGTTCCTAATGATGATGAATTGAAGAAGTTGATTTTGACTGAAGCACAGGCCACTAAGTACATGTTGCATCTAGGAAATACGAAGATGTACCATAATCTTCGCAAAGTGTATTGGTGGAATGGCATGAAGAAAGACATAGCTGAGTATGTGGCGAAATGTCTTACATGTCAACAGGTTAAGGTAGAACATCAAAAGCCAGTAGGATTACTGCATCCTCTGCCTATACCTATGTGGAAGTGGGAACACATTACGATGGACTTTGTTGTGGGATTACCCAAAACCAAGAGGAATCATGATGGTATTTGGGTGATCGTGGATAGATTGACAAAGTCAGCTCACTTCCTGCCTATGAAGTCAACAGATACACTCAATGCTTTGGCAGATATGTATGTAAGAGAAGTCGTAAGACTACACGAGATTCCAGTGAGCATCACTTCTGATAGAGATTCCAGGTTTACTTCCCATTTCTGGGAACATTTTCAGGAAGCCATGGGATCTAAGTTAAATTTCAGCACAGCTTTTCATCCGCAGACTGATGGACAGTCTGAGCGCATGATTCAGACGCTCGAGGATATGTTGAGAGCTTGTGCTAAAGACTTTAAAGGCTCCTGGGATGACCATCTGCCATTAGCTGAGTTTGCATACAATAATAGCTATCATGCAAGTGTCGGGATGGCACCATATGAAGCTCTGTATGGAAGAAGGTGTCGATCTCCGATTGGGTGGGAAGAAGTGGGCGAGTGCAAGTTGTTGGCTCCAGATTTAGTTGAGCAAGCCTCAGAAGATGTTAAGTTGATTTGTCAGAGGCTTAAGACAGGTCAGAGTAGACAAAAGAGCTATGCAGATGCTCGACGGAGGCCACTCGAGTTCATGGTTGGAGATTTTGTGTTTTTGAAAGTTTCTCCACCCAAAGGGATTATGAGATTTGGTCGACGAGGTAAATTAAGTCCTCGTTACATCGGTCCATTTGAGGTCTTAGATCGAGTAGGCGATGTTGCCTATAGATTGGCATTGCCTCCAGAGCTATCGAGAGTACATAATGTGTTTCATGTATCGATGCTTCAAAAGTATAATCCGGATCCGTCTCATGTTATTGAATATGAACCCTTGGAGATAAGGGAAGATATGAGCTATATAGAGAAGCCGATTCGGATTTTGGACAGAAAAGACAAAGTATTGAGGTCTAAGACGATCCCATTAGTGAAAGTTCTCTGGCAATACCATACGATAGAAAAAGCTACGTGGGAGCTAGAGAGCCTAATGAAAGAAAGGTATCCAGAATTATTCACTTAATAAGCTAAGCTAATTTGGAGGACCAAATTTTCTACGGTGGGGAGGATGTGAAATCCCCAATTTTCATGTAATTCCTCTATGTTTGTAAAGAATTTCAATTCCATATGATTAAATAAATATGAAGTTGATGTGTAATTGATGTATGAATAATGTATGATGGATGAATGGAATATAGAAGAAATAATAAAGTTGATAGTCAATAAGTCAAATAAATTATGTTGATATCAGGAAAATAATTGGAGTAGGAAAGAAAATAAAATCAGAAATTTAATTGGACATGTGGTTGTGGAAGAAAGGAAAAGAGGAATTAATTGATAGTCAAATGGTCTTGAGTCAAAGGGGATGTTAATGGCTGAGATAAATGATGAGATGAGCATGCATTTAATGCAATGGCATGACACATCATCTTCATCTCATCACCCCTACGCCAGCTCCTTCCCAGCTCTCCCTTACGTTCTTCCTCCATTTTCCCTAAGTTTCCAACTCAAGTTACCTTGATAAGCTACCTTAATTCTCCAGCAATTCATTAAGTTCATTAAACGAAAATCGATCCTTGTCATTAGACTAGGAGATATCCAAAATTTGGTGGATTGATTCCAAGTATTGGAGGAGATCTCAAAGTTTGAGATTTTGGTCTCTAGTGAAGGTAAGAGAAGAAGATGATTTAGTCAATTTGATTCATGGTCTGAAGTTGTACTAAGTTGATATGATGTATGTATGATGATGGTTTAAAGATTTGAATTTATATGATGATTTTAGGTTGAAGAAGTGAAGAGCTAAGGTGACGCATCAAGTGATCTTGCGTTCTCGAAGGAATCGAGGTAAGAAATTTATGAAATGGACGTAAGGCGGCTATGTCCGCATGTTTTATGATGTTTATATGTGGTTTGGAAAGAAACACCAGCTGATTTCATACAGGAAAAATGACATTTTCGGACTTGTCTTCTAGTACCAATTAGGCTAGGGGCAGCCGACTGCCTTAAAGGGAAGTCGACTACTTAGAGACAACTAAAACGCCGTTTTTCGAAAACCGACTCAAACCAGTCGACTGCTATGTAAGCCAGTCGACTGCTATTTACCCAGAAGCATTCTGTTTCAAACCAGTCGACTGTTATTTGCCAAAAATGCATTCTGTTTCAAACCAGTCGACTGCTATATGGGATAGTCGACTGCTATTTGCCAAAAATGCATTCTGTTGAAAAACCAGTCGACTGCTATTTGCTAAGAAGCATTCTGTTTGAAAACCAGTCGACTGCTACATGGACCAGTCGACTGCCCCCATGTATTTTCAAAGATGAAAATATCGAAATTTTAAATGAAATTAATTTCGATAAAAGAAATTTATGAAGTAGCAGCCGACTGCCCTATGAGGCCAGTCGACTGCCATGTATGAAAAGAGCTTTCAAAGCTTATTTGATTTAAACACAAAAGTGTTTTCTGAAAAATTATATTATAAATGTTTTGAGACTATGGACTGCGTGATAATTATGCATTTCTGATGGCTGAGAGACTCTGATCGAGTCCTCAGTAATATTTAAGTTAAGCGAGGAACCCTAGTCCGGTCCTCAAGACCATAAGTGACACCTGACTAGTGCTCACTGTGGTATTATTAAGGTAGGAGAGAATCCCTGACTTCTACATGGTATACCAATGTACTAATGCATGATTAGAGTCATATAAATGGGAATGAACGGTTTATATGACGATGCAATCGCTTAAATAATCGTACATAGTCTCCATCCTATTTCAAAGGATATGCGATGTATGTTTTAAAGTAAAGAAGTATGATGTATGTTTTAAAGTATGATATGAAGTATGATGTTTCAAAGAAAGAAGTTTAAGTATGATGTTTTAAAGAAAGTATGTTTGCCATGTCATTCGAAATAAATATGCATGATTGCAAATATGATGCATGCTTTATAATGCTTTACATAACATTATAGAGCCAAGTAGGAAAAATTGCATATAGAGGCATAGCACGCTCTTTTACATACTTTTCTTACTGAGCGTAAACTCATCCTTTTACGACCATTTTTCCTACAGATTATTTGAAGTGAGCCTCACTCCGAATAGAGGAGCTTGTGTTGTAAAGATTGCAGTGTACCTTTTAAATACGCTTCCTAGTTAGTATAGAAGGTATACTCATATATTCATATGTACAGTAAATTTTAATTCAGCTATGGTACAGTACAATTAGTCTTTATGTATATAGGATGTCGGGGATGTAAAATAAGATGATGTATGAGATCCTGTGGAAATGGAATGATATGTATATATATCATTATTAAGTTTTATTGAAAGAAATATTTTGTCTATTGAGCTATTGGTAATTAGCTAATAATATAGAAAAGATGGATGACATTGATGAACTAAATCTAAATAAAGAAGGAAAAAGATAAGAGATAAGATGAAGTGACGGGGACGTCACAAGGCAGCAAAATTTCAGGGTACTTGTAGCCGTACATGTTGACTTGTTTTAGGGGCTTCCTTTGCTTCATCTCATTTTCATACAAGGTAAGTCATCAACCAATAATATTCATGGAAAAAATTAGATTTTTTGCTCTCTAAATTCCATTGGTATTGAAATCCTTGATTTTTCCTCACCATTTCTTTCCATGCAACAAATGCTTTTCAGCCCTTCTTTTTTTTTTCTTGTCGGTGCCTCCCTTGCCTTTGCATGTGCATGATTTATCATGCATTTAGGCTTCTTCATGAAGCCTCCATAAAATCCCACTTAGCTATGTTTCTATTGGTCCAAAATTTCTTCATTTAAGACAATATATACAATTTCATTTGGTTATATTTTTACTTGGTAAGAATTATATGTAATATACTTGGTTGAAATTTAATTATCTTATATGTATAAATTAAAAGGATGTTATCTGGTTAAATTTAATGTTACAATTTAAATCAAATACTACTCATTTTCATATTACTAATTAGAATATGAAAATTGTCCATAGTAAATCCTCAATTCATTTTCTATCACTTTAACACACTTTTCTAATTGCTTCACTGCACTTATAATTAGCTTTAAAAATATGCCGAGATAAATCCAAAATGAATAAAAATATGTGTTATATATGGTTTGAAAGGTCTTTGAATTAACTTCCCAACGCAAGTTGAATCACCTCAATCGGAGTTTCCTATCAAAACTTATGTTTGACTCTTTACCGATTGCTTAGTTTTAAATTTCCTGCACGTGACATGAATGTGGGAATTTATCGGTGTTGATCCACAATGAATTAAAATATGAGCCTTATATTGCTGAAAAGGTATTTAAGTTAGCTTTCTAATGGATTTTGAATCACCTTAATTGCAGTTTCTTACCAATTGCTATGAGTGAATCTTACAGATAGGTCGACTGGTAGAATTTACTGCTCATAAGGTAAATTGACAAAATTTATGGTATTGACCAATAAGGAACTAGACTGTGAGCCTTATATGGTTGGAAAGATAATTAAATTAACTTTCCAAAGAATTTTACGGTTTATCATTTGGATACTCCGATCAAGAATTATAATCAAAAAACTAGTAATTGGTCATTTAATTCTCATGATGTTTTGGTCCTCAAAATTTCCAATCCTTAATTTACTTACGAAAAGTATGAAATTCGTGGTTATAACAATTTGGAGTTTGACTTCTTCACTTAGGAGTTTAACCACACTCATTTAACTCTTATTAGTTAACCACATTGACCATTTTGACCACTCGATCTCATGACTTATGAACAAAATTGTTATTTTTTGGTTTGTTGGCTTTAATTCCTAAGTACCTCAAATCAAACTTTGATTAAACCGAAATTTATAGCATACGTATATTGAACTCCGAATATTAATAATTTGCTTTCTCAGATCATTTTAGACCTTAATGAATCTCGTGGGGCCTCACTTCCAAATACTGCTTGCATTATCTATTTGGAAATCTTAGCGGTTACTCTCGTTTTTCCATTTCCACTATTCTTTAACTTAAAGGATTCATTAGGAAAGTGTGGTCTTCACATAAATGTTGTTTATGAACTGTTGAAAGGAAATAAGTTATTTGCCGAGAAGAGTAAGTGTATGTTTGGCCTAGCTTATGGAATAGCTTATCTACTTTATAAGCAGAAGTCAGGTGTTTAGCTTTCAAATTTTTAAAAATTTTGACTTATGCGGAAAGCAAATTTGAGCTTTTTGATGAAGCTATCAATTGAAGCTTTTCCAAAAAGTTCTACTATTGATAATATATATTTGGTGAAATTTTTACATTTTCACTTTGTTTTTCAATAATTTACAAAATTACAAAAGAGGATTCATATTATTTTACAATAATTTATTTATTTTGTCCCATTTTTATATTTATTTCATTTGTTTAATTTTAATTAACAAAAAATTTTATTTAGTTTTATTTTTTCACTTAAAAACTTGTGATTTAATTTAATAAAGTTTATTATTTTATTTTTTTCATTTATAAAAAATATATAAAAATTCTAGTAAATAGTTTTTAACATTCTACAGTACTTTTATACTAGGTTTGCCAAACACTAATTTAATTTCTCTTAACAATATTTTTAAAAAAACCCTACTCAAACAGTACTTTTTACAACAACTCCAATTAAGTCAAATAGAACCTAAATTTTTTTTTTCTTCAGAAGAAGGTAAAATATTTTGGCCATATTATATCAGAGGAAGGTGTATCTACAAATCCCCCTAAAGCGGAGGCTATGACGCAATAGCAACTACCAAAAACCTTGAAGTCCTTTAGAGATTTTTTGGGCTTAACATGATGTTATAGAAAGGTTTTTTTGGGCTTAACAGGATGTTATAGAAAGTTTATTAAAAACTATGTTATTATAATTAAACTTTTGACTGATATGTTGAAAAGGAACAGATTCCAATGGAGTTAAGAAGCTTTTACAGCTTTTTAACAATTGAAAAAAGCAATGGTAACTGTTCTTTTGTTAGCCCTAATGATTATAATAAACCCTTCTTTTTGGAAATTGATGCCAATTCAATTGGAGTGGGAGTTGTATTAACCGAAGAAGGTAGATTTGTAGTTACCTAAGTAAAGCCTTAGGGCTAAGGCATGCAGGATTATCCATTTATGAAAAAGATGACTTGATATAATAGGTACGATCTTTTACTCTTTACTTAGTAATCTGTCATTTATTTGATTTAGTTTCTTTAACTAATGATTCATTGATTTAGTATTCTATATTAGCTTATTATATATTTTATTTAATTACGCCATTATGTTATTCAATTATTTAATTTCGTTATTTAGTTTGATTAATATTATTAGTTATTTTTGTTATAAAAATGTAATGATAAATTATAGCTTAGAAAGTTAAATTAGGAAAATGTTTAAAATTTTGTAAATCAAATTAGTATTTAAAATTCAATAAATTATTAATAAAATAATATAAATGAAGGTTATCCAATAATGGAATTCTTAAAGTGACTAAAAATACATAGCACATAAGAAATTTCTTGTTCAGAATTTTCTTTTAGATTTTACCATCATAATAGAAGACTTAAAAGGAAAATTTTGAAAAATAACCAACATTAATAAAAATGATAATAAATAAAAATTAAACATAAAAAATAAAAATGAATAATTATAAATAAGTTTAAGGAGATAAGTTGAGATTATTTCAATTTGGGGGATTGCAAATACTTAACATCTGTGTTTGGATGATGAATTTTGAAATTTTAAAGAATTTCAAATAAAATCATTTTAAAATTCATTAATTTGAGATATTAACATTTGTAATTGTAATGTTTGAATAAATATTTTTTTTAAAAGAAATTTTGACAATGAGAATTTGATCAAATAAAAAATTATAAAATAAAAATAATAGTATTAAATATAAAAAAGGAAAATATAAAATAAAGGGTAAATTCCATCTAAGTCCTTGAAGTTTAAACCTAATTCAACTTTAGTCTAATAGTATTAAATATGGACACTTCACCCCAAATAGCTTAACACTATTAACAAAGGTTAATGGAATGTGGGCAATTATAAAATTACCCAACCTTAAACTTTTTGATATAAATCATTCTTCATTCTGCTATTTTTCCTTTCCATGATTCTTTACTATTTTTCACGAGCATTGTTTAATCCATGATTTTATTTTCAAATGTATTAGATTTAATCTTATTAATTATTAAAAATAAAATTATACTTGAATTAAATTTTAATAATTTCATGACAAATCCCAATATCACTTAACTTATATGGAAGCCCCAATTTGTGGGCAAAATTTTTTTTTTCATTTTTCCTTAACCGTTTGTAGGTGAATGTGTAAGTCGCTATCCGTTTTAAGTGATCCTTGATCACTAAGGTCCCACATTACTTAATCCACAAGGATATAAACATCATTAATAAAACATATGTATTTATATATCGATAGTATATCATACATGACTTACATCCCAAACAGTATTCATTTATACATACAAAACATCCGGTACAATCCTCATATATATATATATATATATAACACTATACCTAGACACTGTGTCCAACATCCTATGAAGCCATATACTTGACCACTAAGTAGACAGCTAGTCCTAAGGAGCTATCCACAATCGTGTGACAGGTGATGGAGCTCTTGATTAATTGTGAGGGGGGAGAAAAAGGGTGAGATATACTCAGTAAGCACTACTACAAGTAACAGGAGTTATAAAACATGCATCTTATAAAAAGCATTAACCTCTAAAATCATTGATATAAATTGTAACAATCGTCATGTGAGAACCCCTTTTTAAAACCATAAATTAAATCAATAAAGGTTTGGTTCTCCAGTCATAAAGCATCCGTCATGAGTTCAATGCTCAAATCATAATTCATAAACCAATCATCAATCGTCAAATTATCATTATCATCAAAATCGTCGTACCATCATTATGAGGCGAGACATTACACCTATGTTGCACACTAGAGCTAACATCATACGGTCTACAATAGCTAACCGCAGCAATCATCCCAAGAAGAGACGCATCTATGCATAGACCCCCAGTTCACTAATCAAGTGACACTGGGACATGTCAAGTAATATACAAGACAAGCCATCGTTTTTGAAATCCAATCATCGAGACACAATGCTCTATGTGACTATAGGTGCCATCAGCTATGTCAAGGTATGCTCCCCGTTGGTCTTACTACCAATGGGCCATCAAAACATCTCATAAAACATTTGCAAATAACTTTCCAAGTTCATATCACATCTCATAAAACATCATCAATTAGCGAGGCTTACATCTTTGGTATAACATAAGTTGTTAAAACCAAATTATTCATTTTACTAGTTTGAAACAAAACTATAATTTATAGAAACCGCTTTCAGAAAGCAAGTAAGCTCATTTCAATTTAAAACACAATTATACAAGCCTCAATTATTCAATGTCGAACGCATGATAGACCCGTATAGGCAAATCAGTTATGGAAAGCTAGCATATGCAACATCAAATCAGTATGTGCCGTAGCACCAAAATCAATCAAAACAAAACAAAACAGATGCAATTTGGTCACTTGTAGGTTACTTACTATCTCCCTTAGCTATCACCTTAGCTTCCTCACTCTTAGCCTACCAAGCTTATCAAGTGTCGTTGGTTAGGTGTATTAGATTCTTTTCGTATTACAAGCCCTTACTAGCTCTACTAAATCCAGAAACCTAAAATCAAAACATAGTAGTTCTCATCAATATCATAGCTTTATCAATTTTTTCCATACTTAAAGACCTTATTTCATTGATTTAAGAACTTTGGATAACTTCCTCAAGTTTCTTTCCAATTCTTTTCCAATTTTGCCTCAGGGCAGTTGACTTTTATATTGGGGTAGTTGGTTGCCCTTCCTTTTATCAATTTTTGAAATTGAAAAGTTAACTTTTTATTTATTTTTGAAATTCTTGAGGGGGCAGTCAACTGGTCCATGGGGGCAATCGACTAGTTTTTAAATAGAATGCTTTTGGATTCAAGGCAGTCGACTTCCTCGAGTTGAACCCAGAAATTACTTCTTTTAAGTGTCTAGGCAGTCAACTGCTATTTAAGGCAATCGGCTGCTTCTGGAAAATTTTTATTTTTCAATTTCGAAATACATTTCCAAAATTCCGACCCCAAACTCATTCCTTTCAACATGCATCACTAAAGCCTCATTATGAAAGCAGAAATACACTTAATTCATACCCTTTTTTACCTGTAATTCAGAATTTGGTAAGGATTCCTCCAATCTCTTTCTTGAATTCGTCTCTTCAACCTAACAAAACATACATACAACCCTTAATTTTCAGAATTCAGTTTGGTACTAACTCAAAAACATAGAAATATGCTTCTTTTCTTACCTTGAGCCTCAACCTGATAATTCCCTCGTGCTTTCCCTTCTCGGTTTACACCAACAACCCAATTCTTGCATGCAATTAGAAATTCTGGCTTCCTTTCTCTCTGTAAGGTTTCGTTGTCTCGATTTATCATGTCATACACGAAAATACGCAGCGGATTAGAAAAACAGCAAAAACCAAAATCACCAGGATCATGCAACAAGATTAATTTCGGGATATAATCTAACATTTTGGTGTACTCGTGTAGGAATATTCAACTTTTGAATATGGCAGCCCACGAATAGCCCTTGATTTATCGTTAACTCAAGACTCCTAGCTGAGAGAAGTCCTCTAACGATATCCACACTAGTAGGTCGCAAAACAAGACCTTTGCTTGAGACAAGATGTGATCAGAAGTAAAGGGAAGAGGAAGGGAATTGTTTTCTGAGAGTGCTAGCTCCAAGAGGCACAATGGCTATAAAAAATATTCTGTTCTTCTTATGTCTAACTTTTAGACTTAATGTTGTTTTTATAGTACCTCTTAACAAAACCCTAAAAAGGCCTTAGCCTTAGTCCAACTAAATTGGGTCTTTTGGGCCTTTTAAAATTACTTAATCCAAATACAATTAATTGTAGGGCATACTCTAACAATCTCCCACTTGCACTACAACCAATTGGTTATGCATTTGGATTAATAATTTGGTCTGCCAATGAATTATTATATTAATAATTCATAATTATAATCTCATTATAATTGAAAAGACCAAAATACCCTTTAGTAATCTCGGGCTAAAATTGCTATTAATTAAATCCCGAATTGTAGTTGGAACAAGATTCTAGTCTCACTAGGAATCCTTCTTGTACTAGGATTCATCACATGAATCCAACTCCAATTACCTTGTCTTGGTCATACCCTTATTGTGTGTGACCTTTTAGGTTTCCATTACGTTGGCAGTGATTCAGAATCTCATTCATAAATCACAAGCCAAGATTGGCATCTAGCAATGCATCATGGCTACCCAAGTAATGAAAATGTCGGTGAGTTGACGACAACCTTTCAATGAGCAATTACTGTATAATTCGATCCTTTTGTCACCTAATATCTCAATTGAACATAGAGTATGGAACGTGTCATCTCTATTAAAGTTCAACTCCATTGTTTCTCAATCTTAAGATAAATGATTTAATCAAATGAATTCAAGATCTCATCTTAAATCTCATTTGTACTGTGGCCACAAATTTTCAATCATTAATCTCTATTGAGAGTCCTTGAGATATAGACTCTTGTTACCAAGAGGGACAAATCCTATCTTGATCACTCACAACCCTCATATGATTCATGATGTACCCAATTACTGTCTTACTTGCAACCCTTATTGAGCTACGTTTACCAGCATCAAAGTACACCAATCCACACATAGGATACCATGGTGATCTCAAGTCTAAGGATCACATATACCATTGCCATTTGAGAACATCTAATGACACTCAATGTAACGATTCACATAAAGTTCTCAAGATGGGTCAATCCAGTGTATTCATTCACAATGATCACCCATGTGTTGATCTGGATATCACCATATCCATGACTTATGAGATCAGTCACCCAAAGGAATCTAACACATGTTAGTCTTACCGTATCACTGATGTCCCTTCTCAGTGATACTACGACTAAGGATATTTAAGAATAGTATTCTTTGTATCATAAGGATCTTATTATCAAAGTCATTACTTTAATTCCATTGATACGAATCCACTATTCTAGGGACTTTTATCATTTGATTATGACTTGATCAAACTAAATATAATCAATAATGATAAATAACTGCCATGTATTATTAAATAACATAAACAATCACAATGTCAAAAGTGTGATACAAATCCAAATCTAATTGGCTCTTAGGGCACACACACTAATAATCTCCCACTTGTACTACAGTCAATCAATCATGGAAGGGCTTGAGTATTTGTTTGGACCATTGGTGAGACCAAGATTTCTTAGCTTATGCAATGGCTCCATTGTTGTCACAATAGAGTGCCACTGGATTAGCAATGCTAAGGACTACTCCAAGTTCTGTGATGAACTTTTTGATCCAAACAGCTTCCTTAGCTGCATCTGAAGCCGCTATATACTCAGCTTCGATCGTAGAATCGGCCACTGTCTCTTGTTTTGAACTCTTCCAACTTACAACGCCAACATTTAGGCAAAACACATAGCCAGATTGTGACTTAAAGTCATCCTTATCTGACTAGAAACTGGCATCAGTGTAACCATTTACAATGAGCTCATTCTCTCCTCCATAGACTAAGAAAGCATCCTTAATCCTTCTTAAGTAGTTAAGGATGTTCTTAACTGCTATCTAGTGACGCTCACCTGGGTCAGCTTGATACCTACTCGCCATGCTTAAAGCATGGGAAACAACAAGCCTCGTACATAACATGGCGTACATGATAGATCCAATAGCCGAAGCATATGGAATCTTAGCTATTTTATCTCTCTCATCTTATGTTTTAGGACACATGTCCTTTGGGAGATAAATGCCATGAGACATAGGTAAGAATTCTTTCTTAGATTCTTCCACGTTGAACCTTTTCAACACTTTGTCAATATATGTACTTTGACTTAGACCTAGCAGCCTACTTGATCTATCTCTATAGATCTTTATTCCAAGGATATAGGCTGCTTCTCTTAAGTCTTTCATGGAGAAGAAATTCCCTAGCCAAGTTTTGATAGATTGTAGGGCAGGAATGTCATTTCCTATGAGTAGTATGTCATCCATATATAACACTAGGAATATGACAGCACTCCCACTAACCTTTTTGTAAACACAAGGTTCATCTTCGTTCTTGATGAAACCAAACTCTTTGACTGTCTCATCAAAACGAATGTTCTAGCTTCGAGAAGCTTGCTTCTTCGTAGGTGGTAGGCTCATCATTATCCATGAGCAATATGTCGTTGTGCTGAGTGGTGAAAAGGTTAAGCTTCTCAGACTCTCGACGTATCCTATTAAACCTACGCGGGCCTTGTGTTTCTAGAGCTATTTCCTGTTCCACAACATCTTGTGGGACTTGCTCCTGTTCCACTAGGTTCAATGACATTTTGTGGTTGTTGAGCCTCTTCAAGCTCTATTTTCTTCCCACTAGTTCTTCTAAAAAGGAAGTCCTTTTCTAGAAAAACACCGTATCGAGCCACAAACACTTTGTGCTCTGTGGGATTATAGAAATAGTATCCTTTTGTCTCTTTAGGATACCCCACAAATATGCATTTATCAGATTTGGGTCCTAATTTGTCTGAGACTTGTCTTTTGACATAAGCCTTACAACCCCAAATCTTTAGAAAAGACAAATTAGGCTTTTTTCCAGTCCACATCTCATGTGGTGTCTTTTCAACAGCTTTAGTAGGAACATGATTTAGTGTAAATGCTGCTGTCTCTAAAGCATAACCCCAAAAGAAGACAGGGAGGTCAGATAGAATCATCATGGATCGAACCATGTCTAACAAGGTCCGATTCCTCTTCTCAGATACACCGTTCCATTCAGGTGTACCAGGTGGAGTGAGTTGTGGAACTATTCCACACTCCTTTAAATTATCTATAAATTCTAAGCTCAAATACTCTCCACCGCGATCTGATCGGAATGTCTTGATATTCTTGCCTAGCTAGTTTTGTACTTCATTCTTGAATTCTTTGAACTTTTCAAAGGATTCTGACTTATGTCTCATTAAATAAACATAGCCATATCTACTGTAGTCATCAGTAAATGTGATGAAGTATTGGAATCCTCCTCTAGCCTGTGTGGTTAATGGACCACATACATCTGTATGTATGAGCTCTAATAAACCACTAGCCCTTTCACTTGTTCTTGTAAAAGGGGCCTTGGTCATTTTACCAAGCAAACAAGATTCGCATACATCATATGATTCAAAATCAAATGAATCTAAGTGTCCCTCTTTGTAGAGCCTAGATATGCGTTTCTCGTTTATGTGACCAAGTCTACAATACCAGAGGAATGTAGGGTTAATCTCATTACCCTTTGACCTCTTAGAATCAGCATTGTATATGTGATTATCTAAATCTAAAACATACAATCCATTCATAATGGAAGCATTGCCATAGAAAATATCATTAAAGTAAATTGAACAACTATTGTCCATTATTTTAAAAGAAAAGCCTTTCTTATCCAAACAAGAAACAGAAATAATGTTCTTGGCAATTGCTGGAATATAATAACAATTATCAAGTTCTAGAATTAGGCCCGAAGGCAACGATAAATTAAATGTTCCTACAGATAATGCAGCAACCGTTGCTCCATTTCCAACTCGTAGAACCACCTCGCCCTTAGGAAGTTTTCTACTCCTTGTTAGTCCCTGCACATTCATGCAAATGTGAGAACCACATCCAGTATCTAATACCCAAGATGAAGAAGTAGACAAATTTATCTCAATCACATATATACCTGAGATGGAAGTCTCACTTCCTTTCTTTTTCTTCAGCTCCTCAAGGTACACAGCGCAATTTCGCTTCCAATGACCAGTCTTACTGCAATGGAAGCATTTTCCTGTCTTAGTAACTCCACCAGATGGCTTGAGTTTCTTGGCCTTTTCCTTCTTGTTACCATTGGGCTTGGGCTTACCCTTAAGCTTGCCTTTGCCTTTGGATTTGGTCTTGTCAATCACCATAACAGAAGTAGGCCTTGACTTCTTCAAGTCCTGCTCAGCAGTTCTCAACATATTGAGCAATTCTGCTAGTGTCTTATCCATACTGTTCATGTTGTAGTGCAACACAAACGAACTATAGCTATCCAGTAAGGATTGGAGGATGAGATCAACTGACAACTCTTTATGCATGGTGAAGCCCAATGCTTCCAGCCTCTCAATGTACCTAATCATATTAAGTACATGAGTGTGCACCGATGCTCCCTCAGCCATCTTGCTCTGGAAGAGCGCCTTAGACACCTCATAACGTTCGTGCCGTGCTTGCTCTTGGAACATTTCCTTGAGATGTTCAATCATATCAAATGGTTTCATATTCTCATGTTGCTTCTTGAGTTCAGAACTCATGGAAGCTAACATCAGACACTGTACGTCAATGGCATCATCCAAATGCTTTTGATAAGCTTGCTTATCAGTAGCGGAAGCATTTTGTCGGGGTTGAGCAGGGATCGCATGCTCATGAACATATAACTTCTTTTCTTGCGTGAGGACTATCCTCAAATTTCTGTACCAGTCTAAGAAGTTTGCCCCAACCAACTTGTTATCCTTCTCAAGGATCTACGAAGGGATAAATTGTTGTTTGCCATGATAATTCTACAATCATAAAATATGCAAGTAAGTAACATTGTGATTAAAATCATTAATTATGGTCTTTTAATTAAATGAATTACTCCCACTATTTTCCTCAAGCTAATAGCCCTCACTATCAACTCGGGAAGCATTTTCGCCTAGACTTCCTAGTGGGCCAGGATTCATATTTGGTCCCATTATGACTTTAGCTGAGCTAATGCGTCCAATGAGATTATTTAGGTAGACAACTCTTGTCAATTGCATCTCATACAACTCCTGGATAGTTGGGTGAACAACTCTTGTTCTAACTCATCATATGGGTTAAAGCCCAACCTATGCCTCTAAATCTTATTAGGTTTGACTGAGCCAATGCCCTAATTTAATTTAGTTAAGTCTGACCCAATACACTTGGAGATAACTATTATCTCATGCAATGTGAATTCGTAAGGTAGGTATGGCCTTGACTGAGCTAAAGTAGCATAATACCGAACAAAGTCTCTTTCACATGCATCGTATTGGAAGGCATCTTTATTTGTTATCTTTGACTTAATATTTATTTTAAGGGATTTTTAATTTTACCATCTCACCTAGCATGCTTTTCTAACATATATATCAACATATATAAGTAAAAGTGTAAAATTAAACGTGACATGGTTATGGCCTTTCTATTACAAAAGAACCTAGGGATACATTATTTTTCCAAATGCCTTCTCCTCGATTTCATTTCAAGCGTCACCTCGGTTCGCCTTGGCTCCGAATCATCTTGGCTCCAAATGTTGTACATTTTACAAGATAATCCTAATTTATCTATATAACTATTACATAAATAAATTACAAATAAATCAAGGCTCACAGGCTCAATTTAAATTTATTTAAATAAATTACAACCCATGTAAACCTAGGCCCATAACTATGCACCATGCAGTCATCCATATCACATAAGAATCAAGCATCAAGCATACTAGTAATATCACATATTAATTTGCATGCTTCCTAATTAAAATCTAATTTTAATTAATTATGGGTATCAAGGGCTGTTTTAATTTAATTTTAATTCTCAAAATTCAATTTGGGCTTAATTGAAATTTTAATCTTATTAAAATCTCAAAACCATTGGATAACTCTTATCCATTTTAAAATATTTTATTTTAAAACAAAAATTTATAAAGATAACTCCTTTTGAAATTTTAAAAATTTTAATCTCATTAAAATCTCAAAAGTATTGGATAACTCTTATCCAATTTAAGATAGAAAATATTTTATTTAAAAAAAATTTTTTTTTTTAAGATAATTCCTTTTGAAATTCTAATCTCATTAAAATCTCAAAATTATTGGATAACTCTTATCCAATTTAATATAGGATATATTTTATTTTAAAGCAATATTATCAAGATAATGTTTTTGAAATTTTAATCTTATTAAAATCTCAAAAATATTGGATAACTCTTATCCAATTTAATAAAGGATATATTTTATTTTAAAACAATATTATCAAGATAATGTTTTTGAAATTTTAATCTTATTAAAATCTCAAAAATATTGGATAACTCTTATCCAATTTAATAAAGGATATATTTTATTTAAAACAATTTTGTCAAGATGATGTTTTAGAAATTTTAATCTTATTAAAATCTCAAAAACCATTGGATAACTCTTATCCAATTTTATTTTTAAAAAATATCTTTCTTTAAAATATATTTAATTTGAAACCCTTATCAGGATAAGGTTTATCCTAATTTATTTTATATATTTTAAATAAAATAATAACAAGTAAATTTTTTTTTTGAATCTATAATTGTAAGTAAATTTTTTTTTTGAATCTATAATTGTCTTACAATTATTTTAGGTTGCCCAAACGAATTTTGAAAATTAAAATTAAATTTGTAACAACTTACAATAAAACAGCATCACCATGAATCGAATTCGCTATCCCGAAAGCCGTTTGCACACTGGCTCGGATGCCACTGTTAGGTTTCGTTGTCTTGATTTATCATGTCATACACGAAAATACGCAGCGGATTAGAAAAACAACAAAAACCAAAATCACCAGGATCGTGCAACAAGATTAATTTCGGGATAGAATCTAACCTTTTGGTGTACTCGTGTAGGAATATTCGACTTTTGAATATGGCAGCTCACGAATAGTCCTTGATTTATCGTTAACTCAAGACTCCTAGCTAAGAGAAGTCCTCTAACGGTATCCACACTAGTAGGACGCAAAACAAGACATTTGCTTGAGACAAGATGTGATCAGAAGCAAAGGGAGGAGGAAGGGAATTGTTTTCTGAGAGTGCTAGCTCCAAGAGGCAGAACGGCTATAAAAAAATATTCTGTTCTTCTTATGTCTAACTTTTAGACTTAATGTTGTTTTTATAGTGCCTCTTAACAAAACCCTAAAAAGGCCTTAGCCTTAGTCCAACTAAATTGGGTCTTTTGGGCCTTTTAAAATTACTTAATCCAAATACAATTAATTGTAGGGCATACTCTAACACTCTCTTCCCTTTATTTTCCTTTAAAGGATTTGTGAATTTCCTTAAACTTTGCTGCCTCTTGCTGTGACTACTGCCCAGGTTCTCTTTACTTCATCAATGGTCGAATGAGAAAAGATAAGGGGAGAGAATAGTGCCGGCTGTAACTTAGGAAATACTTATTAAACTCTAATTATAATTAACCATTTTATTTTAAATGGCAGAAATTATTTATCATTTCAACTTCATTATTTAATTTAACTTTTTGTATAATTTCTTTCTAAGTAAAATCACCAATGATCTCCAAAAATTCTCAATAACTATTTATCATATTTTGACTTTCAAATAATAATTTTGGGTGACAAGAATTTCTTTTTTACCTCTGATGTCCGATTTATATCAAACTTCACCCTCAATTCCAGTAATTTGTCCAAAATTCCAAAATAGCTTCAGATCAGTTTAAATTCACTTTAGTACAATTACAGACTTAAACGTATTTAGAGTTGTTTCATTTCAATCAATGTTTCAAATTTTTAAAATTTTAAATTATTTTGATTTTGAATAATTTTAAATATAAATAAAATATAAATCATTTTATGTTATGTTATTTTAAATTAAGTTATTTACATTTTTATTAGTAGTAAATAAATTTAAATTAAATTAAAAGTAAAAATAAATAAAAAATTACCTTAAATAAATGAACAAAAAATAAATTAGAAGTAAGAAAAAAAAGAAAACAAAATTTTCTAATCCCAATAGCTATTTAGTATTTCTTTTTTCTTTTTTTTATTTTGAGTATTTAAAGTATTTCAAACGATTTAAGGGCAAAATAGTCTCAAATTTAAGTTTTTAATAGTTGATTTAATGGTTGATTAATAGAAAGACTTTTTGTCCTATGAAATAGAAAAGATTGGGGCGCAGTGTTCATTTTTTATATTAATAGACTAAAGTTGAATTAGGTGCAAAATTTAAAGGACTTGGAGGGAATTTACCCTAAAATAAAATATGCAATATAGGTACCATTGGATTTGTAAAAATGTATAGATATTTTTAATAATATGCAAAAAATATATTTTATATTTAAATAAAATGATATTTTCTTTTTATATTTTAGTATTTAATGATGGGTTATGTGTATTAGAGTAAGGATACTTTTTGTAAAAAAATAAAGTTTTTAGAGGAATTTTGAAAAACCATATCTTTAGATGGATATTTAAGAAGGAATTTGAGTATCTCAAATTCCCTCTTTAAATTCCTCTTAAACTTTAAAATTCTTCTAATTTTTTTGTCAAACAGGCTAATTGTATTTTAGAACTTTAAATATATTTATAAAAATAAATTTCCCTCTAGAAATCATTCATCCGAACGGACCCTTAGATTTTACTAGAAAAATGGAAAGTTTCTAGGATGATTTCAATAAAAGGTAATTGATATCTATTTTCATGTTAACATAAAATAAAAATTAAATTAAATTAAATTAAAAAGGGATAAAAATTGGACAGTGAATAAAGAAAATTATGACTCTCTCATAAGACATTTAATGAATCCGATGATGTAGCTTCATTAAGAAAGTTAGATAAGACTACCCAATTACTCGAGGTGATGAGATACTTTGGGAAATCTTCCGATATAAGAGACCTAAAAAATGCTTCCAATATTCAATTATACCATATTAATACAAATAAAAGGCAAACTTTGGATGACTTAAGTCTAGATTGATACCATTTTAGGATGAGCATTGTGGGATGTTAATACTTCTCTATAGGTACTCCCCGACCTTACACTTTAAATGCTGACTAATACTCTGTGTCTCTGTCCTTAGATTTAGTTAATGAATTTACTGATTTTAAATTAAAAAAAAAAACAAAGGTGGATATCTGGAAAATAAATTTGCCTTAACTTTCTTGTCCCAAATTCCCAGTTGTATGATCGATTGGCGTGGACTAGTGGATCGATTGGCGATTTCTCGATTTTCTTTGACGTATAAATTGGTGTGGTGTAAATGTAATAGACGGGCAAAAATATAATTGGATATTAGTCATTTGTGTCAAAGATAATTAGGTCTAGAAAAGAAAGCTAAAGTCTTGGTAGGAGATTGGAGTATTGAGAAATTGGCAAAATTAAGTCCAAGTCTAAGAAAAGAAAAATTTATTTCATTATTTTGCTTTCTAGTTATTTTCCCTTAAAAATAAAGTCATTGAAGAGTTAAAAATAAATTTATTTTTAGTTATATACTTAAGTTTTAACGTTAGATCTTTCCACAAATCGTAATATCTGAAAGTGTGAAGGCAGGCCTGAATTTTTGGAGAGTTTTTATAAAAATATTAGGTACATATTGATTGGATTTGAACAAAAATCTAGCCTAATTTATAAAATTTGGATTTCAACCTTGATTTTAATTTTTAATGTTTGAGCTCGATTTGAACCTGACTCAATTGTTATAAATTATAAATATATAATATAAAATAAATTTGATGTTAATAAATAAGTAAAGTCTACGGATAGTTAATTGTTGATAAAGATAAACTGCTAAAAAAGATTGATGCTCAGATCAAGAAAAAAAAAAGAAGCAAAGTCTGAGATTTGAATATTGAAAAAGAATAATTATAAATAAATTAAAGAAGATAAATTGAGATTATTTCAATGACAGAATTTTTCGGGGATCACAAATACATAACATTCAAATTTTATAAGTGAGAAATTCCTTTACAGTGCGTTTAGATGAAAAATTTTGAAATTTTAAAGAATTTCAAAATAAAAGTATTTCAAAATTCATTAATTTGAAATACTAGCATTTGTAATAATATTATTTGGACAAATATTTTTTAGGAAGAAATTTTGACTATGAGAATTTGATGAAATAAAAGAAATAATTATAAAATAAAATAATGATATTAAATATCAAAAAGGAAAATATAAAATAAAATATACAATATAGGTGCTATTTGATTTGTAAAAATGTATAGATATTATTAATAATATGAAAAAATATATATTAAATTTAAATAAACTGATATTTTCTTTATATGTTTTTGTATTTAATGATGGATTATGTGTATTAAAGTAAGGATAGTTTTTGTAAAAAAAAAAATTTAGAGGAATTTTGAAAAACCATATCTTTAGAGGGATTTTAAAGAAAGAATTTGAGTAACTCAAATTTCCTCTTTAAATTGCTCTTAAATTTTGAAAATTTTCAAACATTTTTGCCAAACAAGATAATTGTATTTTTAGAATTTTAAATATTTTTAAAAATAAATTCCCCTCCGGAAATCCTTCATCCAAGTGGACCCTTAAACTTAACTAGAATAATGGAACATTTCTAGGATGATTTCAATAAAAGATAATCGATATATTTTTAAGTTCAAATAAAATAAAATAAGAATTAAATTAAATTAAACAAAGAGATGAATTAAAAAGGGATATAAATTGGATCGTGAATAAAGAAAATTATAACTCTCTCATAAGACATTTAATGAATTCGGCGATATAGCTTCATTAGGAAAGTTTGATAAAACTGCTTAATTACTTTTGAGGTGATGAGATATCTTTGGGAAATCTACCAATATAATAGAGGAGACCTAAAGAATGCTTCTAATGTTTAATTATTTGAAAATAACACAAACAAAAGGCAAACTTTGGATGACTTGAGTCTAGATTAGTACAATTTTAGGATAAGCACTGTGGGTGCTAATACTTCTCCATAGGTAATTGTACTCCCGGACCTTGCACTTTAAACGTTGACTAATACTTTGTCCTTAGATGCTTAGTTAATGAATTTACTGATTTTAAATTAAAAAAAAACAAAGGTGGATATCTGGAAGATAAATTTGCTTTAATTTTCTTGTCCCAAACTCCCAGTTGTATGATCAATTGGCACCAGTGGAGGCATCGACTCGCAGGGATTGAAAATGTATTTACTTGATTTTCTTTGACGTACAAATTGGTGTGGTGTAAATGTAGAAGACAGGCAAAAATATAATTGGATATTAGTCATTTGTGCCAAAGATAATTAAGCCTAGTCATTTAATTGAGGTCTAGAAAAGAAAGCCAAAGTCTTGGTATGAGATTGGAAAATTGGAAAATTGGCAAAATTAAGTCCAAGTCTATGACATCCTCGTCACTATCCAAATAACAACTAACTTTTTCCTTTCACATAACATTAAATAGACTAGTTTATCAATGTCATCCTTTCGTTTTCTTACAATTGATTCATGATTACTATAGCATGGTAGCACATTTCACATGAATATAAATTTTCATATATAAGCATGTGTCACATACACCAGGGTCTCAAATACTTACATATCCTATTTTACCAAAATATACACAAAGGTGATATCGTACTGTACAATAGCCGAATTACACGGCCAACTGATTACACCTTCAAAGAAATAGTAGGAAGCGTGTCTCGAAGGTATATCAAAAGAAACCCAAAAGGTGCTCCTCTATCCGAAGCGGGAATTTACTTCAAGTAATCTGTATGAAAAATGTCTGTAAAGGAGTGAGTTTACGCTCAGTAAGAAACATATGTAAAAGAGCGTACTATGTCACTATATGTAGTTTTCTTGCTTGGCTCTATAATGTCATGTAAAATTATTATAAAGCATATGTCATATATATTTCCCACAATTATCAAATACAAGTGAAATTATCTCTTTCAAATACTTTTACGGATCTCAAATCACGTGAAATCACATGTGCAAGTACAAATAACATCAAATACTTTTACATACTTTCAAATAGATGGGAGACAATTAATTTCCAATAGAATCATGCACCAAGTAATTCTCATAATGGATACAACAAATATATCCCGTAAGAGATAATCCATGAGAGATCTCATAAGGATACCACAAATATATCCCGTAAGGGATAATCTTGAGAGATATAAAATAAGTGGCGTACCTACGTATGGGCAAGGGATCCTCCCCAAAGCCGAACAAGTAAGAGACGTATGGCCATTGTCTATAACCCACAGTGCTCACTAGTCAGGTGCCTTATTGTGGGTTTGAGGATCGGACTGGGGTTCCTTAGCTAAGCACAAATACAAATACAAATACAGTTAATGTGCATGCTCTTTTAAGATATTCATAATCTCCAAAACATTATTCATATAACCTTTAGCAAATACAAATATCGTTTCTTGAAATAGGTTTCCAAAAACCTTCTTTTCAAATGGGCAGTTGACTCGTTATATAGGGCAGTCGGCTGCTATCACATATTTTGCTTTATTGAATTTCTTTTCCTTTTGAAATTCAAATATTTCATTTTTCGAAAAACACATAGGGCAGTCGACTGGTTTTGAAACAGAATGTTTCCTGAAAAAAAACAGTCGACTGGCCCCCTGAGTAGTCGACTCTTTTTGAAACAGAATGCTTTCGAAAGCATAGCAGTCGATTGGCCTCCTGGGCAGTCGGCTGGTTTTGAAACAGAATGCTTTTCAAATAAAAGTAGTCGACTGGTTTGAAACAGAATACATTCTGGGAAAATGGCAGTTGACTGGCTTACATAACAGTTGACTGGTTTGTCTCGGTTTTCAAAAATCTACGCTTTGGTTGTCTCTAAGTAGTCGGCTGCTACTAAAGGCAGTTGGCTGCTCCTAGCCTAATTGGTACTAGGATTATGACCCAAAATGTAGCTTTTCCTACACTTAAACCAGCATTTGTTTCTTCCCAAAGACATTTCAATTATATTAAAACATGCGGACATAGCTACCCTACGTCCGTTACATAAATTCCTTACCTCGATTGCCAAAATCCCCGAGCTTGGCTAGAATCCAACACCTTGCCTTTCACTTCTTCAAAGCTTTAACATCATATAATTCAAACCTTTTAACAATCACCATACACATGCTATACCAACTCAATACAACTCCAAGCTATAGCCAAAATTAGCTAAAACCCTCTAAATCTCTTACCTTTGCTAGTCACCAAAATTTTAGAATTTTAGATCTCCTTAATCACTTTGATTCAGCCTTTCATATTACAAGTGTGGCTAAAGCTCGTGACAAGGATCGTTTTTCATTAAGTGAGCTTAGCGTTTTGATGACTTGAGATGGTGGTTTGTCAAGGTATGAAAATTGGAGACTTATAGGAAAAATTGGAGGAAACGAGAGGGAGAGGGAAATGGGGCTGCCGACCTTGGTTAATGAAGATGATGATGAGTCATGCAATTTCATTAAATGCAATCTCATCCCATAATCACCTCATCTCAGCCATTGACTTCTTGACCCTCTTTAACCCAGTTAATTCTCTTCTTCCCTTGACTATTTGACCATTCAATCTCATTTATTCCTCATATGTCCCATAAGCCATTTATACTTCATAATTTCATATTTATTTAATTATTTCAGCTTACAATACTTTACAATTATGGAGGAATTACATGAAATTAGAGATTTCACATTCTCCCCACCTTTAGAAATTTGATCATCCAAATTTGAATTGACTTAGTGCTCAAATATCTCTGGGTATCTTTCCTTCATTAAGCTCTCTAGCTCCCATGTGGCTTCTTCCGTAGTATGGTATTGCTAGAGAACCTTGACTAATGGGATCGTCTTTGATCTCAACACCTTATCTTTTCTATCCAAAATTTGAATCGGCTTCTCTACATAGCTCATGTCTTCCCGAATCTCTAAGGGCTAAAATTCAATGACATGAGATGGATCCGGATTATACTTCCGAAGCATCGACACGTGAAAGACATTGTGTACTCCCGATAGCTCTAGAGGTAGTGCCAACCTATAGGCCACATCTCCAACACGATCTAGGATCTCAAATGGACCGATGTAGCGAGGACTAAGCTTACCTCGTCGGCCAAATCTTATAATCACTTTGGAAGGAAAA
Source organism: Heritiera fomes (assembly GCA_032173925.1). Taxonomy (NCBI): domain Eukaryota; kingdom Viridiplantae; phylum Streptophyta; class Magnoliopsida; order Malvales; family Malvaceae; genus Heritiera; species Heritiera fomes. Next base: position 22,206,247 of record JAPDPM010000001.1, on the reverse strand, counting down.
ACTTTCAAAAATACATAGTCTCCAACCAAAAACTCAAGTGGTCTCCGTCGAGCATCCGCATAACTCTTTTGTCGACTCTGAGCTGTCTTAAGCCTTTGACAAATCAGTTTAACATTCTCAGAAGCTTGCTCGACTAAATCTAGAGTCAATAGCTTGCGCTCGCCCATTTCTTCCCATCCAGTTGGTGATCGACACTGTCATAACGTATTAAGTTTCGGGGAAAACCTAATAGCTAGACACAAAACTACGGAGTCGCCACCAACCATTCTAACCTAGGTGTGATTAGTCACCTATTCAAACTAAGGATAAGGCTTGGTCTACGTTGAAAGTTCTAAGTTCGGGAGTACGGTTACGTGTGAGGAATGATTAGCACCCTCACAACGCCCATCCTAAAATGGTACCAAATAATCTAAGGTTATCTTAATTTTGCCTTCGACTTTAATTTCGATATAATTTAATATTGAAAAATCTTTTAAGTCTCCTCCATCAAACTGGTTGGACAACTTAAAAAAATTTCCTCACCTCAAGAGTATTCAAGTAGGACCAATCACCTTTCTTGAAGAGGCTCCGTCGTCGGATTGTTTAGATATTTTATGCAAACCCTATTTTGACTCCTATCCAATTTCCATTTATTATTTTATCTTATTTTATTCTATTGTTATTATTTTCTTATATACATTATTATTTCATATATTTTTATATCTTTAAATAAACATGAATTATTTGATATTGAAGATTTTCTTAAAGACCTTCCATCAAGCTGCTAAGACCTTAAAGAAAAGAAACTTTCTCACCTCAGGAATTTTCAAAGAAACTACTCAAGCGCAATTTCCTTTAAATTCCATCCTCGGAATAATTCACATTTATTAAAATATTTAATTTAATTTAATTTAATTTCTATTTATTTCAATTCTTTTCTAATTTTAATTCTAATTTATTAATTTGATCTTTATTATTTATTATAATGAACTTAATTTTAATTTACTATTTTTTTAGTCTAATTTAATTTTTATATTTTACAATTAGATTGATTTATTAAATATTGGAAATATCCCCTTAGATCTTCCATCAAGCTGGTAAGACCTAAAAGAAACATCCTCACCTCAAGATATCTAAAAATACTACTCAAGCGCAGTCCTTTTAGAATTCCATCGTCGGAATATTTATAGTTGTATTATTTTATTCTACATTAAAATTTTTAAGACTTTTAATTCCTAATTTGATTACTAATTCTTTTGTTCGTAATTAACTTTAATTAATTCTTATTTCAATTTTTTAATAAATTTGAGTTTTAAATATCGGAAATAACTTTTTAAATCTTTCATCAAGCTGGTAAGACTTAAAAAGGACCTCCTCACCTCAAGATTTCCGAGAATATTACTCGATCGCAATCCCCTCGGAGTTCCATCGTCGGAATAATTTTCGTTTGTTTGAATGCGTGATATTATTTCATTTGATCTAGTTTCTAAATGCATTAATTTTATTAATTCTTAATTTTTTATTTTATCATTTATTGCTTTGACAAACTTATGATTTTAATTTGATTTTTATTTTTATGATGAATTTTAAATATTGAAAATATCCTTTTAAATCCTCCATCAAGCTGGTCGGACTTAAAAAAAATCTCCTCACCTTAAGATCTCTGAAAGTATTACTCGATCGCGATCCTTTCAAAGTTCCATCGTCGGAATAAATCATGTCTACCTTTAATATAAATCTTATCATTATTTATTATTTTATTTTTAACTTTGTATTTTTATTTAAATTTATTTATTTTTATCTTTATAACCTAAATAATTTTTTTTCTATAATTTCCGAAAGAGTCGTATTAAATTTCTAGAATCTTATTCTATATACAAAATTCATCTCCTAGTCACTCATGCAAACCAAGTCAGCATATCATAACACTATCATGCAAACAGATCACATCATTAAGTTAAAACAAATTATTATTAAATTATCATTATCTTATCAAGTCATTAAATCACATGCAAATTATTTAATTAATTGAATTTATTAACATGCTATAATATTTTAATAAGCAAATTAATTATCAAGTTATTAAATTAATTAATTAGTCATGCAAATTATTAAATTGACATGGAAATCAGTTAATTGATTAACAAACAAACAAAACCAAAATAATAAAAAAAAGCAAACCTGGAGATCGGTCCAATCCATCTTTTCTTTAATTGGTCGAATGAAGTTGGCTTGGTAATGGTGATACAGCAGATGTGTTGGTCATGGGTATAAGCTGGTGCGATGAAGCTTCAGCAGCGAGAAGACTAAGGTGGTTGTGACGTTGAGCAGAGAAGTGGCAGCGATGAAGGATGCACAGCCCCAGTTTGTTACTTTTCTTTTCTTTATGCTTCAACATTTCTTCCCTTGTTTTCTTTTCCTGGTATCACGTAGCCTTCTTTCCTTTAGCAAATGCAACCTACGATTTACCAAGAATGAAACAAGAAACAGCAACCACGAGCGGCAAGGACAATGACGAGCAACAATGTCGAAGCAGCTTGTCTTGTCTTCTTTGTATTTCTTTAAAGCTTTCTCTGACTTTAGTTTTGAAACTTTCTTTCTCAACTTTCTGTTCTTGTTTTGTCTTCTTTCTAACCCTTATGGGTGCTTTTAAACTTTCTTCCCTTCTCCACGAAGCCAGTAGCAACAACGGTAGGAAATCTACAGCAGCTCCTTAGTCAGTAGGTTTCGGTTTGGCTTCAAACAGCAGCAAGTTTCGGCTTTTCAAGCTTTCTCCTACTCGACTATCCTTTTTTTTTTCTTGCCCGTGTATTCCTGTATCTTTTCTTTCATGCAAGATCAGCCCCTTTAAGCTTGGCTTCATGCATTTTTTGGGAGCTATGGATATGCGAGTCAGCAAACAAGTGGTGGTTTTGGGTTTGTTGCTGTCCACGTTTTTAGTTTCTTTTTCATGCAGACGGTAGCAAACACCTTTGCAATGAGAGGCTTCACAACAGTGAAGAACCAAAGCAGGACAACAAGATGATGATGGTGGATGGAAGCTTCGGTGATGAGCAGTGGTGCTTGGAGGATGCAGTGATGGCACCGGTGGAAGAGTTGGAAACCGTGAACCAAAAGACGGGTGCAAGAGGAATAAGCAAGGAACAGTGATGGTGTTGGTATAGAGCGGACAGACCAGCCCTCCCCCCCAATGGTGATGCTGAGGCAAGGTTATAATAAAGATCATGAAGCACGGCTGTATCCCCCACTTTTAACCCTAATTCTCTTGTTTTTATAGCCTCAATATCTCCTCCTTAAAATATGCCATTGATTGGACCAATTTCAAAATCAAAATCCAAAGATCTCATACTTGATTCTTATTTTAATTTTTCTTGATTTATTTCCTTTTGGTTCTTCTTGTAATATTGATTCAAAATTTTGATATCTTTTCCAAAAGACTTAAACAAACATTCAATTTACAAGATTTCTTCTCAAAACCAAATTCCACCTAAATCTCATTTAATTTTCATGATTTTTTATTGACTTTCTCCAAAGTTTCCAAATCCAAATTTCCATTTTATTTCAAAATTCATATTTAAAGCCTAGTCAATATTTCTAAGACCAAACATATCTATCCAATATTTTAAAAGCTCAAATTAACTCTCAAAATCAAATTCTGAAATGCAATTGTTCGAGAGTTGAAAATTGATCTTACCAAAAATGTGCCCAGACAAAAATGATGTCTACAATCTCTGATTTAATTTCTTTTTCAATTTCTGCCTAGATTTTATTTAAATTTTAATTTTTTCCTTTAATTTCCAAATTAGATTTTTGACCTTTCCTTATGTTGAGATCTTGATTTTCCTTTCTAAATTTCCTTTTTTTGGAGCTTGGCCAGTTTATTTTTATTATTTTTTTCCATTTTTATTTTCTTTTCATTTTTTTATATTTTTATCTTTAGTAATAAACAAAAAATTAAATTCATCTTCTAATTATCAAACCCAAAAGGCCCAATAACATTAAAAGACTCCGGACAAAATGAGGTGTCTACAGTTGCCCCTCTTTGTACATTTGCTATGAAATAGTAATTGTGCAAAGACATAGACATCCATTTTGTCCGCATCCATTTTATTATTTTTTTCTTTTTTTTTTTCAAAATTTTTTCTTTTTTTCTTTTTTTTTTGGATATTTACTTATTCTAAAAGAAAATGGTTTTCATCATGAAAATGCTCCTCCGACCAGGGAGGCCCTGAAACTTTAAAATTTCCCATCTCTAAAATGCTCCTTCGACTAGGAAGGCCCTGAAACTTTAAAAATTTCTCATCTCTAAAATGCTCCTTCGACTAGGAAGGCCCTGAAACATTTAAATTTCTCATCTCAAAAATGCTTCTTTGACTAGGAAGGCCCTGAAACTTTAAATTTTCTCATCTCTAAAATGCTCCTTCGACTAGGAAGGCCCTGAAACATTTAAATTTCTCATCTCAAAAATGCTTCTTTGACTAGGAAGGCCCTGAAACTTTAAATTTTCTCATCTCAAAAATGCTCCTTCGACTAGGAAGGCCCTGAAACTTTAAAAATTTTCTCATCTTTAAAATGCTCCTTCGACTAGGAAGGCCCTGAAACTTTAAATTTGCTCATCTAAATGTGTTCAATTATGCTCGGAGGTTTTACGGATTGTACCCAGAGGATTTGATGAATCATGCCCGGAGATCTTATAGATTGTACTTAGAGGTTCTAATGAATCATGCCCGGAGGTCTTACAGATTGTACCCGGAGGTTTTAACCTTACCTCATCATTTCAATTTTATCTTCTAGATCATCTTATCATTCCAGTTTCTTCTTTTTGTCATTTTCTATCTAAATATCACATTTTTCATCTCATTATATCTTTCAATCCCTTTTTCATTATCCCATCATATCCATAACTTTTTAATTTCCTCTTTCTTTCCAAATTTTAACATTTTTGTTTCAAAACTTCATTCCTTTTTTGTCACATCTTATTCCCAATCTTTCTCACATTTTCTGATTTTTTTTCTCTCTCTCTCTCTCTCTTTTTTTTTTTTAAGATTTTCCAAATTTTTAGTCTTCTAGTCTTCCAGAACCTTTTTTTTTATCCTATTGTCTTAACAAACAAACTCTCTTTTTTTTTTTTGTGTCAGAATGCATGTAATGGAATGCAATGTCATGTATGTCATGAATGCAATGCAAATGATAAACAATGCCTTACCAAGTCACATCATCAGCCTACCTTATTCCTTTCTTCAAAAATTTGTCATCCTTCATTCTTCTCTTTGCCTTATCATTCAATCTTTCAATGCCTCATCATTCTTCTTTCTTCAAATTTAGCAATCCTAAAATCATTTGCCCCATCACCATCGTTCATTCAATCTTCTTCTTGCCCCATAATTCTTCTTTCTTTAAATTTAGCAATCATCACTCGTTCAGTCTTCCCATTGCCCCTTCATCATCATTCATTTAGTGTTCTTCTTGCCCCACAATTCTTATCAAATTAAAACTCATCTATCCAAATCAAAACAACAAAATCATCCCAAACTATTCACAAGAACACTTCACCACTTCTCATATCTTCACGAAAATTCATGCTCTCGTAACAACCAAAGATTGCCCCAAGAATAGTCTTAAAAACACCATTACCACACTTGGTATCTTTAAAACAAGAACTTGCCCCCTATAAAAATCACAAAACTCTCATTTTCCACTTCTTCAAGTTCCTTTTTGAAAATAGGAAATTGCCTCACATAATAATTTTCCAAGATAAAACATTTGACTTTTAAATCTCTTAAAAATTGGTGATTACTATTGAGAACAAATAAAACGAGTTACGACTTGGTCTATCTGAATAAATGTGCTGATTTGGTGCATCAAGGATGTTTGGTTATCGAGAAAGGTTTTATTGATCAATGTCTCTTCATCTTGGCTCACAAATGAAACAAATTCCTTGAAAATCATTATTCCTTTTGTAAAAGTAACTTTCACAGAGCACAATCCATTTTAGCATTCTCTTAATTTGTTGATATGTGGACTTTAACAAATGTCAAGACTAGTTGTGATGGCTCAAATTTTTGGGCAAGGATTCAAATCTCAAATCAGATTTTCAAGGTGACGGTTTTTCAATTTCTCAAAAGGTCTTGATTGAAAGCATCACTCCTCTAGTTTTTCTTCTTTCTTATTATTGCCTTAGCATAGTCACAAACAATGGCCTTGAGTTGTTTCAAATTTGCTCTAGACTGCCCTTTCATGGGTTTTCACCCTAGAGCTTCATTCCCTTTTTTTTTCTTCCTCTTTTTTTTATTGATTATTCTACCATGCATTTGAGAATTCAAATTTCATTACAAACTAAATAATGATGGTGGTTCCTCAAAGAAAAGCTTTTCAATACAAGCATCTTTATTTGATCAAAATGGACTTTTAAGCACGTACTGTAGGCCAAGTTTTAGGTTTTTCAAAGAATGGATAAATAGGCCCAAAATAAGTGTTTTCAAGGTTTATCGAACCAAGGATTATTTCTTCGATTGTGAACATCTATCCTTCCCACTCTTCGAAGCATTTTTCTTTTCTTTTCTAACCTTTTATTCTCAATCATTTCTTTTTTTTTCTTTTTTTTTGCATCTACCTCTTTCATTTTTTTCAATTTCTTGTTTTTTCATATTGATTTCCATCTTCACATATCCTTCTTCTCACATTTGCCCCTTAACAAGGGCATCATTTTCTTGCATTTGACATAAGACCAATCACTAATGCTTCTAAAACTCCTCTGATGTATTTGCCTCTCCAATGTGGAGGGTGATCCTTGGTCAAGGTTCATTTAGAAAAGAAATCAATAAGCTCAAAAGGGGTAACAAAGGGATGATTTCATTTCAGTAATAGGAATATGAAAGATGGCCATTTGTCATATCAAATATTGACACTTCTATTGAAAACCAATCCTCAAGATGAAAATTCGGCCTTTGAAATCATTTGAATATCCCTTGTGCATGGTTTCACAATCAATTTTTTTCTTCTTTTCTTTTCTTTTTTTTTACTTCCTTTTTCTTTGCTTTTTTTTTTTTTCACAACTCATGCCTAAAATGTATCAATTCAACTTTATGAAGGCCATATGCAATAATTTTCATTATCATGGTTTAAAATAGGAAAAAGGATATCAATCAGATTAAAAATGGTCATTAAAAGATGTTGAGGTTATCAAAAGCTTGGCTCTTTCAATCATTTTGTCCCAAGATATAGTGAAGGGTGGTTTGAATTAGGAAGTTCAAGGTATGAGAAAGAATTTTGGGTTGATATGTTTGGGACTCTTAGCTTGGCCTTAACATCTATCAAATTTTCAAATACAAAGTCCTTAAGAGAATGCTTCATGAATTGGTCCTTCAAAACAGTTCAAAACGTTTTGCAAATTCATCAATCATTTCATTGCTCATTACCTTAATGAAGATCATTGACTTCAAAAGCTTATCATGGTACGCAAAAATGAATGAATGAATTTCAAGCTTGTGTTTCTTTATGGATTCCAAGTTTTCATTGAATTGGGAAGTATACTGGAAATGTAATGGCTAGGTCTATTCATTCTCAATAACAATCACCAATGTTTTCAAAATTATTTTATTTCATCAACTTGGAAAGAAAAATATGGAAAGCTTTCAAAACAACTTGATGCAAATCTCAAGAATCCTGAGAACATCTCACATCCACAAATTACCTATAGGAAATTTGGCCTATGGAAGAGCAGACTTCCATTGTTTAATAAGCTCTTGAGTCATGGCACTACTACTGATGAGTTCTTTAACCTTTTCTCCAATATGTCACATTTATGTTGTATCCCTACAGCCATACTGTCAACTACTTCTCTCTTTAACTTCTCTTGTTCAACAGGATCATCCAAGTTTAGGACGAAAATAGGGTCAACAGGACTAGACCTTATACCAGGTTGACTTTGGCCCATAGTACGGCCTTGTCCTCCCATTGAAGGTGTTGCATGAGCATAAACCTTTGGAGACATTTGGGCTTAATGGGTGAACCCTAAAGGGTATGGTGGATCATCACTAGGATATTCCTCCGCTGTTAGGTCTTGCACAACTCCTTTCCCCTTAGCATACTCATCATCAACTCCATCATCTTGGTCATCTGCTCTCGAGTTTCCTCTTGAGCTTCGACAATCTCTTGTTGCAATTTTTCCATCCCGTCAATCCGTGCTAATTGCTCATTCTCCATTGCTCTAGTTCGTGCACGAGTTTGGTATGAATGATTTGAAGGGGCTATTTTTGTACCTTTGTTGTCACAATTAGATAAAATATTTTTTTATTAAATGCTCATGAAGGAAAAGCAAAAGTAAGAATAATTTTTGTGAGAAATTTATTGTATAACAAAAATTGTCTCATAACAAAAATTTATAAAAACCAATGCTTATAAAACTTGTCTCATAACAATTGTTGAACAAAGTTAAAGATCCACTACATCCATAAAGAACATGTAAGGCGTCCACCTAAGCCTCCTCAACAAACTGTAGTGATTTTGGATTTCGTCCAATAGTAGTCGCAAATTCTCCCCATGCTCGGTAAGTGGGCTGACTCCGAGCTTCAAATCCCTTATTCTGTCTTCCATGTCTCTTGCTCTATGAGCCATGACATTAATCTATTCAATCATGGAAACCAGAAGATGTGAATCACGAGCTCTCCTCAAGGTAGCATACTTCTCCTTTAGGTCATTCAACTTATTAACAACCTTTTGTAGGATCTGCAAGTATTCTTGGGATCAATTGAGGGCACCTTGCAAACTCATCTGCTCGCTTATGACCTTGCCTTCAAGTTCTTCACATTCGGTCCCCTTCTTTTGTATCTTAGCTTTGAGTTGTTCATTCTTTTCCCGCAAACGCTTATTTTCAGACCTTGAGAGCTGCTCCTTCAAGTATCTGATTTCATCTATCAACTTATACTTCTCTTGATGGACTCTTGTATATGCTTATTCCCTTCTCCCTAACTTCTCCTCTGTTTCACATTTGAGTTTCTTAATTTCTCTCTCTAAGTCCCTTTTTTCTTCCTCTAATTTCCTCTTGGCAATCTCCAAGTCTATCATGGGATCTCAAGGTATGGGCTCTTCACTTTTCTTGACACCTTCTTCGAGTGGAAGCCTAACATCCTTGCCTCATCTCGCATGCCATACTGAGTATTCGGGAGGGTCCTTCTCTGGAAATATTCCTTTCTCAATCCTGAGAGTTGCCTTCCAAGCCTTGACATCGTCTTTTATTTTCTTTACAAATCCTTCTTCTGCATATGTATACTCGTGCTGACCGAGTCCTTGAGTCATTGGAATGAATTGCTCATATCTCAATTGTTTTCATACCATAAGAGGTGCATAAGAGATAGTACCCCATATACCTAAAAGTGGAACCCATGGCTTACCACCGCAAGCATATAACATAGATCTCCGTGGCATCCAAGGTGCCCTCCAAACAATATCTTTTTTCTTGGTCTTGCGTAATAATGAAACCCATTCTCCTTTCGTCTTCAGTGCAGGCCAAGTCTTCTCACAGAATTCTTTTATCGGGACTGTATTGAGATAAGCTTCTCGAAATTTTTCTTCGTTACCTCCGAGGTGACTTTTCATCCAAATGTATAACAATGGTGTACATCCAATGAAACGTCCTTCTCCCTTGCGGCGGTAGAAATTTAAAGACCTAAAAGTCTCTGACAAGATAATTGGAGCCACATTCACCTCATGATCAAGCTGCTCAACAAAATCCACAGTTGTAACCTCAATGTGTCCTAAGAATTTAGGGAACACGGCCATACCATACACAGCTAATGCCATTATGCTCATGTGTTGTTCTTTCGTTAACTGCTTCTGAAGACAACTTCGTAGAAAACTCTATGGCACATAAGTGGTCTCTCCTTTCTGCCTTGTGTGATGATCAATTTCTTGAACACTATGGCCAATCATAGAGGACAATTTCTTACGATATCATGATTTCCTTTTCTTCCAATGGATTTTGTTGGGATTTTCTAACTCATGACGGAGCAAGAATGAATACTCCTCTATGGTTGGCATCAAATCGACCTCATTGAAGACAAAGCATCTGTAGGACGGGTCCCAAAATTGCACCATGGCCTTTATCAAATCCAAGTCAACTTCCACTGATTATAGTAGCATCAAGTCCCCATACTTTTTCTAAAATTTTGTCTTCCTCTCTTCATCCCATGCCTTCCAAATTCCTAGCAACTCGGTGTAGTCATTTTGTCTTAGGTCCAAATGAATCCTCTTTGGCAGAGTAGAAACAAAACAAACAGGTAGGCAATCACCATTCTCACGTTGGGCCTTTTCGGATCGTTCTTTCACTATGTGCGCCGGTTCCTATTGCGATAATTTCTCCATGGATGCAAATGGATCTTAACCTATTCAATTTGTTATGTGACTAAAAAAAAAAGAAAAATGCAAGGAATGATAATATGCATTATGTTTGTTTTTTTTTTATTTCCTATTTTTTCTTTTTGGTTTATTATTTTTGTTTTTTCATATTTTTCTTGTATGAGATGATGGTCATTCTTTGTGTCCTAATATAGGCTTCAATTCTAAAGCTTTAGCTTACGAGTGGGCATCATAAGTTCACTATATGCTTGGCTTGGATAGACGGATTACTAAAGGTTCCCGGACTGTTCCCCACTATCGTCCACATGGACTAGTAAGGCACCCCAATCCTCACCCATTATAGGCTTCAAATGGAAAGGGTTCAACCTGAGTGGGAGTATTTCACTGGCCTATGTGGAGGTTACCACCTCACGAAGGCAAAGCTACTTTACTTCCTTTTAAAAAGGTAAGCCCAGGTCGAGGGCTAATGCATGCACATGTAAGTGGAGTGTGTGTATTTAAATGTCTTATGAAACTTAAAGTTTTTAAGCAAGATTTTGATAACCTTAAACTACCTAATGGCCTGACTCTCTAATTCCCCAATGGAGTCGCCAAACTGTCATAGTGTATTAAGTTTCGGGGAAAACCTAATAGCTAGACACAAAACTACGGAGTCGCCACCAACCATTCCAACCTAGGTGTGATTGTTCACCTATTCAAACTAAGGATAAGGCTTGGTCTACGTTGAAAGTTCTAAGTTCGGGAGTACGGTTACGTGTGAGGAAGGATTAACACCCTCAAAACGCCCATCCTAAAATGGTACCAAATAATCTAAGGTTATCTTAATTTTGCCTTCGACTTTAATTTCGATATAATTTAATATTGAAAAATCTTTTAAGTCTCCTCCATCAAACTGGTTGGACAACTTAAAAAAATTTCCTCACCTCAAGAGTATTCAAGTAGGACCAATCACCTTTCTTGAAGAGGCTCCGTCGTCGGATTGTTTAGATATTTTATGCAAACCCTATTTTGACTCCTATCCAATTTCCATTTATTATTTTATCTTATTTTATTCTATTGTTATTATTTTCTTATATACATTATTATTTCATATATTTTTATATCTTTAAATAAACATGAATTATTTGATATTAAAGATTTTCTTAAATACCTTCCATCAAGCTAGTAAGACCTTAAAGAAAAGAAACTTTCTCACCTTGGGAATTTTCAAAAAAACTACTCAAGCGCAATTTTCTTTAAATTCCATCCTCGGAATAATTCACATTTATTAAAATATTTAATTCAATTTAATTTAATTTTTATTTATTTCAATTCTTTTCTAATTTTAATTCTAATTTATTAATTTGATCTTTATTATTTATTATAATGAACTTAATTTTAATTTACTATTTTTTTAGTCTAATTTAATTTTTATATTTTACAATTAGATTGATTTATTAAATATTGGAAATATCCCCTTAGATCTTCCATCAAGCTGGTAAGACCTAAAAGAAACATCCTCACCTCAAGATATCTAAAAATACTACTCAAGCGCAGTCCTTTTAGAATTCCATCGTCGGAATATTTGTAGTTGTATTATTTTATTCTACATTAAAATTTTTATGACTTTTAATTCCTAATTTGATTACAAATTCTTTTGCTCGTAATTAAATTTAATTAATTCTTATTTCAATTTTTTAATAAATTTGAGTTTTAAATATCGGAAATAATTTTTTAAATCTTCCATCAAGCTGGTAAGACTTAAAAAGGACCTCCTCACCTTAAGATTTCCGAGAATATTACTCGATCGCAATCCCCTCGGAGTTCCATCATCGGAATAATTTTCGTTTGTTTGAATGCGTGATATTATTTCATTTGATCTAGTTTCTAAATGCATTAATTTTATTAATTCTTAATTTTTTATTTTATCATTTATTGCTTTGACAAACTTATGATTTTAATTTGATTTTTATTTTTATGATGAATTTTAAATATTGGAAATATCCTTTTAAATCCTCCATCAAGCTGGTCGGACTTAAAAAAAATCTCCTCACCTCAAGATCTCTGAAAGTATTACTCGATCGCGATCCTTTCAGAGTTCCATCATCGGAATAAATCATGTCTACCTTTAATATAAATCTTATCATTATTTATTATTTTATTTTTAACTTTGTATTTTCATTTAAATTTATTTATTTTTATCTTCATAACCTAAATAATTTTTTTCTATAATTTCCGAAAGAGACGTATTAAATTTCTAGAATCTTATTCTATATACAAAATTCATCTCCTAGTCACTCATGCAAACCAAGTCAGCATATCATAACACTATCATGCAAACAGATCACATCATTAAGTTAAAACAAATTATTATTAAATCATCATTATCTTATCAAGTCATTAAATCACATGCAAATTATTTAATTAATTGAATTTATTAACATGCTATAATATTTTAATAAGCAAATTAATTATCAAGTTATTAAATTAATTAACTAGTTATGCAAATTATTAAATTGACGTGGAAATCAGTTAATTGATTAACAAACAAACAAAACCAAAATAATAAAAAAAAACAAACCTGGAGATCGGTCCAATCCATCTTTTCTTTAATTGGTCGAATGAAGTTGGCTTGGTAATGGTGATACAGCAGATGTGTTGGTCATGGGTATAAGCTGGTGCGATGAAGCTTCAGCAGCGAGAAGACTAAGGTGGCTGTGACGCTGAGCAGAGAAGTGGCAGCGATGAAGGATGCACAACCCCAGTTTGTTACTTTTCTTTTCTTTATGCTTCAACCTTTCTTCCCTTGTTTTCTTTTCCTGGTATCACGTAGCCTTCTTTCCTTTAGCAAATGCAACCTACGATTTACCAAGAATGAAACAAGAAACAGCAGGCACGAGCGGCAAGGACAATGACGAGCAACAATGTCGAAGCAGCTTGTCTTGTCTTCTTTGTATTTCTTTAAAGCTTTCTCTGACTTTAGTTTTGAAACTTTCTTTCTCAACTTTCTGTTCTTGTTTTGTTTTCTTTCTAACCCTCATGGGTGCTTTTAAACTTTCTTCCCTTCTCCACGAAGCCAGTAGCAACAACGGTAGGAAATCTGCAACAGCTCCTTAGTCAGTAGGTTTCGGTTTGGCTTCAAACAGCAGCAAGTTTCGGCTTTTCAAGCTTTCTCCTACTCGACTATCCTTTTTTTTTATTTCTTGCTCGTGTATTCCTGTATCTTTTCTTTCATGCAAGATCAGCCCCTTTAAGCTTGGCTTTATGCATTTTTTGGGAGCTATGGATATGTGAGTCAGCAAACAAGTGGTGGTTTTGGGTTTGTTGCTGTCCACGTTTTTACTTTCTTTTTCATGCAGACGGTAGCAAACACCTTTGCAATGAGAGGCTTCACGACAGTGAAGAACCAAAGCAGGACAACAAGATGATGATAGTGGATGGAAGCTTCGGTGATGAGTAGTGGTGCTTGGAGGATGCAGTGATGGCGCCGGTGGAAGAGTTGGAAACCGTGAACCAAAAGGCGGGTGCAAGAGGAGTAAGCAAGGAACAGTGATGGTGTTGGTATAGAGCGGACAGACCAGCCCTCCCCCCCAATGGTGATGCTGAGGCAAGGTTATAATAAAGATCATGAAGCACGGCTGTATCCCCTACTTTTAACCCTAATTCTCTTGTTTTTATAGCCTCAATATCTCCTCCTTAAAATATGCCCTTGATTGGACCAATTTCAAAATCAAAATCCAAAGATCTCATACGTGATTCTTATCTTAATTTTTTTGATTTATTTCCTTTTGGTTCTTCTTGTAATATTAATTCAAAATTTTGATATCTTTTCCAAAAGACTTAAACAAACATTCAATTTACAAGATTTCTTCCCAAAACCAAATTCCACCTAAATCTCATTTAATTTTCATGATTTTTTATTGACTTTTGTTAGCTTTAAATTGCCATACATATTTTGAAATGACAAAAACTTAAGTGAGCTTTAATGTTTTAATTCATATTGTAAATTTGCCTTATCACACATGATTTTCTCAATACATTTTAAGTGATCATACCCAAACATTAAGACCATGATTTAATGATACATCCTTATTGGTCTTAAATCTTTATAAATGTTTTGAATATTTTAGAAAATCACTTAATGAATTTTTGGACAATGTTTTTATCAAAGAAAGTCATGAAAAACTCCCACAAAAGTGCCAATATGTTTTGGGTTGAATTAGGATCAAAGACCACATCATTTCTAACCTAAAAGTGCAGGAAAAACCCATTCTGGAGGAATGGGATCGATCCCCTAAGGAAAGGGATCGATCCCTTTTTGGCAGTGTGCCCCGGAATGCCAAAATGAAGAAAAGGATCGATCCCTTTGGTAAAAGGATCGATCCCTTTATGTCAGAAAGTCCCCAACGGCTATTTTCTGTGAGATACAACGGCTAGTGTCGGTTTTGGCTCCAACCAACGTCCACAAACCATCCAAGGGGCTATAAATAGAGGCTTAGAAGCTAAAGGAAGGAAGAGGAACAACCAAGCAACATCTTTCATCATCTTATTCATCTTCCTCAAGCCTCAAACAACAATCAAGAGCTCCAAGGTCTACATCATCTATCATTCTCATATTCTTTGTAGTGCTTAGCACAAATATTGTATAGGCTTCTCATTGAGCTTAATTTCTGTAATCACTTGCCTACCTAGAGGCTTATCTTTGATTACATTATTTGTATCTCATCAATCCTTGTAAAGGGGAGGTTTCTCTTAAGCCTAGAAAAGAGGGAGGTTTCTCTTTAGCCTTAGAAAAAGAGGGAGGTTACTCTTGAGCCTAGAAAAGAGAGAGGTTTCTCTTGATCCTTGAAAAGAGGGAGTGTAACAAATTCAAGTATAGTGAATTTGGGGAAAATCCTTGGGAGCGTCTCAAGGTAGAGGACGTAGGCAAGGTAGCCGAACCTCTATAAATCGATTGTGTAAATCTCTCTCTCCTTACTCTTTATTTACTTGCACTTATATTGTGTTTATTTCATTGAACTTGAATTGCATGCTTGTCTAGCCTAGAGAACTTAGAAAATATCAATATAGGCTAGAGAATTTAGAGAAACCGAAAAACGAGCTTAAGGTTAGTTAAAAACCGATTCACCCCCCCTCTCGGTATAGCCTATAAGAGCCAACAATTGGTATCAGAGCTTGGGCTCGAGATTGAATTAGATTAACATCTATCGAGCAAAACGATCTTAAATGGCTCACTTGAATGTAGGCACACCCCTAGGAGAAGAGGGACAATCGTTAGTTAGACCTCCACTCTTCAATGGAGAGAATTACTCTTATTGGAAAATAAGAATGATGTTATTTGTACAATCTAATGATTATGAAGTGTGGAGAATTATAGTGAATGGTCTTAAAATTCCTATGAAGAAAGTAGATGGAAAGGATGTCCCTAAGAGTGAGGATGAGTGGGACACAAATGACATGAGAGTGGCACAATTGAATGCCAAGGCCATGCACACTCTCTTTTGTGCATTAGGTCCCAATGAGTATAATAGAGTGTCCCTATGTGAAAATGCTAAGCAAATATGGGACAAACTAGCCATCACACATGAAGGGACCAATCAAGTTAGAGAGACTAAGGTAGGAATGCTCACACATGATTATGAGCTATTTAGGATGAAAGAAAATGAGTCCATTAGCGAAATGTTTACTAGGTTTAATGATATAATTAATGGACTTAAGGCTCTAGGCAAGGCTTATTCTAATGTTGAAATGGTAAAGAAAATTTTGAATAGCTTGCCTAAATCATGGGAGGCAAAGGTAACCGCAATAGAAGAGTCTAAAGATCCAAATACCTTGTCTCTAGATGAACTTATGGGCTCCCTACTTACATATGAGATGAAATTGAAAAGAAATGAAGAGCCTTCAAAGAAAGTAGGGGTAGCACTTAAGTCTTCCACTCATGAAGTCCTTGAAGATGATAGTGATGAGAGTGGAAATGAGGAAGAAAAGGAAATGGCAATGTTTGCCAAAAGATTCAATAGATTTATGAGAATGAAAGAGAGAGAGCAAAATAGAAAGCATCATAGGGGAGAGTCAAGTAGAAGAGAAAAGGACCACTTAGTGTGTTATGAATGCAATGAACCGGGTCACACTAAGCTAGATTGCCCCATACTTAGGAAGGAAAAGGATAGGAAACCTAAGAAGAAAGCATTTGTGGCTGCATGGAGTGATAGTGATAGCTCCGATGAGGAAAATGTAGATGAAGAGGTAGCCTACTCATGCTTTATGGCTATTAGTGATGATGAGGCTAGTAGCAGTTCTAGTGAAAATAATGATTATACCTTTAGTGAACTACAAAATGCCTTTGATGATTTAGCAAATGAATATAAATCAATGCATGCAAAATATAACAAAAAGTTAAATAAATTTAGAAAAGAGAATGAAATTTTGATCAATACAAATGTTGAGTTGGAGGAGAAAATAAAAGATCTAGGCTCAAAGAATGATGAACTCAACAAGGTGAAATTAGAGCTAGAAAAGAAATTAGAAGATATTAAAGATAAATTGGCAAATCCTAGCTCTTTGACTATTGAGGATGAAAAGGAAAAACCTAGCTCTAGTGAATGCAATAATCATTCTTATGATGATTTACAAGATGCTTTTGATGAGCTAGCTAGTGAATTTGAATGCATGAACTCAAAATACAAGAAAATGATCACAAAATTAAAAATGGAAAATGATGAGCTATTGAATGCTAAGTTAGCATTTCAAAAGAAATTAGAGGAAGCTAATCTAGAAATAAATGAGTTGAATGAAAAGAATACAAATTTGCATAACTCATTTTCTAGGTTCTATATGGGTCAACAAAAGCTAGATCATATGTTAGAGACCCAAAGAGCTTTCTTTGACAAAGATGGGTTAGGTTATAATGAAAAACAAAAAGAAACTCATCTGAGGAATTTCTTAGTGAGCAAAAATACTATGCATGATCTATCTCTTACATGCTCACTATGCAATAGAATAGGACACTCTTCACAAGCATGCACATATAGAAAAACCACATTTAGAGGAAGAGTTGTTAGAAAAATGTGGGTGCCAAAGCATGCAATAAATAATGATGAATTATGCTTGAAATGGATCCCAAAAGGATCTAAAATTGTAAATACTAACTCTCATGGACCCAAGAAAGTTTGGGTACCAAAGCATGCTTGAATTTGTGTGTTGTAGGAGTGTTAGAGCATGGAGATACAAGATACAATGAAGTTTGAATGCTCAACACATCCTCATGGAGTTTGCTTGTGCCAATGAGAAAAAGGAAGAGCTTGGAAATCCATCTTTGACAAATCACAACAATTCCTCAAAGGATGGCTCAAGGTGGATCCAACACATCAAGGCAAAGCATTCTCTAGCAAAGGAGTTTTGTAAGTTTAATTCTTTACTCCTTAAAACTTTATTTGATTATTTGTGCTTTGATAATGATTTGTGATGCATTGTGAGTTGAATGATAGAACAAAAGGTATGATAAATGATTAATGAGAAATTTGGTTGATGATTCTTGATGCATTGTGAGTTGTGATTGAGCAAAAAGCATGATTGTTGACTGTTTGATGGACAATTCTTGATGGATGAATGAAAGACATGATTTATGATTTTGAAATGATTTTTGGATTTCTGTAGTTTGAGCAAGTTTGATATGCTTAGATAATATATTTAGTTGCTCAAAAACTGATAAATGTGTCATACATGCAAAATACCATGTCATGAGCTTTAATGAAGAGTTTGCATGTTGGAAATTATGGCATGTTGTTCACATAATATATGCTTTGATGATATATGTGCTTAAAATCTATGTGAACAAGTTTGTTTTGACATATTTATGTAATCTAATGCATTGGTTTGGTCAAAATATGCTTAAATCTTAAAATGACCCCCTTTGGGGCCAAAAATACATTTTATTGTGTAAATTCTTCCAAAATTGCAAAATCTTTTGTAAAATGGTTTTTCATTCAGATTTTTCATTCATACAAGTCCAAAATCATGTTTTACAAATGTCTAAACCTTTACTTGGACTTAAATTACTCAAAAATGAAGTTTTGGCACCTCAAAGGTTGGATTTTCTGTCAAAAACTGCAGACACAGGATGAGGGATCGATCCCTTAGCAAGAAGGATCGATCCCCTTGAGCAGAATGCAGGAAATTTGCATTCTGGAATTAAGGGATCGATCCCCCTCCCAAAGGGATCGATCCCCCCAGGCCAAAATGGCTATTCTGCACTTTTTTAACCGAATTTGAGAAGGATTTTTCACTTTCTTGATATCTTCTTTCTTCTCAAGTTAAAATTCATTGTTTTAACTTCTTGTTGATGATCTTTAATGTATGAAAATTCATTTTTCGTTGATATCATGCCTCAACTTCATCAATTAATATCATTTCCAACAAATGGTATCACTTTCAACAATCTATATCATTTTTCTTGAACTCACAAGTGCAAAATCAGTTTTCTCATTGAAAATGGTCATGAATTGCATAAATCTTGAAATAATCTTGAAATATACTTTAAATGAATACTTAAACATAATTTTGAGATCTATTTCAATGATTTATGGATATATTTGAGAATTTGATGAACTTGTGCATAATGAGTGTTTTTCATATCTTTTGTTCATCTTAGTCAAGCATGCTTATAGGATTATGTCTCTTGGCTTGACTTATCAATTCCACACTAGGTTTCATGATAATTTTACATCTAGTGGATTGATTTCAAATATAAATTCAACAATTGGTAATGGTCATTGGCCTATAATTTGTGATGGTAAATGGATCCTCAATGTTCAAATGCATGAAACTTTATCATCCTTGTACTTAAAGAACTAAGGTCTTAATGACAACACCAACATTCAAAGATAAATGCAAACTTGAACAAATTTAATATCCATGCATTTATTATTTGAATATTTCCTTGCTCATAATTAGTTAAGGACTTGAATTAGAAAATGAGCATAGGATTTGTGTGCTTGAAACCATGGAAGAAAATATGTTTGCTTGAATTCCTTGATGTTTTGAATCTTCCATATGGTATCAATTTGTGAATATGAATATGGATTAATCTTTTATGATTGTGTACTA
Source organism: Heritiera fomes (assembly GCA_032173925.1). Taxonomy (NCBI): domain Eukaryota; kingdom Viridiplantae; phylum Streptophyta; class Magnoliopsida; order Malvales; family Malvaceae; genus Heritiera; species Heritiera fomes. The sequence goes on along the minus strand of JAPDPM010000001.1, from coordinate 22,186,828 downwards.
ATGTTTAATTGATCCATATGCATATTTGATGATCTGTGTTGTGTTCTTGCATATTTAGAATGAGTATTTTCTTGACATGAACACACTACACATAGATATTGGATTCATGCAAAATGCCTAAGTTAACCATTAGTAACAATTGGTATTTAGATTGAAATAACAATTAGTATCATTGGAAACCATATTTTCAATAATTGGTAAGCCAAAACTAAATTACCAATTGGTTTGAGCTTTAAATTGACAATTCTTCTCATGCTCTTTAAGATTGAAATAACTAATAGAGAAGAATTCTCTTAGGATATTTTTGTATGAAACTCTTGTGTGCTAGAATTTGAAGTTAATTGCTATATGATTTAATTCTAGACACAATATTTCTTGAAGATGATTTATGAGCACATGCATATGATATGTTATATAATTTTAGCTCATAATCATGATGTATTACCATGCACCTTAGTCGGACCTTAGAGAACAATTGATATACTTAGGTGCTTGCTTAACTTCTTACCAATTGGAACCTTCTTGCAAAATTACTTATCAACAATTGGTATCCAAATTATTTATAAACAATTGGTATTGGATCATAAGTCATATTCATTGCATGAATATTTCATACTCTTTGAGAATATTGACTTATTTATTTGTGCTATAAGTCCCATGTACTAACATGTTTCTTGTTGGATGGAGCATTTTTATTTATTCTCACATAGCCATGATTTTAGGGGGAGCATATTTTTTATTATTTTTCCTTCTTTTTGCTATGACAAAAAGGGGGAGAGATAGAAAAAGGGAGAGATAGATATAGAGAGAGAGATATTAAGGGGGAGAAATAGTTTAAAAATTCATTTTCAAAACCCATGCTTATATTAAGGGGGAGCTTTATAAAATCCTGCTTTATTTGAGGGGGAGTATTTTATCAAAGAATTTTCAAAGCAAATTTACATTAAGTTTTGTCATATCAAAAAGAGGGAGATTGTTAGCTTTAAATTGCCATACATATTTTGAAATGACAAAAACTTAAGTGAGCTTTAATGTTTTAATTCATATTGTAAATTTGCCTTATCACACATGATTTTCTCAATACATTTTAAGTGATCATACCCAAACATTAAGACCATGATTTAATGATACATCCTTATTGGTCTTAAATCTTTATAAATGTTTTGAATATTTTAGAAAATCACTTAATGAATTTTTGGACAATGTTTTTATCAAAGAAAGTCATGAAAAACTCCCACAAAAGTGCCAATATGTTTTGGGTTGAATTAGGATCAAAGACCACATCATTTCTAACCCAAAAGTGCAGGAAAAACCCATTCTGGAGGAATGGGATCGATCCCCTAAGGAAAGGGATCGATCCCTTTTTGGCAGTGTGCCCCGGAATGCCAAAATGAAGAAAAGGATCGATCCCTTTGGTAAAAGGATCGATCCCTTTATGTCAGAAAGTCCCCAACGGCTATTTTCTGTGAGATACAACGGCTAGTGTCGGTTTTGGCTCCAACCAACGTCCACAAACCATCCAAGGGGCTATAAATAGAGGCTTAGAAGCTAAAGGAAGGAAGAGGAACAACCAAGCAACATCTTTCATCATCTTATTCATCTTCCTCAAGCCTCAAACAACAATCAAGAGCTCCAAGGTCTACATCATCTATCATTCTCATATTCTTTGTAGTGCTTAGCACAAATATTGTATAGGCTTCTCATTGAGCTTAATTTCTGTAATCACTTGCCTACCTAGAGGCTTATCTTTGATTACATTATTTGTATCTCATCAATCCTTGTAAAGGGGAGGTTTCTCTTAAGCCTAGAAAAGAGGGAGGTTTCTCTTTAGCCTTAGAAAAAGAGGGAGGTTACTCTTGAGCCTAGAAAAGAGAGAGGTTTCTCTTGATCCTTGAAAAGAGGGAGTGTAACAAATTCAAGTATAGTGAATTTGGGGAAAATCCTTGGGAGCGTCTCAAGGTAGAGGACGTAGGCAAGGTAGCCGAACCTCTATAAATCGATTGTGTAAATCTCTCTCTCCTTACTCTTTATTTACTTGCACTTATATTGTGTTTATTTCATTGAACTTGAATTGCATGCTTGTCTAGCCTAGAGAACTTAGAAAATATCAATATAGGCTAGAGAATTTAGAGAAACCGAAAAACGAGCTTAAGGTTAGTTAAAAACCGATTCACCCCCCCTCTCGGTATAGCCTATAAGAGCCAACAACTTTCTCCAAAGTTTCCAAATCCAAATTTCCATTTTATTTCAAAATTCATATTTAAAGCCTAGTCAATATTTCTAAGACCAAACATATCTGTCCAATATTTTAAAAGCTCAAATTAACTCTCGAAATCAAATTCTGAAATGCAATTGTTCGAGAGTTGAAATTGATCTTACCAAAAATGTGCCCAGACAAAAATGATGTCTACAATCTCTGATTTAATTTCTTTTTCAATTTCTGCCTAGATTTTATTTAAATTTAAATTTTAATTTTTTCCTTTAATTTCCAAATCAGATTTTTGACTTTTCCTTATGTTGAGATCTTGATTTTCCTTTCTAAATTTCCTTTTTTTGGAGCTTGGCCACTTTATTTTTATTATTTTTTTCCATTTTTATTTTCTTTTCATTTTTTTATATTTTTATTTTTAGTAATAAACAAAAAATTAAATTCATCTTCTAATTATCAAACCCAAAAGGCCCAATAACATTAAAAGACTCCGGACAAAATAGGGTGTCTACAGACACCTTCTACCATATAAAGCTTCATATGGTGTCATCCCAATACTTGTATGATAGCTATTATTATAAGTAATGTCAGATGGTCATCCCATGAGCCTTTAAAATCCAAAGCATAAGCTCTCAACATATCCTCGAGCGTTTGAATAGTGTGCTCAAATTGCCCATCAGTCTGCGGATGAAAAGCTGTGCTAAAATTTAACTGAGATCCCATGGCCTCTTGAAAATGTTCCCAAAAATGAGAAGTAAACCTGGAATCTCTATCCGATGTGATGCTCACTGGAACATCGTGTAGTCTGACGACTTCTCTCACATACAAGTCTGCCAAAGTGTTAAGTGCATCTGTAGACTTCATAGGTAGGAAGTGAGCTGACTTGGTTAACCGATCCACAACTACCCAGATACCATCATGATTCCTCTTGGTCTGCAGTAGTCCCATAATGAAATCCATCGTAATGTGTTCCCATTTCCACATAGGTATAGGCAGAGGATGTAGCAAACCTGCCGGTCTTTGGTGCTCTACCTTAACCTGCTGGCATGCGAGACACTTTGCTACAAACTCAGCTATGTCTCTCTTCATGCCAGTCCACCAATACACCTTACGAAGATTATGATACATCTTCGTGTTCCCTCGATGCAACGTGTACTTAGTGGAATATGCTTTTGTCAAAATCAGCTTCCTCAACTCTTTATCCTTAGGAACACATATACGGTTATCAAATCTCAAAATTCCATCACTACCAATGTCGAATTCCGAAATTATACCTGATTGAATTCCATCCATAGCCTCAATACAATAGGCATCTTCCCTTTAAGCAATCCGAATTCTATCCATCAATTTCGACTCAATCATTAGACTAGTCGTCATTCCAAATTGCTCATAAGGTGTAACATTTAAACTAAGGCTTGCAAACAATTCTAGCAGTTCATATTCTCTTACCATCATGTGCGACACTATACCCACATGCTTACGGCTCAGAGCATCCACTACCACATTGGCCTGTCCCGGGTGGTACAAGATCTCACAGTCATAATCCTTTAGAAGCTCAAGCCATCTCCTTTGTCTCATATGCAATTCTTTATGAGAGAACAAATATTTCAAACTTTTGTGATCCGTAAAAATCTGAAATTTCTCACCATATAAGTAATGCCTCCAAATCTTTAGAGCAAATACTACTGCAGTTAACTCCAAGTCATGAGTTGGGTAGTTCTTCTCATGGTCCTTTAAATTCGAGCACCATATGCCACTACCTTACCATGTTGCATTAGCACACAACCCAAACCTTGGCCTGGGGCATCACTATACACTGAAAATCCTCCTGAACTACTACGAATGGTCAGGATAGGTGCAGTCGTCAACCTTCATTTCAACTCTTGAAAACTTCGTTCACAAACATCATTCCATTCAAACTTTACCTCTTTGCGCGTCAAACGCGTCAATAGAGCATCTAATCTCGAGAAACCCTCTACAAATCTTCGATAGTAGCTAGTTAGACCCAAGAAACTCCTTATCTCCATCACTATCTTCGGTCTCCCCCATTGAACCACCGCTTCAATCTTCGATGGATCAGCCGAAACTCCATCTTTACAAATTATATGACCTAAAAAGGAGATATCATCTAGCCATAAATTACATTTACTTAGCTTGGCATACAATCCTCGATCTCTAAAGGTTTCCAAAACTATCCTTAAGTGCTGCTCATGCTCTTCCTGAGACCTCGAATACACCAATATGTCATCGATAAAGACAATGACAAACTGGTCTAAGTATGACTTGAACACATCATTCATCAAATTCATAAAAGCCGCGGATGTATTGGTCAGACCAAACGACATCACAAGAAATTCATAGTGACCATACCGTGTCCTGAATGCTTTCTTAGGGATATCTTCACTTCGAATCTTCAATTGGTGATATCCCGACTTCAAGTCTATCTTGAAAAAGACTTGCGCATCCTTGAGCTGATAAAAAAGATCGTCAATCCTGGAAAAAGGATACTTGTTCTTGATCGTCACCTTATTCAACCATTGGTAGTCGATGCACAGCCACATGCTGCCATCTTTCTTCCAGAACAAATAGCACAGGAGCACCCCAAGGTGATATGTTGGGTCGTATAAATCCTTTATCTAGTAACTCTTGCAATTGTTTCTTAAGTTCTTCCAATTCTACTAAAGCCATTTGATAGGGAGGTCTCAAAATGGGCTCAGTCCTTGGCACCAAATCAATAGTAAACTCTATCTCCCTATCCGGAGAAAGTCTTGGAAGATCGTCCGGAAACACCTCGAAAAATTCCATGACTACGAAATTTCATGAAGTTCGGGATGTTTCTGATCTACGTCCACCACATATGCTATAAATCCTTCACATAACAAATATATTATATCAATTTAACCTTAATTAAACCAAACAAGCACATATGCTTTTGCATTAAACATCTGCAAAATTTACAACATAGCTAATGGGAGAAGAGAAGATCACACTTTTAGCATGACAATCTAGCATCACATGATTAGTTAATCAATCCATTCCCAAAATAACATCAAATCCATACATATTTAATAGAATTAGGTCAGCTATTGATTCTCTCTCTCCTACCCATAGCTTACAACCACATACACTATGTCCGTCATTTGTGATTCCCTAAAAGGAGTACTTATTTGCAGCAATTGTCCTGAAGGTTCAGGCTCAACAAGAAATCTCATAGCAGCCATAGGAGAAATAAAAGAGTGCGTAGAACCTGGATCAAATAAAGCAAGGACGTATGTATCATTAAGGTAAATCTTACCCTAAATCATCTTAGATGAAGCATCAGCGGACTCCTTATCGATGGCAAACACTCGACACTGAGTCACGGTTGCCTTTCCCTTCTCTGCCACTATGGCCTTACACTGGGGTTGGGTGACCTTAGGTTGTGGTTGAGGGGTCTTCTCTGACTCTTCAGGTACCCTCGATTTATCTTGGGACAATCCTTAATCCTGTGTCCCTGTTCACCACACCAATAGCAAGCCCCATTCGTAAACCGGCAAGGCTGTGACCCATGAAACTTCCTGCAATGCTCACACCTTGGCATTGTACTCCTCGGTGAGCTAGCAATACTACCAGCTGGATGTCAGGATCTCTCATCATTTATCTTGATCCTGGTGGGTCTAGGAGTTCCTGTACTATGATCATCATAACTTCTAATTTAGCATAATTCCATATGACCATTTAATTAAGACAAGTTATTTCCTTATAATTGATTTGCTTACCTATCTAAGCTCTATCATAAGGCCTACTTCTCCTAGATGGATATCTATCACTCGAGGCTCTCTCATCTGACTTCCGCTTCATCGGTTCTTTACCTCTACTCTTGGCTTGAAAGTCAGCCTGATGAAACCCATAGTCCTGCTCACATAGTTGAGCCTTACGGACTGCCTCTCCGTATGTAGCGATATCCATGGAGTACAACTTAGATCTAATGGAATTCCTCAATCCCTCCATAAACCAGTAGGTCTTATGCTCCTCTCTTCTCAACACCTCTGGATCAAATCTGCTAAGTGTAATGAACTTTGACTCGTATTGGCTAACCATCATATTCCCCTGAGTCAAGTTCAAGAATTCTACTTGCAACCTTCTCTAAGCAGTGCGTGGGACGTATTGTTCATTGAATGCTTCCACAAATAGATCCCACGTTACCTCAGAATGTCTAGCCTTTAACACCGTTTGAGTGGCCTGCCACCACGGTTCTACCTCATCCACTAACAAATAGGCAGCCAATCCCACCTTTTCTCTCTCAGTACAAGTCATGTACCCAAATGATTTAGTGACCACTTTTATCCAATTCTCTGCGGCTAACGGATCACTGTCCCCTTTAAACTTAGGTGGATCCAGCTTCTTAAATTCTTTGATTAAGGTCACGCTACAATAAGCAATGGGATCCTGCCTCTCAGTAGCTGAGACTGGTGGGGGTTGTGCCGTAGGAGTAGGAGGTATAGTAGGTGGAGCTGTTGGTACACTCGTGGCCACATTCGGAAAGTTCGACATAAACAGCGTGAACATCGTGGCCATATTCTCCATGTGTTTCTCCATTTTCGCTAGTCTTGTATTCGGGCTATGTGGTGGAGATGGAGGAGAAGATTCTGTTCGGGGCGGTTCATCACGACCCCGTCCTCGTCCTCGTCTAGTACCCCTCCTTCGAGTATTCATTCTGTTAATATTACCACCAGATAACATGATTTAGTATAACTTTAAACAGTTATATTACACATAATTATGTAGACCAGTACAGTACATTGGGGATATACTCTAACTCTAGCTTATTGACATCAACAAACTTCAGTCAAATCGACTCTGATACCAATCAGTGACATCCTCGTCACTATCCAAATAACAACTAATTTTTTCCTTTCACATAACATTAAATAGACTAGTTTATCAATGTCATCCTTTCGTTTTCTTACAATTGATTCATGATTACTATATCATGGTAGCGCATTTCACATGAATATAAATTTTCATATATAAACATGTGTCACATACACCAGGATCTCAAATACTTACATAACTTATTTCCCCATAATATACACAAAGGTGATATCGTACTGTACAATAGCCGAATTACATGGCCAATTGATTATACCTTCAAAGAAATAGTAGGAAGCGTGTCTCGAAGGTATATCAAAAGAAACCCAAAAGGTGCTCCTCTATCCGGAGCGGGAATTTACTTCAAGTAATTTGTATGAAACATGTTTGTAAAGGAGTGAGTTTACGCTCAGTAAGAAACAAATGTAAAAGAGCGTATTGTGTCACTATATGTAGTTTTCCTGCTTGACTCTATAATGTCATGTAAAATTCTTATAAAGCATATGCCATATATATTTCCCACAATTATCAAATACAAGTGAAATCATCTCTTTCAAATACTTTCACGGATCTCAAATCACGTGAAATCACATGTGCAAGTACAAATAACATCAAATACTTTTACATACTTTCAAATAGATGGGAGACAATTAATTTCCAATGCATCTAGTAATTCTCATAATGGATACAACAAATATATCCTGTAAGAGATAATCCATAAGAGATCTCATAAGGATACCACAAATATATCTTGTAAGGGATACTCTTGAGAGCTATCAAATAAGTGGCGTACCCACGTATAGGCCAGGGATCCTCCCCAAAGCCGAACAAGTAAGAGACGTATGGCCAATGTCTATAACCCACAGTGCTCACTAGTCAGGTGCCTTACTGTGGGTCTGAGGACCGGACTAGGATTCCTCAGCCAAGCACAAATACAAATACAAATACAAATACAAATACAATTAATGTGCATGCTCTTTTAAGATATTCATAGTCTCCAAAACATTATTCATATAGCCTTTAGTAAATACAAATATCCTTTCTTGAAATAGGTTTTCAAAAACCTTCTTTTCAAATGGGCAGTCGACTGGTCATATAGGGCAGTCGGCTGCTGTCACATATTTTACTTTATTGAATTTCCTTTCCCTTTTAAAATTTGAATATTTCATTTTTCAAAAAACATATAGGGCAGTCGACTGGTCCTAAATAGCAGTCGATTGGTTTTGAAACAGAATGTTTCTCGAAAAAAGGTAGTCGACTGGCCTTCTGAGTAGTCAGCTATTTTTGAAACAGAATGCTTTTGAAAGCATAGCAGTCGACTGGCCCCCTAGGCAATCGGCTGGTTTTGAAATAGAATGCTTTTCAAATAAAAGCAGTCGACTGTCCCATATAGCAATCGAGTGGTTTGAAATAGAATACATTCTGCGAAAATGGCAGTCGACTGGCTTACATAGCAGTCGACTAGTTTGTCTCGGTTTTCGAAAATCTACTCTTTGGCTGTCTCTAGGCAGTCGGCTGCTCCTAGCCTAATTGGTACTAGGAGTAAGACCCGAAATGTAGCTTTTCCTGTACTTAAACCAGCATTTGTTTCTTCCCAAAGACATTTCAATTATATTAAAACATGCAGACATAGCCACACTACGTCCGTTACATAAATTCCTTACCTCGATTGCCAAAATCCCCGAGCTTGGCTAGAATCCAACACCTTGCCTTTCACTTCTTCAAAGCTGTAACATCATACAATTGAAACCTTTTAAACAATCAGCATACACATGCTATACCAACTCAGTACAACTCCAAGCTATAGCCTAAATTAGCTAAAACCCTCTAAATCTCTTACCTTTGCTAATCACCAAAATTTCAGAATTTTAGATCTCCTTAATCACTTTGATTCAGCCTTTCATATTACAGGTGTGGCTAGAGCTAGTGACAAGGATCATTTTTCGTTAAGCGAGCTTAACGTTTTGATGACGTGAGATGGTGGTTTGTCAATGTATGAAAATTGGAGACTTAGAGGAAAAATTGGAGGAAAAGAGAGGGAGAGGGAAATGGGGCTGTCGACCTTGGCTAATGAAGATGATGATGAGTCATGCAATTTCATTAAATGCAATCTCATCCCATAATCACCTCATCTCAGTCATTGACTTCTTGACCCTCTTTGACCCATTTAATTATCTTCTTCCCTTGACTATTTGACCATTCAATCTCATTTATTCCTCATATGTCCCATAAGCCATTTATACTTCATAATTTCATATTTATTTAATTATTTCAGCTTACAATACTTTACAATTGTGGAGGAATTACATGAAATTGGGGATTTCACAAAGTCTGAGATAACAAAATTTTCTTATTTCATTTATTTTGCTTCCTAGTTATATTCTCTTAAAGTTAGAGTCATTAAAGAGTTTAAAATAAATTTATTTTTAGTTATATACTTAAGTTGTAAGCTTTGCTTGGTAGGATGGAAAGCAAGGGGTGAAGAAGGAAAATTAGTTAATCAAATGGTTATGTTTCATAACAACTTTCCTACTTTGTAACTTAACCATTTGATTAACTAATTTTTTTTCCTCACCCCTTTCTTTCCACCATACCAAGCAAAGCCTTAGCATTAGATGTTTCCACAAATTGTAATATCTGAAAGTGTGAAGGCAGGCCTTATTTTTTGGAGAGTTTTAATAAAAATATTAGGTACATTCTGATTGGATTTGAACAAAAATCTAGCCTAATTTATAAAATTTGGATTTGGACTTTGATTTTAATATTTAAGGTTTGAGCTCGATCCGAACATAAGTTAATAGTTATAAATTATAAATGTCTAATATAAAATATACCTGAAGTTAATAAATAAGTAATGTCTAAGGATTGTTAATTGTTTTTTAGTAGATGGATTGATAATTGTTGATAAATGATAAACAAGTAAAAAAGAAATGAAAAGAAATGCCCTAAAGAAAAAATAAAGAAAAGAGCGGCAAAAGATTGATGCTCAGGTCAAGAAAAAGAAAAAGCAAAGTCATTGTCTGAGATTTGAATATTGAAAAAGAAGGGCAAAAGTCTAGGTCTGAGATTGGACTTTCATTTTTATTTGATTTCTACTTTCGAGTTTGCTTCCTCATAATTAATATAGTAAACAGTTCCAAAAAAAAAACATACTCAGACTTTGCTTTGATTCTGTTCTAGAATTCTTCTTCAATGGCTGTTTCAAAGGTCCATGAAGCCTTAATTTCTCGATGTTCTTATCATGTATTCTTAGAAACTTTTAACTGTTTTTAATTGAAGATATTCCTTTTACATTATTTTCGTATTTACTTTATCTTTAAAACATGTTATATTTCCAGATGTTGTGTAATGAACGTAGAAATATTTCAATTATTTTTACTCTATTTTTAGGTAAACATGAAAATTATATTACATCATAATTAAACCTCGACAAACTAGTTTTGTGTTATAAGCCACCCTACCTAAAAAAAAAAATTCACCTTTCTCTCACTAACAAAGATCATCAACGTAATTTTTTAGTTAAAACTCAAATTGATCACTAATGATCAGATCAAGGAAAAAATCCAAATTAGCTGTCATGTTAGCAAAATTCTAATTAAATATCATGCAATGTGGCTAAATTTCCTCAAGGCAGCCATTTCATTTCTTTTTTTCATCAACTGGCAAAATCCTATTGCTTTGTTGCGTTATAAACTAATATTAATATTTTTAAGTATTAATTGATAATTTTTTTGTAATTGATAAATTTTCAAAATAATTATTTTATATAATTTCTTTTATAGAGAGAGAGAGATTGTTTACATTTTTCCCTTGATCAAGCCAGCTTTAATAATGTATTAAAAACGAAAGAAGGTTATAATTAGAAAGAAAATTGTAATGGATCATTTCTTTTACTTTCTACTGTTTAATCAAATAAGGGTTGTTAAAATTTCATTCCTTTCCTTTCCTTAATGAATATTAACAATCTAAACAAGATGTACATGTACTATTTCCTTTCCTTTCCTTTACTTTCTCTCATTCTACTGTTTAATCAAATAAGGGTTGTTAAAATTTCATTTTTTTCCTTTCCTTAATGAATATTAACAATCTAAACAAGATGTACATGTACTATTTCCTTTCCTTTCCTTTACTTTCTCTCATTTTGCTTTCCTTTACTTTCTCTCATTTTGCTTTCCTTTCATTTATAAATATTTATCCAAACATATGGTTAGACTTTACTAGAATAATGGAAAGTTTCTAGGATGAAATAAAAAAAAAGTAATCGAAATTGGTCAATAAATAAAGAAAATTATGACTCTCGCATTAGACATTTAATGAATCAGACAATGTAGCTTCGTTAGAAAAGCTAGATAAGACTACTTAATTAATCAAGCTGAGGAAATATCTTTGGGAAAAATACCAATATAATGGAGGAGACCTAAAGAATGCTTCCAATATTTAATTATTTCATATTAATACAAATAAAAGGCAACTTTGGATGACTTAAGTGTTGGAAAAAATATCCCTCAAATCAAACATCTATAAAAACAGAAAAAAGCAAAAATAAACATAATAATTTTTAATGTGGTTTGGTCTAACCGAATTAGCCTATAACTATCTAACCAAACTAATAACCAATCAAATAATTACAACTATGCAATTTTTAGAAGAGAAAAATTGCAAACTCCTTACAAAGCCCAACTATGCAATTTTTAGAGAAAAAAATTACAAACTCCTAACAAAGATCTCAAAGCCCAACTATACCATTTTAATAGCCCAAACTCTAGCTATTCTATCAATGTTTACAACTCTTTAGGACTGTTTAGGATACATTATTTATAAGAGAGAAGTCCTTATAATTTTTCCTATACTTTTAATGCGGGATTCAAGATAAATCCTAACATTAAGACTAGATTGGTATTATTCTAGCGTGAGCAGTGTGAGGTGCTAATACTTTAGGTATCCATATTCTCGGACTTTACGCTTTAAAAGTTGACTAATACTTTGTCCTTAGAAGTTTAGTTAATGAATTTATTGATTTTAAATAAAAAAAAAACAAAGGTGGATATCTGGAAAATAAATTTGTCTTAATTTTCTTGTCTCCAACTCCCAGTTGTATGATCAATTGCCGTGGACCAGTGGAGCGATTGACCCGCCATGGATTGGAAATGTATCTACTCTATTTTCTTTGACGTATAAATTGGTGTGGTGTAAATGTAATAGACGGGCAAAAATATAATTGGATATTAGTCATTTGTGTCAAAGATAATTAAGCCTAGTCAATTTCTTGAGGTCTAGAAAAGAAAGCCAAAGTCTTGGTATGAGATTGGAATATTGAGAAATTGGCAAAGTCAAGTCCAAGTTTGAGACAAGAAATTTTTTTTATTTCATTTATTTTGCTTTCTAGTTATTTTCCCTTAAAAATAAAGCCATTAAAGAGTTAAAAATATATTTATTTTTAGTTATACACTTAAGTTTTAACCTTACATCTTTCCAAAAATCGTACTATATGGAAATGTGAAGGCAGGCCTGAATTTTTGGTGAGTTTTAATTAAAATATTAGGTACATACTGATTGGATTTGAACAAAAATCAGGCCTAATTTATAAAATTTGGATCTGGACCTTGATTTTAATAATTAAGGTTTGAGCTTACTATAAGTGTTGTTAATTGTTGATAAAGATAAATAAAAAGATTGATGCTCAGATCAAGAAAAAGAAAAAGTAAAGTCACTGTCTGAGATTTGAATATTGAGAAAGAAAGCAAAAGTTTAGATCTGAGATTGGAATTTCATTTTTATTTGATTTCTACTTTCGAGTTTTGCTTCCTTATAAGTAATAAAGTAAACAGCTAAAAAAAATCATACTCAGACTTGGCTATATATAAATATATAATAGGACTTCAGTTTTCTTATTCGATTGTTTGCTTTGATTCTCTCCTAGAATTCTTCTTCAATGGCTGTTTCAAAAGTCTATGAAGCCTTAACTTCTCAATGCACTTATCATGTATTCTTGAGTTTTAGAGGTGTAGATACGCGCAAAAATTTTACAGATCATCTTTACACTGCATTAGTGCAAGCAGGAATTCACACATTTAGAGATGATGAAAAGATTGAGAGAGGGAAGAATATAAAGGATGAAATTGAAAATGCTCTGCATGAGTCAAAAATTTCTATCATTGTCTTCTCAAAGAATTATGCTTCCTCAACATGGTGCCTTAATGAACTTGTGAAGATACTCGAATATAGGAAATCCTCTCAACACATTGTTCTGCCAGTTTTCTACCATGTTGATCCAACCGAAGTCAAGCAGCAGACGGGAAGTTATGCAGAAGCGTTTGCCAGGCATGAAGAGAGCTTCAAATATGAAATTGACTTGGTACAAAGATGGAGGGCTACTTTAATAGAAGTTGCGAATCTAGGAGGCATAGTTCTAAGAGATAGGTACATATATTCCAGATCCCTTCTTAAAAATTGCTAATTTTGTATGTTCAATTTCCATTATTTCATGGTATTAGTTTTATCATCTATGTATATTACTTGAATATATTAAATCCTAATCTTTCGAAAAAGTAAATTATTTCTAAGTGGTGGGTAGTATATTATTCATGTATGTGCATGTCACGTACTAAATTATGCCAGAAACAACACTTATCCTTTATATTTCACATGTTTACGGTTGGGCTTTCTACAGTGTCCTCATTGATCCTTACATAATTCAATTTCCTTTCACAATATCAAAATAAACCTTTATAAAATATTCAACGACTTCGAATTTACATCCAGAATTCTAAGTTCAATTTACATCCCAAATATCATTTTTACATAACATAATACTGTACAAACAAAGTCTGAATACATAAAGAAAAACTGTATACCTCAACGAATAATGGAAACCACTTGAGGGATACCCAAAAGTAGAGAGTCCTCTCGAATGAGCAGAGAACTACTGTAGATACTCTAGAAGGAAAATAAGGGGGTGAGCTTACGTTCAGTAAGAAATATATTTACGAAAGCTGATACTATGCATCACTATATGCAAGTATCTCAAAACATAATCTTTTATGGAAAACAATGATCACAAATCGGGCACAAATTCAAAAAGGATACTATAGCATATTAGATAACCGGGTTGAGTATAGAAGGATGCTTTAGAACACCTCACTTGTCCTGGCACCCAATTCCAACTATAGGAAGTTCTGTAACACATATTCAATCACAGAGTTTAATAGGTATTTAATAATAACTTCCATTAAGCATTTCATAAAATCCTTCAAAAACAGTAGTTCTAAAACTCTCCATAGATAGAGTCACAATCAATTGCCAGTAGTTCATATCAAAATCAAAAAACATATTAAATCAACAACTGGTAACAGAAATCAATAAAGTTTGGGAGTGCCCAGAATACCATGAATTTGCCACCCTAGTAAAAATCATATAGTGGAGACAAGGCATCACCTAATAGACTCATGCAGAAACAGTAATAATGATATATGGCCATAGTCAGAAAGGGTCCACAGTGTACACGAGTCAGGTGACATCTGTGGTGCTGAAGACGTGACCAAGGTTTATCAGCAATAGTAATCAGTAATAACAGTAATGGGAGCATGTGCCCATCGGCAGGTATGAGGCCAACAGTCTCAAAACAGTTCATAAATCAATTCAAAATTGTTTATGGAGATCAATTCAATAATCACATCTTCAGTTAGTCCATAAAGCATTAAAATCACAATTTCATTACACTTGAAGTATAAAAATTCACCAAATATTCTCAATTCAGTGTCAGTTGTCCAAAATATTTTAGTTACATATCACAGAAACATGAGAACATGTTTATATCAGAAAACATGTAAAAACTAATAAAAATCCCATTGAAAACTGAGTTACAAAATTAGTATGCAATTGAAATCTTTGGAAGTTATCAACCAAATTTTATTTTTCACCTCCTTTCTTACTCCCAAAATAATACCATTGATAACTTTAGAGATTTAAAACTATTTCTAGAAAATTTTGGCAGCATAATAGTTATAACTATCTTAACCTCCCTGCAAAGAGACACAATTTATAAACCACAACTCCAATTCACAATCCAACCACATCATCACATTTAAATCTCATAAAAAAGCAGAGTTTATCAAATTACATGCAACGTAGTATCCCTACGCTTCATACATATATTCCTTACCTGTCAGAATTTCGCTAGGTTACTCCTTAGCACCAGTATCTCCTTCAGACTTCTGAGCTACAATTCACCACCCAGACATAGTCAATTTACTTACGTTAGTTACAAAGAAAGTTTAATTCATCGAGACCTAATATATTGTCTAATGCAGCTCTAAATCTGATCAACTTCATACTTGTGCTAATATTGCAACTACCGTCAAAACACCTCCGTTTTTAATTTTGATTTCACCTATAGTCTTATATTAATTCATACATTATTCTAGGACCTAAAACACCTTGAATTAGGCCCTCTTTCATGATCCCATTCGCTTGGCCGAACACGGTTTCTCTACCTACACAACTCATTTCTTTAATTTAAACTTAAATTCATGCTTTACAGATATTCTAAATTAATTCTGTGACGTTCTCGTCACTACATCTTACCATCTAACTTTTTCCTTATTATCTTATATGACATGATTTGATCTATTCATCAATGTCATTCATTCTTCTTTTTCTTAAGCTTAATATCTAATAGATCAATAGGAATAATTTACTTTCAATAAAACAGAATAATGATATGTATATATATCATTCCATACCACAGGATCTTACACATCATCTTAACTTAAATCCCCGACATCTTATATATATAAATGCTACTTGTATTGTACTATAGCTGAATTACAATTTACTTTACATAAGTACATAAGTATACCTTCTATACTAACTGAGAAGCGTATCACGAAGGTACACTGCAATCTCTCAAAAGCAAGCTCCTCTATTCAGAGCAGGATTAACTTCAGATAATCTGTGGGAAAAATATTTGTAAAAGGGTGAGTTTACGCTCAGTAAGAAAAATATGTAAAAGAGCATACTATACCTCTATATGCAGTTTTCTTGCTTGGCTCTATAATGTCATGTAAATCATTATAAAGCATGCATCATATACTTCTTTAAAACATGCATCATATTCTTACTACAAAACATACATCATACTTCTTTTAAAACATCTTATACCAGTAAATCAAGTATGGACATGTGCAATCATCGTATAAATCTCCTACATAATTTCAAGTAATGTAAATACTTGCATATGCCTTAAGTAAAATAAAATCATATATTCTTTAAATCAGATGGAGACTATGTACAATTATTCAAGTGCTTGCATCATCATATAAATCATTTATACCCATTTATATGATTCCAATCATGCATTAGAACAGGGTGCACCATGTAATGGTCAGGGATTC
Source organism: Heritiera fomes (assembly GCA_032173925.1). NCBI lineage: Eukaryota > Viridiplantae > Streptophyta > Magnoliopsida > Malvales > Malvaceae > Heritiera > Heritiera fomes. The sequence continues at coordinate 22,170,376 of JAPDPM010000001.1, read as the reverse complement.
TCTCCTGCCTTTGGTAATCCACAGTGAACACTAGTCAGGTGTCATCTGTGGTATTGAGGACCAGACTTGGGTTCCTCGCTCAAACATAAATAATACTGAGAACTTGATCAGAGTCTCTCAGCCAAGTACAGGGATGCATGATCATAACATAGTCCATAGTCTCAAAACATTTATCATATACTTCTTTATAAAACACTTTTGTGTTTAAACCAAATAGGCTTTGAAATCTCTTTTCATACAGGGCAGTCGGCTGCTGCTTCATAACTTCATTTATCGAAATTATTTCTTTTTTAAAATTCTGATATTTTTTTGTGAAAATTCATGGGGGCAGTCGACTGGTCCATATAGCAGTCGACTGGTTTTCAAACAGAATGCTTTTCGAGAAATAACAGTCGACTGGTCATATAGTAGTCGACTGTTTTTAAAACAGAATGCTTCTGGAAACACAGCAGTCGACTGTGCTTATAGGCAGTCGGTTGGTTTTGAAACAGAATGCATTTTAGCAAATAGCAGTCGATTGTCTCATATAGTAGTTGACTAGTTTGAAACAGAATGTTTACTGGGAAAATAGCACTCGACTGGCTTACATAGCAGTCGACTGGTTTGTCTAGGTTTTCGAAAAACTACGCTTTGGTTGTTTCTAGGCAGTCGGCTGCTACTTAAGGCAGTCGGCTGCTACTTAAGGCAATCAGCTGCTCCTAGCCTAATTGGTACTAGGAGTTAAACCTGAGAGGTAACTTTTCCTGCATAAAATCAGCTAGTACTTCTCTCCAAAACACTTCAAAACACATTAAAAACATGTGAAGATAGCCACCCTACGTCCGTTACATAAATACCTTACCTCGATTACTTCGAGAACACGAAATCGCTTGGTGACTTCAACTCCTTTCCTTCACTTCTTCAAAGCTGTACATCATATCAAATTAACCTTTAAACAATCATCATACACATGCTATACCAACTCAGTACAACTCCAAACTATGAATGAAATTGACTCAATCCATTTCTTCTCTTACCTTTGCTAGTGACCAAAACTTCAGATTTTGAGATCTCTTCCAATACTTGGATTTAATCTACCAAACTTCGAATATCGCTTAGTCTAGTGACAAGGATCGTTTTTCGTTCAACAAGCTTAACGAATCGATGGCTGGACAAGGGTGTTTGTCAAGGTAGCAAAATGGAAACTTATGGAAACTTGGAGGCGGAACGAGAATGATGGAAAAAGGGCTGCCGTGGGGGTGATGGGAGGAGAGGATGACTAGGCTTCATCTCATTTAATGCTTCCCCATCCTTTAATCACTTCAGCCATTAATTCCCTTTAACATTTGACCATTTGACCATCAATTTACTTCCTCTTCCATATGACTCATACCTATTTAATTACCAAAATCTGATATTAGTTTCTTTTCTCATACCTCCATATTATTAACAATATCAGAATTTATTTATTGCCCATTTGACTTTCAATTATATTTATTTCTTATATATTCCATACATCATTCATACATCAAAACTTCATATTTATTTAATTCCTTTCAGCTGGAACACTTTACAAACATAATGAAATTACATGAAATTGGGGATTTCACAAATTCTACATCAAATTCACATTGAATCACATCATGTTCATGGAGAAGCATGCTTGGTCAAACCATAGGGAAGTAGATTTTCATGGTTTTAATTCAATTCAAGCCTAAGCACAAGCTTAAACATCTTTAACACCTAGTATACAATCATGAAAATATGTTAGAACACAAGCTTTCATACTTTCTCACCTTGGTTGAAATTGAAGGGAGAGCCTACACCTTTATTTTGGCTACTTTGGCACTTGATTTTGGTGTCAAGAGATAGAGCACTGAAAACTAGTCAAGGTTTGTGAAGACTGTTTTTGGTTTGGAGGTTATTTGACTAAGGTTTGCGATGCTTTCTCTCTCTTCAAGGTAGCAAAAATGGTGGAAATGAGAAGGAAACAATGGCTGTATAAAATAAAAGATGAATGGGTTGGAAAATTCTAAAATATTGATATTTTAATGCGTAAATTACCATTTTGCCCCTAAAACATTAAAATGTGATTATTTTGCCCTTAGTGATTTAACTTTGTTGAAAACAATCAATTTAATCTCCAAAATATTTCATTCCATCACGAAACACCTCTATTTAACATGATATAATCGTTGGTTGAGCTTTTGCTTAGGTTTGACTGTCATTTGGGTGAAATTATTGAAATTACCAAAATACCCCTAACCGCTGAATCGCATAAATTTCTACTTTTACACCTGATTTAGTTCATCAATCCACATAACCTAGAACTTTATTACATGAGAATTTTCTTATAACTATTAGTTGGTCAAAAGTCAATTTAGTTTGACCTTTGTTTACGAAAATTTCAATGGCTTATGGACTTAACTATCTTTTTTTAAATTGTCGCATGTTTTTCTAGATATGCATAAACAATTGAGTTTAAGGTGAGGATTCTTACCATCACTATATTTGGCTCTAAATATCAAGTCCACCAAGTTTCACCTCCATTGAGACTCTAGAAGGCTAGTGGGGCTCACCTTTTGATTCTCTTTCATACCTATAAGACAATTAACATTTTAATAATTATAAAATATCTAATATTTCTAACTTCATGAATAGTAATTAACAGTAACTATAAATGTGGAATCTCATAGTTCAGTGTTTGTCTTCTTGCTATCTTCTCTCACTAACACATTGGCTTGGTTGATAAAGGAGTAAGGAAAGAAAAAAAAATTTTTTGACTCGTACTAATATGACAATTCAGACTATATTGTTCATCCAATTTAGGTTGAAGTTCAAAGTATAATTTTTTTTCCTTCCTTAGAGTACAACTAATGTAGAATTAGAAGAACATACTGAATTTAATTATTGATTTATAAGTAAAGATGTTTTATTCATGTGCCTACCACGCCTCCCTTTTTAAAAGTCAAAATCTAAACCCTGCCGATTTAACTTTGATTTTATATTAATATTTTAATAAATAAAATATATTTTATAATTAAAATTTAAAAAATATATTGTTGTAAATTTCAAGTATAAACATTTTTTTAAAGATGAGATCGACATAAAATAAATTAAATTAACGAGATTCAATATTTAAAGTGATTAATTCAACATTTATTGTCTAATGTCCACAAACGATAGAAAAATTTAATGTAAATATTACGAAGAGTAGAAAACACCAATAAATAACCATTAAAACCAACTTTCAAAAAAAACCTTAATCTCCATACTCATTATTATTTAAACCTATGGAATACCCTTACGTTTGTCTCAATTCTTTGTCACATCTTTACAAGTTTGTAAGTCTCTCATCTATTACTTAGAGATCACATGAAGATTACAAATATCAAAATTCTAAAGTTTAAAACTTACTTTATATTTATAAAGTCCATTACTTGGTTACCGAAAATTCTATTTGCCAAGAATCAATACAAATCAAGTATATGTATCAGTTTAATCAACTTAATTACAAATAATTCATCAACTAATAGAATTTTACAAAAATCAAAACTTATTCCCCTAGAAACTAAGTAAAATATTGCATATATATATAAATTATTTCTTAAAAAAGTAATTATTCATTAATTAAGAAAATTATATTTTTTTTAATTTTCAAGATTTTTACTTTCATATTTAAATTTCAATAAATTTATTAGCTCAAAACAAACCAAGAGGGGAGAGGGGGGTTAAACAATTTTCTAATCTAATTGGGATTTTCTAACTTAGTTTAATAATTGGCTCTAAAACTTACCACAATTTCAATTTAATCAAAATAAATATAAAATGAACTTTAAAATCAAAGAGTTAAAGAAAGAGAAATTTAGATAATCGATTTTTAGAGACTCGACCTCTCTCGTGCCTACGTCTTCTCTTTTGAGTTTCACTTTAAGGGGTTCCTAAATTCACAACTTGAATTTGCTTACAACTCTATTTTTCAAGGCTTAAAAGTAACTTTTGTAACCTCCTTTTTCTTAGCCTAAGGAGAAACCTTTCTCACCCCGCTAAGTAGTGCTACCCAAATCCTTATACAAATTGTAACTAGGAATGTAAACAATTTGAGTGCCTGCTAATTTTGGGATACTCGAACTTGAACCCGAACTCGATTAATTGTTATAATACCCAAACTTGATTAATTACCTGATTATTTTGATTTGTGTTACCCGAACCCAAACCATATAACATAGAAAATACCTGTTTAACTACCTAAACCTATTAAATATCTATTTATTCAGTCAAAATTTGACTTTCAAATTTAATTAAAAAATCAATTTTAAAATAAATTATTAAAAAATTAAATTAATAAATTTAATTTATCTCATAAAAATAAATTAAAATTAAAAATCATAATTATAATGTTTAATGAATTTACTTAATTAAATATAACATTACTAATAAATAAATTATAAATAAAAAATATAGATATAATATTAAACAATTATTATTTATAATCAGGTTTGGGTAATGGGTACCCTAAGATAACTACCTGAGCCCGTAATGGATAGTAGGTTTTCTATCTAAACTCTATTCAAACCCAATTATATAATGCCCTAATTCAACTTAATTGGGTCAGGTAGTCTTGGGTACCGGTTTATAGGGTACTCATTACTATCCCTAATTGTAACTAGGGTTTCACTCTCCTTAGCTCATAATAAATATTTTTGGGCTAGAGTTAGTAATCTTTTTTACCCTAATAAAGGTAAATGATTACAAGTTTGGCATACTAATTGAAGAAAAGATGGGTAAATAAATAAATACAAAAATTTTCTCCTCTTGAAAGGATTGGAGAAATAAATGATCATTAATAGAATATTAGAAGTTGAACCTCTTAATGTTGAACCTCTTAAATGCTTGCTTTTACACCCCTTGAACAATTTTTGGCAGTTGGTGAGCATTTAATGAATTGCTTCCCATTGGCTCTCTAAAAAACTAGTTATTGACTTGAAGGGTATCGATACCTTACCTTGGGATATCGATACCTTATGTAGAAATCTTGTACTCAAACACAAGAGGTATCAATACCATAACCCTAGGATATCGATGCCAAAACAAAGCAATTTGCTTCTGTTTGATGGTAACGACAGGGGTATTGATATTGTCTATTTTCACAACCAAAATTCAAATGAGGGTATTGATACCTTTATCAAGAGTATCAATACTTTGGATATAAAACAAACGATTTTGGCTAAATTAAGCATGCATTTATTTATTCAAGGCAACATTGGAAACACCAAACAAGCAATGATATAATTTATCATTTAAACACATACATATTAGTGTTTTACTAAGTCTCCTATCATTTTAGCAATATTTCTATATATCATTCTTAATTAGTTCTATGATAGAAATATACTAAAGTGTCAATAAAATCTATTTCATTTAAGTTTTTTTTAGATCATGTCAAAATCCTATGTATTTCAAAGCTAACAATCTCCATTTTTTTTATGAGAAAACTTATGATGAATTAATTTTAAAATCTTCTCCTCAATCTAATAATCATCTATTATTGTAAAATCATGCTCCCCAAAATGTGTACATTAAATTTAATATGATTTTGTATGAGGGCATACATATAATTCATCAATTTTCTTCTCCTCCTTTTTTTGTTCTAGCAAAATAGATCTTGTATTTCGAAGCATAATGACATAGGGACCATATGTGTCACAATCTGATTATTGACATTTAGTACTAACAATTTCCTTATTTATTATGATTGGTTGGGCTGTCTGTAATGTCCACACTCAATTTTAATGTCAATTGAGATTTCAATCCCATAATCCGAAAAAATCTCTTCTAATATATATATATATATATATATATATATATATGAATGATCAAGACTTAACTTACATCTAGCTTTCATTAATAAACACTCTACAGATACCATTAAGATACTATAGTAAAGTTTACATCCCCTGATCAAATATAAAGTAGTACTATACATACATTGTCTGAACATATAAAAGTAAAATAGTATACCTTTACGATTTCTGGTAACCGCCTGAGGGATACTGATCAGATCACCCTTTGGAACAAAATAAATCTATTATAGATAGTCTGGAAGGAAAGCAAGGGAGAGGTGAGGCTACACCCACATATATTAAAGAGCTGATACTATGCATAACTATATGTGTGTATCTTAAGTATGCTCCTACACTCTAAATCAGTATCAGTACAGTACGTAGGCACTCCATCAAAAAAGATACTATAATCGGTTAGGTAACAAGACTGAACATTGAAGGATACTTTGAAGTACCTCACTTATCCTGGTCCCTAGCTTTGACTATAGGGAGTTTACTATAGTTTGCTTGCTAGACAGTTCAGTGGTACAATTTTCGATCAATCATTACTTAAGCAATTTAGTAACTAGTTAACGGTCACTTGATAAACAGTATGAAAATCAGTTCAATAGAACAATTGGTAAACGGTACAGTGACAAATTTAGTAAACAATCCAGTAAATAGTACGATAGATAGATTTTAGTGAACAATACAACAAATCAGTTCAATCAATCATATTTAGTGAACACTCAGTAAACAGTACAGTAAAACAATTCGATAACAGTCCAATGGAGACAAGGCAACACTCAATAGAATCATACAGTTTTAGTATCCTAAAAGGGAATAATAGTAAGACATATGGCCATAGTCAATAATGGTCCACAATAAACACTAGTAAGGTGACAGTTGTGGGTGTTGAAGATATGACTAAAGTTAATCAACAACAGAACAGTATACTCACTCACTCAAATCAGCATGACAAACCCAAAGGTTGCTATAGGGTCGACAGTATCAAAACAATGTATAAAATAGTGGAAACACTCTTCAGAGGTCAATTCAGAAAAACAAATCTATAGTAAATCCATAATTCAGTAAAATCAGTAACAATGACAATTGAGATAGAAATATTTGGCAAATATTCTCAGTTTAGATCCAGTGTTCAAAATATTTTATTTACGTATAAGAATGACTCTAGCACTCATAGGTATCTTGAAAACTAGAAAACAATGTATAAAATAGTGGAAACACTCTTCAGAGGTCAATTCAGAAAAACAAATCTATAGTAAATCCATAATTCAGTAAAATCAGTAACAATGACAATTGAGATAGAAATATTTGGCAAATATTCTCAGTTTAGATCCAGTGTTCAAAATATTTTATTCACGTATAAGAATGACTCTAGCACTCATAGGTATCTTGAAAACTAGAAAAATATTTAAAATCAATCTCATAAACTAAATTTAGGAACTCTTAGTGACCTATATGCAACTTTCGATTCATTCACTCTTTAACTTCATTTTCAACGACATTTATAATCTACCCTTATGACTCTAGGTTTAAGGTTCAATTTACAAAGTTTTAGCAATATAACGGTACGATCGATCCTAACCCTCCTGCACTAAAAGCACAGTTCAATAACCACAATCATGGTTTCCCAATCTCAATCAATTTACAGGAATCCATCACGTACGATCTCAATTCAATCATTATCAATGCAAGACAGTATCCTTACACCTTTTACATCTATTCCTTACCACTCATATTGCACTATACTGCTTGGTAACACTAGTATCACACTCCTTACTTTCGAGCTACAATCACTACCCCACAAATCACTATCAATTCACTACACTTTAGTTATAAAAAGTATTTAACTCCTTAAGACCTACTACATTGCCTACTGTAGCTGTAAATTTGGTCTACTTCCTACCAATGCTTACACTGCAACTATCATCAAAACACCTACTTTTTTGGTTCTAACTTCACAGTAGTCATATATTAAGTTATACATTATTCTAAGACTCATTGTGTATTGAATTGAGCATGGTTTCACCATGCTCTTCACTTGGCCGAAATGGCCTTGCATGGCTACACACTTCTTTTCACTGATTTAAGGTTGTATACGCGTTCTACTCAGTCTCTACTTAATTCTACATCATTTATGCATTGAACAAGATCACATTCATGCATGGGTATGCTTGGCCGAAACCCTAGGGGATTGATTCTCATGGTTTTAATTTAATTCAAGCTTAAATACATGCTCAAACACCTTAAACACATAACATAATGCCATTAAATCTTAAAAATCCAAGCTTTCTCTCACCTTTCCTCTTTGGTCAAAATTGAAGGGAGCCTACTCGAAGGCTTGATTTTGGTAGTATGTTGTAGAGCTCTGAGAGTTGAACAAGTTTGCCTAAGATAGTTTTCGATTTTACAATGTTTTTGCTAGGGTTTCAATGGCTTTCTCTCTCTTAACTAAGCTTTTAGTGTAAGAAAGTCACGGTGGAAGATGATGCCAGCAATTAGAGGAAGAGACTAGAAAATTCTTTAAAAATTAATATCTTGGATGGCAAAATACTAAAATGCCCTTAAATTTTATTAAACTTCCCATTTTACCCTCTACACTTCAATTTCCATTTAAACAGTCAGTTTAACTTCCAATATATTTCATTTAATCGTCAAACATATCTATTTAACCTGTTCCAATCATTGATAGGCCTTTGATAGGATTCAACTAGTCAAAAGGGCGAAATTACCAAAATAACTCTAACTATCTAATCCTGTAGTTTTCTGCTTTTTCATGTGATTCAATCTACTAATTAATATGGCATAAGTCTTCTTCACACGAGGATTTATCTATGATTGTCAGTTGGTCTTTAATCAAATTAGATTGATGGTTATTTACGAAAATTTTCCCGACTTATGGACTAACTGTCATTTTCGAAATTGTTGCACACTTTTCAAAACATGTACAAAAAGAAAAATTTTGAGATTTAGATTCTTACCATCTTAGTATTTTACTCCAATTATCGATACTATTGGGTTTCACCTCTATCAAAATAGCTTAAGTCCAAGTGGGGCCCACAGTCCAAATCTCCGTTACACCTGCGAAACATTAAGCATATGAATAGTTATGAGATAACTTATCTTCCTAACTTCATTAATAATAAATAACAATAATAGGAAGTGTGAATCTCACATCCCCTCCACCTTAGAAAATTTGGTCCTCCAAATTTGACTAGGCTTGTCACTCGAACAACCTTAGATACTTTTCCTTCATTAGGCTATCTAATTCTCAAGTAACTTCTTCAGCTAAGTGGTACTACCAAAGAACCTTAACTAGAGGAATCATTTTAGATTGACACTTTCTCCTTTCTACCAAGATCCGAATTGGTTTCTCTACATAACTCATATCCTCCCTGATCTCCAGAGGCGCGTATTGAATTACGTGAGATAGATCTGAATGATACTTTTGTAACATTGATACATGAAAGACATTGTGTACCCTGGATAACTCTGGTGGTAATGCTAACCAGTATACCATATCTCCCACTCGGTCTAAGATCTTAAAAGGTCCAATGTAGAGAGGACATAACTTCTCTTTCTTTTCGAATATCATAATACCTTTAGATGATGAAACTTTCAAAAACACTTAATCCCCCACTGAGAACTCTAAATGTCGACATCTAGTATTTGCATAAATTTTTTGCCAACTCTGAGCAGCCTTCAGTTGATCACATATAATCCGAACATCCCCTAAGCTTGCGTAACAAGATCGAGAGGTAAAATATTTCGATTGCCCACTTTTTCCCAGCTAATAGGAGAATGGCATCTCTGACCATACAAAGCTTTACAAGGTGTCATGCCAATGTTGGAGTGATAGCTATTATTGTAGGCAAACTCTGTCAATGACAAAAAATCATCTCAAGGGCCTTTAAAATCTAGTGCACAAGCTTTCAACATATCCTTGAGCGTCTAAATTGTGTGCTCAAACTGGCCATCAGTCTAGGGATGGATAGCTATGCTAAAGTTCAGTCGAGATCCTATGGCATCTTGAAAATGCACCCAGAAATAAGAGGTGAACCTAGGATCTCTAGTAGAAGTAATGCTAACTAAAACTCCAGGCAGTCTAACAATATCTTTGACATATAGATCAGCTAAGGCACTCAGGGAATCAATAGATTTCATAGCAAAGAAGTGGGCAGATTTCATCAATCTATCAACAATCACCCAGATTGCATCATGGTTCCTCCTAGTTTTCGATGAACCCATGATGAAATCCATAGTGATATGCTCCTATTTCCACATCGGTATCGGGAAAATGCCAAAGTAATCTTGCTGGTTTTTTATGCTTTACCTTTACCTACTAGCAAGTAAGACACCTTGCAACAAACTCAATGATGTCTCGCTTCATCTTAGGCCACCAGTTCACTTTGCGAAGATTATGGTACATCTTGTTACTACCCAGATGTAAAGTGTACCTCAAGGTATGAGCCTCTATCAAAATCAACTCTCTCAATTGTTGACTATTGGGAATACAAATATGACCTTTGAACCTTAGAATACCATCAATGCCAATTCCATAATTTGACTATGTACCCAACTACACCTGACTGGCAATCTAATACAATTAGTGTTCTCCTTCTAAGCATTTTTTATCTGATCCATCGAGTTTAGCTCAATATGTAGATTAGCCGTCAAACCATACCTCTTAGAAGGAATGACATTCAGACTGAGGCTCGCAACCTGTTCCAATAGATCATATTTCTGAATTATCATATAAGAGACCATACCCAAATGTTTTCTGCTCAAGGTATTTGCCACCACATTTGCTTTCCTTAGGTGGTACAATATCTTTTAGTCATAATCTTTTAGCGGCTTCATCCATCTACGTTGCCTCATGTTTAACTTATGTTGCGAGAACAGATACTTGAGATTCTTATGATCACTATATACCTGGAACCTTTCACCATATAGATAATGTCACCTTATCTTCAGTACAGACACTACGGCAGCCAATTTTAGATCATGGGTAGGATATTTTTCTCATGGTCCTTCAACCAACGAGAACCATAAGCGATCACTTTCCCATTTTGCATTAGCACACAACCCAAACCTAATAAGGAGGCAACAATGTATACTAAAAAACCCCCTTGACCCACTAAGAATGGTGAGGATCGGTGCTGTGGTCAACCTGCACTTCAGTTCTAGAAAATTGCGCTCACATACATCAATCTATTCAAATTTTACATCATTGCGGGTGAGTGCTTCAGAGGAGTAGCTAATCTAGAAGAACCTCAAACAATTCGAAGATAATATCCGGCTAAACTTAGAAACTCTGAATCTCAATCATCAATTTTGGCCTTTCCCACTGTACTATAGCCTCTATCTTAGACGGATCAACTGACACCACGTCTTTAGACACCACGTGTTCTAGAAATTAAATCTAATCTAGCAAGAATTCGCACTTACTTAGCTTAGCATAGAGTTTTCGATCTCTGAGGGCCTACAGAATAATATACAGATGCTACTTATGCTCTTCTCGAGACTTATAATACACGAGAATGTCATCAATGAACATGATGACTAACTTGTCTAGAAAAGACTTAAACACCTCATTCATCAGGTTTATGAAAGCTACAAGGGTATTAGTCAATCCAAATGGCATAACTAGAAACTCGTAGTGACCATACCGAGTTCTGAATTCAATTTTAGGGACATTTCCTTCCCTAATCTTCAACTAGTGATATCCCAATCTAAGATCAATTTTAGAGAATTCCTGTACACCCTTAAGCTAATCAAATAAGTCATCTATTCTGGGTAGAGGATATTTATCTTGATAGTAACCTTATTAAGCAATCAATAGTCAATGCAAAGTTGCAGGCTACCATCCTTCTTTCAAACAAAAACTATTAGTGCACCCCAAAGAGAGAGATTGTAACAAATGAAGCCCTTGTCTAGTAACTAATAAGTTACTTCTTGAGCTTATAAAGCTCTACCAGTGCCATTCGATAACGAGGTTTAGAAATGGGTTTTGTATTGAGTACCCATTCAATAGTGAATTTTATTTCTCGATCAAGAGGAAGTCTCGGTAATTCATCTGGGAACACGTTTGAAAATCCCTAACCACAGGAATCTTGTGTAACTCTAGACGTTTCTTTTTTACGTCCTACACATAAGCAATGAACCCTTCAATTAAAAACATGGTTTTTATTTTAGATTTCTATTTTGGACAAGCTTTCAGTAAAATAATTCACTTTCATTACTAAACAGAAAGTTTCACAATGTAGTTTTTGGGATAAAAGAAGGTTACAAACTTAATATAGCAATCTAAACTAACACAGTTTGTAACTAACCAGTCTATCCTTAAGATTATATCAAAGTAATTCATATTGAGCAAAATTAGGTCAACTACTATTTCCTTCTTTCCTACCCTTAATTTACAATTACGATATACAATATCAGCCATTTAGGATTCCTTAAAGGGTGTATTGATCTGCAATATATACCCTAAAGGTTTAGGCTTTACCCATATCTTATCAGCACACACAAGAGACACAAAAGAATGTGTAGAACCTAAGTCAAATAAAGCAAGTGCATTTATATCAAAAATAGAAATTTTACCCTTGATAAACTCAAATGAAGTGTCTGCAGACTCCTTATCGATAGCATACACTCTGCTATGAGTTACAACCTTCTTTTTCTACCGTTGTAGCTTCTTCGGCTGTAATCGTGGAACGTTTTTCGGTTCCTAAGCAGGTGTTGTTGCTGTTGCTGTTGCTATTGATGTGACATCCTCATCACTACCAATTAACATATAGCTTTTTCTTTCACATACAACTTGATTAGGCTTGTTTGTCATTGCCATCCTTTCTTCTTCTTATACTTTATGCTTTATTACTTATAGCATGATATCAAATTTCACATGAAATGTATTTTTCATATACACGTGCATCAAATACATCAGGATCTCACATATCTTACATAACTTATATCCCCAAACAACTAATTTACACCTCTGTAGTACTGTACTGTACAATAGCTGAAATACAAATGATTGAGTATACCTTCAAGAATTATAGGGAAGCCTATCTCGAAGGTACACTATAATATCCCAAAAGTAAGCTCCTCTATTTGGAGCGGAATTCACTTCAAGTAATCTGTATGAAAAATGATTGTAAAGGGGTGAGTTTACGCTCAGTAAGAAATATATATAAAAGAGCGTAATATGTCACTATATGCTGGTTTCCTACTTAGCTCTATAATGTCATGTGGAAACCTTTGCAATCAAATATTAAATCTCATAATTCATTTTCGTACAAGTAAATAAATCTAATAATACATATTCAGGCAAATCAAATAATAGCATATGCATCATCATGTAAATTTCTTACATATATTCAATTTATTCTCAATTTATTCGAGTACTTGCATATGCCTTAATTCACTTGAAATCACATGTACAGATATCTTTTAAATAAAGTAGAGACTATTAACATTTTAACAAAATCATGCATTAGATAATATCCCGTGAGGGCTGGTGGCATACCCATGTAAGGACCAGGAATCCTCCCTTAGCCAAACATATAACAAAGGCAATTGGCCAATGTTGATAGGCCACAATGAACACTAGTCAGGTGACATTTGTGGCAGTGAAGACCGGACTAGGGTTCCTCATCCAATTAAATTTACAGATACTGAGGACTTGATCAGAGTCTCTCAGCAGATACAGATAATGCATGATCATCAAGTAGTCTATAGTCTCAAAACATTTGTCATATACTTCTTTGGTAATACCATGTACTTACATCAATTAGGCTTTAAAAACCTTATTAACAAACAGGGCAGTTGACTGGTTTTATAGGGCAGTCGGCTGCTATCACATATCTCGATTTACTGAAATTACTTTCTTTTAAAATTTCAATATTTTTAGATTTAAAACCACATGAGGCAGCTGACAGGTTTTGAAACATAATGTTTCTCGAGAAAATACAGTTGACTAATCATATAGCAATCGACTATTTTCGCAAACAGAATGCTTTTGAAAATAGGGCAGTCGAAAGGTCATATAGCAGTCAACTGGTTTCTCAAACAGGATACTTTTCAAGTAAATAGCAGTTGACTATTTTGAAACAGAATGCTTTCTGAAAAATAGCAGTCGACTGGCTTATATAGCAATCAACTGGTTTGAATCGATTTTTCGAAAATTTACGATTTGGATGTCTCTAGGCAGTCGGCTGCTACTTAAGGTAGTCGGCTGCTCTTAGTAATTTGGTAACTAGGAGGAAAACCCGAAAAGTAAACTTCCTACACTTAAATCAACTCGTACTTCATCTCAAAACATTCAAAACATGCGGACATAGCCACCTTACGTTCGTTACATATATCCCTTACCTTAGATAGCTAAAATCTAATAGCTTGGTTGCGTGAACACTTGTCCTTTTCTTCTTTAAAGCTGCAAACCATCATGACTCAAAACTTCAATAAACCTTTACAATTAATTTCATTCTATTTCAAGACCATAAATGCTTTATACCAACTCGACACGACTCCAAACTATGGACAGAATTAAATGAAACCACTCCATCTCTTACCTTTGTGTGCAGCCAAAGCTAACAATAACAAAATCTCTTCAATTACTTGGATTCAACCTTCCAAATTTCAGGTATAGCAAAAGCTAAGACTGAGGATCGATTTTCGTTATTGAAGTTTATTGATTCGTTGGAGAATTAAGATAGTTCTACAAGATAAGCATGAAGGAAAACTTATGAAAGTTAAGAGAAAGGGTAAGTATGGCTGCCAGCACTTAATGAGGGTGATGACAAGCTTCATTTCATTTAATGCATAATTATCCATTAACTCATGTCAGCCATTAACCTTTGACCCTTTGACCATCTTAATTTCTCTTCTTTCTTCATATGACACATGTCCCATATCTCATTTATATATTCGTATTTCACATTTATTTATTCATTCTAGATTATAATACTATAAAAGTATGGGAATTTTCAGAAATTAGGCTATTTCACAACTGATTCCTTATTATTTAGTTAGTGCTTAACCAAATGCCCTATCTGTCCACATCTAAAGCAAGGTCCTGTGACCCGGTGACAAGGTCTAGTACCATGCGACCTTCCACAATACTCATATCTTATCACAGTACCCTTTTGTGTAGCAGTGGAGCTATCAGAGGTAGTGGACTTAACAGATGTAACCTCAAAAATTTTAATCCCAATAACTTTAGCCTTATTTGTCGATCTCTTCTGAAATCTATCGTTGAAACTCTTCTTAGCCTTTTTCTTACCTTTATCTTGGGCCCCAAATTCTACCTAGTAAGACTCATAGTCTTGCTTACCCAATTGAGCCTAATGGATAGCCTCATCATACATGGCCACATCAAACGGGCCTAACCGTGGCTTGATAGAATACCGTAAACCGGCTATAAACCTCTCAATCTTGTGCTCCTTGCTCCTGACTGTCTTTAGGTCAAATCAGCTTAGTGTCTTAAACTTGGACTCATATTGGTCTACTACATAGATCCTGTACCAAACCCAAAAACTTAGCCCATAACTTCTTTTGCGCTGTTCGAAGATTATACTGCTTATTGAAGGCCTTTAAAAACACACCCCATGTGATAACCGTAAATTTTCCAATTATTGGAAATTATAAATATTGAAAATAAATAAAATTATGAGAACGGAATATTGGTGAAAATTCCGAGAATCAAGAAAGGAATGGATGGTGGAAATTCCGAGGATTGAGGAAGTGATGAAATTGGAAATTTAAGTGAAGGAAATTTAAATCGGAAAAATAAGATGAGATATTATGGAAAATAATGAAAGAAGGAAATTTAATTTGGATAAATGGAAATCCAAATTAAATAAGGAAAATGAGAAATGAAAATAAAATATGTTTATATAATTACTAATTATATAAATGTATTTTGATATAAATACATATGTATTCAAGTATGACATTTTATGTATCTGTAAGTATATACATATTTGAGAAAATGTAAATATTAAATTACATTAAAGTTTGAATATGTATATATTGTAAATACAATATATATATACGGAATTATTACATTTATATAAATATTTATATAAATGTTATTTAATTTTAAAATATATAAATATACATATATATATACTAGACATATATTTTGTAATATACAATATATATTTTATATATAACATATATTGTATTATATGATATATGAAATAATATATGTATAATATATAGTATATATTATATGTATAAAATATAAATTATAGTATATAATATGGGATATTATATACTAAAAATAGAAAAGAAACAAAACAGAAAAGGAAAGGGCAGGATCGGGGAAGGAATCCCGACCCCTTCCCAGCCAAAAGCCGACGGCGGCGGAGAGGCCACCGCCGGCGAGGGAAAAGGGAAGAGACGGCGCCGGCTAGAGAGGAGAAGACGACCGGCGACGGAAACGGAAGGGACCAGAAGCGGAAACAGGGGCGGAAGCCGACGAAACCGGAAGAGGAAAGGAAAACCAGATCTGGCGGTGCCGGCCAAATCGGTCGTCGCCACTACCACCGAAGCATCGCCGGAGGGAGAGGAAGACGATGGAGGCCACGGTTCAGGCAGAGAACGGCGGAGGAAGGCCGACGGAGGAGGAGTAGTGACCGAACCAAAACCGAGTAGATCCGCCGCCGTGCCATCGATTCGTGACGAACGGAGGCCAGATCCGGCTTCACTGTGGTGCCGGCCAGCTGCTGAGCCCCTGAGCCGCCGGAGAACCGGCCGCCGGCGAGGAACCGGCAAGGAAGGAGGCAAACCGGTCCGGCGAGAAAAGAAAGAAAAGGAAAAAGAAAAAGAAAAAGGAAAGAAAAAGGAAAAAGAAAAAGAAAAGAAAAGAAAAGAAAAGAGAAAAAGAAAGAAGGAAGAAAAAGAAGGAAGAAAAAGGGAAAAGGAATTCCGGGAGATCCCGAGAATTACGGGAATCGGTAAGAAATCCCGAAAAGTATTAAATTATTTAAATAATTTATTTATTTAAATAATTATGGAAAAATTCTAAATTTTAGAATTTAATTTCCAGAAAATATCCTCGACAACCGAGCCGATGGAATCGGGCGAGGTGAACACGGGCGCGACCTTCAAGAGGTAGTCGCCGACCCGAAACAGGTAAGGGAGACATGTGCCGCCTGTAAGGATATTCGGCCACATGTTTTAAATTATGCATTTAAATTATAAATGCAATTTATATTGATTAGTTTTGAAATTTGTGGTGATTTATCGGTTTCAAATTGTGGTGAAATACTGGTTGAAGAATATAAAATGTATTTTCGTGCAGGAGGCTAGCCAAATCGGCAGTCGTTATACTGCCGAAAAATTATCAAATAATTACTGAAATTTACCGAAAATCACCGAAAATCATAATAAATGATTTGATTTCACGTGAAATGATTTTCAAGTACGAAAATCGAGAAATTAAGTAAATTTCATAAAACATGAATATAACGATATTTGATTTTTAAAATATTCATGTTTTCGAGAATGGTAAAAAGGAAATCACCGAAAATTTACCCTGTAGGTGATATTTCACGTGAAACGAGATGGAAATGAAAAAGAGACTGAAGTGAATATTTTTATAAATATTCTTAAATATTCACTTGATTTCATATAAAACCTTTATGGTTTTAATTATGGAAATAATGAATTATGAAAATTCCATAAAGGTTAAGAAATGAAGAAAAACTATGATTTCGAGACTAGAGGTCTCTACACGTGTTTTTAAAAGAAAACATGGTGATGGGAATTTAAAGTTAGAAAATAAATAATTTATTTTCATAAATTATAAAAATGATTTGTTTGAAATTCCGATAATTATAAAACCATGTTTTCGATTGAATGCACGGAAAAGTGTGCATATGTGTTTTACGGTGGAAAAAGGACAGTTTTGCCCTTCTATATTTTCAGTAATGATTTATAAACTGTTTTCACCGTATGGAAAATATGATTTATACCTTTATGAAGTATTTTGAGAAATGTTATTTTAATTTAATTATTTCATAAAGGTGATGATTTATTACATGTGAGCCTTATGGATATTTGTGAAATGTTTTAATTTACTGCATTTAAAATCCATAAAGGCTATGGTACGGTTACACTATTTTGAGACTTAGGCCCCGAGCTTCATGCATCACATATACTGTTACTGTCACGTGGCTGATTGACCAGCTAGTCATCAGCGTCCCGGATTGTCGCCTAGCAAGCGTACACCGAGGACATTATAGATCATGGCCATAGATCTCATTACTGTTACTGTGTCCCTTAGTGGACGATGATAGCATGATTTACTTGTAGGGTGTTGCCTAGTCTCACTTACTGCTTACTGTTTACTGTTTACTGATTTCTGAAAGGATTTACGATATCCTATTTACTGTACTATACTGTTTACTGTTTATTGATGAAAGACCGTACCAAAACATTGTGTTACTGAACTGTACTATTTATTGAAATGGTAGCCATTGATTACTATTTTACTGAACTGAAAGCTACCATTTACTGTTTACTGAACTGAAAGCTACCTTATACTGATTTCTGAATTGGTAGCTACTATTTACTGTCTACTGATTGAACCGTATCGAGTTACTGTTTTACTGAATATACTGTTTTACTGAGCTGTACGATACGGTTACTGATTTGAAATGAGAAATAAATGTTTATTCTAAAAGAATAATATAAGAATTATTTCTAAGATAGAAATAATCGAAGAAGTAATTATCCAATGATTGGATATTTACAAATCACTGTATTATACTGTTTTTACTGTACCGAAGAGAAGAGAAGTAAACCACTATTTTTACTACTGAACTGTTATGTGTTTTAAAGTATATTGAAGTGAAAAGAAATAAGTGGTTTACTTTGTGGAAAAGCGAAAATTATATCGTTTTGAAAACAACGGAATTGATATTCTCTACAGTTGCTTCTAGGTTCCGGAACAAGTATGGTATTCTAAAATACCTATCTTATTCTATCTGGATCCCTAGCCGACTGTAGTATCCTTCCTACATGTGAGCCTAGAGCCAGTTAGGAAGATTTTAAAGAAAATGAAAAAAATTTATTTTCAGCATATAGATAGTTGAATATCAAGTGTGACATATAACTCTCTTACTGAGCCGTGGTTTGCTCACCCCTTAATTTTAACATTTCAGGTTTTGATGGTGGTGAGATCCAATATTTGTGGATTACGGCTGCACATAATGGACAATGTGACAGACCGATTGATTTATATGAGGTACGATCATTTATTTTCTGTATTTAGACATGTATGCAGTACTACTTGCTTATTAAGTAAGATAGGGGATGTATATAATATAAATAATATTTTATGAAATTGTTTAACATAAGAAATAAAGTGAAGTATCACAGACAGCCCAACCGGATAAATTGTGTAAAATAAGAAGAAAAATGTGGTAACGGGTCGTTACAGATTTAATGGTATCAGAGCATGGTTGGCCTGATGTCTGTGAATACTTTTGGAAGAAAAAATGTTAAACATCCCCGGTAGTACTGTATCGTCTGAATACATAGAGAAAATAAATGATTGTAAATTGAGTAAAATGAATTAAAGGGAGTGAGAAAGTATAAATTGAGAATGTTAAAGAAATAATAGGCTCAGAAATTACCAGAAGATTGGTGATTCTTTTAATCTAAATGAAGGCCTGTTCGGTAAGGAATCGAAAGGACTCGGTGAAGGGCCCCACCAGTACTTTTCGGTCCGGATCGAACTGAGACCTGAAAGTGATGATATAAAGGAGGAGAATGCAATATCATCATTAAATAGACTTTAAGATCACTGATTGAGGGTAATTTGAAGAGAGAGAAAATTTTTGGCAAAAAATGACCAAAATACCCCTGACTCTAAAATTTTACCGGGAGTCAGAATAGACCAATAGAGGTTGGAATTGATTGATTTGACAGAGAAATTAATGATATAAAGCTGAATTACAAGTAAAATAATCCAATTGTGGATCTTAGTAGATTTCTCTGTCGAAATCGAGTGAGATCTAAATTGCTGATATAAGTTTCAGAAAGGATACTATCAGCACATAAATGATCAGATCATTGATTTAAATGTATACTGAGGAGAAAGAAATAAATGTCAAAATGACGAAAATGCCCCTGTGTTGGGCGATGTTTCAAATAGTGATAAAATCAAGTTAATCTTGAATCCATTGATAGTAATGGAGTTATAAATGGCATAGAGGATGTCATATGACTATAGCGATCCCTATTACTGATTCCACTGACACTTAGATTATGGACGCGAGTGGTGAGTGACCTAGTGAACGGGCTGGGCCTCACGATTGATCCTTGAGGGGGCTAGTGTGCTCGCCAAAAGAGGACGGTATAGATATGTATAGGCGAACGGCGGACGGGCCGGGGCCTTACATGATGCGATCCATAGAAGTGTAGTGGAATGTTGCAAAATGATTGGCCCGGTTATTGATTGTAAGGGCCTGGATTAAGAGTGTATTGAACGGGATCGTTGAATGCTATGAAAAGTGAAATGATTACAGGAATTGACTGATGAAGTGAATAACTGTAATAAATTGGTTAGCTGTAACATGTGTTGATAACTGTTATGCTTAATACAGCTTACTATAATGAGGTATGTAAGGCTGTAAAGTATGAGTGAACAATGAAATCAAGGTAGAGTGTGTGTCAAGATGATTTGAATAGTAAATGTCTCTGCCTTGAGAATACACAGTGAAAATGACAGGGCATAAGGATGAGATGTCCGAAATGATAAGAAATATGTGATTAAAGAAGTATCGGATTTGATCTCTGATAGAACTTCCAGAGTTATATAAATTGGAGGA
Source organism: Heritiera fomes (assembly GCA_032173925.1). NCBI lineage: Eukaryota > Viridiplantae > Streptophyta > Magnoliopsida > Malvales > Malvaceae > Heritiera > Heritiera fomes. The sequence goes on along the minus strand of JAPDPM010000001.1, from coordinate 22,149,711 downwards.
ATCGAGATAACATTGACTCGATTTTGAATATGAAACCTGATTCTAAGCTTATATCGGAGAACTTAAGAAAATCTGAAAGCTTAAGGAATCTACTCTGGAAAATGAAATTAAGGAAGTTGGCTGCATAAGTGTAAAAGAGAGCAGCACAAATGATTTTAATAAGTAGATGAATCGATATGATATAGTAAATGGTTACTATGTAATAAAGTTCTTATAAAGAACAAGTATTCATCTACATGATGAAATGGACGCTTTATGGATTTGATTTAATAAACATGAGGAGTTAATAAGACTAGCCTCAGTATAAAGTGTCCTTAGATAAAAGATTGGAGACTGATGTCCATAAGATGATTAGAACTCGGAGTGAATTTTACGAGTTCCTATTGAGATTACGAGGTTAACGATTTGCCTTGTGAGGTATATAAGCCTAAGGAAAGAGGCATCCATACATGAGTAAATTGATGAAATACTGATAGAGTTTAAAGTACAAATGGAAAATGAGCAGCATTGTGGTATGACTCTTAAACTCTTAAAGACTGTGGAATTATGTAAAGATTGGCAATTAAGAGGTTTGGCTAGACAGTGTCTCTTTCTGAGATATATAATCTCGAAATGACAAAATGACGGTGAATCTGTCTATGATAGAGAGGTAATAATTGATATACGAAAGTAATGAGTCTAGCTAGATACTACTGCCAGTTTATAAAAGAGTGATGAGACTAGCTGCTCTACTAATGTGATGTAATTAAAGAAAGAAGTTAAAGTCGGTAAATGAATAAGTGTAGAGAAAAGATGGTATGCAAGATTTTAAAAGATCTTAGCAGTATAGTACCATACCAATCGAGAAAGCCGACTAAAAGAATGAAAGTGGAATAAGGAAATAAATTGCATGATGAGAAGGGAACATCAATATGAAACAGTTCCCGAAGGTAAGACTGAAAGTGATTTGTATTGGTTATCACATAACTGTGGCAAGATGAAAAAATCAAACCAAATGTGACAAGTGAGAAAAATGGATGATGAACAGCATAGATCAGCTGTGACATGAAAAATACTGTGCATGGACTCTTATGTGAAAAGAGTGGAAATGAATAACTCCCGATTTGAGAAATAAACTTATGGGAGTATAGACATATATGATAAAAGACAACATGTAGTGGTCTAAAGTATTTTTGATGTTGAAAGTATGCTGGCAGTAATTATGTAAAAGTTGACCTAGAGGTCAGAAGTCGTAAGTATACGGCATATACCACCTTTGGACTTAAGTTAAATTCGGAGGACCGAATTTCTTAAGGTGGGTAGAATGTGATAACCGTAAATTTTCCAATTATTGGAAATTATAAATATTGAAAATAAATAAAATTATGAGAACGGAATATTGGTGAAAATTCCGAGAATCAAGAAAGGAATGGATGGTGGAAATTCCGAGGATTGAGGAAGTGATGAAATTGGAAATTTAAGTGAAGGAAATTTAAATCGGAAAAATAAGATGAGATATTATGGAAAATAATGAAAGAAGGAAATTTAATTTGGATAAATGGAAATCCAAATTAAATAAGGAAAATGAGAAATGAAAATAAAATATGTTTATATAATTACTAATTATATAAATGTATTTTGATATAAATACATATGTATTCAAGTATGACATTTTATGTATCTGTAAGTATATACATATTTGAGAAAATGTAAATATTAAATTACATTAAAGTTTGAATATGTATATATTGTAAATACAATATATATATACGGAATTATTACATTTATATAAATATTTATATAAATGTTATTTAATTTTAAAATATATAAATATACATATATATATACTAGACATATATTTTGTAATATACAATATATATTTTATATATAACATATATTGTATTATATGATATATGAAATAATATATGTATAATATATAGTATATATTATATGTATAAAATATAAATTATAGTATATAATATGGGATATTATATACTAAAAATAGAAAAGAAACAAAACAGAAAAGGAAAGGGCAGGATCGGGGAAGGAATCCCGACCCCTTCCCAGCCAAAAGCCGACGGCGGCGGAGAGGCCACCGCCGGCGAGGGAAAAGGGAAGAGACGGCGCCGGCTAGAGAGGAGAAGACGACCGGCGACGGAAACGGAAGGGACCAGAAGCGGAAACAGGGGCGGAAGCCGACGAAACCGGAAGAGGAAAGGAAAACCAGATCTGGCGGTGCCGGCCAAATCGGTCGTCGCCACTACCACCGAAGCATCGCCGGAGGGAGAGGAAGACGATGGAGGCCACGGTTCAGGCAGAGAACGGCGGAGGAAGGCCGACGGAGGAGGAGTAGTGACCGAACCAAAACCGAGTAGATCCGCCGCCGTGCCATCGATTCGTGACGAACGGAGGCCAGATCCGGCTTCACTGTGGTGCCGGCCAGCTGCTGAGCCCCTGAGCCGCCGGAGAACCGGCCGCCGGCGAGGAACCGGCAAGGAAGGAGGCAAACCGGTCCGGCGAGAAAAGAAAGAAAAGGAAAAAGAAAAAGAAAAAGGAAAGAAAAAGGAAAAAGAAAAAGAAAAGAAAAGAAAAGAGAAAAAGAAAGAAGGAAGAAAAAGAAGGAAGAAAAAGGGAAAAGGAATTCCGGGAGATCCCGAGAATTACGGGAATCGGTAAGAAATCCCGAAAAGTATTAAATTATTTAAATAATTTATTTATTTAAATAATTATGGAAAAATTCTAAATTTTAGAATTTAATTTCCAGAAAATATCCTCGACAACCGAGCCGATGGAATCGGGCGAGGTGAACACGGGCGCGACCTTCGAGAGGTAGTCGCCGACCCGAAACAGGTAAGGGAGACATGTGCCGCCTGTAAGGATATTCGGCCACATGTTTTAAATTATGCATTTAAATTATAAATGCAATTTATATTGATTAGTTTTGAAATTTGTGGTGATTTATCGGTTTCAAATTGTGGTGAAATACTGGTTGAAGAATATAAAATGTATTTTCGTGCAGGAGGCTAGCCAAATCGGCAGTCGTTATACTGCCGAAAAATTATCAAATAATTACTGAAATTTACCGAAAATCACCGAAAATCATAATAAATGATTTGATTTCACATGAAATGATTTTCAAGTACGAAAATCGAGAAATTAAGTAAATTTCATAAAACATGAATATAACGATATTTGATTTTTAAAATATTCATGTTTTCGAGAATGGTAAAAAGGAAATCACCGAAAATTTACCCTGTAGGTGATATTTCACGTGAAACGAGATGGAAATGAAAAAGAGACTGAAGTGAATATTTTTATAAATATTCTTAAATATTCACTTGATTTCATATAAAACCTTTATGGTTTTAATTATGGAAATAATGAATTATGAAAATTCCATAAAGGTTAAGAAATGAAGAAAAACTATGATTTCGAGACTAGAGGTCTCTACACGTGTTTTTAAAAGAAAACATGGTGATGGGAATTTAAAGTTAGAAAATAAATAATTTATTTTCATAAATTATAAAAATGATTTGTTTGAAATTCCGATAATTATAAAACCATGTTTTCGATTGAATGCACGGAAAAGTGTGCATATGTGTTTTACGGTGGAAAAAGGACAGTTTTGCCCTTCTATATTTTCAGTAATGATTTATAAACTGTTTTCACCGTATGGAAAATATGATTTATACCTTTATGAAGTATTTTGAGAAATGTTATTTTAATTTAATTATTTCATAAAGGTGATGATTTATTACATGTGAGCCTTATGGATATTTGTGAAATGTTTTAATTTACTGCATTTAAAATCCATAAAGGCTCTGGTACGGTTACACTATTTTGAGACTTAGGCCCCGAGCTTCATGCATCACATATACTGTTACTGTCACGTGGCTGATTGACCAGCTAGTCATCAGCGTCCCGGATTGTCGCCTAGCAAGCGTACACCGAGGACATTATAGATCATGGCCATAGATCTCATTACTGTTACTGTGTCCCTTAGTGGACGATGATAGCATGATTTACTTGTAGGGTGTTGCCTAGTCTCACTTACTGCTTACTGTTTACTGTTTACTGATTTCTGAAAGGATTTACGATATCCTATTTACTGTACTATACTGTTTACTGTTTATTGATGAAAGACCGTACCAAAACATTGTGTTACTGAACTGTACTATTTATTGAAATGGTAGCCATTGATTACTATTTTACTGAACTGAAAGCTACCATTCACTGTTTACTGAACTGAAAGCTACCTTATACTGATTTCTGAATTGGTAGCTACTATTTACTGTCTACTGATTGAACCGTATCGAGTTACTGTTTTACTGAATATACTGTTTTACTGAGCTGTACGATACGGTTACTGATTTGAAATGAGAAATAAATGTTTATTCTAAAAGAATAATATAAGAATTATTTCTAAGATAGAAATAATCGAAGAAGTAATTATCCAATGATTGGATATTTACAAATCACTGTATTATACTGTTTTTACTGTACCGAAGAGAAGAGAAGTAAACCACTATTTTTACTACTGAACTGTTATGTGTTTTAAAGTATATTGAAGTGAAAAGAAATAAGTGGTTTACTTTGTGGAAAAGCGAAAATTATATCGTTTTGAAAACAACGGAATTGATATTCTCTACAGTTGCTTCTAGGTTCCGGAACAAGTATGGTATTCTAAAATACCTATCTTATTCTATCTGGATCCCTAGCCGACTGTAGTATCCTTCCTACATGTGAGCCTAGAGCCAGTTAGGAAGATTTTAAAGAAAATGAAAAAAATTTATTTTCAGCATATAGATAGTTGAATATCAAGTGTGACATATAACTCTCTTACTGAGCCGTGGTTTGCTCACCCCTTAATTTTAACATTTCAGGTTTTGATGGTGGTGAGATCCAATATTTGTGGATTACGGCTGCACATAATGGACAATGTGACAGACCGACTGATTTATATGAGGTACGATCATTTATTTTCTGTATTTAGACATGTATGCAGTACTACTTGCTTATTAAGTAAGATAGGGGATGTATATAATATAAATAATATTTTATGAAATTGTTTAACATAAGAAATAAAGTGAAGTATCACAGACAGCCCAACCGGATAAATTGTGTAAAATAAGAAGAAAAATGTGGTAACGGGTCGTTACACCCCAGGTCACAACTGGATGTCTAGCACTTAACATTGTCTTAGTTAACTTCCACCAATGCTCTGCCTCATCTATGAGTAAAAAGGTGGCCAGACCCACTTTCTCTGTCTTTGTACATTGTATGGATGTAAAAGTTTCTCTACAACATTTACCCAATTTTTCGTTGCCATAGGATGTCGTGTCCCGACTCCGAGAAGTGACTATAGGGAGTAATAAGTTGAATTTGATATTAAAAACAATATAAAATGCTATTGAAATCACATGGTAAAATAATTTAATAAACAAAGAAATATTTCTTTTTAATAATTATAATAATCAGTTCGATATTGGTAAACACAATATAGTAACCAGTTCAGTAAACAATATAGAAACATTTCAATATAAGTAAATTTAGTACCAGCATGTAGTTCAGTAAACAGTATGATAAATAGTAACAATATAGTGGAAACCAGGAAACATCCAAAGTATATCATGCTATAATAAGATCCCGAAAGGGAAATAACAGTAAACATGTGAGACATATGGCCATGGTCTATAGGGTCCATAGTGTACACTTGTAAGGTGACACTAGTGGAGGTTGAAGACTTGGCAGGTCTATCAGCACAATAACAGTAATAGCAGTAACAGTACACGTGACACATGAGCATGATACAGGGCCTAACATTCTCAAAACAGTAGGTATACAGTAGAAACACCATTTATGAAATCAATTCCACTTATGATATCTTCAATTAGTGCATAAACAAAAAAATTAAAAATATATTCAGTTTATAAATAAAAATTCATAAAACATTCATACTTCGATATTCTTTTCTGAAACGTTCTATTTATCTATAGAACATTAATAAAGATGTGCTGGTACCTTTACGTAATTAAAATTTATTAACACAAATATTTAAATATTATTTTTCAATAAATAATGAAATAATGCAATTTAATTAAATTACATGGAAATCACTTGGAAATTTATTTATTTCTATCTTTCAAAAATATTAGAATTAATTACCTAAAATTTCTATAAATTCCGGCAAAATAACGATTGTATCTAACCTAGCCTTTCAACACTAAAAACATAGTTTATAAACCAAACAGTATCCACAATTTCACCAATTCCAAAGCAATTAATTCCAAATCACACTTCATAAAATTAATTTGAGATAAATCATGCATTCACAGTATCTTACAGCTTACATACTCATCACTTACCTATCGTTTTCCTATCAATCCGCCGATAACACCACTTGCAATTTAACACTCTCGGGCTACAAAACATTACGCCAACCACCATTATTCACGATGATTCAATTTTTAATAATTTTTTCTTCATTAATTTCTACTACATTTTCAGTAGAAAACTTTAACCCAGTCTAAATTACACTGGTAGTAAAACATAACTTCGCCTACATAACTCCAATTTTAATTTCGACTTCACCAACAGTCTCCTTATAATTTCTACAGTCTCATGGCACCCTAAACTAATCAAATGAAGCACAAGAGCCCCTTCCCCTTACAATGGTCGAAGGGTACATGTGGCCAAATTCATGAATATTCAACAATTCCTCTTTAATTTCATGCTTATACATGTTTCTACATTCACCTAGCTTCATTTTCATGCATCAAACAACATAAGAACATAAAGATTCAATAGGGAAGGAATTAGTGAGATTCAATCAAAACCAAAGCTAAATTCATGCTTAACATACTTAGATTTATCATTATCTACCACTAGAATTGAAAGAAACTAAAGGTATGGAAGAAGCTTTCCTTGCCCAAATTCTTTATGCCCACTTTCCTCTTGATTTTGTCAACTTTAGGATGAGCTATGAGTATAGATTTGTAGAGGATGATGTATAGAATAATTTTGTTGAAGAAAGTTTCTTGATTTAAGGTAGTTTTAATGGTGTTTTTGTTAAGTTTTTAAGTTTTCTAAGCTTTGGCTATGGAGTTTGAGGGAAGAGAGGTTGAAGATGATGATATTGCCAGCCAACGGAGTGTGTAGAAACATTTAGAAGCTTCCCAAACAGTAAAATGATAATTTTGCCCTTGGTTATAAAGATTTTGGACATTTATGCCTTTAAACTTTTATAATTTTTCTTACTAGTTAATTTAACTCCAAAAATTCAAATTTTATCGTTAAATATTATTATTAAACATATTTTGATGAATGATGGTATTCTTATCAAGGTTTGACTGATTGTAAGAGTGAAATTACAAAAATACCCTTACCGAGCCAATGTCGTATAATTCTGATTTTACCACCGTTTCGATTTATCCATTGACATAGCCTAAAACTTATTTTTATGTAGAATATCATCCTTCAGTCAGTAGATCAAAACTCCATTTAGTTTGACCACAATTTACAAAATCCATCCGAGCTATGTCTTTAATTGTTATTTTCTAATTTGTTGGCATGCTTCTAAAAAATGATCTAAATAAAGGATTTTAAGTTCTAAATTCTTACCATAGGCTTATTGGACTCCCTGAATAATATATGTTCGGTCTCACATCCATCCGGGCACTATAAAGCCTGTGGGGCCCACTTGATTGTACTAGGTCATACATGCGAAATACACATGAAATGAACACTGGTGAGTATTCTTACATGTACAACGATACCAGTACACATCGTTCTCACATAAGATCCTTATCGCCCTTAAACTTTGGCAGATTCAACTTCCTAAACTGCCTCAGTAAGTACTCATCACAATCGATAATCGCATCAGTAAACCGAGGCTGTAATGGTGGCGGTACAGGCTGTGGCTGTGGTAGTCACGACACATGCTATGGCTGGGGCTCTGGAGGTACATTACCTAATGGAGGAGGAGGTTACGCCACTTTTGGTGCTGGTGCTCTACCAATATTATTGAAACTAGTAATAAACTCTGCAAAAACCGGTTTAGCTTGGAGATATAGGTATTAAGATTATCAGGCTATAGAGGGAGGGTAAGTTTAGGAATCGGTTCTGAAGATGGCTCTAAAGATAACTGGGCCTGTCTCTATCCCTATTTAGTACCCCTTTGCCTATCACTTATTATGTCAAAAACAAACATAAGAAATGTTGTCAATTACTCCAAACAATTATACATTCAGACAATTATAGTACTGCAAAGAATATAACCAATTCTAACTTAAAGACACTAACAGACATCCAATCAATCTCTCTTTGATGCCAATCTTTTCTGTCACGATCTAATTATTGACGCTTAATACTAATAATTTTCTTATTTATTATGATTGGTTGGGTTATCTACAATGTCTACACGCAATTTTAATGTCTATCGATTCAATCGTAGAATCCGAAACAGTCACATCTGATATATATATATATATATATAAATGAAGGATCAAGACTTAATTTACATCTAACTTTCATTAATAAACGCTCTACAAATACATTCAATAGACTACAGTAAAGTTTACATCTCCTGATCAAATACATACACAGTAGTACTATATATATTGTCTAAACATATAAAAGTAAAATAGTATACCTCTGCGGTCTTTGGTAACCACCTAAGGGATACAGATCAGTTCACCTTTCGAAACAAAATAAATTTACTGCAAATAGTCTAGAAGGAAAGTAAAGGGGTGAGCTTACGCCCAATAAGAAATATATGTAAAAGAGCTTATACTATGCAAAACTACAACGTGTATCTTAAGCATGCTCCTACACTCAAAATCAGTATCAGTACAGCATTTGGGCACTCTATCAAAAAGGATACTATAATCGGTTAGGTAACCAGGCTAAGTATAGAAGGATACTTTGAAGTACCTCACTTATCTCGATCCCTAGCTTTGACTATAGGGAGTTTATTATAGTTTGCTCGATAGACAGTTCAGTAGTACAATTTTCTATCAATCATTACTTAAGCACTTCAGTAACCATTTAACAGTCACTAGGTAAATAGTACAAAATCAGTTCAGTAAACTGTTCAATAAAACAATCGGTAAACGGTACGGTGACCAGTTTAGTAGATAGTTCAGCAAATCACTCAGTAAATAGTATGGTAGATAGATTTTAGTGACCAATACAATAAATCAGCTCAATCAATCATATTCAGCGAACACTGAGTAAAAGTACACTAAAATAATTCGATAATAATCGAGTGGAATCATGCGGTTTCAATATCCCAAAAGGGAAAAATACTAAGACATATAACTATAGTCAATAGTGGTCCACAGTGTACACTAGTTAAGTGATAGCTATGGGTGTTGAAGACATGACTAACATCAATCATCAACAGAATAATACACTCACTGACTCAGATCAACATAATAAACTCGAAGGCTGCTATGGGGCCAATAGTCTTAAAACAGTGTATAAAACAGTGAAAACATTCTTTAGAGATCAATTCAGTAAAACAAATCCATAGTCAGTCCATAATTCAGTAAAATCAGTAAAAATGATAGTTGAGATAAAAATATTCGACAAATATTCTCAGTTCAAAATCCAGTGTTCAAAATAGATTTACATATAAGAATGACACTAGCATTTGTAGGTATCTTGAAAACTAGGAAAATCGTTAAAATCAATATCGAAAACTGAGTTACAAATTTGGGCACTCTTAGCGACATATATGCGATTTTCAATTCATTCACACTTTAACTTTATTTCAATGACATTTATAATCTACCGTTATGATTTTAGGGTTTGGGGTTAAATTTATGAAATTTCGGCAGTATAATGGTGCGATCGATCTTAACCATCCTGTATTAAAAGCACAGTTCAATAATCATAATCATAGTTCAATAACCACAATCACAGTTTCTCAATCTTAATCAATTTACAGGAATCCATCACATAAGATCTTGATTCAATCATTATCAATGCAACACAGTATCCCTATGCCTCTTACATATATTCCTTACCACTTAAATTGCATCGTACTGCTTGGTAGCACTAATATCACACCCCTCACTTTCGAGCTGCAAAACACCACACAATCACTGTCAATTCACTACACTTTAGTTATAAAAGGTATTTAACTCCTTAAGACCTACTACATTGCCTATTGCAGCTGTAAATCCGATATACTTCCTACCAGTGCTTACACTACAACTATCGTCAAAACACCTCTTTTTTGGTTCTAACCTCATCAACAGTCTTGTATTAATTTATACATTATTCTAGGTAGGACCCATTTTGCGTTGACTTGAGCATGATTTCAACATGCTCTTCACTTGGCCGAAATGGCCTTCCAGGGCTACACACTCGTTTTAGTGATTTAAGGCCGTATACGTGTTCTACTAAGTCTCTACTCTGATTCTACGTCATTTATGCATTGAACAAGATCACATTCATGCATAGGTATACTTGTCCGAAACCCTGGCGATTGATTCTCATAGTTTTAATTCAATTCAAGCTTAAATTCATGCTTAAACACTTTAAACACATAATATAAAGCTATTAAATCATAAAAATCCAAGCTTTCTCTCACCTTTCCTCTTTGGCTAAATTAAAGGGAGCTCAAACACTATGAAAATAGCCATTGTAAGGCTTGATTTTGGTAGTATGTTGTAGAGCTTTGAGAGCTAAACAAGTTTGCTTAAGACAGTTTTCTGTTTTACAGTATTTTTGCTAGGGTTTCAATGGCCCTTTCTCTCTTAACTACTATGAGAAAGTAATGGTGGAAGATGATGGCCGACAATGAGAGGTAGAAGGCTAGAAGATTCTTTAAAAATTGATATCTTGAGTGGCAAATTACTAAAATACCCTTAAGTTTTACTAAACTTCGTATTTTGTCCTTCACATTTCTATTTCCGTTTAAATAGTTAGTTTAACTTCCAAAATATTTCATTTAATCATAAGACATATCTATTTAACCTATTCCAATCACTGAGTAGGCCTTTCATAGGATTCGACTTATCAAAAGGGCGAAATTACCAAAATAACCCTAACCATCCAATTGTGTAGTTTTCTACTTTTTCATGTGATCAGTCTACCAGTTAATATGGCATAAGACTTCTTCATAGAAGGATTTATCTAAACTGTCAGTTGGTCTTTAATCAAATCAGATTGACCATTATTTATGAAAATTTTCTCGACTTATAGACTTAACCGTCATTTTTGAAATTGTTCACACTTTTCAAAACATGTACAGATAGAAAAATTTTAAGATGTAGATTCTTACCATCTCAGTATTTCACTCCAATTATCAATACTATTAGGTTTCACCTCCATCAAAATAGTATAAGTCCTAGTGGGGCCCACAGTCCAAATTTCCGTTACACCTACGAAATATAAGGCATATGAACAATTATGAGATAATTTATCTTCCTAACTTCATTAGCAATATATAACAGTAATAGGAAGTGTGAACTCACAATATGTATGACTAAGCTATGGATACTATCGTGTAAGCATACTTCTTGTCAACATATAGTCAATCAATGATCAATGATCATATGGAGATAATAGAGAAATAGTCAATGATCACGATAGAAATAGTCATCATCAATCATAAGCACAGTACCAAGAAATGATTGTCATGAAAAATATAGTCAACATACATATGATTTAATAGCCACATACACAACATAAGGTGCCAAGTAAATGAATTAAAGGGTAAAACATGGTACAAGTTGACTAAAGCACATATAAATAAATCCGTAAAACAAAATTTAAAAAATATATATCTTGGAATGTTTGAAACCCACAAACTTGCTAGAGAACTAAATTTATCCAAGATACTTAAATTTATATAGCAAGATCTCTATTTCCCATTACTAACATATACAAGTGTGAGGAGCACTCCAATAAAGAAGGCAATAAGAAGATAACACCAATGAAATGTGAGATCATTAGTAGGATTGTAAGGAGGTGCATTATGAAATTTTGGTTCTTGGTTCAACTCGGTTCTTAGTTTCTAATAGGCTTAATAGTTGGTGGATCATTAGCAGGAGGATCGTTCATGGGTCAAAAATTTAGAATACTTGATCAGCCTGGATTCAATTGGGGAAAGATTCATAAAGTGCTTTCATATACCTATGAACTTGTTATTGAGTTTCAAGCTAGTTATCATAGGCACCAAGTTTATATCTAACATATATTACATAATATTTGCCCATGGTTAAGAGTTGAAAAGGTAGTAATGTTGGGTTTATAGTGAATTTCAGAAGCAGTGTGAGAAAAGAGTGTGTTTAGGGTGATAAAGTGAGAAGGAAGTGAGTTTCTTAAGCCTTAGCTCGACCCTTTTACATTTTTGACTGATGGGATATCGAAACCTAAGTGAGGGGTATCAATACTTGTACATCCATAATTGATACCTATTGAATAAGGTATCAATACATCCCAGGCTTTATTTTTCAATACATGCCTTCGAGCTTAGAGTATTGATACCATATGAAGGCTATCACTCCCATAAGTAAAAGTAGTGTAAAAAAAGGTGAAAATTTCGAGTTTTAAGGCCTAAAAACATGTTTTTATGCACTTCAACATAAAAAGAAATATGATCAATCAAAATATGACATGTTTGACTTGCATGAACAATAAATGACTCGATATAATGCCAAAAAATCAAGAATCAAATAAGAACATTCATTTTAGTGCAAAAATTTATCTAAGTTATATTTTAAGCATCATAAGTTATATTTTATGCATTCTAGACTTGTTCAAATATAAACCAAACATATTTACACCAAAACTAACACATATATTCAATTAAAACATCTAAGGTGCATTCATTAATATTTGTTCACCCCTAATTGTGCAAAATCTATCTCTTTCCAGGTCTAAGGCCTTTGTAAACATGTAAGAGCCTCGCTCGATCACCAGGCTGACGTCAAGCATCCCTTCGGCCATCCACGCCCCAGGTTTACTCTTACTACATCGTCAAGGCCTCGTCCGTATCGCCAAGCCGACGGCTAGCATCCATTAAGCTCCTCGCCCCAGGTTTACCTTGACAGCGAGAGTAGGCGGTCGCCCAACACTCACCAACAATGTATTGTCCGCTCTGGGGGGTCGCCCACCCTCACGGCTTTACTTCAAGGCTCTTGAAGAACTCAGGATAATGCCTTGAACGCGTTTTTTGAGGCTCGAACCCTGGCATCCTTAGATACCTAAGCCTTACACTCATGATACCATTAAGGCAAGTGTCTCAATGGTATCATAAGTGTAAGGCTCAGGTATCTAAGGATGCTAGGGTTCGAGCCTCAGAAAACGTGTTCAAGGCATTATCTTGAGTTCTTCAAGAGCCTTGAAGTAAAACCGTGAGGGTGGGCGACCTCCCAGAGCCGACAATATGTTGTTGGTGAGTGTTGGGCGACCGCCTACTCTCGTTGTCAAGGTAAACCTGGGGCGAGGAGCCTAGGGGATGCTCGTCGTCGACCTGGTGATACGGGCGAGGCCTTGACGATGTAGTAAGAGTAAACCTAGGGCGTGGATTGCCAATGGGATGCTTGCCGTCGGCCTGGCGATCGGGCGAGGGTTTTACAAAACATGTCAACCAATTGATGCAAGTAATCTACATATTCAATTACTACATCACCTTTTAGCACATGATCTCTAATAAAGTGATATCTAATCTTTATGTTCTTTATCCTTAGGTGTTAGATGGGATTTTCAGTAAGGTTGATGGCACTAGTGTTATCACACTTAAGACAAACCTTGTTTATATCTATTCCAAAATCCTCTAATTATTGCTTAATTCATAGAACTTAAGCACAATAATTATTGAAGGTTACATATTCTACCTTGTTGGTGGATTAGGCAACACCATTTTTTTTCTTAAAGAGCCAAGAAATCAACATATTTTTCAAGAATTGACATGTGTCGGAGGTGCTTTTCCTATCTATTTTACAACCTTCAAAATCAATATCCGAGAATATAAACAAAGTTAAAGATAAGCTTCTAAGGTACCATAATCATAGATTTGTTGTTTCCTTTACATTCATAAAAATTCTTTTTATGGCAAGAAAGTGTAACTCCTTAGGTAAAGATTGAAACCTAACACATAAACAAACACTAAACATGATGTTGGGTTTACTAGTGGCAAGGTAAAGTAATGACCCTATAATAAACCTGTATTACTTAGTGTCTAGACACTTGCCACCTTTATCTTTGTTAAGCTTAAGTGATGTGCTCATATATGTGGAATATGGTTTGGAGTTCTCCATACCAAACCTTATGACCAAGTCTTAGTATATTTGGCTTGATTTATAAATATACCTTCTTATGAAGTCCTAGGAAGTAAGTGAGCTCTCCCATCATACTCATCTCAAATTCTCATTGCATTAACTTAGAAAATTCTTTACACAATGACTTATTAGTAGACCTAAAAATGATATCATCTACATAAATTTGAACAACTGAAATATCTTTCCCTTTAGATTGAATAAATAAGGTTGTATCCACCTTTTCTCTAGAGAATCCTTTCTTAGTCAAGAACTTAAAAAACCTCTCATATCAAGCTCTTTTTTTATTCATTGGAATCTTCAAATGCTGCTCATGCTCTTCCTGAGACCTCGAATACACCAATATGTCATCGATAAAGACAATGACAAACTGGTCCAAATATAACTTGAATACATCATTCATCAGATTCATAAAAGCCGTGAGTGCATTGGTTAAAACAAACGGCATCACCAAAAACTCATAATGGCCATACCATGTCCTGAATGCAGTCTTAGGGATATCTTCATTCCGAATCTTCAATTGATGATAACCCGACCTCAAGTCTATCTTGGAAAAGACTTGTGCACCCTTAAGCTGATCAAAGAGGTGGTCTATCATGGGAAGAGGATACTTATTCTTAATCGTCACCTTATTCAACCATCTATAATCGATGCACAGCTGCATGCTGCCATCCTTCTTCCGGATAAATAACACAGGAGCACCCCAAGGGGATACGTTGGGTCGTATGAATCCCTTATCTAGTAACTCCTGCAACTGTCTCTTAAGTTCTTCTAACTCCACTAATGCCATCCGATAGGGTGGTCTCAAAATGGGCTCAATTCTTGGCACCAAATTGATCGTAAACTCTACTTCCCTATCCGGAGAAAGTCCAGGAAGGTCATCCGGAAATACCTTAGGAAAATCTCTGACTACAGGAATCTCATGGAGTCCGAGACGTTTCTTTTCTACGTCCTCCACATAAGCTATAAATCCTTCACACGACAATACATACTTCTCACTACTTTCATTTGCAATCAAATCAAGTAATAAACATACGTTAGCATTATGCACTTGCAAAATTCACAACATAGCTAACGGGTGAAGAGAATATTACACTTTTAGAATGACAATCTAACATGACATGATTCTTAGCTAACCAATCCATTCCTAATATAACATCAAATCCATACATATTTAGTAGAATTAGGTCAGCTATTGATTTCCTGTCTCCTACCCGTAGCTTACAATTTTGATATACTATATCTGTCATTTGGGATTCCTTGAATGGAGTACTTATTTGTAATAAGTGTCCTAAAGGCTCAGGCTCAACATGTACTTTCATAGCAATCGTAGGTGAAACAAAGGAACGCGTAGAGCCTGGATCGAACAATGCAATAACACTCATATCAAATAAGTAACTCTTACCCTTAATCACCTTGGACGAGGCATCGGCCGACTCTTCATCGATGGCAAATACTTGCCCTTGAGTCACAGCTTTCTTTCCCTTTTCTGTGGCAATGGCTTTAGGCTGTGGTTGAGGGGTCTTCTCTGATTTCTCAAACGTCCTCAGATTCCTCCTGGGACAATCTCTTATCATGTGTCCCTGTTCACCACACCTAAAACATGCGCCACTCGCTAACTGACATGGTTGTGATCCATGGAACTTCCCGCATTGCTCACATCTTTGCATCGTACTCTTCGGTGAGCTAGCGGTACTACCTGCCGGATATCGGGATCTCTCGTCACTTATCTTGATCCCCGTAGCTCTAGGAGTCTCTGTACCATCATCATCATAACTCCAAATTCAATATATTTCCATATAACCATTAAATTAAAACAAGGGTTATTTTCTTTTAATTTCTTTACTTACTGATCGAAACTTCTTCATATCTTTTACTTCTCCTAGATAGATATCTATCACTAAAGGCTTTCTCATCTGACTTCCGCTTCATTGGTTCTTTGCCTTTACCTTTAGCTCGGAATTCAACGTGATGAAGCTCATAGTCCCACTCACACAATTGAGCCTTACGGACCGCCTCTCCATACGTAGTGACATCCATAGGATACAGTTTGGATCTAATAGGGGACTTCAATCCTTCTATGAACTTGTAAATCTTATGTCCTTTATTTCTTAGGACCTCTAGATCAAATCTGCTTAAGGTAATGAACTTTGATTCATACTGATTTACTGTTATCGTCCCTTGAGTCAAACTCAAAAACTCTATCTTCAATCTATTCTGATCAATGCATGGGATGTACTGTTCATTAAAAGCTTCTACAAATCTATCCCATGTAACCTCAGTATAGCGGGCCTCTAAAACGGTCCGAGTGGCCTGCCACCAATACTCGGCATCATCAATTAACAAGTAAGCATCCAAGCCCACCTTCTCCCTTTCGGAGCATGTCATGTGCTTAAAAGATTTCATGACCGCCTTCATCCAATTCTCTGCGGCCAAAAGATCTCTTTCCCCCTTAAACTTAGACGGATCCAGATTCTTAAATTCTTTAATCAGAGTAACATTGCAATATGCCTTAAGATCCCGCCTTTCAATAGCTGGGACTGGTGGGGATAATTCTGTCTGTGCTGGTAGGGGCTGTACTGTAGGAGTAACTGATGGTGCACTTGTGGCTACGTTCAAGAAGTTCGACATAAATTGCGTGAACATAGTGGCCATATTCTCCATCTACTTCTCCATTTTTGCTAGCATAGTATTCAGGTTATGCGGTGGAGACGGAGGAGGAGACTGTACTGGGGGTTGTTCTACACGACCCCTTCTTCTTCCTCTACCAGTACCTCTCCTATGTGAGCTCATTCTATCAATATAATCACAAAATTAAGCTATTTAGTATAACTATAAACAGTTATACTATACTTACGTATTCAAACAAGTACAGTACATTGGGGATATCCACTATTTCTAGCCTAATGACACTGACGAACATCAGTCAAATCAGCTCTGATACCAATCTGTGACGTCCGTGTCACTTCATTTTACCACCTAACTTTTTCTTTATCTTATCCGACTTGATTTGACTCACCCGTCAATGTCATCCATTCTTCTTCTTTTTAAGCTAAATATTTGATAGCTTAATATGAATGTTTTACTTTCAATAAAACAGAATAATGATATATATACATATCATTCCTTTCCATAAGATATTACACATCATTCTTAACTTAAATCCCCGGCATCTTATAAACATTAATGTACTATAGTACTGTCTGACCTACAAAATTTCATAAGTATACCTTCAACTATTATCGAGAAGTGTATCTTGAAGATACATTAAGTATCTCAAAAGCAAGCTCTTCTATTTGGAGTGGTTTTACTTCCGATAATCTGTATGAAAAATATTCGTAAAAGGATGAGTTTATGCTCAGTAAGAAATATATGTAAAAGAGCGTACTATGCCTCTATATGCAGTTTTCCTGCTTGGCTCTATAATGTCATGTAAGATCATTACAAAGCATCTTTATATACTTTCATCAAAACATACATCATATACTTCTTTCAAAACATTGTATGCAGGCATACTTCATATACTTTCTTTCAAATCATGCTTCATAAACTTGCTTCAAAACATGCATCATATTTTTTCATCAAAACATACATCATATAACTTTTAAATAATAGAGAGATTATTTGCATATTAATAAAATTATGCACTGAATCATGTGGTGTACTCCCATAAGAGCCAGGAATCCTCCTCTAGCCAATATATACATAACAGAGACAAATTGGCCAAACGTCGGTGGCTACAATGAACACTAGTTAGGTGACATCTGTAGCACTGAGGGCTGGACTAGAGCTCCTTAGTCATGAACATATACAGAAGTGCATAATCATTAAGTACTTCATAGTCTCAAAACATTTGTCATATAGCTATTTTCTATGACATTTGTACGTTCTTGAAATATGCTTTGAAACCTCTTTTCAAACATGGCAGTCGATTGGCCTCATAGGGCAGTCAGCTACTGCCTCATATTTTGATTTATCGAAATTATTTTCTTTTATAAATTCTGATATTTTTTAATTCTGAAAACACATGGGGTAGTCGACTAGTCCATATAGCAGTCGATTGGTTTTGAAACAGAATGCTTTTCGAGAGAAAGGCAGTCGACTATTTTTGAAACAGAATGCTTCTGAAAACAGGGCAGTCGACGGGTCTTATAAGTAGTCAGCTGGTTTTGAAACAGAATGCTTTTTATTTGTAAAAGCAGTCAACTGGTCCATATAACAGTCGACTGGTTTGAAACAGAATGCATACTGGGAAAATAGCAGTTGACTGGCTTACATAGCAGTCAACTGGTTTGTCTCGATTTTCGAAAATCTACGCTTTGGTTGTCTCTAGGCAGTCTGTTGCTCCTAGCCTAATTGGTATTAGGAGTAAAACCCGAAACTTAATTTCCTACACTTCAAAATCAGCTTTTGTTTCATCCCAAGGACACTTAAAATATATCAAAACATGCGGACATAGCCGCCCTACGTTCGTTACATAAATTCCTTACCTCTATCACCAAAATTCACAAGATTGCTTGCATCAACCCTAGCTTTTCCTTTCACTTCATCAGAGCTGTAACATCATACAATTCAAACCTTTTAAACAATCACCATACATATGCTATACCAACTCAGTACACTCCAAACCATAAACGAAATTGAGAGAATCAACTTATACCATTACCTTTGTCAATAGCCAAATTTTCATAATTTGAGATCTCCTCCAATACTTGGATTCAATCCCCCAAACTTTGGATATAGCTTACCCTAGTGACTATGATAGTTTTTCGTTCAACTAGCTAAACAAGTCGGTGGAGGAACAAGGTAGCTTGTCAAGGTAGTTATGAAGGAAACTTATGGAAATTGGAAGGAAACGAGAGGGGTTGGGGTTGCTGCCAAATTTTGCTAGCGAAGGTGATGACTATGCAACCTTCATTTGATGCATTAATTGTTTCTTTATCTCATAATCACTTCAGCCATTAACCCCTTTGACCTCTTTTGACTCTTTGACCATTAAATTATCTTCTTCTTTCTTCATATGACACACATATTTAATTACCAAAATCTTATATTAATTTCTTCATACTTTAATTATTTTCCTGATATTACCATTAATTTCTTGACTATCAATCTCATTATTCCTTCATATGTTTCTTACATCATTTACACATCAAAACTTCATACTTATTTAATTCCTTTCAGCTGGAACACTTTACAAACATGAGGAATTTACATGAAATTAGGGGATTTTACAGTTCACGTTTTAGACAAGCCAATTTCGCTTGTCTTTACTCAAGTTGGCGTTATTAACAATAATGCCATTAATAACTCTATTTAGTGCATGTCAATTTCTTTTTACTCCAAATTTTCTCATTTTCACTCAATTTCATAAACTCGAGTAGGGTAACCCAAATTTATGACTTTACAGGATAAAGTATTTATTTAAAATATTTTTCTCGTAATAAATCGAGATTTTATGCGATAAATTAAGATTTTGTCTTTTTGCCTCAATTAAACCCAATTTTGTAAGATAAGGCAAAATCGACTTCAATTAAATCAAATTAATTTAAATTGGCTTATACTAGGCTAAATATCAATAATTTATGATGATTTGGGTGTGTTTCAGTAGGTATGCGCTTCCTTGAATCACGAAAGTTTAACTTTTTGTACCAAATTAACTATTTCATTAACCAATTTAATTTATTTGGCCACAAAATCATTCCATATGTTTAAAATACGGGTTCTTACAAAATATCATAATGTTAAACCTCTTGAATGCTTGCTTTTATGCCCTTTTATCAATTTCTAGGGATTGCTAAGCATTCAATGAATTTTTTTCTGGCCATCTTTCTCAAAAACTAGCCATTAGAAACTACTAAACTTGAAAGGTATCGACACCTTACCTTGGGATATCAATGCCTTATGAAGAATCCTGCACTCTAAATAAGGTGTATCAATACCATAACCTTAGGGTTTGATTCCAAAATAAAGCAATTTGTTTCTATTTGATGGTAACAATAGGGGTATCGATACTGTCCATTTAGACAACCAAAATTCAAATGAAGGTATTGATACCTTTACCAAGAGTATCGATACTTGGGATATAAAACACACAATTTTAGCTAAGTTAAGCATATGTTCTTTCATCTGAGGCAACACTGAAAATGCTAAGCAAGCATTGACATAACTTATCTTTTAATCACATGCATATTAGTGTTTTTCTAAGTCTCTCGTTATTTTTGCAATATTTCTATGTCATTCTTTAATTAGTTTTGAGATGGAAATATATTAAAGTATCACTAAAATCTAATTCACTTAAGTTTTTCTAGGTCATATCAAAATCCTATGCATTTCAAAGTTAACAAAATCTATTGACTTTTTTATATATGGAAATTCAAACATTCTTATCCATAAGAATATTTTGCTTGATAATGATAAGGTCTCGTCTTATAAAAATCCTCAAGTTGAGCTTCCTATAGTTGATCAATCCATACATTGGTCCCAACTTAATATAATGCAATATTGTGCTAAATTTCCCAATAATTCCTTTAGATTGTTTCCTCAATTCAATTGGACCCATATTTATCCTTACTCTTCAAACTTTAATTAGCAAAACATGCTAATTAATCTTGATTCATGCTATGAAGTAGGAAACCCTTGTTATAGTTTATACAGTAAAAGCACCAACGAAATCGATATGTTTCCTAGTGTGGAACCTAAGTATAAAGAACTATCAAGTGAGTTTTTTAGTAATAATGGTATACTTCAATTGGATGAGAATAGAAGTGTAAAGGTGATTTCTAAGGATAAAGAGCCTTTAGATGACAGTTATCCACCTAATTCTTTATATGCTGATAATGATGTTCTTGATGATAAAGATGGCTACTATGATGTCAATAACAAGATGATTAGTGGCTAGAATCTATCAACTAGAAAAAGTTGAAAATTCTTAAAAAGAAGATGAAACACAAAAAGTTTAACTATAGTAGAAAGGCATGTACTAAGGTTAATATTTGCATTCATAGGCCTCCTATAATTACTGAAGACATCTACATTTTTTATTTTGGTATACAATTAAGGAATTCTTTTACAAAGGTTAATCTATCAAAACTTTAGAAATTGGTAAATTTCTTAGTTTATCCTTTGTAGATGAATGTGATAATTATATATCTATAAATTTGTAGAAGTGGAATAAGAAAAGCAGAAGCTCATGACAATAGTTGTGTTTTTTTTTTTTGCAATTTATACTTGGATTTTTTTCAAGTCGAGTGAAAATATTGTTCGACGCTTGTTCTCTATTCTCAGATCTTTGATTATCTTGGAGTTTGTTGGGACATTGCATTACCTTTTGGGTTAAGTTTTTAGCTTTATACTGAGTAAGCACTTGGGTTTGTATTATGACTTCTTATTTGGTGGAACTTACCTTATTTGCAACAATAACAAATTTATTATTCACTGTAAAAACATTTAAGCTGACATTCGTACTAGTATATGTGATATTATTTCATAAGAAGAAAAAAATTATAATGACTAATGATAAAAGATGTAATTTTATTACAGCCAATAAACTTTTTTTTTTTAACTTTCTCAAAGAGAAGAATCTAAAACTTGTGGATTCGAAGTTCACATTGTAAGTTTCATTAAAATTTACAATGACTTATTGGTTTATCCAGTTTGTTTATTAATTTTTTTAATTTAATAACTTTACCATATATGTTGAAAAATGCTGCATTAGAGTGCAATTTTTACTTGAACATGTAATCTCATAAGAAAAGTCAAAATTATGCAAGAAAAAGGTAAACATGTATGATTTTTTTACTTAATTTCTAAGATTTTACCTTTTGTGTTACATTCGAATATATAATGTAATGTTTATCTTTTGTGCTTTGTAGATATGAGTCACAAGTCATTCAATATATTGTTAAGCAAGTTCAAAATAAACTCCATCTCACAGCTTTATATGTCCCTCCATATTTAGTTGGAATTGATTCTCTCGTGACACGTATTAATTGGTGGTTAGAAGAAGATGGATCAAATAAAGTTTGCATTGCATCAATTTGTGGAATTGGAGGGATTGGGAAGACAACTATTGCCAAAGTCATTTACAATCAAAACATCCAAAGATTTGAAGGTTATAGTTTCCTAGCTAATGTTAGAGAAACAAGTGAAGAACGTAAGGGCTTGGTTAGTTTGCAAAGACAACTTATTGCTGATATTGTTAAGGGGAAAGCACAAAAAATACACAATACAGATGATGGAATTAATAAGATCAAAGAAGCTATATGCTGTAGAAGAATTCTTATTGTTCTTGATGATGTTGATGATTTGGGAAAAATAACTAAAATGATTGGAACCAAAGTTCCGTTTCATCCGGGAAGTAAAATCATCATAACTAGCAGGCATCGGAATATATTGACTACTTCTTTTATTAGCCAGATGTTTGATTTGGAAGCATCATCCAATTATGCAGACTTTTGCAAAGTATTTGAAGTAGAAGAATTAGCTTTCAATAAATCACTTCAACTTTTTAATTGGCATGCCTTTTGTCATAACTCTATAACTGAGGTTTTTATGGAGTATGCTAGCAGTATAGTAAAACAATGTGGTGGGCTTCCATTAGCTCTTCAAGTTTTGGGTTCTTCTCTATCTGGAAAAAGCATGAGTGTATGGAAAAGTGCATTGGAGAAATTGGAAGCAATCCCTGACAGCAAAATTCAAAAGATTCTTAAAATAAGCTATGATTCCCTTCAAGATGATCATGATAAAAATTTATTCCTTGACATAGCTTGTTTATTCATTGGGAAGGACAGAGATTATACAACTACAATTCTAGATGGTTGTGATTTCTATACAACAGTTGGAATTGAAAATCTCATAGGCAGGTCTCTCCTAGTTATTAATGAAAAAAACAAGCTAATGATGCATCAAATGGTTAGGGATATGGGAAGGGAAATTATTCGTCAAGAATCTCCTAAGCTTGGGAAACGGAGCAGGTCGTGGCACAAGGATGCATTTGATGTAATAAGAGAAAAAATTGTGAGAAACTTCATTCTAATCTATTTGTTTTAATTTATAATTTTATCATACTACTATTTTTTCAGTAAATTCCTTTTCTGAAAAAAAATTCTTTCTTTAGGGTTCCAAAACAATTAAATGCCTCACTCTTGACCTTCAAGAATTGCTAGAAGATAAGTTTAGAAGGCCAACTGCAAGTTTTCATTTTTCAAAGCATTCAAAAAATCGATTTGTCATGTCAAATGAAGTTGAAATAGAAACTGAAGCATTTGCAAAGATGAAAAGACTTAAACTACTTCAACTAGATTATGTAAAACCTAAAGGAGACTTCAAAGATTTCCCTAAAGGCTTAATATGGTTGCATTGGCATGGGTTTTCTATACAGTCTCTTCCAAAGGATTTTGATATTAAAAGGCTAGTTGTTCTTGACATGCGCTACAGTAGCCTAAAATGTGTTTGGAATGATGCAGAGGTATGATAACTGCTAATTTCTCTTTTTATTTTTTTTTAAGAGATGACACATTTGTAAAAAAAAATTTTCTTTTCTACAGTGTCTTCCAAATTTGAAGATTCTTAATCTCAATCATTCACATTGCCTTCTCAAAACCCCCAACTTTTCAGGACTCCCAAGTCTTGAGAAGTTAATGCTCAAAGATTGCATAAAGTTGATTGAGGTTGACCAATCCATTGGTAAGCTAAAGACTCTTACTTTTCTAAGCCTTAAAGATTGCAAAAATCTTATTAAACTTCCAAGAACAATTGGATTGCTAGTATCTATTGAAGTGCTTATTTTATCTGGTTGCTCAAGACTTGAAGATGTTCCTAAGGAGTTGCATAATATGAAGTCATTAAAGGTGCTTAATTTAGATAAAACTGCTCTAAATCAATCAAAATTGTGGGTGTCTTGGCTATCAATGAAAAGAAGCAAAGAATTGGGTTTCTTTTGGGCATCTTTGCCTTACTCTTTGATAAAATTGAGTCTGGAAAGTTGCAGACTATCTGATGATGTTATGCCAAGTGATCTTACCAGCTTATCTTCATTGAAATGTTTAAATTTAAGTAAAAATCCACTTTGCAGCCTACCTGAGAGCATTAAGACCCTTACAAAGCTCGATGAACTTCTACTGACTTCTTGCACAAAGCTCCAAATGATTCCAAAGCTTCCAATCTTGTCATATTTTGTTGAGGTATGCACGTCAATGTTTCCAATAGTGATCTGGTTCTCAACTTTACCATGCCTATTTTCTTCCAAACGTTGTATTATTTTTGGTTGTGAAAGACTGGTTGAGGTTCAATATTTATTCAAGTTGGAACCAATCGAAAACTTTGGAGTGGAAGAGGTTAAAAGTTTATTCAACATGGACTTTAATGACAACAGTAAAGTGCAACTTTATAACTACCTAACAGACACAAAAATAGTTGTTACCCCACAGGTATTTTCTTTAATATATTTCTTAGTTTTTATTTCCTTTTTTTATTTTTCTTATATTATTTAATCAATACATTCCCAATTAACTCACGATTTTGATGGATTAGATCTTACATGAATGCGGTATAACAAGCACATTTATTCAAGGAAGTGAGGTTCCAATCTGGTTTGAGCATCGCACTAAAGGGTCTCATATTACTTTTCCTTTGCCAACATCATCTCATCCTGGTGAAAAAATTAGTTGCTTCAACTTATGCATTGTTTTCTCTCTTGTTAGCTATCCTATTTTCAGACAACCATGTTTGTCCATTTCTAATGAGACCAAGGAGATCACTCGGTCTTATTTCTCAAGTTTCATTGGAATTCCTGAAACCAATAATAACACAATGTTATGGTTAATCCAATGGCCAACAATTGGTTTCGAATGGGAAAGTGGCAATTCTCTAAGCTGTAGAGTAGTGACTTCTAATCTCAACGTAATAGAATTTGGAGTTACATGTGGATCAAAAAGTAGCATTAGATATAATTCTGAATCTCGACACTACCATCTTGCAGGTATGAGTATAATTCTAAGGGATACAATTTTTGTATACTAGTTTTTCTACCTAAGATTTTTACTGGAATTATTTAATATATGAATGTTATGATTATAATAGTAAAATAATAAATTAATGATTATGATTTAATTAATTTCTAATTAGTTAACATTTAATATATAATAAAAACATGCATCACATGTAAGTAAAAAAAAATATTAAAATTAAATATATTTAACTAGTGATTTGTGACCTTGTGAGCCATAATCTTCATCCATTAAATTTAATTATATTTATAAAATTTAGTAATCAATTCAAGTATATAGTTACGTCAATGTTTCCTTATTGGATTCTTTATATTTAGTATAGACATATGGTTTCTCACAAAAAAAAAAAGTATATACATATATGGGTGCGATTTCATGTAAGATAAAAAGACGTTGGTAGTACTAAGTTTCAGCTTGATGGCAGTTCGTTTTTGGGAAACTATTTAGAGCACTACACATTGACAGAATTTTTCAATTTTTTCTTCTAAAGTTGAATTGATGGAATTCAACCAGACCTTTATCAACTTTATTTTTGGAAAGATCTGGTGATTCTTGTTTATCATATCCTGTAAAATCATATTCATATCATATAAAATATGAAAATTTTGTATAAAAATTCATGTTGAAACAGAAACATTAAACATGTTTTTTAACTTTTACTAAATTCATATATAATTTTTACTAAATTTTAATCCATGTCATCTTTGTGTCATTTTTTCATATCATAACGTCGTATCGTATTTAGAATTATCAGGTCTCTTACATTTCTTTTCAACTTGTGTAAGTTTCGTTTTATTTAAAGTTGACTCCAATAACATTTACTACAGATGTAAAAAGTTGTAAGTTGATTTATTTTCCACTTAGAAATTACTTGTTGCCACATTTTTTATAGGGGTTGTCTTATTGCAACTGTAAATTATACTTGCACTGTTGTGAAAATGTGATAAAAATACTTGATGAATAATCAACAGAATTGATGATAATGACATATCTATTTATCCCTTCTTTTAGGAAATGAAGAGCATGTGACAATTAGACCCATGCAGTTGCAGGTAACCAAAGACTTCTTCGATAATTTGGGCTCTTGCGAAAATGTTAAAGTGCAAATTGACAATCATTTGGAGGAATCAAAAACGGCAGCTTCCCCAAAGGTGTTATTTTTACTTTCCCAAGTTTAGCTTTGTCAATATTTTCATTTTACTATTTGCTGTTTACATTTTTGCTTTCATATAATTTAAAAACAAAAACAAAAAAAAAAAATTACTATATAACTAGATAATAAATACTAGAATCATACGATATCACGACTAGAAAACTGTAACATGCACTTGATACTTACACTTCTTCCAGTTAACAAATTTTTGAACTAAATTTTTTCTTTTTGATTTATGTTTTGTATTCGGTGTCAATGTAGTTGCTAAGCAATTTTCACTTATCCTTTAATTTTTAAGTGACTTAAATTAGTTTCTAGAGTAGTGAATGATTATAAGTAGCCCACAACATATTTCTCCTTAAAAACATATTATCCCCGCTTAAAAATAGATTATCCCCCCTTATATTTTATCCTCAATTAACCACCTACAAATCAAATTCATTTAACACAATGCAACATAATAGTATTTCCCAATTCAACAGTCTTAATATCCACAACTAATCACATATATATCATGTAGCATCAAAATTTTATATCAACCATTCATTTTTCTAGTTTACATCCTATCTTATAGTACTATATCAAAAACAACCTAAAAATAACATTACATACAAAAAGAATATATCTATACCCAAAATAATCCAATGATGTGCCCCAAAGAATGGGGATGATATTCCAGGCCTTGGTGAATTTCAAATGAATTCGAAATATTTCCTAAACTCAGTACTCAAGCTGTAAAAAGATTAAACAACATTTAGTGAGCGAAGGCTCAGTAAGTTATTTATATAAGTGTAGAATTAGATTATACTATTCTAATTCAATATATGAAATCTGCAAGTATAAGTTCTTGGCACCTATCTATTCCTGGACATTCCATAATAGTAGTTTAACTATATTCCAATTTTGATACTCTTGTATCTCAGCATGTCATGTATTAGTGCACAATGTAAAGTCATGTCATGGTTCAATATGAAAACACCTACAGTTCATCTTTACAAGCATTTATAATATCAAATCATGTCATGCACGACATACCAACGCTTATAAAACTTAAACATTATCAAATTCATGTCACATGTACTTTAAAAACATGTTCAAAGCTTGTACTGTGCTAAAGCATAACACATTTACTATAAAACCATGTTCATGTTCAAATCTCAAATCACATTCACATGTCATATAAAAGAAACCACATCATGTTCTTGCATCCTATCAAACCATGCAAATCCCCATATTAGATAAAATCATATCTTGTCTAAAATTCAATACTCAATGGAATCATACTATAGACTACACGCAACATTTGACAAGAGACTAGACCAAGGTTCCCATAGTCTTCAGTATATTAGATGTATTCCGTTTGTCAACGGAGTAGGTCTCTCGCAGGGCTCAACAATATACCAGGTCTCCTATAAGGCTTGATAAATATCAATACAAAGACTACTCCATTTGTTAATAAACTAGATCTCCTGCAAGGCTCAACAATATATTAGGTCTCCTGTAGAACTCAACAATATACCAGATTTCCTGTAGGGTTCAATACATATCAATATAAAGAATACTCCGTTTGTTAACGGACTAGGTCTCCTGCAAGGCTTAATAATATACTAGGTCTCCTGTAGGGCTCAATACGTATCAATACCAAGAATACTCCATTTGTTAATGGACTTGATCTCCTGCAAGGCCTAACAATATACTAGGGTCTCCTGCAGGGCTCAAAGTTTTACACTGGGTATCTTACAGGACTCAAACATGTACTATGTCTCCTATAGGGCTCTATCTATGGCCATAACTTCTTCACCGATTCCCACTAAGCTTTCGGGAGCCGAGTTATATCCATGACTATTTTCTGACAAATTTTCATAGTTATATATATACATGCACATATATCTACTCTGTGCCTCATGGGCAGAGCATACAAGATGCAGTGTCGATTGTCTCTAAAAACATTTACTTACATGTTCAAAACTCAAATGTATACGAAATACAAAGATCATATCAACTTTTTCTATTTAAAATCATTTGTTCACCTGCATTATGTCATAGGCCCTTTCATTTCAAACTGTTTCAATGAGTTCAGAGTTTCCATCTATACATTAAACCAATGCATAGTTTTCAAACACTCAAGTCTCACGTTGTGCGTGCTATAAGCCTAGGTAATTAAAACCTGAGTTCAAACATCATGATATAGTGGTTAACCAAAGCAAAGTATGAACACTTTCTTTCGTTAGACATCCCAATCAAGTTATAAGTATAGCACTAATCAAATATTAATACCCTTATAAATTATCTACCTTGATTTACATCAACTTGGCATTAGCGTTATACCTATATCACTATCACATAGCTATCCAAATCCAGTCAATTGCATCGTATGGACTATTATGCCCTCATTCGGCAATAAGATCACACAATATATATTTACTCTTATATTTTCCTAATGCCATACACATATTTTCTGATAGCTACCACAAAAATCGACTATTATTTAACATTCAAGTCCTAACCCCACTATCAAATTCACCAAATCACAATGTGCCATATATATTCATGTTCAACAATTACTATGCAACCTAAAGATCACCTATCCCTTTTAAAGTCCTTAAAATACTTTTTTTTCTTAACCCAATGTGTCATTTTCAAATACCCTCATCTCTACTAAGCGCACCTAACAACAATTGCACTAAAGCACAAGTTAGAACCCAAGTGTTATAAGCGTCAAGTATTAGGCCAAATGCAACTATCTAATTGTGACGTCCCCATCACTAAATCTTATCATTTAACTTTTTTCTTTTTTCTTATAATCTTATACGACTTGATTCGATTTGGTTCATCAATGTCATTCATTCATTTCCTTTTTAAGCTTAATATCTAACAGTTCAATATGAACAATTCAATTCCAACAAAACAAACTAATGATATATATAAATATCATTCCATTTCCACAAGATCTTACACATCATTCTTAACTTAAATCCTCGACATCTTATATACATAAATGCTACTTGTACTGTACCATAGCTGAATTACAATTTTCTTTACATTAGCATATAAGTATACCTTCTATGCTAACTGGGAAGCGTATCGCGAAGGTACACTTCAGTCTTTCAAAAGAAAGCTCCTCTAATCGGAGCGGGGTTCACTTCAAATAATCTGTAAGAAAAATGTTCGTATACGCTCAATAAGAAAAATATGTAAAAGAGCGTACTATGCCTCTATATGCATTTTTCCTGCTTGGCTCTATAATGTCATGTAAATCATTATAAAGCATGCATCATGTACTTCTTTCATATATCGTTTGCAAACATGCATACTTCTTTAAAACATGCATCATCTTCTTTCATTTAGAACATCATAATTGATATGCTTCTGTAAAATAGCATACATCATATACTTCTTTAAAACATACATCATTATATGCATACTTCATTCAAAACATACATCATATACTTCTTTAAATCAGATGGAGACTATGTACAATTATTCAAGTGATTGCATCATCATATAAATCATTTATACCTATTTATATGATTTCAATCCTGCATTAGTACAGTGGTGCACCATGTAATGGTCAGGGATTCTCTCCTGCCTTTAGAAATCTACAGTGAACACTAGTCAAGTGTCATCCGTGGTATTGAGGATCGGACTAGGGTTCCTCGCTCAACATAGATAATATTGAGCACTTGATCAGAGTCTCTCAGCTAAATACAGGGATGCATGATCATAACATAGTCCATAGTCTCAAAACATTTATCATGTACTTCATTAGAAAACACTTTTGTGTTTAAACCAATTTTGGCTTTGAAATCTCTTTTCATACAGGGTAGTCGACTGGCCTCATAAGGCAGTCGACTGCTGCTTCATAACTTCATTTATAGAAATTATTTCTTTTTAAAATTTTGATATTTTCTTTTCTGAAAACTCATGGGGGCAGTCGACTGGTCCATATGGCAGTCGACTGGTTTTCAAACAAAATGCTTCTTAAGAAATAGCAGTCGACTAGTCATATAGCAGTCGACTGTTTTTGAAACAGAATGCTTCTGGAAATTTAGCAGTCGACTAGTCTGATCGGCAATCGGCTGGTTTTGAAACAGAATGCTTTTCTTGTAAAAGCAGTCGACTGTTCCTTATATCAATCGACTGGTTTGAAACAGAATGCTTTCTGGGTAAATAGCAATCGACTGGTTTGAAGCAGAATGCTTTCTGGGTAAATAGCAGTCGGCTGGCTTACATAGCAGTCGGCTGGTTTTTCTCGATTTTCGAAAAACTACGCTTTGGTTGTCTCTAGGCAGTCGGCTGCTACTTAAGGCAGTTGGATGCTCCTAGCCTAATTGGTACTATGAGTAGAAACCGAATATGCAACTTTTCTTGCAAAAAGGACAACTGATGCTTCTCTCCAAACCACATAAAAACATATTAAAACATGCGAACATAGCCACCTTATGTCCATTGCATAAATTCCTTACATCGATTACTTCGAGAACAAGAAATCACTTGGTGTATCCAACCCTAGCTTTTCACTTCTTCAAAGCCGTAAACATCATACAATTCAAGCCTTTAAACCATCATCATACACATGCTATACCAACTCAACAGAACTCCATACTATGAACGAAATTGAAAGAATCACCTTCTTCCCTTACCTTTGTCAATAACCAAAATTTTAGATTTTGAGATCTCCTTCAATACTTGGATTCAATCCACCAAACTTCAAAGATAGCTTAGTCTAGTGACAAGGATCGATTTTCGTTCAACAAACTTAATGAATCGATGGGAGAATAAGGTGCTTTGTCAAGGTAGCATGGAATGGAAACTTATGGAAATTGAGAGAGAACGAAAATGAAAGTTGGAAAGGAATTGCCATTGCATTAAATGCATGCTTTATCCCATCATCTCAGCCCTTAACCATCTCAACCATGCTTTGACCCTATTTGACCCATTTAATTCCTCTTCTCCTCTCTTCATATGACACATGTATTTAATTACCAATCAAAATATGATTTTGATTCTTTTCTCATACTCTAAATATTTTCCTGATATCAACATTAATTCTTTGATTAATTGACTTTCAGTCTCATTATTCCTTCATATAATTCATACATCATTCATACATCAAACTTATCATATTTACTTAATCATTTCAGATTGTAATACTTTACAATTAAGGATGAATTACATGAAATTAGGGGATTTCACATTCTCCACACCTTAAAAAATTTGGTCCTCCAAATTCAAATCAGCTTATCACGTAAACAACTTCGGATACTTTTCCTTCATTAAGCTCTCTAGCTCCAATGTAGCTTATTCCATCATATGGTATTGCCAGAGAACTTTCACTAGTGGGATCGTCTAAGACCTTAAAACTTTCTCCTTTCTATCCAATATCCAAACCAGCTTCTCTATATAACTCATATCTTCCCTTATCTCCGAGGGCTCATACTCTATGATATGGGATGGATCCGGATTGTACTTCCGAAGCATCGGTACATGAAACACATT
Organism: Heritiera fomes; assembly: GCA_032173925.1. Lineage (NCBI taxonomy): Eukaryota > Viridiplantae > Streptophyta > Magnoliopsida > Malvales > Malvaceae > Heritiera > Heritiera fomes. Next base: position 22,117,780 of record JAPDPM010000001.1, on the reverse strand, counting down.
ATGCACTCCCGATAGCTCCAGACGCAATGCCAATCTATAGGCAACATCACCAACTCGATCTAAGACCTCAAATGGATCGATGTAGCAAGCACTCAGCTTACCTCGTCGGCCAAATCTCATGATCCCTTTGGATGGGGAAACTTTCAGCACAAAATATCCAACCCTAAACTCGAGTGGCCTCCGTCGAGCATCAGTATAACTCTTTTGTCGACTTTGAGTTGTCTTAAGCCTTTGGCAAATCAACTTAACATCCTCAGAGGCATGCTCGACTAAATCTGGAGTCAACAACTTACGTTCACCCACTTCTTCCCACCCAATCGGAGATCAACACCTTCTTCCATATAGAGCTTCATATGGTGCCATCTTGATACTTGCATGGTAACTATTATTGTATGCATACTCAACCAATGGCAGATGGTCATCCCCGGAGCCTTTAAAATCCATAGCACAAGCTCTCAACATATCCTTGAGCGTCTGAATCTTGCGCTCGGACTGTCTATCAGTCTGCAGATGAAAAGCTATGCTAAAATTCAACTTAGATCCCATGGCTTCTTGAAAATGCTCCCAAAAGTGAGAGGTAAACTTGGAATCTCTATCAGACGTAATGCTCACTGGAACACCGTGTAGTCTTACTACTCTTACATACAAGTCTGCCAAAGCACTAAGTGTGTCTTTAGACTTCATAAGTAGGAAGTGAGCTGACTTTGTTAACCTGTCTACGATTACCCAAATACCATCATGGTTCCTCTTGGTTCTAGGCAATCCCATAACAAAATCCATCATAATGTGTTCCCATTTCCACATAGGTATAGGTAGAGGATGTAACAATCCTGCTGGCTTTTAGTGCTCTACCGTAACCTGTTGACATGTGAGACATTTCACTACAAAATCAGCTATGTCTCTGTTCATGCGAGTCCACCAATACACTTTACGAAGATTATGATACATCTTCGTATTTCCTGGATGCAACGTGTACTTGTGGCATGTGCTTCTGTCAAGATCAACTTTCTTAACTCTTCATCCTTAGGAACATATATCCGGTTCTTAAACCTCAAAATCTCATCATTACCCATATTGAACTCTGAAGGCATACTTCATTGAATCTGATTCATAGCCTGAATGCACTGGTCATCTTGCTTTTGAGCAATTCGAATTCTGTCTATCAATTCTGGTTCAATCCTCAAACTAGCCATCATTCCAAATTGCTCACAAGGCATAACATTTAAGCTGAGGTCTGCAAACTGTTCAATCAGTTCATACTCTTTCACCATCATATAAGCTACCATACTTACATATTTCCGGCTTAAAGCATCTGCCACCACGTTGGCTTTCCCCGGGTGGTATAGGATCTCACAATCATAGTCCTTCAGAAGCTCGAGCCATCTTCTTTGCCTCATGTTCAATTCTCTTTGAAAGCACAAGTATTTTAGACTTTTGTGATCCGTAAAAATCTGAAATCTCTCACCACACAAGTAATGCCTCCATATCTTCAGAGCAAATACTACTACAGCTAACTCCAAATCATGAGTTAGGTAGTTCTTCTCATGGTCCTTTAATTGTCAAGAACCATATGCTACTACCTTACCATGCTGCATAAGTACACATCCTAAACCTTGCCCTGAGGCATCACTATATACTGCAAATCCATCAAAACCACTAGGAATAGAAAGGATAGGTGCTGTCGTCAGCCTACGTTTCAATTCTTGGAAGCTACACTCACAGGCATCATTCCATTCATACTTTACCTCTTTGCGCGTTAAGCGCGTCAATGGAGCAGGTGACTTCGAGAAGCCCTCCACAAATCTTCAATAGTAGCCAGCTAGACCCAAGAAACTCCTAATCTCCGTCACTGTCTTTGGTCTCTCCTATTGAACGACTGCTTCAATCTTCGATGGATCGATCGAAACTCCATCTTTACCGATAACATGACCTGAAAAGGAGATTTGATTCAACCAGAAATCACACTTACTTAGCTTGGCATACAATCCTCGATCTTTGAAGGTTTGCAGAACTATCTTCAAATGTTGCTCATGCTCTTCCCGAGACCTCGAGTACACCAAGATGTCATCGATGAAGATAATAACAAACTGGTCTAAGTACCGCTTGAACACATCATTCATCAGGTTCATGAAGGCTACGGGTGCATTGGTCAGACCAAACGGCATCACTAGAAACTCATAGTGACCATACTGTGTCTTGATTGCAATCTTAGGGATATCTTCATTCCGAATCTTCAATTGATGATATCCTAACCTCAAGTCTATCTTGGAAAAGGCTTGTGCACCCTTAAGCTGATCAAAGAGGTCATCAATCTTAGGAAGAGGATACTTGTTCTTGATCGTCACCTTATTTAGCCATCAGTAGTTGATGTACAGCCTCATACTACCGTCTTTCTTCTGGACAAATAATATAGGAGCACCCTAAGGGGATACACTAGGTCGTATAAATCCCTTATCTAGTAACTCCTGAAGTTGCTTCTTCAATTCTTCCAATTCTACTAAGGCCATCCGATAGGGTGATCTCGAAATGGGCTCAGTCCCTGGCACCAAATCGACGTGAATTCTAGTTCCCTATCCGGAGGAAGTCTTGGAAGATCATCCGAAAACACTTCTGGGAAATCCTTGACTACAGGAATTTCAGGAAGTCCGGGACGTTTCTCTTCTATGTCCTCCACATAAGCTATGAACCCTTCACATAACCATACATACTCTTCATTACTTTCATTTGCAATTAAATCAAGAAGTAAACATACTTCTGTATTAATTACTTGCAAAATTTACAACATAGCTAACGGGTGAAGAGAAGGTTACACTCTTAGCATAACAATCTAATATAACATGATTCTTAGCTAACCAATCCATACCAAAAATAGCATCAAATCCATACATATTTAGTAGGATTAGGTCAGCTATTGATTCTCTTTCTCCTACCCGTAGCTTACAATCTCTATACACTAGTTCCGTCATTTGTGATTCCTTAAAAGGAGTGCTTACTTGTAACAAGTGTCCTAAAGGCTCAGGCTCAACAGGTACTTTTTGTAGCAATCATTGGTGACATAAAAGAATGCGTAGAGCCTAAATCAAACAATGCTGTAACACTCATATCAAAGAGGTAAATCTTACCTTTAATTACTTTGGACGGGGCATCAATAGACTCTTCATCGATGGTAAACACTCATCCTTGGGTCACAGCTTTCTTTCCCTTTTCTGCAGCAGTGGCCTTAGGTTGTGGTTGAGGGGTCTTCTTTGATTCCTCAAGTGCCCTCAAATTCCTCTTGGGACAATTTCTGATCATGTGTCCTTGTTCACCACATCTAAAACATGCGCCACTCGCCAACCAACATGGCTGCGATCCATGAAACTTTCTGCATTGCTCACATCTTTGCATCATACTCTTTGGTGAGCTAGCAATACTTCCAGCCATGTGTCGGGATCTTTCATCACTTATCTTGATCCTTGTAGGTCTAGGAGTATTGCTAGCTCTTTGATTAGTGTAACACTATAATAGGCCTTAAGATCCCACCTTCCCGTAGCTGGGACTAGTGGGGGTAACTCTGTAGGAGGAACAACAGGCGTAGTTGCTGGGGTACTTGTGGCCACATTCGGGAAGTTCGACATGAACTGCGTGAACATAGTGGCCATATTCTCCATGTGCTTCTCCATTTTCGCTAGCCTAATATTCGGGCTATGCGGTGGAGATAGAGAAGGAGACTGAACTGCGGGCTGTTCTTCAAGACCTCGTCCTCTTTCTCTACGCGTTCCTCTTCTACGTGAGCTCATGCTGTAAATATAATCATCATTCAGCTCTTTAGTATAACTATAAACAGTTATACTATACATATGCATTCAGACAAGTATATTACAATTTGAGATATACTCTATTTCTAGCTTTTTCACACTGACAACTACCAATTAAATTGCTCTGATACCAATCTGTGACGTTCCTGTCACTACATCTTATCATCTACCTTTTTTCTTGTTTCTTATAACCTTATACGACTTGAGTCGATTTGGTTCATTAATGTCATTCATTCATTTCCTTCTTAAGCTTAATATCAAACAACTCAATATGAACAATTCAATTCTAACAAAACAGACTAATGATATATATAAATATCATTCCATTTTCACAGGATCTTACACATTATTCTTAACTTAAATCCTCGACATCTTATATACATAAATGCTACTTGTACTGTACCATAGCTGAATTACAATTTTCTTTACATAAGCATATAAGTATACCTTCTATGCTAACTGGGAAGCGTATCGCGAAGGTACACTTCAGTCTTTCAAAAGCAAGCTCCTCTAATCGGAGTGGGGTTCACTTCAGATAATCTGTAGGAAAAATGTTCAAAAAAGGGTGAGTTTACGCTCAGTAAGAAAAATATGTAAAAGAGCGTATTATGCCTCTATATGCATTTTCCCACTTGGCTCTATAATGTCATGTAAATCATTATAAAGGATGCATCATGTACTTCTTTCATATATCGTTTGCAAACATGCATCATCTTCTTTCATTTAGAACATCATATATGATATCCTTCTGTAAAATAGCATAAATCATATACTTCTTTAAAACATATATCAGTATATGCATACTTCATTCAAAACATACATCATATACTTCTTTAAATCAGATGGAGACTATGTACAATTATTCAAGTGATTGCATCATCATATAAATCATTTATACCCATTTATATGATTTCAATCCTGCATTAGTACAGTGGTGCACCATGTAATGGTCAGGGATTCTCTCCTGCCTTTAGAAATCCACAGTGAACACTAATCAAGTATCATTCGTGGTATTGAGGACCGGACTAGGGTTCCTCGCTCAACATACATAATACTGAGGACTGGATCAGAGTCTCTCAGCTAAATACAGGGATGCATGATCATAACATAGTCCATAGTCTCAAAACATTTATCATGTACTTCATCATAAAACACTTTTGTGTTTAAACCAATTTTGGCTTTGAAATCTCTTTTCATACAGGGCAGTCGACTGGCCTCATAGGGCAGTCGGCTGCTACTTCATAACTTCATTTATTGAAATTATTTGTTTTTAAAATTTTGATATTTTCTTTTCTGAAAACTTATGAGGGCAGTTGACTGGTCCATATGGCAGTTGACTGGTTTTCAAACAAAATGCTTCTTAAGAAATAGCAGTCGACTGGTCATATAGCATTCAACTATTTTTGAAACAAAATGCTTCTGAAAATTTAGCAATCGACTGGTCTCATCGACAGTTGACTGTTTTGAAACAGAATGTTTTTCTTGTAAAAGCAGTTGACTGTTCCTTATAGCAATCGACTGGTTTGAAATAGAATGCTTTTTGGGTAAATAGCAGTTGACTGGCATACATAGCAGTCGACAGGTTTTTCTCGATTTTTGAAAAACTACACTTTGGTTGTCTATAAGCAGTCGGCTGCTCCTAACCTAATTATTACTAGGAGTAGAAACCAAATATGCAACTTTTCCTGCAAAAAGGACAACTGATGCTTCTCTCCAAACCATATAAAAACATATTAAAACATACGGACATAGCTGTCTTACATCTGTTACATAAATTCCTTACCTCGATTACTTCGAGAACAAGAAATCACTTGGTGTATCTAACCCTAGCTTTTCACTTCTTCAAAGTTGTAAACATCATACAATTCAAACCTTTAAACCATCATCATACACATGCTATACCAACTCAACAGAACTCCATACTATGAACGAAATTGAAAGAATCACCTTCTTCCCTTACATTTGTCAATAACCAAAATTTTAGATTTTGAGATCTCCTTCAATACTTGGATTCAATCCACCAAACTTCGGAGATAGCTTAGTCTAGTGATAAAGATCGATTTTCATTCAACAAACTTAACGAATCGATGGGAGAATAAGGTGGTTTGTCAAGGTAGCTTGGAATGGAAACTTATGGAAATTGAGAGGGAATGAGAATAAAGGCTGGAAAGGAGTTGCCGTGGGGTGATGGATGATGGGGATGATGAGTCATGTGATTGCATTAAATGCATGCTTTATCCCATCATCTCAGCCATTAACCATCTCAGCCATGCTTTGACCCTATTTGACCCATTTAATTCCTCTTCTCCTCTTTTCATATGACACATGTATTTAATTACTAATCAAAATCTGATTTTGATTCTTTTCTCATACTCTAAATATTTTCCTGATATCAACATTAATTCTTTGATTAATTAACTTTCAATCTCATTATTCCTTCATATAATTCATACATCATTCATACATCAAACTTATCATATTTACTTAATCATTTCAGAGTGTAATACTTTACAATTATGGAGGAATTACATGAAATTAGGGGATTTCACACTCAGCTATCCTAACTCAATTTAAGACATAACGCTTGTATCACATTGTCACAAGTACTAGACGGGCTATCATGCCCTCAATGAGCAGTAAGATCACATAAGGGTCATATATCCTATTAGACATATTATTATAATCAACCTATACATTCCACATTCATCAATCTCAATCTCCTGCTGATAAATCCTCAAGGTCTCGAAGTATATATCAACGATTCATTGTCATTTCACAAAATTGTCAAACCTTTTTAATCACTTTTACTTTTCAATATTAATACTACGATCCAACCAAAATTTTGTTATTATAACGACATAATTCTAACTATTCTCGATACCACAATCATGTGGCCTTTAAACCTATATCATCCTTCAACATATCTATATAATTATATTTCACAATATATTTATATCATCTCAATCACATTTACAACCAAGTACCGATACTAAGACCCCAACACTAATATGGGTCATCTTAGTATCTTATTAATATTTAAATATTTGAAGGACCTATCTGTACTCACAAGATTACAACTCTATCATTATTCTGTCTTTTTCTCAATTCATTATCTCATATTCTTATCAGTCCATATATATATATATTCACTAAGTCATAACTCATCATTATCATCACAAAATCACAATCAGCTTAAGCAATATAATTCTACTTCTACGTTATACAAATGTCTTACCGATTTACCAAAGCTTAGCACTTTTTCGGCTTCCAAACCTAACCGAACTCCATCATTCACATCTGTGACATCCCCATCACTACATCTTACCATCTAACTTTTTTTCTTATTTCTTATTTCTTGTTATCTTATACGACTTGATTCAATTTGATTCATCAATGTCATTCATTCCTTTTCTTCTTAAGCTTAATATCTAATAGCTCAATATAATTAATTCAATTCCAATAAAACAGACTAATGATATATATAAATATCATTCCATTCCACAGGATCTTACACATCGTTCTTAACTTAAATCCCCGACATCTTATATGCATAAATGCTACTTGTATTATACCATAGCTGAACTACAATTACTTTACATAAGTACATAAGTATACTTTCTATGCTAACTGGGAAGCGTATCGCGAAGGTACACTTCAATCTTGCAAAAGCGAGCTCCTCTAATCGGAGCGAGGTTCACTTCAGGTAATCTGTCGGAAAAATGTTCATAAAAGGGAGAGTTTACGCTCAGTAAGAAAAATATGCAAAAGAGCGTATTATGCCTCTATATGCATTTTTCCTACTTGGCTCTATAATGTCATGTAAATCATTATAAAGCATGCATCATGTACTTCTTTCATATATCGTTTGCAAACATGCATATTTCTTTAAAACATGTGTCATCTTCTTTCATTTAGAACATCATACTTGATATGCTTTTGTAAAATAGCATAGATCATATACTTCTTTAAAACATACATCATATTCTTTAAATCAAGTGGAGACTATGTACAATTATTCAAGTGATTGCATCATCATATAAATCATTTATACCTATTTATATGATTCCAAGCCTGTATTAGAACAGGGTGCACCATGTAATGGTTAGGGATTCTCTCCTGCCTTTAGTAATCCACAGTGAACACTAGTCAGGTGTTATCTGTGGTATTAAGGACCAGACTAGGGTTCCTCGCTCAACATACATAATACTGAGGACTTGATCAAAGTCTCTCAGCCAAATACAGGGATGCTTGATCATAATATAGTCCATAGTCTCAAAACATTTATCATATACTTCTTTAGAAAACACTTTTGTGTTTAAACAAATTTGGCTTTGAAACTCTCTTTTCATACAAGGCAGTCGGCTGGCCTTATAGGGCAGTCGGCTGCTACTTCATATCTTCATTTATCGAAATTATTTTCATTTAAAATTCTGATATTTTCATTTCTGAAAACTCATGGGGGCAGTCGACTGGTTTTCAAACAGAATGCTTCTTAAGAAATAGCAATCGACTGGTCATATAGCAGTCGACTATTTTTGAAACAGAATGCTTCTGGAAAATTAGCATTCGACTGGTCTTATAGGCAGTCGACTGGTTTTGAAATAGAATGCTTTTCTTGTAATAGCAGTCGACTGGTTTGAAACAGAATGCTTTCTGGGTAAATAGCAATCGACTGGCTTACATAGCAGTCGGCTGGTTTTTCTCGGTATTCGAAAAACTACGCTTTAGTTGTCTCTAGGCAGTCGGCTGCTACTTAAGGCAGGCGGCTGCTCCTAGCCTAATTGGTACTAGGAGTAGAAACCGAATATGCAACTTTTCCTGCAAAAGGGAGAGCTGATGCCTTTCTCTAAACCACATAGAAACATAATAAAACATGCGGACATAGCCGCCTTACGTCCGTTACATAAATTCCTTACCTCGAGTACTTCAAGAACACGAAATCACTTGGTGTGTCAATCCTAGCTTTTCACTTCTTCAAAGCTGTAAACATCATACAATTCAAATCTTTAAACAATCACCATAAACATACTCTACTACCATCATATGACTCCAAACCATGAACGAAATTAAAAGAATCATCTTCTTCTTTTACCTTTGTCAATAACCAAAATTTCAGATTTTGAGATCTCCTCCAATACTTGGATTCAATCTACCAAACTTCGAATATCGCTTAGTCTAGTGACAAGGATCGATTTTCGTTTAACAAACTTAACGAATCGATGGGAGAATGAGGTGGTTTGTCAAGGTGCTTGGAATGGAAACTTGGAAGGTTGGAGAAAACGATGGAGAGGGCTGGAAAGGAAGCTGCCATGGGGTGCTGGAGGGAAGAGATGATGACTCATGCTACATGCATTAAATGCATGTTTTATCCTCCCTTATCTCAGCCATTAATCATTTAATTGACTATTTGACCATTTAATTTACTTCCTCTTCCATATGACTCATCTATGTAATTACCAATATCTGATTTTTATTTCTTTTCTCATGCTCCAATATTTTCCTGATATTACATAAATTCTTGGACTAATTGACTTTCAATTCTCTTTATTCTTCTCATGTTCCATACATCATTCATACATCATTTACACATCAACTTCATATTTATTTTATTCCTTTCAGTTGAAACACTTTACAAACAAAAAATGAAATTACATGAAATTGGGGATTTCACATCCTCCCCACCTTAGAGAATTTAGTCCTCCAAATTTAAATCAGGTCATGTATGAAACAGTTTTGGATACTTTTCTTTCATCAAGCTCTCTAGCTCCCATGTAGCTTCTTCCGTCGTCTGGTATTACCAAAGAACTTTAACCAGTAGGATCGTCTTAGACCTTAAAACTTTTTCTTTTTTGTCCAAAATCCGAATCAGCTTCTCTACATAACTCATATCTTCCCTTATCTCTAAGGGCTCATACTCTATAACATGAGACGGATCCGGATTATACTTCCGAAGCATCGATACATGAAATACATTATGCACTCCTGATAGCTCCGGAGGCAATGCCAATCTATAGGCAACATCACCAACTCGATCTAAGACCTCAAATGGACCGATGTAACGAGGACTCAACTTACCTCGTCAGTCAAATCTCATAATCCCTTTGGATGGAGAAACTTTCAAGAACACAAAGTCTCTAACCAAGAACTCAAGTGGTCTCCATCGAGCATCCGCATAGCTCTTTTGTCTACTCTGAGTTGTCTTAAGCATTTGGCAAATGATCTTAACATCCTCAGAGGCTTGCTCGACTAAGTCTGGGGTCAACAATTTACGTTCGCCCACTTCTTCCTACCCAATCGGAGATCGACACCTTCTTCCATACAAAGCTTCATATGGTGCCATTCCAATACTTGCATGATAGCTATTATTGTAAGCAAACTCAGCCAATGGTAGATGGTTATCCCAGGAGCTTTTAAAATCCATAGCACAAGCTCTCAACATATCCTCGAGTGTGAATCGTGCGCTCGGACTGTCCATCAATCTATGGATGAAAAGCTATGCTAAAATTCAACTTAGATCCCATGGTTTCTTGAAAATGCTCCCAAAAGTGAGAGGTAAACTTGGAATCTCTATCAAAGGTGATGCTCACTGGAACTCCATGTAGTCTTACAACTTCTCTTACATACAAGTCTGCCAAAGCACTAAGTGTATCTGTTGACTTCATAGGCAAGAAGTGAGCTGACTTAGTCAATCTATCCACGATCACCCAAATACCATCATGATTCCTCTTGGTCCTAGGCAATCCCATAATAAAATCCATCGTAATGTGTTCCCATTTTCACAGAGGTATAGGTAGGGGATGCAATAATCCTACTGGCTTTTGGTGCTCTACCTTAACCTGTTGGCACATTAGACATTTTGCTACAAACTCAGCTATGTCTCTCTTCATGCCATTCCACCAATGCACCTTGCGAAGATTATGATACATCTTCGTATTTCCTGGGTGCAACGTATACTTAGTGGCATGTGCTTCAATCAAAATCAACTTCTTCAACTCATCATCATTAGGAACACATATACGACTTTTAAACCTAAAAATTCCATCACCACTAACATCAAATTCTGAGGTCATACCTGACTGAATTTGACTTGTAGCCTCAATACGTTAATCATCTTCCTTTTGAACAATCTGTATTCTGTCCATCAAATTTGGCTCAATCCTCAAACTAGCCATCATTCCAAACTGCTCATTAGGCATAACATTTAAGTTGAGGCTTGCAAACTGTTCAGTCAGTTCATACTCTTTCATCATCATATAGGCTACCATTCCTATATGCTTTCGGCTCAAAGCATCTGCCACCACATTAGCTTTCCCCAGGTGGTACAAGATCTCACAATCATAGTCTTTCAAAAGCTCGAGTCATCTTTTTTGTCTCATATTCAATTCTCTTTGAGAGAACAAGTATTTCAGACTTTTGTGATCCATAAAAATCTGAAATCTCTCACCATACAAGTAATGCCTCTATATTTTCAGAGCAAATACTGCTGCTGCTCTCTCCAAATCATGAGTTGGGTAGTTCTTCTCATGGTCCTTTAATTATTGAGAACCATATGCTACTACCTACCATACTACATTAGTACACATCCTAAACCTTGCCCTGAGGCATTATTATATATTGCAATTCCACTAGAACCACTAGGAATGGTGAGGATAGGTGTTGTCGTCAGCCTGTGCTTCAATTCTTGGAAGCTACACTCACAGGCATCATTCCATTCATACTTTACCTCTTTCCGTGTTAAGCGCGTCAATGGAGCAGCTAACTTCGAGAAACCTTTCACAAATCTTCGATAGTAGCTAGCTAGAACCAAGAAACTCCTCATCTCCGTCACAGTCTTCGGTCTCTCCCATTGAACCACTGCTTCAATCTTTGATGGATCGATCGAAACTCCATCTTTACTGATAACATGACCTAAAAAGGAGATTTGATTCAACCAGAAATCACACTTACTTAGCTTGGCATACAATCCTAGGTCCAATGGTTAGTCATGACTTGACACTTACAAGTGGTAAGGGGTTCAAGTCATGGCGGACGCGAATTGGGAATTTATTCCCGATAAAACCTTGAGTGATGTTGACAAGGACTGCGGTCCCTACTCGGTGTGCGCACCGAGGCGTCACAAAGAGGACAGTACGGATGAGTGATGTTGACAAGGGCTGCGGCCCCTACTCGGTGTGCGCACCGGGGCGTCACAAAAAAACGCGCGTTTTTTTTTGTGACGCCCCGGTGCGCACACCGAGTAGGGGCCGTAGCCCTTGTCAACATCACTCATCCGTACTGTCCTCTTTGTGACGCCTCGGTGCGCACACCGAGGTGTCACAAAGAGGACAGTACGGATGAGTGATGTTGACAAGGGCTGTGGCCCCTACTCGGTGTGCGCACCGGGGCGTCACATTCGATAATTATAATTCTTCAAGGGTACAAATTCTTTAAATTTAATTATCGATTCCATATTTTTCAATGAGTCACATAAATTCACAAGACTTTACAATAACACAATTTACCCAACAAATATCAAAATTTGTGGTTATCACAATTGACTTCACTAAAATTTAGAAAAATTAAAGTTATATGAGAAAGATAGTGGGCTAAAATATTAAAAAAAATCCCTGAACTTTGTTAGTTTTTTAAATAATCCCTTATACTTTTGTTGCATCTAGATAAGTCCTTAATCTTTTATTTGAATTCGAATAAGCTCTTAAACTTTAATTTATACCTAAATAAGCGCTTAACTTTTAATTTATATTTAAATAAGTCATGTATATAAATAAATCTTTTTATAGGAGTGGGTAATCAATTTTTTCGATTGGGTTTACAACCTAGTTTCTCACATAAAAAGGGTTGGTTAGATAGAATATAATATATATAATATTTAATTATGTATATTATATATTGTATATTTAAAAAATTTCAGTTAATTTAATTGGTTTAATTTGTAATTTTAGACATAAATTTAGTAGAATAAATCAACCTATAAAAATTAACTTAAACAAGAAAGTGACTTAATCGATTCAAATTAATTAAATTTTAATTGGTTAAATCAGTTTGAATTAATTTTTATTCAAATGCAATCTTTTATTTGAAATAAAGGCTTATTTGATTATAAATCAAAGCACAAGGGCTTATTTGGATACAATAATAGTATAAGAGTTTATTTAAATAAAGTAACAAAGTTCAAAAGTTTTTTTAATATTTTAGCTAAGATACGTAAGTTTTCATATAATCTTTTTATATTAATCCTATTAGAATTAAACAAAAACTTAAGGGTTGTTTGGAATCAATTTTATTTTATGTTTTATGTTTTTGTTTTCAAAATCTTACAATATAAAACATAAATTACGTTTGGTAGAATAATTTTGTTTTATAATTTAAAAAACTGGCAACAGAATTTTGGAAATTATAGGAAACACCAAAATGATGTTTCCTACGATTTCCAAAACATTTCAAAGCGTGTTTTCTAACAAAAACATGGAATGAATAGTATTTTTTTAATGAAATCTTCCTTTTGAGTCATACCACCGACATTTATTTTTTGTTTTTTTTATTAGTAAGCCAAACCCCCAGTGTCTCAGTTCTTCATCCAAACTGCTTTTTCTTCACATGTCTCCTTGCTTCTTCACTTTTCCTTCAATTATTGATTTCCTCAACTTTCTTTCGCTTCTTATACTACTCATATTTATCATCATCTGGAATCATCTTTCCAAGATGATGAACACCAACTCCGAAATTGTTCATGTTTACATCACCAATCATGATTGGATCTGAAATACCATTTTTTACCTCCCTAAACCCTCACCTTAGAATCATGCAGTAAAGGAATTAAAGTTTTAACTTTAGATAAAAACAATGCACCCCATAACAAAAGGCAAATATTTATTTTTTTTATTGGCAGTGTTAGTCCAAGGACTCATCATTATAGAAATAAAGTCAAGCATAATGCATGAAAGAAACCAAGCTTGCTTTCTTAAACTACAAAAGAACTGAAAGAAAAATAAATAGATCATTGATGAGTTTAATGTGCATCTTTTTTTTGTGCTTTGGATGGTGTGTTTTCTGAGAGATCTTTGGTTGTTTTGTGTTGTGATCATTGATTGTGATGGGTATTTGGTTTTGATTAGGTTCAATAGTTTTTGTTTTTGGTCCTTGATTGATTTGCTCAATAGAGGTTTGTTTTATTGCCTGAGAGTCTTTGGATTGTCAATTGTGTTGGCTCTACAACTAAACCGAGAGGGGGGTGAATTGGTTTTGTGCTACCCTTGGTTTCGTTTTCCGGTTCTTCTAAATTCTCTAACCTATATTGAATTTTCTAAGTTCTCTAGGCTACACAAACATGCAATTCAAGTTCAATTCAACAATCACAACATAATTGCAAATAAGTGAAGAGAGAAGGGAAAGAGAAATGTACACAATCGATTTATAGAGGTTCAGTAACCTTGCTTACGTCCTCTACCTTGAGACGCTCCCAAGGATTTTCCCAAATCCACTAGTTTGAATTTGTTACACTCTTTTTCCTAGGCTCAAGAGTAACCTTTAGACCTCTCTTTTTTCTGAGCTCAAGGAGGAAACCTTACCCCTTCTTTTTCCGGGCTCAAGAAGGAAACCTTTCAACCTTTCCCTTTTATAGCTTAAGGAAAAAACCTTCTACCCAATCCTCACTTATAATGAAGCACTCAAGGGTTCACTCCCTTTTACAAATTGTGAATGGGTTTTCTAGTTTGTGTAATCAAGGAGATACCTCTAAATAGGCAAATGATTACAAAGATTAAGCTCAAAATAAAACCTATACAATATTTGTGCTATTTTATACAAAGAAGATGAGAATGATAGAATATAAAGAATTTTTAGCACTTGAAATGTTGTTGAGACTTGAGGAAGATGGAGAAGATGAAGAATATTGTTGCTCAACTATTTCTCTTGTTTTCTTAAGCTTCCAAGCCTCTTTTTATAGTCCATTGGACGTGTTCTTGACGTTAGGTGGAGCCAAAATCAAAAGTTACCATTATATTTCACAAAAACTAGTCGTTGGAGTGCTTTTTCGAGGTAAGGGATCGCTCCCATGCTTTAATTTTTCTTCTGGGTTGCCATTAGGGGATCGATCCCTTTCCTCAGGGGATCGATCCCTTTTACTATTTATCTATCCTGTTGGGCAAGGGATCCATCGCTTGCACTATTCATTTGCCTTTTCTGGGTTTTTAGGCATTAAAAACATTCTAAAACCAATTTTGAGTATTTTTAAATATGACATGACTTTGAAAACATGAATTTGAGTCCAAAAATTTATCAAGTAATTTTCTTAAAATATATTCAATAATTCCATAAGAAAATTACTTAAACCAATAATTAAAAATGTTTTCTAAATTGATTAAAGTCAATAAAAATAATCAATTAAATCATGGTTTTATATTTGATAAAAGCCCTTAATATGGTTTGTGAAAATCATAATTAATAAAGCAAATTTAGAATATGAATCAAACATTAAGATTACTTAAGTTTTGTCATTTCAAAATATATATATATATATATATATATATATCAATTTAAAGCTAACAAACTCTCCCTTTTGATATGACAAAACTTAAGGTAAATTTGCTTTGAAAATTCTTTGAAAAAATACTCCCTCTCAAATAAAATATGGTTTTAAATATAAAAGCTCCCTCTAAATATTAGCACGGTTTTCAAAAGAATTTTCCAATTCCCATTATTTCTCTCCCTTTTTGTCATAGCAAAAAGAAGGAAAAAATTATGCTCCCCCTAAAAATATGGCCTAATATATGTGAGAACCAATAAATATGCTCCATCCAACAAGAAACATGTTAGTACATGGGACTAATAGCACAAATAAATAGAGTACATGGGACTAATAGCACATGACTTTGATGAATCAAACATTAAGATTACTTAAGTTTTGTCATTTCAAAATATATATATATATATATATATATATATATCAATTTAAAGCTAACAAACTCTCCCTTTTGATATGACAAAACTTAAGGTAAATTTGCTTTGAAAATTCTTTGAAAAAATACTCCCTCTCAAATAAAATATGGTTTTAAATATAAAAGCTCCCTCTAAATATTAGCACGGTTTTCAAAAGAATTTTCCAATTCCCATTATTTCTCTCCCTTTTTGTCATAGCAAAAAGAAGGAAAAAATTATGCTCCCCCTAAAAATATGGCCTAATATATGTGAGAACCAATAAATATGCTCCATCCAACAAGAAACATGTTAGTACATGGGACTAATAGCACAAATAAATAGAGTACATGGGACTAATAGCACAAACTCCCCCTTTTGATATGACAAAACTTAAGGTAAATTTGCTTTGAAAATTCTTTGAAAAAATACTCCCTCTCAAATAAAATATGGTTTTAAATATAAAAGCTCCCTCTAAATATTAGCACGGTTTTCAAAAGAATTTTCCAATTCCCATTATTTCTCTCCCTTTTTGTCATAGCAAAAAGAAGGAAAAAATTATGCTCCCCCTAAAAATATGGCCTAATATATGTGAGAACCAATAAATATGCTCCATCCAACAAGAAACATGTTAGTACATGGGACTAATAGCACAAATAAATAGAGTACATGGGACTAATAGCACAAATAAATAGATCAATGTCCATAAAGAATGTGAGATGTTTGTGCATGCAAAGGACATTGGTTATGATCCTATACCAATTGTTCATAAATAATTTTGCAAAAAGCTCCCAATTGGTAAATAATGAAGCAAGTTGTTTATAAATTATCTACTAAGTTCAATAACTTGCTCATTTCAATTTTATCAAGTACCTAGAAATATCAATTGTTCTCTAAAGTCTAACTAAGGTGCATGTCAATACATCATGATTATAAGCTGAAATTAGATGACATACCATATGCATTGAGCTCATAAATCATTTTCAAGTAAGAATGTGTTTATAATTAATACATATATCACCACAAATTCTACCACACAAGTGTCTCATACAAAAGTATCCTAAATGAATTCTTCTCTATTTGTCATTTCAATCTAAAGAGAGTGAGAAGAATTGTCAATTTAAAGCTCATACCAATTATTACCAATGGTTGACTTAAACATTTTACATGATGTTAATTGTTGTGTGTGGTGTATTCATGTCAAGTGAATAATCAAGTCAAACATGCAAGAACACAATCACACACCATCAAATATGCATATGGATTAATTAAACATTAGCATACTATCATAATGTATTAATCCATATAAGACCAAATCTAATTATATGGAAGATTCAAAAATTTATATCATCCAAGCACACACATGTTCTTCCATAGTTATAAGCACAAAAATCCTATGTTCATTTTCCAATTCAAGTCCTTAATCAATTATGAGCAAGAAAAGGTTCAAGATTTTCTTCTTAATCATTTAATAGCCATATTCCTAGTTGTTTTTATCATTTAAGGTTCTAGAAGGTATATGCTATTTTAACTAAAATGGCTTTACCCAAGTGAATCAATATTATCAAGCTAAAATGTATTTTATCATTAAGATTTTCAATCTATGGGTGAGATCAAGTATAATTTCATGAAAACTAATATTTTCATCTCATAGACATGATCATAGATTTAACTTAAACAAACATGCAAGTTCAACATCAAAACAATCAAGATTCAATGCATGAATATCAATCAAAGTGTATTTGTTCAAGTTTGCATTTATCCTTGAATGTTGATGTTGTCATTAAAGCTCAAGTTCATTAAAAATTTGGCCATAAGAAAAATCTAAGTTCATGGATGACAAATTTTTATGCATTTGAACATTTGAGATCCATTTATCATCATAAATTGTAGGCCAAGGACAATTATGATTCTAGGTAAAGCTTTTTGAATCTCATGTATTTCAGTCACCTAAGTCATGTTTGAATTCATCATTAAGGTCAAGTTATAATCATTTTATCATTCAAGCATATATATAAACCTTTAATTATTTATATTCCACTAAATGTATAGTTATCATGAAGCCTAGTGTGGGATAGGTAAGTCAAGCTATGAGATAAAGTCCTCTAAGCATGCTTGACTAAGATGAACCAAAGAAGTCATTATCTATCATGTACATGTTCATCAAATTCTCAAATATATCCACCAATCATCGAAATAATTCCTAAAATAATGTTTAAGCATTTATTGAAAATATGATTCAAGATTATTTCAAATTTATGCAAATCACGAATGTTTTCAACAAGACAAATGATTTTGCACTTGTAAGTTCAATAAAAATGTCATTAGTTTTTTAAAATAATACCAATTGTTGAAGTTGAGACATGATATCAATGAAAAATGATTTTTCATATTAAAAGATCATCAATAAGGAGTTAAAACAATGAGTTTTAAGCTTAGAAAGATAGATAGTATAAAGTCAATGCAAAATCCTTCTCAAATTTGACTAAAAAGTGCAGGGAAGGCATTTTCCCTTTAGGAGAATCGATCCCTAGGGGAGTGGGATCGATCCCTCATTCCTAGACTGCAAAAATTCTGCATTTTTAGCTAAAGGATCGATCCTACATGTGGAGGGATTGATCCCTCATTCAACTTCTGCAAAATTTTGGCTTAAAAATCAACTGTGGAGGCACCAAAACTTTGTTTTTGAGTAATTTAAGTCTAAGTAATGATTTAAACATTTGTATAACATGATTTCGAACTTGTACGAATGAAAATTATGGATGAAAAATCATTTGACAATAAATTTGTAATTTTGAAAGCAATATCACCATAAAATGTACTTTTAGTCTCAAATAGGGTCAATTTGAAATTTATGCATATTTTGGCAAAACCAATACATTGGAAAACACAAATATGCCAAAACAAACATGTTCACATAGAATTTAAGTGCATATATCAATGAATCACACAACTTATGAACATCTTGCCATGATTTCTAATGTACATATTTCTCATTAATGCTTATGACATGGCATTTTATAGGTATGACATATTTGACATTTTTAGAGCAAGTAAAAATATTATCAACACATAGAAAACTTGCTCAAATCACAAAAATCCAATAATCATTTCAAAATCATGTTACATGCTTTTCATCCAATCATTTAATGTATCAAGAATTATCCATCAAATAATCAAAAATCATTTATCATGCCTTTTATTCATTCATTCAACTCACAATGCATCAAAGATCATTAACAAAATGCCTCATTGAATTATACAAATAAATTTAGCAAATATGAGTTTTTGAGAAGATAGAATTTAAGCTTACAAGATTCCTTTGCTTGAGAATACTTTGCCTTGATTTGTTGAGTCCACCTTGAGCTATCTTTTGAAGAATTTTTGTGACCTTGCCAAGGGTGGATTTCCAAGCTCTTCCTCTTTTTCATTGGCATAAGCAAACTCCATAAGGGTGTGTTAAGCATTCAAACTCCATTGTTCTAATGTGATTCCATGCTCTAACACTCCTACACCAAACAATTTCAAATATGCTTTAGTACCCAAATTTTCTTGGGTCCATGAGAGTTAGTGTTCACAATTTTAGATCCCTTAGGAATCCATTTTAATTTTAACTCATCATTATTGGAATTCACAACATTCTTTGTGACCCACATTTTCTTAAGTACTTTTCCTCTAAATGTGGTTTTTCTATATGTGCCTGCTTATGAATTGTGACCAATTCTATTGCAAAGTGAGCATGTGAGTGATGTATCATGCATAGAATTTTTGCATAAAAGAAAATTTTTAAGATGAGTTTCCTTTTTATTTGCATTATATCCTACCCCATCTTTATCAAAGAAAGCTCTTTAGGTCTCAAGCATGTGATTCAATTTTTGTTGACCCATGAAAAACCTAGAAAATGAGTTTTGCAAATTTGTATTCTTTTCATTCAACTCATTTATTTCTAAGTTTACTTCTTCTAATCTCATCTCTAGTTCTAGCTTAGCATTTGTCAAGACTTCCTTTTCTATTTTGAAATTAGCAATGATTTTCTTATATTTAGAGTTCATGCATTGAAATTCATTTGCTAATTCATTAAAGGCATTTTGTAATTCATCAAATGTATAAACATTATTTTCACTAGAACTATAACTAGCCTCATCATCACTAACAGCCATAAAGCATGAGTAGGCTACCTCATTATCTAAGTTTTCCTCATCGGAGCTATCACTATCGCTCCATGCAGCCACAAATGCTTTCTTCTTAGGCTTCATATCCTTTTCCTTCCTAAGTAAGGGGCAATCTAGTCTAGTGTGGCTCAGTTTTTCACACTCATAGCACCCTTTAGATTCTTTTTCTTTCCTACTTGACTCTCCTCTCATTACTTCTCTTTTTTGATGTCTCCTATCATTCTCTCTCTCCTTTATCCTCATAAATCTATTAAATCTTTGGCAAACATTGCCATTTCCTTTTCTTCCTCATCTCTACTCTCATCATTATCCCCTCTAATGTTCTCATGAGTGGAAGATTTAAATGCTACACCTACTTTCTTTGAAGGCACTTCATTTCTTTTTAATTTCATTTCATGGGTAAGTAGAGAACCTATAAGTTCATCTAGAGACAAGGTATTTGGATTCTTAGACTCTTCTATTGCGGTTACCTTTGCCTCCCAGGATTTAGGCAAGCTATTCAAGATTTTCTTTGCCATTTCAACATTAGAATAGGTCTTACCTAAAGCCTTAAGTCCATTAATTATATCATTAAATCTAGTGAACATATCACTAATGGACTCATCTTCTTTCTTCCTAAAAAGTTCATAGTCATGTGTGAGCATGCCTACTTTGGTTTCTCTAACTTGATTTGTCCCTTCATGTGTAATAGTTAATTTGTCCCATAAATTCTCACATAAAGAGACTCTGTTATATTCATTAGGACCTCATGCACAAAAGAGAGTGTGCATAGCCTTGGCATTCAATTGTGCCAATCTCATGTCACTTGTGTCGTACTCATCTTCACTCTTAAGGACATCCTTTCCATCTACATTCTTTATTGGAATTTTGGGACCATTAACTATCACTCTCCACACTTCATAATCATTTGATTGTACATACAACATCATTCTTGTTTTCTAATATGAGTAATTTTTTCCATTAAAGAGTGGATGTCTAACTAATAAGTGTCCCTCTTTTCCTAGGGGTGTACCTATGTTCAAATGAGTCATTTATGATTGTTTTGCTCGATGGATGTTAATCCAACTCAATTTAGAGTCCAAGCTCTGATACCAATTGTTGGCTCTATAACTAAACCGAGAAGGGAGGTGAATTGGTTTTGTGTTACCCTTGGTTTTGTTTTTCGGTTCTTCTAAATTCTCTAGCCTATATTGAATTTTCTAAATTCTCTAGGCTACACATTCATCCAATTCAAGTTCAATTCAACAATCACAACATAAATGCAAATAAGTAAAGAGAGAAGGGAAAGAGAAATGTATACAATCGATTTATAGAGGTTCGACAACCTTGCCTACGTCCTCTACCTTGAAACGCTCCCAAGGATTTTCCCAAATCCACTAGTTTGAATTTGTTACACTCTTTTTCCTAAGCTTAAGTGTAACCTTTAGACCTCTCATTTTTTTAAGCTCAAGGAGGAAACCTTACCCTTTCTTTTTCTAGGCTCAAGATGGAAACCTTACAACCTCTCCTTTTTATGGCTCAAGGAGAAAACCTTCTACCCAATCCTCACTTACAATGAAGCACTCAAGGGTTCATTCTCTTTTACATATTGTGAATGGGTTTTCTAGTTTGTGTAATCAAGGAGATACCTCTAAATATGTAAATGATTACAAAGATTAAACTCAAAATAAAACTTATACAATATTTGTGCTATTTTATACAAAGAAGATGAGAATGATAGAATATGAAGAATTTTTAGCACTTGAAATGTTGTTGAGACTTGAGGAAGATGGAAAAGATGAAGAATATTGTTGCTCAGCTATTCCTCTTGCTTTCTTAAGCTTCCAAGCCTCTTTTTATAGTCCCTTGGACGTGTTCTTGACATTGGGCGGAGCCAAAATCAAAAGTTACTGTTGTATCTCACAAATACTAGCTGTTAGAGTGCTTTCTCGAGGTAAGGGATCGATCCTATGCCCTAGGAGATCGATCCCATGCTTCAATTTTTCTTCTGGGAGCATTCTGCCATTAGGGGATCGATCCCTTCCCTTAGGGGATTAATCCCTTTTACTATTCATCTATCCTGTTGGTCAAGGGATCCATCTCTTCAGGCAGGGGATCCATCCCTTTGGTCAGAGGATCCATCCCTTTCACTATTCATTTGTCATTTCTAGGTTTTTAGGTATTAAAACACTCTAAAACCAATTTTGAGTATTTTTAAATATGACATGACTTTGAAAACATTAATTTGAGCCCAAAAATTTATCAAGTAATTTTCTTAAAATATATTCAATAATTCCATAAGAAAATTACTTAAACCAATAATTAAAAATATTTTCTAAATTGATTAAAGCCAATAAAGATAATCAATTAAATCATGGTTTTATATTTGATAAAAGCACTTAATATGGTTTGTGAAAATCATAATTGATAAAGCAAATTTACAATATGAATCAAACATTTAAGATTACTTAAATTTTTGTCTTTTGAAAATATATATGTCAATTTAAAGCTAACAAATTGTATCTCAGCTGGCCTTGCTCAAAGGGCATCAAGTTGTCCTTGTGCCATTCCTGGCATTCTGTTTTTTCTTAAGCAGGGTAGGCCTATTATCTATGAATTAATTTTGCCATTTCAAAAAAGTTGAAAGAAAATTCACCATTTGAAGCACTTTAAGAGAAATAAGGTTGCCTCTGCAAAGCTTACAAAATTAATATCAAGAAAGATAATAAAGTAATAAAGATTTAATATTATTTTGATGATATGTTTTAACTTTCATTTTATATACGTATTATAGAGAAAAAGGAAGACAACTAGAAAAGAGATTTTAATCATGTTTAATGTTTATGTAATTTTATTGATATTGTATTAAAATTTAATTGTATTAAATTTAAATATTAATTGTGTTGAGATACATAAAGTATGAAATAAGTCTCATGTAATTTTTAAAATCATATTTTTAATAGAAAGTTTATGTTATATTAAATGAAACAATTTTAAAGAAAAAAAGCACATTATTAATAATATATTAAAATTATGGTTTTAACAAAAATATTTAATGTTCAACATTAAGTAATTATAAAATTAAAAACTTATGTTTCAATCTATTAGATACCAAATATGTTTTATGTTTTCAATTTTTAAAATTATACAACAATGTAGTTTACCAAACATGTTTTCTATTTTCAAAATTTCAAAACAAAACAAAACAAAAACAAAAACAAATTTTCTAAAACATAAAATTGATAACAATACTTAACGATCTCTTAAAAACCGAGATCACACAAGTAGTTTTTTTTATAATGAAAATAATTTGTAAAATTCGAAATATTTTAAAAATATCCTTTTATTTATATTTAAATAGGGTTATAAAGTCCCACCAAGTGTGGATTTTTCACCTAATTATATATTATTAATTTATTGGTCGTTATAGTTTGATTTTTTTTAGGTATTTTCTTTTTGAAGTACATAAAGATTGATCAATTATGATTGTAATTTCCACTATCACATCTAATTCATAAAAAATCCACGATTATAAAGTTTGAATCGATACAGTAAGACCAATGCAAATAAAATATTTGATTACAAAGTGAAATGTGACATATTTTTAAATGGATTAATATCTACTTGTCAATAGAATTTTTAAACTATACAAGCAGGGTTAACTATGTTATAAATCTTGAATTTTTTTTCTTATTATAATAATTTTTACTTCTGTATTTTAAACATATATTTGATCTTTTGCTTTCAAATGAAAAAGAAAAATAGCAAAGTAAAATTTCAACCTAAAGGCCTTAGCCCATAGAATTTATGGAAGATTACCATAGCCATGAGATTACAGCCCATTGCATTGTATTTAACTTTCTAATTAAATAAGGCAATATACTTTATACTTTTGTAAACTTAAAATTTATGAATTTGACATAAAGACATAAATTTAAATTTGAGATAAAATTTTTTTCATTTTTTAAAAAATTGTTTTAACATAATTGAATACTTCTTTAATTATTATAATTTTTATTCAATGCTACAGGTGTTATATGATTGTGGCATAGTTGCTGAATTTGATCAATCGAAGGATATTCTATTTAATTACTATTGCACTTGTGTTCCTAGGCCTAAGATTTCATTTATTGTGCCCCCATCCGGTGGAAAGATTAGCTGGCTAAAATCGTTTATCGTTATTTATGCCGATAACGATAGAACAGTGGATTTGTTTCCTCGAGTTGAGATCGTGAACGTGACCAAAGGTACAAAGTGGAGCCATGCTAAACATTTCGCCAGAATCCCTGAAACCAAAAACACTGTAATCAATTGGTTGAGTAGTTGGAAATTTGGGGGTGAACTAGAAGCTGGTGATTGTGTGAACCTTACAGTGTTTTCAGATTCATGTTTCATAAAAAGTGACATCAACCTCGTATATGATTATGAGCCAGTCAATCAAGACAATCTCGTTGATCGGTACTTACAAGATATGACTAAATGTTCTGGTCGACTTGTTGGGACCTACACATATCATTTGTTTAAATTCTATAGAACATTGTATAGGATGAGTTTAGTTAAAGAGTGATTGATTGATTATAGGATTTATTTGGAACAAACAAGATAACTCATCATGCCATGTGTCTTTTGTTCTAAGGCATCTATGGCTGGTTAATATTGTATCTCTATAGTATTCATCTTGACTAGTCATGAGATTCTCATTATAATTATTGTTTTATTATGCATTCAGATCAATATCTTCAAGTTTTAGTTGGACTTAATATATTAATATCAATATAATGTATTGAATATTTCACTTTTAAAATGTTTCTTACAAAAATCAAATTTTGGTTGACACGTTTTTTTTTTTTGCAAACTAGAGTAATCTTTTGTAAGTTGTTATTATTATTTGAAAATAGTGTTTATCTCATTTCTTTAATTTTATGAAATTATATTAACGGTTTGTTTATCTCATTTCTTTGATTTTTGTAAGTTGTGTCAAGGCCTTGCTCGTTTCACTAGACCATCGGCGAGCATCCCTTAGGCGTCCCACGCCCTTAGTTTACCCTAACAACGTGAGGTAGGCGGTCGCCCAACACTCACTTACATATTGTCCGCTTTGGGCTGTCGCTCCTCACACGGCTTTGTCTCAAGGTGCTTGAAGTACCTTACAGGACATTTATCACTTTGAGCACGTTTCAGTTCGAACCCAAGATATGAGTGTTGTAGAACCCAAGTACTTGAGAGGTTTTGGATTCGAACTGAAACGCGCTCAAGGTGATAAATGTCCTGAAAGATACTTCAAACACCTTGAGACAAAGTCGTGAGGTGGTTGACCGCCCGGAGCGGACAATACATTAGTGAGTGTTGGGTGACTGCCTACCTCACGTTATAAAGGTAAACCTAGGGTGCGGAGCGCATAGGGGATGCTCGCCGACAGCCTGGTGAGACGGGCGAGGCCTTGACAATAAAACGCTTGTCCAATTGGTATGAGTGTTGTAGAATCCATGTACTTGAGGGGTCTTGGATTCGAACTAAAATACGCTCAAGGTGATAAAATGTCTTGTAAGGTATTTGAGGCACCTTGAAACAAAGCCGTGAGGAGGGCAACTGCCCGAAGCAGACAATACGTTAGTGAGTGGGCGACTGCCTACCTCACGTTATCAGGGTAAACTTGGGGCACGGGACGCCTAGGGGATGCTCGTCGACGGCCCGGCGAGACGGGCAAGGCCTTGACAATTTGTCAATCAATTGAGTTGTAGAAATGAGAAGGAACCTTAGAGGATTTTAAAGCAGCTGTTTAAGTCTACTACTGAAATGACTAGTTTTGGAGTTTTGGTTAGTACTTTAACCTTTCGGACAGAATTAAGCTTTAATATTCTTTTCTAGAGCTAGAAGTGGCAGCGTAACACACATGCATGCACACATACACACATCAAGAGTTCATCTTGTATTACAATATCCAGGCTAGTGATTTTTTTTCAGCCATAAGATGTGATTATTAAAGTGTTTCAAATGCTGACAGTTGTACTGGATCTTGTGATGAAATGAAGATTTGGTGAATTATTCATTTGTTCTTTTTGTGCATGTTTGAATTGAAGATCCCTCTAATTAAATTTTCAATTAATTTCTTATATTAATATGTCACATTCAGCTTCAGACAGATATAGGATATAGCGGTTAAATCCTTTTGTGGTTCATTATATTGGAGGGAATGGGAGGTCTCCTTTTAAAACTACCGTTACAACCATATTGGAACAGCATCAAGTTTGCTTGAGAAAACAATCGTAATCTGCTCCTTTTAACTGCAAAGTGTTGTAATTTTTGAAGATATAATGAGGATGTTATTCTACTTTTGTTGTAAATAAAACAAAATCAAGATTTTAATTTGCATGTATACTTATCTCTTCGAACTCTTAAATTTTGAATAAAACATTCTCCTTTCAAAATTTCTATCCCCCTTCCTTCCCTCCTTCCCTTCGAAAAAGGGAATGGGGGTTTGGATTGCAGATATGTGTTTTTTTGTTTGATTTGGTTGACTGACAAGAGTTTTCTCATCTGTGGGTATGATAGTTCTTTTTTTATATTGTTTTTTCACTTTCTTTTTGTCTCCCTTCCTGTTATTTTGATGATCATGCCTTTCGACCTTCATCTGAGGTTTGGGTAGTTCAGATTATATAATCTATTCTATTTGGGGGCCTTGCGGCTGAACCAAAACACTAAAATGAAAGCTGAGTTTCTTGTTTCAGTTAATTCCAAAGGCTGATGAAGAAAGATTCATTGTTGCCTCCCACAAGAGAGCCTATAGAGGTTAATCAATGCTAGCAGCGGCCCCTGTTCAACAGAGGCAACTTCTGGTCATTGGGCACTGGTGTCAATTGAGGCAAAGGAGTTAAAGAAACGAAGGAGAAAACGTAAAGTATCGAAAACTTTCTCAAAAGAAGTTACAAGCCAAAGATAAAGAATTCAGTGACTTTCGTATCGCAATGTTCAGAAACTAGTTTGGCTGGATAAACTTCATCATTTAATCGGTTTGTTCACTTGTGAAAAAGGTCATCCTCAAGTTGTAAGTCGTATTTAGTTCTCTTAAGTTCAATGTCTTTTCTTTCCAGGTCCCATGTTTATGAGAAGAGGGTTGAGACAAGTTGACCCCTGTTTCTTTAATCTTTTTATTCTTTGCCAAAACATTCATTATCCTTCTTTTTATTTTTATTTAGTTATTTATAATTGGGGTATAGGTTGAAGTTGTTTGGGCTTGAGGTCTAATTTTATAGCATGTCATATTCTTCATTTAATCATTTGATCAAAAAGTCGTTAAATTATTGTTTCTTATCTTGAAACTAAAGAAAGAGAAACCAAATCCAAGAAAATTGTTTCAAGGATGGGAGGGTTGAAATTCAGTTATTTGTATTTTGCAGACGATAGTATCTGGAGTTGTTGCAAACTTGCAATTATATGAAGGTAAATCTTGACAATTGCTATGCCTTCTCTAGAAGAAAAGTCAAGCTGAGAATGTGAACTGTTTGGCAGTTGTCACCTAAGGTTTTAGGAGAATGTTTAGTAGTAATTATCAGATACAGCAAAACTGTCCTAATATTTGGGGATTGACATGGTGGATATGGAAGAAAAAAAACAGGACTCGGACCAAATATTAGATGAAATTATTAATTTTTTTAAAATTTATGTAATATTTCAGTTAGCAAACAGTTAAATCAAAATAAAATTTGAAAATCCTCAGGTGATTATTTTAACATATTTAAACTATATCAGGCAATGTATATAAATTATTATTATTATTTAAAATAAATCTGCATTACTTTCATTGCTCAAAAACTAGTTCAGAAAACACATTATTAACAATGTCAACGTCAGGCCAGTCCTCAACTAAGCTGCCTGGTTCCCCTCCCTTATTGTGTGGGTAATCATATATACTCGTAGAAAGCCCAATCTGCTTGTAACCAAAAAAAAAAAAGAAAGCCCAATCTGCTTTTTGCTTCATCAAGAATTTAAATCAAATGGAGATTGGTCTGTTTCCTTCATTCTCAGTCGTTTAGTGGCTGTCAAGCAAATTCATGTTGATCAACATTTACATATCTATCAAACCATTAGTACGATGATTTATTTCAGAACTTATTTTCATGCTGTGGTTCTAATTGCATATTATGATTATAGGTTTTATCCTTATAAATACATTCTGCCAATTCCATTACACTTACTTAGGTACCTAAGACTATCTGTTTTTCTGTTTCCGGAAACTCTTATCTTAGCCTGCAGTCACACAAAGACAATATTGTCAGCATAGAGCTATAAAACACATATATGGGTTTCAAGTATGATCTGGAATTAAAAGAAGATTAAAAAGATAAAACTTACAATAAAGACGCAAAATCCATAAAATACTACAGAAATATTTGAGAGATTTACAGACAGATTGTGCACTAAAATCTTATACCACAAGTGCGTGTGTCGCTACAGGTAATAAGAAATGAGTGGAGCATTGTTTTCATAAGAATTATTTTGTAACGGCCCTTTATACCAAAATCAAGCAATTTAATAAACTTTCAATAAAAATTGAATTCTTTAGATAAATGCATGTTAATGCAAAGTTTTATAAATTCAAATTCGGAGGAGTATTTTCAAAACTCATAAAGGTTCCGAAAATCAATTAAAATGCAAGGAATTCCAAAAATCCGAAAACTTTATAACTTTTCATAAATATTTCTAAAACACTAACTTTAGGTAATTTTCATAAAATAAAATTTACTTTAAAAATTCATGAATATACTAAAATCATGCAATTTAATATTTCTAAGACTGAATTTCCTTCAAAGTTTTATTCTTAAAAAGTTTTCTTAGCTTTTTAGCCGAAATCGCAGAAATCAATATTCTTATGAAAATTCGATAGCATGACGGAATTAAATTTCTAAAGTCTTGCAAAGCATACGCAATTCATAAAACACAATGCAATTGATCTTAAAATCATTTCAGTATCTCCTACGTTCCTTATACATATCCCTTACCTAATAGTCGTGATGCAGCTTATCTGGATCAGTCCAAGAAACCAAAGTGCAGTTGCGAGTTTAATACCACCCCAATGCCAACTCACTTCCTGACTGCAAAAAATCATCAAAACACTTTAATTCCTAAAATTAGCTTTTCATTCCGAAATTTTCCTTTAATATTTTTCCAAATATTTCCTATACCAAAATTACATACATTTCATATCGTATTCATCAACACTTAATTATTGATAGTACTCAATATATTCGCATTGCTTTAATGTGCAACTATTTAGTTAAAATCCTATTTTGTTCTTCTTCATCGAGTTCATGGTATACATATACTTATACCTATATACAATATATATATATATATATATACATATATATATACATATATATATACTCCACCTTATCCATACTTATGCACCCATACTCATCTAAATTTTATTCAACCATATCACATAATAATTGTACAATGCATTTTAGCACTTCCTTGTATTTATATATATTTTTCCTCCTAGACCTACTTCAAACAAATATCATTATCACTATTTATTTATCTTTAAAACTCCCATTATCACAATACAATTTACTTAAAAATGGTTGTAACAATTCTCTTACCCTTGAAAGCTTCCAATTGGACCTTCTCCACCGATTAGCTCCCCATTGTTTTGGAGCTTTTGTTTTCTTCCAAATGCAGCAAATCCTACATTCATGTAATGCCTTATAATTAATCTACTATCTTTACAAATGAATCTTAAGCTAATAAGCATTTCTTACCACAACTCTCTATATGATCGGAACCTTTAAAATTTTAGGCGTGCCTTTACTGCTTTAATTGGCTGCTACAGCAAGTATCCTTATCATTAGCTTGATCGTTTAGCTCATTAGCTGATTTCACGGCAGCAATATTCTCCTGCCCTCAACCTTCAAGACAGTCCAAAAGCAACCACTGAAACTAACTTCCAAACTCAGTTTATACTCAGCCTCTGGTCAAGGTCAACACAGCCACATACACCTTTTATTTTTTTTTTGCCCCGTAAACACTGCCTCCAACCTCCCCGAATGTCAGCCTCTGCCTTTATTTCTTGTCACGCCCTTCCTCCCTTGCTCGGTAGCCTCGTTTCACCTCTCCCTTACGCTTCACCACTGCTTCATGTTGATAACCGAAACCAAAACCATTAGTTCTAGCTTTTAATTGTTACATAACTTAGCCTCAAAAATCTTACCAAAATGCTAGCCGAATTACCTTATCCTCGTTCTGGTTTATAGCAGCTCGAAGATGGCCCTCAACTTGTCTCTATTCTGCCTCTCCTTCACGTAACCTTGCTGCTATTCCAACCCACTTCACTCACATCTTAGCTTTCTCAATTCGCTTTCAACATTTCCTTTCACTACAGCTATTTCCTCTTCCCGTTCCTCTGCTCTCAGTCTTGATCTCCTTCCCGATTTCCTTTTGCTGCAGTTTCTCCTTCCTTTCAGCCACTGCAGTTTCTCTTTCTCTCGAGGCTCTCCTTCTCTCTTTCTCTTACTGCTTCTACCAGCTCTGTTTCACGTTTTCTTCCTTCTCTTCTATCTTTTCTCTTTTTGCTTTCTTTTCTATTTTAAATCGGGTTTTGTTTTCTTTAAAAGAAACAGAGGCTGGTTTTGTTTTGTCTAAAGAGGCAGAGCCTCTGTCTGGTTTTTGTGAATCTGTGGATTCCATCTCCCACTATCGTGGGAATAAGAGAGGGAAGTCGGTGGCTTCTCAGGGAAGCCAAATCCGACTTTCCCTCCTTTTCTTTTTTATATTCATTTATATATATTTAAAATATATATATTTTCTTTTATCTTTGATTTTTTTTGGTGATTGGAACCTATAAATATTATACTTAATATATATATATATATATATATAGACATTTAGACAGCTATATATCTTATTTGTATTATTCACATGTATACCACATTTAATTTAATATACATGTATTTTTATTTAATTAAATAATTATATATACTTATATATATTTATTTTTTTAATTATTTAATCCCTCACATACTTGTACATAGGTTTATAACCATATTTACGTTATCATTAACGTATTTCATTCTTATATATAAAAGTACCATTTATCTTCTTTATCAAATTAATATATATATATATATATCTCAAACCTATATATAATCTAAAGTATATATATTAGTCATTTTATGATCAAATGCACTAACTTCACATTTTCGGTTTCATTACTAAAATAATAACTTCGAAATACATCTCGATACTTAATTCATTTAAATTTTTTCTTTTATTTCACAAATTCTATATGCAAATTTGCGGTCTTCACATATTTAGATTGTTCTAATTAAGTACTAAAATCAATCATCTTAGATTTATTCAAACAATTAAATTTTTATTAAATGATCTCATCTAAAAAAAATAAAATTGGCAAAATAAAACTAAAAAGCATAAAAAAATAAATTTAAAATGCTTAAAAATAAAAAGGTAAAATTAAATTAATGAACATAGAATAAAACAAAATTTTAAAACTAATAAATTAAGCTAATCTTAAAAATTAATCTATTATAATACTCAACTAAATAAATAATTATTAAACTGAGAAATACTTTTGAACTTAAAGGTTTTTTAATCACGCAAAATAAAAAGAAAATAGCAAACTAAAGAAATTTGAAGCAGCCAAACTTTGTCCATGCTTCAAGCCACGCCGCAACCTGTCGTTGTGCGTGCTCAGCCATCTTGCCGCCAGCTCATACAAGCCACACGTCTCCAGCTCATGCTGTCCACCCACAAACTGTACATGGAAGCAACACAGGCAGCGAGCGTCTTCCTTCGACCGATCAGCCAAACGCAGCAATCCAGCCTTAACGTCCCAGCCAAGTCCCAGCAGCGTATCAAGCCAGCTCAAGCCACATCTGCGTCTTCTTCTCAAACGCCAATCGGCTTGCGGTGCCGAGAAAGGGTGGGGGCGAGTTTTGCATGTTCTAGCACCTTGTCCAGGTTTGTCACACAATTGACACAATGCGTGATCGATTATTGTTGTTAAAAAGTTACTAAGATTTACAACACCATTTCTTTTAAGCTCTTAAAATCGTATATCTTTTCCATTTCAAATACCTAATTTTTAATCTTGTTTAATAATGAAATTCTTCTATTTTTTTAATATTTCATATTAATTTTTAATATTATTCTTTATATTTTATATTAAAAATTAGAGAACATCATCAATTTTATAATAAAAATCAAAAGCTTTATATAAAATACATATTTTTAATTACTATAAAAGTAAATAAAAAAGTATAGGAGGATTATTATTTTTTAAAGTACAAAAATATATGAATATAAAGTTTTCTTTTTTCATTCACAATTTTAATAATGTAAATGCCGATTATGCATCATAATTTTAATTAAAAAACATACTGATATAAAATAATTATTTCATTTTCATTCACATCTTTTTCTTAGTCGCATTCGAGATTGTAAAGTCTTTATCATAAAATCCATAAGATACTACAGAAATATTTGAGAGATTTACAGACAGATTGTGCACTAAAATCCTATACCACAAGTGCACGTGTCGCTACAAGTAATAAGAAATGAGTGGAGTATTGTTTTCATGAGAATTATTTAGATTGTTCTAATTAAGTACTAAAATCAATCATCTTAGATTTATTCAAACAATTAAATTTTTATTAAATAAACTCATCTAAAAAAATAAAATTGACAAAATAAAACTAAAAAGCATAAAAAAATAAATTTAAAATGCTTAAAAATAAAAAGGTAAAATTAAATTAATGAACATAGAATAAAACAAAATTTTAAAACTAATAAATTAAGCTAATCTTAAAAATTAATCTATTATAATACTCAACTAAATAAATAATTATTAAACTGAGAAATACTTTTGAACTTAAAGGTTTTTTAATCACGCAAAATAAAAAGAAAATAGCAAACTAAAGAAATTTGAAGCAGCCAAACTTTGTCCATGCTTCAAGCCACGCCGCAACCTGTCGTTGTGCGTGCTCAGCCATCTTGCCGCCAGCTCATACAAGCCACACGTCTCCAGCTCATGCTGTCCACCCACAAACTGTACATGGAAGCAACACAGGCAGCGAGCGTCTTCCTTCGACCGATCAGCCAAACGCAGCAATCCAGCCTTAACGTCCCAGCCAAGTCCCAGCAGCGTATCAAGCCAGCTCAAGCCACATCTGCCTCTTCTTCTCGCACGCCAATCGGCTTGTGGTGCCGAGAAAGGGTGGGGGCGAGTTTTGCATGTTCTAGCACCTTGTCCAGGTTTGTCACACAATTGACACACACAATGCGTGATCGATTATTGTTGTTAAAAAGTTACTAAGATTTACAACACCATTTCTTTTAAGCTCTTAAAATCATATATCTTTTCCATTTCAAATACCTAATTTTTAATCTTGTTTAATAATGAAATTCTTCTATTTTTTTAATATTTCATATTAATTTTTAATATTATTATTTATATTCTATATTAAAAATTAGAGAACATCATCAATTTTATAATAAAAATCAAAAGCTTTATATAAAATACACATTTTTAATTACTATAAAAGTAAATAAAAAAGTATAGGAGGACTATTATTTTTTTAAAGTACAAAAATATATGAATATAAAGTTTTCTTTTTTCATTCACAATTTTAATAATGTAAATGCCGATTATGCGTCATAATTTTAATTAAAAAATATACTGATATAAAATAATTATTTCATTTTCATTCACATCTTTTTCTTAGTCGCATTCGAGATTGTAAAGTCTTTATCATAAAATCCAAGAGAGAATAAAAAATAATTTTATATAGGATTTGATAATTACAATTATTAAATAATTTTGGGGCTAAGCGGGAGAAGGTGGAAAGCTGTTGGGCTTTAGGTCACAATTGGTGTGAACAATTGTTTGGATTAAAAAGTGGAAATTCCTTTGCCTTTTATGATGTTGATGTAAACGTGAGTTATGGTTTGTTGTTCCCCTCATCGTTGATGGTATTTTTGGATTTATTGTTTTTCTACTATGTAACAATATAATATGTTAACAAAAAAAAACAATATAATATAATGTGCATTTTCCTTTTTTTTAATTTTAATTAAATTGTCTATATTCAAAATAAAAAAGCATAACACAACAAATCAATATGAAAATAATGGATCATTAAATCGTTTGAAGAAAAAATTAAATTTATGCAAAATCTAAAATATTCTAACAGTAACTAAAAAAATAATTGTCGTATTTAAAAGATGAATATAGAATTCATTGAAAAAAATATGCTAATAATTCATTTTTAAGTTTTTAAAGTATTTATAGAAATCCTACTATGAGGTTGATATATTTTCTACACACATCAATTATTAATATTATTATTATTATTTTGCATTTTGGATATGATAAAAGTGATGATAGAAAAAGAAAGTGATGAAACATATAAATAGGGCCTTTAATTTGAAGCAAAGTAAAATGAGTATTACAGCCCACTGATCGGTCTGCAACCAGCAACCTATAGCCCCCGTTGTCTAGCACAGTCACGCAAGACCAGTCACCAAGCTTCATGCAGCAAAGAACCCAACGTCCGCCACTGCCGCAACAGCCTTCTTACAAGACATGTCCAACAACATCTCGCGCCTCTGCTATAGCCCCAACGACAGTAGCAACGCATCTGCTCTTCCTCACTGTCTAGCTATCCCTCTCCAGCCACGCCAACGCCACAGCAGCACTACACCTCCGCTAGTTCTGAATTGATTGTTGTTCAAAAGAAGTTGAGATTAATTGCATCTTGAATAACTAATTTAAAAAAAAAACCTACACCGAAAACTTAAAACAATCTATGAAAACCTAAGCTTAAAAAAAAATAGGAAAAATGCGGCAAGGGAAAACGAGTTTAAGCAAGTGGCTCTGTCACGCAGCCTCTTGTCCACGTCTTTTTGGCCGCCTTCTGTAGTGCTCTAAATTAGGTCTTCTTTTTCTCTTTCTTTGGCAAGAAGCTCTAAACTTTTATTTGCAGTATTCAATTAAACGCCAAATAATCTCATGTATTTTTTTTTTCATCTTGAAGGTGGTTTATTTGACTTTTAATCCAATTTCTTTTATTTCCATAATTTTTTTGAGTTTCTGACACATAAAGAAAAATTGAATAAATAAAAAATAAATTAAATTAAAATTCCAAATTTTAATAAAAATCATGCAATAAGACACCTTAAAATGAGATAACTTAAAAACTTATCACAATTATTTGTAAAGACCACCAGCTTTGATACCATTTGCAAAATATGGACTGTCTTCTTTTGTGATAACCAAGAATTTTTCATAAATGATAACCAATTTAATATGTTATTTGAGAAATGCAATGATTGGGAATTTTCAAGAAGTATGAAGAATTATGGAAGTAGTGAACCGAGTGTGAAAATTCAATTTTTAAGGGTGATTTATTTAAATTACTTGGAATTATGAGAAATCAAAATTATGAAAATTAAGTATAATAAGTGCGAGAATTAAATTGAAAATACCTCATTTCTTAAGAATTGAAATTTTGGTGATTAACGAATTGTAAGAATTATTTGGTTGGAAATCTTTGTTTGAATGATAGAAAATTATGAATATTTAACTCTAACATCCATAATGGACACATTATACTGAAATGAAAGATTTATCTATTTGATTAAAGTGTTTTAATAATTTATATGGAAATTTATTTATTTAAGTGATTATTTGTGCAAAATGTTTTCATTCAAATTAAACCCAACGGTAAATCAGCAACGCATGTTGCATACAACTGTCATCTCACAGAAAGATCTCCACATATAGACAAAAGTTAAAGAAAACTGCAGCTTAAAACACTTGTTGCTGATAATTCTATTTATTTAAGTGATTTCTAAATTGTAGGAAATTAATTATAATAAATTTTAAGGATCCAAAATTTTCTGTATAACTAGAGGTGTTAAATGAGTGGTGCTGGGCCGGCACGACCCATTTAAATATTAGCTGATGTGTTAATGGATTCGTGCTGGCACAGCACTATTTTTTAATGCACGGTCCATGAAATTTAAGAATGTGGCCCGGAACGGCACATGGCCCATAGTACTAATGGGTCGTGTTGGGCCAAGCCCAACATTATTTTTCGTGCCTTATCGTACCAAGCACAGTCCATTAATAAATTTTTACTTTGTTATTATTTTTAAAGTTTTTATTTATTAATTTAAATAATATGTAATATAGATAAATATAAAAAAAATAAAAAGATACATAATTCACTTTGACAAAATGCCTATATCCACAAGAAAACATAATAATATATATTAAATAAAGATATTGAAATTTGCAATTCAAAAAGGCAAAATGCTTATCTCCATTAGAAAACATAATAAAATTTACTTAATAAAGATATTGAAATTTGTGTTAAAAAAAATATTGAAATTTACAATCATAAAAAAAAAGAGTAACATGATAAAAAAATGCTCCACTTTGTGTGGTCTGAGGAAGATCATTATACACAACCAAAAGACTTTCACTTTGTAAGGTTTAGGGAGGGTCATTGTATATAGCATTCTCTCTGCATTAAGAGAGAGTATTTTACCTTGAACTCATGATTTCCAAATCACAAAGGAATAACATTTACCTTTGTACTAATGTTCTCCTTTGAAATTTATAATCCTAATTTTTAAAAACACAGACATAAATACAAGACTATAAAAACATCAAATGTTATTATTATTTTATTTTTCATTCTCTTCACCTGATTATTTACTTATATAATATGGTTTATCTAGTGCTCTAGTTTCTACATTTAACCAATCTTTGAATAAAATAATCTTTAATAATTTATTTTTTGATGAGTTTTTATTAGAAGTGTATTTAATAAAAAGTTATATACAAAATATGTCACATATCATACATTTTATATTTCAAATGAAAATTTTATAAATTTATATATCAATTATTGAAATACTTCATACTTAGATTCGTTAAATATAATTTTTTTTATATAAATGGGCCAATATGGCGCGACACATGGGCTTACGTGCCGTGTCGTGCTAATCCGCGTGCTTCGTGCTAACTCGCGTGCTACGTCCTAGCACTGGCCCTTCATGGGCCGTGCCGTGCCAATCCATGTGTCTAAAAACCTCTAGCCCAGTACGGCACACAAATGTATATCGTGCTTGAACCAGCCCGCCTATTTAAGTATGGGTAGTGCCAAGCACAACCCATACTGTGCCGAATCGTATCGTGCCATGGGCCACCCAGCCCGTTTGACACCTCTATATATAACCACATGTATCATCATTTAATTTACAATATGAGATTAATTCTATTCGGATCGAGAATAGTAAATGATAAAGCCCTCACAACAATAATGACTCAAAAAAAATAGATATATATACATATATTTATATTTATACATTAGATAAATATATATTATGTAAAAGGATATATATATATATATAAGTAAAATAAATAAATATTAGATATATATATATATATATATATATAAATCTCCTTATAAATATTGGATATATTTATATATATTTATATTAGTGTCTCACCCGCCGAACCCTTCCGCTACATAGCAAACTGACCCACCTCAAAAAAATTAACAGAGAAAGGACCTCAGAGAAACAAGGTGAAAAAAGAAATAGAAAGGAAAATAACAGAGAAAAAGGAGATCGAGAGGAAGAACCAAAGAAGAAAACTGAAGCATGGTGCCGAGCCATTGGAAGAGAGAGGCTGGAAGTGGTGCTAGATGTGGCATTTAGGGGCGAAATCAAGGGAAATTTTGGGGCTCACATGGGGGACGAACAAGCTGAAAAAGGGCTAGATTTTAGGCTCCAAACAAGGGTCGAATTGGAGCTTAGAACAGGGTAGACGCAACAGCTGATTGGGTGAGTTTTGAGTGCTGAAATAAGCTGAAAAACAGGCGCTGATTTAGGGCTGAGAAGGTGCTGGATTCAGGGACAAAACATGGGTAAGAGCTTGGTGTTTTGGTGCTGAACAGGGCAGGGGACGAACAGAGGTCTCTTTGGGTGCTGATCAAGAGCTGAAAACGGGCTGTGAGCTGGCTATTTAGTGTTGAAACTGAAGCCCGAACAGGGTGTGAAACAAGGAGATTGAGGGCTAGACAAAGCTCACAGGATGAGAGAAAAAAGAGAGGAAGAAAAGGCGAAGAAAAGATGAGAAAATTTGGGATTTTTTAAACTAGTGTGTTAGTGTAGATTTGGGTGAGAAGGTCATAGATCGGTCATTTAATTCTATAAAACTTAAAAAAAAATTATTTAATTATACCAAGTGATATTGTAACTGTTGAATGTGTAGCAATGTCTTAAGGTGGTGTATCAAAAGGTTGGCTAAGTTTGAGTGTAAACACTAATCTTAGAGTTGATAAGATATTTTCATAAGATAGTTTTAGTATTATATTGTATAGATTAGTATTATAACGGTTTGATGATGGAAATTGTTGAGAATGTGTGATATTAATATTTAGTAGTAAATTGAACATTGTTATATGTTGAGATGTTGTTTGGAACATTGTTTGGAAATTTTGAAAGTAAATTGGTTAGTATTATAATGGTTTGATGATGGAAAATTGTTGAGAGTGTGTGATATAAATATTTGAGTAGCAAATTGAATAATGTTATAAGTTGAGAAGTTGCTTGAAACATTATTGGAGAAATTGGAAAGTGGATTGAGAATTTATCTTTGCAATTATGTTGGGATATATATATGTTTATATACATATGCATATGTACGAGTATATGTGAGATGAAAACCTCTATGATTGAATTTATGTGAGAACACTAGGATGTGAATTGTGTTGTGGCTGATGGATACTTATTAAAGTATGGATTTTGGTACTCTATGAAAGTGGAATAGATAACTTGGATGTGAAATTTTGAAATATGGGTTAAGAAGACTATCTAAGTGCTTAAATGTTCATGTTTAAATTTTAAAGAAAAACAAACTCTAAGAAAGGTGTGCAAGTTTGGCCACCAAGGGTTACTAGGGGTACGTTTCAATTCAAGCCTTGAATTCAATATATGTGATGTGTTTTGAAGTTCCATGAATGAATATAGCCTTAAATTGCATAGAAAACCATTGGAGCAATGACCTGTAGGTATGGCCACCTAGGGTTGTGTAACGTACTATTTACCTAAAATTCGAACTAACTTTTTCCTTTTCAATTCATTTGGGTTAGGCCGTTTATCGGGTCATTTATTTCATTTCATTCAATTTTGTAAATCAGCACCTTAAGAACAACCTTGATATCGTTATGAGCAACTAATTATAACAGTCCAAATGCAGAGTAAATAACAAACTTTTACGCATTTCTGACCGTTGGGTTGTTTGTAATGCCTCTAACACTTGAACAATAACAATAATAAATAGTAAACATTTATTTGATTTATAATTTGAAATATGAAAATCTTACAATGATCCTTATTCTTTACATCCTCTGTTTCTATTTTACAATTTAAGTGGTACTGTATAATTTATCTTAAGTATAGAAGAGAGTACAAATTCCTCCCAGTCTGACACAAGAAGGCTCAGTAATCAAATATCAGTCGATCCCTTTTTATTTCCTGTGGAGTTGGAAAAAAAAGGGTGAACGACAACTTGCTCAGTAAATGAGTTGTTTGCCAGCTTGATATAATGAAATCTATATGTAGGAAAATATTTATTTTCCTAATGG
The DNA here is from genome assembly GCA_032173925.1 of Heritiera fomes. Lineage (NCBI taxonomy): Eukaryota > Viridiplantae > Streptophyta > Magnoliopsida > Malvales > Malvaceae > Heritiera > Heritiera fomes. The sequence goes on along the minus strand of JAPDPM010000001.1, from coordinate 22,078,243 downwards.
TGTACTAAGCACAGTAAAGGAAGGATACTATAGTCGGCTGGAAAATCCAGATGGAGCATGGAAGGTATTTTGAAATACCTGTCTTGTCCCGAAAACCTAGAGCGACTATATGGAGTAATTAATAAATTGTTACATTAAAACAATTTAATTTTCATTTTCCCATAAATGCAAATGGAATAAACCATTTAATTTTCATCTCTTCAATAACAGTTTAAAACACATGACAGTACAGTAATAAAATAGTACAGTGAACAGTAGGTATAAAACCATAGAAACAGTAAACAGTCATTTCAGTACAGTGGTTTATATATATCCAAAAATGTGACATCCTCGCCAATATCCAAATAACAAATAACTTTTTCATTCACATAGCATTTAATAAACTAGTTTATCAATGTCAATCTTCCTTCTTCAATGCTTTAGGCATTATTATCAAAGTATAATATCTATTTTCACATGAATATAATTTTCTTATATAAACATGTGTCACATACATCAGGATCTCAAATATTTACATAACCTATTTCCCCAAATATATACTAATGTGATATTGTACTGTACAATAACCGAAGTACACGGCCAAGTAAGTATACCTTCAAAGAATAAGTAGGAAGCGTGTCTGGAAGGTATATCAAAAGAACCTCACAAGGTGCTCCTCTATCCAGAGCGGGATTTACTTCAAGTAATCTGTATAAAAAATGTTTGTAAAGGAGTGAGTTTACGCTCAGTAAGAAACTTATGTAAAAGAGCGTACTATATCACTATATGCAGTTTTTCCTACTTGGCTTTATAATGTCATGTAAAACCATTATAAAGCATATGCCATATATATTTCTCGTAATTATCAAATACAAGTAAATCATCTCTTTCAAATATTTCCACGGATCTCAAATCACATGAAATCATATATGCAAATATAAATAACTTCAAATACTTTCAAATATTTTCAAATAGATGGGAGACAATTTATATCCAATAGAATCATGCACCAAGTAATTCTCCTAAGGATACAGCAAATATATCCCGTAAGGGATAATCCATAAGAGATCTCATAAGGGTACCACAAATATATCCCGTAAGGGATAATCTTGAGAGATATCAAATAAGTAGCGTACCCACGTATGGGCCAAGGATCCTCCCCAAAGCCGAACAAGTAAAAGACGTATGACCATTGTCTATAGCTCACAGTGCTCACTAGTCAGGTGTAGAGGTGTCAAACGGGCTGGGCGGCCCATGGCACGATACGATTCGGCACGGTATGGGTTGTGCTTGGCACTACCCATACTTAAATGGGCGGGCTGGTCCAAGCACGATATACATTTGTATGCCGTGTTGGGCTAGAGGTTTTTAGGCACATGGATTGGCATGGCACGACCCATGAAGGGCCAGTGCTAGCACGTAGCACGCGGGTTAGCACGACACGGCACGCAAGCCCATGTGCTGTGCCATATTGGCCCATTTATATAAATAAAATTATATTTAATAAATCTAAGTATGAAGTATTTCAATAATTGATATATAAATTTATAAAATTTTCATTTGAAATATAAAATGTATGATATGTCACATATTTTGTATATAACTTTTTATTAAATACACTTCTAATAAAAACTCATCAAAAAATAAATTATTAAAGATTATTTTATTCAAAGATTGATTAAATGTAGAAGCCAGAGCACTAGATAAACCATATTATATACGTAAATAATCAGGTGAAGAGAATGAAAAATAAAATAATAATAATATTTTATGTTTTATAGTCTTGTATTTATGTCTGTGTTTTTAAATATTAGGATTATAAATTTCAAAGAAGAACATTGGTACAAGGGTAAATGTTATTCCTTTGTGATTTGGAAATCATGAGTTCAAGGTAAAATACTCTCTCTTAATGCAGAGAGAATGCTATATACAATAACCCTCCCTAAACCTTACAAAGTGAAAGTCTTTTGGTTGTGTATAATGATCTTCCTCAGACCACACAAAGTGGTGCCTTTTTTTATCATGTTGCTCTTTTTTTTTTATGATTGTAAATTTCAATATCTTTTTTTAACACAAATTTCAATATCTTTATTAAGTAAATTTTATTATGTTTTCTAATGGAGATAAGCATTTTGCCTTTTAGAATTGTAAATTTCAATATCTTTATTTAATATATATTATTATGTTTTCTTGTGGATATAGGTATTTTGTCAAAATGAATTATGTATCTTTTTATTTTTTTATATTTATTTATATTGCATATTATTTAAATTAGTAAATAAAACTTTAAAAATAATAAAAAGTAAAAATTTATTAATGGGCCCTGCTTGGCACAATAAGGCACGAAAAATAATGTTGGGATTGGCCCAGCACGACCCATTAGTGCTATGGGCCATGTGCTGCGCCGGGCCACATCCTTAAATTTCATGGACAGTGCCAGCACGGTCCATTAAAAAATAGTGTTGTGCCAGCACGAATCCATTAACACACGGGCTAATATTTAAATGGGCCGTGCAGGCCCAGCACGGCCCATTTGACACCTCTAGTTAGGTGCCTTACTGCGGGTCTGAGGGCTGGACTAGAGCTCCTCAGTCAAGTACAAATACAAATAATATGCATGCTCTTTCAAGAGATTCATAGTCTCCAAAACCTTATTCATCTAACCTTTATCAAATGCAATTATCCTTTCTTGAAATAGGTTTTCAAACCCTCTTTTCAAATGGGCAGTCGACTGGTCTTTAGGGCAATCGGCTGCTACACCACATTTGGCTTTATTGAATTTCTTTTCCTTTTTGAAATTCAAATAATTTATTTTTCCCAAAACACATAAGGTAGTCGATTGGTCCCAAATAGCAGTCGATTGGTTTTGAAGCAGAATGTTTCTTGAGAAAAGCCAGTCGACTGGCCCCCTAGGCAGTCGGCTGTTTTTGAAACAGAATGCTTTTGAAAGCATGGTAGTCGACTGGCCCCCTGGGCAGTCGGCTGGTTTTGAAACAAAATGCTTTTTCGATAAAAGCAGTCGACTGGTTTTAAACAGAATGCATTCTGAGAAAATGGCAGTCGACTGGCTTACATAGCAGTCAACCGGTATGCCTCGGTTTTGGAAAATCTATGCTTTAGTTGTTTCTAGGCAGTCGGCTGCTGCTTAAAGCAATCGGCTGCTTATAGCCTAATTGGTACTAGGAGTAGGACCCAAAATTTGACCTTGCCTGCATAAAAACCAACTTGTGTTTCTTCCCAAAGACATTCCAAATATATCAAAACATAAGGACACAGTCACCCTATGACCGTTACATAAATTCCTTACCTCAAATAGCAAAATCCAACACCAATCACTTGGTTGCACCAACTTCCTTTCCTTCACTTTTTCAAAGCTACATAATTTATAAAATCAAACCTTAATAAATACACTCTACCAACTCTATACAACTCCAAATCATGAATAAAATCAACTAAAGCTACTTCCATCCCTTACCTTTACAATTCACCAAATTTCAGGATTTCAGATCTCCTTAATCACTTTGATTTAGCCTTTCATATTAAAGGCTTAGCTTGAGCTAGCGACAAGGATCATTTTTCGTCAATGAAGCTTGACGAATCGATGACAAGAAATGGTGGTTTGTCAAGGTGGATGAAATGGAAACTTAGAGGAAAATGGAGTGGAACGAGGGGGAGAGGGATGGTGGTTGCCGACCTTGATGGAGAGGATGATGACTCATGCCATTTCATTTAATTCTCATTTAATGCATGATCATCCCATTCATCTCAGCCATTGACCTTTTGACCTCTTGACCCTTTGACCATCAATTGCTTTAATTCCACTTATGTCCCATATCTCATTTATATATCAGAAATTCACATTTATTCAATTCTTTTCAGCTGAAATACTATACAAATATGGGAAAATAACAGGAAATTGGGGATTTCACATTCTCCCCACCTTTAGAGAATTTGGTCCTCGAAATTCAAATAAGGTTAAGTCTCAAATAATTCTGGATACTTCTCTTTCATTAAGCTCTTTAGCTCCCATGTAGCTTCTTCCGTCGTATGGTATTGCCAGAGAACTTTAACCAATGGGATCATCTTAGACCTTAGCACCTTATCTTTTCTATCCACAATCCAAATCGGTTTCTCCACATAACTCATGTCTTCCCAAATCTCCAAAGGTTCATATTAAATGACATGAGACGGATCCGGATTATATTTCCGAAGCATCGACACATGAAAGGCATTATATACTCTTGATAGCTCTATAGGTACTGCCAACCTATAGGCCACATCTCCAACACGATCTAGGATCTCAAATGGTCCGATGCAGCGAGGACTAAGCTTACCTCGTCGGCCAAATCTCATGATCCCTTTGGATGGAGAAACTTTCAAAAACACATAGTCTCCTTACTGTCGAGCATCCGCATAACTCTTTTGTCTACTCTGAGCTATCTTAAGTCTTTGACAAATCAGTTTAACATCCTCAGAGGCTTGCTCGACTAGCTCTGGAGCTAATAACCTACGCTCGCCCACTTCTTCTCACCTAATCGGAGATCGACACCTTCTACCATATAAAGCCTCATATGGTGCCATCCCGATGCTTGCATGATAGCTATTATTATAAGCAAACTCAGCCAATGGCAGATGGTCATCCCTGAGCCTTTAAAATCCAAAGCACAAGCTCTCAACATATCCTCGAGCGTCTGAATAGTGCGCTCGGACTGCCCATCAGTCTGCGGATGAAAAGCTGTGCTAAAATTCAACTGAATCCCATGGCTTCCTGAAAATGTTCCCAAAAATGAGAAATAAACCTGGAATCTCTATCCGATGTGATGCTCATTGGAACACCATGTAGTCTGACGACTTCTCTCACATACAAGTCTACCAAAGCACTAAGTGTATCTATAGACTTCATAGGTAGGAAGTGAGCTGACTTGGTTAACCGATCCACAACTACCCAGACACCATCATGGTTCCTCTTGGTCTGCGGTAGTCCCATAATGAAATCCATCGTAATGTGTTCCCATTTCCACATAGGTATAGGTAGAGGGTGTAACAAACCTGCTGGTCTTTGGCGCTCTACCTTAACTTGCTAGCACGTTAGACACTTCGCCACAAACTCAGCTATGTCTCTCTTCATGCCAGTCCACCAATACACCTTGCGAAGATTGTGATACATCTTCGTATTTCCCGGATGTAATGTGTACTTAGTGGAATGTGTTTCTGTCAAGATTAGCTTCCTCAACTCATTATCCTTAGGAACACATATGCGGTTATTAAACATTAAAATTCCATCGTTACCAATATCGAATTCCGAGATTATACATGTTTGGATCCCATCCATAGCCTCAATACACTTGGCATCTTCCCTTTGAGCAACCTGAATTCTGTCCATCAACTCTGGCTCAAGCCTCAAACTAGCCATCATTCCAAATTGCTCATAAGGTATAACATTTAAATTGAGGCTTGCAAACTGTTCTAACAGCTCATATTCTCTTACCGTCATGCAAGACACCATACTTACATGCTTTCGGCTCAAAGCGTCCGCCATCATATTGGCTTTCCTTGGGTGGTACAAGATCTCACAATCATAATTCTTCAGAAGCTCGAGCCATCTCCTTTGTCTCATATTCAACTCCTTATGGGAGAACAAATATTTCAGATTTTTTTTATCCTTAAAAATATGAAATCTCTCACCATATAAGTAATGCCTCCAAATTTTTAGAGCAAATACTACTGCAGCTAACTCCAAGTCATGAGTTGGGTAGTTCTTCTCATGGTTCTTTAATTGTCGCGAACCATAGGCAACTACCTTACCATGCTGCATTAGTACACATTTCAAATCTTGCCCTGAGGCATCACTATACACCGAAAATCCTCCTGAACCATTAGGAATGGTGAGGATAGGTGCAGTCATCAACCTATGTTTCAACTTTTGAAAGCTTCGCTCACAAGCATCATTCCATTCATACTTCACTTCCTTGTGCGTCAAGCGCATCAATGGAGCAGCTAACTTCGAGAAACCCTCCACAAACCTTCAGTAGTAGCCAGCTAGACCCAAGAAACTCCTAATCTCCGTCACTGTTTTCAGTCTCTCCCATTGAACCACCGTTTCAATCTTCGATGGATCGACCGAAACTCCATCTTTATGATTATATGACCCAAAAAGGAGATATGATCTAGCCAGAAATCACATTTACTTAGCTTGGCATACAATCCTCGATTTCCAAGGGTTTCCAAAACTATCCTTAAGTGCTGCTCATGCTCTTCCCAAGACCTCAAATACACCAATATGTCATCGATAAAGACAATGACAAACTGGTCCAAGTACGACTTGAACACATCATTCATCAAGTTCATAAAAGTCGCGGGTGCATTGGTCAAGCCAAACGGCATCACTAGAAATTCATAGTGACCATATCGTGGTGTCCTGAATGCTGTCTTAGGGATATCTTCACTTCGAATCTTCAATTGGTGATATCCCGACCTCAAGTCTATCTTGGAAAAGACTTGTGCACCCTTAAGCTAATCAAACAGATCATCAATCCTGGGAAGAGGATACTTATTCTTGATTGTCACCTTATTCAACCATCTGTAGTCGATGCACAGCCTCATATTGCCATCTTTCTTTCGGACAAATAGTACAAGAGCACCCCAAGGAGATACGCTGGGTCGTATGAATCCCTTACCTAGTAACTCCTGAAGCTGCTTCTTCAATTCCTCTAATTCCACTAATGCCATCCGATAGGGCGATCTCAAAATGGGCTCAGTCCCTGGCACCAAATCGATATTAAACTCTATCTCCTTATCTAGAGGAAGTCTTGGAAGATCATCCGAAAACACCTCGAAAAATTCCCTGACTACCGAAATTTCATGAAGTGCGGGACGTTTCTGATCTGCGTCCTCCATATATGCTATAAACCCTTCACATCACAAGTATATTCTATTACTTCAATTTCAAATAATTAAATCAGCAAACATACTTGTGCATTAAGTATTGGCAAAATTTACAACATAGCTAATGGGAGAAGAGAAGATCACACTCTTAGCATGACAATCTAGCATCACATGATTCTTAGCTAACCAATCCATTCCGGATATAACATCAAATCCATACATATTCAGTAGGATTAGGTCAACTATTGATTCTCTTTCTCCTACCCATAGCTTACAACTATGATACACTATGTCTGTCATTTGGGATTCCCTAAAGGGAGTACTTATTTGCAGTAATTGACCTAAATAGCAATTGCAGGTGACACAAAAGAGTGCGTAGAGCCTGGATCAAATAAAGCAATGACACTTATATCAAAGAGGTGAATCTTACCCTGAATCATCTTAGATGAAGCATCAGCGGACTCCTTATCAATAGCAAACACCCGACCCTGAGTCGCGGTTGCCTTTCCTTTCTCTGCCGCTGTGGCCTTACGTTGGGGCTGGGTGGTCTTAGGTTGTACTTGAGGGGTCTTCTCTGACTCTTCGGGCACCCTTTGATTTATCTTGGGACAATCCTTAATCCGATGTCCCTACTCACCACACCAATAGAAAGCCTCACTCGCAAATCGACAGGGCTACGAGCCATGGAATTTCCCGCAATGCTCGCACCTTGGCATTGTACTCGGTGAGCTAGCAGTACTACCAGCTGGATGTTGGGATCTCTCATCACTTATCTTGATCCCGGTGGGTCTAGGAGTTCTTGTACCATAATCATCATAACTCCTTATTTAGCATAATTCCATATAACCATTTAATGAAGACAAAGGTCATTTTCTTATAGTTTATTTACTTACCTATTGAGGCTCTGTCATAAGGCCTACTTCTCCTAGATGGATATCTATCACTTGAGGCTCTCTCATCTGACTTTCGTTTCATCGGTTCTTTACCTCTACTCTTGGCTCGGAAGTCGGCCTGGTGAAACTCATAGTCCTGCTCACACAGTTGAGCCTTACGGACTGCCTCTCTATATGTAGTGATATCCATAGGATATAACTTAGACCTAATGGAAGGTCTCGATCCCTCCATAAACCTGTAGGTATTATGTTCCTCTCTTCTCAGCACTTCCGGATCAAATCTGCTCAGCGTAATGAACTTCAACTCGTATTGACTAACCGTCATAGTCCCCTGAGTCAAGTTCAAGAACTCAACTTGTAACCTTCTCTGAGCAGTGCGTGGGACGTATTGTTCATTAAAGGCTTCCACAAATATATCCCACGTTACCTCGGAATGCCTAGCCTCTAATATCATCTGAGTGGCTTGCCACCATGGTTCGGCCTCATCTACTAACAAATAGGCAGCCAATCCCACCTTGTCTGTTCGGCCTCATCTACTAACAAATAGGCAGCCAATCCCACCTTGTCTTTCTCAATACATGTCATATACCCGAATGACTTAGTGACCGCTTTCATTCAATTCTCCGCGGCCAATGGATCACTAACCCATTTAAACTTAGGTGGATCCAACTTCTTAAACTCTTTGATCAAAGTCACACTGTAGTAAGTTGTGGGATCCCGCCTCTCAGTAGTTGGGACTGGTGGGGGTTGTACCATAGGAGTAGGAGGTACAATAGGGGGAGTTGTTGGTACACTCGTGGCCACGTTCGGGAAGTTAGACATAAACTGTGTGAATATCGTGGCCATGTATTCCATGTGTTTCTCCATTTTTGCTAGCCTAGTGTTCGGGCTATGCGATGGAGATGGAGGAGAAGACTGTGTTGGGGGCGGTTCATCACGACCTCGTCCTCGTCTTCGTCTATTACCCCTCCTTCGAGTACTCATTTTGTTAATATCACCATCACATAACAAGGTTTACTATAACTTTAAATAGTTATACTACACATAATTATGTAGACTAGTACAATACATTGGAGAAATACTCTAATTCTAGCTTATTGAGATCGACAAACTTCAGTCAAATCAGCTCTGATACCAATCTATGACATCCTCGCCACTATCCAAATAAGAACTAATTTTTTCATTCACATAGCATTTAATAGACTAGTTTATCAATGTCAATCTTCCTTCTTCTTCAATGCTTTAGACATTATTATCAAAGTATAATATCTATTTTCACATGAATATAATTTTCTTATATAAACATGTGTCACATACATCAGGATCTCAAATATTTACATAACCTATTTCCCAAAATATACACTAATATGATATTGTATTGTACAATAGCCAAAGTACACGGCCAAGTAAGTATACCTTCAAGGAATAAGTAGGAAGCGTGTCTCGAAGGCATATCAAAAGAATCTCACAAGGTGCTTCTCTATCTGGAGTGAGATTTATTTCAAGTAATCTGTATAAAAAATGTTTGTAAAGGAGTGAGTTTACGCTCAGTAAGAAACTTATGTAACAGAGCGTACTATATCACTATATGTAGTTTTTCCTGCTTGGCTCTCTAATGTTATGTAAAACCATTATAAAGCATATGCCATATATATATTTCTCGCAATTATCAAATACAAGTAAATCATCTATTTCAAATATTTTCACGAATCTTAAATCACGTGAAATCATATATGCAAATACAAATAACTTCAAATAATTTCAAATAGATGGGAGACAATTTATATCCAATAGAATCATGCACCAAGTAATTCTCCTAAGGATACAGCAAATATATCCTGTAAGGGATAATCTATAAGAGATCTCATAAGGATTCCACAAATATATCTCGCAAGGGATAATCCTGAGAGGTGTCAAATAAGTGGCGTACCCACGTATGGGCCAGGGATCCTCCCCAAGCCGAATAAGTAAAAGACGTATGGCCATTGTCTATAGCCCACAGTGCTCACTAGTCAGGTGCCTTACTGCGGGTCTGAGGGCTGGACTAGAGCTCCTCAGTCAAGTACAAATACAAATAATATGCATGCTCTTTCAAGAGATTCATAGTCTCCAAAACCTTATTCATATAACCTTTATCAAATGCAATTATCCTTTCTTGAAATAGGTTTTCAAGCCTTCTTTTCAAATGGGTAGTCGATTGGTCTTTAGGGCATTCGTCTGCTACACCACATTTGGCTTTATTGAATTTCTTTTCCTTTTTGAAATTCAAAAATTTATTTTTCCCAAAACACATAGGGCAGTCGACTGGTCCCAAATAGCAGTTGACTGGTTTTGAAACAGAATGTTTTCTGAGAAAAGGCAGTTGACTGGCCCCCTAGGCAGTCGGATGTTTTTGAAACAGAATGCTTTTGAAAGCATGGCAGTCGACTAGCCCCCTGGGCAGTCGGCTAGTTTTGAAACAGAATGCTTTTTCGATAAAAGCAGTCGACTGTCCCATATAGCAGTCGACTGGTTTGAAACAGGATACATTCTGAGAAAATGGTAGTCGACTAACTTACATAGCAGTCGACTGGTTTGCCTCGGTTTTCAAAAATCTACGCTTTGGTTGTCTGTAGGCAGTCGGCTGCTGCTTGAGGTAGTCGGCTTCTCCTAGCCTAATTGGTACTAGGAGTAGGACCCAAAATTTGACCTTTCCTGTATAAAACCAACTTGTGTTTCTTCCCAAAGACATTTCAAATATATCAAAACATGCGGACATAGTCACTTTACGTCCGTTACATAAATTCCTTACCTCAAATAGCAAAATCCAGCACCAATCACTTGGTTGCACCAACTTCCTTTCCTTCACTTCTTCAAAGCTGCATAATCATAAAATCAAACCTTAATAAATACACTCTACCAACTTTATACAACTCCAAACCATCACTAAAATCAACTAAAGCTACTTCCATCCCTTACCTTTACAATTCACCAAATTTCAGGATTTTAGATCTCCTTAATCACTTTGATTTAGCCTTTCATATTAAAGGCTTAGCTTGAGCTAGCGAAAAGGATCATTTTTCGTCAATGAAGCTTGACGAATCGATGACAAGAAATGGTGGTTTGTCAAGGTGGATGAAATGGAAACTTAGAGGAAAATGGAGTGGAACGAAAGGGAGAGGGATGGTGGCTGCCGACCTTGATGGAGAGGATGATGACTCATGCCATTTCATTTAATTCTCATTTAATGCATGATCATCCCATTCATCTCAGCCATTGACCCTTTGACCTCTTGACCCTTTGACCATCAATTGCTTTAATTCCACTTATGTCCCATATCTCATTTATATATCAGAAATTCATATTTATTCAGTTCTTTTCAGCTGAAATACTATACAAATATGGAAAAATTACAGGAAATTGGGTATTTCACAAAAAATCATTAGATAAACAGTTTAGCAATTATTTCTAATTTTAGAAATAATTTTCATAATATTCTTTTCCAATAAATAGTGGTTCTTAGTACAGTTCAGTAAACAGAAATCAGAACGATATAGTTCAGTAAATAGTATTCCTCAGTACGATACAATACAGTAAACAACATTTAGTAAAATCCACTTTAGTAAATAGTAATCAGTAGGTTGAGACTAGGCATCACCCTAAATCATATCATGCTATAATCATCCCCTAAGAGACATAGTAATAGTATAAGTTAGATTTATGGCCATAGTTTATAGGGCGTCCTTGGTGTACACTTGCCAGGTGACTCCGAGACTGCTGATGACTTGGCGGGTCAATCAACCATGTGACAGTACAGTAAACAATGAGCATGAAATTAGGGCCTAAAGTCTCAAATCATTTATTTTCCATTAAAATACCTTTAAGGATTTTTAATAAATTTAATCATTTATTTAAATAAATAATTCCAAGAAGATATTAATTTCATATCTCCAAATGCAGTGAAAACAGTCGATAAATATTCATGTATTTAGTGAGAAATCTCATAAATATTCTTTTGAATATTTAGTGTTATAAAGAATATATTTTATTCTCACTTAAAAATAAAAATTCATAACATGGATATTTAAATTAACATTTTTCAACAATTTCCAAAATATGGAAAATCTTATGGAAATGATTTCCAAAATTCACAATTTATTCAATTTATGCTTCTAAAATATTTCATGATATTTTAGAATAATTTTGGAAATTTTCCGGCAGCATAACGGCTACGGATTCCTGACCTCCTGCACAGAAATTACAATATATAAAACCAGCTTTCAACCACAATTTGCATGATTTTCAAAGCAATTCAAGCTTCCAATAATTTCATAAAATTATAATTGATAAACCATGCAATTCATGATATCCTTACAACTCACACACTTATCCCTTACCTGTCTAGTATTACCAACTCTTTCGGTAGAACCAAACGAAAACCGTAAATCTCGGCTGCAAAATAATTTCACCAAAATTCTTAGCTTATTTAATACTTATTTTTAAGCCACATTTCATGTCTATTTGCAGCTACATTTTACACTGCTAATAGTAACGTTGTATAATTTACACCAGTAGAAATTCCTAACTTCTATTTTGAACTATTTCATTTAATAAAATGATATGGAAATCCCATAAATTTTATGACCATGATCATATTTATTAACTTCCATGTTATTTCTTTCTAGCAACCAAATGTCAAAATCACCAAAGTTCTAAATAAAATAGCCTTTGGTCGATTGCCTTTGAGATCCTATGCTCACCATTTTTCCAATTTGATTACATGAATAATTCATAATCAATTTCATCACCATTAAATATTAAAATCACACCAACATCTTTATCCTTTTTCTTTTTCTCATGGCCGAAAGGCCTTTATGTGAATCAATTTATCGGTTCTTTTTAGTCTATGAACCTAAGTATATTTGTTGTATTGCATGCTCATATATTCCACCATTTTGAGCATCAAAAGTCAGCACTTTTCTCCATTTTTTTCTACAATCGGCAGCACATATTGACTAAATTCATGCTTTAATTACTTATGCTTTATGGCTATATTTTTCTCCATGACTAGCCTCCATTTTTGACCCCTTTCACGCCACCATATTTCCTTTATTTTCTTTACTGCCGGTAGTACCAAACTATCCCAATTCATATTTTGTTGTTTAAGTTTCATAGTTATATTTATTTCTTGGTCAATTTCCTTCTCCATAGTCACGCCATTCACACTACCAGCTCCCAAAAGTTTCTGTCATTTATGCATAATAGCAGTAAATTTAGTCCCCAATTTTTTTTTCCAGCCCCTTGGTTATGCTATTCATGCCATGCTTACAACCCCTTAAAATTGTCATGACCGAACATAGCAACATAGTTTTAGTTTATTTCATGTTCAGCCTTTGTTTCCTATCATTTACGACACACACACAGCAAAAATCTCACTTCTGTCATTCACGCCACTTCCTGCATAATTTTAGCCCTTCAACCATCATTCTCAAGCATCTTAAAGAATTGCCTACATGATTTTATTCTAAATCATGACCATCTATAGCATGTACACATCCCATTCAACCATAAACAAAAGGCCAAAGTAAAGGAAATTAAAGCTGGAAAATTACTTGAACAAAAACATGATTGTCCAGCAACATGGGAAGTGGGTTGTGATGGTTTTGGCTTAGATTTTTAGAGGGTTAGAGAGCTATGGAGGTGAAGATAAATTTCTATAAAGAAACCTAAGTGAAATGGTGATGAGAAGTGGTGTTTCCTCCGACTGATCATGAGGGTCGGTGGAAGAAAAAAAGTGAAAACATGAATGGCAGCAGAAAATGGTGAGGCGGTGGAGAAGGTTGAAATAGATAGAAGATGCTATTGTGTTGTCTTCTTTTCATTGGCCAAAATTAACATTTAATTTATAAAATCTGACTTAAATTTCACTAAAGTCCAAAATACTCTTAAAAATCCAATTATTTACATGAAATGCCACTACACAGCATAAAATCTGTTCCAGGTCAGATTTTAATTTAATTTTTATTAAATTTTATTTATTTTGGTCAATTAAGTCAAATGTTGACCAGCCCTTTTTGTTAAATGACCATAATGCCCTTATATAATTTCATTATTTCCCCTTAATAAATAATCACAAACCACATGTACAGTATAGTAGAATCGGGTCTCATAGTAATAAATGTCTAGATTTTTTTTTTGATCTTTGACCCTACGGTATCCATTTTGTGCGACTACTCTGGAGTCGGAGAATTGTCAGGCCACATGGAAGTGGGGCGCCCCTCCCAGCATGGTTTGCTCCATACGCATGACTCGAACCCGGGTCATGCTTATAGGGAAATGAGTCCCTTACCACTCAATCCCAACCAATGTTGGTAATAAATGTCTAGATTTGTGTACAATTAAATCAAACTTCACCATTTACCACACTATAATTACCAAGATTATTGGGGTATTTCCATATCGGTTGTGGAAGGGGCTGGGTGTGTGTTTATAAAGTGTGAGGGAAAACCTCACCTCTTGAGCTAGCTTTTGGGGTGAGAAGGCCCAATAGCTTCCAACCATGGCATCAGAGCAAGATCTGGGTCGTTTCTTCCCTTAAAAATCTTGAAATCAGCCATACCAGCCATGAACAAATACCCAAGATCAGCCATGACCAATGGCACAGAAAGTGTCACCTCTGAAACTGTGCCAAATCCTAAACCTGTTGATTGGAAACCTAGTTCTTTACAAGACAGAGATAGTAAGGGAAATGTTACACACAAAGGTAACTTCCTAACAGCTCTTAATGCTAGATGGGGAAATATACAATCTTGGATTGTGGACTCAAGGGCATCTGATCATATTACTAGAGAGGCCACAGTGTTTCATAAATATACTGCTTGTCATGATAATAGCATAGTACGAATTGCAGATGGAACATACTCTAAGGTGGCTGGTATAGGTTCAGTTATGATATCAAATGACATAGTACTTGATTTAGTTTTGTTTGTTCCAAATTTAGATTGCAATCTTTTGTCTATAAGCAAGTTAACCAAGGATCTCAATTGTATTGCTAAGTTTCTTCCAAATATGTGTGAATTTTAGGTTTTGGACTCGGGGAAGACGATTGGCAATGCTAGGATGTGTGCGGGTCTCTATCTTCTGAGAGTTGATGTGCCCGAAAAGACAGCCCAAAAGATTTCTTGTGTAGCTTCTAAGGATAGTGCCATAATGTTATGGCACTATCAATTAGGACATCCAAATTTTGTGTACCTAAGAAAACTTTTTCCCTCTTTATTCGATAATCATGAAAAGTCCTTTCAGTGTGAAGTTTGCCAGCTATCTAAACATACGCGTAATCCCTATCCAAATTAGTCCTATAAGCCTTCTCACCCTTTCTCAATGATACATAGTGACATTTGGGGACCGTCTAGGATAAATAACATCACAGGTTCTAGATGGTTTGTCACCTTTATTGATGATCACACACGGATCACTTGGCTCTTTTTTATGAAAGAAAAATCTGAAGTGGGACAAATATTTCAGAATTTTAGCAATATGATACAAACACAATTCCAGGCAAAAATTCAAGTTCTTAAAACAGACAATGGAAGGGAATATTTCCATTCAAAACTTGGCTCATACCTACTAGAGCAAGGCATCATACATCAGAGTTCATGTGTTGACACTCTTCAGCAAAATGGAGTGGCTGAACAAAAGAATAGGCACATCCTGGAAGTTGCCCGATCCTTGATGATGACAACACATGTTCCAAAACAGTTTTGGGGAGAGGCAATTCTCACAACCACCTATCTCATTAACCAGATGCCATCTCATGTGTTAAACTTCCAGACACCATACAATAAACTCCTAACCACCTATCCTAACACTCGTCTTCTATCTAACATTCCTGTCAAAGTTTTTGGTTACATAGCATTTGTCCACATCCATCAACATCGCAGTAAATTAGACCCAAAAGCCATAAAATGTATCTTTCTTGGTTACTCCCCACACCAAAAAGGCTACAAATGCTATTTCCCTACCATAAAGAAATTTTATAACTCCATGGATTTCACTTTCTTTGAAGGTGAACCATATTATCCCAAATCTGACATTCAAGGGGAGAACCCAATCACCAAGGAATATCATCTTTGGGATAGAACTGAGTTTCTTGAACCTGAGCTATCCTCGTCCTTTCTTTTTCCAACACTAGTTCCCAACTTGGTTGAGCCACACCTTGAGCTAAACACCACACCACAACCTAATTCTTCAAATAACCCAGACCCTAACCCTAACCCTACTACATAGGTGAAAGGAAAAAAATTACTTGTCCATTCCAGGAAACAGAAAACTCAAAGGGAGACAGAAGACCACACATTGCCATGGTAAAGCCAAGAATCTGAACCGGGTCTTGAAACTCAGAATACTCACACAGGTAACACTTCTAATACTCCTACTAAATCAATTTTGGTTGAGACTACTGATGATCTTAACAAGCCAATTGCTTTGAGAAAGGGTGTACGATCATGCAACCCACATCCTATTGGAAACTTTACAGGTTGTCTCCCAACTTTAGAGCATTTGTGACCTCTCTAACAGAAATACAAATTCCCAAGAATGTGCAAGAAGTGCTTACTCAACCAAAATGGAAGGCAGCGGTCATGGAAGAAATCTTAGCCTTGGAGAAGAATTCAACTTGGGAAATTACTGATCTACCAGCAGGGAAGAAACCAATTGAGTGTAAATGGGTCTTCTCTATTAAGCATAATGTAGATGGTAGTGTAAACAGGTTCAAGGCTAGACTTGTTGCTAAAGGATTCACCCAATCCTATGGCATTGACTATGGGGAGACATTCGCCCCTGTTGCCAAGCTAAGCTCAGTTCGTGTCTTGTTATCACTTGCAGCTAATTTGGACTGGCCTCTCCATCAACTAGATGTCAAAAATGCATTTTTGAATGGTGAGCTAGAAGAGGAAGTTTACATGGAAATTCCACCTGGTTTTGAAACTCAAGAAAATTCTGGCCGAGTGTGTAAGCTCCAAAAGTCCCTATATGGTCTTAAACAATCTCCTCGTGCTTGGTTCAAGAGGTTGACTAAGGTGGTGAAGAAACACGAGTTCATTCAATGTTAAACAGACCACACTATGTTTATTAGAAGCTCTCTTGATGGAAAAAGGGCCATCCTAATAGTCTACGTCGATGACATTATCTTGACCGGTGATCACATGAAAGGAAATAGACCATTTGAAGAGTTTCTTGGCACAAGAATTTGAGATTAAAGATCTAGGTCAGCTTAGATACTTCCTCGGTATAGAAGTGGCTAGATTAAAAGAAGGCATTTCGATTTCTCAACGAAAGTATACTCTTGACCTCTTAAAGGAAACTGGGATGCTTGGCTGCAAATCGACTGATACCTCCATGGATCCAACAAGAAAATCTGAGATGGAGGAAGCGAGCTCTTTGACGGACAATGGTAGGTACCAAAGGCTAGTAGGCAAACTTATATATCTAGCTCACACTAGACCAGACATCGGGTTTGCAGTCGGATGGGTTAGCAGATTTACAAATAGTCCAACTGAAAAGCATATGGAAGCTGTACTATGAATTCTTCGGTACCTCAAAAACAGTCCAGGAAAAGGATTGCACTTTAAGAAGACTACAAATAGGGGTCTTGAAATTCTTACTGATCAGACTGGGTTGGTTCTTTAGAAGACAAAAGATCAACTACGGGATATTACACCTATGTGTGGGGTAACCTGGTCACATGGCGAAGTGAAAAAACATCGCAAAGAATCTAGTGCACCATGACCGAACAAAGCATGTGGAGATTGATTGCCATTTTATTAAAGAAAAGTTAGAAGGAGGTTTTATTAAGTTGGTCTACATTCCTACGAGCTACCAAACTGCAGATATTCTCACCAAAGCCTTACCAAGAAACAATTTTGATAGTTTGAAGTCCAAGTTGGGCATGATTGACATTCATAACCTAGCTTGAGGGGGAGTGTAGAATTCTAGAGGAGGATTTCTCTCCTCCTTTGCTGACAGATAATCTCCCTAATTTTTAGGAGCTAATCTCCTTGATTTTTAGGAGAGATAACTCTCTAGTAATTATCCTTTTCTAGTAGATATTCTCCCTGATCTTTAGGAGAATATCCCTGCAGTAATTTAGTTTCTGTTTTTTAAATAACCTAGCTGTTTGAGGCATGTCTCTTCAGCTATTTATATCCTACAAATAAGGCTATATTTTTCATAAAGTAATATAGTAAAAAATACCAAATCATTCTTTTATTTTCTACATGGTATATGTTGGGTGTTATTAGGCCTTCTCACCCCAAAAGCTAGCTCAAGAGGTAAAGTTTTTCCTCACACTTATAAACACATACCTAGTCCCTTCCACAACCGATGTGGGAATACCCCAACAATCTCCCCTTTCACACATCGGGCCTTGGGAGAGCACTTTTCTGCCCGGAACCGTGAACACCAGGAGATGTTGGGAACCCCAACAATCACTTCCTTCAACCATCGGGCCTTGGGAGAGCAAGGGGAGCTTTTTTTTTTACCCTGAATAGAGAAAGAGATGTTAGCAACCTGGGCTCTGATACCAATGTTGGGTGTTATTCGGCTGACGTGGGACAACATCTTCAGCCTTAATTAGGCAAGCTTGATTCTTGGGAGGTGTCAACTACAATGAAGACTAAATATTTTATTTGATTATGTTTTAGTTTTAGTTGATTCTGTTTTATCTCAGTTTTCAAAAGTAGTTTGCTGAGAAACTCCAGAATTAGCATGTTCTAGACTCAAAGTTATCAATATAATAAGAAGCAAATTTATTATAGAATCTTACCCTCTTGTGGCTATCGTGTATAGTGCAACTCTAAGCAATTTTGTTTAAATCTTCTGCTGCGTTAGGTGGCATCAGAGCAGGAGTTCACCCAATCAATGGCACGTAACAACAAGGACAATAACAACCCAAGTGACAATGTTCACAGGATACCAAATCTTAGTGATCGATTGCAGATTCAAGAAGGCCGTGTTGATCGTATGGAACAGTCTCTTCGTAAGATCCTTGAAATGCTGCGAAATTTGGGTCTACAAGGGTAAGGGAACCAACCTGCTGCTCAACAAATTCCAAAAAATTCGCGTAGACTCCAAATCTATGAGGATGACATGTATGCAGAAGACCTTGAAGACAATGAAAATCGAGCCCGCAATGTTATGGGACGAGGCCAACGCTACACCCCAGTTGAGTATCGTCTTAAGGTTGACATTCCTAGTTTTCAAGGAAACCTTGGTATAAAGTATTTTCTTGATTGGCTTGCTGAAGTAGAACGCTTCTTTGAATACATGGAGATTTCAAATGATAAAAAGGTGAAATTAGTGGCAATTCGTCTAAGAGGAGGAGCATATGCTTGGTGGGAGTAAGTACAAAATAATCATCGCCGACAGGGAAGACAACCCATTCGTCATTGGCAATCCATGAAGCAGGTGTTAATCAGTAGGTTTTTGCCCCCTGATTGTGAACAATATTTATTTCAACAATATCAAAATTGTGTGGAAGGTCAAAAGTCTGTTCAAGATTACACTGTAGAATTTCTTAGGTTATCTTCTAGAAATAACCTATCAGAGACAGAAGGGCAACAAGTAGCAAGATTTGTCAATGGGCTAAAACCAGCAATCAAGGAGCGCATTGGGTGTTAGATTTTATTAAGTCTGGCAAAAGCACAAAATATGGCCTTGAAGACAGAATTGATGACAAGTTATAAGGCAAAAAATTCACGCAGGCCCTACTCTGATTCTTCCAAAGTTACAAATGAAAAGGGAAAAGGTGTACAGGAGGAACCTGAGGAAAGGAACACAAGACGAGTAAAACCAGTGGCCAAAGAAGTTACCAAGACTGAAAATCCTTATGCCAAACCTACAGCGGGAAAGTGTTACAAATGTAGTAAACCTGGCCATCAATCCAACGAGTGCCGATCTAGACAGCAAGTGAATTCGATAGCACACATTGACAGGGATGAGGAGGACAACTTGCTACTAGAAGATGAAGGTATTTGTGAACCTGATCGTGGTGAAGAATATGACGGATCCGTTTACGTCATGTGTAAGCTAATGTTAGCTCCAAAGGTAGGGGATCAATCTCAACGCCATAATTTGTTCCGAACCAGGTGCACAATTTTTAATAAGATTTTTGATCTTATTGTGGATAGTGGTAGTTGTGATAATATTATTTCTAGAGAGATTGTACAATTGTTGCAGTTACCAGTGGAACCACATCTTACGCTGTATCACATTGGTTGGATTAAGGAGGTGGATGGTATTAAGGTGACTGAGCGTTCTAAGGTTCCCATAAGCATCGGCAAATTCTACAAGGATGAAGTAATTTGTGACATTATGGGAATGGATGCTT
Organism: Heritiera fomes; assembly: GCA_032173925.1. Classification (NCBI taxonomy): domain Eukaryota; kingdom Viridiplantae; phylum Streptophyta; class Magnoliopsida; order Malvales; family Malvaceae; genus Heritiera; species Heritiera fomes. Next base: position 22,058,122 of record JAPDPM010000001.1, on the reverse strand, counting down.
GCCAGCTTTTATTTGGTCGACCGTGGCAATATGATCTTGATGCCCAGCATAGTGGTAGAGAAAATGTTTATCGTTTTCATAAGGATGGCATCAAAATCACCTTAGTCCCAGTAAAAGGGGAAAGTCGACCTAACGTCTCTGAAGATAGAAGAAAAAATTTCCTCACTCTCACTAGTGCAGAACTTGTTGTGGATGCAGATTTTAGGCGTGCCAAGGAAACTCATGCCTTGGTGGTGAAAGCTTTAGTAATGACAGAAGAAGCTAAGGAGGCTAAAGAAATCCCAACAGAAGTACAACCACTACTACAAGAATTTAGTGACCTCACCCCTGAAGAATTACCAAAAAGCTTACCACCCATGAGGGAAGTACAACATCAAATTGACTTGGTGCCTAGAGCTAGTTTGTTGTGAAATCTCCAATTTCCTGTAATTTTCCCATATTTGTATAGTATTTCAGCAGAAAAGAATTGAATAAATGTGAATTTCTAATATATAAATGAGATATGGGACATAAGTGGAATTAAAGCAATTGATGGTCAAATGGTCAAAGGGTCAAGGAGACGGTCAATGGCTGAGATGAATGGGATGAATATGCATTAAAGATGCATTGAATGCCATGGCATGAGTCATCATCTTCCTTTACCATCAAGAAATCGGTAGCACCATTTCCCTCTCCCTCTTGTTCCACTCCATTTCCTTCTAAGTTTCCATTTCATCCACCTTGACAAACCACCAACTCACATAACCAAATTGTTAAGCTTTATTAACGAAAATCGATACTTTTCACTAGTCTAAGCTATATCCGAAGTTTGGTGGATTGAATCTAAGTATTGGAGGAGATCTCAAAGTTTGAAAAAAAATTGGTTATTGACAAAGGTAAGAGAAGAAGATGATTCTTTCAATTATGTCCATGGTTTGGAGTTGTATAGAGTTGGTAGAGTATATTTATTAAGGTTTGATTGTATGAAATAATGCAACTTTGAAGAAGTGAAAAAAAAGGACAAGTGTTGGTGCAACCAAGCTTGTGGATTAATTGTAATCGAGGTAAGGAATTTATGTAACGGACGCAGAGTGGCTATGTCCGCATGTTTTTATATGTTTTAACTGTCTTGGGATGAAGTACAAGTTGGTTTTAGTACAGGAAAAAGGAACAATTCGGGTCCTACTCCTAGTACCAATTACGCTAGGAGCAACCGACTGCCTTAAATAGCAGCCGACTGCCTAGAGACAACTAAAGCAGAGATTTTTGAAAATCGAGACAAACCAGTCGACTGCCATTTTCCTAGAATGTATTCTGTTTCAAACCAGTCTACTGCTATATGGGACAGTCGACTGCTTTTATCGAAAAAGCATTTTGTTTCAAAACTAGCCGACTGCCCAGGGGGCCAGCCGACTGCTATGCTTTCAAAAGCATTCTGTTTCAAAAATAGCCGACTGCTCAGGGAGCCAGTCGACTGCCTTTTCTCGAGAAACATTCTGTTTCAAAACCAGTCGACTGCTATTTGGGACCAGTCGACTACCCTATGTGTTTTGGGAAGAATAAATTATTTGGATTTCAAGAAGGAAAGGAAATTCAATAAAGCGAAATGTGGTGTAGCAGCCGACTGCCCTAAAGACCAGCCGACTGCCTATTTGAAAAGGAGGTTTCGAGAACCTATTTTGAGAAAGGATATTTAAATTTGCTAGAGGTTATATAAATGATGTTTTAGAGACTATGAACACCTTTAATGTTCATGCACATTATTTGTATTTTAAAGAAGGTATTGTGTTTGTTCTTGGCTGAGGAGCCCTAGTCCGGTCCTCAGACCTATAGTAAGGCATCTGACTAGTGAGCACTATGGGCTATAGATAATGGCCATACGTCTCTTGCTTGTTTCGACTTTGGGGAGGATCCCTGGCCCATACGTGGGTACGCCAATTAATTGATATCTCTCAGGATTATCCCTTACGGGATATAATTGTGGTATTCTTATGAGATTTCTCTCGGGATTATCCCTTACGAGATATATTCGTGGTATCCTCATGAGATCTCTTATGGATTATCCCTTACGGGATATATTTGCTGTATCCATTATGAGAATTACTTAGTGCATGAACCTAATTGGAAGAAATCATCTCCCACTTATTTGAAAGAATATGAAATTACTTGTATTTGAAAGTATTTGATTTATTTGATTTTACGAGTATTTGATATTTGAAGAAATTACTAGATATACGCTTTATAATGGTTTTTACATGACATTATAGAGCCAAGTAGGAAAACTGCATATAGTGACATAGTACACTCTTTTACATTTATTTCTTACTGAACGTAAACTCACTCCTTTACAAATATTTTTCTTACAGATTACTTGAAGTAATTCCTGCTCCGGATAGAGGAGCACATTTTGAGATCTTTTGATATACCTTCGAGATGCGCTTCCCACTTATTCTTTGAAGGTATAATCAGGCGGTTGTATGTTCCGGCTATTGTACAGTACAATACTACAGTAATGTATATTATGTGTTTTGGGGATATAGGATATGTAAGATATTTGAGATCCTGATATATTTGATTTATGTGTATGAATGAAAAGCATAAATTCATATGGTAAATTGATGTCATATTATGATAATAATGCTTAAAGCATAAGAAGAAGTAGAGATGACATTGACAAACTAGCCTAAGTAATGTTATGTGAAAGGAAAAAGTTAGTTATTATTTGGATAGTGACGAGGATGTCACATTTGCCTAATTTGCCACATTACAGAATGAGTCCAAAGGAGAGTGAGATTTTGCAACAACAGGTTGAAGATTTAATACAGAAAGGATTAATCAGAGAGAGCATGAGCCCATGTGCAGTTCCTGCCTTGCTAACCCCAAAAAAAGATAGCAGTTGGCGTATGTGCATAGATAGCAGGGCAATTAACAAGATCACTGTGCATTACAGGTTTCCTATTCCACGATTAGAGGATATGTTGGACAGATTGGAGGGTTCAAAAATTTTTTCAAAAATTGATTTGAGGAGTGGCTATCATCAAATTCGTATTAGGCTCGGAGATGAATGGAAAACTGCTTTTAAAACTAAGGAAAGTCTCTATGAGTGGATGGTGATGCCGTTTGGGCTATCTAATGCACCCAACACGTTTATGATGGTGATGAATTAGGTATTAAAACCTTTCATTGGGAAGTTTGTTGTGGTATATTTTGATGATATCTTGATTTATAGCATCAATGAAGCCAAGCACTTGCAACATTTAAGGAAGGTATTAACAGTCTTACAAGATAATAAGTTATTTGTTAATTTGAAGAAATGTAGTTTTCTAACCAATAAACTTATTTTTCTTGGGCTTTGTTATAAGTGCTAATGGCGTAACTGTAGATGAAGGAAAAGTTCGTGCTATTCGTGATTGCCCTGCCCCAAAGTCAGTGAGTGAACTTCGTAGCTTCCATGGATTGGCTACTTTTTACCGGAGGTTTATTCGAAATTTTAGTACTATTGTGGCCCCATTAACAGATTGCCTGAAGAAAGACATATTTAAGTGGGGTGATGAAGAAGAAAAGAGCTTTGCATTAATTAAAGAAAAATTGTGTCCTGCTCCAATTTTAGCTCTTCCAAATTTTGAAAAATTATTTGAAGTAGATTGTGATGCTTGTGGTGTTGGCATTGGTGCTGTTTTATCGTAGGAAAATAGACCAATAGCTTGCTTCAGTGAAAAACTGAGTGATAGCCACCAACGGTGGTCTACATATGACCAAGAGCTGTATGTTGTAGTCCGTGCATTGAAACATTAGGAGCATTATTTACTACAAGATCAGTTCTTGCTCTATACTGATCATCAGCCTCTAAAGTACACCAACACCCAAAAGCAAGTAAGTAGAAAACATGCTCGTTGGTTTTCTTACATGCAACAATTTCCTTTTGTTTTTCAACATAAATCTGGAGCTCAAAATAAAGTAGCTGATGCTTTAAGTAGACGAGCAACATTACTTGTCAATATGAGCCAAGAAGTAGTGGGGTTTGAATATTTAGAGGACCTATATGCCATTGATGAAGATTTCAGGGAGATTTGGGCTTAATGTGTTTCCAAGCAACCAAAGGAAGACTTTTATATTTTTGAAGGGTACTTGTTTAAAGGAAATCGACTTTGTATCCCACGAGCTTCATTGCGGGAGAAACTTATTCGTGATTTGCATGGGAGTGGTCTTAGTGGTCACTTTGGGAAGGAGAAAACTATAAAAGATGTCGAGGAGAGGTTTTACTAGCCACAACTAAAACGGGATGTTAGCAATTTTGTTAGAAAATGCTTTACTTGTCAGACTGCTAAGGGGCAAGCACAAAACACAGTATTGTACATGCCTCTTCCAATTCTTGAAGCTATTTGGGAGGACTTATCCATGGATTTTGTTCTTGGCTTACCCCGTACCCAACGAGGTGTGGATTCTGTTTTTGTCATTGTTGATAGGTATTCCAAAATGGCTCACTCTATTCCTTGTAAAAAGACGTATGATGCTTCACATATAGCTAGACTAATTTTTAGAGAGGTTGTACGCTTACATGGGGTGCCAACGTCGATCACTTCTGATCGAGATAGCAAATTCCTCAGTCATTTTTGGATCACCTTGTGGAAGAGACTTGACACTTCATTGAATTTTAGCAGCACTGCTCACCCACAAACTGATGGACAAACTGAAGTAGTAAATCGGACATTGGGCAACCTGATTCGTTGCATTTGTAGAGAATGCCCAAAACAGTGGGATCATGCTTTGGCACAAGCTGAGTTCGCTTACAACAACTCAGTCCATAGTTCAACTGGAAAATCACCTTTCTCCATAGTCTATATGAAGCCTCATAGGCATGCTATTGATCTTGCTCGAATTCCTAAAATCCCAGGGTTGCATGCGACAGCAGAAAACATGATGCAAATGTTCAAGCAGTTCAAGCTGAGGTGAAACAGAACATAGAGAAGTCAAATGTTAAATACAAAGCTACAACCGATAAGCATTGCCGAAAGAAAGTGTTTGAAGAAGGTGATATGGTAATGGTGTTTCTGCGCAAGGAAAGGTTTCTTGCTGGCACTAGAGGTGCTAACTGGGCCAGGTTGACCCGACCCGGTTCGCAACCAGATCGAGTCAACCCGGCCCAGAGTCCGAACCGGTATTGTACCGGTTCGGAACCGGCCCAGCCCGGTATGTTATCGGGCTGGGTCGGTTTTATCTTTTTAAAATCGGGCCCGGACCGTTAAGAACCGGGCCCGTTAAGGGCCCGGTTCATAACAGGACCGGTTCGAACCGGTCCGGTTAAAAAAATAAAAAAAAAAGAAAAGACTGCAGACTGCAGTTGCACTGCACTGCAATGCAAACTGCAGTCTGCCGCAGAGGCAAGTCTGTGACTTGCCTCTACAGCATTTTGATTTGGCCGTTGCCCATCAATCTTTAATTTTTTTTTAATTTTTTAATTTTAATTAAATTAAAAAAAAAGAGGCTTGACTGCCAGCAGCAGTGGCAGTCAAGCCTCTTGGCTCTTGCAGTTGCAAGAGTGCAACTGCATGTTTGATGGGCAACGACCAAATATCAATCTTTTTTTTAATTTTTTTTTATTTTTTTATTCTAATTTTTTTCCTATAAATACCTCTATAATCTTCTATTTTCATTTACATTTCTTTTATATTTTCTCTCAAATCTACTATCTATATTCATCTACTCTTATTCTCTTCACTTACATACTCTCTCAATACTCACTCAAACTCTCTCAAATTCACTTAAATTCCCTTATTCTAAATTTATAATATCATCATTTCCTTTCTAAATTTCATTTTTCTTTTTATTTTATAATTTTACAAATTTTACTTTTAATTTTCAAATTCTAATATATTATATATATTCCTTATTCCAAATTTATAATATTATCATTTGCTTTATAAATTTCATTTTTCTTTTTATTTTATAATTTTACAAATTTTACTTTTAATTTTCAAGTTTCAATTTTCAAATTCCAATATATTATATATATAATACATCTATTTTTTTAATTTTTAACATATATTTATTTTCAAAAAAAATATAAAAATGTCAAATTTTTTTCGTCGTTCATGCTCTGTTTCTCGACCTTTTGGTTCCACTAAAATTCCTAGTTTGGGTGACGAATCATTTAATGAAATCGAACCCGATATTCATCCGGAGGAGGAGCTTCCTTTGGCGGCGCCATCGGTTGGTCGTGGTCAACGTGGAGGTCATGCTCAAACACAATCATCAGCTGCCACCAATGCTGCTACATCATCAAGGCCGAAGTTTAGTCAAAAAAAACGAGCAGGGTATGGGAGTATTTCGATATTGTAGCAAAAGAAGGTGAGACGAATAAATATTGTGCTATCTGTAAATTGTGCCAAGGCGTTTACTCTTATAAGTCCGGTGGAGGTGCTGGCGGTACAGATACGTATAAAAGACATTTAATTACTGCACATAAAATTAATCCTGATGCCGAAGAAGATGAAATTTTAGAAGGTAAACAATCTCAAATTAATACACGTGATGGTGGAAAAAATTTTATTTTTGATAATGTTCAAGCTAGACGTGGTTTAGTTAGATTTGTAATTAGGACTGAACAACCATTCACAATTTGTGAAAAATCAGGATATTTAGAATTTGTTTGTAACTATTTACAACCCGCATATAAATCTATTTCTAGACATACATTAAAAAGAGATTGCATGGATATGTTTAAAGAATATAGACAAGCTTTAATTGATAAATTTAGTAATATTTCATCTAGGGTTAGTTTAACTAGTGATATATGGACTAGTACTAATGGTATAAGTTATCTTGTTATAACTTGTCATTGGATAGATGAAGATTGGTCCATGCAAAAACGAATTTTATCTTTAGATGTAATAGAAGAAACACATAATTCATATACTATTCATAAATATATTACTAAAGTTTGTAAATTATATGGACTAGAAAATAATAAAGTTTGTACTATTACTTTTGATAATGCTTCAAGTAATACTGCAGCTATTCCTCATTTAATTAAAAGTTTAAACCCTGTTATGCAAGGCATATTTTTTCATGCAAGATGTGCATGTCATATTATAAATTTATGTGTTCAAAGTGGTTTTAGTTCTAGTGGTACTGGTACTGGCATAGGTCCAATTGATAAAATTAAAATTTTAGCAAAATGGATTCGCACACCAAGTAATAAACGTGAATGGAAGCAAATTTGTATAGCAAATAATATACCTATTAAAGCATTTCCACTTTCCGTGGAAACAAGATGGAATTCACTTCATCGTTTGCTTTCTTCTATTTTACCTTATAAAGAACTTGTTACTCCTTTTTATAACAATTATACAAGTAGCACACATTTAGTACTTTTTGAAGAAGATTGGACTTTTATTGAATATTGTGTTGATTTATTATCTACTTTTAAAGATGCAACCAAAAGATTTTCAACTCAAATTTATCCAACTGCACCGTATTTTGTTCCTATTATCTACACAATGTTTGACAAATTTGTAAAATTTAGGAATCATGAAACTTTAAGTTCTTTTGTATATGATATGGAGGAAAATTTTAAAAAATATTGGGAAATAATTCCTCCTATTTATTGTATTGCAACTTTACTAGATCCTAGTCAAGGTGAGGTAAATATAGAAATTTTTTTTGATTGTTATAAAGAATTTCTTGGTCTTGATTCTATTGAGGATCAAAAGTACTCAATTAACAATCTTTTTCGAGAATTGTTTAATGTTTATGAAACAGAAAGGGAGCAATTCAACTTTAATCGAGAAGAAGAAGATTCATACGAAGAAACCGAAAGTAGCAAAAAAGGAAAAGGAATTTTAAACGCATTTAAGGAAGCAGCAAAGAAGAGAATGAAGCTAAAAGGAAAAGCGAGCGGATCGGGATCGGGATCGGGATCAACAACTCGACGAAGTTCTAGCTTCAATGAGCTAGTATTTTTCTTAAGTCAAGATTTTTCTGTAGATGATAACTTTGATCTTCTCCAATGGTGGAAAGAAAACCAAAAACAATTTCCAGTTTTAGCTTCCATGGCCCGAGATGTTTTTGCGGTGCAAGTTTCTTCTGTTGCTTCGGAATCCGCATTCTCAACGTGTGGAAGAATTATTGGAGACCATCGAACCACTCTTAATCCGGATTCATTGTGCATGTTAACATGCCTTAAAGATTGGTTTGATGCGGAATCGCACAATGTCGAACTTGGAATGGCCAATGAATTTGGTGATAATAATTCAGAAGAAGAGGAAGAAATTTTCAAGGCAATCCGTATAAATTATGAAGAGTAGAGAATAATCTTTTTTTTTTTTTTGTAAATTGTATGTAAAATTGTAAATAAGTTTAGTCATAGTGAATATTTTTATGGACTACGGTCCCGTGGTTTTTACCCTTCTAACTTTTGAAGGGGTTTTCCATGTAAAAAATCTTTGGTCTCCTACTCTCTCCTTTTTCTCCTTTGTTGTTGTTGTTGTTGTTATTATTATTATTATTATTATTATTATTATTATTATTATTATTATTATTATTACATACCAAATTAATTAATGTTATACTTATCTATGTTTAAAATAAATAAATATTTAAAATACAAAATGAATTAATCTTTTAAAAACATATTAAATAAATGAATAAATAAATAAATGAATAAATATTAAGTAAATGATATTTCAAATATAATAAATTATTTTAAATGCAAAATGAATATAATAAATGAATATAAATAAAGATATGCAAAATGAATATAATAATAATATTCATAATATCATTATTTGTATTTTGAATCAAATATCATTTTATCATAATATTATATTCATAATATAACTTTAATTTATTATAACAATAATTTTATTAGATAATTTTATAATAGTTTATTTTTACATTCTTGTTACATTAATTAAATAAATTATAATATAACTTTATAATAAATTATTGTTAAATTAAACTATTAACATTATTTATTATAAAAATAAATTTATTAGATTAAATTATTAAAATATATTAATATATATTAAAATAAATTAATATAAATTTTTAAAAATAAAAATTTTAAAAAGCAAAAAAAAAAATGGACCGAACCGGGCCGATTCGTCTCTTCTAACAAATAGAACCGGTTCGAACCGGACCAGTTTAGTACCGGTTCGGACCGGTTCTCCGATGGTTAAGGCTGGAACCGGTGAAAACCGGCCTAGAACCGGTCTGGTCCGGCCCGTAACCAGCTCTAGCTGGCACTTATCGCAAGTTGTAGCCAAAGAAATATGGATCGTACAAGATATTGAAGAAAATCAATGATAATGCCTATGTCATTGATTTACCCCCTCCCATGAACATTTCAAAAACTTTTAATGTTGCAGACATTTATTCCTATTTTCCCTCAGACATGCCTCTGTATCCCTAGCTCGAAGACAACTCAAGGACGAGTTCTTTATAGGTGGGAGGGATTGACGTAGGACAACATCTTCAGCCTTAATTAGGCAAGCTTGATTCTTGGGAGGTGTCAACTATAATGAAGACTAAATATTTTATTTGATTATGTTTTAATTTTAGTTGATTCTGTTTTATCTCAGTTTCCAAAAGTAGTTTGCTGAGAAACTCCATAAGTAGCATGTTCTAGACTCAAAGTTATCAATATAATAAGAAGTAAATATATTATAGAATCTTACCCTCTTGCAGCTATCGTGTATAGTGCAACTCTAAGCAATTTTGCTTAAATCTTCTGCTGCGTTACCTCCTAGCACGGTTTGCTCCATACGCATGACTCGAACCCGGGTCATGATTTAGGGGGAATGAGTCTCTTACCACTCAATCCCAACCAATGTTGGTAATAAATGTCTATATTTGTGTACAATTAAATCAAACTTCACCATTTATCACACTATAATTGTTATAATTTACATCTCCAAGTCCAAATCTAATTGTACAAAGCTGTAATGTACATAAAATTGAACATATAGACAAAATAAAATATACCTTTAAGGATAAAGTAGCTTGCCTTGAAGGAATACTGTCAAAAGCAAAGGAACTCCCCGAAAATCGCAAAAACTCTACTGCAGATAATGTAGGAGGAAATATAAAAGGTGAGTTTATGCTAAATAAGAAACATATATAAAAGAGCAGATACCATACAACTAATGTGAATGTATCTTATTTGAACTCTACGATGACTTATATGTTTAACAATGATAACGGATAATATCAAAAGGAAGGATTTTATAATCTATTAGGAATACCAGGTTAAGTATGTAAGGATGCTTTAACATACCTCACTTGTCCTGGTCCCTAGATCTGACTATAGTGAATGTACATAAACTTCTCAAAGAAGGAATTCATGCATATAAGCGAAAGATCTATCAATTTAAAGTGTCGATAACAATGCTATGCATTTGATAAACAATCAAAAACCTGAAAATCTTATCAGTAACAATCCAAAGTGTTGTTTTAGGTAAACAATATCATCATACCATAAATACATTTCTTTGCATTCAATGTTTTAATTCATTTGGAATAAACAAATGAAATCATTCATTTCATTTCATTTCAATAAAACATTCAATAGAGACAGTCAGCATCCCTATAGAATCATGCATAATAGGATTCCCATGAGGGATAATACAATAAGACATATGGCCATAGTCAAGGGTCCATAGAGTGCACTGATCAGGTGACAATTGTGGGTACTGATAACGTGATCAGTGTCAAACAACAAACAACACAATACTATTGCATGATTACCCTGAGGCAACTACAGGAGCGAATAGTCTCAATACAAATAATTTATCATTTAGAAGCATTGACAGAAGTCATTTCCACAAAATATATCTTTAATCAGTTTATAAACATTTAACATAAGCAATATTTCTACTTCAATTACAAAAATTTGGCAAATATTCTTGAAGCGATAATCAAGGTTCAAAATATTTTATTTATGTATAAACAAGTGTTTAAAACATGCAAGTAGCTTGAAACGAGTGAAAATATTTAAAAATTCATTTGAAATCTAAGTTACAAGTTCATGCAGTCTTAATGCCTAAACCCCTTTTTCTTTCATTTCTTCTTATTTGTTTAACTTCAGTAGCTAAACTAATTTACTGCTAGCAATGAGAACAATTTAGATTTTCTTTACGAAATTTCAACAGCATAACAGTGCTAGCTAGCCTAGCCCCCTACACCAAAACATAGTTTATATATCTCACAACCAATCAATATTCTCAATACAATATAGTATCTCCTATGCTATTTTACAACTAATTATTTTATTAACTCATAAAATATATGTATTTAATACATTCTAATCGTTGATTAAGTTTTCGTCAAGGTTTTGTTACAAAGAAGGTGAAATTACCAAAATACCCATAATAGTACAAACGCATAGTTTTTGGTTTTCGCGTATGATTCAGTTGTCAAGTTGACATGGTGTGAGACTCCTTCACATGCATATTTACCTATGATTGTCAATTGATTAAAAGTCAAATTGGTTTGACCATTATTCAGGGAAGTTTTTCCAACTTATGGACTTAATTGTCATTCTCGAATTTGTTGCACATTTTCGAAATATGCACAAACAAAGGAATTTTGAGATGTAGGTTTTTACCATCTTAGTATTTGGCTCCAGATATCAATACTATGAGGTTTCACCTCCTTCGAAACAGTATAAGTCTCTTTGTAACCCATTGCTTAGTTCTCTTTTACGCGTACAAAACATAAGGCATTTGAACCCAAATGAAATATTTTGCTTTCCTAATCTTATTAACAGTATTTAAAGACAGTAAAAAGTGTGGGTTTCACAAGTTGTTAGTGAACAAGTGCTTAGTTTAAAGGGCTTTTAAAGTATGTTATGTAATTCATATAATTGAACATGTATAGAGTGATTTGGAACATTGAATTGAAGTTTTTGGATTGTATTAAGTTTAGCCAAGGTGAAAGGCATTAGAAATCATTATGCTTAGGCCTTGGTTAAGTAATATGGTAGTGCTTATGCAGTGTACAATTGATCGATATAACTTATGCAAAGTGAAACTAAGTGCATATAATAATTTGGTTACTTAAAGCCTTTGATACTTAATGGTATACTAAGTGATGAATAATGAAGTGTATCATTGGCTTTAGTGTAATTGTGATGTGTAATGAAGTGTCTCATATGTGTTTGTAGTGATTTGACATTGAGTAGTGGTGTGGTGATCGCAGAGACTGAGCCTGAACAAGTGCTCACTTTATAGAGCAGTTGTAAGTTCATTACGCAAGATGCATGTTAGAATTGTATAGCATGAGTTCGAACATTAGAACATTCATTTCATTGATATCGAACCATGTGTATAATTGTATATATGAACTTAAGATTGAATATGTGCTCTGGATTGTGAATATAGACTCCAAACTATGAAAATGGAAATTGAGATTGCATATATGAATATCAAATTGTGAATATGAAATGTCTAGATTGTAGATATGAACTATCTAGATTGTGGATATCTATTTGAATTGCAAGCTAAATAGTGACATTAGTAACACGAACTTAACGAAATGAACTTTGGAAATTGAATATCGCTAGTGAATAATTTGGCTTATTGAACTATGTCTACCTGCATATGACATTTCATGCATGGCATGATATTGATGAGATTTCAAGCTTGAATGGACTTAACTCTGCATGTTTAAAAGCCTTGAATCTCAAATGTATAGCTCTTTGAAACTTATTGAACTATAGACTATATTACACTTTTATCAAACATATTGCTACTTTGCCTATGTCATTGTTTTCTGGATAAAGCATACACTTGCTTTTATTATCCAAAGTGTTATCGGCTTTTTGAAACTATATCAAACCGTTTTAATAGCTTATAGGCACTCCACAGTTTATTTTTACCAATAAATTATTTTGGAAACATGCTTGAGTATCATTACTCATATATAGGCACTACTGGCTTGTTCGATAATTGTTGTTGACAAGTTCTGGTCTTACTTGATCACCGGAACCAGAGAATATCGGGTCTATGGCCATAGGTAACACCCTAGTTTTCAAGGTATTTCATAGGCTCACTGATAGCTAAAGTGGGATAGTCTTTATTGGTATTCAGGGAGCTATACCTATGTTTATTTCTATGAGTTATTGCTTTATTGAAAAGTGTTATCGTGATTGTTGTAGTTTTATTAAAAATCATTATCGTAAAAGTTATCATTTTATCGAATATTGTTTATCATAAAAGTATAGATTCGATTGAATATGATTTGTCGTACTAGTGATTGTTTTATCGAACTAGTGTCATTACATCGAATTTTGTTTATCAAATTATTGCATTGTTTATTATTAAAGAAAAAGTGTTTATTGAATACTGTATTGTTTTATCAGAAATTATATTGCATTTGTTTATTATTAAAGAAAAAGTGTTTATTGAATACCGTATTGTTTTATCAGAAATTATATTGCATTTGTTTATCAAGCTATTAAGGAGACAATGAAGAATTTCAAAATACCTTCCATACCAGATCCTGAAAGATCTTGACAGCATCATAGTGTTATCTATCAGAAAAGAGTTAGCATAGAAATTGTTATCGAAAAAAGTGAACTTTATCGATTATTATTTATTGACTATTGTTTGAAACAAAATTTATGAAAATTGCATGCATGTTAGAATATCTTTTAGATGTTTAGTTAATAAATTTACTAATTTTCTATGGAAAACGAAAAAACAAAGGTCAAAGGTGGACATCTAGAAAGTAAAGTTGTTTGAATTTTCTTGTCCCAGACTACCACTTACATGATCAAATGGCGTGGACCAGTGGAGGGATTGACCCGCCGTATATAGATTGGAAATGTATTTACCCGATTTTATTTTTCGTATAAATTGGTGTGGTATAATAGATGGGCAAAAATATAATTGGATCCCAGTCATTTGTCAAAGATAATTAAGTCCGCTCATTTTCATCAGGTCAAAAAAAGAAAAGCAAAGTCTTGGCATGAGACTGGAATATTGAGAAACTGAAAAAATTAGGTCCAGGTCTACTTGGAAAATTTTTTTATTTCATTTATTTTGCTTTCACACTATTTTTCCTTGAAAATAAATTCATTATTAGTTATATATTTAATTATTAACATTAGATCTTTCTAAAAATCCTACAATCTCAAAATGTAAAACGCTTGACTTTTTGGAGAGTTTTAATAAAATATTAAGTTTATTCAACGAATTTGAACAAAAATCTAGTTCAATTTGAAAAATATGGGTTTGGACCTTGATTTAAATATTTAAGGTTTAAACTCATCCAAACCCTATTTGATAGCTATGTATTATAAATATATAATATTAATATACTTCATATTAATAAATAACTAATGTCTAAAGAGTGTTAATTATTTTTTTTAGTAGTATATTCTCATTCAAAGTTATAATCACAATCAGTATATTACATTTTATAGACTGATAATATCAAATAACAATAACCAAACAAACAAATAACAAATAAACTAATTTAAACTAACCCTTGGTGAGACTTGAACTAGGATCTCAAAATCTTAAAACCTCCCCATTGCCACTAAGCTAAGGCTTCATTGGCAAGAATTGTTAATTGTTAATAAACATAAACAAGTAAAGAAAAAAACGAAAAATACCTAAAGAGTAAACAAAGTAAAGCTAAAGAAACAAATGAGTGTTGAGTAAAAAGACCGGCAAATGATAGATGCTTAGGTCAAGAAAAAGAAAAGCAAAGTTATTGTCTGAGGTTTGAATATTGAAATAGAAGGGCAACAGTCTAGGTCTGAGATTGGAATTTCATTTTTATTTGATTCCTACTTTCGAGTTTTGCTTCCTTATAATTAATAAAGTAAACAATTCAAAAAGAAAAAAAATATCTTACTCAGACTCGGTTATATATAAATATATAATAGGACTTCATTTTACTTATTCGATTGTTTGCTTTGATTCTCTTTTAGAATTCTTCTTCAATGGCTGTTTCAAAGGTCCATGAAACCTTAGTTCCTCGATGTTCTTATCATGTATTTTTGTGTTTTAAAGGATCAGATACGCGCAAAAATTTTACAGATCACCTTTATACTGCACTGGTGCAAGCAGGAATTCACACATTTAGAGATGATGAAAAGATTGAGAGAGGAAAGAATATAAAGGATGAAATTGAAAATGCTCTGCATGAGTCAAAAATTTCTATCATTGTCTTCTCAAAGAATTATGCTTCCTCAACGTGGTGCCTTAATGAACTTGTGAAGATACTCGAACATAAGAAATCCTCTCAACACATTGTTTTGCCAGTTTTCTACCATATTGATCCAAATCAAGTCAAGAAGCAGACAGGAAGTTATGCAGAAGCGTTTGCCAGGCATGATGAGAGCTTCAAGTCTGAAATGGACTTGGTGCAGAGATGAAGGGCTTCTTTAAAAGAAGTTGCGGATGTAGGAGGCATAGTTCTACGAGACAGGTACATATATTCCAAATCCCTTCTTAAAAATTGCTAATTTTGTATGTTCAATTCCTCTTATTTCATGGTATTAGTTTTATCATCTATGTATATTACTTGAATATATTAAATCCTAATCTTTTGGAAAAGTAAAATATTACTATATAAAGGGTCTCATAAATATACTGACTATTATAACCTGTCAACTGGGCCTTATAAGTGTACTGATTATTATAACCCGTCAGTAAGGGTCTCGTAAGTATACTTACTATAATAACCTGTTACCAAGGCCTCGTAATGCTAACCATTATTGCCTGTTAGCTAGGCACCATCTACTAACTATTATAGCTTGCTAGCAAGGCACAAGATACTAAATATTATAGCCCATTAGCAAGGCACATATGCTATCTATTATGTCCTGATAACAAGGGCACATGTGTTATTTATTAGGCAAAATAGCCAAATAAGCCCTCGACCTTGGGTCCAAAATGGAATTAAGCCCTCAACCTTTTATTTCGTGAAAATCAGTCCATAAACTTTTATTTCAGTGGAAATAAACCCTCAACCTTCTAAAATTATGCAATTAAGTCCAAATCTGTTAAATGACACTAACTGCCGTTAGTATTGCACATGTGGCATGCCACGTGGCAGCTAAGTAAGCTATCCACGTCAGCTTTCACTAACGGCAGTTAATGTCATTTAACAGATTTGGACTTAATTGCATAATTTAAGAAGGTTGAGGGTTTATTTCCACTAAAATAAAAGTTTATGGACTGATTGCCACGAAATAAAATTTTGAGGGCTTAATTCCATTTTGGGCTTAAGGTCGAGGGCTTATTTGGCTATTATTCCTATTTATTATAACGCGATAACAAAGTTCTCGTATGTTATCTATTGTAAGCCAATAACAATGTTCTTGTATGTCATCTATTGTAACCCAATAATAAGGGCCTCATATGCTAACTATTTTCCCCCGTTAACTATTATATTTCCCTGTTAGCACAGGGGCCGTATCAATAAAGTTATTGCTAACTATTATTGCCCGTTAGCAAGGCCTTAACTCTCATATATCACTTCTTTTTAAAACAGTAGAAATGAGCAATTCTCATACTCGTTTTGAAATTTGAAATGCGGAGTTATAAAGCAAATCTATGCTTTATCCAGAAAACAATGACATATGCACAATAGCAATATGTCCAGTAAAGGCATATTGTGGCCAAAGTTCAATAAGTTTCGAAATACTATTCACTTAAGATTCAAGCTTTTAAAACAGGTAAGGTTATGCCATGCTAGCTTGAAATCTTCCTTATACCATACTATGCATGAATCCTTCCATGCAAAAATACATGGTTCGATACACTTAATTTCTTCATCTCATTTCTTATATGCTATCTCTTCACATAACATATCCTTTCTTCAATTTCAATTACACACAAGCTTAGGCCTATATGACAATTACATGTTCTAATCTAAGCATGTATGCTTCGATTCACTATATCATTTCACAATAACTCATAACACATGTCACACACTTCGTTTGCTTCATATGCCTTATAGTTTCAATAACAATAAACAGTCTTCACATAGGGTTCAATAACCATAAATTTCACATTTTCATATTCACATATATAGTGTAAGATGCTTCCTTGCATCTAGTGCAAAACAACTTACCAATATGAAGCTAACATGCAACTTCATAGTTAACTTACCTTTGCTCAAAGCAATAGCCACACAGCCAGTCTCGTATACCAGGTCATTATACCATAGCTAGGTGTCAAGTCACTAAAATAACAAAATAGACAGCACGTTACACTTCACATTATTTCTTAGTTCAATCTTACACTTCATAGCTAAGTTTCATTACCAATTAGGCGACTTTTTGACTTAAAGTCCTAATTGGCCAATTGCTCTTTAATGTGATTTGTTTCGAATAAATTTTAAATTTATTAAAATCATGCTTAAACCTTTAAAATATATTTCTTAGTTAATTCTCATAATAATTTAAACATAACTACGCATTGAGCACTAAGAAGCCCTATCAATCTCATATACACATATTACTTTTCAATCCAATTTTATTCAATTAAACATCTAATCATACCAATTTCATTAATTAAGCTTCAACTAAATGTAATTTAACCTTAATTACAAAAATTGAAGCCTAATTCCCAAAATCCCCAATTTCACATAAAGGGGAATTTTCAATTCTTGGCAATTCTATGCCACCAAATCAAATTGAACCTACAACTAACCTTTATTTATATCAATTAACAATAATTTAGCTTCAATTTGATGTATTTTAACTCAATTATACAAAATCCCTAATATTAACAAAAGGGGCAATTCCTATTTTCATCAATTCATGACAATTTCATGCAACCCATTGAAATTGAAGCTACAATTAACTTTCAATATCATCATTTAATTCAATTTAAGCTTTAATTTCATGTCATTATCACTTACCTATGAAATCCCCAATTTGTTAATTTTCTCTCTCTAGGTCAAAAACCTAGTTCTTCAATCCTTGATCAATCCTTCAAATTGAAACTACAATTAACTTCCCTGTAGTTAGTTATATAACATACTTGAAAATTAGAACAAACAATTGACAATTACCATGTCAAATTTTGATAAAACCAAATTCCCTTACACATTTCAAATTTTCGGTATTCCACCTTTAAACCCATGAAATTGAAGCAAAAAAATGGGAAGGATGGCCGACCTTGATGTGAGGAAGATTTTATGATGGCCAATTTCTTCTTTCAAGCGTCTAATTTTTGGTTTTAATGGTGAATTTAGGAAGAAATCGTGAAGAACATGGGGAGGGGAAGAAGAATCCATTTTTTGGCTGTTCTAAGGGTGAGTTCACCATTGGACAAGCCAATTTGGCTTGCCTTTACTCAAGTTGGCATTATTAACAATAATGCCATTAATAACTCTATTTAGCACATGTCAATTTCTTTTTACTCCAAATTTTCTCATTTTCATTCAATTTCATAAAACTCGAGTAGGGTAACCCAAATTTACAACTTTACAGGATAAAGTATTTATTTAAAATATTTTTCTTCTAATAAATCGAGACTTTATGTGTTAAATTAAGATTTTGTCTTTTTTGCTCAATTAAACCCAATTTTGCAAGATAAGGCAAAATCGACTTCAGTTAAATGAAATTAATTTAAAATGGCTTGTCCTAGGCTAAATATCATCCATTTATGATGATTCGGGTGTGTTTTCGTAGGTGTGCGTTTTCATGGGTTATGGAAGTTCAACTTTTTGTACCAAAATCGATAATTAACTATTTTATTGACCAATTTAATTTATTTGGCAACAAAATCATTTCATATGTTTGAAATATGAGTTCTTATAAAATATCATAATGCTGAACCTCTTAAATGCTTGCTTTTATGCCCTTTTATCAATTTCTAGGTATTGCTAGGCATTTAATGAATTTTTTTCTCGCCAACTTTCTCCAAAACTAGCCATTGGAAACTGCTATACTTGAAAGGTATTCACACCTTACCTTGGGATATCAATACCTTATGAAGAATCCTGCACTCTAAATAGGGTGTATCAATACCATATCCCCAGGGTATCAATTCTAAAATAAAGCAATTTGTTTCTATTTGATGGTAACAATAGGGGTATCTATATTGTTAATTTAGACAACCAAAATTCAAATGAAGATATTGACACCTTTACCAAGGGTATCGATACCTGGGATACAAAACACACAATTTTAGCTAAGTTAAGCATATGTTCTTTCATCTGAGGCAACATTGAAAATGCTAAGCAAGCATTGACATAACTTATCTTTCAATCACATGCATATTAGTGTTTTTCTATGTCTCCTGTTATTTTAACAATATTTCTATGTGTCATTCTTTAATTAGTTTTAAGATGGAAATATGTTAAAGTATCACTAAAATCTAATTCACTTATGTTTTTCTAGGTCATATTAGAATCCTATGTATTTCAAAATTAACAAAATCTATTGACTTTTTTATATATGGAAATTCAAACATTCTTATCCATAAGAAATTTTTGCTTGATAATGATAAGGTCTCGTCTTATAAGAATCCACAAGTTGAGCTTTCTATAGTTGATCAATCCATACATTGGTCCCAACTTAATGTAATGCAATATTGTGCTAAATTTCCCAATCATTCATTTAGATTATTTCCTCAATTCAGTTGGACTCATATTTATCCTTACTCCTCAAACTTTAATTAGCAAAACATGCAGATTAATCTTGATTCATGCTATGAAGTAGGAAACCCTTGTTACAATTCATATAGTAAAAGCACCACGAAATCAATATATTTCCTAGTGTGGAACCTAAGTATAAAGAACTATCGACTGAGTTTTTTAGTAGTATACTTCAATTGGATGAGAAGAAAAGTGTAAAGGTGATTTCTAAAAATAAAGAGCCTTTAGATGACTGTTATTCACCTAATTCTTTATATGTTGATAATGATGTTATTGATGATAAAGATGGCTACTATGATGTCGATAACAAGATGATGAGTGGCTAGAATCTATCAACTAGAAAAAGTTGAAAATTCTTAAAAAGAAGATGAAACACAAAAAGTTTAACTAGAGTAGAAAGGCATGTACTAAGGTTAATATTTGTGTTCATAGGCCTCCTATAATTACTGAAGATATCTACATTTTTTTATTTTGGTATACAATTGAGGAATTCATTTACAAAGGTTAAGCTATCAAAACTTTAGAAATTGGTAAATTTCTTAGTTTATCCTTTGTAGATGAATGTGATAATTATATATATATATATATATAAATTTATAGAAGTGGAACAAGAAAAGCAAAAGCTCATGATAGTAGTTGTGTTTTTTTTTGCTATTTACACTTGGATTTTTTTCAAGTCGAGTGAAAATATTGTTCGACGCTTGTTCTCTATTCTTAGATCTTTGATTATCTTGGAGTTTGTTGGGACATTGCATTATCTTTTGGGTTGGGTTTTTGGCTCTATACTTAGTAGGCTCTTAGGTTTGTATTGAGACTTCTTATTAGGTGGAACTTACCTTATTTGCAACAATAACAAATTTATTATTCACTGCAAAAACATTTAAGCTGACATTCGTACTACTATATGTGATATTTTTTCATAAGAAGAAAAAAATTATAATGACTAAGGATAAAAGATATAATTTTATTGCAGTAAATAAACTTATTTTTTTAAAACTTTCTCAAGGAGAAGAATCTAAAACTTGTGGATTCGAAGTTCACATTGTAAGTTTCATTAAAACCTACGATGCCTTAGTGGTTTATCAAGTTTGTTTATTAATTTTTTTTAATTTAATAACTTTACCATATATGTTGAAAAATGCTGCATTAGAGTGCAATTTTTACTTGAACATGTAATTTCATAAGAAAAGTCAAAATTATGCAAGAAAAAGGAAAACATGTTAATGATTTTTTTACTCAATTTCTAAGATTTACCTTTTGTGTTACATTCAAATATATAATGTAATGTTTATCTTTTAAGCTTTGCAGATATGAGTCACAAGTCATTCAATATATTGTTAAGCAAGTTCAAAATAAACTCCATCTCACGGCGTTATACGTCCCTCCATATTTAGTTGGAATCGATTCTCTTGTGACACGCATTAATTGGTGGTTAGAAGAAGATAGATCAAATAAAGTTTGCATTGCATCAATTTGTGGAATTGGAGGGATTGGGAAGACAACCATTGCCAAAGTCATTTACAATAAAACATCCAAAGATTTGAAGGTTATAGTTTCCTAGCTGATATTAGAGAAACAAGCGAAGAACGTAATGGCTTGGTTAGTTTGCAAAGACAACTTATTTCTAATATTGTTAGGGGGAAAGCGCAAAAAATACACATTACAGATGATGGAATTAATAAGATCAAAGAAGCCGTATGCTGTAGAAGAATTCTTATTGTTCTTGATGATGTTGATGATTTGGGAAAAATAACTAAAATGATTGGAACCAAAGTTCCTTTTCATCCAGGAAGTAAAATCATCATAACTAGCAGGCATCAGAATATATTGACTGCTTCTTTTATTAGCCATATGTTTGATTTGGAAGCATCATCCAATTATGGAGACTTTTGCAAAGTATTTGAAGTAGAAGAATTAGCTTTCAATGAATCACTTCAACTTTTTAACTGGTATGCCTTCTGTCATAACTCTATAACTGAGGTTTTTATAGAGCATGCAAGTAGTATAGTAAAGCAATGTGGTGGGCTTCCATTAGCTCTTCAAGTTTTGGGTTCTTCTCTATCTGGAAAAAGCATGAGTGTATGGAAAAGTGCATTGGAGAAATTGGAAGCAATCCCTGACAGTAAAATTCAAAAGATTCTAAAAATAAGCTATGATTCCCTTCAAGATGATTATGATAAAAATTTATTCCTTGACATAGCTTGTTTATTCATTGGGAAGGACAATGATTATACAACTACAATCCTAGATGGTTGTGATTTTTATACAATAGTTGGAATTGAAAATCTCATAGGTAGGTCTCTCCTAATTGTTAATGAAAAAAACAAGCTAATAATGCATCAAATGGTTAGGGATATGGGAAGGGAAATTATTCATCAAGAATCTTCTAACCTTGGGAAACGGAGCAGGTTGTGGCACAGGGATGCATTTGATGTAATAAGACAAAAAATTGTGAGAAACTTCATTCTAATCTATTTGTTTTTGTTTATAATTTTATCATGCTACTATTTTTTCAATAAATTCCTTTTCTGAAAAAAATTCTTTCTTCAGGGTTCCAAAACAATTAAATGCCTCACTCTTGACCTTCAAGAATTGCTAGAAGATAAGTTCAGAAGGGCAACTACAAGTTTTCGGTTTGCAAAGTATTCAAAAAATCGATTTGTCATGTCAAATGATGTTGATATAGAAACTGAAGCATTTGCAAAGATGAAAAGACTTAAACTACTTCAACTAGATTATGTAAAACCTAAAGGAAACTTCAAAGACTTCCCTAAAGGCTTAATCTGGTTGCGTTGGTATGGGTTTTCTATACAGTATCTTCCAAAGGATTTTGATCTTAAGAGGCTAGTTGTTCTTGACATGCGCTACAGTAACTTAAAACATGTTTGGAATGATGCAGAGGTACGATAACTGCTAATTTCTCTTTTTATTTTTTTAAGAGATGCCACATTTGTAAATTTTTTTTTCCTTTTCTACAGTATCTTCCAAATTTGAAGATTCTTAATCTCAATCATTCACATTGCCTTCTCAAAACTCTAATCTTTTCAGGACTCCCAAGTCTTGAGAAGTTAATGCTCAAAGATTGCATAAAGTTGATTGAGGTTGACCAATCTATTGGTGAGCTAAAAAATCTTACTTTTTTAAGCCTCAAAGATTGCAAAAATCTTATTAAACTTCCAAGAACAATTGGATTGCTAGTATCTATCGAAGTGCTTATTTTATCTGGTTGCTCAAGACTTGAAGATGTTCCTAAGGAGTTGCATAATATGAAGTCATTAAAGGTGCTTAATTTAGATAAAATTGCTCTAAATCAATCAAAATTGTGGGTGTCTTGGCTATCACTGAAAAGAAGCAAAGAATTGGGTTTCTTTTGGGCATCTTTGCCTTGCTCTTTGGTAAAGTTGAGTCTAGAAAGTTGTACACTATCTGATGATGTTATGCCAAGTGATCTTAGCAACTTATCTTCATTGAAATGTTTAAATTTAAGTAGAAATCCACTTTGCAGCCCGCCTGAGAGCATTAAGACCCTTACAAAGCTTGATGAACTTCTATTGACTTCTTGCACAAAGCTCCAAATGATTCCAAAGTTTCCAATCTTGTCAAATTTTGTTGAGCTATGCACGTCAATGTTTCCAATAACGATCTCGCTCTTTACTTCACCACGCCTATTTTCTTTCAAACGTTGTATTATTTTTGGTTGTGAAAGACTGGTTGAGGTTCAATATTTATTCAAGTTGGTACCGATTGAAAACTTTGAAGTGGAAGAGGTTAAAAGTTTATTCAACATGGACTCTATTGACAACAGTAAAGTGCCACTTTATAACTACCTAACAGACACAAAAATAGTTGTTACCCCATAGGTATTTTCTTTAATATCTTTCTTAGTTTTTATTTCCTTTTTTTATTTTTCTTATATTACTTAATCAATACATTCCCAATTAACTCACGATTTCGATGGATTAGATATTACATGAATGCGGTATAACAAGAACATTTATTCAAGGAAGCGAGGTTCCAATCTGGTTTGAGCATCGCACTAAAGGGTCTCATATTGCTTTTTCTTTGCCAACGTCATCTCATCCTGGTGAAAAAATCAGTTGCTTCAACTTCTGCATTGTTTTCTCTGTTGTTAGCAATCCTACTTTCAAATTTCTACCAAGTTTGTCCATTTCTAATGAGACCAAGGAGATCGTTCGGTCTTATTTCTCAAGTTTCATTGGAATTCCTGAAAGCAATAATAACACAATGTTGTGGTTAATCCGATGGCCAACAATTGGTTTCGAGTGGGAAAGTGGCAATTCTTTGAGCTGCAGAGTAGTAACTTTTGATCTCAACATAATAGAATTTGGAGTTACGAGTGGATCAGAAAATAACATTGGATATAATTCTAAATCTCGACACTACCATCTTACAGGTATGAATATAATTCCAAGGGATACAATTTTGTATACTAGTTTTTCTACCTGTGATTTTTACTAGAATTATTTAATATATGAATGTTATGATTATAATAGTAAATAAATTAATGATTATGATTTAATTAATTTCTAATTAGTTACCATTTAATATATAATAAAAACATGCATCACATGTAAGTAAAAAAAAATATTAAAATTAAATATATTTAACTAGTGATTGTGACCTTGTGAGCCATAATCTTCATCCATTAAATTTAATTATATTTATAAAATTTAGTAACCAATTGAAGTATATAGTTTGGTCAATGTTTCCTTACTGGAATGTTTATATTTAGTATAAACATATATGGTTTCTCAAAAAAAGAAAAAAAAAGTATATACATATATTGGCATGTGCGATTTCACGTAAGATAAAAAGACCTTGGGAGTTCTAAGTTTCAGTTTGATGGCAGTTCGTTTTTGAGAAACTATTTAAAGCACTACACATTGAAAGAATTTTTATTTTTTTTCTAAAATTGAATTGATGGAATTCAACCAGACCTTTATTAGCTTTATTTTTGGAAAGATCTGGCTATTATTGTTTATCATGTCTTGTAAAATCATGTTTATATCATATAAAATATGAAAATCTTGTATAAAAATTCATGTTGAAACTGAAACATTAAACATGTTTTTTAACTTTTACTAAATTCACATATAACTTTTACTAAATTTTAATTCGTATCATTTTTGCATCATTTTTTCATTTCGTAATGTCGTATCGTATTTAGAATTATCAAAGCTCTTACATTCCTTTTCAACTTGTGTAAGTTTCGTTTTATTTAAAGTCGACTCCAATAACATTTACTACAGATGTAAAAAGCTATAAGTTGAATTATTTTCCCCTTAGAAAGTACTTGTTGCCACATTTCTTATAGGGGTTGTCTTATTGCAGCTGTAAATCTCACTTGCACTCTCCTGAAACGTGATAAAAATACTTGATGAATAATCAACAGAATTGATGATGATGAAATATCTATTTATCCCGTTTTTTAGGAAATGAAGAGCATGTGACAATTAGACCCATGGAATTGGAGGTAACCAAAGACTTCTTCAATAATTTGGGCTCTTGCAAAAAAGTTAAAGTGCAAATTTACAATCATTTGGACGAATCAAAAACGGTAGCTTCCCCAAAGGTGTTATTTTTACTTTCCCAAGTTTAGCCTTATCAATATTTTCACTTTACTGTTTGCTATTTACATTTTTGCTTTCCTATAATTTAAAAACAAAAAACAAAAAATTACTATATAACTAGATGATAAATAGTAGAATCATATGATATCACGACTTGAAGACCGTAACGTGCACTTGATACTTACACTTATTCCAAATTTAACACAATGCAACACAACAGTCTTTCCCAATTCAACAGTCATAATAATCACAACTAATCACATACATATCATGTAGTATCAAAATTTTATATCAACCATTCATTTTCCTAGTTTACATCTCATCTTATAGTACTATATCAAAAATAACCTAAAAATATCATTACATACAAAAGTAATATATCTATACCCAAAATAATCCAATGATGTGCCCCAAAGAATTGGGATGACATTCCAAGCCTTGGTGAATTTCGAATGAATCCGAAATACTTCCTAAACTCAGTACTCAAGTTGTAAAAAGATTAAACAATGTTTAGTGAGCGAAGGCTCAATAAATCATTTATATAAATGCAGAATTAGATTATACTATTCTAATGCAATGTATAAAATTTGCAAGTATAAGTTCTTGGCACCTATCTATTCCTGGACATTTTATAACAGTAGTTTAACTATATTCCAATTTTGATACTCTTGTATCTCAGCATGTCATGTATTAGTGTACAATGTAAAGTCATGTCATGGTTCAATATGAAAACACCTACAGCTCATCTGTACAATATCAAATCATGTCATGCACGACATACCAACGCTTATAAAACTTGAGCATTATCAAATTCATGTCACACGTACTTTAACAACATGTTCAAAGCTTGTACTATGCCAAAGCATAACACATTTACTATAAAACCATGTTCATGTTCCAATCTCAAATCACATTCACGTGTCATATAAAAGAAAACCACATCATGTTCATGCGTCCTATCAAACCATGCCAATTCCGATATTAGATAAAATCGTATCTTGTCTAAAATTCAATACTCAATGGAATCATACTATAGACTACACTCAACCTTTGACAAGAGACTAGACCCAGGTTCCCACAGTCATCAGTATATCAGATGTATTCTGTTTGTCATCGAACTAGGTCTCCCGCAAGGCTCAACAATAGACTAGGTCTCTTGCAAGGCTCAGTACATATCAATACAAAGAACACTCCATTTGTTAATAGAATATATTTCCTATAGGGCTAAACAATATATTAGGTCTCCTGCAGAGCTCAACAATATACCAGATTTCTTGCAGAGCTCAATACATATCGATATAAAGAATACTTCGTTTGTTGACGGACAAGGCCTCCTGCAAGGCTTAATAATATACTAGGTCTCCTGCAGGGCTCAATACATATCAATACAAAGAATACTCCATTTGTTAACGGACTTGATCTCCTGCAAGGCCCAACAATATACTAAGTCTTCGGCTCAAAGTTTTACACTGGGTCTCCTATGAGGCCCAAACATGTAGTAGGTTTCTTGTAGGGCTCTATCTATCGCCATAGACTTCTTCACCGATTCCCACTAAGCTGTCGGTAGCCGAGTTATATACACTACTATTTTCTAACAAATTTTCATAATCATATATATACATGCACATATATCTACTCTATGCCTCATGGGCAAAGCATATAAGATGTAGTGCTGATTGTCTCTAAAAACATTTACTTACAAGCTCAAAACTCACATGTACACAAAATACGAAGATCATATCAAGTTTTTCTATTTAAAATCATTCGTTCACCTGCATTATGTCATAGGCCCTTTCATTTCAAACTGTTTCAATGAGTTCAGAGTTTCCATCTACACATTAAACCAATGCATAGTTTTCAAACACTCAAGTCTCACGCTATGCGTGCTTTAAGCCTAGGTAATTAAAACCTGAGTTCAAACATCATGATATAGTGGTTAACCAAAGCAAAGTATGAACGCATTCTTTCATTAGACATCCCAATCAAGTTATAAGTATAGCACTAATCAAATATTAATACCCTTATAAATTATCTACCTTGATTTACATCAAATTGGCATTAGTGTTATACCTATATCACTATCACATAGCTATCCAAATCCAGTCAATTGCACTGTATGGACTATTATGCTCTGGTTAGGCAATAAGATCACGCAATATATATATTTACTCTTGTATTTTCCTAATGCCATTCACATATATATTTTCTGATAGCCACCACAAAAATCGAATATCATTTAACATTCAAGTCCTAACCCCACTATCAAATCCACCAAATCACAATGCGTCATATATATTCATGTTCAACAATTACTATGCGACCTAAAGATCACCTATCCCTTTTAAAGTCCTCGATACACTTTTTTTTTCTTAACCTAATGTGTCATTTTCGAATACCCTCGTCTCTACTAAGCATACCTAACAACAATTGCACTAAAGCACAAGTTAGAACCCAATTGTTATAAGCGTCAAGTATTAAGCCAAATGCAGCTATCTCATAGCTATCCCGACTCAATTCAAGACATTACGCTTGTATCACATTATCACAAATACTACATGGGCTATCATGCCCTTAATGAGCAGTAAGATCACATAAGGGTCATATATCCTATTAGGTATATTATTATAATCAACCTATACATTCCACATTCATCAATCTCAATTCTGCTGCTCATAAATCCTCAAGGTCTCCAAGTATACATAACCGATTCATTGTCATTTCACAATATTGTCAAACTGTTTTAATCACTTTTACTTTTCAATGTTGATACTATGATCCAACCAAAATTCTGGCATTATAACAACATAATTCTAACTATTCCCAGTACCACAATCATGTGGCTTTTAAACATGTATCATCCTCCAGCATATCTATATAATTATATTTCACAATATATTTATATCATCTCAATCACATTTACATCCAAGTATCGATACTAAGATCCCAACACTAATATGGGTTATCTTAGTATCTTATTAATATTTAAATATTTGAAGGACCTATCTGTACTCACATAATTATAACTCTATCATTGTCTTTTTTCTCAATTCATTGTCTCATATTCTTATCAGTCCATATATATTCACTAAGTCATAACTCATCATTATCATCACAAAATCACAGTCATCTTATGCAATATAATTCTACTTCTACATTATACAAATGTCTTACCAATTTACCAAAGCTTAATGCTTTTTTGGCTTCCGAACCTAACTGCACTCCAACATTCACGTCATTACCAGTTTGCCTCCGTCTAAGCTTAGAAATCCAAGAAAATCGCCCAAGCTTCTCTCTCTTCTTCTCCACTTTTCTGTCTCCTTTTCAGCCTTATTTCAACACCTCGAGACCTTGTTTTAAAACGCCAAAACAGACTTTATTTCACCCCATTTTCAGCACTGTTTTGACCTCACCTGTTTCGGTCTCTTCTGTCAGCACTCTGTTCCTTCCAAACCTCCTTTGGTCCAGGTTGTTTCCAGCCCTCAAAAATAGTCAAATTCCATCCTTGATCAGCCATAACCCGAACCCCAAAACTCACCTATTACCGCACCCGATTGCTAAGCTTCAACCCTTTAGAAACGTCATATTCAGCCTCTTAGAATCCTTTGCTTCTACTCCTCAAACACAGCCCCAAAATCACCTCAATACTCCCCTGTTTACGCTTGTTACTAGCCCTTTTCTTCCCTTGTTTCGCCCTGTCCCGTACCCTTCTTCAGTGCCCCTAATCAAAACGTAAAAATGTCCTATTCAGCCTCTGTTTCGGCCCTTCAATCTTCTTTTACAACACCTAAAATCGAGCCTCTTCAGCCCACGGTTTCTTCTTTATCTGGCAGCAGCGGTTGCTGCCTCCTTTCTCATCTCTTCTCATTCTTCTTTCCTTTCTCTTCCCTTACTCAACTTCCCTTCATCTCTTCTATTTCTCATTTTTGTTTTGACCGGCGTAGGCAATGTCCTCTGGTCCATGCTCCGATCTGTTTTTTTTTCTTTTTTTTTTACCGCTGAACCCTCCAAATTCGGTTCAGCTCCTTTTGTTTCTTGCTTGACCTTTGCCGGTGGCAGCAAGATCGTCGACTCGAGGCGGTGGTAGGAGGCAATGTTAGTTTGTCCAGCAGCGTCGATGGTAGTGGCAGGGAAAGCCAACATCGACTTTTCTTCTTTTTTTCTTTTCTTCTCTCTCCCTCTTTCCGCCACTGCTTCTTCTCTCTTCCTCGGTGTCACCCCCCTTCTCCATCTTTGCTTCCGTTTTCTCCCTCCTCTGCTTTTGGGTAAAAGAGGAGGATGGTTTGGTTCGATTTTTTCTAAATCCTTTTTCTTTTCTTTTTTTTTAATTTTTATATTAATAATAATAATAATATATAAATGTTCATTTTTTTATATACATATTTATATTTATTTTATTATTTCATTCATTATTATATAAATATATATTTTTGTTAACCTTTCAATTAAATAATATATATTTATGAGTTTGTATATGATGCACTGACAGTATATAGTTTCTATACACTGTCAATACATTAGAGGTTGACACCTTATTAATATGCCCTTATGGGCAAATTGAAAAAATTTATTTATATTTGCATATAAGGGATTATTGATGTGGTGTCAACCTTTGGCTATATACTATCAGTGCATCATATATAAATCCTATATTTATGTAGATTAATATATATTATTTTCCTATATAAATCTTGATATTTAACACAATTAAATTTTCTTTTCCAAATTTAACAATCAACTAAATAAATAAATTCTCCTTCCTCTTAATTACGGTATTTTCATATTTAATTCTCTAATAAGTCACTTTAATCATATACAACTAATTAAAATATTTGACCCTTTAAGCAAATTATTTTGTATACTCAAACAAATCCATTAACATCAAAAATTAAATTTCGATAATTATAGTTCTTCAAGGGTACAAGTTCTCTAATTTAATTATTGATTCTATATTTTTCAACGACTCACATAAATTCACAAGACTTTATAATAACCCAATTTACTCACCAAATATCGAAATTTGTGGTTATCACAATTGACTTCACTCAAATTTAGAAAAATTAAAGCTACATGAGAAAGATAGTGGGCAAAAATATTAAAAAAAAACCCTTGAACTTTGTTAGTTTATTTAAATAAGCCCTTTATTGTGACGTCCCCGCCACTCCATCTTATCATCTAACTTTTTCCTTCTTTATTTAGATTTAGTTTATCCAGTGTCATTTTTCCCTTACTCTTAAGCTAATCATTTAATAGCTCATAAAATTTAATTCAATTTCCATAAACATAAAAAAAATGATATATATATATATATGTGACGCCCCGGGGTGCACCTGCTGGTCCACCGACCCGAGCCACTGCCCCAGGCGGGTCACTCATCCGTATTGTCCGCTTTGGGGTGCACCACACAGGCCACCGCCCCTCACGGATTTCTTTCGCGTCCGCCGCTACTCGAACCCCTTACCACTTGTAAGTGTCAGGTAACAACTAACCATTGGACTAGGTTTATATTAAAGTTTATTATAACAATTATATAATTTGTATATATAAATGTTATAATAAAATATTTATACATATAAACTTTAATATAAAATAATATTTACATTTTCTATATATGTATGTATATATATACATAAAATATTATATTTATATACATATGTATTATTTAAATTCATAAGATAATATATATTTCCATATATAGACCAACGTATATTAAAATATACTATATAGTATTTTAATACATACGTATTTGTATAAAATACATTTATAAAATTTATAATTATATAAAATACTTTATTTTATTTATTTTATTTTTCATTTTCCTTCACACGAATTTCCTTATTCATCACTTCCTCATTTCTCAAGATTTTCACCAATATCCCGTTTCTCGCAAATTTATATTTATTTCCTCTTATTTAATTTCTCTAATATTTATTTTCAATATTTCTAATTTCCAATAAATGGAAAAATTTACGGTTATCACAATATAAATACCATTCCATTTCCACAGGATCTCATACATCGTCTTATCTTACATCCCCAGACATCCTATATACATATTGGCTACTTGTACTGTAATGTAGCTGAATTACAATTTACTGTACATAAACATATAAGTATACCTTCTATGCTAACCGGGAAGCGTATCAAGAAGGTACACTGAAATCTTTCCAAAACAAACTCCTCTAATCGGAGCGAGGCTTACTTCAGGTAATCTGTAGGAAAAATAGTCGTAAAAGGGTGAGTTTACGCTCAGTAAGAAAAGTATGTAAAAGAGCGTACTATGCCTCTATATGCCTTTTTCCTACTTGGCTCTATAATGTCATGTAAAGCATTATAAAGCAGGCATCATAAACATCTTTCATGCATTGTTTGCAATCATGCGTATTTATTTCAAATGACATGGCAAACATACTTTGTATGCTTCTTTAAAATAGCATACATTTCAAACATGCATCATATTCTTGAAACATACGTCATACTTCTTACTTTAAAACATCATACTTTATAGCATACTTTAAAACATACATCATACACTTCTTCATACATACATCTTATACTTTGAAATAGATGGAGACTATGTACAATATTTAAGCGATTGAATCGTCATATAAACCGTTCATTCCCATTTATATGACTCTAATCATGCATTGGTACAGTAGTGCACTCCGTATAGGATCAGGGATTCTCTCCTGCCTTTAGAAATCCACAGTGAACACTAGTCGGGTGTCACATGTGGGATTGAGGACCTGACTAGGGTTCCTCGCTCAACATACATATTACTGAGGACTTGATCAGAGTCACTCAGCCATCAGAAATGCATAATCATCACGCAGTCCATAGTCTCAAAACATTTATTGTATACTTCCTCTTTTCAGAAAACACTTTAGTGTTTAAACCATTTTGGCTTTGAAATTCTCTTTTCATACAGGGCAGTCGACTGGCCTCGTAGGGCAGTCGGCTGCTGCTTCATAACTTTCTTTATCGAAATTATTTTCATTTAAAATTTTGATATTTTCATCTTGAAAATACATGGGGGCAGTCGACTGGTCCATATAGCAATCGATTGGCTTTTAAACAGAATGCTTCTTAGCAAATAGCAGTCGACTGGTCATATAGCGGTCGACTGTTTTTGAAACAGAATGCTTCTGGAAAATTAGCAGTCGACTGGTCTCATAGGGCAGTCGGCTGGTTTTCGAACAGAATGCAATTTGGCAAATAGCAGTCGACTAGTCATATAGCAGTTGACTGGTTTTGAAACAGAATGCTTCTGGGTAAATAGCAGTCGACTGGCTTACATAGCAGTCGACTGGTTTGAGTCGATTTTCGAAAAACGACGTTTTGGTTGTCTCTAGGCGGTCGACTTCCCTTTAAGGCAGTCGGCTGCCCCTAGCCTAATTGGTACTAGGAGACAAGTCCGAAAATGTCATTTTTCCTGCATGAAATCAGCTGTTGTTTCTTTCCAAATCACAATCAAACATCATAAAACATGCGGACATAGCCGCCTTACGTCTGTTACATAAATTCCTTACCTCGATTCCTTTGGGAACGCGAAATCACTTGGTGCGTAACCCTAGCTTTTCACTTCGTCAAATCTAAAATCATTATACCATATCAAACCTTAAATCAAACAACATACACATATCATACCAACTCAAAGCAACTCCAAATCCTGAACGAGTTTGAAAGAATCATCTTCTTCTCTTACCTTCACTAGAGACCAAAATTTCAAATGTTGAGATCTCCTCCAATACTTGGATTCAACCTACCCAACTTTGGATATCTCTTAGTCTAGTGACAAGGATTATTTTTCGTTCTACGAACTTAATGGATTGCTGGAGAATTGGGGTAGTTTATCAAGGTAGCTTGAGTTGGAAACTTAGGGAAAATGGAGGAAGAACGTGAGGGAGAGCTGGGAAGGGGCTGGCGTAGGGGTGATGAGATGAAGATGATGAGTCATGCCCTTGCATTAAATGCATGCTCATCTCATCATCTATCTCAGCCATTAACATCCCTGTGACGTCCCCGTCACTTCATCTTATCACTTATCTTTTTCCTTCTTATTTAGATTTAGTTCATCCAGTGTCGTTCTTCCCTTAATCTTAAGCTAATCATTTAATAGCTCATGAAATTTTATTCAATTTCCATAAACATAAAAATGATATATATAAATATCATTCCATTTCCACAGGATCTCACACATCATCTTAACTTACATCCCCGACATCTTATATACATAAATTTCTACTTGTATTGTACTGTAGCTGAATTACAATTTAACTTTACATATGAACATATAAGTATACCTTCTATGCTAACTGGGAAGCGTATTGAGAAGGTACACTTCGATTCTTCAAGTACAAGCTCCTCTAGTCGGAGCGTGGTTCACTGCAGCTAGTCTGTAAGAAAATAGTCGTAAAAGGGTGAGTTTACGCTCAGTAAGAAAATATGTAAAAGAGCGTACTATGCCTCTATATGCATTTTTCCTACTTGGCTCTATAATGTAATGTAAAACATTATAAAGCATGCATCATACTTCTTTCTTTAAAACATCATACTTTAAAACATACATCATATACTTCTTCATACATACATCTTGTACTTTGAAATAGATGGAGACTATGTACACTGTTTAAGCGATTGAGTCGTCATATGAACCGTTCATTCCCATTCATATGACTCATATGACTCTAATCATGCATTAGTACATTGGTATACCATGTAGAGGTCAGGGATTCTCTCCTGCCTTAATAATACCATAGTGAGCACTAGTCAGGTGTCACTGATGGTCTTGAGGACCGGACTAGGGTTCCTCACTTAACATACATATTACTGAGGACTTGATCAGAGTCTCTCAGCCATCAGAAATGCATAATCATTACGCAGTCTATAGCCTCAAAACCTTTATAATATACTTTTCAGAAAACACCTTTGTGTTTAAATCAAATAAGCTTTGAAAACATCTTTTCATACATGGCAGTCGACTGGTCTTATAGGGCAGTCGGCAGCTGCTTCATAACTTCATTTCTCGAAATTATTTTCATTTAAATTTTCCGATATTTTCATATTTGAAAATACATGGGGGCAGTCGACTGGTCCATATAGCAGTCGACTGGTTTTCAAACAGAATGCTTCTTAAGAAATAGCAGTCGACTAGTCATATAGGGCAGTCGACTGTTTTTGAAACAGAATGCAATTTGGCAAATAGCAGTCGACTAGTCATATAGGGCAGTCGACTGTTTTTGAAACAGAATGCTTCTGGGAAAATAGCAGTCGATTGGCTTACATAGCAGTCGACTGGTTTGCATCGGTTTTCGAAAAACGGCGTTTTGGTTGTCTCTAGGCAGTCGACTTCCCTTTATGGCAGTCGGCTGCCCCTAGCCTAATTGGCACTAGGGAACAAGTCCGAAGATGCATCCTTTCCTGCACAAAACCAGCTGATGTTTCTTTCCAAATCACATACACACATCATAAAACATGCGGACATAGCCGCCTTACGTCTGTTACATAATTTCCTTACCTCAGTTTCTTCGGAAACACGAAATCACTTGATGCGTCACCTTAGCTTTTCACTTCTTCAACCTAAAATCATCATACCACATCAAACCTTAAATTAAACTACATACACATGTTATACTAACTTAAAATAACTCCAAACCAAGAACGAAATTGCAAGAATCATCTATTTCTCTTACCTTCACTAGAAATCAAAATCTCAAACTTTGAGATCTCTTCCAATACTTGAAATCAATCCACCAAACTTTGGATATCACTTAGTCTAGTGACAAGGATTATTTTTCGTTCTACGAACTTAGTGGATTAATGGAAGAGTAAGGTGGTTTAGCAAGGTAGTTAGAGATGGAAGCTTGGAAGATTGGAGATGGCACGAGAGGGAGAGCTGGGAAGAGTGGCTGACGTTGGTGATAGCTGATAGGGATGATGAGTCATGCTTCAGCATTAAATGTCTCTTTATCCCATTAATCATCTCAGCCAAGCTTTATCCCTTTGACTCAAGACCATTTGACCATCAATTAATTCCTCTTCTCCTTTCTTCCACAACTACATGCCCAATTAAATTTCTGATTTTGTTTCTTTTCTCATGTTCCATTTATTTTCCTGATATCAATATATTGTATTTGATTCATTGACTATCAACTTTATTAGTTCTTCCATATTCCATGCATCAATCATACATTATTCATACATTAAACTTCATATTCATTTAATCATATTAGCTTAGAACACTTTACATACATGGACGAATTACATGGAAATTGGGGATCTCACATCCTCCCCACCTTAGAAAATTTGGTCCTCCAAATTTGCCTTAGCTTGTCATGTAAATAATTCTGGGTACCTTTCCTTCATTAAGCTCTCTAGCTCCCATATAGCTTCTTCCATCGTATGGTATTGCCAGAGAACTTTCACTAATGGGATTGTCTTAGACCTCAATACTTTGTCTTTTCTATCCAAAATCCGAATCGGCTTCTCTACATAGCTCATATCTTCCCTTATCTCCAAGGGTTCATACTCAATGACATGAGACGGATCCGGATTATACTTCCGAAGCATCGATACATGAAACACATTATGTACTCTCGATAGCTCCGGAGGCAATGCCAATCTGTAGGCAACATCGCCTATTCGATCTAAGACCTCAAATGGACCGATGTAACGAGGACTCAGCTTACCTTGTCGGCCAAATCTCATGATCCCTTTGGATGGCGAAACTTTCAAGAATACAAAATCTCCAACCATAAACTCAAGTGGTCTCCGTCGAGCATCCGCATAGCTCTTTTGTCTACTCTGAGCTGTTTTAAGCCTCTGACAAATCAACTTAACCTCTTCTGATGCTTGCTCGACTAGATCTGGAGCCAATAACTTACGTTCGCCCACTTCTTCCCACCCAATCAGAGATCAACACCTTCTTCCATACAAAGCTTCATATGGTGCCATCCCGATGCTTGCATGATAACTATTATTGTATGCAAACTAAGCTAATGGCAGATGGTCATCCCAGGAGCCTTTAAAGTCCATAGCACAAGCCTTTAACATATCTTCGAGCGTCTGAATCGTGCGCTCGGACTGTCCATCAGTCTGCGGATGAAAAGCTGTGCTAAAATTTAACTTAGATCCCATGGCTTCCTGAAAATGCTCCCATAAATGGGAAGTAAACCTGGAATCTCTATCAGAAGTGATGCTCACTGGAACGCCGTGTAGTCTTACGACATCTTTTACATACATATCTGCCAAAGCATTGAGTGTATCAGTTGCTTCATAGGTAGGAAGTGAGCTGATTTTGTCAATCTATCGACAATCACCCAAATACCATCATGATTCTTCTTGGTTCTGGGCAATCCCATAATAAAGTCCATCGTAATGTGTTCCCACTTCCACATAGGTATAGGCAGAGGATGCAGTAATCCTGCTGGCTTTTGGTGCTCTACCTTAACTTGTTGACATGTGAGACATTTTGCTACAAAATATGCTATGTCTCTCTTCATGCCCTTCCACCAGTACACCTTGCGAAGATTGTGATACATCTTCGTATTTCCTGGATGCAACGTGTACTTAGTGGCATGTGCTCAATCAAGATCAACTTCTTCAATTCGTCATCATTAGGAACACATATACGACCTCTAAACCTCAAAATTCCATCACTACTGACATTAAATTCTGAGGTCATACCTGACTGTATCTGATTCATAGCCTCTATGCATCTATCATCTTCCTTTTGAGCACTTCGGATTCTGTCCATTAACTCTGGCTCAATCCTTAAACTAGCCATCATTCCAATTTGCTTATAAGTCATAACATTAAGGTTGAGGCTTGCGAACTGCTCAATTAGTTCATGCTCTTTTATCATCATATAAGACACCATACTTACATGCTTCCAGCTCAGAGCATCCGCCACCACATTGGCTTTCCCCGAGTGGTACAAGATCTCACAATCGTAATCCTTTAGTAGTTCGAGCCATCTTCTTTGCCTCATGTTTAATTCCTTCTGAGAGAACAAATATTTCAGACTTTTGTGATCCGTAAAAATCTGAAATCTCTCACCATACAAGTAATGTCTCCATATTTTCAGGGCAAACACTACTGCAACTAACTCCAAATCATGAGTCAGGTAGTTCTTCTCATGGTCCTTCAATTGTCTGGAACCATAGGCTACTACCTTACCATGCTGCATTAACACACATCCCAAACCTTGCCCTGAGGCATCACTATACACCGCAAATCCACCTGAACCACTAGGGATGGTGAGAATTGGTGCAGTCGTTAGCCTGTGCTTCAACTCTTGGAAGCTACACTCACAGGCTTCATTCCACTCATACTTCATTTCCTTGCGCGTCAAGCGCGTCAGTGGAGTAGCTAACTTCGAGAAACCCTCTACAAACCTCCTATAGTAGCCAGCTAAACCCAAGAAACTCCTAATCTCCGTCACAGTCTTCGGTCTTTCCCACTTGACCACCGCTTCAATCTTTGATGGATCAACTGAAACTCCATCTTTACTGATCACATGACCTAAGAAGGAGATCTGATTCAACCAGAAATCACATTTACTTAGCTTGGCATATAGTCCTCTATCTCTGAGGGTCCCCAAAACAATCCTCAAATGCTGCTCATGCTCTTCCCGTGACCTCGAATACACCAAGATGTCATCGATGAAGACAATGACAAACTGGTCCAAGTACTGCTTAAATACATCATTCATCAGATTCATGAAGGCTGCAGGTGCATTGGTTAATCCAAACGGCATCACCAAGAATTTATAATGGCCATACCGTGTCCTGAATGTAGTCTTAGGGATATCTTCATCTCGGATCTTCAACTGATGATATCCCGACCTCAAGTCTATCTTGGAAAAGACTTGTGCACCCTTGAGCTGATCAAAGAGGTCATCTATCCTGGGAAGAGGATACTTATTCTTGATTGTCACTTTATTCAACCACCGGTAGTCAATGCATAACCTCATACTACCGTCCTTCTTCTTGACAAAAAGCACAGGAGCACCCCAAGGAGATACGCTGGGTTGTATAAATCCCTTGTCTAGCAACTCCTGAAGCTGCTTCTTAAGTTCTTCCAATTCTACCAAAGCCATCCGGTAAGGAGCTCTTGATATAGGCTCAGTCGCCGGCACCAAATCGATAGTGAACTCCACTTCCCTATCCGGAGGAAGTCCTGGAAGATCATCCAGGAATACCTCGGGAAAATCTCCGACTACAAGAATATCATTGAGTCCGGGACGTTTCTGATCTACGTCCTCCATATAAGCAATGAGTCCTTCACATCATCATACACATTATCCATTACTTTCATTTGCAAACAATTCAAAATCAAACATACTTTCATATTAATTTCTTGCAAAATTTACAACATAGCTAACGGGTGAAGAAAATGTTACACTCTTAGCATAACAGTCCACTGTAACATGATTGTTAGCTAACCAATCCATACCTAAAATAACATCAAACCCATACATATTCAATAGGATTAAGTCAGCCTTAGATTCTCTTTCTCCTACCCATAGCTTACAGTTTCTATACACCAACTCTGTCACTTGTGATTCTCTAAGTGGTGTGCTTATCTTTAATGAGTGTTCTAAAGTCTCAGGCTCAACAGGTATTTTCATAGCAAACTTAGGAGACACAAAAGAATGCGTAGAGCCTGGATCAAACAATGCTATGACATTCACATCAAACAGGTAAATTGTACCTTTAATCACTTTGGACGAGGCATCGGTAGACTCTTCGTCGATGGCAAACACTCGTCCTTGGGTCACAGCTTTCTTTCCCTTCTCAGCAGCAGTGGCCTTAGGTTGTGGTTTAGGGGTCTTATCAGATTCGTCAGGCATCTTCGGATCTCTTTGAGGGCAACCCCTAATCATGTGTCCTTTCTCCCCACATCTAAAGCAAGCGCCACTCGCCAAGCGACATGGCTGTGATCCATGAAACTTCCCGCACTGCTCACATCTTTGCATCGTACTCTTTGGTGAGCTAGCGGTACTTCCAACTTGATTTCAGGATCGCTCATCACTTATCTTGATCCCGGTAGCTTTAGGAGTACCTATATCAGTATCATCATCATCATAACTCCAACTTTAATATAATTCCATATAACTATTAAATTAATTTAAAGATCATCTTTCTATACTTTACTTACTAATAGAAACTTCTTCAGATCGTCTACTCCTCCGAAATGGATACCTATCGCTCGAAACTTTCTCATCCGACTTTCGCTTCATTGATTCCTTGCCTTTACCCTTGGCTCGGAAGTCAGCATGGTGTAGATCATAGTCCTGCTCACACAGCTGAGCCTTACTGACAGCTTCTCCATAGGTGGTGATATCCATCGGATACAGTTTAGATCTAATCGGGGACTTCAATTCTTCGATGAATCTGTAGATCTTATGCCCTTCGTCTCTTCGGACCTCTGGATCGAATCTACTCAAGGTGGTGAACTTAGATTCATACTGATTCACCGTCATCGTTCCTTGAGTCAAACTTAGGAACTCGATCTTCAGTCTATTCTGATCTGTGCGTGGGATGTACTGTTCATTAAAAGCTTCCACAAATCTGTCCCACGTAACTTCATCATATCTGGCCTCTAACACGGTCCGAGTGGCTTGCCACCAATACTCAGCATCATCAATCAACAGATAGGCAGCCAAGCCTACTTTCTCCCTTTCGGAGCAGGGCATATACTGAAAGGATTTTTAAACTACTTTCATCCAATTCTCTGCGGTTAGCAGATCTCTTTCCCCCTTGAACTTGGGCGGATCCAACTTCTTAAATTCCTTAATCAATGCCACACTACAATAAGCTCTAGGATCCCGCCTTCCAATAACTGGGACTGGTGGGGTTACTTCCGTAGGAGGAATAACAGTTGCAGTTGCTTGGGTGCTTGTGGCCACATTCGGAAAAATAGATATAAACTGGGTGAACATCGTGGCCATGTTCTCTATATGCTTTTCCATTTTCGCTAGCCTTGTATTTGGACTATGGGGTGGAGATGGTTGAGGAGACGGAACTGGGGGCTCTTTAGTGCGACCCTGTCCTCTTCCTCTACTTGTACCTCTTCTTCGTGAGCTCATACTGTAATTATAATCATCATTGAGCTCTT
Organism: Heritiera fomes; assembly: GCA_032173925.1. NCBI lineage: Eukaryota > Viridiplantae > Streptophyta > Magnoliopsida > Malvales > Malvaceae > Heritiera > Heritiera fomes. Next base: position 22,017,812 of record JAPDPM010000001.1, on the reverse strand, counting down.
TAGTATAACTAGAAACAGCTATACTATACATTTGTATTCAGACAAGTACAGTACAATTGGGGAATATACTCTATTTCTAACTTCTTGACACTGACAAACCTCAATCTAACCTGGCTCCGATACCATTTTGTGACGTCCCCGTCACTTCATCTTATCACTTATCTTTTTCCTTCTTATTTAGATTTAGTTCATCCAGTGTCGTTCTTCCCTTAATCTTAAGCTAATCATTTAATAGCTCATGAAATTTTATTCAATTTCCATAAACATAAAAATGATATATATAAATATCATTCCATTTCCACAGGATCTCATACATCATCTTAACTTACATCCCCGACATCTTATATACATAAATTTCTACTTGTACTGTACTGTAGCTGAATTACAATTTAACTTTACATATGAACATATAAGTATACTTTCTATGCTAACTGGGAAGCGTATTGAGAAGGTACACTTTGATTCTTCAAGTATAAGCTCCTCTAGTCGGAGCGTGGTTCACTTTAGGTAGTCTGTAAGAAAATAGTCGTAAAAGGATGAGTTTACGCTCAGTAAGAAAATATGTAAAAGAGCGTACTATGCCTCTATATGCATTTTTCCTACTTGGCTCTATAATGTAATGTAAAACATTATAAAGCATGCATCATACTTCTTTCTTTAAAACATCATAGTTTAAAACATACATCATATACTTCTTCATACATACATCTTGTACTTTGAAATAGATGGAGACTATGTACACTGTTTAAGCGATTAAGTCGTCATATGAACCGTTCATTCCCATTCATATGACTCATATGACTCTAATCATGCATTAGTACATTGGTATACCATGTAGAGGTCAGGGATTCTCTCCTGCCTTAATAATACCATAGTGAGCACTAGTCAGGTGTCACTGATGGTCTTGAGGATCGAACTAGGGTTCCTCACTTAACATACATATTACTGAGGACTTGATCAGAGTCTCTCAGCCATCAGAAATGCATAATCATTACGCAGTCCATAGCCTCAAAACCTTTATAATATACTTTTCAGAAAACACATTTGTGTTTAAATCAAATAAGCTTTGAAAACATCTTTTCATACATGGCAGTCGACTGGTCTTATAGGGCAGTCGGCTGCTGCTTCATAACTTCATTTCTCGAAATTATTTTCATTTAAATTTTTCGATATTTTCATATTTGAAAATACATGGGGCCGTCGACTGGTCCATATAGCAGTCGACTGGTTTTCAAACAGAATGCTTCTTAAGAAATAGCAGTCGACTGGTCATATAGGGCAGTCGACTGTTTTTGAAATAGAATGCAATTTGGCAAATATCAGTCGACTGTCACATACAGCAGTCGACTGGTTTGAAACAGAATGCTTCTGGGAAAATAGCAGTCGACTGGCTTACATAGCAGTCGACTGGTTTGCATCGGTTTTCGAAAAACGGCGTTTTGGTTGTCTCTAGGCAGTCGACTTCCCTTTATGGCAGTCGGCTACCCCTAGCATAATTGGCACTAGGGAACAAGTCCGAAAATGCATCCTTTCCTGCACAAAACCAGCTGATGTTTCTTTCCAAATCACATACACACATCATAAAACATGCGGACATAGCCGCCTTACGTCTGTTACATAATTTCCTTACCTCAATTTCTTCGGAGACACGAAATCACTTGATGCGTCACCCTAGCTTTTCACTTCTTCAACCTAAAATCATCATACCACATCAAACCTTAAATTAAACTACATACACATGTTATACTAACTTAAAATAACTCCAAACCAAGAACGAAATTGCAAGAATCATCTATTTCTCTTACCTTCACTAGAAATCAAAATCTCAAACTTTGAGATCTCTTCCAATACTTGAAATCAATCCACCAAACTTTGGATATCACTTAGTCTAGTGACAAGGATTATTTTTCGTTCTACGAACTTAGTGGATTAATGGAAGAGTAAGGTGGTTTAGCAAGGTAGCTAGAGATGGAAGCTTGGAAGATTGGAGATGGCACGAAAGGGAGAGCTGGGAAAAGTGGCTGACGTTGGTGATAGCTGATAGGGATGATGAGTCATGCTTCAACATTAAATGTCTCTTTATCCCATTAATCATCTCATCCAAGCTTTATCCCTTTGACTCAAGACCATTTGACCATCAATTAATTCCTCTTCTCCTTTCTTCCACAACTACATGCCTAATTAAATTTCTGATTTTGTTTCTTTTCTCATGTTCCATTTATTTTCTTGATATCAATATATTGTATTTGATTCATTGACTATCAACTTTATTAGTTCTTCCATATTCCATGCATCAATCATACATTATTCATACATTAAACTTCATATTCATTTAATCATATTAGCTTAGAACACTTTACATACATGGAGGAATTACATGGAAATTGGGGATCTAACAATCCCTTTGACTCAAGGCCATTTGACCATCCATTAATTCCTCTTTTCCTCCTTCTCATCTCAACCATTCATCCATTTACTTACCAAAATAAAATCTGATTTTATTTTCTTTCCTACTTCAATTATTTTCCTGACATCACATACATTCTTAGACAATTAATTTCAATTTCCTTTATTTCTTACATGTTCCATACATCATCCATACATAAATTTCACATCATCTTCATATTTATTTTATTCATTTCGGCTTAAACACTTTACAAACATGGAGGAATACATGGAAATTGGGGATTTCACATCTTCCCCCCTTAGAAAATTTGGTCCTCCAAATTTGCAGTAGCTCATCATGTAAACAACTCTGGATACCTTTCCTTCATTAAGCTCTCTAGCTCCCATGTAGCTTCTTCCATCGTATGGTATTGCCAAAGAACTTTCACTAATGGGATTGTCTTAGACCTCAATACTTTGTCTTTTCTATCCAAAATCCGAATCGGCTTCTCTACATAGCTCATATCTTCCCTTATCTCCAAGGGTTCATACTCAATGACATGAGACGGATCCGGATTATACTTCCGAAGCATCGATACATGAAACACATTATGTACTCCCGATAGCTCCGGAGGCAATGCCAATCTATAGGCAACATCGCCTATTCGATCTAAGACCTCAAATGGACCGATGTAACGAGGACTCAGCTTACCTCGTCGGCCAAATCTCATGATCCCTTTGGATGGAGAAACTTTCAAGAATACAAAATCTCCAACCATAAACTGAAGTGGTCTCCGTCGAGCATCCGCATAGCTCTTTTGTCTACTCTGAGCTGTCTTAAGCCTCTGACAAATCAACTTAACATCTTCTGAGGCTTGCTTGACTAAATCTGGAGCCAAAAACTTGCGCTCACCCACTTCTTCCCACCCAATCGGAGATCGACACCTTCTTCCATACAAAGCTTCTTATGGTGCCATCCCGATGCTTGCATGATAGCTATTATTGTATGCAAACTCAGCCAATGACAGATGGTCTTCCCAGGAGCCTTTAAAATCCATAGCACAAGCCCTCAACATATCCTCGAGCGTCTGAATAGTGCGCTCGGACTGTCCATCAGTCTGCTGATGAAAAGCTATGCTGAAATTCAACTTAGATCCCATGGCTTCCTGAAAATGCTCCCAAAAATGGGAAGTAAACCTGGAATCTCTATCAGAAGTGATGCTTAGTGGAACACCGTGTAGTCTTACGACATCTTTTACATACATATCTGCCAAAGCATTGAGTGTATCCGTTGACTTCATAGGTAGGAAGTGAGCTGACTTCGTCAATCTATCCACGATCACCCAAATACCATCATGATTCTTTTTTGTTCTGGGCAATCCCATAATAAAGTCCATCGTAATGTGTTCCCACTTCCACATAGGTATAGGCAGAGGATGCAGTAATCCTGCTGGCTTTTGATGCTCTACCTTAACCTGTTGACATGTAAGACATTTTGCTACAAACTCAGCTATGTCTTTCTTCATGCCATTCCACCAATACACTTTACGAAGATTGTAATACATCTTCGTATTTCCTAGATACAATGTGTATTTAGTGGCATGTGCTTCAGTCAATATCAACTTCTTCAATTCATCATCGTTAGGAACACACATACGATTTCGGAACCTCAAAATCTCATCACTATCAAGATTGAACTCTGAGGTCATACCTGATTGAAGTCCATTTATAGCCTCAATGCATCTATCATCTTTCTTTTGAGCACTTCAGATCCTGTCCATTAAATCTGGCTCAATCCTCAAACTAGCCATCATTCCCAATTGCTCATTAGGTATAACATTTAAACTAAGGCTTGCAAATTGTTCCATTAGCTCATATTCTTTTATCATCATATAAGATACCATACTTACATGCTTCCGGCTCAGAGCATCCGCCACCACATTGGCTTTCCCTGGGTGGTACAAGATCTCACAATCGTAGTCCTTTAGAAGCTCTAGCCATCTTCTCTGCCTCATGTTCAATTCCTTCTGGGAGAACAAGTATTTCAGACTTTTGTGATTCGTAAAAATCTGAAATTTCTCACCGTACAAGTAATGCCTCCATATCTTCAGGGCAAACACTACTGCAGCTAACTCCAAATCATGAGTCGGGTAGTTCTTCTCATGGTCCTTCAATTTTCTAGAACCATATGCCACTACCTTACCATGCTGCATTAACACACATCCCAAACCTTGCCCTGAGGCATCACTGTACACCGCAAATCCTCTTGAACCACTAGGGATGGTAAGGATCGGTGCAGTCGTTAGCCTGCGCTTCAACTCTTGGAAGCTACACTCACAGGCATCATTCCACTCATACTTCACTTCCTTGCGCGTCAAGCGCATCAGTGGAGCAGCTAGCTTGGAAAAACCCTTTACAAACCTTCTATAGTAGCCAGCTAAACCCAAGAAACTCTTAATCTCCGTCACAGTCTTCGGTCTTTCCCATTGAACCACCGCTTCTATCTTTGATGGATCAACTGAGACTCCATCTTTACTGATAATATGACCTAAGAAGGAGATATAATTAAGCCAAAACTCACATTTACTTAGCTTGGCATACAGTCCTCGATCTCTGAGGGTCTCCAAAACAATTCTCAAATGCTGCTCATGCTCTTCCCGTGACCTCGAGTACACCAAGATGTCATCAATGAAGACAATGACAAACTGGTCCAAATACTCCTTGAACACGTCATTCATCAAGTTCATGAATGCTGCGGGTGCATTGGTTAATCCAAACGGCATCACCAAGAATTCATAATGGCCATACCGTGTCCTGAATGCAGTCTTAGGGATATCTTCATCTCGAATCTTCAACTGATGATATCCCGACCTCAAGTCTATCTTGGAAAAGACTTGTGCACCCTTGAGCTGATCAAAGAGGTCGTCTATCCTGGGAAGAGGATACTTATTCTTGATCGTCACTTTGTTCAACCACCGGTAGTCGATGCACAACCTCATACTACCGTCCCTCTTTCTAACAAAAAAGTACAAGAGCACCCCAAGGGGATACGCTGGGTCGTATGAATCCCTTGTCTAGCAACTCCTGAAGCTGCTTCTTCAACTCTTCTAATTCTACCAAAGCCATCCGATAGGGAGCTCTCGAAATGGGCTCAGTCCTTGGCACCAAATCGATCGTGAATTCTACTTCCCTGTCCGGAGGAAGTCCTGGAAGATCATCCGGAAATACCTCGAAAAATTTCTTAACTACTGGAATTTCGTGAAGTGTGGGACGTTTCTGATCTACGTCTACCACCTATGCTACAAACCCTTCACAGCACAAATATATTCTATCAATTTAAATCTCAATTAAGCCAAATAAGCAATTATGCTTTTGCATTACGTATTTGCAAAGTTTACAACATAGCTAACGGGAGAGGAAAAGATCACGCTCTTAGCATGACAATCTATCATCACATGATTCTTAGCTAACCAATCCATTCTTAATATAACATCAAATCCAAACATATTTAATAGGATTAAGTAAGCTAATGATTCTCTTTCTCCTACACGTAGCTTACAGTCACGATACACTATGTCCGTCAATTGGGATTCCCTAAATGGAGTAATTATTTGTCGCAATCCTCCTAAATGCTCAGGCTCAACATTTAATCTCCTAGCAGCCATAGGGGAAATAAAAGAGTGCGTAGAGCCTGGATCAAATAAAGCAAGGACATATGTATCATTAAGGTAAATCTTACCCTGAATCATCTTCGATGAAGCATCAGCGGACTCCTTGTCAATGGCAAATACCCGTCCCTGAGTCATGGGCGCCTTTCCTTTCTCTGCCGATGTGGCCTTATGCTGGGGTTGTGTGGTCTTAGATTGTGGTTGAGGGGTCTTTTCTGACTCTTCAGGTGCCCTCTGATTTATCTTGGGACAATCTTTAATTCTATGTCCCTGTTCACCACACCAATAGCACGCCCCACTTGCCAACCGGCAAGGTTGTGCTCCATGAAATTTCCCACAATGCTCACATCTCGGCATTGTACTCCTCGGTGAGCTAGCGGTACTACCAGCTGGATGTCAGGATCTCTCATCACCTATCTTGATCCCGGTAGCTTTAGGAGTTCCTGAATCATCATCATCATAATTTCAATTTCAATATAATTCCATACAACCATCAATTTAATCTAAAAATCATCTTCTTATAATTTACTTACCTATAGAAACTCCTTTAGATCGTCTACTTCTTCGGAATGGATACCTATCACTCGGAGCTTTCTCATCCGACTTCCGTTTCATCGGTTCCTTGCCTTTACCCTTGGCTCGGAAGTCAGCATGATGTAGATCATAGTCCTGCTCACACAACTGAGCCTTACGGACAGCTTCTCCATAGGTGGTGATATCCATCGGATACAGTTTAGATCTAATGGAAGGTCTCAATCCCTCCATGAATCTGTAGGTCTTATGATCCTCTCTTCTCAGTACTTCAGGATCAAACCTGCTCAGTGTAATGAACTTCGACTCATATTGGCTAACCGTCATGTTTCCCTGAGTCAAGTTCAAAAACTCAACCTGTAACCTTCTCTGAGCAGTGCGTGGGACATATTGTTCATTAAAAGCTTCCACGAATCTATCCCACGTTACCTCTGGATGTCTAGCCTCTAGGACTGTTTGAGTAGCCTGCCACCATGGCTCGGCCTCATCCACTTGCAAGTAGGCGGCCAATCCCACTTTTTCTTTCTCAGTACAAGCCAAGTACCCAAATGCCTTGGTGACCGCTTTCATCTAATTTTTCGCGGCCAATGGGTCACTGTCCCCTTTGAACTTCGGCGGATCCAGCTTCTTAAACTCCTTTATCAGTGCCACACTGCAGTAAGTCGTAGGATCTCGCCTTTCATTAGCTGGGACTGGTGAGGATTGTACCATCGGAGTAAGAGGTACTGTAGGGGTAACTGCCGGTGTATTAGCAGCCACGTTCGGAAAATTAGCCATAAACTGGGTGAACATTGCGGCCATGTTTTCCATATGTTTCTCCATTTTAGCTAGCTTCGTATTCGGGCTATGCGGTGGAGATGGAGGAGAAGACTGCGTCTGGGGCGGTTCACCACGACCCCGTCCTCGTCCTCGTCTAATACCCCTCCTTCGAGTACTCATTCTGTCAGCATCATGATCAAATAACCTGATTTAGTAGAACCTCAAACAGTTATACTACTCAAAATCAAGTAAGCTAGTACAGTACATTGGGGAATTACTCTAATTCTAGCTTATTGACATTGATAAACTTCAGTCGAATCAACTCTGATACCACTCTGTGACGTCCTCGCCACTCCATCTTATCATCTAACTTTTTCCTTCTTTATTTAGATTTAGTTTATCCAGTGTCATTCTTCCCTTACTCTTAAGCTAATCATTTAATAGCTCATAAAATTTAATTCAATTTCCATAAACATAAAAAAAATGATATATATAAATACCATTCCATTTCCACAGGATCTCATACATCGTCTTATCTTACATCCCCAGACATCCTATATACATATTGGCTACTTGTACTGTACTGTAGCTGAATTACAATTTACTGTACATAAACATATAAGTATACCTTCTATGCTAACCGGGAAGCGTATCAAGAAGGTACACTGAAATCTTTCCAAAACAAACTCCTCTAATCGGAGCGAGGCTTACTTCAGGTAATCTGTGGGAAAAATAGTCATAAAAGGGTGAGTTTACGCTCAGTAAGAAAAGTATGTAAAAGAGCGTACTATGCCTCTATATGCCTTTTTCGTACTTGGCTAAATAGTCACAAAACATACATCATACACTTCTTCATACATACATCTTATACTTTGAAATAGATGGAGACTATGTACAATATTTAAGCGATTGAATCATCATATAAACCGTTCATTCCCATTTATATGACTCTAATCATGCATTGGTACAGTAGTGCACTCTGTATAGGATCAGGGATTCTCTCCTGCCTTTAGAAATCCACAGTGAACACTAGTCGGGTGTCACATGTGGGATTGAGGACCTGACTAGGGTTCCTCGCTCAACATACATATTACTAATGACTTGATCAGAGTCACTCAGCCATCAGAAATGCATAATCATCACGCAGTCCATAGTCTCAAAACATTTATTGTATACTTCTTCTTTTCAGAAAACACTTTAGTGTTTAAACCATTTTGGCTTTGAAATTCTCTTTTCATACAGGGCAGTCGACTAGCCTCGTAGGGCAGTCGGCTGCTGCTTCATAACTTTCTTTATCGAAATTATTTTCATTTAAAATTTCGATATTTTCATCTTTGAAAATACATGGGCGCAGTCAACTGGTCCATATAGCAGTCGACTGGCTTTTAAACAGAATGCTTCTTAGCAAATAGCAGTCGACTTAGCAGTCGACTGTTTTTGAAACATAATGCTTCTGGAAAATTAGCAGTCGACTAGTCTCATAGGGCAGTCGGCTGGTTTTCAAACTAAATGCAATTTGGCAAATAGCAGTCGACTAGTCATATAGCAGTCGACTGGTTTTAAAACAGAATGCTTCTGGGTAAATAGCAGTCGACTGGCTTACGTAGCAGTCGACTGGTCTGACTCGGTTTTCGAAAAACGGCTTTTTGGTTGTCTCTAGGCAGTCGACTTCCCTTTAAGGCAGTCAGCTACCCCTAGCCTAATTGGTACTAGGAAAAAAGTCCAAAAATGTCATTTTTCCTGCATGAAATCAGCTGGTGTTTCTTTCCAAATCACAATCAAACATCATAAAACATGCGGACAAAGCCGCCTTACATCCGTTACATAAATTCCTTACCTCGATTCCTTCGGGAACGCGAAATCACTTGGTGCGTAATCCTAGCTTTTCACTTCTTCAAATCTGAAATCATTATACCATATCAAACCTTAAATCAAACAACATACACATATCATACCAACTCAAAGCAACTCCAAATCCTGAACGAGTTTGCAAGAATCATCTTCTTCTCTTACCTCACTAGAGACCAAAATTTCAAATGTTGAGATCGCCTCTAATACTTGGATTCAACCTACCCAACTTTGGATATCTCTTAGTCTAGTGACAAGGATTATTTTTCATTCTACGAACTTAATGGATTGCTGGAGAATTGGGGTAGTTTATCAAGGTAGATTGAGTTGGAAACTTATGGAAAATGAAGGAAGAACGTGGGGGAGAGCTGGGAAGGGGCTGGCGTAGGGGTGATGAGATGAAGATGATGAGTCATGCCCTTGCATTAAATGCATGCTCATCTCATCATCTATCTCAGCCATTAACATCCCTTTGACTCAAGGCCATTTGACCATCCATTAATTCCTCTTTTCCTCCTTCTCATCTCAACCATTCATCCATTTACTTACCAAAATAATATTTTATTTTATTTTCTTTCCTACTTCAATTATTTTCCTGACATCACATACATTCTTAGACAATTAATTTCAATTTCCTTTATTTCTTACATGTTCCATACATCATCCATACATAAATTTCACATCATCTTCATATTTATTTTATTCATTTCAGCTTAAACACTTTACAAACATGGAGGAATACACCGAAATTGGGGATTTCACATTTATACTTTTGTTGCATCTATATAAACCCTTAATCTTTTATTTGAATTCGAATAAGTTCTTAAACTTTAATTTGTACCTAGATAAGCAATTAACCTTTAATTTATCCCTAAATAAGCCATCAATATAAATAAATCTTTTACAGGAGTGGGTAATTGATTTTTTCAATTGGGTTTAAAACCTAATTTCTTACATAAAAATAGTTGGTTAGATAGAATATAATATATAATATTTAATTATGTATATTATATATTGTATATTTAAAAATTTTCAATTAATTTAGTCGGTTCAATTTGTAATTTTAGACATAAATTTAGTAGAATAAACTGACCTCTAAAAATCAACTTAAACAAGAAAGTGACTTAATCGATTCAAATTAATTGAATTTTAATTGGTTAAATTAGTTTGAATTAGTTTTTATTTATATGTAATCTTTTATTTGAAACCAAGGCTTATTTGATTATAAATCAAAGTACAAAAGCTTATTTAGATACAATAATAGTATAAGGGTTTATTTAAATAAAGTAAAAAAGTTCAAGAACTTTTTTAATAATTTAGCCAAGATAAGGAGGTTTTCATATAATCTTCTTATATTAATCCTATTGGAATTAAATAAAAACTTAAAAAGCGAGATCACACAAGTAGTTTTTTTTTTGTAATGAAAATAATTTGTAATATTCAAAATATTTTAAAAATATCCTTTTATTTATCTTTAAAGAGGGTTATAAAGTCCCACCAAGTGTGGATTTTTCACCTAATTATATATTATTAATTTATTGGTCGTTAGTTTGATTTTTTTTTAGGTATTTTCTTTTTGAAGAACATAAAGATTGACCAATTATGATTGTAATTTCCACTATCACATCTAATTCATCAAAAACCACAATTATAAAAGTTCGAATCAATACAGTATGACCAATGCAAATAAGATTATTTGATTACAAAGTGAAATGTGACATATTTTTAAATGGATTAATATCTACTTGTTAATAGAATTTTTAGACCCTACAAGCATGGTTAATTTTAGACCCTACAAGCATGGTTAACTATGTTATAAATCTTGAATTTTTTCTTATTAAAATAATATTTACTTCTGTATTTTAAACATATATTTGATCTTTTGCTTTTAGATGAGAAAGAAAAAGAGCCAAGTAAAATTTCAACCTAAAGGCCTTAACCCATAGAATCTATGGAAGATTACCATAGCCATGAGATTATATCCCATTGCATTGTATTAAACTTTCTTATTAAATAAGGCAACATACTTTATACTTTTGTAAACTTAAAATTTATGAATTTGACATAAAGACATAAATTTAAATTTGAGATAAATTTTTTTTCATTTTTTTAAAAATTTTTTTTAACATAATTGAATACTTCTTTAACTTATTATAATTTTTATTCAATGCTACAGGTGTTATATGATTGTCGCATAGTTTCTGAATTTGATCAATCGAAGGATATTCTATTTAATTACTATGGCACTTGTGTTCCTAGGCCCAAGATTTCATTTACTGTGCCTCCATCCCGTGGAAAGATTAGCTGGTTAAAATCGTTTATCGTTATTTATGCCGATAACGATAGAACATTGGATTTGTTTCCTCGAGTTGAGATCGTGAACGTGATCAAAGGTACAAAGTGGAGCTATGCTAAACATTTCGTCAGAATCCCTGAAGCCAAAAACACTGTAATCAATTGGTTGAGTAGTTGGAAATTTGGGGGTGAACTAGAAGCTGGTGATCGTGTGAACCTTACAGTGTTTTCAGATTCATGTCTCGTAAAAAGTGACATCGACCTCGTATATGATTATGAGCCAGTCAATCAAGACAATCTCGTTGATCGGTACTTACGAGATATGACTAAATGTTCTGGTCGACTTGTTGGGTTTTACACATATCATTTGTTTAAATTCTATAGAACATTGTATAGGATGAGCTTAGTTAGAGAGTGATTGATTGATTATAGGATTTATTTGGAACAAACAAGGTAACTCATCATGCCATGTGTCTTTTGTTCTAAGGCATTGTGGCTAGTTAATATTGTATCTCTATAGTATTTATCTTGACTAGTCATGATATTTCCATTTTCATTATAATTTTTGTTTTATTATGCATTCATATCAATATCTTCAAGTTTTAGTTGGACTTAATATATTAATATCAATATAATGTATTGAATATTTCACTTTTAAAATGTTTCTTACAAAAATCAAATTTTGGTTGACACATTTTTTTTTTTGCAAACTAAAGTAATCTTTTGTAAGTTATTATTATTTGAAAATAGTGTTTATCTCATTTCTTTAATTTTATGAGATTATATTAACAGTTTGGTTTGAGAACCTAACCACGAGTCTAGACACGAAAACTATAAGAGTCACCATCAATTGTGATTATTCACCTATTCCAACTAGAAATAATGCTAGGATAATATTCAAAGAATATGATCAGGTATAATGAAAGATTAGCACTCCCATACCATCTATTCTAAAATGGTATCAACTAGTTTCAAGTTGTCTTCAAAAATTGCATTTTGCTTACATAGCAGTCGACTGGTCTGAGTCAGTTTTCGAAAAACGGCGTTTTGGTTGTCTCTAGGCAGTCGACTTCCCTTTAAGGCAGTCAGCTGCCCCTAGCCTAATTGGTACTAGGAGACAAGTCCGAAAATGTCATTTTTGCTGCATGAAATCAGCTGGTGTTTCTTTCCAAATCACAATCAAACATCATAAAACATGCGGACATAGCCGCCTTACGTCCGTTACATAAATTCCTTACCTCGATTCCTTTTGGAACGCGAAATCAGTTGGTGCGTAACCCTAACCTTTCACTTCTTCAAATCTGAAATCATTATACCATATCAAACCTTAAATCAAACAACATACACATATCATACCAACTCAAAGCAACTCCAAATCCTGAACGAGTTTGCAAGAATCATCTTCTTCTCTTACCTTCACTAGAGACCGAAATTTCAAATGTTGAGATCTCATCTAATACTTGGATTCAACCTACCCAACTTTGGATATCTCTTAGTCTAGTGACAAGGATTATTTTTCATTCTACGAACTTAATGGATTGCTGGAGAATTGGGGTAGTTTATCAAGGTAGCTTGAGTTGGAAACTTAGGGAAAATGGAGGAAGAATGTGAGGGAGAGCTGGGAAGGGGCTGGCGTAGGGGTGATGAGATGAAGATGATGAGTCATGCCCTTGCATTAAATGCATGCTCATCTCATCATCTATCTCAGCCATTAACATCCCTTTGACTCAAGGCCATTGACCATCCATTAAGTCCTCTTTTCCTCCTTCTCATCTCAACCATTCATCCATTTACTTACCAAAATAAAATCTGATTTTATTTTCTTTCCTACTTCAATTATTTTCCTGACATCACATACATTCTTAGACAATTAATTTCAATTTCCTTTATTTCTTACATGTTCCATACATCATCCATACATAAATTTCACATCATCTTCATATTTATTTTATTCATTTCAGCTTAAACACTTTACAAACATGGAGGAATACACCGAAATTGGGGATTTCACATTTATACTTTTGTTGCATCTATATAAACCCTTAATCTTTTATTTGAATTCGAATAAGTTCTTAAACTTTAATTTGTACCTAGATAAGCAATTAACCTTTAATTTATACCTGAATAAGCCATCAATATAAATAAATCTTTTACAAGAGTGGGTAATTGATTTTTTCAATTGGGTTTAAAACCTAATTTCTTACATAAAAATTGTTGGTTAGATAGAATATAATATATAATATTTAATTATGTATATTATATATTGTATATTTAAAAATTTTCAATTAATTTAGTCGGTTCAATTTGTAATTTTAGACATAAATTTAGTAGAATAAACTGACCTCTAAAAATCAACTTAAACAAGAAAGTGACTTAATCGATTCAAATTAATTGAATTTTAATTGGTTAAATTAGTTTGAATTAGTTTTTATTTATATGTAATCTTTTATTTGAAACTAAGGCTTATTTGATTATAAATCAAAGTACAAAAGCTTATTTAGATACAATAATAGTATAAGGGTTTATTTAAATAAAGTAAAAAAGTTCAAGAACTTTTTTAATAATTTAGCCAAGATAAGTAGGTTTTCATATAATCTTCTTATATTAATCCTATTGGAATTAAATAAAAACTTAAAAAGCGAGATCACACAAGTAGTTTTTTTTTTGTAATGAAAATAATTTGTAATATTCAAAATATTTTAAAAATATCCTTTTATTTATATTTAAACAGGGTTATAAAGTCCCACCAAGTGTGGATTTTTCACCTAATTATATATTATTAATTTATTGGTCGTTAGTTTGATTTTTTTTTAGGTATTTTCTTTTTGAAGAACATAAAGATTGATCAATTATGATTGTAATTTCCACTATCACATCTAATTCATCAAAAACCACAACTATAAAAGTTCGAATCGATACAGTATGACCAATGCAAATAAGATTATTTGATTACAAAGTGAAATGTGACATATTTTTAAATGGATTAATATCTACTTGTTAATAGAATTTTTAGACCCTACAAGCATGGTTAATTTTAGACCCTACAAGCATGGTTAACTATGTTATAAATCTTGAATTTTTTCTTATTAAAATAATATTTACTTCTGTATTTTAAACATATATTTGATCTTTTGCTTTTAGATGAGAAAGAAAAAGAGCAAAGTAAAATTTCAACCTAAAGGCCTTAACCCATAGAATCTATGGAAGATTACCATAGCCATGAGATTATATCCCATTGCATTGTATTAAACTTTCTTATTAAATAAGGCAACATACTTTATACTTTTGTAAACTTAAAATTTATGAATTTGACATAAAGACATAAATTTAAATTTGAGATAAATTTTTTTTTATTTTTTTAAAAATTTTTTTTAACATAATTGAATACTTCTTTAACTTATTATAATTTTTATTCAATGCTACAGGTGTTATATGATTGTCGCATAGTTTCTGAATTTGATCAATAGAAGGATATTCTATTTAATTACTATGGCACTTGTGTTCCTAGGCCTAAGATTTCATTTACTGTGCCTCCATCCAGTGGAAAGATTAGCTGGTTAAAATCGTTTATCGTTATTTATGCCGATAACGATAGAACATTGGATTTGTTTCCTCGAGTTGAGATCGTGAACGTGACCAAAGGTACAAAGTGGAGCTATGCTAAACATTTCGTCAGAATCCCTGAAGCCAAAAACACTGTAATCAATTGGTTGAGTAGTTGGAAATTTGGGTGTGAACTAGAAGCTGGTGATCGTGTGAACCTTACAGTGTTTTCAGATTCATGTCTCATAAAAAGTGACATCGACCTCGTATATGATTATGAGCCAGTCAATCAAGACAATCTCGTTGATCGGTACTTACGAGATATGACTAAATGTTCTGGTCGACTTGTTGGGTTTTACACATATCATTTGTTTAAATTCTATAGAACATTGTATAGGATGAGCTTAGTTAGAGAGTGATTGATTGATTATAGGATTTATTTGGAACAAACAAGGTAACTCATCATGCCATGTGTCTTTTGTTCTAAGGCATTGTGGCTAGTTAATATTGTATCTCTATAGTATTTATCTTGACTAGTCATGATATTTCCATTTTCATTATAATTTTTGTTTTATTATGCATTCATATCAATATCTTCAAGTTTTAGTTGGACTTAATATATTAATATCAATATAATGTATTGAATATTTCACTTTTAAAATGTTTCTTACAAAAATCAAATTTTGGTTGACACATTTTTTTTTTTGCAAACTAAAGTAATCTTTTGTAAGTTATTATTATTTGAAAATAGTGTTTATCTCATTTCTTTAATTTTAAGAGATTATATTAACAGTTTGGTTTGAGAACCTAACCACTAGTCTAGACACGAAAACTATAAGAGTCACCATCAATTGTGATTATTCACCTATTCCAACTAGAAATAATGCTAGGATAATATTCAAAGAATATGATCAGGTATAATGAAAGATTAGCACTCCCATACCATCTATTCTAAAATGGTATCAACTAGTTTCAAGTTGTCTTCAAAAATTGCATTTTGCTTATATTAAATTCGATATAATTATGTATTGAGAAAATTTGCTAAGATCTTTCCATCAAATTGGCTCCAGTTTAAGAAGTATCATTGACTTTCTTGAAAACTGTCATTAGATAAATTTAGTGTTTTATAAAAATTTAATTTTTCCTAACTTTTGGCTCTATGTAGAATTTCCAATTTTTCTAATCTTATTTCATATTATTTTCACTTATTTACTTACACTGTATTAAGAAAATATATATGAATTATGGTTTATTAAAGATTCTTTTTTAAGCATTTCCTCAATTTGGCTCAGTAGTCGGGTCCACTTCTTTTTCTTCTCCTCCCCACTTTCTTGCTGTCCTCAGACCCGAATGACTCTTGTTTTGAATAGCCTTTGATCAGTTGAATTTTGGGACCTCCTCGTTTCCTCTTTCCATCAGTATAATGGTTTTCATTATTCCCTTGAAGATTTTGATGAGGCAGTGATACTTATGACTCTCAAAGTTTCTTTAACATTACCTGGTAAACATAGAGTTTCTCATATACATGAGTTTGAGTTTGTCTTGAATTGCATCGCATAGTCAGTTTGGTTGCATTTTGATTTAATGGCTATATTTGTACTGCTTGTTTCTTTGTCCATGTGCATAAATACCTTGCTACATAGACATGGATTTTGTGTGCGACATTTGTGCATACCAGTATGGTTACCTAATATTTCTGGTAATTGTTTTCATTAATTTGTCATATCTATGATAGTTCAAAGTGTCTAAGAAAAATGGTATATGTTTGGGTAAAGTCAAGTCCATGTAACATAGAACATGCCCTTCTAACAGTTAACCTGTTCATTAAATGATTGGCCTGTCTCCCAAAATACAAGGGACAATGATTTGAAGAAAATGAAAGAGCATATAATTTTCGATGTTCAATTTTTTCAAATTTGTGGCATTTGGTGAATTTTTCATTTGTTCTTATTGTGCATGTTTGAATTGAAGATCCCGCTAATTAAAATTTCAATTAATTTCTTTTATATATATATATATATATATATATATATATATCACATCCAGCTTCAGATAGACATAGGATATTGCGGTTAAATCCTTTCGGGTTTCATTATAGTGTAGGGAATAGGACTCCTTTTAAAACTACCTTTACAACCATATTGGAGCAGCATCAAGTTTGTTTCAAAAAACAATGGTAATCTGCTCCCTTTAACTGCAAAGTGTTGTAATTGTTGAAGATATAATGAGGATGTTATTCTACTTTTGTTGTAAATAAAACAAAATCAAGATTTTAATTTGCATATATATTTATCTCTTCGATCTCTTAAATTTTGAATAAAACATTCTCCTTTCAAAATTTCTATCCCCCTGCCTTCGCCCCTTCCCTTCGAAAAAGGGTTTGAATTGGTTGACTGACAAGAGTTTTCTCATCTGTGGGTATGATAGTTTCTGTAGATAATGCTGCTTCCAGTTACAAGGAACAAGCTTAAACAATAATATTGTTTCTTCACTTTCTTTTTGTCTCCCTTCCTGTTATTTTGATGATCATGCCTTTCGACCTTCATCTGAGGTTTGGGTAGTTCAGATTATTTAATCTATGCTGAACCAAAACACTAAAATGAAAGCTGAGTTTCCTGTTGCATTTAATTCCAAGGGCTGATGAAGAAAGATTCATTGTTGCCTCCCACAAGAGAGCCTATAGAAGTTAATCAATGCTAGCAGCGGCCCCTGTTTAACAGAGGGAACTTCTGGTCACTGGGCACTGGTGTCAATTGAGGGAAAGAATTAAAGCAACGAAGGAGAAAACGTAAAGAATCGGAAACTTTCTCAAAAGAAGTTACAAGCCAAAGATAGAGAATTCAGTGACTTTCGAATGGCAATGCTCAGAAACTAGTTTGGCTGGATAAACTTCATCATTTAATCGGTTGTTCACTTGTGAAAAAGGTCATCCTCAAGTTGTAAGTCGTATTTAGTGCTCTTAAGTTCAATGTGTTTTCTTTCCACGTCCCATGGTTAAGAGAAGAGGGTTGAGACAAGTTGACCCCCTGTTTCTTTAATCTTTTTATTCTTTGCCAAAACATTCATTATCTTTTTTTTTATTTATTTATATTTTTATAATTGGGGGTATAAGATGAAGTCATTTGGGCTCGAGGTCTAGTTTTATAGTATATCGCATTCTTCTTTTAATCATTTGATCAAGAAGTCGTTAAATTATTATTATTATTATTATTATTTGAAATAAATCTGCATTACTTTCATTGCTCAATAACTAGTTCAGAAAATTCAATATTATTAATAATGTTAATGTCAGGCCAGTCCTCAACCCAGATCTTCTCCCTTTGACTCTGCAAACGATACTTTGCTAACAGCTAAGCTGCCTGGTTTCCCTCCCTTCTTGTGTGGGTAATCATATAATACTCGTAGAAGCCCAATCTGCCTTCATCAAGAATTTAAATCAAATGGAGATTGGTCTGTTTCCTTCATTCTCAGTCGTTTAGTGGCTGTCAAGCAAATTCATGTTGATCAACATTTACATATAAGTTTTAAAACATAATAGATGTCATATCTATCAAACCATTAGTACGATGATTTATTTCAGAACTTATTTTCATGCTGTGTTTCTAAATGCATATTATGATTATAGGTTTTATCCTTATAAATACATTCTGCCAATTCCATTACACTTACTTAGGTACCTAAGACTATCTGTTTTTCTGTTCCCAGAAACTCTATCTTAGCCTGTAGTCACACAAAGACAATATTGTCAACATAGAGCTATAAAACACATATATGGGTTTCAAGTAAATGATCTGGAATTAAAAGAAGATTAAAAAGATAAAACTTACAATAGAGACGCAAAGATCCACAAGATACTACAGAAATATTTGAGAGATTTACACACTACTGCAAACTGTACTTTTAGCTGCATTTTTTTGGTTATTTAGCGGCATTTATAAATGCCACTAAAATTTTGCTGCAACGCCGCAAAAAATGTAGACTTTTCTAGTAACGGGAAAAATAACGGTGTTTTTATGAAAAATATCGCTAAGTTCACGGCGATTTTATGCCAATTAACGACGTTTATAATCGCCGCAAGTTAGCACCATGTCCAGGTTTGTCACACAATTGACACGCAATGCGTGATCGATTATTGTTGTAGCGAGGCTATCAATACTGACTGTTAGGTGACTGGGCTCAGTGGCGTAGCCGAAACATTTGTTTGGTGGGGTTAAAAAGTTATTAAGATTTACAACATTTTTTTAAGCTCTTAAAATCATATATCTTTTCCATTTCAAATGCCGCTTGTTTAATAATGTAATTCTTCTTTTTTTTAATATTTCATATTAATTTTTTTAATATTATTATTTATATTTTATATTAAAAATCAGAGAACACCATCAAGTTTATAATAAAAATCAAATCTTAATATAAAATACACATTTTTAATTACTATTGTTGTTGTTCAAAACAATAATAAATGTTTGTTGACGTCGGATTCTCAATCTTCGTGTCAAGCTGTTCCCAAGAACTCTGCAAAATAGAAAACCATCAGGGGGAGCAGGGGTTTTTCCCTGCGCGCGCACTCCGATGCGTAAGTCAGACAGGGTTTTGGCAGGGTTTTAGTAGGCAAATAGAGCTTAGGGTTTAAGAATGATACCTGTGTGTGACGTCCCCGTCACCATACATTTCCAATTCATCTCTTTCCATTTCCACTTAACTTGATTAGATTTGCTTGTCAATGTCAATCATGCTTTTCTTTCTTAAGCTTAATATGAATAATTCAATTTCAACAAAACAGACTAATGATACATGTATATATGTATCATCCGTTTCCACAGGATCTCATACATCATCTTAACTTAAATCCCCGACATCTTATATACATTAATGTTAGTTGTACTGTACCATAACTGAATTACAATTTACTTTGCATAATTACATAAGTATACCTTCTATACTACTTGGGAAGCGTCTTTCGAAGGTAAACTTTCAAGATCCACTCGTAGGCTCTTCTATCGAGAGCGAGGGATTACTTCAGATAGTTTGTATGAAAAATGTTCGTAAAAGGGTGAGTTTACGCTCAGTAAGAAAAATATGTAAAAGAGCGTACTATGCCTCTATATTTTTCCTACTTGGCTCTATAATGTCATGTAAAGCATTTTAAAGCATGAATCATAAACATCTTTCAGGCATTATTGGCAACCATGCATATTTATTTCAAATGACATGGAAATCATACTTTGTATGCTTCTTTTAAAATATAGCATACATATAAAACATGCATCATCTTCTATCTTTAAAACATACTTCCTTTAAAACATCTTATACTTCTTGAAATCATAAATCATATACTTCTTTTTTAAAACTTCTTATATAAGTACACCAAGTACTTTCGATTTCTTTATTCTTTGAAATCGTATATACATATAGTTCTTGATAACATAAAAACTATTTGTACTTTTATGGAGTTATGCACTGCATCATCATCATCATCATCATCATGTGGCGTACCCCGTAGGGCCAGGAATCCTCCCTTAGCCGAACATGAAATATAAACAGATTGGCCAACTGCGGGTGGCTACAGTTAACACTAGTCAGGTGTCCTTCTGTAGCGACTGAGGCCTGACTTATGGTTCCTCAGCCCATAACATGCATTACATCATTTCAGGACTTGATCAGAGCCCCTACTATAAACATGAAAGTGCATAATCACAAAACATATGCCATATAGCTCCTTGCCATGACATTTCATACTTTCTGAAAATAGGTATAAAAATCTCTTTTCAAAATAGGGCAGTCGACTGGCCTCACAGGGCAGTCGGCTGCTGCTTCATATTTTCATTTATCGAAATTATTTTCATTTAAAATTCCGATATTTTCATCTTTGAAAACATATAAGGGCAGTCGAATGGTCCATATAGCAGTCGACTGGTTTTCAAACAGAATGCTTCTTAGCAAGTAGCAGTCGATTGGTCATATAGCAGTCGACTGGTTTTCAAACAGAATGCATTTTAGCAAATAGCAGTCGACTGGTCCATATAGCAGTCGACTGGTTTGAAACAGAATGCTTCTAGGAAAATAGCAGTCAACTGGCTTACATAGCAGTCGACTGGTTTGCATCAGTTTTCGGAAAACGGCGTTTTGGTTGTCTCTAGGCAGTCAGCTGCTACTTAAGGCAGTCGGCTGCTCCTAACCTAATTGGTACTAGGAAACAAGTCCGAAAATGCACTTTTCCTGCAAAAGACAACTAGTATTTCTCCCCAAAGCAGTTCAAAATCATATTAAAACATGCAGACATAGCCGCCTTACGTCTGTTACATAAATTTCTTACCTTGATTCCTTCGGAAACGCGAAATCACTTGGCGCGTAACCCTAGCTTTTACTCCTTCAAAGCTGTAACATCAAATCAATTTAAACCTTTAAACAATCATCATACATACATCATATCAACTTAGTACAACTCCAAACCATGAATCAAATTGACTAAATCATCTTCTTCTCTTACTTTTTGCTAGTGACCAAAATTTCAAACTTTGCGATCTCCTTCAATACTTGGAATCAATCTACCAAACTTCGGATATCACTTAGTCTAGTGACAAGGATCGATTTTCGTTCAACTAGCTAAAGAGATCGATGGAAGAATAAGGTAGCTTGTCAAGGTAGCTATGGAGGAAGACTTGGAAGCTTGGATGGAACGAGAGGGAGAGAGCTGGAAGAAGAGTGGCTGACGTTGGTGATAGCTGATGAAGATGGTGAGTCATGCAAGATGCATTTAATGCATGCTAATCTCATTAATCATCTCAGCCCTTTCTTTCCTCTTTGACTCATCCATTTGACCATTTAATTCCTCTTTTTCTCCTATGACTCATCCACTTAAATCCAATCAAAATCCTGATTTTATTTTCTTTCATACTTCAATTATTTTCCTGATATTAACATTATTTCATTTGACTTATTAACATTCAACTTCATTATTTCTTCTCATCCTACTTATTTCTTACATGCTCTATACCTCATGTATACATCATTCATACATTAAACTTCATATCTATTTAATCATATTAATTGAAATACTTTACATGCATGGAGGAATACATGGAAATTGGGGATCTCACACTGTGACCTATTTATAGGAGTTATTTTGCACGTAATTACCTTTAAGCCCCACAGCTTAAATAATAACCCAGTGGGCAATTTATGGGCCTTCTGAGTCCTCTTTCCTCTTGGGCTTAGATTATCATTTAGCTCGATGGTCTTAAGCTTGACTTATAAAAAGCCCAGTAATCTTTAACCTAACCCACATCAATTGCTCCCCACTCTTTTGCATGGTTTACACTGTGAAAGAGTATATAAAGAATGGGCTTTTCAAATTCTCTTGCTATCATATTTCTGGGATTATCACAAGAGTCTTTTCATCTTAACTTGAGGGCTCAACTAGTGAACTTCATTATTATTTGTAATAGAAACGACGTCGTGTCATCATTTCTTTTGTCAAGTGCCTTTTTCAGGACACTGCTGGGATATGTTTTTCTCCTCTAAGCTAAATGCTTCTCAAGTGGAATATACCACCCTTCTTTTCAAATTCAAGGTCTTAGCTGATCGAAACTAAGAGCTATAAGGAGAAATTACAAGATTGTTGAGCCACCAAAGCCTTCTATTAGCCAAGAGGAAGAAAACCAAATTTGGGTTAAGGCCATGGGGGCGCATCGTCAAGAAATGCCACAAGAGGATGTATAGGTTTCATCAAATGCGATTCGTGCTTTGCTTGCTCTTGATTGCTTGAAGCTTGATCCAGATGCTAAGGACTTGGAACCTTTTTTGAGGATAGGCATTTACAAAGATCTATCTGATCTTACCAGCCCTTAAGAGCCTTTTCGTCAACCCGAGATGGTCGGGGTTATCACAGGTTAGGACGAAGATGATTTAGATAATTATAGCACCTCAGGGCGTACATGCTTGGGTGCCTGTTAGTATCGACGCTCCTTTTGAGGCAGAAGTTAATCTAGAGTGCCCCCCAGTTTTTGTGAAAGAGCTTAGTCTTTTACAAACTGATCAGCACATTTTTAAACTCATCTGCAGAGGCAACTCGTACCATACCTCCACAGCCTGCATACTGTGTGCTCCCCAAGTTTTTCTTTGTGACTTTTTGTGTCCAAAGAAGAATTTTTACTGGAGTATTGGTCCTGTCTTGCGTACTATCCGCTTAAGGACTTGTTAGATTTGATAAGCCAATCACAAAATATATATATATATATATATTTTGAATCAATTGCAGCACATATATATTGTAACATACCTCGTAATATGTTTTACGTTCTGCCATCTTGTATCTTTTCGCTTAGGGTCTTATTTTTGCCCGTGTCGCGCATTTTTTCGCTTACGGTCTTATTTGTGCTCGTTTTGCATATTCTTCTCACTCAGGGACTTATTTCTGCCGGTTTCGCGTTTTTTCGCTTACGGTCTTATTTGTGCCCATTTTGTATATTCTTCTCGCTCAGGGACTTCTTTCTGCCGGTTTCGCGTTTTTTCGCTTACGGTCTTATTTGTGTCCGTTTTGTGTATTCTTCTCGCTCAGGGACTTATTTCTACCGGTTTCGCATTTTTTCGCTTACGGTCTTATTTGTTCCCGTTTCGCGTATTCTTCTCGCTCAGGGACTTATTTCTGCCGGTTTTACGGTCTTATTTGTGCCCATTTTACGTATTCTTCTTGGCCAGCTTTTGTTTTCTTCTTTAATTCCTGCAACATGTCTATCAAACATGGAGGATTTATCATAGTACAGATAAAAATAACTGGCCTTTCGTTTCATAGTGTAGTATTTTCAATTTAAATGGTGTAAGTAACAATATCATTGCAGTAAATGTTAAAATAATAATAGCAAATGTTTACCACCAGTACCATTCCAAGTCTTTGTCTTTGAAAAATCTGTAAAGTACGAGTGCTAGGATGTTCTCCTGTCAACCATGGATTGTGCACTAAGTCGTGCCTCGGTACGAGCTTACCACAAGTTGTTTTCGATCGAACCAAGCTCTCCCTGGCTTGCTGCCTTACACGACAGTGGCTAGTGCCTACCTCGGACACCTGCCTCAAATCTGGCTACCACCTGTATGTCCCTGTTTGAGTGTGTTTGCAATTTTCGTTGTGCCAAGCACTCACTTGTATTGATACTGAAGAATGCTATGCATAGGGGCTTACAAGGGAGACACAGCCTTGATCTTAACACCCTAAGCTGGCACATCTTTGTCTTGCTTAAAGGACTCATGAAGCTGACATACCCTTTATATAGACAAACCCTCTTTCACGCGTGTGGTTGTCAATAGGCTAAGTGTGTGGCTCTTAAGCCACTTCTAGATGGTTGCTAGAGCAATTCTTGAAAGCTTCTGTGTCAAACAATCGACACATGGGCCGAACGAAGCTTTTGGACATTCTGTCGGATTAGTGCGCGCACCAGGTCTAGAAGATTCTAAATCATTCCGCTCAGATCCTGCACTTGGCGTGCGCTTGGATCGTCAAATTTAATGTGCTCGCCAAAGTTTTTTTCTAATGGACGAACCAATAGTTTGGATTCCGTGCTCGCCAGCATTGATAGCCATTGCCGAAAGGCATGACTCGGGTGTTCTTTGCTCGCCTGCATTGTGCTAACCAGGGAATCTTGCCTATAGGTGCTGTGTTCACCTAATTTTCTTCGCTGTCATTTTATCAAAGTGGGGAGCTTGTCGCGTGGGAGCTCCCCTGTCACCCAAGGCCTGTCGCGTGCGGGAGCTCTTGTCTCGCCCAAGGCTTGTTGCACGCAGGGGCCCTTGTCTCGTCCAAGGCCTGTCGCCCTTCTTGGCTTTGACAATGAAGAAGATAAGGTTGTCCATGTTCGAGTTGTGTCGCATGCCTTAGTTGTGCATATTACTCTGTCACGTGGCCTTGAGCTAGCTCGGGACAGAGTGCCTGTTGCATGCTTGTAGTCGCGCAAATTTGCAGTGTAGCAAGCACCTTTCGAGTGACAGATTGTTCTGTCGCATGACGTCTTGCATGCAATTGACTATTCAAAAGAGTGGCATCTTTGTCAGATCTTCAATAGTGGTCCTCCTTTCTCGCCATTTTGGCTATCGCACGCATGACCCACCTCTCGCAGAAAGAATCTGCCACGTGGAAACTTGTCGCCAAAATTTGTCATGTGCGTGCCTGTGCTTATCGAATTGAGGACACTGCTATCGCCCATTCCTTGTACTCAATCACCAGGGAACTTTTGGGCGCTAGGCAGGGCTGTAGCCCACTTCTTGTATTCTGCCGCCAGAGATCACTACCTACCGCCAAATATGTGACTGGTCATAGCCTCAGCTTTTCCTTTTTCTTCTTTTTTCTTTCCATTTTTGCGGCATAATACCTTTTACTTTTATAGTATTTAGTGTATCTTTACACCATATAGCTCCCGAAGTTCTTCTTTGAAACAGTGTTGTCATTCCTGTTCAAAGAGGAACTTTTCTCGAGCATTGTGCTTGATGATGTACAGACTTACCTAATCCTTTTTCGCTTTGGTCACCCCAAATGGCTTGCCCATAGAGTTCTCTCTCCTAGGCGAGTTCCTATATCGGTTGACACGGGCTTGCTTGCCTGGGTCTTAGGATGGCCGTATTCTTACTCATCATTCATAACCGTACTCGTGTAGTGGCCACTAGCTCGTCTAATTTTTTGTGCCCAGCTTGTTTTCACCATTCGTCTATGTTCTTACGCATCTGGGTGAACATGAGCGGGCATTTGAAGTTCTAGTGTGTTCCCTGAGGTCTTTGATTGGGGCCTGCCCAATAGAGCTCCCCTGGATTTACGTTCGCTCGTTTCGAGCCCTTCATCTAGTTTTTTCCTTTCCTGGGCGAGCTCATCTAGTATTGGGCACACACCTCTGCCAGACCCTTCGGCTTGTTTTTTGCTTGCCCATCTAGATCGTTTCTCGTGCCTTGACACGTGCTTTACCGAGCGAGCCTTGTTGCAGAGGCTAGGCTGTGGTGTTGGTCATGCAATTGCCACATGCCTCTCAATCGTCGAAAGTGCCTACTGCAGTGGTCTTGTGCTCGCCACATGACACTACACTCATCAGCATTGCTTCATGCCTTGTGTGTGGGACGTTGGGCTCATGGGAGCCGTTCGCTCGCCTAGAATGCCTATTGTGTGACTTTTTCTTGCTCGCATAGCTATTGCATAAGACGAACTGCTTTATCGCAATATAACCTATCGAGTGTGCTCACCATTACCTTTGACCTATTGGGCTAGCATGCAGCTTGGGATCAGTGCTCGTGTATTTGCAGTACTGCCTTGCGTACGGTGGATTGACCTGTTGTGGCAAGAGCCCTTTTGTTGCGGCGGTGTCTGTTGTATGTTAGCTGTTTTTTTTCTACAGGCCGTGCTTGCCATCGTCTCTTTGCTGCCCAAGACTGTCGTGTATGTGCCGTGCTCACCATCGTGGCTTACTCTTTTGCCAAAACTTGTGCCGTGTTTAACATGCTCGCCACATTCACGCCTATGTGTGTTCTTCGTGTGGCGCCCTACCTCCCTTACATGCGCAAGTTGCTATCTCTCGCCAAAGGGTCTTGTGGTATGGTCCTGCTTGCCTACATTCCACTCCTGGCGCGAGCCAAAGTAACAGTCCTTTGTTCACCATCGCCAAAAAAGCATTTTTAGTTAGGCTTTGTTTGCACGCATGCATTGTTCTACGGGGCACCTGCCGCACATGCCACTCTTTCAATAAAGGGGGATGTCGAGAGTGGAAGCTCTTCTCTCGCTATCATTGGGCGAGAGACCCTCTTGCCGTTCATGTGCGGGAGCCCCTCTCTAGCAATTTTGCATGCGGGAGACTCTTTTCGCCCAGGGGAGATGTCTCGTGCGGGAATCATTGCTCGCCCGCTTTGGCTATCACACAGGCTAGCCACCCTTTCGCCTAATGAGCTTGGTGCGGGTAGATGTGATTGCCGCTTTTGCTGACGCATGGGCGTGGCCTACTCTCGCCAATTATTATTGTAATATATATATATATTACCACTCACTGACCGTTCGCGGTCAGTGATAAATCTGTCTTCTTTTAGGGTAACTCGTAAGATAAATAAAAGAACAAGATCGAGAAACAACGAAAAAAGGTTACTTTTCCGACATGTAATTTGTTGAACTCAAAATTACTGATGTCGTAAGAGAATCGTGCTATTCTATGGGGTTCGCGCGCATCAAATCTCGACCGTTGATCATCTTGAAGATTCACGCATCACGAAACTAATAACTCAGCGTACAGAATCTGCTTAAGACAAAGATCCCATAATGCCAAGACCAAATCTTCCAACAACTTTATTTTTCTATCGCTCTTTTCTTTAAGTTTTTAATTCTTTGACACATTATATGTATTATCAAAACTACTTATGGATCATGATGTGTGTATATATATATATTTATATATATATATATAAAATAGGAAAAGCCCTTGGGAGGTGTTGGTTTGCAGTTGAGTACAGAAAAAGAAGTGAAAAACTGAGCACACTACACAGCCTGCACATTGGTCTCTGTTGTTTGAACATTGTTTTGCCTTAAAAGACTATAAAGGTTCAGTACGGTCGGTCAATCCTTCATGTTGATTTACGTGTGTTTCTGGCATGTAGCCAAGCGAAAAAGTGCAGTTCTTACAACCATTTTTCAATGATGAAAAGTTCCAAAGTAGAGTAATTGCTACTATTGTTTGTATTGGCCATTTATGAGGTCGTTTGGAGAAGTACGAGTCCATGAGGTCACTTTAGATGTCAGGCTACTTCTAATATAAAGTTTGTTTTCGGCTATAAAAAGTTTGACAGAAGACAACATACCCTCCTTGTTTCCTTCACTGATAAGGTGCCTCAAAGTTTATGCCAAAATGTCAAATGACAGACTTAATTTTTTATGCGTCTGCCGTGCATGTGTGTAGAAAATAGTAATAGCCAGTGGTGAGTAGTGCTAATCGCCAAGGAGGTCTTTCGCCCAATCCTCTCTCGCCAAACTTGTCAGGTGCGAGAGGAAATCTCTCGCCCATGCTTCTCTCGCCAAGCTTTGTCTAGCGCGAGAGCTGCCCAATGCTGTCGCCAATTTCTCTCTCGCCAAAACTTGTCAGGTGCGAGAGGTAATCTCTCTCCATGCCTCTCTCGCCAAGCTTTTGTGCGACAGGCTGCTTCCACTTTTGTTTTCGCCAGGCTTTTGTGCGACAGGTTGCTTCCACTTTTGTGTTCGCCAAGCTTTTTGTGCAGGCTGCTTCCACTTTTGTTTTCGCCAGGTTTTTGTGCGACAGGCTAGAGTCCACTTCTGTCTCGCCAGGCTTTTGTGCGACAGGCTATGTGAAGCTTTTATGCGACAGGCTATGTGAGGCTTGTGCGACAGGCTTTGTGACGACAGACTTGTGCGACAGGATAATCACCCTCTCGCCAAAGCTATCAAATGCGAAGACACCCTTTCACCAACAGCTTGTTGCATATATCGTCCAAGGCCTGTCGCCAGGGGTCTGTCTGGCACGAGAGATAGCTCTCGCCAGTGCTAAACAGGAGGAGGTCTCTCGCAGACCTATCGTGCGAGAGCTAGCCTCTCGCCCAGTGCTGTCTCTCACCCCAGACTTTATCGTGTAATTTGTGCACCTTGCCTCAGCCTACATACCCTGTTTTCCACATATCGTCTTTTCACCATCTTTTGTTATGGCTTTTTTGTTTGATTTCCCACAGACGGCGTAATTGTTGTTGCTCAAAACAACAATAAATGTTTGCTGACGTCGGATTCTCGATCTTTGTGTCACGCTGTTCCCAAGAACTCTGCAAAATAGAAAACCATCAGGGGGCGCAGGGGTTTTCCCCTACACGCGCACTCCGATGCTTAAGTCAGACAGGGTTTTGGCAGGGTTTCAGTAGGCAAATAGAGCTTAGGGTTTAAGAATGATACTTGTGACCTATTTATAGGAGTTATTTTGCGCGTAATTACCTTTAAGCCCCACAGCTTAAATAATAACCCAGTGGGCCATTTATGGGCCTTTTGAGTCCTCTTTCCTCTTGGGCTTAGATTATCATTTAGCTCGATGGTCTTCAGCTTGACTTATAAAAAGCCCTGTAATCTTTAACCTGACTCACATCAACTATAAAAGTAAATAAAAGGTATAGGAGGATTATTATTTTTTAAAATACAAAAATATATGAATATAAAGTTTTCGCTTTTCATTCACAATTTTAAATATCAATGTCATTAAAAAAAATTAATTAAAATAATTTATTATCTTATACATTGGTGGTGGAGTTATTAAATTTCACAAGTGATATTAGAGAGTTTATGTCTCCATGAAAATATAGCTAAAAATAATTAATTTGCTTGTTATTAAATGAACTTATAGCACACATTTAATGTTACTTGTGGAGCTTAGAAACTTCATCATAGCTAGAGAATATGGTAATTAAAAAAAAACATAATCAAATATATCCTTTCACAATTATACCGAGAAGTTTTCATATTTTGAAAACTAATGCATAAATGTTTTAACAGTAATATATCAAATATATATTTCATTATATGTAATTAACTAATTACTCACCAAGCTATCTTCTATTGATTTAAATAATAAATGTGTCACAATTTTCATTGCTAAAAAGAATTTGTGTGCTTATCGTCCTAATTGGAAAATATTAAAATCTAGTTTTAGTATTATAAAAAAAAACTAATGGATGATATTTTCCTTATCTTCATATTTTTTAAATTAGTTTTTGGAACAAAGTTTAAATATATGAACTTAATTTTTCATTAACTAATACTATCTCAAATTATTTTAGTATAGTATATCTTGATTCTCAAAATTGTTTTTTAGTGTGGTCAAATTATCTCTAAAATTTTTTTAATTAAATTAATTTATGATTTATCTTATATTTAAACATATTGATTCTCAAAATTCTTTTTTAATGGAGTCAAATTATCTTTAAATTTTTTTTAATTAAATTAATTTATGATTTATCTTATATTTAAAGATATATTATGATTTTTTTTCAAATTTCAGTGGAGTCAATTGCCCTACTTTTTACATGTGGCTATGCCAGTGACTGGGCTCTTGGATTGGAAATATGGACATTGCCATGATAAGTTCTGCTGTTGAAACTCCCTTGATTTGAAGGTTTGTTCCTAAATTGAGAATGAATGCCTCTGTTGCTGTTCCTGTTGGGATGCATGCCTCTGTTATTACTATTGTTGCTGCGTTGGGTGAACTGAGTAGTGATAGGCATCCTGTCTTGCTTGGTGTCACTACGTTTTAATGTTAGTTCATGATCAGCCAATTTATTCTGCAACTCTTCAATTGAGACGAGTCTCCTATGCTCGAATTGCTGTGGTGATATCCTGGGATTCAGAACCTAATCCTTTAAGGGTTGCATGAATCAATTCATCCCCGTTCATTAGTGAGCTTGCTAAAGCAAGGGTCATAGAGATGCTCTTCAATGCTTCAACTTTCTGTGGTGGTGTTTATAAGGTTTCCTCAGAGTCCTATGATCCGAGTGTGAGACCTACTTGCATATGTTCTCTCTAGGCAACTCCATGCATCAATCGCTGACTTTGCAAAGGTGATGAGAGGAATTTTACTATTAGACACAAATGCAAGGATGGCATGAAAAAGAAGACTAACCTGCCATCACCATAGCTGATATGCAAGGTTTGGTGAAGTTGTGTTGTTATCTAGGTTGACCATAGTAGGAGGAGGACATGGATATATGCCATCAATGTAACCTTCAAGGTTGTAACCAAACAATAAGGATTGAAATTGTGCTCTCCACGATGGATAATTAAGTTTGGTAAGTTTGAGATGAAGTTGAGTAGCTGCATTGATTGCAATAATCTAATTTGATTGATTTTTGGTGAGAGTGGCTACGTGGGGGGTTTTAGCCATGGCAGCAAAGGAGGTTGTTTTGACATTGTTTAACACAAGGTAAGCTCTGACACTATAATAAATTTGTTTAGTTGAATGAAAGTAGGTTGCATCTTTTTTTCCTTTTTTTGGTTTACAAGTAGGATGTATCCTTATTGATTGATCTTAGGTGTTATATATATATATATATATATATATATATCATGATAAAGCCTGAAAAGATGAGCTAATAAACATCAGCTAAAAAATGTCAAATACTTATCAATAGACAAATTCAAATAACAAACAAATCCCAATTATGTTGGACTCTTGAGCCCTATACTATTACAGCCCACGAATCGGTCTGTAACTAACAACCTATGTTGGAATTTGTTAAAACTCACCAAGTCACTAACACAAAATTGAAACGCAGTAAAAATTGATCTGAATGCAGGCGAGAGCTCATTCTCGCTATACCGTATTACCGCTTTGTTGAAGCACATTCCATATGCTTCCCATTAACTGCTTTCGGACCTGAAACGGAGAGAAAACGAAAGAGTAAGAAAGAGAGTAAGAGAGAGAGGGAGAAACTACTCTCATCCCTCCTCATCAAAAGTTATGAAACTCAATAGGCCAGCCTTATATATATAGAGGTTGAGAGTAGGGACCTCTCTCTATGGGATTCATGTATAAACTCATTCCATTATAGGTTTAATACATGCATACTAAATATTTAATATAATTATATTATGGGTCAGACTATACAAAATTATACTACTAATTATATAATTATACGATATTAATTACAATTAACTTGTCCACATTAATAGGGATATTTCAACACTCACACTTGGACAGTTAAGTTAATTAACAAAAACATCATATAAATATCAATATGTATTCAGAAGACCTTCTGGATACATTGTACTGAAAAGGTACAAATGTGTAGTCTTATAAATACTTTAACAACAATAAGCCTTTACAAGCTTCAGAATGCATCATGCTGACAGGGTACAGATGCGTAAACTTATAAAGACTTTAACAAAATTGTAGTATAAAATTGTGAAATGGAAATGATATGAAAACAGAAACAATATCCATTTCCATTAGGTCTATGCATCTAAATCGAACAATGCATTGCTTCAACGGAAGCACATGAGACTAATACGAAATGTTTCATCCAACAAAATGCCATATTCATCAGAATGTGCGCAAACCGAATATGCATATATGACAAGTAGGAATCCATCCACATAGTTGCAACTAATTTCATTACACAGAGCTCCCACTAACTTAATATAACAAATGGCTCCGTATGCCTTATACAAGTGTTATGTCGTCAAAACACTTAAGCAACCAAACTCTCAATTAACCAAAATGAGCGCTTTAATTATGTGCTCTACAATCCTATCAAACAATGGATTCCATTATGTTCTCTCTAACAAACCAAATGATGATATCTAAATATTTGGAGTGTGAGGAACTCTTAGCATTTTGAGAGAGAATGGAAGTGCTGTAGGATTACCATAGTACATCTCTAAGACTTTGGAATGGCAATCTCAAAAGCCAACCCTGAGATGAAATTTTATAGCCTAAATGGCCCATCATGTAGCTTTACAGCATGCTACATACTTAGCCTCCATAATCAAGAATGCTGTAAGTGTTTGTTTCACACTTTCAAGAAATAACTCCTCTATATAAGACAAAAGTATAACCAAAATAATTTCCAATATCTGGATAGCAAGCAAAATTAACATCAAAATATCTGACCAAACCCAGAATGTCAAATTTGTTGATATCCACATATTCTCTTTGCATCTTCCAGCTTTCTATTACAGGATCGCTCAAGTACATCCAAAAAACACTTATAGTATATACAAAATCAAAATGTATATAGACTTGAGCATACGCTAGTTACCCATAATAAGGCATACATAACACTCAACATGAGCTCTTTCATTATCATTTTGAGGACTTTGAGATTTTCACAATATGTCACTTTCATGAAAGGGCGCCTCAAATAGGAGAACAATATGCAGTAAACCTACATAACATACATAATGTAGGTTTCTTGAGATCAACAGAGTATACCTATAGATATGTCACGAAGAATATCAATCCCTAAAATAAATAAACCCTCACTAAGATTCTTCATCCTAAAGTGACATGATGACATGAACTTTGTCTCATACATTAGGTCAGTGCTATTGGCTGCTATTTGATATCATCAAATTAGAGCATAATAAACACATAACTACTCCCATTGACCTTGCAATAGATCAATTTATCAAATGTGTTCTCCTTAAAGTGACCATCTCATTACTTTGAACATTGCAATCTAGATGCCCTTTAACGTTTGCAAAATGAACTCGAGTTCACAAATAGTATGTTCCATCTTAGAAACTACAACCTTTTAGGTTGCTTTATTTAGACATTTTATTGTCCAAGATGTAGCTCCTAATTAATATAAGCTACCAACTGCCACATTATTCTAAAAGAATCTTAGGTAGAAACAGAAAAGAAGATATTCATAAGACTAATTCCTTCTCTTTATTTAAAACCACGGCCAAATTTGGCTTTAAATCTTGTACCTAATCTTTAGAGTCTCAATTAGTCTAAAAAGATGTGACAACTAAAATAGATCCCATGCATCTTTATGCAACATTGATGCTTACTCATCCTGCATGGTAAATATCCAAATCAAAGAGTTCGGATTATTATAGCCTCCAGACAAATATCAGAATCAGAAGACACATGAATCTCACACTCATGCTCCTTTGTAAGGTCAAGTACGGGTTTAAAATATGGTATTGGGATCAACCGTTGATTCTTTCAACTGTGGTCTTTTACCATTAATTGGTAACACATATATGGGACTGGCATAACAATATGTACTTCATTAATGACTTTGTAGAGTTCATAACTCCCACTCTTTAAGTCATCCTCTAAATCGATTACATTGTCAGACTTAATGATTCTAGTGTCACATAACGAAAAAACCAAAATCTAGAATCTTACTAGCTGATACAATAACCAACAGAATTGCCGCTAATAATTTTCTTATCAAATTTTCTTGACAATGGGTTATAGGTATTTACCTTACTTTATAACCCTAAACATAGAAAGCAACACAACCTCGTCTTAATGTCTGACTACAGCTTAAAATGAATTTAAGAATTGATTTTGTTTGGAAATCAACTTAGAATGTGCATTGTAGTTTTCATAACTTCACTCCACCTGAATTTTGAAATTTTGGAGTGATCAACATGAATCGTACCATGTTAAAATGTACGAATGATTATTACTGCAATCTCATTTCTTTCAAACACTTATATCTACTGAATACAGTATGTGAAAATAATCTACAAATGTCATTATATATCAGTTCCTAATCATATCCATATCTGCTAATCATATCCTTAACAGTAGCAATAAGATTTCCCTTAATGTAATCTCTACATGTGCCTTAAATTATCCTTAACTTATGCCACAACTTGATAGATTTCTTATATATTCTATCATAACAAAGTCAACAGTCACATCATTCACAATTGAAGAAAATTTGCTCAATATTGGGGTATAAGTCTACTGTATATAATCCGTCACACAAAATGCCAGAATCAATACAAATGTTTTTATTAAACAAGAATACTTTTCTGTTATCAAAATGAAAAGTATAAATTAATAGTAATTTCAAATATTGTCTGCAAACTGTAACAACAATTTGGCTA
Organism: Heritiera fomes; assembly: GCA_032173925.1. Taxonomy (NCBI): domain Eukaryota; kingdom Viridiplantae; phylum Streptophyta; class Magnoliopsida; order Malvales; family Malvaceae; genus Heritiera; species Heritiera fomes. Next base: position 21,983,216 of record JAPDPM010000001.1, on the reverse strand, counting down.
ATTCTTATGTTTTTTGTATGGATTTTAACTTTATAGCCCCAATTCACAACTATTTTCCCTTATTTTGTCTTCAGTTGTAATGGCCTTAATAATAGCGTTAGCATCTAGCCACCAATAGTTAGAGGGCATATCTTCTAGATTGGAGTCAAAAATAAAGGCTAACGGAATGCCTTATCACACACGTCCAGCCTAGAAGGACTCTTACAAGCTACCCTCTTGTGGCCAAGTTTATGAAAAAAATGGTGCATATTGATATTTAGAGGTGTTGGTGGAACAAAATGGGAAATAGACTTGGCAAATTTCTTCTTTAACATGACCTTTTATTGAGACCTCTCAATACTATTACTTTTGGCAGTAATATTAACAAATGTCATCATCCTGGCTGAATGAGATCTATTAACCTGAAAGATCTCCCACTCTTGGATGACAATATCAATTTTGATATTAATATGCCATACTTCCTTCTGTCCATTAAAGTACGCTGCATGAGATCTCTGCGAACTTGGAAGATCTCACACTCTTCACCCCATAAGGAAGTGGTTCATAATCTGCCATACATGAATTAATCTTCTATTGCAACCTTTATTAATTCTATGCAAACTGTTTCTAAATGGCATCTATAAATTCTTCATGAATATCACTGATTCAGAACACTTTCTTTGATGTGCTCATTCATGGTATACCCTATATAATCATAGAATTCTCACTTGAGTGTTCTCGAAATTCTAAGTATAATGTCCTCAAAGAGATCACACTATTGGGTATAGAAGACAAATCAGCTCTCGGGATTATTTCCTAGTTCAAAATGTCCCATAACCGTAGAGAGACAGTCATACCTTCTATCTAATTTGATAATGCTAGAGATTTTAGATGTGATAGTTGCATGGATAATCAAAATCTTATGGAGGCTAGTGGAATAACTAAAACAATATTAAATTTATTCCACAATATGTTACAGAGGATAAGACAAAAGTGGTTGAATATAAACTTGAATGATCTCCTACCGACAGGGTAGGAAAATCGTGTTATATCCCAACTAGAATCCTCCCGGTCCCAAGCATCTTTCAAAGCAACAAGCAATCCGACAGGAAGAGACTAGCCACTTCTAGAGATCTTAGTAAATTATGTAACTATTACTATGCATTACCTTATATTGTGTCTTTAAAATTATCATAATAATCATCAGAAAATCTTCATGACCATTCTTGCGACAGGCAAGCACTAGTCAATTGGATTAATGATTTATAATTTTAAGAATATTCACATAATTAATTGACTAAAATTAACTACACCCAAAATATGCAATTCCTGAAGCATATGTAGTAATTAGGTCTAATATTAATTAATTTAATTAATTTCACATAAATGTGAATATTCAAGTAATAAGGCAATGTTATTTTTAAAGAGTTTATTTGTTTAAATAAATTATTAACGGAATGGGTAGACCATAATCCAAAATGGCTCAAACAAAATACCCAAATAATTTATTTAAACTCATTTAATTAGGCCAATTATCAATATTTTATTGGCATGGGTATATATTACATATTTAGTGAATTATGAGTTACATGGGTAATTGAATTTCCAAAAGTTACCCCAAAATTAATTCCTCCAAAAATTCAATTATATCACTTTAATTTTGGGCTTAACAATTAACTATGGCTATTAAATAAATTTGGTTATAACCAAAATTGCCTAAAAATAATTAACCAAATGACCGATAATTAATTAATTAAAATGGCCTTTAAAACCTTAATCCAAAATGACCTTTTAATTAATTATGAAAAATAGCCAATAATTAATCTAAATTTAATAGCCAAATAAAATTAATTAATCAACATGACCCCTAAATTAATTAGGCAAAATGGTCCTAAAAAATTATTTAATTTTAATTACCCAAAATTAATTTAATACTAAATGGCCAATTAAGATAATTAAATAAATAAATGAATAATGCCCATAATATTACAAAATTATTTTTGGCCTAAATTAATTAAATTTTAAGGCCTAATTAAAATAAAGTAAAATAATTAGCCTTTTATTTCCATCATTGGTGGCCCAAAAACTTAAACAAACAATGGCCCAATTTTTTTAAAAAAAAAAACAGCTCAGCTGCAAATAAAATTGGCCCAAAAAATCAAACAAAAAGCCCAAAAATGCCCAAAAAGGAGCCCAAAATACAAAAAAATGGGGCCCAAAGAAAAAAGTACAGTCGAAAATGGTTGAAATTTTTTTTCTCAAGCACGTCACGCGCCCTTACCCAACATGTGGGCGTGTGAAACCCACGCGCTCGCATTTGCTCAGAACTGGTGCTCCCATGCCTTTTTGCTGCTTGCACGCGCCAGATCATCTTCCTTGCCCATTTGGGCGTGTCATAGAGAAACGGGTCTAAGGACCCAACTCGGTAGAAAATGGCCATTTTTTGCTTGTTTTGGCCGGAAATTAAGGGGTTTTCACCCAAAAACACTATACAACAATACTCCAACGAATTTAAGCTCAAAAATTGATGAAAACGATATGGGTTTCAAAAATAACAAAAATAAGAAAGCTTAAATGGAAGCTTATATGGCTTCTCTATCTCAAACAATAATAGTTAGTGACTCTTTGGATGAGTGGGCTCTGATGCCAAGTGTTGGAATTTGTTAAAACTCACCAAGTCACTAATATAAAATTGAAACGCAGTGAAAACTGACTTAAATGCGGGCGAGAGTTTAATCCCGCTATACTATTTTACCGCTTTGTTGAAACCCATTCCGTATGCTTCCCATTGAATGCTTCGAACCTAAAACGGAGAGAAAACAAAATAGTGAGAAAAAGAGAGAGAGAGAGAGGGAGAAATTACTCTCATCCTTCTTCATCAAAAGTTATGAAATTCAACGGGCCAACCTCAGATAAAAAAGTTGATAATAAGGACCTCTCTCTATGAAATTCATGTATAAACACATCCTATTATAGGTTTAATACATGTATACTAAATATTTAATATAATTATATTATGGGTCATGCTATGCAAAATTATACTACTAATAAATAATTATACAATGTTAATTACACTTAACTAGTCCACATTAATAAAGATATTTCAACAACCTATAGCCCCTGTTGTGTAGCACAGTCACGCAAGACCAGTCACCAAGCTTCATGCAGCAAAGAACCCAGCAGGCTAGCACCTGCGTCCGCACTGCCGCAACAGCCTTCTTGCAAGACACGTCCAACAACATCTCGCGCTCCTGCTCTTCCGCACTGTCCAGCTATCCTTCTTCAGCGACGCAACGCCACAGCAGCACTACGCCTCTGCTCTAGTTTTCGAACACAATAGGTCTGAATTTCATTGAATCAAATTTTAAAAGAAGTTGAGATTAATTGCATCTTGAATAACTAATTAAAAAAAACCTAAACTGAAAACTTAAAACAATCTATGAAAACCTAAGCTTAAAAAATAAAAGAAGGGAAAAATGCAGCAAGGGAAAACGAGTTGAAGCAAGTGGCTCTGTCACACAGCCTCTTGTCCGCGTCTTTTCGGCCGCCTTCATCTTCTTTATGTAGTGCTCTAAATTAGGTCTTCTTTTGCTCTTTCTTTTGGCAACAAGCTCTAAACTTTTATTTGCACTATTCAATTAAACGCCAAATAATCTCATGTATTTTTTTTTTTCATCTTGAAGGCGGTTTATTTGACTTTTAATCCAATTTCTTTTATTTCCATAATGTTTTTGAATTTCTTAAACATAAAGAAAAATTGGATAAATAAAAATTAAATTAAATTAAAATTCCAAATTTTAATAAAAATCATGCATTAAGATACCTTAAAATGTGATATCTTAAAGACCTATCACAATTATTTGTAAAGACCACCAGCTTTGATACCATTTGCAAAATATGGACTGTCTTCTTTTGTGATAACCAAGAAGTTTTCATAAATGATAATCAATTTAATATGTTATTTGAGGAATGCAATGATTGGGAATTTTCAAGAAGTATGAAGAATTATGGAAGTAGTGAACTAAGTGTGAGAATTTTATTTTTAAAGGTGATTTATTTAAATTACTTGGAATTATGAGAAATCAAAATTATGAAAATTAAGTATAATAAGTGGGAGAATTAAATTGAAAATACCACATTTCTTAAGAATTGAAATTTTGGTGATTAAGGAATTGTAAGAATTATTTGGTTGGAAATATTTGTTTGAATGATAGAAAATTATGAATATTTAACTCTAACATCCATAATGGACACATTGTACTGAAATGAAAGATTTATCTGGTTGATTAAAGTGTTTTAATAATTTATATGGAAATTTATTTATTTAAGTGATTATTTGTGCAAAATGTTTTCATTCAAATTAAACCCAAATGCAAATCAGCAACGCATGTTGCATACAATTGTCATATCAGAGAAAGATCTCCACATATAGACAAAATTTAAAGAAAACTACAGCTTAAAACACTTGTTGCTGATAATTCTATTTATTTAACTGATTCCTAAATTGTTGGAAATTAATTATAATAAATTTTAAGGATTCAAATTTTTTTATATATTCGTAGGTATCCTCGTCTATTTTACGATCTGAGACTAATTCTATTCGGATCGAAAGTAGTAAATGATAAAGCCCTCACAACAATAATGAATCCAAGAGAAATAGGTATATATATAAATATATTTATATTTATACATTAGATAAATATATATTATGTAAAAGAAAATATATATTTCACCAAAAAAATTGGTGAGAGTGTGTGATATAAATATTTGAGTAGTAAATTGAATATTGTTATATGTTGTGAAGTTGCTTGGAACATTGTTGAAGAAATTGGAAAGTGGATTGAGATTTGTCTTTGCAATTATGTTGGGATATATATATATATATATATATGTGTGTGTGTGTGTGTGTGTGTGTGTGTGTGTGTTTATATACATATGCATATGTACAAGTATATGTGAGATGAAAACCTCTATGATTGAATTTATATGAGAACACTAGGGTGTGAATTGGGTTATGGGGTGATAGATACATATTAAAGTACGGATTTTGGTACTCTATGTGTCACGACCCGAAGCCCGCGACTTTTACTTAATACTTATACTTTTCTTAATCTACAAATTTATGGACTAAATTTTTCTTTTTCATTTTAAGGTTTGTATTCGATGTCAGTGTAATTACTACCCTAATTTCAATGATTCTCTATACAATACTTTATCACACTTCTAAGTTACATCCTGACTCGTTGAACAAAATATGTACTGTGCATTAATTAAAGTCTGTACTTGTAAACAAGAGATTTACAAAAATGTATACCTCAAAGTAACGAAGTGGATTCGCAGGATAATGGCCAGTGCCAAACTTGTATACCATCTCCGAAGGCCCACTTAAAAGCTCTCATAGCAGATTGTACTTTAATAATCTGGAAAGAGATGAAATTTAGTAGGGTGAGCAAAACCACGGCTCAGAAGATACTAATATAAATGCAAGAGTAGAATTATACTGTCTTAAACCGCAATGCTTAAAACCTGCAAGTTTGCAATTACAGTTCACCTTTTTCATCGATAACATTTGATTATCTCAATTCCTGTCATCTGTCTATCACTCAGACTTCTAAATAAATCAATAATCATTTTCAATCTTCTTATCCTTTGTGACGTCCTTGTCACTAACCAAATAACAACTAACTTTTATCTCAAATAACAAATAAATCGACTAGTTTATCCAATGTCAATCTCCCTTACTCTTATGCTTTAGGCATTTCTATCAGAGTATAATATTCATTTTCACATGCATAAAATTTTTTTTTATAAACATGTGCCATATACATCAGGATCTCAAATATTCATACACCCTAATCCCCAACATATACAAAACTGTAGCATTGTACTGTACATTAGCCGAAGTAACGGCCGAGTAAATATACCTTCACGGGATGAATAGGAAGCGTGCCTCGAAGGTATCTCAAAATCCCAAAAGATGCTCCTCTATCCGGAGCGAAATTACTTCAAGTAATCTGTATGAAAAATAATTGTAAAAGAGTGAGTTTACGCTCAGTAAGAAACTCATGTAAAAGAGCGTACTATATCACTACATGCAGTTTTCGTGCTTGGCTCTATAATGTCATGTAAAATCATTATAAAACATAGTGCTTATATTTCTTTCGCAAATATCAAATACAAGTAAATCATGCTTTCAAATATTTCCACGGATCTCAAATCATGTGAAATCAAGTAGGCAAATATAATTATTTTCAAATAGATGGGAGACAATTTATATCCAATAGAATCATACACCAAGTAATTTCTCATCATTGATACCGCAAATATATCCCGTAAGGGATAATCCAGAGAGATAATGGATACAGCAAATATATCCCATAAGGGATAATCCAATATGAGGATCTCATGAGGATACCGCAAATATATCTCATAAGGGATAATTCTGAGAGATATCAAATAAATGGCGTACCCACGTATGGGCCAGGGATCCTCCCTAAAGCCGAATCAAATAAAAGACTCATGGCCATTGTCTATAGCCCACAGTTTCACTAGTCAGGTGCCGTACTGTGGGTCTGAGGGCTGGACTAGAGCTCCTCAGTCAAATACAAGTAACAATTAATGTGCATGCTCTTTTGAGAGATTCATAGTCTCCAAAACCTTATTCATATAGGTTTTAAACAAGTATGAATGTTCTTTCTTAAAACAGGTTCTCAAAACCTTTCTTTCAAATAGGCAGTCGACTGGTCATATATGGCAGTCGACTGCTACCCCATGTTTTGCCTTATTGAATTTCTTTCCCTTTTTGAAATTCAATTATTATATTTTTCAAAATACAAATAGGGCAGTCGAATGGCCCCAAATGGCAGTCGACTGGTTTTGAAACAGAATGTTTTCCGAGAATTAGCAGTCGACTGGCCCCCTTGGCAGTCGGCTGGTTTTGAAATAGAATGCTTCTGGACAAATAGCAGTCGACTGGCTCCCCCTGGCAGTCGACTGGTTTGAAAGAAAATGATTTCTGGAAAATAGCAGTCGACTGGCTCCCTTGGCAGTCGACTGGTTTGAGTCGGTTTTCGAAAAACAGCGTTTTAGATGTCTCTAGGCAGTCGGCTGCTACTTAAGGCAGTCGGCTGCTCCTAACCTAATTGGTACTAGGAAACAAGTCCGAAAATGTCATTTTCCTGCAAAGAAACAGTTGGTACTTCTCTCCAAATCCTATCAAAACATTATAAAACATGCGGACATAGTCACCCTACGTCCATTACATAAATTCCTTACCTCAATTGAGATAAATCCACAAGCTTGGTAGCCAATCTACACTTGTCCTTTTTCACTTCTTCAAGCTGTAAACATCATGACAATTTAAACCTCAATAAACCTATTATATCAACTTCATACAATCCCAAACCATCAAAATATCAACATAAAACCATCTAACTCCCTTACCTTTGCAATTCACCAATTCTTTGGATTTCTAGATCTCCTTATTCACTTGGATTCACTCTCTCATATTACAGGCATAGGTTAAGCTACCGACAGGGATCGTTTTTCTTTAGAGAAGCTTAACGAATTGATGGCCTGAAATGGTGGTTTGTCAAGGTGAGAATTTAAACACTTAGAGGAAAATATGGAAGCAACGAGAGGGAGAAAGAGATGGGCTGCCGACCTTGGCTGGTAGAGATGATGATAAGTCATGCAATTCCATTAAATGCCATTTATTTCATTGATTCATCTCAGCCCATAACCATTAAATGCTTTGACCTTTTGACCATTCAATTGCCTTAATTCCTCTTATATCCCACACATCATTTATAATTTCAGAAATTCCCATTTATTCCATTAATCCATGTTGGAAAACTATACAAGTATGGGAAAATTACAGAAAATTGGGGATTTCACATCCTCCCCACCTTAGAGAATTTGGTCCTCCAAATTCAAGTAAGGTTATGTCTTAAAACAATTCCGGGTATCTCTCTCTCATCAAGTTCTCTAGTTCCCAAGTAGCTTCTTCTGTCGTATGGTGTTGCCAAAGAACTTTAACCAACGGAATCGTCTTTGATCTTAACACCTTATCTTTCCTATCCAAAATCCGAATCGGTTTCTCCACATAACTCATGTCTTCTTGAATCTCCAAGGGTTCATATTCAATGACATGAGATGGATCCGGATTATACTTCCGAAGCATCGATACATGAAAGACATTATGTACTCCTGATAACTCCGGAGGTAGTGCCAACCTATAGGCCACATCTCCAACACGATCTAGGATCTCAAATGGTCCGATATAACGAGGACTTAATTTACCTCGTCGGCCAAATCTCATAATCCCTTTGGATGGAGAGACTTTCAAAAACACATAGTCTCCAACCAAAAACTCAAGTGGCCTCCGTCGAACATCTGCATAGCTCTTTTGTCGATTCTGAGCTATCTTAAGTCTTTGACAAATCAGTTTAACATTCTCAGACGCTTGCTCGACTAATTCTGGAGTCAATAACTTGCGCTCGCCCACTTCTTCCCACCCAATCGGTGATCGACACCGTCTTCCATACAAAGCCTCGTATGGTGCAATCCCGATGCTTGCATGATAGCTATTATTATAAACAAACTCAGCCAATGGCAGATGGTGGTCCCATGAGCCTTTAAAATCCAAAGCACAAGCTCTCAACATATCCTCGAGCGTCTGAATAGTGCGCTCGGATTGCCCATCAGTCTGCGGATGAAAAGCTGTGCTAAAATTCAGCTGAGATCCCATGGCTTCCTGAAAATGTTCCCAAAAGTGAGAAGTAAACCTGGAATCCCTATCCGATGTGATGCTCACTGCAACACCGTGTAGTCTGACGACTTCTCTCACGTATAAGTCTGCCAAAGCGCTAAGTGTATCTGTAGACTTCATAAGTAGGAAGTGAGCTGACTTCGTCAATCTATCCACTATCACCCAAATACCATCATGATTCCTCTTGGTTCTGGGCAATCCCATAATAAAGTCCATCGTAATGTGTTCCCACTTCCACATAGGTATAGGCAGAGGGTGCAGTAATCCCGCTGGCTTTTGGTGCTCTACCTTAACTTGTTGACATGTGAGACATTTTGCTACAAAATCTGCTATGTCTCTCTTCATGCCCTTCCACCAATACACCTTGCGAAGATTATGATACATCTTTGTGTTCCTCGGGTGTAATGTGTACTTAGTGGAATGTGCTTCCGTCAAAATTAGCTTCCTCAATTCATTATCCTTGGGAACACAAATACGGTTATTAAACCTTAAAATTTCATCCTCACCCATATGGAATTCTGAGGTCATACCCGATTGAATTTTCTCTATAGCCTCTGTAGACACCTTATTTTGTCCGGTTTCTAAATTTGTAAAAATAATTAATTGGGTTAAATGACATTGTATTTTAATTTAAAATTAGGCTAGAATTAAATTAGAATTTTTAGATTTAGAATCAACATTAATTAGGAAATTAAAATTAAAATAGGATTTAGGAATTAAAAAAAAAGAGAGAGAAAAGATAAAAAGAAATAAAAATAAAATAAATTTTAGGATTAGATAATTAGGATAATTAAATTTTTAGGATAATTATTTAGATTAATAGAGTTGGATTAAGATTAATATAGGAATTAAGTAGATAAAATATTAAAAAAAAAAGGGAGATAATTATTAAAATAAGTATAGTTGTATTAGGACTCTAACTAATTTGTGGCTATAAAAAGGATTAAAGCTCAGGGTTTAGGGGACAGACAAAAAATACACAATCAAGCACTCAACCCGATCACCACCGCTGCTATTCTGTCAGCTCATTTTTCTGCCTGCCTTTCGCACCACTGTTGCGAGCCCAATCACCGCATAGCTACTGCAGGTTGTCGACCCATCACGTGGATGTTTGCATGCCTCCGTTTTTGTTGCTCTTGATGATTGTTGCAAGAAAATAGGAAAGCTTTGTGAAAATGCTTGAGGCACGCCACTTTGAAAATATTAAAGAAGAGCTATAGCAAGAGAACACGTGGAAAAGGGGAATATAAAGGAAAAGAAAAAAAAAGCCAACAAGAGGTGAGGTTATTGCCCAGGTAAGTTTTTTTGTTTTATTATATTAATTGGTCAATAATTTAATAGGAGGGTTAGATAGTTAATTAATATTAGATTAATAATTTGTATATTAAAATACTAATGTTGCATGATTTAATTACTTTGATAACATTTGATTAATACATATTGAATAAACAATTTGTATGTTGATATGATTTGTTTAGTTTAATTCGTATGATATATTTTATATTTTGTATGTTTAGTATGATAGATGTTAAATAAATAAAATAGTATAAAAATAAAATAAATTAAAGGAAAAAATGTAAATAAGAATAAAATAGAATAAAGATTGAATAAGTAAATAATAAAATTATATTAAGAAGATGAATGCAAATTATCCAATGATGAAATTCCAAGAAAGTCGAATGGTACTCCTTGGAAATTTCTAGGTGAGGAGTTTGCTCTAGACTGAACCAGATTGATGGAAGGTTTAGAGTAAATTTTCAATACAATAATATGTGTTTATAGAAATAAATAAAATATAATAATAAAGACAATTAAAATAAAAATAGAAATAGGATATGGAAATAATTTGAATTAAAATATAAAATAGTAAATACAATTAAGACAATAAAAAATAGAAAATTAGTAAAGAATTGGGCATAGAGCCAAAATTAGGATTTTCATAATATATTCCGACGACGGAGCCTCTTCAAGCAAGTCAATCGGTACTACTTGAATACTCCTGAGGTGAGGAGATTTACTTATTGTCTGAACCAGATTGATGGAAAGATTTTAAGTAAATTTTCAATATTTTAAGCATATCGAAATTAAATTAAAGTAAATTTAGAAGGATTTATTGGGTATAGAGTCAATATTAGGGTTGTCATAATGTATTTAAATGATCCGACGACGGAGCCTATTTGAGCAAGTCAATTGGTACTACTTGAATACTCCTGAGGTGAGGGGATTTACTTATTGTCTGAACCAGATTGATGGAAGGATTTTAAGTAAATTTTCAATATATTAAGCACATTGAAATTAACTCAAATTAAGATAAATTTAGAATGACCTACAATAGTTGGTACCATTTTAGGATGGGCGTTGTGGGGGTGCTAATCCTTCCCCGCACGTAACCGTACTCCCGAACCCTAGATTCTTTGAACGTAGACCAAGCCTTATCTTTAGACAAGAATAGGTGACCAATCACACCTTAGATTTGGATGGTTGGTGGCGACTCCTAGAATTTTAAAGTCTAGCGGTTAGGTTCACGGACCTAGACGTTATGACAGTTTGGCGACTCCACTGGGGACATTAGAGAGTCAGGCCAACATATATTTTAGGTCATTAGAAATTTGCTTAGAAATAATGTTGATTTCATAATGCTTAATAATCATTTCATATGCACACACTTCACATGCATACATGCATAAGCCCTCAACCCGGGCTCTATCCCTGTTAGGAGGGAGAAAAGTACCTACGCCTTCGTGAGGTGGTAACCTCCGCATGGGCTGGCGAAAAACTCCCACTCAAATTGAACCTTTCCGCTTGTAACCTATAATGGGTGAGGATTGGGTGCCTTACTAGTCATGTGTGGATGATAGTGAGGAACAATTTGGGAACCTTTAGACCTTGAATTATCCAAACCCAGCATGTAATGAAACATAAGGCTTAGCCTTAGAGTGGAACCATATTAGATTGGAGTTTAGACTCAAACCTAAGATAGGACACATGAAGGAATAAGTTTTACTTCCTCTTTTGTACATTGTTTTTGCAAAAAAAAAATCAAAAAAATATAGTTTTTCTTTCTTCCATTCTTCAAAATAAAAAAAAAGAATTTGTCTGTATCATTAAGTCATGCATAGTTGTGTGTGATTTTGCATATCATTCATGTAAGTTTGCACCTGTCTTATCATGAGGATGAACACACTTTTAATTGTTAGGAAAGATTACTAGACCTAAGGGCATTCCATGTGCATTCATTTTTGTGCATAAACATATCACCACATGAAATAATTTCAACTTAATTGTGGCACTCAAGGTATCAAAATTGCATCCACTAGACGGTCCACCCTCCACAAATACCATACAAGATATCAAGCACGCATAATGGAAGAAGACCAAAATAATAGGATAGAGAAGTTGGAAAAGGAAAATGCAGAGATAAGGGGGCAATTGAGTGAAATTACCCAGTTGCTAAAAGCCATGATTAGAGGAAAGGAGAAGATGGGTAATCAAGAGGAGGCTATCCAAGAGGCTCAACAAAGCATGCGAGACAATCCCATTTTTGTCCCCGAAGGAGGTACTGTCAAAGTCCCAATGCCTTTACAGATGCAAGGAGAAAGTCTTCAAGGAAATTCATCAACAACACAAGCTCAAAACCCAGTAGAGGTGCCAAATTTAGATGATCCCACAGAGCTAGAAAAGTTGAAGCATAAGGAAGAATATAGTGGTACTAAAGCTCAGCTGAGCTTGATAGAGGAAAGATTAAGTGCCGTTGAAGGAGTTGACTATTTTGGACCTGTTGATGCTGAAAGGTTGTGTTTGGTACCTGGTGTCGTGCTTCCACCAAAATTCAAAGTGCCTGAATTTGAGAAATTCAATGGAACATCGTGCCCAAAAGATCATCTCACCATGTGCTGTAGAAAGATGGCGGCATATGCATGGGACGACAAGCTATTGATTCATGTTTTTCAAGATAGCTTGACTGGGTCAGCTGCTAAGTGGTATAACCAATTAGAAAGGAGCAAAGTTTCCTCTTGGTCGGAATTGGCAAGGGCTTTTATAGCTCAATACAAACATGTGTCTAATGTAGCTCCTGACCGCTTATTCCTCCAAGGTATGAAAAAGAAGAAGAACGAGAGCTTCAAAGAATATGCCCAACGGTGGAGAGATGTGGCGTCGCAAGTTCAACCTCCTTTAACTGAAAAGGAAGTCACCATGTTCTTTTTGAATACTCTCAAGGCACCTTACTATGAGCGTATGCTTAGCAGTGTAACTAAGAACTTTGCAGACATGGTGTTAACCGGTGAAGCCATCGAGAATGCCATCAAAAGTGGTAAGATTGAAGCACCAGTGAATGATAGTAGGAAGGGTGGATTCTCGAAGAAGGAAGGAGATGCACAAGCTGTCTCAAATAATTCACATCACCCTTATAACCTTTACTCACCCTCAGTGAATTACACCTATTCTCAATCTTACCCACAAACCCATCCCCAAAACACATATCAACCTGTTTTCCATCGACAAACACCTACAACCTCAACAAACCACACTTTCCCACCTAATGACCAAAGGTACACCCGACCTAGCCGAAATGCTACCATAGACCCTATACCCATGACATACGCCGAGCTATTCCCAAAGTTGGTAGAGGGTCATCTCATTGCCCCTATTTATATAGAACCCTTGAAACCTCCTTACCCAAAGTGGTATGACCCCAATGCACAATGTGCCTATCATAACGGCAATTTTGGTCATTCTATTGAGAATTGCATGGGTTTGAAGGTGAAAGTCCAATCGCTCGTCAAAGCTGGACTCTTAAGTTTTGGGAAGAAAGGTGAGCCGGATGTTAATGTAAACCCATTGCCCGATCATGCTGGGGCAATGGTGAATGTGGTTGATGAAGAAGGGAATTGAGGGTTTGATATTGATCAGTTCGTGTACCCTTCAAATGCAAAGTTAGGAAATTGGACTGTTTATGAGATGCCAGTTGTTTATGCCACCCAAGAGTAATGGATTTTTTTCTTTTCATTTCCATTTGTCTTAGGTTTTCTTAGAATCTTTCAATTTTTAGGTAATGTAGAAGTGCTTATGCCCAAAAGCACTAAGATTTTCTTTTATGTATTGGGCCAACTTTCATTTATTTTCATTTTCAATAAAGGATTAGTGCGATGCATATTTCTTAATTCCTCATTCCAATCTTGTTCTTTAATGCCAAACACCAATACCCATATTCTCTACATTGTTACCAAGGTTAAAAGTATCCAAATAATGAACATGATAATGATGATGGCAATGAGTATAAAATTCAGTTCTGAAAGAGTTGCTTTGGTTGGTTGAATGGGTTTCCAATTTGCCAAGATTGTTCAAGCAAGAAGAGAATAGAAGATATTTGTCTAAAATCTTCACCTATAGAATGTTACGAGTAAAGGTGAATCTCTACATGAAATTCTAATGAGTTTGTCTCTGTTCAATAGATGACCTTTAATGAGAGTACTTGTATTGAGATGAGAAATGGCCTTCTTTCACTACCTTTCAAGCGTGAGTAAAATTATCCATTGATTACCCATTTTGAGCCTATTATATTCTTTTTGATATAACCCACCAAGAATCACCCTCCACACTGGGAGGCAAAGAAAATAGAAGATGAAAGATCAGTGGGGCAAAGAAAAAACCCTTTTGTGAAAAAAAAAGAGAACAAAAAAAAAAAGAGAATGAAAAAGGAAAGATGGTTTGAATCAAGAAAGTGAAAACCCTAGTCACATTTGAATAAAAAAGGAGAGAGAAAGCAAATTAGAATGGGGCAAAAGTCAAAATGCCTAATGAAAAATGATTCTTGGTTTGATGAACCCTGAAACATTTATTTTGGGCCTATATTATCCTTTCTTTCATGAACCCTCACCTGAGCCTACATTACGTGCCTTAAAAGTCCATTTTGATCAAATATGAGTACTCCTATTGAAGAATCATGTGTTGAATAAAGGCATACTTACACTATGAGATGATGATCCTTTGGATGGAATTAGGACAAGCAGATCAAGATAAGCAAAAAGATTTCGTCTAGATGGAAGAAGTGGGATTCCAAAGACTCTCTTGGATCCATGTGAGCATTAAATTGGGTGAAGAAATATCTGATGTTGGGGCATGAATCAGAATGGAGAACAGATAAGAGAAGTTTCATCAAGGATAATGAAGTTGAAAATAAAGAGAAATGAATAGAAAAAAAGAAAGAAAAGAAAATGAAAAAGAAAATGAAAAAAAAAAGAAAAAGAAGAAAAAAAAAAGAAAAGAAAGAAAAAATGAAAGGAGGATTTAGATCGAAAACCCAAAAAGGGCGGTTTGGATCAATGGAGTGCGTCTAAGTTAAAAACCTGAAAAGGCAGCTTAGATACCAGAAAAACTAGATGTCAATGATACAGGGGCAAGAGGATATTTTAATGAACTCAACATGATCAGACAAGATGGACTTTTGAAGGGAATTTTGTATTCATTGATCAAAATTGTTTGAATTGTTGTTATTTGGATACTATTACTTAATCTTGAAAATTCTTGCTTTTCATTCAAGCCTACTGTCCTTTTATGCTTGGCAATTTCTTGTTAAATCTTTCCAAATGTTGGATGATACCACTCTTTTCATTTCACCTATCATTTCTTTGCTATATCCTAACCTTGAGGGATTGAGAAATTATATTGCATTGATTTTGAAATTGAAATGATAATGAATGTTTGCTTGGCAAAATATGTGAAAGACTCTTATATTATTTAGGAAAATGAAAGAAAAGGAAACTTGTGAATGAATGAAAATTGGAAATCAAGAAAAACCAATGAATAAAGAAGAGTGAATGAAGATTTTAATGAGCAAATGAATGACCAGATAGGAAGGATAGTAAAGAAGAAGAGACAAGGGATAAGATAAGCTAAAGAGGGCACGAAGATAAGAGCTTCGTTGGGAGAGAAAAAATGGAAGAAGGAAAATGAGGAAAGAAATAGGACATATAAGGACAAGATGACAAATGAAAAGAGAAGAATGCATGAGATGGACTGAAACAGAAAAACCTTGTTATTGCCACAGTTAAAGTTGAAATGCTTTTCAAAGAAAACATTACATGAATAGAATAGATTGTGTGAGTAATATTGCATGAATGGCATTACACAATGACATTACATAGATAGGATAGAATGCATGCACAGTTGCATACATGATGCATTGTATGAGAAAAAGAAAAATTACAGACAAGGTTCCTTGAATACAATCTATAAGACCTTCGGGCATGATTCCTCCAGCCTTTTGGACAAGATTTTTAAAGTTTGACTGCCTGCCTGTTTAGGAGGAGCTTTTAGACAAGATTTTTAAAGTTTGACTGCCTGCCTGTTTAGGATGAGCTTTTGGACAAGATTTTTAAAGTTTGACTGCCTGCCTGTTTAGGAGGAGCTTTTAGACAAGATTTTAAAGTTTGACTGCCTGCCTGTTTAGGAGGAGCTTTTGGACAAGATTTTTAAAGTTTGACTGCCTGTCTGTTTAGAAGGAGCATTTTAGACAAGATTTTAAAGTTTGCATGCCTTTCTGTTTAGAGGGAGCTTTTTGAAAAATAAAAATAAAATAAAAATAAAAAAAAAACAAAAAAAAAGAGAAGAAATCAGGCAAAATAGGTGTCATGTCTTTGTGCAATTACTGTTTCACAGCAAATGCACAAAGAGGGGCAGCTGTAGACACCTTATTTTGTCCGGTTTCTAAATTTGTAAAAATAATTAATTGGGTTAAATGACATTGTATTTTAATTTAAAATTAGGCTAGAATTAAATTAGAATTTTTAGATTTAGAATCAACATTAATTAGGAAATTAAAATTAAAATAGGATTTAGGAATTAAAAAAAAAGAGAGAGAAAAGATAAAAAGAAATAAAAATAAAATAAATTTTAGGATTAGATAATTAGGATAATTAAATTTTTAGGATAATTATTTAGATTAATAGAGTTGGATTAAGATTAATATAGGAATTAAGTAGATAAAATATTAAAAAAAAAAGGGAGATAATTATTAAAATAAGTATAGTTGTATTAGGACTCTAACTAATTTGTGGCTATAAAAAGGATTAAAGCTCAGGGTTTAGGGGACAGACAAAAAATACACAATCAAGCACTCAACCCGATCACCACCGCTGCTATTCTGTCAGCTCATTTTTCTGCCTGCCTTTCGCACCACTGTTGCGAGCCCAATCACCGCATAGCTACTGCAGGTTGTCGACCCATCACGTGGATGTTTGCATGCCTCCGTTTTTGTTGCTCTTGATGATTGTTGCAAGAAAATAGGAAAGCTTTGTGAAAATGCTTGAGGCACGCCACTTTGAAAATATTAAAGAAGAGCTATAGCAAGAGAACACGTGGAAAAGGGGAATATAAAGGAAAAGAAAAAAAAAGCCAACAAGAGGTGAGGTTATTGCCCAGGTAAGTTTTTTTGTTTTATTATATTAATTGGTCAATAATTTAATAGGAGGGTTAGATAGTTAATTAATATTAGATTAATAATTTGTATATTAAAATACTAATGTTGCATGATTTAATTACTTTGATAACATTTGATTAATACATATTGAATAAACAATTTGTATGTTGATATGATTTGTTTAGTTTAATTCGTATGATATATTTTATATTTGGTATGTTTAGTATGATAGATGTTAAATAAATAAAATAGTATAAAAATAAAATAAATTAAAGGAAAAAATGTAAATAAGAATAAAATAGAATAAAGATTGAATAAGTAAATAATAAAATTATATTAAGAAGATGAATGCAAATTATCCAATGATGAAATTCCAAGAAAGTCGAATGGTACTCCTTGGAAATTTCTAGGTGAGGAGTTTGCTCTAGACTGAACCAGATTGATGGAAGGTTTAGAGTAAATTTTCAATACAATAATATGTGTTTATAGAAATAAATAAAATATAATAATAAAGACAATTAAAATAAAAATAGAAATAGGATATGGAAATAATTTGAATTAAAATATAAAATAGTAAATACAATTAAGACAATAAAAAATAGAAAATTAGTAAAGAATTGGGCATAGAGCCAAAATTAGGATTTTCATAATATATTCCGACGACGGAGCCTCTTCAAGCAAGTCAATCGGTACTACTTGAATACTCCTGAGGTGAGGAGATTTACTTATTGTCTGAACCAGATTGATGGAAAGATTTTAAGTAAATTTTCAATATTTTAAGCATATCGAAATTAAATTAAAGTAAATTTAGAAGGATTTATTGGGTATAGAGTCAATATTAGGGTTGTCATAATGTATTTAAATGATCCGACGACGGAGCCTATTTGAGCAAGTCAATTGGTACTACTTGAATACTCCTGAGGTGAGGGGATTTACTTATTGTCTGAACCAGATTGATGGAAGGATTTTAAGTAAATTTTCAATATATTAAGCACATTGAAATTAACTCAAATTAAGATAAATTTAGAATGACCTACAATAGTTGGTACCATTTTAGGATGGGCGTTGTGGGGGTGCTAATCCTTCCCCGCACGTAACCGTACTCCCGAACCCTAGATTCTTTGAACGTAGACCAAGCCTTATCTTTAGACAAGAATAGGTGACCAATCACACCTTAGATTTGGATGGTTGGTGGCGACTCCTAGAATTTTAAAGTCTAGCGGTTAGGTTCACGGACCTAGACGTTATGACAGCCTCCATACACTGGACATCCTCTCTCTGAACAGCCCGAATTCGGTCCATCAATTCTGGCTCAATTCTCAAACTAGCCATCATACCACCTTGCTCAAGAGATGTAACACTTAAACTGAGGCTTGCAAACTGCTCAATCAGTTCGTGTTCTTTTATCATCATATATGCTATCATACTTATATGCTTCCGACTCAGAGCATCCGCCACCACATTGGCCTTCCCCGGGTGGTACATGATCTCACAATCATAATCCGTCAGAAGCTCTAGCCACCTTCTTTGCCTCATGTTCAATTCTTTCTGGGAGAATAAGTATTTCAGACTTTTATGATCTGTAAAAATCTGAAATTTCTCACCATATAGATAATGCCTCCATATCTTTAGAGCAAATACTACTGCAGCTAACTCCAAGTCATGAGTCGGGTAGTTCTTCTCATGGTCCTTTAACTGTCTAGAACCATATGCCACTACCTTACCATGCTGCATTAACACACATCCCAAACCTTGCCCTGAGGCATCACTATATATTGCAAATCCTCCTGAACCACTAGGAATGGTGAGGATAGGTGAAGTCGTTAACCTACGCTTCAACTCTTGGAAACTTTGCTCACAAGCTTCATTCCATTCATACTTCACCTCTTTACGCGTCAGTCTCGTCAATGGAGCAGCTAGCTTCGAGAAACCCTCTACAAATCTTCTATAGTAGCCAGCTAAACCCAAGAAACTCCTAATCTCCGTTACCGTCTTCGATCTTTCCCATTGGACCACCGCTTCAATCTTTGATGGATCAACTGAAACTCCATCTTTACTAATCACATGACCTAAAAAGGAGATTTGGTTTAACCAGAATTCACACTTATTTAGCTTGGCATACAATCCTCTATCTCTGAGGGTTTCCAAAACAATCCTCAAATGTTGCTCATGCTCTTCCCGTGACCTCGAGTACACCAAGATGTCATCGATGAAGACTATGACAAACTGGTCCAAGTATTTCTTAAACACATCATTCATCAAGTTCATGAATGCTGCGGGTGCATTGGTTAACCCAAACGGCATCACCAAGAATTCATAATGGCCATACCGTGTCCTGAATGCAGTCTTAGGGATATCTTCATCTCGGATCTTCAACTGATGATATCCCAATCTCAAGTCTATCTTGGAGAAGACTTGTGCACCCTTTAGCTGATCAAAGAGGTCATCTATCCTGGGAAGAGGATACTTATTCTTGATTGTCACTTTATTCAACCACCGGTAGTCGATGCACAACCTCATACTACCGTCCTTCTTCTTGACAAAAAGCACAGGAGCACCCCAAGGGGATACGCTGGGTCGTATTAATCCCTTGTCTAGCAACTCCTGAAGCTGCTTCTTAAGTTCTTCCAATTCTACCAAAGCCATCCGGTAGGGAGCTCTTGATATAGGCTCAGTCCCTGGCACCAATTCGATAGTGAACTCCACTTCCCTATCCGGAGCAAGTCCTGGAAGATCATCCGGAAATACTTCGAAAAATTCCTTAACTACTGGAATTTCGTGAAGTGTGGGACGTTTCTGATCTACGTCTACCACGTGTGCTACAAACCCTTCACATCACAAATATGTTCTATCAATTAAATCTCAATTAAACCAAACAAGTAATTATGCTTTTGCATTACATATTTGCAAAATTTACAACATAGCTAACGGGAGAGGAGAAAATCACACTCTTAGCATGACAATCTATCATCACATGATTTTCAACTAACCAATCCATTCCTAATATAACATCAAATCCAGACATATTTAATAGGATTAGGTCAGCTATTGACTCTCTTTCTCCTACCCGTAGCTTACAATTACGATACACTATGTCCGTCATTTGGGATTCCGTAAATGGAGTAATTATTTGTAGCAATCCTCCTAACTGCTCAGGCTCAATATTTAATCTCCTAATAGCCATAGGGGAAATAAAAGAGTACGTAGAGCCTGGATCAAATAAAGCAAGGACATATGTATCATTAAGGTAAATCTTACCCTGAATTATCTTTGATGAAGCATCAGCGGACTCTTTATCGATGGCAAATACCCTTCCCTAAGTCACTGGTGCCTTTCCTTTCTCTGCCGCTGTGGCCTTACGCTGGGGTTGTGTGGTCTTAGATTGTGGTTGAGGGGTCTTTTCTGACTCTTCGGGTGCCCTTTGATTTATCTTGGGACAATCTTTAATTCTATGTCCCTGTTCACCACACCAATAGCACGCCCCACTTGCCAACCGGCAAGGCTGTGTTCCATGAAATTTCCCGCATTGCACACACCTCGGCATCGTACTCCTCGGTGAGCTAGCGGTACTACCAACTGGATCTTGTGATCTTTCATCACCTATTTTGATCCCGGTGGATCTAGGAATTCCTGTATCATAATCATCATAACTCCTATTTAACATAATTCCATATAATTATTCAATTAAGACACTTTATTTTCGTATAATGGACTTGATTACCTGTCGAGGCTTTATCATAAGGCCTATTCCTCCTAGATGGATATCTATCCCTCGAGGCCTTCTCATCTGACTTCCGCTTCATAGGTTCTTTACACTTATTCCTTGCTCGGAAGTCTGCCTGATGAAACTCATAATCCTGCTCACATAGTTGAGCCTTACGGACTGCCTCTCCATAGGTAGTGATGTCCAATGGATATAACTTAGACCTAATGGAAGGTCTCAATCCCTCCATGAATCTGTAGGTCTTATGATCCTCTCTTCTCAGTACTTCAGGATCAAATCTGCTCAGTGTAATGAACTTCGACTCATATTGGCTAACCGTCATACTTCCCTGAGTCAATTTCAAAAACTCAACCTGTAACCTCCTCTGAGCAGTACGTGGGACATATTGTTCATTAAAAGCTTCCACAAATCTATCCCACGTCACTTCAGTATGCTTAGCCTCTAATACTGTCTGAGTAGCCTGCCACCATGGTTCGGCCTCATCCACTAGCAAGTAGGCGGCCAATCCTACTTTTTCTTTCTCTGTGCAAGCCAAGTACCCAAATGCCTTGGTAACCGCTTTCATCCAATTTTCCGCGGCCAATGGGTCACTGTCCCCCTTGAACTTTGGCGGATCCAGCTTCTTAAACTCCTTTATCAGTGCCACACTGCAGTAAGCTGTAGGATCTCACCTCTCATTAGCTGGAACTGGTGGAGGTTATACCACCGGAGTAGGAGGTACTGTAGGGGTAACTGCTGGTGCATTAACGGCCACGTCCGGAAATTTAGCCATAAACTAGGTGAACATTGCGGCCATGTTTTCCATATGTTTCTCCATTTTAGCTAGTCTCGTATTCGGGCTATGCGGTGGAGATGGAGGAGAAGACTGTGTTTGGGGCGGTTCATCACGACCCCGTCCTCGTCCTCGTCTAGTACCCCTCATTCGAGTACTCATTCTGTTAAGATCATAATCAAATAACATAATTTAGTATAACCTTAAGCCGTTATACTACTTAAAATCAAGTAAGCTAGTACAGTACATTGGGGAATTACTCTAATTCTAGCTTATTGACATCGACAAACTTCAGTCGAATCTGCTCTGATACCAATCTGTGACGTCTTTGTCACTAACCAAATAACAACTAACTTTTATCTCAAATAACAAATAAATCGACCAGTTTATCCGATGTCAATCTCCCTTACTCTTATGCTTTAGGCATTTCTATCAGAGTATAATATTCATTTTCACATGCATAAATTTTTTTTTATAAACATGTGCCATATACATCAGGATCTCAAATATTCATACACCCTAATCCCCAACATATACAAAACTGTAGCATTGTACTGTAAATTAGCTGAAGTAACGGCCGACTAAATATACCTTCACGGGATGAATAGGAAGCGTGCCTCGAAGGTATCTCAAAATCCAAAAAGATGCTCCTCTATCTGGAGTGGAATTACTTCAAGTAATTTGTATGAAAAATAATTGTAAAAGAGTGAGTTTACGCTCAGTAAGAAACTCATGTAAAAGAGCGTACTATATCACTAAATGCAATTTTCCTGCTTGGCTCTATAATGTCATGTAAAATCATTATAAAGCATAGTGCTTATATTTCTTTCGCAAATATCAAATACAAGTAAATCATGCTTTCAAATATTTCCACGAATCTCAAATCACGTGAAATCAAGTAGGTAAATATAATTATTTTTAAATAGATGGGAGACAATATATATCCAACAGAATCATGCACCAAGTAATTTCTCATCATGGATACTGCAAATATATCCCGTAAGGGATAATCCAGAGAGATAATGGATACAACAAATATATCCCATAAGGGATAATCCAATATGAGGATCTCATGAGGATACCGCAAATATATCTCATAAGGGATAATCTTGAGAGATATCAAATAAATGGCATACCCACGTATGGGCTAGGGATCCTCCCCAAAGCCGAATCAAATAAAAGACTCATGGCCATTGTCTATAGCCCACAGTTTCACTAGTCAGGTGTCGTACTGCGAGTCTGAGGGCTAGACTAGAGCTCCTCAGTCAAATACAAGTAACAATTAATGTGCATGCTCTTTTGAGAGATTCATAGTCTCCAAAACTTTATTCATATAGGTTTTAAACAAGTATGAATGTTCTTTCTTAAAACAGGTTCTCAAAACCTTTCTTTTAAATAGGCAGTCGACTGGTTATATATGGCAGTCGACTGCTACCCCATGTTTTGCCTTATTGAATTTCTTTCCCTTTTTGAAATTCAATTATTATATTTTTCAAAATACAAATAGGGCAGTCGACTGGCCCCAAATGGCAGTCGACTGGTTTTGAAACAGAATGTTTTCTGAGAATTAGCAGTTGACTGGCCCCCTTGGCAGTCGGCTGGTTTTGAAACAGAATGTTTTCCGAGAATTAGCAGTCGACTGGCCCCCTTGGCAGTCGGCTGGTTTTGAAACAGAATGCTTCTGGACAAATAGCAGTCGACTGGCTCCCCCTGGCAGTCGACTGGTTTGAAAGAAAATGATTTCTGGAAAATAGCAGTCGACTGGCTCCCTTGGCAGTCGACTGGTTTGAGTCGGTTTTCGAAAAACAGCGTTTTAGATGTCTCTAGGCAGTCGGCTGCTACTTAAGGCAGTCGGCTGCTCCTAACCTAATTGGTACTAGGAAACAAGTCCGAAAATGTCATTTTCCTGCAAAGAAACAGTTGGTACTTCTCTCCAAATCCTATCAAAACATTATAAAACATGCGGACATAGTCACCCTACGTCCATTACATAAATTCCTTACCTCAATTGAGATAAATCCACAAGCTTGGTAGCCAATCTACACTTGTCCTTTTTCACTTCTTCAAGCTGTAAACATCATGACAATTTAAACCTCAATAAACCTACTATATCAACTTCATACAATCCCAAACCATCAAAATATCAACATAAAACCATCTAACTCCCTTACCTTTGCAATTCACCAATTCTTTGGATTTCTAGATCTCCTTATTCACTTGGATTCACTCTCTCATATTACAGGCATAGGTTAAGCTACCGACAGGGATCGTTTTTCTTTAGAGAAGCTTAACGAATCGATGGCCTGAAATGGTGGTTTGTCAAGGTGAGAATTTGAACACTTAGAGGAAAATATGGAAGCAACGAGAGGGAGAAAGAGATGGGCTGCCGACCTTGGCTGGTAGAGATGATGATGAGTCATGCAATTCCATTAAATGCCATTTATTTCATTGATTCATCTCAGCCCATAACCATTAAATGCTTTGACCTTTTGACCATTCAATTGCCTTAATTCCTCTTATATCCCACACATCATTTATAATTTCAGAAATTCCCATTTATTCCATTAATCCATGTTGGAAAACTATACAAGTATGGGAAAATTACAGAAAATTGGGGATTTCACATCCTTATACCACGATGCATCGTGTATCATGTTTAATTGAGATATCCTATCAAGTCATTACACAACAATATATCGTGTCCAATTTGAATTTCATATACTATTAGTTCATATTCTCATCAATCTCATAGTACATCATGTCCAATTGAGATATCGTATCAATCACTTTTCGTTTCATAATCATACTTCCGTATTCTATCATCTCATATCACTTTTCATATGAAGAATCATGATCACGGCGGTGCGAAGTCATAATTCTCTTCGTGTATATTCTATATTCATGTATCATATCATATCATATCATGACATCATGTAGATGAAATATCGATATCACCGAATCATGATACTCTTCATATACTCTTCATATTTTTGTACCATATAAGGTCATGACATATCTTATGTAAAAAGCATACTATTATGTCATGATTTAGTAGGCAACTTATGTAATTTCACTGTATGAACCACTATCATTTCAATCATATCATATATACTTTACAACATGCTCAACATATAAATTTTCAATTCGTTTCATATTTACTTTTAAGACATGCTCGGAGCATGTACAATTGCAAATCATATATTCATTTTTAGAGAATGTCTAAAACATGTGTGGTTTCAAAATATTTTTCATATACTATAAGTCATATCAGGTCTAAAGTTCATATCAAATCAATCTATACTCTAGACTGCATATCATGTCAAGTTCGACACAAAATCATATATAAATCATATAAGTGTCGAAATCATATCACATGTACTTTTAAAACATGTTTAAAACATGTACTGTTTCAAAATATATTTCATGTCAAACATGTCTCATGTATTGTATAAATCATGTCAAGTCTAGAGTTCAGATCAATAAAATCATACTCTAGACTTCATATCATATCGGTTAGAGACATGGCTAGATCCTTATCACTCTATGAATAAAGACTTAAATCATTGTAGCTGGCAGTGAAAATCATGTCATCGTCCCGTGGAAACCAACTAGGGCGCTATCTATGGCCATAAACCTCATCTCTCTCAGCGCCACTGATCAGCCGTGACTAAGACCTGTCCACGGCTATTGTTGGATAAGCATCTCTGCCTAATGAGCAAAGCTCCAATGAGGCGGTTTCCACTATGCTTTATTGAATTTAATTCTTTTAGGGTGCCTACAATCTCATAAAACATTTAAATCTTTATCTTTTCATGTCAATATCATGTAAAGCATATGGTAAAATTCTTTAAGATGCTTCATATATAAAAATGTGTATCTACCATATACGTTTTTTTTTTAAAAAACTAATCTATACTTTATTGTAACGCCCTCGGAAGCCGGATTTTCGGGCTAACTTTTTTTTTTCTTCACTTCCTATGTTTGTCACTCGCTCAGTGTAGCTAAAAACCTAAAGAGTAGAGTCCCACTTCTATAGTTGTTTAAGACTAGTTGTCTAAGGTCCCATTATAGTCTTCTCGTAAGACACGTCGAAAACGACACTAAAAAATTCCTCCCCTATTTTAGCCGATTATCTATCCCCATACTAAGTACATCATCGTTTTCAACCTGTAGCAATTCCAAATCTCAAGATAACTACCAAAATACTTAACATCCATTGATTCAGTATGTAAACATATCGAGATTTCAACTTAACTACGAATCACAGTATGTTTACAAACTCAATATCTCCTAGTACTTACATCCCGAATCCTATACACTGTGTACACAAAAGAATTTCTAGTCTGGGATATAAACAAAAGAACAAGGATTATACCTTCTTTCAGAATACAACTTCCTGCAGCTCGACAAAAAGACTCTTGATGCACCACGCTTGTGCCGAGTCTACCTGAAATGATCTGAGGTGGAAAGGGGTGAGCTTTGGGGAAAGCCCAGTAAGAAAACATACGCTAAATGATGTTAGGTTTCTACTATGTTTAATGCATGTGTATGCGTGAATGAATGTGCCAAACTCATGCTTAAAGATGTTTCATCGGAAATAATACCAAATTGATAAACCATAGTTTATAAGTTATAAAATGTTATGCCAAGTAATTTCAAAACAGATTAGTACTCAAGCATTCACAAAATCAAGATATAGTAGTAGTAGAAATGCTACATTCGCTCATCTTTGTAACAGTATCGTAATATACATTTAAAACATTTTCACGAGACGAGCATTATGAGATTCGGTAACATAACGGGGATCTTTGGAAATATAACCAAGAAGCTTTCTATGAAAGCATCCACTGTAGCTAGCAGTGGTCGGTGTCCCATACCAGGGCTCTATCCATGATCATGAATCATCCCAGCACCAGTGATCATCTAGTAGCTGAGGTACAAGTCACGACTAGTTGTCGGACAATCATACGTAATCACCGCTACCCATTTGCCACACAGGCGGGATCCATGACGCAATTACGTATACGGCGCCTCAATGCCACACAGGCTTACTGAATGCCACACAGGCATAATAAAACGCCACACAGGCGAGTGCCACATAGGCATTTCCAAGTGCCACACAGGCATTTCCAAGTGCCACACAGGCATTTCCAAATGCCACACAGGCATTATACATCATCACATGTATCATGAGTCAAAACTCGTTTAGAAATATATCTTACAAAATAGGTTGAGTACTAAAGGCATAAACCGTTCCACATACTTATAGTTTTAAAAATTGAATCGTACGAAGTCTCGATAACAGATAGCAGTGATTAATATGCATGAGGTTTTAAAGGCATTTAATAAATCCAATTTAATACCAAGAAACTTATTTAGACAATTTCTAACGAAATTTCGACATTATAACGGCATAGGTAGAACACTACCCAGCGTCATAACCACAAATCAGATACCTGTAGAAAACTCAATCAAGCAATGTATCTTCAATACACCAATTTCCAATACACATCCAAATCCAAATCCAAATCCAAATCCAACTCCGAATCCAAGTCCAAATCCAAAACATTATGCATTTAAAATTCAATCCAACGTATTTGGACAATTAACCAAAAATGCATTTAAATCCATAAATATTAAATAAAATTAATTTAAACATGCATAAGCATAGTAGACTAACAGGCATTTACCGTATATTCCCTTACCTTACGTTGCACGACACCAAGATTGGTAACGCTACACTTGCAAGCTTTACCACTTTAGCATTTTCTCAAAATTGTTCTTCACTTAACCTTTTAAGGCTCATCAAGGCGAGCACACTTGTTCTTGCTCTTCTCCCTCTTTCTTTAACCATTGTGTTTTTCCAAAACACACTTACAACTTAAATTTCCAGCCCTCCTAAAAATACACTGCCGTGGTATTAATTTGCCATCCAATAGATATATATATATATGTGTTATTCTCAATAACATTATAATATTTAGTCTAAAAATGCATCAATTACTCATGTCGCTTAACCATCGGATAACTACAACATTCATACATGTCATTCTACTAGTCTTCCTTTAATTATGAAGAATTAACATGCTACAAATTTAAATAATCCTAACCAACGTCCATGAACATTACTTAACCATAAGCTGTTGTATATAAATTTTTCCAAAGTTCGCTACACACCACGATCACTTCATAACATAAATTTAACATGCACTATTGTGGTAATTAACTCATAATTTCATTAACTAAAATGTAACACTAACTATATTTAAGTTACTTTATAATTCAAAATTTTACTACTACACAATATAAACATAGCAAGTCTTGTATAAATAATCTTACCTCTTTCAAGCATATATTCATCTTTACAAAAGAATACATTCACATTCTCAAATAAAATTACTCCATCCAACCATATGTATATTACTTACCCTTAAGCCGATTATATGAAGCATTCTCAATTCTTCCTTCTCTAAGAATTCCGTTGAAACCTCCAAGCTGAGTTCACTCCCTTGCACTTATTTATTTATTTGCCTTGTTCTTCTTTTCTATTTCAGCTCCTTTTCAGCACCCTATACACCACATATTTGTTCCTCCACGCCAAGCATCCCTCTTCCTCTGTTCATCCTTAATCACACACCAAAAGACTCCACTTTAGACACCAAAACAACCTATGTACAAGCCACATTTTAGCACCCAACAAGGCTCTCGGTACAGCCTTGATCAGTGGCCACTTTCGTTCACTTTGTAGTCTTAAAATCAGAACCCAAATGCCTCCTAAAATCCCCTGCTACTGCTGCCCTATTTTGGCCTGAACAGCAGCCAACACGGCAGTAGGTACAGACTCTTTTCCCTGCACCTACAGTCGCAATTAGCCTTTGAAACACCGTTGGAACGCCACTGCTTCAGCTGTTTCCCTTATTTCTTTCCTTCACTAGCCCCTGGCCATAACTTATCTTCTTTTCTTCTTCCCATCTTCTCGGTTTTGGTTCACCATTCAACCCTTGAACAATATCGAGCCATGCTTCAACCCAGCCGAGACATCCAATTGCTGCAGTTACTTTCTCCTTTCTCTCGGTTCAAGCCCTATTCTTAAAGCAAAATGGGTCCCCTGTTCTGCTAGCTTAACCGAGGAAGAGAGCTCCTCAATTGTAAATTTCAAGACTCCCACGTTAGTGGGAGTAGGTGAGGGAAGATTGGCTTCTTCAAGAAGCCAATCTTATATTTTATTTGTTTTATATTATTATTTAATATATATATTTGTTTATTTCAAAAGGTATTATTTATATTTTTATTTTTCTTTATATATATATATATACATATATGAAATACATTTATATTTTAATTTCCTTCATATCCTATTTTTTTATTAGTATACATCCCAAATTAAATCCCTGGGATATTTTATTTTATTTATTTATTTATTTTCTTATCTTTCATTTCTCTTTATCCAATTATTATCATTCTTGATATTTCTATCCACTAAACTCTTATGATCACTTAATCCTCATAAATTCTTAAATTTCTTCCAATAATACACTTGTCTATGTACCAAGACAATGAAATTTGCGGATATCACATTCTCTCCCCCTTAAAGAATTTGGTCCTCCAAATTCGATGAAAGTACTTTTAAAATCGGTGGTGATACTTATCTTTGTCTTGCTTTTATTTTGAAATTTCAAATCATAAACTAACCTTAATTTCAAATCAAGATTTGACTTTATCCACAAATCCATAATCTAGGAATTCTTTCCTAGTAATACTCCTATGCATTATATATATAGCTCAAATGCTCCATTCTTAAACAAATTTCTTAGTAAGCATAGGGTATAACCCTAAGCATGTCAAGCTAGGATCATTAAAAATAAAAGTGTATAAGGCATTAACAACATATTTTCTTGTTCTCATCACCCAAATTGTCAAACAATCTAAGATATTCCAACAATTACCACAGTCACATTAAATCAATAACTAAATTCATTATTCACCAAGTTCCAACAAAATCCAACTAGATTTAATATGTATTCTAAGTGTATTTTAACAACATGGTAAGAATATCTCTCATAATATTTCACATCATTCCAACAATGCTTCACAATATCCCAACACATTACAATAACCATCAAAATATTTCAACAACCCTTCAAACTCATTCACACAACCTTTTGACCATACTCCGTTATTGTTTCATCATTATTTCATTATCAATCCTCGGTTATACTCAACATTTCGTTCCCACTAATATTATTCATTCATAACATTTTAGAACTTTCCAATAAAATGCCATAATATCATAAACCAATCCAATATATTACAATATAATACCAGCGCAATCTTATAAAAGCATCTTTCATAGTTAGTCTCCATCTCAAATTTTTCAATTTCCAACCATTTCCGGTAGCATTTCGCACTATTCAAACAATTTCCCAACAACAACTTCAACAACATTCAAATCAATATCACACCAAGTTTCAACAATATTTCAATGATGTTATATCAAGTTTCTGATAATATTCTAGTAACATCGAAGTAATGCTTCAGTAGCGTTCCACAACATCAAAACAATTTCCAATTGTAAATAATAATATCTAAAATAAACTCATACCTATAACAATAT
Organism: Heritiera fomes; assembly: GCA_032173925.1. Lineage (NCBI taxonomy): Eukaryota > Viridiplantae > Streptophyta > Magnoliopsida > Malvales > Malvaceae > Heritiera > Heritiera fomes. Next base: position 21,952,938 of record JAPDPM010000001.1, on the reverse strand, counting down.
AATTCTAGCTTTTACCTTATGTAAGTATCTTACCATGCCATTTTTCCTAACTTTCACATCTTTTTGTCATATCCAAAGAGTCTCCAAAATTATTTTGCAAGAATCACTTTCTATAGTGTGTCATATTGAATTTCAACTCTATTAAAGGGAAGTTAAGAGAGTCCTTACTTCTCACCTTTTCTTGATAAGCAAGAAATGCCAAATTTATCAACTATAATTCTTTTACGAGAGTGTTAACGTGCCAGAGATAATCTAAAGATTCAGAGTTTAAGTTTAATTTTCTAGCATTTAGAGATGATATGAGCGGATGCATAGAGCCTGAATTTAATTAGGGCAAGACCTCATTATAAAAATAAGGAGTTCATCTTTCCAAATAAGTGCCTGCCTTCCAGTAATAGGGCTTAGTCCCATGGTATTTACCACAACGCGAGTAGGGTTTAGATCCTCATGTGGTAGAAGGCTTAAATCTCTTAAGTTGTGGCATTCCAACTCTCTTCATCCTTGGACCTTATCCTAAATAAGTTTTCTCTCCTTAATTCCTTATCTTTGCTTTATCTTTGTTTCTTACAGCCTTGGCCCGTCTTTGTTAGAAAATTTTTAACCTTATACCTTAGCTTTTCTCTTCTAAAACAAACGCATAATGACTGTTGTTGTAAACAAATTCAGCCTCTAAACTTGAGCAACCCATCATTACCAACCATGGAATGAAATTCACTCCAACCAACACTCGCACTTACTATACTTAGTATACAGCTCCTTTCTCTAAGTGTTTGAGGGACAATCTATAAGTACGGAGTGTGTTCTTACTAGGATCTAGCTAAGTTGAATTCTAACGAAAATCGAGCACATAACCTTTTAGAAAATGGAACCTCCTGCAAGTAGTTTACAATAAACCATGGTCCAATTCAACAACTTGAATCCACCACAGTCCCAAATAAATTTTTAAGTTCACAAATCAATCTTCAACAGTGTTTAAAATCCACAAACAGTTCCAAAGTAGTTTTAAGCCACAAATCAATCCTCAATAATGTTTGAAATCCACAATTAATCATAGATCACCAACGCTCAATACATTTTGTAATTTATAATTTTATTCATAAATAAAAATATGGCACCATCACCAACTTAGCATAGATTTCTTACACATATCCAACATATTTCCAATCTCAAATAATTCATGCTTTGTATTCCAGTCCAAGCATACTTTAAAATTCTTCAAAGAGTTACTCTAAGTGTAAAATCATTGACTCAATTCATGACGATCCAAATACTCTTGGCATGAAACTCTCATCGACATTTATCGTCACATCCGCAATGACTCAATATGTTTCCTTCAATCATTGATGCATATATATGTATATATTCATCCACATAGCACCTTCAAAACCCAATGTATATGTGCGTGGTACCAATATGGCCAACCACAACTTAGTAATGATTTTCTTATCTCTTTATGCCAAAGCTTAGTGCTTTGCAACACCACATATGCACTTGACAAATTGTCACTTCCTTGTTTCCTATTCCTAGAATTTCCTCTATGTCGTGAACCTTTATAGGCTCCTTTGTGTTTTTTCTCGACTTTGGAATAGCTATATCAACTCACTTTCCTTGGTGTTTCTCTACAATTAAATACCAATATCAATCATTGCTCTAGCATACAGACATATGTATATATAAATAGATCAATGCAAAGGAATTATCTTTACTCTTAGACATTAGCTTAGCCGAACCATTTTACCAAATCTCCACCATGCTTTTCAACAAATCTTACACTATATCTTATTTTTATTTCAGCATGTCATCAATATTTCATTACCTATATATATATATATATTTTACTTAACTCACTTTCGATAGCCTTTGCCATTATTCCTTATAGTGGCCGAACCTCATGCTTTTTGTTTCCTTTAGTCTTTTAATTGCAACAACACCTCCAAAACAATAGTCAATATTCAAGTTTCTCCAGCCAGCTATCATCACACAACACCTTAACATTAATCCACAACACATACATGTATTAATCTCAAGCTAAAGGATAAGCCTAACCTTGGTTTCTTATAGTAGTGAAATCAGTCCCCTTACTTTGTTTATGATTTTTTTTTTCTACTACTATTCTGTTTCAGTTTCCAGTAGCAAGGATCAACATTTTCAGTTCCCTTTCCTTGTTGTTTCTGCTTTAGCTATGCCTCCATCAAGTTCTTTTCCTCTTCCTTTACTTTCCTTCTCCCCCAATGCCCACGTTTCCAACTGGTTGCTGTGAGCTCCTGTCCTAGCTCTAACAACCCTAGTCAATGCTAACTTCCAGCCGCTGCTGCCTTACGGTGGCAGCAACTCCTTCCTTTCTTCCTTCAATCAGTAGCCAGCTCAATTCCCCTATTTGGAGACCTCTCTAATACCCAAATCGACATTCTGTCAACACCAAAAGAGGCCCTCCTTCAACTGTCGGCCTTCACTTGATTTTCCATAACCAATGTAAAAACACTACTAATTGTGTCTCTCACTGTCAAGCAGTTCTTGGCCTTATGATTTACCTTTCCACACTTAAAACAAACACCTGTCTTCAAGTAGCTGAACTTAATGCCATGATAATTACTACAAAATGAGGAGGGTTTAGATCTCGATGTAGTAACAGGCTCAAAACTTAAGTTGAGGAGTTACTATTCTCTACCTCCTTTTGGGGCATTATTCTTAACAGACTTCCTGTTTCTAAGCCACATACTCTTTCCCTTGCCTTATCAACCACTTTACTAGCATCATGGAGGTGATACCTTTTGAGGTTGAGGCCATTACAAAAGAGAAAGCAGTGGCGGTGAGGTACTCGTGGATGTCAGGAGTTGTAACCAAAATGCCAAATAGACATGACATTAAGAGCATTATCTTCATGCTGTAGATGGGTCAATCAAGTATTGAAACCCTCATGTCGTATGAGTAAGTTTTTTTTTTTTTTTTGAGGTGAAGATGTGGTCCACCAATCCCACTTATTTTAATTCGGGTTTTCCTACGTCAAAAACGAGCATCGTACATGCTTTCGAACACTATTCGTAGTTTATATCCAGACAATACACAGTGACATGGGATGTAAGTCCAATTCTAACCTACCTACACTGATACGAGATTAGACAAACTATGCTCTGATACCATTCTTTCACGCCCTCGGAAGCCGGATTTTCGGGCTAACTTTTTTTTTTCTTCACTTCCTATGTTTGTCACTCGCTCAGTGTAGCTAAAAACCTAAAGAGTAGAGTCCCACTTCTATAGTTGTTTAAGACTAGTTGTCTAAGGTCCCATTATAGTCTTCTCGTAAGACACGTCGAAAACGACACTAAAAAATTCCTCCCCTATTTTAGCCGATTATCTATCCCCATACTAAGTACATCATCGTTTTCAACCTGTAGCAATTCCAAATCTCAAGATAACTACCAAAATACTTAACATCCATTGATTCAGTATGTAAACATATCGAGATTTCAACTTAACTACGAATCACAGTATGTTTACAAACTCAATATCTCCTAGTACTTACATCCCGAATCCTATACACTGTGTACACAAAAGAATTTCTAGTCTGGGATATAAACAAAAGAACAAGGATTATACCTTCTTTCAGAATACAACTTCCTGCAGCTCGACAAAAAGACTCTTGATGCACCACGTTTGTGCCGAGTCTACCTGAAATGATCTGAGGTGGAAAGGGGTGAGCTTTGGGGAAAGCCCAGTAAGAAAACATACGCTAAATGATGTTAGGTTTCTACTATGTTTAATGCATGTGTATGCGTGAATGAATGTGCCAAACTCATGCTTAAAGATGTTTCATCGGAAATAATACCAAATTGATAAACCATAGTTTATAAGTTATAAAATGTTATGCCAAGTAATTTCAAAACAGATTAGTACTCAAGCATTCACAAAATCAAGATATAGTAGTAGTAGAAATGCTACATTCGCTCATCTTTGTAACAGTATCGTAATATACATTTAAAACATTTTCACGAGACAAGCATTATGAGATTCGGTAACATAACGGGGATCTTTGGAAATATAACCAAGAAGCTTTCTATGAAAGCATCCACTGTAGCTAGCAGTGGTCGGTGTCCCATACCAGGGCTCTATCCATGATCATGAATCATCCCAGCACCAGTGATCATCTAGTAGCTGAGGTACAAGTCACGACTAGTTGTCGGACAATCATACGTAATCACCGCTACCCATTTGCCACACAGGCGGGATCCATGACGCAATTACGTATACGGCGCCTCAATGCCACACAGGCTTACTGAATGCCACACAGGCATAATAAAACGCCACACAGGCGAGTGCCACATAGGCATTTCCAAGTGCCACACAGGCATTTCCAAGTGCCACACAGGCATTTCCAAATGCCACACAGGCATTATACATCATCACATGTATCATGAGTCAAAACTCGTTTAGAAATATATCTTACAAAATAGGTTGAGTACTAAAGGCATAAACCGTTCCACATACTTATAGTTTTAAAAATTGAATCGTACGAAGTCTCGATAACAGATAGCAGTGATTAATATGCATGAGGTTTTAAAGGCATTTAATAAATCCAATTTAATACCAAGAAACTTATTTAGACAATTTCTAACGAAATTTCGACATTATAACGGCATAGGTAGAACACTACCCAGCGTCATAACCACAAATCAGATACCTGTAGAAAACTCAATCAAGCAATATATCTTCAATACACCAATTTCCAATACACATCCAAATCCAAATCCAAATCCAAATCCAACTCCGAATCCAAGTCCAAATCCAAAACATTATGCATTTAAAATTCAATCCAACGTATTTGGACAATTAACCAAAAATGCATTTAAATCCATAAATATTAAATAAAATTAATTTAAACATGCATAAGCATAGTAGACTAACAGGCATTTACCGTATATTCCCTTACCTTACGTTGCACGACACCAAGATTGGTAACGCTACACTTGCAAGCTTTACCACTTTAGCATTTTCTCAAAATTGTTCTTCACTTAACCTTTTAAGGCTCATCAAGGCGAGCACACTTGTTCTTGCTCTTCTCCCTCTTTCTTTAACCATTGTGTTTTTCCAAAACACACTTACAACTTAAATTTCCAGCCCTCCTAAAAATACACTGCCGTGGTATTAATTTGCCATCCAATAGATATATATATATATATATATGTGTTATTCTCAATAACATTATAATATTTAGTCTAAAAATGCATCAATTACTCATGTCGCTTAACCATCGGATAACTACAACATTCATACATGTCATTCTACTAGTCTTCCTTTAATTATGAAGAATTAACATGCTACAAATTTAAATAATCCTAACCAACGTCCATGAACATTACTTAACCATAAGCTGTTGTATATAAATTTTTCCAAAGTTCGCTACACACCACGATCACTTCATAACATAAATTTAACATGCACTATTGTGGTAATTAACTCATAATTTCATTAACTAAAATGTAACACTAACTATATTTAAGTTACTTTATAATTCAAAATTTTACTACTACACAATATAAACATAGCAAGTCTTGTATAAATAATCTTACCTCTTTCAAGCATATATTCATCTTTACAAAAGAATACATTCACATTCTCAAATAAAATTACTCCATCCAACCATATGTATATTACTTACCCTTAAGCCGATTATATGAAGCATTCTCAATTCTTCCTTCTCTAAGAATTCCGTTGAAACCTCCAAGCTGAGTTCACTCCCTTGCACTTATTTATTTATTTGCCTTGTTCTTCTTTTCTATTTCAGCTCCTTTTCAGCACCCTATACACCACATATTTGTTCCTCCACGCCAAGCATCCCTCTTCCTCTATTCATCCTTAATCACACACCAAAAGACTCCACTTTAGACACCAAAACAACCTATGTACAAGCCACATTTTAGCACCCAACAAGGCTCTCGGTACAGCCTTGATCAGTGGCCACTTTCGTTCACTTTGTAGTCTTAAAATCAGAACCCAAATGCCTCCTAAAATCCCCTGCTACTGCTGCCCTATTTTGGCCTGAACAGCAGCCAACACGGCAGTAGGTACAGACTCTTTTCCCTGCACCTACAGTCGCAATTAGCCTTTAAAACACCGTTGGAACGCCACTGCTTCAGCTGTTTCCCTTATTTCTTTCCTTCACCAGCCCCTGGCCATAACTTATCTTCTTTTCTTCTTCCCATCTTCTCGGTTTTGGTTCACCATTCAACCCTTGAACAATATCGAGCCATGCTTCAACCCAGCCGAGACATCCAATTGCTGCAGTTACTTTCTCCTTTCTCTCGGTTCAAGCCCTATTCTTAAAGTAAAATGGGTCCCCTGTTCTGCTAGCTTAACCGAGGAAGAGAGCTCCTCAATTGTAAATTTCAAGACTCCCACGTTAGTGGGAGTAGGTGAGGGAAGATTGGCTTCTTCAAGAAGCCAATCTTATATTTTATTTGTTTTATATTATTATTTAATATATATATTTGTTTATTTCAAAAGGTATTATTTATATTTTTATTTTTCTTTATATATATATATACATATATGAAATACATTTATATTTTAATTTCCTTCATATCCTATTTTTTTATTAGTATACATCCCAAATTAAATCCCTGGGATATTTTATTTTATTTATTTATTTATTTTCTTATCTTTCATTTCTCTTTATCCAATTATTATCATTCTTGATATTTCTATCCACTAAACTCTTATGATCACTTAATCCTCATAAATTCTTAAATTTCTTCCAATAATACACTTGTCTATGTACCAAGACAATGAAATTTGCGGATATCACATTTATAGCGTTTATATAAGTGTTAGTATAACGTCTCAAGTTGTAATAAGTTATACTTAAAAGTGATGCTATAAAACAATTTAGTATGCAACTTCGGTAATATTTTCATCAAATACAGTGAAGCTATTCATTTAACTTTATCACCATCACTTATTCGATATCAAGACTTTCTTTCTGTCCAATCAGTAAATCACTATTCGAATCATTCAATATTCATTTCATTCAGTATTCAAATTGCTCAGTACTGAAATTATTCGATAATCAAATCACTTGGTATTCAAACCATTCGGTATTCAATATCCTTTTTCGATAATTATCGACTACAACAATCATTTGTATATTCCATTATCGACACTAGTACCACGTCATTAGTATGAATCCTTTTAGTATCTATGAGTATTTAAATACTAGGCTTCTATATAGCCATCAAGGTACTGAAATTATGCAAAAACAATATCATCATTCGATATTTATTCCCGAGTCGACATCGAGGATAACAGAACCACAAGATTGATAGTCACTTATCAAATCCATCTATGGTTTGATCTATTGACGCACGTTTCATAATTTCCGACTTCAGGTTCAATTTCATTCACTATCACAAAATCATATCACAATCCTCAAATCAATTTTCATATGGCATGTATAATTTAATACCGAACTTATGAAATTGTCGATCTTATTATTCAAGGCCTATTCCAAGGTTATAACTAAATCATATGTTCACATGTCTATCGCTCATGTGTTTGAACCTATAAATGATCAAATTGTGTCGTAATTCAACCTTAATTTAAATAAGATTATGTATGCACGATTCATGCGTTCATTATGACTCACTATCGTAACTATCCATTGTATACCATAGCATTGATACTAAGACCCATATCACTAGTGTAGGTCCGCCTATGATCTCCCGTATATTCGGAAATACGATGTAATAAAATAAAATCCTCTCAATATTGACCCCTCGCAATGTTTGTGTTATCATGTTTCAAAAACTACTCCAACATCAAGAATCAAAATCAATTAATTCTAAAATCATCGCTGCGTCGATAATTCCACAATTCAGTCGCCCAGCCATTTAAATTACAACTTCAATATTCTCTTCCAAACCATATCATATAATCATCGTTACTTTTATCAATAAATCGACTAATCGATATTCCACCTCAATCTTGACTTGGTAACCAATTTGTGATAGTAAGATAAATCTATTTATCGATTCTATAAGGCTTACATCATGTGACTCATCATGTTATCATACTCAATCATTTACCTTCTCAACTACTCCAAAAATCAAAATTTCTAGCAACATGATAAAGTCCTTTCAAAACTTATCTTTCGATAATTCTTTCCAAAATTCCATATGTGCGAGAAAACTTAACCTTTTTCATCAAACATTTTCATATAAATTTTGGCAGCATAACGACTTAATTTAATCAAAACCTCCTGCAAGGAAATACAATTTATAACCACACAACCGTTGTTTCTCACCATTTATTTATTTCTTACTAAGACCCCTACCACCAATTGTAGGTCCTCTTAGCATTTAAAAATCATTTCAATATGCATCATATCAAAAATCATAATTTCAAATCATATAATATAATGCTAGTAATGCTTTATAAAAGTATCTTACCTCTCCGACTTCCGAGCCTAGCTGAATTCCACCACTAGCCTCATTTCCATGCTGTCACAATTTAACACACATATATATTCGCTTAGAAAGAATTTCAATAAATTCTATAAGTTGCTACAGAACATAGCAAAAATCTTTAAATCTCTTACCATTTTGTTCTCTTCTCTTTCTTTTTCTTCTCTTCCTTCTTTCTTCTCCTTCTTTTTCCTTTCTTTCTTTTTCTTCTCTTTCTTTTTCCTTTCTTTTCTTTTCTTTTCTTTTCTTTTTCTGTCTTCATTCTTTTTTTTTCCTTTTCTGGCTTGAACCTGTTCGGACTAGTTCGGTCAGGTCAGACCGGTTCGGCCACCGGTGGCCACCATTTCCATCGGTTCACGATTCCCACAGTTGGCCGACGCTGCGAGGATGCCAGATCTGGCCTCTGTTTCTCCCCGTCACTGGCGACGGCGTCGGATCTGGAAGCTTCACTTTCGGCCTCCTCCTTCTCGTTTTCTCCCTCTTTTCCACCATTTCCTTCATCGTCAGCCCTTCCTTCCTCCAGATCGAACCTTACCAGAGCCTCGCAAAGCGACGATGACACGCGGATCGGTCGGCTCGCCTCCTTTCCTTTTCCTTTTCTCGTCTCCTTTCCTCTTCGCTTTCCGTTCGTTTCTCTTCTCCTTTTTCTTTCTCGCTGTCGGCGTCGGCTTCCTCTCCTCGGCTCGCCGGCGATGTTGCTGCCTCTTCCTTTTCCCGGCGTCGGCCGGCTTCTCCATTTTTTTGTTTTTCTTTAAGTTTCTCCTCTGTTTGTTAACAGAAGAGAAACAAAGCTGGGAATCGGGTTATTCCCGATTCCCGCCTTTTTTATTTTTTTTTCTTTTATTTTTTTAATTATATTTATAAATAAATATTTACAAATATAATTATTAATTTATATATATGTATATATAAATACACATATTTATTTTTCTTAAATTTTGGATTTCCTATTATCCAAAATAATTATACTCATTTCCATCTCTTTAATATTTGGATCTCTTAATATCCGAAAATTATTTAAAATAATTTCCTCAACTTCATCACTTCATCAAATTTGGGAATTCCAACAATTTTCCCATCTCGTTATTAAATTTTTTTTTTACTTTCGCTTATTTATTTGCATAAATTAAATTCCCGAGTAATTTAATACCAAAAATAGGAAAAATTTTCGGTTATCACATCCTCCCCACCTTAAGAGATTCGGTCCTCCGAATTGAACTTAAGTTAAAAAGTGGTACTGTTCCGTGTGCTCATAATTCTTGACTTTCAGGTCACCTTTTAATTAATATTGCCAGTATACCTTCAACATCAAAATTACTTCTAGACCACTTAATATCGTCTTTCATAATATATTTATACTCTCGAAAAATTATTTTATCAATTTGAGAGTTCTCACTTTCCATTCCTTTTGCACCATATATGATCCACACTATTTATCACCTATTTTTCTCATTTGGAGCCAAGTCAATATAGCTTCGTAGCTATCATTTAGACAATTTAATCGGTAGTATATATTTATCCCAGAAGCTTCTAAATCTCGTGCACCTGCTCTTAATATATCTGTAAGCGTTCACAAATTACGCTCGAATATTCATATCAATTCGGAGCGGTGCCATCAGTAAATTTTGGAATCTCAAGGCCTTTTGCTATTTTCTATAAGCATATGGCAAGTCAGAGACTCCTATCACATGTAACGCTCACTGGAACTTCACATACCTTCTCATCATTTCATAGTCATATTTCGACTGTGGCACAAGAGAATCTAAGAGTCTGATGATGGAAAAGTAATTCCATTTAAACAATTCGTCTTAAATCACTTCCATATCATCATATTCCTTTTGTTCAATTGAAAAGGTTAGGATCTTTCTCTTTCACTAAGCTCTTAAGTCTCCATGTAGCCTCTTCACATGGATTATACTACCAAAGAACCTTCACTAGGGGAGGGGACTTTGGCCTCAAAGCCTTCTCCTTTTTGTACATAATCCATATTGGCCCCTTTATACTTCTAATTTGTTTTGTCGTTTCACTCTTTGCAACATGCGTCTTCTTATAAATCAAAATCGTAATTTCAATTTCCAATAGTCCTCATAATTAAGATGGAATTGTGCTTTCAATTAATCCATATACTTTTGTTTGATTATCTTCATTGGTGTAATGTCACAAGTTTTGGGTGACTTTATAAAATAAAACCCTTAGATTGAGCCTATTATATAGTTCCAGTTCCATATCATCACATGACATATCCTAGGTCAACTATATTAGGTCATTCCATTGGCAATTCTTTTACCTCTTTCAATCATTCTCAATCTACATATCGATTGTATCCTATACGATCATTCCATTATCTTCAAATATAAAATGTCACACTCAATCATTCTCGATCATTCAATGTCTTATTCCTTTAAGGTGGTGCACTATTCTTCTATACCGTAGCGGTATCATTCATTAACTATTCTCAGTCTATCTCAATAGGCCATCGATTGGCATCCTTTATGTCATGGCCCAGCCCGTTTCAATAGGCCATTAACTGGTATCACCCATACCAATAGCTGACTAATCTTGGTATAGATCGAAAATCCACAAGTTTACATGTAGACACTACACAGTACATGAGATGTAACACTATCACGATCTCAACTACACCGACACGTACTAGATAAACCGTGCTCTGATACCATTAAATCTGTCACGACCCGAAGGCCGCGACTTTCACTTAATACTTATACTTAGTCTACAAATTTATGGACTAAATTTTTCTTTTTCATTTTAAGGTTTGTATTCGGTGTCAGTGTAATTACTACTCTAATTTCACTGATTCTCTATACAATACTTTATCACAGTTCTAAGTTACATCCTGACTCGTTGAATAAAATACGAACTGTGCATTAATTAAAGTCTGTACATGTAAACAAGAGATTTACAAAAATGTATACCTCAAAGTAACGAAGTGGATTCGTAGGATAATGGCCAGTGCCAAACCTACATACCATCTCCGAAGGCCCACTTAAAAGCTTTCATAGCAGATTGTACTTTAATAATCTGGAAAGAGATGAAATTTAGTGGGGTGAGCAAAACCACGGCTCAGTAAGATAATAATATAAATGCAAGAGTAGAATTTTACTGTCTTAAACCGCAATGCTTAAAACCTGCAAGTTTGCAATTACAGTTCACCTTTTTCATTGATAACATTTCTTTATCTCAATTCCTGTCATCTGTCTATCACTCAGACTTCTAAATAAATCAAAAATCATTTTCAATCTTCTTATCCTTATACAACAATGCATCGTGTATCATGTTTAATTGAGATATCCTATCAAGTCATTCCACAACAATATATCGTGTCCAATTTGAATATCATATACTATTAATCCATATTCTCATCAATCTCATAGTACATCATGTCCAATTGAGATATCGTATCAATCACTTTTCATTTCATAATAATACTTCTGTATTCTATCATCTCATATCACCTTCCATATGGAGAATCATGATCATGGTGGTGCGAAGTCAAAATTCTCTCCGTGTATATTCCATATTCATGTATCATATCATATCATGACATCATGTAGATGAAATATCGATACCACCGAGTCATGATACTCCTCATATACTCTTCATATTTTTGTACCATATAAGGTCATGGCATATTTTATGTAAAAAGCATACTATTATGTCATGATTTAGTAGGCCACTTATGCAATTTCACTGTATGAACCACTATCATTTCAATCATATCATATATACTTTAGAACATGCTCAACATATAAATTTTCAATTCGTTTCATATTTACTTTTAAGACATGAACGGTGCATGTACAATTGCAAATCATATATTCATTTTTAGAGCATGTCTAAAACATGTGCGGTTTCAAAATATTTTTCATATACTATAAGTCATATCAAGTCTAGAGTTCATATCAAATCAATCTATACTCTAGCCTGCATATCATGTCAAGTTCGATACAAAATCATATATAAATCATATAAGTGTCGAAATCATATCACATGTACTTTTAAAACATGTTTAAAACATGTACTATTTCAAAATATATTTTATTTCAAACATGTCTCATGTATTGTATAAATCATGTCAAGTCTAGAGTTCATATCAATAAAATCATACTCTACACTTCATATCATATCGGTTAGAGACTAGGCTAGATCCCTATCACTCTATCAATAAAGACTTAAAATACTGTAGCTAGCAGTGAAAATCATGTCATCGTCCCCTGAAAACCAACTAGGGCACTATCTATGGCCATAGACCTCATCTCTCTTAGCCCCGCTGATCAGGCGTGACTGAGACCTGTCTACGGCTATTGTCGAACAAGCATCTTTGCCTAATGAGCAAAACTCCAATTAGGTGGTTTCCACTATGCTTTATTGAATTTAATTCTTTTAGGATGCCTACAGTCTCATAAAACATTTATTCTTTATCTTTTCATGTCAATGTCATGTAAAGCATATGGTAAAATTCTTTAAGATGCTTCATATATAAAAATGTGTATCTACCATATACTTTCTTTTTTTTTTAAAACTAATCTATACTTTATAGCATTCATATAAGTGTTAGTATAACGTCTCAAGTTGTAATAAGTTATACTTAAAAGCGATGCTATAAAACATTTCAGTATGCAACTTCGGTAATATTTTCATCAAATATAGTGAAGCGATTCATTTAACTTTATCATAATCAATTATTCGATATCAAGACTTTCTTTCTGTCCAATCAGTAATTCACTATTCGAATCATTCAATATTCATTTCATTCAGTATTCAAATTGCTCAGTATTCAAATTACTCGATAATCAAATCACTTAGTATTCAAACCATTCGGTATTCAATATCCTTTTTCGATAATTATCGATCATAACAATCATTTGTATATTCCATTATCGACACTAGTACCACATCATTAGTATGAATCCTTTTAGTATCTATGAGTATTTAAATACTAGGCTTCTATATAGCCATCAAGGTACTGAAATTATGCAAAAACAATATCATCATTCGATATTTATTCCCGAGTCGACATCGAGGATAACAGAACCACAAGATCGATAGTCACTTATCAAATCCATCTTTGGTTTGATCTATTGACGCACATTTCATAATTTTCGACTTGAGGTTCAATTTCATTCACTATCACAAAATTATATCACAATCCTCAAATCAATTTTCATATGGCCTGTATAATTTAATACCGAACTTATGAAATTGTCGATCTTATTATTCAAGGCCTATTCCAAGGTTATAACTAAATCATATGTTCACATGTCTATCGCTCATGTGTTTGAATCTATAAATGATCGGCTTGTGTCGTAATTCAACTTAATTTCAATAAATTTATGTATGCATGATTCATGCGTTCGTTATGAGTCAATATCATGACTATCCATTGCATACCACAGCATTGATACTAAGACCCATATCACTAGTGTAGGTCCGCCTATGATCTCCCGTATATTTGGTAATACGATGTAATAAAATAAAATCCTCTCAACATTGACCTCTCACAATGTCTGTGTTATCATGTTTCAAAAACTACTCCAACATGAAGAATCGAAATCAATTAATTCTAAAATCATCGCTACGTCGATAATTCCAAAAGTCAGTCGCTCAGCCATCTAAATTACAACTTCAATATTCTCTTCCAAACCATATCACATAATCGTCGTTACTTTTATCAATAAATAGACTAATCGATATTCCACCTCAATCTTGACTTGGTAACCAATTCGTGATAGTAAGATAAATCTATTTATCGATTCTATAAGGCTTACATCATGTGACTCATCATGTTATCATACTCAATCATTTACCTTCTCAACTACTCCAAAAATCAAAATTTCCGGCAACATGATAAAGTCCTTTCAAAACTTATCTTTCGATAATTCTTTCCAAAATTCCATATGTGCGAGAAAACTTAACCTTTTTCATCAAACATTTTCATATAAATTTTGGTGGCATAACGGCTTAATTTAATCAAAACCTCCTGCAAGGAAATACAATTTATAACCACACAGCCGTTGTTTCTCACCATTTATTTATTTCTCACTAAGACCCCTACCACCAATTGTAGGTCCTCTTTGCATTTAAAAATCATTTCAATATGCATCATATGAAAAATCATAATTCCAAATCATATAATATAATGCTACCAATGCTTTATAAAAGTGTCTTACCTCTCCGACTTCCAAGCCTAGCTGAATTTCACCACTAGCCTCATTTCCATGCTGTCACAATTTAACTCACACATATATTCGCTTGGAAAGAATTTCAATAAATTCTATAAATTGCTACGGAACATAGCAAAAATCTTTAAATCTCTTACATTTTTTTCTCTTCTCTTTCTTTTTCTTCTATTCCTTCTTTCTTCTCCCTCTCTTTCCTTTCTTTCTTTTTCTTCTCTTTCTTTTTCCTTTCTTTTCTTTTCCTTTTATTTTCTTTCTTCCTTCTTTTTTTTCCTTTTCTGGCTTGAACCGATTCGGACCGGTTCGGTTGGGTCGGTCCGGTTCGGCCGATTCGGCCACCGGCGACCACCATTTCTGCTAGTTCACGCTTCCCACAGTTGGCCGACACTGCTAGGATGCAGGATCTGGCCTCCGTTTCTCCCCATCACTGGCAACGGTACCGGATCTGGAAGCTTCCCTTTCGACCTCCTCCTTCTCGTTTTCTCCCTCTTTTCCACCGTTTCCTTCATCGTCGGCCCTTCCTTCCTTTAGATTGGACCTCACCAGAGCCTCGCAAAGCGACAGCGACATGCGGATTGGCCGGTTCGCCTCCTTTCCTTTTCCTTTTCTCCTCTCCTTTTGTAATGGTCTGTGACTACATTTTTCACATAATACTACACAACTTATCCGGTTGGGCTGTCTGTGATACTTCACTTTTCATATTATGTTAAACAATTTTATACAACAATGTTTATATTATACACATCCCCTAACTTAATTAATAGACAAGTAGTACTGTAGACATGTCCAAATACAGAAAATAAATGATAGTACCTCATATATCTCATTTCAGTCTGTCACATTGTCCTTTGTGTATAGCCGTGATCCACAATCATCGGATCTCACAATCATCAAAATCTGAAATGTTAAAATTGGGGAGTGAGCAAAACCACGGCTTAGTAAGAGAGTTATATGCAATACTTGATATTCAACTTCCTATATGCTGAAAAACTTTTGTTTTTACTTTCTTTAAAATTTCCTAGCATGGCTTTAGGCTCACATGTAGGAAGGATACTACAGTCAGCTAGGGATCCGGATGGAGTAAGGTAGGTATTTTGAAATACCTGTCTTATCCCAAAACCTAGAAGCAATTGTAGAGAGTACTATATTCCTTGTTCTCAAAACGATATAATTTTCATTTTCACAGAGTAAACCACTTATTTCTTTTCATTTCAGTATAATTTAAAACTCGTGACAGTTCAGTAGTAAAACAGTGGTTTACTTCTCTTCTTTTCAGTACAGTTAAAACACTTGACAGTACAGTATTCTTCATTTCTCTTCAGTACAGTAATAACACGTGATAGTACAGTGGTTTGTAAACATCCAAATCCTTGGATAACCACTTTTGCAATTATTTCTATCTTAGAAATAATTTTCATGTTACTCTTTGCAAATAAACATTAATTTCTCTTTAATTCAGTAACCGTATCTTACAATTAAGTAAAACCGTAATATTCAGTAAAACAGTATTTAGATACGATTCAGTCAGTAAACAGTAAATAATAGCTACCAATTCAGTAAATAGTATACAGTAGCTTTCAGTTCAGTAAACAGTAAATAATGGCTACCAATTCAGTAAACAGTATACAGTAGCTTTCAGTTCAGTAAACAGTAAATCATAGCTTTCTTTTTAGTAGAACAGTAATCAGTGGCTACCAATTCAGTAAACAGTACAGTTCAGTAACACAGTGTTTTGGTACGGTTTTGCTCAGTAAACAGTACAGTAGTTCAGTACAGTAAACAGTACAGTACAGTAAATAGGATTCCATAAATCCTTTCAATAAACAGTAATCAGTAAGTGAGACTAGGCATCACCTTACAATTAAATCATGCTATCATCGTCCACTAAGGGACACAATAATCATCATCCCTAAAGGGACACAGTAATCATCATCCCTAAAGGGACACAGTAATAGTATAATAGTGAGATCTATGGCTATGATCTATAATATGTCCTCGGTGTACACTTACCAGGTGACATCCGGGACGCTGATGATCTGATGATTGGCAGGTCTATTAGCCACGTGACAGTAATAGTAATAGTATGATGCATGAAATCAGGGCCTAAGTCTCAACACCGTATAAAAACCATACCATAGCCTTTATGGATTTTAAACACAATAGTGTAAAACATTTCACAATCATCCATAAGGCTCACATGTAAATATCATCATCTTTATGAAATAATTAAATTAAATCACATTTCTCAAAATATTTCATAAAGGTATAAATCATATTTTCCATACGGTGAAAACAGTTTATAAATCGTCACTGTAAAATATAAAAGGTCATAATTGTCTTTTTCACCGTAAAACATATACGCACTCCTTTCCGTGCTTTTTATCGAAAACATGGTTTTCAAAGTTATTGGAACTCAAATCAATTATTTTTATGATTTATGGAAAAATAAATATTTATTTTCCAATTCAACAATTCCATCACCATGTTTTCCTCTATAAACACGTGTAGAGACTTTCTAGTCTCAAAATACTGTTTTTCATCTCAGTTAACCTTTATGGAATTTCTATAAATAATTATCTTCACAATTTAGACCATAAAGGTTATTTATGAAATCAGGTGAATATTTGAAGAATATTGATAAAATATTCACTTTGTGTCTTTTCACCTTTCATCTCGTATTACGTGTAATCTTACACCTCGAGAGAATTTTCGATGCTTTTACTTCCATACTTCTCAAAAACATGAATATTTTAAAATTAAACTTCCATATATTCATGTTTTATGAAAAATACTTGATTTCTCGATTTTCATGGTTGGAAATCATTTCTCGTGAAATCAAATCACTTATTATAATTTTGGGCAATTTTCGGTAAATTTTCGGCAGTATATCAGCTGCCGATTGGCTAGCCTCCTGCACGGAAAATACAATTTATATTTTCAGCCGGTAAATCACCACAATTTTCCAACCAATCATTATCAACAACATTTATAAAATCAAATGCATATTTAAAACATGCATACTGAATATCCTTACAGGCTACACATGCCTCCCTTACCAGTCTTATGTAGACGATCGTCCCGGTTACGCTAACCGAAATTCGTCGACTCGGGCTGGAAAATAATTTTATCGAAAATTATTAATAATTTTCTTCTTAATTTTAAACTACTAATATTCATATAATGCAGCCTCTAATGTCATAAAATAAGTATAGCCAGTATAAATTATACCGGTGTTAAAACTCAATTTCTTCATTCTAGCTCCTTTCTCGGTTTTAATTTCACTGAAAATTCTCTTTTAATTCATACAACTATTCTCTACTAATTTCCAAAATTTTCAACATAATTACTTTACTTTTCAAGTCATGGCCAAACCTCTCATGGCCATTTTTGTTGACTTTTCCAATTTTCTTTCTATCTTCTTGGTTCCATTAATTGCTTCTCTACGTGAACTCCTCTTGTTTCCATTTTTCTTGCATGGAGTCTTTACTCCTCATTTATTCTATGTTCAATCGAAGACTCCTCATTAATTAAAATTCTCTTTTCATCATACTTCAATTTCTAAGCTTCTTCCTCCATCTATCTAATTTCCTTTAATTATTTTACATCATCAAAACTATAATTTCAGCTCACTTTCATTTTATTCTTCATCTAATTCAAGATATGAATTTATTCTATTTCTATGATCTAATCAAAATAAATTAAAAGCAAGACTAAAATCATGCTTCTCATGCTTGAAATCATAGCTTTATATCATTCAATCTCAAGAAACCATTAAATCTCACCTTGACCAATTTGTGTTTCTAAAACAGAATTTGTTTTCTATTTTGCTCCTCTTCTACGTCAGCCCCTTTTGATTACTCCTTGATGAATTCCAAGATTTAGCTAAGGTTCAAGGGTGAAGCTTAAGTGTTTAGGTTTCTAATTTATGAGATTGCTGAATTTTTTTCTTGCTTGAGCTTAAACCAAAACAGAACCGAATTATGGAATCACCTCTGCCTCTCGTAGACAACAATTTTCGGTGGTGAAGAAGATGTTTTGCCGAGGCTTTTCTTGCTTCTTTATTTTTTCTTCTATCCAAGATAACCAATACCAATAATACACATAATATCTTATCATATTTCTTCATCATTTCATGCATTAAACTTCATTTAATGCATGAAGAAAAACTACAGCTCAAAGTGGCATAAAAGTGATCCATTCTACACGTTATTGACCACCTTCTTTTATCTTGCTTTAAGCCTCTTTTATTTTATATATATTTTGTCTTCTACACATTAAAACCGAAGGACTTCTACAGCCAAAAGGAATGGCTGAAATTTTATGTTGTTGTCCACGTTTTTTACTATGTTTTCTTATCTTCTTTTCAAAATTTCCAACCAATGATATTCTTTTATCTAGTACCTTTTATATACTATCTTTTAATTCATTTTTTCTTTATATTTTATGCTTACAAAAGTCTTGTATCAGCAGCCTTTAAAAAGGCTAGATAAAAACGTGTCCAAAAAAAACTGACCGTGGATCATCTTGGCCATTCGGTTTAGCCTTTTTTTCACTCTTTCTTTGTTTTATTTTAACCAACAGTAATTCTAATATAAAGTATTCTTGATTACTTTACTTCTTAGACTTCATTTTTTTATTTATTTCACTAAATTTCCAATATTAATAATTTTCAATAAATGGAAAATTTTACGGTTATCACACCTTTCCTCTTCGGTTTCCGTTCATTTCTCTTCTCCTTTTTCTTTCCCGCCATCGGCGTCGGCTTCCTCTCCTCGGCTCGTCGGCAACGTCACTGCCTCTTCCTTTTCCCGGTGCCGGCCTTTTTTTTTATTTTTTTTCTTTTATTTTTTTAATTATATTTATAAATGAATATTTACAAATATAATTATTAATTTATAGATATGTATATATAAATACACATTTTTATTTTTCTTAAATTTTGGATTTCCTATTATCCAAAATAATTATACTCATTTCAATCTCTTTAATATTTGGATCTCTTAATATCCGAAAATTATTTAAAATAATTTCCTCAACTTCATCACTTCATCAAATTCAGGAATTCTAACAATTTTCCCATCTCGTAATTAAATTTATTTTATTTTTTTTACTTTCGCTTATTTATTTGCATAAATTAAATTCCCGAGTAATTTAATACCAAAAATAGGAAAAATTCTCGGTTATCACACTATGAAAGTGGAATGGGCAACTTGTATGCAAAATTTTGAAATATGGGTTAAGAAGACTATCCAAGTGCTTTAAAATTCATGTTTAAATTTTGAAGAAAAACAAACTCGAAGAAAGGTGTGCAAGATTGGCCACCAAGGATTACTAGGGATAAGTTTCAATTCAAGCCTTGAATTCAATATATGTGATGTGTTTTGAAGTTCCATGAATGAATATAGCCTTAAATTGCATAGAAAACCATTGGAGCAATGACCTATAGGTTTGGCCACCTAGGGTTGTGTAACGTACCATTTACCTAAAATTCGAACTAACCTTTTCCTTTTCAATTCATTTGGGCTAGGCCGTTTGTCGAGTCATTTATTTCATTTCATTCAATTTTGTAAATTGGCACCTTAAGAACAACCTTGATATCATTACAAGTAACTAATAAATGTTTAGATTTGTGTACAATTAAATCAAACTTCATCATTTATCACACTATAATAGTTATAATTTACATCTCCAGGTACAATCTACTTGTACAACGCTGTAATGTACATAAAATCTAAACATATAGACAAATACAATATACCTTTAGGGATAAAGTAGCTCGCCTTGAAGGAATACTGTCACAAGCAAAGGAACTCCCCGAAAATTGCAAAAACTCTACTGTAGATAATGTAGGAGGAAAAATAAAGGGTGAGTTTACACTCAATAGGAAACATATATAAAATAGCAAATACCATGCAACTAATGTGCATGTATCCTATTTGAACTCTACGATGACTTATGTGTTTAACAACGATAACAAACTGTGATAACCAAGAATTCTCCCATTTTTGGAATTAGGGATCTCTAAATTTAATTTTCGATGTTAGTAGACAAGTTAAAATAAATAAATAAATAAATTATTAGAGGACTGTGATATTTTGAGATTATGGTATTTGATCCATGGACAAATTCGATATTTAATAATTAGGAATTTAATTTGGGTATTAAGGAATTTAAAAATTTAAAGAAAATAATAATAAAATATGTGTACATATATATATATATAAATGTATTATTATATACCTATGTACAAATATATGTGTACATATATGAACAATAAATATTATTTTGAATTAAAGAGTGTGTATATATATTAATAAATAATAAAATGGATAAATATATGTTTTAAGGACTATATATATTATATAAATTATTTATATAAATATGTTTTAATATAAAATAAGTATATTGTAAGTATAAATTTTAAATATATAGAAAAATATACATGTATATATATAGTATATGTCAAGAATATATTTATACAAATAAAACTGTTAATATAAGTGTGTGTTTATATATAGTTGTTAATAGAAAATATATTTATAATATATTGATATTATATATAAATAAATAAAAAGAAAGAAATCGCAACAAGATTCTTGTGGAAGCATGTTGCATATTTGGGTTCTGCATATGCAGAGTCGATTTAAATAAAAAGAAAAAGAAAAAGGGAGAGAGAGAAAACTAATCAAAGGGAGAGAGAGAATGGGAGCACGAATTATCATCAACCAAGGAAAAGAAGGGCTAGCCAGCAACAGTGAGGAGAGAAAAGAAGCGATTGGGGTTGAATAGAAAAGATAGAAAGGGAAAAAAAAGAAAAAGAATAGAAGAGGAAGGAACCGCTAGTTGCCGGCTAACGAGGGCGGATTAGCCCAAATCCAAAGCGGCCAAGAGTCGCCGACGACCAGAAGAAGGAAAGAAGAAGAGAAGTCATCGACGCCATTACCACCCCCACCACCTTCAAATTCGCACGTCATCGCCAGCTAGTCTGGAGAGGAACTGAAGGGAACAACCATGCCACACCCTCAGCTGTTCCCAAAGTGATTGAACCGGCGGTGATAAGGGCGGAAGATGGCTGAACTGGAAAGGGAAGGCTAAACCGGGTTTGAACCAGTTAAGCCTGACAGAAAAAAAGAAGAAGAACAAAACAGGAAAAAAGGTAAGAAATTAATTATAATTTTATTTTTGTGATAACCGTAAATTTTTCATTTATTGAAAATTATAAATATTGGAAATAAAATGAAATAAATAAATAAAATTGTGAGAACGGGATATTGGTGAAAATCCCGAGAATTGAGGAAGTGATAAATCGAGAAACACGAGTGAAGGAAAATGAGTGAGAAATTATGAAAATAATGAAAGGAGAAAATTTAATTTTGATAAATGGAAATCTAAATTAAATAAGAAAATGAGAAAGGAAATGTGAAATATATTTATATAATTACATATTATATAAATATATTTTCATGTAAATACATATGTATTTAAATACCATATGGTATATAGTATATATTAAATATACATGGGTATATATAAGTATATATACTATTTTATAAATTTAAATAATACATATGTATTCAAGTATGGCATTTTATGTATATATAAATATATACATATATGAGAGAAATGTAAATATTAATTTACATTAAAGTTTGAAAATATATATAAAAGTTATTTAAATTTAAAACATATAAATATACATATATATATATACTAGACATATATTTTGTAATATACAATATATATTTTATACATAATATATATTGTATTATATATATATATATATATGAAATAATATGTGTATGATATATAGTATATATTATATGTATAAAATATATTATATAGTATATAGTATATTATATACTAAAAATAGAAAAAAAAAAGAAACAAAAGAGGAAAGGAAAATCGGGAGAACCCGATCTCCCCGGTGAGGCCGACCCTGTCGGCAGTGAGGGAAAGAAGAGAGGGAACTGTCGCCGGAGGAAAGGAGGAGAAAGGAGCTGCCGGCGGCGAGAAAGGAGAAGAACAGAAGGAAAATCGGGAAGGAAACAGTGGCAAAATCCGGCGAAACCGAGGAAGAAAAAGGAAAATGGGAACTGGCAGTACCGGTGAAATTGGCTGCCGCCACTACCACCGAAGCTTCGTCGGAGGAAGAGAAAACGTGGGAGGCCACCGGTGAGGCGGAGAACGACAGAGGAAGGCCGACGAAGGAGGAGAAGAAACTGAAGGTAAACCGAGTAGATCCACCGTCGTGCCACCGATCCAGACCGAACGGAGGCCAGATCTAGCTTAGCCGTAGTGCCGGCCAGCTGCTGAGCCACCAAACCGTCAAAGAACTGGCCACCGGAGGAGAACCGGCGGTGAGGGGGGTGATCGGTTCGGCTGGAAAAGAAAGAAAAGGAAAAAGAAAAAGAAAAAGGAAAAAGAAAAAGAAAAGAAAAGAAAAGAGAAAAAGAAAGAAGGAAGAAAAATAAGAAAGAGAAAGAGAAAGAGAAAGAGAAGGAATTCCGGGAATTTGGAAAATTTTCGAGAATTCAAAAATTACGAGAAATCCCGAGAATTACGAGAATCGGTAAGAAATCTCGAAAAGTGTTAAATTATTTAAATAATTCATTTATTTAAATAATTATAAAAAAAATTCTACATTTTAGAATTTAATTTCCAGAAAAATTCCCTCGATGACCGAGCCGATGGAATCGGGCGAGGTGAACACGCGCGCGACCTTCGAGAGTCAGTCGTCGACCCGAGATAGGTAAGGGAGACATGTGCTGTGAAATTCTCAATTTTCTGTAATTTTTCCATACTTGTACAGTTTTCCAACATGGATTAATGGAATAAATGTGAATTTCTGAAATTATAAATGATGCATGGGACATAAAGGGAATTAAGGCAATTGATGGTCAAACAATCAATGGTCAAAAAGGTCAATGGATGGTCAATGGTTGAGATGAGATGATGAGGAGATTAGAATGCATTTAATGCATTAAATGAAGCTTAATGACTCACCATCATCTTCTCCCACACGGCAGCATCACCTTCCAGCCCTTCTCCCTCTCGTTTCTTCCATATTTTTCTCTAAGTGTCCAAGTTTCTCACCTAGACAAACCACCATCTCGTGCCATCGATTCGTTAAGTTCCTAGAACGAAAAACGATCCTTGTTGATATCCTAACCTATGCCTTTAATATGAAAGGCTAAATCCAAGTGAGTAAGGAGATCTAGAATTCCAAAGATTTGGTGAATTTCAAAGGTAAGTGAGTTAGAAGGTTTACGTTGAAAATTTTGATGGTTTGGGATTGTATGAAGTTGATAGAGTAGGTTTATTAAGTTTTAAATTTTCCATGATGTTTACAGCTTGAAGAAGTGAAAAAGGACAAGGGTTGATTCCACCGAGCTTGTGGATTAATTGCTAATCAAGGTAAGGAATTTATGTAACGGACGTAGGGAGACTATGTCCGCATGTTTTAATATAGTTGAACTGCTTTGGGAAGAAGTACAGCTGGTTTATTTGTAGGAAAAAGGGTACCATTTGGGTCCTACTCCTAGTACCAATTAGGTTAGGAGCAGCCGACTGCTTAGAGACAACCAAAACGCCGTTTTTCGAAAACCGAGATAAACCAGTCGACTGCTATTTTTCCAGAAATCATTCTGTTTCAAACCAGTTGACTACTATGGTGGACAGTCGACTGCTTTTATTTGGAAAGCATTCTGTTTCAAAACCAGTCGACTGCCTAGGGGGCCAGTCGACTGCTAATTGTCCAGAAACATTCTGTTTCAAAACCAGCCGACTGCCCAGGGGGCCTGTCGACTGTCATTTCTCAGGAAACATTTTGTTTCAAAACCAGTCGACTGTTATTTGGGACCAATCGACTGCCCTATTTGTATTTGAAAAAAAATGAAATAATTGAATTTCAAAAACAAAAGGAAGAAATTCAATAAGGCAAAACGTGGTGTAGCGGTCGACTGCCATATATGACCAATCGACTGCCTATTTGAAAGAAAGGTTTTGAAAACCTATTTCAAGAAAAGATATTTGTATTTGTTTAAAACCTATATAAATGAGGTTTTGGAGACTATGAATCTCTTGAAAGAGCATGCACATTATTTGTTACTTGTACTTGACTGAGGAGCTCTAGTCCAACCCTCAGACCCGCAGTACGGCACCTGACTAGTGAAACTGTGGGCTATAGACAATGGCCATGAGTCTCTTATTTGATTCGGCTTTGGGGAGGATTCCTGGCCCATACGTGGGTACGCCATTTATTTGATATCTCTCAGGATTATCCCTATCGGGATATATTTGCGGTATCCTCATGAGATCTATCTATTGGATTATCCCTTACGGGGTATATTTGCTGTATCTATTATCTCTCTGGATTATCCTTAAAGGATATATTTGCTGTATCCATGATGAGAATTACTTGGTGCATGATTCTGTTGGATATAAATTGTCTCCCATCTATTTGAAAATAATTGTATTTGTCTATTTGATTTCACGTGATTCGAGATCCGTGGAAATGTTTGAAAGTATGATTTACTTGTATTTGATATTTGCGAAAGAAATACACGACATATGCTTTATAATGATTTTACATGACATTATAGAGTAAAGCAGGAAAACTGCATATAGTGATATAGTACGCTTTTTTACATAAGTTTCTTACTGAGCGTAAACTCACTCCTTTACAAACATTTTTCATACAGATTACTTGAAGTAATTCCGCTCCGGATAGAGGAGCTCATTTTAGGATTTTGAGATACCTTCGGGGCACGCTTCCTACTTATCCCTTGAAGGTATATTTAGCTGGCCGTTACTTCGGCTAATGTACAGTACGATACTACAATTTTGTATATGTGGGGGATTAGGTTGTCTGAATATTTGAGATCCTGATGTATATGGCACATGTTTATAAATGAAAAATTTTATGCATGTGAAAATGAATATTATACTCTGACAATAATGCCTAAAGCATAAGAGTAAGGAAGATTAACATCGGATAAACTAGTCGATTTATTTGTTATTTGAAGTAAAAGTTAGTTGCTATTTGGTTAGTGACGAGGACGTCACATGTGCCGCCTGTAAGGATATTCAGCCACATGTTTTAAATTATGCATTTAATTTATAAATGCAATTTATAATGATTAGTTTTGAAATTTGTGGTGATTTATCGGTTTCAAATTGTGGTGAAATACCAGTTGAAAAATATAAATTGTATTTTCCGTGCAGGAGGCTAGCCAAATCGGCAGCCGTTATACTGCAGAAAAATTATCGAAAAATTACTGAAATTTACCGAAAATCACCGAAAACCATAATAAATGATTTGATTTCATGTGAAACGAGATGAAATTGAAAAAGAGACTGAAGTGAATATTTTTATAAATATTCTTAAATATTCACTTGATTTCATATAAAACCTTTATGGTTTTAATTATGGAAATAATTAATTATGAAAATTCCATAAAGGTTAAGAAATGATGGATAACTATGATTTCGAGACTAAAGGTCTCTACATGTGTTTTTAGGAGAAAACATGGTGATGGGAATTTAAAGTTAGAAAATAAATATTTTATTTTCATAAATTATAAAAATAATTTATTTGAATTCCGATAATTATAAAACCATGTTTTCGATTGAATGCACGAAAAAGCGTGCATATGTGTTTTACGATGGAAAAGGACAGTTTTGCCCTTTTATATTTTCAATGATGATTTTGGAAACTGTCTTCATCATATGAAAAACATGATATATACCCTTATGAAATAATTTGAAAAATGTTATTTATTTTATAAATTTCATAAAGGTGATTATATTTACATGTGAGCCTTATGGATATTTGATTTACGGTGTTTAAAATCCATAAAGGCTAAGGTACGGTTTTTACACTGTTTTGAGACTTAAGCCCCGAGCTTCATGCATCACATATACTGTTACTGTCACGTGGCTGATTGACCAGCTAGTCATCAGCGTCCCGGATTGTCGCCTAGCAAGCGTACACCGAGGACATATTATAGATCATGGCCATAGATCTCATTACTGTTACTATGTCCCTTAGTCGACGATGATAGCATGATTTACTTGTAGGGTGTTGCCTAGTCTCACTTACTGCTTACTGTTTACTGATTACTGAAAGGATTTGCGGAATCTTATTTACTGTACTATTTATTGTACTGAATTACTGTATTGTTTACTGATGAAAAATCGTACCAAAACACTGTGTTACTGAACTGTACTGTTTACTGAAATGGTAGCTATTGATTTCTGTTTTACTGAACTGAAAGCTACCTTATACTATTTACTGAATTAGTAGTTACTGTTTACTGTTACTGATTGAATCGTATCGAATTACTGTTTTACTGAATATACTGTTTTACTGAACTGTACGATACGGTTACTAATTTGAAAAAAGAAATAAATGTTTATTCTAAAAGAATAACATAAGAATTATTTCTAAGATAGAAATAATAGAAGAAGTAATTATCAAATGATTGGATATTTACAAATCACTGTACTGTACTGTTTTTACTGTACTGAAGAGAAGGGAAGAGAAGTAAACCACTGTTTTTATTACTGAACTGCCACGTGTTTTAAAGTATACTGAAGTGAAAAGAAATAAGTGGTTTACTCCGTGGAAAAACGAAAATTATATCGTTTTGAAAGCAACGAAATTAGTATTCTCTACAGTTGCTTCTAGGTTCCGGAACAAGTATGGTATTCTAAAATACTTACCTTATTCTATCTGGATCCTTAGCCGACTGTAGTATCCTTCCTACATGTGAGCCTAGAGCCAGATAAGAAGATTTTAAAGAAAAAATAATATTTTCAGCATATAGATAGCTGAATATCAAGTGTGACATATAACTCTCTTACTGAGCCGTGGTTTGCTCACCCCTTAATTTCAAACATTTCAGGTTTTAAAGATTGTGAGATCAGTTGATTGTGGATCACGGCTGTACATAAAGGACAATGTGACAGACCGACTGATTTATATGAGGTACGATCATTTATTTTCTATATTTAGACATGTTTGCAGTACTACTTATCTGATTAACTAAGATAGGGGATGTGTATAATATAAACAATGCTATGTAAATTTGTTTAACAATTAGTAAAAGTGAAGTTTCACAGACAGCCCAACCGGATGAATTGTGTAAAATAAGGTGAAAAATATGGTAACAGGTCGTTACAATTTCTTTATTAATTGTGGAGTAATTTGTAAAATTCTAGGTAGAGATATGGGTTTGAATTTGTAGAAATTATGTAAGAATGATTGGAGCTTGAACGCATTTGGGAGAGTTTAAATTGCAAGCATGGACGTTAGGTAAAATATTTATATAAATTAGATTTGGAATTATATTGTTAGTGATAATATTTATTTGAATTAATATAAAATGATGCTTGAAGATTGTTGAATGATCTGTGAAAAGTTTATTGAGGTAACCTTAGAGAATTATGTTAGAGACTCCTTTTGGGTTGATGTGAAATTGTTGTTGATAAAATGTTAGAATAGTGTGATTGTAAATTAAAAGATTAATAGGATATTAATGAAATTATTGAATATGCTTAAGTATTCATTTGAAAATATTGAAGGAATTTTTCGAAATTATGGGAAATTATGACATGTTTTTGACATCTTAATAGAGTGTCGTTAGAACATCATGGAATGTCGATTTAATATTGTTAAAAGTTAGATATAACATTTTTGAAATATTGTTGGAGTATATTGAATGTTGATATAAATCGTTGGAGGAAGTAAGTTAGCTATAGTATTATGGGTGAGTAGAAGTGATGTACTTGACTTTGTGATATTAATAAATATTACAAGGATGTTATTGAAGTATGAATGACATTTTGTGCATATTACTAGACTATAAATAGAAGTGATGATTATGTGAATTAATGAAATTATGGTTCTTTGTGAAAGATGAGTTAGTACGAGCGAATGGGAAATCTTATAATTGTTATGTGTGATAATGAAATAATATGAATTCTAACCTTGGCGACTTAGATATTGAGGCTCTGGAAATAATATGTGGTGTGAATGAAATACGAATAATGGGTGTGGAAATATTGTTGAAGTGTTATGAGACAATTTGGTACCTAATGGGAAGAGAGACATATATAGAAGTACTAAGATAATATCATGTCTGCATTTTAAATTATTTGATTGGTCTAATGATAATGAAATTAAGTTTTAATGATTTTGGTGATATTTTAAATGATTGGATATTTTTATATTATATCGTAAAATTGTAAGTTTTGAAATGTTTATGGTTTTTGAGGAAAAAATGATACTTGATGTGATTGAAGTGGTTAAAGATAAATTTTAAATTTTATATGGTTTGAATTGATGGAGGTTTTAAGATGATTTATAAATTGTTTATGGTTTTGATTTGAATGAGGATTATGATTTGGATATTACAATGGATTTAAAATCAATTGCTTTGAGAATATAAACTGTGTTTCTTGCAGGAGGGCTAGGATAATTATAGTCGTTATGCTATCGAAATTTTTAATAATTCTTATGAAATTATCATTTAATTTTTTCAAATGCATGAAATAAGAAATTTATTAACTTAAATTATCATTATTCCATAAATTTCATATTTTGAGTGTTTATCGAAAAATAATATTTAAAAATTTATGTTAATGAATTTTACGTACATGAAGGTACCAGCATATACTTATAACTGTTCTACAAATAAATAGAACATTTCTAAAAAAAATCAAACCATGAATATTTTATGAATTTTTATTACCGAACTGCTTATATTTTCTAATATATTCCTTTATGGACTGACTGAAGGGTTTATTACTAAAATTGATTTCTTAAGTGATGTTTCTACTATTTATAAATTGTTTTGAGACTGTTAGCACGTGTCACGTGTTACTGTTACTGTTTCTATTAGACCCGCTAAGTCTTCAGCTTCCACAATTGTCACCTGACAAGTGTGCATTGTGGACCACTGTGACTATGGCCATATGTCGTACTGCTGCTGTTTCTCCCTTCTTGGGATACTGTTATAGCATGATATTCATTGGGTGTTGCCTGGTTTCCACTGTACTGTTTTGTTTATTGAACTGAAAATGCATTTGGTACTGAAGTGAATGTTTTAAATGTTGACTGTATTGTGGATTTCTAAAGTGTTACTACAGTGTTTACTGATTTCTATACTAAACTGTTATTGAAGTGATTTTAGTTAAAGTGATCATATACTGTTTATATACAAAAAATGCATAAAATGATTTTAAGTAAATTATACTGTTTATGCATAGCACTTTTAATAATTCACTCCCTATAGCCGCTACTAGAGACTGGGACACGACAGGTACTCTAAAGTACCTCCCATACTCCATCCAATCTTCTGGTCGACTATAGTATCCTTCCTAAAACGTCTCTTACTATACCATTAGGAATTAAATGATTTTATGAAATTTTCATATTCACATTTAATATGTTTTTCATAACTAATTTATTTATCTACAGATAGTAACATAGTATAGCACTTATATATATGTTTCTTATTGGGCCTTCTCCAAAGCTCACTCCCTTTACCACTATCTCAGATAGTTGATCGGCACAAGTTGTAACCACTGCTATAAGGTAAAACGAAGAAAATTTCTGTAAGTCTAAGTGTACAAGTAAACAGGTATATCTTACGTGTTATGCCTTTACATTCAGACATGTGTATGCACAACAATCGTATTGATAGTCCAGGATGTAAATCGTATAGACTAAGGTCAAGAATGTCAAGGAATAGTTGGGATGTATTTATACTAAGTTAATATTAATAAAGTATAAATTTTATATTGTAGTTTATATTCGAATTTTCACATTTAATATTCATAGATAAATAATTCTAATGGTATGAAGTTTAATAGATTATCGAATTCTATAAGAAAAACTTACACTAATACTAAATGCAAACCAAATGAATGTCATTGATCAAATGTGATTAAGCATTTCAAAAAAGAAAAGTTAGTTCGAAATTTCATGATTTTGGACGTGACACGGACAATATCAAAAGGAAGGATTCTATAATCAGTTAGGGATACCAGGTTGAGTATGTAGGGATGCTTTAAAGTTCCTCACTTGTCCCGATATCTAGATCTGACTATAATGAATTTACATGAACTTCTTCAAGAAGGAATTCATGCATATAAGCGAAAGATCTATCAATTTAAAGTGTCGATAAAAATGCTATGCATTTGATAGACAATCAAAAACCTTGAAAATCTTATCAATAACAATCCAAAGTGTTATTTTAGGTAAACAATATCATCATGCTGTAAATACATTTCTTTGCATTCAACATTTTCTTTCATTTGGAAGAAACAAGTGAAATCATTCATTTCATTCCATTTCAATGAAACATTCAATAGAGATAGTCAGTATCCCTATAGAATCATGCATAATAGGATTCCCATGAGGGACAATACAATAAGACATATGGCCATAGTCAAGGCTCCACGAGTGCACTTGTCATAGTCCAAAATACTATATATTTTACTAATTTCACATATATAAATCACATACGTAGGTTAGGCTTGTTTGCAGTGTCAATTAAACTCCAAATAAAAATTTATTTATTTATATGCAATCCTAGGATCTGAAAATTTATTTACATCAACAAAATATTCATATTTACATCCCAAGTTTAAGGTACATAAAAGTAGTACTGTAAAAAAATTTGAACATATAAAATATACCAAGTATATCTCGACGAACTGAAGAAGTCACCTAAGGAATACTAGAATTAGGTCCTCCTGAAATAGCAGACCCGAACTCACTGCAAGTAATCTAAGAGTGAAAAATAAAGGGGGGAGAGAAACGTGCTCAGTAAGAGACATTTATATGAAAGCTAACATAATGTATCCTATATGCAAATTTCACAAAACGGATATTTATACAAAAACATGGATTTAAAACAGGAAATAAAACTGGCATAATCTATTTGGAAGGATACTATAGTGGGTTGGGTAATCGGGTAGAGTATGGGAGGTACTTTGGAGTACTTGTCGTGTTTTGGTATCCAAAGCCACTATAAGGAATTGATTTGATTGAATTAAATCACAAATTCAATATAAATTCAATATATTGCAAAACATTAAATATACAACATCGTAAATTAAATAAATTCTCCGCAAACATTTTAAATCATATTTATATAAATTTTCCATTAGTTAATTAAGTAAATAATTTCACAAAACATATCATTCCTATCAGTAAACATATCATACAAATAAATCAAATCTAGAAATATAAATCAAATTGGGAGTGCCTGGATCTAAGTTAGCTAGGGATTTACCACCCCAGTATAATTTTAAAGGAGACTAGGCTACACCCAATAGACACTTGCACTATAATAGACATATGGCCATAGTCAAGGGGCCACAGTGTGAGCACTAGCCAGGTGTCACTTGTGGGAGCTAGAAGACTGGGCTAAAGTCAACAACAATTAGAATAGAACGAAAATGCATGTAATCGAAGGTAGCTATAAGGCCAACAGTCTCTAAAACCATGTAAAACAATTTCGAGTCGTTTACAGAGATAAATTCAGAAATCAAAAATCTTCAATTAGTCCATAAATACTTATCATTAGAAATATAAGTAGTTCAAAACAAAATTGCATAAAATATTCACAAGGCAATATTTAGTTCCAAAAATTATTCTATTTAACTGTAAATATTTTCACTTATATCAAATTCAATAACATAAATTTTTGAATATAGAATTTGTGATTTAATGCATTTAAATCATATTTAGGAACTTAATTTCTTCAACATTCTAAAATTCATTCCTTTTAATTTGAATATCATGGTAAATAATATTTTGGAGGATTTTAAGATATTTTTGAGAATTTCGATAGCATAATGTTATATTTTTTGCATGAAAACCAGCTTCAAAACCACAATTTCCAATGTTCAAATTCAATCCAAAGCATCAAATCCAACTTCATTAAATCACAATTTAATCAAAATCATGCAACGAAATATCCCTACGCTTTGTACAATATCTCTTACCTCTTAGCTTATCGATATTCGAATCTTCGGCTTCGGTATCTAAGGATGCCAAGGTTCGAGCCTCAGAAAATGCATTTAAGGCATTATCCTGAGTTCTTCATGAGCCTTGAGACAAAGCCGTGTGGGTGGGTGACCTCCCAGCATGGACAATATGTTGTTGGTGAGTGTTGGGCGACCGCTTACTCTCGCTGTCAAGGTAAACCTAGGGCGAGGAGCCCAGGGGATGCTCACCGTAAGCTTGGTGATACGGGCGAGGCCTTGACGATGTTGTAAGAGTAAACTTGGGGCATGGATTGCCAAGGGGATGCTCACTAGGGGTGTAAATGATACACTGGTGCTCGCAAGCTACTCGGGCTCGACTCGAAAAAAACTCGAAATCGAGATGAGCTCGAGCTCGAGCTACTCGAGCTATCGAGCGAGCCGAGTTCGAGTAATGAGATACTCAGCTCGAGTAGCTCGCGAGCCTAATAGAGCTTTTAATATTTTATTATATATTTTATTATATTATTATAAAATTACATATATATACCCTAAATTTTAAACCTTAACCTAGTAATTTTGTTTTATTCACTTTTCCTTTTGTCATCTCTGCGACACTTTTACTTTCACTTTCACTTTCACTTTCATCTCCCCCGTGCCGCAACTAGTCACCCTCCAAACACCCACTCTCCCTTTCACTATCAGCACTACCACACAGGCGACACCCCCTCCCTCAGCTCCGACAACCCCTTCTGCCTTCAGATCTAGCCTCCCTTCTCAAAACAAGTGCCATCGATAACTAGATCTAGCCCCGACGAGCCCTTTAGCAGTCAGATCTGGTGCCGACGACCTCTCAGTAGTTAGATCTAGTGCCGACGAACCCCTTATCAGTCAAATCTGGTGCTGACGAGCCCCTTAGTAGTCAGATCTGGTGCTGATGAGCCCCTGAGGACCAAATTCCTTAAAGAGGGAAGAAATGTGAGACCCGATTTCATTACACTGTACACTATACTTGTGAATTATTGATAGTGAAATTTAATTATTTAGTGGAATTTAAATAATGATGGAATGAATTTCCATCCTCAATTTGGAATTTTTGGATTCATGAATTGTAGTATAATGTATAAAGTTGAAACAAATATGAGAAGAAAAAAGAATTAAAAAAAAATTATGCATGGAAGAGTTATTCCATGGCATAAAATATCAACAAAAATATTAATAAGAGAAAAGAGAATTTTATATCACATGTGATGTATTTTGGTTGTATGGAAGATACAAAGAAAAGAGGAATCAAACTTGAATCATGTAGCAAATAGAGGGAACTTCCACGCCAACTACATGGCTGCTACATGTACTCGATATTGCATTTGAAATTGATTTAATTATTGATGAAAAATAAGTGATAAAGAGTATTAGATGAAGGGGAGTTAATATACAAACATGAAGGAATTTAATTGGTGGAAATAACTAACCAAAAGAAGACAAGAAATGGTGAACCACGCCAACTACATGGTTGCATGTAATGTTTGGTTTCCTCCTCAAAGAGGTGTGAAAGCAGAATTTTCAAGATAAAATTCCATTAAATGATTTCACATGGGATTAATTGTGATTGGTTGAAATGGTGTGAAGGTGGTAACAAGAGTCAAGAAACATAGATTGCACGTCAACTAAATATATTTCTGCTACCTTGTTGAATTCGGTTGGAAGCAATTGTAGGGAAAAGAAACTTAGTTCATGGATAAAATGATATATAACAAAACCAAATTAACACATAAAATGAAAACCTAGAAGCTCATTGGTGGAAGCTTTGAAAAAGAAGTATGAAGGAAGTCAAGAAAAGTGGCTACAAGTGGACTTTAACACCACTTGATTTCTCCTTATGCAAGGTTGGACATAAAATGGCTGATAAAGACTTGGTTGTTATAATGTGAAATAAGTAGAAATGAAGTCTAAAAATAAAGTAATAAAGAATACTTTATATTAGAATTGCTATTGGTTAAAATAAAGCAAAGAAAGAGTGAAGAACAAGGATGAACCGAATGGTCAAGCAAAGTCCAACCAACTTTGCTGCTTGGAGACAGTTCTGCCTAGCCTTTCTAAAGGCTGCCGAAACATGACATTATGAGCAAAAAGATTAAGGAAATATAGTATAAAATGGACAAGAAATTAATTAAAGGTTGACATGGCTGGAATTTGATTTGTGGAAGCATAAAACAAGACAACAAAAAAGTGGCAGCCAGTCACGCCAACAATTTCCTTGGTTGTGCTCGGCTGGAAGATTTTGAAGAAAAGAATAAAAACTTAATGTCTAAGGTTTAAAGAGGCTTGAAGAAAAAGTAATTAAAAAGCTAACACACATGAATAAATGGTTATTGGTTGAAGCTTTGAAAAGAGGGATGGAAAAGTCCACAAAAGATGGAGCAAAGTGGACTTTAACTGCACTTTGCTACTGCATTGTACCAATCAGCCAGCCACTTAAAGGCTGAAAAAAACATGCCTTTTATACTATAAGGTAGGTAAAAAGATGGCTTAAAAGAATGGAGTACCAAAGGTATTGAAGGTACTAGACAAAAAGGCTGTTAATGGCTGGAATAAAAACAAAGGAGAAGTGAAAACAACTTGACTGACCAGCCATGCATTCACGTCCCTCCTTGGACTGCATGGCACCAATTTTCTATTGAAAAACATATATTTATAATGTCAAAAGAAGTGAGTTCTATTTTATGGAATAGAATGAAATATAAATAATACAAAAACAAAATAAGAAGAAGTTAAATGGAGCAAAGAACAAAGACAATAAATGGGAGGTCAAAGACGTGTAAGAAGGGAGACTTACACACCAGTTTTGCTTAAATTTCTTCAGCCATTTAATGTTATATAAGGTAAGAAATGGGAAAGGAAATATGTAAGATGCCAGATGTTTAATTTGTATTGGATGTCTTGAGTATATGAAGGAATAAAGGACCAAAAATCTCAGCAAAACACATCCTTCATCACCGAACATGGCTGTATACGAGAGGCATAAGCTGAGTTTTATTTTTTGTTCTGGTTAAGCTTCTACTTAGCCAAAGAAAGTTGGCCAATTTTAATACTCTTGATAGCTAATTAGTTAACCTTCACCATTGAACTGCCCTTCCTCTTTGGATCAAGTAAGAATTCAAGCTAGAGGGCTGATGTGGAAGAGGAACAACACAGAAAACAAATTCTGTTCTAGAAACACAAATTGATCAAGGTGAGATTTAATGGCTTCTTGATATTGAATGATATAATTCTATGATTGCAAGCATGAGAGGCATGAGTATAGTCTTGCTTTTGATTTAATTTTGTTAGATCATAGAAATAGAAGAGATTCATATCTTGAAGTAGATGAAGAATAAAATGAAATTGAGTTGAAATTGTAGCATAATGATGGAAAATCATTAAAGGAAAGTAGATAAAGTGAAAGAGAAGCTTAGAAATTGAAGAGACCTATGGTTGAACATGGAAGTGTGAAAGCATTTAAGGCTTCATGCAAGAAAAATGGCAACAAGGGGTTCACGTAGACCAGAATCAAATAGGAATCAAGAAGATGGAAAGAAAAATTAGAAAGTCAATAAAAATGGCCATGAGAGGTATTCGGCCATGACATTGAAAAAGGAAAAATATGTTGAAAATTAGGGGTTTTGGTAAAGAGTAATTATAGAAATTAAAACAGAATTTTTGGTGCAATTAAAACCGAAAAAGGAAGTGGAATGAAGAAATTGATTTTAAATACCAGTATAATTTATACTGGTTGTATTCATAACTTAAAGTTAATGGCTACATTTTATGAATTTTAGTGGTTTAAAAATAAGAAGAAAATTATTAATAATTTTCGATAAAATTATTTTGCAGCAAAGAAGTACGATTTCGGTAGACGCAACTGGGAAGCTCAGTTTCGTAAGACCAGGTAAGGGAGTCGTATGTGAAGTAAATGCATGTCCTGTGGAGTAAAATATTATAAAAATATTGAGAAAATGTTTTGGTTTGAGACATGCATTAGTTTGATAAACTGTTTTCACAGACCGTGATTTGGGCGAGCTATAAAGCCAACCCCTATGTTGTTTTCTAGGCAAGCCAAAGAAAGGCGACCCCCGTTTTAATAAAATCCGGGCAAGCCAAAGATAGGTGACCCCTTTGATATAATTCTGGGTGAGCCAATAGTAGGCGATCCATTATTTTTATTAAAGAAAAATATTTTGTGGGCGACCTCCTAGTTCATCTCGGTGTGAGAGCCACAGCGGGCGAATGAAACATGCGAACTCAATCCACTACGATGGGCGAACTATAATGGGCGAGCCAGTTTAACTTGTACTTTTCTCACACAAAAAATGGTGAGATTTCTGCCTGTTTTTACTGTGGTTTGTAAACAGAAAATATAATACCTTTTTGGAAAACGATCATTTTAAAGAAATGATCACATTTGTGAAATATTCCTTAAAGATTCTTTATGAGATATAAATTGATTTTTGAGACTTTAGGCCTCGAGTTTCATGCATTACTATTCACATGACTGATTAGTGCCATAGAGCTAGCTGTGTCCCAGTAGGGATGCGAATTGGAGTTTTGGCCTAAGGGCACACTCCGAAGAAGCTGTAAGGGGCGATGGCCTACGGGTGCACCCCAAAGCAGACGACTTGTGTTCCTGGGGGAACGATGATAGCATGATTTATTTGTAGGGTGATGCCTAGTCTCAACTTGGTGATTTTTGTTTACTGAGAGGATTTACTGAATCATATTTACTGTTTACTACATTATATTGTAAACTGTTTAGCCAGTGATTTGAATATTAAAGACGATTCACTATATCCACTATTTTCCCTACTGGGTATGCTGTTAAGGAAATATAAACATTTTTGTGGTATATAGTTTTTGATTTAGAAAGCAGCATACAACTCCTTTACTAAGCACATTGCCGCTCACCCCCTTATTTTCACTCCACAGGTTATCAATTTGGATTAAAAGGTTTACCTTCCAGAGTTAACGGCTGCTATAGTCAGCAGATATATGATATTTAAGGTACATTGTATTCTTTTATATATTCAGTAAAATTGTACAGTACTACTTTGATTAAAAGGGAATGTAGGTTATCTCAAAAAAAATTATGAGGTATTCATAGTTCTGTTTTGGTTCTAAAATGAATGTACCATTTATTTCTTAAAGGGTTAATAGAGTGTTAAGTATCACAGATAGCCCAACTGGTAGAAATGTGTGAATAAGAGTAAAATATGTGATTTACTGTAGATTCGGGATGTTACAGATTTAATGGTATCAGAGCAGGGTTGGTCAGATGTCTATGGTGCTTGAACGAAAAGTGAATAGTAAACATTCCCTGTGGTACTCCATAGTCTGAATGTATAAAGGAATCAAGTAATTGTAACTGAGTTAATTGTTTAAAATGATGTGAAAGTTTATGAATTAAGGATTACGAAAAGGGATTGTAATTCGAGGATTTTACATGAAATAGATGATCCTATGGTCTTACTGGAGGTCTGTTCGGTATGGTATAAAGAGGAACTCGGTCAGGGCCCCACCAGGACTTCTCTGTCCGAATCGAACTAAAACCTTGAAATGATAGTATTAGAGTGAAATGGGATATCATCACTATATAGACATTAAGATCGTCTGTTTTAATGTATTTTAAAAAGGTAGAAATAAACTGAGAAATGACGAATATGCCCCTATATTGAAATAATGCCTCTGAATCACGGTTGACTAAATTGATTTGAAACTGATTGATGGTGATCGA
The DNA here is from genome assembly GCA_032173925.1 of Heritiera fomes. NCBI lineage: Eukaryota > Viridiplantae > Streptophyta > Magnoliopsida > Malvales > Malvaceae > Heritiera > Heritiera fomes. Next base: position 21,914,521 of record JAPDPM010000001.1, on the reverse strand, counting down.
GAATTTGATGGTGTAAAGGACATATTACTGTTTAATGATCCCTACTATGAGCCCCGTTTATATTGTGATAAGCAATGCGACCCGGAATGTATACCGGGGAGGTCGCGAGATAGTCGACCCTGTTATGAATTCTTTAAGGCCTGAGCGAAATGTGAAAAGATGGGGTATTTGGGTGATAACCGTAAATTTTCCATTTATTGGAAATTAGAAATATTGAAAATAAATATTGGAGAAAATAAATCAGAGGAAATAAAATTTTGTGAGAACGGGATATGGGTGAAAAGCCCGAAAAGTAAGAAAGTGAAAGAATCGGGAAATTGGTGTAAAGGAAATTAAATTGGAAGTGAAAATAAAAATAATAGAGAGAGGAAAAAAAGAATTAAATTGGATAAATTAAAAATCCAAATTTAAATAAAGAAAATGAGAAATGAAAATAAAGTATGTTTATATAATTATAAAAATTATAAATGTATTTTATACAAATACGTATGTTTTTAAAATACTATATAATATATTTTAATATACGTTGGTATATATATGGAAATATATACTATTTTATGAATTTAAATAATAAATATGTATATAAACATAATATTTTATGTATATATAAATATATATATACATACATATATAGAAAATGTAAATATTATTTTATATTAAAGTTTATAGGTATATATATTGTATTATAACATTTATATAATTTACATATATAAATGTTATTTACTTTAAAGTATATAAATATACATATATACAAATATATACTAAATATATGTTTTGTAATATACAATATATATAATGTATATATAATATATATTGTATTATATTATATATGAAATGATATATGTATGATATATAATATATATTATATGTATAAAATATAAAATATAGTGTATAATATATAGTGTATTATATACTAAATATAGAAAGTGAATAAAAACCAAAAGAGGAAACAAAACAGAGGAAGGATCAGGGGGATCCCAACCATCCCGGCCAAAGGGGCGATGGTGGCGGAGCTGCCATCGCCGGTGAGGGAAAAAGAAAGAGAAGAGGGAAGAATCGAGACAGAGCCTGATTTCTTCCCAGCTGGAAGCCGTCGGCAACATCCTGCCACTGTCGGCGGGGCAAGATAGAGGAAGAGAGGTGAACGGCGCCAGCAACGCGAGGAAGAGGCGTCCGGCGACAGAAGAAAAATTGAAGGAAACAGTGGCAGAACCGACGGAAGCTGGGAAGAAAAAGGAGAAAATGGACCTGGCGGTGCCGGCCAAACCGGCCACCGCCACTACAACCGAAGCTTCACCGAAAGAAGAGGAAGACGTGGGAAGCCACCGAAGGCGCAATGAATAGCGGAGGAGGGCCGGCGAAGAGGAAGGAGAAACCGAACCTATTCCGTCTCGATCTGCCGCCGTGCCGCCGAACCAAGCCAAGCTAAGACCACCGGCAAGTTCGTCTCGACGCCGACCAGCTGAAGGATGCCCGAACCGCCAGAGAACTGGTCGTCGATGAGGAACCGACGAGGAAGGAGGCAGACCGGTTTGGACGGGAAAGAGGAAAAAGGAAAAAGGAAAAAGAAAAGGAAAAAGGAAAAAGAAAAAGAAAAGAAAGAGAAAGAAAAGAAAAAGAAAGAAAGAAAAAAAGAAAAGAAGAAAAAGGAGAATTTCGGGAATTTGGAGATTCCCGGAAAATTACGAAAATTCGGTAAGAAATTTCCCGAAAATTTAATTTCAGAAAAATTAAATAAATTATGAAAAAATTCTAAAAATTAGAATTTTTATTTCCAGAAATTTATTTTCAGCAATCGGGATAAGGAACCGGGAGAAATGGAGTGCAGGCGCGATCGATAAGAGGAAGTCGTCGACCCGGAAAAGGTAAGGGATGCATGTGCAGCACTGTAGGGATACTCAGTCTGCATATTTTAAATTGAAATATTTTATGCAAATATTTTATGAAAATTATTATGATGCATGAATTGCGAAAAATTTTGAGATGAAATACTGGCTGCAAATTTATTACTGTATTTTTCGTGCAGGAGGTTAGTAAATCGGCAGCCGTTATGCTGTTGAAAATTTTAGAAAAACTTTATAAAATCATATTAAATGATTTTATTTCCAAAAGTTGATATTAAATCACGAAACATGAGGAAATGACTAAATTTCATAAAACATGAATATAATGAGATAGAATTTTAAAATATTCATGTATTCGGGAATGGTGATAATGAAACCACCGAAAATTCTCGGAATAAAAAAATTACATGTATTGCGAGGTGAAAGATGAAGTAAAATACAGTGAATATTTTTCTGAATAATTATAAACATTCACTAAAGGATTTTAACCCTTATGGTTTTAAATTATGGAATTATATATTTATATAAATTCCATAAAGGTTTATTTTATGATGAAAACTACGGTTTTGAGATTGGTTGGCGTTCCTATCATGTTGATGCATGATATGTGATATGGTTAGTCCCGGTCGACACCTGATCCGTGATCCACCGAAGACAATATAGATTATGGTCATAGATTTGACCGGTTTATTTCTTTACCCTCCAAGGTTTATAGTATGATAAGATTGATGTCTATCTTAGACTCCATAAATGATAGGTGACATGTTAAAAAGGAAAGCGTTTTACATGATGTGGAATATGTCAAACGGAAAATGTGAAATATGATGCGCGACATGTGAAAAGAATATGTTTATATGATATGAGGAGAAAATCAATTGATTTATAGCATATTTACAAAATGCTTGTTTCGGTACTGATTATAGTACTGTGGGATGACTTTCCTAAGACATGTGATACGAATATGTAATATGTTTCGAAAAAGGAAGAATTGATAGATCTGACATTCTTACCATGAATTTAAATGGAATATTAGATTATAAGTGTTCCACGAATTCTGATAAGATAGTGGGAAGTATATGGCATAAAGGCCAAACAGAGCAAAGACTCGATTTCTGAACCGTGGGAGCCACCTCTAGAGTCCTTCGGGAACTAAGTGCTACACGAGTTTCGATGTGTTAGTAAAGGCCAAACTGAGCAAAGACTCGATTTTCGAACCGTGGGAGCCACCTCTAGAGTCATTCGGGAACTAAGTGCTACACGAGTTTCGATGTATTAGTAAAGGCCAAACCGAGCAAAGACTTGATTTTCGAACCTTGGGAGCCACCTCTAGAGTCCTACGGGAACTAAGTGCTACACTAGTTTCGATGTGAGTAAGAAATTTCTGTACCGTGGGAACCACCTCTAGAGTCCTTCGGGAACTAAGTGCTACACGAGTTTCGATGTGAGTAAGAAATTTCTGTACCGTGGGAGCCACCTCTAAAGTCCTTCGGGAACTAAGTGCTACACGAGTTTCGATGTGAGTAAGAAATTTCTGAACCGTGGGAGCCACCTCTAGAGTCCTTCGGGAACTAAGTGCTACACGAGTTTCGATGTGAGTAAGAAATTTCTATACCATGGGAGCCACCTCTAGAGTCCTTCTGGAACTAAGTGCTACACGAGTTTCGATGTGTGAGTAAGAAGTTTCTGTACCGTGTGAGCCATCTCTAGATGACTCAAGGGACCTAAGTGCTACATAGATTCTTTGTGAACTATGGGTAGCCACTTCTAGAATCCTTTGAGCACTAAGTGCTACACGAGTTCCTCGATATGACACTTAATTCCATTGCTAGTTAGAATGGATGTCGTAACTGAATCAGTGAATTGGGGCTTACGCCTAAAGTGATTAAGTAATCGGTTCTATGGGAATAGATTTTAATAGCTTATTTTGCTCTTTAAAGGACGGTACTAATTAAGAGAGTACAGTAAAACATGAAATGAGTTTTAAAGAAATAAGATGATGATTTAACTAATATTCTTTTCAAGGAATATACAAATATTAATTATTTTATTTAAATGCTTTATTTCGTAGAAGCATTATTTTGAAAAGAATATGAAAAAGGTTATGAAAGTTTGAAAAGGAAAAGGATTTATTAATTCAAAAAGAAATAAAAATTTCTCTCTACAGTTGCTTCTAGGTTCCGTAACAAGTATGGTATTCTAAAATACCTACCTTACTCCATTCGGATCCCTAGCCGACTGTAGTATCCTTCCTACATGCGAGCCTAGAGCCCATAGGAAAAATGAAAAAGATTTTCAGCATATAGGAAGTTGAGTATCAAGTGAGGCATATAATTCTCTTACTGAGCCGTGGTTTTGCTCACCCCTTAATTTTTAACATTTCAGGTTTTTGATGATTGTGAGTTCAGTGAATTGTGGATCCTGGCTGTACACGAAGGACAATGTGACAGACTGACTGAGTTATTTGAGGTATGATCAGTTATTTTCTGTATTTAGACATGTCAACAGTACTGCTTATCTGATTAATTTCGATAGGTGATGTGTATAATATAAATAATGTTATGTAAAATTTTTTAACAGTCCGTACAAGTGAAGTATCACAGACAGCCCAACCGGTTAAGTTGTGCATGATAAGGTGAGAAATGTGGTCACGGGTCGTGGTAGATTTAATGATATCAGAGCAATGGTTGGCCTGATGTCTGTGGATACTTTTGGAAAGAAAAGAGTTAAACATCCCCTGTAGTATTGTGTAGTCTGAATACATAGAGAAAATAAATGATTGCAAATTGAATTAAGTGTTTAGAAGAGAGTGAGCAATTTTGGAATAAGGAATGCTAAAAAGGGAAAACAGCTCAGGAATGTTACCTGAAATAGTGATCTTATGATCTAAGTGAAGGTCGGTTCAGTAAGGAACAGAAATGGACTCGGTGAGGGCCCCACCAGTACTTTTCTGTCCGAACCGAACTGAGGCCTGAAAGTGATGGTATAAAGTTGGGGAATAAAATATCTTCATTAAATAGACTTTAAGATCACCGATTGAGGGTAATTTGAAGAGAGAGAAAATTTTTAGCCAAAAATGACCAAAATACCCCTACCCCAAAAATTTTATCGAGAGTCAAAATAGATCACCAGAAGTTGGAATTGACCGATTTGAAAGAGAAATTAATGATATAAAGCTGAATTACAAGTAAATTAATCCCATTGTGGATTTTAGTGAACTTCTCTGTCGAAAATCGAATGAGATCTAACTTGCTGTTATAAGTATCAGAAAGGATACTATCAACATATAGATGATCAGTTCATTGATTTGAATGTATATTGAGGAGAAAGAAATAAATGTTGAAATGACGAAAATGCCCTTATGCTGGGCGATGTTCGGAACAGTGATAAAACCGAGCTGAATTGGAATCCATTGATAGCAATGGAATTATTAATGGCATAGAGGATGTCATATGAATATAACAATCCCTATTACTGATTCCACTAACACTTAGTTTCGGACGCGAAGTAATCCGTGAGGGGCTAAGTGCCACGTCTGTGTGACGGGAGCCACCTCTAGAACCCAGAGCGGATAGTACAGATGTGTACAGGCGGACGGCGGACGGGCCGGGGCCTTATATGATGCGATCCAAAGAGTGTAGTGGAATGTCATTAGATGATTAGCCCGGTTATTGACTGTAAGGGTCGAAAAATTTAGAGTGTATTGAACGGGATCGTTGAATACTATGAAGAGTGAAATAATTACAGGAATTGACTGATAAGGTGAATAGTATCGAAAATGAAATACATACTGGTGTGGTTACTTATGGTTCTATACGTTTTCACTACTTTGAGGTGTCAAACAGATAATCTTATATAGAACCGACATATCTTGAAATATGTGCTACAGAATGAGGTACTGTGTTGAGTATTGTAAATTAGAGAATAATTATAAGAACAGTGAAGTGATAAAAAGAAGATGACAACGAACCTAAATTCTTCAGGACCCTTGAGACAGAACTGTGATGGGCAACCCATAGTGGATCATGTGTTATGAGATACAGGTGAACTATGTCATCGCCGACTCACTAGTAAGGGTAAACCTGGGGCGAAAGAATCGCCTAGGGGATCCTCGCCAACGGCCGATACGAACGGGCGGGGCTCTTACAATTATTTCACTGGTAACACGAGTGTAAGGAACTAGGTACGTAAGGGTGCCAAGGTTCAAGCCTTGTGGAGAATATACTCAAGTGAACTAAGCCTGAATTCAGTAAATGGAAATGGTTTTAAAGTGAATAACTGAATTGAAACGGGTAGCTATAAAGTGTGATGAGAACCATTGTACTTGATACAGCTTACCAAAATGAGATTCGTAACGCTGTAAAGTATGACTAGGTAATAAAATCAAGGTAGAGTATGTATCAAAATGATTTGAATATTGAATGTCTCTACCTTGAGAATACACTGTGAAATGATGGGAGACAAAGATGAAGGTCCAAAATGATAAGAAATGTATGATTAAAGAAAATATCAGATTTGATTTCCGATAGAACTTCCAGAGTTATATAAATTAGAGGAATCGAGATAACATTGACTCGATTTTGAATATGAAGTTAAATTCTAAGTTTATATCGGAGGATGTAGAAAGAATCTGAAAAGCTTAAGAAAATAACTCTGGAAATTGTGTAAATAATGAAATTCACGTGTAAAGGTCTGGATGACGAAAATACAGATAATGAAAAAATTGAGAATAATGAAATTGTCTGTATAAGTATAAATGAGAGAAATACAAATGATATTGAGTTGTAGATGAATTAAAAAAGGATGTATTGATTTCCTATCATTAATAAAGTTCTGGTGAAGAACAAGTATTCATCTACATGAAAATAGACGCTTTATTGAGCTGATTAGGGATGTGTGAGGAGTTAATAAGACTAGCCTCAGTATAAAGAGTCCTTAGATAAAAGATTGAAGATTGGTGTCCATAAGATGATGATTTGAACTCGTAGTGAATTTTACGAGTTCCTATTGAAGTTACAAGGGTAATGAGTTGCCTTGTAAAGTATATAAGCCTAAAGAATGAGGCATCCTTACATGAGTAAATTGATGAAATACTGATAGAGTCTAAAGTATAAATGGAACATGAGCAGCATTGTGATATGATCCTTAAACTCTTAAAGGCTGTGGAATTGTGCTAAGATTAGCAACTAAGAAATTTGGCTAGACAGTATCTCCTCTTGAGATATATAATCTTGAGACGACATGATGACAGTGAACCTGTCTATGATATAAAGATAATGATTGAGATACGAAAGTAATGAGTCTAGCTAAATACTATTGACAGCCTATAAAAGAGTGATGAGACTAGCTGCTCTATAGAGGAGATCTAATTAAAGAAATTAAAGTCGGTAGATGGATGAGTGTAAAGAAAAGATGGTATGCAAGATTTTAAAAGATCTTAGCAGTATAGTACCATACCAATCGAGAAAACCGACAAAAAGGGATTAGAGTAAAAATATGAAAACGAAAATGAAAGTGCAATAAGGAAATAAGTTGCACGACGAGAAGGGAACATCAATATAAAATAGTTCCCGAAGGTAAGACTGAAAGTGAATTGTGTTGGTTATCGAATAACTGTGGCAAGATGTAAAATCAAAGCCAGAATTGATAAGTGAAAGTAATGATACTCAAAGGAGTATGATGATTGATATGTTTACTGCCAGTATATAAATAAGAAATGTTTGTACATATAACCACCTCGACATGATAGAGATGGTGGGATTGTATAGATAATGTGGTACTTAAATGGATAATTTGAGGATTCAATCATAGAATCTAAATTATGAAAAGAGATCTAAAGACCATACTACATGAAGAGAATATGATAGTCTCATGAATTATGATCGTAAGAGATGAGCTATAGTAAAGTCGGCAAATGAGATGCAGCCTTGGTGGAATAAGTGTGAAAATGAATATTGTGGACAATAAAAAGTCCAAAAGAGAAATGATGATATGGAAGTGATTAAAGACTGATGATCTAAATAGAATCACTTTTCATTATTAGACATCTAGATTCTCTAGTGCCCTAGTCGAAGTATAAGTGTTAAACGGTGTGAATGTGTATGTACAGTTCCAGTGAGCCTTACATGTGATGGGAGTCTTTGAGTTGCCATATGCTAATGAGAGATAGCAAAAGGCCTTGAGATCCCAAGTGTATTGATAGCACTGCTCCATACTGATATATATTTATATATATGAGCGTGAGATGTAAACGCTCCATGATATTGAGAGAGCGTGTGCATGAGATGTGAAAGCTACTTGGACACTTACATATAATTGATTGACATGAGTACATGATAGTACCAAATTATGTCGACTTGGCACTAAGTGAGAAGAATGGATGATGAACAGCATAGATCAGCTGTAATATTAAAAATATTATGTATGGCTCTTATATGAAAAGAGTAATAGTGAATAACTCTCGATTTGAGAAAATGAAATTACATGAGCATAGACATATATGATGAAAGACAGCATGTAGTGGTCTAAAGTACTATTGATGTTGAAAATGTACTGGCAGTATTAGTTGGAGGATGAACTAAAGGTCAGAAGCCGTAAGTATACGGCATGTACCCCCTTTGGACTTAAGTTAAATTCGGAGGACCGAATTTCTTAAGGTAGGGAGGATGTGATAACCGTAAATTTTTCATTTATTGGAAATTAGAAATATTGAAAATAAATATTGAAGAAAATAAATCAGAGGAAATAAATAAAATTTTGAGAGAACGGGATATGGGTGAAAATCCCGAAAAGTAAGAAAGTGAAAGAATCGGGAAATTGGTGTAAAGGAAATTAAATTGGAAGTGAAAATAAAAATAATAGAGAGAGGAAAAAAGAATTAAATTGGATAAATTAAAAATCCAAATTTAAATAAAGAAAACGAGAAATGAAAATAAAGTATATTTATATAATTACAAAAATTATAAATGTATTTTATACAAATACGTATGTATTTAAAATACTATATAATATATTTTAATATACGTTGGTATATATATGGAAATATATACTATTTCATGAATTTAAATAATACATATGTATATAAACATAATATTTTATGTATATATAAATATATATATACATACATATATAGAAAATGTAAATATTATTTTATATTAAAGTTTATAGGTATATATATATTGTATTATAACATTTATATAATTTACATATATAAATGTTATTTACTTTAAAGTATATAAATATATATACTAAATATATGTTTTGTAATATACAATATATATAATGTAAATATAATATATATTGTATTATATTATATATGAAATGATATATGTATGATATACAATATATATTATATGTATAAAATATAAAATATAGTGTATAATATATAGTGTATTATATACTAAATATAGAAAGTGAATAAAAACCAAAAGAGGAAACAAAATAGAGGAAGGATCGGGGGGATCCCGACCCTCCCGGCCAAAAGGTCGACGGTGGCGGAGCTACCATCGCAGGCGAGGGAAAAAGAAAGAGAAGAGGGAAGAATCGAGACAGAGCCCGATTTCTTCCCAGCTGGAAGCCGCTGCAACATCTTGCCACTGTCGGCGGGGCAAGACAGAGGAAGAGAGGTGAACGGCGCCGGTAACGCGAGGAAGAGGCGTCCGGCGACGGAAGAAAAATCGAAGGAAACTGTGGCGGAACCGACGGAAGCCGGGAAGAAAAAGGAGAAAATGGACCTGGCGGTGCTGGCCAAACCGACCACCGCCACTGCAATCGAAGCTTCATCGGAAGAAGAGGAAGACGTGGGAAGCCACCGGAGGCGCAATGAACGGCGGAGGAGGGCTGGCGAAGAGGAAGGAGAAACCGAACCTATTCCGCCTCGATCCGCCGCCATGCCGCCGAACCAAGCCAAGCTAAGACCACCGGCAAGTTCGTCTCGACGCCGGCCAGCTGAAAGACGCCCGAACCGCCAGAGAACTGGTCGCCGGCGAGGAAGGAGGCAGATTGGTTTGGACGGGAAAGAGGAAAAAGGAAAAAGGAAAAAGGAAAAAGGAAAAAGAAAAAGAAAAGAAAGAGAAAGAAAAGAAAAAGAAAGAAAGAAAAAAACAAAAAGAAGAAAAAGGAGAATTTCGAGAATTTGGGGATTCCCGAAAATTTACGAAAATTCGGTAAGAAATTTTCCGGAAATTTAATTTCAAAAAAATTAAATAAATTATGAAAAAATTTTAAAAATTAGAATTTTTATTTCCAGAAATTTATTTTCAGCAATCGGGATAAGGAACCGGGAGAAATGGAGTGCAGGCGCGATCGATAAGAGGAAGTCGTCGATTCTGAAAAAGTAAGGGATGCATGTGCAGCACTGTAAGGATACTCAGCCTGCATATTTTAAATTGAAATATTTTATGCAAATATTTTATGAAAATTATTATGATGCATGAATTGCTGAAAATTTTGAGATGAAGTACTGGCTGCAAATTTATTACTGTATTTTTCGTGTAGGAGGTTAGTAAATCGGCAGCCGTTATGCTGTCGAAAATTTTAGAAAAACTTTATAAAATCATATTAAATGATTTTATTTCCGAAAGTCGATATTAAATCACGAAACATGAGGAAATGACTAAATCTCATAAAACATGAATATAATGAGATAGAATTTTAAAATATTCATGTATTCGGGAATGGTGATAATGAAACCACCGAAAATTCTCAGAATAAATAAATTACACGTATTGCGAGGTGAAAGATGAAGTAAAATACAGTGAATATTTTTATGAATAATTATAAACATTCACTAAAGGATTTTAACCCTTATGGTTTTAAATTATGGAATTATATATTTATATAAATTCCATAAAGGTTTATTTTATGATGAAAACTACGGTTTTGAGATTGGTTGGCATTCCTATCATGCTGATGCATGATATGTGATATGGTTAGTCTCGGTCGACACCTGATCCGTGATCCACCGTAGACAATATAGATTATGGTCATAGATTTGACCGGTTTATTTCTTTACCCTTCGAGGTTTATAGTATGATAAGATTAATGTCTATCTTAGACTCCATAAATGATAGGTGACATGTTAAAAAGGAAAGCGTTTTACATGATGTGGAATATGTCAAACGGAAAATGTGAAATATGATGCGTGACATGTGAAAAGAATATGTTTATATGATATGAGGAGAAAATCAATTGATTTATAGCATATTTACAAAATGCTCGTTTCGATACTAATTATAGTACTGTGGGATGACTTTCCTAAGACATGTGATACGAATATGTAATATGTTTCGAAAAAGGAAGAATTGATAGATCTGACATTCTTACCATGAATTTAAATGGAATATTAGATTATAAGTGTTCCACGAATTCTGATAAGATAGTGGGAAGTATATGGCATAAAGGCCAAACCGAGCAAAGACTCGATTTCTGAACCGTGGGAGCCACCTCTAGAGTCCTTCGGGAACGAAGTGCTACACGAGTTTCGATGTGTTAGTAAAGGCCAAACCGAGCAAAGACTCGATTTTCGAACCGTGGGAGCCACCTCTAGAGTCCTTCAGAAACTAAGTGCTACACGAGTTTCGATGTGTTAGTAAAGGCCAAACCGAGCAAAGACTCGATTTCCAAACCGTGGGAGCCACCTCTAAAGTCCTTCGGGAACTAAGTGCTACACGAGTTTCGATGTAGTAAGAAATTTCTGTACCGTGGGAGCCACCTCTAGAGTCCTTCGGGAACTAAGTACTACACGAGTTTTGATGTGAGTAAGAAATTTCTGTACCGTGGGAGCCACCTCTAGAGTCCTTCGGGAACTAAGTGCTACACGAGTTTCGATGTGAGTAAGAAATTTCTGTACCGTGGGAGCCACCTCTAGAGTCCTTCGAGAACTAAGTGCTACACGAGTTTCGATGTGAGTAAGAAATTTCTGAACCGTGGGAGCCACCTCTAGAGTCCTTCGGGAACTAAGTGCTACACGAGTTTCGATGTGAGTAAGAAATTTCTAAACCGTGGGAGCCACCTCTAGAGTCCTTCGGGAACTAAGTGCTACACAAGTTTCGATGTGTGAGTAAGAAGTTTCTGTACCGTGTGAGCCACCTCTAAGAGACTCAAGGGACCTAAGTGCTACATAGATTCTTTGTGAACTATGGGGAGCCACCTCTAGAATCCTTTGAACACTAAGTGCTATACGAGTTCCTCGATATGACACTTAATTCTATTGCTAGTTAGAATGGATGTTGTAACTGAATCAGTGAATTGGGGCTTACGCCTAAAGTGATTAAGTAATCGGTTATATGGGAATCGATTTTAATAGCTTATTTTGCTCTTTAAAGGACGGTACTAATTAAGAGAGTACAGTAAAACATGAAATGAGTTTTAAAGAAATAGGATGATGATTTAACTAATATTCTTTTCAAGGAATATACGAATATTAATTATTTTATTTAAATGCTTTATTTCGTAGAAGCATTATTTTGAAAAGAATATGAAAAAGGTTATGAAAGTTTGAAAAGGAAAAGGATTTATTAATTCAAAAAGAAATGAAAATTTCTTCCTACAGTTGCTTCAAGGTTCGTAACAAGTATGGTATTCTAAAATATCTGCCTTACTCCATTCGGATCCCTAGCCAACTGCAGTATCCTTTCTACATGCGAGCCTAGAGCCCACAGGAAAAATGAAAAAGATTTTCAGCATATAGGAAGCTGAGTATCAAGTGAGGCATATAATTCTCTTACTGAGCCGTGGTTTTGCTCACCCCTTAATTTTTAACATTTCAGGTTTTTGATGATTGTGAGTTCAGTGAATTGTGGATCCTGGCTGTACACGAAGGATAATATGACAGACTGACTGAGTTATTTGAGGTATGATCAGTTATTTTCTGTATTTAGACATGTCAACAGTACTGCTTATCTGATTAATTTCGATAGGGGATGTGTATAATAATATATATAATGTTATGTAAAATTTTTTAACAGTCCGTACAAGTGAAGTATCACAGACAGCCCAACCAGTTAAGTTGTGTATAATAAGGTGAGAAATGTGGTCACGGGTTGTGACAATTTGATCGAGGATTATTGCATATTAAGAAAAGTGACACACTTACTGAGTGTAACTGAAAATGTGAATTATGCATTGATGATTTAGTATCAGTGTTATTAATCCTGGTTCTAAATAGTCCTTTTGTTTCTTATGGAAATAAATTAGATAATTATAGAACCAGAATACCTTGACATATGCTTTACAGAATGGTATATTCTGAAGTGAAAACATATATAAGTGAATCGATTTACATATATGTTACATGATTTGAAAGATATGTATATGTGCGGATACATAATGGATTTGCGAGATGTAAATAATGAACATCCAAGATGATATGAGATTTTGATTTAGAAGTTACTGGATGAATTTCTAAATAAATTTTTAGAGTAATGTAGATTCGAGAGATTATTGACTCGATTCACAATATGGAATCTATTGATAAGCTCTTACGAGAGAACATAAAAGAATCTGGAAGGTGTAATAAATTACTCTAGAGATATATGAAATATGAGATATATGAAATATCATGTGACGTATGTGGAATTAATGAAATCACATACGGATAAATTATAATAGCATGAAACCACGAGAGGTGAATATGTATAATTGTTTAAAGACTATAAACAGCATCCTTGAATAATTTCACAAATTTCTGGAAACAAAAAAAAATTAATGTTAAGCTCAGTAATATGAGTTTTAACTGAATTCGAGCACTATTAGAGACAGGTGGTCTCGAATGATAAAGTGAATATTGGTTTATTTAAGTAGAGAAGTTTGTGGAATTAGCTACTTTACTGATATGGTACATGATGTGAGAAAATTAAATGGGAGTGGATAAGTATGTACGAGTATAGTAATCAAAATTGTTAAATGATTTTAACGGAAGACTACTATACTAAATTGAAAGCTACAGAAGTGATAAGTGTGAAAGGATGAGAATGATCCAAAGACAAGTCATATGATGACAAGGGAACACGAAGTATGATGTAGTTCCCAAATATAAGAATAAATGTGATTTCCTCTGATTATCATATGATGATGGCTAGGATTAATATCAAGCCAGATGTGATAGATGAAATTAGTTATACTCAGAGGAGTAAGTACATGAAGTACCGTTAGTCATGTAAAGAGACATACAGGTATTGGGACTGTGAAAATGGATAAGTAACGTGAAAACGAAATTGGAATGATGATAATTTAAATTATAGAATTTGATTGTGAAAAGATTACATCCTCAGGTACATTCCATAATTAAGTGATATTACATGTACCATAAGAGTCAGGGATGTAATGATAATACTATGTGAAAAGAGATATCAGGGAAAATTATTACCTAACGTCTCATTTACTGTAAATGATGATTAATAGCGAGGTCTGCCAATAAAGTGCAGCCAAGCTTCATTATGAAATGATGGTTGTGGGATAGTAAAGAATTCAGAAGAATCATGATGTTATAGAAGTGACTATGGATTGAATGACCAAATTGATTCACTTCTACATCATCAAGTTCTTGATCTCTTGAGTGCCCTAGTCGATAAATATATCTGTGAAATGGTGAAAAGGTATGTAAAGTTCTAGTGAGCGAGTACATGTGATAGGGATCCTTGATTGGCCCCATGCTTTGAGAGAGTAGCAACAGGCCTTGGGATTCCAAATTTACCATTAGCACCGCCTCTTATTTATATAGATATTCGAGCGCATTGTGTGGATATATTGAGAGCGAGTGTATTGCAAAAAAAAAAGGCTACTAGGACAATTACATACAATTGATTAAAATTGTCTACTGATAGACACCAGATCATTATCGACTTAGCACCAAATGAGATGATAAATGATTTCAGGGAGTATAAATTGATTTTGAAAGAAGGAAATGCGCTCAAGGGAATTCAGTCTAAGTTCTTCAGGACCATTGGGACAAATCAGTGATGGGCGACCCACGAGTTGGGTGATTGCCTAATAGTGGACAATATGTTGTGAGGTGCGGACAAACTATGTGGTCGCCGACTCATTTATAAGAGTAAACCTAGGGCGTGGGAGAGCAACAAGGGGATGCTCACTGGCGGCTCGAAGAGATGGGCGAGGCTCTTAAAGAAAATTCGAATCGAGCAGTCTCATCTTAGAGACAAAATTAACTAAAAGTTAAAATATGATAAGGAAGACAAATACCTATATTGGTGGTACTTCCTAAACTAAGTGAAAATTGAATTACCCACAAAAGGGTATAATGCTATCTGGATAATTGTGGATATATTGACTAAGTCTACTAATTTCTTGGCAATGCAAGTTACTGATCCAATTATTGCCTTAGTCGAATTATATGTCAGGGAGATAGTGAGAGTGCACAGTGTTCCAGCGAGCATTACATCTGACAGGGAATCCCGCTTCGCATCTCAGTGTTGAGAGAGATTTCAGGAAGCTATGGGATCCCAACGAGTTTAGCACCGTGTTTTATCCGCAGACTGACGGACAGTCCGAGCGTACGATATAGACGCTCGAGGATTTGTGTGAGCGTGTGCATTTGATGTTAAAGGCTCCTGGGACGATCATTTACCCTGACAGAGTTGCTTAGTAATAGTTAACAGGCGAGTATCGATATGGTACCTTACGAGGTTTATATGGCAGACGATATAGATCCACGATAGCATAGGAAAAGTGGGAGACCGTAAGTTGTTAGCTCTCCATGTGGTTGAACAAGTTCCTGAGATGTACGGGTAATTATGTATTTTGAAGGTCTCAACCCCTAAGGACATAATGAGAGGTGGTAAGAAAGGAAAGCTGAGTCTTTGATACATGGGATCTATCGAGACCTTAGGTCGCGTAGGAGATCTGGCATATCGGTTAGCACTACCACTAGAGTTCTTACAGTGACAGGTCCGGATGAAATTTGGAGGACCAAATTCCTTAAGGAGGGGAGAAATGTGAGACCCGATTTTTTTACACTGTCACTATACTTGTGAATTATTGATAGTGAAATTTAATTATTTAGTGGAATTTAAATAATGATGGAATGAATTTCCATCCTCAATTTGGAATTTTTGAATTCATGAATTGTAGTATAGTGTATAAAGTTGAAACAAATATGAGAAGAAAAAAGAATCAAAAAAAAATTATGCATGGAAGAGTTATTCCATGGCATAAAATATCAACAAAAATATTAATAAGAGAAAAGAGAATTTTATATCACATGTGATGTATTTTGGTTGTATGGAAGATACAAAGAAAAGAGGAATCAAACTTGAATCATGTAGCAAAGAGGGGGAACTTCCACGCCAACTACATAGCTGCTACATGTACTCGATATTGCATTTAAAATTGATTTAATTATTGATGAAAAATAAGTGATAAAGAGTATTAGATGAAGGGGAGTTAATATACAAACATGAAGGAATTTAATTGGTGGAAATAACTAACCAAAAGAAGACAAGAAATGGTGAACTACGCCAACTACATGGTTGCATGTAGTGTTCGGTTTCCTCCTCAAAGAGGTGTGAAAGCAGAATTTTCAAGATAAAATTCCATTAAATGACTTCACATGGGATTAATTGTGATTGGTTGAAATGGTGTGAAGGTGGTAACAAGAGTCAAGAAACATGGATTACACGCCAACTAAATAAATTTCTTCTACCTTGTTGAATTCGGTTGGAAGCAATTGCAAGGAAAAGAAACTTAGTTCATGGATAAAATGATATATAACAAAGCCAAATTAACACATAAAATGAAAACCTAGAAGCTCATTGGTGGAAGATTTGAAAAAGAAGTATGAAGGAAGTCAAGAAATGTGGCTACAAGTGGACTTTAACACCACTTGATTTCTCCTTCTGCACCGATCGGTTGGACATAAAATGGATGATAAAGACTTGGTTGTTATAATGTGAAATAAGTAGAAATGAAGTCTAAGAATAAAGTAATAAAGAATCCTTTATATTAGAATTGCTATTGGTTAAAATAAAGCAAGGAAAGAGTGAAGAACAAGGATGAACCGAATGGTCAAGCAAAGTCCACACCAACTTTGCTGCTTGGAGACATTTCTGCCTAGCCTTTCTAAAGGCTACCGAAACATGACTTTATGAGCAAAAAGATTAAGGAAATATAGTATAAAAGGACAAGAAATTAATTAAAGGTTGACATGGCCAGAATTTTATTTGTGGAAGCATAAAACAAGACAAAAAAAAAGAGGCAGCTAGTCACGCCAACAATTTCCTTGGTTGTGCTCGGCTGGATGATTTTGAAGGAAAAAATAAAAACTTAATGTCTAAGGTGCAAAAAGGCTTGAAGAAAAAGTAATTAAAAAGCTAACACACGTGACTAAATGGTTATTGGTTGAAGCTTTGAAAAGAGGGATGGAAAAGTCCAGAAAAGATGGAGCAAAGTAGACTTTAACGCCACTTTGCTGCTGCCTTGCACCAATCGGTCAACCACTTAAAGGCTGAAAAAAACATGCCTTTTATACTATAAGGTAGGTAAAAAGATGGCTTAAAAGAATGGAGTACCAAAGGTATTGAAGGTACTAGATAAAAAGGATGTTAATGGCTGGAATAAAAACAAAGGAGAAGTGAAAACAACTTGACTGACCAGCCAAGCATTCACGTCCCTCCTTGGACTGCATGGCACCGATTTTCTGTTGAAAAACATATATTTATAATATCAAAAGAAGTGAGTTCTATTTTATGGAATAGAATGAAATATAAATAATACAAAAACAAAATAAGAAGAAGTTAAATGGAGCAAAGAACAAAGACAATAAATGGGAGGTCAAAGACGTGTAAGGAGGGAGACTTACACGCCACTTTTCTGAAATTTCTTCAGCCATTTAATACTATATAAGGTAAGAAATGGGAAAGGAAATATGTAAGATGCCAGATGTTTAATTTGTATTAGATGTCTTGAGTATATGAAGGAATAAAGGACCAAAAATCTCAGCAAAACACATCCTTCATCACCGAACATGGTTGTATACGAGAGGCATAAGTAGAGTTTTATTTTTTGTTCTGGTTCAGCTTCTACTTAGCCAAAGAAAGTTAGCCAATTTTAATACTCTTGATAGCTAATTAGTTAACCTTCACCATTGAACTTCCCTTCCTCTTTGGATCAAATAAGAATTCAAGCTAGAGGGCTGATGTGGAAGGGGAACAACCTAGAAAACAAATTCTGTTCTAGAAACACAAATTGATCAAGGTGAGATTTAATGGCTTCTTGATATTGAATGATATAATTCTATGATTACAAGCATGAGAGGCATAAGTATAGTCTTGCTTTTAATTTAATTTTGTTAGATCATAGAAATTGAAGAGATTCATATCTTGAAGTAGATGAAGAATAAAATGAAATTGAGCTGAAATTGATGGAAAATCATTAAAGGAAACTAGATAAAATGAAAGAGAAGCTTAGAAATTGAAGAGACCTACGGTTGAACATGGAAGTGTGAAAGCATTTAAGGCTTCATGCAAGAAAAATGGCAACAAGTGGTTCACGTAGACTAGAATCAAATAGGAATCAAGAAGATGGAAAGAAAAATTAGAAAGTCAATAAAAATGGCCATAAGAGGTATTTAGCCATGACATTGAAAATTAGGGGTTTTGGTAAAGAGTAATTATAGAAATTAAAAGAGAATTTTCGGTGTAATTAAAACCGAAAAAGGAAATGGAACGGAGAAATTGATTTTAAATACCAGTATAATTTCTACTGGTTGTATTCATAACTTGAAGTTAGTGGCTGCATTTTATAAATTTTAGTGGTTTAAAAATAAGAAGAAAATTATTAATAATTGTCGATAAAATTATTTTGCAGCTAAGAAGTACGATTTTGATAGACACAACCAAGAAGCTCGGTTTCGTAAGACCGGGTAAGGGAGTAGTATGTGAAGTAAAATGCATGTCCTGTGGAGAACATATTATAAAAATATTGAGAAAATGTTTTGGTTTGAGACATGCATTAGTTTGATAAATTGTTTTCACAGACCGTGAGTTGGGCGAGCTATAAAGCTGACCCCTATGTTGTTTTCTGGGCAAGCCAAAGAAAGGCGACCCCTGTTTTAATAAAATTCGGGCGAGCCAAAGATAGGTGACCCCTTTGATATAATTCTGGGCGAGCCAACAGTAGGCGATCCATTATTTTTATTAAAGAAAAATATTTTGTGGGCGACCCCCCAGTTCAGCTCGATGTGAGAGCCACAGTGGGCGATGTTAGTTCGCCACATGGGCGAATGAAAACATGCGAGCTCAATCCACTGCGATGGGCGAACTGTAATGGGCGAGCCAGTTTAACTTGTACTTTTCTCATATGAAAAATGGTGAGATTTCTGGCTATTTTTATTATGTTTTGTAAACAGAAAATATAATACCTTTTTTGGAAAACGATCATTTTAAAGAAATGATCACATGTGTGAAATATTCCTTAAAGGTTCTTTATGAGATATAAATTGATTTTTGAGACTTTAGGCCTCGAGTTTCATGCATTAATATTCACGTGGCTGATTAGTGCCATAGAGCTAGCTGTGTCCCAATGGGAATGCGAATTGAAGTTTTGGCCTAAGGGCATACTCCGAGGAAGCCGTGAGGGACGATGGCCTACGGGTGCCCCCAAAGCAGACAACTTGTGTTCCTGAGGGAACGATGATAGCATGATTTATTTGTAGGGTGATGCCTAGTCTCAACTTGGTGATTTCTGTTTACTGAGAGGATTTACTGAATCCTATTTACTGTTTACTACATTATATTGTAAACTGTTTAGCCAATGATTTGAATATTAAAGACGGTTCACTATATCCACTGTTTTCCCTACTAGGTATGCTGTTTTCCCTACTGGGTATGCTGTTAGGGAAATATAAACATTTTTGTGGTATATAGTTTTTGATTTAGAAAGCAATATACAACTCTTTTACTGAGCATACCCCCTTATTTTCACTACACAGGTTATCGATTTGGATTAAAAGGTTTACCTTCTAGAGTTATCGGCTGCTAGAGTCAGCAGATATACGATATTGAAGGTACATTGTATTCTTTTATATATTCAGTAAAATTGTACAGTACTACTTTGATTAAAAAGGGAATGTAGGTTATCTTAAAAAAAATTATGAGGTATTCATAGTTCTATTTTGGTACTGAAATGAAAGTACCATTTATTTCTTAAAGGGTTAATAGAGTGTTAAGCATCACAGACAGCTCAGCCGGTAGAAATGTGTGAATAAGAGTAAAATATGTGATTTACTATAGATTCGGGATGTTACAGCCTTGCCTCTTCAAACTAATTCTAAATGAGCTCTGGGATATATGGTTTGTGTTTGCGATCTGATAAGATTTTAAGCAGTCTGTTGTGGTTTTTACTCTTTTTCTGTTTTGATCTGTTTCTAGTGGTAATCATATTTTGTTTGTGACTAGTGGGTTCTTGATATCGATGGCTCTTGGAGTACGTATTTGATGGTATCATGTTTATTTTATCAACTATGTCCTTCAGCTGCTGCTTTTGGTTTCACTGATGTGTTTCTGTTTGTTTCTAAAATTTTGCTTTTACATTATCATAAAATAGACAAGTTGAGAGAAGAGATTGACAAGGGTTTTTGTTTTCATTTGTAGGAAGGTGACCTCTTCAGCAAATTTTCTTGCGTATTTTGGAGTTTATAGGATTAAATGTTGTTTGCCTAGTTTTGAATTTGATTTTGCTATGTTCTTTTTTTGGCTATTGATGAGCAGTGTAATAGCCCATCCTGTTGTTAAAAAAAAGATAAGGTTAATGTTGTGTGATTTATGAGTAAGATTTTCATTATTGTTGATATTGAATTGTTATTATTATTAAAAAAATTATATTTTATTATAATATTTTTATATCTATAAGATAAATTCGAGCTCAAGTTCGAGCATTAGACTCAAATTCGAGCATTAGAATCAAGCTCGAATAAACGAGCCTAATCGAGCGAGCTCGAGTAGCTCGTTTTTTATGTCGAGTCGAGCTCGAGCTCAAATATTAAGCCTCGGTCGAGCTCGAGCCAAGTATCGAGCACAAGTTTTTGAGTCGAGCTCGAGCTCGAGCACCTCACTGTTTCGGCTCGACTCGGCTCGATTACACCCCTAATGCTTGCCATCCACCTGGTGATCGGGCGAGGTTCTTATGTGACATCCTCATTTCTATTCATTTACATATATCAGTTTACTTTACATTTGGGTGGTTAGACTCGTCCGTCAATGTCATTCTTTCTTCTTCTTATACTTTATCCATTATCACTATTTAGAATGATATAAAGTTTATTATAAAATATAATCTTCGTAAATACATACTTTAATTTCATCAGGATCTCTTATAACTTACATAACCTATATCCCCACATGATTACATACATCATCATAGCATTGTACTGTACAATAGCTGAAATACAATTCACTTTACATGATTACATAAGTATACCTTTAATAATAACTCGGAAGCGTATCTCGACGGTAAACTTTCAAGATCCACTAGTAGGCTCTTCTATCGAGAGCGAGGGATCACTTCAGATAGTCTGAAAAATAGTTGTAAAGGGGTGAGTTTACGCTCAGTAAGAAAAATATGTAAAAAAGCGTACTATGCCTCTATATGCAGTTTTCCTACTTGGCTTTATAATGTCATGTAAAATCATTATAATGCATATTCGTATACCTTCAACAAGTATATAAAAGTTCTTTATAATAGCATATGCTTATAAATCAAGTACATCATATACTTCTTTCAAATAGCATATGCAAACATACATCTTATACTTTCTTCAAAACATGCATCATATTCTTTCTTTAAAACATACATCATATAGCTTTCAAATAACAGAGAGACTATTCGCAATTTAACAGAATTATGCACTGAATAACATGTGGCGTACTCTCGTAGGAGCCAAGAATCCTCCCCTAGCCAATCATATTTCAGAGACAGTTTGGCCAAATGTCAGTGGCCACGATGAACACTAGTCAGGTGTCATCTATGGCACTGAGGGCTGGACTAGAGCTCCTCAGCCATGAACATATACAGAAGTGCATAATCATTAAGTACTTCATAGTCTCAAATCATTTGTCATATAGCTATTTGCTATGACATTTATACTTTCTTAAAATAAGCTTTAAAACCTCTTTTCAAACAGGGCAGTCGACTGGTCTCATAGGTAGTCGGCTGCTGCATCATATTTTTATTTATCGAAATTATTTTCTTTTAAAATTCCTATATTTTTTTTCTGAAAATTCATAGGGCAATCGACTGGTTCAACATAGCAATCGACTGGTTTTGAAATAGAATGCTTCTGAAAACAGGGCAGTCGACTGGTTTTGAAATAGAATGCTTTTTAAGTAAAAGCAGTCGACTATTCCATATAGCAGTCGACTGGTTTGAAACAGAATACATATTGGAAAATAGCAGTCGACTGACTTGTATAGCAGTCGACTGGTTTTTTTCGGTTTTCAAAAATCTATGCTTTGGTTGTCTCTAGACAGTCGGCTGCTCCTAGCATTTTAGTAATTAGGAGTAAAACTCGAAATTTAACCTTTCTATACTTAAACCAGGTTGTACTTCTCTCCAAACATTTAAAATCATGTGGACATAGTCACCCTACGTCCATTACAGAAATTCCTTATCTCAATTCACTTCCGAATTGCAAATCACTTGGTTGCACCAATGGTCTTCTTCACTTCTTCAAAGCTGAAATGATCATCACAATTAAATCTTTAACTTCCATTCATTTTAACACCATAAGTAGACTATACCAGCATGATACGACTCCAAACTATGAACAGAATTGACTAAATCCATTTCTCCTCTTACCTTTGCTAGTAACCAATTTAACAACGATTATGATCTCTCCAATTACTTGGAATCAATCCACCAAACTTCATATGTGGCTTAAGCTAGTGACAAGGATCGATTTTCGTTACTAACACTTAGTGATTCGATAGAGGAACAAGGTAGTTTATCAAGGTGAGTGGGAGTGGAAGCTTAGGAAAAATGGAGGAAACGAGAGGGGCTGGGGTTGCTACCGACTTTGGCTGATGAAGATGATGACTCATGCTTCATTAAATGCTTCTTTATCCCTTTTCATGTCAGCCATAATTCTCTTAACTCTTTGACCTTTAATTACTCTTCTTCCATTCATTTATATGCCACATATGTCATTTAATTGCATTAAAATTTCTGACATTTATTCTTTTCTTATACTCTAATTATTTTCCTGATATCAAGATAAATTCTTTGACTATTTGACTTTCAATTCCATTTATTCCACATATGTCCCATATGCCATTTCATATATCAAAATCTCATATTTATTTACGTCCTTCCAACTGAAATACTTTACAGATATAAAGGAATTACAAGAAATTGGGGGATTTCACATCTTACAAAGAAAGTCGACAGCCATTTCTATTTTCCTCTCAAAATTTTCCTAAGTTTCCTTCATACTTACCTTAACAAACAACCACTTCCTTCCATCAAATCATTAAGCTCACTTAACGAAAAATACTCCTCATCACTAGCTCAAGCTATACCTGTAATTTGGAAGGCTGAATCAAAGGATTTGAGGAGATCTTATGTTGTTATTTTTGGTGACTAACAAAGGTAAGAGATGAAGTGGTTTCGTTCAATTCTATATATGGTTTGGAGTTGTGTTGAGTTGTTATAAAACGTTTATGGCCTTGAAATGAAATAAGGTTAATTGTGTATGTTTCTCAAAAGTTGAAATTGTTATGATGTTTACACCTGTGAAGAATTGAAAGGAAAAGTGTTGATTGTAACCAAGAGATTTCGTTTTCGGAGTTAATTGAGGTAAGGAATATATGAAACGGATGTAGGGTGGCTATGTCTGTTTTGGTTGCATGATTTGGTGTGAAATAAAGCTGTTTTTAAGAGCAGGAAGAGTCAAAATCTTGGTTTTCGTATAGTTACAATTTGGCTAGGGGCAGCCAACTGCCATAAATAGCGGCCGACTGCTCAAAGACAACCGTGACGTAGTTTTTCCAAAATCAACTCAAACCAATCGACTCCTATTTTCTAGAAAGTGCTCTGTTTGTGTAGCAGTCGACTATTAAGGAGCCAGTTGATACATTTTCCTCAAAAAGAATTCTGTTTGCAAAACCAGTCGACTGCTATAGAGCTAGTTGATTGCCTTGTTTCCAAAAGCATTCGCGAAAACAGCTGATTGCTATAAAGCCAGTCGACTGCCTTTTCTTGTAAAACATTCTGCTTGCGAACCAGTCGACTGCCCAATGTGTTTTCGAGTTTTCAAATATTCAAAATTTTAAAAAAGAAAATAAATCCAATAAATCGATATATGTGATAGCAGTCGACTGCCATAAAGACCAGTCGACTGCCCTATTTGAAAATAAGGTTTTGAAGTCTATTTTATATTAGTATATTTGTATTACCAAAAAGGTATATAGCAAATGTTTTCGAGACAGTGGACTCCTTTGGTGATCATGCATATTATGTATATTTGTATTTGGCTGAGGAACCTTAGTCTAGTCCTCAGTACTACAGGTTTCACCTGACTAGTGTTCACTGTGGTCTATCGATAATGGCCATATGTCTCTTATTTGTATTTGGCTTAAAGGAGGATCCCTGGCCCATACGTGGGTACGCACTTATTTGGCATCCCTCACAGGATTTATTTAGTGCATGATTCTACTGGAAGGTTAACCGTCTCCCATCTATGTGAAGATTATTTGTATATGTGATTTCAAGTGAATTGGTTTCATTTGAAAGTACTTGAATTATTTGAATATATGCAAATGATTATATGGGTATATGATATTTGAAAAACTTATATGGTATTTGATGAAAGTACATGATATATGTTTTTATAAGGCCTTTACATGACATTATAGAGCCAAGCAGGAAACCTGCATATAGTGATATAGTACACTCTTTTACATATGTTCCTTACTAAGTGTAAACTCACTCCTTTACAACAAATTTTCATCCAGATTATTTGAAGTGAATTCCCGCTCTCGATAGAAGAGCTTACATTGGGATCGTAAAGTATTCCTTCAAGGCACGCTTCATAATTTTCCTTGAAGGTATAATTAATTGTTATGTACATCGGACGGTGCTATAGTACATTGGTGTATATAAGATCATTAAAGATGTAGGTTGTGTAACTTATGTGGAAACCATATATATAATGACCTATATGTATATATGAGAAATACTTTTATTTGAAATTGAAATCACTATATTAAAAGTGAAAAAGTATAAGATATAAGGAAAGAGAAGAATGACTCGACAAACAACCTAACCATAAACTTATGGGAAAGAAAAAGTTAGTTGTTATTTGGATAAAAAGAGGACGTAACAGGATGTTACAAGAAGTCATTTTCACCAAATATATCTTCAATCAGTTCATAAACGTTTAACATAAGCAATATTTCTACTTCAATTATAAAAATTCTGCAAATATTCCTGAAGCGATAATCAGGGTTCAAAATATTTTATTTACGTATAAACAAGTGTCTAAAACATACAGGTAGCTTGAAACGTGTGAAAACAGTTAAAAATTCATTTGAAATCTGAGTTACAAGTTCATGTAGTCTTAATGCCTAAACCAATCAATATTCCCAATGCAATATAGTATCTCCTACGCTATTTTACATACATTCCTTACCAATAATAGCGCAATATCAAATAGTAGCTTGCAGCACTCAAAATAGATAGGCAAGCATATATTTGCCTATCGCTCCTTAATCCTTCTTAGTTAAAAACTGTAAAACATGATCAAAACATGATTAAAATTCAACATTCCTTTTACAAAGAATATTATACACTTCATAATCTTCCATAATTTCTAATACAATGGCAATTCCAGTCTAATTTCTACTGGGTGCCAAAATTACAATTAGCGTCAAATCCCTTCCTTTTTCGAATTTGAATTTGCGAACAACCTTATATTCATTAGTACAATATTCTAAGACTATCAAAGTAACAATTGAAGCACAGTAACCCTAGTATCTAAGCTTGGCTGAAAACATACCCCTAGTATTACTTAGTTTTTCTTCAGTTTTAAGGTTACCATCTTCTTCCTTACGCTTCAACTCTTGGAAGCTGCGCTTACACGCATATGACCACTCGAACTTAACATCCTTATGTGTGAGTCACATCAGTAGAGCAGCTAATCTATAAAATCCCTCAATGAACTGGTGGTAATAACCAGCTAGACCCAAAAAGCTCCGTATCTCCGTCATTGTCTTAGGCCTCTCGTACTGTACAATGGCCTCGATCTTGGATGGATCAACTGACACTCGTCCTTAGATACTACATGTCCCAAGAAAGTAATGTGATCTAGCCATAATTCATACTTACTAAACTTAGCACATAGCTTCTGGTCCTTGAAGGTCTGCAAAACTATATACAGGTGTTGCTCATGCTCTTCCAGAGACTTAGAATATACCAGGATGTCGTCAATGAATACGGTCACAAACTTATCTAAATAACGCTTCAACACTTCGTTCATCAAGCCCATAAATGTTGCAAGGGCATTTGTCTGTCCAAAAGGCATCACTAAGAAACTCATAATGCCCGTTTCAAGTCTGAAATGCTGTATTGGGAACATCCGACTCTTGGATCTTAAGCTGATGATAGCTCGATTGGAGGTCTATCTTTGAAAACACCTGTGCACCCCTGAACTAATCAAATAAATCATCATCCTGGGCAAGGGATATTTGTTCTTGATAGTTACCCTATTCAGCATCCAATAATCAATGCACAACAGTAAACTCCCATCTTTCTTCTAGAAAAATAATATCGGAACACCCCACAGTGATACACTAGGACGGATGAATCCCTTGTCCAGTAGCTCTTGGAGCTACTTCTTAAGCTCCTCTAACTCTGTCAATGCCATCCAATAAGAGGGATTGAAAATAGGCTCTATGCCGAGTACAAAGTCAATAGTGAACTCGATCTCCCGATTTGGCGGCAACCCTACCAAACCCTTCGAGAATATGTCTGGGAAGCCCCTGACCACAGGAATCTCGTGTAACTCAAGACGTTTCCTTTCTACGTCCTTCACATAAGCAATAAAACCTTCAACACATTCACACAACACTTAAACAATTTAGTAAACACATATTTCACTTTTATTATTTATCAAAAAGTTTTACAGTGTAACGTTCGAGTTAAAAGAAGGTGATGAATTTAGTATAGCAGTCTAAACTAACAAAATTCGTAGCTAACCAATCCATTCTTAGGATTACATTGAAGTCATACATATTTAACAAAATTAGGTTAGCTGTCGTTTGCTTCTCTCCTACTTTCACTTTACAATTTCTATACAAAATATCTGTAATTTGAGATTCTCTAAACGAAGTATTAATCTGTAAGGTGTATCTTAAAGGCTCTGGCTCTACTAGGATTTTGTTAGCACATGTAAGGGACACAAATGAATGGGTAGAACCAGGATTGAATAATGCAAGTACAAAAATATCAAAAATGTAAATTTTACCTTTAATCACATATGTAGATGTATCAGCAGTCTCCTAATCTAGCTCATACACCCGTCCCAAAGTCACGGGCTTCTTATCCTTCTTTGCAGCGGTCGCCCGTCTCATTTGTGAGGATGTAGCTCTCTCTGACTCAGTCGGAGCTGCTGGTGCTATTGGAATAGGGGTTGGAGAGGTAGATGCGGATGACTCTTTAAGTGTTGGGCAATCTCTGACAAAATGGCCAATCTGACCACACTTATAACAAGGCCAGGTCAACATGTAGCAGGGCCAAGTACCGTGCATCTTCCCATAATGTACACATCTAGCACCGGTACTCCTCTAGGTAGTGGTGGGGCTAGTAATAAGGGCTATGGCAGTTGGTCTAATGGATCGCCCCTTTATGATTTGAATGCCCGAGGGTCTAGCCTTCTTAGGCTGCTCCCTACCTGCTTTGTCATTTGGATCCCTCTTTGCCTTGCGTTTACCCTTAGACTTAACCTTAAATGTTAGCTCTGAGTGAAACTGTTCATAATCCTACTCGCATAACTAAGCATGTCTCACAACCTCATCATAAGTCTTAATGTCGAACGGGACTAACTTCGTCCGGATAGATGGTCTTAGCCCAGCCATGAATCTATTATCTTATGTCGCATATCAACTCGAGTCAATGGATCAAACCTGCTAAGAGTAGTAAATCTCAACTCGTACTGATCCACTGTCATGCTCCCCTGAACCATCTCTAAAAACTCCTATTGTAATTTCTTCTGAGCTGTATCAGGAATGTACTGGTGGTGAAAAGCATCTATAAATATCTCTCAGGTAATCATCGGATGCTGGGCAAACAAAATAATCTAAGTAGACTTTCACTAGTGTCCGCATCAATTGTCAACTGAAACATTGCCAATCCAACTCTCTTGGTCTCCGAACATCTCATATATCTAAATAATTTCTCCATAGCCGTCACCCACTGCTCTGCCACCAAGGGATCCTTATCTCCCTTAAATTTTGGTGGATTTAGCTTCATGAACTGTTGCACCAAAGCAACATCACAATATAACTTTACGTCTTAGTGCTAGCTAAGGGGTAGGCTGTAGCTCGAGAGCTGGCTAATGTGGGGGTGGTGCTAATACAAGAGCTGCTCGCTCTCCTTCTGCCCGATCAGTAGCTCTATCAACATGATACACATCTATAAAGTCAACCAACATCCTCTCCATAAGTGACATCTGAGTGTTTGGACTTTCTGGCTGTGGTGGGTGAGTAGGTCTTGGGGCGGGCTCAGGCGTTGGCTCAGGAGTAGGAGGCTCTGGAGTCGCTCCACCCTATCTCAGCCTCAACCCCTAAACACATGTGTTACCTGTCGCCCACTCATATCTGCACAGTATAGACAATTCAATCGATTTCGATTAGTCGTTTATTTTTATATCTAGACTATACAATACTACAGCGGATGTTAACCACTTCATTTTTCACATAAAGACACCGACATACATCAGACCAACCTCGTTTTGATACTAGTAAAACTGTAACGTTCCAAGTATACACCAATATCACATATTTACACAATCATACTTATAGTTGGATTGTCTGCGATGCCTTTATTTTTACAAATACACTTATCCATAATAGTTTATAAAAATAAATTTATTTAATTTACCAATTACGGATATTCACATAACTATAATTAATTTAATATTTACATCCCTTGTCTATCATTACAATATAATATTACTATACAAACAGTTTGAACATATAAAGAAAATAAAAATACCTCTAGGATCCACAAAATACTGCCACGGGGTAACTAATATGTAGTCAATATCCTCGGATGGCATATCATGCTATCATTGGAAATAATTTGTGAAGGTGAAAAAATAAGGGGTGAGCAAAACATCTCAGTAAAGAAATTGTATGCAAAAACTGATATTATGAAATTATATATGCACGAAACATTTATTTTTCCTAAAGGCACACTAGACACAATAAGGGAAAGATACTATAGTTGACTAGGGATCCGGATGGAATATGAGAGGTATTTTGGAATACCTATCGTGTCCCGGAACCTAGAAGTGACTACAGGGAGTAGGTATTGATAATGAAATAAAATATTTTTAATAACATTCATAAATAGATTTTAAATAAACACTTATTTAAAAGATTAATAAAATAAAAAATTTAGATAAATAATCTTAAACTGAAATTTAATTAAAAATAAAATATTTAATTTAAAATCTCAAAAGCACATTTAGTCACATTTCACACACATCGATAAAAGTTCCATAAGCAGTATTTTACACAGTCTAGTATACTAAACCGTTTAGAAATAATCACACATTTCACAGAATTCACATCGATAAACACTTATAATTCAGTAACACAATTCAATAATATGATTTAGTATCACACTAATATGGTGGAGACTAGGCATCACCAAAGAAATATCATGCTATAATCCCTGTAGGGTAAAATGATAATCACAGGAGACATTTGGCCATAGTCTATAAATGTCCTCAGTCATACACTGATCAGGTGTCAACCGAGACGCTGAAGATAGAATCAGTATCAACAGCTTAACACATATAACACACATTAACACATGAGCATGATACGAGGCCTATCAGTCTCAAAACAGTATAAAAACAATATTAGAGCCTTTATGGATTTTATTAAAATAAATTAAATTCTATATTTATCCATAAAGGAATATAATTTCACATAATACACATTTTCATAAAACAATCTGTAAAATATTCATATTTCAATAATAATTTTCATAAATACTCTATTTCACTAGAAAACACATTTAAGAACACATCGGTAACTTTATTTCGATAAAATTCTTTTCATGAATATTTAAATATTATTTTTCTATAAATTCACATTTAATGAAAAATATTAAATAATTAATTTCCAAGGCCAGAAATCACACAATTATGCATTTAAAATATTTCATGATATTTTTAGATTATTTTCTAAGGAAATTCAACAGCATAAGGGCTGCAAATTGCTTAGCCTTCCTACATGTAAACGTAGTTCACAAAACAACCAAAATCCACAATTTGCACAGTTGCCAAAGCATTTGAATATCACAATATTCTTATAAAAATATTCTCATTGAAAGCATGCATTCATAATATCCCTACAGCCTACACTCATCCCTTACCTGTCTAGTGTTACCGAACTTCTCGCTAGCACCACATGTAAACTATTTCTCCCGGGCTGCAAAGCAATTTACCAAAAATATTAACTCACTTAACACTTATCTTTAAGCTACTTTTCATTCTTAATTACAGCCACATTGTACACTGCACATATTAATTCAGCATATTTTCTACCGGTAGTAGAACCTAACTTTTTCATTTTAAGTCGAAATTTAAATTCGATTGCACCAATGGACTCCTCATAATTTCAAACAGTCTAATGGCACCTTAAAATTATCAAATGCAGCAATGAAACCCTCTCCCTTTGCCTAGGCCGAATGCATTATCTTACCAACTACATGGATTTTCAACAATTTAACTTCACATTCGTGAAGTTCCTAGCTTGGCCGAAACCCCCATTAATGGTGAAATTTAGTTTAGCTTGATTTGATTCAAACCAATGTCACCAACATGCTTAACACACTTGGAAATGCTAAAATCTACCATTGAAATTAAAGGAAGCATAATGTATAGTGAGAGACTCACCTTGGCCAAAACTTCCCTCCCTCTTTTCTCCTTATTTTGTCACTTATTCAATGAGCTATGGGTATAGATGAAGAGAGGAGAGTGAATAGAACAATTTTGTAGTTATGATTTTGGTGAGAAAATGAAGATTTGATATAGTTTTTCTTTGGTTTATTTTCTTTTCTTCTTTTTCTTCTCTAATGGCGTGAGGATGGAGGTTGGGGATGGTGAATAGTGGCCAGCACTTAAGGGGAAGATATATGAAGAGACTTCTAGAGATGGGCAAATTTACGAAAATGCCATTGGTTATGAAATTTTGGACAATTTTGCCCTTAAGCTTTCGTAATTTTTATAACTATGTAATTGCACTCCAAAAGTTCAGATTTCAACACCAAAAATTCTTATTGGATGTATTTTGATGAATTATGGTGGTTTCATCGACGCGTGGTTCATCAAAAATGTTAAATTATGAAATTACCCCTATCGGTTTAATCGTATAAATTTTTGATTCAACCACCGATTCGATAATTCTATTGACATAACCTAGGACTTATTTTTATGTAAAATATCATGGTATTTTTACTTGGTCAAATTTCATTTTAGTTTGGGCATAATTTATGAAAATACCATCAGGCTATATCCTTAATCGTCATTTTCTTAATTATTTGCACGCTTCCAAAAAATAATCCAAATAAGATATTTTGTGAGACCTGATTATATTTTACTGTACACCATATTTTGTAAATATTTAATAGTGAAAATAAATTATTTAGTGGAATTAAATAAATATTTAATGTGGAATCCACTTTGAATTTTATGGATTTATTGCGTTTATGGCTGATAATATGGTGTACAAAAGGTGAAATAAACATTAAATAATTATTTAGAGGCATAAAAATAATTATTATGTCATTTGGAATTATTTTGAGAATTTTGGGAAACAAATTGGAAAATGACGAATACGTCCCGAAGGCATTTTCGTAAATTATGGCCACATGAAAATGAGTTGGGACAAAGTAAAAATATCATGACAATCTACATGAAAAGGAGAATTTTATAGTGTAAAAAGATTTATTGAAAAAGGTGGTTTGATTGGAAAATTTCGATGGCGGTTTGTAAGGGGTAAAAGCGTAATTTCTTATTATCGGTGCACCGAGTGGCAACGAAACCACCTCTATTCATTAAAATACAGTAAATTTGATTTACTGGTGCTGGAGTCATAATTTTTGGAGGTCATTTATATGGTTTTTACGAAAATAGAGGCTTAATGGCATAAACCGTAAATATTGTGATTTATTAATGGCAAAATTGTAATTTTGCCTTATCTAAAATTTTCTTCAGCATAAAGAGAGCTGCAGCTGGCACTATTCATCATCCCTTACCAGCCCATTCACGACACCAAGAGAAATAAAGGAGAGAAAGAAAAGAAAAGAAAAACTAAAAGCTTTCGAAACACCTTAAACATTTAGAATTTCAAATTGTCTATTTCTAGCAAAATTATTCCCCATCTCATACTCTATCAAACCCACCCAAAAAAACATTGAATAATTGAAAATTCAAGGAGAAAAGGGAGGCAAGGGAATTCAGTTAGGGTAAGATTTACACTATATTTTATTGCTTTGTTTAATTTTAAAGTTGTATTTTAGCTAAATCTAAGGTGTAGAAAAAGCTGGTGGCATTGGATTTTATTCATTTTGGCTATATGAAAATTTGCCATTAAATGGGGGTTATGGTTTGCTTGGGAATATAGTAATACAATGCATTTTCTTGCATAAAAATGGTAAGAAATGATTGAATGAGATGGAATAAGAAGGTTAGAAACATTAAATTTCAAAAAGGAATTAAAATCATAAAAAGGGGTTCATGAAGGCAGTCGGCCATTAGCATTTTGGGACAGCCATTATGCAGCAATTTAAGGTTTAAATATAGAAAATGACTATAGAAATTAAGAGAGGAAAATTGGTGAAATCGGAACCGAAAAAGGAGCGAAAACGGGAAAGTTTAGTTTTAGCACCAGTGTAATTTATACTGGTTATACATATGCTGTATAATTAGTGGCTGCATTTATGAAAGTTAGCTGCTTAAAATTAAGAGGAAAATTATTGATAATTTTTAATAAAATTATTTTGCAACCAGAAATTACGGATTTCGGTTGGTGCTACCAAAAAGCTCGATATCGCTAGACAGGTAAAAGGGAAGTGTGTGAGTTGTATGGATATGATGAATTGCATGATTTATCAAGTTTAATTTTATGAAATTATTGGAAGCTTGATTAGCTCTGAAAATCATGCAAATTGTGGTTGAAAGCTGGTTTTATATACTGTAATTTCCGTGTAGGAGGTTAGAAATTTAGAGTCGTTATGCTGCTGGAAAAATATCGTCTAAAATATCATGAAATATTTTAGATGCATGAAATGGATAATTTTCAAATTTTGGAAATTATTTTCATAAGTTTTCCATAAATTGGAAATTATTGAAAAATGCTAAATTAAATATTCATGTTAAAGATTTTTATTTAAAGTGAGAATAAAATATATTCTTTATACTATTAAATATTCAAAAAGAATATTTATGAGAATTCCCACTAAATACATGAATATTTATTGACTGTTTTCACTGTATTTGGAGATGAGAAATAAATACCTTTTTGGAAATATTTACTTAAATAAATGGTTTAATTCATTAGATTTCCTTAAAGGTATTTTTATGGGAAAATAAATGATTTTATACCTTTATGTAATTAATTAATGATTTTATTTATTTTATAAATTTCATAAAGGTCATGAGATGGTGAATAAAATGTTTTGAGATGATTTTGGGAAAAAAGGTGAAAATGATGGAAATTCATGAAGAGAGGAAATATATGAAATTGTGAGCCGTATGGATAAACATGAAATATTTCAAATTATTATAAATAAAATCCATAGAGACTATGATACAATTTTTATACTGTTTTGAGACTTAGGCCCCAATTTCATACTTACTGATTACTGTTACTGTCACATGGTTAATTGACCCGGCAAGTCATCAGCAGTCCCGGAGTCACTTGGCAAGTATACACCGACGACGCCCTATAGACTATGGCCATAGATCTTACTATATACTATTACTGTGTCCCTTAGGGGATGATGATAGCATGATATGATTCAAGGTGATGCATAGTCTCAACCTACTGACTACTGTTTACTGAATGGGTTTGCTGAATACTATTTACTGTACTATACTATACTTCGAATTACTGTTTACTGAACTGAATCGTATTGAATACTGTTTACTAAATTGAATCGTACTGAATACTGTTTACTAAACTGAAAGGAAATTACTGTTTATCGAGAAAGAATATTTTGAAAATTATTTCTAAAATAGAAATAATTATTAAATTGTTTATCCAGCAATTTGGATATTTATAAGCTAATGTACTAAAAAGATTGGTTACTGTTCTACAGTTTTATAGCTACTGTTCACTGTACTGTTTTACCACTGTACTGTCACGTGTTTTGAACTATTACTGAAGTGAAGAGAAATAAATGGTTTATTCCATTTATATTTATGGAAAGAAAATGAGAATTAAATTGTTTTAATAAAACAATTTATAAATTACTTCCTATAGTCGCTTTGGGTTTTCGAGACAAAACAAGTATTTCAAAATACCTTCCATGCTCCATCTGGATTTCCCAACCGACTATAGTATCTTTCCTCTACTGTGCTTAGTACACTGTTAGGAAAAATAAATATTTTCTAGCATATAGATTTCATTGTATCAAGCAGCATACGACTCCTTTACTGAGCACGTTGTCGCTCACCCCTTTATTTTTCCAACTCTCCAAATTAATTGCAAGGATTAATTGAGATCTTACTCAGATAAATATAGCAGTGAGTAAGCACATTGGGGCAGAGTGAGTTAAATTTTAAGGTACAGTCACTTCTCTTATATATTCAAACACATGTATACAGTACTACTTTATTGTAGAATAGAAACAATGGATGTAAAGTGTAAGGAATATTGTAAGAATTTCATATTCCAATTTCATTAAATAAATAATTATTTATTATTTATTACTGTTACTGTGCAAGTGTTAAAGGCATCACAGACAGCTCAACCGTAAATTATGCATAAAATATGTTATTTATTGTACTGTGTACTGTTATAGATTTAATGGTATCAGAGCAAGGTTGGCCTGATGTCTGATGATATCTTTAGACTAGAAAGTGTTGAAAAAGGTTAACATCCTTTGTAGTACTGTATAGTCTGAATTTATAAAAGAACTAAGTGATTGTAAATTGGGTTAAGTATTTAAAATAGTGTGGGAGTTTACAAATTAAGGGTTATTAAAAAGGGATTGTAATTCGAGAATTTTACATGAAATAGGTGATCCTATAGTCTTAATGAAGGTTTGTTCGATAAGGTACAGAGAGGAACTTGGTGAGGGCCTCACCAGGACTTCTCTGTCTGAATCGAACTAAGATCCTGAAATGGTGATATTATAGTGGAATGGGATATCATCAGTGCATAGATCTTAAGATCACCTGTGTGAATGTATCTTAAAGAGAGAGAAATAAACTGGGAAATGATGAATATGCCCTTATAATGAAATAATTCCTCTGAATCATAGTTGACTAAATTGATTTGGAACTGATTGGTGGTGATAAAGTAATTGATGGTGTAAAGAATATATTACATGTATAATGGTCCCTACTATTAGCCCCACTTATACTTTGATGAGTAATGCGACCCAGAGTGTATACCGTGGGAGGTCGCGAGATAGTTGGCCATGTTATGGATTCTTTAGGGCCTGAATTAAATATGAAAAGATGGGGTATTTGGTTAGAGATTATTGGGTATTATGAAAAGTGATACACTTACTAAGTGTGACAAAAAAAAAGTAAATTGTGTATTTGATGATTCAATATTAGTGCTGTTAATTCTGGTTATATATATTCCTTCTGTTTCTTATGGAACCAGATTACTTGAGGAAATGCTATACAGAATGACATACTGACTAGAGTATTATGAAGATTTGAAAAAAAAAGTGTATAAGGACTGAAAAGTGACTGTAAGAGAAAAAGAGAATGATAGCTAACTTAAATTTATTAAATGAATTGGAAGTTAAATGTATGTGTTTTGAGGATATATATAGTGAAATGGTAGGACGTAAAGGTAAAACGTCCACGGTGGTATGAGATTATGATTTAAAACTTTCGGATAAATTTCTAAATAAATTTTTGGAGTAATATAAATTTGGGAGATTGATGTTCATAATGTAGTATTCAGAACTCGGTATAACTTTTACAAGTTCTTTGTGGTACCTAAGAGATTTATGAAATATCCTGTGACGTATGTGAATTTAATGAATGAAATATTTAAATCACATACGGATAAATTATAATGGCATGTAACCATGATGTGTGAATATATTTCAACTCATTTGAAGAATATAAGCAGCATCTTTGAATAATTCCACAAACTTTTGAAATGAGTTCTAACTGAATCACAACGCTATTGGAGACGTGCGGTCTCGAATGATAAAGTGAACATTGATATGTTTATATAGAGGTCATTGCTAAGTGAGTAAGATCAAAATATAGTGATTGAGGTATGAAATTTGTGAGGTTTACATGAAAAATATAAATGATTTGTTGAGGAGTTTGTGGAATTGGCTGCTTCATTAATATGATACAAATATGTGAGAAAAATTAGATGGAAGCGAATGAATATGTATGAGTATAGTATTCAAAATTGTTAAAAGATTTTAACGGTGGAGTACTATACTAATTGGAAAAAAAAAACAATTGATGTGATAAATGTGAAAAGATGAAAATGTATTAAAAGATAAGTCATATGATGATTAGGGGACACGAATTATGAGATAGTTCCCAAATCTAAGATTGAATGTGTAACAGTTCATAATATAGTAAATAACATATTTTATACATAATTTACGGTTGGGCTGCCCAATGATGCCTTTAACACTTGCATAGTATCAGTTATAAATGGTAAACATTTATTTATTTAATAAATTCAGAATATAAATTTTTTACAATATTTCTTACACTTTACATCCCCTGTATTCATTTTACAATAAAGTAGTACTGTAAACATGTGTCTGAATATATAAAAGAAGTGACTGTACCTTTAAAATTCAATGCACTTTGCCCCAGCGTATTACTTGTAGCTATATTTATCCGAGGAAGACCTCAAATAATCCTTGCATTTTATCTGGGGAGTTGAAAAATAAAAGGGTGAGCGAACCACATGCTTAGTAAAGGAGTTGTATGCTGTAACATCCCGAATCCATAGTATAACATAACAATTACTTATAAATCTCACTTTTCACCGGTTGAGTTGTCTGTGATGTTTAACAACCCGTAACCCTTTAAGAATTATATAATACTTCCATTTTTGTACTATAACAGAATTATGAATATTACCTTTAATTTATTTGAGATTATTTACATTCCCTCTTACTCAAAATAGTACTATACAATTTTACTGAATATACAAAAGAATATAATGTACCTTCAATATCGAATATCTGCTGACTCTAGCAGTCGATAATCTCTGGAAGGTAACTCTCTTAGTCCAAAATCAACAATCTGTGGAGTGAAAAAATAAGGGGTGAGCGACAACGTGCTTAGTAAAGAAGGTGTATGCTGCTTTATAAATCAAAATAAAACTATATCCCACAACACGTTTATTTTCTCCAACAACATACCCAGTAGGAAAACAGTAGATATAGTAATAGTCTTTAATATTCAAATCATTGACTAAACATTTTACAATATAGCACGGTAAATAGTAAATAGGATTCAGTAAATCCTTTTAGTAAACAGAAATCAGTAATATTGAGACTAGGCATCACCCTACAAATAAATCATGCTATCATCGTTCCCCCAGGAACACAAGTCGTCCGCTTTGAGGTGCACCTGTAAGCCATCGCCCCTCACGACTTTCTCGGAGAGTGCCCTTAGGCCAAACTCCAATTCGCATACAGAACTAGATCTATGGCCATAATCTATAGGTGGTCCTCGGGTACACTTGCCAGGTGACCTCGAGACCTCTGATGACGTGGCGGGTCAATCAGTCATGTGAATAGTAGCGCATGAAACTCGGGGCCTGAAGTCTCAAAAATCAATTTATATCTCATAAAGAACCTTTAAAGAATATTTCACATATTTCATCATTTCTTTAAAATGATTGTTTTCCAAAAAGGTATTATGTTTTCTGTTTACAAAACACAGTAAAAATAGCCAGTTATTTCACCAATTTTCATGTGAGAAAAACACAAGTTAAACTAGCTCGCCCATTACGGCTTGCCCATAGTCAGCTCGCCATTGTGGTGAACTGATGTTCGCCCACCAACATTCGCATTTGAGCTTGACTAGTGCTCGCCTGCTATATTGGATTACATGACAGAGTTGACTAGAGAATTGCCCATAAAAATATTCGCCCAAATGCTGAAATATAACTCAATGGTTCGGGGTCGCCATAAGATTATTAGGGATCGCCCATAAACATTAATCTTTCAAAACCAAGGGGTCGCCCACTTTTGGCTTGCCCAAAATATCACAAAGGGGTCGCCTATCTTTGGCTCGCCCGGATTTTATTAAAACAGGGGTCGTCTTTCTTTGGCTCGCCTAGAAAATAACATAGGGGTCGGCTTTATAGCTCGCTCAAATCATGGTATGTGAAAACAGTTTATCAAATCAATGCATGTTTCAAACCAAATCATTTTCTCAATATTTCCATAAAATTTAACTCCGCAGAACATGCATTCACTTCACACACATCTCCCTTACCTGGTCTTACGAAGCCTAGCTTCCCGATCGCCTTTATCAATTCTCAATTCCCGATTGCAAAATAAAATTATCAAGACTATCAATATATTCTGTTCGAATCTTTCCAACACTTTGGCGAGACTTGAGGCTAATCCTCTAGCTCGCCCAATATAACTCGCCATTCATATTTTGGCTTATGCATGGGAGATCGCCCACAATTCAACTCGCCATGCCTATGCATGTGAGTTCGCCATACACGGCTTTTTATTCAGGGGTGGGCTCACCTATGAATTAAACTAACATGTGGCAACCTTGCCCACTATACCACGCTCCATATTATTTAGCTCGCCTATAATAGCTGAGCTCACCTATTTCTCATCTTCTCATGCCAACCGAATCTTCCTTGTCGTTAGCATGATTTTGATTCTATTTCCACATTCAATAAAGAGTACTTAAAAACCATGCTATATCCATGATTATCCTATTTTAAATCATAGATATCTACCATGGAATATTAAAAAAAACCATAAGGATTTACTAGCTTACCTTAATCGAATTTCTCAACACTAGAGCAGTGTAGTGTTCTGGTCCCACGTCAATCCCCTTCTTTCATTATTTTTAAGTGGTCTTGAGATGAAAGGGAAATTTAGCAAAAAGGGTTAGGTAGTTAGCTAGCTGGGGTAATGAATTTTCTACTAGGACTCCTTGGAAAACAAGAGCAAAGCAGTCAACCTCCAACTACAACATCAAGGCTGGCGTACAGCAGAATGGATCGAGAGAAATAGGGAAATTGTTGGAGTATTTAATCCTATAATTCCTCTTTATATTCATGTTACTCACTACCCCTTTGCTGCATGTTCTCCTTAGCTTCTTCACTCATCAATTATCTTGTCTTGTAGTGTGTTAATGCATGAAGAAAATCATCCCACAAGAAATTGGCTGGTTCCCTTTTGTTTTCCTACACGTTATTGACTTGGTTGGTTTGCCATTTGATGGCTACTTCAGCCAATAAAGTCCACCATTCCTCCAATCAACAATTCCCTCCATGTAATCACCGATTATGACTTTTATAAAATGCACAAAAGTCCCTTTCAACTTGCATCAAGCCATATGGCACCTTACAAGAGCATGTTTACGTGGGATCCATGTGCTACACCTTTTTCTTGTATTCCTCGTCACCTCAAGTTTGATTTAGCATTAAATACATGAAGAAAACTGCAGCAAGGAGAACGGCTATGGGAGGCAATTTACTACACGTTTTTGACTATTCAATATTCCCTTGTTGACTTTATTAACTCTTCTTCCTTAAGCATCTCTTATATTGTCTTTATACTATTAAATTCTTAATCTTCCAGCCTTAACAAAATGGGGAAAAGCCGTGTAGTAGCAGCAAAGGCATTGTTCTTTACGTGTTGTCCCTAATCTCTTGACTTTTCTTACCACCTTCCTACCATTTCCACCAATCACCATTAATCCCATGTGAAACCATTTAATTTATCATCTTTGGAATATTATTTACCTAGAATATTATCTTGAAAATTTTGCTTTCACCCTTCTTTGATTCCTAACCGAATCCTACCTGCAGTTTAAGTGGCGTGGTCTCTTGTTGCACTTTGGTGCTTGTTTTTCTTTCTTTTGCAACCTGCACCCAATAGGAAAAATTCTAAAGTACCTTTATTCTTAGACTTCATTTCTACTTCCTTTGAGTTCTTTCCAGCCAAATGCTTTCTATTCATCTCTTAAATTCTCATTCTAATTAATATACAACATATTGA
The DNA here is from genome assembly GCA_032173925.1 of Heritiera fomes. Classification (NCBI taxonomy): domain Eukaryota; kingdom Viridiplantae; phylum Streptophyta; class Magnoliopsida; order Malvales; family Malvaceae; genus Heritiera; species Heritiera fomes. The sequence goes on along the minus strand of JAPDPM010000001.1, from coordinate 21,874,016 downwards.
AAATTAAAATTCCAAAAATTCCATAATGTAAAGTGGAATTTCATATTCAATATTTATTTAATTCCACTAATTAATTTATTTCGGTTATCCATCATTTACAATATGCTATACAGTATAATAAAATCGGGTCTCACATATGCTGCTTGATATAATGAAATCTATATGCCGTAAAACATTTATTTTCCTAACAGTGTACTAAGCACAGTGAGGAAGGATACTATAGTCGACCGAGAAATCCGGATGGAGCATGGAAGGTATTTTGAAATATTTGTCTTGTGCTGGAAACTCAGAGCAACTATAGGGAGTCATAAATAAATTTTTCCCTTTACAAGCAATTTAATCCTTATTTTCTCATAATATATAAAAAATGGTATAAACCACTTTATTTAATCTCTTTAGTAACAGTTTCCAAACACGGGACAGTACAATGGTAAAACAGTATAGTGAACTGTAGATATAAAACTGTAGAAACAGTAATCAGTCACTTTCAGTATAGTAGTTTGTAAATATCCAAAATCGTTGGATAAACAGTTTAGTAATTATTTCTATATTAGAAATAATTTTCATAATATCCTTGTCCAATAAACAGTGATTCTTAGTACAGTTCAGTAAACAGTAATCAGTACGATGCAGTTCAGTAAACAGTATTCCTCAGTACAGTACAGTTTAGTAAACAGTATTCAGTAAAATCCATTTCAGTAAACAGTATTAGTGGGTTGAGACTAGGCATCACCCTAAATCATATGATGTTATCATCATCCCCTAAGGGACACAGTAATAGTATACAGTTAGATCTATGGCCATAGTCTATAAAGGGTCCTCGATGTACACTTGCCAGGTGACTCCGGGACCGCTGATGACCTGGCGAGTCAATCAGCCGCGTGAACAGTAATAGTAATCAGTAAGCATGAAATTGGGGCCTAAGTCTCAAAACAATATAAAAATCGTATCATAGCCTTTATGGATTTTATTCAAAATAATTTGAAATATTTCATGTTTATCCATAAGGCTCACAATTTCATATATTTCCTCTTTTCATAAATTTCCATCATTTTCACATTTTTTCCAAAATCATCTCAAAACATTTTATTCATCATCTCATCACCTTTATAGAATTTATAAAATAAATAAAATCATTAATTAATTCCATAAAGGTATAAAATCATATAATAATGGATACAGCGAAAATAGCTTATAAAATATTCACACAATGATAATAATTTCTTTATAATTAAGCTATTTCACTGTAAAACATCCTTTCACATGTCTCCATGTTTCCATAGAAAATACCTTTAAGGAATTTAACAAATTTAGTCATTTATTCAAATAATATTCCAAAAAGGTATTTATTTCATATCTCCAAATATAGTAAAAACCATCGATAAATATTCATGTATCTAGTGAGAATTCTCATAAATATTCTTTTTGAATATTTAATAGTATAAAGAATATATTTTATTCTCACTTTAAATAAAATTCTTTAACATGAATATTTACTTTAGCATTTTTCTCATAATTTCCCATTTGTGGAAAATTTGTGGAAATAATTTCCAAAATTCATAAATTATCCATTTTATGTATCTAAAATATTTCATGATATTTTAGAATAATTTTAATATTTTTTCGATAGCATAACAGCTGTAAATTTCTAACTTCCTACACGAAAATTACAATATATAAAACCAGCTTTCAACCTCAATTTGCATGATTTTCAAAGCAAATCAAGCTTCCAATAATTTCATAAAATTAAAATTGATAAATCATGCAATTCATCATATCCATACAACTCACACACTTCCCCCTTACCTATCTTACAAAATCGAGTTTCTCGGTTGCGCCTACCGAAATTCATAATTCCTGACTGCAAAATAATTTTATCAAAAATTATTAATAATTTTTCTCTTAATTTCAAGCCACTAACTTTTATGAAATGCAGCCATTAATTATACAGCATATGTATAACCAGTATAAATTACACTGATGTTAAAACTAAACTTTCCTGTTTTAGCTCTTTTTTCGGTTCTGATTTCATCAACTTTCCTCTTTTGATTTCTACATTAATTTTCTACCATCAAACCATAAATATAGAAGTAATTCATGCCCAAAAAGCCTTGGCCGAAATTCCCTCTTTTATGGCAAATTCTTGCTTTTCAACTATTTCATGAATTTAAGCTTCCAAATCATCTTATTCTTGTTCCTTTCGCCATTTTTCAGTATTTTTGTAAAATTTCCAGCATGATTTCCCTTTATTTTCATCTACACCGAAACCCCAATATGCCCTCTCTTCATGTTCTAGTTAGATTAAATCAAAAAGGACACTAGATTCAAACATGGCATACTTAGAAACATTAAAATTAATCATTAAATTTAAATGAATCTATAAACATGAATTATAGTACCTCTTGCCGCCACTTTCCAGCCCACTTTCACCTTGATTTTGTTACTTTTTCATGAAATAAATGGCACGGGTTTGTAGAGCATGATGAGAAGAATGATTTTTGTAGAAATAGGCTAGAGGAAAAAATGTAGATTTCATAGGCTTTTTCTTGATTTTCTTTGCTTTTCTTTTTCTTCTTTTCTTTCTCTTTATGTCGTGGGTTTCCTGGGCAAGGAGAATGAATAGTTCCGGCTGGAATTTGGCTGAGTTTGGTCTTCTTTATTCATATTGCAGCCAATGAAAAGTTGCCACATGGCATCTCCATAAAATTTCACTTTCATTTTTCACTATTTATTCCTTTATCACACTATTATTATTATAATTGTTATTTTTCAGCTTATAAATTTTATTTAAATTCAATTTAATTTATTTTAGTCAATTTCTAGTCATTATTGACTAATTTTACCAACCTCCCTTCATGTTAAATGATCATTTTGCCCCTGGTTACTTAAAATATTAACGGTTTTGCCATTAAGCTTTTGATTTCGTAAAAACCATGCAAATGAACTCCAAAAATTATGATTCCAGCACCAATAAATCACATTTAATATAACTTAATGAATGGAGGTGGTTTCGTTGCAGCGCGAGTATTGATAAGGAGAAATTACAGTTTTACCCCTATACAAATCGCCAACGAAATTTTCGATTAAACCACCTTTTTCAATCAATCTTTTTGCACTATAAAATTCCCCTTTTAAAAGTAGATTATCATGATATTTTTTTTAATTTGTCCCAACTCATTTCCATGTGGGCATAATTTACAAAATGCCCTCAAGACGTATCCGTCATTTTCCAATTTGTTTTTCAAAATTCTCAAAAATAATTCCAAATGACATAAAAATTATTTTTATGCCTCAAAATCATTATTTTATATTTATTCCACTATAGTACACTGTACTAGTCTTAAATCCATCAAAACCATAAAATTTAAGGTGGGGCCCACATAACCAATTCACTTAATTTCACCAAATACATTATATTTTAGTAATTAAATAATTACTAATATTCTGTACAGCATAGTAGAAATAGGTCTTACAGAATGTGATTTACTCTGACTATCATGTGGTTATGGCTAGATTTAAGATCGAGCCAGATTTAATGGATAAAATTGGTTATACTCAGAGGAGTAAATCAATGAATTACTGCCAGTCATGTAAATCGATATATATATATATATATATATATTAGAATTGTGAAATTGTATAAGTAATGTGGAGATGGAATTGGTATTGTGATAATTTCAATTACAGAATTTGATTGTGAAAAGATTACATCATCAGGTACGTTATACCATTAAGTGATATTATATGTACTATAAGAATAAGGGATGTAATGGTAATACTATATGAAAAGAGATATCGAGAAAAATTATTACCTAATGTCTCATTCACTATAATTGATGGTTAATATTACAGTCTGCAAGTGAAGTGCTGTGATGTTCCCGTCACTATCCAAATAACAAGTAACTTTACTTCAAATAACAAGTAAATAGACTAGTTTATCTGATGTCAATCTTCCTTCTTTAAATGCTTTAAGCATTATTATCAAAGTATACTATCCATTTTCACATGCATAAGATTTTTCATTTATAAACATGTGTCACATACACCAAGATCTCAAATACTTACACAACCTAGTTCCCCAAATATACACAAGTGTGATACTATACTGTACAACAGCCGAAGTACGGCCAACTGATTATACCTTCAAATGACTAGTGGGAAGCGCGTCTCGAAGGTATATCAAAATCCCAAAATATGCTCCTCTTTCCGGAGCTGGATTTACTTCAAATACTCTGTATGAAAAATGGTTGTAAAGGAGTGAGTTTACGCTTAGTAAGAAACTTATGTAAAAGAGCGTACTATATCACTATATGCAGTTTTCCTGCTTGGCTTTATAATGTCATGTAAAATTATTATAAAGCATATGCCATATATATCTTTCGCAAATATCAAATACTAGTAATTCATGCTTTCAAATATTTTCACGGATATCAACTCACGTGAAATCAAATATTCAAATACAAATAATATCAACTACTTTCAAATAGATGGGAGACAATTAATATCAAATAGAATCATGCACCAAGCAATTCTCATCATAGATACCACAAATATATCCCGTAGGGATAATCCAGAGAGATAATCGATATAGCAAATATATCCTGTAAGGGATAATCCAATAAAGGGATCTCATGAGGATACCGCAAATATATCCCGTAAGGGATAATCCTGACGAATATCAAATAAATGGCATACCCACATATGGGCCAGGGATCCTCCTCAAAGCCGAACAAGTAAGAGACTCATGGCCATTGTCTATAGCCCACAGTCATTGTCTATAGCCCACAGTTTCACTAGTAAGGTGCCTTACTGCGGGTTTGAGGGCTGGACTAGAGCTCCTCAGTCAAGTACAAGTAACAAATAATGTGCATGCTCTTTTGAGAGATTCATAGTCTCCAAAACCTTATTCATATAGGTTTTAAACAAGTACAAATATCTTTTCTTAAAATAGGTTCTCAAAACCTTTCTTTCAAATAGGCAGTCGACTGGTCTTCATGGTAGTCGGCTGCTACACCCCGTTTTGCCTTATTGAATCTCTTCTCCTCTTTGAAATTCAATTATTTTATTTTTCAACATACAAATAGGACATTCGACTGGTCTCAAATAGCAGTCGACTGATTTTGAAACAGAATGTTTCCCGAGAAATAGCAGTCGACTGGCCACCTGGGCAGTCGGCTGGTTCTGAAATAAAATGTTTCTGGACAAATAGCAGTCGACTGGCCCCCTTGGCAGTCAGCTGGTTTTGAAACAGAATGCTTTTCAAATAAAAGCAGTTGATTGTCCACCATAGCAGTCGACTGGTTTGAAACAGAATGATTTCTGGAAAAATGGAAGTCGACTGGCTTACATAGCTGTCGACTGGTTTATCTCGATTTTCGAAAATCTCCGCTTTGGTTGTCTCTAGGCAATCGGCTGCTCCTAGCCTAATTGGTACTAGGAGTAGGACCCAAATCGTCCCTTTTTCCTGCACTTAAAGCAACTGTTGTTTCTCTCCAAAACAGTTAAAATAATTTAAAACATGCGGACATAGCCACCCTACGTCCGTTACATAAATTCCTTACCTCGAATAGCAATTAATCCACAAGCTTAGTGGAATCAACCCTTGTCCTTTTTCCACTTCTTCAAGCTGTAAACATCATGACAATTTAAACCTCAATAAACCTACTCTATCAACTTCATACAATCCCAAACCATCAAAAATATCAACATAAACCATTGCTTCTCTTACCTTTGCTATTCACCAACTTTCAAGATTTCAAGATCTCTTCAATCTCTTGGATCTAGCCTTTCATATTAAAGGCATAAGTTGAGCTATCAACAGGGATCGTTTTTTGTTAGAGAAGCTTAACGAATCGATGGCATGAGATGGTGGTTTGTCAAGGTGAAAATTTGAAAACTTAAAGGAAAATATGGAAGAAACGAGAGGGAGAGGGAGATGGGCTGGTGCCGTGGGGTGCAAGGGATGATGATGATGAGTCATGTTGTGGCATTTAATGCCTCCTTTAATGCATGCTCATTTCAACCCTAAATTCTCCCTTTTTGACCTTTTGACATTTGACCATCAATTACCTTAATTCCCCTTATGTCCCGTACACCATTTATAAATTCAGAAATTCATATTTATTTCATTAATCCATGTTGGAAAACCGTACAAGTATGGAAAAATTACAGAAATTTAGGGACTTCACATTCACCCCACCTTAGAGAATTTGGTCCTCCAAATTCAAATAGGGTTATGTCTCAAATAGTTCTAGGTACTTCTCTTTCATCAAGCTCTTTAACTCTCATATAGCTTCTTCTGTCGTATGGTATTGCCAGAGAACTTTAACCAGTGGAATCGTCTTTGACCTTAGCACCTTATCTTTCCTATCCAAAATCCGAATTGGTTTCTCTACATAACTCATGTCTTCCCGAATCTCCAAGGGATCATATTCAATGACATGAGATGGATTCGGACTATACTTTTAAAGCATCGATACATGAAAGACATTGTGTACTCCCGGTAACTTCGGAGGTAATGCCAACCTATAGGCAACATCGTTAACACGATCTAGGATCTCAAATGGTCCGATGTAGCGAGGACTCAGCTTACCTCGTCGGCCAAATCTCATGATCCCTTTGGATGGAGAGACTTTCAAAAATACATAATCTCCAACCGAAAACTCAAGTGGCCTCCGTCGAGCATCCGCATAACTCTTTTGTCTACTCTGAGCTGTCTTAAGTCTTTAACATATCAACTTAACATCCTCAGATGCTTGCTCGACTAAGTTTGGAGTTAATAACCTACACTTACCCACTTCTTCCCACCCAATCGGAGATTGGCATCTTCTACCATATAAGGCCTCATATGGTGCCATCCCGATGCTTGCATGATAGCTATAGTTATAGGCAAACTCAATCAATGGCAGATGGTCGTCCCATAAGCCTTTAAAATCCAAAGCACTAGCTCTCAACATATCCTCGAGCATCTGAATAGTACGCTCGGACTACCCATCAGTCTACGAATGAAAAGTTGTGCTAAAATTCAGCTGAGATCCCATGGCTTCTTGAAAATGTTCCCAAAAGTAGGAAGTAAACCTGGAATCTCTATCCGATATGATGCTCACTGGAACTCCATGTAGTCTAACGACTTCTCTTATATATAAGTCTACCAAAGTACTAAGTGTGTCCATAGACTTCATAGGTAGGAAGTGAGCTGACCTGGTTAACCGATACACAAGCACCCAAACACCGTCATGGTTCCTCTTGGTCTTGGGCAATCCCATAATGAAGTCCATCGTAATGTGTTCCCATTTCCACATAGGTATAGGTAGAGGATGTAACAATCCTGTCGATCTCTGGTGCTTTACCTTAACCTGCTGGCACGTTAGACATCTTGCTACAAACTCAGCTATGTCTCTCTTCATGCCAGTCCACCAATACACCTTGTGAAGATGGTGATACATCTTCGTGCTTCCCGGATGTAATGTGTACTTAGTGGAATATGCTTCAGTCAGGATTAGCTTTCTCAACTCATCATCCCTAGGAACACAAATATGGTTATTAAACCTCAACATCTCATCATTACCCATATGGAATTCTGAGGTCATACCTAATTGGATTCCATCAATAGCCTCAATACATTGGGCATCCTCTCTCTGAGCAACCCGGATTCTATCCATCAATTTTGGCTCAATCCTCAAACTAGCCATCATCCCAAATTGCTCAAGAGGTGTAACACTTAAGCTGAGGCTTGTAAACTGGTCAAGCAACTCATATTCTCTTACCATCAAGTAAGAGACCATACTCACATGCTTTCGACTCAAAGCATCCACCACCACATTAGCTTTCCCTAGGTGGTACGTGATCTCACAATCATAATCCTTTAGTAGCTCGAGCCATCTCTTTTGTCTCATATTCAACCCCTTTTGGGAGAACAAATATCTCAGATTTTATGATCCGTAAAAATCTGAAATCTCTCACCATACAAGTAATGCCTCCATATCTTCAGAGCAAATATTATTGCAGCTTACTCTAAGTCATGAGTCGGGTAGTTCTTCTCATGGTTCTTTAGTTGTCGAGAACCATAGGCAACTACCTTACCATGCTGCATTAGTACACATCCCAAACCTTACCCTGAGGCATCACTATACACCGAATATCCTCTTGAACCACTAGGAATGGTGAGGATAGGTGCAGTCATCAGCCTGCACTTTAACTCCTGGAAACTTTGCTCACAGGCATCGTTCCATTCATACTTCACTTCCTTGCGCGTCAAGCGTGTCATTAGAGCAGCTAATCTCGAGAAACCCTCTACAAACCTTCGATAGTAGCTAGCTAAACCCAAGAAACTCTTTATCTTCGTCACTATCTTCGATCTTTCCCATTGAACCACCGCTTCAATCTTTGATGGATCAACCGAGACTCCATCTTTACTAATTATGTGACCTAAAAAGGAGATTTGATTCAACCAAAAATTACACTTACTTAGCTTGGCATACAGTCCTCGATCTCTAAGGGTTTCCAAAACTATCCTCAAATGCTGCTCATGCTCTTCCTGTGACCTCGAGTACACCAAGATGTCATCGATAAAGACAACGACAAACTGGTCCAAGTATTGCTTGAACACATCGTTCATCAGGTTCATGAAGGCTGCAAGTGCATTAGTCAGACCAAACGGCATCACTAGAAACTCGTAGTGACCATACCATGTCCTAAATGCGGTCTTAGGGATATCTTCATCTTGAATCTTCAACTGATGATATCCCGACCTCAAGTTTATCTTGGAAAAGACTTGTGCACCCTTGAGTTGATCAAAGAGGTCATCAATCCTGGGAAGAGGATACTTGTTCTTGATGGTCACCTTATTCAACCATCAGTAGTCGATGCACAACCGCATACTACCATCTTTCTTCCGAACAAATAGCATAGGAGCACCCCAAGGGGATACGATGGGTCGTATGAATCCCTTGTCTAGTAACTCCTGAAGTTGCTTCTTCAGTTCTTCCAATTCCACCAACGCCATCCGATAGGGAGATCTCGAAATGGGCTCAGTCCCCGGCACCAAATCGATAGTGAACTCCACTTTCGTATCCGGAGGAAGTCTTGGAAAATCATCCGGAAACACTTTAGAAAATTCCTTAACTACTGAAATTTCATCAAGTTCGGGACGTTTCTGATCTACGTCTACCACGTATGCTACAAACCCTTCACATCACAAGTATATTCTATCAATTAAATCTCAATTAAATCAAACAAGCAATTATGTTTTTGCATTAAATATTCGCAAACTTTACAACATAGCTAACAGGAGAGGAAAAGATCACGCTCTTAGCATGACAATCTATCATCACATGATTCTTAGCTAACCAATCCCTTCCTAATATAACATCAAATCCATACATATTTAATAGGATTAGGTCAGCTATCGATTCCCTTTCTCCTAACCGTAGCTTACAATTACGATACACTATGTCCGTCATTTGGGATTCCCTAAATGGAGTACTTATTTGTAGCAATCCTCCTAAATGCTTAGGCTCAACATTTAATTTCATAGCAATCGTAGGTGACACAAAAGAGTGTGTAGAGCCTGGATCAAATAAAGCAAGGACATATGTATCATTAAGGTAAATCTTACCCTGAATCATCTTCGATGAGGCATCAGTGGACTCCTTATCAATGGCAAATACCCATCCCTGAGTCACGGGCGCCTTTCCTTTCTCTGCCACTGTGGCCTTACGCTGAGGCTGGGTGGTCTTAGGTTGGGGTTGAGGGGTCTTCTCTGACTCTTCATGTACCCTCTGGTTTATCTTGAGACAATCTTTAATCCTATGTCCCTGTTCACCAAACCAATAGCATGCCCCACTCGCCAACCGACAAGGCTGCGCTCCATGAAATTTCCCACAATGCTCGTACCTCGGCATGGTACTCCTCGGTAGCTCGCGGTACTACCAACCGGATGTTGGGATCTCTCATCACCTATCTTGATCCCAGTGGATCTAAGAGTTTCTAAGCCATAATCATCATAACTCCATATTTAACATAATTCCATATAACCATTAATGAAGACAATTTATTTTCTTATAATTGAGTTACTTACCTATCGAGGCTCTGTCATAAGGTCTATTCCTCCTAGATGGATACCTATCACTCGAGGTTCTCTCATCTGACTTCCGCTTCATGGGTTACTTACCCTTATTCCTAGCTCGAAAGTCTGCCTGATGAAACTCAAAGTCCTGCTCACACAGTTGAGCCTTACGGACTGCCTCTCCATAGGTAGTGATATCCAATGGATATAGCTTAGACCTAATGGAAGGTCTTAATCCCTCCATAAATCTGTAGGTCTTATGATCCTATCTTCTCAGAACTTCAGGATCAAATCTGCTCAGTGTAATGAACTTCGACTCGTATTGGCTAACCATCATGCTTCCCTTAGTCAAGTTCAAGAACTCAACCTATAACCTTCTCTGAGCAATGCGTGGGACATATTGTTCATTAAAAGCTTCCACGAATCTATCCCACATTACCTCAGTATGCTTAGCCTCTAATACTATCTGAGTAGCCTGCCACCATGGCTCGGCCTTATCTACTAGCAAGTAGGCGGCCAATCGTACCTTCTCTTTCTTCGTACAAGCCATGTACCCGAATAACTTAGTGACCGCTTTCATCCAGTTTTCCACGGCCACTGGATCACTGTCCCCTTTAAACTTAGGCGGATCCAGCTTCTTAAACTCCTTGATCAACACTGCACTGCAGTAAAGTGTAGGATCTCGCCTCTCATTAGCTGGGACTGGTGTGGGTTGTATCACAGGAGTAGAAGGTATAGTAGGTGGAACTGTTGGTGCACTTGTGGCCATGTTCGGGAAGTTAGACATAAACTGTGTGAACATTGTGGCCATGTTTTCCATATGTTTCTCCATTTTCACTAGCCTCGTATTCGGGCTATGCGGTGGAGATGGTAGAGAAGACTGTGGTAGGGGAGGTTCATCACGACCCTATCCTCGTCTAGTACCCCTTCTTCGAGTACTCATGCTGTTAGAATCATAATCAAATAATCCTATTTAGTATAACTTCAAACAGTTATACTACACATAACCAAGTAGACTAGCACAGTACATTGGGGAAATAATCTAATTTTAGCTTATTGGCATCGACAAATTTCAGTCTAATCAGCTCTGATACCAATCTGTGACGTTCCTGTCACTATCTAAATAACAAATAACTTTACTTCAAGTAACAAGTAAATAGACTAGTTTATCCGATGTCAATCTTCCTTCTTTAAATGCTTTAAGCATTATTATCAAAGTATACTATCCATTTTCACATACATAAGATTTTTCATTTATAAACATGTGTCACATACACCAGGATCTCAAATACTTACACAACCTAGTTCCCTAAATATACACAAGTGTGATACTGTATTGTACAATAGCCGAAGTACGACCAACTGATTATACCTTCAAATGACTAGTGGGAAGTTTCGAAGGTATATCAAAATTCCAAAATATGCTCCTCTCTCCGGAGCTGGATTTACTTCAAATACTCTATATGAAAAATGGTTGTAAAGGAGTGAGTTTACGCTCAGTAAGAAACTTATGTAAAATAGCGTATTATATCACTATATGCAGTTTTCCTGCTTGACTCTATAATGTCATGTAAAATCATTATAAAGCATATGCCATATATATCTTTCGTAAATATCAAACACTAGTAATTCATGCTTTCAAATATTTTCACGGATATCAACTCACCTAAAATCAAATATTCAAATACAAATAATATCAACTACTTTCAAATAGATGACAGACAATTAATATCAAATAGAATCATGCACCAAGTAATTCTCATCATGAATACCACAAATATATCTCGTAGGGATAATCCAGAGAGATAATGGATACAGCAAATATATCCCGTAAGGGATAATCCAATAAAGGGATCTCATGAGGATACCGTAAATATATCTAGTAAAGGATAATCCTGAGAGATATCAAATAAATGGCGTACCCACGTATGGGCCAGGGATCGTCCCCAAAGCCCAACAAGTAAGAGACTCATGCCCATTGTCTATAGCCCATAGTTTCACTAGTCAGGTGCCTTACTGCGGGTCTGAGGGCTGGACTAGAGCTCCTCAGTCAAGTACTAGTAACAAATAATGTGCATGCTTTTTCGAGAGATTCATAGTCTCCAAAACCTTATTCATATAGGTTTTAAACAAGTACAAATATCTTTTCTTAAAATAGGTTCTCAAAACCTTTCTTTCAAATAGGCAGTCGACTGGTCTTCAAGGCAGTCGGCTGCTACACCCCATTTCGCCTTATTGAATTTCTTCTCCTCTTTGAAATTTAATTATTCTATTTTTCAAAATAGAAATAGGGCAGTTGACTGGTCTCAAATAGCAGTCGATCGATTTTGAAACAGAATGTTTCCTGAGAAATAGCAGTCGACTGGCCCCCTGGGCAGTCGCTGGTTCTGAAATAGAATGTTTCTGGACAAATAGCAGTCGACTGGCCCCCTTGGCAGTCGGCTGGTTTTGAAACAGAATGCTTTTCAAATAAAAGCAGTTGACTGTCCACCATAGCAGTCGACTGGTTTGAAACAGAATGGTTTCTGGAAAAATGGCAGTCGACTGGCTTACATAGCAGTCGACTGGTTTATCTCGGTTTTCGAAAATCTCCGCTTTGGTTGTCTCTAGGCAGTCAGCTGCTCCTAGCCTAATTGGTACTAGGAGTAGGACCCAAATCATCCCTTTTTCCTGCACTTAAAGCAATTGTTGGTTCTCTCCATAATAGTTAAAATAATTTAAAATATGCGGACATAGCCACCCTACGTCCGTTACATAAATTCCTTACCTCGAATAGCAATTAATCCACAAGCTTGGTGGAATCAACCCTTCTCCTTTTTCCACTTCTTCAAGCTGCAAACATCATGACAATTTAAACCTCAATAAACCTACTCTATCAACTTCATACAATCCCAAACCATCAAAAATATCAACATAAACCATTTCTTCTCTTACCTTTGCTATTCACCAACTTTCAAGATTTCAAGATCTCTTCAATCTCTTGGATCTAGCCTTTCATATGAAAGGCATAATGTGAAATCCCCAATTTTCTGTAATTTTCCCATACTTGTATAGTTTTCCAACATGGATTAATGGAATAAATGGGAATTTCTGAAATTATAAATGATGTGTGGGATATAAGAGGAATTAAGGCAATTGAATGGTCAAAAGGTCAAAGCATTTAATGGTTATGGGCTGAGATGAATCAATGAAATAAATGGCATTTAATGGAATTGCATGACTCATCATCATCTCTACTAGCCAAGGTCGGCAGCCCATCTCTTTCTCCCTCTCGTTGCTTCCATATTTTCCTCTAAGTGTTCAAATTCTCACCTTGACAAACCACCATTTCAGGCCATCGATTCGTTAAGCTTCTCTAGAGAAAAATGATCCCTGTCGGTAGCTTAACCTATGCCTGTAATATGAGAGAGTGAATCCAAGTGAATAAGGAGATCTAGAAATCCAAAGAATTGGTGAATTGCAAAGTTAAGGGAGTTAGATGGTTTTATGTTGATATTTTGATGGTTTGGGATTGTATGAAGTTGATATAGTAGGTTTATTGAGGTTTAAATTGTCATGATGTTTACAGCTTGAAGAAGTGAAAAAGGACAAGTGTAGATTGGCTACCAAGCTTGTGGATTTATCTCAATTGAGGTAAGGAATTTATGTAATGGACGTAGGGTGACTATGTCCGCATGTTTTATCATGTTTTGATAGGATTTAGAGAGAAATACCAACTGTTTCTTTGCAGGAAAATGACATTTTCGGACTTGTTTCCTAGTACCAATTAGGTTAGGAGCAGCTGACTGCCTTAAGTAGCAGCCGACTGCCTAGAGACATCTAAAATGCTGTTTTTCGAAAACCGACTCAAACCAGTCGACTGCCAAAGGAGCCAGTCGACTGCTATTTTCCAAAAATCATTCTGTTTCAAACCAGTCGACTGCCAAGGGAGCCAGTCGACTGCTATTTTCCAGAAATCATTCTGTTTCAAACCAATCGACTGCCAGGGGGAGCCAGTCGACTGCTATTTGTCCAGAAGCATTCTGTTTCAAAACCAGCCGACCGCCAAGGGGGCCAGTCGACTGCTAATTCTCGGGAAACATTCTGTTTCAAAACCAGTCGACTGCCAATTGGGGCCAGTCGACTACCCTATTTGTATTTTGAAAAATATAATAATTGAATTTCAAAAAGGGAAAGAAATTCAATAAGGCAAAACATGGGGTAGCAGTCGACTGCCATATATGACCAGTCGACTGCCTATTTAAAAGAAAGGTTTTGAGAACCTGTTTTAAGAAAGAACATTCATACTTGTTTAAAACCTATAAGAATAAGGTTTTGGAGACTATGAATCTCTCAAAAGAGCATGCACATTAATTGTTACTTGTATTTGACTGAGAAGCTCTAGTCCAGCCCTCAGACCCGCAGTACGGCACCTGACTAGTGAAACTGTGGGCTATAGACAATGGCCATGAGTCTTTTATTTGATTCGGCTTTGGGGAGGATCCCTGGCCCATACGTGGGTACACCATTTATTTGATATCTCTCAGGATTATCCCTTATGGGATATATTTGCGGTATCCTCATGAGATCCTCATATTGGATTATCCCTTATGGGATATATTTGCTGTATCCATTATCTCTTTGGATTATCCCTTACGGGATATATTTGCAGTATCCATGATGAAAAATTACTTGGTGCATGATTCTATTGGATATAAATTGTCTCCCATCTATTTGAAAATAATTATATTCGCCTACTTGATTTCACGTGATTTGAGATCCGTGGAAATATTTGAAAGCATGATTTACTTGTATTTGATATTTGCGAAAGAAATATAAGCACTATGCTTTATAATGATTTTACATGACATTATAGAGCCAAGCAGGAAAACTGCATATAGTGATATAGTACGCTCTTTTACATGAGTTTCTTACTGAGCGTAAACTCACTCTTTTACAATTATTTTTCATACAGATTACTTGAAGTAATTCCGCTCCGGATAGAGGAGCATCTTTTGGGATTTTGAGATACCTTCGAGGCACGCTTCCTATTCATCCCGTGAAGGTATATTTAGTCGGCCGTTACTTCGACTAATGTACAGTACAATGCTACAGTTTTGTATATGTTGGGGATTAGGGTGTATGAATATTTGAGATCCTGATGTATATGGCACATGTTTATAAAAGAAAAATTTTATGCATGTGAAAATGAATATTATACTCTGATAGAAATGCCTAAAGCATAAGAGTAAGGGAGATTGACATCGGATAAACTAGTCGATGTATTTGTTATTTGAGATAAAAGTTAGTTGTTATTTGGTTAGTGACAAGGACGTCACAGATTGGTATCAGAGCAGATTCGACTGAAGTTTGTCGATGTCAATAAGTTAGAATTAGAGTAATTCCCCAATGTACTGTACTAGCTTACTTGATTTTAAGTAGTATAACGGCTTAAGGTTATACTAAATTATGTTATTTGATTATGATCTTAACAGAATAAGTACTCGAAGGAGGGGTACTAGACGAGGACGAGGACGAGGACGGGGTCGTGATGAACCGCCCCAAACACAGTCTTCTCCTCCATCTCCACCGCATAGCCTGAATATGAGGCTAGCTAAAATGGAGAAACATATGGAAAACATGGCCGCAATGTTCACCCAGTTTATGGCTAAATTTCCGGACGTGGCCGCTAATGCACCGGCAGTTACCCCTACAGTACCTCCTACTCCGGTGGTACAACCTCCACCAGTTCCGGCTAATGAGAGGCGAGATCCTACAGCTTACTGCAGTGTGGCACTGATAAAGGAGTTTAAGAAGCTGGATCCGCCAAAGTTCAAGGGGGACAATGACCCATTGGCCACGAAAAATTGGATGAAAACGGTTACCAAGGCATTTGGGTACTTGGCTTGCACAGAGAAAGAAAAAGTAGGATTGGCCACCTACTTGCTAGTGGATGAGGCCGAACCATGGTGGCAGGCTACTCAGACAGTATTAGAGGCTAAGCATACTGAAGTGACGTGGGATAGATTTGTGGAAGCTTTTAATGAACAATATGTCCCACGTACTGCTCAGAAGAGGTTACAGGTTGAGTTTTTGAACTTGACTCAGGGAAGTATGACGGTTAGCCAATATGAGTCGAAGTTCATTACACTGAGCAGATTTGATCCTGAAGTACTGAGAAGAGAGGATCATAAGACCTACAGATTCATGGAGGGATTGAGACCTTCCATTAGGTCTAAGTTATATCCATTGGACATCACTACCTATGGAGAGGTAGTCCGTAAGGCTCAACTATGTGAGCAGGACTATGAGTTTCATCAGGCAGACTTCCGAGCAAGGAATAAGGGTAAGGAACCTATGAAGCGGAAGTCAGATGAGAAGGCCTCGAGGGATAGATATCCATCTAAGAGGAATAGGCCTTATGATAAAGTCTCGACAGGTAATCAAGTCCATTATACGAAAATAAAGTGTCTTAATTGAATAATTATATGGAATTATGTTAAATAGGAGTTATGATGATTATGATACAGGAATTCCTAGATCCACCGGGATCAAAATAGGTGATGAAAGATCACAACATCCAGTTGGTAGTACCGCTAGCTCACCGAGGAGTACGATGCCGATGTGTGTGCAATGCGGAAAATTTCATGGAACACAGCCTTGCCGGTTGGCAAGTGGGGCGTGCTATTGGTGTGGTGAACAGGGACATAGAATTAAAGATTGTCCCAAGATAAATCAAAGGGCATCGGAAGAGTCAGAAAAAACCCCTCAACCACAATCTAAGACCACAAAACCCCAGCGTAAGGCCACAGCGGCAGAGAAAGGAAAGGCACCAGTGACTCAGGGAAGGGTATTTGCCATCGATAAAGAATCCGCTGATGCTTCATCAAAGATGATTCAGGGTAAGATTTACCTTAATGATACATATGTCCTTGCTTTATTTGATCCAGGCTCTACGCACTCTTTTATTTCCCCTATGGCTATTAGGAGATTAAATATTGAGCCTGAGCAGTTAGGAGGATTGCTACAAATAATTACTCCATTTAGGGAATCCCAAATGACGGACATAGTGTATCGTAATTGTAAGCTACGGGTAGGAGAAAGAGAGTCAATAGCTGACCTAATCCTATTAAATATGTCTGGATTTGATGTTATATTAGGAATGGATTGGTTAGCTGAAAATCATGTGCTGATAGATTGTCATGCTAAGAGTGTGATTTTCTCCTCTCTCGTTAGCTATGTTGTAAATTTTGCAAATATGTAATGCAAAAGCATAATTACTTGTTTGGTTTAATTGAGATTTAATTGATAGAACATATTTGTGATGTGAAGGGTTTGTAGTACACGTGGTAGACGTAGACCAGAAACGTCCCACACTTCACGAAATTCCAATAGTTAAGGAATTTTTCGAAGTATTTCCGGATGATCTTCCAAGACTTCCTCCGGATAGGGAAGTGGAGTTCACTATCGAATTGGTGCCGGGGACTGAGCCTATATCAAGAGCTCCCTACCGGATGGCTTTGGTAGAATTGGAAGAACATAAGAAGCAGCTTCAGGAGTTGCTAGACAAGGGATTCATATGACCCAGCGTATCCCCTTGGGGTGCTCCTGTGCTTTTTGTCAAGAAGAAGGACGGTAGTATGAGGTTGTGCATCGACTACCGGTGGTTGAATAAAGTGACAATCAAGAATAAGTATCCTCTTCCCAGGATAGATGACCTCTTTGATCAGCTAAAGGGTGCACAAGTCTTCTCCAAGATAGACTTGAGATCGAGATATCATCAGTTGAAGATCCGAGATGAAGATATCCCTAAGACTGCATTTAGGACACGGTATGGCCATTATGAATTCTTGGTGATGCCGTTTGGGTTAACCAATACACCCGCAACATTCATGAACTTGATGAATGTTGTGTGTTAGTGCAACATGGTAAGGTAGTGGCATATGGTTTTAGACAATTAAAGGACCATGAGAAGAACTACCCGACTCATGACTTGGAGTTAGCTGCAGTAGTATTTGCTCTAAAGATATGGAGGCATTATCTATATGGTGAGAAATTTCAGATTTTTACAGATCATAAAAGTCTGAAATACTTATTCTCCCAGAAAGAATTGAACATGAGGCAAAGAAGGTGGCTAGAGCTTCTGAAGGATTATGATTGTGAGATCATGTACCACCCGAGGAAGGCCAATGTGGTGGCGGATGCTCTGAGCCGGAAGCATGTAAGTATGATAGCATATATGATGATAAAAGAACACGAACTGATTGAGCAGTTTGCAAGCCTCAGTTTAAGTGTTACATCTCTTGAGCAAGGTGGTATGATGGCTAGTTTGAGAATTGAGCCAGAATTGATGGACAGAATTCGGGCTGTTCAGAGAGAGGATGTCCAGTGTATGGAGGCTATAGAGAAAATTCAATCGGGTATGACCTCAGAATTCCATATGGGTGAGGATGAAATTTTAAGGTTTAATAACCGTATTTGTGTTCCCGAGGATAATGAATTGAGGAAGCTAATTTTGACGGAAGCACATTCCACTAAGTACACATTACACCTGGGGAACACGAAGATGTATCATAATCTTCGCAAGGTGTATTGGTGGAAGGGCATGAAGAGAGAGATAGCAGATTTTGTAGCAAAATGTCTCACATGTCAACAAGTTAAGGTAGAGCACCAAAAGCCAGCGGGATTACTGCACCCTCTGCCTATACCTATGTGGAAGTGGGAACACATTACGATGGACTTTATTATAGGATTGCCTAGAACTAAGAGGAATCATGATGGTATTTGGGTGATAGTGGATAGATTGACGAAGTCAGCTCACTTCCTACCTATGAAGTCTACAGATACACTTAACGCTTTGGCAGACTTATACGTGAGAGAAGTCGTCAGACTACACGGTGTTCCAGTGAGCATCACATCGGATAGAGATTCCAGGTTTACTTCTCACTTTTGGGAACATTTTCAGGAAGCCATGGGATCTCAGTTGAATTTTAGCACAGCTTTTCATCCGCAGACTGATGGGCAGTCTAAGCGCACTATTCAGACGCTCGAGGATATGTTGAGAGCTTGTGCTTTGGATTTTAAAGGCTCATGGGATGACCATCTGCCATTGGCTGAGTTTGCTTATAATAATAGCTATCATGCAAGCATCGGGATGGCACCATACGAGGCTTTGTATGGAAGACGGTGTCGATCACCGATTGGGTGGGAAGAAGTGGGCGAGCGCAAGTTATTGACTCCAGAATTAGTCGAGCAAGCGTCTGAGAATGTTAAACTGATTTGTCAAAGACTTAAGACAGCTCAGAATCGACAAAAGAGCTATGCAGATGTTCGACGGAGGCCACTTGAGTTGTTGGTTGGAGACTATGTGTTTTTGAAAGTCTCTCCATCCAAAGGGATTATGAGATTTGGCCTACGAGGTAAATTAAGTCCTCGTTATATCGGACCATTTGAGATCCTAGATCGTGTTGGAGATGTGGCCTATAGGTTGGCACTACCTCCGGAGTTATCGGGAGTACATAATGTCTTTCATGTATCGATGCTTCAGAAGTATAATCTGGATCCATCTCATGTCATTGAATATGAACCCTTGGAGATTCAAGAAGACATGAGTTATATGGAGAAACCGATTCGGATTTTGGATAGGAAAGATAAGGTGTTAAGATCAAAGACGATTCCATTGGTTAAAGTTCTTTGGCAACACCATACGACAGAAGAAGCTACTTGGGAACTAGAGAACTTGATGAGAGAGAGATACCCGGAATTGTTTTAAGACATAACCTTACTTGAATTTGGAGGACCAAATTCTCTAAGGTGGGGAGGATGTGAAATCCCCAATTTTCTGTAATTTTCCCATACTTGTATAGTTTTCCAACATGGATTAATGGAATAAATGGGAATTTTTGAAATTATAAATGATGTGTTGGATATAAGAGGAATTAAGGCAATTGAATGGTCAAAAGGTCAAAGCATTTAATGGTTATGGGCTGAGATGAATCAATGAAATAAATGGCATTTAATGGAATTGCATGACTCATCATCATCTCTACCAGCCAAGGTCGGCAGCCCATCTCTTTCTCCCTCTCGTTGCTTCCATATTTTCCTCTACATGTTCAAATTCTCACCTTGACAAACCACCATTTCAGGCCATCGATTCGTTAAGCTTCTCTAAAGAAAAACGATCCTTGTCGGTAGCTTAACCTATGCCTGTAATATGAGAGAGTGAATCCAAGTGAATAAGGAGATCTAGAAATCCAAAGAATTGGTGAATTGCAAAGGTAAGGGAGTTAGATGGTTTTATGTTGATATTTTAATGGTTTGGGATTGTATGAATTTGATATAGTAGGTTTATTGAGGTTTAAATTGTCATGATGTTTACAGCTTGAAGAAGTGAAAAAGGACAAGTGTAGATTGGCTACCAAGCTTGTGGATTTATCTCAATTGAGGTAAGGACTACCAAGCTTGTGGATTTATCTCAATTGAGGTAAGGAATTTATGTAATGGACGTAGGGTGACTATGTCCGCATGTTTTATCATGTTTTGATAGGATTTGGAGAGAAGTACCAGCTGTTTCTTTGCAGGAAAATGACATTTTCGGACTTGTTTCCTAGTACCAATTAGGTTAGGAGCAGCCGACTGCCTTAAGTAGTAGCCGACTGCCTAGAGACATCTAAAATGCTGTTTTTCGAAAATCGACTCAAACCAGTCGACTGCCAAGGGAGCCAGTCGACTGCTATTTTCCAGAAATCATTCTGTTTCAAACCAGTCGACTGCCAAGGTAGCCAGTCGACTGCTATTTTCCAGAAATCATTCTGTTTCAAACCAGTCGACTGCTAGGGAGAGCCAGTCGATTGCTATTTGTCCAGAAGCATTCTGTTTCAAAACCAGCCGACTGCCAAGGGGGCCAGTCGACTGCTAATTCTCGGGAAACATTCTATTTCAAAACCAGTCGATTGCCAATTGGGGCCAGTCGACTGCCCTATTTGTATTTTGAAAAATATAATAATTGAATTTCAAAAAGGGAAAGAAATTCAATAAGGCAAAACATGGGGTAGCAGTCGACTGCCATATATGACCAGTTTACTGCCTATTTGAAAGAAAGGTTTTGAGAACCTGTTTTAAGAAAGAACATTCATACTTGTTTAAAACCTATATGAATAAGGTTTTGGAGACTATGAATCTCTCAAAAGAGCATGCACATTAATTGTTACTTGTATTTGACTGAGGAGCTCTAGTCCAGCCCTCAGACCCGCAGTACGGCACCTGACTAGTGAAACTGTGGGCTATAGACAATGGCCATGAGTCTTTTATTTGATTCGGCTTTGGGGAGGATCCCTGGCCCATACGTGGGTACGCCATTTATTTGATATCTCTCAGGATTATCCCTTATGGGATATATTTGCGGTATCCTCATGAGATCCTCATATTGGATTATCCCTTATGGGATATATTTGCTGTATCCATTATCTCTCTGGATTATCCCTTACGGGATATATTTGCGGTATCCATGATGAGAAATTACTTGGTGCATGATTCTGTTGGATATAAATTGTCTCCCATCTATTTGAAAATAATTATATTTGCCTACTTGATTTCACGTGATTTGAGATCTGTGGAAATATTTGAAAGCATGATTTACTTGTATTTGATATTTGCGAAAGAAATATAAGCACTATGCTTTATAATGATTTTACATGACATTATAGAGCCAAGCAGGAAAACTGCATATAGTGATATAGTACGCTCTTTTACATGAGTTTCTTACTGAGCGTAAACTCACTCTTTTACAATTATTTTTCATACAGATTACTTGAAGTAATTCCGCTCCGGATAGAGGAGCATCTTTTGGGATTTTGAGATACCTTCGAGGCACGCTTCCTATTCATCCCGTGAAGGTATATTTAGTCGGCCGTTACTTCGGCTAATGTACAGTACAATGCTACAGTTTTGTATATGTTGGGGATTAGGGTGTATGAATATTTGAGATCCTGATGTATATGGCACATGTTTATAAAAAAAAATTTTATGCATGTGAAAATGAATATTATACTCTGATAGAAATGCCTAAAGCATAAGAGTAAGGGAGATTGACATCGGATAAACTAGTCGATTTATTTGTTATTTGAGATAAAAGTTAGTTGTTATTTGGTTAGTGACAAGGACGTCACACATAAGTTGAGCTATCAACAAGGATCGTTTTTCGTTAGAGAAGCTTAACGAATCGATGGCATGAGATGGTGGTTTGTCAAGGTGAAAATTTGAACACTTAAAGGAAAATATGGAAGAAACGAAAAGGAGAGGGAGAGGGAGATGGGCTGGTGCCGTGGGGTGCAAGGGATGATGATGATGAGTCATGCTATGACATTGAATGCCTCCTTTAATGCATGCTCATCTCAACCATAAATTCCCCCTTTTTGACCCTTTGACATTTGACCATCAATTACCTTAATTCCCTTTATGTCCCATACACCATTTATAAATTCAGAAATTCATATTTATTTCATTAATCCATGTTGGAAAACCGTACAAGTATGGAAAAATTACAGAAATTTGGGGACTTCACTAGTGCAGTCTTAACTAAACCAATGTGAAAATGATTAAAGGTGGGATAGTAAAGAATTCGAAAGAACCCTGATGTTACAGAAGTGATTATAGATTGATTAACCAAATTGATTCACTTCTTCATCATCAGGTTTCTTGATCTCTTGGGTGCCATAGTCGATATATATGTATCTATAAAACGGTGAGAATGTATGTGAAGTTCCAGTGAGCTTTATATGTGAAAGGGATCCCTGATTGGCCACATGCTTTTAAAAGAATAACAAAAGGCTTTGGGATTCCAAATTTACTATCAGCATCGCTTTTACTGATATAAATATCTGAGCACATTTTGTATACGCTCAATAATTGACTGAGAGCGAGTGCACTGGATTTAAAAAGCTATTGGGACAATTACATACGATTGATTAAAACTGTTTAAATGATAGTCTAAATTAATATTGACTTGGCACCAAATAAGATAATTAGTGATTAATAGTGTGAATTGTTATTGTATGAAAGGAAAGTTGAGTCCTTGATACATTAGACCTTTCGAGATCTTAAATCGTGTGGGAGAGGTGGCATACCACTTAGCACTACCTCCAGAGTTGCCAGGAGTGCATAATGTATGCCACGTCTCGATGTTGAGAAAGTACCATCCAGATCCTCCTCATGTAATTCGTCACGAGCCACAGGAGATTTGAGAGAATATGAGTTACGTTGAGAAGCCGATACGGATCTTGGAAAGGAAAGATAAAGTGTTGCGATCTAAGACTATCAAGTTGGTTAAGTTGCTCTGGCAGTATCACACGTAGGAAGGGGCTACTTGGGAGTTAGAGAGCCTTATGCTTGAGAGATATCCAGAGTTTTTTTCCGTGATAGGTCTAGGTGAAATTTGGAGTACCAAATTTCCTAAGGTGGGGAGAAAATGTGAGACCTAATTATATTCTACTGTACACCATATTTTGTAAATATTTAATAGTGAAAATAAATTATTTAGTGGAATTAAATAAATATTTAATGTGGAACCCACTTTGAATTTTATGGATTTATTAGGTTTATGACCGATAATATGGTATACAAAAGGAGAAATAAATATTAAATAATTATTTAAAGGCATACAAATGATTTTTATGTCATTTGGAATTATTTTGAGAATTTTGGAAACAAATTGGAAAATGACGGATACGTCCCGAGGGCATTTTCGTAAATTATGGCCACATGAAAATGAGTTGGGACAAAGTAAAAATATCACGATAATCTACATGAAAAGGAGAATTTTATAGTGTAAAAAGATTTGTTGAAAAAGGTGGCTTGATCGGAAAATTTCATTGGTGGTTTGTAAGGGATAAAACCATAATTTCTCATTATTGGTGCACGGCACGGCAGCGAAACCACCTCCATTCATTAAAATACAGTAAATGTGATTTATTGGTTCTAGAATCATAATTTTTGGAGGTCATTTACATGGTTTTTACGAAAATAGAGTCTTAATGGCATAAACCGTAAATATTGTGATTCATTAATGGCAAAATTGTAATTTTGCCTTATCTAAAATTTTCTTCAGCATAAAGAGAGCTGCAGCCAGCACTATTCATCATCCCTTACCAGCCCATTCACGACACCAAGAGAAAGAAAGGAGAGAAAGAAAAGAAAAGAAAAACTAAAAGCTTCCAAAACACCTTAAAGATTTAGAATTTCAAATTGTCTATTTCTAGCAAAATTATTCCCCATCTCATGCTCTATCAAACCCACCCAAAAACACATTGAATAATTGAAAATTCAAGGAGAAAATGGAGGCAACGGAATTCTGTTAAGGTAAGATTTACACCATATTTTATTGCTTTGTTTAATTCTAAAGTTGTATTTTAGCTAAATCTAAGGTGTAGAAAAAGATGGTGGCATTGGATTTTATTTATTTTGGCCATATGAAAATTTGCCATTAAATGGGGGCTAGGTTTGCTTGGGAATATAGTGATACAATGCATTTTCTTGCATAAAAGTGGCAAGAAATGATTGAATGAGATCGAATACGAAGGTTAGAAACATTAAATTTCAAAAAGGAATTAAAATCATAAAAAGGGATTCATGTAGGCAGTCGGCCATGAGCATTTTGGAGAGTCATTATGCAGCAATTTAAGGTTTAAATATAGAAAATGACTGTAGAAATTAAGAGAGGAAGATTGGTGAAATCGGAACCTAAAAATAAGCTAAAACGGGAAAGTTTAGTTTTAGCACCAGTGTAATTTATACAGGTTATACATAAGCTATATAATTAGTGGCTGCATTTTATGAAAGTTAGTGGCTTAAAATTAAGAGGAAAATTATTGATAATTTTTAATAAAATTATTTTGCAGTAAAAAATTACGGATTTCAGTTTGTGCTACCAAAAAGCTTGGTATCGCTAGACATGTAAAGAGGAAGTGTATGAGTTGTATTGATATGATGAATTGCATGATTTATCAAGTTTAATTTTATGAAATTATTGGAAGTTTGATTTGCTCTGAAAATCATGCAAATTGTGGTTGAAAGCTGGTATTATATATTGTAATTTTCGTGCAGGAGGTTAGAAATTTACAGCAGTTATGCTACCGAAAAAATATTGTCTAAAATATCATGAAATATTTTAGATGCATGAAATGGATAATTTCAGAATTTTGGAAATTATTTCCATAAATTTTTCATAAATTGAAAATTATTGAAAAATGCTAAATTAAATATTCATGTTAAAGATTTTTATTTAAAGTGAGAATAAAATTTATTCTTTATACTATTAAATATTCAAAAAGAATATTTATGAGAATTCTCACTAAATACATGAATATTTATCGACTATTTTCACAGTATTTGGAGATGAGAAATAAACACCTTTTTGGAAATATTTATTTAAATAAATGATTTAATTCATTAGATTTCCTTAAAGGTATTTTTATGAGAAAATAAATGATTTTATACCTTTTTGTAATTAATTAATGATTTTATTTATTTTATAAATTCCATAAAGGTGATGAGATGGTGAATAAAATGTTTTGAGATGATTTTGGGAAAAAAGGTGAAAATGATGGAAATTCATGAAGAGAGGAAATATATGAAATTGTGAGCCTTGTGGATAAACATGAAATATTTCAAATTATTTTGAATAAGATCCATAAAGGCTATGATACAATTTTTATACTGTTTTTGAGACTTAGGCCGCAATTCCCTGCTTACTGATTACTGTTACTGTCACGTGGCTGATTGACCCGCCAAGTCATCAACAGTCCCGGAGTCACCTGGCAAGTGTACACCGAGGACGCCTTATAGACTATGGCCATAGATCTTACTGTATACTGTTACTGTGTCCCTTAGGGAATGATAATAGCATGATATGATTCAAGGTGATGCCTAGTCTCAACCTACTAACTACTGTTTATTGAATGGGTCTACTGAATACTGTTTACTGTACTGTACTGCGAATTATTGTTTACTGAACTGAATCATACTGATACTGTTTACTGAACTGAAAGGAAATTACTGTTTATCGAGAAAGAATATTTTGAAAATTATTTCTAAAATAGAAATAATTATTGAACTGTTTATCTAGCGATTTGGATATTTATAAGCTATTGTATTGAAAAGACTGGTTACTGTTCTACAGTTTTACAACTACTGTTCACTATACTATTCTACTACTGTACTATCACGTGTTTTGAACTGTTACTGAAGTGAAGAGAAATAAATGGTTTATTCCATTTATATTTATGGAAAGAAAATGAGAATTAAATTGTTTTAATAAAACAATTTATAAATGACTCCCTATAGTCGCTTTGGGTTTTTGGGACAAGATAGGTATTTCAAAATACTTTCCATGCTCCATTTGGGTTTTCCAGCCGACTATAGTATCTTTCCTCTACTGTGCTTAGTACACCGTTAGGAAAAATAAATATTTTCCAGCATATAGATTTCATTGTATCAAGCAGCATACGATTCCTTCACTGAGCACGTCGTCGCTCACCCCTTTATTTTTCCAACTCCCCAAATTAATTACAAGGATTAATTGAGATCTTCATCAGATAAATATAGCGGGGAGTAAGCACACAGGGGCAGAGTGAGTTAAATTTTAAGGTACAATCACTTCTCTTATATATTCAAACACATATATACAGTACTACCTTATTGTAAAATAGAAACAGGGGATGTAAAGTGTAAGGAATATTGTAAGAATTTCATATTCCAATTTCATTAAATAAATAATTGTTTATTTTTTATTACTATTACTGTGCAAGTGTTAAAGGCATCACAGACAGCCCAACTGTAAATTATGCATAAAATATGTTATTTACTGTACTGTGGACTGTTACATATTTTAGGCTCGAAATTTTCACAATATAATTATTAAACCCTCCGTACACTATTTCATCAGTCTCATGTTCATCCGGGCACTGTAAAGCAAATAAGGCCCATATTACTATTTCACTTAAAATATACAAAATATACAAAAATTAATTAATAATTAAATATCTATACATGTACAGTACAGTATAAACGGTTCTCACAATCCCTTAGGTGGATTATGGATTTCCATAGAGGTATACAATTTTACGTTTATATGTTCGGACTTATGTGTGCGGTTGTGATAACCGTAAATTTTTCATTTATTGGAAATAAATATTGGAGAAAATAAATCAGTGGAAATAAATAAAATTGTGAGAACGGGATATTGGTGAAAATCCCGAGAAATGAGAAAGGAAATGTGAAATATATTTATATAATAATATATTATATAAATGTATTTTGGATACAAATACATATATATTTAAATACCGTATGGTATATAGTATATATTATATATATAAAATATATTATATAGTATATATTATATACTAAATATGGAAATAAGGGAAAAACAAAAGAGGAAAGGAAAGGAATCGGGGAAGCAAACCCGATCCTTCCCACCGGTGAGGCCGACCATCGTCGGTGAGGGAGAGAGAGGAAGAGACGGCATCGGCGAGGAGAGGAGAAGACGCTGGTGACCGAAAGAGAGAAAGAAGTGAACGGAAGGCAGAAACGGAGGAGAATCGAGAGGGAACCGGCAGAAACCAAGGAAGAAAAGGAAAAGAGGAACGGGCGGCGCTGGCCAAATTGGTCGCCGCCACTGCCACCGAAGCATCGCCGGGGAAAGAGGAAGAGGAAGGAGGCCACCGGAGGTGCGGTGAACGGCGGAGGAGGGTTGGCGAAGAGGCGGAAGAAACCGAAGGTAAACTGACTCGATCCGTCGTCGTGCCGTCGATTCGTGACGAACGAAGGCCAGATCCGGCTTCGTCGTGCCGTCGGCCAACTGAAGAGCCGTCGAACCGCCGGAGAACCGGCCACCGGAGGAGAACCGGCGGTAAGGGGGTGACCGGTCCGGCATGAAAAGAAAGAAAAGGAAAAAGAAAAAGAAAAGAAAAAAGGAAAAAGAAAAAGAAAAGAAAGGAAAAGAGAAAAAAGAAAAAAGAAAAAAAAGGAAGAAAAAGAAGAAAGAGAAAGAGAAAAGGAATTCCGGGAATTTGGAGAATTCCCGAGAATTCGAAAATTACGGGAAATCCCGAGAATCACGGGAATTGGTAAGCAATCCCGAAAAATGTTAAATTATTTAAATAATTTATTTATTTAAATAATTATGGAAAATTCTAAATTTTAGAATTTAATTTTCAGAAAATTTCCTCGATAATCGAGTTGATGGAATGGGGCGAGGTGAACACGGGCACGACCTTCGAGAGACAGTCGCCAACCCGAAACAGGTAAGGGAGACATGTGCCGCCTGTAAGGATATTCGGCCACATGTTTTTAAATTATGCATTTAAATTCTTTTTAAATGCAATTGACATTGATTTGTTGAAATCTGTGGTGATTTATCGGTTTGAAATTGTGGTGAAATACTGGTTGAGGAATATAAATTGTATTTTCCGTGCAAGAGGCTAGCCAAATCGGCAGCTGTTATACTGCCGAAAATTTTTGAAAAATTTCTGAAATTTACCGAAAATCACCGAAAACCATAATAAATGATTTGATTTCACGTGAAACGATTTTCAGGTACGAAAATCAAAAAGTCAAGTAAATTTCATAAAACATGAATATAGGATATTTAATTTTAAAATATTCATGTTTTCGAGAATGGTGAAAATGGAATCACCGAAAATTCACCCGGAAGGTGATATTTCACGTGAAACGAGATGAAAATGAAAAAGAGACTGAAGTGAATATTTTTATAAATATTCTTAAATATTCACTTGATTTTATATAAAATCTTTATGGTTTTAATTATGAAAAGAAATAATTATATAAATTCCATAAAGGTTACGAAAGAATGAAAAACTATGATTTCGAGACTGGAGGTCTCTATACGTGGTTTATAGGAAAACATGGTGCCGGAATTATTGAAAATTGGAAAATAAATAATTTATTTTTCCATAAATTACAAAAATATTTGAATTGAATTCCGATGTTTTTAAAAACCATGTTTTCGATGGATAGCACGGAAAGGCGTGCATACATGTGTTACGATGAAAAAGATACTGTCATGAGATTTGTTTTACAGGGTGACTATTTTATAACTGTTTTCACCGTATGAGAAATATGATTTATACATTTATGAAATATTTTGAGAGATGTGATTTAAATTATAAATTTCATAAAGGTGATGATTTATACATGTGAGCCTTATGGATAATAGTGAAATGTTTTTACATTACTATGTTTAAAATCCATAAAGGCTAGGGTACGGTTTATACTGTTTTGAGACTTAGACCCTGAGTTCATGCCTTATTATTCATGTATTTGCGTGACCCACTTGGGGCGGTGGCTCGGGTCGATGGACCAACGGGTGCACCTCAGGGCGTCACAAGGCTGATGGACCCGCCAAGTCATCAGCGGTCTCGAGGTCACTTGGCAAGTGGACCCGAGGACCACCTATAGATTATGGCCATAGATCTAGCCGAGATAGCAGTGAGGGGCGACGGCCTACGGGTGCACCCCAAAAGCGGACGACTTGTGTTCCTGGGGGAACAATGAGAGCATGATTTGTTTGTTGCCTAGTCTCAACTTGCTGATTTCTGTTTACTGAAAGGATTTGCAGAATCCTATTTACTGTACTGTACTGTATTGTTTACTGTACTGATCACTGGTTACTGTTTACTGATGAAAAATCGTACCAAAATACTGTGTTTACAGAACTATATTGTACACTGAAATGGTAGCCACTGATTACTGTTTTACTGAACTGAAAGCTACCATTTACTGTTTATTGAACTGAAAGCTACCGTATACTATTTACTGAATTGGTAGCTACTGTTTTATTGAATACTGAATATACTGTTTTACTGAATACTGAATATACTGTTTTACTGTTTTACTGAATACTAAATATACTGTTTTACTGAATACTGAATATACTGTTTTACTGAACTGTACGATACGGTTACTGATTTGAAAAGAGAAATAAATGTTTATTCTAAAAGAATAACATAAGAATTATTTCTAAGATAGAAATAATCAAAGAAGTGTTTATCCAATGATTGGATATTTAGAAATCACTGTACTGTCACATGTTTTTACTGTACTGAAGAGAAGAAAAGAGAAGTAAACCACAGTTTTACTACTGAACTGTCACGTGTTTTAAAGGTTACCGAAGTGAAAAGAAATAAGTGGTTTACTCCGTGAAAAAAATGAAAATCATATCGTTTTGAGAAAAATGGATTTAGTGCTCTTTAGAGTTGCTTCTAGGTTCCGGAACAAGTCAGGTATTTTAAAATACCTGCCTTACTCTATCTGGATCCCTAGCCGACTGTAGTATCCTTCCTACATGTGAGCCTAGAGCCAGCTAGGAAGATTTAAAAAGAAAGTGAAAAAGTTTCCAGCATATAGTTAACCGAATATCAAGTGTGACATATAACTCTCTTACTGAGCCGTGGTTTGCTCACTCCCCAATTTTAACATTTCAGGTTTTGATGATGGTGAGATCCAATATTTTTGGATTATGGCTGCACATAATGGACAATGTGGCAGACCGACTAAGATATATGAGGTATGATCATTCATTTTCTGTATTTAGACATGTATGCAGTACTACTTGCTTATTAAGTAAGATAGGGGATGTATGTAAAAAAAACAATATTTTATGAAACTGTTTAACATTAAGTGTAAAGTGAAGTATCACAGACAGCCCAACCGGGTAACTTATGTAAAAATAAGATAAAAATATGTGGTAACGAGTCGTTACAGATTTTTTTATGTAAGAGCCTTGCCCGTCTCATAGGCTGCCGGCGAGCTCACACTTCGCCCGCCCCAGGTTTACTCTTACAGTCTGGCTAGGCGATCACCCAGTTCGCCCGCCCCTCTCACAACGTATTGTCCGCTTTAGGGTGCGCCCACAGGCCATCGCCCCTCACGGCTTTATTCCAAGGGACTTGAAGAACTCAAGCTAATTCCCTCGGACGCGTTCCATGAGACGCTCGAACCCTGGCATCCACAAATACCTCGAGCCTTACACTCATGTTACCATTGAGACAAGTTGTCTCAATGGTAACATGAGTGTAAGGCTCGAGGTATTTGTGGATGCCAGGGTTCGAGCGTCTCATGGAACGCGTCCGAGGGAATTAGCTTGAGTTCTTCAAGTCCCTTGGAATAAAGCCGTGAGGGGCGATGGCCTGTGGGCGCACCCCAAAGCAGACAATACGTTGTGAGAGGGGCGGGCGAACTGGGTGATCGCCTAGCCAGACTGTAAGAGTAAACCTGGGGCGGGCGAAGTGTGAGCTCGCCAAGGGGATGCTCACCGGCGGCTTATGAGACGGGCGAGGCTCTTACATAAAAACGCGCTAGGTCCAATGGTTAGTCGTTTATTGTGAGGGCCCGAAGTACCTTACGGGTCATTCATCACCTCACCCATCTGTACTGTCAGCTCTGGGTTCTAGAGGTGGCCCCCGTCATGCAGACGTCGCACTTAGCCCCTCACGGATTTATCGGGAAACTTATCCCAATTCGCGTCCGCCGCTACTCGAACCCCTTACCACTTGTAAGTGTCGAGTAATGACTAACCATTGGACGTGGCACTTAGCCCCTCACGGATTTATCGGGAAACTTATCCAAATTCGCGTCCGCCGCTACTTGAACCCCTTACCACTTGTAAGTGTCGAGTAACGACTAACCATTGGACTAGGTCCAATGGTTAGTCGTTACTCGACACTTACAAGTGGTAAGGGGTTCGAGTAGCGGCGGACGCGAATTGGGATAAGTTTCCCGATAAATTCGTGAGGGGCTAAGTGCCACGTCTGCGTGACGGGGCCACTTCTAGAACCCAGAGTGGACAGTACAGATGAGTGAGGTGATGAATGACCCGTAAGGTACTTCGGGCCCTCACAATAAAACGCGTGTTTTATTGTGACGGACCAGCCCAACCGGCCATGGCAACCCTTTTTGGGCCCACGCACATCGATTGCTGTGACAACGCTACTCATCCGTACTGTCCGCTCTGGGTTCTAGAGGTACCCCCCGTCACACAGACGTGGCACTTAGTCCCTCACGGATTTATCGGGAAACTTATCCCAATTCGCGTCCGCTGCTACTCGAACCCCTTGCCACTTGTCAGTGTCGAGTAACGACTAACCATTGGACCTCCAATGGTTAGTCGTTACTCGACACTTACAAGTGGTAAGGGGTTCGAGTAGCAGCGGACGCGAATTGGGATAAGTTTCCCGATAAATTCGTGAGGGACTAAGTGCCACGTCTGTGTGACGGGGGGTACCTCTAGAACCCAGAGCGGACAGTACGGATGAGTAGCGTTGTCACAGCAACCGATGTGCGTGGGCCCAAAAAGGGTGGCCATGGCCGGTTGGGCTGGTCCGTCACAATAAAACGTGCGTTTTATTGTGTGGGCCCGAAGTACCTTACGGGTCATTCATCACCTCACTCATCTGTACTGTCCGCTCTGGGTTCTAGAGGTGGCCCCCGTCACGCAGACGTGGCACTTAGCCCCTCACGGATTTATCGGGAAACTTATCTCAATTCGCGTTCGCCGCTACTCGAACCCCTTATCACTTGTAAGTGTCGAGTAATGACTAACCATTGGACTAGGTCCAATGGCTAGTCGTTACTCGACACTTACAAGTGGTAAGGGGTTCGAGTAGCGGCAGACGCGAATTGGGATAAGTTTCTCGATAAATCCGTGAGGGGCTAAGTGCCACGTCTGCGTGACGGGGGCCACCTCTAGAACCCAGAGCGGACAGTACAGATTCGACACTTACAAGTGGTAAGGGGTTCGAGTAGCGGCAGACGCGAATTGGGATAAGTTTCTCGATAAATCCGTGAGGGGCTAAGTGCCACGTCTGCGTGACGGGGGCCACCTCTAGAACCCAGAGCGGACAGTACAGATGAGTGAGGTGATAAATGACCCGTAAGGTACTTCGGGCCCTCACAGAGGTACTATTTGTATGCATATTCATACTTGGGATGTAAATTGAAACAAGGATAATGTTATGAAAGTTTAAGATTTTATATGTTTTGTATATTAATAATTGAACAGTATAGTTCTTCAGTTAGTGGTGCAAATAAATAATCGTTTAATATAAATTATGAAATGAAGACATTACAGATAGCCTAACCATAAGTAAATAAGGCATAAAAAATTGTATTGTGAACTATATATCAAGTATGTAATAATCCGTCCCTCTAACACCTATATTAAGCTTGGAATTAATAGAAATGGTTGGATCCACCTTACCCTTGGAAAACATAACTTGCCCTATTCTGGGTGTAATAACCCTTATTTGCGATATCTATCGTAAGTATACTAGAGTAAATTTTAACTGACTTGAGGTTACTTTGAAATTTTGGACAGATTATTGAAGCCGAGAATGTCTTGGTCACCTTAGTCAAGAAGTGGGGGATGTATATAAGTAAGTATGTATGTATTAAGATATAAGGTAAGAGAGGAATAAATTGATTAAGATATACTATAAGAGAGTTAAACATATATATATATATATGTATAAATATATATGTATATAAGCTATGGAAATTAGAATTATTAAGACAATAGAAAAATGGGAGATATTATTATTTGCTTGAAACAATAATTATGTATCTACTAATCCATTAATGTTAAATTGGGTTATTAGAAGGTGATAAATTGAGGGCTGGAAATACAACAAAAATGGGTTGGAAATACAAGTACAAAGGCTGGAAATACAAGAGTGAAGGGCTGCCAAATAAATCAAGGGTTGAAAAATAAAGTAAAGGGCTGCCAAATGAATCAAGGGTTGGAAACATAGACCAAAGGGCTGGAGACATAGGTCAAGGGGCTGGAGAAAATACACAGCCACGTTCTTCTATTTTTCCCCACCCAAACGAGCCAAGAGAAGAGCCAAACTCCCTTAGGCAATGTCGACTACCCCAGCCACAAGAACCCCTCTCCCTTTCTCCTCATTTCTGGCCAAGAGCTAAGCATCCTCTCCAAACACTCTTCCATTTCACCCAAGGACAGAAATTGATTTAGGGATTTCATGGTTAAGGAGGCAACAATGAAATTGATGGAGGAAGTTTCATGCTAGAAGCTGACCAAAGAAATCGTGAGACATGGATGCAATGGGAGTTTTGGTTCAACAAGATTAGGGCAAGGGAAGTGAA
This sequence comes from Heritiera fomes, assembly GCA_032173925.1. NCBI lineage: Eukaryota > Viridiplantae > Streptophyta > Magnoliopsida > Malvales > Malvaceae > Heritiera > Heritiera fomes. The sequence goes on along the minus strand of JAPDPM010000001.1, from coordinate 21,839,794 downwards.
TGGAGAAGGAATGAGAATGAGCTGCCCATTGGTGACTAAAGAAGTGAGGGGTTGAAACCCAAAACTACAGCAGATTTAATTGGGACTTCAGGGCAAGATAACAAAGGTAATAAACTGAGGTGAGTTGATGTGTTTTGCTGGAATTAAGCTATGGAAATAGAATGCAATATGGTTACTGGTTTGGCATTGATGTGTTTAGGCATGACAGCAAACAAGTTGTGAAGAAATGGACTGAGATTGTTCAACAGATTCTGTTTTGCATCAATTAAGGGGGGTAAGGTTCTAACCCTTTAATGATTGATTATTATGCATGAAAATGATATTGTGATGAACTAAATTTAAATGGCTACTGTTAGATAAAGATAAACTGAAATTCTGACTTGATGTTAAATCTGGAAATTGCTGTTCTGTCTGGGTGGAAATTAAAACGAGCAGTTTAATAGTTCTGTATGGATAAAAATGCTGGAAAACGTATGAGTTACGGCCCTTTAAGTTACAAGAAAGTCAGCTTTGGAATTTCTTAAATTGGACTTCTGTAGATTGAGTTATGCACAAATGAGTGCAGGGTGTTCTGTCCAGAAACGTGAATCGTAGTCCTGACTTTGAAAAATCATAACAAATGGCCTAAATTGAATTAGGTTGCAAGCCTTACATGTCTAGAAATATAATTAAGTTAGGAACATGATGGTTTTGGGTTTGCATCATTTGGATATTCCTATAACTAGATATGAGACAGTTTGTGTATATTGGTCAGTGTTTTACTGTATCAGGAAACTGCTGAACATACTGAAAGTTTGGAAAATTTCTGGTATTGATATAGGAAGAGTTAAATTATGAATCTTACATTTTTAAATAAGGAAATGAGTCAACTTTCATCTAGTTCTGGAAATTTTGGATTTGGAATGATGTAGCTTAAGATATAAATAAATGAATGCGGGACACTCACTGCTGGAGACAGATTTTTAATGTCAACTTCAAAATTTCATAGAAAATAGCCCAGATCAAATATGACTGCAAACTTTACATGTTCAGAAAGATAAATGAGTCATGATTGACATGGTATTGGGTTTATACAGATTTCATATCCCTACAGTCAGTAATATGTATTTTACTGAACATAGGTCAGGAAACTATCCTGCCTAATGTGCCAGATTTGGTCTAAGTTTAGAAATTGATGGGAAATGGCACAAAATGAACTGGGAAATGAGCCTTATATGTTCGAATAGGGCTCTGAACAAGAAGTAATATAAAAATTACAGTTTGACAGTTAGGTTCTGGAATTTACACTTAATGCTAGCACAATACCATAAGGTCCAAAACCTAAAAGAGCAGAAATGGACCAAGTGGGTTATAAGTAGTTCAAGTGAACAAAAAGACATTAATTTGTGCTAGTAATGTTTGAATAATTCTGGAAACCTTGCCAAGTCTTGTTTCTTATTGAGTTATACAATGCTTAATGTTAGCTTATAATTGGAAGTATTAAGATTGATAGAGGTATCGAGATTGATTTCCATCTACTATGTATTATGTAGAGGGTTGTCTTATGGACCGAGTTTGACCCGAAATCAATCAACACTGCAAGACTATTAGGCAAGGGAGAATTGATTCAGAAGCTAAGGAAGTACTGTAAGTAACCCTAAGCAACTATCTTGCATCCAACTCATCATACGATGTTTTAAAGTCTGATTGGTATGGAAATGAAATGAAATGCTACATATGAATCGATCTTGACGCATATTGCAAATGCTGCATATTAGGCCTAACCTTGACTGATTTGTTTAACCTTATGAAAATGCTTTATAAGCATATTGTAGGCTCGCCAAATCTTGTTTGGGTTTTATGTATTATTGCTTTAACATGATAGCATTTTCGAGTTTCCAATTTGAACTAAGCTTTTGGTTTGATACGGTTTTCTGATTTTTATTTTATAACTTAAAGTGCTTTAAAAGCTTAGCGAGCCATGATTGTTAACTGCATATTTATGCATTATGATTTTGATACGAAGTCTTGGAAGGCCGATTTGATAAGATTGATATGAAATATTGTTTTAGACCCGGGGTATTGAGACCTTAGGGCAATGTACCTTGAGAATTGTGTAGGCGTTCTTAATTGACTTAGAGCACTGTGTCTCGATGACTAGCTCTCGGGAACGATTGGCTTGTCCCGTATATTACGTTTGGATAGGTCCCGGTGTCACCTGATAGTGAACCGGGGTTGATTGGTCTATGCATAAGCAGCGTCCCTTTATGGGAGATTGCTACAGTTAGCTACCGTGGATCGTTAAAGTGTTAGCTCTAAGTAACATAGATTGATACTAGGCGAACTCTCTTGGTACTATAATTGGTTTATACTATGCGAACTCTCTTGGTACTATGATTGGTTATATTGATTGTACTGCATACTTTATGTATGAATTGAGATTGAGACTTCTAGTCTAATGATGGAACTCTACATTTGACTACGATTTGTTATTGAGTTCCATACTGTTTGGCGATTGATGATTGGCTTTTGCCTTACGATTTGAGAATATGTTTTACAATGCAACATATCGAATATGATTTATCAATTATTGAAATGAGATTCAAAATCTTTTTATGAGACTGCTATTCTTTATGTTTAAAATGTAGTCATGTTTTATACCGCAGCATACTGAGTTTGATTTATCAAATGCATATGATTTTTGAGTTTGAAAACCGAGAGATGCAGGTACTGATTTTTAAGTTGCTTCTGTAGTTACTTACTGAGTTTACGACTCACTCCCCTGTTCTTTCCCCTCCCTTTCAGAGTGATCGATACCGTTACTGTTCATTTTGGCTTGGGAAGCCTCTTGAGAGTGGACTTTCCTGCACAGTCTAAGGTATATGGCTCCCAGCGGTTTGTATAGACATAGATGGATGATGGCACAGTGTATTGGAATTCTTTTGATTGTATATATATATATATATATATATATACTTATGTGATGAGTCTGGGATGTATGCTAGATTAAGTTATTATTGGAATATGACGATTAGTATACTTTTTGAATTGGCCTTATATATGTTGGTAGATATGCCTGAATTTCTTAAAGGAGTTATATGAAATTGAGAATTGGCCTATATATTCACCTACAAATGAATAGTGAAGAAAAGGGATAAAAAAAATTTTGTCCGCGATTTAGGCTTCCGCAAGGTAATAAGAAAGACCGAGTGTGACAGTTTGGTATCAGAGCGGGTTTGTTCGTGTCTGTGTAGGTCGTTAAAGTTAGCTTACATCCCTGTACACTGTGCCTATGTCTATCTTTGAACTGCGGTTGCCATATAAACTGTACTAAACTGTTTGTTTATGTTTGAGCGAAGTAAAGTGAAAATGAGGAAGAGAGGTAGACTACAACGAGTTCTTCCTTAAAAGTGATCTAAGTCTTCGACCTTTCTACCTCCTCAATGACCTTTTATGGTCCCAAATCTCAATGTCAAATGGCCTAGTTAAAAAGGACTGTAGGAGAATTGCAATAGACCATATAGAACTTGACAGCCTTTATGGCTTATCAATTTGGAGGCAACTCTAATTAACCTTCAGCTCAGGCTCCGGCACAAGCACCAACCCCTTCTTATGCGCCATAGCATTAGGCTACTCAACGGTAGCGGGCTACGACACCACAGCCACTAGTGTCGCCAATACCATCTCTAATGCCTCCACCGTAGACTAAGGAACAGGTGGATAAGAATTTGAATATATTGTGGTTGTTCTAGAAGATGAACCCGCCTACCTTGGTGCGAAAGATCCAGAGGTAGCTAAGGAATGGATCAAGCAGTGGTAAACAATAGATTCTGAACTAACTGATCAAATTCATTAGAAGCAAAAAGGCTACCCCCGATCAAGAGAGATTGTTTGTGAAAATGAAGATTGATTGTGATTGAGTGATGATACGATAGCTTAGTGATTTTAACTTCGCAAGTAAATACTAAGTGTCATAACTTTTGGTGTAATGATATGAGGTTGGAATATGGCAAAGTAAAATTGTGACAGTAATAATGTATTGATATATCGAGTCCGCTAAATTTAATGAGGAATTGTTATATCACTCAGGATTATCTGTGGAAAGAACATAGTAATAGTGGACCTTAATTGATTTTTTAGCTTGAGTACGCTTGGATAACTTGAGAATGATATAGAACTTTGTGGAATAATAGTGGATTTGAAATGATACTAACAAAGGTCTAATAGGCTATGTGGATAATGAAATTCACTTGTATAGGTGTAAATGATGGAAATACAGATGAATTGAATTGAGGATTATAATTGTGAATTAAATTTCTATTGTTTAAAAGAGTTCTTGCTAAGAAGAAATATTCATCTGTATGGAATTGATGCCTATTTGATCTAATCAGAGATGTATAAGGAATTCATAAGACTAGTCTCTGTACAAGGCGTCATCAGCTAATAGTTGGAGACTGATACCCATAAGATAATACTTAGAATTTGACAATTTCTTACGAGTTCCTATTGAGGTTTACAAGATTAATGAAATACCATGTGAGGTATGTAAGCTCAATGAATGAGGTTTTTAGACCCTACATGGATAAAAATGACGAGAGTGAAAAGATGAAAATGTAATAAGAAGATAAAATTACATGAGGACTAGGGAACATGAGTATGAAACAGTTACCAAATCAAGACAAGGTGATTTCTTTTGGTTATCATAGGATTATGGTTAGATGTAAGATTGAGCCAAATTCGATAGAGGAAATTTAATGATACTCAAGGGAGTAAATAAATAAATTACATTTTTACTGCTAGTAATGTGAATGGAAAAATGTTATATAGATATAACCACCTCGAAATGATAGAAATGGTGGAATTGTATAGATAATGTGGTGCTTATATGGATAATTTGAGGATTCAATCATAGAATCTAAATTATGAAAAGAGTATATTCTCGGGTATATTCCAAAATTTAAGTGATATTGAATATACCATAAGAATAAGAGATGTAATGACCATACTACATGAAAAGAGACATGGAGAGAAAATGATTGTCTCATGATTTATTACTGTAAGAGATGATTAACAGTAAAATCTGCAATGAGATGCAGCCTTGATGGAATAAATGTAAAAATGAATATTGTGAACAATAAAGAGTTTGAAAGAGATATGATGATATGGAAGTGACTAAAGACCGATTGTCTAAATAGAATCAAATCTCATTATCAAACTCCTAGATTCTATAGTGCCATAGTCGGAGTATGAGTATGAAACGATGAGAATGTATATGTACAATTCCAGTGTGTGAAGGGAATCTCTGAGTTGCCATATGCTAATAGAAAATAGCAAAAAGGCTTGAGACCCCAAATGTTCTGATAGCACCGCTCCGTACAAATGTAAATATACGAGCGTGATATATAAACGCTCCATGATATTGAGAGAGCGTGTGCACGAGATGTGAAAGCTACTAGGACAATTACATACTACGGATTAAATTGGATAACTGATAGTTATCAAACTATATCGACTTGGCACCAAATAAGAAAGATGGGTGATGAACAGTATGAATCATATGTGATATGAAAAGGAGTTAAGGTCTGATCTTCATTTGAAATTGAAGTATGCATTAGATCATGCATATTTTGAAAAGTCCTTTGGTCTTCAAACTTTACTAATGGAGAAGGTTTTAGTGGAGTTGATATTAAATACGACTGATTATAGAAATTATGAATCTTTGAGTACTAGTGGAGACCTTTAAAGAATGTGAAGCAAGGTGGTAACTTGATTACAAAGGCTCTTGGGATGAACATTTGCCATTGGCAGAATTTACATACAACAATAACTTCCACTCGAGTATAGGCCCCATATGAAGCATTGTACGGGAGAAAGTGTCGGTCTCCGGTTGGATGGGAAGAAGTGGGAGACAGAAAATTGTTTGCACCTAACTTGGTTCAGCAAGCTTCTGACAAAATAAAGCTTATATGTGAAAAACTTAAAACTGCCCAAAGTAGGTAGAAGTCATATGCCGATAATCGTTGGAGACGTTTGGAGTTTGAGGTTGGTGATTCGGTATTTTTGAAAGTTTCTCCTTCGAAGGGCATTATGAGATTCGGGAAGAAGGGCAAACTTAGCCCAAGGTATGTGGGACCATTCGAGATTTTAGAGAAGGTTGGTGAAGTGGCATACAGGTTGGCTCTACCACCACAGCTAGCGGGTGTGCACAACCTGTTTCACGTGTCAATGTTAAGGAAATACCATCCGGATCCTTCTCACGTGGTAGATTATGGAGAGTTAGATATTCGGGATGATCTCACATATGAAGAGAAGCCTGTCAGGATCTTAGATCGCAAGGAGAAGGTGCTAAGATCCAAAACTATTCCACTAGTGAAGGTATTGTGGCAAAGGCATTCGAAGGAAGAAGCCACCTGGGAAGTAGAGAATCTAATGAAGGAGAGGTATCCTCACTTATTTTGAAGTAACGGTACTCAAATTTGGGGACCAGATTTTTCAAGGTAGGAAGAATGTAATAACCCTTATTTGCAATAACTATCGTAAGTATACTAGAGTAAATTTTAACTGACTTGAGGTTACTTTGGAATTTTGGACAGATTATTGAAGCCGAGAATGTCTTGGTCAGCTTAGTCAAGAAGTGGAGGACGTGTATAAGTAAGTATGTATGTATTAAGATATAATGTAGGAGAGGAATAAATTGATTAAGATATACTATAAGAGAGTTAAACATATATATATGTATAAATATATATGTATATAAGTTATGGAAATTAGAATTATTAAGACAATAGAAAAATGGGAGATATTATTATTTACTTGAAACAATAGTTATGTATATACTAATCCATTAATGTTAAATTGGGTTATTAGAAGGTGATAAATTGAGGGCTGGAAATACAAGTAAAAAGGCTAGAAATACAAGAGTGAAGGGCTGCCAAATAAATCAAGGGTTGAAAACAAAAGTAAGGGGCTGCCAAATGAATCAAGGGCTGGAAACATAGACCAAAGGGCTGGAAAATAGGTCAAGGGGCTGAAGAAAATACACAGCCACGTTCTTCTATTTTTCCCCCACCCAAACGAGCCAAGAGAAGAGCCAAACTCCCTTAGGCAATGTCGACTAGCCCAGCCACAAGAACCCCTATCCCTTTCTCCTCATTTCCGGCCAAGAGCTAAGCATCCTCTCCAAACACTCTTCCATTTCACCCAAGGACAGAAACTGATCTAGGGATTTCATGGTTAAGGAGGCAACAACGAAATTGATGGAGGAAGTTTCATGCTAGAAGCTGACCAAAGAAATCGTGAGCCATGGATGCAATGGGAGTTTTGGTTCAACAAGATTAGGGCAAGGGAAGTGAATGGAGAAGGAATGAGAATAAGCTGCCCATTGGTGACTGAAGAAGTGAGGGGTTGAAACCCAAAACTACAGCAGATTTAATTGGGACTTCAGGGCAAGATAACAAAGGTAATAAACTGAGGTGAGTTGATGTGTTTTGCTAGAATTAAGCTATGGAAATAGAATGCAATATGGTTACTGGTTTGGCATTGATGTGTTTAGGTGTGACAGCAAACAAGCTGTGAAGAAGTGGATTGAGATTGTTAAACAGATTTTGTTTTGCATCAATTAAGGGGGGTAAGGTTCTAACCCTATAATGATTGATTATTATGCATGAAAATGATATTGTGATGAACTAAATTTAAATGGCTACTGTTAGATAAAGATAAACTGAAATTCTGACTTGATGTTAAATCTGGAAATTGCTGTTCTGTCTGGGTGGAAATTAAAACGAGCAGCTTAATAGTTCTGTATGGAGAAAAATTCTGGAAAAATTCTTGAATTAGACTTCTGTAGCTTGAGTTATGCACAAATGAGTGCAGGGTGTTCTGTCCAGAAACGTGAATCATAGTCCTGACTTTGAAAAATCATAACAAATGGCCTAAATTGAATTATGTTGCAAGCCTTACATGTCTAGAAAGGTAATTACGTTAGGAACATGATGGTTCTGGGTTTACATCATTTGGATATTCCTATAACCAGATATGAGACAGTTTGTGCATATTGGTCAGTGTTTTACTGTGTCAGGAAACTGCTGAACATACTGAAACTTTGGAAAATTTCTGGTATTGATATAGGAAGAGTTAAATTATGAGTCTTACATTTCTAAATAGGGAAATGAGTCAAATTTCATCTAGTTCTGGAAATTTTGGATTTGGAATGATGTAGCTTAAGATATAAATAAATGAATGCGGGACACTCACTGCTGGGGACAGATTTTTAATGTCAACTTCAAAATTTCATAGAAAATAGCCCAGATCAAATATGACTGCAAACTTTACATGTTCAGAAAGATAAATGAGTCATGATTGACATGGTATTGGGTTTATACAGATTTCATATCCCTACAATCAGTAATATGTATTTTACTGAACATAGGTCAGGAAACTATCCTGCCTAATGTGCCAGATTTGGTCTAAGTTTAGAAATTGATGGGAAATGGCACAAAATGAACTGGGAAATGAGCCTTATATGTCCGAATAGGGCTTTGAACAAAAAGTAATATAAAAATTACAGTTTGACAGTTAGGTTCTGGAATTTACACTTAATGCTAGCACAATACCATAAGGTCCAAAACCTAAAAGAGCAGAAATGGACCAAGTGGGTTATAAGTAGTTCAAGTGAACAAAAAGACATTAATTTGTGCTAGTAATGTTTGAATAATTCTGGAAACCTTGCCAAGTCTTGTTTCTTATTGAGTTATACAATGCTTAATGTTAGCTTATAATTGGAAGTATTAAGATTGATAAAGGTATCGAGATTGATTTCCATCTACTATGTATTATGTAGAGGGTTGTCTTATGGACCGAGTTTGACCCGAAATCAATCAACACTGCAAGACTATTAGGCGAGGGAGAATTGATTCAGAAGCTAAGGAAGTACTGTAAGTAACCCTAAGCAACTATCTTGCATCCAACTCATCATACGATGTTTTAAAGTCTGATTGGTATGGAAATGAAATGAAATGCTACATATGAATCGATCTTGACGCATATTGCAAATGCTGCATATTGGGCCTAACCTTGACTGATTTGTTTAACCTTATGAAAATGCTTTATAAGCATATTGTAGGCTCACCAAATCTTGTTTGGGTTTTATGTATTATTGCTTTAACATGATAACATTTTCGAGTTTCCAATTTGAACTAAGCTTTTGGTTTGATACGGTTTTCTGATTTTTATTTTATAACTCAAAGTGCTTTAAAAGCTTAGCGAGCCATGATTGTTAACTGCATATTTATGCACTATGATTTTGATACGAAGTCTTGGAAGGCCGATTTGATAAGATTGATATGAAATATTGTTTTAGACCCGGGGTATTGAGACCTTAGGGCAATGTACCTTGAGAATTGTGTAGGCGTTCTTAATTGACTTAGAGCACTGTGTCTCGATGACTAGCTCTCGGGAACGATTGGCTTGTCCCGTATATTACGTTTGGATAGGTCCCGGTGTCACCTGATAGTGAACCGGGGTTGATTGTTCTATGCATAAGCAGCGTCCCTTTATGGGAGATTGCTACAGTTAGCTACCGTGGATCGTTAAAGTGTTAGCTCTAAGTAACATAGATTGATACTAGGCGAACTCTCTTGGTACTATAATTGGTTTATACTATGCGAACTCTCTTGGTACTATGATTGGTTATATTGATTGTACTGCATACTTTATGTATGAATTGAGATTGAGACTTCTAGTCTAATAATGGAACTCTACATTTGACTACGATTTGTTATTGAGTTCCATACTGTTTGACGATTGATGATTCGCTTTTGCCTTACGATTTGAGAATATGTTTTACAATACAGCATATCGAATCTATTTATCAATTATTGAAATGAGATTCAAAATCTATTTATGAGACTGCTATTATTTATGTTTAAAATGCAGTCATGTTTTATACCGCAGCATACTGAGTTTGATTTATCGAATGCATATGATTTTTGAGTTTGAAAACTGAGAGATGCAGGTACTGATTTTTAAGTTGCTTTTGTAGTTACTTATTGAGTTTACGACTCACTCCCCTCTTCTTTCCCCTCCCTTTCAGAGTGATCAATACCGCTACTGTTCATTTTGGCTTGGGAAGCCTCTTGAGAGTGGACTTCCTTGCACAATCTAAGTTATATGGCTCCCAGCGGTTTGTATAGACATAGATGGTTGATGGGACAGTGTATTGGAATTCTTTTGATTGTATATATATATATATATATATTTATGTGATGAGCCTGGGATGTAAGCTAGATTATGTTATTATTGGAATATGACGATTAGTATACTTTTTGAATTGGCCTTATGTATGTTGGTAGATATGCTTGAATTTCTTAAAGGAGTTATATTAAATTGAGATTTGGCCTGCATATTCACCTACAAATGAATAGTGAAGAAAAGGGAAAAAAAATTTAGTCCGCGATTTAGGCTTCTGCAAGGTAATATGAAAGGCCGGGTGTGACACTGGGTGTCTTGTTTGGTTCTACTTCAGATAGCTGCTGTTTGCTCCTTTTCTAGCAGCTATTTGGGGTATTTGAGAGAGATTGCAGTTTAGGAAGGTGAATATGTAGGATTTTAACCTCTCTTCCCTCCTTTTCTCCTTGTTTTTTATTCTTTCTTTCTTCCCCTTTCTATCATTCCCGTCTTTTACTTCTTTCTTTTCCAGTTTGGATTCTTTTTGGGGTAGCAAAATACACGAAAATGAGGCTTAAAATTCATTCAGCACTTGGCTAAAAAAATATCCCTTAGGGTATAGTCAAATTACCATTTTAAATTTAACAATTAATTTAATTACGTACCTTATGTGTATACAACTTGTATGGCTGAAAAATCAGCCTTCTAATTCACGCCTCCCAGCCCTTTTTTGCCGCTATCCAGCCTTTATTCACATATCATGGACTGCCCTCTAGCTAATTTGTCTCATCTTCATCCCTTGGCAAAATGTTAAATAGTCAAAGTCAAGTATAAACGGGTCAAAAAAATCTCACCAGCTTCAGCTCCTTTGTCCCTTCATCCCACGGTTTGGGCAGCAAAATTTCAGGGTACTTGTAGCCGTTCATGTTGACTGGTTTTAGGGGCTTCCTTTGCTTCATCTCATTTTCATATAAGGTAAGTCATCAACCAATAATATTCATGGAAAAAATTCGATTTTTCGCTCTCTAAATTCCCATTGGTTAGTTGAAATCCTTGATTTTTCCTCACCATTTCTTTCCATGCAACAAATGCTTTTCAGCGCTTCTTTTTTTTCTTGCCGTGTGCCTCCCTTGCCTTTGCATGTGCATGATTTATCGTGCATTTAGGCTTCTTCATGAAGCCTCCATAAAATCCCACTTAGCTATGTTTCTATTGGTCCAAAATTCCTTCATTTAAGACAATATATACAATTTCATTTGGTTATATTTTTACTTGGTAAGAATTATATGTAATATACTTGGCTGAAATTTAATTATCTTATATGCATAAATTAAAAGGATGTTATCTGGTTAAATTTCATGTCACAATTTAAATCAAATACGACTCATTTTCATATTACTAATTAGAATATAGAAATTGTCCATAGTAAATCTTCAATTCATTTTCTATCACTTTAACACACTTTTCTAATTGCTTCACTGCACTTATAATTAACTTTAAAAATTTGCCGAGATAAATCTAAAATGAATAAAAATATTAGCTATATATGGTTGGAAAGGTCTTTGAGTTAACTTTCCAATACAATTTGAATCACCTCAATCAGAGTTTCCTATCAAAACTTATATCTGACTCTTTACCAATTGCTTAGTTTTAAATTTCCTGCATGTGACATGAATGTGGGAATTTATCGGTGTTGATCCACAATGAATTGAAATATGAGCCTTATATTGCTGAAAAAGTATTTAAGTTAGCTTTCTAACGGATTTTGAATCACCTTAATTGGAGTTTCTTACCAACCGCTATGGGCGCGAATCTTTACAGATAGGTCGACTAGTAGAATTTACTGCTCATAAGGTAAATTTACAAAATTTATGGTATTGATCCATAAGGAACTAGAATGCAAGCCTTATATGGTTGGAAAAATAATTAAATTTCCAAAGAATTTTATGGTTTATCATTTGGATACTCCGATCAAGAATTATAATCAAAACACTAGTAATTGGTCATTTAATTCTCATGACGTTTCGGTCCTTAAAATTTCCAATCCTTAATTTATTTACGAAAAGTATGAAATTTGTGGTTATCACAATTTAGGGTTTGACTTCTTCACTTAGGAGTTTAACCACACTCATTTAACTCTTATAAGTTAACCACGTTCACCATTTTGACCACTCGGTCTCACAACTTATAAACAAAACTTTCATTTTTTGGTTTGTTGGCTTTAATTCCTAGATACTTCAAATCAAACTTCAATTAAACTGAAATTTATAGCATACGTATATTGAACTCCAAATATTAATAATTTGCTTTCTCGAATCATTTTGGACCTTAACGAATCTCGCAAGGCCTCACTTCCAAATTCCTCTTGCATTATCTGTTTGGAAATCTTAGCGATTACTCTCGCTTTTCCATTTCCACTATTCTTTAACTTATAGGATTCAGTAGGAAACTGTGGTCTTCACATAAATGTTGTTTTTGAACTGTTGAAGGGAAATAAGTTATTTGCCAAGAAGAGTAAATGTTTTTTTTTCTTTGGAAGAAGGTAAAATATTTAGGCCATATTATATCAGAGGAAGGTGTATCTACAAATCCCCCTAAAGTGGAGGCTATGAAGCAATGGCAGCTACCAAAAACCTTGAAGTCCTTTAGAGATTTTTTGGGCTTAACAGGATGTTATAGAAAGTTTATTAAAAACTATGCTATTATAATTGAACTTCTGACTGATATGTTGAAAAGGAACAGATTCCAATGGAGTTAAGAAGCTGTTCCAGCTTTTTAACAACTGAAAAAAGCAATGGTAACTGTTCTTGTGTTAGCCCTACCTGATTATGATAAACCCTTCTTTTTGGAAATTGATGCCAGTTCAACTGGAGTGGGAGTTGTATTAACCGAAGAAGGTAGACTTGTTGCTTACCTAAGTAAAGCCTTAGGGCCAAGGCATGCAAGATTATCCATTTATGAAAATGAAAAAGATGACTTGATATAATAGGTATGGTCTTTTACTCTTTACTTAGCAATCTGTCATTTATTTGATTTAGTTTATTTAATTAATGATTCATTAATTTAGTGTTCTATATTAGCTTATTATATATTTTATTTAATTATGCCGTTATGTTATTCAATTATATAATTTTGTTATTTAGTTTGATTAATATTATTAGTTATTTTTTATATAAAAATGTAATGATAAATTTATAGCTTAGAAAGTTAAATTAGGAAAATGTTTAAAATTTTGTAAATTAAATTAGTATTTAAAATTCAATAAATTATTAATAAAATAATATAAATGAAGGTTATCCGATAATGGAATTCTTAGAGTGACTAAAAATACATAGCACATAAGAAATTTCTAGGTCAGAATTTTCTTTAGATTTTACCATCATAATAGAAGACTTAAAAGGAAAATTTTGAAAAATAACCAACATTATTAAAAATGATAATAAATAAAAATTGAACATAAAAAATAAAAAAGAATAATTATAAATAAATTTAAGGAGATGAGATTATTTCAATCTGGGGGATTGCAAATACTTAACATCTGTGTTTGGATGAGGAATTTTGAAATTTTAAAGAATTTCAAATAAAAGCATTTCAAAATTCATTAATTTGAGATACTAACATTTGTAATTGTATTGTTTGAATAAATATTTTTTTTAAAAAAGAAATTTTAACAATGAGAATTTGATCAAATAAAAAAATTATAAAATAAAAATAATGGTATTAGATATAAAAAAAGGAAAATATAAAATAAAGGGTAAATTCTATCTAAGTCCTTGAAGTTTAAACCTAATTCAACTTTAATCCATTAGTATTAACTATGGACATTTCACCCCAAATAGCTTAGCACTGTTAACAAAGGTTAATGGAATGTGAGCAATTATAAAATTACCAACCTTAAACTTTTCGATATAAATCAGTCTTCATTCTTGTATTTTTCCTTTCCATGATTCTTTACTATTTTTCATGAGCATTGTTTAATCCATGATTCTCTTTTCGAATGTATTAGATTTAATCTTATTAATTATTAAAAATAAAATTATACTTGAATCAAATTTTAATAATTTCATGACACATCCCAATATCACTTAACTTATATGGAAGCCCAAATTTGTGAGCAAATTTTTTTTTTCATTTTTCGTTACTTAATCGTTTGTAGTGAATGTGTAAGTCACTATCCGTTTTAAGTGATTCTTGATCACTAAGGTCCGACATTACTTAGTCCACAAGGATATAAACATCATTAATAAAACATATGTATTTATATATCGATAGTATATCATGCATGACTTACATCCCAAACAGTATTCATAAATACATACAAAACATCTGGTACAGTCCTCATATATATATGCCCAGACACTATGTCCAACATCCTACGAAGCCATATACCTGACCACTAAGTAGACAGCTAGTCTTGAGTAGCTATCCACAATCATGTGGTAGGTGATGGAGCTCTCGATTAATCTGTGAGCAGGGAGAAAAAGGGTGAGATATACTTAGTAAGCACTACTACAAGTAACAGGAGTTATAAAACATGCATCTTATAAAAAGCATTAAGCTCTAAAATCATCGATATAAATCGTAACAATAGTCATGTGAGAACTCCTTTCTAAAACCATAAATTAAATCAATAAAGGTTTGGTTCTCGAGTCATAAAGCATCTGTCATGAGCTTAATGCTCAAATTATAATTCATAAACCAATCATTAATCGTCAAATTAAAATTATCATCAAAATCATCGTACCATCATAATGAGGCAAAATATTACACCTATGTCGCACACTAGAGCTAACATCATACAATCCACAGTAGCTAACCGCAACAATCATCCCAATAAGAGAAGCATCCATGCATAGACCCCCAGTTCACTGATCAAGTGACATTAGGACCTGCCCACGTAAAATACGAGACAAGCCATCATTTCCGAGATCCAATCATTGAGACACAATGCTCTATGTGACTATAGGTGCCATCGGCTATCTCAAGGTACGCTCCCCATTGGTCTTACTACCAAGGGGTCATCAAAACATCTCATAAAACATTTGCAAATAGCTTTCCAAGTTCATATCACATCTCATAAAACATCATCAATTAGCGAGGCTTACATCTTTGGTATAACTTTAGTTGTTAAAACAAAATTATTCATTTTACTAGTTTGAAACAAAACTATAATTTATAGAAATTATTTTCAGAATGCAAGTAAGCTCATTTCAATTTAAAACACAATCATACAAGCCTCAATTATTCAATGCTGAACGCATAATAGACCCCTATAGGCAAATCATTCATGAAAAGCTAACATATGCAACATCAAATCAGTATGTGCCATAGCACCAAAATCAATCAAAACAAAACAGATGCAATTTGGTCACTTGTAGGTTACTTACTATCTCCCTTAGCTATCACCTTAGCTTCCTCACTCTTAACCTACCAAGCTTATCAAGCATCGTTGGTTAGGCGTATTAGGTTCTTTCCGTATTACAAGCCCTTATTAGCTCTACTGAATCCAGAAACCTACAATCAAAACATAGTAGTTCTCATCAACATCATAGCTTCATCAATTTTTTTCCATACTTAAAGACTCTATTTCATTGATTTAAGAACTTTGGATAACTTCCTCAGGTTTCTTTCCAATTCTTTTTCAATTCTGCCTTAAGGCAGTTGACTGCTATATTGGGGCAGTTGGTTGCCCTTCCTTTTATCAATTTTCAAAATTGAAAAGTTAACTTTTATTTATTTTTGAAATTCTTGAAGGGGCAATCAACTGGTCCATAGGGGCAGTCGACTTCCTTGAGTCGAACCCAGAAATTGCTTCTTTTTAGTGTATAGGCAGTCGACTGCTATTTAGGGCAGTCGATTGCTTCTGGAAAATTTTCAGTTTTCAGTTTCGAAATACATTTCCAAACTTGCCAATTCTGACCCCAAACTCATTCCTTTCAACATCCATCACTAAAGCCTCATTATACAAGTAGAAATACACTTAATTCATACCCTTTTTACCTTTAATTCACAATTTGGTAAGGATTCCTCTAATCTCTTTCTTGAATTCGTCTCTTCAACCTAACAAAACATACATGCAACCCTTAATTTCCATAATTCAGTTTGAGACTAACTCAAAAACATAGAAATATGCTTCTTTTCTTACCCTGAGCCTCAACCTAATAATTGCCTCATGCTTTCCCTTCTTGGTTTACACCAATAACCCAATTCTTGCATGCAATTAGAAATTCTGACTTCCTTTCTCTCTTCCCTTTATTTTCCTTTAAGGATTTGTGAATTTCCTTAAATTTTGTAGCCTCTTGCCGTGACTACTACCTAGGTTCTCTTTACTTCATCAATGGCCAAATGAGAAAAGATAAGGGGAGAGAATAGTGCCGGCTGTAACTTAGGAAATACTTATTAAACTCTAATTATAATTAACCATTTAATTACATAATATACTTAATTTCTCATTATTTTAAATGGCAGAAATTATTTATCATTTCAACTTCATTACTCAACTTAACTTTTTATATAATTTCTTTCTAAGTAAAATCACCAATGATCTCCAAAAATTCTCAATAACTATTTATCATATTTTGACTTTCAAATAATAATTTTGGGTGACAAGAATTTCCTTTTTACCTCTAATGTCCGATTTATATCTGTCACATCCTGTGATCACTTTATTTCACTTATTTCTATATATCTTATATGGTTGGGCTATTTGCGATACTTTACTTTTCTTTTATATATAAACAATTTCATATAAAATCATAATATCATTTACATCCCCTATCTTAATTCACAAGAAAGTAGTACTATAGATAAGTCTAAATATAGAAAATAAATGATCGTACCTCATGTAATAAATCAAGCTGTCGCAATGTCTCCAAATGTGCAGCCAAAATCCTCAGATGTCAGATCCCACAATCATCCAAAATCTGAAATGTTAAAATTGGGGAGTGAGCAAACCACGACTCAGTAAAGGAGTTATATGCAACTCTTGATATTCAACTATCTATATGCTGAAAAACTTTTTCATTTTCTTAGAAGTATACTAGGCTCACATGTAGGAAGGATACTATAGTCGACTAGGGATCCGGATGGAGTAAGGTAAGTATTTTGAAATACCTATCTTGTCCCGGAACCTATAAGCAACTGTAGAGAGTAATAAATTTCGTTTGAAATTTAAATCCTTTTTCCTTTCATTTCATGTCATTTTCAATTTTATGCCTTTATGATTTAAAGCATTTTGATAGAATAACTAATATTATCTATTCTTTTAGAAAAATATTAGTTTAAATCGTCATCATCCAAATCATATTACATGTAAAAAGTAGATAGCAATAATACAATAAAATCATTTCATTTAAAATCATCATTTACTGTCATCATTGTAAACCTTTTCTTTCTTTTCACTTCAATTAAATCGATATTCAAATCATTCGGTATTCAACGTATTCGGTATTCAAATTGTTCAGTATTCAAATCATTCAAAAATCAAATCATTCGGTATTCAAGTCATTCAAATACAATTCAGTGGAGATAGTCACATCTAATAGAATCATGCACGATCACTATCAGTATCCCGGAAGGGACAATCAATATCAGTATCCCCGTAGGGACGATCGGTAACGAATGGCCATTGTTGGTCGGTCACAGTTCGCACTGCTCAGGTGCTCACTGTGTAAACTTATGGGTTTGACCATAATAATCCCACAGTCGGTAAACAATATATCGGTAACCTGCAGACTTGATCAAGGTCTCGCAGTCAGTAACAGTACGCCTGATCACTAAGGAACGATCATCTCAAAACATTTCCATAAATAATATAATCCAACTGTAAAAATCATTTGCAAATAGCAATTAACGGTAGAAATCATTTCATGTAATTTCTTTCATGTAATTCAACTCATGTAATTCGTTTCATGAAATTCAATTCATGTAAAATAATCATGTCATAAAATAATTCTCAAGCCAATTTAATCATATATCATATAAAACATTTTCATTTTATATATCACATATCATATATCGGCATGATAGAGGGGCCACTAGTCTCAAAACTACATTTTTCATCATAAAATAACCTTTATGGAATTTATAAAAATACTTAATTTCATAATTAAAACCATAAAAGTTATATAAATCATTTAGTGAATATTTAAGAAAATATTTATAAAATATTCACTTTATGTCTTTTCATTTTCCATCTCGTATCATGTGTAATTTACATATCAGGAGAATTTTCGGTGATTTCATTATCACCAATCTCGAAAACATGAATATTTTAAAAATTGAATTCTATATATTCATGTTTTATGAAATTAATCAATTTCTTGATTTTAGTGGCTGGAAATCATTTCTCGTGAAATCAAATCATTTATTATGATTTTCGGTGATTTTCGGTAATTTTCGATAATTTTTCGACAGTATAACGGCTGCCAATTGGCTAGCATCTTGCATGGAAAATACAGTTTATAATTTCAACCGATAAATCACCACAATTTTCCAACCAATCATTATCAACAACATTTATAAAATTAAATGCATATTTAAAACATGTGTGCCGAATTGTGATAACCGAAAATTCTCCTATTTTTGGAGTTAAGTATATGTAAAATTTAATTTTAGATGTTAATAGATTGATTAAAATAAATAATAAATGTTATTTTGAATTAAAGTCTATAGATTAATAAATAATAAAATAAGAAAAATATATGATTTAAGGATTATATATATTTATATTTATATAAAAATATATAAACAGTTATGTTAAATATATATAATAGTAAATATAAAATAGAGTTATGATTTATGTAAAATAAATAAAAAAAAGAAAAAGAAAGAAATTGCAGCAAGCTTAAGCTTGCTGCACGTGGACTAACTCCATTAAAAGAAACAAAAAAAACAAAAAACAAAAAAAAAAGAGAGGATATTTAATTAGTGAACCATGTGGCAAATTGTTAATGGGCAAACTATAAATAAAACAAGATTAAAATCTGGCCATTATCAACCGCATTCAGCACCGACTTTCCTTGTTATTTTGCTCCCTACGTTTTTGCTCTGTTTCTTGACAATTCCTTACGTTTTCCTCCTATTTTGCCCACAAGTTCATCATGTTCCATCAACAAAATACTAAGTCATCATCATAGAACCTATCCTACACCTTAAGAATAGATTAAAACTCAGAATCTGATGAAAGAAATCCAACGTATGAGGGGCTGAACAACAGAATCGTGACTGGTTTTTGGGGGATGTACAATTGGTTGGAACAAGGTGAGCTGCTATGGTGATGATTATTCTAATTTTAGTTATAGTTCTTGATGTATTCCTGCATGAGTTATATGATTTCAGTTTTAAATTGAATCAAATTGAAGTATAGATGTACAGGGCAGTTCGTTTATGGCAGAAAAATGAAGAAAAATTGTGATTTTGATGTATGATATAATAGGAATAGGTAGTAGATAATGAGAAGAATTTAATTTGGAAATGATTTATATTGATAATTTGTGAAACATAGGCTGGAATTGCAAAACAGAGAGTGGCGTGGTGATGGGTATGAACGGCTGAGTGGTGACT
Organism: Heritiera fomes; assembly: GCA_032173925.1. Lineage (NCBI taxonomy): Eukaryota > Viridiplantae > Streptophyta > Magnoliopsida > Malvales > Malvaceae > Heritiera > Heritiera fomes. The sequence goes on along the minus strand of JAPDPM010000001.1, from coordinate 21,820,087 downwards.
GCATGATGGTAATAAAATTTTGATGAACTGAATATGTTTGATGTAAATTCTAAGTGGGTAGATGATGTTTATAAGGATTGAAGTGGGCAAAGGAAGAGAACCATGAAGATGAGTGAAGCTGCTGCCGACCATAAGAAAGAAACAAAAAAACAAAACCGAAAAGGAAAAGAAAAGAAAAGAAAAGAATGGGAAACTCACGGCTAGGCAGTTGAAATGGAAGAAATGGTGTAATTTTTACTGTAAAATAAAAATATTAAGAGAGTAGACAACATTTCTTGAATTAAATTGAGAAGAAAATAAATGAAAAACAATAGAGATGAGACCATAGGAGGCCTTTGATTTTGGCTAAAATGTAATAAAGATAATGCAATACTAAGGTATAAAAGATATAATATAGATGTAAAGAATGAAAATGAAATATTTGTAAAGTTTAATAAGATTTAATAAGCTTAGTAGTGAAATTAAACTTAGAAAAGAATTGTAACGTAAGAAGTAATTATATTGTAGTATTGGTAGAAAATAAAACAAATTAAATAGGTGGAATCAGTAATAAGGCAAAAGATAAGAAATTAAGAGAAATTTAAATAAGAGTTATAAGATGGAATTAAATTAGAAAAGAATATAAAGTTAATTGTGGTCTTGTGTTGATGTTTGATACGAGATGGAATATTTATTAGAATTAGAATTTGTAATATGGGATTTTGAATACAATTTAGGTTTATTATGCAGTATGAGGTACGAGAGATAAAGAGGCGCAAGTGGAGCTATCGGATTTTTTATACTGTGCAAAAATAGAGGTAAGAAATAGTATATGGAAGTAGTGTAGGAAATACTGTGCATGCATGTGGGAAATTTGGGTGATTTAGAAATTATAAATCGAAATTTATGAAAGGGGTTAGGATAGAAATTTACCAAAAGGTTACCGAAAGGTATAGAAAATTTCCCTTAATTATTTACACGCTCAGTATCTTAAATAAATAGTATTTTCATATAGTTTGAATATTTGAATACGTGAGATGATGATAATATGTTTTATAAGTTTTATGAGATTTATGTAGAATATATAAAGTGTTGATTTGTTTACATGATTATAAATCGATTGAAATAGTTTACATGAAAAATGATTTACTGTGATTTTTAGATATATGAAAATGATTTTATAAGAGTGTTAGCTCCTTGTGGATTCATGCATACAGATTGATGATTAGGGCTGGGAGACCGTAGCTAAGTCCCCAGTACCTTCCCCTTTATCCGATCACAGTTGTCACTGACGAGTGTACACTGTAGATCTTCGACAATGGCCATTGTTACAGGTGGGAACGGCTTAGGGCTGGATGCCTGGCCCCATGTGGGTACGCCTAATCCTATACAGGTCCCTGTAGGGATATAGTTCGTGTATGGGTTCTTGGATGCTCACACTCTATTGTTTTACACAGTATATGAAATGATTGATTTACAGACAGATGACAGATTTGATTGAAATGATTTGAAAAATGAACCGTGAAAGAATATATGAACAGTATACGAACAGTGATTGAATTAAAGATAGATTGATTTTAAATGATTTGAACAGTGAATATTTATATGAATAGTATATGTTTTAAAAGAGTTTTCAATAAATGTTTACATGCACCCGTATGCATTATTTTATTTATAAAATTTAAATTTATGATTTTTACTGCATATAGTGGCATAGTACCACTCTTTTATATGCTTTTTCTTACTGGGCTTTCCCCAAAGCTCACCCCCCTTCTCACCATCCCAGATAGCTTATTGGTATACACGAAGTTCGCTGCCTTTAATTAGTTGAAGAAATCGCTAGAGGTTAGAAGTACCAAGTGATCAGGTATTTATTAAATGTTTATTTATATTCAGACATGTATTTGTACAGCAGTTGCATTTATAAAATAGAGCATACATGAATTGTACTTACACCGATACCGAATGCAAACCAAGTGTTATCGATTAATTGAAAGAAAAAGATAGAAGTGGAAAAAGGAAAAATTTAGTTCGAAATTCTGTAATTTCGATCGTTACAAAAGTGGTATCAGAGGAAGGTTTGCCTAGTACGTGTTGGTGTAAGTAAGTTGGAATTGATTTACTGTCACGACCCGAAGACCGCGACTTTCACTCGATTCTTATACTTTTCTTAGTCTACAAATTTATGGACTAAATTTTTCTTTTTCATTTTAAGGTTTGTATTCGGTGTCAGTGTAGTTACTATACTACCTAGGTGACTTATAGTCATTCCATTTAAATATTAAACAAACACGGAAACGGTTATTAGTTACATCCCGACTTGTTAAACAGAATATATACTGTGCATCAATTTAAGTCTTACATGTAAACAAGTATTTTATAAAGAACATATAACTCAGAAAACTAGTACCAAGTTCATACACCGTCTCCGATGCCCACTGAGCAGCTCACATGGCAGACGTTAACTTCAATAATCTGAAAGAGATGAAATTTAGTGGGGTGAGCAAAACCACGGCTCAGTAAGATACTAATATAAATACAAGAGTAGGATTAAACTGTCTTAAACTGCAATGCTTAATACTTACAAGGATGCAATTACAGTTAATCCTTTCTCATCGATACATCTCATTATCACTTTTCATTTCATAATCATATTCCTGTATTCTATCATCTCTTATCAATTCTCATATCATCTCTTATCAATTCTCATATCATCTCTTATCAATTCTCGTATTGTAGATCATAATCACGGTGGTACCCAGTCATAATTCTCTTCGTGTATCTCTATATTCGTGTTTCATAACATATCATGACCTCATATAGATGAAATATCGTTACCACCGAGTCATGACATTCCTCATGGAATTCTCATATACTAAGCATATTGTCATATTATGGTTTAATATGCAATTCATGTAATTTTTCTGTATAAACCGCGATCATTTCAAATCATATCATATATACTTTAGGACATGCTCAACATATGCATTTTCAAAAGTTTGCCTTTAAGGCATAATATAAACATATTCAATTTCAATTCATGTATTCGTTTCCGGAGCATGTCTAAAACATGTGCGGTTTTAAAACATTTTTCATATACTATAAATCATATCAGGTTTAGAGTTCATATCAAATCAATCTATACTCTAAACCGCATGTCGTTTCAAATTCGACACAAAATCGTATATAAATCATGTAAGTGTCGAAATCATTTATCATATACTTTTAAATCATCTACTGTAAATCATATCAGGTCTAGAGTTCATATCAAATCAAACTATACTCTAGACCGCATATCATGCCATGTTCGACACAAAATCACATATAAATCATATAGTGTCGAATTCATATCTCATGGACTTTTAAAACATGTTTAAAACATGTACTGTTTCAAAACATATTTCATTTCAAATCTGTTTCATGTACAGTATAAATCATGTCAAGTCTAGAGTTCATATCAATAAAAATCATACTCTAGACTTCATATCATATTTGTGAGAGACTAGGCTAGATCCCTATCATTTCTCTATCAATAAAGACTTAAATCACTGTAGCTAGCAGTGAAAATCATATCGTCCCCTGGAAACCAACTAGGGCGCTATCTATGGCCATAGACCTCATCTCTCTCAGCCCCACTGATCAGGCGTGACTGAGACCTGTCCACGACTATTGTCGGACAAGCATATCTATCTGCCTAATGAGCAAAGCTCCAATTAGGCGGTTTCCACTATGCTTTATTGAATTTAATTCTTTTAGGGTGCCTACAGTCTCATAAAACATTTAAATCTATAGCTTTCTTTTCAATATCATGTAAGGCATATGGTAAAATTCTGTATGAGACTTCATATATCAAAATATATATATATATTTACCATATACTTTCATTTCAAAACAAATCAATACTTTTCAGTATTCATATAAACATTATTAAAATGTTTCAAGTTGCAAGAAGGCATGTTTAAATGCGATGCTGTAAAACATTTCAGTATGCAACTTCGGTAATGTTTCCATCAAATACGCTAAAGCGATTCATTTAACTTTATCACCATCAATTATTCGATTTCAAGACTTTCTTTCTGTCAACCAATAAATCACTATACAATTCATTCACTATTCATCTAATTCAGTATTCAATTTGCTCAGTACTCAATTCATTTGGAAATCGAATCACTTGGTATTCAGACCATTCGGTATTCAATACCCTTTCTTGATCGTCATTGACTATTATAATCATTTATACACTTCATCATCAATATTAGGATCGCATCATTAGTATGAATCCTCTAAGTTTTGATAAGCATTTAAACATCAATTTCTAAAATAGTCATCAAGTTACCGAATTTATGCAAATAATAATATCATCCTTCAATATCTGTTCCAGAATCGACATCGAGGATAACAGAATCACAAAATCGATAGTCACTTATCAAATCCATTTATGATTTGATCTATTGATACATGTTTATCATTTTTGATTTGAGGTTCAATTTCATTTACTATCACAAAATCGTATCTAAATCCTCAAATCCATTTTCATGTGGCCTTTATGATTTTATCCGAACTTATGCAATTGTCGATCTTATTATTCAAGATCTATTCTAAGGTTATAAGCACAATCATCTTTTCACATATTTATCACTCATTTCTTTGAATCCATAATTGATCGGATTGTGTCGTAATTAAATCTCCATTTCAGTCTCTCGAATTTGTCCATATTATCACTTTCGAAATTATTTCAAAATCATGAAACCGGACTCGGTAAATTCTGGAAATCATTACTCCGTTAATAACTTCACAATCCAATCATTCGACCATCGAAATTTCAACTGTGATCTTCTCTTCCAAGCTACATCATATAATTATCATCACTTTTATCCGTGATCCGTCTAATTAATAATTCCACCTCAATCTCAACTTGATACCATTTGTGATATTACAATTACTTGATTTATCGATTCTATAAGGTTTTAAACCATGTAATTCACCACATTATCGTTTTCAACGATCTATCTTCTCATCGATTTCAATATCAAACTCTTTCGGTAATACTATAAAATCCTTTCAATATTTATTTTCAATAATTATCTCCAAGATTCCATTTATGTGAGAAACTTAATCTTTTTCCTCAATTATTTTCCTAAAAATTTCGGTAGCATAACGGCTTAATTTTCCCTAACCTCCTGCAAGGGAAACACAATTTATACTTGCAGCCGTTGATTCTCACCAATTTTACCTCTTACTAAGACCCCCACCATCAGTTGTGGGTCCTCTTAGCATTTTTTTTAGCAAATCTATTTAAATTGATGCATCATATAAAAATCATAATTCCATTTAAAGTCAATTAAATAAATGCATCATAAAAAATCATAATTCCCACATACAATATAAAGCTACTAATGCTTTATAAAAGTATCTTACTTGTTCGCCAAAGCTTAGCGCACTTTCCGATTTCCGAGCCTTGCCGAACTCCACCATTCGTCTCATTTCCGTTTTGCTACAATTTTCAATATTAATGCACTACATCAATATAACCATAAATTATTCAATAACATCAATAATTTATTTTTCCTCAATTTTTCTTACCTTTTCTTCCTTCTTCTTCTTCCTTTTCCTTTTTCCTTTTTCCTTTTTCTTTTCTTTTCTTCTTTTTCTTCCTTTTCCTTTTCCTTTTTCCTTTTTCTTTTTCTTCTTTTTTTTTTCTTTCTTTTTTTTTTCCTGAACCGGGTCGGGTCGGGTCAAAGCTTGGCTTGGCCGGTTCAACTTTGGCTGACCGGTTCGGTCACCGGCGGCCACCCATTCCGGCGGTTCGGCCACTCCACAGCTTGCCGAGGTTGCAACGACTCCGGATCTGGCCTCCGTTTCTCGATCGGCGGCGCCGGCGGTAGCAGATCTGGGACGGGCGGCGGCGGCTCCTTCTCTCTTTTCTTCCTCTCTTTTCTCGACGTTTTCTCCACCGTCGGGCGTTCCTCCCTCCAGATCTGGCTTCGTCGGGGCTTCGCAAGGCGGCAGCAATCGGTGAATCAGCCGGCGTCGCCTCCTTTCCTTTTTCCTTCTCCTTTCGGTTTTCCGCCTCGCCATTCTCTCGTTTTCGCTTCGCTCTGTTTCCTTTTCCTTTCTCGCCGTCGGCGTCGACTTCTCTTCCTCCATCTCGGCTCGCCGGCGGCGTCACTCTCTCCTCCGCTTTCTCCTTTGGCCGGCAGGGGGCCGGTTCTTCTTTGCAGATCCCTCCTCTGTTGTAAACAGAGGAGGAAAATGGGTGGGAATCGGGATACCCGATTCCCGCCCGTTTTCTATTTTTTTTATTTTTTTTTATTTTTTTTAATAATTATATTTATATATTTATAAATATAATTATTAATTAATAATAACATATATACACATTTCTAATTTTCTCAAATTTTTGGATTTCTTGGTATTCAATTAAATTTCTCCATTTTCTTATTTAATTTGGATTTCCATTTATCCAAATTAAATTTCCTCCTTCATTTCTTATTTCCAAATTTAATTTTCCTTTTTATTTCTTATTTAATTTGGATTTCACTTTGTCCAAATTAAATTTTTCGGATACCTTATATTTATTTAGAAAATTCTCGGTCTTCACATCCTCCTCACCTTAAGAAATTCGGTCCTCCGAATTTTAACTTGTATTTAGAGGTGGTACAGTTCCGTATACTTATGATTCCTGTCCCCTCAATCGTCTTTTATGTATTTTCACAGTATACTTTCAACATCGAAATCACCTTTTTAAACCATTACATATCATTTTTTTTTTTACCATATATCCGTACTCCCTAAAATTTTCTCATCATTTTGGGAGTTATCACTTTCTATCTCTTTTCACATAATAGCTATTTCACACCATTTATCATTCGTTTCTCTCATTTGGTGCCAAGTCGATATAATTTGGTAACTACCGTTTACCGATTTAATCAGTAGGATGTAATTGTCCCAGTAGCTTTTTAAATCTCGTGCATCCACTCTCTCAACATATCTTCGAGCGTTTCCACATTACGCTCGAATTTTCATATCAGTATGGAGCGATGCTGTCAATCAATTTGGAATCCCAAAGCCTTTTACTATTTTCCATAACATATGGCAATTCAAGATTCCATCATATGTAATGCTCACTGGAACTTCACATACATTCTCTCCGTTTCATATTTATATTTCGACTAAGGCATTAGAGAAACCTAGAAGTCTGAAAATGGAAAAGTGATTCAATTTGATCAACCAGTCTATAATCACTTCCATAATATCATATTTCTTTTGTGTTTCGTATTATCCCACAACACTCATTGTCACTTTAATAAATCAAGGCTGCACCTCATTGCAAACTTTACTGTTAATCATCTCTTGCCATAAATGCAACATTTATCAATCATTTTCTCTCTATATCTCTTTTCATACAGTATTCTTATTACATTTCAATGTGATAACCAAAGCGAAATCACTTTCAATCTTAAATTCGAAAACTGCTTCATATTCATGTTCCCTTATAACTCGAAATCATATTTTCAATTTCCAATAATCTTCATAATTAAGGTGGGATTGTACTTTCAATTAAACCATATACTTTTGTTCGATCATTTTCAATGGCGATTCCTTTACCTCTTTCAACCCCTTTTCAGTTCACATATCGATCATATTCTATACCATCATTACATTATCTTCCATATAAATTGCCACAATCAATCATTCTCGATCATTCATATCCTATTCCTTTGAGGTGATACACAATTCTTTTATATCGTATCGATGCCGTTCATTAACGGTTTCCAGTCTGTTTTAATAAGTCATCGATTAGCATCTTTATGTCAAAGCCCAGCCTGTTTTAAACAGGTCGTCGACTGGTATCACCATACCAATAGCTGACAATTCTTGGTACAGATTGAAAATCAACAAGTTTACATGTAGACACTACACAGTACATGGGATGTAACACTATCATTGTCTCAACTACACTGACACGTACTAGACAAACCGTGCTCTGATACCATTAAATCTGTCACGACCCGAAGACCGCGACTTTCACTCGATTCTTATACTTTTCTTAGTCTACAAATTTATGGACTAAATTTTTCTTTTTCATTTTAAGGTTTGTATTCGGTGTCAGTGTAGTTACTATACTACCTAGGTGACTTATAGTCATTCCATTTAAATATTAAACAAACACGGAAACGGTTATTAGTTACATCCCGACTTGTTAAACAGAATATATACTGTGCATCAATTTAAGTCTTACATGTAAACAAGTATTTTATAAAGAACATATAACTCAGAAAACTAGTACCAAGTTCATACACCGTCTCCGATGCCCACTGAGCAGCTCACATGGCAGACGTTAACTTCAATAATCTGAAAGAGATGAAATTTAGTGGGGTGAGCAAAACCACGGCTCAGTAAGATACTAATATAAATACAAGAGTAGGATTAAACTGTCTTAAACTGCAATGCTTAATACTTACAAGGATGCAATTACAGTTAATCCTTTCTCATCGATACATCTCATTATCACTTTTCATTTCATAATCATATTCCTGTATTCTATCATCTCTTATCAATTCTCATATCATCTCTTATCAATTCTCATATCATCTCTTATCAATTCTCGTATTGTAGATCATAATCACGGTGGTACCCAGTCATAATTCTCTTCGTGTATCTCTATATTCGTGTTTCATAACATATCATGACCTCATATAGATGAAATATCGTTACCACCGAGTCATGACATTCCTCATGGAATTCTCATATACTAAGCATATTGTCATATTATGGTTTAATATGCAATTCATGTAATTTTTCTGTATAAACCGCGATCATTTCAAATCATATCATATATACTTTAGGACATGCTCAACATATGCATTTTCAAAAGTTTGCCTTTAAGGCATAATATAAACATATTCAATTTCAATTCATGTATTCGTTTCCGGAGCATGTCTAAAACATGTGCGGTTTTAAAACATTTTTCATATACTATAAATCATATCAGGTTTAGAGTTCATATCAAATCAATCTATACTCTAAACCGCATGTCGTTTCAAATTCGACACAAAATCGTATATAAATCATGTAAGTGTCGAAATCATTTATCATATACTTTTAAATCATCTACTGTAAATCATATCAGGTCTAGAGTTCATATCAAATCAAACTATACTCTAGACCGCATATCATGCCATGTTCGACACAAAATCACATATAAATCATATAGTGTCGAATTCATATCTCATGGACTTTTAAAACATGTTTAAAACATGTACTGTTTCAAAACATATTTCATTTCAAATCTGTTTCATGTACAGTATAAATCATGTCAAGTCTAGAGTTCATATCAATAAAAATCATACTCTAGACTTCATATCATATTTGTGAGAGACTAGGCTAGATCCCTATCATTTCTCTATCAATAAAGACTTAAATCACTGTAGCTAGCAGTGAAAATCATATCGTCCCCTGGAAACCAACTAGGGCGCTATCTATGGCCATAGACCTCATCTCTCTCAGCCCCGCTGATCAGGCGTGACTGAGACCTGTCCACGACTATTGTCGGACAAGCATATCTATCTGCCTAATGAGCAAAGCTCCAATTAGGCGGTTTCCACTATGCTTTATTGAATTTAATTCTTTTAGGGTGCCTACAGTCTCATAAAACATTTAAATCTATAGCTTTCTTTTCAATATCATGTAAGGCATATGGTAAAATTCTGTATGAGACTTCATATATCAAAATATATATATATATTTACCATATACTTTCATTTCAAAACAAATCAATACTTTTCAGTATTCATATAAACATTATTAAAATGTTTCAAGTTGCAAGAAGGCATGTTTAAATGCGATGCTGTAAAACATTTCAGTATGCAACTTCGGTAATGTTTCCATCAAATACGCTAAAGCGATTCATTTAACTTTATCACCATCAATTATTCGATTTCAAGACTTTCTTTCTGTCAACCAATAAATCACTATACAATTCATTCACTATTCATCTAATTCAGTATTCAATTTGCTCAGTACTCAATTCATTTGGAAATCGAATCACTTGGTATTCAGACCATTCGGTATTCAATACCCTTTCTTGATCGTCATTGACTATTATAATCATTTATACACTTCATCATCAATATTAGGATCGCATCATTACTATGAATCCTCTAAGTTTTGATAAGCATTTAAACATCAATTTCTAAAATAGTCATCAAGTTACCGAATTTATGCAAATAATAATATCATCCTTCAATATCTGTTCCAGAATCGACATCGAGGATAACAGAATCACAAAATCGATAGTCACTTATCAAATCCATTTATGATTTGATCTATTGATACATGTTTATCATTTTTGATTTGAGGTTCAATTTCATTTACTATCACAAAATCGTATCTAAATCCTCAAATCCATTTTCATGTGGCCTTTATGATTTTATCCGAACTTATGCAATTGTCGATCTTATTATTCAAGATCTATTCTAAGGTTATAAGCACAATCATCTTTTCACATATTTATCACTCATTTCTTTGAATCCATAATTGATCGGATTGTGTCGTAATTAAATCTCCATTTCAGTCTCTCGAATTTGTCCATATTATCACTTTCGAAATTATTTCAAAATCATGAAACCGGACTCGGTAAATTCTGGAAATCATTACTCTGTTAATAACTTCACAATCCAATCATTCGACCATCGAAATTTCAACTGTGATCTTCTCTTCCAAGCTACATCATATAATTATCATCACTTTTATCCGTGATCCGTCTAATTAATAATTCCACCTCAATCTCAACTTGATACCATTTGTGATATTACAATTACTTGATTTATCGATTCTATAAGGTTTTAAACCATGTAATTCACCACATTATCGTTTTCAACGATCTATCTTCTCATCGATTTCAATATCAAACTCTTTCGGTAATACTATAAAATCCTTTCAATATTTATTTTCAATAATTATCTCCAAGATTCCATTTATGTGAGAAACTTAATCTTTTTCCTCAATTATTTTCTTAAAAATTTCGGCAGCATAACGGCTTAATTTTCCCTAACCTCCTGCAAGGGAAACACAATTTATACTTGCAGCCGTTGATTCTCACCAATTTTACCTCTTACTAAGACCCCCACCATCAGTTGTGGGTCCTCTTAGCATTTTTTTTAGCAAATCTATTTAAATTGATGCATCATATAAAAATCATAATTCCATTTAAAGTCAATTAAATAAATGCATCATAAAAAATCATAATTCCCACATACAATATAAAGCTACTAATGCTTTATAAAAGTATCTTACTTGTTCGCCAAAGCTTAGCGCACTTTCCGATTTCCGAGCCTTGCCGAACTCCACCATTCGTCTCATTTCCGTTTTGCTACAATTTTCAATATTAATGCACTACATCAATATAACCATAAATTATTCAATAACATCAATAATTTATTTTTCCTCAATTTTTCTTACCTTTTCTTCCTTCTTCTTCTTCCTTTTCCTTTTTCCTTTTTCTTTTCTTTTCTTCTTTTTCTTCCTTTTCCTTTTCCTTTTTCCTTTTTCTTTTTCTTCTTTTTTTTTTCTTTCTTTTTTTTTTCCTGAACCGGGTCGGGTCGGGTCAAATCGGGTCGGGTCGGGTCAAAGCTTGGCTTGGCCGGTTCAACTTTGGCTGACCGGTTCGGTCACCGGCGGCCACCCATTCCGGCGGTTCGACCACTCCACAGCTTGCCGAGGTTGCAACGACTCCGAATCTGGCCTCCGTTTCTCAATCGGCGACGCCGGCGGTAGCAGATATGGGACGGGCGGCGGCGGCTCCTTCTCTCTTTTCTTCCTCTCTTTTCTCGCCGTTTTCTCCACCGTCGGGCATTCCTCCCTCCAGATCTGGCTTCGTCGGGGCTTCGCAAGGCGGCAGCGATCGGTGAATCGGCCGGCGTCGCCTCCTTTCCTTTTTCCTTCTCCTTTCGGTTTTCCGCCTCGCCATTCTCTCGTTTTCGCTTCGCTCTGTTTCCTTTTTTTTTCTCGCCGTCGGCGTCGACTTCTCTTCCTCCATCTCGGCTCGCCGGCGGCGTCACTCTCTCCTCCGCTTTCTCCTTTGGCCAGCAGGGGGCCGGTTCTTCTTTGCAGATCCCTCCTCTGTTGTAAACAGAGGAGGAAAATGGGTGGGAATCGGGATACCCGATTCCCGCCCGTTTTCTATTTTTTTTATTTTATTTTATTTTATTTTGTTTAATAATTATATTTATATATTTATAAATATAATTATTAATTAATAATAACATATATACACATTTCTAATTTTCTCAAATTTTTGGATTTCTTGGTATTCAATTAAATTTCTCCATTTTCTTATTTAATTTGGATTTCCATTTATCCAAATTAAATTTCCTCCTTCATTTCTTATTTCCAAATTTAATTTTCCTTTTTATTTCTTATTTAATTTGGATTTCACTTTGTCCAAATTAAATTTTTCGGATACCTTATATTTATTTAGAAAATTCTCGGTCTTCACATTTACATCCCACACTGCTGTGCATAGTCTGAATATAAATTGTGAGAAAGGGTTAGAAAATTGAATAAAATGTTGACTGGTAGAGGAATATTGATAGTTGAGGGAAAGAACAAGAAGGATAGCTATGGATATGGTATGGAAATATTGTGGAGATAGATACTGAATGATCAGAGATATTTGATGATAATAAATAAAATAAGACCGAGTAAGAGTGATCGAAAGTGATTGATGGTTTCCGAGTAATTAGAGATGATAGATCGATTATATTGGAGATGAGTGGTACAAATAGAAATGAGAATTGTTAGTGAATAATACAGAGGTTATACGGAAGTACGAATATAAATGAATGAGATAGGTATTAAGTGATCGAAAATGATTGATAACATTATGGTCAATTGGAAACGATAGAATGATCTTATGGAATACGATTGATGTGGAAATCGATATGAATTAACAAAGGCAAGTGAATTGATAGAAAATTGTGTAAACATAGTATTAGAATATTGATATGAATGAACGATAGGACTGATTGCAATAAGTAGTCATGAAAATGATAAGTCTTTAGGTACTGAATTGTTGGAGTACTTGTATCGAATTTGGAGGACCCCAAATTTTCTTATATACGATATAAACTACAAAGTGTAGAAATTTAAAAGAGAAAATTTATTTTTAAAATATTTAATGAAGGGTCTATTCGATAGGATCAAGGAGGTACTCGGTGAGGGCCCCACCAGGACTTTCTCTCTCCAGATCGAAGTAAGACCCTAAAATGATGATGTTTGAAGTGAAATATGAATAAAAAAAAAATTTATAAGAGTATGGGTGTCTATAAATTGGAAAGAGGATAAATTTTATGTATGAGGAGGGGTATGGTTTAAGTGTAATGATAGAATAGTGGTTGTTTGGAAGTGATAAAATGATTGTAAAGGATATGAGTAGTATGGGGGTTGATGAGAATAGAAAGGATGTAATAAGATAGTTGATGAATGGTATAGACATTGTATAGGAAATCATGTACCACCGCAAAGGAATAAGATAAATATTGAATGATCGAGACTGATTTGTTGAAGTATATATTATTTGAGGATAATCAGATGATTGTATATGATATAATTGATGTAGAGATTGATATTGATCGATAAAGGTAAGAGGATTGATAGTGAATCATGTAAATAATATATGAGAATACTGATAAGAATGAGTAAAATGACAAACTGCTAAAAGTAGATATCGAAATTTACAAGTATTGAGGCACTGAAATCGTTGAAGTATTGGTGTTCAATTTGGAGGACCAAATTCTTTAAAGGTTGGAAGGATGTGATAACCGAAAATTCTCCTATTTTTGGAGTTAAGTATATGTAAAATTTAATTTTAGATGTTAATAGATTGATTAAAATAAATAATAAATGTTATTTTGAATTAAAGTCTATAGATTAATAAATAATAAAATAAGAAAAATATATGATTTAAGGATCATATATATTTATATTTATATAAAAATATATAAACAGTTATGTTAAATATATATAATAGTAAATATAAAATAGAGTTATGATTTATGTAAAATAAATAAAAAAAAAAGAAAAAGAAAGAAATTGCAGCAAGCTTAAGCTTGCCGCACGTGGACTAACTCCATTAAAAGAAAAAAAAACAAAAAACAAAAAAAAAGAGAGGATATTTAATTAGTGAACCATGTGGCAAATTGTTAGTGGGCAAACTATAAATAAAACAAGATTAAAATCTGGCCATTATCAACCGCATTCAGCACCGACTTTCCTTGTTATTTTGCTCCCTACGTTTTTGCTCTGTTTCTTGACAATTCCTTACGTTTTCCTCCTATTTTGCCCACAAGTTCATCATGTTCCATCAACAAAATACTAAGTCATCATCATAGAACCTATCCTACACCTTAAGAATAGATTAAAACTTAGAATCTGATGAAAGAAATCCAACGTATGAGGGGCTGAACAACAGAATCGTGACTGGTTTTTGGGGGATGTACAATCGGCTGGAACAAGGTGAGCTGCTATGGTGATGATTATTCTAATTTTAGTTATAGTTCTTGATGTATTCCTGCATGGGTTATATGATTTCAGTTTTAAATTGAATCAAATTGAAGTATAGATGTACAGGGCAGTTCGTTTATGGCAGAAAAATGAAGAAAAATTGTGATTTTGATGTATGATATAATAGGAATAGGTAGTAGATAATGAGAAGAATTTAATTTGGAAATGATTTATATTGATAATTTGTGAAACATAGGCTGGAATTGCAAAACAGAGAGTGGCGTGGTGATGGGTATGAACGGCTGAGTGGTGACTGCATGATGGTAATAAAATTTTGATGAACTGAATATGTTTGATGTAAATTCTAAGTGGGTAGATGATGTTTATGAGGATTGAAGTGGGCAAAGGAAGAGAACCATGAAGATGAGTGAAGCTGCTGCCGACCATAAGAAAGAAACAGAAAAACAAAACCGAAAAGGAAAAGAAAAGAAAAGAAAAGAATGGGAAACTCACGGCTAGGCAGTTGAAATGGAAGAAATGGTGTAATTTTTACTATAAAATAAAAATATTAAGAGAGTAGACAACATTTCTTGAATTAAATTGAGAAGAAAATAAATGAAAAACAATAGAGATGAGACCATAGGAGGCCTTTGATTTTGGCTAAAATGTAATAAAGATAATGCAATGCTAAGGTATAAAAGATATAATATAGATGTAAAGAATGAAAATGAAATATTTGTAAAGGTTAATAAGATTTAATAAGCTTAGTAGTGAAATTAAACTTAGAAAAGAATTGTAACGTAAGAAGTAATTATATTGTAGTATTGGTAGAAAATAAAACAAATTAAATAGGTGGAATCAGTAATAAGGCAAAAGATAAGAAATTAAGAGAAATTTAAATAAGAGTTATAAGATGGAATTAAATTAGAAAAGAATATAAAGTTAATTGTGGTCTTGTGTTGATGTTTGATACGAGATGGAATATTTATTAGAATTAGAATTTGTAATATGGGATTTTGAATACAATTTAGGTTTATTATGCAGTATGAGGTACGAGAGATAAAGAGGCGCAAGTGGAGCTATCGGATTTTTTATACTGCGCAAAAATAGAGGTAAGAAATAGTATATGGAAGTAGTGTAGGAAATACTGTGCATGCATGTGGGAAATTTGGGTGATTTAGAAATTATAAATCGAAATTTATGAAAGGGGTTAGGATAGAAATTTACCAAAAGGTTACCCAAAGGTATAGAAAATTTCCCTTAATTATTTATACGCTCAGTATCTTAAATAAATAGTATTTTCATATAGTTTGAATATTTGAATACGTGAGATGATGATAATATGTTTTATAAGTTTTATGAGATTTATGTAGAATATATAAAGTGTTGATTTGTTTACATGATTATAAATCGATTGAAATAGTTTACATGAAAAATGATTTACTGTGATTTTTAGATATATGAAAATGATTTTATAAGAGTGTTAGCTCCTTGTGGATTCATGCATACAGATTGATGATTAGGGCTGGGAGACCGTAGCTAAGTCCCCAGTACCTTCCCCTTTATCCGATCACAGTTGTCACTGATGAGTGTACACTGTAGATCTTCGACAATGGCCATTGTTACAGGTAGGAACGGCTTAGGGCTGGATGCCTGGCCCCACTTGGGTACGCCTAATCCTATACAAGTCCCTGTAGGGATATAGTTCGTGTATGGGTTCTTGGATGCTCACACTCTATTGTTTTACACAGTATATGAAATGATTGATTTACAGACAGATGACAGATTTGATTGAAATGATTTGAAAAGTGAACCGTGAAAGAATATATGAACAGTATACGAACAATGATTGAATTAAAGATAGATTGATTTTAAATGATTTGAACAGTGAATATTTATATGAATAGTATATGTTTTAAAAGAGTTTTCAATAAATGTTTACATGCACCCGTATGCATTATTTTATTTATAAAATTTAAATTTATGATTTTTACTGCATATAGTGGCATAGTACCACTCTTTTATATGCTTTTTCTTACTGGCTTTCCCCAAAGCTCACCCCCCTTTCTCACCATCCCAGATAGCTTATTGGAATACACGAAGTTCGCTGCCTTTAATTAGTTGAAGAAATCGCTAGAGGTTAGAAGTACCAAGTGATCAGGTATTTATTAAATGTTTATTTATATTCAGACATGTATTTGTACAGCAGTTGCATTTATAAAATAGAGCATACATGAATTGTACTTACACCGATACCGAATGCAAACCGAGTGTTATCGATTAATTGAAAGAAAAAGATAGAAGTGGAAAAAGGAAAAATTTAGTTCGAAATTCTGTAATTTCGGTCGTTACACGAATATCCTTACAAGCTGCACATGTCTCCCTTACCTGTCCCGGGTCGACGACTTCCTCACCACCGTTGTGCCCGTGTTCACCTCTCTCGATTCCATCATCTCATTCAGCGAGAACGATTCTAGAAATTAAATTCTAAATTTTAGAATTTTCATAAATAATTTATTTAAATAACTATTATAAACAATTTCCGGAATTTCCTACTGATTCCCGAGATTTTTCTTCCTTTTCTTCTTTCTTTCTTTTCTCTTTTCTTTTCTTTTTCTTTCTTCCTTTTTCTTTTTCTTTTTCCTTTTTCCTTTTCTAGTCAGACCAGTTCAGCTCCCTTCATGGCCGGTTCTCCTTCGGTGGCCGGTTCTCCGACGGTTCGGTGGCTCCACAGCTGGCCGAGCTCGCGGCGAAGCTGCTGGTGGTCTCCGTTCAGCCCAGCTCGACGGCAGATCTGGCCAGACTAGGTTCGGCCCCTTCTTCCCTCTTTCCTCCTTCCTCAACCGTCATTGTCCTCACCGGTGGCTTCCTTCTTCTTCCCCTTACCTCCGCCGAGGTTGAGGTTAAGGTGGCGGTGCCTGGACCGGCCGGCACCGTCGATTTCCTCTTTTTTTTTTCCCTTTTTCAGCTTCGCCGATTTCCCTTTGATTTTTTTTCTTTTTTTTTTCCTTCCATCGCCGGTCGATTTCCCTCTCTTCTTCCTTCGCCGGCAACGGCCTCCATCATCTCTCTTTCTTTCTCGCCACCGACGGTGGTCGGCTGGCTCGTGGGAGGGGGTCGAGGTGTCCCGACTCTTTCTGTTTCTTTTTTTTTTTATCTATTATACTTATATATATTATTTATATCAATATATATATATACATAAATATAACAATACTAGGTATATACATATTTTATTTCTATTTACATATATAAATATATCATATTCATATATATATAATATATTAATAAATATGCATATGTGTGTATATATATATATATATATATATATATATATATATATATTTGTGTATAGTTTATATATAACTATCTATACACTTAATTTGAAAATAATATATGTATATATTTCTCATATATATATTCACATATTTTTATCAGAAATAATAATAATATATATACCTATTTAATTATATAAAACATATATAATATATTCAAAAATATATTTATATAATAAAATTATATAAATACATAAATGCTCATATTTTTATTTCTTAAATCTTGGATTTCTTAGTATCAAAAATTTAGTTTCCTCAATTCCCTTCACACGAATTTCCTAATTCGTCACTTCCTCAATTCACGGAATTTTCACTAATATTCCGATCTCATAATTATATTTATTTATTTAATCTCCAATTATTTAATACATACAGTGGAAATTTTGTGGTTATCACAATATCAAACTTCAACCTCAATTCCAGTAATTTGTCCAAAATTCCAAAATAGCCTCAGATCAGTTTAAATTCACTTTAGTACAATTACGGACTTAAACGTATTTAGAGTTGTTTCATTTCAATCAATGTTTCAAATTTTTAAAATTTTAAATTATTTTGATTTTGAATAATTTTAAATATAAATAAAATATAAATCATTTTATGTTATGTTATTTTAAATTAAGTTATTTACATTTTTATTAGTAGTAAATAAATTTAAATTAAATTAGAAGTAAAAATAAATAAAAAATTATCTTAAATAGATAAACAAAAAATAAATTAGAAGTAAGAAAAAAAAACAAAATTTTCTAAGCCCAATAGCTATTTAGTATTTCTTTTTTCATTTTTTTTATTTTAAGTATTTAAAGTATTTCAAATGATTTAGGCGCAAAATAGTCTCAAATTTAAGTTTTTAATAGTTGATTTAATGGTTGACTAACAGAAAGACTTTTTATCCTACGAAATAGAAAAGATTGGGGCGCAGTGTCGATTTTTTATATTAATAGACTAAAGTTGAATTAGGTACAAAATTTAAAGGACTTGGAGGGAATTTGCCCTAAAATAAAATATGCAATATAAGTACCATTGGATTTATAAAAATGTATAGATATTTTTAATAATATGCAAAAAATATATTTTATATTTAAATAAAATGATATTTTCTTTTTATATTTTAGTATTTAATGATGGGTTATGTGTATTAGAGTAAGGATACCTTTTGTAAAAAAAAAAAGTTTTAAGAGGAATTTTGAAAAACCATATCTTTAGATGGATATTTAAGAAGGAATTTGAGTATCTCAAATTCCCTCTTTAAATGCCTCTTAAACTTTAAAATTCTTCTAATTTTTTTGTCAAACAAGCTAATTGTATTTTAGAACTTTAAATATATTTATAAAAATAAATTTCCCTCTAGAAATCATTCATCCAAACGGACCCTCAGATTTTACTAGAAAATGGAAAGTTTCTAGGATGATTTCAACAAAAGGTAATTGGTATCTATTTTCATGTTAAAATAAAATAAAAATTAAATTAAATTAAATTAAATTAAATTAAACAAAGAGATGAATTACAAAGGATAGAAATTGGACAGTGAATAAAGCAAATTATGACTCTCTCATAAGACATTTAATGAATCCGATGATGTAGCTTCATTAAGAAAGTAAGATAAGACCACTCAATTACTCTTGAGGTGATGAGATACTTTGGGAAATCCTCCAATATAAGAGACCTAAAAAATGCTTCCAATATTCAATTATTTCATATTAATACAAATAAAAGGCAAACTTTGGATGATTTAAGTCTAGATTGATACCATTTTAGGATGGGCATTGTGGGGTGCTAATACTTATCTATAGGTATTCCCCGACCTTACACTTTAAATACTGACTAATACTTTGTCCTTAGGTATTTAGTTAATGAATTTACTGATTTTAAATTAAAAAAAAAAAACAAAGGTGGATATCTGGAAAATAAATTTGTCTTAACTTTCTTGTCCCAAATTCCCAGTTGTATGATCGATTGGCGTGGACTAGTGGAGCGATTGACCCGCCATGGATCGGAAATGTATTTACAAGATTTTCTTTGACGTATAAATTGGTGTGGTGTAAATGTAGAAGCGGACAAAAATATAATTGGATATTAGTCATTTGTGTCAAAGATAATTAAGTCTAATCATTTAATTGAGGTCTAGAAAAGAAGGCCAAAGTCTTGGTATGAGATTGGAATATTGGGAAATTGGCAAAATTAAGTCCAAGTCTGAGAAAAGAAAATTTTATTTCATTATTTTGCTTTCTAGTTTTTTTCCCTTAAAAATAAAGTCATTGAAGTGTTTAAAATAAATTTATTTTTAGTTATATACTTAAGTTTTAACGCCACAAATCGTAAAATCTGAAAGTGTGAAGGCAGGCCTGAATTTTTGGAAAGTTTTTATAAAAATATTAGGTACATATTGATTGGATTTGAACAAAAATCTAGCCTAATTTATAAAATTTGAATTTCGACCTTGATTTTAATATTTAATGTTTGAGCTCGATTTGAGCCTGACTCAATTGTTATAAGTTATAAATATATAATATAAAATGTATTTGCTGTTATTAAATAAGTAATGTCTACGGATTCTTAATTGTTGATAAACATAAACTGCTAAACAAGATTGATGCTCAGATCAAGAGGAAAAAAAAAAGAAGCAAAGTCTGAGATTTGAATATTGAAAAGAATAATTATAAATAAATTAAAGAAGATAAATTGAGATTATTTCAATGACAGAATTCTTCTGGGATCACAAATACGTAACATTCAAATTTTATAAGTGAGAAATTCCTTTACAGTGCATTTAGATGAGAAATTTTGAAGTCTTAAAGAATTTCAAAATAAAAGTATTTCAAAATTCATTAATTTGAAATACTAGCATTTGCAATAATATTATTTGGATAAATAATTTTTAGAAAGAAATTTTGACTATGAGAATTTGATGAAATAAAAGAAATAATTATAAAATAAAATAATGATATTAAATATAAAAAAGGAAAATATAAAATAAAATATACAATATAGGTGCTATTTGATTTGTAAAAATGTATAGATATTATTAATAATATGTGACATCCTCGTCACTAACCAAATAGCAACTAATTTACTTCAAATAACAAATAAATCGATTAGTTTATCCGATGTCAATCTCCCTTACTCTTATGCTTTAGGCATTTCTATCAGAGTATAATATTCATTTTCACATGCATAAAATTTTTCATTTATAAACATGTGCCATATACACCAGGATCTCAAATATTCATACACCCTAATCCCCAACATATACAAAACTGTAGTATTGTACTGTACATTAGCCGAAGTAACGGCCGACTAAATATACCTTCAAAGGATAAGTAGGAAGCGTGCCTCGAAGGTATCTCAAAATCCCAAAATGAGCTCCTCTATCCGGAGCGGAATTACTTCAAGTAATCTGTATGAAAAATAATTGTAAAGGGATGAGTTTACGCTCAGTAAGAAACTCATGTAAAAGAGCGTACTATATCACTATATGTAGTTTTCCTGCTTGGCTCTATAATGTCATGTAAAATCATTATAAAGCATAGCGCTTATATTTCTTTCAAATATATCAAAAGCAAGTAAATCATACTTTCAAGTATTTCCACGGATCTCCAATCACGTGAAATCAAGTAGGCAAATATAATTATTTTCAAATAGATGGGAGACAATTTATATCCAATAGATTCATGCACCAAGTAATTCTCATCATGGATACCGCAAATATATCCTTTAAGGATAATCCAGAGAGATAATGGATACAGCAAATATATCCCGTGAGGGATAATCCAATAGAGATGATGGATACAGCAAATATATCCCGTGAGGGATAATCCATACTGGATACAGCAAATATATCCCGCAAGGGATAATCCAATATATCAAATAAATGGCGTACCCATGTATGGGCCAGGGATCCTCCCCAAAGCCGAAACAAATAAGAGACTCATGGCCATTGTCTATATCCCACAGTTTCACTAGTCAGGTGCCGTACTGCGGGTCTGAGGGCTGGACTAGAGCTCCTCAGTCAAATACAAGTAACAAATAATGTGCATGCTCTTTTGAGAGATTCATAGTCTCCAAAACCTTATCCATATAGGTTTTAAATAAGTATGAATATTCTTTCTTAAAATAGGTTCTCAAAACCTTTCTTTCAAATAGGCAGTCGACTGGTCATATATAGCAGTCGACTGCTACACCACGTTTTGCCTTATGAATTTCTTTCCCTTTTTGAAATTCAATTATCCTATTTTTCAAATTACAAATAGGGCAGTCGACTGGTCCCAAATAGCAGTCGACTGGTTTTGAAACAGAATGTTTCCTGAGAATTAGCAGTCGACTGGCCCCCTTGGCAGTCGGCTGGTTTTGAAACAGAATGCTTCTGGACAAATAGCAGTCGACTGGCCCCCTAGGCAGTCGGCTGGTTTTGAAACAGAATGTTTTCCAAATAAAAGCAGTCGACTGTCCACCATAGCAGTCGACTGGTTTGAAACAGAATGATTTCTGGAAAAATGGCAGTCGACTGGTTTGCATCGATTTTCGAAAAAACAGTGTTTTTGATGTCTCTAGGCAGTCGGCTGCTACTTAAGGCAGTCGGCTGCTCCTAACCTAATTGGTACTACGAGTAGGACCCAAAATGTCCCTTTTTCCTGCACTTCAAGCAACCGTTGTTTCTCTCCAAAACAGTTAAGATAATTTAAAACATGCGGACATAGCCACCCTACGTCCGTTACATAAATTCCTTACCTCGATTGAGATTAATCCACAAGCTTGTTAGAATCAACCCTTAGCCCTTTTTCACTTCTTCAAGCTGTAAACATCATGATAATTTAAAGCTCAATAAATACACTCTATCAACTACCTACAACTCCAAACCATCCATAAAATTAACCAAAACCTTCTAACTTGCTTACCTTTGCAATTCACCAAATCTTTGGATTTCTAGATCTCTTTACTCACTTAGATTCACTCTCTCATATTAAAGGCATAGGTTAAGCTATCGACAAGGATCGTTTTTCGTTAATAGAACTTAATGAATCGATAGCATGAGAGGGTGGTTTGTCAAGGTGAGGATTTGAACACTTAGAGGAAATGGAAGCAACGAGAGGGAGAGGAAGATGGGCTGGTGCTGTGGGGTGCAAGAGGTGATGATGATGATGATGATGGTGAGTCATGGTTTTCATTAATTGCCCATTAAATTCATTCTCATCATCTCAGCCATTGACCATCCATTGACTCTTTGACCTTTAATTATTTGACCATCAATCCCTTTAATTCCCTCTATGTCCTATACACCATATATATATCAGAAATTTTTCTTTATTCAATTAATCCAAGTTGGAAAACTATACAAGTATGGGAAGTTTACAGAATTTTGGGGATTTCACATAATATGAAAAAATATATATTATATTTAAATAAAATGATATTTTCTTTGTACATTTTTGTATTTAATGACGGGTTATGTGTATTGAAGTAAGGATAGTTTTTGTAAAAAAAAACAATTAGAGGAATTTTGAAAAACCATATCTTTAGATGGATTTTAAAGAAAGAATTTGAGTAACTCAATTTTCCTCTTTAAATTGTTCTTAAATTTTTAAAAATTTCAAACTTTTTTGCCAAACAAGAGAATTGTATTTTTAGAATTTTAAATATTTTTATTAAAATAAATTCCCCTCTGGAAATCCTTCATCCAAATGGACCCTTAAACTTAATTAGAATAATGGAACATTTCTAGGATGATTTCAATAAAAGATAATCGATATATTTTCATGTTCAAATAAAATAAAATAAGAATTAAATTAAATTAAACAAAGAGATGAATTAAAAAGGGATATAAATTGGATCGTGAATAAAGAAAATTATAACTCTCTCATAAGACATTTAATGAATTCGACGATATAGCTTCAGTAGGAAAGTTTGATAAAACTGCTCAATTACTCTTGAGGTCAGTGGCATAGCCAGGAAAATTATTCAGTAGTGTCAAAAGTAATTACACTTTTTCTATTATATCTTGTTTTTTTTAAATATCTTAAAATTATATATCTTTCTTTCATAAAAAAATTGATATTTTTTATCTTTGTCAATCATCAAAAATTATCTATTTCTTAATCTATGAAAATAAAAAAATATAAAAATAATTGAAAAAATATATTTTTAAAAATACACGTATATATGAATATAAAATTTTTCATTCGAAATCTTTTAATAATTACAACATCATTACAAAATTTAAGTATAAATATTAAAAGAAAAAGGATAATTATTTTATATCACAAGAAAATTTTAAATTTTATAAATGAGATTAAAGAGTTAACATATATCCATTTAAATTATTTAAAAAATAATAAATTATATAATTATTAAATAAACATGTAGTAGATAATTTGTGGAATTTAAAAATTCAATTCCCTATATAGAGAACAATAATCTAAAAAAATCTTCAATATAAAGTTATCTCTTTACAATTATCATAAAGAGTTTTTTTTTTAAAAGAAGATTTTTCATTTTTTAAGAATAATCATAAATATAACTAATAGTTTCTTCAATATATGTAATCAAATTATCTCTTATTGATTTGTGTAACAAATCAATTTCACTATTTTTGTAGTTGAAAAAATTACTTGTATACTAATAATAAAATCTTGACTTAATGACAGCGAGAAAATTTTGGAACCTTAAAATTTTATATTTAAGTCTCGTCGTATATGAGTTTGATCCAACTTTATAGTGGATTTATCCGACTTATATATGTTGGTTTGTTGTTTGATTAGTTTATTTATATGATATAATTAATTGATTTCTTACGTATAATACTAAAATATAATCATAATTTATCTTGTACTTATACTTTCATTAAAAAAAATTGTATACTTGTCCTAATTGATAAATCCAAAACTAGTTTTAGTATATACAATTCATGAATAATACCAATATTGTTTTTGTCTTAACTCCTTTTTTTGTGATATCTATTTTTGACTAAGTATATACTGACCCAAAATTATTTTATTATATTATATATTAATTCATAAATTTTATTTCAGTGGGGTCAATTTATTCAAAATTTTACTTTTAGAAGATCAATTTATAATTTATTCTGCATTTGCATCCATGCATTATAAAAATATTTCAAGGGGTCATTTGACCCCAAGTTTCTAACGTGGCTACGCCACTGCTTGAGGTGATGAGATATCTTTGGGAAATCTATCAATATAATGTAGGAGACCTAAAGAATGCTTCTAATATTTAATTATTTCATAACAATACAAATAAAAGGCAAACTTTGGATGACTTAAGTCTAGATTGGTACAAATTTAGAATCAGCATTGTGGGTGCTAATATTTCTCTATAGGTAATCGTACTCCTGAACCTTACACTTTAAATGTTGACTAATACTTTATCCTTAGATGTTTAGTTAATGAATTTACTGATTTTAAATTTAAAAAGGAAAAAAAAAGGTGGATATCTGGAAAATAAATTTGCTTTAATTTTCTTGTCCCAAACTCCCAGTTGTATGATCAATTGGCGTGGACCAATGGAGGCATTGACTCGCCATGAATTGGAAATGTATTTACTCGATTTTCTTTGACGTATAAATTGGTGTGGTGTAAATGTAGAAGACGGGCAAAAATATAATTGCATATTAGTCATTTGTGTCAAAGATAATTAAGTCTGGCCAATGAGGCCTTGGTTTAGTGGCAAGGAGGAGACTCTGAGATTTTGAGGTCTCATGTTCGAGTCTCATCAAGTGTGAGTAATGTTAGTCTAGTTATTTATTAGTTTGTTTAGTTTATTATAATTATTTACTAGTTTATCTAGTTTGAGTAATGTAATTTTCATAGTTACCTGTTCATGGAATGTAATATGCTGATTGTGATTGTAACTTCCAATGAAAATGTACTACTCAAAAAAGATAATTAAGTTTGGTCATTAACTTGAGGTCTAGAAAAGAAAGCCAAAGTCTTGGTATGAGATTGGAATATTGAGAAATTGGCAGGTCTTATTTTTTGGAGAGTTTTAATAAAAATATTAGGAAATTCTAATTGGATTTGAACAAAAATCTAGCCTAATTTATAAAATTTAGATTTGGACATTGATTTTAATATTTAAGGTTTGAGCTCGATCCAAACCTGAGTTAATAGTTATAAATTATAAATGTATTATATAAAATATACTTGATGTTAATAAATAAGTAATGTCTAAGGGTTGTTAATTGTTTTTTAGTAGATGGATGGATAATTGTTGATAAAAGATAAACAAGTAAAAGGGAAATGAAAAGAAATACCCTAAAGAGTAAATAAAGAAAAGAGCGGCAAAAGATTGATGCTCAGGTCAAGAAAAAGAAAAAGCAAAGTCATTGTCTAAGATTTGAATATTGAAAAAGAAGGGCAAAAGCCTAGGTCTGAGTTTGTAATTTCACTTTTATTTGATTTCTGCTTTCGAGTTTTGCTTCCTTATAATTAATAAAGTAAATGTTGTTGCACAAAACAACAATAAAAGTATACTGACGTCGATCTTCGTACTAAGTCTCCACGTGTCTCCAAGAAGCTTCTGTAAAAACAATAAAAGTCAGAGAGACGCAGGGGTGGTTCCTTGCGTAGACACTCCGATGCTTAAGTCAGTAGAAAATTCTTCAATCTTGAGAAGCGTAAAAGCCAGTCGTCAAAAATTAGAGAGTAAAATCATACCTGGGGCCTATTTATAGGCCAATGTTACAGGAGGATAAGTTTGTATTCTGTTAAGAATTTGTGTCCCAATACAACACAAGCTCTTTAGGATCCAGAAGAGTCCGAGGTCTACCGTCAGCGATAGATTAAACCATCCGGTACGTTTGTGGCGCCAGGGGTCTGTCGCCGAGCCACGTGTCGCGTTCACAACTGTGGCGACAGGCTAAGGAGTCTGTCGCCCGCGACAGGTTAGTGTTCGTGCCACGTGTCGCTTTCACAACGGTGGCGACAGGTTCAAGGGTCTGTCGCCCGCGACAGGATCGTGGCACGTGCCGACTAGAAGCGATAGGCTATGGAACCTGTCGCAACAACTGGTTCGTGCCACGTGTCGACATTCGACTATAGGCGATAGACTTTTACGTCTGTCGCCAGCGACAGGTGTCTCGCGACTTTGCCTTCTGTCGCCGAAGGCTACGTGGCCCGGTGGTTTTCTGCCACGTGGAGGTTTCTGACAACATTGGGCTTGGCCCAATGTAGATAAACTTTGTCATATCAAGTGCTCCCCACTCTCTTGTTGCATTTATGCCATCAAGAGAGTATAAATATGTGTCTTTGGGCCTTAGCCCACCCTGAATAGTTCTCTTTGTTGTTTGTAATTTCTTGTATTTTTTGCAGGTGACAAGAGCTCTGTTCTGCGACAGGTGTGATCTGGCGCGACGTTTAGCCTTCTCTGTCGCGGCTTTTGGCATTCCCTGTCGCGGCTATATAAACCCCTAGAACCGGACGAGAGGGTGCATGAGAAACCTCTGAGCAGCCACCTGTCGCCCATTTTTCTACTCTCTCGCGAAAAGAGTCTGTCGCCGAATAGTCTTTTAGCTCTCACCCGGAGTCTTTCGCTTACATCGTGACAGTAAGTACATCTGTCGCCGAATTAATTTAATAGTTTTTGGTCTCCCGCAGGTCTCCCGCTTGGTACGTCTGTCGCCCTTTAGGTCTGTTGCCGTTAGGTCTGCCGCCTTTAGGTCTGCCGCCGTTAGGTCTGTCGCCTTTTGGTCTGTCGCCTTTAGTTATTCCTTTCACCATGTCTTCACAACGTCAAGGTAAAACGCTAGTGAAAGGTGGCGTTCTATGCTCTTTGACAAGTGCTGACTTAGAGGATATTAGGGTGCGTTTCCCTCTTCCCTCGGGTTATTGCTATAGACTTCCAGTGCAAGGGGAGGTAACGCCCAACTCGGTTAGAAATGGTGTGGCCGTCCATAAAGCTTCTTTGTCTTTTGGTTTTCGCTTCCCTCTTCCGGAGTTTGGCGAAGCGTTTCTTAGATATAAAGACATCGTCCCGTGTCAACTCCACCCTCATGCGTGGGCTCAATTGGTAGCGTTTTCCATAGTGTGTCACCAACTAGGTATTATCCCATCGGTTCCTCTCTTAAGCGCCTTTTTTAGAGTTCGTAGGTTGAAAGGGTTGATAACGTTTTCCTTTCAACGGTTAACGGTCAACGAGTTTCCTAATAACAAGATTTTTTCGGATCTCCCTAATAAACTGCGCGGTTTTGAGAGCGAGTGGATCGTTGTTGAGGTTCCTAGTAACCTACGGATTCGCTGTAGATGGAACTGTGATACCTCTGACCACTCCCAGCGCTCGGACAGGTTCAAAGTAGAAATTTTAAGAGAACAATTTGGCGAGTCTATTCAGCGAATCTGTTCTACTGGGGAACGCAATTTATTCTCTCTTCTAACCCCGGAGAACATTGCCGCTGCCGGCTGGGGCGTAAGCAGGACCGTTCTTGGAACTTCTGCTGCCCCGTCTAACCTGTCCACAACTCCTCGTTTATCCGATGCTGGCCCTAGTCAGTCATCCCCAGTCTTAGTAGCCGAAGCACCTACCCTTGTGGGCCGCCTTGTAGATGAGTCCTCTTCAGATTCGGAGGACGGGACCATTGAGGCTGTGGGTACTAGTGGTTATTCAGGGGATGGCCCTGAGTGGGCTCAGGCTAACGCCTTTGGGAGTCCTTTCGTTGATTTTCCGTTGGATTCGAATCTGGATATCTTAGAGGATTTTGGTGGTTTTCTAGGTTTTCCATCTTTTTTTTTTTTATTTCTGGTGTGGTGTTTAGCTCAGTCGGCTAATCCTTTCTTCATATTTTGTGTAGGCATGAACTTCCGAGATTTGATGCGTAGGAGGGAAACCAGTGATGCTGCCGCTCGAGCGGCACCTCCTTCTCAGTCGCAGGTTAGACCCCCATCTGGGTCAGCGCGTGCTCCTACTCCTCCTCCACCTTCTACTGGCGAATCCAGCCGCCCTACACAAGAGGCCGGGAGAAACAAACGGAAGAGGCCTCCTGTCCCTGATCGGGGTTCAGGCGATCACGAGAGCTCCGAGTCCCAAAGGAGTGATCCAATCCCTCAAGAAGGTGGCCCCCGTATTGCTGAGGGTAGGCCGGCTCCCCGCCAGCCAAGGCGAAAATACAGGAAGAGGCTGATTGTTGAAGCCTCGATGCCTACAAGACCAGTCTTACCCAAGGTGGTAGACCCTACTGTGAGGCGTTATGTGATTGATAGCGGGGTCGTCGTTAGTGGGGACGACTTTCAGACCTATCCCGGAGTGAATGATAACGACAGCATCGAGGAAGCCGGGATAGCATCTCGTTTGGCTTGGAGCACCATTCTTCCTCGCGACGAGGCTGAGCTGTTTACAAACATCCCGGAGGCGGAGGATAATTCTGATTATCTTGCTATGAAGGTAAGAGTTTGGTAACTAATTTCCCCGTCTAAACTTTTTCGTTAAAAGATCTGTTGAGTTACTTGTGTTTTTTGTCTTATCAGTCAGCTCAACAAATTGCGGCCGTCAATGCTCGGCATAGGGCTCTCAGGGAGCAAGCTGATAAAGAGATTCGCGAGCTTCGGGATCAGAGGATGGAGCTTTCAAATGAAGTTAACCAGCTTCGTCCTTATGTCAACAGGGTGGAGGAGCTAAACAAAAGGAGCGCTGATCTTGAAAGAAAAAATGCGGATCTCGAGCGAAAGCTCCGAGAAGAGCAGGCGAAGGTGTCTTCCCTTCAAGGATACCAAGAGGCTTATAATAAGGCCGTTGATGACCGGGGAGCCATGGAGAGACAACGAGATGAGGCTATTGAGGAGATGCACAATGTGCTAGATCGTCAAAGAGAAGCTCGAATTGAGGCCGTTCGTGAATACCGCTTGTCCCAGCATTGTTTCGACAAGAAAGCGGCTTTCTCGACGGGGTTTATTAAATATGGTTTCTATTTGGCTCGCTCTTGGTTGGAGAGGAATCGACCCAATGAGGCTTTTCCTGAATTGCTATTCACCGAGGAGGCTAAGTACTACGATGCTCCTTCTTGGACCAAGTATGAGCCCGACGCACAAAGTCCAGAGGCCTATTTAGCGGAAGGGGCTGTAGATAATCTAGACAACCTTGAGGGTCCGTGGCCCCCTCGACAGCCACTACACATGCCTGAGTCTTCCGAGACACTTGGTCGATCTGAGCCTCTGGCAGTGTGTGACGTCTCTGAGCCTATCGAGACAGGCGATCAGCCCGAGCCTATAGAGGCACTGATGGGGCTGGACAGCGACGAGCTCCAGATTTCAGATTCTGCTGCCGCTGATCCCGTGCCAGACTCTGCGGCCGTGGTTGAGCCTTCAAGTGGGCTTTCAAGTGATATTCCTGTTTCCGGGGTGGCTCCCTCGTCTTCCCGGGATCTTGGTTCTTTGACTCCTCCAGTTCTTGAGCCTCAAGCTTCTCGAGATGCTAGCGCCGATGCAGCGCCTTCCCAGTCGGCTTTATATCATGTTGCTCCCCGAGTTCAACTTTGAAATAGCGCTTATTTGTGTTCAAAGTTGAACTTTCCTCGAGCGTTGTACCCGTCTTGCGCCTTTTTCGCTTAGGAATTTTTTTTTTTTGTTTTTGTTTTTTTTTTATTGTTATTTTTGCCCGTCTCGCGCATTTTTCGCTTAGGGACTTTTGGTTTGCCCATCTCGCGCACTTTTCGCTTAGGGATTTTTAATTTGCCCGTCTCGCGCATTTTTCGCTTAGGGACTTTTGTTTTGCCCGTCTCGCGCATTTTTCGCTTAGGGACTTTTGGTTTGCCCATCTTGCGCACGTTTCGCTTAGGGACTTTTAATTTGCCCGTCTCGCGCATTTTTCGCTTAGGGACTTTTGATTTGCCCGTCTCGCGCATTTTTCGCTTAGGGACTTTTGATTTGCCCGTCTCGCGCATTTTTCGCTTAGGGACTTTTGATTTGCCCATCTCGCGCACTTTTCGCTTAGGGACTTTTGATTTGCCCATCTCGCGCACTTTTCGCTTAGGGACTTTTGATTTGCCCATCTCGCGCACTTTTCGCTTAGGGACTTTTGATTTGCCCATCTCGCGCACTTTTCGCTTAGGGACTTTTGGTTTGCCAGCTTCTGCTTCATTTCAATTCCTGCCATACATAATCTGTTCTCGAACATTGCATTAGAGGATATATGTAGAAAATGAATAGCTGGCTTTTATTTATGAATCAAGACAATAATATCTGTAAAACAACTAAGCAACAGATGGAAAAGTAAAGATATAAATAATGGATAACCAGAGAAGAGAGAAAAATAGTACAATGTTCACTGCCAGTACAGCTTAAGATGGTTAGCATTCCAAGTCTTCGAGATTTTCTTTCCTTGCAAGGTCTCCAAAGCGCATGTGCTAGGTCCGACCATCCTTCTGATTCTGTATGGTCCTTCCCAATTGGCGCGTAGCTTTCCATCCTCCTTGTGGACGTTTGTAATTGCCGACTTTCTTAATACCAGGTCTCCCTCTTGTAATTCTCTGTTCTTTACCCGTGCATTGTAGTAAGTGGCTACCCTTTGTTGGTAAGCAGCCAGCCTCATGTTTGCCTTGTCTCTCAGTTCGTTTATCAGATCTAGATTCTCCCTTAGTCCCTGGGAATTAAGTTCCTCAATGTAAGGGACCAATCTGGGTGACTCAGCTCCAACTTCCACCGGAATGAGGGCCTCAGTTCCGTACACCAAATTGAACGGTGTTTCCCCTGTCGATACTTTACTTGTCGTCCTGTAGGCCCATAGGACACTTGGGAGCTCATCTGCCCATGCTCCTTTTGCCTTATCTAGTCTGGTCTTCAACCCGTGCAGTATAGTTCGATTACTCACCTCTGCCTGCCCATTGGCCTGTGGGTAAGACACAGAAGATATTCTCAGGATAATATTCAGGCCTTTACAGAAATCCCGGAAAGCATCACAGTCGAACTGCTTCCCATGGTCTGCATTTATTACACGAGGGATTCCGAATCGACAAATTATGTCTTTCCACACCATTGCTTCCACCTTCTTTTCAGAAATTGTGGCCAAAGGCTCAGCCTCTATCCACTTCGTGAAGTAATCCGTGGCCACAAGTAAGTACTTCTTTTGTCCTGAGCCTATGGGAAAAGGTCCCAGAATATCCAGTCCCCACTGTGCAAATGGAGTTGGTTGGAGAGTGTTCTGGAGGGCCGAAACCGGCGCAGTCGTTATGGGAGCGAATTTCTGACACTTGTCGCATTTTTTCACTTTTTCGGCGGCATCCTTCCTCAATGTAGGCCAATAAAACCCCGCACGCAATATTTTTGAAGCCAATGCCCGAGCCCCTAAGTGTTCTCCGCATATTCCCTCATGGACCTCAGCTAGGGTGTAATCAGCTTGTTGGGGTCCTAGACATTTCAGTAAAGGCATTGTGAACCCTCGTTTATAGAGTTCCCCATTTACTACTGTGAACCTGGCACTCTTTAATTTTAACCTTCGAGCTTCGTCTCTATTAGTTGGAAGTGTGTTCTCCAATATGTAGTCTTTGATCGGGACTCTCCAATCATCCCCGTTCTCGATATCGTACACACCTTCTTCTTCGATACTAGGCTTAGCGAGAGATTCCACTTTGACCAGACCTCCCTTAACTCCTCTAGAAGAAGCCAACTTCGAAAGAGCATCTGCATGTATGTTTTCTGATCGATTTATCTGAGTTAATTTGAAGTGTTCAAATGATCGTGCCAATAATTGCACCTTTTGTAGATAAGGGATCAAAGCGGGTTCTCGTGCCTCATATTCACCCGAGAACTGGTTCACCACCAACTGTGAGTCACTATGGGCCATTAAGTTGCTGACTCCTAATTTTTCAGCAAGTTTCATCCCAGCTATTAAGGCCTCGTACTCGGCTGTATTATTCGAACTCGGAAAGTCGAAACGTAGGGAATACTCATAGGTTTCCCCTTCGGGTGAAGTTAGCACAATTCCCGCCCCACTGCCATCCATGTTACGAGCTCCATCCACAAACAATTTCCACCAGACTAAGTCTGTTTCATCGCGGACTTCCCGGCCAGTACATTCTACAATAAAATCTGCCAACGCCTGCCCTTTTATAGCTTGGCGAGGTTGAAAGTGTATGTCATACTCACTTAATTCAACAGCCCATTTAATCAGACGTCCGGAGTGATCTGGTTTCTGCAATATTTGTCTCAACGGCTGATCCGTTAAGATGGTCACCGAGTGAGCTTGAAAGTAAGGTCGTAATTTCCGAGTGGCCATCACCAAGGACAAAACTATTCTTTCCACTAAGGGGTATCTTGTTTCGGCATCTAGCAGGACTTTGCTTACATAATAGATTGGGCAGTCCTTGTCTCCTTCCTTTCTCAATAGGACTGCACTTACGGCTTTCTCTCCTACACTAAGGTACATGAGGAGATGATCACCGGGCTGTGGCCGAGATAGTAGAGGCAATTCTTTCAAGTAGTCTTTCAGTCTTTCGAAGGCGTCATTACATTCTTCTACCCACTTGAAGTCTTTTCCGGCCTTTATTGCTTTAAAGAATGGTAGACTTCTTTCTGCTGATTTGGACAAGAAGCGATTCAAGGCCGCTATCCTCCCTGTCAGCCTTTGAACTTCTCGCACAGTGTTGGGTGGCCTCATGTCCAAAATGGCTTGAACTTTCTCGGGATTAGCCTCTATCCCTCGATTTGTAATCATGAATCCTAAGAATTTCCCAGATCTCACCCCGAATGAGCATTTATTGGGATTCAACTTCATCTTGTATTCCCGCAACACCTTGAACACTTTTGTCATTTTCTCAGCATGAGATTCTCCCTGTCGGCTTTTGATGATCATATCGTCAACATAAGCTTCCATGGTGTTGCCCAACAAGTCTTGGAACACCTTATTTACCATGCGCTGGTAGGTCGCCCCTGCATTTTTCAGGCCGAATGGCATTACTCGATAGCAATATGTTCCACTATCGATAATGAATGAAGTTTTCTCCTCATCATCGGGATGCATCATAATTTGGTGGTATCCCGAAAAAGCATCCAAGAAGCTAAGAAATTCGTACCCACAGGTTTCATCTACCAACCTGTCAATCCGAGGTAGTGGATACGAATCCTTTGGGCAAGCTTTATTCAGATCTGTGAAGTCCACACACATCCTCCATTTCCCGTTGGCTTTCTTTACCATTACAACATTAGCCAACCATTCCGGGTAATTGACTTCTCTGATGAACCCTGCTTGCAATAACTTCGAAATTTCTTCATTTATTGCAAGTTGTCTTTCTGGAGCAAAATTCCTCTTCTTTTGTTTTATCGGCCTCGCTCCTGAGATTACGTTCAACCGATGGCAGACAATTCCAGGATCAATTCCGGGCATATCGGCTGTAGTCCATGCGAACACGTCGCAATTCTCTTTCAAGCATCGGACGATTTCTTCTTTCATTTTTTCAGGCAACTGACTCCCCACGTATACTACCTTATTCTCATCTTCTGCATCTAATCGGATCGCCTCCATCTCCTCGTCAGGTTTTGGTTTAGGCGGTTCTTCGATCGTAAGGGTTTCCTTTCTCTGAATTCCCTTACATGTAGTAGACGCG
Organism: Heritiera fomes; assembly: GCA_032173925.1. Classification (NCBI taxonomy): domain Eukaryota; kingdom Viridiplantae; phylum Streptophyta; class Magnoliopsida; order Malvales; family Malvaceae; genus Heritiera; species Heritiera fomes. The sequence goes on along the minus strand of JAPDPM010000001.1, from coordinate 21,785,731 downwards.
ATATTGCACGTTCTGGCTTTCCTTTGATCTCCCCTTACTTGTCCAACACCGCGGGGAGTAGGAAACTTCATCAGCAAATAGCAGGGATGGACCACTGCCCTCATGTCATTTAATAATGGCCGTCCGAGGATCATATTGTAGGCTGCAGAGGTTGATCTCACAACCATGAACAATGCTTGTCTGATGACATCTTTTGGGCTCTCCCCCAATGTAACAGGTAGCTGAATGGCACCTGCTACCTTTACCTTTTCACCGGAAAAACCGTATAAGGGTGCGGGCACTGGTTTTAACCTGTCCTCCGATATGTTCATCTTCTCAAAGCAATTCCAGTATATTAAGTTCACCGAACTCCCATTATCGACCAAGATTCGACCCACCGGATGCTTTGCCACCACTGCTGAGATCACCATCGGGTCATCATGGGGAACCACTATGTCCCCCCTATCGGTTGGTGTAAAAATGATGGGCTCCTCATCTTGTTTCTCCTCCATCACAGAGTTAATTTGGTGGGCCTGTCGGGCATAAGTTTTCCGAGACGAGGAAGATGCACCAGCTAATGATTCACCCCCGGATATCACGTTAATAGCTGGTCCTGTGGGCTCATTATCTGCCTCTCGATTTCTTCTTTCAATCCTTCCATCATTACCTCTCCTTTCTCCTTCATTACGTCTCACAGGTCCCCTGTTCTCACCCCTTCTATCTCTGAAGTTGTTTCCTCGGTTCTGCGCGGGTTGGTTGTTTCTATCACTCCTCCATACGAAACGGTTTATTTTTCCTTCCCGTGCTAGTTTTTCTAGCTGATTCATCAACTCCCTACATTTTTCGGTCGTGTGCCCATGCGTTGAGTGGTAATCGCAATACGATCTCAAATCACGGCCCAGATTACCTGACGCCTTCTTCGGAGTCTGTATAAGACCTGTTCCTTCAATGGCTGCTAACACTGAAGCCCGAGATTCAGTGAGTGGGGTGTAGGAAGTGTATTTCAGTGCGGGGGGTTTCTCAAACTTTCTCGGTTGGCTGGAAGATGCTTCAGTGACCTCTCTTCCTCGTTTCCTTCCCTCTTTGGGTTCTCCTGTTGCTACCATTTTCATTACTTCCTCCTGGGTTACATACTTATGTGCACGGGAAAGCAGATCTGAAATTGTAGTTGGCTGGTCTAGGGACAGGGATTCTTGCAACTTCTCAGACCTTGTTCCTTGTAGCATGGCTGCTACGGCTATACCAACTTGCAGATCTCGCACCTCTAAAGTAGCATCTCTAAACCGATCTACATAACTTTTCAATGACTCCTTAGCGCCTTGCTTAATAGTAAGCAAGTAGGTCGGTTCCTTCCTTCTCTGACTGTTCACCGCAAACGCTTTGAGAAACTCGCTTCTGAGCTGGTCAAAAGAGATTATGGACCCTTCAGGCAGGTTATTAAACCACTTCATCGCATGTCCGGACAGAGTTAGGGAGAAGGCCCTGCACATTATTTCGTCTTCCCATCCATGCAGCAACATTAAGGCCTCGTAGTTTTGCATATGGTCGTAGGGGTCCATCTTTCCGGTGTATGCGACCATCTGCGGCATTTTGAACTTTGGGGGCAGAGGTTTTTGCATGATGGCCGTGCAGAATGGTACTCTTCTCCTCTGGCTCTCTTCTGCAGACACTAACTTCTTTTCTTCCAGCACTTGTTCTATCATTTTTTTCATGTCCATCGGAGGAGCGAGATAACTTCTAGCATGAGACGAGTCCGGTATGTCTTCAACTACTTCCTTGCCCTTTGCTTGAGGTGTGTTTGTTCGTACCATCTGTGTGCACCAAGTGGGGTCAAACTCCGAATCGGCAACCCAAGTGCTTTGATCTCTAGCACCGTTCTTTCCAGCACCTCCAATACCATGGTCTACATTAGTAGCATCCAAATTCGACAAGTCATGATAGTGGGCGGTAGACACTGTCGCCCTGTCGCCCTCCTGTCGCCCAGACACCTGCCGCCCTATATGTGGGGCCTGTCGCCTAACGCCTGTCGCAGGGTCTAGGCCTGTCGCAACTTCCGTTTCTCTCTGGGTTCCGGCGACGGGCCTCATATTCCCCTGTCCGCCTGTCGCAGCCCTTTGAATATCATTCTCTTCCTCGGGGGGAGCCTCTTCCCGGCGATAGGGTCCTGTCGCTGCATCATCCTCCTGTCGCCCAAACGCCTGCGGCCGGACCCCTTGATTTGCTCCTCCTACCAAGTTCTGTACGGCAGGCGGCAGATTCAATGTCGGGAGAATCCCTTGGAACAAATCCACCATGGCTCTCAGCGCCTGGGAAGTCTCTTCGCTCTGTCGCCTCAGAGCTTCGAATTCTGCCGCCGACACTGTAATTCTTTCTTCATCCCTGTTCACCTGGTTCCTCTGACGGATCTGTTGTTCAGGGGAACTCACGGAGTTTTCCTCACTCCCGGTCCTAGCATTTGTTGATCTCGTTCTCACCATCTTAGAAAATCTTGGTTGGCTTTTTACACGCTTCCCACAGACGGCGCCAATTGTTGTTGCACAAAACAACAATAAAAGTATACTGACGTCGATCTTCGTACTAAGTCTCCACGTGTCTCCAAGAAGCTTCTGTAAAAACAATAAAAGTCAGAGAGACGCAGGGGTGGTTCCCTGCGTAGACACTCCGATGCTTAAGTCAGTAGAAAATTCTTCAATCTTGAGAAGCGTAAAAGCCAGTCGTCAAAAATTAGAGAGTAAAATCATACCTGGGGCCTATTTATAGGCCAATGTTACAGGAGGATAAGTTTGTATTCTGTTAAGAATTTGTGTCCCAATACAACACAAGCTCTTTAGGATCCAGAAGAGTCCGAGGTCTACCGTCAGCGATAGATTAAACCATCCGGTACGTTTGTGGCGCCAGGGGTCTGTCGCCGAGCCACGTGTCGCGTTCACAACTGTGGCGACAGGCTAAGGAGTCTGTCGCCCGCGACAGGTTAGTGTTCGTGCCACGTGTCGCTTTCACAACGGTGGCGACAGGTTCAAGGGTCTGTCGCCCGCGACAGGATCGTGGCACGTGCCGACTAGAAGCGATAGGCTATGGAACCTGTCGCAACGACTGGTTCGTGCCACGTGTCGACATTCGACTATAGGCGATAGACTTTTACGTCTGTCGCCAGCGACAGGTGTCTCGCGACTTTGCCTTCTGTCGCCGAAGGCTACGTGGCCCGGTGGTTTTCTGCCACGTGGAGGTTTCTGACAACATTGGGCTTGGCCCAATGTAGATAAACTTTGTCATATCAGTAAACATTTCAAAAAAAAATCGTACTCAGACTTGGTTATATATAAAAATATAATAGGATTTCATTTTTCATATTCGATTGCTTGCTTTGATTCTGTTCTAGAATTCTTCTTCGATGGCTGTTTCGAAGGTCCATGAAGCCTTAATTTCTCGATGTTCTTATCATGTATTCTTAGAAACTTTTAACTGTTTTTAATTCCTTTTACATTATTTTCGTATTTACTTTATCTTTAAAACATGTTATATTTCCAGATGTTGTGTAATTAACGTAGAAATGTTTCAATTATTTCTATTCTATTTTTAGGTAAACATGAAAATTATATTACATAATAATTAAACCTTGACAAACTAGTTTTGTGTTATAAGCCACCCTACTTAAAAAAAAAAATTCACCTTTCTCTCACTAACAAAGATCATCAACGTAATTTTTTAATTAAAACTCAGATTGATCACTAATGATCAGATCAAGGAAAAAATCCAAATTAGCTGTCATGTTAGCAAAATTCTAATTAAGTATCATGCAATGTGGCTAAATTTCCTCAAGGCAGCCATTTCATTTCTTTTTTTCATCAACTGGCAAAATCCTAGTGCTTTGTTGCGTTATAAACTAATATTAATATTTTTTAAGTATTAATTGATAATTTTTCTGTAATTGATAAATTTTCAAAATTATTTTAGATTATTTCTTTTATAGAGAGAGAGGTTGTTTACATTTTTCCCTTGATCAAATTGTTGCTCTCCCAGCTTTAATAATGTATTAAAAACAAAAGAATGTTATAATTAGAAAGAAAATTATAATGGATCATTTCTTTTACTTTCTACTATTTAACCAAATAAAGGTTGTTAAAATTTCTTTCCTTTCCTTTCCTTAATGAATATTAACAATCCAAACAAGATGTAAATGTACTATTTCCTTTCCTTTACTTTCTCTCATTTTACTTTCCTTTTCTTTATAAATATTTATCCAAACATATGGTTAGACTTTACTAGAATAATGGAAAGTTTCTAGGATGAAATAAAAAAAAAAAGTAATCGAAATTGGTCAATAAATAAAGAAAATTATGACTCTCGCATAAGACATTTAATGAATCAGACCATGTAGCTTCGTTAGAAAAGCTAGATAAGACTAGTTAATTAATCGAGCTGAGGAAATTTCTTTGGGAAAAATACCAATATAATGGAGGAGACCTAAAGAATGCTTCCAATATTTAATTATTTCATATTAATACAAATAAAAGGCAACTTTGGATGACTTAAGTGTTGAGAAAAATATCCCTTAAATCAAACATCCACAAAAACGGAAGAAAACAAAAATAAAAATAATAATTTTTAATGTGGTTTGGCCCAACCACATTGGCCTATAACTACTCAACCAAACTAATAACCAATTAAATAATTGCAACTGTGCAATTTTTAGAAGAGAAAAATTACAAACTCCTTATAAAGCACAACTATGTAATTTTTAGAGAGAAAAATTACAAACTCCTAACAAACCCAACAATGCAATTTTTAGAGAGAAAAATTGCAAATTCCTAACAAAGATCCCAAAGTCCAACTACACCCTTTTAATAGCCAAAACTCTAGCTATTTTATTAGTGTTTACAACTCTTTGGGATAATTTACAAACCAAGCTTGACACATTATTTATAAAGGAGAAGTTTTTATAACTTTTCCTATACTTTCTATACTTTCTATACTTTCGATGTGAGATTCAAGGTAAATCTCAATATTAAGACTAGATTGGTATTATTCTAGCGTGAGCATTGTGAGGTGCTAATACTTTAGGTATCCATATTCCCGGACTTTACGCTTTAAAAGTTTACTAATACTTTGTCCTTAGCAGTTTAGTTGATGAATTTACTGATTTAAAAAAAAAGAAAAAGAAAGGTGGATATCTGGAAAATAAATTTGTCGTAATTTTCTTGTCCCCAACTCCCAGTGTATGATCAATTACCGCGGACCAGTGGAGCGATTGACCCGCCATGGATTGGAAATGTTATCTACTTATTTTCTTTGACGTATAAATTGGTGTGGTGTAAATGTAATAGACAGGCAAAAATATAATTGGATATTAGTCATTTGTGTCAAAGATAATTAAGTCTAGTCAATTTCTTGAGGTCTAGAAAAGAAAGCCAAAGTCTTGGTATGAGATTGGAATATTGAGAAATTGGCAAAGTCAAGTCCAAGTTTGAGATAAGAAAAAAAATTTTATTTCATTTATTTTGCTTTCTAGTTATTTTCCCTTAAAAATAAAGTCATTAAAGAGTTAAAAATATATTTATTTTAGTTATACACTTAAGTTTAACGTTACGTCTTTCCAAAAATCGTACTATCTGGAAGTGTGAAGGCAGGTCTGAATTTTTGGAGAGTTTTAATAAAAATATTAGGTACATACTGATTGGATTTGAACAAAAATCAAGCCTAATTTATAAAATTTGGATCTGGACCTTGATTTTAATATTTAAGGTTTGAGCTTACTAGAAGGATTGTTAATTGTTGATAAAGATAAGTAAAAAGATTGATGCTCAGATCAAGAAAAAGAAAAAGCAAAGTCACTGTCTGAGATTTGAATATTGAAAAAGAAAGCAAAATTTTAGATCTTGAGATTGGAATTTCATTTTTATTTAATTTCTACTTTCGAGTTTTGCTTCCTTATAAGTAATAAAGTAAACAGTTAAAAAAAAGCATACTCAGACTTGGCTATATATAAATATATAATAGGTCTTCATTTTTCTTATTCGATTGTTTGCTTTGATTCTCTCCTAGAATTCTTCTTCAATGGCTGTTTCAAAGGTCTATGAAGCCTTAATTTCTCAATGCACTTATCATGTATTCTTGAGTTTTAGAGGTGCAGATACGCGCAAAAATTTTACAGATCACCTTTACACTGCATTGGTGCAAGCAGGGATTCACACATTTAGAGATGATGAAAAGATTGAGAGAGGGAAGAATATAAAGGTTGAAATTGAAAATGCTCTGCATGAGTCAAAAATTTCTATCATTGTCTTCTCAAAGAATTATGCTTCCTCAACATGGTGCCTTAATGAACTTGTGAAGATACTCGAATATAGGAAATCCTCTCAACACATTGTTTTGCCAGTTTTTTACCATGTTGATCCAACCGAAGTCAAGAAGCAGACGGGATGTTATGCAGAAGCGTTTGCCGGGCATGAAGAGAGCTTCAAGTATGAAATTGACTTGGTACAAAGATGGAGGGCTACTTTAAAAGAAGTTGCGGATTTAGGAGGCATAGTTCTACGAGATAGGTACATATATTCCAGATCCCTTCTTAAAAATTGCTAATTTTGTATGTTCAATTGCCATTATTTCATGGTATTAGTTTTATCATCTATGTATGTTACTTGAATATATTAAATCCTAATCTTTTGGAAAAGTAAAATATTACTAAATATACTTTTTAATGTGTCATAATTTTATTTTTTTTATTTAAAATTTTCATGATTTTACCAATTAATTAGTTAGCAAGGCTGGTGCCTTAAAGCTTTAATACTAATTCAACTATTTGCATTTTATATTAGTATAGATTGTTTAATATAATTAATCATTTTTATCTAACATTCTGAAATTCTTTATGCTTAATATTCTAGGAGGTGGGTAGTATATTATTCATGTGTGTGCATGTCACGTACTAAATTATGCTAGAAACAGCACTTGTCCTTTATATTTCACATGTTTACCATTGGGCTATCTGCAGTGTCCCCATTGATCCTTACATGATTCAATTTCTTTTCACAATATCAAAATAAACCTTTATAAAATATTCAACAACTTCAAATTTACATCCAGAATTCTAAGTTCAGTTTACATCCCAAATATCATTTTTACGTAACATAGTACTGTACAAACAAAATTTGAATACATAAAGAAAAACTGTATACCTCAATGGATAATGGAAACCGCCTGAGGGATACCTAAAAGTAGAGAGTCCTCTCGAATGAGCAGAGAACAACTAAAGATACTCTGGAAGGAAAATAAGGGGGTGAGCTTACGTCCAGTAAGAAATATATGTACGAAAGCTGATACTACGCATCACTATATGCAAGTATCTCAAAACATAATCTTTCATAGAAAACAATGATCACAAATCAAGCACGAATTTGAAAAGGATACTATAGCGGATTAGATAACTAGGTTGAGTACAGAAGGATGCTTTAGAGCACCTCACTTGTCTCGGCATCTAATTCCAACTATAGGAAGTTTTGTAACGCGTATTCAATCACAAAGTTTAATAGGTATTCAGTAATAACTTCCATTAAGCATTTCATAAAATCCTTCAAAAATGGTAGTTCTAAAACTCTCCGTAAACAATCACAACCAATTTCCAATGGTTCATATCAAAATCAGAAAACATATTAAATCAACAATCGGTAATAGAAATCAATAAAGTCTGGGAGTGCTCGGAATACCATGAATTTGCCATCCTAGTAAAAATCATATAGTGGAGACAAGGCATCACTTAATAGACTTATGTAGAAACAGTAACAATGACATATGGCCATAGTCAAAAAGGGTCCACACTGTATACAGGTTAGGTGACAGCTGTGGCACTGAAGATGTGACCAAGGTCTATCGGTAACAGTAATCAGTAATAACAGTAATGGGAGCATGTGCCCGTAGGTAGCTATAGGGCCAATAGTCTCAAACAGTTCATAAATCAATTCAGAAGGGTTTACGAGGACCAATTCAATAATCACATCTTCAGTCAGTCCATAAAGCATTAAAATCACAATTTCATTACACTTAAAGTATAAAAATTCACCAAATATTCTCAATTCAGTATTAGTTGTCCAAATTATTTTATTTACGTATCACAGAGACATGAGAACATGTTTATGTCAAAAAACGTGTAAAAACTAATAAAAATCCCATGGAAAACTGAGTTACAAAATTCGTATGCAATTGAAATTTTTGGAAGCTATGAACCAAATTTTATTTTTCACCTCATTTCTTTCTCCTAAAAAAATACCATTGATAACTTTAGAGATTTAAAACTATTTCTAGAAAATTTTGGCAGCATAACAGTTATAACTATCCTAACCTCCTTGCAAGAAAAGGCAGTTTATAAACCACAATTCTAGTTCACAATCCAACCATATCATCACATTTAAATCTCATAAAAGAACAGTTTATCAAATTTCATGCAACGCTGTATCCCTACGCTTCATACATATATCTCTTGCCTGTCAAAATTTCGCTAGGTTGATATCTCCTTTAGACTTCTGAGCTATAGTTCACCACCTAAACACAGTCAATTTACTTTACTTCAGTTACAAAGAACGTTTAATTCATCAAGACCTAATATATTATCTAATGCAGCTCTAAATCCAGTCTATTTCATACCTATGCTAATATTGCAACTACCGTAAAAAAACATCCGTTTTTAATTCTGATTTCACCAACAATCTTATATTAATTCATATATTATTCTAGGACCTAAAACACCTTGAATTAGGCTCTCTTTCATGATCCCCTTCACTTGGCCGAACATGATTTCTCTTCCTACACAACTCATTTCTTTAATTTAAAGCTAAATTCATGCTTTACACATATTCTACATTAATTCTACATCAAATTCACATTGAATCACATTATGCTCAAGGAGAAGCATGCTTGGTCAAACCTTAAGGAAGTAGATTTTCATGGTTTTAATTCAATTCAAGCCTAAACACAAGCTTAAGCATCTTAAGCACCTAGTATACAATCATGAAAACATGTTAAAACACAAGCTTTTATACTTTCTCACCTTGGTCGAAATTGAAGGGAGAGCCTACATCTTGATTTTGGCCACTTTGGCACTTGATTTGGTGTCAAGAGATAGAGCACTGAAAATTAGTCAAGGTTTGTGAAGATTGTTTTTGGTTTGGAGGTTGTTTGACTAAGGTTTGTGATGCTTTCTCTCTCTTCAAGGTAGCAAAAATGGTGGAAATGAGAAGGAAACAATGGCTGCCGAAAATAGAAGATGAATGGATTGGAAAATTCTAAAATATTGATATTTTAATGTGCAAATTACCATTTTGCCCTCAAAAAATCAAAATGTGATTATTTTGTCCTTAGCGATTTAACTTTGTTGAAAACAATCAATCTAATCTCCAAAATATTTCATTCCATCATGAAACACCTCTATTTAACATGCTCTAATCATTGGTTGAGCTTTTGTTGAAGTTTGACTATCATTTGGGTGAAATTACCAAAATACCCCTAATCGTTGAAACGCTTAAATTTCTACTTTTACGCCTGACTTATTTCATCAATCCACATGACCTAGAACTTTATTACATGAGAATTTTCTTATAACTATTAGTTGGTCAAAAGTCAATTCAGCTTAACCTTTATTTACGAAAATTCCAACAGCTTATGGTCTTAACAGTCATTTTTTAAATTGTCGCACGTTTTTCAAAACATGCATAAACAATTGAGTTTAAGGTGAGGATTCTTACCATCACTGTATTTGGCTCTAAACATCAAGTCCGCCAAGTTTCACCTTCGTTGAAACTCTAGAAGGCGAGTGGGGCCCACCTTCTGATTCTCTTTCATACCTACAAGATAATTAACATTTTAATAATTATAAAATATCTAATATTTCTAACTTCATGAATAGTAATTAACAGTAACTACAAATGTGGAATCTCACAGTGCAGTGTTTGTCTTCTTACTATCTTCTCTCACTAACACATTAGTTTGGTTGATGAAGGAGTAAGGAAAGAAAAAAAATTTTTGTTGACTCGTACTAATATAACAATTCAGACTATATTATTCATCCAATTTAGGTTGAAGTTAAAAGTATAATTTTTTTCCTTCCTTAGAGTATAGCTAATGTAGAATTAAAAGAAGAACATACTGAATTTAATTATTGATTTATAAGTAAAGATGTTGTATTCATGTGCCTACCACGCCTCCCTTTTTAAAAGTCAAAATCTAAACCCTGCCGATTTAACTTTGATTTTATATTAAAATTTTAATAATAAAAATATATTTTATAATTAAAATCATATTGTTGTAAATTTCAAGTATAAACATTTTTTTTAGCGAGGAGATCGACATAAAATAAATTAAATTAACAAGATTCAATATTTAAAGTGATTAATTCAACATTTATTGTCTAATGTCCACAAACGATAGAAAAATTTAATGTAAATATTACGAAGAGTAGAAAACACCAATAACTAACCATTAAAGCCAAGTTTCAAAAAAACCTTAATCTCCATACTTATTATTATTTAAACCTATGGAATACCCTTACGTTTTTCTCAATTCTTTCTCACATTTTACAACTTTGTAAATCTCTCATCTCTCACTTAGAGATCACATAAAGATTACAACCATCAAAATTCTAAAGTTTAAGACTTACTTTATATTTATAAAGTCCATTACTTGGTTACCAAAAATTCTATTTGCTAAGAATCAATACAAATCAAGTTTATATATCAATTTAATCAACTTAATTATAAATAATTCATCAACTAATAGAATTTTACAAAAATCAAAACTTATTCCCCCAGAAACTAGGTAAAATGTTGCATATATATAAATTATTTCTTAAAAAAGTAATTATTCAATAATTAAGAAAATATTTTTTAATTTTCAAGATTTTTACTTTCATATTTAAATTTCAGTAAATTTATTAGCTCAAAACAAACCGAGAGGTGAGAAGGGGGTTAAACAATTTTCTAATCTAATTGGGATTTTTTAACTTAATTTAATAATTGACTTTAAAATCTACCACAATTTCAATTTAATCAAAATAAATATAAAATGAACTTTAAAATCAAAGAGTTAAAGAAAGAGAAATTTACATAATCGATTTACAAAGACTCGACCTCTCTTGTGCCTACGTCTTCTCTTTTGAGTTTCACTTTAAGGAGTTCCTACAACTTGAATTCGCTGACAACTCTATTTTTCAAGGCTTAAAAGTAACTTTTACAATCCTCCTTTTTCTTAGGCTAAGGAGAAACCTTTCTCACTTGCTAAGTAGTGCTACCCAAATCCTTATACAAATTGTAATTAGGAATGTAAACAGTTCGAGTACTCCCTGATTTTGGGATACCAGAATTTGAACTTGAACCCGATTAATTGTTATAATACCCAAATCCAATTAATTATCCGATTATTTTGATTTGTGTTCCCGAACCCTAACTATATAACATAAAAAATACCTGTTTAACTACCCGAACCTATTAAATATCTGTTTATTAAGTCAAAATTTGACTTTCAAATTTAATTAGAAAATCAATTTTTAAATAAATTATTTAAAAAATTAAATTAATAAATTTAATTTAACTCATAAAAATAAATTAAAATTAAAAATCATAATTATAATGTTTAATGAATAAACTTAATTAAATATAACATTACTAATAAATAAATTATATATAAAAAATATAAATATAATATTAAACAATTATTATTTATAATCAGGTTTGGGTAACGGGTATCGTAAGATAACTACCTGAACCCGTAATAGGTAGTAGTTTTTCTATCCGAACCCTATCCGAACCTGATTATATAATGCCCTAATTCTACTTAATTGGGTCGAGTAGTGGTGGGTACCCGTTTACAGGGTGCCCATTATCATCCCTTATTGTAACTAGGGTTTCACTCTCCTTAGCTCACAATAAAAGTTTTTGGGGTACGAGTTAGTAATCTTTTTTACCTCTAATAAAGGTAAATGATTACAAGTTTGGCATACTAATTGAAGAAAAGATGGGTAAAATAAATAAATACAAAAATTTTCTCCTCTTGAAAGGATTGGAGAAATAAATGATCATTAATAGAATATTGGAAGTTGAAACTCTTAATGTTGAACCTCTTAAATGCTTGCTTTTACACCCTTTAACAATTTTTGGCAGTCAGTGAGCATTTAATGAATTTCCTCCCATCAGCTCTCTTAAAAACTAGTTATTGACTTGAAGGGTATCGATACCTTACCTTGGGATATCAATACCTACAACTAACCTCTATTTATATCAATTAACAATAATTTAGCTTTAATTTGATGTAATTTAACTCAATTATACAAAATTCCCAATTTTAACAGAAGAGGCAATTCCCATTTTCATCAATTCATGAAAATTTCATGTAACTAATTGAAATTGAAGCTAAAATTAACTTTCAATATCATCATTTAATTCAATTTAAGCTTCAATTTCATGTCATTATCACTTGCCTATGAAATCCCTAATTTTCTAATTTTCTCTCTAGGTCAAAACCGTAGTTCTTCAATCCTTGATCAATCCATCAAATTGAAACTACAATTAACTTCCCCATAGTCAGTTATATAACATACTTGAAAATTACAACAAACAATTGACAATTACCATGTCAAATTTTGATAAAACCAAATTTCGTTACCCATTTCAAAATTTTGGTATTCCACCTTTAAACCCATGAAATCGAAGCAAAAATATGGGAAGAATGGCCAGTCTTGACATGGGGAAGATTTTGTGATGGCCAATTTCTTCTTTCAATCTTCTAATTTTTGGTTTTAATGGTGAATTTAGGAAGAAATTGTGAAGAACATGGGGAGGGGAGGAAGAATCCGTTTTTTGGCTGTTTAAGGGTGAGTTCACGTTTTGGACAAGCCAATTTGACTTATCTTTACTCAAGTTGGCATTATTAACAATAATACCATTAATAACTCTATTTAGCACATGTCAATTTCTTTTTACTCCAAATTTTCTCAATTTAACTCAATTTCATAAACTCTTTTGGCTCTACTGAAAGGGGGTGAATCAGTTTAATTACTAAATTCGAGTTTTTAAAGACTTAGCTAACAAATAAAACAATTTATGCAATAATATAATAAATGCAGTAAATAAAAGTGAGGGAGAAGAAGCAAACACAATATTTATAGAGGTTTGGCCAATCTCTTGCCTACGTCCTCTCTCCTTGATCTTCTTGTCAAGGGGTTGATTTCACTCTTCTTTATGAATTAGTACAAGCCACTTCAAGGTGTGAAGAGACCTCTTACACTTCCTTTTGTAGGCTTAGGAAGAACCTTCTAACCTATCCCCTTACAAAGCTTCCCACACTCTTATAAGATAGCCTTACAAGCTCACACTTTCCTTTGAATTACAGATATTAATATGAGTGGGTTGTGTACAAGGCATAACCTCTTGAGGTAGGAATTACACAAATCAAGTACAAAGAATGAATTTTGAGCTTTGAAGTCTTTCTTGAGGCTTAGAGAAGATGCTGAGTGCTTGTTCTACCTTTAATCTTCATAAATGCATGTGTTTATATTCCACAAAGAGCTGAGGACGGTTGTTAGAGCATTTAATACAATTCTTCCCATTGAAACCCTTAAAACCTAGCCATTGGGCACTGGTCTCGTGATAGGGGATTGATCCCATAACTCTAGAATTACATTCGAGGTATTCTGCCAAATAAGGATCGATCCCTTCCCTGGGGGGATAGATCCTCTTCCTTGCTTCTAGCCTTTAGAGGCATTTTGCCAAAACAAGATTGATCCCTCAACATGGGGGATTGATCCCTTAAGCCTTTCTTGCACTTTTCTGAGTTGTTTCGGGATAAAAATGATGTATTCTTTCATTTTAATTCAGTCTAAAATATTCTTTCAACTTTATAAGGATATTTCTTAACTTTCTCAATTTTCTCAATTGGAAACTTAGTCCAAAAAACTTGTCAAGTAATTTTCTAACATTGTGTCCAATATATTCTTGAGAAGGTATTCAAAGCCATAAAAAGTGAAGACCAATAATGATAATCAATTAAATCGTGGTCTTAATTTTGATAAGCAAATTTACACTATAAAATTAAATATTTAATATCACTTAAGTTTTTGTCATTTCAACATGCACATGTCAATTTAAAGCTAACAATCTCCCCCTTTTTGATATGACAAAACTTAAGATAAATTTGCGTTGAATATGTTTTGAAAAAAATAAAATACTCCCCCTCAAATTAAGCATGAAAATTTACCAAATTTACCATCACTTCTCCCTCTTTTTGTCATAGTAAACATGAGACTCCCTCTTACTAGATGCTCATTTATATAGAACATATAACAAAAGAAGTGGCAATTTAAAGCAATAATAATGTCATAAAAGGAGATGTGAATATAAACACAAACATAGACAATATTATTCAGGAACACAGGTAATATCATTCGTGAACATAAACATAGACAACAAGAATGTCATAAGCAGAAGCAGTCACATAGTCACAAACTGGCATTGGTAGACAAAACTAGATATCTTAGGTGGTTAAGGAAGCATAAAGACTGAGATATCATAGTTGGGTCCAGCTTAAGGTTGCCTATGAAAGGTCTTGTGATATTGCTCAATAAACTCTTCTTGTTGCATGCGAACGTCTTGAATTTTATCGTATAGAGCCACTTGTGTCTCTTCCACGCGATCAAGATGGGCATAGACATCTTGTTTAAAGGCCTGTTGTTGCTCTTCAAGTGATGTGAAACGTATCTCAAGTTGATTGAACCGCATTGTGACATCTTGTTGAAAAGCCTGCTAAGTGGTATTGAATTGTTGAAGCATTAACATGATCTAGTCAAGTATGGTAGGTGTAGAAGAGGAGGAAGGAGCGGAAGAGGGAGGAACCTCATGGGCTTCCTTTATAGGAGCTTGTTCCGGAGATGGGGGATGTCTATGACGCTTCTCCCATTCTTGAGCATCGTTTCTCCTTCTTAGGTACCATCCAAGATTATGCATCATTGCAAGATTTATAGTGGTACTTGGATCGGGAAGAACACCGGGTTCATAGGAGCAATCGATACCTTTGGCTAGAAGATAAAATGCCAAGGGCTGAGGAAATACTCTCGTCTTGGCACCACCCTTAACAATTTTCATCTAATTGTAGAAAATAAAGTGATTGAGATTAGGCTTTATGCCATTGGGAGAATGAATTTAATGAAGCAAAAAATGATAAAGTTTCTGGACTTGGGAGTACTTGGTGCAAAAAAGGCCGAAGATTTCAAGAGATAATGATATGTAAGAGGTGAGCAAAAACAGGGAAATCTCCAGCACGCTCGTTGACAATCTCAAACTCCAATGGAACTTCGATTTCTTCATATATGAGACCTTCATCGAGAATGCGAAAGACATAGGAAAGTGATTCCTTGAAAATTTCAATAGACATTCCCATGATGAAGGATTTAATTCCCACGACTTTGCAACAATCCTTGGGACTTGTGATGAGTTTGGTGTTGGAGAAGAAACCTGGATAATGTTTCATGGGGCAGGAGTGTTGATTTGAAGGAAGTGGGTCCATTTGAAAGCTTCAAACTTGGCAAGATACGGGAACCCAATTTCCTCAAGAAAGGCAAAATTGATAGGTCGCCAATGTTTGATTCCCATATTAGCGAACTTCTCATGGAAAGGGTTCTTTTCTTCCGCATTTCAAAAGCTTCGATTGAAGGTAGTGGGTGTGGAGGAAGAGGAAGAGGAGGAGGCTTTTTGTTTTTGTGAGGTATGTTTCACTTTAGGGGTCATTAGGAACTAGGTAGGAGTGTGTAAAATGAAGAAAAGGTCTTTGAGGAATTTTAGCAAACACGTGATGATCACAACTTTGGTGAGGCAGTGATGAGTTTATGGGAAGATTTGGAGCAACCAAGCAACACAAAACCATAGAATGCAATACAATGAGCAAGTTTGATGAAGGAGTTGTGATGAAATATGGAATAGATTGGAAGATATGAAGGCTAGAAGTTGTGCTCAAAAGATGGGTTTTGGTGAATGTGAAAGTGAGAGGGAGTGAAAAATTGTGCAAGAAATTGAAGTGGGTTTGAAAAATATGATGAAAAGGATGATAAATGCAAGAAATATGATGAAGTTTGATGAAGAAATAAGAGAAATTGAAATGTTGGGTGAAATGGCATTGGAAACAATAAAAGAGAGAAAAACGTGCAAAGATGGATGAAGTTTGGAAATAATGATGATAAGAAGTGAGAATGGTGGAAGAATGGCGTGATTTGGTTGAGAAATGAGTGAGATTGAAAGTTTAGGTATGGGAGAATCGGTGTGTGCATGAGGAAGATGATGAATAGTAAAAAAAAAGAAACGTCAACACTTTTAAAGACCCAGAAAATGGATTCTAGCTCGAAGGGATCGATCTCCTCAAGGAAGGGATTGATCCCTTCTAGGCAGAACAGATTATTTATAAAAAGCAAGGCCTTGGGATTGATCCCATGGTGATGGGGATTGATCCCTCATAGCTAAACCCCATACTTTTGGCACGAAATGCTCAAGGTATCGATCCTATTTCATTAAGGATCGACCCCTCATCCATGTGCCTCAATTTTTATGCAGAAAAATGGCTTCAAAACAAATGAAATCATGCATCGTTAGTCTTTAAAACAAAACAATATTTGAGCATGATAAAATCATTTTGTATGACTTGTAGAAAGCAAAAACACTTGGGAAAATTATTGAAAATGCATTTTGATGTGTTTTGTGAAAGTTTTTAACATGAGAGATGATTTTTTTTAAAAGCTACCGTGGTGATTATGCAAGACCTATGTTCTTTTTCAAGGTAAGTGGTAATTACTTGACATAGAACATAGTCAATCAAGTGTTGAACACATATTTCAGCAAATCATCCTAACAACTAAAGTTTATCACAAATTTTTTTTAAGAAAAATATGACATGTTAAGTATATGATGAGCAAGTAGTTAATATTTTGACTTGCATTCATCACAACCAGCTTAAACCTTTCATTCAAGAATACATAAATGACATTCAAGTTCAAGGGGCATTCATTAGACCAAGTTCACCTCTGACTGTGCAAAATCTCTCTTTATCCAAGGGTTTAGTAAAGATATCAGCCAATTGATGCAAGGTATCTATGTACTCTAGAACAATATCACCTTTTTGTACATGATCTCTTATAAAATGGTGCCTTATTTCAATAGGCTTAGTTCTAGAGTGTTGTATGGGACTTTTAGTGAGATTGATAGCACTAGTATTATCGCATTTGATATTCATCCTTATTCCATAGTCACTCATTTGTTGCTTAATCCACAATACTTGTGCACAACAACTTCCAGATTCAATATAATCAGCTTCGGTTGTGGATTGAGCTACACTATTTTGCTTCTTGGAGAACCATGAAATGAGTCTATTTCCTAAAATTGACAAGTACCGGATGTGCTTTTCCTATCAACTTTGCAACCACCAAAATCCGCATTGGAATAGGCATGAAGAGCAAAAGTAAATTCTTTAGGATACTATAGTCCGAAGGAAGAAGTGTCTTTAAGGTATCTAAGGATTTTTTTTATAGCTTGTAAGTGTGATTCTCTAAGAGATGATTGAAACCTAACGCATAAACATACACTAAACATTATATCGGTCTACTAGTAGTGAGATATAACAATGAACCAATCATAGACCTATATAATTTAGTGTCTACACATTTTCCCTCCTTCATCCTTATCAAGCTTGATAGTTGTGCTTATTGGGGTGGATTGAGGTTTGGACTCATCCATCTTAAATCTTTTGAGCAAGTCCTTACTGTATTTAGCTTGATTTATGAAGGTCCTATCTTTATATTGTTTAACTTGAAGTCCTAGAAATAAGATTAGGTCTCCCATCATGCTCATTTCAAATTCACCTTACATTAATTTGGAAAAATCTTTTCACAATAACTCATTTGTGGATCCAAAAATAATATCATCTATATAAATTTGAACCACTAACAAATTACTACCCTTAGATTGAATAAACAAGGTTGTGTCTACTTTGCCTCTTGCAAAACCTTTTTCAATCAAAAATTTGGACAATCTTTCATACCAAGCTCTAGGAGCTTGTTTTAACCCATGCAAAGCTTTTGAGAGTTTGAAAACATGATTGGGAAACTTTGGATTTTCAAAACCGGGAACTTGCTCAACATAAACCTCCTCATTTATGTAACCATTTAAGAAAGCACTTGTAACATCCATTTGATATAGTTTAAAATCTTTGTATCATGCAAAGGCAAGTAGCATCCTAATAGCTTCTAGTCTAGCTACTAGAGCATAAGTTTCCTCATAGTCTATTTCTTCTTCTTGACTATATGCTTGTGCTACTAACCTAGCCTTGTTTCTAACTATCACACTATTCTCATCCATCTTATTCATGAATTTCCATTTAGTTTCAATGATTGGATGATCCTTAGGTCTTTCCACTAGAGTCCAAACTTTACTTCTTTCAAATTGATTTAATTCCTCTTGCATAGCCATAATCCAATTTTCATCTTTGAAAGCCTCATGCACATTCTTTGGTTCAAATTGTGATAAAAAAGCTACATGTTGGCAAATATTTTTATAGGATGATCTAGTTCTAACACCAATATTTAGATCTCCAACATTGTCATTATTCTTCACATAAATAAGTTCTCTAGGACATCTTGATTCTTTCTCAATTATTTCTTGGTCTAATGACTCCTTATTATTATTTATATCAAGATCTTCTAATTGTTCCTTAACATCTTTATCTTGAGATGGATCAATTATTGGAATCAAATATTTCCACATCATCATCAAGATTAGTTGTACTAGATGAGTTTGACTCATCAAATATCACATGAATTGACTCTTCTACAGCAGGTGTTCTTTTGTTGAAAACTCTATATGCCTTAGAATTTAAAGAATATCCAAGAAAAATACCTTCATCACTTTTTGCATCAAATTTTCCTAAATTATCTTTTCCATTGTTCAAAACAAAGCATTCGCAACCAAGCGGATGAAAATAGCTAATATTAGGCATTTTTCCTTTATAAAGCTCATAAGGAGTTTTCTTTAAAATGGGCATAACCATAGCTCTATTTATAACATAACATGTAATATTAATAGCTTCAGCCTAAAAATATTTTGGCAAATTATTTTCACAAAGCATGGTTCTAGCCATTTCTTCTAAGGTTCTATTCCTCCTTTCAACTACCCCATTTTGTTGAGGAATTCTAGGAGTTAAAAAATTATGGCTAATTCCATTTTCATTACAATAATTATCAAAACCAAATTTTTGAATTCTTTTCCATGATCACTTCTAATGCTAGTAATTGAATAACCCTTTTCATTTTGAACAAGTTTTGAAAAAGTGATGAATTTTTCTAAGGCTTCATTTTTCATACCTAAGAAAAACACCCAAGAGAACCTAGTATAGTTATCAACTATGACAAAACCATAGTGTTTTCCTCCTAAACTAGTGGTTCTAGTTGGTCTAAAAAGATCTAAATGAAAGAGTTGGAGTGACCTAGAGGTTGTAATACACTTCTTAGATTTAAATGATATTCTCTTGTGCTTTCCTCTTATACAAGCCTCACACACCTTATTGTTTTCAAATTGAAGTTTAGGCAATCCTACGACTAAGTCTCTTTTAGCTAATTTAGATAAAACATGCATGCTAGCATGACCTAGTCTCCTATGCCACAACTAAGGTTCATCTCCTTTTATGGCCATAAAACATACATTTTTGTTATTAGCTCATCTAAGTGTATAATGTAAATATTTCCTTGTCTATGTCCTATGAAAAGAATTTGATTAGTCTTAGCATTAACAATATGACAACACAAAGCATCAAACACAACTTTAAAACTTTTATCACACAATTGACTAATACTAAGCAAGTTATGTTTTAATTCTTTAACATACAAGACATTTTCAATAGTTGAGGAGGAGTTACCAATGGAGCCAATTCCTTCAATTTGTCCTTTGGAGTTGTCCTTAAATTTAACTTCTCCACCACTTCAGGTTTTAGGATTTTGAATTGGCTATTGTCACCAGTCATGTGTCTTGAGCATCCAGTCTCAATGTATCAATGCTCTTTAGACTTAGCCTTGTAGCAATGCTCTTCCTCCTACACACAAATACAGCAAACTTTTATCTTAGGTACCCAAATTTTCTTGGGTCCTTGAGAGTTAGCGCTAATAATCTTTGATTCTTTAGGGATCCATTCATTCTCAATAATTCATCATTTGAATTCAAAACATGCTTAGGCACCCAAATCTTCATAACTATTTTTCCTCTAATAGTGGTCTTCCTAGATGTGCATGCTTGTGAGGAATGTCCTAATTTATTACATAAAGTGCACAACACAAATTTTTCATCCTTAGCAAGAAAATTTTTGAAATGAGTTTCCTTATTTAAAGCATTATAACCTACTCCTTTTTTATCAAAAAATGCTTTTTCGGTCTCTAGCATGTAATCAAGTTTTTGTTGACCCATATAAAATCTAGAAAATGAGTTTTGCAAATTAATGTTCTTTTTATTTAACTCTTCTATTTCTAGACTTGTATTTTTTAATTTCTTTTCACATTCTAACTTGGCATTCATGAGCATCTCATTTTCCTTTTTCAATTTTGAAATCATTTTCTTATATTTTATATTCATGCATTCAAATTCATTTGCTAAATCATCAAATGCATCTTGCTACTCATCAAATGTGTATTCATTAGTATCAAATGAGTTGGATTTTACCTTTTCATCTTCAAAGGCCATGAAGCAAAGGTTGGCTACTTTATCTTCAACATTTTCTTCATCGGAGCAATCACTATCACTCCATGTAGCCATCATTGCCTTCTTCTTTGGTTTCTTCTCACTTTGTTTTCTATAAAGAGGACAATCAAATTTAATGTGACCAGGTTTTCTACATTCATAACAAATAATTGGATCCTTTTCTTTTCTACTTGTTTCTCCTTTGCTAGAGTCTCTCCTAAGAGGTTTCCTAGAGTTTCCACTAGCACTCATCTTCATGAATTTGTTGAACCTTTTCGTAAACATAGCCATCTCAAAATCCTTATCATCACTACTATCATCATGATCATCTTTGGATTCCTCATTTGTGGTGGATTTCAAGGCAACTCTGACTTTCTTAGGAGGTTCTTGATTTCCTTTGAGTTTCATCTCATAGGTGAGTAGAAATCCCATGAGTTCATCTAAAGAAAGGGTATGGGGATCCTTTGATTCTTCAATAGTTGTAACTTTAGCTTCCCATGATTTAGGTAAGCTATTAAGAATCCTTTTCACCATTTCAACATTGGATTATGTCTTTCCTAATGACTTGAGCCCATTTATAATATCAGTAAATCTAGTAAACATGTCACTAATGGTTTCATCACTCTTCATTTTGAATGGCTTATAATCTTAGTGAGTATGCCTACTTTGGCCTCCTTGACTTGTGTAGTTCCTGTATGAGTAATTGCCAACTTATCCCTAATTTTTTTTGCATTTTCATATTGTGAGACTCTATTATACTCATTAGGTCCTAGCGCACAAAAGAGTGTGTGCATTGCCTTAGCATTTAATTATGCCATTCTAAAATCATTTGTGTCCCATTCATCCTCTTTCTTTGGCACTTCCTCCCAGTCAACTTTCTTAATTGGAACTAGAGGACCTTTGACAATAATTCTCCACACTTTATAATCATTGGCTTGAATGAATAACATCATCCTAGTCTTTAATGTGACGTCCCCGTCACTACATCTTACCACCTAACTTTTTCCTTATTATCTTATACGACTTGATTCGATTTGGTTCATCAATGTCATTCATTCTTCTCCCTAAGCTCGATATCTAATTAATTTACTTTCATTTAACAGAGTAATGATATATATAAATACCATTCTATACCACAGGATCTTACACATCATCTTAATTTAAATCCCCGACATCTTATATACATAATTGTTGCTTGTACTGTACCATAGCTGAATTACAATTTATTTTACATAATGCATAAGTATACCTTCTAGGCTAACTGGGAAGTGTATCACGAAGGTACACTTCGATATCTCAAAGGCAAGCTCCTCTATTCGGAGCGGGATTCACTTCAGATAATCTCTAGGAAAATGTTCGTAAAAGGGTGAGTTTACGCTCAGTAAGAAAATATGTAAAAGAGCATACTATGCTTCTATATGCAGTTTTCTTGCTTGGCTCTATAATGTCATGTAATTCATTATAAAGCATGCATCATGTACTTCTTTCAAACATCATTTGCAAACATGCATACTTCTTTCAAATGGTATAAGCAAGCATACTTTACATGCTTTTCTAAAACATGCATTATATATTTCTTCAAAATATACATCTTATACTTCTTTAAAACATACATCTTAAATTTTAAATCAGATGGAGACTATGTACAATTATTCAAGAAATTGCATCATCATATAAATTATTTATACCCATTTATATGATTTCAATCATGCATTAGAATAGTGGTGCACCATGTAATGATCAAGGATTCTCTCCTACCTTTAGTAATCCACAGTGAACACTAGTCAGGTGTCATTCATGGTATTGATGACCGAACTAGGGTTCCTCGCTCAAACATAATTAATACTGAGGACTTGATCAGAGTCTCTCAGCCAAGTACAGAGATGCATGATCATAACGTAGTCTATAGTCTCAAAACATTTATCATATACTTCTTCAGAAAACACTTTTGTGTTTTAAACCAAATAGGCTTTGAAATCTCTTTTCATACAGGGCAGTCGACTGGCCTTATAAGGTAGTCAGTTGCTGCCTCATATCTTCATTTATCGAAATTATTTTCATTTAAAATTTTGATATTTTTCATTTTTGAAAACACATGGGGTAGTCGACTAGCTCATATAGCAGTCGACTGGTTTTCAAACAGAATGCTTCTTAAGAAATAGCAGTCGACTGGTCATATAGCAGTCGACTGTTTTCGAAACAAAATGTTTTTGGAAAAATGGCAGTCAACTGGTCCACCTGGGCAATCGGCTGGTTTTAAAACAGAATGCATTTTAGCAAATAGCAGCAGTCGACTGTCCCATATAGCAGTCGACTGGTTTGAAACAGAATGCTTACTGGGTAAATAACAGTCGACTGGCTTACATAGCAGTCGACTGGTTTTTTTTTATTTTCAAAAAACTTCGCTTTGGTTGTCTCTAGGCAGTCAACTGCTACTTAAGGCAGTCGGCTGCTACTTAAGGCAGTCGACTGTTCCTAGCCTAATTGGCATTAGGAGTAGAAACCGAAGATGCAACTTTTCCTGCATAAAACCAACTAGTACTTCTCTCCAAAACAATCAAAATCACATTAAAACATGTGGACATAGCTACCCTACATCCGTTACATAAATTCCTTACCTAGATTACTTCGAGAACACGAAATTACTTGGTTGTACCAACCCTAGCCTTTCACTTTCTTCAACTCTGAAATCATCATATCAAATTAAACCTTTAAACAATCACCATACACATATCATACCAACTCAGTACAACTCCATATCATAAACAAAATTGAAAGAATCATCTTCTTCTTTTATCTTTGCTAGTGACCAAAATTTCAGATTTTGGGATCTCCTCCAATACTTGGATTCAATCTACCAAACTTCGAATATCGCTTAGTCTAGTGGTAATGATCGTTTTTCGTTCGACAAGCTTAACGAATCAATGACGTATGATGGTGGTCTGTCAAGGTGATAAACATGGAAACTTATGGAAACTTGGAGAGGGAACGAGAGTGAAGGGCTAGAAAGGGAGCTGTCGTGGGGATGATGATGACTCATTAACTTCATTAATTGCATGCTTTATCTCATCATCTATCTCAGCCTTTGACCCCCCTTTTACTCAAGACCCTTGGACTCATTTGACCATTAATTAATTTGTCTTCTCTCTTCCATATGACTCATATATTTAAATACTAATTAAATTTTCTGATATTAGTTTCCTTGACCATTTGACCTCGTTAACATTTAATTATTCAATTGTTCTAATTCCATTCATGTCCCATACATCATTCATACATCAAGACTTCATATTTATTTCATTACTTCAGCTTATAACACTTTACAATCATGGAGGAATTTACATGGAATTGGGAGATTTCACATTTAAATATGCATAATTTTCACCATTGAAGAGTGGTGGCCTAACTATAGAGTGTCCTTCTCTTACTAAGGGTATAGCTACACTACTTTGAGCCATCTAGATCATTTATACTTGATGAAAATTACTTTAAATCAATCTCGAGTCCAAGCTCTGATACCAATTATTGGCTTTATCGAGAGGGGGTGAATATGTTAAACTACTAAATTCGAGTTTTTAAAGACTTAGCTAAAAAATAAAACAATTTATGCAATGTATAACAAATGCAGTAAATAAAAGTGAGGGAGAAGAAGCAAACACAATATATATAGATGTTTGGCCAATCTCTTGCCTATGTCCTCTCTCCTTGATCCTCTTGTCAAGGGGTTGATTTCACTCTTCTTTGTGAATCAGTACAAGCCACTTCAAGGTGTGGAGAGACCTCTTACACTTCCTTTTGTAGGCTTAGGAAGAACCTTCTTAACCTATCCCCTTGCAAAGCTACCCACACTCTTACAAGATAGCCTTACAAGCTTACACTCTCCGTTGAATTACAAAGATTAATATGAGTGGGTTGTGTACAAGGTATAACCTCTTAAAGGTAGGAATTACACAAATCAAGTACAAAGAATGAATTTTGAGCTTTGAAGTCTTTCTTGAGGCTTAGAGAAGATGCTAAGTGCTTGTTCTACCTTTAATCTTCATAAATGCAAGTATTTATAGTCCACAAAGAGCTGAGGGCAGGTGTTAGAGCATTTAATACAATTCTTCCTATTAAAACCCTAAAAACCTAATCGTTGGGCACTATTCTCGTAATAGGAGATCGATCCTTAGCCATAGGGGATCGATTTCATAACTCCAAAAGCACATTTGAGGTATTCTGCCAAATAGGGATTGATCCCTTCCTTGGGGGGATCGATCCTCTCCCTTGCTTCTAGCCTTTGGAGGCATTCTGCCAAAACAGGATCGATCCCTCAACATGGGGGATCAATCCCTCAAGCCTTTCCTGCACTTTTTTGAGTTGTTTTGGGATAAAAATGATGTATTTTTTTATTTTAATTCGTCCAAAATATTCTTTCAACTTTATAAGGATATTTCTTAACTTTCTTAGTTGAAAACTTAGTCCAAAAAACTTGTCAAGTAATTTTCTAACATTGTGTTCAATATATTCTCGAGAAAGTATTCAAAGCCATAAAAGGTGAAGACCAATAATCAATTAAATCATGGTCTTAATTTTGATAAGCAAATTTACACTATAAAATTAAACATTTAATATCACTTAAGTTTTTGTCATTTCAAAATACACATGTCAATTAAAGCTAACAAACTCGAGTAGGGTAACCCAAATTTATGACTTTACGGGATAAAGTACTTATTTAAAATATTTTTCTCGTAATAAATCGGACTTTATACGTTAAATTACAATTTTGTCTTTTTTGCTCAATTAAACCCAATTTTGCGAGATAAGGCAAAATCCACTTCAATTAAATCAAATTAATTTAAAATGGCTTATCCTAGGCTAAATATCATCAATTTATGATGATTCAGGTGTGTTTCAGTAGGCGTGCACTTCCGTAGGTTACGGAAGTTCAACTTTTTGTACCAAAATCGATAATTAACTATGTTATTAACCAACTTAATTTATTTGGCCACAAAATCATTCCATATGTTTAAAATAAGGGTTCTTACAAAATATCATAATGTTGAACCTCTTGAATGCTTGCTTTTATGCCCTTTTATCATTTTCTAGGGGTTGCTAGGCATTTAGTGAATTTTTTTCTTGCCAACTTTCTCCAAAACTAGCCATTGGAAACTGCTAAACTTGAAAGGTATCGACACCTTACCTTTGGATATCAATACCTTATGAAGAATCTTGCACTCTAAACAAGGTCTATCGATACCAAACCCCAGGGTATTGATTCCAAAATAAAACAATTTGTTTCTATTTGATGGTAACAATTTGTTTCTATTTGATGGTAACAATAGGGGTATCGATATTGTCCATTTTGACAACCACAATTCAAATAAAGGTATTGATACCTTTTTCAAGAGTGTCGATACCTGGGATACAAAACACACAATTTTAGCTAAGTTAAGCATACGTTCTTTCATCTGAGGCGACGTTGAAAATGCTAAGCAAGCATTAACATAACTTATCTTTCAATCACATGCATATTAGTGTTTTTCTAAGTCTCTCATTATTTTAGCAATATTTCTATGTGTCATTCTTTAATTAGTTTTGAGATGGAAATATATTAAAGTATCACTAAAATCTAATTCACTTAAGTTTTTCTAGGTCATATCAAAATCCTATGTATTTCAAAGTTAACAAAATCTATTGACTTTTTTATGTATGGAAATTCAAACATTCTTATCCTTAAGAATATTTTGCTTGATAATGATAAGGTCTCGTTCTATAAGAATCCTCAAGTTAAGCTTCCTATAGTTGATCAATCCATACACTGGTCCTAACTTAATGTAATGCAGTATTGTGCTAAATCTCCCAATCATTCATTTAGATTGTTTGCTCAATTCAATTGGACTCGTATTTATCCTTACTCCTTAAACTTTAATTAGCAAAACTTGTAGATTAATCTTGATTGATGCTATGAAGTAGGAAACCCATGTTATAGTTTATACAATAAAAGCACCAGGGAAATCAATATCTTTCGTAGTGTGGAACCTAAGTATAAAGAACTATCGAGTGACTTTTTTAGTAATAATGGTATACTTCAATTGGATGAGAATAGAAGTGTAACGGTGATTTCTAAGGATAAAGAACCTTTAGATGATTGTTATCCACCTAATTCTTTATATGCTGATAATAATGTTGTTGATGATAAAGATGGCTACTATGATGTTGGTAACGAGATAATGAGTGGCTAGAATATATCAACTAGAAAAAGTTGAAAATTCTTAAAAAGAAGATGAAACACAAAAGGCATAACTAGAGTAGAAAGGTATGTACTAAGGTTAATATTTACGTTTATAGGCCTCCTATAATTACTGAAGACATCTACATTTTTTATTTTGGTATACAATTGAGGAATTCTTTTACAAAGGTTAAGCTATCAAAACTATAGAAATTGGTAAATTTCTTAGTTTCTCCTTTGTATATGAATGTGATAATTACATATCTATAAATTTGTAGAAGTGGAACAAGAAAAGCAGAAGCTCATGACAGTAGTTGTGTTTTTTCTACTATTTATACTTGGATTTTATTCAAGTTAGGTGAAAATATTGTTCAACGCTTGTTCTTTATTCTTAGATCTTTGATTATCTTGGAGTTTGTTGGGACATTGCATTATCTTTTGGGTTGCGTTTTTGGCTTTATACTTAGTAAGCTCTTGGGTTTTTATTAAGACTTCTTATTTGCTGGAACTTACCTTATTTGCAACAATAACAAATTTATTATTCACTGCAAAAACATTTAAGCTGACATTCGTACTAGTATATGTGATATTATTTCATAAGAAGAAAAAAATTATAATGACTAAGGATAAAAGATGTAATTTTATTGCAACTAATGAAGTTATTTTTTTAAAAAACTTTCTCAAGGAGAAGAATCTAAAACTTGTGGATTCGAAGTTCACATTGTAAATTTCATGAAAACTTACAATGCCTTATTGGTTTATCCAGTTTGTTTATTAATTTTTTTAATTTAATAACTTTCCCATATATGCTGAAAAATGCTGCATTAGAGTGCAATTTTTACTTGAACATGTAATCTCACAAGAAAAGTCAAAATTATGCAAGAAAAAGGTAAACATTCATGATTTTTTTACTCAATGTCTAAGATTTTACCTTTTGTGTTACATTCGAATATATAATGTAACGTTTATCTTTTAAGCTTTGCAGATACGAGTCACAAGTTATTCAATATATTGTTAAGCAAGTTCAAAATAAACTCCATCTTATAGCTTTATATGTCCCTCCATATTTAGTCGGAATTGATTCTCTCGTGACATGCATTAATTGGTGGTTAGAAGAAGATGGACCAAATAAAGTTTGCATTGCATCACTTTGTGGAATTGGAGGGATTGGGAAGACAACTATTGCCAAAGTCATTTACAATCAAAACATCCAAAGATTTGAAGGTTATAGTTTCCTAGCTGATGTTAGAGAAGCAAGTAAAGAACATAATGGCTTGGTTAGTTTGCAAAGACAACTTATATCTGATATTGTTAAGGGGAAAGCACAAAAAATACACAATACAGATGATGGAATTAATAAGATCAAAGAAGCTATATGTTGTAGAAGAATTCTTATTGTTCTTGATGATGTTGATGATTTGGAAAAAATAACTAAAATGATTGGAACCAAAGTTCCTTTTCATCCAGGAAGTAAAATCATTATAACTAGTAGGCATCGGAATATATTGACTGCTTCTTTTATTAGCCAGATGTTTGATTTAGAAGCATCATCCAATTATGAAGACTTTTGCAAAGTATTTGAAGTGAAAGAATTAGCTTTCAATGAATCACTTCAACTTTTTAACTGGTATGCCTTCCGTCATAACTCTATAACTAAGGTTTTTATGGAGTATGCAAGCAGTATAGTAAAACAATGTGGTGGGCTTCCATTAGCTCTTCAAGTCTTGGGTTCTTCTTTATCTGGAAAAAGTATGAGTGTATGGAAAAGTGCATTGGAGAAATTGGAAGCAATCCCTGACAGCAAAATTCAAAAGATTCTTAAAATAAGCTATGATTCCCTTCAAGATGATCATGATAAAAATTTATTCCTTGACATAGCTTGTTTTTTCATTGGGAAGGACAGAGATTATACAACTACAATTCTAGATGGTTGTGATTTCTATACAACAGTTGGAATTGAAAATCTCAGAGGCATGTCTCTCCTAATTGTTAATGAAAAAAACAAGCTAATGATGCATCAAATGGTTAGGGATATGGGAAGGGAAATTATACGTCAAGAATCTCCTAACCTTGGGAAACGGAGCAGGTTGTGGCACAGGGATGCATTTGATGTAATAAGAGAAAAATTTGTGAGAAACTTCATTCTAATCTATTTATTTTTGTTTATAATTTTATCATACTACTATTTTTTCAATAAATTCCTTTTCTGAAAAAAATTCTTTCTTCAGGGTTCCAAAACAATTAAATGCCTCACTCTTAACCTTCAAGAATTGCTGAAAGATAAGTTCAGAAGAGCAACTGCAAGTTTTCATTTTGCAAACCATTCAAAAAATCAATTTGTCATGTCAAATGAGGTTGATATAGAAACTGAAGCATTTGCAAAGATGAAAAGACTTAAACTACTTCAGCTAGATTATGTAAAACCTAAAGGAGACTTCAAAGATTTCCCTAAAGGCTTAATATGGTTGTGTTGGCATGGGTTTTCGATACAGTCTCTTCCAAAGGATTTTGATATTAAGAGGCTAGTTGTTCTTGACATGCGCTACAGTAGCCTAAAACATGTTTGGAATGATGCAGAGGTATGATAACTACTAATTTCTCTTTTTATTTTTTTAAAACATGACACATTTGTAAACTTTTTTTCTTTTCTACAGTGTCTTCCAAATTTGAAGATTCTTAATCTCAATCATTCACATTGCCTTCTCAAAACCCCAAACTTTTCAGGACTCCCAAGTCTTGAGAAGTTAATGCTTAAAGATTGCATAAAGTTGATTGAGGTTGACCAATCCATTGGTGAGCTAAAGACTCTTACTTTTTTAACCCTTAAAGACTGCAAAAATCTTATTAAACTTCCAAGAACAATTGGATTGCTAGTATCTATTGAAGTGCTTATTTTATCTGGTTGCTCAAGACTTGAGGATGTTCCTAGGGAGTTACATAATATGAAGTCATTAAAGGTGCTTAATTTAGATAAAACTACTCTAAATCAATCAAAATTGTGGGTGTCTTGGCTATCGCTGAAAAGAAGCAAAGAATTGGGTTTCTTTTGGGCATCTTTACCTTGCTCTTTGGTAAAGTTGAGTCTGGAAAGTTGCAGACTATCTGATGATGTTATGCCAAGTGATCTTAGCAACTTATCTTCATTGAAATATTTAAATTTAAGTAGAAATCCATTTTGCAGCCTGCCTGAGAGCATTAAGACCCTTACAAAGCTCGATGAACTTCTATTGACTTCTTGCACAAAGCTCCAACTGATTCCAAAGCTTCCAATCTTATCGTATTTTGTTGAGGTATGCTTGTCAATGTTTCCAATAATGATCTGTCTCTCAACTTCACCATGCCTGTTTTCCTCCAAACGTTGTATTATTTTTGGTTGTGAAAGACTGGTTGAGGTTCAATATTTATTCAAGTTGGAACCAATCGAAAACTTCGAAGTGGAAGAGGTTAAAAGTATATTCAACATAGACTCCATTGACAATAGTAAAGTGCAACTTTATAACTACCTAACAGACACAAAAATAGTTATTACCCCACAGGTATTTTCTTTAATATCTTTCTTAGTTTTTATTTCCTTTTTTTATTTTTCTTATATTAATTAATCAATACATTCCCAATTAACTCATGATTTTGATGGATTAGATATTACATGAATGCGGTATAACAAGCACATTTATTCAAGGAAGTGAGGTTCCAATCTGGTTTGAGCATCGCACTAAAGGGTCTCATATCGCTTTTTCTTTGCCAACGTCATCTCATCCTGGTGAAAAAATTAGTTGCTTCAACTTCTGCATTGTTTTCTCTCTTGTTAGCAATCCAATTTTTAGACTACCAAGTTTGTCCATTTGTAATGAGACCAAGGAGATCATTCGGTCTTATTTATCAAGTTTCATTGGAATTCCTGAAACCAATAATAACACTATGTTGTGGTTAATCCGATGGCCTACAATTGGTTTCGAATGGGAAAGTGGCAATTCTCTAAGCTGCAGAGTAGTAACTTCTGATCTCAACATAATAGAATTTGGAGTTACAAGTGGATTAGAAAATAACATTGGATATAATTCTAAATCTCAACACTGCCATCTTACAGGTATGAATATAATTCCAAGGGATATGAATTTTGTATACTAGTTTTTCTACCTGTGATTTTTACTGAAATTATTTAATATATGAATGTTATGATTATAATAGTAAAATAATAAATTAATGATTATGATTTAATTAATTTCAGTTACCATTTAATATATAATAAAAACATGCATCACATGTAAGTAAAAAAATATTAAAATTAAATATATTTAACTAGTGATTATGA
This sequence comes from Heritiera fomes, assembly GCA_032173925.1. Classification (NCBI taxonomy): domain Eukaryota; kingdom Viridiplantae; phylum Streptophyta; class Magnoliopsida; order Malvales; family Malvaceae; genus Heritiera; species Heritiera fomes. The sequence continues at coordinate 21,754,491 of JAPDPM010000001.1, read as the reverse complement.
CCTTGTGAGCCATAATCTTCATCCATTAAATTTAATTATATTTATAAAACTTAGTAATCAATTCAAGTATATACTTAGGTTAATGTTTCCTTACAGGATTCTTCATATTTAGTATAGACATATATGGTTCAAAAAAAAAAGTATATACACATATATGGGCATGTGCAATTTCATAAAAAGACCTTAGTAGTACTAAGTTTCAGCTTGATGGCAATTCCTTTTTGGGAAACTATTTAGAGCACTACACATTGACAGAGTTTTTCAATTTTTTTTTCTAAAATTGAATTGATGGAATTCAACCAGACCTTTCTCAGCTATATTTTTGGAAAGATCTAGCGACTCTTGTTTATCATATCATGTAAAATCATGTTCATATTATATAAAATATGAAAATTTTGTATAAAAATTCATGTTGAAACAGAAACATTAAACATGTTTTTTAACCTTACTAAATTCATATATAATTTTTACTAAATTTAAATCCTTGTCATTTTTGTGTCATTTTTTCATATCGTAGTGTCGTATTGTATTTAGAATTATCAGGTCTTTTATATTCTTTTTCAACTTGTGTAAGTTTCAGTTTGTTTAAAGTTGACTCCAATAACATTTACTACAGATGTAAAAAGCTGTAAGTTGATTTATTTTCCCCTTAGAATGTACTTGTTGCCACATTTTTTATAGGAGTTGTCTTATAATAGCTGTAAATTTTACTTGCACTATCGTTAAAATGTGACAAAAATGCTTGATGAATAATCAACAGAATTGATGATAATGACATATCTATTTATCCCATCTTTTAGGAAATGAAGAGCATGTGACAACTAGATCCATGGAGTTGGAGGTAACCAAAGACTTCTTCAATAATTTGGACTCTTGCAAAAATGTTAGAGTGCAAATTTACAATCATATTGAGGAATCAAAAACGGCAGCTTCCCCAAAGGTGTTATTTTTACTTTCCCAAATTTAGCTTTATCAATATTTTCGCTTTACTGTTTGCTATTTATATTTTTTCTTTCATATAATTTAAAAACAAAAAATTACTATATAACTAGATAATAAATAGTAGAATCATATGATATCACGACTCGAAGGCCATAGCGTGCACTTGATACTTGCACTTATTTCAGTCAACAAAATTTTGAACTAAATTTTTTCTTTATGATTTATGGTTTGTATTCGATGTTAATGTAGTTGTTAAGCAATTTTCACTTATCCTTTAATTCTTAAGTGACTTAAATTACTTTCTAGAGTAGGGAATGATTATAACTAGCCCATAATATATCTATGCTTAAAAACAAATTAAAATTATCCCCCCTTATATTTTATCCCTAATTAACCACCTGCAAATCAAATTCATTTAACACAATGCAACATAACAGTCTTTTCAAATTTAAAGTCCTAATAAGCACAACTAATCACATACATATCATATAGCATCAAAATTTTATATCAATCATGCATTTTCCTAGTTTACATCTCATCTTATAGTACTGTATCAAAAACAACCTAAAAATAACATCACATACAAAAAGAATATATCTATTCCCAAAATATCCAATGATGTGCCCCAAAGAATTGGGATGATATTCCAGGCCTCGATGAATTTCGAATGAATCCAAAATACTTTCTAAACTCAGTAATCAAGCTGTAAAAAGATTAAACAATGTTTAGTGAGAGAGAGCTCAGTAAGTCATTTATATAAGTGCAGAATTAGATTATACTATTCTAATACAATGTACGAAATCTGCAAGTATAAGTTCCCGGCACCTATCTATTCCTAGACATTCCATAATAGTAGTTAACTATATTCCAGTTTTGATACTCTTGTATCTCAGCATGTCATGTATTAGTGCACAATGTAAAGTCATGTCATGGTTCAATATGAAAACACCTACAATTACTTGTACAAGCATTTACAAAATCAAATCATGTCATCCACGGCATACCAACGCTTATAAAACTTAAGCATTATCAAATTCATGTCACACGTACTTTAAAAACATGTTCAAAGCTTGTATTATGCCAAGGCAATTCACGTGTCATATAGAAGAAAACCACATTATGTTCATGCATCCTATCAAACCATGCAAATTCCCATATTAGATAAAATCGTATCTTGTCTAAAATTCAATAGTCAATGGAATCATACTATAGACTACACTCAACATTTGACAAAAGGCTAGGCCAAGGTTCCCACAGTCATCAGTATATCAAATGTATTTTGTTTGTCAACGGACTAGGTCTCCTGCAGTGCTCAACAATATATCAGGTCTCTTGCAGGGCTTAGTACATATCAATACAAAGAATACTCCATTTGTTAACAGACTAGATCTCCTGCAGGGCTCAACAATATATTAGGTCTCTTGTAGAGCTCAACAATATACTAGATCTCCTGCAAGGCTTAATAATATACTAGGTCTCCTATAGGGCTCAATACATATAAATACAAAGAATACTCCAATTGTTAATGGACTTGATCTCCTGCAGGGCCCAACAATATACTAGGTCTCCTGCAGGGCTCAAAGTTTTACACTAGGTCTCCTACGAGGCTCAAACATGTATTAGGTCTCCTGTAGGGCTTTATCTATGGCCATAGACTTCTTCACCAATTCCCACTAAGCTGTCGGGAGTCGAGTTATATACATGACTATTTTCTTACAAATTTTCATAATCATATATTGTCACATCCCAAAATGTACAGTATTTACCATATTATAACACCACACGTGACAGTTAGGCTGTCTGCGATGCCTTTATCACTCACGTATGAAAAACAGTAACTACTATTATACTTAAATTAAATCAATAGTCGATGAGAATATTTACTGCAATATATATACAGTATGTACATGTGTTCTACATCCCTGGTATAGGAATTATACAGAGGTAGTACTGTACAACTATGTCTGAAAACATATAAAAGAAATGCTACCTCCAGGATCCACTAAGTGCTGCCTCGGGGTCAACTACGACGCAGCCAAATCTGTGGAACAGAATCACTGAAGATAGTCTGTGGAGTGAGAAAATAAAGGGGTGAGCTAACACGCTCAGTCAGAGAATTGTATTTGAAACTGATACTATAAAATCTATATGCTAAAAGCAATTGATATTCACATGATAAAACACTTAAGTAAATAAATGAGGAATTAATATTCCTTTCAAAATAATATTCATTTTCACACTTGTAAAACACCGTATAATATTTAGTTCAACACGTAGTATATCAAAAGCTCAGTAGCTACAAATAATTTAGTGCCAGCTAAAGGTTCAGTGAAAGGTACAATCATCAGTACAGTAACATGGAGACCAGGCAACACCCTAAATAAATCATGCTATAATATCATCCCAAATAGGGGAAACACATGAGATCTGTGGTCATAGTCTAGGAGGTCCACAGTGTGCACTGATCGGTGCCCACTGAAGACGCTGATAATAGGATCAGTATCTATCAGCAATAACACGCGACACATGAGCATGATACAGAGCCTAACAGTCTCAAAACAATAAACACGTGGTATAAACACCATTTATGAAATCAATTCCACTGAATATATTTTCAATCAATCTATAAATATTTAAAATGAAAATATATTCATTTTATGAATAAAAATTCATAAAATATTCATACTGTAACGATCATTCTAGAAAATGTTCTAGATATTTATAAAACAATATAAGGCACATGCTGGTACTCTCACATAAATAAAATTCCTTATCAGGAATATTTAAATATAGTTTTTCTGTAAACTATAAAATTATGCAATTTAATGAATTTCATGAAAATTTCTCAAAATTCTACTTATTTCCACTTTAGAAAAATACTAGAAATATTTTCTAAATATTTCTATAATTTTTGGCAAAATGACGGCTATTTTTAACCTAGCCTTCTTGCACGGAAATTACAGTTTATAATTTCAACAGCAGCCACAATTTCACCAAATTTCACCACTTTCAAAGGCAATTTATATCCAAATTATTTTATAAAAATAGTATGAACCAAACTATGCATTTACAGTATCCCTACGGTTCACACACGCATCCCTTACCTGTAAAATAAAATAAAATCGCCTGATAGCACCATGTACGAATCACCTCTCTCAGGCTGCAATAAAATTCACCCAAGACCATTATTCACCATAATTAAAATTCTAATAATTTTTCTTGCATTAAATTTTTACCATATTTTCAATAGAAAATATTAAACCAGTATAATTCGCACCGGTGCTAAAACCTAACTTCACCAGTTTAGCTCCGAATCGAAATTCGACTTTACCATCAATCTTATAATTTCTACAGTCTTTCAACACCCTAACATCATGATTTGAAGCATCAAACCCCACCCATTCCATCATGGCCAAAATGGCTTCTTGCCATTTTTGGTGTTTTTTTCCAAAATTTAACTAATATACTTCGTTTAATTAAGCTTAATCATCATCCTAATCCTATTTTTAAACATCAAACCATAGCAATTCACCAAGATCCTCTCATGGCGGAAACCCTCTTGAATTGCTTGAATTGGATTTAATCAAAATCAATCAAAATAAGCCCTTAATTCATGCTTAGGAAACTTAATCATGCTAAAATGAATCACTAAAATTCAAGAAATAACAAAGCATGGAAATGGGTTACCTTAACCGAAATTGAGAAAGAGGATTTCTCTTGATGTAACCACTTAATCAAGGGGCTATTGGTATGGTTTGAGAGAGGAAGACGAGTAGAGCAGTTTAGGTAGAAATAGCTTAGTGAAAATATGGTGAAAATCAAGTGTTTTTGGAAGGTTTTAGTTTCTTCTCTTTTATGCTTCCATGGAGGTCACGAGAATGAGAGAAAGAAGAAGCTACAACAGTGCCGGCAGCAGCTGGAAATATATAAAAATATTTGGACATATTTTATAAATGTTAAAAATATCAAAAATGCCATTAATGATAGGTTTTTCGGTCTTTTTCTTCCGAAATTTTTATAACTAGGCAGTTGAACTCCAAAAATTTTTTTTCCATCACCAAAAATTCGTATTAAGTGTATTTTGATAAATGGTGGTGGTTTGGTTCAGTTTAACCTTTTCGAGAAGGTGAAATTACAAAAATACCCTTACTAGGAAAATCGAGTAAAATTCTAATTTGACTATCGATTCAGTCTATCTATTTACATAATCCAGGGCTTATTTTCATGTGGAATATCATTCTTTAATCACTAGATTAAATTCTCATTTATTTTGACCTCAATTTACGAAAATGCCACCGAGCTATGTACTTAAACGTCATTTCCTAATTTGTTTTCATACTCTTCAAAAATAATCTAAATGAGGAAATTTAGACCTAAAATTCATACCGTATATTTATTAGACTTTTTGTGTATTTTCTGTTCGGTCTCACGTCCATCCGGGCACTGTAGAACCTGTGCGACCTACCACACTATACTGGCTCATATCTACGAAATTCACAGGAAATGAACAGTGTGAGTGTCCTTACATGTGAAATAGTATCTGAATACACGGTTCTCACATATATATACATGCACATATATCTACTGTATGCCTCATGGGTAGAGCATATAAGATGCAGTGCTGATTGTCTCTAAAAACATTTACTTACATGTTCAAAACTCATATGTACTCAAAATACAAAGATCATATCAAGCTTTTCTATTTAAAATCATTCGTTCACTTGCATTATGTCATAGGCCCTTTCATTTCAAACTGTTTCAATGAATTCAAAGTTTCCATCTATACATTAAACCAATGCATAATTTTCAAACACTCAAGTCTCACGCTATACGTGCTTGAAGCCTATGTAATTAAAACCTAAGTTCAAACATCATGATATAATGGTTAAGCAAAGCAAAGTATGAACGCATTCTTTCGTTAGACATCCCAATCAAGTAATAATTATAGCACTAATCAAATATTAATACCCTTATAAATTATCTACCTTGATTCACATCAACTTGGCATTTGCGTTATACCTATATCACTATCACATAGCTATCCAAATCCAGTCAATTGCACTGTATGGACTATTATGCCCTCGTTAGGCAATAAGATCACGCAAGATATATTTACTCTTATATTCTCCTAATGCCATTCACATATATATTTTCTGATAGCTACCACAAAAATTGAATATCATTTAACATTCAAGTCCTTACTCCACTATCAAATCCACGAAATCACAATGTGTCATATGTTTTCATGTTCAACAATTACTATGCGACCTAAAGGTCACCTATCCCTTTTAAAGTCCTTGATATATCTTTTTTTTCCTTAACCCAATGTGTCATTTTCAAATACCCTCATCTCTATTAAGCGTACCTAACAACAACTTCACTAAAGCACGAGTTAGAACCCAAGTGTTATAAGCATTAAGTATTAAGCCAAATGCAGCTATCTCATTGCTATCCCAACTCAGTTTAAGACATAACACTTGTATCACATTGTCACAAGTACTACATGGGCTATCATGCCTTCAATGAGCAGTAAGATCACATAAGGGTCATATATCCTATTAGATATATTATTATAATCAACCTATACATTCCACATTCATCAATCTCAATTCTCTTGTTCATAAATCCTCAAGGTCTCTAAGTATACATCAACGATTCATTGTCATTTCACAATATTGTCAAACTGTTTTAATCACTTTTACTTTTCAATATTGATACTATGATCCAACAAAAATTCTGGCATTATAACGACATAATTCTAACTATCCCTAGTACCACAATCATGTGGCCTTTAAATCTGTATCATCCTCCAACATATTTATATAATTATATTTCACAATATATTTATATCATCTCAATCACATTTATATCTAAGTACCGATACTAAAACCCAACACTAATATGGGTCATTTTAGTATCTTATTAATATTTAAATATTTGAAGGACTTATCTATAGTCACATGATCACAACTCTATCGTTATTCGTTTTTTTTCTCAATTCATTATCTCATATTCTTATCAGTCCATATATATTCACTAAGTCATAACTCATCATTATCATCACAAAATCACAATCAACTATACAATATAATTTTACTTCTACGTCATACCAATGTTTTACTAATTTACTAAAGCTTAGCACTTTTTCGGCTTCCGAACCTAGCCGAATTCCACCATTTGCCTCATTACTATTTTCCCTTCGTCTAAGCTTAGAAATCCAAGAAAATCGCCCAAGCTTCTCTCTTTTCTTCTCCACTTTTCTGTCTCCTTTTGAGCCTTATTTCAACACCTCGAAAATCGTGCAAACCAAATCTCCCTTGCTCTAGGCTGTTTCCAGCCCTCAAAAATAGCCACATTCCATCCTTGATCAGCCACGACCGGAACCCCAATACTCACCTATTACCGCACCCGATCGCTAAGCTTCAATCTTTTAGAAACGTCATATTCAGCCTCTTAGAATCCTCTGCTTCTACTCCTCAAACACAGCCCCACAATCGCCTCAATACTCCCCTGTTTACACCTGTTACCAGCCCTTTTCTTCCCTTGTTTCACCCTGTCCGGCACCCTTCTTCAGTGCCCCTAATCAATACCTAAAAATGCCCTATTCAACCTCTGTTTCGGCCTTTCAATCTTCTCTTACAACACCTAAATCGAGCCTCTTCAGCCCACGGTTTCTTCTTTCTCTGGCAGCAGCGGTTGTTGCCTCCTTTCTCATCTCTTCTCATTCTTCTTTCCTTTCTCTTCCCTTGCTCAGCTTTCCTTCATCTCTTCTATTTCTCATTTTTGTTTTGACGGGCGTAGGCAATGTCCTTTGGTGCATGCTCTGATCTGTTTTTTTTTTTACCGCTGAACCCTCCAAATTCGGTTCAGCTCCTTTTGTTTCTTGGTTGGCCCTCGCCGGTGGCAGCAAGATCGTCGACTCGAGGCGGTGGTAGGAGGCCCCCCTTCTCTATCTTTTCTTCCGTTTTCTCCCCTCCTCTGCTTTTGTCTAAAAGAGGAGGATATTTCCCACCACCCCGATTTTTTCTAAATCCTTTCTCTTTTCTTTTTTTTTAATCTTTATAATAATAATAATAATAATAATAATAATAATAATAATAATAATAATATAAATGTACATTTATATATAATTATATACATATATATTATTATTTCATTCATTATTATATAAATGTATATTTTGTTAACCTTTCCCTTAAATAATATATATTTATTTAGATTTATATATATTATTTTCCTATATAAATCCTTGATATTTAACACAATTAAATTTTCTTTTCCAAATTTAACAATCAACTAAATAAATAAATTTCCTTTTTTTCAATTACGGTATTTTCATATTTAATTCTCTAATAAGTCACTTTAATCATATACAACTAATTAAAATATTTGATCCCTTAAACAAATTATTTTGTATACTCGAATAGATCCATTAACATCAAAAATTAAATTTCGATAATTATAATTCTTCAAGGGTACAAATTCTTCAATTTAATTATCGATTCTATATTTTTCAACAAGTCACATAAATTCACAAGACTTTACAATAACCCAATTTACTCACCAAATATTGAAATTTGTGGTTATCACAATTGACTTCACTCAAATTTAGAAAAGGTAAAGTTATATGAGAAAGATAATGGGCTAAAATACTAAAAAAACCCTTGAACTTTGTTAGTTTATTTAAAGGATTTATATATGATGCACTGACAGTGTATAGTTTCTATATACTGTCAATGCACTAAAAGTTGACACCTCATCAATAGACCCTTATATGCAAATACAAATAAATTTTTTTAATTTGCCCATAAGGGCCTATTGATGAGGTGTCAACCTCTGATGCATTGACAGTGTATAAAAACTATACACTGTCAGCGCATCATATACAAACTCTTATTTAAATAAGCCCTTATACTTTTGTTGCATCTAATTAAGCCCTTAAACTTTAATTTGTATCTAAATAAGTGCTTAACATTTAATTTATACTTAAATAAGCCATCAATATAAATAAATCTTTTATAGGAGTGGATAATTGATTTTTTTGATTGGGTTTAAAACCAAATTTCTTACATAAAAAGTGTTGGTTAGATAGAATATAATATATAATATTTAATTATATATATTATATATTGTATATTTAAAAAATTTCAACTAATGTAGTCGATTTAATTTGTAATTTTAGACATAAATTTAGTAGAATAAACTGACCTAAAAAAATTAACTTAAACAAGAAAGTGACTTAATCGATTCAAATTAATTAAATTTTAATTGGTTAAATCAGTTTGAATTAGTTTTTATTCATATGTAATCTTTTATCTGAAATAAAGGCTTATTTGATTATCAATCAAAGTACAAGGGCTTATTTGAATATAATAATAGTATAAGGGATTATTTAAATAAAGTAATAAAGTTTAAAGGCTTTTTTAGTATTTTACCCAAGATAAGTTTTCGTATAATCTTCTTATATTAATCCTATTGGAATTAAATAAAAACTTAAAAAGCGAGATCACATAAGTAGTTTTTTTTATAATGGAAATAATTTGTAATATTCAAAATATTTTAAAAATATCCTTTTATTTATATTTAAACAGGGTTATAAAGTCCCACAAGTGCGGATTTTTCACCTAATTATATATTATTAATTTATTAGTCGTTAGTTTGATTTTTTTTTGAGGGTTTTTCTTTTTGAAGTACATAAAGATTGATCAATTATGATTGTAATTTCCACTATCAGATCTAATTCATCAAAAAACCACAATTATAAAAGTTTGAATCGATACAATATGACCAATGCAAATAAGATTATTTGTGTAACATCCCGTTACCACATTTTTCATGTATTTCCATACAACTTTACCGGTTGGGCTGTCTACGATGCCATTAACATTTAACAGTAACTATAATAAATGATAAACATTTATTTAACAAAAACGGAATATGAAAATTCTTTTCATTATTCCTTACGTCTGACATCTCCTATTGTCTTTATTTCAATAAAGTGGTACTGTATACATATGTCTGAAATGTAAAAGAGAAGAGACTGTACCTGTCATGTTTAACATCCATCTTGGAGCTACTTCTCTAACTCCGTGTCTTTTATTTGTGGAGTTAAAACAAAGGGGTGAGCGATTCATACGCTCAGTAAAGGAAACGTATGCTGCTTTAAATAAAGCAAAACTATATATCACAATGCATTTATTCTTTTCTTTACAATAACCTAGTAGAAAAGACAGTGGATATATAGTCAACAACTCTCTTAAAACACCATTCAAACCACTGGTTAAACAGTTTACTTTAAAATGTAGTAAACGGTAAATAGGATTTGATAAATCCTCTCAATAAACAGAAATCAACAAGTCGAGACTAGGCATCACCCTATAAATAAATCATGCTATCATCGTTCCCCCTCCCCCTTGAGAGAACGGAATCTACCGCTATTGGGGTGCACCCGTAGGCCATCGCCCCTCACGACTATCTCAGATCTATGGCCACAATCTATAGGTGGTCCTCGGGTCCACTTGCCAAGTGACCTCGAGACCGCCGATGACTTGGCGGGTCCATCAACCCTGTGACGCCCTGAGGTGCACTCCTTGGTCCATCGACCGAGCCACCGCCCCAGGCAGGTCATGCAACTACATGAGTAATAATGCATGAATTTAGGGCCTAAAGTCTCAAAAATCACTTTATATTTCATGAAAACCTTTATGGAATTATCTCACAATATTATCATTTTCTCAAAATGATTTGATTTCCAAACAGGTTTAGGCTTTCTGTTTACAAAACACCTTGAAAACATTCCAAAATCTCAATCTTTAAAACCTGCTCGCCAATGGTCCTCGCCCAATCTGGCTTACCCATGGCAGCTCGCCCAGTGCGGAGAACATCTGTTCGCCCGCCCAACTTTGCTTTTAAATCAGAAAGCAAAACTGGCTCGCCCTCAGTGGCTCGCCCATTAGTCAACTCGCCCAGAAGGGTTTATATTTTCTATTTTCGAGATATTAAAATGGCTCATTTTTCCTTAAGAAAATACCATCGAAATCTGTTCGCCATGGTCAGCTCGCCCATTTGGCTCGCCCATGGTCAACCATCAGTGCGGGAATTAGTATTCGCCCGCCACTTAGCTTTTCAAAACAAAGCAACCTGGCTCGTCTTAGAGGCTCGTCCATAAGAATATCAAGGGGCTCGCCCAACCTGGCTCGCCCGCCTTCTATTTAAAACAGGGTTACTCGCCCAAGGTGTCATAAAAGGGTTCTTCGCCCAAAAATCATAAAGAGTTTGGATTGCCCGCCAATACCAGTTCGCCCGAAAATACCATAAGGGCCGGCTTAGTAGCTTGCCCAATATCAAATAAGTTTCTCAAACAATGCATGTCAGAAAACAAAACATTTAACTTAATGTTTTCATAAAATTTACTCCACAGGACATGCATCACTTCACACACATCTCCCTTACCTGATTCAACGAAGCCTTGCTTCCTTCTCGCCTTCCAAATCGCATTTACCGAGTTCATAATTCCCGGCTGCAAATAATTTATAAATTCTATTAATATTTTCATATCACTTGGCGAGATTGCGATAAATAAATTGACTACTCGCCCAACAGAGCTCTAACTAGCTCGCCCGACACAGCTCGCCATTCACCGAATGGTTTACACGTGGCAGATCGCCCGCCATTTCTCACCATACATTTTTAGCTCGCCCAGCATTCAACTCACCAAGCCTTTATTGGCTTAAATTTGGGAGTTCGCCCCCAACTCTACTCGCCCAATCCTTTACAAATGAGTTCGCTCGACAAGTCTTTTAAGTCTAAGGTGGGCTCGCTAATGACTAACATATGGCGTCCTCGCCCACAATTACACTTCACATTATTTAGTTCACCAATGATTGCTAAGCTCACCACTGAGCTCGCCCACTTATTTTCACTTCTACATTATTCCTATTTCTTTCCTTGTTTTCATATTCTCTACGGATCTAACTCAAAACAAGGCTGCCTCTATGTTTATTATTTTGTAAAACATAGAAATCTATCATCAAACACCAAGATAATCATAGAAATAAGGAAGCTCACCTTAACCATCTGCACTTCCAGAATAGGTTGTTTTCTGTCTCACGTTGGCCTCCTTTGCTTATTCTTTTAGCTCAACCAACTAAGAAGGAAAGGTTTGCAAGCTGGTTTACTTGTTTAGCCAACTTAAGGGTGAAGCTTAGTAGATCAACCATAGTAGGAATGGAAGAATTAGAATATTAACTTGCAGTAGAAGAACTTCCGTGAAGAAGATGGACTTGGCTAAATCGATTTTCCTCACTTGTTTCTTCTTATATAGCTCAACTTATCCAATCCAACTCTACCACCCATCCCTTATCTGCTTCTTTCATCATTTCACGTCTATCACTCCTTTAATGCATGAAGAAAACTGAAGCACAAGTGGCGTGAAAGTCCTCCTTCCACACTCCTTTTTCTGCTTCAATTGACTTTGTTTTGCTCTTCAACCAATAAGGATAATTCCTTTATTGACTTTAGCATTCTCTCTATTAATTGTCTTCAACTATGGGGCATTCAAAGTCAATTTTTGCTGCACGGTTCTGATTTATTATTTCATTCTATCCGTGCTAATTTCAGTTCGCCTAGTCAACTTGAGGCCTCAGCTCGCCAACACATATTCAGTTCACCAACCATTCAGCTTGCCAGCTTTATCTTGGCAATTGCAAGAAATTCCTTTTTCTTGGCAATCACATTGAGACTTAGCGAATGGCAGTTGCCTTTCTCGCCAACTAAGTATGGCGATCACAAGTTCTCGCCCTTTTGGGGCCATCACCAGGTATGGCTCAACTCGCAAACCTTGTTCTGATTCACCTCACACGTTGGCGAACACACCTACTCGTCCACGCCCTCGTCCAACACGCCATCACCATTGGCGATCACACCATTACCTTGCTCGCCCATTGGCGAGCCGTTTCTTCATAGTACTCGCCCGTCGAGTATTTCACAAAAATTGCTCCCTTTTCATCCTAAGTTAAGGAGCATTTCACTTAAGTGAAATCAATATTCATTATTTATTTAATTTTTTCAATATCAATTTCATGAAATTAGACTCTACAGTAGTGTAGAATCAGGTCTTACAATTTGATTACAAAGTGAAATGTGACATATTTTAAAATGGATTAATATCTACTTGTTAATAGAATTTTTAGACCCTACAAGCATGGTTAACTATGTTATAAGTCTTGAATTTTTTCTTATTAAAATAATATTTACTTCTGTATTTTAAACATATATTTGATCTTTTGCTTTTAGATGAGAAAGAAAAAGGGCAAAGTAAAATTTCAACCTAAAGGCCTTAACCCATAGAATTTATGGAAGATTACCATAGCCATGAGATTATTTATATCCCATTGCATTGTATTAAACTTTCTTATTAAACAAGGCAACATACTTTATACTTTTGTAAACTTAAAATTTTATGAATTTGACATAAAGACATAAATTTAAATTTGAAACAATTTTTTTCATTTTTTTAAAAAATTTTTTTAGCATAATTGAATACTTCTTTAACTTATTATAATTTTTATTCAATGCTACAGGTGTTATATGATTGTGGCATAGTTTCTGAATTTGATCAATCGAAGGATATTCTATTTAATTACTATGGCACTTGTGTTCCTAGGCCTAAGATTTCATTTATTGTGCCTCCATCCAGTGGAAAGATTAGCTGGTTAAAATCGTTTATCGTTATTTATGCCGATAACGATAGAACATTGGATTTGTTTCCTCGAGTTGAGATCGTTAACGTGACCAAAGGTACAAAGTGGAGCTATGCTAAACATTTCGTCAGAATCCCTGAAACCAAAAACACTGTAATCAATTGGCTGAGTAGTTGGAAATTTGGGGGTGAACTAGAAGCTGGTGATCGTGTGAACCTTACAGTGTTTTCAGATTCATGTTTCATAAAAAGTGACATCGACCTCGTATATGATCAAGGCAATCTCGTTGATCGGTACTTACGAGATATGACTAAATGTTCTGGTCGACTTGTTGGGATTTACACATATCATTTGTTTAAACTCTATAGAACATTGTATAGGATGAGCTTAGTTAGAGAGTGATTGATTGATTATAGGATTTATTTGGAACAAACAAGATAACTCATCATGCCATGTGTCTTTTGTTCTAAGGCATCTCTGTGGCTAGTTAATATTGTATCTCTACAGTATTTATCTTGACTAGTCATGAGATTTCCATTTTCATTATAATTATAGATTTATATATGATGCACTGACAGTGTATAGTTTCTATACACTATCAATGCACCAGAGGTTGACACCTCATCAATAGGTCCTTATATGCAAATATAAATAAATTTTTTTAATTTGCTCATAAGGGCCTGTTGATGAGGTGTCAACCTCTGATGTATTGACAGTGTGTAGTTTCTATACACTGTCAGTGCATCATATACAAATTCTATAATTATTGTTTTATTATGCATTCAGATCAATATCTTCAAGTTTTAGATGGACTTAATATATTAATATCAATATAATGTATTGAATATTTCACTTTTAAAATGGTTCTTTCAAAAATCAAATTTTGGTTGACAGATTTTTTTTTTTGCAAACTAAAGTAATCTTTTGTAAGTTATTATTATTTGAAAATAGTGTTTATTTCTTTAATTTTACGAAATTATATTAACGGTTTGGTCTGAGAATTTAACCACTAGACGCGAAAACTATAAGAGTCACCATCAATTGTGATTATTCACCTATTCTAACTAGAAATAATGCTAGGATAATATTCAAAGAATATGATCAGGTATAATGAAGGATTAGCACTCCCATAAAATCCATTTTAAAATAGTATCAACTAGTTTTAAGTTGTCTTCAAAAATTGCATTGTGCTTATATTAAATTCGATATAATTATGTATTGAGAAAATTTTCTAAGATCTTTTCATCAATTTGGCTCTAGTTTTAGAAAATTTCCTCATCTCAAGATGTTTAAGAAGTATCATTGACTGTCTTGAAAACTGTCATTAGATAAATTAAGTGTTTTATAAAAATTTAATTTTTCCTAACTTTTGGCTCTATGTAGAATTTCCAATTTTTCTAATCTTATTTCATATTATTTTCACTTATTTACTTACACTTTGTTTAGAAAATATATATGAATTAAGGTTTATTAAAGATACTTTTTTAAGCATTTCCTCAATTTGGCTCAGAAGTCGGGTCCACTTCTTTTTCTTCTCCTCCCCACTTTCTTACTGTCCTCAGACCCGAATGACTCTTGTTTTGAATAGCCTTTGATCAGTTTTGGGACCTCCTCGTTTCCTCTTTCCATCAGGATAATGGTTTTCATTATCCCCTTGAAGATTTTGATGAGGCAGTGATACTCATGACTTTCTTTCAAAGTTTCTTGAACATTACCTGGTAAACATAGAGTTTCCCATATACATGAGTTTGAGTTTCTGTCTTGAATTGCATCACATAGTCAATTTGGATGCATTTTGATTTAATGGCTTTATTTGTACTGCTTGTTTCTTTATCCATGTGCACAAATACCTTGCTACATAGACATGGATTTTGTGTGCGACATTTGTGCATACCAGTATGGTTACCTAATATTTCTAGTAATTTTTTTCATTAATTTGTCATATCTATGATAGTTCAAAGTGTCTAAGAAAAATGGCATATGTTTGAGTAAAGTCAAGTCCATGTAACATAAAACATGCCCTTCATAACAGTTAACCTGTTCATTTGAATTTTTTATTCGCACTATAAGTAACCTAAAATCATATTTTATTAAAATGAGCAGATGGCTACAATTTGTTACTGAAAGATAACTTTCAAATAAAAGTGAATTATCCATCTTGTTACCTGTGAAAGTTAAATTTGTCAAAAATGTTTTTGCGATCAAGTGAAAACCAAAGAAAGCATAAATAAATAGGAGTTTATCGGCATATATAGTTTGCGGAACCATGCTTTAATCCAAACCATCATTTTAGTATAAATCTTTCTATTCATTCTTTTTAGCCTTTTTTGTAGACATGGAATATTATCTATGCATCTTTTTCTACTTGAAATCTTTGTCAATATTATTAGCTGTGTAAACACCTTATTTTGTCCAGTTTCTCAATTTGTAAAAATAATTAATTGGGTTAAATGACATTGTATTTTAATATAAAATTAGGCTGGAATTAAATTAGAATTTTTAGATTTAGAATTAACATTAATTAGGAAATTAAAATTAAAATAGGATTTAAGAAAAATAAAAAGAAAGGATAAGAAAAGAAAATAAAATTAATTTTAGGATAAGATAATTAGAGTTTTTTAGGATAATTATTTGGATTAATATTAAATTTGGTAGAGTTAGATTAGGATTAATATAAGAATTAGATAAATAAAATATTAAAAAATAGGAGATAATTATTAGAACAGGTATAGTTGTATTAGGACATTAACTAATTTGTGGTTATAAAAAGGATTAAAGCTTAGGGTTTAACACAAACAATTATATACACAATCTGCACTCTTTCCTGTTTGCTGCATTGACCTACCTCGCGCACCACCTGTCGCCGGCCTGTTTCGTTATAGTTCCACAGCGATTCTACCCTTGCTTTTCATCATCATCATCGCTTCATCCTCAAAACCATTTTTGTACGGGTCGCTATCCTCCTACACTGCACAGTTGCTCGTCATTGCAGCAAGACCTTGCACCGATTCACTCTACCACCTTGCAACATCCTTTCACGCTAACAACTTGGCCCCGTCTCTCCTTGAATAGCTTGCACCATCTGTTTCACTAACAAACCTACAGCCACGCATCCATCATCGCCTCACTTCCCAGTCTGACGATCGTTGCATCTTTCTCATCTCACCATCATCAATCACCAACTCCATCGCCTATCCCTGCCTCGTGCCAAATCAGAAACCATCACTGCCGTCGTCGCTTTCCCAGGCATCGCACCAACCATCGCCTGCCTTGCTTTTTGCGATTATCCAGTTGTAGTTTGTTTTCTCGCACAGCAAGATTTCAATCATCTTCCCGCAGTGCTACAGCTGCTGTATATTCTCACTTCCATCACGAGTTGCTCTGCTTCATCATCCTTGCTGCCTCTGTTCTATCGTAGCATTGTGTGAAGACCGAGAATTTTCTAAATAAATATAAGGTATCCGAAAAATTTAATTTGGACAAATTGAAATCCAAATTTAAATAAGAAATGAAAAGGAAAATTAAATTGGAAATAAGAAATGAAGGAGGAAATTTAATTTGGATAAATGAAAATCCAAATTAAATAAGAAAATGGAGAAAATAATTTTGGATATTTGGAAATCCAAAACTTAATAAGAAATAAAAATATTTTTTGATATATTTATATAATGATATTATATAAATATACTTTTGATAAATATAAATATTATTTTTGTATTAAAAGTGTAAAAATATGTATATGTATTTTGATACAAAAAAATATGTATTTAAATACATATTATAATGGCATATTTATATATAATTATAATTATATGTATAATTATAATGTGTATATTTACTATTATTAATTAAGTATATTAATAAATAATAAAAAAAAAGAAAAGAACGGAAAGGAGGGTCGGGCACCCCCCTTCCCATTTCCTTTCTCCTCTGTTGCAAACAGAGGAGAAAGGCCAAATGAATGCCGGCCCTTGCCGGCCAGCCAAAAGAGAAAGGGGAAGGGAGGAGCGATGTCACCGGCGGAGAAGAAGCAAGCGGTGACGGCGCGAGGCGGAAAGGAAAGAAAAATTGGGCGGAGACCGAAGCGGGAGGAAGGAAAACCGAAAGGAGAAGGAAAAAGGAAAGGAGGCGACGCCGGCCGATCCACCGGTCGTCGCCGCCTTGCGAAGCCCCGGTGAAGCCAGATCTGGAGGGAGAACGCCCGACGGTGAAGAAAACGACAAGAAAAGAGAAGAAGAAAAGAGAGAAGGAGCCGCCGCCGCCCGTCCCAGATCTGCTACCGCCGGCGCCGCCGATCGAGAAACGGAGGCCAGATTCGGCATCCTCACGATGTCGACTAGCTGTGGGAGGCTAGAACCGGTGGAGAGGGTGATCGCCGGTGGCTGAACCGGCCAGGTGAAGGTGAACCAGCCCGAACCGGTCCGAACCGGTTCAGGCCAAAAAAAAAACAGAACAGAAAAAAAAGAAAGAAGAAAAGAAAAGAAAAGGAGAAAGAAAAGAAGGAAGAAGAAGAAGAAGGAAAGGAAAAAGAAAGAGAAGAAAAGGAAAAGAAATTGGTAAGGAAGAAACAATAAATTGATTTATATTTATTGAATAAGTTTATTAATATGTATTTATGCAAGTGCAATTGGTGTTGTTGAAATTGTAGCAGAGGTGACAAAGATGTGATTTGGTGTCCGACGATGCTGGGAGCTTGTCAAGGCGCTAAGCTTCAACACCAAGTAAGATACTTTTATAAAGCATTAGTAGCATCATATTGTATGTGGGATTTTATGATTTTTATATGATGCATAGATGGAATGAATTTAAATGGAATTGTGAAAATTTTTATATGATTTATAGATTGAATTGATGTTAAAAATGCTAAGAGGACCCACAACTGATGGTGGGGGTCTTAGTAAGAGATAAAGAAAATGTGAGAATCAACGGCTGCAATTATAAACTGTTTTCCGTGCAGGAGGCTTAGTAAAAATTAAGCCGTTATGCTGCCAAAATTTTTAGGAAAATGTTTGAGGAAAAAGATTAAGTTTCTCACATAAATGGAATCTTGGAGATAATTATTGGAAATAAATATTAAAAGGATTTTATGGTATTTCTGAAAGAGTTTGATATTGAAATCGATGGGAAGATAGATCATTGAAAACGATAATGTGATGAATTATATGGTCTAAGCCTTATAGAATTGATAAATCAAGTGATTTTAATATCACAAATGGTATCAAATTGAGATTGAGGTGAAATTAATTATTAGACGGATCACAGATAAAAGTGATGATAATTATATGATACAACTTAAAAGAGAAAAATCGAAGTTGTGATTTAGATGGTCAAATGATAGAATGACGGAATTATCAATCGAGTGACGATTATAGAATTGATAGATTCAAATAAATGGACCGTCTTAGTGGTATGATTGTGATATCGATGTTAAATAGATGTGAACTGATATTTTTGCAATAATATGGATAGTCGCAAGACGACTCAAATGATTGAAACACTTTTGATAGTTGAAATTGGCAAATTCTTTTAAGTGGTAAATTGCCAATCAAAAATCAAATTGAGGACGTTTTATAGATAATTTTAGCATGATATTACATTCTACAGGCCATATGAAAAGTGAATTGAGGATTGTGATATGATTTTATGATAGTGAATGAAATTGAACCGCAAGTCGAAAATTCTGAATATGTACCAATAGGTCAAACCATAAATGAAATTGATAAGCGATTATTGATCTTGTGGTTCTACGATCCTCGATGTCGACTCTGGAATAGATATCGAATGAGGATATTAGTAATTCATAATTTCAGTATCCTGATGGCTATATGGAAACATGATATTTAGATGCTCATAGATACTAAGAGGATTCACACTGATGATGTGGTTCTAGTATCGATAATAAAATGTACAAATGATTATTATAGTCGATAATTATCGAAAAAGGATATTGAATACCGAATGGTTTGAATACCAAGTGATCTGGTTATTAAATAATTAGAGTATTGAATAATCTGAATACCGAAGGAAATGAATCTTGAATGATTTGAATACTAATTTACTGATGTGTCAAAAGGATAGTTTGAAATCGAATGATTGATGGTGATAAAGTTAAATGAATTGTTTCACCGTATTAGATGAAGGTATTACTCATATGGACGTTTGAAACTATTATTAAAATTACATACGGAAATGATTTCATAGCATCGCTTTTAAGCATAATTTGCTATAGTTTCAGATGTTATAATAGCATTTATATAAATGCTATAAAGTATAGATTAGCTTTAAAAAAAAAGTATATGGTATATATGTATTTTTATATACGAAACCTCTTAAAGAACTTCACCATATACTTTACATGATTTTAAAAAGAAAAGTTAAAGATTTAAATGCTTTATGAGACTGTAGGCACCCTAAAAGAATTAAATTCAATAAAGCATAGTGGAAACCGCCTAATTGGAGCTTTGCTCATTAGGCAGATATGCTTGTCCGACAATAGTCGTGGACAGGTCTCAGTCACGCCTGATCAGTGGGGCTGAGAGAGATGAGGTCTATGGCCATAGATAGCGCCCTAGTTGGTTTCCAAGGGACGATGACATGATTTTCACTGCTAGCTACAGTGATTTAAGTCTTTATTGATAGAGAGATGATAGGGATCTAGCCTAGTCTCTAACTGATATGATATGAAGTCTAGAGTATGATTTTATTGATATGAACTCTAGACTTGACATGATTTATACTGTACATGAAACAGATTTGAAATGAAATATGTTTTGAAACAGTACATGTTTTAAAAGTCCATGAGATATGATTTCGACACTTATATGAATTATACGTAATTTTGTGTCGAACATGGCATGATATGCGGTCTAGAGTATAGTTTGATTTGATATGAATTCTAGACCTGATATGATTTACAGTATATGTTTTAAAAGTATATGATAAATGATTTCGACACTGATATGATTTATATACGATTTCGTGTCGAATTTAAAATGATATGCGGTCTAGAGTATAAATCGATTTGAAATGAACTCTAAACCTGATATGACTTATAGTATATGAAAAATGTTTTAAAACCGCACATGTTTTAGACATGCTCTGAAAATGAATACATGAATTGAATTTGAACATGTATTTATCATGCCATAAAGGTAGACTTGAATGAATTGAAAATTCATAAGTGGAGCATGTTCTAAAGTACATATGACACGATTAGAGATGATAACGGTTTATACAGTAAAGTTACATAATTGCATATTAAACATGAAGAATATATGAGGAGTATCATGACTCGGTGGTAACGATATTTCATCTATATGATGTCATGATACGATATGAAACATTAATATAGAAATACACGAAGAGAATTATGACTTCGTACCACCGTGATCATGATCCACAATATGAGAATGGATAAGAGATGATATGAGAATTGATAAGAGATGATATGAGAATCGATACGAGATGATAGAATACAGAAATATGATTATGAAATGAAAAGTAAATATGAGAATTGATATGGGATGATATCATACCAAAGTATGATTATGAAATCAAAAGTGAAAATGAGAAGTGATAATGAGATGTATCGATGAGAAAGGATTAACTGTAATTGCATCCTTACAAGTTTTAAGCATTACAGTTTAAGACAGTATAATCCTACTCATGTATTTATATTAGTATCTTACTGAGCCGTGGTTTTGCTCACCCCACTAAATTTCATCTCTTTCAGATTATTGAAGTTAACATCTGCCATGTGAGCTGCTCAGTGGGCATCGGAGACGGTATATGGACTTAGTACTAGTCTTCCGAGGTATATGTTTCTTATAAAATACTTGTTTACATGTAAGACTTAAATTGATGCACAGTACATATTCTGTTTAACAAGTTGGGATGTAACTAAGAATCGTTTCCGTGGTTGTTAAATATTTAAATGGAATAACTATAGGTCACCGAGATAGTATAGTAACTACACTGACACCGAATACAAACCTTAAAATGAAAAAGAAAAATTTAGTCCATAAATTTGTAGACTAAGAAAAGTATAAGTATAAAGGAAAGTCGCGGCCTTCGGGTCGTGACACATTGTTTCTATCACCGTTCTTTACATTCTACCATCTCCAAATAGTCCATTTCTGATACTGTCCTTGAAGGAAGGAGCAAAGCAGACCGAAAAAGAAAAGCAAGTTAGATACGTGAAGAAAGGAAGAACAAAGAAGGAATAGAAAGGGCTGCAACATTATTGGCTAGCAGGTAAAAGAAAGTAAGGAGGTTTATTATGGCATTCACGTGATTTAATCAAACTATTCTCATCATTTTATTTATTGTCTTGTTTTATTGTATCTAATATATTTCTTTATTAATATTTTGTATTCATATCTTATTTAGTTTAGTGTAATTTATTATATAATTTAATTGATTAATTCTTTTTATGTACGATAGTAATAGTTTCTTTTATAATATGATTTGACCTACCTTGCATGATTTAATTACTTTTGATAATATTTGATATTGAAAAAATAATTCGTGTGTTGACATGATTTGTTTATTTTAATTTGTACGGTATTTGTATGATATATTTTATGTTTTATATGTTTAGCATGATAGATATTAGATAAATAAAATAATAGAATAATAAACTAAATTAAAAAATGCAAATAAGAATAAAAGAGAATGAAGATTGAATAAGGAAATAATTAAATTAAGAAGATGAATGCAAATTATCCGATGATGAAATTTCAAGAAAGTCAAATGGTACTCCTTGAAAATTTCTAGGTGAGGAGTTTGCTCTAGACTGAACCAGATTGATGGAAGGTTTGGAGTAAATTTTCAATACAATAATATGTGTTTATTTTCTAAAATAGAAATAAATAAAAATAATAATAATAAAGACAATTAAAATAAAATAGAAATAGGATATGGAAATAATTTGAATTAAAATAAAAAATAGTAAATACGATTAAAACAATAAAAAATAGAAAATTAGTAAGGATTGGGTATAGGGCCAAAAAATAGGATTTTCATAATATATTCCGACGATGGAGCCTCTTCAAGCAAGTCAATCGGTACTACTTGAATACTCCTGAGGTGAGGAGATTTACTTATTGTCTGAACCAGATTGATGGAAGGATTTTAAGTAAATTTTCAATATTTTAAGCATATCGAAATCAATTAAATTAAATTTAGAAGGATTTATTGGGTATAGAGTCAATATTAGGGTTGTCATAATGTATTTAAATGATCCGACGATGGAGCCTCTTCGAGCAAGTCAATTGGTACTACTCGAATACTCCTGAGGTGAGGGGATTTACTTATTGTCTGAACCAGATTGATGGAAGGATTTTAAGTAAATTTTCAATATATTAAGCATATTGAAATTAACTCAAATTAAGATAAATTTAGAATGACCTAGAATAGTTGGTACCATTTTAGGATGGGCGTTGTGGGGGTGCTAATCCTTCCCCACACGTAATCGTACTCCCGAACCATAGATTCTTTGAACGTAGACCATGTCTTATCCTTAGACAAGAGTAGGTGACCAATCACACCTTAGGTTTGAATGGTTGGTGGCGACTCCTAGAATTTTAAAGTCTAGCGGTTAGGTTCACGGACCTAGACGTTATGACAGCTTGGCGACTCCACTGGGGACATTAGAGAGTCAAGCCGACATATATTTTAAGTCATTAGAAATTTGCTTAGAAATAATGTTGATTTCATAATGCTTAATAATCATTTCATACGCACACACTTCACATGCATACATGCATAAGCCCTCAACCCGGGCTCTATCCTTGTTAGGAGGGAGAAAAGTACCTACGCCTTCGTGAGGTGGTAACCTCCGTATGGGCTGGCGAAAAACTCCCACTCAAATTGAACCTTTCTGCTTGTAACCTATAATGGGTGAGGATTGGATGCCTTACTAGTCCTGTGTGGACGATAGTGAGGAACAATTTGGGAACCTTTAGACCTTGAATTATCCAAACCCAGCATGTAATGAAACATAAGGCTTAGCCTTAGGGTGGAACCATATTAGATTGGAGTGTAGACTCAAACCTAAGATAGGACACATGAAGGAATAAGTTTTACTTCCTCTTTTGTACATTGTTTTTACAAAAAAAAATTCAAAAAAAATATAGTTTTTCTTTCTTCCATTCTTCAAAATAAAAAAGTAAAAAACAAAAAAAAAGAATTTGTCTGTATCATTAAGTCATGCATAGTTGTGTTTGATTTTGCATCACATAACATATCATTCATGTAAGTTTGCACCTGTCTTATCATGAGAATGAACACACTTTTAATTGTTAGGAGAGATTGTTAGACTTAAGTGCATTCCATATGCATTCATTTTTGTGCATAAACATATCATCACATGAAATATAATTTCAACTTAATTGTGGCACTCAAGGTATCAAAATTGCATCCACTAGACAGTCCACCCTCCACAAATACCATACAAGATATCAAGCACGCATAATGGAAGAGGATCAAAATAGCAGGATAGAAAAGTTGGAAATGGATAATGTAGAGATGAAGGGGCAATTGAGCGAAATTACTTAGTTGCTAAAAGCCATGATTAAAGGAAAGGAGAAGATGGGTAATCAAGACGAGTCTGTCCAAGAGACTCAACAAAGCATGCAAGACAACCCCGTTTTTGATCCCGAAGGAAGTACTGTCAAAGCTCCAACGTCTCTACATATACAAGTTCAAAACCCAGTGGAGGTGCCAAATTTAGATGATCCCACAGAGTTAGAAAAGTTGAAGCATAAAGAAGAATATAGTGGTACTAAAGCTCAGCTGAACTTGATAGAGGAAAGACTAAGTGCCATGGAAGGCGTTGACTATTTTGGATTGGTTGATGCTCAAAGGTTGTGCTTGGTTCCTGGTGTGGTGCTTCCGCCAAAATTCAAGGTACCCGAATTTGAGAAATTTAATGGAACTTCATGCCCAAAAGACCATATTACATTGTACTGTAGAAAGATGGCAGCCTATGCATGGGATGACCAGCTACTAATTCATGTTTTCCAAGACAGCTTGACTGGGTCAGCCGCTAAATGGTATAACCAACTGGAAAGGAGCCGAGTTACCTCTTGGTCTGAGTTGGCCAAAGCTTTCATAGCTCAATATAGACATGTCTCTGATGTAGCTCCTGATCACTTATCTCTTCAAGGTATGGAAAAGAAGAAAGACGAGAGTTTCAAAGAATATGCCCAACGGTGGAGAGACGTGGCGTCGCAAGTTCAGCCTCCTTTAACTTAAAAGGAAGTCACCATGTTCTTTTTGAACACTCTCAAAGCACCCTACTATGAACGTATGCTTAGCAGTGTGACCAAGAATTTTGCAGACATGGTGCTGACAGGCGAAGCTATTGAAAATGCCTTTAAGAGTGGTAAGATTGAAGCATCTATGAATGATAGCAAGAGGAATGGGTTTTCAAAGAAGAAGGAAGAAGATGCAAAAGCTGTCTCCAATAACTCACGTCGCTCCTATACCTCTTATTCACCTTCAGTGAATTACACTTATTCTCAACCCCACCCACAAACTTATCATCAGAATGCTTACCAACCCATTTCCCATTCACAAGACCCCACTTTTTCACCTAATGACCAAAAGAATACTCGAGCTAGCCGAAATGTCACAATAGACCCTATACCAATGACATACACAGAGTTGTTCCCACAGTTGGTAAGGGGTCATCTTATTGCCCCTATTTATATAGAACCCTTGAAACCTCCTTACCCAAAGTGGTATGATCCTAATGCAAAGTGTGCCTATCATAATGACAATGTTGGACACTCTATTGAGAATTGTATGGGCTTGAAGAGGAAAGTCCAAGCACTTGTCAATGCTAGAATTTTGAGTTTTGGAACAAAGAATGATCCAAATGTGAATGATAATCTTCTACCATATCACACAAAGGGTAGCGATTGATGCTATGGAAGAAACTGGATGATATTGATTGATTCACTAACTTGAAGATTATAATTGTTTCTTTGTGTCTAATTTCATTCATCTTAGAACATTTCTTAGGTAATATAGGAGTGCCTAAGCCCAAAGGCATTAAGAATTCTTTTATGTATTGGGCCAGCTTTCATTCATTTTCATTTCAATAAAGGATTAGTACAATTCATTTTTCTCAATTCCTCATTCCAATCTTGTTCTTTAATGCCAAACACCAATACTCATATTCTCTACATTGTTACCAAGCTTAAAAGTATCCAAATAATGAACATGATAATGATGATGGTAATGAGTATAAAATTCAGTTTTGAAAGAGTTGCTTTGGTTAGTTGAATGGGTTTCCAATTTGCCAAGATTGTTCAAGTAAGAAGAGAATAAAAGATATTTGTCTAAAATCTTCACCTATAGAATGTTACGAGTAAAGGTGAATCTCTACATGAAATTCTAATGAGTTTGTCTTTGTTTAATAGATGACCTTTAATGAGAGTACTTGTAATGAGATGAGAAATGGCCTTCTTTCACTACCTTTCAAGTGAGTAAAACTATCCATTGATTACCCCTTTTGAGCCTATTATATTCTTTTTAATATAACCCACCAAGAATCACCCTCTACACTGGGGGGCAAAGAGAATGGAAAATGAAGGATTAGTGGGGCAAAGTGAAAAAAAAATTTGTGGAAAAAAAAGAACAAAAGAAAAAAGAATGAAGAAGGAAAGAGGGTTTGAATCAAGAAAGTGAAAACCCTAGTCACATTAAAATGAAAAAAGGAGAGAGAAAGCAAATGGGGCAAAAGGCCTAAATGATTCATGAAAAATGATTCTTGGTTTAATAAACCCTGAAACACTTATTTTGGGCCTATTTTATCCTTTCTTTCATAAACCCTCACATGAGCCTATGTTACGTGCCTTAAAAGTCCATTTTGATCAAATATGAGTACTCCCATTGAAGAATCATGTGTTGAATAAAGGCATACTTACACTATGAGATGATGATCCTTTGGATGGAATTAGAAGAAGCAGATCAAGATAAACAAAGAGATCTAGCCTAGATGGAAGTAATGAGATTCCAAAAATTGTCTTGAATCCATGAGAGCATTAAATTGGGCGAAGAAATATCTGCTGCTGGGGCATGTATTAGAATCAAGAACAAACAAAAGAAATTTCACGAAAAAAAAAAGAAAAAGAAAAAGGAAAAGGAAAAGAAAAAAAAGAGAAAAAATGAAAGGAGGATTTAGATCGAAAACCCAAAAAGAGCAGTTTGGATCAATAGAGTGCGTCTAAGTTGAAAACCTGAAAAGGCAGCTTAGATACCAGAAAAACTGGATGTCAATGATACAGGGGCAAGAGGATATTTTAATGAACTCAACATTAGATAAGGTGGACCTTTAAAGGGAATTTTGTATTCATTGATCAGAATTGTTTGAATTGTTATTATTTGGATACTATTACCTAATCCTAAAAATTCTCACTTTTCATTCAAGCCTACTTTCCTTTTAAGCCTGATAATTTCTTGTTAAATCTTTTCAAATGTTTGAATAATACCACTCTCTTCATTTCACTTATCATTTCTTTGCTATATCCTTACCTTGAGGGATTGAGAAATTGTGTTGCATTGATCTTGAAATTAGAATGGTAATGAATGTTTGTTTGGCAAAATATGTGAAAGACTCCTATATTATTTAGGAAAATGAAAGAAAAGGAAACTTGTGGATGAATGGAAATTGGAAATCAAGAAAAACCAATGAATAAGAAAGAATGAATGATGAGGTCTCAGTAAAGATTTTAATAAGTAAATGAGTGACTAGATAGAGAGGAAAGTAAAAAGAAGAATCAAGGGAGAAGATAAGATAAAGAGGGCATGAAGACAAGAGTTTCATTGGGGAAGAAAAACGGAAGAAGGAAAATGAGGAAAGAAATAAGAAATAGAAGGACAAGAGGACAGATAAAAGAGAAGAATGCATGAGATGGACTGATACAGAATAACCTTGTTGTTGCCACAATTGAGCTTGAAATGTTTTTCGAAAAAACATTGCATGGATAGAGTAGATTGCATCATAGAGATAAAACAGATTGCTTGAATGACATTTCATGGATAAAACAGACTGCATTACATGGATAGAATTGATTGCATCAATAACATTGCATGGATAGACTAGATTGCATGAATGATATTGCTTGAATAAGATAGCTTACATGAATGACATTGCATGGATAGAACAGGTTGCAATTGCATGGATAAGATAAATTTCTCAAGATTTCAAATTTTGGACAAGAAAAAGAAATTTTAGAGGGGTTTCCTAAAATTTTAAAATTTGACAAGAAAAAAAGTTTTGGAGGAGTTTCCCAAAATTTCAAAATTTGACAAGAAGAAAATTTTAGAGGGGTTTCCTAAAATTCCAAATTTTGATAAGATAAGAATTTTAGAGAGGGTTTCCTAAAATTTCAAAATTAGAAAAGAAAAGAAGTTTTGGAGAGGTTTCCCAAAATTTCAAAATTGAATAAGAAAAGGAATTTTAGAGGGGTTTCCTAAGATTCCAAATTTTGACAAGAAAAATTTAGAGGAGTTTCCTAAAATTTTCAAAAAAAAAATCAGGAGCTTTTAGACAAGATTTTTAAAGTTTGACTGTCTGCCTGTTTAGGAGGAGTTTTTGGACAAGATTTTAAAGTTTGATTGCCTACCTGTTTAGGAGGAGCATTTAGACAAGATTTTTAAAGTTTGACTGCCTGCCTGTTTAGAGGGAGCTTTTGGACAAGATTTTAAAGTTTGACTGCCTGCCTGTTTAGGAGGAGCTTTTAGACAAGATTTTTAAAGTTTGACTGCCTACCTGTTTAGGAGGAGCCTTTTGGATAAGATTTTAAAGTGTGACTGCCTGCTTGTTTAGGAAGAGCTTTTAGACAAGATTTTAAAGTTTGACCGCCTTTCTGTTTAGAGGGAGTTTTTTGAAAAATAAAAAAATAAAAAAAAGACAAAAGAAAAAAGAGAAGAAATCAGGCAAAATAGGTGTCTATATCTTTGTGCAATTACTGTTTCACAGCAAACACACAAAGAGGGGCAGCTGTAGACACCTTATTTTGTCCGGTTTCTCAATTTGTAAAAATAATTAATTGGGTTAAATGACATTGTATTTTAATATAAAATTAGGCTGGAATTAAATTAGAATTTTTAGATTTAGAATTAACATTAATTAGGAAATTAAAATTAAAATAGGATTTAAGAAAAATAAAAAGAAAGGATAAGAAAATAAAATAAAATTAATTTTAGGATAAGATAATTAGAGTTTTTTAGGATAATTATTTGGATTAATATTAAATTTGGTAGAGTTAGATTAGGATTAATATAAGAATTAGATAAATAAAATATTAAAAAATAGGAGATAATTATTAGAACAGGTATAGTTGTATTAAGACTTTAACTAATTTGTGGTTATAAAAAGGATTAAAGCTTAGGGTTTAACACAGACAATTATATACACAATCTGCACTCTTTCCTGTTTGCTGAATTGACCTACCTCGCGCACCACCTATCGTCGGCCTGTTTCATTATAGTTCCACACCGATTCTACCCTTGCTTTTCATCATCATCATCGCTTCATCCTCAAAACCATTTTTGTACGGGTCGTTATCCTCCTACACTGCACAGTTGCTCATCACTGCATCAAGACCTTGCGCCGATTCACTCTGCCACCTTGCAACATCCTTTCACGCTAACAACTTGGCCCCGTCTCTCCTTGAACAGCTTGCACCATCTGTTTCACTAACAAACCTGTAGCCACGCATCCATCATCGCCTCACTTCCCAGTCTGACGATCGTTGCATCTTTCTCATCTCACCATCATCAATCACCAACTCCATCGCCTATCCCTGCCTCGTGCCAAATCAGAAACCATCACTGTCGCCGTCGCTTTCCCAGGCCTCGCACCAACCATCGATTGCCTTGCTTTTTGCGGTTATCCAGTTGTAGTTTGTTTTTTCGCATAGCAAGATTTCAATCATCTTCCCGCAGTGCTACAGCTGCTGCATATTCTCACTTCCATCACGAGTTGCTCTGCTTCATCATCCTCGCTGCCTCTGTTCTATCGTAGCATTGTTTCTGTCACCGTTCTCTACATTCTACCATCTCCAAATTGTTCATTTCTGATACTGTCCTTGAAGGAAGGAGCAAAGTGCAGACCGAAAAAGAAAAGCAAGTTAGATACGTGAAGAAAGGAAGAACAAAGAAGGAATAGAAAGGGCTGCAACATTATTGGCTAGCAGGTAAAAGAAAGTAAGGAGGTTTATTATGGCATTCACGTGATTTAATCAAACTATTCTCATCATTTTATTTATTGTCTTGTTTTATTGTATCTAATATATTTCTTTATTAATATTTTGTATTCATATCTTATTTAGTTTAGTGTAATTTATTATATAATTTAATTGATTAATTCTTTTTATGTACGATAGTAATAGTTTCTTTTATAATATGATTTGACCTACCTTGCATGATTTAATTACTTTTGATAATATTTGATATTGAAAAAATAATTCGTGTGTGAAGACCGAGAATTTTCTAAATAAATAAAGGTATTTGGAAAATTTAATTTGGACAAATTGAAATCCAAATTAAATAAGAATGAAAGTGGAGAAAATAAATTTGGATATCAAGAAATCTAAAACATAATAAGAAATAAAATATGTATTTTGAGAGATTTATATAATGATATTATGTAAACATACTTTTGATAAATATGTATATATTCATATATGGAATATATGTATATATCATATGTTAAAATATCATTTTATATCATTGAATATATATATGTAATATATATATGAGAAATATATATATATATATATATAGTATTTTAAAATATATATATAAATAGTTTATATGAAATATATACTTATATATATAAATATATATATGAAGTATATGTATAGTATTTTAAATTTTAAAGTGTATAGATTTATACATATATATAATTGATACAAACTTTATATATGCATATCTATATGTATTTAATTATATGGTATAATTATATATATAAATATAAAAGATAAAGATTATAGATATTATAATTATAAATATATTTTATAATTATAAAAAAAAATTGAAAAAAAAAACTGAAAGGAGGGAATCGGGGGTTTAAACCGATCCCCCCTTTCTTTGTTTCCTCTGTGTTACACAGAGGAGTAGGAAAGAAGAGAAAAGCCGGTTGACGCCGGCGATGCCAAGGGAAGAGAGAGATCGGGAAAGGAAAACGCCGCCGGCAAGAGAGGAAAAAGCCGACGACGGTGAAGGCAGTGAAGGAGAGGAGAAAAACGAAACAGAAGCGAAGCGAAACGAGAAGATGCGGGCGAAGTCGAAGAGAAAAAGAAAAGAGGGATGTGGCGGTGCCGGCCAGTCTAGGCACCGCCACCCCAACCCCAAGCTCGGCGGAGCTGAGGGGAAGCAAAGGAAGACCGCCGGTGAAGAAGAACGACGGCGGAGGAAGGAGAAACGTGGAGGAGAAGAGATCGAAAACCCACCTCCAGATCCGCCACCGCCGGCGCCGCCGCTGGGGAAATGGAGACCAGATCCGACCTCGTGGCAACCTCGGCAAGTTGTGGAGCGGCTGAACCGCCGGAATGGCTGGCCGCCGGTGACCGAACCGGTCAAGCCAAGCTGAACCGGCCTGAACCGGTCCGAACCGGTTCAGGCCAGAAAAAAAAAACAGAACAGAAAAGAAAAGGAAGAAAAAAAAAGAGAAAGAAGAAAAGAAAAGAAAAGAAAAGGAGAAAGAAGGAAAGGAAGAAGAAAGGGAAAAAGGAAGAAAAAAATGGTAAGGAAATTTAGAAAAAAATAAAATGATGGTATTTATTGAATAATTTATGGTTATATTGATGTAGTGCATTGATATTGAAATTGTAGTAAAACGGAAATGAGACGAATGGTGGAATTCGGCCAGGCTCGAAAAATCGGAAAGTGCGCTAAGCTTTGACGAATAGGTAAGATACTTTTATAAAGCATTAGTAGCTTTATATTGTATGTGGGAATTATGATTTTATATATGATGCATTTATTTAATTGATTTTAAATAGAATTGTGATTTTTATATGATGCGTCGATTTAAATTGATTTGCTAAAAAATGCTAAGAGGACCCACAACTGATGGTGGGGGTCTTAGTAAGAGGTAAAATTGGTGAGAATCAACGGCTGCAAGTATAAATTGTGTTTCCCTTGCAGGAGGTTAGGGAAAATTAAGCCGTTATGCTGCCGAAATTTTTAGGAAAATAATTGAGGAAAAAGATTAAGTTTCTCACATAAATGGAATCTTGGAGATAATTATTGAAAATAAATATTGAAAGGATTTTATAGTATTACCGAAAGAGTTTGATATTGAAATCGATGAGAAGATAGATCGTTGAAAACGATAATGTGGTGAATTACATGGTTTAAAACCTTATAGAATCGATAAATCAAGTAATTTTAATATCACAAATGGTATCAAGTTGAGATTGAGGTGGAATTATTAATTAGACGGATCACGGATAAAAGTGATGATAATTATATGATGTAGCTTGGAAGAGAAGATCACAGTTGAAATTTCGATGGTCGAATGATTGGATTGTGAAGTTATTAACGGAGTAATGATTTCCAGAATTACCGAGTCCGGTTTCATGATTTTGAAATAATTTCGAAAGTGATAATATGGACAAATTCGAGAGATTGAAATGGAGATTTAATTACGACACAATCCGATCAATTATGGATTCAAAGAAATGAGTGATAAATATGTGAAAAGATGATTGTGCTTATAACCTTAGAATAGATCTTGAATAATAAGATCGACAATTGCATAAGTTCGGATAAAATCATAAAAGCCACATGAAAATGGATTTGAGGATTTAGATACAATTTTGTGATAGTAAATGAAATTGAACCTCAAATCAAAAATGATAAACATGTATCAATAGATCAAATCATAAATGGATTTGATAAGTGACTATCGATTTTGTGATTCTGTTATCCTCGATGTCGATTCTGGAACAGATATTGAAGGATGATATTATTATTTGCATAAATTCGGTAACTTGATGACTATTTTAGAAATTGATGTTTAAATGCTTATCAAAACTTAGAGGATTCATACTAATGATGCGATCCTAATATTGATGATGAAGTGTATAAATGATTATAATAGTCAATGACGATCAAGAAAGGGTATTGAATACCGAATGGTCTGAATACCAAGTGATTCGATTTCCAAATGAATTGAGTACTGAGCAAATTGAATACTGAATTAGATGAATAGTGAATGAATTGTATAGTGATTTATTGGTTGACAGAAAGAAAGTCTTGAAATCGAATAATTGATGGTGATAAAGTTAAATGAATCGCTTTAGCGTATTTGATGGAAACATTACCGAAGTTGCATACTGAAATGTTTTACAGCATCGCATTTAAGCATGCCTTCTTGCAACTTGAAATATTTTAATAATGTTTATATGAATACTGAAAAGTATTGATTTGTTTTGAAATGAAAGTATATGGTAAATATATATATATATATTTTGATATATGAAGTCTCATACAGAATTTTACTATATGCCTTACATGATATTGAAAAGAAAGCTATAGATTTAAATGTTTTATGAGACTGTAGGCACCCTAAAAGAATTAAATTCAATAAAGCATAGTGGAAACCGCCTAATTGGAGCTTTGCTCATTAGGCAGATAGATATGCTTGTCCGACAATAGTCGTGGACAGGTCTCAGTCACGCCTGATCAGTGGGGCTGAGAGAGATGAGGTCTATGGCCATAGATAGCGCCCTAGTTGGTTTCCAGGGGACGATATGATTTTCACTGCTAGCTACAGTGATTTAAGTCTTTATTGATAGAGAGATGATAGGGATCTAGCCTAGTCTCTAACAAATATGATATGAAGTCTAGAGTATGATTTTTATTGATATGAACTCTAGACTTGACATGATTTATATTGTACATGAAACAGATTTGAAATGAAATATGTTTTGAAACAGTACATGTTTTAAACATGTTTTAAAAGTCCATAAGATATGAATTCGACACTATATGATTTATATGTGATTTTGTGTCGAACATGGCATGATATGCGGTCTAGAGTATAGTTTGATTTGATATGAACTCTAGACCTGATATGATTTACAGTAGATGATTTAAAAGTATATGATAAATGATTTCGACACTTACATGATTTATATACGATTTTGTGTCGAATTTGAAACGACATGCGGTTTAGAGTATAGATTGATTTGATATGAACTCTAAACCTGATATGATTTATAGTATATGAAAAATGTTTTAAAACCGCACATGTTTTAGACATGCTCCGAAAACGAATACATGAATTGAAATTGAATATGTTTATATTATGCCTTAAAGGCAAACTTTTGAAAATGCATATGTTGAGCATGTCTTCAAGTATATATGATATGATTTGAAATGATCGCGGTTTATACAGAAAAATTACATGAATTGCATATTAAACCCTAATATGACAATATGCTTAGTATATGAGAATTCCATGAGGAATGTCATGACTCGGTGGTAACGATATTTCATCTATATGAGGTCATGATATGTTATGAACCACGAATATAGAGATACACGAAGAGAATTATGACTGGGTACCACCGTGATTATGATCTACAATACGAGAATTGATAAGAGATGATATGAGAATTGGTAAGAGATGATATGACAATTGATAAGAGATGATAGAATACAGAAATATGATTATGAAATGAAAAGTGATAATGAGATGTATCGATGAGAAAGGATTAACTGTAATTGCATCCTTGTAAGTATTAAGCATTGCAGTTTAAGACAGTTTAATCCTACTCTTGTATTTATATTAGTTTCTTACTGAGCCGTGGTTTTGCTCACCCCACTAAATTTCATCTCTTCCAGATTATTGAAGTTAACGTCTGCCATGTGAGCTGCTCAGTGGGCATCGGAGACGGTGTATGAACTTGGTACTAGTTTTCTGAGTTATATGTTCTTTATAAAATACTTGTTTACATGTAAGACTTAAATTGATGCACAGTACATATTCTGTTTAACAAGTCGGGATGTAACTAAGAACCGTTTCCGTGTTTGTTTAATATTTAAATGGAATGACTATAAGTCACCTAGGTAGTATAGTAACTACACTGACACCGAATACAAACCTTAAAATGAAAAAGAAAAATTTAGTCCATAAATTTGTAGACTAAGAAAAGTATAAGAATCGAGTGAAAGTCGCGGTCTTCGGGTCGTGACATCGTGTGTTGACATGATTTGTTTATTTTAATTTGTACGGTATTTGTATGATATATTTTATGTTTTATATGTTTAGCATGATAGATATTAGATAAATAAAATAATAGAATAATAAACTAAATTAAAAAATGCAAATAAGAATAAAAGAGAATGAAGATTGAATAAGGAAATAATTAAATTAAGAAGATGAATGCACATTATCCGATGATGAAATTTCAAGAAAATCAAATGGTACTCCTTGAAAATTTCTAAGTGAGGAGTTTGCTCTAGACTGAACCAGATTGATGGAAGGTTTAGAGTAAATTTTCAATACAATAATATGTGTTTATTTTCTAAAATAGAAATAAATAAAAATAATAATAATAAAGACAATTAAAATAAAATAGAAATAGGGTATGGAAATAATTTGAATTAAAATAAAAAACAGTAAATACAATTAAAACAATAAAAAATAGAAAATTAGTAAGGATTGGGTATAGGGCCAAAAAATAGGATTTTCATAATATATTTCAACGACGGAGCCTCTTCAAGCAAGTCAATCGGTACTACTTGAATACTCCTGAGGTGAGGAGATTTACTTATTGTCTGAACCAGATTGATGGAAGGATTTTAAGTAAATTTTCAATATTTTAAGCATATCGAAATCAATTAAATTAAATTTAGAAGGATTTATTGAGTATAGAGTCAATATTAGGGTTGTCATAATGTATTTAAATGATCCGACGACGGAGCCTATTCGAGCAAGTCAATTGGTACTACTCGAATACTCCTGAGGTGAGGGGATTTACTTATTGTCTGAACCAGATTGATGGAAGGATTTTAAGTAAATTTTCAATATATTAAGCATATTGAAATTAACTCAAATTAAGATAAATTTAGAATGACCTAGAATAGTTGGTACCATTTTAGGATGGGCGTTGTGGGGGTGCTAATCCTTCCCCACACGTAACCGTACTCCCGAACCATAGATTCTTTGAACGTAGACCATGTCTTATCCTTAGACAAGAGTAGGTGACCAATCACACCTTAGGTTTGAATGGTTGGTGGCGACTCCTAGAATTTTAAAGTCTAGCGGTTAGGTTCACGGCCCTAGACGTTATGACAAGCTGTAAATAAAATTTCTTTATTTTCAGTAGTCACTTAAAATAAGGAAAAAAATGAACTTTCACATAAACTTTTACCTGTGGCATCTGAATCGATACACAAAGATAAATGGATTTTCTTTTTAATTCCTATGACAGCAGGATAGTTTTGGAGTTAAGGATACACATAAAGCAAACATGCAATGCCACTGACAACTAAGGTTAGAAGTTAACGAAAATTGATGGGTGTATAAACTGAACCCCTTTTGCCACCCAAACATAGGTTCTTAAGATAGATTGACCATTTGGCCTTAGATTGGTCCGAGTCATTTGTCAATCAATTGAGTTGTAGAAATGAGAAGGAACCTTAGAGGATTTTAAAGCAGCTGTTTAACTCTACTACTGAAATGACGAGTTTTGGAGTTTTGGTTATTACTTTAACCTTTCGGACAGAATTAAGCTTTAATATTCTTTTCTAGTGCTAGAAGCCGCAGCGTAACACACATGCATGCACACATACACACATCAAGAGTTCATCATGTATTACAATATCCAGGCTAGTGATTTTTTGTCAGCCAGAAGATGTGATTATTAAAGTGTTTCAATTGCTGACAGTTTTACTGGATCTTGTGATGAAATGAAGATTTGGTGAATTATTCATTTGTTCTTATTGTGCATGTTTCAATTGAAGATCCCTCTAATTAAATTTTCAATTAATTTCTTATATAAATATCTCACATTCAGCTTCAGATAGACATAGGATATTGCGGTTAAATCCTTTTGGGTTTCATTATAGTGTAGGGAATACGAGGTCTCCTTTTGAAAAACAATGGAAATCTGCTCCTTTAAAACTGCAAAGTGTTGTAATTTTTGAAGATATAATGAGAATGTTATTCTACTTTTGTTGTAAATAAAACAAAATAAAGATTTTAATTTGCTTGTATATTTATCTGTTTGAACTCATAAATTTTGAATAAAACATTCTCCATTCAAAATTTCTTTCCTCCTCCCTTCCCCCCCTTCTCTTCAAAAAAGGGTGGAATGGGGGGTTTGGATTGCAGCATATGTGTTTTTTGTTGCTTTGAATTGGTTGATTAACAAGAGTTTATCTGTGGGTTTGACAGTTCTTATATGTATATATATATATATATATATGTGTGTGTGTGTGTGTGTGTGTGTATATATATATATATATATATATATATTCACTTCCTTTTTGTCTCCCTGTTAATTTGATGATCATGCCTTTTGATTTGTCCTTCATCTGAGGTTTGGCTAGTTTAGATTATTTTATCTATGCTGTTTGGGGGCCTTGCGGTTGAACCAAAACACTAAAATGAAAGCTGAGTTTCCTGTTTCAGTTAATCCCAAGGGCTGATGAAGAAAGATTCATTGTTGCCTTCCACAAGAGAGCCTATAGAGGTCAATCAATGCTAGCAGCGGCCCCTGTTCGACGGAGGGAACTTCTGGTCACTGGGCACTGGTGTCAATTGAGGGAAAGGAATTAAAGCAACGAAGGAGAAAAGTATCGAAAACTTTCTCAAAAGAAGTTACAAGCCAAAGGTAGAGAATTCAGTGACTTTCGTATGGCAATGCTCAGAAACTAGTTTGGCTGGATAAACTTCATCGTTTAATCGGTTGTTCACTTGTGAAAAAGGTCATCCTCAAGTTGTAAGTCGTATTTAGTGCTCTTAAGTTCAATGTCTTTACTTTCCAGGTCCCATGTTTATGAGAAGAAGGCTGAGACAAGTTGACCCCCTGTTTCTTTAATCTTTTTATTCTTTAACAAAGCATTCATTATCTTTGTTTTATTTTTATTTTTTTTTATAATTGGAGCTATAAGATGCAGTCGCTTGAGCTTGAGGTCTAATTTTATAGCATGTCGTATTCCTCCTTCAATCATTTGAACAAGAAGTCGTTAAATTATTGTTTCTTATCTTGAAACTAAAGAAAGAGAAACCAAATCCAGGAAAATTGTTTCAAGGAGGGGAAGGTTGAAATTCAGTTATTTGCATTTTGCAGATGATAGTATCTGGAGTTGATGCAAATTTGCAATTATGTGAGGGTAATTCTTGACAACTGCTATGCCTTCCCTAGAAAAAAGTCAAGCTGAGAATGTGAACTGGTTGTCAATTTTTACCTAAGGTTTTAGGGGAATGTTTAGTAGATACAGTAAAACTGTCCTAAGATTTGGGGATTGACGTGGTGGATATGGAAGAAAAAGAACAGGAATCGCACCAAATATTAGATGAAATTATTAATTTTTTTTAAAAATTTATCTAATTTTTCAGTTAGGAAAACAGTTAAATCAAAATATAAATTCGAAAATCCTCAGGCGATTATTTTAGCATATTTAAACTATATATCATGCAATGTATATAAATTATTATTATTATTATTATTATTATTATTATTTGAAATAAATCTGCATTACTTTCATTGCTCAATAACTAGTTCAGAAAATTCTGTATTATTAATAATGTCAATGTCAGGCCAGTCCTCAACCCAGATCTTATCCCTTTGACTCTGCAAACGATACTTTGCTAACAGCTAAGCTGCCTGGTTTCCCTCCCTTCTTGTGTGGGTAAACATATAATACTCGTAGAAGCCCAATCTGCATTTTGCTTCATCAAGGATTTAAATCAAATGGAGATTGGTCTGTTTCCTTCATTCTCAGTCGTTTGGTGGCTGTCAAGCAAATTCATGTTGATCAACATTTACATTTAAGTTTTTAAACATAATAGATGTCATATCTATCAAACCATTAGTACGATGATTTATTTCAGAACTTATTTTCATGCTGTGGTTCTAAGGTTATGTTTGGTGCATAGGATGATAATTATCATATCTTATGTTTGGTGCACATATTAAGGGGAAGATTGGATTGCAAGGAGGATTAGTCATCCTCCTAGTATAGGATAACTCAATCCTCTCCAAAATATGAGGATTAAAAATAAATACTCATATTTTATTATTTCATCCTTAACATTTATATTTAAAAATTAACTTAAACATTTAATAATATAGTACGGATCTTTAATTAGTTAATATAATTTTTTCCTTCTTTTTCTTTTTTTTTCTTGTTTTTGATTAAAGAAAAACTATAATTTTTAATTTTTCATTTATATTTATAACAAAAAATTATAAATTTAAATTATGTTACTTTTAAAAAGAGTACTTAAAAAATCATTTTATACTATTTTTAATTTTACACATAACAAATATTGTGAAAGACATAAAAAATCATCCTATCTTATTCTTAATCCTTATACACACCAAACATAAGATAGAATGATATAATCTAATCTTATCCTATCCATAATCTTATATTATCTTATTCTATCCTTATCCTATGTACACATAACAAATAATAAGGATCTTTAATTAATTAATATAAAATTTTCCCTTCTTTTTCATTTTTTCCTACTTTTTCTTTCTTTTTTTGCTTGTTTTTATTAAAGAAAAACTATAATTTTTATAAAATAATATTTTCTTGAACACATTTTTTAAAATTATTTTTTACAAAAAATTCTCAAACATAAAAATTATTATAAAATATATTTTTTAATTAGTTTTTCTTTCGTTTAAATTTTTATTTTTTCTTTCTTAACTTTTTTCTTTTTGACTGTAAAAAAAAGAAAGAAAAATGACTATTAACCATAAAATTATTAGAAATTATACATTTTTAATTCATCAAAATTGAATTATTAAATTTAACCTGTATTTTTCTTTTTTTTTCTATACTTCCGAATAATTGAACAAAAAAAAGAAGATAAAGAAATCATAAAAATAGAGAAAAAAATTTAAGAATAGTCTTTTGGAAATTTTAATTTAATTAAAAAATAAAATTATTTCCTAGAAAAACTCAATTTTCTAAAAATAAATATATTTAATTTACAATGAAATGTTATTTTAAATTTATATCATACAAAAGAAATAAAAACAAAAAGGAAAAAAAAACCTGAAAAAATATAGAGAATGCCTTTTATAAAAAATCATTTCTTAACCAAATTTTTTTTTTGAAAATGTAATATAAATTTTTAGAAGTAATTTTTTATTAAAAAAATCAGCTAATAAATTGGACTATTAATTATAGTATAATAAATAGTGTTTAAATTTTTAATTTTTCATTTATATTTATAGCAAAAAAATTATAAATTTAAATTATGTTACTTTAAAAAAGAGTACTTAAAAATTATTTTATACTACTTTTAATTTTACAAATAACAAATATTATGAAAAACATAAAAAATTATCCTATCTTATTCTTAATCATTGTATACACCAAACATAATATAGGATGATATAATCTAATCTTATCCTATCCATAAACTTATATTATCTTATTCTATCAT
Source organism: Heritiera fomes (assembly GCA_032173925.1). Taxonomy (NCBI): domain Eukaryota; kingdom Viridiplantae; phylum Streptophyta; class Magnoliopsida; order Malvales; family Malvaceae; genus Heritiera; species Heritiera fomes. The sequence goes on along the minus strand of JAPDPM010000001.1, from coordinate 21,714,189 downwards.
TACCCTATGTACCAAACATATAATAAATGCATATTATGATTATAGGTTTTATCCTTATAAATACATTCTGCCAATTCCATTACACTTACTTAGGTACCTAAGACTCTCTGTTTTTCTGTTTCCGGAAACTCTATCTTTGCCTGCAGTCACACAAAGACAATATTGTCAACATAGAGCTATAAAACACATATATGGGTTTCAAGTATGATCTGGAATTAAAAGAAGATTAAAAAGATAAAACTTACAATAAAGACGCAAAATCCATAAGATACTACAGAAATATTTGAGATTTACAGACAGATTGTGCGCTAAAATCTTATACCACAAGTGCACATATCGCTTCAGGTAATAAGAAATGAGTGGAGTATAGTTTCCATGAGAATTATTTAGATTGTTCTAATTAAGTACTAAAATCAATCATTTTAGATTTATCCAAACAATTAAATTTTTATTAAATGAACTCATCTAAAAAAAATAAAATTTGCAAAGTAAAATTAAAAAGCATAAAAAATAAATTTAAAATGCTTAAAAGTAAAAAGGTAAAATTAAATTAATGAACATAGAATAGAAAAAATTTCAAAACTAATAAATTAAGCTAACCTCATAAATTAATCTATTATAATACTCAACTAATTAAATAATTATTAGACTATAAAGTGAGAAATACTTTTGAACTTAAAGGTTTTTTAATCATGCAAAATAAAAAAAAAATAGCAAACTAAAGAAATTAGAAGCAGCCAAACTTTGTCCATGCTTCAAGCCACGCCGCAACCTGTCGTTGTGCGTGCTCAGCCATCTTGCCGCCAGCCATTACAAGCCACACGACTCCAAATATTTCTTGTCGTTGTGCGTGTTCAGCAGCGTAGCCAAAACATTTGTTTAGTGGGGTTAAAAAGTTATTAAGCTTTACAACACCATTTTTTGTTTTTTTTTAAAGCTCTTAAAATCATATATCTTTTCCATTTCAAATACCTAACTTTAATCTTGTTTAATAATGTAATTTTTCTTTATTTTACTATTTCCTATTATTTTTTAATATTATTATTTATATTGTATATTAAAAATCAGGGAACATAATCAATTTTATAATAAAAATAAAAATTTAATATAAAATACACATTTTTAATTACTATAAAAGTAAATAAAAAGGTATAGGAGGACTATAATTTTTTAAAATACAAAAATATATGAATATAAAGTTTTCTTTTTTCATTCACAATTTTGAATGTCAATGTCATTAAAAAAATTAATTGAAAAAATCTATTATCTTATACATTGGTGATGGACTTATTAAATTTCACAACTGATATTAGAAAGTTTATGTGTCTCCATAAAATATAGTTAAAAAAATAATAAATTAACTTGTTATTAAATGAACATATAGCACACATTTAATGTTACTTGTGGAGTTTAGAAACTCCATCATAGCTAGAGAATATAGAAATTCAAAAAACAAAACATAATCAAAGATATTCTTTCACAATTATACCGACAAGTTTTCATATTTTGAAAACTAATGCATAAATGTTTTACATGTAATATATCAATTTTTTTTTTCATTATATGTAATTAACTAATTACTCACTAAGCTATCTTCTATTGATTTAAACAATAAATGTGTCACAATTTTCATTGCTAAAAAGAATTTGCGTACTTACGATCCTAATTGGAAAAATTAGAATCTAGTTTTAGTATTATAAAAAAATACTAATGGCTGATATTTTCCTTATCTTCATATTTTTTTAACTAGATTTTGGAACAAATGTTAAATATATGAACTTAATTTTTCATTAACTAATGCTATCTCAAATTATTTTACTATAGTATATCATGATTCTTAAAATTGTTTTTTAGTGGGGTCAAATTATCTTTAAAATTTTTTAATTGCATTAATTTATGATTTATCTTATATTTAAACAAGTAGATTCTCAAAATTGTTTTTTAGTGGCGTCAAATTATCTTTAAATTTTTTTAATTAAATTAATTTATCATTTTTCTTATATTTAAACATATATTATGAAATTTTTTCAAATTTCAATAGGGTCAGTTGACCCACTTTTTACATGTGGCTACACCACTGACTAGGCTCTTGGATTGGAAATATGGCCATTGCCATGATAAGCTCTGCTCTTGAAATTCCCTTAATTTGAAGGTTTTTTCCCAATTTGAGAATGTATGCCTCTGTTGTTGTTCCCGTTGGGATGCTTGCATCTATTATTACTATTGTTGCTGTGCTGGGTGAACTAAGCAGTGATAGGCGTTTTCTCTTCGTTGGTGTCACTGCGTCTCAATGTTAGTTCATGATCAACCAATTTGTCATGCAACTCTTCAAATAAAATGAGTTTCCCGTGCTCAAATTGCCGTGGTGATATCCTTGAATTCAGAACCTAATCCTTTAAGGGTTGCATGAATCAGTTCATCCTTGTTCATTGGTGAGCTTGCTAAAGCGAGGGTTTTAGAGATGCTCTTCAATGCTTTGACTTTCTATGGTGGTATAATGCCTTGAAACACGAGACATTTTCAATAACAAAGAAGTAGAAGTATGAATTTTGATGCTAACTTTTTCCTTTTACTTTAACTACAGTTTGTGTAGCGAGTAGTCTTATTCTTTCAATTTCAAATTACTATTCACCCGATCTCGGTTTAAGGTTCATTACCTCCGAGTTCATTTCATTACTTAAAATCACTAAAGACTAAATTTCAGCAACATTTTCACTAAACTACGAAAAACCTCCTGCAACACAATCCAAATAGCAAGGCAATTTACTATTCATTTCCTGACATTTTTGGCCTGAAAAGCCTATCACACTCTCATACAATCCAATGGAATATTCGAAAAAGTTTTATGATTTTCGGATAACCCGAAGGTTGTTAAAAAAAATTCCCAACCAAATATTATTATATCCTTGACACTATTCACATCAAAACCCGACAAACACTAGTTTACATCCCGATTTAACTCAATTTTTAAGTAATCATATATTCATACTTATCACGTCTCACATTACATTGTTGCATAAAATCATCAAATTCCAAGTACAAATGAATAGTAAACTTATATACTAAGCTATGAACTGAAGTCTGACGTTTAGCTTGAAACGTTAATACGAGATACTACTCTTATCAAATGTCGCTATCTTAACTTGACTTGTGGAGGAAAATGAAGCGGTGAGCTTAGGAAAGCTCAATAAGCCAATACACAAGTGTAGAGATAGTAACAAATATGATATAGTAAAACCAATGCATGCGACACGTGTTTCATATAAAATCACATATCCATAACTCGTTTAAACTTCATATCACATGTGACTCAATATCACAATCTCATATTTCTAGTCTAGGACTCCAGTAACGCTATTAGGAGCTTTCTAGGCATCGAATGGGAGGATACTTTAAAGTAGCTCATTTCCCCGAGCACTTGATGTGAGATTCCCAATTTCCATGTATTCCTCCATGTATGTAAAGTATTCTAAGCTAATATGATTAAATAAACATGAAGTTTAATGTGTGAATGATGTATGCATGATGTGTAGAAGAAATAAGAAAGTTGATAGTCAATAAGTCAAATAAATTATGTTGATATCAGGAAAATAATTGAAGCATGAAAGAAAATAAAATCAGAATTTTGATTGGATTTAAATAGATGAGTCATATGGAGGAGGAAGTAAATTCAATGGTCAAATGAGTCAAAGAGGTAAAGCATGGCTGAGATGAATTAATGGGATAAGGCATGCATTAAATGCAAATTAGCATAGTCATCATCTTCGTCTCATCACCAACGTCAGCCCCTATCTTCCAGCTCTCCCTCTCGTTCCATCCAATCTTCCAAGCTTTCATCTCTAGCTACCTTGCTAAACCACCTCATCCTTCCACTAATTCATTAAGTTCATTTGACGAAAATCAATCCTTGTCACTAGGATAAGTGATATCCAAAGTTTGGTGGATTGATTCCAAGTATTGAAAGAGATCTCAAAGTTTGAAATTTTGGTCTCTAGTGAAGGTAAGAGAAGAAGATCATTTAGTCAATTTAGTTTATGGATTTGAGTTGTATTGACTTGATATGATATGTGTATGTAGTTTAATTTAAGGTTTGATGGGTATGATGATTTTAGGTTAAAGAAGTGGAAAAGCTAGGGTTACGCGCCAAGTGATTTCGCGTTTCCGAAGGAATCGTTGTAAGGAATTTATGTAACGGACGTAAGGCGGCTATGTCCGCATGTTTTACGATGATTTTATGTGGTTTGGAAAGAAACATCAGCTGGTTTTGTATAGGAAAAGATGCATTTTCGGACTTGTCTCCTAGTGCCAATTAGGCTAGGGGCAACCGACTGCCATAAAGGGAAGTTGACTGCCTAGAGACAACCAAAACGCCATTTTCTGAAAACCGATGCAAACCAGTCGACTGCTATGTAAGCCAGTCGACTGCTATTTTTCCAGAAGCATTCTGTTTCAAACCAGTCGACTGCTATTTGCCAAATTGCATTCTGTTTCAAAAACAGTCGACTGCCTTATATGACCAGTCGACTGCTATTTCTTAAGAAGCATTCTGTTTGAAAACCAGTCGACTGCTATATGGACCAGTCGACTACCCCCATGTATTTTCCGAAATGAAATTAATTTCAAGAAATAAAGTTATGAAGCAGCAGTCGACTGCCCTATAAGACCAGTCGACTGCCATGTATGAAAAGATGTTTTCAAAGCTTATTTAATTTAAACACAAAGGTATTTTCTGAAAAGTATATTATAACTGTTTTGAGGCTATGGACTGCGTAATGATTATGCATTTCTGATGGCTGAGAGACTCTGATCAAGTCCTCAGTAATATGTATGTTAAGTGAGGAACCCTAGTCCGGTCCTCAAGACCATCAGTGACACCTGACTAGTGCTCACTATGGTATTATTAAGGCAGGAGAGAATCCCTGACCTCTACATGGTATACCAATATACTAATGCATGATTAGAGTCATATGAGTCATATGAATGGGAATGAACGGTTCATATGACGACTCAATCGCTTAAACATTGTACATAGTCTCCAACTATTTTAAGGTACAAGATGTATGTATAAAGAAATGTATGATGTATGTTTTAAAGTATGATATGAAGTATGATGTTTTAAAGAAAGTATGTTTGCCATGTCATTTTAAATGAATATGCATGGTTGCAAACAATGCATGAAAGAAGTTTATGATGCATGCTTTATAATGCTTTACATGACATTATAGAGCCAAGTAGGAAAAATGCATATAGAGGCATAGTACGTTCTTTTACATACTTTTCTTACTGAGCGTAAACTCACCCTTTTACGACTATTTTTCTTACAGACTACCTGAAGTGAACCACGCTCCGACTAGAAGAGCTTGTGCTTGAAGAATCGAAGTGTACCTTCTCAATACGCTTCCCAGTTAGCATAGAAGGTATACTTATATGTTCATATATAAAGTTAAATTGTAATTCAGCTACAGTACAGTACAAGTAGAATTTATGTATATAAGATGTCGGGGATGTAAGTTAAGATGATGTATGAGATCCTGTGGAAACGGAATGATATTTATATATATCATTTTTATGTTTATGGAAATTGAATAATATTTTATGAGCTATTAAATGATTAGCTTAAGATTAAGGGAAGAACGACACTGGATAAACTAAATCTAAATAAAGAAGGAAAAAGATAAGTGATAAGATGAAGTGACGGGGACGTCACACTTGACATCATAACTACAGTCCTACATTCAATCACATATACATATGCAATGTCTCATTAAAATGCCTTTATGGTAAAATTGATGTCATGCACATGAAACGATGCAAAGTTAATTTTGTCAAACCATGTAATTCCCATAAAAACAATGCTTCGAATAGTTCAATCACATATCATGTAACCTCATATACTATGTTCATAAAACATTTTTCATTAGGCAAACCCAATAATTTGACTAATAAAGTCATAGCCTATTATAGCTATCAGCATGCAGTCCTCGTTACCTCAGAAATAGGATGTTACTTATGGTCATAGATCCTCATCATCTCTAATCCTAATGATCAACTAGAACTGGAACCTGTCAATGACAATGTCGGACAAGCCTTGTATTGCCCATGTAAGAGTAGCAACTACTCGAGCATGTTCCGTAGTGCTCTGTTAGACTCATAGTACAATGGGATGCCATATAAATCTGTAAACCAGAAATCATTTCATGTTTTGAGGTCTCGTATCAATAGGATATACAAGCAATGTATGCTCAGTCTAGAAAACTCAATGAATATGCTATAAGGTCATATCATGCACATACTTCAAAACATGATGCAAATCAGATGTAAAAACTTTTATACGTTTCATATACACCACGTGTAAGCTTAAATCTCATGAAAACATGGTATGCATAAAAATGCAATAGCATGATGTAGACATAGAGACCTATATATGACTTTTCACAATTTTTCAAAATTTTTACAATAAAACAGGGTTAGAATATGTCATTACCCAACCTGCAAGGAGAAACAATTTATATCCCTAATAGTAGCACATCTCAACATTCACATCAAAATCAATTCATTTGCTTCATAAGCCTTGCATTTATTCTGTCTATCACTACTTGTAGCTTACGTAGGACACTTACCTTGTAAGCTACTACTCGTAGCTTGCATAGTAAACTTATCAAAAGCAAGGATTAAGCTTGCTCGTTCAAGCTTGGCAATCAGTGTACTGTACACCACCAAACTAAGTCGTTAACACTACAAGCACATATAGACCATGTCATTTACCACCTTACATTTACACATAGTCATTTAATACTAGCTATTCATTACTGTCTTTTAGCTGCACTTTAGCTATAATGTGACAAAAGTCACTATTCGATCTTTTCAATCGTTCCAACTGTACCATTCACATTAATGCTCATCTACTTCTCATTTACCAATGTTATTTCACCTTAAAGATGAATTTACTACATTGCCTTTCCTTAGACCAAAAGCTTATCTTTCCATATACAAGTCCAAATTTCACTTTAAAGCTTTCATTACATTTAACTCATGTTCATTAACATGAATTACATTGTCAACAACATAATCAACTTTGCATCCTTACACTTTCCCTATGAGAATTCATTTGGCCAAAACTCAAAACACTACTTTAGGATTCGTTTTACAGCATTATAACACTACAAATAGGCTTAGAAAAATCAGAAATGCAACCTATATACAGTTCAGAAAAAACCAAAAATCCCAGCCCAACTTATTCTATACAGCTGAAATTTCTAGAACAGATTTTCCCTATCAAAAGTGGTCCGTTTGGGCTGATTTTTAGATATGTGGTAGAGAAGAGGTAGGGCTTCAATCGATCCTTCTTGGCCATTTTGAAAAGGGGTCATTTTCCTGGCCATTTCAGCTTCACAAGGTGATTCTCTTAATCTCTCCTAAAACAGGGCAACTTGACAATCAAAGCTTCCAACAAACTTTTCACTGACCAAATGAACTCTATTTAAGCTGAAATTCGGATATGGTATAGAAGAGAGAATTTAGAACAACTTTCATGAGGGAGGAAAGATTAAAAATGGCTGCAAGTAGGATGAAAAATGGTAACAAAATTAGCTGGCTAAGGAAGCTTCCACGTTTTTCTTTTCTTTCCCATTTCTCACTATTTTTGTTTTCCTTTTTGTTTTTGTTTTTGTTTTTTTTTTTTTTTTTGCGTTGGCTGGCCACTTATGGCTTATTGAAGAAGAAACACGTGTTTAAATATTATATTAATATAATATTAAGTCTTGGTTGGCAAAAGACCAAAATGTCATTAATAACAAATGAATTTTCTAAGGCTTGTTTGTTTGCTCTTTACTTTCTCATCTTCCATGACTTAAAAATATATTGAAATAATTTAGTAGTTATTTATAAAATTGTGATTCTTACCGGTGGTGTTGGTAAGATTCTCTTGGAGTCCCCTTATCCGAGTGTGAGACTTGCTTGCATATGTTCTCTTTAGGCGACTCCATGCATCAGTCGCTAACCCTGCAAAGATGATGAGAGGAATTATATTGTCAGACACAGATGCAAGAATGGCATGGAAAAGAAGACTATCCTGTCGTCACCATAGCTGATATGCAAGGTTTGGTGAAGTTGTGCTGTTATCCAGGTTGACCATAGTAAGAGGAGAACATGGATATGTGCCATCAATGTGACCTTCAAGGTCGTAACCAAACAATAGGGACTGAAATTGTACTCTCCAGGATGGATAATTAAGTTTGGTAAGTTTAAGAGGAAGTTGAGTAGCTGAATTGATTGCAATAATCTGATTTGATGGATTTTGAGTGAGAGGGATTGTCATGGGGTTTTCAGCTGTGGCAATAGAGGAATTGTTTTCAGCCATGGTAGCAGAGGAGATTGTTTCGGCCTTGTCTGACAGAAGGTAAGCTCTGACACCATAATAAGTTTGCTTTGTTGAATGAAAGTAAGTTGTATCTTCATTGATTGAACTCAAGTGTTTATATACATCATGATAAAGCCTAAAAAGATGAGTTGAAAAACATCAGCTAATAAACGTCAAATACTTATCAATAGACAAATTCAAATAACAAACAAATTCAAATTATGTTGGACTCTTGAGTCGTGTGCTATTACAGTCCACTGGTCGGTCTGCAACCAGCAACCCATAGCCCCTGCTGTCCAGCACAGTCACGCAATACCAGTCACCAAGCTTCATGCAGCAAAGAACCCGGCAAGCTAGCACCTGTGTCCGCCACTGCCGCAACAGCCTTCTTACAAGACACGTCCAACAACATCTCGCGCTTCTGCTACAGCCCCAAAGACAGCAGCAACGCACCTGCTCTTCCTCACTGTCCAGCTATCCTTCTCCAGCCACGCCAACGCCACAGCAGCACCACGCCTCTGCTCTAGTTTTCAGACACAGTAGGTCTAAATTTTATTGAATCTAAATTTAAAGGAAGTTGAGATTAATTGCATCTTGAATAGCTAATTAAAAAAAAAAGACTAAACTGAAAACTTAAAACAATCAATGAAAACCTAGGCTTAAAAAAAATAAGAAAAGTGCAGCAAGGGAAAACGAGTTGAAGCAAGTGGCTCTGTCACGCAGCCTCCTGTCCACCTCTTTTCGGCAGCCTTCATCTTCCTTATATAGTGCTCTAAATTAGGTCTTCTCTTGCTCTTTCTTTGGCAACAAGCTTTAACCCAAGATTGGACTCCCAAATCTTCCACAATTGCTTTGATATTTCTTTCCAAATTCAAGCCCAAGCAGTCTCTGACTTCCTTTATTTGTACTCTTCAATTAAATGCCAAATAATCCCATGTAATTTTTTTTTTCATCTTGAAGACGGTTTATTTGACTTGTAATCCAATTTTTTTTTATTTCCATAATGTTTTTGAATTTCATACACATAAAAAAATTGAATAAAGAAAAAATAAATTAAATTAAAATTCCGAATTTTAATAAAAAATCATGCAATACGATACCTTAAAATGTGATATCTTAAAGACTTATCACAATTATTTGTAAAGACCACAAGCTTTGTTAGCATTTACAAAATATGGACTGTTTTTTCTTTTTTGATAACTGAAAATTTTTCATGAATAATAATCAATTTAATAGGTTGTTTGAGGAATGCAATGATTGAGAATTTTCGAGAAATATGAAAAATTATGGGAGTAGTGAACTAAGTGTAAGAATTTAATTTTTAAGGGTGATTTATTTAAATTACTTGGAATTATGAGAAATCAGGATTATGAAAATTAAGTATAATAAGTGAGAGAATTAAATTGAAAATACCTCATTCTTAAGAATTGAAATTTTGGGGATTAAGGAATTATGAGAATTATTTGGTTGGAAATATTTATTTGAATGATAGATAATTATGAATGTTTAACTCTAACACCAATAATGGACACATTGTACTGAAATAAAAGATTTATCTAGTTAATTAAAGTGTTTTAATAATTTATATGGAAATTTATTAATTTAAGTGATTGTTTGTGCAAAATGTTTTCATTCAAATTAAACGCAACGACAAATCAGCAACACATGTTGCATACAATTGTCATCCCAGAGAAAGATCTCCACTACAATATAGGCAAGATTTCAAGAAAACTGCAGCTTAAAACAATTGTGGCTGATAATTCTATTTATTTAAGTGATTTTTAAATTGTAGGAAATTAATTATATTCAATTTTTTTATGTAATTACTGGTATTCTCATTTATTTTATAATTTGAGTCCAGTCTTATTCAAGTCGAGAATGATAAATGATAAAATCTTATCAATAATGATGATATCAAAAAAAAGAGGTATATATATATATATTTATATTTATATTTATATTTATATTTATATATTAGATAAATATATATTATGTAAAAAGAAATATATATATATATAAGTAAAATAAATAGATATAATATATATATATACATATATATATATATATATATATATATATATATCCTTATAAAATGTATATTTATATGTGTGAGTTTTTCACCCTCCAAACCCTTCCGCTACATAGCAGACTAGCCCAGCTCAACAAAATTGAAAGGAAACTGAAGTGGGGTTTGAAGAAAGATCAGAGAGAAACAAGGTGAAAAAAGAAATAGAATGGGAAGATAAGTGAGAAAGAGAAGATCGAGAAGAAGAACTGAAGAAGAAAACTGAAGCACGGTGCCGAGCCATTGGAAGAGAGAGGTTGGAAGTGGTGCTAGAGGTGGCGTTTATGGGCTAAATCAGGGGTAATTTTTGGGCTCAGACAGGGGACGAACAAGCTGAAAAAGGTCTAGATTTTAGGCCCCAAACAAGGTTCGAATTGGAGCTTAGAACAGGGTAGACGCAAGGGCTGATTGGGTGAGTTCTGAGTGCTGAAATAAGCTGAAAAACAGGCACTTGTTTAGGGCTGAGAAGTGCTGGAATCAGGGATTAAACATTGGTAAGAGCTTGATGTTTTGGTGCTGAACAGGGCACTAAAACAAGGGACGAACAGGGGTCTCTTTGGGTGCTGATCAAGAGCTGAAAACGGGCTGTGAGCTGCGTATTTAGTGCTGGAACTCAAGCCCGAACAGGGTTTTAAACTGGGAGATTGAGGGCTGGACAGAACTGACAGGATAAAAGAAAAAACAGAGGAAGAGAAAGGGGAAGAAAAGATGAGAAAATTTGGGATTTTTTAAACTAGTTTGTTAGTGTGGAATTGGGTAAGAAGGTTATAGAGTGGTCATTTCATTTTATAACAATTTTTATTTAATTATACTAAGTGATTGGTCATTTTGTAATATTTAAATGTTGGCTAAGCTTAAGTATAAATGCTAATTTTGGAGTTGGTAAGATACTTTCATAAGATAGTTTTAGTATTATATTGTATAGATTAGTATTATAATAGTTTGATGATGGAAAATTGTTGAGAATGTCACGACCTGAAGGCCGCAATGATTCCCTTTACACTCATACTTTTTCTTAGTCTACAAATTTATGGACTAAATTTTTCCTTTTCATTTTACAGTTTGTATTCGGTGTCAATGTAGTTACTATCTAATTCCGTTCATTTCTTAATTCAGTTATGATTTAAATTTGCTCCTTAAGATGAGGAGAAATCAATTATTGTCCATAACTAATCCTCGCATACTTATCATATAACATTATAACATTAAAACATTATATCGATTACTCATTATTTTAGTTTACATCCCATACTATAGTACCATACAGAAATTTGCCTGAAAATAAAAGCATATGCCCAAGAGTGCATACCTCAAAAGCAACCAAGTAGTTTCGGAGGACAGGGACAAGTATCGAGCCTAGATACCTCTCCGAGTCCCACTCAAAAACCCTCCTGGTGAAGTTTCAATCCAAGTAGTCTGAAAAGATATGAAATTGAAGGGGTGAGCAAAACCACGGCTCAGTAAGTCATTTATATAATTGCAGAATTAGACTTATACTGTCCTAATGCGATGCATGAAACCTTTAAGGATTTTCACGTCATATTCACTCTATGATCGTTTATCAAATGGCTCAGATCATGTCCTAAAAGTTCCTTGGTGTGTAAGAGCTTAAGGTATCAATAAGGAAGAGTCTCTTTATAGTACCTCATTATACTCATCCCGATACTTATCTGATACATTAACCTTTAATCATAGTCGATCAACCATTTTCAATCTTTTATCATTCTTCCATAATATACCATATCATATCATATCATGTCATTTCATATGAAGTTTTGTTCAGACACTATTAGACCATATCACTTCTCATCAATAAGTACATTTTGTACTGTATTAATTCGTAATATTTTCAATTTAGAGAAATATAGTCACATATAGTATAAAAGTCATGATACCTCTTCCTATACATCTCATGTTCAATGTACCGCATAAGATCATAATATATTTCATGCAGAATGTATATCGTTCTATTCTGATTCCACATATCACTTATACAAGTTTTACTGTATAAAACGACTATCATCTCACATTGCATTACATTTAACACATAGTCGTATATAAATCATAGGTGATATTGAAATCATATCATGTGTACTCTTAGAACACGTTCAAATCATGTCAAATCTCAAATCATCTCTCGTTTATTTTTAAGACATGATTGAAAGCATACACATTTCCCTTTTCATATTATGTGTAATCAAAGCATGCATATTTCTCTTTTCACATTTCGTGAAATCAAAACAAGTACTTTTCTTATCTTTCAAATAAAACGTGCACATTTCACTTTTCATATCATGTCAAATCAAAACATGTCTTTTCATTTCGTTTCAATCAAAACGTGCACATTTTTCTTTTCATATCATGTCAATTGAAAACATGTCTTTTCATTTCGTTTCAATCAAAACGTGCACATTTTTCTTTTCATATCATGTCAAATGAAAACATGTCTTTTCATTTCGTTTCAATCAAAACGTGCACATTTTTCTTTTCATATCATGTCAAATGAAAACATGTCTTTTCATTTCGTTTCAATCAAAACGTGCACATTTTTCTTTTCATATCATGTGTGATCGAATAAAATATCGAAACACATTTCAGATATTGTAAAATCATATCAGTTTAGAGTTCATATCAATCTAAAAGCATACTCTAAACTGCATATCATATGGTTGAGACTAGGCTAGATCCCTATCACTCTATCAATAAAGACTTATATCACTGTAGCTAGCAGTGAAAATCATATCATCGTCCCCTGGAAACCAACTAGGGCGCTATCTATGGCCATAGACCTCATCTCTCTCAGCCCCACTGATCAGGCGTGACTGAGACCTGTCCACGACTATTGTCGGACAAGCATCTCTGCCTAATGAGCAAAGCTCCAATTAGGCGGTTTCCACTATGCTTTATTGAAATTTAAATTCTTTTAGGGTGCCTACAGTCTCATAAAACATTTAAATCTTTCGCTTTTCTTGTAAAAATAGTGTACAGTATGTAACACGTTTTTCTTTAAGATCATTTACATATATATGAATACATACATTACACTATATGTTCAATCTTTTCAAAACAATTTAAACATTCAAAACATTCATGTAAGTATCATATAAACGAATGTTTTCAAATCTCGTGCATAATACGAGGCATGTTTAAGAGCAATGCAATTAAACAATGGGATCAAAACATTATTGAAATGAGGTATGCTTATGAAATGGATTAAGGTAATGTCACTCGGTATAGTGCTAACTATAATGTCAATTCTTCCTTAGATCATCACCCTCAAACATCTCGACTTAGCACCTATACCTAACTCGTCATCATTTTTACATTTCATTTTAAATTCCTCGATTCAATCCATTCTATTTCAACAGGAGCACATCTAATAAATCATCCAAGATTTTCCATTGTCCAATAACATATAATATCATTTCATGGTGTTGGTAAACTAAATCACCTTTACTTTCAATGTTAAAACTAAGACTCATCCATTCATGTCGGTCTTCTTAGTATTTCATTATGACACTAAAATCATTCAATGTTAAGGAGTCCATTCGAGATCTATTCTGTAGATCATTTACTCATCATACCCATATCATTGAGTCATTTCCTCAATTTACCATATTACTATGGGTATATCATTTCTTATGTGTCACTAAACCTCAAATCTTTTAATTTTCACCATTACCATACAATTCAACTATATCTATACAATATAATTCTAACGCTGAATTATATAAATGTCTTACCTCATTGAGCTTGATGTTTCATGCGTTGAGCTTCGCCGAACTCGAATCATCGTCTTACATCATGCAACTTCCTTAAACTAATCACTTTGAGATTAGCTATGCTAATAGTGGCCGCTCAGTCGCCAACAAGGTCCCCGCTTTATAGTTTTCCTACAATTACCGCATTGTAACTTAGTTGAGAATTAATTAAATATATTCATAAAAGCTTCATGAATATATTACGGGGCTCATTTATTAACTTACAAATTTTCATATAAGGATTTAATAAATCCTTCTCTTGTTCTTTCTATTTATTCTTTTTGTTCTTTTCTTTATTGTTACATATATATCTATAATTATGTATGTCATACCTATGCTTATTCATTTGACATACCATACATATTCATGTATATATATACATGTATGTATTTCTTTTCTTGTCTCTTCTTTCTTCCATTTCTTTCTTTTCAATTCACATGTGGTTTACAAACCGGGAGAAATTTCGGTGATCTCAAAATCACCAATTTTCATAACATGAATATTTTTTTAATTAAAATTCAGTATATTCATGTTTTTATGAAAGTATTTAATTTCTTATTTCCGTGGTTGGAAATTACTTCTTGTGTAATAAAATCATTTTTTTAAATGATTCTACGTAATTTTTCTAAAATTTCCGGCAGCATAACGGCTGCTTATTGACTAACCTCCCTGCACAAAGTAGACAGTTTATAATCTTTTTAACAGCCAGTGAATCTCCACAATTTCCAACCAATCGATTTTCCACAATATTTCCATAAAACTCATGCATTATTTAATCACGCAAATTTAGATATTCTTACTTGTCCCGGGCTAGCGACTTCCTTATTACGTCGCGTCCGTAATCATCTCTCCCGATTTCTCTCGCCTCGGCTTCCGAGCATATTTTTCTACACGTCCACATCATATTAAACTTTAGATATTTAATACAATTATTAAATAAATTGATAATAATGAAATTATCGTAATTTCCTACCGCATTTTCTCTTTCTTTCTTCTTCTCTTTTCTTCCTCTTTTCTCTTTTTCTTTTTCTTTTTTTTCTTTTCTTTTCTTTTCTTTTTTTTCTTTTTTTTTTCTGGTCTGAACCGGTTCGGACCGGTTCAGACCGGTTCAGCTGGTTTGGCCGGTTCGGCACCCCATCGACCGGTTCTCTACCGGGTTGGCCACCCCGAAGCTCACCGAGGTAGTGCTGGTGCCGGATCTGACCTCCTTTTCCCCCCACCGCCTGCGACAGTGCCAGATCTGGGATGGTGGGTTTCGACCTCTTCTCCACTCTTTTCTCCCTCCTTTTTCCTTTCTCCCCTCTACTGCCAGCTTCCTTTTCTCTCCCCTTATCTCCGTCGGCGTTGTGGCGGGTTCGGCGGTGCCTGGATTGGCTGGCACCGCCGCTTCCTTCTTTCTTTTCTTTCCTTTCTTTTCCTTCTCTGGTCCACTTCGCTTTGCTTTCCCCTCTTTCTTTTCTTTTCCGCCGGCCGCCGGTCGCTTCTGTCCTCCTCTCCCTCGACTCGCCGGCTTCTTCCCTCTCTCTGTTTCTCCCGCCGTCGGACACCCCCCTTTTTCCTCTATTTTTTTTTTTCGACAGAAACGGGGGTCCCTATTCCCGTTTCTGTCTTAAGCCTTTTTTTTTTTTTTTTCATATTATTATTATATTTATATATTTTATTTATAATATATCTTATATAGATATATATGTATATATATACATTGTACATAAAAATATATATATATATTTTTTACATATAATATACATCTTGTTATATACTTTAAATTAAAGTACTATATACATTTAATATATGTATATATATTATTCATGTACAACATTATGTATAATACTAATATGAACATATGTATTTATGTAAAAATATATAAAAGTATATTTATATAATATAATTATATAAATATACGCTTTTTTTTTCTTTATATCTTTAAATTCGGATTTCTTAATATCCGAATTAAATTTCCAAATTCCAATTTCTCAATTTCATTACTTCATCGACTTTCGAATTTTCCAAATATTTCTATCTCTTATATAATTTCATTTATTTTCTGTAGTTTATTTTTTTTTGTTTTAATATTAAATTTAAAAATTTAGCGGTTATCACAGAGAATGTGTGATATTAATATTTAAGTAGTAAATTGAACATTGTTATATGTTGAGATGTTGCTAGAAACATTGTTTGGAAATTTTGAAAGTAATTTGTTTAGTGTTATAATGGTTTGATGATGGAAAATTGTTGAGAGTGTGATATAGATATTTAAGTAGTAAATTGAATATTGTTATATGTTGAGAAGTTACTTGGAACATTGTTGAAGAAATTGGAAAGTGGATTGAGAATTTATCTTTACAGTTATGTCGGGTGGAACATTGTTGAAGAAATTAGAAAGTGGATTGAGAATTTATCTTTGTAGTTATGTCGGGTTATATATGTTTATATATATAGGCATATATAAGAGTAAGTGTGAGATGAAAACCTCTATGATTGAATTTATGTGAGAACACTAAGGTGTGAATTGTGTTGTGGGGTAATGGATACTTATTAAAGTATGGATTTTGGTACCTTGTGAAAGTGGAATGGGTAACTTGGATGTGAAATTTTTAAATATGGGTTAGGAAGAATATCTAATTGCTTTGAAATTCATGTTTGAATTTTAAAGAAAAACAAACTCTAATGAAGGGGTGCAAGTTTGGCCATCAAGGGTTGCTTGGTTAAGTTCCAATTCAAGCCTTGAATTCAATATATGTGATGTGTTTTGAAGTTCCATGAATCAATATCATCTTAAATTGCATTGAAAACCATTAGAGCAATGATATATAGGTTTGGCCACCTAGGGTTGTTAGTGAACAAGTGCTCTATTTAAGGGGCTTTTAAAGTATGTTGCGTAATTCGTATAATTGAATATGTATAGAGTGATTTGGAATAGTGAATTGAAGTGTTTGGCATTGTATTAAGTTCAGCCAAGGTGAAAGGCACGTAGAAATCATTATGCTTAGGCCTTGGTTAAGTAATATGTTAGTGCTAGTGCAGTGTACAATTGATCGGTATAACTTAAGCAAAGTGAAACTAAGTGAATATAACAATTTGGTAACTTAAAGTCTTGGATACCTAATGGTATCCTAAGTGAACTAATGAATAATGAAGTGTATGATTGGCTTTAGTGTAATTGTGAAGTGTAATGAAGTGTCTCATATGTTTTTGTAGTGATTTGACATCGAGCGGTGGTATTAAGCCTAAACAAATGCTCACTTTGTAAGTTATGCATGTTAGAATTGTACAACATGAGTTCGAAAATTAGAACGTTGATTTCATCGGTATCGAACCATGTGTGTAATTGTATATCATTATTGCTAGTGTAAGTATATGAATATAAGATTGAATATGTGCTCTGGATTGTGAATATAGACTCCGAACTGTGAATATGGAAATCAAGATTGTATATATGAATATTGAATTGTGAATATGAACTGTCTAGATTATAGATATGAACTATCTGGATTGTGGATATTGATTTGAATTGTAGGCTAGGTAGTGACATTAGTAAGTCGGACTTAACGAAGTGAAATTTAAAAATTGAATATTGTAAATGAATAATTTGGCTTATTAAATTATGTCTACTTGCACATGACATTTTATGCATAGCATGGTACTAATGAGATTTCGAGCTTGAATGTATTTAATTCTACATGTTTAAAAGCCTTGAATCTCAAGTGTACAGTGCTTTGAAACTTATAAAACTGTATGGCTATATTTCACTTTTATCGATCATATTGCTACTTTGCATATGTCATTGTTTTTTGGATAAAACATAAACTTGCTTTTATTATCCAAAGTGTTATTGGCTTTTCGAAACTATCAAACTATTTTTACAACTTATAGGCACTCCACAGTTTATTTTTACCAATAAACTATTTTGGAAACATACTCAAGTATCATTACTCATATATAGGCACCATTGGCTTGTTTGACAATTGTTCTTGATAACTTTTGGTTTTAGTTGATCACTAGGACTAGAGAATATCAGTAACACCCTACTTTCTATGGTATTTTATTGACTCATTGATAGCTACAGTGGGGTAGTCTTTAGTGGTATTCAGGGAGCTATACCTATGTCTATTTCTATGAGTTATTGCTTTATTGAGAAGTGTTATTGTGATTGTTGTAGTTTTATCGAATATAGTTATAGTAAAAGTTATCATTTTATCGAATATCATTTATCGTAAAAGTATAGATTTGATCAAATATGATTTATTGTACTAGTGATTGTTTTATCGAACTAGTGTCATTACACTGAACTTTGTTTATCAAATTATTGCATTGTTTATCGTAAAAGGAAAAGTGTTTATTGAATACCATATTATTTTATCGGAAACAATATTGTATCAATTTATCGAACTATTGCATTGTTTTCAGCATTGAATCATTGTACTGCAATTAGTTAGGACTGTGTTAGTACTGATGTCAAGTATTAATGGGATAATAAAGTAATTCAAAATACTTTCCATACTAGATCCTGAAAGATCTTGACAGCATCATAGTGTTATACTATCAGAAACGAGTCAGCATAGAAATTGTTATTGGAAAATGTGAACTTTATCGATTATTACTGTAGATACCTAATTTTGTTCGACCAATTTCAAAATTAAAAATTAAAAATTAAAAAAATAATAATAAAATAAAAAATAAAAGAATAATAATGATGAAGGAAATAATTAAGGTGAAATTCAATCTGAAAATTCATTGCCCAAAATAAAAAAAATGAAAAGGAAATAAATAAAAAGGGTCAAACAAAAAATAAATGATAAAATAAAGATCCCATAATTTTGGAGTCAACACATTAAAATTAGGATTTTTTTTTCTAAAAACAAATGGAAAAAGACAAAAAAAATAAATACAGGAGGCTTACACGGTTTTGGGGGGAAGGATTTAATTTTAAAAGGGGTAGAGCTTGCTAGGTTTTGGGGATAGAAAAAAAAGAGTGAGGAAAATCGAGAAAGAGAGACCAAAAAGTTAAAAAAAAAAAAAGAGCCACCACCCCGAACGGCTCCAACACTCGTCATCATCATCTTTCTCTCTAGTCTTGAGATCTCGTCACTGCCACCTTGCTTCCGCCCATCATTGCTATCCCATTTTCATCCATCGTCCCTGCCATTCTTGCCGCCTCTGCATATTGCTTTACACTGCACTTGCGCACGTTGCTGCACTTTGTCTTCAGCCTTCCCAATCCGCCACTACTCAACCACCACGCCTTTCCTGCTCTGCTCGTGCTCAGATTTGCTGTAGTACATTCTTTGTTCCACTCTGAGTCCAGCTGGTGCGCTCTCTTGGTCTTGCTTGACTGCTGCTTTGCCGCACAACCAGCCTTGCTCCATCGCTGACATCACATATTGCTACGCCACTTTCTGCAAGTGAACAACTACTTCTATAAGAGGAAGTAACAGTGGCCGGTTCATAGAAGTTGGATTCAGTGAGTGGTCTCTTCGGTTAAGGTAAGTGTGCTTATATTCATTGGTTTGTCTTTTATATATATTATTCATTCATCTTATTAAAAATAGTAACAGTAGTATTAATATATTTTAGGGTGCTTCCTTTATTGAAACTGCATGTTTATGTACACATATTATCTTTCAATAATAACAAGATTTAAAAAAAAAAGGAATATATAATTAAATAAATAACAAATAAAATTTGTAAAATAAAAGAATATAAAAAAATTTCCAATGACAAGATTTCGAAGAAATCATAAGTAGTGATTCTTCGATAGTCTTTAGGATCGAAAAAAATTATTGAATGTTACCAGCATATTGGAACATCTAATTGATTTTATCTCAATCGAATTCTCATATAAATATAAAGATATATAATAAAGAAATGTAAAATCAATAACTTTAAAAAGTTAAAACTAAATAAAAATAAATGAACAAAATGAAAATTCTAAATATGAAAAGAAATTTTATAAAGTACTAAATTAATAAATTATTAATGGTATAAAACGAAATTAATAAAAAATATAAAATTTTAAAGGAATTTCCGATGATAGGATTTCCTAGAAATCGCAAATAATGATTCTTTGAAAATCCTTAGAGTCGAAATAAAATCTTTAATGTCACCAACGTATTGGGGCATTTAAATGATTTTATTTCGATATAAAGAAAATATTAATAAGATTTCTTAGTATAAAAAATAAATATAAAAATGGTAATAAAAATAATAATATAAAAATAGGTAAATATGAGAAAATAGTAAGTGAATAGGAATAAAAAAACTTTTAAACAGATAAAAATCTAGGAATTAAAATAAATAAATGTAAATACATCGATAAATGCGAATATAAGTATTAAAATAAAATATAAATATAAATATACATTTTAAATACAAAAGGATCCCCGATGATAGGATTTCTTAGAAATCACAAGTAGTGATTCTTTGATAATCCTTAGGGTCGAAATAAATTATTTGGATATTACCAGCGTATTGGGATATTCAAGTAATTTTAGTTTGATATTAAGATTTCTAATATAATTAATTTGTATGACATAAACTAATACTAAAAAATAATAATAATAAATAATTAAAAATTTTAAACAAATAAATAAACAAGATTGCAATTTTGTTTGGAAATAAAGAGTAAAAACAATTAAAAGTAAATAAGATATAAATAATGTCCGATGATGAGATATTACGGAATTCATAAATAGTGATTCCTAACTGATCTCTAGGTGAGAGAAATCTGTTAAATGTTACCAGCATATTGGAATGTTTAATATGATTTTTTAATAAAAATAAAATCTCGTAAAATCAATAAATTTCAAAAGTAATAATATAAATATAAAAGATAATAATTATAAAATAAAATAATATATTTCTCATGTGCATCATATATATTTTGTTTGCATCATTTGCAGTCATGAAATTCCAAAATAAGTGCAAATCTCCCGAGGATAGGATTCTATAGAAATCGCAAGTAGCGATTCTTAAGAAATCTCTAGGTGAGGAAATTATCCGAAATGCTACCAAAAGTATTGGAATACTTCGAAACAATTTTCAATACAAAAGATTTTCAATTATTTTAAAAAAATAAAATTTAAATATTTCAAAATAAAACAAATAACAAAATGATTTCGAAATAAATTAAATTCTTTTAAATATTTAATTAAGATCATTTAATCAAGATCAAAGTGATAATATATGATTAAGTGGTACCGTTTTTTAATGGGAATTGTAGGGGTGCTAATCCTTCCCCACGTGTAACCGAACTCCCGAACCCAAACTTTACTTTCACATACCAAAAATTTTTTTTGATAAAACTTAATTAATTTTAAGATTTTATTAAAAAGATAAATAATTTTAGGTGGCCAATCACACCTAGTCAAAAAAGATTGGTGGTGACTCTTCTTTGTGTTTTTTTTCATAATTGTCTAGCGATCGAGTCCCCGGACAAAAATCGTTACGACAATTACTTATCGACTATTATTTCAAATGAAATTTATCGAAATTACATGCATGTTAGAATAACTTACCACATGTTGCTATTCTCTACAGTTGTGTGATTAACTTATTGGGCTCCCAACTCACCCCCTTTACTTCCTCACAGGGTAAGTAATGATAATATCGACTTTCGATTCTCACAGTCAGCTTTGACCACTTTCAGGCTCTAAAGCTTCCATAGTTCATATTCAATATATGAATAGTGTTATCGAATGTCTTTATTTGTCGATGATTTTCTATAGTATTGTGATTTGGGACGTATGTTAATTATTTATTTGATTTTATCGAAGAATTTATCAATTTTGGGATGTAAACAAATTTTTATCGTAAAGCGGTCAAAAAAAATATTATAATATTTTTTTGGGAATTTTTTTAGGTCCTTAATAAACTTTGAAAATTATGAAATTTAAGCATGTGATAGATCATAGTATGTATGAATGCGATAGGACTTTGAGATTGGAAAATGGTTAATTTTGACTATTAAACCGAGCCATGGTGTGAATAGTTATAAACCAGGGTTTATCACTTTTATATGCGAATTGAATTAATGGCTTATTTGAATGTTGATTGATATGTTATTAGACTGGGACCCAGGCAGGATGCCTTAAATTGAACTAGGTATTTAGATACTTGATTTTATAAGATAGAACGGCTCACATGACAAACCACTGTAAAGTAAGTCGGAAAAAGTTAGCCTTTATGTATTATATTCTACATAAGTATACAAACTATCATCTCCTTCGGGATATGACAGGCCATCAACAACATGGGATTAAAATATTCAAGTCTTGCTCAATTTTTAGTTGGGTTTTGACCCACTATAATGGTATGGTCCATCACTGTTTACATATTAATCTATCATTTATTTGATTTAGTTTATTTAATTAATGATTGATTGATTTAGTATTCCATATTAGCTTATTACATAATTTATTTAATTGAGCCATCAAATTATTCAATTATTTAATTTTATTATTTAGTTTGATTAATATTATTAGTTTTTGAATAAAAATGTAATAACAAATTATAGGCTAGAAAGTTGAACTAGGAAAGTCAGTATAATTTTGTAAATTAAATTAGTATTTAAAATTCAATAAATTATTAATAAAATAATATAAATAAAGATTAGCCAATGATGGAACTTTTAGGTTGATTGTATATTCGTAGCACCCAAAAATTTTCCAAGTAAGAATTTCCTTTTAAATTTTTTCAGCATAATAGAAGATTTAAGAGGGAAAATTTAAAATATAACCAACATTAATAAAACATGATAACAAATAAAAAATAAAACATAAAAAATCTTAAATAACAATTATAAATACATTAAATGAGATGACTAGACATTATTCCAATGATGGAAATCTTGAGAGATTGCAAATGCGTAACATGTTAGAGTATGTCTTATAATTAATTGGATTTGGATTAAGTAATTTTAAAATGCCCAAAAGACCCAATCTAGTTGGATTAAGGCTAAGGCCTTTTTAGGGTTTTGTTAAGAGGCATTATATAAATAACATTAAGTCTAAAAGTTAGATAAAACATTCTTGATAGCCGCTTTGCCTCTTAGAGCTAGTACTCATAAAACAATTCCCTTCCTCCTCCCTTTGTCATTGGCCACTTCTTGTCTCAGGCAAAGGTCCTGTTTTGTGTCATACTTGTGTGGATAGTGTTAAAGGGCTTCTCTTAGCTAGGAGTCTTGAGTTAACGATACACCAAGTGCTGTTTGTGGGTTGCCATATTCAAAAGTTGAACATCCCTACACGAGCGATAGCAAAAAGGTTAGATTCTATCTCGAAAGCAATCTTGTTGCATGTTCCTGGTGATTTAGGTTTTGTTGTTTTTTTTAATCCGCTACTTATTTTCGTGTGTAAAATGATAAACTGAGACAGCAAAACCTTACAGTGGTATCCGAGCTAGTGTGCAAATGGCTTTCGGGATAGCGAATTCGATTCACGATGTTGTTCTATTGTAAGTTTTTACAAATTTGATTTTAATTTTCAAAATTTGTTCGGGCAATCTAAAATAATTGTAAGACAATTATAGATTTAAATAAACCCTATAGGGATTCGTTAAATTAAGAGTTGCATGTTAGAATTCTTTTCAAATTTGGAACTAAAATGTTGTCAAAGTTGTTTGGCACAAACCCTGCACGCTTTTATCTAATATAATTGATATTAGAGCATTTATCAAAATTGTTTTGATAAAAACCCTGTAGGCAACTTTGTAGTTGCAACCCTTGCAAAAAAAATAATTGTTATTATTTTATTTAAAATATATTTTAATTAAAATAAATTAGGATAAAAGTTATCCTAATAAGAGTTTTAAATTAAATATATTTTAAAGAAATATATGTTTTAAAATAAAATATTTTTATATTAAACTGGATAAGAGTTATCTAATAGTTTTGAGATTTTGATGAGATTAAAATTTCAAAAGGAATTATCTTGATAAAATTTTGTTTTAAAATAAAATATTTTTATATTAAATTGGATAAGAGTTATCCAATGGTTTTTGAGATTTTAATGAGATTAAAATTTCAAAAGGAATTATCTTGATAAAATTTTTGTTTTAAAATAAAATTTTTCTATCTTAAATTGGATAAGAGTTATCCAATAGTTTTGAGATTTTAATGAGATTAAAATTTCAAAAGGAGTTATCTTTATAAATTTTTATTTTAAAATAAAATATTTTTTATATTAGAATGGATAAGAGTTATCCAACGGTTTTGAGATTTTAACGAAATTAAAATTTCAAAAGGAGTTATCATGATAAAATTTTATTTTAAAATAATCCCTATATTAAATTGGATAAGAGTTATCCAATGGTCTTCAGATTTTAATGAGATTAAAATTTCAATTAAGCCCAAATTGAATTTTGATAATTAAAATTAAATTAAAATAGCCCTTAATACCTAAATTAATTAAAATTTGATTAATTAAAATTAGATTTTAATTAGTAAGCATGCAAATTAATATGTGATATTGCTATGTATGCTTGATGCTTGATTCGTATGTGATATGGATGGTTGCATGATGCATGGTTATTGGGCCTAGGTTTACATGGGTTGTAATTTATTTATATAAATTTAAATTGGGCATGCGAGCCTTGATTTATTTTTAATTTATTTATGTAATAGTTACATAGATAAATTAGGATTATTGTAAAATGTACAACCTTTAAAGCCAAGATGGTCCGGAGCCAAGGTAAACCAAAGTGATGCTTGAATGGAAATCGAGGAGAAGATATTTAGAAAACAATGTATCTCTAAGTTCTTTTGTAATAAAAAGGCCATAACCATCTTACATTTAATTTTATGCTTTTACTTATATATGTTGATATAAATGTTAGAAAAGCATGCTAGGTGAGACGGTAAAATTAAAAATCCCTCAATATAAATATTAAGTCAAAGATAACAAAAAAGATGCCTTCCAATATGATACATGTGAAAGAGACTTTGTTCGGTATTGTGTTACTTTGGCTCAGTCAAGGCCATACCTACCTTAGGAATTCACATTGCATGAGATAATAGTTATCTCCGAGTGTATTGGGTCAAACTTAACTAAATCAAATTAAGGCATTGGCTCAGTCAAACCTAATAAGATTTAGAGGCATAGGTTGGGCTTTAACCCATATGATGAGTTATAACAAGAGTTGTTTACCCAACTATCCAGGAGTTGCATGAGATGCAATTGACAAGAGTTGTCTACCTAACTAACCTTATTGGACGTATTAGCTCAGCTAAAGTCATAATGGGACCAAATATGGATCCTAGCCCACTAAGAAGTCTAGGTGAAAAGGCTTCCTGAGTTGATAGTGAGGGCTATTAGCTAGAGAAAATTAGTGGGAGCAATTCATTTAGTTAAAAGACCATTGTAGACACCTAATTTTGTCCGGAATTGTAAATATATTTAGATTGGATCTTGTTTCAATCTTAGTGATTTGAGATTGAAATTTGCTCGATTTAATCATATGTTTGAATTAATTTCGAGTAATTTGACTTTCAAGATGAATTTAAAGCTTAAATTAATTCAAGTATCATGAAGATCGAATTTTGTCTTTCAAAGATCGATTCCAAATTTGTCCTAAATAATTGGGCTTTTTTTCTTGATGTGTTAAAATTAATTGGACTAAAGCCCAAAATCCAATGACCCAAATTAATTGAAGTTAGGTTGTTGAAATTAAAGATTTGAGCACATATATTTTATTTTGTTTTATTAATTTGTATTAAAATTAAAATAGAAAAAAGTAGTATTTTAAATATTTATTTATTTATTTTTTAGACTATTTGAAAAAAAAAAGAAGAGAGGAGGCTGTTGTTGGCAAAAATTTGCCAATCACCCTACCATCTCCACCAACTCATTGACAAGCTTCTTTGTGATTGAAAGTCTTCTACAAATTAATTCTCTGAGATTTGCTCCGTTTTTATTGACTAAAAATACATGATAAGAGCAGCTTGAGGGAGATAAAGAAGAAAAGGGGAAGCAATTTCAGAGGAACCCCTGTTTTCAAGACTCTAAAAACCTTCCTCTACCTTCTGTCTTCACGATAGGCTCACCATTTTCGTTTTCTCCAACATTTAAGAACACCAAGAAAATCAAACATTATGGAGTCAGAAAACTAGCGGAACAATGGATTCCAATCCTTGGATTCAAAGATGTCATCCAATTTTTTTGACTAAAAATGTCTATAAATAGCCTCAAGAAGATTGGAGATAAAGACAGAATAACACAGAGAAAAAAAGAAAAAAACAAAGAAAAAAAACGAGCTTGAGAAAAAACCTAAAAAAAATCCTCTCTGCCTTCAACCAAAACTCAACACCCGAACAACCCAAATTAAAAAAAATCAATCTCTGCTCAAAAATCAAGAACCCAAAATACAATCTGAGATTCAATAAAAAAAATAGCAAAAACACCGTTAAAAAAAGCATAGGAAAAGGAAAAGAATAGGAGCAGAACCAGCGAAAGCACCCGTGACAAGAGGAGATTACGCAGAAGTCGTGACCAGGAGAGGAGCAGGTGACGTCACTGTAGGTGACTGGCCGGTGATTTACCTGCGAAGAGAAGAGACCCATTTAGAAAAAGAAAATAGAATGAAAGAAGAAAAGAAGGAAAAGCTACACCCGATTATGTGAGGCCATCATCCTTTTACCTACTGTTTCATTTTTTTTTATTCATCTGTTCTTTGATCTGGGCCATGTTAAAAAACGTAATGGACATGTTTTGGGCTGGGCACACGTTGCTTTCATTCATATTTTTTACTTGCCTTTTATTCTTTGTTTTGGACTTATTTGCCTGATTATGAATATTTCTGCCATGTAAAAAAACGTGATGGATTTGGGTTTGGGCTGTCCACACGTTTGCTTGCTTTGCTTTTTAATTATTTGCTTTTTATATTTTGTTTCATATTTATTTGCATTGCTTTTTGTTTACGTGATGTTTTTTTTTACATCTTTGCTTTTATATATTGTATATATATTATATGTTTGGGTTTGTAACTTGAATGCTAACTTCAAAACATATAAAAAAAATTTAAGTAATAATAATAATTTCACATAAAAATAAATAATCATACTAGGCCCAAAATATAAATTGAGTAAAATTTTCAACTGTAAATTAAATTAAAAGTCCCTAAGTGAGGGGCTTACTCTAAAACCTTACCAAAGGTATTGGAAAGGTTTAATGAAATTTTAATATATATATATATATATATATATATATATATATCTTAAAATTGGTTATTTCAAAATAAAAGATTTTTGGTAGTCAAATTAAAAGAGCATAATAAGTTTTTAAGGAAGTCCCCAAGTGAGGGACTTACTCTATGAATTTCCCAAAAGTGTTAGGACATTTAAATAAAAATTTATAAAAGGATTTATATAGCATAAAATATTAATAAAAAATAAATATAGAATTTCAACTAACAAATAAAATCCGCCAATTAATAACATTTTAAAAAAAACACATATAGCTATTTTCCCAAAAAAAAAATCCTAAGTGATGAATTTTTAAATTTAAAGCTTTCCAAAAGTGTTGGATGGTTTGTTTCAAAAATAAGATTTATGAGAAGATAACTTAAAATAAAACTTGCAAATGAAAAATAATAAAATAAAGTAATTTTTATAAACTTTAATAAAATTTATTTAAATAAAAGAAATATAATAATGTTCTTCAAAAAATAAAAAAATAAAAAGGTCTCTAAGTGAGAAACTTTCTCTAAATGCTTACCAAGAGTGTTGGTAAGGTTTACTTTTTAATAAAGAAAATAAAAAATGTGTAAAAATAATATTTTCAAAACAATAATATGAAGTTTTCATTAAATATAACTGAAACTAATTCTAATTTTTAAAACGAGCAAGAAATGATTTTCAAAAAAAATTCCTAAGTGAGAAATCATGTTTAAATCTTTCCAAAGTGTGGAAAGGTTTTAAAATATTTTAATAAAAAATTTAAAACAAAAAAAAATATCGGAGGTTAATACGATTAATTTACCTTAAAAACTTTGATAAATGCTATTTTTCTAAAAAAAATAGATTAATAAATGAATAAAAATATAAATATTGAATTTCCTAAAAGTCCTTAAGCGAGGGATTGTTTCTATAACTTTCCCAAAGGTATTGGGAAGTGCAAATAAAAATTTAGAAGATGAAAATAAAATTAACTATAAATTTTAGTAATTAACTTAAAAAGAATTTTCATATAATGATTTGCTAAAAAAAAAGGTTCCTAAGTGAGGAACTTTCATCTCACCAAAAGTGTTGGAGAGATTTTAAAATACTAAAATAAAATATGAAAATAAAATATAAAAAAGGGAATAAAATATTTAAAGTCAAGGTTTAAAATGAAGTAAAAGTCTTCTACCTAAAAATATTAAAATTATGACCGACGACGGAGCCTCTTCAAGAGAATAAGTGATTTTCTTGAATACTCTTAAGGTGAGAGAATTTCTTAAATTATACCGAAAGCGTCGGAATATATTTAAGAAAATTCTCAATATTTTAAAAATAATAAATAAAATAATAAAGAATAGAAGACCATTTTAGTTAAGACCTTTTAGGATAACATGTGATTAATTGGTACTGTCCATTGGACAGGCGTTGTGGGGGTGCTAATCCCTTCCCCACACGTAACTGTACTCCCGAACTTAATTGTCGGAATGTAGACTAAGTTTTATCCTTAGCGTCAAATTGGTGGCCAATCACATCTAGGTAAAAAAGATTGGTGGTGACTCCATAATTTTTAATGTCTAGCGATTGGGCCTCGGACAAAAATCGTTACGACAACCATAATTAAATGATTTTAATCACAATGTTACTTAATTGCATATTTTATGATTGTAGAATTATCATGGAAACAACAATTTATCCCTTCGTTCTATCCTTGAGAAGGATAACAAGTTGGTTAGGGCAAACTTCTTAAACTGGTACAGAAATTTAAGGATAGTCTTCACTTAGAAAAAGAAGTTATATGTTCTAGAGCATGCAATCCCTGCTCAACCCCGATAGAATGCTTCCACTACTGATAAGCAAGCTTATCAAAAGCATTTGGATGATGCCACTGACGTGCAGTGCCTAATGTTAGCTGCCACGAGTTCTGAAGTCTAGAAGCAGCATGAGAATATGAAACTGTTTGATATGATCAAACATCTCAAGGAAATGTTCCAAGAGTAAGCACAACACAAACGTTATGAGGTGTCTAAGGTGCTTTTCCAAAGCAAGATAGCTGAGGGAGCTCCAGTGCATACTCGTGTACTTAATATGATTAAGCACATTGAGAGGCTGGAAGCACTAGGCTTCACCATGCATAAAGAACTGTTAGTTGATCTTATCCTCCAATCCTTATTGGATAGCTATAGTTCATTTTTGTTGTAATACAACATGAATAGTATAGATAAGACACTGGCAGAATTACTCAACATGTTGAGAACTGTTGAGTAGGACTTGAAGAAGTCAAGGCCTACTTTTGTTATGATGATTGACAAGTGCAAATCCAAAAGCAAAGGCAAGCGTAAGGTTAAGCCTAAGCCCAAAGGTAACAAGAAGGAAATGGCTAAGAAGCTCAAGCCATCTGGTGGAGTTACTAAGACAAGAAAGTGCTTCCAATGTGGTAAGATTGGTCATTAGGAGCGAAAATGCATTGTGTACCTTGAGGAGTTGAAGACAAAGAAAGGAAGTGAGACTTCCACCTCAAGTATATATGTGACTGAGATAAATCTACTTCTTCCTCTTGGGTATTAGATGCTGGATGTGATTCTTAGATTTGTATGAATGTGCAGGGGCTAACAAGAAGTAGAAAACTTGCCAAGGGCGAGGTGGTCCTACAAGTTGGAAATGGAGCAACGGTTGCTACATTAGCTGTAGGATTAATTTATCATTGCCTTTATGCCTAATTCTAGAACCTGACAATTGTTATTATGTTCTAGCAATTACCAAGAATATTATTTCTATTTCTTGTTTGGAGAAGAAAGGTTTTTCTTTTAAAATAATGAACAATAGTTGTTCAATTTACTTTAATGATATTTTCTATGGCAGTGCTTCCATTGTGAATGGATTGTATGTTCTAGACTTAGATAATCACATATATAGTGTTGATTCCAAGAGGTCAAAAGGTAATGAGATTAACCCTACATTCCTTTGGCATTATAGACCTGGTCACATAAACGAGAAACGCATATCTAGGCTTCACAAAGATGGACACTTAGATTCATTTGATTTCGAATCATATGATGTATACGAATTTTGTTTGCTTGGTAAAATGACCAAAGGCCCTTTTACAAGAATAAGTGAAAGGGATACTGATTTACTAGAGCGCATACATATAGATGTATGTGGCCTATTAACCACACAGGCTACAAAAGGGTTCCAATACTTCATCACATTTACTGTTGACTACCATAGATATGGCTATGTGTATCAAATGAGACACAAGTCAGAATCCTTTGAAAAGTTCAAGGAATTCAAGAATGAAGTACAAAACCAACTAGGCAAGAATATCAAGAAATTTCGATCAGATCGAGGTGGAGAGTATTTGAGCCTAGAATTTACGGATCATCCAAAGGAGTGTGGAATAGTTCCACAACTCACTCCACCTGGTATACCTAAATGGAATGGTGTATTTGAGAGGAGGAGTCAGACCTTGTTAAACATGGTTCGATCCATGATGAGTCTGTCTGACCTCCCTGTCTCTTTTTGGGGTTATGCTTTAGAGACAGCAGCATTCACACTAAATCGTGTTCCTACTAAAGCAATTGAAAAGACACCACATGAGATGTGGACTGGAAAGAAGCCTAATCTATCTTTTCTAAAGATTTAGGGTTGTAAGGCTCATGTCAAAGGACAAGTCTCAGACAAATTAGGACCCAAATTTGATAAATGCATATTTGTGAGGTATCTTAAAAAGACAAAAGGATACTATTTCTATAATCCCATAAAGCACAAAGTGTTTATGGCTCGGTACGGCGTCTTTCTAGAAATAGTCTTCCCTTTTAGAAGAACTAGTGGGAAGAAAATAGAGCTTGAAGAGGTTCAAGAACCACAAAATGTCACTAAACCTTTAGTGGAATAGGAGCAAGTCCTGTAAGATGTTATGGAACAGGAAGTAGCTCCAAAAACACAAGGCCCACATAGGTTTACTAGGATACACCGAAAGCTTGAGAAGCTTAGCCTCTTCACCACTCAGCGCGATGACGTATTACTCATGGATATTGATGAGCCTACCACTTATAAAAAAGCAATTATGAGCCCAGATTCTGAGAAATGGCTTGAAGCCATGAAATCCGAAATGGACTCCATATACAAATTAAGTATGGACTTTGGTTGATCCACCTAAACGGGTAAAACCCATATGGTGCAAGTGGGTTTTCAAAAAGAAGACTGACATGAATGGTAACATGCATACCTAAAAAGGCCGATTGGTGGCCAAAGGTTTCAAATAAAGGCATGGTATAGACTATGATGAAACCTTTTCACCAGTTGCAATGCTCAAGTCCATTCAAATTTTGCTTACTAGCGCTGTATACCATGATTATTAGATATGGCAGATGGATGTTGAAATCGCATTCTTGAATGGAAACTTGTCGGTTTCATCACTCTTGAGAATGCCAACAAGGTATGAAAGCTTCAGAAATCCATTTAAAGATTGAAGCAAGTTTCTCGAAGCTGGAACATTTGTTTTGTTGAGACAATCAAAGAGTTTGGCTTCATCAAGAATGAAGATGAACCTTGTGTTTACAAAAAGGTTAGTGAGAGTGTTGTCATATTCCTAATGTTATATGTGGATGACATCTTACTCATACAAAATGACATACCTACCCTACAATCTGTCAAAACTTGGCTAAGGAATTGCTTCTCCATGAAGTTAGGAAAAGCAGCCTATATCCTTAGAATAAAGATCTATAGAGATAGATTGAGTAGGCTACTTGGTCAAAGTCAAAGTATATATTGACAAAGTGTTGAAAAGGTTCAGCATGGAATAATGCAAGAAAGCACTCTTACCTACGACCCATGGCATTTATCTCTCAAAGGACATGTGTCCTAAAACATAAGATGAGAGAGATAAAATGGCTAAGATTCCATATGCTTCAGCTATTGGATCTATCATATACGCCATGTTATGTGCTAAGCTTAATGTCTCGCATGTTTTAAGCATGGCGAGCATGTATCAGGCTGACCTAGGTAAGCATCACTGGGTAGCAGTTAAGAACATCATTAAGTACTTCAGAAGGACTAAGATGCCTACTTAGTCTATGGAGTAGAGAATGAGCTCGTTGTAAATGGTTACACTGATGCTACTTTTCAATTCGATAAGAATAACTTTAAGTCACAATTTGGCTATGTGTTTTGCTTGAGTGATGGCACTATAAAGTTGGAAGTGTTCTAAACAAGAGACAGTGGTCGATTCTATAATCGAGGCTGATTATATAGCGGCATTAGATGAAGTTAAGAAAGTTGTTTGGATTAAGAAGTTCATAGAACTTGGATGATCCTTAGCATTGCTAATCTAGTGGTACTCCATTGTGACAACAATTAAGCCATTGTACAAGCTAAGAAACCTCGATCTCACCAGTGGTTCAAATAGATACTCAGGCTTTTCATGATCGATTGGCTATAGTGTAAGTGGAAGAATGTTAGTGTATGCACTATGAGCCAATCAGATTTGGACTTGTATTACACTTAAGACATTGTGATTATTTATATTATTTAATAA
Organism: Heritiera fomes; assembly: GCA_032173925.1. Classification (NCBI taxonomy): domain Eukaryota; kingdom Viridiplantae; phylum Streptophyta; class Magnoliopsida; order Malvales; family Malvaceae; genus Heritiera; species Heritiera fomes. Next base: position 21,681,321 of record JAPDPM010000001.1, on the reverse strand, counting down.
TACATGACAGTTATTTATCATTATTGACTATATTTAATTTATCAAGTCATAATCAAATGATAAAGTCCCAAGAATAGTGGATTCGTATAAAAGGAATCAAAGTAGTGACTTTGATAATGAGATCCTTATGATACAAAGAATACTATTCTTAAATATCCTTAGTCATAGTATCACTGAAAAGGGACATCAGTGATACAATAAGACTAACATGCATTAGATTCTTTTGAGATCTCATAAGTCATGGATATGGTGATATCTAGATCAACACATGAGTGATCATTGTGAATGAATACACTGGATTGACCCATCTTGAGAACTTTACGTGGATCGTTACATTGAGTGTCATTAGATGTTCTCAAATGGAAATGGTATATGTGATCCTTAGACTTGAGATCACCGTGGTATCCTATGTGTGGATTGGTATACTTTGATGCTGTAGCTCAATGAGGCTTGCAAGTAAGATAGTAATTGGGTACATTATGAAACATATGAGGGTTGTGTGTGATCAAGATAGGATTCGTCCCTCTTGGTAACAAGAGTCTACATCTCAAGGCCTCTCAATAGAGATTAATAATTGAAAATCGTGGCCACATTACAAATGAGATTTAAGATGAGATCTTGAATTCATTTGATTGAATCATTTATCTTGAGATTGAGAAACAATGTAGTTGAACTTTAATAGAGATGACATGTTCCATATTCTATGTTCAACTGAGATATTAGGTGATGAAAGGATCGAATTATACGGCAATTGCTCATTGAAAGGTTGTCATCAACTCACCGATATTTTCATTACTTAGGTAGCCATGATGCATTACTAGATGCCAATCTTGGCTTGTGATTTATGAATGAGATTTTGAATCACTACCAATGTAATGGAAACCTAAAGGGTCACACACAATAAGAGTATGACCAAAACAAGGTAATTGGAGTTGGATCCATGTGATGAATCCTAGTACAAGTAGGGTTCTTAGTGAGACTAGAATCCTGTTAGTTGTTCCAACTAGAATTCAGGATTTAATTAATGGTAATTTAACCCAAGATTACTAAAGGGTATTTTGGTCTTTTCAATTATAATGAGATTATAATTATGAATTATTTATTTAATAATTCATGGGCAAACCAAATTATTAATCCAAATGCATAACCAACTGGTTGTAGTACAAGTGAGAGATTGTTAGAGTATGCCTTACAATCAATTGGATTTGGATTAAGTAATTTTAAAAGGCCCAAAAGACCCAAGCTAGTTGGACTAAGGCTAAGGCCTTTTTAAGGTTTTATTAAGAGGCATTATATAAACAACATTAAGTTTAAAAGTTAGACAGAACGTTCTTGATAGTTGCTCTGCCTCTTGGAGCTAACACTCACAAAATAATCCCCTTCCTCCTCCTTTTGCCATTGGCCACTTCTTGTCCCAGGCAAAGATCCCGTTTTGCATCCTACTTGTGTGGATATCATTAGAGGGCTTCTCTCAGCTAGGAGTCTTGAGTTAACAATGAACCTAGGGTTGTTCGTGTATTCAAAAGTTGAACATTCTTACATGAGCGACAACAAAAAGGTTAGATTCTATCCCGAAAGCAATCTTGTTGCATGATCCTAGTGATTTTGGTTTTGTTGTTTTTTTAATCCCCTGCTTATTTTCGTGTACAAAATGATAAACTGAGACAATGAAACCTTATATAACATCCAAATTTCCTAAGTGAGAAATTCCTTAAGACTTTACTAGAATAATGAAAAATTCTAGGATGATTTCAATGTAAAGTAATTGATTTTCATTTTCATCTTAAAATAAAATAAAATAAAATTTAATTTAATTTAATTTAATTCAAATTAAACAAAGAGATGAATAAAAAAGAGATAGAAATTGGGTAGTGAATAAAGAAAATTAAAACTCTCTCATAAGACATTTAGTGAATCCGTTGATGAATTACTTAAATACTCTTGATGTTAAGAGATATTTATGGAACTTCTATCACAGAATAATGGAAGTGACCTAAAAAATTGTTCCCAATGTTTAATTATTTGATGTTGGATTGCGGAGTGCTAATATTTCTCTACTCGTAAGTGTATTCCCGGACTATAGATTTTGAACGTTGACCAGTATTTTGTATTTAGATGTTTAGTTAATAAATTTACTCATTTTCTATAAAAAACGAAAAAACAAAGGTCAAAGGTGGACATCTAGAAAGTAAATTTGTTTTAATTTTCTTGCCCCAAACTACCACTTACATGATCAAATGGCGTGGACCAGTGGAGGGATTGACCCGCCATATATAGATTGGAAATGTATTTACCCGATTTTATTTTTCGTATAAATTGGTGTGGTATAATAGATGGGCAAAAATATGATTGGATCCCAGTCATTTGTCAAAGATAATCAAGTCCGGTCATTTTCATCAGGTCAAAAAACGAAAAGCAAAGTCTTGGCATGAGATTGGAATATTGAGAAATTGAAAAAATTAGGTCCAGGTCAAAGATAATCAAGTCCGGTCATTTTTCATCAGGTCAAAAAAATGAAAATTAAAACTCTCTCATAATACATTTAATGACTCTGATGATGAATTACTTATATACTCTTGAGCTGAATAGATATCTTTGAGAATTCTATCACAGTATAATGGAGGTGACTTAAAAAGTGTTCCCAATAATTTTTTTTGGCCAATAAATGTTTCCAATATTTAATTATTTGATGTTAATACAAATAAAATATAAATCTAAGATGACTTAAGTTTAGGTTGATATCATTTTATGATAGACATTGGCAGGTGCTAATATTGTTGAAATATCTCAATAATGTGGACTAGTTAAGTATAATTAATATCATATAAATTAAATTGATAATATATTTTGTGTATAATGTGACCATATATATATACGTAATATATTTATATTATACATATATTAATCTTTAATGAGACGGATATAATATATGATTCAAAATATGGGAGATCCCTACTGTTAGCACTAATATATAAGTGATGGCTCATTGATCACTTGTATGGTGAAGAAGTGGACAGCAGAAGTCTCTCCCTCACCTTCTCTCCCCGTTCATCAGCCTCTCTCACCATCATCTTCCTCTCTTCTTTGCACAGACCACCATGGGAGATCAGATTGGATGCAGCTAGGTGTGGTTGGACCTCTGGCGGTGTCTTCCTCCAGCTGGTAGTGGCGAAATTGATGGTGGTACAGTGGGTTTTTGACTCAACCCACCCATAGTTAGTTTTCTTTTCATTTATTATGTTGGTGGATGATTTAATTCCAACAGATATTTCTTCACTCGCTGTATTTCTGGACCATAAATATTGAACGTTGACCAATACTTTGTCTTTAGATGTTTAGTTAATAAATTTACTCATTTTCTATAAAAAACGAAAAATCAAAGTCAAAGGTGGACATCTAGAAAATAAATTTGTTTTAATTTTCTTGTCCCAGACTACCATTTTTATGATCAATTGGCGTGGACCAGTGGATGGATTGACCCGCCAAAAATAGATTGGAAATGTATTTACCCGATTTTATTTTTCGTATAAATTGGTGTGGTATAATAGATGGGCAAAAATATGATTTGATCCCAGTCATTTGTCAAAGATAATCAAGTCCGGTCATTTTCATCAGATCAAAAAACGAAAAAGGAAAGTCTTGGCATGAGATTGGAACATTGAGAAATTGAAAAAATTAGGTCCAGGTCAAAGATAATAAAGTCCGGTCATTTTTCATCAGGTCAAAAAAATGAAAATTAAAACTCACTCATAATACATTTAATGACTCTGATGATGAATTACTTATATACTCTCGAAGTGAATAGATATCTTTGAGAATTCTATCACAGTATAATGGAGGTGACTTAAAAAATGTTTCCAATATTTAATTATTTGACGTTAATACAAATAAAATATAAATCTAAGATGACTTAAGTTTAGGTTGATATCATTTTATGATGGACATTTTGATAATTGGATCCCAGTCATGTGTCAAAGATAATTAAATCAGGTCAATTTCATCGGGTCAAGAAAAGAAAAGCAAAGTCTTAGCATGTGATTGGAATATTGAGCAATTGAAAAAATTAAGCCCAGGTCTGAGATTGGAAAATTTTTTTATTTCATTTATTTTAATTTCAAGTTATTTTTCCTTGAAAATAAAGTCATTAAAGAGTTAAAAATAAATTCATTTTTAGTTATATATTTAATTATTAGCATTAGATCTTTCTAAAAATCGTCCAATCTCAAAATGAAAGGGCACGCTTGACTTTTTGGAGAGTTTTAATAAAATATTAAGTTTATTCAATGAATGTGAACAAAAATCTAGTTCAATTTGAAAAATCTGGGTTTGGACCTTGATTTTAATATTTAAGGCTTGAACTCATCCAAACCCGATGTGATAGCTATATATTATAAATATATAATATTAATATACTTTATATTAATAAATAATTACTGTCTAAGGTGTGTTAATTGTTTTTTTAGTAGAAGGACTGCTAATTGTTAATAAAGATAAACAAATATATATATATATATATATATATATGTATATATACACACCTAAACAGTATATAAAGCTAAAGAAACAAATCGATGTCGAGCAAAAAGACCGGCAAATGATTGATGCTTAGGTCAAGAAAAAGAAAAGCAAAGTTATTGTCTGAGGTTTGAATATTGAAATAGAAGGGCAAAAGTCTAGGTCTGAGATTGGAATTTCATTTTTAGTTGATTTCTACTTTCGAGTTTTGCTTCCTTATAATTAATAAAGTAAACAGTTCAAAAAGAAAAAAAAATCTTACTCAGACTCGGTTATATATAAATATATAATAGGACTTCATTTTACTTATTCGATTGTTTGCTTTGATTCTCTTTTAGAATTCTTCTTCAATGGCTGTTTCAAAGGTCCATGAAACCTTAGTTCCTCGATGTTCTTATCATGTATTTTTGAGTTTTAGAGGATCAGATACGCGCAAAAATTTTACAGATCACCTTTACACTGCATTGGTGCAAGCAGGAATTCACACATTTAGAGATGATGAAAAGATTGAAAGAGGAAAGAATATAAAGGATGAAATTGAAAATGCTCTGCATGAGTCAAAAATTTCTATCATTGTCTTCTCAAAGAATTATGCTTCCTCAACATGGTGCCTTAATGAACTTGTGAAGATACTCGAACATAAGAAATCCTCTCAACACATTGTTTTGCCAGTTTTCTACCATATTGATCCAACCCAAGTCAAGAAGCAGACAGGAAGTTATGCAGAAGCATTTGCCAGGCATGATGAGAGCTTCAAGTCTGAAATGGACTTGGTACAGAGATGGAGGGCTTCTTTAAAAGAAGTTGCGGATTTAGGAGGCATAGTTCTACGAGACAGGTACATATATTCCAGATCCCTTCTTAAAAATTGCTAATTTTGTATGTTCAATTCCCCTTATTTCATGGTATTAGTTTTATCATCTATGTATATTACTTGAATATATTAAATCCTAATCTTTTGGAAAAGTAAAATATTACTATATAAATGGTCTCATAAATATACTGACTATTATAACCTGTCAACTGGGCCTTATAAATATATTGATTATTATAACCCGTCAGTAAGGGTCTCATAAGTATACTTACTATAATAACCTGTTACCAGGGCCTCGTAATGCTAACCATTATTGCCTGTTAGCTAGGCACCATCTACTAACTATTATAGCTTGCTAGCAAGACACAAGATACTAAATATTATAGCCCATTAGCAAGGCACATATGTTATCTATTATGTCCCGATAACAAGGGCACATGTGTTATTTATTATAACGCGATAACAAAGTTCTCGTATGTTATCTATTGTAAGCCAATAACAATGTTCTTGTATGTCATGTATTGTAACCCGATAATAAGGGCCTCATATGCTAACTATTTTTCCCCGTTAACTATTATATTTCCCTATTAACGCAAAGGCCGTATCAGTAAAGTTATTGCTAACTATTATTGCCCGTTAGCAAGGCCTTAACTCTCATATATCACTTCTTTTTAAAACAGTAGAATGAGTAGTTCTCATACTCGTTTTGAAATTTGAAATACAGAGTTATAAAGCAAATCTATGCTTTATCCAAAAAACAATGACATATGAACAATAGCAATATGTCCAGTAAAGGCACATTGTGGCCAAAGTTCAATAAGTTTCGAAATACTATTCACTTAAGATTCAAACTTTTAAAACAAGTAAGGTTATGCCATGCTAGCTTGAAATCTTCCTTATACCATACTATGCATGAATCCTTCCATGCAAACAAACATGGTTCAATACACTTAATTTCCTCATCTCATTTCTTATATGCTATCTCTTCACATAACATATCCTTGCTTCAATTTCAATTAAACACAAGCTTAGGCCTATATGACAATTACATGTTCTAATCTAAGCATGTATGATTCAATTCACTATATCATTTCACAATAACTCATAACACATGTCACACACTTCATTTGCTTCATATGCCTTATAGTTTCAATAACAATAAACTGTCTTCACATAGGGTTCAATAACCATAAATTTCACATTTTCATATTCACATATATAGTGTAAGATGCTTCCTTACATCTAGTGCAAAACAACTTACCAATATGAAGCTAACATGCAACTTCATAGTTAACTTACCTTTACTCAAAGCAATAGCCACACAGCCAGTCTCTATACCAAGGTCATTATACCATAGCTAGGTGTCAAGTCACTAAAATAACAAATAGACACCACGTTACACTTCACATTATTTCTTAGTTCAATCCTACACTTCATAGCTAAGTTTCATTACCAATTAGGCGACTTTTTGACTTAAAGTCCTAATTGGCCAATTGCTCTTTAATGTGATTTGTTTCGAATAAATTTTAAATTTATTAAAATCATGCTTAAACCTTTAAAATATATTTCTTAGTTAATTCTCATAATAATTTAAACATAACTACGCATTGAGCACTAAGAAGGCCTATCAATCTCATATACACATATTACTTTTCAATCCAATTTTATTCAATTAAACATCTAATCATACCAATTTCATTAATTAAGCTTCAATTAAATGTAATTTAACCTTAATTACAAAAATTGAAGCCTAATTCCCAAAATCCCTAATTTCACATAAAGGGGAACTTTTCATTTCTTGGCAGTTCTATGCCACCAAATCAAATTGAACCTACAACTAACCTTTATTTATATCAATTAACAATAATTTAGCTTCAATTTGATGTAATTTAACTCAATTATACAAAATCCCTAATTTTAACAAAAGGGGCAATTCCTATTTTCATCAATTCATGACAATTTCATGCAACCCATTGAAATTGAAGCTACAATTAACTTTCAATATCATCATTTAATTCAATTTAAGCTTCAATTTCATGTCATTATCACTTACCTATGAAATCCCCAATTTTTCAATTTTCTCTCTCTAGGTCAAAACCCTAGTTCTTCAATCCTTGATCAATCCTTCAAATTGAAACTACAATTAACTTCCCTATAGTTAGTTATATAACATACTTGAAAATTACAACAAACAATTGACAATTACCATGTCAAATTTTGATAAAACCAAATTCCCTTACCCATTTCACGGTATTCCACCTTTAAACCCATGAAATTGAAGCAAAAATATGGGAAGGATGGCCGACCTTGATGTGAGGAAGATTTTGTGATGGCCAATTTCTTCTTTCAAGCTTCTAATTTTTGGTTTTAATGGTGAATTTAGGAAGAAATCGTGAAGAACATGGGAAGGGGAGGAAGAATCCATTTTTTGGCTGTTCTAAGGGTGAGTTCACGTATTGGACAAGCCAATTTGGCTTGTCTTTACTCAAGTTGGCATTATTAACAATAATGCCAGTAATAACTCTATTTAGCACATGTCAATTTCTTTTTACTCCAAATTTTCTCATTTTCACTCAATTTCATAAACTCGAGTAGGGTAACCCAACTTTACAACTTTACAGGATAAAGTATTTATTTAAAATATTTTTCTTCTAATAAATCGAGACTTTATGCGTTAAATTACGATTTTGTCTTTTTTGCTCAATTAAACCCAATTTTGCAAGATAAGGCAAAATCGACTTCAGTTAAATCAAATTAATTTAAAATGGCTTGTCCTAGGCTAAATATCATCAACTTATGATGATTCGGGTGTGTTTTAGTAGGTGTGCGTTTTCGTGGGTTACGGAAGTTCAACTTTTTGTACCAAAATCGATAATTAACTATTTTATTGACCAATTTAATTTATTTGGCCACAAAATCATTCCATTTGTTTAAAATATGGGTTCTTACAAAATATCATAATGTTGAACCTCTTGAATGCTTGCTTTTATGCCCTTTTATCAATTTCTAGGTATTACTAGGCATTTAATGAATTTTTTTCTCACCAACTTTCTCCAAAACTAGCCATTGGAAACTGCTATACTTGAAAGCTATTCACACCTTACCTTGGGATATCAATACCTTATGAAGAATCCTGCACTCTAAACAGGGTGTATCAATACCATATCCCCAGCAAAATAAAGCAATTTGTTTCTATTTGATGGTAACAATAGGGGTATCTATATTGTCAATTTAGACAACCAAAATTCAAATGAAGGTATTGATACCTTTACCAAGGGTATCGATACCTGGGATACAAAACACACAATTTTAGCTAAGTTAAGCATATGTTCTTTCATCTAAGGCAACATTGAAAATGCTAAGCAAGCATTGACATAACTTATCTTTCAATCACATGCATATTAGTGTTTTTCTATGTCTCTTGTTATTTTAGCAATATTTCTATGTGTCATTCTTTAATTAGTTTTAAGATGGAAATATGTTAAAGTATCACTAAAATCTAATTCACTTAAGTTTTTCTAGGTCATATTAGAATCCTATGTATTTCAAAATTAACAAAATCTATTAACTTTTTTATATATGGAAATTCAAACATTCTTATCCATAAGAATTTTTTGCTTGATAATGATAAGGTCTCGTCTTATAAGAATCCTCAAGTTGAGCTTTCTATAGTTGATCAATCCATACATTGGTCCCAACTTAATGTAATGCAATATTGTGCTAAATTTCCCAATGTGACGTCCCCGTCACTTCATCTTATCATCTAATTTTTTCTTATTATCTTATCCGACATTATTTGATTTAGTTCATTAGTGTCAATCATTTCTTAACCTTAAGCTAATTATCAAATAGCTGACATACAATTTATTTTATTTTCCATAAACATAAAATGATATATATAAATATCATTCCATTTCCACAGGATCTCATACATCGTCTTAACTTACATCCCCGACATCCTATGTACAAAATTTCTACTTGTACTGTACTATAGCTGAAATTCAATTAACTTTACATAATACATATAAGTATACATTCTATCATAACTGGGAAGCGTATCGAGAAGGTACACCGCACTCTTTCAAAATTAAGCTCCTCTAATCGAAGCAAGGCTCACTTCAGGTAATCTGTAGGAAAAATGGTCGTAAAAGGGTGAGTTTACGCTCAGTAAGAAAAATATGTAAAAGAGCGTGCTATGCCTCTATATGCATTTTTCCTACTTGGCTCTATAATGTCATGTAAAGCATTATAAAGCATGCATCATAAACATCTTTCATGCATTGTTTGCAAGCATGCATATCTATTTCAAATGGCATGGCAAACATACTTTGTATGTTTCTTAAAACAGCATACGTGTAAAATGTGCATCATATTCTTGAAACATACATCGTACTTCTTTCTTCAAAGCATCATACTTCATAACATACTTTAAAGCATAAGTCATATACTTAAAACATGCATCATACTTCTTTACATCAAAACATACATCATATATTCTTTGAAATAGGATGGAGACTATGTACAATTCTTTAAGCGATTGTATCGTCATATAAATCCTTTATACCCATTTATATGACTCTAATCATGAATTAGTACAGTGGTATACCATGTATAGGTCAGGGATTCTCTCCTGCCTTTAATAATCCACAGTGAACACTAATCAGGTGTCACTTGTGGGATTGAGGACCTGACTAGGGTTCCTCGCTCAACATACATATTACTAAGGACTTGATCAGAGTCACTCAGCCATCAGAAATGCATAATCATTACGCAGTCCATAGTCTCAAAACATTTATAATATACTTGTTCAGAAAACACTTTTGTGTTTAAATCAAATAAGCTTTAAAGGCTCTTTTCATACATGGCAGTCGACTGGTCTCGTAGGGCAGTCGGCTGCTCCTTCATAACTTCATTTATCGAAATTAATTTCATTTAAATTTCTGATATTTTCATCTTTGAAAATACATGGGGGCAGTCGACTGGTCCATATAGCAGTCGACTGGTTTTCAAACAGAATGCTTTTTAAGAAATAGCAGTCGACTGGTTATATAGCAGTCGACTGTTTTTGAAACAGAATGCATTTTGGCAAATAGCAATCGACTGTCCCATATAGCAGTCGACTGGTTTGAAACAGAGTGCTTCTGGGTAAATAGCAGTCGACTGGTTTGAACCAGTTTTCGAAAAACAGCGTTTTGGTTGTCTCTAGGCAGTCGACTTCCCTTTATGGCAGTCGGCTGCTCCTAGCCGAATTGGCACTAGGAGACAAGTCCAAAAATGCATCTTTTCCTGCATGAAATCAGCTGGTGTTTCTTTCCAAACCACATACAAACATCATAATACATGCGGACATAGCCGTCTTACGTCCGTTACATAAATTTCTTACCTTGATTCCTTCGGGAACGCAAAATCACTTAGCGTGTAACCCTAGCTTTTACTCCTTCAAATCTGAAATCATCATATCATATCAAACCTTAAATTAAACAACATACACATGTTATATCAACTCAAAACAACTCCAATTCATGAACGAAATAGCAAGAATCATCTTCTTCTCTTACCTTCACTAGAGACCAAAATTTCAAACTTTGAGATCTCCTCCAATACTTGAATTCAATCCACCAAACTTTGGATATCACTTAGTCTAGTGACAAGGATCGTTTTTCGTTTAATGAACTTAATGGATCGATAGAAGAGTGAGGTGGTTTATCAAAGAGCTTGGAATGGAAAACTATGGAAGCTTGGAGATGGAACGAGAGGGAGAGCTGGAAGAGTGGCTGACGTTGGTGATGGCTGATGAGGGTGATGACTATGCTAGTTGCATTAAATGCTTCCCTATCCCTTCAATCATCTCAGCCATACTTTGACCATTTAATTCCTCCTCCTCCCTTTCTCCTATGACTCATCTATTTAAATCCAATCAAAATTCTGATATAATTTTCTTTATACTCCATTCATTTCCATAACAATAAAATAAGCTCCTTGATTTATTTGGCTATCAATTTTCTTATTTCTTTCATACTCCATACATCATTTATACCTCAATTACACATCAACTTCATATTTATTTAATCATATTAGCTTGGAACACTTTACAAACATGGAGGAATACATGGAAATTGGGGATTTCACACCCAATCATTCATTTAGATTGTTTCCTCAATTCAGTTGGACTCATATTTATCCTTACTCCTCAAACTTTAATTAGCAAAACATGCATATTAATCTTGATTCATGCTATGAAGTAGGAAACCCTTGTTACAATTCATACAGTAAAAAGCACCACGAAATCAATATGTTTCCTGGTGTGGAACCTAAGTATAAAGAACTATCGACTGAGTTTTTTAGTAGTATACTTCAACTGGATGAGAATAAAAGTGTAAAGGTGATTTCTAAGGATAAAGAGCCTTTAGATGATTGTTATTCACCTAATTCTTTATATGTTGATAATGATGTTATTGGTGATAAAGATGGCTACTATGATGTCGATAACAAGATGATGAGTGGCTAGAATCTATCAACTAGAAAAAGTGAAAATTCTTAAAAAGAAGATGAAACACTAAAAGTTTAACTAGAATAGAAAGGCATGTACTAAGGTTAATATTTGTGTTCATAGGCCTCCTATAATTACTGAAGATATCTACAATTTTTATTTTGGTATACAATTGAGGAATTCATTTACAAAGGTTAAGCTATCAAAATTTTAGAAATTGGTAAATTTCTTAGTTTATCCTTTGTAGATGAATTTGATAACTATATATCTATAAATTTATAGAAGTGGAACAAAAAAAGCAGAAGCTCATGATAGTAGTTGTGTGTTTTCTACTATTTACACTTGGATTTTTTTCAAGTCGAGTGAAAATATTGTTTGACGCTTGTTCTCTATTCTTAGATCTTTGATTATCTTGGAGTTTGTTGGGACATTTCATTATCTTTTGGGTTGGGTTTTTGGCTCTATACTTAGTAAGCTCTTGGGTTTGTATTAAGACTTCTTATTAGGTGGAACTTACCTTATTTGCAACAATAACAAATTTATTATTCACTGCAAAAACATTTAAGCTGACATTCGTACTAGTATATGTGATATTATTTCATAAGAAGAAAAAAATTATAATGACTAAGGATAAAAGATGTAATTTTATTGCAGCAAATAAACTTATTTTTTTAAAACTTTCTCAAGGAGAAGAATCTAAAACTTGTGGATTCAAAGTTCACATTGTAAGTTTCATTAAAACTTACAATGCCTTATTGGTTTATCTAGTTTGTTTATTAATTTTTTTTAATTTAATAACCGTACCATAAATGTTGAAAAATGCTGCATTAGAGTGCATTTTTTACTTGAACATGTAATTTCATAAGAAAAGTCAAAATTATGTAAGAAAAAGGCAAACATGTTAATGATTTTTTTACTCAATTTCTAAGATTTTACCTTTTGTGTTACATTCAAATATATAATGTAATTTTTATCTTTTAAGCTTTGCAGATATGAGTCACAAGTCATTCAATATGTTGTTAAGCAAGTTCAAAATAAACTCCATCTCACGGCATTATATGTCCCTCCATATTTAGTTGGAATCAATTCTCTCATGACACGCATTAATTCGTGGTTAGAAGAAGATAGATCAAATAAAGTTTGCATTGCATCAATTTGTGGAATTGGAGGGATTGGGAAGACAACTATTGCCAAAGTCATTTACAATCAAAACATCCAAAGATTTGAAGGTTATAGTTTCCTAGCCGATATTAGAGAAACAAGCGAAGAACGTAATGGCTTGGTTAGTTTGCAAAGACAACTTATTTCTGATATTGTTAGGGGGAAAGCGCAAAAAATACACAATACAGATGATGGAATTAATAAGATGAAAGAAGCCGTATGTTGTAGAAGAATTCTTATTGTTCTTGATGATGTTGATGATTTGGGAAAAATAACTAAAATGATTGGAACCAAAGTTCCTTTTCATCCAGGAAGCAAAATCATCATAACTAGCAGGCATCGGAATATATTGACTGCTTCTTTTATTAGCCATATGTTTGATTTGGAAGCATCATCCAATTATGGAGACTTTTGCAAAGTATATGAAGTAGAAGAATTAGCTTTCAATGAATCACTTCAACTTTTTAACTGGTATGCCTTCTGTCATAACTTTATAACTGAGGTTTTTATAGAGCATGCAAGTAGTATAGTAAAGCAATGTGGTGGGCTTCCATTAGCTCTTCAAGTTTTGGGTTCTTCTCTATCTGGAAAAAGCATGAGTGTATGGAAAAGTGCATTGGAGAAATTGAAAGCAATCCCTGACAGCAAAATTCAAAAGATTCTTAAAATAAGCTATGATTCCCTTCAAGATGATCATGATAAAAATTTATTCCTTGACATAGCTTGTTTATTCATTGGGAAGGACAGAGATTATACAACTACAATCCTAGATGGTTGTGATTTTTATACAACAGTTGGAATTGAAAATCTCATTGGCAGGTCTCTCCTAATTGTTAATGAAAAAAACAAGCTAATGATGCATCAAATGGTTAGGGATATGGGAAGGGAAATTATTCGTCAAGAATCTTCTAACCTTGGGAAACGGAGCAGGTTGTGGCACAGGGATGCATTTGATGTAATAAGACAAAAAATTGTGAGAAACTTCATTCTAATCTATTTGTTTTTGTTTATAATTTTATCATGCTACTATTTTTTCAATAAATTCCTTTTCTGAAAAAAATTCTTTCTTCAGGGTTCCAAAACAATTAAATGCCTCACTCTTGACCTTCAAGAATTGCTAGAAGATAAGTTTAGAAGGGCAACTACAAGTTTTCAGTTTGCAAAGTACTCAAAAAATCGATTTGTCATGTCAAATGAGGTTGATATAGAAACTGAAGTATTTGCAAAGATGAAAAGACTTAAACTACTTCAACTAGATTATGTAAAACCTAAAGGAAACTTCAAAGACTTCCCTAAAGGCTTAATCTGGTTGCGTTGGTATGGGTTTTCTATACAGTATCTTCCAAAGGATTTTGATCTTAAGAGGCTAGTTGTTCTTGACATGCGTTACAGTAACCTAAAACATGTTTGGAATGATGCAGAGGTACGATAACTGCTAATTTCTCTTTTTATTTTTTTAAGAGATGCCATATTTGTAATTTTTTTTCCTTTTCTACAGTGTCTTCCAAATTTGAAGATTCTTAATCTCAATCATTCACATTGCCTTCTCAAAACTCCAATCTTTTCAGGACTCCCAAGTCTTGAGAAGTTAATGCTCAAAGATTGCATAAGGTTGATTGAGGTTGACCAATCCATTGGTGAGCTAAAAAATCTTACTTTTTTAAGCCTCAAAGACTGCAAAAATCTTATTAAACTTCCAAGAACAATTGGATTGGTAGTATCTATCGAAGTGCTTATTTTATCTGGTTGCTCAAGACTTGAAGATGTTCCTAGGGAGTTGCATAATATGAAGTCATTAAAGGTGCTTAATTTAGATAAAACTGCTCTAAATCAATCAAAATTGTGGGTGTCTTGGCTATCACTGAAAAGAAGCAAAGAATTGGGTTTCTTTTGGGCATCTTTGCCTTGCTCTTTGGTAAAGTTGAGTTTAGAAAGTTGCAGACTATTTGATGATGTTATGCCAAGTGATCTTAGCAACTTATCTTCATTGAAATGTTTAAATTTAAGTAGAAATCCACTTTGCAGCCTGCCTGAGAGCATTAAGACCCTTACAAAGCTCGATGAACTTCTATTGACTTCTTGCACAAAGCTCCAAATGATTCCAAAGCTTCCAATCTTATCTAATTTTGTTGAGGTATGCACGTCAATGTTTCCAATAACGATCTCGCTCTTTACTTCACCACGCCTATTTTCTTCCAAACGTTGTATTATTTTTGGTTGTGAAAGACTGGTTGAGGTTCAATATTTATTCAAGTTGGTACCAATCGAAAACTTTGAAGTGGAAGAGGTTAAAAGTTCATTCAACATGGACTCTATTGACAACAGTAAAGTGCAACTTTATAACTACCTAACAGACACAAAAATAGTTGTTACCCCACAGGTATTTTCTTTAATATCTTTCTTAGTTTTTATTTCATTTTTTTATTTTTCTTATATTACTTAATCAATACATTCCCAATTAACTCACGATTTCGATGGATTAGATATTACATGAATGCGGTATAACAAGCACATTTATTCAAGGAAGCGAGGTTCCAATTTGGTTTGAGCATCGCACTAAAGGGTCTCATATTGCTTTTTCTTTGCCAACGTCATCTCATCCTGGTGAAAAAATCAATTGCTTAAACTTCTGCATTGTTTTCTCTCTTGTTAGCAATCCTACTTTCAAATTTCTACCAAGTTTGTCCATTTCTAACGAGACTAAGGAGATCGTTCGGTCTTATTTCTCAAGTTTCATTGGAATTCCTGAAAGCAATAATAACACAATGTTGTGGTTAATCCGATGGCCAACAATTGGTTTCGAATGGGAAAGTGGCAATTCTCTGAGCTGCAGAGTAGTAACTTCTGATCTCAACATAATAGAATTTGGAGTTACAAGTGGATCAGAAAATAACATTGGATATAATTCTAAATCTCGACACTACCATCTTACAGGTATGAATATAATTCCAAGGGATACAATTTTTGTATACTAGTTTTTCTACTTGTGATTTTTACTGGAATTATTTAATATATGAATGTTATGATTATAATAGTAAATAAATTAATGATTATGATTTAATTAATTTCTAATTAGTTACCATTTAATATATAATAAAAACATGCATCACATGTAAGTAAAAAAAATATTAAAATTAAATATATTTAACTAGTGATTGTGACCTTGTGAGCCATAATCTTCATCCATTAAATTTAATTATATTTATAAAATTTAGTAATATATTGAAGTATATAGTTTGGTCAATGTTTCCTTACTGGAATCTTTATATTTAGTATAAACATATATGGTTTCTCAAAAAAAAAAAGTATATACATATATTGGCATGTGCGATTTCACGCAAGATAAAAAGACCTTGGGAGTACTAAGTTTCAACTTGATGGCAGTTCGTTTTTGAGAAACTATTTAGAGCACTATACATTGAAAGAATTTTTATTTTTTTTCTAAAATTGAATAGATGGAATTCAACCAGACTTTTATTAGCTTTATTTTTGGAAAGATCTGGCAATTATTGTTTATCATGTCTTGTAAAATCATGTTCATATCATATAAAATATGAAAATCTTGTATAAAAATTCATGTTGAAACAGAAACATTAAACATGTTTTTTAACTTTTACTAAATTCACATATAATTTTTACTAAATTTTAATCCGTATCATTTTTGTATCATTTTTTCCTATCGTAATGTCGTATCATATTTAGAATTATCAAATCTCTTACATTCATTTTCAACTTGTGTAAGCTTCGTTTTACTTAAATTCGACTCTAATAACATTTACTACAGATGTAAAAAGCTGTAAGTTGATTTATTTTCCCCTTAGAAAGTACTTGTTGCCACATTTTTTATTGGGGTTGTCTTATTGCAGCTGTAAATTTCACTTGCACTATCCTGAAACGTGATAAAAATACTTGATGAATAATCAACAGAATTGATGATGATGACATCTATTTATCCCGTCTTTTAGGAAATGAAGAGCCTGTGACAATTAGACCCATGGAGTTGGAGGTAACCAAAGACTTCTTCAATAATTTGGGCTCTTGCAAAAATGTTAAAGTGCAAATTTACAATCATTTGGAGGAATCAAAAACGGTAGCTTCCCCAAAGGTGTTATTTTACTTTCCCAAGTTTAGCCTTATCAATATTTTCACTTTACTGTTTGCTATTTACATTTTTGCTTTCATATAATTTAAAAACAAAAAACAAAAAATTACTATATAACTAGATGATAACTAGTAGAATCATATGATATCACGACTTGAAGACCGTAACGTGCACTTGATACTTACACTTATTCCAGATAATAAATTTTTAAACTAAATTTTTTCTTTTCTATTTATTGTGTGTATTCAATGTCAATGTAGTTGTTAAGCAATTTTCACTCATCCTTTAATTCTTAAATGACTTAAATTACTTTCTAGAGTAGTGAATGATTATAACATGCCCATAACATATCTATGCTTAAAAACGGATTATCCCAACTAATATTTTATCCTCAATTAACCACTTACAAATCAAATTCATTTAACACAATGCAACACAACAGTCTTTCCCAATTCAACAGTCATAATAACCACAACTAATCACATACATATCATGTAGTATCAAAATTTTATATCAACCATTCATTTTCCTAGTTTACAACCTATCTTATAGTACTATATCAAAAACAATCTAAAAATAACATTATATACAAAAATAATATATCTATACCCAAAATAATCCAATGATGTGCCCCAAAGAATTGGGATGATATTCCAGGCCTTGATGAATTTCGAATGAATCCGAAATACTTACTAAACTCAGTACTCTAGCTGTAAAAAGATTAAACAACGTTTAGTGAGTGAAGGCTTAGTAAGTCATTTATATAAATGCAGAAATAGATTATACTATTCTAATGCAATGTATAAAATCTGCAAGTATAAGCTCTCGGCACCTATCTATTCCTGGACATTCCATAACAGTAGTTTAACTATATTTCAATTTTGACTCTTGTATCCTAGCATGTCATGTATTAGTGTACAATGTAAAGTCATGTCATGGTTCAATATGAAAACACCTACAACTCATGTGTACAAGCATTTACAATATCAAATCATGTCATGCACGGCATACCAACGCTTATAAAACTTGACCATTATCAAATTCATGTCACACGTACTTTAAAAACATGTTCAAAACTTGTACTATGCCAAAGCATAACACATTTAGTATGAAACCATGTTCATGTTCCAATCTCAAATCACATTCACGTGTCATATAAAAGAAAACCACATCATGTTCATGCGTCCTATCAAACCATGCCAATTCCCATATTAGATAAAATCGTATCTTGTCTAAAATTCAATACTCAATGGAATCATACTATAGACTACACTCAACATTTGACAAGAGACTAGACCAAGGTTCCCACAGTCATCAATATATTAGATGTATTCCATTTGTCATCGAACTAGGTCTCCCGCAGGGCTCAACAATAGACCAGGTCTCTTGCAAGGCTCAGTATATATCAATACAAAGAACACTCCATTTGTTAACAGACTATATTTCCTGCAAGGCTCAACAATATATTAGGTCTCCTGCAGAGCTCAACAATGTACCAAATTTCCTGCAGAGCTCAATACATATCAATATAAAGAATACTTCGTTTGTTGACGACTAGGCCTCCTGCAAGGCTTAATAATATACTAAGTCTCTTGCAGGGCTCAATACATATCAATACAAAGAATACTCCATTTGTTAACGGACTTGATCTCTTGCAAGGCCCAACAATATACTAGGTCTCCTGTAGGGCTCAAAGTTTTACACTGGGTCTCTCACGGGGCCCAAACATGTACTAGGTTTCTTGTAAGGCTCTATCTATCGCCATAGACTTCTTCATCGATTCCCACTAAGCTGTCGGTAGCCGAGTTATATACACGACTATTTTCTAACAAATTTTCATAATCATATATATACATGCACATATATCTACTCTATGCCTCATGGGTAGAGCATATAAGATGCAATGCCAATTGTCTCTAAAAACATTTACTTACATGCTCAAAACTCACATGTACACAAAATACGAAGATCATATCAAGTTTTTCTATTTAAAATCATTCGTTCACCTGCATTATGTCATAGGCCCTTTCATTTCAAACTGTTTCAATGAGTTCAGAGTTTCCATCTACACATTAAACCAATGCATAGTTTTCAAACACTCAAGTCTCACGCCATGCGTGCTTTAAGCCTAGGTAATTAAAACCTGAGTTCAAACATCATGATATAATGGTTAACCAAAGCAAAGTATGAACGCATTCTTTCATTAGACATCCCAATCAAGTTATAAGTATAGCACTAATCAAAAATTAATACCCTTATAAATTATCTACCTTGATTTACATCAACTTGGTATTAGTGTTAAACCTATATCACTATCACATAGCTATCCAAATCCAGTCAATTGCACTATATGGACTATTATGCCCTCGTTAGGCAATAAGATCACGCAATATATATATATATATATATATATATATATATATATATTTACTCTTATATTTTCCTAATGCCATTCACATATATATTTTCTAATAGCCACCACAAAAATCGAATATCATTTAACATTCAAGTCCTAACTCCACTATCAAATCCACCAAATCACAATGCGTCATATATATTCATGTTCAACAATTACTATGCGACCTAAAGATCACCTATCCCTTTTAAGTCCTTGATAGACTTTTTTTTTCTTAACCCCATGTGTCATTTTCAAATACCCTCGTCTCTACTAAGCGTACCTAACAACAATTGCACTAAAGAACAAGTTAGAATAAGCGTCAAGTGTTAAGCCAAATGCAGCTATCTCATAGCTATCCCGACTCAATTCAAGACATTACGCTTGCATCACATTGTCACAAGTACTACATGGGCTATCATGCCCTCAATGAGCAGTAAGATCACATAAGGGTCATATATCCTATTAGATATATTATTATAATCAGCCTATACATTCCACATTCATCAATCTCAATTCTCCTGCTCATAAATCCTCAAGGTCTCCAAGTATACATAACCGATTCATTGTCATTTCACAATATTGTCAAACTGTTTTAATCACTTTTACTTTTCAATATTGATACTATGATCCAACCAAAATTCTAGCATTATAACAACATAATTCTAACTATTCCCAGTACCACAATCATGTGGCTTTTAAACCTATATCATCCACCAGCATATCTATATAATTATATTTCACAATACATTTATATCATCTCAATCCCATTTACATCCAAGTATCGATACTAAGACACCAACACTAATATGGGTCATCTTAGTATCTTATTAATATTTAAATATTTGAAGGAACTATATGTACTCACATAATTACAACTCTATCATTGTCTTTTTTCTCAATTCATTATCTCATATTCTTATCAGTCCATATATATTCACAAAGTCATAACTCATCATTATCATCACAAAATCACAATCAACTTATGCAATATAATTCTACTTCTACGTTATACAAATCTCTTACCGATTTACCAAAGCTTAGTGCTTTTTCAGCTTCCGAACCTAGCCGAACTCCACCATTCGCGTCATTACCATTTTGCCTCCGTCTAGGCTTAGAAATCCAAGAAAATCGCCCAAGCTTCCCTCTTTTTCTTCTCCAGTTTTCTGTCTCCTTTTCAGCCTTATTTCAACACCTCGAGACCTTTTTTTAAAACGCCAAAACAGACTTTATTTCACCCCATTTTCAGCACTGTTTTGACCTCACCAATTTCCCTGTTTCGGTCTCTTCTGTCAGCACTCTGTTCCGTCCAAAATCTCCCTTGCTCCAGGCTGTTTCCAGCCCTCAAAAATAGCCACATTCCATCCTTGATCACCCATGACCGGAACCCCAAAACTCGGCTATTACCGCACCCGATAGCTAAGCTTCAACCCTTTAGAAACGTCATATTCAGCTTCTTAGAATCCTCTGCTTCTACTCCTCAAACACAGCCCCAAAATCGCCTCACTACTCCCCTGTTTACGCCTGTTACCAGCCTTTTTCTTCCCTTGTTTCGCCCTGTCCCGCACCCTTCTTCAGTGCCCCTAATCAATACCTAAAAATGCCCTATTCAGCCTCTGTTTCGGCCCTTCAATCTTCTTTTACATCACCTAAAATCAAGCCTCTTCAGCCCACGGTTTCTTCTTTCTCTGGCAGCAGCGGTTGCTGCCTTCTTTCTCATCTCTTCTCATTCCTCTTTGCTTGCTCTTCCCTTACTCAACTTCCCTTCATCTCTTCTATTTCTCATTTTTGTTTTGACCGGCGGAGGCAGTGTCCTCTGGTTCGTGCTCCGATCTGTTTTTTTTTCCGCTAACCCTCCAAATTCGGTTCAGCTCCTTTTGTTTCTTTCTTGGCCCTCGACGGTGGCAGCTAGATCGTCGACTCGCGGCGGTGGTAGGAGGCAATGCTAGTTCGTCCAGCGGCGTCGATGGTAGTGGCAGGGAAAGGCAACATCGGCTTTTCTTCTTTCTTTCTTTTCTTCTCTCTCCCTCTTTCCGCCACGGCTTCTTCTCTCTTCCTCCGTCGGCGACGACCCTAGTTCCCTCTTTTCCACTCTCGGTCGCTCGGTGTCGCCCCCCTACTCCATCTTTGCTTCCGTTTTCTCCCCTCCTCTGCTTTTGGGTAATATCCCACCAACCCGATTTTTTCTAAACCTTTTTCTTTTTTTTCTTTTTTTTTAATCTTTATATTAATAATAATAATAATAATATAAATGTTCATTTTTTATATGCATATTTATCTTTATTTTATTATTTCATTCATTATTATATAAATGTATATTTTTGTTAACCTCTCAATTAAACAATATATATTTATTTAGATTAATATATATTATTTGCCTATATAAATCCTTGATATTTAACACAATTAAATTTTCTTTTCCAAATTTAACAATCAACTAAATAAATAAATTCTCCTTTCTCTCAATTACGGTACTTTCATATTTAATTCTCTAATAAATCACTTTAGTCATATACAACTAATTAAACTATTTGACTCCTTAAATAAATTATTTTGTATACTCGAACAAATCCATTAACATCAAAAATTAAATTTTGATAATTATAGTTCTTCAAGGGTACAAATTCTCTAATTTAATTATTGATTCTATATTTTTCAATGGGTCACATAAATTCACAAGATTATACAATAACCCAATTTACTCACCAAATATCGAAATTTGTGGTTATCAAATTGACTTCACTCAAATTTAGAAAAATTAAAGTTATATGAGAAAGATAGTGGGCTAAAATATTAAAAAAAACCCTAAACTTTGTTAGTTTATTTAAGTAAGCCCTTATACTTTTGTTGCATCTAGATAAACCCTTAATCTTTTATTTAAATTTGAATAAGCTCTTAAACTTTAATTTGTACCTAGATAAGCCATTAACCTTTAATTTATACCTAAATAAGCCATCAATATACATAAATCTTTTATAGGAGTGGGTAATTGATTTTTCAATTGGGTTTAAAACCTAATTTCTTACATAAAAAAGGTTGATTAGATAGAATATAATATATAATATTTAATTACGTATATTATATATTGTATATTTAAAAATTTTCAGTTAATTTAGTCGATTCAATTTGTAATTTTAGACATAAATTTAGTAGAATAAACCAACCTATAAAAATCAACTTAAACAAGAAAGTGACTTAATCATTCAAATTAATTGAATTTTAGTTGGTTAAATTAGTTTGAATTAATTTTTATTCATATGTAATCTTTTATTTATATTTAAACAGGGTTATAAAGTCCCACTAAGTGTGGATTTTTCACCTAATTATATATTATTAATTTATTAGTCGTTAGTTTGATTTTTTTTTAGGTATTTTCTTTTTGAAGGACATAAAGATTGATCAATTATGATTGTAATTTCCACTATCACATCTAATTCATCAAAAAGCCACAATTATAAAAGTTTGAATCGATACAATATGACCGATGCAAATAAGATTATTTGATTACAAAGTGAAATGTGACGTATTTTTAAATGGATTAATATCTACTTGTTAATAGAATTTTTAGATCCTACAAGCATGGTTAACTATGTTATAAATCTTGAATTTTATCTTATTAAAATAATATTTACTTCTGTATTTTAAACATATATTTGATCTTTTGTTTTTAGATGAGAAAGAAAAAGAGCAAAGTAAAATTTCAACCTGAAGGCCTTAACCCATAGAATCTATGGAAGATTACCAGAGCCATGAGATTATATCCCATTGCATTGTATTAAACTTTCTTATTAAATAAGGCAACATACTTTATACTTTTGTAAACTTAAAATTTATGAATTTGACATAAAGACATAAATTTAAATTTGAGATAAAAATTTTTTCATTTTTTTAAATTTTTTTTAACATAATTGAATACTTCTTTAACTTATTATAATTTTTATTCAATGCTACAGGTGTTATATGATTGTGGCATAGTTTCTGAATTTGATCAATCGAAGGATATTCTATTTAATTACTATGGCACTTGTGTTCCTAGGCCTAAGATTTCATTTACTGTGCCTCCATCCAGTGGAAAGATTAGCTGGTTAAAATTGTTTATCGTTATTTATGCCGATAACGATAGAACATTGGATTTGTTTCCTCGAGTTGAGATCGTGAACGTGACCAAAGGTACAAAGTGGAGCTATGCTAAACACTTCGTCAGAATCCCTGAAACCAAAAACACTGTAATCAATTGGCTGAGTAGTTGGAAATTTGGGGGTGAACTAGAAGCTGGTGATCGTGTGAACCTTACAGTGTTTTCAGATTCATGTTTCATAAAAAGTGACATCAACCTCGTATATGATTCTGAGCCAGTCAATCAAGACAATCTCGTTGATCGGTACTTCCGAGATATGACTAAATGTTCTGGTCGACTTGTTGGGTTTTACACATATCATATTTTTAAATTCTATAGAACATTGTATAGGATGAGCTTAGTTAGAAAGTGATTGATTGACTATAGGATTTATTTGGAACAAACAAGATAACTCATCATGCCATGTGTCTTTTGTTCTACGGCATCTGTGGCTAGTTAATGTTGTATCTCTATAGTATTTATCTTGACTAGTCATGAGATTTCCATTTTCATTATAATTATTGTTTTCAGATCAATATCTTCAAGTTTTAGTTGGACTTAATATATTAATATCAATATAATGTATTGAATATTTCACTTTTAAAATGTTTCTTACAAAAATCAAATTTTGGTTGACATTTTTTTTTTGCAAACTAAAGTAATCTTTTGTAAGTTATTATTATTTGAAAATAGTGTTTATCTCATTTCTTTAATTTTATGAAATTATATTAACGGTTTGGTTTGAGAACCTCACCATTAGACACGAAAACTATAAGGGTCACCATCAATTGTGATTATTCACCTATTCTAACTAGAAATAATGCTAAGATAATATTCAAAGAATATGATCAGGTATAATGAAGGATTAGCACTCTCATAACATCCATTCTAAAATGGTATCAATTAATTTCAAGTTGTCTTCAAAAATTGCATTGTGCTTATATTAAATTCAATATAATTATGTATTGAGAAAATTTTCTAAGATCTTTTCATCAATTTGGCTCCAGTTTTAGAAATTTTCCTCATCTCAAGATGTTTAAGAAGTATCATCAACTTTCTTGAAAACTGTCATTGGACAAATTAAGTGTTTTATAAGAATTTAATTTTTCCTAACTTTTGGCTCTATGTAGAATTTCCAATTTTTCTAATCTTATTTCATATTATTTTCACTTATTTACTTACACTTTATTTAGAAAATATATATGAATTATGCTTTATTAAAGATTCTTTTTTAAGCATTTCTTCAATTTGGCTCAGAAGTCGGGTCCGCTTCTTTTTCTTCTCCTCCCCACTTTCATGTTGTCCTCAGACCTGAATGACTCTTGTTTTGAATAGCCTTTGATCAGTTGAATTTTGGGACCTCCTCGTTTCCTCTTTCCATCAGGATAATGGTTTTTATTATCCCCTTGAAGATTTTGATGAGGCAGTTATACTCATGACTCTCTTTCAAAGTTTCTTGAACATTACCTGGTAAACATAGAGTTTCCTATATACATGAGTTTGAGTTTGTCTTGAATTGCATCACATGGTCAGTTTGGTTGCATTTTGATTTAATGGCTTTATTTGTACTGCTTGTTTCTTTATCCATGTGCACAAATACTGTTGGGAAAAATATCCCTCAAACCAAACACCCACAAAAATAAAGGAAAGCAAAAACAAACACAATAATTTTAATGTGGTTTGGCCCAACCAATTTGGCATACAACCACCCAACCAATTTAATAAACAATCAAACAATTACAACTGTGCAATTTTTAGAAGAGAAAAATTGCAAACTCCTTACAAACCCAACCCAACTACCCAAAGAGCCCAACTACACCCTTTTATAATAGCCCAACTTTATAACTCTCTGAGATATTTTACAAACCAAGCCTGATGCTTTATTTATAAGGGAATAACCCTTATAACTTCTCCTATACTTTCAATGTGGGATTCAAGGCAAACCCCAACAAATCTTCCCTTGACTTGAATCCCCAAACTGTTCAACAATATCTGAAAAACTAAAATGCTTCTGAATCTTCTTACTCTTGGAAACAACTCTATCCTTTGCATCATCAAGTAAATATAGTTGTTTCTCATTCCTCTTTCCTTGCAAAACTAAACCACCATTCTTGTATACTTTGCATCAATCATTATTACCAACATATGTGTACCCACGTGAAGCTAACTCACCCAAAGAAATCAAATTGTAGCTAAAACGGGGTACATACCTCACATTACGAAGAGTCTTGACACCACCATCATGAAGCTTGAGTTGAACACTCCCAATACCTTCAATCTTCACTCGATTACCATTCCCAACCGTAATATTGCCTAAACTTTCAACCTCTTTCAATTCATCAAACCGATCTTTATCATTGCAAATATGCATCGATGCAGTTGAATCCAAAACCCAACTTTTCTCACAAGTATGAGGCCCATCTAAAGAAGTTGCCAACACATCATCATCTGAATCAGTCAAAACAACACATGTCTCATTCTTCTTTCCATCATCACTCTTTTGTTGAGCCTTCTTGAATGTAGCCATATCCTCTCTTAATGTTTTGCAACGTGCTTGAATATGACCCTTCTCTCCATAATAATAACATTTCACCTCGCTATAATCTCTGAATCTTGATCTTGATCTTGATCTCCCTCTTAATCCACCATGTCTCTCATTAGTCCTCCCTCGAGTAGAACCTTCCACAGTAGCTAGTGCACCTCCCGCAGATGAAGAATCTTCTTTGCCCATAAATCTTTCATTCTCACGCAACACAGCAATCACATCATCCAACGTCAAAGTAGTTTTACCTACCAATAAAGTCTGAACTAAAGGTTTATAGGACTTGGGCAAAGATGACAACAACAACAATGCCTTCTCTTCTTCTTTCAACTCTTTAGAATCAATAGCTAATAATTGTGAAACTAATCTATTAAATTCATTTAAGTGATCATGGAGACTCGTACCTTCATCCATATTCAGAGAATACAAATCCATCTTCAAACACAATCTATTCGTCAGCGATTTTGACGCATAGATGTCTCCTAGCTTCTTCCACAATCCGGTTGGTGTCGTCTCAGTCAATACATTATACTTAATCTCTGGAGCAAGCGCCAATCTAATTGTGCTCACAACCCTCTTTTGAATTCCAACCCAATCCTTATCAGACATTCCATCTTGCTTATATTCTTCTAATGCCAAATCTAGACCTTGTTGCACTAGAAGATCCTGAATCGTACTTTGCCATAACATAAAATTACTTTTACCATCAAATAAAGGAATTTCAAACTTAGGCATACCTCCAGACATAGCTTCAGCCATAGCTTTCCTCCTATCGCAGGATCACGAACCTTCAGCTCTTGATACCACTTGTTGGGAAAAATATCCCTCAAACCAAACACCCACAAAAATAGAGGAAATCAAAAACAAACACAATAATTTTAATGTGGTTTGGCCCAACCAATTTGGCCTACAACCACCCAACCAATTTGGCCTACAACCACCCAACCAATTTAATAAACAATCAAATAATTACAACTGTGTAATTTTTAGAAGAGAAAAATTGCAAACTCCTTACAAACCCAACCCAACTACCCAAAGAGCCCAACTACACCCTTTTATAATAGCCCAACTTTATAACTCTCTGGGATATTTTACAAACCAAGCCTGACACTTTATTTATAAGGGAATAACCCTTATAACTTCTCCTATACTTTCAATGTGTGATTCAAGGCAAACCCCAACAAATACCTTGCTACATAGACATGGATTTTGTGTGCGACATTTGTGCATACCAGTATGGTTACCTAATATTTCTGGTAATTTTTTTCATTAATTTGTCATAACTATGATAGTTCAAAGTGTCTAAGAAAAATGGTATTTGTTTGGGTAAAGTCAAGTCCATGTAACATAAAACATGCCCTTCATAACAGTTAACCTGTTCATTAAATGATTAGCCTTTGTCTCCCAAATTAATACAAGGGACAATGATTTGAAGAAAATGAAAGAGCATATAATTTTCGATGTTCACTTCTTTTCAAATTTGTAGCATACAAGCAAGAAATCTTTAATGGATTTGATTAATGAAGTTCCTCCTATCAAGGTTGAAGGCAGGATTGTAGCTTGTGAAGGAGGTTAGTTTCTTATCCTTATTTTTCCTTCGCACTTTGCGAACAAACTGATTGGTAGATGAATTTTTTATTGGCACAATAAGTAACTTAAAATCATATTGATATGACAAAGTTTATCTATATTGGGCCAAGCCCAATGTTGTCAGAGACCACCACGTGGCAGAAAACCACTGGGCCACGTGGCCTTCGGCGACAGAAGGCATAGCCGCGAGAGACACCTGTCGCTGGGCGACAGACGTAAAAGTCTATCGCATATAGTTGGATGTCGACACGTGGCACGAACCTGTCGTTGCGACAGGTTCCATAGCCTATCGCCTGTAGTTGGAGTCGACACGTGCCACGAACCTGTCGCAGGCGACAGACCCCTTAGCTTGTCGCCACAGTTGTTAACGCGACACGTGGCACAGCGACAGACCCCTGGAGCCACAAACGTGCCGGATGGTTGGGCCTATCGCTGGCGACAGACCTCGATCTCCTCTGGATCCTAAAGAACTTGTGTTGTATTGGGACACAAATTCTTAGCAGAATACAGACTTATCCTCCTGTAATATTGGCCTATAAATAGGCCCCAGGTATGATTTTACTCTCTAATTTTTTTACTACTGGCTTTTACGCTTCCCAAGATTGAAGAATTTTCTACTGACTTAAGCATCGGAGTGTCTACGTAGGAAACCACCCCTGCGTCCCTCTAAATTTTATTGTTTTACAGAAGCTTCTTGGAGACACGTGGAGACTTAGTACGAACATCGACGTCAGCATACTTTTATTGTTGTTTTTGTGCAACAACAATTGGCGCCGTCTGTGGGAAGCGTATAAAAAGCCAACCAAGATTTTCTAAGATGGTGAGAACGAGATCAACAAATGCTAGGACTGGGAGTGAGGAAAACTTCGTGAGTTCCCCTGAACAACAGATCCATCAGAGGAACCAGGTGAACAGGGATGAAGAAAGAATTATTGTGTCGGCGGCAGAATTCGAAGCTCTGAGGCGACAGAGCGAAGAGACTTCCCAGGCGCTGAGAGCCATGGTGGATTTGTTCTAAGGGATTCTCCCGACATTGAATCTGCTGCCTGCCGTGCAGAACTTGGTAGGAGGAGCAAATCAAGGGGTCCCGCCGCAGGTGTTTGGGCGACAGGAGGATGATGCAGCGACAGGACCCTATCGCCGGGAAGAGGCTCCCCCTGTGGAAGAGAATGATATTCAAAGGGCTGCGACAGGACAGGGGAATATGAGACCCGTCGCCGGAACCCAGCGAGAGACGGAGGTTACGACAGGCCTAGACCCTGCGACAGGCGTTAGGCGACAGGCCCCACATGTAGGGCGGCAGGTGTCTGGGCGACAGGAGGGCGACAGGGCGACAGGGTCTACCGCCCACTACCATGACTTGTCGAATTTGGATGCTACTAATGTAGACCATGGTATTGGAGGTGCTGGAAAGAACGATGCTGGAGATCAAAGCACTTGGGTTGCCGATTCGGAGTTTGACCCCACTTGGTGCACACAGATGGTACGAACAAACACACCTCAAGCAAAGGGCAAGGAAGTAGTTGAAGACATACCTGACTCGTCTCATGCTAGAAGTCATCTCGCTCCTCCGATGGACATGAAAAAAATGATAGAACAAGTGCTGGAAGAAAAGAAGTTAGTGTCTGCAGAAGAGAGCCAAAGGAGAAGAGTACCATTCTGCACGGCCATCATGCAAAAACGTCTGCCCCCAAAGTTCAAAATGCCGCAGATGGCCGCATACACCGGAAAGATGGATCCCTACGACCATATGCAAAACTATGAGGCCTTAATGTTGCTACATGGATGGGAAGACGAAATAATGTGCAGGGCCTTCTCCCTAACTCTGTCTGGACATGCGATGAAGTGGTTTAATAACCTGCCTGAAGGGTTCATAATCTCTTTTGACCAGCTCAGAAGTGAGTTTCTCAAGGCGTTTGCGGTGAACAGTCAGAGAAGGAAGGAACCGACCTACTTGCTCACTATTAAGCAATGGGCTAAGGAGTCATTGAAAAGTTACGTAGATTGGTTTAGAGATGCTACTTTAGAGGTGCGAGATCTGCAAGTTGGTATAGCCGTAGCAGCCATGCTACAAGGGACAAGGTCTGAGAAGTTGCAAGAATCCCTGTCCCTAGACCAGCCAACTACAATTTCAGATCTGCTTTCCCGTGCACATAAGTATGTAACCCAGGAGGAAATAATGAAAATGGTAGCAACAGGAGAATCCAAAGACGGAAGGAAACGAGGAAGAGAGGTCACTGAAGCATCTTCCAACCAACCGAGAAAGTTTGAGAAACCCCCTGCACTGAAATACACTTCCTACACCCCACTCACTGAATCTCGGGCTTCAGTGTTAGCAGCCATTGAAGGAACAGGTCTTATACAGACTCCGAAGAAGGCGTCAGGTAATCTGGGCCTTGATTTGAGGTCGTATTGCGATTACCACTCAGCACATGGGCACATGACCGAAAAATGTAGGGAGTTGATGAATCAGCTAGAAAAGCTAGCACGGGAGGGAAAAATAAACCATTTCGTATGGAGGAGTGATAGAAACAACCAACCCGCGTAGAACCGAGGAAACAACTTTAGAGATAGAAGGGGTGAAAACAGGGGACCTGTGAGACGTAATGAAGGAGAAAGGAAAGGTAACGACGGAAGGATTGAAAGAAGAAATCGAGAGGAAGATAATGAGCCCACAGGACCAGCTATTAACGTGATATCCAGGGGTGAATCATTGGCTGGTACATCTTCCTCGTCTCAGAAAACTTATGCCCGACAGGCCCACCAAATCAACTCTGTGATGGAGGAGAAACAAGATAAGGAACCCATCATTTTTACACCGACCGATAGGGGGGACATAGTGGTTCCTCATGATGACCCGATGGTGATCTCAGCAGTGGTGGCAAAGCATTCGATGGGCCGAATCTTGGTCGATAATGGGAGTTCGGTGAACTTAATCTACTGGAACTGGTTTGAGAAGATGAACATATCGGAGGATAGGTTAAAACCAGTGCCCACACCCTTATACGATTTTTCCGGTGAAAAGGTAAAGGTAACAGGCGCCATTCAGCTACCTATTACATTGGGGGAGAGCCCAAAAGATGTCATCAGACAAGCATTGTTCATGGTTGTGAGATCAACCTCTACAGCCTATAATATGATCCTCGGACGGCCATTGTTAAATGACATGAGGGCGGTGGTCCATCCCTGCTATTTGCTGATGAAGTTTCCTACTCCCCGCGGTGTTGGACAAGTAAGGGGAGATCAAAGGAAAGCCAGAACGTGCAATGTTGCGTCTACCACATGTAAAGGAATTCAGAGAAAGGAAACCCTTACGATTGAAGAACCGCCTAAACCAAAACCTGACGAGGAGATGGAGGCAATCCGATTAGATGAAGAAGATGAGAAGAAGGTAGTATATGTGGGGAGTCAGTTGCTTGAAAAAATAAAAGAGGAAATAGTCCGATGCTTGAAAGAGAATTGTGACGTGTTCGCATGGACTACAGCCGATATGCCCGGAATTGATCTTGGAGTTGTCTGCCATCGGTTGAACGTAGTCTCAGGAGCAAGGCCGATAAAACAAAAGAAGAGGAATTTTGCTCCAGAAAGACAACTTGCAATAAATGAAGAAATTTCGAAGTTGTTGCAAGCAGGGTTCATCAGAGAAGTCAATTACCCGGAGTGGTTAGCCAATGTTGTAATGGTAAAGAAAGCCAACGGGAAATGGAGAATGTGTGTGGACGTCACGGATCTGAATAAAGCTTGCCCAAAGGATTCGTATCCACTACCTCGGATTGACAAGTTGGTAGATGAAACTTGTGGGTACGAATTTCTTAGCTTCTTGGATGCCTTTTCGGGGTACCACCAAATTATGATGCATCCCGATGATGAGGAGAAAACTTCGTTCATTACCGATAGTGGGACATATTGCTATCGAGTAATGCCATTCGGCTTAAAAAATGCGGGAGCGACCTACCAGCTCATGGTAAATAAGGTGTTCCAAGACTTGTTGGGCAACACCATGGAAGCTTATGTTGACGATATGATCATCAAAAGCCGACAGGGAGAATCTCATGCTGAAAAAATGACAAAAGTGTTCAGTGTGTTGCGGGAATACAAGATGAAGTTGAATCCCAATAAATGCTCATTCGGGGTGAGATCTGGGAAATTCTTGGGATTCATGATTACAAATCGAGGGATAGAGGCTAATCCCGAGAAAGTTCAAGCTATTTTGGATATAAGGCCACCCAATACTGTGCGAGAAGTTCAAAGGTTAACAGGGAGGATAACAGCCTTAAATCGCTTCTTGTCTAAATCAGCAGAAAGGAGTCTACCATTTTTTAAGGCGATAAAGGCAGGAAAAAACTTCAAGTGGACAGAAGAATGTAATGACGCCTTTGAAAGGCTGAAAGACTACTTGAAAGAGTTGCCTCTACTGTCTCGGCCACAGCCCGGTGATCATCTCCTCATGTACCTCGGTGTAGGAGAGAAAGCTGTAAGTGCAGTCCTACTGAGAAAAGAAGGGGACAAGGACTGCCCAATCTATTATGTAAGCATAGTCCTGCTAGATGCCGAGACAAGATACCCCTTAGTGGAAAGAATAGTTTTATCCTTAGTGATGGCCACTCGGAAGTTACGACCTTACTTCCAAGCTCACTCGGTGACCATCTTAATGGATCAGCCATTGAGACAAATACTACAGAAACTAAATCACTCCGGACGTCTGATTAAATGGGCTGTTGAATTAAGTGAGTATGACATACACTTTCAGCCTCGCCAAGCTATAAAAAGGCAGGCGTTGGCAGATTTCATTGTAGAATGCACTGGCCGGGAAGTCCGTGATGAAACAGACTTAGTCTGGTGGAAATTGTTTGTGGATGGAGCTCGTAACATGGATGGCAGTGGGGCTGGAATTGTGCTAACTTCACCGGAAGGGGAAACCTATGAGTATTCCCTACGTTTCGACTTTCCAAGTTCGAACAATACATTCGAGTACGAGGCCTTGATAGCTGGGATGAAACTTGCTGAAAAACTAGGAGTCAGCAACTTAATGGCCCATAGTGACTCACAGTTGGTGGTGAACCAGTTCTCGGGTGAATATGAGGCACGAGAACCCGCTTTGATCCCTTATCTACAAAAGGTGCAATTATTGGCACAGTCGTTTGAACACTTCCAATTAACTCAGATAAATCGGTCAGAGAACATCCATGCAGATGCTCTTTCGAAGTTGGCTTCTTCTAGAGGAGTTAAAGGAGGTATGGTCAAAGTGGAATCTCTCGCTAAGCCCAGTATCGAAGAAGAAGGTGTGTACGATATCGAGAACGGAGATGATTGGAGAGTCCCGATCAAAGACTACATATTGGGGAACACAGTTCCAACTAATAGAGACGAAGCTCGAAGGCTGAAATTAAAAAGTGCTAGTTTCACAGTAGTAAATGAGGAACTCTATAAGCGGGGGTTCACAATGCCTTTGCTAAAATGTCTAGGGCCCCAACAAGCTGAGTACACCCTAGCTGAGGTCCATGAGGGAATATACGGAGAACACTTAGGGGCTTGTGCATTGGCTTCAAAAGTATTGCGTGCGGGGTTTTATTGGCCTACACTGAGGAAAGATGCCGCCGACAAAGTGAGAAAATGTGAAAAGTGTCAGAAATTCGCTCCTATAACAACTGCGCCGGTTACGGCCCTCCAGAGCACTCTCCAACCAACTCCATTTGCATAGTGGGGACTGGATATTCTGGGACCTTTTCCCCTAGGCTCAGGACAAAGGAAGTACTTAATTGTGGCCATGGATTACTTCACGAAGTGGATAGAGGCTGAGCCTTTGGCTACAATTTCTGAAAAGAAGGTGGAAGCAATGGTGTGGAAAGACATAATTTGTCGATTCGGAATCCCTCGTGTGATAAATGCAGACCATGGGAAGCAGTTCGACTGTGATGCTTTTCGGGATTTCTGTAAAGGCCTGAATATTCTCCTAAGAATATCTTCTGTGTCTTACCCACAGGCCAATGGGCAGGCAGAGGTGAGTAATCGAACTATACTGCACGGGTTGAAGACCAGACTAGATAAGGCGAAAGGAGCATGGGTAGATGAGCTCCCGAGTGTCCTATGGGCCTATAGGACGACAAGTAAAGTATCGACAGGGGAAACACCATTCAATTTGGTGTATGGAACTGAGGCCCTCATCCCGGTGGAAGTTGGAGCTGAGTCACCCAGATTGGTCCCTTACATTGAGGAACTTAATTCCCAGGGACTAAGGGAGAATCTAGATCTGATAAACGAGCTGAGAGACAAGGCAAAAATGAGACTGGCTGCTTACTAACAAAGGGTAGCCACTTATTACAATGCACGGGTAAAGAACAGAGAATTACAAGAGGGAGACCTGGTATTGAGAAAGTCGGCAATTACAAACGTCCACAAGGAGGATGGAAAGCTACGCGCCAATTGGGAAGGACAATACAGAATCAGAAAGATGGTTGGACCTAGCACATGCACCTTGGAAACCTTGCAAGGAAAGAAGATCTCGAAGACTTGGAATGCTAACCATCTTAAGCTGTACTGGCAGTAAACATTGTATTATTTTTTTCTCTCTTCTCTGATTATTAATTATTCATATCTTTACTTTTCCATCTATTGCTTAGTTACTTTATAGATATTATTGTCTTTTAATAATTTGATTCATGAATAAAAGCCAGCTATTCATTTTCTACATATATCCTCTAATGCAATGTTCGAGAACAGATTGTGTGTTACAGGAATTGAAATGAAGCAGAACTGGCAAATCAAAAGTCCCTAAGCGAAAAACGCGCGAGATGGGCAAACCAAAAGTCCCTAAGCAAAAAGTGCGCGAGATGGGCAAACCAAAAGTCCCTAAGCAAAAAGTGCGCGAGATGGGCAAACCAAAAGTCCCTAAGCAAAAAGTGCGCGAGATGGGCAAACCAAAAGTCCCTAAGCGAAAAGTGCGCAAGACGGGCAAACTAAAAGTCCCTAAGCGAAAAATGCGCGAGATGGGCAAACCAAAAGTCCCTAAGCGAAAAATGCGCGAGATGGGCAAACCAAAAGTCCCTAAGCGAAAAGTGCGCGAGACGGGCAAACCAAAAGTCCCTAAGCGAAAAATGCGCGAGATGGGCAAACCAAAAGTCCCTAAGCGAAAAATGCGCGAGATGGGCAAACCCAAAAGTCCCTAAGCGAAAAATGCGCGAAATGGGCAAACCCAAAAGTCCCTAAGCGAAAAATGCGCGAAACGGGCAAACTAAAAGTCCCTAAGCGGAAAATGCGCAAAACGGGCAAACAAAAAAATCCCTAAACAAAAAAGGCGCAGGACGAGTACAACGCTCGAGGAAAGTTCATCTTTGAACAGAAATAAACGCTATTTCAAAGTTGAACTCGGGGAGCAACATGATATAAAGGTACGCCTTATGTCGAGAATCCACAATTGATCGATATCTATAATGCTTTAATGGTGTTCTTTAGATTTTGTGATCGATTGATATCTCTAAACGCTTTTAATGCTGCTCTTTAAAGCTTATTGAATCCGCGATTGATCGATATCTATAATGCTTTAAATAAGGATTTTATTATTGACGCTTTAATGCTGCTCCTTATAGCTTATGATTGCTCAATATCTAATCCTGCTCGTTAGAATCTCACGATATAACGATACAACAAGTTACGAAAGAAAAGCATTCATAGAAAAGGAGAAAGAATACAAAAAGCAATGATATTTTCCATTAAAAAGAAATGTTTACAAAACAGAGAAAAATACAAAACATCCTAATCTATGGTTAAGATCAAATCATCTGGCTGCGAGGAGGCCGCCTCAGCACCAGAATCTTCGACTGGAAGATCAGGGACTTGAGAAGTCGAAGCATCAGGATCTTGGGGGGCCGAAGAAGGAACGTCACCGGAAGGCCCAACTATAGCTGCGGAATTTGGCACAGGGTCAACGGTTGTAGAATCAAAAACTTGGAACTCGTCACCATCTAACCCCAATAGTGCCTCGATAGGCTCAGGCTGGTTGCCTGCCTCGACAGATTCGGGAACGTCATGCATCGCTGGAGGCTCAGACTGATCAAGTGCCTCAGAAGACCCAGTCCGGCGTTGTGACTGTCGAGGAGGCCACGGGCCTTCAAGATTGTCCAATGAATCTTCAGCTCCCTCCGCTAAATAATCATCCGGACCTTGTGAGTCGGACTCATACTTGGTCCAAGAAGGAGCATCGTAAAACTTGGCCTCTTCGGTGAAGAGCAATTCTGGGAAAGCCTCATCAAGACGATGCTTCTCCAGCCAGGAACGAGCCAAATAGAAGCCGTATTTAATAAACCCCGTCGAGAACTCCGCTTTCTTGTCAAAACAGTGCTGGGATAAGCAGTATTCACGAACGGCCTCGATTCTAGCTTCTCTTTGGCGATCCAGTGCGTTTTGCAGCTCCTCAATGACCTCGTCCCTTTGCCTCTCCATAGCTCCCCGATCCTCCACGGCCTTGTTGTAAGCCTCCTGATACCCCTGAAGGGATGCCACCTTCGCTTTTTCCTCTAGGAGCCTATGCTCGAGATCAGCATTCTTTTTCGCCAAATCCTCCAACCTTTTGACGTAAGGGCGAAGCTGGACAACCTCATTCGTAAGCTCCATTTTTTGCTCACGAAGCTCGCGAATGTCCTTGTTCGCTTGTTCCTTCAGAGCCCGGTGTCGAGCGTTGACCGTCGCGATTTGTTGAGCCGACTGGAAAGACGAAAAATAGAAATAACTCAAAAAATTTGACGGAAAAAAGTTAAAAAGGGAGAAAATTTAGTCACCTTCATAGCAAGATAGTCAGAAGTATCCTCCGCTTCTGGAATATTCGTGAAAAGCCCCGCCTCGTCACGAGGAAGAATAGTGCTCCAAGCCAGTCGAGACGCTATCTCGGCATCCTCAATACTGTCATTATCGTTCACCCCGGGATAAGTCTGAAAATCTTCTCCACCGACTACGACACTGCTATCGACTGTATAGCGCCTTATAGTAGGATCAGCCACCTTCGGCAGGATCGGTCTCGTGGGCATTGAGGCTTCAATAATTAGCCTCTTTCTGTATTTGCGCCTAGGCTGACGAGGAGCTGACCTACCCTCAACGACACGAGAGCCACCTTCCTGAGGGGTTGAATCACTCCTCTGAGACTCAGGGCTCTCGCGATCACTCGAACCACGATCACGGATGAGAGGCCTTTTCCGCTTATTTCTACCAGCCTCTTGTGTAGGACTACTGGATTCACCAGTAGAGGGAGGAGGAGGTGTAGGAGCACGAGCCGGTCCAGATGGGGCTCCAACTTGCGACCGAGGAGGAGGAGCTGCTTGAGCAACGCTGGCACCCCTCCTACGCATCAAATCTCGGAAGTTCATGCCTGTACAATATATAAAGAAAGGATTAGCCAACCAAGTAAAACATCACACACATGTGTATAAGAAGTAAAAAAAAAAAAAGGGATAGAAAACCTAGAAAACCACCAAAGTCCTCTAAACTATCCAGATTTGACAAAAAATCAACAAAAGGACTCCCAAAGGCGTCAGCCTGAGCCCATTGAGGGCCACCCCCTGAATAAATCACTAGTACCCGCGGCCTCAGGGATCTCGTCCTCCGAATCTGAAGAGGACTCATCTACAAGGCGGCCCACGGGGGTAGATGCTTCGGCTGCTAGGACCAAGGGTGGCTGACTAGGGCCAGCATCAGATACACGAGGAGTAGTAGGTAGGTTAGATGGAGCAGCAGAAGCTTCGAGAACAGTCCTGCTTACCCCCCAGCCGGCAGCGGCAATGTTCTCCGGGGTTAGAAGAGAGAATAAATTACGTTCCCCAGTAGAACAGATTCGCCGAATAGACTCGCCAAATTGTTCTCTTAAAATTTCTGTTTTGAACCTGTCCGAGCGCTGGGAGTGGTCAGAGGTATCACAGTTCCATCTAGAGCGAATCCGCAGGTTACTGGAAATCTCAACAACAATCCACTCGCTCTCAAAACCGCGCAGTTTATTGGGGAGATCCGAAAAGATCTTATTATTAGGAAACTCGTCGACCGTTAACTGTTGAAAGGAAAACGTTATCAACCCTTTCAACCTACGAACTCTAAAAAAGGCGCTTAAGAGAGGAACCGATGGAATAATACCTAGGTGGTGACACACTATGGAAAACGCTACCAGTTGAGCCCACGCATGGGGGTGGAGTTGACACGGGACGATGTCTTTGTATCTAAGAAACGCTTCGCCAAACTCCGAAAGAGGGAAGCGAAAACCGAAAGACAAAGAAGCCTTATGGACGGCCACACCATTTCTAACCAAGTTGGGCGTTACCTCCCCTTGCACTGGAAGTCTATAGCCATAGCCCGAGGGAAGAGGGAAACGCGCCCTAATATCCTTTAAGTCTGCACTTGTCAAAGAACACACAACGCCACCTTTCATAAGCATTTTACCTTGACGTTGTGAAGACATGGTGAAAGGAATAACTCCAGGCAGACCCTTTTGGCGACAGACCTAAAGGGCGACAGACCTAAAGGGCGACAGACTTTTACGAGCGACAGACTTAAAGGCGACAGACGACAGACCTGTTGGGAGACAGACGTACCAAGCGAGACACTTGCGGGAGACCTAAAAACTCTATGCGAAAGAATGAAAGTACCTGCGGGAGACCAAAATCTATTTGCGAAAGGAAATAAATAAGGCAACAGATGTACTTACTGTCACGATGTAAGCGAGAGACTCTGGGTGAGAGCTAAAAGACTATTCGGCGACAGACTTTTTTCGCGAGAGAGTTGAAAAATGGGCGACAGGTGGCTGCTCAGAGGGTTTTCATGCACTCTCTCGTCCGGTTCCAGGAGTTTATATAGCCGCGACAGGGAATGCCAAAAGCCACGACAGAGAATGCTAAACGTCGCGCCAAATCACACCTGTCGCAGAACAGAGCTCTTTTCACCTGCAAAAAATACAAGAAATTACAAACAACAAAGAAGACTATTCAGGGTGGGCTAAGGCCCAAAGACACATTTATACTCTCTTGATTGCAGAAATTCAACAAGAGAGTGGAGAGCACTTGATATGACAAAGTTTATCTATATTGGGCCAAGCCCAATGTTGTCAGAGACCACCACGTGGTAGAAAACCACTGGGCCACGTGGCCTTCAGCAACAGAAGGCATAGCCGCGAGAGACACCTGTCGCTGGGCGACAGACGTAAAAGTCTATCACATATAGTTGGATGTCGACACGTGACACGAACCTGTCGTTGCGACAGGTTCCATAGCCTATTGCCTGTAGTTGGAGTCGACACGTGCCACGAACCTGTCGCGGGCGACAAACCCCTTAGCCTGTCGCCACAGTTGTTAACGCGACACGTGGCACAACGACAGACCCCTGGCGCCACAAACGTGCCGGATGGTTGGGCCTATCGCTGGTGACAAACCTCGATCTCCTCTGGATCCTAAAGAACTTATGTTGTATTGGAACACAAATTCTTAGCAGAATACAGACTTATCCTCCTGTAATATTGGCCTATAAATAGGCCACATGTATGATTTTACTCTCTAATTTTTTTACTACTGGCTTTTACGCTTCCCAAGATTGAAGAATTTTCTACTGACTTAAGCATCGGAGTGTCTACGCAGGGAACCACCCCTGCGTCCCTCTGACTTTTATTGTTTTACAGAAGCTTCTTGGAGACACGTGGAGACTTAGTACGAACATCGACGTCAGCATACTTTTATTGTTGTTTTTGTGCAACAACACATATTTTATTAAAATGAGCAGATGGCTACAATGTGTTACTGAAAGATAACTTTCAAAGTGAATTATCCATCTTGTTACCTGTGAAAGTTAAATTTGTCAAAAATGTTTTTGCTATCAAGTAAAAACCAAAGAAAGCATAAATAAATAGGAGTTTATAGGCAAACATAGTTTGGGAAACCATGGATTAATCCAAACCATCATTTTAGTATAAATCTTTCTATTCATTCTTTTTGGCTTTTTTTATAGACATGGAATATTGTCTAAGCATCTTTTTCTACTTGAAATCTTTGTCAATATTATTAGCTGTAAATAAAATTTCTTTTTTTTTCAGTTGTCACTTAAAATAAGGAAAAAAAATGAACTTTCACATAAACTTTTACCTGTGGCATCTGATGGATTTTCTTTTTAATTCCAATGACATCAGTATAGTTTTGGAGTTAACGATACACATAAAGCAAATATGCAATGCCACTGAAAACTAAGGTTAGAAGTTAACGAAAATTGATTAACGAAAATGGATTTTCTTTAATGAAACATTTCACCGGATATTCCCGAACAGGGGATCTTAATATAGATTGACCATTTGGCCTTAGATTAGTCCTAGTCATTTGTCAATCAATTGAGTTGTAGAAATGAGAAGGAACCTTAGAGGATTTTAAAGCAGCTTTTTAACTCTACTACTGAAATGACGAGTTTTGGAGTTTTGGTTATTACTTTAACCTTTCGGACAGAATTAAGCTTTAATATTCTTTTCTAGTGCTAGAAGCCGCATCATAACACACATGCATGCACACTCACACACATCAAGAGTTCATCATGTATTACAATATCCAGGATAGTGATTTTTTGCCAGCCATAAGATGTGATTAATAAAGTGTTTCAAATTGCTGACAGTTTACTGGATCTTGTGATGAAATGAAGATTTGGTGAATTATTCATTTGTTATTATTGTGCATGTTTGAATTGAAGATCCCTCTAATTAAATTTTCAATTAATTTCTTATATAAATATCTCACATTCAGCTTCAGACAGACATACTATATTGCGGTTAAATGCTTTTGGGGTTCATTATATTGTAGAATGGGAGGTCTCCTTTTAAAACTAGCGTTACAACCATATTGGAACAGCATCAAGTTTGCTTCAGAAAACAATGTTAATCTGCTTATTTTAACTGCATTTGTGTTGTAACTTTTAAAGATATAATGAGGATGTTATTCTACTTTTGTTGTAAATAAAACAAAATTAAGATTTTAATT
The DNA here is from genome assembly GCA_032173925.1 of Heritiera fomes. Taxonomy (NCBI): domain Eukaryota; kingdom Viridiplantae; phylum Streptophyta; class Magnoliopsida; order Malvales; family Malvaceae; genus Heritiera; species Heritiera fomes. The sequence goes on along the minus strand of JAPDPM010000001.1, from coordinate 21,640,615 downwards.
TGCTTGTATATTTATCTCCTTTAACTCTTAAATTTTGAATAAAACATTCTCCTTTCAAAATTTCTATCCCCCTGCCTTGCCCCCTTCTCCTTGAAAAGGGGTGGAATGGGGGTTTGAATTGCAGCATAAGTGCTTTTTTGTTTTTCTCATCTGTGGGTTTGATACTTCTTTTTTTATGTTTTTTTTACTTCCTTTTTGTCTCCCTTCCTGTTCTTTTGATGATCATGCCTTTTGACCTTCATCTGAGGTTTGGGTAGTTCAGATTATTTTTTCTATGCTATTTGGGGGCCTTGCGGCTGAACCAAAACACTAAAATGAAAGCTGAGTTTCTTGTTTCGGTTAATTCCAAGGGCTGATGAAGAAAGATTCTTCGCTCCCTCCCACAAGAGAGCCTATAGAGGTTAATCAATGCTAGCAGCGGCCCCTGTTCAACAGAGGGAACTTCTGGTCACTAGGCACTGGTGTCAATTGAGGGAAAGGAATTAAAGCAACGAAGGAGAAAACGTAAAGTATCGAAAACTTTCTCAAAAGAAGTTACAAGCCAAAGATAGAGAATTCAGTGACTTTTGTATGGCAATGCTCAGAAACTAGTTTAGCTGGATAAACTTCATTTAATCGGTTGTTCACTTGTGAAAAAGGTCATCCTCAAGTTGTAAGTCGTATTTAGTGCTCTTAAGTTCTATGTCTTTACTTTCCAGGTCCCATGTTTACGAGAAGAGGGCTGAGACAAGTTGACTCCCTGTTTCTTTAATCTTTTTATTCTTTGCCAAAACATTCATTATCTTTTATTTTTATTTTTATTTATTTTTTATAATTGAGGGTATAAGATGAAGTCGCTTGGGCTTGAGGTCTAATTTTATAGCATGTCGTATTCTTCCTTTAATCATTTGATCAAGAAGTCGTTAAATTATTTTTTATCTTGAAACTAAAGAAAGAGAAACCAAATTCAGGAAAATTGTTTCAAGGAGGGGAAGGTTGAAATTCAGTTATTTGCATTTTGCAGCCGATAGTATCTGGAGTTTATGCAAATTTGCAATTATGTGAGGGTAATTCTTGACAACTGCTATGCCTTCTCTAGAGAAATCAGAAAAGTCAAGCCCAATCTGCATTTTGCTTCATCAAGAATTTAAATCAAATGGAGATTGGTCTGTTTCCTTCATTCGCTGTCGTTTAGTGCCTGTCAAGCAAATTCATGTTGATCAACATTTACATACAAGTTTTTAAACATAATAGATGTCATATCTATCAAACCATTAGTACGACGATTTATTTCAGAACTTATTTTCATGCTGTGGTTCTAAATGCATATCATGATTATAGGTTTTATCCTTATAAATACATTCTGCCAATTCGATTACACTTACTTAGGTACCTAAGACTATCTGTTTTTCTGTCCCCACAAACTCTATCTTAGCCTGTAGTCACACAAAGACAATATTGTCAACATAGAGCTATAAAACACATATATGGGTTTTCATGTAAATGATCTGGAATTAAAAGGAGATTAAAAAGATAAAACTTACAATAGAGACGCAAAGGTCCACAAGATAATACAGAAATATTAGAGAGTTTTACAGACAAGTTGTTGCGCTAAAATCTTATACTGCAAGTGTATGAGTCACTACAAATAATAAAAAATGAATAGAGTATTATTTCCTCGAAAATTATTTAAATTGTCTCAATTAAATATTAAAATTGATCATCTTAGATTTATTCAAACAATTAAATTTTTATTAAATGAACTCATCTAAAAAAAATAAAATTTGTCAAATAAAACTAAAAAGCATAAGAAATAAATTTAAAATGTTTAAAAATGAAAAAAGGTAAAATTAAATTAATGAACATAGAATAAAATTTTTTTTTAAAACTAATAAATTAAGCTAACCTAATAAATTAATCTATTATAATACTAAACTAATTAAATAATTATTAAACTATAAACTGAAAAATACTTTTGAACGTAAAGGTTTTTTAATCAAGCAAAATAAAACGAAAATAGCAAACTAAAGAAATCAGAAGCAGCCAAACTTTGTCCATGCTTCAAGCCACGCCGCAACCTGTCATTGCGCATGCTCAGCTATCTTGCCGCCAGCTCTTACAAGCCAGACGTCTCCCGCTCATGCTGTCCACCCACAAACAGTACATGGAAGCAACGCAGGCAGCAAGCGTCTTCGTTCGACCGATCAGCCAAACGCAGCAGTCCAGCCTTAACATCCCAGCCAAGTTCCAGCAGCGTATCAAGCCGGCTCAAGCCACATCTGCCTCTTCTTCACGCACGCCAATCGGCTTGTGGTGCCGAGAAAGGGTGGGGGCGAGTTTTGCCTGTTCTAGCACCATGTCCAGGTTTGTCCCCACTCAGCGGCGTAGCCGAAACATTTGTTTAGTGGGGTTAAAAAGTTATTAAGATTTGCAACCCCATTTTTTTAAGCTCTTAAAATCATATATCTTTTCCATTTCAAATACCTAATTTTTAATCTTGTGTAATAATGTAATTCTTCTTTTTTTAATATTTCATATTAATTTTTTTAATATTATTATTTATATTTTATATTAAAAATCGGAGAACATCATCAATTTTATAATCAAAATCAAAATCTTAATATAAAATACACATTTTTAATTACTATAAAAGTAAATAAAAAGGTATAGGAGGATTATTATTTTTTAAAGTACAAAAATATATGAATATAAAGTTTTCTTTTTTCATTCACAGTTTTAAATGTCAATGTCATTAAAAAAAATTAACTAAAAAAATCTATTAACTTATATATTGGTGGTGGAGTTATTAAATTTCACAAGTGATATTAGAGAGTTTATGTGTCTCCCTGAAAATATAGCTAAAAATAATTAATTTACTTGTTATTAAATTAACATATACTACATTTAATGTTACTTGTATACTACATTTAATGTTACTTGTGGAGTTTAAAAACTCCATCAAAATTAGAAAATAGACCAATTCAAATAATAATAATAATAATCAAAGATATCCTTTCACAATTATACCAAGAAGTTTTCGTATTTTGAAAACTAATGCATAAATGTTTTAACAGTAACATATCAAATATATATTTTCATTATATGTAATTAACTAATTACTCACCAAGCCATCTTCTATTGATTTAAATAATAAATGTGTCACAATTTTCATTGTTGAAAAGAATTTGTGTGCTTACCGTCCTAATTGGAAAATATTAAAATCTAGATTTAGTATTATAAAAAAACTAATGGATGATATTTTCCTTACCTTCATATTTTTTTTAATTAGTTTTTGGGACAAAGGTTAAATATGTGAACTTAATTTTTCACTAAATAATACTATCTCAAATTATTTTGCTGTAGTATATCTGGATTCTCAAAATTGTTTTTTAGTGGGGTCATATTATCTTGAAAATTTTTTTAATTAAATTAATTTATGATTTATCTTATATTTAAACATATTGATTCTCAAAATTCTTTTTTAGTGGAGTCAAATTATCTTTAAAATTTTTTTAATTAAATTAATTTATGATTTATCTTATATTCAAAGATATATTATGAAATTTTTTCAATTTTTGGTGGGTTCAATTGACCCACTTTTTACATATGGCTACGCCAGTGACTGGGCTTTGGATTGGAAATATGGACATTGCCATGATAAGTCCTCTTCTTGAGATCAGGGGCGGAGCCCCTTGGGCCCAGTGGGGGCTCAAGCTCCCGCTAGCTTAAATGTAAAAGTTTTAATATTTTATTTGTATAAATAGTATTTTAGATTTATAAAATTTTATTTAATATTTTTTTTATTTTATGTGCTTTAGTTTTGATTTTTAAGGTTGAAAAAAATTACAATTTTATTATAAAAAATGTTTGAGATTCGAAAGTATAAAGTGTATCTATTAATTTATTTGTTATTGACATTAATATTAATTTTATTGGTTGTTACGTAAATAATACATTTTCACCTATGAATATGTTAATTTCTATTTACATAATCGAATGATTAATTAATAGTTAAATGATATATTCAATGTATACTTTGAAAAATATATGTTTCAAAATATTGATAACGAAAGTATTTTAAAATATAAAATTATGTTAAAAATTAAAATTTTTAAATAATTATTACTAGATACATTGAAGCCCCCACTAAATAAACTTTTTGGCTTCTCCACTGCTTGAGATTCCCTTGATTTGAAGGTTTGTTATGCCTTGTTGTTGTTCCCGTTGGGATGCATGCCTCTGTTATTACTATTGTTGCTGCGTTGGGTGAAGCGAGTAGTGATAGGCATCCTGTCTTGCTGTGGTGATATCCTTGGATTCAGAACCTAATCCTTTAAGGGTTGCATGAATCAATTCATCCTCGTTCATTGGTGAGCTTGCTAAAGCGAGAGTCATAGAGATGCTCTTTAATGCTTCAACTTTCTGTGGCGGTGTTTGTAAGGTTTTCTCGAAGTTCCCTGATCCGAGTGTGAGACCTGCTTGCATATGTTCTTTCTAGGCAGCTCCATGCATCAACCGCTGACTTTGCAGAGGTGATAAGAGGAATTTTACTGTTAGTCACAGATGCAAGAATGGCATGAAAAAGAAGACCATCCTGTCGTCACCATAGCTAATATGCAAGGTTTGGTGAAGTTGTGTTGTTATCTAGGTTGACCACAGTAGGAGGAGGACATGGATATGTACCGTCAATGTAACCTTCAAGGTCGTAACCAAACAATAGGGACTGAAATTGTACTCTCCACAATGGATAATTAAGTGTGGTAAGTTTGAGAGGAAGTTGAGTAGCTGCATTGATTGCAATAATCTGATTTGATTGATTGAGTGAGAGCGGTTTTAGCCATGGCAGTAGAGGAATTATTTTCAGTCATGGCTGCAAAAAAGGTTGTTTCGACCTTGTTTAACACAAGGTAAGCTCTGACACTATAATAAGTTTGCTGAGTTGAATGAAAGTAGGTTGCATCCTTCTTTTTTTTCTTTATTTGGTTTAAAAGTAGGATGTATCTTTATTGATTGATCTCAAGTGTTTATATATACATGATAAGGCCTGGAAAGATGAGCTAATAAACATCAGCTAATAAACGTCAAATACTTATCAATAGACAAATTCAAATAACAAACAAAACCCAATTATGTTGGACTCTTCGAGTCCTGTACTATTACAACCCACTGATCGGTCTGCAACCAGCAACCTATAGCCCCTGTTGTCTAGCACAGTCAGGCAAGACCAGTCACCAAGCTTCATGCAGCAAAGAACCCAGCAAGCTAGCACCTACGTCCGCCACTGCCGCAACAGCCTTCTTACAAGACACGTCCAACAACATCTCGCGCTTCTGCTATAGCCCCAACGACAGCAGCAACGCATCTGCTCTTCCTCACTGTCCAGCTATCCTTCTCCAGCCACGCCAACGCCACAATAGGTCTGAATTTTATTGAATCAAATTTTGAAAGAAGTTGAGATTAATTGCATCTTGAATAACTAATTAAAAAAAAAAAACCTAAACCGAAAACTTAAAACAATCTACGAAAACCTAAGCTTTAGAAAAAAAAAAAAAGGAAAAATGCAGCAAGGGAAAACGAGTTGAAGCAAGTGGCTCTGTCACGCAGCCTCTTGTCCACGTCTTTTCGGCCGCCTTTATCTTCTTTATGTACACCACCTTCTGTAGTGCTCTAAATTAGGTCTTCTTTTGCTCTTTCTTTGGCAAGAAGCTCTAAACTTCTATTTGCAGTATTCAATTAAACGCCAAATAATCTCATGTATTTTTTTTTTATTCATCTTGAAGGCGGTTTATTTGACTTGTAATCCAATTTCTTTTATTTCCATAATGTTTTTGAATTTCTTACACATAAAGAAAAATTGGATAAATAAAAAATAAATTAAATTAAAATTTCAAATTTTAATAAAAATCATGCAATAAGATACCTTAAAATGTGATATCTTAAAGACTTATCACAATTATTTGTAAAGACCATCAACTTTGATACCATTTGCAAAATATGGACTGTCTTCTTTTGTGATAACCAAGAAGTTCTCATAAATGTTAACCAATTTAATATGTTATTTGAGGAATGCAATGATTGGGAATTTTCAAGAAGTATGAAGAATTATGGAAGTGGTGAACTAAGTGTGAGAATTTAATTTTTAAAGGTGACTTATTTAAATTACTTGGAATTATGAGAAATCAAAATTATGAAAATTAAGTATAATAAGTGGGAGAATTAAATTGAAAATACCACATTTCTTAAGAATTGAAATTTTGGTGATTAAGGAATTGTAAGAATTATTTGGTTGGAAATATTTGTTTGAATGATAGAGTATTATGAATATTTAACTTTAACATCCATAATGGACACATTGTACTGAAATGAAAGATTTATCTAGTTGATTAAAGTGTTTTAATAATTTATATGGAAATTTATTTATTTAAGTGATTATTTGTGCAAAATGTTTTCGTTCAAATTAAACCCAACGGCAAATCAGCAACGCATGTTGCATACAATTGTCATCTTAGAGAAAGATCTCCACATATAGACAAAATTTAAAGAAAACTACAACTTAAAACACTTGTTGCTGATAATTCTATTTATTTAAGTGATTCCTAAATTGTTGAAATTAATTATAATAAATTTTAAGGATTCAAATTTTTTTATATAGTCGCAGGTATCCTCGTCTATTTTACAATTTGAGATTAATCTTATTCGAATTGAAAATAGTAAATGATAAAGTCCTCACAACAATAATGACTCCAAGAGAAATAGGTATATATATACATATATTTATATTTATACATTAGATGAATATATATTATGTAAAAGGAAATATATATTTCACCAAAAAAAAAGGAAATATATATATAAGTAAAATAAATAGTGGATATATATATATATATAAATCTCCTTATAAATATTGGACATATATATATATATATCTATATATATATACTTATAAAATGTATATTTATATAAGTGCGAGTGTCTCACCCGCCAAACCCTTCCGATGCATCGCAGACTGACCCACCTCAAAAAAATTAAAAGGAAACTGAAGTGGGATTTGAAGAAGGACCTGGGAGAAACAAGGTGTAAAAAGAAATAGAAAGGAAGAATAACAGAGAAAGAGGAGATCGAGAGGAAGAACCGAAGAAGGAAACTGAAGCACGGTGCCGAGCCGTTGGAAGAGAGAGGCTGGATGTGGTGCTAGAGGTGGCGTTTAGGGGCGAGATCAGGGGAAATTTTGGGGCTCAAACAGGGGACGAACAAGCTGAAAAAGGGCTAGATTTTAGGCTCCAAACAAGGGTTGAATTGGAGCTTGGAACAGGGTGACGCAACGGCTAATTGGGTGAGTTCTGAGTGCTGAAATAAGCTGAAAAACAGGCGCTAATTTAGGTTGCGAAGGTGCTAGAATCAGGCACTAAACATGGGTGAGAGCTTCGTGTTTCGGTGCTGAACAGGGCACTAAAACATGGGACGAACAGGGGTCTCTTTGGGTGCTTATCAAGAGCTGAAGGCTGTGAGCTGGCTATTTAGTGCTGAAACTGAAGCCCGAACAGGGTTTGAAACAAGGAGATTGAGGGCTAGACAAAGATGACAGAATGAGAGAAAAAATAGGGGAAGAAAAGATGAGAAAATTTGGGATTTTTTAAACTAGTGTGTTAGTGTAGAATTGGGTGAGAAGGTCATAGATTGGTCATTTATTTCTATAAAAATTTTCAAAAAATTTTATTTAATTGTACTAAGTTATTTTGTAACATTTGAATGTGTAGCAATGTCTTAAGGTGGTGTATCAAAAGGTTGGCTAAGCTTGAGTGTAAATGTTAATCTTAGAGTTGATAAGATATTTTTATAAGATAGTTTTAGTATTTTATTGTATAAATTAGTATTATAACGATTTGATGATGGAAAATTGTTGAGCATGTGTGATATTAATATTTAAGTAGTGAATTGAACATTGTTATATGTTGAGATGTTGTTTGCAACATTGTTTGGAAATTTTGAAAGTAAATTGGTTAGTATTATAATGGTTTGACGATGGAAAATTATTGAGAGTGTGTGATATAAATATTTGAGTAGTAAATTGAATATTGTTATATGTTGAGAAGTTGCTTGGAACATTGTTGGAGAAATTGGAAAGTGGATTGAGATTTTATCTTTGCAATTATGTTGGGATATATATGTTTATAATTGAGATTTTATCTTTGCAATTATGTTGGGATATATATGTTTATATACATATGCATATGTACAAGTATATGTGACATGAAAACCTCTATGATTGAATTTATATGAGAACACTAGGGTGTGAATTGTGTTGTGGGGTGATAGATACATATTAAAGTACGGATTTTGGTACTCTATGAAAGTGGAATGGGCAACTTGGATGCAAAATTGTGAAATATGGGTTAGGAAGACTATCCAAGTGCTTTAAAATTCATGTTTAAATTTTGAAGAAAAACAAACTCGAAGAAAGGTGTGCAAGATTGGCCACCAAGAGTTACTAGGGGTAAGTTTTAATTCAAACCTTGAATTCAATAGATGTGATGTGTTTTGAAGTTCCATAAATGAATATAGCCTTAAATTGCATAGAAAAACATTGGAGCAATAAGCTATAGGTTTGGCCACCTAGGGTTGTGTAAAGTACCATTTACCTAAAATTCGAACTAACCTTTTCCTGTTCAATTTATTCGGGTTAGGCCGTTTGTCGAGTCATTTATTTCATTTCATTCAATTTTGTAAATCGGCACCTTAAGAACAACCTTGATATCATTACAAGTAACTAATAAATGTCTAGATTTGTGTACAATTAAACCAAACTTCACCATTTATCACACTATAATAGTTATAATTTACATCTCTAGGTACAATCTAACTATATAACATTGTACTGTACATAAAATCTGAACATATTAACAAAATACAATATACCTTTAAGGATAAAGTAGCTCGCCTTGAAGGAATACTGTCACAAGCAAAGGAACTTCCCGAAAATCGCAAAAACTCTACTGCAGATAATGTAGTAGGAAAAATAAAGGGTGAGTTTACACTCAATAAGAAACATATACAAAAAATCAAATACCATGCAACTAATGTGCATGTATCTTATTTGAACTCTACGATGACTTATATGTTTAACAACGATAACGGACTATGATAACCCAGAATTCTCCCATTTTTGAAATTAGGGATCTGTAAATTTAATTTTCGATGTTAGTAGACAAGTTAAAATAAATAAATAAATAAATAAATAAATAAATAAATTATTAGAGGATTGAGATATTTTGAGATTATGGTATTTGATCCATCGACAAATTCGATATTTAATAATTAGGAATTTAATTTGGGTATTAAGGAATTTAAAAATTTAAAGAAAATAATAATAAAATATGTGTACATATATATATATATATATATATATATATATAAATGTATTATTATATACCTATGTACAAATATATGTGTACATATATGAACAATAAATATTATTTTGAATTAAAGTGTGTGTATATATATTAATAAATAATAAAATGGATAAATATATGTTTTAAGGACTATATATGTAATATATAAATTATTTATATAAATATTTTTTAATATAAAATAATTATATTGTAAGTATAAATTTTAAATATATAGAAAAATATATATGTATATATATAGTATATGTCAAGAATATATTTATACATATAAAAGTGTTAATATAAGTTTGTGTTTATATATAGTTGTTAACAGAAAATATATTTATAATATATTGATATTATATATATAAATAAATAAATAAAAAGAAAGAAACTGCAACAAGCTTTTCTTGGAAGCTTGTTGCATATTTGGGTTCTGCATATGCAGACTCGATTTAAATAAAAAGAAAAAGAAAAAGAAGAAGAGAAAGGGAGAGAGAGAAAAACTTATCGAAGGGAGAGAGAGAAGAGGAGCATGGATTGTTGTTGGCCAAAGAAAAAAAGGGCTGGCCAGCGACAGTGAGGTGAGAAAAGAAGCGATCGAGGTTGAATAGAAAAGATAGAAAGGGAAAAAAAGAAAAAGAAGAGCAGAGGAAGGAACCACTTGTTGCAGGCGAACGAGGGTGGATTAGCCCAAATCCAAAGTGGCCAAGAGCCGCCAACAGACAGAAGAGGGAAAGAAGAAGAGAAGTCATCGACGCCATTGCCACCCCTACCACCTTTAAATCCGCACGTCGCCATTAGCTAGTCTAGAGAGGAAGTGAAGGGAACAACCATGTCGTGCCCTCAGCTGTTTCCAAAGTGATTGAACCGGCAGTGATAAGGGCGGAAGATGGTTGAACCGATAAGGGAAAGCTGAACCGGTTAAGCCAAACAAAAAAAAAAAGAACAAAACAAGAACAAAGGTAAGAAATTAATTATAATTTTATTTCTTTATTAATTGTGGAGTAATTTGTAAAATTCTAGGTATAGATATGGGTTTGAATTTGTAGAAATTATATAAGAATGATTGGAGCTTGAACGCATTTGGGAGAGAGTAAATTGCAAGCATGGACGTTAGGTAAAATATTTATATAAATTGGATTTAGAATTATATTGTTAGCGATAATATTTATTTGAATTAATATAAAATGATGCTTGAAGATTGTTGAATGATCTGTGAAAAGTTTATTGAGGTAACATTAGAGAACTATGTTAGAGACTCTTGTTGGGTTGTTGTGAAATTGCTGTTGATAAAATGTTAGAATAGTGTGATTGTAAATTAAAAGATTAATAGGATATTAATGAAATTATTGAATATGCTTAAGTATTCACTTGAAAATATTGAAGGAATTTTCCAAAATTATGGAAAATTATGACATGTTATTAATGTCTTAATAGAGTGTCGTTAGAACATCATGGAATGTCGATTTAATATGGTTAAAAGTTAGATTTAACATTTTTGAAATATTGTTAGAGTATATTGAATGTTGATATAAATCGTTGGAGGAAATAAGTTGGCTATAGTATTATGGGTGAGTAGAAGTGATTTACACAACTTTGTGATATTAATAAATATTACAAGGATGTTATTGAAGTATGAATGACATTTTGTGGAATATTACTAGACTATAAATAGAAGTGATGATTATGTGAATTAATGAAATTATGGTTCTTTGTGAAAGATGAGTTAGTAGAAGCAAATGGGAAATCTTATAATTGTTATATGTGATAATGAAATAATACGAATTCTAACCTTGGCGACTTAGATATTGAGGCTCTAGAAATAATATGTGGTGTGAATGAAATACGAATCATGGTTGTGGAAATATTGTTGAAGTGTGATGAGACAATTTGGTACCTAATGGGAAATTGATTTTAATATCTATAGGATATGTGAAATGTGATTAAGGGCCAAAGGTTCACTAAGGTAATGTGAAATTTAAGAAATGATATGGAATTTTAAATGTTTTAAAAAATGTTGAGATATAGAAATACATATCTCATGCTATGAATTGATTTCTACAGTTCCAAAATAATGGGGTAAAAATGGATATGTAGGAGAATATATGCTCGCCTACTAGCTCGGTGCTGCAAACGGAATTGTAAGAAAAGGCATTGACATTGAATTGGTAAGAGACATATATAGAAGTACTAAGATAATATCATGTCTACATTTTAAATTATTTGATCGGTTTAATGATAAAGAAATTAAGTTTTAATGATTTTGGTGATATTTTAAATGATTGGATATTTTTATATTATATCGTAAAATTGTAAGTTTTGAAATGTTTATGGTTTTTGAGGAAAAAATGATACTTGATGTGATTGAAGTGGTTAAATATAAATTTTAAATTTTATATGGTTTGAATTGATGTAGGTTTTAAGATGATTTATAAATTGTTTATGGTTTTGTTTTGAATGAGGATTATGATTTGGATACTATAATAGATTTAAAATCAATTACTTTGAGAATATAAACCGTGTTTCATGCAGAAGGGTTAGGATAATTATAGTCGTTATGTCGTCAAAATTTTTAATAATTCTTATGAAATTATCATTTAATATTTTTAAATGCATGAAATAAGAAATTTATTAACTTAAAATTATCATTATTCCATAAATTTCATATTTTGAGTGTTTACCGAAAAATAATATTTAAAAATTTATGTTAATGAATTCTAGGTACATGAAGGTACCAATATATACTTATAATTGTTCTACAAATAAATAGAATGTTTCTAGAAAAAAATCAAACCATGAATATTTTATGAATTTTTATTACCGAACTGCTTATATTTTCTAATATATTCCTTTATGGACTGACTAAAGAGTTTATTACTGAAATTGATTTCTTAAGTGATGTTTCTACTGTTTATAAACTATTTTGAGACTGTTAGGCCCCGCATCATGCTCACGTGTCACGTGTTACTGTTACTGTTGCTAATAGACCCGTTAAGTCTTCAGCTTCCACAGTTGTCACCTGGCAAGTGTACATTGTGAACCTCTGTAACTATGGCCATATGTCGTACTGCTACTATTTCTCCTTTCTTGGGATACTGTTATAGCATGATATTCATTAGGTGTTGCCTGGTTTCCACTGCACTGTTTTGTTTATTGAACTGAAAATGCAATTGGTACCGAAGTGAATATTTTAAATATTGACTATACTGTAGATTTCTAAAGTGTTATTGCATTGTTTACTGATTTCTATACTAAACTGTTATTGAAGTGATTTTAGTTAAAGTGATCATATACTGTTTATATACAAAAAAACGCATGAAATGATTTTAAGTAAATTATACTATTTATGCATAGCACTTTTAATAATTTACTCCCTATAGTCGCGGCTAGAGACTGGGACACGATAGGTACTCTAAAGTACCTCCCATACTTCTTCGAATCTTCTGGCTGACTATAGTATCCTTCCTAAAATGTCTCTTAGTGTACCATTAGGAGTTAAATGATTTTATGAAATTTTCATATTCACATTTAATATGTTTTCATAACTAATTTATTTATTTACATATAGTAATATAGTATAGCACTTTTATATATGTTTCTTATTGGGCTTTTTCCAAAGCTCACCCCTTTTACCACTATCTCAGATAGTTGATAGGCACAAGTGGTAACCACTGCTATAAGGTAAAGCGAAGAAAATTTCTGCAAGTCTACGTGTACAAGTAAATAGGTATATCTTACGTATTATGCTTTTACATTCAGACATGTATATGCACAACAATCATATTGATAATCTGGGATGTAAATTGTATAGACTAAGGTCAAGAATGTCAAGAAACAGTTGGGATGTATTTATACTAAGTTAATATTAATAAAGTATAAATTTTATATTGTATTTTATATTTGAATTTCACATTTAACATTCATAGATAAATAACTCTAATGGTATGAAGTTTAATAGATTAGCAAACGCTATAAGAAAAACTTACACTAATACTGAATGCAAACCAAATGAATGTCATTGATCAAATGTGATTAAGCATTTCAAAAAAAAAAAGTTAGTTCAGAATTTCATGATTTTGGACGTGACACGAACAATATCAAAAGGAAGGATTTTATAATCAGTTAGGGATACTAGGTTGAGTATGTAGGGATGCTTTTAAAGTTCCTCACTTGTCTCGGTCTCTAGATTTGACTATAATGAATTTACATGAACTTCTCAAAGAAGGAATTCATGCATATAAGGAAAAGATCTATCAATTTAAAGTGTCAATAACAATGCTATGCATTTAATAAACAAATCAAAAACCTTGAAAATCTTATCAGTAACAATGCAAAGTGTTGTTTTAGGTAAACAATATCATCATGTTGTTAATACATTTCTTTGCATTCAACATTTTATTTCATTTGGAAGAAACAAGTGAAATCATTCATTTCATTCCATTTCAATAAAACATTCAATAGAGATAGTCAATATCCCTATAGAATCATGCACAATAGGATTCCCGTGAGGGACAATACAATAAGGCATATGGCCATAGTCAAGGGTCCACAGAGTGCACTTGTCACAGTCCAAAATACTATATATTTTACTAATTTCACATATATAAATCACATACATAGGTTGGGCTTGTCTACAATGTCAATTAAACTCCAAATAAAAATTTATTTATTTATATGCAATCCTAGGATCAGAAAATTTATTTACATCAACAAAATATTCATATTTACATCCCAAGTTTAAGGTACATAAAAGTAGTACTGTACAAAAATCTGAACATATAAAATATACCAAGTATATCTCGACGAACTAAAGAAGTCACCTAAGGGATACCAGAATTAGGTCCTCTTGAAATAACAAACCTGAACTCATTGCAAGTAATCTAGGAGTAAAAAATAAAGGGGTGAGAGAAACGTGCTCAGCAAGCGACATCTATATGAAAGCTAACATAACGTATCCTATATGCAAATTTCACAAAACAGATATTTATAAAAAAACATGGATTTAAAACATGAAATAAAACTGGCATAATCTATTTGGAAGGATACTATAGTGGGTTGAGTAATTGGGTAGAGTATGAGAGGTACTTTGGAGTACTTGTCGTGTTCCGGTATCCAAAGCCACTATAAGGAATTTATTTGATTGAATTAAATCACAAATTCAATATAAATTCAATATATTGCAAAACATAAAATTTTATATTTATATAAATTTTCCATTAGTTAATCAAGTAAATAATTTCACAAAACATATCATTCATATTGGTAAACATATCATACGAATAAATCAAATCCAGAAATATAAATCAAATTGGGAGTGCCGGATCTAAGTTAGCCAGGGATTTACCACCCTAGTATAATTTTAAAGGAGACTTGGCTACACCCAATAGACACTTGCACTATAATAGACATATGGCCATAGTCAAGGAGTCACAGTGTAAGCACTAGCCAAGTGTCACCTGTGGGAGCTAGAAGATTGGGCTAAAGTCAACAGCAATTAGAACAGAATGGAAATGCATGTACCTAAAGGTAGCTACGGGGCCAACAGTCTCTAAATCCATATAAAACAATTTCCAGTCGTTTACAAAGATAAATTCAGAAATAAAAAATCTTCAATCAGTCAATAAATACTTAACATTAGAAATATAAACAGTTCAAAACAAAAATGCATAAAATATTCACAAGGCAATATTTAGTTCCAAAAATTATTCTATTTAACTATAAACAAGTTATAAAAGTGTATAAATATTTTCACTTATATCAAATTCAATAACATAAATTTTTAAATATAGAATTTGTGATTTAATGCATTTAAATCATATTTAGGAACTTAATTTCTTCAACATTCTAAAATTCATTCCTTTTAATTTGAATATCATACTAAATAATATTTTGGAGGATTTTAGGATATTTTTGAGAATTTCGATAGCATAATGGTATATTTTTGCCTAACCCTCTTGCACGAAAACCAGCTTCAAAACCACAATTTCCAGTGTTCAAATTCAATCCAAAGCATCAAATCCAACTTCATCAAATCACAATTTAATCAAAATCATGCAACAAAATATCTCTACGCTTTGTACAAATATCTCTTACCTCTTAGCTTATCAGTATCCGAATCTCCGGCACTAGTAGTACCTCAGACTTAAAGGTTACAAATAATTATTCAAATTTGATAAATTCACTATTCTTTAATTAAAAGAATATTTGATAATTTAAATGCTAATAAATTGTTAGTATAATCTACTAAATGAAGTCTAATTTCTACTGGTGCAAAATTCTAACTTTTGCTACATAATTTCGACTTCAATTCCGATTACACCTAAGTTCTCAGAATAATTTGTACATTATTTTAAGACCTAAATTACATTAAAATGACCATGAATTCATCCTCCCCTTCATTGGCCGAATGCTTCTTTCTTCCATACATATTGAATTTCCAAACTTTAAGCTTCCATATTAATTCTAAACTTATTATTTTAATTTTCTACACTACTACATGGATTACACGATAAATAACTTCAAAATCCAGCCCTTCATGTGTTGGCTGAATGGTCTTCTTCACCCCAACATTTTGATTTCTTCAATTTAAGCATAACTAAGCTTTAGTTCTTACTTTCCATAATTTCTACAATTTTTCTACATCAATTCCTCACCAAAATTCACCACGTCCATTCATCATGCATGTTGACCAAAACCCTCAAGTGCTTATATACATGATTCTAACATGATTCAACCTTAAATAAGCATGAAAACAATTTAATCATATGACCATTAGTAAGAAAACCATGAAAAAGTCTTTAGTTCCTATAAATCTCACCTTGACCAAAACCAATGGGAGGACATGGAATCTAATTTTGGTTATGCTATGATTTTGGTATCAAAAGAGAGAGCACTGATGTGAGAACCATATATCCAGGTACTGTTGCACATGTAGGGATACTCACCACTGTATGTGAGAACCATATATCCAGGTACTATTGCACATGTAGGGATACTCACCACTGTTCATTCCTGTGTATTTCACAGGTACGAGCTAGTACAGTAAGGTGGGCCCCATAGGTTCTACAGTGCCTAGATGGACGTGAGACTGGATAGATAATATTTAAAGAGCCCAATAAGCCTACGGTAATAATTTCAAACTTAAAATTCCCCATTTAGATTATTTTTGAGAAGTATGAAAATAAATTGGAAAATGACAATTAAGTACATAGTTCGATGGCATTTTCGTAAATTGTGCTCAATCTAAAATTAATTTGGACCAAGTAAAAATAGCATGATATTCTATATGAAAATAAGTTCTGGGCTATGTTAATAGATAGATTGAATCGGTACTTAAATCGAAAATTTACGCGATTTATCCGATAGGGGTATTTTCATAATTTTACCTTCACGGTAGGTCCAAACCCGAACCAAACCACCACCATTCATTAAAATAAGTTTAATAATAATTTTTGGTAATGGAGTATGAATTTTTGGAGTTCAGTTACCTAGTTATAAAAATTACGAAAGCTTAAGGGCAAGAAATGTCTGAAAAACTCATAACCAAGGGCAAAATGGTCACTTTGCCATACCTAGAAGTCTCTAAATTCTTCTCCAATCTGCAGCCAGTACTATTTCTTCATCTTCTTCCCCTCTTTCATGTAATCACCATAGAAAAAGAGAAGAAAAGAAAGAAAAACCTACCGAAAGAAAAACTACTCACTTTTTGACTAAATTTCCTTCTACAAACACCTTCCACTCATCTTCCTCTCTTCACCTATACCCATAGCCCTTTGAATAAGTGGAAAAATCAAGAGGAAAGATAGCCCAAGGAATTCGGCCAAAGGTATCCCTTCACTATGCTTGTAGTTTATTTAATGCTAATGGTGTAGGATGATAGATCTAAGCTTATTGACTTTGTTTTGGCATTAGTTTTGACTAAATTGAACAAAATAAATTTATGCCATTTAAGGAGGGTTCGGCCATGCATGGAATTAGGGGAAATTTTGTGGTTTGATGCTTAAAAAGGATGTCAAATTCAAGAGTAAACAAGGATAAGCATGACTATAAAATTATATTGTTGAAATTCTTTGGAAATGCCTTAAGGGAGCATTCGATCATTGAAAGGGGAGATCGTTTGGTGCTGCATTTTGATGAATTCAGGATGCCTTGAGACTGTAGAAATTATTAGGAGACTGTTGGTGAAGTCGGATTTCAATTCGGAGTTAATTTGGAGAAGTTAGGTTTTAGTACCGATATAAATTATACTGGTTAATTATTTTCTACTGATAAAGTAGTAGAAATTAGTGAAGGAAAAATTATTAGAATTTTAATTATGGTGAATAATGATGTTTAGTGTAATATCTTGCAGCCCGAGAGTCTTGATTTATGCATGGTGCTATCGGGAATCCCGACTGTCCTAAACGTATTAAGTTTTGTGAAAACCCAATAGCTAGACACAAAAACTAAGGAGTCACCACCAACCATTCTAACTTAGGTGTGATTGGTCACCTATTCAAACTAAGGATAAGGCTTGGTCTACGTTAAAAGTTCTAAGTTCGAAAGTACGATTACGTGTGAGGAAAGATTAGCACCCTCACATCGCTCATCCTAAAATGGTACCAAATAATCAAAGTTATCTTAATTTTGCCTTTTTACTTTAATTACGATATGATTAAATATTAAAAAATCTTTTAAGTCTCTTCAATCAAGCTGGTTGGATAACCTAAAAGTTTTTCTCACCTCAAGAGTATTCAAGTATGACCAATTGCCTTTCTTGAAGAGGCTTCGTCGTCGGATAATTTAAGTACATTATGTAAACCCTATCTTGAATTCTGCCTAAATTTCTATTTATTATTTCATCTTATTTTATTCTATTGTTATTATTTTTTATATAAATTATTATTTCGCATATTTTATACATTTAAATAAACATGAATTATTTTATATTAGAAATTTTTTTAAAGACCTTCCATCAAGCTCGTAAGACCTTGAAAAAACTTTCTCACCTTAGGAATTTTTAAAGAGACTACTCAAGCACAATTCCCTTTAAATTCTATCCTCGAAATAATTCACATTTATTAAAATATTTAATTTAATTTAATTTCTATTTATTTTAATTCTTTTCTAATTTTAATTCTAATTAATTAATTTGATTTTTATTATTTATTATAATGAACTTAATTTTAATTTACTATTTTTTAATCTAATTTAATTTTTATTTTTATAATTGAATTTATTAAATCTTGGGAATGTCTTTTAAATCTTCCATCAAGTTGGCAAGACTTAAAAGAACTCTCCTCACCTCAAGACATCTAAAAGTACTACTCAAGCTCAGTCCCTTTAGAATTCCGTCGTTGGATAATTTGTATTTTTATTATTTTATTTTATTTTATTTCTAAATATATTAATTTTTATAATTTTTTATTTCTAATTTGATTATTTATTCTTTTAATTGCAATCAATTTTAATTTATTCTTATTTCAATTTTAATAATAAATTTGAATTTTAAATATCGGAAATATCTTTTAAATCTTCCATCAAGCTGGCAAGACTTAAAAGAACTTCCTTACCTCAAGATATCTAAAAGTACTACTCAAGCGCAGTACCTTCAAAATTCCATCGTCGGACAGATATTAGTTTGTTTTAATTTTTAATTTCATAATTAGTTTTTTTATATTTTTCATATATATATATATGTAATTCTAAAATAAACAAATAAATAAATGAATAATACATCAACAAAATACATAAATATCAACATACCAAATCCAATTATATCATTCACCTCAATTCTCTACACTAAATTATCCGAGTCAAATAAATCAATTATCAAAATATTATATTCTAATTTCAATTAAATTACCTAAATGATTACCTTGCACAACTATCTAATTAAATGAATTATATTATAAATCAAACTAAGCTTAATATTTGAATATATGATAAGCATTAAATACACCAAAAAAAAAACTTAGTCTAATAACGTGTACCAGCATAAATCCATTTAATAGCCAGAACTTTATTACCTTCTTTTTAGCCACTCACGTGGTCTTGGGACAACTCACAATGTTTAGCTGCTACCTCTTCCACGTTATTTCTTTGTTTCAACAATGAACAAACAAAATCAACGACTTGCGTTTTTAGCAAGTACTTTCAGCAATCGGTTTCTTCTTCTTTCTTGGCCAAATCCGAACCTTGCAGCAGCAGAGCGAGGACAGCAGTGATGAAGGAGCCGGGACTAATGTCAGTGTAGAGAACTATAATGCAGGAAGAACGAAGAAAGGCCGCCCATCGTAGGGCGGGGGCTGACTCCTTTTTATTTTTTGATTTCTACCTCAACAGGCATTATTTTTGGAAAATCTTTTTTTAATTTTGTGTATCCAATCTCCTGATTTTTGTATTGATTTCTTATTTTGCACCATTTCAGAGTTGACTTGTTTGATTGTGTTTCCAAAACACTTAGTCCAAATAATTTCCTATTGATTTTTCTTTCCCATTCTGCTTTTCACTTTAATTGCTATGATATATTCTCTAAATCTCCAAATTTGGTACTGCTAAGATCTAATTTTTTTAATTGATTTTTCATTGACCTTTTAAATTGATTCTCTTTATTTTTGGATGATTTGGAGTTTGTGTCTTCCAAAAGAATTTTTAATTAATTTTTTTAATTTTTTTATAATTTTTCCTTTTATCATTCTATACTATTAAAATCTAAACTAAAAAATAAAAAAATAAATAAAATAAATAAAAAAACACAACGAAGAAAGAGAAAAAAAGTAAAGTAATAAAAATAAATAAAATAAAGAATAAAGAATAATAAAAGAGGAAAATAAATAAAAAAAGAAAAGAAAAATAAAATCAAAATCAAAATCAAAATGAATTCATCACTTATCATCAATTTTAAGAAAACACATCAAGTGGACCCAAGGCCCACAATTTTGAACTAAAAGATCCGGACAAAAATGATGTCTACAGCTGCCTCTCTTTGCACTTTTGCTGTGAAACAGTAATGGTGCAAAGACATAGACAACCATTTTGTCCGAATGCCTGACCTATTAATGAATTCTTGTAAAATATGATATTTCCTAGCCTTCTCTCACATAAAGCTAAGGATTAAATGCCAAATGAAATTTCCTAATCTTCTTCTCTTATAAAGATTGAGGAATGAATGTAAAATGAAGTTCCCTAGCCTCTTCTATCATAAGACTAAAGAAATGAATGCAAAATGGAATTTTCTAGTCTTTTCTATCATAAGACTAAAGAATGAAATTTCCTAATCATAAGATTAAGGAATGCAAAAACATGAATTTTCCTAGTCTTTCTTATCATAAGACTAAGGAGATGAATGTGGAATGAGATTTCCTAATCCTTTCTATCACAAGATGCAAAGTGAAATTCCTAGTCTCTCCTATCATAAGACTAAGGAATGAAAGATGAAGTTTTCCTAGTCTCTCCTATCATAAGACTAAGGAATGTAAAAAATGATCATGAAATAAGAGCTTCTCTCACCAGAGGTTATGAGACTTTTGAAAATAAAAAGCTCCTCTCAACGGAGGCAATGAGACTTTGAAAAATAAAGCTCCTTTCAACAAAGGCAATGAGACTTTGAAAAATAAAGAGCTCCTCTCAACAAAGGCATTGAGGCTTTGACAATAAAAATTTTATTTCAGAATGCCAGTTAACATGGGTTTAACTGGGCTTAACTTTCATTTTGATGCCAACAATATTGGGCTTCATCCTCCTCTAAAGTGCTAGCTAAACTAGACTTTGCTCTCATTTAAGGTTTTTCAAAAGAATATTTTTCTCATCATCTTCTCATACTTCATCATTTTTTCAAATTACCATCTCTTATGTTTTCATCCTATAAATTATATTCTTATATTTTCTCTTTTCTTCAAAATTTTCATCATTCAAAACATCTTATCCTAATGTCTTAACAAATAGTTCAATGTCAAAATGCAGTAATGAAATGTCATGCATGTCATGAATATAATGAATGCCATGAATACCACGGATGCTATGAATGTTAATGTCATGCCTCCTGATATATTCCATGAATGTATGTAAATGCAATCTTAATTGTAGTAACAAGATTCTCAAGCTCATCTCGTTTTCTCAAGTTCCACATATCTGCTGGATTCTTCTCATTCAAACCTCCTTTCATCTAACATCCCATCTTTTATTGAGTCCTAGTCCAATTATGCCCGGAGACTAGTCGTCATGTTTTTAGATTTATATATTCATCATTCACTTTTGTTTCTTTCTTTTCTTTTAGTAATGCAAGAGTTCTCAAAAAAAGAATTTTTTTTCAAATATTTACCCAAAAAGGTTACCAACATTTATTTATTTTTCCTTCCAACTCGACCACCAGTGTAATGCACTCATACATCTTCTCAATTTATTATAAGGGTGGAATGAATTTAAAATAATCATGAGAGATATGGGTATTCATTCTTAGAAAAGGAACATGAAATCAAGAAAAATCAATGGGACAATTTGTTTGGAATAGGGTTTTCAGTATCCATTTAATAAACATTTTGACAATTTCAATCAAGTCAATCTAAAATTCTTTTCCAAAAGCCCACTCTTATATAGTGTCTGCCGATCTTGCCCTCGTATCAAAACTTTTTGATGCTGATATTTTCCTAAGCTGCCTTTTTCGGTTTTCAACTTAGGTGCCCCCCCTCAACTGATTCAAATTGCCCTTTTCAGGTTTTCAATTTGAATCCTCCTTCTTCTTTTTTTCTTTTTTTGATTTTTTGATTTTTATTTTGCTTCCTTTTTCAACTTCATCAACTTTGATAAATTTCAACCCTCAGCGCTCAATCCAAATTAATGCCCCCTAATAGGCATTCTTGATTTTGATCCAAGATATCTTCTAAAGCTCATGGGCTTCTTCATTCAACTTGATCTACTTCTTTTATCTCCATCAAACCTTCAAAGGATCATTATCTCATTGTACAAGTATGTCCTCATTCAATGCATGATTTTTCAATTTAAGCATATACATTTGATCAAAATGGGCTTTTAAAGGCGCATAATGTAGGCCCGGGTGAAGGCTTATGAAAGAAAAGGATATAGTAGGCCCAAAATGTATTTCAAGGTTTATAAACCAAGAGATCACTTTTTTTTTATCAAGTAAAACACTTAGGCATTTTGCCCCTTTCTTGTTTTTCTTTTGAATTTAAACCCTTTTTTTTCCTTCTTTTTTTTTTCACAAAACTAGACTATTTCTTCTTCTTCTTCTTCTTCTTCTTTTTTTTGTTGCCCCTCTATGAAAACTTTCATCTTTGCTCTCAAAATGATTTTTCATCTTTCTTGCCCCTAGTGTGGAGGGTGATCCTTGGTGGGTTACATTACAAAAATATAATAAGCTCAAAAAGGGGTAATCAAAGAATAATTTTACTCACGCTTGAAGGATAGTGAAAGAAGACCATTTATCATTTCGAATGTAAATACTCTCACTAAAGATCATTTATTGAACAATGACAAACTTGTTAGAAGCTTCTGTAAGAGATTTACCTTTCTTGTACCATCTATCAAGTGAAGATGGTGAGCAACCTTTCCTTCATTTCCTTGCTTTGGCGATATTGGCAAACTAGTAATTCATCAATAATAGTAGCTCTTCCAAAATTGAATCCTAGATCGATTGACATCATTATCACCATGTTCATTATTTGGATACTTGTGAATGAAAGATATAATGAGTATGTGGGAAATGGCAAATGAACAGATAGAATGAGAAATTAACAGTGCATCACGCTAGTCACTTTATTGAAAAGGAAATAAATAAAAGTTAACCCATACATAAAACTTTATCTCGTGCTTATGGGCTTAAGCACATTCAAAAACTATCTTGCATTACTTAAAGAAAGAAAAGAAAGCAAAAACAAAACTAGAATTTATAAATCTTCAAAACGCCAGACTCGAACCTTTCATGCCTCCACAAAATTCATTCCTCATTGGTATGATTAGGCAATGGGTTTGCATTCGTAGACGGTTCCCCTTTTGTTTCAAAACTCAACATGCCAGCTTTTATCAGTCCTTGCACTCTATACTTTAGTGCAGTGTAATTCTTTAAAGAGTGACCCACGTTCCCGAAGTGATACTCGCATCGAGCATTCTCATCATACCACTTTGGATATGGAGGCTTGAGAGGTTCCATATAGACGAGTGCAATGAGTTGTCCTTTTATCAATTTTGGATACAACTCAGTATAGGTCATGGGGATTGGGTCAATAGGAGTCCTTTCTCTTTTCGGCCATGATCCCTTAAGATTGCCCTCTTGTTTATTGAACTACGTAGCTGGTTGAGTAGTTGGTGCAGGTGTCTGAGGAGTAGGTTGAACATTAACTTTGGGGTATGAATGGTAAGGATTCTGAGTAGGGTAGTAAGGTTGTGGCATGTGATAAGGGTGTTGTGGGACATAGCCTCCATATTGTCTTCCATATGCAACAACAACAGCATGGACTTCTTCTTCCCTCCTTTTGTTGGCTCCTCATTTCTTCTCAATATTGTTGGGAGCTTCAATTTTCCACTTTTGATTGCATTCTCAATTATCTCACCAGACAATACCATATCAGCAAAATTCTTAGTGGCATTACCGATCATCCTATCGTAATATGGTGCTTTCAAA
This sequence comes from Heritiera fomes, assembly GCA_032173925.1. Classification (NCBI taxonomy): domain Eukaryota; kingdom Viridiplantae; phylum Streptophyta; class Magnoliopsida; order Malvales; family Malvaceae; genus Heritiera; species Heritiera fomes. Next base: position 21,616,630 of record JAPDPM010000001.1, on the reverse strand, counting down.
TTATTAACAAACATAAAGGTAAGCTCCTTCTCCGAAAGTGGAGGTTGCACCTCCGCAGCCATATCACACCACCTTTGGGCATATTACTTGAAACTCTCATTAGCCCTCTTTTCCATGCTTTGGAGTGACAGACGATCAGGGGCCATATCAGCAACATGTTGATATTGAGCCATAAATGCTCTTGCCAAGTCATTCCAAGTGGTGATTCGAGTTCCATCCAATTGATTATACCACTTCGCCGCAGACCCAGTAAGGCTTTCCTGAAGGATGTGAATAAGAAGTTTATCATCTTGAGCATAGGCAGCCATCTTTCGACAGTACATAATGAGATGAGACCTAGGGCAAGAAGTCCCATTGTATTTTTCAAACTCTAGGGCCTTAAATTTGGGTGGAATGATTAAATCAGACACCAAACACAACCCAGTAGCATCCATGGGACCATATAGATCTAAACCTTCAATTGCTCGAAGTCTTTCCTCCAACATATTGATCTTTTGTTGTGAGTTCGCCTCATCTTTCTCTTTTACTTGTTTGACTTTTATCTTGTCAATCTCCCTCGGGTCATCCAAGTTAGGTGCTTCAATTGGATCAGCAAATTTTGCCCCTTGAGAAGGAAGAGTTTGCCCTTGAGTTAGGCCAAACATTTGAGGTATGGCTGTATACGCAAATGGACATCCTTTTACTTGAGATGTTTGATTAAGGTGAGGACCAAATCCAGGAGGGTATATGGGATCTTCCATGCTACGTTGTTGGATTCCCTCTTGGACAATAGCTTCTTCCATTACTCCTTTTCCTTTGCTCAAGTTCTTCAGCAACTCAGTAATTTGGGCCAATTACCCCTTCATTTCCTCTTGGGCCTTTTCCACCTTCTCAATACGGACACTTTGCTCTTCTTCCATGATCCTATCTTGATAACGAGTGTGATATGAATGGACTTTTGGTTGAGCTATCTTTGAACCTTTATTACCACAATTAAGAGTTTATCATTTTTTGTGTGATGATGCTTAAAAAATTTTGAAAATGCTTTGTTTGGAAACAATGAATGATGATGAATGAAAATATCACATGCTACATGTATAACTTAAAAAAAAAACATGGATCAATGATGTATGGAAATGTTTTGGTGAAAATTTATAATTCCTTATTAATGTCTCATGTGTAGATTAAAAGCAAACAAACATAATCAAACATGTGCTCTAAGTAATATATATTCTCTATAGCATGGATTAACATGTTTCTATCCTACAATTGCTCATCATAAGTTCAGTTTATATGCATGGTTTGGATTTGTAAAAGTCTAAAGGTTCTCAAACTGTTCCTTACTGTCGTCTACACAAGACTAGTAAGGCATCCAATCCTTACCTATTACAGGCTACAAATGGAAAGGTTCAATTTGAGTGGGAGCATTTCACTGGCTAGTGTGGAGGTTATCACCTCACGAAGGCAAAGGTACTATACTCCCTCCTATGAAGGACAAGCTCGGGTTGAGGGTTAATGCATGCACATGAATGCGAAGTGTGTGTATTAAATATTTTATGAAATTTAAAGTTTTTAGGCAAAATCTTGATAACCTTAAACTACCTAATGGCCTGACTCTCTAATGTCCCCAGTGGAGTTGCCAAACTGTCATAAACGTATTAAGTTTTGGGAAAACCTAATAGCTAGACACAACAACTAAAGAGTTGCCACCAACCATTCTAACCTATGTGTGATTGGTCACCTATTCAAACTAAGGATAAGGCTTGGTCTACGTTAAAAGTTCTAAGTTCGGGAATACGGTTACATGTGAGGAAGGATTAGCACCCTCACAACGCCCATCCTAAAATGGTACCAAATAATCTAAGGTTATCATAATTTTGCCTTTTTACTTTAATTTCTATATGATTAAATAATGAAAAATCTGTTAAGTCTCCTCCATCAAGTTGGTTGGATAACCTAAAAGTTTTTCTCACCTCAAGAGTATTCAAGTAGGACCAATTGTCTTTCTTGAAGAGGCTCCGTCGTCGGATAATTTAAGTACATTATGTAAACCCTATCTTGAATCTTGCCCAAATTTCTATTTATTATTTTATCTTCTTTTATTCATTTGTTATTATTTTTTATATAAATTATTATTTCGCATATTTTATACATTTAAATAAACATGAATTATTTTATATTGGAAATTTTCTTAAAGACCTTCCATCAAGCTAGTAAAACCTTGAAGAAATTTTCTCACCTTAGGAATTTTTAAAGAGACTACTCAAGTGCAGTTCGCTTTAAATTCTATCCTCGGAATAATTCACATTTACTAAAATACTTAATTTAATTTCTATTTATTTTAATTCTTTTCTAATTTTAATTCTAATTAATTAATTTGATTTTTATTATTTATTATAATGAACTTAATTTTAATTTACTATTTTTTAATCTAATTTAATTTTTATTTTTATAATTAAATTTATTAAATCTTGAGAATGTCCTTTAAATCTTCCATCAAGCTGACAAGACTTAAAAGAACTCTCTTCACCTCAAGACATCTAAAAGTACTACTCAAGCGCAGTCCCTTTAGAATTCCGTTGTTGGATAATTTGTATTTTTATTATTTTATTCTATTTTATTTCTAAATATATTAATTTTTATAATTTTTTATTTCTAATTTGATTATTTATTCTTTTAATTGCAATCAATTTTAATTGATTCTTATTTCAATTTTAATAATAAATTTAAATTTTAAATATCGAAAATATCTTTTAAATCTTCCATCAAGCTGGCAAGATTTAAAAGAACTTCCTTACCTCAAGATATCTAAAAGTACTACTCAAGCGCAGTACCTTCAAAATTCCATCGTCGGACAGATATTAGTTTGTTTTAATTTTTAATTTCATAATTAGTTTTTTATATTTTATATATATATATATATGTAATTCTAAAATAAACAAATAAATAAATGAATAATACATCAACAAAATACATAAATATCAACATACCAAACCCAATTATATCATTCACATCAATTCTCTACACTAAATTATCCGAGTCAAATAAATCAATTATCAAAATATTATATTCTAATTTCAATTAAATTACCTAAATGATTACCTTGCACAACTATCTAATTAAATGAATTATATTATAAATCAAACTAAGCTTAATATTTGAATATATGATAAGCATTAAATACACCAAAAGAAAAAACTTAGTCTAATAACGTGTACCAGCATAAATCCATTTAATAGCCAAAACTTTATTACCTTCTTTTTAGCCACTCACGTGGTCTTGGGACAACTCACAATGTTTAGCTGCTACCTCTTCCACGTTATTTCTTTGTTTCAACAATGAACAAACAAAAACAACGACTTGCGTCTTTAGCAAGTACTTTCAGCAATCGGTTTCTTCTTCTTTCTTGGCCAAATCCGAACCTTGCAGCAGCAGAGCGAGGACAGCAGTGATGAAGGAGCCGGGAATAATGTCAGTGTAGAGAACTATAATGCAGGAAGAATGAAGAAAGGCCGCCCATCGTAGGGCGGGGGCTGACTCCTTTTTATTTTTTGATTTCTACCTCAACAGGCATTATTTTTGGAAAATCCTTTTTTAATGTTGTTTATCCAATCTCCTGATTTTAGTATTGATTTCTTATTTTGCACAATTTTAGAGTTGATTTGTTTGATTGTGTTTCCAAAAAACTTAGTCCAAATAATTTCCTATTGATTCTTCTTTCCCATTCTGCTTTTCACTTTAATTGCTATGATATATTCTCTAAATCTCCAAATTTGGTACTACTAAGATTTGATTTTTTTAATTGATTTTTCATTGACCTTTTAAATTGATTCTCTTTAGTTTTGGATGATTTGGAGTTTGTGTCTTCCAAAAGAATTTTTAATTAATTTTTTTATTTTTTTATAATTTTCCTTTTATCATTCTATACTATTAAAATCTAAACTAAAAAATAAATAAAGAAAAAAAATAAATAAAATAAACAAAAAAAACACAACGAAGAAAGAGAAAAAAAAGTAAAGTAATAAAAATAAATAAAATAAAGAATAAAGAATAATAAAAGAGGAAAATAAATAAAAAAAAGAAAAGCAAAATAAAGTCAAAATCAAAACCAAAATGAATTCATCACTTATCATCAATTTTAAGAAAACACATCAAGTGGACCCAAGGCCCACAATTTTGAACTAAAAGACCCAGACAAAAATAGTGTCTACGCCGACTTAATCGGATAGGTAAGGGATGCGTATGTGAACCATAAGGATACTATAAATGCATGTTTTGGTTTACATTATTTTTATGAAGTGATTAGGAAATAAATGGCTTTGGAATTGGTGAAATTGTGGTTACCGGTTGAATTATACAACTGTGTTTTTAGTGCAGGAAGGCTAGGTTACAATAGCCTTCATTCTACTAGAAAATTATAGAAATTCTATAAAATTATTCCTAATATTTCTAAAGATAGAAATGAGTGAAATTTCAAGTGATTTCCATGGTTTTTATTAAAAATTCCATGATTTTATAATTTACAAAAAATAATATTTAAATATTCTTGTTAAGGAATTTTAATTATGTGAAAGTACCAGCATGTACTTTATATTGTTCTATAGATAAATATAACATTTTCTGGAAAGAATACTAAAGTATGAATATTTTATGAAATTTTATTCATAAAATGAATATATTTTCATCTTGATTATTTATGGACTGATTGAAGATAATATTTTATGAATTATAAAATTCCATGATTTTATAATTTACCAAAAAATAATATTTAAATATTCTTGTTAAGGAATTTTAATTACGTAAAAGTACCAGCATGTACTTTATATTATTCTATAGATAAATAGAACATTTTCTGGAAAGAATACTAAAGTATGAATATTTTATGAATTTTTATTCATAAAATGAATATATTTTCATCTTGATTATTTATGGACTGATTGAAGATACTATCAGTGAAAGTGATTTTATAAATGGTGTTTATACTTGTATTCATTGTTTTGATACTGTTAGGCCCCCGTATCATGCTCACGTGTCACGTGCTATTATTACTGTACTGTGCTGATAGATATTGATCCTATTATCAGCGTCCAAGTTGGCACCTGATTAGTGCACACTATGGACCCCATAGACTATGGCCATAGATCTCATGTGTTATTATTCTCCCTATTCGGGATATTATCATAGCATGATATACTTAGGGTGTTGCATAGTTTTCATTATACTGTACTGTTGATGGTACTATTTTACTGAACTATTAGCTGATACTAAACTGTTTACAGTTACAGAGCATTTTGCATACCAATTACTGAATTGTTGACTGTACGGTTTTTATTAGATTTGAACTCAATATTTGCTATTGAAAAGAAATGTTATTTGATTTACTTATTTAAGTAAAATATTTGCTATGCAAATTTAATGGTTTTCATAATGATTGAATATTAAATTCAACTGTTTACTCCTATAGTTGCCTCTAAGAGTTGAGACAAGACAGGTATTCTAAAATACCTTCCTTACTCCATCCGGTTTCCTAGCCGACTATAATATCCATCCTGAATTGTGCTTTAGTGAACTATTATGAATTAAATGTTTTTAGCATATAGATTTTATAGTATCAGTTTTACATACAATTCTCTTACTGAGCATGTTAGCTCGCCCCTCATTTTTCTACTCCACATATTATCTTCAATGATACCGTTCCACGGATTCGGCTGCGTTATAATTCTCCCTGAGGCAGCATTAAGTGGATCCTAGAGGTATTATTTTCTTGCATATGTTCAGACATATTTGTACAATACTACGATTGTATATTTCATGTACAGGGGATGCAGAACATGTGTAAATACTTTATATAATATTTTGCAATAAATATTTTTATTAGATTTCGATTTAATTTCATTACCGTAGTGATTACTGTTTTAAATAGTATGGGGTAAAGACATCGCAGATAGTCCAACCGTCACTGTGCACATGTAAAAATGGTAGTTTATTGTACATTATGGGATGTGACAATTAAAAAATAGGCAGTGTTTGTTAAGAGATTTTTTTTGTTTCGGTTGACTTTTACTAGGTTTTTGGAAGCTTTCTTTTCTTCCCAAGCTCATGTTAATGGAGGAAGAAGTTGGGTTTTGTTTCACCAGGAAAAGTGACAAGAAGCTGCTGGAGAAGATGATAAAAATCTGATTTTATGGGCAAAATTACCATTTTGCTCTTATGCTTAAAGATTTCTTTCATTTTTATCCCTAAAGTTTGACTCAGTTGAAAATAGTCTGTCTAAACTCCAAAATATTTTATTTAATCATAATTTAACTCTATTTAACTTGCTTTAATGTTTGGTAGAGATTTTGTTGAAGTTTGGTTATCGGTTTGGGTGAAATTACCAAAATACCCTTAACCGTAAAATTGCATAAATTTCTATCTTCACCTCTAGTTTCTTCCATCCATCTAGATATTCTAAAACTATATTTTATGAGGAATTATTTGGTAGAGTCCATAGGTCCAAAGTCCTCTTAGTTTGACTGTTATATTCAAAAATTCTGACAACTATGGCCTAAATTGTTATTTTTTAAATTGTTGCACATTTTTCGCAATATGCAAAAATAATTGAGATTGAGGCTAAGATTCTTACCATAATATTTTTCAGCTTCAAATATCGAGTCCCTGAAGTTTCACCTTCATCTGAACCTCCGGGAATCAGTGAGGCCTACTTACTAGTTAACCATAAAACCTAAAATAAAATCATATATTTATTAATTATAGTTATTCCAAAATTCTCAATTATTTAATTATATTTAAACCGCACTATAAATTACAAGGTATCACAGCACTGATCAAGTGACAACTGTAGGTACTGATGATGTGATCAGTGTCAAACAACAAACAATACAATACAATCGCATGATTACCTGAAGGCAACTACAGGAGTGAACAGTCTCAAAACAACTCATTTATCATTCAGAAGCATCTACAGAAGTCATTTTCGCAAAATATATCTTCAATCAGTTCATAAACATTTAACATAAGCAATATTTTTACTTCAATTATAAAAATTCGGCAAAATATTCCTAAAGCGATAATCAGGGTTCAAAATATTTTATTTACGTATAAACAAGTGTCTAAAACATGCAGGTAGCTTGAAACATGTGAAAACAGTTAAAAATTCATTTGAAATCTAAGTTACAAGTTCATGCAGTCTTAATGCCTAAACCCCTTTTTCTTTCATTTCTTCCTATTCGTTTAACTTCAGTAACTAAACTAATTTACTATTAGCGATGAGAACGATTTAGATTTGTTTTACAAAATTTCGATAGCATAATGGTGCTAGCTAGCCTAGACCCCTGCACTAAAATATAGTTTATATATCTCACAACCAATCAATATTCTCAATGCAATATAGTATCTCTTACATTGTTTTACATACATTCCTTACCATTAATAGCACAATATCAAATAGTAGCTTGCAGCACCTAAAATAGATAGGCAAGCATATATTTGCCTATCACTCCTTAACCCTTCTTAGTTAAAAGCTACAAAACATGATCCAAATTCAACATTCTTTTTACAAAGAATATTATACACTTCATAATCTTCCATAATTTCTAATACAACAGCAATTTCAGTTTAATTTCTACTAGGTGCCAAAACTACAATTAGTGTCAAATCCTTCTTTTTTCGAATCTGACTTCGCGAACAACCTTATATTCATTAGTATAATACTCTAAGACTAACAAAGTAACAATTGAAGCACAGTAACCCCTGTATCTAAGCTTGGTTGAAAACATACCCCTAGTATTGCTTAGTTTTTCTTCAGTTTTAAGGCTACCATTTTCTTCCTTACGCTTTAACTCCTGGAAGCTGCGTTTTCACGCATATGACCACTCGAACTTAACATCCTTATGTATGAGTCATGTCAGTAGAGCGGCTAATCTAGAAAATCCCTCGATGAACTGGTGGTAATATCCAGCTAGACCCAAAAAATTTTGTATCTCCGTCACTATCTTAGGCCTCTCCTACTGTACAGTGGCCTTGATCTTGGACAGATCAACTAACACTCCGTCCTTAGATACTACATGTCCCAAGAAAGTAATGTGATCTAGCCAAACTTCACACTTACTGAACTTAACAAATAACTTTTGGTCCCTGAAGGTCTACAGAACTATATACAGCTGCTGTTCATGCTCTTCCAGAGACTTAAATATACCAGGATGTCATCAATAAATACAATCACAAACTTATCTAAATAGGGCTTAAACACCTCATTCATCAAGCCCATAAATGCTGCAGGGGCATTTGTCAGTCCAAAAGGCATCACCAAAAACTCATAATGCCTGTTTCGAGTCTGAAATGCTGTCTTGGGAACATCCGACTCTCAGATCTTAAGCTGATGATAGCCCGATTAGAGGTCTATCTTCGAAAACACCTGTGTACCCTGAGCTGATCAAATAAATCATCATCTTGGGCAGGGGATACTTGTTCTTGATTGTTACCCTATTCAGCATCCGATAATCAATGCACAACTGTAAACTCCCATCTTTGTTCCAGACAAATAATATCAGAACACCCCATGGTGATACACTAGGACAGATGAACCTCTTGTCCAGTAACTCTTAGAGCTACTTCTTAAGCTCCTCTAACTCTGTCAATGCCGTCTGATAAGGGGGCTTGAAAATGGGCTTTGTGCCGGGTACAAAGTCAATAGTGAACTTGATCTCCCAATTTGGCGGTAACCCTGACAAATCCTCCGAGAATAAGTCCAGGAAGTCCCTGACCATAGGAATCTCGTGTAACTCGAGACTTTTCCTTTCTACGTCCTTCATTTAAGCAATAAAACCTTTAACAAATTCACACAACACTTAAACAATTTAGTAAACACATATTTCACTTTTATTATTTATAAAAAAGTTTTACAATGTAACATTCGGGTTGAGAGAAGGTGATGAATTTAGTATAGCAGTCTAAACTAACAAAATTCACAGCTAACCAATCCATTCCTAGGATTACATCTAAGTCATACATATTTAACAAAATTAGGTTAGCTTTCGTTTCCTTCTCTCCTACTTTCACTTTACAATTTCTATACACAATATTTGTAATTTGAGATTCTCTAAACGGAGTATTAATTTGTAAGGTGTATCCTAGAGGCTCTGGCTCTACTGGGATTCTATTAGCACATGTAGGGGACACAAATGAATGAGTAGAACTAGGATTGAATAATGCAAGTACAAAAATATCAAAAATGTAAATTTTACCTTTAATCACATTTGCAGATGTATCAGCAGTCTCCTAATCTAGCGCATATAATCGTCCCAAAGTCACGGGCTTCTTATCCTTCTCTGCAGCGATCGCCTGTCTCGTTTGTGAGGGTGTAGCTCTCTTTGACTCGGTCGAAGCTGCTGGTGCTGGTGGAATAGGGGCTAAAGCGGTAGATGCGACTGACTCTTTAAGTGTTGGGTAATCTCTGACAAAATGCCTCGTCTGACTACACTTAAAACAAGCTCGAGTCAACATGTAGCACGGCCAAGTATCGTGCATCTTCCCACAATGTACACATCTAGCACCGGTACTCCTCTGGGTAGTGGTGGGGCTAGTAATAGGGGTTGTGGCAGTTGGTCTAGCAGATTGCCCCTTTGTGATCTGAATTCCCAAGGGTCTAGCCTTCTTCTGCTGCTCCCTACTTACTCTGTCATTTGGACCCCTCTTTGCCTTGCCTTTACCCTTAGACTTAACCTTAGATGTTGGCTCTAAGTGAAACTGTTCATAATCCTACTCGCATAACTGAGCATGTCTCACAGCCTCCTCATAAGTCTTAATGTTGAACGGGATTAACTTCATCCGGATAGATGGTCTTAGCCCAACCATGAATCTATCTATCTTATGCCGCATATTAACTCGAGTCAATGGATCAAACCTACTAAGAGTAGTAAATCTCGACTCGTACTGATCCACTGTCATGCTCCCCTGAACTAGCTCTAAAAACTCCTGCTGTAATTTCTTCTGAGTTGTATCGGGAATGTACTAGTGGCGAAAAACATCTACAAATATCTCTCAAGTAAGCATTGGATGCTAGGCAAACAAAATAATCTAAGTAGACTTCCACTAGTGCGCCGCATCATTTGTCAACCGAAACATTACCAATCCAACTCTCGTGGTCTTCGAACATCTCATATATCTAAATAATTTCTCCTTAACGGTCACCCACTGCTCTGCTACCAGGGGATCCTTATCTCCTTTAAATTTCGGTGGAGTTAGCTTTATGAATTGTCGTACCAAAGCAACATCACAATATGACTCTACGTCTTGGGGTAGCTGTATTGGTGGCGTGGCACGGCCTGCACCTGCGATGCTGGCTGAGGGGCAGGCTATGGCTCGAGAGTTGGCTGAGGTGGGGGTGGTGCTACTATAGGAGCTGCTCGCTCTCTTTCTGCTCGATCCGCAGCTCTGTCAACATGATACACAACTATAAAGTCAACCAACATCCTCTCCATACATGACATCTAAGTGTTTGGACTTTCTGGCTGTGGTCGGTGAGCAGGTCCTGGGGCGGGGCTCAGGTGTTGGCTCGGGAGTATGAGGCTTTGGAGTCAGCTCCACCCTATCTTAGCCTCAACCCTTAAACACACATTTTACTTGTCGCCCACTCATATCTGCACAATATAGACAATTCAATCGATTTCGATTAGTCGTTTATTTATATATCTAGACTATACAGTACTACAGCGGATGTTAACCACTTCACTTTTCACATAAAGAAATCGATAGACATCAGACCAACTTCGCTTTGATACTAATAAAATTGTAACAATCTGAGTATACACTAATATCGCATATTTACACAATCATACTTATAGTTGGGTTGTCTACAATGCCTTTATTTTTCACAAACACACTTATCCATAATAGTTTATAAAAATAAATTTATTTAATTTACCAATTACGAATATTCACATAACTATAATTAATTTAATATTTACATCCCTTGTCTATCATTACAATATAATAGTACTGTACAAACAGTTTGAACATATAAAGGAAATAAATATACCTCCAGGATCCACAAAATGCTGCCTCGAGGTAACTAATATGTAGCCGATATCCTCGGATGGTATATCATGCTATCACTAGAAATAATCTGTGAACGTGGAAAAATAAAGGGTGAGCAAAACATGCTCAGTAAAGGAATTGTATGCAGAAACTGATATTATGAAGTTCTATATGCACAAAACATTTATTTTTTCCTAAAGGCACATTAAACATAATAAGGGAAAGATACTATAGTCGGCTAGGGATCCGGATGGAATATAGGAGGTATTTTGGAATATTTGTCGTGTCCCGGAACCTAGAAGTGACTATAGGGAGTAGGTATTTTTTTTTGTTACAATAGAGAGTAGGTATTGATAATGAAATAAAATATTTTTAATAACATTCATAAATGAATTTTAAATAAACACTTATTTAAAAGATTCATAAAATCAAAGTATTTAGATAAATAATCTTAAACTTACATTTAATCACAAATAAAATATTTAATTTAAAATCTCAAAATCACATTTAGTCACATTTCACATACATCAATAAAAGTTCCATAAGTAGTTTTGTACGCGGTCTAATATAGTAAACCGTTTAGAAATAATCACACATTTCACAGAATTCACATCAATAAACACTTATAATTCAGTAACACAATTTAATAAAATGATTTAGTATCACAGTAATATGGTGGAGACTAGGCATCACCAAAGATATATCATGCTATAATCCCCGTAGGGTAAAATGATAATCACATGAGACATATGGCCATAGTCTGTAAATGTCTTCAGTCATACACTGATCAAGTGTCAACCGAGACGCTGAAGATAGGATTAGTATTAACAGCTTAACACATATAACACACATTAACACATGAGCATGATATGAGGCCTATCAGTCTCAAAACAGTATAAAAACGATATTAGAGCCTTTATGGATTTTATTAAAATAAATTAAATTCTATATTTATCCATAAAGGAATATAATTTCACATAATACACAATTTCATAAAACATTCTGTAAAATATTCATATTTCAATAATAATTTTCATAAATACTTTATTTCACTATAAAACTCATTTAAGAACACATCGGTAACTTTATTTCGATAAAATTCTTTTTCATGAATATTTAAATATTAATTTTCTATAAATTCACATTTAATAAAAAATATTAAATAATTAATTTCCAAGGCTAGAAATCACACAATTATGCATTTAAAATATTTCATGATATTTTTAGATTATTTTCTAAGGAAATTCAGCAGCATAATGGCTGCAAATTGCCTAGCCTTCTGTATGTAAACGTAGTTCACAAAACAACCAAAATCCACAATTTGCACAGTTTCCAAAGCAATTGAATATCACAATTTCTTATAAAAATATTCACATTGAATATATGCATTCATAATATCCCTACGATCTACACTTATCCCTTACCCGTCTAGCGTTACCGAACTTCTCGCTATCACCACACGTAAACTATTTCTCTAGGGCTACAAAGCAATTTACCAAAAATATTAACTCACTTAACACTTATTTTTAAGCTAATTTCATTTTTAATTGTAGCCACATTGTACATTGCAGATATTAATTCAGTATATTTTCTATTAGTAGTAGAACCTAACATTTTCGTTTTAAGTCGGAATTTAAATCCGATTGCACTAGTGGACTCCTCATAATTTCTACAGTCTAATGGCACCTTAAAATCATCAAATGTAGCTATGAAACCCTCTGCCTTTGCCTAGGCTGAATGCATTATCTTGCCAACTACATGGATTTTCAACAATTTAACTTCACATTCATGCTTAACCATGTTCATTCATCAATTTGGCATCATTTTCATGCATTGAACACTATGAATTCATGAAGTTCCTAGCTTGGCTGAAACCCCTATTGATGGTGAAATTTGATTTAGCTTGATTTGATTGAAACCAATGTCACCAACATGCCTAACACACTTGGAAATGTTAAAATCTACCATTGAAATTAAAGGAAGCATAATGTATAGTGAGAGACTCACCTTGGCCGAAACTTCCCTTCCTCTTTTCTCCTTATTTTGTCACTTATTCAATGAGCTATGGGTATAGATGAAGAGAGGAGAGTGAATAGAACAATTTTGTAGTTATGATTTTGGTGAGAAAATGAAGATTTGATATAGTTTTTCTCTGGTTTCTTTTCTTTTTTTCTTTTTCTTCTCTAATGGTGTGAGGATGGAGGTTGGGGATGGTGAATAGTGGCCAGCACTTAAGGGGAAGAAATATGAAAAGACTTCTAGAGATGGGCAACTTTATGAAAATGTCCTTGGTTATGAAATTTTTGGATAATTTTGCCCTTAAGCTTCCGTAATTTTTATAACTATGTAATTGCATTCCAAAAATTTAGATTTCAACACCAAAAATTCTTATTGGATGTATTTTGATGAATTATGGTGGTTTCATCGACACGCAGTTCACTGAACATGTGAAATTATGAAATTACCCCTATGGGTTTAATTTTGTAAATTTCAGATTCAACCATCGATTCGATAATTCTATTGACATGGCCTAAGACTTATTTTTATGAAAAATATCATGGTATTTTTACTTGGTCAAATTTCATTTTAGTTTGGGCACAATTTATGAAAATATCATTGGGCTATGTCCTTAATCATCATTTTTAAATTGTTTGCACGCTTCCCAAAAATAATCCAAATAAGATATTTTAGGCTCGAAATTTTCACAATATATTTATTAAACCTTCCATACATTGTTTTATCGGTCTCATGTTCATCCGGGCATTGATTCAACCACCGATTCGATAATTCTATTGACATAGCCTAGGACTTATTTTTATGTAAAATATCATGGTATTTTTACTTGGTCAAATTTCATTTTAATTTGGGCACAATTTATGAAAATGTCATTGGGCTATGTCCTTAATCATCATTTTTTAAATTGTTTTCACACTTCCCAAAAATAATCCAAATAAGATATTTTAGGCTTGAAATTTTCACAATATATTTATTAAACCTTCCATACATTGTTTCATCAGTCTCATGTTCATCTGGGCACTGTAAAGCAAATAAGGCCCACATTACTATTTCACTTAAAATATACAAAATATACAAAAACTAATTAATAATTAAATATCTATACATGTACAGTATAGTATAAATAGTTCTCACAATCCCTTAGGTGGATTCTGGATTTCCATAGAGGTATACAAATTTACATTTATATGTTTGAACTTATGTGTGAGGTACTATTTGTATGTATATTCATACTTGGGATGTAAATTGAAACAAGGATAATGTTATGAAAGTTTGAGATTTTATATGTTTTGTATATTAATAATTGAACAATATAGTCACTCAGTTAATTGTGTTAATAAATAATCGTTTAATATAAATTATGAAATGAGGACACTACAGATAGCCCAACCATAAGTAAATAAGGCATAAAAAATTGTATTGTGAACTATATATCAGTATGTAATAATCCGTCCCTCTAACACATATATTAAGCTTGGAATTAATAGAAATGGTTGGATCCACCTTACCCTTGAAAAACATAACTTGCCCTGTTCTGGGTGTCTTGTTCGGTTCTACTTTAGATAGCTGTTGTTTGCTCCTTTTTCTAGCAGATTTGGGGTATTTGAGAGAGAGAGAGATTGTAGTTTATGAAGGTGACTATGTAGGATTTGAACCTCTCTTCCCTCCTTTTCTCCTTGTTTTTTATTCTTTCTTTCTTCCCCTTTCTACCTTTCACGTCTTTTACTTCTTTCTTTTCTGGTTTGGTTTCTTTTTGGGGTAGCAAAATACACGAAAATGAAGCTCAAAATTCATTCAGCACTTGGCTAAAAAAATATCCCTTAGGGTGTAGGCAAATTACCATTTTAAATTTAACAATTAATTTAATTACGTAGCTTATGTGTATACAACTTGTATGGCTGAAAAATCAGCCTTCTAATTCACGCCTCCCAGCCCTTTTTTGCCGCTATCTAGCCTTTATTCACATATCATGTACTGCCTTCTAGCTAATTTGTCTCATCTTCATCCCTTGGCAAAATGTTAAATAGTCAAAGTCAAGTATAAATGGGTTAAAAAAATCTCACTAACTTCAGCCCCTTTGTCCCTTCATCCCATGGTTTGGGCAGGGTACTTGTGGCCGTACATGTTGACTAGTTTTAGGGGCTTCCTTTGCTTCATCTCATTTTCATATGAGGAAAGTCATCAACCAATAATATTCATGGAAAAAATTCGATTTTTCGCTCTCTAAATTCCCATTGGTTAATTGAAATCCTTGATTTTTCCTCACCATTTCTTTCCATGCAACAAATGCTTTTCAGCCCTTCCTTTTTTTTTCTTGCCATGTGCCTCCCTTGCCTTTGCATGTGCATGATTTATCATGCATTTAGGCTTCTTCATGAAGCCTCCATAAAATCCCACTTAGCTATGTTTCTATTGGTCCAAAATTTCTTCATTTAAGACAATATATACAATTTCATTTGGTTATATTTTTACTTGCTAAGAATTATATGTAATATACTTGGCTGAAATTTAATTATCTTATATGTATAAATTAAAAGGATGTTATCTGGTTGAATTTCATGTTACAGTTTAAATCAAATACTACTCATTTTCATATTACTAATTAGAATATCAAAATTTTACCATAGTAAATCCTCAATTCATTTTCTATCATTTTAACACACTTTTTTTAATTGCTTCACTGCACTTATAATTAACTTTAAAAATTCGCCGAGATAAATCCAAAATGAATAAAAATATATGGTTGGAAAGATCTTTGAGTTAACTTTCCAATGCAATTTGAATCATCTCAATTGGAGTTTCCAATCAAAACTTATGCCTGACTCTTTACCAATTGCTTAGTTTTAAATTTCCTGCATGTGACATGAATATGGGAATTTATCGGTGTTGATCCACAATGAATTGAAATATGAGCCTTATATTGCTGAAAAGGTATTTAAGTTAGCTTTCTAACGGATTTTGAATCATCTTAATTGAAGTTTCTTACCAACCGCTATGGGTGAATCTTTACAGATAGGTCGACTGGTAGAATTTACTACTCATAAGGTAAATTTACAAAATTTATGGTATTGATCCATAAGGAACTAGAATGCGAGCCTTATATGGTTGGAAAGATAATTAAATTAACTTTCCAAAGAATTTTACAATTTATCATTTGGATACTCTGATCAAGAATTATAATCAAAACACTAGTAATTGGTCATTTAATTCTCATGATGTTTCAGTCCTTAAAATTTCCAATCCTTAATTTACTTACGAAAAGTATGAAATTCGTGGTTATCACAATTTAGGGTTTAACTTCTTCGCTTAGGAGTCTCATTTAACTCTTATAAGTTAACCATTTTGACCACTCAGTCTCACAACTTATGAACAAAACTGTTATTTTTTGGTTTGTTGGCTTTAATTCCTAAGTACTTCAAATCAAACTTCGATTAAACCAAAATTTATAGCATACGTATATTGAACTCCAAATATTAATAATTTGCTTTCTTGGATCATTTTGGACCTTAACGAATCTCGCGGGGCCTCACTTCCAAATTCCTCTTGCATTATCTGTTCGGAAATCTTAGCGATTACTCTCGCTTTTCCATTTCTACTATTCTTTAACTTATAGGATTCATTAGGAAAATGTGGTCTTCACATAAATGTTGCTTTTGAACTATTGAAAGGAAATAAGTTATTTGTTAAGAAGAGTAAATGTTTTTTTTTTTGTTTAGAAGAAGGTAAAATATTTAGGCCATATTATATCAGAGGAAGGTGTATCTACAAATCCCCCTAAAGTGGAGGCTATGAAGCAATGGCAGCTACCAAAAACCTTGAAGTCCTTTAGAGATTCTTTGGGCTTAATAGGATGTTATAGAAAGTTTATTAAAAACTATGCTATTATAATTAAACTTCTGACTGATATGTTGAAAAGTAACAGATTCCAATGGAGTTATGAAGCTGTTACAGCTTTTTAACAATTGAAAAAAGCAATGGTAACTGTTTTTGTGTTAGCCCTACTTGATTATAATAAACCCTTCTTTTTTGGAAATTGGTGCCAGTTCATTTGGAGTAGGAGTTGTATTAACTAAAGAAGGTAGACTTGTTGCTTACTTAAGTAAAGCCTTAGGGCCAAGGCATGCAGGATTATCCATTTATGAAAAAAGATGACTTGATATAATAGGTACGGTCTTTTACTCTTTACTTAGCAAACTGTCATTTATTTTATTTAGTTTATTTAATTAATGATTCATTGATTTAGTGTTCTATATTAGCTTATTATATATTTTATTTAATTACGCCATTAGGTTATTCAATTATTTAATTTCGTTATTTAGTTTGATTAATATTATTAGCTATTTTTGTTATAAAAATGTAATGATAAATTATAGCTTAGAAAGTTAAATTAGGAAAATGTTTAAAATTCAATAAACTATTAATAAATAATATAAATGAAGGTTATCCGATAATGGAATTCTTAGAGTGACTAAAAATACATAGCACATAAGAAATTTTTAGCTCAGAATTTTCTTTTAGATTTTACCATCATAATAGAAGACTTAAAAGGAAAATTTTGAAAAATAACCAACATTAATAAAAATGATAATAAATAAAAATTGAACATAAAAAATAAAAATGAATAATTATAAATAAATTTAAGGAGATAAGTTGCGATTATTTCAATTTTGGGGATTGCAAATACTTAACATCTGTGTTTGGATGAGGAATTTTGAAATTTTAAAGAATTTCAAATAAAAGCATTTCAAAATTCATTAATTTGAGATACTAACTATAGAAATTTTATTTTGTCCGAGGTCTTAATTTGTAAAAATAATTAATTGGGGTTGAGTGACATTGTATTTTAATCTAATTTAACATTTTAGAATTAGGCTAGAATTAAATTAGGATTTTTTTAAGATTAGAATTAACACTAAAATTAGGATTTAGGAAGAATTAATAAATAAAATAAGAAAAACAAAAAAATAAAATAAATTTTAGGATAGGATAATTAGATTCTTTTTAAGATAATTATTTGGATTAATATTAAATTTGATAGAGTCAGATTAGGATTAACATAAGAATTAAATAGATAAAATATTAAAAATAAGAGATAAAAATTAGTAAAGTAACCTAATTATATTAGAACTCTAACTCCTGGCCTATAAAAAGCCTATTCAACCCGTGCCCAAGAGAGATGGTAGGAGCATTGTAACCATCACAACCATCTCGTAACCTTCATCACCAGTCCCCATTATCACCGACCTGCATTCCTGCCGCACACCCTTGCTGTGTTGAAACTCCTACGCCAACATCTGCCTGTATCCCTGCCACCCCCTGATCATTCTTGTATCGCCCAGCATAGCTTCCATCGTTGCTGTCACTACCCATTACTGCTGTCGTTGTTTGCTGCATCCCCAGCATACTCTTGCCTTGTCCTGCACCGCTAGAACGCCACCGCGTTTGCTGTCGCTCCACTCCTCATGCTCTGCTGCTGCTGCTGCATCACCTCGCTACGCTCCCTTGCTGCGGCGTTTCTGTTCAGCTTCATCTCCATTGTTATTTGCTACTAGCATCACCTTCACAAGCCACGTGAGACTAGGGAACAAGAGAGAAATGAACGTGGACTACAACAAAGAAAGATAAGAAAAGGGAAACACGTGCAGGTATGTATATATGTTTGTCTATATAAAGCTAATGAATTAATTAATAATTTGTATAACATATTAAATTAGTAAACATTTGCATGACATTTTAATAATTTAATATATTAACCATTTGACACTAATATTTAACTCAACCAAATCGTTTTAATTGAATAGGATAATGTATAATATGGATAAAAATTGGTTTAAATAATTGGCATGATGATTTGATTTGTAATTAAAAATAATTTAATAACAATTTAATGGTTTAATATGAATTAGTTAATTGTGGTTTTATTTACATGACTTGAATAAGATGATTTGATTTGATTTTTCATGATTTAATTACTTTGATAATAGTTGATTAATATATATGTTGAATAAATAATTTATACGTTGACATGATTTGTTTAGTTTAATTTGTATGGTATTTGTATGATATATTTTATATTTTATATGTTTAGTATGATAGATATTAGATAAATAAAATAATATAAAAATAAATTAAATTAGAGGAAAAAATGCAAATAAGAATAAAATTGAATAAAGATTGAATAAGGAAATAATAAAATTATATTAAAAAGATGAATGCAAATTATCCGATGATGAAATTCTAAAAAAGTCAAATGGTACTCCTCAGAAATTTCTAGGTGAGGAGTTTGCTCTAAACTGAACCAGATTGATGGAAGGTTTAGAGTAAATTTTTAATATAATAATATGTATTCATTTTCTAAGATAGAAATAAAATATAGTAATAAAGACAATTAAAATAAAATAGAAATAGGATATGGAAATAATTTGAATTAAAGTAAAAAATAATAAACAATAAAAAAATAGAAAATTAGTAAGGATTGGGTATAGAGTCAAAATTAGGATTTTCATAATATACTCCGACGACGGGGCCTCTTCAAGCAAGTGAATCGGTACTACTTGAATAGTCCTGATGTGAGGAGATTTACTTATTGTCTGAACCAGATCGATGGAAGGATTTTAAATAAATTTTCAATATTTTAAGCATATCGAAATTAATTCAAATTAAAATAAATTTAGAATGACCTATTGGGTATAGAGTCAATATTAGGATTTTCATAATGTATTTAAATGATCCAATGATGGAGCCTCTTCGAGCAAGTCAATTGGTACTACTTGAATACTCCTGAGATGAGGGGATTTACTTATTGTCTGAACTAGATTGATGGAAGGATTTTAAGTAAATTTTCAATATATTAGGCATATCAAAATTAACTCAAATTAAGATAAATGACCTAGAATAGTTGGTACCATTTTAAGATGGGCATTGTGGGTGTGCTAATCCTTCCCCACACGTAACCGTACTCCCGAACTTAAGTTTCTTTGGACGTAGACCAAGCCTTATCTTTAGACAAGAATAGGTGACCAATCACACCTTAGGTCTGAATGGTTGGTGGCGACTCCTTGATATTAAGTCTAGCGGGTTAGATTCTAGGACTTAACACGTTACGACAGTTTGGCGACTCCATTGGGGACATTAGAGAGTCAAGCCAACATATAATTTAGGTTATTAGACTTTTGCCTAGAAATGAGTTTAATTTCATAATGCTTAATAAACATTTAATACACATACTTCACATGCATACATGCATAAGCCCTCAACCCGGGCTCTGTCCTTATTAGGAGGGAGAAAAGCACCCGTGCCTTCATGAGGTGATAACCTCTACATGGGCTGGCGAAAAACTCCCACTCAAATTGAACCTTTCTGCTTGTAGCCTATAATGGGTGAGGATTGGGTGGCTTACTAGTCTAGTGTGGATGATAGTGAGGAACAATTTGGTAACCTTTAGAACCTTGAATTATCCAAACCCAGCATGTAGTAAAACATAAGACTTAGCCTTAGGGTGGAACCATGCTAAGATTGAAGTGTAGATATAAACCCAAGATGGGACACATGAAAGAACAATTTTTTTTTCACACATCTGTTTTCACAATAAAAAATTTCTCAAAAAAGAAAGAATGAGTTTTTCTTTCCATTTTTTTTAAAAGAGGTGAATTTGCTACCATTAAGTCATGCATAATTGTGCTTGATTTTGCATTGCATAACATATCATGCATATAAGTTTGCATTTGTCTTATCATGAGAATGAACATACTTTTGATTGTTAAGAGAGATTGTTAGACTTAAGTGCATTCCATATGCATTCATTTTTGTACATAAACATATCATCACATGAAATATAATTTCAACTTAATTGTGGCACTCATGGTATCAAAATTGCATCCAATAGACGATCCAGCCTCCACAGATATCATACAAGGTATCAAGCGCACATAATGGAAGAGGATCAAAATAGTAGGATAGAAAAGTTAGAAAGGGAAAATGCAGAGATGAGGGGGCAATTGAGCGAAATTACTCAGTTGCTAAAAGCCATGATTAAGGAAAAGGAGAAGATGGGTAATCAAGACGAGTTTGTCCAAGAGACTCAACAAAGCATGCGAGACAACCTCGTTTTCATCCCTAAAGGAAGTATTGTTAAAGTTCCAACACCTCTACAGATATAGGCTCAAAATCTAGTTGAAGTACCAAATTTAGATGACCCCAAAGAGTTGGAAAAGCTAAGACATAGGGAGAACGATGGTGATACTAAAGCTCAACTGAGCTTGATAGAGGAAAGGTTAAGTGTCGTAGAAGGAGTTGATTATTTTGGACCAATTGATGTTGAAAGGTTGTGCTTGGTTCTTGGTGTGGTGTTATTGCCAAAATTCAAGGTACTTGAATTTGAAAAGTTTAATGGAACTTCGTGCCCAAAAGACTATATTACCATGTATTGTAGAAAAATGGCAGCATATGCGTGGGATGACAAGCTACTAATTCATGTTTTTCAAGACAGCTTGACTGGATCAGCCGCTAAATGGTATAACCAACTAGAAAGGAGCCAAGTTACCTCTTGGTCTGAGTTAGCCAAAGCTTTTATAGCTCAATATAAACATGTGTCTGATGTAGCTCCTGACCGCTTATCCCTCCAAGGTATAGAAAAGAAGAAAGATGGAAGTTTCAAAGATTATGCCCAACGTTGGAGAGACGTGGCGTCACAAGTTCAACCTTTTTTAACTAAAAAGGAAGTTACCATGTTCTTTTTGGACACACTTAAAGCACCCTACTATGAACGTATGCTTAGTAGTGTGACTAAGAACTTTGTAGAGATGGTGTTAACCGGTGAAGCCATTTAGAATGCCATCAAGAGTGGTAAGATCGAAGCACTAGTGAATGATAGTAAGAAGGGTGGATTCTCAAAGAAGAAGGAAGAAGATGCGCAAGCTGTCTCCAATAACTCACGTCGCTCCTATACCCTTATTCACCTTCAGTGAATTATGTTTATTCTCAAACCCACCTACAAACTCATCATCAAAATGCTTACCAACCCATTTCCCATTCACAAGCCCCTACTTTTTCACCTAATGACCAAAAGAATACTCGAGCTAGCTGAAATGTCACCATAGACCCTATACCGATGACATACGCAGAGTTATTCCCACAGTTGGTAAGGGGTCACCTTATTGCCCTTATTTATGTGGAGCCCTTGAAGCCTCCCTTCCCAAAATGGTATGATCCTAATGCAAAGTGTGCTTATCATAATGACAATGTTTGTCACTCTATTGAGAATTGTATGGGCTTGAATAAGAATGTCCAAGCACTAGTCAAGGCTGGAATTTTGAGTTTTGGGGCAAAGAACGATCCAAATGTGAATGATAATTCTCTGCCAGATGACACAAAGGGTAGCGGTTAATGTTATGGAAGAAAGTAGATGATATTGATTGATTCACTTAATTTGAAGATAATGGTTATTTCTTTGTTTCTAATTTCATTCATCTTAGGACATTTCAATTTCTTAGGTAATATAGGAGTGCCTAAGCCCAAAAGGCATTAAGAATTCTTTTATGTATTGGGCCAGCTTTCATTTATTTTCATTTCAATAAAGGATTAATATGATGCATATTTCTCAATTCCTCATCCCAATCTTGTTCTTTTATGTAAAACACCAATATCTATATTCTTTACACTGTTATCAAGCTTAAAAGTATCCAAATAACGAACATGATAATGATGATGGCAATGAGTATAAAATTCAATTCTAAAAGAGCTGCTTTGGTTGGTTTAGTGGATTTTTAGTTTGCCAAGATTTTTCAAGCAAGAAGAGAATGGAAGATATTTGTCTAAAATCTTCAACTATAGAATGTTATGAGTAAAGGTGAATATCTACATGAAATTTTAATGAGTTTGTCTTTGTTCAATAGATGACCTTTAATGAGAGTACTTGTATTGAGATGAGAAATGGCCTTCTTTCATTACCTTTCAAGCGTGAGTAAAATTATCCATTGATTACCCCTTTTGAGCCTATTATATTCTTTTTTATATAACCCACCAAGAATCACCCTCCATACTGGGGGCAAAGAGAATAGAATATAAAAGATCAGTGGGGCAAAGAAAAAACCCTTTTGTGAAAAAAAAAAGAACAAAAAAGAAAAAGAGAATGAAGAAGGAAAGAGGGTTTGAATCAAGAAAGTGAAAACCCACATTGGAATAAAAAGGAGAGAAAAAGCAAATTAGAATGGGGCAAAAGGCAAAATGCCTAAATGATTCATGAAAAATGATTCTTGGTTTGATAAACCCTAAAACACATTTTGCGCCTATTTTATCCTTTCTTTCATAAACCCTCACTTGAGCCTACGTTACGTGCTTTAAAAGTCCATTTTGATCAAATATGTGTACTTTCATTGAAGAATCATGTGTTGAATAAAGGCGTACTTACACTATGAGATGATGATCCTTTGGATGGAATTAGAAGAAGCAGATCAAGATAAACAAAAATATCTAGTCTAGATGGAAGTAATGGGATTCCGAAAATTGTTTTGAATCCATCTGAGCGTAACATTGGGTGAAGAAATATCTGCTATTGGAGCATGAATTGGAATCAAGAATAATCAAAAGAAATTTCACGCAGAAGAAAAAAAGAAAGAAAGAGAAAAGAAGAAAAAAAAAAGAAAAAATGAAAGGAGAATTGAGATCGAAAACCCGAAAAGGGCAGTTTGCATCAATGGAGTGCCTTTAACTTGAAAACTCGAAAAGGCAACTTAGATACGAGAAAAGCTGGATGTCAACAATACTGGGGCAAGAGGATGTTTTGATAAACTCAACATGATTAGATAAATGGACTTTTGAAGGGAATTTTGTATTCATTGATCAGAATTGTTTAAATTGTTGTTATTTGGATACTATTACCTGAAACTTAATCCTGAAAATTCTTGCTTTTCATTCAAGCCTACTTTCCTTTTAAGCCTAGCAATTTCTTGTTAAATCTTTCCAAATGTTGAATAACACCACTCTTTTCTTTTTAGCTATCATTCCCTTGCTATATCCTTACCTGGAGGGATCGAGAAATTGTGTTGCATTGATCTTGAAATTGGAATGGTAATGAATGTTTGCTTGGCAAAATTTGTGAAAGACTCCTATATTATTTAGGAAAATGAAAGAAAAGAAAACTTATGGATAAATAGAAAATGGAAATTAAGAAAAACCAATGAAAAAGAAAGAGTGATGAAGATGAAAGAAGAAACAAGGGATAAGATAAGATATAGAGGGCACGAAGATGAGCTTCATTTGGAAAGAAAATAATAAATAGGAAATATAAGGACAGGATGACAAATGAAAAGAGAAGAATGCATGACATGGATTGATAAAGAATAACCTTTTTGTTGCCACAATTAAGGTTGAAATGTTTTTCGAAAAAAACATTACATAGATAGAGTAGATTGCATTGTAAGGATAAAACAGATTGCTTGAATGACGTTGCGTGCATAAAATAGACTGCATTACATGGATAGAATAGATTGCATGAATAACATTACATGGGTAGACTGGATTGCTTGAATGACATTGCATGAATAGGATAGATAGCGTTGCATGGATAGAATAGGTTGCAATTGCATGGATAAGATAAATTTACTAAAATTTCAAAAATTTGATGAGAAAAAAGAATTTTAGAGGGGTTTCCTAAAATTCAAAATTTGACAAGAAAAGAAGTTTTGAAGGGATTTCCCAAAATTTCAAAAATTTGACAAGAAAAGGAGTTTTAAAGGGGTTTCCTAAAATTTCGAAGTTTGATAAGAAAAGAAATTTTAGAAGGGTTTCCTAAAATTTCAAAATTAGACAAGAAAAGAAGTCTTGGAAGGGTTTCCTAAGATTTCAAAATTTAACTAGAAAAAGAATTATAGAGAGGTTTCCTAAAATTCAGAATTTGACAAGAAAAGAAGTTTTGGAGGGGTTTCCCAAAATTTCAAAATTGGATAAGAAAAGGGAATTTTAGAGGGGTTTCCTAAGATTCCAAATTTTGACAAGAAAATTTTAAAGGAGTTTCCTAAAATTTTCAAAAAAAAAAATCAGAGCTATTTTTTAGATAAGATTTTAAAGTTTGACTGCCTTTCTGTTTAGAAGGAACTTTTTGAAAACAGAAAAAAATTTAAAATATCAATAAAAAAGAGGAAGAAGAAATCAAGCAAAATAAGTGTTTATGTTATAGTACTGTAGAAAAAAGAATTTTAGAGGGGTTTCCTAAAATTCGAAATTTGACAAGAAAAGAAGTTTTGAAGGAGTTTCCCAAAATTTCAAAAATTTGACAAGAAAAGGAGTTTTAGAGGGATTTCCTAAAATTCCAAAGTTTGATAAGAAAAGAAATTTTAGAGTGGTTTCCTAAAATTTCAAAATTAGACAAGAAAAGAAGTCTCGGAGGGGTTTCCTAAGATTTCAAAATTTGACAAGAAAAAGAATTTTAGAGTGGTTTCCTAAAATTCAAAATTTGACAATAATAGAAGTTTTGGAGGGGTTTTCCAAAATTTCAAAATTAGATAAGAAAAGGGAATTTAGAGGGGTTTCCTAAGATTCCAAATTTTGACAAGAAAATTTTAGAGTTTCCTAAAATTTTCAAAAAAATTAGAGCTTTTTTTTAGATAAGATTTTAAAGTTTGACTGCCTACCTGTTTAGGGAGAGCTTTTTTAGATAAGATTTTAAAGTTTGACTGTCTTTCTGTTTAGAGGGAACTTTTTGAAAAAATGAAAAAAATTTAAAATATAAAAAAAAGAAGTCAGACAAAATAGGTGTCTATGTCTTTGTGCAATTACTGTTTCATAGCAAATGCACAAAAAAGGGCAACTGTAGACACCTTATTTTGTCCGGAGTCTTAATTTGTAAAAATAATTAATTGTGTTGAGTGACATTGTATTTTAATTTAATTTAACATTTTAGAATTAGATTCGAATTAAATTAGGATTTTTTTTAAGATTAGAATTAACACTAAAATTAGGATTTAGGAAGAATTAATAAATAAAATAAGAAAAACAAAAAATAAAATAAATTTTAGGATAGGATAATTAGATTTTTTTTAGGATAATTACTTGGATTAATATTAAATTTGATAGAGTTAGATTAGGCTTAACATAAAAATTAAATAGATAAAATATTAAAAATAAAAGATAAAAATTAGTAAAGTAACCTAATTAATATTAGAACTCTAACTCTTGGTCTATAAAGAGCCTATTCAACCCGTGCCCAAGAGAGATGGTGGGAGCACTGTAACCATCACAACAATCTCGTAACCTTCATCATCAATCCCCATTATCACCGACCTGCATTCCTGCCACACACCCATGTTGTGTTGCAACTCCTGCACCAACATTTGCATGTATCCCTGCCACCCCCTGATCATTCTTGCATCGCCCAGCATAGCTTCCATCGTTGCTGTCACTACCCATCACTGCTGCCAGTGTTTGCTGCATCCCCAGCATACTTATTCCATCGCTTCGCACCACTCTTGCCTTGTCCTGCACCGCTAGAACGCCACCGCCTTTGTTGTTGCTCTACTCATCATCTTCATCGTTTGCTCTGCTGCTGCTGCTGCATCACCTCGCTACGCTCCCTTGCTACGGCGTTTCTGTTTGGCTTCATCTCCATTGTTGTTTGCTACTAGCGTCACCTTTACAAGCCACGTGAGACTAAGGAACAAGAGAGAAAGGAACGTGGACTACAAGAAAAGGGAAACACGTGCAGGTATGTATATATGTTTGTATATATAAAGCTAATGAATTAATTAATGATTTGTATAACATATTAAATTAGTAAACATTTGCATGACATTTTAATAATTTAATATATTAACTATTTGACACTAAGATTTAACAAAACCTAATCATTTTAATTGAATAGGATAATGTATGATATGGATAAAAATTGGTTTAAATAATTGGCATGATGATTTGATTTGTAGTTAAAAATAATTTACGATTAATTTAATAACAATTTAATGGTTTAATATGAATTAGTTAATTGTGGGTTTATTTACATGACTTGAATAAGATGATTTAATTTGATTTTTCATGATTTAATTACTTTGATAATATTTGATTAATATATATGTTGAATAAATAATTTGTACATTGACATGATTTGTTTAGTTTAATTTGTATGGTATTTGTATGATATATTTTATATTTTATATGTTTAGTATGATAGATATTAGATAAATAAAATAATATAAAAATAAATTAAATTAGAGGAAAAAAATGCAAATAAGCATAAAATAGAATAAAGATTGAATAAGGAAATAATAAAATTATATTAAAAAGATGAATGCAAATTATCCGATGATGAAATTCCAAGAAAGTCAAATGATACTCCTTGGAAATTTCTAGGTGAGGAGTTTGCTCTAAATTGAACCAGATTGATGAAAGGTTTAGAGTAAATTTTCAACATAATAATATGTATTCATTTTCTAAAATAGAAATAAAATATAATAATAAAGACAATTAAAATGAAATAGAAATAGGATATGGAAATAATTTGAATTAAAATAAAAAAATAATAAACAATAAAAAATAGAAAATTTGAAAGGATTGGGTATAGAGCCAAAATTAGGATTTTCATAATATACTACGACGACGGAGCCTCTTCAAGCAAGTCAATCGGTATTACTTGAATACTCCTGAGGTGATGAAATTTACTTATTGTCTGAACTGGATCGATGGAAGGATTTTAAGTAAATTTTCAATATTTTAAGCATATCGAAATTAATTCAAATTAAAGTAATTTTAGGATGACCTATTGGATATAGAGTTAATATTAGATTTTCATAATATATTTAAATGATACGACGATGAAGCTTCTTCGAACAAGTCAATTAGTACTACTTGAATACTCCAGAGGTGAGGGGATTTACTTATTGTCTGAACCAGATTGATGGAAGAATTTTAAGTAAATTTCCAATACATTAAGCATATCAAAATTAACTCAAATTAAGATAAATGACCTAAAATAGTTGGTACCATTTTAAGATGGGCGTTGTGAGGGTGCTAATCCTTCCCCACACATAATCGTACTTCTGAACTTAAGTTTCTTTGGACGTAGACCAAGCCTTATCTTTATACAAGAATAGGTGACCAATCACACCTTAGGTCTGAATGGTTGGTGGTGACTCCTTGATATTAAGTCTAGCGGGTTAGGTTTTAGGACTTGACACGTTACGACACTAACATTTGTAATTGTATTGTTTGAATAAATATTTTTTTAAAAAGAAATTTTGACAATGAGAATTTGATCAAATGAAAAAATTATAAAATAAAAATAATGGTATTAAATATAAAAAGGAAAATATAAAATAAAGGGTAAATTCCATCTAAGTCCTTGAAGTTTAAATCGAATTTAACTTTAGTCTATTAGTATTAAATATGGACACTTCACCCTAAATAGCTTAACACTGTTAACAAAGGTTAATGGAATGTGAGCATTTATAAAATTACCCAATCTTAAACTTTTCGATATAAATCATTCTTCATTCTTCTATTTTTCCTTTCCATGATTCTTTACTATTTTTCACGAGCATTGTTTAATCCATGATTTTCTTTCCGAATGTATTAGATTTAATCTTATTAATTATTAAAAATAAAATTATACTTGAATTAAATTTTAATAATTTCATGACACATCGTATTATCACTTTAACTTATATGGAAGCCCAAATTTGAGGGCAAATTTTTTTTTTCATTTTTCCTTACTTAACCGTTTGTAGGTGAATGTGTCAGACGCTATCCATTTTAAGTGATCCTTGATCACTAAGGTCCCATATTACTTAATCCACAAGGATATTGTAACATCCGATTTTCGGTAAAAATATTCAATTAATTGTTCTTACTTTCGGATTGGTTAGGCTGTTTGTCGATGTCAATTTCTTATTTCATTTCACTCAATTATGTACATAGAATATTTTAGAAAATTTCAGCAGCATAACTACTGCGAATAACCTAACCTCCTGCACTTCAAACACAATTTATATACCAGCCAAAAACCACAGTTTTCACATGATTCCAATGCAATTTAAATACCAAATAATTTCATATAATTAAGTTCACAAAAATTTGGACATTCGATATATCCTTATGTAAAAATGCAGGTCTCTAGACACATGTACAAAATTTCTTTCTTTTTAATTTACATCCCCTTAGCCTTTACAATATAATAAGTACTGTACCAGACAAGTCTGAGATATATAGAAAATACAATATACCTTCACTGGATAAACAACCAGTCTCAAAGGAAATACTGTATGGTCTAAAAATCATGCTCCTCTCGTATGAGCGGAAGGTCATTGCAAATATTATGGGATGAAATTTTTAAAAAGAAAGAAAGAAAGAAATTTTGTACATGTGTGCAGATACCTGCACTTTTATATAAGGATATATCGAATGTCCAAATTTTTGTGGACTCAATTATACGAAATTATTTGGTATTTAAATTGCATTGGAATCATGTGAAAACTGTGGTTTTTGGCTGGTATATAAATTGTGTTTGAAGTGCTGGAGGTTAGGATATTCGTAGTAGTTATGCTGTCGAAATTTTTTAAAATATTCTATTTACATAATCGAGTGAAATGAAATAAGGAATTGACATTGACAAACAGCCTAACTAATATGAAAATAAGATCAATTAATTGAATATTTTTACCGAAAATTAGATGTTACATAATTGGTATCAGAGCAAGGTTAGTCTGATGTTTATCGGTGCTGTTATGCTAAAATTGATTACATCCTCGAGTACTGTACTTGTCTAAATATATAATTAGGGTATAACTATTGAAACTTATACTAAATTTTGTTTGAATTGTTGTGGTATTGGCAGAATGAGTAATCGCCGAAAGGGTACTGGTAGAGGACGTGGACGGAGACAAGCCGTACCGTCTCCAGAGCCTATTCCTCCTCCATCTCCAACGGGTAGCCCTAACACCCGATTGTCTAGAATTGAGCGAGGTATTGAGGCAATGAGCACGATGTTTACTCAGAATATGTCGCAAATGGCCTCAAATGCACCACCCGCACCACCAGCCCCACCAGCTACTCCTGCACCAGAACCTGCTCCTTAGATGCCTCCTGTTCCTCCAATGCAGGCCCGACCCATACAGCCCAAGGTTCCATAGCCAACCCAGCCTCCCGTTAGACAGGATCCCCAGGTTACTGTAGTTCTGCTTTGTTAAAGGAGTTTTGGAAGTTTGATCCTCCTAAGTTTAAGGGGGATAAGAATCCTTTAGCTGTAGAAAATTAGGTGGAGTCAGTCACGTGGTTGTTTCAGTACATGACATGTTCAGAACGGGAGAAAGTAGGCTTTGCAACCTATTTATTAGTGGACAATGTGAAGCATTGGTGGCTATCCACTAAGACTATTCTTGAGGCTAGACATGCCGAGATCACGTGGGATCCATTTTTGGAGTCTTTTAATCAGCAGTATATTCCAGGCACTGCTCAGCAGAAACTGAAGATGGAGTTTATGAACTTGGCTCAAGGTAGCATGTCTGTTGATCAGTACGAGTCTAAGTTTATTACGTTGAGCAGATTTGATCCAGAGGTATTACGGAGTGAGTAGTATAAGATTTTCAGGTTTATGGAGGGTTTGAGACCATCCATTCGATCTAAGCTCTATATGTTAGACATCAGTACCTATGCAGAGGCAGTCTGTAAGGCTCAGTTATGTGAGTAGGACTATGAGTTCCATCAGACAGATTTTCGAGCTAAGGGTAAGGCTAAGGATAAGGGGAAGCGGAAATTAGATGATAGAGCCTCGAATGACCGATTTTCAGTTAAGAAGGGGAGGACAGATGATTGGACTCCCAGGCCTACAGGGGTCAGAATTTCAGAGGACAAATCCCGATCCTTAGCTGGTAGTACCGTGGGCTCACCGAAGAGTATTATGAAGCCATGTGAGCGTTGCGAAAAATTCCATGGTACCCAGCCTTGCCATTTGTCGACTGGAGCTTGTTTTGGTTGTGGTGAGAAAGGGCACCTAGTAAAGGATTGTCCTAAAGCTAGATCGAAGGTGCCAGAGGGATCAGAGAAGACAGCCCCTACTCAGCGTAAGGCTACGGCTGCAGAGAAAGGGAAGAAAGCCGTGACACAGGATTGGGTATTTGCTATAGATAGGGAGTCTGCCGATACCACCTCCACCAAAGTGATTAAAGGTACTATTTATCTTTTTGATAAAAGTGTCATGGCATTATTTGATTCGGGTTCGACTCATTCTTTTGTATCCTCCATGATTGCTATGCATATGTTTGTTAAACCCGAACCTCTAGGACACTTATTACAGATAAATACACCTTTCAGGGAATCACAAATGATGGATATTGTATATCGAAACTGTAAGCTACGGGTAGGAGAGAGGGAATCGATAGCCGATTTAATTTTGCTTAATATGTATGGGTTTGATGTTATATTAGGCATGGATTGGCTAGCTAAGAACCATGTTATCTTAGATTGTTATGCTAAAACCATGACCTTCTCTTCTTCCATTAGCTATATTGTAAATTTTGCTAGTACTTAATGTAAGAAATTATTTATTTATCGAATTACCTAAAAGTGAATTTAATGGAATTGTTTAATGTATGAAGGATTTATAGCCTATGTGGTGGACGTAGAACAAACACATCCAGAGCTTCATGAAATTTTTGTAGTCAAAGAATTCCCTGATGTATTTTCGGAAGATCTTCCAGGGCTTCCACCAGATAGGAAAATTGAGTTTACGATAGATTTGGTGCCAGGGATAGAGCCTATTTCCAAACCTCCCTATCGAATGGCAATTGTGGAGCTCGAGGAACTTAAGAAGCAGTTTCAGGAGTTACTAGATAAGGGGTTTATACGACCCAGCATATCCCCGTAGGGTGCTTCTATGCTATTTGTTCGGAAGAAGGATGGTAGTTTAAGACTGTGTATCGACTACCGATGGTTGAATAGGGTGACAATTAAAATAAGTGTCCTTTTCCCAGGATCGACGATCTTTTTCATCAGCTTTAGAGAGCATAGGTCTTTTCCAAGATAGACTTGAGATCGGGATATCATCAGCTAAAGATCCGGAGTAAGGATGTCCCTAAGACAGCATTTAGGACTCGATACGATCATTATGAATTTCTGGTTATGCCGTTCGGTCTCACTAATGCCCCTGCAGCATTTATGAATTTAATGAATGATGTATTCAAGCAATATTTGGATCAGTTTGTGATTGTTTTTATTGATGATATTTTGGTGTACTCTAGATCCAGGGAAGAGCATGAGCAGCATCTGCAGATTGTTTTACAAACCCTTAGGGAATGGAATTTATATGCTAAGTTGAGTAAGTGTGATTTCTGGCTGGACCAAATTTCTTTCTTAGGGCATATTGTCAGTAAGGATGGGATTTCAGTTGACCCAGCTAAGATTGAGGCTGTGATGCAATGGGAGAGGCCGAAGACAGTGATTGAGATCAGAAGTTTCCTAGGTCTAGCCGGTTACTATCGGAGGTTCGTTGAGGGTTTTTCTAGATTGGCTACTCCATTGACGCACTTAACGCTCAAAGATGTAAGGTTTGAGTGGAATGACGCCTGCGAACGCAGTTTTCAGGAGCTTAAGTGCAGGCTAACCACAGCACCCGTTCTCACCATTCCTGATGGTTTAGGGGGTTTCTCTGTATACAGTGATGCCTCCGCACAGGGATTGGGCTGTGTGTTGATGCAGAATGGTAAAGTTATTGCTTATGGTTCCCAGCAGTTAAAAGACCATGAGAAGAACTATTCGACGCACGATATGGAGTTGGCCGCAGTTGTATTTGCATTAAAGATTTGGCGGCACTATTTGTATGGACAAAAGTTTCAGGTATTTACAAATCATAAAAGCTTGAAATATCTCTTCTTACAGCGGGAACTTAATATGAGACAGCGGAGGTGGCTCGAGCTTCTGAAGGATTATGATTGTGATATCCTATACCACTCGAGAAAGGCCAATGTGGTGGTAGATGCTCTGAGCAGGAAGCATACGGGAATGGTGTCTTATATGATGGTCCGAGAGTATCAGTTGCTGG
This sequence comes from Heritiera fomes, assembly GCA_032173925.1. NCBI lineage: Eukaryota > Viridiplantae > Streptophyta > Magnoliopsida > Malvales > Malvaceae > Heritiera > Heritiera fomes. Next base: position 21,583,578 of record JAPDPM010000001.1, on the reverse strand, counting down.
AGCAATTTGCAGTTCTTAGTTTAAATGTCACGCCTTCTGAGCATTATGGTATAGTTGCTAGTTTAATGATTGAGACATAATTGATTAGTAGAATCAGAGTTGCTCAGGAGCAGGATACTAGGTGTATTGAGGCAGCTAGTCAAGCTCAGGCAGGTGAGTTATCAGATTTTGTTATTGGTAGTGATGGTATCTTGAGGTTTAAAGGCCGAATATGTGTTCTCGATGATAAGGAGCTGAAGAAGTTGATTTTGACAGAAGCTCACTCCACTAGATACACTTTGCATCCAGGTAACACAAAAATGTATCATAATCTATGCAAAGTGTATTGGTGGCCTGGCATGAAATGGGACATAGCAGAGTTTATGGTAAAATGTCTTACATGCCAGCAGGTTAAGGTAGAGCATCAGCGACCAGCCGGTTTGTTACAGCCTCTACCTATACCTATGTGGAAATGGGAACACATCACTATGGATTTTATTGTGGGATTACATCGGACCAGATAGAGTCATGACAGTATATGGGTGATAGTTGATCGGTTGACTAAGTCTGCCCACTTCTTGCCTATCAAGTCCACAGATTCACTCAGTGCTTTGGCATATCTATATGTTAAGGAGATTCTATGGTTGCACGGTGTTCCAGTGAGCATCACATCGGATAGGGATTCCAGGTTTACTTCTCATTTTTGGGAACAATTCCAAAAAGCTCTGGGATCTCAGTTGAATTTCAGCACGACTTTTCATCCGCAGACTGATGGTCAATCCGAGCGCACCATCCAAACGCTCGAGGATATGTTGAGAGCCTGTGCTTTGGATTTTAAGGGCTCCTGGGACGATCATCTGCCATTAGATGAATTTGCCTACAATAATAGTTATCAGGCAAGTATTGGGATGGCACCTCATGAAGCTTTGTATGGTAGAAGGTGCCGATCACCGATAGGTTGGGAAGAAGTGGGAGAACGAAAGCTGTTGGCTCCAGATTTAGTCGAGCAGGCTTCTGAGGATGTTAAGTTGATCTGTCAGAGACTTAAGACAGGTCAGAGCTGACAGAAAAGTTATGCGAATCAAAGGCGTAGACCACTAGAATTTGTTATGGGTGATTCAGTGTTCTTAAAGGTTTCCCCATCAAAAGGCATTATGAGGTTTGGTAAGAAGGGTAAATTGAGTCCTCGTTATATCGGGCCATTTGAGATTTTGGACCGTGTGGGAGACGTGGCATACAAGTTAGTTTTACCACCACAGTTAGCTGGAGTGCACAATGTCTTCCATGTATTGATGCTCAGGAGATATCATCCGGATTCATCTCATGTCATTGAATATGAACCTTTGGAGATTCGGGAGGACATGAGTTATGTAAAGAAGCCTATCCGGATTCTTGATAGAAAAGAGAGAGTGTTACAATCCAAAACAATTTCGTTGGTTAAAGTTCTCTGGCAGTACCATACTACAGAGGAAGCGACATGGGAGCTAGAGAGCTTGATGAGAGAAAGATATCCGGAGTTGTTCGAGTAATTGGTCGATTCAAATTTGGAAGATCAAATTTTTTTAAAGGTGGGGAGGATGTGAAATCCCTAATTTTTTATTTTCTATACACCTACTTAGTCCAATAAAGTTAGAATATTAAGTTTAATCATTACAATTTATTTGTATGAATTTCGTAGGTGTCGGAGAAATGGCTAAGTGGGCCCCACAACATAAGCTATAATCTGAATGTGTTTGGAGCGCCAAAATATAAAAGTCGGATTTGAAATACTTAAAAGGTAAAAAGACTATTCCTTGAAATAATATTGGAATAGAATTGGAATTTATGAAATTGTAAAGGAGTGTTTAAGTCATTTTACATGAGACCTTGGTCAAATTTTATATTGAGTCAATAATTGACTTAATTTGACTAGAATAAAAATAATCTACTAAAAATAATCAATAAAATCTGGAATTAAAAATAAATACTAAAGTATTAAGTGGCTAAATTAGGAATATGTGGAAATTAATAGGGAATTTGTAATTTTAAAAATATTGGATAGATTTTTATTGAATAAACTAATATAAAATAAGACTTTTGTTGACCCATTTACTCATCCTCTCCCAACCGACATGCTCTGTTCTGTTTCTCCATTTCCACGCCAACTTCCTCACAAATTTACCTTGTGAAACCATGCTTGTTCTTCACCAAATCGAGAACCTCATTTAACAAAATTTGTTCTACTCAACAAGGGCTGTTGATAGCTGGTCTTATTAAGGGCTGGAACCAAAAATTGAAGGAGTATTTTGCTGCTGCAGTTTCGGTTTTCATGGGTAAGAAAATAAGGTGTTGTTTTCTCTTAGTTTTATCTTGGTTTTGGTGTTGTTCTAAGCATGAATGATGTAGCTATAGCCTTGAATTTGCATGAAACTAATTATGAGGGATGATATGGGTTTCAGGTATGGAAGATTCATGGTGGAACCAACGTGGTTTGGCTGCATGAAGAAGGGGGAAATAGATGTGATGCATAAACAAGCTTAGCCGTAGGTGAGAATTAAGCAAACAAAGATTTTGGCACTAAGTGTAGTTTTGACTATGCCCAAAGAGTTAGGAATATGATGGAATTTTTATGAATAAAAATTGTAGAGTATAAAATAATACGAATAAAGTGGAAATTGGGATAAAAAAATGGAAAATGGTTAAGGATAGCATGAAGGACGCTCACGTTTGGGATGAAGGGGGACTTGGAATTCCCTTGATTTTATATGATTAATGGTTATAAGAATTTTTAAAATAATGCATGAAGCCTATAAAGGAAATTAGAATGGAAATATATATGTGTGTGTATATAAATATATATATATATATATGTTGGAGAATGAAGGAAAGCATTTAGCCAAGCTTCCATTGATATGCTTCATGCTACTTTTTCTAAGGTTTATTGTGATAACCACAAATTTTTGAATTTTGATATTATTTATTCGAAAATTTAATTTTAATGCGAAAGATAAATTAAAGTAAATAAATAAATTATTTACAAGATGGAATATTGTAGGAAATTCCGTAAGCGATAAAGTTGAGAAAATTAATTTGGATAAATTTGAATCCAAATTAAATAAGAAAATGAGGAAGGAAAATGATATATATTTATATAATTATATATTATATATGTAACGTCCCTTTTTACCAAAATAGAGACTAACTTTTTCCTTTTTCTTACAATTGGTTGGGCTGTACGTAGTGTCAGTAATCAATTCTTAAGCTAACTTTATATTAGCCAAGTTAATATCCTTTAACTACCTTAGGTCCCAGTCAATTCTCTCACTAAGCATGCATTTACAAATTTCATATCATCCTACTTGACTAAATATGTCTCCACTAAAGTTGCATGCATTATTATAAACCATAAGTATATCTTATACTTCCTTTAATTACATCCCCATACTATAAAAGTACTGAAATTACAAGTCTGAATATAAAAGGAAGTACTGTACATCACATACCTTCAAAGGAAGATAAAAACCTCGAAGGACGTGTAAAACCCCTCGTACAAGCTCTTATTGCATGCTATCTGGAAGGTGGAGAGGGGGGTGAGCTTTTTGGAAAGCCCAGTAAGAAATACATATAAAGAGACAGATATCGTAAACTATATGCAAGTTGTAACATTTCAAGTATTCCTCCTTTATAAGTAAATTAATTTTGGTCATGGAGAGATTAGACTTAAAATTTAAGAATGTGTTTAAAAATTTAAAATATATATATATATACATATATATATATATATATATATATATATAAAAAGGGGGAGTGATGATGTCAAGAGCATGAAGCTAATAAAATTAGATAAATGGAACATAGTATCAAATATTTATTTAAAGACATACACTTAGGTAAAAAAAAAAAAAAAAAAAAAATTAGATAGTAGAGAATAAAATATGGGTGTACTGTGCATGAAGCTTCTTGGAGAAGCTTTGGCAGCCAACAAAATCCCACTAACTATTATTTTATGTTATTTTTGTTTTCTCCAGCCGTTTCTTACTTGCTCCTCATCGTCCATCATCACCATCCTCATCTGAACTTTAGCCATTCTAAATCCTTTCTTTGACTACTACTGTGTTGGAAGCATTCCTTTCTCTTCCTCACCATTTTATTGCAACGTGGATGCACTAATTAACGGCAGCCAAGATTCAAGGAAAGAGTGGCATCGATGGAGATTTAAGTCTGGTTTTAGAAAGCCAAAACAGGGGAAAATAGCAGAGTTCTTTCTCTCTTGTTTTGCTAACACGAAATGGGTTGTTGGTAGGAGGAAACGTGAGTAAGAGGCTGAATTTGAAGAGGAAGTGTAAGGCTGATCTGACATTGAAGCAAAGGTCAAAGAAAAGAGTGACAAACAGTGGCATTTTCCTCCAACAATTCCAGGATAGCAAGGGACTATATCGGGTTTGGAGAGTAGCTGGAAGTTGCTATTCTAGGTGTGCCATTCGGCTAGAACAACAGCAAACAAAGGGGCTGTCTCGGGTTAAAAAGGGCTGCTGGAAAGGTGGAATATTTTCTGTTTGAGATTGTCCTCTTCACGTGAATGTTGACCAAGGAAAATGGTGGTCTGAACGTGAGGATCTCTTTGGAAGCACTAATTGTAAGGCTCCAACCGAAGCAGTGGCTGCAATTTTATGAAGTCATAATAGCTCCCAAAGCAGCAAAAAATTAAGCCACATTAAGGGCCATCGGTGTTGACAAACAAACAAAGGTAAGAGTTAAATTAGTTATGAATACTTAAAGGATGTTGGCCGAGTGAAATGGGATGATGAAATATTATTGTTGATGTAGGTTGGAGTGGGAAAAGAACATTTAAGTAGGTGAAGGAGTCTTTGGCATCCAAGGAAAATGTTGCAAGGTAATGCACTTAAAGGGGACTTTAGAAATATACACTTCCTTAAGGTGATATAAATTTACCTAAGATAAATCCATAATATAAATTCTATTGTTTTATGCTTTTATGTAGGAAGAAAGGAGACAAGTAGAGAACATTAAGCACTCCAAATATTTAAGACCAAAGAAAAAGGAAATATAAAGTGGTGAAAATTCAAGAGGTGCAAGCACATAATATCAATACTCGTGCTACATATTGAGGTGAGGGATATATATCGGAAACGTAGGGGATACTAAATAAATATTAAAATCAACTGCTTGTGGTATATAAACTGTATCTCTTTGCAGGAGGTTTTTACTAAAATTAAGCCGTTATGCTGCCGGATTTTCATACAATATTGGTTCATAAAATGAGCTAGAGTTCATGAAAATGATTTGAAATAACACTCCTCTAGCTAGTTTTGTTTTGAAAGTAAGTACGAAATGACAGTATTTTGACTACTTTGGAAGTCATATTTGAAAGCTCCTATTTTATACAGACCATCGAGCGTTGTATTTATTTTGGAAATGATACGTATGGAAATGTTTTTGAGACATGAGTTAATAATCATAGCAGTAATGTTTTGGACTACTGTGGGACCTTGATCCAGTCCACAGTAGGTAATGTTCTGGACTACTGTGGGACCTTGATCCAGTCCACAGTAGGTAATGTTTTGGACTACTGTATGATTTTGATCCAATCTACAGTAGAGTTTCGAATTGCTGTGTGACCTTGATCCAGTCCACAGCGGGCCCAGTAGACACCTGATCAGTGTTCTCTGTGGACCCCTCTGGACTATGGCCATATGTCAACTGTATCTTCCCGCATGGGAATAATTGAACTGCTTGATTATTTTGCTTAATGATCATGTCTCCAGCTTATGATATATATATGATTCCTTTCGTACTTATGCCAATACAGATATTGAATGTTATGACGAGAATAATGTTTTGAATGGAAGTGTTTATCAATGTTTTGAAAGAAATGCTTTTAACGCATTGCATAAGCATGTTGATTTCTAAACTTTATGAAAAATAGTATTTGAGTTAAATGAATGTTCTGAACGTGCATATAGAAATTTAGTATCCGTCTCTTATATTTATTTCTTACTGGGCTTTCCAAAAAGCTCACCCCCTCCTCCACCTCCCAGATTATTTGCGGTAGGAGCGTATACGTGGGGAGCTATCGCGTTCTTCGAGGATTTTGGTTCTACCTTGGAGGTATATTATGTACAGCTATTTAATTGATATTCAGACTTATGTTTTCAGTACTTTTAGAATATGGGGGATGTAGCAATAGGAATTTCCTGATATAAATCTATGTTAAATATCGATTGCATGCAACTTGGTGATTATATATTGGTTAAGTATAATATCTTGTGATGATGAACGCATGCTTATTTAGAATGTTTGGACTGGGACCAAATGTTGAATAATTTTTATATAGCTATTATAAATATAGCTTATGAGTTATTGTTGAGACATTACATACAGCCCAACAATGTAAGTAGAGAATGAAAAAAAAAAAAAAAAATTAGTGCACTATTGTATAGATGAAGGTCATTACAAAGTTGGTATCAGAGCAATGTTGGTCTGACGTATGTGATGTCGATAGGGCAAGAATTAGTTACATCCCCATAAGTACTGTACATGTCTGAGTATATACTGTACATAATTACGTAAATGGTACTAAATTTATTTGTTTTGTCCAGGCTACCTATAGAAAATGAGAGGACGAGGACGAGGACGTTATAAGAGTGTGAGGAGTGTCGGTAGAAGACAAGAAGTGCCGACACCTGAGACTTCGATTCCAGAACCTCCTCCTCCTCCTCAGCCAGAGCCTGATGGAAATCGAATGGATAGGCTAGAGAGAACTATAGATGCCATGTCCCAGAATATGAATGCCATGTCCGCCATGTTTACTCAGTTCATGGCAAATTTTAATAACAATCAGGGACAGGCAGCCCCACCATTGGCACCAGCACCACCACCTCCACCACCGGTAGTGCCTCCTCCTGTGCCTCCACCACCACCTGCTCCTCAGCCTCCGGCTCAGCCTGTACCTCCTCCGGCTCAGCCAACCCAGCCCCAGGCTCATCCTGAGGTACCTACTACAGTGCAGTCGCAGGCAGGACCAGTGGAAAGTTGTAATCTGACTCGGCTTCGAGAGTTCAAAAAGTTCGACCCTCCTAAGTTCAAGGGGGAAAAGGAACCGATGGTGGCGGAGAGTTGGGTGAACGAGATGGAGAAATTATTTGAGTACATGGCATGCTCTGAGGCAGAAAAAGTGGGCATGGCCACCTTCTTACTTGTGGATGAGGCAGAGCATTGGTGGAAGTCCACCAAGACGATATTGAAGGCTAGACATCCTGCAGTTACATGGGATATATTTCTAGACTGCTTTCGTGAACAGTACATTCCCCGTACGGCCCAGAAGAGGATGCAGACCGAATACTTGAATTTGACTCAGGGGAATCAGACGGTGGATCAATATGAGTCACGGTTTACATCCCTTAGCCGCTATGATCCACAGACGGTGAGTAGTGAGGAGCACCGTGTGGAGATGTTTATGGACGGATTACGACCATCTATCAGGTCCCGATTGGCCCCACTTGATATCTCTACCTACGGAGAGGCTGTTAGAAGGGCACAGTTATGTGAGCGAGATTTCGAATCCCAACAAGTGGAGTATGGGTCCCGTTTTAAGGGTAAAAGGAAGGAGATAAGTAAAAGAGCTGCAGATGATAAGTCTTTTGGAGTTGGGAGATTTGCTAAGAAGCCTAGGAGAGATGAGCCCTTTGCTAGGAGGCAGAGTGGAGATAGGACTGTTGGGGGTCGACCGACTAGGCCCATTATTACTGATAGGGGTGCGGATAGTCAGAAGAATACTACCGGGACAGCATGCAGTAATTGTGGAAGGGTGCATCCGGGTAGGCCTTGTCATTGGGTTACGGGCGCTTGTTTCGGGTGTGGACAAAAGGGTCACATGGTTAAAGATTGTCCGCTGAACAGGAATACACCAAAAGAGCCTGAGCGCCCTACCCAGCCCCAGAGTCGAGCCACCGCAGCAGATAAAGGCAAGAAAGCAGTGGTTCAGGGCCGAGTTTTTGCACTGGATCAAGGACCTGCGGACACTTCTTCGGATGTCATTAAGGGTAAGATACTTGTATCTGAAGTTATGGCACTTGCATTATTTGACCCTGGATCCACGCATTCATTTATATCGCCTGTTTTTGCTATGAAAATACATGTAAAACCAGAACCTTTAGGGCATATTTTGCAAATTAGCACTCCTTTAAAGGAATCTCATACGACTGATGTAGTGTATAAGAATTGCAAACTTAAGATAGGTAAGAAGGAATCAGTAGCCGATCTGGTACTACTAAATATGTATGACTTTGATGTGATTTTGGGCATGGATTGGCTATCTGCCAATCGAGTTAATTTAGGTTGCTACTCTAAGACTATAACCTTTACTTATCCCGAAAGATATGATGTAAAATTCAATTCTAAGTAATGAAAGCGTTTTGTTTTGTTGATTGAATGTTGTGAATGATAATTTATGTTGTCTATTTAATCATGAAGGGTTTCTTGCTTGTGTTGAGGATGTGGACAAACACCGTCCGGAATTACATGAGATCCCTGTGGTGAGGGACTTCCCTGATGTATTCCCGGATGAATTGCCAGGACTTCCCCCGGATAGGGAGTTAGAATTCGCTATTGATTTGATCCCTGGCACGGAACCCATATCTAAGCCACCGTATAGGATGGCCTTAGTCGAGCTGGATGAATTGAAGAAGCAGCTCCAAGAATTGTTAGAAAGAGGGTTCATTCGACCAAGCGTGTCTCCGTGGGGTGCTCCAGTCCTATTTGTCCGGAAGAAAGATGGTAGCCTTCGGTTGTGCATCGATTATCGGTGGTTGAATAAGGCTACTATCAAGAAACAAATATCCACTTCCCAGGATCGATGACTTATTCGATCAACTTAAGGGTGCTCAAATCTTTTCCAAGATTGATCTTAGATCGGGATATCATCAGTTGAAGATTAGAAGCGATGATATTCTTAAAACAGCCTTTAGGACCCGATATGGACACTATGAGTTCTTGGTGATGCCATTCGGGCTTACGAATGCACCCGCGGCTTTTATGAACTTGATGAATGAAGTGTTCAAGCCGTATCTAGACAGATTTGTCATCGTGTTCATAGATGACATCCTAGTCTATTCTAAGTCCTGGGAAGAACATGAGCAGCACTTGAGGATTGTACTCCAGGCTCTCAGGGATCGCAAGTTATATGCTAAGCTCAGCAAGTGCGACTTTTGGCTAAATCAGATTTCCTTTTTAGGTCATGTGGTGGATAAGGACGGGGTGTCTGTGGATCCGTCCAAGATAGAGGCTATTGTGCAATGGGATAGGCCAAAGTCAGTCACGGAGATTCGGAGTTTCCTTGGTTTAGCTGGTTATTATCGGAGATTTGTTGAGGGATTTTCCAGATTAGCTGCTCCTCTAACACGCCTCACGCGTAAAGATGTAAAATTTGAGTGGGATGACGCCTGTGAGCGTAGTTTCCAAGAGTTGAAGCATCGATTGACCTCAGCACCAATCCTTACTCTTCCTAGTGGTTCAGGAGGTTTCTCGGTGTACAGTGATGCATCGGCTCAGGGTTTGGGTTGTGTGCTTATGCAGAATGGAAGAGTAGTGGCATATGGGTCTAGACAGCTTAAAGATCATGAAAGAAACTATCCCACTCATGACTTGGAGTTGGCCGCAGTAATTTTTGCTTTGAAGATCTGGCGGCATTATCTTTATGGGGAAAGATTTCAGATATTTACGGATCACAAAAGTTTGAAGTATTTGTTCTCCCAGAAAGAGTTAAATATGAGACAAAGGAGATGGATGGAACTTCTAAAGGATTACGATTGCGAGATCTTATATCACCCAGGTAAAGCTAATGTTGTTGCTGATGCTCTTAGTCGGAAACACCTGGGATTGGTCTCTTATATGATGGTCCGAGAGTTTGATTTACTAGAACAGTTTGCAAGTCTGAATTTGAACATCTCCTCTTCTGAGAGGTATGGTATGGTGGCGAGTATGAGAATTGAACCTGACTTGATGGAGAGTATTAGACGTGCTCAGAGAGAGGATCAATATTGTGTGGATATGACTAGTCAGATTCAGACAAGTGAGCATATTGATTTTGCAATGGGGTCTGATGGTCTACTAAGGTTTAAAGGCCGAATTTGTATCCCGGATGATAGAGGTCTCAAGGATCTTATTTTATCTGAAGCTCACTCTACTAAGTATACTTTACACCCGGGTAATACAAAGATGTATCATAATCTACGTAAAGTGTATTGGTGGTCTGGAATGAAGAGAGATATAGCTGATTTTGTTGCTAAGTGCCTCACCTGTCAGCAGGTAAAGGTAGAGCATCAGAGGCCAGCTGGGTTACTTCAACCTCTATCTATACCTACTTGGAAATGGGAGCATGTTACCATGGACTTTATCATGGGACTACCCAGAACTAGGAGAAATCATGATGCTATCTGGGTTATTGTGGATAGACTTACAAAATCAGCCCACTTTTTGGCTATGAAGTCTACAGATACTCTTAATGCTCTAGCTAGTATGTATGTTAAGGAGATTGTACGGCTTCATGGAGTTCCAGCGAGCATCACTTCTGACCGAGATTCCCGGTTTACATCCCATTTTTGGGAACATTTTCAGGATGCCATGGGATCTCGACTGAATTTTAGCACCGCGTTTCACCCACAGACAGATGGGCAATCTGAACGTACGATTCAGACTTTAGAAGACATGTTGAGAGCGTGTGCTATGGACTTTAAGGGCTCCTGGGACGATCATCTTCCTTTAGCCGAGTTTGCATACAATAATAGCTATCATTCGAGCATTGGAATGGCACCGTATGAAGCTTTATATGGTAGAAAGTGTCGTTCTCCAATTGCTTGGGAAGAAGTGGGCGAACGTAAGATACTTGCTCCCGACTTGATAGAACAAGCTTCCGAGGATGTTCGATTGATTTGTGAGAGGCTTAGAACAGCTCAAAGCCGACAGAAGAGCTATGCTGATAGTAGGCGTAGACACTTGGAGTTCTCTGTAGGTGATTTTGTGTTTTTGAAGGTTTCCCCATCGAAGGGTATTATGAGGTTTGGCAGGAAAGGAAAACTTAGTCCTCGTTTCATCGGGCCTTTCGAGATTCTAGACCGAGTAGGAGATGTAGCATACCGGTTGGCTTTACCTCCTGAGTTAGCCGGAGTACATAATGTATTTCATGTATCTATGCTACGCAAGTATCACCCCGATCCGTCACATGTCATTCAATATGAGCCTCTGGAAATTAGAGAAGATATGAGCTATGTGGAGAAACCGATACGGATTGTGGATAGAAAGGAGAGAGTACTACGGTCTAAGAGTATCCCATTGGTAAAGGTGCTCTGGCAATACCATACTACTGAGGAAGCAACATGGGAGCTTGAAAGTCTTATGAAGGAAAAGTATCCAGAGCTATTCGATCAGAGGTTACCCGATGCAAATTTGGAGGACCAAATTTCTTAAGGTGAGGAGAATGTAACATTTCAAGTATTCCTCCTTTATAAGTAAATTAATTTTGGTCATGGAGAGATTAGACTTAAAATTTAAGAATGTGTTTAAAAATTTAAAATATATATATATATACATATATATATATATATATATATATATATAAAAAGGGGGAGTGATGATGTCAAGAGCATGAAGCTAATAAAATTAGATAAATGGAACATAGTATCAAATATTTATTTAAAGACATACACTTAGGTAAAAAAAAAAAAAAAAAAAAAATTAGATAGTAGAGAATAAAATATGGGTGTACTGTGCATGAAGCTTCTTGGAGAAGCTTTGGCAGCCAACAAAATCCCACTAACTATTATTTTATGTTATTTTTGTTTTCTCCAGCCGTTTCTTACTTGCTCCTCATCGTCCATCATCACCATCCTCATCTGAACTTTAGCCATTCTAAATCCTTTCTTTGACTACTACTGTGTTGGAAGCATTCCTTTCTCTTCCTCACCATTTTATTGCAACGTGGATGCACTAATTAACGGCAGCCAAGATTCAAGGAAAGAGTGGCATCGATGGAGATTTAAGTCTGGTTTTAGAAAGCCAAAACAGGGGAAAATAGCAGAGTTCTTTCTCTCTTGTTTTGCTAACACGAAATGGGTTGTTGGTAGGAGGAAACGTGAGTAAGAGGCTGAATTTGAAGAGGAAGTGTAAGGCTGATCTGACATTGAAGCAAAGGTCAAAGAAAAGAGTGACAAACAGTGGCATTTTCCTCCAACAATTCCAGGATAGCAAGGGACTATATCGGGTTTGGAGAGTAGCTGGAAGTTGCTATTCTAGGTGTGCCATTCGGCTAGAACAACAGCAAACAAAGGGGCTGTCTCGGGTTAAAAAGGGCTGCTGGAAAGGTGGAATATTTTCTGTTTGAGATTGTCCTCTTCACGTGAATGTTGACCAAGGAAAATGGTGGTCTGAACGTGAGGATCTCTTTGGAAGCACTAATTGTAAGGCTCCAACCGAAGCAGTGGCTGCAATTTTATGAAGTCATAATAGCTCCCAAAGCAGCAAAAAATTAAGCCACATTAAGGGCCATCGGTGTTGACAAACAAACAAAGGTAAGAGTTAAATTAGTTATGAATACTTAAAGGATGTTGGCCGAGTGAAATGGGATGATGAAATATTATTGTTGATGTAGGTTGGAGTGGGAAAAGAACATTTAAGTAGGTGAAGGAGTCTTTGGCATCCAAGGAAAATGTTGCAAGGTAATGCACTTAAAGGGGACTTTAGAAATATACACTTCCTTAAGGTGATATAAATTTACCTAAGATAAATCCATAATATAAATTCTATTGTTTTATGCTTTTATGTAGGAAGAAAGGAGACAAGTAGAGAACATTAAGCACTCCAAATATTTAAGACCAAAGAAAAAGGAAATATAAAGTGGTGAAAATTCAAGAGGTGCAAGCACATAATATCAATACTCGTGCTACATATTGAGGTGAGGGATATATATCGGAAACGTAGGGGATACTAAATAAATATTAAAATCAACTGCTTGTGGTATATAAACTGTATCTCTTTGCAGGAGGTTTTTACTAAAATTAAGCCGTTATGCTGCCGGATTTTCATACAATATTGGTTCATAAAATGAGCTAGAGTTCATGAAAATGATTTGAAATAACACTCCTCTAGCTAGTTTTGTTTTGAAAGTAAGTACGAAATGACAGTATTTTGACTACTTTGGAAGTCATATTTGAAAGCTCCTATTTTATACAGACCATCGAGCGTTGTATTTATTTTGGAAATGATACGTATGGAAATGTTTTTGAGACATGAGTTAATAATCATAGCAGTAATGTTTTGGACTACTGTGGGACCTTGATCCAGTCCACAGTAGGTAATGTTCTGGACTACTGTGGGACCTTGATCCAGTCCACAGTAGGTAATGTTTTGGACTACTGTATGATTTTGATCCAATCTACAGTAGAGTTTCGAATTGCTGTGTGACCTTGATCCAGTCCACAGCGGGCCCAGTAGACACCTGATCAGTGTTCTCTGTGGACCCCTCTGGACTATGGCCATATGTCAACTGTATCTTCCCGCATGGGAATAATTGAACTGCTTGATTATTTTGCTTAATGATCATGTCTCCAGCTTATGATATATATATGATTCCTTTCGTACTTATGCCAATACAGATATTGAATGTTATGACGAGAATAATGTTTTGAATGGAAGTGTTTATCAATGTTTTGAAAGAAATGCTTTTAACGCATTGCATAAGCATGTTGATTTCTAAACTTTATGAAAAATAGTATTTGAGTTAAATGAATGTTCTGAACGTGCATATAGAAATTTAGTATCCGTCTCTTATATTTATTTCTTACTGGGCTTTCCAAAAAGCTCACCCCCTCCTCCACCTCCCAGATTATTTGCGGTAGGAGCGTATACGTGGGGAGCTATCGCGTTCTTCGAGGATTTTGGTTCTACCTTGGAGGTATATTATGTACAGCTATTTAATTGATATTCAGACTTATGTTTTCAGTACTTTTAGAATATGGGGGATGTAGCAATAGGAATTTCCTGATATAAATCTATGTTAAATATCGATTGCATGCAACTTGGTGATTATATATTGGTTAAGTATAATATCTTGTGATGATGAACGCATGCTTATTTAGAATGTTTGGACTGGGACCAAATGTTGAATAATTTTTATATAGCTATTATAAATATAGCTTATGAGTTATTGTTGAGACATTACATACAGCCCAACAATGTAAGTAGAGAATGAAAAAAAAAAAAAAAAATTAGTGCACTATTGTATAGATGAAGGTCATTACACAAGTATCTAAAACGAGTAATAAATTCTAAATCATAAGGGATGTTTCTAAAATATGGCATCTTATCCAGTAAGAAATTCGTGTATTCTGAAAATCATATGTAAACCAAATCAGTACAACAGATCACTTTAACAAAGTCATGCTATGCAAATATGTAAACAGTCGTCTTCAGAAATCATATCATATTTCAGAATTCAATCATAAAAATCTGTATCATATCATTTTCATATTCAGAGTTCGGAAATCAGATATTCAGAAATCATTCAGAAATCAGAAAATAACAGAAAGTGGAGACATGGCAGTAACTCGATATACATCAAGCAGCAAAGATATCCCATAGTGATAATAACAGATAGACGTATGGCCATAGTCCAAGTGGTCTACAGTGAACACTGATCAGGTGTCATCTGTGACCGCTGCGGACTGGATCAAATCACACAGCAACATAGTGCACAAAATTCATATCAGATACAAATACTGTAGGACCCGAAGGTCAAACTACAGCCAAATACTATAGGCCCCGAAGGTCACGCTATAGCCAGATACTGCAGGCCCCGAAGGTCACGCTGCAGCCAGATACTGCTGGATCCAAAATATACAGCAGTCCAAATACTGCAAGATTACGGTTAGCCAGTGTCTCAAAACGTAAGTTTCATAGTTTCAGAGTTCAAATCCGTAAGTCAAAACATACAAATATTTATAAAAGTTCATAAAGCAAATCACTGCATAAAATCAGAATTAAGAGTTCATAATGCAGATTGTTGCATAAAATCAGAATTATTTTCCAAATATTCAAAAACCTAGTAATTTCCAAAATATATAAAGAAATAGGTTTTAGTACCGTAATTTATAATAAATCCAGAAAACCAAATTTAAGCTAAAAAAAGTCATAAGTCTGTAAAATCATGCAATTTAATAAGCTTTCAATAAAAATTGAATTCTTTAGATAATTCAAGCTAATGCAGAGTTTTATAAATCCAAATTCGGAGGAGTAATTTCAAAACTCATAAAGGTTCTAAAAATCAATTAAAATGCAAGGAATTCCAAAAATCCGAAAACTTCTTAACTTTTCATAAATATTTCTAAAACACTAACTTTAGGTAATTTTCATAAAATAAAATTTACTTTGAAAATTCATGAATATACTAAAATCATGCAATTTAATATTTCCAAGATTGAATTCCTTAAAAGTTTTATTCTTAAAAAGTTTTCTTAGCTTTTTAGCCGAAATCGCAGAAATCAATATCCTTACGAAAGTTCGATAGCATGACGGTACCAATTTTCTAAAGTCTTGCAAAGCATACGCAATTCATAAAACATAATGCAATTGATCTTAAAATCATTTCAATATCTCCTACGTTTCTTATACATATCCCTTACCTCAATCAAGCACAATCGAAATCAAATCTAGCAGTCCTGTAGTCGATATTCAACAATTGAGCTTGTATAATCCCACTCACCAACTTACTCCCGAACTGCAGAAAAGTCATTTAAATATTTTTAATTTTCGGATCATCACTATCTATTTGACTCAATTGAAAATTCCATAATGTAACATTTAACCATATAATTACCGACTCTCTATTCAATTTCATGCTCTATTGTATAATCATTCAATTTAGTAATCCTATATAGTCTACACAATATAAATCTACCGCGGACTTGTATAAAAGTCTTACCTACTCCGAGTTTAGCGTGAGCGCACACCAAGATTAGCTAGACAAGCGTCCGTCTTCCATTTGTCGCACTACATATTCAAACAGCATAAATTGACTTAGTACCATTTAACTAAAATTTTATATTATACTTATAAAAATTCGAGGCTTGCTATAATAATTTTCTTACAAATATTGATTCTAAAGCTCAAGCAAGATATCATATTTTCACCTTTATTTCCTTTTACTTTTCTTTCTTTCCTTGGCGTGAACAACCTTGGCAGCTCATCTTTCCTTGGTTACACCCTCTTAAGCATTTGAAATATCACCACTATTTAATGTCCAAGCATCATCGTAACAGCTTTGTAAAATAGCCCTTAACAGACCTGCTTCACACCTCACAAACAGTCCACTTCCACCATGTTTTCAGTCCTTGGTTCTGACCCCTGTTTCACAACCTACAAGCCAACTTAAACCAACTCGTGAAAGCCTTCCATTTAGCCCCTAACCGACCAGCTTCAACCTTTGTTTTCAAACCCCTTTTTGGCTCCTTAAACTACATTACGAGCAAGCCTTAACACACCTTAACTAGCTACTGTTTTCATGCCCAAAACCATCAGGAAAAGCCACGCATGACCTACTCTTCTAGCCTAAAATAGCACCGGGTTACAACCTTAAGCTTCAACCGTAGCAACCTGCTTCAAACGGACCCCATTTCCAACATTTAAAACACTTCCACAACAACTCCATAACGGTCTAATACCTCATGAAGTAGCCACTTACAGTAGCTAAGCAGAGCTTCCTTAAGCCGAGAATGGTGCTTCTTTAGCCACCAAAACAGTCACGCAGCAGCTCCCCTTTATAATATTTTCAGGCCATCGATTCCACCTTGTACAGCCACCGTAAACAGCCACATTCCTTGCTGTAGCCCAGAATTGAAACCTATTTCCTCCTTGCCTATGTGCTCCTCACCTAACCCTCCTACCTCACCCCTGCTCTTCGATTTTCACTCTCCAAATCACTCTTTCCTTTAACCTTTATTGTTGATACAAAAGGGGGTTAAGTTGCAGCAACTCGTGAGGACGTAAATGATAAACTCTCGTACAACAGAAAATAAAAGAGAAGGATTGAAGCGGCTGTTGTTAAGACTAGTGATGATGATGAACGGTGATAGTAAAGATGAAAGTGGCCGGTGGAAAATGATGTTAGTGGAGTAACGTTCTCCAATCTTCTCAAGAAAGCCACACCCGTATCCCAATATGTATTCAATTGTCAAATCAGTTTATATATTTATTTTATCATTTCACTTTCTTTTCTTGTCACTTGACTTTATTTTTAAGCCAATAAATTCAAAACAGACAACTCACGTGAGTTTGGTTCTCCTTCTCTACTTACATATTATTTATTTATATATTTATTTTTATACGTCCGTAGTTTGCAAAGGGTTTGGTCACTAAACCAAGACAAGTTTCCTTTGAAGCTTGTCTAGCTATTTTATTTATATATATATATATATATATATGATTTATATCAATAAATTTATATTTATAATAAATATTTTATGTATTTATTTTGTATTTTATTTCTTTCATTTCTTTAATGTATATGTATATATTCCTTTTATCCCTTTAATATACATATATATTATTTTATTTAATGTACATATATATATATATATAGATATATTTATTTCCCTAACTTAAGTCATAAAATATCATTTTAATTGAAGTTCCTAAAATTAAATCATTACTTAATTAATTTATTCCTATAACTCTCGAATACTTAATATAACTTATACTCGTCTAAGTTATATTTGTTTATTAATCGGTGTCGAAAATCACGGTTATCACAATATAAAGGTATTTTTATACAAATACATATATATTTAAATGTGATATATAGTATATATTATTATATAGTGGTATATAAATATATATATATACTATTTTATAAATTTAAATAATACATATGTATACAAATATAACCTCTTATGTATATATATATAAGAAAGGTAAATATTATTTTACATTAAAGTTTGTATATATATATATATATATTGAATTATTTCATTTAAGTAAATATATATATTAATACTAAATAAATTGTATACATATATATGTATATTATGTATAAAATATATATATGTGTGTTATAATTTATATTTATATATATATATTATATAAATATAATTGAATAAATAAAAAAGAAAACAGAAGGAAAGAAATCGGGAAGAATCTCGATTCTGCTTCCCGATGCAGTCGACCACCGTCGGCTGGCCAAGTGAGGGAGAGAGGAGAGGAGCGACGTTGCCGGCGAGCCGAGGGCTGGAAAAGGAGGCGACTGGCAATGGAAAAAGGAAAGAAACAGAAACGGAAAAGAGGCGAACCAAAGGAAAACCGAAAGAGAAAAGGAGAAGAGGAAATCGGCGGTGTCGGCCGGTCCAGGCACCGCCACCCTACCATCGACCTCGGCGGAGGTGAGGGGAAGAAGAAGGAAGCCACCGGTGAGGCCAACTGCGATCGAGGAAGGAAGAACGGAGGAAGAGAAAAGCCGATCCTTCCGTCGCCAGATCCATCGCCGTGCTGTCGATCCGAGATGAACGGAGACCATCAGCAAGTTCACCGTGATGTCGGCCAGCTGTGGAGCCTCCGAACCGCCGAAGAACCGGCCACCGGATAAGAATCAGCCGTCGAAAAGGTTGAACTGGTTTGACCGATCTGACCAGAAAAGGAAAAAAAAAGAAGAAAGAAAAGAAAAGGAAAAGAAAAGAGAAAAAGAAGAAAAAAAACAGAGAGAAAAGGAAATTTTCGGGAATTCGAAAATTCCTGAGAATTCGCAAATTACGGAAATCTCAAAAATTCGGTAAGAATTACGGAAATTATTTTCTATTATCTAATTAAATAAATTATGGAAAAATTCTAAATTTTAGAATTTGATTTCCAGAAAAATTTCCTCAATGACCGAGACGTTAGAATCGAAAGAGATGGAGTACGGGCATGATCGATAACGAGAAAGTCGCCAACCCGGAAAAAGGTAAGGGAGGCATGTGCAGCCTGTAACGATATTCGGTATGCACATTTTAATTATGCATAAATTTAATTATGCATTAAATTTATAAAATGCCATGAAAAATGCTTGGTTGGAAAATTGTGATGATTTATCGGTTGAAAATATAAACTGTATTTTCCGTGCAGGAGGCTAGCCAATCGGCAGTCATTATACTACCGAAAAATATTAGAAAATTATCGAAAATCATAATAAATAATTTTATGTCACGAGAAATGATTTTTAACCACGAAAATCGAGAAAATGAATATTTTCATTAAAAACATGAATAAAATGAAAGTGATTTTAAAATATTCATGTTTTCAAGAATTGTGATAATGAAATCACCGAAAATTCTCTTTGAGAATGGTGATAATGGAATCACAGAAAATTCTCTTTATATGTAAATTACATGTAATACTAGATGAAAAATGAAAAGAAATAAAGTGAATATTTTTATAAATATTTCTTAAATGTTCACTAAATGGTTTTATAACCTTTATGGTTTTAAATTATGAAATTATATATTTTTAAAAATTCCATAAAGGTTTATTGATGATGAAAAATACCATTTTAAGACTAACATTATCATGATGATATGTGATATGTGATATGTGATATGTGATATGTAGTCCCGGTCGACACCTGATTGGTGATCCGCCAAGGACAATTATAGACTATGGCCATAGATCTAACATGATTATTTTATACCCTTCGGGGTCTGTAGCATGATATGAGTGATGATTGCCTCAGTCTCCATATATGAAAATGTTTTATATGATATGTGATACGTGAAATGTAAATGTTTTACATGATATGTGACAAGTTAAATGAAAGTGATTTACAGCATTTTACATAATGCTTATTACGGTATTGATTTTAGTACTACGAGATAATTTTCATATGACATGTGATATGAACACGTATTATGTTTTCAAAAGGGAAAAGAGTTTATAAGTCTAATATTCTTACTATGATTTTAAATTGAATATTAGACTACATGTGACATGAATATGTGATATATTTTCCAAAAAGGAAAGAGGAGGAAATAAATCTAATATTCTTATTATAATTTCTTAAATTGAATATTAGATTTAAATGATGTATATGTTATACGAAAAGGATTTAATAGCTTATTTTGCTATTAAAAGTACTGTACTAATTATAAATTGTACAGTAAAATACGAAAGGAATTTAAAAGAAAATGATGATAGTTTTAAATTAATATTTATCTAAAAGAATAGATAAATATTAGTTATTTATTTTAAATGCTTTAGATTCATAAAAGCATAAGATGAAAAGGATACGAAATGAAAGGAAAAAGGATTTAAATTTCAAAAGAAATTTATTACTCTCTACAGTTGCTTCTAGGTTCCGGGACAAGACAGGTATTTGAAAATACCTGCCTTACTCCATCCGGGTCCCTAGTCGACTGTAGTATCCTTCCTACATGTGAGCCTAGAGCCCTTCTAGGAAAATTTAAAGAAAGTGAAAGTTTTTCAGCATATAAATAGCTGAATATCAAGTGTTGTATATAACTCTCTTACTGAGCTGTGGTTTACTCACCCCTTAATTTTAACATTTCAGATTTTCGAGGACTAAGAGTCTGACATCTGAGGATTTCGACTGTGCATTTAAGGACGATGCGACAGCTTGATTTATGACATGATGTACGATCATTTATTTTTTGTATTTAGACTTATCTACAGTACTACTTCCTTATGAATTAAAATAGAGGATGTAATTCATATTATAATTTTATATGAAATTGTTTATATATAAAAGAAAAGTAAAGTATCGCAAACAGCCCAACCATCAAAATTGTATAGAAAAAGATGAAAAATTGGGTCACTGGTTGTGACAGATTTAATAGTATCAGAGCAGGGTTGGCCTGATGTCTGTGGATACTTTTGGAAAGAAAATGTGTTGAAAAGGTTAACATCCCCTGTAGTACTGTGTAGTCTGAATACATAGAGAAAATAAATGATTGCAAATTGAATTAAATGTTTTAAAAAAAGGAGTGAGAATTATGAACTAAGGACGTCAAAGAGGGAAAACGGCCCTAGAAATTTTCTGAAATGGTGATCTTATAGTCTAAATGAAGGTCGGTTTGGTAAGGAATAGCGAAGGACTCGGTGAGGGCCCCACTAGTACTTTTTTGTCTGGATCGAATTGAGACCTTAAAGTGATGATATAAAGGAGGGGAATGAAATATCATGATTAAATAGACCTTAAGATCACCGATTGAATGTAATTTTGAAGAGTGAGAAAATTTTTGGCCAAAAATGACCAAAATACCCCTACCTCCAAAATTTCACCTAAAGTCATAATAGACCAATAGAAGTTGGAATTGACTGATTTGACAGAGTAAATAAATGAATCAAGGTAGAGTATGTGTTAAAATGAAATGAATGTTAAATGTCTCTGCCTTGAGAATATACGGTGGAAATGATAGGACACAGAGATGAAATGTCCAAAATGATAAGAGATGTGTGGTTAAAGAAAGTATCGGATGTGATTCCCGATAAATTTCCAAAGTAACATAGATTCGAGAGATCGAGTTAGCATTGACTCGATCGTGGATATGAAATTTATTTCTAAGCTTATATCGGAGAATATAGAAGAATCCGAAAAGCTTAAGAAAACAACTTTGGAAAATTTTGTGAATAATGAAATTCACATGTATTGATATAAAGGATGGAAATAAAGATGATGTTAATGAGAGGATGAAATATAAGAGGTATTAAATTCCTATTGTGCAATAAAGTTCTTATTAAGAATGAATATTAGTTTGTATGGAATTGATGCCTTATTGAGTTTAATTAGAGATGTATAAGAGTTTATACGATTAGTCTCTGTACCAGGCATCATCATATAAAAGTTGAAGACTGATGGTCATAAGATGATAATGATTAGAACTCGATAAATTTCTTACGAGTTCCTATTGAGGTTTACATGATTAATGAAATACCTTGTGAGGTATATAAGACTAATGAATGAGGCATCCATATATGGATAAAGTGATGAGATATTGATATAGTTTAAGACATCAATGGAAAATGAGCAGTATAGTGGTATGACCCTACGGACTCTCAAAGACTGTGATCTATATGTTGAGATTGGCAAATAGGAGATTTGGCTAGACAGTATCTCTTCTGAGATATATGATCTCGAATGACAGAGCGATGTGGATCTGTCTATGATGAAGAGATAATGATTAAGATACGAAATGTACTGGGTCTAGCTAGATATTATTGCCAGTCTATATAAGAGTTTATGGGACTAGTTGCTCTACAGATGTGACTGATAATTAAATAAGTTTAAGTCGATGAATGAATAAGTATAAAGATGGTATGCAAAATGTTAAAAGATTTTAACAGTAGAGTACCATACCATTTGAGAAAACCGACTGAAATGATGATGAAGGAAAAGATGAATATGTAATAAGAAGATAAGTACATGATGAGAAAGGAACACGAATACGAAGTAGTTCCCGATTTTGAAACTAAAAGTGATTTTGTGGTTATCACATGATTATGGCTAGATGAAAGATCGAGTCAAACTCGACAGATGAAATTTAATGATACTCAAAGGAGTAAATAAATGATTTACATTATTTACTACCAGCTATGTAAGTGGAAAAAAAATGAATGATAAATATATATACACCCACCTCGAAAATGGTGGAATTATATCGATAATGTGGTGACGAAATTGATGATTTTATTTGTCACCTATGGAATCTAAATTATAAGAAAAGATTTCATGCTTAAGTATATTCTAAAACCTAAGTGATATAGAGTATACCATAAGAATAAGAGATGTAATGATGAGATTACATGGAAAGACGATATGGAGAGAAAATGATGAGTAACAATAAAGTCTGCAATGAGGTGCAGCCCGGATGAAATAAATGTGAAAATGAGTATTGTGGATAATAAAGAGTCTAAAGGAGATATGATAATATAGAAGTGATTAAGGACTAATAGTCTAATGAAATCACTTCTCCATTATCAAACTCTTAGATTCCTTAGTGCCATAGTCGAAATATGATTATAAAATGATGAGAATGTATGTGAAGTTCCAATAAGCCCTATATGTGATAAGAATCTTTGAGTAGCTATATGTTTATGGGAAATAGCAAAAGGCTCTGAGATTCCAAATTTATAGACAGCACTGCTCCGTACATGATGTAAATATGTGAGCGTAGTATGGAAACGCTCGATGATATGTTGAGTGAGCGGATGCACGAGATGTGAAGGCTACTGGACAATTACGTACAATTGATTAACTTGTTTAAATGACAGTTACCAAACTATATCGACTTGGCATCAAATAAGAAAGATGGATGATGAACCATATGAATCATATGTGATATGAAAACGAGTGGAAATGGATAACTCCCAATTGATAAGAAATTTAAGGGAGTATAAGTATATGATGAAAGATGATATGCAATGGTATCAAAAGGGATTCTGATGTTGATGATATACTGGCAGTATTACTTAAAAGATGATTGAGAGGACAAGAATGATAAGCATACAAGATGCTACCACCTTTTAATTTAAGTTAAATTTGGAGGACCGAATTTCTTAAGGTGGAGAGAATGTGATAACCGCGAATTTTCAAATTTTGATATTATTTATTCGAAAATTTAATTTTAATGCGAAAGATAAATGAAAGTAAATAAATAAATTATTTACAAGATGGAATATTGTAGGAAATTCGTAAGCGATAAAGTTGAGGAAATTAATTTGGATAAATTTGAATCCAAATTAAATAAGAAAATGAGGAAGGAAAATGATATCTATTTATATAATTATATATTATATAAATGTATTTTTATACAAATACATATGTATTTAAATGTGATATATAGTATATATTATTATAAAGTGGTATATAAATATATATATACTATTTTATAAATTTAAATAATACATATGTATACAAATATAACCTCTTATGTATATATATATGTATAAGAAAGGTAAATATTATTTTACATTAAATTTTGTATATATATATATATATATATTGAATTATTTCATTTAAGTAAATATATATTAATACTAATTAAATTGTATACATATATATATATATGTATATTATGTATAGAATATATATGTGTTATAATTTATATTTATATATATTATATAAATATTATTGAATAAATAAAAAAGAAAGCAGAAGGAAAGAAATCGGGAAGAATCCCGATTCTGCTTCCCGATGCAGCCGACCACCGTCGGCCAGCCAAGTGAGGGAGAGAGGAGAAGAGCGACGTCGCCAGCGAGCCGAGGGCTGGAAGAGGAGGCGACCGGCGACGGAAAAAGGAAAGAAACAGAAACGGAAAAGAGGCGAACCAAAGGAAAACCGAAAGAGAAAAGGAGAAGAGGAAATCAGCGATGCTGGCCGGTCCAGGCACCGCCACCCCGCCGTCGACCTCGACGGAGGTGAAGGGAAGAAGAAGGAAGCCACCGGTGAGGCCAACGGTGGTCGAGGAAGGAAGAATGGAGGAAGAGAGAAGCTGAACCTTCCGCCGCCAGATCCACCGCTGTGCCGTTGATCTGGGATGAACGAAGACCATCAACAAGTTCGCCATGAGCCATCGAACCGCCGGACAACCAACCACCAGAGGAGAACCGACCGTCAAAAAGGTTGAACTGGTCTGACCGGTCTGACCAGAAAAGGAAAAAAAAGAAAGAAAAAAAGGAAGAAAAGAAAAGGAAAAGAAAAGAGAAAAAGAAGAAAAAAAAAGAGAGAAAAGGAAATTTTCGGAAATTCAAAAATTACGAAAATCCCGAAAATTCGGTAAGAATTACGAAAATTATTTTCTATTATCTAATTAAATAAATTATGAAAAAATTCTAAATTTTAGAATTTTATTTCTAGAAAAATTTCCTCAATGACCAAGACGTTAGAATCAGAAGAGATGGAATATGGGCGCGACCGATAACGAGGAAGTCGCCGACCAGGTAAAAGGTAAGGGAGGTATGTGTAGCCTGTAAGGAAATTCGGTATGCACATTTTAATTATGCATAAATTTAATTATGCATTAAATTTATAAAATGCCATGAAAAATGCTTGGTTGGAAAATTGTGATGATTTACCGGTTGAAAATATAAACTGTATTTTCTGTACAGGAGGCTAGCCAATCGGCAGTCGTTATATTGCTGAAAAATATTAAAAAATTATCGAAAATCATAATAAATGATTTTATATCACGAGAAATGATTTTCAACCACGAAAATCGAAAAAATGAATATTTTCATAAAAACATGAATAAAATGAAAGTGATTTTAAAATATTCATGTTTTCAAGAATTGTGATAATGAAATCATCGAAAATTCTCTTCGGGAATGTTGATAATGAAATCACCGAAAATTCTCTTTATATGTAAATTACACGTAATACGAGATGGAAATTGAAAAGAAATAAAGTGAATATTTTTATAAATATTTCTTAAATATTCACTAAATGGTTTTATAACCTTTATGGTTTTAAATTATGAAATTATATATTTTTATAAATTCCATAAAGGTTTATTAATGATGAAAAATATCGTTTTGAGACTAACCTTATCATGCTGATATGTGATATGTGATATGTGACATGTGATATGTGATATGTGATATGTAGTCCCGGTCGACACCTGATCAGTGATCCACCGAGGACAATTATAGACTTTGGCCATAGATCTGACATGATTATTTTATACCCTTCGGGGTCTATAGCATGATATGAGTGATGATTGCCTCAGTCTCCATATATGAAAATGTTTTATATGATATGTGATACGTGAAATGTAAATGTTTTACATGATATGTGACAAGTTAAATGAAAGTGATTTACAACATTTTACATAATGCTCATTACGATACTGATTTTAGTACTACGAGATGATTTTCATATGACATGTGATATGAACACGTATCATGTTTTCAAAAGGGAAAAGAGTTTATAAGTCTAATATTCTTACTATGATTTTAAATTGAATATTAGACTATATGTGACATGAATATGTGATATGTTTTCCAAAAAGGAAAGAGGAGGAAATAAATCTAATATTCGTATTATAATTTTTTAAATTGAATATTAGATTTAAATGATATATATGTTATACGAAAAGGATTTAATAGCTTATTTTGCTATTTAAAGTACTGTACTAATTATAAATTGTACAGTAAAATACGAAAGGAATTTAAAAGAAAATGATGATAGTTTTAAATTAATATTTATCTAAAAGAATAGATAAATATTAGTTATTTATTTTAAATGCTTTGGATTCATAAAAGCATAAGATGAAAAGGATACGAAATGGAAGGAAAAAAGATTTAAATTTCAAAAGAAATTTATTATTCTTTACAGTTGCTTCTAGATTTCGGGACAAGACAAGTATTTGAAAATACCTGCCTTACTCCATCCGGATCCCTAGCCGACTGTAGTATCCTTCCTACATGTGAGCCTAGAGCCCTTCTAGGAAAATTTAAAGAAAGTGAAAGTTTTTCAGCATATAGATAGCTGAATATCAAGTGTTGCATATAACTCTCTTACTGAGCCGTGGTTTGCTCACCCCTTAATTTTAACATTTCAGATTTTCGAAGACTGAGAGTCTGACATCTGAGGATTTCGGCTGTGCATTTAAGGATGATGCGACAGCTTGATTTATGACATGAGGTACGATCATTTATTTTCTATATTTAGACTTATCTACAGTACTACTTCCTTATGAATTAAGATAGGGGATGTAATTCATATTATAATTTTTATATGAAATTGTTTATATGTAAAAGAAAAGTAAAGTATCGCAGACAGCCTAACCGTGAAAATTGTATAGAAAAAGATGAAAAATAAGGTCACGGGCTGTGACATTTATAGTTAAACATAAAGTATAATTTAAAGGAATTAATATTATTTTTGCAGCTTTCAATCCAAAGGAATAAAGTTACAGAAGTGGTGGAATTGAATTTCCATATGGCACAATAAATAAGGTAAGGAATATATATGGAGGTTGTTAGGAAAATACTGTGCTTGCATGGGAAATTGGTGGATTTGGAAATTATATATTGTGAATTTTTATGCAGGGGGTTAGGATAAACTTAATCGTCATTCCATTGTAATTATAGAAAAATTCCTTCCTTAAATTTACCACTTAAATATGTTTAAATGTGTAAATTTAAAGTTTATGGCAAGTGGAATATGTTCTAAAGATTATTTCAATTATTTTAGAACATATATTTGATTTTATTGATTTTTCTTTATAAAGAATATTTACTTCTATTATTATGGATTGATTGAAAATCATTTATTAAATGATTATTTTTAGTTATTGATTTTACCGATATTTGAATTTAATTAAATTTTAAGATTGTTGCTCCGTGATGACCATGCATTTACCGATAGCGAATTACATGTTACTGACTATGAGACATTAGGGCAAGTTTGCAGTCCCACAGTTGTCATATGCCCAATGTACACTGTGGATCATTAAGCAATGGCCATTGTTACTGATAGGAACATCTTAAGGATAGATTCCTGGCCCAACTTGGGTACGCTTGATTCCTATACCGACTATTGAAACTGTTTATGCATGAGTCGCTTTGGGTGTTGACTGTCTCTACTGACTGATATGAATTACTGATTTATCGACTTACCGTTACCAATTTATTTATTTATTGAATTAATTATTTCCGTTGAATTACCAAAATTAAGTATATTATATGATTTTTAAATTGCACATAGTAGCATAGTATTACATTTCTATATATATCTCCTTACTAAGCGTAAACTCACCCCTTAAATTTCATCCCAGAATATTTGCAGTGACCTTCCGCTCATACGAGAGGAGCACGATTTTTGGACCCTACAGTATTTCCTTCGAGACTGGTTGTTTATCCAGTGAAGGTATATTGTATTTTCTATATATCTCAGACTTGTCTGGTACAGTACTTATTATGTTGTAAAGGCTAAGGGGATGTAAATTAAAAAGAAAGAAATTTTGTATATGTGTCTAGAGACCTGCATTTTTACATAAGGATATATCGAATGTCTAAATTTTTGTGGACTTAATTATATGAAATTATTTGATATTTAAATTTCATTGGAATCATGTGAAAATTGTGGTTTTCAGCTAGTATATAAATTGTGTTTGAAGTACAGGAGGTTATGATATTCGCAGCAGTTATGCTACCGAAATTTTCTCAGAAATTTTCTAAAATATTACAAAATATTCTATGTACATAATCGAGTGAAATGAAATAAGGAATCGACATCAACAAACAGCCTAACCAATCCGAAAATAAGAACAATTAATTGAATTTTTTTACCGAAAATCGGATGTTACAGATATAAACATCATTAGTAAAACATATGTATTTATATATCGATAGTATATCATACATGACTTACATCCCAAACAGTATTCATATATACATACAAAACATCCGGTACAATCCTCATATATATATATATATATATATATAACATTATGCCCAGACACTATGTCCAACATCCTGCGAAGCCATTTACCTGACCACTAAGTAGACAGCTAGTCCCGAAGAGCTATCCTCAATCATGTGGCAGGCGATGGAGCTCTCGATTAATCTATGAGAGGGGAGAAAAAGGGTGAGATATACTCAGTAAGTACTACTACAAGTAACAGGAGTTATAAAACACGCATCTTATAAAAAGCATTAAGCTATAAAATCATCAATATAAATCGTAACAATCGTCATGTGAGAACCCATTTTTAAAACCATAAATTAAATCAATAAAGGTTTGGTTCTCGAGTCATAAAGCATCCGTCATGAGCTCAATGCTCAAATCATAATTCATAAACCAATCATCAATCCTCAAATTATCATTACCATCAAAATCATCATACCATCATCGTGAGGTGAGACATTACACCTTTGTCGCACACTAGAGCTAACATCATACGATCCATAATAGCTAACCGCAACAATCATCCCAACAAGAGAAGCATCTATGCATAGACCCCCAGTTCACTGATCAAGTGACACTGGGACCTGCCCACGTAATATATGAGACAAGCCATCGTTTTCGAGATCCAGTCATCGAGACACAATGCTTTATGTGACTATAGGTGCCATTAGCTATCTCAAGGTACGCTCCCCATTGGTCTTACTACCAAGGGGCCATCAAAACATCTCATAAAACATTTGCAAATAGCTTTCGAAGTTCATGTCACATCTCATAAAACATCATCAATTAGCGAGGCTTACATCTTTGGTATAACATCAGTTGTTAAAACCAAATTATTCATTTTACTAGTTTGAAACAAAACTATAATTTATAGAAATCGTTTTCAGAATGCAAGTAAGCTCATTTCAATTTAAAACACAACCATACAAGCCTCAATTATTCAATGTTGAATGCATAATAGACCCATATAGGCAAATCAGTCAAGGAAAGCTAGCATATGCAACATCAAATCAGTATGTGCCGTAGCACCAGAATCAATCAAAACAAAATAGATGCAATTTGGTCACTTGTAGGTTACTAACTATCTCCCTTAGCTATCACCTTAGCTTCCTCACTCTTAGCCTACCAAGCTGTGATAATCGCGAATTTCTGAATTTTAATATTAATTATTCGAAAATTTAAATTTAAATGCAAGTAGAAAAATTAAAGTAAATAAATAAATTACGAGGTGGAATATGTTGAAATTGCAAGAATTAATGAAGTGATGAAGTTGAGGAAATTAATTTGGATAAATGAAAATCCAAATTAAATAAGAAATGAAAATGAGCATAAGTATTTTGGATATTAAGAAATTCAAATCTAAGAAAATAAAAATGCATATATTATATATATATGTATAATTAGATTATATAAATATATTTTTATATGTTTTTATATAAATACATATGCATATATATGAAATATAGTATATATTATAAAATGATATATATACTATTTTATATTAAATAAATACATATGTATATTATTATAATACATTTGTATATAAATATATATATGAAATATATATAGTTATATGCATAGTATTTGAATTTAAATGTATAGATATATATATGGTATTGTATGAAATATATATATATATATTAAGATATATATATCTAATAGAATAATTATATAAATATAATTATATATATTATATAAAAATATATATATATCAGAAAATGGGAATCGGGATAACCCGATTCCCCTATTTTCCTTCTCCTCTGTTACAAACAGAGGAGAAGCATGAGGAAGCCGACCCCTTGTCGGCAGTAAGGGAGACGGTGCCGGTGAAGAGAGGAGAAGAAGCCGGTGACCGGAAGAGAAAAAGAAACGAGCGGAAAAGAGAAAGGAGAGAAGAAATCGATGGAAGCCGAGAGGAAAAGAGGAAAGAAAGGAAAGGAGGAAATCAACGGTGCCGGCCGGTCCAGGCACCACCACCCCAACCCGAACCTCGGCGGAGGTAAAGGGAAGAAGAAAGAGGCCACCGGCAAGGAGAACGACGGCGGGGGAAGGAGGAAAGATGAGGAGAAGAAGTCGAGACCCACGCCGCAGATCCGCCGCCATACCACCGATCTGGGTTGAACGGAGACCAGCCACAGCTTCGCCGTGATGTCCGCCAGCTGTAGAGACACCAAATCGCCGGAGAACCGGCCACCGGAGGAGAATCGGCTGTGAAAGGGGCTAAACTAGTCTGATCGGTCTGAACCGATCTGACTAGGAAAAAGGAAAGGAAAAAAAAAGAAAAGAAAAAGAAGAAAGAAAAAAAAAGGAAAAGAAAAAGAAAAGAGAAGAAGGAAAGAGAAAAATTTCTGAAAATTCTCGGTAGGAATTTACGAGAAATTATAATTATTAATTTATTTAAAAATTATGGAAAAATTCTAAATTTTAGAATTTTAATTCCAGAAATCATTCTCGGCAAACGAGATGATGGAATTAGAAGAGATGGAATACAGGCGCGACAGTAGCGAGGAAGTCGTCGACTCGAGACAGGTAAGGGAGATATGTGCACCTTGTAAGGATATTCGGTACACAAGTTTTAAATATGCATTTAATTTTATAAATGCTGTTGATAATGATTGGTTGGAAAATTGTGGTGATTTATCGGTTGAAATTATAAACTGTATTTTTCGTGCAGGAGGCTAGCCAATTGGCAGCCGTTATACTGTCGAAAAATATTAGAAAATTATCAAAAATCATAATAAATGATTTTATGTCACGAGAAACGATTTTCAACCACGAAAATCGAGAAATCGGTTATTTTTCATAAAACATGAATATACTGATGTTCAATTGTAAAATATTCATGTTTTCGAGAAGTGTGGAAATAAAATCACCGAAAATTCTCTCGAAGTGTAAGATTACACGTAATACAAGATGGAAAATGAAAAGACACAAAGTGAATATTTTATTAATATTTCTTCAAATATTCACTTGATTTCATAAATAACCTCTATGGTTTTAATTATGAAAATAATTATTTATAGAAATCCCATAAAGGTTAATTAAAGATGAAAAATAGTATTTTGAGACTAGAAGGTCTCTACACGTGTTTATAGAGGAAAACATGGTGACGAGATTATTGAATTTGGAAAATAAATATTTTATTTTTTCATAAATAATGAAAATATTTGAATTGAATTCCGATAATTTTGAAAGCCATGTTTTGGAAAGAAAGCACGAAAAAACGTGCGTATATGTTTTACGGTGAAAAAGAAACAGTCATGAGATTTATTTTACAGTATGATTATTTTACAAATTGTTTTCACCGTATGAAAAATGTGATTTATGCCTTTATGAAATAATTTGAAAGAGGTTATTTATTTTATAAATTTCATAAGGGTGATGATATATACATATGAGCCTTATGGATAAATGTGAAATATTTTAAATTACTGTGTTTAAAATCCATAAAGGCTATGGTACGGTTTTTATACTGTTTTGAGACTTAGGCCCCGAGTTTCATGTATCGTACTATTACTGTTACAGTCACGTGGCTGATTAACCAGCTAGTCATTAGTGTCCCGGATTGTCACTTAGCAAGTGTACGCCGAGGACATATTATAAATCATGGCCATAGATATCAGTACTGATACTGTGTCCCTTAGTGG
This sequence comes from Heritiera fomes, assembly GCA_032173925.1. Classification (NCBI taxonomy): domain Eukaryota; kingdom Viridiplantae; phylum Streptophyta; class Magnoliopsida; order Malvales; family Malvaceae; genus Heritiera; species Heritiera fomes. Next base: position 21,551,517 of record JAPDPM010000001.1, on the reverse strand, counting down.
ACGAAGATAGCATGATTTAATTGTAGGGTGATGCCTAGTCTCACTTATTGATTACTGTTTACTGAAAGGATTTACTGAATCCTGTTTACTGTACTATACTGTTTACTGTTTACTGAGCAAAACCGTACCAAAACACTGTTTTACTGAACTGTACTGTTACTGTTGACTGTTTACTGAAATGGTAGCCACTGATTTCTGTTTTATTGAACTAAAAGCTACCATTTACTGTTTACTGAACTAAAAGCTACCGTATATTGTTTACTGAATTGGTAGCTACTGTTTACTGTTTACTGACTGAACCGTATCAAGATACTGTTTTACTGATCTTCAAGATATTGTTTTACCGAATAGTACTGTACTGAATATTACTGTTTTACTGAACTAAAGAGAAATTAATGTTTATTCAAAAAGAATAACATGAAAATTATTTCTAAGATAGAAATAATTACAGAATTGTTTATTCAATGATTTGGATATTTATAAACCACTGTACTGTCATGTGTTTTTAACTGTGCTGACGAGAAGAGAAGTAAACTACGGTTTTACTATTATACTGTCACGTGTTTTAAACTGTACGGAAGGGATATAATAAAATGGTTTATACCATTTTTATAATTATGATAAAAGAGAAGGAAATTGTGTTAAAACAGAACAATTTATAAAGTACTCTCTATAGTTTCTTCTAGGTTCCGGGACAAGATAGATATTTCAAAATACATGTCTTACTCCATCCGGATCCCTAACCGACTGTAGTATCCTTCCTACATGTGAGCCTAGAACACTTCTAGGAAAATTTAAAGAAAGTGAAAAAGTTTTTCAGCATATAGATAGCTAAATATCAAGAGTTGCGTATAACTCTCTTACTGAGCCGTTGTTTGCTCGCCCCTTAATTTTAACATTTCAGATTTTCAAGGACTGAGAATCTAACATATGACGATATCGGCTGCGCATTTAGAGACACTACGATATCTCGAATTAATCTCAAAAGGTACGATCATTTATTTTCCGTATTTAGACTTATCTACAGTACTACTTTCTTGTGAATTAAGATAGGGGATGTAATTCATATTATAATTTCATATGAAATTGTTTAAATGTAAATGAAAAGTAAAGTATCACCGACAGCCCAACCGTCAAAATTGTGTAATAATATTTATTACTGGGTAATTGGACCGTTACACAAGCTTATTAAGCGTCGTTGGTTAGGTGTATTAGGTTCTTTCCGTATTACAAGCCCTTATTAGCTCTACTAAATCTAAACCTACAATCAAAACATAGTAGTTCTCATCAACATCAAAGCTTCATCAATTTTTTTCCATACTTAAAGATCCTATTTCATTGATTTAAGAACTTTGGATAACTTCCTCAAGTTTCTTTCCAATTCTTTTTCAATTCTGCCTCAGGGCAGTTGACTGCTATATTGGGGCAGTTGGTTGCCCTTCCTTTTATCAATTTTCGAAATTGAAAAGTTAACTTTTTATTTATTTTTGAAATTCTTGAGGGGGCAGTCAACTGGTCCATGGTGGCAGTCGACTGGTTTTTAAATAGAATGCTTTTGTATTCAAGGCAATCAACTTCCTTGAGTTGAACCCGAAAATTGCTTCTTTTTAGTGTCTGGGCAGTCGACTGCTATTTAAGGCAGTCGGCTGCTTCTGGAAAATTTTCAGTTTTCAGTTCCGAAATACATTTCCAAACTTGCCAATTCTGACCCAAACTCATTCCTTTCAACATGCATCACTAAAGCCTCATTATACAAGCAGAAATACACTTAATTCATACCTTTTTTACCTTTAATTCACAATTTGGTAAGGATTCCTCCAATCTCTTTCTTGAATTCGTCTCTTCAACCTAACAAAACATACATGCAACCCTTAATTTCCAGAATTCAATTTGAGACTAACTCAAAAACATAGAAATATGCTTCTTTTCTTACCCTGAGCCTCAACCTAATAATTCCTTCATGCTTTCCCTTCTTGGTTTACACCAACAACCCAATTCTTGCATGCAATTAGAAATTCTGACTCCCTTTCTCTCTTCTCTTTATTTTCCTTTAAGGATTTGTGAATTTCCTTAAGTTTTGCTGCCTCTTGCCGTGACTACTGCCCAGGTTTTCTTTACTTCATCAATGGTCAAATGAGAAAAGATAAGGGGAAAGAATAGTGCTGGCTGGAACTTAGGAAATACTTATTAAACTCTAATTATAATTAACCATTTAATTACGTAATAGACTTAATTTCTCATTATTTTTAATGGCAGAATTATTTATTATTTCAACTTCATTACTCAATTTAACTTTTTATATAATTTCTTTCTAAGTAAAATTACCAATGATCTTAAAAAATTCTCAATAACTATTTAGCATATTTTGACTTTCAAATAATAATTTTGGGTGACAAGAATTTCCTTTTTACCTCTGATGTCCGATTTATATCAAACTTCACCCTCAATTCCAGTAATCTATCCAAAATTCCAAAATAGCCTCAGATCAATTTAAATTCACTTTAGTACAATTATGGACTTAAACGTATTTAGAGTTGTTTCATTTCAATCAATGTTTCAAATTTTTAAAATTTTAAATTATTTTGATTTTGAATAATTTTAAATATAAATAAAATATAAATAATTTATGTTAGTTTAAATTAAGTTATTTACATTTTTATTAGTAGTAAATAAATTTAAATTAAATTAGAAGTAAAAATAAATAAAAAATTATTTTAAATAAATAAACAAAAAATAAATTAGAAGTAAGAAAAAAAGAAAAAAAAATTTTCTAAGCCCAATAGCTATTTAGTATTTCTTTTTTCATTTTTTTATTTTGAATATTTAAAGTATTTCCAATGATTCAGGGGCAAAATAGTATCAAATTTAAGTTTTTAATAGTTGATTTAATAGTTGACTAACAGAAAGACTTTTTGTCCTACGAAATAGAAAAGATTGGCGTGCAGTGTCCATTTTTTATATTAATAGACCAATGTTGAATTAGGTGCAAAATTTAAAGGACTTGGAGGGAATTTATCCTAAAATAAAATATGCAATATAGGTACCATTATATTTGTAAAAATGTATAGATATTTTTAATAATATGCAAAAAATATATTTTATATTTAAATAAAATGATATTTTCTTTTTATATTTTAGTATTTAATGATGGGTTATGTGTATTAGAGTAAGGATACTTTTTGTAAAAAAAAAAAAAAAGTTTTTAGAGAAATTTTGAAAAACCATATCTTTAAATGGATATTTAAGAAGGAATCTGAGTATCTCAAATTCCCTCTTTAAATTCCTCTTAAACTTGAAAATTCTTCTAATTTTTTTGTCAAACAAGCTAATTGTATTTTAGAACTTTAAATATATTTATAAAAATAAATTTCCCTCTAGAAATCATTCATCCAAACGGACCCTTAGATTTTACTAGAAAAATGGAAAGTTTCTAGGATGATTTCAGTAAAAGGTAATTGGTATCTATTTTCATGTTAAAATAAAATAAAATAAAAATTAAATTAAATTAAAAAAAGAGATGAATTAAAAAGGATATAAATTGGACAGTGAATAAATAAAATTATGATTCTCTCATAAGACATTTAATGAATCCGATGATGTAGCTTCATTAAGAAAGTTAGATAAGACTACTCAATGACTCTTGAGGTGAGGAGATGCTTCGGGAAATCTTCCAATACAAGAGACCTAAAAAATGCCTCCAATATTCAAATATTTCATATTAATACAAATAAAAGGCAAACTTTGGATGACTTAGGTCTAGATTGATATCATTTTAGGATGAGCATTGTGGGGTGCTAATACTTCTCTATAGGTACTCCCCGACCTTACACTTTAAATGCTAATACTTTGTCCTTAGATATTTAGTTAATGAATTTACTGATTTTAAATTAAAAAAAAAGGTGCATATCTAGAAAATAAATTTGTCTTAACTTTCTTGTCCCAAATTCCCAGCTGTATGATCGATTGGCGTGGACCAGTGGAGCGATTGAGCCGCCATGGATTGGAAATGTATTTACTCGATTTTCTTTGACATATAAATTGGTGTGGTGTAAATGTAATAGACGGGCAAAAATATAATTTGGATATTAGTCATTTGTGTCAAAGATAATTAGGTCTAGAAAGAAAGCCAAAGGCTTGGTATGAGATTGGAGTATTGAGAAATTGGCAAAATTAAGTCCAAGTCTAAGAAAAGAAAAATTTATTTCATTATTTTGCTTTCTAGTTATTTTCCCTTAAAAATAAAGTCATTGAAGAGTTAAAAATAAATTTATTTTTAGTTATATACTTAATTTTTAACGTTAGATCTTTCCACAAATCGTAATATCTGAAAGTGTGAAGGCAGGCCTGAATTTTTGGAGAGTTTTTATAAAAAATATTAGGTACATATTGATTGGATTTGAACAAAAATCTAGCCTAATTTATAAAATTTGGATTTCGACCTTGATTTTAATATTTAATGTTTGAGCTCGATTTGAGCCTGACTCAATTGTTATAAATTATAAATATATAATATAAAATATAGTTGATGTTAATAAATAAGTAATGTCTACGGATTGTTAATTGTTGATAAAGATAAACTGCTACAAAAGATTGATGCTTAGATCAAGAAAAAAAAAGCAAAGTCTGAGATTTGAATATTGAAAAAGAATAATTATAAATAAATTAAAAAAGATAAATTGAAATTATTTCAATGATGAAATTCTTCGAGGATCACAAATACGTAACATTCAAGTTTTATAAGTGAGAAATTTCTTTACAATGCGTTTAGATGAGAAATTTTGAAATTTTAAAGAATTTCAAAATAAAAGTATTTCAAATTTCTTTAATTTGAAGTATTAGCATTTGTAATACTATTATTTGGATAAATATTTTTTAGAAAGAAATTTTGACTATGAGAATTTGATGAAATAAAAGAAATAATTATAAAATAAAATAATGATATTAAATATAAAAAAGGAAAATATAAAATAAAATATTCTATGGACACCTAATTTTGTTCAAAATTATAAATATATTTGAATTGAATCTTGTTTCAATCTTAGTATTTTGAGATTGAAATTTACTTGTTAATTAATTCGATTTAATCCTGCACTTGTATTAATTTGTTAAAAACAAACTTTGAGTAAACTTATGTTTGAGATTAATTTAAAGTTCGAATTAGTTCAAATATAGTAAAAATCGAATTTTGTTTATTGAGATCAATTTTAAATTTGTCTTAAATAATTGAGCCTTTCTCCTTGATTTGTTAAAATTAATTAAATTATTTGAGCTGAAGCCCAAAATCCAATGAATCCAAATTAACTGAGATTAGCCCATCTTCTTATTGTGATTTTTGAATTTATATTGAAATAAAAATAAAATAAAATAATGAATTAAAAAAAAAGAAGAGGGAAAGTGCTGGTACTGACACCAACTTGGGAGGCTACCAGCCATATTCAAACAGACAGTTACTCTAAACTAAACCCCTGCCATCTCCACCAACTCCATTGACAAACGCCATTTACAATTAAAACCCATCTGAAAATTGATCATAATCCGTGAATCTCAGGGATTTGATCCGTTTTTCTTGACTAAAATTATCTATAAAAGCTGTTTGAAGAAACGCAAAAAGAACTGAACACTTGAACAGCAGAGATTGACTCAAAAAGAAAAAAATCAAAATCCCATATGCTATCAGAGAACTCAACACTCGAACAACACAAATTAAAAAAAAATCAATTTCAGCTCAAAAATCAACAACCCAAAACATAATCTGAGATTCAATCGAAATAGCAAAACACTATCTAAAGAAGCATAGGAAAAAAAAAGAAGAGAACAGGGGCAGAACTGGTGAAGCAACTTTGCTCAGAGGAGTTCTCGCGGAGGCTGCTAGCAGGAGAGGAGCAGGTGACAGTGCTGCTGTGATTGGCCGGCGACTGATCAGCAAAGAGAAGAAGACCCATTTAGAAAAAAAAAGGAACGAAAAGAAAAAAGGAAAGGAGGAGCAGCTTTCACCGGATTCTGTAAGGCCTAACTTTCAACTTCATTTTTTTTGTTTCATTTGCAAGTTGTGATCTTTAAGCTTTGGGCCATGTTACTAAAAAATATGGAAATGCTTTGGGCTGGGCATACGTTTGTTCCCACTTGATTTTTCAGCCTTTTTTTTATTCTTTGTTTTGGACACTTTTCTTGCTCGATCTTAAATATTTGTTCCATGTAAAAAAAAAAGTGATGGAAATACTTTGAGTTGGGCACACGTTTGCTCTTGCTTATTTTTTGGCCTTTTTTTTTTATTTTTTGTTTTGTACACTTATTTGTTTGGTTTTGAATATTTGTGCTATGTTTAAAAAATTGTAAGGGGCATGCTTTGGGCTGGGCACACGTTGCCTTCATTTATTTTATTTTATTTTTTTAACTTGCTTTTTTATTCTTTGTTTTGGATACTTATTTGTTTAGCTTTGGATATTTGTTAGCTTTGGTTTGAGTCATTTGCATGAGCAACTGTTTCGATGGGTTTGGCTTGAATTTTGTTTGCATGATGTTTTTATATCTTTGCTTTCTGTATAATATACATACATATATATATATATATATATTATTATTATATGTTTGAGTTTGTATCTTGTTGAATGTCAACTTTTATATTAATAATAATAATAATAATAATAATAATAATAATAATAATAATAATAATAATAATAATAATAATAATAATAGTTTGCTAGTATACAATGTTTTAAAGCCTTAAAGTGAAAGATAAGCATGTTTCAAATTTGATCAAAGTGTTGGAAAATTTGGAACAAAATTAATAACTCTAGAACTAAGAGTCTCTATCCATCTTAAAATAATAAATAAAAGAAAACATCCAATCAAAGTGTTAAAGGGTGTAGAAGTATTTAGGTTCATGTATAGTAGATTAAAAATAAATCTTTAATTGAAAAAAATGATTTTTCAAATTTCACCAAAGTGTTGGAAAATTTGGAACAAAATTAATGACTTCAATTCTCTACGTTCAATCAAAGCGTTGAAGGATGTAGAAAATTTTTTGCTAAAACTTATAAAGATTAAATAAAAATATAGTGAATTAGTCCAACTCAAAATTAAAGAAAGCGACAATAATGAATAATCCTTAAATAAAAAATGTAAATTTTCTCTGATAATGACAGTAAATGAAACTCCAACTAGAATAAAATTTCACAAGTGTGTGATATTTAGAAAATTCTAGGTATGAAGATGTTCCTTCTACATTTGACCAAAGCGTTAGAAAATTCGGAGGAATAATTTCAATATCAAAGTTTTATTTATCAAAAATAACAATAAAAAATGAAATTTAATAGTAAATTTTAATTAAATCCTTTAATAAAATATTTAATTAATTCAATGACGGAGCCTTTTTAGGGAAACGAGTGTGTTTCCTTAAAAAATCTTGAGGTAAGGAAATTTTCTACGCACTCAATCAAAGTGTTGAAGGATACTTTATGGAATTTTTCAATATTTAAATAATTAAAAAAATGAAAAATAAATTAGCTAGAAATTATGAAGATAAATTTTATTAAAGTAAAAATCCGACAATAGAGCCTCTTCATGAGGACAAGTGTGTCCCGTAAATACTTTTGAGGTTAAAAGGTTTACTTATATGTTTGGTTAAAGTATTAGAGAAACATTAAAGAAATCTTCAATATTTAAATAAATTAATAATCAAATAAAAATTATGTAAAATTAATAAATTAAAATTAAATGATAAATTTTAGCTAATTTTTTATAAAACATTTAATTAATTCGACGACGGAGCCTCTTCACAAGGACAAGTGTGTCCTGTGAATACTCTTGAGGTGCAAAATTTACTTAGGAATTCAATCAAAGTGTTGGAGAATGTCCTAAGAAAAATATCAATATTTGAATATTAAATAGTAAAAAGAAAATTTTAATTAAGCATAAAATACCATTTAAATAAAGATTGCTTAAGATAAAACATGATTAATTGGTACCGTCAATCGGACGGGCGTTGTGAGGGTGCTAATACCTTCCTCACACGTAACCGTACTCTCGAACTCAAATTTTGAAACATAGATCAATGTACTTATCCTTAGTTTTGAATATGTAGCCAATCATACCTAAGTTAAAATTGATTGGTGGCGACTCCATAACTTTACGTCTAACGATTAGGTCTCCGAATAAAAATTGTTACAACATATACAATATAGGTGCTATTTGATTTGTAAAAATGTATAGATATTAGTAATAATATGAAAAAATATATATTATATTTAAATAAAATGATATTTTCTTTTTATATTTTTGTATTTAATGATGGGTTATGTGTATTAAAGTAAGGATAGTTTTTGTAAAAAAAAAAAAATAGAGGAATGTCACGACCCGAAGACCGCGACTTTCACTTGATTCTTATACTTTTCTTAGTCTACAAATTTATGGACTAAATTTTTCTTTTTCATTTTAAGGTTTGTATTCGGTGTCAGTGTAGTTACTATACTATCTCGGTGACCTATAGTTATTCCATTTAAATATTTAACAACCACGGAAACGATTCTTAGTTACATCCCGACTTGTTAAACAGAATATGTACTGTGCTTCAATTTAAGTCTTACATGTAAACAAGTAATTTATAAGAAACATATACCTCAGAAGACTAGTACCAAGTCCATATACAGTCTCCGATGCCCACTGAGCAGCTCACATGGCAGATGTTAACTTCACTAATCTGAAAGAGATGAAATTTAGTGGGGTGAGCAAAACCACGGCTCAGTAAGATACTAATATAAATACAAGAGTAGGATTACACTGTCTTAATCTGCAATGCTCAAAACTTGCAAATTTGCAATCACAGTTAATCCTTTCTCATCGATAACATATCATTATCTCATTTCTTGTCATCTGTCTATCACTTATACTTTTAAAATTATCATCATAATCACTTTTCAGTCTTCTTGTCCTTACACTATAGTGCATCGCACAACAATCTGTCGTATCCAAATTGAATGTCATATACTATTAGTCTATATTTTCCTCTATCTCGGAGTACATCATGTCCAATTGAAGCACCATATCAATTCACTGTATATTTCATAATCGTACTCCTGTAATTTATCATCTCATATCACTTTTCCTTATAGAGAAATCATGATCACCACAGTGTAAGTTCACAATTCTCTTCATATCTATCATATGTCCATGTATCATATCATGTCATCGTCTAGATGAAATATCATTTATGTCGAGTCATGACATTTATCATGAAACTCGTGTACGAAGCATATTATCATGTCAAGGTTTAATATGCAATTATGTAACTTTACTGTATAAACCGCTATCTTTTCAAATCATATCATATATACTTTAGGACATGCTCAACATATGAATTTTCAATTCATTTCAAATTTGCTTTTAAGACATGATAGAAACATGTTCATTTTCAGTTCATGTATCCGTTTTCGGAGCATGTTTAAAACATGTGCGGTTTTAAAACATTTTTCATATACTATAAATCATATCAGGTTTAGAGTTCATATCAAATCAGTCTATACTCTAAACCGCATGTCATTTCAAATTCGACACAAAATCTTATATAAATCATGTAAGTGTCGAAATCATTTATCATATACTTTTAAAACATATTCTGTAAATCATATCAGGTCTAGAGTTCATATCAAATCAAACTATACTCTAGACCGCATATCATGCCATGTTCGACACAAAATTACGTATAAATCATATAAGTGTCGAAATCATATGTCATGGACTTTTAAAACATGTTTAAAACATGTACTGTTTCAAAACATATTTCATTTCAAATCTGTTTCATGTACAGTATAAATCATGTCAAGTCTAGAGTTCATATCAATAAAAATCATACTCTAGACTTCATATCATATCAATTAGAGACTAGGCTAGATCCCTATCATTTCTCTATCAATAAAGACTTAAATCACTGTAGCTAGCAGTGAAAATCATATCGTCCCCTGGAAACCAACTAGGGCGCTATCTATGGCCATAGACCTCATCTCTCTCAGCCCCACTGATCAGGCGTGACTGAGACCTGTCCACGACTATTGTCAGACAAGCATATCTATCTGCCTAATGAGCAAAGCTCCAATTAGGCGGTTTCCACTATGCTTTATTGAATTTAATTCTTTTAGGGTGCCTACAGTCTCATAAAACATTTAAATCTATAGCTTTCTTTTCAATATCATGTAAGGCATATGGTAAAATTCTGTATGAGACTTCATATATCAAAATATATATATATATATATATTTACCATATACTTTCATTTCAAAACAAATCAATACTTTTCAGTATTCATATAAACATTATTAAAATGTTTCAAGTTGCAAGAAGGCATGCTTAAATGCAATGCTGTAAAACATTTCAGTATGCAACTTCGGTAATGTTTCCATCAAATACGCTAAAGCGATTCATTTAACTTTATCACCATCAATTATTCGATTTCAAGACTTTCTTTCTGTCAACCAATAAATCACTATACAATTCATTCACTATTCATCTAATTCAGTATTCAATTTACTCAGTACTCAATTCATTTGGAAATCGAATCACTTGGTATTCAGACCATTCGGTATTCAATACCCTTTCTTGATCGTCATTGACTATTATAATCATTTATACACTTCATCATCAATATTAGGATCGCATCATTAGTATGAATCCTCTAAGTTTTGATAAGCATTTAAACATCAATTTCTAAAATAGTCATCAAGTTACCGAATTTATGCAAATAATAATATCATCCTTCAATATCTGTTCCAGAATCGACATCGAGGATAACAGAATCACAAAATCGATAGTCACTTATCAAATCCATTTATGATTTAATCTATTGATACATGTTTATCATTTTTTTATTTGAGGTTCAATTTCATTTACTATCACAAAATCGTATCTAAATCCTCAAATCCATTTTCATGTGGTCTTTATGATTTTATCCGAACTTATGCAATTGTCGATCTTACTATTCAAGATCTATTCTAAGGTTATAAGCACAATCATCTTTTCACATATTTATCACTCATTTCTTTGAATCCATAATTGATCGGATTGTGTCGTAATTAAATCTCCATTTCAATCTCTTGAATTTGTCCATATTATCACTTTCGAAATTATTTCAAAATCATGAAACCGGACTCGGTAATTCTGGAGATCATTACTCCGTTAATAACTTCACAATCCAATCATTCGACCATCGAAATTTCAACTGTGATCTTCTCTTCCAAGCTACATCATATAATTATCATCACTTTTATCCGTGATCCGTCTAATTAATAATTCCACCTCAATCTCAACTTGATACCATTTGTGATATTAAAATTACTTGATTTATCGATTCTATAAGGTTTTAAACCATGTAATTCACCACATTATCGTTTTCAACGATCTATCTTCTCATCAATTTCAATATCAAACTCTTTCGGTAATACTATAAAATCCTTTCAATATTTATTTTCAATAATTATCTCCAAGATTCCATTTATGTGAGAAACTTAATCTTTTTCCTCAATTATTTTCCTAAAATTTCGGCAGCATAACGGCTTAATTTTCCCTAACCTCCTGCAAGGGAAACACAATTTATACTTGCAGCCGTTGATTCTCACCAATTTTACCTCTTACTAAGACCCCCACCATTAGTTGTGGGTCCTCTTAGCATTTTTAGCAAATCAATTTAATTGAATGCATCATATATAAAAATCGAAATTCCCACATACAATATAAAGCTACTAATGCTTTATAAAAGTAGCTTACCTATTCGCCAAGCTTGGCGCACTTTCTGATTTTCGAGCATTGCCGAACTCCACCATTCGTCGCATTTCCGCTTTATTACAATTTCAATATCAATGCACTACATCAATATAACCATAATTTATTCAATAAATACCATCAATTTATTTTCTATATTTTCCTTACCACATTTTTTTTTCTTCTCTTTCTTTTTCCTTTCCTTCTTCTTCTTCTTCCTTCTTTTCTTTCTCCTTTTCTTTTCTTTTCTTCTTTCTTTTCTTTTTCTTTCCTTTTTCTTTTCTGTTCTGTTTTTTTTTTTTCTGGCCTGAACCGGTTCGGACCGGTTCAGGCCGGTTCTGGCCGGTTCACTTCTGCTGGCCGGTTCGGTCACCGGCGGCCACCCATTCCGGCGGTTCGACCACTCCACAGCTTGCCGAGGTTGCCACGAAGCCGGATCTAGTCCCGGTTTGGCCCCATCACCGGCGACGGCGCCGGATCTGGAAGCGACACTGGCGGCTCTTCTCTTCCTCTTTTCCCCTTCCTCCGCCGGTTTCCTCTTCGTCGGTGGCTCCTCTCACCTTCCCCTGGTCCCCGCCGGTCTCGTGGGGGGAGTGGCGGTGCCCGAATCGGCCGGCACCGCCGATCTCCTCTTCTCTTTTCCTCTCTTTTTCCTTTAGTTTTCCGCCTCTGTTTCGCTTCGCCAATCCCTCTTCCGTCGCCGGATTCATCTCCTCCTTTCCTTGGCTCGCCGGCCGACGTCCTCTCTCCCTTTTCCTCTCTTCCCTTCTCCGACGACCGTTGCCGGTGCCACTCGGGGGAGACAAAATCGGGCTTCTCCCGATTGTTTCTTCTGTTTCTGTTTCTTTTTTTTTTGTTATATATACAAACATAATATAACATATATATATATATATATATTCTTTTTACACAAAATACATATATATATAAATTTTAATTTGAATTTATATATATATTTCAAATATATATGTATTTATAGATATATATTATATTACAATATATATAAATTTTGATAAAAATAATATTTACTTTTCTTATACATGTATATATTTATATATATATATACATAAAATATCATATTTATATACATATGTATTTGTATAAAAATACATTTATATAATTTATAATTATATAAATATATTTCTCTTTTATTTCTCATTTTCTTATTTAATTTGGATATTAATTTATCCAAATTAATTTTCCCCTTCATTTCTTATTTCCAATTTAATTTCCCTTTTAGTTTCTTATTTAAATTTGGATTTCACTTTGTCCAAATTAAATTTTCCGGATACCTTATATTTAATTAGAAAATTCTCGATCTTCACAAGGAATTTGGAAAAACCTTATCTTTAGATGGATTTTAAAGAAAGAATTTGAGTAACTCAAATTTCCTCTTTAAATTGCTCTTAAATTTTGAAAATTTTCAAACTTTTTTGCCAAATAAGAGAATTGTATTTTTAGAATTTTAAATATTTTTATTAAAATAAATTCTCCTCTGGAAATCCTTCATCCAAATGGACCCTTAAACTTAACTAGAATAATGGAACATTTCTAGGATGATTTCAATAAAAGATAATCGATACATTTTCATGTTCAAATAAAATAAAATAAAATAAAATAAAATAAGAATTAAATTAAATTAAATTAAATTAAACAAAGAGATGAATTAAAAAGGGATATAAATTGGATCGTGAATAAAGAAAATTATAACTCTCTCATAAGACATTTAATGAATTCGACGATATAGCTTCATTAGGAAAGTTTGATAAAACAGCTTAATTACTCTTGAGGTGATGAGATATCTTTGGGAAATCTACCAATATAATGGAGGAGACCTAAAGAATGCTTCTGATGTTTAATTATTTCATAATAATCCAAACAAAAGGCAAACTTTGATGACTTGAGTCTAGATTGGTACAATTTTAGGATAAGCACTTTGGGTGCTAATACTACTCCATAGGTAATTGTACGCTTGAACCTTGCACTTTAAACGTTGACTAATACTTTGTCCTTAGATGCTTAGTTAATGAATTTACTGATCTTAAATTAAAAAAAAAAACAAAGGTGGATATTTGGAAAATAAATTTGCTTTAAATTTCTTATCCCAAACTCCCAGTTGTATGATCAATTGGTGTGGACCAGTGGAGACATTGACTCTGCAAAACCTAATTCTACTACACTGTACAAGATATTTGTAATTATTTGATTATTAAAATAAAGTTTATTTGGTGAAATTAAGTGAATTGGGTATGTAAGCCGACCTTAAATTCTACTATTTTATTGAGGATATAAATGAAATATGGGATTCAGAAGGTGAAATAAATATTAAATAATTATTTGGAGGCATAAAAATAATTTTTGGAATTTTTGTGGTTATTTTATGAATTTTGGAAAACAAAGTGTGAAATGACAGTTATATCCCCAGGGCATTTTCATAAATTTAGCCCATAATAAAATGAGTTGTGACAAGGTAAAAATATCATGATAAACTACATAAAAAGGGGAATATCATGGTGTCAAAAGATTTGATGAAAAAAGTGGTTTAATCGAAATTTTTCACTAGTAGTTCGTAAGGGGTAAAATCGTAATTTCTCTTTATCGGTACACCGCGCGGCAACAAGACCACCTCCATTCATTAAGTTATATTAAATGTGATTTATTGGTACTGGAATCATAATTTTTGGAGTTCATTTGCATGGTTTTGACGAAATCGGAAGCTTAATGGTAAAACCGTTAATATTTTAAGTAACCAAGGGCAAAATGGTCATTTAACATGAAGGGAGACTGGTCAAATTAGTCAATAATGACCAAATATTGACTAAAATAAATTAAAGTTAATTTAAATAAAATTAATAAGCGGGAAAATAATAGTAATAGTGTGATAAAGAAATAAATGGTGGAAATGAAAATGAAATTTTATGGTGTTGACAAGTGGCAACTTCGCATTGGTTGGAAGAAGACCAAATTTATCGGAGTTTTGCTGAATGCAGCCCGCACTATTCCTTCTTCTTGCCTAGCAGCTTCACGAGATCCATGGCCAAAAGAAAATAAAAACTTTAAAGCTTCAAAAACACCAAAAATAAAAAGAATTTCAAGAAACATATTTCTGGCAAAATTAATCCTTATCATCTCCTCTCTTCATAGATACCAAAATATTAGCAAAAGAGGAAGAAAACAAGGAGAAAGAAGGCCAGGAAGATTTCGGCCAAGGTATAGAAGCCACCAAAATTTGATGTTGTATTTTAAATTAAAGTTGTATTCTAGCTAAGCTTAAGGTGTAGAACATCATGCTAGCATTGGATTTGCATTATTTTGGCTAAATGAAAAATCACCATTTAAAGGAGGCTACGGTTTGGATGACATGATGGTGAAACCATGCCTTTTCTTGCATGAAAATGGAGGAAAATAACTAAGGAGAATTAGATAAACATCATAGGAAAGCTAGAATTGTGAAAATAAAAGAAATCAAAGAAAATGGCATTAAGGGGGTTTCGGCCATGGTGGTTTTGGGCATGTCATCATGCTGAATTTTATGGTTTGATGGTAGAAGATTAATGTAGAAATCAAAAGAGGAAGGTTGGTGAAATCAAAACTGAAAAAGGAGATAAAATGGGAAAGTTCAGTTTTAGCAACAGTCTAAATAATACTGGTTGTGCATGTGTAGTGTCATTTATGGCTGCATTTTATGGAAGTTAGTAGCTTAAAAATTAAGAGGACAAATATTGATAATTTTCAATAAAATTATTTTACAGCCAGGGATTAAGGATTACGGTAGGTGCGACCGGAAAGTTCGGTTTCGCGAGACAGGTAACGGAGAAGTGTGTGAGTTGTAGAGATATAGTGAATGCATATTTTATTGGGCTAAATTTTATGAAAATGTTGAGAACATGATTTGGCTTGAAACATGCATGAATTGTGGTTGAAAAGTTGGTTTATATACTATAATATCAGTGTAGGAGGTTAGGAATCCGCAGTCGTTATGTTGCTGGAAAATTTACTGAAAATATTCTAAAATATTATAAATATTTTAGATGTTTGAATTTGAGTCAAATGACATATTTGAAAACCATTTATATAAATTTTCCATAAAATGGAAATTATGAGAGAAATATGAAAATTAAATATTCATGTTTTAAAATTTTATATAAGTGAGAAATTAATTATGATGCAAATGATTTTAAATATTCAAAATGAATAATTATGTATTTTCTCACTTTATACATGAATATTGTGAAGATCGAGAATTTTCTAAATAAATATAAGGTATCCGGAAAATTTAAATTGGACAAATTGAAATCCAAATTAAATAAGAAAATGGAGAAATTAATTTGGATACTAGGAAATCCAAAATTTAAAGAAAAAAAAAAGGTATATATTTATATAATTATAAAATTATATTATATAAATATATTTTTAATGTTAAAGAAATAAAAATGTGAATAAAAATATAATTATATAAATAGATTATATAATATATTTTGACACGTTTTTAAATAAGTATATATATATATATATACGAAATATATATTATTTAGATCAAAGTGTATATATATACATATATTTCAAGATAAAGTATGTATATATGTATATATATTAAATTTTAATAGTATATGATATATATATAAATATGATTTTATATATATTAAAAAAAAAAAGAGGGAAAGGAGCGGGAATCGGGTATCCCGATTCCCTCCCAAATTTCCTTTCCCCTCCTCTGTTACAAAACAGAGGAGAGGATCACGCTGCAGCCCACCCCCGGTCAGTGAGAAGAAGAGAGAGGTGGGAGGAGGCGCCGTCGCCGGTCGAAGGGGGAGAGAAGGAAGTTGCCGGCGACGGAAAAGAAAAAGAGAGACAGAAAATGAGAAGGAAACCAAAAGAAAAGAAAACCAAAAAAAGGAAGAGAAGAAGGGACACGGTGGTGCCGGCCGATCCGGGCACCGCCACTCCCCCCACGAGACCGGCAGGGACTAGGGGAAGGTGAGAGGAGCCACCGGCGAAGGGGAAACCGACGGAGGAAGGAGAAAAGAGGAAGGAAAGGAGCCGAGAGCCACGGACCAGATCCGGCGCCGTCGCCGGTGATGGGGCGAAACTGAGGCCAGATCCGGCATCCTCGCAACCTCGGCAAGCTGTTGGGTGGCCGAACCGCCGGAATGGGTGGCCGCCGGTGACCGAACCGGTCAGCCAAAGTTGAACCGACCCGACCCGACCCGACCCGAACCGAACCGACCCGACCCGACCCGGCTCAGAAAAGAAAAGAAAAAGAAAATAAAAAGAAAGAAAGGAAAAAGAAGAAAAGAAAAGAAAAGAAAAAGGAAAAAGGAAAAGAAAGAAGAAAAAGAAGAGGAAGAAATAGGTAAGGAAAATTAAAAGCCTTTTTCGCTATATGTTTGGAATTTAGTAGAAATTCTTGGATTATTTTCTAAATGAAAATATACGTCAATTTGTGAAATTGTAGCAAAACGAAAATGAGACGAATGGTGGAGTTCGGCAAGGCTCGGAAATCGGAAAGTGCGCTAAGCTTTGGCGAACAGGTAAGATACTTTTATAAAGCATTAGTAGCTTTATATTGTATGTGGGAATTATGATTTTTTTTATGATGCATTTATTTAATTGACTTTAAATGGAATTATGATTTTTATATGATGCATCAATTTAAATAGATTTGCTAAAAAATGCTAAGAGGACCCACAACTGATGGTGGGGGTCTTAGTAAGAGGTAAAATTGGTGAGAATCAACGGCTGCAAGTATAAATTGTGCTTCCCTTGCAGGAGGTTAGGGAAAATTAAGCCGTTATGCTGCCGAAATTTTTAGGAAAATAATTGAGGAAAAAGATTAAGTTTCTCACATAAATGGAATCTTGGAGATAATTATTGAAAATAAATATTGAAAGGATTTTATAGTATTACCGAAAGAGTTTGATATTGAAATCGATGAGAAGATAGATCGTTGAAAATGATAATGTGGTGAATTACATGGTTTAAAACCTTATAGAATCGATAAATCAAGTAATTTTAATATCACAAATGGTATCAAGTTGAGATTGAGGTGGAATTATTAATTAGACGGATCACGGATAAAAGTGATGATAATTATATGATGTAGCTTGGAAAAGAAGATCACAGTTGAAATTTCGATGGTCGAATGATTGGATTGTGAAGTTATTAACGGAGTAATGATTTCCAGAATTACCGAGTCCGGTTTCATGATTTTGAAATAATTTCGAAAGTGATAATATGGACAAATTCGAGAGATTTAAATGGAGATTTAATTACGACACAATCCGATCAATTATGGATTCAAAGAAATGAGTGATAAATATGTGAAAAGATGATTGTGCTTATAACCTTAGAATAGATCTTGAATAATAAGATCGACAATTGCATAAGTTCGGATAAAATCATAAAGGCCACATGAGAATGGATTTGAGGATTTAGATACGATTTTGTGATAGTAAATGAAATTGAACCTCAAATCAAAAATGATAAACATGTATCAATAGATCAAATCATAAATGGATTTGATAAGTGACTATCGATTTTGTGATTCTGTTATCCTCGATGTCGATTCTGGAACAGATATTGAAGGATGATATTATTATTTGCATAAATTCGGTAACTTGATGACTATTTTAGAAATTGATGTTTAAATGCTTATCAAAACTTAGAGGATTCATACTAATGATGCGATCCTAATATTGATGATGAAGTGTATAAATGATTATAATAGTCAATGACGATCAAGAAAGGGTATTGAATACCGAATGGTCTGAATACCAAGTGATTCGATTTCCAAATGAATTGAGTACTGAGCAAATTGAATACTGAATTAGATGAATAGTGAATGAATTGTATAGTGATTTATTGGTTGACAGAAAGAAAGTCTTGAAATCGAATAATTGATGGTGATAAAGTTAAATGAATCGCTTTAGCGTATTTGATGGAAACATTACCGAAGTTGCATACTGAAATGTTTTACAGCATCGCATTTAAGCATGCCTTCTTGCAACTTGAAACATTTTAATAATGTTTATATGAATACTGAAAAGTATTGATTTGTTTTGAAATGAAAGTATATGGTAAATGTATATATATATATATTTTGATATATGAAGTCTCATACAGAATTTTACCATATGCCTTACATGATATTGAAAAGAAAGCTATAGATTTAAATGTTTTATGAGACTGTAGGCACCCTAAAAGAATTAAATTCAATAAAGCATAGTCGAAACCGCCTAATTGGAGCTTTGCTCATTAGGCAGATAGATATGCTTGTCCGACAATAGTCGTGGACAGGTCTCAGTCACGCTTGATCAGTGGGGCTGAGAGAGATGAGGTCTATGGCCATAGATAGCGCCCTAGTTGGTTTCCAGGGGACGATATGATTTTCACTGCTAGCTACAGTGATTTAAGTCTTTATTGATAGAGAGATGATAGGGATCTAGCCTAGTCTCTAACAAATATGATATGAAGTCTAGAGTATGATTTTTATTGATATGAACTCTAGACTTGACATGATTTATACTGTACATGAAACAAATTTGAAATGAAATATGTTTTGAAACAGTACATGTTTTAAACATGTTTTAAAAGTCCATAAGATATGAATTCGACACTATATGATTTATATGTGATTTTGTGTCGAACATGGCATGATATGCGGTCTAGAGTATAGTTTGATTTGATATGAACTCTAGACCTGATA
This sequence comes from Heritiera fomes, assembly GCA_032173925.1. NCBI lineage: Eukaryota > Viridiplantae > Streptophyta > Magnoliopsida > Malvales > Malvaceae > Heritiera > Heritiera fomes. Next base: position 21,532,064 of record JAPDPM010000001.1, on the reverse strand, counting down.
TGATTTACAGTAGATGATTTAAAAGTATATGATAAATGATTTCGACACTTACATGATTTATATACGATTTTGTGTCGAATTTGAAACGATATGCGGTTTAGAGTACAGATTGATTTGATATGAACTCTAAACCTGATATGATTTATAGTATATGAAAAATGTTTTAAAACCGCACATGTTTTAGACATGCTCCGAAAACGAATACATGAATTGAAATTGAATATGTTTATATTATGCCTTAAAGGCAAACTTTTGAAAATGCATATGTTGAGCATGTCCTAAAGTATATATGATATGATTTGAAATGATCGCGGTTTATACAGAAAAATTACATGAATTGCATATTAAACCCTAATATGACAATATGCTTAGTATATGAGAATTCCATGAGGAATGTCATGACTCGGTGGTAACGATATTTCATCTATATGAGGTCATGATATGTTATGAAACACGAATATAGAGATACACGAAGAGAATTATGACTGGGTACCACCGTGATTATGATCTACAATACGAGAATTGATAAGAGATGATATGAGAATTGATAAGAGATGATAGAATACAGAAATATGATTATGAAATGAAAAGTGATAATGAGATGTATCGATGAGAAAGGATTAACTGTAATTGCATCCTTGTAAGTATTAAGCATTGCAGTTTAAGACAGTTTAATCCTACTCTTGTATTTATATTAGTATCTTACTGAGCCGTGGTTTTGCTCACCCCACTAAATTTCATTTCTTTCAGATTATTGAAGTTAACGTCTGCCATGTGAGCTGCTCAGTGGGCATCGGAGACGGTGTATGAACTTGGTACTAGTTTTCTGAGTTATATGTTCTTTATAAAATACTTGTTTACATGTAAGACTTAAATTGATGCACAGTACATATTCTGTTTAACAAGTCGGGATGTAACTAAGAACCGTTTCCGTGTTTGTTTAATATTTAAATGGAATGACTATAAGTCACCTAGGTAGTATAGTAACTACACTGACACCGAATACAAACCTTAAAATGAAAAAGAAAAATTTAGTCCATAAATTTGTAGACTAAGAAAAGTATAAGAATCGAGTGAAAGTCGCGGTCTTCGGGTCGTGACAGATTTATTGGTATCAGAGCACGGTTTGTCTAGTACGTGTCGGTGTAGTTGAGACAGTGATAGTGTTACATCCCATGTACTGTGTAGTGTCTACATGTAAACTTGTTGATTTTCAATCTGTACCAAGAATTGTCAGCTATTGGTATGGTGATACCAGTCGACGACCTGTTTAAAACAGGCTGGGGTTTGACATAAAGATGCTAATCGATGACCTATTAAAACGGACTGGAAACCGTTAATGAATGGTATCGATATGGTTTGGAAGAATTGTGTATCACCTTGAAGGAATAGAATATGACTGATCGAGAATGATTGATTGTGGCAATGATATGGAAGATAATGTAATGATGGTATAGAATATGATCGATATGTGAACTGAAAAGGGGTTGAAAGAGGTAAAGGAATCGCCATTGAAAATGATCGAACAAAAGTATATGGTTTAATTGAAAGTATAGTCCCACCTTAATTATGAGGACTATTGGAAATTGAAACTATGATTTCGAGTTATAAGGGAACACGAATATGAAACAGTTTTCAAATTTAAGACTGAAGGTGATTTCACTTTGGTTATCACATTGAGATGTAATAAGAATACTGTATGAAAAGAGATATAGAGAGAAAATGATTGATAAATGTTGCATTTATGGCAAGAGATGATTAACAGTAAAGTTTGCAATAAGGTGCAGCCTTGATTTATCAATGTGACAATGAGTGTTGTGGGATAATACGAAACCCAAAAGAAATATGATATTATGGAAGTGATTATAGACTGGTTGATCAAATTGAATCGTTTTTCCATTTTCAGGCTCCTAAATTTCTCTAGTGCCATAATTGGAACATGATGATCGAATGATGAGAACATATGTGAAATTCCAGTGAGCATACATGTGATGGGAGTCCCTGAGTTGCCATATGCTTATGGGAAATAGCAAAAGGCTTTGGGATTTCCAAATTTATAAGAAGTTTTTAAGGAGTATAAAAATATGGAGAAAAACGATATATAACAGTATAAAAAAGTGATTTTAATATTGAAGGTATGCTAGCAGTATCAATTAAAGGATGATTGAAAGGATAAGAAAGATAAGAGTACAGAATGGTACCGCCTTTTAGTATAAGTTAAATTCGGAGGACCGAATTTCTTAAGGTGGGGAGAATGTGAAGATCGAGAATTTTCTAAATAAATATAAGGTATCCGGAAAATTTAAATTGGACAAATTGAAATCCAAATTAAATAAGAAAATGGAGAAATTAATTTGGATACTAGGAAATCCAAAATTTAAAGAAAAAAAAGGTATATATTTATATAATTATAAAATTATATTATATAAATATATTTTTAATGTTAAAGAAATAAAAATGTGAATAAAAATATAATTATATAAATAGATTATATAATATATTTTGACACGTTTTTAAATAAGTATATATATATATACGAAATATATATTATTTAGATCAAAGTGTATATATATATATATATATATATATTTCAAGATAAAGTATGTATATATGTATATATATTAAATTTTAATAGTATATGATATATATATAAATATGATTTTATATATATTAAAAAAAAAAAAGAGGGAAAGGAGCGGGAATCGGGTATCCCGATTCCCTCCCAAATTTCCTTTCCCCTCCTCTGTTACAAAACAGAGGAGAGGATCATGCCGCAGCCCACCCCCGGTCAGTGAGAAGAAGAGAGAGGTGGGAGGAGGCGCCGTCGCCGGTCGAAGGGGGAGAGAAGGAAGTTGCCGGCGACGGAAAAGAAAAAGAGAGACAGAAAATGAGAAGGAAACCGAAAGAAAAGAAAATCGAAAAGAGGAAGAGAAGAAGGGACACGGTGGTGCCGGCCGATCCAGGCACCGCCACTCCCCCCACGAGACCGGCGGGGACCAGGGGAAGGTGAGAGGAGCCACCGGCGAAGGGGAAACCGACGGAGGAAGGAGAAAAGAGGAAGGAAAGGAGCCGAGAGCCACGGACCAGATCCGGCGCCGTCGCCGGTGATGGGGCGAAACCGAGGCCAGATCCGGCATCCTCGCAACCTCGGCAAGCTGTTGGGTGGCCGAACCGCCGGAATGGGTGGCCGCCGGTGACCGAACCGGTCAGCCAAAGTTGAACCGGCCCGACCCGACCCGACCCGACCCGGTTCAGAAAAGAAAAGAAAAAGAAAAGAAAAAGAAAGAAAGGAAAAAGAAGAAAAGAAAAGAAAAGAAAAAGGAAAAAGGAAAAAGGAAAAGAAAGAAGAAAAAGAAGAGGAAGAAATAGGTAAGGAAAATTAAAAGCCTTTTTCGCTATATGTTTGGAATTTAGTAAAAATTCTTGGATTATTTTCTAAATGAAAATATACGTCAATTTGTGAAATTGTAGCAAAACGAAAATGAGACGAATGGTGGAGTTCGGCAAGGCTCGGAAATCGGAAAGTGCGCTAAGCTTTGGCGAACAGGTAAGATACTTTTATAAAGCATTAGTAGCTTTATATTGTATGTGGGAATTATGATTTTTTTTATGATGCATTTATTTAATTGACTTTAAATGGAATTATGATTTTTATATGATGCATCAATTTAAATAGATTTGCTAAAAAATGCTAAGAGGACCCACAACTGATGGTGGGGGTCTTAGTAAGAGGTAAAATTGGTGAGAATCAACAGCTGCAAGTATAAATTGTGCTTCCCTTGCAGGAGGCTAGGGAAAATTAAGCCGTTATGCTGCCGAAATTTTTAGGAAAATAATTGAGGAAAAAGATTAAGTTTCTCACATAAATGGAATCTTGGAGATAATTATTGAAAATAAATATTGAAAAGATTTTATAGTATTACCGAAAGAGTTTGATATTGAAATCGATGAGAAGATAGATCGTTGAAAACGATAATGTGGTGAATTACATGGTTTAAAACCTTATAGAATCGATAAATCAAGTAATTTTAATATCACAAATGGTATCAAGTTGAGATTGAGGTGGAATTATTAATTAGACGGATCACGGATAAAAGTGATGATAATTATATGATGTAGCTTGGAAAAGAAGATCACAGTTGAAATTTCGATGGTCGAATGATTGGATTGTGAAGTTATTAACGGAGTAATGATTTCCAGAATTACCGAGTCCGGTTTCATGATTTTGAAATAATTTCGAAAGTGATAATATGGACAAATTCGAGAGATTTAAATGGAGATTTAATTACGACACAATCCGATCAATTATGGATTCAAAGAAATGAGTGATAAATATGTGAAAAGATGATTGTGCTTATAACCTTAGAATAGATCTTGAATAATAAGATCGACAATTGCATAAGTTCGGATAAAATCATAAAGGCCACATGAGAATGGATTTGAGGATTTAGATACGATTTTGTGATAGTAAATGAAATTGAACCTCAAATCAAAAATGATAAACATGTATCAATAGATCAAATCATAAATGGATTTGATAAGTGACTATCGATTTTGTGATTCTGTTATCCTCGATGTCGATTCTGGAACAGATATTGAAGGATGATATTATTATTTGCATAAATTCGGTAACTTGATGACTATTTTAGAAATTGATGTTTAAATGCTTATCAAAACTTAGAGGATTCATACTAATGATGCGATCCTAATATTGATGATGAAGTGTATAAATGATTATAATAGTCAATGACGATCAAGAAAGGGTATTGAATACCGAATGGTCTGAATACCAAGTGATTCGATTTCCAAATGAATTGAGTACTGAGCAAATTGAATACTGAATTAGATGAATAGTGAATGAATTGTATAGTGATTTATTGGTTGACAGAAAGAAAGTCTTGAAATCGAATAATTGATGGTGATAAAGTTAAATGAATCGCTTTAGCGTATTTGATGGAAACATTACCGAAGTTGCATACTGAAATGTTTTACAGCATCGCATTTAAGCATGCCTTCTTGCAACTTGAAACATTTTAATAATGTTTATATGAATACTGAAAAGTATTGATTTGTTTTGAAATGAAAGTATATGGTAAATGTATATATATATATATTTTGATATATGAAGTCTCATACAGAATTTTACCATATGCCTTACATGATATTGAAAAGAAAGCTATAGATTTAAATGTTTTATGAGACTGTAGGCACCCTAAAAGAATTAAATTCAATAAAGCATAGTGGAAACCGCCTAATTGGAGCTTTGCTCATTAGGCAGATAGATATGCTTGTCCGACAATAGTCGTGGACAGGTCTCAGTCACGCTTGATCAGTGGGGCTGAGAGAGATGAGGTCTATGGCCATAGATAGCGCCCTAGTTGGTTTCCAGGGGACGATATGATTTTCACTGCTAGCTACAGTGATTTAAGTCTTTATTGATAGAGAGATGATAGGGATCTAGCCTAGTCTCTAACAAATATGATATGAAGTCTAGAGTATGATTTTTATTGATATGAACTCTAGACTTGACATGATTTATACTGTACATGAAACAGATTTGAAATGAAATATGTTTTGAAACAGTACATGTTTTAAACATGTTTTAAAAGTCCATAAGATATGAATTCGACACTATATGATTTATATGTGATTTTGTGTCGAACATGGCATGATATGCGGTCTAGAGTATAGTTTGATTTGATATGAACTCTAGACCTGATATGATTTACAGTAGATGATTTAAAAGTATATGATAAATGATTTCGACACTTACATGATTTATATACGATTTTGTGTCGAATTTGAAACGACATGCGGTTTAGAGTATAGATTGATTTGATATGAACTCTAAACCTGATATGATTTATAGTATATGAAAAATGTTTTAAAACCGCACATGTTTTAGACATGCTCCGAAAACGAATACATGAATTGAAATTGAATATGTTTATATTATGCCTTAAAGGCAAACTTTTGAAAATGCATATGTTGAGCATGTCCTAAAGTATATATGATATGATTTGAAATGATCGCGGTTTATACAGAAAAATTACATGAATTGCATATTAAACCCTAATATGACAATATGCTTAGTATATGAGAATTCCATGAGGAATGTCATGACTCGGTGGTAACGATATTTCATCTATATGAGGTCATGATATGTTATGAAACACGAATATAGAGATACACGAAGAGAATTATGACTGGGTACCACCGTGATTATGATCTACAATACGAGAATTGATAAGAGATGATATGAGAATTGATAAGAGATGATAGAATACAGAAATATGATTATGAAATGAAAAGTGATAATGAGATGTATCGATGAGAAAGGATTAACTGTAATTGCATCCTTGTAAGTATTAAGCATTGCAGTTTAAGACAGTTTAATCCTACTCTTGTATTTATATTAGTATCTTACTGAGCCGTGGTTTTGCTCACCCCACTAAATTTCATTTCTTTCAGATTATTGAAGTTAACGTCTGCCATGTGAGCTGCTCAGTGGGCATCGGAGACGGTGTATGAACTTGGTACTAGTTTTCTGAGTTATATGTTCTTTATAAAATACTTGTTTACATGTAAGACTTAAATTGATGCACAGTACATATTCTGTTTAACAAGTCGAGATGTAACTAAGAACCGTTCCGTGTTTGTTTAATATTTAAATGGAATGACTATAAGTCACCTAGGTAGTATAGTAACTACACTGACACCGAACACAAACGTTAAAATGAAAAAGAAAAATTTAGTCCATAAATTTGTAGACTAAGAAAAGTATAAGAATCGAGTGAAAGTCGCGGTCTTCGGGTCGTGGCAAATATTTACCGACTGATTTACTGTATTTGGAAAGGGGAAAATAAATACTTTTTGGGAAATAATTATTTAAATAAATGATTTAATTTATGAAATTTCCTTAAAGGTATTTTATGAGAAAATAAATTGATTTTGAGACTTAGGCCTCGAGATTCACGCTTACTACTGTTATACTGTTACTGTTCACGTGGCTGATAGACTCACCAAGTCATCAACAGTCTCGGAGTCACCTAGCAAGTGTACTCGAGGACTACCCTTAGACTATGGCCATAGATCTAGACTATTTATTGTCCTGTGTCCCTTAGTGGACGATACTGTGTACTTAGTGGACGATTACAGCATGATACCATGTAGGGTGATGCTTAGTCTCAACTTACTGTTTATTGATACTGCACTGTGAGTCACGATTTATGCTTTACTAAAACTGTGAACTACTGTTTATTACTACTGAACTGTGATTCACTGTTTAGTGCTTTTATCTAACTGAGAACTACAAGTTCTATTTTATTGAATTACGATTTACCGTTACTGAACTTAGAAGTACTGTTAACCATTTTACTGAACCGTAACTGCTTACTGAAGAGAAATTACTGATTACTGTTTACTGTAATGTACTGTGGTTTATTGATTTCTGAACTAGAAAAGTACTGTTTACTATTTATTAAAAAGAAATGAACACTATTGTTTATTGGAGAAAAGAATGATAGAAATTATTTCTAAAAATAGAAATAATTATTATACTATCTAATCCATTATTTGGATATATGAAAATTACTGTACGGGATATGATTACTGTAGTTTTATATCTACTATTACTGTATTGTGGGAATTAAGTTATTATTTCTAAAGTAAAAAGGTTTACTAAAAACCTTTCATCGTTTACTGAAACAAATTTTACTGAAAGCTATCCTTCTGCACTGGACAACATTGTGAAATACTGTTTGCTAAACTGAACCGTACTGAATACTGTTTATTGAACTGAGATGAGAATTATTGTTTTACTGGGAAAGAATATTATGAAAATTATTTCTAAAATAGAAATAATTACTGAAATGTTTATCTAATGATTTGGATTCTCATAAGTTACTAAATTGAAAAGATATTTACAGTTTTAAAGTGACTGTTCACTGTATTGTTTTTTCACTATACTGTCACATGTTTTGAAAGGGATTACTGAAAAGAAATGTTAAATGGTTTATATTATTTATTACTGATGAGAATGAAAGTTAATTTGTTTTAAAAGAAAACAAATTATTTAATTACTCCCTATAGTCGCTCTGGGTTTCCGGGACAACATAGGTATTTCAAAATACCTTCCATGCTCCATCTGGATTTTTCGACCGACTATAGTATCCTTCCTTATAGTGCCTAGTACACTGTTAGGAAAATAAGTGTTTTTGCTGCATATAGATTTCATTATATGAAGTAGCATATGACTCATTTACTGAGCACGTGATTCGCTCACTCCCTTATTTTCCAACATTTCAGGTTAATTTCAAGGATTATTTGAGAGCTTCCTCAGATAATAGAGCTATGAATTCGCAAACAGGGGCAAAGTGCGTCATATTTTAAAGGTAAAGTCACATTTCTTTTATATTTAGATATATATATATACAGTACTACTTTATTGTAAAATAAAAATAGGGGATGTAAAGTGTACGAAATATTGTAAAAATTTTATATTCCAAATTAATGAAATAAATAAATGTTTATCATTTATTACTGTATTGTGCAAGTGTAAAAGCATCACAGACAGCCCAACTGAGGAAAATTGTGTAAAATTGAGTAAATATTGGGTGCTCAGACTGTTATAGATTTAATGGTATTAGAGTAAGGTTGGCTTGATGTCTATGGATGCTTTTAGACCAAAAAGTGTTGAAAAAGGTTAATATCCCATGTTGTACTGTATAGTCTGAATGTATGAAGAAAATAAGTGACTGTAATTTGGGTTAAATGTTTTAAATGGTGTGGAAATCTATGAATTAAGGATGCTAAAGAGGGATAATAATCCTAGAATTTTACCTGAAATAGGTGATTTTATAATCTTAAATAAAGGTCTGTTCGGTAAGGAACAGAAGAAAACTCGGTGAGGGCCCCACCAAGACTTTTCTGTCTAGATCAAATTAAGACCTTTCAGTGATGATATTGGAGTGGAATGAGATATCATCAGTTAATAGATCTTAAGATCACCTATTGAATGTATCTTAAAAAGAGAGAAAGTAATGGAGAAATGACAAATATGCCCCTATATTGGAATAATTCCTCTGAATCATAGTTGACTAAATTGATTTGGAACTGATTGATGGTGTAAAGAATTGTTTACATGTATAATGATCCCTACTACTATTAGCCCCACCTATACTCTAATGAGTAATGCGACCGGAGTGCATATTATGGGAGGTCGCGAATTAGTCGACCCTGTTATGGATTCTTTGGGGCCTGAATTAAACATGAAAATATAGGGTATATTGATTAGGAATTATTGGATATTATGAAAAGTGATACGCTTATTGAGTGTGACTGAAAAGGTGAATGGTGCATTAATGATTCAATATTAATGTTATTAAGTCTGGTTCTATATAATTCTTTTGTTTCTTACGAGTATAAATCGGATATTTATAGAACCATAATATTTTAAAATATATTTTATAGAATGGTATATTAGGAAGTGAAAACATACATGAGTGAATCGATATGAAATATATATATATATGTTAAATGATTTGAAAGTGACTGGCATGTGTTTTGAGGATATACAATGGAATTACTATATGTAAATATGAAACATCCACGGAAAATTACGGGATGAAATTTCATATAAAATTTTGGAGTAATGTGGATTCGAGAGATTATTGACTCGATTCATAATATAGAATCTATTTATAAGCTCTTACTAGAGAACATAAAAGAGTCTAGAGAGCTTAAGAAATTACTCCAGAGATTGATGAATAAAGAACCTATCTGTATTAGTGTAACCGGTGAAATCACAAATGATATGGTTAGAAGGAATAAGCATAGCTTATGACTGTGTACTAAATTCCGAATGTTCAATACTGTTATTAATGAAAATGGATATTCAATTTTTCAAGATTGATGTTTTATCTAATCCACTCAATGATAGATGTGGAGTCTTAAGATCAATTTCTGATAAACGAGATATTATTAAATAAAAGTATACAGATAAGTGGTTATAAAATAATGGGAAGAACTTGATATAGTTCTATGAGTTACTTGTGGTATATTAAGGAATAAATGAAATATACTGTGACGTATTTGAATTTAATAAATGAAATATTTTAATCTCATACGAATAGATTATAATGGTATATAATCATGATATGTGAATACATTTTAATTCAACTGCAGGGAATAAACAGTACTCTTGAACAATTCCATGAACTTCTAGAAATTGAAAAACTTATTGTAAGTTCAGTAAATATGAATTTCAATTAAACTATACACATTCAAAGACGTATGGTCTTGAGTAATAAAGAGAACCTCAAATTGTCTGAAAAGAGGTTATTGCTAATGAAGTAAGATTTATAGATAGTGATTGGGATATGAAATCAAAGGGGTTACGCAAAAAATAAATGATTTGTAAGGAGTTTGTGGAATCAACTGATTCATTGATATGATACATATATATATATATATATATATTTGGGAAAATCAAATGGAAGTGGATGAATATGTGTGAGTATAGTATTAAAAAATGTCAAAAGGTTTTAACCGAAGAGTACTACACCATATGGAAAAGTAACTGAAGTGATAAATGTGAAAGAATGGAAATGTAATGAGAAGATAAGTCATATGATGATTTGGGAACACGAATTTTGAGGTAGTTCTCAAATCAAAGATTTCATATGATTTCTTCTGACTATCATATGGTGACGGCTAGAATTAAGATCGAGCCAGATTTAACGGATAAAATTAGCTATAATCAGAGGAGTACATAAATGAAGTACTGTCAGTCATGTAATTGGATACAAACATATATATATATATATATATTGAAATTGTGAAATTGTATAAATAATGTGGAGACGGAATTGGTGATTTGATAATTTAATTACAGAATTTGATTGTAAAAAGATTACATTCTCAGGTACATCCTAAAATTGAGTGATATTACATGTACAGGAATGAGGGATGTAATGATAACTCAATACAAAAAGAGATATCAAGGAAAATTGTTACCTAATGTCTCATTCATTGTAATTGATGACTAATGTTAAAGTCTACAAGTGAAGTGCAGCCTTAGCTAAATTAATATGAAAATGAATATGGTGGGATAATAAAGAATCCAAAGGAACTATGATGTTATGGAAGTGATTATAGACTGATTGCTCAAATTGAATTACTTTCCATTAACAGGCTTCTGAATTTCTCTAGTGCCATAGTTGAAATATATTTGTGAAACGGTGAGAATGTATGTGAAGTTCCAATGAGCGTTACATGTGATGTGGATCCCTGATTTGCCATATGCTTATAGAAAATAGCAAGAGGCTTTGGGATTTCAAAATTACAGATAGCACCGCTTAGTACTAATTAAATATTCGAGCGTAATATGTAAAAGCTCAATGATATGTTGAGAGCGGGTGCACTGGATGTAAAAGCTACAGGACAATTACATAAGATTGATTAAAATTTTCTAAATGATAGCCACCAAGTTATTATCGACTTGGCACTAAATGAGATAATATGTAATAAATAGTGTGAAATTATCTACTAAATGAAAAGAAGTGAAAATTGTTAACTCCCAAAGATGATAAATAATTTCAGGGAGTATCAAATTTATTTTGAAAGAGAAAATGTGTGATTTAAAGGAAATTCGGATTGTAAAAGTATACTAGCAGTCTCATCCTAAAGACAAGATTTACTGAAAGTCAGAAATAATATATAAGGAAGAAAAGTACTTATATTGGTTGTACTTCCTAAATTAAGTGAAATTTGGATGACCAAACTTCTTAAGGTGGGGAGAAAATGTAAAACCTGATTCTACTACACTGTACAAGATATTTGTAATTATTTGATTATTAAAATAAAGTTTATTTGGTGAAATTAAATGAATTGGGTATGTGGGCCCCAGCTTAAATTCTACTGTTTTATTGAGGATATAAATGAAATATTGGATTCAGAAGGTGAAATAAATATTAAATAATTATTTGGAGGCATAAAAATAATTTTTGGAATTTTTGAGGTTATTTTATGAATTTTGGAAGATAAAGTGGGAAATGATAGTTATGTCGCAAGGGCATTTTCGTAAATTTAGCCCATAATAAAATTAGTTGGGACAAGGTAAAAATATCATGATAAACTACATAAAAAGGGGATTATCATGGTGTCAAAAGATTTGATGAAAAAGGTGGTTTAATCGAAAAATTTTGCTGGCGATTCGTAAGGGGTAAAATCATAATTTCTCCTTATTTGTGCACCGTGCGGCAACGAAACCACCTCCATTCATTAAGTTATATTAAATGTGATTTATTGGTGCTGGAATCATAATTTTTGGAGTTCATTTGCATGGTTTTGACAAAATAGGAAGCTTAATGGCAAAACTGTTAATATTTTAAATAACCAGGGGCAAAATGATCATTTAACATGAAAGGAGACTAGTCAAATTAGTCAATAATGACCAAATATTGACTAAAATAAAAAAAGTTAATTTAAATAAAATTAATAAGCTGGAAAATAATAGTAATAGTGTGATAAAGAAATAAATGGTGGAAATGAAAATGGAATTTTATGGTGTTGACAAGTGGCAACTTCTCATTGGTTGGAAGAAGACCAAATTTATCAGAATTTTGCTGAATGCAGCCGGTACTTGTCACGACCCGAAGGCCGCGACTTTCCTTTATACTCATACTTTTCTTAGTCTACAAATTTATGGACTAAATTTTTCTTTTTCATTTTAAGGTTTGTATTCGGTGTCAGTGTAGTTACTATACTATCTCGGTGACCTTTAGTTATTCCATTTAAATATTTAACAACCACGGAAACGATTCTTAGTTACATCCCAACTTGTTAAACAGAATATGTACTGTGCATCAATTTAAGCCTTACATGTAAACAAGTATTTTATAAGAAACATATACCTCGGAAGACTAGTACTAAGTTCATATACCGTCTCCGATGCCCACTGAGCAGCTCACATGGCAGATGTTAACTTCAATAATCTGAAAGAGATGAAATTTAGTGGGGTGAGCAAAACCACGGCTCAGTAAGATACTAATATAAATACATGAGTAGGATTATACTGTCTTAAACTGCAATGCTTAAAACTTGTAAGGATGCAATTACAGTTAATCATTTCTCATCGATACATCTCATTATCACTTCTCATTTTCACTTTTCATTTCATAATCATACTTTGGTATGCTATCATCCCATATCAATTCTCATATTTACTTTTCATTTCATAATCATATTTCTGTATTCTATTATCTCGTATCGATTCTCATATCATCTCTTATCAATTCTCATATCATCTCTTATCCATTCTCATATTGTGGATCATGATCACGGTGGTACGAAGTCATAATTCTCTTCGTGTATTTCTATATTAATGTTTCATATCGTACCATGACATCATATAGATGAAATATCGTTACCACCGAATCATGATACTCCTCATATATTCTTCATGTTTAATTGAGATATCCTATCGAATCACTTTACATTTAACAATCATATTCCCGTCTTATATTAATTCATATCACCTATCGTGTAGGAATTTATGATTACGATAGAGTAAGATCAGAATTCTCTTCATATCTATCATATGTTCATGTATCATATCATATCATGTCAAGGTTTAATATGCAATTATGTAACTTTACTGTATAAACCGCTATAATCTCTAATCGTGTCATATGTACTTTAGAACATGCTCCACGTATAAATTTTCAATTCATTCAAGTCTTCCTTTATGGCATGATAAAAACATGTTCAATTTCAATTCATGTATTCATTTTCAGAGCATGTCTAAAACATGTGCGGTTTTAAAACATTTTTCATATACTATAAGTCATATCAGGTCTAGAGTTCATTTCAAATCGATTTATACTCTAGACCGCATATCATTTTAAATTCGACACGAAATCGTATATAAATCATATCAGTGTCGAAATCATTTATCATATACTTTTAAAACATATACTGTAAATCATATCAGGTCTAGAGTTCATATCAAATCAAACTATACTCTAGACCGCATATCATGCCATGTTCGACACAAAATTACGTATAAATCATATAAGTGTCGAAATCATATCTCATGGACTTTTAAAACATGTTTAAAACATGTACTGTTTCAAAACATATTTCATTTCAAATCTGTTTCATGTACAGTATAAATCATGTCAAGTCTAGAGTTCATATCAATAAAATCATACTCTAGACTTCATATCATATCAGTTAGAGACTAGGCTAGATCCCTATCATCTCTCTATCAATAAAGACTTAAATCACTGTATCTAGCAGTGAAAATCATGTCATCGTTCCCTGGAAACCAACTAGGGCGCTATCTATGGCCATAGACCTCATCTCTCTCAGCCCCACTGATCAGGCGTGACTGAGACCTGTCCACGACTATTGTCGGACAAGCATATCTGCCTAATGAGCAAAGCTCCAATTAGGCGGTTTCCACTATGCTTTATTGAATTTAATTCTCTTAGGGTGCCTGCAGTCTCATAAAACATTTAAATCTATAGCTTTGTTTTCAATATCATGTAAATCATATGGTAAAATTCTGTATGATATTTCATATATCAATATATATATATAAATATCTACCATATACTTTCATTTCAAAACAAATCAATACTTTTCAGTATTCATATAAACATTATTAAAATGTTTCAAGTTGCAAGAAAGCATGCTTAAATGCGATGCTATAAAACATTTCAGTATGCAACTTCAGTATTATTTCCATCAAATACGCTGAAGCGATTCATTTAACTTTATCACCGTCAGTTATTCGATTTCAAGACTTTCTTTCTATCCAATCAGTAAATCACTATTCAAATCATTCAAGATTCATTTCATTCAGTATTCAGATTGCTCAATACTCTAATTATTTAATAACCAGATCACTTGGTATTCAAACCATTCGGTATTCAATATCCTTTTTCAATAATTATCGACTATAATAATCAATTGTACTTTTATTACCAATACTAGAACCACATCATCAGTGTGAATCCTCTTAGTATCTATGAGCATCAAATATCATGCTTCCATATAGCCATCAGGATACTGAAATTATGAAATACTAATATCCTCATTCGATATCTATTCCAGAGTCGACATCGAGAATCGTAGAACCACAAGATCAATAATCGCACATCAAATCCATTTATGGTTTGACCTATTGGTACATATTCAGAATTTTCGACTTGCGGTTCATTTTTCATTCACTATCATAAAAATCATATCACAATCCTCAATTCACTTTTCATCTGGCCTGTAGAATGTAATATCATGTTAAAATTATCCATAAACGTCCTCAATTCAATTTTTGATTGGCAATTCACCACTTAAAAGAATTTGCCAATTTCCACTATCAACAGTATTTCAATCATTTAAGTCGCCTTACGACTATCCATATTATTGCCAAAAATCTCAGTTCATACCACTAAGACGGTCCATTTATTTGAATTTATCAATCCTATAATCGTCACTCGATTGATAATTCCGCAATTCTATCATTCGACCATCTAAATCACAACTTTGATTTTTTTTCTCTTTTAAGTTGTATCATATAATTATCATCACCTTTATCTGTGATTCATCAAATAAATAATTTCACCTCAATCTCAACTTGATACCATTTATGATATTAAAATCACTTGATTTATCAATTCTATAATGTTTAGACCATATAATTCATCACCTTATCGTTTTCAATAATCTATCTTCCCATCGATTTCAATATCAAACTCTTCAGTAATACCATATAATCCTTTTAATATTTATTTCCAATAATTATCTCCAAGATTCCATTTATGTGAGAAACTTAATCTTTTTCCTCAGATATTTTCCTAAAAATTTCGGCAGCATAACGGCTTAATTTTTACTAAGCCTCCTGCACGGAAAACAGTTTATAATTGCAGCCGTTGTTTCTCACATTTTCTTTATCTCTTACTAAGACCCCCACCATCAGTTGTGGGTCCTCTTAGCATTTTTAACATCAATTCAATCTATAAATCATATAAAAATTTTCACAATTCCATTTAAATTCATTCCATCTATGCATCATATAAAAATCATAAAATCCCACATACAATATGATACTACTAATGCTTTATAAAAGTATCTTACCTATTCGCCAAGCTTGGCGCACTTTCTGATTTTTTTCGAGCCTTGTCGAACTCCACCATTCGTCTCATTTCCGCTTTACTACAATTTCAATATTTATGCACTACATCAATATAACCATAATTTATTCAATGAATACCATCAATTTATTTTCTATATTTTCCTTACCACATTTTTTTTTCTCTTTCTTTTTCCTTTCCTTCTTCTTCTTCTTCCTTCTTTTCTTTCTCCTTTTCTTTTCTTTTCTTCTTTCTTTTCTTCTTTCTTTTCTGTTCTATTTTTTTTTTGGCCTGAACCGGTTCGAACCGGTTCAGGCCGGTTCAGCTTGGCTTGACCGGTTCGGTCACTGGCGGCCAGCCATTCCGGCGGTTCAGCCGCTCCACAACTTGCCGAGGTTGCCACGAGGCCGGATCTGGTCTCCATTTCCCCAGCGGCGGCACCGACGGTGCGGATCTAGAGGTGGGTTTTCGATCTCTTCTCCTTCACGTTTCTCCTTCCTCCGCCGTCGTTCTTCTTCACCGGCGGTCTTCCTTTGCTTCCCCTCAACTCCGCCGAGCTCGGGGTTGGGGTGGCGGTACCTAGGCCGGCCGGCACCGCCACTTCCCTCTTTTCTCTTTTCCTCTTTTTCCTTCGATTTTTCTCTTCTGTTTTCGCACCGCTTCTTTCTCTTTCCGGCGCCGGTGGGTCTCCTCTCCCTCTTCCCTTACCGGCGACGGCCTCACCTCGCTCTTCCCTTCTGCCCCTCGCTCAGCCGGCGTCGGGTTGGCTTCCATCGTTTCTCTTCTGTTTTTGCTAAACAGAAGAGAAAATGTGGGAATCGGGGAACTCGATTCCCACTTCTATTATTTCTTTTTTTTTTCAATTTCTTTTTTTTTCTTTTTATATATAAAATTAGATTTATATATATTATATATCATTTACTATTAAAATTAAATATATATACATATATACATACTTTATCTTAGAATATATGTATATATATATATATACACTTTGATCTAAATAATATATATTTCATATATATGTATTTATTTAAAAACATGTAAAAATATATTATATAATCTATTTATATAATTATATTTTATTCACATTTTTATTTCTTTAACATTTAAAATATATTTATATAATCTAATTTTATAATTATATAAATATATACCTTTTTATTCTTTAAATTTTGGATTTCCTAATATCCAAATTAATTTCTCCATTTTCATCTCTTATTTAGTTTGGATTTCAATTTATCCAAATTAAACTTTTCGGATACCTTACATTTATTTTTTGAAAATTCTTGGTCTTCACAGTACTATTCCTTCTTCTTGCCCAGCAGCTTCATGACATCCATGGTCAAAAGAAAATAAAAACTTTAAAGCTTCAAAAACACTAAAATAAAAAAAATTTCAAGAAACCTATTTCTAGCAAAATTAATCCTTATCATCTCCTCCTTCATAGACACCAAAATATTAGCAAAAGAGGAAGAAAACAAAGAGATAGAAGGCCAGGAAGATTTCGACCAAGGTATGGAACCCACCAAAAGTTGATGTTTTAATTTAAATTAAAGTTGTATTCTAGCTAAGCTTAAGGTGCAGAACATCATGCTAGCATTGGATTTGCATTATTTGGCTAAATGAAAAATCACCATTTAAAGGAGGCTACGGTTTGGATGAGATGATGGTGAAACCTTGCCTTTTCTTGCATGAAAATGGAGGAAAATAACTAAGGAGAATTAGATAAACATCATAGGAAAGCTAGAATTGTGAAAATAAAAGAAATCAAAGAAAATGACATTAAGGGGGTTTCGGCCATGGTGGTTTTGGGCATGTCATCATGCTGAATTTTATGGTTTGATGGTATAAAATTAATGTGGAAATCAAAAGAGGAAGGTTGGTGAAATCTAAAGTGAAAAAGGAGCTAAAACGGGAAAGTTCAGTTTTAGCACCAGTCTAAATAATACTAGTTGTGCATGTGCAGTGTCATTTATGGTTGCATTTTATGGAAGTTAGTAGCTTAAAAATTAAGAGGACAAATATTGATAATTTTCAATAAAGTTATTTTGCAGCCAGGGATTAAGGATTGCTGTAGGTGCAACCGGAAAGTTCGGTTTCGCGAGACAGGTAAGGAAGAAGTGTGTGAATTGTAGAGATATAGCGAATGCATGTTTTATTGAGATAAATTTTATGGAAATGTTGAGAGCATGATTTAGTTTGAAACATGCATGAATTGTGGTTGAAAAGCCGGTTTATATAATGTAATTTCGATGTAGGAGGTTAGGAATCCGCAGTCGTTATGCTACCGAAAAATTTACTAAAAATATTCTAAAATATTATAAATATTTTAGATGCTTGAATTTGAGTCAAATGACATATTTGGAAACCATTTATATAAATTTTCCATAAAATGGAAATTATGAGAGAAATATGAAAATTAAATATTCATGTTTTAAAATTTTATATAAGTGAGAAATTAATTATGATTCAAATGATTTTAAATATTTAAAATGAATAATTATATATTTTCTCACTTTATACATGAATATTTACCGATTGATTTACTGTATTTGGAAAGGGGAAAATAAATACCTTTTGGGAAATAATTATTTAAATAAATGATTTAATTTATGAAATTTCCTCAAAGGTATTTTATGAGAAAATAAATTGATTTTGAGACTTAGGCCCCAAGATTCATGCTTACTACTGTTATACTGTTACTATTCACGTGGCTGATAGACTCGCCAGGTCATCAGTAGTCCCGAAGTCACTTGGCAAGTGGACTCAAGAACTACACTTAGACTATGGCCATAGATCTAGACTATTTACTATACTGTGTCCCTTGGTGGATGATACTGTGTCCTTAGTGGACGATTACAACATGATACCATGTAGGGTGATGCCTAGTCTCAACTTACTGTTTACCGATACTGCACTGTGAGTCACTGATTTATGCTTTACTGAAACTGTGAATTACTATTTATTACTACTGAACTGTGATTCACTCTTTAGTGCTTTATCGAACTGAGAACTACAAGTTCTATTTAATTGAATTACGGTTTATGGTTACTGAAGTTAGAACTATTGTTAACCGTTTTACTGAACCGTTATTGCTTACTGAAGAGAAATTATTGATTACTATTTACTGTACTGTACTGTGGTTTACTGATTTTTGAATAGGAAAAGTACTGTTTACTATTTATTAAAAAGAAATGAACACCACTGTTTACTGGAGAAAAGAATGATAGAAATTATTTTTGAAAATAGAAATAATTATTATACTGTCTAATCCATTATTTGGATATCTGAAAATTACCGTACTGGATATGATTACTACGGTTTTACATTTACTGTTACTGTACTGTGGGAATTAAGTGTTTCATAAATTTAAAATGTTCCAAAATGAAAATTTTATTATTTCTAAAGTAAAAAGGTTTACTAAAAACCTTTCATCGTTTACTGAAACAAATTTTACTGAAAATTATCCTTTTGCACTGGACAGCATTGTGAAATATTTTTTATTGAACTGAACCGTACTGAATACTGTTTATTGAACTGAGATGAGAATTAGTGTTTTACTGGGAAAGAATATTATGAAAATTATTTCTAAAATAGAAATAATTACTGAACTGTTTATCTAACGATTTGGTTCTTATAAGTTACTGAATTGAAAAGATATTTACTGTTTCTACAGTTTTAAAGTGACCGTTCACTGTATTGTTGTTTCACTGTACTATCACGTGTTTTGAAAGGGATTACTGAAAAGAAATGTTAAATGGTTTATATGATTTATTACGTATGAGAATGAAATTTAATTTGTTTTAAAAGAAAACAAATTATTTAATTACTCCCTATAGTCGCTCTGGGTTTCTGGGACAAAATAGGTATTTCAAAGTACCTGCCATGCCCCATCTGGATTTCCCGTCTGACTATAGTATCCTTCCTTACAGTGCCTAGTACACCGTTAGGAAAATTAGTGTTTTTGCTGCATATAGGTTTTATTATATCAAGCAGCATACGACTCCTTACTGAGCACGTGGTTCGCTCACTCCCTTATTTTCCAACATTTCAGAATAATTTCAAGGATGATTTGATAGCTTCCTCAGATAATAGAGTTATAAATTCGCACACAAGGGCAAAGTGCATCATATTTTAAAGGTACAATCACATTTCTTTTATATTAAGATATATGTATGGAGTACTACTTTATTGTAAAATAGAACAGGAGATGTAAAGTGTACGAAATATTGTAAAAATTTTATATTCCGAATTAATGAAATAAATAAATGTTTATCATTTATTACTGTATTGTGCAAGTGTAAAAGCATCACAGACAGCCCAACCGAGGAAAATTGTGTAAAATTGAGTAAATATTGGGTGCTCAGACTGTTACAGACTCGCAGGGATTGGAAATGTATTTACTCAATTTTCTTTGACGTACAAATCGGTGTGGTGTAAATGTAGAAGACGGGCAAAAATATAATTGGATATTAGTCATTTGTGTCAAAGATAATTAAGGCTAGTCATTTAATTGAGGTCTAGAAAAGAAAGCCAAAGTCTTGGTATGAGATTGGAATATTGGGAAATTGGCAAAATTAAGTCGAAGTCTGAGATAAGAAAAATTTACTTATTTCATTTATTTTGCTTCCTAGTTATATTCCCTTAAAGTTAAAGTCATTAAAGAGTTTAAAATAAATTTATTTTTACTTATATACTTAAGTTTTAATGTTAGATCTTTCCACAAATCGTAATATTTGAAAGTGTGAAGGCAGGCCTTATTTTTTGGAGAGTTTTGATAAAAATATTAGGTACATTCTGATTGGATTTGAACAAAAATCTAGCCTAATTTATAAAATTTGAATTTGGACATTGATTTTAATATTTAAAGTTTGAGCTCGATCCGAACATGAGTTAATAGTTATAAATTATAAATGTCTAATATAAAATATACTTGATGTTAATAAATAAGTAATGTCTAAGGATTGTTAATTGTTTTTTAGTAGATGGATTGATAATTGTTTTCTTGTTTACAATGGATTGATAATTGTTGATAAATGATAAACAATAAAAGAGAAATGAAAAGAAATACCCTAAAGAATAAATAAAGAAAAGAGCGGCAAAAGATTGATGCTCAGGTCAAGAAAAAGAAAAAGCAAAGTCATTGTCTGAGATTTGAATATTGAAAAAGAAGGGCAAAAGTCTAGGTCTGAGATTGGACTTCATTTTTATTTGATTTCTACTTTCGAGTTTTGCTTCCTTATAATTAATAAAGTAAACAGTTCAAAAAAAAAGTCATACTCAGACTTGGATATATATAAATATATAATAGGATTTCATTTTTCATATTCGATTGTTTGCGTTATTCTGTTCTAGAATTCTTCTTCAATGGATGTTTCAAAGGTCCATGAAGCCTTAATTTCTCGATGTTCTTATCATGTATTCTTAGTAACTTTTAACTGTTTTTAATTGAAGATATTCCTTTTACATTATTTTCGTATTTACTTTATCTTTAAAACATGTTATATTTCCAGATGTTGTGTAATTAACGTAGAAATATTTCAATTATTTCTACTCTATTTTTAGGTAAACATGAAAATTATATTACATAATAATTAAACCTCGACAAACTAGTTTTGTGTTATAAGCCACCCTACTTAAAAAAAAAAATTCACCTTTCTCTCACTAACAAAGATCATCAACATAATTTTTTAATTAAAACTCAGATGATCACTAATGATCAGATCAAGGAAAAAATCCAAATTAGCTGTCATGTTAGCAAAATTCTAATTAAATATCATGCAATGTGGTTAAATTTCCTCAAGCCAGCCATTTCATTTCTTTCTTTCATCAACTGGCAAAATCCTATTGCTTTGTTGCCCTGAAATTTTGAGGTCTCAAGTTCGAGTCTCACCAAGTGTAAGCTTGAGTTAGTCTAGTTATTGACTAGTTTACCTAGTTTGAGTAATGTGATTTTCATAGTTACCTGTTCATGGAATGTAATATACTGATTGGGATTGTAACTTCTAATGAAAATGTACTACTAAAAAAAACTAATATTAATATTTTTTAAGTATTAATTGATAATTTTTTTGTAATTGATAAATTTTCAAAATAATTATTTTAGATTATTTCTTTTATAGAGAGAGAGGTTGTTTACACTTTTCCCTTAATCAAATTGTTGCTCTCCTAGCTTTAATAATGTATTAAAAACAAAAAAAGGTTATAATTAGAAAGAAAATTATAATGGATCATTTCTTTTACTTTCTATTGTTTAACCAAATAAGGGTTGTTAAAATTTCTTTCCTTTCCTTTCCTTAATGAATATTAACAATCCAAACAAGATGTACATGTACTATTTCCTTTCCTTTACTTTCTCTCATTTTGCTTTCCTTTCCTTTATAAATATTTATCCAAACATATGGTTAGACTTTAATAGAATAATGGAAAGTTCCTAGGATGAAATAAAAAAAAAAGTAATCGAAGTTGGTCAATAAATAAAGAAAACTATGACTCGCATAAGACATTTAATGAATCAGACAATGTAGCTTCGTTAGAAAAGCTAGATAAGACTACTTAATTAATCGAGCTGAGGAAATATCTTTGGGAAAAATACCAATATAATGGAGGAGACCTAAAGAATGCTTCCAATATTTAATTATTTCATATTAATACAAATAAAAGGCAACTTTGGATGACTTAAGTGTTGGAAAAAATATCCCTCAAACCAAATACCCACAAAAACATAAGAAAGCAAAAATAAACATAATAATTTTTAATGTGGTTTGGTCCAACTAAATTAGCCTATAACTACCCAACCAAACTAATAACCAATCAAATAATTATAACTATGCAATTTTTAGAAGAGAAAAATTGCAAACTCCTTGCAAAGCCCAACCATGCAATTTTTAGAGAGAAAGATTACAAACTTCTAACAAACCCAACCATGTAATTTTATTCAGTATTTCATTTACTACATCCTGGAATGGAGAGGATGTTGGCACTATTGTCAAGAACATATTTCTGGCCCAAGATGGAGGAGGACATCGAGTTATATGTTCGCACGTGCCATATTTGTCAGATTGACAAAACCAAGAGGAAGAAGCAAGCGGGATTGCTTCAACCACTACCTATTCTTGAGAAAGTTTGGGAGTCGGTGTCGATGGACTTTATCACTGGGTTTCTGGAGGTGGACAAGATGAGGTCCGTGATGGTGGTGGTCGATCGCTTTTCGAAGTATGCTGTTTTCATTGTAGCCCCACATGCGTGTATCGCCCATGAAGCTGCAGAGTTGTTCCTAAAGCATGTGGTAAAAATCTTTGGGTTGCCCAAGGATATAGTGAACGATTGGGATGCTCGGTTTACAGGGAAGTTCTGGACTTATCTTTTCAAGTTGATGGGTTCAGAGTTGAAGTTTTCTACTGCTAATCATCCGCAGACAGATGGTCAGACAGAGCGGATCAATGCATTGGTAGAGGAGTATTTGAGGCATTATGTGACGCGAGCCAGAAGAATTGGGTGAGTTTGCTTGATTCGGCACAGTTTTGCTATAAAATGCATAGATCATCTTCCACATGTTTGAGTCCGGCAGAATTGGTTCTTGGACATCAACCAACTACACCTTTGGAGATAGCAAAGACGAAATCCCAAGGGGAGTGCCCAGCAGCCTACAGATTCATGCGAGACGGGCAAGATTTGTTGGAACAGGCTAAGGAGAGTTGGCTAAGGCACAGAGGAGGATGGTGAAGTATGCAGATCAGCATAGGCGGGCACTAGAGTTCGAGGTGGGTGACAAGGTGTTACTCAAATTGACGCCTCAGATATGGAAGAAGGTCACAGACAAGCGGTTTCACAAAGGTCTAGTGTAGAGGTATGATGGCCCTTTTGAAGTTGTGAAAAGGGTAGGCACGGTAGCTTATCAGCTGAAGCTGCCTGAGAGGATGAAGTTGCATCCTACTTTCCACGTGAGCTTTCTGAAGCCTTATCGGGAAGACGGTGATCCAGAGAGGCTACAGGGAAGGAAGGCTCCACCTGCTATTCGGACCCATTTCGAGAAGAAAGTGGCTAAGATACTTGACCACAGAGTGAAAGGTGCCAGTAGGAAGAATCGAAGAACATACTACTTGGTTCAGTGGGAAGGTGAAAGTGAGGCAGACGCTACTTGGGAGAGAGACACTTCTTTGTGGAAGTTTAAGGATGAGATCAAGGCATACTTGGAGCTCATTCCGATGAGGGCATCGGCTTCCTCCGACGGGGGGAGGGTTTGTTAGACCTGTAGACACCGGATACTGTGCCCATCTCTCGAAGGATGACCTTGGGCACGATATGACTTGTGCTAGGCGTGGGAGAAGCCTTGCACCGTGCTAGAGACTTGGCACACTTGCGCAACGGGCATGCGCACGAGACAGGCAAGACAGGTACTTGGCTTGGGCAGCTTACCAAGCCTGACATTTAGACGGTGATGGATGATGATCGTGAGATGCGGGTTGCGGTTTACCCGCATGGCACCATGAGCCTTGACCATGTGAGCGGGAGGTAAGTCGGTGTGCGGCACAAGGCACCATTGAGGCCTAAGTGGCTGGGTGCGCACACGTAGATGAGGAAGTGCGCAGGACCTACGCAGCGTGGAGCCCATGATGCGGAGACAGTTGCGAGGATTGCGGGCCACGGGCTTCGAGATAAGATTTAACTAACCTTATCACTTGGAGATATACTTGGAGATAACTCATGGACGCTGAGGTGGCAATCATCCGTAGAGTCATGAGTCTAGTGGGATGTAATCTTAGAGAGTTTGTATTTCAGTAGAACTCTTGTACCTATGTGAGGGGGATGTCCTCACTTGCCTATATAAACCCCTCAGGGGAGATCAGTAGAACACAAAGTCAGAGTGTGAGTGTTCTCTGCAAGTTGTAATCCTTTTTATTGAGGCTTAATAGAAAGGTTGAGGGAGTTTCCCTTGTAAAGCTTTGAGTGTTCTTATTCTCTTCCTACTCTCAATTGTGTTTGTGCTTGTGTTAGCTTTCTTATTTGCTCAGTGTGTGACGTATCGTTGCGTACTAGCCTTTGTCTGGGCTAGGTTTGGAGTTTGGCTGTACTAAGTTGCGGAGAATTTAGGCCATCACCGGGAAAACGGTTCTAGGAGGGAACGACCCTGTGACACGTGGACTAGTGGAGCGATTGACCCGTCATGGATTGGAAATGCATTTACTCGATTTTCTTTGACGTATAAATTGGTGTGGTGTAAATGTAATAGACGGGCAAGAATATAATTTGGATATTAGTCATTTGTGTCGAAGATAATTAGGTCTAGTCATTTTCTTGAGGTCTAGAAAAGAAAGCCAAAGTCTTGGTATGAGATTGGAGTATTAAGAAATTGGCAAAATTAAGTCCAAGTCTGAGATAAGAAAAATTTATTTCATTATTTTGCTTTCTAGTTATTTTCTCTTAAAAATAAAGTCATTAAAGAGTTAAAAATAATTTTTTTTAGTTATATACTTAAGTTTTAACGTTAGATCTTTCCACAAAATCGTAACATCTGAAAGTGTGAAGGCATGCCTGAATTTTTGGAGAGTTTTATAAAAATATTAGGTACATATTGAATGGATTTGAACAAAAATCTAGCTTAATTTATAAAATTTGAATTTTGACCTTGATTTTAATATTTAATGTTTGAGCTCGATCATAACTTGACTCAATCGCAAATTATAAATATATAATATAAAATATATTTGATGTTAATAAATAAGTAATGTCTAAGGATTGTTAATTGTTGATAAAGATAAATTGCTAAAAAAGATTGATGCTTAGATCAAGAAAAAGAAAAAGCAAAGTTTGAGATTTGAATATTGTGACATCCTCGTCACTCCCAAATACCAACTAAATTTTTTTCTTTCCCATAGTTTTGGTTAGGCTGTTCAACGGTGCATCCTTCTTCTTTAATATAGCTAACACTATATTGTTTACATGATGATATATTTCTCATACACATACAGGATCGTCTTACACATAAGTCAAAAACTCTAATATAAATTACATATTAATCTCTTTAACAATTTACATCCCCAATGTGTCTAATATACATCACTATACTATAGTCTGAATTACATAATCAAAATGTATCTACCTTCAAGGGATTGGAAGTTAGCCTCGAAGGAATATCGTATAGTCCAAATATATGCTCCTCTACCAAGAGCAGACTTCACTGCAAATAATCTGGATGAAAAATATTATAAAGGAATGAGTTTACGCTCAGTAAGAAATATACATAAAAGAGCGTACTATGCCACTATATGCAGTTTTCCTGCTTGGCTCTATAATGTCATGTAATATTCTTGTAAAAACATATAACATATAAGTTCATCAAATATTATATAACACATGACAAAATCATATGAAGTCATTTGCACGTATTCAAATAACTCAAATACTTTCACATATCTATATGTCAAATAACTTGAAATTACATATACAAATAATCTTCAAATAGGGGGAGACCGTCAACATCCAATAGAATCATGCACCAAATAAAGTGGCGTACCCACGTATGGGCCAGGGATCCTCCCTTAAGCCAAACACATATAAAGGACTAATGGCCATCGTTAATATTCCACAGTGTGCACTAGTCAGGTGACACCCGTGGTACTGAGGGCTTGACTAGAGTCCCCCAGCCAAATACAAATAATCAAGTAATATGCATGATCACCAATGGAGTCGTTAATCTCAAAATATTGAGTAGTAAAACTCATTCTTGTAAAACCATGGATATTCATAACCCTTCTTATATACTTTAATGATAATCCAAATACATTTATATAAATAAATTAAAAATTATTATTTTTCAAAAGGGGCAGTTGAAAGCTATTTTAGGGCAGTCGACTGCTATAGCATAAATAAATTTTATAAATTTATTTTCTTTTTCCATTTAAAATATTGAAAAATTCCAAATATACTTATGGCAGTCGACTGGTCAAATAGGGCAGTCGACTGGTCCGCAAACAGAAACTTTTTGGAGAAAATGCAGTCAACTGGCTCTTTGGCAGTCGACTGGTTTGCAAACAGAAAGCTTTTGGAAAAATGGCAGTCGACTGCTATATAGGGCAGTCGGCTGCTTTAAGTCGATTTCGGAAAAAGTTACGTCACGACTGTCTCTGAGCAGTCAGCTGCTATTTAAGCCAGTCGGCTGTCCAGAGCCAAATCGTAACTGGGCGAAAACCGTGAATTTTTACATTTCCTGCACTTACACCAGCTTTTGTTTCATCCCAAAACATTTAAAACATGCGGACATAGTCACCATACGTCCGTTACATATATTCCTTACCTCAAATAGCCAAATAATACAAAATCCCTTGGTTGCACCGATTCTTTCCTTCACTTCTTCAAAACTGCATAATTTATATAAATTGAAACCTTTAACTTTCTTTCATTTCAACACCATAAGTATGCTATACCAACAGCACATGACTCCAAATTATGGACGAAATCAAATGAATCAATTTCTTTTCTTACCTTTGTCAATAGCCAAGTTTACAGGATTTCTGATCTCCTCAAATACTTTGTTTCAGCCTTCCATATTACAGACATAGAGAGAGCTAGTGATGAGGATCGTTTTTCGTTAAGGAAACTTAGCGATTTGATGACAGGAAATGGTGGTTTGTCAAGGTTAGAAAATGAACACTTAAAGGAATTTGGAGAGGAAACAAGAGGAAGAAGGGCTGGAAATGAGGTTGCTGCCGATCCTTGATGGTGAAGATGACTAAGCTACCTTTCATTTAATGCATTTAATGCATGATTATCCCCTTTTCCATCTTATCTCAGCCATTGACCATCTCATTAACCCTTCTTGACTAATTGACCATCTTAATTGGTCTTCTTTCTTCTATTGGTCAGCCATATCTCCTTTAATTACAAAATTCTGATATTAATTTCTTAACCAACTCAGCCATTGACCCTTTGACCCTCAATTCCTTTTTATTCCATCTATATCTCATATAATCTTTATACATCAAATTTTCATATTTATTAAATTCTTTCAGCTTACAACATTTTACAATTATAGAGGAATTACATGAAATTGGGGATTTCACATTCTCCCCACCTTTAGAAATTTGGTCCTCCAAATTTAAATCGGGTTACTACTCAAATAGCTCCGGATACCTTTCCTTCATTAAGCTCTCTAGCTCCCATGTAGCTTCTTCCATGGCATGGTATTGCCAGAGAATTTTGACTAGGGGAATCGTCTTAGACCTTAACACTTTCTCCTTTCTATCCAAAATCTGAACTGGCTTCTCCACATAACTCATGTCCTCCCGAATCTCTAAGGGCTCATATTCAATGACATGAGATGGATCCGGATTATACTTCCGAAGCATCGACACATGGAAAAATTATGTACTCTCGATAGCTCCGGAGGTAGTGCCAACCTATATGCAACATCTTCGACTCGATCTAGGACTTCAAATGGTCCTATGTAACGAGGACTAAGTTTGCCTCTTCGGCCAAATATCATGATACCTTTGGATGGAGAAACTTTCAAAAATAACAAATCCCCGACCAAAAACTCAAGTGGTCTCCGTCGAGTATCTGCGTAACTCTTTTGTCGGCTCTGAGCTGTCTTAAGTCTTTGGCAAATTAACTTAACATCCTCAGAGGCTTGCTCGACTAAGTCTAGGGCTAATAACTTACGCTCGCCCACTTCTTCCCACCCAATTGGAGATCGACACCTTCTACCATATATAGCTTCATATGGTGCCATCCCGATACTTGCATGGTAACTATTGTTGTATGCAAACTCAGCCAATGGCAGATGATCATCCCAGGAGCCTTTAAAGTCCAACGCACAAGCTTTCAACATATCCTCGAGCGTCTGAATGGTGCGCTCGGACTGACCATCAGTCTGTGGATGAAAAGTCGTGCTAAAATTTAACTGAGATCCCATGGCCTCTTAGAAATGTTCCCAGAAATGAGAAGTGAACCTGGAATCTCTGTCAGATGTAATGCTCACTGGAACTCCATGTAGTCTGACAACTTCTTTCACATACAAATCTGCCAAAGCACTAAGTGTATCTGTAGACTTCATAGGTAGGAAGTGAGCTGACTTAGTTAACCGATCCACAATGACCCAAATACCATCATGATTCCTCCTGGTTCGAGGTAGTCCCATGACAAAATCCATCGTAATGTGCTCCCACTTCCACATAGGTATAGGTAGAGGATGTAGTAAACCTGCTGGTCTTTGGTGCTCTACCTTAACTTGCTGACACGTGAGACACTTTGCCATAAATTCTACTATGTCTCTTTTCATGCCAGTCCACCAATACACCTTGCGAAGATTATGATACATCTTCGTATTTCCCGGATGCAAAGTATACTTAGTGGAGTGTGCTTCAGTCAAAATTAACTTCTTCAACTCCTTATCCTTAGGAACACATATACGATTATTAAACCTCAAGAGTCCATTACTATCAATGCTAAATTCCGATGGCATACCTAATTGAATCTGATTCATGGCCTCCATACATTGATCATCTTCCCTTTGAGCAATCCGAATTCTACCCATCAACTCCGGCTCAATCATTAAACTAGCTATCATTCCAAAATGCTCATAAGGCACAACATTGAGACTAAGGCTTGCAAACTGCTCAAGTAGCTCATATTCTCTTACCATCATGTACGATACTATCCCCATATGTCTCCTACTCAGAGCATCTGCCACCACATTGGCTTTTCCTGGGTGGTATAGGATCTCACAATCATAATCCTTCAGAAACTCGAGCCATCTCCTCTGTCTCATATTCAATTCCCTCTGAGAGAACAAGTACTTCAGACTTTTATGATCCGTAAAAATCTAAAATTTCTCACCATACAAGTAATGCCTCCAAATCTTTAGAGCAAACACCACTGCCGCTAACTCCAAATCATGAGTCGGGTAGTTCTTCTCATGGTCCTTTAATTGACGAGAACCATATGCAACTACCTTGCCATATTGCATTAGCACACAACCTAGACCTTGTGCAGAGGCATCACTATATACGGAAAATCCTCCAGAACCACTAGGAATGGTGAGAATAGGTGCAGTAGTTAACCTGCGCTTCAACTCATGGAAACTGCGCTCGCAGGCATCATTCCATTCAAACTTCACCTCTTTGCGCGTTAAGCGCGTCAAGGGAGCAGCTAACCTCGAAAAACCCTCTACAAATCGTCGATAATAGCCGGCTAGACCCAAGAAACTCCTAATCTCCGTCACTGTTTTCGGTCTCTCTCAGTGCACCACAGCTTCAATCTTCGATGGATCGACCGAAACTCCATCTTTATTGATTATGTGACCCAAAAAGGATATTTGATCTAGCCAAAACTCACACTTACTTAGCTTGGCATATAATCCCCAATCCTTGAGGGTTTGTAGAACTATCCTCAAATGCTGCTCATGCTCTTCCCATGATCTTGAATACACCAATATGTCATCGATAAAAACAATGACAAACTGGTCTAAATATTGTTTGAACACATCATTCATCAAGTTCATAAAAGCCGCGAGTGCATTGGTTAAACCAAACGGCATCACTAGGAATTCATAGTGACCATACCGTGTCCTGAATGCAGTCTTAGGGATATCTTCACTTCGGATCTTCAATTGATGATATCCCGATCTCAAGTCTATCTTGGAGAAGACTTGTGCACCCCGAAGCTGATCAAAGAGATCATCAATCCTGGGAAGAGGGTACTTATTCTTGATTGTCACCTTATTCAACAATCGATAATCAATACAAAGCCTCAAGCTGTCGTCCTTCTTCCGGACAAATAGCACAGGAGCACCCCATGGGGATACACATGGCCGTATAAACCCCTTATCTAGTAACTCTTGCAGCTGTTTCTTAAGTTCTTCCAATTCCACTAAGGCCATCCGATAGGGTGGTCTCGAAATGGGCTCAGTCCCTGGCACCAAATCGATAGTAAACTCGATTTCCCTATCCGGAGGAAGTCCTGGAAGATCGTCCGGAAACACACATGGAAACTCATTGGCTATTGGAATTTCATGAAGTTCGGGACGTTTCCTTTCTACGTCCACCACATACGCTATAAATCCTTCACATAACAAATAAATTCTTTATTAATTTCATTTATGAATAAATAAATTTATAAACATACTTTTGTATTAAACATTTGCAAAATTTACAACATAGCTAACGGGAGAAGAGAAGATCACACTTTTAGCATAACAATCCAATATCACATGATTCTTAGCTAACCAATCCATTCCTAATATGACATCAAATCCATACATATTCAGTAGGATTAGATCAGCTATCGATTCTCTCTCTCCTACCCGTAGCTTACAACTACGATACACTATGTCTGTCATCTGGGATTCTCTAAATGGTGTACTTATTTGTAACAATTGTCCTAAAGGCTCAGGTTCAACAGGTAATCTCGTAGCAATTATGGGAGAAACAAAGGAGTGTGTAGAGCCTGGATCAAATAAAGCAGTAACACTTATATCAAAGAGGTGAATCTTACCCTTAATCATCTTGGACGAAGCATCGGCAGACTCCTCGTCTATAGCAAATACTCGTCCTTGAGTCACAGCTTTCTTTCCCTTCTCAGCAGCTGTGGCCTTAGGCTGTGGTTGGGTGGTCCTTTCCGATTCTTCAGACACTCTTTTAGAAATCTTGGGACAATCTTTAATCATGTGTCCCCTCTCGCCACACCAAAAACAAGCCTCGCTCGCCATACGACATGGCTGTGACCCATGGAATCTCCCGCAATGCTCACATTTCTGCGTCACACTCTTCGGCGAGCTCGCTGTACTGCCAGCTGAATATTGGGATCTTTTATCATTTATCTTAATCTCGGTAGATCTAGGAGTCCCTGTACCATAATTATCATAAAACTTCAAAATTTAGTATATTTCCATATAACCATTAAACTAGGATACAAGTCATTCTCTTATAATTTATCTTCTTACCTGCCGAAGCTCTTTCATATGGTGTACTTTTCCTAAATGGATATTTGTCACTAGAGGCTCTCTCATCTGACTTCCGCTTCATCGGTTCTTTGCCATTACCCTTGGCTCGGAAATCAGCATGGTGAAGATTATAGTCCTGCTCACACCATTGAGCCTTACGGACTGCCTCATTATAAGTAGTGATATCCATAGGATATAACTTCGATCTAATAGGAGACCTTAATCCCTCTATGAATCGGTAGATCTTATGTCCTTCACTCCTTAGGACTTTAGGGTCAAATCTGCTTAAAGAAATGAACTTCGACTCATATTGATTAACCGTCATAGTCCCCTCAGTCAAGCTCAAAAACTCGATCTTCAACCTGGTCTGTTCAGTGCGTGGGATGTACTGTTCATTAAAGGCCTCTAAAAATCTATCCCACGTAACCTCAGTGTGTTGAGTCTCCAAACTGGCCCGAGTAGACTGCCACCAATGCTCGGCATCGTCTACTAACAAATAAGCTGCCAAACCCACTTTCTCTTTCTCAGAACAGGTCATATACTCAAAAGATTTAGTGACTGCCTTTACCCAGTTCTCG
This sequence comes from Heritiera fomes, assembly GCA_032173925.1. Taxonomy (NCBI): domain Eukaryota; kingdom Viridiplantae; phylum Streptophyta; class Magnoliopsida; order Malvales; family Malvaceae; genus Heritiera; species Heritiera fomes. The sequence continues at coordinate 21,499,407 of JAPDPM010000001.1, read as the reverse complement.
GCGGTCAACGGATCTCTATCGCCCTTAAACTTAGGCGGATCCAGCTTCTTAAATTCTTTAATTAAGACCACACTATAGTAGACCTTAGGATCTCGCCTCTCATTAACTTGAGTTGGTGGGGGCAACTCAGGCTGTGCCGGTGGGGCTGTACTGGAGGAATAGGAGGAGCATTCCCAGATGGAATAGGAGGTACTATAGGTGGTGCTGTTGATGCATTAGTGGCCACGTTTGGGAGATTAGACATGAACTGATTAAATAGAGTGGCCATAGTCTCAATACTTCGCTCCACTCTCGACAGTCGAGCATTCAAGCTACCCGATGGAGATGGAGGAGGAGACTGTGTTGGGGACGGTTCTACTCTGCCCCGTCCTCGTCCTCGTCCTCTACCAGTACCCCTTCTACGAGTGCTCATTCTGCCAATATCACCACAAGGTCAAGCGTTTAGTACACTTTCAGCAATTCAACCACATATATGTATTCAGACAAGTACAGTACATGGGGATGTACACAATTTCTAGCCTAATGACACCGTCAAACGTCAGACTAACCTTGCTCTGATACCAATCTGTGACATCCTCGTCACTCCCAAATACCAACTAAAGTTTTTTCTTTCCCATAGTTTTGGTTAGGCTGTTCAACGGTGCATCCTTCTTCTTTAATATAGCTAACACTATATTGTTTACATGATGATATATTTCTCATACACATACAGGATCGTCTTACACATAAGTCAAAAACTCTAATATAAATTACATATTAATCTCTTTAACAATTTACATCCCCAATGTGTCTAATATACATCACTGTACTACAGTCTGAATTACATAATCAAAATGTATCTACCTTCAAGGGATTGGAAGTTAGCCTCGAAGGAATATCGTATAGTCCAAATATATGCTCCTCTACCAAGAGCAGACTTCACTGCAAATAATCTGGATGAAAAATATTATAAAGGAATGAGTTTACGCTCAGTAAGAAATATACATAAAAGAGCGTATTATGCCACTATATGCAGTTTTCCTGCTTGGCTCTATAATGTCATGTAATATTCTTGTAAAACCATATAACATATAAGTTCATCAAATACCATATAACACATGACAAAATCATATGAAGTCATTTGCACGTATTCAAATAACTCAAATACTTTCACATATATATATGTCAAATAACTTGAAATTACATATACAAATAATCTTCAAATAGGGGGAGACCGTCAACATCCAATAGAATCATGCACCAAATAAAGTGGCGTACCCACGTATGGGCCAGGGATCCTCCCTTAAGCCAAACACATATAAAGGACTAATGGCCATCGTTAATATTCCACAGTGTGCACTAGTCAGGTGATACCCGTGGTACTGAGGGCTTGACTAGAGTCCCCCAGCCAAATACAAATAATCAAGTAATATGCATGATCACCAATGGAGTCGTTAATCTCAAAATATTGAGTAGTAAAACTCATTCTTGTAAAACCATGGATATTCATAACCCTTCTTATATACTTTAATGATAATCCAAATACATTTATATAAATAAATTAAAAATTATTATTTTTCAAAGGGGGCAGTTGAAAGCTATTTTAGGGCAGTCGACTGCTATAGCATAAATAAATTTTATAAATTTATTTTCTTTTTCCATTTAAAATATTGAAAAATTCCAAATATACTTATGGCAGTCGACTGGTCAAATAGGGCAGTTGACTGGTCCGCAAACAGAAACTTTTTGGAGAAAATGCAGTCAACTGGCTCTTTGGCGGTCGACTGGTTTGCAAACAGAAAGCTTCTGGAAAAATGGCAGTCGACTGCTATATAGGGCAGTCGGCTGCTTTAAGTCGGTTTCGGAAAAAGTTACGTCACGACTGTCTCTGAGCAGTCAGTTGCTATTTAAGGCAGTCGACTGCCCAGAGCCAAATCGTAACTGGGCGAAAACCGTGAATTTTTACATTTCCTGCACTTACACCAGCTTTTGTTTCATCCCAAAACATTTAAAACATGCGGACATAGTCACCCTACGTCCGTTACATATATTCCTTACCTCAAATAGCCAAATAATACAAAATCCCTTGGTTGCACCGATTCTTTCCTTCACTTCTTCAAAACTGCATAATTCATATAAATTGAAACCTTTAACTTTCTTTCATTTCAACACCATAAGTATGCTATACCAACAGCACATGACTCCAAATTATGGACGAAATCAAATGAATCAATTTCTTTTCTATCACGACCCGAAGACCGCGACTTTCACTCGATTCTTATACTTTTCTTAGTCTACAAATTTATGGACTAAATTTTTCTTTTTCATTTTAAGGTTTGTATTCGGTGTCAGTGTAGTTACTATACTAACTAGGTGACTTATAGTCATTCCATTTAAATATTAAACAAACACGGAAACGGTTCTTAGTTACATCCCGACTTGTTAAACAGAATATGTACTGTGCATCAATTTAAGTCTTACATGTAAACAAGTATTTTATAAAGAACATATAACTCAGAAAACTAGTACCAAGTTCATACACCGTCTCCGATGCCCACTGAGCAGCTCACATGGCAGACGTTAACTTCAATAATCTGAAAGAGATGAAATTTAGTGGGGTGAGCAAAACCACGGCTCAATAAGATACTAATATAAATACAAGAGTAGGATTAAACTGTCTTAAACTGCAATGCTTAATACTTACAAGGATGCAATTACAGTTAATCCTTTCTCATCGATACATCTCATTATCACTTTTCATTTCATAATCATATTTCTGTATTCTATCATCTCTTATCAATTCTCATATCATCTCTTACCAATTCTCATATCATCTCTTATCAATTCTCGTATTGTAGATCATAATCACGGTGGTACCCAGTCATAATTCTCTTCGTGTATCTCTATATTCGTGGTTCATAACATATCATGACCTCATATAGATGAAATATCGTTACCACCGAGTCATGACATTCCTCATGGAATTCTCATATACTAAGCATATTGTCATATTAGGGTTTAATATGCAATTCATGTAATTTTTCTGTATAAACCGCGATCATTTCAAATCATATCATATATACTTTAGGACATGCTCAACATATGCATTTTCAAAAGTTTGCCTTTAAGGCATAATATAAACATATTCAATTTCAATTCATGTATTCGTTTTCGGAGCATGTCTAAAACATGTGCGGTTTTAAAACATTTTTCATATACTATAAATCATATTAGGTTTAGAGTTCATATCAAATCAATCTATACTCTAAACCGCATGTCGTTTCAAATTCGACACAAAATCGTATATAAATCATGTAAGTGTCGAAATCATTTATCATATACTTTTAAATCATCTACTGTAAATCATATCAGGTCTAGAGTTCATATCAAATCAAACTATACTCTAGACCGCATATCATGCCATGTTAAACACAAAATCACATATAAATCATATAGTGTCGAATTCATATCTTATGGACTTTTAAAACATGTTTAAAACATGTACTGTTTCAAAACATATTTCATTTCAAATCTGTTTCATGTACAGTATAAATCATGTCAAGTCTAGAGTTCATATCAATAAAAATCATACTCTAGACTTCATATCATATTTGTTAGAGACTAGGCTAGATCCCTATCATCTCTCTATCAATAAAGACTTAAATAACTGTAGCTAGCAGTGAAAATCATATCGTCCCCTGGAAACCAACTAGGGCGCTATCTATGGCCATAGACCTCATCTCTCTCAGCCCCACTGATCAGGCGTGACTGAGACCTGTCCACGACTATTGTCGGACAAGCATATCTATCTGCCTAATGAGCAAAGCTCCAATTAGGCGGTTTCCACTATGCTTTATTGAATTTAATTCTTTTAGGGTGCCTACAGTCTCATAAAACATTTAAATCTATAGCTTTCTTTTCAATATCATGTAAGGCATATGGTAAAATTCTGTATGAGTCTTCATATATCAAAATATATTTATATATATATATTTACCATATACTTTCATTTCAAAACAAATCAATACTTTTCAGTATTCATATAAACATTATTAAAATGTTTCAAGTTGCAAGAAGGCATGCTTAAATGCGATGCTGTAAAACATTTCAGTATGCAACTTCGGTAATGTTTCCATCAAATACGCTAAAGCGATTCATTTAACTTTATCACCATCAATTATTCGATTTCAAGACTTTCTTTCTGTCAACCAATAAATCACTATACAATTCATTCACTATTCATCTAATTCAGTATTCAATTTGCTCAGTACTCAATTCATTTGGAAATCGAATCACTTGGTATTTAGACCATTCGGTATTCAATACCCTTTCTTAATCGTCATTGACTATTATAATCATTTATACACTTCATCATCAATATTAGGATCGCATCATTAGTATGAATCCTCTAAGTTTTGATAAGCATTTAAACATCAATTTCTAAAATAGTCATCAAGTTACCGAATTTATGCAAATAATAATATCATCCTTCAATATCTGTTCCAGAATCGACATCGAGGATAACAGAATCACAAAATCGATAGTCACTTATCAAATCCATTTATGATTTGATCTATTGATACATGTTTATCATTTTTGATTTGAGGTTCAATTTCATTTACTATCACAAAATCGTATCTAAATCCTCAAATCCATTCTCATGTGGCCTTTATGATTTTATCCGAACTTATGCAATTGTCGATCTTATTATTCAAGATCTATTCTAAGGTTATAAGCACAATCATCTTTTCACATATTTATCACTCATTTCTTTGAATCCATAATTGATCGGATTGTGTCGTAATTAAATCTCCATTTCAATCTCTCGAATTTGTCCATATTATCACTTTCGAAATTATTTCAAAATCATGAAACGGGACTCGGTAATTCTGGAAATCATTACTCCGTTAATAACTTCACAATCCAATCATTCGACCATCGAAATTTCAACTGTGATCTTCTCTTCCAAGCTACATCATATAATTATCATCACTTTTATCCGTGATCCGTCTAATTAATAATTCCACCTCAATCTCAACTTGATACCATTTGTGATATTAAAATTACTTGATTTATCGATTCTATAAGGTTTTAAACCATGTAATTCACCACATTATCGTTTTCAACGATCTATCTTCTCATCGATTTCAATATCAAACTCTTTCGGTAATACTATAAAATCCTTTCAATATTTATTTTCAATAATTATCTCCAAGATTCCATTTATGTGAGAAACTTAATCTTTTTCCTCAATTATTTTCCTAAAAATTTCGGCAGCATAACGGCTTAATTTTCCCTAACCTCCTGCAAGGGAAACACAATTTATACTTGCAGCCGTTGATTCTCACCAATTTTACCTCTTACTAAGACCCCCACCATCAGTTGTGGGTCCTCTTAGCATTTTTTAGCAAATCTATTTAAATTGATGCATCATATAAAAATCATAATTCCATTTAAAGTCAATTAAATAAATGCATCATAAAAAAATCATAATTCCCACATACAATATAAAGCTACTAATGCTTTATAAAAGTATCTTACTTGGTGTTGAAGCTTAGCGCCTTGACGAGCTCCTAGCATCGTCGGACACCAAATCACGTCTTTGTCACCTCCGCTACAATTTCAACAACACCAATTGCACTTGCATAAATACATATTAATAAACTTATTCAATAAATATAAATCAATTTATTGTTTCTTCCTTACCCATTTCTTTTCCTTTTCTTCTCTTCTTTTTCCTTTCCTTCTTCTTCTTCTTCTTCTTCCTTCTTTTCTTTCTCCTTTTCTTTTCTTTTCTTCTTTCTTTTCTTTTTTCTTTCCTTTCTCTTTTCTGTTCTGTTTTTTTTTTTCTGGCCTGAACCGGTTCGGACCGGTTCAGGCTGGTTCGGGCCGGTTCACCTTCGCCTGGCCGATTCAGCCACCGGCGGTCACCCTCTCCGCCGGTTCAAGCCTCCCACAGCTAGTCGACATCGTGAGGATGCCGAATCTGGCCTCCGTTTCTCGATCGGCGGCGCCGGCGGTAGCAGATCTGGGACGGGCGGCGGCGGCTCCTCTCTTTTCTTCCTCTCCTTTCTCGCCGTTTTCTTCACCGTCGGGCATTCCTCCCTCCAGATCTGGCTTCACCGGGGCTTTGCAAGGCGGCGGCGACCGGTGGATCGACCAGCGTCGCCTCCTTTCCTTTTTGCTTCTCCTTTCGGTTTCCGCCTCGCTATTCTCTCGTTTTCGCTTCGCTCTGTTGCCTTTCCTTTCCCGCCGTCGGCGTCGACTTCTCTTCTTCCATCTCGGCTCGCCGGCGGCGTCACTCCTTTCTCCGGTAAACCAAAAGGTTGGCCACTTCTGTGTTTTCTCCTCTGTTTTGTAACAGAGGAGAAATGGGGGTCGGTTCCCCCCCGACTCCCATTTCGTTTCAATTTTTTTTTTAATATATATAAAATCATATTTATATATATATATATCATATACTATTAAAATTTAATATATATACATATATACATACTTTATCTTGAAATATATGTATATATATACACTTTGATCTAAATAATATATATTTCGTATATATATATATATATACTTATTTAAAAACGTGTCAAAATATATTATATAATCTATTTATATAATTATATTTTTATTCACATTTTTATTTCTTTAACATTAAAAATATATTTATATAATATAATTTTATAATTATATAAATATATACCTTTTTTTTCTTTAAATTTTGGATTTCCTAGTATCCAAATTAATTTCTCCATTTTCTTATTTAATTTGGATTTCAATTTGTCCAATTTAACTTTTCCGGATACCTTATATTTATTTAGAAAATTCTCGATCTTCACATTTTCTTACCTTTGTCAATAGCCAAATTTACAGGATTTCTGATCTCCTCAAATACTTTGTTTCAGCCTTCCATATTACAGACATAGAGAGAGCTAGTGATGAGGATCGTTTTTCGTTAAGGAAACTTAGCGATTTGATGACAGGAAATGGTGGTTTGTCAAGGTTAGAAAATGAACACTTAAAGGAATTTGGAGAGGAAACAAGAGGAAGAAGGGCTGGAAATGAGGTTGCTGTCGATCCTTGATGGTGAAGATGACTAAGCTACCTTTCATTTAATGCATTTAATGCATGATTATCCCCTTTTCCATCTTATCTCAGCCATTGACCATCTCATTAACCCTTCTTGACTAATTGACCATCTTAATTGGTCTTCTTTCTTCTATTGGTCAGCCACATCTCCTTTAATTACAAAATTCTGATATTAATTTCTTAACCAACTCAGCCATTGACCCTTTGACCCTCAATTCCTTTTTATTCCATCTATATCTCATATAATCTTTATACATCAAATTTTCATATTTATTAAATTCTTTCAGCTTACAACATTTTACAATTATAGAGGAATTACATGAAATTGGGGATTTCACAGTTGAAAAAGAATAATTATAAATAAATTAAAGAAGATAAATTGAGATTATTTAGATGATGGAATTTTTCGGGGATCACAAATACATAACATCCAAATTTTATAGGTGAGAAATTCCTTTACAATGTGTTTGGATGAGAAATTTTGAAATTTTAAAGAATTTCAAAATCAAAGTATTTCAAAATTCATTAATTTGAAATACTAGCATTTGCAATAATATTATTTGGATAAATATTTTTTAGAAAGAAATTTTGACTATGACAATTTGATGAAATAAAAGAAATAATTATAAAATAAAATAATGATATTAAATATAAAAAAGGAAAATATAAAATAATATATACAATATGGTACAATTAGGTTTGTAAAAATGTATAGATATTATTAATAATATGAAAAATATATATTATATTTAAATAAAATGATATTTTCTTTTTATATTTTTATATTTAGTGATGGGTTATGTGTATTAAAGTAAGGATAGCTTTTGTAAAAAATAAAAAAATTTTAGAGGACTTTTAAAAAACCATATCTTTAGATGGATTTTAAAGAAAGAATTTGAGTAACTCAAATTTTCTCTTTAAATTGCTCTTAAATTTTGAAAATTTTCAAACTTTTTTGCCAAACAAGAGAATTGTATTTTTAGAATTGTAAATATCTTTATTAAAATAAATTCTCCTCCGGAAATCTTTCATCCAAATTGACCCTTAGACTTAACTAGAATGATGGAACATTTCTAGGATGATTTCAATAAAAGATAATCGATATATATTTTCATGTTCAAATAAAATAAAATAAGAATGAAAATAAATTAAATTAAACAAAGAGATGAATTAAAAAGGGATATAAATTGGATCGTGAATAAAGAAAATTATAACTCTCTCATAAGACATTTAATGAATTCGACGATATAGCTTCATTAGGAAAGTTTGATAAAACTGCTCAATTACTCTTGAGGTCAGTGGCGTAGCCAGGAAAATTATTCAATAGTGTCAAAAGTAATTACACTTTTTCTATTATATCTTGGTTTTTTTTAATATCTTAAAATTATATATCTTTCTTTCATAAAAAAATTGATATTCTTTATCTTTTTCAATCATCAAAAATTATCTATTTCTTAATCTATGAAAATAAAAAAAATATAAAAATAATTGAAAAAATATATTTTTAAAAATACACGTATATATGAATATAAAATTTTTCATTCGAAATCTTTTAATAATTACAACATCATTACAAAATTTAAGTATAAATATTAAAAGAAAAAGGATAATTATTTTATATCACAAGAAAATTTTAAATTTTATAAATGAGATTAAAGAGTTAACATATATCCATTTAAATATATTTAAAAAGTAATAAATTATATAATTATTAAATAAACATGTAGTAGATAATTTGTGTAATTTAAAAATTCAATTCCCTATATAGAGAACAATAATCTAAAAAAATCTTCAATATAAAGTTATCTCTTTACAATTATCATAAAGAGTTTTTTTTTAAAAAAGAGTTTTCATTTTTTAAGAATAATCATAAATATAACTAATACGTTTCTTCAATATATGTAATCAAATTATCTCTTATTGATTTGTGTAACAAATCAATTTCACTATTTTTGTAGTTGAAAAAATTACTTGTATACTAATAATAAAATCTTGACTTAATGATAGCGAGAAAATTTTGGAACCTTAAAATTTTATATTTAAGTCTCGTTATATATGAGTTTGATCCAACTTTATAGTGGATTTATCCGAGTTATGTATGTTGGTTTGTTGTTTGATTAGTTTATTTATATGATATAATTAATTGATTTCTTACGTATAATACTAAAATATAATCATAATTTATCTTGTACTTATACTTTCATTAAAAAAAATTGTATACTTGTCCTAATTGATAAAATCAAAACTAGTTTTAGTATATACAATTCATGAATAATACCAATATTGTTTTTGTCTTAACTCCTTTTTTTGTGATCTCTATTTTTGACTAAATATATACTGACCCCAAATTATTTTATTATATTATATATTAATTCATAAATTTTATTTCAGTGGGGTCGATTTATTCAAAATTTTGCTTTTTGAAGATCAATTTATAATTTATTCTGCATTTGCATCCATGCATTATAAAAATATTTCAATTTTCAGTGGGGTCATTTGACCCCAAGTTTCTAACGTGGCTACGCCACTGCTTGAGGTGATGAGATATCTTTGGGAAATCTATCAATATAATGTAGGAGACCTAAAGAATGCTTCTAATATTTAATTATTTCATAACAATACAAATAAAAGGCAAACTTTGGATGACTTGAGTCTAGATTGGTACAAATTTAGAATCAACATTGTGGGTGATAATACTTCTCTATAGGTAATCGTAGTCCTGGACCTTACACTTTAAATGTTGACTAATACTTTATCCTTAGATGTTTAGTTAATGAATTTACTGATTTTAAATTTAAAAAAGAAAAAAAATTTTCTCTTTCTCTTCATCTGTTTTAATTTCCATAAGTCAAAGCCATGTTTGAGTGTTGTTCTCAAGGTTGATCTATCATGCAAGGGCTCTGAATGCCTTGGCCTCTATCAATCATTGACTGCACTTCTTGGCGATCTTCCTAGTGTTGATGTCCAGAAGAATGTTATTGTGACCATCTCTTCAGACAAAGGTCTTTGTGGTGGAATTAACTCTACATCAGTCAAGATAAGCAAGGGGATCCACAAGTTGAACTCTGGTCCCGACAAAGAAACAAAATATGTGATTTTGGGAGAGAAGGCAAAGGCTCAATTGGTTTGTGATTCTAAGAAGGACATTGAGTTAATCATAACCGAGCTGCAGAAGAATCCTTTGAGCTACACTCAGGTATCTGTTCTTGCCGATCATATCTTAAGGAATGTAGAGTATGATGCTTTGAGGATTGTATTCAACAAGTTTCACTCAGTAGTTTCATTCCTGCCGACAGTGTCAATTATATTTTCACCCGAAATTGTTGAAAGGGAAGCTGAATCTGGGGGAAAGCTAGGTGTTCTAGATTCCTATGAATTTGAGGTGGTGAGACAAAAGGTGTGTGAAGACCAAGAATTTTCTAAATAAATATAAGGTATTCGGAAAAATTTAATTTGGACAAATTGAAACCCAAATTTAAATAAGAAATTAAAAGGGAAATTAAATTGGAAATAAGAAATGAAGGAGGAAATTTAATTTGGATAAATGGAAATCCAAATTAAATAAGAAAATGGAGAAAATAATTTTGGATATTTAGAAATCCAAAACTTAATAAGAAATAAAAATATTTGATATATTTATATAATGATATTATATAAATATACCTTAGGTAAATATAAATATTATTTTATGTTAAAAGTGTAAAATATATATAAATATATATTTTGATACAAAATATGTATTTAAATACATATTATGAATAGTGTATATATATAATTATGGTGTATAATGATTATATATATTATTGTTATTATTATATATAATAATAAACAAAAAAAAAAGAAATTTAGAAGCGGGAATCGGGATACCCGATTCCCAGCTTCTTCTTTCTCCTCTGTTTTCCCAGCTTCTTCTTTCTCTTCTGTTATAAACAGAGGAGAAAGACAAATAAAACTGCCGGCCCCCTGCCGGCCAAAAGAGGAGGAAGGAGAGGGTCGTCGTCGGCGAGCCGAGCGGGAAGAGAAGAAACGACCGGCGGCGACCCGAAGCGGAAAACAGAAGCGAAGCGGAAATGGGAGAAGAGAAAAACCGAAGGAAAAAGAGGAAAAGAGAAAAGAGGGAAGTGGCGGTGCCGGTCGGTCTAGGCACCGCCACCCCAACCCCGAGCTCGGCGGAGCTGAGGGGAAGCAAAGGAAGACCACTGGCGAGGCTACGGACGGCGGAGGGAGGAAGAAACAGAGGAGGAAGGGACCGAGAGCCACCGTTCCAGATCCGGCACCGTCGCTGGTGATGGGACGAAACGAAAACTAGATCCGGCATCCTCGCAACTTCGGCAAGCTGTGGAGTGGCTGAACCGCCAGAATGGGTGGCCGCCGGTGACCGAACCGGCCAGCAGAAGATTGAACCGGCGGAACCGGTTCGACCAGATCCGCCCGCCTGACCCGGTCAACCCGAACCCGACCCGACCCGGTTCAGAAAAAAAAGAAGAAAAAAGAAGAAAAGAAAAGGAAAAGAAGAAAAGAAAAAGAAAAGAAAAGAAAAAGAAAAAGGAAAAGGAAAAGAAAAAAGAAGAAGAAGAAGAGGAAGAGATGGGTAAGGAAAATTAAAAGCCTTTTTCGCTATATGTCTGGAATTTAGTAGAAATTCTTGGATTATTTTCTAAATGAAAATATATGTCAATTTTTGAAATTGTAGCAAACGAAAATGAGACAAATGGTGGAGTTCGGCAAGGCTCGGAAATCGGAAAGTACGCTAAGCTTGGCGAATAGGTAAGATACTTTTATAAAGCAGTAGTAGCTTTATATTGTATGTGGGAATTATGATTTTATATATGATGCATTTATTTAATTGATTTTAAATATGCTAAGAGGACCCATAATTGATGGTGGGGGTCTTAGTAAGAGATAAAGAATATGTGAGAATCAACAGCTGTAATTATAAACTGTTTTCCGTGCAGGAGGCTTAGTAAAAATTAAGCCGTTATGCTGCCGAAATTTTTAGGAAAATATCTGAGGAAAAAGATTAAGTTTCTCACATAAATGGAATCTTGGAGATAATTATTGAAAATAAATATTAAAAGGATTTTATGGTATTACTGAAAGAGTTTGATATTGAAATCGATGAGAAGATAAATCGTCGAAACACGATAATGTAATGAATTATATGGTTTAAACCTTAAGACTCGATAAATCAAGTGATTTTAATAGCACAAATGGTATCAAGTTGAGATTGAGGTGGAATTATTTATTAGACGGATCACGGATAAAGTGATGATGAAAGAATTGATAGATTCAAATAAATGGATCGTCTTAGTGGTATGATTGTGATATCGATGTTAAATAGATGTGAACTGAGATTTTTGCAATAAAATGGATAGTCGCAAGGTGACTTAAATGATTGAAACACTGTTGATAGTGGAAATTGGCAAATCCTTTTAAGTGGTAAATTGCCAATCAAAGAATTGAATTGAGGACGTTTTATAGATAATTCTAGCATGATATTACATTCTTGAGGCCATATGAAAAGTGAATTGAGGATTGTGATATGATTTTATGATAGTGAATGAAATTGAACCGCAAGTCGAAAATTCTGAATATGTACCAATAGGTCGAACCATAAATGGATTTAATAAGCAATTATTGATCTTGTGGTTTTATGATCCTCGATGTCGACTCTGAAATAGTTATCGAATGAGGATATTAGTAATTCATAATTTCAGTATCCTGATGGCTATATGGAAACATGATATTTAGATGCTCATAGATACTAAGAGGATTAACACTGATGATGTGGTTCTAGTATCGATAATAAAATGTACAAATGATTATTATAGTCGATAATTTTCGAAAAAGGATATTGAATACCGAATGGTATGAATACCAAGTGATCTGGTTATTAAATAATTAGAGTATTGAACAATCTGAATACCGAATGAAATGAATCTTGAATGATTGGAATACTGATTTACTGATGTGTCAGAAGGATAGTTTGAAATCGAATGATTGATGATGATAAAGTTAAATGAATTGTTTCACTGTATTAGATAAAGGTATTACTTATATGGACATTTTGAAACTATTATCAAAATTACATACGGAAATGATTTCATAGCATCGTTTTTAAGCATAACTTGCTATAGTTTCAGATGTTATAATAGCATTTATATAAATGTTATAAAGTATAGATTAGCTTTAAAAAGAAAGTATATGGTATATACGTATTTTTATATACAAAACCTCTTAAAGAACTTCACCATATGCTTTACATGATTTTAAAAAGAAAAGCTAAAGATTTAAATGTTTTATGAGACTGTATGCACCCTAAAAGAATTAAATTCAATAAAGCATAGTGGAAACCGCCTAATTGGAGCTTTGCTCATTAGGCAGATATGCTTGTCCGACAATAGTCGTGGACAGGTCTCAGTCACGTCTGATCAGTGGGGCTGAGAGAGATGAGGTCTATGGCCATAGATAACGCCCTAGTTGGTTTCCAGGGGACGATGACATGATTTTCAGTGTTAGCTACAGTGAATTAAGTCTTTATTGATAGAGAGATGATAGGGATCTAGCCTAGTCTCCAACCGATATGATATGAAGTCTAGAGTATGATTTTATTGATATGAACTCTAGACTTGACATGATTTATATTGTACATGAAACAGATTTGAAATGAAATATGTTTTGAAACAGTGCATGTTTTAAACATGTTTTAAACATGTTTTAGAAGTCCATGAGATATGATTTCGACACTTATATGATTTATATGTGATTTTGTGTCGAACATGGCATGATATGCGGTCTAGAGTATAATTTGATTTGATATGAACTTTAGACCTGATATGATTTACAGAATATGTTTTAAAAGTATATAATAAATGATTTCGACACTTACATGATTTATATACGATTTTGTGTCGAATTTGAAAACGACATGCGGTTTAGAGTATAGGTTGATTTGATATGAACTCTAAACTTGATATGATTTATAGTATATGAAAAATGTTTTAAAACCGCACATGTTTTAGACATACTTTGAAAACGAATATATGAATTGAAATTGAATATGTTTCTATCATGCCTTAAAGGCAAACTTGAAATGAATTGAAAATTCATATGTTGAGCATGTCCTAAAGTATATATGATATGATTTGAAATGATAGCGGTTTATACAGAAAAATTACATGAATTGCATATTAAATCCTGATATGATAATATGCTTAGTATATGAGAATTCCATGAGGAATGTCATGACTCGACGTTAATGATGTTTCATCTATACGATGACATGATATGATATGATATATGAACATAAGATTGATATGAAGAGAATTCTGATCTTACTCTATCGTGATCATAAATTCCCATACGATAAGTGATATGAATTGATATAAGACGGGAATATGATTGTTAAATGTAAAGTGACTCGATAGGATATCTCAATTAAACATAAAGAATATATGAGGAGTACCATGACTCGGTGGTAACGATATTTCATCTATATGATGTCATGATATGATATGAAACATGAATATAGAAATACACGAAGAGAATTATGACTTCGTACCATCATGATCATGATCCACAATATGAGAATGGATAAGAGATGATATGAGAATCGATAAGAGATGATAGAATACAGAAATATGATTATGAAATGAAAAGTAAATATGAGAATTGATATGAGATGATAGCATACCAAAGTATGATTATGAAATGAAAAGTGAAAATGAGAAGTGATAATGAGATGTATCGATGAGAAAGGATTAACTGTAATTGCATCCTTAAAGTTTTAAGCATTGCAGTTTAAGACAGTGTAATCCTACTCATGTATTTATATTAGTATCTTACTGAGCCGTGGTTTTGCTCACCCCACTAAATTTCATCTCTTTCAGATTATTGAAGTTAACATCTGTCATGTGAGCTGCTCAGTGGGCATTGAAGACGGTATATGGACTTGGTACTAGTCTTCTGAGGTATATGTTTCTTATAAAATACTTGTTTACATGTAAGACTTAAATTTATGCACAGTACATATTCTGTTTAACAAGTCGGGATGTAACTAAGAACCGTTTCCATGTTAGTTTAATATTTAAATGAAATGACTGTAGGTCACCTAGATAGTATAGTAACTACACTGACACCAAATACAAACCTTAAAATGAAAAAGAAAAATTTAGCCCATAAATTTGTAGACTAAGAAAAGTATAAGAATCAAGATAAAGTCGCGGTCTTCGGGTCGTGACAAGGTGAAATACTTCAAAATCGGGCGGAGTTCCAGTTCTCGTGTCATGTTCAATGCGTGTTGGAGAATGCTTAAAGTGATCAAGGAGCAAGGATGTCTGCTATGGATAGCTCAAGCAGAAATGCTGGAGACATGCTTGATCGCCTTACTCTTACATATAACAGAAACCGTCAAGCATCGATCACCACTGAGTTGATTGATTTATTATTTGTAATTATAAAAATTTTGTAGTGAAATATTATTTGTATCAATAATATTGATTATTTATTTTCTATATTATAAAAATTAGTAATTACTAAAAAAATTTGTTTTTAAAATTAAATAAATTAGAAACATATTATAATTATTGTGAATAAAATAGAAAACGATATAATTGTGATTTCATAATTATTTTTTTGCAACGATTATAGTCGTCCTAATAAAATTAGGAATGATAAAATTGTCGTTACATATTTATTTGTAGCAACGATTATAGTTGTCGTGAATAAAATTAAGAACAACAAAATTGTCGTTTCATATTTATTTATAACAACGACTATAGTCGTCATGAATATAATTAGGAACTACAGAATTGTTGTTTCGTATTTATTTGTAGCAACGACTATAGTCGTCATGAATAAAATTAGGAACGACAGAACTGTCGTTTTGTATTTGTCTATAGCAACGCGTGAATAAAATTAGGAACAACTGAATTGTCGTTTCATATTTGTCTGTAGTAACGACTATAGTCATCGTGAAAAAAATTAGGAACGATGGAATTGTTGTTTCGTATTTGTCCGTAGCAACGACTATAGTCATCGTGAAAAAAATTAGGAACGACGGAATTATCGTTTCGTTTTTGTCTGTAGCAACGACTATAGTCGTTGTGAATAAAATTAGGAACGAAGGAATTGTCGTTTCGTATTTATTTCTAGCAACGACTATAGTCGTTACAAAACTAACTACTGCAACAATAATAAAACTGTTTTCAAAAGCAACTGCAACCAAATATATTCCGTTGCTAAAAAAATTATGGAGAAAATATTAAGTCATTGCTAAAACAAAAATTTAATTGGCAACGAGAAAAAGTCGTTGTAACAAATATATTTTTGCAACGATTTATTATTTGATGAAAGTTGTTGCGTATACTTTTAGAAACAGAAGTTTACGCAACAACCTTGCAACGACTAAAAGTCGTTGCAAAAAAGCTTTACAACGATAAATTAACATTTTGCAACGACTTTAAGCGTTGCTAAAAATCCATTTTCTAGTAGTGAAACAAAGGTGGATATCTGGAAAATAAATTTGCTTTAATTTTCTTGTCCCAAACTCCCAGTTGTATGATCAATTGGCGTGGACCAGTGGAGGCATTGACTCGCCATGGATTGGAAATGTATTTACTCGATTTTCTTTGACGTATAAATTGGTGTGGTGTAAATGTAGAAGACGGGCAAAAATATAATTGGATATTAGTCATTTGTGTCAAAGATAATTAAGTTTGGCCAATGAGGTCTTGGCTTAGTGACAAGGAGGAGACCCTGAGACTTTGAGGTCTCATGTTCGAGTTTCACCAAGTGTGAGTAATGTTAGTTTAGTTATTTATTAGTTTGTTTAGTTTGTTATAGTTATTTACTAGTTTATCTAATTTGAGTAAAGTAATTTTCATAGTTATCTGTTCATGGAATGTAATATGCTGATTGTGATTGTAACTTCTAATTAAAATATACTACTCAAAAAAGATAATTAAGTCTGGTCATTTACTTGAGGTCTAGAAAAGAAAGCCAAAGTCTTGGTATGAGATTGGAATATTGAGAAATTGGCAAAATTAAGTCCAAGTCTGAGAAAAGAAATTTTTTCTTATTTCATTTATTTTGCTTCCTTGTTATATTTCCTTAAAGTTAAATTCATTAAAGAGTTTAAAATAAATTTATTTTTAGTTATATACTTAAGTTTTAACGTTAGATCTTTCCACAAATCGTAATATCTGAAAGTGTGAAGGCAGGCCTTATTTTTTGGAGAGTTTTAATAAAAATATTAGGAAATTCTGATTGGATTTGAACAAAAATCTAGCCTAATTTATAAAATTTAGATTTGGACATTGATTTTAATATTTAAGGTTTGAGCTCGATCCAAACCTGAGTTAATAGTTATAAATTATAAATGTATCATATAAAATATACTTGATGTTAATAAATAAGTAATGTCTAAGGATTGTTAATTGTTTTTTAGTAGATGGATGGATAATTGTTGATAAAAGATAAACAAGTAAAAGGGAAATGAAAAGAAATACCCTAAAGAGTAAATAAAGAAAACAGCGGCAAAAGATCGATGCTCAGGTCAAGAAAAAGAAAAAGCAAAGTCATTGTCTAAGATTTGAATATTGAAAAAGAAGGGCAAAAGTCTAGGTCTGAGTTTGTAATTTCACTTTTATTTGATTTCTGCTTTCGAGTTTTGCTTCCTTATAATTTTTTTTGTAATTGATAAATTTTCAAAATAATTATTTTAGATAATTTCTTTTATAGAGAGAGAGAGAGGTTGTTTACATTTTTCCCTTGATCAAACCAGTTTTAATAATGTATTAAAAACGAAAGAAGGTTATAATTAGAAAGAAAATTATAATGGATCATTTCTTTTACTTTCTACTATTTAACCAAATTATAATGGATCAAATTATAATTAGAAAGAAAATTATAATGGATCATTTCTTTTACTTTCTACTATTTAACCAAATTAATAAGGGCTGTTAAAACTTCTTTCCTTTCCTTTCCTTAATGAATATTAACAATCCAAACAAGATGTACATGTATTATTTCCTTTCCTTTCTTTTACTTTCTCTCATTTTGCTTTCTTTTCCTTTATAAATATTTATCCAAACAAATGGTTAGACTTTACTAGAATAATGGAAAGTTTCTAGGATGAAATAAAAACAAAAGTAATCGAAATTGGTCAATAAATAAAGAAAATTATGACTCTCGCGTAAGACATTTAATGAATCAGACAATGTAGCTTTGTTAGAAAAGCTAGATAAGACTACTTAATTAATCGAGCTGAGGAAATATCTTTGGGAAAAATACCAATATAATGGAGGAGACCTAAAGAATGCTTCCAATATTTAATTATTTCATATTAATACAAATAAAATGCAACTTTGGATGACTTAAGTGTTGGAAAAAATATCCCTCAAACCAAGCACCGACAAAAACAGAAGATAGCAAAAATAAACATAAAAATCTTTAATGTGGTTTGGTCCAACCAAATTAGCTTATAACTATCCAATCAAACTAATAACCAATCAAATAATTACAACTATGCAATTTTTAGAAGAAAAAAATTATAAACTACTTACAAAGCCCAACCATGCAATTTTTAGAGAGAAAAATTACAAACTCCTAACAAACTCAACCATGTAATTTTTAGAGAAAAAAATTACAAACTCCTAACAAAGATCCCAAAGCCCAACTACACCCTTTTAATAGCCCAAACTCTAGCTATTCTATCAGTGTTTACAACTATTTAGGACACTTTACAAACCAAGTTTGACACATTATTTATAAGGAAGAAGCCCTTATAACTTCTCTTATATTTTCGATGTGGGATTCAAGACAAATCCCAATATTAAGACTAGATTGGTATTATTATAGCGTGAGCAGTGTGGGGTGCTAATACTTTAGGTATCCATATTCTCGGACTTTACGCTTTAAAAGTTGACTAATACTTTGTCCTTAGAAGTTTAGTTAATGAATTTATTGATTTTAAATAAAAAAAGACCAGTGGAGCGATTGAACCGCCATGGATTGGAAATGTATCTACTCTATTTTCTTTGACGTATAAATTGGTGTGGTGTAAATGTAATAGACGGGCAAAAATATAATTGGATATTAGTCATTTGTGTCAAAGATAATTAAGCCTAGTCAATTTCTTGAGGTCTAGAAAAGAAAGCCAAAGTCTTGGTATGAGATTGGAATATTGAGAAATTGGCAAAGTGAAGTCCAAGTTTGAGATAAGAAAAATTTTTTTTATTTCATTTATTTTGCTTTCTAGTTATTTTCCCTTAAAAATAAAGTCATTAAAGAGTTAAAAATATATTTATTTTTAGTTATACACTTAAGTTTTAACCTTACATCTTTCCAAAAATCGTACTATCTGGAAGTGTGAAGGCAGGCCTGAATTTTTGGAGAGTTTTAATTAAAATATTAGGTACATACTGATTGGATTTGAACAAAAATCAGGCCTAATTGATAAAATTTGGATCTGGACCTTGATTTTAATATTTAAGGTTTGAGCTTACTATAAGGATTGTTAATTGTTGATAAAGATAAGTAAAAAGATTGATGCTCAGATCAAGAAAAAGAAAAAGTAAAGTCACTGTCTGAGATTTGAATATTGAAAAAGAAAGCATAAGTTTAGATCTGAGATTGGAATTTCATTTTTATTTGATTTCTACTTTCGAGTTTTGCTTCCTTATAAGTAATAAAGTAAACAGTTAAAAAAAATCATACTCAGACTTGGCTATATATAAATATATAGTAGGACTTCATTTTTCTTATTCGATTGTTTGCTTTGATTCTCTCCTAGAATTCTTCTTCAATGGCTGTTTCAAAAGTCTATGAAGCCTTAACTTCTCAATGCACTTATCATGTATTCTTGAGTTTCAGAGGTGCAGATACGCGCAAAAATTTTACGGATCACCTTTACACTGCATTGGTGCAAGCAGGGATTCACACATTTAGAGATGATGAAAAGATTGAGAGAGGGAAGAATATAAAGGATGAAATTGAAAATGCTCTGCATGAGTCAAAAATTTCTATCATTGTCTTCTCGAAGAATTATGCTTCCTCAACATGGTGCCTTAATGAACTTGTGAAGATACTTGAATATAGGAAATCCTCTCAACACATTGTTTTGCCAGTTTTCTACCATGTTGATCCAACCGAAGTTAGGAAGCAGACGGGATGTTATGCAGAAGCGTTTGCCAGGCATGAAGAGAGCTTCAAGTATGAAATTGACTTGGTACAAAGATGGAGGGCTACTTTAAAAGAAGTTGCGGATTTAGGAGGCATAGTTCTACGAGATAGGTACATATATTCCAGATCCCTTCTTAAAAATTGCTAATTTCGTATGTTCAATTCCCATTATTTCATGGTATTAGTTTTATCATCTATGTATATTACTTGAATATTTTAAATCCTAATCTTTTGGAAA
This sequence comes from Heritiera fomes, assembly GCA_032173925.1. NCBI lineage: Eukaryota > Viridiplantae > Streptophyta > Magnoliopsida > Malvales > Malvaceae > Heritiera > Heritiera fomes. The sequence continues at coordinate 21,478,922 of JAPDPM010000001.1, read as the reverse complement.
AGTAAAATATTACTAAATATACTTTTTAATATGTCATAATTTTATTATTTTATTTAAAATTTTCATGATTTTACCAACTAATTCGTTAGCAAGGCTGGTGCCTTAAAGCTTTAATACTAATTCAACTATTTACATTTTATATTAGTATAGATTGTTTAATATAATTAAACATTTTTATCTAACATTTTAAAATTCTTTATGCTTAATATTCTAAGTGGTGGGTAGTATATTATTCATGTGTGTGCATGTCACATACTAAATTATGCCAGAACCAACACTTATCCTTTATATTTTACATGTTTACCGTTGGGCGTTGGGCTTTTTGCAGTGTCCCTGTTGATCCTTATATAATTCAATTTTTTTTCACAATATCAAAATAAACCTTTATAAAATATTCAATGACTTCGAATTTACATTCAGAATTCTAAGTTCAGTTTACATCCCAAATATCATTTTTACATAACATAGTACTATACAAACAAAGTTTGAATGCATACAGAAAAACTATATACCTCAATGGATAATGGAAACCGCCTAAGAGATACCCAAAAGTAGAGAGTCCTCCCGAATGAGTAGAAAATTACTGCAGATACTCTAGAAAAAAATAAGGGGGTGAGCTTACGTCTAGTAAGAAATATATGTACGAAAGCTAATACTACGCATCACTATATGCAAATATCTCAAAACATAATCTTTCATAGAAAACAATGATTACAATGCATGAATTTGAAAAGTATACCATAGTGGATTAGATATTAGGTTGAGTACAGAAGGATGCTTTACAGCACCTCACTTGTCCCGGCATCTAATTCCAACTATAGGAAGTTCTGTAACGCGTATTCAATCACAGAGTCTAATAAGTATTCAGTAATAAATTCCATTAAGCATTTCATAAAATCCTTCAAAAATAGTAGTTCTAAAACTCTCCTTAAACAGTCACAACCAATTTCCAATAGTTCATATCAAAATCAAAAAACATATTAAATCAACAACTGATAACAGAAATCAATAAAGTTTCGGAGTGCCCAGAATACCATGAATTTGCTACCCTAGTAAAAATCATATAGTGGAGACAAGGCATCACCTAATAGACTTATGCAGAAATAGTAACAATGACATATGTCCATAGTCAAAAAGGATCCACAATGTACACAAGTCATGTGACAGCTATGGCGCTGAAGAAGTGACCAAGGTCTATCAACAACAGTAATCAATAATGTGACCGTAGGTAGCTATGGGGCCAATAGTCTCAAAATAGTTCATTAATCAATTTAGAGGGGTTTACAGAGATCAATTCAATAATCACATCTTCAGTCAGTCCATAAGGCATTAAAATCACAAATTCATTACACTTGAAGTATAAAAATTCACCAAATATTCTCAATTTAGTATTAGTTGTCCAAAATATTTTATTTGAGTATCACAGAGACATGAGAACATGTTTATATCAGAAAACACGTAAAAACTAATAAAAATTTCATTGAAAACTGAGTTACAAAATTCGTATGCAATAGAAATTTTTGGAAGCTATCAACCAAATTTTATTTTTCACCTCTTGTCTTACTCCTAAAATAATACCATTGATAACTTTAGAGATTTAAAACTATTTCTAGAAAATTTTGGTAGCATAATAGTTATAACTATCCTAACCTTCCTGCAGGAAAACACAATTTGTAAACCACAATTCCAGTTCATAATCCAACCACATCATCACATTTAAATCTCATAAAAGAACAGCGCTTATCAAATTTCATGCAACACAGTATCCCTACGCTTCATACATATATCCCTTGTCAAAATTTTGCTGGATTGCTCGTTGCACCTGCAATTCACCAACTAAACACGATCAATTTACTTTACCTAAGTTACAAAGAATGTTTAATTTATCAAGACCTAATATATTGTCTAATGCAGCTCTAAATCTGGTCTACTTCATACCTGTCCTAATACTGCTACTACTATCAAAACACCTCCATTTTTAATTATGATTTTACCAACAGTCTTATATTTATTCATACATTATTCTAGTACCTAAAACACCTTGAATTAGGCTCTCTTTCATGATCCTCGTCACTTGGCCGAACATGGTTTCTCTTCCTACACAACTCATTTCTTTAATTTAAACTTAAATTCATGCTTTACACATATTCTACATTAATTCTACATCAAATTCACATTGAATCACATCATGTTCAAGGAGAAGCATGCTTGGTCGAACACTAAGGAAGTAGATTTTCATGGTTTTAATTCAATTCAAGCCTAAACACAAGCTTACACATCTTAAGCACCTAGTATACAATCATGAAAACATGTTAAAACACAAGCTTCCATACTTTCTCACCTTGGTCAAAATTGAAGGGAGAGCCTACACCTTGATTTTGGCCACTTTGGCACTTGATTTTAGTGTCAAGAGATAGAGCACTGAAAACTAGTCAAGGTTTGTGAAGACTGTTTTTAGTTTAGAGATTGTTTGACTAAGGTTTGTGAATCTTTCTCTCTCTTCAAGGTAGCAAAAATGGTGGAAATGAGAAGGAAACAATGGCTGCCAAAAATAGAAGATGAATGGGTTGGAAAATTCTAAAATATTGATATTTTAATGTACAAATTACCATTTTGCCTTTAAAAAATTAAAATGTGATTATTTTGCCCTTAGCAATTTAACTTCATTGAAAACAATCAGTCTAATCTCCAAGATATTTCATTCCATTATGAAATACCTCTATTTAACCTGCTCTAATCATTGGTTGAGCTTTTGTTGAGGTTTGACTGTCATTTGGATGAAATTACCAAAATACCCCTAACCATTGAATCACGTAAATTTCTACTTTTACGCCTGATTTAGTTCATCAGTCCACATGACCTAGAACATTATTACATGAGAATTTTCTTATAACTGTCAGTTGGTCAAAAGTCGATTTCGTTTAACCTTTATTTACGAAAATTCCAACGGCTTATGGTCTTAACAATCATTTTTTAAATTGTCGCATGTTTTTCGAAACATGCATAAACAATTGAGTTTAAGGTAAGGATTCATACCATCACTATATTTGGCTCTAAATATCAAGTCCACCAAGTTTCACCTCTGTTGAGACTCTAAAAGGTGAGTGGGGCCCACCTTTTGATTCTCTTTCATACCTACAAGATAATTAACATTTTAATAATTATAAAATATCTAATATTTCTAACTTTATGAATAGTAATTAACAGTAACTATAAATGTGGAATCTCACGGTGTAATGTTTGTCTTCTTACTATCTTCTCTCACTAAGAAATTGGTTTGGTTGATAAAGGAGCAAGGAAAGAAAAAAAATTTTGTTGACTCATACTAATATGACAATTCAAACTATATTATTCATCCAATTTAGGTTGAAGTTCAAAGTATAATTTTTTTTCCTTCCTTAGAGTACAACTAATGTAAAATTAGAAAAAGAACATATTGAATTTAATTATTCATTTATAAGTAAAGATGTTTTATTCATGTGCCTACCACGCCTCTCTTTTTAAAAGTCAAAATCTAAACTGTAAGAACCTCGCCCGTTCCAGTGGGCCGTCGGCGAGCATCCCTTAGGCTTCTTCATTGCCCCAGGTTTGCCTTGACAGTGATAGTAGGCGGTCGCCCATAATCACTAACAACATATTGTCTGCTTTGGGCGATCGCTTGCACGGCTTTGTCCCAAGCCTCCTGAAGAACTCAGGATAATACTTTGAGCGCGTTTGCTGAGGCTCGAACCCTGGTACTCTTCAAGTACCCGAGCCTTACACTCATCTCTAACTTAATTTAATAATTGGCTATAAAATATAGCACAATTTCAATTTAATTAAAATAAATATAAAATGAACTTTAAAATCAAGGAGTTAAAGAAAGAGAAATTTACATAATCGATTTATTGAGACTCGACCTCTCGTGCCTACATCTTCTCTTTTGAGTTTCACTTTAAGGAGTTCCTAAATTCACAACTTGAATTTGCTTACAACTATATTTTTCAAGGCTTAAAAGTAACTTGTACAACTTTCCTTTTTCTTAGGCTAAAAAGAAACCTTTCTCACCCCGTTAAGTAGTGCTACCCAAATCCTTATACAAAGTATAACTAGGAATGTAAACAATTCGAGTACCTGCTGATTTTGGGATACCGGAACTTGAACTTGATTAATTGTTATAATACCCGAACCCGATTAACTACCTAATTATTTTGATTTGTGTTCCCGAACCTTAACCATATAACATAGAAAATACCTATTTAACTACTCGAACTTGTTAAATATCTGTTTAGTAAATCAAAATTTAACTTTCAAATTTAATTAGAAAATCAATTTTAAAATAAATTAATTAAAAAATTAAATTAATAAATTTAATTTAACTCATAAAAATAAATTAAAATTAAAAATCATAATAATAATGTTTAATGAATAAACTTAATTAAATATAATATTACGAATAAATAAATTATATATAAAAAAATATAAATATAATATTAAACGATTATTATTTATAATCAGGTTTGGGTAACGAGTACCCTAAGATAACTACCTGAACTTGTAATGGGTAGTAGTTTTTCTATCTGAACCCTATCTAAACCCAATTATATAATGCCCTAATTCTACTTAATGGGGTTGAGTAGTGCTAGATACTCGTTTATAGGGTACCTATTGCATTTCTAATTGTAACTAGGGTTTCACTCTCCTTAGCTCACAATAAATGTCTTTGGGGTATGAGTTAGTAATCTTTTTTACCTCTAATAAAGGTAAATGATTACAAGTTTGGCGTACTAATTGAAGAAAAGATGGGTAAAATAAATAAATACAAAAATTTTCTCCTTTTGAAAGGATTGGAGAAATAAACGATCATTAATAGAATATTGGAAGTTGAAACTCTTAATGTTGAACCTCTTAAATGCTTACTTTTACACCCCTTGAACATTTTTTGGCAATTAGTGAGCATTTAAAGAATTTCATCCCGTTGGCTCTCTCAAAAATTAGTTATTGACTTGAAAGGTATCGATACCTTACCTTAGGATATCAATACCTACAACTAACCTTTATTTATATCAATTAACAATAATTTAGATGTAATTTAACTTAATTATACAAAATCCCAATTTTAACAAAAGAGGCAATTCCCATTTTCATCAATTCATGACAATTTCAAATAACCCATTGAAATTAAAGCTACAATTAACTTTCAATATCATCATTTAATTTAATTTAAGCTTCAATTTCATGTCATTATCAATTACCTATGAAATCCCCAATTTTCCAATTTTCTCTCTCTAGGTCAAAATCCTAGTTCTTCAATCCTTGATCAATACTTCGAATTGAAACTACAATCAACTTCCCCATAGTTAGTTATATAACATACTTGAAAATTACAACAAACAATTGACAATTACCATGTCAAATTTTGATAAAACCAAATTTTGTTACCTATTTCAAATTTTTTGTATTCCACATTTAAACCCATGAAATCGAAGCAAAAATATGGGAAGGATGGCCAATTTCTTCTTTCAATCTTCCAATTTTGGTTTTAATGGTGAATTTAGGAAGAAATCATGAACAACATGGGGAAGGGAGGAAGAATATGTTTTTTGGCTATTCTAAGGGTGAGTTCATATTTTGGGCTAGCTAATTTGGCTTGTCTTTACTCAAGTTGGCATTGTTAACAATAATGCCAATAATAACTCCATTTAGCACATGTCAATTTCTTTTCACTCCGGATTTTCTGATTTTCACTCAATTTCATAAACTCAAGTAAGGTAACCCAAATATATGACTTTACATGACAAAGTATTTATTTAAAATATTTTTCTCGTAATAAATCGAGATTTTATGCGTTAAATTACGATTTTGTCTTTTTTGCTCAATTAAACCCAATTTTGCGAGATAAGGTAAAATCAACTTCAATTAAATCAAATTAATTTAAAATGGCTTATCATAGGCTAAATATCATCAATTTATGATGATTCAGGTGTGTTTCAATAGGTGTGCGCTTCCATGGGTTACGGAAGTTCAACTTTTTGTACCAAAATCAATAATTAACTATTTTATTGACTAATTTACTTTATTTGGCCAAAAAATCATTCCATATGTTTAAAATAAGGGTTCTTACAAAATATCATAATGTTGAACCTCTTGAATGCTTGCTTTTATGCCCTTTTATCAATTTCTAGGGGTTGCTAGGCATTTAATGAATTGTTTTTCTTGCCAACTTTCTCAAAAACTAGCCATTGAAAACTGCTAAACTTGAAAGGTATTGACACCTTACCTTGGGATATCAATACCTTATGAAGAATCTTGCACTCTAAACAAGGTGTATCAATACCATAATCCCAAGGTATTGATTCCAAAATAAAGCAATTTGTTTCTGTTTGGTGGTAATAATAGGGGTATCGATATTGTCCGTGTTGAAAACCAAAATTCAAATGAAGGTATTGATACCTTTACCAAAAGTGTCGATTCTTGGGATACAAACACACAATTTTAGCTAAGTTAAGCATACATTCTTTCATCTGAGGCAACATTGAAAGTGCTAAGCAAGCATTGACATCTTTCAATCACATGCATATTAGTGTTTTTCTAAGTCTCCCATTATTTTAGCAATATTTCTATGTGTCATTATTTAATTAGTTTTGAGATGGAAATATGTTAAAGTATCACTAAAATCTAATTCACTTAAGTTTTTCTAGGTCATATCAAAATCCTATGTATTTCAAAGTTAACATAATCTATGACTTTTTTATATATGGAAATTCAAACATTCTTATCCTTAAGAATATTTTGCTTGATAATGATAAGGTCTCATCCTATAAGAATCCTCAAGTTAAGCTTCCTATAGTTGATCAATCCATACCTTGGTCCTAACTTAATGCAATGCAGTATTGTGCTAAATTTCCCAATCATTCATTTAATTGTTTCCTCAATTCAATTGGACTCATAATTATCCTTACTCCTCAAACTTTAATTATCAAAACATGCAGATTAATCTTGATTGATGCTATGAAGTAGGAAACCCTTGTTACAGTTTATACAATAAAAGCACCAGCGAAATCAATATGTTTCCTGGTGTGGAAGCTAAGTATAAAGAACTATCGAGTGAGTTTTTTAGTAATAATGGTATACTTCAATTGGATGAGAATAGAAGTGTAAAGGTGATTTTTAAGGATAAAGAGCCTTTAGATGATTGTTATCCACCTAATTATTTATATGCTGATAATGATGTTGTTGATGATAAAAATGGCTACTATGATATCGATAACGAGATGATGAGTGGCTAGAATCTATAAACTAGAAAGAGTTGAAAATTCTTAAAAAGAAGATGAAACACAAAAAGTTTAACTAGAGTAGAAAGGCATGTACTAAGGTTAATATTTGCGTTCATAGGCCTCCTATAATTACTGAAGACATCTACTTTTTTTATTTTGGTATACAATTGAGGAATTCTTTTACAAAGGTTAAGCTATCAAAACTTTAGAAATTGGTAAATTTCTTAGTTTATCTTTTGTAGATAAATGAGATAATTATATATCTATAAATTTGTAGAAGTGGAACAAGAAAAGCAGAAGCTCATGACAGTAGTTGAGTTTTTTCTACTATTTATTCTTGGATTTTTTTCAATTCGAGTGAAAATATTGTTCGACGCTTGTTCTCTATTCTCATATATTTGATTATCTTGGAGTTTGTTGGGACATTGCATTATCTTTTGGGCTGGGTTTTTGGCTCTATACTTAGTAAGCTCTTGGGTTTGTATTAAGACTTCTTATTTGGTGGAACTTACCTTATTTGCAACAATAACAAATTTATTATTCACTGCAAAAACATTTAAGCTGACATTCGTACTAGTATATGGGATATTTTTTCATAAGAAGAAAAAAATTATAATGACTAAGGATAAAAGATGTAATTTTATTGCAGCCAATAAACTTATTTTTTTTTTAACTTTCTCAAGGAGAAGAATCTAAAACTTGTGGATTCGAAGTTCACATTGTAAATTTCATTAAAACATACAATGCCTTATTGGTTTATCTAGTTTGTTTATTAATTTTTTTTTAATTTAAAAACTTTACCATATATGTTGAAAAATGCTGCAATAGAGTGCAATTTTTACTTGAACATGTAATCTCATAAGAAAAGTCAAAATTATGCAAGAAAAAGGTAAACATGTATGATTTTTTTACTTATTGTCCAGGATTTTACCTTTTGTGTTACATTCGAATATATAATGTAACGTTTATCTTTTAAGCTTTGCAGATATGAGTCACAAGTCATTCAATATATTGTTAGGCAAGTTCAAAATAAACTCCATCTTACGGCTTTATATGTCCCTCCATATTTAGTTGGAATTGATTCTCTCCTGACACGAATTAATTGGTGGTTAGAAGAAGATGGATCAAATAAAGTTTGCATTGCATCAATTTGTGGAATTGGAGGGATTGGGAAGACAACTATTGCCAAAGTCATTTACAATCAAAACATCCGAAGATTTGAAGGTTATAGTTTCCTAGCTGATGTTAGGGAAACAAGTGAAGAACGTAATGGCTTGGTTAGTTTGCAAAGACAACTTATATCTGATATTGTTAGGGGGGAAGCACAAAAAATACACAATACAGATGATGGAATTAATAAGATCAAAGAAGCTATATGCTGTAGAAGAATTCTTGTTGTTCTTGATGATGTTGATGATTTGGGAAAAATAACTAAAATGATTGGAACCAAAGTTCCTTTTCATCCAGGAAGTAAAATCATCATAACTAGCAGGCATCAGAATATATTGACTGCTTGTTTTATTAGCCAGATGTTTGATTTGGAAGCATCATCCAATTATGGAGACTTTTGTAATGTATTTGAAGTAGAAGAATTAGCTTTCAGTGAATCATTTCAACTTTTTAACTGGTATGCCTTCTATCATAACTCTATAACTGAAGTTTTTATGGAGTATGCAAGCAGTATAGTAAAACAATGTGGTGGGCTTCCATTAGCTCTTCAAGTTTTGGGTTCTTCTTTATCTGGAAAAAGTATAAGTGTATGGAAAAGTGCATTGCAGAAACTGGAAGCAATCCCTGATAGCAAAATTCAAAAGATTCTTAAAATAAGCTATGATTCCCTTCAAGATGATCATGATAAAAATTTATTCCTTGACATAGCTTGTTTTTTCATTGGGAAGGATAGAGATTATACAACTATGATTCTAGATGGTTGTGATTTCTATACAACAGTTGGAATTGAAAATCTCATAGGCAGGTCTCTCATAATTGTTAATGAAAAAAACAAGCTAATGATGCATCAAATGGTTAGGGATATGGGAAGGGAAATTATTCGTCAAGAATCTCCTAACGTTGGGAAACGGAGCAGGTTGTGGCACAGGGATGCATTTGATGTAATAAGAGAAAAAATTGTAAGAAGCTTCTTTCTAATCTATTTGTTTATGTTTATAATTTTATCATACTACTATTTTTTCAATAAATTCCATTTCTGAAAAAAACTATTATTTCTTTAGGGTTCCAAAACAATTAAATGCCTCACTCTTAACCTTCAAGAATTGCTAGAAGATAAGTTCAGAAGAGCAACTGCAAGTTTTCATTTTGCAAGGCATTCAAAAAATCGATCTGTCATGTCAAATGAGGTTGATATAGAAACTGAAGCATTTGCAAAGATGAAAAGACTTAAACTGCTTCAACTAGATTATGTAAAACCTAAAGGAGACTTCAAAGATTTCCCTAAAGGCTTAATATGGTTGCGTTGGCATGGGTTTTCTGTACAGTCTCTTCCAAAGGATTTTGATATTAAAAGGCTAGTTGTTCTTGACATGCGCTACAGTAGCCTAAAATATGTTTGGAATGATGCAAAGGTACGATAACTGCTAATTTTTCTTTTTATTTTTATAAGAGATGACACATTTGTAAAATTTTTTTGCTTTTCTACAGTGTCTTCCAAATTTGAAGATTCTTAATCTCAATCATTCACATTGCCTTCTCAAAACCCCAAACTTTTCAGGACTCCCAAGTCTTGAGAAGTTAATGCTTAAAGATTGCATAAAGTTGATTGAGGTTGACCAATCCATTGGTGAGCTAAAGACTCTTACTTTTTTAAGCCTTAAAGACTGCAAAAATCTTAGTAAACTTCCAAGAACAATTGGATTGCTAGTATCTATCGAAGTGCTTATTTTATCTGGTTGCTCAAGACTTGAAGATGTTCCTAGGGAGTTGCATAATATGAAGTCATTAAAGGTGCTTAATTTAGATAAGACAGCTCTAAATCAATCAAAATTGTGGGTGTCTTGGCTATCACTGAAAAGAAGCAAAGAATTGGGTTTCTTTTGGGCATCTTTGCCTTGCTCTTTGGTAAAGTTGAGTCTGGAAAGTTGCAAACTATTTGATGATGTTATGCCAAGTGATCTTAGCAGCTTATCTTCATTGAAATGCTTAAATTTAAGTAGAAATCCATTTTGTAGATTGCCTGAGAGCATTAAGACCCTTACAAAGCTCAATGAACTTCTATTGACTTCTTGCACAAAGCTCCAAATGATCCCAAAGCTTCCAATCTTGTCGGATTTTGTTGAGGCACGCTTGTCAATGTTTCCAACAATGATCTGGCTCTCAACTTCACCATACCTATTTTCTTCCAAATGTTGTATTATTTTTGGTTGTGAAAGATTGGTTGAGGTTCAATATTTATTCAAGTTGGAACCAATCAAAAACTTTGAAGTGGAAGAGGTTAAAAGTTTATTCAAGATGAACTCTATTGACAACAGTAAAGTGCAACTTTATAACTACCTAACAGACACAAAAATAGTTGTTACTCCCCAGGTATTTTCTTTAATATCTTTCTTAGTTTTTATTTCCCTTTTTTTTATTTTTCTTATATTACTTAATCAATACATTCCCAATTAACTCACGATTTTGATGGATTAGATATTAAATGAATGTGGTATAACAAGCACATTTATTCAAGGCAGTGAGGTTCCAATCTGGTTTGAGCATCGCACTAAAGGGTCTCATATTGCTTTTTCTTTGCCAACGTCATCTCATTCTGGTGAAAAAATTAGTTGCTTCAACTTTTGCATTGTTTTCTCTCTTGTTAGCAATCCAATTTTTATACTACCAGGTTTGTCCATTTCTAACGAGACTAAGGAGATCATTCGGTCTTATTTCTCAAGTTTCATTGGAATTCCTGAAACCAATAATAGCACAATGTTGTGGTTAATCCGATGGCCAACAATTGGTTTCGAATGGGAAAGTGGCGATTCTCTAAGCTGCAGAGTAGTAACTTCTGATCTCAACATAATAGAATTTGGAGTTACAAGTGGATCAGAAAATAACATTGAATATAATTCTAAATCTCAACACTACCATCTTACAGGTATGAACATAATTCCAAGGGATATGAATTTTGTATACTAGTTTTTTTACTTGTGATTTTTACTGGAATTATTTAATATATGAATGTTATGATTATAATAGTAAAATAATAAATTAATGATTATGATTTAATTAATTTCTAGTTAGTTACCATTTAGTATATAATAAAAACATGCATTACATGTAAGTAAAAAAACATTAAAATCAAATATATTTAACTAGTGATTTTTGACCTTGTGAGCCATGATCTTCATCCATTAAATTTAATTATATTTATAAAATTTAGTAATCAATTCAAGTATATAGTTAGGTCAATGTTTCCTTAGAGGATTCTTTATATTTAGTATAGACATATATGGTTTCTCAAAAAAAAAAAAGTATATACACATATATGGGCATGTGCGATTTCACGTAAGATAAAAAGACCTTAGCGGTACTAAGTTTCAGCTTGATGGCAGTTCGTTTTTGGGGAACTATATAGAACACTACACATTGACAGAATTTTTCAATTTTTTTCTAAAATTGAATTGATGGAAATCAACCAGACCTTTGTCAGTTTTATATTTGGAAAGATCTAGTGACTCTTGTTTATCATATCATGTAAAATCATGTTCATATCATATAAAATATGAAAATTTTGTAATAAAATTCATGTTGAAACAGAAACATTAAACATGTTTTTTAACTTTTACTAAATTCATATATAATTTTTACTAAATTTTAATCCGTGTCATTTTTGTGTCATTTTTTCATATCTTAATGTCATATCGTATTTAAAATTATCAGGTCTCTTATATTCTTTTTCAACTTGTGTAAGTTTTGGTTATTTAAAGTTGACTCCAATAACATTTACTACAGATGTAAAAAGCTGTAAGTTGATTTATTTTCCCCTTAGAATGTACTTGTTGCCACATTTTCTATTGGGGTTGTCTTATTACAGCTGTAAATTTTACTTGCACTGCTGTTAAAACGTGATAAAAATACTTTATGAATAATCAACAGAATTGATGATAATGACATATCTATTTATCCCATCTTTTAGGAAATGAAAAGCATGTGACAACTAGACCCATGGAGTTGGAGATAACCAAAGACTTCTTTAATAATTTGGGCTCTTGCAAAAATGTTAAAGTGCAAATTTACAATCATTTGGAGGAATCAAAAATGGTAGCTTCCCAAAAGGTGTTATTTTTACTTTCCCAAGTTTAGCTTTATCAATATTTTCACTTTACTATTTGCTATTTACATTTTTGCTTTCATTTAATTTAAAAACAAAAAACAAAAAATTACTATACAACTAGATAATAAAATAATAGAATCATATGATATCATGACTCAAAGAACATAGCATGCACTTAATACTTATACTTATTCTAGTTAACAAATTTTTGAACTAAATTTTTCCTTTACGATTTATGGTTTGTATTCAGTGTTAGTGTAGTTGTTAAGCAATTTTCACTTATCCTTTAATTCTTAAGTGACTTAAATTACTTTCTAAAGTATGGAATGATTATGACTAGCCCATAATATATCTTTGCTTAAAAACGGACTAAAATTATCCCTCCTTATATTTTATCCCCAATTAACCACCTGCAAATAAAATTCATTTAAGGCAATGCAACACAACAGTCTTTTCCAATTCAACAGTCCTAATATCCACAACTAATCACATTTACGTGTCATATAAAAGAAAACCATATCATGTTCATGCGTCCTATCAAACCATGCAAATTCCCATATTAGATAAAATCATATCTTGTCTAAAATTCTATACTCAATGGAATCATACTATAGACTACACTCAGCATTTGACAAGAGACTAAACCAAGGTTCCAACAGTCATCAGTATATCAAATGTATTCTGTTTGTCAGTGGACTAGGTCTCACGTAGTGCTCAACAATATACGACGTCTCCTGCAGGGCGAAAAATATATTAGGTCTCCTGTAGAGCTCAACAATATACTAGATCTCCTGCAGGGCTTAATACATATCAATATAAAAAATACTCCGTTTGTTAACGGACTAGGTCTCCTATAGGGCTTAATAATATACTAGGTCTCCTACAGGGCTCAATATATATAAATACAAAGAGTACTCCATTTGTTAACGGACTTAATCTCCTGCAAGGCCCTATACTAGGTCTCCTGCAGGGCTTAAAGTTTTACACTAGGTCTCTTTCAGGGCTCAAACATGTACTAGGTCTCCTATAAGGCTCTATCTATGGCCATAGACTTCTTTATCGATTCCCACTAAGCTGTTGGGAGCTGAGTTATATACATGACTATTTTCTAACAAATTTTCATAATCATATATTGTGACGTCCCCGTCACTTCATCTTATCACTTATTTTTTCCTTCTTTATTTAGATTTAGTTTATCCAGTGTCGTTCTTCCCTTAATCTTAAGCTAATCATTTAATAACTTATGAAATTTTATTCAATTTTCATAAACATAAAATGATATATATAAATATCATTCCATTTCCACAGGATCTCATACATCATCTTAACTTACATCCCCGACATCTTATATACATAAATTCTACATGTACTGTACTGTAGCTGAATTACAATTTAACTTTACATATGGACATATAAGTATACCTTCTATGCTAACTGGGAAGCGTATTGAGAAGGTACACTTTGATTCTTCAAGCACAAGCTCCTCTAGTCGGAGCGTGGTTCACTTCAAGTAGTCTGTATGAAAATAGTCGTAAAAGGGTGAGTTTACGCTCGGTAAGAAAAGTGTGTAAAAGAGCGTACTATGCCTCTATATGCATTTTTCCTACTTGGCTCTATAATGTCATGTAAAGCATTATAAAGCATGCATCATAAACTTCTTTCATGCATTGTTTGTAACCATGCATATTCATTTAAAATGACATGGCAAGCATACTTTCTTTAAAACATCATACTTCATATCATACTTTAAAACATACATCATATACTTCTTCATACATACATCTTGTACTTTGTAATAGATGGAGACTATGTACAATGTTTAAGCGATTGAGTCGTCATATGAACCGTTCATTCCCATTCATATGACTCATATGACTCTAATCATGCATTAGTACATTGGTATACCATGTAGAGGTCAAGGATTCTCTCCTGCCTTAATAATACCATAGTGAACACTAGTCAGGTGTCACTAATGGTCTTGAGGACTGGACTAGGGTTCCTCATTTAACATACATATTACTGAGGACTTGATCAGAGTCTCTCAGCCATCAGAAATGCATAATCATTACGCAGTCCATAGCCTCAAAATAGTTGTAATATACTTTTCAGAAAACACCTTTGTGTTTCAATTAAATAAGCTTTAAAACATCTTTTCATACATGGCAGTCGACTGGTCTTATTGGGCAGTCGACTGCTGCTTCATAATTCCTTTTATCGAAATTAATTTCATTTAAAATTTCGATAATTTCATCTTTGAAAATGCATGGGGGCAGTCGACTGGTCCATATAGCAGTCGACTGGTTTTCAAACAGAATGTTTCTTAAGAAATAGCAGTCGACTGGTCATATAGGGCAGTCGACTGTTTTTGAAACAGAATGAAATTTGGCAAATAGCAGTCGACTGTCCCATATAGCAGTCGACTGGTTTGAAACAAAATGCTTCTGGGAAAATAGCAGTCGACTGGCTTACATAGCAGCCGACTAGTTTGCCTCGGTTTTCGGAAAACGACGTTTTGTTTGTCTCTAGGCAGTCGACTTCCCTCTATGGCAGTCGGCTGCCCCTAGCCTAATTGGTACTAGGAGACACGTCCGAAAATGCATCTTTTCCTATACAAAAATCAACTGGTGCTTCTTCCAAAATCACATAAAATCATCGTAAAACATGCGGACATAGCCGCCTTACGTCCGTTACATAAATTCCTTACCTCGATTCCTTCGAGAACGCAAGATCACTTGGTGCGTTAACCATAGCTTTTCACTTCTTCAAAACTGTAACATCAATTCAATTGAAATCTTAAATCAAACACCATACATACATCATACCAACTCAGAACAACTTCAAATCATCAACAAAGTTGGTTAAATCATCTTCTTCTCTTACCTTCACTAGAGACCAAAATCTCAAACTTTGAGATCTCTTCCAATACTTGAAATCAATACACCAAACTCTGGATATCTCTTAGTCTAGTGACAAGGATCGATTTTCGTCAAATAAACTTGTTGAATAGATGGGAGAGTAAGGTGGTTTGTCAAGGTAGCTATGGATGGTAACTTGGAAGAATGGAGATGGAACGAGAGGGAGAGCTGGGAAGAAGGTGGCTGACGTTGGTGATAGCTGATGAAGATGGTGAGTCATGCAAGATGCATTTAATGCATGCTAATCTCATTAATCATCTCAGCCCTTTCTTTCCTCTTTGACTCATCCATTTGACCATTTAATTCCTCTTTTTCTCCTTCTCATCTCAGCCATTCATTAAATCACCAATCCAAAAATTCTGATTAAATTTCTTGTCTCATACTCTTAATATTTTTCTGATATCAACATATTGTATTTGACTCATTGACATTCAACTTCATTATTTCTTCTATATTCTATACATCAATCATATATTATTCATACATCAACTTCACATGAATTTCATATTCATTTAATCATATTAGCTTAGAATACTTTACATACATGGAGGAATTACATGGAAATTGGGGATCTCACATCCTCCCCACCTTAGAAAATTTGGTCCTCCAAATTTGCCTTAGCTTGTCATGTAAACAATTCTGGGTACCTTTCTTTCATTAAGCTCTCTAGCTCCCATGTAGCTTCTTCCATCGTATGGTATTGCCAGAGAACTTTCACTAACGAGATCGTCTTAGACCTTAAAACTTTCTCTTTTCTATCCAAAATCCGAATCGGCTTCTCTACATAACTCATATCTTCTCTTATCTCCAAGGGTTCATACTCAATGACATGAGACGGATCCGGATTATACTTCTGAAGCATCGATACATGAAACACATTATGCACTCCCGATAGCTCCGGAGGCAATGCTAATCTATAGGCAACATCGCCTATTCGATCTAAGACCTCAAATGGACCGATGTAATGAGGACTCAGCTTACCTCGTCGGCCAAATCTCATGATTCCTTTGGATGGAGAGACTTTCAAGAACACAAAATCTCCAACCATGAATTCAAGTGGCCTCCGTCGAGCATCTGCATAGCTCTTTTGTCTACTCTGGGCTGTCTTAAGCCTCTGACAAATTAACTTAACATCTTTTGAGGCTTGCTCGACTAGATCTGGAGCCAATAACTTACGTTCGCCCACTTCTTCCCACCCAATCGGAGATCGACACCTTCTTCCATACAAAGCTTCATGTGGTGCCATCCCGATGCTTGCGTGATAACTATTATTGTATGCAAACTCAGCCAATGGCAGATGGTCATCCCAGGAGCCTCTAAAGTCCATAGCACAAGCCCTCAACATATCCTCGAGCGTCTGAATCGTGCGCTCGGACTGTCCATCAGTCTACGGATGAAAAGCTGTGCTAAAATTTAACTTAGATCCCATGGCTTCCTGAAAATGCTCCCAGAAATGGGAAGTAAACCTGGAATCTCTATCAGAAGTGATGCTCACTGGAACACCGTGTAGTCTTACCACATCTTTTACATACATATCTACCAAAGCATTGAGTGTATCAGTTGACTTCATAGGTAGGAAGTGAGCTGATTTTGTCAATCTATCGACAATTACCCAAATACCATCCTGGTTCTTCTTGGTTCTGGGCAACCCCATAATAAAATCCATCGTAATGTGTTCCCACTTCCACATAGGTATAGGCAGAGGGTGCAGTAATCCTGCTGGCTTTTGGTGCTCTACCTTAACTTGTTGACATGTGAGACATTTTGCTACAAAATCTGCTATGTCTCTCTTCATGCCCTTCCACCAGTACACCTTGCGAAGATTGTGATACATCTTCGTACTTCCTGGGTGTAACGTGTACTTAGTGGCATGTGCTTCAATCAAGATCATCTTCTTCAATTCGTCATCATTAGGAACACATATACGACCTCTAAACCTCAAAATTCCATCACTACTAACATTAAATTCTGAGGTCATACCTGATTGCATCTGATTCATAGCCTCTATGCATCTATCATCTTCCTTTTGAGCACTTCGGATTCTGTCCATTAACTCTGGCTCAATCCTTAAACTAGCCATCATTCCAATTTGCTCATGAGTCATAACATTAAGGTTGAGACTTGCAAATTGTTCAATTAGTTCATATTCTTTTATCGTCATATAAGACACCATACTTACATGCTTCCGGCTCAGAGCATCCGCCACTACATTGGCTTTACCAGGGTGGTACAAGATCTCACAATCGTAATCCTTTAGTAGCTCGAGCCATCTTCTTTGCCTCATGTTTAATTCCTTCTGAGAAAACAAATATTTCAGACTTTTGTGATCCGTAAAAATCTGAAATTTCTCACCATATAAGTAATGCCTCCATATCTTCAGGGCAAACACTACTGCAGCTAGCTCTAAATCGTGAGTCGGGTAGTTCTTCTCATGGTCCTTCAATTGTTTGGAACCATAGACCACTACCTTACCATGCTGCATTAACACACATCCCAAACCTTGCCCTGAGGCATCACTATACACCGCAAATCCACCTGAACCACTAGGGATGGTGAGAATCGGTGCAGTCGTCAGCCTGTGCTTCAACTCTTGGAAGCTACACTCACAAGCTTCATTCCACTCATACTTCACTTCCTTGCGCGTCAAGCGCATCAGTGGAGCAGCTAACTTCGAGAAACCCTCTACAAACCTCCTATAGTAGCCAGCTAAACCCAAGAAACTCCTAATCTCCGTCACAGTCTTCGGTCTTTCCCATTGAACCACCGCTTCAATCTTTGATGGATCAACTGAAACTCCATCTTTACTGATCACATGACCTAAGAAGGAGATTTGATTCAACCAGAAATCACATTTACTTAGCTTGGCGTATAGTCCTCTATCTCTGAGGGTCTCTAAAACAATCCTCAAATGCTGCTCATGCTCTTCCCATGACCTCGAGTACACCAAGATGTCATCGATGAAAACAATGACAAACTGGTCCAAGTACTGCTTAAACACATCATTCATCAGATTCATGAAAGCTGCAGGTGCATTGGTTAATCCAAACGGCATCACTAAGAATTCATAATGGCCATACCGTGTCCTAAAGGCAGTCTTAGAGATATCTTTATCTCGGATCTTCAACTGATGATATCCCGACCTCAAGTCTATCTTGGAGAAGACTTGTGCACCCTTTAGCTGATCAAAGAGATCATCTATCCTGGGAAGAGGATACTTGTTCTTGATTGTCACTTTATTCAACCACCGGTAGTCAATGCATAACCTCATACTACCGTCCTTCTTCTTGACAAAAAGCACAGGAGCACCCCAAGGGGATACGCTGGGTCGTATGAATCCCTTGTCTAGCAACTCCTGAAGCTGCTTCTTAAGTTCTTCCAATTCTACCAAAGCCATCCGGTAAGGAGCTCTTGATATTGGCTCAGTCCCCGGCACCAAATCGATAGTGAATTCCACTTCCCTATCCGGAGGAAGTCCTGGAAGGTCATCCGGGAACACTTCAGGAAAATCTTGGACTACAGGAATATCCTTGAGTCCGGGACGTTTCTGATCTACGTCCTCCACATAAGCAATAAATCCTTCACATCATCATACACATTATCCATTATTTTCATTTACAAACAAATAAAAATCAAACATACTTTCATATTAATTACTTGTAAAATTTACAACATAGCTAACGGGTGAAGAGAATGTTACACTCTTAGCATAACAGTCCACTATAACGTGATTGTTAGCTAACCAATCCATACCCAAAATAACATCAAACCCATACATATTTAGTAGGATTAGGTCAGCCTTAGATTCTCTTTCTCCTACTCGTAGCTTACAGTTTCTATACACCAACTCTGTCACTTGTGATTCTCTAAATGATGTGCTTATCTTTAATGAGTATTCTAAAGTCTCAGGCTCAACAGGTATTTTCATAGCAAACTTAGGAGACACAAAAGAATGCGTAGAGCCTGGATCAAACAATGCTATGACATTCACATCAAACAGGTAAATTGTACCTTTAATCACTTTGGACGAGGCATCGGTAGACTCTTCATCGATGGCAAACACTCGTCCTTGGGACACAGCTTTCTTTCCCTTCTCAGCAGCAGTGGCCTTAGGTTGCGGTTTAGGGGTCTTATCTGATTCGTCAGGCATTCTCGGATCTCTCTGAGGGCAATCCCTGATCATATGCCCTTTCTCCCCACATCTAAAGCAAGCGCCACTCTCCAAGCGACATGGCTGTGATCCATGAAACTTCCCGCACTGCTCACATCTTAGCATCGTACTCTTTTGCGAGCTAGCGGTACTTCCAACTTGATTTCGGGATCGCTCATCACTTATCTTGATCCCTGTAGCTTTAGGAGTACCTATATCAGTATCATCATCATCATAACTCCAACTTCAATATAATTCCATATAACTATTAAATTAATTTAAAGATCATCTTTCTATACTTTACTTACCTATAGAAACTCCTTCAGATCGTCTACTCCTCCGAAATGGATACTTATCGCTCGAAGCTTTCTCATCCGACTTCCGCTTCATCGGTTCCTTGCCTTTACCCTTGGCTCGGAAATCAGCATGGTGTAGGTCATAGTCCTGCTCACACAGCTGAGCCTTATGGACAGCTTCTCCATAGGTGGTGATATCCATCGGATACAACTTAGATCTAATCGGGGACTTCAATCCCTCGATGAATCTGTAGATCTTATGACCTTCATCTCTTCTGACCTCTGGATCGAATCTACTCAAGGTGGTGAACTTAGATTCATATTGATTCACCGTCATCGTACCTTGAGTTAAACTTAAAAACTTAATCTTCAATCTATTCCGATCCGTGCGTGGGATGTACTGTTCATTAAAAGCCTCCACAAATCTATCCCACGTGACCTCATCATATCGGGCCTCTAACACGGTCCGAGTGGCTTGCCACCAATATTTAGCATCATCTATTAGCAGATAGGCAGCCAAGCCTACTTTCTCCCTTTCGGAGCAGGGCATATACTCGAAAGATTTTAGGACAGCTTTCATCCAGTTCTCAGCTACCAACAAATCTCTTTCCCCTTTGAACTTGGCCGGATCCAATTTCTTAAATTCCTTAATCAATGCCACACTGTAATAAGCTCTAGAATCCCGCCTTCCAATAACTGGGACTGGTGGGGTTACATCCGTAGGAGGAATAACAGTTGCAGTCGCTTGGGTACTTGTGCCCACATTCGAAAAATTAGACATGAAATGCGTAAACATCGTGGCCATGTTCTCCATATGCTTTTCCATTTTAGCTAGCCTTGTATTCGGGCTATGCGGTGGAGATGGTTGAGGAGACGGAACTAGGGGCTCTTCAATGCGACCCCGTCCTCTTCCTTTACTTGTACCTCTTATTCGTGAGCTCATACTGTAAATATCATCATCATTGAGCTCTTTAGTATAACCAGAAAAAGCTATACTATACATTTGTATTCAGACAAGTACAGTACAATTGGGGGATATACTCTATTTCTAACTTCTTGACACTGACAAACCTCAATATATACTGCTCTGATACCACTCTGTGACGTCCCCGTCACTTCATCTTATCACTTATCTTTTTCCTTCTTTATTTAGATTTAGTTTATCCAGTGTCGTTCTTCCCTTAATCTTAAGCTAATCATTTAATAGCTTATGAAATTTTATTCAATTTCCATAAACATAAAATGATATATATAAATATCATTCCATTTCCACAGGATCTCATACATCATCTTAACTTACATCCCCGACATCTTATATACATAAATTCTACATGTACTGTACTGTAGCTGAATTACAATTTAACTTTACATATGGACATATAAGTATACCTTCTATGCTAACTGGGAAGCGTATTGAGAAGGTACACTTTGATTCTTCAAGCACAAGCTCCTCTAGTCGGAGCGTGGTTCACTTCAAGTAGTCTGTAGGAAAATAGTCGTAAAAGGGTGAGTTTACGCTCAGTAAGAAAAGTATGTAAAAGAGCGTACTATGCCTCTATATGCATTTTTCCTACTTGGCTCTATAATGTCATGTAGAGCATTATAAAGCATGCATCATAAACTTCTTTCATGCATTGTTTGTAACCATGCATATTCATTTAAAATGACATGGCAAGCATACTTTCTTTAAAACATCATACTTCATATCATACTTTAAAACATACATCATATACTTCTTCATACATACATCTTGTACTTTGTAATAGATGGAGACTATGTACAATGTTTAAGCGATTGAGTCGTCATATGAACCGTTCATTCCCATTCATATGACTCATATGACTCTAATCATGCATTAGTACATTGGTATACCATGTAGAGGTCAGGGATTCTCTCCTGCCTTAATAATACCATAGTGAACACTAGTCAGGTGTCACTAATGGTCTTGAGGACCGGACTAGGGTTCCTCATTTAACATACATATTACTGAGGACTTGATCAGAGTCTCTCAGCCATCAGAAATGCATAATCATTACGCAGTCCATAGCCTCAAAACAGTTGTCATATACTTTTCAGAAAACACCTTTCTGTTTCAATTAAATAAGCTTTAAAACATCTTTTCATACATGGCAATCGACTGGTCTTATTGGGCAGTCGACTGCTGCTTCATAATTCCTTTTATCGAAATTAATTTCATTTAAAATTTCGATAATTTCATCTTTGAAAATACATGGGGGCAGTCGACTGGTCCATATAGCAGTCGACTGGTTTTCAAACAGAATGCTTCTTAAGAAATAGCAGTCGACTGGTCATATAGGGCAGTCGACTATTTTTGAAACATAATGAAATTTAGCAAATAGCAGTCGACTGTCCCATATAGCAGTCGACTGGTTTGAAACAGAATGCTTCTGGGAAAATAGCAGTCGACTGGCTTACATAGCAATCGACTGGTTTGCCTCAGTTTTCGAAAAACGACGTTTTGTTTGTCTCTAGGCAGTCGACTTCCCTCTATGGCAGTCGGCTGCCCCTAGCCTAATTGGTACTAGGAAACACGTCCGAAAATGCATCTTTTCCTATACAAAAATCAACTGGTGCTTCTTCCAAAATCACATAAAATCATCGTAAAACATGCGGACATAGCCGCCTTACGTCCGTTACATAAATTCCTTACCTCGATTCCTTCGAGAACGCAAGATCACTTGGTGCGTTAACCCTAGCTTTTCACTTCTTCAAAACTGTAACATCAATTCAATTGAAATCTTAAATCAAACACCATACATACATCATACCAACTCAGAACAACTTCAAATCATCAACAAAGTTGGTTAAATCATCTTATTCTCTTACCTTCACTAAAGACCAAAATCTCAAACTTTGAGATCTCTTCCAATACTTGAAATCAATACACCAAACTCTGGATATCTCTTAGTCTAGTGACAAGGATCGATTTTCGTCAAATAAACTTGTTGAATAGATGGGAGAGTAAGGTGGTTTGTCAAGGTAGCTATGGATGGTAACTTGGAAGAATGGAGATGGAACGAGAGGGAGAGCTGGGAAGAAGGTGGCTGACGTTGGTGATAGCTGATGAAGATGGTGAGTCATGCAAGATGCATTTAATGCATGCTAATCTCATTAATCATCTCAGCCCTTTCTTTCCTCTTTGACTCATCCATTTGACCATTTAATTCCTCTTTTTCTCCTTCTCATCTCAGCCATTCATTAAATCACCAATCCAAAAATTCTGATTAAATTTCTTGTCTCATACTCTTAATATTTTTCTGATATCATCATATTGTATTTGACTCATTGACATTCAACTTCATTATTTCTTCTATATTCCATACATCAATCATATATTATTCATACATCAACTTCACATGAATTTCATATTCATTTAATCATATTAGCTTAGAATACTTTACATACATGGAGGAATTACATGGAAATTGGGGATCTCACATATATATATATACATGCACATATATCTACTGTATGCCTCATGGGAAGATGCAGTGTCGATTGTCTCTAAAAACATTTGCTTACATGTTTAAAACTCATATGTACTCAAAATATAAAGATCATATCAAGTTTTTTTATTTAAAATCATCCGTTCACCTGCATTGTGCTATAAGCCCTTTAATTTCAAACTGTTTCAATGAGATCAGAGTTTCCGTTCTACATTAAACCAATGCATATTTTTCAAACACTCAAGTCTCACGCTATGCGTGCTTTAAGCCTATCTAATTAAAACCTGAGTTCAAACATCATGATATAGTGGTTAAGCAAAGCAAAGTATGAACGCATTCTTTTGTTAGACATCCCAATCAAGTTATGATTATAGCACTCATCAAATATTAATACCTTTATAAATTATCTAGCTTGATTTACATCAACTTGGCATTAGCGTTATACCTATATCACTATCACATAGCTATCCAAATCTAGTCAATTGCATCGTATGAATTACTATGCCCTCGTTAGGTAACAAGATCACACAATATATATTTACTCTTATATTTTCCTAATGCCATTCACATATATATTTTTTGATAGCTACCACAAAAATCGACATTCAAGTCCTAACTCCACTATCAAATCCACCAAATCATAATGTGTCATATATATTCATGTTCAACAATTACTATGCGACCTAAAGATCACCTATCCCTTTTAAAGTCCTCAATATACCTTTTTTTGTTTAACCTAATGTGTCATTTTCAAATACCCTTATCTCTACTAAGCGTACCTAACAACAATTGCACTAAAGCACGAGTTAGAACCCAATTGTTATGAGCATCAACTATTAAGCCACATGCAGCTATCTCATAGCTATCCTAACTCAATTCAAGACATAAAGCTTATATCACATTGTCACAAGTACTACATAGGCTATATGCCCTCAATGAGCAGTAAGATCACATAAGGGTTATATATCCTATTAGATATATTATTATAATCAACCTATACATTCAACATTTATCAATCTCAATTCTCTTGCTCATAAATCCTTAAGGTCTCCAAGTATACATCAACAATTTATTATCATTTCACAATATTGTCAAACTATTTTAATCACTTTTACTTTTCAATATTGATACTATGATCCAACAAAAATTCTGGCATTATAACGACATAATTTTAACTATCTCTAATACCACAATCATGTGGTCTTTAAACCTATATCATCCTCCAACATATTTATATAATTATTTTTCACAATATATTTATATCATCTCAATCACATTTATATCCAAGAACCGATACTAAGACCCTAACACTAATAGGGGTCATCTTAGTATCTTATTAATATTTAACTATTTGAAGGACTTATCTATAGTCACATGATCACAACTCTTATCATTATTCGATCTTTTTTCTCAATTCATTATCTCATATTCTTATCAGTCCATATATATTCACTAAGTCATAACTCATCATTGTCATCACAAAATCACAATTAGCTTATGCAATATAATTTTACTTCTACCTTATACAAATATCTTATCAATTTACCAAAACTTAGCGCTTTTTCGACTTCCAAGCCTAGTCGAACTCCACCATCCACCTTATTACCAATTTGCCTATGTCTAAGCTAAGAAATCCAAGAAAATCGCCCAAGCTTCTCTCTTTTCTTCTCCAATTTTTTGTCTCCTTTTCAGCCTTATTTCAACACCTCGAGACCTTGTTTTAACACCCCAAAATAGACTTTATTTCACCCCATTTTCAGCACTATTTTGACCTCATCAGTTTCCCTTTTTCGGTTTCTTCTATCAGCACTCTGTTCCGTCCAAATCTCCCTTGCTTCAAGCTCCATCCTTGATCAACCATGACCGAAACCCCAAAACTCGCCTGTTACCGCACCCTATCGCTAAGCTTCAACCCTTTAGAAACGTCATATTCAGCCTCTTAGAATCCTCTGCTTCTACTCCTCAAACATAGCCCCAAAATCGCCTCAATACTCCCTTATTTACACTTGTTACTTGCCCTTTTCTTCCCTTGTTTCACCCTATCTTGCACCCTTCTTCAGTGGCCCTAATCAATACCTAAAAATGCCCTATTCAGCCTCTATTTTGGCCCTTCAATCTTCTTTTACAACACCTAAAATCGAGCCTCTTCAGCCTACGGTTTCTTCTTTCTTTGGCAGCAGCGGTTGCTGCCTCCTTTCACATCTCTTCTCATTCTTCCTTCCTTTCTCTTCCCTTACTCAACTTCCCTTCATCTCTTCTACTTCTCATTTTTGTTTTGACCGGAGCAAGCAATGTCCTTTGCTTTGTGCTCTAATCTCTCTTTTTTTTTTTTACCGTTGGACCCTTCAAATTCAGTTAAGCTCCTTTTGTTTCTTGCTTGGCCCTCACCCGTGGCAGCAAGATCGTCGACTCACGGTGGTGGTAGGAGGCAATGCTAATTCATCCAGCGGCGTCGATGGTAGTGGCTAGGAAAGGCAACGCCGACTTTTCTTCTTTTTTTCTTTCTTTTCTACACTCTCCCTCTTTTCGCCACCGCTTCTTCTCTCTTACTCGGTCGGCGATGACCTTAGTTCTCTCTTTTCCACTCTTGGTTGCTTGGTGTCACCCCTCTTCTCCATCTTTGCTTCAATTTTTGCCCCTCCTCTGCTTTTGGGTAAAAGAGGAGGATGGGTTGGTGGGAAATATCCCACCAACCCGATTTTTCCTAAATCCTTTTTCTTGTCTTTTTTTAATAATAATAATAATATAAATGTTCATTTTTTTATATACATATTTATATTTTTTTATTATTTCATTCATTATTATATAAATGTATATTTTGTTAACCTTTCACTTAAATAATATATATTTATTTAGATTTGTATATTATTTTCCTATATAAATCCTTGATATTTAACACAATTAAATTTTCCTTTTCGAATTTAACAATCAACTAAATAAATAAATTCCCCTTTTTTCTCAATTTTGGTATTTTCATATTTAATTTTACAATAAGTCACTTTGATCATAGACAACTAATTAAAATATTTGATCCCTTAAACAAATTATTTTGTATACTCGAACAGATCCATTAACATCAAAAATTAAATTTCGATAATAATAGTTCTTCAAGGGTACAATTTCTCCAATTTTATTATCGATTCTATATTTTTCAACGAGTCACATGAATTCACAAGACTTTACACTAACCCAATTTACTCACCAAATATTGAAATTTGTGGTTATCATAATTTACTTCGCTCAAATTTAGAAAATTAAAGTTATATGAGAAAGATAGTGGGCTAAAATATTAAAAAAAAAAAAACCCTTGACGTTTGTTAGTTTATTTAAATAAGCTCTTATGCTTTTGTTGTATCTAAATAAGCTCTTAATTTTTTATTTGAATCGAATAAGCCCTTAAATTCTAATTTGTACCTAAATAATTCCTTAACCTTTAATTTATACCTAAATAAGCCATCAATATAAATAAATTTTTTATAGGAGTGGGTAATTGACTTTTTCAATTGGGTTTAAAACCTAATTTCTTACATAAAAAGGGTTGGTTAGATAGAAAATAATATATAATATTTAATTATGTATATTATTATATATTTAAAAAATTTCAATTAATTTAGTAGGTTTAATTTATAATTTTAGACATAAATTTAGTAGAATAAACCGACCTATAAAAATTAACTTAAACAAGAAAGTGACTTAATCGATTCAAATTAATTAAATTTTATTTGGTTAAATTAGTTTGAATTAGTTTTTATTCATATGTAATCTTTTATTTGAAATAAGGGCTTATTTGATTATAAATCAAAGTACAAGGGCTTAGATGGATACAATAATAGTATAATGGTTTATTTAAATAATGTAATAAAATTCAAAGGTTTTTTTAATATTTTAGCCAAGATAAGTAAGTTTTCATATAATCTTGTTATATTAATCCTATTGGAATTAAATAAAAACTCAAAAAGCGAGATCACACAAGCAGTTTTATTTTATAATGAAAATAATTTGTAATATTCAAAATATATTAAAAATATCCTTTTATTTATATTTAAACAGAGTTGTAAAGTCCCACCAAGTGTGGATTTTTCACCTAATTATATATTATTAATTTATTGGTCGTTAGTTTGATTTTTTTTTAGGTATTTTCTTTTTGAAGTACATAAAGATTTATCAATTATGATTGTAATTTTCACTATCACATCTAATTCATCAGAAAACCACAATTATAAAGTTTTGAATCGATATAGTACGACCAATGCAAATAAGATTATTTAATTACAAAGTGAAATGTGACATATTTTTTAGATGGATTAATATTTACTTGTTAATAGAGTTTTTAGACTATACAAGCAAGGTTAACTATGTTATAGATCTTGAATTTTTTTCTTATTAAAATAATATTTACTTTTGTATTTTAAACATATATTCGAACTTTTGCTTTTAGATGAAAAAAAATAGCAAAGTAAAAATTCAACCTAAAGGCTTTAACCCATAGAATTTATGGAAGATTACCATAACCATGAGATTATAATCCATTGCATTGTATTTAACTTTCTAATTAAATAAGGCAATGTACTTTATACTTTTGTAAACTTAAAATTTATGAATTTGACATAAAGACATAAATTTAAATTTGAGATAATTTTTTTTTAACATAATTGAATACTTCTTTAACTTATTATAATTTTTATTCAATGCTACAGGTGTTACATGATTGTGGCATAGTTTCTGAATTTGATCAATCGAAGGATATTCTATTTAATTACTGTGGCACTTGTGTTCCTAGGCCTAAGATTTCATTTATTGTGCCCCCGTCCAGTGGAAAGATTAGCTGGCTAAAATCATTTATCGTTATTTATGCCGATAACGATAGAACATTGGATTTGTTTCCTCGAGTTGAGATCGTGAACGTGACCAAAGGTACAAAGTGGAGCCATGCTAAACATTTCGTCAGAATCCCTGAAACCAAAAACACCTTAATCGCTTGGTTGAGTAGTTGGAAATTTGGGGGTGAACTAGAAGTTGGTGATCGTGTGAACCTTACAGTGTTTTTAGATTCATGTTTCATAAGAAGTGACATCGACCTCATATATGATTATGAGCCAGTCAATCAAGACAATGTCGATGATCGGTACTTACGAGATATGACTAAATGTTCTGGTCGACTTGTTGGGATTTACGCAGATCTCTTGTTTAAATTCTATAGAACATTGTATAGGATGAGTTTAGTTAGAGAGTGATTGATTGATTATAGGATTTATTTGGAACAAACAAGATAACTCATCATGCCATGTGTCTGCTGTTCCAAGGCATCTGTGGTTAGTTAATATTGTATCTCTACAGTATTTATCTTGACTAGTCATGAGATTTCCATTTTCATTATAATTATTGTTTTATTAAGCATTCATATCAATATCTTCAAGTTTTAGTTGGACTTAATATATTAATATCAATATAATGTATTGAATATTTCACTTTTAAAATGTTTCTCACAAAAATCAAATTTTGGTTGACACTTTTTTTTTTTGCAAACTAAAGTAATCTTTTGTAAGTTATTATTATTTGAAAATAGCGTTTCTCTTGTAAACACCGAATTTTGTCCGAGCAAAAAATAATAATAATAATAATAACAAATAATAAAGAAAATAAAAAAAACAAACAAAACAAAAATACGTCAATGCTTTTTCATGCAAACCCTAAAACCCCATGCAAACCTTTAACCTCTTCCTATCTAAATCCCACACAAGAACAATGGAATCCCAAAATGAAAACCAAAGCCAAATCAATGCACTTGATGCCGGCAATCAATAAAAAAAATATTGAAGAGTAAATTGAGAATCAATATTAATGCTATGTATAAATGGAAACTTCAAATAATGAAAGGTCAACCCAAATCAAGATCCCTTAATCAAGGGTGTGCAAATAGGCAGAAAGAATTAACGAAATGATCAAGGAATTACCAAAAATAAAAATAATGAAAAGGAAACAAATAATAAAAGATGGAAAGGTCAAATGGAAATAAACAATAAAATCCCATGATTGTGGGATTGATAAAGGGATTTTTTTTTTCTTTCTTTTTCTCATTTAAAAAGGATGAGTCTGCTAGGGTTGAGGGGGATTTTTTTTTTTGACAAAAAAAAAAGGGATACGAAAAACCCTAGAGCCACCGTTCCTGCCAACAAGCCATACCATCCTTTCCCGTTTGCACAGCCACCATCGTTCCCAGCCACCATCGCTTCCTCATCACCATTGCTGCTTCCTTTCTTCACTGCATCGTTCCAACTTGAAGACCCCAAGCCATACCATCCTTTCCCGTTTGCACAGCCACCATCGTTCCCAGCCACCATCGTTCCCAGCCATTCGACCAGCCCTGCACCTGTCGCATAATACATTATCCAGCTTTGCACCTGTTGCACCTGCGGCCCGATCCTTGTTGCTTTCACTCTTGCACTGCCGAGGTTCCCTGCTGCTGTCCCAAGCGTCCTTTACTGCACCACAGCACCGTTACCTGTTGCACCGCACCACGTCCTTGTCACCCTGCACCCAGTGACTCTGCCGCACCTTGCCAAATCAGAGCCGTCTTCATCATAGTTTAATTCTGTTCCGGTCTTCACTGCACCGCTCCACACCCAGCATCATCATACTGCTTCACCGTAAGCCACCATCATCATCATCATCATCTTCAAACCAGATCACCTTCAAGCATCCTTCCTACATCTATTCTTTACTGCACCACCACCTTCTCACTCCACCATCATCTGTTGCCATTCCTACTGCTGTCACTCGGGACTGTCCACTGCTACCGCACCTATTACACACCTATATCGGTTACTGGCATCATCCATCCTGCTTCACTGCCTTGCGTGCTGCGTCTTCTTCCTTGCACTTCACCATCGTTGCTTGCTGCATCGCCCCAAGCCACTCTCGCACTGCTGCACGTTGTTGTTGCACCATCTATCTCTGCTAGCACTCCTCTCCACTGCCCCATTCTCGCGTGAAGACCCTGCTCGGTTTTGTTCCTGCCCAACGTCACTTTTGCAAAGCCAGGAAGGTTGCAATCTGCGTGGAGAAGAAAGACAAAGATCTTGCCAAGGTATACTCTTTGCCTCATGCTTTGTAGGTTCTGTTTCATGCAATAACAGTGATGATAAAAAAGAAACGGAAATAACACAAGTTGACAATTTTATATATATTTTATTTATATGCATCTTTGTTTGTATGTATCCATGCACTTAGTTTTAGGTTGGATAAAAGAATTTACAATACAAATATATTTCTTTAGAAAAGAGATTGCAAAAAAAGTTGTCTTTGTATTTTAAGTACGTTAAAATTTCACATACGTAATTTTTTGTCATTAAGAGAGCTTTTAAAAAAAAAGTAACAAATAAAGTAATATAAAAATAATAAAACAAATAAATGAAAAGATAAATTTTAATAACAAATTTTGGATCTCCGATGATAAGATTTCGAAGAAATCACAAGTAGTGATTCTTCGATAATCTTTAGGATCGAGAAAATTCATTAGATGTTACCAACGTATTGGAGTATCTAATTTGTTTTATCTCGATATCAAAGTTTCTTATAAATATAAAAAATAAAAAAAGGTAAAAAAAATAAATAAATATAAATTTAGAAATAAATTTTAATAACAAATTTTAAATTTCCGATGATAAGATGTCAAAGAAATCACAAGTAGCGATTTTTCGACAATCTTTAGGGTCGAGATAAAATCTTTAATGTCACCAGCGTATTGGGACATTTAAATGATTTTATTCCGATATAAAGAAAATATTAATAAGATTTCTTAGTACAAAAAAAATAAATGGTAATAAAAATAATAATATGAGAAAATAGTAAGAAATAAAAATAAATAAATAAATAAATCTAAATACATCGATAAATGCGAATATAAGTATTAAAATAAAATATAAGAATATACATCTTAAATATAAAAGGACCCCCGATGATAGGATTCATTAGAAATCACAAGTAGTGATTCTTTGATTATCCTTAGGGTCGAAATAAAATATTTGAATATTACCAGCGTATTGGGGTATTCAAGTAATTTTACTTCGATATTAAGATTTCTAATATAATTAACTTGTATGAAATAAACTAATAATAAATAATAAATTTTAAACAAATAAATAAACAAGATTGTAAATGTGTTTGGAAATAAAGTGTAATAATAATTAAAAGTAAATACGATATAAATAATGTCCGATGATGGGATGTTATGGAATTCACAAGTAGTGATTCCTAACTGATCTCCAGGTGAGAGAAATATGCTAAATGTTACCAGCGTATTGGAATATTTAGTATGATTTTTCGATAAAAACAAGATTTTATAAATATAAATAAATTACAAAATAATAATATAAATGAATAATGGATTTCTCATGTGCATCATCTGTATTTTGATTGCATCATTTGCATCCATGAAATTTCAAAATAAGTGTGAATCTCCTGATGATGGGATTCTATAGAAATCGCAAGTAGCGATTCTTAAGAAATCTCTAGGTGAAGGAATTATCCGAAATGCTACCAAAAGTATTGGGGTACTTCGGAATAATTTTCAATACAAAAGATTTTCACTTATTACAAATAAAAAAAATAATAAATATTTCAAAATAGAATAAATAACAAATGATTTCGAAATAAATAAAGTTCTTTTAAATATTTAATTAAGACCATTTTATTAAGATCAAAAGATAAGACATGATTAAGTGGTACCGTTCTTTAACGGGCGTTGTGGGGGTGCTAATCCTTCCCCACGCGTAACCGAACTCCCGAACCTAAACTTTGTTTTCGCAGACCAAAAATTATTTTTTGATAAAACTTAATTAATTTTAAGATTTTATTAAAAAGATAAATAATTTTAGGTGACCAATCACACCTAGTCAAAAAAGATTGGTGGCGACTCCATTTTTTGTTTTTTTCAAAATCGTCTAGCGATCGAGTCCCCGGACGAAAATCGTTACGACAGCTTGGCGACTCCACTGGGGACATTAGAGAGTCGAACCATGATTAATCATGTTTTATCCAAAATCTTAGTTAATGGTCTTAATAAATATTTAATAAAACTTTTCATAAAAAAAATATAATTAAAAAAAACAAAAAAAATACAACCAAAAAATGTGTGAATCATCTTTATCATTTGCATTTTGTTGGGATGCACTTTGAATTTTGTTCCTTTGCATACATGACATATTCATTGCATATATCAACCCTACACCCGGGTTTGTCCCTTTTAGGAGAGAGTATAGTACCTTTGCTCTCGTGAGGTGATAACCTCCGCAATGGCAAGCGAAATACTCTCACTCAAGTTGAACTCTTTCCATTTGTAACCTGTCATGGGTGAGGATTGGGGTGCCTTACTAGTCTAGTGTGGACGTCAGTAAGGAACAATTTGAGAACCTTTTACCCTTTAGAGACTTAAACCAAGCATGTACTGAGCCATAGAGAAACTAAGCTTAGCTAGAGCCATACCAGCCTTTTGTGGGGGTTACCTTAAATTATGGCACATGAATGAATACTTTTATGTAACACCTTTATGGGAAAATATAATAAAGTGAATATTGAAATTGTGAAAAAAAATAAAAATAAAAATAAAAACCTTCTCATTCAGTTTTATTTGTGATTTCAATAGCATGCATATTCCAAAAAAAAAAATTTTCATTTTTAAAAAAAAAAGGTGTTTTTGTAAGATTTTAAACTTGATATATGCATCTCATCACATGAGCAATAGCTGTTGAATTTCATGCACATACATGCATTTAGCATGCATGCATACATTTCATCTTGTGCCCACTTATGAAAATTTTTGGTGATCATAAGTAATGACATCAAATCTTGGAAGTAAAAAGTTAAGATTTTTAAAATCCTCACCAGCGTATTGGGATGATTTTAATAGTCTTTTCTTTTATGGCACAATTTCAAATAATAATATGCTCTAAATTGTGGTAAACAAATGTTAGAGGTGCCAAAATAAAGAAGCCACTGCATTCTGAACCACTTATTCGACATCGTTACAGTACTCAATCAAAGGCCGAAGCCATGGAAAATGAACATGTTGAGCGAATGGAAAAGATGGAAAGAATTCAACAAGAGCTAGCTAAATCTCAAGAAGAATCTCAGAAGCAAATGTCGAAGATGATGGAGATGATGATGACTTTGATGAAAGGCAAAGAGGTCACAGAAGGATCAGGAAATGAGCCTCAACCTATGAGAGAGAATCTACTGTACCCATCGGAGTTTATAGCCCCTCAAACTCAAACTTCCCAAAGAGCTTATCCCCAAGCTCATGTTTTTGTGAATCAACAACCAGACCGAGGACAGCACTCGAGATCTAGCCCTGTTGATCCTATTGTTGTTCCAAATTTACATGATCCCATGGAGCAAGAAAAGTTGAGGAAAGAAAGTGGCGAGTCACAACAAAAATATGAACTGTTGGATGAAAGGTTAAGGGCAATCGAAGGAATGGGTTTCTTTGAAAATATAGATGCTAATGAGCTTAGTTTGGTCCCAGATCTAGTAATTCCACCGAAATTTAAAGTACCTGAATTTGAGAGATACGATGGGACCACATGCCCAGTAGCTCACATCACTATGTTTTGTCGAAAAATGTCTGGGTATACAAATAATGATAAGTTGCTCATCCATTGCTTCCAAGATAGTTTAACTGGAACAGTAGCCAAGTGGTACAATCAGCTTGATCGGAGTTACATTCGCAAATGGAATGACCTGGCAAAAGCCTTCTTGTCCCAGTATAAGCACATGACTGACATGGCACTAGATAGATTGTCTTTGCAAAATATGGAAATGAAGCCTTCTGAAAGTTTCAAAGAGTATGCCAATAGGTGGAGGGGCCTCGCATCTCAAGTGCAGCCTCCCCTTACTGAAAAGGAAACCATTGTATTGTTTGTTAATACTTTGCCATCATCATATTATGATAGGCTTGTGGGGAGTGCTACAAAAAAATTTGCTGACCTGGTAATTTCTGGAGAAATCATAGAGAATGCCATTAAGAGTGGTAAAATTGATGATACTTCTGCTTCAAATAGAGTTGGGGCAAATAAGAGAAAAGAGGGAGAAACACAAGCTGTTACCATTGAAAATCAACCACCAAGGAGTTTCGTTCCTTTTCAACCCTATACTGCACATCCCCCATATCCTTATTATCCAACTATAGACAACACTACCCATAATCCTCTTGTTTATCACCCAAGTTGGCAATCAAATTTTCAAGTCCCTGCTCAATCAAACAAACCGGTGGGTAGTCAAAAAAGGGTGAGGAATAATCAAGGGAGAATCTCTGTGGACCCAATTCCTATGACCTATACAGAGTTATTTCCACAGTTGGTGAGAGATAATCTTGTTGCACCTGTTTATCTAGAACCATTAAAACCTCCATATCCTAAATGGTATGATGCCACTGCTCGATGTGACTATCATTGTGGGAATGGAGGCCACTCTATAGAGACTTGCCCTGCTTTTAAAAACAAGGTGCAGAGTTTGATCAATGTTGGCTTGTTAAATTTTGATAAGAAGGAAGAGTAAAATGTTGGTGGGAACCTTTCGCTGCAAAAAGGCATAAATTTTGGAGGATAAGTGTTCTATGAGGAAAGGCCAAAGTTTTTGTCACTTTTGAGTTCTTATTCTAAAGTAATGAAATTCCTTAAATGCTTACGCCCATAAGCTTTGGGGAAATTTTTATGCATGGGCTAGTTTATCTATTATCATTTGAATAAAATGACAAATGCATTTGCACTACATATCCTCTTCCATACAGATCTTTGTTTTCATCTCTTTGTATTTCAGCCACACTTAACTTCCAAAAAATGAATGAGCAGTCAATTATGACGATAGTCTGGGATTTTATTTTGAAAATTCTATTTCTATTGGCAAAGTCAGTGATCATTCTTGTCCCTTAAATTGCTAAAATTGTTGAAGCAATAAAGAGATAGCTCCTATCAAGAGAAGTTAAAATCGCATGAAATGAGAAAGAAGTGAAGCTCTTGTATCCATTTTGTTGTTCTTGTTCAATAAATGTTCTTCAATAAGAGTATTTACATGTGAGATGAGAAATGGCCGTCTTTGATCTATCCTTCGTGCATGAGTAAAATTATCCATTTGCCACCCCCATTGAGCCTATTATGATTTTTCAAAACAAACCCACCAAGGATCACCCTTCACATTGAGGGGCAAATTTTGCAAAAAAAAAAACAGTCGACAAATGAAGAAATTCAGGTTATGAGAAATCTCAAGAGAAAATACCTTTTGGTGTTTGAGTCCTCTTGTAACAAAAAAGAGGGGTGAAAATGAAAAGTTGTAAAAAAAAAAAGAAAAAGAAAAATGGAAGAAGAAGAGAAAATGATGAAAATAAAAATCAATTAAGGCAAAGCAGCAAGCATGCTTTGCATGATAAATGATCCTTTGGTTTTTGACCCCTAAAGAAACAAATTTTGAGCCTGATTATATCCATTTTTTTTCATAACCCATCACCAGAGCCTACATTACGTGCCTTAAAAGTCCATTTTGATCAAATGTGAATACTTGAAATTGGAGAATCATGCATTGAACTTGGACATACTTATGATGCCATCAAGAAACAACAAGATTGCGATTTGTTTGTTGGGAATATTAGTGAAGTTGAAAAAAAAAAGAATGAATGAGAAAATGAAAAAAAAAGAAAGAAAAGACAAAAAAGAAAAAAAAGAAAGGAAAAAAGAAAAGAAGGATAAAATGGGGAAGCTCAAATTGAAAACTCGAAAGGGCGGTTTGAGTTAAAAGAATGATAATCTAGTTGAAGATTTGGGAAGATGGTTTGACATAAGGAGAACCAGCATCATTTGAGGATCTCATGGTGTAGGGGGCAACTCAATTTGATCGAGAATGTCAATTGAATAGATTTTTCAAAGAATCCTGACTAGTTTGTCAAAATTGTCTGGTTTTTCATTAAGAATCTATCATTGTCATATCCAATTTCTTAATTGAGAACCTATCATTGTTATTCACCCCAAATTATCCAATTTCTTGCTATACTTTGACAAGTTTGTTCCTACATTTCTTTTATTCTCGCCAAACCTTCTAGTGTCTTTACTTTCCCAAAATGGATCGAGGAAATTGGTGACTGAATTTCATTTCTCATGGAATTGGAATGATAATAAATAAATGACAACTATACATAAAAATCTTTGGCATTACTTTGGAAAAGATTCTAAAGATGACAAAGGGTCATATACAAAAAGAGAGCAAGAATGTTGAATGTAGCTGACATATGTGCTTCTACGAACGAGATCGGAAATAAAGAAGAGAATCTTTGTGAGAAGAAGAAACGATCCTAATGAAGAAAGCCATGGATTTTTGACACCGAAAAAAAGAGAGAAATTTTGAGAAAAATGAGACTTCTGTCATTTAGGCATTCACATCATTCTAAAAGACACATGCATCATGATTTTTAACTATTACATTGGGGCATATTTCAAGAAAGCATTTGCATTATCATCATTGTGATAAACGTTTTTTTTAAGGGCATGCATTTTGCATTTGCATCATTAAAAAAATAAAAGAAAAAAAGAAAATGAATGAATAAGGAATGCAATGGGGTTAGCTGTTCCTTAAAGAGTAAGAAAATCTTTCTTTAAAGAAAAATGGTGCAGTCATGACAAGAGTTTAAGTCTAATGTCGTTGGCATTGTTGGATGGTTTCAAGCCTAATGAAATTAGCTTATGAGTAAATGAGATTTAGTTGGCTTCATTGTAAAATTGATGCATGATAAGACTTAGATCTTCTAGATTCAACTTACAAAACCAATGAACACTTAGGATGAGAAACTCTAAGTCAAGATGTGAAAGTCTAAAAATGAGAAATTCTTGGGATGTGAATCTCTAAGTCAAGATGAGAAACTCTTAGGATGAGAAATTCCAAGTCAAGATGTGAAACTCTTGGGATGTGGATCTCCGAGTCAAGATGAGAAACTCTTAGAATGTCCAAATCAAGATGAGAAACTCTTAATTTGTGAATCTCTTAGTGTGAACATTCGAGTCAAGTTGTGAAACTCTTAGGATGTGAATCTCCAAGTCAGGATGAGAAACTCTTAAAATGTGAACTTTTAAGTCAAGATGTGAAACTCTTAGAATGTGAATCTTCAAGTCTAGATGCGAATCTCTTAGGATGTAAATCTTCAAGTTTTTCTAGATGCGAATCTCAAAATTTTTGTAAATCATGGAATATTTTCTTCGTTCCAAATATGTGAATTTCTCTTAAAAAAAATAAAAATTTCTCTTATTAAATTCACTTTTTAAAGTGGATCAAGCCTTGGTAAGGAGTCAAGGTATTGTGTTTCAAAATCGAATTCACTTTTTCGTAGTGGATCGAGCCTTGGTAGGGAGTCAAGGTATCATGTTTCAAAATTGAATTCACTTTTTCACAGTGGATCAAGCCTTGGTAGGGAGTCAAGGTATTATGTTTTAAAGTCGAATTCACTTTTTCATAGTGGATCGAGCCTTGGTAGGGAGTCAAGGTATCATGTGTTTCAAAATCGAATTCACTTTTTCAAAGTGGATCGAGCCTTGGTAGGGAGTCAAGGTATCATGTGTTTCAAAATTGAATTCACTTTTTCGTAGTGGATCGAGCCTTAGTAGGGAGTCAAGGTATCATGTTTCAAAATTGAATTCACTTTTTCACAGTGGATCAAGCCTTGGTAGGGAGTCAAGGTATCATGTGTTTCAAAATCGAATTCACTATTTCGTAGTGGATCGAGCCTTGGTAGGGAGTCAAGGTATCATGTTTCAAAATTGAATTCACTTTTTCACAGTGGATCAAGCCTTGGTAGGGAGTCAAGGTATTATGTTTTAAAGTCGAATTCACTTTTTCATAGTGGATCGAGCCTTGGTAGAGAGTCAAGGTATCATGTGTTTCAAAATCGAATTCACTTTTTCGAAGTGGATCGAGCCTTGGTAAGGAGTCAAGGTATCATGTTTCAAAATTGAATTCACTTTTTCACAATGGATCAAGCCTTGGTAGGGAGTCAAGGTATTATGTTTTAAAAACGAATTCACTTTTTCGAAGTGGATCGAGCCTTGGTAAGGAGTCAAGGTATCATGTTTCAAAATTGAATTCACTTTTTCACAGTGGATCAAGCCTTGGTAGGGAGTCAAGGTATTATGTTTTAAAGTCAAATTCACTTTTTCATAGTGGATCGAGCCTTGGTAGGGAGTCAAGGTATCATGTGTTTCAAAGTCGAATTCACTTTTTCAAAGTGGATCGAGTCTTAATAGGGAGTCAAGATATTATGTTTTAAAATCGAATTCACTTTTTCACAGTAGATCAAGCCTTGGTAGGGAGTCAAGGTATTATGTTTTAAGTCGAATTCACTTTTTCACAGTGGATCGAGCCTTGGTATGGAGTCAAGGTATCATGTGTTTCAAAATCGAATTCACTTTTTCACAGTGGATCGAGCCTTGGTAGGGAGTCAAGGTATTATGTTTTAAAGTCGAATTCACTTTTTCACAGTGGATCGAGCCTTGGTATGGAGTCAAGGTATTATGTGTTTCAAATCGAATCCATTGTTCTCATGGGTCGAGCCTTGGTATGGAGTCAAGGTATTATTTTCGAGAATCAAAATTGAATTTTCCCAAAAAAAAAAGAGGTTCGGACAAAATTGTTGTCTATAATCTTTGCCCTATTCCTGATTCTCAGCAAGGTGCAAAGAGAGGCAGCTGTAAACACCGAATTTTGTCCAAGCAAAAAATAATAATAATAATAATAACAAATAATAAAGAAAATAAAAAAAACAAAAATAAAAAAAAACAAACAAAACAAAAATACGTCAATGCTTTTTCATGCAAACCCTAAAACCCCATGCAAACCTTTAACCTCTTCCTATCTAAATCCCACACAAGAACAATGGAATCCCAAAATGAAAACCAAAGCCAAATCAATGCACTTGATGCCGGCAATCAATAAAAAAAATATTGAAGAGTAAATTGAGAATCAATATTAATGCTATGTATAAATGGAAACTTCAAATAATGAAAGGTCAACCCAAATCAAGATCCCTTAATCAAGGGTGTGCAAATAGGCAGAAAGAATTAAGGAAATGATCAAGGAATTACCAAAAATAAAAATAATGAAAAGGAAACAAATAATAAAAGATGGAAAGGTCAAATGGAAATAAACAATAAAATCCCATGATTGTGGGATTGATAAAGGGATTTTTTTTTCTTTCTTTTTCTCATTTAAAAAGGATGAGTCTGCTAGGGTTGAGGGGGATTTTTTTTTTTGACAAAAAAAAAAGGGATACGAAAAACCCTAGAGCCACCGTTCCTGCCAACAAGCCATACCATCCTTTCCCGTTTGCACAGCCACCATCGTTCCCAGCCACCATCGCTTCCTCATCACCATTGCTGCTTCCTTTCTTCACTGCATCGTTCCAACTTGAAGACCCCAAGCCATACCATCCTTTCCCGTTTGCACAGCCACCATCGTTCCCAGCCACCATCGTTCCCAGCCATTCGACCAGCCCTGCACCTGTCGCATAATACATTATCCAGCTTTGCACCTGTTGCACCTGCGGCCCGATCCTTGTTGCTTTCACTCTTGCACTGCCGAGGTTCCCTGCTGCTGTCCCAAGCGTCCTTTACTGCACCACAGCACCGTTACCTGTTGCACCGCACCACGTCCTTGTCACCCTGCACCCAGTGACTCTGCCGCACCTTGCCAAATCAGAGCCGTCTTCATCATAGTTTAATTCTGTTCCGGTCTTCACTGCACCGCTCCACACCCAGCATCATCATACTGCTTCACCGTAAGCCACCATCATCATCATCATCATCTTCAAACCAGATCACCTTCAAGCATCCTTCCTACATCTATTCTTTACTGCACCACCACCTTCTCACTCCACCATCATCTGTTGCCATTCCTACTGCTGTCACTCGGGACTGTCCACTGCTACCGCACCTATTACACACCTATATCGGTTACTGGCATCATCCATCCTGCTTCACTGCCTTGCGTGCTGCGTCTTCTTCCTTGCACTTCACCATCGTTGCTTGCTGCATCGCCCCAAGCCACTCTCGCACTGCTGCACGTTGTTGTTGCACCATCTATCTCTGCTAGCACTCCTCTCCACTGCCCCATTCTCGCGTGAAGACCCTGCTCGGTTTTGTTCCTGCCCAACGTCACTTTTGCAAAGCCAGGAAGGTTGCAATCTGCGTGGAGAAGAAAGACAAAGATCTTGCCAAGGTATACTCTTTGCCTCATGCTTTGTAGGTTCTGTTTCATGCAATAACAGTGATGATAAAAAAGAAACGGAAATAACACAAGTTGACAATTTTATATATATTTTATTTATATGCATCTTTGTTTGTATGTATCCATGCACTTAGTTTTAGGTTGGATAAAAGAATTTACAATAAAAATATATTTCTTTAGAAAAGAGATTGCAAAAAAAGTTGTCTTTGTATTTTAAGTACGTTAAAATTTCACATACGTAATTTTTTGTCATTAAGAGAGCTTTTAAAAAAAAGTAACAAATAAAGTAATATAAAAAATAATAAAACAAATAAATGAAAAGATAAATTTTAATAATAAATTTTGGATCTCCGATGATAAAATTTCGAAGAAATCACAAGTAGTGATTCTTCGATAATCTTTAGGATCGAGAAAATTCATTAGATGTTACCAACGTATTGGAGTATCTAATTTGTTTTATCTCGATATCAAAGTTTCTTATAAATATAAAAAATAAAAAAAGGTAAAAAAAATAAATAAATATAAATTTAGAAATAAATTTTAATAACAAATTTTAAATTTCCGATGATAAGATGTCAAAGAAATCACAAGTAGCGATTTTTCGACAATCTTTAGGGTCGAGATAAAATCTTTAATGTCACCAGCGTATTGGGACATTTAAATGATTTTATTCCGATATAAAGAAAATATTAATAAGATTTCTTAGTACAAAAAAAATAAATGGTAATAAAAATAATAATATGAGAAAATAGTAAGAAATAAAAATAAATAAATAAATAAATCTAAATACATCGATAAATGCGAATATAAGTATTAAAATAAAATATAAGAATATACATCTTAAATATAAAAGGACCCCCGATGATAGGATTCCTTAGAAATCACAAGTAGTGATTCTTTGATTATCCTTAGGGTCGAAATAAAATATTTGAATATTACCAGCGTATTGGGGTATTCAAGTAATTTTACTTCGATATTAAGATTTCTAATATAATTAACTTGTATGAAATAAACTAATAATAAATAATAAATTTTAAACAAATAAATAAACAAGATTGTAAATGTGTTTGGAAATAAAGTGTAATAATAATTAAAAGTAAATACGATATAAATAATGTCCGATGATGGGATGTTATGGAATTCACAAGTAGTGATTCCTAACTGATCTTTAGGTGAGAGAAATATGCTAAATGTTACCAGCGTATTAGAATATTTAGTATGATTTTTCGATAAAAACAAGATTTTATAAATATAAATAAATTACAAAATAATAATATAAATGAATAATGGAATTCTCATGTGCATCATCTGTATTTTGATTGCATCATTTGCATCCATGAAATTTCAAAATAAGTGTGAATCTCCCGTTGATGGGATTCTATAGAAATCGCAAGTAGCGATTCTTAAGAAATCTCTAGGTGAAGGAATTATCCGAAATGCTACCAAAAGTATTGGGGTACTTCGGAATAATTTTCAATACAAAAGATTTTCACTTATTACAAATAAAAAAAATAATAAATATTTCAAAATAGAATAAATAACAAAATGATTTCGAAATAAATAAAGTTCTTTTAAATATTTAATTAAGACCATTTTATTAAGATCAAAAGATAAGACATGATTAAGTGGTACCGTTCTTTAACGGGCGTTGTGGGGGTGCTAATCCTTCCCCACGCGTAACTGAACTCCCGAACCTAAACTTTGTTTTCGCAGACCAAAAATTATTTTTTGATAAAACTTAATTAATTTTAAGATTTTATTAAAAAGATAAATAATTTTAGGTGACCAATCACACCTAGTCAAAAAAGATTGGTGGCGACTCCATTTTGTGTTTTTTTCAAAATCGTCTAGCGATCGAGTCCCCGGACGAAAATCGTTACGACATATCTCATTTCTTTAATGTCACGACCCGTGACTACATTTTTCATCTTCTTATACACAACTTAACCGGTTGAGCTGTCTGCGATACTTAACTTGTACTGACTGTTAAACAATTTTACATAATATTGTTTATATTATATACATCCCCTATCGTAACTAATTAGATAAGTAGTACTGTTGACGTGTCTAAATACAGAGAATAAATGATCATACCTCAAATAATTAGTCGGTCTGACACATTGTCCTTCGCGTACAGCCAGGATCCACAATTCACTGAACTCACAATCGTCAAAAACCTGAAATTTTAAAATTAAGGGGTGAGCAAAACCACGGCTCAGTAAGAGAATTATATGCCTCACTTGATACTCAGCTTCCTATATGCTGAAAATCTTTTTCATTTTTCCTATGGGCTCTAGGCTTGCATGTAGGAAAGATACTACAGTCAGCTAGGGATCCGAATAGAATAAGGTAGGTATTTTAGAATACCATACTTGTTACGGAACCTAGAAGCAACTGTAGAGAGAAATTTTCATTTCGTTTTGAATTAATAAATCCCCCTTTTTTTTCTTTTTAATCTTCATAACCTTTTCATATTCTTTTCATAATAATGCTTTTATGAAATAAAGGGTTTAAATAAAATAACTAATATTCATATATTCTTTGAAAAGAATATTACTTAAATCATTATTATTTTTCTTTAAAACTCATTTCGTACGCACACAGACGTCTCAAACTTGTTCATACTTTCATTCCATTCTTAAGTTCACAAGGCATCATTCTTTTTTTATCAGTATGATTAAGTGTGAAAGAGACGAACATTCAAGTAGCACATGTTTGAGTGGCATATATAAACATAATCCGATATATCACACACATCATATGTCATATGCACAAGATCTATTTCATCCTTCGACATTTGTCGCATCCTCATCAGAACTTAGACTGATTTCTAACACATCAGAACTCGTGTAGCACTTAGTTCCCGAAGGACTCTAGAGGTGGCTCACACGGTGTGAGAACTCGTTATTTCGTACTGTACATGTACGGAATAATAAATTTTAAAATAAATAAATAAATAGTTGATAAATTCTAAATATCGAAATTTAGGTGAGATAAATTTGAAATTTCGAATTTATACAAGAGTAAAATTTGTTTTCTCATGGAGTGGTTAAAGTGGACCAAATAAGCCATAATTTGGCTTAAAAAAAAAAAAAAAGAAAAGAAGGCTGGACAGAAAATTCGGTGCAGTGGCACATTTAGGAAATAAATGGAAATTTTAGTAGTATTTTGACTTTAAGACAAGAGCTTAATTATAATTAAGAAAATGTTTAAATCCACAAATGAAAATCGGGACAACACAGCGGACTTCTACAAATTTCTTCAGTCTTTTCCACCGCCTCTGTCTTGCTGCATCTTCCTCTCGTTTCTGTTGAATTCTCAAATGCTCACCCGATTTTCCTTATGGAAACCCCCTCTTTCTTGTAGTAAATTGCTGAGTTCTATCATAAAAAAATTATTTTAGGCTGCAAGAGCTTCCCAAATGCTTCTAAAAAGTTCAACTAAAGTTGCCATACGTGATTCCTTCTACTGCTGGCAAAACCAATTCTGCCCAGGTATGGTGATACTTCCGTTCTTGTAAATTCAGTTTGTTATGGATGTATGTGTTGATTAAGTTAATGTCGAGAGGGAGCTTGATTTGAATAAAAAACTTTAAAGGATATCATGCAAGGGTAATTCCTGTGAAAAATTAAAACGATGATGATGATAGTTGCTGACCAAACAAAGACAGAAAAGGTTGACATACCAAGGGAATACACGTAACCTTGAACCATCATGAAATTAATGAAGTACTGACTTAAGCTAATAAGGTGTTATACAGTCAGACATGAGGGTTTCGATATAGGGAATCAGGGGATTGTTGACATGATTGGCGAGAAAGAAAGAAAGCTGAAATATGTGGCTGTAGGTTAGTAACGTGAATGCTAGAATAAACTATGCTGTTAGTTGGTGTTGTAGTGTTTAAAGGACACAGAAGTGAAAATAAGGCTGAACCGAATACAAACCTTAAAATAAAAAAGAAAAATTTAGTCCATAAATTTGTAGACTAAGAAAAGTATAAGTATTAAAGGAAAGTCGCAGTCTTCGGGTCGTGACACACGGTACAGAAATTTCTTACTAACATATTAGAACACGTGTAGCACTTAGTTCCCGAAGGACTCTAGAGGTGGCTCCCACGGTACAGAAATTTCTTACTAATATATCAAAACACGTGTAGCACTTAG
Source organism: Heritiera fomes (assembly GCA_032173925.1). Lineage (NCBI taxonomy): Eukaryota > Viridiplantae > Streptophyta > Magnoliopsida > Malvales > Malvaceae > Heritiera > Heritiera fomes. The sequence goes on along the minus strand of JAPDPM010000001.1, from coordinate 21,434,153 downwards.
TTCCCGAAGGACTCTAGAGGTGGCTCCCACAGTACAATCATCGAGTCTTTGCTCGGTTTGGCCTTTACTACCACATCAGAGCACGTGTAGCACTTAGTTCCCGAAGGACTCTTGAGGTGGCTCCCACGGTACAGAAATTTCTTATTAACACATTGAAACTCGTGTAGCACTTAGTTCCCGAAGGACTCTAGAGGTGGCTCCCACGGTTCGGAACTCGAGTCTTTGCTCGGTTTGGCCTTTATGCCATATACTTTTCACTATCTCTTCAGAACTCATGTAGTACTCATAATCTAGTATTCCATTTAAATCATAGTAAGAATAGTAGATTTATCAGTTCTTCCTTTTTGAAAGCATATTACATGTTCGTATCCCATGCCTTATGAAAATCATCTCACAGTACTATAATCAGTGCTGGAATGAGCATTTTGTAAAAATGCTATAAATCAATTGATTTTCTTCTCATATCATATAAAACATGTTCTTTTCACATGTCACGCAATTATATATCACATTTTCTGTTTGACATATTCCATATCATGTAAGACACTTTCCTTTTTAATATGTCACCTATCATTTATGGAGTCTAAGATAGACATAAATCTTATCATACTATGAACCTCGGAGGGTAAGGAAATACACCGGTCAAATCTATGACCATAACCTATATTGTCCTCGGTGGATCACTGATTAGGCGTCGACCGGGACTAAACATATCACATATCATGCATCAGTATGATAGGAATGTCAACCAATCTCAAACCGTAGTTTTTCATCATAAAATAAACTTATATGGAATTTATATAAATATAAAATTCCATAATTTAAAACCATAAGGGTTAAAATCCTTTAGTGAATATTTATAAAAATATTCATAAAAATATTTATAAAAATATTCATAAAAATATTTACTATATTTCACTTCATCTTCCGTCTCGTATTACGTGTAATTTATTTATTCCGAGAATTTTCGGTGGTTTCATTATCACCATTCCCGAATACATGAATATTTTAAAATTCTATCTCATTATATTCATGTTTTATGAGATTTAGTAATTTCCTCATGTTTCGTGATTTACTATCAAAATTCGAAAATAAAATCACTTAATATGATTTTATAAAGTTTTTCTAAAATTTTCAGCAGCATAACGGCTGCCGATTTACTAACCTCCTGCACGGAAAAATACAGTTTTAAATCTTTCAGCCAGTACTTCTTCCCAAATTATTTTCAGCAAATCATGCATCATAATAATTTTCATAAAATATTCGCATAAAATATTTCAATTTAAAATATGCAGACTGAGTATCCTTACAGTGCTGCACATGCATCCCTTACCTTTTTCCGGGTCGGTGACTTCCTCTTATCGATCGCGCCCGCACTCCATTTCTCCCGATTCCTTATCCCGATTGCTAAAAATAATTTCTGGAATTAAAATTCTAATTTTTTTAGAATTTTTCATAATTTATTTAATTTTTCTAAAAATTAAATCTCAGGAAGATTTCTTACCGAACTTTGAAAAATCCCGAGTTGTCGAATTTTCGGGAATTTTTCGAATTCCCGAGATTCTCCTTTTTCCTCTTTTTCTTCCTTTTTCTTCCTTTTTCCTCTTTTTCTTTTCTTTCTTTCTTTTCTTTTTCTTTTTCTTTTTCTTTTTCCTTTTTCTTTTCTTTTTCTTTTCTTTTTTTCTTCTTCCTTTCCCGGTCAGACCGATCCAGCTCCTTTCCTCACCGGTTCCTCGCCGGCGGTCGGTTCTCCAGCGGCTCGATGGCTCAGCAGCTGGCCGGCGCCACGGCGAGCTTGGATCTGACCTCCGTTCATCCCGAATCGACAACACAGTGGCGGATCGAGGCGGAATAGGTTCGGTTTCTCCTTCCTCTTCGCCGGCCTTCCTCCGCCGTCCATTGCACCTCCGGTGGCCTCCATCAGCTTCCTCTCCCTCCGGTGGAGCTTCGGTTGCAGTGGCGGTGCCTGGATCGGCCGGCACCGCCGTCCGCCATTTCCTTTTTGGTTTATTTATTTGCTTTCCCTTTTTAGTAATATAATACACTATATATTATATTTTATACATATAATATATACTATATATTATATATATATAAATTCATACATAGTATAAATATTTATATAGATATAATATAACAATATATCTACTTTATATTTATGTTATGCAATTTAAATATAATAATATTAGTTTATTTATATAGTATTGTACTATATATATACATATATTTTAAGAGATACATACATATACATATATGTATATTAAGTATTACAAAATGTATATCTAGTATATATATGTATATTTATATACTTTAAAATAAATAACATTTACATATAGAATCATATAAATGTTATAATACAATATATATACTTATAAACTTTAATATAAAATAACATTTACTTTTCTTATATATTCATATACTTTTATTTAAAATAATAATGTATATATATTTCATATATATATGTATATCTGTACATATATATTTATAATTATATAAATACATTTTATAATATACACATGTATTTATTTAAGACAAAATAGTATATATTTCATTTTATAATATATACTAATATTCATATACATACATATGTATTTATATAAAAACATATGTAAATATATTTATATAAATATATAATATACGCATTTTTATTTTATAAATTTTGGATTTCCATTAATCCAATTTAAATTCCTCCTTTCTTTATTTTCCATAACTTCGATTTTATTTTTATTTTCATTTAATTTCCTTCACACGAATTTCCTTATTCATCACTTCCTCATTTCTCGGGATTTTCACCAATATCCCGTTTCTCGCAAATTTTATTTATTTCCTCTTATTTAATTTCTCTAATATTTATTTTCAATATTTCTAGTTTCCAATAAATGGAAAAATTTACGGTTATCACATTTAATTTTATGAAGTTATATTAATGGTTTGGTCTAAGAACCTAACCACTAGACACGAAAACTATAAAAGTCACCACCAATTGTGATTATTCACTTATTCTAACTAGAAATAAGGCTAGGATAACATTCAAAGAATATGATCAGGTATAATGAAGAATTAGTACTCCCATAAAATCCATTTTAAAATGGTACCAACTAGTTTCAAGTTGTCTTCAAAAATTGCATTGTGCTTATATTAAATTCGATATAACTATGTATTGAGAAAATTTTCTAAGATCTTTTCATCAATTTGGCTCCAATTTTAGAAAATTTCCTCATCTCAAGATGTTTAAGAAGTATCATTGACTTTCTTGAAATCTGTCATTGGATAAATTAAGTGTTTTATAAAAATTTATTTTTTCCTAACTTTTGGCTCTATGTAGAATTTCCAATTTTTCTAATCTTATTCATATTATTTTCACTAATTTACTTACACTGTATTTTGAAAATATATATGAATTATGGTTTACTAAAGATTCTTTTGTAAGCATTTCCTTAATTTGGCTCAAAAGTCAAGTCCACTTCTTTTTCTTCTCCTCCCCACTTTCTTGCTGTCCTCAGACTCGAATGACTCTTGTTTTGAATAGCCTTTGATCAGTTAAATTTTAGGACCTCCTCGTTTCCTCTTTCCATGAGGATAATGGTTTTCATTATCCCCTTGAAGATTTTGATGAGGCAGTGATACTCATGACTCTCTTTCAAAGTTTCTTTAACATTACCTGGTAAACATAGAGTTTCCCATATACATGAGTTTGAGTTTCTATCTTGAATTGCATCATATAGTCAGTTTGGCTGCATTTTGATTTAATGGCTATATTTGTACTGCTTTTTTCTTTATCCATGTGCATAAATACCTTGCTACATAGACATGGATTTTGTGTGCGACATTTGTGCATACCAGTATGGTTACCTAATATATTGGTGATTTTTTTCATTAATTTGTCATATCTATGATAGTTCAAAGTGTCTAAGAAAAATGGTTTATGTTTGGGTAAAGTCAAGTCCATGTAACATAGAACATGCCCTTCATAACAATTAACCTGTTCATTAAATGATTGGCCTTTGTCTCCCAAAATACAAAGGGACAATGATTTGAAGAAAATGAAAGAGCACATAATTTTTGATGTTCACTTTTTTCAAATTTGTAGCATAAAAGCAAGAAATCTCTAATGGATTTGATTAATGAAGTTCCTACTATCAAGGTTGAAGGCAGGATTGTAGCTTGTGAAGGAGGTTAGTTTCTTATCCTTATTTTTCCTTCACACTTTGTGAACAAACTAATTGGTAGATGAATTTTTTATTGGCACATTAAGTAACCTAAAATCTTATTTTATTAAAATAAGCAAATGGCTAAATTGTATTACTGAAAGATAACTTTCAAATAAAAGTGAATTATCCATCTTGTTATCTGTGAAAGTTAAATTTGTCAAAAATATTTTTGCTATCAATTAAAAACCAAAGAAAGTGCATAAATAAATAGGAGTTTATAGGCATACATAGTTTGGGAACCATGCATTAATCCAAACCATCATTTTAGTATAAATCTTTCTATTCATTCTTTTTAGCTTTTTTTGTAGACATGGAACATTGTCTAAGCATCTTTTTCTACTTGAAGTCTTTGTCAATGTTATTAGCTGTAAATAAAATTTCTTTATTTTCAGTTGTCACTTAAAATAAGGGAAAAAATGAACTTTCACATAAACTTTTACCTGTGGCATCTGAATCGATACACAAAGATAAATGGATTTTCTTTTTAATTCCAATGACATCAGGATAGTTTTGGAGTTAACAATACAAGTAAAGCAAACATGCAATGCCACTGAAAACTAAGGTTAGAAGTTAACCAAAATTGATGGGTGTATAGACTGAACCCCTTTTGCCAACAAAACATAGCTTCTTTATGTTGAAATATCTTGATAATGTGGACTAGTTAAGTATAATTAATATCACATAAATTAAATTGGTAGTATATTTTGTGTATAGTGTGACCATATATATACATAATTTATTTATATTATACATGTATTAATCCTTAATGGGACTGATATAATACATGATCCAAAATATGGGAGGTCCTTACTGTTAGCACTAATATATAAGTGATGGCTCATTGATCACTTGTATTATGGGGAGAAGGGTGAACAGTAGTAGCTTCTCCCATTTTCTTTCTCTCCCGTTCATCATCTTCCTCTTCCTTTCTTCCTTTCACAGGCCATCATGGCAGATCAAATTGGGCATAGCCAAGCATGGGTGGACCTTCGACGGCACTCCTTGCCTCTGGTAGTGGCGGCAACGGCGGTGAAATGGTGGGTTTTAGCTCTACCCACCTAAGGTCAGTTTTCCTCCTTTTGTTATTGTGCTAATGGGCTTTGGTAAATGATTTAATTCCAACAGTTGGCATTAGAGCATGTCCACCTTAAAGCCATTGGCCTTTTTTGAAGAAAAAATGGCATTTGTGCATATTTTTATTTTTTGGGTAGTTTTGGATTTTTTTAAACCCAAAGGATTTATGCATTTTTGAGCCAAAATAATGCCAGATATTAGTTGAGGATAATGTTTTATTGAAAATGCCATGAAAATGAAGTAAAATGGGGCTGAATTGAGTGAGAAATAGCTGAAAAATCGATCGGGTCGAGTCAATGACCCATTTTGCAGCATTTTCACCTGATCGGGCATGTGCCCGACACGCCTCTTAAGCTTTGGTTGAAAGGGGTGTGGGTGCGTGTGGCACCTCTGAAAATTGAAAATAAAAAAAAAATTTCAGCCACTTAGGCTTCACGTTTTGGGCCCCTTCTTTTTTTTTTGGGCCATTCGATTGGGCTCAATTTAAGGTGGTTTGGGCTGTTTTTTTTTCTTGGGCCATTTTTTTGGTTGGTTTAATTATTTTTGGACCAAAATACTTTGGTTTTATGGGTTGGTGTATTTTTTGGACCATTATTGTTAATATTTTTGGGCTTTTGATTTTTGAAATTAAAATGCCATTTGTTCATTTTAATTATGCCTTAATAATTGATTAATTTAGGCCAAAATAATTTTGTAATATTATGGGCATTATTTATTTAGTTATTTTAATTGACCATTTAGTCTTAAATTAATTTTGGACAATTATAATTAATTAATTTTAGGGTCATTATGCCTAATTAATTTAAAGCCCATATTGATTAATTAATTTTATTTGGCTATTAAATTTAGATTAATTATTGGCTATTTTGCCTAATTAATTAAAAGGCCATTTTGGATTATGATTTTAAGGGCTATTTTGATTGATTAATTATGGACCGTTTGGTTAATTAATTTTTGGACAATTTTGGTCATAAGCCAAATTTTATTTAATAGCAATAATTAGTTGTTAAGCCCAAAATTAATGTGATATAAGTGAATTTTTGGAGGAATTATTTTGGGGTAATTTTTTTGGAAATTCAATTATCTATTTAATTCATAATTTGCTTAATTTTGTAATATATAACTGTGCCCATAAAATATTGATAATTGGCCTAATTAAATGAGATTAAATAAATTATTTGGGTATTTTGTTTAAGCCATTTTGGATTATGGTCTACCCATTCTGTTAATAATTTATTTAGACAAATAAACTCTCTAAAAATAACAATGCCTTATTATTTGAATATTCAAATTTATGTGAAATTAATTAATTAATATTAGACCTAAAATTACTACATATGCTTCAGGAATTACATATTTTGGATGTAGTTAATTTTGGTCAATTAATTATGTGAATATTCTTAGAATTATAAATCATTAATTGGATTGATTAGTACTTGCCTATCGCAAGAATAGTCATGAAGATTTTTTTGATGATTTATTCTAATAATTTTAAGAATATAATAATAAGGCAATGCATAGTGATAGTTGCATAATTTATTAATATCTCTAGAAGTGGCTAGTCTCTCTCTGTCGGATTGCTAGTTGCTTTAAGAGATGCTGGTACTGAGAGGATTCTAGTTGGGATATGACACGATTTTCCTACCCTGTCGGTAAGCGATCATTTAAGTTTATATTCAATCAATTTTGCCTTATCCTCTGTAGTGCATTGTGGAATAAATGTAATATTGTTTGAGTTATTCCACTAGCCTCCATTAATTTTGATTGTCTATGCAACTATCACATATCAAGTCTCTAGCAGAATCAAATTAGATAAATAGTGTGAATCACTCTCTACGGTTAGGGGCATATTGAACTAGGAAGTAACCCCAAGAGTTGATTCATCTTCTATACCCAATAGTGTGAGCTCTTTAAGGATAATATACTTAGAATTTTAAGAACACTCAAATGAGAATTCTCTAATTATATATGGCATGCCATTAATAAGCACATTAGAAAAAGTGTTCCAATTAGTCATAATCAAGAAGTATTTAAGGATGCCGTTAAGAAATAGTTCGTAAAGATTGATGAAGGTTGCTATAAAGGATAAATTCATAAGTGGTAGATTGTGAACCATTTCTTTCTGGGGTGGATAGTAGGAGATCTTCTAGATTTGCATATCTCTTTAATGGACAAAAGGAAGTGTGGTATTTTAATATCAAAATTGATATTGTCATCTAGGAGTGGGGATCTTTCAGGTTAATAGATCTTATTTGGCTCTCATGATCATATATGCCAACATCACTGCCAAAAGCAATATTATTAAGAGGTCTTAATAAGAGGTCTTAATAAAAGGTCATTTTAGAAGAAGAAATTTGCCAAGCCTATTTTCCATTCTGGTTCTACCAATACCTCTAAATATCGATGTGTGCCACTTCTGTCATAAACTTGGGCACAAGAGGGTAGATTGTAAGAGTTCTTTAGATTGGGATATGTAAAAGGCATTTTGTTAGCCCTTATTTTGGATCCAATCTAGGAAAAGTACTTTCTAACTATTGGTGGTTGGATACATGTGCTATTATTAATAAAGCCATAAGCAACCAGAGACCAAATAAGGGAATTGTTGTGAATTGAGGCTATAGAGTTAAAATCCATGCCGAAAACATAAGAATAGCCAGATTGTTGTTACATTTTTTACAGACAGTTTTGGAATTACTGTCAGTTTATACTTATCATTTTGATAACGGAAAAGTATTTCTGTTTAGTAACAACATATATATTGATTCTAGTATTCTATGTGATGGATGTATAATTGATTTATACCTCAATATTAGGAGAATTTTCTTCAGTTGTAAATGATGTGAATATCGATTTTGATTACGATAGGATAGATAAGATATCTATTATATTGTGGCAAGAGTTGGTGACATTTCAAGGCACATGTAAAGATTGCATTAAGGGAAGTTTTTCTGCTAATATTAAGGACAAAATTAGTAGATAGTGAAATGATCAGGAACTAATATATACCGATATTTGTAGATCATTTTCACATACTATATTTAGTGGATATAAGCATTTCATCATTTTCATTAAATACCATTTTGATTTAGGTCATATGAGTGAAAGATTTGATCTTATAGAGGCCTTAAGCATTCTAATTAATTCCGCTGTGCTACTTACGTCAAGTAAGCTGCTTAAGGTAATGATCAAACACTAGTGATGAGTATTGTGGTCGGTATAATAAAGCTAGACAAAATCCTATACTAGTTTTTGGATTAGTGCACTATAAAATTGTAATGACACCTAGCATATTGTGCTTGGAATACTAAAAAGGATGAGATTGCAGTAACAATCATTCGTACATTTTGATGTGGTACGATTTCTGTTGAATCACTTCAAATATCCGGAATTTAGATGGAAAACTACAACTCATGTTCAAAGATGATATCCAAGTAAAATCAGTTCCCAAATTCATCTTAAATTGTAGTCAAACAAGAAGCCGAATTTGTGTTGCTTTCTATGTTTAGGGTTATAAAGTAAGGCAAAATGATTATAACCCACAGTTAAGGAAATTTGACTAGAAAACTGTCAGCGGCAATTCTATTGGTTATTGTATCAGCTAGAAAGATTCTAGATTTTGTTTTCTCGTTATGTAATACTAGAATTATTGAGTCTGACAATACAATTTATCTAGAAGATGACTTAAAGAGTGAGAGCTATGAACTCCACAAAGTCATTGATGATGTACATATTGTTGTGTCAGTCCCATATATGTGTTACCTTTTGGTGGTAAAAGGCCACAACCAAAGAATCAATGGTTGATCCCAATACCATTTTTTGAATGAACTTACAGAAGAACTTGAATGTGAAATTCATGTGTCTTCTAATTCTGATATTTGTCAAGAGGTTATACTAATTCGAACTCTTGGAGTTGGATATTTGCCACGCAAGATGTGTAAGCATTTATGTTTCATAAAGATGCATGAGATCTATTTCAGCTATCACATCATTATAAACCAAAAGAGACTTTAAAGATTAGGTAGAAAATTTAAAGCCAAATTTGGCCAAGGCTTTAAATAAAGAGAATGAATTAGTTTTGCGAAAACCTTCTCTCCTGTTTTTTACTTAAGATTCTTTTAGAGTCATAATCGCAATTAGTAGCTCATTTTGATTAGGAGCTACATCTTGGACAATAAAATGTCTAAATGGAGCAACCTAAAATCTTGTTTTTCCTAAGATGGAACAAATAGTTTGTAAACTCGTAGAGTTTATTTGCGAACATTAAAAGGCATCCAAACTGTATCCAAAGTAATGAGATAGTCACTTTAAGGAGAACACATTTGATAATTGGATCCATTATAAGGTCAGTGGGAGTAATTATGTGTTATTTGTGCACTAAATTGATGATATCAAATAGCAGCCAATAGCACTGACCTATTGTATGAGACAAATTTCATGTCATCATGTCACTTCAGGATGAAGAATCTAAGTAAGGCTTTATTTTGTTTTAAGGATTGAGAATCTTCGTGACATATTAATAGGCATACTCTGTTGGTATCAAGAAACGTGCATTATGTGTTAAGTAGGTTTATTGTGTGATAACCGCAAATTTTCTACTATTGAAAATTAATATTAAAGAAAATAGATAAAAGGAAATAAATAAATTAAAGTAAATAATAAAATTTATTTACGAGATTAGAATATCGTTGAAATTTTCGAAAAATAAGGAAAGGAGGAATTTAATTTGGATAAATGGAAATCCAAATTAAATCGGAAATGAAAAGGAGAAATAAATGGATATTAAGAAAATCCAAATTAAATGAAATAAAATGCGTATATTATATATTTATATAATTAGATTATATAAATATATTTTGATACATTTTTATAAGAATACATATGTATATAAATATGATATTTTATGTATATATATAAATATATACATATATAAGAAAAGTAAATATTATTTTATCAAATATATATATATATTGTAATACAATATATATCTATAAATACATATATATATATATGAAAAATATATTAATTCAAATTAAAATTATATATATATGTATTTTGTGTATAATATATATATATGTGTTATATTATGTTTGTATATATTATACAAATATAATATGGTATATTATATTAATATAATATAGTATATTGTATTATATACAAAAAAAAAAGAAACAGAAACAGAAGAAACAATCAGGAGAAACCCGATTTTATCTCCCCCGAGTGGCACCGGCAACGGTCGTCGGAGAAGGGAAGAGAGGAGAAGGGAGAGAGGACGTCGGCCGGCGAGCCAAGGAAAGGAGGAGATGGCCGGCGACGGAAGACGATGGAAACAGAAACGGAATCGAAGCGAAAAACCGGCGAAGCCGGAAAGGAAAGGAAAAATGGTAGACGGCGGTGCCGGCGGAATTGGCCACCGCCACTACCACCGAAGCATCGTCGGAAGGAGAGGAAGAGGATGGAGGCCACCGTTGGGGCGGAGAACGACGGAGGAAGGCCGGCGAAGAGCGGAAGAAACCAAAGCTAAATCGAGTCGATTCGCCGCCGTGCCGCCGATCTAGAGCAAACGGAGGCCACCGGTAGTTTCGTTGTGCCGTCGGCCAGCTGTGGAGCCCTTGAACCGCCGGAGAACCGGCCGCCGGCGAGGAACCGGCGAGGAAGGGAGCTAACCGGTCTGACGGGAAAGAAAAAGAAAAAGAAATGAAAAAGGAAAAAGAAAAAGAAAAGAAAGAGAAAGAAAAGAAAAGAGAAAAAGGAAGAAAGAAAAGAGGAAAAAGAAGAAAGAGGGAGAAAAAAGAGAATTTTGGAAATTACGAGAAATCTCGAGAATTCGGAAACCCGGGAATTACGGGAAACGGTAAGAAATTCCGGAAAGTGATAAATTATTTAAATAATTTATTTATTTAAATAATTATGGAAAAATTCTAAAATTTAGAAATTAATTTCCAGAAAATTTCCTCGATGACCGAGATTATGGAATCGGGCGAGGTGAACACGGGCGCGACGAACGAGGCGATCGCCGACCCGGAAAAAGGTAAGGGATGCATGTGCAGCACTGTAAGGATATTCAGTCTGCATGTTTTAATTACGAAATATTTTATGAAAATTTTTATGAAAATATTGCGATAAATGATTGGTTGAAAAATTGTGGTGATTTATCAGTTGAAAATTTGTGATGAAGTACTGGCTGGAAATTATAAACTGTATTTTTCGTGCAGAAGGCTAGCCAATCGGCAGCCGTTATACTGCCGAAAAATTATCGAAAATTACTGAAAATTTCTAGAAAATTTCATAAAATCATAATAAATGATTTTATTTCACGAGAAATGATTTTTAACCACGAAAATCGAGAAAATGAATATTTTCATAAAAACATGAATAAGATGAAAATGATTTTAAATTATTCATGTTTTCGAGAATGGTGATAAGGAAATCACCGAAAAATCTCTTCGAGAATGGTGATAATGAAATCACCGAAAAATTCTCTTGATATGTAAGTTACACGTAATACGAGACGAAAAATGAAAAGAAGTAAAGTGAATATTTTTTTATGAATAAATTCATATATATTTCTTAAATATTCACTAAATGGTTTTATAATCTTTATGGTTTTAAATGATGAAACTATATATTTTTATAAATTCCATAAAGGTTTTCTGATGATGAAAAATATGGTTTTGAGACTAGATGACATCCTATCATGCTGATATGTGATATGTGATATGTAACATGTGATATGTAATATGTGATATGTGATATGTAGTCCCGGCCGACACCTGATCAGTGATCCGCCGAGGACAATTATAGACTATGGCCATAGATCTGACATGATTATTCATACCCTTCGGGGTCTATAGCATGATATGAGTGACGACCCAGTGGACGGGCTGGGCGTGTGTGCCTAAGTCTTCATATATGAAAATATTTCATATGATATGTGATACGTAAAATGAAAGTGATTTACAGCATTTTACATAATGCTTATTTCAGTACTGATTTTAGTACTATGAGATTATCTTCATATGACATGTAATATGAATATGTAATATGTTTTCAAAAGGAAGAAGAGTTTATAAGTCTAATATTCTTACTATGATTTGAAATTGAATATTAGACTATATGTGATATGAATATGTGATATGTTTTCCAAAAAGGAAAGAGGAGGAAAAATAAATCTAATATTCTTATTTTGAAATTTAAATTGAATATTAGATTTAAATGATATATATGTTATACGAAAATGATTTAATAGCCAATTTTGCTATTTAACGTACTGTACTAATTATGGTTGTACAGTAAAATATGAAATGAGTTTTAAATGAGAATGATGAGAATTTAACTAATATTCTTTTCAAAGAATATATGAATATTAGTTACTTTATTTAAATGCTTTATTTTATAAAAGCATTATTTTGAAAAGAATATGAAAATGATATGAAACAAAAAGGAAAAGGATTTAAAGTTCAAACGAAAAGAAATTTATTACTCTCTACAGTTGCTTCTAGGTTCCGGGACAAGATAGTTATTTAAAAATACCTACCTTACTCATCCGGATCCCTAGCCGACTGTAGTATCTTTCCTACATGCGAGCCTAGATCCCATAGGAAAAATGAAAAAGTTTTTCAGCATATAGATAGCTGAGTATCAAGTGAGGCATATAATTCCCTTACTGAGCCGTGGTTTGCTCACCCCTTAATATTAACATTTCAGGTTTTCGAAGACTGAGAATCTGACACCTAAAGGATTTCGGCTGTGCATTTGGGGACGATGAGACAGCTCGACTTATGACATGAGGTACGATAATTTATTTTCTGTATTTAGACGTATCTACAGTACTACTTTCTTATGAAGTAAGATAGGGGATGTAATTCATATAATAACTTTATATGAAATTGTTTATATGTAAAAGAAAAGTAAAGTATCGCAGACAGCCCAACCAAATAAGATGTATAGAATAAGGTGAAATATAGGGTCACGGGCTGTGACATATTTAATGGTATCAGAGCATAGTTAGCCTGATGTCTGTCGATACTTTGGAAAGGAAAATGTGTTGAAAAGGTTAACATCTCCTGTAGTACTGTGTAGCCTAAATACATAAAGGAAATAAATGATTGTAAATTGAGTTAAGTGTTTAGAAGGGAGTGAGCATTATGAAATAAGGAATGCTAAAAAGGGAAAACGGCTCAGGAATGTTACCTGAAATGGTGATCTTATGATCTAAATGAAGGTCGGTTCGGTAAAGGAACGGAAATGGACTCGGTGAGGGCCCCACCAGTACTTTTCTGTCCGGATCGAACTGAGACCTGAAAGTGATGATATAAAGGAGGGGAATTAAGTATCATCACTAAATAGACATTAAGATCATCGATTGAAGGTATTTTGAAGAGAGAACATTTTTGACCAAAAATGACCAAAATACCCCTGCCTCTGAAATTTTGCTGGGAGTTAAAATGAACCAATAGAGGTTGGAATTGATTAATTTGACAGAGAAATTGATGATGTAAAGTTGAATTAAAAGCAAAATACTCCAACTGTGGATTTTAATGAACTTCTCTGTCGAAATCGAATGAGATCTAAATTGCTGATATTAGTATAAGAAAGAATACTATCAGCACATAGGTAATAAGATCCTTGGTTAAATGTATATTGAGGATAAAGAAATAAATGTAGAAATGACAAAAATGCCCCTATGTTAGGCGATGTGCTGAATAGTGATGAAACCGAGCTGAATTGGAATGCCTTGATGATAATGGAATTATTAATGGCATGGAGGATGTCATATGGATATATCGATCCCTATTACTGATTCTACTTACACTTCGATTCTGGACGCGAATTGCGAGTGACCTAGTGAACAGGCTAGGCCTCATGACGAAACTTCGAGGGGTGACCCAGTGAAAGGGTTGGGCATTCTCAAAGAGGTTAGTACACATGTGTATAAGCGGACGGCGAACGGGCTAGGGCATTATATGATGCGATCCAATAAGAGTGTATAGTGGAAGGTGATAAGATGATTGGTCCGGTTATCGACGGTAAGGGCCTGAATTAAGAAGTACTGAATTGGATGTTATTACGGGATTGTTGTATATTATGAAAGTGAAATGAATATATAAATTGATTGAGAAAGTAGATAGTATAGATAATGAAATCCATAATAGTACAATTGATTGAGGTTTTATACATATATACTGTTTTTAAGGTATTAAATGAATAATTAATTATAGAACCGGAGCATTATGAGATATGCCTTGCAAATTGATGTACTGTATGGAGTACTGGAAATTGGAGAATATGCACAAGAATAGTAATGTGATAAAAAGAAGATAACAGCTAACCTAAGTTCTTTAGGACCCTTGACACAGAACTGTGATGGGTGACCCAATGATGGGCGACCTGTAGTGGATCATATGTGTGAGATGCAGGCGAACTATGTTATCGCCGACTCACTAGTAAGGGTAAACCTGGGGCGAAAGGATCGCCTAGGGGATACTCGTTGACGGTCGATTCGAACGGGCGGGACTCTTACAATTAGCTCAGTGGTAACACAAGTGTAAGGAACTAGGTACGTAAGGGTGCCAGGGTTCGAACCTCGTGGATAACATGCTCAAGGGAATTAAACCTGAATTTATTAAATGAAATTGATTTTAAAGTAAATTGCAGTGACAATAAATCGGTTAGCTGTGAAAGGTGTTAATTAAATAATTGCACTTAATACAGCATTGTAAATTAAGAGGATTGATATGCTGTGGAGTACGAGAAATAAGCAAATCAAGGCGGAGCAAATGTTAAAATGATTTAAATATTAAATATCTCTGCCTTAATGTTATACAGTGAAATGATGGGACAAAAAGATGAATGTCTTTAATGATAAGAGATGTATGATTAAAGAAAGTATCGGATGAGATTTCCGATAAGATTTTAGATTTATATAGATTGGAAAAATCGAGCTAACATTGACTCGATTGTGAATATGAAAGTTATTCCAAGCTTATATCGGAGAACATAGAAGAATCGAAAAAGCTTAAGAAAATAATTTTGGAAAAAAATTAGTGAATAATGAAATCCACTTGTATACAGTTAAATGATAGAAATACAGATGATGTGATTGAGGATGAATTAAATGGTGAATTTAATTCCTATTATGAAATAAAGTTCTTATGAAGAACAAATAATCTTTTTATGAAATTGATGCCTTAAACTGAGTTAATTAGAGATATCTAAGTAGCTTATCAGAGCAATCTTTGTAAAAGGCATCACTAGATGGAAAGTTGAAAATTGATGGTCGTAAGATGATAATGATTTGAACTCGATAAAATTATCACGAGTTCCTATTGAGGTTTACCAGGTTAATGAAATTCCTTATGAAACATATAAGCCTAATGAATGAGGCGAACATATATAAGGATAAAACAATGATATATCGATATAGTCTAAGACACATATGGAAAATGAGCAGCATAATGATATAATCCCGTAGACTCTTAAAGACAGTGAATTATATGTTAAGAAGGGCAAATAGAAGATTTAGCTAGACGGTATCTCTTTCTAAGATATATGATCTCTAATGACAGAATGACAGTGGATCTGTCTATGAAAAAGAGATAATGATTGAGATACGAAATGTACGAGGTCTAGCTATATAATATTGCCAGTCTATAGGAGAGTTTATTGGGTTAGCTACTCTAAAGATGTGACTTAAAATTTAATAAGTTTAAGTCAGTGAATGAATAAGTATGAAGATAATATGTAAAAGGTTAAAAGATTTTATTAGTGGAATATTTTACCACTGATGAAAAGTGATCGAAATGATGATGAAGGAAAAACAAGAATATGAAATAAAAGGATAAGTACGTGATAAAGAGGGAACACGAATATGAGGTAGTTCCCGAAGTTAAAAGCTAAAAGTGATTTTGTGGTTATCACATGATTATGGTTGGATATAAGATTGAGCCAAACTCAATAGAGGAAAAATAATTATACTCAAAGGAGTAAAGAAATGATTCATATTTTACTGCCAGTCATATAAATGAAAACATGATATATATATATATATATACCACCTCGAAATGATGGAAATAATGGATTTGTATGGATAATGTGGTGATTAAATGGATCATTTGAGGATTTAAAAATCAAATGACCATACTACATGAAAGACGATATGGAGAGAAAGAATTGTCTCATGATTCTATTATGGTAAAAGATGGTAAATAGTAAAGTCTGCAAATGAACTGCAGCATTTGATGAAATAAATATGAAAAGAGTATTGAGGATAATAATAAAGAATCTAAAAGAGATATGATAATATGGAAGTGATTATAGACTAATAGTCTAATAAAATCACTTCTCCATTATCAAACTCTTAGATTCTTTAGTGCCATAGTCGAAATATGATTATAAAATGATGAGAATGTATGTGAAGTTCCAGTGAGCACTATATGTGATGGGAATCTCTGAGTAGCTATATGTTATGGGAAATAGCAAAAGGCTCTAAGATTTCAAATCTATTGACAGCATCGCTTCGTACATGATGTAAATATCTAAGCGTAGTATGGAAACGCTCGATGATATGTTGAGTGAGCGGATGCATGAGATATGAAAGCTACAGGGACAATTACATACCATGGAATAAAATCGGTAAATGATAATTATCGAAATGTATCGACTTGGCACTAAATAAGAAAGATGAATGATGAGCAGTATGAATCATATGTGATATGAAAAGAAGTGGAAATGGATAACTCCCAACTGATAAGAAATTTAAGGGAGTATGAGTATATGATGAAAGATGATATGTAATGATATGTGAGGTGATTATGATGTTAAAGGTATACTGGCAGTATAATTTAAAGGACGATCTAAAGGTTAAGAATGATAAATATACAAGACGATAAGTATACAGGATGCTACCACCTTATGAATTAAGTTAAATTCGGAGGACCGAATTTCTTAAGGTGGAGAGAATGTGATAACCGCAAATTTTCTATTATTGGAAATTAATATTAAAGAAAATAGATAAAAGGAAATAAATAAATTAAAGTAAATAATAAAATTTATTTACGAGATTAGAATATCGTTGAAATTTTCGAAAAATAAGGAAAGGAGGAATTTAATTTGGATAAATGGAAATCCAAATTAAATCGGAAATGAAAAGGAGAAATAAATGGATATTAGGAAAATCCAAATTAAATGAAATAAAATGCGTATATTATATATTTATATAATTAGATTATGTAAATATATTTTGATACATTTTTATAAGAATACATATATATATAAATATGATATTTTATGTATATATATAAATATATACATATATAAGAAAAGTAAATATTATTTTATCAAATATATATATATATTGTAATACAATATATATCTATAAATACATATATATATATATGAAAAATATATTAATTCAAATTAAAATTATATATATGTATTTTGTGTATAATATATATATATATATGTGTTATATTATGTTTGTATATATTATACAAATATAATATGGTATATTATATTAATATAATATAGTATATTGTATTATATACAAAAAAAAAAGAAACAGAAACAGAAGAAACAATCGGGAGAAACCCGATTTTGTCTCCCCCGAGTGGCACCGGCAACGGTCGTCGGAGAAGGGAAGAGAGGAGAAGGGAGAGAGGACGTCGGCCGGCGAGCCAAGGAAAGGAGGAGATGACCGGCGACGGAAGACGACGGAAACAGAAACGGAATCGAAGCGAAAAACCGGCGAAGCCGAAAAGGAAAGGAAAAATGGTAGACGGCGGTGCCGGCGGAATTGGCCACCGCCACTACCACCGAAGCATCGTCGGAAGGAGAGGAAGAGGATGGAGGCCACCATTGGGGCGGAGAACGACGGAGGAAGGCCGGCGAAGAGCGGAAGAAACCGAAGCTAAATCGAGTCGATTCGCCGCCGTGCCGTCGATCCAGAGCAAACGGAGGCCACCGGTAGTTTCGTTGTGCCGTCGGCCAGCTGTGGAGCCCTTGAACCGCCGGAGAACCGGCCGCCGGCGAGGAACCGGCGAGGAAGGGAGCTAACCGGTCTGACGGGAAAGAAAAAGAAAAAGAAAAGAAAAAGGAAAAAGAAAAAGAAAAAGAAAAGAAAGAGAAAGAAAAGAAAAGAGAAAAAGGAAGAAAGAAAAGAGGAAAAAGAAGAAAGAGGGAGAAAAAGGAGAATTTTGGAAATTACGAGAAATCTCGAGAATTCGGAAACCCGGGAAATACGGGAAACGGTAAGAAATCCCGGAAAGTGATAAATTATTTAAATAATTTATTTATTTAAATAATTATGAAAAAATTCTAAAATTTAGAAATTAATTTCCAGAAAATTTCCTCGATGACCGAGATTATGGAATCGGGCGAGGTGAACACGGGCGCGATGAACGAGGCGATCGTCGACCCGGAAAAAGGTAAGGGATGCATGTGCAGCACTGTAAGGATATTCAGTCTACATGTTTTAATTACGAAATATTTTATGGAAATATTTTATGAAAATATTGCGATAAATGATTGGTTGAAAAATTGTGGTGATTTATCAGTTGAAAATTTGTGATGAAGTACTGGCTGGAAATTATAAACTGTATTTTTCGTGCAGGAGGCTAGCCAATCGGCAGCCGTTATACTGCCGAAAAATTATCGAAAATTACTGAAAATTTCTAGAAAATTTCATAAAATCATAATAAATGATTTTATTTCACGAGAAATGATTTTTAACCACGAAAATCGAGAAAATGAATATTTTCATAAAAACATGAATAAGATGAAAATGATTTTAAATTATTCATGTTTTCGAGAATGGTGATAAGGAAATCACCGAAAAATCTCTTCGAGAATGGTGATAATGAAATCACCGAAAAATTCTCTTGATATGTAAGTTACACGTAATACGAGACGAAAAATGAAAAGAAGTAAAGTGAATATTTTTTTATGAATAAATTCATATATATTTCTTAAATATTCACTAAATGGTTTTATAACCTTTATGGTTTTAAATGATAAAACTATATATTTTTATAAATTCCATAAAGGTTTTCTGATGATGAAAAATATGGTTTTGAGACTAGATGGCATCCTATCATGCTGATATGTGATATGTAACATGTGATATGTAATATGTGATATGTAGTCCCGGCCGACACCTGATCAGTGATCCGCCGAGGACAATTATAGACTATGGCCATAGATCTGACATGATTATTCATACCCTTCGGGGTCTATAGCATGATATGAGTGACGACCCAGTGGACGGGCTGGGCGTGTGTGCCTAAGTCTACATATATGAAGATATTTCATATGATATGTGATACGTAAAATGAAAGTGATTTACAGCATTTTACATAATGCTTATTTCAGTACTGATTTTAGTACTATGAGATTATCTTCATATGACATGTAATATGAATATGTAATATGTTTTCAAAAGGAAGAGGAGTTTATAAGTCTAATATTCTTACTATGATTTGAAATTGAATATTAGACTATATGTGATATGAATATGTGATATGTTTTCCAAAAAGGAAAGAGGAGGAAAAATAAATCTAATATTCTTATTTTGAAATTTAAATTGAATATTAGATTTAAATGATATATATGTTATACGAAAATGATTTAATAGCCAATTTTGCTATTTAAAGTACTGTACTAATTATGGTTGTACAGTAAAATATGAAATGAGTTTTAAATGAGAATGATGAGAATTTAACTAATATTCTTTTCAAAGAATATATGAATATTAGTTACTTTATTTAAATGCTTTATTTTATAAAAGCATTATTTTGAAAAGAATATGAAAATGATATGAAACAAAAAGGAAAAGGATTTAAAGTTCAAACGAAAAGAAATTTATTACTCTCTACAGTTGCTTCTAGGTTCCGGGACAAGATAGTTATTTAAAAATACCTACCTTACTCATCCGGATCCCTAGCCGACTGTAGTATCTTTCCTACATGCGAGCCTAGATCCCATAGGAAAAATGAAAAAGTTTTTCAGCATATAGATAGCTGAGTATCAAGTGAGGCATATAATTCCCTTACTGAGCCGTGGTTTGCTCACCCCTTAATATTAACATTTCAGGTTTTCGAAGACTGAGAATCTGACACCTAAAGGATTTCGGCTGTGCATTTGGGGACGATGAGACAGCTCGACTTATGACATGAGGTACGATAATTTATTTTCTGTATTTAGACGTATCTACAGTACTACTTTCTTATGAAGTAAGATAGGGGATGTAATTCATATAATAACTTTATATGAAATTGTTTATATGTAAAAGAAAAGTAAAGTATCGCAGACAGCCCAACCAAATAAGATGTATAGAATAAGGTGAAAAATAGGGTCACGGGCTGTGACATATTGTATATTGTTCTCATATTTGATGGGCCTTTCCATGAAAAGTGACATACTGTAAAA
Source organism: Heritiera fomes (assembly GCA_032173925.1). Classification (NCBI taxonomy): domain Eukaryota; kingdom Viridiplantae; phylum Streptophyta; class Magnoliopsida; order Malvales; family Malvaceae; genus Heritiera; species Heritiera fomes. The sequence continues at coordinate 21,413,448 of JAPDPM010000001.1, read as the reverse complement.
TCTTAAAGTCCTCAAAGTGAAAATAAAAGAGCTCATGTCGAGTGTTATGTATGCCTTATTGTGGGTAATTACTATATGCTCAAGTTTACACACATTTTGATGTTGTGTATGTTATAGGTATATTTCGGAAATACCTGAGCGATCATGCAGTAGAGAGATGGAAGCTAAAAAGAGAGTATTTGGATATCAACAAATCTGACATTCTGGGTTTGATCAGATATTCTGATGTTGATTTTGCATGCTATCCAGATGTTGAAAATTATTTGGTTATACATTTGTGTTATGTAAAGGAGCTGTTTTTGGGAATGTGTGAAACAAACACTACAACATTCTTGATTATGGAGGCTAAGTATGTAGCATGTTGTAAAGCTACATGATGGGCCATTTAGGCTGCAGAATTTCATCTCAGGATTGGTTTCTGTGGTTGCCATTTCAAAGTCCTAGAGATGTACTATGGTAATGCTACAGCAAGTACTTTCTCTCTCAAAATGCTAGGAGTTTCTCAAACTCTAAATATTTAGATATCATCATTCAATTTGTTAGAGAGAAAATAATGAAATCCATTAGTTGATTAGATTGTATAGTACAAAATTAAAGAGCTCATTCTCGTTAACTAAGAGTTTGGCTACTTAAGTGCTTGGACGACATAGCACTTGTATGAGGCATATGGAGCCATTGTTGTAATAAGTTAGTGGCAGCTCTGTAATGAAATCAGTTGCAACTGTGTGGATGGATTCCTACTTGCCATATATGCATATTTTATTTGCACGCATTTTGGTGAATATGACATTCTGTTATATGAGACATTTTGTATTGGTCTCATGTGCTTCTATTGAAGCAATGCATCATCCAGTTTAGATGCATGGACCTAATGGAAATGGTTATTGATTTTGTTTTCATATCATTTCCATTTCACACTTTATACTACTATTTTCTTAAAGTCTTTATGAGTTTAAGCATTTATACCCAGTCGGTATGATGCATTCTGAAGCTTATAAAGGCTTATTGTAGTTAAAGTATTTGTAAGCTTACACATTTGTATCCTTTCGATACAATGTATCCAAAAGGTCTTATGAATACATATTGATATTATATCATATTTTTGTTAATTAACTTAACTGTCCAACTGGGAGTGTTGAAATATCTCAATAATGTAGACTAGTTAAGTATAATTAATATCATATAAATTAAATTGGTAGCATATTTCGTGTATAGTGTGACTATATATATGTAATATATTTATATTATACATGTATTAATCCTTAATGGGACTGATATAATACATGATCCAAAATATGGGAGGTCCCTACTGTTGGCACTAATATATAAGTGATGGCCCATTAATCACTTGTATTATAGGGAAAAGAGTGAACAGCAGTAGCTTCTCCCATTTTCTTTCTCTCTTGTTCATCATCTTCCTCTTCCTTTCTTCCTTGCACAGACCATCATGGTAGATGTGAAGACTACAAATTTCTGTATCGTGATAGTAAATAAATGAAAGACATAGGATAAGCTAAGTACGGAGAGGTACTCTGTAATTGTTGTTATTTAAGTAATGAGAATGAAGTTTTAAGTTTAGTAAATTTAACAATAAAAGATTTATATCTTTGAGTAATTTAGAATTGTATAAATAAGTTCAAGATATATATATATATATATATATTAATTCATATGAGGAAAATAAATTAAAAATTTTGCACAATTGTGAAGAAAACTAATAAATTATATGAATACACTTACGAAATCTAAGTGTATAGATAATTAAAAGAACATATAAGTAAATATAACAATATGTTCATTTAATGAAATAAATAATAAAAATACATTAAAATAAATGTAATATACATGAGTATAGGAACAATATATATATACATGGATAGCAAATACAAATAAATATATATAATATATAAGAGCTACTATTATACATAAAGGTAGGATAAGAAATATATATTTAAATTAAGGAAGATTAAATATATATATATATATAAAGGAAAAAAAAAGGAAAACCGAAGCTTCCTTAGGAAGCCATCTGCTCCCTCATAGTGGGAGCAAGAATTGAAAAGAAATAGGAGAGGACTCTACCAGTCCTTTACCAAAACCAAAACCAGATTAAAAGAAAAAAGGAGAGAAAGAAAGAAGAGAACAGGAAGGAGAAAACGTAAAAGCAGCTGAGGAGAAGAAAAGAAAGAAGAAGAAGATGCAAGAGAAAGAAAGAAGAGAAAAGGAAGAAGAAAAAGTGAAAGCAGCCGAGGAGAAGAAAGGAAAGAAGAAGACAAGGGAGAGAAGGAGAAAGAAATATTTCTGCTACAAGAAGAGAGTGAAAACGAGAGAAAGAAAGCAGTAAAAGGATTGTTGAAAGTGATGAGAAGAACAGAGGCGGAAGAGGATCGAAATACAGCAGCTCCACATGAGAAGAAAGGCCTAGAAAACTCAGCTGAAAATGTCATTTGTTAAGGCTATACCGGGAGATTTTAAGGGGCTTTTAAGGGTTGATTTAAAGATGAATTAAGGGGTTGTTGAGGTGAGACAAGAGCTGGAAGAGCTGGGTATTAAAGGACTGTAAGAGATTTTGAAGGCTGGAAAAATAGCACTTAGAACAGGGGTATAAACGTGACTAAAAAGGGCTGGTCGGTGGCTGCACATAGGTTGTATTGATTGAAGGAAACCGAAACAAGCACGCAGCGGAATTTAAATCATTCGGCCTCCACCAGGATCGATTCGGAGAGTTGCCTGATTAGGGTTTCGAAATTTTACCTAACGTTTTCTCTGATTTCTGTCGTTGGTTAAGTCACAAGCAACAACTTTTCATTCCTGCCTCTATGGTATCCACACGAACAGATCTCACGACTCTTGAACGTCTCACGATCAGAAGCCTTAAAGAGCGTTTTTGATTCTTATAATCGAATTGCTAGCTTCGATTAAAAGAATACCTTTTCTGTTGTTTTTTAATTGTGCGGCTATGTTTTAGAAAAAACATCCTTTTACAGGCAGTAAATTTTACCCTAAAATTTACTGCCAAACAGAACCCTAATCCTACTTAGAATAGGATTAACTATATCCTTAATCCAATTCAAAATAGGATTAGATATATCCTTAATCCAATTCAGAATAGGATTAATTAAGCTCCTCATTGATCCGTTCTAAGTGTGCGACCCAATAGGTTCTCAAAACAATTGCAATGACAAAATTGTCATAGGCAATGAGCGGTATCTAGCAACACATCATTGCTACTCATGTACCGAGAATGTCAATGACTCGACATAACCTTACTCGTGATAGATTTTACCGTGTAGTCTAATCCCTTTATCCTTTGATGTCTTGATTAGACACAAATCATGGAATGTGTCACACTTGTATAGTCTAATCAGCGTTTCTTGATTCCTGAGTAGACTAATTAAACAAATAAAATCAATATCTCATATTGACTTATTCGAGCACGGCCATGCATTTCTTAGTCTCACTCTATCAAAGGGCCCAAGACATCAATCTTGTTATATAAGAGGGATAAATCCTATCTTGATCACTCAACATCCCTCTACATAGATCAAGGCATACCCAATTACTACCTTTATAGTCATCCTGTTACGAATGACATCTAGCAGCATTAAAGTATGCAATTCTCTATGTTGGGATCTCTGATGATCTCAAGTCAAAGGATCACATACACCATCATCACTATGAGAATCGCTTATGACACTCATATAACAATCCATGTAGCGTTCTCATGGAGGGTCGATCCAGTACATAGTTCTCTAACATGTACCTATGTGATGACTTGATATCCTATATCCATGACAATGGTCATCAGTCAACCACATACTAGTCTTTATCGTACATTGTTATCCTTGTTCATAATAATACTTGACTAGGGATATTTTAAGAATTGTGTGTTATTACTATTCTAAGGACATTATCATATAAGATTACATTACACAGTTATAAGACAAATATAATAATGAGCTATAATAAATAAAATGTCATGATACATAAAAATGCCAAAGTCAATCATCTAATGAATGGTTCTAAGGGCATAATCCAACATTGATACCATGAAACAGAAAGGAAAGGGATATTACTGTAGGTGCTACCTCGAGTTACTGTGACCGAGAGTTGGAAGGGAAAGGATTTAAGGTTTAATTAAGCCTAAAATCAGAAATTTTATTTTTGGGCAATATAGGCAAAGGTTGGAAGGATCGATGAATTTCAAAGGTACAATATATATGGAAAAAAAATGAATGGAAATGAGTTGTTGTATTGAGCTTAGAGTAATGTGGGTATGTACGTATATTTCTATATATATATATGTGTGTGTGTGTGTGTGTGTGTGTGTGTGTGTGTGTGTGTGTGTGTGTGTGCACATATATACTAAGAAAGTATATGATAAGATGGATTAGCATTTTATTATATATATGATGAGAACACGTATCTGCATGAATTTATATATGTGTAGATTTGTATATATATATATACACATCAACGCGTATATGTTATTAGCATGACATTGAAGATTAAATTTTGAACTTTGGTGTAGGGTTTGATTCGGAAATATTAAAACGAACGAACTATACAAAGATCGACTAAGGAAATTCTTTCGAAGGTAAGCAATAAGCATTGATTTAAGGTTGATAGGAATTAAGCATGGACACAATAGTGAATTTCAATAATAATGTGTTGTTTTAAATTGTTCATTTTAAGTATGGTATTAGGCATGGTATGAGTATATGATTGAGATGATATTGAAATGTTTGTAGTAACTTTGACGGGAGTGGAAAAGTAGATTCCGATTCAGGGCTTGAAGAAAATACTGGCTAAGGCATAAGGGAAGTGGGTTAAGTAAGCTTTACTAGTACCATTTCGTAGGAAATAATTAAGTTTCTTTTATAATTAAGCTAGCTTATGAATTAAGGGATGAAATGTCAGTGATCGGACTACTAAGGTAAGATGTAAGGAAAAGTTGATTTGAGAATCTAGAAATTGCTTAGGCTGGAATTGAAATACTGTTCTATATGTTGTATGACACTAGTTTTCGATATTCTTATATGAAACTGCTAATGTATCTACATAAGTACATATGTGCATGGTCCTATTAGACTACATTTAGTTGCAATGTAATGTGCATAGAGAAGCTTCCATTGATACAGGCATGCATTCACAAATAACATATTTTAATGGAAGCTATTTTACGCTTGAGTTTCTATAATGACTTGCATATTGTTTTGCTTGAAAGTCTTTGGTTTGAGTTGACTTTAAAATAAGTCAAAAACCTTTTATATTTAAAGCTTAAAAATGTTTTTATCAATGTTTTGAAAACCATGGGAGTTAAGAGCTACAGGAGAAAGCTGTTTTTCGATATGTTTTTCGAGTGTAGGTAGATCCATTGACCTTCAGGCCATTTGAGCCTCGTTCTAGGTTTTATTACCCGTCTATTGAGCTTTGTGCTCTAAGCCTTAAGTATCAATATCAGTATCTGCGCCTTACGAGCCTCAAGCTCTAGGCATTATCCGGCTTGTCTGGAAAATCAGCAGACAAGTTCTAACTCTCGACTTATCAGCGAGACTGGAATATAATCTATGGCCATAGGTAATGTGTTGCTTGCGACACCTACTCCATCACTAGCTAGGATAGACATCAGTATTAGCATCAGTATTAGTTATCGAGGATTCCTGCCTAAACTCTATCAGTATTCACTTTCAGCAGTTTAAGGCTTTATGTCTAGTTTGATATATTATCAATTTTCTTTAAGGCTATTTGTTTGAATAAAATGCATCAGAATCCTGTTTTGATATTTGTATCAGTTTTCAGTACTTTAAGGTCTCGTGCCTACAGTGATTGATTATCAGTTGTTAGTATTATTCTCTGCTTTGAAGTAAGTGCATCCGAAATCTATTTGTGGTTAGTAATTGTTTCAATACTTAAGGATTCATACCAAATCTTATTGACTTTGAAATTTTTGTATGATTATTCGTTCGACTAAATGTATTAGAATTCAGTTTTTCAACTTTAAGTATACGGATTTTTGTAGTGTTGAATATTTTGGGTGATATCATGGCATCGAGTCAAATGGTGGTATTTGCAGGTCTCATATTTAGACTCGAATAATGAGATACTCAAGATATCTTGCTGATTAATATTCACACAGTCTTAGCCTTGAATGAGAATTCATGTAGATATACTAGTGTACAGAATGCAACGTCATGCATATATGTCATGTTATTTGCTACCATGCATTCATGTACATATAGACCGACATGAGCCTAGCATATGTTTACTTAACTACTTACTGAGTCGTGGTTTTGATCACCCCTTTCTAACAACATTGCAAATCATATGAGCTAGACTCCACACTTGGAGTTTTGGTGTAAGGCCTCGGGGATGATCTTTATTTGCGACACTAGTCTGAGTCCTCTGAGTGTTGTTTTTGTTTCGCCGAAGGTATAAAATTGGCCATTTTGTTTATCATGTATGACATTTAAGATGTATTGTACATGTGAAATCCCCAATTTTCTGTAATTTTCCCTTAATTGTAAAGTTTTCCAACATGGATTAATAGAATAAATGGGAATTTCTGATATTATATATGATGCATGGGACATAAAGGGAATTAAGGCAATTGATGGTCAAACAATCAAAGGTCAAAGAGTCAAAGGAGGTGGTCAATGGCTGAGATGATGAACATGCATTAGTGGGCATTTAATGGAATTGCATGACTCATCATCATCTCTACCAGCCAAGGTCGGCAGCCCCATCTCTCTTCTCCCTCTCGTTGCTTCCATATTTTCCTTTAAGTGTTCAAATTCTCACCTTGACAAACCACCATCTCATGCCATCGATTCGTTAAACTTCTTTAACGAAAAACGATCCTTGTTGATAGCTTAACCTATGCCTGTAAAATAAAAGAGTGAATCCAAGTGAATAAGGAGATCTAGAAATCCAAAGATTGGGTGAATTGCAAAGGTAAGCAAGTTAGAAGGTTTTAGTTGATTTTATTGATGGTTTGGTATTGTATGGAGTTGGTAGAATAGGTTTATTGAAGTTTAAATTGTCATGGTGTTTACAGCTTGAAGAAGTGGAAAAAGGACAAGTGTTGGTGCAACCAACTTGTGGATTAATTGCTAGTTGAGGTAAGGAATTTATGTAACGGACGTAGGGTGACTATGTCCGCATGTTTTAATATGTTTTGATGTGGTTTGGAGAGAAGTACAAGCTGTTTCTTTGCAAGAAAATGACATTTTCGGACTTGTTTCCTAGTACCAATTAGGTTAGGAGTAGCCGACTGCCTAGAGACATAAAAAACACCGTTTTTCGAAAATCGATGCAAACCAGTCGACTGCCATGGGAGCCAGTCGACTGCCAATTTCCAGAAATCATTCTATTTCAAACCAGTCGACTGCCAGGGGAACCAGTCGACTGCTATTTGTCCAGAAGCATTCTGTTTCAAAACCAGCCAACTGCCAAGGGGGCCAGTCGACTGCTAATTCTCGGGAAGCATTCTGTTTCAAAACCAGCCGACTGCCAAGGGGGCCAGTCGACTGCTAATTCTCGGAAAACATTCTGTTTCAAAACCAGTCGACTGCCATTTGGGACCAGTCGACTGCCCTATTTGTATTTTGAAAATATAATAATTGAATTTCAAAAAAGGAAAAAAATTCATTAAGGCAAAACATGGGGTAGCAGTCGACTGCCATATATGACCAGTCGACTGCCTATTTGAAAGAAAGGTTTTGAGAACCTGTTTTAAGAAAGGATATTCGTACTTGTTTAAAACCTATATGAACAAGGTTTTGGAGACTATAAATCTCTCAAAAGAGCATGCACATTATTTGTTACTTGTATTTGACTGAGGAGCTCTAGTCCAGCCCTCAGACCCGCAGTACGGCACCTGACTAGTGAAACTGTGGGCTATAGACAATGGTCATGAGTCTCTTATTTGATTCGGCTTTGGGGAGGATCCCTGGCCCATACGTGGGTACGTCATTTATTTGATATCTCTTTGGATTATCCCTTACGGGATATATTTGCGGTATCCTCATGAGATCTTCATATTGGATTATCCCTTATGGGATATATTTGCTGTATCCATTATCTCTTTGGATTATCCCTTAAAGGATATATTTGTGGTATCCACAATGAGAATTACTTGGTGCATGAATCTATTGGATATAAATTGTCTCCCATCTATTTGAAAATAATTATATTTGCCTACTTGATTTCACGTGATTGGAGATCCGTGGAAATACTTGAAAGCATGATTTACTTGTTTTTGATATATTTGAAAGAAATATAAGCACTATGCTTTATAATGATTTTACATGACATTATAGAGCCAAGCAGGAAAACTGCATATAGTGATATAGTACGCTCTTTTACATGAGTTTCTTACTGAGCGTAAACTCACTCTTTTACAATTATTTTTATACAGATTACTTGAAGTAATTCCGCTCCGGATAGAGGAGCTCATTTCGGGATTTTTGAGATACCTTCGAGGCACGCTTCCTACTTATCCTTTGAAGGTATATTTAGTCGGCCGTTACTTCGGCTAATGTACAGTACAATACTACAGTTTTGTATATGTTGGGGATTAGGGTGTATGAATATTTGAGATCCTGGTGTATATGACACATGTTTATAAATGAAAAATTTTATGCATGTGAAAATGAATATTATACTTTGATAGAAATGCCTAAAGCATAAGAGTAAGGGAGATTGACATCGGATAAACTAGTCGATTTACTTGTTATTTGAGTTGAAGGTTAGTTGTTATTTGGTTAGTGACGAGGACGTCACAGATTGGTATCAGAGCAGATTCGACTGAAGTTTGTCGATGTCAATAAGCTAGAATTAGAGTAATTCCCCAATGTACTGTACTGGCCTATTTTATTTAAGTAGTATAACGGCTTAAGGTTATACTAAATGATGTTATTTGATTATGATCTTAACAGAATGAGTACTCGAAGGAGGGGTACTAGACGAGGACGAGGAAGAGGACGGGGTCGCACTGAAGAGCCCCCAGTTCCGTCTCCTCATCCATCTCCACCACATAGCCCGAATACGAGGCTAGCTAAAATGGAGAAACATATGGAAAACATGTCCGCAATGTTCACCCAGTTTATGGCGAAATTTCCGGACGTGGCCACTAGTGCACTGGCAGTTACCCCTACAGTACCCCCTACTCTGGTGGTACAACCCCCACCAGTTCCAGCTAATGAGAGGCGAGATCCTACAGCTTACTGCAGTGTGGCACTGCTAAAAGAGTTTAAGAAGCTGGATCCGCCAAAGTTCAAAGGGGACAGTGATCCAGTAGCCGCGGAGAACTGGATGAAAGCGGTTACTAAGTCATTCGGATACATGGCTTGTACTGAGAAAGAGAAGGTGGGATTAGCCGCCTATTTGCTAGTGGATGAGGCCGAGCCATGGTGGCAGGCTACTCAGACAGTATTAGAAGCTAAGTATCCAGAGGTAACGTGGGATAGATTTGTAGAAGCTTTTAATGAACAATATGTCCCACGTACTGCTCAGAGGAGATTACAAGTAGAGTTCTTGAACTTGACTCAAGGAAGTATGACGGTTAGCCAGTATGAGTCGAAGTTCATTACACTGAGCAGATTTGATCCTGAAGTACTGAGAAGAGAGGATCATAAGACCTATAGATTCATGGAGGGATTGAGACCTTCCATTAAGTCTAAGCTATATCCATTGGACATCACTACCTATGGAGAGGCAGTCCGTAAGGCTCAACTGTGTGAGCAGGACTATGAGTTTCATCAGGCATACTTCCGAGCAAGGAATAAGGGTAAAGAACCTATGAAGCGGAAGTCAGATGAGAAGGCCTCGAGGGATAGATATCCATCTAGGAGGAATAGGCCTTATGACAGAACTTCAATAGGTAAGCAAGTCAATTATAAGAAAATATATTGTCTTCATTAATGGTTATATGGAATTATAATAAATATGGAGTTATGATGATTATGACACAGGAACTCCTAGATCCACCGGGATCAAAATAGTTGATGAAAGATCACAACGTCCAGTTGGTAGTACCGCTAGCTCACCGAGGAGTACAATGCCGAGGTGTGTGCAATGCGGGAAATTTCATGGAACACAGCCTTGCCGGTTGGCAAGTGGGGCGTGCTATTGGTGTGGTGAACAGGGACATAGAATTAAAGATTGTCCCAAGATAAAATCAGAGGGCACCTAAAGAGTCAGAAAAGATCCCTCAACCACAATCTAAGACCACACAACCCAAGCGTAAAGTCACAGCGGCAGAGAAAGGAAAAGCACCAGTGACTCAGGGAAGGGTATTTGCCATTGATAAAGAGTCCGCTGATGCTTCATCAAAGATGATTCAGGGTAAGATTTACCTTAATGATACATATGTCCTTGCTTTATTTAATCCAGGCTCTACGCACTCTTTTATTTCCCCTATGGCTATTAAGAGATTAAATATTGAGCCTGAACAGTTAGGAGGATTGCTACAAATAATTACTCCATTTAGGGAATCCCAAATGACGGACATAGTGTATCGTAATTGTAAGCTACGGGTAGGAGAAAGAGAGTCAATAGCTGACCTAATCTTATTAAATATGTCTGGATTTGATGTTATATTAGGAATGGATTGGTTAGCTGAAAATCATGTGATGATAGATTGTCACGCTAAGAGCGTGATTTTCTCCTCTCCCGTTAGCTATGTTGTAAATTTTGCAAATATGTAATGCAAAAGCATAATTACTTGTTTGATTTAATTGAGATTTAATTGATAGAATATATTTGTGATGTGAAGGGTTTGTAGCACACGTGGTTGACGTAGATCAGAAACGTCCCACACTTCACGAAATTCCAGTAGTTAAGGAATTTTCCGAAGTATTTCCGGATGATCTTCCAGGACTTCCTCCGGATAGGGAAGTAGAGTTCACTATAGAATTGGTGCCGGGGACTGAACCTATATCAAGAGCTCCCTACCGGATGGCTTTGGTAGAATTGGAAGAACTTAAGAAGCAGCTTCAGGAGTTGCTAGATAAGGGATTTATACGACCCAGCGTATCCCCTTGGGGTGCTCCTATGCTTTTTGTCAAGAAGAAGGACGGTAGTATGAGGTTGTGCATCGACTACCGGTGGTTGAATAAAGTAACGATTAAGAACAAGTATCCTCTTCCCAGGATAGATGATCTCTTTGATCAGCTAAAGGGTGCACAAGTCTTTTCCAAGATAGACTTGAGATCGGGATATCATCAGTTGAAGATTCGAGATGAAGATATCCCTAAGATTGCATTCAGGACACGGTATGGCCATTATGAATTCTTGGTGATGCCGTTTGGGTTAACCAATGCACCCGCAGCATTCATGAATTTGATGAATGATGTGTTTAAGCAATACTTGGACCAGTTTGTCATTGTCTTCATCGATGATATCTTGGTATACTCGAGGTCACGGGAAGAGCATGAGCAACATTTGAGAATTGTTTTGGAAACCCTCAGAGATAGAGGATTGTATGCCAAGCTAAATAAGTGTGAATTCTGGTTAAACCAAATCTCCTTTTTAGGTCATGTGATCAGTAAAGATGGAGTCTCAGTTGATCCGTCGAAGATTGAAGCAGTGGTCCAATGGGAAAGACCAAAGACGATAACGGAAATTAGGAGTTTCTTGGGTTTAGCTGGCTACTATAGAAGGTTTGTAGAGGGTTTCTCGAAGCTAGCTGCTCCATTGACAAGACTGACGCGCAAAGAGGTAAAGTATGAATGAAATGAAGCTTGTGAGCAAAGTTTCCAAGAGTTGAAGCGCAGGTTAACGACTGCACCAATCCTCACCATTCCTAGTGGTTCAGGAGGATTTGCAATATATAGTGATGCCTCAGGGTAAGGTTTGGGATGTGTATTAATGCAGCATGATAAGGTAGTAGCCTATGGTTCCAGACAATTGAAGGACCATGAGAGGAACTACCCGACTCATGATTTGGAGTTAGCTGCAGTAGTGTTTGCCCTGAAGATATGGAGGCATTACTTGTATGGTGAGAGATTTCAGATTTTTACAGATCACAAAAGTATGAAATATTTGTTCTCCCAGAAGGAATTGAACATGAGGCAAAGAAGGTGGCTAGAGCTTCTGAAGGATTATGATTGTGAGATCATGTACCACCCGGGGAAGGCTAATGTGGTGGCAGATGTTCTGAGCCGGAAGCATGTAGGTATGATAGCATATATGATGATAAAAGAACACGAACTGATTGAGCAGTTTGCAAGCCTCAGTTTAAGTGTTACATCTCTTGAGCAATGTGGTATGATGGCTAGTTTGAGAATTGAGCCAGAATTGATGGACAGAATCCGAGCTGCTCAAAGAGAGGATACTCAGTGTATTGAGGCTATGGATGAGATTCAATCGGGTATGACCTCAGAATTCCATATGGGTAAGGATGAGATGTTGAGGTTTAATAACCGTATATGTGTTCCTAAGGATAATGAATTGAAGAAGTTGATTCTAACAGAAGCACATTCCACTAGGTACACATTACACCCGGGAAGCACGAAGATGTATCACAATCTTCGCAAGGTGTATTGGTGGACTGGCATGAAGAGAGACATAGCTGAGTTTGTAACAAAATGTCTGACGTGCCAACAGGTTAAAGTAGAGCACCAGAGACCGGCAGGATTGTTACATCCTCTACCTATACGAATGTGGAAATGGGAACACATTACGATGGATTTCATTATGGGATTGCCCAAGACCAAAAGGAACCATGACGGTGTTTAGGTGATCGTGGATCGGTTAACCAAGTCAGCTCACTTCCTACCTATGAAGTCTACAGATACACTTAGCGCTTTGGCAGACTTATACGTGAGAGAAGTCATTAGACTACATGGTGTTCCAGTGAGCATCACATCGGATAGAGATTCCAGGTTTACTTCTCATTTTTGGGAACATTTTCAGGAAGCCATGGGATCTCAGCTGAATTTTAGCACAGCTTTTCATCCGCAGACTGATGGGCAGTCCGAGCGCACTATTCAGACGCTCGAGGATATGTTGAGAGCATGTGCTTTGGATTTTAAAGGCTCATGGGACGACCATCTGCCATTGGCTGAGTTTGCTTATAATAATAGCTATCATGCAAGCATCGGGATGGCACCATATGAGGCTCTATATGGAAGACAGTGTCGATCACCGATTGGGTGGGAAGAAGTGGGCGAGCGCAAGTTATTGACTCCAGATTTAGTCGAACAAGCCTCTGAGAATGTTAAACTGATTTGTCAAAGACTTAAGACAGCTCAGAGTCGACAAAAGAGCTATGCAGATGTTCGACGGAGGCCACTTGAGTTTTTGGTTGGAGACTATGTGTTTTTGAAAGTCTCTCCATCCAAAGGGACTATGAGATTTGGCCGACGAGGTAAACTAAGTCCTCGCTATATCGGACCATTTGAGATCCTAGATCGTGTTGGAGATGTGGCCTATAGGTTGGCACTACCTCCGGAGTTATCGGGAGTACACAATGTCTTTCATGTATCGATGCTTCGGAAGTATAATCCGGATCCATCGCATGTCATTGAATATGAACCCTTGGAGATTCAAGGAGACATGAGTTATGTGGAGAAACCGATTCGGATTTTGGATAGGAAAGATAAGGTGTTAAGATCTAAGACAATTCCACTGGTTAAAGTTCTCTGGCAGTACCATACGACAGAAGAAGCTACTTGGGAACTAGAGAACTTGATGAGAGAGAGATACCCGAAATTGTTTTAAAACATAACCTTACTTGAATTTGGAGGACCAAATTCTCTAAGGTGGGGAGAATGTGAAATCCCCAATTTTCTGTAATTTTCCCTTAATTGTAAAGTTTTCCAACATGGATTAATAGAATAAATGGGAATTTCTGAAATTATATATGATGCATGGGACATAAAGGGAATTAAGGCAATTGATGGTCAAACAATCAAAGGTCAAAGAGTCAAAGGAGGTGGTCAATGGCTGAGATGATGAACATGCATTAATGGGCATTTAATGGAATTGCATGACTCATCATCATCTCTACCAGCCCAGGTCGGCAGCCCCATCTCCCTTCTCCCTCTCGTTGCTTCCATATTTTCCTTTAAGTGTTCAAATTCTCACCTTGACAAACCACCATCTCATGCCATCGATTCGTTAAACTTCTTTAACGAAAAACGATCCTTGTCGATAGCTTAACCTATGCCTGTAAAATAAGAGAGTGAATCCAAGTGAATAAGGAGATCTAGAAATCCAAAGATTGGGTGAATTGCAAAGGTAAGCAAGTTAGAAGGTTTTAGTTGATTTTATTGATGGTTTGGTATTGTATAGAGTTGGTAGAATAGGTTTATTGAAGTTTAAATTGTCATGGTGTTTACAGCTTGAAGAAGTGGAAAAAGGACAAGTGTTGGTGCAACCAACTTGTGGATTAATTGCTAGTTGAGGTAAGGAATTTATGTAACGAACGAAGGGTGACTATGTCCGCATGTTTTAATATGTTTTGATGTGGTTTGGAGAGAAGTACCAGCTGTTTCTTTGCAAGAAAATGACATTTTCGGACTTGTTTCCTAGTACCAATTAGGTTAGGAGCAGCCGACTGCCTTAAGTAGCAGCCGACTGCCTAGAGACATAAAAAACGCCGTTTTTCGAAAATCGATGCAAACCAGTCGACTGCCATGGGAGCCAGTCGACTGCCAATTTCCAGAAATCATTCTGTTTCAAACCAGTCGACTGCCAGGGGAACCAGTCGACTGCTATTTGTCCAGAAGCATTCTGTTTCAAAACCAGCCGACTGCCAAGGGGGCCAGTCGACTGCTAATTCTCGGGAAGCATTCTGTTTCAAAACCAGCCGACTGCCAAGGGAGCCAGTCGACTGCTAATTCTCGGAAAACATTCTGTTTCAAAACCAGTCGACTGCCATTTGGGACCAGTCGACTGCCCTATTTGTATTTTGAAAATATAATAATTGAATTTCAAAAAAGGAAAAAAATTCATTAAGGCAAAACATGGGGTAGCAGTCGACTGCCATATATGACCAATCGATTGCCTATTTGAAAGAAAGGTTTTGAGAACCTGTTTTAAGAAAGGATATTCGTACTTGTTTAAAACCTATATGAACAAGGTTTTGGAGACTATAAATCTCTCAAAAGAGCATGCACATTATTTGTTACTTGTATTTGATTGAGGAGCTCTAGTCCAGCCCTCAGACCCGCAGTACGGCACCTGACTAGTGAAACTGTGGGCTATAGACAATGGCCATGAGTCTCTTATTTGATTCGGCTTTGGGGAGGATCCCTGGCCCATACGTGGGTACACCATTTATTTGATATCTCTTTGGATTATCCCTTACGGGATATATTTGTGGTATCCTCATGAGATCTTCATATTGGATTATCCCTTATGGGATATATTTGTTGTATCCATTATCTCTTTGGATTATCCCTTAAAGGATATATTTGCGGTATCCACAATGAGAATTACTTGGTGCATGAATCTATTGGATATAAATTATCTCCCATCTATTTGAAAATAATTATATTTGCCTACTTGATTTCACGTGATTGGAGATTCGTGGAAATACTTGAAAGCATGATTTACTTGTTTTTGATATATTTGAAAGAAATATAAGCACTATGCTTTATAATGATTTTACATGACATTATAGAGCCAAGCAGGAAAACTGCATATAGTGATATAGTACGCTCTTTTACATGAGTTTCTTACTAAGCGTAAACTCACTCTTTTACAATTATTTTTATACAGATTACTTGAAGTAATTCCGCTCCGGATAGAGGAGCTCATTTCGGGATTTTTGAGATACCTTCGAGGCACGCTTCCTACTTATCCTTTGAAGGTATATTTAGTCGGCCGTTACTTCGGCTAATGTACAGTACAATACTACAATTTTGTATATGTTGGGGATTAGGGTGTATGAATATTTGAGATCCTGGTGTATATGGCACATGTTTATAAATGAAAAATTTTATGCATGTGAAAATGAATATTATACTTTGATAGAAATGCCTAAAGCATAAGAGTAAGGGAGATTGACATCGGATAAACTAGTCGATTTACTTGTTATTTGAGTTGAAGGTTAGTTGTTATTTGGTTAGTGACGAGGACGTCACAGTACATGCTTATGGAATTATTTTGGGATGTAACTTAGGATCACTCTAAATTATTATAGGCTGATAGGATTATCAATTGCGATCCATGAAATGATTGATGTACAACAAATATGAGCCTTGTGGAATGCCATATATTTAATTGATGATTTTTGGAAGTATGTGTAGTATATAGTGATATAGACTGTGGATTTTTGGATTGAAATATGTTGTTGGGAATAGTTGTTATTTTACAGGTTAATTACTGGAAAAAATCGACTATATATAAGGGGGAGTTTTCGACCTTTTTCTTTTACCAATTTAATATTGAATTAAAGTATAAATCAAGTTGAGTTGTTCTAAGAGATAGTAAATTAAATGGTAAATGTAAAGTTAAATCAAATTGAGAAATGAGAATTTGGTTTAGAAGCGACACTAACACAAAATACAAACCTTACAGTAAAAAGAAAAATTTAGTTTGAAAAATTGGTAATTTGTAATAAAGTGATAAGTACACATCACGGTCTTTGAGTTGTGACAGATTTAGTGGTATCAGAGAAGGGTTTGTCTAGTACGTGTCAATGTTGTTGCGATTTTTTTAGTGTTACATCCCATGTACTATGTAATGTCTACATGTAACTTATCGTTATCTACTTATACTAAGATTGATTTGCTCTTGGTATAGGTATTTTTTTATATTGAAATACAATGAGGAGGATTGGAGGCAGAACTAGGGGGTTGGCTCGGAGATTGCCAATTACACGTTTGATCTCATCCACAGTACATCTATCATCCTCAAATCCAACTCCTCCACCACTAGATAGTATAGAAGTGAGGATGGCCTGAATAGAACAAAGCCATGAAACTATTACTACTTTATTGCAGCAACTGGTGGCTAACCAAGCCAGTGCACAACAGGTTGCACCATAACCTCCTGTACCTCCTGTGCCACCACCTCCACTGTAACAAGCACCACCTCCACCCCTACTGCAACAGGCAGCACCTCCACCACCTCCTGTAGTGCCATAGGCCATACCTTTGCCAGTTGCGCCTTAAACAGTTGTGCCTCAACCAGCCGTACTTGAGGCTGGGAATCCAATGGATAGAAATATGACACTCCTTCGATAATTCCAGAAGATGAATCCACCATAGTTTAAGGGGGAGAAAGATCCTGCAAAGGCTGAGGAATGGATAAAGGATATAAAGTTCCTCTTCAAGTATATGGGATGCAGTACTACAGAAAGGGTTTCCTTAGCCGTGTATATGATGAGAGGTGAGGCACAGTGTTACAGTCCGTGACCACATTTTTATACCCTTTTTCCATATATTTTCAATAGTTGGGCTGTTTGTCATGCCTTATTCCTTTTTTTTCTTTATTTCGATAAACATTTAAATTTTTATTCTATAATAAAAGAAAATAATTATATAATAAAATATAATTATCAGTTACATCCCCTGTTTACTTTACACTGAAATAGTACTGTAAAAATATGTCCGAACATATAAAATTAATGATTATACCTCTCGGATATGAGCTCGCTGTCTCGAGACACTCAATGCACAGCCCACTATCCTCAGATGCAAATCAAGCAGTCACTATATGAAATCTGTAGATGTTGAAATTAAGGGGTGAGCATACCACGGCTCAGTAAGAGAATTGTATGAAATTAAATATTTCGAAACCTATATGTTATAAAATTTATATATTTCCTGTACAAATCATAATAAGTACAATACGGTATATAGCAAAACCATTCATTCAAAATCATTTCCATTTTCATGTAAACCATATGCATATACTTTTCGTTTTATACCTCTTTTCATAATACATATCATTTTCATATCATCATGAAAACAAAGACTAAGGCATCCAATAACATTCATATCATGCAAGAAGTACTACTCCGTAAAGTAATAGAAATCATATTCGATCTATGGCCATAATCCTAGAATAGCCTTAGTTGGACACTGATCAAGTGTCAACTAGGACTATATACATATCACGTGTCACATATTACATGTTACATATCACATATCGGCGTGATATGGTGCCTAGCAGCCTAAAAAAAAAACAATATATCATGTTCATAAAACCTTTATGGAAATAATTAAAAGTAATTAATTCTCTAGTTATACCATAAAGGATTTCGTGTAAATCATATAGTGAATATTCAGAAAATAATTTATGGAATATTCACTTAACACCATTTCATCATAAATTCCATTTCACTTCTTGTAAAACATATAAGAGGAATTTGTACAAATTTCATTTCTATTGAAATTATAACATGAATAATATTTTCGTAATATCTTTATTCATGTTTCATGAATAAATAAAATTCCTCTTTACAAGGCTATGAATTTGTAAAATTATGGAAATAAATATTTTCTAGTAATTCTAGAAAATATTATATATGTTAAATTTCCATAAACTCCATGCATTTCATATAGACATATTCTCATAGAACAATTTGCAAAATATTTAAGTTTTCGAAATATTATAAATTCACACACGTATTCCCTTACCTTAGTACACTGTAAGAGATGCTCCAAATTGCACCACTATTGCTCTTATTCCACCGAATTATATTCTGCCAAAGTAACAGTTTTTTTATAATTAATTTTCGATATAACTATATAAAAATCCTTTACTTATTTAATATCTTACTTGTATTATCCTTATTTAGAATATTAGAAATTCCTATGAATTTCCTATGCTAAGTAAATATTTCATTTATTTACTTTTCTGTTTTGGCATCATTAGCCATTTTACTAAGTCAACATTTCCACCAAAGATTGCCTGGCCGAATGTCATTTTCCATGCATAAGTCTTTGGGCTTAAAACCATATTTCCTTGTTATTATATCTACACTATGTTATATGTTTTTCCAGCCACCATGTTGACTGATTTCTCACCCATTTCTACGCCACTCTATAACCTTCTTTATCCCTTCCTATAGCCGTATGTCCTTCTTAGATGACTAAGCTTATTTAGCTTATGTGTTTTATTTTCTTCCATGTTATATATATACTTTATTCATGTATATCTCCAGCCATCATTTCCAACCAATTTCTCCCATTTTCTGCTCTAAAACACGTCATTCCTCTTAGTCCATTATTGCAGCTGAATGGCCTTGGTTAAATGTAAGTGTTTTCTCCACTTAAAATATATATATATATATATCACTTATACTTCATGTCTTATTTTACCCATTCAACTAGGTCAACTTAACCTCTATTTGTCCTTTCTTTTCTGATGTTGCTGTCCAAACCGAGACTTATATTCCTTTTCTGTTTTCAACCAACGTTACTTCAGTTTTTGTCTCCATATTGTGTCTATCCTTTAGTACCACTTAGGTTATTAAAAGTCTAGCATTCACACATATAAAAGTCATCTAAAAGTCAACTAAAAAGATCAGCCAAGAATCAGTTTTTTTTTTTTCTTGTTTCGGCTGCTTCCTTCAGCCACACTATTGTTTTCTTTTCCCACGTACAGCCCCATTTTCTTCTGCCGGCCACTTTTGTTGACCTAAACAAAAGATTTACAAATTTTTTTCCACATACTTGTCTTCTTCCTTTAGACTTCACGTGGACCCCTGCCTACAATTAAAACTCATGTTTCTATTTTCTTTTATGTTTCATGGCTGTTTTCGGTCCTTAATCAGCCTAATTCCATTTCCACGTGAATCATCATCATCAACCTCTATTTCCTTCTTCCTAACCATCATAATCGAACCCTAACTCTAACTCATGCATATTTTTATTTAAATTAAAAATATAACCAACATGCTCTTGCTCATAACAGTCATAATCAAAGAGTAAAAAGCTCAAACTTTCAGCTGAATCCTTACCTGTACAGAGGCAGATTTTCCCACGTGATTCAGCTTCTGTATGAAGGTTTTTGAGCTAGCTTCTTTGAGGGTTTTGGAAGCTTAATATCTAAGCTTTATTTTCTCTCAAAAGCTTGGTTTATTTGCTGAAAGTTATAAGTGATTCTACGATGCACAGAAGGCTACACGGCTGGTATGAAAACAGAGTAAGTTTTTCGGTGATGATGGTTGAAATGAGGATCACGATGGAAAGAAAGATAAAGCAAAAAGAAGATACGTTGGCTGCAATTTAGCAGCCTTCATTTAAGGCCCTCATAATTAAATTTCTTTTCTTGCCTTTTTGTATTTTATTTTATCTTTCTTTTGTCTTGCATATTTATTTCTCCATGCCGCCACCATATTTCTGATTTATCCAAATCAGATTTTTTTTTTCATTCTTTTATGTAATAATTTCCCTACTTACATTTTTCATCTAGGATTAAAATTTTCTATGTGAGAGACATCATTCCTTTACATTTAATTATGGAAAATATTATCAATAATTCCTTTATTGATAAATAATTCGAATAAATGTACATATACAGTACAAAATAACTGGGTCTCACACACAGAAATGGTGGAAGACCCACGAGCCATTATTGTTGGCTAAGGATCCTGTAATTACATGGTATAGATTTGTTGAGGCCTTTATGAATTATTATATCTCTAAAGCTGCTCGACGGCAGAAGAAGAAAGAATTTCTTGAGCTTACTCAAGGATCAATGAGAGTCGATGAATATAAGACCCGGTTCACTGCCTCAGTTAAGTATGACACAGATTATGCTACTAACGATAAGAAGAAGGCAGAAAAGTTTGCTTCGAGATTGAGACCTATTATCCGAAGCACGGTCACTCCTCTTGAGCTCACAGAGATGAAGCAGTGGTTAGGAAGGCTCAGACTGTTGAGCAAGAATTAGAGATTTCTCAACCTGAGTATGAGGCAAGGAAGCCTCCTAGAACCAAGCCATCCACAGATAAGAGATATGAGAAAAGGAGGCCTGAGTCAAGTAGATTTCATGGGCAAAATAAGAGGCAGAGTTTGTTGCGCCTTGACCACAAGCTAATAGGCCTACAGCTACCACTACTCCAACTATCAAAATTGTAGCTACAACCCCTACCACTACTTCCCAGCCATGTATCATATGCGGCAATAAGCATAGTGATCGACCTTGTCATAGACTTACTGGGGCTTGTTTTAGGTGTGGTAAGACGGGTCACATGATCAAGGATTGCCCTTTACTTAAGGCCATAAAGAAGCAAGTTGAGAAACAAAACGTGCCACAATAGAAGAAGGCCCAAGATAGGGGCAAGGGGCCAATGGTACAGGGTAGAGTATTTGCACTTCATCAGGAGGCAGTTGATGCTTCCGGATCAGTTATCAGGGGTAAGCTCACTATCTGTGACTTAGAAGCATTTGTACTTATTGATCCAGGCTCAACTCATTCATTCATTTCACCTACATTTGCTAGTAGATTGCATATAAAGTTAGAGCCTCTAGGTTATTTGTTATATATTACTACTCCTTTCAAGGAATCTCAGATAACTGAATATGTGTATCGTTAGTGTAAAGTGAAGGTGGGAGACAAGTACCTAATAGCATATATGATATTATTGAATATGTAGGACTTTGATGTAATACTAGGCATGGATTGGTTAGCCAACCATAATGCTAGTGTAGACTGCTATAGGAAGGTTGTAACTTTCCCCCTACCTGAAAAGTTTGTATCATGCCGTGGAAATGATAAATAGAATGATTGTAATTTTATCGATGTCTCACTAATATGAGATTAAATTGTTTATGAAGGCTATCTCGCGTTTGTCGAAGATGCCGAAAATGCCATCCGAAACTGTCCGACATTCCAATTGTCAAGGATTTCTCCGATGTGTTTCCGAATGAGCTCCTACGGCTACCTCCAAAAAGAGAGACGGAGTTCGCTATAGAGCTACTTCTAGGCACTCAATCGATATCAAAGCCTTCATATCGAATGGCCTTGGTTGAGTTAGAGGAATTGAAAAAGCAGTTGTAAGAGCTGTTAGATAAAGGGTTTAGAAAACCAAATGTATCACCCTGGAGGGCTCCAGTGTTGTTTATGAAGAAGAAGGATGGTAGCTAGAGGCTATGTATAAACTATAGGCAGTTGAATCAAGTGACGGTGAAGAATAAGTATCCACTGCCTAGGATTGATGACTTGTTGGATCAATTGAAGGGTGTTAAGATATTTTCCAAGATCAATTTAAGGTTTGGGTACCATCAACTAAGAATTAGAAAAGAAGATGTATTGAAGATAACTCTCAAGACTCGATATGGTCATTACGAGTTCCTGGTTACGCCGTTTGGTTTAACAAACGCCCCTGCAGCATTCATAGGATTGATGAATGAAGTGTTTAAGCCCTACTTGGACAAGTTTATCATCGTCTTCATTGATGACATACTAGTGTATTCTCGATCCCAAGAAAAGCATGAACACCACCTCTGCACTGTGCTTCAGACTTTTTAAGAGAAAGAACTCTATGCAAAGCTCAATAAGTGTGAGTTTTGGTTAGAGCAAATCAGTTTTCTTGGGCATGTAGTATCAAAGGATGGTGTGTCAGTTCACCTAACTAAGATAGAGGCTGTGATTAATTGGGAGAGGCCTAAGACGATAACCGAAATTCGTGTGAAATCCCCAATTTTCATGTAATTCCTCCATGTTTGTCAAGTAATTCAATCTAATATGATTAAATGAATGAGAAGTATAATGTATGAATGATGTATGCATGATGTATGGAATATGGAAGAACTAAGGAAGAAGTGAAAGTCAATTAGTCAAAAGATTTAATGTTAATATCAGAAAATAATGAGAATATGAGACAAGAAACAAAATCAGATTTTTATTGGTTAATTAAATACATGTGGCTTATACATGAATGGAAGAAGGAGAAGAGGGATTTAATGGGTCAAATGGTCAAAAGGTCTAGGAGTTATGGCTGACATGATGAAGAGATGAGGAAGCATTAAATGTTGCATGACTCATCATCCCCATCAGCTATCACCCACGCCAGCCCTCTCCATCTCGTGCCATCTCCAATCTTCCAAGTTTCCATCCCAAGCTACCTTGCTAAACCACTTCATCCTTCCACTAATTCATTAAGTTCATTAGACGAAAATCGATCCTTGTCACTAGACTAACTGAAATCCAAAGTTTGGTGGATTAATTCCAAGTATTGGAAGAGATCTCAAGGTTTGAGATTTTGGTCTCTAGTGAAGGTAAGAGAAGAAGATGATTTAGTCAATTTGGTTCATGGTTTGGAGTTGTACTAAGTTGATATGGTAGATGTATGTTGTTTAATTTAAGGTTTGATTTGATATGATGATTTCAAATTTGAAGAAGTGAAAAGCTAGGGTTAACGCACCAAGTGATCTTGCGTTCTCGAAGGAATCGAGGTAAGGAATTTATGTAACGGACGTAAGGCGGCTATGTCCGCATGTTTTATAATGTTTTTATGTGGTTTGGAAGAAGCACCAGTTGATTTTGTATAGGAAAGGATGCATTTTCGGACTTGTCTCCTAGTACCAATTAGGCTAGGGGCAGCCGACTGCCATAAAGGGAAGTCGACTGCCTAGAGACAAACAAAACGCCGTTTTCCGAAAACGATGCAAACCAGTCGACTGCTATGTAAGCCAGTCGACTGCTATTTTCCAGAAGCATTCTGTTTCAAACCAGTCGACTGCTATATGGGACAGTCGACTGCTATTTGCCAAATTGCATTCTGTTTCAAAAACAATCGACTGCTATATGGACCAGTCGACTGCTATTTCTTAAGAAGCATTCTGTTTGAAAACCAGTCGACTGCTATATGGACCAGTCGACTGCCCCCATGTATTTTTCGAAAAGAAAATAATTTCGAGAAATAAAGTTATGAAGCAGCAGTCGACTGCCCTATAAGACCAGTCGACTGCCATGTATGAAAAGATGTTTTAAAGCTTATTTAATGGAAATACAAAGGTGTTTTCTGAAAAGTATATTACAACTGTTTTGAGGCTATGGACTGCGTAATGATTATGCATTTCTGATGGCTGAGAGACTCTGATCAAGTCCTCAGTAATATGTATGTTAAGTGAGGAACCCTAGTCCGGTCCTCAAGACCATCAGTGACACTTGACTAGTGTTCACTATGGCATTATTAAGGCAGGAGAGAATCCCTGACCTCTACATGGTATACCAATGTACTAATGCATGATTAGAGTCATATGAGTCATATGAATGGGAATGAACGGTTCATATGACGACTCAATCGCTTAAACATTGTACATAGTCTCCATCTATTTCAAAGTACAAGACGTATGTATGAAGAAAAGTATGATGTATGTTTTAAAGTAAGATATGAAATATGATGTTTTAAACAAAGTATGTTTGCCATGTCATTTTAAATGAATATGCATGGTTACAAACAATGCATGAAAGAAGTTTATGATGCATGCTTTATAATGCTTTACATGACATTATAGAGCCAAGTAGGAAAAATGCATATAGAGGCATAGTACGCTCTTTTACATACTTTTCTTACTGAGCGTAAACTCACCCTTTTACGACTATTTTCCTACAGACTACCTGAAGTGAACCACGCTCCGACTAGAGGAGCTTGTGCTTGAAGAATCGAAGTGTACCTTCTCGATTTGCTTCCCAGTTAGCATAGAAGGTATACTTATATGTGCATATGTAAAGTTAAATTGTAATTCAGCTACAGTACAGTACAAGTAGAAATTATGTATATAAGATGTCGGGGATGTAAGTTAAGATGATGTATGAGATCCTGTGGAAATGGAATGATATTTATATATATCATTTTATGTTTATGGAAATTGAATAAAATTTCATAAGCTTTTAAATGATTAGCTTAAGATTAAGGGAAGAACGACACTGGATAAACTAAATCTAAATAAAGAAGGAAAAAGATAAGTGATAAGATGAAGTGATGGGGACGTCACAGAGTGGTATCAGAGCAATTTAGATTGAGGTTTGACAGTGTCGAGAAGTTAGAAATAGAGTATATCCCCCAATTGTACTGTACTTGTCAGAATACAAATGTATAGTATAGCTGTTTCTAGTTATACTAAAGAGCTCAATGATGATTATATTTACAGTATGAGCTCACGAAGAAGAGGTACAAGTAGAGGAAGAGGACGGGGTCGCATTGAAGAGCCCCCAGTTCCGTCTCCTCAACCATCTCCACCACATAGCCCGAATACGAGGCTAGCTAAAATGGAAAAGCATATGGAGAACATGGCCACGATGTTTACGCAGTTCATGTCTAATTTCCCGAATGTGGCCACAAGCACCCAAGCAACTGCAACTGTTATTCCTCCTACGGAAGTAACCCCACCAGTCCCAGTTACTGGAAGGAGGGATTCTAGAGCTTATTGCAGTGTGGCATTGATTAAGGAATTTAAGAAATTGGATCCGCCTAAGTTCAAAGGGGAAAGAGATTTGTTGACAACTGAGAATTGGATGAAAGCAGTTTTAAAATCTTTTGAGTACATGCCCTGCTCCGAAAGGGAGAAAGTAGGCTTGGCTGCCTATTTGCTAATAGATGATGCTGAATATTGGTGGCAAGCCACTCGGACCGTGTTAGAGGCCCGATATGATGAGGTCACGTGAGATAGATTTGTGGAGGCTTTTAATGAACAGTACATCCCACGCACGGATCGGAATAGATTGAAGATTGAGTTTTTAAGTTTAACTCAAGGTACGATGACGATGAATCGATATGAATCTAAGTTCACCACCTTGAGTAGATTCGATCCAGAGGTCAGAAGAGATGAAGGTCATAAGATCTACAGATTCATCGAGGGATTGAAGTCCCCGATTAGATCTAAGTTGTATCCGATGGATATCACCACCTATGGAGAAGCTGTCCGTAAGGTTCAGCTGTGTGAGCAGGACTATGACCTACACCATGCTGATTTCCGAGCCAAGAGTAAAGGCAAGGAACCAATGAAGCGGAAGTCGGATGAGAAAGCTTCGAGCGATAAGTATCCATTTCGGAGGAGTAGACGATCTGAAGGAGTTTCTATAGGTAAGTAAAGTATAGAAAGATGATCTTTAAATTAATTTAATAGTTATATGGAATTATATTGAAGTTGGAGTTATGTTGATGATGATACTGATATAGGTACTCCTAAAGCTACAGGGATCAAGATAAGTGATGAGCGATCCCGAAATCAAGTTGGAAGTACCGCTAGCTAGCAAAAGAGTACGATGCTAAGATGTGAGCAGTGCGGGAAGTTTCATGGATCACAGCCATGTCGCTTGGCGAGTGGCGCTTGCTTTAGATGTGGAGAGAAAGGGCATATGATTAGGGATTGCCCTCAGAGAGATCCGAGAATGCCTGACGAATCAGATAAGACCCCTAAACCGCAACCTAAGGCCACTGCTGCTGAGAAGGGAAAGAAAGCTGTGTCCCAAAGACGAGTGTTTGTTATCGATGAAGAGTCTGCCGATGCCTCGTCCAAAGTGATTAAAGGTACAATTTACCTGTTTGATGTGAATGTCATAGCATTGTTTGATCCAGGCTCTACGCATTCTTTTGTGTCTCCTAAGTTTGCTATGAAAATACCTGTTGAGCCTGAGACTTTAGAATACTCATTAAAGATAAGCACACAATTTAGAGAATCACAAGTGACAGAGTTGGTGTATAGAAACTGTAAGCTACGGGTAGGGGAAAGAGAATCTAAGGCTGACCTAATCCTACTAAATATGTATGGGTTTGATGTTATTTTGGGTATGGATTGGTTAGCTAACAATCATGTTATAGTGGACTGTTATGCTAAGAGTGTAACATTCTCTTCACCCGTTAGCTATGTTGTAAATTTTACAAGTAATTAATATGAAAGTATGTTTGATTTTGATTTGTTTGTAAATGAAAATAATGGATACTGCGTATGATGATGTGAAGGATTTATTGCTTATGTAGAAGACGTAGATCAGAAACGTCCCGAACTCAAGGATATTCCTGTAGTCCAAGATTTTCCTGAAATGTTCCCGGATGATCTTCCAGGACTTCCTCCGGATAGGGAAGTGGAGTTCACTATCGATTTGGTTCCGGGGACTGAGCCTATATCAAGAGCTCCTTACCGGATGGCTTTGGTAGAATTGGAAGAACTTAAGAAGCAGCTTCAGGAGTTGCTAGACAAGGGATTTATACGACCCAGCGTATCCCCTTGGGGTGCTCCTGTGCTTTTTGTCAAGAAGAAGGACGGTAGTATGAGGTTATGCATTGACTACCGGTGGTTGAATAAAGTGACAATCAAGAATAAGTATCCTCTTCCCTGGATAGACGATCTTTTTGATCAGCTAAAGGGTGCACAAGTCTTCTCCAAGATAGACTTGAGGTCGGGATATCATCAATTGAAGATCCGAGATAAAGATATCCCTAAGACTGCCTTTAAGACACGGTATGGCCATTATGAATTCTTGGTGATGCCGTTTGGATTAACCAATGCACCTGCAGCTTTCATGAATCTGATGAATGATGTGTTTAAGCAGTACTTGGACCAGTTTGTCATTGTTTTCATCGATGACATCTTGGTGTACTCGAGGTCATGGGAAGAGCATGAGCAGCATTTGAGGATTGTTTTAGAGACCCTCAGAGATAGAAGAAAATACGCCAAGCTAAGTAAATGTGATTTCTGGTTGAATCAAATCTCCTTCTTAGGTCATGTGATCAATAAAGATGGAGTTTCAGTTGATCCATTAAAGATTGAAGCAATGGTTCAATGGGAAAGACCGAAGATTGTGACGGAGATTAGGAGTTTCTTGGGTTTAGCTGGCTACTATAGGAGGTTTGTAGAAGGTTTCTCGAAGTTAGCTGCTCCACTGACGCGCTTGACGCGCAAGGAAGTGAAGTATGAGTGGAATGAAGCCTGTGAGTGTAGCTTCCAAGAGTTGAAGCACAGGCTGACGACTGCACCGATTCTCACCATCCCTAATGGTTCAGGTGGATTTGCGGTGTATAGTGATGCCTCAGGGCAAGGTTTGGGATGTGTGTTAATGCAGCATGGTAAGGTAGTGGCCTATGGTTCCAGACAATTGAAGGACCATGAGAAGAACTACCCGACTCACGATTTAGAGCTAGCTGCAGTAGTGTTTGCCCTGAAGATATGGAGGCATTACTTATATGGTGAGAAATTTCAGATTTTTACGGATCACAAAAGTCTGAAATATTTGTTTTCTCAGAAGGAATTAAACATGAGGCAAAGAAGATGGCTCGAGCTACTAAAGGATTACGATTGTGAGATCTTGTACCACCCGGGTAAAGCCAATGTAGTGGCGGATGCTCTGAGCCGGAAGCATGTAAGTATGGTCTTATATGATGATAAAAGAATATGAACTAATTGAACAATTTGCAAGTCTCAACCTTAATGTTATGACTCATGAGCAAATTGGAATGATGGCTAGTTTAAGGATTGAGCCAGAGTTAATGGACAGAATCCGAAGTGCTCAAAAGGAAGATGATAGATGTATAGAGGCTATGAATCAGATGCAGTCAGGTATGACCCCAGAATTTAATGTCATTAGTGATGGAATTTTGAGGTTTAGAGGTCGTATATGTGTTCCTAATGATGACGAATTGAAGAAGATGATCTTGATTGAAGCACATGCCACTAAGTACACGTTGCACCCAGGAAGTACGAAGATGTATCACAATCTTCGCAAGGTGTACTGGTGGAAGGGCATGCAGAGAGACATAGCAGATTTTGTAGCAAAATGTCTCACATGTCAACAGGTCAAGGTAGAGCACCAAAAGCCAGCAGGGTTACTGCACCCTCTGCCTATACCTATGTGGAAATGGGAACACATTACGATGGACTTTATTATGGGATTGCCCAGAACCAAGAAGAACCATGATGGTATTTGGGTGATTGTCGATAGATTGACAAAATCAGCTCACTTCCTACCTATGAAGTCAACTGATACCCTCAATGCTTTGGCAGATATGTATGTAAAAGATGTGGTAAGACTACACGGTGTTCCAGTGAGCATCACTTCTGATAGAGATTTCAGGTTTACTTCCCATTTATGGGAGCATTTTCAGGAAGCCATGGGATCTAAGTTAAATTTTAGCACAGCTTTTCATCCGCAGACTGATGGACAGTCCGAGCGCACGATTCAGACGCTCGAGGATATGTTGAGGGCTTATGCTATGGATTTTAAAGGCTCCTGGGATGACCATCTGCCATTGGCTGAGTTTGCATACAATAATAGTTATCATACAAGCATCGGGATGGCACCATATGAAGCTTTGTATGGAAGAAGGTGTCGATCTCCGATTGGGTGGGAAGAAGTGGGCGAACGTAAGTTATTGGCTCTAGATCTAGTTGAGCAAGCTTCAGAAGATGTTAAGTTGATTTGTCAGAGGCTTAAGACAGCTCAAAGTAGACAAAAGAGCTATGCAGATGCTCGACGGAGACCACTTGAGTTTATGGTTGGAGATTTTGTATTCTTGAAAGTTTCTCCATCCAAAGGAATCATGAGATTTGGCCGACGAGGTAAGCTGAGTCCTCGTTACATCGATCCATTTGAGGTCTTAGATCGAATAGGCAATGTTGCCTATAGATTGGCATTGCCTCTGGAGCTATCGGGAGTGCATAATGTGTTTCATGTATCGATGCTTCGGAAGTATAATCCGGATCCGTCTCATGTCATTGAGTATGAACCCTTGGAGATAAGGGAAGATATGAGTTATGTAGAGAAGCCGATTCGGATTTTGGACAGAAAAGAGAAAGTTTTGAGGTCTAAGACGATCTCGTTAGTGAAAGTTCTCTGGCAATACCATACGATGGAAGAAGCTACATGGGAGCTAGAGAGCTTAATGAAAGAAAGGTACCCAGAATTGTTTACATGACAAGCTAAGGCAAATTTGGAGGACCAAATTTTCTAAGGTGGGGAGGATGTGAAATCCCCAATTTTCATGTAATTCCTCCATGTTTGTCAAGTAATTCAATCTAATATGATTAAATGAATGAGAAGTATAATGTATGAATGATGTATGCATGATGTATGGAATATGGAAGAACTAAGGAAGAAGTGAAAGTCAATTAGTCAAAAGATTTGATGTTAATATCAGAAAATAATGAGAATATGAGACAAGAAACAAAATCAGATTTTTATTGGTTAATTAAATACATGTGGCTTATACATGAATGGAAGAAGGAGAAGAGGGATTTAATGGGTCAAATGGTCAAAAGGTCTAGGAGTTACGGCTGACATGATGAAGAGATGAGGAAGCATTAAATGTTGCATGACTCATCAACCCCATCAGCTATCACCCACGCCAGCCCTCTCCCTCTCGTGCCATCTCCAATCTTCCAAGTTTCCATCCCAAGCTACCTTGCTAAACCACCTCATCCTTCCACTAATTCATTAAGTTCATTAGACGAAAATAGGTCCTTGTCACTAGACTAAGTGAAATCCAAAGTTTGGTGGATTGATTCCAAGTATTGGAAGAGATCTTAAGGTTTGAGATTTTGGTCTCTAGTGAAGGTAAGAGAAGAAGATGATTTAGTCAATTTGGTTCATGGTTTGGAGTTGTACTAAGTTGATATGGTAGATGTATATTGTTTAATTTAAGGTTTGATTTGATATGATGATTTCAGATTTGAAGAAGTGAAAAGCTAGGGTTAACGCACCAAGTGATCTTGCGTTCTCGAAGGAATCGAGGTAAGGAATTTATGTAACGGACGTAAGACGGCTATGTCCGCATGTTTTATAATGTTTTTATGTGGTTTGGAAGAAGCACCAGTTGATTTTGGATAGGAAAGGATGCATTTTCGGACTTGTCTCCTAGTACCAATTAGGCTAGGGGTAGCCGACTGCCATAAAGGGAAGTCGACTGCCTAGAGACAAACAAAACGCCGTTTTCCGAAAATCGATGCAAACCAGTCGACTGCTATGTAAGCCAGTCGACTGCTATTTTCCAGAAGCATTTTGTTTCAAACCAGTCGACTGTTATATGGGACAGTCGACTGCTATTTGCCAAATTGCATTCTGTTTCAAAAACAGTCGACTGCTATATGGACCAGTCGACTGCTATTTCTTAAGAAGCATTCTGTTTGAAAACCAGTCGACTGCTATATGGACCAGTCGACTGCCCCCATGTATTTTTCGAAAAGAAAATAATTTCGAGAAATAAAGTTATGAAGCAGCAGTCGACTGCCCTATAAGAGCAGTCGACTGCCATGTATGAAAAGATGTTTTAAAGCTTATTTAATGGAAATACAAAGGTGTTTTCTGAAAAGTATATTACAACTGTTTTGAGGCTATGGACTGCGTAATGATTATGCATTTCTGATGGCTGAGAGACTCTGATCAAGTCCTCAGTAATATGTATGTTAAGTGAGGAACCCTAGTCCGGTCCTCAAGACCATCAGTGACACTTGACTAGTGTTCACTATGGCATTATTAAGGCATGAGAGAATCCCTGACATCTACATGGTATACCAATGTACTAATGCATGATTAGAGTCATATGAGTCATATGAATGGGAATGAACGGTTCATATGACGACTCAATCGCTTAAACATTGTACATAGTCTCCATCTATTTCAAAGTACAAGACGTATGTATGAAGAAAAGTATGATGTATGTTTTAAAGTAAGATATGAAATATGATGTTTTAAACAAAGTATGTTTGCCATGTCATTTTAAATGAATATACATGGTTACAAACAATGCATGAAAGAAGTTTATGATGCATGCTTTATAATGCTTTACATGACATTATAGAGCCAAGTAGGAAAAATGCATATAGAGGCATAGTACGCTCTTTTACATACTTTTCTTACTGAGCGTAAACTCACCCTTTTACGACTATTTTCCTACAGACTACCTGAAGTGAACCACGCTCCGACTAGAGGAGCTTGTGCTTGAAGAATCGAAATGTACCTTCTCGATACGCTTCCCAGTTAGCATAGAAGATATACTTATATGTGCATATGTAAAGTTAAATTGTAATTCAGCTACAGTACAGTACAAGTAGAAATTATGTATATAAGATGTCGGGGATGTAAGTTAAGATGATGTATGAGATCCTGTGGAAATGGAATGATATTTATATATATCATTTTATGTTTATGGAAATTGAATAAAATTTCATAAGCTTTTAAATGATTAGCTTAAGATTAAGGGAAGAACGACACTGGATAAACTAAATCTAAATAAGGAAGGAAAAAGATAAGTGATAAGATGAAGTGACGGGGACGTCACAATTCGTAGCTTTTTAGGGCTTGCAGGATATTATAGGAGATTTGTAGAGGGATTTTCCAAGCTTGCTGTCCCATTAACCTGACTCACACGCAAGGATGTCATGTTTGAGTGGAGTGATGTGTGTGAGCGCAGTTTTCTATAATTGAAGCAGCGATTGACTACAGCTCCTATTTTGACAATTCCAAGCTGATCCAGAGGATTTGCAGTGTACAATAATGCCTCTCTGCAAGGTCTAGGGTGTGTGATAATGCAAAATGGAAAAGTAGCAGCCTATGGTTCGAGACCGTTGAAGGATCATGAAAGAAACTACCCTACACACGACTTGGAATTAGCAATGGTAGTGTTTGCGTTGAAGATTTGGCGTCATTATTTATATGGTGAAAGGTTTCAAATTAACACGACTCATAAGAGTCTGAAGTATTTGTTCTCGCAGAAAGAGCTAAACATGAGACAGAAACGATGGATGGAGTTGTTAAAAGATTATGACTACGAGATTCTTTACCATCCAGGTAAAACAAATCGAGTAGCTGATGCATTAAGTAGGAAGAGTATGGGTATGGTCAACTACATAATGGTTAGAGAGTGGGATTTGATGGAGAAATTTTCAGAATTGAATTTGAGCTTAGAACCTGAAGGTGAGTGTCTAATTGCTAGCTTGAGGATAGAGCCTAGTATTATTGATCAAATCAGACAAGCTGAAAAAGAAGATCCTAGACTTGTGGAGATTACTAGTAAGATACAACCAGATCAGGACTCATATTTTGAGAACAGAGATGATGGGCTGTTGAGATATAGGGGCAGGATTTGTATTCCTGATAATGAGGTCTTGAAGAAATAGATTATGGAAGAGGCATATAGCTCCAAATACACGATGCATCTAGGCAACACAAAGATGTATCAAAATTTACGTAAGGTGTATTGGTGGGCAGGTATGAAGAAGGATATAGTGACCTTTGTGTCCAAATGTTTAGTATGCCCAAAAGTTAAGATTGAACACCAGAGACTAGCGGGCTTACTGAAGCCTTTATCTATACCTACGTGGAAATGGGAGCACGTGACTATGGACTTTATCATGGGGCTCCCGAGGACTCGTAGGAATCACGATGCAATCTGGGTGATAGTTGACAGATTAACAAAGTTCGCTCATTTCCTAGCTATGAAGGCTACCGATTTACTTAGTGCCTTAGCAAATATGTATGTTAAAGAAATAGTGAGGTTACATGGGGTCCCAATGAGCATGGTTTTAGATAGAGATTCTCGGTTTACTTCCCATTTCTGGGAACACTTCCAAGATGCCTTGGTAACTAAACTGAGCTTTAGCACAGCCTTTCATCCTCAAATCGATGGGCAGCCAGAAAGGACGATTCAAACCTTGAGGACATGTTGAGGGCATGTGTTATGGATTTTCAAGGCTCATGGGATAATCATTTGGCACTAGTTGAATTTGTGTATAACAACAGCTTTCACTTTAGTATTGGGATGGCACCTTATGAAGCGTTGTATGGACGTAGGTATAGATCCCCTATTAGCTGGGAAGAGGTAGGTGAAAGAAAGATGTTTACTACAGAATTAGCAGAGAAAGCTTATGAAGACGTGAGGTTGATATGTGATAGATTGAGGACAGCCCAAAGTAGACAGAAGAGCTATGCAAATAGTCGAAGAAGGCCTTTAGAATTTCAAGTTAGGGATAAAGTGTTCTTGAAGATCTCTTCGTCTAAAGGCATAATGAGATTTGGTAAGAAAGGGAAGTTGAGCTCTTGGTATATTAGTCCGTTTGAAATACTAGAGATAATTGGTGATGTGGCATACCGACTAGCATTACCACCAGAGCTATCAGGTGTGCATAATATCTTCCATGTGTTGATGCTCAGGAAGTATCATCTGAACCCCTCTCATGTCATTGAGTACGAACCTTTGGAGATTAGGGAGGATTTGAGCTATGTTAAGAGACCTATTCGGATTTTAGATAGAAAATATAAGATATTGAGGTCGAAGACAATTCCTTTAGTGAAAGTACTTTGGCAGCATCACTCTTAAGAAGAATCTACATGGGAGTTAGAGAGTTTGATGAAAGAGAAGTACCCTCACCTCTTTCGAATGGACATGAAAAATTTATAGGACCAAATTTTCTATGGTGGGGAAGATGTGAAGACTACAAATTTCTGTACCATGGTAGTAAATAAATGAAAGACATAGGATAAGCTAAGTACGGAGATGTACTCTATAATTATTATTATTATTATTATTTAAGTAATGAGAATGAAGTTTTAAGTTTACTAAATTTAACAATAAATGATTTATATCTGTGTAATTTAGAATAGTATAATTAAGTTCAAGATATAAACATATATATATATATATATATTTATATTAATTCATATAAGGAAAATAAATTAAAATTTTGGCACAATTGTGAAGAAAACTAATAAATTATATGAATACACTTACTAAATCTAAGTGTATAGATAATTAAAAGAACAGATAAGTAAATATAACAATATGTTCATTTAATGAAATAATTAATACAAATACATTAAAATAAATGTAATATACATGAGTTTAGGAACAATATATATATATATATACATGGACAACAAGTACAAGTAAATATATATAGTATATAAGAGCTACTATTGTACATAAAGGTAGGAGAAGAAATATATATTTAAATTAAGAAAGATTATATATATAAAAAAAAAGGAAAAAAGAGAGGGAAAACCGAGGCTTCCTTAGGAAGCCACTGGCTCCCTCACTTGCTCCCACTATTGTGGGGCAGGAATTGAAATGAAATGGCAGAGGACTCTATTGATCCTCTACCAAAACCAAAATTAGATTAAAAACAAAAAAAAAGAAAGAAAGAAAAGAACAGGAAGGAGAAAATGTAAAACCAGCTGAGGAGAAGAAAAGAAAGACGAAGAAGACGCGAGAGAAAGAAAGAAGAGAAAAGGAAGAAGAAAACGTGAAAGTAGCTGAGGAGAAGAAAAGAAAGACGAAGAAGATGCGAGAGAAAGAAAGAAGAGAAAAGGAAGAAGAAAACCTGAAAGCAGTCGAGGAGAAGAAAAAAAAGAAGAAGATGAGGGAGAGAAGGAGAAAGAAATATTTCTGCCGCAAGAAGAGAGTAAAAACGAGAGAAAGAGAGCAGCAAAAGGATTGTTGAAAGTAACAAGAAGAACAGAGGAGGAAGAGGATCGAAATGCAGCAGCTCCATGTGAGAAGAAAGGCCTGGAAAACTGTGAAATCCCCAATTTTCTATAATTTTCCTATACTTGTACAGTTTTCCAATTTGGATTAATGGAATAAATATGAATTTTCTGAATTTATAAATGATGCATGGGACATAGAGGGAATTAAAGGAATTAATGGTCAAATAATCAAAGGTCAAAGGGGCCAAAGGAGGTGGTCAATGGCTGAGATGATGAGAATGCATTAATGGGCATTAAATGAAATAACATGACTCATCATCATCATCATCTCTTGCACCCCACGGAAGCACCCATCTCCCTCTCCCTCTCGTTGCTTCCATTTTTCTCTTAAGTGTCCAAGTTTCTCACCTTGATAAACCACCATCTCATGCCATCGATTCATTAAGCTTCTCTAACAAAAAACGATCCTTATCGATAGCCTAACCTATGCCTTTAATATGAAAGGTTGAATCCAAGTGAGTAAGGAGATCTAAAATCCTGAATTTTTGGTGAATTGCAAAGGTAAGAGAGTTAAATGGTTTTAGTTGATTTTATTGAGGGTTTGGAGTTGTATAGAGTTGGTCTAGTATGTTTATTAAGTTTTAAATTGTCATGATGGTTACAGCTTGAAGAAGTGAAGAAGGACAAGGGTTGATTCTACCAAGCTTGTGGATTAATCTTAATCGAGGTAAGGAATTTATGTAACAGACGTAAGGCGGCTATATCCGCATGTTTTAATGTGATTTTGATGGTTTTGAAAAGAAGCACCAGTTGTTTTATGCAGGAAAAATGACATTTTCGGACTTGTCTCTTAGTACCAATTAGGTTAGGAGGAGCCGACTGCCTTAAGTAGCAGCCAACTGCCTTAAGTAGCAGCCAACTGCCTAGAGACAACCAAAACGCCGTTTCTCGAAAACCGACTCAAACCAGTCGACTGCTATGTAAGCCAGTCGACTACTAATTACCCAGAAGCATTCTGTTTCAAACCAGTCGACTGCTATATGGGACAGTCGACTGCTAATTGCCAAAATGCATTCTATTTCAAAACCAGTCGACTGCCCTGTTGTATTTTGAAAAATAAAAATAATTGAATTTCAAAAAGGGGAAAGAAATTCAATAAGGCAAAACGTGGTGTAGCAGTCGACTGCCATATATGACCAGTCGACTGCCTATTTGAAAGAAAGGTTTTGAGAACCTGTTTTAAGAAAAGATAATTGTACTTGTTGAAAACCTATATGAATAAGGTTTTGGAGACTATAAATCTCTCGAAAGAGCATGCACATTATTTGTTACTTGTACTTGACTGAGGAGCTCTAGTCCAACCCTCAAACCCGCAGTACGGCACCTGACTAGTGAAACTGTGGGCTATAGACAATGGCCATGAGTCTCTTATTTGATTCGACTTTGGGGAGGATCCCTGGCCTATACGTGGGTACGCCATTTATTTGATATCTCTCAGGATTATCCCTTACGGGATATATTTGCGATATCCTCATGAGATCCTTATGTTGGATTATCCCTTACGGGATATATTTGCTGTATCCATTGTCTCTCTGGATTATCCTTAAAGGATATATTTGCTGTATCCATGATGAGAATTACTTGGTGAATGAATCTGTTGGATATTAATGGTCTCCCATCTATTTGAAAATATTTGTTTTGCCCATTTGATTTCACGTGATTTGAGATCCGTGGAAATATTTGAAAGCATGATTTACTTGTAGTATATTTGCGAAAGAAATATACGACATATACTTTATAATGATTTTACATGACATTATAGAGCCAAGCAGGAAAACTGCATATAGTGATATAGTACGCTCTTTTACATAAGTTTCTTACTGAGCGTAAACTCACTCCTTTACAACTATTTTTCATACAGATTACTTGAAGTAATCCCGCTCCGGGTAGAGGAGCATCTTTTGGGGTTTTGAGATAACTTCGAGACACACTTCCTATCTATCCTTTGAAGGTATAAGTAGTTGGCCGTACTTCGGCTATTATACAGTACAGTATCACACTTGTGTATATTCGGGGGAATTAGGTGGTATGGATATTTGAGAACCTGATGTATGTAGCACATGTTTATAAATGAAAAATTTTATACATGTGAATTTTAATACTGCTCTCTGATAATAATCCATCATGCATAACAGTAAGGAAGATTGACATCGGATAAACTAGTCGATTTATTTGTTATTTGAAGTAAGAGTTAGTTGCTATTTGGTTAGTGATGAGGATGTCACAGATTGGTATCAGAGCAGATTCGATCGATGTCAATAAGCTAGAATTAGAGTAATTCCCTAATGTACTGTACTAGTTTACTTGATTTTGAGCAGTATAACGGTTTAAGGTTATACTAAATGATGTTATTCGATCATGATCTTAACAGAATGAGTACTCGAAGGAGGGGTACTAGACGAGGACGAGGACAGGGTCGTGATGAACCGCCCCAAACACAGTCTTCTCCTCCATCTCCACCGCATAGCCCGAATACGAGGCTAGCTAAAATGGAGAAACATATGGAAAATATGGCCGCAATGTTCAACCAGTTTATGGCTAATTTTTCGAACGTGGTCGCAAATGCACCAACAGTTACCCCTACAGTACCTCCTACTCCGGTGGTACAACCCCCACCAGTCCCAAATAATGAAAGGCGAGATCCTACGACTTACTGCAATGGGGCACTGATAAAGGAGTTTAAAAAGTTGGATCCGCCAAAGTTCAAAGGGGACAGTGACCCATTGGTTACGGAAAATTGGATGAAAGCAGTCACCAAGGCATTTGGGTACTTGGGTTGCACTGAAAAGGAAAAGGTAGGATTGGCCGCCTACTTGCTAGTGGATGAGGTCGAACCATGGTGGCAGGCTACGCAGACAGTATTAGAGGCTAAACATACCGAAGTAACGTGGGATAAATTCGTAGAAGCTTTTAATGAACAATATGTCCCACGTATTGCTCAGAGGAGACTACAGGTTGAGTTTTTGAACTTGACTCAAGGAAACATGACGGTCAGCCAATATGAGTCGAAGTTCATTACACTGAGCAGATTTGATCTTGAAGTACTGAGAAGAGAGGATCATAAGACCTACAAGTTCATGGAGGGATTGAGACCTTCCATCAGGTTAAAGCTATACCCATTGGATATCACTACATATGGAGAGGCAATCCGTAAAGCTCAACTGTGTGAGCAGGATAATGAGTTTCATCAGGCAGACTTCCGAGCGAGAAATAAGGGTAAAGAACCCATGAAGCGGAAGCCAGATGAGAAAGCCTTGAGTGATAGATATCCATCTAGGAGGAATAAGCCTTATGACAGAGCCTCAATAGGTAAGCAAGTTTGTTATAAGAAAACAAATTGTCTTCATTTAATGGTTATATGGAACTATGTCAATTAGGAATTATGATGTTTATGATACAGGAACTCCGAGATCCACCGGGATCAAAATAGGTGATGAGAGATCCCAACATCCAGTTGGTAGTACCGCTAGCTCACCGAAGAGTACGATGCCGAGGTGTGTGCAATGCGGGAAATTTCATGGAGCACAGCCTTGCCGGTTGGCAAGTGGGGCGTGCTATTGGTGTGGTGAACAGGGACATAGAATTAAAGATTGTCCCAAGATAAATCAGAGGGCACCTGAAGAGTCAGAGAAGACCCCTCAACCACAACCTAAGACCACACAACCCCAGCGTAAGGCCACAGCGACAGAGAAAGGAAAGGCGCCCGTGACTCAGGGATGGGTATTTACTATTGACAAGGAGTCCCCTGATGCTTCATCGAAAATGATTCAGGGTAAGATTTACCTTAATGATACATATGTCCTTGCTTTATTTGATCCAGGCTCTACGCACTCTTTTATTTCCCCTATGGCTACTAGGAGATTAAATGTTGAGCCTGAGCATTTAGGAGAATTGCTACAAATAATTACTCCATTTAGAGAATCCCAAATGACGGACATAGTGTATCGTAATTGTAAGATACGGGTAGGAGAAAGAGAATCACTAGCGGACCTAATCCTATTAAATATGTTTGGATTTGATGTTATATTAGGAATGGATTGGTTAGCTGAGAATCATGTGATGATAGATTGTCATGCTAAGAGTGTGATCTTTTCCTCTCCCGTTAGCCATGTTGTAAAGTTTGCGAGTATTTAATACAAAAGCATAATTGCTTGTTTGACTTAATTGAGATTTATACTTGTGGTGTGAAGGATTTATAGCATACGTGGGATACGTAGATCAGAAACGTCCTGAACTTGATGAACTTCCAGTAGTTAAGGAATTTTTCGAGGTATTTCCGAATGATCTTCCAGGACTTACTACGGATAGGGAAGTGGAGTTCACTATCGATTTGGTGCTGGGGACGGAGCCCATTTCGAGATCTCCCTATCGGATGGCGTTGGTGGAATTGGAAGAACTGAAGAAACAGCTTCAGGAGTTTCTAAACAAGGGATTCATACGACCCAGCGTATCCCCTTGGAGTGCTCCTGTGCTATTTGTTCGGAAGAAAGATGGTAGTATGCGATTGTGAATTGACTACCGATGGTTGAATAAGGTGACCATCAAGAACAAGTATCCTCTTCCCAGGATTGACGACTTGTTTGATCAGTTTAAGGGTGCACAAGTCTTTTCCAAGATAGACTTGAGGTTAGGATATCATCAGTTGAAGATTCGAGATGAAGATATCCCTAAGACAGCATTCCAGACACGGTATGGTCACTACGAATTTCTAGTGATGCCGTTTGGTTTAACCAATGCACCCGCAGCCTTTATGAACTTGATGAACGATGTGTTTAAGTAGTACTTGGACCAGTTTGTCATTGTCTTCATCGATGACATCTTGGTGTACTCGAGGTCACGGGAAGAGCATGAGCAACATTTGAGGATTGTTTTGGAGACCCTCAGAGACCGAGGACTATATGCCAAGCTAAGTAAATGTGAGTTTTGGCTTAATTATATCTCCTTTTTAGGTCACATAATCAATAAAGATGGGGTTTCGGTTGATCTATCGAAGATTGAAGCGGTGGTTCAATGGGAAAGACCGAAGACTGTCACAGAGATTAGGAGTTTCTTGGGTTTAGCTGGCTACTACAGAAGATTTATAGAGGGTTTCTCGAAGCTAGCTGCTCCACTGACGCACTTGACGCGCAAAGAGGTGAAGTATGAATGGAATGAAGCTTGTGAGCAAAGTTTCCAAGAGTTGAAGCGCAGGTTAACGACTGCACCTATCCTCACCATTCCTAGTGGTTCAGGAGGATTTGCAGTATATAGTGATGCCTCAGGGCAAGGTTTGGGATGTGTGTTAATGCAACATGGTAAGGTAGTGACATATGGTTCTAGACAGTTAAAGGACCATGAGAAGAACTACCCGACTCATGACTTGGAGTTAGCTGCAATAGTATTTGCTCTGAAGATATGGAGGCATTACCTATATGGTGAGAAATTTCAGATTTTTACGGATCATAAAAGTCTGAGATACTTATTCTCCCAGAAGGAGTTGAACATGAGACAAAGAAGGTGGCTAGAGCTTCTGAAGGACTATGATTGTGAGATCATGTACCACCCAGGGAAAGCTAATGTGGTGGCAGATGCTCTGAGCCGTAAGTATGTAAGTATAGTGGCTTGTATGATGATAAGAGAATATGGGTTGCTTGAACAGTTTGCGAGCCTTCATTTAAGTGTTACACCTCTTGAACAATTTGGAATGATGGCTAGCTTGAGAATTGAGCCAGAATTGATGGACAGACTTCGGGTTGTTCAGAGAGAGGATGTCCAGTGTATTGAGGCTATAGAGGAAATTCAATCGGGTATGACCTCAGAATTCCATATGGGTGAGGATGAAAATTTGAGCTTTGGCAGATATGTATGTAAAAGATGTCGTAAGACTACACGGTGTTCCAGTGAGCATCACTTCTGATAGAGATTCCAGGTTTACTTCCCATTTCTGGGAGCATTTTCAAGAAGCCATGGGATCTCAGCTGAATTTTAGCACAGCTTTTCATCCGCAGATTGATGGGCAGTCTGAGCGCACTATTCAGACGCTCGAGGATATGTTGAGAGCTTGTGCTTTGGATTTTAAAGGCTCATGGGACGACCATCTGCCATTGGCTGAGTTTGCTTATAATAATAGCTATCATGCAAGCATCGGGATGGCACCATATGAAGCTCTGTATGGCAGAAGGTGTCGATCTCCGATTGGGTGGGAAGAAATAGGTGAGCGAAGGCTATTGGCTCCAGATTTAGTCGAGCAAGCCTCTGAGGATATTAAACTGATTTGTCAAAAACTCAAGACAGCTCAGAGTCGACAAAAGAGTTATGTAGATGCTCGACGGAGGCCACTTGAGTTTTTGGTTGGAAATTTTGTATTTTTGAAAGTTTCTATATCCAAAGGAATCATGAGATTTGGCCGACGAGGTAAGCTGAGTCCTCATTACATCGGACCATTTGAGATTCTAGATCGTGTTTGAGATGTGGCCTATAGGTTGGCACTACCTCCGAAGTTATTGGGAGTACACAATGTCTTTCATGTGTCAATGCTTCGGAAATATAATCCGGATCCATCTCATGTCATTGAATATGAACCCTCGGAGATTCGCGAAGACATGAGTTATGGAGAGAAACCGATTCGGATTTTGGATAGAAAGGATAAGGTGCTAAGGTCTGAGACGATTCCACTGGTTAAAGTTCTCTGGCAGTACCATACGACAGAAGAAGCTACATGGGAGCTAGAGAGCTTAATGAGAGAGAAGTACCCGGAATTACTTAAGACATAACCTTACTTGAATTTGGAGGACCAAATTCTCTATAGTGGGGAGAATGTGAAATCCCCAATTTTCTATAATTTTCCTATACTTGTACAGTTTTCCAACTTGGATTAATGAAATAAATATGAATTTTCTGAATTTATAAATGATGCATGGGACATAGAGGGAATTAAAGGAATTGATGGTCAAATAATCAAAGGTCAAAGGGGCCAAAGGAGGTGGTCAACGGCTGAGATAATGAGAATGCATTAATGGGCATTAAATGAAATAACATGACTCATCATCATCATCATCTCTTGCACCCCACGGCAGCACCCATCTCCCTCTCCCTCTCGTCGCTTCCATTTTTCTCTTAAGTGTCCAAGTTTCTCACCTTGATAAACCACCATCTCATGCCATCGATTCGTTAAGCTTCTCTAACGAAAAACAATCCTTATCGATAGCCTAACCTATGCCTTTAATATGAAAGGTTGAATCCAAGTGAGTAAGGAGATCTAAAATCCTGAATTTTTGGTGAATTGCAAAGGTAAGAGAGTTAAATGGTTTTAGTTGATTTTATTGAGGGTTTGGAGTTGTATAGAGTTGGTCTAGTATGTTTATTAAGTTTTAAATTGTCATGATGGTTACAGCTTGAAGAAGTGAAGAAGGACAAGGGTTGATTCTACCAAGCTTGTAGATTAATCTTAATCGAGGTAAGGAATTTATGTAACGGACGTAAGGCGGCTATATCCGCATGTTTTAATGTGATTTTGATGGTTTTGGAGAGAAGCACCAGTTGTTTTATGCATGAAAAATGACATTTTCGAACTTGTCTCCTAGTACTAATTAGGTTAGGAGCAGCCAACTGCCTTAAGTAGTAGCCGACTGCCTAGAGACAACCAAAACGCCGTTTCTTGAAAACCGACTCAAACCAGTCGACTGCTATGTAAGCCAGTCGACTGCTAATTACCCAGAAGCATTCTGTTTCAAACCAGTCGACTGCTAATTTTCAAAATGCATTCTGTTTCAAAACCAGTCGACTGCTAAGGGGGCCAGTCGACTGCTAATTTTCGGAGTACATTCTGTTTCATAACCAGTCGACTGCTATTTGGGACCAGTCGACTGCCCTGTTGTATTTTGAAAAATAAAAATAATTGAATTTCAAAAAGGGGAAAGAAATTCAATAAATCAAAACATGGTGTAGCAGTCGACTGTCATATATGACCAGTTGACTGCCTATTTGAAAGAAAGGTTTTGAGAACCTGTTTTAAGAAAAGATAATTGTACTTGTTGAAAACCTATACGAATAAGGTTTTGGAGACTATAAGTCTCTCGAAAGAGCATGCACATTATTTGTTACTTGTACTTAATTGAGGAGCTCTAGTCCAGCCCTCAAACCCGCAGTACGGCACCTGACTAGTGAAACTGTGGGCTATAGACAATGGCCATGAGTCTCTTATTTGATTCAGCTTTGGGGAGGATCCCTGGCCCATACGTGGGTACGCCATTTATTTGATATCTCTCAAGATTATCCCTTACGAGATATATTTGCGGTATCCTCATGATATCCTTATGTTGGATTATCCCTTACGGGATATATTTGCTGTATCCATCGTCTCTCTGGATTATCCTTAAAGGATATATTTGCTGTATCCATGACGAGAATTACTTGGTGCATGAATCTGTTGGATGTTAATGGTCTCCCATCTATTTGAAAATATTTGTTTTGCCCATTTGATTTCACGTGATTTGAGATTCGTGGAAATATTTGAAAGCATGATTTACTTGTAGTTGATATTTGCGAAAGAAATATACGACATATACTTTATA
Organism: Heritiera fomes; assembly: GCA_032173925.1. Classification (NCBI taxonomy): domain Eukaryota; kingdom Viridiplantae; phylum Streptophyta; class Magnoliopsida; order Malvales; family Malvaceae; genus Heritiera; species Heritiera fomes. The sequence goes on along the minus strand of JAPDPM010000001.1, from coordinate 21,369,508 downwards.
ATGTTTTTACATGACATTATAGAGCCAAGCAGGAAAACTGCATATAGTGATATAGTACGCTCTTTTACATAAGTTTCTTACTGAGCGTAAACTCACTCCTTTACAACTATTTTTCATACAGATTACTTGAAGTAATCCCGCTCCGGGTAAAGGAGCATTTTTTGGGGTTTTGAGATACCTTCGAGACACACTTCCTATCTATCCTTTGAAGGTATAAGCAGTTGGCCATACTTCGGCTATTGTATAGTACAATATCACACTTGTGTATATTCGGGGGAATTAGGTGGTATGGATATTTGAGATCCCGATGTATGTGGCACATGTTTATAAATGAAAAATTTTATACATGTGAATTTTAATACTGCTCTCTGATAATAATGCATCATGCATAACAGTAAGGAAGATTGACATCAGATAAACTAGTTGATTTATTTGTTATTTGAAGTAAGAGTTAGTTGCTATTTGGTTAGTGATGAGGATGTCACAAAAATTCAGCTGAAAATGTGATTTGTTAAGGCTATACCAGGAGATTTTAAGGGGCTTTTGAGGGTTGATTTAAAGATGAAATAAGAGGCTATTGAGGTGAGACAAGAGTTGGAAGAGCTGGGTATTAAAGAACTGTAATAAAAGATTTTGAAGGCTAGAAAAATAGCACTTAGAATAGGGGTATAAATGTGACTAAAAAGGGCTGGTAAGTGGCTACACATGGGCTGTATTGATACCATGAAACAGAGAGGAAAGGGATACTGTTGCAGGTGCTACCTTAGGTTGCTGTGACCGAGAGTTGGAAGGGAAGGATTTAAGGTTTAATTAAGCCTAAAATCAGAAATTTTATTTTTGGGCATTAGAGGCAAAGGTTGGAAGGATCGATAAATTTCAAAGGTACAAAATATATATATATGGAAAAAAATGAATGGAAATATGTTACTATATTGAGCTTAAAGTAACGTGGGTATGTACATATATTTCTATATATATGTGTGTGTATATATATATATATAAATGCGGACATATATACTAAGAAAGTATATGATAAGTTGGATTAGCGTTTAATTATATATATCATGAGAATACGTATCTACATGAATTTATATATGTGTAGATGTGTATATATATATAATTTACGCGTATATGTTATTAGCATGACATTGAAGATTAAATTTTGAACTTTGGTGTAGGGTTTGATTCAAAAATATTAAAAGGAACGAACTATACAAAGATCGGCTAAGGAAATTCTTTTGAAGGTAAGCAATAAGTATCAATTTAAGGTTGATAGGAATTAAGCTTGGACATAATAGTGAACTTGAATAATAATGCATTGTTTTAAATTGTTCGTTTTAAGTATAGTATTAGGCATGGTATGTGAAATCCCCAATTTTCTGTAATTTTCCCATACTTGTACAGTTTTCCAACATGGATTAATGGAATAAATGGGAATTTCTGAAATTATATATGATGCATGGGACATAAAGGGAATTAAGGCAATTGAGGGTCAAACAATTAATGGTCAAAAGGGGTCAATGGATGGTCAATGGCTGAGATAGGATGATGAAGATATTAGAATGCATTTATGGGCATTTAATGAAAGCCATGACTCATCATCATCATCACCTCTTGCACCCCACGGCAGCTTCCAGCCCTTCTCCCTCTCGTTACTTCCATTTTTCTCTTAAGTGTCCAAGTTTCTCACCTTGACAAACCACCATCTCATACCATCGATTCGTTAAGATTCTCTAATGAAAAATGATCCTTGTCGATAGCTTAACCTATACCTGTAATATGAGAGAGTGAACCCAAGTGAATAAGGAGATCTAGAAATTCAAAGATTTGGTGAATTGCAAAGGTAAGCAAGTTAGAAGGTTTTAGTTGATTTTATTGATGGTTTGGGATTGTATAAAGTTGATATAGTAGGTTTATTGAGGTTTAAATTGTCATGATGTTTACAGCTTGAAGAAGTGAAAAAGGACAAGTGTAGATTGGCTACCAAGCTTGTGGATTTATCTTAATCGAGGTAAGGAATTTATGTAACGGACGTAGGGTGACTATGTCCGCATGTTTTTTTCATGTTTTGATGTATTTTGGAGAGAAACAACAGCTGCTTTAAATGAAGGAAAAAGGGGCAATTTGGGTCCTACTCTTAGTACCAATTAGGCTAGGAGCAGCCGATTGCCTTAAGTAGCAGCCGACTGCCTAGAGACATCTAAAACGCTGTTTTTCGAAAACCGACTCAAACCAGTCGACTGCCAAGGGAGCCAGTCGACTGCTATTTTCCAGAAATCATTCTGTTTCAAACCAGTCGACTGCCAGGGAGAGCCAGTCGACTGCTATTTGTCCAGAAGCATTCTGTTTCAAAACCAGCCGACTGTCAAGGGGGCCAGTCGACTGCTAATTCTCGGGAAACATTCTGTTTCAAAACCAGTCGACTGCCATGTGGGGCCAGTCGACTGCCCTATTTGTATTTTGAAAAATATAATAATTGAATTTTAAAAAGGAAAAGAATTTCAATAAGGCAAAACATGGGGTAGCAGTCGACTGCTATATATGACCAGTCGACTGCCTATTTGAAAGAATGGTTTTGAGAACCTGTTTTAAAAAAAAAAGAATATTTATACTTGTTTAAAACCTATATGAATAAGGTTTTGGAGACTATGAATCTCTCAAAAGAGCATGCACATTATTTGTTACTTGTATTCAACTGAGGAGCTCTAGTCCAGCCCTCAGACCCGCAGTACGGCACCTGACTAGTGAAACTGTGGGCTATAGACAATGGCCATGAGTCTTTTATCTGATTCGGCTTTGGGGAGGATCCCTGGCCCATACATGGGTACGCCATTTATTTGATATCTCTCGGGATTATCCTTTACAGGATATATTTGCGGTATCCTCATGAGATCTTCATATTGGATTATCCCTTATGGGATATATTTGCTGTATCCATTATCTCTCTGGATTATCCTTTACGGGATATATTTGCGGTATCCATGATGAGAATTACTTGGTGCATGATTCTGTTGGATATAAATTGTCTCCCATCTATTTGAAAATATTTGTATTTGCTTACTTGATTTCACGTGATTTGAGATTCGTGGAAATATTTGAAAGCATGATTTACTTGTATTTGATATTTGCGAAAGAAATGTAAGCACTATGCTTTATAATGATTTTACATGACATTATAGAGCCAAGCAGGAAAACTGCATATAGTGATATAGTATGCTCTTTTACATAAGTTTCTTACTGAGCGTAAACTCACTCTTTTACAATTATTTTTCATACAGATTACTTGAAGTAATTCCGCTCCGGATAGAGGAGCATCTTTTGGGATTTTGAGATACCTTCGAGGCACGCTTCCTATTTATCCTTTGAAGGTATATTTAGTCGGCCGTTACTTCAGCTAATGTATAGTACAATGCTACAGTTTTGTATATGTTGGGGATTAGGGTGTATGAATATTTGAGATCCTGATGTATATGGCACATGTTTATAAATGAAAAATTTTATACATGTGAAAAAGAATATTATACTCTGATAGGAATGCCTAAAGCATAAGAGTAAGGGAGATTGACATCGGATAAACTAGTCGATTTATTTGTTATTTGAGATAAAAGTTAGTTGTTATTTGGTTAGTGACAAGGACGTCACAGATTGGTATCAGAGCAGATTCGACTGAAGTTTGTCGATGTCAATAAGCTAGAATTAGAGTAATTCCCCAATGTACTGTACTAGCTTACTTGATTTTAAGTAGTATAACGGCTTAAGGTTATACTAAATTATGTTATTTGATTATGATCTTAACAGAATGAGTACTCGAAGGAGGGGTACTAGACGAGGACGAGGACGAGGACGGGGTCGTGATGAACCACCCCAAACACAGTCTTCTCCTCCATCTCCACCGCATAGCCCGAATACGAGGCTAGCTAAAATGGAGAAACATATGGAAAACATGACCGCAATGTTCACCCAGTTTATGGCTAAATTTTCGGACATGGCCGATAATGCACAGGCAGTTACCCCTACAGTACCTCCTACTCCGGTGGTACAACCTGCACCAGTTCCAGCTAATGAGAGGCGAGATCCTACAGCTTACTGCAGTGTGGCATTAATAAAGGAGTTTAAGAAGCTGGATCCGCCAAAGTTCAAAGGGGACAGTGATCCAGTGGCCGCGGAGAACTGGATGAAAGCGGTCACTAAGTCATTCGGATACATGGCTTGTACTGAGAAAGAGAAGGTGGGATTAGCTGCCTATTGGCTAGTGGATGAGGCCGAGCCATGGTGGCAGGCTACTCAGATAGTATTAGAAGCTAAGTATCTAGAGGTAACGTGGGATAGATTCGTGGAAGCTTTTAATGAACAATATGTCCCACGTACTGCTCAGAGGAGATTACAAGTAGAGTTCTTGAACTTGACTCAAGGAAGTATGACGGTTAGCCAATATGAGTCGAAGTTCATTACACTGAGCAGATTTGATCCTGAAGTACTAAGAAGAGAGGATCATAAGACCTACAGATTCATGGAGGGATTGAGACCTTCCATTAGGTCTAAGCTATATCCGTTGGATATCACTACTTATGGAGAGGCAGTCCGTAAGGCTCAACTGTGTGAGCAGGACTATGAGTTTCATCAGGCAGACTTCCGAGCAAGGAATAAGGGTAAAGAACCTATGAAGCGGAAGTCAGATGAGAAGGCCTCGAGGGATAGATATCCATCTAGGAGGAATAGGCCTTATGATAGAGCTTCAATAGGTAAGCAAGTTGATTATAAGAAAATATATTGTCTTCATTAATGGTTATATGGAATTATGATAAATATCGAGTTATGATGATTATGATACAGGAATTCCTAGATCCACCGGGATCAAAATAGGTGATGAAAGATCACAACATCCAGTTGGTAGTACCGCTAGCTCACCGAGGAGTACGATGCCGAGGTGTGTGCAATGCGGGAAATTTCATGGAACACAGCCTTGCCAGTTGGCAAGTGGGGCGTGCTATTGGTGTGGTGAACAGGGATATAGAATTAAAGATTGTCCCAAGATAAATCAGAGGGCATCCGAAGAGTCAAAAAAGACCCCTCAACCACAATCTAAGACCACACAACCCTAGCGTAAGGCCACAGCGGCAGAGAAAGGAAAGGCACCAGTGACTCAGGGAAGGGTATTTGCCATCGATAAAGAGTCCGCTGATGCTTCATCAAAGATGATTCAGGGTAAGATTTACCTTAATGATACATATGTCCTTGCTTTATTTGATCCAGGCTCTACGCACTCTTTTATTTCCCCTATGGCTACTAGGAAAATAAATGTTGAGCCTGAGCAGTTAGGAGGATTGCTACAAATAATTACTCCATTTAGGGAATCCCAAATGACGGACATAGTGTATCGTAATTGTAAGCTACGGGTAGGAGAAAGAGAGTCAATAGCTGACCTAATCTTATTAAATATGTCTGGATTTGATGTTATATTAGGAATGGATTGGTTAGCTGAAAATCATGTGATGATAGATTGTCATGCTAAGAGTGTGATTTTCTCCTCTCCCGTTAGCTATGTTGTAAATTTTGCAAATATGTAATGCAAAAGCATAATTACTTGTTTGGTTTAATTGAGATTTAATTGATAGAACATATTTGTGATGTGAAGGGTTTGTAGCACACATGGTAGACGTAGATCAAAAACGTCCCACACTTCAAGAAATTCCAGTAGTTAAGGAATTTTCCAAAGTATTTCCGGATGATCTTCCAGGACTTCCTCCGGATAGGGAAGTGGAGTTCACTATCGAATTGGTGCCGGGGACTGAGCCTATATCAAGAGCTCCCTACCGGATGGCTTTGGTAGAATTGGAAGAACTTAAGAAGCAGCTTCAGGAGTTGCTAGACAAGGGATTCATACGACCCAGCGTATCCCCTTGGGGTGCTCCTGTGCTTTTTGTTAAGAAGAAGGACGGTAGTATGAGGTTGTGCATCGACTACCGATGATTGAATAAAGTGACAATCAAGAATAAGTATCCTCTTCCCAGGATAGATGACCTCTTTGATCAGTTAAAGGGTGCACAAGTCTTTTCCAAGATAGACTTGAGATCGGGATATTATCAGTTGAAGATCCAAGATGAAGATATCCCTAAGACTGCGTTCAGGACACGGTATGGCCATTATGAATTCTTGGTGATGCCGTTTGGGTTAACCAATGCACCTGCAGCATTCATGAACTTGATGAATGATGTGTTTAAGCAGTACTTGGATCAGTTTGTCATTGTCTTCATCGATGACATCTTAGTATACTTGAGGTCACGGGAAGAGCACGAGCAGCATTTGAAGATTGTTTTGGAGACCCTCAGAGATAGAGGACTATATGCCAAGCTAAGTAAATGTGAATTCTGGTTGAATCAGATCTCCTTTTTAGGTCATGTGATCAGTAAAGATGGAGTTTCAGTTGATCTATCAAAGATTGAAGCGGTGGTCCAATGGGAAAGACCAAAGACGGTAACGGAGATTAGGAGTTTCTTGGGTTTAGCTGGCTACTATAGAAGATTTGTAGAGGGTTTCTCAAAGCTAGCTGTTCCATTAACGCGCTTGACGCGCAAAGAGGTAAAGTATGAATGGAATGAAGCTTGTGAGCAAAGTTTCCAAGAGTTGAAGCATAGGCTGACGACTGCACCGATTCTCACCATCCCTAGCGGTTCAGGTGGATTTGCGGTGTATAGTGATGCCTCAGGGCAAGGTTTGGGATGCGTGTTAATGCAGCATGATAAGGTAGTAGCCTATGGTTCCAGACAATTGAAGGACCATGAGAAGAACTACCCAACTCATGATTTGGAGTTAGCTGCAGTAGTGTTTGCCCTAAAGATATGGAGGCATTACTTGTATGGTGAGAGATTTCAGATTTTTACAGATCACAAAAGTCTGAAATATTTGTTCTCCCAGAAGGAGTTGAACATGAGGCAGAGGAGATGGCTTGAGATACTTAAAGATTATGATTTTGACATCATGTACCACCCAGGGAAAGCAAATGTGGTGGCGGATGCTCTGAGCCGGAAGCATGTAAGCATGGTGTCTTATATGATGATAAAAGAGCATGAACTAATTGAACAATTCACAAGCCTCAACCTTAACGTTATGCCTAATGAGCAATTTGGAATGATGGCTAGTTTAAGAATTGAGCCAGAGTTGATGGATAGAATCCGGGTTGCTCAAAGAGAGGATACTCAGTGTATTGAGGCTATGGATGAGATTCAATCAGGTATGACCTCAGAATTCCATATAGGTAAGGATGAGATGTTGAGGTTTAATAACCGTATATGTGTTCCTAAGGATAATGAATTGAGGAAGCTAATTTTGACGGAAGCACATTCCACTAAGTACACATTACACCCGGGGAACACGAAGATGTATCACAATCTTCGCAAGGTGTATTGGTGGGCTGGCATGAAGAGAGACATAGCTAAGTTTGTAACAAAATGTCTAACGTGCCAGCAGGTTAAGGTAGAGCACCAGAGACCGGCAGGATTGTTACATCCTCTACCTATACCTATGTGGAAATGGGAATACATTACGATGGATTTCATTATGGGATTGCCCAAGACCAAAAGGAACCATGACGGTGTTTGGGTGATCGTAGATCGATTAACCAAGTCAGCTCACTTCCTACCTATGAAGTCTACTGATGCACTTAGTACTTTGGCAGACTTATATGTGAGAGAAGTAGTAAGACTACATGGTGTTCCAGTGAGCATCACATCGGATAGAGATTCCAGGTTTACTTCCCACTTTTGGGAACATTTTCAGGAAGCCATGGGATCCCAGCTGAATTTTAGCACAGCTTTTCATCCACAGACTGATGGGCAGTCCGAGCGCACTATTCAGACGCTCGAGGATATGTTGAGAGCATGTGCTTTGGATTTTAAAGGCTCATGGGACGACCATCTACCATTGGCTGAGTTTGCTTATAATAATAGCTATCATGCAAGCATCGGGATGGCACTATATGAGGCTCTATATGGTAGACGGTGTCGATCACCGATTGGGTGGGAAGAAGTGGGCGAGCGCAAGTTATTAACTCCAGAATTAGTCGAGCAATCGTCTGAGAATGTTAAACTGATTTGTCAAAGACTTAAGACAGCTCAGAATCGACAAAAGAGCTATGTAGATGTTCGACGGAGGCCACTTGAGTTTTTGGCTGGGGACTATGTGTTTTTGAAAGTCTCTCCATCCAAAGGGATTATGAAATTTGGCCGATGAGGTAAATTAAGTCCTCGTTATATCGAACCATTTGAGATCCTAGATCGTGTTGGAGATGTGGCCTATAGGTTGGCACTACCTCCGGAGTTATCGGGAGTACATAATGTCTTTCATGTATCGATGCTTCGGAAGTATAATCTGGATCCATCTCATGTCATTGAATATGAACCCTTGGAAATTCAAGAAGACATGAGTTATGTGGAGAAACCGATTCGGATTTTGGATAGGAAAGATAAGGTGTTAAGATCAAAGACGATTCCATTGGTTAAAGTTCTTTGGCAAAACCATACGACAGAAGAAGCTACTTGGGAACTAGAGAACTTGATGAGAGAGAGATACCCGGAATTGTTTTAAGACATAACCTTACTTGAATTTAGAGGACCAAATTCTCTAAGGTGGGGAGGATGTGAAATCCCCAATTTTCTGTAATTTTCCCATACTTGTACAGTTTTCCAACATGGATTAATGGAATAAATGGGAATTTCTGAAATTATATATGATGCATGGGACATAAAGGGAATTAAGGCAATTGAGGGTCAAACAATTAATGGTCAAAAGGGGTCAATGGATGGTCAATGGCTGAGATAGGATGATGAGGAGATTAGAATGCATTTATGGGCATTTAATGAAAGCCATGACTCATCATCATCATCACCTCTTGCACCCCACGGCAGCTTCCAGCCCTTCTCCCTCTCGTTACTTCCATTTTTCTCTTAAGTGTCCAAGTTTCTCACCTTGACAAACCACCATCTCATACCATCGATTCGTTAAGCTTCTCTAATGAAAAACGATCCTTGTCGATAGCTTAACCTATGCCTGTAATATGAGAGAGTGAACCCAAGTGAATAAAGAGATCTAGAAATTCAAAGATTTGGTGAATTGCAAAGGTAAGCAAGTTAGAAGGTTTTAGTTGATTTTATTGATGGTTTGGGATTGTATAAAGTTGATATAGTAGGTTTATTGAGGTTTAAATTGTCATGATGTTTACAGCTTGAAGAAGTGAAAAAGGACAAGTGTAGCTTGGCTACCAAGCTTGTGGATTTATCTTAATCGAGGTAAGGAATTTATGTAACGAACGTAGGGTGACTATGTCCGCATGTTTTTTTCATGTTTTGATGTATTTTGGAGAGAAACAACAGCTGCTTTAAATGAAGGAAAAAGGGGCAATTTGGGTCCTACTCTTAGTACCAATTAGGCTAGGAGCAGCCGACTGCCTTAAGTAGCAGCCGACTGCCTAGAGACATCTAAAACGCTGTTTTTCGAAAACGGACTCAAACCAGTCGACTGCCAAGGGAGCCAGTCGACTGCTATTTTCCAGAAATCATTCTGTTTCAAACCAGTCGACTGCCAGGGAGAGCCAGTCGACTGCTATTTGTCCAGAAGCATTCTGTTTCAAAACCAGCTGACTGCCAAGGGGGCCAATCGACTGCTAATTCTCGGGAAACATTCTGTTTCAAAACCAGTCGATTGCCATGTGGGGCCAGTCGACTGCCCTATTTGTATTTTGAAAAATATAATAATTGAATTTCAAAAAGGAAAAGAAATTCAATAAGACAAAACATGGGGTAGCAGTCGACTGCCATATATGACCAGTCGACTGCCTATTTGAAAGAAAGGTTTTGAGAACCTGTTTTAAAAAAAAAAGAATATTCATACTTGTTTAAAACCTATATGAATAAGGTTTTGGAGACTATGAATCTCTCAAAAGAGCATGCACATTATTTGTTACTTGTATTCGACTGAAGAGCTCTAGTCCAGCCCTCAGACCCGCAGTACGGCACCTGACTAGTGAAACTGTGGGCTATAGACAATGGCCATGAGTCTTTTATTTGATTTGGCTTTGGGGAGGATCCCTGGCCCATACGTGGGTACGCCATTTATTTGATATCTCTCGGAATTATCCCTTACGGGATATATTTGCGGTATCCATGATGAGAATTACTTGGTGCATGATTCTGTTGGATATAAATTGTCTCTCATCTATTTGAAAATATTTGTATTTGCTTACTTGATTTCACGTGATTTGAGATCCGTGGAAATATTTGAAAGCATGATTTACTTGTATTTGATATTTGCGAAAGAAATATAAGCACTATGCTTTATAATGATTTTACATGACATTATAGAGCCAAGCAGGAAAACTGCATATAGTGATATAGTACGCTCTTTTACATAAGTTTCTTACTGAGCATAAACTCACTTTTTTACAATTATTTTTCATACAGATTACTTGAAGTAATTCCGCTCCGGATAGATGAGCATCTTTTGGGATTTTGAGATACCTTCGAGGCACGCTTCCTATTTATCCTTTGAAGGTATATTTAGTCGGCCGTTACTTTGGCTAATGTACAGTACAATGCTACAGTTTTGTATATGTTGGGGATTAGGGTGTATGAATATTTGAGATCCTGATGTATATGGCACATGTTTATAAATGAAAAATTTTATACATGTGAAAAAGAATATTATACTCTGATAGGAATGCCTAAAGCATAAGAGTAAGGGAGATTGACATCGGATAAACTAGTCGATTTATTTGTTATTTGAGATAAAAGTTAGTTGTTATTTTGTTAGTGACACGGACGTCACATGGTATGAGTATATGATTGAGACGTTATTGAAATGTTTGTAGTAACTTTGAAGGGAGTGGAAAAGTAGTTTCTGATTCAAGGGCTTGAAGAAAATACTGGATAAGGCATAAGGGAAGTGGGTTAAGTAAGCTTTGGTAGTACCATTTCGTAGGAAATAATTAAGTTTATTATAATTAAGCTAGGTTATGAATTCAGGGAAAAAATGTCAGTGATCGAGCTACTAAGGTAAGATGTAAGGAAAAGTTGATTTGAGAATCTGAAAATTGCTTGGGCTAGAATTGAAATACTGTTCTCTGTGTTGTGTGTTTAGCCAGCCAAGTTTGCATGTTACGTGACACTAGTTTTCGATATTCTTATATGAAATTGCTAATGTATCTACATAAGTACATATGTGCATGGTCTGTTTTAGACTACACTTAGTAGCAGTGTAATGTGCATAGAGAAGCTTCCATTGATACGCACATGCATTCACATGTAACATAGTTTAATGCAAGCTTGTTTACGCTTGAGTTCTTATAATGACTTGCATATTGTTTAGCTTAAAAGTCTTTCGTTTGAGTTGACTTTGAAATAAGTAGAAAACCTTGTATATTTAAAGCTCAAAAATGTTTTTATCAGTGTTTTGAAAACCATGGGAGTTAAGAGCTACACGAGAAAGCTGTTTTTCGATATGTTTTTTGAGTGCAGGCAGATCCATTGACCTTTGGGTCACTTGAGCCTATTGAGCCTTACTCTAGGTTTTATTACCCGTCTATTGAGCTTTGTGCTTTGGACCTTCAGTATTAGTATCTGCGCCTTACAAGCCTCAAGCTCTAGGCATTATCAGGCTTGTCTGGAAAGTCAACAGACAAGTTCTAGCTCTCGACTGATTAGCGAGACTGGAATATAATCTATGGCTATAGGTAATGTGTTGCTTGCGACACCTACTCCATCACTAGCTAGGATGAACATCAATATCAGTATCAGTTATCAGGGATTCCTGCCTAAACTCTATCAATATTCGCTTTCAGCATTTTAAGGCTTTATGCCTATTTTGATAGATTATCAGTTTTCTGTAAGGCTATTTGTTTGAATAAAATGCATCAGAATCCTATTTTAATATCTCTATCAGTTTTCAGTACTTTAAGGTCTCGTGCCTACAATGATTGATGAAAACACTGAATTTTGTCCGAGTAAAAAATAATAATAACAAATAATAAACAAAAAATATAAAATTAAAAAAAAAACGTCAATGCTTTTCCATGCAATTCCATGCACATCATCCAACCTTCTCTTAAAAAAATTAAATCAAAGAGTTGACCAAAAGGGATTTGTTGCCAAGAAGAAAAAAAATAAATAAAAGAAAGAATCAAGGAAATGATCAAGGAATTGAAGGTAATTACCAAAAATAAAATTAAAAAAAAGAGAGGAAAAGGAAATAAATTAAAAAGGGAGAAGGAGAAAGGGTCAAACAAAAATAAAAGCCCCGTAATCATGGTTTAGAGGCATTAAAGCTATTATTTTCTTTCTTAAAATAAATAAAAACAGCAAGAATAAAAAGGGATCCTAACCAAGGGAGCAAGACACGAGCTCTTTCCCTTGCTCACGTTCCACCCACAACGCCAATACATTGCCCTAGACCACAACACCCTCTCCTTTACCAGGCGCCCAGCCGCTGTTGTTAGTTTGCTACCTTTGCCACTGCTTCATCCCATTTCAACCACCATCATCTTCAAGTCCCGTACATTGCTCCCTGTTCAAGCCCTTTTGTTGCACTTCGCCTCCATCACCACCTTCAGTCACCACTCCCAACCCCAAGCTGCCATGTCCCTATTACACCGTTGTAGCACCTCTGTCTGCGTCCTTGCCCATTTTTGCTGCTGCCTGCAACCTATCGATCCACTCCTGCTACCACGTCCCTGTGAAGAAAGGTTCCCTGTTCTGGATCCTTGTTCAAAACCATCTGCTGCCATCACTTCTACTGCATCTCCACAAGTCTGGCACTATTCTGGTTTTAGTGTTCCTGCACAGCTCCATCCTCATCTGCTACCCGTGGCCTACATTTGCTGTTTGGCGTTGGTACTCGGTTTACATCATCTCGCCACTTACTTCTGTTAAAGGACACGATTTTTACACACGTGAAACAGAGAGAAAGAGGATAAGCAGAAAAGAAAAGCCAAAGAGCTAAAAGAAAGGAAACTGAGTCGAAAAAGAGAGGTATGTTCATTTGCTTTATTACGTGGTTTGCTTATTGAGTTGATTAGTCAAAATAGTGTTGTTTACATGTACAGGCGGTGCATTGTTTTACTCCCATTGATTTGCTATACATATTTATCATGTGACTTGCTTTTTGGGTTTGACTAGTCAATAGTGTTCTATTACTATTTAGCTTTACTGTGTGACTTGTTCTATTGGCTTGTTGTTAAGTTGATCAAGTCAAACACACTTTTTTTGCAAGTTTGAAAGTCTAGAGTAGTTTGTTTCCATTTGTTTGGCTCGTTGCTAATCTGAATATTTGAGTTGAGTAGTCAAACTTTCATAGACATGTTATTCATATACTTTATTTATATGTTAGTTTACGTTAGGATAATTTCTTTTGAAGTGATTCTTAATCTTTTGTCATGTCTAAAAATAAATAAACAAATAAAAATAAAAATAACATACATCAAATGAAATTCATAATATTTAAATTTACAGAATAAATTAAAAATAAAACAAATCATAACACAAATTTACAAAATTTTCATGAACAAATATTCCGAGGATGAGATTCCAAAGAGTCATAAATGATTGACATTTGAAAATCTCTAAGTGAGAAGATTTTTCTTAAATCTCGCCAGAATGATGGAAGATTTAAGTAAAATTTTCAATATTAATGAATTATATTTTAATATATATTTTTAATAATAAAACGTAGGATTTAACAATAAATCGAAAGTAAACAAAAATTGTTCCGATGATGCAATTCTAAAGAGTCGCAAATGGTCGACATTTAGAAATTGCTAGGTGAGAAGATTTTTTTTTTAAATCTTGCCAGAATGATGGAAGATTTAAGTAAAATTTTCAATAATAGATATTTATTTTTTTGAAATAATAATAATGATAATAATAATTTAAATAATAAAAAAGAATAAAGAATAAATAAAAATAACTCCTATGATGAAATTCCAAAGAGTCACAAATGGTTGACATTTGGGAATTTCTAGGTGAGAGAATTTTTCTTAAATTTTGCCGGTATGTTGGAAGATTTAAGAAATGTTCTCAATATTTTAAAATAGTAATAATAAAAGATAAATTATAAAACGTTTATAAAATAAAAATAAAAATAAATAATAATAGATGGATATAGGATTAATAATGTATAATAATAATTAATAAAGATTATTCCAATGATAAGAGTCCAAAGAGTCACAAATGGTTGGCATTTGGAATTCTTTAGGTAAGAATTTTTCTCGAAGTCTTACCAGAATGATGGAAGACTAAGAGAATTTTCGATATTAATAATCTAAATTTATAAATAAATAAAACAATAAAATGAATAAATAAAATTAGATAAAGAAAAATAGAGAAAGATAAATTAAATAAAGATTAGGTTAAAAAATAAATTACAAAAGATTTAATCCGACGATGGAATCTCTTCAAGCAAGTCAAATGGTACTACTTGAAAATTCTTGAGGTGAGGATAAATTTTCAAGAAATTCCGCCAGAATGATGAAGAGTTTCTTAGAAAATTTACCAATATTTAATTATTTGGAATAAAATAAAAAAAATACGACAAATTAAGATTATTCAAATAAAATCGTCTTAAGATAGCACAAGATTAATCAGGTACCATTCTAGAATGGGCGTTGTGAGGGTGCTAACACCTTCCTCACACGTAATCGACCCCCGAACCCTAAATCTGAAAAGAAGATCAATCCTTATTCTTAAATGAGGATAGGTGACCAATCACACCTAGGCTAAAAATGATTGGTGGCGACTCCATTGAACCATGTCTAGCGGTTAGATCTAGCGCCTAAAGTCGTTACGACAGCTTGGCGACTCCATTGGGGAAATTAGAGGGTCAAGCCAAAAATTTTTTTCTTGATGCTATGTTAGGATTTGTTTGATTAATTTTGATCTCTTGTCAATTTTATCATGTTTGGCATTTAAAAATTTTTGTTCCTCCACACAACATCACGCGCATATCATGACATAAGCTCTACACCCGAGCTGGTCCCTTTTAGGAGGGAGTATAGTACCTACGCTCTCGTGAGGTGGTAACCTCCGCAATGGCTAGCGAAATACTCCCACTCAAATTGAACCCTTTCCGGTTGGAGCCTGTGATGGGCAAGGATTGGGGTGCCTTACTAGTCTTGTGTGGACGACAGTGAGGAACAATTTGAGAACTTTTAGATCCCTATAAAACCCTAGCCATGCATATAATGGACCATAAAGGGCCAACTATAGGATAGAGCCATTCTTAACCTACTTTGTAGAAAACCTAAAATTAGGTACACAAAGGTACAACTCTTATTTGGCATACCATTAACGTGACATCATTCTAATTAGTCCTTACATTTGCATCATTTCATCTTTGTGTAGGGATATTTGCCACATAATAGTTGCCAATAAAAAGAACCCGAGTTACATCCATGGAAAGTCAAAAGCCATTCATATCCTCCGGTGAACTAAAGTTGTTATCGAAAGAGGCCCAACTCAAGGAAGGAGATTGCTTGGCTGAAGATTACATATCCTTCCTCCCTGAAAAGGTACATTTGATTCTCAAGCAAAATGACATAGTTGACTTACTGGGTGTGTGGAAACAGTTAAGCAAGGAGAGCCGAGAAAATTTTCATCAAAAGTATGGGTCTTTGATATTCCTCCTTATGGTCTCTGTGGACGAGAATCTGATTAGAGCTATGATTCAATTTTGGGATCCATCATACCGATGCTTTGTCTTCAACGAGGTAGACATGGTGCCAACCATCGAGGAGTATTCAACCTTGCTTTGTCTGAAGCCTTCCAATAGGGATAAGATTTATCTAAAGAATAAGACAGGCTATCGCAAGAAGATGGTTAACTTGCTAGGGATGAGTTTGGCAGAGGTTGATGCATCCATGAAGATAAAAAGTGAGAGCACTTATATTCCTTGGAGTTTCCTACGGATTTTCATCATAGCACACTTGGATGACGAGTTAGGTGTGAAGGCGATGGCTTTAGCTGTTTATGGATTAGTGATCTTTCCAAGGGCCTTGGGCTATGTGGAAATAGCTGTGGTAGATCTTATTGATCAGTTAGAACACGGTATTAATCCTGCTCCAGCAATCTTGGCCGAAACCATTCGTTCTTTAAATCATTGTAGGCGGACAGGAGAAGGACATTTTCAAGGTTGCATGCAATTATTATACATATGGATGAAAAGCCACTTTGAATGTGCGGAAAGTTGTTTCCAAAAGATTTTTATCAGATCTAGAGTTCCTATTAGTGAATTTTGCAAAAGCAAATGGCCCAAGCCCAAGTCGAAGAGGAATTGGATCTCATTTCTACACAAGCTTAAAAGTCAAGAAGTGGTATGGAGGGCACCTTGGATGGCACATGAACCGGTATTATATAGTTGTGGAGACAAGCCATGGGTTCCTCTTTTGGGATTGTGGGGTGCTGTTAGTTATGCCCCGATATTGGTACGAAGACAGGTGGGAAGTGAACAGTTTGTCCCAATGACACATGGGTTGATTCAGTTAGAATTTGCTTATACGGAGTCGGGAACGCTGAAGAAAGCAGAAGAGATAGCCAGAGCATGGAAACGAACTATCCGAATTGAACCGGAGAGATACACTAATGATGTGGCTCCTGAATATTCCGTTTGGCACTTGAAACGTGGCAAGGATGTGAAGCTCTCTCTTGACAATGAAGAGGATGATCCTGTCCAACCTACACCTCAAGATCCCATGTTAGAGCTAGAAAAAGCCAAGCGAAAACTCCAAATGGAGAAAGACGAATTGGAGAGTGAAAATAAAAGGCTTAGGCAAGAGATGGAAGAAAGATCAAAACAATGGAGTTTGAAGATTCAAGAAGAGCGCAGTGAATGGAAGGCATTGCTTAAAGATGCAAATAGTACCCTTTCATCAACTATCACTGAGTTAGGAAAAATTCAAAAGGAGAATGAGGAGCTACAAAAGAAGATACAAGAAATGACACTTGAACATGAAAGTCTGAAGGAAGGGAACGTTTAAGTTCAAGTGCGAAGGATGGAAAAAGCACTCCAACAAACCACTAAGAACTTGCATGCCTTAGCAAAGGAATGTGAAAAATGGAGAAATGGCTACTACCTAAAGGTAGATCATTTAAAACATCTGTTTGTGCAAATCAACTTGGCTATTGGTAAAGCAAGGGAGATGGAAGACCGAGTACGGGTATTGAAGACTGGTGTGAACCCAGCTACCAATCATGGTTATCGATTGTCTGGATTTTTGGATGAAGTGCATGACCATTACCTTCAGATTATGAACTTCTTGAAGATGCCTAAACCCAAAGGCAAACCTAGGGCTTAGATTTTCCATGGATGTATTTCTTTGTTGAGTATCATTATGAACAATTTCCTTTCCTATTCAATAAAAGGTTTGATTATTGGCAATTGTTATGTGGCAATATTACCTCATTTCATGCATTGCATTCAAATATAAACACAAAATAAAAAAAATGAATAAAAAGCATCCTAATTATGGGAATTTTGATAATAGAGGTGCAAGGATAGCTAAACCAACGAAGCTTGGAAATCATCCTTACAACACTCGAGCACAAGTAAGAGCTATGGAATCTGAACAACTTGCACGAATTGAAAGAATGGAAAGGGTTCAGCAGGAAATTGTCAAGTCCCAAGAGGAATCTCGAGAACAAGTGGCGAAAATGATGGAAATGATGATGACTCTAATGAAGGGGCAAGGAGTTGCTGAAGACTTAAGGGAAGAACCTCAACTTTCAAGGGAGGATCCACCATACCCGCCCGGGTTTACTCCTCCTCAAGCCCAATCCACCCAAAAGGCTTATCCCCAAGCCCAAGTTTTCATGAATCATCCACAAAATCAAGGACAGTACCCGGGATCTAGCCCTGTTGACCCTATCTTTGTACCTAATTTGGATGATCCCATAGAACAAGATAAGTTGAGGAAAAAGAGTAGGGAATCGCGGGAGAAATATGATCTATTGGAAGAAAGGCCAAGGGCTATTGAGGGAATGGATTTCTTCGGGAATATAGATGCTAACGAACTTAGCCTTGTCCCTGATTTGGTTATACCACCTAAATTCAAAGTTCCTGAATTTGAAAGGTATGATGGAACCACGTGCCCAGCAGCCCACATTACTATGTTCTGCCGAAAGATGTCTGGCTACACAAACAATGATAAGTTACTCATTCATTGTTTCCAAGACAGTTTGATTGGGCCAGCTCCCAAATGGTATAATCAGTTGGATCGAAGTCGTGTTCATACATGGAAGGATTTGGGAAAAGCTTTCGTGGCCCAATATAGGCATATAACAGATATGGCACCAGACAGGTTGTCCTTGCAAAACTTAGAGATGAAATCCGGTGAAGGTTTCAAAGAGTATGCCCAAAGGTGGAGGAATTTGCCATCTCAGGTGCAACCTCCTTTAACTGAAAAAGAGACTACAACTTTGTTTGTCAGTACTCTACAGCCTCCTTATTATGATAAGCTTGTTGGAAGTGCCACGAAAAATTTTGCTGATATGGTCATTTCGGAGGAGATGATTGAAAATGCCATTAAAAATGGCAAGATTGAAGACACATTGGCCTCAAAGAAGAGTGGAACAAGTAAAAAGAAAGAAGGGGAAGTGCAAGCTGCTAACATTGAAAAACGATCAAAAACAAACCCCACTCCTCATTTCTCATACCCTACATACCATCCTTATTATCAACCTGTTAACAATATTTCCCAAAACCCTTACCTATACCCCCCAATCCCTCAACCAGCTTATCCCATGAATTTTCAAGTACCAGTGCATGTTACTGCCCCCGCCTCTACACAAACACCAAGACCCGCTTATCAACCCAACAACCAAGGAAATAACCAAAGAGCCCCCAAAAGTAATAAGGAAAGGCCTCAATTTGACCCAATACCAATCTCCTATGCTGAACTATTCCCCCAATTATTGTAAAATCACTTTGTTGCCCCGGTTTTCCTACAACCCCTTAAACCCCCTTATCCAAAATGGTATGATGCAAATGCTCGTTGTGATTATCGTGCCGGGATCCAAGGCCATTCAATCGAAAATTGTACGGCATTTAAATACAAGGTTCGAGATCTCATGAAAGCTGGAATCTTGGAATTTGGGAAGGATAATGAGCCAAATGTAAATATGAATCCCCTTCCAAATCACACGGAGGCCAATGTAAATGCAGTGATAGAGGACGGTGGGTGTTGGATAAAAAGGAATGTCAATGATGTGAAGACACCGATGAGGGTGGTGCTAGAAGCAATGAGGGAGGCAAAGATTATTCAATCTAAGAGGGCAAAATTTGGGCTTGAAATGCAAGAGGAAGATTATTGTGAGTTTCATGAAGAAGTGGTGGGCCATTCTGTCCAAAGTTATGAGGGGTTTCGTTGTATAATACAAAAGATGATAGACTTGGGAGAGATTGAGTTCTCTGAAGCTATTGAAGGGAACGTAGTGAATGTTATAGAGCCATCAATGTTTGGGAAGCCAATCAGACCATTGAAGGTCATTTGCGGGGATACGAGTAAGACGGAACCTAGTGCAACTGTTGAAAATGCCAGGTCGAAATTAATTATTAAAGTCCCAAGCCCATTCCTTTATAAGAGTAATCACGCAGTCCCGTGGAATTACAATTTTAAGGTCACGGCTCAAGGATCTCTCAACAATCCTTCTTCCTATGCTGCTGATACAATAGACATTGCGGGCCCGGGAGGAATGACCAGAAGTGGTAGATGTTATACCCCAGAGATATTGAAGAAAATTCAGATAGGGAAAGCTAAAGAAGATGAAAAGGGTGAAAATAGTAGAGATAGCCAAGCAAAAGAAAATAGGCCGATAGTTCGAGTAGATTCTGAAAAGAAGAAACCTGTAACGGAGAAAGAAGCTTGTGAGTTTTTGAAGTTTATTAAACACAATGAATACAATGTGGTGGAACAATTAAATCGCTTACCAGCAAGGATTTCCTTACTTTCTCTACTTTTGAATTCAGAGCCTCATCGAAATGCTTTGTTGAAAGTGCTCAATGAAGCTTATGTGGCCCACAATGTGTCGGTGGAGAATATAGACCAGTTGGTGGGAAACATTGTGGCAGATAACTTCATTTCATTCAGTGATGATGAAATCCCACCTGACGGCAGAGGAAGTACTAAAGCCCTTCACATAACCACTACTTGTAAAGATCATATCCTTCCGAAGGTCCTCATTGATAATGGGTCATCCTTGAACGTTATGCCCATGATTACACTGTCTAGGCTACCCATAGATAAATCAAATATGAGGAGAAGCCACATTATTGTAAGAGCCTTTAACGGCACCCGTCGAGAAGTGATTGGGAATATAGAGGTGCCACTTCAGATTGGCCCATGTGTTTATAACATTGAATTCCAAGTTATGGATATAACTCATTCTTACAATTGTTTGCTTGGAAGGCCTTGGATCCATTCGGCTGGTGCAGTCCCTTCGACTTTGCACCAAAAGGTCAAATTTGTGGTGGATGGACATCTGGTGAGTATAGGAGGTGAAGAAGATATGATTGCAACCATTGCTACAAGTACCCCATACATAGAAGTTGCTGAAGATGCAGTGGAATGCTCTTTTAGATCTTTAGAGCTTGTTAATGCTACATTTGTAGGAAAAGGGATGAAAATACCTGTACCGCATTTGTCAAAAGCCACCAGGCTCGAGATCCAACAAACTATGGGAAAGGGATGTTGTGTTGGAGCAGGTCTAGGAAAGGAGTTACAAGGAGTTAAGAGAGCAGTGTCCGTTATTCCTAAGATGGATAGGTTTGGATTAGGATATAAACCTACTGGACTTGAAAAGAAAAAGTTCATAGAACAGAAGAAAGAAAGCAGTTGGCCAATTTTATGGGGCATGAGATGGAGTTCGAACCAATGAGTTTTCCCCCTCTAAACGAGTCTTTCTATTCAGCAGGATACATCCACAATAACTCGTCAAAAATTGAAAAAGGTAAGTTTATCCCAATGGTAGCTAAAGCTTTCACAGAACTCTCTATCAATGTGGTAGGAATGGAGGAAGTTCCAACAGAGGTGGACAGTTCTGGAATTCATCCTTGCCCTCCTGGCTACAAGTTGAAGAATTGGCATGCTGTTGAGCTCCCCATCGCTTTCAAATCATGTTCCATGTAATGCGATAAACCTATCCAAGTGCCTCTGCCCAAAGGCATTAGGATTTTTTATGTATGGGCTTTTATTTAGTCTTTATCATTCAATAAATGACAAGCATAATGCACTTTATTCATCCATCCATATTGTTTCTTTTCATTCATCTTTATGCTTTCTCTATATCAATCCCATTTTAATTATCTCCAGGTATCCCAATAATGAAAATGAGGACATTCTCAACAATAATCCAGAGTTTAATTTTGAAAAAAACATTTGTGTTGGTGAACTTAATGATGAAGAAGATGTGGATGATTGTGCTTTGCCTCAAGATCAACAATAATCCAGATGATGAAGAAGATGTGGATGATTGTGCTTTGCCTCAAGATCAACAATAATCCAGAGTTTAATTTTGAAAAAAACATTTGTGTTGGTGAACTTAATGATGAAGAAGATGTGGATGATTGTGCTTTGCCTCAAGATTTGCTAAGACTAGAACAACAAGAAGAGAAAACAAATTTTGCCCGACCAAGAAGCAATAGAAATCATAAACTTGGGGAATAAAGAAGTGAAGAAAGAAGTTAAAATTGGGACCTCTCTCTCATTATCCGTCAAGCAAAGATTAGTAAGCTTGCTCCACGAATATGTAGATGTGTTTGCTTGGTCATACCAAGACATGCCAGGTTTGAATACTGATATTGTAGTGCATAGACTACCTTTGAAGCCTGGATGCAAACCGATTCAGCAAAAGTTAAGGAGGATGAAACCAGAAATGCTATTGAAAATAAAGGAGGAGGTAAGAAAGCAATTTGATGCTGGGTTCCTAGAAGTGGCAAAATACCCTGAATGGGTAGCAAATATAGTCCCAGTACCTAAAAAGGATGGAAAGGTGCGAATGTGTGTTGATTATCGGGTTTTGAACAGAGCTAGCTTAAAGGACAATTTCCCGTTGCCACATATTGGTACTCTAGTTGATAATACTGCCAGGCATTCATTATTCTCTTTCATGGACGGTTTTTCGGGATATAACCAGATCAAGATGGCGCCGGAGGACATGGAAAAGACCACTTTTGTGACAATGTGGGGGACTTTTTGTTACAAAGTAATGCCATTTGGTTTAAAAAATGCTGGGGCAACCTATCAAAGGGCCATGGTAACTTTATTCCATGATATGATGCATAAGGAGATCGAGATTTATGTAGATGATATGATTACTAAAT
Source organism: Heritiera fomes (assembly GCA_032173925.1). Lineage (NCBI taxonomy): Eukaryota > Viridiplantae > Streptophyta > Magnoliopsida > Malvales > Malvaceae > Heritiera > Heritiera fomes. The sequence goes on along the minus strand of JAPDPM010000001.1, from coordinate 21,347,155 downwards.
CGAGAAGAGTAGAGGACCATGTCGACAATCTTAAAAAGCTCTTTGAAAGATTAAGAAAGTTTCAACTTAAGCTCAACCCGGCTAAGTGCACATTCGGGGCCACATCAGGAAAATTATTGGGTTTTGTTGTTAGTGAAAGAGGGATTGAGGTGGATCCGGATAAAATCAAGGCTATCCAGAACTTGCCACCACCGCATACTCAAAAGGAAGTGAGGGGTTTCCTTGAACGATTGAATTACATCTCTCGTTTCATATCCCACCTTACTGCTAAATGTGACCCAATTTTTAAGCTTCTCCGAAAGCACAACTCGGGAAAGTAGGACCAAAATTGTCAGATGGCATTTGATAAAGTCAAAGAATACCTCTCGAACCTACCAATTCTAGTTCCTCCTATTCCGGGAAAGCCGCTTATTTTGTATCTTGTAGTTCATGAGCACTCGATGGGTTGTGTATTGGGGCAACATGACGAAGCAAGCAAGAAAGAGCGTGCAATCTACTACTTGAGCAAGAAATTCACGGATTACGAATCCAAGTATTCCTCACTAGAAAAAATGTGTTGTGCACTAGCCTGGACTGCCCAAAGACTCCGGCATTATATGTTGTATCACACTACTTAGTTGATTGCGAAGTTGGATCCCATTAAATACATAATTGAAAAGCCTTCTTTATCCAGGAGGTTAGCAAGGTGGCAGGTATTACTCTCCGAATATGATATTATCTATGTGAGTCAAAAAGCCATCAAAGGGAGTGCAATAGCTGAATTCTTGGCAGATCGAGTTGCAGAAGACTATGAGCCTATGAGGTTCGACTTCCCAGATGAGGATTTGATGACTGTCTTCAAGATTGATGATGAAGAGTCAGTAGGAGATAAGGCATGGAAGATGTATTTCGATGGAGCATCAAACATTCTGGGGCATGGTATTAGTGCAATCTTAATATCTCCAAAAGGGGATCATTACCCATTCAGTGCACGATTGGATTTCAATTGTACCAATAATATGGCTGAATATGAAGCATGTATCATGGGACTGCAAGCAGCCATTGAAAAGAAAATAAAAATGTTAGAAGTATACGGAGATTCTGCATTGGTAATTTACCAATTACGAGGGGAATGGGAGACAAGAGACTCAAAATTGGTCTTGTACCATGAATTCATCATCAACTTGATCAAACAATTTGAAAAGGTTTCTTTCGACCATTTACCTCGAGAAGAAAATCAAATGGCAGATGCTTTAGCAACATTAGCAGCCATGTTCAAAGTAAATGCAAATACTGAAGTGCAGCTCATTAAGATGAGTGTACGTGGTTCCCCAGCTCATTGCCTTAATGTGGAGGAAGAAATTGATGGTAAGCCTTGGTTTCATGACATTCTACAATATGTTAAGAACGAACAATATCCTAAGCAAGCCACGGAAAACGATAAGAGGACCATAAGAAGGTTAGCAATAGGATTCTTTCTCGATGGTGATATCCTGTACAAGAAAGGAAAAGACCAAGTTTTGTTAAGGTGTGTGGATGCTGTGGAAGCTAGAAAGATCCTTAAGGAGGTTCACGAAGGAAATTGTGGGACTCATGCAAATGGGCAAATGATGGCTAGAAAGATCATGAGAGCAGGCTATTATTGGATGACTATGGAAAGTGATTGCATTAAACATGCTCAAAGATGTCACAAGTGTCAAATATATGGTGATAAAATACACGCCCCTCCAACATCTTTGCACGTCATGACAGCTCCTTGGCCTTTCTCAATGTGGGGAATGGATGTAATTGGGCCAATCACTCCAAAAGCATCAAACGGGCACCGTTTTATCTTGGTGATAATTGATTACTTTACAAAATGGGTGGAAGCTACATCTTTTGCCAGTGTGACAAAGTCGGTGGTATGCAAGTTCATTAAGAAGGAGGTTATATGCAGATATGGGTTCCCTGAAAGGATTATTTCAGACAATGCTACAAATTTTAATAACAAGGTGATAGAGGAGGCATGTGATCAATTCAAAATCAAACATCATAATTCAGTGCCTTATCGTCCAAAAATGAATGGAGCTGTAGAAGCTGCGAATAAAAATATCAAGAAGATCATTCAAAAAATGACAGACACGTATAAAGATTGGCATGAGAAACTTCCTTTTGCTTTACATGCTTATCGAACGTCAGTGCGTACATCCACCGGAGCTACTCCATTCTCATTAGTATATGGAATGGAAGCCGTTTTGCCTATTGAGGTTGAGATTCCTTCCTTACGAGTATTGTTGGAGGTAGAATTGGAAGAAGCCGAATGGGTTCGTGCTCGATATGAACAGTTGAATCTAATTGAGGAAAGGAGGCTTAAAGCACTTTGTCATGGCCAATTATATCAAAAGAGAATGATCAGAGCATATGACAAAAAGGTTCACCCTAGTCAATTTCGGGCAGGGGAATTAGTTTTGAAAAGGATTCCATCTAATCAGCATGATCCTCGAGGAGAATGGGCACCAAATTGGGAAGGCCCGTACGTGGTGAAGAAGGCCTTTTCAGGGGGAGCGTTAATTTTGACGGAGATGGATGGGTATGAGTTACCAAACCCGGTCAATGGTGATGTGGTGAAAAAGTATTATGCTTGAAATGGGATTTAAGTTGAAAACCTGAAAAGGCGGCTTAGATTCAAAAAAAAAAGTCTAAGTTGAAAACCTGAAAAGGCGACTTAGATTCAAAAAAAAAAGAAAAAGAAAAAGGTGGGGTTTTTAAGTTGAAAACCTGAAAATGCGACTTAAACCCATAGGAGGTATCTAAGTTGAAAACCCGAGAGGGCGGCTTAGATAAAAAGGGGCATCAATTTTGTTGAACAGTTTTGCATCTCTAAAGGGGTCAAAGACATTTGGAAACATCTCCGACACATTGAGGTCATCAATCAGTGATTCATATAATAAAGATTCTAGATTATTTGATATGAGGAAGTCCAAAATTTTCTTATAAGGGAACTTTGGCCATTGTTACTATACACCTTTGATTCTTCTTTCATCTTCTATACCCTTGACCACTTTGAGTGAAATAAAATCATATTTTACCTATTGACTCGTTTGCCTTTCATTCATAATAAATGCATTGTACTTGTAAAATTTGAATGATTTTGATTAAATGAATAGTAAAAGGTATTTGCATTGCTTTGGAGAGATTTGAATGATTAAAAAGGAGGAATATGAAGGTTGGGATCCAATTTGTGGATGTATAAACATATGGACTAGTGCGGGGAAATCATACAAAGAAGTATTAACCCTCAGAGAAACTGGAGTTTTGGGATCCTACAAGTTCAAAGTTTGGTTAGCTATCCAAGCACCAGGGTTTGGGAATGAGTAAAACTTAATGAGTTAATCAAAGTTTATGGATTGAGTTGCATAAAGACTTGCATCAAAATTTAGAATTTAAAGTCACAGATATTCACATTTGCATAACTGATCATGCTATCCTCATATGTCATAAAGACTCATTGTTGTATTTTTCATATATGACCATGGTAATGATATTTTTAAGGTTTCTACTTTCAAAATCGAATTCACTTTTCTAAAGTGGGTCGAGCCTTGGTAAGAAGTCAAGGTAATGTGTTTCAAAATCGAATTCACTTTTCTAAAGTGGATCGACCCTTGGTAGGAAGTCAAGGTAGTGTGTTTCAAATTCGAATTCATTTCTCCAAAAATGAATCGAACCTTGGTAAGGAGTCAAGGTAGTGCGTTTCAAAATCGAATTCACTTTTCTAAAGTGGGTCGAGCCTTGGTAGGAAGTCAAGGTAGTGCGTTTCAAAATCGAATTCAGTTTTCTAAAGTAGGTCGAGCCTTGGTAGGAAGTCAAGGTAGTGTGTTTCAAATTCGAATTCATTTCTCCAAAATGAATCGAACCTTGGTAAGGAGTCAAGGTAGTGCGTTTCAAAATCGAATTCACTTTTCTAAAGTGGGTCGAGCCTTGGTAGGAAGTCAAGGTAGTGTGTTTCAAATTCGAATTCATTTCTCCAAAATGAATCGAACCTTGGTAAGGAGTCAAGGTACTGTGTTTCAAAATCGAATTCACTTCTTCAAAGTGGATCGAGTCTTGATAGGGAGCAAGATATTATGTGTTTTAAATCAAATCCATTGTTCTCATGGGTCAAACCTTGGTATGGAGTCAAGGTATTATTTTCGAGAATCAAACTTGAATTTTTCCAAAAAATATATATAAGAAAAAAAAAGGGTTCGGACAAAATTGTTGTCTAAAGTCTTTGCCCTATTCCTGATTCTCAGCAAGGTGCAAAGAGAGGCAGCTGTAAACACCGAATTTTGTCCGAGTAAAAAATAATAATAACAAATAATAAACAAAAAAATATAAAATTAAAAAAAAAGTCAATGCTTTTCCATGCAATTCCATGCACATCACGCAACCTTCTCTTAAAAAAATTAAATCAAAGAGTTAACCAAAAGGGATTTGTTGCCAAGAAGAAAAGAAATAAATAAAAGAAAGAATCAAGGAAATGATCAAGGAATTGAATTTAATTACCAAAAATAAAATTAAAAAAAGAGAGGAAAAGGAAATAAATTAAAAAGGGAGAAGGAGGAAGGGTCAAACAAAAATAAAAGCCCCGTAATCATGGTTTGGAGGCATTAAAGCTATTATTTTCTTTCTTAAAATAAATAAAAACAGCAAGAATAAAAAGGGATCCTAACCAAGGGAGCAAGACACGAGCTCTTTCCCTTGCTCACGTTCTACCCACAACGCCAATACATTGCCCCAGACCACAACACCCTCTCCTTTACCAAGCGCCCAGCCGCTGCTGTTAGTTTGCTGCCTTTGCCACTGCTTCATCCCATTTCAACCACCATCATCTTCAAGTCCCGTACGTTGCTCCCTGTTCAAGCCCTTTTGTTGCACTTCGCCTCCATCACCACCTTCAGTCACCACTCCCAGCCCCAAGCTGTCGTGTCCCTGTTACACCGTTGTAGCACCTCTGTCTGCGTCCTTGCCCATTTTTGCTGCTGCCTGCAACCTATCGATCCACTCCTGCTACCACGTCCCTGTGAAGAAAGGTTCCCTGTTCTGGATCCTTGTTCAAAACCATCTGCTGCCATCACTTCTTCTGCATCTCCACAAGCCTGGCACTATTCTGGTTTTAGTGTTCCTGCACAGCTCCATCCTCATCTGCTACCCGTGGCCTACATTTGCTGTTTGGCGTTGGTACTCGGTTTACATCATCTCGCCACTTACTTCTGTTAAAGGACACGATTTTTACACACGTGAAACAGAGAGAAAGAGGATAAGCAGAAAAGAAAAGCCAAAGAGCCAAAAGAAAGGAAACTGAGTCAAAAAAGAGAGGTATGTTCATTTGCTTTATTACGTGGTTTGCTTATTGAGTTGATTAGTCAAAATAGTGTTGTTTACATGTACAGGCGGTGCATTGTTTTACTCCCATTGATTTGCTATACATATTTATCATGTGACTTGCTTTTTGGGTTTGACTAGTCAATAGTGTTCTATTACTATTTAGCTTTACTGTGTGACTTGTTCTATTGGCTTGTTGTTAAGTTGATCAAGTCAAACACACTTTTTTTGCAAGTTTGAAAGCCTAGAGTAGTTTGTTTCAATTTGTTTGGCTCGTTGCTAATCTGAATATTTGAGTTGAGTAGTCAAACTTTCATAAACATGTTATTCATATACTTTATTTATATGTTAGTTTACGTTAGGATAATTTCTTTTGAAGTGATTCTTAATCTTTCGTCATGTCTAAAAATAAATAAACAAATAAAAATAAAAATAACATACATCAAATGAAATTCATAATATTTAAATTTACAAAATAAATTAAAAATAAAACAATCCATAACACAAATTTACAAAATTTTCATGAACAAATATTCCGAGGATGAGATTCCAAAGAGTCATAAATGATTGACATTTGAAAATCTCTAGGTGAGAAGATTTTTCTTAAATCTCGCCAGAATGATGGAAGATTTAAGTAAAATTTTCAATATTAATGAATTATATTTTAATATATATTTTTAATAATAAAACGTAGGATTTAATAATAAATCGAAAGTAAACAAAAATTGTTCCGATGATGCAATTCTAAAGAGTCGCAAATGGTCAACATTTGGAAATTGCTAAGTGAGAAGATTTTTTTTTAAATCTTGCCAGAATGATGGAAGATTTAAGTAAAATTTTCAATAATAGATATTTATTTTTTTGAAATAATAATAATGATAATAATAATTTAAATAATAAAAAAGAATGAAGAATAAATAAAAATAACTCCTATGATGAAATTCCAAAGAGTCACAAATGGTTGACATTTGAGAATTTCTAAGTGAGAGAATTTTTCTTAAATTTTGCCGGTATGTTGGAAGATTTAAGAAATGTTCTCAATATTTTAAAATAGTAATAATAAAAGATAAATTATAAAACGTTTATAAAATAAAAATAAAAATAAATAATAATAGATGGATATAGGATTAATAATGTATAATAATAATTAATAAAGATTATTCCAATGATAAGAGTCCAAAAAGTCACAAATGGTTGGCATTTGGAATTCTTTAGGTAAGAATTTTTCTCGAAGTCTTACCAGAATGATGGAAGACTAAGAGAATTTTCGATATTAATAATCTAAATTTATAAATAAATAAAACAATAAAATGAATAAATAAAATTAGATAAAGAAAAATAGAGAAAGATAAATTAAATAAAGATTAGGTTAAAAAATAAATTACAAAAGATTTAATCCGACGATGGAATCTCTTCAAGCAAGTCAAATGGTACTACTTGAAAATTCTTGAGGTGAGGATAAATTTTCAAGAAATTCCGCCAGAATGATGGAGAGTTTCTTAGAAAATTTACCAATATTTAATTATTTGGAATAAAATAAAAAAAATACGACAAATTAAGATTATTCAAACAAAACCGTCTTAAGATAGCACAAGATTAATCAGGTACCATTCTAGAATGGGCGTTGTGAGGGTGCTAACACCTTCCTCACACGTAATCGACTCCTGAACAGTAAATCTGAAAAGAAGATCAATCCTTATTCTTAAATGAGGATAGGTGACCAATCACACCTAGGCTAAAAATGATTGGTGGCGACTCCATTGAACCATGTCTAGCGGTTAGGTCTAGGGCCTAAAGTCGTTACGACAATTGATTATCAGTTTTTAGTATTATTCTCTGCTTTGAAGTAAGTGCATCCGAAATCTGTTTGTGGTCAGTAATTGTTTCAGTACTTAAGGATTCATACCAACTCTTGTTGACTTTGAAATTTTCGTATGATTATTCGTTCGACTAAATGTATTAGAATTCAGTTTTTCAACTTTAAGTATACGGATTTTTGTAGTGTTGAATATTTTGGGTGATGTCATGGCGTTGAGTCAAATGGTGGTATTTCTAGATCTCATATTTAGACTCGGAAAGTGAGATACACAAGATATCTTGCAGATTAATATTCGCACAGTCTTAGCCTCGAATGAGAATTCATGTAGATACACCAGTGTACAAAATGCAACGTCATGCATATATGTCATGTTATTTGCTACCATGCATTCATATACATATAGACCAACATGAGCCTAGTATCTATTTACTTAAACTACTTACTGAGCTGTGGTTTTGCTCACCCTTTTCTAGCAATATTATAGATCATACGAGCTAGACTTCACACTTGGAGTTTTGGTGAAAGGCCTTGGTGATGATCTTTATTAGCGACACTAGTCTAAGTCCTCCGAGTGTTGTTTTTGTTTCGCCTAAGATATAAAAATGGTCATTTTGTTTATCATGTATGACATTTAAAATGCACAGTACATGCTTATGGAATTATTTTGGGATGTAACTTAAGATCGCTCTAGATTATTATAGGCTGATATGATTATCAAGTGTGATCCGGGAAATGATTGATGTACGACAAATATGAGCCTTGTGGAATGCCATATATTTAACTGATGATTTTTGGAAGTATATGTAGTATATGGTGATATAGACTGTGAATTTTTGGATTGAAATATGTTGTTGGGAATAGTTGTTATTTTGCAAGTTAATTACTGGGAAAAATCGATTATATATAAGGGGGAGTTTTCAACATTTTTCTTTTACCAATTTAATATTGAATTAAAGTATAAATCAAGTTGAGTTGTTCTAAGAGATAGTAAATTAAATGGTAAATGTAAAATTAAATCGAATTGAGAAATGCGAATTTAGTTTAGAAGCCACACCGACATCGAATACAAACCTTACAGTGAAAAGAAAAATTTAGTTCAAAAAATTGGTAATTTGTAATAAAGTGACAAGTACACGTCACGGTTTTCAGGTCATGACAACAGATCGATTGAGCGCAGCCAGGCATGGGTGGATCTTCGGCGGCATTCCTTCCCTCTGGCAGTGGCGGCAATGGTAGTGAAATGGTAGGTTTTAGCTCTACCAACCTAAGGTCAGTTTTCCTCCTTTTGTTATTGTGCTAATGGGTTTTTGTGGATGATTTAATTCCAACACTTTAATGAAAGATTTCACCGGATATTCCCGAACAGGGGATCTTAAGATAGATTGACCATTTGGCCTTAGATTGGTCCGAGTCATTTGTCAATCAATTGAGTTGTAGAAATGAGAAGGAACCTTAGAGGATTTTAAAGCAGCTGTTTAACTCCACTACTGAAATGACGAGTTTTGGAGTTTTGGTTATTACTTTAACCTTTCGGACAGAATTAAGCTTTAATATTCTTTTCTAGTGCTAGAAGCCGCAGCGTAACACACATGCATGCACACGTACACACATCAAGAGTTCATCATGTATTACAATATCCAGGCTAGTGATTTTTTGTCAGCCAGAAGATGTGATTATTAAAGTGTTTCAATTGCTGACCGTTTTACTGGATCTTGTGATGAAATGAAGATTTGGTGAATTATTCATTTGTTCTTATTGTGCATGTTTGAATTGAAGATCCCTCTAATTAAATTTTCAATTAATTTCTTATATAAATATCTCACATTCAGCTTCAGATAGACATAGGATATTGCGGTTAAATCCTTTTGGGTTTCATTATAGTGTAGGGAATACGAGGTCTCCTTTTGAAAAACAATGGTAATCTGCTCTTTTAAAACTGCAAAGTGTCGTAATTTTTGAAGATATAATGAGAATGTTATTCTACTTTTGTTGTAAATAAAACAAAATAAAGATTTTAATTTGCTTGTATATTTATCTGTTTGAACTCATAAATTTTGAATAAAACATTCTCCATTTAAAATTTCTTTCCTCCTCCCTTCCCCCATTCTCTTCAAAAAAGGGTGGAATGGGGGGTTTGGATTGCAGCATGTGTTTTTTGTTGCTTTGAATTGGTTTATCTGTGGGTTTGACAGTTCTTTTATATATATATATATATATATATATATATATATATATATATATATATATATATATATATATATATATATATACATATATATATATATATGTATATATATTCACTTCCTTTTTGTCTCCCTGTTAATTTGATGATCATGCCTTTTGATTTGTCCTTCATCTGAGGTTTGGCTAGTTTAGATTATTTTATCTATGATGTTTGGGGGCCTTACGGTTGAACCAAAACACTAAAATGAAAGCTGAGTTTCCTGTTTCTGTTAATTCCAAGGGCTGATGAAGAAAGATTCATTGTTGCCTCCCACAAGAGAGCCTATAGAGGTCAATCAATGCTAGCAGCGGCCCCTGTTCGACAGAGGGAACTTGTTGTCACTGGGCACTGGTGTCAATTGAGGGAAAGGAATTAAAGCAACGAAGGAGAAAAATATCGAAAACTTTCTCAAAAGGTAGAGAATTCAGTGACTTTCGTATGGCAATGCTCAGAAACTAGTTTGGCCGGATAAACTTCATTTAATCGGTTGTTCACTTGTGAAAAAGGTCATCCTCAAGTTGTAAGTCGTATTTTTTGCTCTTAAGTTCAATGTCTTTACTTTCCAGGTCCCATGTTTATGAGAAGAAGGCTGAGACAAGTTGACCCCCTGTTTCTTTAATCTTTTTATTCTTTGCCAAAGCATTCATTATCTTTTTTTATTTTATTTTTTTTATAATTGGGGCTATAAGATGCAGTCGCTTGAGCTCGAGGTCTAATTTTATAGCATGTCGTATTCTTCCTTTAATCATTTGAACAAAAAATCGTTAAATTATTGTTTCTTATCTTGAAACTAAAGAAAGAGAAACCAAATCCAGGAAAATTGTTTCAAGGAGGGGAAGGTTGAAATTCAGTTATTTGCATTTTGCAGATGATAGTATCTGGAGTTGATGCAAATTTGCAATTATGTGAGGGTAATTCTTGACAACTGCTATGCCTTCCCTAGAGAAAAGTCAAGCTGAGAATGTGAACTGGTTGTCAACTTTTACCTAAGGTTTTAGGGGAATGTTTAGTAGATACAGTAAAACTGTCCTAAGATCTGGGGATTGACGTGGTGGATATGGAAGAAAAAGAACAGGACTCGCACCAAATATTAGATGAAATTATTAATTTTTTTAAAAAATTTATCTAATTTTTCAGTTAGCAAAACAGTTAAATCAAAATATAAAATTCGAAAATCCTCAGGCGATTATTTTAACATATTTAAACTATATCATGCAATGTTTATAAATTATTATTATTATTATTTGAAATAAATCTCCAGTACTTTCATTGCTCAATAACTAGTTCAGAAAATTCTGTATTATTAATAATGTCAATGTCAGGCCAGTCCTCAACCCAGATCTTCTCCCTTTGACTCTGCAAGCGATACTTTGCTAACAGTTAAGCTGCCTGGTTTCCCTCCCTTCTTGTGTGGGTAAACATATAATACTCGTAGAAGCCCAATCTGCATTTTGCTTCATCAAGAATTTAAATCAAATGGAGATTGGTCTGTTTCCTTCATTCTCAGTCGTTTAGTGGCTGTCAAGCAAATTCATGTTGATCAACATTTACATATAAGTTTTTAAACATAACAGATGTCATATCTATCAAACCATTAGTACGATGATTTATTTCAGAACTTATTTTCATGCTGTGGTTCTAAATGCATATTATGATTATAGGTTTAATCCTTATAAATACATTCGGCCAATTCCATTACACTTACTTAGGTACCTAAGACTATCTGTTTTTCTGTTTCCAGAAACTCTATCTTAGCCTGCAGTCACACAAAGACAATATTGTCAGCATAGCTATAAAACACATATATGGGTTTCAAGTATGATCTGGAATTAAAAGAAGATTAAAAAGATAAAACTTACAATAAAGACGCAAAATCCATAAAATACTACAGAAATATTTGAGAGATTTACAGACAGATTGTGCACTAAAATCTTATACCACAAGTGCGTGTGTCGCTACAGGTAATAAGAAATGAGTGGAGCATTGTTTTCATAAGAATTATTTTGTAACGGCCCTTTATACCAAAATTATGAGCCAAATTTTTCCTTTTTCACTTAATTTTGGTTAGGCTATGCTTAGTGTCTCAAATTTATTCTTAAGCTAAATTTACATTAGCTAAGTCAATATCCTATAATCACTTTGGTCTCAGTTCAAAACTTCTGACTAAGCATGCAATCACATTTTAAAATTATATTACTTAACAAAATTTACGTCCACCAAAGTTGCATGCATCATTACTTACCATAAAGGTATTAAGTGTTTCCTTTAATTACATCCCCCTACTATAAAAGTACTGAAAAGCAAGTCTAAATATAAAATAGATATCTGTACATCATGTACCTTCAAGGGCAATACAAAAATCTCGAAGGACGTGTCAAAACCTCTCGTACAAGTCGCCTACTGCAAATAATCTAGAAGGTGGAGAAGGGGAGGTGAGCTTTTTGGAAAGCCCAATAAGAGATATATATAAAGAGACAGATACTGTAAACTATATGCAAGTCTCTGAAACAATTAATAAGTTCTAAAACGTAAGGGATATTTCTAAATTAGATAATTTTATTCGGAAAGGAATTCATGTATTCTGAAAATCAAATGTAAATCAAATCCGTATAACAGATCACTTAACAAAGCCATGCTATGCAAATGTGTGAACAATCATCTTCGTAAATCGTATCATTTTTCAAATCAAATCATAAAAATTCGTACCAAATCATTTTCAGATTTTAGAATCCAATCATAGCAATCCATTTCATATCATTTCCAAAATTCAGAGTTCGAAAATCAGATATTCAGAAATCATTCAGAAATTAGAAATAACAGAAAGTGGAGACATAGCAGTAACTCGGTATACATCAAGCAGCAAAGATATCCTATAAGGATAATAACAGATAGACGTATGGCCATAGTCCAAGTGGTCTACAGTAAACACTGATCAGGTGTCATCTGTGACCGCTACGAACTGGATCAAATCACACAGCAACATAGTGTGCAAAATTCATATCAGATACAAATACTATAGGCCCCGAAGGTCACACTATAGCCAGATACTATAGGCCCCGAAAGTCATGCTATAGCCAGATACTGCAGGCCCCGAAGGTCACGCTGCAGCTAGATACTGCTGGATCCAAAATATACAGCAGTCCAGATACTGTAAGATGACGGTTAGCTAGTGTCTCAAAACATAACTTTCATAGTTCAGAGTTCAAATCCGTAAGTCAAAACATACAGATATTTATAAAAGTTAATAAAACAGATTATTGCATAAAATCAGAATTATTTTCCAAATATTTAAAAAACTTAATAATTTCCAAAATATATAAAGAAATAGGTTTTAGTACCATAATTTATAATAAATGCATAAAACCAAATTTAAGCTAGAAAAGTCATAAGTCTTTAAAATCAAGCAATTTAATAAACTTTCAATAAAAATTGAATTCTTTAGATAAATGCATGTTAATGCAAAGTTTTATAAATCCAAATTCGGAGGAGTATTTTTAAAACTCATAAAGGTTCCGAAAATCAATTAAAATGCAAGGAATTCCAAAAATCCGAAAACTTTATAACTTTTCATAAATATTTCTAAAACACTAACTTTAGGTAATTTTCATAAAATAAAATTTACTTTAAAAATTCATGAATATACTAAAATCATGCAATTTAATATTTCTAAGACTGAATTTCCTTCAAAGTTTTATTCTTAAAAAGTTTTCTTAGCTTTTTAGCCGAAATCGCAGAAATCAATATTCTTATGAAAATTCGATAGCATGACGGAATTAAATTTCTAAAGTCTTGCAAAGCATACGCAATTCATAAAACACAATGCAATTGATCTTAAAATCATTTCAGTATCTCTTACGTTCCTTATACATATCCCTTACCTAATAGTCGTGATGCAGCTTATCTGGATCAGTCCAAGAAACCAAAGTGCAGTTGCGAGTTTAATACCACCCCAATGCCAACTCACTTCCTGACTGCAAAAAATCATCAAAACACTTTAATTCCTAAAATTAGCTTTTCATTCCGAAATTTTCCTTTAATATTTTTCCAAATATTTCCTATACCAAAATTACATACATTTCATATCGTATTCATCAACACTTAATTATTGATAGTACTCAATATATTCGCATTGCTTTAATGTGCAGCTATTTAGTTAAAATCCTATTTTGTTCTTCTTCATCGAGTTCATGGTATACATATACTTATACCTATATACAATATATATATATATATACATATATATATATACACATATATATATACTCCACCTTATCCATACTTATGCACCCATACTCATCTAAATTTTATTCAACCATATCACATAATAATTGTACAATGCATTTTAGCACTTCCTTGTATTTATATATATTTTTCCTCCTAGACCTACTTCAAACAAATATCATTATCACTATTTATTTATCTTTAAAACTCCCATTATCACAATACAATTTACTTAAAAATGGTTGTAACAATTCTCTTACCCTTGAAAGCTTCCAATTGGACCTTCTCCACCGATTAGCTCCCCATTGTTTTGGAGCTTTTGTTTTCTTCCAAATGCAGCAAATCCTACATTCATGTAATGCCTTATAATTAATCTACTATCTTTACAAATGAATCTTAAGCTAATAAGCATTTCTTACCACAACTCTCTATATGATCGGAACCTTTAAAATTTTAGGCGTGCCTTTACTGCTTTAATTGGCTGCTACAGCAAGTATCCTTATCATTAGCTTGATCGTTTAGCTCATTAGCTGATTTCACGGCAGCAATATTCTCCTGCCCTCAACCTTCAAGACAGTCCAAAAGCAACCACTGAAACTAACTTCCAAACTCAGTTTATACTCAGCCTCTGGTCAAGGTCAACACAGCCACATACACCTTTTATTTTTTTTTTGCCCCGTAAACACTGCCTCCAACCTCCCCGAATGTCAGCCTCTGCCTTTATTTCTTGTCACGCCCTTCCTCCCTTGCTCGGTAGCCTCGTTTCACCTCTCCCTTACGCTTCACCACTGCTTCATGTTGATAACCGAAACCAAAACCATTAGTTCTAGCTTTTAATTGTTACATAACTTAGCCTCAAAAATCTTACCAAAATGCTAGCCGAATTACCTTATCCTCGTTCTGGTTTATAGCAGCTCGAAGATGGCCCTCAACTTGTCTCTATTCTGCCTCTCCTTCACGTAACCTTGCTGCTATTCCAACCCACTTCACTCACATCTTAGCTTTCTCAATTCGCTTTCAACATTTCCTTTCACTACAGCTATTTCCTCTTCCCGTTCCTCTGCTCTCAGTCTTGATCTCCTTCCCGATTTCCTTTTGCTGCAGTTTCTCCTTCCTTTCAGCCACTGCAGTTTCTCTTTCTCTCAAGGCTCTCCTTCTCTCTTTCTCTTACTGCTTCTACCAGCTCTGTTTCACGTTTTCTTCCTTCTCTTCTATCTTTTCTCTTTTTGCTTTCTTTTCTATTTTAAATCGGGTTTTGTTTTCTTTAAAAGAAACAGAGGCTGGTTTTGTTTTGTCTAAAGAGGCAGAGCCTCTGTCTGGTTTTTGTGAATCTGTGGATTCCATCTCCCACTATCGTGGGAATAAGAGAGGGAAGTCGGTGGCTTCTCAGGGAAGCCAAATCCGACTTTCCCTCCTTTTCTTTTTTATATTCATTTATATATATTTAAAATATATATATTTTCTTTTATCTTTGATTTTTTTTGGTGATTGGAACCTATAAATATTATACTTAATATATATATATATAGACATTTAGACAGCTATATATCTTATTTGTATTATTCACATGTATACCACATTTAATTTAATATACATGTCTTTTTATTTAATTAAATAATTATATATACTTATATATATTTATTTTTTTAATTATTTAATCCCTCACATACTTGTACATAGGTTTATAACCATATTTACGTTATCATTAACGTATTTCATTCTTATATATAAAAGTACCATTTATCTTCTTTATCAAATTAATATATATATATATATATATCTCAAACCTATATATAATCTAAAGTATATATATTAGTCATTTTATGATCAAATGCACTAACTTCACATTTTCGGTTTCATTACTAAAATAATAACTTCGAAATACATCTCGATACTTAATTCATTTAAATTTTTTCTTTTATTTCACAAATTCTATATGCAAATTTGCGGTCTTCACATATTTAGATTGTTCTAATTAAGTACTAAAATCAATCATCTTAGATTTATTCAAACAATTAAATTTTTATTAAATGATCTCATCTAAAAAAAATAAAATTGGCAAAATAAAACTAAAAAGCATAAAAAAATAAATTTAAAATGCTTAAAAATAAAAAGGTAAAATTAAATTAATGAACATAGAATAAAACAAAATTTTAAAACTAATAAATTAAGCTAATCTTAAAAATTAATCTATTATAATACTCAACTAAATAAATAATTATTAAACTGAGAAATACTTTTGAACTTAAAGGTTTTTTAATCACGCAAAATAAAAAGAAAATAGCAAACTAAAGAAATTTGAAGCAGCCAAACTTTGTCCATGCTTCAAGCCACGCCGCAACCTGTCGTTGTGCGTGCTCAGCCATCTTGCCGCCAGCTCATACAAGCCACACGTCTCCAGCTCATGCTGTCCACCCACAAACTGTACATGGAAGCAACACAGGCAGCGAGCGTCTTCCTTCGACCGATCAGCCAAACGCAGCAATCCAGCCTTAACGTCCCAGCCAAGTCCCAGCAGCGTATCAAGCCAGCTCAAGCCACATCTGCGTCTTCTTCTCAAACGCCAATCGGCTTGCGGTGCCGAGAAAGGGTGGGGGCGAGTTTTGCATGTTCTAGCACCTTGTCCAGGTTTGTCACACAATTGACACAATGCGTGATCGATTATTGTTGTTAAAAAGTTACTAAGATTTACAACACCATTTCTTTTAAGCTCTTAAAATCGTATATCTTTTCCATTTCAAATACCTAATTTTTAATCTTGTTTAATAATGAAATTCTTCTATTTTTTTAATATTTCATATTAATTTTTAATATTATTCTTTATATTTTATATTAAAAATTAGAGAACATCATCAATTTTATAATAAAAATCAAAAGCTTTATATAAAATACATATTTTTAATTACTATAAAAGTAAATAAAAAAGTATAGGAGGATTATTATTTTTTAAAGTACAAAAATATATGAATATAAAGTTTTCTTTTTTCATTCACAATTTTAATAATGTAAATGCCGATTATGCGTCATAATTTTAATTAAAAAACATACTGATATAAAATAATTATTTCATTTTCATTCACATCTTTTTCTTAGTCGCATTCGAGATTGTAAAGTCTTTATCATAAAATCCATAAGATACTACAGAAATATTTGAGAGATTTACAGACAGATTGTGCACTAAAATCCTATACCACAAGTGCACGTGTCGCTACAAGTAATAAGAAATGAGTGGAGTATTGTTTTCATGAGAATTATTTAGATTGTTCTAATTAAGTACTAAAATCAATCATCTTAGATTTATTCAAACAATTAAATTTTTATTAAATAAACTCATCTAAAAAAATAAAATTGACAAAATAAAACTAAAAAGCATAAAAAAATAAATTTAAAATGCTTAAAAATAAAAAGGTAAAATTAAATTAATGAACATAGAATAAAACAAAATTTTAAAACTAATAAATTAAGCTAATCTTAAAAATTAATCTATTATAATACTCAACTAAATAAATAATTATTAAACTGAGAAATACTTTTGAACTTAAAGGTTTTTTAATCACGCAAAATAAAAAGAAAATAGCAAACTAAAGAAATTTGAAGCAGCCAAACTTTGTCCATGCTTCAAGCCACGCCGCAACCTGTCGTTGTGCGTGCTCAGCCATCTTGCCGCCAGCTCATACAAGCCACACGTCTCCAGCTCATGCTGTCCACCCACAAACTGTACATGGAAGCAACACAGGCAGCGAGCGTCTTCCTTCGACCGATCAGCCAAACGCAGCAATCCAGCCTTAACGTCCCAGCCAAGTCCCAGCAGCGTATCAAGCCAGCTCAAGCCACATCTGCCTCTTCTTCTCGCACGCCAATCGGCTTGTGGTGCCGAGAAAGGGTGGGGGCGAGTTTTGCATGTTCTAGCACCTTGTCCAGGTTTGTCACACAATTGACACACACAATGCGTGATCGATTATTGTTGTTAAAAAGTTACTAAGATTTACAACACCATTTTTTTAAGCTCTTAAAATCATATATCTTTTCCATTTCAAATACCTAATTTTTAATCTTGTTTAATAATGAAATTCTTCTATTTTTTTAATATTTCATATTAATTTTTAATATTATTATTTATATTTTACATTAAAAATTAGAGAACATCATCAATTTTATAATAAAAATCAAAATCTTAATATAAAATACACATTTTTAATTACTATAAATGTAAATAAAAAAGTATAGGAGGATTATTATTTTTTAAAGTACAAAAATATATGAATATAAAGTTTTCTTTTTCATTCACAATTTTAATAATGTAAATGCCGATTATGCGTCATAATTTTAATTAAAAAATATACTGATATAAAATAATTATTTCATTTTCATTCACATCTTTTTCTTAGTCGCATTCGAGATTGTAAAGTCTTCATCAAAAATCCAAGAGAGAATAAAAAATAATTTTATATAGGATTTGATAATTACAGTTACTAAATAATTTTGGGGCTAGCGGGAGAAGGCGGAAAGGCGTTGGGCTTTAGGTCACAATTGGTGTGAATAATTGTTTGGATTAAAAAGTGGAAATTCCTTTGCCTTTTATGATGTTGATGTAAACGTGAGTTATGGTTTGTTGTTCCCCTCATCATTGATGGTATTTTTGGATTTATTGTTTTTCTACTATGTAACAATATAATATGTTAACCAAAAACAATGTAATATAATGTGCATTTTCCTTTTTTTTAATTTTAATTAAATTGTCTATATTCAAAAAAAAAAAGAAGCATAACACAACAAATCAATATGAAAATAATGGATCATTAAATCGTTTGAAGAAGAAATTAAATTCATGCAAAATCTAAAATATTCTAACAGTAACTAAAAAAATAATCGTCGTATTTAAAAGATGAATATAGAATTCTTTGATAAAAATATGCTAATAATTCATTTTTAAGTTTTTAAAGTATTTATAGAAATCTTACTATGAGGTTGATATATTTTCTACCCACATCAATTATTAATATTATTATTATTATTTTGCATTTTGGATATGATAAAAGTAATGATAGAAAAAGAAAGTGATGAAACATATAAATAGGGCCTTTAATTTGAAGCAAAGTAAAATGAGTATTGCAGCCCACTGATCAATCGGTCTGCAACCAGCAACCTATAGCCCCTGTTGTCTAGCACAGTCACGCAAGACCAGTCACCAAGCTTCATGCAGCAAAGAACCCAGCGTCCGCCACTGCCGCAACAGCCTTCTTACAAGACATGTCCAACAACATCTCGCGCCTCTGCTATAGCCCCAACGACAGTAGCAACGCATCTGCTCTTCCTCACTGTCTAGCTATCCTTCTCCAGCCACGCCAACGCCACAGCAGCACTACACCTCCGCTAGTTCTGAATTGATTGTTGTTCAAAAGAAGTTGAGATTAATTGCATCTTGAATAACTAATTAAAAAAAAAAAAACTACACCGAAAACTTAAAACAATCTATGAAAACCTAAGCTTCAAAAAAAAAAAAAGGAAAAATGCAGCAAGGGAAAACGAGTTTAAGCAAGTGGCTCTGTTACCCAGCCTCTTGTCCACGTCTTTTTGGCCGCCTTCATCTTCTTTATGTAGTGCTCTAAATTAGGTCTTCTTTTTATCTTTCTTTGGCAAGAAGCTCTAAACTTTTATTTGCAGTATTCAATTAAACGCCAAATAATCTCATGTATTTTTTTTTTCATCTTGAAGGTGGTTTATTTGACTTTTAATCCAATTTCTTTTATTTCCATAATGTTTTTGAGTTTCTTACACATAAAGAAAAATTGAATAAATAAAAAATAAATTAAATTAAAATTCCAAATTTTAATAAAAATCATGCAATAAGACACCTTAAAATGAGATAACTTAAAAGACTTATCACAATTATTTGTAAAGACCACCAGCTTTGATACCATTTGCAAAATATGGACTGTCTTCTTTTGTGATAACCAAGAATTTTTCATAAATGATAATCAATTTAATATGTTACTTGAGAAATGCAATGATTGGGAATTTTCAAGAAGTATGAAGAATTATGGAAGTAGTGAACCAAGTGTGAGAATTCAATTTTTAAAGGTGATTTATTTAAATTACTTGGAATTATGAGAAATCAAAATTATGAAAATTAAGTATAATAAGTGGGAGAATTAAATTGAAAATACCTCATTTCTTAAGAATTGAAATTTTGGTGATTAAGGAATTGTAAGAATTATTTGGTTGGAAATCTTTGTTTGAATGATAGAAAATTATGAATATTTAACTCTAACATCCATAATGGACACATTATACTGAAATGAAAGATTTATCTATTTGATTAAAGTGTTTTAATAATTTATATGGAAATTTATTTATTTAAGTGATTATTTGTGCAAAATGTTAAACCCAACGGCTAATCAGCGACGCATGTTTCATACAATTGTCATCTCACGGAAAGATCTCCACATATAGACAAAAGTTAAAAGAAAACTGCAGCTTAAAACACTTGTTGCTTATAATTCTATTTATTTAAGTGATTTCTAAATTGTAGGAAATTAATTATAATAAATTTTAAGGATTCAAAATTTTCTATATAACCACATGTATCATCATTTATTTTACAATCTGAGATTAGTCGTATTCGGATCGAGAGTAATAAATGATAAAGCCCTTACAATAATAATACTCCAAGAAAAATAGGTATATATACAGATATTTATATTTATACATTAGATAAATATATATTATGTAAAAAGATATATATATATATATATAAATCTCTTTATAAATATTGGATATATATATATTTATATTAGTGTCTCTCACCCACCAAACCCTTCCGCTACATAGCAAACTGACCCACCTCAAAAAAATTAACAGAGAAAGGACCTCAGAGAAACAAGGTGAAAAAAGACATAGAAAGGAGAATAACAGAGAAAGAGGAGATCGAGAGGAAGAACCGAAGAAGAAAACTGAAGCACGGTGCCGAGCCGTTGGAAGAGAG
The DNA here is from genome assembly GCA_032173925.1 of Heritiera fomes. Lineage (NCBI taxonomy): Eukaryota > Viridiplantae > Streptophyta > Magnoliopsida > Malvales > Malvaceae > Heritiera > Heritiera fomes. The sequence goes on along the minus strand of JAPDPM010000001.1, from coordinate 21,326,584 downwards.
AGGCTGGAAGTGGTGCTAGATGTGGCATTTAGGGGCGAAATCAGGGGAAATTTTGGGGCTTACACGGGGGACGAACGAGCTGAAAAAGGGCTAGATTTTAGGCTCCAAACAAGGGTCGAATTGGAGCTTTTGGAGCTTAGAACAGGGTAGACGCAACAGCTGATTGGGTGAGTTTTGAGTGCTGAAATAAGCTGAAAAACAGGCGCTGATTTAGGGCTGAGAAGGTGCTGGAATCAGGGACTAAACATGGGTAAGAGCTTGGTGTTTTGGTGCTGGCACCAAAACAGGGGACGAACAGGGGTCTCTTTGGGTGCTGATCAAGAGCTGAAAACGGGCTGTGAGCTGGCTATTTAGTGCTGAAACTGAAGCTCGAACAGGGTTTGAAACAAGGAGATTGAGGGCTAGACAAAGCTCACAGGATGAGAGAAAAAAGAGAGGAAGAAAAGGGGAAGAAAAGAAGAGAAAATTTGGGATTTTTTAAACTAGTGTGTTAGTGTAGATTTGGGGGAGAAGGTCATAGATCGGTCATTTAATTCTATAAAACTTAAAAAAAAAATTATTTAATTATACCAAGTGATTTTGTAACTTTTGAATGTGTAGTAGTGTCTTAAGGTGGTGTATCAAGAGGTTGGCTAAGTTTGAGGGTAAACGTTAATCTTAGAGTTGATAAGATATTTTCATAAGATAGTTTTAGTATTATATTGTATAGATTAGTATTATAACGGTTTGATGATGGAAATTGTTGAGAATGTGTGATATTAATATTTAGTAGTAAATTGAACGTTGTTATATGTTGAGATGTTGTTTGGAACATTGTTTGGAAATTTTGAAAGTAAATTGGTTAGTATTATAATGGTTTGATGATGGAAAATTGTTGAGAGTGTGTGATATAAATAGTTAAGTAGCAAATTGAATATTGTTATAAGTTGAGAAGTTGCTTGAAACATTATTGGAGAAATTGGAAAGTAGATTGAGAATTTATCTTAGCAATTATGTTGTGATATATATGTTTATATACATATGCATATGTACGAGTATATGTGAGATGAAAACCTCTATGATTGAATTTATGTGAGAACACTAGGATGTGAATTGTGTTGTGGCTGATGGATACTTATTAAAGTACGGATTTTGGTACTCTATGAAAGTGGAATAGGTAACTTGGATGTGAAATTTTGAAATATGGGTTAAGAAGACTATCTAAGTGCTTAAATGTTCATGTTTAAATTTTAAAGAAAAACAAACTCTAAGAGAGGTGTGCAAGTTTGGCCACCAAGGGTTACTAGGGGTAAGTTTCAATTCAAGCCTTGAATTCAATATATGTGATGTGTTTTGAAGTTCCATGAATGAATATAGCCTTAAATTGCATAGAAAACCCTTGGAGCAATGACCTGTAGGTTTGGCCACCTAGGGTTGTGTAACGTACTATTTACCTAAAATTCAAACTAACTTTTTCCTTTTCAATTCATTTAGGTTAGGCCGTTTGTCAAGTCATTTATTTCATTTCATTCAATTTTGTAAATCAGCACATTAAGAACAACCTTGATATCATTACGAGTAACTAATTGTAACAGTCTAAATGCACAGTAAATAACAAACTTTTACGCATTTCTGACGGTTGGGCTGTTTGTAATGCCTCTAACACTTGAACAATAATAGTAATAAATAGTAAACATTTATTTGATTTATAATTCAAAATATGAAAATCTTACAATGATCCTTATTCTTTACATCCCTTGTTTCTATTTTACAATTTAAGTGGTACTATATAATTTATCTGAAGTATAGAAGAGAGTACAAATACCTCTTAGTCTGACACAAGAAGTCTCGGTAATCAAATATTAGTCGATCCTCTAATGTATATCCCCTTTTAATCCCTTTTTATTTCCTATGGAGTTGGAAAAAAAGGGGTGAACGACAACTTGCTCAGTAAATGAGTTGTGTGCCAGCTTGATATAATGAAATCTATATGTAGGAAAATATTTATTTTCCTAATGGTGTACTAAGCACAGTAAAGGAAGGATACTATAGTCGGCTGGGAAATCCAGATGGAGCATGGAAGGTATTTTGAAATGCCTGTCTTGTCCCGAAAACCTAGACCGACTATAGGGAATAATTAATAAATTGTTATATTAAAACAATTTAATTATCATTTCCCCATAAATGTAAATGGAATAAACCATTTAATTTTCATCTTTTCAATAACAGTTTAAAACACATGACAGTATAGTAATAAAATAGTACAGTGAACAGTAGGTATAAAACCATAGAAACAGTAAACAGTCATTTCAGTACAGTGGTTTATATATATCCAAAAATCATTGGATAAACAGTTCAGCAATTATTTCTAATTTTAGAAATAATTTTCATAATATTCTTTTCCAATAAACAGTGGTTCTTAGTACAGTTCAGTAAACAGAAATCAGTACGATATAGTTCAGTAAACAGTATTCCTCAGTACAATACAATACAGTAAACAACATTCAGTAAAATCCATTTCAGTAAATAGTAATCAGTAGGTTGAGACTAGGCATCACCCTAAATCATATCATGCTATAATCATCTCCTAAGAGACACAATAACAGTATACAGTTAGATTTATGGCCATAGTTTATAGGGCGTCCTTGGTGTACACTTGCCAGGTGACTTCGGGATTGCTGATGACTTGGCAGGTCAATTAGCCATGTGACAGTACAGTAAACAATGAGCATGAAATTGGGGCCTAAAGTCTCAAAATCATTTATTTTCCATTAATATACCTTTAAGGAATTTTAATAAATTTAATCATTTATTTAAATAAATAATTCCAAGAAGGTATTAATTTCATATCTCCAAATGCAGTGAAAACAGTCGATAAATATTCATGTATTTAGTGAGAAATCTCATAAATATTCTTTTTGAATATTTAGTGTTATAAAGAATATATTTTATTCTCACTTAAAAATAAAAATTCATAACATGAATATTTAAATTAACATTTTTCAACAATTTCCAAATTATGGAAAATCTTATGGAAATGATTTCCAAAATTCACAATTTATTCAATTTATGCTTCTAAAATATTTCATGATATTTTAGAATAATTTTGAAAATTTTCCGGCAGCATAACGGTTACGGATTCCTGATCTCTTGCATAGAAATTACAATATATAAAACCAGCTTTCAACCACAATTTGCATGATTTTCAAAGCAATTCAAGCTTCCAATAATTTCATAAAATTATACTTGATAAACCATGCAATTCATTATATCCTTACAACTCACACACTTCTCCCTTACCTGTCTAGTATTACCAACTCTTTCGGTAGAATCAAACGAAAACCGTAAATCCCGACTGCAAAATAATTCCACCAAAATTCTTAGTTCATTTAATACTTATTTTTAAGCCACATTTCATGTCTATTTGCAGCCACATTTTACACTGCTAATATTAACGTAGTATAATTTACACTAGTAGAAATTCCTAACTTCTATTTTGAACTATTTCATTTAATAAAATGATATGGAAATCCCATAAATTTTATGACCATGATCATATTTATTAACTTCCATGTTATTACTTTCTAGCAACCAAATATCAAAATCACCAAAATTCCAAATAAAATAGCCTTTGGCCGATTGCCCTTGAGATCCTATGCTCACCATTTTTCCAATTTAATTACATGAATAATTCATAATCAATTTCATCACCATTAAATATTAAAATCACACCAACATCTTTATCCTTTTTCTTTTTCTCATGGCCGAATGGCCTTTATGTGAATCAATTTATCGGTTCTTTTTAGTCTATGAACCTAAGTATATTTGCTGTATTGCATGCTCATATATTCCACCATTTTGAGCATCAAAAGTCAGCACTTTTCTCCATTTTTTTCTACAATCGGTAGCACATATTGACTAAATTCATGTTTTAATTACTTATGCTTTATGGCTATATTTTTCTCCATGACTAGCATCCATTTTTGACCCCTTTCACGCCATCATCTTTCCTTTATTTTCTTTACTGCCGGTAGTACCAAACTATCCCAATTCATATTTTGTTGTTTAAGTTTCATAGTTATATTTATTTCTTGGTCAATTTCCTTCTCCATAGTCACGCCATTCACACTACCAGCTCCCAAAAGTTTCTGTCATTTACGCATAATAGCAGTAAATTTAGTCCCCAATTTTTTTTCCAGCCCCTTGGTTATGCTATTCATGCCATGCTTACAACCCCTTAAAATTGTCATGACCGAACATAGCAACATAGTTTCATTTTATTTCATGTTCAGCCTTTGTTTCCTATCATTTACGCCACACACACAGCAAAAATCTCACTTCTGTCATTCACGCCACTTCCAGCATAATTTTAGCCCTTCAACCATCATTCTCAAGCATCTTAAAGAATTGCCTACATGATTTTATTCTAAATCATGACCATCTATAGCATGTACACATCCCATTCAACCATAAACAAAAGGCCAAAGTAAAGGAAATTAAAGCGGGAAAATTACCTGAACAAAAACGTGATTGTCCAGCAACATGGGAAGTGGGTTTTGATGGTTTTGGCTTAGATTTTTAGAGGGTTAGAGAGCTATGGAGGTGAAGATAAATTTCTATAAAGAAACCTAGGTGAAATGGTGATGAGAAGTGGTGTTTCCCCCGGCTGATCATGAGGGTCGGTGGAAGGAAAAAGTGAAAACATGAATGGCAGCAGAAAATGGTGAGGCGGTGGAGAGGGCTGAAACAAATAGAAGATGCTGCTGTGTTGTCTTATTTTCGTTGGCCAAAATTAACATTTAATTTATAAAATCTGATTTAAATTTCACTAAAGTCCAAAATACTCTTAAAAATCCAATTATTTACATGAAATGCCACTGCACCGCATAAAATCTGTTCCAGGTCAGATTTTAATTTAATTTTATTAAATTTTATTTATTTTAGTCAATTAAGTCAAATGTTGACCAATGTTGACTAGTCCTTTTTGTTAAATGACCATAATGCCCTCATATAATTTCATTATTTCCTCTTAATAAATAATCACAAACCACATGTACAGTATAGTAGAATCGGGTCTCATAGTAATAAATGTCTAGATTTTTTTTTGGTCTTTGACCCTCCGGTATCCGCTTTATGCGACTACTTTGGAGTCGGAGAACTGTCAGGCCACATGAAACTAGGGCGCCCCTCCCAGCACGATTTGCTCCACAAGCATGACTCGAGCCTAGGTCATGCTTAAGAGGGAATGAGTCCCTTACCACTCAATCCCAACCAATGTTGGTAATAAATGTCTAGATTTGTCTACAATTAAATCAAACTTCACCATTTATCACACTATAATTGTTATAATTTACATCTCCAGGTTCAAATCTAATTGTACAAAGCTGTAATGTACATAAAATTGAACATATAGACAAAATAATATACCTTTAGGGATAAAGTAGCTCGCCTTGAAGGAATACTATCAAAAGCAAAGGAACTCCCCGAAAATCACAAAAACTCTACTGTAGATAATGTAAGAGGAAATATAAAAGGTGACTTTACACTAAATAAGAAACATATATAAAAGAGCAGATACCATGCAACTAATGTGAATGTATCCTATTTGAACTCTACGATAACTTATGTGTTTAACAATGATAATGGATAATATCAAAAGGAAGGATTTTATAATCTATTAGGAATACCAGGCTAAGTATGTAAGGATGCTTTAACATACCTCACTTGTCCTAGTCTCTAGATCTGACTATAGTGAATGTACATAAACTTCTCAAAGAAGGAATTCATGCATATAAGCGAAAGATCTATCAATTTAAAGTGTCGATAACAATGCTATGCATTTGATGAATAATCAAAAACCTTGAAAATCTTATCAGTAACAATCCAAAGTGTTGTTTTAGGTAAACAATATCATCATACCATAAATACATTTCTTTGCATTCAATGTTTTAATTCATTTGGAACAAACAAATGAAATCATTCATTTCATTCCATTTCAATAAAACATTCAATAGAGACAGTCATCATCCCTATAGAATCATGCATAATAGGATTCCCATGAGGGATAATACAATAAGACATATGGCCATAGTCAAGGGTCCATAGAGTGCACTGATCAGGTGACAATTGTGGGTACTGATGACGTGATCAGTGTCAAACAGCAAACAACACAATACGATTGCATGATTACCCGGAGGCAACTACAGGAGTGAATAGTCTCAATACAAATAATTTATCATTTAGAAGCATTGACAGAAGTCATTTCCACAAAATATATCTTTAATCAGTTTATAAACATTTAACATAAGCAATATTTCTACTTCAATTACAAAAATTCTGCAAATATTCTTGAAGCGATAATTGTCACGACCCGAAGGCCGCGACTTTCCTTTAATACTTATACTTTTCTTAGTCTACAAATTTATGGACTAAATTTTTCTTTTTCATTTTAAGGTTTGTATTCGGTGTCAGTGTAGTTACTATACTCTCTAGGTAGCTTATAGTCCTTCCATTTAAATATTAAACAAACACGGAAACGGTTCTTAGTTACATCCCGACTTGTTAAACAAAATATGTACTGTGCATCAATTAAAGTCATACATGTAAACAAGTATTTTATAAGTTCCATATACCTCCGAAAACTAGTACCAAGTCCATATACAGTCTCCGATGCCCACTGAGCAGCTCACATGGCAGATGTTAACTTCAATAATCTGAAAGAGATGAAATTTAGTGGGGTGAGCAAAACCACGGCTCAGTAAGATACTAATATAAATACAAGAGTAGGATTACACTGTCTTAATCTGCAATGCTTAAAACTTGCAAATTTGCAATCACAGTTAATCCTTTCTCATCGATAACATATCATTATCTCATTTCTTGTCATCTGTCTATCACTTATACTTTTAAAATTATCATCATAATCACTTTTCAGTCTTCTTGTCCTTACACTATAGTGCATCGCACAACAATCTGTCTTATCCAAATTGAATGTCATATACTATTAGTCTATATTTTCCTCTATCTCGGAGTACATCATGTCCAATTGAAGCACCATATCAATTCACTTTATATTTCATAATCGTACTCCTGTAATTTATCATCTCATGTCACTTTTCCTTATAGAGAAATCATGATCACCACAGTGTAAGTTCACAATTCTCTTCATATCTATCATATGTTCATGTATCATATCATGTCATCGTCTAGATGAAATATCATTTATGTCGAGTCATGACATTTCTCATGAAACTCGTGTACGAAGCATATTATCATGTCAAGGTCTAATATGCAATTATGTAACTTTACTGTATAAACCGCTATCATCTCTAATCGTGTCATATGTCCTTTAGAACATGCTCCACGTATGAATTTTCAATTCATTCAAGTCTACCTTTATGGCATGATAAAAAAATGTTCAATTTCAATTCATGTATTCATTTTCAAAGCATGTCTAAAACATGTGCGGTTTTAAAACATTTTTCATATACTATAAGTCATATCAGGTCTAGAGTTCATTTCAAATCGATTTATACTCTAGACCGCATATCATTTTAAATTCGACACGAAATCGTATATAAATCATATCAGTGTCGAAATCATTTATCATATACTTTTAAAACATATACTGTAAATCATATCAGGTCTAGAGTTCATATCAAATCAAACTATACTCTAGACCGCATATCATGCCATGTTCGACACAAATTTTCGTATAAATCATATAAGTGTCGAAATCATATCTCATGGACTTTTAAAACATGTTTAAAACATGTACTGTTTCAAAACATATTTCTTTTCAAATCTGTTTCATGTACAGTATAAATCATGTCAAGTCTAGAGTTCATATCAATAAAATCATACTCTAGACTTCATATCATATCAATTAGAGACTAGGCTAGATCCCTATCATCTATATCAATAAAGACTTAAATCACTGTAGCTAGCAGTGAATCATATCATCGTCCCCTGGAAACCAACTAGGGCGCTATCTATGGCCATAGACCTCATCTCTCTCAGCCCCACTGATCAGGCGTGACTGAGACCTGTCCACGACTATTGTCGGACAAGCATCTCTCTGCCTAATGAGCAAAGCTCCAATTAGGCGGTTTCCACTATGCTTTATTGAGTTTCATTCTTTTAGGGTGCCTACAGTCTCATAAAACATTTAAATCTATAGCTTTCTTTTCAATATCATGTAAAGCATATGGTAAAATTCTGTATGAGACTTCATATATCAAAATATATATATATATATATATCTACCATATACTTTCATTTCAAAACAAATCAATACTTTTTAGTATTCATATAAACATTATTAAAATGTTTCAAGTTGCAAGAAGGCATGCTTAATTGCGATGCTATAAAACATTTCAGTATGCAACTTCAGTAATATTTTCCTCTAATATAGTGGAGAAATTCATTTACATTCATCACCATCAATCATTCGCTTTCGAGACTCTCTTTCTGTAAAATCAGTAATTCAATTTTCAAATCATTCAATATTCAATTATTCAGTACTCTAATTGTTCAATAATCAGATCACTTGGTATTCAAATCATTCAGTATTCAATATCCTTTTTCGATAATTATCGACTATAATAATTATTTGTACATTTTATTATCGATACTAGAACCACATCATCAGTGTGAATCCTCTTAGTATCTATGTGTATCTAAATATCATGTTTCCATATAGCCATCAAGATACTGAAATTATGAATTACTAATATCCTCATTCGATATCTATTTCAGAGTCGACATTGAGGATCATAGAACCACAAGATCAATAATCTCTTATCAAATCCATTTATGGTTTGACCTATTGGTACATATTCAGAATTTTCGACTTGCGGTTCAATTTCATTCACTATCAAAAATCATATCACAATCCTTAATTCACTTTTCATATGGCCTATAGAACGTAATATCATGCTAGAATTATCTGTAAAACTCCTCAATTCAATTTTTTGATTGGCAATTTACCACTAAAAACAAATTTGCCAATTTCCACTATCAATAGTGTTTCAATCGTTTAAGTCACCTTGCGACTATCCACATTATTGCAAAAATCTCATTTCATACTACTAAGACGGTCCATTTATTTGAATTTATCAATCCTATAATCGTCACTCGATTGATAATTCCGCAATTCTATCATTCGACCATCTAAATCACAACTTCGATTTTTTTTTCTCTTTTAAGTTGTATCATATAACTATCATCACCTTTATCTGTGATTTGTCAAATAAATAATTTCACCTCAATCTCAACTTGATACCATTTATGATATTAAAATCACTTGATTTATCAATTCTATAATGTTTAGACCATATAATTCATCACATTATCGTTTTCAATAATCTATCTTCCCATCGATTTCAATATCCAACTCTTCAGTAATACCATATAATCCTTTTAATATTTATTTCCAATAATTATCTCCAAGATTCCATTTATGTGAGAAACTTAATCTTTTTCCTCAGATATTTTCCTAAAAATTTCGGCAGCATAACGGCTTAATTTTCCCTAACCTCCTGCAAGGGAAACACAATTTATACTTGCAGCCGTTGATTCTCACCAATTTTACCTCTTACTAAGACCCCCACCATCAGTTGTGGGTCCTCTTAGCATTTTTTTTAGCAAATCTATTTAAATTGATGCATCATATAAAAATCATAATTCCATTTAAAGTCAATTAAATAAATGCATCATAAAAAATCATAATTCCCACATACAATATAAAGCTACTAATGCTTTATAAAAGTATCTTACCTATTCGCCAAAACTTAGCGTGTTTTCGAGCTTAGCCGAACTCCACCATGCATCCTCTCTAACATTTGCTACATTTTCAACAATTTACTCACTCTTAGAATAATAAATTGAAGCTACAAAAGAAAATTTAAATTAAACAATATACAAATATTCATGTATATTTTCTTACCCCTTTTGTGCACTAACAGAGTTTTCCTTTTTTTTTTTTCTCTTTGCTTTTATTTTCTTTCCTTTTCTTCCCTTATTTCTCGGTTTGGCCACTGTACAGACCTTGGCGCTCAGTCTTTACATGTCCCAAAAGCCACCAATTCCAGCCTTCATTCTTTGTTCTTAAGCCTCAAAACGTGCTCTCTTAACAACTTTAAGCCACCCACCTCAACAGCCTAAAAAGTAAGCCTTCAAGGATGCTTAAAATGCTAGCCGACAGTCTTAAAAATTCTACCTTCAGACTCCTTAAACCAGCCCTTAACAATAGTCTAAAATAGCACCGATGTAGTACCATTTCTGCCTCCAAACACAGCCCAAAAGGCCTTTAAACACCAGTCCCTTTCTCCCTCGTTTCTTGCACTGAACGATCTAGGTTTATCTAGTCTTCACCCCTCGTTACAGCCCCTTCATTGAATATTACTATAGCTTCTACCTCTTTTCGTGGACTCCCTCACATTAGTACCGATCAATCCCCCTCTTTTTGACCCTGAACAAGGTGCCAAAAACTCTACTTTTTCCCTCGTACCAAGGTTCGGCCACTGTAGCCCCTGTTTGACTTTTTCAGCCTCACTTTCCCTCCTTTCGCAGCCTACTTCTGGTTCACCAAATCTGTTCCAGCCTTCCACGTTTTTGTCTTAGTTTTCCTTGTCTTATTTCAACAAGGTGCAGGGGCCCCAACAGCATCAGCTCCTCTACGTCCTTTTCCTTTGTTTCCAACTACTGTCGGTCTTGCCCCCAGACACCACTCAGGCCAGCTGCTTCAGCCTTCTCCGATCAGCATCGATTCCTCATGAAAATCTCGGTTCCAGGCCTCCTCTTCTTCACGCAACTTCACTGTTGTTCCTCTCCTTCACGCAACTTCGTTGCTGTTCAAGCCCACTTCACTCACGTTTTTAGCTTTGTCAGTACACCTTTCCTTGATATTATTTACTCTCTCCAAAACCAAGCCTCACCAAAACCGAGCCTCCTCTTATCACTGTTTTTCTTCTCTCTTTATTTCTTTTCTTTTCAATTTTCTTATCTCCCTCACGTGTCTCTCCTTTCCTCTGTCTATCATCTTTCATTCTCATTTCATTTCATGCATTTCAATCATCATCATTTCAGCATTTCTTTTTCTTTTTTTTTTTTTTATTAAATGTTGGAACCGAGAAAGGGCAGCCCTCTTAAAACAATGGGATTTGGTGAGAGTTTTCTCACCAAATCCCACTTTAAATAAATATATATTATTTATATTTCTATCTTTCAAATCAATATAAATATAGATATTTTATTATATTATTGCCTTGTATACTTTTATAATTACACGTTAAGTATATGCTCAGTTTAAGAAAATTACGGTTCTCACATCCTCCCCACCTTAATAAATTTGGTCATCCAAATTTCTCCAAGTCATTCTAGAATAAGTGAAGAAACTTCTCTTTCATTAAAGTTTCTATGTCTCATGTAGCTTTCTTTGAAAAGTTATGTTACCAGGGCACTTTTACCTAACGAGTTGCCTTGGATCTCAATGCTTTATTCACTCGATCCAAAATCTGAATTGTCTTCTCAATATAGCTCAAGTCCTCTTAGATCTCCAAAGTTTCATATTCTATCACATGAGAGAGATCTGATTGATGCTTCCAAAGTATGGATACGTAGAAGGCATTGTGTACACTTGATAGCTAGGGTAAGAGTGCTAGTAGGTTTATCATGTCACCCACTATCTCTAGTATCTCATACGATCCAATGTATCGAGGGATTAACTTCCCTTCCTTCCCAAATCTCATTGTGCCCATAGACAAAGAGATCCTTAAGAATATTCTATCTCTAAGCTGAAACTCCACGTGTCCCCTTATAACTCGAAATCAAAATTTTCAATTTCCATATAAACTACCACAATCAATCATTCTCGATCATTCATATCCTATTCCTTTAAGGTGATACACAATTCTTCTATACCGCATCGATACCATTCATTAACGGTTTTCAATCTGTTTCAATAGGCCATCGATTGGCATCTTTATGTCAAAGCCCAGCCTGTTTCAATAGGGCGTCGACTGGTATCACCATACCAATAGCTGACTAATCTTGGTACAGATTGAAAATCAACAAGTTTACATGTAGACACTACACAGTACATGGGATGTAACACTATCACTGTCTCCACTACACCGACACGTACTAGACAAACCGTGCTCTGATACCATTAAATCTGTCACGACCCGAAGGCCGCGACTTTCCTTTAATACTTATACTTTTCTTAGTCTACAAATTTATGGACTAAATTTTTCTTTTTCATTTTAAGGTTTGTATTCGGTGTCAGTGTAGTTACTATACTCTCTAGGTAGCTTATAGTCCTTCCATTTAAATATTAAACAAACACGGAAACGGTTCTTAGTTACATCCCGACTTGTTAAACAAAATATGTACTGTGCATCAATTAAAGTCATACATGTAAACAAGTATTTTATAAGTTCCATATACCTCCGAAAACTAGTACCAAGTCCATATACAGTCTCCGATGCCCACTGAGCAGCTCACATGGCAGATGTTAACTTCAATAATCTGAAAGAGATGAAATTTAGTGGGGTGAGCAAAACCACGGCTCAGTAAGATACTAATATAAATACAAGAGTAGGATTACACTGTCTTAATCTGCAATGCTTAAAACTTGCAAATTTGCAATCACAGTTAATCCTTTCTCATCGATAACATATCATTATCTCATTTCTTGTCATCTGTCTATCACTTATACTTTTAAAATTATCATCATAATCACTTTTCAGTCTTCTTGTCCTTACACTATAGTGCATCGCACAACAATCTGTCTTATCCAAATTGAATGTCATATACTATTAGTCTATATTTTCCTCTATCTCGGAGTACATCATGTCCAATTGAAGCACCATATCAATTCACTTTATATTTCATAATCGTACTCCTGTAATTTATCATCTCATGTCACTTTTCCTTATAGAGAAATCATGATCACCACAGTGTAAGTTCACAATTCTCTTCATATCTATCATATGTTCATGTATCATATCATGTCATCGTCTAGATGAAATATCATTTATGTCGAGTCATGACATTTCTCATGAAACTCGTGTACGAAGCATATTATCATGTCAAGGTCTAATATGCAATTATGTAACTTTACTGTATAAACCGCTATCATCTCTAATCGTGTCATATGTCCTTTAGAACATGCTCCACGTATGAATTTTCAATTCATTCAAGTCTACCTTTATGGCATGATAAAAAAATGTTCAATTTCAATTCATGTATTCATTTTCAAAGCATGTCTAAAACATGTGCGGTTTTAAAACATTTTTCATATACTATAAGTCATATCAGGTCTAGAGTTCATTTCAAATCGATTTATACTCTAGACCGCATATCATTTTAAATTCGACACGAAATCGTATATAAATCATATCAGTGTCGAAATCATTTATCATATACTTTTAAAACATATACTGTAAATCATATCAGGTCTAGAGTTCATATCAAATCAAACTATACTCTAGACCGCATATCATGCCATGTTCGACACAAATTTTCGTATAAATCATATAAGTGTCGAAATCATATCTCATGGACTTTTAAAACATGTTTAAAACATGTACTGTTTCAAAACATATTTCTTTTCAAATCTGTTTCATGTACAGTATAAATCATGTCAAGTCTAGAGTTCATATCAATAAAATCATACTCTAGACTTCATATCATATCAATTAGAGACTAGGCTAGATCCCTATCATCTATATCAATAAAGACTTAAATCACTGTAGCTAGCAGTGAATCATATCATCGTCCCCTGGAAACCAACTAGGGCGCTATCTATGGCCATAGACCTCATCTCTCTCAGCCCCACTGATCAGGCGTGACTGAGACCTGTCCACGACTATTGTCGGACAAGCATCTCTCTGCCTAATGAGCAAAGCTCCAATTAGGCGGTTTCCACTATGCTTTATTGAGTTTCATTCTTTTAGGGTGCCTACAGTCTCATAAAACATTTAAATCTATAGCTTTCTTTTCAATATCATGTAAAGCATATGGTAAAATTCTGTATGAGACTTCATATATCAAAATATATATATATATATATATCTACCATATACTTTCATTTCAAAACAAATCAATACTTTTTAGTATTCATATAAACATTATTAAAATGTTTCAAGTTGCAAGAAGGCATGCTTAATTGCGATGCTATAAAACATTTCAGTATGCAACTTCAGTAATATTTTCCTCTAATATAGTGGAGAAATTCATTTACATTCATCACCATCAATCATTCGCTTTCGAGACTCTCTTTCTGTAAAATCAGTAATTCAATTTTCAAATCATTCAATATTCAATTATTCAGTACTCTAATTGTTCAATAATCAGATCACTTGGTATTCAAATCATTCAGTATTCAATATCCTTTTTCGATAATTATCGACTATAATAATTATTTGTACATTTTATTATCGATACTAGAACCACATCATCAGTGTGAATCCTCTTAGTATCTATGTGTATCTAAATATCATGTTTCCATATAGCCATCAAGATACTGAAATTATGAATTACTAATATCCTCATTCGATATCTATTTCAGAGTCGACATTGAGGATCATAGAACCACAAGATCAATAATCTCTTATCAAATCCATTTATGGTTTGACCTATTGGTACATATTCAGAATTTTCGACTTGCGGTTCAATTTCATTCACTATCAAAAATCATATCACAATCCTTAATTCACTTTTCATATGGCCTATAGAACGTAATATCATGCTAGAATTATCTGTAAAACTCCTCAATTCAATTTTTTGATTGGCAATTTACCACTAAAAACAAATTTGCCAATTTCCACTATCAATAGTGTTTCAATCGTTTAAGTCACCTTGCGACTATCCACATTATTGCAAAAATCTCATTTCATACTACTAAGACGGTCCATTTATTTGAATTTATCAATCCTATAATCGTCACTCGATTGATAATTCCGCAATTCTATCATTCGACCATCTAAATCACAACTTCGATTTTTTTTTCTCTTTTAAGTTGTATCATATAACTATCATCACCTTTATCTGTGATTTGTCAAATAAATAATTTCACCTCAATCTCAACTTGATACCATTTATGATATTAAAATCACTTGATTTATCAATTCTATAATGTTTAGACCATATAATTCATCACATTATCGTTTTCAATAATCTATCTTCCCATCGATTTCAATATCCAACTCTTCAGTAATACCATATAATCCTTTTAATATTTATTTCCAATAATTATCTCCAAGATTCCATTTATGTGAGAAACTTAATCTTTTTCCTCAGATATTTTCCTAAAAATTTCGGCAGCATAACGGCTTAATTTTCCCTAACCTCCTGCAAGGGAAACACAATTTATACTTGCAGCCGTTGATTCTCACCAATTTTACCTCTTACTAAGACCCCCACCATCAGTTGTGGGTCCTCTTAGCATTTTTTTTAGCAAATCTATTTAAATTGATGCATCATATAAAAATCATAATTCCATTTAAAGTCAATTAAATAAATGCATCATAAAAAATCATAATTCCCACATACAATATAAAGCTACTAATGCTTTATAAAAGTATCTTACCTATTCGCCAAAACTTAGCGTGTTTTCGAGCTTAGCCGAACTCCACCATGCATCCTCTCTAACATTTGCTACATTTTCAACAATTTACTCACTCTTAGAATAATAAATTGAAGCTACAAAAGAAAATTTAAATTAAACAATATACAAATATTCATGTATATTTTCTTACCCCTTTTGTGCACTAACAGAGTTTTCCTTTTTTTTTTTTCTCTTTGCTTTTATTTTCTTTCCTTTTCTTCCCTTATTTCTCGGTTTGGCCACTGTACAGACCTTGGCGCTCAGTCTTTACATGTCCCAAAAGCCACCAATTCCAGCCTTCATTCTTTGTTCTTAAGCCTCAAAACGTGCTCTCTTAACAACTTTAAGCCACCCACCTCAACAGCCTAAAAAGTAAGCCTTCAAGGATGCTTAAAATGCTAGCCGACAGTCTTAAAAATTCTACCTTCAGACTCCTTAAACCAGCCCTTAACAATAGTCTAAAATAGCACCGATGTAGTACCATTTCTGCCTCCAAACACAGCCCAAAAGGCCTTTAAACACCAGTCCCTTTCTCCCTCGTTTCTTGCACTGAACGATCTAGGTTTATCTAGTCTTCACCCCTCGTTACAGCCCCTTCATTGAATATTACTATAGCTTCTACCTCTTTTCGTGGACTCCCTCACATTAGTACCGATCAATCCCCCTCTTTTTGACCCTGAACAAGGTGCCAAAAACTCTACTTTTTCCCTCGTACCAAGGTTCGGCCACTGTAGCCCCTGTTTGACTTTTTCAGCCTCACTTTCCCTCCTTTCGCAGCCTACTTCTGGTTCACCAAATCTGTTCCAGCCTTCCACGTTTTTGTCTTAGTTTTCCTTGTCTTATTTCAACAAGGTGCAGGGGCCCCAACAGCATCAGCTCCTCTACGTCCTTTTCCTTTGTTTCCAACTACTGTCGGTCTTGCCCCCAGACACCACTCAGGCCAGCTGCTTCAGCCTTCTCCGATCAGCATCGATTCCTCATGAAAATCTCGGTTCCAGGCCTCCTCTTCTTCACGCAACTTCACTGTTGTTCCTCTCCTTCACGCAACTTCGTTGCTGTTCAAGCCCACTTCACTCACGTTTTTAGCTTTGTCAGTACACCTTTCCTTGATATTATTTACTCTCTCCAAAACCAAGCCTCACCAAAACCGAGCCTCCTCTTATCACTGTTTTTCTTCTCTCTTTATTTCTTTTCTTTTCAATTTTCTTATCTCCCTCACGTGTCTCTCCTTTCCTCTGTCTATCATCTTTCATTCTCATTTCATTTCATGCATTTCAATCATCATCATTTCAGCATTTCTTTTTCTTTTTTTTTTTTTTATTAAATGTTGGAACCGAGAAAGGGCAGCCCTCTTAAAACAATGGGATTTGGTGAGAGTTTTCTCACCAAATCCCACTTTAAATAAATATATATTATTTATATTTCTATCTTTCAAATCAATATAAATATAGATATTTTATTATATTATTGCCTTGTATACTTTTATAATTACACGTTAAGTATATGCTCAGTTTAAGAAAATTACGGTTCTCACAATAATCAAGGTTCAAAATATTTTATTTATGTATAAACAAGTGTCTAAAACATGTAGGTAGCTTGAAACAAGTGAAAATAGTTAAAAATTCATTTGAAATCTAAGGTACAAGTTCATGCAGTCTTAATGCCTAAAACCCATTTTCTTTCATTTCTTCTTATTTGTTTCACTTCAGTAGCTAAACTAATTTACTACTAGCAATGAGAACGATTTAGATTTTCTATACGAAATTTCGACAGCACAACAGTGCTGGCTAGCCTAGCCCCCTGCACTAAAACTTAGTTTATATATCTCACAACCAATCAATATTCTCAATACAATATAGTATCTCCTATGCTATTTTACAACTAATTATTTTATTAACTCATAAAATATATGTATTTAATACATTCTAATTGTTGATTAAGCTTTCGTCAGGGTTTCGTTACAAAGAAGATGAAATTACCAAAATATCCCTAATAGTGCAAACGCATAGTTTTTGGTTTTCGCATATGATTCAGTTGTCAAGTTGACATGGTGTGAGACTCCTTCACATGCATATTTACCTATGATTGTCAATTGGTTAAAAGTCAAATTGGTTTGACCATTATTCAGGGAAGTTTTTCTAACTTATGGACTTAATCGTCATTTTCGAATTTGTTGCATGTTTTCGAAATATGCACAAACAAAGGAATTTTGAGATGTAGGTTCTCATCATCTTAGTATTTGGCTCAAAATATCAATACTTTGAGGTTTCACCGCCTTCGAAACAATATAAGTCTCTATGTAACCCATTGCTTAGTTCTCCTTTACGCATACAAAACATAAGGCATTTGAACCCAAATGAAATATTTTGCTTTCCTAATCTTATTAACATTATTTAAAGATACTAAAAAGTGTGGGTTTCACATGTTGTTAGTGAACAAGTGCTTAGTTTAAAGGGCTTTTAAAGTATGTTATGTAATTCATATAATTGAACATGTATAGAGTGATTTGGAACATTAAATTGAAGTGTTTGGATTGTATTAAGTTTAGCCAAGGTGAAGGGCATTAGAAATCATTATGCTTAGGCCTTGGTTAAGCAATATGGTAGTGCTTATGCAGTGTACAATTGATCGATATAACTTATGCAAAGTGAAACTAAGTGAATATAATAATTTGGTTACTTAAAATCTTGGATACTTAATGGTATCCTTAGTGATGAATAATGAAGTGTATCATTGGCTTTAGTGTAATTGTGATGTGTAATGAACTGTCTCGTATGTGTTTTTAGTGATTTGACATTGAGTAGTGGTGTGGTGATCGTAGAGACTGAGCCTGAACAAGTGCTCACTTTATAGAGCAGTTGTAAGTTCATTACGCAAGATGCATGTTAGAATTGTATAGCATGAGTTTGAACATTAGAACATTCATTTCATTGATATCGAACCATGTGTGTAATTGTATATATGAACTTAAGATTGAATATGTGCTCTGGATTGTGAATATAGACTTCAAACTATGAAAATGGAAATTGAGATTGTATATATGAATATCAAATTGTGAATATGAAATGTCTAGATTGTAGATATGAACTATCTAGATTGTGGATATCTATTTGAATTGCAAGCTAGGTAGTGACATTAGTAACACAAACTTAACGAAATGAACTTTGGAAATCGAATATCGCTAGTGAATAGTTTGGCTTATTAAACTATGTCTACTTGCATATGACATTTCATGCATGGCATGGTACTGATGAGATTTCAAGCTTGAATGGACTTAACTCTGCATGTTTAAAAGCCTTGAATCTCAAATGTATAGCTCTTTGAAACTTATTGACTCTATGACTATATTACACTTTTATCAAACATATTGCTACTTTGCCTATGTCATTGTTTTCTGGATAAAGCATACACTTGCTTTTATTATCCAAAGTGTTATCGGCTTTTTGAAACTATATCAAACTGTTTTAATAGCTTATAGGCACTCCACAGTTTATTTTTACCAATAAATTATTTTGGAAACATGCTTGAGTAGCATTACTCATATATAGGCACTACCGGCTTGTTCGACAATTGTTGTTGACAAGTTTTGGTCTTACTTGATCACTAGAACTAGAGAATATCAGGTCTATAGCCATAGGTAACACCCTAGTTTTCAAGGTATTTCATAGGCTCACTGATAGCTAAAGTGGGATAGTCTTTATTGGTATTCAGGGAGCTATACCTATGTTTATTTCTATGAGTTATTGCTTTATTGAAAAGTGTTATCGTGATTGTTGTAGTTTTATTAAAAATCATTATCGTAAAAGTTATCATTTCATCGAATATTGTTTATCATAAAAGTATAGATTCGATCGAATAGGATTTGTCGAACTAGTGATTGTTTTATCGAACTAGTGTCATTACATCGAATTTTGTTTATCAAATTATTGCATTGTTTATTATTAAAGAAAAAGTGTTTATTGAATACCGTATTGTTTTATCAGAAATTATATTGCATTTGTTTATCAAGCTATTAAGGAGACAATGAAGTATTTCAAAATACCTTCCATACCAGATCCTGAAAGATCTTGACAGCATCATATTGTTATCTATCAGAAAAGAGTTAGCGTAGAAATTGTTATCGAAAAATGTGAACTTTATCGATTATTATTTATTGACTATTGTTTGAAACCAAATTTATGAAAATTGCATGCATGTTAGAATAACTTACCTATGTTGCTATCCTTTACACTTGTGTGATTAACTTATTAGGCTCCCAACTCACCCCTTTTGTTTCCTTATAGGTTAAGCAAGGATAACATCAACTTTCAATTTTTGTAGTCTGTTTTGACCACTTTGAGGCTCCAAAGCTTTTGCAGTTCATATTCGATATATGAATAGTGTAATTGAATGTCTTTATTTTTGGATGATTTTCTACAATACTGTGATTTGGGACATGTGTTAACTATTTATTTGATTTTATCGGACAATTTATCGATTTTGGGATGTAAACAAATTTTTATTGTAAAACGTGTCAAAAAATAAAAAATATTATAATATTTCTTTGGGAATTTTTTTGAGGAACTTAATGAGCTCCAAAAATTATGAAATTTGAGCATGTCATAGATTATAGTGTGTATGAATGCGATAGGACATTGAGATTGGAAAATGGTTAAGTTTGACTGTTAAATTGAGCCATGGTGTGAATAGTTATAGATCGGGGTTTATCGCTTTAACATGGGAATTGAATTAATGGCTTATTTGAATGTTGATTGATATGTTATCAGACTGGAACACTAGGCAAGATGCCTTAAATTGAACTAAGTATTTAGATACCTGATTTTATAAGATAGAATGACTCACATGACAAACCACCATAAAGTAAATCAAAAAAAGTTAGCCTTAAAATATTATAAGTGTACAAACTGTTGAGTCCTTCAAGATGTGACTAGCCATCAATAGCCTAGGATCAATCTATACAGGCCTTGCTTAATTTTTAGTTGGGTTTTGACCCAATATAATAGGTATGGTCCTTTACCGTTTACCTGTTAATCTATCATTTATTTGATTTAGTTTATTTAATTAATGATTGATTGATTTAGTATTCCATATTAGCTTGTTATATAATTTATTCAATTAAGCCATTAAGTTTTCAATTATTTAATTTTATTATTTAGTTTGATTAATATTACTCCCTCCGTCCCAATAAATTTGTCATTTTTGACTAAATAAATTGTCCCATTAAAAATGTCACATTGAAAAAAATAACAATTAAATATTGGGAACATTTTTTAAGTCAATTTGAGTCATTTATATGATATGACATAAAAAATCTTTAACTTCCTAAAACTACGTGTTTTGTCAACAAATGACAATTTTAATGAGACAGAGGGAGTATTAGTTTTTTAATAAAAATGTAATAAAAAATTATAGGCTAGAAAATTTTTTTTTTTTGGTGAATATAGGCTAGAAAGTTGAATTAGGAAAGTAAGTATAATTTTGTAAATTAAATTAGTATTTAAAATTCAATAAATTATTAATAAAATATTATAAATAAAGGTTATCTTCTAGGCAAGAATTTCCATTTAAATTTTACTAGCAAAATGGAAGATTAGAAAGGGAAAATTTGACAAATAACCAACATTAATAAAAATAAAACATAGAAAATCATAATTGGGAGATTGCAAATACGTAACATCCAAATTTCCTAGGTGAGAAATTCTTTAAGACTTTACTAGGATAATGAAAATTTTCTAGGGTGACTTCAATAAAAATTAATCAATTTTGTTTTCATGTTAAAATAAAATAAAACTTAATTAAATTTAAATTAAATTAAATAAAGAGATGAATAAAAAAGAGATAGAAATTGGGCAGTGAATAAAGAAAATTAAAACTCTCTCATAAGATATTTAATGAATCCGATGATGAATTGCTTGATTTTTGAGAATTCTATCGCAGTATAATGGAGGTGACTTAAAAAAATGTTCCCAATATTTAATTGTTTGATGTTAATACAAATAAAATGTAAACTTAAGATGACTTAAGACTAGGTTGGTATCATTCTATGATGGACATTGTAGGATGCTGATCCACTTGTAATTGTATTCCCATACCATAGAATTTGAACGTTGACCAGTATGTCTTTTAGATGTTTAGTTAATAAATTTACTAATTTTCTATGGAAAACGAAAAAACAAAGGTCAAAGGTGGACATCTAGAAAGTAAATTTGTTTGAATTTTCTTGTCCCAGACTACCACTTACATGATCAAATGGCGTGGACCAGTGGAGGGATTGACCCGCCATATATTGATTGGAAATGTATTTACCCTATTTTATTTTTCGTATAAATTGGTGTGGTATAATAGATGGGCAAAAATATAATTGGATCCCAGTCATTTGTCAAAGATAATTAAGTCCGCTTGGAAAATTGAGAAAAGCAAAGTCTTGGCATGAGACTGGAATATTGAGAAACCGAAAAAATTAGGTCCAGGTCTACTTGAAAAATTTTTTATTTCATTTATTTTGCTTTCACACTATTTTTCCTTGAAAATAAATTCATTATGAGTTATATATTTAATTATTAACATTAGATCTTTCTAAAAATCCTACAATCTCAAAATGTAAAACGCTTGACTTTTTGGAGAGTTTTAATAAAATATCAAGTTTATTCAATGAATTTGAACAGAAATCTAGTTCAACTTGAAAAATATGGGTTTGGACCTTGATTTAAATATTTAAGGTCTGAACTCATCCAAACCCGATTTGATAGCTATATATTATAAATATATAATATTAATATATTTTATATTAATAAATAACTAATGTCTAAGGAGTGTTAATTTTTTTTAGTAGTATTTTTTCATTCAAAGTTATAATCACAATCAATATATTACAATCTATGGACTGGTAAATTAAATGACAATAACCAAATAAACAAATAACAAATAAACTAATTTAAACCAACGCTTGGTGAGACTTGAACTGGGATCTCAAAATCTTAAGGCCTCCCTATTACTACTAAGCTAAGGCTTCATTAGCAAGAATTGTTAATTGTTAATAAATATAAACAAGTAAAGAAAAAAACGAAAAATACCTAAAGAGTAAATAAAGTAAAGCTAAAGAAACAAATGAGTAGTGTTGAGTAAAAAGACCGGCAAATGATCGATGCTTAGGTCAAGAAAAAGAAAAGCAAAGTTATTGTTTGAGATTTGAAAATTGAAACAGATTGGCAAAAGTCTAGGTCTTATATTGGAATTTCATTTTTTTTTTTGATTTCTACTTTCGAGTTTTGCTTCCTTGTAATTAATAAAGTAAACAGTTTAAAAAGAAAAAAACTCTTATTCAGACTTGGTTATTTATAAATATATAATAGGACTTCATTTTACTTATTCGATTGTTTGCTTTGATTCTCTTTTAGAATTCTTCTTCAATGGCTGTTTCAAAGGTCCATGAAGCCTTAGTTCCTCGATGTTCTTATCATGTATTTTTGAGTTTCAGAGGTGCAGATACACGCAAAAATTTTACAGATCACCTTTACACTGCATTGGTGCAATCAGGAATTCACACATTTAGAGATGATGAAAAGATTGAGAGAGGGAAGAATATAAAGCATGAAATTGAAAATGCTCTGCATGAGTCAAAAATTTCTATCATTGTCTTCTCAAAGAATTATGCTTCCTCAACATGGTGCCTTAACGAACTTGTGAAGATACTCGAACATAAGAAATCCTCTCAACACATTGTTTTACCAGTTTTCTACCATGTTGATCCAACCCAAGTCAAGAAACAGATAGGAAGTTATGCAGAAGCGTTTGCTAGGCATGAAGAGAGCTTCAAGTTTGAAATGGACTTGGTACAAAGATGGAGGGCTACTTTGAAAGAAGTTGCAGATTTAGGAGGCATAGTTCTACGAGATAGGTACATATAATCCAGATCCCTTCTTAAAAGTTGCTGACTTTATATGTTCAATTCCCATTATTTCATGGTATTAGTTTTATCATCTATGTATATTACTTGAATATATTAAATCCTAATCTTTTGGCAAAGTAAAATATTACTAAATGTACATTTTAATATGTCGTAATTTTATTATTTTATTTAAAATTTTCATGATTTTACCAATTAATTAGCTAGCTAGGCTAGTGCCTTTAAAGCTTTAATACTAATTCAACTATTTACATTGCATATTTGTATAGATTGTTTAATATAATTAATCATTTTTATCTGACATTTTTAAATTCTTTATGCTTAATATTCTAAGTGGTGGGTAGTACACTGTTCGTGCGTGTGCATATCTGCGCGCATGAGTCTCTAGCTATATGTTTGTCTTCTTACCATCTTCTCTCACTAACACATTGGTTTCGTTGATAAAGGAGTTAGAAAAGAAAATAACAATTTTGACTTGTACTAATATGACAATTCAGACTATATTATTCAACCAATTTAGGTTGATGTTCAAGGTATAATTTTTTTTCTTCCTTAGAGTACAACTAATGTAGAATTAGAAGAAGAACATACTGAATTTAATTATTGATTTATAAGTTAAGTTGTTTTGTTCATGTGCCTACCCGCCTCTCTTTTAAAAGTCAAAATCTAGCCCTGTCTTTATATTAATATTTTAACAATTAAAATTTAAAAAATATATCGTTGTAAATTTCAAGCACAAACATTTTTTTTTACGATGAGTTCAACATAAAATAAATTAAATAAACAAGATTCAATATTTAAAGTGATTAATTCAATATTCATTGTAACATGTCCACAAACGATAGAAAAATTTAATGTAAATATTACGAAGAGTAAGAAACATCAATAAATAACCATTAAAACCAAGTTTCAAAAAACTTAATCTCCATACTCATTATTATTTAAACCAATGGAATACCCTTACGTTTTTGTCAATTCTTTCTCACATGTTTACGACTTTGTAAATTCTATTTACTAAGAATCAATACAAATCAAGTTTTATATATCAATTTAATCAACTTAATTACAAATAATTCATCAACTAATTGAATTTTACAAAAATCAAAACTTATTCCCATAGAAACTAAGTAAAATATTGCATATATGTATAAATTATTTCTTAAAAAAATAATTATTCATTAATTAAGAAAGATATTTTTTAATTTTCAAGATTTTTACTTTCATATCTAAATTTCAATAAATTTATTTGCTGAAAATAAACCGAGAGGCGAGAGGGGGGTTTAAACAATTTTCTAATCTAATTGGGATTTTCTAACTTAATATAATAATCAGCTCTAAAACCACCACAATTTCAATTAAATTAAAATAAATATAAAATGAACTTTAAAATCATAGAGTTAAAGAGAGAGAAATTTACATAACCGATTTATAGAGATTCAACCTCTCTCATGCCTATGTCTTCTCTCTTGATTTTCTCTTTAAGGAGTTCCTAAATTCACAACCTGAATTCACTTACAACTCTCTTTTTCAAGCCTCAAAAGTAACTTTTACAACCTTTCTTTTTCTTAGGCTAAGGAGAAACCTTTCTCACCCCGTTAAGTGGTGCTACCCAAATCCTTATACAAATTGTAACTAGGAATGTAAATAGGTCGAGTACACGCTGATTTTGGGATACCCAAACCCGATTAATAGTTATAATGCTCAATCTCAATTAATTACCTGATTATTTTGATTTGTGTTAAAACCTAACTATATAACATAAATACTAGTTTAACTACTCGAACCCATTAAATATGTATTTATTAAGTTAAAATTTGACTTTCGAATTTAATTAGAAAATCAATTTTAAAATAAATTATTTAAAAAATTAAATTAATAAATTTAATTTAACTCATAAAAATAAATAAAAGTTAAAAATCATAAATATAATGTTTAATGGATTAATTTAATTAAATATAGCATTACTAATAAATCAATTATATAAAAAAATATAAATATAATATTAAACAATTATTATTTATAATCTGGTTCAGGTAGCAAGTGCCGTAATAACCACTCAAACCTGTGATGGATAGTAGTTTTACTATCTAAATCTGATTATATAATGCCTTAATTTTATTTAATTGGGATGGATAGTGCCAGGTACCAGTTTATAAGGTATCCATTACCATCTCTAATTGTCATTCTAGGGTTTCACTCCCCTTAGCTCACAATAAATGTTTTTAGGTACAACTTAGTAATCTTTTTTTACCTCTAACAAAGGAAAATGATTACAAATTTGGCACACTCATTGAAGAAAAGATGGGTACAATAAATAAATATAAAAGTTTTCTCCTCTTGAAAGGATTGGAGAAATAAATGATCACTAATAGAATATTGGAAGTTGAAGCTCTTAATGTTGAACCTTCCTTGAACAATTTTTGGCAGTTGGTGAGTTTTAAATGAATTTCTTCCTATTGACTCTCTCAAAAACTAGTTGTTGACTTGAAGGGTATCGATACCTTACCTCGGGATATCGATACCTTATGTAGAAATCTTGCACTCAAACACAAGGGGTATCAATTCCATAACCCTTGGATATCGATAACAAAACAAAGCAATTTGCTTCTATTTGATGGTAACAATAAGGGTATCGATATTGTTCATTTTCACAACCAAAATTCAAATTAGGGTATTAATACCTTTACCAAGAGTATCGATACTTTAGATGTAAAACAAACGATTTTGTCTACATTAAGCATGCATTCACTCATCCAAGGCAACATTAGAAACACCAAACAAGCAATGATATAATTTATCATTCAATCACATACATAATAGTGTTTTACTAAGTCTCCAGTCATTTTAGCAATATTTCTATATATCATTCTTAATTAGTTCTATGATAGAAATATTCTAAAGTGTTAGTAAATCTAATTCATTTAAGTTTTTTTTAGATCATATCAAAATCCTATGTATTTCAAAGCTAACAATCTTCATTTTTTTATTTGACAAAACTTAAGATGAATTAATTTTAGAATCTTCCCCTCAATCTAATAATCTTCTATTTTTTGTAAAATCATGCTCCCCAAAATGTGAACATTAAATTTAATATGATTTTGCATGAGGGCATACATATGATTCATCAATTTTCTTCTCCTCTTTTTTTGTCATAGCAAAACAGATCATGTATTTCGAAGCATAATGACATAGGGACCATATGTATGACTCAGCTATGGATATTATCATGTAAGCATACCTTTTTGTCAACATATAATCAAAGAGAAGTCAATTAATGATCAATGATCATATGAAGACAATAGAGAAACAGTCAATGATCACAATGGAAATAGTCATCATCAATTGTAAGCACAGTACCAAGAAATGATTGTCATGAAAAACATAGTCAACATACATATGATTTAGTAGTCATATACACAACATCAATTGCCAAGTAAATGAATTAAAGGGTAAAACATGGTACAAGGTGACTAAAGCATATACAAATAAATCCGTAAAATAAAACTTAAAAAATATATATCTTGGAATGTTCGAAACCCATAAACTTGCTCGAGTATTAATTTATCCTAGATACTTAAATTTACATAGCAAGTTCTCTATTTCTCGTGACTAACACACACAAGTGTGAGGAGCACCCTAATAAAGAAGGTAATGAGAAGATAACACCAATTAAATGTGAGATCATTAGTAAGATTGCGAGGAGGTGCATTATGAAATTTTGGTTCTTGGTTCAACTCCAGTTCTTGGTTTCTAATAGCCTCAAAAGTCGATGGATCACTAGTAGGAGGATCATTCATGCCCCCAAAATTTAGAACACTTGATCAGCTTGGATTCGACTAGAGAAGGATTCATAGAGGGCTCCTATATACCTATGAACTTGTTATTAAGTTTCAAGCCAGCTATCATAGGCACCAAGTTTATGTCTAACATATACTACATAAGATTTGCCCATGTTGAAGAGTTGATAGTGTAGTAATTTTGGGAGTGAATTTCAAAATAAGTGTGAGAAAAGAGTGTGTTTAGGGTGATAAAATGAGAAGGAAGTGAGTTTCTTAAGCCTTAGCCCGACCTTTTTACATTTTTTGTGGGATATCAATACCTAAGTGAGTAGTATTAATACTCTTTCATCCAGTATTGATACCTATTGAATAAGGTAACGATACATCCTAGGCTTTGTTTTTCAATATATGCCCTCAGGCTTAGAGTATTGATACTATATAAAGGGTATCATTTGCACAACTACAGGCAGTGCAAAAAAAAGGTGAAAAATTTGAGTTTTAAGGCCTAAAAACATGTTTTTATGCAGGTCAACATAACAAGAATTGGATCAATCAAAATATGACATGTTTGACTTGCATGAACAGTAAATCATTCAATATAATGCCACATAATCAAGAATCAAATGAGAACATTCATTTTAGTGCAAAAATTTATCCAAATATGCTTTTTAAGGAACTTAAATATTCATCTAAACATTCATCACAAGTCATATTTTATGCATTCCAAACTTGTTCAAATATAAACCAAACATATTTACACCAAAACTAACATAGATATTCAATTAAAACATCTAAGGTGCATTCATTAATCTTAATTCACCCCTATTTATGCAAAATCTATCTCTATCTAGGTCTAAGGGCTTTGTAAACATGTTAGCCAATTGATGTAGGTAATTTACATATTCAAAGACTATATGTCTCATTCCACTACCAAAAACCAGAACTAACTTTTTCCTTTTTTAATTACAATTGGTTGGGTTGTCTGTAGTGTCCACACTCAGTTTTATCTATAATTATCAAACACCACATCATTTTTTTTCAAACATATACACACACACACACACACACAAAACCTCAAATTTACATTCAATGTCTTATAATTCATCTTACATCCTATGTATGAAAATAAATATGAAATAGTGCTGTACATGTACAGCCTGAACATATAAAAGTAAACTCATATACCTCTACGATACTCGAGAAACCACATGTGGGAAACCAAAGTCAAAATCCTCCTGAGCGAAAGCAGAAACTATTGCAGATAATCTAGAAGGAAAATAAGAAGATTGAGCTTATGCCTAATAAAAAATATATATATAAAAAGCTGATTCTATGCATAACAATATGCAGGTATCATAAAACATGCTCTTACACTCAAAATAATAAATCATGCAGAAATCGGGTACACTATCGGAAAAGATACAATAATCAGTTAGATAACCATAATGAGTATAGAAGGATGCTTTAAAGCACCTCACTTGTCCTAGTCTCTAATTCCAACTATAAGAAGTTCATTTATAACTTATTTAGATCATACAGATTAGTAAACACTCAGATATAGCTTTCATTAAACAATCTAAAAATCAATTTGATAAAACAGTTCAATAAACACTCCGTAAACAATACAATATCCAGCTTCAGTAAATAGTATGGAAATCAACTTGATAAAACATATTCAGCAAACACTTAGAAATCAATAATTAAAATAGCTTAGGAGTACTTGGGTTGGCCAGGATTTACCACCCTAAAAAATAGTACAGTGGAGACTAGGCATCACCTGATAGACTCATGTAATATAAGTATCCCTTAAATGGAGTAATAGTATGACATATGGCCATATTCAAAAGGATCCACAAAGTACACGGGTCAGGTGACAACTGTGAGTGTTGAAGACGTGACCAAGGTCAACCAACAACAGTTCACACACACAGAGAAGAGCATGATATACTCGAACGCTGCTACGGGGCCAACAGAGGTCAATTCAATAAATCATATCTTCAGTTAGTTCATAAATCTTTAGAATTGGTAACCAATACAGTTAAAGCATAAAAATTCACCACATATTCTCAGTTCAATAACCAGTATTCAAAATATTTTATTTACGTATAAGAGTGATACTAAAACATATTTGTAGCTTGAAAATGTGAAAATCATTAAAAATCACTTTGAAGACTGAGTTACAAAATCTGTGCACACTTATGACCTATATGAGCCCTTAACAAAATCACACCTTAATGTCATTCCCACTTGCCCAAAACAATGTCAAATGGTGATTTTAAAGTTTTAGGTTCATTTTAGGAAATTTGTTAGCATAACGATACCATTTATCCTAACCCTTTTGCACGAAAACACAGTTTAATAACCACAATTCTAGTTTCACATTTTCAATAAAATCACCATATTCAGTCTCATAAAAGTCCAATTTCATCATTTCAATGCAATACAACATCCTTACGCCTCTTACATATATCCTTTACCTCTCGGATCACACTGATAGCACCATTATAGCTTTCTCACTTCTGAGTTGCAAAACACCACATAGATATAGTAAATTCTTCACACTTTAGTTATATAGAATAATTAACACCTTAAGACCTATTACATTGCCTATAGCAGCTACAATTTTGGTCTACTTCATACTGGTGCTAACACTACAACTATCGCCAAAACACCTCATTTTTTGGTTCTAACTTCGCCAACAATCTTGTATTAATTTATACATTATTTTAGGACCCAAATTACATTGAATTAAGCATGGTTTCCCTATGCCTTTCCCTTGGCTGAATTACCCCTTCATCATTATCCTTGGTATTTTGCAAATTTAACACTACAGTCATGCTCTATACTTGTTCTACATTAATTCTACAACATTTTTGCGTGAGTTTAAGCATCGTACCACATCATCCTACTTAGGCTGAAACCCTATAGGACTCCCTCTACTTATTTTGCTTCATTTAAACTCAAACACACACTTAAACACCTTAAACACAAGATAAGTAACCATCAAAATAACAAAAACACAAGCTTTCTCTCTCTTCCTTACCTTGGTTGAAACTTATGGGAGTCCAAACACCTTGCAAATGACCACTTTAAGACTTGATTTTGGTAGTATGTTATAGAAGGAATAGAGGAGAACAGGTTTGCTTAAGGTATTTTTCGGTTTTAAGGTAGTTTATGTTATGTTTTAATGACTTTCTCTCTCTAAAATGAAGCTTTGTTAATGGTGGAAGAGAAGTGGAAGATGATGGATGGCAATGGCATGGAGAAGACTAGAGAATTCTTTTAAAATTAATATATTGGGTGGTAATTTACTAAAATGCCCTTATACTTAACAAAAATTTCAATTTTGCCCTTCGTGATTTGACTTCATTTTAAACATTCAGTCTAACCTCTAAAATATTTTATTTAATCATAGGATATATTTATTTAACATATTCTAATCATTGCTTAGGCTTTTGATGGGGTTTGACTAGTCAAAAGGGTAAAATTACCAAAATAGCCATAACTGTCGAATCGCATAGTTTTTTGACAATTTTGCATGATTTAGTTTACAAGTTTGAATAGTATGAGACTTCTTCACACTAAGACTTGTCTATGAGTATTAGTTGGTTAAAATTCAAATCAGTTTGACTGTTATTCACGAAAATTCCAACAACCTATGCACTTAACCATTATTTTTGAAATCATTTGACACTTTTCGAAACATACATAAACATATGAGTTTGAGATAATGATTCTTATGATATATATATTTGGCTCTAAATATCAACTCTGCCAAGTTTCACTACCATAGGAACACTAGAAATCTAATGGGGCCCATCATCTAATTCTCGTTTATACTTACAAAGCAGAAGGTATTGTAATAGTTACAGGATATTATATTTTCCTAGCTTCCTTAGCAATATATAAAGGTACTAGAAGATGTGGATCTCACATCCTCCCTACCTTGGAAAATTTGGTCTTCCAAATTTAATCAGACCTGTTAGTCAAATAACTTTAGATATTTCTCCTTCATTAACCTCTTTAATTCCTAAGTAGCTTTTTCCATAGAATGGTACTGTCAAAGAACCTTAACTAGAGGAATTGTCTTAGATCTAGCACTTTCTCCTTCCAATCTAAGATCCAAAGCAGTTTCTACACATAACTCATATCCTCTCTAATCTTTAGAGGCTCGTACTGAATAACATGGGATGAATCTAGATAATACTTCTGCAATATAGATACATGGAAGACGTTATGTACTTCAGATAACTTTAGTGGTAAAACCAACCAGTAAGCCACATCTCCCACTCGGTCTAATATCTCAAAAGGCTCAATGTAGTGAGGACTCAATTTCCATGTCTTCCGGAATCTCATGATGCCTTTGGATGGTGAAACTTTCAAGAACACTGAATCCTCCACTGAGAACTCCAAATGTCAGCATCTAGTATCTATATAACTTTTTTGCCAACTGTGAGTAGTCTGAAGCCTATCACATATAATTTGAACATCTTTGGAAGCTTGCTTAACCAAATTAGGAGCTAAGATCTTTTGGTCACCTAGTTTTTCCCAATTAATAGGGGAATGACATCTTCTACCCTACAGAGCTTTATAAGGTGCCATACTGAAACTAGAGTGATAGTTGTTATTATAGGCAAACTTTATCAGTGGTAAATGATCATCCTAGGAGCCCTTAAAATCCAATGCACATCTCAAGCATCTGAATTATGCACTCGGACTGACCATTAGTCTACAGATGGAAAGCTACACTAAAGTTCAGTCGAGATTCAATAGCATCCTAAAAATGCTCCCAAAAATAAGAGGAAAATTGAGAATCTCTATCAAAAGTAATGCTCACTGGAACTCCATGCAGTTCAATAATCTCTCTATCATACAGATCGGCTAAGGCACTTAAAGAATCTATAGACTTAATAAGAAGGAAGTGGGCTGATTTCATCAATCTATCAACAATAACCCAGATCGCATCATAGTTCCTCTTGGTCTTTAGCAAACCCATGATGAAATCTACAGTAACATGCTCCTATTTCCACATCGGTATAGGTAAAGGCCAAAGCAATCCTGCTAGTTTCTGATGCTCTACTTTTACTTGTTGGCAAGTGAGACACATTACAATAAACTCAGCGATGTCTCGCTTCATTTTAGGCCATCAATACACTTTACGAAGATTATGATATATCTTATTATTGCATGGATGTAAAGTGTATCTTGAGGTATATGCCTTTGTTAGAATCAACTCTTTTAACTATCTATCTTCGAGATTACAAATTTGACCCCTAAACCTTAGAATACCATTTGTGCTAATCTCATAATCCAATTGAACACACAATTGTATTTGACTGGCCATTTTAATATGTGAGCATCTTTCCTTTAAGCATTTCTAATTCGATCCATTAAGTCGGCTTTATTCAAAGACTAGTCGTTAATTCGTATCTTTCAGAAGGATTAACATTTAGACTGAAGCTCGCAATATGTTCCAACAGATCATATTCCTGAACTATCATATAGGAGACCATACCCAAGTGCTTTTCGCTCAAAGCATTTATAGGCACATTTGCTTTCCCCGAGTGGTACAATATCTCGTAATCATAATCCTTCAATAGCTCCATCCATCTATGCTGCCTCATATTCAATTCACATTGCAAGAATAGATACTTAAGACTTTTATAGCCATTATATACCTGAAGCTTGTCACCATATAGGTAATGCTACCATATCTTCAAAGTAAACACCACAGTAGCTAGTTTTAGATATGAGTAAGGTAGTTCTTCCATGGTCCTTCAGTTGACAAGAACCATAAAGAACCACCTTTCCGTTTTGCATCAACACATAACCCGAACCTGATGAGGAGGCATTACTATATACTGAACATTCACCTAAACCGCTCGGAATGGTGAGGATTGGTGCTATAATCAATCTACACTTCAAATCCTGAAAACTACACTCATAAGCATCAGTCTACTCAAACTTGACATCCTTGCGTGTGAGATGTGTCAGAGGAGTAGCTAATCTAGAAAAACCCTCAACAAATTGACAATAATATCCAACTAGACCTAAAAAAATTTGAATCTCTGTAACTAACTTTGGTCTCTCCCACTGCACAATTGCCTTTATCTTAGATAGATCAACTGACACCCTATCTTTGGACACTACATGTTCCAAAAAAGTAATCTAATCTAGCCAGAACTCACACTTACTCAACGTAGCATAAAGCTTCCAATCTCTAAGGGTCTACAAAATAATATAAAGATACTGGTCATTCTCTTCTTGAGATTTAGAATATACCAGGATGTCATCAATGAACACAATGACAAATTTATCCAGAAAAGGCTTGAACACCTCATTCATTAGATTCATGAAAGCTGCAGGGGCATTAGTGTAACAGTCCACAGTACAGTCAATAACATATTTTACACACAATTTTGCGGTTGGGCTGTCTGTGATGCTTTTTAACACTTGCACAATACAGTAATAAATGATAAACATTTATTTATTTAATTAATTCAGAATATAAAATTTTTACAATATTCCGTACACTTTACATCCCCTGTTTCTATTTTACAATAAAGTAGTATTGTATACATATGTCTGAATATAAAAGAAATGTGATTGTACCTTTAAAGTATGACGCACTTTGCCCCTGTGTGCGAATTCATAGCTCTATTATATGAGGAAACTCTCAAATAATCCTTGAAATTTATATGAAATGTTGGAAAATAAAGGAGTGAGCGAACCACGTGCTCAGTAAAGGAGTCGTATGCTGCTTGATATAATGAAATCTATATGCAGCAAAAACACTTATTTTCCTAATGGTGTACTAGGCACTGTAAGGAAGGATACTATAGTTGGCCGGGAAATCCAGATGGAGCATGGAAGGTATTTTGAAATACCTATCTTGTCCCGAAAACCCAAAGCGACTATGGGGAGTAATTAAATAATTTTTTTTATTTTAAAACAAATTAACTTCCATTTCTCATAAGTAATAAATGGTATAAGCCATTTAACATTTCTTTTCAGTAATCCCTGTCAAAACACGTGATAGTACAGTGAAACAACAGTACAGTGAACAGTCACTTTAAAACTATAGAAATAATAAATATCTTTTCAATTAAGTAGCTTATAAAAAATCCAAATCACTAGATAAATAGTTCAATAATTATTTCTATTTTAGAAATAATTTTTCATAGTGTTCTCTCCCAATAAACACTAATTCTCATCTCAGTTCGGTAAATAGTATTCAGTACGATTCAGTTCAGTAAACCGTATTTCATAATGTTGTTCAGTGCAGAAGGACAATATTAAGTAAAATTCATTTCAATAAATGAAAAAAGGTTTTTAGTGAACCTTTTTCAGTTTAGGAATAATAAAATGTTCATTTTGGAACAATTTAAATTTATAAACACTTAAATCCCGCAGTACAGTAACAATAGATGTAAAATCATAGAATCATAGTAATCATATCTGGTACGGTAGTTTCCAGATATCTAAATAATGGATTTAACAATATAATCATTATTTCTATTTTAAAAATAATTTCCATAATCCTTTTCTCTAGCAAACAGTGGTGCTCATTTCTTTCAATAAACAGTAAACATTACTTTTCCAGTTCAATAATTAGTAATTTCATTTCAGTAAACAGTAAGTTCTCATAATTCCTTTCAATAAACAGAAATCAGAACTTTTTCAGTTCAGTAATCAGTAAATCACAGTACAGTACAATAAACAGTAAGTTCTTTTTAGTAAACAATAACGGTTTAGTAAAACGATTAACAGTAGTTCTAAGTTCAGTAACCGTAAACCGTAATTCAAAAAAAATAAAAAATAGAACTTATAATTCTCAGCTCAATAAAGCACTAAACAGTGAATCACAATTCAGTAGTAATAAACAGTAGTTCACAGTTTCAGTAAAACATATATCAGTGATTCACAATGCATTATCAATAAACAATAAGTTGAGACTAGGCATCACCCTACATGGTATCATGCTATAATTGTCCACTAGGGACACAGTATCGTCCACTAAGGGACACAGTACAATAACACTCTAGACCTATGGCCATAGTCTAAAGGTAGTCCTCGGGTACACTTGTCAGGTGACTCCGAGACTGTTGATGACTTGGCGAGTCTATCAGCCACGTGAACAGTAACAATATAACAGTAACAATAGTAAGCATGAATCTTGGGGCCTAAGTCTCAAAATCAATTTATTTTCCCATAAAATACCTTTAAGGAAATTTCATAAATTAAATCATTTATTTAAATAATTATTTCCAAAAAGGTATTTATTTTCCCCTTTCCAATTACAGTAAATCAGTCGATAAATATTCATGTATAAAGTGAGAAAATATATAAATATTCATTTTGACTATTTAATATCATATAAAACATAATTAATTTCTCACTTTAATGAAAATATAAAACATAAATATTTAATTTTATAATTTCTCATAATTTCCAATTTATGGAAATGTTGATGGAAATTATATTTAAAATTTCCCATTTAAATCATTTCAAGTATCTAAAATATTTTATAATATTTTAGAATATTTTTGGAATTTTCCGACAGCATAACGACTGCGGATTCCTAACCTCCTGCACACAATTCACAGTATATAAACCAACTTATCAATCACAAATTTGCATGTTTTCAAACCAAATCATGCTTCCAATATTCTTATAAAATTTAACTCAAGAAAACATGTAATTCATTATATCATTACAACTCACACACTTCCCCTTTCCCTGTATAACATTGCCGACATTTTTGGTAGCATCGTACGAAATCAAATGCTCCCTACTGCAAAACAATTTTCTTGAAATTCTTAGCTCATTTAATATTTATTTTTAAGCCACATTTCATGTCTAATTGCAACCACATTGTACACTACTAATATTAAAGCAGTAAAATTTACGCCGGTAGAAATTTCTAACTTCTATTTTGAACTATTTCCATTTAATAAAATGATATGGAAATCTCATGAATTTTATGACCATAAGCATATTTATTAACCTCCATGTTATTACTTTCTAGCAACCAAATATCAAAATCCCCAAAGTTCTAAATAAAATAGCCTTTGGCCGATTGCCCTTGAGATCCTATGCTCTCCATTTTCCAATTGGCTTACATGAACAATCTTTAATCACTTTCATCACCATTAAGTATTAAAATCATCCCAACATCTTTATCTTTTCCTTTTTTTTATTTTTCTCATGGCTGAATGGCCTTTGTGTGATTCAATTTATTGGTTCTTTTTATTCTATGAACCTAAGTATATTTGCTGCATTGCATGCTCATATATTCCATCATTTTGAGTGTCAAAAGTCAGCACTTTTCTCCATTTCCTTCTTCTACAATGAGCAACTCATGTTGACCAAATTCATGTTTTAATTACTTATGCTTTATGGCTATATTTTCCTCCATTTTGGACTTATTTTATGTCTTTCTTTGATTAAGTTTTATGGTTATTCTTTAATCTATAACCAGCCTCTATTATTGACTTTCCTTCACACCATGAGCACCTTCCTATTACAAAATTTCCAGCCCTTATTTTCTCTCCTTTCACGCCAACATGAGACCCATTATTCAGCCATACCCGTGAGCTTCCAATTACCAAGTCTTCAAGGCTTTTCTTCCTTTTTGTCCATTTCAGTCTTTATAGTTATCATTTACTCACTTAGAAATTTTAGTAAACATCATTTATGCACCAAAAATCCATCACTATTGTTCCATCCATGGTTTGGGCGAAGATACCCACTTCACGCCACCTCTAATTTTTTGCAATTTATTACTAAAATCATAATTAAATCAAGTTCCTCTCATTATTTACTATTAAATTCTACCCTAATCATATCATAACCACAATAATTTCCCTATGCCTATATCATTGTCGAAGCTCCCTGTTTCTTTTACCTAAAATTTTATTTTTCATCTACCTTAAATTTTATTCCAATCAAAGCTCATAAGCAAACTTCCCATGCATGAATTAATCCTAAACCGTAGTTAGGATCAATTAAAACATCTTCAAACCATCTTACCTCAATTAACCGAGCAACACAGCCCCTAAACTAGTGCAAATTGTTTCACGTCAACCCCTCCAATCCTGGGTTTAACGTGATCTTATGGTGGGGAATAGGTTTCATAAAGAAGATGGAGTGATTAAGCGAAGAGAAACTATGATTTAGCATGATACACGTGAGGATTTCTTGGAGAAAAGAGCACAAAATCGTGTAACAAAATGGCAGCAAGGGAAAAATCGGGAAGCAGGGGAAAAGAAGTCGGTTCTACCTATGAAAATCTGAAGAAAGCCATCTTTTATCTCATTTTGTCAACACTTCATCCTATTGGAAATTGCCACATAGCCCACTACCCCTTTCATTCTTAATTTCGTTTCTTTTTAGGTAATTCCACACATGAATAAACACAGCGGCAAAGTAGGGCGGTGAATACCAAAAATTGCTGCACGTTTCTTGACTTAATTTCTCCCCTTTTGTGTGTTCCAACCAATAATAATTAACCACATGTCCATATAATAAAATTCCCTTCTTTTAATTATCCTTTATCTACAATTTATGCCTTAAAAATTGCATTTTAATTTCAAATTTTCAGATTTGTTTCCTTATTTATTTCTATACCTTCAATTCATCATCTAATATTTATTCCACCTCTTATACACTATATTATAAATCATAAATCCAATAGTCAAAAATCCAAGTGGAAATTCACATTCAATATTTATTTAATTTCACTAAATAATTTATTTCCACTATCAAAGATTTACTTTATTTACAAAAAATATGGTGTACAGTATTATAAAATCGAGTCTCACAATTAGTCAATCCAAATGGCATAACTAGAAACTCATAATAACCATACCTAGTTCTGAAGGCAATTTTAGGGACATCTCCTTATCGGATCTTCAACTGGTGATAGTCCGACCTCATGTAAATTTTATAAAATCCTGTGCACCCCTAAACTGGTCAAACAAATCATCTGTTCTGGGCAGAGGATATTTATTCTTGATAGTAGCCTTATTGAGCAACTGATAATCAATGCAAAGTCGCAGGCTACCATCCTTCTTTTGGATAAATAGTACTGGTGCACCCCAAGGAGAAGCATTGGGAGGGATAAAACCCTTATTCAATAACTCTTGGAGCTGCTTCTTGAACTTATCAAGCTTTACCAGTGCCATTCAGTAAGGAGGCTTGGAAATGGGTTTGATGGTGGGCACCAAATCAATGGTGAAGTCTATCTCTTGGTCTAGAGAGAATCCCAGTAATTCATTCAGAAACACTTCTAGGAAATCCCTGACCATAAGGTTCTTATGTAACCCTGGACATTTCCTTTCTACGTCCTCGACACAAGCAATGAACCCTTTAATCAACAACATAGTTTTTCAAAATTTCATTCTTAAAAATCTTTCAACCAAATATTTCATATTCCTTACTAAACAGAAAGCTTTCTAGTGCATTTTTTTAGGAAACAAGAAGGTTACGTACTTAGTATAATAGTCTAAACTAACATGATTTGTATCTAACCAATCCATCCCTATGATCATATCAAAATCATACATATTAAGCACAAATAGGCCAGCTCCCGTATCCTTCTCTCCTATCCTTAATTCACAATTATGGTACATTAGATCAGTCATTTGAGATTTTCTAAAGGGCTTATTAATTTGGAATAGATGCTCTAAAGGTTCAGCTTTCGTGGTATTTTCATAATAAAGATTAGAGATACAAAAGAATGCGTAGAACCCAGATCAATTAATGCAAGTGTATATATGTCAAAAACATTAATGACATCAAAAGAAGTTAGTAGATACCTTATCGATGGCGTACACTCTGCCCTGAGTCATAGCCTTCTTCCTTTCCTCTGTAGCTATAACTTTCTTCAGCGGGGATGGTATGGTCTTCTTTGGTTCTTTAGCTACTGGTGCTACTGCTGGCATTATCAATTTATCATTTAGGCAGTCCTTAACCAAATGTCCTTTCTGCCCACAACGAAAACATGCTCCCATATCCCAAAGGCAGGGTCTATTACCATGTAACCTTCCACACTGATCATGTCACATCCCAAGTACACAGTATTTTGCCCTTTTTACACATTTTCACAATACATGGATAGGTTGGGCTGTCTGCAATATCTTATTTTTCACATTTAATTCGCTAAAAACACAATATCCGTAACATAATATAATTAACGAAAATACATATTTACAAATTGTATTTTAATTCATACTTACATCCCCTAATTTAATATAACACTGTAGTACCGTAAAGCAGAAGTCTAAACATATAAAATAAATTAAATATACCTCCGAGATCGATAAATGTTGCCTCAAGGTGCTCAATGTGTAGCCTATAATCCTCAGATGATATAATTAACCGGTCACTGAAAATAATCTGGAGAGAGAATATATTGGAGTGAGCAAACCACGGCTCAGTAAGAGATTTGTATGCAAATCTTGATACCTCGAAGACTATATGTAGTAAAATCTTTAATTTCTTATTTGTATGCTAAGCACACTAAAAAGGAAACGATACTATAGTCGGCCGAGAAATCCAGATGGAGCATGGAAGGTATTTTGAAATACCTGTCTTGTTCCGAAAACCCAAAGCGACTATAGGGAGTAAATAATAAATTGTTTTATTTAAAACAATTTAGTTCTCATTTCTCTTAAATATAAAAATGGTATAAACCATTTTATCATTTCTCATCAGTAACAGTTTCCAAAACACGTGGCAGTACAGTGAAAAAATAGTAAAGTAAACAGTGGTATAAAACAGTGGAAACAGTAACAGTTATTTCAGTACAGTAATCCATAATTATCCAAAATTAGTGGATAAATATCTTCGAAATTATTTCTAATTTTAGAAATAATATTTATACCATTTCTTTTCACTAAACAATAACTTCAGTACGGTTCAGTAAACAGTAAATCAGTAAAACTTAGTTTAGTAAACCGTATTTCTCAGTACAGTACCGTAAAACAGTAATCAAAAAAATCCAATTCAGTAAAATGGTTACTAGTAGTCCTCAATTCAACCATAAACAGTAATTTAGTAAAACAGTAATCGTAGTTCTCAATTCGATAAAGTAGTTAACAGTGAATCATAGTTCAGTAGCAGTAACAGTAGTTCACTATTTGAGTAAAACAGAAATCACTGATTCACCTTCAGTATCAGTAAAAAGTAGGTGGAGACAACTAGGCATTACCCTTAGTATATCATACTCTAATCCCCGTAGGGATACAGTAACAGTAAACAGTAAGATCTATGGCCATAGTCTATAGAGCGTCCTCGATGTGCACTTTCCAGGTGACTCTGAGAGTGCTGATGACTTGGCGGGTCAATCAGCCACATGATAGTAACAATAATCAGTAAGCATGAAATCGGGGCCTAAGTCTCAAAACAGTATATAGGAAATCTCATTACCTTTATGGAATTTATTAAAATTAATAAACATCTTTTAGAAAAATCCATAAAGGTATAAATCACAGTATCTTATATGGTGAAAACAATTTTTAAGATAATCATACAGTAGGAATAAAATTTCATAACTACTCCTTTTCACCGTAGAACACATACACACGTGTTTCTATGCTTTCTTTCCAAAACATAAAATTCAAAGTTATTAGAAATCAATTCCAATATTTTCATGGTTTATGGAAAAATAATATATTTTATTTTCCAACTTTCATAATTCGGCCAACACATTTTCCACCATAAACATGCATAGAGACATTTTGGTCTCAAAATGATATTTACACGGTGATAAAGCCTTTGTGGAAAGCATTACACGTGATAAAAATTTATTTATCCCATAAAGGAAAATCATAAATAAAATAGTGAATATCATACTGAAAATAATTATAAAATATTAACTATTCACCATTTCACTTCACCAATCACACATTTCACTGTAAAATACGTGAGATGAATTTTCAGTAATGACACCCTCACCGAAATTGGTGTCATGAATATTTGATAAATATTTTTCGATATATTAACCTTTGATGAAAAATATTTAATTTAACACTTTCAAGGCTAGGAAAAATATCAATAATGTACCAAATATTTCCTAACATTTTTAGGAATATTTTTAATAATTTTTGCAGCATAATGGATGCCCGGGTCCTAGCCTACCTGCACTGTTAAATACAGTTCATCAACCAAAACCACAGATTTTCGTGCAAATTTTGAGGCAAGACCATATTTCATAATTCTTATAAAATTCATAGCACAGGAATCATGCATTCGGATATCCCTACAAATCCACACACGCGTCTCTTACTTATTTATCGAGATCGCGCTATCTCATGCTCCACACGAACATCGAACTTCCGACTGCAATTTAATTCACCAAAATCATTAGCTTAATTATCTGTTTATTTTAAGCTATGATTTATATCAAAATGTAACTATAAATAAATTCTCATAGCTAAAAATGGCTAGTCTTAATGCCATTCTTTCTTCCTTTTCCACTATGGCCGAATAGCCCTTCTATACTTAAAATTTATTGTTTCAATTTCTTAGTCAATGTATTAAATATATAAGCTGCCACCTTATTTGCATTTTTCCACCATTAAGAAATAAAGGTCATATTTCTTTCCGTAATTTCTTCTCTAATCGGCAGCCTACACACACATTGATTATATTTACATTTTGTAGTTATCATTTCTTCTCTACCAGCCTTCATTTTTACCACTTTCACTTGGTCATTCATCCTTATTTCAGCCTTTATTCCTTCTTATTTCCACCCCACAATCAGTCCTTTATCCTTGACTTTCTTTACTTGTTAATTATCACAAATCAGTCCATGTTCTTTTCCTCTATTAACGGCAGCAACGGTCCATTATTCTTTCTTATTTCCACACCTTATCAGCCTCTTTTGTTGACTAACATGCAGTGGCGGAGCCAAAGATTTTATTCACCGGGGGCTTGATTCAAATATAATAAATTATAAAAAAATAATAACAACAGTAATAACGATAAGTAAACAAAAATCTAAAATATTCATATTCAGTCATAATAATTAAAAATTTTACAATTGTCCTTGACGCGGTTTCATATTTTGAAAACGTTGCACAATAGCTTCGTTATCAATACTTTTGAACACATCTTTTTCAATGTACACAACTAAACTATCATTCAACCACTGATCTCCCATTCGATTACGCAAACGAGTCTTCACGATGTTCATTGCAGAAAATGCTCTCTCTACAGTGGCAGTGGCAACTGGTAGAATCAATGCTAGTGTCAACAACAAATAAACTAAAGGATACACTTTATCCTTTCCAGTCTCAACCATTTTTACAGCAAGCTCATCAATTCCTTTCAGTCCTGAAAACTCAATGCTAGATCGCATATCAATAATATAAGTTTGAAGTTGAACTTCAAGTGCTAAAAGTTCCACCGAAGAAAATTCTTTCGGATAAAATTTAGCAAAATTCACTAACTTTTGTTTATCAAAAGAAGCAAATGAGTCATTTGGACTTAAACATGCCAAACAAAGTAGCAATTCGGTGTTTGCCTCATTGAAACGATTGTTTAATTGTTGAAGTTGCATATCCAAAACAGTGTAGAATAGCTCAACTTTGTAGTGATGCATGTTTGTGACCTTGGGAGCTTTGCGCTGTGATCTACCCCATGGAATGAACATATCATCCATGCTTGGAACATCAATAAGATAATCGTGACAAAAAGAAGAGACTTGAGCAAACAAAGAATCCCATCCACTATCCCTCATCACTTGCAATTTCTGCTTACACACTTCAACTAATTTCATTGCATTCAAAATATCTTGATCTTTCCTTTGTAGTGCTTGTGACAATTCATTTGTCAAGCCAAGTATCTCTTTCATCAAAAATAGACTAAATAGAAAGTCAAATGAGGACATGAACTCTAACAAATATTTCGATTGAAATCTTTGCTCACTAGAGTTTGACACATCTTTTGCAATCACTTCAAACAAATCAATTAAGGATGGAAACAAAGAGATTATGCTCAATAACGTACCATAATGTGAGCCCCAACGTGTATCACCAAAACGCTTCAAGTTACTCTCTTGATTTTGGCCTTGTCCGCTTGAAAGTTCACCGTTATCTAATTTTTCAGTAATGAAATCATAATGTTTTTCTCGAAGAATATCACGTCGTTTTGGTGATGCCCCAACAATATTAACCACATTAGCAACCATATTAAAAAATGAATTGATCTCATCATGTTTTTTTGCCATAGCCACAATCGCCAACTGCAGTTGATGTGCAAAACAATGAATAAAGTATGCACATTTATTCTCCCTCAAAATGAGTGTTTTAAGACCATTCAATTCTCCTTGCATATTACTAGCCCCATCATAACCCTGTCCACGCACTCTAGACATACTCAATCCATGCAAAGAAAGTAAGTCATCAAGAGCTTTCTTCAATGAGAGAGAAGTGGTACTAGTAACATGTTTAACGGCTATAAACCGTTCAATTACATGTCCTTTCTTATTCATATAACGAAACACAATAGCCATTTGCTCTTTCGAAGATATGTCACGAGATTCATCAATCAAAATAGAAAAAAAGCATCACCCATTTCCTTAATAATTGCATTAGTAGTTTCAATAGAACATGCATTCACAATATCTTTTTGAATATCATGCGAAGTCAATTTCAGATTTTTAGGAGCATTCACCAAAGTAACCGCTTTAATAGTTTCATTATGATCACTAAGAAATTCTAAAAGCCGAAGAAAGTTACCTGGATTACTTGAATTCTCAGATTCATCATGACCTCGAAATGGAAGTCCTTGCTCTAGAAGAAATCGTACACAATCAATAGATGCAATCAAGCGAGTCCAGTATTCCTTTTGAGCTACATAAGATTGTCTGTCAAAAAATGTCTGAATATGTTGCTCTTGCTTCAATAAAGCATTATACTTATTCACAGCATCGGTGTGAGCACTATTATGGTCTCCAGCATGATCACCCAATCTTTCAGCTTTCTTCCAATTTGTAAATCCCGTTCCAGTAAATGCATCACCTC
Organism: Heritiera fomes; assembly: GCA_032173925.1. Lineage (NCBI taxonomy): Eukaryota > Viridiplantae > Streptophyta > Magnoliopsida > Malvales > Malvaceae > Heritiera > Heritiera fomes. The sequence continues at coordinate 21,282,280 of JAPDPM010000001.1, read as the reverse complement.
CACCTTGTTTACCAATACCCGGCTTGAAGAGATAACAACAAAGACAAAAAGCAGCTTCTTTTGATATACTGTATTCCAACCAATTTCCGTATCGACTAAACCAAGCGGGATTGAATCGTCTCATTTGTTTTCCAAACTTCTTGTATTCAAAGTCGTGATCTTTAGGTTGGCAAGGACCCCTTTGTGCATATGCTCTTCTAATTTCATCTCGAATGTCAGGATGATAATCAGAAATCGGAGGTCGTAAACCAGGATCTGTGGGAAGATCGGATACATCAAACTCTACTTTTCTTTTCTTTGAAACCTCATCATCCATATTTGAAGGTGTTGCTTTTGATAATTTTATCAAATATTTCTCCATCACCAAGATTCAATAAAAACTCATTCAAAAAGTCAAATATTCAATTACCCGTTGCAAAACTTTGTGTTGTGTGCACTGCCGCAGTGCCGCCCCACCCAAAAAGAAAAAGCTTTGTATCATAAGCTAATCGTGTACATAAGTTAACAGAAAACAAATTGTCTGCTGCCGCCGTTGCTTTACCATGTTCATAAGCTAAAAAAAAAAAGGTTCTGCAGCCTATCATTTTCAAACCCTAGTTTTGTTTTATTTCAATATCTTTAAAATAAATCTATTATATATACTTTTATTTTAATATTTTTAAAATAAGTATATTTTTCATTCTTTTATTTGTTGACTATTGTACAGTAAAAATAAAACAGTAAACTATAACTCAAAAGTTAAAAAAATATTAAAACTCAAAAGCCCAAAAGTAAAAAATTTAAGTTCAGTTTTTGAAAAAAAAAATTTAAATTCAATGGGGGCTAAATAAACTGTAAAATATAATATAGTATATTTATTATTAGCTAAACAACAGTAAAAAAGCTAAAAATTTTAGGCTCAGTGGGGGCTTGAGCCCCCACTGGGCCCCATGTAGCTCCGCCAGTGCTAACATGTCACTATTCATTAAAATCGTTTCACACTAGGTAAATTTCTATTTTCTATTTTGGTTCAGCCAGCTTTTGTTTTAATTTTTCTACTCGATTTTGTCGGCCCTTATGTTCGGTTTCAGCCTATACATTCTGTTCTCCACGCCTCCAAAATACCACATTTTTGTCTCTTTGAAACCTTCATGACAAACTGTGGTAGCATGGTTTTGTATATATATATATATTTCCTTTCCATATTTCACTCTTTGTTCATGTCAGCCACACCACACCCACACACCTACACAGCTTCAGTTTTTATTTTCTGTTATTCACGCCATATGCATGCAGCCATGTTTTCAGTTTTTCAATCCTTTTTTCTTCAAATTTTATTTCACAACCGACATCTAAAATACACTATAACAAATGTTCCTCAAAGCAAACAATTATATACATCATTTCCCTAACCAATCATCACCATAAACTAAGGATCAAAGTGCATGAACGTCGGCTGAAAATCTTTACCTGTATCACGCCACTGTCTAGCAGCAGGTGAACCTCTTTTGGGTGGTTTTTGGCTAAATTTCTTTGATGAATGCGAAGCTATGGAGGTGAGGATGAAGTTTTAAGAAGGAGTTTAGCAGCTTGCTTGATGAAAGGATGATGTTTCAAAGCTGGAGCAGAGGATCGGTGGAGGAGAAGAAGAACAGAAACGGGCTGTAAGCATAAATGGCTGAGGCGGTACAACTCAGCTGAAGAAATAAATGCAAGTGACCTTGTTGTCTTAATTTAATTGGCTATAAATTAATTTTAATTATAAAATTTCTGATATCATTTATTTAAAGTCTAAATTGCCCTCTAAAATCATTTTATTTACTCATTTTGCAATTGCACAGTACACTTTCTGTTTAGCCCATTTTAATATGAAATTTTTATTTTATTTCATTTATTTCTTAAGCCAAATCATGACTTATTGAATCAACTTTGACCACTCCTTGAGAAAAGCCAACTTTACCCTTGTATAACTTCAAAATTTTTGATTCTATCCCACCTTTATGTCAACATTTAAAGGATATCAAAAATTAATTAATTAATTTATTTAAAATTTATTATTTCATACATGTACAGTACAAAATAACGAGTTCTCACAGATCATACCCCATCATGGTACCCTTTTGGATGGCAATGGAGCTGTTGGTCACAGTGGACTTAGCTGACTTATCCTTAGTAGCCTTGCCTCCAAAAGTAAAACCCTAAGCCTTTTGAGCCAGTCTCTTGTCAAATTTGTCATTAAAACCCCGCTTAACCTTTTCCTTACCCTTGCCTTTAGCTTGGGATCCAAACTCCACCTAATGAAACTTATAACCTTGCTCGCACAGCTGAGCTCGTTGGATAACCTCATCATAAGTGGACATGTCAAGCGGAGCTAACTTGACTCGAATAGACAGTTTCAAACCGGCCATAAACCTCTTAATTTTGTGCTCTGTGCTTTTGATAGTCTCGGGAGCAAAGCAGCTCAATGTAGTGAACTTAGACTCATACTGGTCCACTATCATATTCCTTTGAGATAGATTTAGAAACTCAGCTTATAGATATGTTGCTTATTAAAAGCCTTTAAAAATATGCCCCCAATCTCTACCGAATGTCTAGTAGTTAAAACTGTCTTGGTGGACTTCCACCATTGCTTTGCCTCATCAATCAACAAAAAGGTAGCCAGACCCACCTTTTTCATCTTAGTACACTGCATGTATACGAACAATTTCTTTACAGCATCAATGGATCCAATTTTCTGAATTGCCTTAGAAGATTTATGTCACTGTCAATCACTGGATTAGCTCCTTGACGTGGTGGTGGTGATAGTGCAGGCTGTGGCTGAGGCCATGATGGCAAAGGCACAGGCTATGGCTAAGGCTTTGGATGAGCATTAGCCTGCAAAAAAGGCAATTGTACTGCTTCCCATACTCGTGCTCTAACATTAGCATTATTATTATAATTAGCTAAACACTCTGCAAACATACACTTCAGCTTGGAGATACGAGTATTAGGACTCTCAGGCTGTGAAGGAAGAGAAGCATCCTAAAATAGTTCCAGAAATGGTTCTAGAGATGGCTGAACATATCTCCGTCCCTTTCCTCGACCCTACCTCGTCCAATATCCCTTTGCCTATCGCTCATTCTGTCAAAACAGACATGAGAATCATTTTTAGTCACTTGAAACAATTGTATATTTAGACAAGTACAGGACTACATGGGATATAAATCATTTCTAACCTAATAGCACTAACGACATTAAACTAACTTGCTCTGATACCAATTTTCCTCTCACATTCTAAGTATAGAAAATCAGATCTAACTTTTCCTTTTTTAAATACAATTGGTTGGGTTGTCTGTAGTGTCCACACTTAGTTCTATCCATAATTATGAAACACCGTATCATTTTTTTCAAACATACATGAATACATACATACCTACATACATATATATACAACGTAAAATTTTAATTCAGTGTCCTACAATTCAGCTTACATCCCATATATGAAAATCTATACTAAATAGTATTGTACATATACAGCCTAAACATATAAAAATAAGTACATATACATCTACGATACTCGAGAAACCGCCTGAGGGATACTGAAGTCAAAATCTTCATGAGTGGAAGCAGAAACTATTGTAGGTAATCTGGAAGGAAAATAAAAGGGTGAGCTTATACTCAAGAAAAAATATATATAAAAGCTGATACTATGCATAACTATATGCTGGTATCATAAAACTTCTTCTTATATTCAGAATCATAAATCATTCAGAAATCGGGCACATTATGAGAAAAGATACTATAAACGGTTTGATAATCAGGATAAGTATAAAAATATGCTTTAAAGCACTTTACTTGTCCTAGTCTCTAATTTCGACTATAAGAAGTTCATTTGAAACTTACTTCGATCACACAGATCAGTAAACACTTAGATACAACTTTCATTAAATAGTCCAGAAATCATTCTAATAAAATAGTTTGATAAACACTCCGTAAATAGTAGAATATCTAGCTTCAGTAAATAGTATAGGAATCAGCTCGATAAAACATGTTTAGCAAGCACTTAAAAATCAATAATTAAAATAGCTTGAGGGTGCCTGGATTCGCCAAGAATTTACCACCCAAAAAACAGTGCAATGGAGACTAGGCATCACTCGATAGACTCATGCAATATAAGTATCCCTTAAAGGCAGTAATAGTGCAACATACGGCCATAGTCAAAAGGATCCACATAGTACACGGGCCAAGTGAAAATAGTGGGTGTTGAAGAAGTGACCAAGGTCAATCAACAACAGTTCACATACACATAGAAGAACATGATATTCCCGAAGGCTGCTATGAGGCCAATAGTCTCAAAATAGTTCATAAAGAAATCAGAGTCGTTTACAAAGGTCAATTCAATAAATCATATCTTTGGTCAGTTCATAAATCTTTAGAATCAATAACCAATACAGTTAAAGTATAAAAATTCACCACATATTCTCAATTCAATAACCAGTGTTCAAAATATTTTATTTATGTATAAGTGTGATACTAAAACATATTTGTATCTTTAAAAACGTGAAAATCATTAAAAATCCGTTCCAAAATTGAGCTACAAAATCTGTGCACACTTACGAACTATATGTACCCTTAACAAAATCATGCCTTAATTTCATTCCCACATGCCAAAAAACAATGTCAAATGGTGATTTTAAAGTTTTAAGTTCGTTTTAGGAAATTTCGACAGCATGATGATACCATTTATCCTAGCCTTCCTGCATGAAAACACAGTTTAATAACCATAATCCTAGTTTCACATTTTCAATCAAATCACCATATTCAATCCCATAAAAGTCCAGCTTCATCATTTCAATGTAACATAGTATCCCTATCCCTTTTAAATATATCCCTTACCTCTTGGATTACACAGTACTGTCGGATAGCACTAGTATAATTTTCTCACTTCTAAGATGCAAAATGCAAAACACCATATAAACATAGTAAATTCTTCACACTTCAGTTATAAAGAGTAATTAACTCCTGGAGACCTACTATATTGCCTACAGCAGCTACAATTCTGATCTACTTCATACCTGCACTAACACTACAACTATTGTCAGAACACCTCCTTTTTTTATTCTAACTTCGTCAACAGTCTTATATTAATTTAAACATTATTCTAGGACGCAAATTACATTGAATTGAGCATGGTTTCCTTATGCCCTTCAGTTTGCTGAATTGCCTCTTCATCACTATCCTTGGTATTTTGCAAATTTAACACTACAATCATGCTCTACACTTGTTCTACATTATTTCTACAACATTTTTGTTTGAGTTTAACATGGTACCACCATCATCCTACCTTGGTTGAAACCCTAAAGGACTCCTACCATTTATTTTGCTTTAATTTAAACTCAAACACATGCTTAAACACCTTAAACACATGACAAGTCACCATAAAATAACAAAAACACAAGCTTTGTCTCTCTTTCTTACCTTGGCCAAAACTTATGGGAGACCAAACACCTTACAAATAGCCACTTTAACACTTGATTTTGGTAGTATGTTGTAAAGGGAAGAGAGGAGAACAAGTTTACTTAAGTTATTTTTTGGTTTTAAAGTAGTTGAGGTTATGTTTTAATGACTTTCTCTCTCTAAAATGAAGCTTTGTTAATGGTGGAAGAGAAGTGGAAGACAATGGAAGGCAATGGCATGGAGAAGACTAGAGAATTATTTTAAAATAAATATCTTAGGTGGCAATTTACTAAAATACCCTTATACTTAACAAAAATTCAAATTTTACCCTTCGCTATTTAACTTCATTTTAAACATTTAGTCTAACCTCCAAAATATTTTATTTAATCATAAAATATATCTATTTAACTTATTCTAATAATTGGTTAAGCTTTGGATAGGGTTTGATTGTCAAATGGATAAAATTACTAAAATAACCCTAATTGTCGAATTGCGTAGTTTTTTTGACAATTTTGTGTGATTCAGTCTACAAGTTTGACTGGTATGAGACTTCTTCACACTAAGACTTGTTTATAACTTTCAATTGGTCAAAACTCAAACTAGTTTGTCCGTTATTCACAAAAATTCCATCAGCCTTTGGACTTAACCGTCATTTTTTATATTATTTCACACTTTTCAAAACAGACATAAACAAATGAGTTTGAGATGCAAATTCTTACCATATACATATTTGGCTCTAAATATTGAGGCTACCTAGTTTCACCTCCATCAGAACACTGGAAGTCAGTGAAGCCCACCATTTAGTTCCCCTTTATACCTATAAAGCAGAAAGCATTGGAATAGTTATGAGATGTTATATTTTCCTAGCTTCCTTAACAGTCTATAAAGGCACTAGAAAATATGGATCTCCCACTATGTCACCTTTTTGCACATGATCTCTAATAAAGTGATATCTAATCTTTATGTTCTTTATCCTTAGGTGTTGGGATTTTCGATAAGGTTGATGGCACCAGTGTTGTCACACTTAGGACGAACTTTGTTTATATCTATTCCATAATCCTCCAATTATTGCTTAATTATAGAACTTAGGCACAACAATCACTAAAGGCTACATATTTTGCCTTGTTGGTGGATTGGCCAACACTATTTGTTTCTTAAAGAGCCAAGAAATCAACACGTTTTTCAAGAATTGAAATGTGCCAAAGGTGCTTTTCCTATCTATTTTACAACCTTCAAAATCCATATCCGAGAACACATATAGAGTCAAAGATGAACCTTTAGGGTACTATAATCCTAGATTTGTTGTATCCTTTATATACATAAAAATTTTCTTTATGATAAGACAGTGTAACTCCTTAGGTGAAAATTGAAACCTTACACATAAACAAACACTAAATATGATGTTTGGTTTACTAGTTGTAAGGTAAAGTAATGATCCTATAATAGACCTATATTACTTAGTGTCTAGACACTTACCACCTTTATCTTTGTCAAGCTTGAGTGATGTGCTTAGAGGTGTGGAATATGGTTTGGAGTTCTCCATACGAAAACTTGTGACCAAGTCTTAGTATACTTGGCTTGATTTATAAATATACCTTCTTTAGATTATTTTACTTGAAATCCTAGGAAGTAAATGAGCTCTCCCATCATACCCATCTCATATTTTCATTGCATTAACTTAGAAAATTCTTTATGCAAAGACTTATTAGTAGACCTAAAAATGATATCATCTACATAATTTTGAATAACTAAAATATCTTTCCCTCTAGATTGAATAAAAAAGGTTGTATCCACTTTTTCTCTAGAGAATCCTTTCTCAATCAAGAGCTTATAAAGCCTTTCATACCAACCTTTTTTTTATTCAGTGAGAGGTACAAAAGGAGATAGGGATTCGAACCTTGGATGTAATCTCTCCTAAGGAGAGTGTTGGCTCGATCCTTAATCAAGAGAGAGGTGAATTAGTTTCTAAACTTTTTTTACTTAAAGCCTTTTCTACCTAGAATGCAACTTGCATTACTCAAGTTCTACTCAACATAATAAAAAGTAAAACAACTAAGCAACAAACAATAAGCAAATAAAATAGTGAAGGGAAAAGAAGCTTTACACAAAGATTTATAGAGATTTGACACCCTTGCCTATGTCCTCTACCTTAAGACTTTGCCAAGGATTTTAAACCAAATTCACTCTCTTAAAAATGGTACAACCTCTTTCTTTTCCAAGTTCAAAGAGAAAACCTTCCTTTTTGTAAGTTCAAAGATAACCTTCTCCTTTCATGAGCTCAATGATAACCTTTACTTCCCTTTTCCAGGCTGAGGAAAAAAAGGTTTACAATTGCTCCTTTTTCAGGCTCAAGAGCAACCTTTGTAACAACTCTTTTTCTGGCTTAAAAGCAAAACTTATCTACCCAACGTCACTTTTAATATAAGCTCTCACGGGAACTCTCCTTTTATAAATTTAGGTATGGGTTTACAAAATGGTTACAAGATGTGCTTTTACTAAGGATGTATATAATCACTCTAGCTCCTGAAGGAATATGATCGAGATAATGAGTGTGGAGTTAAAGACTTCATCTTTTCTCTTCTTTTCTATCAGGTTTAAGATGTGAGTCTAACTTTAGATTTGGAATTTTGGCTCATTGTTCAATTTGCTTCAAGCTATTGACTTTTATAACTTTGCTTCAAGGCCTTGGTTGTTAAAGAAAAATCTTCCCATTGGCAGCCATAGAAATTCGATCATTGAAGCTAGCCAAGCTTTTAGTGTATTGATACTCTCAAGTAGAATCCTTTATAAACAAAGTAAGCTACATTGATACTATCTTTAACTATACTAGTGCCTAAAACAGAGTATGACTTTTGTTTCAATGTCACGATAGTATACCGTTACCACATCAGTTCTGCCAATATTCAAATTCATATCATATTGATACATATTCAATTAGGATAGACACTTATACATAAAATACTTTTTATTGTCTTAAGGATGCAAGATAATCTTAAGTTTAAATATGCATATTTAATTCTTAGCTCCAAATCCATATATATTTGACTTTCTACGCATATTAAGCATGATCATATATCAATCAAACAATCAATTCAATCATGCTCATTATTAAAATTATATTTCATTTATGTTCTTTATAGTCATATCAAAATTATAGTATTTCAAAGTCAACAGAGAAGTAGTAAACACTAGGCCAAGCTCTAGGAGCTTGTACCATACAAGGCTTTTGACAAGTTAAAAACATGATTGGAAAAATACAGGTTCTTAAATCTAAGTGGTTATTTACATATACCTCTTAATTTAATATCCATTCAAAAAGGATCTCTTAACATCCATTTGACTATCATGACCCAAAGCTTGTGACGAATGCTTATGAACTTATACTATCTTACAAATTTACAAATTGATTCTATTTCTTTCCATTTATGGATTGCATTCAGTGTCTGTGTAATCATTAAACTGATTTCACTTATCCTTTGTATTTTAGTCCAACTTCACTAACTTATTTTTTAATCCAAGGATGACCTGAATAGCTTTCTAAAGCATGTATTGATTATTTTAATCCACAACACATTCCTGCCTAAAAACAAGTTGAAAATATCCTCTCTATATTTAGAGGGTTTCCAAGATAAATTAATAGTTAAAAAAATCATATCTTTATATCATATCATTACACATATCAAAGCAATCATTTCCCATAATCTACAACATACTCATCTAATCACTAATCATACCTAGGATTGCATTCAATAATCATATCATTCATACAATAATTAAGAACGATTCTAAGTTACATCACCTGACACATCCATAAATTGTACTATACAATACAAAATGAGATACATATAAACAAAATGATATATAGTTATGTATATCTCAAAATTCACAAAAAATAGTTCTCAAAGGACACTAGCAAGTACGATCCCTGATGGCCCACAAAATAGCTTAGATGTTGGACGCTAGCTTAGATAGTCTATAGGGAGTGAAAAGTAGGGTGAGCAAAATATACTTAGTATGCAGCTTAAGTAAATTGATGCTAGGTTCATGTTAATCCACATTCATGTGTAGGCATGAACCATATTCACCTGTAGACATGAACAAAGATAAATTGATACGTATTCATGATACCATGACCTACTGCCAGATATGTCTATAAATACCCACAGTTCAAGGTCAAGGCCGTATGGGGTATTAGTTGGAAACATACCTTAGTTACCTTATTTCTCCGAGCCTTAACATACTGACCAATTATCCAAATCACTTATCACATGTCAAGGATGCAAATTGAACACATGGCAATGCGATGGTTCAATATGCTTACTCAAATCAGATTTTTTATACACTGAGTTCAAAATAGATTATCTTACAAAAATAAATAATCGATAAAGTTAGGCATAAAGCCTCAAATCACTGAACTGATACGGATAAGTTAGGCATAAAGCCTCAAGTCACTAAACTGTTATGGATAAGTTAGGCATAAAGCCTTAAATCACTGAACTAATGCGGACGTCAAAATAGATAGGGATAAATTAGGCATAAAGGTTCAAATAATTGAAAACTGTTGCAAATATCAAAACAACAAATAAGTTAGGCATAAAGCCTTAAATCACTAAAATGATACGCATATCAAAACAGATACTAATAAGTTAGGCATAAAACCTTAAATCATTGAAAACTATTATGGATCTCAAAACTAATACAGATAAATTAGGCATAAAACCTCAAATCACTAAATTAATACTAATACCAAAACGAATACTATTAAGTTAGGCATAAGCCTTAAATCACTAAAAATTATTATAGATATCAAAACAGATGCAGGTAAAGTTTAGGCAAGAGTTCTCGATAATGGATATTGAACTAATATCCATCCTAGCTAGTGAAGCAGAAAATGTCATAAGCAACACACCTGTGTAGCACATAGCTCTGTTAAGATTTTAGAGGTTACTCCCACGGTATAATATCTATAGCCATAGGTTGTAACCCTAGTTTCGCTAATCAATCGAGAGTTGGAACTTGTCTACTAGTTTTCCATACAAGCGTAATATGCCTAGAGCACAACGCTCATAAGGCCCATATACTGATATTGATAGTCTAGTGCACAAAGCTCGATAGACGGCTAATAAAACCTAGAGTAAGCTTGACAGGCCTAGAGTGACCCGAAGGTCAATGGATCTACTTGAAATTGAATACAACTGAAAACTGAGTATTGATAGAAGTCTTATAGTTCACAAAATGGATCACTTATCAAAAATTAAACTTAGCGAAACAAAACATGTCATCAAAATTCAAAGGTATCCATGTAGCACATAGCTCTGTTAGAATTTAAGAGGTGGTTCCCATGTTTTGAAATTTAACAACATGGTTCTCCATGCTTATTTAGCGTATGGTTTCCAAAAACCCCAATCAAAATAGTTTTGAGTTTTCAAATATGCATAAATGTCATTTTTTACAAAGTCAACTCAAAACTAAGCTTTTCAAGCTAGAACATAATGCAAGTTAGTATAAAACTTAAGCATAAAAATAGCTTGAATTGAATGTTTTATGCGTGTAATCACATATGCATCATTGAAATGCCACTTAACACATAAGCTTGGCTAGCCACAATGCACAAGGTAGAAGCAAGGTTTTCTTCCAGCCCATGCACTAAACAAAACCTTATTCCATCATATTTCACAACTTACCTTTACTTACCTCAATTGCCAAATTCATAGCACTTATTTAGCTCAATCCCAAAATCAACAAAATCAAAAAAAAAAATGAATTTCTCCTACAAGATGATACCAACACAATTTACTTAAACTACTTCCTAAAGTATTTCCTTTAAATTGTCAAACATAAGCTCAAGCTTCCACACCATTGAATCACTAACACATCATTCCATTCACATTTCAATCAATCATACATGTTAAAAATTTATAATCATACACATTTACCACAATCCACACTAATTAACTATTTATTTCGATGTTCATATCAATACTAAGTCTCGGGTGTCCATTCACAAACATATATTGTATCATAGTATTTGTAAACAATTTCCACTACATTTTCATCACATTATGAATACTAAACCCCCATCATCAATGTGGGTCCTCTTAGTATCCCTCAAATATTAAATATTACTTTACTAATATTCACAACAATTCACAATTTTTTTAAATATTAGGTTATCACTTAATTACTCATTCTATAGACATATAGATAACCATTTCATTATTATATTATCATAACTATATCATATTCCACATACAATTGCAATTTCTTAGCCCAATTAATTCAAATTGCCAAACACATTAAAACTTTCATCACTTTTTCTATATAAATTTCATCAAACAGTTTAATTTCCTTAGTTAAATCAAGGAGGACAAAACCATAGGAGAGATAATCTCACCAATTTCTCTATTACAAACACCAAATAACCTTTATAATTATCAAATCCAACAAATTCAAGCTTAAACATTAAGAAAAATCATAAAACATCTCACCTTTCTTCTTCCTCAATGTGACATCACTCTCTCTCTGAAAACTCAAACTTTTCTCTCTAACTCATTGCAAGAATTAACCTTTGGAGGGTAAGAGAGAGATGGGTTTAAGGTTTGATTACTCAAATTTGAAGAAAAATAAAGGAATTTGTGAAAACATCAGAAATCCCTCTTTTTCTCTTCTTTTTTTCTTGGTGTTGGATAAGGCTAGAAATAAAGGCTGTTTCTTCTTCAATTTCTAGCCACTAAGGCTATAAAATAAATAGGCTTGGCTTAGGGCTTTTTGGCTACAAGTACAGTTAATTAAAAGTGCAAAATTTTTGGCATTTTAAGAATGTTTTAAGTGCTTTGTGAATTTGTAGGAAGAGTATTGGTGGCACTTATAAGGTTGTATAAGGGTTTCACTTTGTTTTAATGCTTTAAATTCACTATTCATGTCAATTAGTACTATTCTCATCATAACTTCATTTAATCTTATAAGTTTTGATGCAGCGCAACTAGGCGTTACATAATAACTTACTAGACATGTCATGGGTCAGTTACTAGCCTTAAAAACGTGATTCGATTGCTTAAAAATTGAGTTCGTATGAAAGCTTGACACTTAGTGCCAAAAATCACTATTCAAGTGATATTTGACAAATTTAATTTGAATTTGGAGGGTCACAATACTTATTTTGGGGTGTGTCGAAGGCATGTCTCAATTACGCCTAAAATTTCAAAAATTATGATTTTGCCCCTACTTCCCTGTCAACTTCAATTTAGCTATATTCAAAATTTTCATTCTCACTCATCCATATTTGTACCTGTTATTATAGTACAGTCAAATTTACATAGTTAAACACTTAGTGCATTTTATTGAATCGATGTCCAAATTAATTGTATAATAAAATTGGGGTTTTTAAATTGATATAGCTTAAAGTCCTTAAAACATGCAGAAGTTATTAACGTTCTAATGGCTTCTATCCTAGCTATGGGGTATATGTCTCATCTTAATCTATCCTTTCTTATTGCCTATATTCCTTAGCCACAAATCTAGCCTTATTTCTTACCATATTGCTATGCTTATCTAATTGTTTTTAAATATCCTTTTAGTTCTTGTGGTTGGATGATTATTAGGCCTAGAAACTAAAGTCCAAACCTTACTTCTTTCAAATTGGTTAATCTCATCTTGCATAGCTAAAATCCAACTATCATCTTTTAATGCTTTACTGATGTTTTTGCTTTCTAATTGAGAGATAAATATAACGAATTCATACATTTTCGTAAGTAGAGACCTAGTTCTAACCCCCAGAGTTGGATTTCCAACTATTTCTCCATCTTTAGCATATCTAAATTATCTAGGATATCCAAATTCTCTTCTTAAAGTTTGTTGTTCTATTCTCTATTCCTCTTTGCCCTTATCCAGCCCTAGCCCTGTTCAACATTCTCTTTATCTAAAGGTGTCTTATCAATATATTTCTATATCTTTATCCACATTATCTTCCCTAAAAGAAGTATTTGACTCATCAAAGATCACATGGATTGACTTTTTTATAAGAAGTGTTCTTTTGTTGGAAACTATATATGCTTTAGAGTGCATGGAATATCCAAGTAAAATTCCTTCATCTCTTTTTGCATCAAATTTGCCAAGGTTTTCTTTATCGTTATTTAGAATAAAATATTTGCAACCAAAGGGATGAAAATAGCTTCTATTAGGCTTTCTTCCTTTGTAAAGCACATATGGGGTTTTCTTTAAAATGACCCTAATCATAGTTTTACTTATTTTATCGCATGAAGTGTTTATGGCTTCCACCAAAAAATACAGTGGCAAATTAATTTCACAAATCATAGCTATACTCATTTCCTCTAAGGTTCTATTTCTATTACCCAATTGACAAATGCTAAGGATATTATGTTTTAATTCTCTAACAAGCAAAACATTTTCAATATTAGTAAAAATATTACCTAGAAAGTCAATCCCTTTAGTTTGTCACTTATGAGTTATCTCTAAAAGTCACATATCTTCCATTTTTGGGCTTCAAGTCTTAAATTGGCTTTTATCTCCCGTCAAAGAAATCATTATCGAGGTACCATGGTTCCATTGCAATTCCCTTAGGGTAATGCTATTTCACCTACAATCATAATAATCAATATTTTGTTTTAGGGAACCAAATTTTCTTAGGTCCTCGACAGTTAGTAAATAAAATCTTGTTCCTCAGGAATCCATTTCAATAAGTTATCTTGTGAATTCAAAGCATTCTTTAGAATCTATGTTTTCCTAACTAATTTTTCTTTCAAGGATGTTCTTTTATAAATGAATTTCAAGGATGTTCTTTTATAAATGAATACATGTGAAGTGTGACCTCTCCTATGGCATAATCTAGACATGAAAGAATTATTAGATACATTATTTTTATTCACTAGAAAGTTTTTTAGATGGGTTTCTTTTTCATGTTCCTTATATCCTAGACCATCTTTAGCGAAGAAGGCTTTTTGTGTCTCTAACATATGGTTTAGTTTATTTTGTCCCATATAGAACCTAGAGAATGAGTTTTGTAAATTGGCAATTTTCTTATTAAGTTCACTCACTTCTAAATTGAGGCCATTATTCTCTTTTCAAGTTCTAATTTGGTGTTTGTTAAAACATTATTTTTGAATTTTAGTTTAGCTAGGATTTTCTTATAATTTATATTCATAGTCTCAAATTCAATAGCTAGATCATCAAAAGCCTCTTGTAGCTCATCAAATGAATAGTCAATTATCATATTCACTAGGCCTTAGAGTATATTCACTAGACCTTAGAGCATAAAAAAAACTGCGCATGGCATTGGCATGTAATTGTGCCATTTTCAAATCACTTATATTCCATTCATCTTCATTTTTCATAAACTCTACATTTCCTATTATTTTCTTAGGGACTAAAGGATGTTGGATTGTAATTCTTCAAGCTTCTTAATTATGATGGCCTAACTGTAGAATGTCCTTCTAATTCTAGAGATCTTCCCATTTTACTTTCAACCATTTAAGATCATTTATGCTATTAGGTGGTTAAACCTTAAATCAACAGGTCGAGTTTTGATACCAATTGTTGGCTCAAAATAAACTGAGAAGGAGAGAATCGATCTTCTAATCTATTTTGGAATTTCTAACTAAATTTAACAATCAGCTTTGAGACTTACCATAATTTTAACTAAATAAAAAATAAATATAAAATGAACTTTAAAATAAAAGAGTTAAAGAAAAAGAAAATACAAACAATCGATTTATAGATGCTTATACTCTCTCATGCCTATGCCATCTCTTTTGAGTTTTCCGTTAAGGAGTTCTCAAATTCACTACTTGAACTTGCTTACAAGCCTCTTTTTTAAGGCTCAAAAGTGATCATTACAACCCCTATTTTTCTTATGCTAAGAAGACACGTTTCTCACCTCACTAAGTGGTGTTACCCAATTCCTTACACAAATTGACATTCTAGGGTTTCACTCCCCCTACATCACAGTAAATGTTTTTGGATACAATATGGTAATCTTTTTGACCTTTAACAAAGGTAAATAAGTCTGGCATACTAATTGAGTAAAAGATGGTACAATAATGAAACAAGAAATTTTGCCTCTTGAAAGGATTGAAAAATTGATGATCATTGATAGAATATTGGAAGTTAGAATATGTCACAACCCTAAAAACATGACATTTTCGGTAACAAAAATAGTTAAAGTATAGAAATTTGGGCAAATTTTATTTCTAAACTTGTAACAATGGTTTGTCATGCAAGTAGTCTTCTCTTATGAAATCATGTATCTAAATACCTAATTCGATTTAAGACACCTTGCCTAAGGTCTTAATCTTACAGTGTTATGATTCACAATCAAGTGAATCATTATGTTCATTTTCACCTAAGAGCGATAAATCCTAGGTTATTGACTCGTTTTTCAATATATATTCATTTACATCCCAAATTCACTAATTTAACTAATATTTATGTGCAAATAGTTCATACATATCCCACATTATAGTACTATAAAAGATTATCAAAAATTAAGTACAATTACATTTACCAAAGATGAATTGCAGACTCTCTGGAGCTTGAACTATTAGAGCTATCTATGAGTAGCTAAAATCGATTATGTTCCAACTAACCTGTGAGGGAATATAAGGGGTGAGCTTGGGGAGCTCAATAAGTTAACCACACAAGTACAGAAGATAGCAACATATGATAAGTTGTTCTATATGCACACAGTTAGATAATGTTCATATTATTAAATACAAGTAATGTTTACTAAAATTTCGGTAACATAATGGCTAGATTTGAATCTAACCCAACCTGCAAAAAGTACAATGTTCATAGTTTCTCTAGTTCTTATCCTCAATTTAGATAGTTTATATCAACAATTTGGTGTTCAAATATTCAATCACAATTTTCTTATACAAAATTCAATACTCATATTCATAGTTCATAAACACAAATTTTTCTTGTAAAACAATACCTCATATCAGTCAATCTCTCATCAAATAACTTCATGTACTTATAGCTTCATATCATGTACACATACTCTTTTCACATACTTGTAGTTTCACATTGTATACTTGTAATGTCATATCATATACTCGTCGATCATTCACTTATAACTTCATATCGTAAACTCGCCAATCATTTACTCGTAACTTCATATCATATATACTTATACTCATATTCTTATACTTGTGTTCTTATAAAACACTTACTTTTCATTTCACATATATCTTGGGTTATTCCTTAACACCATGATTCATTAACTCATTATTTATTATGGTCATTATTATAACCCGTGATGAGGGCTATATTGATATTTTGTATTTCATAAATATTGCTAACTACTATAACCCATTAACAAGGGTCCCATTTCATGCTAATTACTATAACCTATCAACAAGAGTCTCATAAGCATACTGACTATTATAACCCATCAGCAAGGATCTCGTAACTGCATATCATATACTTTTATACTCGTATTCTTATACTTGTGTTCTTATAAAACACATGCTTTTCATTTTACATACATCATGAGTTATTCTTTAACACCATGTGTGACGTCCCCGTCACTTCATCTTATCACTTATCTTTTTCTTTCTTTATTTAGATTTAGTTTACCCAGTGTCGTTCTTCCCTTAATCTTAAGCTAATCATTTAATAGCTTATGAAATTTTATTCAATTTCCATAAACATAAAATGATATATATAAATATCATTCCATTTCCACAGGATCTCATACATCATCTTAACTTACATCCCCGACATCTTATATACATAATTTCTACTTGTACTGTACTGTAGCTGAATTACAATTTAACTTTATATATGGACATATAAGTATACCTTCTATGCTAACTGGGAAGCGTATCGAGAAGGTATACTTTGATTCTTTTGGCACAAGCTCCTCTAGTCGGAGCGTGGTTCACTTCAAGTAGTCTGTAGAAAAATAGTCGTAAAAGGGTGAGTTTACGCTCAGTAAGAAAAGTACGTAAAAGAGCGTACTATGCCTCTATATGCATTTTTCCTACTTGGCTCTATAATGTCATGTAAAGCATTATAAAGCATGCATCATAAACTTCTTTCATGCATTGTTTGTAACCATGCATATTCATTTCAAATGACATGGCAAACATACTTTCTTTAAAACATCATACTTCATATCTTACTTTAAAACATACATCATACTTTTCTTCATACATACGTCTTGTACTTTGAAATAGATGGAGACTATGTACAATGTTTAAGCGATGGAGTCGTCATATGAACCGTTCATTCCCATTCATATGACTCATATGACTCTAATCATGCATTAGTACATTGGTATACCATGTAGAGGTCAGGGATTCTCTCCTGTCTTAATAATACCATAGTGAACACTAGTCGGGTGTCACTAATGGTCTTGAGGATCGGACTAGGGTTCCTCACTTAACATACATATTACTGAGGACTTGATCAGAGTCTCTCAGCCATCAGAAATGCATAATCATTACGCAGTTCATAACCTCAAAACATTATAATATACTTTTTTAGAAAACACTTTTGTGTTTAAATCAAATAAGCTTTGAAAGCTCTTTTCATACATGGCAGTCGACTGGTCTTATATGGCAGTCGACTGCTGCTTCATAATTCCTTTTATCGAAATTAATTTCATTTAAAATTTCGATAATTTCATCTTTGAAAATACATGGGGGCAGTCGACTGGTTCATATAGCAGTCGACTGGTTTTCAAACAGAATGCTTCTTAAAAATAGCAGTCGACTGGCCCATATAGCAGTCGACTGTTTTTGAAACAGAATGCAATTTGGTAAATAGCAGTCGACTGGTTTGAAACAGAATGCTTTTGGAAAAATAGTAGTTGACTGGTTTGCCTCGGTTTTCGAAAAACGACGTTTTGGTTGTCTCTAGGCAGTCGACTTCCCTCTATGGCAGTTGGCTGCCCATAGCCTAATTGGTACTAGGAGACAAGTCCGAAAATGCACTTTTCCTGCCAAAGACAACTAGTATTTCTCCCCAAAGCAGTTCAAAATCATATTAAAACATGCGGACATAGCCGCTTTACATCCGTTACATAAATTTCTTACCTTAATTCCTTCGGAAACGCGAAATCACTTGGCGCGTTAACCCTAGCTTTTCACTTCTTCAACCTGAAATCATCATACCATTTCAAACCTCAAATTAAACAACATACACATGTCTTACTAGCTCAATACAACTCCTTATCATGAACCAAATTGTAAAAATCATCTTCTTCTCTTACCTTCACTAGAGACCAAAATTTCAAATGTTGAGATCTCCTCCACTACTTGGAATCAATCCACCAAACCCTGGATATCTCTTAATCTAGTGACAAGGATTATTTTTCATTCAACCAACTAAGTGAATCGATGGATAGATGAGGGGGTTTGTCAAGATAGCTATGGATGGTAACTTGGAAGAATGGAGGAAACGAGAGGGAGAGCTGGAAGAATGGCTGACGTTGGGGATAGCTGATGGAGATGGTGAGTCATGCATTTGCATTAATTGCATGTTCATCCCTTTAATCATCTCAGCCAATCCATTTGACTCAAGACCATTTGACCATCAATTAATTCCTCCTTTCCTTCTTCCATTCATGCATAAACCACATGTGTTTAATTAACCAATCAAATTTCTGATTTTCCTTCTTTTCTCCTATTCCATTTATTTTCCTGATATCAACACAATTTATTTGACTTATTGACTATCAACTTTCTTATTTCTTCTATAATCCATACATCATTCATACATCTATTATACCTTAATTACACATCAACTTCATATTCATTTAATCATATTAACTTAGAATTCTTTACATACATGGAGGAATACATGGAAATTGAGGATCTCACATCCTCCCCACCTTAGAAAATTTGGTCCTCCAAATTTGCCTTAGCTTGTCATGTAAATAATTCTGGATACCTTTCCTTCATTAAACTCTCTAGCTCCCATGTAGCTTCTTCCATCGTATGGTATTGCCAGAGAACTTTCACTAACGAGATCGTCTTAGACCTCAAAACCTTTTCTTTTCTGTCCAAAATCCGAATCGGCTTCTCTACATAACTCATATCTTCCCTTATCTCCAAGGGTTCATACTCAATGACATGAGACGGATCCGGATTATACTTCCGAAGCATCGATACATGAAACACATTATGTACTCCTGATAGCTCCGGAGGCAATGCCAATCTATAGGCAACATCACCTATTCGATCTAAGACCTCAAATGGACCGATGTAACGAGGACTCAACTTACCTCGTCGGCCAAATCTCATGATCCCTTTGGATGGAGAAACTTTCAAGAACACAAAATCTCCAACCATGAATTCAAGTGGCCTCCGTCGAGCATCTGCATAGCTCTTTTGTCTACTCTGGGCTGTCTTAAGCCTCTGACAAATTAACTTAACATCTTCTGAGGCTTGCTCAACTAGATCTGGAGCCAATAACTTACGTTCGCCCACTTCTTCCCACCCAATCGGAGATCGACACCTTCTTCCATACAGAGCTTCATATGGTGCCATCCCGATGCTTGCATGATAACTATTATTGTATGCAAACTCAGCTAATGGCAGATGGTCATCCCAGGAGCCTCTAAAATCCATAGCACAAGCTCTCAACATATCCTTAAGCGTCTGAATCGTGCGCTCGGACTGTCCATCAGTCTGCGGATGAAAAGCTGTGCTAAAATTTTACTTAGATCCCATGGCTTCCTGAAAATGCTCCCAAAAATGAGAAGTAAACCTAGAATCTCTATCAGAAGTGATGCTCACTGGAACACCGTGTAGTCTTACTACATCTTTTACATACATATCTACCAAAGCATTGAGTGTATCAATTGACTTCATAGGTAGGAAGTGAGCTGATTTTGTCAATCTATCGACAATCACCCAAATACCATCATGATTTCTCTTGGTTCTGGGTAACCCCATAATAAAATCCATCGTAATGTGTTCCAACTTCCACATAGGTATAGGCAGAGGGTGCAGTAATCCTGCTGGCTTTTGGTGCTCTACCTTGACCTGTTGACATGTGAGACATTTTGCTACAAAATCTGCTATGTCTCTTTTCATGCCATTCCACCAATACACCTTGCGAAGATTATGATACATCTTCGTACTTCCTGGATGCAATGTGTACTTAGTGGCATGTGCTTCTATCAAGATCATCTTCTTCAATTCGTCATCATTAGGAACACATATACGATTCCTGAACCTCAAAATCTCATCACTACCAAGACTGAACTCTGAGGTCATACTTGACTGTATCTGATTTATAGCCTCAATGCATCTATTATCTTCCTTTTGAGCACTTCGGATTCTGTCCATTAACTCTGGCTCAATCCTTAAACTAGCCATCATTCCAATTTGCTCGTGAGGCATAACATTAAGGCTGAGACTTGCAAATTGCTCAATCAATTCATATTCTTTTATCATCATATAGGCTACCATACTTACATGCTTTCGGCTCAGAGCATCCGCCACCACATTGGCTTTACCCGGGTGGTACAAGATCTCACAATCGTAATCCTTTAGTAGCTCAAGCCATCTTCGTTGCCTCATGTTTAATTCCTTCTGAGAAAACAAATATTTCAGACTTTTGTGATCCGTAAAAATCTGAAATTTTTCACCATATAAGTAATGCCTCCATATCTTCAGGGCAAACACTACTGCAGCTAGCTCTAAATTGTGAGTCGGGTAGTTCTTCTCATGGTCCTTCAATTGTCTGGAACCATAGGCTACTACCTTACCATGCTGCATTAACACACATCCCAAACCTTGCCCTGAGGCATCACTATACACCGCAAATCCACCTGAACCACTAGGGATGGTGAGAATCGGTGCAGTCGTCAGCCTGTGCTTCAACTCTTGGAAGCTACACTCACAGGCTTCATTCCACTCATACTTCACTTCCTTGCGCGTCAAGCGCGTCAGTGGAGCAGCTAACTTTGAGAAACCCTCTACAAACCTCCTATAATAGCCAGCTAAACCCAAGAAACTCCTAATCTCCGTCACAGTCTTCGGTCTTTCCCATTGAACCACCGCTTCAATCTTTGATAGATCAACTGAAACTCCATCTTTACTGATCACATGACCTAAGAAGGAGATTTGATTTAACCAGAACTCACATTTACTTAGCTTGGCATATAGTCCTCTATCTCTGAGGGTCTCTAAAACAATCCTCAAATGCTGCTCATGCTCTTCCCATGACCTCGAGTACACCAAGATGTCATCAATGAAAACAATGACAAACTGATCCAAGTACTGCTTAAACACATCATTCATCAGATTCATGAAAGTTGCAGGTGCATTGGTTAATCCAAACGGCATCACCAAGAATTCATAATGGCCATACCGTGTCCTGAAGGCAGTCTTAGGGATATCTTCATCTCGGATCTTCAACTGATGATATCCCGACCTCAAGTCTATCTTGGAGAAGACTTGTGCACCCTTTAGCTGATCAAAGAGATCATCTATCCTGGGAAGAGGATACTTATTCTTGATTGTCACTTTATTCAGCCACCGGTAGTCAATGCATAACCTCATACTACCGTCCTTCTTCTTGACAAAAAGCACAGGAGCACCCCAAGGGGATACGCTGGGTCGTATGAATCCCTTGTCTAGCAACTCCTGAAGCTGCTTCTTCAGTTCTTCCAATTCTACTAAGGCCATCCGGTAGGGAGCTCTTGAAATAGGCTCAGTCCCCGGCACCAAATCGATAGTGAACTCCACTTCCCTATCCGGAGGAAGTCCTGGAAGATCATCCGGGAACACCTCAGGAAAATCTCGGACTACAGGAATATCATTGAGTCCGGGACGTTTCTGATCTACGTCCTCCACATAAGCAATGAATCCTTCACATCATCATACACATTATCCATTATTTTCATTTACAAACAAATCAAAATCAAACATATTTTCATATTAATTACTTGTAAAATTTACAACATAGCTAACGGGTGAAGAGAATGTTACACTCTTAGCATAATAGTCCACTATAACATGATTGCTAGCTAACCAATCCATACCCAAAATAACATCAAACCCATACATATTTAGTAGGATTAGGTCAGCCTTAGATTCTATTTCTCCTACCCGTAGCTTACAGTTTCTATACACCAACTCTGTCACTTGTGATTCTCTAAATGGTGTGCTTATCTTTAATAAGTATTCTAAAGTCTCAGGCTCAACAGGTATTTTCATAGCAAACTTAGGAGACACAAAAGAATGCGTAGAGCCTGGATCAAACAATGCTATGACATTCACATCAAACAGGTAAATTGTACCTTTAATCACTTTGGACGAGGCATCGGCAGACTCTTCATCGATAGCAAACACTCGTCCTTGAGTCACAGCTTTCTTTCCCTTCTCAGCAGCAGTGGCCTTAGGTTGTGGTTTAGGGGTCTTATCTGATTCGTCAGGCATTCTCGGGTCTCTCTGAGGGCAATCTCTAATCATGTGTCCTTTCTCCCCACATCTAAAGCAAGCGCCACTCGCCCAACGATATGGCTGTGATCCATGAAACTTCCCGCACTGCTCACATCTTAGCATCGTACTCTTTTGCGAGCTAGCGGTACTTCCAACTTGATTTCGGGATCGCTCATCACTTATCTTGATCCCTGTAGCTTTAGGAGTACCTATATCATTACCATCATCATCATAACTCCAACTTCAATATAATTCCATATAACTATTAAATTAATTTAAAGATCATCTTTTCATACTTTACTTACCTATAGAAACTCCTTCAGATCGTCTACTCCTTCGAAATGGATACTTATCACTCGAAGCTTTCTCATCCGACTTCCGCTTCATCGGTTCCTTGCCTTTACCCTTGGCTTGGAAATCAGCATGGTGTAGATCATAGTCCTGCTCACACAGCTGAGCCTTACGGACAGCTTCTCCATAAGAGGTGATATCCATCGGATACAACTTAGATCTAATCGGGGACTTCAATCCCTCGATGAATCTGTAGATTTTATGACCTTCATCTCTTCTGACCTCTGGATCAAATCTACTCAAGGTGGTGAATTTAGATTCATATTGATTCACCGTCATCGTACCTTGAGTTAAACTTAAAAACTCAATCTTCAATCTATTCCGATCCGTGCGTGGGATGTACTGTTCATTAAAAGCCTCCACAAATCTATCCCACGTAACCTCATCATATCGGGCCTCTAACACGGTCCGAGTGGCTTGCCACCAATATTCAGCATCATCAATTAGCAGATAGGCAGCTAAGCCTACTTTCTCCCTTTCGGAGCAAGGCATATACTCGAAAGATTTTAGGATAGCTTTCATCCAGTTCTCAGCTGTCAACAAATCTGTTTCCCCTTTGAACTTGGGCGGATCCAACTTCTTGAATTCCTTAATCAATGCCACACTACAATAAGCTCTAGAATCCCGACTTCCAGTAACTGGGACTGGTGGGGTTACATCTGTAGGAGGAACAACAGTTGCAGTTGCTTGGGTACTTGTGGCCACATTCGGAAAATTAGACATAAACTGCGTAAACATCGTGGCCATGTTCTCCATATGCTTTTCCATCTTCGCTAGCCTCGTATTCGGGCTATGGGGTGGAGATGGTTGAGGAGACGGAACTGGGGGCTCTTCAATGCGACCCCGTCCTCTTCCTCTTCTTGTGCCTCTTCTTGGTGAGCTCATACTGTAAATATCATCATCATTAAGCTCTTTAGTATAACTAAAAACAGCTATACTATACATTTGTATTCAGGCAAGTACAGTATAATTGGGGGATATACTCTATTTCTAACTTCTCGACACTGTCAAACCTCAATCTAAATTGCTCCGATACCACTTTGTGACGTCCCCGTCACTTCATCTTATCACTTATCTTTTTCTTTCTTTATTTAGATTTAGTTTACCCAGTGTCGTTCTTCCCTTAATCTTAAGCTAATCATTTAATAGCTTATGAAATTTTATTCAATTTCCATAAACATAAAATGATATATATAAATATCATTCCATTTCCACAGGATCTCATACATCATCTTAACTTACATCCCCGACATCTTATATACATAATTTCTACTTGTACTGTACTGTAGCTGAATTACAATTTAACTTTATATATGGACATATAAGTATACCTTCTATGCTAACTGGGAAGCGTATCGAGAAGGTACACTTTGATTCTTCAAGCACAAGCTCCTCTAGTCGGAGCGTGGTTCACTTCAAGTAGTCTGAAGAAAAATAGTCGTAAAAGGGTGAGTTTACGCTCAGTAAGAAAAGTACGTAAAAGAGCGTACTATGCCTCTATATGCATTTTTCCTACTTGGCTCTATAATGTCATGTAAAGCATTATAAAGCATGCATCATAAACTTCTTTCATGCATTGTTTGTAACCATGCATATTCATTTAAAATGACATGGCAAACATACTTTCTTTAAAACATCATACTTCATATCTTACTTTAAAACATACATCATACTTTTCTTCATACATACGTCTTGTACTTTGAAATAGATGGAGACTATGTACAATGTTTAAGCGATTGAGTCGTCATATGAACCGTTCATTCCCATTCATATGACTCATATGACTCTAATCATGCATTAGTACATTGGTATACCATGTAGAGGTCAGGGATTCTCTCCTGCCTTAATAATACCATAGTGAACACTAGTCGGGTGTCACTAATGGTCTTGAGGACCGGACTAGGGTTCCTCACTTAACATACATATTACTGAGGACTTGCTCAGAGTCTCTCAGCCATCAGAAATGCATAATCATTACGCAGTCCATAGCCTCAAAACATTATAATATACTTTTTCAGAAAACACTTTTGTGTTTAAATCAAATAAGCTTTGAAAGCTCTTTTCATACATGGCAGTCGACTGGTCTTATATGACAGTCGACTGCTGCCTCATAATTCCTTTTATCGAAATTAATTTCATTTAAAATTTCGATAATTTCATCTTTGAAAATACATGGGGGCAGTCGACTGGTTCATATAGCAGTCGACTGGTTTTCAAACAGAATGCTTCTTAAAAATAGCAGTCGACTGGCCCATATAGCAGTCGATTGTTTTTGAAACAGAATGCAATTTGGTAAATAGCAATCGACTGGTCCATATAGCAGTCGACTGGTTTGAAACAGAATGCTTCTGGAAAAATAGCAGTCGACTGGCTTACATAGCAGTCGACTGGTTTGCCTCGGTTTTCGAAAAACGACGTTTTGGTTGTCTCTAGGCAGTCGACTTCCCTCTATGGCAGTCGGCTGCCTATAGCCTAATTAGTACTAGGAGACAAGTCCGAAAATGCACTTTTCCTGCCAAAGACAACTAGTATTTCTCCCCAAAGCAGTTCAAAATCATATTAAAACATGCGGACATTGCCGCCTTACGTCCGTTACATAAATTTCTTACCTTAATTCCTTCGGAAACGCGAAATCACTTGGCGCGTTAACCCTAGCTTTTCACTTCTTCAACCTGAAATCATCATACCATTTCAAACCTCAAATTAAACAACATACACATGTCTTACTAGCTCAGTACAACTCCTTATCATGAACCAAATTGTAAAAATCATCTTCTTCTCTTACCTTCACTAGAGACCAAAATTTCAAATGTTGAGATCTCCTCCACTACTTGGAATCAATCCACCAAACCCTGGATATCTCTTAATCTAGTGACAAGGATTATTTTTCATTCAACCAACTAAGTGAATCGATGGATAGATGAGGGGGTTTGTCAAGATAGCTATGGATGGTAACTTGGAAGAATGGAGGAAACGAGAGGGAGAGCTGGAAGAATGGCTGACGTTGGGGATAGCTGATGGAGATGGTGAGTCATGCACTTGCATTAATTGCATGTTCATCCCTTTAATCATCTCAGCCAATCCATTTGACTCAAGACCATTTGACCATCAATTAATTCCTCCTTTCCTTCTTCCATTCATGCATAAACCACATGTGTTTAATTAACCAATCAAATTTTTTATTTTCCTTCTTTTCTCCTATTCCATTTATTTTCCTGATATCAACACAATTTATTTGACTTATTGACTATCAACTTTCTTATTTCTTCTATAATCCATACATCATTCATACATCTATTATACCTTAATTACACATCAACTTCATATTCATTTAATCATATTAACTTAGAATTCTTTACATACATGGAGGAATACATGGAAATTGAGGATCTCACACCATGATTCATTAATTCATTATTTATTATGGTCACTATTATAACTCGTGACAAGGGCCATATTCATATTCTCCATTTCATAACTATTGCTATCTATTATAACCCGTTAGCAAAGGTCTCATTTCATGCTAATTACTATAACCCGTCAGTAAGAGTTTCATAAACATACTGACTATTATAACCTGTTAGTAAGGGTCTCGTAAATATATTGATTACTACAACCTGTTAGCAAGGGTCTCATAGTTATAGACTACTAAACTCGTCAGCAAGGGTTTCATAAATATATTGACTATTATAACCCGTCAGCTAGGCCTCATAACTATATTAACTAATATAACTCGTAAGTAAGGCCTTATAAGTATACTGACTATTATAACCCATCAGTAAGGGTCTTGTAAGTATATTAACTATTACAAGCTGTCAGCAGGGCCTTGTAATGCTAACCATTATTGCCTGTTAGCTAAACACCATATACTAACTACTATAGCCTGTTAGCAAGGCACAATATACTTACTATTATAGCCCATAAGTAAAGCACAGATGTTATCTATTATGTCCTGATAACAAGGGCACATGTGTTATTTATTATAACCCTATAACAAAGTTCTCGTATGTTATCTATTGTAACCCGATAACAAGGGCCTCATATGTTAACTATTCTTTTTTATTAGTAGGGGTCGATATACTAAATATTATAACCGATAGCACGGAGTATGCTAATTATTATAATTCCCTGCTAGCACAGGGGTTGTATCAGCAAAGTTATCGCTAACTATTATTACTTGTTAGTTGGGCCTTAACTCTCATATATCACTTCTTTTTGAAATAGTAGAATGAGTAGTTTTCATACTCATTTTAAAATCTGAAGTATGGAGTTACAAAGCAAATGAATGCTTTATCTAGAAAACAATGACACATTCACATTAGCAATATGTCCAATAAAGACACTTTATGGCCAAAGTCCAATAAGTTTCAAAACACTATTTACTTAAGATTCAAGTGTTTAAAAAAGGCAAGGTTATGCCATGCACGCTTGAAATCTTCCTTATACCATGCTATGCATGAATCATTCCATGCAAATAGACATGGTTCGATACACTTAACTTCTTCATCTCATTTCTTATACACTATCTCGTCACATAACATATCCTTACTTCAATTTCAATTACACACAAGCTTAGGCTTACATGACAATTACATGTTTAAGCTAAGCATGTATGCTTCGATTCACTATATTATTTCACAATAACTCATAACCTACGTCACACACTTTATTTGCTTCATATACCTTATAGTTTCAATAATAATAAACAATCTTCAAATAGGGTTTAATAACCATCAATTTCACATTTTCATATTCACATATATAGTGTTTGATGCTTC
Source organism: Heritiera fomes (assembly GCA_032173925.1). Taxonomy (NCBI): domain Eukaryota; kingdom Viridiplantae; phylum Streptophyta; class Magnoliopsida; order Malvales; family Malvaceae; genus Heritiera; species Heritiera fomes. The sequence continues at coordinate 21,254,322 of JAPDPM010000001.1, read as the reverse complement.
CTTGTATCTAGTGAAAGCAACTAACCAATATGAAGCTAATATGTAACTTGTATAGTTAACTTACCTTTGCTCAAAGCAAGAGCCATACAGTCGATCTCGTACACCAAGGTCATCGTACCTCAATTAAGTGTCAAGTCACTGAAATAACATAGTAGACACCATGTTACACATCACATTATTTCTTAGTTCAATCTCAAACTTCATAGCTAAGTTTCATTACCAATTAGGCAATTTTTTCACTTAAAGTCCTAATTTGTCAATTGCTCCTTAATGTGATTTGCTCAAAATAAATTTTCAATCTATTAAAACAATGCTTAAACCTTCAAATTATATTTCTTAGTTAATTCCCGTAATGATTTAAGCATAATTACATATTGAGCACTAAGAAGCCCTATCAATCTCATATACTCATATACACTTACTTTTCAATCCAATTTCCTTCAATTAAACCTCTAATCATTCCAATTTCATTAATTAAGCTTTAATTAAATGTAATTTAACCTTAGTTACAAAAATTGAAGCTTAATTCCCAAAATCCCCAATTTCACATAAAAGGGGAAATTTCAATTTTTGGCAATTCTATGCCACCAAATCAAATTGAACCTACAACTAACCTTTATTTATATTAATTAACAATAATTTAGCTTCAATGTCATGTAATTTAACTCAATTATACAAAATCCCCAATTTTATCAAAAGAGGCAATTCCTATTTTCATCAATTCATGACAATTTCATGTAACCCATTGAAATTGAAGCTATAATTAACTTTTAATATCATCATTTAATTCAATTTAAGCTCCAATTTCATGTAGTTATCACTTACATTATGAAATCCCCAAATTTTCAATTTTCTCTCTCTATGTAAAACCCTGGTTTTTCAATCCTTGATCGATCCTTCAAATTGACACTACAATTAACTTCCCCTTAGTTAGTTATATAGAATACTCAAAAATTGCAACAAACAATAGAAAATTAACAAGCCAATTCTTGATAAAATCGAATTCCCTTACCCATTTCAAATTTTCATTATTCCACCTTAAAACCCATGAAAATGAAGCAAAAATTTAATTTCTTGTTAATTTCTTTTTAACAAACAACATGTCAATTTCTTTTTACTCTAAATTTTCGCTTTTTCACTCAATTTCATAAACTTGAGGAGGGCAACCTAAATTTATGACTTTATAGGATAAAGCATATATTTAAAATATTTTCTCGTATTAAATCGGGGCTTTATGCGTTAAATTACGATTTTGCCTTTTTTGCTTAATTAAGCTCAAATTTATGAGATAAACCAAAATCGACTTTAATTAAATCAAATTAATTTAAAATGGCTTATGCTGGGCTAAATATCATCAATTTATGATGATTCAAGTGTGTCTCTGTGGGTGTGCGCTTCTATGGGGCCCACGAACCCGCCCGTACGGATGTTCAACTTTTTATACCAAAATCGATAATTAACTATTTTACTGACCAATTTAATTTATTTGGCCACAAAATCATTCCATATGTTTAAAATATGGGTTCTTACAGAATATCATAATGTTGAACCTCTTGAATGCTTGCTTTTATGCCCTTTTTATCAATTTCTAAGGGTTGCTAGGCATTTAATGAATTTTTTCCCACCAACTTCTCAAAAACTAGCCATTGGAACCTACCAAACTTGAAGGGTATTAATACCTTACCTTAAGATATCAATACCTTATGGAGAATCTTGCACTCAAAACAAGGTGTATCAATACCAGAACCCCAAGGTATTGATTCCAAAATAAAGCAATTTGCTTTTGTTTGATGGTAACAATAGGGCATTGATATTGTCCATTTAGAAAACAAAAATTCAAATAAGGGTATTGATACCTTTACCAAGAGTATCGATACCTTAGATATAAAACACACAATTTTGGCTAAGTTAAGCATACGTTCTTTCATTCAAGGTAACATTGAAAAGGTTAAACAAGCATTGACATAATTTATCTTTCAATCACATGCATATTAGTGTTTTACTAATTCCCCTATTATTTTAGCAATATTTCTATGTGTCGTTCTTTAATTTGTTTTAAGACAAAAATATGTTAAAGTATCACCAAAATCTAATTCACTTAAGTTTTTTTAGGTCACATCAAAATCCTATGTATTTCAAAGTTAACAAATCTATTGAATTTTTTATATATGGAAATTCAAACATTCTTATCCATAAGAATATTTTGCTTGATAATGATAAGGTTTCGTCCTATAAGAATCCTCAAGTTGAGCATCCTATAGTTAATCAATCCTAACATTGGTCTCAACTTAATGTAATGTAGTATTGTGCTAAATTTCCCAATCATTCCTTTAGATTGTTTTCTCAATTCAATTGGACTCATATTTATCCTTACTCCTCAAACTTTAATTAGCAAAACATGCAGATTAATCTTAATTGATGTTGTAAAGTAGGAAACCCTTGTTACAGTTTACACAATAAAACCACCAGCAAAATCAATAAGTTTTCTGTTGTAGAACCTAAGTATAAAAACTATCGAATGAGCTTTCTAGTAATAATGGTATGCTTCAATTGGATGAGAATAGAAGTGAAAAGGTGATTTTTACGGATAAAGAGCCTTTAGATGACTGTTACCACCCAATTCTTTAAATTTATATGCTGATAATGTGTCATTGATGATAAAGATGGTGATTATGATGTTGATAATGAGATGATGAGCGACTAAAATCTATCAACTAGAAAAAGCTAAAAATTCTTAGAAAGAAGGTGATACACAAAAAGTTTAACTAGAGTGGAAAGTCATATACTAAGGTTAATATTTCCGTTCATAGGCCTTTTATAATTACTGAAGACATCTGCATTTTTTATTCTAGTATACAATTGAGGAATTCTTTTACAAAGGTTAAGCTATCAAAACTTTAGAAATTGGTAAATTTTTTAGTTTATCTTTTGTAGATGAATGAGATAATTATATATTTATAAATTTATAGAGGTGGAACAAGAAAAGTAGAAGCTCGTGACAGTAGTTAGTTGTGTTTCTACAGCTATTTATACTTTGATGTTTTTTCAAGTTGAGTGAAAATATTGTTCGACTCTTGTTCTCTATTCTCAAATTTTTTATTATCTTGGAGTTTGTTCGGACATTGTATTATCTTTTGGGTTTGGTTTTTGGCTGTATACATAAGAAGCTCTTGGGTTTGTATTAAGACTTCTTATTTGGTGGAACTTACCTTATTTGCAACAATAACAAATTTATTATTCATCGCAAAAAACATTTAAGCTAACATCTGTACTAGTATACGTGATATTATTTCATAAAATGAAAAAAATTATAATAACTAAAGATAAAAGATGAAATTTTATTGTAGCCAACAAACTTATTTTTTAAAAAACTTTCACAAGGAGAAGAATCTAAAACTTGTAGATTTGAAGTTCTCATTGTAAGTTTCATTAAAATTTACATTGGCTTATTGGTTTATTTAGTTTGTTTATTATTTTTTTTAATTTAATAACTTTACCATATATAGAGTGCAATTTTCACTTGAACATATAATCTCATAAGAAAAGTCAAATTATGCAAGAAAAAGGCAAACATGTTAATGATTTTTTTACTCAATTTCTAAGATTTTACCTATTGTGTTGCATTCAAATGTATAATGTAACGTTTATCTTTTAAGTTTTGCAGATATGAGTCGCAAGTTATTCAAGATATTGTTAAGCAAGTTCAAAATAAAATCCATCGCACAGCTTTATATGTCCCTCCATATTTAGTTGGAATAGACTCTCTTGTGACATGCATTAATTGGTGGTTAGAAGAAGAAGAATCAAATAAAGTTTGCATTGCATCAATTTGTGGAATTGGAGGGATTGGGAAGACAACTATTGCCAAAGTCATTTATAATCAATGCATCCAAAGATTTGAAGGTTATAGTTTCTTAGCCAATGTTAGAGAAACAAGTGAAGAACGTAATGGTTTGGTTCGTTTGCAAAGACAACTTATTTCAAATATTGTTAAAGGGAAAGCACAGAAAATACATAATATAGATGATGGAATTAATAAGATCAAAGAAGCTATATGCGGAAGAAGAGTTCTTCTTGTTCTTGATGATGTTGATGATTTGGAAAAAATAATTAACATGATTGGAACCAAAGTTCCTTTTCATCCAGGAAGTAAAATCATCATAACCAGCAGGCATCAATATATACTGAATTCTCCTTTTATTGGCCAAATGTTTGATTTGGAAGCATCATCAAATTATGGAGACTTTTGCAAAGTATTTGAAGTAAAAGAATTATCTTTCAATGAATCAATTCAACTTTTTAACTGGTATGCCTTCTGCCACAACTCTATACCTGAGATTTTTATGGAGTATGCAAGCAGTGTAGTGAAACACTGTGGTGGGCTTCCATTAGCTCTTCAAGTTTTGGGTTCTTCTCTATCTGGAAAAAGTATTAGTGCATGGAAAAGTGCATTTGAGAAACTGGAAGCAATCCCTGATAGCAAAATTCAAAAGATTCTTAGAATAAGCTATGATTCCCTTCAAGATGATCATGATAAAAATTTATTCCTTGACATAGCTTGTTTATTCATTGGGAAGGATAGAGATTATACAACTACAATTCTAGATGGTTGCAATTTCTATACAACAGTTGGAATTGAAAATCTCATAGACAGTTCTCTCCTAATTGTTAATGAAAAAAACAAGCTAATGATGCATCAAATGGTTAGAGATATGGGAAGAGAAATTATTCGTCAAGAATCTCCTGACCTTGGGAAACGGAGCAGGTTGTGGCACAAAGATGCATTTGATGTGATTAGAGAAAAAATTGTGAGAAACTTCATTCTAATCTATTTATTTTTGTTTATAATTTTATCATACTACTATTTTTTCAATAAATTTCTTTTTTGAAAAACTTCTTTCCCCAGGGTTCAAAAACAATTAAATGCCTCACACTTGACCTTCAAGAATTGCTAGAAGATAAGTTGAAAAGGGCAACTGCTAGTTTGCATTTTGCAAAGCATTCAAAAAATCGATTTGTCATGTCAAATGAGGTTGATATAGAAACTGAAGCATTTGCAAAGATGAAAAGACTTAAACTACTTCAGCTAGATTATGTAAAACTTAAAGGAGACTTCAAAGATTTCCCTAAAGGCTTAATATGGTTGCACTGGCATGGCTTTTCTATACAATCTCTTCCAAAAGATTTTGATATTAGGAGGCTAGTTGTTCTTGACATGCGCTACAGCAGCCTAAAACATGTTTGGAATGATGCAGAGGTATGATAACTACTAATTTCTTTTTTTATTTTTGTAAGAGATGACACTTGTAAATTTTTTTTTCTTTTCTACAGAGTCTTCCAAATTTGAAGGTTCTTAATCTCAATCATTCACATTGCCTTCTCAAAACCCCAAACTTTTCAAGACTCCCAAGTCTTGAGAAGTTGATGCTCAAAGATTGCATAAAGTTGGTTGAGATTGACCAATCCATTGGTGACCTAAAGACTCTTACTTTTTTAAGCCTTAAAGATTGCAAAAATCTTATTAAACTTCCAAGGACAATTGGATTGCTAGTATCCATTGAAGTGCTTATTTTATGTGGTTGCTCAAGACTTGAAGATATTCCTAGGGAGTTACATAATATGAAGTCATTAAAAGTGCTTAATTTAGATAAAATTGCTCTAAATCAATCAAAATTATGGGTGTCTTGGCTATCATTGAAAAGAAGCAAAGAATTGGGTTTCTTTTGGGCATCTTTACCTTGCTCTTTGGTAAAGTTGAGTCTGGAAAGTTGCAAACTATCTGATGATGTTATGCCAAGTGATCTTAGCAGCTTATCTTCATTGAAATGTTTAAATTTAAGTAAAAATCCACTTTGCAGCCTACCTGGGAGCATTAAGACCCTTACAAAGCTTGATGAACTTCTATTGATTTCTTGCACAAAGCTCCAAATGATTCCAAAGCTTCCAATCTTGTCGTACTTTGTTGAGGTACACAGGTCAATGTTTCCAATAATGATCTCACTCGCAACTTTACCATGCCTATTTTCTTCCAAACGGTGTGTTATTTTTGGTTGTGAAAGACTGGTTGAGGTTCAATATATATTCAAGTTGAAACCAATTGAAAACTTTGAAGCGGAAGAGGTTAAAAGTTTATTCAACATGGATTCCGTTGACAACAGTAAAGTGCAACTTTATAACTACCTAACAGATACAAAAATGGTTGTTACCCCACAGGTATTTTCTTTAATCTCTTTCTTAGTTTTTTTTATCCTTTTTTCATTTTTCTTATATTACTTAATCAATACATTCCTAAACAACTCACAATTTTGATGGATTAGATATTACATGAATGCGGTATAACAAGCACATTTATTCAAGGAAGTGAGGTTCCAATCTTGTTTGAGCATCGCACGAAAGGGTCTCATATCTATTTTTCTCTGCCAACATCATCTCATCCTGAAGAAAAAATTAGTTGCTTCAACTTATGCATTGTTTTCTCTCTTGTTAGCAATCCTATTTTCAGATTTCTACCAAGTTTGTTCATTTCTAATGAGACCAAGGAGATCAATCGGTCTTATTTCTCAAGTTTCATTGGAATTCCTGAAACCAATAATAACACAATGTTGTGGTTAATCCAATGGCCAATAATTGATTTCGAATGGGAAAGTGGCGATTCTCTGAGCTGCAAAGTAGTGACTTCTGATCTCAACATAATAGAATTTGGAGTTACATGTGGATCAAAAAAAAACATTAGATATAATTTTGAATCTCGACTCTACCATCTTGCAGGTATGAGTATAATTCCAAGGGATACAATTTTTATATACTAGTTTTTCTACCTGTGATTTTTACTAGAATTATTTAATATATGAATGTTATGATTATAATAGTAAAACAATAAATTTATGATTATGATTTAATTAATTTCTAACTACTTGCCAATTAATATATAATAAAAACATGTATCACATGTAAGTGAAAAAAAATTAAAATTAAATATATTTAACTAGCGATTGTGACCTTGTGAACCATAATATTCATCCATTAAAATTAATTATATTTATAAAATTTAGTAACCAATTCAAGTATATACTTAGGTCAATGTTTCCTTACTGGATTATTTATATCTAGTATATAAATATATGGTTTCTCAAAAAAAAAAAAGTATATACATATATGGGCATGTGCGATTTAATGTAAGACAAAAAGACCTTGGTAGTACTAAGTTTCAGCTTGATGGCAGTTCGGTTTTGGGAAACTATTTAGAGCACTACACATTGACAGAATTTTTTAATTTTTTTCTAAAATTGAATTGATGGAATTTAACCAGACCTTTATCAACTTTTTTTAGAAAGATATGGCGATTCATGTTTATCATGTCTTGTAAAATCATGTTCATATCATATAAATATGAAAATTTTGTATAAAAATTCATGTTGACACAGAAACATTAAACATGTTTTTTAATTTTTACTAAATTCATATATAATTTTTACTAAGTTTTAATCTGTATCATTTTTGTGTCACTTTTTTAATCATGATGTCGTATTGTATTTAGGATTATCAAGCCTCTTACTTTCCTTTTCAACTTGTGTAAGTTTCATTTTATTTAATGTTGACTCCAATAACATTTATTAGCGATGTAAAAAGCTGTAAGTTGATTTATTTTCCCCTTAGAAAATATTTGTTGCCACATTTTTTATAGGGTTTGTTTTATTGTAGCTGTAAATTCTACTTGCATTGTTGTTAAAACGTGATACAATTACTTGATGAATAATCAATAGAATTGATGATAATGACATATCTGTTTATCCCGTCTTTTAGGAAATGTAGAGCATGTGACAACTAGACCCATGGAGTTAGAGATAACCGAAGACTTCTTCGATAATTTGGGCTCTTGCAAAAATGTTAAAGTGCAAATTTACAATCATTTGGAAGAATCAAAAAGGGTAGCTTCCCCAAAGGTATTATTTTTACTTTTCCAAGTTTAGCTTTATTAATATTTTCACTTTACTATTTGCTGTTTGCATTTTTGCTTTCATATAATTTAAAAAACAAAATACAAAAAAAATTTCCGTATAACTTGACAACAAATAGTTGAATCAGTTGACTTCACTCCAATTTAGAAAAATTAAAGTTATATGAGAAAGATAGTTTTTGTATAATCTTACTATATTAATCCTATTGGAATTTAAAAAAAAAAATTAAAGGAGAGATCATACAAGTAATTTTTTTTATTTATAATGAAAAAATTTGTAATATTCAAAATATTTTAAAAATATCCTTTTATTTATATTTAAACAGGGTTATAAAGTCTTACCAAGTGTGGATTTTTCATCTAATTATATATTATTAATTTATTGGATATTGGTTTGATTAACTTTCTAGGTATTTTCTTTTTGAAGTACATAAAGATTGATCAATTATGATTGTAATTTCCACTATCACATATAATTCAGCAAAAAACCACGATTATAAAGTTTTTAATCGATACAATATGACCAATGCAAATAAGTTTTTCTTTTGACATAGCAAATAAGATTATTTGATTACAAAGTGAAATGTGACATTTTTTAAATGGATTAATATCTAGTTGTTAATAGAGTTTTTAGACTATACAAGAAAAATTAAATATGTTATCAATTTTGAATTTTTTTCTTATTAAAAAATATTTACTTTTGTATTTTAAACATATATTTGATCTTTTGCTTTTAGATGAAAAAGAAAAATAGCAAAGAAAAAATTCAACCTAAAGGCCTTAACCCATAAAATATATGGAAGATTATTATAGCCATAAGATAATATCCCATGGCATTGTTTTTAACTGTCTAATTAAATAAGGCAATATACTTTATACTTTTGTAAATTTAAAATTGGTGGATTTGACATAAAGGTTTTTTTTCGTAAAATATGACATTATGACCCACTGAATATATTTTCTGGTTACATCATTACTAACAAATAAACTTTTTCTGGTTACATCATTACTAACAAATAAACTTAAAATTTGTGACATTATGACCCACTGAATATATTTTCTGGTTACATCATAACTAACAAATAAACTTAAAATTTATGCTTTTGAAAAAAGGTGGACATAAAATTTTTTTTTCAGTTTATTTTTTTTAGTTTGTTGGCATAATTGAATACTTCTTTAACTTATTATAATTTTAATTCAATGCTACAGGTGTTATATGATTGTGGCATAGTTTCTGAATTTGATCAATCAACGGATATTCTGTTTAGTTACTATGGCACTTGTGTTCCAAGGCGTAAGATTTCATTTACTGTGCCCCCATCTAGCGGAAAGATTAGCTGGCTAAAATCGTTTATCATTATTTATGTCGATAATGATAGAACATTAGATTTGTTTCCACGAGTTGAGATTGTGAATGAGACGAAAGGTATAAAGTGGAGCCATGCTAAACATTTCATTGGAATCCCTGAAACCAAAAACACCTTTATCGCTTGGTTGAGTAGTTGGAAATTTGGGGAGGAACTAGAAGCTGGTGACCGTGTGAACCTTACAGTGCTTTCAGATTCAGGTTTAATAAAAAGTGATATTGACCTTGTCTATGAGCCGGTCAACCAAGACAATCTCACTGATCGGCTTTTACGAGATATGACTAAATGTTCTGGTCGACTTGTCGGGATTTACGTATATTATTTGTTTGAATTCTATAAAACATTGTATAGGATGAGTTGTATAGGATGAGTTTAGTTAGAGAGTGATTGATTACAGGATTTATTTGGAGCAAACAAGATAATTCATCATGCCATGTTTCTTTTGTTCTAAGACATCTATGGCTAGTTAATATTGTATCTCTAAGTTTGACTCTAAGAACAAAAAAATAGTATTTATCTTGAGTAGTCATGAGATTTCCATTTTCATTATAATTTTTTGTTTTATAATGCATTTAGATCAATACAATGTATTGACTATTTTACTTTTAAAATGTTTCTCACAAAAATCAAATTTTGGTTCCATTTTTTTTTGCAAACTAAAGTAATCTTTTGTGAGTTGATATTATAATTTGAAATTACTTTAATGGTTTGGTCTAAGAACCTAAACAGTAGACACGAAAATTATAACAATGTGTTTGGATGGAGAATTTTGAAATTTTGAGGCATTTTTAAATGAAAATATTTCAAAATTCATCATTTTAAAATACCATCATTTATAATTGACTTGTTTGGATAAAAAATTTTTAGAAAGAATTTTTAAAGACAAGAATTTGATTAAATAAAAAATAATTATAAAAGAAAAATAATAATATTATATATTAGAAAAAGAAAAATATCAAATAAAATATGCAATATGGGTATCATTAGATTTGTAAAAATGTATAAATATTATTAATAATATAAAAATAAAGATATATATTAAATTTATATAAAATAATGTCTTTTTTGTTTTTAACTTTACATTTAATAGTAAGTCATATCTAATAAAGTATGAAAAAGTGGAAGGAATTTTGAAAAACCACATTTTTAGGTGGATTTTCAAAAGGTAATTTGAACATTTCAAATTCCTTTTTGAAATCCTTCCTAAATTTTTAAATTCTTCAAAATTTTTTGCCAAACAAGAAATTTGCATTTTGGACTTTTAAATATCTTGATTGAAATGAATTCCCTCCTTGAAATTCTTCATCCAAACACAACCTAAGAGTCACCACCAATTGTGATTATTCACCTATTCTAACTAAAGATAAGGGTAGGTTAACATTCAAAGAATACAATTACACATAATGAAGGATTAGCACCTCCACAACGTTCATTCGTTAATTTTAATTTGAAATTAGTGTGATTATCTCTTTTCTTTAATTCTATGAAATTATTTTAATTTTTTTGGTTTGAGAACCTAACTAGTAGACATGAAAACTATATGAGTCACCACCAATTGTGATTATCACCTATTCGAACTAGAGATAAGGGTAGGTTAACATTCAAAGAATACAATTATGTATAATGAAGGATTAGCACCCTCACAATGTCCATTCTAAAATGGTACCAACTAACTTTAAATAATCTTCAAAATTTGCATCGTGCTTATATTAATTTCAATATAATTATGTATTGAGAAAAGTTTCTATGATTTTTTCTTCGATTTGGCTCCAATTTTAGAAATTTTCCTAATCTCTAGATGTTTAAGGAATATCATTGACTTTCTTGAACTCTGACATCAAAAAAATTAAGTGTTGTATAAAAATTTAAATTTTCCTAACTTTTGGCTCTACATATTATTTCCAATTTTTCTAATCTTATTCTATATTATTTTCACTTATTTACTTGCACTTTATTTAGAAAATAAATATGAATTATTGTTTATTAAAAGTTTTCTTTTAAGCATTTCATCGATTTGGCTCAGTTTGAAAAGAAGCTTCTCACTTAGAAAATTCAAAAAATTCTCAACTTGTGATTTCCTTTTAATTCCATTATGGTAAGAATTTCATTTCATTTAAAAAAATTATTAATTTACACGGTAAAAATCTTATAAAGTAATTTACTAATATACTTCAATACTTTTATTTTTATGTTGTCAAATAAATAGAATTTGATCCTAAAGAAAAGCTTAAACAGCTTGTGAAGACTATATTTTTTTGTACCAAATTTGTAAAATAAATGAATGAATTAAATAAACTAAGTATTGAGATATATTCTGAAAATTTTATTATCGTAAGTAATGAAACCAAAGATTGAGTTTGGTGCACTTAACAATAAATGATTAATTTATATATAATTTAGATTCATATAAATAAGTTTGAAATAAATATATATTAATTCAATAAAAAAATAAATAGATAATTTGTACACTTGTGAAATAAGTTAATGAATTATATAAATGCACTTACAAAACCTAAGTGCATGTATTATAAGTGATTAGACAATTCAAAGAACACACAAATAGATAAATATATGTATATATTGCTATTATATGTGCGTGTATATATATATATATATATATATATAAAATAGATATCATATAAGAAATATATATATATATATATATCTATAATTAGGATAGAAAAATAAATAATATATAATATAAAAGTAAAAATAAAAAAATAAGTGAGGAAACCTATTGGCTTACTTACGAAGCCAATCAGGTTCCCACCTCGTGGGAGCAGGATTTGAAATTTGGAGAGGCAGAGGACTTATCCTATGCCAAATCAAAACCAAGAAAAAAAAAAGGGAAATTAGTAGAAGAGAGAGAGAGAAGGAGAGCTCAAGCAGAAGAGGAAAGGGAGGTCGAGCAACCGAATGAGAGAAGAGAAAGAAAAAAACTGCTGCAGCAAAAAAGGAGATCAAGACTGCATGGGAGACAAAGCGAAATGAGAGAGAGGGAAGTAGGTTTGGTTTTAGGTGCAACCAAATTTTGGTAAGATTGTTTAGGCTAGATTTTTTTTACTCCAAAGGCTAGATCTATTCAGACTAATAAATGCACGGCAGACATATTTTTAAGTGGAATGAAATCAGTGTAGTGTTCAAAAAAATATATATATACATGATCTAGTGGGATGTAAATTTATATTGAATTGTTATAAATAGAATTATAAATATTATATCTTGGTTTTGTTATAGAATCAAACTTACATCGACACCGAATGCAAACCAATCGACATCGAATAATTGAATGAGAAAGATAGAAGAAAAAAAAAGAAAAATTTGATTCGAAATTTTATAATTTCGGATGTTATAAAAGTGGTATCAGAGTTGTCACGATCCGAAGACCGCGACTTTCACTTGATTCTTATACTTTTCTTAGTCTACAAATTTATGGACTAAAATTTTCTTTTTCATTTTAAGGTTTGTATTCGGTGTCAGTGTAGTTACTATACTATCTAGGTGACCTATAATCATTTTATTTAAATATTAAACTAACATGAAAACGGTTCTTAGTTACATCCCGACTTGTTAAACAGAATGTGTACTGTGCATCAATTTAAGTCTTACATGTAAACAAGTATTTATAAGGAACATATACCTCAGAAGACTAGTACCAAGTCCATACACCGTCTCCGATGCCCACTTAACAGCTCACATGGCAAATGTTAACTTCAATAATCTGAAAAGGTATGAAATTTAATGGGGTGAGCAAAACCACAGCTCAGTAAGATACTAATATAAATACAATAGTAGGATTACACTGTCTTAATCTGCAATGCTTAAAACTTGCAAGTTTGCAATTACAGTTAATCCTTTCTCATCGATAACATATCATTATCTCATTTCTTGTCATATGTCTATCACTTATACTTTTAAAATTATCATCATAATCACTTTTTTAGTCTTCTCGTCCTTACACTATAGTGCATCGCTCAACAATCTGTCGTATCCAAATTGAATGTCATATACTATTAGTCTATATTTTCCTTTATCTCGGAGTACATCATGTCCAATTGAAGCACCATATCAATTCACTTTATGTTTCATAATCGTACTCCTGTAATCTATCATCTCATATCACTTTCCTTATAGAGAAATCATGATCACCATAATGTAAGTTCACAATTCTCTTCATATCAATCACATGTTCATGTATCATATCATGTCATCGTCTAGATGAAATATCATTAATGTCGAGTCATGACATTTCTCATGAAACTCATGTACGAAGCATATTATCATGTCAGGGTTTAATATGCAATTTATGTAACTTTACTGTATAAACCGCTATCATCTCTAATCGTATCATATGTACTTTAGAACATGCTCCACGTATAAATTTTCAATTCATTCAAGTCTACCTTTACGGCATGATAAAAACATGTTCAATTTCAATTCATGTATTCGTTTTTAGAGCATGTCTAAAACATGTGCGGTTTTAAAACATTTTTCATATACTGTAAGTCATATCAGGTCTAGAGTTCATATCAAATCAATCTATACTCTAGACCGCATATCATTTTAAATTCGACACAAAATCGTATATAAATCATATAAGTGTCGAAATCATTTATCATGTACTTTTTAAAACATATACTGTAAAATCATATCAGGTCTAGAGTTCATATCAAATCAAACTATACTCTAGACCGCATATCATGCCATCTTCGACACAAAATCACATATAAATCATATAAGTGTCGAAATCATATCTCATGGACTTTTAAAACATGTTTAAAACATATACTGTTTCAAAACATATTTCATTTCAAACTTGTTTCATGTACAGTATAAATCATGTCAAGTCTAGAGTTCATATCAATAAAATCATACTCTAGACTTCATATCATATCGGTTAGAGACTAGGTTAGATCCCTATCATCTCTATCAATAAAGACTTAAATCACTGTAGCTAGCAGTGAAAATCATGTCATCGTCCCCTGGAAACCAACTAGGGCGCTATCTATGGCCATAGACCTCATCTCTCTCAGCCCCACTGATCAGGTGTGACTGAGACCTGTCCACGACTATTGTCGGACAAACATCTCTCTGCCTAATGAGCAAAGCTCCAATTAGGCGGTTTCCACTATGCTTTATTGAGTTTCATTCTTTTAGGGTGCCTACAGTCTCATAAAACGTTTAAATCTATAGCTTTCTTTTCAATATCATGTAAAGCATATGGTAAAATTCTGTATGAGACTTCATATATCAAAATATATATATCTACCATATACTTTCATTTCAAAACAAATCAATACTTTTCAGTATTCATATAAACATTATTAAAATGTTTCAAGTTGCAAGAAGGCATGCTTAAATGCGATGCTATAAAACATTTCAGTATGCAACTTCAGTAATATTCTCATCAAGTACAGTGAAGCGATTCATTTAACTTTGTCACCATCAATTATTCGATTTCAAAACTTTCTTTCTGTCCAATCAATGAATCACTATTCAAATCATTCAAGATTCATTTCATTCAGTATTCAGCTTGCTCAGTACTCTAATTATTTAATAATCAGATCACTTGGTATTCAAACCCTTCGGTATTCGATATCCTTTTTCGATAATTATCGACTATAATAATCATTTGTACATTTCATTGTCGATACTAGAACTACATCATCAGTGTGAATTCTCTTAATATCTGTGAGCATTTAAATACCATGTTTCCATATAGCCATCATGATAATGAAATTATGAAATACTAATATCCTCATTCGATATCTATTCCAGAGTCGACATCGAGGATCATAGAATCACCACATCGATAGTCACTTATCAAATCCATCTATGATTTGATCTATTGATACATGTTTATCATTTCCGATTTGAGGTTCAATTTCATTTACGATCACAAAATCATATCTAAATCTTCAAATCAACGTTTATGCGGCCTTTATGACTTAATCCGAACTTATGCAATTGTCGATCTTATTATTCGAGATCTATTCTAAGGTCATAAGCACAACCATCTTTTCACATATTTATCACTCATTTCTTTGAACCCATAATTGATCGGATTGTGTCGTAATTCAATCTCAATTTCAATCAATTTTCTGCATGCACAATTCGTACATTCATTATGATTCAGTATCATAACTATTCATTGTGTACCATCGTATCGATACTAAGACCCATATTACTAGGGTATATCCGTTTATTATCTCACGTATATCCGACAGTACAATGTAGGACGGTGAAATCGTCTCCATTTCGATCTTTCGAATTTGTCCATATTATCATGTTTTGAAATTATTTCAAAATCAAGAAACCGGACTCGGTAATTTCTGAGAATCATTACTCCGTTAATAACTTCACAATCCAATCATTTAACCATCAATTTTCGACTATGATCTTCTCTTCAAAGCAATATTATATAATCATCGTTACATCCATCAATACTCCAACTATCAAGATTCCACCTCAATTTCTGCTCGATAGTCAACTTGTAATGTTAAATAACTCGAATTATTGACTCTATAAGATTCACAACAAAATTCCTCACATTATCGTGCTCATCCATTAACCTTCTCAACCATTTAAAATCAATTTTTTTTCCTATGACACAGTAAGATCCTTTCAAGCTTATCTTTGATAATTCTTTCAAGATTCCATTTAGATGGGAACTTAATATTTTTCCTTAAACATTTTCGTGGAAATTTCGGCAGCATAACGGCTTAATTTCCTCTAAACCTCCTGCAAGGAAACACAATTTATACTTGCAGCCGTTGATTCTCACCAATTTTTACCTCTTACTAAGACCCCCACCATCAGTTGTGGGTCCTCTTAGCATTTTTAGCAAATCAATTTAAATCGATGCATCATATAAAAAATCACAATTCCATTAAAAATCATTCCATCAATGCATCATATAACATCATAAATCCCACATACAATATAATGCTACTAAGGCTTTATAAGAGTATCTTACATATTCGCCAAGCTTAGCGCACTTTCTAATTTTCGAGCCTTGCCGAACTCCACCATTCGTCGCATTTCCGTTTTACTACAATTTCAATATCAATGCACTACATCAATATAACCATAAATTATTCAATAAATACCATCAATTTATTTCTATATTTTCCTTACCATATTTTTTTTCTTTTTCTTCTCTTTCTTTTTCCTTTCCTTCTTCTTCTTCTTCCTTCTTTTCTTTCTCCTTTTCTTTTCTTTTCTTTTTCTTTCTTTTTTTTCTTTTCTGTTCTGTTTTTTTTCCTTCTGGCCTGAACCGGTTCGGACAGGTTCAGGCCGGTTCGGGCCGGTTCACTTCTGCTGGCCGGTTCAGCCTCTTCCCGCTGGCATCTCCGCCGGTTCGGACCTCCCTCAGCTGGCCATGGTTGCGAGGATGCCGGATCTTGCCTCGGTTTCGCCCCATCACTGACGACGGCGTCGGATCTGGAACAGTGGCTCTCGGTCCCTTTCTCCTCTGTTTCTTCCTCCCTCCGTCATCCTTTGCCTCGTCGGTGACCTTCCTTTTCTTCCCCTCAGCTCCACCGAGCTCAGGGTTGGGTTGGCGGTGCCTAGACCGGCCGGCACCGCCACTTCCCTCTTTTCTCTTTTCCTCTTTTTCCTTCCATTTTTCTCTTCTGTTTTCGCACTGATCCTTTCTCTTTCTGCCTCGGGCTATCGTCATCTGCTTCTTCTCTTGCCGGCGACGTCGCTCCTCCCGCTTCTTCCTTTCTCCGGTGGCCGGCGTCATCCGGTGCTTTTCACTTTAGTTTCCTCTTCTGTTTTGGCTAACAGAAAAGGAAATGTGGGAATCGGGTTCCCCGATTCCCACTTCTCTTTTGTTGTTTTTTTTTATATATATAAAAATCAAATTTATATATATATATATATATATCATATACTATTAAATTTTAATATATATACATACTTTATCTTAAAATATATGTATATATATACACTTTGATCTAAATAGTATATATGTTTCATATATATATATATACTTATTTAAAAAACGTGTAAAAATATATTATATAATCTATTTATATAATTATATTTTTATTCACATTTTTACTTCTTTAACATTTAAAATATATTTATATAATATAATTTTATAATTATATAAATATATACCTTTTTATTTGTTTAAATTTTTGAATTTCCTAATATCCAAATTAAACTTTCCGGATATTTAATATTTATTTAGAAAACTTATGGTCTTCACAAGAGCAAGGTTTGCCTAGTACGTGTCGGTGTAAGTAGGCTAAAATTGATTTAAATCCCACTCTGTTGTGCATTGTCTGAATATAAATTGTGAAGAATGGTTAGAAAATGCGACGAAATGTTGATCGTTAGAGGAATATCGATGGTAGACAAAAAAGAACAAGAATGATAGTTATTGATGTTGCAAGGAAGTGTTATACAAATGAGTACTGAATGATTGAGATTGATTAACGGAATCAGATTTAGTGAGAATGATCGGATGTAATTGATAATTCTTGTGTAATTGGAGATGACAACGTGAGCATAATGGAGATGAATGATATAAGTAGAAATGAGAATTATTAGTGAGTGATACAGATATTATATGGAAATATTACGAAGATAAGTGTTGAACGATCGAAAATGATTAATAAAATTGTGGGTGATTTGGAGACGATAGAGTAATCGTGATGAATATAATAGGTATAAGAATTGAAGAGAATTGAAGGAAATAACAAGATAGTCAATGAACAGCATAGATATTGTACGGAAGATAGAGAATTAACATGAATGAATGAGATAAATGTTGAATGAGCAAGAATGATTGATTTAAATGTGTATTATTGAGGATCATAGGATAAATGTATATGATATAATTGAGGTGAAAGTTGATATGGATCAATTAAAGTAAGATTCATAAATTTTGAATATGCAATTTACTACATTGCTTGATTTAAATTTAATAAAAAGCAATTAAATTCCCTATAGTGGCTTTGGATGCTGGAACACGAAAAATACTTTAAAGTACCTCTCATAGTCTATCTGGTTATCCAACCCACTATAGTATCCATCCAAATAGATCGTGCCTGAGCAATTTTGAATCCCTTTACTGGAATTGCATATAGGATAAGTTATGTCAATAATTGTATGTGTTTGCTTACCATAGTTATTAAGAACTTCATTACTGTGATAAATAGTTATAGGTTACTAGTAGAAGGGAGAAATTGATAGTCGATACTGTTAGGATAAAACTGTCCAAGCGGTAGTTTGATTTAAATTTGGAGGATCAAATTTCAAAAGGGGAGAGAATGTGAGATCCCAAATTTCTCCATTCTTCTTATACTTATTAAAAATACTAAATTAAAATATTGAGTAGAGTTATGGAAATTAATTTTTCCTATGTGCTGTGGTTATCAAAAATAAAATAATTTAATAAAATAAATAAATAAATTCCGACTTGGACAGAAAAATACATTGTACAGTGGCAACTCTTGTAAATAATTGAGTTTTAAAGGGGTAATTAGGTTATTTAGGCACCTATTAAATTTCATTAATTAAAAATATAGAAATCCACCCATAGAAATGAGACAACAAGCCCTCATCTAGCCAATTCTTCAGCCCTTTTTACCGACCCCTGTTTGCTGCACTTTCTTCTCTCGTTTTCTCCTGATTTCCCTAAGGGTTTCTCACGTTTTCTTGATAGAGCTTCCCTTTTCTTCAGCTATTTCCTTGGATACATTAAGGAAAATTAATCCTTGCCTCAAGAGCTTTCTATATATTCCAAGAACTCACCCAAAAACCTCCATACATGAGCTGTCCTGTAGCTAGTAGAATTGAAAACTGTACAGGTAAATTTCCAGCAATGGTTTTGGATACTTTTACCTCTTGTTTATGGTTATATTTGATGAGTATGAGATGTTTATGACATTAGCTTGAAGTAAGAACATGTATAGATTAGGCTAGGGTAATGGGTCATAGTGAAAACGATGAGAAGATGATGTTGATTTTGTGACTGATGGTGTAAAAATGATAAGCAGAGTTGTAGAGAGAACAGCCATGGACTTTAGGTACTGTCATATGTTCAGCCATGGAGGTTTATTGAGGGGCTGATTATGGTGACTGGGTGACGTGAAAGGTATGGAATGAGGGCTGATTTTCTGTTGTTGGCGTGAAAGGAAGAAATTAAGGGCTGACCATAATGAAACAAAAACAGAAAATTAGAATAGCTTGAGCAGCCGGTCAAAGGGTCAAAAAAATGGAGGCTAATTAAAGAGAAAATATAGCCATAAAGCTTAAAGTAATAAAAATATGAAATGAGTCAACATTGTACAACTAGTGGTAGAAAAATGGAGGAAAGATTTTGACTTTGATGCTTAAAAAAGATGAGGGTGGCGTGACCTTAATGTATGGTAATGAGGAAATTATTGTAAGAATAAATAAGATATAATGGCGAGGGGAAGACTTAGAAATGATAGGTGTAAAGAACCGGTCATGGGCAGTACAAGAAGAAAAATTAAAAATAATTTCATTTTATAAATAGTAGGAAATAATCGGTTTTGATGTAGACTCAATAAGGATGATGAGAAATTAATAATAAAGTGAGTGTTTGATAAATTTTCTATGTGAAGAGGAAAATATTCATAAGTGAAATTGAGAATAAAAATAAATGGAAAGCAAAGAAGATGAGATCTCAGAAAATTTTCGGTTGTAAAGGAAATAGAACAAGGTATTGGTGTAAATTAGCAAATATGGAGTATAGGGGAATATGCAAATTTGGCCAAGTGGGAATTCATTAGAACTCCATTTTGTTTTTCCTAAATGTAAATTAAATAAGAAATTAGAGGAAATAAAAGTGTATTTATAAATTGGAGCAATAAATATTAATAGACTTAATGATTATTTTTACAGCGCATAATTTGGAGAAATATTGAGCAATAAGTGTTAATTGATGAATATTACTTTTATTATTATTTGCAGCTAGGAATTTGGGGAATTAAGTGGCTCAGTGGTGCCTATTGAATTTTATTCTACACTGCGAATTGAGGTAAGGAATAGTATATGGAAGTAGTGTAGAAAATACTGTGCTTGCATGCAAGTAAATGGTGATTTGAATTATTGGAATTGTGATTTTTATGCAAAGGGTTTGGATAGAACTTAAACCGAATTTCTATAGAAAATTTTAGAAATCCTACTCTTGAATCTTCCATGCACCCTATTTTCTAAATAAATAATAGAAAATTTATTATATGGATTTACAACATGTTTTCAGCCATATGATTTCATAAGAATTATCTTAAAGTTATTTTATAGTATTTTTATATAGAATAAAATGATATTTTTATATATAAATTTATTACTTGAATATATGAGATTTTTATTAGAGAATTTTATGAGATTGATTTATAGCAAATAAATGTTTATTTGATTATATGAATATGCATTGATTTAGAACAATTTATATGAATATGATTTCATTGGAGTTTTATCGATATATGAACATGATTTTTAGAGAGTGTTGGCTCCATGTGGATTCATGCATACAGATTGATGATTAGGGCTGGGAGACTGTCGCGCAGGTCCCCATTACCTTCCCCTTTTTTCGATCACAGTTGTCACTGACGAGTGTACGCTGTAGATCTTCGACAATGGCCATTGTTACAGGTAGGAACGGCTTAGGGCTGGATGCCTGGCCCCACGGGGGTACGCCTAATCCTATATAGGTCACTGTAGGGATATAGTTCGTGTATGGGTTTCTTGGATGCTCACACTCTATTGTTTTACACAGTATATGAAATGATTGATTTACAGACAGATGACAGATTTGATTGAAATGATTTGCAAAGTGAACCGTGAATGAATATATGAACAGTATATGAACAGTGATTGAATTAAAGATAGATTGATTTTAAATGATTTGAACAGTGAATATTTATATGAACAGTATATGTTTTAAAAGAGTTTTCAATAAATATTTACATGCACCCATATGCATTATTTTATTTATAAAATTTAAATTTATGATTTTACTGCATATAGTGGCATAGTACCACTCTTTTATATGCTTTTTCTTATTGGGCTTTCCCCAAAGCTCACCCCCTTACTCACTATCCCAGATAGTTTATTCGTGCGCGTGGTTATAGAAGTTACAAGGTAGTGGAAGAGATCACTACAAGTGATACGTCAGGAGTACAGGTACATATGAAATTTTATATTTATATTCAGACTAATAAATGCACAGCAGACATATTTGTAAGTGGAATGAAATAAGTGTAGTGTTCAAAAAAAAATATACATGATCTAGTGGGATGTAAATTTATATTGAATTGTTATAAATAGAATTGTAAATATTATATCTTAGTTTTGTTATAGAATCGAACTTACATCGACACCGAATACAAACCAATCGACATCGAATAATTGAATGAGAAAGATAGAAGAAAAAAAAAGAAAAATTTGATTCAAAATTTTATGATTTCGGATGTTATAGTATTAGTGAGTAGGGACTTTGCCAAAACTCTATTAGATATCTGTTTGACACATTTCAATGATTTGAGGCTTTTGCCTAAAAGTGATAAGTTGTGAAATCCCCAAATTCCTGTAATTTTGCCTCATTTGTATGATATTACAAGTTAGAAGAAATTAATAAATAGGAAATTTTAATGTGTGAATGATATATGGGACATAGAATGAATAAGGGAATTGAAAGTCAAATAGTCAAGGAATTAAATTGATATTGTAAGAATAATTGGAGTATGAAGAAATAAATATCAATTTTTTGGTAATTAAGGACACGTGGCATATAAATGGAAGAAGAGAAATTAAATGGTCAAATAGTCAAAAAGGTCAAAGATGATGATTAATGGATAGATGTCAATTTAATGAGATTGTATAGTCATCATCTTCACTGTCGTAACGGTTTCGCGCTCGACGATTTTGAAAACATTTAAAAACAAAGGGAGTAGCCACCAATCATTTTGACTAGGTGTGATTGGTCACCTAAAATGTTTATCTTTTTAACAAAATTTCAAAGTGAATTAAGTTTTATTAAAAAGACAAATTTGGTTTGCGAAAACAAGATTTGGGTTCGGGGGTTCGGTTACATGTGAGGAAGGATTTTCACCCTCACAACGCCCGTTAGAAAACGGTACCATCCTAACTACGTGGTATCTTTTGATTTTAATAAAATAGTCTTGGTTTAAAACTAATTTGCTTATTTTGAAGAATTTTGTGTGATTGTTTATAAAATTATTATTATATATATGTTTGAAAAAACTTCTTTTTGAAAACCAACATGAACCCCGTTTATTGAGAAATTAAATCAAATATTTCAATACTTTTGGCAACATTTGAAATAATTTCACTCACATAGAGATTTCTTAAGAATCACTACTTGTGACTTCTATAGAATCTCATCATCGGTGGGACTCACATTATTTGCTTACTTGATCGAAGATTATCATATATGTTAAAATAAGTTTTATTTTAAAAATAAGCGTGAACCCCTTTTATTGAAAAATTAAATCAAATATTCCAATACTTTTGGCAACATTTGAAATAATTCTCCTCACCTAGAGATTTCTAAAGAATCACTACTTGTGACTTCTATAGAATCTCATTCTCGGTGGGACTCACGTTATTTGCATAATTGGTCAAAGATTATCATATATATTAAAATGAATTTTATTTTGAAAATAAACATGAACTCCTTTTATTGAAAAATTAAATCAAATATTCCAATACTTTTAGCAACATTTGAAATAATTCTCCTCACCTAAAGATTTCTAAAGAATCACTATTTCTGACTTCTATAGAATCCCATCCTCGGTGGGGCTCACGTTATTAAATTCGCGTGAATGCATGTGATGTAAATAGATAATAAATGATGCGCATGCATATCTATTTAATGTATTTATTGTTTCTTTATTTTTTTATATTATTTCTTTTTTTTTATTTTTGAAAAAAGTGAAAATTCGTGTATTGAAAAATCACACTAAATATTCCAATACTTTTGACAACATCTAGTACGACTCTTCTCACCTAGGGATCAGTTAGGAATCACTACTTGTGACTTCCGTAACATCCTATCATCGGACGAACTCCATTTGTTTTAATATTAACATTTATGCGTATGATGCAAGCATACAATATATGATGCACATAGATTTTTACTTTCTTATTTAACATGTTCATTGTTTATCATCATTTTGTTATTTTATATTATTTGTTTTGTTATTTTTGTTGATCTTATTTTTTTTATTTTTATTATCATATGTTTTTAAGATAAAAGCTTATGTATTGAAAAATCACACTAAATATTCCAATACTTTTGGCAACATTTAGTGAAACTTCTCTCACCTAGGGATCAGTTAGGAATCACTACTTGTGACTTCCGTAACGTCCCATCATCGGACAAACTCTTACCTCTTATGAATAATTAGAATATTTCATCTTCGTTAATCTTTGTTTTTGTTTAGATTTATTAACTTTATTTCTTTGACTATTGACTTTTATCAAAATTCTATCATCATTTATTTAGTTTATTTAATCACTACTCTGTAGCTTTCAAAACTTTATTATTCTTTATTGACTTAACTATTTTGTTTTTGTATATCTCTGAAATCAACTTTTTTATTAATTCTTCACCACTATCTCTATTGCCTCTTTTGTTTTTATTAATTTTCATTTAATTAGTATTTTTTCTAAATATTCATTTTTTGTCATTGCAAAATATATTATTATATATACATATTTTAAAATAAGCATGAATTTGAATATTGAGAAATTATATCGAGTATCCCAATACTTTTGGCGACATCCGATAAATTCCTCTCACCTAAAGTTTTTCGAAGAATCGCTACTTGCGACTTCTACGAAAACTTATCATCGGAAGTTCATGCTTACTTTATTTTATTTATTTATTTTTATTTTATTTTTTTATTTTATGTTATATTTTTTTTTAGCTTCCTAAAATATTCTTTTATGATAAATTGTTTAATAATAAAAAAGGAAATTATATATAAAAAAAACTATATAGTTATATATTTTATACTTATTTACACATTTTATATTTTCTATGTACATCTCAAAAATTATATATATTTCCTCGCTTCCTGAAAAGATTTTTATAGTAAATTGTTTAAGAAAATATTTATTATATGTATAAAAAGAAACTATATGATTATATGTATTTTATATACTTATTTTATGTACCTTTATTTACATATGTAATATATTTTTTTTATATTTATTTTGTGTACTTTATATATATATATATATTTATATATGCATTTTAAACTATATATATTTTCTATAGTTATTTACATATTTTGTTTATTTATTTATATATATATATATCAAGACTATGTATTTATTATTAAGAATAATTCTATGATTAAACTTAAAATTTTTAGATCTTAAAGAATTTTATATACAAACAAATATTCATTTTTTGTTAGGCAAATATATTAAAAATACACAAAATAACATATTTAACAAAATAAATAATTAAATAAATACAAAATAAATAAATAAATAAACAGAAAAAATATATACCAAACGGGTTGGGCTAGAAAACCCAAATGAACCTTCCAAAATGGCCCAAGATCAAGCCCAAACAGTAGGGTCCAAGCTGCCAATGGAAGCGGGTCGCGAGCGGGTCGGATCGTGCGGGTCGGGCGTGTCTCGCGGGTCGCTGGGATAAGGTGGAACCAGGTAGCGATCGGGTTGCGCAGATTCTGGTCGGGTCAGGGGCGGCACGCGGGTCTCAGGGGCTCCAAACGGTGCGCTTCGATGTTTTATAAATAGCCCATTTTTTTCTTCCTTCATTTCAACCAGCTTCTTCAAAAAAGAATCCCAAAAAGCCTCTGAAAATTTCTCTCAACTCCTCAGCCCTTTCGAACGGATGCCACCGTGCCGGCCTCCGTGCACCGCCGTATGCCGGTCGCCGGTGATACTCCCAAAGCCCTAAAAAACTCCTATTCCTCCCCCTCTACGCCGATCTAATGCCCATTTCTCCCAAAAATAACCCTAACTCTACAGATCTAGCCTTCTCCGAAAACACCTCACCCCTTTTTTTGTTGATGGTCTGATTGTGGCTTGTGGTTGCTGGTTTTGTGTTTTGCAGGTGTTAGGGGTGCTTAGATCTTAGATCTAAGTTTTGGAGCTCTCAGGATCTAGGGTTTTCTGGTGTTGGTGGTTGTGGGGTTATGTTCGGGTGGCTGTGGTGAAGACTTGGTGATGGTTTTTGATGGTTTCGGTGGTGGTGGTGAGGGTGATGTTTAGGGTTTCAGTGGTGATGGTAATGGTGAGGGTATTTGGGGGTTTTGGTGGTTGCTGGTTTGAATGGGGGTTGATGTTTAGGGGTTTCGGTGGTGATGGTAGTGGTGAGGGTGTTTGAGGGTTTCGGTAGTAGGACGAGTATTGGGATGGTGGTGATACGGTGGTGTTTTGGTAATGGCTGGGTAGGATTTTTTTTTTGCAGATCTGTTTTCTCTGTCCGAAGAAGAAGAAGAAAATCCTTCTGCCAGGGTCCTCTTAAACAGATTTTTGGAACCTCTAGCATTTTAGAATCAATCCACAAGATCACAAGATCTCGCTACTGTCTCCCAGCTACCCTAGACACTGATCTGGGATAGGATTGACGGCATGGGGAAGGAAAATTTCACTGGAACCCGAGACCTAAGGGAAAGGGCTGGGGGTACCGGCGGGTGGAAGCACCAAATTTTGGCTTCACAACGTGCCGCCGGCAATGGGAGGGTCAATTCCCATTAAATGTGATGTGCAATAAAACCAATAATAATACTAATAATAATAATAATAATAATAAAAATAATAACAATATAAAAGTAATAGTAATAATGATAATAATAATAAAATAAAAATAAAACAGATAATAATACTAATAATATAAAGATAATAATAGTAATAATAAAAGCAATAAAGCAAATAATAATAATTAAATAATAAAAATAAAAATAAATAAAACACATAATAATAATAATAATAATAATAATAATAGTATAAAAGTAACAACAACAACAACAACAATAATAATAATAATAATAATAATAATAAGAAAATCAATAAATAAAAATAAAAATAAAACATATATAATAATAATGATAATAATAATAATAATAATAATAATAATAAAAAACAACAACAAATAATAAAAGTAATAATAACAATAAAAATAATAAAAACATATAATACAAATAATAATAATATAATAAAAAAATATAAAACAAAAATAATAATAATAATAATAAAAGAAAACATAAAAAAAAATCAACTCAGCCCATTTTAATGGGCTTGGAAGCCCAATATTTCAATTTGGAATTTAAGAGCCCAATTGAATGTAGTGCTGTCGATTTGGACAAAATTTGGTGTCTACAGCTGCCCCTCTTTGCTCATTACTGAGGATCAGAAATAGAGCAAAGACAATAGACAACAATTTTGTCCAATCAAGACTTAATCCTTTTTTTTTTTTTAGGTGCTCCTCTTACAACAGAGGTATTAGAACTTTAAAATTTTTCCTGAAATGTGCTCCTCTTGCAGCAGAGGCGATGACACTTTAAAAATTCCTTCCTGAAAATGTGCTCCTCTTGCAGCAGAGGCAATGAAACTTTAAATTCTTTTTTTGAAAAGTGCTCCTCTTGCAGCAGAGGCGATGAAACTTTAAATTCTTTTCTGAAATGTGCTCCTCTTGCAACAGAGGCATTGAAACTTTAAATTCCTTTCTTGAAAAGTGCTCCTCTTGCAGCAGAGGCAATGAAACTTTAAATTCTTTCCTGAAATGTGCTCTTCTTGCAACAGAGGCATTGAAACTTTAAAGGTTTTTTTTGAAAAATGTGCTCCTCTTTGCAGCAGAGGCGATGCAACTTTAAAATCTTTCTGGAAATGTGCCCCTCTTGCAGCAGAGGTGATGAAACTTTAAAATCTTTCTTGAAAAGTGCTCCTCTTGCAGTAGAGGCGATGAAACTTTAAAATCTTTTCTGAAAAAATGTGCTCCTCTTGCAACAGAGGCGATGAAACTTTAAATTCTTTCTTCTGAGGTATGCTGAAACATGTTTCTTCTTCTTTTTTTTTGTTTGTCCTTTTGTCTGTTTGTTTTTTTTTGTTTTCTTGTTGTTGTTGTTGTTTTTTTTTTTTGTTTTTTGTTTTTTTTGTTTTTTTTTCATAATGTGAATGAAATGCAAATGCATGTATTGACAAAGTCATGCAATTCCTATTGTGGTAATCAAATTCTCAGAATTGTCCCTTTTGTGTCCTTTGATCTTTTCACCCGTGTTTCACAAAATAGTTGTCACAAATTTCGAATCGGAGCTGGTTCACAACATGTACTTGTCACAATCTTCAATTTCCTTTGTTTCATTCCCTTATTTCTCTTTTCCTCTTCTTCCTTTTTTTTCTTTCTTCTTCTTCTTCTTTAGTAATGTTAGCAGGTAGATTATCATTTTAATCATCATCTTCATTTCATTTTGTTAACAAACGTAATGCATTCTTACACTTTATCGGTTAGTTATGGAATGATCAAAAGAACAACAAAATTTGGAAGAAAAGCATTTGTTATTGGGCAAACAAGAGACAATGAAAACAAAAGTATAGCTGGGTAGCAAATGCCACAAGGGTCAAGTGGTGAATTTCAAGGAATGATGACCAAAACAAGTAATGAATGTCTAGATAACC
Organism: Heritiera fomes; assembly: GCA_032173925.1. Classification (NCBI taxonomy): domain Eukaryota; kingdom Viridiplantae; phylum Streptophyta; class Magnoliopsida; order Malvales; family Malvaceae; genus Heritiera; species Heritiera fomes. Next base: position 21,226,335 of record JAPDPM010000001.1, on the reverse strand, counting down.
CTTCACAAACCAAACCGGTGCTTTCTTTGGAAAAAAACTAATCCGTTGATGCCCCCTGTCACACCGAGTTCATCCGGCTGATGCCATGCTCCGCATGATTTCAATCTTCAGGTGTTGATCTTTTCCGCATCTAAGCCGCCTTTTCAGGTTTTCAACTTAGATATCCCCCTTTAATCCAACTGCCCTTTTTGGGTTTTCAGTTTGAATTCGCCTTTCATTTTTCTTTTTCTTCTTTTCTTTTTCTTTTTCGTTTTTTCTTTTTTTTTCTTTTTTTTGTTTTTTCTTTTCTTTTTTTTCTTCTTCTTTTTTTTCGTCTTTTTTTTAAGCATAGTATTTCTTCACAACATCGGAATTTATTGGATTAGGCAGATCATTTTCATCCATCTCTGTCAAGATCAACGCTCCACCTGAGAACGCTCTTTTCACCACATATGGTCCCTCCCAATTTGGTGTCCATTTGCCCCGATTATCATGGTGGTTTGGGAGAATTCTTTTCAATACCAATTCCCCTTCACGGAAACGTCTGGGTCGAACCTTCTTATCATGGGCTCGCATCATTCTTTTCTGGTACATCTGGCCAGGACATAGTGCTGTGAGCCTTTTCTCTTCTATAAGATTCAGTTGTTCAAAGCGACTTCGAACCCATTCAGCCTCATCTAAGTCTAGTTCCATTAAGACCCTTAAAGAGGGGATTTGAACTTCAATAGGTAACACTGCTTCCATGCCGTAAACCAAAGAAAACGGAGTTGCCCCAGTAGAAGTACGCATTGATGTTCTATAAGCATGCAAGGCAAATGGCAATTTCTCGTGCCAATCTTTGTATGTATCTATCATCTTTCCCACAATCCTCTTAATATTCTTGTTGGCATCCTCAACGACTCCATTCATCTTCGGGCGATATGGGGCAGACTTATGGTGCTTGATCTTAAACTGTGCGCATACTTCTTTCATCATGTCATTGTTTAAGTTGAGGGCGTTGTCTGATATGATCCTTTTTGGAAGACCGTACCGGCATATTATCTCCTTCTTTATAAACTTGCAAATAGTAGACTTAGTCTTATTGGCATAAGAGGCTGCTTCAACCCATTTTGTAAAATAATCTATCATCACAAAAATGAATCTATGCCCATTCGATACCTTAGGAGAGATGGGTCTAATCACATCCATTCCCCACATAGAAAAAGGCCATGGTGGTGCTATGACATTCAGTGATGTTGGGGGAACTTGAATCTTGTCAGCATAGATTTGACACTTGTGGCATTTTCTAGCATAATCTATGCAATCTCTTTCTAGTGTAGCCCAATAGTAGCCTGCCCTCATAATCTGTCTAGCCATGAAATGACCATTTGCATGTGCCCCACAAATTCCATCGTGTACCTCTTCAAGAATCCTTTTGGCTTCAGTCGTATTTACGCATCTCAACAACATCTGATCTCTACCTCTTTTATACAAAACGTCTCCATCAACGAGAAATCTCATTGCCAATCTTCTAAGGATCTTTTTGTCATTCTCTGATGCATGCTCTGGGTATTGTTGACTCTTAACATATTGCATGATGTCATAATACCAAGGTTGTCCGTCTGCTTCCTCTTCAATACTAGAACAGTGGACTGGAGAGTCCCTCATCCGCAGTTTGATAGGGGAGACTTCTGCTTCTACCTCCATTCTAAACATTGCAGCTAGTGTTACCAAGGCATCAGCGACCTGGTTTTCTTCTCGAGATAAATGTGGAAGACAATGTCATCGAATCATTGTACAAGGTCAGCTATGTACTTCTGATACAGAACTAACTTCTGATCCCTCGTTTCCCATTCACCTTGTAATTGATAAATGACTAGTGCTGAATCTCTATAAACTTCCAAGTTTCTGATTCCCCTCTCAATTGCAGCTTCTAAGCCTATTGCACAAGCTTCATATTCAGCCATGTTATTAGTGCAGTTGAAATTTAACCTGGCTGTGGACGGGTAATATTTTCCATTTGGAGATATTAAAACTGCTCCTATCCCATGTCCTAAGGCGTTAGATGCGCCATCAAAGAACATTTTCCATGGTTTGCTGTCGAGCTCTTCCTTTTCCGCTTGAAAGACAAACATTATATCTTCATCTGGAAAATCTAGCTTGATAGGCTCATACTCATCGGTAGCATGATCTGCAAGGAAGTCGGCTATTGCCCCACCTTTGATTGCTTTTTGAGATACGTACACGATGTCATATTTAGAAAGCATAACTTCCCACCTAGCTAGTCTTCCTGACAATGATGGTTTCTCAAAGATGTACTTGAGGGGATCCAATCTAGCTATCAACCAAGTCGAATGATACAACATATACTGCCTCAATCTATGAGCAACCCAAGCCAATGCGCAACACATTTTTTCTATTGTAGTGTACTTGGCCTTGTAATCAGTGAACTTCTTGCTCAAGTAGTAGATGGCCCGTTCTTTCTTGCCTGTATCATCATGCTGGCCCAGTACGCATCCCATAGAATGTTCATTGATAGTCATGTACAACAATAGAGGCCTTCCTGCAATTGGCGGTACTAGAACAGGTGGATTTGACAAGTACCTTTTCACCTTTTCAAAAGCCTCTTGGCATGCCTCGTTCCATTCACCCGGATCTTGTTTCCGAAGCAACTTAAAAATGGGATCGCATTTAAGCGTAAGTTGCGAGATGAAACGAGAAATATAGTTCAATCTTCCCAAAAAGCCTCTTACTTCCTTCTGTGTGTGTGGAGGCGACAGATTTTGTATCGCGCTGATTTTATCTGGGTCTACTTCGATTCCCTTTTCACTGACTACAAACCCCAACAACTTTCCGATTTAACACCAAAAGTGCATTTGGCATGGTTCAACCTGAGCTGAAACTTCCGTAGCCTTTTGAACAGCTTTCGAAGGTTGGCTACATGATCCTCTTCTCCTCGGGACTTGGCAATCATGTCATCTACATACACTTCTATCTCTTTATGCATCATTTCATGAAAGAGGGTTACCACTGCCCTTTGGTAGGTGGCCCCGGCATTCTTTAAACCGAAAGGCATAACTTTATAGCAAAATGTCCCCCAAACTGTCATAAAGGTGGTTTTGTCCATGTCATCCTCAGCCATTTTAATCTGATTGTAGCCCGAAAAACCATCCATGAACGAAAACATGTAGTGTTGGGCTGTATTATCCACCAGGGTATCGATATGAGGCAACAGGAAATTATCTTTAGGGCTAGCTCTGTTTAGGTCCTGATAATCCACACACATCCTTACTTTCCCATCTTTTTTCGGTACCGGAACTATGTTAGCCACCCATTCCAGATACTTGGCTACCTTTAAGAACCCTGTATCGAATTGCTTTTTTACTTCTTCCTTCACCTTCAACAACATCTCGGGCTTCATGCGCCTAAGCTTCTGTTGTATCGGCCTACATTCTATTTTCAAAGGCAGATGGTGCTCCACAACGTCAGTGTTTAACCCGGGCATGTTTTGATAAGACCAAGCAAAAACATCTACATATTCACGAAGCAATTCCTCTAGTCTTTGCCTCTCAACCAAGGGAAGTGCTGTGCCCACTTTGACTTCTTTGACGTTCTCATCATCCCCTAGGTTGACCATATTAATAGCTTCTTTGTTGGGTTCAATAGGTCTTTTCTCTTGCTCAATCATTTTCAATAGATCTGGAGACAAAGCATCATCGTCTGAATGTACATTGCTATCGAGTTCACCAACGTACATAGAATTTTCAAAATCAAACCCCGGATAGCTGTTAAGGTTATCTTCACATTCATTATTCATTTTCCTGAAAAAGTAAAAATTTGACAGATATGGTTGGTTGTTCATACCAATGGTAGTGAATGAAAAGAAAGAACAATTATAGAAATGATGATGGATGAAAAGAAAGTACTCGAAATGCATTGAACTTGTTAATTTATTGAAATGATGATGAAGATCAAGTTTACAAAAGAATCTTCTAAAGCTCTCTAGACCGAGACGTTGATAATCTACCTCACTACATTATAAAAGAAAAAACAAAAAGATAGAAGGTATCCTTTCAACAATTCAGTCTTTCAGCTCTGTGCCCAACAACACAATCATTTCTATAACAAAAGTTGTCATTTTTCCATGCACCATTTAGACTATAAACCCGTGAGAGGATCCTTTCATCAGTAACATAGGTCTCCCCTTCTCAGTTTCTAATGAATCAGGGTGATAGCATCCGCCAAAACGAAATGTATCATAGAGGTGCGGAATCACCATCTTCTCCGATTCCTTTTCGTATCCTTGGAGGCGGGCTATTCTTTTCTTCCTTCTCTCTTCTAGAATCCTCTTTCTCTCTGAACCAGTGGCTTTGTATCGGAGGCCGAACCTATCTTTGTTCTCCTCAATCCTCACAGGCTTCCTTTGTCCTTGGAGATTTTTCCCTAAGCCTCTTCCGACACACCAGCCCTTTTGCAGTGTCTGTTTAACAATCATCTTAGTAGTGGTTGACAACCGAGGGGTGGGTATTCTTGATCCTTCTCCCACATATGTTGCATTCACTATCTCAAAGGCCCTAAAAGAACACTCTAACGCTTCCTCGGTTGCTTCAATGTAGGGCACAGATAAGAGCTTGGTGATCAAGAGGTCTTCTTCTCCAGAGACAGAAATTTGTTTATCACCGACAACAAACTTCACTTTCTGGTGCAGCGATGAGGGAACAGCTCCCGCCGTATGGATCCATGGTCTCCCCAGTAGGAAATTGTATGACGGGGAAATATCCATCACTTGAAACTGGATATTGAAAGTAACCGGCCCAATTTCAATTGGAATTTCGATATCACCTACTACATCCCTTCTAGAACCATCAAAGTCCCTCATAACCATGTTACTCAATTGTATGTAAGATAGGTCAACAGGCATCTTTTTTAGCGTGGCCATAGGTATGACGTTGATCGATGAGCTATTGTCAATCAAAACCTTGGCAATTGTGTGACCCTTGCAACTTGTAGTGATGTTCAAGGCCTTAACACTCCCTCGTCCTTCCGGTGGAATTTCATCATCAGTGAAAGATATGAAGTTTGCCGCTGTGATATTTCTCGCTAACTGGTCCATACTGTCAACTGGAATGTTATGAGGCACATAGGCTTGATTCAACACCTTCATTAAGGTGTTCCGATGCAATTTTGAATTCAACAGCAAAGATAATAGTGAAATCCGAGCAGGCATCTTATTCAATTGCTCGACTACACTATATTCGCTGTGCTTGATCAACTTTAAAAACTCCCTTGCATCCTCTTCCGATACCGGCTTTTGCAGTTTTTCCCCTTGGTCTTTGGAAAGCACGGCCTGTTCTTCTTCTTTTTCTGCCCGATTATCTTCTACTCCCTCTTTTGCTTTTCCTTTTTGGGCCTTCTCTAGCATTTCTGGTGTGTAGCATCTTCCGCTTCGCGTAATTCCACTTACTCCACTTATGTTGGCATTATCTGGCGTGTCTGAGTCCATGTTGCCTAATCCTCCAATTACTGCTTTAAACTCATACTTCCAAGGGACGACCTTATTGCTCTTGTAAGAGAAAGAGCTCGAAATTTTGATTGTCATGGTTGGAGGAGTAACAAAATTAGGTTCTTCTTTCTTGGGACTCAGCTTTTCCTTATAAAACACCGTCAGTGGTTTGCCCCAAAGGTAATCATCCCAAAGATTCATCTGAGGCAGTGCTCACTACATCTCCCTCTTCCTCCGTATAAAACTCTATTAGAAATGAATCCATCGTTGATTGGACCTCATGTCGAAATTAATGACAATTTTGGACAGAATGGCCAACATGTCCCATGTGATATTCACAGGTTTGTTCCGGGCGGAATTCATCTTGACAAATCCCTAAGTCTAATGGTATAGGTTAAATCATCCTGGCTTTGACTAAAACATTGAATACTAGACTCATTGGAGTCTTAACCTCTTCCATGTGTCTCTTTATGCAAAACTTCCCCCCAACTTCAGCTGCACTAACTGATCCTCCACCGTGGCTGGGTAGTGGGTTAGCATTGATACTAGGCTCCACCTCCTTGGAAAAAGTCAACCTTCCTGACTTAACCAAATCTTGCACCTTATATTTCAGAGCCGTGCAATTCTCCGTAGAATGGCCTGAGTTTCCACCATGATAATCGCATCGAGCGCTGGGGTCATACCATCTCGGAAAAGGTGGTTTCATTGGCTCCATGTAAAGAGGGGCAATCATGTGGCCTTTCACAAGTTGCAGGAATAAGTCTGTGTATGACATGGGGATAGGATCAATATGAGGCTTTTCAATATTTCTTCGAGGTGGTCTTTGGTTGAATGTTGGGTTATTGTTTGGCTGATAAGGCTGGACTGTAGGCGTTGGTGTATAGTAAGGTGTTAGAGGGCGAAGATTTGGTCGAAACATCTGTGGTTGGAATGAATTTTGGTAGGGAGCGTGCGAGACATTGTTTGTGGTCGGGAAATAGGGTTGGTAATTCGGGTAAGGTTGAGGCTGTGGCTGAAACCGGGGTGAATAAGGTGCACATCCTCTATACCGAGGTGTTGTATGGGTGACGGCCTGGGTTTCAATCTCTTTCTTCTTGGATAACCCGCCTTTCTTTGAATCACTGCTTTCCAACTTCCTGCTCTTAATTGCATTTTCGATTATTTCACTTGTGATGACCATGTCAGCAAAATTCTTCGTTGCATTCCCTATCATACGCTCATAATATGGTGCTTTTAGTGTATTGACAAATAGCACTGTAATTTCCTTCTCAGTCAAAGGTGACTAGACTTGTGTTGCCGAGTCTCTCCAACATTGAGCATACTCCTTGAAGCTTTTATTGGCCTTCTTTTCTATGTTTTGCAGAGATAACCTGTCTGGGGCCATATCCGTGACATGTTTGTATTGTGCAATAAATGCTCTAGCTAGGTCACTCCAATTGTGGATGCATGTACGATCTAGTTGCACATACCACCTAGCAGCAGATCCCGTGAGGCTGTCTTGGAACACATGTATCAACAGCTTGTCATCGTGATTATCAATGGCCATTTTGCGACAGTACATCGTCACATGAGTAATGGGGCACTTGGTCCCATCGTACTTCTTGAACTCAGGAGTTTTAAACTTAGGAGGGATTACCACATCCGGAACTAAACATAATCCTATTGCATCTACTGACCCTTAGAAATCACTTCCCTCAATAGCCCGTAATCTTTCCTCTATAATGTTCAACTTTTAGAGTTCGAATTCGCCTTTTACCTCCGACACGCTACCTCTTAATTTGTCTTGCTCTCTTGGAGCATCTAAGTCAGGGACTTGGATTGGATTTGTAGGTCTTGCCCCTTGGGCTGGAGGTATTGGTATTGTAATCTGGGGTTGTCCTGAGGCGCTTGGTGTACCCGGATACATGTATGCATAACCGCCCATAGGTTGTGGAGGAGGTGGAGGTGGAGGTATGCCTTGTGATGATTGGGCATAAGGTGGAGGTAGAGGTATGCCTTGTGAGGATTGGGCATAAAGTGGGGTAAACCCTAGAGGGTATTGGGGGTTGTCATCCTCCCGAGGCTGATCAGTCCCTAGGTTAGGTGTTTCTTTAGCCACTTCTTTCTCTCGGTTAATCCTTGTCATCATTTCCATTAAAGCGGCTAACTGCCCTCGGATTTCTTCTTGTGCTTTCTCCATTCTATCCATCCTATTACTATGTTCTTCCTCCATTGCTCTTGAACATAGTCGAGTATTGTATGAGTGTTTGGGAATTTGGGCTGGAATCTTGAATGTTGAAGCTACCCTTGAATCTTGATTACCACAATAAGAAACTAATTACTACATGATGCAATCTTTGAAATATTACATTTTATTTAAACTATATGAAGAAATGAATGAATATGATGTTAGATGAATGAATGTGATGCTAAATGAATGATACTTTGAGGGATATTTAAGCCATAACAATTTCGACAAAAAGAAACTTTCATTCATTCAAAACGTCACTTGTTACATTCCGATCATATTCTGATTAAATCCATAAAAACGACTAACTTGCTGATATTGATCCTTAGCCTCATCTAAAAAGTTCAGCAGCCTTTGCCCATATTTTTCTGTTGGGAGGATTTCTTGTCTCAAAGCTTCAGCTTTATCAACCATTTCCCTTGCCTTTGTCACGGCCTTGCAAACTTGAGTGGCCAAATGCTCTATATATTGCTGTCTCCCCAAACTTCCCACTCTCCATGTCATGCTTGCATCTTGTGCCAAGTCATATCCATAACTCCAGTTGTTTTCACTTTGCTCCCAATCTTCTATAATCACTTTAATGTGGTTCTTATGTTCCTATAGCTGTTCCTCTAACATTTGAACCTTTTGTTGCAATATAACATTTTCACTTTCTAGCTCGAATTGCTTCTCCATTTTCAACTTTGCCTTCAATTCCTCATTCTCCTTTTGGTATTGATTCAACTTTATTGCACTTGCTGAATACATGCTTTCCCATTTTTGCAGCTCCCAAGACAGATAGGCAACTTCTTCTTCACTTTTCTTTGCTTTGTGTGCCCAATGTTCAGCTCTTTTGTGCAAGTCTTCCAATTCCATTTTCCTTTCACTTGAAGTTTGGACAATCCCTCCAATTCTCATCTCGGATCTCAACTTTTTATTCTCCTGGTGCAGATTTCTAAGATCCTTGCTGGTGATGTTATGTTCGTGTTGGACTTTCTTGAGCTTGGCTTCTCGCATTTTCGCGTCATACCTGAGCCGTTCCATCTCTTTCTGAAGCTTCAAATTCTCTTGTCTCCATTTTTCCTCCTCTATCTTGCATTGCTGCCTGACAATCTCGGCTTCGGACACTTCTACTTCCGGTCGTGAAGGCATGCCGTATTCCCTTGGAAAAAATACTACTTCCCTCACTTGCCTTGTCCTCCACATTGAGTATTCCGGAGTAGCCTTATCAGAGAGAGGTCCAAGGTTGACTCTTCAGGTTTGTTTCCATGATCGAACAGCTTGCTCGACTTTCTTCATTGCCTTCGATTCACCATAAGAAAATTCCATATCATTGGGCCCGTGTGTTGGAGGAATGAATTGTTTTGCTCCAAATTGTCGTAGTACCATAAGCGGCACGTAGCTCACCACTCCCCACGGTCCCAAAAGTTGTACCCACGACTCTTCTCCACATCGATATAAGACGGGTACATGAGGCATCCATGGTGCCATCCACACTACTTGATTTTCCTCGAGTCTTTGTAGAAAATCGACCTATTCTTCCATGTTCTTCGGTTTCGGCCACTTGTTGTTGCAGAACTCTTTGACTGGAGCGCGGTGATGGATGAACGTTCTTTTGAATGCTCTTTCCTTACATCTAAAATGGCTCTTAACCCAAACATGAAGTAACTGTATACATCCCACGAATCGGCCTTCTTCATTCCGCCTACAATAATTCAAAGATCTGAAAGTTTCAGCTAGAATGGCGAGCGATGGATTTCCATTGTTCTCGATTTGCTCAAAAAGATTTATCACAGCTATTTCGATGTGTCCTAACACTTTCAGAAAGATAACCAAACCGTAGATTGCCAAAGCAAAAACCGCCAATCCTTGCTTGTCACTAAGATGCCCCTTGATGAATTCATGAAGAAAATCCCACAGCACACAAATATTGGACCCTTTATGCTTCACATGGAGATCTACGTCCTCTGGTCTGACTCCCAAAAGCTTAGCTAGCTTCTTGCGACATCCGAACTTTGGCTTTCGAACATATATCTTATCCGGACTTTTCAAGTCTATTCCCAACAAAACGGAGTATTCCTCGACCGTAAGTGTTAAGTCCAACCCATTGAAAGAAAAGCACCTGTGAGAAGGATCCCAAAACTGAATAGCTGCTCTAATCATAGGTTCTTCAACTTTCACAGCAATCAAGGATTCTATTTGGCCATATTTCTCCCGAAAATCCTTCTTCCCCTCCTCGTTGATTTGATTCCATAAATTGGCCAAGTCTATTAGGTTGTTTTGTTTCAAATTCAAATTCACCTCTTGTGATAGTGGGGACACAAAATCTCCAGTCAAACAATCTCCTTTCACTTGTTGAACCCTTTCGGACCAAATTTGCACTTCTCTGTAAGAATTACACGAAACATTCACGGATGACAAACAAGCCAACCTTTCTATGGATTCTGTGAAAAATTCTTTGTCGAAGAGAGCCATGGCTAGACACCCCCTTATGTGACTATGTGATGCAAGACGATTTATGCAAAGAAACAGAAAAACAAATACAAATCAGTACGTGTATAATAGATATAAACAAAGAAATAAAAGCAGATAAAGAATGAAATGCTTATTTATGCCTTATCAAAGGTCACTCTCAAAAAGATGGGAATGGCTCTATCCTAGTTTGGTCTCCTCACAATACACTATATGCTTGTTTGAGATCTCACACATCTAACAGGTTCCCAAACCATTCTCTACTGTCGTCCACACTAGACTAGTAAAGAACAGATTTGAGTGGGAGTATTTCGTTAGCCATTGCGGAGGTGATTACCTCACGAGAGCATAGGTGCTTTACTCCCTCCTAAGAAGGACAGAGCCCGGGTATAGAGCTCATGTTATGCCAATGCATTTATGTATGTAAAATGAATCAGGATATATTCTACTTTATTTACAATATCTTCACACATAATAAATGTAATGAATCAAAAGATCAACAATGAATGAAAGGATTATTATTTTTGGTTTTAAAGAAATTTGTTTTAAAATAAAAGCTAGACTTAAATGTCAACCAAGACTATCAGATTAAAATTTAAGAAACCACATGGTTAATTAATGGCTTGACCCTCACAAGTCCCCAGTGGAGTCGCCAAGCTGTCGTAACGGTTTCGCGCTCGACGATTTTGAAAACATTTAAAAACAAAGGGAGTCGCCACCAATCTTTTTTGACTAGGTGTGCTTGGTCACCTAAAATGTTTATCTTTTTAACAAAATCTCAAAGTGAATTAAGTTTTATTAAAAAGACAAATTTGGTCTACGAAAACAAGATTTGGGTTCGAGGGTTCGGTTACGTGTGAGGAAGGATTTGCACCCTCACAACGCCCGTTAGAAAACGGTACCATCCTAACTACGTGGTATCTTTTGATTTTAATAAAAGAGTCTTGGTTTAAAACTAATTTGCTTATTTTGAAGAATTTTGTGTGATTGCTTATAAAATTATTATTATATATATGTTTGAAAAAACTTCTTTTTGAAAACCAACATGAACCCCATTTATTGAGAAATTAAATCAAATATTTCAATACTTTTGGCAACATTTGAAATAATTTCACTCACCTAGAGATTTCTTAAGAATCACTACTTGTGACTTCTATAGAATCTCATCATCGGTGGGACTCACATTATTTGCTTAATTGATCGAAGATTATCATATATGTTAAAATAAGTTTTATTTTAAAAATAAACATGAACCCCTTTTATTGAAAAATTAAATCAAATATTTCAATACTTTTAGCAACATTTGAAATAATTCTCCTCACCTAGAGATTTCTAAAGAATCACTACTTGTGACTTCTATAGAATCTCATCCTCGGTGGGACTCACATTATTTGAATAATTGGTCAAAGATTATCATATATATTAAAATGAATTTTATTTTGAAAATAAACATGAACCCCTTTTATTGAAAAATTAAATCAAATATTCCAATACTTTTGGCAACATTTGAAATAATTCTCCTCACCTAGAGATTTCCAAAGAATCACTACTTGTGACTTCTATAGAATCTCATCCTTGGTGGGGCTCACGTTATTAAATTCGCGTGAATGCATGTGATGTAAACAGATAATAAATGATGCGCATGCATGTCTATTTAATGTATTTATTATTTCTTTATTTTTTTATATTATTTTTTTTATTTTTGAAAAAAAAGAAAATTCGTGTATTGAAAAATCACACTAAATATTCCAATACTTTTGGCAACATCTAGTACGACTCTTCTCACCAAGGAATCAGTTAGGAATCACTACTTGTGACTTCCGTAACATCCCATCATCGGACGAACTCCATTTGTTTTAATATTAACATTTATGCATATGATGCAAGCATACAATATATGATGCACATAGATTTTTACTTTCTTATTTAACATGTTCATTGTTTATCATCATTTTGTTATTTTATATTATTTGTTTTGTTATTTTTGTTGATCTTATTATTATTTTTTTTATTATCATATATTTTTAAGATAAAGGCTTATGTATTGAAAAATCACACTAAATATTCCAATACTTTTGGCAACATTTAGTGAAACTTCTCTCACCTAGGGATCAGTTAGGAATCACTACTTATGACTTCCGTAACGTCCCATCATCGGACAAACTCTTACCTCTTATGAATAATTAGAATATTTCATCTTCGTTAATCTTTGTTTTTTTTTAGATTTATTAACTTTATTCCTTTGACTATTGACTTTTATCAAAATTCTATCATCATTTATTTAGTTTATTTAATCACTACTCTGTAGCTTTCAAAACTTTATTATTCTTTATTGACTTAACTATTTTGTATTTTTATATATCTGAAATCCACTTTTTTATTAATTCTTCATGACTATCTCTATTACCTCTTTTGTTTTTATTAATTTTCATTTAATTAGTATTTTTTCTAAATATTCATTTTTTGTCATTGCAAAATATATTATTATATATACATATTTAAAATAAGCATGAATTTGAATATTGAGAAATTATATCGAGTATCCCAATACTTTTGGCGACATCCGATAAATGCCTCTCACCTAAAGTTTTTCGAAGAATCGCTACTTGCGACTTCTACGAAAACTTATCATCGAAAGTTCATGTTTACTTTATTTTATTTATTTATTTTTATTTTATTTATTTATTTTATGTTATATTTTTTTTAGCTTCCTAAAATATTCTTTTATGATAAATTTTTTAATAATAAAAAAGGAAATTATATATAAAAAAAACTATATAGTTATATATTTTATACTTATTTACACATTTTATATTTCCTATGTACATCTCAAAAATTATATATATTTCCTAGCTTCCTGAAAAGATTTTTATAGTAAATTGTTTAAGAAAATATTTATTATATGTATAAAAAGAAACTAGATGATTATATGTATTTTATATACTTATTTTATGTACCTTTATTTACGTATGTAATATATTTTTTTATATTTATTTTGTGTACTTTATATATATATATTTATATATGCATTTTAAACTATATATATTTTCTATAGTTATTTACATATTTTGTTTATTTATTTATATATATATCAAGACTATGTATTTATTATTAAGAATAATTCTATAATTAAACTTAAAATTTTTAGATCTTAAAGAATTTTATATACAAATAAATATTCATTTTTTGTTAGGCAAATATATTAAAAATACACAAAATAACATATTTAACAAAATAAATAATTAAATAAACACAAAATAAATAAATAAATAAACAGAAAAAATATATACCAAACGGGTTGGGCTAGAAAACCCAAATGAACCTTCCAAAATGGCCTAAGATCAAGCCCAAAAACAAGCCCAAACAGTAGGGTCCAAGCTGCCAACGGAAGCGGGTTGCGAGCGGGTCGGATTGTGTGGGTCGGGCATGTCTCGCGGGTCGCTGGGATAAGGTGGAACCGGGTAGTGGTTGGGTTGCGCGGAGTTGGGTCAGGTCAGAGGCGGCACGCGGGTCTCAGGGGCTCCAAACGGTGCGTTTCGATGTTCTATAAATAGCCCATTTTTTTCTTCCTTCATTTCAACCGGCTTCTTCAAAAAAAATCCCAAAAACCCTTTGAAAATTTCTCTCAACTCCTCAACCCTTTCGAACGGCTGCCACCATGCCGGCCGCCATGCATCACCGTACGCTGGTCGCCGGTGATACTCCCGAAGCCCTAAAAAACTCCTATTCCTCCCCCTCTACGCCGATGTAATGCCCGTTTCTCCCAAAAATAACCCTAACTCTACAGATCTAGCCTTCTCCGAAAACACCTTTTTTGTTTTTTGTTTTTTGTTGATGGTCTGATTGTGGCTTGTGGTTGCTGGTTTTGTGTTTTGTAGGTGTTAGGGGTGCTTAGATCTTAGATCTAAGTTTTGGAGCTCTCGGGATCTAGGGTTTTCTGGTGTTGGTGGTTGTGGGGTTATGTTCGGGTGGCTGTGGTGAAGGCTTGGTGATGGTTTTTGATGGTTTTGGTGGTGGTGGTGAGGGTGATGTTTAGGGTTTCGGTGGTGATGGTGATGGTGAGGGTATTTGGGGGTTTCGGTGGTTGCTGGTTTGAATGGGGGTTGATGTTTAGGGGTTTCGGTGGTGATGGTGGTGGTGAGGGTGTTTGAGGGTTTCGATGGTAGGATGAGTATTGGGATGGTGGTGATACGGTGGTGTTTTGGTAATGGCTGGGTAGGATTTTTTTTTGCAGATCTGTTTTCTCTATTCTCTCTGTCCGAAGAAGAAGAAGAAAATCCTTCTGCCAGGGTCCTCTTAAACAGATTTTTGGAACCTCTAGCATTTTAGAATCAATCCACAAGATCACAAGATCTCGCTACTGTCTCCTAGCTACCCTAGACACTGATCTGGGATGGGATTGACGGCATGGGGAAGGAAAATTTCACTGGAACCCGAGACCTAGGGGAAAGGGTTAGGGGTACCGGCGGGTGCAAGCACCAAATTTTGGCTTCACAACGTGCCGCCGGCAATGGGAGGGTCGATTCCCATTAAATGTGATGTGCAATAAAACCAATAATAATAATAATAATAATAATAACAATATAAAAGTAATAGTAATAATGATAATAATAAAATAAAAATAAAACAGATAATAATACTAATAATATAAAGATAATAATAGTAATAATAAAAGCAATAAAACAAATAATAATAATTAAATAATAAAAATAAAAATAAATAAAACACATATAATAATAATAATAGTATAAAAGTAACAACAACAATAATAATAATAATAATAAGAAAATTAATAAATAAAAATAAAAGTAAAACACATATAATAATAATGATAATAATAATAATAATAATAATAATAATAATAATAATAATAATAATAAAACAACAACAAATAATAAAAGTAATAATAACTATAAAAAAATAAAAACATATAATACAAATAATAATAATATAATAAAAAAATATAAAACAAAAATAATAATAAAAATAAAAGAAAACATAAAAAAAAAATCAACTCAGCCCATTTTAATGGGCTTGGAAGCCCAATATTTCAATTTGGAATTTAAGAGCCCAATTGAATGTAGTGCTGTCGATTTGGACAAAATTTGGTGTCTACATCACCATAAATGGCTATCAGCCATTCTCGTTCTCTCTTCCAAATTTCCTTCAAGTTTCATTTATGCTTACCTTATAGAACGACCAATTTCCCTCATCAAATCATCAGACTTTAGCAATGGAAATTGCTCCTTATTACTAGTTCAAGCCATACCTGAAATTTGGAAGGTTGAATCCAAGTATTTGAAGAGATCAAATTGCTGTTATTTTGGTGATTAACAAAGGTAAGAGAAGAAATTTATTCATTCAATTTGGTTTATGGTTTGGAGTCAAGTAAGGTTGGTATAGTATAGTTATAAAGGTTTCTTAAAGGTTTGAATTGTGATGATAATTACAGCTTGAAGAAGTGAAGAGGAAATCATTGGTGCAACCAAGTGATCTGCATTCTCGGGGGTATTTGAGGTAAGGAATATATGTACAGATGTAGGGTGACTATGTCCGCATGTTTTGGATGTTTTGGGATAAAATGCAAGCTGTTTTTATGCAGGAAGTTTAAATTCGATTTTTACTTCTAAGTTACCAAATGGCTAGGAGCAGCCGACTGCCCTAAGTAGCAACCGACTGCCTAGAGACAACCAAAGCGTAGATTTTCGAAAACCGATGCAAGCCAGTCAACTGCTATATAAGCCAGTTAACTGCTATTTTTCAGAAAGTATTTTGTTTCAAACCAATCGACTGCTATATGACTAGTCGACTACTATTTACTTGAAAAGTATTTTGTTTGAGAAACTAGTCGACTATCCTATTTTTAGAAGTATTCTATTTGCGAAACCAGTCAACTGCCAATGAGCCAGTCGACTACATTTTCTCCGAAAGTATTTTGTTTCAAAACCAATCAACAAATGTTTTGAAACTATGGATTACTTGATGATCAGACATTTTCTGCATCTGGCTGAGAGACTCTGATCAAGTCTTTAATACCTATATCTATACTTGGCTAAGGAACCCTAGTCTGGTCCTCAGTGCCACAGATGTCACTTGGCTAAGGGAGGATTCCTGGCCCTTACATGGGTATGCCACCTTCCCTCATGGGATATTATCTAGTGCATGATTCTGTTGAAATGTTAATAGTCTCCTCTTGTTTTGAAAGATATCGGTATATGTGATTTCAAGCAATTTAAGGCATATGCTAGTATTTGAATTAATTGAATATATGTAAGAAATTTACATGATGATGCATATGCCATTATCTTATTTACCCGAATATCTGAATATCAGATTTATTTGCTTATACAAAAATGAGTTATGAGATTTGATATTTGATTTCAAAGGTTTCCACATGACATTATAGAGCCAAGTAGGAAACCAGCATATAGTGACATAGTACACTCTTTTATATATATTTCTTACTGAGCGTAAACTCACTCCTTTACAAATATTTTTCAGACTATTTGAAGTAATCTCTCACTCTCGGTAGAGGAGCTTAGTTGAGATTGTATAACATCCCTTCGAGGCACGCTTCCACCTTCCTTGAAGGTATAATTACTTGTTATGTAATTCAGACTAACTTACAGTATAGTAATGTATAACAGATATGTTGGGGATGTAAATCATAAGAATTTAATGAATACTCATGTGAGAGTCTTGAAGATATGTGAAATGACGATCCTATATGTACACAAGGAATGTTATATTTAAATTTATCTCACTAAGTAAAGAAATTTTAATTATGAAGTATAAAAGTGAAAGAATGATGACTTCGACGAACAACCTAACCACCCCTATGTGAAGTAAAGTTTTATATGTTAAGTGGTAGTGACGAGGATGTCACAAATTAGTATCAGAGCACGGTTAGTCTAACGTTGGTTAGCATCATTAGGCTAGAAGTAGTGTATATCCCCAATGTACTGTACTTGTCTGAATACATATACGTAGTATAACTATTTAAAGTTATACTAAATCATGTTATTTGATGATGATATTGACAGAATGAGTTCACGTAGAAGGGGTACTTGTAGAGGAAGAGGAAGGGGTCGAGCAGAACTGCCCCAACGCAGTCTCCTCCTCTATCTCCACCGCATAGCCCGAACACTAGGCTAGCTAAAATGGAGAAGCATATGGAAAATATGCCACGATGCTCCCACAGTTCATGGCTAACTTTCCGAATATGGCCATGAATGCACTAACAACCCAACCTCAAGTACCTCCTACTACTTCAGAGAATATTCTTTTTATACCTCCTACTCCTACAGTACAGCCCCCACCGGCACAGACAAAGTTACCCCGACCAGTCCCAGCTACTGAGAGGCAAGATCCTAAGGCCTGTTGTAGTGTGGTCTTAATTAAAGAATTTAAGAAGCTGGATCCACCTAAGTTTAAGGGGGATAGAGATCCGTTGGCCGCAGAGAATTGGGTGAAAGCGATCACTAAATCGTTCGATTATATGACTTGTACCGAAAGAGAAAAGGTGGGATTGGCTGCCTATTTGTTAGTGGATGATGCAGAACCCTGGTGGCAGTCCACTCGGACCATTTTGGAGGCTTGACATGTCGAGGTTACGTGGGATAGATTTTTAGAGGCCTTTAATGAACAGTACATCTCCTGCAATAATCTGACTAGGTTGAAGATCGAGTTTCTGAACTTGACTCAAGGGACGATGTCGGTTAATCAATATAAGTCGAAGTTCATTACTTTGAGAAAATATGACCCAAAGGTCCTAAGAAGTGAGGGACATAAGATCTACCGATTTATAGAGGGATTGAAGCCTCCTATCAGGTCTAAGTTGTATCCTATGGACATCACCATATATAATGAGGCAATCCGTAAGGCTCAGCTCTGTGAGCAGGACTATGATTTTCATCATGCTGACTTCCGAGCTAGGGATAAAGGTAAAGAAAAGCTAAAGCGGAAGTCAGAGGATAGAGCCTCTAGTGATAGGTATCTTTATAGGAGAACTAGACGTAATGAAAGGGCTTCGATAGGTAAGCAAATAAATTATAATAAAATGACTTTTATTTTAATAAAATGACTTTTATTTTAATTAAAGGGTTATATAGGAATGTGTTGAAATTTCGAAAGTTTATGATGGTTATAATACAGGGACTCATAGATCAACCGGGGTTAAGATAAGTGATGAAAGATCTCGATATTCGACAGGCAGTACAGCTAGCTCATAGAAGAGTATAATGCAGCGATGTGAGCAATGCGAAAAAATTTCATGGGTCACAACCTTGCCGATTAGCGAGTGGTGCTTGTTTCAGGTGTGGTGAAATAGGGCATCAAATTAAGGATTGCCCTAAGAGGAATCTGAGAGAGTCTGAAGAATAGGGAAAGATCACCCAACCACAGCCTAAGGCCAAAGCTGTAGAGAAGGGAAAGAAAGCTGTGACTCAAGGACGAGTATTTGCTATCGATGAAGAGTCTGTCGATGCTTCGTCCAAGGTGATTAAGGGTAAGATTTCTCTTTTTGATATAAGTGCTACTGCATTAATTGATCCAAGCTCCACGCACTCTTTTGTTTCTTCTATAATTGCCATGAAATTGCCTGTTAAACATGAACCTTTAGGACAATTATTACAAATAAGTACCCTCTTCTCAGGATTGATGACCTCTTTGATCAGCTTCGGGGTGCACAAGTCTTTTCCAAGATAGACTTGAGGTTAGGGTATCATCAATTGAAGATCCGGAGTGAAGATATCCCTAAGACGGCATTTAGGACGAGGTACGGCCATTATGAATTTCTAGTGATGCCGTTCGGTTTAACTAATACACCCGCAGCATTTATGAACTTGATGAACGATGTGTTCAAACCATACTTGGACAAATTTTTCATCATTTTGATCGATAACATATTGGTGTATTCAAGATTTTGGGAAGAACATGAGCAGCATCTGAAGATAGTTTTACAAACCCTCAAAGATTGAGGATTGTATGCCAAATTAAGTAAGTGTGATTTTTTGGCTAGATCAAATCTCCTTTTTGGGTCATACAGTCAGTAAAGATGGAGTTTCGGTCAATCTGTCAAAAATTGAAGCTGTGGTGCAATGGGAGAGACCGAAAACTATTACGGAGATTAGGAGCTTCTTGGGCCTAGTTGGCTATTATAGAAGATTTGTTGAGGGTTTTTCGAGGTTACCTGCTCCCTTGACGCGCTTAACACGTAAAGAGATGAAGTTTGAATGGAATGATGCCTGCGAGAGCGTAGTTTCCAAAAGTTGAAGTGCAGGCTGACGACTGCACCGATTCTTACCATTCCTAGTGGTTCTAGAGGATTTTCAGTATATAGTGATGCCTCAGGACAAGGTCTAGGCTGTGTGCTGATGCAGTATGGTAAGGTAGTCGCTTATAGTTCTCGACAATTAAAGGACCATGAGAAGAACTACCTAACTCATGACTTAGAGCTAGCTGCAGTGGTATTCACTCTAAAGATTTGGAGGCATTACTTGTATGGTGAGAGATTTCAAACTTTTACGGATTATAAAAGTCTGAAATACTTGTTTTCCCAGAGGGAATTGAATATGAGATAGAGGAGATGGCTCAAGCTTCTGAAGGATTATGATTGTGATATCCTGTACCACCCTGGAAAGGCCAATGTGGTGGCGTATGCTCTAAGCCTGAAGCATGTGGGGATAGTGTCTTACATGATAGTAAGAGAATATGAGTTGCTTGAGCAGTTTGCAAGCCTCAGCCTTAATGTTGTGCATTATGAGCATTTTGGGATGATAACGAGTATATTGATAGAACCGGAGTTAATAGGTAAAATCTGGCTTGCTCAGAGGGAAGACGATCAGTGTATAGAGGCTATGGATTAGATTCGATTGGGTATGCTCTCGGAGTTTGATATTGGTAGTGAAGGAATTTTGAGGTTTAATAACCGTATATGTGTTCCTAATGAATAGGGAGTTGAAGAAGCTAATTTTGACTGAAGCACATTCCATTAAGTATACTTTGCATCCGGGAAATACTAAGATGTGTCATAATCTACACAAGGTATATTGGTGGTCTGGCATGAAAAGAGATGTAGTAGAGTTTGTGGCGAAATGTCTCACGTGCCAACAGGTTAAGGTAGAACATCAAAGACCGGCAGGTTTGTTACAACCTCTACCTGTACCTATGTGGAAGTGGGAGCACATTACAATAGATTTTGTTATGGGATTGCCCCGAACTAGAAGAAGTCATGACGGTATTTGGGTAATAGTGGGTAGATTAACCAAATCCGCTCACTTCCTACCTATGAAGTCTACTGATACACTTAATGCTTTGGCAGATTTGTATGTGAAAGAAATTGTACGACTACATGGAGTTCCAGCAAGCATTACATTTGACAGAGATTCCAGGTTTACTTCTCATTTTTTAGAACATTTCCAAGAAGCCATGGGATCTCAGTTGAATTTTAACAGAGCTTTTCATCCGCAGACTGACGGTCAGTCCGAGTGCACCATTCAGACGCTCGAGGATATGTTAAGAGCTTGTGCTTTAAATTTTAAGGGCTCATGGGACGACCATCTGCCATTGGCTGAGTTTGCTTACAATAATAGTTATCACTCAAGTATCAGGATAGCACCATATGAAGCTTTATGTGGTAGAAAGTGTTGATCCCGGATTGGGTAGGAAGAAGTAGGTGAGCGTAAGTTGTTAGCTCTAAATTTAGTCGAGCAAGCCTCTGAGGATGTTAAACTGATTTGTCAAAGACTTAAGACAGCTCAGAGTCGACAAAAGATTATGCAGATGCTCGACGAAGACCACTTGAGTTTTTGGTTAGAGACTTAGTGTTTTTGAAAGTTTCTCCTTCCAAAGGAATCATAAGATTTGGCCGAAGAGGTAAACTTAGCCCTCGCTACATCGGGCCATTTGAAATCTTAGACTGAGTCAGGGATGTTGCATATAGACTAGCACTACCTCCGGAGCTATCGAGAGTACAAAATGTCTTTCATGTGTCTATGCTTCGGAAGTATTACCCAAACCCATCTCATGTCATAGAGTATGAGCCTTTGGAGATACGAGAAGACATGAGTTATGTTGAGAAGCCAGTTCAGATTTTGGATAGAAAAGAGAAAGTGCTAAGGTCTAAGACAATTCCATTAGTCAAAGTTCTCTAGCAATACCATACTACGGAAGAAGCCACGTGGGAGCTAGAGAGCTTAATGAAAGAGAAATACCCAGAATTAATTGAGACATAGCCCGATTTAAATTTGGAGAATCAAATTTCTAAAGGTGGGGAGAATGTGAAATCCCCAAAATCCTGTAATTTTGCCTCATTTGTATGATATTACAAGTTAAAAGAAATTAATAAATAGGAAATTTTAATGTGTGAATGATATATGGGATATGGAAGGAATAAGGGAATTGAAAGTCAAATAGTCAAGGAATTAAATTGATATTGTAAGAATAATTGGAGTATGAAGAAATAAATATCAAATTTTTGGTAATTAAGGACATGTGGCATATAAATGGAAGAAGAGAAATTAAAGGGTCAAATAGTCAAAAAGGTAAAAGTTGATGATTAATGGATAAATGTCAATTTAATGAGATTGTATAGTCATCATCTTCACCATAAATGGCCGGCAGCCATTCTTGTTCTCTAAATTTCCTTCAAGTTTCATTTATGCTTACCTTGTAGAACTACCAATTTCCCTCATCAAATCATCAGACTTTAGTAACAGAAATTGCTCTTTATTACCAGCTCAAGCCATACCTGAAATTTAGAAGGTTGAATCCAAGTATTTGAAAAGATCAAATTGTTGTTATTTTGGTGATTAACAAAGGTAAGAGAAGAAATTTATTCATTCAATTTGGTTTATGGTTTGGAGTCAAGTAAGGTTGGTATAGTATAGTTATAAAGGTTTCTTAAAGGTTTGAATTGTGATGATAATTACAACTTGAAGAAGTGAAGAGGAGATCATTGGTGCAACTAAGTGATTTGCATTCTCGGGGTTATTTGAGGTAAGGAATATATGTAACGAACGTAGGGTGACTATGTCCGCATGTTTTGAATGTTTTGGGATGAAATACAAGTTCTTTTTATGCAGGAAGTTTAAATTTGAGTTTTACTTCTAAGTTACCAAATGGCTAGGAGCAGCCGACTGCCTAAAGACAACCAAAGCGTAATATTTCGAAAACCTATGTAAGCCAGTCGACTGCTATTTTCCAGAAAGCATTCTGTTTCAAACCAGTCGACTGCTATTTACTTGAAAAGTATTCTATTTGAGAAACCAATCGACTGCTATATGACCAGTCGACTGCCCTGTTTTCAGAAGTATTCTATTTGTGAAACCAGTCGACTACTAATGAGCTAGTCGACTGTATTTTCTCCGAAAGCATTCTATTTCAAAACCATTTGACTGCCATATTGGACCAGTCGACTGCCCCTATGTGTTTTTGGATTTTGAAATAATTGAATTTTAAAGGAAATTAAATTCAATAAAATGACATATGTGATAGCAATCGACTGCCCTATATGACCAGTCGACTGCCCTGTTTTCAAATAAGGTTTTAAGACCTATTTTATATAAGTACAATTATGTTACCAAAGAAGTATATGACAAATGTTTTGAGACTATGAACTACTTGATAATCATGTATTATCTGTATCTAGCTGAGAGACTCTGATCAAGTCCTCAGTATCTGTATCTGTATTGGCTGAGGAACCCTAGTCCGGTCCTCAGTGCCACAGATGTCACCTGACTAGTGTTCACTGTGGCCTATCAACTTTAGCCAATTGTCTCTGTTATACGTTTGGCTAAGGGAGGATTCCTGGCCCTTACATTGGTATGCCACCTGCCCTCATGGGATATTATTTAGTGCATGATTCTGTTGAAATGTTAATAGTCTCCTCTTGATTTGAAAGATATCGGTATATGTGATTTCAAGCGATTTAAGGCATATGCTAGTATTTGAATTAATTGAATATATGTAAAAAATTTACATGATGACGCAGATGCCATTATCTGATTTACTCGAATATCTGAATACCAGATTTATTTGCTTATACAAAAATGAGTTATGAGATTTGATATTTGATTTCAAAGGTTTCCACATGACATTATAAAGCCAAGTAGGAAACCAGCAAATAGTAACATAGTATGCTCTTTTATATATATTTCTTCCTAAGCATAAACTCACTCCTTTACAAATATTTTTCAAACTATTTGAAGTGATCTCTCGCTCTCGGTAGAGGAACTTAGTTGAGATTGTATAACATCCCTTCGAGGCATGCTTCCACCTTTTTTGAAGGTATAATTACTTTTTATGTAATTCAGACTAAGCTACAGTACAGTAATGTATAATAGATATGTTGGGGATGTAAATCATAAGAATTTAATGAATACTCATGTGAGAGTCTTGAAGATATGTGAAATGACGATCCTGTATGTACACAAGGAATTTTATATTTAAATTTATCTCACTAAGTAAAGAAATTTTAATTATGAAGTATAAAAGTGAAGGAATGATGACTCCGACGAACAGCCTAACCACCCCTATGTGAAGTAAAGATTTATATGTTAAGTGGTAGTGACGAGGATGCCACATAAGTGATCGTTTTGATATCGTTTTTTAGTGATTTGAAGCTTTTGCTTAAAAGTGACAAGTGATCGTTTTGATGTCATTTTTCAATGATTTAAGGCTTTTGACTAAAAGTTATAAGTGATCGGGTTTGAAATCATTTTTAGTGAATTGAAGCTTATGCTTAAAGTGATAAGTGATCAGTTATGTGTTTGATAACCATTTCTGTTTTCAATACTTTGAGGCATTTTGTCTCACTAAATAGAGTTTCAATTTTCATAAGTTCGTCTATTTTAAAAAGCAAGTGCATAATGATAGTGTTTTGAACTAAGTGCATAGTGATTGTGTTCTGAACCAAGTGCATTGCAATTGTGTATCGAACTAAGTACATTGTTTTTGTGTATCGAACTAAGTGCATAGAGATTGTGCTTTGAACTAAGTGCGCAACGATTGTATTTTGAACTAAGTGCCTAGTAATTGTGTTCGAAGTAAGTGTGTAGTGATTGTGTTTCGAACTAAGTGCATAGCAATTGTGTTTCAAACTGAGTGCATAGTGATTATGTTTTAAATTAAGTGCATAATGATTTTGCTTGAATTAAGTGCATAGTGTAGCTGTTCAAAATGAAGTGCAAAATAAATTTTTTTTGAAATAAAGTGCATAGTAATCGGTTTTGAGTGAAGCATATTGACCATCGTAGCATTGTGTTTACTGTTGGCAATGTAGTGTTACCTTTTAGGTATTGAGTTGAGGTTCGGGGAAATGAGGTACCTAAGATATCCTTTCGACTAATACCTCGTATAGCCTCAACCCTTAAAGTGTGTGTCCATCGTTATACTTTCAACATCATAACATAGTATGACGAATTCATTTCTCCTTATATATTGTTCCTGCATACACATGCATGTAGATCGACATGAGCCTAGGTTACATTTACTTAAGCTACTTACTAAGTTATGGATTGCTCACCCCTTCTTTCACTCCTCACAAACTATCCGAACTGAGCCCCAACATTTGAGCTTCTGTGTGGGACAAAGATGACTGTACCTTGCCTTGATACCTACCTGTGTCCTTCGAGCCTTGTCTTTGTGACTCATAAGGTATGCACAATTGCATAGCAGTTTGTTTACATGTATATTCTTTTATATTAGATAGTACAATTTATGGATGTGCCATGGGATGTAACTTAGGATCGTCTTAGGTTATTGTTTGCGCTAATATGATTAAGCGTGATCCTGGATTCGATATGTATATGATAATTAGTTGTGGATAGTAGGATTGTTGATATGATAACTATTTGATGATTAACATTGTGATGTGAACGTGTGGAATTGATTGTGTTGTGGGTTGTATATGTGGATTCCTTGCAAGTGATTAATTGGGAAAATTGACAAAATATAAATGGGAAGTTTTCGATCCATTTATTTTGCTAGGAGAAATATTTAAGTGAAACAGCTATGATTGACCCTAGAGAGTTTAGCAAATGTACTTACACATTAAAGTTGGACTTATTTAGGTTAAAGTATATCGAAAAGGTAAATAAAAATCGTTTAGTAACTATACTAACACCGAATACAAATCATAAAGCGAAAAGAAAAATTAATTCATAAATTTGTTAAATAGAATAACTGAAAGTATTAAGTGCATGTCACACTCTTCGGGTCGTGACAGATTAAATGATATCAGAGCGCAATTTATCTAGTATATGTCTATGGAGACCTCCAATTTTCAACGCCAGATTATAAATAATTGTATAGATAAAGTAAGTTAAATGTTAGGATGTAATTTGGAATTATATTTTTATTATTATATTGAAGTGATGAAATTGAAGATTTAAGTTTAGGACATTCAATGATAAATGATAGATATATTATTTAGGTTGATATATATTTATATATATATATATATATGAATCTAATAAGGAAAATAAATATAAATTTGTACATTTATGAGATAAAGAAACAGATAAATGCATGCATAAATACAATTAAGATATACATATATCTTGAAATATATGAAATGTGTACATGTAAAATAAATAAATTAAAATATTAAAACCTAAGTATATCTACTATTTAAATTTATATTATACGTTATAAGTACCTATATATACTAATATAACTAAGGTTACTATAAACAATAAATAAATAAATGCTAGATATGAACATATATAACATATATATATATATATATATATATATATATATATAAGGATAAGTTAGATAATACATATAATGTTTAATGAAAAATAATGATAAAATAGTGAAACCTGATTGGCTTTATGAGGAAGCCAATCAGGTTTCACGTGTTACCACCAAGGTGGGAGCAAGAAATTTAAAACATAAGTTGCGGAGGACTCAAGTCCTCTGCCAAACTGAAACCGAGAGACGGATAGAGGAGAGAAACCGATTGTAACAGGTTAAGAGAAAAAGAGTGAAGCCAGAGAGAGCAGTAGAGAAAGTAGGCTGTAATAAGGTGTAATCGGATCAGTGAAGGGTTGAAGGTTTTGGCACTTAGAGTATAGAGAAGACGTGAAGGAAGAGGAGCTCCACTCTCGGTTCTTAGAGTAGAAACAGATGCTGAAAGAAGCTTCATCCTCTGTTTTTTTAAAGCAAATTTCAAGGACTGTCCTCCTTGGTTCAGAATAGAGAAGCAGAGGAAGTGATGCCAACTAATGCCTTCGTCACGTGAAACAACAAACAAAAACTAAAGGCAAAAGCATGAAAGTCAGTCATTTCCTTGGTGAGAATCAAAATGGAGGACCGGACAACCATCCAAGCTGGAAACTGAAATCAAATCTGAACTGGGAGGAATGAAGAAGGAAATGATAGGTGGAAGGAGCTCCATTCTCGGGTTTTGAGCTGAACAGGGACGTGAGGGAAGGAGCGATGTGTTCAAGCTGTATTAAGGTGAAATTCGAGGAGCTACAGGAATGTGATAGTGAAGAAATAAAATGAGAAGCTGAAGAAGACGTGATTTGTGGGACTGGTTCAGGGCCATAAAAACAGGGGCTTATTCTCGGGTTTCCATAGTAGCACAAGGGGCTGATCAAAGGCTGTAATGAAGGCAGAATAGGGGCTGAGCTACGCGGCTCTTAGAGCTGTTATTGAGGCGGGAACAGAAGATATTTTCAGCTGATGCAGTGCAAACCGAGAGGAGAGGAAAATGAAAGAGATAAGGAGGTAGGAAGAGGAGGCTAGTCCCACACACACACATACCTTGACATTTTCTGGTTTTGGCTGCAGTTATTGGAGGAGTTAAGCCTAGCTGGAAAGTGTGAGAGAAAGAGATTGTGCGAGAAAGAGAGAGACCGAAAGAAAATTTAGAAGAAGTTAAATTGATTGAGAGAATGCGGAAACAATGGAGTTTCGTTCTTGGCCTCCTTGGATAGGATAAAAGGGGTAAGAGTTACGCTTATGCGTAATATGATTGTATAATTTAATTTATGCAATTATATATATTTGATTAGATAAATACCTATATATATGTACCATGAAGATGATGGATAAGAGTAATACACAAGTATACATGTATACGTATACATTTTATACAAATGTATAAAGTTAAAAATATATATATACACACACATACACATAAGTGTGTTATTGGTACAATACTGACAGGTAAAATCTTGGTGTAGGAATTGATTTGGAAATCTTAAGGGGTACGGATGATACGGAACTTGGCTAAAGAAGGTTTTGAAAGTGGCTTTGACTAAAGTGGAGGAGCAAATTTCGATTTAGAGGCTCGAAGGAGAGGAAATTATGGTGCCTTAGCTCAAGGAAAATCAGTAAGAGAGGTTCCACTAACTGTTTCAATTTTTAAAAATTTATTAGAATTTATATGACTGATACTAACTCGATTACAATATGTAAACATGTAGTGTGACACTAAGGCGATGATTGCAGGTTTAGTTAAGTTCGGTGTTTGTGTGCTAAGCTTGAAGTCGATAAGACATCTATATAATTCAGAATTAGAATTATATTGTATGAGTTTAATCAAGATAGTGTGACAATAATGACGATTTGCATTTGTGGCTTAATTGATATTTAAATATAGACTAATATGAGTGTCATATGGTGATGAATCAATAAAAATGATCAAGTGGAAATTGTTTTGAAATATTGTGATACGATAGGAGATTGTGAATGGATACCCCTAACTTAGTGATGACATAAATAGTGAAAGGGAAAGTTAGTGATTGTGGATTGTGTGAATGTATATAGTTATTGTCATGTCTCAAACTGTGAAATTTAGGACTAATTTTTTCCTTTTCTCTCAGTCGGTTGGGTTGTACTTTGTGTCATCACTATGATATTAAGCTAGAACTTACTTAGCTAAATCAATATCCAACTATTTAGATAGGTCCCAGTACAATCATTTATAGTACGCATTTATTTTTCTTTACCTTCTCATCTCAATTACATCACGTCAAGTTAAAGTACTGCTTAACTATATTCAAATAAACTACCTCAAATTATACAACTATCTAGTATCAAAAGACTATAATTAACATGCGACTCCCTTTAGTTTGCATCCTTTTACACACTAATGTACTAAACAATAAAGTCTGAATACAATAAAGTAACTATTTCACTATACCTTCAAGGTACAAAATCAAAGTTTCGTAGGAATTGGATCAAAATCCCTCCTTAATAAAGGCAGCTACCACTACAAATAATATGTAAGGTAAAAAGGGGGTAAGCTTATGCTCAGAAAGAAATATATATAAAAGAATTGATAATATGCACGATTATATGCGTGTATCGAAAACATGCTCATATACTTACAGTCATTATCAAATACAATATTTGGGCACTCTATCGGAAAGAATACTATAATCGGTTAGGGGTACCAGGCTGAATATAGAAGGATGCTTTAGAGCACCTTACTTGTCCCGATCCTTAAGTCCGATTATAGAAAATCTATGAAAATTTTTCAGCAAAGGAATTCATACGTATCAAATCAGTGTAAAAAACTTTTCAATCTTTTAATGACAATATTGTACAGTAAACAATCATTACCAAATCATTTATAATTTAAAATGGGTCTAATCAATAATATATACATATGTAAATTCAGCAAGCTTTTAGTAAACCATTCATTATACAGTTTCAGTAATATAGTTTGATAAAATGTTCAATAAATCATTCAGTAAACCATTTAATAAAACGATCAATAAACAATTCAGTAAATAGTTTAGCGGTCAATTCAGTAACCAGTTAGTATATGATTCAATAAATAGTTCAATGGTTAGTTCAGTAACCAGTTAGTAAGTGGATCTGAAAGTAATCAATAAACAATTCAGTAGATGGATTGAAAAACAATCAGTAAACAATTCAGTAAGCCCATCGGTAATAATACAGTAAACCATTCAGTAAATAGTTTAGTGAATGGTTCAGTAAACAATTCTGTAACAGTTTAGTGAACAATTTAGTAAAAAAGTTCAATAAACAGTACTATAACAGCTCGGTAAAACATGTTTGCTAGACACTCAGCAAACATTACAATAATCCAGTTTAGTAAATTGTACGGTGGAGACCAATTAACACCTAATAGAATCATGCAATTTCAGTATCCAAAAAGGGATTAACAGTAAGACATATGGCCATAGTCACAGTACTGTCCTCAGTATGCACTAATTAGGTGACATTGGGACAGTTGATGACGTGATCAAGATTAATCAACAAACAATACAATACACACTCACTCAATACAGCATGATATGGGCCCATAATCTCTAAACATTTACTCGATTCCCATGAAAACATTAAAATCATACTTCATGTTTTCAAAATATAATACAGTAATATAGTTAGAATATAGACTTTTGGGAAACATGTTTCATTTTAAACTCATATTGATCTGAAATCAATACATTTTGTTTAATACACTAAGTCAAATCCAAAAAATTTAAATCATTAACTTAAATCAGAAAATAAACATCTTCAATAAAACAGTGTCGGTTAATTCAAAACATTCAAAGCATTATCTTTTATTAGATAAATAAAAGTTTCAGTAAAACCCTTTCAGTTAGGTCATAATACCCAAAACATGTATTTCAGTCTGACACTCAGAAACATTAACTTCAGTCAAACAGTCAAAACTTTTAGTAAAACAAAGTTAGTGAATCCAAAACATTCAAAGCATTCTCTTCAATCAGATGTTCAAAACTTATGATAATACATTTCATAAACTAGTTGGAAACGCTTCGTATTAAACATTGTTCAATCAAAACATATCTTCAATTAATCCATAAGTCTATAAAATCAATGATAGTTGCATTTAAAGCGGTAAAGTTTAGTAAAAGCATTATACAGTATAAAATATTCTCAATACAATAAACAGTGCTCAAAATATTTTTTTACGTATAAAATAATTCTAAAACTTATTGATTTCATGAAAAGTATCGAAATCATTAGAAATCCTTTTCAGAATGCACTTCCATGAGCCTTAATGTTGACTCAACTAATCACTTTTTTCCTCCAACATTTCCTACATTAACAATTGCTCATGAACAACTTGGGGTTTTAATATCGTTTTACGAAATTTCAGCATCATAATAGTACTATCTTTCCTAATCCTCCTACATTTAAAACATAATTCAAAGGCCACAAACTCAATTTCTTAATGCCAAATCAGTCACAATATCAATCATTCAGTTTAATCATTCTTTTCAAATCACACAATCCAATTAATTAGTTCCAATCACACAGTCCAATCAGTCGATCTTAATACAGTTTCATTATTCAATTATACTAAGTTTCATTTAGTCATTTCTAGTGCATAGTATCCCTACGTTTTCCATATATATATATATATATATATCCCTTACCACACAAACACAGTTCTCTAGCATAATTCAACAGCTCCAGACTTCATAAACCAACATATATTGGTCTATCTTCCCTTAACTCTTTTCACTTTTGGGCTACAAAATAGTATTCAAACATAGTCAAACTTCAGTGCTTCAGTTATAAAGATCGTATATTAAGATCTATCTTATTTTCTAATGCAACAGCAAAACCAGTCTACTTCATACAGGTTCCGATAACTATAACTACAATCAAAATACCTCCTTTTTCAATTTTGACTTCATCAGTAGTTTTATATTCATTTATACAGTATTCTAAGACCATTCATCTATCAAATTAAGCATGATAACACTATAAATCCATGTTGTTCGAAACCTAAAGGGCCTCATAAACATGGTTTTGTTGCAAATTAACACCATAAACATGCTTAATACACCTTAAAACATCACATATGTTGCATTGAGCAAGAGTAGAATTTTCTGTCTCTTACCTTTCCTTATGGAAAAACCTTTGGGGAAGTTTTTCACCATTCCAATGGTTGGTTGGAGATATGTTGTAAAGTTTGATGAGAAGAAAAACTTTTGTTTAGTGAATTTTTTGGTTTGGGGCTTATAAGCTAAGGTTTTCTTCACTTTCTGTCTTTAAAACCTTTCTATTTCTCTATCTACCATTTTCCATTGCTAGCCAACATAAATTAAAAGATGATGATTTTAACTTTAAAATATCTCATATATAAGTATCTTTTATGCCAAAAGACCATTTGACCCTTCAACAATTTTAAAAATTTCCTTTATGTCCTAATTATTTTAATATTCATTTAAATATTCAAATAAACCTCAAAATATTTTATTTTCACATAAAATATATTTATTTAGTATATTTTAGTCAAAACATGGACTTTTGATGGGTTCGACTGTCAAATTGGTGAAATTACCAAAATATCTCTAAGTGCACATTCACGTTGTTTTTGGCATTTTCGTGTAATTTAGTCTACGAGTTGAAACTTAGTGAGACTTCTTCACATGAGGGTTTGACTATAACTATCTTTTGGTCAAAGTCAAACTAAGTTGAATGTTATTCACAATTATTTTTTGGCCTATGGACAATCATCATTTTCGAATTTGTTGCACACTTTCCAAAACATACTCAAACAGATGAATTTTGAGACATAGATTCTTACCATCTCAGTATTTCACTCCAAATATCAATACTCTAGAGTTTCACCCCAATTCAAACTGTAGAAATCCTAATGGGGTCCATGTCCAGTTGTCCTCTAGCAGTACCATTATTTTAGAAATCTTAAAGGTTAACTTTTACTTTTTGATTTCTATAATGAATAACTTATATTAGTTATTGTGAAAATGGGGTCCTCACAGTTATACATCTTTAATATGTGTGATTGATTGAAGTCTTAAAGAAATAATGTGCAGTGATCCGGAGTGGTGTGGAAGCATAAACTTTCACTTGGAGACCTAAGGAAGTATTTGCTTAGCTTGAGGTAAGTGGATTAAGTTCGATAATATCATCTCGTAGGAGATATTTAATTTTATAAATAAATTATGTAGCGTTTGAATTTAAGTGCTGTAATGCTATTAATTGAGTTATTAAGGCAAGATATAAGGTATGATGAAACTGTAAATTTCGGATGATGCTTGGGTCGCGTCTAAATATTGTGTTTTATGATTTGTGTGTTGTGACCAACTAAACTTGCCTGTTGTGTTGGATAAATGTTCAGGTGTTAAGTTATTGCATGAATTTTATCTTTTTAGTCTATTTAGGCTAGATGTACTTGTACATGGTTTACATTAAAATCTCACTACGTAGCCATGTAAAGTACGTAGAGGTACTCCATTGATGTATAAGCGAATTCACACACAATAGGTTTTGACTCGAATTATTGTATGCATAAGCTTTATAATACTCGTTATTACGCTTTGTTTTGAAAAGTATAGTTTTAATACGTTCTGTCTTGCTAAGTTAAGTGGAATGACCTAGCATAGTTTGGAACAAGATAGGTCTTGCAATGGTCTTTAACTTGAGCTATGAAATAAGCGTAATCTAAAGGTTTTTGTCTTATAAAGTCATCCACACTTGTAGCTTTACGCCAACGAAATTGTTCAAATAAAAGTATATGGTCCAGTTGAAAGCATGATCCCGCCTTGGTTTTGAAGACTTGAAATTTGAAATTATGATTTTTGAAATATAGAAATTTGATTTTTGAGGGATTATGCATTTTTAATAGGCTTCAATAAAGTATTATTTGACTTAACCTATTAGATTAACTAATAGGGGTTTCGGATCTGTCCACAATAGTGACAAGAAATTACTAGAACCTGTCTATCATGTATGGCACGAAGTGGACTTTATTGATATACCTCAAAGAGGATGACTTTATTGATATACCTCAAAGAGGATTTAATACTTGATCCCTCTCTAACATGAAAAGTGTTTCGAATTACTTATATTATGGAAAAGCATTTTCAGCAGTCTATACACTTTAAAAAACTATATGGATTTCGAAATCATTTGGCTTTTGAAATTTTATAGTTTAAACTATATGGAGGTTGAAAGTTCAATGACTTAAACAATATGGTTTTGACCTATCACGTATGTGAAATCGGAAACATGTGCACTTTGAAGATCAAAAGGACTTTTCAACTTCCATTAGTAGAGCCAATATTGAATGTGACCTTGAACCTTTAAGTGTGTCGAATTACTTATCTTATGGAAAAGCATTTTCAGCAGTCCATATACTTTAAAAAACTATATGGATTTCGAAATCATTTGGCTTTTGAAATTTTATAGTTTAAACTGTATGGAGGTTGAAAGTTCAATGACTTAAACAATATGGTTTTGACCTATCACCTATGTGAAATTGGAAACATGTGCATTTTGAAGATCAAAAGGACTTTTCAACTTCCATTAGTAGAGTCAATATTGAATGTGACCTTGAATCTTTAGTAAATATAGGAGATTATAAAGACATGTTGTGCAAGATAAAAATTGATGTGATAGTTAAGATTGTATGATATAAGACATTCTAGATCGTCCTATTATGACATTAATCTTGGCTCAATATAATGGTTTTCGAATTATAAGAAGATGTATGGTCACAATGTGACAACTAACAAGACATGTCCAAATGGTGGACTTTTCGAACATCGAAATGTGAGATTGATGTGAAGTAAGTTGATTCTTTAAATAAGTGATGATACGTAAATATGAGGTTCATCAGACTTGATCATATGGATATAGGAGATATGATAAAGGAAAACATCCTCACAAGTTTAAGATAACAGTGATCAATTTGGAGAGGATTGGTGACATGGCATACCGACTAGCACGACCTCTTAATCTATTAAGAGTTCAAAACGTCTTCTATGTGTCTATATTGAGGAAGTACCATCCAAATCCTCCCATGTCATTGAGTATGAATCTTTGAAGATAATAGAGGACTTGAGTTATGTTGAGAGACCTATTTGGATTTTGGATATGAAAGATAAGACATTGAGGTCTAAGACAATCCCTTTAGTGAAAGTACATTGGTAGCATCTCTCTTCACAAAAAGCTATATGGGAGTAGGAGAGTTTGATAAAAGAGAAGTAACCTCACCTTTTTAATTGGATTTGAAAATTGTGGAGGACCAAATTCCTAAGGTGGGGAAAATGTGAAGACTGTAATTTTTTCGTACCAAATTTGTAAAATAAATGAAGAAATTAGATAAACTAAGTATTGAGATGTGTTCTGAAAGTTTTAGTATCTTAAGTAATGAAATCGAAGATTGATTAGTTTAACAATAAATGATTGATTTATGTATAGTTTAGATTCATATAAATATGTTTGAAATATATATATATATATATATATATATATATATATATTAATTCAATAAAGAATAAATAGATAATTTGTACATTTGTAAAATAAGTTAATGAATTATATAAACACACTTACAAAACCTAAGTGCATGTATTACAAGTGATTAGATAATTAAAAAAACAAATAAATATATATATATATATAGTTATTTAATTAAATAAAGAATATAAATATATTAAATAAAATGTGATATGCACATGAGTATATAAAACATATATGTAAAATAAATAAATAAATAAATAAATAATAGTATATACATATTAAGTATAAAATATATGTATATGTAAATTTAAAATAAAAGGAAAATAATATATATGTTTATATTATTTTTATATGTGTGTATATATATATAAAATAGATATCTTATAAGAAATATATATCTATAATTAAGATAGAAAAATGTATAATATATAATATAAAAAAAAAAAAGTGTGCAAACCAATTGGCTTCCTGTGGGAGCAGGATTGAAGCAGAGGACTTGTTCTCTTCCAAATCAAAACCAAGAAAAAAAAAAAGGGGGAAATTGACAGAACGAGAGAGAGAGAGCAGAAAGAGCAAGCTGCAGTGGAAGAGGAAAGGAAGGATCAAGCAGCCGAACAAGAGAAGAGAAAGCAAAAAAAAAAAACTGTTGCGGCCAAGGAGGAGATCGAGACCGAGAGAGAGACGAAGCGAAACGAGAGAGAGGGAAGCAGGTTCGGTTCCAGGTGCAGCCAAATTTTGGTAAGACTGTTCAGGCTAGATTTTTGTGACTCCAAGGGCCGGTCAGTGGCTGTTCGTGGTGGCTGTATAGGGTAGAAGTGATGGCCTGAAATAGAGAGAAGGAAGCGGGCTGAGGGAAGATTTAGTACCGTTGGATTGGTTTTGGCACTGGTTAGAACTGTGTCCAACGCTGGTTGGAAGGCTAGAATCGGCCTTGAGTGGTGACTGAAGACAGGGACGGCTCGGCAGAGAGAAACAACGCTGAGCAGGGGTTGTCCAGGGGGTTCAAGACCTGTTTGAGTGAGCTCTTCGGTGCCGAAGAACAGGAAAAACCTTGAGCAGTATTTAGGCACTATGACAAGCTTTGATCAGGGTCCTCCGTTTGGCTTTTCAAGTTCAAGTTCAAGGCTGACGTGGTTGTTTTTTGGTGCCCGAAACAGGAGAGTCGGTGAGAGCGAGATGTCGAAGGAGAGAACAAATTGAAGTGGAGCTAGAGATTAAGAAGGAGCACCGAGTAAGTGGCATTGTAGCTGATGGCTGGGTTTTTGTTTGAGATAATTTAGTAAGCTGAAAATAAAGGTAATTGGGCGGTGGTTATTGAGTTGAAAAACTGAGAATTGAAGCTTAGAATCCTTGGCTCTTGAAGGCTGAAAACTTGTGTGCTCAAATTTGGTTTTGGCGGCTGTTCGGTTTAGTTCAAAGCGAATGTCGTTGAATTCAAACAGTGGAGAGGCTTACTGCAGCTTCAGTTGAGGAAGTCTCTAATAGGGTAAGATGCTGATTTTTCTTACTGAACCATAGAGTATGCGTGGAATT
Organism: Heritiera fomes; assembly: GCA_032173925.1. Lineage (NCBI taxonomy): Eukaryota > Viridiplantae > Streptophyta > Magnoliopsida > Malvales > Malvaceae > Heritiera > Heritiera fomes. The sequence continues at coordinate 21,190,432 of JAPDPM010000001.1, read as the reverse complement.
GATTGTGTTGGAAGTTGTACATGTGGATTCTTGAAAATGATAAAACATAAAAGGAAAGTTTTCGATTCGTTTATTTGTTAGAATAAATATTTAAGTGAAACGATTATGATTTAAGTTTAGCAAGTATACTCATGAATTAAAGTTGAATTTACTAAAGTTAAAGTATATTGAAAAAATAAATAAAAATCAGTTAGTGATTATACTGACATTGAATACAAACTATAAAATAAAAAGATAAGAAAAATAATTAATTCGTATATATTTATTAAATAAAATAAATATAAGTGTTAAGTCGTGAGAGAGGCACCCAAGTAAAACACCAATAAATGAGTTAGAAAAAACAAAATAACGATTGACATATAGCAGTGTTCATTTCAAGTCCAAATCAAGTTTAAAGGCCCAAATTATGGATGATCTCAGGTTGAGCCCAAGAGAAAGGCAAATCAGACTGGGCTTTAATGGGCTAGGATCAAGACGGGTTATGCAAAACTGTTGGGCCGGGTTTACCTCTTCTTCTTCTCTTTTTCTTTTTCTCCTCACCACATTCTTGCCCTCCTCAGACCCGAATGACTCTTCCTTGTTCTTCACCACACTCGAACTTCAGCCGACGATTCTTCTTCACAAATTCTGTACTGCCTGTCACTGCTTCAGCCCCTTTTGAATTACTGAAGACTGGAAGATTATAGTTTTCAAATAATCGAAGCAAGATGAAGTGCATTTTAAGCACTAATTACGTGTTTATAAACAAAGTAGAATGCTTTGCAGATGTTTTGTAGTGTTACATGTGTGAGATTCGTTTCGCAGTGATTTAGTACTTTTGGGGGAATGAGATATCTTTGGGAATTCTATCAATATAATAGAAGAGACATAAAGAATGGGTCCAATATTTAATTTTTTGATATTAAAACAAATAAAAGGCAAATTTTAGATGACTCATGGGTACCAATATGTTGTGGGCTGTTAATAATTTACCATGCGTAATTATATTTATAAATCCTAAGCTTTAAGGTTGACAAGTACTTTGTTCTCAGAGGTACTTGTCCTTAGATGTTTAGTTAATAGATTTACTGATTTTCTATGAAAAAGAAAAAGAAGGGGCTTCTAGAATATAAATTTGTATTAATTTTCTTGTCCCAGACTCCCAGTTGTATGATCTATTGTCATGGACCAGTCGCCATAGATTGGAAATGTAACTACCCGATTTTTTTTTCGTATGAATTGGTTTGGAATAATAGACTGGAAATAGTATTTACTCGGTTTTCTGTTTTGTATAAATTGGTGTGGAGTGGACCGGCAAAAATATAATTGGGTCCCACTCCTTTGCCTGCCAAGATAATTAAAGTCCACTCGTTTTTATGAGGTCAAGAGAAGAAAAGTAAAGTCTTGCAACGAGAGTAGAGGTGCTAACTGGGCCGGATTGACCCGATCCGATTCGCAACCGGATCGGGTCAATCTGGCTCAGAGTTCGAATCGGTACTGTATCAGTTCGGAATCGGTTAACTTTTTAAAATCGGGCATAATCGGACTAGTTCAAATCGGTCCGATTAAAAAAAAAAAAAAAAAAGAAAAGACTGCAGATTGCAGTTGCACTGCACTGCAGTGCAAACTGTAGTCTGCTGCAGAGGCAAGTCTATGACTTGCCTCTGTAGCATTTTGATGGGCAACGGCCAAATGGCAGTTGCCCATCAATCTTTAATTTTTTTTTTAATTTTTTAATTTTAATTAAATTAAAAAAAAGAGGCTTGACTGCCAGCAGTGGCAGTCAAGCCTCTTGGCTCTTGCAGTTGCAAGAGTGCAACTACATGTTTGATGGGCAACGGCCAAATCAATCTTTTTTTTTAATTTTTTTTATTTTTTTATTTTAATTTTTTTCCTATAAATACCTCTATAATCTTCTATTTTCATTTACATTTCTTCTATATTTTCTCTCAAATCTACTATCTATATTCATCTACTCTTATTCTCTTCACTTATATACTCTCTCAATACTCACTCAAACTCTCTCAAATTCACTTAAATTCCCTTATTCTAAATTTATAATATCATCATTTCCTTTCTAAATTTCATTTTTCTTTTTATTTTATAATTTTACAAATTTTACTTTTAATTTTCAAATTCTAATATATTATATATATTCCTTATTCCAAATTTATAATATCATCATTTGCTTTATAAATTTCATTTTTCTTTTTATTTTATAATTTTACAAATTTTACTTTTAATTTTCAAGTTTCAATTTTCAAATTCCAATATATTATATATAAAATACATCTATTTTTTTAATTTTTAACATATATTTATTTTCAAAAAAAATATAAAAATGTCAAATTTTTTTCATCGTTCATGCTCTGTTTCTCGACCTTTTGGTTCCACTGAAATTCCTAGTTTGGGTGACGAATCATTTAATGAAATCGAACCCGATATTCATCCGGAGGAGGAGCTTCCTTTGGCGGAGCCATCGGTTGGTCATGGTCAACGTGGAGGTCATGCTCAAACACAATCATCAGCTGCCACCACTGCTGCTACATCATCAAGGCCGAAGTTTAGTTGAAAAAAATGAGCAGGGTATGGGAGTATTTCGATATTGTAGCAAAAGAAGGTGAGAAGAATAAATATTGTGCTATCTGTAAATTGTGCCAAGGCGTTTACTCTTATAAGTCCAGTGGAGGTGCTGGCGGTACAGGTACGTATAAAAGACATTTAATTACTGCACATAAAATTAATCCTGATGCCGAAGAAGATGAAATTTTAGAAAGTAAACAATCTCAAATTAATACACGTGATGGTGGAAAAAATTTTATTTTTGATAATGTTCAAGCTAGACGTGGTTTAGTTAGATTTGTAATTAGGACTGAACAACCATTCACAATTTGTGAAAAATCAGGATATTTAGAATTTGTTTGTAACTATTTACAACCCGCATATAAATCTATTTCTAGACATACATTAAAAAGAGATTGCATGGATATGTTTAAAGAATATAGACAAGCTTTAATTGATAAACTTAGTAATATTTCATCTAGGGTTAGTTTAACTAGTGATATATGGACTAGTACTAATGGTATAAGTTATCTTGTTATAACTTGTCATTGGATAGATGAAGATTGGTCCATGCAAAAACGAATTTTATCTTTAGATGTAATAGAAGAAGCATATAATTCATATACTATTCATAAATATATTACTAAAGTTTGTAAATTATATGGACTAGAAAATAATAAAGTTTTTGCTATTACTTTTGATAATGCTTCAAGTAATACTGCAGCTATTCCTCATTTAATTAAAAGTTTAAACCCTGTTATGCAATGCATATTTTTTCATGCAAGATGTGCATGTCATATTATAAATTTATGTGTTCAAAGTGGTTTTAGTTCTAGTGGTACTGGTACTGGTACTGGCATAGGTCCAATTGATAAAATTAAAATTTTAGCAAAATGGATTCGCACACCAAGTAATAAACGTGAATGGAAGCAAATTTGTATAGTAAATAATATACCTGTTAAAGCATTTCCACTTCCCGTGGAAACAAGATGGAATTCACTTCATCGTTTGCTTTCTTCTATTTTACCTTATAAAGAACTTGTTACTCCTTTTTATAACAATTATACAAGTAGCACACATTTAGTACTTTTTGAAGAAGATTGGACTTTTATTGAATATTGTGTTGATTTATTATCTACTTTTAAAGATGCAACCGAAAGATTTTCAACTCAAATTTATCCAACTACACCGTATTTTGTTCTTATTATCTACACAATGTTTGACAAATTTGTAAAATTTAGGAATCATGAAACTTTAAGTTCTTTTGTATATGATATGGAGGAAAAATTTAAAAAATATTGGGAAATAATTCCTCCTATTTATTGTATTGCAACTTTACTAGATCCTAGTCAAGGTGAGGTAAATATAGAAATTTTTTTTGATTGTTATAAAGAATTTCTTGGTCTTGATTCTATTGAGGATCAAAAGTCCTCAATTAACAATCTTTTTCGAGAATTGTTTAATGTTTATGAAACAGAAAGGGAGCAATTTAACTTTAATCGAGAAGAAGAAGATTCATACGAAGAAACCGAAAGTAGCAAAAAAGGAAAAGGAATTTTAAACGCAATTAAGGAAGCAGCAAAGAAGAGAAATGAAGCTAAAAGGAAAAGCGAGCGGATTGGGATCGGGATCGGGATCGGGATCAACAACTCGACGAAGTTCTAGCTTCAATGAGCTAGGATTTTTCTTAAGTCAAGATTTTTCTGTAGATGATAACTTTGATCTTCTCCAATGGTGGAAAGAAAACCAAAAACAATTTCCAGTTTTAGCTTCCATGGCCCGAGATGTTTTTGCGGTGCAAGTTTCTTCTGTTGCTTCGGAATCCGCATTCTCGACGTGTGGAAGAATTATTGGAGACCATCGAACCACTCTTAATCCAGATTCATTGTGCATGTTAACATGCCTTAAAGATTGGTTTGATGCAGAATCGCGCAATGTCGAACTTGGAATGGCCAATGAATTTGCTGATAATAATTCAGAATAGGAGGAAGAAATTTCCAAGGCAATCCGTATAAATTATGAAGAGTAGAGAATAATCTTTTTTTTTGTAAATTGTATGTAAAATTGTAAATAAGTTTAGTCATAGTGAATATTTTTATGGACTACGGTCCCATGGTTTTTACCCTTCTAACTTTTGAAGGGGTTTTTCACGTAAAAAATCTTTGGTCTCCTACTCTCTCCTTTTTCTCCTTTGTTGTTGTTGTTATTATTATTATTATTATTATTATTATTATTATTATTATTATTATTATTACATACCAAATTAATTAATGTTATACTTATCTATGTTTAAAATAAATAAATATTTAAAATACAAAATGAATTAATCTTTTAAAAACATATTAAATAAATGAATAAATAAATAAATGAATAAATATTAAGTAAATGATATTTCAAATATAATAAATTATTTTAAATGCAAAATGAATATAATAAATGAATATAAATAAAAATATGCAAAATGAATATAATAATAATATTCATAATATCATTATTTGTATTTTGAATCAAATATCATTTTATCATAATATTATATTCATAATATAACTTTAATTTATTATAACAATAATTTTATTAGATAATTTTATAATAGTTTATTTTTACATTCTTGTTACATTAATTAAATAAATTATAATATAACTTTATAATAAATTATTGTTAAATTAAACTATTAACATTATTTATTATAAAAATAAATTTATTAGATTAAATTATTAAAATATATTAATATATTAAAATAAATTAATATAAATTTTTAAAAATAAAAATTTTAAAAAGCCAAAAAAAAAATGGACCACCAGTCTAACGAACCGGGCCGGTTCGTCTCTTCTAACAAATAGAACTGGTTCGAACCGGACCGGTTTAGTACCGGTTCGGATCGGTTCTCTTATGGTTAGGGCCGGAACCGGTGAAAACCGGTCCAGTCCGGCCCGTAACCAGCTCTAAACGAGAGTGGAATATTTAGAAATCCGAAAAAATTAAGTTCAGGTTTGAGACTGAGATTGGGAAACTTTTTTTTTATTTCATTTATTTTGCTTTCGAGTTATTTTTCCTTAAAAATAAAGCAATTAAAGAATTAAAAATATATTCGTTTTCATAGTTATATATATATAAGCTTTAATATTAGGTTTTTCCAAAAATTGTACTACCTAAAAGTGTGAGAGGGGGCTTTTTTTTTTTGAAGAGTTTTAACAAAAATATTAGATCAATTGAATGGGTTTGAACAAAGATTAAGTCCAATTTATAAAATTCGAGTTTGAATCTTATTTTAAAATTTAAGACTTGATCCTTATCTTATGATTACATTCATAAATATATAATATAAAATATACTTTATATTAATAAATAAGTATTGTTAATTGTATTTTTTTTTTTTGTGTACAAGGATTGTCAATTGTTGATAAAGATAAAATAGTTTAAAAAAAAGAAAAGAAAAGAAAAAAAAAACACTAAAGAGTAAATTAAGTAAAGCCAGAAAAACAAATCGGTACCTGCAAAAGACTGTTGCTTAGGTCAAGAGAAAGAAAAGCAAAGCCATTGTCTAAGATTGAAATATTGAAAAAGAAGGGCAAAAGTCTACGTTTGAGATTGGAATTTCCTTCCTATTTCTTGTTTCCTCATAAATAATAAAGTAAACAGTTCAAAAAAAATTGTGCTCATACTTGGTTATATATAAATATGTGATAGGACTTCATTTTTCTTATTCGATTCTTTGGTTTGATTCTCCTTTAAAATTCTACTTCAATGGCTGTTTCTCGATGTTCTTATCATGTATTCTTGAGTTTTAGAGGTTCAGATACGCGCAAAAACTTCACAGATCACCTTTACATGGCATTGGTGCAAGCCGGGATTCACACTTTTAGAGATGACGAAAAGATTGAGAAATGGAAGAATATAAAAGGTGAAATTGAAAATGCAATACTGCATGAGTCAAAAGTTTCTATTATTGTCTTCTCAAAGGATTATGCTTCCTCAACACGGTGCCTTAACGAACTTGTAAATATTTTGGAACATAAGAGATCCTCTCAACACATTGTTTTGCCAGTTTTTTACCATGTTGATCCAACCCAAGTCAAGAAGCAGACAGGGAGTTATGCAGATGCGTTCGCCCAGCATGAAGAGAGCTTCAAGTTTGACATGGGAATGGTACAGAGATGGAGGGATGCTTTAAAAGAAGTTACAGATTTGGGAGGCATGGTTCTACAAGATAGGTAAGTATATGTAATTAATCAAGTTCTATACTATGCTGTATCCTTTCTTAAAAATTGCTAACTTTACATACTCAATTCCCATTGTTTCATGGTTTTAGTTTTATCATCTATGTATATTACTTGAATATGTTAAATCCTAATTTTCGAAAAAGTAAAATATTACTAATATATCCTTTTTAATATCTTAATTTTATACTTGTAGATTTGAAGTTCACGTAGTTTCATTAAAAATTACATCGGCTTATAGTTTGTTTGCTAATTTTTTTTAATTTAATAGCTCTATCATATATGTTGAAAAATCCGACATTAGACTGTAATTTTCACTTGAACATTTAGTCTCCTAAAAAAGTCAAACAAGTTATGATTTTTTTTACTCAATTTCTAAGATTTTACTTATTGTGTTATGTTTTGAATATATAATTTATTTTAAAATTTGCAGACATGAGTCGCAAGTCATTCAAGATATTGTTAAGCAAGTTCAAAATAAACTCTATCACAAGTCTTTATATGTCTCTCCTTATTTAGTTGGAATAAATTCTCTTGTAAGACGTATTAATGGTTTGGTTTGTTTGCAAAGACAGCTTATTTCAGATATTGTTAAGGGAAGAATACAGAAAATAAACAATGTAGATGATGGAATTAATAAGATCAAAGAAGCTATATGTTGTAGAAGAGTTCTTCTTGTTCTCGATGATGTTGATGATTTGGGAAAAATAACAAATATGATTGGAACCAAAGTTCCTTTTCATCCAGGAAGTAAAATCATTATAACTAGCAGGCATCAGTATATACTGAATACTCCTTTTATTAGCCAGATGTTTGATTTGGAAGCACCATCCAATTACAGAGAATTTTACAAAGTATTTGAAGTAAAAGAATTAGCTCTCAATGAATCACTTCAACTTTTTAATTGGTATGCCTTTTGCCACAACTCTGTACCTGAGATTTTTATGGAGTATGCAAGCAGTGTAGTGAAACACTGTGGTGGGCTTCCATTAGCTCTTCAAGTTCTGGGTTCTTCTCTATTTGGCAAAAGTATGAGTGTTTGGAAAAGTGCACTGGAGAAATTAGAAGCAATCTCTGATAGCAAAGTTCAAAAGATTTTAAGAGTAAGCTATGATTCCCTTCAAGATGATCATGATAAGAATTTATTCCTTGACATTGCTTGTTTTTTCATTGGGATAGATAGAGATTATACAGCTACAATTCTAGATGGTTGTGATTACTATACAACAGTTGGAATTGAAAATCTCATCAGCAGGACTCTTTTAATTGTTAATGAAAAAAACAAGCTAATGATGCATCAAATTGTGAGAGATATGGGACGAGAAATTATTCATCAAGAATCCCCTTACCTTTGGAAACGAAGTAGCTTGTGGCATAGGGATGCATTTGATGTAATAAGAGAAAAAATTGTGAGAAACTTCATTCTAATCTATCTGTTTTTGTTTTTAATTTTATCATACTACTACTTTTTCAATAATTTCCTTTTCTTAAAAAAAAAAAAACTTTCTCCAGGGTTTCAAAACAATTAAGTGCCTCACTCTTGACCTTCAACAATTGCTAGAAGATAAGTTCAAAAGGGAAACTCTAAGTCTGCATTTTGGAAAGCATTCAAAAAATCGATTAGTCATGTCAAATGAGGATGATATAGAAACTGAAGCATTTGCAAAAATGAAAAGACTTAAACTACTTCAGCTAGATTATGTAAAACTTAAAGGAGACTTCAAAGACTTCCCCAAAGGCTTAATATGGTTGCGTTGGCATGGGTTTTCTTTACAATCTCTTCCAATTTTGATATCAAGAGGCTAGTTTTTCTAGACATGCGCTATAGTAACCTAAAACATGTTTGGAAGGATGCACAGGTATGATAACCACTAATTTCTCTTTCTATTTATTTTTTTGAAGTGATGACACATTTGTATAAAGAGATTTTTTTTTCTACAGTGTCTTCCAAATCTGAGGATTCTTAATCTCAACCATTCACATTGCCTTCTCAAAACCCCGAACTTTTCAGGACTCCCAAGTCTTGAGAAGTTGATGCTTAAAGATTGCATAAAGTTGATTGAGGTTGACCAATCTATTAGTGAGATAAAGACACTTACTTTTTTAAGCCTTAGAGATTGCAAAAATCTTATGAAACTTCCAAGGACAATTGGGTTGTTAGTATCTGTTGAAGTGCTTATTTTATCTGGTTGCTCAAGGCTTGAAGATATTCCTAAGGAGTTGTATAATATGAAGTCATTAAGGGTGCTTAATTTAGATGAAACTGCATTGAATCAATGAAAATCATGGGTGTATTGGCTATCATTGAAAAGAAGCAAAGAATTGGGTTTCTTTTGGGCATCTTTACCTTGCTCTTTGGTAAAGTTAAGTTTAGAAAGTTGCAGACTATCTGATGATGTTATGCCCAACGATCTTAGTAGCTTACCTTCATTGAAATGTTTAAATTGTGACGTCCCCGTCACTTCATCTTATCACTTATCTTTTTCCTTCTTTATTTAGATTTAGTTCATCCAGTGTCATTCTTCCTTTATTCTTAAGCTAATTATCTGATAGCTCATAAAATTTTATTATTTTTCCATAAGCATAAAAATGATATTTATAAATACCATTCCATTTCCACAGGATCTCATACATCATCTTATCTTACATCCCCAGACATCCTATACACATAATTGCTACTTGTACTGTTCCGTAGCTGAATTACAATTTACTATATACATGAACATATAAGTATACCTTCTATGATAACTGGGAAGCGTATCGAGAAGGTACACTGCAATCCTTCCAAAACAAGCTCCTCTAATCGGAGTGAGGCTCACTTCAGGTAATCTGTAGGAAAAATGGTCGTAAAGGGGTGAGTTTACGCTCAGTAAGAAAAATATGTAAAAGAGCGTGCTATGCCTCTATATGCATTTTTTTCCTACTTGGCTCTACAATGTCATGTAAAGCATTATAAAACATGTATCATAAACATCTTTCATGCATTGTTTGCAACCATGCATATTTATTTCAAATAACATGGCAATCATACTTTGTATGCTTCTTAAAACAGCATACGTGTAAAACGTGCATCATATTCTTGAAACATACATCGTACTTCTTTCTTTAAAACATCATACTTCATAACATACTTTAAAACATACATCATATACTTCTTCATACATACATCTTGTACTTTGAAATAGATGGAGACTATGTACAATATTTAAGCGATTGAATCGTCATATAAACCGTTCATTCCCATTTAAATGACTCTAATCATGCATTAGTACATTGGTATACCATGTAAAGGTTAGGGATTCTCTCCTGCCTTAATAATACCACAGTGAGCACTAGTCAGGTGTCACTTATGGTCTTGAGGATCGGACTAGGGTTCCTCGCTTAACATACATATTACTGAGGACTTGATCAGAGTCTCTCAGCCATTAGAAATGCATAATTATCATGCAGTCTATAGTCTCAAAACATTTATAATATACCTTTTTCAGAAAACACTTTTGTGTTTAAATCAAATAAGTTTTGAAAGCTCTTTTCATACATGGCAGTCGACTGGTCTCATTGGGCAGTCGACTGCTCCTTCATAACTTCTTTTATCGAAATTAATTTCATTTAAATTTCCGATATTTTCATCTTTGAAAATACATGGGGGCAGTCGACTGGTTTTCAAACAGAATGCTTCTTGACAAATAGCAGTCGACTGGTCATATAGGCAGTCTGCTGGTTTTGAAACAGAATGCATTTTGGCAAATAGCAGTCGACTGGTTTGAAACAGAATGCATTTTTGGCAAATAGCAGTCGACTGTCCCATATAGTAGTTGACTGGTTTGAAACAGAATGCTTCTGGGTAAATAGCAGTCGACTGGCTTACATAGCAGTCGACTGGTTTGAGTCGGTTTTCAAGAAACGGCGTTTTGGTTGTCTCTAGGCAGTCGACTTCCCTTTATGGCAGTCGGCTGCCCCTAGCCTAATTGGTACTAGGAGACAAGTCCGAAAATGTCATTTTTTCTGCATGAAATCAGCTGGTGTTTCTTTCCAAACCATAAACAAACATCATAAAACATGCGGACATAGCCGCCTTACGTCTGTTACATAAATTTCTTACCTCGATTCCTTCGGAAACGCGAAATCACTTGGAGCATAACCCTAGCTTTCACTCCTTCAAATCTGAAATCATCAAATCAATTTAAACCTTTAAACCATCATCATACATATATCATACTAACTCAAAACAACTCCAAACCATGAACCAAATTGACTAAATCATCTTCTTCTCTTACCTTCACTAGAGATCGAAATCTCAAACCTTGAGATCTCTTCCAATACTTGGAATCAATCCACCAAACTTTAGATATCACTTAACCTAGTGACAAGGGTTATTTTTCGTTCTACGAACTTAATGGATCGATGGAAGAGTGAGGTGGTTTAGCAAGGAGCTTGGAATGGAAAACTATGGAAACTTGAATTGAACGATGGAGGGGCTAGAAGGGGCTGCTGTCGTGGGGTGATGGAAGGGATGATGACTATGCATGTTTGCATTAATTGCACCTCTATCTCTATAATCATCTCAGCCAATCCATTTGACCCTCTTTGACCCATTTGACCGTCATTTAATTATCCTTCTTCCATTCAAACATAAGCCACATGTATTTAATTAACCAATCAAAATTCTGCTTTTGTTTCTTGTCTCATACTCTTAATATTTTTCTGATATCAACATAATTTATTTGACTAATTGACTTTCACTTCTTTCTTAGTTCTTCTATATTCCATACATCATGTATACCTCATTCATACATTATGTTTTACATTCATTTAATCATATTAAATTGAAATATTTTACATACATGGAGGAATTACCTGAAAATTGGGGATTTCACATCTTCCCCACCTTAGAAAATTTGGTCATCCAAATTTTCATTAACTCATCATGTGAACAACTCTGGATATCTTTCTTTCATTAAGCTCTCTAGCTCCCATGTAGCTTCTTCTGTCGTATGGTATTGCCAGAGAACTTTCACTAATGGGATCGTCTTAGACCTCAAAACTTTCTCTTTTCTGTCCAAAATCTGGATCGGCTTCTCTACATAACTCATATCTTCCCTTATCTCCAAGGGTTCATACTCAATGACATGAGACGGATCTGGATTATACTTCCGAAGCATCGATACATGAAACACATTATGCACTCCTAAAAGCTCCGGAGGCAATGCCAATCTATAGGCAACATCACCTACTCGATCTAAGACTTCAAATGGACCAATGTAGCGAGGACTTAACTTACCTCTTCGGCCAAATCTCATAAGTCCTTTGGATGGAGAAACTTTTAAGAACACAAAATCTCCAACCATAAACTCGAGTGGGCTTCGTCGAGCATCCGCATAGCTCTTTTGTCTACTCTGAGCTATCTTAAGTCTTTGACAAATCAACTTAACATCTTCTGAGGCTTGCTCGACTAAATCTGGAGCCAACAACTTACGTTCGCCCACTTCTTCCCACCCAATCGGAGATCGACACCTTCTTCCATACAAAGCTTCATATGGTGCCATCCCGATACTTGCATGATAACTATTATTATAGGCAAACTCAGCCAATGGCAGATGGTCATCCCAGGAGCCTTTAAAGTCCATAGCACAAGTCCTCAACATATCCTCAAGCGTCTGAATCGTACGCTCGGACTGTCCATCAGTCTGCGGATGAAAAGCTGTGTTGAAATTTAGCTTAGATCCCATGGCTTCCTGAAAATGCTCCCAGAAATGGGAAGTAAACCTGGAATCTCTATCAGAAGTGATGCTCCTTGGAACACCATGTAGTCTTACAACATCTCTTACATACATATCTGCCAAAGCATTGAGTGTATCTGTTGACTTCATAGGCAGAAAGTGAGCTGACTTTGTCAATCTATCTACGATCACCCAAATACCGTCATGATTCCTCTTGGTTCTGGGCAATCCCATAATAAAGTCCATCGTAATGTGTTCCCACTTCCACGTAGGTATAGGCAGAGGATGCAGTAATCCTGCGAGCTTTTGGTGCTCTACCTTAACCTGTTGACATGTGAGACATTTCGCCACAAAATCAGCTATGTCTCTCTTCATGCCATTCCACCAATACACCTTGCGAAGATTATGATACATCTTCGTACTTCCTGGATGCAATGTGTATTTAGTGGCATGTGCTTCAGTCAAGATCAACTTCTTCAATTCATCATCACGTGGAACACATATACCTCTCTTAAACCTCAAAATTCCATCACTACTAATATCAAATTCTGAGGTCATACCTGACTGTATCTGATTCATAGCCTCAATGCATCTATCATCTTCCTTTTGAGCACTTCGGATTTTATCCATCAAATCTGGCTCAATCCTCAAACTAGCCATCATTCCCAATTGCTCATTAGGCATAACATTAAGGTTGAGGCTTGCAAACTGTTCAATCAGTTCGTGTTCTTTTATCATCATATAGGCTACCATACTTACATGCTTCCGGCTCAGAGCATCCGCCACCACATTAGCTTTCCCTAGGTGGTACAAAATCTCACAATCATAGTCCTTTAGAAGCTCGAGCCATCTTCTTTGCCTCATATTCAACTCCTTTTGAGAAAACAAGTATTTCAGACTTTTATGATTTGTAAAAATCTGAAATTTCTCACCATACAAGTAATGCCTCCATATCTTCAGGGCAAACATTACTGCAGCTAACTCCAAATCATGAGTCGGGTAGTTCTTTTCATGGTCCTTTAGCTGTCTAGAACCATATGCCACTACCTTACCATGCTGCATTAACACACATCCCAAACCTTGCCCTGAGGCATCGCTATACACTGCAAATCCTCCTGAACCAGTAGGGAAGGTAAGGATCGGTGCAGTCGTTAGCCTACGCTTCAACTCTTGGAAGCTACACTCACAGGCTTCATTCCACTCATACTTCACCTCTTTGCGTGTCAAACGCGTTAGTGGAGCAGCTAGCTTCGAGAAACCTTCTACAAATCTTCTATAGTAGCCAGCTAAACCCAAGAAACTCCTAATCTCCGTCACAGTCTTCGATCTTTCCCATTGAACCACTGCTTCTATCTTTGATGGATCGATCGAGACCCCATCTTTATTGATAACATGACCTAAAAAGGATATTTGATTCAACCAAAATTCACACTTACTTAGCTTGGCATACAATCCTCTATCCTTTACTGAGCCGTGGATTGCTCACTCCATCTAGCATCCAAGGATCTCAGCTGCGTATCCGGGGACTAGGTGACAGCTTGATTGAAATATAAGGTACGATCATTTGTTTCATGTATTCAAGCTTATCCACAGTACTATTTTCCTCAAAATTGAGATAGGGGATGTAAATAATATTATAATTTAATGTGTTATAGTTTTGATGAAAAAGGAAAGTAAAGCGTCGCAAATAGCCCAACCGTGTAAGATGTATGGAAAAACGTGAAATAATATGGTCACAGACTGTTACAGATTTAATGGTATTAGAGCAATGTTGACCTAATGTCTGTCGATGCTTTTGGAAAGGAAACGTGCTGAAAAAGAGTAACATCCCCTGTAGTACTATGTAGTCTGAATACATAAAGGAAATAAGTGATTGTAAATAAGGTCAAATGTTTTAGATGGTGTGGAAACTTATGAGTTAAGGATGCTAAAGAGGGAAAATGGCCCTAGAATCTTAGCTGAAATTGGTGATCTCATAATCTAAAATGAAGGTCCGTTCAGTAAGGAGCAAAAATGGACTCGGTGAGGGCCCCACTAGGACTTTTCTATCTGGATCGAATTGAGACCTTACAATGATGATATAGGAGTGGAATGAGATATCATCAATAGATAGATCTCAAGATCACCTGTTGAAAGTATTTTAAAGAGAGAGAAATTAATGTCAAAATGACTAAAAAGGCCCTATATGGAAATAATGCCTCCGGTCATAATAGACCAAATTGACTTAGAAATTAACTGATTTGACAGAGAAATTGATGGTGTAAGGATGCATTTTATGCAAAATGATCCATCTATTAATCCCCTTAGGACTTCTCTGTTTAAATCAGACAAGATCTTAAAATGATAATATTAGTGTGAGAAAGGATATCATCAGCAGGTAGATATTAAAATCACCTATTTAAATTTATATTAAAGAGAAAGAAATAAGTTTTAAAATGACGAATTTGTCCCTATATTGGACTAATTTTCGAACAGTGATAAACAACAATTGATTTTGAATTCATTGATATTGATGAAGCTAATGATGGCATAAGGAATGTACCATGTGTATAATGGTCCCTATTACTAATCCCACCTACACTGAGATCATTAATGCGACCCGAAATGTTTATAGTGGGAAGTCGCAGGATGATTGGCCCTGCTATTGATTCTTAAGGGCCGGAATTAAAAGTGTACTAACGGAGTATTTAGTAAGGGATCGTTGGATACCATGGAAAGTGATACAATTACTGAAGGTGATTGTGAAAGTGATCTGTAGATTTGATGAAATCTATATCAGTATTGTTAATTCTGGTTCTATACATTCATTTTGTTTCTTAAGTACCAAACAGATATTTGTAGAACTGAAACATTTTGAAATATGCTTTACAAAATGAAGTACTGTATGGAGTATTACAAAAAATTGAAGAGCACATACAAGAACCGTAAAGTGATTTTAAGAGCAGAGGTAGATAACTGCTAAACCAAGTTATTAAATGGAAAATGATTTTAAAGTAAGTCACAGTAATGAATCGGTTAGCTGTAAAATGGGTTAGTTAAACTGTGATACTTGGTACAACATTACCAATCAATTTAATTAGTATGCTGTGAAATGTGAGTAAATAAGGAATCAAGGTAGAGTATGTATTAAAATGATTTGAATGTTAAGTAATTGTGCCTTGATGATATACAGTGAAATGGTAGGACATAGAGACGAAATGTCCAAAATGGTATGAGAATTGTGATTAAAAAGCATCGGATGGTATTCCCGATAAATTTTCAGAGTAATATAGATTTGAGAGATCGGGTTGACATTGACTCGATTATTGATACGGAAATCTAGCTCTAAGCTTATAACGGATAACATAGAAAGAGTTCGAAAAGCTTAATGAACAACTCCGAAAAATTTGTGAATAATGAATTCACTTGTTTAAGTGTAATTGATGGAAATACAAATGATGTTGATTTGAGGATAAACTATAATGGTGCATTAAATTCCTCTTATTTAATAGAGTTTTTATTAAGAACAAATATCCACCCGTATGGAAATTGACGTTTTACTTGATCTAATCAGAGATGAATAAGGAGTGCCTAAGCTCAATCTTTGTACAAGACATCATCAGATGAAAAGTTGGAGACTGATGTTCATAAATAATAATTAGAACTTGACAAAATTCT
The DNA here is from genome assembly GCA_032173925.1 of Heritiera fomes. NCBI lineage: Eukaryota > Viridiplantae > Streptophyta > Magnoliopsida > Malvales > Malvaceae > Heritiera > Heritiera fomes. Next base: position 21,174,297 of record JAPDPM010000001.1, on the reverse strand, counting down.
CACGAGTTCTTATTGAGGTTTACAAGATTAATGAAATACCTTGTGAGGTATGTAAACTTAATGAATAAGTTTTTTTTTTTTAACTATACATGGGTACAGTGTAAATAGTGTTCACTAATGAGATACTAATATAGTCTAAGGCACCAATGGAACATGAGCAATATTTTTATATAACCTTGCAGACTCTCAAAGACCAGGAACGATATGTTCAGTTCAGCAAATAGAAGATTTGGCTAGACAGTATCTCCTTCTGAGAGATATGATCTCGAAACGACAAAGCGACCATGGATCTCTCTATGATTGAAAGACAGTGATTGAGATACGAAATATACTGGGTCTAGCTAGATACTACTGTCAGTTTGTAGAAGAGTTTAGGGGGCTAGCTGCTCTACAGATATGACTTACAATTAAAAAGTTAAGGTTAATGGATGAATAAGTGTAAATATGGTATTCAAAATGTTAAAAGATTTTAACAGTGGAGTATTATACCAATTGAGAAAAGTTGGCTAAAGTGATGAGAGTGCAAAGATGAAAATGTAATAAGAAGGTAAGTTACATGATGATTAGGGAACATGAATACGAAGCAGTTCCCAAATTTAAAGTTAAAAGTGATTCCTTTTCAACCATCATACGGTTATGGCTGGAGGTAAGATTGAGCCAAACTCGAAAGAAGAAATCTAATTATATTGGAAAGAGCAAAATAAATTATTTACTGCCAGTCATGTAAATGGAAAATTGTTATATATATATATATATATATATATATATATATATATATATATCTATGCATTGGAATTGTGGAATTGTATAGATAATGTGATGATGAGATGGATGATTTGACTTTTCCATTATGGAATCTAAAGTATGGGAAGATTACATTTTGTAACAGTCCACAGTACAGTAAATATAATATTTTACACACAATTTTACGGTTGGGTTGTCTGTAATGCTTTTAACACTTGCATAATACAATAATAAATGATAAACATTTACTCATTTAATTGATTCAGAATATAAAATTTTTACAATATTCCTTACACTTTACATCCCTTGTTTCTAATTTACAATAAAGTATTACTGTATACATATGTCTGAATATAAAAGAAATGTGATTGTACCTTTAAAATTGACGTACTTTGCCCCAGTGTACAAATTCATAACTTTATTCATATGAGGAAGCTCTCAAATCATCCTTGAAATTAATCTGAAATGTTGGAAAATAAAGGAGTGAGTGAACCATGTGCTCAGTAAGGGAGTCGTATGCTGCTTGAAATAATGAAATTTATATGTAGCAAAAACATTTATTTTACTAACGGTGTACTAGGCACTGTAAGGAAGGATACTATAGTCGGCGAAAAATCCAGATAGAGCATAAAAGGTATTTTGAAATACCTGTCTTGTCCCGGAAACCCAGAGCGACTGTAGGGAGTAATTAAATAATTTGTTTTCTTTTACAACAAATTAACTTTCATTCTCATAAGTAATAAATGGTATAAACCATTTAACATTTCTTTTCAGTAATTACTTTCAAAACACGTGATAGTACAGTGAAACAATAGTATAGTGAACAGTCACCTTAAAACTATAGAAACAGTAAATATCTTTTCAATTCGGTAACTTATGAGAATCCAAATCGTTGGATAAACAGTTCAGTAATTATTTCTATTTTTGAAATAATTTTCATAATATTCTTTCCCAGTAAAACTCTCATCTCAGTTCAATAAACAGTATTCAGTACTGTTCAGTTCAGTAAACAGTATTTCACAATGCTGTTCAGTGCAGAAGGATAGTTTTCAGTAAAATTCGTTTCAGTGAATAATGAAAGGATTTTTAGTAAACCTTTTTACTTTAGAAATAATAAAATGTTCATTTTGGAACATTTTAAATTTATGAAACACTTAAATCCCATAGTACAGTAACAGTATATGTAAAACCGTAGAAACCGTAGTAATCATATCCAGTACAATAATTTTCAGATATCCAAATAATGGATTAAACAGTATAATAATTATTTTTATTTTTAGAAATAATTTCTATCGTTCTTTTCCTCAGTAAACAGTGGTGCTCATTTCTTTTCAATAAACAGTAAACAGTACTTTTTAGTAAATAGTAACGGTTCAGTAAAACGGTTAACAGTAGTTCTAAGTTCAGTAACCGTAAACTGTAATTCAATAAAATAGAACTTGTAATTCTCAGTTCGATAAAGCACTAAACAGTGAATCACAGTTCAATAGTAATAAACAGTAGTTCACAGTTTTCAGTAAAGCATAAATCAGTGACTTACAGTGCAGTATCAGTAAACAGTAAGTTGAGACTAAGCATCACCTTACATGGTATCATGTTATAATCATCCACTAGGGACACAGTGTCGTCCACTGAGTGGCATTCGCATTGCAAGACAAGCCCCTCCTATTTCACATTTATTTTTTGCAGTTGATAGCTTAATTTTCTTTAGATCTCAAGATGAAGATTGTCGGTCGATTATGCATCTTCTGCAAGTCTATGGGATAGAGTCTGGGCAACAGGTAAACCTCCAAAAATCTGCCCTGTATTTTACCGTCAATGTGGATAATGATACTAGAGAACACATATGTTCTCTGCTTGGGGTACATAAATATTTGGAACAAGAAAGATATCTGGGACTGCCTCTACTACTAGGATGAGCCAAACAGAGAGAATTTCAATCTATTACAAATCGTATCTGGCGTAATGTTCAAGGCTGGCAAGGACGGCTTCTGTCTTATGCAGGTAGAGGGTCGCTCATTAAGGCTGTGGCCATGTCCGTTTCAGTTTACTATATGAATTACTTCAGGTTGCCGCAATCCCTGCTGTCAAAGATCAATTCTATTGCTGCAAAGTTTTGGTAGGGGAGTAAATCTGATAAGAGGCGTATTCATTTGATGCGTTTTGATTCTTTATATTGCTCCAAGCAGGATGGGGGTTCAGGTTTTAAGGATTTAGAATCGTTTATCTTGGCCTTACTTTCAAAGCAGTGGTAGAGATTACTGCACTCAGGTTTTGCGTTGTGTTATAGGGTCTTGAAAGGTGTTACTTTCCTTATTCAACAATGATGACAACTACTAATTGTTTTGGCTCTTCCTATCTGTGGAGGAGCTTGCTTCAAGGGAAGGAGGTGGTAATGCTTGGATCTAGATGGCGGGTGGGTAATGGTTCGCTGATTGATGTGTGGAAAGACAAATGGGTCAACCGTCCTCCAACTTATAGCCCAACCCCTCTACTTACAGGTGCACTGATAGGTATGAGAGTTCAAGTGCTCATTGATGGGGAAACTTGTTCCTGGAATAAGGAGATGCTACGGGAGGTTTTTGGGGCTGATGATCAACGGGCTATTTTGGCAAATTCCTCTTAGTTCTTATCAGTCTCAAGACAAGTTGGTATGGAATGGAACACAGATGGGCTATTTCACAGTAAAGTCGGCTTATTTTACAGCTCGGATATTTTTTGGGAAGCCTGTGTATGCTGTCGATGACAGAGCAGACGTATGGAAGTACATTTGGCAAATGCAGGTTCAGCCTTGGATGCAATATTTAATGTGGCGGATACTTCACAACATTCTGCCAACTCTTGCTTTATTAAAGAGCAAACACATCCTTGTGGAAGCAATGTGCCCAGCATGTGGAATTGATGAGGAACATTGGTTCCATTGTTTTTTACAATGTCCACTTAGTCAAGCTGTCTGGGAGCGGTGTTCCAGTTGGGTACTCAGTACTATTAATTCTCCAATAAAGGGTTTGGATTACTGGGATTTCCTACTTACAGAGGCCAAGAACAGGGGGAGTAGAACAAGTTCTTGTGGTTGTGTGTTGGGTCCTATGGCAGAATCGCAATCGGCGTTTGCATGACAGACGATGTAACCTGTTGTCAGTGCTTCAGTCACAGGTTGAGCATTATGTTTTGGACAATCTTCGGTTGAACGATCAAATACAATCATCCACTACAGAACTGGAGTGTTGCGAGTCCTAGAAATTGCCACCATGTTCTCAAGATAAATGTTGATGCAGCCTTTGCCTCGTGTCAAGCAACCTTGGGTCTTGTGGTGAGGAACTCTACAGGTCACATGCTGTATGTTGCTGAGACCAGTGGACCACATGCCTGATTCTCTTCATGCAGAGGTTAAGGCAGTTTGGTTTGGGTTATGGCGTGCGCATTTGCAGTGTTACTCTCGAGTCATTTTGGAGATTGACTGTTTAATGGCTGTGCGCGAGATTACCACGCAAGAGGTCTCTTTCTAGCAGGGAGCAAATATTATATCTGATATTCTTCATATTATATCTGATATTCTTCATTTAGTTCAGAGGTTTACCTCTGTTACTTTTAGTCATGTACGTAGGTATGCGAAGAAATTTGCCCATATGGTGGCACACTCCTGTTGTACTATGGGAGAGCTTAAGGAGTGGGACCAGCAATCCCCACTACTTCTCTGTAATCAAGATGCTATGAATAATTCATAATAATATCCATGATATTTTATTCATAAAAATAAAGTGTGTAAGCACGCCTGTTATTTTGAAGAGTTTAGCAATTGAACGGATTTGAACAAAGATTTAGTCCAATTTATAAAACTGGAGTTTGAATTTTAAAACTTGAACCCAACTTGATAATTATATTTATAAATATTTAATTTTCTAGTCCCAGACTCTCAGTTGTATCTTAGATGTTTAGTTAATAGATTTACTGATTTTCTAAACGAAAAAAAAAAACAGGTGGACATCTGGAAAATTTGTTTTGATTTTCTTGTCCCAGACTCTCATTTGTATGCTGAATTGGTGTGGACCAGTGGAGGGATTGACCCGCCATTGATCGGAAATGTATTTACTCGATTTTCTTTTTCGTATAAATTACTGTGGAAATTGGTGTGGAGGAATAGACGGGCAAAAATATAGTTGGACTAAGTCTAGTCATTTCCATCAGGTCAAGAAAAGAAAAGCAAAGTCTTGGTAGTGAGAAATTGGCAAAATTAAGTCCAGGTCAAAGATTGGAAAAAAAATTTTCATTTATTTTGCCTTCGAGTTATTTTTGCTTAATAATAAAGTCATCAAAGGGTTAAAAATAAATTCGTTTTTAGTTATATATTTAAGTTTTAACATTGGATCTTTCCATAAGCAGTATTCTGAAAGTGTGAAGGTTGGTCTGATTTTTTTTGAAGAGTTTTAATAAAAATATTAGGTTCATTTCAAAAAATAAAAATAAAAATATTAAACTCATTGAACTGAGTTGAGCAAAAATTTAGTTGAATGTATAAAATTCGGGCTAGGACTTTGATTTTAATATTTAAGGCTTAAGCAATAGAATATCTACGCAGGAAAAAAAATCCCTGCATCCCTGGACTTCTCTTTCTTGCGAAGTTTTTAGTAACTTGTGAAAAGGAGAATCAGGCGACCACGTCAACGATACATAATCATTTTTGTTTGGTATAACAACAATAAAAAATGACAATAAATAAAAATAGAACATAAAATATCAAAGAAGTTGAAGGAGATGAATTCAGATTATTCCAATTATGGAAGTCTTGGGGGATTGCAAATACATTGCATCCAAATTTCCTAAATGAGAAATTTCTTGATAGTACATTTGGATGAGAAATTTTAAAACTTTGAAAAATTTCAAAGTGTGAATATTTTAAAATTCATCAATTCCAAATACTAGCATTTGAAATAATAGTTTGGATAAATATTTTTTAGAGAGAAATTTTGAATATTAGAATTTAATAAAATAAAAAAATAATTATAATCAAAATAATGATATTAAATATAAAATGTAATATGCAATATTGGTATCATATTATTAATAATATAAAAAGTAAAATATAAATTATATTTAAATAAAATAATTTTTTTTATGTTTAATTGTGGGGTTTTTTTTTTGGAATGAAAATCTCCACACTTTTTCATTCATGTGAAGTACATCTATAGCCCATATATTTTTAGCATGGTTGGATATTATTTCAGCTTAATATTTGGCCACGGCACAACCTAACCCGTAATAATGTATCGTACTATTATTTTTTATTTTCTGTATTTAATTGTGAGTTATATGTGATATTTTAAAATTTTACAAATTATTTTGGCAAAAAAGAAATTGAATTTTTATTTTTGAGTATCATGATTGAAATGAATTTCCCTTGAAATCACTCATCTAAACACACATTATGACTTTACCAGAATAATGAAAAGTTTCTAGGATAATTTCAATAAATTAAATTAAACAAAGAAATGAATAAAAAAGATAGAAATTAGGTAGTGAATAAAGAAAATTTAGACTCTTATAAGACATTTAATGAATGATGGAGCCTTGGAAAGTCGGATAAGAATACTCTTATTGTGAGGAAATATCTTTGAAAATTCTACCATAGTATAATGGAAAAGACTTAAAGAATGTTTCCAATATTGAATAACTTGATATTAATACAAATAAAAGGAAAACTTAAAATGACTTAAGATTAAGTTATTAGTAACATTTAGGATGAACACGGTGAGGTGCTAATGATTTTCCACCTGTAACCGTATTCATCTAAGTTTTCAATGTTGACTAATACTTTGTACTTAGATGTTTAATTAATAAATTTACTGATTTTCTATAAAAAAAATAAAAAATAAAGGTGGGCATCTAGAAAATAAATTTGTTTTAATTTTCTAGTCCCAGACTCTCAGTTGTATCTTAGATGTTTAGTTAATAAATTTACTGATTTTCCAAAAAAAAAAAGGTGGACATCAGGAAAATTTGTTTCAATTTTCTTGTCCCAGAGTCTCATTTGTATGATCAATTGGCGTGGACCAGTGGAGGGATTGACCCGCCATCGATTGGAAATGTATTTACTAGATTTTCTTTTTCGTTTAAATTGGTGTGGAGGAATAGACGGGCAAAAATATAATTTGACTAAGTCCAGTCATTTCCTTCAGGTCAAGAAAAGAAAAGCAAAGTCTTGGTAGTGAGAAATTGGCAAAATTAAGTCCAGGTCAAAGATTGGAAAATTTTTTTTCATTTATTTTGCTTTCGAGTTATTTTTGCTTAATTATAAAGTCATCAAAGAGTTAAAAATAAATTCGTTTTTAGATATATATTTAAGTTGTAACATTGGATCTTTCCATAAGCAGTATTCTGAAAGTGTGAAGGTTGGTCTGCTTTTTTTGAAGAGTTTTAATAAAAATATTAGGTTCATTTCAAAAAAACTAAATATATTAAACTCATTGAGCTGAGTTGAGGAAAAAAATAGTTGAATCTATAAAATCGGGCTAGGACTTTGATTTTAATATTTAAGGCTTGAGCCCGATACAAATCAGATTGTTATATATTATAAATATGTAATGTCTAAAGGACGGAATATTGTCTTTTGAGTAGAAAGATTGTTAATTGTTGACAAAGATAAACAAGTAAAAAAGAAAAAAAAAACCCTAAAGAGTAAATAAAGTAGAGCCATAAAAACAAATCGGTGTGGAGTAAAAGACCGGCAAAAGATTGATGCTCAGCTCAAGAAAAAGAAAAGCAAAGTCATTGTCAAAATTTTGAATATTGAAACAGAAGAGCAAAAATCTAGGTCTGAGATTGGAATTTCATTTTTGTTTCCATATAATTAATAAAGGAACACATCTCAAAAAGAAAATCATACAGACTTGGTTATATATAAATATAGAATAGGACTTCATTTTTCTTATTCGATTCTTCGCTTTGATTCTCTTATCGTTTAGATTAATCTCGAATCTCTTTTAGAATTCTACTTCAATGGCTGTTTCAAAGGTCCTTGAAGACTCAAAGTTAGTTTCTCGATATTCTTATAATGTATTCTTGAGTTTTAGAGGTGCAGATACACGCAAAAACTTTACAGATCATCTCTACACAGCCCTAGTGCAAGCCGGGATTCACACATTTAGAGATGAAGAAAAGATTGAGAGAGGGAAAAATATAAAGAATGAAATTGAAAATGCTCTGCATGAGTCAAAAATTTCTATCATTGTCTTCTCAAAGAATTATGCTTCCTCAACATGGTGCCTTAACGAACTTGTGAAGATACTGGAACATAAGAGATCCTCTCAACACATTGTTTTGCCAGTTTTTTACCAAGTTGATCCAATCCAAGTCAAGAAGCAGGCAGGGAGTTATGCAGATGCGCTCGCCAAGCATGAAGAGAGCTTCAAGTACGACATGGGAATGGTACAAAGATGGAGGGATGCTTTAAAAGAAGTTGCGGCTTTGGAAGGCATGGTTCTACAAGATAGGTGCGTATATATAATTAATCAAGTTCCATACCATGCTGTATCCCTTCTTAAAAATTGCTAACTTTACATACTCATTTCCCATTATTTCATGGTTTTAGTTTTATCATCTATGTATATTTCTTGTATATGTTAAATCCCAATCTCTCGGAAAAGCAAAATATTACTAACATATCCTTTTTAATGTCTTAAAGATTTTCATGATTTTACCAATTAATTAGCTAGGTTGATGCTTTAAATCTTTAATGCTAATTCAACTATCTACATTATATATTTGTATAGAATGTTTAATATAATTCATCAGTTTTATCTCATATTTTAAAATTTTTTATGCTTAATATTCTAAGAGGGTGGGTAGTATAGTACTCGTGTGTGCATGTGACTCTAGTTATATGTTAGTCTTCTCTGTATCTTCTCCTACTAACACACTGGCTTGCTTGATAAAGGAGTAAGGAAAGTAAAACAAAATTAATTTTGGCTCATACCAAATATGACAATTTAGATTATTATTCCTCCAATTGAGGTTGAAGTTCAAAGTATAATTTTTTTCTTCCAAGAGTAGAACTATTGTAGTATTAGAAAAGGAACTTACTGAATCTAATTCTTGATTTATAGGTAAAAGTGTTTTGTTTATGGACCGTGCTTACTAAGCTTCTCTTTTTAAAAGTCAAAATCTAAGCCCTGGCTAATTAACTCTGGTTTTATATTAATATTTTAATAATTAAAATATATTTTATACTTAAAATTTAACATATATATTGTTGTAAATTTCTAGTATAAAGTTTGTTTACGATGTGATCGACATAAAATAAATTAAATAAACAAAATTCAATATTTTATGTCCACAAATGAGAGAAAACTTTAATGTTAATTATAAAGAGTACAAAACACCAATATATAACCAATAAAACCGAGTTTCAAAACAAACTTAACCTCTATACTCACTAGGATTTAAATCCATGGAATACGCTTACATGTTTCGCAATTCTTTCTCATATCTTTACAATTTTGTAAATACCTTATCTCTCACTTAAAGATCACGTAGAGATTACTTCTATCAAAATTCTTAAGGTTAAGACTTACTTTATGTTCATAAAGTCCATTACCTGATTACCAAAAACTCTATTTACTAAGAATCCATACCATTTAAGTTAATATATAAATTAAATAAACTTAATTACAAATAATTCATCAACTAACAGAATTTTACAAAAATCAAAACTTATTCCCTTAGAAACTATGTAAAATATTGAATATATGTAAAAATTATTTCTTAATTAAATAATTACTTATTAATTAAAAAATATATTTTTTTCAGTTTTCAAGATTTTTACTTTCATATCTAAAACAAAATTAATTAGTTGGCTCAAAATAAACTAAGAGGGGATGAATTGGATTTCTAATCTAATTTGGATTTTCAAACTTAATTTAACAATTGGCTTCAAAACCTACCATAATTTCAATTTAATCAAAATAAACATAAAATGAACTTTAAAATAAAAAAGCTAAAGAAAGAGAAATATACACCATTGATTTATAGAGGCTCAGCCTCTCTTGTGTCTATGTCCTCTCCCTTGAGCTTTCTCTTAAGGAGTTTCTGAATTCACAACTTGAATTTGCTTAGAACCCTCTTTTTCAAGGCTTAAAAGTAACCCTTACACTACTTCTTTTTCTTAGGCTAAAGAGAAACCTTTCTCACCCCAATAAGTGGTGCCACCCAAACCCTTATGCAAGTTATAAGTAGTGCTACCCAAATCATGATACAAATTGTCACTAGGGTTTCACTCCTAGCTCACAATAAATGTTTTTGGGTACAAAATGGTAATCTTTTTGACATCTAACAAAGGTAAATGATTACAAATTTGGCACTCTAATTTAGTAAAAGATGGGGACAATAAATGAATAGAAGAATTTTTCCCTCTTGAAAGGATTTGAGAAATAAATGATCACTAATAGAATATTGAAAGTTGAAGCTCTTAATGTTGAACCTCTTGAATGCTTGCTTTTATAACCCTTGATCAAGTTCTAGCAGTTAGTGAGCATTTAATATATTTTTTCCTATTGGCTCTTTCAAAAATTAACCACTGAAACCTATTAGACTCAAAGTGTACGACACATTACTTTGGATTATCAATACCTTATGAAGAAATCCTACACTCAAACACATGGAGTATTGAAACCATAACCCTGAGGTATAGATAACAAAGCAAAGCAATTTGCTTCTATTTGATGGTCATGATTAAAAGTATCAATATTGTCCATTTTTGTTACGTTCTGATATAAACTATTTATACTAACAATTCATGAAAATTTCATATTTGATTGGGCTATCTGCAGTGTTTTTACTCAATTTCTCTATCATTTATTATTTATATAATATAGGTATAAACAATGGCTACCCATTTAATATACTACAACCTCGTTTATATCCCTCGTACAATTTACACATATTACTACTGTAAATACATTGTCTAAACATATAAAAGCAAAATAGTATACCTCTACGATCTCGGAGCAACCGCCTGAGGGATACCTCTAAATCTCAAACATCCTTAACGGAACGAAAGGCTATTGCAAATAATCTAGAAGGAAAATAAGGAGTAAGCTTGCACCTAGTGAGAAATATATATAACAGAGCTGATACTATGTATAACAGAGCTAATACAATTTTAGGATGTAGATCCTTACCATATCATTATTTTGCTCCAAATATCAATACTGCAGGATTGTATCTCCTTTAGAGCATTAGATGTCCTAGTGGGGCCTACAGTCCATGTCTCTATTATAACTACGAAACATAAGGCATATAAATAGCCATGAGACATCTTAGTTTCTAACTTCATTAATAGCATATAACGGTAATAGGAAGTGTGAATCTCACAATTTTCACAACCCAAATTCAAATGAGAGCATCGATGTCTTTATCGAAAGTATGGATACTTTGGATATAAAACACACAATTTTGGCTAAATTAAGCATGTATTCATTCATCCTAGGCAACATTGAAAACACCAAACAAGCAATGACATAATTTATCATGCAATCACATGGATATTAATGTTTTACTAAGTCTCCAATCATTATAGCAATATTTCTATATATCATTCTTGAATTAGTTCTTGGAAAGAAATATGCTAAAGTGTCTATAAAATCTAATTCACTTAAGTTTGTGTAGGTCATATCAAAATTCTATGTATTTCAAAGCTAAAAATTTTCCATTCCTTATATGACAAAACTTAAGATGATTTAATTTTACAATCTGCCCCTCAATCTATTAATCATTTATTTTTGCAAAATCATGCTACCCCTAAATGTGTGCATTAAATTCAATATGATTTTACATGAGGGTATACATATAATTCATCAATTTTCTTTTCTTCCTTTTTTTCATAGCAAAATAGATTATGTATTTCAAAACAATAATGACATGGAGACCATATATATGACTAAGTTAAGGAAATTATCTTGTAAGCATACTTTTTTGTCAACACATTGTCAAAGAGAAGTCAATTGATGATTAGTGATCATATGGGGACAATAGAGAGGAGTTAATGATCATGATTGAAATAGTCATATTAATCGTAAGCACAATGCCAAGATATGATTGTCATGAAAAACATAGTCAACATACATATAATTCAATATTCACATACACAACATAAGGTGCAAGTAGATGAATCAAAGGATAAAACATGGCACAAGTGGCTAAAGCACGTACAAATACATTCAAAAAAGAAAATTTAAAATATATATGTGTAACGACCCGTTACCACATTTTTCACCTTATTTTACACAATTTATCCGGTTGGGCTGTCTGTGATACTTCACTTGTACTAACTATTAAACAATTTTACATAACATTGTTTATATTATACACATCCCCTATCTTAATTAATTAGATAAGTAGTACTGTAGACATGTCTAAATACAGAAAATAACTGATCGTACCTCATATAAATCAGTCGGTCTGTCACATCGTCCATTATGTGCAGCCATGATCCACAATCAACTGATCTCACAATCATCAAAACCTGAGATGTTAATATTAGGGAGTGAGCAAACCACGGCTCAGTAAGAGAGTTATATGTCACACTTGATATTCAGCTATCTATATGCTGAAAATATTTTTTCATTTTTATTTTTTTTAAAATCTTCCTAGCTGGCTCTAGGCTCACATGTAGGAAGGATACTACAGTCGGCTAGGGATCCAGATAGAGTAAGGTAGGTATTTTAGAATACCATACTTGTTCCGGAACCTAGAAGCAACTGTAGAGAGTGCTAAATCCATTTTTTTCTCAAAACGATATGATTCTTATTTTTTTCACAGAGTAAACCACTTATTTCTTTTCACTTCACTATCCTTTAAAACACGTGACAGTTCAATAGTAAAACAGTGGTTTACTTCTCTTCTCTTCAGTACAGTGATTTGTGAATATCCAATCATTGGATAAACACTTCTTCGATTATTTCTGTCTTAGAAATAATTCTTATGTTATTCTTTTAGAATAAACATTTATTTCTCTTTTCAAATTAATAACCGTATCGTACAGTTCAGTAAACAGTAAATGGTAGCCTTAAGTTCAGTAAAACAGTAATCAGTGGCTACCATTTCAGTGTACAATACAGTTCTGTAAACACAGTATTTTGGTACGATTTTTCATCAGTAAACAGTAACCAGTGCTCAGTACAATAAACAACACAGTAAATAGGATTCCGTAAATCCTTTCAGTAAACAGTAATCAGTGTGTGAGACTAGGCATCAAATAAATCATGCTCTCATTGTTCCCTCAGGAACACAAGTCGTCCGCTTTTGGGGTGCACCCGTAGGCCATCGCCCCTCACGGCTATCTCTACTAGATCTATGGCCATAATCTATAAGTGGTCCTCGGGTCCACTTGCCAAGTGACCTCGAGACCTCTGATGACTTGGCGGGTCCATCAGCCTTGTGACACCCTGAGGTGCACCCGTTGGTCCATCGACCCGAGCCACCGCCCCAGGTGAGTCACGCAATTACATGAATAATAATGCATGAATTCAGGGCCTAAAGTCTCAAAACAGTACAAACCGTACCATAACCTTTATGGATTTTTAAACACCGTAAATCAAATATCCATAAGGCTCACATGTAAATATAATCACCTTTATGAAATTTATTAAATAAATAACATTTTTCAAAATGTTTCATAAAGGTATAAATCATATTTCTCATACGGTGAAAACAGTTATAAAATAGTTGCACTGTAAAACAAATCTCATGACAATGTCTTTTTCACCGTAACCCATGTATGCACGCCTTTCCGTGCTATCCATCGAAAACATAGTTTTTAAAATCATCGGAATTCAATTCAAATATTTTTGTAATTTATGAAAAAGTAAAATATTTATTTTCCAATTTCAATTCCGTCACCATGTTTTCTTCTAAAACACGTGTAGAGACCTCTAGTCTCGAAGTCATAGTTTTTCATCATTTCTTAACCTTTATGGGATTTATATAATTATTTATCTCACAATTAAAACCATAAAGGTTTTATATTAAATCAAGTGAATATTTAAGAATATTTATAAAAATATTCACTTCAGTCTCTTTTTCATTTTTATCTCGTTTTCACGTGAAATATCACCTATCGGGTGAATTTTCGGTGATTTCCTTTTCACCATACTCAAAAACATGAATATTTTAAAATCAAATATCATTATATTCATGTTTTATGAAATTTACTTGATTTCTCGATTTTCGTACCTGAAAATCGTTTCACGTGAAATCAAATCTTTTATTTTGGTTTTCAGTGATTTTCGGTAAATTTCAGTAATTTTTCGATAATTTTTCGGCAGTATGACGGCTGCCGATTTGGCTAGCCTCCTGCACCGAAAATACAGTTTATATTTCTCAACTGGTATTTCACCACAATTTAAAACCGATAAATCACCACATTATAAACCAATAATTATCAATAGCATTTAAAAATTAAATGCAATTTAAAAACATGGCCGAATATCCTTACAGGCGGCACATGTCTCCCTTACCTGTTTCGGGTCGACGACTGCCTCTCGAAGGTCGCGCCCGTGTTCACCTCGCCCGATTCCATCGACTCGGTCATCGAGGGAATTTTCTGGAAATTAAATTCTAAAATTTAGAATTTTTCCATAATTATTTAAATAAATAATTTAACACTTTTCGGGATTTCTTACCGATTCCTGTAATTCTCGGGATTTCCCGTAGTTCCCGAATTCTCGAGAATTCTCCAAATTCCCGGAATTCCCCTTTTTTTTTCTTTCTCTTCTTTCTTTTTCTTCCTTCTTTCTTTTTCTCTTTTCTTTTCTTTTCTTTTTTCTTTTTCCTTTTTCTTTTCTTTTTCTTTCTTCCCAGCCGGTTCGGTCAAACCAGTCAACCTTCCTCCACGGCCGGTTCTCCTCCGGCGGCCGGTTCTCCGGCGGTTCGACGGCTCCACAGCTGGCCGGCACCACGGCGAAGCCAGATCTGGCCTCCGTTCGTCACGAATCGACGGCACGGCGACGGATCTACTCGGTTTTGGTTCGGTTTCTTCTCCTCCTCCGTCGGCCTTCCTCCGCCGTTCACCGCCTGAACCGTGGCCTCCTACCTCTTCCTCTTCCTCCGGTGAAGCTTCGATGGCAGTGGCGGCGACCGATTTGGCCGGCACCGCCAGATCTCGTTTTCTTCTTCTTCCTCGATTTTTCGCCGGTTTCGCGTCGATTCCTTCTCCGTTTCCCTTCACCAGCGTTGCCGTCGGCTTCCTTTTTCTTTGCCGGCAACGACGCTTCTCCTTTCCTCTCTCTTTTCCCTCGCCGACGGCCGCTGACGGGGGCGGCTGCGCCTGGGGAGGCAGAATCGGGGTCTTCCCGATTCTGTTTCTTCTGTTTCTGTTTTTTTTTTTTATATATTATATTTATAACTATATTATAAATATAATATTAGTATTATATTATATAGTATTCTACTATATAATATCATATAGATATATATATTATATGTCAACACATATATATATATATATTTAATATATATATCTACATACTTTTTTTTTAACTTAAATTACATTTATATATTTTGATATAAATGAGATAATACTATATATATTGTATTTACAATATATATATTTTCTTCCTCATTTTCTTATTTAATTTGGATTTCCATATATCCAAATTAAATTTCCTTACTTTCCTTATTTTATTTCCAACTTAATTTCCTTCACTCGAAATTTCCCAATCCGTCACTTCCTCAATTCTCGGAATATTCCACAATATTCTGATCTCATATTATATTTATTTATTCATTTCACTAAGTTTCCAATATTAATAATTTCCCATAAATGGAAAATTTACGGTTATCACATTCTCCCCACCTTAAGAAATTCGGTCCTCCGAATTTAACTTAAGTCCAAAGGTGGTATATGCCATATAATTACGACCATTGACTTTTAGGTCATCCTCCAAGTAATACTGCCAATACACTTTCAACTTCAAGAATACTTTAGACCACTACATGCTGTATTTCATCATATATGTCTATACTCCCGTAAGTTCATTAATTAAATCAGGAGTTTTCATTTCCACTCTTTTCACATAAGAGTCCATGCACAGTATTTTTCATATCGTAGCTGATCCATGCTGTTCATCCTCCATTTTTCTCACTTAGTGCCAAGTCGATATAGTTTAAAACTATCAATTACACATATTAGTCAGTTATATGTAATTGTCCCAGTAGCTTATACATCTCATGCACACTCTCTCTCAATATCATGGAGCGTTTACATCTCACGCTCATATATATATATATATATATATCAGTATGGAGCGGTGCTATCAGTACACTTGGGATCTCAAGCCTTTTGCTATCTCTCATGAGCATATGGCAACTCAGAGACTCCCATCACATGTCATGCTCACTGGAACTGTACATATACATTTCCACTATCTCACATTCATACTTCGACTAGGGCACTAGAGAATTTAAGAGCCGAATAATGGAAATTGATTCTATTTAGATTATCAGTCTTTAATCACTTCCATATCATTATTTCTCTTTTAAACTCTTTATTGTCCACAATATTCATTTTCTCTTTTATTTCATTAAGGCTGCATCTCACTTGCAGACTTTACTATTGATCATCTCTTACAATCATAGCTCATGAGACAATCATGTTCTCTTCATGTAGTATGGTCTTTAAATTTCTTTTTATAATTTAGATTCCACAATTGAATCCTCAATTTATATATTTAATCACCACATCATCTATATACTTCCACCGTTTCTATCATGTTACGGTGGTTATATGTACAAACATTTCTCATTTATATACTGGCAGTAAATATATCAATTATCTTACTCCTTTGAGTATCATTAATTTCGCTTATCAAATTTGGCTTGATTTTACATCTTGCCACTGTCATGTGATAACCAACACAAATCACCTTCAGTTTTACCTTTGGGAACTGTTTCATATTGATGTTCCCTTCTCATCATGCAACTTATTTCCTTATTCCACTTTCATTTTTTTTTTTCATATTCCCTCTTTTATCTTTTCATATTTTTACTCTCATCCTTTTAGTCGGTTTTCTCAATTGGTATGGTACTATACTGCTAAGATCTTTTAAAATCTTGCATACCATCTTTTCTTTACACTTATCCATTTACTGACTTTAACTTCTTTCTTTAATTACATTATATTAGTAGAGCAGCTAGTCTCATCACTCTTTTTATAGACTGGCAGTAGTATCTAGCTAGACTCATTCATCTCGTATCTCAATCATTATCTCTATATCATAAATAGGTTCACTGTCACTCTATCATTTCGAGATCATATATCTCAAGAGGAGATACTGTCTAACCAAATCTCTTAGTTGTAAATCTTAGCACAATTCCACAGTCTTTAAGAGTTTAAGGATCATACCACAATGCTGCTCATATTCCATTTATATTTTAGACTCTATTAGCATTTCATCAATTTACTCGTGTAAGGATGCCTCATTCATTAGGCTTATATACCTCCACAGGAACTCGTAATTATTTATCGAGTTCTAATCATTATCTTATGACATCAGTCTCCGACTTTTATTTAATGACGCTTTATACAAAGGTAAATCTTATGAACTCCTCATGCATCTCAAATTAGATCAGTGAAGCGTCCATTTTCATGTAGATGAATACCTGTTCTTCACAAAAACTTTATTAATGATAGGAAATTAATACATCCTTTAATTCATCTACATATCAAGGTCATCTGTGCTTCTTTCATTCACACTTATACAGATAACTTCATTATCCTCAAATTTACGTTATCTGTATTTTTTTTTTATCGTTCACACCTTTACACGTGAATTCCATTATCCACACATTTTCCAGAGTTATTTTCTTAAGCCTTTCGGATTCTTTCTATATTCTCCGATATAAGCTTGTAAGTAGATTTCATATCCACAATCGAGTCAATGTTAGCTCGATTTCTCCAGTCTATATAACTCTGAAAATCTTATTAGGAATCACATCCGATACTTTCTTTAATCACACATCTCTTATCATTTCGGACATCTAATCCTTATGCCCTGTCATTTTCACTGTGTATTCTCAAGGCAGAGACATTTACTATTCAAATCATTTTGACACACACTCTACCTTGATTTTACTATTCACTCATTTACAGTACTCCATACAGTACATCAAGTTGTAATGCATATCTCAAATGGTCCGGTTCTATAATTAAATATTCATTTAATACCTCAAAAACAGTATAAATGTATAGAACCTCAATCAACCGTACTGCTATGGATTTCATCAATTTTTGTTTTCTGATCACTTTTTCAGTCATTTTCTGTAATTATTTCACTTTTCATAATATTCAACGATCCCGTTCAATACACTCTTAATTCCAGCCCTTACAGTCAGTAACCAGGCCAATCATCTTATGAAATTCCACTATACACTCTTTGGATCGCATTGTGTAAGGCCTCGGCCCGTCCGCCGTCCGCCTATACATATATATACCGTCCTCTTTTGGCGAGCACACTAGTCCCCTCAAGGATCTATCGTGAGGCCCAGCCCGTTTACTAGGTCACTCACAGCCGCGTCCGAAATCTAAGTGTCAGTGGAATCAGTAATAGGGATCGCTATATTCATATGACATCCTCTGTGCCATTAATAAATCCATTTCTATCAATGGATTCAAGATCACTTGGTTTTATCACTATTCAAAACTTCGCCCAACATAGGGGCATTTTCGTCATTTTGACATTTCTTTCTTTCTCAGTATACATTTAGATCAACGATATGATCATCTATGTGCTGATAATATCCTTTCTGATACTTATATCAGCAATTAAAATCTCATTCGATTTCGACAGAGAAGTTCACTAAAATCCACAATTGGATTATTTTGCATGAAATGCAGCTTTATATCATTAATTTCTCTGTCAAATCACTCAAATCCAACTTCTGTTGGTCTATTCTGACTCCCAGTAAAATTTTGGAGTCAGGGGTATTTTGGTCATTTTTGGCCAAAAATTTTCTCTCTCTTCAAATTACCCTCAATCGGTGATCTTAAAGTCTATTTAATGATAATATTTCATTCCCCTCCTTTGTATCATCACTTTCAGGTCTCAGTTCGATCCGGACAGAAAAGTACTGGTGGGGCCCTCACCGAGTCCTTTCGGTTCCTTACCGAACAGGCCTACATTTAAATGATAAGAATCACCAACTTTCTGGTAATTTCTGAGCCTATTATTTCTTTAACATTCTCAATTTATACTTTCTCACTCCCTTTAATTTATTTTTCTCAATTTACAATCATTTATTTTCTTTATGTATTCAGACGACACAGTACTACCGGGGATGTTTAACACTTTTTCTTCCAAAAGTATTCACAGACATCAGGCCAACCATGCTCTGATACCATTAAATCTGTAACGACCCGTTACCACATTTTTCACCTTATTTTACACAATTTATCCGGTTGGGCTGTCTGTGATACTTCACTTGTACTAACTATTAAACAATTTTACATAACATTGTTTATATTATACACATCCCCTATCTTAATTAATTAGATAAGTAGTACTGTAGACATGTCTAAATACAGAAAATAACTGATCGTACCTCATATAAATCAGTCGGTCTGTCACATCGTCCATTATGTGCAGCCATGATCCACAATCAACTGATCTCACAATCATCAAAACCTGAGATGTTAATATTGGGGAGTGAGCAAACCACGGCTCAGTAAGAGAGTTATATGTCACACTTGATATTCAGCTATCTATATGCTGAAAATATTTTTTCATTTTTATTTTTTTTAAAATCTTCCTAGCTGGCTCTAGGCTCACATGTAGGAAGGATACTACAGTCGGCTAGGGATCCAGATAGAGTAAGGTAGGTATTTTAGAATACCATACTTGTTCCGGAACCTAGAAGCAACTGTAGAGAGTGCTAAATCCATTTTTTTCTCAAAACGATATGATTCTTATTTTTTTCACAGAGTAAACCACTTATTTCTTTTCACTTCACTATCCTTTAAAACACGTGACAGTTCAATAGTAAAACAGTGGTTTACTTCTCTTCTCTTCAGTACAGTGATTTGTGAATATCCAATCATTGGATAAACACTTCTTCGATTATTTCTGTCTTAGAAATAATTCTTATGTTATTCTTTTAGAATAAACATTTATTTCTCTTTTCAAATCAATAACCGTATCGTACAGTTCAGTAAACAGTAAATGGTAGCCTTAAGTTCAGTAAAACAGTAATCAGTGGCTACCATTTCAGTGTACAATACAGTTCTGTAAACACAGTATTTTGGTACGATTTTTCATCAGTAAACAGTAACCAGTGCTCAGTACAATAAACAATACAGTAAATAGGATTCCGTAAATCCTTTCAGTAAACAGTAATCAGTGTGTGAGACTAGGCATCAAATAAATCATGCTCTCATTGTTCCCTCAGGAACACAAGTCGTCCGCTTTTGGGGTGCACCCGTAGGCCATCGCCCCTCACGGCTATCTCTACTAGATCTATGGCCATAATCTATAAGTGGTCCTCGGGTCCACTTGCCAAGTGACCTCGAGACCTCTGATGACTTGGCGGGTCCATCAGCCTTGTGACACCCTGAGGTGCACCCGTTGGTCCATCGACCCGAGCCACCGCCCCAGGTGAGTCACGCAATTACATGAATAATAATGCATGAATTCAGGGCCTAAAGTCTCAAAACAGTACAAACCGTACCATAACCTTTATGGATTTTTAAACACCGTAAATCAAATATCCATAAGGCTCACATGTAAATATAATCACCTTTATGAAATTTATTAAATAAATAACATTTTTCAAAATGTTTCATAAAGGTATAAATCATATTTCTCATACGGTGAAAACAGTTATAAAATAGTTGCACTGTAAAACAAATCTCATGACAATGTCTTTTTCACCGTAACCCATGTATGCACGCCTTTCCGTGCTATCCATCGAAAACATAGTTTTTAAAATCATCGGAATTCAATTCAAATATTTTTGTAATTTATGAAAAAGTAAAATATTTATTTTCCAATTTCAATTCCGTCACCATGTTTTCTTCTAAAACACGTGTAGAGACCTCTAGTCTCGAAGTCATAGTTTTTCATCATTTCTTAACCTTTATGGGATTTATATAATTATTTATCTCACAATTAAAACCATAAAGGTTTTATATTAAATCAAGTGAATATTTAAGAATATTTATAAAAATATTCACTTCAGTCTCTTTTTCATTTTTATCTCGTTTTCACGTGAAATATCACCTATCGGGTGAATTTTCGGTGATTTCCTTTTCACCATACTCAAAAACATGAATATTTTAAAATCAAATATCATTATATTCATGTTTTATGAAATTTACTTGATTTCTCGATTTTCGTACCTGAAAATCGTTTCACGTGAAATCAAATCTTTTATTTTGGTTTTCAGTGATTTTCGGTAAATTTCAGTAATTTTTCGATAATTTTTCGGCAGTATGACGGCTGCCGATTTGGCTAGCCTCCTGCACCGAAAATACAGTTTATATTTCTCAACTGGTATTTCACCACAATTTAAAACCGATAAATCACCACATTATAAACCAATAATTATCAATAGCATTTAAAAATTAAATGCAATTTAAAAACATGGCCGAATATCCTTACAGGCGGCACATGTCTCCCTTACCTGTTTCGGGTCGACGACTGCCTCTCGAAGGTCGCGCCCGTGTTCACCTCGCCCGATTCCATCGACTCGGTCATCGAGGGAATTTTCTGGAAATTAAATTCTAAAATTTAGAATTTTTCCATAATTATTTAAATAAATAATTTAACACTTTTCGGGATTTCTTACCGATTCCTGTAATTCTCGGGATTTCCCGTAGTTCCCGAATTCTCGAGAATTCTCCAAATTCCCGGAATTCCCCTTTTTTTTTCTTTCTCTTCTTTCTTTTTCTTCCTTCTTTCTTTTTCTCTTTTCTTTTCTTTTCTTTTTTCTTTTTCCTTTTTCTTTTCTTTTTCTTTCTTCCCAGCCGGTTCGGTCAAACCAGTCAACCTTCCTCCACGGCCGGTTCTCCTCCGGCGGCCGGTTCTCCGGCGGTTCGACGGCTCCACAGCTGGCCGGCACCACGGCGAAGCCGGATCTGGCCTCCGTTCGTCACGAATCGACGGCACGGCGACGGATCTACTCGGTTTTGGTTCGGTTTCTTCTCCTCCTCCGTCGGCCTTCCTCCGCCGTTCACCGCCTGAACCGTGGCCTCCTACCTCTTCCTCTTCCTCCGGTGAAGCTTCGATGGCAGTGGCGGCGACCGATTTGGCCGGCACCGCCAGATCTCGTTTTCTTCTTCTTCCTCGATTTTTCGCCGGTTTCGCGTCGATTCCTTCTCCGTTTCCCTTCACCAGCGTTGCCGTCGGCTTCCTTTTTCTTTGCCGGCAACGACGCTTCTCCTTTCCTCTCTCTTTTCCCTCGCCGACGGCCGCTGACGGGGGCGGCTGCGCCTGGGGAGGCAGAATCGGGGTCTTCCCGATTCTGTTTCTTCTGTTTCTGTTTTTTTTTTATATATTATATTTATAACTATATTATAAATATAATATTAGTATTATATTATATAGTATTCTACTATATAATATCATATAGATATATATATTATATGTCAACACATATATATATATATTTAATATATATATCTACATACTTTTTTTTTAACTTAAATTACATTTATATATTTTGATATAAATGAGATAATACTATATATATTGTATTTACAATATATATATTTTCTTCCTCATTTTCTTATTTAATTTGGATTTCCATATATCCAAATTAAATTTCCTTACTTTCCTTATTTTATTTCCAACTTAATTTCCTTCACTCGAAATTTCCCAATCCGTCACTTCCTCAATTCTCGGAATATTCCACAATATTCTGATCTCATATTATATTTATTTATTCATTTCACTAAGTTTCCAATATTAATAATTTCCCATAAATGGAAAATTTACGGTTATCACAATATGTCTTGGAATGTCCTTCTAATTCTAGAGATCTTCCTTTGTTACTTAGAGTCATTTAAGATCATTTATCCTATTAGGTGATTAAACCTTAAAAATCAATAGCCCAAGATTTAATACCAATTATTGGCTCAAAATAAATCAAGAGAAGAGTGAATCAGTTTTCTAATCTAAATTGGATTTTCTAACTTAATTTACCAATTAGCTCTAGAACTTATCACAATTTCAATTCATTCAAAAAAATATAAAATGAATTTTAAATTAAAAGAGTTAAGAAATAGAAATACACATAATCAACTTATAGAGGCTTGGTTTCTCTTGTGCTTATGTCATCTCCCTTTAGTTTTCTCTTACAGGGTCTCAAATTCACTACTTAAATTTGCTTACAACCCTCTTTTCTGAAGGCTCAAGAGTAACCTCTACAACCCTCATTTTGTTTGGCTAAGGAGGAACCTTTCTCACCCTACTAAGTGATGTTACCCTAATCCTCATATAAATTGTTACTATAGGGTTTCACTCTCCCTAGCTCACAATAAAAGTTTTTGTGTACAAGATGGTAATCTTTTTAACCTCTAACAAGGGTAAATGATTACCAGTTTGGCACACTAATTGGGTAAAAGATAGGTACAATAAATGAATACAAGAATTTTTGCCTCTTGAAAGGATTGGAAAAATAAATGATCACTAATAGAATATTGGAAGTTAAAGCTCCTACTATTGAACCTTTTGAATTTCTTTGTATACCCCTTGATCAATTTCTAGTATTTTCTGAGCATTTAATGAATTTCTTCATGTTGTCTCTCTCAAAACTGGCCATTGGAACTTGTCGGACTCGAATGGTATTGATACCTTATCTTGGCATATCGATACCTTATGAAGAAATTATGTACTCAAACACAAAGGGTATCGATACCAAAACAAGTAGTTTGCTTTTGTTTGATCATCATGATAGGGGTATCAATATTGTCTATTTTCACAAGTAAAATTGAAATGAGGATATCGATACCTTTACCAAGAGTTTCGATAACTTGGAAGTAAAACACAGTTATAGCTAAATTAAGCATGCATTCATTATCTAAGGCATCATTGAAAACACCAAACAAGCAATGACATAATTTATCATTCAATCACATACATATTAGTGTTTTACTATGTCTCCAGTCATCTTAGCAATATTTCTATATATCATTCTTCAATTAGTTCTGGTAGAAATATGCTAAAGTGTCACTAAAAAAATCTAATTCACTTAAGTTTTCTAGGTCGCATCAAAATTTTATGTATTTCAAAGCTAACAAATCTATTTACGTTTTTATATATGGAAATTCAAACATTCCTATACATAAGAATACTTTGCATGACAATGATAAAGATTCGTCCGGCAAGAATCCTCAAGTTGAGATGCTTATAATTAACCAATCCAAACATTGGTCCCAACTTGATATCATGTAGTATTTTGCTAAATTTCCTAGTCTTTCCTTTAAATTGTTTCTTAATTCAGTATGACTCATGTTTATCCTTACTCCTCAAACTTTAATTAACAAAACATTTAGATTAATCTTGATGTATGCTAAGAAGTAGAAAACCCATGTTACAATTTACGCAATGAAAGCACTAGTGAAATCAATATGTTTTATAGTGTGGACCTAAGTATAAGGAACTATTGAGTGAGTTTTGTTGTGATAATGGTATGCTTTAGTTGGATGAGAATAGAAGTGTATAGGTGAAGGATAAAGAGCATTTAGATGATTGTTATCCACCAATTTATTTAAATTTATATGCTGATAATGATATTATTCATGATAAAGATGATGACTGTGATGTTGATAATGAGATGATGAGTGGCAAGAATCTATCAACAAGAATAAGTTGAAAAATCTTAGAAAAAAAAAAGAAACACAAAAACTTTAACTAAAGCAGAAGGAAATGTAATAAGGTTAATATTTGCGTTCTCAGAACTCTTATAATTACGAAAGATAAATGCATTTTTATGCTAATATAGATTAAGGAATTCTTTTACAATGGTGATGAAGCTATCAAAACTTTGGAAGTTGGTAAATTTCTTAGTTTATCCTTTGTAGATGAAATGAGATAATTATATATTGATAAATTTATGGAACTTGAACAAGAGAAGTAGAAGCTCATGACAGTATTTAGTTGTGTTTTTTATGCTATTTATACTTAGATGGTGTTTCAAGTCGAATGGAATTATTTTTTGACTCTTGTTCTCTATTTTTGGCTTCAACCTAGAACAATGTGGTATTTTCTTATATGTGACAGGTTTTCAATTGGGTTTTGTTGCTATGGTTTTTTTTTATATTTTCAGATCTTTAATTGTCTAGGATTTTATTGGAACATTGCATTATCTTTTGGGTTGGTTTTTGGCTTCGGTTTGCATTAAGACTTACCAATTAGTGGAACTTACCTTATTTGCAGCAATAACATATTTGTTATTCCCTTCAAAAACTTTTATGTTGACATCGGTACTAGCATATGTGATATTACAAGAACAAAAAAATTATAATGATTAGGGATAAAAGATGTGACTTTTTTAAAGCTAACAAACTTAATTTTCTTAAACTTTCACAAGGAGAAGAATCTAAAACTTGTGAATTTGAAGTTCACATTGTAAGTTTCATTAAAAATTACATTGGCTTATTGTTTGTTTACTATTTTTTTAATTTAAAAGCTTTACCATATATATTGAAAAATCCAGCATTAGAATATAATTTTTACTTGAGCATGTAGTCTCAAAAAAGTTAAAAAGTTATGATTTTTTTACTCAATTTCTAAGATTTTACATATTGTGTTATATTTCGTGTATATAATTTATTTTAAAATTTACAGACATGAGTCGCAGGCCATTCAAGATATTGTTAAGCAGGTTCAAAGTAAACTCCATCACAAGGCTTTATATGTCTCTCCTTATCTAGTTGGAATAGATTCTCTTGTGACACATATTAATTGGTGGTTAGAAGAAGATGGATCAAATAAAGTTTGCATTGCATCAATTTATGGAATTGGAGGGATTGGGAAGACAACTATTGCCAAAGTCATTTACAATCAAAACATCCAAAGATTTGAAGGTTATAGTTTCTTAGCCAATTTTAGAGAAACAAGTGAAGAACGTAATGGTTTGGTTTGTTTGCAAAGACAACTTATTTCAGATATTGTTAAGGGGAGAGCACAGAAAATACACAATATAGATGATGGAATTAATAAGATCAAAGAAGCAATATGTTGTAGAAGAGTTCTTCTTATTTTTGATGATGTTGATGATTTGGGAAAAATAACTAACATGATTGGAACCAAAGTTTCTTTTCATCCAAGAAGCAAAATCATCATAACTAGCAGGCATCGGTATATACTAAATTCTCCTTTTATTAGCCAGATGTTTGATTTGGAAGCACCATCCAATTATGGAGACTTTTGCAAAGTATTTGAAGTAAAAGAATTAGCTTTCAATGAATCACTTCAACTTTTTAACTGGTATGCCTTTTGCCATAACTCTATACCTGAGATTTTTATGGAGTATGCAAGCAGTATAGTAAAACACTGTGGTGGGCTTCCATTAGCTCTTCAAGCTTTGGGTTCTTCTCTATTTGGCAAAAGTATGAGTGTCTGGAAAAGTGCATTGGAGAAATTGGAAGCAATCCCTGACAGCAAAGTTCAAAAGATTTTAAGAGTAAGCTATGATTCCCTTCAAGATGATCATGATAAAAATTTATTCCTTGACATTGCTTGTTCATTCATTGGGAAAGATAAAGATTATACAACTACAATTCTAGATGGTTGTGATTACTATACAACGATTGGAATTGAAAATCTCATAGGTAGGACTCTTTTAATTGTTAATGAAAAAAACAAGCTAATGATGCATCAAATTGTCAGAGATATGGGACGGGAAATTATTCGTCAAGAATCCCCTTACCTTGGCAAACGAAGTAGGTTGTGGCTTAAGGACGCATTTGATGTAATAAGGGAAAAAATTGTGAGAAACTTCACTCTAATCTATCTATTTTTGTTTTTAATTTTATCATACTACTATTTTTTCAATAATTTCCCTTTCTTAAAAAAAATATTTCTCTAGGGTTCCAAAACAATTAAGTGCCTCACTCTTGACCTTCAACAATTGCGAGAAGATAGGTTCAGAAGGGCAACTCCAAGTCTACATTTTGCAAAGCATTCAAAAAGTCAATTTGTCATGTCAAATGAGGATGATATGGAAACTGAAGCATTTGCAAAAATGAAAAGACTTAAACTACTTCAGCTAGATTATGTAAAACTTAAAGGAGACTTCAAAGACTTCCCCAAAGGCTTAATATGGTTGCGTTGGCATGGGTTTTCTTTACAATCTCTTCCAATGGATTTTGATATTCAGAGGCTAGTTGTTCTTGACATGCGCTACAGTAGCCTAAAATATGTTTGGAAGGATGCACAGGTATGATAACTACTAATTTCTCTTTCTATTTATATTTTGAAGTGATGACACATTTATATAAAGAGATTTTTTTTTCTACAGTGTCTTCCAAATTTGAAGATTCTTAATCTCAACCATTCACATTGCCTTCTCAAAACCCCAAACTTTTCAGGACTCCCAAGTCTTGAGAAGTTGATGCTTAAAGATTGCATAAAGTTGATTGAGGTTGACCAATCCATTGGTGAGCTAAAGATACTTACTTTCTTAAGCCTTAAAGATTGCAAAAATCTTATGAAACTTCCAAGGACAATTGGGTTGCTAGTATCTATTGAAGTGCTTATTTTATCTGGTTGCTTAAGACTTGAAGATATTCCTAGGGAGTTGTATAATATGAAGTCATTAAAGGTACTTAATTTAGATGAAACTGCATTGAATCAATCGAAATCATGGGTGTCTTGGCTATCATTGAAAAGAAGCAAAGAATTGGGTTTCTTTTGGGCATCTTTACCCTGCTCTTTGGTAAAGTTAAGTCTGGAAAGTTGTAGACTATCTGATGATGTTATGCCCAATGATCTTAGTAGCTTACCTTCATTGAAATGTTTAAATTTAAGTAAAAATCCACTCCGTAGCCTACCTGAGAGCATTAAGAGCCTTTCAAAGCTCGATGAACTTCTACTGACTTCTTGCACAAAGCTCCAAGTGATTCCAAAGATTCCAATAGTCTTGTTGGATTTTGCTGAGATATGCACATCAACGTTTCCAACAATGGTCGTGCTCTCCTCCTTAGCAAGCTTTTTTTCTTCCAAACGGTGTATTATTTTTGGTTGTGAAAGACTGACTGAGGTTCAAGATGTATTTAAGTTGGAGCCAATTGAAAACTTTGAAGCAGAAGAGATTAGAAGTTTATTCAACGTGGACCTTAGTGACAGTTGTAAAGTGCAACTTTATAACTACCTAACAGACACAAAAATAGTTGTTACCCCACAGGTCTTTTCTTTAATATCTCTCTAAGTTTTTATAACCTTTCTTATTTTTCTTATATTACTTAATCAATACATTTTTAATTAACTCACGATTTTGATAAATCAGGTATTACATGAATGCGGTATAACTAGCACTTTTATTCAAGGAAGTGAGGTTCCAATCTGGTTTAAGCATCGCACTAAAAGGCCTCATATCGCTTTTTCTCTCCCAACACCATCTCATCCTGGTGAAAAAATTAGTTGCATCAACTTATGCATTGTTTTTTCTCTCGTTAGCGACCAAATTTTTGGATTTCTACCATTTTTGTCAATTTCTAATGAAACCAAAGAGATTACACGAAGTTATTTCTCAAGTTTCATTGGAATTCCTGAAACCAATAATAACACAATGTTGTGGTTAATCCATTGGCCAACAATTGGTTTTGAATGGGAAGGTGACAATTCTCTAAGCTTTAGAGTTGTGTCTTCTGATCTCAACATAATAGAATTTGGAGTTACATGGGTGGAAGAAAACAACATTAGATATAATTTCGACTCTCGGCACTACTATCCTACAGGTATGAGTATAATTCCAAGGGATTCGATTTTATATACTAGTTTTTCTACTTGTCATTTTTACTTGAATTATTTAATATATGAATGTTATGATTTAATTAACATATATAAAATTATAACCAATAGACGTAACTATATGATAATTTTACTATAAGATGTGTTTATATTTATTCTCATATATTTACAATACATCTAACATATTTTACACCAAATAACACTAAAATTACGCTTAATCATATAAATTTTAATTAACCTAACAATAAGATCTTACTATAAAATTTTAAAAATTGAATCAGACCTTTGTCAGCCTTGCTTTTAAATTCCGTTTCAACTTGTGTAAGATTTGTTTTATTTGAAGTTAACTCCAATAACATTTATTATGTACAAAGCTTTAAGTTGATTTTTTCCCTTAAAAAGTACTTGTTGGCACATTTTTGTTATAAGGGTTGTTTTATTTTACTCACATTGTTGTGAAAACATAATACATATACTTGATGAATGATCATTAGAATTGATGATAATAATAACATCTATTTGTCATGTCTTCTAGGAAATGGAGGAAATGGAGAGAATGTGGCAAGACACTTGAAGTTCGAACTAACTGAGGACTTGTTCAATTTCAGCCCTTATGGAAATTTTAAAGTGCAATTTTACAATCATTTAGAGGAATCAAAAATGGTAGCTTCGCCAAAGGTGCAATTATTACTTTACCAAGTTTAGCTTTATTAATGTTTTTACTTTACTATTTGTTGTTTACATTTTTGCTTTCATATAATTTTTATAAAAACAATTACCGCATAACTGGATAATAAATAATTGAATTAATTGACTTCACTCAATTTTAGAAAAATTAAGGTTATATGAGAAAGTGTCACACTCCAAAGATATGACAGTTCATACACTTCTTCTTTACTTATGCGAGATTTAGAACTTATAGACTAACTTTTTCTTTTCTTCCTATACAATGGTTTGTCATGTTAGTTGTTTCTTCTTCTTAATATCGGTAGATAACTACCTAAATAGGATTAAGACATCCTTCATAAGGTCCCAGTCTTACATTACGTCATTTAACATTCATATGAACTTCAAATAGAATTCCAGTGTAAAAGCATAAACCTCGATTTATCACTTCTCAGGTCATCACTCAATTTAGTAGTCAAAAACTGTCAACATGAAACCTGAATATCCTATCGCACTCATCAACTTCATATTCTATAACGTGTTCAAGTTTCATAATTTTCAGAGTCCATTAAGACCCTTAAAAAATTTCCAAAGAAATATTATATTATTTTTCAGCTTTCGGCACATTTTACAATAAAAATTAATTTACATTTCGTTTTTCAATAATTTAATCAATACAAACACATATACAGCTAATACACATCCCATAACATAGTACTATTGAAAACTGTCTAAAAATAAAGTCATTTAATAGTACAAATCATATACCAAATATATGCTGCGAGCACTTTGGCGCTTAAGAACTGTCGGAACTAGCTACGATAGTTGAAACTGATTACTATCCCGACTTAATGTCATGACTTGAAGGCCGTGACATATACTTATAATCTTACATAAATTCTGTCTTACAAATTTACAAACTAAATTTTTTTTTTCAATTATGATTTGTATTCAGTGTCAGTGTAATCACTATGCAATACTCACTAATCTCTTCATTATACTCAAACTTCAATAGCTTAAACTTTAATCCATGGTTGAATTTATTTAACTCTCGACAGTAGGTAATAATCATTTCTATTTCACAATATTTTCTCACCTAGAAAACAACTTGAAAATATCCCCTTATATAAAGAGATTTTCCCCAGTTCAAACCACCTGCAATATTACATTCGTTACATACATCACATACACAACAATCGCTTTCACATTCCACATCAAACTCATTAATTAGATATTCTATCAACAGTCCTAATATCCACAACTACTTATTGACTTCATATCGTATCCATCACATCTAACAAAGATAATATATTTACATATCGAAAGATATTTAAATAAGACAGTAAATCGTTCATCTGTTCAGCCTACATCCCACCCTATAGTATAGTAACAAAAACTGCCTGAAATTTAACCTTATATACAAAAAGAGTACTACTGTACCAAATTGATCAAAAAGAATCTTCTCTAAGAGTTAGGACGATATTTTAGGCCTCAACAGATTTCGGATAGATCTGAAATACTTCTCCAATTCTATACTCAATCTGAAAAGGATTAGAATAGATTTTCATGAGTGAGAGCACTATAAGTCATTTATATAAGTGTAAAAGTAGAATTATACTATTCTAAATGCAATGCATAAACCTGTAAGTTTGCGATCATAATTTATCATTTCAATTGATAACATCTCATAACTATACCGAGATCATGTTCTAAATACTTAAGATAGATTAAGTTTTTGGATTATCGATAAAGGTATTTTGCAGTACCTCATTATCCCTGTCTGTAACACCTGTCAACAATGCAACTATACCATATCATACGGCCCAATATTAATCCTTAATATACATATTTATCCAATATAAGTCCACAATAGATAACATTCGATCAAATATCAATCCACAATATCATTTGCTATCCCAATATCACAATCCATGTAGCCCATACATAATGAATTCAGCCTATCATGTAGTGAGTATAAAGTACATTGAATGAGTAAAAGCATGAAAGTTATAAAATCCCTTCATACTACCTTCCACATGCTCAAACTGTATGAAAAGTCACCTTATAAATCATCGATATTGTACAAAGTTTCCAAAATCCAGTCCAGAGCTTATGCTATTCTCAAGCTCAAGGTTCACTATCATAGTTTATATATACAATAATCACCACATTTTCACATGCACAGTGATGGTTGGGCTATCTGTGATGCCTTTATCATACACTTATGTTAAATAGTAACATTTTACAAAATATAATTTATTCAATTTATAAAGTGGAAATATTTACAAATAGTAATTCTTCAATATTTACATCCCTTGAATGCAGTTTACAATAAAGTAGTATTGTACAATTATGTCTAAATATATATAAAATAATATGAGTGTACCTCCAGGATTTATTATGCACTGCCTCGGAATAATAAACACAACCTAAATCCTCGAAAAGTATCTCAAGCAATCCCTGCAAGTATCTGGGGAGTGGGAAAAATAAGGGGTGAGCAAAATGTGCTCAGTAAGAGAATCGTATGCAAGACTGATATTATGAAATCTATATGCATAAAAGCATTTATTTTCCTAATAGTGCACTACAGTTGATAAGGAAGGATACTATAGTTGGTTAAGGATCCGGAGGGAGTATCGGAGGTATTTTAGAATACCTGTCGTGTCCTGAAACCTAGAAGTGACTATAAGGAGTAAAATTTGAGTTTGATATGAAATATCATTTAATAATAATAATTAAATAAATAATTACTCAAATCAATGATTTATAAAACCATTTAAATAAAATACTTTAACTAGTAGTTTACCAAACTTTAAACACATTTCATACACTTTGATAAAATCCAGTAAACAATATAGTATCAGTTCAGTACGGTAAACAATTCAATGACAATAACAATAAATAGTTTCAGTAAACAATAAACACTTTGGTAACAAAAACGGTTCAGAAATGACAGTTCTATAACAGTAAACAGTAACCAGTAATCGATTCTTTTAGTAGCAGTAAACATTTCAGTAACTATAAGCAATTCAGTATTAGTAGCACTTTGGTAACATTAAATAGCTTAGCATCAATAATAGTTTAATAAAACGATAATCATAAAATCATATATATAATTTTATTTAAGTAATTATATCATATATAACCCCTTTCCACCACTAATGATCAAAATCATTAAACACAATACAGTAAATTTTTCAGTAAACAGTACGAAAATCAACTCGGTAAACAGCATGGTAAATCGTTCAGTAACAGTAAACACTTCAGTAACAGTAACAGTTCAGTGAAAACCGTAACAATAAACAATAACACCTGAATGGAAATTAGGCAACACCTTGAATATATCATGCTATACAGTAGCCCTGAAGGGTAACAATAACAGTAACACATGAGACATATGGCCATAGTCGATGAGTGTCCTCAGAGTACACTTGTCAAGTGACCCTGGGACTGTTGATGACTTGGTGAGTCAATCATCCACAGTAACAGTAACACTTGAGCATGATATAGGGCCTACAGTCTCAAAATAGTAGTATCACCTTTATGGAAATTAATAAAAATAGATAAAATCTTTAGTCAGTCCGTAAAGGTTATTATATAACATAGTGAACAGTTCAGTGAAAACGGTTTATAAAATATTCACTCTTCAATAATAATTTTCATAAATACTCTATTTCACTGTAAAACACTTATATAAACATCTTAATGCTTTCATTTCGATGAAAATCTATTACATGAATATTTAAATATTGTTTTTTGGTAAATTCACATTTTATAAAAAAATATTAAATATTTAATTTCTAAGGCTAGGAAATCACTCAATAGTACACTTAAAATATTTCATGATATTTTAGAAAATTTTCTAAGAAATTTCAACAACATAACTGCTACTGTTGACCTAGCCTTCCTGCACGAAAAACACAATTCACAATCCAGCAAAAAGCTACAATTTTGCATAATTCCAAGGCAATTGAGTACCAAAATATTCCCATAAAATTATTCTTGTTAAAACCATGCCTTCATAATATCTCTACGGCCGACAACCTCATCCCTTACTTGTCTATTGTTATCGACTTTCTCGATAGCACCACTTGTAACTTAATTCTCTCGGGTTGCAAAATAATTCACCAACAATATTTATTAACCTCAATTAAATTTTTAAACTATTTTCCTTCAATAATCGCAGCCACATTTTACATTGGAAATATTAAATCAATATAAATTCTACTGGTGCTTAAACACAACTTCACCGTTTTAAGTCCGATTTTAAATTTGATTGCACCGGTGGATTCCTCATAATTTTTACAATATTATGCTATACTGAATTCATCAAAATGCAGCACAAAACTACCTGCCCTTAGTCATGACCGAATGGTATCTATGGAAGAACATAAGGTTCTTCAACAATTTAACCTTTCTTTCGTGAGTATTCATACTTAAGTATGCTCATTCATCATTTTAGCACCATTTTCATGCATGAAAGAACATGTTTTCATCAACTTCCATTCATGGCCAAATGCTCTAGGAGAAGATTTAATGAGTTTCAATCAAAACCAATGCTAGATTAATGCTTAACATGCTTAAATACACCATTTTCTAACCTTGGAATTAAATAAATCCATAGGTATAAGGAGAGCTCACCTTGACTGAAACCTTCTGCTCTCTTTCCTCTTGATTTTGTCACTTTTACACTAAGATTTTGGTATGGATAGATAGAGCTTGATGAGTAGGACAATTTTGGTAAAGACACTTTAGTGAAATAAGGTTGTTTTAATGGTGATTTATAAGCTTTTCTTTTCTTTCTTTCTTTAACTGTGAAGACGTGAGGGAGAGGTTGAAGATGAGTGAATAGTGGCCGGCCAAATGTGGGGAGAATAATATAGAGTCTTCTAAAAAGGGGCAAAATTACCAAAATGCCTCTGGTTATGAGATATTTGGACAAAAATACCCTTAAGCTTCCGTAATTTTTATAACTATGTAATTCCACTTCAAAAATTCAGATTCCATCACCAAAAATTATTATTAAACATATTTTGATGAATAAAGGTGGTTTGGTTTGGGTTTGACCTATCGTGAAGGTGAAATTATGAAATACCCTTATCGGGTAAATCGCGTAAATTACTTATTTAACAACAAATTCGATCTATCTATTGACATAGCGTAGGACTTATTTTCATGTAAAATATCATGCTATATTTATTTGGTTCAAATTCATTTTAGTTTGACCACAATTTACGAAAATGCCATCAAGTTATGTCTTTAATCGTTATTTTCTAAATTGTTTGCACACATCCCAAAAATAATATAAATAAGGCATTTTAGGCTCAAAATTCTTTCCTTAGGCTTATCATACCCTTCAAACACTGGTTGACCAGTTTCATGCCAATCAGGGCATTATTGAACAAGTGGGGCCCACTACACTATTTCCTTTATTACTTATGTAGTACACTGGAATTAAACAGTGATAAGACATCTGACACATATAACAGTAATAGATACACGACTCTCACATTCACTATGCATGAACACGTTTCACTCATGATTTCAAAATCATAACACCATTGAAAAATCATGTCACAAGTAGTATCAACCATGTTTAGAACCAATGCAGTCTCAAAACATGTCATGTATAACATTGATACTTTGCCACTAGTAAATAATATACATTCATGCACGATAAAAAAAATTATGTTTAAATACTATGCATGGTTTGATAAACATTTCACTATTCAATAAATATTTTATTATTCGATAAATCTTTCACCATTTAATAACCATTTCACTGCTTCAGTCCAAAGCTTATAGCCCGACTCAAGGTTCACTTATTCAATAAAACAATGTTTTGATAAAACAGTAGTAAGTACTGAGATTAGGCATACTTTCCACTTTAACAATAAAGACTTATCCCACAATAACTGTCAATGGGCCAATCGTCCCTTAAAAGGGCGTTTTCTATGGCAATAGATCCATTAAACTCTAGTTTCATTGATCAAGTGAGAATTGGAACCTATCCTTAATTATGGTCAGACAAGTCACTATGCCTAAGGATTAATGATCTACTTAAGTGAGTCCATTGGTGCTTTATTGCCACTATCAAAACTGCCATAACCTCTAAAATCAAAAGTCCACTAATTTTTAAGTTCAATATTTAAAAAATCTAAATGTTCTAAAAGAACTATAAAAGCTTTATTAAGCTTTCTTTCCAAAATCATTTATACACATGCAATCATGCCAAATGCTACTTCAAATTCAAAGTTGCACTTCAATAGGTTCACTTATTCAAATAAGTCAAAGTTCCCAATGTATGCATTAAAATTGATGTATAGCTCTTAACTTTCACTTTTATATCATGCAATGCTTTATGCTAGTGCATTTAAAATATGAGTTTTAAAACAAGAGTGATGTGGTGTGCAATCGTCGCGTCAATGTAACACTAGTCATGACTATCCAAATTGTATCTCAGTATGGTGCCTATCTTATGCCAAATCTCACTATCACTTAGCTATCTCAATTCTTCACAAAACACAATAAATAAGTATTTATTCAAGTAATTATAATTATAATTATAATTATATCTTTATAATTATAATTATGTCCCAACACTATCCATAAAGCATTATAATTATATCTTTATTATTGAGGTCGTGCTACTTCAGTAAACAATCAATCATAGCACATTCTTTCACATTTCACGTGTCAATTAATAATTATTCGGGCATCAATATCATGTTGAATTAAGCAGCTAATCTACTGAACCCAAGTCAACTCATAAACAATTATTTAATCGACTCACCACAGTCAGATAATATTTCTATGGCCATCAATCACTTTTCATCTATACTCCATATTGATATCTAGGACATTAGTATCATTTTAACTTAATTGGATAACCCACAAATCCCAAATTTCTAGATTCCCATTTTAAATCCGATCATTATTCCAATAGTATCAAACTACCATTCCACAACTTCTAATCAATTCCTCATTAATATTATACATCCATCCAATACTTTCCTTAATCAAAATCAACATCCTAGCATCGCTACACATAATAATTTTTATTAACATCATTACAACTCTATAACTCGTTAACTAATTAAATCTCACTCCCAAACTTTCCAAGTTTGTCCTTTAATACTAAAATCAACCAAGCTTAACACAGTAGAATTTAATTCTAACTTATATAATTAGCTTATACAATATAATGCTAATTTTGAATTATATAAACGTCTTACCAAAATGTCTTAAAGCTAAAGATTTAACCTCCCACAAGCTTTGTCAATCTCAAGTCACTACTTTGTCATTCTTTATTTTTGTATTAAAACTCTAGCAAAATACTCCAAAACTTTTTTCTCTTTTCTCTTTCTTTTCTTTCTTTTCTTATTCTCTCCCCTGTTTTCGGTCAACAACCCCTGATCCAGCCCTTTCAAAATCCTTGGAAATAGTCTTTAATCACCTATGTTTTGGCACTAGAAATAGCACCTAGCTCAGCCAAAACAGTCCTTAATTCTTCTGTTTACACCCTCTTTTTACAGCAGTGAAAGTAATCCCTGTACCTCCCTAAACATCCCTTCATTTCAGCTTAAAAAAAAACACGGTTAAAATCCCTTGATTTAGATCTGCGTACTCCCCAACTTTCAGTCCTAAAGCCCTTAACCACCTCTGAATAACCCTTGATCAACTACTGTAATACTGCTTCCAACCCTTTTGTGATAGCAATTCACTGCCCTGCTTTCAGTTGCCTTTTGGTTCCCTTTTTTCCCAGCTTTCTCCTCTTTCGACTTCACTCTTTTCCAGCCTTCTCCCTACCTCATTCAACCTTCCAACATATCACCCAAAGCTCTTGAACCTACGCCCCTGATCAGCACCAAAAGCTCCTGCTTTAGCCTGGTTTAACCTCACTTGGCATCTTGGTTCAGCTTCAAACTTCTGGTTCTAAGTGTCCCTTCCAGCCCTTAGCAATAGCTCTCGACCTACTTCAACATTTATCCTTCACTCTTTCCTTTCCTTTCCTTTTGCTTCCTCGTTGCTTCACTCCCTCACTCTTGGTCCCTTTTCTAGACTTGCCCTTCAAACCTTTCCGTTACTTACGTTTAGTTTAAAGTGGGGTGGGTGCAAAAAGGACAAGCAGACGGTTTGGTGGGAAAATTCCCACCAAACCAAAATATTCATTTTATCCATTTATTTATTATTTTATCATTATTATATATTTTATATTTTATTAATTTAATATATAAGCATTGCAATTATATTTATAAATATATTTCACACTTTAGTTATTATATATATATATTTAATTCTCTATTTTTCTTAATATATATATACACACAATTTCTATATTTGGTTTATACATATATTTGCACTTATTATTATTTCTCTCTCTCTCTCTCTCTCTCTCTCTCTCTCTCTCTCTCTATATATATATATATATATATGCACATATATTTCTTGTATTTACTTAATATAGATATGTATGATATATGTATATATTAATTTTATGATAATCCTATTATTTATTATCCTACATGCTTGTGATGTTTAATAAATTGAATCATTATCTAACTACAATTCTTAAAAATCCCAATCCACATTATGCATTTAACTCTCTTGATTTCCTTTATCCTAATAATTCTCAATCCTTAATTACTTTCAATAACACATTAGTCTATTTACGAAGGTTACGAAATTTGCACTTATCATGCTTAACCTGTGAGGAAATAGAGGATGAGTGAGCTAGAGAGCCCAATAAGTTAACCACACAAGTACAAAGGATAGCAACATATTGTTCTAAATGCAATGCATGTACGGTAAACATCATTTCATATAACTTATCCAAATCGATTACTTATACTTTTCACAGTCTTCAATGCACATATACTTCTTAACGATACAGATGCTAGGACTCGGCAACACTGCCAAGGTCTTTCAGGGTCTATTATGGAAGGTATTTTGAAATACCTCATTATTCCCTTGAAATTGACATCACACTAACAATCCTATCTTATAACAATCATGACGTCAATGACTTATGCTGTAAAACTCATTAAACAATGCACATACAGTCTTTAGTAAAAAAATGTACCTGTACAACAACTTAGCTTCAAAACTTCTAGTTTCGTATCATGTACTTATGAACAATGCAATACTTATAACTTCTTGTAAATAATGCAGTACTTATAACTTATCATAAACAATCTTCAGTACTTATAAAACAATAAACAGTAATCATATCAAGTAGGCAATCCATGTTACATTCAACCGATAAAGGCTTTCTCACTATAGTTATTAATATGTCACGTTATACCCCGGAAACTAGGGTGTCATCATATCCAATCCTAGTGATCAACTAAGGATTGGTACCTACCAACGATGGTGTCACACAAGCAACATATGCTTATAAGAGTACGTAGTACATAGTCTATTTCCTTATGCTCTATCAATCTCATGTCATAATGGAATGCCATAAAACTGTAAAATAGTAGCTTATACATGTTTTGAAACTTAGTCACATCATGGATGAAAGCATGGTTATGCTAAATCTAGAAGCTCGTACAATACATATGTTTCAAAACATGTCACATATGAGATTTTAAAGCATTTACACATGTAGACAGAAATCCATGAAAGCTTAAAATCTCGCCAAATATCTTGCTATGCATGAGATGTCATATGCAACAGACACATGACTCATTAAGTACGATCTTAACATATACAAACATCATATTAAAATAACTTCATTAGGTCGAGGTTACAATATTATACTACCCAGCATACAAGTATAAACAGATTTCAATCTTACAAGTTCATATCACAATCCAGCGTTTTCATTTCTACTCATATTCATATATTGTCACATGTACCACAACAGGCTACTATGCCCTACTAGGTGGTATTTGGAACATGATTCTTATATATGGTTCAAAAATAGTAAAATTAATACTTTACATATTCACTTGCACTTTACGATGCTAAAATTCATCTCGTCTAATTAACTTACCAAAGCCCTTTAGCAAAAACTGCTTGATTAAGCTCATATACCTAGGTTACCACACCACCTTCGGTGTCAAAAAAACTACAATCACACACCATAGACTTCGTTGTACTCTAGTTTACACTTTACTTATCATACACATGTAATTTCAATACTTTCACTTAGTTTAACCTTAGGTTCCCTAAGCCTAAAGTTACCAACTTATCGTATTGCTTTGGTCTCACTTCACATTACTTATAACATCAAATTATTCTCTGTAATTACACTAACATATCATAGGATCACAACTATGACACTTCTCTTTCTAGTTGTCTATCACCTTGGCCAAACCTAACATGCCTTCAAACCATCACGTTTTCTTCATTTCAATGCTTCATAACACTTGCACAATGCTCAATTTCATGAATTTCAAGTACTACATCATTAACCCTATCATTTACACATGTTTATACTTATAGAACCATAATGGCCGAACGCTATACCTTAGGTTCCAATAATTCTTTTTTCAATTTTAACTTCATACAACTTCACTACACTTGATAGTAATTAGCATATATAAAAAACAAGACTTGAAACCATGCTAACCTATGTAATCCTAAGTTAGGTGAATTCCACCAAGTCCTTAAGTAGAGCTTTGCTTCAATTTAAAACCATAAAACATCTTCATATAAGTCCCTAAACATCATATATTACAGTGGGAATCAAAAGCTAAGCCTAGATACCATAAACCCCTTTTGGTCGAAACTTATTCAAGGATGAAGATCATGTGTTTCTTTGATGTTTTAAGCCTCGAGGAAGGATTTTAGATGCATTTAGAAGTGAAAATTTGAGCTAAAACTTGAAGAAAATGGAGAGGGAAGCCATGATTTGCATGGGAGCAAAAGGGTTTTCAACTTTTCTCTTTAGCTTCTCTTTAACTTCTTATTCTTTCTTTCTGTACTTTGTGTTTAATAGCATGAATAATAAGGGTCAATTATAAAGTGGCATATTTTATCAATTCTAATGCTATGTTACACTTAGACCAATAGGATAATTTAGCTTATCTAATAAACATAGTCATATTTATCCATATTTTTCCATTTTCTTTTAATTTTATATTGTCTCTTTCCTTATTGGTCTTTTAAGCTTAGTTAGGTGAGAAATCCCTTAATTCCATATGTATCCTAGGCATATAAGACAAATTAATGGGGCTTGGCTAGCTATGAAGAGCAAAGATAGTCTTTTGGCTCAGTTTTACCGTTTTCAATCATTTTCAATCCAATCATTAAAATTTTTGATACAAGGTTTGACAATAAAATTTGAGGCTTTGACATGACTTACCATGACCCCCTAAAGTCAACTCATAGTGTTGTTTTTGGCCATTTGACCTGGTGACATATAAACAAAACTGTTATTTCTTGGTTTGTTGCACTTTTCCCAAAAAAAGGTAAAATCATATTTTAATGATTTAGGATGACTTACTAGAGGCTAGATATCATCATTATATGATGATTTAAATATATCTAGGTAGGTATGCACTCCTGTACAACCCATGTGCCTGCCTATATAGAACTTCACCTTATTGCATCAAAAACCGAGAAATTAGTACTTTGTTATCCTACACTGTTTATATAGTTGTAAATGGATCATATATGTATGAAATTTCAGTTACCACAGAAAGATAGTACATTTTGTATAATTTTCTTATATTAATCCTATTGTTAAGTAAAAACTTAAAAAGAGAGATCAAACAAGTAGTTTTTTTATTTTTATAATGAAAATAACATGTAACTTTAAAATATTCTAAAAATGTCCTTTTATTTATATTTAGAAAGGTTTATAAAGTCTTACCAAGTGTGCATCTTTCCTGGAATTATATATTATTGGTTTATTGGTTGTTGGTTTGATTAATTCATTAGGATTTTCTTTTTGACGTACATAAAAGATTGACTAATTATGATTTTAATTTCCATTATCAGATGTAATTCATCAAAAAACCATGAGTTTAAAGTTTTTATTCGATACACTATGACTAGTGTAAATAAGATTATTTGATTAAAAGGTAAAATGTAACAATTTTTAAATGGATTAATATCTACTTGTTAGTAGAGATTTTGAACTTCAAAAGTGATGTTCAATATGTTATCAATCCTAAATTTTTTTTCTTATTAAAATATATTTACTTTTTTGTATTTTAAACACATATTTTAACTTTTGCTTTTATAAAAAAAAAGAAAAATAAAAAAGTAAAAATAACCTAAAGGCCCTAACCTATAAAATTTACGGAAGATAACTATAGCTATGAGATAATATCTCATTGCATTGTATTTAACTTTCTAATTAAATTAGGTAATATACTTTATACTTTTGTAATATTAAAATTTTTGAATTTGACATAAGGGCTTTTTTCCCGTAAAATATGACATTATGATCCACTAAAATATTTTCTGGTTAAATCATTACAACCATATAAACTTAAAATTTATGCTTTTGAAAAAATATGGACATAAAATTTTTTCAATTTATTTTTTTTACTTTTTTGACATAATCAAAAACTTCTATAACTTAATATAATTTTAATTCAATGTTACAGGTGTTATATGATTGCAGCATAGTTACCAAATTTGATCCATCAAAGGATATTCTACTTAATTACTTTGGCACTAATGTTCGTAGGCCTAAGATTTCATTTACAGTGCCCTCATATTGTGGAAAGATTAGTTGGCTAAAATCGATGATCATTCTTTATGCCAATAACAATAGAACATTGGATTTCTTTCCACAAGTTGAGATTGTGAATGAGACCAAAGGCACAAAGTGGAGCTATGCTAAACATTTTGTCGGATTCCCTGAAACCGAAAGCTTCATAATCTATTGGCTGAGTAGCTGGAAATTTGGAGAGGAACTAGAAGCTGGTGATCGTGTGAACCTTACAGTGCTTTCAGATTTAAGTTTAGCAAAAATTGATATTGACCTCGAATATGATTATGAGCCAGTTGACCAAGACAATCTCATTAATCGGTATTTTCGAGATATGACTAAATATTCTGGTCAATTTCTTGCAACTTATGTCTATTTTTTGTTTGAAGCCCTTCGGGCATCATATAGGATAAGTTTAGCTAAAGAGTGATTGATTGATTGTAGGATTTATTTGGAACAAACAAGATAACTCATCATGCAATGTGTCTTTTGTTCTAAGTCATCTATGACATGCTAATATTGTATCTCTAAGAACCAAAATATAGTAGTTATCTTGTCACGTCTTGAAAAACGTGACATTTTTGCTTCCTTGTACCATGCTTAACTTCTTTAATAACACTAGTGAATTTTAAAATTCTTTAATAACACTAGTGAATTCTAAAATTCACTTTGTTAGATTGGGGTTTGTCACAGTTTGTAATGTACAGTAGTTCACACATTTTCACACTTTAATGTTGGTTAGGCTACTGCGATGTCTTTATTTACACACGTGCACTTAACACTAACAGTTTAACAAGATAAATTTATTTAATTTACAGAATAAGAATATTTACATAACAGTAATTTCTTTAATATTTACATCCCCTGTTTATAATTACAACACAATAGTATTGTATAAAACTATTCTGAATATATAAAAGAAAATAAATATACCTCCAGGATCCACACTAAGTTGCCTCAAGCTAACCAAAAGCGCAGCCGAAATCCTTAGATCGGTATATCAACCGTCACTGTAAATAATCTGTGGAGATGGGAAAATAAAAGGGTGAGTGAAATGTGCTCAGTAGGAGAATCGTATGCAGAACTGATATTATGAAATCTATATGCATAAAAGCATTTATTTTCCTAACAATGCACTACAGTCAATAAGGAAGGATACTATAGTCGGCTAGGAATCTGGATGGAATATGAGAGTTATTTTAGAATACCTATCGTGTCCCAAAACCTAAAAGTGACTATAAGGAGTAAACGTTGAGTTTGATATGAAATATCAATTAGTAATAATTTAATCATTAATTAATCAAACAAATGGCTTGCAACACCATTTAAATAAAATACTTTAATTAATATTATGCCAAATCTCTTTAAGCACATTTCACACACTTCGGTAAAATCCAAAAGAAAGTACAATAAGTAGTTCAATATAGTAAACAGTTCAATGATAGTAACAATTTCAGTAAATAGTACGATAAGTAGTTCGGTAAACAGTAAAAACATCGGTAACAGTATTGATTCAGTAAAACAGTATAATAAACAATAATAGTACTAGAGACTAGGCAACACTCAAATATATCATGCTATAATCCCCGTAGGGAATAATAACAGTAACACATGAGACATATGACCATAGTCTATAAGTGTCTTCAATGTGCACTAATCATGTGACAACTAGGACGTTGAAGATAGGATCAGTATCAATAACACAGTAACAGTAATAGTAACACGTAAGCATGATACGAGGCATAACAGTCTCAAAACAATATATAAATAGTATCATCACCTTTATGCAAATTAATAAAAATAGATAAAATCTTCAGTCAATCCATAAAGGTATATTATAACACAGTGAACAATACAGTGAAAACAGTTTATAAAATATTCACACTTCAGTAATTCTTTTCATAAATATTATATTTCATTGTAAAACACTTATATAAACATCTCGATGCTTTCATTTCGATGAAAATCAATTACATGAATATTTAAATATTATTTTTCAGTAAATTCATATTTTATGAAAAATATTAAATATTTAATTTCCAAGGCTAGGAAATCACTCAATAATGCACTTAAATTATTTTATGATATTTAAAAAAAATTTAAGAAATTTCAGTAGCAAAACGACTGCTATTGACCTAACCTCCCTGCATGAAAAATACAGTTCACAATCTAGCGAAAAGCCACAATTTGCACAATTTCCAAAGCAATTTAGTACCAAAATATTCTCATAAAATTATTCTCATTAAAACCATGCATTCATAATAGCCCTACGGCCTACACACTCATCTCTTACCTGTTTAGCGTTATCAACGTCCTTCGATAGCACCACTCGTAATTTATTTCTCCCAAGCTGCAAAACATTTCACCAACAATATTTATTAACCTCCATTTAATTTTTAAACTTTTTTCTTTCAATAATTGAAGCCACATTATGCATTGCAAATATTACATCAGTATAAATTCTATCGGTGCTAAAACATAACTTCTCTGTTTTAAGTCCGATTTTAAATATGATTACACCGGTGGGCTCCTCATAATTTCTATAGTATTATGGCACCCTGAACTCATCAAATGCAGCCACATTTCTACCTCCCCTTGTGTCAAAGCCCGTGACCACATTTTTCACGTTATCCTATACATCTTATATGGTTGGGTTGTCTGCGATACTTTACTTTTCTTTTACATATAAACAATTTCATATAAAA
Organism: Heritiera fomes; assembly: GCA_032173925.1. Lineage (NCBI taxonomy): Eukaryota > Viridiplantae > Streptophyta > Magnoliopsida > Malvales > Malvaceae > Heritiera > Heritiera fomes. Next base: position 21,129,553 of record JAPDPM010000001.1, on the reverse strand, counting down.
TTTTAATATCATTTACATCCCCTATCTTAATTCACAAGAATGTAGTACTGTAGATAAGTCTAAATACAGAAAATAAATGATCGTACCTCATGAAATAAATCAAGTTGTCGTAGTTTCTCCAAATTGGGGAGTGAGCAAACCACGGCTCAGTAAAGGAGTTATATACAACTCTTGATACTCAATTATCTATATGCTGTAAAATCTTTTTCTTTAAATTTCCTAGAAGTGTACTAGGCTCACATGTAGGAAGGATACTACAGTCGGCTAGGGATCCGAATGGAGTAAGGCAGGTATTTTGAAATACCTGTCTTGTCCCGGAACCTAGAAGCAACTGTAGAGAGTAATAAATTTCGTTTGAAATTTAAATCCTTTTCCTTTCATTTCGTATATTGTACAAATCATAATTAATACAGTACTTTAAATAGCAAAATAAGCTATAAAAATCATTTTCGTATAACATATACATCATTTAAATCTAATATTCAGTTTAAGAAATTATAATAAGAATATTAGATTTATTTTCCTCCTCTTTCCTTTTCGAAAACATATCACATATTCGTGTCACAGATAATCTAATATTCTATGTAAAATCATAGTAAGAGTATTAGATTTATAAACTCTTTCTTTTTGAAAACATATTACGTGTTCATATCACATGTCTTATGAAAATCACCTTGTAGTACTAAAATCAGTATCGTAATAAGCATTATACCAAAATGCTGTAAATCATGTGATTTTTCCTAATATCATATAAAACATATTCTCTTTACATATCATGTATCATATAAACATTTTCATATATGGAGATTGAGGCAATCACCCGAGTCATATCATGCTATAGTACCCGAAAGGGTAGAAAAGTAATCATGGCAGACCTATGGCCATAGTCTATAATCGTCCTCGGTGGATCACTGATCAGGTGTCAACCGGGACTAAACATATCACATGTCACATATCACATATCACGTATGAGCATGATAGAGGGGCCTACTAGTCTCAAAACTGAGTTTTTATCATAAATAAACCTTTATGGAATTTATAAAAATAATTAATTTCATAATTAAAACCATAAAGGTTATAAAAATCATTTAGTGAATATTTAGAAAATATTTATAAAATATTCACTTTATTTCCTTTCATCTTTCTTTTCATGTCACATGTAGTTCGCATATCGAGAGAATTTTTTGTGATCTCATTATCACCAAATTTGAAAACATGAATATTTTACAATTTAAATTCAGTATATTCATGTTTTATGAAAAATAATAAATTTCTCAATTTTCATGATTGGAAATCATTTCTCATGAAATAGAATCATTTAATATGATTTTACGTAATTTTCTAAAAATTTTCGGTAGCATAATGACTACCAATTGACTAGCCTCCCTGTACAGAAAAGACAATTTATATTCACAGCCAGTCAATCACCACAATTTTTCCAACCGATGAATCACCACAACATTTCATAAAAAAATTCATAATTAAAATCATGCAGACTGAATATCCTTACAGGCTGCACATGCCTCCCTTACCTCTCCCGGGTCAGCGACTTCCTCACTACCGTCGCGCCCGTATTCCACCTCTCTGATTCCCATCAATTTCCAATCATCTCTCATGTCATTTCTACAAGTCCAATTCCACATTTAGACTCGTATAAAATGAATTTATAATTAATCATAATTATTCAATAAATAATAAGAATAAAATTATTATTATTATTTCCCTACCATTTTTTTCTCCTCTTCTTTTTCTTCTTCTTTTTTCTTTTCTTTTTCTTTTTTCTTTTTTCTTTTTCCTTTTTCTTTTCTTTTTCTTTTTTTTTAGTCTGAACCAGTTCAGACCGGTTTGACCTTCCTCCGTCGGTTCAGTCAGTTCAGCCTCATCATGCCGGCATCACCGTCGATTCAGGCCTCCCAAAGCTGGCCAAGGTGGTGGCAAAGCTGGATCTGGCCTCTTTTCCTCCCCATCGGTGGTAACGACGAGGGATCTGACGGTAATGGGTTCGGCTCCTTTCTCCTTTCTTTCCTCCTTCCTTTACCGTTTTAATTAAAGGCATTTTTATCCAAAAATCTCATAATTGAAATAGGAATAGAAAGATGTTTATGAAGGAAACCAAAACAAACATGCAGCGGAATTTAAATCATTCGGCCTCCACCAGGATCGATTCGGAGAGTTGCCTAATTAGGGTTTCGAGATTTTACCTAACGTTTTCTTTGATTTCTGTCGTTGGTCGAGTCACAAGCAACAACCTTTCGTTCCTGCCTCTATGGTATCCACACGAACGGATCTCACAACTCTTGAACGTCTCACGATCAGAAGCCTTAAGGAGCGTTTTTTTTTATTCTTTATAACCGAACTGCTAGCTTCGGTTAAAAGAATACTTTTCTGTTTTCTGATTGTTGTACGGCTATGTTTCAGAAAACATCCTTTTATAGGCAGTAAATTTTACCCTAAAATTTACTGCCAAACAGAACTCTAATCCTACTTAGAATAGGATTAGTTATATCCCTAATCCAATTCAGAATAGGATTAGTTATATCCTTAATCCAATTCAGAATAGGATTAATTAAGCTCCTCATTGATCCGTTCTAAGTGTGCGACCCAATAGGTTCTCAAAACAATGGCAATGACAAAATTGTCACAGGCAATGAGTGGTATCTAGCAACACATCATTGCTACCCATGTAACGAGAATGTCAATGACTCGACATAACCTTACTCGTGATAGATGTTACCGTGTAGTCTAATCCCTTTATCCTTTGATGTCTTGATTAGACACAAGTCATGGAACGTGTCACACTTGTATAGTCTAATCAGCGTTTCTTGATTCCTGAGTAGACTAATTAAACAAATAAAATCAATATCTCATATTGACTTATTCGAGCACGGCCATGCATTTCTTAGTCTCACTCTATCAAAGGGCCCAAGACATCACTCTTGTTATATAAGAGGGATAAATCCTATCTTGATCACTCAACATCCCACTACATAGATCAAAGCATACCCAATTACTACATTTATAGTCCATCATGTTACGAATGACATCTAGCAGCATTAAAGTATGCAATTCTCTATGTTGGGATCTCTGATGATCTCAAGTCAAAGGATCACATACACCATCATCACTATGAGAATCGCTTATGACACTCATATAACAATCCATGTAGCGTTCTCATGGAGGGTCGATCCAATACATAGCTCTCTAACATGTACCTATGTGATGACTTGATATCCTATATCCATGACAATGGTCATCAGTCAACCACATACTAGTCTTATCGTATCATTGTTATCCTTGTTCACAATAATACTTGACTAGGGATATTTTAAGAATAATGTGTTATTATTATTCTAAAGACATTATCATATAAGATTACATTACGCAGTTATAAAACAAATATAATAATGAACTATAATAAATAAAATGTCATGATACATAAAAAATGCCAAAGTCAATCATCTAATGAATTGTTCTAAGGGCATAATCCAACAGTTTAACTGAGTCGATATTACATAATAAATTGTACTAAGTGTTATTGAAAATGAAAAAGGACACCACAGCAACCCAACTAATTGTACTGAAAAGAAAAACAGTTAGTTCTGATTTTCGATAACCAGAATGTCACATGAAAGTTGGTATTATAGCAAAGTTAGTATGATGTCTGTCAGTGTCCTTAGGTTAGAATTAGTTTACATCCCTTATAGTATTGTATTTGTCTGAAAATATAACTGTTTCACATACTAAAAATGTTTATTTATGTATGTTTTTAACAAAATGAGATACAAAAGAAGGAATACTAAATGGAGACAGGCTGTGCCATATCCAAAACCTCCCTTTCCTTTAAAGCCTGAGAGTCCCAATACTCATATCTCATGGCTAGAGCAGAACTTCGAGACAAAGACTAATATGTTTACGCAGTTTATGGCTAGTTTTAATAATAATAATAATGCCAATAATCAGGCACTAGCACTATAAGTGGTGCAACCTCCTCCTCCATAGGTTAATGCTCCTCCATTACCTCAACCACAGCTTGTATTGCCACCATCACAACCTCAACCTCAGGATCCACCGGTATCACAGGCCATAGAATAGCCCAGACAGGATCCATTGATAGATTGTGATATCAGTCTTCTTAAACAGCTTAGAAAGTTGGATCCGCTGAAGTTCATTGGTAAGAAGGATCTGATAGTGGCCAAAAATTGGGTAACTGCTATTGAGAAGCTATTTACTTACATGAGATGTATTGAGACAAACAAGGTGGGTCTAACTACTTTCTTGCTAGTTGATGAAGCAAAGAACTGGTAGAAGTCCACAAGACAGTTTTGGGTGCCAGTATCCAGTAGTGACATGAGGCATAGTTTTAGAGGTCTTTAACAAGCAGTACATTCCTCACATAGCGCAGAAGAGATTATAGGTTGAGTTTCTAAGTTTGGCACAAAGGAGTATGACAGTTGATTGGTATGAGTCCAAATGCACAGCACTAAGTGGCTTTGACCCAGAAACAGTTAAGGGTGAGGAACATAAGATACATAGGTTTATGGTTAGTCTGAGGCCTTCTATCAAAGCGAGATTAGCTCTGTTTGACATAGCCACCTATGATGAGGCCATCCACCAGCCCAGTTGTGTGAACATGATTATGATTTCCATAAGGCAAAGTTTGGTGCCCATTATAAGGGTAAGATAAGGAGAAAGTTAAGCGAAGCTTTGATGAAAAATTTGAGAAGAGACCGGCTAAGAAAGCTAAGATGACTAGGGTTAAGGCTACTAGAGATAGGTCTACTAAGTCCACTGCTAATGACAGCTCCATCACTATACAAAAGGTATCGTGGTTAGATGTGAGCATTGTGGAAGATCACATGGTACAAAACCTTGTTATTTGGTCACCAGAGTAAGCTTTCGATGTGGACAGACTAGGCATCTAGTTAAAGATTGCCCAAACAGTAAAGTGCCAGCAGCAACAGTAGTTAAAGAGCCAAAGAAGGCTACACCACCTCTGAGGCAAGCCACAGCCATAGAGAAAGGGAAAAAGGTTGTGACTCAAGCCACAACCATCAATAAGGAGATTGATGACACATCTTCTGAGGTTATTAAGGGTAAGATCTCTATTTTTGATATTGATGCATTTGCATTGTTCGATCCAAGCTCTATGTATTCTTTTGTATCTCCAATGTTTGGTATTAAATTAACTATAGAGCCTGAACCTTTAAGGCATCTGATACAAATTAACATGCCTTTTAGAGAATCACAAATAACTGATATAATGTATCGAAACTTTAAGTTACAGGTAAGAGAGAAAGAAACAGTAGCTAACCTAATTTTACTTAACATGTATGATTTTGATGTGATTTTAGGAATGGATTGATTAGCTACTAATCATGTTAGTTTAGACTGTTACACTAAGAATGTAACCTTCTCCTCTTCTGATAGCTATACTGTAAAGTTTTCTACTAAGTAATGAAAGAATGTGAACTGTTTTGCTAAATATTTGTCTGAGATTGGAATCTACTAAACTGTGTTTGTTATTGAAGGGTTTATTGCCTATGTGGAGGACGCAGAAAAGAAACGTCCACAATTACACGAGATTCCTGTGGTCCAAATGTGTTTCCGGATGAATAATTGAGGCTTCCTTCTGATTAAGAGATAGAATTCACTATTGATTTAGTGCTCGATACTAAACCCATTTCCAAGCCTCCCTATCAAATGGCACTAGTAGAGCTTGATGAGCTAAAGAAGCAGCTTTAAGAGTTACTAGACAAAGGCTTTATCCGACCCAGTGCCTCTTTTTAGGGTGTGCTAGTCCCTTTTGTTCAGAAGAAAGATGAAAGCTTGCAACTCTGCATTGATTATCGATTGCTCAATAAGGCTACTTTCAAGAACAAGTTTCCTCTTCCCAGAATAGATGATTTGCTTGGCCAGCGCAGGGGTGCACAGGTGTTCTCTAAGATTGATCTTAGATTAGGATATCATCAGTTTAAGATTCGAAAGGAAAATGTCCCTAAGATTGCATTCAAAACCTGATATGGCCACTATGAGTTTCTAGTCATACCATTCGAACTCACCAATGCCCATGTAGCCTTTCTGAATCTAATGAATGAGGTGTTCAAGCTGTATTTGGACAAGAATGTCATCGATAAAAGTTTGTCATCGTCTTTATCGATGACATCCTTATATATTCTAAATCTCAAGAAGAGCATGAGCAACATCTTTATATTGTTCTACAACCCTCAGAGATTAGATGCTTTATGCTAAGTTAAGCAAGTGTGAATTCTGGCTAGATCAAGTTACATTTCTGGGTCACATGGTAACTAAGGACGAGGTGTCAGTTGATCCATCTAAGATAAAGGCTATTGTACAGTAAGAAAGACCAAAGTCAGTGATAAAGACTCTAAATTTTCTGGGCCTAACTGGATACTATCATCTGTTTGTTGAGTGTTTCTCCAAACTAGCTGCTTATTTGATGAGCCTTACATGCAAAGATATTAAGTTTGAGTGGATAGATTCTTGTAAGCTAAGCTTCCAGGAGTTGAAGCACAGATTGACCACCACACTGTTCCTCACCATTTGGAGTGGTTCAAAGGGTTTCTTAGTTTATAATGATGCCTTCTCGTAGGGTTTAGGTTGTGTGCTTATGCAAAATGGTAAGATGGTTACTTATGATTCTCGTTAATTGAAGGACCGTGAGAAGAATTATCCCACTCATGACTTGGAACAAGATGCCTGGTGTTTGCTATGAAGATATGGTGGCACTACAAATATGGTGAGACGTTCCAGGTATTCACCGATCACAAAGGTCTTAAGTATTTGTTCTCATAGCATGAGTTAAATGTGTGGCAGTGTAGATAAATGGAGCTGTTGAAAGATTATGACTGCAAATACTATACCACCTGGAAAAGCTAATGTTGTGGCAGATGCTCTGAGCAGGAAGCATTTGGGTATGGTCTCTTACATGATGGTTTAGGAATATGATTTACTGGACTAGTTTGCGAGCCTCAATCTAAATGTCACTCCTTCTAAGAGATATGGTTTGACAATTAGTTCACAGACTGAGCATGATTTGATGAATCGGATTAAGAGTGCTCAGAGAGAGGATGCTTATTGTATTGAGATTACAAGTTAGGTACAGTTGGGTACTCAGTTTGATTATGGGATTTGTATTCCCGACGATAAATAGTTAAGAGAGTTGATCTTGGAAGAGGCTCACATCTCGAAGTACATTTTACATCCGGGTAGCAACAAGATGTATCATAACCTTCATAAAGTGTACTGGTGGCCTAAGATGAAGTGTGACATTGCTAAGTTTGTCGCAAGCTGTCTCACATGCCAGCACGTAAAGGTAGAGCTTCAAAAACCAGTAGGGTTGCTTCAGCCTTTATCTATACTGATGTGGAACGGAAGCATAACACTATAGATTTTATCATTGGTTTGCCGAAGTCCAAAAGGAACCATGATCCGATTTGGGTTATTGTTGACATTGACAAAGTCAGCCCACTTTCTCGCCATTAGGTTCACTAATACTCTGAGTGCCTTAATCAATTTATATGTCAGAGAGATTGTCAGACTGCATGAGGTTCCAATGAGCATTACCTCTGATAGAGATTCCTAATTCACCTCTCATTTATGGGAGCATTTTCAGGATGCCATGGGATCTCGACTATATTTTAGCATAGCTTTCCATCTACAGACTGATGGTTAGTCCAAGCGCATGATTTAGTTGCTCTAGGATATGTTGAGAGTGTGTGCACTGGATTTTAAGGGCTATTGGGGCAATCATTTACCATTGGCAGAGTTTGCTTATAATAACAGTTATCATTCTAGCATCAGTATGGCACCTTATGAAGCTTTGTATGGCAGGAGATGTCGTTTTTCAATCGGCTGGGAAGAAGTGAGTGACCGAAATATTTTAGCTCTTGAGTTAGTTAAGCAAGCCTCCAAGGATATTCAAATTATCTGTGAAAGACTTAAGACTGCTTAGAGTTGACAAAAGAGTTATGCATATACTAGACGCCGACACTTGGAATTCTCAATGGGGGATTCAGTGTTCTTGAAGGTTTCACCGTCCAAAGGCATCATGAGATTTGCAAAGGAAAGAAACTCGAGTCCTTGCTTCATTGGGCCTTTTGAGATCTTAGACCGAGTGGGAGATATGTCAAACCTGTTAGCCTTACTAGCACAGTTATTCGAGGTACACAATGCCTTCTATGTATTTATGTTACGGAAGTATCATCTAAATCCGTCCCATATGATTCAATAGAGCCTTTGGAGATTAGAGAGGACATGAGTTATGTTGAAAAACTAGTTCAGATCTTGGATCGAAAGGAGAAAGTGCTACTGTCTAAGACAAATCCTTTGGTTAAGGTTCTCTGGCAGTACCACTTAGCGGAATAAGCTACTTGGGAGTTAGAGAGCCTAATGAAGGAAAAGTATCTAAAGTTATTTGACAGACAAGCCTAGTCAAATTTGAAGGACCAAATTTCTTAAGGTGGGGAGGATGTGAGGTTCACATTTTCTTTCCATGTTTATTTGCTATTAATGAAGTTAGAAAGATAAGATTTTTCTTAACTATTCAAATGCTTAATGCTTTGTAAATATAAGGGAGATTTGGACTGTGGGCCCCATTGATATTTATACTGCCTGGATCGGGATGAAACTTGATAGTAACGATATTTGGAACGAAATATTAAGATGGTAAAAATCTACATCTCAAAATTCAACTATTTATTTATGCCTTGGGAAGCATGCAATAAATTCAAAAATGACGGTTAAGTCTGTTAATGAAACTTTTCTAAATAATAGTCAACCTAATTTGACTTTTGACTAAATGACATTCATAGATGAACCCTTGTGTGAAGAAGTCTCATTCAGTTCCAATTCGTAGACTAAATCACACGAAAAGCGCTAAAACAACGCAAATGAGCATTTAGGGCTAATTGGGTAATTTCACCATTTTAACTAGTCAAACCCCATTAAAAGCCAATGTATTGATTAGAAAATATTAAATAAATATATTTAATATGTAAATAAAATATTTTGGAAGTTAAATTGAATATTTAAATAATTATTAAGTAGTTTAGGACATGATTGGTATTATTGAAAAGATATAAGGGCATTTTAGTAATTTATCATAAAAGATATTATTTTTAGGAGAATTCTCTAGTTTCTTCTTCATGTTGCCATCCATCCTCATCCTTTCTTCTTCCTCCATTAACACACCTTAATTTAAAGAGAGAAAACTAAGAGAAACACCCTTAAAACCACTTTCAAATCGAAAACTGTCTTAAGCAAACTTGCTCATCTCTTTCTCATCTATAACATATCTCAAAACCAGCTTGAATAGAGGCCATTTACTTGGTGAAAATCTTCCTCAAAGTTTCGGCCAAGAGAGGAGGTGAGAGAAAGACCATTCAACTTTGATTCCTTTTCATATATATTAGTGTTTTAAGGTTGTTTAACATGTGTATGGTGTTAGAATTGATCAAAACTAAATGTAATGACACCCTAGGGTTTTAGCCATGAATGGATTTTAGTGATACCATGTTTAAACTCATGCAAAAATGGTGTAGAATTAATGCAAAGAGTGTGTAGTGCATGAATATGGTGTTAAACTTACAAAATGAAGAGTGTAGAGATGAAGGAAGCATTCGGCCAAGGGTGAAAGTAAAGGTTGCCATGCACAACTTGATAGGAAAATGGTTACAGAATATTTTATAGATGAATATAAGATTGTTAGTGAAGTCAAAACTGAAAAGGAAGTGTTTTTACGGTAGTTGCAGTTATAGACACCGGTATAAAGTAGACCCGATTTACAGCTGGATTAGGGAAATATAGTAGATCTCAAAGAACTATACATTTTCTATAACTGAAGTGTTGAGATTTGACTACGTTTGAATGCTATTTTATAACCTGGAAGTGAGGAATGAAACTGGAGCTATTAAACTGAACTGCGCAATCACTAGTGGTAAGGAATATATATAAAAGGCGTAGGGATACTATAATTGTATTGATAATGTCTTGTCACGATATGAATAAACACAGTTATCGTATAATATATAGTTGGTTGAGCTGTCTGTCAAGTACACCTCAGAATTTATTTACAACTAAAACCCTAGAATTTAGAAATTATTCATAAATACATATACAAAAATTTACAATCAGTATACAAAATATGTTTACATCCCTTGTACAATATTTGCATATCGTAGTATTGTAATTACAAAGTATGAACATATAAAAAGTAAAATGTATACCTCGATGGTGATTAATGAATTGCCAGAGGTACACGGGAAAAGTGACCTTCGTAAAACCAAAAGCTCTGCTGCAGATAATCTGGAGAGGAAAAAGAGGGTGAGCTCGGACAAAGCCCAATAAGAAATACGTATTGTAGACACCTAATTTTGCCCGAACATTTTTTTTATTTTGTTAAAAAAATAAAAAAATTAGAAAATGATTTTTAAAAAAAAAGAGAGAAAAGAAAGTCAACTTGGGCCTTCATGTAATCCCAAACCCTAAAAGAACTCTCCATGTAAAACCCAGGCAAAACATATATAAATGCAATGCATGCCCCCTATAAATCTCATGTAAATCAATGAGATTTGGTGCCAAATAAAGAGAGCTGACCAATTGATTAAATTGCCTTGAATAAGAGATATATATTATCTGTAAAATGAGAAAGAATTAAATAAAATCTGCCCTTGAATGACAACCATGATTTGGGGCCTAAACTTGAGGAAAGTTGATTCTTTCCTCAAGCATACAGCCATGAAATGACTATAAAAACCAAGAGAGCGTTTGACAAAAGGAGCGCTGGCTAAGTTTTAGACAGAAAAAAAAAGGGAGGAAAATTGAGAAAGAGAGACCAACGCCACTTTTGCAGTGCACCATCATCGTGTGAAGACCCCTGCTCGTTTTTGTTTTTGTCAACGCCACTTCTGCTAAGCCAGGCACAACTCTGGTTTTATTACCCCTGCACAGCACGTCCTTGCTTAGCTGCACGAGTTCCTGTTGCTGCGTTGGCTTCTGTTGAGTCATTGCTTACTGTCAAGCACTGCCTGAGAAGAGGGTGTCATCTGTGTGAAAAAGAAAGACAAGGAATTGAAAGTGGGTCATCTTGTCAAGGTATATTCTCTGCCTTATGCTTTGTAAATTCTGTTTTCATACAATAATAGTGATAAATAAAAAAACAGAAACAACATGTAGACACCTAATTTTGTCCGAACAATTTTTTTATATATATTAAAAAATCAAAAAAATAAAAAAAATGATAAAATGATAAAAAGAAACAACCTCTCCATGCATACAATGCAAAACACTAAATTAAACCCCATGCAAATTAAATCAATAAGAGTTGACTAACTTGATTTGCTGTAAAAAAAAGAGAGAGAAAGAAGATAATCAACAATTAAATCAATAAATACATCAGGAAATAAAAAAAGATCTGTTAAAGTCAAACAAAAAAAATTAAAAAAAATAATAAATAATCCCATAACTATAGCAATAATCTTAGGACCTAAATTGATGGACATGGAATGGCTTTAAAAGCCTACACACTGCCAGAAAAAAGGGGAGGCGGAAGAAAAAGGAAAAAACCCTAGAGAAAAAAAACCTAGAGAGAAAACCTGGGAGGAAAGAAACCCTAGAGGCAAAAATCCTAAAAAAAACCTAAAAAAAAACCTAGAGAATTTTCTACTACTCTTATTTTTTACTGGGGACGGCGACTTCGACTAACTATCATCATCTTCAGCTTAGCTTCCTGCTTGCCAAGGCTGACAACCTCTTTCACAATTCATCATCTTTTCACCACCATTTATTTCCATCATCATTGCACTGCTAAGGGAGGGCGTGAAGGAAACCCACGACCTTTTTGCTTAAAAGCCTTCCCAGACGGAACCTCCAGGATCCCTTCATCACCATCACCCCTGTCCAACATTTTGACAAGGTCAAGTTCATCACCCTTGTGCTATTGCTTCATCATCCTCGCATCCCGTTTCGGGTTCACTGCCCCATGCTGTTGCTTCATCATTTCTCATCGCCCCACGTCTTCTCCACTGTGCTAAGCCTCAACTGTGTTATGTAACATTATTGAAAACACGTTACTGCTATCGTCGCAAGCTTCTTTTGTAAACCGTCCTCACCCATCTCCACCCTGTTGCACCACCATCACTGCTAACGTGAAGAAGAAAAATAGTCAGAAGAAGGACCAAAAAAAAGAGAGGAGGCAAAAATATACGGAAAAAGGAAAACCTAAAAAAGAAAAAAGGGTCTCCCATCAACAAGGCACGCCGTCCTACTCTTCATCTCCATCTCTGCAGCTTCACGCTGTGGTTGTGCGATATATTTCCACCGCTCTCGCATCTGCCCCTGCATCACCCACGGCTATGGTGCACCACCTTGCTGCTTTGCCGTGAAGAGCTGCCTGTACTGAATCATCCTTGTCGCAGCTGCACCAAATCATCTGCTCCAGTCCGCTCTGGCTACACCGCTAATACTGCTGCATGCGACCATTTCTGCTCATGCCTCATTCTCCATCACTGTTTGCTGTTCTTGAAGCCAACATCACCGAACCGCCTGCTTGAGCACCGTCTTTGCTTGTTGCCTACTTATACGCTAGCATGAGTTGCTGAGTTCAACGTGGCTTGCTGCGTTGGTGTATTGTGGCTGGGCTTTGGTGACACAGATATTGCAAAACTTTGAAGATAGGAAAGAGACATGACGTTAACAAGGAAGGCAAAAAGGAGAGCACTCATTTAGGTACATGCTATTTTACTTTTTTATTAATTACATGTTATATTTTAATTCATTCATTATTTTAAAAATTTAAAAAATAAAAAAGGATTTTATTCATTATCTTCATTAGTATGGTTCATTTACTCAATGCACATACATACTGTAAATAATATCTAAAAAATAATAAATATTTTTCACGTAATTTTCTAAATATGAATTATTAATAGTAACAATAATAAAAATTAAAAAATATATATAAAAAATGAGAAATAATGAGAAATTCCGATGATAAGATTTCGAAGAAATCACAAGTAGTGATTCTTCAACAATCTTTAGGGTCGAGAAAAATCTTTAGATGTTACCAGCGTATTGGAACATTTAATTGGTTTTATCTCGATTTCAAAATTCTTTAAATAAATTAGTATAAAAAATAAAAATAAATTAATCAAATATAAAATTTAAAATGAACAAATAAATAAATATAAATATGAATTATAAATAAATAAATAAAATATAAATTTAAAAGAATATCCTATGATAGGATTTCTTAGAAATCACAAGTAGTGATTCTTTAGTAATCCTTAGGGTCGAAATGAAACCTTTGAATATTACCAGCGTATTGGGGTATTCAAGTAATTTTAGTTCGATAAAATAAATTAATATTAATAAATAAATAATAAATAAATAAAATTTTTAAACAAATAAATAAGAGTACAAAATTGTTACAATTAAACTTCGGAAATAAATGATAATAAAACAATTAAAAATTAAATAAAAAGTATAAGTTTTAAAGATTGTCCGATGATGAGATGTTACGGAATTCACAAGTAGTGATTCCTAACTGATCTCTAGGTGAGAGAAATATACTAAATGTTACTAGCGTATTGGAATATATAGCATAATTTTTCAATAAAAATAAAATTTTATAAATATAAATAAATTACAAAAGCAATAATAAAATAATATATTTCTCATGTGCATCATCTGTATTTTGATTGCATCATTTGCATCCATGAAATTTCAAAATAAGTGTGAATCTCCCGAGGATGAGATTCTATAGAAATCGCAAGTAGCGATTCTTAAGAAATCTCTTGGTGAGAAAATTATCCGAAATGCTACCAAAAGTATTGGGGTACTTCGGAATAATTTTCAATACAAAAGATTCTCATTTATTTCAAATAAAAAATAAATTTAACATAAATAAAATTTAATATTTCAAATAATAAGCAAATAAAAAAATTGATTTCAAAATAAATGAATTTCTTTTTAAATGTTTAATCAAGACCATTTTATTAAGATCAAAAGATAAGACATGATTAAGTGGTACCGTTTTTTAATGGGCGTTGTGGGGGTGCTAATCCTTCCCCATGCGTAACCGAACTCCCGAACCCAAACTTTGTTTTCGCAGACCAAAAATTATTTTTTTGATAAAACTTAATTAATTTTAAGATTTTATTAAAAAGATAAATAATTTTAGGTGACCAATCACACATAGTCAAAAAAGATTGGTGGCGGCTCCATTTTGTGTTTTTTTTCAAAATCGTCTAGCGATCGAGTCCCCGGACGAAAATCGTTACGACACAACAAAAGTTGATAAAAAGTTTATATATTTTTTATTTATATGTATCATTGCTTGTACGTGTCCATATACTTTGTTTTAGGTTGGATAAAGAATTTATATAAATATATATTTCTTTGGAAAAGAGATTGCAAAAAGAGTTGTCTTGTATTTTTAGTATGTTAAAAATTTCACATACATAATTTTTTTTAATGTTATTAAGAGAGCTTTTTTAAAAAAAAAATAACAAATAAATTAATAATAAATGAATAATAAAATAAATAAATAAAAAGATAAATGCAAATAATAAATTTAGATTTCCGAGGATAAGATTTCAAAGAAATCACAAGTAGTGATTCTTCGATAATCTTTACGATTGAGAAAAAAACATTAGATGTTACCAGCGCATTGGGACATCTAATCGATTTTATCTCCATAAAAAATATATAAAAAACAAAATAAGTAAGAAATGGTAAAACTAAATAAATTTAAATGTTGATATAAATAAATATAAATTTTAAGATAAATAAATAAACATAAATATAAACTAATTTCCGAGGATAGGATTTCTTGGAAATCACAAATAGTGATTCTTTGATAATCCTTAGGGTCGAAATAAAATATTTGAATATTACCAGCGTATTGGGGTATTCAAATAATTTTAGTTCGATATTGATATTTCTAATAAAATTAATATTTAAAAATAAATAAATAAAATCTTTTTAAACAAATAAGTAAACAAGAATATAAAATTGTTACAATTAATCTTTTGGAATAAATAATAATAATAACAATGAAGGTAAGAAAAAATAATAATAATAATTAAAGATAAATAAACATGATATACATTATAAATAATTTTCGATGATGAGATGTGACGGAATTCACAAGTAGTGATTCCTAACTGATCTCTAGGTGAGAGAAATATGCCAAATGTTACCAGCGTATTGGAATATTTAGTATAATTTTTCAATAAAAACAAGATTTTATAAATATAAATAAATTACAAAATAATAATATAAGTATAAATGAATTAAAAAATAATAAAATGAAACAATGGATTTCTCATGTGCATCATTTGTATTTTGATTGCATCATTTGCATCCATGAAATTTCAAAATAAGTGTGAATCTCCCGAGGTTGGGATTCTATAGAAATCGCAAGTAGTGATTCTTAAGAAATCTCTAGGTGAGGAAATTATCCGAAATGCTACCAAAAGTATTGGGGTACTTTGGAATAATTTTCAATACAAAAGATTCTCATTTATTTCAAATAAAATTTAACATAAATAAAAATAAAATTTAATATTTCAAATAATAAATGAATAAATGATTTCAAAATAAATGAAATTCCTTTTAAATGTTTAATTAAGACCATTTTACTAAGATCAAAAGATAATACACGATTAAGTGGTATCGTTTACTTAACGGGCACTGTGGGGGTGCTAATCCTTCCCCATGCGTAACCGAACTCCCGAACCCTAACTTTGTTTTCGCAGACCAAGAATTGTCTTTTTAATAAAGTTTAATTAATTTTAAGATTTTGTTAAAAAGATAAATGATTTTAGGTGGCCAATAACACTTAGCCAAAAAAGATTGGTGGCGACTCCTCTTTATTGTGTTTATCCAAAATCGTCTAGCGATCGAGTCCCCGGACGAAAATCGTTACGACACGTATAAAAGAACTGATACTATGCACGACTACATGCATAATAAAAACATATTTAAAATAACATATAATACTAAAATCAGAGTTCGGGCGCGATAAAAGAAAGGATAGTATAATCGGTTAGGTAATCAGGCTGAGTATAGGAGAATGCTTTAGAGCACCTCACATGTTCAAGTCCCTAAATTCGACTATAGGGAATAAATTGATTTCTAGTAAAATAAATAGTTCAAAGATCTAGTTTTCGATCTAACATTTTACACACCATTCCAAAAATATTATAATTCATTCAGAAAACTATATGGGATTAAAATCAGAAAATAATCAAATTTAACGATTAAACTTAACGGTAAATTAAATCTGTCAATCAGATTCAGAAAATCAATCACTCAGTAAATCAGATTCAATTATTCATATTAAGAAATCAAACACTCAGTGAATCAAAACACTCGATCAGATATCATAAGTACGATCAAATTCAGTAATCAAATATAAAATAATTCAGTAATAGTATAGTGGAGACTAGGGTACACCCAATAGTATCATGCATGAAATAGAAATCCCAGAGGGATTAGTAACGACAGATGGCCATAGTCAAAGGGGTCCATAGTGTACACTTGCCAGGTGACATCTGTGGGGTCGAAGACTTGGCAGGTCTAACAGCATATAATTAAACACTCAGAATGCATGATTAAGCCCGAAGGTTACTATAGGGCCAATAGTCTTAAAACAGTGCATATTTTAAAGTAACCACATTTTTATATTCAGAGAGTAAAATAGTATTCTCAAACAAATCACAAATTTATCAAAATCATAATAATAGCTGTTCAAAAATAAAAATTCGTAAAATATTCTAAATTCATATTTCAAAGTTCAAAATACTTTATTTATATATAAATTCAATTTTATCACTCGTATGAAACACAAAATCAGGAAAAGCTATCAAATTAAACTCGAAAACTACATATTTTATGCTCCTAGCTAATTATATGAGATTTAAGCTTATTAATTTTTCAAAATCCTTCCCCAAAATTCATTCAAAACACTTCAAACATCTAATTTTGAGAATATAAAAGACAAAATACGTTTACGAAGTTTTGGCAGTATAACGACTAAGTCTTTTCCCTAACCTCCCTGCAACAAAAGCACAGTTTATAATTCTAATGGCAGCATCACAAATCCAATCCAAATCATTCCAAAATAATTCCATAAATTCATTTTCAATTCAATTATGCAATTATAGCATCCCTAAGACTTTCATACATATCCCTTACCTCTCTGTTTCTACCAAAAAGCTCGATAGCACCCGGATTGCACCACTCACTCCTAAGCTACAAAATTCCATATGAATACAATCAAACCATCATACTTCCTTAAAAAGAATATTTATCATCCTAAAAGTTATTACATTGTCTACTACAGCTGTTAAATGGTCTATTTCATACCGGTGTTAATACTGCAGCTAGTGTCAAAACTACTTTGTTTTCTATTCCAATTTCACTGGTAGTCTATACATTCTCTTAACACCAAAAACACATTGAAATAAGCACAATTCATGGCTGCCCTTTACTTGGCCGAATGGTATCCACATGTCTACACAGTTTATTTCAACAATTTCAGCTTGTATTTATGCTCTACACATGTTATTTATTCATTCTTCACCATCTGCATCAAACAAAACACCATGAGCATGAAGATACTATCATGGCTGAAACCCTAAGAGTGTGTTTGAGATGGTTTTAATCCAAATGAAGCTTTCTTACTTATTTAAACATGAAGATTACATAGCAATAAGCTTTAAAACCAAGAAAAAAACTTCACTCTCTCTCACCTATTAGTGATGACCGAATCTGGTAGGCTATCTCACAACCTAATTTTGGCCTATTTTGGATGAGAATTTGGTACCAAATTAAAGAGCACCGAGTTCTGCACAAGTTTGTAGAAGGAATTTTTCGGTTTTGGAGTGATTTGCTTAAGGTTTAGTAAGCTTTTTTCTCTTTTAAAGCTTTAGCAACGGAGGAATATGAAAATGGAAGAGGAAGGTTGGCCAGGATGAAGAAGAGACCAGAAAATTCTTTAAAAAATCATATTTTAATGGAAAATTACCAAAATGCCCTTATACTAAAAGATTTCGAACAATTTTGCCCTTAAACTTCCATAACGTTATTAACCAGTATGTTTAACTTCTAAATATTTTGTTTTATCATAAAATATGAATATTAGACATATTCTAATCATTGGATGTGGTTTTATTAAGGTTTGATTGACCATAAGGGTGAAATTAGGGAAATACCCCTATCAAGCCAATCGCGTAGATTTTATTCTTCGCGTGTGATTGGTCTATCTAATGGCATGGTATAGAACTCTATCACACGTAGATTATCATACTTCTGTTGGCTGGTCAAAATTCCACTTGGTTTGACCGTTATTCACGAAAATTCTTTCGGCTTATGTCCTTAATCGTCATTTTTAAATTTATTGCATGTTTTTCAAAAATAATTAAAACAGATGATTTTGAGTTGCAAAAACCTACTATCATATTATTTTACTCCAAATATCAATATTGTGGAGTTTCATGTCCACCCAAACTGTGTAAGTCTCAGTGGGGCCCATCGCATATCATCACCACTGTACCTAAAAAATCAAAATATAGAAATAGATATAGGATACCTCGCTTCAAGAACTTTTAGTACAGTAATGGGAAATGTGGTTCTCACATGTTTGAATTGAAATCTTAAGTAAATTGAATATTGTGATTGCATTGGGATTGAGGAAATTGAAATTGTGGCTATTGAACTGTGTTTTAAGTGTAGGGAGGCTAGTAAAAATAGTACCATTATTTTGTTGAAATTTCGTAAAACAACCTTAACACTGTAAACTACTAATGAGAAAACTATTAGTGTCGGAGAAGATAATAGGAAAGAGGGTGATTAGTTAAGTTGATATTTAGGCCTATACCTCTGTTTTCGAAAGGATTTTTAAAGATTCAATACTTTTCATGAAACCGATAAGTTTTAAAATCATTTTTATACATAAGTAAAATATTTTGAACACTATTTATTGTTCTGAGAATATTTTATACTGTAAATGCTTTAATTGAACTTTAATGCTTTATATGGAGGTATTATTGATTTTAAAGATTTATGGACTTACTGAAGATATGTTTTAACTGAATTGATTTCTATAAATGAATTTTTGACTGTTTTAAAAATTGTTTTGAGACTGTTGGCTCCCCAAAGTTTTCTTCGGGTAGTCATGTCATACTGATTGTATTGTACTATTACTATTTACTGGTTGATCTTGATCACGTCATCAACCGTCCAAATGTCACCTGATTAGTGTATATTGTGGACACACTGTGATTATGGCCATATGTCTTATTGTTACTATTACTCCCTTCTGGGATAATGAAATTGCATGATTCTATTGGGTCATGACTTGTCTACACTATACTGTTTACTAAACTATTTATTATACTATTTTATTGAGATATTTACTATACTATTTAACAGAATTGTTTACTGAACTATTTACCGAACTGTTTACTGAACTGTTTATTTAATTGGTTACTGAATTGATTACTGAATTTATTATTGAACTGCCAACTGAACTATTTTATGGTAAATTTGTCACAGTCCGTAATGTACAATATTTCACATATTTTCACACGTTAATGTTGGTTGGTCTATTTGCGATGTCTTTATTTACACACGTGCACTTAACAGTAATAGTTTATCAAGATAAATTGTAACATCCTGAACCTACAGTAATACCTAATATTTACTTATATTTACCTACTTTCACCGGTTGGGCTGTCAGTAATACTTAACAATCCGTTAATCACTTTAGTAATAATTAGTACTCTTATTCATCGTACCAATATGGAAATATGAATTGTTACATTATTTCTTTAAGATATATATGCATTCTCTTCTACTCAAAGTAGTACTGTACAAATTCGTTGAATATGTAAAAGAAAATCATATACCTTCGATATCGAATATCTGCTGACTCTAGCAGTCGCAAATCTCTGGAAGGTAATTCTCTTAATCTAAAATCAACACCCTGTGGAGTGGCAAATAAGGGGTGAGCGACAACGTGCTCAGTAAGGGAGTTGTATGCTGCTTTGTAAAATAAAAACTATATACTACAAAACGTTTATTTTCCCAACAGCATACCCAGTAGGAAAATAGTGGATATAATGAAAAGTCTTTAATATTCAAATCACTGGCTAAACAGTTTACAATATAGTATAGTAAACAGTAAACAGGATTCAGTAAATCCTTTCAGTAAACAGAAATCAGTGAGTTGAGACTAGGCATCACCCTACAATTAAATCATGCTATCATCGTTCCCACAAGAACACAGTAATCGTCCCCACTGAGACACAGTAGATCTACGGTCATAATCTATAGGTGGTCATCGGGTACACTTGCCAGGTGAGCTCGAGACCTCTGATGACTTGGTGGGTCAATCAGCCACATGAATAGTAATGCATGAAACTTGGGGCCTAAAGTCTCAAAAAATTCACTTTATATCTCATAAAGAACCTTTAAGGAATATTTCACATATTTCATCATTTCTTTAAAATGATTGTTTTCCAAAAAGGTATTATGTTTTCTGTTTACAAAACATCGTAAAAACAGCCAATTATTCCACCATTTTTCGTGTGAGAAAACACAAGTTAAACCGACTTGCCCATGGTCAGCTCGCCCATTACGGTGAACTAATGTTCACCGACTAACATTCACATTTGAGCTTGACTAGTGCTCGCTTGCTATATTGGATTACACAACAGAGCTGACTAGGGAATCGCCCATAAAGATATTCGTCCGAAGGCTGAAATATACCTCAATGGTTCGGGGTTGCCCATAAGATTATTAGGGATCGCCCATAAACACTAGTCTTTCAAAACCAAGGGGTCGCCCACTTTTGGCTCGCCCGAATATCACAAAAGGGTCGCATATCTTTGGCTCACCCGGAAAACAACATAGGGGTCGGCTTTATAGCTTGCCCAAATCGTGGTCTGTGAAAATAGTTTATCAAGCCAACGCATGTTTCAAACCAAATCATTTTCTCAGTATTTCCATAAAATTTAACTCCACAGAACATGCATTCACTTCACACACATCTCCCTTACCTGATCTTACGAAGCCTAGTTTCCCGATCGCCTTTACCGAGTCCTCAATTCCTAGCTGCAAAATAAATTATCAAGACCATCATATATTCTGTTCGAATGTTTCCAACATTTTGGTGAGACTTGAGACTAATCCTCTAGCTCGCCCAATACAACTCGCCATTCATATATTGGCTTGTACGTGGGAGATCGCCCATAAATAAGCTCGCCATGTCTATGCATGAGAGCTCGCCATACACGGCTTTTTTATTCAGAGGTGGGCTCGCCTATAGAAATGAACTAACATATGGCGACCTCGCCCACTTTATCACTTTTACACAAATTCCAGTATTTTTCTTGTTCATTCTCGTCTCTTTCCAAGACTATATCTTGTTCTAGTAATTATATCCTAAAGCATTTAACTAAAACAAGGTTATATCTATGTTTATTACGTTGTAAAACATAGAAATATATCATCAAATATCAAGATAACCATAGAAATATAGAAGCTCACCTTAACCGATTTGCACTTCCAAAACCGAATGCTTTCTGTCTCACTTTGCTTATTCCTTAGCTCTTCAAATGATAGAGGAAAGGTTTAGCAAGCTGGTTTCGATGTTTAGAAAACTAAGGATAAAGTTTCATAGGTAACGTATGGAGTAAACGGAAGAAATGAGACCTGAACTTGCAGTAAAACAGAATGGACGAGAAGCAGTAGAGTAGGAGCAAAGAAGATGAAGTTTGCTAATATCGGTTTTCCGATGAAGTCTTCTTATATAGCCATGTTAATCCAATCAGAACCTACCACCTGTTTCTTATCTCGTTTTCTTTCATCATTTCACGTCTTTCATGCATTAAAAACTTGAAGAAAACTGCAGCAAAAAGGAGCCGGAGTGCAGGTTGATTTTGCTGCTCGGTTTGACTTAACTTCCCCTTCTGTATTGTAATCTTTAGTTGTGCAGTACAAAGGCATCAAAAAGATTAAGCGAGCAGTCCATTTTCACGGCACATTTATTGTTTCCCCTCTCCTCGTCGTCTTCTCTTTATTTGCTTTCACACGTGATCGACCAATAAGGGAGAGGCGTGAAATTTCTGCTGCACTTTCTCTTGACTTGCTTCTTTTCTCTTTTGCGTATTCCATTCAACAAAATTTCACATGTACCATAAAATTTTTCTTATTATTCATATACACCATATTATAAATTTTTGTTCCAATAATTCCATAGTTCAAAGTGGAAATTCACATTCAATATTTATTTAATCTCACTAAAATAATTTATTTCCACTATCAATCATTTACAATTATGGTGTATTTTGTAATAAAATCGGGTCTCACATAAATTTATTTAATTTACAGAATAGAAATCCTCGCATCGGTATATCAACCATTATTGTAAATAATCTGTGGAGGCGGGAAAATAAAGGGGTGAGCGAAACGTGCTCAGTAAGAGAATTGTGTGCAGTACTGATATTATGAAATCTATATGCATAAAAGCATTTATTTTCCTAACAGTGCACTACAGTAGATAAGGAATGATACTATAGTCGGCTAGGGATCCAGATGGAGTATAGGAGGTATTTTAGAATACTTGTCGTGTCCTGGAACCTAAAAGCGACTATAGGGAGTAGTTATTGGTATTGAATAATTAACATTTAATAATATTTCAATAAATAATAATTTCAATAAATGGTATATAAAACCATGTAAATATAAACACTTTAAGAAATAAATTTTAAATTCACTTTAAAATATCACATTC
Source organism: Heritiera fomes (assembly GCA_032173925.1). Lineage (NCBI taxonomy): Eukaryota > Viridiplantae > Streptophyta > Magnoliopsida > Malvales > Malvaceae > Heritiera > Heritiera fomes. The sequence continues at coordinate 21,106,734 of JAPDPM010000001.1, read as the reverse complement.
ATACTTGCTAGGATTCAGTAAACAGTTTAGTACAATAAGCAGTTCAGTGACACTAACAGTTCAGTAAACAGTACGGTAAACAGTTTCAGCAATAGTATGATTTAGTAAAACAGTACAGTAAATAGTAACAGTAGTGGAGACTAGGCAACATGCAGAATATATCATGCTATAATCCCTATAGGCAATAGTAACAACAACACATGAGACATATGGCCATAGTCTATAGGTGTCTTTAGTGTGCACTGATCAGGTGATAACTGGGACGCTAAAGATAGGATCAGTATCAACAGCATAGTAACAGTAACACATGAGCATGATACGAGGCCTAGCAGTCTCAAAATAGTATATAAAAAGTATTATTACCTTTATGGAAATTAATAAAAATAGATAAAATCTTCAGTTAGTCCATAAAGGTTATTATACAACACTATGAACAATACAGTGAAAATAGTTTATAAAATATTCACACTTCAGTAATAATTTTCATAAATATTCTATTTCACTGTAAAACACTTATATAAACATCTCGATGCTTTCATTTCGATGAAAATCAATTACATGAATATTTAAATATTATTTTTCGGTAAATTCATATTTTATGAAAAATATTAAATATTTAATTTCCAAGGCTAGGAAATCACTCAATAATGCACTTAAAATATTTTCATGATATTTTAGAAAATTTTCTAAGAAATTTCAACAACATAACGGTTGCTATTAACTTAACCTTCTAGCACGTAAACACAGTTTACAATCCAGCCAAAAGCCACAATTTACATAATTTCCAAAGCAATTTAGTACCAAAATATTTTTATAAAATTATTCTCATTGAAATTATGCATTCATAATATCCCTACAGCCTACACACTCATCCCTTATTGAAATCATGCATTCATAATATCCCTATAGCCTACACACTCATCCCTTACCTGTCTGACATTATCGATTTCCTCGATAGCACCACTTGTAATTTATTTCTCTCGGGTTGCAAAGCAATTCACCAACATTGTTAATTTATTTTACTTTAATTTTTAAGCTATTTTTCATGCTCAATTGCAGCCATATTGTACACTGAGAATAACCAATATAAATTCTATCGGTGCTAAAACACAACTTCTCCATTTTAAGTTCTATTTTAAGTCCGATTGCACCGGTGGACTCCTCATAATTTCTACAGTATTATGGCACCTTAAATTCAGCAAATGTAACCCAAAATCCCCCTCTCCTTAGCCATGGCTGAATGGTATCTATGGGGGATTTCTTGGTTTTTCTACATTTTCACATTTCTTTCAAGTATATTCATGCTTAGCCATTCATTCATCATTTTGGCATCATTAACATGCATGAAACTATATGGAAATATAAATATCCAATCATGGCCGAATGCCTTAGGGAGGAATTTAGTGAGTTTCAATCAAAACCAAGCTTAAATTCATGTCTAGATGGCTTAAAAACATCATTTTCTAACCTTGGAATTAAATAAATCTTTATGTATATGAAGTGCTTACCTTGACCGAAACCCTTGGACTCCCTTTCCTCTTGATTTTGTCCCTTTTAGAGAATTGAAAATTAGGGGGAGTTGTAGAAGAAACTTTCTCAATTTGATGAGGTTTTAATGGTGTTTAAGAGAGGTTTTTCTTCTAAGCTTTTGGCTATGGTGGACGTGAATGGGAGGTAGAAGATGGAAAAATAGTGATCGGCTGCAGCTTATGAAGAACAATTTAGAAGGTTCTTTTAGGACAAAATGACTAAAAAGCCCTTGATTATAAATTTTTCGAACAAAAATGCTCTTAAGCTTCCATAATTTTTATAACTATGTAATTAAGCTCCAAAAATTCAGATTTTGATGAATAAAGGTGGTTTCATTAGGGTTCGATCTACCGTGAAGGTGAACTTATGAAAATACCCCTATCGGGCAAATCGCATAAATTCCTAATTTAACCATCGATTCGATCTATCTATTGATATAGCCTAGGACTTATTTTCTTGTAGATTATCATGCTATATTCACTTGGTCCAAATTCATTTTAGTTTGACCACAATTTACGAAAATGCCACCGAGTTATGTCCTTAATTGTCATTTTCTAAATTGTTTACACACATCCCAAAAATAATATAATTAAGGTATTTTAGGCTCGAAATTCTTACCTTAGGCTTATCATACCCTCTGGACACTACTTGGTCAGTCTCACGTCCATTCAGGCACTGTAGAGCAAGTGAGGCCTACGTCGCTGTTTCACTTATAACTTGCATAATACATAGGAATTGAATAGTGATCCAATGTCTAACATCATGTACAGTAATGGCATAAGTGGCTCTCAAAAAATTCCCTATAGTCGGACATAGGACTGTGACAAGTGAGGTGCTTTAAAGCATCTTTTAGTTTTCGGCTTAGTTTCCTAAACGATTATAGTATCCTTTTGATAAAGTCCTTAAACACTATTACTGATAGTGACTATAGAATAAGAGCATGTTTAAGATACACGCATATATTTGTGCATAGTATCAGCTCTTTTATATACATTTCTTACTAAGCGAAAGCTCACCCCTTTACATCTCTTCCAGATTATCTACAGTAGTTCCTTTTCTATATGGGAGGCCATCATTGAGACAGTATTCCTTAGGTGGTTTTCTGATTACCATGGAGATATATTGTTTTACTTTTATATGTTCAAATTGTATATGTACAGTTTGTCACACCTTAAAATCTGAAGCCCGATGGTGCCCGCACGTAGGAGGGTGTGAGCGAGACCATGCGAGAGGGACGCATGGCAGAACATGAGAAGCAAGGGTGTGCGCATGACATAGGTCATGCTGAGCATGTAAGCCGCACGAGGGTAGGGGTGTGTAGCCTAGCACAAGGCTTGACGGACGTGCACAAGCACTTGGGTGTGCCAAACAGACGAGACAATTAGGAACCAAGGTTGATGCTTGTAACAGTCCAATAAACACAGTAATACACATATTACTACTCAGTTTTGACGGTTGGGCTGTCTGTGATACTACTCAAATCATGGTGGAGTAGGTGTCAAAATGAATTGAGTATTAAATGTCTCTGCCTTGAGGATATATAGTGGAATTGTAGGACATAGAGACGAAATGTCCAAAACAGTAAGAGATGAGTAATTAAAAAGTATCGGATGTTATTCCCGATAAATTTTCAGAGTAACATAGATTCGTGAGATAGGGTTAATATTGACTCGATGGTTAATACCGAATCTATGTTAAGCTTATATTGGAGAACATAGAAAGAGTTCGAAAAGCTTAAGAAAACAACTCTGAAAAGTATGTGGATAATGAATTCACTTGTATAGATGAAAATGATGGAAATACAGATGATGTGATTTGTGGATGAATTAAAATGGTGTTTTAAATTCTTAGTAATTAATAAAGTTCTTACTAAGAACGAATATTCACTTGTATAGAATTGACACTTTATTTGATTTAATTAGAGATGTATAAGGAGTCTATAAGACCAATCTCTGTATAAGGCATCATCAAATAAAAGTTGGAGACTGATGTCCATAAGATAATATTTAGAACTCGACATGAATTTTACGAGTTTCTATTGAGGTTTACAAGGTTAATGAAATACCTTGTGAGGTATATAAGCCTAATGAATGAGGCATCCATACAAGAATAAAGTGATGAGGTATCGAGATAGTCTAAGGCACTAATGGAATATGAAAAGCAATGTTATATAACCCCACAGACTCTCAAAGACTGTGATCTATATGTTAAGATTGGCAAATAGGAGATTTGACTAGACAGTATCTCTTCTGAGATATATGATCTCAAATGACAGAATGACGGTGAACCTGTCTATGATTGAAAGATAGTGATTGAGATATGAAATGTACTGGGTTTAGCTAAATATTATTACCAGTCTATAGAAGAGTTATTGGGTTAGCTGCTCTATAGATGTGACTGATAATTAAAGAAGTTAAAGTCGGTGAATGAATAAGTGTAAAAATGGTATTCAAAATGTTAACAGAGTTTAACAAAGAAGTACTACTATACTACTAAGGAAAAGCCGACCGAAATGATGAGAATGAAAAGATGAAAATGTAATAAGAAGATAAGTACATGATGATGAAGGAACACGAATATGAAGCAGTTCCCGAATTTAAGACTAAAAGTGATTTCTTTTGGTTATCACATGATTACGACTAGATGTAAGATCAAGTCAAATTTGACAGGTGAAATTTAATCATACTCAAAGGAGTAAATAAATGATTTACATTTTATTGCCAGTAATGTAAATAGAAAAAAAATGATAAATGTATATACACACACCTCAGAATGGTGAAATTGTATGGGTAACATGGTGACAAAATTGATGATTCTTTTAGTCACCTACGGAATCTAAATTAAGAAAAGATTTCATGCTTAGGTATATTCTAAAATTTAAGTGATATTGAGTATACCATAAGAACAAGAGATGTAATGACGATACAACACGAAAAGAGATATTGAGAGAAACTAATTGCAAAGTGCTTTATTTACTGTAAGAGATGATTAACAGTAAAGTCTGTAATAAGATGCAGCCTTGATGAAATAAATGTAAAAATGAGTATTGTGGATAACAAAGAGTCTAAAAGAAACATGATGTTATGGAAATGATCATAGACTGATTGTCAAATGTGAGTTACTTTTCCATTATCAGACTCCTAAATTTCTCTAGTGCCATAGTCGAAGTATGAGTATGAAACAATGAGAAAGTATGTGAAGTCCAGTGAGCATGCATGTAATGGGAATCTCAAATTTGCTATATGCTTATGGGAAATAGCAAAAGGCCTTGAGATTCCAAATTTATCGACAGCACCGCTCCGTACTGATGTAAATATTTGAGCGTAGTATGGAAACGCTCGAAGATATGTTGAGTGAGCGGATGTGCGAGATGTGAAAGCTACTGGGACAATTACATACTATTGATTAATTGGAGTAAATAATAATTATCAAATTATATCGACTTGGCACCAAATGAGAAAAACGGATGATGAACAGTATGAATCATAGATGGTACGAAAAGGAGTGAAAATTGATAACTCCAAAATTGATAAGAGATCTTAGGGAGTATAAATATATGATGAAAAATGATATGTAGTAATCTAAAAAGTGATTATGAGTTTGAAAGTATGCTAGCAGTATGATTTAAAAGACGATCAAGAGGTAAAAAATGATGAGCATATAAAGTGGTACCCCCTTTTAAGTTAAGTTAAATTCGGAGGACTGAATTTCTTAAGGTGAGGAGAATGAGATAACCGTGAATTTTTCGAATTTTGATATTAATTATTCAAAAATTTAATTTTAATGCGAAAGATAAATTAAAGTAAACAAATAAATTATTTACAAGATGGAAGACTGTTGAGGAATTTCAAAAAATGGATGAAATGACGGAATTGAGAATTTATATGGAGGAAATTTAATTTGGATAAACGAGATCCAAATTTAATAAGAAAAAACATGTGTTAAATTATATAGAATATATATATACACATTTATGAAATAATGTATATTATTATATGTTTATATATATATATATTATTATTATTATATATTATTAAGTATATATGTATATTATTAATATACATATTTATGTATTTATTTATATATGAATATATATATATATATATATACACACACATGAAATATAAATGTAATTTTAAAATAAGAGTGTATAGATATATGTATAAGGTGTTAAAACAAAAAATATATATCTATATATATATTATTAATAATTATATTTATAAAGATTTATTTATAAATATAATTATATACATAAAAGAAAGAAAAAAAAGAAATAGAAACGAGATAGGGAGTCCATTTCTGTTCCTTATCAAACTGACCTTCATTAAGATTATAAGATCACCAATTTCAGGTAACATTCCAGAGCTGTTTTTCCCTCTTTAACATCCTTAATTCATAAATTCTCACTCCCTTCAAAACATTTAACTCAATTTACAATCATTTATTTCTTTTATGTATTCAGACTACATAGTACTACATAGGATGTTAATCTTTTTCAATACATTTTCTTTCCAAAAGTATCGACAGACACAGGCTCAGCCTTGCTCTGATACCATTAATGTAACAGTCTAATAAACACAGTAATACACATATTACTACTCAATTTTGATGGTTGGGCTGTCTGTGATACTTTACTTTTCTTTTACATTTAAACAATTACATAATAAAATTTTAATATCATTTACATTCCCTAATTTAATTGACAAGAAAGTAGTACTGTAGATAAGTCTAAATATAGAAAATAAATGATTGTACCTTATATTTTAGTCGAGCTGTCACCTTGTCCTCTAAATGTGCAGTCGAGATGCTCGGACAACGGATCTCACAGTCATCAAAAATCTGAAATGTTAAAAAGAGGGAGTGAGCAATCCACGGCTCAGTAAAAGAGTTGTATGCAACTCTTGATATTCAGCTATCTATAGGCTAAAAAACTTTTTCGTTTTCCTAAAAGTATACTAGGCTTGCATGTAGGAATGATACTACAGTCGGCTAGGGATCTGGATGGAGTAAGGCAGGTATTTTGAAATACCTGTCTTGTCCCGAAACCTAGAAGCAACTGTAGAGAGTAAAAATTTCCGTTTGGAATTTAAAAATCCTTTCCCTTTCTTTTCATCTCGTTTCCATTTAATGCTTTTATGTATTTGAAGCATTTAAATAAATTAACTAATATTTATCTATTCCTTTAGAAAAATATTAGTTTAAACCATCATCATTCTCCCTTAATTTCTTTTTACATTTTACTATACGATTTATAATTAGTACAGTACTTTAAATAGCAAAATAAGCTATTTAATCATTTTCTTATAACATATATATCGTTTAAATCTAATATTCAATTAAAATGTAAAAAAAGAATATTAGATTCAAAATCCCCTCTTTCCTTTTTTGAAAACATATTTCATATTCATCTCACATTTTTATGTTTCATGTCTTTCAAAAATCATCATATAGTACTGTATTCAACTTGGCAATATATACTGTGTAGAAGTATGGTGGAATAGTTTAATATTTCCACGTATCATATAAAACATGGTAATTAGTAGTTACCATTTCAGTAAACAGTAAATCGTAAGTTTTAGTTCAGTAAACAGTAGCTTTCAGTACAGTACAGTTCAGTAAAACAATATTTTTCAATACAGTATAGTTCAGTAAAATAGTATTTTTGGTACGGTATAGCTCGGTAAACAATATTCTGTACAATTTAGTTCAGTAAACAGTAATTCACCGTGTAGTACAGTAAACCGAATTTCTGTAAATCCATTCAGTAAACGAAATCAGTAAGTGGAGACTAGGCATCACCCTACAATTAAATCATGCTATCTTCATCCACTAAGGGACACAGTAACAGTATACAGTGAGATCTATCGCCATGATCTATAGATTGTCCTCGGTGTACACTTGCCAAGTGACATCCGGGACGCTAATGACTGGTGGGTCAATCAGCCATGTGATAGTAACAGTAACAGTAACAGTACGATGCATGAAACTCGGGGTCTAAGTCTTAAAACAGTATAAAAATTGTACCATAGCCTTCATGGATCTTATTCAAAGTAATTTGAAATATTTCACATTTATCCATGAGGCTCACAATTTTAAATATCATCACCTTTATGGAACTTATAAAATACATAACATTTTTCAAAAGATCCATAAAGGTGTAAATCACACTTTCTCGTACAGTGAAAACAGTTTATAAAATAATCACACCATAAAAATAAAATTTCATAATTGTTTCTTTTTCATCGTAAAACGTGTACATACGTAATTCCAAGCTTTCTTTCTAAAACATGAATCTGGAACTTACTGGAAATCAATTCCAATATTTTCTTGATTTATGGAGAAATAAAATATTTTATTTTCCAGATTCAATACTCCCGTCACCATATTTTTCCTTTATAAACGAGTGTAGAGACATTTTAGTCTCAAAATAATATTTTTTATCCTCGACTTACCTTTATGGAAGTTGTAAAATGTGATAACCGTGAATTTTTCGAATTTTAATATTAATTATTCGAAAATTTAATTTAAATGCAAGTAGATAAATTAAAGTAAATAAATAAATTATTTACAAGATGGAATACTGTTGGAATTTCCGTAAATGATGAAGTGTTGGATTTGAGAAATTGTAATTAAGGAAATTAAATTTGTATATAAAGAAAGCCAAATTAAATAAGAAATGAAAAATGAGTATAATTATATATTTATATAATTATATTATATAAATATATTTTTATATAAATACATATGTACATATATAAAATATATGTATATTATATATATTGATATATATATTATTTTATACCATTACATAAGTGTATATATATATTTATATATATATTATTATATATTTATAGATATATAAATATATTTATGTATATATATGAAATATGAATATTATTTCATATTAAAGAGTATAAAATATAAAATATAAAATATATATACACATATATATCTTAGTACAAAATATGTATTTATATACATATAATTTAAATAGGGTATTAGTATATAATTATAATAATAATGAAAAAAAAAAGAAAGCAGAAACGAGATCGGGATATAACCCGATCCCCGTTTCCTTTTTTGTTACAAAAACAGAAGAGAAGCTGACCCTATCGGCTGCACCGAAAGGAGAGAGAGGGGAAGCTATAGCCTGTGAGGAAAGAGAAGGGAAGCTACCGGCGATGGGAAAGGAAAAAGGAAAGGAGAGAAGAATCGGGAGAAACGAAGATCGAAAAGGGAAAAAAGGAAAAAAAAAGGGAAATCAGCAGTGCCGGTCGATTCGGGCACCGCCACAACCATTCTCACCACCGGCGAAGGTCGACCAAGGTGAAGGGATGGCCGACGGTGAAAGAAAAGACAGAAAAGAGGGAGAAAAGAGGAGAAGAAAAGCGAACCAGTAGCTGCTCCAGATCTGCCACCACCGCCACTGTGATAACCGTAAATTTTCTATTTTTGGAAATTAATATTAAAGAAAATAGACGAGGAAATAATTAAATTAAAGTAAATAAATAAAATTTATTTACGAGATGGGAATATCGTTGAAATTCTCGAAATTAAGGAAGTGAGGAAATTGAGAAATTTAAATTTGGATAAATTGGAAATAACGATAAGGTTGGAATTATGGAAAATAATGAAGAGAGGAAATTTAATTTGTATAAATTGAAATCCAAATTAAATAAGGAATAAAAATGGAGAAATATAAATTGGATATTTGGAAATCCAAAATTTAATAAAATAAAAATGCGTATAAAAATATATTTATATAATTAGATTATATAAATATATTTGCAGATGTTTTTATATAAATACATATATATATGAAATATAGTATATATTATAAAATGAATATATACTATTTTATATTAAATAAAAAATGTGTATATTTTTATATACAATTATGTGTATAAATAAAATATATATAAAATATATATTATTTTATTTTAAAGTGATGTGTATAGATATATATATATATATATATAAATGAGTTATATAAATATATATCTATAATTATATATATAATTAAAAGAAATAATTATATATATAAATAAATAAATAAATAAATAAAAAGAAACGGGATCGAGATATAACCCGATCCCTGTTTCCTTCTCTGTTACAAAACGGAGAAGGAAAACTGCCGTAGACGGTGGAAAGAAGAAGAAGAGGGAGGAGCCGTCGCTGGCAAAAGAGGAAGAGAGAGGGACGTCCGGCGACGAGAAAAGGAAAAGAAGGAAGGAAAATCGGAAGAGGAAAACGAAACGAAAAACAGGAAAAACGGAGAAAATCGAAAGAAAAGGAAAAATGGCAGACGGCGGTGCCGGCCAATTTGGCCACCGCCATTGCCATCGAAGCACCACCGGAGGGAGAGGAAGAGGATGGAGGTCACACGAGGTGCGGTGAACAGCGGAGGAGGGCCGGCGAAGAGGCGGAAGAAACCGAAGGAAAATCGACTCGATCCACCGCCGTGCCGCCGATCCGGGCCAAACGAAGACCACCAGTAGACTCGTCGTGCCGTCGGCTAGCTGAAGGGCGCCTGAACCGCTGGAAAACCGACCATCGGCGAGGAACCGACGAGGAAGGAAGATGAACCAGTCTGATCGGGAAAAGAATAAGAAAAAGAAAAAGAAAGAGAAAGAAAACAAAGGAGAAAAAGAGAAAAAAGAAGAAAAAGAGAGGAAAAAGGAGAATTTCGAGAAATCGGAAGATTCCCGAGAATTTGGCAACTCGAAAATTCCAAAAATTCGGTAAGAATTTCGAAAATTTAATTCGAGTAAAATTAAATAAATTATTGATGAAAATTCTAAAATTTAGAATTTAATTTCCAGAAATTATTCTCGGTGACCAAGATGAGGAATCAGGAGAGATGGAGTACGGACGCGACTGATAAGAGGAAGTTACCAACCCGGAAAAGGTAAGGGATGCATGTGCAGCATTGTAAAGATATTCAGTCTGCATTGCTTTTCATCATGAAATATTTTATGAAAATATTGTGATGATTCTATAGTTGGAAATTTGTGATGATGTACTGGCTGGAAATTATAAATTGTATTTTTTGTGCGGGAGGCTAGCCAATCGGCAGCCGTTATACTACCGAAAAATTATCGAAAATTACCGAAAATTTCATAGAATCATAATAAATGATTTTATTTCACGAGAAATGAATTTCAACCATGAAAATCGAGAAAATGATTGTTTTTCATAAAACATGAATATAACAAAATTCATTTTAAAATATTCATGTTTTCGGAATTGGTGATAATGAGATCACCGAAAATTCTCTCGATATATGAATTATATGTGATATGAAATGGAAAATGAAAAAGGGATAAAGAGAATATTTTATAAAGGTTTTCTAAATATTTTCTTGATATATGAATTATATGTGATATGAAATGGAAAAGGAAAGACGGATAAAGAGAATATTTTATAAAGGTTTTCTAAATATTCTCTCGATATATGAATTATATGTGATATGAAATGAAAGATGAAAAAGGGATAAAGTGAATATTTTATAAATATTTTCTTAAATATTCACTTGATTTATTATATAACCTTTATGGTTTTAATTATGAAATTATTATTTTTATAAATTCCATAAAGGTTTTCTGATGATGAAAAATACTGTTTTGAGACTAGATGGCACCTTATCATGTTGATATGTGATATGTGACATGTAATATGTGATATGTGATATGTAGTCCCGGCCGACACCTGATCAGTGATCCCTCGAGGACAATTATAGACTATGGCCATAGATCTGACATGATTAATTTATACCCTTCGGGGTCTATAGCATGATATGAGTAACGACCCAGTGGACGGGCTGGGCGTGCCTCAGTCTCCATATATGATATGTTTTAAATGAAAATGTTTTACATGATATGTGATATGTGAAATGTAAATATTTTACATGATATGTGATACGTGATTTGAAATGATTTATAGTATTTTTATAAAATGCTTATTTCACTACTATTTTTAGTACTACGAGATGATTTTCATATCATATGTAATATGAATATGTAATATGTAATATGTTTTCAAAAGGAAAAAGGAGGAAAGTAAATCTAATATTCTTATTTTAAATTTTAAATTGAATATTAGATTTAAATGATTTATATGTTATACGAAAAAGGTTTAATAGCTTATTTTGCTATTTTAAAGTACTGTACTAATTATGATTGTACAGTAAAACATGAAATGAGTTTCAAAAGGAAAATGATGATGATTTAACTAATATTCTTTTCAAAGAAAATATGAATATTAGTTATTTTATTTAGATGCTTTATTTCATAAAAGCATTATTTTGAAAAGAATATGAAAAGGTTATGGAATAAAAAAAACGATTTAAATTTCAAAACAAAAAAAATGAAATTTACTCTCTACAGTTGCTTCTAGGTTCCGGGATAAGATAGGTATTTCAAAATACCTACCTTACTGTATCCGGATCCCTAGCCGATTGTAGTATCTTTCTTACATGCGAGCTTAGAGCCCCATAGGAAAAAAATAAAAAAGATTTTCAGCATATAGGAAGCTGAATATCAGGTATGCATATAATTCCCTTACTGAGCTGTAGTTTGCTCACCCCTTAATTTTAACATTTCAGGTTTTCGAGGACTGAGATTTTAACACTTAAAGAATTTCGACTGTGCATTTGGGGATGATGTGACAGCTCGATTGATTTAATAAGGTATGATCATTTATTTTCTGTATTTAGACATATTCACAGTACTACTTTCTTATGAAGTAAGATAGGGGATGTAATTCATATTGTAATTTTATATGAAGTTGTTTATATGTAAAAGAAAAAGTAAAGTATCGCAGACAGCCCAACCATATAAGATGTATAGAATAAGGTGAAAAATAGGGTCACGGGCTATGACAGATTTAATGGTATCAGAGCACGGTTGGCCTGATGTCTGTCGATACTTTTGGAAAGAAAATGTGTCGAAAAAGGTTAACATCCCCTGTAGTACTGTGTAGTCTGAATACATAGAGAAAATAAATGATTTCAAATGGAATCAAGTGTTTAGAAGGAAGTGAGCAATTATGAAATAAGGAATGGCAAAAAGGGAAAACGGCTCAGGAATGCTATTTGAAAATGGTGATCTTATAATCTAAATGAAGGTCGGTTCGGTAAGGAATAGAAATGGACTCGGTGAGGGCCCCACCAGTACTTTTCTGTCCGGATCGAATTGAGACCTGAAAGTGATGATATAAATGAGGGGAATGAGATATCATCATTAAATAGACATTAAGATAACCAATTAAAGGTATTTTGAGGAGAGAAAAAATTTTTGACCAAAAATGACCAAAATACCCCTACCTCAAAATTTTACCGGGAGTCATAATAGACCAATAGAAGTTTGAATAGACTAATTTGGCAGAGAAATTGATGATGTAAAGTTGCATTTCAAGCAAAATAATCCAATTATGGATTCTTTTGGATTTCTCTGTCGAAATCGAAAAAGATTTTAAACTGTTGATAATGGTATGAGAAAGGGGTACTATCAGCACATAGATAATAAGATCACTAATTTAAATTTATAGTGAGGAGAAAGAAATAAATGTGAAAAATGACGAAAATGCCCCTATGTGGGATTATATTTTGAATAGTGATAAAACAAGTCGATTTTGAATCTATTTATAGAATTGAAGTTATTGAGGGTATAAAAGACGTAAAATGAGTATAACGATCCCGATTATAAATTTTATTACACTTAAGAGTGCTGACGTGACCTGAATGGTTATAGGGAAGTCGCAAGATGAGCGACTCAGTTATTGATTCTTAAGGGTCGAAGTTAAAAAGTGTATAAATGAATATTATTATGGGATCGTTGGATATGATGAAAAGTAAAATGATTGCTGGAGATAACTGACAAGAGATCAGTATAGATGACGAAATCTATATCAGCACTGTTAATTCTGGTTCTATACATTCCTACTGTTTTGAAGTATTAAATGGATAATTCTAGAATCGGAATATTTTGAGATATACCTTACATAATGATGTACTGTATGGAGAATATGCATAAGAATAGTAAATGATGATAAGAGATGAGAAAGATGACAGCTAACTTGAATTATTAAATGAAAATGATTGTAAAAACAAAAAATAAATAAATTACAGTAATAATAAATCGGTTAGCTGTGAAAGGTGTTAATGAAATTATTATACTGGATACAGCATACAAATTAAGGTGATCGATATGCTGTGAAATATGAGTAAATAAGTGAATTAAGACGGAGTAGATGTTAAAATGATTTTGATATTAAATGTCTCTGCTTTGAGGTTATATAGTGGAAATGATAAGATACAAAAAAAATGAAATGTCCAAAATGATGAGAGATGAACGATTAAAGAAAGCATCAGATGAGATTCCCGATAAGATTTCAGAGGAATATAGATTGGAGAAATCGAGCTAATGTTGACTCGGGTATTAATATGAAATTTATTCTTAAGCTTATATCGGAGAACATAGAAAAATTCGAAAAGCTTAAGAAATAACTCTGAAAAATTTGTGAATAATGAAATTAACTTATATAAGGATAATTGATGGAAATACAAATAATATGATTGAGGATGAATTAAATGATGTAAAGGATGGAAATATGGATGAGGTGAATTGAGGATGAAGTATAATGGGGTATTAAATTCATATTAATTTATGAGTTCTTATTAAGAACAAATGATCATTTATATGAAATTGATGCCTTAAATTGATTTAATCAGAGATGTATAGGGAGTTTAGAAGATCAATCTTTGTAAAAGGCATCATCAGATGAAAAGTTGAAGAATGATAGTCATAAGATGATAATGATTAGAACTCGATAAAATTTTTACAAGTTCCTAGTGAGGTATACAGGATTAATGAAATACCTTATGAGGTATATAAGTCTAATGAATGAGGCATCCATCTATGGATAAAATGATGATATACTGATACAGTATAAGGCAGAAATGGAAAAATGAGCAGCATAGTGATATAGCCCGCAGACCCTTAGAAACAGTGAACAATATGTTAAGTATGGCAAATAGAAGATTTAGCTAGACAATATCTCTTTCTAAGATATATGATCTTGAATGACAGAGCGATGTGGATCTATCTAACAATATCTCTTTCTAAGATATATGATCTTGAATGACAGAGCGATGTGGATCTATCTATGATGAAGAGATAATGAGTAAGATACGGAATGTACTGGGTCTAACTAAATACTATTGCCAATCTATATGAGAGTGATGGGTTAGCTGCTCTACAGATGTGACTGATAGGTAACTAAGCTTAAGATGATGAATGAATAAGTATAAAGAGGATACATAAAAGGTTAAAAGAGTTAATAGGGGAATATTTTACTATTGAGGAAAAAATGACCAAAATGATCAAGAAAAGGATGAATATGAAATAAGAGGAAAAGTACACGATGAAGAGGGAACACGAACATGAAGTAGTTCCCAATTTTAAAGTTAAAAATGATTTTGTGGTTATCACATGATTATGACTAGATGTAAGATCGAGCCAAAACTCTATAGAAGAAAAGTAACTATACTTAAAGGAGTAAGGAAATGATTTATATTTTACTGCCAGTCATATAAATGGAAAAACGATATATATACCACCTCGAAATGATGGAAATGATGGATTTATATGGATAATGAGGTGATTAAATTGATAATTATAGATTCAATGATGAATTTAAATAATGAAGAGATTAAATTATAATTTGATTATGCCATTATGGAATCTAAATTATCAAAAGAGTATAATTTTGGGTATATTCTAAAATTAAAGTGATAATGAATATATCACAAGAATAAAAGAGGTAATAAGAATATTACATGGAAAGACGATAGGGAGAGGAAATGATTGTCTCCTGATTTTATTATGGTGAATGGTAAAGTCTGCAAATGAACTACAGCGATGGGGTGAAATAAATATGAAAAGAGTATTGAGGATAATAATGAAGAATCTAAAAGAGATATGATAATATAGAAGTGATTATAGACTGATAGTCTAATGAAATCACTTTTCCATTATCAAACTCTTAGATTCTTTAGTGCCATAGTCGAAATACGATTATAAGAGGATGAGAATGTATGTGAAGTTCCAGTGAGCACTATATGTGATGGGAATCTCTGAGTAGTTGTATGTTAATGGGAAATAGCAAAAGGCTCTGAGATTCCAAATCTATTGACAGCACCGCTCCGTACATGATGTAAATGTTTGAGTGAAGTATGAAACGCTCGATAATATGTTGAGAGAGCGGATGCATGAGATGTGAAAGCTACTAGACAATTACATACTGTTGATTAAAAATTGGTAAATGATAATTATCGAAACGTATCGACTTGGCACCAAATAAGAAAGATGGATGATGAACAGTACGAATAATATGTGATATGAAAAGGAGTGGAAATTAGATAAGAAATTTAAGGGAGTACAAATATATGATGAGAAATGATATATGGTGGTATAAAGGCGATTATGATGTTAAAAGTATACTGGCAGTATAATTTGAAAGATGATTGAGAGGACAAGAATCATAAGTATACAGGATGCTACCACCTTATGAATTAAGTTAAATTCGGAGGACCGAATTTCTTAAGATGGGGAGAATGTGATAACTGCAAATTTTCTATTTTTGGAAATTAATATTAAAGAAAATAGACGAGGAAATAAATAAATTAAAGTAAATAAATAAAATTTATTTACGAGATGGGAATATCGTTGAAATTCTCGAAATTAAGGAAGTGAGGAAATTGAGGAATTTAAATTTGGATAAATTGGAAATAACGATAAGGTTGAAATTATGGAAAATAATGAAGAGAGAAAATTTAATTTGGATAAATTGAAATCCAAATTAAATAAGGAATAAAAATGGAGAAATATAAATTGGATATCTGGAAATCCAAAATTTAATAAAATAAAAATGTGTATAAAAATATATTTATATAATTAGATTATATAAATATATTTGCAGATGTTTTTATATAAATACATATATATATATATATGAAATATAGTATAAATTATAAAATGAATATATACTATTTTATATTAAATAAAAAATGTGTATATTTTTATATACAATTATGTATATAAATAATATATATATGAAATATATATTATTTTATTTTAAAGTGATGTGTATAGATATATATATGTAAATAAATGAGTTATATAAATATATATCTATAATTATATATATAATTAAAAGAAATAATTATATATATAAATAAAAGAAAGAAACGGGATTGGGATATAACCCGATCCCTGTTTCCTTCTCTGTTACAAAACAGAGAAGGAAAACTGCCGCAGACGGTGGAAAGAAGAAGAAGAGGGAGGAGTCGTCGCCGGGAAGAGAGGAAGAGAGAGGGACGTCCTGCGACAGGAAAAGGAAAAGAAGGAAGGAAAATCGAAAGAGGAAAACGAAAAGGAAAACAGGAAAAACGGAGAAAATTGGAAGAAAAGGAAAAATGGCAGACGACGGTGCTGGCTGATTTGGCCACCACCATTGCCATCGAAGCACCGCCGGAGGGAGAGGAAGAGGATGGAGGCCTCGAGGTGCGGTGAAAAGCGGAGGAGGGTCGGCGAAGAGGCGGAAGAAACTGAATGAAAATCGACTCAATCCGCCGCCGTGCCGCCGATCCAGGCCGAACGGAGACCAACAACAGACTCGCCGTGCCATCAGCCAGCTGATGGGCGCCTGAACCACCGGAGAACTGGCCACCTGCGAGGAACCGGCGAGGAAGGAAGCTGAACCAGTTTGACCGGGAAAAGAAAAAGAAAAAGAAAAAGAAAGAGAAAGAAAAGAAAAGAGAAAAAGGAAGAAAAAGAGAAAAAAGAAGAAAAAGAGAGGAAAAAGGAGAATTTCGAGAAATCGAAAGATTCCCGGGAATTCGGCAACTCGGAAATTACGAAAATTCGGTAAGAATTTCAAAAATTTAATTCGAGTAAAATGAAATAAATTATTGATGAAAATTCTAAAATTTAGAATTTAATTTCCAAAAATTATTCTCGGTGACCGAGATGAGGAATCGGGAGAGATGGAGTACGGACGCGACCGATAAGAGAAAGTTGTCGACCCAGAAAAGGTAAGGGATGCATGTGCAGCACTGTAAGGATATTCAGTCTGCATTGTTTTCATCATGAAATATTTTATGAAAATATTGTAATGATTCTGTGGTTGGAAATTTCTGATGATGTACTGGCTGGAAATTATAAACTGCATTTTTCGTGCAGGAGGCTAGTCAATCGGCAGCTGTTATGCAGCCGAAAAATTATCGAATATTACCGAAAATTTCATAGAATCATAATAAATGATTTTATTTCACGAGAAATGAATTTCAACCACGAAAATCAAGAAAATGATTATTTTTCATAAAACATGAATATAACAAAATTCATTTTAAAATATTCATGTTTTCAAAATTGGCGATAATGAGATCACCGAAAATTCTCTCAATATATGAATTATATGTGATATGAAATGGAAAATGAAAAAGGGATAAAGAGAATATTTTATAAAGGTTTTCTAAATATTCTCTCGATATATGAATTATATGTGATATGAAATGGAAAAGGAAAGAAGGATAAAGAGAATATTTTATAAAAGTTTTCTAAATATTCTCTCGATATATGAATTATACGTGATATGAAATGAATGACGAAAAAGGGATAAAGTGAATATTTTATAAATATTTTCTTAAATATTCACTTGATTTATTATATAACCTTTATGGTTTTAATTATGAAATTATTATTTTTATAAATTCCATAAAGGTTTTCTGATGATGAAAAATACTGTTTTGAGACTAGATGGCACCTTATCGTGTTGATATGCGATATGTGACATGTAATATGTGATATGTGATATGTAGTCCCGGCCGACACCTGATCAGTGATCTCCCGAGGACATTTATAGACTATGGCCATAGATCTGACATGATTAATTTATACCCTTCGGGGTCTATAGCATGATATGAGTAACGACCTAGTGGACAGGCTTGGCGTGCCTCAATCTCCCTATATGATATGTTTTAAATGAAAATGTTTTACATGATATGTGATATGTGAAATGTAAATGTTTTACATGATATGTGATACGTGATTTGAAATGATTTATAGCATTTTTATAAAATGCTTATTTCAGTACTATTTTTAGTACTATGAGATGATTTTCATATCATATGTAATATGAATATGTAATATGTTTTCAAAAGGAAAAAGGAGGAAAGTAAATCTAATATTCTTATTTTAAATTTTAAATTGAATATTAGATTTAAATGATTTATATGTTATACGAAAAAGGTTTAATAGCTTATTTTGCCTTTTTAAAGTACTGTACTAATTATGATTTGTACAGTAAAACATGAAATGAGTTTTAAAGGAAAATTATGATGATTTAACGAATATTCTTTTCAAAGAAAATATGAATATTATTTATTTTATTTAAATGCTTTATTTCATAAAAGCATTATTTTGAAAAGAATATGAAAAGGTTATGGAATAAAAAGGAAAAAGGATTTAAATTTCAAAACAAAAAAATGAAATTTACTCTCTACAGTTGCTTCTAGGTTTCTGGACAAGATAGGTATTTCAAAATACCTACCTTACTGTATCCGTATCCCTAGCTAACTGTAGTATCTGTGATAACCGTAAATTTTTCATTTATTGGAAATTATAAATATTGAAAATAAATATTGGAGAAAATAAATTAGAGGAAATAAATAAAATTTGCGAGAACGGGATATTGGTGAAAATCCCGAGAATTGAGGAAGTGAAAGAATCGAGAAATTCGTGTAAAGGAAATTAAATTGGAAGTGAAAATAAAAATAATAAAGAGAGGAAAAAAATTAATTTGGATAAATTAAAATCCAAATTAAATAAGAAAAATGAGAAATAAGAATAAAGTATGTCTATATAATTACAAATTATAGAAATGTATTTTATACAAATACATATGTTTTAAAATAATATATAGTATATTTTAATATACGTTGGTATATATATGGAAATATATACTATTTCATACATTTAAATAATACACATGTATATAAACATAATATTTTATGTGTATATATAATTATATAAATACATATATAAGAAAGGTAAATGTGATTTTATATTAAAGTTTATATGTATATATGTTGTATTATAACATTTATATAATTTGTATATGTAAATGTTATTTATTTTAAACTATATAAACATACATATATATATATATATATATATATATATATATATACTAGATAAATGTTTTGCAATATACAATATATATAATTTATACATAATATATATTGTATTACATTATATATGAAATAATATATATTGTATAATATATGGTATATATTATATGTATAATATATGGTATATATTATATGTATAAAATATAAATTATAGTGTATAATGTATAGTATATTATATACTAAAAAAGGGAAAGGAAAATAAAACTAAAAGAGGAAAGAAATAAAAAAAAAGAAATGAAAAAAGGGAAGAATCGGGACAGAGCCCGATTTCTTCCCAACCGGAGGCCGCCGGCAGCATCCTGCCACTGTCGACGGGGCGAGATAGAAGAAGAGAAGTGAACGACGCCGACGACGCGAGGAAGAGGCATCTGACGACGGAAGAAGGAAATGGAAAGCAAAACGGAAAATAGAAACGAAGGAAGCCGTAAGAGAAAAGAAAAAGAGAGACGGTGATGCAGGCCAAATCGGTGGCCGCCACTGCAATCGAAGCTTCACCGGAGAAAGAGGAAGACATGGGAAGCCACCAGAGGTGCAATGAACGGCGGAGGAGGGCCGGCGAAGAGGAAGGAGAAACCGAACCTATTCCACCTCGATCCACCGCCGTGACACCGATCCAGGCCAAGTTGAGGCCACCAGCAAGTTCGTCTCAACACCGGCCAGCTGAAGGACGCTCGAACTGCCGGAGAATTGGTCGTCGGTGTGGAACCGGCGAGGAAGAAGGCTGAATCGGCTGACGGGAAAAGGAAGAGGAAAAAAGAAAAGGGAAAAAGAAAAAGAAAAAGAAAAAGAAAAAGAAAAGAAAGAGAAAGAAAAGAAAAAGAAAGAAAGAAAAAGAAAAGAGGAAAAAGGAAGAAAAAGAGGAAAAAAGAGAATTTCGGGAATTCAGAGATTCTTGGAAATTCGACAACCCGGAAATTTACGAAAATTCGGAAAGAAATTTTCGGAAATTTAATTTCAAAAAAATTTAATAAATTATGAAAAAAAATTCTAAAATTTAGAATTTTTATTTCCAGAAATTATTTTCAGCGACCGGGATGAGGAATCGGGAGAGATGGAGTACGAGCGCGACCGAGAAGAGGAAGTCCTCGACCCGGAAAAAGGTAAGGGATGCATGTGCAGTACTGTAAGGATATTCAGTCTGCATAATTTAATTTTAAAATATTTTATGGAAATATTTTATGAAAATTATTATGATGCATGATTGGCTAAAAATTTTGGATGAAGTACTGGCTGGAAATTATAAACTGTATTTTTCGTGCAGGAGGTTAGTAAATCGGTAGCCGTTATGCTACCGAAAATTTTAGAAAAATTCCATAAAATCATATTAAATGATTTTATTTCCGAAAATCGATATTAAATCACGAAAAATGAGGAAATTACTAAATTTCATAAAACATGAATATAATGAGATGGAATTCTAAAATATTCATGTTTTCGAAAATGGTGATAATGAAATCACCGAAAATTCTCGGGATAGATAAATCACACGTAATTACGAGACGAAAGATGAAGTGAAATACAGTGAATATTTTATGAATATTTTTATAAATATTCACTAAATGATTTTTAACCTTTATGGTTTTTAATTATGAAATTATATATTTTTATAAATTCCATAAAGGTTTATTTTATGATGAAAAATGCGGTTTTAAGACTAATTGGCATCCTGTTATGCTGATGTGTGATATGTGATACGTTTAGTCCCGGTCGACACCTGATCAGTGATCCACCAAGGACAATATAAATTATGGTCATAGATTTGACACGTTTATTTCTTTACCCTCCGGGGTCTATAGTATGATAAGATTGATGATTATCTTAGACTCCATAAATGATCGGTGACATGTTAAAAAGGAAAGTGTTTTATACGATATGGGTTATATAAAAAGGAAAATGTGTTATAGGATGCGTGACATGTGAAAAGAATATGTTTATATGATATGAGAAGAAAATCAATTGAATTATAGCATTTTTACAAAATGCTCATTTCGGTACTGATAATAGTACTGTGAGATGATTTTCATAAGACATGTGATACAAACATGTAATATGTTTTCAAAACGGAAGAGTTGATAAATTTAATATTCTTACTATGATTTTAAATGGAATATTAGATTATAAGTACTACACGAGTTCCGATGTGTTAGTAGTCAGTCTAAGTCATAAAGGCCAAACCAAGAAAAGACTCGATTTCTTTACCGTGTGAGCCACCTCTAGAAGACTCAAGGGACCTAAGTGCTATATAGATTCTTCATGAACTATGGGGAGCCACCTCTAGAATCCTTTGAGCACTAAATGCTACACGAGTTTTGATGAGATAGTGGAAAGTATATGACATAAAGGCCAAACCGAGAAAAGACTCGATTTCTGTACCGTGTGAGCCACCTCTAGAAGACTCAAGGGACCTAAGTGCTACATAGATTCTTCGTGAACTATGAGGAGCCACCTCTAGAATTCTTTGAGCACTAAATGCTACACGAGTTCTGATGAGATAGTAGAAAGTATACGGCATAAAGGCCAAACCAAGAAAAGACTCGATTTCTGTACCGTGTGAGCCACCTCTAAAAGACTCAAGGGACCTAAGTGCTACATAGATTCTTCGTGAACTATGAGGAGCCACCTCTAGAATCCTTTGAGCACTAAATGCTACACGAGTTCTGATGAGATAGTAGAAAGTATATGGCATAAAGGCCAAACCGAGAAAAGACTTGATTTCTGTACCGTGTGAGCCACCTCTAGAAGACTCAAGGGACCTAAGTGCTACATAGATTCTTCGTGAACTATGGGAAGCCACCTCTAGAATCCTTTGAGCACTAAGTGCTACACGTGTTCCGATGTGTTAGTAAGAAATCTGTGTTCCAAAGGCCAAATCGAGTGAAGACTCGATTTCTGTACCGTGGGAGCCACCTCTAGAATCCCAAGGGACCTACGTGCTATACGGATACCAGTTGGACCGTGGGAGCCACCTCTAGAATCCCGAAGGACCTAAGTGCTACACAGATAGTGTTTGGATCGTGGGAGCCACCTTTAGAATCCCAAGGGACCTATGTGTTATACGGATACAAGTTGGACCGTGGGAGCCACCTCTAGAATCCCGAAGGACCTACGTGCTACACGAGTTCCTCGATATGACACTTAACTCCATTACTAGTTAGAATGTATGTCGTAATTGAATCAGTGAACCGGGGTTTATGCCTAAAGTGATTAAGTGATCGGTTATTTGAAACTATTTTCAGTGAGTTAAGCTATATGCTTAAAGTTTATTGACTTTCGTTTTGTAAATGGATTGATTTATTAACTTGCATAGTAATCGAATTATCGACGTGTATAGTGACTAATCTACCGAAGTGCTTGCTGCTTTGCTAATGTGATAAATGGAATAGATTTTAATAGCTTACTTTGCTATTTAAAGTACTGTACTAATTATGAGAGTACAGTAAAACATGAAATGAGTTTTAAAGAAAAATGATGATGATTTAACTAATATTCCTTTCAAAGAATATATGAATATTAGTTATTCTATTTAAATGCTTTCTTTCATAAAAGCATGATGTTGAAAAAAAAATTTGAAAAGGTTATGGGATGAAAAGGAAAAGGATTTATAAATTCAAAAATAAATGAAGATTTCTCTCTACAGTTGCTTCTAGGTTCCGGAACAAGTATGGTATTCTAAAATACCTACCTTACGCCATCCGGATCCCTAGCCAATTGTAGTATCCTTCCTACATACGAGCCTAGAGCCCATAGGAAAAATGAAAAAGATTTTCAGCATATAGGAAGCTGAATATCAAGCATGCATATAATTCCCTTACTGAGCCGTGGTTTTGCTCACCCCTTAATTTTAAACATTTCAGGTTTTGATGATTGTGAGATCAGTTGATTGTGGATCACGACTGTACACAAAGGACAATGTGACAGACCGACTGAATTATTTAAGGTATGATCATTTATTCTCTGTATTTATACATGTCTACAGTACTACTTATATGATTAAATACGATAGGGGATGTGTATAATATAAACAATATTATGTAAAATTGTTTAGTAGTTAGTTACAAGTGAAGTATCACAGACAGCCCAACCGGTTAAGTTGTGTACAATAAGGTGAAAAATGTGGTCACGGGTCGTGACAAATTTAATGGTATCAGAGCAATGGTTGGCCTAATATCTGTAGATACTTTTGGAAAGAAAAGAGTTAAACATCTCTAGCAGTATTGTGTCATCTAAATACATAGAGAAAATAATTGATTATAAATTGAGTAAAATGATTTAAAGGGAGTGAGAAAGTATAAATTGAGAATATTAAAGGGAAAATAGGATCAAAAATTTTCGAAAAAATTGGTGATTCTTATAAGCGAAATGAAGGCCTGTTCGGTAAGGAACCGAAAGGACTCGGTGAGGGCCCCACTAGTACTTTTTGTCCGAACCAAACTGAGACTTGAAAGTGATGGTATAAAAGAGGGGAATGAAATATCATCATTAAATAGACTTTAAGATCACCGATTGAGGGTAATTTGAAGAGAGAAAATTTTTGGCCAAAAATGACCAAAATACCCCTGCCTCCAAAATTTTTTTGGAAGTCATAATAGACCAACAGAAGTTGTAAATGATTGATTTGACAGAGAAATTGATGATGTAAAGCTGCATTACATGCAAAAATAATCCAATTATGGATTTTAATGGAATTCTCTGTCGAAATCGAATAAGATCTGAAACTGCTGATAAAAGTATCAGAAAGGATACTATCAACATATAGATGATCAGTTCATTGATTTAAATATATATTGAGGAGATAGAAATAAATGTCGAAATGACGAAAATGCCCCTATGTTGGGCGATGTTCGGAATAGTGTTAAAACCGAGCTGAATTGGAATCCATTGATAGAATTGGAGTTATTAATGGCACAGAGGATGTCATATGGATATAGCGATCCCTATTACTGATTCCATTGACACTTAGATTTCAGACACGACTATGAGTGACCCAGTGAACGGGCTGGGCATTCTCAAAGAGTGTACACAAATGTAAAGGCGGACGGCGGACGGGCCGAGGCCTTATATGATGCGATCCGATAAGAGTGTAGTGGGATGTTACATGATGATTGGCCCGGTTATTGATTGTAAGGGCTTGAATTACGAGTGTATTGAAATGGATATTATTACGGGATCGTTGAATATTATGGAAAGTGAAATGAATACAGAAATTGATTGAGAAAGTAGATAGTACAGATAATGAAATACATACTGGTGTGGTTACTTATGGTTCTATACATTTTTACTACTTTCAGGTATCAAATAGATAATCTTATATAGAACTGAAACATCTTGAAATATGTGCTATAGAATGAGGTACTGTGTGGAGTACTGTGAATTGGTGAATATATATATATAAGAACAGTAAAGTGATAAAAAGAAGATGACAGCTAACCTAAGTTCTTCAGGATCCTTGAGACAGAACTGTGATGGGCGACCCAATGATGGGTGACCCGTAGTGGATCATGTGTTGTGAGATACGGGCGAACTATGTTATCGCCGACTCACTAGTAAGGGTAAACCTGGGGCGAAAGGATCACCTAGGGGATGCTCGCCGACGGCCGATTCGAACGGGCGGAACTCTTACAAGGAGCTTAATGATAACACGAGTGTAAGGAACTAGGTACGTAAGGGTGCCAGGGTTCAAACCTCGTGGATAATATGCTCAAGGGAGTTAAACCTGAATTTATTAAATGAACTTGATTCCAAAGTAAATTACAGTGGTAATAAATTGGTTAGCTGTAACATGTGTTGATAACTGTTGTACTTACTACAACTTACTGGAATGAGATTCGTAAGGCTGTAAAGTATGAGTAAACAATGAAATCAAGGTAGAGTATGTATCAAAATGATTTGAATATCGAATGTCTCTGCCTTGAGAATACACAGTGTAAATGATAGGACATGAGGATGAAAAGAATTCCCTTACTGAGCCGTGGTTTGCTCACCCCTTAATTTTAACATTTCAGGTTTTCGAGGACTGAGATTTTAAAGGGGTGAGCAAACCACGGCTCAATAAGGGAATTATATCGGCTGACGATGGTTGAACCAGCGGGGAGAAAGTGAACCGGCCGAACCAGTTCAAACCAATGAAAAGAAAAAGAAAAGAAAAGAAAGAAAAGGACAGGAAAAAGAAAAAGAAAAAGGAAAAAGAACAAAAAGAAAAAAGAACAAAAAAGATAGAGAAAATGGTAGGAAATTAATAATAATTTTATTATTATTAATTGAATAATTACGTAAAATTCTAAATTTAGTATGGGTTAGAAATTGTAGAATTTTACGAGATGATTTGAGATGATGGAATCAAGAGAAGTGGACTACGGCCACGACGTAACAAGGAAGTTGTCGACCCGAAACAGGTAAGGGATGCGTGTGTGAATTTGTAGGGATATCCGAATGCATGCTTTTCATGCTATGAATTTTATGAGAATTATGGAATATTAAACTGCCTCGAAATATTATTAAATATTTTAGTGCATTATTGGTATTTTTCCTGGCCTCAAAAGTGATAAATTAATTATTTTTCATAAACGGTGAATTTACCGAAAAGTATTTATTAAATATTCATGATACTGATTTCGGTAAAGATTAAACTACCGAAAATTCATTCCACGTGTTTTATAGGGAAATGTGTGATTGGTGAAGTGGAATGGTGAATAGTGAATATTTTATAAATAATTTTCAATATAATATTCACTAATTTATTACGATTTTCCTTTATGGATTAAATAAATTTTATCACGTGTAATGATTTCCATAAAGGTTTTATCACTGTATAACTATTGTTTTGAGACTAAAATGTCGCTGCACGTGTTTTATAGTGAAAAATGTGTTGGTGGAATTATTGTTAATTTTGGAAAATAAATATTTTTATTTTTCCATTAAGTATGAAAACATTTGAAATGATTTCAAATAACTTTGAATTTCAAGTTTTGGAAAGAAAGTATGGAAACATGTGTTTATGTATTCTACGACGAAAAAGAACAGTTATGAAATTTTATTAATACTCAGTTATTATCTTATAAACTATTTTTCACCGTACGAAATATTATGATTTATACATCTATAGATTTTCTGGAAAACATAATTGATCTTACTAAATTCCATAAAGGTAATGAGATTTCTTATATCTGTTTTGAGACTGATAGGCCTCGTATCATACTCACGTGTCATGTGTTTCATGTGTTACTCATGTGTGAGGCTGTTGACACTGATCCTGTCTTCAGCGTCCTTGTTGACACCTGATCAGTGTACGAACAAGGACACCTATAGACTATGGCCATAGATTTCATGTGTTTATTATATTGTCCTTACAGGGATCTCATGTGTACCATATTATTCTCTACGGGACTTATAGCATGATATCATTTGGGTGTTGCCTGGTCTCCATTATGATTTCACGTATTATTATTGATTTGAGTGATATTTTCAAAAAACTATGATGATTTTTTGAAGTGTTTTATTTCTAAACTGTTATTATAATTGAACAGTTATTTTACTGTTACACGTGTATAAGTGATGATTTCAGTGGTAGAAACCTTGAGATTTTCAAGTATTAAATTAGTGGTTTGATAAAGTTTTTTACTCAAGTGGATGATATATTTATATGCAGTAAATTGAATTAAATTTTATATTAAAAAAAATAAATTTCTACTCCCTGTAGTTGCTTTGGGTTTCTGGGACAAGATAGGTATTCAAAATACCTTTCTTACTCTATCTGGATTTCCCGGCCGACTATAGTATCATTTCCTTATAGTGTGCTCAGCAAACCAATAGTAAACTAAAAGGTTTTACTGTAAATAGTCTTCGTGGTATCAAAATTTGCAAACAATTCTCATAATGAGCCATGATTTGCTCACTCCCCTACTTTTAAACATTTCAAATTTTCAGTGATTGTGAGATCTGACATCTGAGGATTTTAGGCTGCGTATTTGAGGACAATGTGACAGCTTGACTGAAATATGAGGTACAATCATTTATTTTCTATATTTAGACTTGTCTACAGTACTACTTTATTGTGAATTAAAATAGGGGATGTAAATGACATTATAATTTTAATATAAAATAGTTACAATAAAAATGAAAAGTAAAGTATCACAGATAGCCCAACCGTATAAGATGTGTGGAAAAACAAAAAAAATGTGGTCGCAGGCTGTGACAAATTTAATGGTATCATAGTAAGGTTGGCCTGATGTCTGTTGATACTTTTGGAAAGGAAACGTGTCGAAAAAGGTTAACATCCCCTGTAGTACTGTGTAGTCTAAATGCATAAAGAAATCAATGATTGTAAATTTAGTTAAATGTTTTGGAGGGAGTGAGAAATTATGAACTAAGAATTGCTAAAGAGGAAAAACGGCTCTAGAATGTTACCTAAAATTGGTGATCTTACAATCTTAATGAAGGTCGGTTTAGTAAGGAGCAAAAAGGGACTTTATGAGGACCCCACCAGTACTTTTCTGTCCGGATCAAATTGAGACCTTACAATGATGATATAAAGGAGAGGAATGAGATATCATCAGTAAATAGATCTTAAGATCACCGGTTGAATGTATTTAAGAAGAGAGAGAAATTTTTGGTAAAATGACCAAAATACCCCTACATTGAAAAATTTTCTTCGGAGTCATAATAGACCAACGTGAGTTAGAATTGATAGAATTGACAGAGTAATTGATGGTATAGCGATGCATTTCATGAAAATGATCCAGCTATAAATCCCATCAAGTGTTTTCTTTCTAAATCAGATAAAATCTTAAACGATGATATTAGTATGAGAAGAGATATCATCAATATACAGATAATAAGATTATGGCTTTAATTGTATATTGAGAAGAAAGAAATAAATATTAAAATGATGAAAACGTCCTTATGTTGGACTATGTCCTGAATAGTGATAAATCAAGTCGATCTTGAATTCTATGATAGTGATGAAGCCACTGATGACATAAGAAATGTAATATAAATATAATAGTTCTGGTTATTAATCCCACCTACACTTAGATTTTTGATGCGACTCGAAATGCTTATAGTGGAAAGTCGTAGAAGGATTGGCTCTGTTATTGATTTATAAGGGCCTGAATTAAAAGCGCATTGATGGGATGTCTTTTAAGGGATCGTTGAATATGATGGAAAGTGAGATGATTACAGGAGATGACTATCAATATAGATGATGAAATTCATAGCAGTACGGCTAATTCTGGTTTTATACATTCATACTGTTTCTGAAGTATCAAACAAATATTTATAGAACCAAAATATTTTGAAATATGTTTTACAGAATAGTGTATTGTATGGAATGCTATAAAATTTGAAAACATATATAAGAATGGTAAAGTGACGATAAGAGACGAGGAAGATGATAGCTAACTTGAAGTTATTAAATGAAAATGATTTCAAAGTGAATTACAGTAATAAATCAGTTAGCTGTAAAATGTGTAAATTAAATTATTACATTTGATACAGCATACTAATTAAGATTAATAATGCTGTGAAATATGAGTAAATAAGTGAATTAAGGTGGAGTACGTGTTGGAATGAATTGAATACTAAGTATTTCTGCCTTGAGGAAATATAGCAGAATAATAGGACATAGAGATGAATGTCCAAAAAGGGTAAGAGATATGAATTTAAAAAGTATCGGATGTTATTCCTGATAAATTTTCAGAGTAATATAGATGGGAGAGATCGAGCTAATATTGACTTGATTATGGATACAGAATCTATTTTAAGCTTATATCAGAAAACATAAAAACAGTCTAAAAGCTAAAGAAATAACTTTGAAAAATTTGTGAATAATGAAATTCACTTGTATAAGGATAATTGATGGAATACCGATGAATATGATTTGATGATGAATTATAATTGTGAATTAAACTCCTATTGATTAATAGAGTTCTTACTAAGAACAAATATTCATCTGTATGAAATTAATGCTTTATTTGATTTAATCAAGAGAGGTATAAGAAGTTTATAAGACCAATATCTGTACAAGGCATCACTAGATGAAAAGTTAGAAACTGATGTCCATAAGAAAATAATTAGAACTCGATATAATAATTACGAGTTCATAATGAGGTTTACAAGATTAATGAAATACCATGTAAGGTATATAAACCTAATGAATGAGGCATCCATACATGGATAAAGTGATGAGATACCAATATGGTTAAAGACATTAATGGAACATGAGCAGCACTTAGTATGACCCTTCAGACTCTTAAAGACTATGAATTATATGTTAAGTTCGGCAGATAAGAGAATGGGCTAGACTATATCTCTTTCTAAGATAGATGATCTCGAATGACAGAGTGATAGAGGATTTGTCTATCATGGAGAGATAATGATTGAGACACAAAAGTTACTGGGTCTAGCTAGATACTATTGCCAGTCTATGGAAAAGTTTATGGGACTACCTGCTCTACAGATGTGACTAATAATTAAAGAAGTTAAATTCAGTATATGAATAAATGTAAATATAGTATTCAAAATGTTAAAAGATGTTAACAGTGGAGTACTATACCACTGAAGAAAAGCCGATTGAAGTGATGAGAATGAAAAGATGAAAATGTAATAAGAAGATAAGTACATGATAATGAGGGAACACGAATATCAAGCAGTTCCCAAATTTAAGACTGAAAGTGATTTCACTTTGGTTATCACATGATTATGGCTAGATGGAAGATTGAGCCATATGCGACAGATGAAATTAATTATACTCAAAGGAGTAAAATAAATGATTTGCATTATTTACTGCCAGTCATGTAAATGAAAAAATGTATATATATATATATATCCACACATTGGAATGGTGGAATTGTATGGATAATGTGGTGACAAAATTGATGATTTTATTAGTCACCTATGGAATCTAAATTAAGAAAAGATTTCATGCTCGGGTATATTCTAAAACCTAAGTGATATTGAGTATACCATAAGAATAAGAGATGTAATGATGATACAACATGAAAAGAGATTGAGAGGAAATGATTGCCAAGTGCTTCATTTACTGTAAGAGATAATTAACAATAAAGTCTGCAATGAGGTGCAGCCTTGATGAAATAAATGTGAAAATGAGTATTATGGATAATAATGAAGAGTCTAGAAGAGATATGATGATATGGAAGTGATTAAAGACTGATTGTCTAATGGAATCACTCTTCCATTATCAGACTCTTAGATTCTTTAGTGCCATCGTCGAAATATGTTTATGAAACGATGAGACAGTATGTGAAGTTCCAGTAAGCATACATGTGATGGGAATCTCGGATTTGCTATATGCTTATGGGAAATAGCAAAAGACCTTGAGATTCCGAAATTATTGATAGCATCGCTCCGTACTGATGTAAATAATTGAATGTAGTATGGAAACGCTCGATGATATGTTGAGAGAGCGGATGCACGAGATTTGAAAGCTACTGGGAAAAGTACATACTACTGATTAAATTGCATAAATGATAGTTATCAAACTATATCGACTTGGCACCAAATGAGAAAAATGGATGATGAACAATATGAATTAGCTATTATGTGAAAAGAGGTGGAAATTGATAACTCCCAATTGATAAGAGATTTTAGGGAGTATAAATATATGGTGAAAAATGATATGTAGTGATTTAAAAGTGATTTTGATGTTGAAAGTATGCTGACAGTATTAGTCAAAAGATGATCTAAAGGTCAGGAACTACAAGTATATGGAAAGAACCACAAGTGCAGGAAACGGTACCACCTTTTAGTTTAAGTTAAATTCGGAGGACCGAATTTCTTAAGGCGGGGAGAATGTGATAACCGTGAATTTTTCGAATTTTGATATTAATTATTCGAAAATTTAATTTAAATGCAAGTAGATAAATTAAAGTAAATAAATAAATTATTTACAAGATGGAATACTGTTGGAATTTCCATAAATGATGAAGTGTTGGATTTGAGAAATTGTAATTAAGGAAATTAAATTTGGATATGAAGAAATCCAAATTAAATAAGAAATGAAAAATGAGTATAATTATATATTTATATAATTATATTATATAAATATATTTTTATATAAACACATATGTACATATATAAAATATATGTATATTATATATATTGACATATATTATATATTAATATATATTATTTTATACCATTACATAAGTGTATATATATTATTATATATTTATAGATATATAAATATATTTATGTGTATATATGAAATATGAATATTATTTCATATTAAAGAGTATAAATATAAAATATATATACATATATATATCTTAGTACAAAATATGTATTTATATACATATAATTTAAATAGTGTATTAGTATATAATTATAATAATAAGGAAAAAAAAGAAAGTAGAAACGGGATCGGGATATAACCCGATCCCCGTTTCCTTTTCTATTACAAAAACAGAGGAGAAGCCAACCCTGTCACGCGACACCGGAAGGAGAGAGAGGCGAAGCCGTCGCCGGCGAGGAAAGAGAAGGGAAGCTGCCGGCAACGGGAAAGGAAAAGGGAAAGGAGAGAAGAATCGGGAGAAATGAAGACCGAAAAGGGGAGAAAGGAAAATAAAGGGAAATCGACGGTGCCGACCGATTCGGGCACCGCCACCGCCACTCTCGCCACCAGCGAAGGTCGACCAAGGTGAAAGGATGGCCAATGGTGAAGGAAAAGACTAAAAAGAGGGAGAAAAGAGGAGGAGAAAAGTGAACCGACAGTCGCTCCATATCCGCCATTACCGCTGCCGTTGTTCGAGAAACGGAGGCTAGATCCAACCTGGCCGCCACCCTAGCAAGCTTTAGAGTGGCTGAACCGCCAGCGATGGTGGCTGACGATGGCTGAACCGGCAGGGAGAAAGTGAACCAGCCAAACAGGTTCAGACTAGGGAAAAGAAAAAGAAATGAAAAGAAAGAAAAGAAAAAGAAAAAGAAAAAGAAAAAGAAGAAGAAAAAAGAAGAAGAAGAAAAAAGAAGAAAAAGAAAAGAGAAAAGAGAAAATGATAGGAAATTAATAATAATTTTATTATTTCTTGAATAATTATGTAAAATTCTAAATTTAGTATGGGTTTGAAATTGTAGAATTTTACGAGATGATTTGAGATGATGGAATCGAGAGAAGTGGACTACGGGCGCGACGTAACGAGGAAGTTGTCGACCCAGAACAGGTAAGGGATACGTGTGTGAATTTGTAGGGATATCTGAATGCATGCTTTTCATGCTATGAATTTTATGAGAATTATGGAATATTAAACTGCCTCGAAATGCTATGAAATTGTGGTTTTTTGGCTGTTGAGACTGTGTTTGAAAGTGCAAGGAGGCTAGGACTCTGGCAGTCGTAATGCTGTCGAAATTTACTAAAGATATTTCAAAAAATATTATTAAATATTTTAGTGCATTATTGGTATTTTTCCTAGCCTCAAAAGTGATAAATTAATTATTTTTCATAAACGGTAAATTTACCGAAAAGTATTTATTAAATATTCATGATACCGATTTCGGTAAAGATTAAACTACCGAAAATTCATTCTACGTGTTTTATAGGGAAATGTGTGATTGGTGAAGTGAAATGGTGAATAGTGAATATTTTATAAATAATTTTCAGTATAATATTCACTAATTTATTACAATTTTCCTTTATGGAGTAAATAAATTTTATCACATGTAATGATTTCCATAGAGGCTTTATCACTGTATAACTATTGTTTTGAGACTAAAATATCTCTGCACGTGTTTTATAGTGAAAAATGTGTTGGTGGAATTATTATTAATTTTGGAAAATAAATATTTTTATTTTTCCATTAAGTATGAAAACATTGGAAATGATTTCCAATAACTTTGAATTTCAAGTTTTGGAAAGAAAGTATGAAAACTTGTGTGTATGTATTCTACGGTGAAAAAAAACAGTTATGAAATTTTATTAATATCCGGTGATTATCTTATAAACTATTTTTCACCGTACGAAATATTATGATTTATACCTCTATAGATTTTCGGGAAATATAATGGATCTTACTAAATTCCATAAAGGTAATGAGATTTCTTATATACTGTTTCGAGACTGATAGGCCCCGTATCATGCTCACGTGTCATGTGTCATGTGTTTCATGTGTTACTCATGTGTGAGGCTGTTGACACTGATCCTGTCTTCAGCGTCCTGGTTGACACCTGATCCGTGTACGACCGAGGACACCTATAGACTATGGTCATAGATCTCATGTGTTTATTATATTATCCCTACAGGGATCTCATGTGTACCCTATTATTCCCTACGGGACTTATAGCATGATATCATTTGGGTGTTGCCTGGTCTCCATTATGATTTCACGGGTTATTATTGATTTTTTTGATATTTTCACTGTTATTATAATTGAACAGTTATTTTACTGTTACACGTGTATAAATGATGATTTCAGTGGTGGAAACCTTGAGATTTTCAAGTATTAAATTAGTGGTTTGATAAAGTGTTTTACTCAAGTGGATGATATCTTTATATGCAGTAAATTGAATTAAGTTTTATATTAAAAAAAGTAAATTTCTACTCCCTATAGTCGCTCTGGGTTTTCGAGAAAAGACAGGTATTTCAAAATACCTTTCTTACTCTATCTGGATTTCCCGGTCGACTATAGTATCATTTCTTTATAGTGTGCCCAGCATACCGATAGTAAACTAAAAGGTTTTACTGCATATAGTCTTCGTGATATCAAAATTTGCATACAATTCTATTACTGAGCCGTAGTTTGCTCACTCCCTTACTTTTAACATTTCAGATTTTCAGTGACTGTGAGATCTGACATGTGAGGATTTTGGGCTGCGCATTTGAGGACAATATGACAGCTTGACTGAAATATAAGGTATAATCATTTGTTTTCTGTATTTAGACTTGTCTATAGTACTACTTTATTGTGAATTAAAATAGGGGATGTAAACGACATTATAATTTTAATATAAAATAGTTTAAATAAAAATGAAAAGTAAAGTATCACAGACAGCCCAACCGTATAAGATATGTGAAAAAACGAAAAAAAATGTGGTCACGGGCTGTGACATAAAAATAAATACTTTTATAATTGAAAACCATAAAGGTTATATAATAATTCAAGTGAATATTAAGAAATATTTATAAAATATTCACTTCATGTCTTTTTGTATTCCATTACGTATCACGTATAGTTCACATATTGGGAGAATTTTTGGTGATCTCATTATCACCAATCTCGGACACATGAATATTTTAAAAAAGAATTCAATATATTCATGTTTTATGAAAAATAATCAATTTCTCGATTTTCGTGGTTGGAAATCGTTTCTTGTGAAATAAAATCATTTATTATGATTTTATGTAATTTTCTAAAATTTTTCGGTAGCATAACGATTTCCGATTAACTAGCCTCCTTACACAAAAAAGACAGTTTATATCTCACAGCCAACCAATCACCACAATTTTTCCAACCAATATTAATTCACAACATTTTAGTAAAATAATGCATAATTTAAATATGCATACTGAATATCCTTACAGGCTACACATGCCTCCCTTACCTGTTCCGGGTCGGCGACTTCCTCGCTACCGTCGTGCCCGTAGTCTACCTTTCCCAATTCTAGCATCTCGATTCCCATAAAATTCTACAATTCCAATTTCTATATTTTAGAATTTTACGTAATTATTCAGTAAAAATAATAATAAATTCTACTGAATTCTTTTCCTATCGTATTATTTTTCTTCTCTTCCTTCTTTTTTTCCTCTTCTTCTTTTTCTTCCTTTTCTTATATATAATTATATTTATATTTCATGTTATATATATATATATATATATAGATTCATATATAAATATATACATAAATATGTATATTAATAATATACATATATACATAACAATATATAATAATATATATATAGAAACATATAATAATATACATTTATTTCATAAATGTATATATATATATATATATTCTATATGAAATATATTTAT
Source organism: Heritiera fomes (assembly GCA_032173925.1). Taxonomy (NCBI): domain Eukaryota; kingdom Viridiplantae; phylum Streptophyta; class Magnoliopsida; order Malvales; family Malvaceae; genus Heritiera; species Heritiera fomes. The sequence goes on along the minus strand of JAPDPM010000001.1, from coordinate 21,070,977 downwards.
ATATAAATATATAATTTTACACATTTTTGTTTCTTATTAAATTTGGATCTCGTTTATCCAAATTAAATTTTCTCCATATAAATTCTCAATTCCGTCATTTCATCCATTTTTTGAAATTCCTCAACAGTCTTCCATCTTGTAAATAATTTATTTGTTTACTTTAATTTATCTTTCGCATTAAAATTAAATTTTAGAATAATTAATATCAAAATTCGAAAAATTCATGGTTATCACAATGCTGACCTATTCAGGAAGGCTGATGTGCGGATGGCTTAGAACCCAGTACGCGGGCGTGTGAGCAAAGCTAGGTATGTGAGCAGGCATGGCTAATGGTCAAGACCAGTTGCTTGAGTGTGCAGGATGCGTGGGGAACCAGGACCTTGAGTTGGAAGTAATCTTGTAGAAATATATTTCGTTAGTATATAAATGCAATTTGATAGTTAGGGCATTTGTTATAATTGAATTGAGTGATTGGATGTATGAAATGAACTGAATTAGAAATTGACGGATGTTTAACTGAATCAATATTTCATAATGAATTGTACTAAGTGTTACTGAAATTGAAAAGGACACCACAAACAGCCCAACTAGTTATATTGAATAGGAAAAAAGTTAGTTTCGATTTTCGATAACCAGAACGTCACATTGGTATTCTATTGTTGAGTAACATATATATTGGTTGTATTTCAAAATTAATATGATCTTATTATAGAAGATGATATATAATAATTTATTGGGATTGTTGCACTGAAAGTAATTAAGGAAAGATTAAGTGATTGACATGTATGAATTTAATTAGTATCTTGTTGCTTAAGTTTGATATGTGTTTGAATCTATAAGAATGACTATGATGTATGTGACTATTGGAATTTATGATTAATGATGTATGAAATGAGTTTGTGAATTTATTACTATGAAGTACTTGATAAGAGATGATATGACAAGGTGATTGTGCTTAAATACAAACAATATGATCTTTTGGATTTTAAGAATGAGATAAGGTGAATCATAAGTTACACATTTGACTATGATAGATTAAGAATGATATATTTATACTGCGATGAGTTATAGGAATAAGGATATGATTGTGATATGATTGAAATGAGTACAAGTAATACATGATGCTAATTTTGATTTTCTATGCGTAAACTACTGCCTAATAAGAGCATATTAGCCCATGTGGTGTATGGTGAATACTAACTTCAATATTGAGGTTTCTAGATAATGTGAAAGAATTATGTGATTTTAATGATATTAAGGACTTCAATTACTTGATATAGAGGGAAGAAAATAACCATACTTGATTTATAGGTGACTGAAGTAGTGAGATCTCGTAGGCATACCAAATTAGCCCAAGCATGCATAATATGTTTTTATGAAAATTGAAAAAGTTTCTTTTCGAACCATGCTTTTACTACATTGTCTACCCTTGTATAGCCTACTATTTAAAACCATTGTAAATTTGTTTTAAATCATGCTTGATTACATATAATAAATTTATGCATAGCATGAGTTTGCTGACATGTAAGATCTACATATGATTTTCAAAGACATGACATTGTTTACACAATACATATCAAATTCTTAAAGCATGAGTTTACTTAAAATGATTTGATAGGCATGCACTTTGAGATTTTAAACAAGTCTTGAATCATATTCCTGAACATGTTTTCAAATAAGAAATGTGATTTGACAGTATACATTAAGCCAAGTTTTAATGCACGAAAGAGATTTTATTGCATGGCTTATTTAAAGAAGTTTTGTTTTAGGACAACAAAACGGCATCCTAATCGCTCATATAATATGTACGTAGTACTTTTGCATATACCGACAAATATATGTCTAAGCATGGTTATATAACTTGTTAAAATGATTTTAATAATAAATGTGAAACTTATGTTGAAGCAAAGATAACTAAGAACCTTTTTCCAAAATAAAAAGAAATACAAGATTACTAGAATTAGTACATTCTAGTATTTGTGAATTAAATGGTCATCTTTCAAGAAGAGGAAAGAGATATTTTATCACTTCTATAGATGATTATTCTAGGTACAGTTATGTGTATCTTATGAGAACTAAGGATGAGACCTTTGTCAAGTTTAAAGAATACAAATATATTGTGGAAAATCAAAAAGAGAAAAGAATTAAAGTTCTTCATAATGATAGAGAAGGTGAGTACTTTCTGATGATTTCTCACAATTCTGTGAAGAACATGGCATCATACATCAAAGACCACCCCCTTTTGTACCACAAAATAATGGATTGACAGAAAGAAAGAATCGAACAGTAGTTGACATGATTAATTGTATGCTATTAAATGCAAAGTTGCTATTTAATCTTTGGAGGGAGGAACTACTTACTACAAATCATGTCATCAATAGAATTCCATTCAAGAAAACAAGAGTTTCTCTATATCAAACTTGGAATAATAGTAAGAAACCAAATCTAGATTATTTCAATGTGTGGGAGTGTCTTGCCTTTTACAAAATGTTAAACCCTCAAAGAATGAAACTATGACTTAGAGGCTTTGGAAGTGTATTTGTTGGATATGCACAAAACTCCAAGGCTTATAGGTTAGTAGACTTAGAATCCAATGTCATACTTGAATCAGTACATGTTGTGTCTCACCCCGAAAGATGCGACAGATCAGTTACTTATGTGAAATTTAGAAACTTTGGGCTAACGTTTTAAAATTTTTCTCTATGCCGATTTGTCATGTAAGCAGATTCATATCATATTATCAAGTTACTATTCACCTTATACGATTTAAAGTAACCCGCTTTAAGTCCTATTTCAGTATTTTATCTTTTAGCATCCAGAAACACCATAAACAATTCCCGCGTAAAAGCGTAAACCCTCAATTTAACACAATTCAGATCGTAGCTCGGTTTAACAACCAAATACAATCAATTTCTATTCTCAATCCCCTATCACACTCATAACTCTTTAATCTATCACATATTTAAATTTTCCTAAAAAATAAGGTCATTTGACCCTTCAAAAAGATTCCTAACAAATAATACAATATTTTCATGGTTCTGGCACATTTCTGAATAAAAATTTATTTACTTCCTGATATCAATAATTTTTGTGATGTAAGCTTACTTTTAACTTATACATAGCCTAACCTATAGTACTATAGAAAACTGTCCAAAAATAAGCAATTAAGCACTAAAACCTTATACCAAATATTTATTGCGAGAGCTCCTAGTTGGAAACTTACGAAGTTGGATACTGTGATGCGATAACTATACTAGCTCTACTTAACTTGTGATGAGAAACAGTGGAGGAGTGAGCTAGGAGCCTAGTAAGTCAACCATACAAGTACGAAGGATAGAAACTTACTGTACACTATTTTTGTGAGAACCAATTATTTTGTACTATACATGGGTATATATGTAATTATTATTTTATTTTTGAATATATTTTGTAAATTAAAATTAACAGTGACATGGGCCTCACTTGGATTTTCATGCCTAGATACAGATATGACTAAAGGAATAGTGTACAGATAGTGTAATAATGATATTATGGAAATTTTGACGCCAAAATACCTTATTTGCATCAATTTGGGAAGTATGGCAAATAAATTGGGAAAATGACGGTTACGTCTCAAAAGTATTTTCGTAAATTGTACCCAAATTCAAATGAATTTGGATGAAGTAAAAATACCATGATATTCTACATGAAAAGGAGGTTAAGATAGTGTTATGAGATTTATCGAATCGGTGGTTAAATTGGAGAAATTAGCTGGCAGGTCACAAGAGGTAAAATTGTAATTTCACGCAATCAGTGTACCGCGCATCAACGAAACTACTTCTAATCATCAAAATACATTTAATAAGAGTATTTGGTGATGGAATCCAAAATTTTGGAATCCAATTACATAGCTTTTACGACTACGGATGCTTAAGGGCAAAATTGTTCGAAATTTACATAACTAGGGGCATTTTCGTCATTAGGCCTATTTCTAGAAGGATCTTCAAAATTCCATCAGTTGCTGGATGGCACTATTCATCATCTTCCCAAAGCCACTCCATGCCACCATAAGAGGGAAAGAAAAGAAAACAAAATAAAAGCCATCCAAACCAGTTATACATGTAAAATCTCAATAAACTTATAACTAGAAAATTGTTCTATTCTCTCTCCTCCATCTACCCATACCCATAGGTTATGTTTGGTGCATAGGATGAGGATATGATAAGATAATATAAAATTATGGATAGGATAAGATTAGATTATATCATCCTATCTTATGTTTGGTGTGTACAATGATTAAGAATAGGATAGGATTACTTTTTATATTTTCCACTATATTTTCTATGTGTAAAATTAAAAATATATATATAATGATTTTTTTAGCACTCTTTTTTAAAGTAACATAATTTAAATTTATAATTTTTTTGTTATAAATATAAATAAAAAATTTAAATGTAGATATTATTTATAATATTAAATTAATATTCAAATTTATTAGATGATTTTTTAATAAAAAATTACTCCTAAAAATTTATATTACACTTTCAAAAAAATTAATTTGTTAAAAAAAATATATTTTTATGAAAAAATTCTCTGTACTTTTTCACTTTTTTCTTTTCTTTCCTTTTTGTTTTTATTTCTTTTATATGATTTAAATTTGAAATATTTTTTTAAATTAAATATATTTATTTTTAGAAAAATTGAGTTTTTCTAGAAAATAAGTTTATTTTTTAATTATATTAATTTTTCCAAAAGACCATTCTTAAATATTTTTCTTTATTTTTATGGTTTCTTTATCTTCTTTTCTTTTTTTCAATTAGAAGGAAATATAGAAAACAAAAGAAAAAGGAAAAATACAAGTTAAATTTAATAAATTAAATTGTATAAATTAAAAAATATAATTTCTAATAATTTTATAGTTAGTAGTTATTTTTCTTTATTTTTTTGAAAGTAAAAAAGAAAAAAAAATTTAGGATGAAAAAAATTTTAAACATAAGAGGAAACTAATTAAAAATATATTTTATAATAATTTTTATGTTTGAGAATTTATTTTCTAAAAAATGATTTTAAAATTTTAATTATTTCCAGAAAATAATTAAAAAAATCGTTCAATAAAATATTATTTATCAAAATTATAATTTTTCTTGAATAAAAAAGAAAAAAGAAAAAAAATTTGGGTTAATTAATTAATTAAACAAATATCATTATTACTTTATTAAATGTTTAAGTTAATTTTTAAATACAAATTTTAAGAATGAAATGAATAAAATATTAGTATTTATTTTTAATCCCGTGGGATTAAAAATAATCCTTACCTTTTGGAGATGATTGAATCATCCTATACTAGGAGGATGACTAATCCTCTTTGCAATCCAATCCTTCCCTTAATGTGTGCATCAAACATAAGATAGAATGATTATCATCCTATCCTGTCCATTATCCTATATACCAAACATGACCATAGATCATTGTACAAGCAAAAAAATAAGGAGATAGGAAGCTTCAAAGATTTAGTCAAGGTATGGATCTCACTATGCATTTTGATTCTTTGAATTCTAATGATGTAGGAAGATAGATTCAAGTGTGTTGATCATGTTTCTAGCATTAGAATTGAGTAAATTGAACAAAATAAAATTTTTCCATGCAAGGGGGTTTCGGCCATGCTTAGAACCTAAGGGATTCATGGTCTTTCATGCATAAAATGGATGCTAGATGATGTAGTGAGAATAGTTAAACAAGATTTTGGTGTTAGATTGTTGAAATTCTTCAAGATTTGCAAGAGGGGAGATTTGGTCAACATAAGGGGACCTATGTTTATGGCTGGTTTTGATGATTTTAGGATGTCATTAGACTATAGAAATTACAAGGAGTCTGTCGGTGTGCTCGGATTTAAAATCCGACTTAAAACTAAGAAGTTGTGTTATACTACTCGTAGAAATTACACTGCAAAAATATTTGCAGTGTCTAATATGGCTGCACTTAGATATGAATAACAACTTAAAAATAAGTATTAAATGAGCTAATATTTTTGGTGAAATTATCTGCAGCCTGGGAATAATGGTATAGGAATGGTGCATTCGAGAAGATCGACTAGTTCAGACAGGTAAGGGATGCGTATGTGAACGGTAATGATATCTTGAATGCATGAGTTTGATGCAATAAATTCTATAAGAAATGTTTTAGAAATGAAATGCCTTGGAAACTGTGAAATTGTGGCTGTTGGTTGGTTTTGTACTGTGTTTGAAATTGCAGGAAGGCTAGGGTATTAACAGCCGTTATGCTGCTAAAATTTCCTAAGAAAATTGCTAAAAATCTCATGAAATATTTTAGTGCATAGTTGAATGATTTCCTAGCCTTGGAAATGATATATTTAATATTTTTCATAAAACATGAATATACCGAAAAATATTATTTAAATATTCATGTTACTGAATTCAATGAAAGTAAGGCTGCTGAAAATTCCTCCTACATGTTTTATAGTATAAGATGTGGTTTATAAAGTGACAAGTTGAAAAGTGAATATTTTATAAATTATTTCCAGTAAATATTCACTATATGATAATTTAAAATCTTTATAGATTGACTGATGATTTTACCTATTTTTTTGATTTCCATAAAGGTGATATGATGATGAGAATATTGTTTTGAGATTGATAAGTCTCGTATTTTGCTGATATGTGACATGTGACATGTGATATGTGATATGTATATTGTGTCACAGTCAACACCTGATCAGTGGACGACTGAGAACAATTATAGGCTATGGCCATAGATCTCATATGATTATTATTTTGCCCTACGGAGATTATAACATGATATATTTTGGGTGATACCTTAGTCTCCACCATTTTTATGATATGAAATTATGTTTTGAAAAGGATGATGATATTGAAAGATAAATGATTATTTATATTTCCATATTCAACATTCATATACTTTATTTCATGCTATTTTATTACTAACATTTAATTACTTTTCCTATTCTTTCTCGATATTAGCACTCACTGGTGTTGTCAAGGTTTTTCAAGGTAAACCATGGAAGTACCTCATTATCCCACTAACCTAACATCACAACTAAATAGTCCCATCAATGTAATGATAAAATGATATAACCAATGCAGTGTTAAATAAATTGATGCAATTTTGGTTTTCAATAAAAAAATGTACTTTTCAATTAAACAATATTTAATGCTCGTATGTTCAAAAGTTAATGCATGTATATTCATTTTAATCACTTATAATACATGTCAAATATAGTAAGTTCATTTCAAATACTCCTAGTTCAGATCAAATACATGGAAGCTCATATCAAATAAATGTAATCTTATAAATTAAATACTCATAATCTTATAAATCAAATACTTGTAATCATCATAGGCTCGTAATCTTATAAATCAAGTACTCATAAGTCATGTCAAATACTCGTATCTCAAATCATATATTCGTAAATCATTTCAAATACTCGTAATTCATGCTAGATACTCATAATTCTTATCAAATATACATTGTTCAAATCAAATACTTGTAAATTCATATTAAGTATCAAATACTCATAAATTCATATTAAGTACTTGTAAGTTTATATTAACCTGTACACGAAAAATCAGTTAGGCAAACTCACCTTCAAGAAACCAATAAAGATTTATCTCACTTTGGCTATTTAGTGAGCCTAGGTCATACCTCGAAAACTAAAGTGTTACATATGTCCATAAATCCTCATCACTCTAATCCTAGTGATCAGCTAAGATTGGAACCTGTCCACGACTAATTGTTGACAAGCCATGTGCTTATAAAGGAGTAATGATACTCAGGCATGTTTCCTTATTGCTTTATCAGTTTCAGGGTCATTGTGGACTGCTTTAAAAACTGTAAAGTAGTATCGGTATATGTTTTGATGTATGATAACACAATGGATAAAAAGCAATGGTATGCTGTATTGAAAAACATGTTCATACACAATGTAGTCAAATGTTCAGTATACCTCAAAACATAGATGCAAAATAGTTCTTATACATGTTCTGAAATTTGATAACAACATAAATATAAAGCAAATGTATGCTTTATTCTAAAACATGTACATATGCAATATAGTCATATGTTCAATAGATTTCAAAACATGTCACAAGTAAGATTTTAGAGCTTTTATACAAAAAGGTATAAATCGATATAAGCTTTAAAATCATGTCGCTATAATGGCATAGTTCACTAAGTTAGACTTTCACGTTAAGTATTCTAATTTCAAAAAAATTACTTCTTTAGGTCTGATTTCCTATATTACACTACCAAACTTGCAAATCAAAACATGTATCTAAGTTCATATCCACAATCACATCTCATATCAATCCCGTATACATATACAGGTCACATGCACCATAATCAAGCTACTATGCCCTAATAGGCAATATTGGCATATGATTCATATGTATGGTTAAATTACAATTCAATCAACACCTCATTATTCATACTTAGATTGTGTGATGCTATCATGCATTTTGCACAGTTAACCTACCAAAAGCTCGGTGTTGAGCACCCCTTTCCAAGCTTGGTTACTTTATTCATTTCCACCATTGAAGGATTTAAAACCCTACAATAGGCCACCATTCACTTAGTTTCTTATCCTAAACACTGTAAAGGTCACTTAACATATCGATATACATTACTTTCACCAAGATCACTCTTAAGTCACTAATAGGATTAATTGACAAAGTAACCTTTTTCAAGGTTTCTTTCCAAACTTATGCCACCATTCAATTTCACTTTATGTCCAGGTGAAATTCCTAATTTCTTTCATTCGTATATTTAAATTCAAAATTTGAATTACTAGATTTAATGATAAGTGGGTGAATTTTTATGTTTTGCTATATAGGATGAAAGTGGACTGTGGGTCCCATTGAAAATTTCAAGGTATGAAAGGATATCGGATTTCATAATAAAGATATTTGGGGTGAAATATGGTAGTGGTAAGTATCGCATTTCAAATCCTTTCATTTGTGCATGTCTTGGAAAACGTACGAAAAATATAGAAAATGATGATTTTACCCCTAGGTTTAGAAAGTAAATTTTGAATATAGGTCAACACAATTTGCCTTTGGACCCACAAAATATGATAATTGAACCCACATGTGAAGATGTCTCACTTTGTTTCAAATTGTAGACCGAATCACACAAAAATGCCTAAAAACACTATTAGGGGTATATTAGTAATTTCATGTTTTGACAAGTCAAACCCTATTAAAAGTCAAGATTTGAGCCACATGATTTTAAATAGGTATATTTCATAGTAAAATAAAAATATTTGGTAATTTAATTAAATACTTTAAATTATATTGTGAAGGTTAGAACATAAATGGAATAAATAAAGTTACAAGGGGTATTTTGGTAAATTTAAGTCAAATTTTGACTCATAAATACATATTGCATAGTAAAATTAATAAAGAAAATAAAAAAAGAAAATAAATGTCTTATAAATTAAATAAAAAGAAATATATAAATAAAAGGTAGTAGAGTAACAATTTAAGCATAGTTACCCCACTACATGTACATTTAAATTATATAAAATTATGGATTTTTCACTCATTTTCCTCACTAACCAGCCACACTCTCTCCCCTTCACCCTCTCCCATGTTTTCCTAAAGTGGAAAGTGTGGAAATTATAAAGATTTAATATATATATATATATATATATAAATATAAATGTAAGTGGGAGTAACTATTCAAGCATAGATACCCCCACTACATCAACATTTAAATGATAAAATATGAAGATATTTTCTATAAAATATGAAGATATTTTCTATCTTCTTCCATTCCAAGCCGGCCACACCCTTTCTTCTCTCCATTTTCCACCATTTCCATTTTTAAAGCTTAAGTTCAAGAGAGAAAGTGTAAGAAAAACCATACCATTTACACCTCAAACCACTTAGTGACCTAAAGCAAAATTGTTCACCTCACTCTCCTCTACCACATATCTTGGAATCAAGCTTCGGGGAGGCTATTTACTTGGTGAAAAAGGGGTACAAGTTTCAACCAAAAGAGAAGTGGGAGAAAGACATTCCATTTTTTATTTTTACTTGTATATTTAGTAGTTTTATGATTGTTTAAAGGTATATATTAGCTTGGAACGAAACAAATCCATGTTTAGGAGGGTTTATTGGATTCAACCAAATGGGGTTTTAATGGTATCATGTCTATTTTGATTAAAGTCGTGAGGAATAATGATGTAGAGAATGTGAAAAGCATGATTTTGCTGTTAGATTTGTATGAAACTAAGAGAAGTGCGTGTGCATGTTCGGCTAAGTGAAAGGGTATATTAAATCATGCCCAATTTGATACATAATGGGTTCTAAAATGATGTATGGAATAATAGAAGACTGTTGGTGAAGTCAGATTTGAAAACAGAGGTGATTTGGTAGCAATTACAATTTTAGCGCTAGTTAGGAGATATACCAAATTGCTACCGTATTAGGAATTTTAAGAGATCTCTAAGATTTATAATATTATGTGAAAGTAATTTTGGAAATCAAAATATTCAAATGACTTTTCTACAATCTGGGAGTGAGTTGGTGATGGTAGCATACAAGCTCAATTTTTGGATATCGCCTATAGGACTGCTTGATTTGGCTACAACTGTGCTTGATTGAGGTAAGGAATATATATATATAAGGAATGTAGGAGACACTCGAATGATTTTAAAATCAATTGTCATGGGTTTATAAACTGTGTTTGCCTTACAAGAAGTTTTTTTTGAAAATTTATACCGTTATACTGCCGAATTTTCATAAAAATACTAGTTTCCAAGATTTAGGCTAGGAATTTAAGAAACGCTTAGCAATTTCCCAGGGAATTCTATTTTGAAAACATTAATTTACATGATTTTGGAATATTTATATATTTCTATCCATAATTTTTGGTTTTACGAAAATTACTTAAAATATAGTATTTTGGAAATATTTACGAATAATTATAAATTACCCAAATTTTGAAAGAATTTTATTTAATTATTTGTGAACCTCTGTGAAATTCAAAAATGCTATTTTGAATTTCGGACTACAAAACCATATGTTTTGAGATATTGACTAACTAAGATCATTGTTGTATCAGACTTTTGAAATTTTAAATTGTTGTGTGACCTTGATCCAATCCACAGCAGGCCCAGTTAACACCTGATCAGTGCTAAACCCCTTTAGACTGTGGCCATATATCTATCTGATTTGCACTTCCCTTATGGGATATCCGGATTGCATAATTTTATTTAGTCGTTACCGTGTCTCCAATTGTTAGTATGTGTGTATTAGTCCATATATGTATTTTATATATGTACTCTAAAGACTTTGATATTTGAATTTTGAAACCGAAATGGTTTATTACAAATATTCAAGATTTGAATTTAAATTATGATATTTATATGTTTTGATTTGTGTTTTGAATTTGATTGCTTTATAAGAAGTAAATGGTTTATTTTATAAGTTAATTTTCTAATACATTGCATTAATATGAATTGACTTTTTAAATTGCATGAATTCCTTCTCTGGTAATTCCTTCAATGCTCTCTATAGCTTAGGTGTTAGGAAAAAGGGACAAGTGAGGTGCTTTAAAGCATCCTTTAAATTTTCATACTCAATATATGATTTACAAAACTTGCATATAGTTACGGTATTTGTCTCTTTATATGCATTATTTACTAGGCTTTATAAGCTCATCCCCCTCTCTCCCTTCCAAATTATCTGCATTAGGCTTTGATACGTGAGGGGTTCTGACACCATCCTTCGAGGCTTTTTGTACCAACCTTGAAGGTATATGATGTACAGTTATTCTTTTTGTATTCAGATTTGTATTGTAGTACTTTAATAGAAAATAGGGATGCAATTAAAGGAAGTAGATAATACATTTATAGTTTGTGATGATCTCGCGAACTCGATGGATATGAATCTTGTTAATTAATATAGTTTAAATGAGATTACATGTTTAATCAGAAAAATCTAAATTGGGACCAAAAGATTAATGGATCTGAGACTGTCACAGTTCGTATATACAATATTCACCACATTTTCACATATATAATGATGGTTGGGCTGTCTGCAATGCCTTTATCACACACTTATGTTAAACAGTAACAGTTTTCAAAAATATAATTTATTCAATTTAGAAATAATTATTTTTACAAAACAGTAATTCTTAAATATTTACATCCCCTGAATATAGTTTACAATAAAGTAGTACTGCACAAATATGTCTGAATATATATATAAAAAATATGAAATTACCTCCAGGATCTACTAAGCATGGCCTCGGGAAAATAAACACAGCCTAAATCCTTGAAAAGTATTTCAAGCAATCCCTGTAGCTATTTGGAGAGTGAGAAAAATAAGGAGTGAGCAAAAATGTGCTTAGTAAAAGAATCATATACAAGATGATATTATGAAATCTACATTCATAAAAACAATTTATTTTCCTATCAACACACTAGGTATGAGTTAAGGATGGATACAATAGTCAACTAGGAATCCGGATGGAGTATGAGAGGTATTTTAGAATACCTGTCATGTCCCGGAACCTAAAAGCGACTATAGGAGTAGTTGTTGATTTTGATATGTAATAAATTTAATAATAATTCAATAAATAATTAAACAAATGAATGGCTTATAAAACCATTTGAATAAAATAGTTTGACCAGTATTTCACAAATAATTTTGAACACAATTCATACAGTTCGATAAAATCAAGTAAACAGTACAATAAGAAATTTAGTACGATAAACAGTTCAATGACAGAAACAATCAGTAAACTATATGATAAATAGTTCCAGTTAACAATATACACTTTAGTAACAATAGCAGTTCAGTAATGGTAAACAGTATTATAACAGTCAACAATGAATAGTAAACGGTTCTTTCAGTAGCAGTAAAGTTTTGGGTAACTATAACCATTTTCAGTATCAGTAGCACTTTGCTAATATTAAACAGCTTGATATCAATAATAGCTCAATAAAATTATAATCATAGAATCGTATAAAAATTATTTAAGTGATTAAATCATTTATAAATCCCTTTCCACCACTAATAGTTAAAATCATTAAATACAGTATAGTAAACTATTCAGTAAACAATACAGAAATCAACTCAGTAAACAATGCGATAAATCATTCAGTAACAGTAAACACTTCGGTAACAGTAACAGTTTAGTGAAAACCGCAACAATAAACAGTGACACGTGAATGGAGACCAGGCAACACCCTGAATATATCATATTACACAATAGTTCCCGGAGGGTAACAATTACAATAACACATGAGACATATGGCCATAGTCTATGAGTGTCCTCATAATACACTTGCCAGGTGACCCTGGGACTACTGATGATTTGGCGAGTCAATGAGCCATAATAACAGTAACAGTAACACGTGAGCATGATATAGGGCCTACTAGTCTCAAAACAGTATGTAAACAGTATCATAACCTTTATGGAATTTAAATAAAATAAATAAAAATTTCAGTCAGTCCATAAAGGTTATTATATAACATAGTGTAAAGTACAATGAAACAGTTTTATAAAATATTCACACTTCAGTAATAATTTTCATATATATTCTATTTCACTGTAAAACACTAATATAAACATCTTGACGCTTTCATTTCGATGAAAATCAATTACATGAATATTTAAATATTGTTTTTCAGTAAATTCATATTTTATGAAAAATATTAAATATTTAGTTTCCAAGGCTAGGAAATCTCTCAATAATGCACTTAAAATATTTCATGATATTTTAGAAAATTTTCTAAGAAATTTTAGCAGCGTAACGGCTGCAATTGACCTAGCCTTCCTGCACGTAAAACATAATTCACAATCCAGCCAAAAGCCACAATTTGCACAATTTTCCAAAGATTTAATTTCCATAATATTTTCATAAAAGTATTCTCATTCAAACCATACATTCATAATATCCTTACATCCTACACACTCATCCCTTACCTGTTTGATGTTATCGACTTTCTCGATAGCACCACGCATGATTCACTTCTCCCAGGCTGCAAATAATTTCACCAACATTGTTAATTTATCTTACTTAAATTTTTAAACTATTTTTCATGCTTAATTGCAACCACATTGTACAATGAGAACATTAAACCAATATAAATTCTACCAGTGCTAAAACATAACTTCTCTATTTTAAGTCTGATTTTAAATCCGATTACACCGGTGGACTCCTCATAATTTCTACAGTCTAATGGCATCCTAAATTCATCAAATGCAACCATGAATCCATCTCCGCTTAGCTTGGCTTAATCTACCACCAAGGACACTTGATGGATTTTCAATAATGTCACCTATTTCATGTTTAGCCATGTTCATTATATCATTTAACACCATTTTCATGCATCAAATACTATGGTTTCATGAACTTCCATATATGGTTGAAACCCTTATGAATGCTTGAGTATGATTTAATGTAAACTAGTTCAATCTAACACTAGATTCTTGCTTAACACACTTAGTTTAGCTAATTTCTACCATTAGAATTGAATGAAATATTAAGCATGAAATTCCCATACCTTGACCGAAACCTTCAAGCCTTCTTTCCTCTTAATTTTGTCACTTATTCAATGAGATATTGGTATGGGTGAAGAGAGGATGATGAGTAGAACACTTTTATAAAAGGAAATTTGTTGAAATTTTGTGATTTTAATGGTGTTTTATAAGGTTTTATTTCTTTCTCTTGTTTTTGGCTATGGAAGACATGAAGGAGAGGTTGAAGATGAGTGAATAGTGGCCGGCTGAAGTGGGGAGAAAAATATGCAGTTTTCTAGAAAGGGATAAAATTACCAAAATGCCCTTGGTTATGAAATTTTAGGACAAAAGTGCCCTTAAGCTTCCGTAATTTTTATAAGTAATTACACTCCAAAAATTTATATTCCATCACCAAAAATTATTATTAAACATATTTTGATCAATAAAGGTGGTTTGGTTAGGGTTTGACCTTCCATGAAGGTGAAATTACGAAAATACGCTTATCAAGCCAATCACATAAATTTTTGATTTAACCATCATTTCGATCTATCTACTAACATATCCTAGGACTTATTTTCATGTAGAATATCATGCTATATTTACTTTTTCCAAATTCATTTTAGTTTAGGCACAATTTATGAAAATGCCATCGGGCTATGTCCTTGATTGTCATTTTCTGAATTGTTTGCACGCATCCCAAAAATAATCAAAATAAATGATTTTAGGTTCGAGATTCTTACCTTAGGCTTATTATATCCTCCACATGCTATTTGAACAGTCTCACGTCCGTCTGGGCACTGTTGAGTAAGTAGGGCCTACTACACTGTTTCCTTTATTACTTGTAAAGTACATAGGGATTGAACAGTGAGAAGACATCTAACACATATAATAATAATATATACACGGCTCTCACAAAGACAATAAGCACAGCCCAACCATTAAATGAAAAAGAAAAACTTTGGTTCGAATTTTCGATAAAAAGGTCGTTACAAAAGATTGATATCAGAGCAAGGTTAGTCTGACATGCATTAGTGTCAGTAGGTTAGGAAACTGTTTACATCCCTTAAGTGTTGTAATTGTCTGAATATATACTGTACATATTTGTTTAAATGGTACTGAATATGTTTGTTTTGTATAGGTGTTCTTTAAAATGAGAGGATGTAGAAGGACTGTTGGTAGGCCACGAAGAGAGCTTAGCCTAGAACCATCTCCTCCTCCTCAACCAGAAAATGATAGTGCCCATATAGCATGGCTTGAGAGGAGTATTAATACTATGTCCAGAAATATGGATGCCGTATCTACGATGTTCACTCAATTAATGGCAAGTTTTAATAATAATAATAATCAAGGTCAAGCAGTCCGACCATTGGCACTACCACCTCTACCACTAATGGTACCTCTTCCCATACCACCACCACCTGCCCCTCAGCCTTCATCTCAGCTAGTACAGCCTCCGGCTTAGCCAATCCATCAGGCTTAGCCCAATTTAGTAGCCTCAGCGCAGCCTCAGGTGTCACGACCCGTGACCACATTTTTCATCTTCTTATACACAACTTAACCGGTTGGGCTGTCTGCGATACTTCACTTGTACTGACTACTAAACAATTTTACATAATATTGTTTATATTATACACATCCCCTATCGTAACTAATCAGATAAGTAGTACTGTTGACGTGTCTAAATACAGAGAATAAATGATCATACCTCAAATAATCAGTCGGTCTGACACATTGTCCTTCGTGTACAGCCAGGATCCACAATCCACTGAACTCACATTCATCAAAACCTGAAATGTTGAAAATTAAGGGGTGAGCAAAACCACGGCTCAGTAAGAGAATTATATGCCTCACTTGATACTCAGCTTCCTATATGCTAAAAATCTTTTTCATTTTTCCTATGGGCTCTAGGCTCGCATGTAGGAAAGATACTACAGTCGGCTAGGAATCCGAATGGAGTAAGGTAGGTATTTTAGAATACCATATTTGTTACGGAACCTAGAAGCAACTATAGAGAGAATTTCTTTTTCTTTTTGTTTTGAATTAATAAATCCTTTTCCTTTTTAAACTTTCATAACCTTTTTGTCGGTTTCTTTTCAAAATAATGCTTCTACGAAATAAAGCATTTAAATAAAATAACCAACATTCGTATATTCCTTGAAAAGAATATTAGTTAAATCATCATTTTATTTCTTTAAAATTCATTTCATGTTTTAATGTACTCTCTTAATTAGTACCGTCCTTTAAAAAGCAAAATAAGCTATTAAAATCTATTTCATTCTTAAGTTCACAAGGCATCATTCTTTTTATCAGTATGATTAAGTGTGAAAGAGACGAACATTCAAGTAGCACATGTTTGAGTGGCATATATAAACATAATCCGATATATCACACACATCATATGTCATGTGCACAAGATCTATTTCATCCTTCGATATTTGTCGCATCCCCATCAGAACTTAGACTGATTACTAACACATCAGAACTCGTGTAGCACTTAGTTCCCGAAGGATTCTAGAGGTGGCTCACACGGTAAAATCATCGAGTCTTTGCTCGGTTTGGCCTTTACTAACACATCAGAACACGTGCAGCACTTAGTTCCCGAAGGATTCTAGAGGTGGCTTACACGGTAAAATCATCGAGTCTTTGCTCGGTTTGGCCTTTACTAACACATCAGAACACGTGCAGCACTTAGTTCCCGAAGGATTCTAGAGGTGGCTCACACGGTAAAATCATGGAGTCTTTGCTCGGTTTGGCCTTTACTAACACATCAGAACACGTGCAGCACTTAGTTCCCGAAGGATTCTAAAGGTGGCTCACACGGTAAAATCATCGAGTCTTTGCTCGGTTTGGCCTTTATGCCATATGTACTTTCCACTGTCTTATCAGATCTCATGTAGTACTTATGATCTAATATTCCATTTAAGACCATAGAAAGAATATTAGAATTATCATTTCTTCCTTTTTGAAAACATATTACTTGTTTGTATCTCATGTCTTATGAGAATCATCTCACGGTACTATAATCAATACCTAAATGAGCATTTTGTAAAAATGCTATAATTCAATTGATTCTCTTATCATATTATATAAAACACGTTCTTTTCACATGTCACCCATCATGTATCACATTTTCCGTTTGACATATTCCATGTCATGTAAAACACTTTCCTTTTTACATGTCACCTATCATTTATGGAGTCTAAGATAGGCATTAATCTCATCATACTATAAACCTCGGAGGGTAAGGAAATACACCGGTCAAATCTATGACCATAACCTATATTGTCCTCGGTGGATCACTGATTAGGCGTCGACCGAGACTAAACATGTCACATATCATGCATCAGCATGATAGGAATGCCAACCAGTCTCAAAACCGCATTTTCATCATAAAATAAACCTTTATGGAATTTATATAAATATATAATTCCATGATTTAAAACCATAAGGGTTATAATCCTTTAGTGAATATTTATAAAAATATTCATAAAAATATTCACTATATTTCACTTCATCTTTCGTCTCGTAATTCGTGTAATTTATCTATTCCGAGAATTTTCGGTGATTTCATTATCACCATCCTCGAATACATGAATATTCTAAGGTTCCATTTCATTATATTCATATTTTATGAAATTTAGAAACTTCCTCATGTTTCGTGATTTACTATCGAAATTCGGAAATAAAATCATTTAATATGATTTTATAAAGTTTTTTCTAAAATTTTCGGCAGCATAACAGCTGCCGATTTACTAACCTCATGCACGGAAAATACAGTTTAAAATCTTTCAGCCAGTACTTCTTCCCAAATTATTTTCAGCAAATCATGCATCATAATAATTTTCATAAAATAATTGCATAAAATATTTCAATTAAATTATGCAGACTCAGTATCCTTACAGTGCTGCACATGCATCCCTTACCTTTTTCAGGGTCGGCGACTTCCGCTTATCGATCGCGCCCGCACTCCATTTCTCTTGATTGCTGAAAATAATTTCTGGAAATAAAATTCTAATTTTTTAGAATTTTTCATAATTTATTTAATTTTTCTGAAAATTAAATCTCAGGAAGATTTCTTACCGAACTTTGAAAAATCCTGGGTTGTCGAATTTTCGGGAATTTTTCGAATTCCCAAAATTCTTCTTTTTCCTCTTTTTCTTCCTTTTTCTTCCTTTTTCCTTTTTTTTCTTTTCTTTCTTTCTTTTCTTTTTCTTTTTCTTTTTCCTTTTTCTTTTCTTTTTCTTTTCTTTTTTCTTCTTCCTTTCCCGGTCATACTGGTTCAGACCGGTCCAGCTCCTTTCCTCGCCGGCGGCCGGTTCTCCGGCGGTTCAAGCGTCCCTCAGTTGGCCGGCTGCACGACGAACTTGCTGGTGCCCTCCGTTTGCCCTGGATCGGCGGCACAGCGGCGGATCGAGGCGGTTTTGCCTCGGTTTCTTCTTCCTCTTCGCTGGCCTTCCTTCACCGTCCATTGCGCGTCGGGTGACCTCCATCGTGTTCCTCTCCCTCCGGCGATGCTTCGGTGGCAGTGGCGGCCACCGATTTGGCAGGCACTGCCGTCGGCATTTTCGTTTTCCTTCCCGGTTTTCCTTCATTTTCTGCCTCTGTTTCCTTCTTTTCTTCCGCCGCCGACAGCTTCCTCCCTCTCTTCCTTTGCCGGCGACGTCGTCTGTACCTTTTTCTCTCGCCGGCGGTGGCATCTCCGCCACCGATGGTTGCGACTGGGAGGGTCGGGATTCCTTCCCCCGATCCTTCCTTTTGTTTTCTATTTACTTTCCTCTTTTTGGTTTTTATTCCCTTTCTATATTTAGTATATAATACACTATATATTATACACTATGTTTTATATTTTATACATATAATATATTTTATATATCATATATATATCATTACATATATAATGTAATACAATACATATTATATATAAATTATATATATAATGTATATTACCAAATATATATCTAGTATATATATATATATGTATATATGTATATTTATATACTTTAAAGTAAATAACCTTTATATATATAGAATTACATAAATGTTATAATACAATATATATACCTATAAACTTTAATATAAAATAACATTTACATTTTCTTTATATATATATATATGTATGTATATATTTATATATACATAAAATATTATGTTTATATATATATATATGTATTATTTAAATTCATGAAATAGTATATATTTCTATATATATACCAACGTATATTAAAATATACTATATAGTATTTTTAAATACATATGTATTTATATAAAATACATTTATATAATTTGTAATTATATAAATATATTTCATTTTATTCTCGTATTTCTTAATTAGATTTGGATTTTTATTTATCCAATTTAATTCTTTTCCTCTCTCTATTATTTTTATCTTCACTTCCAATTTAATTTCCTTTATACGAATTTCCCAATTCTTTCACTTCCTCACTTCTCGGGATTTTCACCCATATCCCATTCTTGCAAAATTTTATTTATTTCCTCGGATTTATTTTCTCCAATATTTATTTTCAATATTTCTAATTTCCAATAAATGGAAAAATTTACGGTTATCACATCCTCCCCACCTTAAGAAATTTGGTACTCCGAATTTAACTTAAGTCCAAAGGTGGTACATGTCGTACACTTACGACTTCTGACCTCTAGTTCACCCTCCAATTAATACTGCCAGTACACTTCCAACATCAAGAGTACTTTAGACCACTACATGCTGTCTTCATCATATATGTCTAAGCTCATGTAATTTCTTTTCTCAAATCGAGAGTTTTTCACTTTTATTCTTTTCATATAAGAGTCCATACACAATATTTTTCATATTACAGCTGGTCTATGCTGTTCATCATCAATTCTTCTCACTTAGTGCCAAGTCAACATAATTTGGTACTATCATGTACTCATGTCAATCAATTATATGTAAGTGTCCCAGTAGCTTTCACATCACATGCACACGCTCTCTCAATATCATGGAGCGGTTACATCTCACGCTCATATATATAAATATATATTAGTATGGAGCGGTGCTATCAATACACTTAGGATCTCAAAGCCTTTTGCTATCTCTCATTAGCATATGGCAACACAGAGACTCCCATCACATGTAAGGCTCACTGGAACTGTACATACACATTCACATCGTTTAACACTTATACTTCGACTAAGTCACTAGAGAATCTAGATGTCTGATAATGGAAAGTGATTCTATTTAGATCATCAGTCTTTAATTACTTCCATATCATCATTTCTCTTTTGGACTCTTTATTGTCCACAATATTCATTTTCACACTTATTCCATCAAGGCTGCATCTCATTTGCCGATTTTACTATAGATCATCTCTTACGATCATAATTCATGAGACTATCATATTTTCTTCATGTAGTATGGTCTTTCAATCTCTTTTCATAATTTAGATTCTGTGATTGAATCCTCGAGTTATCCATTTAAGCACCACATTATCTATACAATTCCACCATCTCTATCATTTCGAGGTGGTTATATGTACAAACATTTTACTGGCAGTAAACATATCAATTATCTTACTCCTTGGAGTATCATTACTTTCACTCATCAATTCTGGCTTTGATTTTACATCTTGCCACAGTTATGTGATAACAAACACAATTCAATTTCAGTCTTAACTTCGAGAACTGTTTCATATTGATGTTCCCTTCTCATCATGCAATTTATTTCCGTATTCCACTTTCATTTTCGTTTTCATATTTCTACTATTTATCTCTTCATATATATATATATTTAATTGGCATGGTACTATACTGCTAAGATCTTTTAAAATCTTGTGTACCATCTTTTTCTTTACACTAGCCATCTACCGACTTTAATTTCTTTAATTGGACCTCATCTATAAAGCAGCTAGTCTCATCACTCTTTTATAGGCTGGCAGTAGTATTTAGCTAGACTCATTACTTCCGTATCTCAATCATTATCTCTATATCATAGACAGGTTCACTGTCACCTTGTCGTCTCAAGATCATATATCTCAAGAGGAGATACTGTCTAGCCAAATTTCTTAGTTGCTAATCTTAGCATAATTCCACAGCCTTTAAGAGTTTAAGGATCATATCACAATGCTGCTCATGTTCCATTTATACTTTAGATTCTATCAGTATTTCATCAATTTAGTCATGTAAGGATGCCTCGTTCTTTAGGCTCATATATTTTACAAGGCAACTCAATACCCTTGTAACTTCAATCGAAACTCGTAAAATTCACTCCAAGTTCAAATCATCACCTTATGGACACCAATCTTCAATCTTTTATCTAAGGACTCTTTATACTGAGGCTAGTCTTATTAACTCCTCACATATCCCTAATCAGTTCCATAAAGCATCTGTTTTCATGTAGATGAATACTTGTTCTTCACCAGAACTTTATCAATGATAGGAAATTAATACATCCTTTTTAATTCATCTACAACTCAATATCATTTGTATTTCTCTCATTTATACTTATACAAACAATTTCATCATTCTCAATTTTTTCATTATCTGTATTTTTGTCATTCAAACCTTTACACGTGAATTTCATTATTCACACAATTTTCAGAGTTATTTTCTTAAGCTTTTCGGATTCTTTCTACATCCTCCGATATAAACTTAGAATTTAACTTCATATTCAAAATCGAGTCAATGTTATCTCGATTCCTCTAATTTATATAACTCTGGAAGTTTTATCGGAAATCAAATCTGATATTTTCTTTAATCATACATTTCTTATCATCTTGTGACCATCATTCTTCAACTTTTCATCTGATGATGCCTTTTACAAAGATTGCTCTTATAAGCTCCATATACATCTCCGATTAAATCATATTTAAGGCATCACTTCCATATGATATTTATTTGTTCTTCATAAGAACTTTATTGTATAACAAAAATTTTAATACATCATTTAATTCATCCTCAAATCATATTATTTGTATTTTCATCTTTTACATCGATACATGCGAATTTCATCATCCACAATATTTTACAAAAATTCTTTTCTTAAACTTGTCAGATTTCTTCCATATTCTTCGATATAAGCTTAAGAATAAATTTCATATCCACGATCGAGTCAACATTAACCTGATTTCTCAATCTATGTTACTCTGAAATTTATCGGGATTCTCATCCGGTAGTTTCTTTAACCACACTTCTTTTATCATTTTGGACCTTCATCATTATGTCCCATCATTTCACAGTGTATTCTCAAGGCAGAGACATTCAATATTCAAATCATTTTGATACATACTCTACCTTGATTTCATTACTTAGTCATACTTTACAGCGTTACGAATCTCATTCTGGTAAGTTGTATCAAGTACAACGGTTCTCAACAGACTTTACAACTACCTGTTTCAATTCAGTTATTCACTTTAAAACCATTTCCATTTACTAAATTCAGGTTTTGTTCTCTTGAGTATATTCTCCACGAGGTTTGAACCTTGGCACCTCTTACGTACCTAGTTCCTTACACTCGTGTTACCATTGAGACAATTGTAAGAGCCCCGCCCGTTCACATCGACCGTCGGCGAGCATCCCCTAGGCGATTCTTTCTCCCAGGTTTACCCTTACTAGTGAGTCGACGATAATATAATTTACCTGTATCTCACAACACATGATCCACTACGGGTCGTCTATCATTGAGTCGCCTGTCACAGTTCTGTCATCAAGGGTCCTGAAGAACTTACGTTAGCTGTCATCTTCTTTTTATCACTTCACTGTTCTTATAATTATTCTCTAACTTACAGTACTCCACACAGTACTTCATTCTGTAGCACATATTTCAAGATATGTCGGTTCTATATAAGATTATCAGTTTGATACCTTAAAATAGTAAAACGTATAGAACCATAAGTAACCACACCAGTATGTATTTCATTATCTGTACTTTTCACCTCATCAGTCAATTCCTGAAATCATTTCACTTTTCATAGTATTCAACGATCCCGTTCAGTACACTCTTAATTTTTCGACCCTTACAGTCAATAAC
Source organism: Heritiera fomes (assembly GCA_032173925.1). NCBI lineage: Eukaryota > Viridiplantae > Streptophyta > Magnoliopsida > Malvales > Malvaceae > Heritiera > Heritiera fomes. The sequence continues at coordinate 21,047,489 of JAPDPM010000001.1, read as the reverse complement.
CGGGCCAAACATCTGATGACATTCCACTACACTCTTTGGATCGCATCTTACCATTTTATTGTGAAGCCCCGGATTTACCGTTTCTTTCAGGGATTTACCGAGCCACTTCACTCATCCGTACTCGTTTTATTGTAAGGACCGGGAGTGCCTGGATCTCTGTTAACCAGGGATTTACCACCCCAGTATCTTACTCATAAGTACTGTCCGCTCTGGGTTCTAGAGGTGGCCCCCGTCACACAGACGTGGCACTTAGTCCCTCACGGATTGTTTTATTGTAAAGCCCAGGATTTACCACTATGGCCCAAAGTCCACTCGTGGGGGAGCCCTGGCCGCCTCACTCAACCGTACTGTTATCCCCTATGGCCCACAGTCCACTCGGGGTTTTTCATTCGCGTCCATAATCAAAGTGTTAGTGGAATCAGTAATAGGGATCGTTAGATTCATATGACATCTTCTATGCCATTAATAATTCCATTACTATCAATGGATTCCAATTCAGCTCGGTTTTAACACTATTCCAAACATCACCCAATATAGGGGCATTTTCGTCATTTCGACATTTATTTCTATCTCCTCAATATACATTTAAATCAATGAACTAATCATCTATATGTTAATAGTATCCTTTCTGATACTTATAACAGCAATTTAGATCTCATTCGATTTTCAACAGAGAAGTTCACAAAAATCCTCAATTGGATTATTTTGCTTGTAATTCAGCTTTATATCCTTAATTTCTCTGCCAAATCGGTCAATTCCAACTTCTGGTGATCTATTTTGACTCCCGGTAAAATTTTGGGGGTAGGGGTATTTTGGTCATTTTTGGCTAAAAATTTTCTCTCTCTTCAAATTACCCTCAATCGGTGATCTTAAAGTCTATCTAATGATGATATTTTATCCCCCTTCTTTATACCATCACTTTCAGGTCTCAGTTCGGTTCGGACAGAAAAGTACTGGTGGGGCCCTCACCGAGTCTATTTCTGTTCGTTATCAAACAGACCTTCATTTAGATTAGAAGAATCACCAATAATTCGGTAATTTCTGAGCCTATTTTCTTCTTTAACATTCTCAGTTTATACTTTCTCACTCCCTTTAAATCATTTTACTCCATTTACAATCATTTATTTTCTCTATGTATTCAGACGACACAGTACTACCGGGGATGTTTAACTCTTATCCTTCCAAAAGTATCCACAGACATCAGGCCAACCATTGCTCTGATACCATTAAATCTGTCACGACCCATGACCACATTTTTCATCTTCTTATACACAACTTAACCGATTGGGCTGTCTGCGATACTTCACTTGTACTGACTGCTAAACAATTTTACATAATATTGTTTATATTATACACATCCCCTATCGTAACTAATCAGATAAGTAGTACTGTTGACGTGTCTAAATACAGAGAATAAATGATCATACTTCAAATAATCAGTCGGTCTGACACATTGTCCTTCGTGTATAGCCAGGATCCACAATCCACTGAACTCACATTCATCAAAACCTAAAATGTTGAAAATTAAGGGGTGAGCAAAACCACGACTCAGTAAGAGAATTATATGCCTCACTTGATACTCAGCTTCCTATATGCTAAAAATCTTTTTCATTTTTCCTATGGGCTCTAGGCTCGCATGTAGGAAAGATACTACAGTCGGCTAGGAATCCGAATGGAGTAAGGTAGGTATTTTAGAATACCATACTTGTTACGGAACCTAGAAGCAACTGTAGAGAGAATTTTTTTTCTTTTTGTTTTGAATTAATAAATCCTTTTCCTTTTTAAACTTTCATAACCTTTTGTCGGTTTCTTTTCAAAATAATGCTTCTACGAAATAAAGCATTTAAATAGAATAATCAATATTCGTATATTCCTTGAAAAGAATATTAGTTAAATCATCATTTTATTTCTTTAAAATTCATTTCATGTTTTAATGTACTCTCTTAATTAGTACCATCCTTTAAAAAGCAAAATAAGCTATTAAAATCTATTCCATTCTTAAGTTCACAAGGCATCATTCTTTTTATCAGTATGATTAAGTATGAAAGAGACGAACACTCAAGTAGCACATGTTTGAGTGGCATATATAAACATAATACGATATATCACACACATCATATGTCATGTGCACAAGATCTATTTCATCCTTCGACATTTGTCGCATCCCCATCAGAACTTAGACTGATTACTAACACATCAGAACTCATGTACCACTTAGTTCCTGAAGGATTCTAGAGGTGGCTCACACGATAAAATCATCGAGTCTTTGCTCGGTTTGGCCTTTACTAACACATCAGAACACGTGCAGCACTTAGTTCCCGAAGGATTCTAGAGGTGGCTTACACGGTAAAATCATCGAGTCTTTGCTCGGTTTGGCCTTTACTAACACATCAGAACACGTGCAGATCTTAGTTCCCGAAGGATTCTAGAGGTGGCTCACACGGTAAAATCATCGAGTCTTTGCTCGGTTTGGCCTTTACTAACACATCAGAACACGTGCAGCACTTAGTTCCCGAAGGATTCTAAAGGTGGCTCACACGGTAAAATCATCGAGTCTTTGCTCGGTTTGGCCTTTATGCCATATGTACTTTCCACTGTCTTATCAGATCTCATGTAGTACTTATGATCTAATATTCCATTTAAGACCATAGAAAGAATATTAGAATTATCATTTCTTCCTTTTTGAAAACATATTACATGTTTGTATCTCATGTCTTATGAGAATCATCTCACGGTACTATAATCAATACCTAAATGAGCATTTTGTAAAAATGCTATAATTCAATTGATTCTCTTATCATATTATATAAAACACGTTCTTTTCACATGTCACCCATCATGTATCACATTTTCCGTTTGACATATTCCATGTCATGTAAAACACTTTCCTTTTTACATGTCACCTATCATTTATGGAGTCTAAGATAGGCATTAATCTCATCATACTATAAACCTCGGAGGGTAAGGAAATACACCGGTCAAATCTATGACCATAACCTATATTGTCCTCGGTGGATCACTGATTAGGCGTCGACCAGGACTAAACATGTCACATATCATGCATCAGCATGATAGGAATGCCAACCACTCTCAAAACCGTATTTTCATCATAAAATAAACCTTTATGGAATTTATATAAATATATAATTCCATGATTTAAAACCATAAGGGTTATAATCCTTTAGTGAATATTTATAAAAATATTCATAAAAATATTCACTATATTTCACTTCATCTTTCGTCTCGTAATTCGTGTAATTTATCTATTCCGAGAATTTTTGGTGATTTCATTATCACCATCCTCGAATACATGAATATTCTAAGGTTCCATTTCATTATATTCATATTTTATGAAATTTAGAAACTTCCTTATGTTTCGTGATTTACTATCGAAATTCGGAAATAAAATCATTTAATATGATTTTATAAAGTTTTTTCTAAAATTTTCGGCAGCATAACAGCTGCCGATTTACTAACCTCATGCACGGAAAATACAGTTTAAAATCTTTCAGCCAGTACTTCTTCCCAAATTATTTTCAGCAAATCATGCATCATAATAATTTTCATAAAATAATTGCATAAAATATTTCAATTAAATTATGCAGACTCAGTATCCTTACAGTGCTGCACATGTATCCCTTACCTTTTTCCGGGTCGACGACTTCCGCTTATCGATCGCGCCCGCACTCCATTTCTCCCGATTGCTGAAAATAATTTCTGGAAATAAAATTCTAATTTTTTAGAATTTTTCATAATTTATTTAATTTTTCTAAAAATTAAATCTCAGGAAGATTTCTTACCGAACTTTGAAAAATCCCAGGTTGTCGAATTTCCGGGAATTTTTCGAATTCCCAAAATTCTCCTTTTTCCTCTTTTTCTTCTTTTTTCTTCCTTTTTCCTTTTTTTCTTTTCTTTCTTTCTTTTCTTTTTCTTTTTCTTTTTCCTTTTTCTTTTCTTTTTCTTTTCTTTTTTCTTCTTCCTTTCCCGGTCAGACTGGTTCAGACCGGTCCAACTCCTTTCCTCGCCGGTTCCTCGCCGGCGGCCGGTTCTCCGGCGGTTCAGGCGTCCCTCAGTTGGCCGGCTGCACGACGAACTTGCCGGTGCCCTCCGTTTGCCCTGGATCGGCGGCACGGTGGCGGATCGAGGCGGTTTTGCCTCGGTTTCTTCTTCCTCTTCGCCGGCCTTCCTTCGCTGTCTATTGCGCGTCGGGTGACCTCCATCGTGTTCGTCTCCCTCCGGTAATGCTTCGGTGGCAGTGGTGGCCACCGATTTGGCCGGCACCGTCGTAGGCATTTTCTTTTTCCTTCCCGGTTTTCCTTCATTTTCTGCCTCTGTTTCCTTCTTTTCTTCCGCCGCCGACAGCTTCCTCCCTCTCTTCCTTTGCCGGCGACGTCGTCTGCACCTTTTTCTCTCGCCGGCGGTGGCATCTCTGCCACCGATGGTTGCGGCTGGGAGGGTCGGGATTCCTTCCCCCGATCGTTCCTTTTGTTTTCTGTTTACTTTCCTCTTTTTGGTTTTTATTCCCTTTCTATATTTAGTATATAATACACTATATATTATACACTATGTTTTATATTTTATACATATAATATATTTTATATATCATATATATATATATATCATTACATATATAATGTAATACAATACATATTATATATAAATTATATATATAATGTATATCACCAAATATATATCTAGTATATATATATATATATGTATATATGTATATTTATATACTTTAAAGTAAATAACCTTTATATATATAGAATTACATAAATGTTATAATACAATATATATACCTATAAACTTTAATATAAAATAACATTTACATTTTCTTTATATATATATGTATGTATATATTTATATATACATAAAATATTATGTTTATATATATATATATATATATAAGTATTATTTAAATTCATGAAATAGTATATATTGCTATATATATACCAACGTATATTAAAATATACTATATAGTATTTTTAAATACATATGTATTTATATAAAATACATTTATATAATTTGTAATTATATAAATATATTTCATTTTATTCTCTTATTTTCTTAATTAGATTTGGATTTTTATTTATCCAATTTAATTCTTTTCCTCTCTCTATTATTTTTATCTTCACTTCCAATTTAATTTCCTTTATACGAATTTCCCAATTCTTTCACTTCCTCACTTCTCGGGATTTTCACCCATATCCCATTCTTGCAAAATTTTATTTATTTTCTCGAATTTATTTTCTCCAATATTTATTTTCAATATTTCTAATTTCCAATAAATGGAAAAATTTACGGTTATCACATCAGGTGGGTTTGGTGGTAGAATGTGATATTGCCTAACTTTGACAATGCAAAAAGTTTGTTCCTCCCAAGTTTAAGGGAGAGAAGGATCCAATGGTGGTAGAGAATTGGGTGAATGCCATCGAGAAGTTATTTGGATACATGACATGCTCAGAGACTGAAAAAATAGGCATGGTGACATTCCTTTTAGTTGATGAGGCTGAGCATTAGTGGAAATCTACCAAGACTATTTTGAAGGACAGATATCCTGCAGTTACTTAATGTGTATTTCTGGAGTATTTTCGCAAGTACCGTAGACCCAGAAAAGGATGCAAGCTGAGTATTTGAATTTGACTCTAGGAAATCAGATGGTGGATCAATATGAGTCCCGATTTACTACTCTTAGCCGTTATGATCCATAGACAATAAGTAGTGAGGAGCACTGTGTTTAGAGGTTTTTGGCAAGGCTACAACCATCTATCAGATCAAGATTGGACCTGTAACAGTCCACAGTACAGTAAATTAACATAATTTATCCACAATGTACGGTTAGGCTGTCTGTGATACCTTTAACACTTGATCATTATCAGTAATAAGTGGTGAACATTTATTCAATAAATTCGGAATATAAAATTTTTTTACAATATTCCATACACTTTACATCCCCTGTTTCTATTTTACAATAATGTAGTACTGTATACAAGTGTCTGAATATATAAGAGATGTAATTGTACCTTTAAATTTCAATGCTCTTTGTCCCAATGGGCTACTCGCAGCTATATTTATCTGAGGAAGCCATCAAATAGTCCTCGTAATTAATCTAAAAAATTTGAAAGTAAGGGGTGAGTAAACCACATGCTTAGTAAAGGAGTCATATGCTGCTTGGTATAATGAAAAATATATGTCGTAAAACATTTATTTCCTAACGGTGTACTAAGCACAGTAAAGGAAGGATACTATAGTCAGCCGAGAAATCCAGATGGAGCATGGAAGGTATTCTAGAATACTTGTCTTGTCCCGGAAACTCAGAGCGACTATAGGGAGTAATTTATAAACTGTTCTTGATAAAACAATTTAATTACCCATTTTTCCGTAATTATAAACGGGATAAACCATTTATTTTCCTTCCTTTCAGTACAATTCAAAACACGTGCAGTACAGTGGTAAAATAGTAGCTACAGTAAACGGTTTTTTCCAGTATAGTGGCTTATAAATATCCAAATCACTAGATAACAGTTCAGTAATTATTTCTATTTTAGAAATAATTTTCAAGGTATTCTTTCTCGATAATAGTAAGCTTCTTTTTAGTTCAGTAAACAGTATTCCGTACAATTCAGTTTAATAAACAGGAATTAATAGGTTTCAGTTCAGTAAATCGTAATCAGTAGTTACCAATTCAGTAAATAGTAATCCGTAGCTTTCAGTTCAATAAACAGTAATCAGTAGCTACAAGTTCAATAAATAGTAATCAGTAGTTCTTCAGTTCAGTAAACAGTAATCGGTAGCTACCAGTTCAGCAAACAGTAAGTTGAGACTAGGCATCACCCTACATGGTATCATGCTATAATCGTCCACTAGGGACACAGTAATTGTTCTCGAAAGAACACAGTAACAGTATATAGTTAGATCTATGACCATAATCTATAGGTGGTCATCGGTGTACACTTGCCAGGTGACTCCGGAACCATTGATGACTGGCGAGTCAGTCAGCCAAGGGACAGTAACAGTATAACAGTAAAGCATGAATCTCAGGGCCTAAAGTCTTAAAATCAATTTATTTCTCAAAAAATACCTTTAAGGAACATTTTGTAAATTTCATTATTTATTTAAAGAATTAATTTCCAAAAAGGTATTTTATTCTCCATTTTCATGTACAATAAATCCATCAGTAAATATTCATGTATCAAGTGAGAAAATAAATAAATATTCATTTGAATACTTAATATCATATAAAATAAATCAAATTCTCACTTTAATAAAAATATATAACATGAATATTTAAATTTTTCATAACTTTCCCATAAATTCCAACTTATGGAAAATTGATGGCAATTATATTCAAAATTTCCCATTTAAATCATTTCATGCTTCTAAAATATTTTAGAATATTCTTGGAAATTTTCCAACAGCATAACGGCTGTGGATTCGTAACCTCCTGCACACAATTCACAGTATATAAACCAGCTTATCAACCATAATTTTGTATGTTTTAAACCAATTCATGCTTCCAACATTTCCATAAAATTTAGCTTAATAAAACATGCATTTCACTATATCACTACAACTCACACACTCTCCCCTTACCTGTCTTATGAAGCTGAGCTTCCCGGTTACTTTTATTGAAACTCGTAACTTCCGGCTACAAAATAATTTTATCAAAAATTATTAATATTTTTCCTTTTAATTTTGAGCCACTAACTTTCATAAAATGCAGCCACTAATGTCATAATATATGCACAACCAGTATGATTTATACTGGTGCTAAAATTCAACTTTTTCATATTAGCTTCTTTTTCGGTTCTATTTTCACCAATATTTCTCTTTCACTTTCTATAATCATTTCCTACCATTAACCCTAAAATTTAGCACATTTTCATATCTAAAAGGGTCATGGCTGAAACCCTCTCCTTGGCCATATCTTGACTTTCAAGCCTTTCTTTAATTGTTTTTTTTTTGTTTCCAATTGATAAATGCTTGTCCACGTGAGCCTTCCTTGTCATCTTCTTGCATGAACATGAAAATTTCTTATTTTCCCATGCCAAACCGAAAGCCCCTCTTCAATTACCAAATTTTGATGTTTTCAACCTTTTCATAATTTCAAGCTTCCGCTTCCTATTATTCAAATTCCTTTAACTATTTCTCATCATCTTTATACAAATTCCAGCCCCTTTTTCTTATTTATTCTCATCTATGTCAAAATCTGATGTTGTTCTAATTCCATGATCTAATAAGGCTTAACTAAAAATAATACTAGAATCATGCTTCTCATGTTAAGAAACATATAAATTCACCATTTAATACCAAGAAAACCATAGAGTTTTGGAAGCTCACCTTAACCGAATAACTCTTTCAAAACAAAACACTTTTCTACCTATTCTCTTTCACGTCAGCCTCCTCTTTCTAATTGCCTTGATGGTTTTTCAAGTGGAGTAAAGGTCTAATAAGAAGGGTTAGGTGGTTAGCTAGCTAAAGGATAAAATTCGGCTAAGCAAGCATGGAAGAAACAGAAGGAATAGAGCAAAATAAGTAACCAGAACAGAAAAACGAAATGCAGATGAATAAATCGGCATGGAGAAGCAATTGCTGAAGTTTTTGTCTCACTTAGTCTTCTTTTATTCATATTATCAAATAGGAATTTGCCACCTATCTTATTTATCCATTTTCTTCATCATTTCTTATCTTACAAAACATTTAATTGTGAAGAAATCTGCAGCCAAAAGGAACGTCTATGAAGACTCTTTACTGCCGTTTATTGACTTGTTTCCATCATCTTTTTACACTCTCCAGCCAATAAAAATAATCCCCTGTAAAATATTAAAATCTTCTTACTTTAAGCCTTATTTTTATTGTATTTTATATCATAAAATCTGCCTTTAAAAATTTCTTTTGATGCACAAACCAAACAGCACACCAACGTATAAAGGCTCATTTTCTGCTGCCTTTTTTTGTTGCTGTTCGATTTTGACTGGTTTCCTCTTCTTTTTGATAGGCTTTAACCACTAAAATTAATCCATATTAAATATTGCACTTCTCTTCTTTTAAGTATCAATTATGTGGCATTCAGTTCACTCTCCTTTCAGTGAATCCAACTGAGCAATCCAGACAGCAGCAAAGTGAGTGGCGTGAAAGCCATTATGCTGATCGGTTTTGACCATTTCCATTTCCATTTTGCAAGCTTCATCTAATAAAAATTATTCACATGTAAATTTGTTAACTCCTCTTCTTTTAAATATTATTTATTTTTCATTTATTCTATGAAAATTATGGTTACAATTCCTCTAAAAATTGCCAGCTAAGCAACGTACCATGGCAGCAAGAAAATGGTGTGCTGTCCCATTTTTCTTGGCTGCATGTTTCTTGATTCATTTTGCCTCCTTTGATGCATATTTCAACCAATAATTTTTTGCCATATATCCACTTAATAAATCCCTCTTTATCTATCATCATCTATCACATTTTACACCATAAAATTTTGCATTTCAATGGCCTTTAAATGGATGGAACCGTATGGCATAACAGCAGCAAAAAATGGCGTGGAGTCCAATTTGGCTGCACGATTTTTGGCTCCTTTCACCCTTCTCTTGTGTGTTCCAACCAATAGGAATTTACCATACTTTCCAATATAAATTCTCTTCCATTTAAATACCATTTATTTGTATTTTATACCATTAAAATGGAATTTAAATCTATAAATTTCAGATTTGCTTCTTTATTTATTTTTATGCCACCGCTTCCTCATTTAATATTTATTCCACCTCTTATACACCATATTATAAATTATAAATCCAATAATTCCAAAATTCTAAGTGGAAATCCAAATTAAATATTTATTTAATTTCACTAATAAATTATTTCCACTCTCAAGGTTTTACAAAAATATGGTGTACAGTATAATCATATCGAGTCTCACATTTTCTCCTCACCTTAGGAAATTTGGAGGACCAAATTTCACTCGGACCTATCACTGTAAAACCTCTGGATACCTCTCACTCCTAAGGTTCTCTAACTTTCAAGTAGCTTTTTTTCTCCATGTGATATTGCCAAAGCACCTTAACCAACTGGATAGTCTTAGATCGCAGTACTTTATCTTTTTTATCCAAGATCCGTATCGACCTCTCAACGTAACTCATGTCCTTTCTAATCTTTAATGGCTCCTATCGAATTACGTGAGATGGATCTGGATGTTATTTCCTCAACCTCGAGATGTGGAATACCTTATACACTCCTGACAACTCTGAAGGTAGTGCTAACTGGTATGCTACCTCTCCTACGCGATCTAAGATCTCGACAGGTCCAATGTATCGAGGACTCAGCTTTCTTTTCATATCGAATCTCATCATACCTTTAGAGGGTGAGACCTTCGAAAATATATAATTACCCGTACTTCTCAGGAATCTGCTCGACCACATAGGGAGCTAATAACTTATGGTCTCCCACTTTTTCCCATGCTATCGTGGATCTACATCGTCTGCCATATAAACTTTGTAAGGTGCCATATCGATACTCGCCTGTTAGTTATTATTATAAGCAAACTCTGTCAAGGTAGATAGTCGTTCCAGGAGCCTCTAAAATCAAGTGCACACGCTCACATATCCTCGAGCGTCTATATCGTACGCTCGGACTATCCATCAATCTACGGATGAAAAGCGGTGCTAAGACTCAGTAGGGATCCCTTAGCTTCTTGAAATCTCTCTCTCAAAATGAGATGTGAAGCGGGATTCCCTGTCAGATATAATGCTCCCTGGAACACCATGTACTCTCACTATCTCCCTGGCATACAATTCGGCTAAGGCAATAATTGGATCAGTAGATTCCATAACCAATAAATTGGGCAGATTTAGTTAATTTATCCACAATTATCCAGATAGCATCAGATCCTTATAGGTATTTTTCCACAATTTTCCACAATTATCCATAATTATCCAGATAAATCTATAAGAAAAATACCTATATTGGTGGTACTTTTTAAATTAAGTGAAATTAAGTACCACCAATATAGGTATTTTTCTTTCTTATATAATTTCTAACTTTTAGTTAATCATATATTTAAGATGAGACTGTCAGTATACTGTTACAATCCGACTTTCCTTTAAATCACACATTTCCTTTTTTCACAATCAATTTATACTCCCTGAAATTATCTTATCATCTTAGGGAGTTAACAATTTCCACTTCTTTTCATACAGTAATTAATTCACACTATTATCACATACTATCTCATTTGGTGTCAAGTTGATAATAATTTGGCGACAATCATTTAAACAATTTTAATTGCTCGTATCTAACCATTCCAGTATTTTTTAAATTCAGTGCACTCACTCTCAATATATCATTGAGCGTCCATACAATGCGCTCGGATATTTATGTCACAGCCCGTGACCACATTTTTTCGCACATTTTATATGGTTGGGCTGTCTGCGATGCTTTTCTTTCCATTTTAATTCATTGAAAACACAATATCCGTAAATTCATAAAAGTAACGGAATTACATATTTACAAATTTTAATTGTAAACAATACTTACATCCCCTTATTAATATAATATCGTAGTACTGTAAATCAAAAGTCTAAACATAGGAAATAAAATAATTATACCTCCTGGAATAAATGAAGCTGTCACATTTCACCCAGATGCGCAGTCGAGATCCTCGAAATGCAAGATCTCACAATCACTGAAAATCTGAAATGTTAAAAAGAGGGAGTGAGCAAACCAAGGCTCAGTAAAGGAGTTATATGTAACTCTTGATATCCAGATATCTATATGTTGTCAAAACTTTTTCCTATTCCTATAAGTATACTAGGTTCATATAAGAAGGATACTACAGTCGACTAGGGATCCGGTTGGAATATAGAAAGTATTTTGAAATACCTGTCGTGTCCCGAAACTTAGAAGCAACTGTAGGGAGTAATTAATTTCGTTGGAAATCAAATCCTTTTCCTTTTCATTTCATATCCTTTTTCAAATTAATGCTTTTATAAAATAAAACATTTAAATAAAATAACTAATATTCATATATTCTTTAAGAAGAATATTAGTTTAAATCATCATCATTCTCATTTAAGCTCATTTCATAATTTATTGTACCAATCATAATTAGTACAATACTTTAGATAGCAAAATAAGCTATTAAAATCATTTTCGTATAACATTTACATCATTTAAATCTAATATTCAATTTCAAATTATAATGAGAATATTAGATTTATAATATCCTCTTTTCTTTTTGAAAACATATCACTTGTTCATGACACATGTCTTATGAAAGTCATCAAGCAGTATTGTGCTCAGTATAGTAATAAGCACTATGTAAAAGTACTGCAATTCATTTTAATTTTCCACATATCATATAAAACATTTCCTTTTTAACATATCACATATCATATAAAACATTTCCTTTTAACATATCACATATGATATATCGTATAAAACATTTCCTTTTAACATATCACATATCGTATAAAACATTTCCTTTTCACATATCACATATCATAGTGGAGACTGAGGCAATCACCCATATCATATCATGCTATAGACCCCGGAGGGTAAAGAAATAAACATTTCAGATTTATGGCCATAGTCTGTAGGTGTTATCGGTTGTACACTGATCAGGTGTCAACCAGGACCACATATCACATATCACATATCACATATCACATGTCACATATCACGTATCACATATCAGAATGATAAAGGGCCAAACTAGTCTCAAAAACAGTGTTTTTCATCATTAATTTACCTTTATGGAATTTATAAAAGTAATTAATTTCATAAATAAAACCATAAAGGTTATATAATAAATCAAGTGAATATTTAAGAAAATATTTATAAAATATTCACTTTATCCCTTTTTCATTTTCCATTTCATATCACATATAATCCATATATTGGGAGAATTTTCGGTGACCTCATTTTCACTGATTTCAATAACATTAATATTTTAAAAATAAAATTTCGATATACTCATATTTTATGAAAAATAATAAATTTCTCTTTTCCATGGTTTGGAAATTATTTCTCATGTAAGAAAATCATTTATGATGATTTTACATAATTTTCTAAAATTTTTCGGCAGCATAACGGCTACCCGTTGACTAGCCTCCCTGCACAGTTTAGACAGATTCAACATTTTTCAGCCAGCCAATTTCCACATTTTTCAACAAAATCAATTCACCAAAAATTTCATAAAATCATGCATATTCAATTTATGCAATCGAGATATCCTTACAGACTACATATGCATCCCTTACCTATTCCGTGTTAGCGACTTCTCACTAATGTCGCGCACGTAGTCCAATTCTCCCAATTTCCATCAATTCTCAATCACCGAGTATGATTTTCTACAAATCCAATCCCATACTCAATTTAGAATTTTACATAATTATTCAATAAAATAATAATTAAAAATTATTATAAATTTTTCCTACCCTTTTTCTTCTTCCTTTTTCTCTTTTCTTTTCTTTTTCTTTTTCCCCTTTTTTCTTTTCTTTTTCTTTTCCCTTTTCTTTTTCTTTTCCTTTTTCTTTTTCTTTTTCTTTTTCCTTTTCTTTTTCTTTCTGGTCTGAACCAGTTCAGCCGTTCAGCAACTATCGGCCGGTTCAGTCACCGTCAGTTCGGCCTCTCCATAACTGGCCAAGATTGCACTGAAATCGTTTCTGTCCTTCTTTCCTCCCGATCGACTGTGGCGGCAGAGGATCTGGAGGCAGTAAGTTCGGTTCCTTTCTCCCTTTTCTTCCTCCCTTTTCTCTTTTCCCATTTGCCTCCAGTCACCCCTTCCTCCAGATCTGACTTCGCTGGAGGTTCGTAAAGCAACAGCGACATACGGATCGACTGGCACCGCCTCCTTTCCTTTTCCTTTCTTTTCCCTCTTTTCCTCTTTTATTTTCCAATTTGCTTCTTCCCTTCTCTTTCCGTCACTGGCCAGCCCTTTCTCCCTCTTCTCGTCGGTGACGTCTCCTCTCCCTTCTCTTTTCTTGCCGACGGTGGCAGTGCCGTCAACTTCTTGGGTTCTCCTCTGTTACAAACAGAGGAGAAGAAACGGGGTCGGGTTCTCCCGATTCCCGTTTCTGTCGTCTTTTTCCTTTTTTTTATTTATATATATAAATATAAAAATATTTATATATATAAATATACTATATTAATATATATAGATATATATTTTGTATATAAATTTATATACATATCTATACACTTTAATATAAAATAATATTTATATTTTGCATGTATATTTAAAATATATTTATATTATATAAATATATAAATATACACATTTTATTTCTTTAATTTTGAATTTCTCAATATCCAAATTAAATTCCTCCGTACAACTTTTCAGATTCGTCACTTCATCAATTACTAAAATTCCAGCAATATTTTGATCTTGTAAATAAATTTATTTATTTACTTTCGCTTATTTATTTACACAAAAATTAAATTTTCTGGTACTTAATACCAAAATAAAAAAATTAGCAGTTATCACAATTTACATCTATAAGAAGCGGCGCTGACAATAAATTTGGAATCCCAAAGCCTTTTGCTATTCTTTTAAAAGCATGCGGCAAATCAAGGATCCCTATCACATGTACTCGCTCACTGAAACTTCACATACATTCTCACCATTTCACATATATGTATCGACTAGGACACTCAAGAGATCTAGAAACTGAATGATGTAGAAGTGAATCAATTTGTATAGTCACTTCTATGCCAGCGTGATTCTTCGGATTCTTTACTATCCCACAATAATCATTTCACAGTTTAGCTAAGGTTGCACTTCACTTGCTGACTTAAGATTAACCATCAATTACCGTGCATAAGGCAGTAGGTAATAATTTTCCCTGATATCTCTTTTCATATTGAGTTATCATTACATCCCTCACTATTATAGTACATGTAATATCACTCGATTAGAGGATGTACTCTTTTTAAAATCAATTTCTGTAATTGAATTTATCAAATTACTAATTTGGTCTCCACTTTACTTGTGCAATTTCACAATTCAAATATATATATACATGTATATATATATATATATATATATATATATCCATTTACATGACTAGTAGTAAATCATTGATTTATTCCTCTGAGTATAACTAAATTTCATCTGTAAATCTGACTCGATTTTAAATCTAGCCATAACTGTATGATAGTTAGAGGAATCACATTCAATCTCAGATTTGGGAATTATTTCATAATTTGTGCTCCCTCATCACCATATGACTTTTCTTTTTATGTATTTTTATCCATACATATTTATCACTTCAGTTGCTTTTCCAAATGCTATAGTACCCTTTCGTTAAAGCCTTTTAACATTTCGAATACTATGCTCCCACATATATGTATCATATCAATGAAGCAGCTGATTCCACAAACTCCTCGACAAATCCTTATTCACCTTATCATTCGAGACCGCACGTCTCTAATAGTGTTGTGATTCAGTTAAAACTTAATTTTTTTGAGCTTAACAATAAAATTCTCAGTTCTTAGGAGTTTGTGAAATCGTTCAAGGGTGCTTCTTATATTATTCAAATGACTTGGAATATATTCACATCATAGTCATACGCTATTATACTTTATCTATATGTGATCGATATATATTATTCATTAAACTCAAATACATCACAAAATATTTCATTAACCTCATAGGTGCCCTCAAGAACTTGTTAAAATTAGACCGAGTTCTAAATATTATCTTATAAACATCAATCTCTAGGCTTTCATCTATTGACACCCTATTCCGAGATTGATCTTAGGAATTCCTTATGCTCTCTCCAACGAGATCATCAGTGTTTCCTCCGAACACCTTTATACAATAAATATCCACAATTTTTCAAAGTAATTTCTTAAGCTCTTCAAACTCCTTTATATTCTTTGATAAGAGCTTAGAAATGGAATCCATACTGTGAATCATGTCAATGATCTCTCAAATCTATTCTACTCCAGAAATTTATTCGAAGTTACCTTCAATAACTTTTAAATCATAACCTTATACCATCTTGGATGTTTCGTCATTTACATCCTGTAATTTTATTTTAAAATCATATTCATTTAATAACTCAGGTTAGCTGTGATTCTCTTATAGTCACTTAACAGCTCTTATACACATTTCTTCATGTCTATATAGTATATCATTTTGTAAAGCATACCCCATAATATTCTGGTTCTATAATTATCTAATTTATTTCCTTAAGAAACAGAAGGAATATATAGAACCAAAATTAGTAACATTGATATTGAATTATCAATACACAATTTACCCTTTTAATCACACTCTGTAAGTGTATTAGTTTTATAATACAAAATAATCCCTAACCAATATACCCCATCTTTTTACATTTACTTCAGGCCCTAAGAATCCTTAATAGGGCCGACTATCTCACGACCTTCCATAGTATACATTCTGGGTCGTGTTACTCATCAAAATATAAATTGGGATAATAGAAGGGACCATTATATATGTAATATATTCTTTACACCATCAATTTCTTTATCACCATTAATCAGTTCCAACTCAAATTAATCATCTTTGATTCGGGGAAATTATTTCAATATAGGGGCATATTCGTCATTTCCTTATTTATTTCTCTCTCTTCAAGATATCTTTAAACAGACGATCTTAAGATCTATGTACTGATGATATCCCATTTCACTCCAATATCATCATTTTTGGGTCTTAGTTTGATTCGGACAAAGAAGTCCTGGTGGAGCCCTCACCGAATTCCTCTTTGTGCCTTACCGAACAAACCTGACATTAAGATTATAAGTCACCTATTTCATGTAAAATTTTCGGTTTATAATCCCTTTTTAATAACCCTTGATTCATAAATTTTCACAACATTTTTTAACACTTAACATAATTTACAGTCACTTGGTTTCTCTATCATTCAGATTATACAGTACTACAGGGGATGTTAACCATTTCCGACACTTTCTGTTCTAAATACATCAACAGACATCAGGCCAACCGTGCTCTGATACCATTAAATCTGTAACAGTCCATAGTATAGTAAATTAACATATTTTATACACAATGTACAGTTAGGCTGTCTATGATGCCTTTAACACTTGATCATTATCAGTAATAAGTTGTGAACATTTATTCAATAAATTTAGAATATAAAATTTTTTTACAATATTCCATACACTTTACATCCCATGTTTCTATTTTACAATAATATAGTACTGTATACTAGTGTCTGAATATATAAGAGAAGTGACTATACCTTTAAATTTCAATGCTCTTTGTCTCAGTAGGCTACTCGCAGCTATATTTATTTGAGGAAGCCATCAAACAATCCCCGTAATTAATCTGAAAAATTTGAAATTAAGGGGTGAGCGAACCACATCCTCAGTAAAGGAGTTGTATGCTGCTTGATATAATGAAAACTATATGCCGTAAAACATTTATTTCCTAATGGTGTACTAAGCACAGTAAAGGAAGGATACTATAGTTGGTCGGGAAATCCAGATGGAGCATGAAAGGTATTTTGGAATACCTGTCTTGTCCCAAAAACCCAGAGCGACTATAGGGAGTAATTTGTAAATTGTTCTTGATAAAACAATTTAATTACCCATTTTTCCATAATTATAAACGGGATAAACCATTTATTTTCCTTCCTTTCAGTACAGTTCAAAACACGTGCAGTACAGTGGTAAAACAGTAGTTACATTAAACAGTCTATTCAGTATAGTGGCTTATAAATATCCAAATCACTGGATAACGGTTCAGTAATTATTTCTATTTTTGAAATAATTTTCAAGGTATTCTTTCTCGATAACAGTAAGCTTCCTTTCAGTTCAGTAAACAGTATTCTGTACAATTCAGTTCAGTAAACAGTAATCAATAGGTTTCAGTTCAGTAAACCGTAATCAGTAGTTACTAATTCGGTAAACAATAATTTGTAGCTTTCAGTTCAGTAAACAGTAATCACTAGCTACTAGTTCAGTAAACAGTAATCAGTAGTTCTTCAGTTCAGTAAACAGTTTTTCGATAGCTACCAGTTCAATAAATAGTAAGTTCAGACTAGGCATCACCTTATATGGTATCATGCTATAATCGTCCACTAGGGACACAGTAATCCTTCTTGAAGGAACACAATAACAGTATATAGTTAGATCTATGGCCATAATCTATACGTGGTCCTCGGTGTACACTTGCCAGGTGACTCCGGGACCGCTGATGATTGGCGAGTCAATCAGCCACGTGACAGTAACAGTATAACAGTAAAGCATGAATCTCGGGGCCTAAAGTCTCAAAATCAATTTATTTCTCAAAAATACCTTTAAGGAACATTTTGTAAATTTCAATATTTATTTAAAGAATTAATTTCCAAAAAGGTATTTTATTCTCCATTTTCATATACAGTAAATCCATCAGTAAATATTCTTGTATCAAGTGAGAAAATAAATAAATATTCATTTGAATATTATCATAAAAAATAAATCAAACTCTTACTTTAATAAAAATCTATAACATGAATATTTAAATTTTTCATAACTTTCCCATAAATTCCAACTTATGGAAAATTAATGGCAATTATATTCAAAATTTCCAATTTAAATCATTTCATGCTTCTAAAATATTTTATAATATTTTAGAATATTCTTGGAAATTTTTTGACAGCATAACAGCTGTGGATTCCTAACCTCCTGCACACAATTCACAGTATATAAACCAGCTTATCAACTGTCACATCCCGGAAACGTAGAAGTTTTGGGCTAAATTTTTTTTTTTTACTTGGGTTAATTTCTTACTTGGGTTGCATTCCTGCCAGTATCTCATCATACTTTTTAACCACAGAAACATCACAATATTTTTATAAAATATTTCATTCACATTATATTGATTTTTTTTCCTCCAGGTAACGCTTACATTCATACAATATCGATTACATCCCAAAAGTATTATACAAGTATCTGTGCTACACAGGATGTCTGGTATCAAAATATGAGTATACCTTACGTAAGTACAAAAATAGCCGGAGGATAGACATATCCCTCAGTCTACATCATATGCGCAACAGGCACAGGGTTGATCACTGCAAATAATCTGGTAGAGTAGGGGGTGAGCTTTTTGGAAAGCCCCGTAAGAAATGCATTTAAAATGGTCATAGCATCTATATATGCGGAAAACAAATACCATAATAATGCATTTCATACTTTAAATCTGTTAGCTTTAAATTGACATATATATTTTGAAATGACAAAAACTTAAGTAAGCCTTAATGCTTTAATCCATATTATAAATTTGCCTAATCACACATGATTTTCTCAACACATTTCAAGTGATCATATCAAACATTAAGACCATGATTTAATGGTGCATACTCTTATTGGTCTTAATACTTTGTAAATGTTTTGAATATTTTAGAAAATCACTTGATGAATTTTTAGACCATGTTTTCATTTGAGAAAGTCAAGAAAAACTCCCACAAAAATGTCAAAATGTTTTGGGTTGGATTAGGATCAAAGACCACATCATTTCTAACCCAAAAGTGCAGGAAAATCACATTATGGAAGCATGGGATCGATCCCCTAAGGGAAGGGATCGATCCCTTTTTGGCAGAATGCCCCGGAAGCAAGAAAATGAAGCATGGGATCGATCCCCTATGGAAAGGGATCGATCCCCTATGGAAAGGGATCGATCCCTTTGCCCGAGAATAGCCTATAACGGCTAGTTTTGTGAGATACAACGGTCATATTCGATTTTGGCTCCACCCAACGTTCACAAACCATCCAAGGGACTATAAATAGAGGCTTAGAAGCTAAAGAAAGCAAGAGGAACCACTCAGCAACTCAAATTCTCATATTCCTTAAATCTACAAGCCTCAAACAACAAATCAAGAGCTACAAAGTTTCCATCATCTATCATTCTCTTATTCCTTGTAGTGCTTAGCACAAATATTGTATATGCTTCTCATTGAGCTTAATTTCTATAATCAATTGCCTACCTAGAGGCCTTTTCTTTGATTACATTATTTGTATCCCATCATTCCTTGTAAAGGGGAGGTTTCTCTTAAGCCTTAGAAAAAGAGGGAGGTTACTCTTTAGCCTAAGAAAAAGAGGGAGGTTACTCTTGAGCCTAGAAAAAGAGAGAGGTTTCTCTTGATCCTTGAAAAGAGGGAGTGTAAAGACAAATTCAAAGATAGTGAATTTGGGAAAATCCTTGGGAGCGTCTCAAGGTAGAGGACGTAGGCAAGTTGCCGAACCTCTATAAATTACTTGTGTAAATCTCTTTCCCTACTCTCTTTACTTTCTTGCAATTACATTTGAGCTTATTGTATTGTATTTGAATTGCATGATTGAATAGCCTAGAGAACTTAGAAAATATTTATATAGGCTAGAGAATTTAGAGAAATCGAAAAACGAGCTTAAGATTAGATAAAAATCGATTCACCCCCCCTCTCGGTATCGCCTATAAGAGCCAACAATTGGTATCAGAGCTTGGGCTCGAGATTGAATTAGATTAACCTCTATCGAGCAAAACGATCATAAATGGCTCACTTGAATGTAGGCACACTCCTAGGAGAAGAGGGACAATCATTAGTTAGACCACCACTCTTCAATGGTGAAAATTATTCATATTGGAAAACTAGGATGATGTTATTTGTACAATCCAATGATTATGAAGTGTGGAGAATTATTGTGAATGGTCCTAGAATTCCTATGAAGAAAGTAGATGGAAAGGATGTCCCTAAGAGTGAGGATGAGTGGGACACAAATGACATGAGAGTGGCACAATTGAATGCCAAGGCTATGCACACTCTCTTTTGTGCATTAGGTCCCAATGAATATAATAGAGTGTCCCTATGTGAAAATGCTAAGCAAATATGGGACAAATTGGCCATCACACATGAAGGGACCAATCAAGTTAGAGAAACAAAAGTAGGAATGCTCACACATGATTATGAGCTATTTAGGATGAAAGAAAATGAGTCCATTAGCGAAATGTTCACTAGATTTAATGATATAATTAATGGACTTAAGGCATTAGGCAAGAGCTATTCCAATGTAGAAATGGTTAAGAAAATTTTGAATAGCTTGCCTAAGTCTTGGGAGGCAAAGGTAACCGCAATAGAAGAGTCTAAAGATCCAAATACCTTGTCTCTAGATGAACTTATGGGCTCCCTACTTACATATGAGATGAAATTGAAAAGAAATGAAGTGCCTTCAAAGAAAGTAGGGGTAGCACTTAAGTCTTCCACTCATGAGTCCATTGAAGATGATAGTGATGAGAGTGGAAATGAGGAAGAAAAGGAAATGGCAATGTTTGCCAAAAGATTTAATAGATTTATGAGAATGAAAGAGAGAGAGAGTAATAGGAGACATCATAGGGGAGAAACAAGTAGAAGAGAAAAGGACCACTTAGTGTGTTATGAGTGTAATGAACTAGGTCACACTAAGCTAGATTGCCCCTTACTTAGGAAAGAAAATGATAGAAAATCTAAGAAGAAAGCATTTGTGGCTGCATGGAGCAATAGTGATAGCTCCGATGAGGAAAATGTAGATAATGAGGTAGCCTATTCATGCTTTATGGCTATTAGTGACGATGAGGCTAGCTCTAGTTCTAGTGAAAATAATGATTTTACATTTGATGAGTTACAAGATGCTTTTAATGATTTAGCAAATGAATTTCAATGCATGAATTCTAAATATAAGAAAATCATTGCTAAATTAAAAATAGAAAATGAAGCCTTGACAAGTGCTAAGATAGAATTTGAAAGGAAACTAGAAGAGGCCAACTTAGAAATAAATGAGTTAAATAAAAAGAACACAAATTTGCATAACTCATTTTCTAGGTTTTATATGGGTCAACAAAAGCTAGATCACATGTTAGAGACCCAAAGAGCTTTCTTTGATAAAGATGGTTTAGGCTATAATGCAATACAAAAAGAAACTCATCTAAAGAATTTCCTTGTGAGCAAAAATACTATGCATGATTTATCTCTTACATGCTCACTATGCAATAGAATAGGACACTCTTCACAAGCATGCACAAATAGAAAAACCACATTTAGAGGAAGAGTGGTTAGAAAAATGTGGGTGCCTAAGCATGCTGTAAATAATGATGAATTGTGCTTGAAATGGATCCTAAAAGGATCAAAAATTATTTGTACTAACTCTCAAGGACCCAAGAAAATTTGGGTACCAAAGCATGCTTGAATTTGTTTGTTGTAGGAGTGTTAGAGCATGGAGTTACAAAGAAACAATGGGGTTTGAATGCTCTACACACCTCTATGGAGTTTGCTTGTGCCAATGAGAAAAAGGAAAAGCTTGAGGATCCATCACAACAATTCTTCAAAGAATAGCTCAAGGTGGACTCAACAATTCAAGGCAAAGCATACTCAAGCAAAGGAGTTTTGTAAGATTAATTCTTTACTCTTTAAAACTTTTATTTGATTATTTGTGCTTTGATGAGAAAATGTGTTAATGATTCTTGATGCAATGTGAGTTGAATGATAGAACAAAAGGCATGATGAATGATTGTTGAATGTTTGATGAATAGTACTTGATACATTGAATGAAAAGCATGATTTCTGATTTTGAAATGATTTTTGGTTTTCTGCATCTTGAGCAAGTTTGATATGTCTAGATAATATATTTAGTTGCTCAAAAGATGTCAAATATATCATATATGCAAAATGCCTTATCATGAGCCTTAACGAAGAATATGCATGTTGACAATCATGACATGTTGTTCACAAGTATGATGATTTGATGTTATATATGCTTAAAATCTATGTGAACAAGTTTGTTTTGGCATATTTGTGGTTTCCAAAGCTTTGGTTTTGACAAAATATGCATAATGCTTAAAATGACCCCCTTTGAGGCCAAAAATGCTTTTATTGGTGAAAATTCTACCAAAATTGCAAAATCTTTTGTAAAATGGTTTTTCATTCAGATTTTTCATTCATACAAGTCCAAAATCATGTTTTACTAATGTTTGAACCTTTACTTGGACTTAAATAACTCAAAAACGAAGTTTTGGTACCTCAAAGGTTGGATTTTCTGTCAAAAATCTGCAGAAACAGGATGAGGGATCGATCCCTCAACAAGCAGGATCGATCCCCTTGTGCAGAAAACAGAATTGGTGTATTCTGGAACTAAGGGATCGATCCCCCTCCTAAAGGGATCGATCCCCCCAAGCCAGAAAGGGCTTTCCTGCATGTTTTCGACAGAAATTGAGAAGAACTTTTCACTGTTTTGATACTTTCTCTCTTCTCAACTTAAAATTCATTGTTTTAACTTCTTTTTGATGATCTTTAATATATGAAAACTCATTTTTCATTGATATCATGCTTCAATTCCATCAATTTGTATCATTTCCAACAATTGATATCACTTTCAACCATTAATATCACTTTTCTTGATCTCACAAGTGCAAAATCAGTTTTCTCATTGAAAATGGTCATGAATTGCATAAATCTTGAAATAATCTTGAAACATACTTTCAATGAATGCTTAAACATAATTTTGAGATTTATTTCAATGATTTATGGATATATTTGAGAATTTGATGAACTTATGCATAATGAGTGTTTTTCATATCCTTTGTTCATCTTAGTCAAGCATGCTTATAGGATTATGTCTCTTGGCTTGACTTATCAATTCCACACTAGGTTTCATGATAATTTTACATCTAGTGGATTGATTTCAAATGCAAATTCAACAATTGGTAATGGTCATTAGCCTATAATTTGTGATGGTAAATGGATCCTCAATGTTCAAATGCATGAAACTTTATCATCCTTGTACTTAAAGAACTAAGGTCTTAATGACAACACCAACATTCAAAGATAAATGCAAACTTGAACCAACTTGATATCCATGCATTTATTATTTGTGTGCTTGAAACCATGGAAGAAAATGTGTTTGCTTGAATTCCTTGATTTTTTTTTGAATCTTCCATATGGTATCAATTTGTGAATATGAATATGGATTAATATTTTATGATAGTGTGCTAATGTTTAATTGATCCATATGCATATTTGATAATGTGTGATTGTGTTCTTGCATATTTAGAATGATTATTTTCTTGACATGAACACACTACATATTGGATTCATGCAAAATGACTAAGCCAACCATTAGTAACAATTGGAATTTAGATTGAAATAACAAGTAGTATCATTGGCAATCATATTTTCAACAATTGGTAGGCCAAAACTAAATTGCCAATTGGTATGAGCTTTAAATTGACAATTCTTCTCATACTCCTTAGATTGAAATGACAAATAGAGAAGAATTCTCTTAGGATATTTTTGCATGAAACTCTTGTGTGCTAGAATTTGTAGTTGATTGCTATATGTTTTGAATCTATGCACACTCTTGCTTGAACATGATTTATGAGCGCATGCATATGATATGTTATCTAATTTTAGCTCATAATCATGATGTATTACCATGCACCTTAGTTGAACCTTAGAGAACAATTGATATACTTAGGTGCTTGCTTAACTTCTTACCAATTGGAACCTTCTTGCAAAATTACTTATCAACAATTGGTATCAAAATTATTTATAAACAATTGGTATAGGATCATAAGTCATATTCATTGCATAAATAGTTCATACTCTTTGAGAATATTGACTTATTTATTTGTGCTATAAGTCCCATGTACTAACATGTCTTTTGTTGGATGGAGCATTTTTATTTATTCTCACATAGCCATGATTTTAGGGGGAGCACATTTTTTATTATTTTTCCTTCTTTTTGCTATGACAAAAAGGGGGAGAGATAGATAAAGGGAGAGATATTAAGGGGGAGAAATAGTTTGAAAATTCATTTTCAAAACCCATGCTTATATTAAGGGGGAGCCTTATAAAATCCTGCTTTATTTGAGGGGGAGTATTTTATCAAAGAATTTTCAAAGCAAATTTACATTAAGTTTTGTCATATCAAAAAGGGAGAGATTGTTAGCTTTAAATTGACATATATATTTTGAAATGACAAAAACTTAAAAAAACTTAAGTAAGCCTTAATGCTTTAATCCATATTATAAATTTGCCTAATCACACATGATTTTCTCAACACATTTCAAGTGATCATATCAAACATTAAGACCATGATTTAATGGTGCATACTCTTATTGGTCTTAATACTTTGTAAATGTTTTGAATATTTTAGAAAATCACTTGATGAATTTTTAGACCATGTTTTCATTTGAGAAAGTCAAGAAAAACTCCCACAAAAATGTCAAAATGTTTTGGGTTGGATTAGGATCAAAGACCACATCATTTCTAACCCAAAAGTGCAGGAAAATCACATTATGGAAGCATGGGATCGATCCCCTAAGGGAAGGGATCGATCCCTTTTTGGCAGAATGCCCCGGAAGCAAGAAAATGAAGCATGGGATCGATCCCCTATGGAAAGGGATCGATCCCTTTGCCCGAGAATAGCCTATAACGGCTAGTTTTGTGAGATACAACGGTCATATTCGATTTTGGCTCCACCCAACGTTCACAAACCATCCAAGGGACTATAAATAGAGGCTTAGAAGCTAAAGTGTGACGTCCCCGTCACTCCATCTTATCACCTAACTTTTTCTTATTATCTTATCCAATCTTATTTTGATTTAGTTTATCCAGTGTCATTCTTTCTTTACTCTTAAGCTAATTATCTAATAGCTCACACAAATTATTTCTTTTCAATAAACATCAAATGATATATATAAATACCATTTCATTTCCACAGGATCTCATACATCATCTTTATCTTACATCCCCAGAATTCCTAAGTACATATTAGCTACTTGTACTGTACTGTATCTGAATTACATTTGTTATACATAAACATGTAAGTATACCTTCTATGCTAACTGGGAAGTGTATCGAGAAGGTACACTCTACTTCTTCGAAATCAAGCTCCTCTAATCGGAGCGAGGCTCACTTTAAGTAATCTGAAAAATAGTCGTAAAAGGGTGAGTTTACGCTCAGTAAGAAAACTACATAAAAGAGCGTGCTATGCCTCTATATGCATTTTTCCTACTTGGCTCTATAATGTCATGTAAAGCATTATAAAGCATGCTTCATAGACTTCTTTTATGCATTGTTGGTAACCATGCATATTCATTTAAAATGACATGGCAAACATACTTTGTATGCTTCATTTAAATATAGCATACATATAAAACATGCATCATACTTCTTTCTTGAAAACTTCATACTTCATAACATACTTCAAAACATACTTCATACTTGAAAACATACATCATACGTCATATCATACTTTAAAACATCATACTTCAAACATACAACATATATCCTTTGAAATAGGATGGAGACTATGTACAATATTTTAAGCGATTGAAACGTCATATGAGTCGTACATTCCCATTCATATGACTCTAATTATGCATTGGTACAGTAGTGCACTCTGCATAGGTCAGGGATTCTCTCCTGCCTTACATAATCCATAGTGAACACTAGTCAGGTGTCACCTATGGGATTGAGGGCCGGACTAGGGCTCCTCGCTCAACATACATATTACTGAGGACTTGATCAGAGTCGCTCAGCCATCAGAAATGCATAATCATTACGCGGTCCATAGTCTCAAAACATTTATAACATACTTTTCAGAAAACACCTTTGTGTTTAAAGCAAATAAGCTTTTGAAAACATCTTTTCATACATGGCAGTCGACTGGTCTTATAGGGCAGTTGACTGCTGCTTCATAATTTTATTTCTCGAAATTATTTTCTTTTCGAAAAATACATGGGGGCAGTCGACTGGTCCATATAGCAGTCGACTGGTTTTCAAACAGAATGCTTCTTCAAAATTAGCAGTCGACTGGTCTAATAGGCAGTCGACTGGTTTTCAAACAGAATGCATTTTGGAAAATAGCAGTCGATTGGCCCATATAGCAGTCGACTGGTTTGACACAGAATGCTTACTGGGTAAATAGCAGTCGACTGGCTTACATAGCAGTCGACTGGTTTGCATCGGTTTTCGAAAACGACGTTTTGGTTGTCTCTAGGCAGTCGACTTCCCTCTAAGGCAGTCGGCTGCCCCTAGCCTAATTGGTACTAGGAGACAAGTCCGAAAATGCACTTTTCCTGCATAGAAACAGCTGGTATTTCCCTCCAAATCACATGCACATATCATAAAACATGCGGACATAGCTGCCTTACGTCCGTTACGTAATTTCCTTACCTCGATTCCTTCGAGAACGCGAAATCACTTGGCGCGTAACCCTAGCTTTCACTTCTTCAAATCTGAAATCACCACATCATATCAAACCTTAAATTAAACCACATACACATGTTATACTAACTTAAAACAACTCCAAATCACCAACAAAGTTAGCTAAATCATCCTCTTCTCTTACCTTCACTAGAGACCAAAACTTCAATTGTTAAGATCTCCTCCAATACTTGAAATCAATTCACCAAACTTTGGATTTCACTTAGTCTAGTGACAAGGATCGATTTTCATCTAATGAACTTAGTGAATTGATGAGGGAATAAGGTGGTTTAGCAAGGAACTTGGAATGGAAAACTTGGAAGAATGGAGATGAACGAGAGGGAGAGCTGGGAGAAGAGTGGCTGACGTTGATGATGAGATGATGAGGGTGATGAGTCATGCTTCATGCATTAAATGCATGCTCATCCATTCTCTATCTCAGCCATTAGCATCCCCTTGACTCATTTGACCCATTAATTTCCTTATGACTCATCCATTTAACCTCCAATCAAAATCTGATTTAATTTCTTGTCTCATACTCTTAATATTTCCTGATATCAACATACTTCATTTGACTTATTGACCTTCAACTCTATTATTTCTTCTATATTGCATTCATCATGCATACATCATTCATACATTATTCATACATCAATTACACATCAACTTCACATTCATTTAATCATATTAACTTAGAATACTTTACATACATGGAGGAATATATGAAAATTGAGGATCTCACATCCTCCCCACCTTAGAAAATTTGGTCGTCCAAATTTGCCTTAGCTTATCATGTAAAAAACTCTGGATACCTTTCTCTCATTAGGCTTTCTAGCTCCCACGTAGCTTCTTCCGTCGTATGGTATTGCCAGAAAACTTTCACTAACGGAATCGTCTTAGATCTCAACACTTTATCTTTCCGATCCAAGATCCGAATCGGTTTCTCTACATAACTCATATCTTCCCTTATCTCCAAGGGTTCATACTCAATGACATGAGACGGATCCGGATTATACTTCCGAAGCATCGATACATGAAACACATTATGTACTCCCGATAGCTCCGGAGGTAATGCCAATCTATAGGCAACATCACCTATTCGATCTAAGACCTCAAATGGACCGATGTAACGAGGACTCAACTTACCTCGTCGGCCAAATCTCATGATCCCTTTGGATGGAGAAACTTTCAAGAACACAAAATCTCCAACCATGAATTCAAGTGGCCTCCGTCGAGCATCTGCATAGCTCTTTTGTCTACTCTGAGCTGTCTTAAGCCTCTGACAAATTAACTTAACATCTTTTGAGGCTTGCTCGACTAGATCTGGAGCCAATAACTTACGTTCGCCCACTTCTTCCCACCCAATCGGAGATCGACACCTTCTTCCATACAAAGCTTCATATGGTGCCATCCCGATGCTTGCATGATAACTATTATTGTATGCAAACTCAGCCAATGGCAGATGGTCATCCCAGGAGCCTTTAAAGTCCATAGCACAAGCCCTCAACATATCCTCGAGCGTCTGAATCGTGCGCTCGGACTGTCCATCAGTCTGCGGATGAAAAGCTGTGCTAAAACTTAACTTAGATCCCATGGCTTCCTGAAAATGCTCCCAGAAATGGGAAGTAAACTTGGAATCTCTATCAGAAGTGATGCTCACTGGAACACCGTGTAGTCTCACTACATCTTTTACATACATATCTGCCAAAGCATTGAGTGTATCAGTTGACTTCATAGGTAGGAAGTGAGCTGATTTTGTCATTCTATCGACAATCACCCAAATACCATCATGATTTCTCTTGGTTCTGGGCAGCCCCATAATAAAATCCATCGTAATGTGTTCCCACTTCCATGTAGGTATAGGCAGAGGGTGCAGTAATCCTGCTGGCTTTTGGTGCTCTACCTTAACTTGTTGACATGTGAGACATTTTGTTACAAAATCTGCGATGTCTCTCTTCATACCCTTCCACCAGTACACCTTGCGAAGATTATGATACATCTTCGTATTTCCTGGGTGTAACGTGTACTTAGTGGCATGTGCTTCTATCAAGATCATCTTCTTCAATTCGTCATCATTAGGAACACATATACGATTCCTGAACCTCAAAATCTCATCACTACCAAGACTGAACTCTGGGGTCATACTTGACTGTATCTGATTTATAGCCTCAATGCATCTATTATCTTCCTTTTGAGCACTTCGGATTCTGTCCATTAACTCTGGCTCAATCCTCAAACTAGCCATCATTCCAATATGCTCATGAGGCATAACATTAAGATTGAGGCTTGCAAATTGTTCAATTAGTTCATACTCTTTTATCATCATATAAGACACCATACTTACATGCTTCCGGCTCAGAGCATCCGCCACCACATTGGCTTTACCCGGGTGGTACAAGATCTCACAATCGTAATCCTTTAGTAGCTCGAGCCATCTTCTTTGCCTCATGTTTAATTCCTTCTAAGAAAACAAATATTTCAGACTTTTGTGATCCGTAAAAATCTGAAATTTCTCACCATACAAGTAATGCCTCCATATCTTCAGGGCAAACACTACTGCAGCTAACTCCAAATCATGAGTGGGGTAGTTCTTCTCATGGTCCTTCAATTGTTTAGAACCATATGCTACTACCTTACCATGCTGCATTAACACACATCCCAAACCTTGCCTTGAGGCATCACTATACACCGCAAATCCACCTGAACCACTAGGGATGGTGAGAATCGGTGCAGTCGTCAGTCTGTGCTTCAACTCTCGGAAGCTACATTCACAGGCTTCATTCCACTCATACTTCACTTCCTTGTGCGTCAAGCGCGTCAGTGGAGCAGCTAACTTCGAGAAACCTTCTACAAACCTCCTATAGTAGCCAGCTAAACCCAAGAAACTCCTAATCTCCGTCACTGTCTTCGGTCTTTCCCATTGAACCACCGCCTCAATCTTTGATGGATTAACCGAGACTCCATCTTTACTGATCACATGACCTAAAAAGGAGATTTGATTCAACCAAAAATCACATTTACTTAGCTTGGCATACAGTCCTCGATTTCTGAGGGTCTCCAAAACAATCCTCAAATGCTGCTCGTGCTCTTCCCGTGACCTCGAATACACCAAAATGTCATCGATGAAAACAATAACAAACTGGTCCAGGTACTGCTTAAATACATCATTCATCAGATTCATGAAGGCTGCAGGTGCATTGGTCAGACCAAACGGCATCACCAAGAATTCATAATGGCCATACCGTGTCCTGAATGCAGTCTTAGGGATATCTTCATCTCTAATCTTCAACTGATGATATCCTGACCTCAAGTCTATCTTGGAAAAGACTTGTGCACCCTTTAGCTGATCAAAGAGGTCATCTATCCTGGGAAGAGGATACTTGTTCATGATCGTCACCTTGTTCAACCACCGGTAGTCTATGCATAATCTCATACTACCGTCCTTCTTCTTGACAAAAAGTACAGGAGCACCCCAAGGGGATACGCTGGGTCGTATGAATCCCTTGTCTAGCAATTCCTGAAGCTGTTTCTTAAGTTCTTCCAATTCTACCAAGGCCATCCGATAAGGAGCTCTTGATATTGGCTCAGTCCCCGGCACCAAATCGATAGTGAACTCCACTTCCCTATCCGGAGGAAGTCCTGGAAGATCATCCGGGAACACCTCAGGAAAATCTCGGACTACAGGAATATCATTGAGTCCGGGACGTTTCTGATCTACGTCTTCCACATAAGCAATAAATCCTTCATACAGTCATACATACTTCTCATTACTTTCATATGAATTCAAATCAAAAACCAAACAGACTTCATATTAATTACTTGCAAAATTTACAACATAGCTAACGGGTGAAGAGAAGGTTACACTCTTAGCATAACAGTCTAATATAACATGATTATTAGCTAACCAATCCATACCCAAAATAACATCAAACCCATACATATTTAGTAGGATCAGGTCGGCCTTAGATTCTCTTTCTCCTACCCGTAGCTTACACTTTCTATACACTAATTCCGTCATTTGTGATTCCTTAAGGGGTGTGCTTATTCTTAATAATTGTTCTAAAATCTCAGGCTCAACAGGCACTTTCATAGCAATCCTAGGAGACACAAATGAATGCGTAGAGCCTGGATCAAACAATGCCATGACACTCATATCAAATAGGTAAATCGTACCTTTAATCACTTTGGACGAGGCATCGGCAGACTCTTCGTCGATGGCAAATACTCGTCCTTGGGTCACAGCTTTCTTTCCCTTCTCAGCAGCAGTGGCCTTAGGTTGTGGTTTAGGGGTCTTATCCGATTCATCAGGCATCCTCGGATCTCTTTGAGGGCAATCTCTAATCATGTGTCCTTTCTCCCCACATCTAAAGCAAGCGCCACTCGCCAAGCGACATGGCTGTGATCCATGAAACTTTCCGCATTGCTCACATCTTTGCATCGTACTCTTTTGCGAGCTAGCGGTACTTCCAACTTGATTTCGGGATCGCTCATCACTTATCTTAATCCCTGTAGCTTTAGGAGTACCTATATCATTACCATCATCATTATAATTCCAACTTCAATATAATTCCATATAACTATTAAATTAATTTAAAGATTATCTTTTCATACTTTACTTACCTATAGAAACTCCTTCAGATCGTCTACTTCTCCGAAATGGATACTTATCACTCGAAGCTTTCTCATCCGACTTCCGCTTCATCGGTTCTTTGCCTTTACCCTTGGCTCGGAAGTCAACATGATGTAGGTCATAGTCCTGCTCACACAACTGAGCCTTACGGACAGCTTCTCCATAAGAGGTGATATCCATCGGATACAACTTAGATCTAATCGGGGACTTCAATCCCTCGATGAATCTGTAGATCTTATGCCCTTCATCTCTTCGGACCTCTGGATCAAATCTACTCAAGGTAGTAAACTTGGATTCATACTGATTCACTGTCATAGTACCTTGAGTTAAGCTTAAGAACTCAATCTTTAACCTATTCCGATCTGTGCGTGGGATGTACTGCTCATTAAAGGCTTCCACAAACCTGTCCCACGTGACCTCATCATATCGGGCCTCTAACACGGTCCGAGTGGCTTGCCACCAATATTCAGCATCATCTACTAGTAGGTAAGCAGCCAATCCTACTTTTTCCCTTTCAGAACAGGGCATGTACTCAAAAGATTTGAGGACTGCTTTCATCCAGTTCTCAGCTGTCAACAGATCTCTTTCCCCCTTGAACTTAGGCCGATCCAACTTCTTGAATTCCTTAATCAATGCCACACTGCAATAGGCTCTAGGATCTCGCCTTCCAGTAACTGGGACTAGTGGGGTTACTTCCGTAGGAGGAACTACAGGTGTAGCTGCTGGGGTACTTGTGGCCACATTCGGGAAATTAGACATAAATTGGGTAAACATCGTGGCCATATTCTCCATGTGCTTCTCCATCTTAGCCAGTCTTGTATTCGGGCTATGTGGTGGAGACGGATGAGGAGACGGAACTGGGGACTCTTCAGTGCGACCCCGTCCTCTTCCTCTACTTGTACCTCTTCTTCGTGAGCTCATACTGTAAAAATAGTCATCATTGAGCTCTTTAGTATAACCATAAGCAGTTATACTATACATTTGCATTCAGACAAGTACAGTACAATTGGGGATATACTCTATTTCTAGCTTATTGACACTGACAAACTACCAATCAAATTGCTCTGATACCACTCTGTGACGTCCCCGTCACTCCATCTTATCACCTAACTTTTTCTTATTATCTTATCCGATCTTATTTTGATTTAGTTTATCCAGTGTCATTCTTTCTTTACTCTTAAGCTAATTATCTAATAGCTCACACAAATTATTTCTTTTCAATAAACATCAAATGATATATATAAATACCATTTCATTTCCACAGGATCTCATACATCATCTTTATCTTACATCCCCAGAATTCCTAAGTACATATTAGCTACTTGTACTGTACTGTACCTGAATTACATTTGTTATACATAAACATGTAAGTATACCTTCTATGCTAACTGGGAAGCGTATCGAGAAGGTACACTCTACTTCTTCGAAATCAAGCTCCTCTAATCGAAGCGAGGCTCACTTTAAGTAATCTGAAAAATAGTCGTAAAAGGGTGAATTTACGCTCAGTAAGAAAACTACATAAAAGAGCGTGTTATGCCTCTATATGCATTTTTCCTACTTGGCTCTATAATGTCATGTAAAGCATTATAAAGCATGCTTCATAGACTTCTTTTATGCATTGTTGGTAACCATGCATATTCATTTAAAATGACATGGCAAACATACTTTGTATGCTTTATTTAAATATAGCATACATATAAAACATGCATCATACTTCTTTCTTGAAAACTTCATACTTCATAGCATACTTCAAAACATACTTCATACTTGAAAACATACATCATACGTCATATCATACTTTAAAACATCATACTTCAAACATACAACATATATCCTTTGAAATAGGATGGAGACTATGTACAATATTTTAAGCGATTGAAACGTCATATGAGTCGTACATTCCCATTCATATGACTCTAATTATGCATTGGTACAGTAGTGCACTCTGCATAAGTCAGGGATTCTCTCCTGCCTTACATAATCCATAGTGAACACTAGTCAGGTGTCACCTATGGGATTGAGGGCCGGACTAGGGCTCCTCGCTCAACATACATATTACTGAGGACTTGATCAGAGTCGCTCAGCCATCAGAAATGCATAATCATTACGCGGTCCATAGTCTCAAAACATTTATAACATACTTTTCAGAAAACACCTTTGTGTTTAAAGCAAATAAGCTTTTGAAAACATCTTTTCATACATGGCAGTCGACTGGTCTTATAGGGCAGTCGACTGCTGCTTCATAACTTTATTTCTCGAAATTATTTTCTTTTCGAAAAATACATGGGGGCAGTCGACTGGTCCATATAGCAGTCGACTGGTTTCCAAACAGAATGCTTCTTCAAAATTAGCAGTCGACTGGTCTAATAGGCAGTCGACTGGTTTTCAAACAGAATGCATTTTGGAAAATAGCAGTCGATTGGCCCATATAGCAGTCGACTGGTTTGACACAGAATGCTTACTGGGTAAATAGCAGTCGACTGGCTTACATAGCAGTCGACTGGTTTGCATCGGTTTTCGAAAACGACGTTTTGGTTGTCTCTAGGCAGTCGACTTCCCTCTAAGGCAGTCGGCTGCCCCTAGCCTAATTGGTACTAGGAGACAAGTCCGAAAATGCACTTTTCCTGCATAGAAACAGCTGGTATTTCCCTCCAAATCACATGCACATATCATAAAACATGCGGACATAGCCGCCTTACGTCCGTTACGTAATTTCCTTACCTCGATTCCTTCGAGAACGCGAAATCACTTGGCGCGTAACCCTAGCTTTCACTTCTTCAAATATGAAATCACCACATCATATCAAACCTTAAATTAAACCACATACACATGTTATACTAACTTAAAACAACTCCAAATCACCAACAAAGTTAGCTAAATCATCCTCTTCTCTTACCTTCACTAGAGACCAAAACTTCAATTGTTAAGATCTCCTCCATTACTTGAAATCAATTCACCAAATTTTGGATTTCACTTAGTCTAGTGACAAGGATCGATTTTCATCTAATGAACTTAGTGAATTGATGAGGGAATAAGGTGGTTTAGCAAGGAACTTGGAATGGAAAACTTGGAAGAATGGAGATGAACGAGAGGGAGAGCTGGGAGAAGAGTGGCTGACGTTGATGATGAGATGATGAGGGTGATGAGTCATGCTTCATGCATTAAATGCATGCTCATCCATTCTCTATCTCAGCCATTAGCATCCCCTTGACTCATTTGACCCATTAATTTCCTTATGACTCATCCATTTAACCTCCAATCAAAATCTGATTTAATTTCTTGTCTCATACTCTTAATATTTCCTGATATCAACATACTTCATTTGACTTATTGACCTTCAACTCTATTATTTCTTCTATATTGCATTCATCATGCATACATCATTCATACATTATTCATACATCAATTACACATCAACTTCACATTCATTTAATCATATTAACTTAGAATACTTTACATACATGGAGGAATACATGAAAATTGAGGATCTCACATAAAGAAAGCAAGAGGAACCACTCAGCAACTCAAATTCTCATATTCCTCAAATCTACAAGCCTCAAACAACAAATCAAGAGCTACAAAGTTTCCATCATCTATCATTCTCTTATTCCTTGTAGTGCTTAGCACAAATATTGTATATGCTTCTCATTGAGCTTAATTTCTGTAATCAATTGCCTACCTAGAGGCCTTTTCTTTGATTACATTATTTGTATCCCATCATTCCTTGTAAAGGGGAGGTTTCTCTTAAGCCTTAGAAAAAGAGGGAGGTTACTCTTTAGCCTAAGAAAAAGAGGGAGGTTACTCTCGAGCCTAGAAAAAGAGAGAGGTTTCTCTTGATCCTTGAAAAGAGGGAGTGTAAAGACAAATTCAAAGATAGTGAATTTGGGAAAATCCTTGGGAGCGTCTCAAGGTAGAGGACGTAGGCAAGTTGCCGAACCTCTAAAAATCACTTGTGTAAATCTCTTTCCCTACTCTCTTTACTTTCTTGCAATTACATTTGAGCTTATTGTATTGTATTTGAATTGCATGATTGAATAGCCTAGAGAACTTAGAAAATATTTATATAGGCTAGAGAATTTAGAGAAATCGAAAAACGAGCTTAAGATTAGAT
Source organism: Heritiera fomes (assembly GCA_032173925.1). Classification (NCBI taxonomy): domain Eukaryota; kingdom Viridiplantae; phylum Streptophyta; class Magnoliopsida; order Malvales; family Malvaceae; genus Heritiera; species Heritiera fomes. Next base: position 21,011,563 of record JAPDPM010000001.1, on the reverse strand, counting down.
AAAAACCGATTCACCCCCCTCTCGGTATCGCCTATAAGAGCCAACAAAATCATTGTATGAATTCTTTAATACATATATCTAAAATTCATACTAGAATTCTTTAATGCATATATCTAAAATTCATACTTGTTTCAAACATGCATCATACTTTATAAACATCACATCATAATTAATAAAACTTATCATACAGTTCATGGAGACTAGGCAGAATTATATAGCCAGTATGCGGGTCATGACACTTACTTCTTCCTCCGAAGAGGGAACAGAACATCATCCTCCGAAGAGGGAACATAATACCTATGGCCATGGTATGGGCTGTAGACCTGATCAGAGTCGTACAGCGAACATGCACCACGAAGGACCAACATACCCACAAAGGATGTAAACATACACAATGTGGGCGAGGACATGCACGACGTGGCTAAACTTATGCCACAGTGTGGCAAGCATGACAAGCAGTAACATAAACTATAGGAAGGCCTTAGTCTCAAAACTTACTTACATACAATTGATATAAAATAGTAAGGACCGGGCGTGCCAGGGTCTAAGTTAGCCTGGGGTGTGCCACTCCGATACCTTTTTCGGAAAACATATACTTAAATCATACAACTGATATAAAATAGTAAGGACCGGGCGTGCCAGGGTCTAAGTTAGCCTGGGGTTTGCCACTCCGATACCTTTTTCGGAAAACATATTTATTTACTGTCATACTTAAAACATTATAGAAAAATATGCATAGAAGTTATAAAATTCATTTAGCTAATTAACAAAATTTATGAAAATTAACTTCGGAATAAAATTCATGTTTCAAACATTTCTTTATAATTTGAGATGAAAGTAAGGGACACCATCACAACTTTAAATTACATCCCTTACCTCAGTACACTGTAGAGCAACGCCTTATGTTGCACCCTTATGCTTCTTATCTCTCCGAATTATAAACTGTCAAGTCAAAATTTGACATAATTAATTTTCGGTATTAAATTTCCTCCTTGTCTAATTCTTAATTAAATTCTTATTACTTAGAATATTATAATTTCTTAAAATTTCACAGTGTGGCCGAATGACCTTGAATAAATGTAGGTATCTTCTCCACTTAATGTATATATGTATCACTTATTTTCCATGTAGGTCAACTTAACCTCTATTGGTTCTTTTCTTTTCCTTTATTTTTCTGCCACTTATATCCAAACTGAGAGCTCCCTTTTCTTTTTATTTTCCTGCCCAAGTTGGCTTTATTTTGGCTAGGTAGTTTACTCCTTTAAAATGTCTATATTCATTAACTTCATTGGTACTATACCTAGCTATTTAGTCAACCTAAACTTAACCCTCTCTTTCATTTTTATTTTCTTTCTTTCCTATTGTTTACTGACCAACGTGAGCCTTCTTCCATTTTCTGTTTCTGTTTGTATTTTACGTTAGCTTCCTTATGTTTCTATATAATGGTCATGTCTAGTATGTCTTAGGTTGTTAATAATCTAGCATTCACACACCTAAAAGTCAGCCAAAAAGTCAGCCAAGCTACCCAATTTTCCTCATTTTCGGCTGCATGAATCTGTCATATAATCCCTTTGCATTTTCGGATATACAACCAGCCACTTACTTTCTTTCTTCTAGCCATTTTCTTTGACTTTAAGGAACATCATTTTATTGGTTTATTTTGCTTCTTCTTCTTCTTCAACTCACGTAACCTCATTCATACTTTAACCTCTTTCAAAACTTCTTCAAACAGAAGTTATTTACTGTTTCATTGCTGTCCAAACCGACAGCTTACTTCTCTCTTTTCTGTTCTGCAGTTCACGTTAGCTTCATCTTGTCTCTATATTATGGCTATACTTAGTACATCCTAGGTTGCCAAGATCTTCTACCATTCACACCCAAAGTCGGCTATGGCTAGCTTTTTCTTCTCTCTTTTATTTTGCATAACCGATTGCCTTTATTACTCTTTATCTTCTCTCCCACGTACTGCACTTCTTCCTCATTCATTCTAACTTTTTCTTGATCTTTATTGCACTACCCTACATAATATAATTTTAGGCTACTTAAAAGTCAATAAAAGTCAGCTCAATCATCCTTATTTGTCATCTTTTTCGGCTGCACCAACGGCCATATCTTTCACCTCCATTCTCGGTTGTACAAGTATAAATTCTGTGTTCTTTCTTCTAGCCCTTTTTGTTGACTAAGATCACCTCTTTTCTTTTCTTTTATTCTCCCCCTTAGCTCACGTAACTTCATTCAAAATTAAACTCCCTCAAAACTTCTTCAACCAGCATTTATTTCTTGCTTCATTGCTGTCAAACCGACAGCTTCTTCCCTTTTTCTTCATCATTCACGTGGCCCTCATTTCATAACAACTCATCCTTTCTTAACCTATTCAACCCTAGTATATAACTTATAGCTTTACTTCCTTATTATTTTTCTTGTTCCACGTGATTCTTACTTAAACTAAGAAGCATGTTTGTTTTATTTCTTTTATATTTCATTTCTGTTTTCGGTTCATGACTATCATGCATCCCCATCTTCACGTAAATCACCATTAGCATCATCCTATTTTCATTCTAAATTCTCCTTATTGAACTAGGGTTTTCATTCTACATATGTTTACTCCAAACAATGACTATAACCAATACATTCTTGCTCCCTAAAGCTATAATTTAAGGAACAATCATTTTAAAACTAATGCTGGAATTTTACCTGTATAAAGAAGAAATCTGAGCATGTAACTCTCTTCCTGTTTTAAAGGTTTTTGTGCCAACTTCTTTGAGGTTTTGGAAGCTTAATATCCAAGGCTTACTTTCCTTCAAAAGCTTGGTTTATTTGCTAAAAGTTAAGCATGGTTCTGTTGTGGAGAAGAACTTACAAAGTTTGAAAGAAACAGAACACTTTCGGTGATGATGTTGGCTGGAGAGGAATTCACGATGGGAAGAGGATTATATAGCACAAAAATATATATTTGTTGGACTTTTTTGCCAGCTTCATTAAAGCCCTCTTCATTCCCTATTTCTTCCCCTTTTTTTTTTATACCACTTACCTTCCAAGCCGAGACTACACTTTCTGTTTCTGTTACAATTTTTTCTTCATGCAGCCCACGTTTCTGACTTTCCATGCCAACGTTTTGCAGCTAATAATTTTCTATCTTTTCCTTGCTTTTATGTTTATTGTCTTGTTATGGTTTGGTCTTCGGTGCAGCAAGAATTTAACAAAGTCTGTTATAGTTTCTGTCAACCTATGAAACACGCGATGGAGACTTTCCTTTTTTGTCTTCCTTTATTAGTTATCTTATCTTTTATTCTCTTGTTTGTTTTGTTTTTTTTTTTACTAGCTACTTGTTCACACCGAAACTTCATTTAGATAGCCAATGAATTCTTCTTTTATATCTTCATGCCCTTTCTTGGTATCAGAGCAAGGGTTGCCTAGTACTGTCAGTGTCGATAGTTAGGATAAGATTACATCCCAAGTATCTGTGCTTGTTTGGTTATAAAATAGAGTATATCTGCTAAAGTTTTGATTAAAACATAGGGTTTTATTAGACCAAGCGTATCCCCATAGGGTGCTCCGGTATTGTTTGTGAGAAAGAAAGATGGTAGTCTCCGGTTATGCATCGACTATAGGTTACTAAACAAGGCTACAATTAAGAATAAGTACCCCTTGCCAAGAATAGATGATTTGTTCGATCAACTGAAAGGGGCTTCGGTGTTTTCTAAGATTGATCTGAGATCAGGCTATCATCAGTTGAGAATTAGGAAGGAAGATGTACCGAAGACGGCCTTTAGAACCCGATATGGCCATTTTGAGTTTCTGGTGATGCCTTTCGGTTTGACTAATGCCCCTGCCGCATTTATGAATTTGATGAATGATGTGTTTTGGGAGTATCTGGATAAATTTGTGATTGTTTTTATAGATGATATTCTAGTATATTCTAAGTCCCGGGAGGAGCACGAGCAGCATCTTAGGATTGTGCTCCAGACTCTCAGAGATAAGCAGCTTTATGGAAAGCTTAGTAAGTGTGAATTTTGGTTGGATCGGATAGCTTTTCTTGGCCACATAGTATCTAAGGACGGGGTGTCAGTTGATCCGTCCAAGGTTGAGGCAGTACTCCAGTGGGAGAGACCGAAGACAGCGACTGAGATTCGGAGTTTCTTGGGATTGGCAGGGTACTATCGGAGGTTTGTGGAAAGTTTTTTTTTTTTCTCGGATTGCAGCTCCGTTGACTAAGCTTACACGCAAAGGAGTTCCATTTGAATGGTCAAGTCAGTGTGAGCAGTGTTTTCAGGAGCTTAAGAAAAGATTAACTACAGCACCAATCCTAACCATTTCGAGTGGATCTGGAGGCTTCGTTGTATACAATGATGCTTCCAGTCAGGGTTTAGGTTGTGTGCTAATGCAACATGGTAGAGTAGTCGCGTATGGTTCACGCCAACTTAGAGACCATGAGCGCAACTACCCTACGCATGATTTAGAGTTAGCCGCAGTTGTTTTTGCTTTAAAGATATGGCGGCATTATTTGTATGGTGAGAAGTTTCAGATCTTCACTGACCATAAGAGTTTGAAGTATCTATTCGATCAGAAGGAACTTAATATGAGGCAGAGACGTTGGATAGAGCTTCTTAAGGATTATGACTGCGAGATTCTGTACCATCCGGGCAAGGCGAATGTAGTTGCAGATGCTCTAAGCAGAAAAAGTATGGTTTCTGTTATGATGGTTAGAGAATGGGAATTGCTGGAGCAGTTCGCCGAGCTCAATGTCAGTGTTGAAACAGTAGATGTCGGGTTTATGGCTAGCCTTCAAATTGAGCCAAGTATCTTAGACCAGATACGGTCAGGGCAAAGAAATGATCGGAGGCTATTGGACATGGTTAGTCAAGCAGAGCAAGACTTGCAGTCAGATTTTACGATCAGTGATGATGGGTTGTTAAGATTTAAGGGCCGTATATGTGTTCCGAATGATGATACCCTAAGACAAAGGATTTTGAAAGAATCCCATTGTTCTCGTTACACTATGCACCCAGGCAGTACTAAGATGTACCATGATTTGCGTAAGGTGTATTGGTGGATTGGTATGAAACGAGACGTAGCAGAGTTTGTGGCCAAATGTCTGACTTGTCAGCAGATAAAGGCTGAACACCAGAAGCCAGCAGGACTACTTAAGTCTTTGCCGGTGCCTACCTGGAAATGAGAACACATTACGATGGATTTTATTATGGGCTTACCGAGAACCCGGAGAGGTCATGATGCGATCTGGGTTATTGTGGATAGATTGACTAAGAGTGCCCATTTTCTTGCCATTAAGAGCACAGACTCACTAAGTACATTGGCAGACTTGTATGTTAGCGAGATTGCTCGATTACATGGGGCTCCCGTGAGCATCACTTCTGATAGAGATTCCAGGTTTACCTCTCGATTTTGGACTCATTTTCAGGAAGCCATGGGATCTCAATTACATTTGAGCACCGCCTACCATCCTCAGACAGACGGTAAGTCCGAGCGGACTATTCAGACCTTAGAGGATATGTTGAGGGCGTGTGCACTAGATTTTAAGGGTTCATGGGATGACCACTTGCCTCTCGCAGAGTTTGCCTATAATAATAGTTATCATGCCAGCATCGGAATGGCACCATACGAAGCTCTATATGGCAGGAAATGTAGATCCTCAGTAGCTTGGGAAGAAGTGGGTGATCGTAAGATTTTAGCCCCTGATCTTGTTGAAGAGGCAGCTAAGGGTGTTCGGACTATTTGTGATAGACTCAAGGTTGCCCAAAGTAGATAGAAAAGTTATGCTGATGTACGTAGATGGCCACTTGAATTTCAAGTTGGGGACTCTGTATTTGTAAAAGTATCTCCGAGCAAGGGTGTCATGCGCTTTGGAAAGAAAGGAAAATTAAGTCCTCGTTTCATTGGTCCATTTGAGATATTGGAGAGAGTTGGGGATGTTGCTTACCGGTTAGCTTTACCACCACAGCTTTCTGGTATACATAACGTCTTCCATGTCTCTATGTTGAAGAAGTATAATCCGGATCCCTCCCATGTTATTGAATACCAACCATTGGATATTCAGGGAGATATGAGCTATGTTGAGCAGCCAATCCGGATCCTTGACAGAAAGGAAAGGGTACTTCGATCTAAAACTATTCCACTGGTTAAGATTCTCTGGCAACACCACACAACAGAGGAAGCTACGTGGGAGCTAGAGAGCCTCATGAGAGAAAAGTACCCGCACTTGTTTAATGGACCAGCCTGAATTTGGAGGACCAAATTCTTATAAGGTGAGGAGAATGTGAGAACTCGTTATCTTAAACTATAGTTGTACATCTACATGAATTAATTATCAATAAAGAAATTATTGATAATATTTTGAGGAATTAAATGTAAAAGGATAGTGTCTTTTACATAGAAAATTTTAATCCTAGATGAAAAATATAGGTATGGAAAATACTACATACCAGATGGTATAAATAATTAAATGGATATTGGAAATTCTGATTTGGATAAAACAGAAAAATGTTTGGATGGCATGAAGATATAAAAGAAGAATTCATTGGCTATCTAAATGAAGTTTCGGTGTGAACAAGTAGCTAGTAAAAAAAAAAAATTTAGCCCAAAACTTCTACGTTTCCGGGATGTGACATCAACCACAATTTTGTATGTTTTAAACCAATTCATGCTTCCAACATTTCCATAAAATTTAGCTTAATAAAACATGCATTTCACTATATCACTACAACTCACACACTCCCCCCTTACCTGTCTTATGAAGTTGAGCTTCCCGGTTACTTTTACTGAAACTCGTAACTTCCGGCTGCAAAATAATTTTATCAAAAATTATTAATATTTTTCCTTTTAATTTTGAGCCACTAACTTTCATAAAATGCAGCCACTAATATCATAATATATGCACAACCAGTATGATTTATACTGGTGCTAAAACTCAACTTTTTCATATTAGCTTCTTTTTCGGTTCTATTTTCACCAATATTTCTCTTTCACTTTCTATAATCATTTCCTACCATTAACCCTAAAATTTAGCACATTTTCATATCTAAAAAGGGTCATGGCTAAACCCTCTCCTTGGCCATATCTTGACTTTCAATTTTTTCTTTAATTGTTTTTTTTTTTGTTTCCAATTGATAAATGCTTGTCCACGTGAGCCTTCCTTGTCATCTTCTTGCATGAACATGAAAATTTCTTATTTTCCCATGCCAAACCGAAACCCCCTCTTCAATTACCAAATTTTGATGTTTTCAACCTTTTCATAATTTCAAGCTTCCTCTTCCTATTATTCAAATTCCTTTAACTATTTCTCATCATCTTTATACAAATTCCAGCCCCTTTTTCTTATTTATTCTCATCTATGTCAAAATCTGACGTTGTTCTAATTCCATGATCTAATAAGGCTTAACTAAAAATAATACTAGAATCATGCTTCTCATGTTAAGAAACATATAAATTCACCATTTAATACCAAGAAAACCATAGAGTTTTGGAAGCTCACCTTAACCGAATAACTCTTTCAAAACAAAACACTTTTCTGCCTATTCTCTTTCACGTCAGCCTCCTCTTTCTAATTGCCTTGATGGTTTTTCAAGTGGAGTAAAGGTCTAATAAGAAGGGTTAGGTGGTTAGCTAGCTAAAGGATAAAATTCGGCTAAGCAAGCATGGAAGAAACGAAAGGAACAGAGCAAAAATAAGTAACCAGAACAGAAAAACGAAATGCAGCAGAATAAATCAGCATGGAGAAGCAATTTGCTGAAGTTTTTGTAGTCTTCTTTTATTCATATTATCGAATAGGAATTTGCCATCTATCTTACTTATCCATTTTCTTCATCATTTTTTATCTTACATAGCATTTAATTGTGAAGAAATCTGCAGCAACCAAAAGGAATGGCTATGAAGGCTCTTTGCTGCCGTTTATTGACTTGTTTCCATCATCTTTTTACACTCTCCAGCCAATAAAAATAATCCCCTATAAAATATTAAAATCCTCTTACTTTAAGCGTTAGTTTTATTGTATTTTATGTCATAAAATTTGCCTTTAAAAATTTCTTTTGATGCCCAAACCGAACTGCACACCAACGTATAAAGGCTCATTTTCTGCTGCCTTTTTTTGTTGCTGTTCGGTTCTGACTGGTTTCCTCTTCTTTTTGATAGGCTTTAACTAATAAAATTAATCCATGTTAAATATTGCACTTCTCTTCTTTTAAGTGCCAATTATGTGGCATTTTATACAATAAAAATTTCAGTTCACTCTCCTTTAAGTGAATCCAGCTGAGCAATCCAAACAGCAGCAAAGTGATTGGCGTGAAAGCCACTATGCTGATCGGTTTTGACCATTTCCATCTCCTTTTTGCAAGCTTCATCCAATGAAAATTATTCACATGTAAATTTGTTAACTCCTCTTCCTTTAAATATTATTTATTTTGCATTTTATTCTATGAAAATTATGGTTACAATTCCTCTAAAAATTGCCAGTTGAGCAACGTACCATGGCAGCAAGAAAATGGCGTGCTGTCCCATTTTTCTTGGCTGCATGTTTCTTGATTCATTTTGCCTTCTTTGATGCATATTTCAACCAATAATTTTCAGCCATATATTCACTTAATAAATCCCTCTTTATCTATCATCATCTATCACATTTTACACCATAAAATTTTGCATTTCAATGGCCTTTAAATGGATGGAACCATATGGCATAACAACAGCAAAAAATGGCATGGAGTCCAATTCGGCTGCACGGTTTTTGGCTCCTTTCACCCTTTTCTTGTGTGTTCCAACCAATAGGAATTTACCATACTTTCCAATATAAATTCTCCTCCATTTAAATACCATTTATTTGTATTTTATACCATTAAAATGGAATTTAAATCTATAAATTTCAGATTTGCTTCTTTATTTATTTTTATGCCACTGCTTCCTCATTTAATATTTATTCCACCTCTTATACACCATATTATAAATTATAAATCCAATAATTTCAAAATTCTAAGTCGAAATCCAAATTAAATATTTTTTTAATTTCACTAATTAATTTATTTCCACTATCAAGGTTTTACGAAAATATGGTGTACAATATCATCAAATAGGGTTTCAAAGGACCGATTTTATATCTTAACTTATGATGAGACGATTCGAAGAGCCCAATTATGTGAGCAGGACTACGAGTTCTACTAGGCTGAGTATGGGTCCCGCTCTAAGCGTAAGGGTAAAGAGAAGAATAAGAGTGCTTCTGATGGCAGATCTCCTACAACTGGGTTGTTTAATATGAAGCCCATGAGAGATGAGTTCTTTGGTAAGAGACAGGGTGGAGATAAGACCTCTAGGACCGATCGGTTAGGTCCACTATTTCTGATAAAAGTTCTGATATTTAGAAGGGCACCACAAGAGTTGCATGTGGTACTTATGAGAAGGTTTATATTGGTAAGCCCTGCTATTGGGCTATGGGCGCTTGCTTTAAGTGCGAACAGAGGGGACACATGATAAAAGATTGTCCGCATGAGAAGACTATAGAGAAAGAGCCAGAGCATCCTGCCTAGCCCTAGAGATGAACCACTGCCACAAAGAAAGGTAAGAAGGCAGTGGTTTAAGACAGAGTTTATGCCTTAGATCAACAGACTGTTGACACATCTTCAGATATTATCAAGGGTAAGATCTTTATATTTGATATTATGGCACTTGCATTATTTCATCTTGGTTCCACACATTCATTTGTATCTCCTGTTTTTGCTATGAAAATACCTGCAAAGTCGAAACCTTTAGGACATCTGTTACAAATTAGTACTCCTTTAAAAGAAACCCACATGACTGATTTAGTGTGTTAGCTTTAAATTGACATATATATTTTGAAATGACAAAAACTTAAGTAAGCTTTAATGCTTTAATTCATATTGTAAATTTGCCTTATCACACATGATTTTCTCAATCCATTTTTAAATGATCATATCAAACATTAAGACCGTGATTTAATTACATATTCTTATTGGTCTTAATACTTTATAAAATGTCTTGAATATTTTAGAAAATTACTTGATGAATATTTAGACTATGTTTTCATTTGAGAAAGTCAAGAAAAACTCCCACAAAAATATCAAAATGTTTTGGGTTGGATTAGGATCAAAAGCCACATCATTTCTAACTCAAAAAGTGCAGGAAATCACATTCTTGAAGCCTGGGATCGATCCATTGATCCCCTAAGGGAAGGGATCGATCCCTTTATGGCAGAATGCCTCCAATGCATGAAATGAAGGAAAGGATCGATCCCTTTGGTAAAAGGATCGATCCCTTTATGTCAGAAAGTCCCCAACGGCTAGTTTCTGTAAGATACAACGGCTAGTTTCTGTTTTGGCTCCAACCAACATCCACAAACCATCCAAGGGACTATAAATAGAGGCTTAGAAGCTGAAGGAAGTAAGAGGAACTACTCAATCAACTCCAATACTCATTTTCCTCAAATCCTCAAGCCTCAACAACAAATCAAGAGCTACAAAGTCTCCATCTTCTATCATTCACATATCTCTTGTATTGCTTAGCACAAACATTGTATAGGCTTTTCTTTGTGCCTAATTTCTGTAATCATTTGTCTACTTAGAGGCCTTCTTTGATTGCACCATTTGTAAACCAAATCATTCCTTGTAAAAGGGGAGGTTTCTCTTTAGCCTAAGAAAAAGAGGGAGGTTTCTCTTTAGCCTTATAAAAAGAGGGAGGTTTCTCTTGAGCCTAGAAAAAGAGAGAGGTTGTAACATCCCAAAACTACTGTATAACATGTTACTTACTCATAAATTATACTTAATTACCGGTTGGGCTGTCTGTGATGCTTAACAACTTCTACTACATTATTATGTAGATATAAATTATTAAAGTCTCTTCCATAAGATGCAAATACATTCCCTTCTATTTAAAGTAGTACTGTACAACTTTGCTGAATATATAAAAGAATACAACATACCTTCTTATATCTAATCTCAGGAAGGTAAGTCTCTTAGTTCCAATAAGTTATCTGTGGAGTGGAAAATAAGGAGTGAGCGACAATGTGCTCAGTAAAGAAGGTGTATGCTGCTTTAAAAAAATATAAAAGCTAAAATCTCAAAACCAATTAATTGTCCTAATGTTCAAACTCATTAGGGATAACTATGGTTAACATGAAACAGGATTCACCAGATCCTTTCATAAATCATTTAATTGAGACTAGGCAACAATTTAAATCATGCAAAGAACACAAGTCGTCCGCTTTTGGGGTGCACCCGTAGGCCATCGCCCCTCACGGCTATCTCATCTAGATGTATGGCCATAATCTGTAGGTGGTTCTCGGGTCCACTTGCCAAGTGACCTCGAGACCGCTGAAGACTTGGCAGGTCTATCAGCCCTGTGACGCCCCAGGGTGCACTCGCTGGTCTATTTGACCCGAGCCATCGCCCTAGTTAGGTCACGCAAAGTACATGAGTGATAATGCATGAACTTATGGCCTAATGTCTCAAAATCAAGTTATCATTTCCATAAAATGATTTAGTTTCCAAAAGGGTTTATAACTAGTAAAACAACCCTCCATTTTCAACATTTTCTATGAAAGAAAGGCACTTTGGGAGCCAGTTCGCCCACGGCTAGTTCGCCCAGGGTCAGCTCGCCCATTAGCCAATTCGCCCAAGGGACTACTCGTCCGAATATTTGATATTTTCTATTTTCAAAAATAATTAAAATACTTCATTTTTTGTTTACGAAATTACATATTTAAAACCGTTCGCCAGAGCCTACTCGCCCTTAGCAGCTCGCCCTGACTACTCGACAAGACGGCGAATAATAGTCGCCCGCCTCATAGTTTTAAAAACACAGTACGGCTGGCTGATAACAGTTCGCCCGCCTTTTACTTAAAACAAGGTTCGTCCGCCCAAACACTTTAAAAAAGGTTCGCCCGACTATGGCTTACCGGATTTCTCTTTAAAACAAAGGCACTCGCCCAGATCTTAAAGAAAGAGCTCGCCATTGGCTCGCCCGAGTTTCTGTTTAATACAAAACTACTCGCCCGCCTTAGTGAGTTCGACCAACCAAAGAACTTATGGCGGCTTATAGTTCGCCCGAAACCAAAACAATTTATCAAACGATGCATGTCAGAAAATAAAACAAATTTCGATATTTTCTTAACGTTTTTACTCCACAGGACATGCATTTGCCTCACATACAACTTCCTTACCTCGTCTGATACAGCTTAGCTTCTCGCACGCCTTGCTCAATTCCCGTCTGCAAAGCATTTATTCACATTATTAATATTTTCCAACAAGGATTTATATTTATCCTAAAAATATGGCACTTTTGGCGAACTCAGTTCGCCATTCACCCATCATAGCTCGCTGTCCATTAGCGGCTTATTCGTGCGAGTTCGCCCTTGTAATGGAATACGTTGGCGACTTCTTTTTCTCCAACTCGCCCTACTGGCGATCATCAACTTTACATGGGCGACTTCTTATCGCCATTCTCGCCTATTGGCGATCATTTGTTCTCGCCCGCCGGACCACATACTGGCGGACTCATATAAACATTTTCCTAACCTCGTCCCATCCTTTGGGCGAGTACTCACCCATTTTTACTAGCAACTTTCTACTCGCCCGTCGTGTTTCCTTACTCATTCTGGGTTATTTTTCCATCTATTTTCTTATATTGTTCAACAATATTCAACTACAACCAGGCTATGTCTATAATTAAATATCAAGAGAACTATAAAAGCTATGAAACTCACCTTTACTGAGCTGCTCTTCCAACAACAGGATGCTTTCTTGCCTTTCTTAGCTTTTCTTCTCTTGTTCCTTAGCTCTTCAACGGGGAGGAAAGGTTTAACTGATAAAAGGATAAAACTTTATGACTATGAAAGGAACGGAAGAACAAGGTGATCTTTGTAGCAAACAGAATGGGCGAGAAGGATTCTGGAGAGAATGAAGTTTTCATTTCAATCCATTTCTTCCTCTTAAAGCCTCTTATATAGCCGTTCCGTTTCACTTAAGTTCAACACCTGTTTCCTTATCCTGTTTTCCTCATCATTTCATGTATTAAATTCTGTGGAAAAACTGCAGCTAGTGGACTACGGTAGGAAGAAAATTCCCGGCAATGTGTTGAAAATTTTGTTTCTTTTTCCTCTTCTTCTCCTAGTCCACGCCTCTGCCAGTCACTCTTATTGGCTTGTTCCTCTTGCTATTAAATGCTAAATCTCCTTTGTCAAATAAAGCAACCGGCGAGAAGTCCTCAGCGCCCCTTTCCTGGACTTTTCTATTTCCTTTTCTGCACTTTCTCTTCGCCCTGTCTCCTCCAGCCAACGTTGATTGGCTAACTCCCCATCCTTTTCCTTGTTTTGTCTTCTAGCCCTTAATTCTTTTGTCCTTCTTCTTCTTTTCTCCACGCCAATGTTAGTCATATTGCATAATTTTATCTCATATCAATTAATGCTTTCACACCTTTTATCCAAATTAATTCCAACAATTTCTTGTTACTCTTTAATATTTGTTTCTCTTTCTTTATACACTACACTATAAATCATCTCTTAGATTGAAAAGTGAAACTCACATTTGATTAAATTTCACAAAATTTTTATTTCCACTATCAATAATGTACACATATGGCATACAGTATAATAAAATTCAGATTTTACAGAGGTTTCTCTTGAGCCTGCAAAAAGAAGGATTGTAAAGACAAATTCAAGTTAGTGAATTTGGGAAAAATCCTTAGGAGCATCTCAAGGTAGAGGACATAGGCAAGGTTGTCGAACCTCTATAAATCACTCGCGTACAATTCTCTTTCCCTACTCTCTTTATTTACTTGCAATTATATTTGTGCTTATTGTATTGAATTTATATTGCATGTTTGAGTAGCCTAGGGAACTTAGAAAATATCAATCTAGGCTAGAGAATTTAGAAGAATCGAAAAACAAACCTAAGGTTAGTAAAAACCGATTCACCCCCCTCTCGGTATAGCCTATAGAGCCAACAATTGGTATCAGAGCTTGGGCTCGAGATTGATTTAGACTAACCTCTATCGAGCAAAACGATCATAAATGGCTCACTTGAATGTAGGCACACCCCTAGGAGAAGAGGGACACTCATTAGTTAGACCTCTACTCTTCAATGGTGAGAATTACTCTTATTGGAAAATTAGGATGATGTTATTTGTGCAATCCAATGACTATGAAGTATGGAGAATAAAAGTTAATGGCCCTAGTCCCAATAAAGAAAGTAGATGGAAAAGATGTCCCTAAGAGTGAAGATGAGTGGGACACCAATGACATGACATTGGCACAATTGAATGCCAAGGCTATGCACACCCTCTTTTATGCATTAGGTCCCAATGAATATAATAGAGTCTCCTTATGTGAGAATGCCAAGCAAATATGGGACAAATTAGCCATCACACATGAAGGGACCAATCAAGTGAAAGAAAGCAAAGTAGGTATGCTCACATATGATTATGAGCTATTTAGGATGAAAGAAAATGAGTCCATTAGCGAAATGTTCACTAGGTTTAATGATATAATTAATGGACTTAAGGCTCTAGGCAAGACTTATTACAATGTTGAAATGGTAAAGAAAATTTTGAATAGCTTGCCTAAGTCTTGGGAGGCAAAGGTAACCGCAATAGAAGAGTCTAAAGATCCAAATACCTTGTCTCTAGATGAACTTACGGGCTCTCTACTTACTCATGAAATGAAATTAAAAAGAAATAAAGAGCCTTTAAAGAAATTAGGGGTAGCACTTAAGTCTTCCACTCATGAGGATGATAGTGATGAGAGTGGAAATGAGGAAGAAAAGGAAATGGCAATGTTTGCCAAAAGATTCAATAGGTTCATGAGAATGAATGAGAGAAAGAATAATAGGAGACATCAAAGGGGAGAGTCAAGTAGAAGAGAAAAAGACCTCTTAGTATGTTATGAGTGCAATGAACCGAGTCATACTAAGTTAGATTACCCCTTACTTAGAAAGGAAAAGGATAGGATGTAACGACCGAAATTAGAAAATTTTGAACAAAATTTTTCCTTTTTGATACTATCTTTTTCTTTCAATTAATCGATAGCACTAGGTTTGCATTCGGCATCGGTGTAAGTACACTTCATCTTTTCATTTTACCTAATTCAATATACAATTAATTCAATTAATAATAATAAATTAAATACAGACTAAAATATAATAACTAGGATTTCGTTCATAATAAACTTCACATAAGTTACATCCCACTAATTTTCGATACGTATTTATGCTCTAATTATAAATACAACTGCTGTGCAAATACGTGTCTGAATATAAATAAACATTTAATAATTACCTGATCACTTAGTACTTCTGACCTCTAGCGATTTCTTCGACTAACTAAAGGCAGCGGACTTCGTGTATATCGATAAGCTATCTGGGATGGTGAGAAGGGGGGTGAGCTTTGGGGAAAGCCTAGTAAGAAACATATATAAAAGCGCATATAAAATTCAATTGACGATAAAACGATTAATCGATATAAAACGTTTAACACTTTATACAAAGCAATTTCAATTCATTAATCAATGTATAACATTTAATAATTCATGTGATGCTATCAATAATCAGTATAAAACATTTTATAATTTATGCGATGCAAGCTCGAATCATTAATCACTGTATAAGCCATTTATGTAGGCAATGCTATAAGACCATTTCAGTATGCAACTTCGATAAACAATATAATAACAATTTCAAAATCATGAGATAATGCAATAATTTCAAAAACTTCGATCAGTACAGTAATGCGATTCATTTAAAATCCTTAAAATAGGATAAATGCACTTGCATCAGAAAAAAAACATATACTGTAAAACTTGTATCACTTTCTTTGTCACTTTTCAATCAAATCACGCACTAGTCTCGTAAATCAAATCATTCACTAAATCAATTATCAGTCAAGTTTCGCTTATCGATAGAAAATAATCTCCCAGAGACTCTTGCACGCACTATGTCTCATAAGGGACCTGTATAGGAAGGCTAGGGACCCAGAACTCGTTAGCCAATCCTATGAAACACTATAACGAATGGCCATCGTCCATCACTCACAGTTCGCACTGGTCAGGTGCTCACTGTGTAAGCCTGTGGGGTTCGACCGTAACTCCCACAGTCATATCATGTAAAGGGGAAGGTCTGGGACGTCTCCCAACCTAATCATCACTGTCTCGTATGCACATTCATCAGGGAGACATCATTTCATAAAATCACTTCATATACTCGTAAATCATTTCATATAAATCACTTCATGTAACTCCTTTCATGAAATTCAGTTCATGTAAATCATTTTGTATAGTTCAATTCATGTAAAGCACTTCACGAACCTCAATTTATGTAAAATACTTCATATAATTCAAATCATGTAAATCGTTTCAAGTAATTTAATTCATGTAAACCATTTCTGGTAATTCAATTCGTGTAAGTCATGTCATGTACTCATTTCATGTAAATCATCTAATATAATTCAATGCATATAAATCATTTCATTTAAATCAATTCACGTAAAACATTTCATATCCTGAAATATTTAAACTTGTAGAAATTAAAGATAATTTCTATTTCTTGTATTCGAGAAAATTGAGTAAGAAACGATTAAACGAGATTTTCGAGAATTTTCAATTGCATGTAAAACATATCTTATGCAACTCCTATACATGTTTCTTACCTTTCCGTGCAATGTCCAAGATCCAATAACGCCCTTTACGTTTCTTTTAATTCTCGAGCTTGACACTGCACAATAATTCTGAATTATATTCAAATTTCTATATTATAATTCTAATAAATATTTCATAACTTTCTATTTTTTTTTCTATTTATCACTCTCAACAATCCATTTATTTTTATTTTCTATTAGCTACTACACATAACCACAATTAAATTTATATTGCTCTTTAAATTTAATTCTATACTATAACTTTTAAATTAATTTTCTATCACATGCTACAATATGGATTCTCTTAAATTACCATTCTTTTCTAAATCTATTCTCACTACTAATTTTATTAACCTAAATCCATTATTTGCCACTCATTAAATCCTAGAATTTTGCATAAAACCCCATCTTTAAAAACTTGGCTGATTTTTACCATATCACTAAATTTTATTCTTTTCCCCATTTTAACTTCCTAATTAATTTTCATGCATGTGTACAACATTTCTAAAAATTAATACACGTCAAAGTTACATTAATTTCATCATCCATTTTAGCCATGCCGTGAGGTTTCCTTGACTTTATCTTTAGTGTTCTTCATTCATTTTCTTCTTAACTTAGAAATTATTTCCTACTTACTTAAGGTTTACATAAAATATTTTCAATTTGTCAAGATTCATCATCAGCACCTATTCCCCATCATAACCTAACCCTATGTACATCTCTACCTTCTTATTTTATACTAAATTCCCACCATGGCTGCATTTTTATCATCCTTCAATTATTATTTTACTGCTATTTTACATGAAAATCATATCAATTTTCTTCATGTGCAGCCATGGCCGAGACATACCCCTGCTCACGCCACTTTCATATCCAACAATTCATCATTTCATGCAAGCTTCAACCAAGTTCCTAATAGGTTTCCTATTAGATTTTTAGTTATCATTCCCACTAATTTATACCCAAAATACATTATATTCATCACAAATCTCACCATTTTCTTTTCACTTCCCATTTATGTCCTGCACTCTACACTTTTATTCAATTTAATTCAAAGTCTTAAATTCATCATCTATGCAATACACAAGTAGATACCATCATTAAAATTAGGCAACACATCACCCAAATCAATTTACCTTAATCAACCGACTGTACAGCCCCAAAAGTAGTCTGATTCCCTTGCTCCAGCCACCCAATTTCTGAGTTTCAGGTGTTGTTGAGGTGAAAGACAGGTTTAGCAAGGAAGGCTTAGTGTTTTGATGATAAAACATGGTGGATTTGTCGGGTAAAATGAAGATTACGTGAGAGAAGATGGAGAGGAACGAATGGCAGCAGAAACAGAGTTGGTGCAGCAGAGAAAATGAGAGAAGCAAGTCGGTGATGTTTCTGGGGTCTTCTTTTATTAACAAATCAACCAAGTAAAAAAATGCCACATGCTCCACTTATCATATTTACCCTCTTTTCTCTCTTTTCTCTTCTTTTCTTTTATTTATTTATTTTTCAATGCAGCAAGCGTTGCACTTTCTTTTTTTTCTTTTTATATATATATATATATTTTTTATTTCAATACTTAACTACTTTATTTCTTATTAAGTGTTTAAAACATAATTATCATTAAAGTCTATTCTTTCCCAAATTATATTTCAATTTCTATACTATAATCCTAGTAATTTCCTTTTTCATTTCCTATCTTCTATTTTATTAATTCGTATAATTAATTTATTTTATTTCTTAGGATATATTACTAACATATAATTACAATAAATCTTATTCATTGTATTCTTTTTTTTTCCCATTTTTTTTTCACAATCTATCTTTATTCATTATTTATTTATTTATTTCAACCAGTTTAATAACATCTGAAATTAAATTTACAGATACTTAACTCCAAAAATAGGAGAATTTGTGGTTATCACATCCTCCTCACCTTTAAAGAATTTGGTCCTCCAAATTAAACGCACGTACTCCATTGATTCAGTACATTGACACTTATCGATTCCTCATACTTATTCTTAGCAATCACTCATTTCATTCATTCTTATGAATACTGTCATACAATATATATATATTTATATACAATATACTAACAATTATCTTACATTTATTGATCCATATCAGTTTCCACATCAATTGCATCATAAATAATCGTCCTATTATCCTCAATTAATACATACTTCAATAAATCATTCTTGATTATTCGATATCTATATTATTCTTTTACGGTGATACACGATTTTCTATACAATGTCTATACCATTCATCAACTATCTTATTGCATCCCTTCTATTTTCATCAATCCTCATACTACTCATATCCTTTACAATCATTTTATCACTTCCAAACAATCACTATTCTATCATTACGCTTAAATCGTACCCCTCCTCATACACATAATTTATCCTCTTTCCAATTTATTGACACCAATATTCTTATAAATTTTGCTATATTCATATTTCACCTCAAGCATCTTAATTTTAAGGTCTCACTTCGATTTGGACAGAGAAAGTCCTGGTGGGGCCCTCACCGAGTACCTTTCTGAACCTTATCGAATAGACCCTTATTTGATTATTTTAACAATTAATATTTTCTTTTTTTTTTAAATTTCCTATGCACTGTAGATTTTATCGAATATAAGAAAATTGTGGTCCTTCAAATTCGATACAAGTACTTCGACAATTCAGTACCTGAAGACTTATCATTTCCACAACTACTCATTGCAATCAATCGTATCGCTCATACATATCAATATTCTCATACTATGTTTACACCATTTTCTATCAATTCACTTACCTTTGTTAATTCATATCGATTTCCACATCAATCATATTCCATAAGATCATTCTATTGTCTCCAATTGACCATAATGTTATCAATCATTTTCGATCACTTAATACCTATCTCATTCATTTATATTTGTACTTCCGTATAACCTCTGTATTATTCACTAACAATTCTCATTTCTATTTGTACTACTCATCTCTAATATAATCGTTCTATCATATCCAATTACTTGAAAACCATCAATCACTTTCGATCACTCTTTCTCAATCTGATTTCATTTATTATCATCAATTATCTCTGATCATTCAGTATCTATCTCCACAATATTTCTATACTATATCCATATCTATCCTTCTTGTTCTTTCCATCAACTACCAATATTCCTCTACTAGTCGACATTTTATTCCATTTTCTAAGCCTTTCTCACAATTTATATTCAGACTACGCACAGCAGCATGGGATGTAACTCAATTCTAACTTACTTACACCAACACGTACTAGACAAACCTTGCTCTGATAACACTTTTGTAACGACCGAAATTAGAAAATTTTGAACAAAATTTTTCCTTTTCGATACTATCTTTTTCTTTCAATTAATCGATAGCACTAGGTTTGCATTCGGCATCGGTGTAAGTACACTTCATCTTTTCATTTTACCTAATTCAATATACAATTAATTCAATTAATAATAATAAATTAAATACAGACTAAAATATAATAACTAGGATTTCGTTCATAATAAACTTCACATAAGTTACATCCCACTAATTTTCGATACGTATTTATGCTCTAATTATAATTACAACTGCTGTGCAAATACGTGTCTGAATATAAATAAACATTTAATAATTACCTGATCACTTAGTGCTTCTGACCTCTAGCGATTTCTTCGACTAACTAAAGGCAGCGGACTTCGTGTATATCGATAAGCTATCTGGGATGGTGAGAAGGGGGGTGAGCTTTGGGGAAAGCCCAGTAAGAAACATATATAAAAGCGCATATAAAATTCAGTTGACGATAAAACGATTAATCGATATAAAACGTTTAACACTTTATACAAAGCAATTTCAATTCATTAATCAATATAAAACATTTAATAATTCATGTGATGCTATCAATAATCAGTATAAAACATTTTATAATTTATGCGATGCAAGCTCGAATCATTAATCACTGTATAAGCCATTTATGTAGGCAATGCTATAAGACCATTTCAGTATGCAACTTCGATAAACAATATAATAACAATTTCAAAATCATGAGATAATGCAATAATTTCAAAAACTTCGATCAGTACAGTAATGCGATTCATTTAAAATCCTTAAAATAGGATAAATGCACTTGCATCAGAAAAAAACATATACTGTAAAACTTGTATCACTTTCTTTGTCACTTTTCAATCAAATCATGCACTAGTCTCATAAATCAAATCATTCACTAAATCAATTATCAGTCAAGTTTCACTTATCGATAAAAAATAATCTCCCAGAGACTCATGCACGCACTATGTCCCATAAGGGACCTATATAGGAAGGCTAGGGACCCGAAACTCCTTAGCCAATCTTATGAAACACTATAACGAATGGTCATCGTCGATCACTCACAGTTCGCACTGGTCAGGTGCTCACTGTGTAAGCCTGTGGGGTTCGACCATAACTCCCACAGTCATAACATGTAAAGGGGAAGGTCTGGGACGTCTCCCAACCTAATCATCACTATCTCGTATGCACGTTCATCAGGGAGACATCATTTCATAAAATCACTTCATATACTCGTAAATCATTTCATATAAATCACTTCATGTAATTCCTTTCATGAAATTCAGTTCATGTAAATCATTTTGTATAGTTCAATTCATGTAAAGCACTTCACGAACCTCAATTTATGTAAAATACTTCATATAATTCAAATCAAGTAAATCGTTTCAAGTAATTTAATTCATGTAAACCATTTCTGGTAATTCAATTCGTGTAAGTCATGTCATGTACTCATTTCTTGTAAATCATCTAATATAATTCAATGCATATAAATCATTTCATTTAAATCAATTCACGTAAAACATTTCATATCCTGAAATATTTAAACTTGTAGGAATTAAAGATAATTTCTATTTCTTGTATTCGGGAAAATTGAGTAAGAAACGATTAAACGAGATTTTCGAGAATTTTCAATTGCATGTAAAACATATCTTATGCAACTCCTATACATGTTTCTTACCTCTATTTCCGTGCAATGTCCAAGATCCAATAACGCCCTTTACGTTTCTTTTAATTCTCGAGCTTGACACTGCACAATAATTCTGAATTATATTCAAATTTCTATATTATAATTCTAATAAATATTTCATAACTTTCTATTTTTTTTTTCTATTTATCACTGTCAACAATCCATTTATTTTTATTTTCTATTAGCTACTACACATAACCACAATTAAATTTATATTGCTCTTTAAATTTAATTCTATACTATAACTTTTAAATTAATTTTCTATCACATGCTACAATATGGATTCTCTTAAATTACCATTCTTTTCTAAATCTATTCTCACCACTAATTTTATTAACCTAAATCCATTATTTGCTACTCATTAAATCCTAGAATTTTGCATAAAACCCCATCTTTAAAAACTTGGCTGATTTTTACCATATCACTAAATCTTATTCTTTTCCCCATTTCAACTTCCTAATTAATTTTCATGCATGTGTACAACATTTCTAAAAATTAATACACATCAAAGTTACATTAATTTCATCATCCATTTTATCCATGCCGTGAGGTTTCCTTGACTTTATCTTTAGTGTTCTTCATTCATTTTCTTCTTAACTTAGAAATTATTTCCTACTCACTTAAGGTTTACATAAAATATTTTCAATTTGTCAAGATTCATCATCAGCACCTATTCCCCATCATAACCGAACCCTATGTACATCTCTACCTTCTTATTTTATACTAAATTCCCACCATGGCTGCATTTTTATCATCCTTCAATTATTATTTTACTGCTATTTTACATGAAAATCATATCAATTTTCTTCATGTGCAGCCATGGCCGAGACATACCCCTGCTCACGCCACTTTCATATCCAACAATTCATCATTTCATGCAAGCTTCAACCAAGTTCCTAATAGGTTTCCTATCAGATTTTTAGTTATCATTCCCACTAATTTATACCCAAAATACATTAAATTCATCACAAATCTCACCATTTTCTTTTCACTTCCCATTTCTGTCCTGCACTCTACACTTTTATTCAATTTAATTCAAAGTCTTAAATTCATCATCTATGCAATACACAAGTAGATACCATCATTAAAATTAGGCAACACATCACCCAAATCAATTTACCTTGATCAACCGACTGTACAGCCCCAAAAGTAGTCCGATTCCCTTGCTCCAGCCACCCAATTTCTGAGTTTCAGATGTTGTTGAGGTGAAAGACAGGTTTAGCAAGGAAGGCTTAGTGTTTTGATGATAAAACATGGTGGATTTGTCGGGTAAAATGAAGATTACGTGAGACAAGATGGAGAGGAACGAATGGCAACAGAAACAGAGTTGGTGCAGCAGAGAAAATGAGAGAAGCAAGTCGGTGATGTTTCTGGGGTCTTCTTTTATTAACAAATCAACCAAGTAAAAAAATGCCACATGCTCCACTTATCATATTTACCCTCTTTTCTCTCTTTTCTCTTCTTTTCTTTTATTTATTTATTTTTCAATGCAGCAAGCGTTACACTTTCTTTTTTTTCTTTATATATATATATATATTTTTTTTTTATTTCAATACTTAACTACTTTATTTCTTATTAAGTGTTTAAAACATAATTATCATTAAAGTATATTCTTTCCCAAATTATATTCCAATTTCTATACTATAATCCTAGTAATTTCCTTTTTCATTTCCTATCTTCTATTTTATTAATTCGTATAATTAATTTATTTTATTTCTTAGGATATATTACTAACATATAATTACGATAAATCTTATTCATTGTATTCTTTTTTTCCCAATTTTTTTTCACAATCTATCTTTATTCATTATTTATTTATTTATTTCAACCAGTTTAATAACATCTAAAATTAAATTTACAGATACTTAACTTCAAAAATAGGAGAATTTGTGGTTATCACATAGGAAGCCTAGGAAGAAAGCATTTGTGTCACAGCCCGTGACCCTTTTTTTCACCTTATTCTATACATCTTATATGGTTGGGCTGTCTGCGATACTTTACTTTTCCTTTACATATAAACAATTTCATATTAAATTATAATACGAATTACATCCCCTATCTTACTTCATAAGAAAGTAGTGCTGTGAATATGTCTAAATACAGAAAATAAATGATCATACCTTATTAATTAAATCAACCTGTCGCATCGTCCCCGAATGCGCAGTCGAAAATCCTTTTACTGCTAGACTCTTGGTCTTCGAAAACCTGAAATGTTAAAATTAAGGGGTGAGTAAACCACGGCTCAGTAAGAGAATTATATGCATACTTGATATTCAGCTTCCTATATGCTGAAAATCTTTTTCATTTTTCCTATGGGCTCTAGGCTCGCATGTAGGAAGGATACTACAGTCAGCTAGGGATCCGGATGGAGTAAGGTAGATATTTTAGAATACCATACTTGTCCCGGAACCTAGAAGCAACTGTAGAGAGTAATTTCCATTTCGTTTTGAATTAATAAATCCTTTTCTTTTTTATTCCATAACCTTTTCATATTCTTTTCAAAATAATGCTTTTATGAAATAAAGCATTTAATTAAAATAACTAATATTCATATTTTCTTTGAAAAGAATATTAGTTAAATCATCGTCATTTTCCTTTAAAACTCATTTCATGTTTTACTGTACAATCATAATTAGTACAGTACTTTAAAATAGCAAAATAAGCTATTAAACCTTTTTTCGTATAACATATAACTCATTTAAATTTAATATTCAATTTAAAATTAAAATAAGAATATTAGATTTATTTTCCTTCTTTTTCCTTTTGAAAACATATTATATATTCATATTACATATCATGTGAAAATCATCTCGTAGTACTAAAAAACAGTACTGAAATAAGCATTTTATAAAAAATGCTATAAATCATTTCATTTCACGTATCACATATCATGTAAAACATTTACATTTCACTTATCACATATCATGTAAAACATTTTCATTTAAAACATATCATATGTGGAGACAGTGGCAACCACCGCGTCCTATCATGCAATAATACCCGAAGGTATAAAATAATCATGTCAAACCTATGGCCATATTCTATAATTGTCCTCGACGGATCACTGATCAGGTGTCGGCCGGGACTACATATCACGTGTTACATATCACATATCACGTATTACATATCACATGTCGGCATGATAGAGGAGCCAACTAGTCTCAAAACCACGTTTTCATCATAAAATAACCTTTATAAAATTTATAAAATATATAATTCCATAATTTAAAATCATAAAGGTTATAAAACAAATTAGAGAATATTTAAGAAACATTCATAAAAATATTCATAAAAATATTCACTTTACTTCTTTTCATTTTTCGTCTCGTATTACGTGTAATTTACATTTTAAGAGAATTTTCGGTGATTTCATTATCACCATTCTCGAAGAGGATTTTCAGTGATTTCATTATCACCGTTCTCAGAAACATGAATATTTTAAAATTAAATCTTATTATATTCATGTTTTATTAAAATAATAATTTTCTCGTTTTCCGTGCTTAAATATCGATTTTCGAAAATAAAATCATTTAATATGATTTTATGAAATTTTTCTAAAATTTTCGGCAGCATAACGACTGCCGATTGACTAACCTCCTGCACGAAAATACAGTTTATAAATTCCAACCGGTACTTCATCCCAGATTTCCAACCAGTCATTCATCAAAATATTTCATAAAATATATTTCATAAAATAATTTAAAATTAAAATATGCAGACTGAATATCCCTACAGTGCTGCACATGCATCCCTTACCTTTTTCGAGTCGACGACTGCCTCTTGAAGGTCGCGCCCGTGTTCACCTCGCCCGATTCCTTATCTCGATCGTCGAGAATAATTTCTGGAAATTATAATTCTAAAATTTAGAATTTTCTCAAATTATTTAAATAAATAAATTATTTAAATAATTTATCACTTTCCGGGATTTCTTTCCGATTCCCGTAATTCTCGGGTTTCCAAATTCTCGAGATTTCCCGTGATTTTCGAAATTCTCCTTTTTCTCTCTCTTTCTTCTTTTTCCTCTTTTCTTTCTTTCTTTTCCTTTTTCTTTTTCTTTTCTTTTTCTTTCTTTCTTTTCTTTTCTTTTTCTTTTTCCTTTTCTTTTCTTTTTCTTTTCCTTTCCCGTCAGACCGGTCAGTGTCCTCCTCGCCGGTTCCTCGTCGGCGGCCGGTTCTTCGGCGGTTCAAGCGCTCTTCAGTTGGCCGACGGCACGACGAGTCTGCTGGTGGTCTCCGTTCGGCCTGGATCGGCGGCACGGCGGTGAACTGACTCGATTTAGGTCCGGTCTCTTCCACCTCTTCGCCGTCCCTCCTCCGCCGTTCTTCGCCCCACCGGTGGCCTCCATCCCTTTCCTCTCCTTCCGCCGATGCTTCGGCTGTGGTGGCAGCGGCCGATTTGGCCGGCAACCGCCAGATCTGGTTTTCTCCTCTTCTCGGCTTTCGCTGTGTTTTCTCCCCTTTTTCCATTCGTTTCGCTTCATCTTTCCATCATCGGCCTCCTTGCTTCACTTCGCCGGCATCATCTCCTCCCTTCCCCTCTCTTCTCATCGCCAGCGCCGCCGGCAACTATTGCTGCCGTCGACCTCTGTTCCGGGAAGGGAATCGGGTTTCCCGATTCCCTTCTGTTTTTTTTTAATTTTATTATATACATCTTATACTATATACATTATACTATATATAATTTTATATATAGTATAGTACTATATATATATGTATTATATACAAAAATATGTATATATATATTACAAATATATATAATATATTATGTATACATATATACTTTAAAATAGAATAACATTTATATGTATATATTTATATAATGAAATAATACAATATATATTGTATGTACAACATATATATATATATATATTTTTCTTTCTCATTTTCTTATTTAATTTGGATTTCCATTTATCCAAATTAAATTTCCTTAATTTTATCCAAATTAATTTTCTCCATTTCTTCACTTCATCAATTTCGGGAATTTCAACGATATTCCCATCTCGTAAATAAATTTTATTTATTTACTTTAATTTATTTATTTCCTCTTATCTATTTTCTTCAATATTAATTTCCAATAATTGAAAAATTTGCGGTTATCACATTCTCCTCACCTTAAGAAATTCGGTCCTCCGAATTTAACTTAAGTCCAAAAGGTGGTGGCTTCCTATATGCTTATCGTCTTGTATACTTATCATTCTTGGACTTTTGATCATCTTCCATATTATACTGCCAGTATATTATCAACATCATAATCATCTCACATATCATTACATATCATCTTTCATCATATATTCATATTCCCTTAAATTTCTTATTAATTGGGAGTTTTCCATTTTCCACTCATTTTCATATCATATATTATTCATACTGTTCACCATCTATTTTCTTAATTATTACCAAGTGACAGCTGTAGGTGCTTGTGAGACCTGATTTTAGAATATTGTACACCATATTTTCGTAAATACTTGATAATGGAAATAAATTAATTAGTGAAATTAAATAAATATTGAATGTGGATTTTTACTTAACATTTTGGATTTATTGGATTTATGATTTTTAAATATGGTGTATAAAAGGTGAAAAATATATTAAAGGATGAATTAGAAGTATAGAATAAATGAAGAAAAGAGAAATCTGAAAATTATGAATGAAAGTGTTATTTCATGGCATAAAATACAAATAAATAAAATATAAGAGAGGAAAATTTATATATTGGACAAGTGATGAATTATCATTGGTTGACAAAATAAAGGGGGTATTTAAAAAAAAAGAAACTGATCAGGAAATTGGCAGCATGTACGCCACTCATTTTCTACTTTTGTGCCATACCGTTTCCTTCATTTAAAGCAAAAATTGAGACACAATTTTATGGTTAAACAAATTTTATTTAAAGGAAGGAAATGGATTAGCTTGACATGTGATAAAGTGTGAGTGGTTGAAATATATAAAATAGAAATAAAACAAGACAAAACTGATCAGCAAATTCACTCCACTCACCTTGCTGTTGGTATGCTGTTCGGTCAAGCATCAAAAGACAATTTTAAAAGCAGATTTTATGACATAAAATACACTGTAAACAATACTTAAAAGAAGAGAAAGGACAAGGGGAATATCTTAATTGGAAATATGGTCAAACTTTATTGGTTGAAACCTATAAAAAAGAAGAGAAAACAAAGTCAAAAACATGTAGCAGATTTCTCTTCTCAACCGTTCCTTTGCTGCAGTTTTCTTCAACAATTTAATGCTCAAAATGACATAAAATGGTGAGAAAATGGATAAGTAAGAAATGTGACAACTTCCTATTGGCTAGCGGGAGATTCTACAGTAAGGTCGCAAAATATCGACCTTATTGCAAGGTCAGATATCTCATGAGATATTGAATAAAATTTAAAAATTATTTAAATATGTTAATAATTGCTTAACAGGTTAACAGGTAAACTATAATTTAATTAAAAAGATTTAAATTACATATTTATCCTTTTAAAAGGTAAGAAAATATTTATATTTACATCTTTAACCATTAATCAAAATTAAATTACGATATTACCTATTAATATTAAAAAAATATAAGGTAATTGACCAGAAAAGTTTGGGAAGTCGACTTCCCGTGTATAGAAGTCGACTTTCCCAGTTATTTTACTCTACAGATTGATTCTAGCATATGGGCAGTCGACTTCTTATAATAGCAGTCGACTGCCATATTTAATACGTGATTTATTTTACTGTTAATTATCATTTATTTGAACTCTTAGTATTTTTATAATTAATTACTTAAAATTTATCTTGAGTTACATTAATTTTTTTGCTAATTATTATAGATTTTATTAATATAATAAAATTTAAGATGTCATATATTTTATGATAAGTGTTATAAATTTTATGATCAATTAGATATATTTTACGATGTATTACAGTGAATGTAATAAATTTTACGTGAATCACATGAATTTACGATGAATCTAATAAATTTTGCGATGAATCTCGTAAAATTTACGATGAATTTCATTGAATTTACGACGAATATCATAAAATTTACGATGAATATAATAAATTTTACGATGAATCGCATTGAATTTACAATTAATATCATAACTTTTATAATGATTCTAATAGTTTTAAGTTAATTCTAGTAACTTTACACTTATTACTATATTTTTACGGTAATATAATGATTTCATGATTAGTAATCATAATTTTACAATTATTGTTATCAACTGCGCGCTACTTGTATTAGTTTAATGCATACTCTAATGTTTGATGTTTAATGATAATAATTTGATGTATTAATAAAAAAATAGGCTTCCAGAATTTACTTTTAGGAAATAAGATAAATAATTTGATTATTTAATTCAACATTCACTTATTATTGAATTTAGATATTAAGTCCAAGGTAGTTGGCTAAAAAGCCAAGTCGAATTCAGTTATCTTAACAATGACTCAAGAAGATCGTAAACCTAATCAAGTTTTACTTTGTTTTTT
Organism: Heritiera fomes; assembly: GCA_032173925.1. Lineage (NCBI taxonomy): Eukaryota > Viridiplantae > Streptophyta > Magnoliopsida > Malvales > Malvaceae > Heritiera > Heritiera fomes. The sequence continues at coordinate 20,982,440 of JAPDPM010000001.1, read as the reverse complement.
TTTAAATTAATATCATTATTGCAATTATTATTCTATTCGTTTTGATGGTGTTGGTGGTGATCAATATTATGATGATTATTACTACAATTGTTTGTTATTATATTTATGTCGATTCTAATTAAATTTACAGTTAAGCATTATATTTATATGTATATTACATTATTTTTAAGCTGATTATAAAAATTTGTACATATAATTGTTAATTTTTTTATGATTATTCTTTTATTTTTATTCTTATTTTTATTAAATTTACATTAATAAATAAAAAAAATATTAACAAAATATTTAAAAAGATATTTTTCATGGGGAGTCGACTTCTCGAGAAAGGCAGTCGACTTCCCATGTGCATTCTAGAAACAGAATGCTAATGTCGATGTAGCAGTCGACTGCTTAATTATAGCAGTCGAATGCGTCGTCGCCAGAAGCATTCTGGAAACAGAATGCACATGGGAAGTCGACTTCCTTTCTCGGGAAGTCGACTCCCCATGAAATTTTTTCCAGAAAGCTTATAATTTATTATTTTTTTGGTTGAAATTATTAGTATTATTAAGAATCTTATAATTTTTGTGATTATCTTTTTTAAGATTACGAACAATCTACTTAAATTAACTATGAATCCCATTATTTTTACAATTATCCTTATTTAATTTACAAACAATATATCCAAATTTACGATGAATCTTATCATTTTTACGATTATCCTTATCAAATTTACGATGAATCTCATCATTTTTACGATTAGCCTTACTAAATTTACAAACAATCTATCGAAATTTACGATGAATTTCATAATTTTTACAATGATCCTTATTAAATTTACGAACAATCTACTTAAATTTACGACAAATCTCATCATTTTTACGATGAACATTATTAAAGCTACGAGCATCTTCTATTAATTTATGATGATCCTTAGCTAAATTTACATTTAATTTATTTAGTTTTACGATAATTCTAATCTAATTTATGCTGCGATGTGAGAATTAGGAGGTAATGATGGAATTTGTTCTTCTAATTCAGTAAGCAACAAGGAACCCTTGTGAACACGAAATTGCTTACAAACACTTGATTTTTCTGACTCATCAATTTTAGATCGAACAAGGGAGCTCTCAGTTGAGACGCCAAGAATGACAGATACTATTTCAGGAGTCAATGATATCTCATGACCGTACAAATTCAAACATTGTTTTTTTATATCTACCCTTTCAATCAACCACAAGCAAAAATCCCTGTTCAATTTATGCTCCTGAATATGTAGCAAGCCTCCTAAACCGATACTACGGATTGAATTATGGCATTTTGATTTAATATTTACCAATAACCTACAAAATCGATGTGGATTACAACGTGTATCCCAAGAAACCTACATTTAAAAATATTTACCACCAAATTAGTATAATTTTATTAGAAAATTGTTATCTATAAACAATTTTTTAATCGTTTATGTTATAAAACAATATCACACATTCATTAAAATCACATACCTTGTTCAGTTTTGAATTCATAACTTTCTTTTCTTTACCATATCGCAGGCGGTCAGTACGCGCTAATTCATCATAAACTAATTTCGTATCATCAGGAAGAGATAAAAATTCTTCTGCAACCTGTCAAATAATTAAATTTAAATAAAAGATTATATAAAAATTTTATATAATTTGATTTACAATGTACATATGAACTAAATTTGACAAAGATTTTCACCTTATTTAAGTTTGTCATCTTCTTTAAATTTTTCTTGTCAGCGCATATTGATTGGCTGTATATCATAAAGTTAAGAAAATGTTATTCTTAAAAGACAATAATATAAACTGAAATAGCTAAGGAAATATCACACATTTCAATGTAATGCTTTGTAAATGCACATATATAGCAGTCTACTGCTATATTAAGGCAGCCGACTGCTATATTATGGAAGTCGAATTCTATTGTAAAGCATTCGACTGCCTATGGGAAAATAAGAAACAGAATGTTACCATGGCAGTAGGCAGTCGACTGGGTTATTAAGCAGTCGACTGCCTTACGCATTCTAACGTTCTGCGATAAATTTTCTCTTAGGAAGTCGACTGTTTCAATCGAGTAGTCGACTTCCCGGATAAATTTTGTTTCGAAACACTTATAAAACCAGGCAGTCAACTGCCTGAAACATGTCAAGAATTAAAAAACTTACTGGTAAAAAATATAATGATTTCTTGGTCGCTTGGGAGGACATTCTTTGTTAATCATTGGTTCTTCGCACTTTTCATCGCAATTTTCATCGTTTATGCGATTCTCTTCCACAAACTTACCCATTGTTAAAAATATAAGAGGGGAATAAAGAAGAACAACTATTTGATTGAGGTTAGGCTTAAAGTTTAGGATTTATAAAATAGTGAGACAGCTACAAACTGGATTAAAGGTAAAACAGACAAAAATTGGAATGAAGGGGTTTATGATTTAGGAATTAGGGTTTAAAAACAATAAAAATGTTTATATAAGAAGAAGAATAGTACTACAATTATAACAAGGCTATATTAGTAATATAATAGTATAAATTTAATAATATTTAGTAAATAATGTTAATTTTAATAATTGGTGTAGCAGGTTACCAAGTTAAAGAGTTTTTTAATTTTTAAAATTTCATCAACGGTTTATATTAGATTTGAATAATCCAATGGTTCTAATTCCATGACCTTAAAATAAGGTAAATTTTTGTGACCTTACTGTAGAATTTGCCATTGGCTAGCATGAATAAATGGAAGACCAAAATTGAAGAAAACTCAGCAAATTTTCTTCTCATCGCCGAATTCTCTGCTGTTATACGAGAGGCAGCTTTGAGTTAGTTTTGGTGTTCTGTTTGCTTCCGTTCTTTCAAGGAAACTCAGCAAAATTATACACCTTCATAGCTAACCATTTAACCTTCACCATCAATTTTTCCTCCATCATTTAAATCATCAAAGAAAATAAGAGTAGAGGGCTGACTTGAAACAGAAAACTTGTTCTATTTTGGAGAAATCATTCGGTCAAGGTAGGACAATTTGATTTCCATGGTTTCCTTGATATCAAGTGATGGATTTATAGGTTTCTTAACATGAGAAGCATGATCCTAGCATTATTTTAGTTAAGCTTTATTAGATCATGGAATTAGCACAAGTTGAGGAAAGAAAAGAAACAAAGTGCTAAGTGTAGATTTCAATTTTGCTGGAAAAACTGTCCTGTCCGAGCCCAAGTTGAAAAATTTAGTTTTGGGGTTTCAGAATGACATAAATTCTGAAAAAATTATAACAGATATCCTTATGAGTTGGGAAAACTTAAGTTTTGGAATTACCTAATTTGGAGTTGTATGGCCTGAGTTATAGGCAGTTAAACACAGGGCACTCAGTGCCATATGCAAGATGCTCTGTAGAAACTTTGAAAAATTGTAGAAAATAGCACAGATTGAATTTGGCTGCAAGCTTTATGTTTATAGAAATTTAAATGAGTCAAGAATAATATGGTTCTAATTTTTAGCAATTTGGACAAACCTATCTTGAGATATGGCCCAATTTGTACATAGAGGTCAGTAGACAATCTGCCAGAATGCATCTGGAAACAGGGTAACTTTGAGGAATTATTAAAAATAATTTCGAAATGATAAAATTGTGAAACTTACTATTCTGAATAGGGAATTGGATTAATATTCATATGGTTTTGAGATTCATAATTTTGGACATCCCTATAATTAGTAATATAAATTTTAATGCAGAAAGGTCAGAAAACCATCCTGCCATATGGGTCAGAATTGGGCTGAACTTTGGAAAATTGTGAGGAACAATATGGAATGAACTAGGAAATGGGCTTTATACTTCTGGATAGGAAATTAAGTCATATTACATATAAAATTGATGGTGCATTAATTGGAATTCAATATTTTCCTTTATGAATAGAAAGGCGTTGATAGGTCGGAAATTCTTATAAAGAATAATTCTACCTTAATGAGTAGGATTTCTAAGAATGCTTAGTGTATATGCATGTTTCGGAATTGAACTTGTACGACTTACCTTTTGCAAGTCCGAAGCTAAATCCATGAAATGGGAAAGGAGACGAATAAGGACCTAATCATTGGTTCAAGGTCACAAAGTGTACGGTTTGAATGAAATGACACCGTACAGGTAAGGGAGAAGTGTGTGAATTGTAGTGATATAATGAATTGCATGTTTTCTCGAGCTAAATTTTATAAGAATATTGGATGCATGACTTGGTTTGAAAACATGCAAAATTGTCGTTGATAAATTAGTTTATATACTGCGATTTGTGTGCAGGAGGTTAGGAATCCGCAGCCGTTATGCTATCGGAAAACTTCCAAAAATATTATAAAATATCATAAAATATTTTAGAAGCATAAAATGATTTAAATTGGAAATTTAAATATAATTTCCATCAATTTTTCATAAATTGGAAATTATGAGAAAGTTATGAAAAAAATTAAATATTCATGTTTTATATTTTTATTAAAGTGAGAATTTGATTTATTTTGTATGATATTAAATATTCAAATTGAATATTTATTTACTTTCTCACTTGATACATGAATATTTACTGATGGATTTACTGTATGTGAAAATGGGGAATAAAATACCTTTTTGGAAAATAATTCTTTAAATAAATAATGAGATTTACAAAATGTTCCTTAAAGGTATTTTTGAGAAATAATTTGATTTTGAGACTTTAGGCCCCAAGATTCATGCTTTTCTGTTATACTGTTACTGTTCACATGGCTGATTGACCCGCCAGTCATCAGCGGTCCCGGAGGCACCTGGCAAGTGTACACCGAGGATTACCTATAGATTGTGGCCATAGATCTAACTATATACTGTTACTGTGTTCCTTCGGGAACGATTACTGTGTCCCTAATGGACGATTATAGCATGATACGATGTAGGGTGATGTCTAGTCTCAACTTACTATTTACTGTACTGCACTGTGAATCACTGATTTATGTTTTATTGAAACTGTAAACTACTGTTTATTACTACCGAACTGTGATTCACTGTTTAGTGCTTTATCGAATTGGAAAAGTTTTAATTACTGTTTACTAAAAGGAATCATGAGAACTTACTGTTTACTGAAATGAAATTACTGATCACTGTTTACTGTACTGTACTGCAAACTTACTGAATTACTGAACTGAGAGTTACTGTTTACTGTTTACTGAACTGAAACGTACTGATTACTGTTTACTGAAACGAAACCTACTGATTTCTGTTTACTGAACTGAATTGTACAGAATACTGTTTACTGAACTGAAAGGAAATTACTGTTATCGAGAAAAAAAATACTTTGAAAATTATTTCTTAAATAGAAATATTTACTGAACTGTTATCCAGTGATTTGGATATTTATAAGCTACTGTACTGAAAAGACTATTTATTGTAACTACTGCTTTATCATTGTACTGTCACATGTTTTGAAATTGGTGTACTGAAGTGATATAATAAAATGGTTTATACCATTTTTATAATTATGAGAAAAGAGAAGGAAATTGTTTTGAAATAAAACAATTTATTTATTACTCTCTATAGTTGCTCTGGGTTTTCCAGGACAAGACAAGTATTTCAAAATACCTTCCATGCTCCATCTAGATTTCCCGACCGACTATAGTATCCTTCCTTTATTGTGCTTAGTACACCGTTAGGAAATAAATGTTTTACGACATATAGTTTTCATTATATCAAGCAACGTACGACTCCTTTATTGAGCATGTGGTTCGCTCACCCCTTACTTTCAAATTTTCCAGATTTATTACGAGGATTATCTGATGGCTTCTTCGGATAAATATAGATGCGAGTAGCCCACTGGGACAAAGAGCATTGAAATTTAAAGGTACAGTCACTTCTCTTATATATTAAGACACTTGTATACAGTACTACTTTATTGTAAAATAGAAACAGGGGATGTAAAGTGTACGGAATATTGTAAAAATTTTTATATTCAGAATTCATTGAATAAATGTTTACCAATTATTATTGTTAATGATCAAGTGTTGAAGGCATCACAGACAGCCCAACCGGTAGAAATGAATAAAATATGAATAAATGCTGTGTAATAATGTACACTCAGACTGTTACAGTGCTTAAGACATAACTAAGGTCAATTAGCAACAAAACACACTCACTTAGATAAGCATGATAAGCCCGAAGGCTACTATGGGGCCACTAATCTCAGAGCAATATATAAAATAATGGTAACACATTTCAGAGTTCAATTCAATAAAACAAATCTTCAGACAGTCCATAAATCAATAAAATCAGTAATAATGACAATTGTTATGAAAATATTCAACAAATATTCTCACATCCAAATTCGATGTTCAAAATATTTTATTTACGTATAAAAATGTCATCAAAAATCGTAGCTATCTCAAAAACTGGGAAAATTATTAAAATCAGCCTCGGAAACTGAGTTACAAATTAGGCAATCTTAGCGACTTACATGCAACTCTTATTTTCTTCGCTCTTTGTGAGATTCCCAAATTCTTTACCCATATTAGTTAATTTTGGGATTAGAATAACTAAATTTATAGATAGTAGATGAATTTCTTTATGATTTGGTGTTATAGGAGATAAGTGGATTGTAAGTCCCATCAAGAATTCCAAGGTCGAAAGGGATACAGACCTCACAATAATGATTTTTAAAGTGAAATATGGCAATGTAAGTACTCAAGCCTTGAATCCTTTCATTTGTGCATGTCTTGGGAAATGTGCAAAAGGTTATCAAAATGATGATTTTGCCCCTAGGTTTGAAAATGTAAATTTTGAACATAGGTCAATATGATTTGAATTTCGACCCACAAAAAGCGATAATTGAACCTTTGTGTGAAGATGTCTTACTCTGATTCAAATGGTAGACTGAATCACACAAAAATACATAAAAACACTAATAGGGGTATTTCAATAAGTTCATGTTTTGATTGGTCAAACTTCATTAAAAGTCAAGGGTTGAGCCACATTATGTTAAATATGTATATTTCTTAGAAAAAATAAAAATATTTAGTAATTTAATTAGTATAGTTAAATGCGCGTAAGTATATATATTATATATATTCATGTTATTCATATATGTTTATATGGATATAAATATATAACTATACATATTTAAATTAATGAATGTAAAAAGTATGAAATACTAGTGAAACAAAGAGCATGTGATAAATGAACTTAAATAATTTAAAATACATTTAATAAATATCAATATGTGGCTAAAAATAAAAAAAAATAAAAAAAAATATAGATATAATATGTGTTTGTAGCTTCTTGAAGAAGCTTAAGCAGCCACCTAATCCCACTATTACCTCTCCTTATCAACCACCTATATCTCCCATTATCACCATCCATCATCATCATCATCCTAACTTTAACCATTTTACCTCCTCTCTTTAGTTTTTCTGCTATACCGAGAGCACCACCATGAGCATCCTCACAATTCTATCACCACTCAATCCCCTTTTGTGTCAACTACAAAGGCTCAAGGAAGGAAAAACCTAAGACAAGAGAAGGTTCAAGACTGCTGAAAGATCATTTCGGGAGCCAAAAATAGGGGAGGAAAGTTGAGCTCAAGCTGTCAGTTTGGTGCTTGAAACAGAGTTAGTTTTGGATAGGACTAAACGTAGGCTTGAGGGCTGAAGTTAAGGACAAAGGAAAGGATGATCAGGCGATGAAGAAGAGTACAAAGAAGGGGTTCGACCACTGACACAGTAGAAGCAAAGAAAAGGACAGTAGAAGCAAAGAAAAGGAATCGAGGGTGCAGCAAATCAAGAACAGGAGAGCTGCAAGGAGTCTTCATTCCCTTGCATCAATGTAGCAGCTGGAAGCTACTGTTCTGTCGACATTATAGCAGCAAAAAGGGGTGCATTTCTCTCGATCTTCATTAGAATAAGTAGAGGCTGTCTTGGGTTGGAAAAGCAGTAGGAGGCATTGAAGAGTTTTCTATTTTGGGTTGCTCTATTGATGTGGAAAACTAAATAAGGGGAAGGTTGGTCTGAACCGAGAGGTATAAAGATGGAAAAAAGGGGCTGAACTATGGCAGCCACTAAAGCATAAATGAAAGCTAGGCAGAATACAAAAGGAAGAGTTGGTTGTTGTAAAGTCTTGAGGGCAAGAAAGTTGCTACATATTTTGAAGTACATAGCAGCTCCAAACAGTGAAGATCAAGGCTGCATAAGGGCTCTTGGTTTTGGCTAATAACAAGGGGTAAGAGTTTGATTTTATTATAAACATTTAAAGGATGAACGTAGAGTGAAATAAGGAGGTAAAATATTGTCTTTGATGTAGGTTTAAGTGGGGGAAGAACATTTAAAGAAATAAAGGAGCATGTGGCAGCCAAGATGAAGTTGCAAGGTAATGCTCTTAATAAAGAAGACTTTAAAATATAAATTTTCTTAAGGTGATTTAATAATATAATTTTTGTGCCTTAATGTAGGAGGAAATTTTACAAAGTAGGGGACACTTAATATCCTAAATTAAAGACTAAAGTAAAGGAAATCAAGAAGTGATAGAAAGTTCAAGGAATGCAAGGATGTAACACTAACACTTGTGTGGTGCACATTAGGTAAGAGATATATATATATATATATATATATATATATATATATATATATATATATATATAAGGAACGTAGGAGATACTGAATGATTTTAGAATCAACTACCTTGGGTTTATAAATTGCATTTGCCTTACAAGAGGTTTAAAAAAAATTATACCATTATACTACCGAATTTTCGTAAAATATTAGTTTCCGCGAATCAATCTAGAATTTAAGTAATGCTTTAAAAATTGCAATTTTCTAGAGAATTCTGTTTTGAAAAATATTAATTTGCATGATTTTGGAATATATATGAATTTTCATCTGAAATTGTGATTTTATGGAAATTTCCAAAAATATAGTATTTTAGAAATAGTTACGAATTATTAGAGATTATCTAATTTTGAAAGAATTACTATTTGTTGTTTTGTGAATCTTTGTGAAGTTTGAAATTGCTGTTTGGATTTTCGTATTTCGAAAATATATCTATAAATGTTTTGAGAATTAACTAAGTAAGATCACTGCAGTATTAGAACTTTGATACTTCAAATGCTGTGTGACCTTGATTCAGTCCACAGTGGGCTCAGTTGACACATGATCAATGCTCATTAAGGAACTTTAAGCTATGGCCATATGTCTATCTAATTTGCACTTTCCCTCACAGGAATATTCGGACTTCATGATTGTTACTTAGTCGTAAATATATCTCCATTGCTTAGTATGTGTATGTTAGTATGTGTGTGTGTGTGTGTGTATATATATATATATATATCTGAATTTCGAAACCGAAATGGTTTATTACGAATATTCATGATTTGAATTGAAATTGTGACACTTATATGACCTGATTTGTGTTTCGAATATGATAACTTTATAAAAAATAAATGATTTATTTCTTGATGCATTTCATTAACATGATTTGACTTTCTAAAATAGCATGAATTCCTTCTCTGAGTAAATTCATTCAATATTCTCTATAGCTTAAGTGTTAGGAAAAAGGGACAAGTGAGCATCCTTTCTTACTCAGCCCTAAATCCCTAACGAGTTATAGTGGAAAACTTCTTTCGAATTCCAATTCTGAATTTTCTTTTAAATTTTGTAATTAATATATGTTTTAGAAAAGGGTTGATGTATAATTTAGCTCCTGAACTATACTACTCTTTTCACTTTGGTACCTAAAGAAATTTTTTGTTATTTTCATACATGAACTTCACTTCCGTCTACTACTTTACCCCAAAAGTTAACACCATTAGAAAAAAGCTGACGTCGCTTTGCATGTCTAATAATATGTTGACAAGTGATGCACTACGCCAGTATTATTTCTTTTTCTTTAAAACATGTTTAAAAAATATTAAAAAATAGTTAAAAATATTTAAAAATTTATGTAAAATGTTTAAAATATGTAAAAATATTATAAAAATATGAAAAAAATTTAAAAATACATAATAATATTTAAAAATATATAAAAAATATTTTAAAATATGTAAAAATATTGAAAAATATGAAAAAAATATTTAAAAATAGTTAAAAATATTTAAAAATTTATGTAAAATATTTAAAATATGTAAAAATATTATAAAAAATATGAAAAAATATTTAAAAATACAAAATAATATTTAAAAATATGTAAAAATATTGAAAAATATGGAAAATTATTTAAAAATAGTTAAAAATATTTAAAAATTTATGTAAAATGTTTAAAATATGTAAAAATATTTTTAAAAAATATGAAAAAATATTTAAAAATACATAATAATATTTAAAAATATGTAAAAAATATTTAAAAATATGTAAAAATATGTAAAAATATTGAAAAATATGAAAAAAAATATTTAAAAATAGTTTAAAATATTTAAAAATTTATGTAAAATGTTTAAAATATGTAAAAATATTATAACTCAATCGATAAGCACAGCTGCTTAATTGAGTTTCAAACAAACCTATCGAAAATAACACAGCACGAACTTCGATCTAGACTTTTAGCCACTTCCCTGCAATCATCTCTACAGCGTCCGCATGAAATCCGGACTCCCAAGCAGTTTGATCAACAAAGACAGCTCCAATGACGGCAAAGAGTGGAACTTTTTCTGAAAATCATAGGCCAGGCAAGTGAAAATCACAGCCACAAAAAGAGCCCGAGGAAACGTTTTCTGGGGTTTATCTACTTCTCCGGTAAGAGTGCTAACACTGTCCCAGAAGTTCAGATTCCAAGAAGGGTATTGAAAAACAGATTCCAGTCCCTTTTCACACCTTTCTGGCTAAACCAAGCCATCTATGGGGATGTATCTTGGGGATTGCTATGAGAGACATCAGAATAAAAGGCATAAGCAAAACAACACCTAGCAAAACAGCAGCCCAACCAACAATGGATAACCCGGTATAGTTTACAAAAGATAATACCAACGTTGAAACCAAAATCGAAATGTGCCGAGGCCAGCCTAACTCCAGAGGATGCACAAGCTTCTTCATGTAATCTACGCACAGAACTGGAAAAGCAGCAATATTTATGATACCACTCAGGAATTTCCAGGATCCCATGAAGGAGCCAAAGAAAGGACCAAAAGCACGATCAGCCCATATACCAAAGCCTCCATTTCCAGGAAAAGCAGTAGAAAGCTCTATTGTGATGAGAGCTTCAGGGATACTCCAGATAAAAGGGAACACAAGGAACCCCAGAAGGGCAAAGAGAGGGCCGGCAGCCTTGACTGCATGCTATTCACCAAAGGGACCGCCGGCAACTTCAAAATATATGACGAAGATGAGAGGTATAAGGGTCAATTTTTTTGGTGTTTTGGGTTTGGTGGTAGTGATGGGGAGTGGTTGAGATGGGTGGCTCCGAGACTTGGCGAGATTTTCTTCGCCTATGGCTGCAGATGATCGTTGTTCAGCACCTGCTCCGTAGACCGTTGACTGGATTTCGACTTGCATCATGATTGGTTTTCAGTTTTCGCCTTGACGAGAGTTTGAGGGTGGGTTCTTTAGCGGGTGGTTTTTTATAATATTTTTATATATTTTAAACATTTTATATAAATTTTTAAATATTTTTAACTATTTTAAAATATTTTTTCATATTTTTTGCATATTTTTAAATATTATTTGTATTTTAAATATTTTTACATATTTTAAACATTTTACATGAATTTTTAAATACTTTTAACTATTTTTAAATATTTTTTCCATATTTTTCAATATTTTTACATATTTTTAAATATTATTATGTATTTTTAAATATTTTTTCATCTTTTTATAATATTTTTACATATTTTAAACATTTTACATAAATTTTTAAATATTTTTAACTATTTTTAAATATTTTTTTCATATTTTTCAATATTTTTAATTTTTTTTTACATATTTTTAAATATTATTATGTATTTTTAAATATTTTGCATATTTTTATAATATTTTTACATATTTTAAACATTTTACATAAATTTTTAAATATTTTAACTATTTTTTAATATTTTTACGTATTTTTTAATATTTTTGAATATTTTTTAAACATTTTTAAAGAAAAATAAATAATACTTACGTAGTGCACCACGTGTCAACATATTATTAGACATGCAATACCACGTAGGCTTTTTTCTAACGGTGTTAACTTTTGGGGTAAAGTGGCAGATGGAAGTGAAGTTCATGTATGAAAGTGACAAAAAATTTTCGTTAGGTACCAAAGTGAAAAAAAGGTATAGTTCAGGGGCTAAATTACACATTAACCATTTAGAAAACTTGCATATAGTTTTACGGTATCTGTCTCTTTATATGTATTTCTTACTGGGCTTTATAAGCTCACCCCCCTCTTCTCCCTTCAAGACTATTTGCAGTAGACATTCTTGTATGAGGGGTTCTAACACGTATTTCGAGGTTTTTATACTGCCTTTGAAGGTATATGATGTACAATTATTCATTTTGTATTCAGGCTTGTATTCAGTACTTTTATGGTAGGGTGATGTAATTAAAGGAAATAGACAATACATTTATGGATTGTAATGATGCATGCTAATACGATGGATATGAATTTTGTTATTTAATATAATCTAATGAGATTACATGCTTAATCAAGAAAATTTGAACCGGGACCAAAGTGATTAAAGGATATTAATTGAGCTAATATAAATTTAGCTTAAGAATAAATCTAAGACACTAAGCACAGCCCAACCAAGTATATGAAAAAGAAAAAATTTACTTCGAATTTTTGATAAAAAGACAGGTTACAAAAATTGGTATCAGAACAAGGTTGGTCAGATGTGCGTTAGTATCTGTAGGTTAGAAACTGTTTACATCCCTTAGACACTGTACATGTCTGAATATATAGCATACATATTTGTGTAAATATGTTTATTCTGTCTAGGTTTCTACTAAGATGAGGGGACATAGAAGGAATGTCGGTAAGAGGCAAGAGGAGCCGACTGCAAAGACACCGACTCTAGAGCCACTTCCTTCTTCTTAGCCTAATACTGATAGGGATCACATTGCTTAGCTTGAGAGGAGTTTAGACACTATGTCCCAGAACATGGACACCATGTCTATTATGTTTACTCAGTTCATGGCAAGTTTTAATAATAATAATAATCATGGTCAGGCAGTCCCACTGTTGGCATCAGCACTATAACCACCGATAGTACTTCCTCTTGTACCACCACCACCACTTGCCCCTCAGCCTCTGACTCAACCAATACAGCCTCCGACTCAGCCAGTACAGCCTCAAGCTCAGCTTGATGTACAAGCTCCTGTGCAGCCTCAAGCAGATCCAATGGCGAATTGTGACCTAAGTCAGCTCCGTCAATTCAAGAAGTTTGACCCACCCAAATTTAAAAAAGAGAAAGATCCGATGGTGGCAGAGAACTGGGTGAATGCCATTGAGAAATTATTCGAAAACATGACATGCTTCAAGACAGAGAAAGTGGGCATGGCTACATTTCTAATAGTTAAAGAGGTAGAGCATTGGTGGAAGTCCACGAAGACTGTCTTGAAAGCTAGATATGTTGCAGTCACTTGGGGTGTACTCTTAGGCTATTTTCACAAGCAGTATATTCCTCGTACGGCCCAAAAGAGGATGTAAGTCAAGTACTTGAATCAGACTCAAGAGAATCAAACGATGGATCAGTACGAGTCATGATTTACTGCTCTCAGCCGTTATGATCCACAGACGTTAAGTAGTGAGGAGCACCATGTGGAGAGGTTCTTGGTGGGGCTACGACCATCTATCAGATCGAGATTCGCCCCGTTTGATATCTTTACTTATGATGAGGTGGTTAGGAGGGCTCAATTATGTGAGCAGGCCTACGAGTTCCACAAGGCTGAGTATGGGCCCCGATCTAAAGGTAAGGGCAAAGAGAAGAGTAAGAAAGCCTTTTATGATATATCTTCTATAGTTGGGCGGTTTAATAAGAAGCCTAGAAGAGATAAGGCCTTTGGTAAGAGATGGAGTGGGGATAAGACTTCTAGGGACCAATCATTAAGTCTACTATTTCAAATAAGTCTACTGATAGTTAGAAGGACACTATAGGAGCCGCATGTGTTTCTTATGGGCAAGTTTATCCGGGGAAGCCCTGCTATTGGGCTACGGGCGTTTGCTTCAAGTGCAGACAGTAAGGGTTGTCTGCTGGAGAAGACTACACAGAAAAAGCCCAAGCCTCCTACCCAGCCCCAAAGATAAGCCATCGCTAAAAATAAAGGTTAGAAAGCAATGGTTCAAGGCAAAGTCTATGCTTTGGATCAGGGGACTGTTGATACCTCTTCAGATGTTATCAAGGGTAAGATATTTGTATTTGACATTATGGCACTTGCATTGTTTGATCCTAGTTCCACACATTCATTCATATCTCCTACTTTTGCTATGAAAATACCTATAAAGTCGTAATCTTTAGGACATCTATTGCCCTCTAAAGGAATCCCATATGACTAATATAGTGTATAGAAATTGTAAACTAAAGGTAGGAAAGAAGGAAACTGTAAGGCCCTAAATCACCTAACACGGTCACCTTACAAGTGAGTCGACGACCACATAGTTCGCCCACACCTCACCACGTATTGTCGGCTCTTGGTCACCCATCACTGGATCGCCCATCATGGCTTTGTCCCAAGGGCCCTAAAGAACTCAGGTTTAATTCCCTTGAGCGCATTATCCACGAGGTCCGACCCCAGGACCTATAAATACCTAAGTCTTACACTCGTGTTACCATTGAGACAAGTTCACCGTCCGCCTTATAGAAACAGTAGCAGATCTAGGGCCATTAAATATGTATGATTTTGATGTGATTTTGGGGATAGATTGGCTGTCGACCAATCAAGTTAATTTAAACTGCTACACTAAGACCATAAGCTTCACATTCCCTGGAAGATACATTGTAAACTTTGTTTCTAGGTAATAAAAATGTACTATTTTGCCGAGTGAATGTTTAAATGATAACTTATATTACATGTTTAATTGTGAAGGATTTCTTGCTTGTGTCGAGGACATAGAAAAGAGCCATCTGGAATTACACGAAATGCCTATGGTGAGGGACTTTCCTGATGTGTTCCCGATTGAGTTGCCAGGACTTCCTCCTGATAGGGAGTTAGAATTTGCTATCGATTTGATTCCTGGTACAAAACTTATTTCTAAGCCACCGTATAGGATGGCTTTAGTTGAGCTTGACAAATTGAAGAAGCAGCTCCAGGAACTTCTAGACAAAGGGTTTATCTAATCGAGTGTATCTCTGTGGGGCACACTAATATTATTTGTCCGGAAGAATGATGGTAGCCTTTAGTTGTGTATCAATTATCGATGATTGAATAAGGCTACTATTAAGAACAAGTATCTACTTCCCAAGATCGATGACTTAGTTGATCAACTTAGGGGTACACGGGTCTTTTTCAAGATTGACCTTAGATCGGGGTATCATCAATTGAAGATCAGAAGTAATGATATCCCCAAAACAACTTTCAAGACTTGGTATGGACACTATGAGTTCTTGGTAATGCCATTCGGGCTTACAAATGCACTCGAGGCTTTTATGAATTTGATGAATGAAGTATTCAAGCCTGATATGGATAGATTCATCATTGTGTTCATAGACGATATCCTTGTCTACTCTAAGTCCTCGGAAGAACATGAGCAGCACTTGAGGATTGTACTCCAGCCTCTCAGGGGTCGTTAAGTTGTATGCTAAGCTCAGTAACTGTGACTTTTGGTTGGATCAGATTTCTTTTTTGGGTTATGTAGTGAATAAGGACGGGGTGTCTGTTGATCCATCCAAGATAGAAGCCATAGTGCAATGGAAAAGGCCAAGGTCAGTTCTGAGATTCGGAGTTTCCTTAGTCTAGCTGGTTATTATCAAAGATTTGTTGAGGGATTTTCTAGACTAGCTACTCCTCTAACGTACATGTAAAGTTTGAGTGTGATGACGCTTGTGAGCATAGCTTTCATAAGTTGAAGCATAGATTGACTTCAACACCAATCCTTATCCTTACTCTTTCTAGCGGTTCAGGAGGTTTTTCATTGTACAATCATGCATCTGCTCAAGGTTTGGGTTGTGTGCTTATGTAGAATAAAAAAGTAGTGGCTTATGGTTCCCGACAGCTCAAAGACCACGAAAAGAATTACCCCACTCATGATTGGGAGTTAGTCGCAATGGTTTTTGCTTTGAAGTTTTGGCGGCACTATCTTTATGGAGAAAGATTTCAGATATTTACTAATTATAAAACTTTGAAGTATTTGTTCTCACAGAAAGAATTAAATATGAGACAAAGGAGATGGATGGAGCTTCTAAACGGTTATGATTGTGAGATCATTTATCACCCAGGTAAAGCTAATTTGGTTGCCGACGCTCTTAGTCGGAAGCACCTAGGATTGGTTTCTTATATGATAGTCTGGGAGTTTGATTTATTAGAGCAGTTTGCGAGTCTTAGCTTGAACATTTCTTCTTCTGAGAGGTATGGCATGGTGGCTAGTATGAGGATTGAGCCTGATATGATAGAGCACATTAGACATGCTTAAATAGAGGATCAGTATTTTATGGATATGTCTAGTCAGGTTCAGACTAGGAAGCAGACTGATTTTTGAGTTGGATCTAATGGTTTGTTGAGGTTTAAAGGAAGGATCTGTATCCCAGATGATAGAGACCTCAAGGATTTTATTTTGTCAAAAGCTCACTCTACTAGGTACACTTTACACCTTGGTAATACAAAGATGTACCATAATCTACATAAAGTATACTGGTGGTTAAGAATGAAGAGAGACATTGCTGATTTTGTTGCTAAGTGTCTCACCTGTCAGCAAGTTAAGGTAGAACATCAAAAACCAATTGGTTTACTACAGCCTCTATCTATACCTAAATGGAAATGAGAGCATATTACTATGGACCTTATCATAGGATTACCCAGGACTAGAAAAAGTCATGATGCCATTTGGGTTACTGTTGATAGATTGACTAAGTCTACTCACTTCTTGGCTATGAAGTCTACTGATACTCTCAATACTCTGGCAGATCTGTATGTTAAAGAGATTATACAGCTTCATGGAGTTTCAGTGAGCACCACTACTAACTGAGATTCTTGATTTACTTCTCACTTTTGGAAGCACTTCCAGGATGCTATAGGATCTCGATTGAATTTTAACACCGCTTTCCATCCATAGACAGATGGACAGTCTATGTGTACCGTTCAGACCTTAGAGGATATGCTGAGAGCGTGTGCTTTGGATTTTAAGGGCTCCTGCGACGATCATCTTTCTTTAGCCAAATTTGCTTACAATAATAGCTATCATTCGAGCATTGTGATGACACTATATGAAGCTCTATATGGTAGAAAGTGTCGTTCTCTGATTGCTTGGGAAGAAGTGGGTAAACAAAAGATACTTGCTATCGATTTAGTGGAACAAGCTTCTGAGGATGTTTGATAGATTTGTGAAAGACTTAGGACAACTCAGAGTCAATAGAAGAGCTATGCTGACAGTTGATGAAGACATTTAGAGTTCTCTGTGGGAGATTCTATGTTTCTAAAAGTTTCCCCTTCTAAAGGTATCATGAGATTTGGCAAGAAAAGGAAACTAAGTCCTCGGTTCATCAGGCCTTTTGAGATTTTGGACTGCCTTGGAGATGTAGCATATCAGTTAGCCTTACCTCTTGAGTTAGCTAGAGTACATAGTGTGTTTAATGTGTACATGCTACGTAAGTATCATCCTGATTCATTGCCTGTAATTTACTATGAGCCTTTGGAGATCAGAGAGGATATAAGCTATGTGGAGAAGCCAGTACGAATCTTGGATAGGAAAGATAAAGTTGTACGGTCTATGAATATTTCATTGGTAAAGGTTCTCTGGTAGTACCATACTACTGAGGAAGCAACATGGGAGCTAGAGAGTCTTATGAAAGAAAAGTATCCGAAGCTGTTCGATCAAAGTTTGCCCGATAAAAATTTGGAGGACCAAATTTCTTAAGGTGGGAAGGATGTGAGATTCCAAAATTCATATCCTATACAAGTTAATTTCGAAATTAGAATAATTAAATTTATAGATAATAGATGAATTTCTTATGATTTGGTGTTATAGGAGATAAATGGATCGTTGGTCCCATCGAGAATTCCAAGGCCAGAAGGGATATGAACCTCACAATAATGATTTTTGGAGTGAAATATGCAATGGTAAGTACTCAAACCTTGAATCTTTTCACTTGTGCATGTCTTGGGAAACATGCAAAAGGTTATGTAAAATGACGATTTTGCCCTTAGGTTTGAAAACATAAATTTTGAACATATGTCAATATGATTAGAATTTAGACCCATAAAATGTGATAATTGAACCTTTGTGTGAAGATACCTCACTTTGATCCAAATGGTAGACTAAATCACACAAAAATACCTAAAAACACTAATAGGGGTATTTTAGTAATTTCACGTTTTGACAGTCAAACTTCATTAAAAGTCAAAGGTTGAGCCACATTATGTTAATATGTATATTTCTTGGAAAAAATAAAAATATTTGGTAATACAATTAGTATAGTTAAATACGTGTCAATATATATATATTATATATATATTCATGTTATTCAAATATGTTTATATGAATATAAATATATAATTATACATATTTAAATTAATGAATATAAAAAGTATGAAATGCTAGTGAAACAAAAAGCATGTGATAAATGAACTTAAAAATTTTAAAATAAATTTAATAAATATCAGTATGTGGCTAATGTAGACACCATTTTTGTCTGGGTCTTTTTCAAACATTTTTAATTAATTAGTTTATATATATTTTTTATTTTAGATTTAGAAATTTTGATTTTGACTTTTTTTTATTTTTTTATTTTCAAAAAAAAATATAAAAAAAGGAAAAGGAAATCAGAATTAATTTTGATAGGAAAGTAAAATTAAATGAGACCATCAAAAGATGAAAAATTAATTTGGATTTGGTGGAAAGAAAAATCAGAATTAATATCGGATTTAATATCCGATTCTTGAAATATAAAATTTCCTAAAAAAGATTGATTCTTGATTTTTTTGAATTACCTAAAATAAAAGGAGAAAACTAGGGTTTTGAAAAAAGATAAAGGAGGGACACAAAAGAGAAAGGGGGGGACGGAGGCGGAAAAGAAGAAAACCCTAGAGAATTTTCTACTGCTTTTATTTGTTTGCTGGAAAAGAGAGAAAGAGGAGAAAAGAAAAACCAAAGGGAACCTTAGAAAGAAAACCTAGAAAAAAAAGGGATTTGGCTACTGTCTTCTTTTCCACGGGGGAGAGGGGTTCATTTGAGGAGGTGGACTGCTTTTTTTTGATAGTTTTCGTTAGTTTTGGAGGTGGAGGAGGCGGGCGACAGAAGCTTTCTTCATCACCATTACTGCAAGTTTCTTTTCTTGAGAAGATTACAAAAGAAGAGGCCGACTAGGTTTTAAGAAAGGAGGAGACACGGGTAAAAAAAAGAGACAATACACCGGCAAGAAAAAAAGAAAGAAAAAATCTATTGCACCAGAAAAAGGTGAAGCCACTCCTTGGTTGGATTGAAGACTCTACTTTCTGCCGTTTTGGATTGGTCACTGTCGTTGCAATATTTAAGAAAAGGAAGACCAGAACTAGGGTTGGAAGGAGGAGGGGACGAAAAAAGAAGGAACAAGCTTCTTTGAAAAATAACAACCGGCCACCATCATGAACAAAACTGCACCTTAGATCTGACTTGCAAATCATATCCTGCTTCGCCAAGAAAGTCCGAGCCTCGGGTCTTCATCACAAGATTCATCATCATCTTTTTCTCGCTGGTCATGTGATCCCATCCCTGCTACTACTTGGCCACGCATCCTTGGAGTTAAAACACTTCTTAAAGGATAAAAAGAGTCACGTTGAACCAACCAAGGAAGACAAGAGAGTTGCTGCCTGCACTTCTATCATCACCAGCATCGTTTGCTGCTGAAAAGAGAAGACCAAAAAGAAGGGACCATTGCCATCGTTCCTCCTGCTTTTGGTGTTAGCCGACGCGTGAAGGAGGAGATCAGAAAGTGGAGCAAAAGAAAAGAAGACAAGGGAAGAAATGTTGAAGCATAAAGTAAAGAAAGAAGGATTAAAAAAAAGGAGGGAAAGGCACGTGGAACAAGATTCATGCAACGTTGCTGTTCCAGATTCATACTTGGTCTTGGGTGCTAAAGGTGTAACCAAATTCCAATAGAGGAAGTCTGCCATAACTTGGACTGATGAAGGTGTAAGACATTGAAGAAAGAAGGCCATGTGATCTCCCATTTACCAAGTGAGTTTATTTTGTTTAAATATATTTTTAGGATTAATTAATTTAATTAACATGATTTAATTAATATAACATGATTTGGCTTGATTTAACATGAACTAATTTATAGAGATTTATTTGCATGACTTGTATGGTAGGATTGATTTCGCATGATTCAATTAATTTGATTAATGTGTATATATTGAATAAATAATTTGTGTATTGACATATTTGGTTAGTTTAATTTGTATTTTATATGTTAATATTATAGATATTAGGTAAATAAAATAATAGAAAAATAAATTAAATTAGAAAAAATGTAAATAAGAATAAATCGAAATAAAATTAAATAAAATTATGTTAAATTTGAATAAAAATGATTCCGACGATGGAACTCTAAAGGGATCGCGCTCAAGTGGTACTTTTAGAAATTTTGCTTTTAGAGATCTTGAGGTAAAAAATTCTATCCAAGGTCTCACCAGCTTAATGGAGGGTCTAAATGGGATTTTTGATGACAAATAATTCATATCCATTTTTAAAAAAAAATTAAAATAAAATAAAATAAAATAAGTTTATTATAAAATAACAATAAAAATAATTAGTTACAAAATTAGAAAAGATGTTAATGATTAGTAATAACATGATAAAAATATAAATAGCAAATAAAAAAATAAGGAAGGAAATTAGTAAAATAACTAGAGCTAGATATTAAAATAATAATAGAGATGAATATAATTTGCTTCGATGATGAAATATTAAGAGGATTACGTTTAAGTAATTTTCTTAAAGATTTCTAGATGAGAAAGTTCTATTCAAGGCCTCACCAGCTCAATGGAAGATCTAAATAGGGTCTTCAATAAAAAGTAATTTATATTCATTTTTTTAAAAATTAAAATATGAATGATTAGTAAATTTGTTATTGGATTAGACCAAGAATAATTTATAAAAATTATAAATGATAATTAATAATCCATGACAATAGAAATAATGATGAGTAACAAAATAAGGAATAGAATGAATAAAGATTAGATATGAAAATTATAATGTAAGTGAATACGAATTACTCCAATGATGAAATATCGAGAGAATTACGCATAAGTGATTTTCTTGAAATTTCTAGGTAGGAAAATTATTTTCGAGGTCTCACCAGCTTAATGGATGGCCTAGAGATAGTTTTTCAATAAATAGTGATTTTTATTCATTTAAAAAAATTATAAAATAGGTGACTTTCATCTAAAAATATTAAATTAAAATTAAAATTAAAGTAATTAATTAAGAAGATAAAAAAAAACTTCAATAATTCATGTTAACTATAATAATAAAATAACAATAATAAATGGTAATGAAATGATAAATAGGAGTTATTGAGAGTGAATATTGATTGTTCCGATGATGAGATTCCAAAGAGGGTTATGCTTAAGTAATACTTTGGAATCTTTAGGTAAGAGAATTTCTTTTAAATTCGACCAGCTTAATGGAGGATTTTAAATGAATTTTTTATAAAATGATTTATATTCATTTTCTAAAATAAAAATAATTTATATTCACTGTCGTAACGACTTTAGGCCTTAGACCTAACCGCTAGACATAATTTCAATGGAGTCGCCACCAATCATTTTTAGCCTAAGTGTGATTGGTCACCTATCCTCATTTAAGGATAAGGATTGATCTTCTTTTCAGATTTAGGGTTCGGGGGTCGATTACGTGTGAGGAAGGTGTTAGCACCCTCACAACGCCCATTCTAGAATGGTACCTCATTAATCTTGTGCTATCTTAAGACGGTTTTGTTTAAATAATCTTAATTTGTCGTATTTTTTTTTATTTTATTCCAAATAATTAAATATTGGTAAATTTTCTAAGAAACTCTCCATCATTCTGGCGGAATTTCTTGAAAATTTATCCTCACCTCAAGAGTTTTCAAGTAGTACCATTTGACTTGCTTGAAGATTCCATCGTCGGATCAAAATTTTCTCAACTTATTTTAAACTAATATTTATTTTCATTTAATTTTATTTATCTCTTTTATTATTTTGTTTAATTTTATTTAATTCGAGAAATAAATTTAGATTATTAATATCGAAAACTCACTTAGTCTTCCATCATTCTGGCGAGACTTTGAGAAAAATTCTTACCTAAAGAATTCCAAATGACAACCATTTGTGACTCTTTGGACTCTTATCATTGGAATAATCCTCATTCATTCTCTATTAAGTTGTTATTATTTATTATTTTAACCCTTTTTAATAATCTTAATTTTCTTTTAATTTCATAATTTTCGCTATTAATTGTTTATTGTTGTTTTTATTTAATAAATATTGAAAATTTTTACTTAAATCTTCCATTATTCTGGCGAGATTTAAGAAAATCTTCTCACCTAGAGATTTTTAAATGTCAACCGTTTGTGACTCTTTGAAATCTCATCATCAGAATAATTTTTATTTGATTTTAATTTATCACTATATATTTTGTTTCATAAAAAAAATTAAAATATAGATTAATATTGAAAACTTTTACTTAAATCTTCCATCATTCTGGCGAGATTTAAGAAGAATCTTCTCACCTAGAGATTTTCAAATGTCAACCATTTGTGACTCTTTAGAATCTCATCCTCGGAATATTTTTTGTTCTTTTTCATGATTTACGAATACTTTACTACATAGAATTTCATATTTCCATTTTTCTTATAATTTTATTTTTCAAAATTTAAATTACCATAAACTTCTAATAAACAATCGTGATTTATGATTTTTCTTAGTTGCATTTTATATTGCTAAATGATTAAAACCTATTCTAAATTCTTAATCATCATGATAAAGAATCTATAAGGAATCATTTATGACTAATAAAATAAATAAAATCTAAACACAAGCTACAAGCCTATGAAGTAAAGCTGCCAGCATAAAAAGAAAACAATAAAATATCAAACATAATTAAACTTACGTGAAAAGAGAGTTAATAGCTTCCAATCTCTGTTCTACGTACAAAAGAGCAGCTTCTTGGTCAATCTTCTGCCTTCATGCTCCTCCGTTTCCAGACGTGTCTCCACTTCATGCAAGCACCATCAACCACGCAGCAGCAGTGAACCAAAACAGAAACAACACAGCACAGAGGAGGCGTGAAGCGAGGAGCAACCGGACAGGGGCGTGCGTTGAAGAAGAAGCAGCAACGGCGATAATGAAACGAAACCAGTACTGGAAAACAGAGCCGCCTAGGATGATGAACTATCTTTTGGCTTTGAAGCAGGTCTGTTCGGTGAAGGATAGAACAACTTTAGTAAAAACCAGGGGAAGTAGCTAAGGCGGGTCGTGCACGGGAACAGTGGACAGCAAGGATACGATCAGTAATGCCGCGGTGGACTGAGATGCGAAACTGCAGAAGATGACGATGCTCGGTATTCACGGCAAGCAAGGGACACGGGCAGTGCAGGGAAAGTGCAGCAAGATTGGGCGATGCAGGGGTGCAAAAACGGTGCAGTAGAGAGGGGCACAAGCAGAACGATGATGGTGCAGTTCAGAGGATGTAGGAATGTTTAAGAATGTGGGGCCATGCTACGGTGCTGTAAAAATGGAAAAGGGTGGTGCAATGGACAATGGTGAAGCTGCATGCAGCGAAAAACAAGGGAGGCACAGCGATGGTGATGATGCAAAGCAGGATAGCGATGCAAAAGGGGCGGCACAGGCAGCAAGCGAAGGGGGAAGTGACAGCAAGTGGGGGACGACTTGGATGAAGACCAGCAGTGTAGGCGGTCCGGTGATGTGCAAGGACAGCGGCTGTGGCAGGGAATGGCGGGAAGGGAAGATGATGGTAACGAAAGCTGAGTTCCTTCTCATGCACTGCCGCCAGCTAGGTTTTTTTTTCTCTAGGTTTCTTTTTCTCCCAGGTTTTCTCTCTAGGTTTTTTTTTCTCTAGGGTTTCCTCTCTTTTCTCCCCTCCTTCCTAGGGTTTTCCTTCTTAGGTTTTTTTTTTTCCGTCCCCTCCCTTTGCTTTTATAACCATTTCAGCTTGTAATATTTTAAGAAAGGAAGCAAACTTCCCCCTTTTGCTGCTTAAATCGTGGCTGTCATCATGAAATTCATATTCTTGATTTATTTCCTTTATATTGCAAATTATTATCTTCATTTTTTGGCAACAAATCAACCAAGTCAACTCTTTAAATGGTCATGGTGTGTGAATGTAAAATTCGGCTCCCCTTTTACATCTAAATCAAAGGCCTTTATTTTTTCATTTATTTTCTTTGACTTTCCTTCTTTTGCTTTTATTCATTTCCATTTTATTTTTGATGATCAATCTTCGAGTCATTCAAAAAAAAATTTTTTTATTCATTTAAAAATTATTCGATCAAAATTAGGTGTCTACAGCTGCCCCTCTTTGCGCTTTGCTGTGAAACAGTAATGGTGCAAAGATATAGACAACCATTTTGTCCGAATGCAAGACCTATCAATGATTTTTTTTTTGTAAAATATGATATTTCCTAGCCATCTCTCACATAAAGCTAAGGAATAAATGCCAAATGAATTTTCCTAACCTTTTTCTCTTATAAAGAGTGAGGAATTAATGCAAAATGAAGTTTCCTAGCCTCTTCTATCATAAGACTAAAGAATGAAATTTCCTAATCATAAGATTAAGGAATACGAAACATGAATTTTCCTAGTCTTTCCTATCATAAGACTAAGGAAAACAAAATGAATGGGATTTCCTAATCTTTTCTATCACAAGATTAAGGAATGCAAAGTGAAATTCCTAGTCTCTCCTATCATAAGACTGAGGAATGTGAGATGAAATTTCCTGGTCTTTCCTATCATAAGACTAAGGAATGCAAAGTGAATGAGATTTCCTAATCTTTTCTATCATAAGATTAAGGAATGCAAAGTGAAATTCCTAGTCTCTCCTATCATAAGACTAAGGAATGCAAGATGATCATGGAATAAAAGCTCCTCTCAACAGAGGCTTTGAAACTTCTGAAACACAAAGAGCTCCTCTCAACAGAGGCAATGAAACTTTTGACACAAAAAGCTCCTCTCAACAGAGGCAATGAGACTTTGAAAACAAAAAGCTCCTCTCAACAGAGGCAATGAGACTTTGAAAACAAAAAGCTCCTCTTAACAGAGGCAATGAGACTTTGAAAACAATCCTCTCAACAGAGGCAATGAAACTTTTGACACAAAAAGCTCCTCTCAACAGAGGCAATGAGACTTTGAAAAATAAAGCTCCTCTTAACAGAGGCAATGAGACTTTGAAAAATAAAGCTCCTCTCAACAGAGGCAATGAGACTTTGAAAACAAAAAGATTTCATTCAGAATGCCAGTTAGCATGGGCTTGACTGGGCTTAACTTTCATTTTGATGCCAACAATATTGGGCTTCATCCTCCTCTAAGGTGCCAGCTAAACTGGACTTTGCTCTCATCTAAAGTTTTTTTCAAAAAGTTTTTTTTTTCCATCATCTTCTCATCATTTTTCAAATTACCATCTCTTATACTTTCTCTTTTCCTCAAAATTTTTCATCATTCAGAATTTCTTATCCCAATGTCTTAAATATTTCAATGTCAAAATGCACTATTGAAATGTCATGCATATAATGAATGCCATGAATACCATAGATTCTATGAATGTTATGTACATGTCAATGCCATGCCCCCTGAATTATTCCATGAATGTATGTAAATGCAATCTCAATTGTGGTAACAAGATTCTCAAGCTCATCTCATTTTCCTCCAGTTCCACATATCTGCTGGATTCTTCTTATTCAAATCTTCTATCTACGCTGCTCATCCCACCTTCTATTGAGTCTTGGTCCAATTATGCTTTAAGACCTGCCATCATGCTTTCAGATTTATATCTTCATCATTTCTTATTTTTGTTTCTTTCTCTCTTTTAGTAATGCAAGATTTCTCAAAAGAATATTTTTTTTTTCAAAAATTTACCCAAAAAGGTT
Organism: Heritiera fomes; assembly: GCA_032173925.1. NCBI lineage: Eukaryota > Viridiplantae > Streptophyta > Magnoliopsida > Malvales > Malvaceae > Heritiera > Heritiera fomes. Next base: position 20,956,277 of record JAPDPM010000001.1, on the reverse strand, counting down.
ACCAACATTTATTTATTTTCCTTCCAACTCGACCACCAATGTAATGCACTCATACATCTTCTCAATTTATTATAAGGATGGAATGAATTTAAAATAATCATGAGAGATATGGGTATTCATTCTTAGAAAAGGAACGTGAAATCAAGAAAAATCAATGGGCCAGTTTGTTTGGAATAGGGTTTTCAGTATCCATTTAATAAGCATTCTGACAATTTCAATCAAGTCAATCTAAAATTCTTTTCCAAAAGCCCACTTTTTATTGATATGTTCTTTCATGTAGTGTCTGCCAATCTTGCCCTCGTATCAAAACTTTTTGATGCTGACCTTCTTCCTAAGCCGCCCTTTCAGGTTTTCAACTTAGGTGCCCCCTCATTTGATTCAAACTGCCCTTTTCGAGTTTTCAATTTGAATCCTCCTTTTTCTTTTTTCTTGTTTTTTTTTCTTTTTTTCATATTTTTTCTTTTTTCTTTTCTTCATTTTCAACTTCATTGGCTTCGACAATCTTCAACCTTCAGTGCTCAATCCAAATTAATGCCCCCTAATAGGCATTCTCGATTTTGATCCAGGATATCTTCTAAAGCTCTTGGACTTCTCCATTCAACTTGATCTACTTCTTTTATCTCCATTGAACCTTCAAAAGATCGTTATCTCATTGTACAAGTATGTTTTCATTCAACGCATGATTCTTCAATTCAAGCATTTACATTTGATCAAAATGGGCTTTTAAAGGCACGTAATGTAGGCTCATGTGAGGGTTTATGAAAGAAAAGGATATAGTAGGCCCAAAATGTGTTTCAAGGTTTACAAACCAAAGGATCACTTTCTTATGAAGTAAATCATTTGAGCATTTTGCCCCATTCTAATTCACTCATATCTTTTTTCTTTCTTTCTCTTTTTTTGTTCTTTTAGGGTTCTTTGTATTCAAACCCTTTTCTTTCTTTTTTTTTTTTACAAAAATGGGCTTTTTTTTTTTATTCATCATGAACACTTTCATTTTTGCCCCCAAAAATTCTTTATTTCATCTTCTTTGCCCCCAATGTGGAGGGTGATCCTTGGTGGGTTATATTACAAGAATACATAATAAGCTCAAAGGGGTAATCAAAGGATAATTTTACTCACGCTTGAAGGATAGTGAAAGAAGGCCATTTATCATTTCAAATGCAAATACTCTCTTTAAAGATCATTTACTGAACAAATACAAACTTGTTAGAAAACTTCTGTAAGAGGTTGACCTTTTCTTATACCATCAAATTAGGTGAAAATTGTGAACAAATTTTCTTCTTTCTTACTTGGACACCTTGGCAGATTGACAATCCATTAGCAAAAGTGGTTCTTTCAAATTTGAATTCCAGATTTATTGACATCATTATCATCATGTTCATTATTTGGATACTTGTGAATGAAAGATATGGTGAGTATGTGAGAAATGGCAAATGAATAGAATGAGAAAATGACAGTGCATCACACTAGTCGCTTTATTGAAAGGGAAATAAATAAAAGTTAGCCCATACATAAAACTTTATTTCGTGCTTATGGGCTTAAGCACTTTAAAAAAAAAACTATCTTGCATTACTAAAAAAAAATTCTGATAAATCTCCAAACTTGCATGGCTTAAACTCCTTTCACCTCAAAAGAATCATCCCTCATTTCCATGGTTGGGCAATGGATTCGCATTCACAGTCGGTTCCCCCTTTGTTTCAAAGTGTAATATGCCGGCTTTTATCAAACCTTGCACCCTATACTTCAAAGCAGTGCAATTCTCCAAGGAGTGACCCGGATTCCCAAAATGATACTCACATCGAGCATTCTCATTATACCATTTTGGATATGGAGGCTTGAGAGGTTCCGCATAAACTGGGGCAATGAGTTGCTCTTTGATTAGTTTTGGGTACAACTCGGTATAGGTTATGGGAATTGGATCAAGGGGAGCTTTTTGTTGTTTTGGCCATGCCCCCCTAGGATTGCTTTCTTGTTTGTTGGATTGGGCAACTGATTGGGTATTTGGTGCAGGTGTTTGAGGGTGAAAGTTAGGCTGAGCATTAATTTGCGGATATGACTGGTAAGGGTATTAAACAGGATAATATGGTTGTGGCATGGGATAAGAATGTCGTGGAGTGTATCGTCCATGTTGCCCCCCATTTATAACAGCATGGGCATCCTCTTCCCTCCTTCTGTTGGCTCCTCCTTTCTTCTCAGTATTGTTAGGAACTTCAATCTTGCCACGCTTGATCGCATTCTCAATGATCTCCCCGGATAACACCATATCAGCAAAATTCTTGGTGGCATTGCCTATCATCCTATCATAATATGGAGCCTTTAAAGTGTTCACAAATAGGATGGTGAGCTCCTTTTCTGAAAGGGGAGGTTGCACTTCTGCAGCTACATCGCGCCACCTTTGCGCATATTGCTTGAAGCTTTCATTGGCTTTCATCTCCATGTTTTGAACTGATAAACGGTCAGGGGCCATATCAGCAACATGTCGATATTGGGTCGTGAACGCCCTTGCTAAGTCATTCCATGTGGTAATCCGGGTTTTGTCTAATTGATTGTACCACTTGGCAGCAGATCCAGTGAGACTTTCTTGAAAAATGTGAATAAGGAGCTTATCATCTTGAGCAAAAGTAGCCATCTTTCGACAATACATAATAAGATGAGACCTAGGGCAAGAAGTTCCATTGTATTTCTCAAACTTTGGTGCTTTGAACTTGGGTGGAATAATCAAGTCTGACACCAAGCACAACCCAGAAGCATCCATGGAACCATAAAAGTCTAAGCCTTCAATAGCTCGAATCCTTTCTTCCAACATATTAATCTTTTGTTGTGACTTCGCCTCATCTTTCTCTTCTACTTGTTTGGCTTTCAACTTCTCAATTTCCCTTGGGTCATCTAAGTCAGGCACCTCAATGGGATTAGTAGATTTTGCGCCTTGGGAAGGATGGGTGGGCCCTTGGAATTGAGCTTGTCCAAACACTTGGGGTATAGCAGCGTAAGCAGGTGGATATCTTCTTTCTTGAGATGTTTGACTTGGAAATGGACCAAATCCAGGAGGATAGATAGGATCTTCCATACTGTGTTGTTGAACCCCTTCTTGGACTGCAGCTTCCTCTACTACTCCTTTGCCCTTGCTTAGATTTTTCAATAATTCTGCAATTTGGGCCAGTTGCCCCCTCATTTCCTCTTGAGCTTTTTCCATCTTCTCCATGCGCGTGCTTGATTCTTCTTCCACGATCTTAGCTCGATAACGAGTGTTGTGTGAATGAACTTTTGGTCGAGCTATCTTCAAATCTTTTATTACCACAATTAAGAATTTATCATTTCACATGTGGTGATGCTTGAAAAATGAATGAAGATGAATGAACAAAATGCTACATGTGTTTGGAAAAATAATGCATGGAAATGTTTTGCTAAAGAACCTATGATTCCCTATTAGTGTCTCACATGTCAAACAAAAGCAAACATACATGATCAAAGATATGTCCTGAGCAATAGGTATTTCCTATGGGTTAACATGACTTTATCCAAAGTTGGCACTCTTAAGTTTACTATATGTTTGGTTTGGAGTTCTAGAGGACAAGAGGTTCTCAAATTGTTCCTTACTGACGTCTACACTAGACTAGTAAGGCACCCCAATCCTCACCCATGACAGGCTACAAACGGAAAGGGTTCAATTTGAGTGGGAGTATTTCGCTAGCCATTGCGGAGGTTACCACCTCACGAGAGCGTAGGTACTATACTCCCTCCTAAAAGGGACAAGCTCGGGTATAGAGCTTATGTCATGATATGCACGTGATGGTGTGTGTAATAATTTTTTTTTTAAATGCCATTCAACAAACATAATAATATCAATCAAATCAAAGTTATTCAAACAAAACCTAGCATAGCATCAAAATTAATTATTGGCTTGACCCTCTAAGTCCCCAGTGAAGTCGCCAGGCTGTCGTAACGACTTTAGGCCTTAGACCTAACCGCTAGACATAATTTCAATGGAGTCGCCACCAATCATTTTTAGCCTAAGTGTGATTGGTCACCTATCCTCATTTAAGGATAAGGATTGATCTTCTTTTCAGATTTAGGGTTCGGGGGTCGATTACGTGTGAGGAAGGTGTTAGCACCCTCACAACGCCCATTCTAGAATGGTACCTCATTAATCTTGTGCTATCTTAAGACGGTTTTGTTTAAATAATCTTAATTTGTCGTATTTTTTTATTTTATTCCAAATAATTAAATATTGGTAAATTTTCTAAGAAACTCTCCATCATTCTGGCGGAATTTCTTGAAAATTTATCCTCACCTCAAGAGTTTTCAAGTAGTACCATTTGACTTGCTTGAAGATTCCATCGTCGGATCAAAATTTTCTCAACTTATTTTAAACTAATATTTATTTTCATTTAATTTTATTTATCTCTTTTATTATTTTGTTTAATTTTATTTAATTCGAGAAATAAATTTAGATTATTAATATCGAAAACTCTCTTAGTCTTCCATCATTCTGGCGAGACTTTGAGAAAAATTCTTACCTAAAGAATTCCAAATGACAACCATTTGTGACTCTTTGGACTCTTATCATTGGAATAATCCTCATTCATTCTCTATTAAGTTGTTATTATTTATTATTTTAACCCTTTTTAATAATCTTAATTTTCTTTTAATTTCATAATTTTCGCTATTAATTGTTTATTGTTGTTTTTATTTAATAAATATTGAAAATTTTTACTTAAATCTTCCATTGTTCTGGCGAGATTTAAGAAAATCTTCTCACCTAGAGATTTTTAAATGTCAACCGTTTGTGACTCTTTGAAATCTCATCATCAGAATAATTTTTATTTGATTTTAATTTATCACTATATATTTTGTTTCATAAAAAAAATTAAAATATAGATTAATATTGAAAACTTTTACTTAAATCTTCCATCATTCTGGCGAGATTTAAGAAGAATCTTCTCACCTAGAGATTTTCAAATGTCAACCATTTGTGACTCTTTAGAATCTCATCCTCGGAATATTTTTTGTTCTTTTTCATGATTTACGAATACTTTACTACATAGAATTTCATATTTCCATTTTTCTTATAATTTTATTTTTCAAAATTTAAATTACCATAAACTTCTAATAAACAATCGTGATTTATGATTTTTCTTAGTTGCATTTTATATTGCTAAATGATTAAAACCTATTCTAAATTCTTAATCATCATGATAAAGAATCTATAAGGAATCATTTATGACTAATAAAATAAATAAAATCTAAACACAAGCTACAAGCCTATGAAGTAAAGCTGCTAGCATAAAAAGAAAACAATAAAATATCAAACATAATTAAACTTACGTGAAAAGAGAGTTAATAGCTTCCAATCTCTGTTCTACGTACAAAAGAGCAGCTTCTTGGTCAATCTTCTGCCTTCATGCTCCTCCGTTTCCAGACGTGTCTCCACTTCATGCAAGCACCATCAACCACGCAGCAGCAGTGAACCAAAACAGAAACAACACAGCACAGAGGAGGCGTGAAGCGAGGAGCAACCGGACAGGGGCGTGCGTTGAAGAAGAAGCAGCAACGGCGATAATGAAACGAAACCAGTACTGGAAAACAGAGCCGCCTAGGATGATGAACTATCTTTTGGCTTTGAAGCAGGTCTGTTCGGTGAAGGATAGAACAACTTTAGTAAAAACCAGGGGAAGTAGCTAAGGCGGGTCGTGCACGGGAACAGTGGACAGCAAGGATACGATCAGTAATGCCGCGGTGGACTGAGATGCGAAACTGCAGAAGATGACGATGCTCGGTATTCACGGCAAGCAAGGGACACGGGCAGTGCAGGGAAAGTGCAGCAAGATTGGGCGATGCAGGGGTGCAAAAACGGTGCAGTGGAGAGGGGCACAAGCAGAACGATGATGGTGCAGTTCAGAGGATGTAGGAATGTTTAAGAATGTGGGGCCATGCTACGGTGCTGTAAAAATGGAAAAGGGTGGTGCAATGGACAATGGTGAAGCTGCATGCAGCGAAAAACAAGGGAGGCACAGCGATGGTGATGATGCAAAGCAGGATAGCGATGCAAAAGGGGCGGCACAGGCAGCAAGCGAAGGGGGAAGTGACAGCAAGTGGGGGACGACTTGGATGAAGACCAGCAGTGTAGGCGGTCCGGTGATGTGCAAGGACAGCGGCTGTGGCAGGGAATGGCGGGAAGGGAAGATGATGGTAACGAAAGCTGAGTTCCTTCTCATGCACTGCCGCCAGCTAGGTTTTTTTTTCTCTAGGTTTCTTTTTCTCCCAGGTTTTCTCTCTAGGTTTTTTTTTCTCTAGGGTTTCCTCTCTTTTCTCCCCTCCTTCCTAGGGTTTTCCTTCTTAGGTTTTTTTTTTTCCGTCCCCTCCCTTTGCTTTTATAACCATTTCAGCTTGTAATATTTTAAGAAAGGAAGCAAACTTCCCCCTTTTGCTGCTTAAATCGTGGCTGTCATCATGAAATTCATATTCTTGATTTATTTCCTTTATATTGCAAATTATTATCTTCATTTTTTGGCAACAAATCAACCAAGTCAACTCTTTAAATGGTCATGGTGTGTGAATGTAAAATTCGGCTCCCCTTTTACATCTAAATCAAAGGCCTTTATTTTTTCATTTATTTTCTTTGACTTTCCTTCTTTTGCTTTTATTCATTTCCATTTTATTTTTGATGATCAATCTTCGAGTCATTCAAAAAAAAAATTTTTTTATTCATTTAAAAATTATTCGATCAAAATTAGGTGTCTACATTCACAAATAAATATGACAATAAATAATGGATAAAAACATTAGTCAAGAACATAAATAGAAAATAATAAAATGAACAAATAAAATTAAGAATTAATAAATAATCGAATGGTAAGAATAAATTGGGTAGAAGGAGTCAAAGTTAGGAATTTCTCATAAAATATTAAAATGAATCCGACGACGGAACCTCTTTAAGCAAGTCGCATAGTACTACTTGAATACTCTTGAGGTGAGAAAGATTTTTGAGTTGTCCCACCAGCTTAATGGAGGACACTTAGAAATATTTTTTCAATAATAATTATATCGAGATTAAAGATCAACATAAGCAAATTTAGCAAATGACCTAAAACTAAGTGGTACCATTTTAGGATGGGCGTTGTGAGGGTGCTAATCCTTCCTCACACGTAACCGTACTCCCGAACTCAAAACTTTTAACGTAGACCAAGCCTTGACCTTAGTTCGAATAGGTGACCAATCACACCTAGGTTAGAATGGTTGGTGGCGACTCCATAACTTTGTGTCTAGCTGTTAGGTTTTTATCCAAAAGCTTAATACGTTATGACAGTTTGGCGACTCCACTGGGGAGATTAGAGAGTCAGGCCAATACTTAGTTTTAGGTTATCTTAGAATTTGCTTAAGAGATCTTAGTAGAAAATAAATATTAAATAAAACTTTATTCCTTCATACACACACATCACTTTGCATTAGCATACATAAGCCCTCGACCCGAGCTCGGTCCTTTTTAGGAGGGAGTAAAGTATCTACGCTCTCGTGAGGTAATACCTCCGCAATGGCTAGCGAAATACTCCCACTCAAATTGAACCTTTCCGTTTGTAGCCTATGATGGGTGAGGATTGGGTGCCTTACTAGTCCTATGTGGACGATAGTGAGGAATAATTTGAGAACCTTTAGAATTCTGATTTATCCAAACCAAGCATATAAAGAAACCTAAGAGGCCAACTTAAGTTAGGGCCATGTCAACTCACCATATAGAGATAACCAAGGATTAGGACACATGAAGGAAAATTTTTTTTTTCAAAAAAATATAATATTAAAAAAATCAAAATAAAAAAAATAAAGAGATGAAATGTGTCTGTTCATCACATGAGGCTTTCATTTGAATTTGTGATGCATAACATGTCCATTTGAACATTGCACGTGTACATTTAGACATTTTTGGCCATATATAAATTGAGCATGCATCTCATGCATAGGTTTGTATGTGCGTATCATGGCATCTTGACTTAGACTATGGTAATAAAGGCGAGAAGATAGCTTGGTCGTCAAAATTGTCAGCCACCCATACGATATTTGTTTGCAAACAAGAACAATGGAGAATGAGCAATTGGCATGAATTGATGGAATTGAAAAGGTGCAACAAGAGATTGTTAGGGTCCAAGAAGAGTCTAAGGAACAAATGGCTAAGATGATGGAGATCATGATGAGCTTGGCAAAAGGGAAGGGAGTTGATGAAGGCACTAACATTAGAGTGGAGCCCCAAATGGAGGATCCCATCAAGCAAGAGAAGCTTAGGAGGGAAGTGATTGAACTAGGTTCTCATAAGGGGATGCATCGTATGTGTGATATGTTAGAGGAGAGAATGAGGGCTATCGAAGGGAGCACTATTTATGGAAACATTGATGTGGAGAAATTGAGTTTGGTTCCTGATTTGGTGTTACCTGCAAAATTCAATGTCCCCAACTTTGAAAAATATGATGGAATTGAATGCCCATTAGCCCATATTATAATGTTTTGTCGAAAAATGGTAGGGCATACTCACAATGAAAAGTTGGCTATCCACTACTTTCAAGATAGCCTTATTGGGTCCGTAGCAAGGTGGTATATCTAATTAGATAGAGGATGTATCCATTCATGGAAGGATCTTGCACGAGCCTTCATAGCTCAATATCAACATGTAAAGGATATGGCACCAAATCGATTATTGTTACAGAATATGGAAAAGAAGGCTACCGAGAGCTTTAGAGAATATGCTCAGAGATGGCGAGACATTACTGCTCAGGTTCAGCCTCCCCTTTACGGAAAAAGAGACGACAACCCCATATTACCCATACCTCATGCAACAAGCCCACCACCTTTGTCCACATCCTTATCAGTCAATTCCTCAAAATGGTTTTCAGCCTAACTTTTGTCCTCAATCACTCTCCGCCCTACCAAACAATCCAAGATGGCCAAGAAACGGTGTGGAGAGGTTGCCAATTCCAATTTCTAAACTATTGCCTTTGCTAATAAAGAACCAGTATCTGGTGCCTACGCCTTTGAAAACAGCTCCAAACCCAGCAGCAAGGAGTTATGAACCGAATAGCAAATGTGAATATCACATGGGGGCAATTGGGCATTCAACAGAAAAGTGCAGGCAATTGAAGGAAAAGGTTGAAGAACTCATCAGTAGTGGTGCCTTAACTCAAGAGCTTATTGAACAATGGAAGTTTGCTTCTCTGTAAGCCAAGTTTCCTATGTGTAATTTGTGGATGTGAGATGTTCTCAAGATTCTTGAAATTTGCATCAAGTTGTTTTGAAAAGCTTTTCATATTTTTCTTTCCAAGTGGATGAAATAAAATAATTTTGAAAACATTGGTGATTGTTATTGATACTGAATAGACCTTGCCATTGCATTTCCAGTATACTTTCCAACTCAGTGAAAACTTGGAATCCCTAAAGACACACAAGCTTGAAATTCATTCATTTTTACTCACCATGGTGAACTTTTGAAGTCAATGATCTTCGTTAAGGCAATGAGCAGTGAAATGATTGATGAATTTACAAAACTTTTGAATTGTTTTGAAAGACCAATTCATGAAGCATTCTCTTAAGGACTTTGTATTTGGAAATTTGATAGATGTTAAGGCCAAGCTAAGAGTCTCAAACACGTCAACCCAAATTTCTTTCTCATAACTTGAACTTTCTGACTCAAACCATCTGTTGCTATATCTTGAGGCAAAATGATTAAAAGAGCCAAGCTTTTGATAACCTCAACATCTTTTAATGGCCATCCTTAATTTGATTGATATCCTTTTTCCTATTTTAAACCATGATAATGAAAATTGTTGCATAAGGCCTTCATAAAGTTGAGTTGATACATCTTGGGCATGAGTTGTAAAAAAAAAAAAAGAAGTGAAAAAAAAAGGAAGTAAAAAAAAAACAAAAGAAGAAAAGAAAAAAATTGATTGTGAAACCATGCATGAGGGATATTCAAATTATTTCAAAAGCAAAATAAAATTTTCATCTTGAGGATTGGTTTACAATAGAAGTGTCAATATTTGATATGACAAATGGCCATCTTTCATATTCCTATTACTGAAATAAAATCATCCATTTGTTACCCCTTTTGAGCCTATTGATTTCTTTCTAAATGAAACTTGACCAAGGATCACCCTCCACATTGGAGAGGCAAATACATTAGAGGAGTTTTAGAAGCATTGGTGATTGGTCTTATGTCAAATGCAAGAAAATGATGCCCTATGTTAAGGGGCAAATGTGAGAAGAAGGATATGTGAAGATGAAAATCAATATGAAAAACAAGAAATTGAAAAAATGAAAAGGTAGATGTGACAAAAAAAAGGGAAATGAATGAGAATAAAATGTTGGAAAAGAAAAGAAAAATGCTTTGAAGAGTGGGAAAGACAGATGATCACAATCGAAGAAATGATCCTTGGTTCGTTAAACCTTGAAAACACTTATTTTGGGCATGTTCATCCATTCTTCGAAAACCCTAAACCTTGGCCTACGTTACGTGATTAAAAGTCCATTTTGATCAAATAGGGATGCTTGTATTGAAAAACTTTTCTTTGAGAAATCATCATCATTATTTAGTGAAATTTGAATCCTCTAATGCATGGTAGAATAGTCAATTAAAAGAAAAAAAGAAGAAAAAAAGAGAATGAAGCTCTAGGGTGAAAACCCATGAAAGGGCAGTCTAGAGCAAATTTGAAACAACTCAAGGCCATTGTTTGTGACTATGTTAAGGCAATAACAAGGAAGAAGAAAAACCAGAGGAATGATGCTTTCAGTCAAGACCTTTTGAGAAATTCAAAAACCATCACCTTGAAATTTTGACTTGAGATTTGTATCTTTGGTTTCCTTACCCCGAAATTTGAGCCATCACAGCTAGTCTTGACATTTGTTAAAGTCCACGTATCAAGAAATTAAGAGAGTGCTAAAATGGATTGTGTTCTGTAAAAGTTATTTTTACAAAAGGAATTTTGATTTTCAAGGAATTTGTTTTATTTGTGAGCCAAGATTGAAGAGACATTGATCAATAGAACCTTTCTTGATAACCAAACATCCTTGATGCACCAAATCAGCACATTTATTCAACTAAACCAAGTTGTGACTCATTCTATTTGTTCTCAATAGTAATCACCAATTTTTAAGAGATTTAAATGTCAAATGTTTTTTATCTTGGAAAGTTATTATGTGGGGCAATTTTCTATTTCAAAAAGAAACTTGAAGAAGTGAAAAATGAGAGTTTTGAGATTTTATGGGGGCAAGTTCTTGTTTTAAAGAAATCAAGTGTGGTAAAGGTGTTTTTAAGACTATTCTTGGGGCAATCTTTGGTTGTTACGACAACATGAATTTTCGTGAAGATATGGAAGTGGTGAAGTGTTCTTGTGAATAGTTTGGGATGATTTTGTTGTTATGATTTGTATAGATGAATTTTAATTTGATAAGAATTGTGGCGCAAGAAGAACACTAAATGAATGATGATGATGGGGCAATGGGAAGATTGAACGAATGATGATTGCTAAATTTAAAGAAAGAAGAATTGTGGGGCAAGAAGAAGATTGAATCAACGATGATGATGGGGCAAATGATTTTAGGATTGTTAATTTTGAAGAAAGAAGAATGATGAGGCATTGAAAGATAAGGCAAAGAGAAGATTGAAGAATGACAAATTTTTGAAGAAAGGAATAAGATAGGCTGATGATGTGACTTGGTAAGGCATTGTTTATCATTTGCATTGCATTCATGACATGCATGGCATTGCATTGCATTCCATTACATGCATTTTGACACAAAAAAAAGAGTTTGTTTGTTAAGACAATAAGATAAAAAAAAAAGGGTTCTGAAAGACTAAATGACTAAAAATTTGGAAAATTAAAAAAAAGAGAAGAAAAAAAATCAGAAAATGTGAGAAGGATTAGGAATAAGATGTGACAAAAAAGGTATGAAGTTTTGAAACAAAAATGTTAAAATTTGGAAAGAAAGAGGAAATTAAAAGTTATGAATATGATGGGATAATGGAAAAAGGATCAAAAGATGTGATTAGATGAAAAAATGTGATAGAAAATAACAAAAAAAAAAGAAATTGGAATGATAAGATGATCTAGAAGATAGAATTGAAATGATGAGATAAGATTAAAGCCTCCGGGTACAATCTGTAAGTCCTTCGAGCTTGATTCATTAAAACCTCCAGGTATAATCTGTAAGACCTCCGGGCATGATTCATTAGAACCTCTGGGTACAACTTGTAAGACCTCCGGGCATGATTCACTAAAACCTTCGGGTATAATTTATAAGACCTCCGGGCATAATTGAGCATTTTTAAGATGAGAAATTTTTAAAGTTTCAGGGCCTTCCTAGTCGAAGGAGCATTTAAGAGATGAGAAAATTTAAAGTTTCAGGGCCTTCCTAATCGAAGGAGCATTTTAAATGGGAAAATTTAAAGTTCCAGGGCCTTCCTAGTCGAAGGAGCATTTTAGAGAGGAGAAATTTAAAGTTTCAGGGCCTTCCTAGTCGAAGGAGCATTTTGAAGAGGAGAAATTTAAGGTTTCAGGGCCTTCCTAGTCGAAGGAGCATTTTGGAGAGGAGAAAATTTAAAGTTTCAGGGCCTTCCTAGTCAAAGGAGCATTTTAGAGAGGAGAAAATTTAAAGTTTCAGGGCCTTCCTAGTCGAAGGAGCTTTTTTAAGAGGAGAAAATTTTTAAAGTTTCAGGGCCTTCCTAGTCGAAGGAGCATTTAAGAGATGAGAGAATTTAAAGTTTCAGGGCCTTCCTAGTCGAAGGAGCATTTTAAAGATGAGAAAATTTTAAAGTTTCAGGGCCTTCCTAGTCGAATGAGCATTTAAGAGATGAGAGAATTTAAAGTTTTAGGGCCTTCCTAGTCGAAGGAGCATTTTAGGAATGAGAAAATTTAAAGTTTCAGGGCCTTCCTAGTCGAATGAGCATTTAAGAGATGAGAGAATTTAAAGTTTCAGGGCCTTCCTAGTCGAAGGAGCATTTTAGGAATGAGAAAATTTAAAATTTCAGGGCCCTCCTAGTCGAAGGAGCGGTTTAGAGATGAGAAATATTTAAAGTTTCAGGGCCTTCCTAGTCGAAGGAACATTTTAGAGATGAGAAATTTTTAAAGTTTCAGGGCCTTCCTAGTCGAAGGAGCATTTTAGGGATGAGAAATTTTAAAGTTTCAGGGCCTCCCTGGTCGGAGGAGCATTTTCATGATGAAAACCAATTTCTTTTAGAATAAGTAAATATCCACAAAAAAAAGGGGGAACAAAACAAAAAAAAATTGAAAAAAAGAAAAAAAATAATAAAATGAATGCGGAAAAAAAAGGATGTCTATGTCTTTGCACAATTACTATTTCATAGCAAATGTACAAAGAGGGGCAACTGTAGACACCATTTTTGTCCGGATCTTTTTCAAACATTTTTAATTAATTAGTTTATATATATTTTTTATTTTAGATTTAGAAATTTTGATTTTGACTTTTTTTTATTATTTTTTATTTTTGAAAAAAAATATAAAAAAAAAGGAAAAGGAAATCAGAATTAATTTTGATAGGAAAGTAAAATTAAATGAGACCATTAAAAGATGAAAAATTAATTTGGATTTGGTGGAAAGAAAAATCAGAATTAATATCGGATTTAATATCCGATTCTTGAAATATAAAATTTCCTAAAAAAGATTGATTCTTGATTTTTTTGAATTACCTAAAATAAAAGGAGAAAACTAGGGTTTTGAAAAAAAGATAAAGGAGGGACACAAAAGAGAAAGGGGGGGTCGGAGGCGGAAAAGAAGAAAACCCTAGAGAATTTTCTACTGCTTTTATTTGTTTGCTGGAAAAGAGAGAAAGAGGAGAAAAGAAAAACCAAAGGGAACCCTAGAAAGAAAACCTAGAAAAAAAGGGATTTGGCTACTGTCTTCTTTTCCACGGGGGAGAGGGGCTCATCTGAGGAGGTGGACTGCTTTTTTTTGATAGTTTTCGTTAGTTTTGGAGGTGGAGGAGGCGGGCGACAGAAGCTTTCTTCATCACCATTACTGCAAGTTTCTTTTCTTGAGAAGATTACAAAAGAAGAGGCCGGCTAGGTTTTAAGAAAGGAGGAGACACGGGTAAAAAAGAGACAATACACCGGCAAGAAAAAAAGAAAGAAAAAATCTATTGCACCAGAAAAAGGTGAAGCCACTCCTTGGTTGGATTGGAGACTCTACTTTCTGCCGTTTTGGATTGGTCACTGTCGTTGCAATATTTAAGAAAAGGAAGACCAGAACTAGGGTTGGAAGGAGGAGGGGACGAAAAAAGAAGGAACAAGCTTCTTTGAAAAATAACAACCGGCCACCATCATGAACAAAACTGCACCTTAGATCTGACTTGCAAATCATATCCTGCTTCACCAAGAAAGTCCGAGCCTCGGGTCTTCATCACAAGATTCATCATCATCTTCTTTCTCGCTGGTCATGCACGCATCCTTGGTGTTAAAACACTTATTAAAGGATAAAAAGAGTCACGTTGAACCAACCAAGGAAGACAAGAGAGTTGCTGCCTGCACTTCTATCATCACCAGCATCGTTTGCTGCTGAAAAGAGAAGACCGAAAAGAAGGGACCATTGCCATCGTTCCTGCTGCTTTTGGTGTTAGCCGACGCGTGAAGGAGGAGATCAAAAAGTGGAGCAAAAGAAAAGAAGACAAGGGAAGAAATGTTGAAGCATAAAGTAAAGAAAGAAGGATTAAAAAAAGGATGGAAAGGCACGTGGAACAAGATTCATGCAACGTTGCTGTTCCAGATTCATACTTGGTCTTGGGTGCTAAAGGTGTAACCAAATTCCAATAGAGGAAGTCTGCCATAACTTGGACTGATGAAGGTGTAAGACATTGAAGAAAGAAGGCCATGTGATCTCCCATTTACCAAGTGAGTTTATTTTGTTTAAATATATTTTTAGGATTAATTAATTTAATTAACATGATTTAATTAATATAACATGATTTGGCTTGATTTAACATGAACTAATTTATAAAGATTTATTTGCATGACTTGTATGGTAGGATTGATTTCGCATGATTCAATTAATTTGATTAATGTGTATATATTGAATAAATAATTTGTGTATTGACATATTTGGTTAGTTTAATTTGTATTTTATATGTTAATATGATAGATATTAGGTAAATAAATAATAGAAAAATAAATTAAATTAGAAAAAATGCAAATAAGAATAAATCGAAATAAAATTAAATAAAATTATGTTAAATTTGAATAAAAATGATTCCGGCGATGGAACTCTAAAGGGATCGCGCTCAAGTGGTACTTTTAGAGATCTTGAGGTAAAAAATTCTATCCAAGGCCTCACCAGCTTAATGGATGGTCTAAATGGGATTTTTGATGACAAATAATTCATATCCATTTTTAAAAAAATTAAAATAAAATAAAATAAAATAAGTTTATTATAAAATAACAATAAAAATAATTAGTTACAAAATTAGAAAAGATGTTAATGATTAGTAATAACATGATAAAAATATAAATAGCAAATAATAAAATAAGGAAGGAAATGAGTAAAATAACTAGAGCTAGATATTAAAATAATAATGGAGATGAATATAATTTGCTTCGATGATGAAATATTAAGAGGATTACGTTTAAGTAATTTTCTTAAAGATTTCTAGATGAGAAAGTTCTATTCAAAGCCTCACCAGCTCAATGGAAGGTCTAAATAAGGTCTTCAATAAAAAGTAATTTATATTCATTTTTTTTAAAATTAAAATATGAATGATTAGTAGATTTGTTATTGGATTAGAACAAGAATAATTTATAAAAATTATAAATGATAATTAATAATCCATGACAATAGAAATAATGATGAGTAACAAAATAAGGAATAGAATGAATAAAGATTAGATATGAAAATTATAATGTAAGTGAATACGAATTACTCCAATGATGAAATATCGAGAGAATTACGCATAAGTGATTTTCTTGAAATTTTTAGGTAGGAAAATTATTTTCGAGGTCTCACCAGCTTAATAGATGGCCTAGAGATAGTTTTTAAATAAATAGTGATTTTTATTCATTTAAAAAAATTATAAAATAGGTGACTTTCATCTAAAAATATTAAATTAAAATTAAAATTAAAGTAATTAATTAAGAAGATAAAAAAAAACTTCAATAATTCATGTTAACTATAATAATAAAATAACAATAATAAATGGTAATGAAATGATAAATAGGAGTTATTGAGAGTGAATATTGATTGTTCCGATGATGAGATTCCAAAGAGGGTTATGCTTAAGTAATACTTTGGAATCTTTAGGTAAGAGAATTTCTTTTAAATTCTACCAGCTTAATGGAGGATTTTAAAGGAATTTTTTATAAAATGATTTATATTCATTTTCTAAAATAAAAATAATTTATATTCACAAATAAATATGACAATAAATAATGGATAAAAACATTAGTCAAGAACATAAATAGAAAATAATAAAATGAACAAATAAAATTAAGAATTAATAAATAATCGAATGGTAAGAATAAATTGGGCAGAAGGAGTCAAAGTTAGGAATTTCTCATAAAATATTAAAATGAATCCGACGACGGAGCCTCTTCAAGCAAGTCGCATAGTACTACTTGAATACTCTTGAGGTGAGAAAGATTTTTGAGTTGTCCTACCAGCTTAATGGAGGACACTTAGAAATATTTTTTCAATAATAATTATATCGAGATTAAAGATCAACATAAGCAAATTTAGCAAATGACCTAAAACTAAGTGGTACCATTTTAGGATGGGCGTTGTGAGGGTGCAAATCCTTCCTTACACGTAACCGTACTCCCGAACTCAAAACTTTTAACGTAGACCAAGCCTTGACCTTAGTTCGAATAGGTGACCAATCACACCTAGGTTAGAATGGTTGGTGGCGACTCCATATCTTTGTGTCTAGCTGTTAGGTTTTTATCCAAAAGCTTAGTACGTTATGACAGCTAAAAATAAATAAATAAATAAAATATACATATAATATGTGTTGTAGCTTCTTGAAGAAGCTTAAGTGGCCACCTAATCCCACTATCACCTCTCTTTACCCGCCACATATATCTCCCATTATCACCGTCCATCATCATCATCATCCTAACTTTAACCATTTTACCTCCTCTCTTTAGTTTTTTCGCTGTATCGAAAGCACCACCATCAGCATCCTCACGATTTTGTCACCACTCAATCCCTTCCTGTGTCAACTGCGAAGGCTCAAGGAAGGAAACACGTAAGATAAGGGAAGGTTGAAGATTGGTGAAAGATCATTTTGGAAGCCAAAAACAGGTGAGGAAAGTTGAGCTCAGGCTATTAGTATGGAGCTGGAAATAGAGTTGGTTTTGGATAGGACTAAACGTAGGCTTGAGGGCTGAAGTTAAGGACGGAATTGCTTATCAAAGGATGAAGAAGAATACAGAGAAGTGGTTCGATCATTGACACAGTAGAAGGAAAGAAAGGGAACTGAGGGTGCAACAAACCAAGAACAGGAAAGCTACAAGGAGTCTTCATTCCCTTGCATCAACGTAGAAGCTAGAAGCTACTGATCCCTCGACACTATAGCAGCAAAAAGGGCTACATTTCTCTTGATCTTCATCAGTACAAGTAGAGGCTATCTCGAGTTGGAAAAGTAGTATAAGGCGTGGAAGAGTTTTTGTTTTGGGCTGCTCTATTGATGTGGAAACTAAACAAAGGGAAGGCTGGTCTGAACCGAAAGGTATAAAGGTGGAAAAAAGGGGCTGAACTATGGCAGCCACTAAAGCATAAATGAAAGATATTGGAGACGTAGAATACAAGAGGAAGAGTTCGTCGTTGTAAAGTCTTAAGGGCAAGAAAGTTGCTGCATATTTTAAAGCACATAGTAGCTCCAAACAGTGAAGATCAAGGCCACATAAGGGCTCTCGATTTTGGATCCACCCGTATGAGTATACTTTTGGTGCTTTCTACTAGAAATCCCTCTTTTTTCCCGCTCCTATGATATAAAATAGTACATACAAAAAATAATCAAAAAAATAATTCATACTTTTACCTATATTAATAATATCAATATCTTAACAAAAATATAAATAAGTACCTCCCCTTTTTTTGAGTACCAAAATGCAGCTAAAGCTTCATACTGCCACCTAATAACACCGGGAGGCACATTTTGCATAGTCACATTTGGATCCACGTTTCGATCAAAATATTTTGCCTTCAAAGAGCACTTATGGTCTCTCCATTTTTTACACAATGAATCAAGCAAGTATTTTTGAGAGATGTTTTGAAGAACAAATCTTTGCTGCAAAAAGAAAATAGACTATAAAACATTCAACCTATAAAACAAATTTAGTAACTTGATAGTTACAACAATACCTCAATAAAGCTTAAAGCTTCCTCCTTTGTTTTCTGCGGCACTTTATGTCATGTTTCGTATTGAAGAGGCAATTTCATTCCATTCCTGGCAACCATTCCCAAAAATCCAACTAATAGCCTAGTTTCTTCATTAACTGGTTGCCCAATATCATTTCCACTCACAAGTATCCTATCTTGTGGATTTAGTGTCCATAATTCCTTTAATGTGGTCCGATGTCTTACTCTACGTTGACCATCTCTACCAACTGTGCAAATATAAATTCCAATTCAGCAACATTCCTTAAAACTGAATACAAAATTGTCGAAATAATTATATTTAAAATACCCGTATTCACATTAGTTGCAGAACTGGATTGGATATCATCATCTTCTATACATGTATCAGCTGCAGGTGGTGCATTTGTCTCGGTTGCAGGTGGTAACTCATCAATAGTTCGAATATTGATGCTTGACAATTTACTTCTGGGCATTTTAACTTATCTACAATTTTTGTAACCCAAAAATTGCACAGCTTGCTCAAAATCCTAGTTGTTTCCCACTTTTCTGAACGAGCAGAAAGTAATATAAATAAAGGAAAGCTATACAAATAGTGAGTGACACTAGCAATTAGATCTCATGTGCATGAGTTTGCTCTTAAATCACGTGGGTAAAGAAACCCAATAAAACACACCACGCATGCATAAAAAATTCATTGTTTTTTATTTTAAATTTTTAATTAAAATTTCAAGAAGTTTATAATTTCAATAGAAATTGCAAAAACAGCACAGAGAGTCTAGAGTGTGTCATTTTTTCTCAAAAGATCCTAAATGGATTATTAAGAGCTCTATTTATACCCCACAAACAGCAATTACAAGAAAAACAATTATACAAAAAACGGCGAAAAATATGTTATTGAATGGTGAGGCGTTATATGTTGATTTCTAGAGAAAATTCTATATCACAGGTGAGGACAAGGAAAAGAACTTGCATTCCAGTCGAAGAAATAGCTAAGAAAAAGACTTCTTAACAACCTCTTTAAGACATGCTTGTTCAGGCTCATTGCTTAATTACCAGGGGAAGGAGAAGAGAACATTAAAAGGTGAAAATACAGTTAACAATTTACCTGATGGCGAAGACCAAAGTCTAGAGTCCCTAGAATATGAGCAGATGCTTCACTGTTTAGTTGGGCAAGTGTCTCAGGGTAAACCTCCAAAATATGTGACAGAAGCGAGAAGTACTGCAGAATAAATACTAACAATAATCAGCTTCCAAAAAAAAACATCTTTTGAACAAAGACTTGAAAGGGAGGTTAAACCCGTTAATTGCCTAAACAAAAAAAAAATCTTAAAAAAGAGAAAGAAACCTGAGGAAATGGAGTACCTCCAGCATTGGTTGCAACTACATTATTCGCAATAAGCATTAAAATCTGAGAAAATCCAGTTTCTTAAAATAAAATCTGAGTTGCACAAGAATAAAAAAAGAAAACTCAAACTCCAGCAAAATAAAATCCATTTTCTCTTGAACCAAACAGAATGAATACAAAATCTAAAATCTCTATATCATAATGAATATAAATGTTTGTGGCAATTGAAATGTAACCAAGTTTGTGGCAATTCAAGTTGCAATTCATAGAAAGTCTTTCAGCTTCCATAGGAATTCACACACATCCATGATGGTTCATAAATGTCTTCATCATCTTCACGGACCCACTGAGCATCAGGGATATTTTCATTCAAATTTTGATCAGTAAAAGGCAAACATTCAATTTGGGGTTCAACTTCATCTATGGATTTTTCACCCATATCAAACAAGTCTCTAGGTGTATTATGACGAACAACAAACCATCCCGCATCTTTGGGATCCTTAGAATAAAAGACTTGTTTCACTTGAGATGAAAAAACATATGGCTCATCAATGACTTCTTGTCCAGTGTGGATTAATCGAGAAAAATTCACCATTGTAAATCCAAAATGATCTTTCTTAATACCTCTGGCACTAGTCACATCAGCCCAATCACATCGAAATAAGACAATCTTCCACTTGCCATAATAATCCAACTCAATGATATCACTAATAATGCCATAGTAATCAACATTTCCTTTCAAAGGGTTAGTGTCTCTAGCACTAGCATAACTAGTAGTTGAAGAAGTAACAACAACTCCACTATTTTGTGATCTCCTATATCTCTCATGAGATTTAGTGTCAAATCGAAATCCATTTATGATGAAACCTTGGTATCTTTTCACAATCTTGTTCGGGCCTTGTGAAAGTATCTTAACTTCTTCACTAATATCTTTGCCATTCCAAACCTACAAATATTGAATGAAATATATGTTGTTAATTATATTCATATCCTAAACATCGACACTAAGCATGAAAATAGTTGCATTACTTACATTTTGGCCTAACCATTCATGGAAATTCTCCATGAATAGCTTAACAAGCTCGCGAGGATTCATTCATCGAGAACGTCCACGAGCTCTCAAGTTGTTTCTAAATTCACTACACGCATTAACGTGAAGTATTAAAATAAGAAAAAAAATATAATAATTCTATCTTAAATAATGAACATTAACTTACGTGCATAATGATTCAATTGACTCGTGATGGAGAAGCACATATCGATGTGCTTGTGCCCAAGATTTATCATCCAAGCTCACCACTTCAACTTTGCCTATTGGTTGTCCAAAACTTCCAAACATATATGTGTGAGCAAAGTCACCATGAGGGAGCCCAAAATTCCTTGATGGGCGATTAAATCTTGTTTCAACATCTTCCAAATATCTTGAACAAAATGTCATACACTCTTCAGCCAAATATCCTTCAGCAATGGAACCTTCCGGATATCGTTTGTTTCGACAATATGATTTTAATCTCCCCAAAAACCTAAGGATTAAGAAAATGTTATATATACCTCATACACTAAAAAAAATGATAAATGCAAACTTTTTAACCCATTAATACCTCTCAATTGGATACATCCATCGATAATGCACCGGTCCACCGACTTTTGCTTCGTATGGAAGGTGAATAACGAGATGCACCATTATAGTGAAGAAGTTAGGAGGAAAAAGTTTTTCCAAATGGCACAAAATTGTTGCTGCTCGATCTTGAAGTTTTTCAAGCTCTTCTACTCTAAGAACTTTGCCACAAATAGCTTTAAATATGTTACTAAGTTCAATTATCACTGAAGTTACTTGCTTTGACATGGATGAACGTAAGGCAAGTGGAAGTAAAACATGCATCAATATGTGGTGATCATGTGACTTTAAACCGTAAAGTCTGTGCTCCTTGAGATTCACACATCTTGATATATTTGAGGCATAAGCATCCGGAACCTTCACATCTTTCAAAACCTTACAAAATACATCTTTCTCTTTTTTAGACATCCAAAAACAAGCAGATGGCAACCGTAATTTCCCATTAGGAAGCATTTCGGGATGAAGTCCAATGCGAATTCCCATGTCAACTAAGTCAAGCCGACTCTTTAAGTTGTCCTTTGATCTTCTATCCACATTAAGAATTGTACTAATAATATTCTCACAAACATTCTTCTCTATATGCATTACGTCAAGGTTATGACGCAATATATTATATTCCCAATAAGGCAACTCAAAGAAAATGCTCCTTTTTTTCCACAATTTAGCATTATTAGGGTCATCTTCACCATCTTCATCATCATCGCTTCGAGGATCAACATCATCAACTTCAGATATGGAAAGATCACCTTCAAACATCTCCCTCACTCTTTTTCTTGATTTGGTACCACTCGAATGTTTTTTTTTCCATAAGTAAAATTGATATCTTTCAACATTGACAAGATATCAGACCCAAGATGAAGTGTAGGTGTTTTCCTAAGCTCCTCAGTGCCATCAAAAAGATGTTTTTGGAATCTAAATCGATGATTTTCAGGTAACCACCGACGATGGGCCATATAACAGAATTTCTTACTATTATATAACCACTTTGAACATGTTTGTCCAGCACAACAAGGACAAGCATGACGACCTTTGGTGCTCCATCCCGATAGATTTGCATAGGCAGGGAAATCATTAATGGTCCACAATAAAGCAGCACGCATACAAAAGTTCTCCTTCTTTGAGGCATCATAAGTCTCAACTCCTTCCCATAACTTCTTTAGCTCTTCAATGAGAGGTTGTAAGTAGATGTCTATCTCATTTTCGGGACCTTTTTCACCAGGAATTATCATGGACAAGATAAAAGAAGATTGTTTCATGCATATCCATGATGGCAAATTGTAAGAAATTAGAACAACTGGCCAAGTACTATAAGAAGTACTCATCATTTTGAATGGATTAAAACCGTCAGATGCAAGTCCAAGCCTCACATTTCGAGAATCAGAAACAAAGTCTGGAAACTTGGAATTAAATGATTTCCATGCCAAAGAATCAGCAGGATGCCTCAAGAAGCCATCATTTGTCCGCCCCTCATGATGCCACCTCATAAAATCTGATGTTTTGGAAGACATGAAAAGTCTTTGAAGTCTTGGTATTAAAAGAAAATACCGCAAGACCTTTGCAGGTTTCTTTTTCAAATGTAACTCACCATCATCCTCATTCAAGCCATCTTTGAGGCTTGTGTCTAACCAACGAGAATTGCCACACACATAACAAGATTGGTGATTTTTTTTGTCGCCCCAATACAACATGCAATCGTTCGAACAACTATGAATTTTCTCATATCCAAGACCTAAATCCTTGATCATCTTCTTACAATCCTTACAAGATTCAGGGATTTTAGTAAAAGGGAATATTTCTTTCATAAACTCTAACAACAAGGTTAAAGAGTTTCCTGTCCACCCACACATGCATTTCAAGTGAAAAATATGCACACAAAAAGACAACCTTGAATGCTTTGATCCCTCATAAAGTTCTTCATTCATAGCCTCAAGCAACTTATAAAACTTTGATGCTTCTCCACTAGGTTCTTGGTCACCAAGACCTCTACCATGTTCACCAAAATCATTCATTTCACCAAAATCACTTTGAGGTGACAAATTTTGGATGTTAAAAGCATCCTGCAACAGGCCTTCCATGTCATATTGTCTTATAGGAAGACCATGTTGAATTTGGGAACTTGCACTAGGAGCAACTCTTGATGATGACCTAGAAGGCGTAGCCTCTCCGTGAAAATACCAATTAATGTATCCCGGGAGAAATCCTATACAGATTAAATGTTCGAACACAATTTCACGCATATGCCAAGAGATATTACCACACTTCAAACACGGACATAGTATCATATCATCCTCACTTGCATTCTTAAATGCAAAATTAAGAAATCGTTCTACTCCCTCTTGGTACTCTTGACTTAACCTCGACTTTTGCATCCAACTCTTATCCATTTATAACTTGCTACATTATACACCAATAAAAAAAATTAGATGTCTATACACTATACACCAATAGCATTTATTTTTACTATATATTAGGAGTGTAAACGAGTAAAGGTACTCATGAGTTACTCGAGCTTGACTCGACAGTTTTCAAGTTGAGCTCGAGCTACCTAAATAATGAATCGAGCCAGTTTCACGTATTTTAACAGTAGTTCAAATGGCTTTTAATCTAATTAGTCATGAACAACATGAACTTCTACAATAGAAAACATCAAAATTAGGATTCGAAATTGGACCTTTCTCTCGAGATTTCATACTCGTTGGGAAGAATTCGACGTTTTTGTCTCGGACAAAGATGTTTACAGAACCTACTTAAAGGTTGTAAGAAAATAAATTTTCATATATTCGTTAATTTCGACATAAATAAATCTGTTTGGATTTTTAAAATATATATAATATATCAAATTTAAAAAGTTTTTATCACTAAAAAAATCCTGAAGACTGTGTTGGAAATTTATTTTGAACTTATTAAAGAAAAGCACAGTAGAATCTATCAATAGCCCATTGTGATTATAATGGCCTAAAAAAAATTTGAAGCAAGCTTTTCTAGCTGTACTCTGGCAATGCATTGGATGAAGAAGGGCAAGGTTTGCTAGATTTTTCATTATCCTTTTACTCATTTCATTTTCCCTTTATTTTTTTATAAAAAATTTTCACAAAAACTTTACCTTAAAAAACAGTATTTCATCTAATTTGAATAAATTATATAACTTGAAATGGCATTTATTCTTCCGAAAGCAAATACATGGCTCAAGTAAAAAAACACGAAATCTAGTTACATTACCAAAGAAAATGAAATGAGCTTCCAATTGTATCATTCAAATGATCTTCAATCAGATAAAAGCCCTCTAAAACTTCTGGAAACACAAAAGAAAAAAAAGCAGTACCCTTAAATCTTAATTATGCATAGCTTCTCTCTCTTTATCAACCTATTAGCAACTAATCATATCCAACAAAGACAACAGAAACACCATTTTAGGGTGTCAAAAAGCATTGGCAGGCGGTTAATTGAGCAAGTTTTAGATCCATTCTGGAATTAGGGTTTTCATTTAATTGATTCACAAGATGAGGGAACTATCTCTGTGTGTAACACTTACACAATCAAGTTTTGTTTAAGAATCATGTCCAATCAAATAACTAAACCCAATCCCCTTCCCCCATCCCGAATCGATGAGATAGCATGAACATTAAGTAGAGTAGGTAAGGCAACAATTACAAACATATAATTTGCTATTACTAAGAAGATAGAATAGAATTTTAAGAAAGCAAAAGGAAAGAGTGATACCAGAGCAGAGCAGATGAAAAGAGAGGATATGGAAGCTGCTGTGGCGTTCGTGAGACACGACTCAGTTCGCAGATCTTCTTCCCTCGGCTTGCCTTGCGTCCGTGGGATACAACGAGTATGACCCGATTTGATAAGGGATTGGGATTTTAGGTTTAGTAAATGAGGAAATGGGATTGGGATTTAGGTTTAGAAAACGAGGAAATCTCAGGTGCGAAAATGAAAATGGGAGTGGGATTTTAGGTTTCGAAAACGAGGAAATGGGATTTAGAAACAAAGGTTTAGAAACGTAAACAGAGAAGGTTTAGAGAAGGTTTCGGAACAGAGTTGCTGCAGCAGCTCAAAAAATTTACAAAAAATATTTTTATTTTTTTATTTTAAAACATTGCGGCGTTTCTTTCTTAGAAACGCCGCTATTTGATTAATTTAACGGCGTTTATATGAATAAACGCCCCCATTTGCTTAAATTTACGGCGTTTTAACTAAGAAACGCCGCAAGCCAATAAAAACACGGCATTTAGCGGCGTTTTTATAAAAAACGCCGCTAAATAAGTGCCGCAAAAACCTATTTTTGCTGTAGTGCTAGCAACAAGGGGTAAGAGTTTGATTTTATTATAAACATTTAAAGGATGAAGGTAGAGTGAAATAAGGAGGTAAAATATTTTCTTTGATGTAGGTTTAAGGGGGGAAGAACATTTAAGGGTGTGAAGGAGCATGTTGCAGCCAAGATGAAGTTGCAAGGTAATGCTCTTAAGGGAGACTTTAAAATTTAAATTTCCTTAAGGTGATTTAATAACATAATTTTTGTGCCTTAATGTAGGAGGAAATTTTACAAAGTAGGGGACACTTAATACCCTAAATTAAAGACAAAAGTAAAGGAAATTAAGAAGTGATTGAAAGTTCAAGGAGTGCAAGGTGTAACACCAACACTTGTGTGGTGCACATTAGGTACGGGGTATATATATAAGGAGCGTAAGGGATACTAAATGATTTTAAAATCAACTGCCTTGAGTTTATAAATTGTGTTTGCCTTGCAAGAGGTTAAAAAAAATTATATCATTATGCTATCAAATTTTCGTAAAATATTAGTTTCTGCCAATTAGACTAGAATTTAAGTAACGCCTTGAAAATAGTAATTTTCTAAGAAATTTTATTTTGAAAAATATTAATTTGCATGATTTTGGAATATGTACAAATTTTTATCCGAAATTCTGATTTTATGGAAATTTCAAAAATATAGTATTTTAGAAATATTTACAAATTATCTAATTTTGAAAGAATTAATATTTGTTATTTTTTGAATCTATGTGAAGTTTGAAATTGCTATTTGGTATTTCGTATTTCAAAAATATATCTATAAATGTTTTGAGACATTGACCAACTAAGATCACTGCAGTATTAGAACTTTGATACTTCGAATTACTATGTTACCTTGATCCAGTCCACAACAGGCCCAATTGACACCTAATTAGTGCTCACTGAGGACCCCTTTGGACTATGGCCATATGTCTATTTGACTTGTACTTTCCCTCACGAGAATATCTTCTAACAGTCTGAATATACAGAAAAACACTTATTTTTACACATAGTTAACGGTTAGGCTGTCTGCGATGCCTTAATCACTTAAACAGTAACAGTGATAAATAGTAAATTTCATTTACTTTATAATTGTGGAATATGAATGTTACATTATTCCATATCATATTTACATCCCCTGCATAGTTATCAATATCGTACGATACGCGAAACATAACGTACGATACGTTTCAATACACATATAAAACGATACGTATCTATATACTATATCGTTTCTGTTAAGAATCAGAAGCGAATAGTACGATACTCGATACTCTCGATGCGTTATGATACAGTTTATTTTATCTAATTTAAGCCCAATTAAGTCTTTTTCTTACAAAATTACTAACAACCCAATTTTATTTTATTTTATTTGGATTCAAATTAAAAAAGATCTTGAGATCTTGCGAAAATAATTGCCAATTGAATTTTTAAAAATTTATAAAAATATATAGATAAATTAAAATTTTTAATAAAAATATTAATTTTACCTCCAAAAAATTAAATATTTTAATGAAAATAATAGTTTTGTCCCATTTAAATTTATTAAAAATTAAAATTTGAGCATATAAACTTTTTTGAGTAACTTATCAACTTATTTTAATATTTTATTATTGTATAAAAAATATGAAAGATTATATTAAAAAATAACAAACCATTTATTTAAATAATTTTGCATTCATTGAATATATATTTTTTATTTGTTCTTGTATATTAGTACATATCAAAAATTGAAAATATCAAATACTCATATATAAATATATATTACATGTATATATTATTTGTAATTAAAATTTTTATCTGTATCTTACGATACAATACGATACTCGATTCTCAAAAATAAAATTTCGATATACGATACGTATCTCGATTTAATAACTATGATCCCCTGTAATCTACTTGTAATTTAAGTAGTACTGTACAAAATTTCTGAATATATAAAAGAAAATAATATACCTCTAAGATCAAAATTCTGCTGACTCGAGTAACCGAAATCATAGCCAATAACTTAGGATGGTATGTCTCTTATCCAAATACAGTATCCTGTGGAGTGGAAAATAAAGGGGTGAGCGACAATGTGCTCAGTAAAGAAGTTGTATGCAAGCTTGATATAATGAAATCTCATCATCATCATCATCACAACCTTTATCCCAAGAGATTGGGGTAGGCTATATGAACCAATATCTAAATTCACGTTAGAATATAATGAAATCTATATGCTGGAAAATATTTATTTTCCTAATGGTTCACTAAGCACAGTAAAGGATGGACACTACAGTCGACCGAGAAATCCAAATCGAGCATTGAAAGTATTTTGAAATACTTGTCTTGTCCTGGAAACCCAGAGCGCCTATAGGGAGTAATTTATAAATTGTTATATTAAAACAATTTAATGGATTTTCAATAAATATAAATGGTAATAAAACCACTTAATTTTCATCTCTTCAGTAGCAACTTTAAAACACATGATAGCATAGTAAACAGTAAAGTTTTAACAGTAAAAACAGTATACAGTCACTTTAGTACAATATGATGAAACTCTTCAAAAATCAGTAGATAACCAGTTCAGTAATTATTTCTAGTTTAGAAATAAAATTATAAATATCTTCTTTTCAATAAATAGTGTTTCCAATACAGTTCAGTAAACAATAATCAGTAAATAGCAGTTCAGTAACAGTATTTCTCAATACAGTACAGTAAAATAGAAATCAGTAAAATACAGTTCAGTAATCCTTTCAACAGTAATTTGAGACGAGGCAACACCCTGAATCAATCATGCTATAATTATCCCCGAAGGGAAATAGTAACAGTCTACAATTAGATCTATGGCCATAGTTTATAAGGTGTCCATAGAGTACACTTGCCAGGTGATCCCAAGGCTACTGATGACTTGACGAGTCAATCAGCCATGTGACAGTACAGTAACAGTAAGCATGAAATTGGGGCCTAAAGTCTCAAAATCAATTAATTTCAATATAAAATACCTTTACAGAATTTAAATAGAAATTGTCATTTAATTTAATAAAAATTCGAAAAGGTATTAAATTCTCATTTATCAGTACAGTGGAAACAGTAAATAAGATATTCATGTTTTGGTGAGAAAACTTTAGTATAAAATTCTCTAAAGAACATTTTTCTAATCTCACTTTAATAAAATTTCAAAAAATGAATAATCAATTTATATTTTTCAATAAAATTCCAACTTATGGAAAATTTATGGAAATAGATTCCAAAATTCGTATTTCACTCAATTTATGTATCTAAAATATTTCATGCTATTCTAGAATATTTTCAATAATTTTTCGGCAGCATAACAGCTGCAATTCCCTAACCCCCTGTATTTAAAATACAGTATATAAAACCAGCCATATACAACAATTTGCATGATTTTCAAGGCATTTCATCATCCAAATAATTTCATAAAATCATACTTATTAAATCATGCAATTCACTATATCCCTACGACTTACACACTTCTCCTGACCTGCTTAGCAATACCGACTCTCTTAGTAGCACCAATCATAAATTGTTAATCCCGGCTACAAAACAATTTTATCAAAGATTATCATTAATTTTCCTCTTATTTTTGGGCTATTTACTTTCACTAAATGCAGCCATGTAGGATAAATTGGCAGTAAACCTTAACTTTCCTGTTTTAGCTCCAATTTCAAATTTGATTTTTCCTGTCTTCTTCTCTTAATTTCTACAGTCATTTTGCTTATTCAAACCATGAAATGCAGCACAATAGCACTCTCAAAATACCCTTGGTTGAAACCCTCCTTGAACCCATTTTCATAATTTCAACCTTTTTCAACAATTTAAGCTTTCTAACCTTCTTAATCATGTTCATTCTATCATTTCCCACCATTTTTATGCAAATTTCAGCATGGTTTCCCCTTATTCTTGTTCACACCAAAACCCCAAAATGCCCTATCTTCATGTTCTAAATAGATTCAAACAAAAATAATACTAGATCCATGCTTAGCATGTTAAAGAACATAAAAATCCAACCTTAGTTTGAAGGAAATGTAAAATCACCATGGTTACTCACCTTTACCGCCACCTTCTTCCTCACTTTTCTCTTTATTTTGCAGCTTATTTGATAAACAAATGGTGTAAATGAAGAGAGGAGGATGATAGGAATAATTTTTGTATTTTAATCTAGGTAAAATAAGCTAGTTTTCCTTAGGTTTTTCTTTATTTTCTTTTCTTTCTCTTCTTTACTTGGCTATGGCGTGAGGGGCTATTGGGAAGATGATGAATAGTGGCCAGCTCCCTCGTTTGCTGAGTTAAAAAGAAAGTTCTAGAGAGTGGCAATTTACCAAAATGCCCCTCATTAAGTAAATTTTGGACAATTTTGCCCTTAGCCTCTATAATCGTAAAAATCGTGTAATTGAACCCCAAAATTTTGGATTCCAGTACCAATCAATCACTTTTAATGTATGTTGATGATTGGAAGTGGTTTCGTTGACGCGCGGTGCACTGATAATGAGAAATTATGATTTTACCCTTAGTGGACTGGTAGTGAAATTTTCCAATTTAACCACTGTTTCAATCAATCTCTCAGCACTATGTTATTCTCCTTTTCGTGTAAAATCTCATGGTATTTTTACTTCATCCCAACTCATTTTAGTTTGAGTATAATTTACGAAAATGCCCTCAGGACGTAGCCATCATTTTTCAATTTGTTTTCCAAAATTCACAAAATAATTCCCAAAAATGTAAAAATTATTTTTGTACCTCAAAATGACTATATTATATTTATTTCACCCATAGTACTATGTATTATCAGTCTTAAGTCCACCATAACCATAAAATTAAAGTGGGGCCCACGTAACAAATTCACTTAATTTCAAAAAATAAATTATATTTCATTAATTAAATAATTACAAAATATCTTATACAGTACAGTAGAAATAGGTCTCACATATCCAAACTACATGATTGTTACTTAGTCGTTAATATGTCTCCATTGCTTCATATATGTATGTTGGTATGTATATATATTTGTATATGAAATATAAACACTTTGATATCTGAATTTTGAAACCAAAATGGTTTATTATGAATATTCATGATTTGAATTGAAATTGTGACACTTATATGACCTAATTTGTGTTTCGAATATGATAACTTTATCATAAACAAATGATTGATTTCTTGATGCATTTCATTAACATGATTTGACATTCTAAAATCGCATGACTTCCTTCTTTGAGTAAATTCCTTTGATATTCTATATAGCTTAAGTGTTAGGAAAAAGGGATAACTGAGGTGCTTTAAAGCATACTTTCTTACTCAACCCTAAATCCCTAACGAGCTATAGAGGAAAACTTCTTTTGAATTCCAATTCCGAATTTTCTTTTAAATTCCATATTTAATATATGTTTTAGAAAACTTGCATATAGTTTTACGATATCTATCTCTTTATATGTATTTCTTACTGGGCTTTATAAGCTCACCCCTTCTTCTCCCTTCCAGACTATTTCTAGTAGATGTTCCTATACGAGGGGTTCTGACACGTCCTTCAAAGTTTTTGTACCACCTTTGAAGGTATATGAAGTACAGTTATTCATTTTGTATTAAGACTTGTACTTCAATACTTTTATAGTAGGAAGATCTAATTAAAGGATGTAGACAATACATTTATGGATTGTAATAATGCATGCTAATACGATGGACATGAATTTTCTTATTTAATATAATCTAATGAGATTGTATGCTTAATCAAGAAAAGTTGAACTGTGATTAAAGGATATTGATTTAGCTAACGTAAATTTACCTTAAGAATAAATTTAGGACACTAAGCACAGCCCAACCAAGTATATGAAAAAGGAAAAATTTAGTTTGAATTTTCGGTAAAAAGGTACGTTACACTTGCTAACTTTATCTCATTCACATTTACAATCTACCCTCATGATTCTAGGGTTTAC
Organism: Heritiera fomes; assembly: GCA_032173925.1. NCBI lineage: Eukaryota > Viridiplantae > Streptophyta > Magnoliopsida > Malvales > Malvaceae > Heritiera > Heritiera fomes. Next base: position 20,924,750 of record JAPDPM010000001.1, on the reverse strand, counting down.
GGTTCGATTTACAAAATTTCAACAGTATAATAATAAGGTTAATATTAACCCTCCTACACCAAGAACACAAATTAAAATCCACAATTACACTTTATCAATTTCAATCAATTCATAGTAAGCAATCACACACAACCACAATTAACTATTATTAATGCAACACAGTATCCGTACGCCTCTTACATATATCCCTTACCACTCAATATTGTCGAATCACCTGCTAACACCAATTTGCCGTACCTTACTTCCGAGTTGCAAAACACCACACAAACCTTGTTAATTCTCCACACTTTAGTTACAATAAGTTTATAATTTCTTGAGATCTATCACATTGCCTACTGCAGCTGAAATCCGATCTCTTTCATACCGATGCTAGCACTGCAATTACCGTCAAAACACCTCCATTTTCAGTTCTGACTTCACCAGTAGTCTTGTATTAATTTATACATTATCCAAGGACCCAATTTGCATTGAATTGAGCATGAATCCTTCATGCCCTTCACTTGGCCGAAATGGGCTACCCTTGTTACACATTCCTTTTCAACAGTTTAAGGCCCTAAACGCGTTCTAATAATTCTCTAGACTGATTCTACATCATTTTTGCATGAAGCAACATCATATTCATGCATGCATACCCTTGTCTGAAACCCTAGGAAGAAAATTCTAATGGTTTCAATTCAATTTAAGTTCAAATACACTAGACACCTTAAACACATAGTGTAAACCATTAAATCATGAAAAACTACTTAAGCTTTCTCTCACCTTTCCTCTTAGCTGAAATTGTTGGAGAGCCAAACACCATGCAAATGGCCACTTTAAGGCTTGATTTTGATAGTAGGTTGTAAAGCTTAGAGAGTTGAACAAGTTCAGTGAAGACTGTTTTCAGCTTCGGTGTCTTTTACTAGAGTTTTTAGTATCTTTCTCTCTCTAAACCAAGCTTGCAATAATGGAGGATGGTGAGAGAAGATAATGGCTAGACAAATGAAGAGGAAAAGGTTAGAAATTGCTTTTTAAATAATATCTTAAGTGACAAATTACCAAAATGCCTGTATACTTAATAAAACTTCCTATTTTGCCCTTTACACTTCTCCTTCAGTTTAAACAATCAGTTTAACTTCTAAAATAATTTATTCAATAAACATATATGTCTAATATATTCTAATCATTGAATATGCCTTTGATGCGATTCGACTTGTCAATTGGTAAAATTACTAAAATTACTTACCATTGAATCGCGTAGTTTTCTATTTTTTCATGTGATTTAGTCTCTAGGTTGACATGGCAGGAGACTTTGTCACACGAGGATTTATTTATAACTGTCAATAGGTCTTAACTCAAATTAGATTGATCGTTTTTTAGAAAAATTTTTTTAATTTATGGATTTAATCGTTATTTTTTAAATTGTTGCATGCTTTCCAAAATACACACAAACAGAGAAATTTTAAGATAAGGGTTCTTACCATCTCAGTATTTTGCTCCCAATATCCATGGTGTAAGGTTTCTTATCCATCAGAGCAGTAGAAGTCTTAGTGGGCCCCACAACCCAGATCTCCGTCATAGCTACCAAACACAAGGTATATATAATTATGAGATATCTTATTTCACTAGTTTATTAGCAATATGTAACAGTAATAGGAAGTGTGAATCTCACATCTTTCCCACCTTAGGAAATTTGGTCCTCCAAATTTGACCAGGCCTATTAGTTGAATAACTCTATGTACTTTTCCTTCATTAGGCTCTCTAATTCCCAAGTAGCTTCTTCCCTTCAGTGATACAACCAAAGAACCTTAACCAGAGGAATCGTCTTAGACTGCAATACTTTTTCCAGTCGATCTAAGATCCGAATTAGCTTCTTAAGATAACTCATATCCTCCCTAATCTCCAGAGGCTCGTGCTAAATTACATAAGACGGATTTGGATGGTACTTTCGTAACATAGATACATGGAAGACATTGTGTACCACGAATAACTCAAGTGGTAATGCTAATCGGTGTGCCACGTCTCCCACTCGGTCTAAGATCTCAAAAGGCCCAATATATAGAGGACTTAACTTCCCTTCTTTTCGAACCTTATAATGCCTTTGGACGACAAAGCTTTTAAAAACACTAAGTCCCCCATTGAGAACTCTAAATGTCTACGTCTAGTATTCGCATAACTTTTCTGCCGACTCTGAGCATTCTTTAATCAATCACATATAATCTAGACACTTCTAAAGCTTGCTCAACAAGATTAGGAGCTAAGATCTTTCGATTACCAACTTCTGCCCAGCCAAAAGGAGAACGACATCTTCAGCTTTAACAGAGCTTTATAAGGGGTCAAGCCGATACTAGAGTGATAACTATTCTTATAGGCAAATTTTGCCAGTGGTAAATGATTGTCTCAAGAGCATTTAAAATCTAGTACACAAGCACTCGCCATATCCACGAGCATTTGAATTATGCACTCAGATGACCATCAATCTACGGATGGAAAGCGATGCTAAAGTTTAGTAGAGATCCCATAGCATCCTAGAAATATTCCCAGAAATGAGAGGTAAACCAGAAATATCTATCAAAAGTAAAGCTCACTAGAACCCCAAGCAATCTGACAATTTCTCTAACATAAAGATCGGCTAGGGCACTCAAGGAATCAGTAAATTCGTAGGAAAGAAGTGGACTGACTTCATTAATCTATCAACAATAACCCAAATTGCATCATGGTTTCTTTTGGTCTTTGATAAACCCATGATGAAATCCATAGTAAGATGCTCCCATTTCCACATCAATATCAATAAAGGCCAAAGCAATCCTGCTGGTTTCTAATGCTCTACCTTTACTTGCTGGCAAGTAAGACATCTTGTAAACTAAACAATGTCTCGCTTCAATTTAGGCCATTAGTACACTTTACGAAGATTATGGTACATCTTGTTATTACTCGGATGTAAAGTGTACCTTGAGATATGAGCCTTTGTCAGAATCAACTCTCTCAATGGTTTATCTTCGAGAATATAAATTCAGCCCTTGAAACTCAAAATGCCATTGGTACCAATCCCATAATCTGACTGTGTACCCAACTATACCTGGCTGGTAATCTCAATACACTCAATATCCTCCCTCTAAGCATTTTTTATCCGATCCATCAAGTCTGGCTCAATCTGAAGACTAACTGTCATACCATAACTCTCAAAAGGATCAACATTCAGACAGAGGTTCGCAAACTGCTCTAATAGATCATATTCCCAAACCATCACATAAGAGACCATACCTATATGTTTCTTACTCAAAGCATCTGCCACCACATTAACCTTCCCCGGGTGGTACAAAATCTCGCAGTCATAATCTCTCAACAACTCCATACATCTACGTTGTCTCATATTCAAGGCACACTACATGAACAGATACTTGAGACTTTTTTGGTCAGTGTATACCTAGAACTTTTCACCATGTAAATAATGTCGCTATATCTTCAAAGCAAACACCACAGTAGCTAATTCCAGATAATGAGTGGGATAATCTTCTCATGGTCCTTCAACTGACAAGAACCATAAGCAACCATTTCCCATTCTGCATTAGCATACAACCTAAACCCAACGAGAAAGCGTAACCGTACATGGAAAATCCCCTTGAACTACTAGGTATGGTAAGGATCGGTCTGTGGTCAATCTGTGCTTCAATTCCAGAAAAATGTACTCACACGCGTTAGTCCATTCAAACTTCACATCCTTACGTTTGAGGCATCTCAGAGGAGCAGCTAATCTTAAAAAACCTTCAACAAATCGACGATAATACTCGGGGAAACCTAGAAAGCTCCGAATCTCAGTTACCAATTTTAGCCTTTCCCATTGTACTATGGCCTCAATTTTAGACGAATTAACTGACACCCCGTCTTTAGACACCATGTGTCCCAATAATGAAACTTGATCTAGCTAGAATTCGCACTTACTCAGCTTAGCATAGAGCTTTTGATCTCTAAAGGTCAACAGGACAATATGCAAATGCTACTCATGCTCTTCTTGAGACTTTGAATATACCAGCATGTCATCAATGAACACGATGACAAATTTGTCCAGAAATGGTTTGAACACCTCATTCATCATATTCATGAAAACTGTAGAGGGATTTGTCAATCCAAATGGCATAACTAGAAACTCCTTCTCGAATCTTCAACTGGTAATATCCTAATCTAATATCAATCTTAGAAAATACCTGTGTACCCCTGAGTTGATCAAACAAATCATCTATTCTGGACAATGGATATTTAATCTTGATAGTATCCTTATTTAGCAGTTGATAATCTATACAAAGTCGCGAGCTACCATCTTTCTTTCGAACGAAAAGGACTTGTGCACCCCAAGGAAAGACATTAGGACGGATAAAGCCCTTGTCTAGTAACTCTTAGGGCTACTTCTTGAGCTCATTAAGCTCTACCAGTGCCATTTGATCACGAGATTTAGAAATAGGTTCTGTACCGAGTACTAGATCAATGGTGAATTCTATCTCTTGATCAGGAGGAAGCCCCAGTAATTTATCTGAAAACACGTCTGGAAAATCCTTGACCACAGGAATCTTGTGCAAATCCAGATGTTTCTTTTCTACATCCTTCACATAGGTAATGAACCCTTCAATAGCAAATATAATTCTTCAGATTTCATACTCAGACAATTTTCAGTAAAAGAATTTATTTTCATTACTACTTAGAAAGTTTTACAGTTTAGTTTTCAGGATGAGAGAAGGTTACAAACTTACTATAGCAGTCTAAATTAACATGATTTGTAGCTAACCAATTCATCCCTAATATTACATCAAAATCATACATATTGAGCAAAATTAGGTCAGCTACGGTTTCCTTCTCTCCTACCCTTATTTTACAACTATGATACATAATGTCAGTCATCTGGAATTCCCTAAAAGGTGTATCAATCTGCAATAGATGCCTTAAAGGTTCAAGTTTTACCAACATTTTAAGAGCACACACAAGAGATACAAAAGAATACGTAGATCCTGGATCAAGTAATACAAGTGCAATTATATTGAAAATAAAAATCTTACCCTTAATGACATCAGATGAAGTGTCAGCAGACTCCTTATCAATAGCATAAACTCTGTACTGAGTTACACCCTTCTTCCTTTTCTCTGCAGCTGTAGCTCTCTTAGGCTAAGATGGTGCAACCTTCTCTAGTTCCTTAATAGTTGTTGGTACTGCTATCACTACTGATTCCTTATTATTAAGGCAATTTCTAATTAAATGCCTAGTCTATCCATACCTAAAACAAGTTCCTTTAATCCTATGACAAGGTCTAGTACCATGCGACCCACCACAATACTGACATCTCATCGCAGTACTCTTCTAAGTAGTAGTGGAGCTATCCAAAGTAGTGGACTTAGCAAGTGTAGGCTCAGAAATCTTGATCCCAGTGACTTTAGCCTTCTTAACCAGTCTCTTCTCTAATTTATCATTAAAGTTTCACTTAACTTTCTCTTTACCTTTACCTTTAGCTCAGGCTCTAAATTCTGCCTGATAAGACTCATAATCTTGCTCACATAACTAAGCCCGACAGATAGCCTCATCATACGTGGCCACATCAAATGGAGCTAATCGGGACCTAATAGTATACCTCAACCCGATAATAAACCTCTTTATTTTACGCTCCTTGATCCTAACAGTCTCTAGGTCAAACCGGCTCAAAGTCGTAAATTTGGACTTATAGTGGTCCATTGTCATGGATCCCTATACCAAACCCAGAAACTCAGCTCGCAACTTCTTTTGCACTGTATGAGAAATGTACTACTTATTAAAAGCTTCAAGAAATACACCCTATGTCATCACTATATGTCTAGCCCCCAATACTATCTTGGTAGACTTCCACCAATGCTTTGCCTCATCGATCAATAAAAAGGTAGCCAAACCCACCTTTTTTACCTTGGTACACCGCATATATGTGAGCAGTTTCTCTATAGCATTAACCCAGTTTTTTCGCTGCCATTGAATCCTTATCGCCCATGAATTTCAATGGATCTAACTTTCGGAACTGCTCAGTAAGGTAATGTCATAGGCAACACTAGGTCAACTGGCTAGGGCTACAGTGGCAGTGGTATCGACTGTGGCTGGGGCTCTAGAGGTACATTAACTGGCGGAAGAGGTGGTTGTGCCACTTCTGGGACTGGTGCTCTAACATTGTTATTAAAATTAGCAATGAAATTTGTGAACATCTGTTCTAGCATGGAGATGCGAGTATTAGGACTCTCCGGCTGTGGAGGAAAAGCAGGCTTGGGAATCAGTTCCGGAGATGGCTCTAAGGATGGCTGAACCCGTCTCCATCCTCATCCTTAGTCCCGTCCAGTACCTTTTCACCTTTCATTCATTCTGTCAAAACAAAAATAAGAAACGTGTTAAGTTATCCTAAACAATTATATATTCAGACAATTATAGTACTACAAGAGATGTAAATGTAAACCAACTTGGACTTAACTACACTAACGAATATCAGACCAACCTTGCTTTAATGCCAATAATTTTTGTCACGATCTGATTAAAACCCTCAGTACAGATGATTTCCAATTTATTATGATTGGTAAGCTATCTGGAGTGTCCACACTCAATCTTTAATAACGATATTATCCCAAAATTCGCAAACACTCATTCTTGATATATATAAATTGAACAATCAAAGTATGATTTACATTTAAATACTACACATCTAATACATAATGATATGGTTTACATCCCCTGCATACAATATATATAGTAGTATTATACATACAATGTCTAAACATATAAAAGAAAATGGTATACCTTTACGACTTAAGGTAACAGCCAGAAGGATATTGATCAAAATCCTCCCGATACAGAGAGAAGTCTACTGTAGATAATCTAGAAGGAAAGTAAAGAGGTGAGCTTACGCCCAGTAAGAAATATATATATATATATAAAAGAGTTGATACTATGCATCTTATGTGCAGGTATCGTAAAATATGCTCTTTCATACAGAAAACAGTAAACACATGATCTCAAGGCATATGAATCAAAAGTAATGCTATAGTGGGTTAGGTAGCCAGGCTGAGTACAGAAGGATACTTTGAAGTACCTCACTTGTCCCAGTCCTTAGTTCCAACTATAGGTAATTTACCGTAAGTTGCTTGTAGACAATTCAGTGGCACAATTTTCGATCAATCATTTCTTAAGCAATTTAGTAAACAGTTATCAACCACTCGATAAATAGTATGAAAATCAGTTTAGTAAACTGTTCAATAAATCAATCGATAAATGGTATAGTGACAATTTAATAAATAATTCAGTAAATCACTCAAATACCGAGCAGTAGGCATATTTCAGAGAACAATACTATAAATCAGTTAATCAATCACATTCAGTAAGCATTCATAAATCAATACGGTAACACAACTTGATAATAGTCCAGTAGAAACCAGGCAACACCCAATAGAATCATGTAGTTATAAAATCTAGAAAGGGAGTAATAATATGACATATGGCCACAGTCAATAATGGTCCATAGTGAACACTAGTCAGGTGACAGCTATGGATGTTGAAGACGTGACTAAGGTCAATTAGCAACAGAACACACACTCACTCAGATAAGCATGATAAACACGAAGGCTACTATGGGGCCAACAGCCTCAAAACAGTATATAAAACAATGGTACCACATTTCAGAGTTCATTCAGTAAAACAAATATTCAGATAGTCCATAAATCAATAAGATCGATAATAATGACAATTGTTATGAAAATATTCAACAAATATTCTCATATCCGAATCCAATGTTCAAAATATTTTTTTACGTATAAAAATGTCGTTTAAAATCGTAGGTATCTCGAGAACTGGGAAAATTATTAAAATCAGCCTCGGAAACTGAGTTACAAATTAGGCTGTCTTAGCGACGTATATGCAACTCTTATTTTCTTCACTCTTTAACTTTATCTCATTCACATTTACCACCCTTATGATTCTAGGGGTTAGGGTTCGATTTACGAAATTTTGACAATATGAGGATAAGGTTAATCCTAACCCTCCTACACCAAAAACATCATTTAAAATCCACAATCACACTTTTCCAATTTCGATCAATTCACAGTAACCAATCACAAACGACCACAATTAACCATTATTAATGCAATATAATATCCATACGCCTCTTACATTGTGAGATCCGATTTTATAATACTATACACCATATTTTTGTAAATTGTTGATAGTGGAAATAATTATTTAGTGAAATTAAATAAATATGGAATATGAATTTCCACTTTCAATTTTTGAATTTTAAATAATGAATTGAAGGTAACGAAATAAATAAAGAAAATAAATCTGAAAATTAGAATTAGAAATGCAATTTTAATGGCAAAAAATTTCAAATAAACATATTTAAAGGAAGGGAAAGTTATTTTATGGACATGTGATTAAATTTGATTGGTTGGAATATACATGAAGAGATGGAAACAAGTCCAAAACGTCCAGAAAATTTGGACTGCACGTCACTCCTCTTTGCTGCCGTTGTGCTGCTCAGCTGGAAATCATCTAAAGGAAATTGAAATATAACTTTTAACGTAGAAAAAAACAATGTGAATAATACTTAAAGGAAGAGGCATTTAAAGTTTAACATATGATTAAACCTTATTGGCTGAAGTATAAAAAAGGATAGGAAAACAAGTCAAACCAAACAGCAAAATGAGCTCCACGCCACTCCTTTTTGCTACAGTTTTTCTTCATGAATTAATGCTCAATAAGACAAGAGAATAATGAGAAAATGGGATAGAAAATAGGTGGTAAAATCTTATTGGCTAACACGAATAAAAAGAAGACTAAATTAGATCAAAACTTCAGCAAACTTTCGTCTTTACCGATTCTACTCTGCAGCTTCTCGACTTTTCTGTTTTGCTGCACATTTTGCTCTGTTTTTACTTCCGTTTCTTCCATGATTAATTAGAAAAATCTCATCTTCTTGCTAACTAATCACTTAAGTCTTCTCCATAACCTTCCCCTCCATCTTAAGAGCCTCTAAGAATCACAAGAGGGAGGGCTGACGTGAAAGAGAATAAGCAGAAAAAGGAAGCCAAATATTCAGCCAAGGTAAAGATTCAAGGGGTTTTGAAGTTTGATTTATTTTAAAGTTGTAATCTTATAGATTTAAAGGTGTAGATCTCATATTTACCATTGGTTTTGAGATATCTTGCTTGAATAAAAATTTGCCATGGAAGAGGGGTTTCGGTTAGCATAAGAATGTAGTGATACTTGTAGTTTCATGCAAGGAAATGATAGAAAATGATCAAGTGAGTAAAGATTTAAAGTTGGAAACATTTAATTATGGAAGAAGGTTGAAAATTAAAAATGACATCAAATAGGTTTCGGTCAGCCATGGAACATGAGGAATCCATGTATTTGTTGCATGAAAATAATAGAAAATTATAGTTTAAAATGGACTAAAAGTCATAGAAACAATAAAACATTGGAAAAGATTTAAAATCAACAGTGTAGCCATAATGAGAGTTCGGCCATGACTTAATTGAGCATGATTAAGTGTTGCATTTTATGATCTAATGGTGGAAAATTGTAAGACTTGATTCTACTGTACTATACATATACGGACATTTAAATTTTAATTTATAAATAAATTATTTTTGTACATTTTTACAAAGATTAAATAAAAAGTTATGTGGGCACCACTTAGATTACAGTGCTCAGACGATGATACGAATGAGAAAATATATTTGTAGATGTTGAATTAAGGATTGAAAATTATGAAGATAAAAATATCATGAGACTTGAATGACCAAGTGATAGTGTTTAGATTATAATTTTTGATCGGAGTATCCAAGTGATAAACCGTAAAATTCTTTGGAAAGCTAACTTGATTATCTTTCCAAACATATAAGCCTCATATTCTAGTTCCTCATAGATCAATACCAGAAAGTTTGTAAAGTTACTCCATGAGCAGTTGATTTTACCAACCGATTCAACCGACCTATTTGTAAAGATTCATCCATAGCGGTTGGTAGGAAACTCCGATTAAGGTGACTCAAAATCCATTAGAAAGCTAACTTAAATATCTTTTTATCCATATAAGGCTCATATTTTAATTCATTATTGATTAACCACAAGAAATTCATACATTCACGTCACATGTAGGGAAGATAGAACTGAGTAATCAGTAAAGAGTCGGACATAATTTTTGATAGGAAACTCCAATTGAGGTGATTAAAATTGCGTTGGAATGTTAACTCGAAGACCTTTCCGGCCATATATAGCTCATATTTTTATACATTTGGGATTGATCTCGGTGAATCTTTAAAGTTAATTATAAGTGCAGTAAAGCAATCAGAAAAAAATGAAACTAATGTTTTAAAGATGATATATATATATATATATATATATATATATATATATATATATATATATATATAATACAATACATTCCAATGATATATTTATACATATAAAATTGTAAATATATATTTATAAAAATATAAAAAAAAGTCAGAAATTGCAGCAAATTCGTGGAAGAGTGCTGCACAATGTGAGTTGTCCGATTTAAGTAGCAGTAAAGAAAAGAAAAGAGAGGAGACTTAATTAGCTAAATAGGTGGCAGAATTTTATAGGATAAATATAACTAAAAGAGGACAAAGCAAAGTCTTCTTTAAATGTGTTTCAAGTCGGCAAGAAAAGTGCAGCACCGCCTCAACTCTGTTATTTTTTCCTGCTCACGATTTTCCTATGGTTTGCTAGAATACTTCACGTTTTGGCTTGCAAACACCATCAGCGCTTCTCTAATTTACCTAAGTCTCTTCACAAGAAATATTCCCCACCTTAAGGGCTCTTAAACCATCTAAATAACTCAGCCTAAATCAAACAAACCAAGCTGTCCTACAGCTTGACTGAATCGGTGTTTTACAGGTAAATGGCAGCAATGGTTTTACGCATTTGTGTTTTGTGTTTATGTTGGTATTTGATGAGTAAATGATATATAAATATATATATATATATATATATATATATGATCATGATTTGGAAATAAAAGCATGTATAACCAGGTTAGGATGTTTAGTCTTAGTGGTTTTGACAGATTGACTTTGATGATGATGGCGTGATTGGTGAAATACAAGGGCTGTCTATGAGTTAAATGCAGTCTTAAGTTTAAATTTAACAAAATCTTGGTGTGACATAATACATCAGGTTATGTTAGGAAATAAAGGGGCTGTCGATTATGGCTGGTAGGGAGGAGAAATGGAGGCTGCCGAACTTGAAGGAAAACAGAAAAGAAAACAGAATAGGAAAGGAAAGAACGGAAAATAGAAAGGTTAAAAAGAGGAAAGAAAAGAAAATAAAATTTGCACATTAAAGGAGCATTCAGCCAAGCATGATTTCTCATGCATTTACTGTGTTTCATGTATAAAATGGATGCCAATTGGATGGTTAAATACAGTAGAATAAGGATGTACCATTATATTGTTGAAAATTATTAAAGTATGGGAGATAGCAATTCAGTCAACATAAAGAGTACAATATGTATGGCTGATTTTAATAATTTGAAAACATATTTAGACTATACAAACTACAACGAGTTTGTCAATATGTTCGGATTTAAAACCTAACGCAAAACAAAAAAGTTATGTTATACTATCGGTAAAATTTATACTGTAAAAATAATTGCAGTGCCTAATATGGCTGCATTTAGATATGAATAATATAATAGCTCGAAAATAAGTATTTAATGAGCTAATAATTTTAATGGAATTATCTGCAGCCTGGAAGAATCGGATTTCAAGTGGTGCGCGGTAAGAGTTCGGATACGTTACACAAGTAAGGGATGTGTGTGTGAATTTGTAAGAATATCCGAATGCATGATTTACATGCAATGAATTTTTTAAGAATTATGGAATATGGTTTTATGGCTGTTGAAATTGTGTTTGCAAGTGCAGAGAGGCTAGGACTCTAGCAACTGCTATGCTACCGAAATTTACTAAAATATTTCTAACAATATTATAAGATATTTTAGTGCATTATTGGTATTTTTCCTAGCCTCAGAAGTAATAAATTAATTATTTGTCATAAATGGGAAATTTATCGAAAAGTTATTATTAAATTTTATGATACCGATTTCGGTGAAGGTTAAACTACCGAAATTTCATCTCACGTGTTTTATAATGAAATAGGTGATTGGTAAAGTGAAATGGTGAATAGTGAATATTTTATAATTATTTTCAGTATAAATATTCACTATTTTATCTATGATTTTTTCTTTATGGAATAAATAAATTTTTATCACGTGTATGATTTTTATAAAGGCTTTATCACTGTGTAAATATTGTTTTGAGACTAAAATGTCTCTGCACGTGTTTTTATAGTGAGAAAAGTGTTGGTGGAATTATCATTATTATTGGAAAATAAATATTGATGAGATTTCTCACTCGATACATGAATATTTACTGACTGTTTTACTGTAGTTGGAAATGAGAAATAAATACCTTTTGGAAATAACTATTTAAATAAATGATTTAATTCATTTAAATTTCCTAAAGTTATTTTCAAGAGAAAATAAATGATTTTGAGACTTAGGCCCCAATTTCATGCTTACTGATTACTGTTATTGTTACGTGGTTGATTGACTCGCCAAGTCATCAGCAGTCCCGGAGTCACCTGGCAAGTGTACACCGAGGACCCCCTATAGACTATGGCCATAGATCTAACCGTATACTGTTACTGTGTCCCTTCAGGGATGACTACTGTGTCCCTTAGGGGATGATGATAGCATGATATGATTTAGGGTGATGCCTAGTCTCAACCTACGGATATTGTTTACTGAATATTGTTTTACTGAACTATACTGTACTGAGGAATACCGTTTACTGAACTATATCGTACTGATTACTATTTACTGAACTGTACTGAGAACCACTATTTATTAAAAGGGGATATTATGAAAATTATTTCTAATATAGAAATAATTACTGAACTGTTTATCTAACTATTTTGGATATTTGAAAACTACTGTATTAGAAATTACTACTATTGTTTTTTACAGTTTTATACCTACTGTTCACTATGCTTTTTTATCACTGTACTGTCATATGTTTTGAAAACTGTTACTGATGAGATATAATAAAATGGTTTATACCATTTTTATATACATATATGAGAAATAAGAATTTAATTGTTTTAAATAAAACAATTTATAAATTACTCCCTATAGTCGCTCTGAGTTTCCGGGACAAGACAGGTATTTCAAAATACCTTCCATGCTCTATTTGGATTTCCTGGCTGACTATAGTATCCTTTCCTTTTTAGTGTGCTTAGCATACATATAGAAAATTAAGGACTTTACTGCATATAATCTTCGAGATATCAAAATTTGCACACAATTCTCTTACTGAGCCGTGGTTTGCTCACTCCCTTACTTTTATCAACACAGATTTGATATAAAGAATAACTGAGTACAAACCATGGATTAACTGTGCGTTGAGAAGCTCGAAGCACCGTATATTGGATTCCCGAGGTATCGTGTTTACATTTGTATAGTCAGACATATACATACAGTACTACTTGTTGTAAAATTTAAATTCAGAGGATGTAGACTAACTTTTATAGTTGCAGATATTAATTGGCAATAAATATATATTGTTTAATTTGTTTACTGTTTCAAAAGAACAGAGTGCAAAGACATCACAGACAGCCCAACCATATAAAATGTGTGGAAAAACTTGGAATTATGTAGCCACGGGATGTGACAAAAATGAATGTAGAAATAAAAAGAGGAAGATCGGTGAAATCGAAACCGAAAAAGAAGCTAAAACGAGGAAATTTAGTTTTAGCACCGGTGTAATTTATATTGGTTACACATATGTTATAATAATAGTGGCTGCATTTTATGAAAGTTAGTGGCTTAAAATTAAGAGGAAAAATATTGATAAATTTATTTTACAGCCGAGAATTAAGGATTTCGGTAAACACAACCGGGAAGCTCATCTTTTTAAGACCGGTAAAGAGGAAGTGTGTGAGTTGTAGAGATATGATGAATTGCATGTTTTATTAAGCTTAGTTTTATGAAAATATTGGAAGCATGATTTGGTTTGAAAACATGCAAAAATTGTGGTTGAAAAGTTGGTTTATACACTGTGAATTTCGTGCAAGAGGATTAGAAATCCGTAGCCTTTATGCTGTTAAAAAATTACTAGAAATATTCTAAAATATCATAAAATATTTTAAATGCATGAAATGATTTAAATGGGAAATATTGAATATTATTTCCACCAATTTTCCATTAATTGGAAATTATGAGAAAGTTATAAAATTTAATATTCATGTTTTATATTTTATTGAAGTGAGAATTTAATTATATTTTATATGATAATAAATATTCAAAATGAATATTTAATTATTTCTCACTTGATACATGAATATTTACCGACTGATTTACGGTATGTGGAAATGGAAAATAAATACCTTTTTGGAAATAATTATTTAAATAAATGATTTTAGTTATAAAAATTTCCTTAAAGGTATTTTATGAGAAATAAATTGATTTTGAGACTTTAGGGCCTGAGATTCATGCTTTACTGTTATACTGTTACTGTTCACGTGGCTGATAAACCCACCAAGTCACCAGTAGTCCTGGAGTCACCTGGGAAGTGTATGCCGAGGATACCTCATAAACTAGGGCCATAGATCTAGACTGTTTACTGTTACTATGTTCCTTCAAGAATGATTATAGCATGACATGATTTAGGGTGATGCCTAGTCTTAGCATACTAATTTTTGTTTACTGAATGGGTTACTGAATACTATTTACTGTACTGTATTGTGAATTACTGTTTACTGAACTAAAAGGAAATCACTGTTTATTGAAAAAGAATATTATGAAAATTATTTCTAAAATAGAAATAATTACTAAACTGTTTATCCAGAGATTTGGATATTTATAAGCTACTGTACTGAAAAGACTGGTTACTATATTTATGTTTTACCACTGTATTGTCACGTGTTTTGAACTGTATTGAAGTGAAGAGAAATAAATGGTTTATTCCATTTATATTTCTGGAAAAATGAGTATTAAATTGTGTTATCAGAACAATTTATAAAATTACTCCCTATAGTGGCTCTGGGTTTTCGGAACAAGATAGGTATTTCAAAATACCTTCTATGCTTCATCCGGATTTCCTGGCCGACTATAGTATCCTTCCTTACTGTGCATAGTACACCATTAGTAAAATAATCATTTTACGGCATATAGTTTCATTATATCAAGCAGCATACGACTCCTTTACTGAGCACATGGTTCACTCACCCCTTTATTTCCACTCCACAGGTCCTTATTTGAATTAAGAGACTTACCATCCAGAGTTATCGGCTCTTAGATCAGTTACCAGAATCGACAGACTTACGATATCGGAGGTATATTATTTTTTTATATATTTAGAAAAATATGTACAGTACTACTTTAAACTTAAGTAGAATACAAAGGATGTAGTTATGAGAAGAAATTGTGCAATAATCACATTTCTAAATTTTATTATAAAGAATGTACTGTTACTACTGTGACTGATTAATTTATTTTAAAGCATCGCAGATAGCCTAACAGGTAAAAATGTATAAAATATGAGTAAATATTGTATAATATTGTATACATGAAGCATTACAGATTTAATAGTATCAGAGTAGGGTTGGCCTGATGTCTGGTGGTGCTTAAAATAAAAGTGAATAGTAAACATTCCATGTAGTACTGTTTAATCTGAATGTATAATAGAAATACTAATAGAACGTGAAATAAATGATTATGTGGTGCAGATATGAGTGGAAGGAGGGTGACACGCTCAGGTAGAGGTAGAGGTAGGGCGGTACAGACTCCGGAGCCACATACGCCCGAGCCAACGCTCGAGGCCACCCCAGGACCTATACATCCTCAGCAGCCAAAGAGCCCTAATGCTCGTATGACCAGGATGGAAAGGATGCTAGCCGACTTTATGGCTATGTATCAGGCTGACAGAGCTGAGGATAAGGTAGAGAGAGAGAGCGGTAACTCCCGTAGCCCCTGTAATAGCGCCACCCCCATCACAGCTGACACCAGTTATACCCGAGCCTCAACCTATTCCACCACCGGCAACTCAGCCACGAGTAGTTCCACCACAACCACCAGTTCAACCGCCTCGAAATGTAGAGTTGTACTGTTATGTGACTATGGTGCGGTCATTCAGGAAGTTAGATCCGCCTAAGTTTAAGGGTTCCAAGGATCCGTTGGTGGCAGAGGAGTGGATTATTACTGTAGAGAAATTATTCAGATATATGAGGTGCACGGAGACCAAGAGTGTGGGTCTAGTAGTGTTCCAATTGATAAGTGACGCGGAGCACTGGTGGAAGGCTACACAGACGGTACTGTTCGCCCAGCATCAGGTGGTGACTTGGGATATTTTTGTTGAGGCTTTTCGGAGACAGTACATCCCTGATACTGCTCAGCAGAGACTACAGTAGGAATTTATGGATTTAGTTTAGAGGAGTCTATCAGTGGATGAGTATGAGGCTAAGTTCACCACTTGAGCAAGTTTAATTCACAGACTAGTGTGAATGAAAGACATAAGATAGAGAGATTTAAGGCTGGTTTGAGACCCTCCATCAAATCGAAGCTAGCCCCGTTTGATATTCTGACGTATGACAAGGTAGTACGACGGGCTCAGCTATGAGAGAAGGACTTTGAGCAGTACTATATAGATGCTAGTGGTAAGAGTAAGAGTAAGGGTAAAGGCAAGGTTAAGAGATTTTTGGAGGATAGACATGGCAAGGAGCAGCCTAAGAGGGCTAGGACTTCGGGCATACAGGTCACTAAAGGGTGAATTACTAGATCAGTAGCTTCTGCTCCTGCTACTGGCCCCACCTTTACTCAGAGGAGTGTTGCTACCAGATGTAGTCATTGTGGTAGGTCGCATGGTTCACGCCCTTGCTATCTATTGTCTAAGGCATGTTTTCGGTATGGACAGACAAGGCACATGGTTAGAAATTGCCTGATGCTCAGGGAGTCTGCTACTTCCACTGTTCCTCCTACAGTGCCTCAAATACCAGCACAGACAGCTCTGAGTGAGTCAGAGAAGGTGACACCCTCACAGCCAAGGCGATATACAATAGCAGAAAAAGGGAATAAGGCTGTGACGCAGGGACAGGTGTACGCGTTGGTTCAGAAGGCTGTGCCACAGGGACGGGTGTACATGTTGGATCAGGAGATTGCCGATGCTTCGGCTGATGTGATTAAAGGTAAAGTTTATCTTTTTGATATTCCAATAATTGCCTTATTTGATCCGGGTTCTACCCATTCGTTCTTATCGCCTACATGTGCTAACAGGACCCTTGTAGAGCCAGAGATTTTAGGGTATACTTTGCAAGTAAATACCCCTTTTAAAGAATCCCAGATGACAGACACTGTATATAGAAATTGTAAATTAACTATAGGAGAAAAGGATACGACAGCTGACCTAATTTTGTTAAACATATATGATCTTGATATCATTTTGGGTATGGATTGGTTAGCTGCAAATCATGTGAGTCTGGATTGTAATATTAAGTTTATTACCTTCTCTCATCCTGAAAAGTACATTGTAAAGTTATTTGTAAATTAATAAAAGTAATGTAAATATATGTTTATAAAATGACGTGTGTACTGAATTTTGTGATTATGTATGAATATTTGTGAATGTTATATTGCTAGTGTGGAAGACGTAAGAAGGAAACGACCATAGATTCAGGAGATTCCTGTGGTCAGGGACTTTCCGGACGTATTTCCAGAGGATTTACCAGGGTTACCATCGGATCGAGAGACAGAGTTTACAATCGATTTGGTACCCAGTACGAAGCCGATCTCCAGACCCCCATATCGGATGGTACTGACTGAGTTAGAGGAGCTTAAGAAGTAGTTCCAAGAGTTACTGATAAGGGATTCATACGTCCTAGTGTGTCACCATGGGGAGCTCCAGTATTATTTTTCCAGAAGAAGGATGGTAGTCTTCGATTGTGCATAGATTATCGGATGTTGAATTGGGCTACCATTAAGAATAAATATCCCCTGCCCAGGATCAACGATTTATTTGATCAGCTCAGGGGTGCACAGGTATTTTTTAAGATAGATCTTCGATCAAGCTACCACCAGTTGAAGATTAAGGAGTCAGATGTTCATAAGACAGCATTCCAGACGCGGTATAGTCATTATGAGTTTCTGGTGATGCTGTTTGGGTTGACAAATGCCCTTGCAGCTTTTTTTGAGTTTAATGAACAAGGTATTTAATCCATTTTTGGATAAGTTTGTGATGGTGTTCATCGATGATATACTAGTTTATTCTAAGACTCCAGAGGAGCATGAGCAGCATCTGTATATGGTATTACAGACCCTCAAGGATCGGAGGTTATATGCCAAGTTCAGTAAGTGCGAGTTCTGGCTTGACAATATTATCTTTTTAGGACACAGGGTGTCAGTTGATCCGTCCAAGATTGAGGCCATTGTACAGTGGGAGAGGCCTAACACTATTACGGAGATACGAAGTTTCTTGGGTCTTGTCGGATATTATCATAGGTTCATAAAGGGATCTTCTAGACTTGCTGCTTCATTGACATGACTCACACGTAAGGATGTGAAGTTCGAGTGATATGAGTCGTGTGAGCACAGTTTTCTAGAGCTTAAGTGGAGATTGACTACTGCCGCTATATTAGCCCTTCTCAGTGGATCTGGTGGATTTATGGTGTATACTGCTGCTTCCGCTCAGGGATTAGGGTGTGTACTTATGCAGCATGGTTAGGTTATGGCCTATGGTTCTCGACAGTTGAAGGATCCCAAGAGGAATTACCCGACACATGATTTAGAGCTAGCCACAGTAGTGTTTGCATTGAAGATTTGACAGCATTACTTGTACAGGGAGAAATTTCAGGTATATACAGACCATAAGAGTCTGAAGTATTTATTCTCGCAGCGATAGTTGAATATGAGGCAACGATGATGGATGGAGCTGTTAAATGATTATGATTGCGAGATTTTGTATCACCCGGGTAAGGCTAATGTAGTGGCAGATGCACTGAGCCGTAAACATGTTGGCATGGTATCTTACATGATGATCAGGGAGCATGATTTGATAGAGCAGTTCTCTAGCCTCAGCGTGACGGTTATTTCCTCTGACCAATATGGATTTATGGTTAGTTTTCGTATAGAGCCGAATTTGATAAATCAGATCAGGGAAGCTCAGAAGAGAGATGATTATTGCATTAGGGTTGCCAGTCAGATTTTGAGATTAGCACTGCTGGGATACTAAGGTTCAGAGGCAGAGTATGTGTTCCTGGTGATCAGTAGATTAGAGATTTGATTTTGTCAGAGGCCCATACCTCCAGATGTACACTACATCTGGGTAGTACTAAGATGTATCAGAATCTCCGGAGAGTATATTGGTGGCCTAAGATGAAGAAAGACATCGCTGAGTATATTGCGAGATGTCTGACATGGCAACAGATTAAGATTGAGCATCAAAAGCCTGTAGGTATGCTTCGACCCTTATCAATTCCTACTTGAAAATGGGAGCACGTGACTATGGATTTTATTATGGGTTTACCATGGACCCGGAAGGGGTATGACGCTATCTGGGTGATTGTGGATAGATTGACTAAGTCAGCTCATTACTTGGCTATGAGATCTACTGATTCAGTTAGTGCCTTAGCCGATTTGTATGTTAATGAGATAGTGAGATTACATGTTGTTCTAGTGAGTATCACATTTGATAGGGACTCCCGCTTCACATCTCATTTCTGAGAGAGATTTCAGGAGGCTATGGGATCCTAGCTGAATTTTAGCACCGCTTTCTATCCACAGACTAATGGACAGTCTGAGCGTACGATACAGACGCTCGAGGATATGTTGAGAGCATGTGCACTGAACTTTAGAGGCTTTTGGGACGATCACCTACCCCCGGCAGATTTTGCTTATAATAATAGTTATCATACGAGCATCGGCATGGCACCTTATGAGGCCTTATATGGAAGACGATGTAGATCCCTGATACCATGGGAAGAAGTGAGAGACCATAAGTTATTAGCTCTCGACTTGGTCGAGTAGGCTTCCCGTGATGTACAGGTGATTTGTGAGAGGCTAAAGATGGCTCAGAGTCGGCAGAAGAGTTATGCAGATACTAGACGCTGACCACTTGAGTTTTCAACGGGTGATTATGTATTTTTGAAGGTCTGACCATCCAAAGGCATAATGAGATTCGAGAAGAGAGGAAAGTTGAGTCCTCGATACATTGGACCTTTTGAGATCTTAGATCACATGGGAGATGTGGCATATCGATTAGCACTACCACCAGAGTTGTCAGAAGTGCATAATGTATTTCACGTCTCGATGTTGAGAAAGGACCATCCAGATCCTTCTCACGTAATTCGACATGAGCCACTGGAGATTAGAGAGGATATGAGTTATGATGAGAGATCGATACGGATCTTGGATAGGAAGGATAAAGTGCTGCGATCTAAGACTATTCCTTTGGTTAAAGTACTCTAGCAGAATCACACTAAGGAGGAGGCTACTTGGGAGTTAGAGAGCCTTATGCATGAGAGGTATCCAGAGCTCTTTCAGTGATAGGTCCAGGTGAAATTTGGAGAACCAAATTTCCTAAGGTAGGGAGAAAATGTGAGACCCGATTCTATCATACTGTACATCATATTTTTGTAAATTGTTGATAGTGGAAATAATTATTTACTGAAATTAAATAAATATGGAATATGAACTTCCACTTTCTATTTTTGAATTTTGAGGTTATGTTTTATAATATGGTGTATAAGAGGTGAAATAAATATTAAATGATGAATTGAAGGTAAAGAAATAAATAAAGAAAACAAATTTGAAAATTAGAATTAGAAATGCAATTTTAATGGCAAAAATTTTCAAATAAACATATTTAAAGGAAGGGAAAGTTAATTATTGGACATGTGATTTTATTGGTTGGAATATACATGAAGAGATGGAAACAAGTCTAAAACGTGCAGAAAATTTGGACTACACATCACTCCTCGTTGCTGCCGCTGTGCTGCTCAGCTGGAAATCATCTAAAGGAAATTGAATTATAATTTTTAAGGTATAAAAAGACAATGTGAATAATACTTAAAGGAATAGGCATTTAAAGTTTTAACATGTGATTAAACCTTATTGGCTGAAGTATACAAAGAGGAGAGGAAAACAAGTCAAACCAAACAGCAAAATGAGCTCCATGCCATTCCTTTTTGCTGCAGTTTTTCTTCATGAATTAATGCTCAATAAGACAAGGGAATGATGAGGAAATGGGATAGGAAATAGGTGGCAAAGTCTTATTGGCTAACATAAATAAAAAGAAGACTAAATTGGATCAAAACTTCAGCAAACTTTCTTCCTTACCGATTCTACTCTGTAATTTCTCGACTTTTCTGTTTTGCTGCACATTTTGCTCTGTTTTTACTTTCGTTTCTTCCATGATTAATTAGAAAAATCTCATCCTCTTGCTAACTAATCACTTAAGTCTTCTCCATAAACTTTCCCTCCATCTTAAGAGCCTCTAAGAATCATGAGAGGGAGGGCTGACGTGAAAGAGAATAAGCAGAAAAAGGAAGCCAAAATATTCGGCCAAGGAAAAGATTCAAGGGGTTTTGAAGGTTTGATTTATTTTAAAGTTGTAATCTTATAGATTTAAAGGTGTAGATCTCATATTTACCACTAGTTTTGAGATATCTTGCTTGAATAAAAATTTGCCATGGAAGAGGGGTTTCGGTTAGCATAAGAATGTAGTGATACTTGGTAGTTTCATGCAAGGAAATGATAGAAAATGATCAAGTGAGTAAAGATTTAAAATTGGAAACATTTAATTATGGAAGAAGGTTGAAAATTAAAAATGACATCAAATAGGTTTCGATCAACCATGGAACATGAGGAATCCATGCATTTGTTGCATGAAAATAATAGAAAATGAAAGTTTAAAATGGACTAAAAGTCATAGAAACAATAAAACATGGGAAAAGATTTAAAATCAAGAGTGTAGCCACAATGGGAGTTCGGCCATCACTTAATTGAGCATGATTAAGTGTTGCATTTTATGATCTAATGGTGGAAAATGAATGTAGAAATCATAAGAGGAAGATCAGTGAAATCGGAACCGAAAAAAAAGCTAAAACGAGGAAATTTAGTTTTAGTACCAGTGTAATTTATACTAGCTACACATATGCTATAATAATAGTGGCTACATTTTATGAAAGTTAGTGGCTTAAAATTAAGATAAAAAATATTGATAAATTTTGATAAATTTATTTTGCAGCCGAGAATTAAGGATTTCGATAAACACGACCGGGAAGCTTGGCTTCGTAAGACCGGTAAGGGGGAAGTTTGTGAGTTGTAGAGATATGATGAATTGCATGTTTTATTAAGCTTAGTTTTATGGAAATATTGGAAGCATGATTTGGTTTGAAAACATGCAAAAATTGTGGTTGAAAAGCTAGTTTATATACTGTGAATTTCGTGCAAGAGGATTAGAAATCCGCAACCGTTATGCTGTCGAAAAATTACCAAAAATATTGTAAAATATCATAAAATATTTAGATGCATGAAATGATTTAAATGGGAAATTTTGAATATTATTCCCACCGATTTTCCATAAATTGGAAATTATGAGAAAGTTATAAAATTTAATATTCATGTTTTATATTTTACTAAAGTGAGAATTTAATTATATTTTATATGATATTCAATATTCAAAATGAATATTTAATTGTTTCTCACTTGATACATGAATATTTACCGATTGATTTACGGTATGTAGAAATGGAAAATAAATACCTTTTTGGAAATAATTATTTAAATAAATGATTTTAGTTATAAAAATTTCCTTAAAGGTATTTTATGATAAATAAATTGATTTTGAGACTTTAGGCCCCGAGATTCATGCTTTACTGTTATACTGTTACTGGTCACGTGGCTGATAGACTCGCCAAGTCATCAGCAGTCCCAAAGTCACCTGGCAAGTGTACATCGAAGACACCCCATAGACTATGGCCATAGATCTAGACTGTTTACTGTTACTGTGTTCCTTCATGAACGATTATAGCATGACATGATTTAAGGTGATGCCTAGTCTCAACCTACTGATTTCTGTTTACTGAATACTGTTTACTGTACTGTATTGTGAATTACTGTTTACTGAACTTAAAGGAAATCACTGTTTATTGAAAAAGAATATTATGAAAACTATTTCTAAAATAGAAATAATTACTAAACTATTTATCTAGAGATTTGGATATTTATAAGCTACTATATTGAAAAGACTGGTTACTGTATTTACTGTTTTACCATTGTATTGTCACGTGTTTTGAATTGTACTGAAGTGAACAGAAATAAATGGTTTATTCCATTTATATTTATGGAAAAATGAGTATTAAATTGTGTTGCCAGAACAATTTATAAAATTACTCCCTATAGTCGCTCTGGGTTTCTGGGACAAGACAGGTATTTCAAAAATCTTGCATGCTCCATCCGGATTTCTCGGTCAACTATAGTATCCTTCCTTATTGTGCGTAGTACACCGTTAGTAAAATAATCATTTTGCGGCATATAGTTTCGTTATATCAAGTAACATACGACTCCTTTTACTGAGCCCGTGGTTCGCTCACCCCTTTATTTCCACTCCATAGGTCATTGTTTGGATTAAGAGACTTACCATCCAGAGTTATCGGCTGCTAGATCGATTACCCGAATCGGCAGACTTCCAATATCGAAGGTATATTATTTTCTTTTATGTATTCAGAAAAATATGTATAGTACTACTTTAAACTTAAGTAGAATACAGGGGATGTAGTTATAAGAAGAATTGTGTAATAATCACATTTCTAAATTTTATTGTAAAGAATGTACTGTTACTACTGTGACTGATTAATTTATTTTAAAGCATCGTGGACAGCCCAACTGGTAAAAATGTATAAAAATGAGTAAATATTGTGTAATACTGTATACACAGAGCGTTACATACATATATCCCTTACCCCTCGGATATTGTCAAATCACCTGCTAGCACCAATATTCTGTGCCTCACTTCGGAGCTACAAAACACCACACAAACATTGTTAATTCTCCACACTTCAATTATAATAAATTTATAACTTCTTGAGATCTATCACATTCCCTACTGCAGCTGCAAATCCGATCTCTTTCATACTAATGCTAACACTGCAACTACCGTCAAAACATCTCCATTTTCGGTTTTGACTTCACCAATAGTCTTGTATTAGTTTATACATTATCCTAGGACCCAATTTGCATTGAATTGAGCATGAATCCCTCATGCACTTCACTTGGCCAAAATGGCCTACCCTTGTTACACATTTCTTTTCAACAATTTGAGGCCCTAAATGCGTTCTACTCATTCGCTAGACTGATTCTTATTCATTTTTGTATGAAGCAACATCACATTCATGCATGCATACCCTTCGTCAAAACCCTAGGAAGAAAATTCCAATGGTTTCAATTCAATTTAAGTTCAAATACATACCTAAACACCTTAAACACATTGTGTAAAGCCATTAAATCATGAAAAACTACTTAAGCTTTCTCTCACCTTCCCTCTCGGTCGAAATTGTTGGAGAGCCAAACACCATACAACTGGCCACTTTAGGGCTTGATTTTGATAGTAGGTTGTAGAGCTCAGAGAGCTGAACAAGTTCAGTAAAGACTATTTTTGATTTCAATGTCTTTTACTAGGGTTTTTGGTGTCTTTCTCTCTCTAAACCAAGCTTGCAAAAATGGAGGCTGGTAGGAGAAGATAAATGGCAGGCCAAATGAAGAGAAAAAGGCTAGAAATTTGTTTTTAAGTAATATCTTAAGTGACAAATTACCAAAATACCCTTATACTTAATTAAACTTCCTATTTTGCCCTTCACACTTCTCCTTCAGTTTAAACAATCAATTTAACATCTAAAATATTTTTATTCAGTCCTAAAATGAGATTCGACTAGTCAATTGGGTGAAATTACTAAAATAACCCTAACCATTGAATAGTGTAGTTTTCTACTTTTTCGTGTGATTCAGTCTTTAGGTTGACATGGCATAAGACTTTGTCACACGAGGATTTATCTATGACTGTTAGTGGGCCTTAAATCGAATTAAACTGACTATTATATATGAAATTTTTTTGGACCTATAGACTTAATCGTCATTTTGAAATTATTGCACACTTTTCAAATACACACAAATAGAGAAATTTTAAGATGAAGGTTCTTACCATCTCAGTATTTTGCTCCAAATATCCATACTGTAGGGTTTCTTATCCAACGGAGTATCAAATCACCATTCTTAAGTTAGGGATTCTCACTCCAAAACCTATGAAATTTTTTTAAATCAGAGCTTTATCCCAAAAGATTGGGGTAGGCTATATGAACCAATTTTTGAATTCATGTTAGATCATCCATACGTATTCTCCTCCTCCATACATTCCTATCCAAGGCCATTTCTTTCCAAATTACTTCCTTTCAAGTCTTTTTCGATCTTCCTCTGGTCTTAGCCCTTCTTTCAACATCCATAGCCTCTATTCTCCTGATTAAAGCATCTACAGGCTTATGTCATACGTTCCAACCAACGTAAATGACTTTCACACATCTTGTCTGCAATAGGTACCACTCCAACCATCTTATGAATATCTTCATTTCTCATTATATCCTTTCTTGTATATCCACATATCCACCGTAACATTCGCATTTCTACTACAATTATCTTTTGTGCATGTAGTCTCTTAGTCGCCCAACATTCACTACCATATAACAATGTTGGTCTAACAACTATCCTATAAAACTTACCTTTCAACCATATAGGAACTCCTTTATCGCACAACACACTTGTAGCACTTCTCCACTTACTCCATCCAACCTAAATCCTATAGGTCACATCACCACAAATCTCTCCATCCATCTGTACTACCGATCCTAGATATTAAAAATGGTCTCGCTTAGGTATCAACACCCCATCTAACATCACTACATTATGCTCTTCCACTTAGTTAGAACTGTATTTACACTCCATGTATTCAGTCTTCACTCTGCTTAGTTTAAATCCTTTTGATTCCAACATTTGTCTCCATAATTCAACTTTGCATTAATCTCCACTCTAGTTTCCACACGTAGGACAATATCATCTGCAAACATCATACACCAAGGCAACTTATCTTGGATGGATTTTGTTAGTTCGTCCATAACTACCACAAACAAGAATGGACTTAAATCTGACCCTTGGCGTAATCCCACCGTGATAGGAAACTCACTTGTTTGCCCTCCACCTGTCCTCACATGTGTCCTTGCATCTCCATATAGTCTAAAACCCCATGAAATCCACTTCTAAAATGAAAAAAGAGGTCTAATATGAAGTAGGGGAGGTTCAATTAGAACCAATTTCTTCAAATTCTTCATAAAGTTTCGATTTTGACACTAAAGGAAAGGAAATGGCATGAAAGATGAAGAGGAAGAGTGAGTGTCTAGTTGCTTTCTTCCAAGAAGCCAAATCTTAGCTTTCATTCACCAAGTTCCTTTTAATTACAAAAATGCCATTACTATTATCACATGTTTAATTTCTTTTTCTCTAGTTTCTTTATTTTCATTTAAATTTACAAACCTGTGTAAAGTAACTTGAATTTATGAAATTATGGAATAAAATACTTAATTTAAATGTTTTTAATGCCTTAAATCGGGACTTTACACATTAAATTACAGTTTTGCCATTTATATCCAATTAAGCCTAATTTCGCAAGGTAAGCTAAAATCAACTTTGATTAAATTAAAATAACTTATCTGGGGCTTAATGTCATCAATTCATGATGATTCGAGTGTGTTTCAATGGGTTTACTTCTGAGTGGCCCACGAGCCTGCCAATACGAAATTTTATCTTTTTGCACTAAAATCGATAATTCACTATTTTATTAACCACTTTGATTTATTTGGCCACAAAATCATTCAATATATTTAAAATATGGGTTCTCACAACTTGTCCCGATAACTTAGGGATAAAACCATCATTTCTCAGCTTATTGTACTTTTATTGAAAAAAGGTAAACTTTCAAATTTAAAAGATTAGGATGGGTCACCAGAGGCTAAATATCATCATTATATGATTATCCGGATATATATATGGGTAGGTGTGTACTCCCATGGGGCCCACTTACCCTACCATAAGGAAGTTCACCTCGTTGCATCGAAAATCAAGAAATCAATGTTCGGCCATCCTATATTGTTCCAGTATTCATATTTAAGTTCAATATGTACAATTTATGGTTATCACACTAAACATGGAAGATGATCCTAAAACCTTTAAGGAAGCAATGGCTTCAAGAGATGCAGCTTTCTAGAAAGAAACTATAAATAATGAAATGGACTAAATAATGTCTAATAACACATAGGTTTTAGTCGATTTGGCACCTAGTTCAAAACCAATAGTTTGTAAATGGGTATTTAGAAGAAAATATAATACAAAGGGTTTTGTACAAACCTTTAAGGCACATCTTATAGGTAAAGGTTTTACTTAAAAGGAAGGCATAGATTATTTTGAAAAATATGCTCTAGTTGCAAGAATAATATCCACTCGACTTCTCTTAACTTTGGCTTCAATTTATAAATTACATGTACATCAAATGGATGTTAAGACAACATTTTTGAATCGTGACTTAAGTGAGGAAGTATATAGGGAGCAACCAAAAAGCTTTGCACTTCCTAAAAATTAAAAGAAAGTATGCAAATTAGTTAAGTCACTATATGGCCTAAAATAGGCTTCCAAGCAATGGCACAAGAAATTCAATACACAATTTCAGCAAATGATTTTATGCACAATGGTGCGGATAAGTGCATCTATTCTAAATTTACAAAGGATTATGGAGTGATAATATATCTCTATGTTGATGATGTGTTAATATTTGGTACCAACATTTTTTGTGTAAATGAGACCAAAAGGTATATATCTTCAATCTTTAAAATGAAAGATTTAAATGAAGTAGATACCATTTTGGTAATTAAAGTAAAAAGACATAACTAGGCATATTACATAGAAAAGATGTTGAATAAATTTCAACATCTTAATGTAAACTCCATACGATCCAACTATGAAATTAATAGAAAATGTTGGTCAGATTATTACTCAATTAGAGTACGCAAGTGTAATTAGTAGTCTAATGTATGCGATGTATTGCAGTAGTTTAGATATAGTTATTGCTATATGCAAATTATCAAGATATACGAGCAAACCAAATAATGAACATTGTAAAGCTATTAGAAGAATTTTTTGCTATTTGAAGAAAACAAAAGAACTTGGTTTATTTTACTCAAATTATTATGATCGTTTTAGAAGATTATGTAAATTCAAGTTGGATTACTTATGAAAGAGAATAAATCCACATCAGTTTGGATTTTACTCTTGGTGGAAGTACTAAAAGTTGGGCCTCAAAAAAATAAACTTCCATCTCATATTCCACCATGAAATTTGAGTTTGTTACTTTGGCAACAACAAGCAAGGAGATTGAATAACTGAGAAAATGTTATATGATATAAAGTTGTGGCCACAACCTATGCTAGTCATCTTCATGCACTGTGGTAGTGAGCTTAAAATGTCTAAAGCATATATTAGTATTTATAATTGAAAATCTATATATACTAGTGTTGACCCTATAGGTATCAACATGCAAGTATACACGATCTTCAAGTAATACAAAGGTGAGTCTAAAAATATCATCCCACAAAGACTGATGTTGCGAAGCCTAGCTAAGTACTAGATACAATTATCTTAGGTATATCCTAGCAAATTATTAATGTTTTAGAGTGTGTGCTCTACAAGGCTTAACAAAATAAAACAAAACAAAATAAATGGAAATAATAAAATAAAATAAAAGTAAATGAAATTAAAAAGAAAATAAGAAATTCTTATAGTGTAAATGATGAAAATAAAATAACTGCAAAAGAAATGAAACAAAAATGCAAATTAGTAAATTAAAGGGGTAAAAATGTAATTTTATAAAGATATGGGTCTAAAATGCAAATAATGATAATGAGCATGAAAATCCAAAAGTGAAAATAAAAATGCATCAATAAAGTGAAACTCAAATTAAATTTTATTAAAACTAGAAAATAATGCATGAAATAACTAATCTAATGGAAACCCTAATTAAAACCTTAATTAACTCTAACTATAAAAATGACCCAAATGGTAACCCTAAACTAATTCCTAATCTAATGCAACCCTAATTTAATTAAATGCATGAAATCCTAATACTAACTACTCTAATTAATACATGCAAGAAAATATTTTTGGAATTTTTAAAGAATGAGTTGAAATACAACCTAACTTAACCCTAAACTAACTAAACCTTAATGCATGATTTAAAACCTAATCTAAACTTACTTAACCATACTAAAAATTCATTTAGAAGCTTTAAAACATATAATAAAAATTACCAAAGAAACGTACTCTATACTAGCCTAAAATGACACTAACTCCCTATATACCCTACTTTGAACCTTTTTTTACAAGATATTTAAAAGCTGATTTAACATATTAAATAGACTCCTAAAACGCTAGATAAAAAAATACTAAAAAATTGTTTAGAAGCTTGAAAACAGAAAATAAAATACCTATTCTAGACTAACCTAAAATGACACCAACTCCCTACATACCCTATTTTAAACACTTTTTGTATTTTTGTTTTGAAAGATATTAAAAAAATTTTAACCCATTAAACTAGACTCATAACTCAATAGATAAAAAATACTAAAAATTCATTTGGAAGCTTTAAAACTGAAAATAAAAATTACTCAAGTGACTTGTGGATCAAGCTCCGTCACAAAAGCTATGGAGGTAGTTTTTCAACCTCTTAAGCTCCATGATCATGGACTCAATCATGAACCAAAATAAAACAAAAAGAAAGAGTAGAAGAGGATTAAAGTTGCTGGAAATTCAAAGAACCAAAAAGCTCAAAGAAAGAGTGCAAGAAAGTAGTAAAAAGTAAAGGAAAACATCATCAAAACTTGTATTCAACTTACAAAAATGTAAAGAACAATAAGGAAATGAAATAATGGCTGTTCTAATATTGTAAAGACATGAAAATGTGCAGGAAAATTAAATAAAATTAAACCCAATGCAGCCCACCCTTGGTTAGGTCTCATAAAGTAGCTTATATAGTCACTTAACCTAGGGATACAAATGTAATTTCCTATCCTCAATGAGCTGGCATTAACTGCCACTTGTCTTCATGTCCTTGGCTCTTCAAAGTAGATATTTTCATGTCATTTAAGTGCCTAATCAGCCATGGACACCTCACCCCTTCTATAACATTCCTTTTTGTCTTCTAGTCCATATAAGCATGCAAGATGGCAAGGGTATACGTCTTTCATGTGTTAGCCATTTGTCCTTTGTTCTTATCCACTAAGAGTGAGTAGGATGATGACATGTGGCATGCTAGGTGTCAAGAGAGGAGAGAGAAAATGATGGGTCATTCTCCTTTGTCTTTTAGTGGTCCAGTTTCCTTCCTTGCCAATTTTCAATCTATTTTCTACCAAAAAGACTAAAATTTATTTATCTGCAAAATATAAGGAAATTAACAAAATTAGGAGAATAACTAATAAAATCAGGAGGGAAATTAAATAATAACTTATCAATGAAGTACTAAAATAACCTTATTTTCGTAGAGTTATCAATTAGCCTTATACATGAAAATTGAGAGTTGATCACTAGTGGCTTATAATCGTAATATGTAAAGTCTGTAGACAATCTAGTTGATCTTCTCACCAAAGCATTATCAAGAGATGTGTTAAAGAGAATGTAGATAGGATAGGATTTAAATCCATTAATTAGGCATTAGTAATGGGAACCCAACTTTAGTTTAGTAACCTTTAAATTTAAAGTTCAATGGGTAATAACAAGTTACTGTATATACTTGCTTAACACTTGATTCCCATTCCTAAATTGTTTAGTCAAGTATTATCTATTGCGTGAGTTAGAGGATGAGTTTTAATCTTAATAGAGTAGCAACAAAATGTCTAGCAACATAACTATAAAAGAACTCCGCCTAAGCGATCATAGAAGTGGTGCCATTTCATATGAGAAAATGGTGAATTTTCTTGTACAATGATCACAAATACCAGGACGAGCACATGGCCGTAATAGTGCTACAAAGGTAATAGACCTCTTGAAACAAGCAGACAAGTCTTATATGTGTCATATTATTAAATCAATACTAGTTGTGGTTTAATCTGTGGACACAATTAACTTCATTAGATATTAAGATATGAACACTAATAGAAGATCCAAATCGATAGATACCTTTTTTAAGCATATTACTTGTTGTGTGACATAATGAATTAAGCAAAGATTTAGAACTAGCAGGGGAATGTTAAGTTTTTTGAAATGTTAAGTTTGGTAATTAAGTTTAAGCTACCAAAAGTTATGTCTAATACATATCAAATACACATAATTTGTTTGAAAGCTATGTCTAAAAGATATAACTAGTCCTACTAAACATGATTGTCCAAAAGTGATGACTTATTTGAAAAGGTATTTTTTGGGCAAAAGTGATAACGTATTTGAAGAGGTATCTTTTAGGCAAAAGTGATAACTTACTTGAAAATGAATCTTTTGAGCAAGACATATCCATTCAAAGTGTTTATTGGCCATTATAAATAGCCAAACTTATGTGCTTAATTTTTATTTGTAATTTCATACTTGTTTTAAGAGAGTTTTTGAGATTTTGTTATATTTTGGGAGATTTTTGGATCCTTAAGGAAGGTGATTGAAGTTTGTGCCTCAAAATCATTTCTTCCTTTTTTTATTTCTTATTTTTCTAACAAATCTATCTACTTCACTATGATTACAGCTTATTTGTTGATTTAGGAGTCTTTAAGTAAGCTATGGTAGTGCTCTTTTGGGTTCTCACATGTGTGTTTTTGGTGGATGATAGAGGGGATTTTTTTTTTGGTTTTCTCTCAAGCCTTTTTTTTTCTACAATCATTGGCCCCCTTTTGATGGTGAGTGCAGGTAAGTGTGTGAATGGGTACCCTATAAATGGGTACCCGGCACTACTCGACCCGATTAAGTAGGATTAGGGTAGTATATAATAGGGTTCGGGTAGTAAAATTACTACCCATCACGGGTTCGGGTAGTTACCTTAGAGTACCCGCTACCCGAACCTGATTAGAAATAATATTTAATTAATATGATATTTATATTTTTATATTAAAATTATTTATTATTAATATTGTATTTAATTAAATTAATTCATCAAATATCATAATTATGATTTTTAACTTTAATTTATATTTATTAGTTAAATTAAATTTATTAACTTAATTTTTTTAAATAAATTATTCCAAAATTGATTTTAAATTTAAATTTGAAAATCAAACTTTAACTTAATAAACGAGTATTTAACGGGTTCGGGTAGTTAAACGAGTATTTTTTACTTTATAGGGTTAGGGTTCGGGTAACACAAATCAAAATAATCAGGTAGTTAATCAAGTTCGGGTTTTATATATTCTAATCGGGTTCGGATTCAGGTATCCCAAAATTAGCGGGTACCCGACCTGTTTACATTCCTATGTGTGGTGGTTGAAGTTAAGGGCCTAAGTGTGTATTTGGGCAGAAGGCTCAAGTTAGCTTGGTGATGTGCAGCGTTTCAAGTTCTGCTTATCACTATGCCTGAATGGTAGATGAGGTTGATGCTTGAAACCTCCTCTTTTTCTTTTTTTTTTTAAACACCCTCCTTTTTTAATTGTTGATAATTAGGTTTTAAGAATATTAGAAATCTCTCCTTTGATCCTCGAACCACCATTGTCCTAGGGATCCTTGGCAATTTTGGTGTGTGGAGGCAATTAACAAGGGACAAAAGATAGGGGCCAACATTTAAGGGTGGCTGAAAGGGTAGCCTTAGTCAGAAGTAGGGAAATAAGGTGGCTGGCAACTAAAAATCAACTGCCAAGCTAACCCAACTAGTGCTGCTATACATGGCATCAGGTCAATTTTTTTTCTTTTCTTAATAAAACATAGATAATAGTAATAAATTTAATAAAACATAGATAATAATAACAACAACAAAAAACAACAGACTTGGTGTAATAACCTTAAATTTTATACATGGTACACAATGGATTTAATGCGTAAAGGTATAATTGGTATAAGGACACCTTGAAAGGGACAAGTAAAGCTATAAGTGTAGGGCCGAAAGTGTCTAGACACGTGAGTCCGCTGGCCTCCTGGAAGGTCATCCATCCCAAATTCGAAGAATATCACTATTAAGAGTATAAATAACCTTGGATAAGCATTTGATAAGAAACTATCAAAAGTTTCAGTTTCTGGACTTGGGACACAAGCTCCTGTACTGATAGGTAGTGGGCCCCACAAGAGCTCACACCCACCCAAAATATTGGAATCATCATATAATGATGATATATGACCTCAGTTAAGCCATTCAAACGCATAAAATTTCGATTATGGCTTATCTCGAAAAATAAGTAACAAACCGAAAAATGACGATTTTGTCCGTAAATCACGGGATCAAGTGGTCAAAATGGTCAATGTGGTTTGACTTTTAGGAGTTAAAAGAGTGTGGTCAAATCCTAAAAGTGATGGGTCAAGCCTCGAACTAAAATTGGCCAAGTTATAACCAAACCCAAATGAAATAATACTGAAAAATGGAAATTGTATGAAAAACCCTAATTATATTGATAATGGTCAGCTACTCCTATGATTAATCACATAATTTGGTATTACTATATTAGGATATGTATGGAATTGAGCAAATTAATTGTAGCTATACATTAAAATTAAAGAATAGCCTAGTAAAATATATGATTCAATTAATTTGAAAATCAAAATGTAAATTAGTAAAATATCTAATAAAGCTTCCTAGTTAAGCCTTATTCCTATTGGTTGATTGATTAATATATATACAATGTAACAACTCAACCCACTAGTGATATTGTCTACTTTGGCCCATTGAGCCTTACTGCTTTAAAAGGCTTCACTTAGCATCTCTCCCATGCTTTGTTGATGTGGGATTTGCCTAGGGGTGTAGCATACACCCTTTTGGGACTTAGCGTCCTTGCTGAGGTTTGCCTCACCATTGTTCAAGAGGTTACACTGAGCCACTCAGTCCATCAATATACCAATTATCCTCACACTTATATGCATGTGCCATGCATAAACGTGAATGCACAAAACCCATAGTTTTAATGTAGATATAAAGGTTGAAGTATAAAACCAAAATGCATAATATCATTATGCAGCAAAATCACTATGCTACATGCCATGTTTATCTATGCATAAAAATCAATTTGTAGTAGCATAAAACTTATATAAATATCCTTATGCATCAATCTTTAAAACAAAATATCTTTTCTCAATCATATAAAGTATCTGAGATCATCAAATATAAAAAAAAATCATAAATCGGTGCTCGTCATTTATGAGACTTGACATATTCCCTATTGTTCATTAACAAAAACGTCGACTCATGATAGCTAGTCATGGTTAACCTCCCTTATGGGATTTCGGTGTAACTGTTTATGATCATAGACTTATTTCAATGTAAGGGATTTTCCAACACTGAAGTACGCATCAAAACTTATGTCTGACAACATTTTCGATTTGAGATGGGCTCGTCAGGCAACATCCCCACTATACTATCAACTTTGTACCATTTTAAGCAACTTTACAAATTCATAATTAGCATGTCCTAGTCTAGCAAACCATAAAGAAGAAGAACACTCAACAATATAAGAAGAAGCATTATTTATTTCATTGATACTCAATTTGAACATTTCATCACAAGAAAAATCCGCACAAATACACCATTCTTAGATATAATGGCTTTATCTAAATCAAGAACAAATTTCAAGCCCCTTTTACATAATAAATTTGAAGAAACTAAATTCTTCCTAATTTCAAGAACATAAAAAACATTAAGTAAGGTTAATTATGGCCTGAAGTGAATTTCAGCTCGATTATTCCCTTGCCTAAAACATTTGTAGTAACATTGTTTCCTATTAGCACACTTTTTGGTTTCTTTAATTCATCATAGGACTTGAATTGAGCCTTGTTGTTGCAACCATGGACTGTTGCTCCAGAATCAAGCCACCAATCCATTAACTTAGTAGGATTTGCAATATACAATTCAATCAACGTCCCAACTTGCATATCAGAAACCATTACAACCAATTCGTTGACATCTTTCTCAATTAGATTTGTTTAATTGTTGGTTTCTACTTTGGGAACAAAAGTAAAATTCTTGGGAGCATTTCTAAATTTGCAATCTTTAATAAAATGACCTTTTTTGCCATAATAATAAGAAGGCAGATTCTTCTTGGAAGAAGATTTCTAGAATGCATTGCCTTTCTTTTGAGCTTTGAGTTTGTTCTTGCCAAAATTGTTACTTATATAATGAACCTTTGGTTCTAACAGAATAGCATTTCGTGCATGATTTTTAGCCTCAATCTGGAGGTGAGTTTGAAACTTCCCATAGTTGTAATTTCATTTGAATGCAACACTTTCTTCCTATACTCATTCCAAGACGGAGGAAGTTTGGATAGAATAGCCCCCACTTGGAGTGAGTCAAGAACATTTGTCTCCATTCCTACTAGTCTTGAGACAAGTATTTGCAACTCATGCACTTGATCCATAATAGGTGTGTCATCATTTATTTTAAATTCAAAATATATCATAGCAAGAAATTTGTCTATACCTTTCGTTTCATCTCTGTACTTTCTTTCCAATGTAACCTGATTTTCTTTTGGAGATGATATGTTTCAGTATAGATCCTATAGCCGATCGGTGGGAGAATTGAGGATGTGTCCACGAAAACTAAGTTCATCTTCTTCACGATTCAATCTTTCCTTCTTCATATCTTTAGAATCATTTTCATTTGGTGTTGATAATGGTAACAGATTAGGATCAAGCACATACAATACCTTCAATGTTGTTAGTAGGAAAGTTATCTTGTCCGTCCATCTCATGTGGTTAGTACCACCAAATCAATCCAACTTGATTGACTCTGGGTTCAAAATCTTCAAACTTGGGTTTAAAAGAAGTGCCATTTTGAATCCTTATGATTGTTAGAAAACAAGAAATAGAACAAAGAAGAAAAATGATTTTGAGGCGCAAATTTTAGTCACTTTCCTTAAAGGTTCAAAACCCCCCCCCCTCCCCCCCCCCCCAAGAAACAACAGAATCTCACAAACTCTCTCAAAACAATTATGAAATTATAAATAAAAATTTAGTACATAAGTTTGGATATTTATAATGGTCAACAAACACTTTGAATAGATAGGTTTTGCTCAAAAGATATACCTCTCCAAATAAGTTATCACTTTTGCCCAAAAGATACATTTTCAAATAAGTTATCACTTTTGGACTAATCATATTTATTGAGATAGTTATATCTATTAGACATAACTTTCTAACAAATTATGTTTATTCAATATGTATTAGACATAATTTTTGACAACTTAATTTCCAAACTTAACTTTTCGAATTACTTAACAAGATTCAATAAACCCGAGAGAAATGTTTTGAGAGTCACAAACCAAAAAAGAAGCCAAAAAGGGTTCAGGAACCAGACAGCAGCAGCCCAAGGCTTGGTGGCTGCAGCTGGGGTTCATAGTGGACCTAGGAGCGGCTGGACGACAGTGCAATAAAGGAGGAAGTCAGTTGCGGGTTTTTATCCGTAACAATGCGCATTTCTTGCTCTCTTTACCATTTCTTGCCTTCCTGTTTTATTAGTTTGATTGTTAAAAAGTGTGTTGTGTTTTTGACTTGTTGACCATTACATTAATTTTTTTTGGTAATAGACCATTACATTAATTGATAAATACATTGGGTGGACAAATTCTTTCTTCACGTGAGTGGGGAGCAAGTTCATCATTTACTTTGATGTTTGATAATTTTATTATTATATGCAACCGTTGATTTATTGACCAATACGTCATGGATAAATGTACCATTTGGTTGCGGGGTCTCTTTTACTCGTGATGAGACCATGGCTAAGCTTTGCGGTTCCTTCTACGCAGTGGTGTAGCCACGTTAGAAACTTGGGGTCAAATGATCCCACTGAAAATTGAAATATTGTTATAATGCATAGATGCAAATGCAAAATAAGTTATAAATTGATCTTCAAAAAGTAAAATTTTGAATAAATTGACCCCATTGAAATAAAATTTATGAATTAATATATAATATAATAAAATAATTTGAGGTCAATATATACTTAGTCAAAAATAGATATCACAAAAAAAGGAGTTAAGACAAAAACAATATTGGTATTATTCATGAATTGTATATACTAAAACTAGTTTTGATTTTATCAATTAGGACAAGTATGCAATTTTTTTTAATGAAAGTATAAGTACAAGATAAATTATGATTATATTTTAGTATTATACGTAAGAAATCAATGAATTATATCATATAAATAAACTAATTAAACAACAAACCAACATATATAAGTCGGATAAATCCACTATAAAGTTGGATCAAACTCATATATGACCAGACTTAAATATAAAATTTTAAGGTTCCAAAATTTTCTCGTTGTCATTAAGTCAAGATTTTGTTATTAGTATACAAGTAATCTTTTCAACTACAAAAATAGTGAAATTGATTTGTTACACAAATCAATAAGAGATAATTTGATTACATATATTGAAGAAACATATTAGTTATATTTATGATCATTCTTAAAAAATGAAAACTTTTTTAAAAAAAAATAAACTCTTTATGATAATTGTAAAAAGATAACTTTATATTGAAGATTTTTTTAGATTATTGTTCTCTATATAGGGAATTGAATTTTTAAATTCCACAAATTATCTATTACATGTTTATTTAATAATTATATAATTTATTATTTTTTAAATATATTTGAATGGATATATGTTAACTCTTTAATCTCATTTATAAAATTTAAAATTTTCTTGTGATATAAAATAATTATCCTTTTTCTTTTAATATTTATACTTAAATTTTGTAGTGATGTTGTAATTATTAAAAGATTTCGAATGAAAAGTTTTATATTCATATATACGTGTATTTTTAAAAATATATTTTTTCAATTATTTTTTTATTTTTTTATTTTCATAGATTAAGAAATAGATAATTTTTGATGATTGAAAAAGATAAAGAATATCAAATTTTTTATGAAAGAAAGATATATAATTTTAAGATATTTAAAAAAAAACAAGATATAATAGAAAAAGTGTAATTACTTTTGACACCACTGAATAATTTTCCTCGCTACGCCACTGTTTCTACATACTGATGGTAATGGTAAAGACCTTAGATTGGGCTTAATTTATTCTACGCCTATAGTCCTCATGTGTGTCTTTATGCGTGTTTGTGTGTGTACACAAATATGTGCAAGTATTTAAACTGTTAGATGTAATAATAATAATAATAATAATAATAATAATAATAATAATAATAATAAAGAAAGGTTTTTTCGAATTTAACCAAAGTGTTGGAAAATTTGGAACAAAATTAATAACTAACCCTCTACATCTGATTAAAATGTTGAAGGATGTAGAGAAATTTCGACAAGACTTATAAAGGTTAAATAAAATTTAAAAAATTTAAGAAAGAAATAATAATGAATAATCCCTAAATCAAAAATATAAACTCACTTAGATAGTGGAGTAAATGAAAACTCAACCGATGATGGAATTTGAAATTTCGCGAGTGTACAATATTCAAAAAATTCTTAGGTGAGAAGATGTTCCTTTTAAATTTGACCAAAGTATTGAAAATTTTGAGGAATTAATTTCAATATTAAAGATTTTTATTTAGTTTCAAAATCTAGTGTAAATAAAAATTGTAGTGAACTAATAAAATACTATAAAAGTGAAATTTTGATGAATTTCATAAAGCTATTAAAAGAAACCCGAAGACAAAGCCCTTTTAAAGAAATAAGTGTTTTTTTTTTAAAAAGCTCTTGAGGTGAGAAATTTCTTTGAGGATTTGACCAAAGTGTTAGAGAAAATCTTAAGGAAATTTTCAATATTTAAATAATAAATGTTGCACCAAAATTAGGTAAATTTATGAATGGTAAATTGAGTCTCTTATAATATATTAATCTGAAATTGGAACATCTTCACGAGAACGAGTGTATCTTGTAAATACTTTTGAGATGAAGATTTTTCTTAAAAAGGTTCGACTAAATTGTTGGGAACACCAAAGAAAATTTTAATATTTAATAATTAAATCTAAAATAATAACTAAAAATTAAATTACAAACCAAAGACCATCTTATTAAGAGTTTTTAGGATAACATACGACTAACAAGTACCATGTATCAAACAAGCATTATATGGGATGTTAATGCCTTCTTCGCAAGTAACCGTACTCCCGAACATAATTTTGGGAACGTAGACCAAATTTTTTCTTTAGAGTCAAATACATGATCAATCAAACTTTAGTAAAAAAAAGATTGGTTGCGACTCCATAATGTTTACGTCTAGAGATTAGGTTCTAGGACAAAATCAGTATGGCAAGATCGATATAATGCATTGAATATTTTACTTTTAAAATGTATCTTACAAAAATCAAATTTTCGTTGACAAAAAAGAAATTGCCAACTAAAATATTTTTTTTCTAATTGTTATTATAATTTGAAACTAATGTTATCTCATTTCTTTAATTTTATGAAATTGTCTTAACAATTTGATCCAAGAACCTAAGTTGCCACCAACTATTCAAACTTAGGTGTGATTGGTAACATATTCTAACAAGATATAAGACTTGGTTTACGTTCAAAGAATTTAGGCTCGAAAATATGGTTACATATGCAGAATGATTATTCATAAATAGTACCAATTAATTTTAGATTATCTTCAAAATTTGTCTTGTGTTTATATTAATTTCGATATAATTGTGTATTGAGAATATTTTTTAAGACTTTTCCATCGATTTAACTCCAGTCTTAGAAATTTCTCTCACCTTAATACATTCAAAAGTACCAATTGACTTTCTTGAACTCTGTCATCAAATAAATTAAGTGTTGTATAAAAATTAAATTTTTTTCTAACCTTTGGCTCTATGTATAATTTCTAATTTTCCTAAATCTTATTCTATATTATTTTAACTATTTACTTACAATTTATTTAGAAAACAAACATGAATTATGGTTAATTGAAAACTCTTCTTTAGGCATCCTATTAAATATGGTTCAAATTAAAAGAAGTCTTCTCACTTAGAATATTAAATATGCTAATTAATTATTAAATATAAAATTTGATAGAATTTAAAATGTAATTATATTAAAATGCAAATAATAGAAATTATCATTATTAAGATGTTAATCAATTATTGTAATATAAAATTTGATATTAAGATATTAATCAATTATTGTAATATAAAACAGATAATTATTATATACACCGTTCGTGGAGTTTTTTTGCTCCACAAGTGGTGTTAAGATCATGACACATATCCTATAAAAATATTTAAAAAATAAAATAATAAAATAAAACATGTATCATGATCCTAACTCTGCTTGTAGGGTAAAAAAACTCCACCTACTATGTATAAAATAATTATCCATATAAAATTTGATACACTATTATTAATTTAAAGAGTTTATATACTATGCATTAAAAATGTATAATTTTCATATACTGTCAATCAACTATAATTAACTGACAGTATATAAAAATTATACGATGTCAGTTTATCATATATAAACTCTAATTTAAAATGTAATTATACTAAAATGTAAATAACATGAAATTATAATGGCTAAGACGAATCAATTATTAAAAAAAATGCATTTTTAGCTTTCATTTTTTTTTAATCTTAGCTTGGTACAATAGAGAGAGAGAGAGAGATGTGATGCGGGTTGAGTGAGAGATAAAGGTATAATCCAATCAAGTCGATACAGTAGTTGATACTCAACTCATATTTGATCAAGTTTCAAATTTAGAGATCAAGCTCAACTTAAGATGAAAATCGAGCTCGATTAAGCTAGTTTATCAAACTTGATTTTCATGCTCGATGTCAAACTCAATTAAAAGTGCTTGAGTTCAAACTCGATTAAAAATATATTTTTAATTCACCAACTTAAGTTTAATTCAATTCATATTTTCAAAGATAGCACTGCTCGATTAAATTCATATATGTTAAGAAGTAATGATAATATTATTACAAATAAATTATCTACCAAAAAATTATTACAAATAAATTTCTTATAATTTCACGCTACAGCCTCTCAACCTTAAAAGGAAAAAACACAAACACGTGATAGGTAATAAATTTCAAACCCTTATTTTGAAAGGCTAATGAAATCAAATACCTCAAATAGATAATTATTATATACACTGACAATGAAATTTTTTTATTCTACAAGCAGCGTTAAAATCATGACATGTGTCTTATAAAAATATTAAAATAAATATAATAGGATATGTGTTATGATCTTAACGTTGCTTGTGGAATAAAAAAATTTCACTGTCAATGTATGTAATAATTATCCATCTTTAAGTTAAAACTGTTCATACATAGACAACCAATCCTTTGCTTTTTTTTTTATTCTTCTAGTGTTTAAATCACCAGCATTACTTCTTGATTGTAAGAACAAAATTCACAAAAAATATTCATACAGAGAAACTACAATTTTTTGTATATATATAGAAACAAAAAGGAAATAAAATTAAGTGAAATTTTCAAAGTAACCAAATCAAAACTCAAACAATCTGTGAAAAAATAAGCAGATCTATAACTAAGGGAAAAAAAACCAACACTTGAAAGTAAGTATAAAGAGAAAAATCAAAAAACAAATGAAAAATTAGAAAAAAGAAAAAGTAGAGCTATACCCATGTGTGCTTAGAGCAAAAAAGAACGTAGGTTAGCAAATAGAAATGAGAAAGGGAAAGGCGAGGAAGGTGGCCGCCGGATTAGAGAGCGAAGGGTGAAGAGGGTGGCCGTCGGATTAGAAAGGGAGTGAAGATGGTGGCTCTAGATCGAGAAGAAGGGTAGGGAGAGAAAAGTGGAGGCTGGTAAGTGGCTTTGAAAAGGTGAGTGGGAAGGAAAATAGGGTTTTTGCTTTTGGTTGCGTTTTTATAGAGATATATATAGGGTATATTTATAAATTAATAATAAAATTATCATAAAAATATATATTAAAGTTAGATAAGATTCACAAATTAATTAATTTGAGTATTTTAATATTTGAATTTGATTCGATGATAATTCAAATAAATTGAGCTCAATTTAACAAAAATCAAATCAAATTCAAATTTTGTTTAAGTCGAATCCAAATATCTTGTAAATACAAGTGTATTGTTTACACTCTTAGTGAGAAAGTCAGATGCGTGGAAAGTGCTTTTTTAGGAGAGAAGGTCAAGCTTGGAGAGGGCATTTTGGGATCAATTTTTGTTTCATGCGCTGTAAGGTAACTTCCCATAGATAAGACCCTTGCAATTACTTTGCTACAATGAAAGGTAATATTACTTTACAACCATTGTTGCCAACCAAACTATGTAAAATTATTACATTCATCAAATTGCAATGCACAGTACTTACTTTCATGGACTTGAAACTCAAACCCAAAAATAATTTCAAGTTTCATTTGCAAACTCAATTTGTCATTTCAAAACTCAATTGATAAAATCGAATTACTCTAAACTATTTCAAAAAAAGCCAGACAAAAATGGTCTCTTAAAAAATAAAAATATTTTTTTACAATTCAAAAGCTTATATAAATTAATAAATCCAAAAATTAAAATAGTAGCAATGAGCACAGAGACTCAGCCCAATAATCTTTGTCTAAGGCTTTCTAACCATTTTTGCTCTTTGAAATCTTGAGTGTTTCCAGCTTACCACACAATTCCATTTGCCCAGAAAAACCATAACAAAGAGAAAAATTAAAAATAAAATGTCGTATGCGGGTGTTTTGCAAACGCTAATCGGATTTGCTCAAAAAAAGAAAACGCTAATCAGATCATCAAATTTGGGATCTACGACTCGTAACTTCAGCCTTGTTAGCTGTCAAATCAGCAATCACACTGCCAAATGGATGCAGGTATGTAATTCCAATTTTACACTTTTTTTTTTAATTTCCAACCGAAATTTGTGGAATATTGAGGATGTCTTTTGGGTATTTTATGGGTTTTGTTTGAACTATTATAAAAATATATAAATTAGAATAATTTTGGTTGATTCTATTTCTTCATGTTTTTGGTTTTCTTATGGTATTTGAATTCAGTTATCAGGGTATTAACTTAACAATATGTTTATTTTCTTTGATTTTTTTTGGGGGATGCTAACAAGCTTAAATTTCAGTTATCCGTAATGAAAAAAAAAAAATTGGGTTATTTTTACCTTTTAAAAAAAATTACTAATGTGGAAATTATTGTCTTTAGAATAGAGGATTCGTAATGGATTATCTTGTTTTTTATCCTCAAATTGCCATATGTTTAGATCATTTGTAGTGCTAAGGTCTGAATATCGAGTATGTTGAGTCCCTCTTAATCTTTTCCTTAATAGTTACTCTAAGAAATTCCATTTTCAAGTCAAAGACCTGTGTTTGTTAGTCTAGCCTTTTACCTCCTGTTTGGTATTTTGATTTATTGAAGACTGGAAGATTATTGTTTTCAAATAATTGAAGCCAGATGAACTGGGTTTTAAGCAGTGATTACGTGTTTATAAGCAAAGTAAAACGCTTTGCAGATTTTTTTTTTTTTTAGTGTTACATGCGTGAGATTTGTTTCCCAGTGATTTAGTACTTCAATTTTGGAGAAAGCCTTAAGTTGTGAATAGCCTTTAATCAGTTGAATTTTGGAACCTGCTTGTTTCCTCTTTCCATGAGGATAATGGTTTTCACTATCCACTTGAAGATTTTGATGAGGCAGTGATACTCATGACTCTCTTTTAAAGTTTCATTGACATTATCTGGTCAATATAGATTTTTCCATGTACATAAGTTTGAGTTTTTGTCTTTGATATTGCTCAAGTATTTGTAGTTTTGAATAGGTGCATCACATAGTCAGTTTGTTTGCATTTTGATTTAATGGTTCTATTGCACTGCTTGTTCCTTTATCCATGTGCATAAATACCTTGTTACCTAGACATTGGATTTTGTGTGTGTAGACACCCTATTTTGTCCGGGGTCTTGATTTGTATAAATAATTAATTGGGTTGAGTGACATTGTATTTTAATTTAACAATTTAGAATTAGGCTAGAATTAAATTAGAATTTTTAGATTTAGAATTAGCATTAATTTAAAAATTAAAATTAAAATAAGATTTAGGAATAATAAAAAAAAGAGAAAAGATAAAAAGAAATAAAAATAAAATTAATTTTAGGATAGGATAATTAGATTTTTTAGGATAATTATTTGGATTAATATTAAATTTGATAGAGTTAGATTAGGATTAATATAAGAAATAGATAAAATGTTAAAAATAGGAGATAATTAATAGAATAGGTAGAGTTATATTAGGACTCAAATAAATTTTTTATTATAAAAAGGGGACTCTGGGGGAAATCAAGCACTCAACCCGATCACCACCACTGCTGTTCTGTCAGCTCATTTTTCTGCCTGCCTCTTGCACCACTGTTGCGAGCCTAGTCACCGCACAGCTACTGCAGGT
This sequence comes from Heritiera fomes, assembly GCA_032173925.1. Lineage (NCBI taxonomy): Eukaryota > Viridiplantae > Streptophyta > Magnoliopsida > Malvales > Malvaceae > Heritiera > Heritiera fomes. The sequence goes on along the minus strand of JAPDPM010000001.1, from coordinate 20,880,148 downwards.
TGTCGACCTATCACGTGGATGTTTGCACAGCCTCCGTTTGTGTTGCTCTTGATGATTGTTGCAAGAAAATAAGAAAGCTTTGCGAAAATGCTTCAGGCACGCCACTTTGGAAATATTAAAGAAGAGCTATAGCCAGAGAACATGTGGAAAAGGGAATATAAAGGAAAAGAAAAAAAGCCAACAAGAGGTGAGGTTATTGCCCAGGTAAGTTTTTGTTTTATTATATTAATTGGTCAATAATTTAATAGGAGGGTTTGATAGTTAATTAATATCGGATTAATAATTTGTATATTAAAATACTAATATTGCATGATTTAATTACTTTGATAATATTTGATTAATACATATTGAATAAATAATTTGTATGTTGATATGATTTGTTTAGTTTAATTTGTATGATATATTTTATATTTTGTATGTTTAGTATGATAGATATTAGATAAATAAAATAATAAAATAAATTAAATTAGAAAAAATACAAATAAGAATAAATGGAATAAAGATTGAATAAGTAGATAACAAAATTAGTTATCAAAGATGAATATGGATTATGCCGAGGATGAAACTCCAATAAAGTCAATTGGTACTCCTTGGATTTTCTAGGTGAGAGGATTCTTCTTGAGTTGAGCCAGATTAATGGAATACTTGAGGAGAATTTTCAAGAAAACATAATTCATGTTCACTTTAAAGATATAATGAAATAAAATAAAATAACGAATCGAGAATAAAGAAATAAGGTAATGGGATGATAATAAAAGAAGTAAATGTGACATATGCCGATGATGAAATTCTAAGAAAGTCAATTGGTACTCCTTGGAATTTCTAGGTGAGAGGATTCTTCTTCGGTTGAGCCAGATTGATGAGATACTTAAGAAGAATTGTCAATAACCCATATGTCATGTTTATTTTTAAAAATATAAAATAATAGAATTAAAACAATACAATAAGAAGAATAAGATTAGAAAATATTTAAAGATAAGAATTCCGTTACTCAATCAATCCGACGATGGAGTTCAAGAAAGTCGATTGGTACTCCTTGAACATCTTGAGGTGAGGGGAGTTTCTAAGATTTGAGCCAGATTGATGGAATAGTCTTAGAAACTTTCCCAATATTTAATTATCAAAACTAATACAAACATAAAGGCAAATTTAGACTAAACTTAGAACTAAGTGGTACCATTTTAGAATGGGCGTCGTGGGGGTGCTAATCCTTCCCCACACGTAACCGCACTCCCGAACCCTATATTCTTTGAACGTAGACCATGTCTTATCCTTAGACAAGAGTAGGTGACCAATCACACCTTAGGTTTGAATGGTTGGTGGCAACTCCTTGATATAAAGTCTAGCGGGTTAGGTCTTAGGACTTGACACGTTATGACAGCTTGGCGACTCCACTGGGGACTTTAGAGAGTCAGGCCAAAGATTAGTTTGAAGATTAGTCTAAGTTTGCCTAGAAGTATTTGGAAAATGTATAATAAAATGTTAATTCATTCCTTCAACACACACAATATAATGATGCACAGGGATGGAACGCAACTTCGTCAATAGTTTGAATACAGGTCCTTTAGTTTCACTAAGTCTTAAAGAAAATATAGAAAAAAAAATCTTAAGGAAGCTTGACGTTCAAAAATTTTCTCAAAATTTTTCCTCCCAGTAGCTAGAACTTTGCGCAAAAATATTTATCCCAAAACCCATTCATTTAACATAAAGAATAGAAGAGTAATAATTAGTAATGACTCAGAATATAATGAATGATTCTTTGGTTCAAAATTTGTGAGGCAATACTAGCAAAAAAAATTAAAAGAAAAAAAAAGATAACGAATGGAATACACCCAAGCTTATGTTAGAAGGAATTTTCCGATTTATGCATGTGCAGATACATACGCACACAAGCAGCAAAATGTAATTGGAGTAATTAAAGCTGCCAGATTATGAAGGATAAGTCGTATTCGTTCTTTTGTTTCTATTTTTTAGAAGAGAAATAAAGAAAATAAAGTTTTAGATGTAACAAAAAGAATTGTAAAATAATCTAAGGGAAAATAGGAAATGTTCCTTTTTCGTGTCCTAGCATTATATTGTTTCTACAATAATATAGCTTTACTGAAGGTTGGGTCTCTTTAGTTTAATTATATGCTTGGCTTGGATACTTGATAAGCTAATAGGTGCCCAAATTGTTCTTCACTGACATCCACATGAACTAGTAAGGCACCCCAATCTTCACCCATTATAGGCTTCAAACGGTAAAGGTACAACGTGAGTGGGAGTATTTCACTGGCCTATGTGGAGGTTACCACCTCACAAGGGTAAATGTACTTTACTCCCTTTAAAAAGGACAAGCTCGAGTCGAAGGCTAATGCATGCACATGCAAGTGAAGTGCATGTATTAAATGTCTTATGAAATTTAAAGTTTAAGGCAAAATCTTGATAACCTTAAACTACTTAATGGCTTAACTCTCTAATGTCCCCAGTGGAGTCGCCAATATGTCATAACGTATTAAGTTTTGAGAAAACCTAATAGCTAGATCCAAAAACTACGGAGTCGCCACCAAGCATTCTACCTAGGTGTGATTGGTCACTTATTCAAATTACAGATAAGACTTAGTCTACATTGAGAGTTCTAAGTTTGGGAGTATGGTTACGTATAGGGAAGGTTTTAAGCACACTATAACACCTATCTTAAAATACTCATTGTCTTATTTTTGATAAATACACTTAAGATGGTTTGAGAAAATTATAGGTGACAAAGCAAATTTACAATATGTATCAAGCATTAAAGATTACTTAAGTTTTTGTCATTTCAAAATACATGTCAATTTAAAGATAACAATATCCCCCATTTTGATATGACAAAACTTAAGGTAAATTTGCTTTGAAAATTCTTTGAAGAAATACTCCACCTCAAATAAAACATGGTTTTAAACATAAAGCTCCCCCTTAATATGAACATGATTTTCAAAAGAATTTACTAAATCCCATTAGTTCTCCCCCTTTTTGTCATAGCAAAAAGAAGGGTAAATAAAAATTGTTTCTCCCACTAAAAATATGGCTTAAAATTTTGAAGACAAAAAGAAATGCTCCATCCAACAAGAAATATATTAGTACATGGGACTTATAGCACAAATAACTAAATCAATGTCCATAAAAATTATAAGATGTTTGTGCATGCAAAGGACATTGCTTATGGTCCTATACCAATTCTTCATAAATAATTTCCAAGAAGTTCTCAATTGATAAGCAATGAAGCAAGTTGTTTATAAATTATCTACTACCTTCTATAACTTGCTCATTTCAATTCTATCAAGTACCTAGATATGTCAATTGTCTTTTAAGGTCCAACTAAGATGCATGTCAATACATCACGATTACGAGCTGAACTTAGAGGACATATTATTTGCATTAAGCTCATAAACTATTTTCAAGAAAAAATGCACTTAGAATTAATACATATATCAATTAACCACAAATTCTAGCACAAAAGTGTCTCATGCAAAAGTGTCTTAAATTCCTCCCTATTGGTCATTTCAATCTAAAGAGAAGGAGAAGAAATGTCAATTTAAAGCTCATACCGATAGTTACCAATGGTTGACTTAACCATTTTGCATGAATTCAATTGTTATGTGTGGTGTGTTCATGTTAAGAGAATAGTCAAGTCAAACACGCAAGAACATAATCATACACCACCAAATATGCATATGGATTCAAAAGCTCATGTCATTCAAGCGCACGCATTTGCTTCCATAATCTTAAAAACAAAGAATCCTATGCTTATTTTCTAATTGAAGATCTTAACTAATTATGAGCAAGGAAATATTCAAGATTACCACTTTAATCTTGTAAGAGCCTCGCTCGTCTCACAAGGCCGTCAGCAAGCATCCCCTTGGCGTTCTCCCACGCCCCAGGTTTACTCTTACAACATCGTCAAGGCCTCGCCCGTTCCAGTGGGCCGTCGGCGATGTTGTAAGAGTAAACCTTAGGCATGGGAGAACGCCAAGGGGATGCTCGCCGACGGCTTGGTGAGACGGGCGAGGCTCTTACATAAAAACATGTGTTTTTATTGTAAGAGCGTTGCTTGTCTCACCAGGCCATCAGCGAGCATCTCCTAGGCTTCCTTATTGCCCCAGGTTTACTCTTACAACATCATCAAGGCTAGATTTCATATCAATAAAATCATACTCTAGACTTCATATCATATCGGTTAGAGACTAGGCTAGATCCCTATCATCTCTCTATCAATAAAGACTTAAATCACTGTAGCTAGTAGTGAAAATCATGTCATCGTCCCCTGGAAACCAACTAGGGTGCTATCTATGGTCATAAACCTCATCTCTCTCAGCCCCACTGATCAGGCGTGACTGAGACCTGTCCACGACTATTGTCGGACAAGCATATATGCCTAATAAGCAAAGCTCCAATTAGGCGGTTTCCACTATGCTTTATTGAATTTAATTCTTTTAGGGTGCCTACAGTCTCATAAAACATTTAAATCTTTATCTTTCTTTTCTATATCATGTAAAGCATATGGTAAAATTCTGTATGAGATTTCATATATCAAAATATATGTATATACCATATACTTTCATTTCAAAACAAATCAATACTTTTCAGTATTCATGTAAACATTATTATAATGCTTCATGTTATAAGAAGGCATGCTTAAATGCGATGCTATAAACCATTTTAGTATGCAGCTTCAGTAATATTTTCATCAAATACGCTGAAGCGATTCATTCAACTTGTCACCATCAATTATTCAATTTCAAGACTTTCTTTCTGTCAAATCAAGAAAAATCACTATTCAAGTCATTCAAGATTCATTTCATTCAGTATTCAAATTGTTCAATACTCTAATTATTTAATAACCAGATCACTTGGTATTCAAACCATTCGGTATTCAATATCCTTTTTCGATAATTATCGACTATAATAATCATTTGTACATTTTAATATCGATACTAGAACCACATCATCAGTGTAAATCCTCTTAGTATCTATGAGCATCTAAATATCATGTTTCCATATAGTCATCAGGATACTGAAATTATGAATTACTAATATCCTCATTCGATATCTATTCCAGAGTCGACATCGAGGATCATAGAACCACAAGATCAATAATCGCTTATCAAATCCATTTATGATTTGACCTATTGGTACATATTTAGAATTTTCGACTTGCGGTTCAATTTCATTCACTATCAAAAAATCATATCACAATCCTCAATTCACTTTTCATATGGCCTGTAGAATGTAATATCATGTTAAAATTATCTATAAAACGTCCTCAATTCAATTTTTGATTGGCAATTTACCACTTAAAAGAATTTGCCAATTTCCACTATCAATAATGTTTCAATCATTTAAGTCGCCTTGCAACTATCCATAGTATTGCAAAAATCTCAGTTCACATCTATTTAACATCGATATCACAATCATACCACTAAGACGGTCCATTTATTTGAATCTATCAATTCTATAATCGTCACTCGATTGATAACTTCGCAATTCTATCAATCGACCATCTAAATCACAACTTCGATTTTTTTTCTTTTAAGTTGTATCATATAATTATCGTCACTTTTATCCGTGATCTGTCTAATAAATAATTTTGCCTCAATCTCAACTTGATACCATTTGTGATATTAAAATTACTTGATTTATCGATTCTCTAAGTTTTAAACCATATAATCCATCACATTATCGTTTTCAATGATCTATCTTCTCATCGATTTCAATATCAAACTCTTCCGGTAATACCATAAAATCCTTTTAATATTTATTTTCAATAATTATCTCCAAGATTCCATTTATGTGAGAAACTTAAACTTTTTCCTCAAATATTTTCCTAAAATTTCGGCAGCATAACGACTTAATTTTTACTAAAACTCCTGCACGAAAAACAGTTTATAATTACAGCCGTTGATTCTCACATTTTCTTTATCTCTTACTAAGACCCCCACCATCAGTTGTGAGTCCTCTTAGCATTTTTAACATCAATTAAATAAATGCATCATATATAAAAATCATAATTCCCACATACAATATAAAGCTATTAATGCTTTATAAAAGTATCTTATTTGGTACTGAAGCTTAACGCCTTGACGAGCTCCTAGCGTCGTCGAACACCAAATCGCGCCTGTCACTTCCGCTACAATTTTCACAACACCAATGCACTTACGTGAATATGTGACAATAAAATTATTCAATAACATCAATAATTTATTTTTCCTCAATTTTCCTTACCTTTTTTTTCTTCTTCTTCTTCCTTTTTCTTTTTCTTTTCTTTTCTTCTTTTTCCTTTTCTTTTCTGTTCTCTTTTTTTTTTTCAGGCCTGAACCGGTTCCGATCGGTTTAGGCCGGTTTGGTTGGGCCGGCTTCTGCTGGCCGGTTCAATTACCTCCCGCCGGCATCACCGCCGGTTCGCACCTTCCACAGCTAGCCACAGTTGCAGGGATGCCGGATCTGGTCTCGGTTTCCCCAACGGCGGCACCGACGGTGGCGAATCTGGACTGCGGGTTTCGACCTCTTTCTCTTTTCTTTTCTCCCTCCTTTCTCTTCCTCCTTCACCATCGGCCACCTCTTTTCCTTCCCCTTACCTTCGCCGGTGTCGACGTTGGAGTGGCGGTGCTCGGATTGGCCGGCACCGCCGTTTTCCTTTTTCTCCTCTCTCTTTTTTTCTTTTCTGTTTTCCGTTCGCTTTTCTCCTTTCCTTTTCTTTCCCGTCGTCAGCCCTTTCCTCTCTTGCCGACGACGATTCCTTTCCCGATCTCCCTTCCCTTGGCATCGCCGGTGTCGACCGACATTTCTCTTCTTTCCTACTCCTCTGTGTAAAACAGAGGGAAACAAGGAAGGGGGGAAATCGGTTTAAACCCACCCCCCCCCCCCGATTTCCCTCCTTTCCATTTTTTTTATTATATATAATTATATTTATATAATTTATATAATTAAAATTTAAACACATATATATATCTTCTTTTTTTTTTCATATAAACCATTTATGTTTATATATATGCACTTTAATTTACACTACTATATATATATATATATCTCATATATATTCAATATATATGAAAAATATATTCTTCATATAAACTATTTATATATTTAAACTTAAATTTTAAAATGCTATATATATATTTCATATATTATATATGTACATAAATGTACAATAAAATAAATGTATTTGTTCCATGATATAAAATAGTATATATATATATATATATATATATATATATCAATGTATAATATATACATATATTCCATATGTAAATATATATTTATCAAAAGTATATTTATATAATATCATTATATAAATATATCAAAATACATATTTTATTTCTTATTACGTTTTGGATTTCTTGATATCCGAATTTATTTTCTCCAATTTCATTCTTATTTAATTTGGATTTCAATTTGTCCAAATTAAATTTTTCGGATACCTTACATTTATTTAGAAAATTCTCAGTCTTCACAATGTAAGAGATAAATCATGCATAGTATTCTTGCCTACTAGGAAATTCTTAAGATGAGTTTCTTTGTGTTTTGTATTGTAGCCTAACCCATTTTTGTCAAAAAAAGTTCTTTGGGTCTCAAGCATATGATCCAATTTTTGTTGACCCATATAAAACCTAGAAAATGAGTTATGCAAATTTGTATTCATTTCATTAAACTCATTTATCTCTAAATTTGCTGCTTTTAATTTCTTTTCTAATTCTATCTTGGCATTTGTCAAGGCTTCTTTTTCTATTTTCAAATTAGCAATGATTTTTCTATATTTAGAGTTCATGCATTCAAATTCATTTGCTAATTCATTAAAGGCATTTTGTAATTCATCAAAACGATAATCATTGCCTTCACTAGAGCTAGAACTTGTCTCATCATCACTAAAGGTCATAAAACAAGAATAGGCTACCTTATCATCTATGTTTTCCTCATCGGAGCTTTCACTATCACTCTATGCAGCCACAAATGCCTTTTCCTTAGGCTTTCTATCATTTTTCTTCCTAAGTAAGGGACATTCTAACTTACTATGATTCGGTTCATTACACTCATAACACATTATAGGGTCTTTTTCTTTCCTACTTGACTCTCCTTTCATTACTTCTCTTCTTTGAGGTATCCTATCATTCTCTCTACCCTTCATCCTCATGAACCTATTAAATCTTTAAGTAAACATTACCATTTCCTTTTCTTCCTTATCTCCACTCTCATCACTATCATCTCTAATGTTCTCATGAGTGGAAGATTTAAATGCTACCCCTACTTTCTTTGAAAGCACTTCATTTCTTTTCAATTTCATTTCATGGGTAAGTAGGGAGCCCATAAGCTCATTTATAGACAAGGTATTAGGATCCTTAGACTTTTCTATTGTGGTTACCATTGCCTCCAAGATTTAGGCAAGCTGTTCAAAATTTTTTTTACCATTTCAATGTTGGAATAGATCTTGCCTAAAGCCTTAAGTCCATTAATTATATCATTAAACCTAGTGAACATATCACTAATGGACTCATATTCTTTCATCCTAAAGAGCTCATAATCATGTGTGAGCATACATACTTTAGTTTCTCTAACTTGATTTGTCCCTTCATGTGTAATGGCTAATTTGTCCCATATTTACTTGGCATTTTCACATAGGAAGACTCTATTATATTCAATGGGACCTAATGCACAAAAGAGAGTGTGCATAGCCTTGGCATTCAATTATGCCAATATCATGTCATTCATGTCTCACTCATCCTCACTCTTAGGGACATCCTTTCCATCTACTTTCTTCATTGGAATTTTGGGACCATTAACTATAACTCTCCACATTTTATAATCATTTGATTGCACAAATAACATCATTCTAGTCTTCCAATATGAGTAATACTCTCCATTGAAAAGTGGATGTCTAACTAATGAGTGTCCCTCTTCTCTTAGAGGTGTACCTATGTTCAAATGAGCCATTTATGATCGTTTTGCTCGATGGATGTTAATCCAAGTCAATCTCAAGCCCAAGCTCTAATACCAATTATTGGCTCTATAACCTAACCGAGAGGGGGGTGAATCAGTTTTTAGCTACCGTTAGGTTAGATTTGTAGTTCTTTTAAATTCTCTAGCCTATGTTGAAGTTTCCTAAGTTCTTTAGGCTACACAAGCATACAATTCAAATTCAATACAATAATCACAATATAATTGCAAGTAAATAAAGAGTGTAGGGTAAGAGAATTGTACGTAAGTGATTTATAGAGGTTCAGCAACCTTGCCTACGTCCTTTACCTTGAGACGCTCCAAGGATTTTCTCCAAATTCACTAATCTTGAATTTGTATTACACTCCCTCTTTTTGTAGGCTCAAGATTAACCTCCTTCTTTTTCAAGGCTTTAGGGAAACTTATCCCCTCCTTTTTCCAGGCTCAAGGAGTAAACCTTAACTACCCAAATCTCACTCACAGTAAAGCACTCAAGAGTACTCTCCCCTTTACAAGATGTGAATGCGTACAAGGGATGTAATCAAGAAAAGCCTTTAAATAGGCAAGTGATTACAAAGGTTAAGCATAAGAAGAGAAATTCTAAAGGATTTGCGCTATGATATATAAGAATGATGTAAGTGATGGAAGATATTGAATTTCTAGCTTTTGCAATCCTTGAGAAGCTTGGAGAAGATGAAGAAAATGAAGAGTGAAGTGTCTCAACTGCTCTCCCCTCTTGTTTTGAGCTTCCAAGCCTCTATTTACAATCCCTTGAATGTATTCTTGATGTTTGGCAGAGCCAAAATCAAAAGTGACTATTGTATCTCACAAAAACTAGTCGTTAAAGGCTTTTCACGTGGTAAGAGATTGATCGTATGCCCTAGGGGATCGATCCTGTCCTTCAATTTTGCTTCCTCGAGCTTTTTGCCACTAGGGAATAGATCCCTTAACATGAGGGATCGATCCCTATCTTAGTTCTGCACTTTCCTAGGCTATTTTAGGTTAGAAATGATGTAATTCTTGGCTTTAATTCATCCTAAAACATTTTTCAATTTTATTGGAGTTTTTCTTGACTTTTTCCAATGAAAACTTAGTCCAAAGTGACCATTGTATCTCACAAAAACTAGCCGTTGGAGGCTTTTCATGTGATAGGGGATCGATCGTATGCCCTAGTGGATTGATCCCTTACTTCATTTCTCACCTCCCAAGCATTCTGCCATGAAGAGATCGATCCCGTCCTTCAATTTTGCTTTTTGGAGCTTTCTGCCACTAGGGGATGGATCCCTCAACATGGGAGATTGATCCCTCATCTTGGTTCTGCACTTTCCTTAGCTATTTTGGGTTTAAAATGATGTAATTCTTGGTTTTAATTCATCCCAAAACATTTTCCAATTTTATGGGAGTTTTTCTTGACTTTTTCAAATGAAAACTTAGTCCATAAACTTCTTAAGTAATTTTCTAAAATTGTGTTCAATATATTCTTGAGAAAACTACTTAATGAAAACATTTAAAGCCATTTTATAAAAGATTAAGACCAATAGGAATAAGCAATTAACTCATGGTCCTATTTTTTATAAATACACTTAACATGGTTTGAGAAAATCATAAGTGACAAAGCAAATTTACAATATGTATCAAGGATTAAAGATTACTTAAGTTTTTGTCATTTCAAAATGCATATGTCAATTTAAAGCTAGCACCATCCATCAAACTGGTAAGACCTTAACGAAATCTTCTCACCTTAAGAATATTTAGAGAAACTACTCAAGCGCAATCCCTTTTTAATTCCATCATCGGAATAATTCACACATATTCAAATATTTAATATTATTTCATTTTATTTTATTTCTAATTATTTTAATTCTTTATTAATTCTTAATTATTTAATTTTATTATTTATGCGTATAATGAGTTTATTTTAATTAATTAATTTAATTTTAATTCTTATGATGAATTGGAATTATTAAATATTTGAAATGTTCTTTTAAACCTTCCATCAAGCTAGTTAGACTTGAAAGAAATTTCCTCATCTTAAGATATCTAAAAATACTACTCAAGTGCAGCCCCTTTAGAATTCCATTGTCAGATAATTCAAATTCATTTTCTTAATTTATTTTTATTTTAAATTACTAACCATCTTATAAATTTTAATATTAATTTAATCTTCTACCTGTAAATAAATTTCCATTAGTTAACAAATTGAATTTTAAATCCAAAATAAAATGAACAAAACATAAATTGATAAAATAAGCTAAAATGAATATATTAAATAAATTAAACAAAATCTTCAGATATACTATAAAGCTAATTTCCTAAGAGATCTCATAAATGTCTTAAAACACAATCCATGCTTAAACTAATATAAACTTTAACCAACAACAATAACAAAGCATCATGTTTAAGAAAATAAATAAAATATTAAAGAATATATCATCCCATAGAGACTGGTGTCACAAAGCCTAGTTAAGCACTAGATTCTATTACCTTAGGTATATCCTAGCAAATTATAAATTTTTTTAGAGTATGTGATCTACAAGGCTTAACAAAACAAAATAAAATAAATGTAAATAATAAAATAAAATGAAATTAAAAAGCAAATACACAGTGGAAATGGTGAAAATAAAATAACTACAAAAGAAAAGAAAAAATGCAAATTGGTAAATTAGAGGGGTAAAAATGTAAATTCCTAGAAAAGGTCTAAATTGCAAATAATGAAATAAGCATGAAAATCCTAAAATGAAAATAAAAATACATGAACTAGGTAAAACTCAAATTAAATTGAGACTTTAAGCATTCCACGCTAACCCAAACCAACTGGTTTTGGAGTTAGTGGTGTATTCCTTCACTGAGCAAAAAAACCCATGTCTTGCATGCTTTTGGTGAGATTGAATTTTGAGACTTTAAGCATTTGCTTACCCTTCAGGGTTTGTCTTTGTCCCACATTGAGAGTGTTGTGTGTGGTGTGTGAGTTTATAAGGAATTCTACGCTAACCCAAACCAACCGGTTTTAGAGTTAGTGGTGTGTTCCTTCACTGAGCAAAAAAAACCCATGTCCTGCGTGCTTTTAGTGTAGTTGAATGTTGAGACTTTAAGCATTCACTTACCCTTCAAGGTCTATCTCTATCCCACGTCAAGTGTGTTGTGTGTGGTGTGTGAGTTTATAAGGAATTCCACGCTAACCCAAAGCAACTGGTTTTGGAGTTAGTGGTGTATTCCTTCACTAAGCAAAAAGCCCATGTCTTGCTTGCTTTCGGTGCGGTTGAATGTTGGGAATTTAAGCATTCGCTTACCCTTCAAGGTTTGTTTTTGTCCCACATCTAGTGTGTTGTGTGTGGTGTGTGAGTTTATAAGGAATTCCATGCTAACCAAAGCCAACCGGTTTTGGAGTTAGTGGTGTGTTCCTTCACTGAGCAAAAAAACCCATGTCCTATGTGCTTTTGATGCGGTTGAATGTTGAGAGTTTAAGCATTCACTTACCCTTCGGTGTTTGTTTCTATCCCACATTGAGTATGTTGTGTGTGGTGTGTGAGTTTATAAGGAATTTCACGCTAATCCAAGCCAACCGGTTTTAGAGTTAGTGGTATGTTCCTTCACTGAGCAAAAAAAAAATTAATTAAAACTAGAAAATAATGCATGAAATAACTAACTTAATGGAAACCTTAATTAAAAGCCTAATTAACCTTAACCGTAAAATTGACACAAATTGTAACCATAAACTAATTCCTAATCTAATGCAACACTAATTTAATTAAATGCATGAAATCCTCCTACTAACTATTCTAACTAATACATGTAAGAAAATGTATTTTTGAAATTTTAAAGAATGAGTTGAAATGCAACATAACATAACCTTAAACCTAACTAAAGCTTAATGCATGATTTAAAACCTAATCTAAACTTAACCTTTAAAACAGCCCACTAAAGTCAATACATAAAAATGGAGCTTAAACCCAAGCTAATGCTTTCAAATGTTAATGATAGTGGCCTAAAGACTAATCCTAACTAACTCTAACTTAAACAATTTTTTAAATTTTTTTACAAGATATCTAAAAATTGCTTTAATACATTAAAATAGACTCCTAAAACAGTAGATAAAAAAACTAAAAAAAATCATATAGATGCTTTAATAAAAATTACCAAAGAAACCTACTCTATACTAGCTAAAAATGACGCCAAATCCCTACATTGCCCTCCTTGGAACTTTTTTTGATTTTTCTACATTATTTAAAAAATAATTTAACTCATTAAAATAGACTCCTAAAACATTTGATAACAAATACTAAAAAATTGTTTAGAAGCTTGAAAACAGAAAAGGAAAATACCTACTCTAAACTAACCCAAAACAACACCAACTCCCTACATACCTTAATTTTAACATTTTTTTATTTTTGTTTTGAATGATATTTAAAAACCACTTTAACCCATAAAACTAGACTCCTAAATCTGTAGATAAAAAATACTAAAAAATCATTTGAAAGCTTTAAAATAGAAAATAAAAATTACTCAATTGACTTATAGATCAAGCTCCCTCACAAGAGCTATGAAAGTAGTTTTTCAACCTCTTAAGCTCCCATGATCATGAGACTCAATCATGAACCAAAATAACAGAAAAAGAAAGAGAAGAAAATGATTAAAGTTGCTGGAAATTTAAAGAAACAAAAAGCTTAAGTAAAGAATGCAAGAAAGTAGTAAAGAGTAAAGAAAAATATCATAAAAACTTGTATTTAACTCGCAAAAATGTAAAGAACATTAAGGAAATAAAATGAAAAGTGCTGGAAAAATAAAAGTGCTGGAAAAATAATAAAACTAAACCCTAGGTAGCCCATCTTAGGCTAGGTCTCATAAAGTAGGCTATACAATCACTTAACCTAGGGATACAAGTGTAATCTCCTATCCTAGATGAATTGGCATTTTTGGCCACTTGTCTCTATGTCATTTACTTCTCAAAGTAGATATTTTCATGTTATTTAAGTGCCCTTATCAGCCATGGATACCTCATCCCTTCTAACACCTTTCTTTTTGTCTTCTAGTCTACATAAGCATGCAAAGTGGTAAGAACATTTGTCTTCCATGTGTTGGCCATGTATCCTTTGTTACTATCCACCAAGAGTGAGTAGAATGATGATGTGGCATGCTGGGTGTCATGAAAGGAAAGGGAAAATGATGAATCATGCTCCTTTTGTCGTTTAGTGGTTAGTCTCCTTTGTTGCCCATTTTCAGTCCAATTTCAACCAAAATGCCTAAAATCATCTTAAATATATTTATTTGTAAAACATGAGAAATTTAATAAAATTAGGGAAATAATTAATAATATAATGGGAGAATTAAATAATAATTAATAAATTAATCACTAAAACAACCATATTTTCATAGAGTTATTAGTGTACTGTACGGATTTAATGGTTTTCATCTATGAAAGAGTTCAATTAAGTGAAAATTGAAAATAAGGGTTTAATTTCTTGTGAAAAAAGTTAGGTGTTCAATTATTAAAATCATTTTTTTACGAGTGTCTTTTTGACCCTTTAGCCTTAATTATTTGATATTTATACAAATAAAACGCAAATTTTAGATGACTCATTGGTACCAATATGTTGTGGGCTGTTAATAATTTAACATGCGTAATTGTATTCTTAAATCCTAAGCTTTAAGGTTGACAAGTACTTTGTTCTTAGATGTATTTGTCCTTAGATGTTTAGTTAATAAATTTACTGATTTTCTATATGAAAAAAGGGACATCTGGAAAATAAATTTGTTTTAATTTTCTTGTCCCAGCCTCCCAGTTGTATGATCTATTGTCATGGACCAGTCGCCATAGATTGGAAATGTGTACTCCATTTTCTTTTTCGTATATATTGGTGTGGGATAGTAGACTGGAAATAGTATTACTCGGTTTCGTGTTTCGTGTAAATTGGTGTGGAGTGATAGACCGGCAAAAATATAACTGGGTCCCCGTTGTCTGCCTGCCATAAGTCCACTCATTTTCACGAGGTCAAGAAAAGTAAGGCAAGGTCTTCGAATGGGAATGGAAAAAAATACAGGTCTGCAATTAAGTACAGGTCTGCGATTGAGATTGGAAAAAAATTTTATTTCATTTATTTTGATTTCGAGTTATTTTTCCTTAAAAATAAAGTAATTAAAGAGTTAAAAATAAATTCGTTTTCTTGGTTATATAGTTAAGTTTTAATATTAGATCTTCCCAAAAATTATACTACCAAAAAGTGTGAAAGCACGGCTGTTTTTTTGAGGAGTTTTAATAAAAATATTAGATCAAATTGAACGATCGGATTTGAACAAAAGTTTAAACAAATTTATAAACTTCGAGTTTGGAACTTATTTTAAAATTTAAGACTTAAGCCTGATTTGATAATTATATTTATAAATATATAATATAAAATATACTTGATATAAATAAATAAGTAATGTCTAAGGGCCTGTTTGGATTCCACTGAACTAAAGGACAAAAACATTTTGCATATGAGACAGAATTTTGTGGAAAGTAAAATTACTTTTTTAGCCTTGATTCTAATTTTTTTTATTATTTTATTAGAAAACATATATCTTTAATAATCTTTTTTATATTTTCAATCTCACCGTAATTAATTTCACCGTCTATTCAAATTAATTTTAAATATTGTTAATTTTTTTTTTTGTGTAGAAGGATTGTTAATTGCCGATAAAGATAAAACAGTAAAAAGAAAAAGAAAAGAAAAAAATTACCCTAGAGAATAAATTAGGTAAAGCCAGAAAAACAAATCGGTGGGGAGTAGAAGACCTGCAAAAGATTGATGCTCGAGTCAAGAGAAAGAAAAGCAAAGTCATTGTCTAAGATTGGAATATTGAAAAAGAAGGGCAAAATTCTAGGTCTGAGATTAGAATTCCCTTTCTATTTCATACTTGTTTCCTCATAATTAATAAAGTAAACAGTCCAAAAAAAAATCGTACTCAGACTTGGTTATTGTTATATATAAATAAGTCATAGGACTTCATTTTTCTTATTCGATTCCTTGCTTTGATTCTCTTTTAGAATTCTTCTTCAATGGCTGTTTCAAAAGTCCAGGAGGCCTCCACGTTAGTTTCTCGATGTTCTTATCATGTATTCTTAAGTTTTAGGGGTGCAGATACGCGCAAAAACTTCACAGATCACCTTTACACGGCTTTAGTGCAAGCCGGGATTCACACATTTAGAGATGATGAAAAGATTGAGAAAGGGAAGAATATAAAACATGAAATTGAAAATGCAATACTGCATGAGTCAAAAATTTCTATCATTATCTTCTCAAAGGATTATGCTTCCTCAAGATGGTGCCTTGACGAACTTGTGAAGATACTGGAACATAAAAGATCCTCTCAACACATTGTTTTGCCGGTTTTTTACCACGTTGATCCAACCCAAGTCAAGAAGCAGACAGGGAGTTATGCAAATGCGTTTGCCAAGCATGAGGAGAGCTTCATGTCCCACATCGGAATGGTACAACGATGGAGGGATGCTTTAAAAGAAGTTGCGGAGTTGGGGGGCGTTGTTCTACATGATAGGTACGAATGTATAATTAATCAAGTTCCATAATATGCTGTATCCCTTCTTAAAAATAGCAGACTTTACATACTCAATTCCCATTATTTCATGGTTTTAGTTTTATCATCTATGAATATTACTTGAATATGTTAAATCCTAATATTTCAAAAAAGCAAAATATTACTGACATACCCTTTTTAATATATGTCATAATTTTATTGTTTTGTTTAAAATTTTCATGATTTTACCAATTAATTTGCTAGCTTGATGCCTTTAATGCTTTAATACTAATTCAACTATTTACATTATATTTTTGTATAGATTGTTTAATATAAATCGTCCGTTTTATCTCACATTTTAAATTTTTTATGCTTAATATTCTAATTGGGTGGGTAGTATGGTATTCATGTGGGTGCATGTGTCTCTAGTTGTACGTTTGTCTTCTTTGTATCTTCTCCCACTAACACATTGGTTTGGTTTAGAGTAAGGAAAGAAAAACAAAATTAATTTTGACTCATTGTAAACATACAATTCAGATTATTATTCCTCCAATTGAGGTTGAAGTTCAAAGTACAAATTTTTTCATCCTTAGAGTACAGCTAATGTAGTATTAGAAAAAGAACACACTAAATTTAATTCTTGATTTATAGGTAAAGGTACATGTTTTTTTAATGTGCCGTGCCTATTAAGCCTCTCTTTTTAAAATTCAAAATATAAGCCCTGCCTATTTAACTCAGATTTTATTAATATTTTTATGATTAAATATATTTTATAATTATAATTTAAAAAATATTGTTGTAATTTTTAGTATAAACGTTTGTTTATGATGAGTTAGATATAAAATAAATTAAAAAAATAAGATTCAATATTCTATGTCCACAAACGAGAGAAAAATTTAGCGTAAATATTATAAAGAATACAAAAGACCAATAAATAGTCATTGAAACTGAGTTTCAAAACAAACTTAACCTCTATACTCACTACCTCTACACTCACTAGTATTTAAATCCATAGAATACCCTTATGTTTTTCTCAATTCTTTCTTACAGTTTTACAGTTTTGTAAATACATCATCTCTCACTTAAAGATCACATAGAGATTACATCTATCAAAATTGTTAAGATTAAGACCTACTTTATATTTATAAAGTCTGTTACTTGATTACCAAAAACTCTATTTGCTAAGAATCCATACTAATCAAGTTAATATATCAAATAAATGAACTTAAATTAATACAATTTGACAAAACTCAAACTTATTCCCTTAGAAATTAAGTAAATTATTGAATATATGTATAAATTATTTCTTAATAAAATAATTATTTATTAATTAAGAAAGATTTTTTTTCAATTTTCAAGTTTTTTGCTTTCATATCTAAAACAAAATAAATCCGTTAGCTCAAAATAAACTAAGATGGGTGAGTTGGTTTTTTAATCTAATTTGGATTTTCAAACTTAATTTAACAATTGGCTTTGAAACCTATAACAATTTCAATTTAATCAAAATAAATATGAAATGAACTTTAAAATAAAAGAGTTAAAGAAAGAGAAATACATATAATTGATTTATAGAGGCTAGGCCTCTCGTGCCTATGTCCCATCCCTTGAGCTTTCTCCCAAGGCGTTTCAAAATTCACCACTTAAATTTGTTTACAACCCTATTTTTAAAGGCTTAAAAGTAACCTTTCCAACTCTTTTTTATTTTTTTAAACTAAGGAGAAACCTTTCTCTCCCCAATAAGTGGTGCTACCCAAATCCTTATACAAATTGTCACTCTAGGGTTTCACTCCTCCTAACTCACAATAAATGTTTTTGGGTACAAAATAGTAATCTTTTTGACCTCTAACAAAGGTAAATGATTACAAGTTTGGCACACTAATTGAGTAGAATATGGGTACAACAAATGAATACAAGAATTTTTCCCTCTTGAACGGATTGGAGAAATAAATGATCACTAATAGAATATTAGAAGTTGAAGCTCTTAATGATGAACCACTTGAATGCTTGCTTTTATAACCCTTGATCAATTTCTGGCAGTTGGTGAGCATTTAATGAATTTCTTCATATTAGCTCTTTCAAAAACTAGTTGTTGGAACCTGTCACACTTGAAGTATATCGATACCTTACCTTGGGTTATCAATACCTTATGAAGAAATCGTACTATCAAACATAAGAAGTATCGATACCATAAACCTAAGGTATCGATAATAGAACAAAGTAGTTTGCTTCTATTTGATGGGAATGATAGGGGTATCAATATTGTCCATTTTCACAACCAAAATTTAAATGAGGGTTTCAATACCTTTATCGAATGTATCCATACCTTGGATATAAAACACACAATTTTCGCAAAATTAAGCATGCATTCATTTATCCAAGGCAACATTGTAAACACCCAACAACCAATGACATAATTTATCATTCAATCCCATGCATATTAGTGTTTTACCATATCTCTAGTCATTTTAGCAATATTCCCAGATATCATTCTTGAATTAGTTCTGAGATAGAAATATGTTAAAGTGTCAATAAAATCTAATTCACTTAAGTTTGTCTAGGTCATATCAAAATTCTATGTATTTCAAAGTTAACAATCTCTCCTTTTGTATGAAAAAAATTAAGATGATTTAAATTTAAAATCTCCCCTCAATCTAATAATCATCTATTTTTGCAAAATCATGCTCCCCTAAATGTGTGCATTAAATTTAATATGATTTTACATGAAGGCATACATATGATACATCAATTTTCTTTTCCCCCTTTTTGTCATAGACAAATAGATTATTTATTTTAAAACAATAATGACATGAGAACCATATACATGACTAAGCTAAGGATATTATCATGTAAGCATACTTTTTGTCTATAGATAGTCAAAGAGAAGTCAATCAATGATCAATGAGCAGATTGAGACAATAGAGAGATAGTTAATTATCATGATAGAAAAAGTCATTATTAAACATAGTCAACATGTGTGACATCCCCGTCACTTCATCTTATCACTTAACTTTTTTCCTTCTTTATTTAGATTGTAGTTCATCCAGTGTCATTCTTCCTTTATTCTTAAGCTAATTATCTGATAGCTCATAAAATTTTATACCATTTCAATAAAACAGACTAATGATACATGTATATATGTATCATCCATTTCCACAGGATCTCATACATCGTCTTAACTTAAATCCCCGACATCTTATATACATTAATGTTAGTTGTACTGTACCGTAATTGAATTACAATTTACTTTGCATAATTACATAAGTATACCTTCTATACTACTTGGGAAGCGTCTCTCGAAGGTAAACTTTCAAGATCCACTCGTAGGCTCTTCTATCGAGAGCGAGGGATTACTTCAGATAGTCTGTATGAAAAATGTTCGTAAAAGGGTGAGTTTACGCTCAGTAAGAAAAATATGTAAAAGAGCGTACTATGCCTCTATATGCATTTTTCCTACTTGGCTCTATAATGTCATGTAAAGCATTATAAAGCATGCATCATAAACATCTTTCATGCATTGTTTGCAATCATGCATATTTATTTCAAATGACATGGAAATCATACTTTGTATGCTTCTTTTAAATATAGCATACATATAAAACATGCATCATCTTCTATCTTTAAAACATACTTTACATGCTTTTATAACATAGCATGTTTCGTATACTTCTTCAAAACATATTTCAAGTACTTCTTCCAAATATCATTTACATACGTACATACATACATACATACATACATACTTCTCTTAAAACATCTTATACTTTCTTGAAATCATACATCATATACTTCTTCATACATACATCTTGTACTTTGAAATAGATGGAGACTATGTACAATGTTTAAGCGACTCAGTCGTCATATGAACCGTTCATTCCCATTCATATGACTCATATGACTCTAATCATGCATTAGTACATTGGTATACCATGTAGAGGTCAGGGATTCTCTCCTGCCTTAATAATACCATAGTGAACACTAGTCAGGTGTCACTAATGGTCTTGAGGACCGGACTAGGGTTCCTCACTTAACATACATATTACTGAGGACTTGATCAGAGTCTCTCAGCCATCAGAAATGCATAATCATTACGCAGTCCATAGCCTCAAAACAATTATAATATTCTTTTCAGAAACACCTTTGTGTTTAAATCAAATAAGCTTTGAAAACATCTTTTCATACATGGCAGTCGACTGGTCTTATAGGGCAGTCGACTGCTGCTTCATAACTTTATTTCTCGAAATTATTTTCTTTTCAAAAAATACATGGGGGCAGTCGACTGGTCCATATAGCAGTCAACTGGTTTTCAAACAGAATGCTTCTTAAGAAATAGCAGTCGACTGGTCCATATAGCAGTCGACTGGTTTTCAAACAGAATGCTTTTTGAAAAATAGCAGTCGACTGGCCCATATAGCAGTCGACTGGTTTGAAACAGAATGCTTACTGGGTAAATAGCAGTCGACTGGCTTACATAGCAGTCGACTGGTTTGCATCGGTTTTCGAAAAACGGCGATTTGGTTGTCTCTAGGCAGTCGACTTTCCTTTATGGCAATCGGCTGCCCCTAGCCTAATTGGTACTAGGAGACAAGTCCGAAAATGCATCTTTTCCTGTACAAATCAGCTGATGTTTCATTCCAAACCACATCAAAACATTATAAAACATGCGGACATAGCCGCCTTACGTCCGTTACATAAATTCCTTACCTCGATTACTTCGAGAACATGAAATCACTTGGTTCACCAACCCTAATCATTTTCTTCTTCAAATCTGAAATCATCATATCAAAGCAAACCTTTAAGAATTTGCCATAAACATGTTATACTAATTCAGTACAACACCATACCATGAACATAATTGACTAAATCATCTTCTTCTCTTACCTTTTGCTAGTGGCCAAAATCTCAAACTTTGAGATCTCTTCCAATACTTGAAATCAATCCACCAAACTTCAGATATAGCCTCATCTAGTGACTAGGATCGTTTTTCGTCTAATAAGCTTAACGATTTGGTTACTAAACAAGAGTGTTTGTCAAGGGGAGTAGGAATGGAAGACTTGGAGATGGAGAGGGCGAGAACGAGAGGGAGAGCTGGAAAGAAGCTGGCGTAGGGTGATGACTGGTAAAGATGACTCATGCAGCCTCATTAATTGCTTCCCTATCCAATATCATCTCATCTCAGCCACTTACTCCTTGACTCCTTTTTGACCTATCTTTGACCATTAAATTCTCTTCTTCCTTTTCTCATATCAGCCACATCTCATTACACTAATCAAAATCTGATTTTGTTTCTTGTCTCATACTCTTAATATTTTTCTGATATCAACCTAATAAATCATTTGTCTTATTGACTATCAACTTTCTTATTTCTTCCATACATCATGCATACATCATTCATACATTAAACTTCATATTCATTAAATTATGAAAATCTGATATTAATTCTTTGCTCATACCTCCATTATTCTTATAACATCAATTTAATTTCCTTGACTATTTAATCTTTCATCTCATTACTTCTTCCATGTTTCATACATCCTTCATACTTCATAATTCTCATATCTACTTATTTTCATTTAAGCTAACATACTTTATAATTATGGAGGAATTTCCTGAAATTGGGGATTTCACAACATGCATATGATTCAATAATCATATACATAACATAAGGTGCCAAGTAGATAAATCAAAGGGTAAAACATGGCACAAGATGAGTAAAGCACATGCAAATACATCCAGAAAAGAAAATTTAAAATATATATCTTGGAATGTTCTAATTATAGAGATCTTCCTATGTTACTTTGAGTCATTTAAGATCGTTTACGCTATTAGGTGATTAAACCTTAAAATCAAAAGCCCGAGCTCTATTAGCAATTGTTGGCTCAAAATAAACTGAGAGAAGGGTGAATCAATTTTTAATCTACATTGAATTTTCTAACTTAATTTAACAATCGGCTCTAAAACCTATCACAAGTTCAATTCAATCATAAAAATATAAAATGAATTTTAAATTAAAAGAGTTAAAGAAAGAGAAATACACACAATCAATTTATAAAGGCTCAGTTTCTTGCAAGCCTACATTATCTCCCTTGAGTTTTCCCTCATGGCGTTCCCAAATTCACTACTTGAATTTGCATTCAACCCTAAGGTTCAAGAGTAACCTTTATAGTCCTCCTTTTTCTTAGGCTAAGGAGAAGCCTTTCTCACCCCCACTAAGTGGTGATACCCAAATCCTTATACAAATTGTCACTCTAGGGTTTTACTCCCTTTAGTTCACAATAAATGTTTTTGCATACAAGATGGTAATCTTTTTGACCTCTAACAAAGGTAAATGATTACAAATTTGGCACACTAACTGAGTAAAAGATAGGTACAATAAATGAATACAAGAATTTTTGCCTCTTGAAAGGATTTAACGTTAAAGCTCTAATGTTGAACCTTTTGAATTTCTTTTTATACCCTTTCATCAACTTCTATCGATTTGTGAGTATTTAATGAATTCATTCACATTGACTCTCTTAAAAACTAACTATTGGAACATGTTAGACCCGAAAGGTATCAATACCTTACCTTGGGATATAGATACCTTATGAAAAAATCTTGTACTCAAACATATTGATACCAAAACAAGCAGTTTGCTTCTATTTGATGGTAATAATAAGGGTATTGATATTGTCATTCTTGCAATCAAAATTCAAATAAGGGTATCGATACCTTTACCTAAAATATCGATACCTTGATATAAAACACAATTTTGGCTAAATTAAGCATGCATTCATTTATCCAAGGCAACATTGAAAACACCAAACAAGCAATGACATAATTTATCATTCAATTACATACATATTAGTGTTTTACTAAGCCTTTAGTCATTTTAGCAATATTTCTATATATCATTCTTCAATTAGTTTGATATAGAAATATGCTCAATTGTCACTACAAAATCTAATTCACTTAAGTTTTCTAGGTCATATAGAAATTTTATGTATTTCAAAGCTAACAAAATCTATTATTTTTTTTTATATATGGAAATTCAAACATTCCTATCCATAAGAATACTTTGCACGACAATGATAAGGTTTCATCCTACAAGAATCCTCAAGTTGCGATCCCTATAGTAAATCAATCCAAACATTGTGTCACAACCTAAAGGTCGTAACATGCACTTAACACTTACACTTATTCCACTTACCAAATTTACAAACTAAATTTTTCCTTTCACTTTAAGGTTCGTGTTCAATATCAGTGTAGTCACCAAACGATCCTCACTAACCCTTTTAACATACTCTACTTTAATAGCTTTAACTTTAATCCATGAGTGTATTTTCGTAACTCTTTAAGATGGGTAATAATCAATTTTCTTAAACAATAATTCTTCCTTTAAAAACAAATTTAAAATATCCTCTTTTAAAATAAAAGATTTTCTCAATTCAAACCACCTGCAAAACACATTTATCTCGTTCAAAATATATCCCAATCGGTAGTAGTCATTTCACATCTGAGTACAATCATTCACATCATATCATAAGGAGAAACCATTCACATCCCATTAAGTAATGCTACCCAAATCCTTATACAAATTGTCTCTCTAAGGTTTCACTCCTCCTAGCTCACAATAAATGTTTTTAAGTACAAGATGCTAATCAATTACAAGTTTGGCACATGATTGAGTAAAAGATAGGTACAATAAATGAATACAAGAATTTTTTCCTCTTGAAAGGAATGGAGAAATAAATGATCACTAATAGAATATTGGAAGTTAAAGCTCTTAATGTTAAACCTTTTTAATGCTTGCTTTTATACCCATTGATAAATTTTGGTAGTTGGTGAGCATTTAACGAATTTCTTCCAGTTGACTCTCTTAAAAACTAGCCGTTGGAACTTGCTAAACTCGAAGGTATCGATACCTTACCTTTGGATATCAATACCTTATGAAGAAATCCTACACTCAAACACAAGTGTTATTGATACCTTAACCTTATGGTATCGGTACTAAAACAAAGTAGTTTGCTTTTGTTTGATGATAATAATAAAGATATTGATACTATCCATTTTCATAACTAAAATTCAAAATGAGGGAATCGATAGATTTACCAAGAGTATCAATACCTTGGATATAAAACACATAATTTTGGTTATATTAAGCATGCATTCATCAATCCAAAGCAACATTAAAAACACCAAACAAGCAATAACATAATTTATCATTCAATCACATGCATATTAGTGTTTTACTAAGTCTCTAGTCTTTTTAACAATATTTCTATCAATCATTCTTCAATTAGTTCTGAGATATAAACATGCTAAAGTGTCACTAAAATCTAATTCACTTAACTTTTTCTAAGTTATATCAAAATCCTATGTATTTCAAAGCTAACAAAATCTTTAACTGCCCATTTTCTTTCTCATTTCCACGCGACTTCAGGCCTTTTTCCCTCCTCAGTTCCACGCCACTACAACCATATTTATTGACTATCATGCCAGCCTTTACCACATTCAGTCAACAAAGAAATCAGCCTCAAACTTTCCATTCGGTTCAGCCCTTTATATTCTGTTTTCACACCATCAAGATACCATGTTTACACCTTTTTAAACTCTCATGACTAACCGTAACAGTATGGCTTCATATATATATAATATTAATTTATTTTCATGTTAAATCTCTATTTTCTGTCGTTCACGTTGCGCACATACACAGCAGAACTTCATTTCCTCTATTCACGTTGCACCCATATATCCAACAAAATTTTATTTCTGTTCAACCATTAACGCCACCATCATCAAGCAATTCAGCCCTACTGACTTTCCTACATGCTTTTATTCCAAACCATAGGCCTACACATCATCAACCTAACCAATACCACCATAAAAAAATAACTCAAGAGCATGAAACGTGGGCTGGAAATATTTTTCCTGTACAAACGCCACTGTCCAGCTGCAGGGGAGCCTTTTTCTAGTGGTTTTTGGCTGAGGTTTTTGGATGATTAGAAGGCTATGGAGATGAGGATGAAGTTATATGAAGGAATTTAGCTGATTTGTTGAGGAGAAGATGATGATTCAGGGCTGGATCATGAGGAACGACAAGGAAGAAAGAAGAATTCGGTGACTGCAGCAGCAAGGTGAATGAAGCGGTGAAGAATTCGCTAGAAAAAGGCATGAATGCCTTGTTGTCTCACTTTGATTGGCCATAATTAAATTTTATTTTATAAAAATCTGATTCAATTTATTTAATGTCCAAAATGTCTTCTAAAGTCACTTTATCTACTAACTTTGTCACTGCACAGTCACTTTTCTGTTCCAGCTCATATTTAATTTAATTTTTCATTTATTTCTTAAGGCAAATAAATCAAAATTTTGTCATCTTTGACCAACTTTTGAGAAAAGTCAACTTTGCTATTGTATAGCTTCAAAATTTTCGATTTTATCTCATCTTTATTTCGGCATTTCGAAAATTTTTCAAAATTAATTTATTTATTGATTTATTTATTTAAAATTTATTATTCCGTACATGTACAGTACAAAATAACGAGTTCTCATATCAAAAGCATTTAGATGACTGTTATCCACCAAATTTTTTGAATTTATATGTTGATAATAATGTAGTTGATGATAAAGATGACGATTGTGATGTTGATAACAAGATGGTGAGTCTAGAATCTATTAACAAGAATAAGTTGAAAAATATTAGAAAGATTAAGAAACATAAAAACTTTAACTAGAGTGGAAAGAAGGCTCGTACTAAGGTTAAAATTTGCATTCATAGGCCAACTATAATTAGGAAGATATCTGCATTTCTGATGCTGGTATACAATTAAGGAATTATTTTACAAAGGTGAAGCTATGAAAACTTTGGAAGTTGGTAAATTTCTTAATTTCTCCTTTGTAGATGAAATGAGTAATTATATATCAATAAATTTATGGAATTGGAACAAGAGAAGCGAAAGCTCATGACAGTAGTTAGTTGTGTTTCTGATGGTTTTTCAAGTCAAATGAAAATATTGTTTGATTCTTGTTCTCTATACTCTAGGCTTTTAACCTCAAACAATGTTGTGGTTTCTTATATGTGGTGGAGTATTCACTTGGGTTTTGTTGCAATGTTTTTTGATATTCTCGAATCTTTGGTTGTCTAGGATTTTGTTGGGACATTACATTATCTTTTAGGTTGGTTCTTTGGCTTTACACTTAGTAAGTTATCATCTTTGGCTTGTATTAAGACTTCCCACTTGGTGAAACATACCTTATTTGTAGTAATAACATATTTATTATTCCCTTATAAAAGTTTTAATTTGACATCGGTAATAGTATATGCGATATTATTTCACAAGAAGAAAAAATTATATTAACTAATGATAAAAGATGTAATTTTATTAAAGCTAACAAACCTAATTTTCTTAAACTTTCACAATGAGAAGAATCTAAAACTTTTAGATTTAAAGTTTGCGTTGTAAGTTTCATTAAAATTTATGTTGGCTTATTGGTTTATTTATTTTGCTTATTAATTTTTTTTAAAATTTAATAGCTCTATCATATATGTTGAAAAATGCTACATTAGATTGTAATATTTACTTGAACATGTAATCTCATTAAAAAAGGGTCAAAATTATGCAAGAAAGGGCAAACATGTCTATGATTTTTTTACTCAATTTATAAGATTTTACCTATGGTTTTATATTTCGAACATATAATTTAATGATTATCTTTTAAAATTTGCAGACATGAGTCTCAAGTCATTCAAGATATTGTTAAACAGGTTCAAAATAAACTCCATCACACTGCTTTAAATGTCTCTCCTTATTTAGTTGGAATAGATTCTCTTGTGACAAGCATTAATTGGTGGTTAGAAGAAGATGGATCAAATAAAGTTTGCCTTGCATCAATTTGTGGAATTGGAGGGATTGGGAAGACAACTATTGCCAAAGTCATTTACAATCAAAACATCCAAAGATTTGAAGGTTATAGTTTCCTTACCGATGTTAGAGAAACAAGTGAAGAACGTAATGGCCTGATTTGTTTGCAAAGACAACTTATTTCAGATATTGTTAAAGGGAAAACACAAAAAAATACACAATGCAGATGATGGAATTAATAAGATCAAAGAAGCTATATGCTGCAGAAGAGTTCTTCTTGTTCTTGATGATGTTGATGATTTGGAAAAAATAACTAAATTGATTGGAACCAAAGTTCCATTTCATCCAGGAAGTAAAATTATCATAACTAGCAGGCATCGGTATATATTAAATGCTCCTTTTATCAGCCAGATGTTTGATTTGGATGCAACGTCAAGTTATGGAGATTTTTGCAAAGTATTTGAAGTAAAAGAATTAGCTTTCAATGATTCACTTGAACTTTTTAATTGGTATGCCTTTTGCCACAACTCTATAACTAAGATTTTTATGGAGTATGCAAGCAATATAGTGAAACATTGTGGTGGGCTTCCATTAGCTCTTCAAGTTTTGGGTTCTTCTCTATTTGGCAAAAGTATAAGTGTGTGGAAAAGTACATTAGAGAAATTGGAAGCAATCCTTGACAGCAAAATTCAAAAAATTCTAAGAGTAAGCTATGATTGCCTTCAAGATGATCATGATAAAAATTTATTCCTTGACATAGCTTGTTTATTCATTGGGAAGGATAGAGATTATATAACTACAATTTTAGATGGTTGTGATTTCTATACAACAGTTGGAATTGAAAATCTCATAAGCAGGTCTCTCCTAACTGTTAATGAAAAAAACAGGCTAATGATGCATCAAATTGTCAGAGATATGGGAAGGGAAATTGTTCGTCAAGAATCTCCTGACCTTGGGAAACGGAGCAGGTTGTGGCACAAGGACGCATTAGATGTAATAAGAGAAAAAATTGTAAGAAACTTCATTCTAATCTATTTTTTTTTTTATAATTTTATCATACTACTAGTTTTTTTAATAATTTCCTTTTCTTCAAAAAAAAATCTTTCTTCAGGGTTCCAGAACAATTAAGTGTCTCACTCTTAACCTTCAAGGACTATTTGAAGATAAGTTCAAAAGGGCAACTGCAAGTTTGCATTTTGCAAAGCATTCAAAAAATAGATTTATCATGTCTAATGAGGTTGATATAGAAACTAAAGCATTTGCAAAGATGAAAAGACTTAAACTACTCCAGCTAGATTATGTAAAACTTAAAGGAGACTTCAAAGACTTCTCTAAAGGCTTGATATGGTTGCGCTGGCATGGGTTTTCTATACAATATCTTCCAACAAATTTTGATATTAAGAGTCTAGTTGTTCTTGACATGCGCTACAGTAGCCTAAAATATGTTTGGAAGGATACAGAGGTATGATAACCGTTAATTTCTTTTTCCCCCCTTTTTTTTTAAGCGATAACACATTTGTAAAAAGAGATTTTTTTTTCTTTTTAACAGTATCTTCCAAATTTGAAGATTCTTAATCTCAGTCATTCACATTGCCTTCTCAAAACCCCGAACTTTTCAAGGCTCTCAAGTCTTGAGAAGTTGATGCTTAAGGACTGCATAAAGTTGACTGAGGTTGACCAATCCATTGGTGAGCTAAAGACACTTACTTTTTTAAACCTTAAAGGTTGCAAACATCTTATGAAACTTCCAAGGACAACTGGATTGCTAGTATCTATTGAAGTGCTTATTTTATCTGGTTGCTTAAGACTTGAACATGTTCCCAGGGAGTTGTATAATATGAAGTCATTAAGGGTGCTTAATTTAGATGAAACTGCTCTAAATCAATCAAAATCGTGGGTGTCTTGGCTATCACTGAAAAGAAGCAAAGAATTGGGTTTCTTTTGGGCATCTTTACCTTGCTCTTTGGTAAAGTTGAGTTTGGAAAGTTGCAGACTATCTGATGATGTTATGCCCAGTGATCTTAGCAGCTTACCTTCATTGAAATGTTTAAATTTAAGTAGAAATCCCCTTCACAACTTACCTGAGAGCATTAAGAGCCTTACAAAGCTCGATGAACTTCTATTAACTTCTTGCACAAAGCTCCAAGTGATTCCAAAGCTTCCAATAATCTTATCGCATTTTGTTGAGGTATACATAACAATGTTTCCAATAAAGGTCTCGCTCTCAACTTTACCATGCCTATTTTCTTCCAAACGGTGTGTTATTTTTGGTTGTGAAAGATTGACTGAGGTTCAAGATGTATTCAAGTTGGAACCAATTGAAAACTTTGAAGCGGAAGAGATTAATAGTTTATTCAACTTGAACTCTATTGACAGCAGTAAAGTGCAACTTTATAACTACCTAACGGACACAAAAATAGTTGTTACCCCACAGGTCTTTTCTCTAATATCTCTCTAAGTTTTTATATCCTTTTTATTTTTCTTATTTTACTTAATCAATACATTCCTAATTATCTCCCGATTTTGATGGATCAGGTATTACATGAATGCGGTATAACAAGCACATTTATTCAAGGAAGTGAGGTTCCAATCTGGTTTGAGCATCGCACTAAAGGGCCTCATATCACTTTTTCTCTGCCAACATCATCTCATCCTTGTGAAAAAATTAGTTGCTTCAACATATGCATTGTTTTTTCTCTTATTAACAATAAGATTTTCGGATTTCTACCAAGTTTGTTAATTTCTAATGAGAGCAAGGAGATCATGCGAGTTTATTTTTCAAGTTTCATTGGAATTCCTGAAACCAATAATAACACAATGTTGTGGTTAATCCATTGGCCAACAATTGGTTTCGAATGGGAAGGTGACGAATCTCTAAACTGCAAAGTAGCGGCTTCTGATCTCAACATAATAGAATTTGGAGTTACTTGTCGACCAGAAAACAACATTAGATATAATTCTAACTCTCATCACTATTATCTTGCAGGTATGAGTATAATTCCAAGGGATATAACATTATATACTAGTTTTTCTGCCTATGATTTTTACTTGAATTATTTAATATATGAATTTTATGATTATAATAGTAAAATAATAAATTTATGATTATGATTTCATTAATTTTTAATTGGTTACTATTTAATTCATAATAAATTACATGTAAGTAAAAAAAAATTAAAATTAAATAAATTTAACCACCGATTGTGACCTTGCAGAAATGTTTTTTCTAAAATTGAATTGATGGAATTGAATCAAACCTTCATTAGCCTTAATCTTAGATTCCTTTTCAACTTGTGTATGTTTCGTTTAATTTGAAGTTGACTTTGATAACATATGTATAAAGCTAT
The DNA here is from genome assembly GCA_032173925.1 of Heritiera fomes. Taxonomy (NCBI): domain Eukaryota; kingdom Viridiplantae; phylum Streptophyta; class Magnoliopsida; order Malvales; family Malvaceae; genus Heritiera; species Heritiera fomes. The sequence continues at coordinate 20,849,502 of JAPDPM010000001.1, read as the reverse complement.
AAGTTGATTTTTTTCCCTTGTTCCCTCATTTTTATTATAGAGTTTGTTTTATGAATTATTATTCATACACTGTCAATAAAGTTTTTTAACTCCACAACAAGATTGAAATAGTGACACATACTTCATTTTATTTTTTAATTATTTTTTTAATATTCTTAAAGGGTTATGTATTATCATCTTAACTCTGTTTGTGAAATTAAAAAATTTCACTAACAATATATGAGATAATAATTCTTGTTTTATTGTACTTGTAAATTCTACTCGCACTATCATGGAAACCTAATACATACACTTGATGAATGACCATTAGAATTGATGATAATAATGACAAATTTATTTGTGATGTCTTTTAGGAAATGAAGAGCATGTGACAAGACAAGTGGGGTTGGAACTAACCCAAGACTTGTTCAATAATTTGGGCCCTTGTGGAAATCTTAAAGTACAAATTGACAGTTATTTGGAGGACTCAAAAACGATAGCTTCGCCAAAGGTATCATTTTTACTTTTCCAAGTTTAGCTTTATCTATATTTTTACTTTAGTATTTGCTGTTTACATTTTTGCTTTCATATCAATTTAAAAAGAATTACCATATAACTAGATAATAAATAGTGAAATCAATTGACTTCACTTAATTTTAGAAAAATTAAGGTTATATAGAAAGAAAATAAGTTTTCATATAATTTTCTTATTAATCCTATTGGAATTAAATAAAAAACTTAAAGAGAGAGATCAAACAAGTGTTTTTTTTTAATTTATAATGAAACTAACAAGCAATTTTCAAAAATAGTCTAAAAATGTAATTTTATTTATATTTAAAAAGGGTTATAAAGTCCCACCAAGTGTGGATTTTTCATCTAATTAAATATTATTAATTTATTAGTTGTTGATTTGATTAATATGTTAGGTCTTTTCTTTTTTATGTTCATAAAAGATTGACAGGTTATGCTTGTAATATTCACTGCCACAGGTAATTCATAAAAAAAATTATTATAAAGTTTTTATTCGGTACAATATGACCGATGGAAATAAGATTATCTTATTACAAAGTGAAATGTGACATTTTTTAAATGGATTGTTATTCAATATATTGTCAGTGAAATTTTTAGATTTCACAAATAAGGGTTAAATATGTTATCAATCGTGAAATTTTTTCTCATTAAAATATTATTTATTTTTGTATTTTAAACACATATCTTAACTTTTGCTTCTAGAAGAAAAAGTTAAATAGCAAAGTAAAAACTCAACCTAAAGGCACTAACCCATAAAATTTATGGAAGATTACTATTGCCATGAGATAATTTCTCATTGCGTTGCATTTAACTTTCTAATTAAACAAGGCAATATACTTTATACTTTTGTAAATATAAAATTTTTGAATTTGACATAAAAGTTTTCTTTTCTTAAAATATGACATTATAACCACTAAATATCTTTTGGTTACATCATTACAACGAAATAGACTTAAAATTTATGCTTTTGAAAAAAATGGACATAAAATTTTTAGTTTATTTTTTTAATTTTTTTGACATAATTGAATACTTCTATAACTTAATATAATTTTAATTCAATGCTACAGGTGTTATATGATTGTGGCATAATTTCCGAATTTAATCCATCGAAGGATATAAAGGATATTCTATTTAATTACTATGGCACTAAGGTTTCATTTACGGTGCCCCCATCAAGTGGAAAGATTAGCTGGCTAAAATCGATCATCACTCTTTATGCCAATAACGATAGAACATTGGATTTCGTTACACGAGTTGAGATTGTGAATGAGACGAAAGGCACAAAGTGGAGCCATGCTAAACATTTTGTCGGAATCCCGGGAACCAAGAACACTGTAATCGATTGGTTGAGCAGTTGGAAATTTGGGGAGGAACTTGAAGCTGGTGACCGTGTGAATCTTACAGTGCTTTCAGATTTAAGTTTAATAAAAAGTGATATCGAGCTCGTATATGATTATGAGCTAGTCGATGAAGACAATCTCACTGATCGGTACTTGCGAGATATGACTAAATGTTCTGGTCATTTTGTTGGAACTTACATATATCATTGTTATATATCGCATAGAACAGTGTATAGGATGAGTTTAGTTAAAGAGTGATTAATTGATTGTAGGATTTATTCGGAACAAACATGATAACTCATCATGCCATGTGTCTTTTGTTCTAAGGCATTTATGGCTAGCTAATATTGTATCTCTAGCTCTAATAACCAAAATATAGTATGATTTCCATTTTCATTATTATTTTTGTTTTATAATGCATTCACATCAATATCTTTTAAGTCTTATTTGGACTTAATATATTATATCAATATAATGTTGGAAATTTTTAAAATAGTGAAAGAATGATTGATTAAAAATTATGTTTAATCAATAAAATAAGAAACTACATAAAATGATTTCAAAAAAAAAAGAAATTAGATACAATTATTCAATGAATAGTTTTTTTTCCAAAGAATTACTTATTCTTTGACAAAGTGTTTTTGTCTATTGTGAATGGTTAAAATCATTGTCGTAACGATTTTCGTCCGGAGACTCGATCGCTAGACGATTTTGAAAAAAAAAACACAAGAAAAAGAGTCGCCACCAATCTTTTTTTTCTAGGTGTGATTGGCCACCTAAAATCATTTATCTTTTTAACAAAATCTTAAAATTAATTAAGCTTTATCAAAAAAATAATTTTTGGTCTGCGAAAACAAAGTTTGGGTTCGGGAGTTCGGTTACGCGTGGGGAAGGATTAGCACCCCCACAACGCCCGTTAAAAAACGGTACCACTTAATCACGTCTTATCTTTTGATCTTAATAAAATGATCTTAATTAAATATTTAAAAAGAACTCCATTTATTTGAAACCATTTTATTATTTGTTTTATTTTGAAATATTTAAGTTTTATTTTTTATTTAAAATAAGTGAAAATCTTTTGTATTGAAAATTATTCCGAAGTACCCCAATACTTTTGGTAGCATTTCGGATAATTTCCTCACCTAAATATTTCTTAAGAATCGCTACTTGCGATTTCTATAGAATCCCATCCTCGGGAGATTCACACTTATTTTGAAATTTCATGGATGCAAATGATGCAATCAAAATATAGATGATGCACATGAGAAATCCATTATTTCATTTTTATTATTTTTTTAATTCATAAATTTTAATTTTTATAAATGAAAATCCCTTATATCGAAAATTATTCCGAAGTACCCCAATACTTTTGGTAGCATTTCGGATAATTTCCTCACCTAGGGATTTCTTAAGAATCACTACTTGCGATTTCTATAGAATCCCATCCTCGGGAGATTTGCATTTAGTTTGGAATTACAATGAATGCAAATGATGCAAACAAAATATATATGATGCACATGAGAAATATATTATTTTATTTTATTATTATTATTTTTTAATTTATTTATATTTATAAAATTTATTTTTATTGAAAAATTATACTAAAAATTCCAATACGCTGGTAACATTTAGCATATTTCTCTTACCTAGAGATCAGTTAGGAATCACTACTTGTGAATTCCGTAACATCTCATCATCGGAAGAACTCCATTTTATTTTCCTTTATTTATTTTACTTATTATTTTCTACCCATACATTAAAAATACCTAAATAAATGAATGACAAAAAAGGGGAATATACCTCTATTGGAGGGCAGGCGAGCTCACAAGTCTTCCCTCTTCTTCGGTCGGGCGAGCACACAGCTTCTTTCTTTGGCGGGGCAGGCGAACGAAGATAGCCTCCTCGGGCGGGCGAACTCCTTGATTTGGCGAGCTCTTGGATGTTCTTTCTCTTTGGGCGGGCGAGCTCGTGGACGAGCAAGCAAACTCTCGGATTCTTCTCTCTTTCTTTGGCGGGGCGAGTACCTCTATTGGAGGGCGGGTGAGCTCACAAGTCTTCCCTCTTCTTCGGTCGGGCGAGCTCACAGCTTCTTTCTTTGGCGGGGTAGGCGAGTGAAGATAGCCTCCTCGGACGGGCGAACTTCTTGAAATGGCGAGCTCTTGGATGTTCTTTCTCTTTGGGCGGGCGAGCTCGTGGACGAGCGAGCAAACTCTCGGATTCTTCTCTTTCTTTGGCCGGGAGAGTACCTCTATTGGAGGGCAGGCGATCTCGTGAGTCTTCCCTCTTCTTCGGTCGGGCGAACTCACAGCTTCTTTCTTTGGCGGGGCAGGCGATCTCGTGAGTCTTCCCTCTTCTTCGGTCGGGTGAACTCACAGCGTTTTTCTTTGGCGAGGCAGGCGAGCGAAGATATCCTCCTCGGGCGGGTGAACAATGGACGTACTCAGAGGCGCAGGTGTGTGCGGGGATGGGTGACAGAAGCGTGGATGCAAGAATGGACTGGAGGGCGATGCAGCAAGAGTAAACCGATGGCGATGGAGGCGAGACACAGCTGTGATCTCTTTTTTTATTTCTTGAATCTCAATTGTGTATCTCTCGTTCACTCTGCCTCTCTTCTGTCTCTCTTTTTCTTTTTTTCTTTTTCTCCCCCCTCCTCGCTGTGTATGTATGAATTTATAGTAGTATTTGGGCATCCAAATTAGGAAAAGAATTAACTTATTTGCATGATTTCATCATCTTGATTTTTTGCTCTGATTTTGGGTTTATTATTCCTTTCCTTTCTTCACATAGTTGACTTCCATTAGCCTTAATATTTTCCTCCCAATTTTTGCCCGTAAAGGATCCCTCTCCAATTTCATTTGATTCTCAGTGTAAATGCTGCAATTTCGAGATTTAAATCGAGATTTTGGAATTAAATTCAGCTAGGATCAATTTAGATCTAGAATTTAAAACCTCGATTTTACCTCTTTTATTATTTACCTTTTTTTTATTTTGTATTTTTCTTTTTATTATTTTTATTGCTTATTTTATTTTATTTATCATCAAAAAAATAAAAAATAAAAATAAAAAAAAGATACAATAAGATTTATGAACCTTTGACTCTTTTAGATTTGAGCCCAAATGCAAAAAAATGAATTAAATGGGCCCAAAGCCCAAATTTAAAACCATGATGGGCTATGTTCGGACAAAAATGGTGTCTACAGTTGCCCCTCTTTGCATATTGCTAAGAATCAGGAATAGAGCAAAGACTTTAAACAACAATTTTGTTCGAACTTTTCTTTTTATTATATTTTTTTTGAAAAATTCAATTTTGATTCTCGAAAATAATATCTTGACTCCATACCAAGGCTCGACCCATGAGAACAATGGATTCGATTTGAAACACATAATATCTTGACTCCCTATCAAGACTCGATCTACATTAAAGGAGTGAATTTGACTTTGAAACACAACACCTTGACTCCATACCAAGGCTCGATCTACTTCGAAAAAGTGGATTCGATTTGAAACACATAATACCTTGACTCCCTACCAAGGCTCGATCTACTTCGAAAAAGTGGATTCGATTTTGAAACACATGATACCTTGACTCCCTACCAAGGTTCGATCCACTTCAAAAAGTGAATTCGATTTTGAAACATAATACCTTGACTCCCTACCAAGGCTCGATCCACTTCGAAAAAGTGAATTCGACTTTAAAACATAATACCTTGACTCCCTACCAAGGCTCGATCCATTTTAGGGAAATGAATTCGATTTTGAAGCATATGATACCTTGACTCCCTACCAAGGCTCGATCCACTGTGAAAAAGTGAATTCGACTTTGCAACATAATACCTTGACTCCCTACCAAGGCTCGATCCACCGTGAAAAATGAATTCAATTTTGACACATGAAACCTTGACTCCCTACCAAGGCTTGATCCACTGTGGAAAAGTGAATTCGACTTTAAAACATAATACCTTGACTCCCTACCAAGGCTCGATCCACTGTGAAAAAGTGAATTCGACTTTAAAACATAATACCTTGACTCCCTACCAAGGCTCGATCCACTGTGAAAAAGTGAATTCGACTTTAAAACATAATACCTTGACTCCCTACCAAGGCTCGATCCACTGTGAAAAAGTGAATTCGACTTTAAAACATAATACCTTGACTCCCTACCAAGGCTCGATCCACTGTGAAAAAGTGAATTCGACTTTAAAACATAATACCTTGACTCCCTACCAAGGCTCGATCCATTTTAAAGAAATGAATTCGATTTTGAAACATAATACCTTGACTCCCTACCAAGGCTCGATCCACTGTGAAAAAGTGAATTCGATTTTGAAACACATGATACCTTGACTCCATACCAAGGCTCAATCCACTGTGAAAAAGTGAATTCGACTTTAAAACATAATACCTTGACTCTCTACCAAGGCTCGATCCATTTTAGAAAAATGAATTCGATTTTGAAACACAAGACCTTGACTCCACACCAAGGATGGAAGGTTTAACTTTTCCGAATCATAGGTTACACATCAAATTATATAAATGCAAATGGCATAATTGCAGATGCAATATTCATGAATGTGAATGCAAATCATCACAAATGACCTAATTTGCGGGTACACACTTGGCTGTAAACGCATATTTCATCGTCACCCTGGATGCTCGAATCAAATTACCAAGCTTTGAGCTTACAAGATATCAGACTCCCTTTTCTTTGAAAGCAATGCCTCCTTATATGATTTCTGTACTTCTGGTTTATATGCCCGCAGAGTTGGGTTTAAACCCTCATATTCCCATTTTATTATTCACATAGCAATGCAAACTACTTTTATATTTGGGACTATTTATTGAATCAAAATCATTCAAAATTGCCAAGCAAGATACATTTATTATGAATGTAAGGCAAACAAGTCAATGTACACGGTAATTTCAATGAAGAACAATTTCGCTTTGTCTCAAAATATCTAAGAATTCACGAAGAAGGGACAATAAAAGTAAAAAATTTTATGGTGGCAAAAGTTCCCTTACAAGAAAAATTTGGACTTTCTCTATCAAATAATCCAGAATCCTTATTGTATGAACCATTGATTGATGACCCCAATGTGTGGGAGATGTTTCCTATCATCTTTAACCCCTTTAGACTTGCAACACTGATGCCCCTTTTTATCTAGGCCGCCCTCTCGGGTTTTCGACTTAGATACCTCCTATGGGTTTAAGCTGCCTTTTCAGGTTTTCAACTTAAACCCCAACTTTTTTTTTTGAATCTAAGCCGCCTTTTTCAGGTTTTCAACTTAGACCCTTTTTTTTTTTGAATCTAAGCCGCCTTTTTCAGGTTTTCAACTTAGACCCCTCTCTTTTTTTTTCTTTTTTTTTTAATCTAAGCCACCTTTTTCAGGTTTTCAACTTAGATCCAATTTCAAGCATAATACTTTTTCACCACATCACCATTGACTGGGTTTTGTAACTCATACCCATCCATCTCCGTCAAAATCAATGCTCCCCCTGAAAAGGCCTTCTTCACCACATACGGGCCTTCCCAATTTGGTGCCCATTTTCCTCGAGGATCATGCTGATTAGATGGAATCCTTTGCAAAACTAATTCCCCCTCCCGAAATTGTCTAGGGCAGACCTTTTTGTCATATGCTCTCATCATTCTCCTTTGATATAATTGGCCATGACAAAGTGCTTTAAGCCTCTTTTCCTCAATCAAATTCAACTGTTCATATCGAGCACGGACCCAGTATGCTTCTTCCAATTCTACCTCTAACAATACCCGTAAGGAAGGAATCTCAACCTCAATAGGCAAAACGGCTTCCATTCCATATACCAACGAGAACGGAGTGGCTCCGGTGGATGTACGCACTGAAGTCCGATAAGCATGCAAAGCAAAAGGAAGTTTCTCATGCCAGTCTTTATAGGTGTCTGTCATTTTTTGAATAATCTTCTTGATATTCTTATTTGCAGCTTCTATGGCCCCATTCATTTTCGGGCGATATGGCACTGAATTATGATGTTTGATTTTGAATTGCTCACAAGCCTCCTCTATCACCTTGTTATTAAAATTCATAGCATTGTCTGAAATAATCCTCTCAGGGAATCCAAATCTGCATATGACTTCTTTCTTAATGAACTTGCACACCACTGACTTCGTCACACTAGCAAATGATGCAGCTTCCACCCATTTTGTAAAGTAATCAATCATTACTAAAATAAAACGATGTCCATTCGACGCTTTTGGAGTTATTGGCCTAATTACATCCATTCCCCACATTGAGAAAGGCCAAGGAGCTGTCATGACGTGCAAAGATGTTGGAGGGACGTGTATTTTATCCCCATATATTTGACACGTGTGACATCTTTGAGCATATTTAATGCAATCACTCTCCATAGTCATCCAATAATAGCCTGCTCTCATGATTTTTCTAGCCATCATATGCCCATTCGCATGAGTCCCACAACTTCCTTCGTGAACCTCCTCAAGGATCTTTCTAGCTTGCATAGCATCCACACACCTTAACAAAACTTGGTCCCTCCCTTTCTTATACAGGATATCACCATCGAGAAAGAATCCCATCGCCAATCTTCTTATGGTCCTCTTATCGTTTTCCGTGGCTTGCTTAGGATATTGTTGGTTCTTGACATATTGTAGAATATCATGAAACCAAGGCTTATCATCAATTTCTTCCTCCACATTTAAGCAATGAGCTGGGGAACCATGTACACTCATCTTAATGAGCTGAACTTCAGTATTTGCATTTACTTTGAACATGGCTGCCAATGTTGCCAAAGCATCTGCCATTTGATTTTCTTCTCGAGGTAAATGGTCAAAAGAAACCTTTTCAAATTGTTTGATCAAGTCGATGACGAATTCACGATACAAGACCATTTTTGAGTCTCTTGTCTCCCATTCCCCTCGCAATTGGTAAATTACCAATGCAGAATCCCCGTATACTTCCAACGCCTTAATTTTCTTTTCAACGGCTGCTTGTAGTCCCATGATACATGCTTCATATTCAACCATATTATTGGTACAATTGAAATCCAATCTTGCAGTGAATGGATAATGATCCCCTTTTGGAGATATTAAGATTGCACCAATACCATGCCCCAGAATATTTGATGCTTCGTCAAAGTACAACTTCCATGCCTTATCTCCAACTAACTCTTCATCAATCTTGAGGATAGTCATCAAATCCTCGTCCGGGAAGTCGAACCTCATAGGCTCATATTCTTCTGCAACTCGATCTGCCAAGAATTCAGCTATCGCACTCCCATTGATGGCTTTTTGACTTACATAGACAATATCATATTCGGAGAGTAATACCTGCCATCTTGCTAACCTCCCTGACAAAGAAGGCTTTTCAAAAATGTACTTAATGGGATCCAACTTCGCAATCAACCAAGTAGTGTGATACAACATATAATGCCGAAGTCTCTGGGCAGTCCAGGCTAGTGCACAACACATTTTTTCTAGTGAGGAATACTTGGATTCACAATCCGTGAATTTCTTGCTCAAGTAGTAGATTGCACGCTCTTTCTTGCTTGCTTCGTCGTATTGCCCCAATACACAACCCATCGAGTGCTCATGAACTACAAGATACAGAATAAGCGGCTTTCCTGGAATAGGAGGAACTAAAACTGGTGGATTCGAAAGGTATTCTTTGACTTTATCAAATGCTAGTTGACAATTTTCATCCCACTCTCCTGAGTTATGTTTTCGTAGAAGCTTGAAAATTGGATCACATTTAGCAGTGAGATGGGATATAAAACGGGAGATATAATTCAATCGTCCGAGGAAACCCCTCACTTCTTTCTGAGTAAGCGGTGGCGGTAAGTCTTGGATAGCCTTGATTTTATCCAGATCCACCTCAATCCCTCTTTCACTAACAACAAAACCCAATAATTTTCCTGATGTAGCCCCGAATGTGCATTTAGCCGGGTTGAGTTTAAGTTGAAACTTTCTTAATCTTTCAAAGAGCTTTTTTAAATTGTCAACATGGTCCTCCGCTCTTCTCGATTTAGCGATCATATCATCTACGTAAATCTCGATCTCCTTATGCATCATATCATGGAATAAAGTTACCATGGCCCTTTGATAGGTTACCCTAGCATTTTTTAAACCAAATGGCATTACTTTGTAACAAAAAGTTCCCCACATTGTCACAAACATGGTCTTTTCCATGTCCTCCGGTGCCATCTTGATCTGGTTATATCCCGAAAAACCATCCATGAAAGAGAATAATGAATGCCTGGCCGTATTATCAACTAGAGTATCAATATATGGCAACGGGAAATTGTCTTTAGGGCTAGCTCTATTCAAATCCCGATAATCAACACACATTCTCACCTTTCCATCCTTCTTAGGTACTGGGACTATATTTGCTACCCATTCAGGGTATTTTGCCACTTCTAGGAATCCGGCGTCGAATTGCTTTTTTACCTCCTCTTTTATTTTCAACAACATTTCTGGTTTCATCCTCCTCAATTTCTGCTGAACCGGTTTGCAACCTGGCTTCAAAGGTAATCTATGCACTACAATATCAGTATTCAAACCTGGCATGTCCTGGTATGACCAAGCAAACACATCAGTGTATTCACGGAGCAAGCTTATTAATCTTTGTTTAATTGGCAAGGAGAGAGAGGTCCCAACTTTAGCTTCTTTCTTTATTTCTTCATTCCCCAAGTTTATGACTTCTATTGGTTCTTGATTGGGCATAATTTGTTTCTCTTCTTGCTGTACTAGTCTTAACAAATCTTGAGGTAAAGCATAATCATCCACATCTCCTTCATCATTAAGTTCACCAACACAAACAGTTCTTTCAAAATTAAGTTCTAGATTATCGTTGAGAAGGTCCTCATTTTCATTATTGAGATACCTGGAGATAATTAAAATGGGATTGATATGGAGAAGGTATAAAAATGAATGAAGAGAAACAACACGGATGAATGAATAAAATGCATCATGCTTGTCATTTATTGAATGATAAAGACTAAATAAAAGCCCATACATAAAAGACCTTAATGCCTTTGGGCAAAGGCACTTGGATAAGTTTATTGCATTACATGGAACATGATTTGAAAATGACGGGGAGCTCAACAGTATGCCAATTCTCCAATTTGTAGTCGGGAGGACAAGGACGAATTCCGGAACTATCCATCTCTTCTAGAAATTCCTCTATTCCCACCATATTGATAGAGAGATCTGTGAAAGCTTTAGCCATCGCTGGGATAAACTCGCCTTCTTCAACTTTTGCAGAGTTATTGTAGATGTATCCCGCCGAATAGAAAGACTCATATAGAAGAGGGAAACCCATTGGTTCAAACTCTATTTCATGCCCCATAAAATTAGCCAACTTGCTTTTCTTCTTCCTTTCTATGAACTTTTTCTTTTCAAGTCCAGTGGGTTTATATCCTAACCCAAACCTATCCATCTTAGGAGTAACAGACACTGCTCTCTTCATTCCTTGTAACTCCTTTCCTAAACCTGCTCCAGCATGCCATCCCTTTCCCATCGTTTGTTGGATCCCGAGTCTGGTGGCTTTTGACAAATGTGGTACGGGTATTTTCATCCCTTCTCCCACAAATGTAGCATTAACAAGTTCTAAAGATCTAAAAGAGCATTCCACCACATCTTCAGCAACTTCTATGTATGGGGCACTTGTAGTAATGGTTGCAATCATGTCTTCTTCTCCTTCTATACTCACCAAATGTCCATCAACCACGAATTTGACCTTCTGATGCAGAGTTGAAGGAACTGCACCCGCTGAATGGATCCAAGGCCTTCCAAGTAAACAATTATAAGAAGGAGTGATATCCATAACTTGAAATTCAATGTTATAGACACATGGACCAATCTGGAGTGGCACCTCTATATTCCCAACCACTTCTCGACGAGTACCGTCAAAAGCTCTCACAACAATGTGACTTCTCCTCAAATTTGACTTATCTACAGGCAACCTAGACAGTGTAATCATGGGCATAACATTCAAGGATGGCCCATTATCAATGAGGACTTTCGGAAGGATATGATCTTTGCAAGTGGTGGTTATGTGAAGGGCTTTAGTACTCCCTCTACCGTCGAGTGGGATCTCATCATCATTGAATGAAATGAAGTTATCTGCCGCAATATTTCCCACCAACCGATCTATATTCTCTACCGACACATTGTGGGCCACATAAGCTTCATTGAGCACTCTCAACAAAACATTTCGATGAGGCTCTGAATTCAAGAGTAGAGAAAGTAAGGAAATCCTTGCTGGTAAGCGATTTAATTGTTCCACCACATTGTATTCACTGTGCTTAATAAACTTCAAAAACTCACAAGCTTCTTTCTCCGTTACAGGTTTCTTTCTTTCAGAATCTACTGGAACTATTGGCCTGACCTCTTTTGCTTGGCTATCTCTATTGTTTTCACCCTTTTCATCTTCTTTAGCCTTCCCCATCTGAGTTTTCTTCAACATATCTGGGGTATAACACCTACCACTTCTCGTCATTCCTTCCGGGCCCTCAATGTCTATTGTATCAGCAGTATAAGTAGAGGGATTATTGAGAGAACCTTGAGCTGTGACCTTATAATTGTAATTCCACGGGACTGCATGGTCACTCTTATACGGGAATGGGCTTGGAACTTTAATAATTAGTTTCGACCTAGCATTTTCAGTAGTTATGCTAGGTTCCATTTTACTCTTATCCCCACAAACGACTTTCAATGGTTTGATTGGCTTCCCAAACATTGATGGCTCTATAACATTCACTACTTTCCCTTCAAGAGCTTCAGAGAACTCAATTTCTCCTAGGTCCATCATCTTTTGTACTATACGACGAAACTCCTCACAACTTTGGACGGAATGCCCCATCACTCCTCCATGAAACTCACAATACTCTTCTTCTTGCATTTCAAGCCCAAATTTTGCCTTCTTAGATTGAATAATCTTTGCCTTCCTCATTGTTTCCAGCACCACCCTCATCGGTGTTTTCACATCATTGACATTTCGTTTACATTGGCCTCCATGTGATTTGGAAGGGGATTCGCATTTACACTTGGCTCATTATCCTTCCCAAATTCCAAGATTCCAGCTTTCATGAGATCTCGAACTTTGTACTTAAATGCTGTACAATTTTCGATCGAGTGGCCTTGGATCCCGGCATGATAATCGCAATGGGCATTTGCATCATACCATTTTGGATAAGGGGGTTTAAGGGGTTGTAGAAAAACCGGGGCAACAAAGTGGTTTTGCAATAATTGGGGGAATAGCTCAGCATAGGATATTGGTATTGGGTCGAATTAGGGCCTTTCCTTATTATTCTTGGGAGCTCTTTAGTTATTTCCTTGGTTGTTAGCTTGATAAGTAGGTCCTGGTGTTTGTGCAGAGGAAGGGGTAGCAATATTCATTGGTGCCTGTAAATTCATGGGGTAGGTTGGTTGAGGTTGGTATGAGTAAGGGTTTTGGGAGATATTGTTCACGGGTGAATAATAGGGACGATATGAAGGATAAGAAAAATGGGGTGCGGAATTCATCTTCGATCGTCTTTCAGTGGTAACAGCTTGCACTTCCCCATCTTTCTTTCTACTCATTCCACTCCTTTTTGGGGCTGATGTGTCTTCAATCTTGCCACCTTTAATGGCATTTTCAATCATCTCTCCCGAAATGACCATATCAGCAAAATTTTTAGTAGCACTCCCCACGAGTTTATCATAATAAGGAGGTCGCAAAGTACTAACTAACAAAGTTGTTGTTTCTTTTTCAGTTAACAGAGGCTGCACCTGAGCTGCAAAATTCCTCTACCTTTGGGCATACTCTTTAAAGCTTTCACCATATTTCATCTCTAGGTTCTGCAAAGATAATCTATCAGGTGCCATATCCGTCATATGCTTATACTGTGCCATAAATGCTTTTCCCAAATCCTTCCATGTATGGATACGACTCCGATCCAACTGATTATACCATTTAGCAGTAGGTCCAATCAAGCTATCCTGGAAGCAATGGATGAGCAACTTATCGTTGTTCGTGTAGCCAGACATCTTCCGATAAAACATAGTAATATGAGCAGCTGGGCAGGTGGTCCCATCATACTTCTCGAATTCCGGGGTTTTAAATTTTGGTGGTATAACCAAGTCTGGGACAAGGCTAAGCTCGTTGGCATCTATGCTCCCAAAGAAATCCATTCCTTCAATTGCCCTTAGCCGTTCTTCTAGCAAATCATACTTCTCTCTTGTTTCTTCATTCTCCTTCCTTAACTTCTCTTGCTCTATTGGGTCATCCAAATTAGGCACAAAAATAGGATCCACAGGGCTAGATCCTGAGTATTTTCCTTGATTTTGTGGGTTATTCAGGAAAATTGGAGCTTGGGGATAAGCTCTTTGGGTAGCTTGGGCTTGGGGCGGTGTAAACCCAGGTGGGTATATTGGATCCTATTTTGAAAGTTGAGGTTCCTCCCTTGAATCGTCAGCAACTCCTTTCCCTTTCATTAAGCTCATCATCATCTCCATCATTTTTGCCATTTGCTCCCGAGATTCTTCTTGGGACTTGATAAGCTCTTGCTGAACTCTTTCCATTCTTTCCATTCTTGCTTGTTGTTCAGACTCCATGACCTTAGATTGGGAGCGAGTATTATATCGATGTTGTGCTGAATGTTCAAGATTCGGTGGCTTCGCTATTCTGACACCTAAATGAGCCCGCAAATTAGGATCACATGTTATTTTTTAGTTTTTGCCATAAAAAGGAAAAGACAAAAATCATCCCAATACTTTGGTGAGATAGAAACTTTTCCTTTTCACCTCAATGATATATGATGTCATTACTTATGATCACCAATATCTTTTCATTGGTAGGCGTGTGCATGACATGCATAGGAGTGAGAGGTATCACATGTTATTTTTTAGTTTTTGCCATAAAAAGGAAAAGACAAAAATCATCCCAATACTTTGGTGAAATTAAAACTTTTTCTTTTCACCTCAATGATATATGATGTCATTACTTATGATCACCAATATCTTTTCATTGGTAGGCATGTGTATGAAATGGATGCGTGACATGCATGGGAGTAAGAGGTATTTAATCCATAACAATTTCAACCAAAGAACCTTCATTTATTCGAAAGAACTTTTATTACATGGCTATTGAATTCGACTTTCACTTATTCAAAGGAACTTTTATTATATGACTATCAAATTCAAAATTACATAGCTAACATTCTCCTATTATACCCATAAAACTGACTGACTTGCTGATATTGGTCTTTAGCTTCCTCGAGAAAATCCAACAAACGCTGTCCAAACTCTCCAGTTGGGTTAATTTCCTGCCTCAGAGCTTCCGCCTTTTCCACCATCTCTCTTGCCTTACGCACAGCTTTGCAGACCTATGTAGCCAAGTGTTCTATATATTGTTGTCTTCCAAAACTCCTTACTCTCCATTTCATGCTTGCATCTACGACCAAGTCATATGAATACCTCCAATCATTCTCCCTGAGTTTCCATTCCTGGATGATCAAAGCAATGTGATTCTTGTAGTGTCGCAAGTGTTCCTCCAAAATCTAGACTTTTTGTTGTAACCGATTCCTTTCATCTTGAAGTTTGACATAGTCTTCGTCCTTCAGTCCAACTTTCAAAGCTTCATTTTCCTTTCGACATTGCATCAATTTTTCAGTGTTAACTGTATACATTTGTTTCCAATATCGTTGTTCTTGAAGAGTAATGGCAGCTCCCTCTTCATTTTTCTTTGCTTTGTTTCTCCAATACTCCACTTTCCCACGAAGATCTTCTATTTCCTTCTTCCTCTCATTAGAAGTCATAACAATTCCTCCGATCCTCATCTCTCTTCTCAAACTTTTATTTTCCTGATTCAATTCTTGAAGGTCATTGTGGGCAACATCTCGCTCTGTTCTCATCCTCTTGAGCGCAGCTTCTTGTACTTCAAACTTGACCTTTAAATTCTCTACCTCCCCTTGAAGCTTTAGATTCTTTTGCTCCATCTTCTTTTCTTCCTCTTTGAATTGCTGTCGAACAAGCTCAATTTCGGATATATCTGTCTTAGGTTGTGCATACACAAATGACTCCCTTAAGACGAATACAACATCTTTAACCCGTTTAGCTCTCCACATTAGGTAATTTGGGGTAGCTTTATCGGATAAGGGCCCTGTCACAAATCTTCTAGGTTGTTTCCACGCTTGAATGGCTAGTTCAGTCTTTTTCATCGCCTTCGGTTCACCATAGGAATACTCCATCAAATTAAGCCCATGCGTTGTCGGAGTAAACTGTTTTGCCCAAAATTGTCTCTGCGCCATAAGTTGGGCACAACTTGTTATCCCCCATAATCCCAATAGTGGTATCCAAGATTCTTCTCCGCATCTATATAGTACTGGGACATGATACATCCACGGGGCCATCCAAGTCACTTGATCATCTCTAAGCTGTTGAAGGACAAACACCCATTCATCTTTAGGTTTTGGTTTCGGCCATTTACTTTTACAAAATTCTTTGATCGAAGTATTCCCTCGATAAAAAGGCTTTGAGAATTCTTTCACGTCACAGTTGAAATGGCTTTTGATCCATATGTATAAGAGTTGCGTGCATCCCATGAAACGCCCTTCTCCTTTTCGTCGGCAATAACTCAATGATCTGAAGGTTTTAGCCAAGATTGCTGGTGAAGGATTTACATTATTAACAACTTGTTCAAAGAAGTCTATCACAGCCATCTCAATGTACCCCAAAACCTTAGGAAAAATAACCAACCCATAAATTGCTAGAGCAAAAACAGCTAACCCCTTCTCATCATTCAAATGCTTTTGAATAAATCCATGGAGAAAATCCCAATGTAGGCAAATGTGTTCTCCCTTTTGCTTCATATGAGGATCTATTTCTTCCGGTTTTACTCCCATAATCCCAGCCAACTTCTTACGAAACCCAGACTTCGGCTTTCTCACATATACCTTGTCAAGACTCTTTAAATCCAACCCTATCAAAATAGAGTACTCTTCTATAGTGGGCATTAAATCCACTTCGTTAAATGTGAAACACCTGTAGGATGGATCCCAAAACTGGATAGCAGCTTTCAGCAAAGGTTCTTCAACCACCACCGAAATCAACGAAGCTATTTGGCCATACTTGCTACAAAAGTCTTCTTTCTTCTCCTTACTGATTTGCTTCCATATGTTAACCAGACCTGTTAGGTCATTCTGTTTAAGGTCCAAGCTTACTTCTCTAGGTAATGATGATATGAAGCCTTCTATCAAGCAATTCCCTTTCTCTTGCTGAGTCTTCTCTGACCAAAACTGCACTTCATTATATGGATCACACACGACAGTCACAGTTGATGAACAAGCCCAACATTCTTTGGATTTCATGAAGGATTCTTGGTTGTGATATGCCATGGAGAAAATACCTCTCTTATGCAACCTTCATGATGAGAAATGATTCATGCAAAATAGAATATTTATTAGTACAAAAACAAAAGTAACAGCAAATGTCTTATATAGGGTTATTTTCTAAGGGTAAGGTTCTACCTAAGGTTAACTTTTTCTATGGTTCGCTATATGCTTGGTTTGGGTCTCTAAAGGACAAAAGGTTCCCAAATTGTTCCTTACTGACGTCAACGCCAGACTAGTAAGGCACCCCAATCCTCACCCATGACAGGCTACAAACGGAAAGGGTTCAACTTGAGTGAGAGTATTTCGCTTGCCATTGCGGAGGTTATCACCTCACGAGAGCAAAGGTACTATACTCTCTCCTAAAAGGGACAAACCCGGGTGTAGGGTTGATGTATGCAATGAATATGTCATGTATGCAAAAGAACAAAATTTAAAGTGCATCCCAACAAAATGCAAATGACAAAGATGATTCACACATTTTTGTTTGTATTTTTTTTGTTTTTTTATTTTTTTATGAAAAGTTTTATTAAATATTTATTAAGACCATTAACTAAGATTTTGGATAAAACATGATTAATCATGGTTTGACTCTCTAATCTCCCCAGTGGAGTCGCCAAGCTGTCGTAACGATTTTCGTCCGGGGACTCGATCACTAGACGATTTTGAAAAAAAAACACAAGAAAAGGAGTCGCCACCAATCTTTTTTTTCTAGGTGTGATTGGCCACCTAAAAGCATTTATCTTTTTAACAAAATCTTAAAATTAATTAAGCTTTATCACAAAAATAATTTTTGGTCTACGAAAACAAAGTTTGGGTTCGGGAGTTCGGTTACGCGTGGGAAAGGATTAGCACCCCCACAACGCCCGTTAAAAAACAGTACCACTTAATCACGTCTTATCTTTTGATCTTAATAAAATGATCTTAATTAAATATTTAAAAAGAACTCCATTTATTTGAAACCATTTTATTATTTGTTTTATTTTGAAATATTTAAGTTTTATTTTTTATTTAAAATAAGTGAAAATCTTTTGTATTGAAAATTATTCCGAAGTACCCCAATACTTTTGGTAGCATTTCGGATAATTTCCTCACCTAAAGATTTCTTAAGAATCGCTACTTGCAATTTCTATAGAATCCCATCCTCGGGAGATTCACACTTATTTTGAACTTTCATGGATGCAAATGATGTAATCAAAATATAGATGATGCACATGAGAAATCCATTATTTCATTTTTATTATTTTTTTAATTCATAAATTTTAATTTTTAGAAATGAAAATCCCTTATATTGAAAATTATTCCGAAGTACCCCAATACTTTTGGTAGCATTTCGGATAATGTCCTCACCTAGGGATTTCTTAAGAATCGCTACTTGAGATTTCTATAGAATCCCATCCTCGGGAGATTTGCATTTAGTTTGGAATTACAATGAATGCAAATAATGCAAACAAAATATATATGATGCATATGAGAAATATATTATTTTATTTTATTATTATTTTTTTTAATTTATTTATATTTATAAAATTTATTTTTATTGAAAAATTATGCTAAATATTCCAATACGCTAGTAACATTTAGCATATTTCTCTTACCTAGAGATCAGTTAGGAATCACTACTTGTGAATTCCGTAACATCTCATCATCGAAAGAACTCCATTTTATTTTCCTTTATTTATTTTACTTATTATTTTCTACCCATACATTAAAAATACCTAAATAAATGAATGACAAAAAAGGGGAATATACCTCTATTGGAGGGCGGGCGAGCTCACAAGTCTTCCCTCTTCTTCGGTCGGGCAAGCACACAGCTTCTTTCTTTGGCGGGGCAGGCGAACGAATATAGCCTCCTCGGGCGGGCGAACTCCTTGATTTGGCGAGCTCTTGGATGTTCTTTCTCTTTGGGCGGGCGAGCTCGTGGACGAGCGAGCAAACTCTCGGATTCTTCTCTCTTTCTTTGGCGGGGTGAGTACCTCTATTGGAGGGCGGGCGAGCTCACAAGTATTCCCTCTTCTTCGGTTAGGCGAGCTCATAGCTTCTTTCTTTGGCGGGGCAGGCGAGCGAAGATAGCCTCCTCGGGCGGGCGAACTTCTTGAATTGGCAAGCTCTTGGATGTTCTTTCCCTTTGGGCGGGCGAGCTCGTGGACGAGCGAGCAAACTCTCGGATTCTTCTCTTTCTTTGGCGGGGCGAGTACCTCTATTGGAGGGCGGGCGATCTCGTGAGTCTTCCCTCTTCTTCGGTCGGGCGAACTCACAGCTTCTTTCTTTGGCGGGGCAGGCGATCTCGTGAGTCTTCCCTCTTTTTCGGTCGGGCGAACTCACAGCTTTTTTCTTTGGCGGGGCAGGCGAGCGAAGATATCCTCCTCGGGCGGGCGAACAATGGACGTACTCAGAGGCGCAGGTGTGTGCGGGGATGGGTGACAGAAGCGTAGACGCAAGAATGGACTGGAGGGCGATGCAGCAAGAGTAAACCGATGGCGATGGAGGCGAGACACAGCTGTGATCTCTTTTTTTATTTCTTGAATCTCAATTGTGTATCTCTCGTTCACTCTGCCTCTCTTCTGTCTCTCTTTTTCTCCCCCCTCCTCGCTGTGTATGCATGAATTTATAGTAGTATTTGGGCATCCAAATTAGGAAAAGAATTAACTTATTTGCATGATTTCATCATCTTGATTTTTTGCTCTGATTTTGGGTTTATTATTCCTTTCCTTTCTTCACATAGTTGACTTCCATTAGCCTTAATATTTTCCTCCCAATTTTTGCCCGTAAAGGATCCCTTTCCAATTTCATTTGATTCTCAGTGTAAATGCTGCAATTTCGAGATTTAAATCGAGATTTTGGAATTAAATTCAGCTAGGATCAATTTAGATCTAGAATTTAAAACCTCGATTTTACCTCTTTTATTATTTACCTTTTTTTTAATTTTGTATTTTTCTTTTTATTATTTTTATTGCTTATTTTATTTTATTTATCATCAAAAAAATAAAAAATAAAAATAAAAGTAAAAAAAGATACAATAAGATTTATGAACCTTTGACTCTTTTAGATTTGAGCCCAAATGCAAAGAAATGAATTAAATGGGCCCAAAGCCCAAATTCAAAACCATGATGGGCTATGTTCGAACAAAAATGGTGTCTACAATCATAACCATTGGTTTTCAAAAGTTGTTATTATATTAAATAATTATTTGTATTGGATCAAACAACGTAATGGAAAATTCACAATATTTGGTTGTGAGGACACAACTCTTGGATTGGATTTTTATAAATAGAGGTGTCAATATTCATTTTGAGTTATACTTGAAACACTTGAAAAACCCAATACCAAATTTGTGATATTGTCTCTCTTCTCTCTTATTCTCAAAGTAGAAACAAATTTCTTAGATATTGTTTATTACAAAAAATGATGGTAAAGACAAGTGTGACGCATCGGTGTACACCTGCAGGTCATCGACTTAGGCCACCACACGAGTGGGTCACTCAACTATATTGTCCGCTCTGAAGTGCACCCCTTAGGGCCACCGCTTCGCACAGGTTTGTCGAAGTGTGCCAATTTGGCCACAACTCCAATTCACGTATGGAGGAATTCAAACCCTTGACACCTTACAAGTGTCAATCCCTTCTGACCAATTGTCCTAGGATAACACGGTTGAGTGACTTGGGTCGGTGACCTGTAGGTGCACATCGAGACATCACAATAAAATGCACATTTTATTGTCAAAGCCTAGCTCATATCAATAGGTCGTCGACGAGCATCCCCTTGGCACTTTGCCCTAGGTTTTTGGCAAACTATCCCATCGAGTTTGGTGGGGGGAAAGCTTCCCACCAAACACCACCTCCATAATTTTATAAAATTTCCCTCTTTCTTTTCTTCTTTTTTTTTGTGTGTTTATATATCTTATTATAAATATGATTTTATTATAATTTTCATATATGTACTTCTATGATATATATATATATATATATATATGCTCATTTTTTCTTTATATATTAAATTTATATATATACACACATTCATACATATATTTTACTATACACACATATATATGTATGTGTATATATATGTGTGTATATATATATATATATATTCCTATATGCCTATATATATGTATATGCATTCATTTATTTTCATATAAATATATCTATATTTATATGTATATACATTTATTTATTTATTTCCCTTATTTACTTATATATATACATACGTATATATGTACCTTGCATATATTAGTAAGATATATGTGCATATATACATATACATATATATCAAATTTGCTTACTCAATTAATTAAATTAATGTGCACTTATATACAGTATGCATGTACATTTGATGTTTTTCATGGCTTCCATTCGCAAACTTTTGTTTCCTATAATATTCAAATAATGTTCATATATCCAATTCTGAAAATTACATCTTCACAATTAGCCTACTTCAATTACATATTAATTCATAAGTTCGAGATCGAAAATTGGCGGTCTTCACAACAAGATACTTTTGTATTTGTCAAAAGGTGTTTAGTGGTTTGATTTCACAAGTGCAATGTGACTTCAAGTGGTCGCTTTATTATATCGTAGGGTTATTCGAAAAACTTTGTTACATATTGTAATTGGTGTGGGTGAAATAAGCCTAAGGAAAGTGGCATTTGCAACACACCTAGATGTCATTTCTGCATTTATTCATGTTTCATCAGAGTTCAACAATGAGTTCAAAAATCAAGATGTTGGAAGCACCCAAGGAGGAACTAGTTCATCTTCACCCACCACCAATGAGGCTTGACCAAAATTCCAACAATCGTAGGCTTATTTTCGGTTTTGAAGATGGATTCCTTGAAGAAGATAACTACCCGATTCAAGAGCCGAAAACAATTTAATAAAGTAACTTTGAAATAAAATAAAAAAAAGGAATTACCAGATATTTTTCATTGACTTCTTGAATTTTATGCATGATTGTTTCAATTTTTAGTTGTTTTTGTGAAGATCATCAATTTTCATTCTAAGTTCTTAAATAAAAGAATGGATTAAATAAACTAAGTATAGAGATGCATTTTGAAATTTTTATTATCTTAAGTGATGAAATCGAAGATTGGAGTTTGGTGCATTTAACAATTGTGATCAATATATATATATATATATATAATCTAGATTATATAAATATAATTGAAATATATATTAATTCAACAAAGAAAATAAATAGATATTTTGTACATTAATGTAATAAGTCAATGATTATATAAATGCCCTTACAAAACCTAAGTGCATGTATATATAAGTGACTAGATAATTAAAAGAACAAATAAAAAATATATATTTAATTAAATAAAAGATACAAGCATATTAAATTAAACATGATATACTGTTGAGTGTATAAATATATATAAAATAAATAAGAAAAAACATATATATTAAGTCTAGTAATATATATAAATTTAAAATAACGGAAAATAGAATATATATATATAGTATGGGATATATATTATAAGAAATATACAATATAAAAAATATATATTACAAAAAAAAAGCAAAAACCAATTGGCTTCTTTAGGACCAAAGGTAAAGGACCTAAGTCCTTTGCAAACCTAAAAGAAAAGGAAATGGCAGCTAAAGGGAAACAGCAAAGAGCAGCGAATGAGAGAATAGAGAGGAGAAAGAAAACTGCTGCAGCAATAAAGAAAGAGGTCAAGATTGAGAGAGAGAGAGAGACAGAGTGAAACGAGAGAGAAGGAAACAAGTTTTGGTTCTAGGCTACAGGGAGAATTGGTGAGGCTATTATAGGCTAGATTTTATGACTCCAAGGGGTAGTTAGTGGTTGTACTCAGTGAAGTTGATGGCCTAAAACCAAGTGAAACAAAGGGAGCTAAAAATTGAGTGAAACAAAGGGAGCTAAACTCCCTGGAAAAGAATCAGTGAAGGCAACGGACGAGGGAGATGTGGAAGGAGGAGGTTCCCTTTTGGCAAACTAAGCAGCAAGGTCATGGGGCTGAACCAATGGCAGTGAGCAACAGTAAGCTCTACCTTGAGATGTCTCGGCAAGCAGGGGACTGGTGAAGAAACTCCCATTCTCTCTTATGCCATTCTTGGCAAAGCTAGGAGGGATAAAAAGGGGTTAAAGCATCTTAGCCTACAAAGGGAAGCATTCTCATTCTCATGGATAGCAAATAAGGATAAGGAAGTGAGAGCCGAAGACTTGTAGCAGAAAAGAAAGAAGCTGAAGCGTTTTGAGCCTTCCTCATAATAGAACAAAGGCTGTTTTTGGGCATGTTTTAGCTACTGCCAAATGAAGAAAGCTAAGCTAATTAGGTGTGGAGATAAGATGTCTTGACAAAGCTGTTTGAGTGGCTTCTAGGGAGTTTTTCAGGTACCTAAAATAGAGCACCTTCGTCGCTGTGACAGGAGAGGTGTTGCATGATCTTTTGTGGTTTAAACAATTAAAGCTCTCAGTTAATAAGGGATTGGCTAGAGGGTGAGAGGGTGGAAAGAGTGAGTTGTTGTGAGAGCCATGTATATATTACTATTACCTATGTCAGATGTGAAATCCTCAAATTTCTGTAATTTCCCATACTTGTACAGTTTTCCAACTTGGATTAATTGAATAAATATGAAAATTCTGATGTATGAATGATGTATGGAACATGTAAGAAATAAAGAGAATTGAAAGTCCATTAATCAATAAATAAATTTTGATATTTCAACATTTATGGAAGTATGAGGAAAGAAATAAAATCAGATATTGGCAATTAAATGGGTATGTGGCTAAGATAATAAAGAGAAGAAGAGGATTTAATGGGTCAAAAATGAGTCAAGGAGGTGATAAATGGCTGAGATGAATGGGATGAAATGGCATTTAATGAAGCCTAATGACTCATCATCATCCTCATCACCCCACGGCAGCACCCATCTCCTTCTCCGTATCGTTGCTTCCATTTTCCTCTTAAGTGTCCAAGTTTCTTACCTTGACAAACCACTCTCTCAAGTCATCGATTCATTAAGCTTCATTAACAAAAAATGATCCTTGTCGATAACTTAACCCGAGCTTTTAATATGAAAGGTTGGACCAAAGTGATTGAGGAGATCTAGGAATCTTGAAAGTTTGTGAATAGCAAAGGTAAGAGAAGAAATGGTTTTAGTTGATTTTATTTATGGTTTGGGGTTATATAGAGTTGGTAGAGTATGTGTATTAAAGTTTAATTGTTATGATTTTTACAGCTTGAAGAAGTAAAGAAAAAGGACAAGTGTTGGTGCAACCAACTTGGGGATTAATTGCAATCGAGGTAAGGAATTTATGTAACGGACGTAGGGAGGCTATGTCCGCATGTTTTAAATATATTTGAAGTGTATTTGGAGAGAAACAAATGCTATTTTAAGTGCAGGAAAAAGGACATTTTGGGTCCTACTCCTAGTACCAATTAGGTTAGGAGCAGCCGACTATCTAGAGACAACCAAAGCGAAGATTTTCGAAAACCGAGATAAACCAGTCGACTGCTATGTAAGCCAGTCGACTGCTATTTTCCTAGAAATCATTCTGTTTCAAACCAGTCGACTGCTAAGGATGCCAGTCGACTGCTTTTCTTCTAGAAGCATTCTGTTTCAAAAACAGCGGACTGCTATATGGGATAGTCGACTGCTATTTGCTAAAAAGCATTTTGTTTCAAAGCCAGCCGACTGCCCAGGGGGCCAGTTGACTGCCTTTTTCTCAGGAAACATTCTGCTTCAAAACCAGTCGACTGCTATTTGGGACCAGTCGACTGCCCATTTGAAATGAAGGTTTTGAAAATCTATTTAAAGAAAGGGTATTTGTATTTGATAAAGGTTATATGAATAAGGTTTTGGAGACTATGAATCTCTTGAAAGAGCATGCACAGTATTTGTTACTTGTACTTGACTGAGGAGCTCTAGTCCAGCCCTCAGACCCGCAGTAAGGCACCTGACTAGTGAGCACTATGGGCTATAGAAAATGGCCATAAGTCTTTTACTTGATTCGGCTTTGGGGAGGATCCCTGGCCCATACATGGGTACGCCATTTATTTGATATCTCTCAGGATTATCCCTTACGGGATATATTTGCGGTATCCTAATGAGATTTCTCATGGATTATCCCTTACGGGATATATTTGCTGTATCCAGTATGGATTATCCCTTACGGGATATATTTGTTGTATCCATTGTGAGAATTATTTGGTGTATGAATCCTATTAGGAATTGATTGTCTCCCATCTATTTGAAAATATGTGAAGCTATTTGTACTTGCATATTTGATTTCACATGATTTGAGATCCGTGAAAATATTTGAAAGTATTTGATTTTATTGTATTTGATATTTGCGAAAGATATATATGGCATGTGCTTTATAATGATTTTACATGACATTATAGAGCCAAGCAGGAAAACTGCATATAGTGATATAGTACGCTCTTTTACATAAGTTTCTTACTGAGCGTAAACTTACTCCTTTATGACCATTTTTCATACAGATTATTTAAAGTAAATCTAGCCTCGCATAGAGGAGCACTTTTTGGGATTTTGAGATACCTTCAAGGCACGCTTCCTACCTATCCCTTGAAGGTATATTTAGTTGGCCGTCACTTCGGCTAATGTATAGTACGATACTACAGTTGTATATATTTGGGGAATTAGGTTGTGTAAATACTTGAATCCTGATGTATGTGACACATGTTTATAAATGAAAAAAATTTTATGCATGTGAAAATTCGATATTGTCCTCTGATAAAAAGAATGCCTAAAGCATAAGAGTAAGGGCGATTGATATCGGATAAACTAGTCTATTTACTTGTTATTTGAAGTAGAAGTAGTTATTATTTGGTTAGTGACAAGGACGTCACAGATTAGTATCAGAGCTGATTTAACTGAAGTTTGTTGATATCAATAAGTTAGAATTGGAGTAATTCCCCAATGTACTATACTAGTTTACTTGATTTTGGGTAGTAAAACTATTTAAAGTTATACTAAATTGTGTTATTTGATCATGATCCTAACAAAATGAGTACTCGAAGGAGGGGTACTAGACAAGGACGAGGACGGGGTTATGATGAACCGCCCCCAACACAGTCTTCTCCTCCATCTCCACCGCATAGCCCGAATACAAGGCTAGCGAAAATAGAGAAACACATGGAAAACATAGCCGCGATGTTCACGCAGTTTATGCCGAACTTGCCTAATGTGGCCACGAGTGTACCAACAGCTCCACCTATTGTACCTCCTACACCTATAGTACAACCCCCACCAATCCCAGCTAATGAGAGGTGGGATCCCACAGCTTACTATTGCGTAACTTTGATAAAAGAGTTTAAGAAGCTGGATCCACCTAAGTTCAAAAGGGACAGTGACCCGTTGGCCACGGAAAATTAGATGAAAGCAGTCACCAAGGCATTTGGGTACTTGGCTTGCACTGAGAAAGAAAAAGTAGGATTGGTTGCGTACTTATTAGTGGATGAGGCAGAGCCATTGTGGCAGGCCACTCAAACAGTCTTAGAGGCTAGACATCTAGAGGTAACATGGGATAGATTTGTGGAAGCTTTTAATGAACAATATGTCTCACGTACTACTCAGAGGAGGTTACAGGTTGAATTTTTGAACTTGACTCAGGGGAATATGACAGTTAGCCAATACGAGTCTAAGTTCATTACACTGAGCAGATTTGATCCGGAAGTATTGAGAAAAGAGGATCATAAGACCTACAAATTTATGGAGGGATTGAGACCTTCCATCAGGTCTAAGCTATACCCCTTGGATATCACCACATATGGAGAGGCAGTTCGTAAGGCTCAACTGTGTGAGCAGGACTCTGAGTTCCATCAGGCAGACTTTTGAGCTAGGAATAAGGGTAAAGAACCTGTGAAGCAGAAGTAAGATAAGAGAGCCTCGAGTGATAGATATCCATCTAGAAAGAGTAGGCCTTATGACAGAGCTTCGATAGGTAAGCAAGTTAATTATAAAGAGATAATCTGTCTTAACTAAATGGTTATATGGAACTATGTTAAATAAAGAGTTATGATGATTATGATACAGGAACTCCTAGACCCATCGGGATCAAGATAAGTGATGAAAAATCCCGGCATCCAGCTGGTAGTACTGCTAGCTCACCAAGGAGTATAATACCGAGGTGTGCGCAATGCGAGAAATTCCATGGAGCGCAGCCTTATTGGTTTACGAGTGGGGCATGCTATTGGTGTGGTGAACAAGGACATAGAATTAAGGATTGTCCCAAGATAAATCAGAAGGTACCTGAAGAGTCAGAGAATACCCCTCAAGTATAACCTAAGACCACCCAGCCTCAGCGTAAGGCTACAACAGCAGAGAAAGGAAAAGCGCCCGTGACTCAGGGACGGGTATTTGCCATTGATAAGGAGTCTGTTGATGCTTCGTCAAAGATGATTCAGGGTAAGATTTACCTTAATGATACATATGTCCTTGCTTTATTTGATCCAGGCTCTACGCACTCTTTTATTTCCCCTATGGTTGCTATAAAGTTAACTATTGAGCCTAAGTCCCTACGACAATTACTGCAAATAAGTGCTCCTTTTAGGGAATCTCAAATAACGGACATAGTGTATCGAAACTGTAAACTACGAGTAGGAGAAAGAGAATCAATAGCTGACCTAATCCTACTAAATATGTATGGGTTTGATGTTATTTTGGGAATGGATTGGTTAGCTAAGAATCGTGTGATGCTAGATTGCCATGCTAAGAGTGTGATCTTCTCCTCTCTCGTTAGCTATGTTGTACATTTTACAAATAATTAATACAAAATATGTGTGTTGGTTTAATTATTTGAAATTGAAGTAATAGAATATATTTGTGATGTGAAGGGTTTATAGCATATGTGGAGGATGTAGATCAGAAACGTCCTGAACTTGATGAAATTCCAGTAGTTAAGGAATTTTTCGAGGTGTTTCCGGATGATCTTCCAGGACTTCCTCCGGATAGGGAAGTGGAATTTACGATCGATTTGGTGCCAAGGACAGAGCCCATTTCAAGATCTCCCTATCGGATGGCGTTGGTGGAATTAGAAGAACTGAAGAAGCATCTTTAGGAGTTACTAGACAAGAGATTCATACGACCCAGCGTATCCCCTTAGGGTGCTCCTGTGCTTTTTGTCTAGAAGAAGGATGGTAGTATGAGGCTATGCATCGACTACCGATGGTTGAATAAGGTGACAATCAAGAACAAGTATCCTCTTCCCAGGATTGACGACCTCTTTGATCAGCTAAAGGGTGCACAAGTCTTTTCCAAGATAGACTTGAGGTCGGGATATCATCAGTTGAAGATCCGAGATGAGGATATTCCTAAGACTGCTTTTAGAACACAGTATGGTCACTATGAGTTTCTAGTGATGCCGTTCGGTTTGACCAATGCACCCGTGGCTTTTATGAACTTGATGAATGATGTGTTCAAGCAGTACTTGGACCAGTTTGTCATTGTCTTCATCGATGACATCTTGGTGTACTCGAGGTCTTGGGAAGAGCATGAGCAGCACTTGAGGATAGTTTTGGAAACCATTAGAGAGCAAGGATTGTATGCCAAGCTAGATTATATCTCTTTTTTGGGGCACATAATTAGTAAAGATGGAGTTTCGGTCGATCCATCGAAGATTGAAGCGATGGTTCAATGGGAGAGACCGAAGACAGTGACGGAGATAAGGAGTTTCTTAGGTTTAGCTGGCTACTATAGAAGATTTGTGGAGGGTTTCTCAAAATTAGCTGCTCCATTGACGCACTTAACGCGTAAAGAGATAAAGTATGAATGGAATGAGGCCTGTGAGCATAGCTTTCAAGAGTTGAAGCGCACGCTGACGACTGCACCTATCCTCACCATTCCTAGTGGTTCGGGAGGATTTGCAATGTATAGTGATGCCTCAGGGCAAGGTTTGGGATGTGTACTGATGCAGCATAGTAAGGTAGTTGCATATGGTTCTCGACAACTAAAGGACCATGAGAAGAACTACCCAACCCATGATTTGGAATTAGCTGCAGTTGTGTTTGCCCTGAATATATGGAGGCATTATTTGTATGGCGAGAGATTTCAGATTTTTACGGATCATAAAAGTCTGAAATAGTTATTCTCTCAAAAAGAATTAAACATAAGGCAAAGAAGATGGCTAGAGCTGCTAAAGGATTATGATTGTGAGATCCTACACCACCCAGGAAAGGCCAATGTGATGGCGGATGCTCTGAGCCGTAAGCATGTAAGTATAGTGGCTTATATGATGATTCGAGAGTATGAGTTGCTTGAACAGCTTGCAAGCCTCAGCTTAAGTGTTACACCTCTTAAGCAAAATGGGATGATGGCTAGTTTGAGAATTGAGCCAGAGTTGATGGATAAAATCCAGATTGCTCAGAAAGAGTATGTCTAGCGCATTAAGGCTATGGATGAAATCCATTCCGGTATGCTCTCAGAATTTAATATTAGTAGTGATGGGATTTTGAGGTTTAATACCCATATATGTGTTCCTAAGGATAACGAGTTGAGAAGGTTGATCTTGACAGAAGCACATTCCACTAGGTACACATTACACCCGGGAAGCACGAAGATGTATCATAATCTTTGCAAGGTGTATTGGTGGACGGGCATGAAGAGAGACATAGCTGAGTTTGTAACCAAATGTCTCACGTGCCAGCAGGTTAAGGTAGAGCACCAAAGACCGGCAGGATTGTTACATCCTCTACCTATACCTATGTGGAAATGGGAGCACATTACGATGGACTTCATTATGGGATTGCCCAAGACCAAGAGGAACCATGACGGTGTTTGGGTAATCATGGATCGGTTAACCAAGTCAGCTCACTTCCTACCTATGAAATCTACGGACACACTTAGCGCTTTGGCAGACTTGTATGTGAGAGAAGTCGTTAGACTACATAGTGTTCTAGTGAGCATCACATCGGATAGAGATTCCACGTTTACCTCTCACTTTGGGGAGCATTTTCAGGAAGCCATAGGATCTCAGCTAAATTTTAGCACAACTTTTCATCCACAGACTGATGGGCAGTCCGAGCGCACTATTCAGATACTCGAGGATATGTTGAGAGCTTGTGCTCTGGATTTTAAAGGCTCATGGGATGACCATCTACCATTGGCTGAGTTTGCATATAATAATAGCTATCATGCAAGCATCGGGATGGCACCATATGAGGCCCTATATGGTAGAAGGTGTCGATCTCCTATTGGGTGGGAAGAAGTGGGTGAGGTAGATTATTGACTCCAGATTTGGTCAAGCAAGCCTCTAAGGATGTTAAACCGATTTGTCAAAGACTCAAGACAGCTCAGAGTAGACAAAAGAGCTATACGGATGCTTGACGGGGGCCACTTGAGTTTTTGGTTGGAGACTATGTATTCTTGAAAGTTTCTCCATCCAAAGGGATCATGAGATTTGGCCGACGAGGCAAGCTAAGTTCTCGCTACATCGGACCATTTGAGATCCTATATCGTGTTGGAGATGTGGCCTATAAGTTGGCATTACCTCCGGAGTTATCGAGAGTACATAATGTCTTTCATGTATCAATGCTTCGGAAGTATAATCCGGATCCGTCTCATGTCATAGAGTATGAACCCTTGGAGATTCGGGAAGACATGAGTTATGTGGAGAAACCGATTCAGATTTTGGATAGGAAAGATAAGGTGTTGAGATCAAAGACAATTCCGCTGGTTAAAGTTCTCTGGCAATACCATACGACGGAAGAAGCTACATGGGAGCTAGAGAGCTTAATAAGAGAGAAGTATCCGGAATTATTTGAGACTTAACCTTATATGAATTTGAAGGACCAAATTCTCTAAGGTCGGGAGAATGTGAAATCCCCAAATTTCTGTAATTTCCCATACTTGTACAGTTTTCCAACTTGGATTAATTGAATAAATATGAAAATTCTGATGTATGAATGATGTATGGAACATGTAAGAAATAAAGAGAATTGAAAGTCCATTAATCAAGAAATAAATTGTGATATTGCAACATTTATGGAAGTATGAGGAAAGAAATAAAATCAAATATTGGCAATTAAATGGGTATGTGGCTGAGATAATAAAGAGAAGAAGAGGATTTAATGGGTCAAAGATGAGTCAAGGAGGTGATAAATGGCTAAGATGAATGGGATGAGATAGCATTTAATGAAGTCTAATGACTCATCATCATCCTCATCACCCCACGGCAGCACCCATCTCCCTCTCCCTCTCCCTCTCGTTGCTTCCATTTTCCTCTTAAGTGTCCAAGTTTCTCACCTTGACAAACCACTATCTCAAGTCATCGATTCGTTAAGCTTCATTTAACAAAAAATGATCCTTGTCGATAGCTTAAGCCGAGCCTTTAATATGAAAGGTTGGATCGAAGTGATTGAGGAGATCTAGAAATCTTGAAAGTTGGTGAACAGCAAAGGTAAGAGAAGAAATGGTTTTAGTTGATTTTATTTGTTAGCTTTAAATTGACAAGTATTTTGAAATGACAAAATTCAAGTAAGCTTAAAAATGATTTTTCTAAGTAAATTTTCTTTGAATGAACTCAAAGATAGAAAATATTTTAAACAAGTTTTGAAGTGTGATTTCAACTGAAAAAGTCAGTAAATACTCTTAAGAAAAGTGCTAGAAGTTTTTGAACTGACTTAGAATCACAAACAACCATAAACTATCTCAAATTGCAGTTAAAGACGTGCAGGAAGGCATTCTGGATAAAAGGGATTGATCCCTTTGGAAAAAGGATCGATCCCATTTTGGCAGTAAGGTGGACAAGCTCCAGAAACAAGTTGGAATAGGTTCTGGATAAAAAGGATCGATCTCATTTTGGCAGTAAGGTGGACAAGCTCCAGAAACAAGTTGGAATAGGTTTTGGATAAAAAGGATCGATCCCTTTGGTAAAGGGATCGATCCCTTTGCACGAGACCTGCAGTAACAGCTAGTTTTTGAGGGTTTCAACGGGAAGAAATGCATTAAATGCTTCACCAATTGTTCCATTCATTTGGTGGGTTATAAATAGAGGCATTTATGAAGTTTGAAGGTAGAACAAGCATTCCAAAGTATTCAAGCTTCAAGAGAGAAACTGAATTCTGAAAATCTTTATTGTAACTTCATTTTGTGAGATTCTTTTCTGTGTTCTTCACCCATTCACTGAAAAATCAGATATTCAAAGGGGTGAGCTATCCTTGTAAGGTCTGATATTGTAGAGTGTGGGAATACTACAAGGGTAGAGGATTAGAAGGAGATTTCTAAAGTCTCATGAGAAATTGTAAAAGGTCTTGCCACACCTTCAAGTGGTTTGTAAGCATTCTCAAGAAAGAGGTGAATCAAAACCTTGACAAGGAGTTCAAGGAGAGAGGACGTAGGCAAGAGATTGGCCGAACCTCTATAAAACTTGTGTTTGCTTCTCTTTCCCTTACTCTTATTTACTGCCTTTATTTCATTGTTGTTTATTTGACTTTGATTGTGCATTAAGAGTTAGGAAAATTAGAAATAACTAGAAAAACCGATTCACCCCCCCTCTCGGTAAAGCCAACATTATTGATGGTTTGGGGTTATATAGAGTTGGTAGAGTATGTGTATTAAAGTTTAATTGTTATGATGTTTACAGCTTGAAGAAGTAAAGAAAAAGGACAAGTGTTGGTGCCAGTCGACTGCTTTTCTTCCAGAAGCATTCTGTTTCAAAAACAGTCGACTGCTATATGGGACAGTTGACTGCTATTTGCTAAAAAGCATTCTATTTCAAAGCCAGCCGACTGCCCAGGGGGCCAGTTGACTACCTTTTTCTCGGGAAGCATTCTGTTTCAAAACCAGTCGACTGCTATTTGGGACCAGTCGACTGCCTATTTGAAATGAAGGTTTTGAAAATCTATTTAAAGAAAGGGTATTTGTATTTGATAAAGGTTATATGAATAAGGTTTTGGAGACTATGAATCTCTTGAAAAAGCATGCACAGTATTTGTTACTTGTACTTGACTGAGGAGCTCTAGTCCAGCCCTTAGACCCGTAGTAAGGCACCTGACTAGTGAGCACTGTGGGCTATAGACAATGGCCATAAGTCTTTTACTTGATTCGGCTTTGGGGAGGATCCCTGGCCCATACGTGGGTACGCCATTTATTTGATATCTCTTAGGATTATCCCTTACGAGATATATTTACGGTATCCTAATGAGATTTCTCATGGATTATCCCTTATGGGATATATTTGCTGTAACCATTATGGATTATCTCTCACGGGATATATTTGTTGTTTCCATTGTGAGAATTATTTGGTGCATGAATCCTATTGAGAATTGATTGTCTCCCATTTATTTGAAAATATGTGAAGCTATTTGTACTTACATATTTGATTTCACGTGATTTGAGATCCGTGAAAATATTTGAAAGTATTTGATTTTATTGCATTTGATATTTGCAAGAGATATCTATGGCATATGCTTTATAATGATTTTACATGACATTATAGAGCCAAGCAGGAAAACTGCATATAGTGATATAGTACGCTCTTTTACATAGGTTTCTTACTGAGTGTAAACTCACTCCTTTACGACCATTTTTCATACAGATTATTTAAAGTAAATCCAACCTCACATAGAGGAGCACTTTTTGGGATTTTGAGATACCTTCGGGGCAAGCTTCCTACCTATCCCTTGAAGGTATATTTAGTTGGCCGTCACTTCGGTTAATGTACAGTACGATACTATAGTTGTGTATATTTGGGGAATTAGGTTGTGTAATTATTTGAGATCCTGATGTATGTGACACATGTTTATAGATGAAAAAAAGTTTATGCATGTGAAAATTTGATATTGTCTTCTGATAAAAAGAATGCCTACAGCATAAGAGTAAGGGCGATTGACATCGGATAAACTAGTCTATTTACTTGTTATTTGAAGTAGAAGTAGTTGTTATTTGGTTAGTGACAAGGACGTCACATCAGATGTTTTATCACTGTTCAATTTTCGACGACCTATACAGGTTCTAAAGGAAACAATGACGTGGGCCCTACTAGCTCAATAGTGCCTCGAATGGACGTGAGACTGACCAAACAGTGTCCAGAGGGTATGATAAGCTTAAGGTAAAAATCTTGGATTTAAAATTCCTTATTTAGATTATCTTTTAAGTGCGTGCAAACAATTTAGAAAATGACGATTAAGGACATAACCCGATGACATTTTTGTAAATTGTGCCCAAACTAAAATGATTTTGGACCAAGTAAATAGGGCATGATATTCTACATAAAAATAAGTCCTACGATATGTCAACAGACAGATCGAATCTTTGGTTAAATAAGAAATTTACGCGATTGGCCCGATAAGGGTATTTTTGTAATTTCACCTTCACGGTAGGTCAAACCCAAACCAAACCACTTGTTTTCATTAAAATATGTTTAATAATAATTTTTGGTGATGGAATATGAATTTTTGGAGTGTAATTACATAGTTATAAAAATTACAAAAGCTTAAGGGCAAAATTATCCAAAAGTTTCATAGCCAAGGGCATTTTGATAATTTTTTCCTATCTAGAATGTTCTATAATTTTTCTCTCCAAACCTCATAATTCCCTTGGAAGGAGAAACTTTCAAAAACACCGAGTCTCCAACCAAGAACTCAAGTGTCCTATATCGAGCATCGGCATAACTCTTTTGTCGACTCTGAGCTGTCTTAAGTTTTTGACAAATCATCTTAACATCTTCAGAGGCTTGCTCGACTAAATCTGAAGCTAACAACTTTTGCTCGCCCACTTCTTCCCAATCAATAGGGGATCGACACTTTCTACCATATAAAGCTTCATAAGGGGCCATCCCAATACATGCATGATAGCTATTGTTGTAAGCAAACTCAGCCAATGGCAGATGATCGTCCCTTGAGCCTTTAAAGTCCAAAGCACAAGTTCTCAACATATCCTCGAGCGTCTGGATGGTGCGCTAGGACTGACAATCAGTCTACGGATGAAAAGTAGGGCTAAAGTTCATTTGAGATCCCATGGCTTCTTGGAAATGTTCCCATAAATGAGAAGTGAACCTGGAATCTCTATCAGCGGTAATGCTCACTGGAACTCCATGCAGTCTAACGATCTCTTTCACATACAAATCTACCAAAGCATTAAGTGTATCCGTAGACTTCATAGGTAGGAAGTGAACAGATTTGGTTAATCGATCCATAATTACCCAAATACTATCATCACTTTTTCTAGTCTGGGGTAATCCTATCACAAAATCCATTGTAATGTGCTCCCACTTTCACATAGGTATAGGCAGAGGCTATAACAAACCGGCTGGTCTTTGGTGCTCTACCTTAACCTGCTGGCACGTGAGACACTTTGCCACAAACTCTGCTATGTCTCTTTTCATGCCAGACCACCAATACACCTTGCGTAGGTTATGATACATCTTAGTATTCCCTGGATGCAAAGTATACTTAGCGGAATGTGCTTCAATCAAAATCAACTTTTTCAACTCCTTATCATCAGGAACACATATACAATTCTTAAACCTCAAGATTCCATCGTTACCAATATCAAATTCTGAATGCATACATGAATGAATCCGATTCATAGCATTAATACACTGAGCATCCTCCTTCTGAGCCACCCAGATCCTATCCATCAACTCTGGCTCTATCAACAAAGTAGCCATCATTTCGAATTGCTCCGAAGGTATAACATTTAAGCTAAGGCTTGCAAACTGCTCAAGCAACTCATACTCTCGGATCATCATGTACGACACAATTCCCACGTGCTTCCGGCTCAGAGCATCCGCCACCACATTGGCCTTCACCGGGTGGTACAAGATATCACAATCATAATCTTTCAGAAGCTCGAGCCATCTCCTCTGTCTCATATTCAATTCCCTCTAAGAAAACAAATACTTTAGACTTTTATCATCCGTAAAAATCTAAAATTTCTCACCATACAAGTAATGCCTCCAGATCTTTAGAGCAAATACAACTACAGCTAGTTCCAAGTCATGAGTTGGGTAGTTCTTCTCATGGTCCTTTAATTGTCGAGAACCATAGGTAACTACTTACCATGTTGCATCAATACACAACCTAACCCTTGCGTGAAGGCATCACTATATACAGAGAATCCTCCAGAACCACTAGGAATGGTGAGAATAAGTGCAGTCGTCAGCCTACGCTTCAATTCTTGGAAACTACGCTTGCAAGCATCATTCCATTCATACTTCACTTCTTTGTGCGTTAAGCGTGTCCAGAGAGCAACTAACCTTGAAAAACCCTCAACAAATCTTCTGTACTAGCCAGCTAGACCCAAGAAACTCCTAATCTCCGTAACTGTTTTCGGTCTCTCCCATTGTACCACGGCTTCAACTTTTGATGGATCGACCGAAACTCCATCTTTACTGACTATATGGCCCAAAAAGGAGATTTGATCTAGCCAAAAGTCACATTTACTTAGCTTAACATACAATCCCCGATCTTTGAGGGTTTGTAGAACTATCTGCAGATGCTGCTCAAGCTCTTCCCGGGATCTTGAATACACCAATATGTCATCAATAAAGACAATGACAAACTGGTCCAAATAGGGTTTGAACACATTGTTCATCAAGTTCATAAACATTGCGGGTGCATTTGTTAGACCAAACGGCATCACTAAAAATTCATAGCAATCGTGTCGTATCCTAAATGCAGACTCCGGATCTTCAATTGATGATATCCCTATCTCAAGTCTATATTGGAAAAGACTTGTGCACCCCTAAGTTGATCAAATAGGTCATCAATCCTGGTAAGAGGGTACTTATTCTTGATTGTCACCTTATTCAACCATCGGTAGTCGATACACAACCTCAAGCTTCCATCTTTCTTCCAGACAAATAGTACAGGAGCACCCCACGGGGATACGCTTGGTCGTATAAACCCCTTATCTAGTAACTCCTGAAGCTGCTTCTTAAGTTCCTCAAATTCGACTAAAGCCATCCGATAAGGTGATCTCGAAATGACCTCAGTTCCTAGCACCAAATCGATAGTAAATTCCATTTCCCTATCCGGAGGAAGTCCAGGAAGTTCGTCCGAAAATACTTTTGGAAATTCTTTAACTATCGAAATTTCATAAAGTTCGAGACGTTTCTGTTCTATGTCCACCACATATGCTATAAATCCTGCACATAATAACACATATTCTATCAATTTAATTTCAATTAATTCATTTAATGAATGTACCTTTATATTAAACACTTGTAAAATTTACAACATAGCTAACAGGAGAAGAGAAGATCACACTTTTAGCATAACAATCTAATATCACATGATTCTTAGCCAACCAATCCATTCCTAAAATAACATCAAATCCATACATATTTAGTAGGATTAGGTCAGCTATTGATTCTCTCTTTCTACCCATAGCTTACAAGAACGATACACTATATCCGTCATTTGAGATTCCCTAAATGGAGTACTTATTTGTAACAAGTGTCCTAAGGGTTCAGGCTTAACAAGTAATTTCATAGCTATAATAGGAGAAACAAAAGAGTGTGTGGAACCTGGATCAAATAGTGCAGTGGCACTTATATCAAAAAGATGAATCTTACCCTTAATCACCTTAGATGAAGCATCAGCAGACTCCTCATCGATAGCAAATACTCGTCCTTAAGTCACAACTTTCTTTCCCTTCTATGCAGCTATGGCCTTATGCTGCGGTTGAGTGGTCTTTCCTGATTCTTCAGACTCTCTTAGATTCCTCTTAGGACAATCCTTAATTTGTTGCCCCATTTCATCACACCTGAAACAAGCAGCACTCGCTAATCGGCAAGGCTGTGATCCATGAAATTTTTCGCAATGCTTACATCTCGGCATTATACTTTTTGGTGAGCTAACAGTACTACCTACCGAATATCAGGATCTTTCATCACTTATCTTGATTCCGGTAGATCTAGGAATCCCTGTACCATAACCATCATAAACTTTCGAAACTTCAGCACATTCCCATACAACCCTTTAATTAAAATAAAAGTCATTTTATTATAGTTTATTTTCTTACCTATCGAAACCCCTTCATAACATCTACTTCTCTTATAAGGATGTCTATCACTAGAGGCTCTTTCCTCTGACTTCCGCTTCATCTTTTCTTTGCCTTTATCCTTAGTTCGGAAGTCAGCACGATGAAAACGATAGTCTTGCTCACAGAGCTGAGCCTTACGAACTGCCTTGTCATATGTGGTAATATCCATAAGATATAACTTAGATCTCATAGGAGGTTTCAATCCTTCTATAAATCGGTAGATCTTGTGTTCTTCACTCCTTAGAACCTCGAGGTCAAACCTACTCAAAGTAGTGAACATCGACACAAATTGATTAACCAACATCGTCCCCTGAGTCAAGTTCAAAAACTCAAACTTCAACTTGGTCTAATCTGTGCATCAGATGTACTGTCTGTTAAATGCTTCCAAAAATATATCCCACGTTACCTCTGGATGCCTAGCCTCCAATATGGTCTTTGTGGATTGCCACCAATGCTCAACCTCGTCTAGTAACAAATAAGTTGCCAAGCCCACTTTCTCTCTCTCAGAACAGGTCATGTATGTAAACAGTTTGGTAACCACTTTCACCCAATTCTTAGCGGTCAACGGATCTCGTTCCCCTTTGAACTTAGGCAGATCCAGTTTCTTAAATTCTTTAATCAGAACTATACTGTAATAAGCTTTGGGATTCCGCCTTTCAAGAACAGGGGCTGGTGGTTGCAATTCTGGTTGGGCTATTAGAGGCTATACCATAGGTGTAGGAGGTGTAGGAGGTATAGGTGGAGTGTTTCCTACTGAAATGGGAGGTACTGTAGATGGAACTGTTGGTGCATTTGTGGCCACATTCGAAAAATTTGACATAAACTGAGTAAACATAGTGGCCATTGTTTCCATATGCTTCTCCATTTTAGCTAGCCTAGTGTTCGGGCTATGCGGTGGAGATGGAGGAAGAGATTGCGTTGGGGGTCATTCTGCTCTGCCCCGTCCTCTCCCAGTACCCCTTCTTCTAGTACTCATTCTGTCAATATCACATTCAAAACGGGTGTTTTAGTATAACTTCAAACAATTATACATCGCATATTTATTCAGACAAGTACAGTACTTGGGGATATACACTAATTCTAGCTTATTGACACTGACAAATATCAGACTAATCTGCACTAATACCATCTGTGACATCCTCGTCACTACAAATTAACACATAACTCTTTCTTTCACATACAATTTGATTAGGCTTGTTTGTCAATGTCATTCCTGCTTCTTTTTATGCTTGGTATTAAATAGCTTATCATAAGGATCTTAAATTCAAGTAAAGCATAATTATTATATTTATACATATCATTCCAAAGCATAGGATCTTACACAACTTACATAGCCTAAATCCCCCAAAATCTTATATAAATCATTGTACTGTAGCACTGTCTGAGTTACATAACAACATAAATATACCTTCAAGAACTTTAGGAAGCGTGCCTCGAAGGAATACTTTCAAGATCCAAAGGTAGGCTCTTCTATCAAGAGTGGAGAATCACTTCAAATAGTCTGAAAAATGTTGTAAAGGAATGAGTTTACGCTCAGTAAGAAATATATATAAAAGAGTGTACTATGTCACTATATGTTGGTTTCCTACTCGGCTCTATAATGTCACGTGGAAACCTTTGAAATCACTTGTCAAATATCATGTAAACATAAATCAAGTAACAGATATTCAGGTAATTCAAATGCTTTTGTAAGTCTTAAATCATTTGAGATCACATATATAGATATCTTTTAAATTGGATGAAGACTATCAACATTTCAATAAAATCATGCATTCGAGAATATCCTGTGAGGGCAGGTGGCGTACCCATATAAGGGCTAGGAATCCTCCCTTAGCCAAACATATAACAGAGACAATTGGCAAATGTCGATAGGCCACAGTGAACACTAGTTAGGTGACATCTGTGGCACTGAGGACCGGACTAGGGTTTCTCAGCCAAGTACAGATACAGACACTAAGGAATTGTTCAAAGTCTCTCAGCCAGATACAGATAATACATGATCATCAAGTAATCTATAGTCTCAAAACATTTGTTATATACTTCTTTGGTATTACCAATGTACTTATATAAAGTAGGCTTGTAAAACCTCATGTAGAAACAGGGCAGTCGACTGGTTTCATGGGGCAGTCAACTGCTATCACATATCTTGATTTATTGAAATTATTTTCTTTTAAAATTTTGATATTTCTTGATTTAATAACACATGATGCAATCGACTGGTCATATCGAGCAATCAACTGGTTTTGAAACAGCATGTTTCTCAAGAAAATGCAGTCGACTGGTTCATTGGTAGTCGACTGGTTTCGCAAATAGAATGCTTCTGAAAACAGGGTAGTCAACTGGTCCATATAGCAGTCGACTGTTTTCACAAACAGAATTCTTTTCGAGTAAATAGCAGTCGACTGGTTTGAAACAAAATACTTTCTGGAAAATAGTAGTCGACTAGCTTATATAGCAGTCGACTGGTTTGCATCGGTTTTCAAAAAATCTATGCTTTGGTTGTCTCTAGGCAGTCGGCTGCTCTTAGCAATTTGGTGATTAGGTGGAAAACCCGAATTTGACACTTCCTGCACTTCAATCAGCTTTTGTTTCATCGCAAAACATGTAAAACATGTGGACATAGCCACCCTACATCTGTTACATATATTCCTTACCTCAAATAGCTAAAATCTAATAGCTTGGTTGCACCAACACTTGTCCTTTTCTTCTTTAAAGCTGCATAAGATCTATAATAATTCCAACCTTTAAGAAACCTCTACAAATATGCTATATTAACTCAACATAACTCCAAACCATAGACATAATTGAATGAAATCACTTTATCTCTTACCTTTGTTAATGACCAATTTGACAGCTATGAGATCTTTTCAATCACTTGAATTCAGTCCACCAAATTTCAGATATAGTTTAAGCTAACGATAAGGAATAATTCTCGTTGGACAAGCTTAGCGGTTCGATGAGAGTATGAGGGTGTTTATCAAGGTAACTATGGTGGAAACACTTAGAGAGAATGAGAGGAAGAGTAATGGCTGTCGTTTCTTGATGGAGATGAAGATGACAAGGCAATTTCATTAAATGCATTATTATCCATATACTCACCTTTTTGACCACTAATCATTTGACCATATAATTATCCTTCTTTCTTCATATGCCATATGTCACATATCTTTTAATTACACTAAAATTCTAACATTTATTTTCTCATACTCCAAATATTCTCACAATCTCAAAATTCATTCCTTGACCATTTGATTATCAATTACTCTTATTTCATCCATGTCCCATATATCATTCATATATCAAAATTTCATATTTATTAACTTATTCCAAATTGGAATACTATACAATTATGGAAAAATTACAGAAAATTGGGGATTTCACACCTAAGCTTTTATCGGGATTTGACTGTAACAAAGGTGAAATTACCAAAATACCCCTATCAACGCAATCGCATAATTTTTGACTTTCGTGTGTGATTCAGTCGTCAAGTTGACATGGCATGAGACTACTTCACGGATAGATTTATCTACAACTATCAATTGGTTATAACTCAACTTGGTTTGACCATTATTCATGAAAGTTTTCTAACCTATGGATTTAATCATCATTTTTGAATTTGCTGCACATTTTTCGAAACATGCACAAACAAAAGAATTTTGAGATGTACATTCTTACCATCTCCATATATGGCTCCAAATATTACCACAATGAATTTCACTTCCATTGGAACAAGCTTAATACTGAATTGGCAACACTAAGCATAGTCCAATCGAATGAACGAAATGTGAAAATTTGTTGTGAAATTTAAGAAAACGAAGCATGACATAAGATCATACATTTCACAACATGTATCCAAAAACACTTAGACTACCTTATAACTTAAATATAAACTTAGCCACTCATATTATAAATATCGACACACATTATAATCTTTTATAAGGAAGTCAACTTTTATAAAGACAAGGGAAGAATCGGTTATAAATTATAAAACCAAGAGAAATCATAATAGTATGAAGAAGAAGAAGAATTTGGCAATTATATAAGAAAGAAAGGCAAAATAGGAAACTTTGTAAATTAAAGAAGAAAGTCAATAACTTTACAAATCTCTAGTAGAAAATGTTAACTACAAATCTAAAGCATGCATGGCTAATCTAAGGAGCTTAACGGCCTTTAAATAGGATGATAAGAATGCAAAATTGTGAAGAAGTTACTCTAGAATAAACCTCTAATTACATTACTTGCTCTCAAAGTAAACTTTTTTACTTTGGAATCTTACTTTGACTAAACCTCTCTTGGTAGCCAATTTTATAAAGTCTTTAAGTGTTTTGTTGTAGTCCATCTCTTATAGAGCTCTCCTACTTATATTTGATCTCTAATAAAACTCTTCAAATCCAATGCTCATAAGAAGTCCTTATATAGCCAACTAGGAATCTTAATCCCACTAGGATTTGTAGTCAAAATTTTGAGTTAACTTTCTATAAACATTTAACCCATCAAACCAGGTTGGATTTTTTAGAACCTGTGTATTCTAAAAAGCTTGAGAAGTCCTCTTCAACTTTTATGAAGGCTTCATCTTCATCCAAAATCGTTAAGATGATGAAATTACCATTTTATTATCTAATCAAAAAATCTCTAATCTGCCATTTTAGCACAATTTACTCCAAAAGCTTATTTTTGCATCTAAAACATAAAATAAATGCTTAATAGCCAAATGTGTCCTCCACGTTTTCCATAAAATGAAATTAAGTTCTCAACGTTTAAATGCATGAAAATCAGTCCTAAACGTTACAAAATAATTGAATTAAGGACATTTCCATTAAATCCTTTAATTTTCGTTAAGTTTTATTACTGGTAGAGGTAACGGAAATTAAAGGATTTAGCAAAAATTCTTTAATTCAATTATTTTGTAAAGTTTAGGACTGATTTCCATGCATTTAAATGTTGAGGATTTAATTTCATTTTGTGGCAAACGTGGAGGACACATTTGGCTATTAAGCCTAAAATAAACATTAGAAAGCTCATTTAGGCACAAAATATAATTAAAAGAATAATTATAAATATATAAAATTAATGTTTTCTACATCCTATCAACAGAATATTATCTTATGCTTGATTTTCAGCCTCAATCTGGAGGATAGTTTGAAGCTTCCTCATGGTTGCAATTTTATTTGAATGCAACACTTTCTTCTATACTCATTTCAAGATGGAGGAAGTTTGGATAGAATAGCCCTCACTTGGAGTGAGTCAGGAACATTTGTCCCCATTACTGCTAGTATCGAGACAAGCATTTGCAGCTTGTGCACTTGATCCATAACAGGTGTGTCATCATTTATTTCACATTCAAAATATTTCATAGCGAGAAATTTGTCCATACTTCAATTTTCATCTCTGTACTTTCTTTCCAATGCAGCTCGAATTTCTTTTGGAGATGATATGTTCTAGTACAGATCATACAGTCGATCAGTGAGAGAATTGGGAATGTGATTGCGACAAATAAGTTCATCTCCTTCACGTTTCAATCTTTCTTTCTTCACATCTTCAGAATCATTATCATTTGGTTTTTAGTGGTGATAGATTAGGATCAAGCACATAAGATACCTTCGATGCTGTTAGTAGGAAAGTTATCTTGTTCTTCCATCTCATGTAGTTAGTAGCATCAAATCAATCCGAACTTAATTGTCTCTTGATTTAGAATCTTGAAACTTGTGTTTAAAGAAAGTGCTCATTAAGATTGTTAGAAAATAAGAAATAGAACAAAGAAGAAGAAATGATTCTGAGGCGCAAATTTTATTCACTTTCCTTAAAGATTCAAAAATCCTCCAAGATACAACAGAATCTCACTAACTCTCTCAAAACATGTATGAAATTATAAATAGAAATTAAGTATAAAAGCCTGGATATTTATAATGGTCAATAAACACTTTAAATAGACATGTCTTATCCGAAAGAAACCTTTTCAAATAAGTTATTACTTTTGCCCAAAAGATACATCTTCAAATATGTTATCACTTTTGGACTACTTATATTCATTGGGACTAGTTATATTTATTAGATATAACTTTTTTAACAAATTATGTTTATCCAATATATATTAGACATAACTTTTGGCAACTTAAACTTAATTTCCAAACTTAACATTTTAAATTACTTAACAAGTTCACTAAACCCGGAAGAAATGTTTTAAGAGTCACAAACCAAATAAGAAGCCAAAAAAGGTCGGGGAACCAGATAGCAGCAACCCAAGGCTTGGTAGCTGCAGCTGGGATTCATGGTGGACCCAATAGCGACTAGACAGCAGTGCAATAAAGAAGGACGTCAGCTGCGGGCTATTCATGGTAATAGGGGACAGAGTTAAACGACCAAAGGGAAAAGCAATCATACTCGAC
The DNA here is from genome assembly GCA_032173925.1 of Heritiera fomes. NCBI lineage: Eukaryota > Viridiplantae > Streptophyta > Magnoliopsida > Malvales > Malvaceae > Heritiera > Heritiera fomes. Next base: position 20,804,937 of record JAPDPM010000001.1, on the reverse strand, counting down.
TCAATGAGCGTTTCTTGCTCTCTTTACATCTGTTTCTTGCCTTTATATTTTACTAGAGAATACTCGCTCGTTGGTGCGGAAATTATCCGTCAAGACATGAATAATCAAAAGATCTATATTGGACTGCATTATGTAACTATAGAAAAGTAATGACGTAAAAAAAATAAAGATATAATATGCAATAAGAATTCAAAGATAGTTGTCTAAGTTAAAAGATGTTAAGGGATCAACATTATGCAAACATAACATGATATGAGTAACTAGATTAAATAAGTTGGTTGGGTTTGTCAATAGTCAATAACGGGAACATAACAGTAGATGTACCTGAAATAAACAATAGCATGAGAGGTTACATGAACTCAAACAGTCATGCTCTTCAACGGGATATTGTAATGTCAAGCATAGTTTTTTACATGGTTTGTGCTCTATCACCAAGGGTTATATTAGTTGATGGTTGCATGGTTGGTGTACCAACAGATATTAAAGTAATCCTAATAGTAGCAGAACTATTCTATTGAGGAAAACAAGTATTGTTCACCACAAAAATTGGCAGACCTGATTCAAATGATTGTCTTACAAGATTAACTCTGAGCATTCTCTCTTCATGGATTAATGCTCTGACAGATTCAGGTAAAAGTTGGTGATGAAGATCTTCTTCAACAACCATTTCAACAATTGTTTCTGACTAAGATGTTTAACAGTTTTCCCAAAGAGACCAATCTGATGTTGAACATTGATTAAGATCTTGTAACTGAAGGAACATATAAGTAGAAGAGAATAACAAAGCAAAGTAACCACCCAGCGAAAGCATCAATGCTTGTGATTCTTGGCTTGTGTGAAAAAGATGTCCTGTATTAAATGATTTAGAATTCAAAATGTTATAACAGAACACATAACCTGTTGACAACATATTGAATAATAGGAAGAGTTCTTTTTTTTTAATATAAAGAAGCGGCCAACCTTTGATTGAGATACATCTATTTTGAGCAGTTGTTCAATTGTTTTTCTATTCTTATAGACGTCATTTGCTCCTTGTTGTTTTAATTGAGGTCATTATTTATTCAGTAAACAACCAATGGTTGATTTATATACCTACAAAAGAACTCAATAGGAAATCTAAATAGGGAAAACATACATTTATTCAAAGCTTATGTGTGAATGGTATCGAAGTACCTCTGTTTCAGAAGGTTGGCTGCAGTTATGTCAAAACTAATACAATTTTTTTTTTGTAGCTAAGGAGCTGCTTAAAGCATACAAACCTATTATGAAAAAGTAAAGAAATAACAGTTAATAAAGTTGATAAATGAGTTGCATATCAACTTAAGCATGGAATTTTTTGTTTACTTAGTATTTTGGCAGTCATTCTAGGTAAAGCTATGATGACATTTGTTTCTAAGAAAAAAGAATCATGTTGGTCTAGAATTTGAGCAACTTCACTCCATAATGTGATGTTAAGTATAGTTCCACTGAAAAGGAAACATAAAAGCAAAGAAAAGCAAAATTTGAGATAATGTTCAAACATATTGAAGAAAGATGTTATAACTCTATATTTGACCAATTGTATACTATGTTTTCATCTTGTATTTTTCAGGTTTCATTTGTCAACAGGTTCAAGGCAGTTTTGCGTGAACCTTTCAGTGACCAAGGACAATACGAATGCCATTTGTGTCTAAAAATGATCAAGCATAATATGAGATGTGTAAGCAGAAAGCGGGAGTAAGAGGTGGGATGCCTATATTATAAGTACATACTGTGCTGTGATAACCATGAATTTTCTAAAATTAATATTAAATATTTGTAAATTTAATATTAAAGCAAATAAAAAAGTTAAATAAATAAATAAAATTTATTTTATTTACGAGATGGGAATACTGTTGGAATTTCCGTAAATGGTGAAGTGATGAATCGGAGAAATTGTATTGACGAAATTTAATTTGGATAGTAAGAAATCCAAATTGAATAAGAAAATGAAAAATGAGTATAATTATATATTTATATAATTATATTATATAAATATATTTTTATATAAATACATATGTACAAAAATGAAATATATGTATATATTATATATATTGATATATAATATATATATATTGATTTATATATACATATATATTATTTATACTATTAAGAAAGTACATATATATATATATGCTTATGTATTTATATATATATATATATAAATATATAAATATGAACATATTTTATGTTAAAGTGTAAATATATATATACATACATATATATATGTATTTTGATACAAAATATATATATATTTAAATACATATTTTAACTAGTATAATTATATATGTATATATATTTAATTATATGTATATGTATAATTATAATATTAAAAAATTAAAATAGAAACGGGGAGTCAGGACCTCGTTTCTGTCAAGAAACAGAGGAGGCAGCCGACCCAGTTGGCGAGGAAGAAAGAGAGAGAGAAGAGGGAGGAGAGGTTGCCGGCAAGCCGAAGAGAGAAAGAAGAAGCTAGCCAGCGAATGGGAAGAAAAGAAAAAAGAAAGGTGTGAGGCAAATTGGGAACCGAAAGGAAAAGAGGAAAAAAGAGAGAAAAGGCAGTGCCGGCCGATCCGGCCACCGCCACTGCATCCTCATCGTCGGCGAAGGCAAACCGAAGGAAAAGAGACCGCCAGCGATGAAGGAGGAAGACAAAAGTGGGAGAAAAGAGGAGGAGAAGAGGCCAAAACCCACGCCCCCAGATACAGCTCCGTCGCCATCGATGGGGGGAAACGGAGGCCGGATCTAGCCTCACCGCCACCCCAGCAAGCTTCGGAGAGATTGAACCGGCGGCGATGGTGGCTGACAATGGTCAAACCACCAGGAAAAAGGTGGACCGACTGAACCTAGCCGAACCGGTTCAAACCAGAAAAGAAAAAGAAAAAGAAGAAAAGGGAAAAAAAAGAAGAAGAAGAAGAGGAAAAATGGTGGGAAATTAATAATAATTTTATTATTATTTATTAAATAATTGTGTAAAATTCTAAATTTAGTATGGAAATTGTAGAAACCATACTCGGTGAATTAAGACGATAGAAATCCGGAGAAGTGGACCTCAGGCGCGACGTAACGAGGAAGTCGTCGACCCGGAACAGGTAAAGGATGCGTGTGTGAATTTGTAGGGATATCCAAATGCATGATTTTCATGCTATGAATTTTATAAGATTTATTGGATATTGAATTGCCTTGAAATGCTACGAAATTGTGGTTTCTGGCTATTGAGATTGTGTTTGAAAGTGTAGGTAGGCTAGGACTCTGGCAGTCGTTATGCTGCCGAAATTTACTAAAGATATTTTCAAAAATATTATTAAATATTTTACTGCATTATTGGTATTTTTCCTAGCCTCAAAAGTGATAAATTAATTATTTTTCATAAACGATGAATTTACCGAAAAATATTTATTAAATATTCAAGATACCGATTTCAGTAAAGATTAAACAACCGAAAATTCATTCCACGTGTTTTATAGGGAAATGTGTGATTGGTGAAGTGAAATGGTGAATAGTGAATATTTTATAAATAATTTTCAGTATAATATTCACTAATTTATTATGATTTTCCTTTATGGATTAAATAAATTTTATCACGTGTAATGATTTCCATAAAGGCTTTATCACTGTATAACTGTTGTTTTGAGACTAAAATGTCTTTGCACGTGTTTTATAGTGAAAAATGTGTTGGTGAAATTATTGTTAATTTTGGAAAATAAATATTTTTATTTTTCCATTAAGTACGAAAATATTGGAATTGATTTCCAATAACTTTGAATTTCAAGTTTTGGAAAGAAAGTATAGAAACATGTGTGTATGTATTCTACGGTGAAAAAGAACAGTTATAAAATTTTATTACTACTGTGTGATTATCTTATAAACTGTTTTTCACCGTACGAAATATTATGATTTATACCTTTATGGATTTTCTGGAAAACATCACTGATCTTACTAAATTCCATAAAGGTAATGAGATTTCTTATATACTATTTTGAGACTAATAGGCCTCGTATCATGCTCATGTGTCACGTGTTTCATGTGTTACTCATGTGTGAAGCTGTTGACAATGATCCTGTCTTCAGCGTCCTGGTTGACACCTGATCAGTGTACGACCAAAGACACCTATAGACTATGGCCATAGATCTCATGTGTTTATTATACTGTCCCTACAGGGATCTCACGTGTACCTTATTATTCCCTACGGGACTTATAGTATGATATCATTTGGGTGTTGTCTGGTCTCCATTATGATTTCACGTGTTATTATCGATTTTAGTGATATTTTCAGAAAACTATGATGATTTTTTGAAGTGTTTCATTTCTAAACTGTTATTATAAGTAAACAGTTATTTTACTGTTACATGTGTATAAGTGATGATTTCAGTGGTGGAAACCTTGAGATTTTCAAGTATTAAATTAATGGTTTGATAAAGTGTTTTACTCAAGTGGATGATATATTTATATGTAGTAAATTGAATTAAGTTTTATATTAAAAAAATAAATTTCTACTCCCTATAGTCGCTCGGGTTTCTGGGACAAGACAAGTGTGAGACCCAATTTTATTACACTGTACACTATACTTGTGAATTATTGATAGTGAAATTTAATTATTTAGTGGAATTTAAATAAAGACGGAAAGAATTTCCATTCTCAATTGAAATTTTTGGATTTATGAATTGTAGTATAGTGTATAATGTTGAAACAAATATGAGAAGAAAAAGAATCAGAAAAATTATGCATGAAAGAGTTATTCCATGGCATAAAATATCAACAAAAATATTAATAAGATAAAAGAGAATTTTATATTATATGTGATGTATTTTAGATGTATGGAATATACATAGAAAAAGAGGAACAAACTTAAATCATGTAGCAAAAAGGAGGTAGTTTCCATGCCATTTACATGGTTGCTGCATGTACTCGGTTTGCTATTGATTGTGATACAATTTTTGTGGAAAAAAATGAGATAAGAATAGAGATGAAGAAGAGGTTATTGATAAGCTAAAAGGCTGGAATTTTATTGGCTCAAATAACTACCAAGGGAACAAAGAAAAGTCAAGAAACATGGATTACATGCCAAACAAAATTCTTTTGTTGCATGTAGTGTTCGGTTAGTCATCAAAGAAGTGTGAACAAAGTTAAGAAAAAGTGCAGCCGAAATTGAGGACTTCACCTCTGCCATGTGCGTGCTCGGCTGGAAAATTTGGCCGAGTTTGTAGCCATATGTTTATAAAATAAAATGCTAAATTGATAATAAGAGGAAGAGGTAATTAATGTTAACATGGAGCCAAGTGTGAACGGCAAGTTATTTTTCTTCTGCCTTCATGCATGAGCAGCTGTAGACTTTTCTTGAGTTTTGAGTATGAATTTTATAAAATAAAAATGCCAAGTTAAAAATATACAATAAGGAGAAGTGAATACATAAAATAAGGAAAAGAATTTTATTGGATGAACTATGAAATGGGAAGTGATGGAAGTCAATAAAGGGTGCAGCAAAAGTGGACTTCCACGCCACTTTGCTGCTGCACCACGTTCTTCTTCAGTCTTTTAGAGGCTGATCAAATCTGCTTCTTAAGTGTAAATTAGATAGGAAATAATATTTAAAGATAAAGTAAATGAAGATATATACATTGGAATTCTATTGGTTGGAATTTAAGCAAGGAAAAGAAGAGGAAAACATGACCAAGCCGATCGGTCAAGTCCACTCCAATTTGCTGCTTTGATACGTTTCCCTTTAGCCTTTTTAAAGGCTACTGAAATATGACTTTGGGAGTAGAAAATATTAAGGAAATATAGTATAAAAGGACATGGAATTAATTGAAGTTTGACATGGCTAGAGTCTTAATTGTTGAAGTATAAAACAAAGGCAATAAAAGAAGTAAAGGAAGTGTAAAATGGAGGACTTTCACGCCACCTTGAGTTGCAGTTTTTCTTCAGCCATTAAATGAAGATTAATGCATGAAATGATGAAGAAATATGATAAAATGCTAGGTGGATTATTTGTATTGGTTGTCTTGGATGGAAAGAAAGAATAAGAAGCAAGAAACTTCAACAAATTTGGTTGTCTCCACCGAATTCCTCTACTTCCATGAGCCTTCTATTTGCTGAAGTTGTTTTCGGTCTTCACTTGTTTCTCCATAAAAATCCCTTAGCAAATATCATTTGCTTACTAAATTGTTAACCTAATCTTCTTCATAGACCACACATATATCTTAAGACCAACTAAGAACCAATCTAGGAGACTAACAAGAGGAAGGAACCAAAACGGAAAATAAAATTCTGTTTTGAGATACTCCATTCGGTCAAGGTAAGAAACTTAACTTCCATGATTTTTTTTATATGCCATGACATATTTGAGGTTTCTAAGCATGAGAAACATGATGATAATGTTAAATTTTGTTAAATTTTATTAGATCAAGAAAATTGCATAATTTAAATCTTGATACAGATTTAGCAAAAATAAGAGAATTATGTTAGAAATTGTATGATGATGAGGAGAAAATGAAGCATGGGATATAAATAAAAAGGAAGAAGAAGCTTAGAATTGAAATAGGTGGAAAAGAGACTTTTGACTAGAGAGAAGACCTACGGTTGAAAATGGAAGTGTGGAAGCATTTAAGGCTTCATGCAAGAAAAATGGCAACAAGGGGTTCACATAGACAAGAATCAAATAGAAAACAAAAAAATAGAAGCAAATGTTGAAAAGTCAATAAAAATGGTCATGAGAGGTTTTGGCCATGACTTGAAAATTAAGGTAAATGTGCTGAAAAATTTAGAATGTTGGTAAAGAATAATTTTAGAAATTAAAAGAGATCGGTTGGTGAAACTGAAATCGAGAAAGAAGCTAGAATGAACAAATTGCGTCTTAACATCAGGATAATTCATACTGGTTGTACTCATAACATGAAGTTAGTGGCTGCATTTTACGAATATTAGTGGCTTAAAAATAAGAAGAAGAATATTAATAATTTTTGGTAAAATTATTTTACAGCCCAAGTTGACGAAATTCGTTAAAAAGAATCGGGAGCTCGACGTCATAAAACCAAGTAAGGAAGTAGTATGTGAAGTGAAATGCATGTCCTGTGGAGAAAAATGTTATAAAAATATTGAGAAAATGATTTGGTTTGAGACATGCATTAGTTTGATAAACTGTTTTCAATTTGGGTGAGCCAAAGATAGGCAACCCCTTTGTTATAATTCTGGGCGAGCCAACAGTAGGCGATCACTTGTTTTTTTTTAAAAAGAAATATTTTGTGGGCGACCCCCCAGTTCAACTCGGTGTGAGAGCCACAGTGGGTGATGTTAGTTCGCCACATGAGCGAATGAAAACATGTGAACTCAATCCACTGCGAGGGGCGAGCCGTAATGGGCGAGCCGGTTTAACTTGTGTTTTTCTCACACGAAAAATTGTGAAATTACTGGCTGTTTTTACTTTGTTTTGTAAACAGAAAATATAATACCTTTTTGGAAAACAATCATTTTAAAGAAATGATAAAATATATGAAATATTCCTTAAGGTTTCTTTATGAGATATAAATTGATTTTTGAGACTTTAGGCCTCGAGTTTCATGCGTTACTATTTACGTGGCTGATTGACCCGCTAAGTCATCAGAGGTCTTGAGATCACCTGGCAAGTGTACCCGAGGACCACTTATAGATTATGGCCATAAATCTAGCTGTGTCCCTGTGGGGACGATTACTGGGTTCCTTCGGGAACAATGTGTTCCTTCGAGAACGACGTGTTCCATCGGCAACGATGATAGCATAATTTAATTGTAGGGTGATGCCTAGTCTCCACTTACTAATTTCTATTAACTGAAAGGATTTACTGAATCCTGTTTACTGTTTATTATACTATATCGTAAATTGTTTAGCCAGTAATTTGAATATTAAAGACTGTTCACTATATCCACTGTTTTCCTACTGGGTATGCTGTTAGGGAAAATAAACATTTTGTGATATATAGTTTTGGTTTTTTAAAGCAGCATACAACTCCTTTACTGAGCACGTTGTCGCTTAGCCCCTTATTTCCACTCCACAGGTTATTGATTTGGATTAAAAGGTTTACCTTCCAGAGTTATCGGCTGCTAGAGTCAGCAGATATACGATATTGAAGGTACATTATATTCTTTTATATATTCAGTAAAATTGTACAGTACTACTTTGATTTAAAGGGAATGTAGGTGATCTCAAAATTTATGAGGTATTCATATTTCTATTTTGGTACTGAAATGAAAGAACCATTTATTTCTTAAAGGGTTAATAGAGTGCTAAGCATCACAGACAGCCCAATCGGTGAAAATGTGTGAATAAGAGTAAAATATGTGATTTATTGTAGATTCGGGATGTTACAATAGGTATTTTAAAATACCTTCCATGCTCTATTTGAATTTTTCGGCCGACTATAGTATCCTTTCCTTTTTAGTGTGCTTAGCATACAAATAAGAAATTATGGATTTTACTACATATAGTCTTCGTGATATCAAAATTTGCATATAAGTCTCTTATTGAACCGTGGTTTGGTCACTCGCCTACTTTTAAACATTTCAGATTTTTATGACTGAGAGATCTGACATCCGAGCATCTCGGCTGCGCATCGGGGATAATGTGACAGCTCGATTGAAATATAAGGTACAATCATTTATTTTATGTATTTAGACTTATCTACAGTACTACTTTCTTGTGAATTAAGATAGGGGATGTAAATGATATTATAATTTTATTATGTAATTGTTTAAATGTAAAAGAAAAGTAAAGTATCATAGACAGCCCAACCATATAAGATCTATAGAAAAATGTGAAAAAAAAATGGTCACGGGATGTGACATGTGCAGCAAGAGAAATGTAATAGTTAGAGCCAAAGAAAATAATAGAACAACAAACCTGTCTAAGCACGATTATTGTCGACATGTAGATCAAGTGAGTGTAATGGTTGAAATTCAAAATTGTGCAAAGAGACTGGATTGACCTATCCAGTAACTTCAATCATCCTTATAAGGAAGGAAAAATTAATGATGGATCTAGTAGAAATTGCATTGAATGAAGTTTTCATTTTCCCTACGAAAAAGTTACTTATTTCATATATTGATCATCCTTTCAAGCAACAGCTAAAAAGCGATTCATCCTTTTCTTTAATTATAGCTTGTAGAGCATTTCTCTGCAGAAAAAAAAACCAGCTTTCAACAAACCGTGACATAAAATGCTTAAGTAGATTTTGGGAAACAAATTTGTCAAGAAATACGAACTAACCTTCTTGTTTACAACGAACATATCAATAGATAGAAATTTTCTTTCAAAGCCTGCCAGTATAGTATCCCTTAACAGCATAAACTCAACGAACATATCTACAGCATAAACTCAGGATTTCTTTGCAAGGTTTCAAAGGTTGCAATTCACTTAACAGTTGACAATTCATGATATATCCTAGCAAAAAAGAAGAAAAAAATAGAAATATATATAAAAATTGTGCACATTGAAAAGAAACTCATAAGGAATCCTAAAAAAAATGAATAGATTGATTCAATTAAGTTAATCAAAATGTAATAAGCTAGTATCACCAAATTGTAGGGAAGTCAGTGTTGTCCATGAGAGGAAAAGCAAAAAAGAAAAAGCAAATAAATACCTGCTTGCAGCAATATTAATTCAAAAGAATAAGTTTGTTTAAATTAGGAAACAATTGCTGTACATGGGAAAAGAGCAAGCAAATAGACAACGAAAATCAGAACAGCTAAAACAAAAAAGCATGATGTGGTAAATCATGAAAAAAAGCAGGGTGGAAAGTAAAACAGAGACCTGCTGGTAAGTCATCAAATACTTCAGAATAAACAATATTTTTTGTGAGTGAATGTAGTTTAGAATTTGAATTATTAATCAAGATGTTCAAACCAGCTCGATTTGTAACTCTAGATATTGCAACATATAATTGACCATGAGTGAATACAGGTTTGGGTAAATAAAGACCAACACATTCAAGAGTTTGACCTTCGCTTTTATTGATTGTCATAGCATATGATAAGTGAAGAGGAAATTGTTTTCTCTTTACAACAAATGGCCATTTAGCATCTTTAACAACAAAACATATTCTGGGAATGAAAACTTTGTCACCAATATGGCTGCCAGTAATGACTTTTGCTTCAATTACATTTGCAACCAATTGTGTAACTATAAGCTGTGTACCATTACATAATCCAGCTGTTTGATTGATATTTCTAAGTAACATGAATACACAACCTAATTTCAAACAAAGGCGATGATTTGGTGTGGTAGTAAAAGTCAATGAATTCAAAAATTTAGGTGGGTATAGGATTTCTTGGTTTTGAAGATCTCCATCAATGTTCGAGATCGAATCAAAGCTGAGGTAAACTTTTTCCTCACCTGGAATCAAAGAGAGGACATCATTGTTTATTAAATCAACAGTCTCATTAAAAGGCGTAACAATGGCACGCTCCCTAAGATATCCAAAGTCAGCAAACCTACTCTTTAGGTTTCCATAAACTGCATTTATAATTGTAAACACAGGTGTGCTTCCACCTTCAAGCAACAAATCATATGGGATTTGAATCCATGTTTCATCTGTATCAATATCAACACAAGCAAGACTTATTTTACCATCGCCCACATCCAAAATCCATTTTGTAAACTCTTCTGTTTGCCTTCCTGAATCAAGATCAAAGAATTCAGACCTTAATCTCATATTGATGGTCAAAGTAAAGACATTATAGTACTTCCACAATGGAGATCTGTTGATTGGTGCATTAACAATTTGAGTTCTCGTTCCACCTGTTATAACAGGCAAGATTTGCCTGAAATCACCACCAAGCAAAATAGTCTTTCCTCCAAATGGTCTCTCAGGTTCTCCATTGACACCTGATAACATGATATCACGAAGAGTTCATTCAAATGCCTCAAAACAGTGTCCATGAACCATAGGAGCCTCATCCCAAACAATAAGACTTGCCATGCAAATAAGCCTCGCGAGTTCTGTACCACGTTTAATCTGGCAAGTTGATATTTCATCAACATTTAGTGGAATTTTTTGAATCTTGAGTGTGTTGTCCGGCCACCAAGTAACAATAAAGATGCAATTCCAGAGGATGCAACTGCTAGAACAATTTTCCTTGTTGATCGAATGGCAGCAATTATGGTTTTCCAAAGGAATGTTTTGCCTGTTCCACCATGACCATAGACAAAAAACATTTTGCCTTCATATTCAAGACAGATTTAAGGACATCATCATAAATTACTTTTTTGTCATTATTCAACATTGACAAAGAAGATGCATGTTGACCTTGTAGCTCAGCAAGGTCGTAATCCATTTCTTCTCTAACCAATCTATCTTGAATTGTTTGGACTATCCTTCTTGATGGCAAAGGGAGATCATAATTTGACAAAGATGATCCATTTTTGTTAAACAGTTCCTCAAGAGAAAGTAAGGTTTCATTTCTCAAATCTTGTTCTTGTAAATGAACATGATTTCCACTAAGAGCATGGTTTAAATGATATTCAATATCCTCTCCCATAAGCATCCAATATTTTTCCCACAATGCCATCGGATTTTAGACTTCACAAAACAGGATCAAAGTCATGAATAATTGCGTCAATTCAGGTGTTGTTGCCTATAAGGAGGCTTGCTCCAAAGCATGATCCCACTCTCTATCATCTCCAAGTAAACCTAAAGCACGACATGCAGATTGAAATGAAGGATGAGTAACACCATCAATTTTCCTAAGATGCTCAAAGCTTGTTGCACCTTTGATGACATTCAAAAGTAATCTCTAAAGGTATAATTCACCAGCAGCAGGGTGAACAAAATTAATCCGACCAATTGCTCTCCCTTTCTTCCTTCGCTTCCAAGCTTTCTCTTTTTGGGACCAAACCCACTGACTTGGAAAATCAGTGTATATTAAATTGCGAGCATGTGGATATAACCTGTTTGCTTCCATCCATTCTGTGAACATTGTTTTATCCAATAGAGGCTGTTGCAAAACATTGACAAATCTTAGTGTTCTGGAAAAGTGATGTAATGTTGGTTTAGAAGATGCATAAGAAGACATATGACAGTAGGATCTTTATGATGAACTTCGAATCCAAAAGATCTCCAACAAGCTTCGTGGGATGATATATATCGACAATCAAGAAATGTTTTAATCTCATCAATTTGATTCGAGTTTGTTTGCTCATCAATAGGGGTGTAATCGAGCCGAGCCAAGCCGATACAGTGAGGTGCTCGAGCTCGAGCTCGACTCTAAAACTCGCTGCTCGAACTCGACTCGAACACGATCGAGTTGTAATTTTTGAGCTCGAGCTCGGCTAGAAATGAAAATCGAGCTACTCGAGCTCGCTCGAATAGGCTCGTTTATCTTGCTCGATTTTCATGCTTGAACTCGAGCTCGATTCATGAAAAATAAATTTCTCTCTCAAAAACCACAATAGAGATTCAGTAGCAACATTTACTACAAATTTTTTTAAAGGCAACGAACTCAAATCAAAGATATGGAATAGTAAAATGCGCATTTTAATTCATTCAGTTGAATTCCACAACTTATATAACAAATCTACAATCTAACTAAGCCAACTACAACATCAAAACACAATTATCACAACATACACAAGATTGGAAGGAGGAAGTGCCGGAATATTTCCTGCTTGCTTTCGTATGTGGACTAAGAGTTTGAAGAAATTGGGTTAACACAGCCAAAAAAAAAACAATCACAAAGCTATGTGCCATCAGTCATCTCACATGTGTATACACACAACTACAAAAACAGAACAGAAAAAAAATCAAAATAGTTAGAAATAAAAAAACTAAACGCAAAAATAAGAAAAATAACTCAAGGGAAAATGGTTATTAGCTAGTGAGAAAGGTCTTTCCAACGCCAGAGGAGGTCAAAGCAGTAGATGAGATCGGGGGAGAGAGGAGACGGGGGAGGCAATGAAGAAAAAAGAGATAAAGGGGATAGATCTGAAGGCTGTGAGTCTCGTTGGCGTCAAATCTGAAGGCCGCGAGTCTCGTCGACGTCAGATCTGAGGGCTACGAGTCTCATTGGCTTCAGATCTGAGGGCTATGGATCTCGTCGGCATCAAATCTGAAGGTTGTAGGTCTCGTCGGCGTCAGATCTGAGGGCTGTAGTTCTCATCGACGTCAGATCTGAAGGTTGTGGGTCTCGTCGGCGTCAAATCTGAGGGCTGCGGTTCTCGTATGTGCCGGATCTGAGGAAGATGCTCCTCGACATTGGTTCTTGGGCACCGGATCTGGCATGGATGGAACTCATCTGGTGAGGGAAGGCCAGATCTGAAGCCGGAAAGGTTGTCAGAGCTTAGGGAGGGGGTGTCGCCAGTGGGCAATGACCGGTGTGAAAGGGAGAAAGGGTTGAGGACTTGAGGCTGCGGCTACGTTGAAAGGGAAAAGGGAAGAAAATAAATTAGTTTAGGGTTTTTTATGTTATATATATGTGTGTAATTTTATAATATTATATAATAAAATATTATTAAAATATTAAATACTCGAGTAGGCTCGCGAGCTACTCGAGCCAGGTATCGTATTACTCAAACTCGGCTCGCTCAATAGCTTGAGTTGCTCGAGCTCAAGCTCGGCTCGACAAAAATCGAGTCGAATTCGTTTTTTCTCGAGTCGAGCCCAAGTAGCTTGCGAGCACCAGTGTATCGTTTACACCCCTACTCATCAAGTACATCACCAGTGGGCGTTTCCTCAATAACAGCTCTTGTTCTATTAGGACCTTTGTTCATGTGCTTAAACAAATATTTAATTGATTTTGCCTTTGCACAAATTTCAACATTTAGATGGGTTTGGTGCCTCACCAACAAATCGACATTATAAGGCACAACAAACCTTGTGTTAAGCACCACTCCATTTTTTTGAACAACCATTTGATCAGTTGTTGGCATCCTTCTTCTATATGAGACAATTCCATTCTCTCCAACAGTAGTCTGAGATTCATATGATTTAGGGAAGAACTATGAACATTTCCCATTTTTCATATATGGAGAGTGATTATTAACAACACCGCATGGACCATGAATCATAAAGTTAGATACAGCTTCATATGCAATAGGATCTTCATATTTATCTGGGATTTCTACAGATATAATTCTATCTATCTCCTCCAGTGTTGTATGCTTGTCATTTGGATGTAACCACAATAAGATATGAGTGTGGGGTAAGCCTCGCTTTTGGAATTCAATTGTATAAACAACTGGCATGTAAAAAGTATAATGAAATAAATAATAGGAACATAGAGAGTGTTGTAAACATAAATAATAAATTTAACAAATAAAAAGAAACAACAAAAGCAATTACCTGCTATTGTTTGACCAAAATGTTTATTCTTGATCAAATCATCCATGAGACATTTAAGCCTTATCTTGAAAAGTCTTGTCAAAATATCTGGTCTATCTTTAATCTTCTGACCAGGAATCATAGATAAAGCTTGATTAATTTCTAACCACTTTGGGTTACAGGTGAAAGTTATAAAAAGATCTAGTTGTCCAAATTGCTTGCAGATGGCCATAGCATCTTGATAATTCTGGAAGTGAAATCGAGGACTGGATACAAAGCTTGATGGCAAGATTATTTGTTTGCCAATAGCATGGCTATCTACATCTCCTCACATAACAGCATCTCTTACACCTTGGTAAATTTCAGATCTTAATTGTCTCTGGTTATCTCAAATCCATTGTAATCTCATTCGTTCTACACAAAGAAAAGCATCAACTATAAATTGTTGGAACAACCTACCTCCTCTAAGAAGAGTATGGCTAGTAGCATCACGCTTTTGGATAAAATATGCATAGTATTCCATCATAGTTACATCTTTTCGTTCCTTATTACTTATTCGATTAGAATCTTTATATTTGATACCCAGTTGAAAACCATTAGCACCGAAAGGAAAGAGAATCGGATATTGCATAAACATGAAAGAAGGATGGAGTTCACTGATGCGTTTTAGACCATCTGATCTATGCTCAACAACTATATCGCGATCATCTTGGGGACCTTCATCTTCACCTATGACTAATCCAACTATCTCCATACTTGATGGCAAATCATATTGTTGATCATTATGATCCCTACCTCCAATCAAGCG
Source organism: Heritiera fomes (assembly GCA_032173925.1). Lineage (NCBI taxonomy): Eukaryota > Viridiplantae > Streptophyta > Magnoliopsida > Malvales > Malvaceae > Heritiera > Heritiera fomes. The sequence goes on along the minus strand of JAPDPM010000001.1, from coordinate 20,789,827 downwards.
AAGTCTAATTAGCTCATAATTGGCTTGAACAAATCGATCTCTAGCCATTCGAAAAAGCTTGGCGATTGCGTTAACTTGATTAAACATATGCATCAAACCTTTAACAATGTCAGGGTCAATCACATCAGCTGAATCTGAAGTTTGAGAGGTCTAATTCTATTTGTAACTTCATTTTCTATATCACAAATGTACAACTGTGCAAACTTTTGTGCTTGACCAACAGGTGGCAGCAAAGAGCCCATTCGATGATGAACTTGACCTCCAATCTTAAAAACATAAGAGCCAGAACCTCTATTAATGCAATCATCAACTTTGCCACCGATAGATGTGAATTGAAACATTGAATTGTATGCTATAACATTGTCTCTGAATCTTCTTGCTCTCTGCCCTCCATTATAATCTAACAAAAAATCAAGAAAATGAGGAGTAATTCTAGTTAAAGGCAAGGCAATGGTTCCTTCTTTGCAACATAAAACGAATACAGGAGAATTTCTACTACTTGACTTCTTGATCCTCTCCTCATACCACATTTTTGCCCCCACAGTAAGGGCATTCATAATCTAAGCCACCTAAATTAAGAGGCTTGAAATATTCTCCTGAAAAGATTAAGATTCAAAAAATGAGAAATGTCTATCACAAATAAAAGAAGAGAGTATATATGAATAGAGCAACTATGAAGAAAGACACCAAAAGAGTTTAAAAGTTAATTCTAAAGACATTCATCGTACGATTTTTAGGTCAAATCGCAGGTTGGCTCACTTTTGAAGTACCTAAATCAAGAAAAAAAGTCTACTTGTGAACAATCACACCAAATAGGAAGAGAAAGAAATAAAAGAATAGAAATTTAAGATACAAAGCACAGTAAGCAACGAAAGAGGGTAGAAAATACCAAGAGCAGAATCAGCCAATGTAACAGTAGGATTGGCTTGAATGGTAAGGAAATGTAATAAATCCAACTCAACTTGTTCATGTAATCCATCACAATCAAATTGCATACTTTGGCTCATAGAACCAATGTCATATACAGAAGAAATAGCATCAGAGCCAACCAAAGATATGTTATCAACGTCAATAGTTTGGACATTAGTTGAAGACGTATTTGTTTCCAATTGCCATCAACATTGACTGAAGAATGTAAATTCACTGATTGTATAATCCTACTATGCTTTTGTTTTACAAGCTGTGTTTGTTGGAAACCATGAGACACATTTTGAGCCAAATGTGATTCACTATTCGTGTTGCCTTCATATTCTATATGTCTAATCTTTTGACATTTAAGATGTTGACTCCGCTTTAACCTATTTACTCTACTTGAGTCTTTATTTAATTTGCTCGAATCAAAAGGCTTGAAAAGAGTTTCTGCAATTGGAAAAGGTAAACATGACAAAAAAAATTTCATTGACAATCAAAAGACATGAAAATACTAAACCATGATGGCTAAAACAAAGGTAAGCAAAAAATCAGCTTAAAAGACATCCATGCTACGATTTATAAAGCAAGTTGTTGACAAATTTGATTCTAAAGTATTTAAAAAGGGAGAAAAGATTATTTTGTAACAATCATTTTAATAAGGGAAAAAAAGAAAGTGGAGGGACAAAAGACGAAAATGAATACACACATGCAGGAAAAAAGAATGCAATAAAAAATGAAAAGGTAAAAGAGATCACCAAAATTAGAGCTGGTTTTTCTAACACCAGAATCAACAGTTGATCTAGGATGATGAAATTGGTAGACTCGACCACTTGTTGTGTGATCATAGACAAAAGATAGAGAATTGGAAGCAGCAACACATGGTTCATCAGCATCAAAACAATGCACATTGGTAGATGATGAAATAGTTTCCAAATTGCTGTCAACATTAATCGCAGGTTGCAAACTTAATGACTGAAGATTTCTAAAATGCTGCACTTGTATAGTTGTCGTCGGCATAAAGCCATGGGATAAACTTTGACCCAAAGATTGTTGACTATTGATGCTATTTTGGTGTTCGCTATTTCTAACCTTCTGACATCTGAGATGTTCACTTCTCTTTATCCTATTGCCTCTAGTTGACTCTTGATCAGTCATTTAAGCAGAATGACGTAAAAGGCTTCAGCAAAAACTGAAAAACAAAAGTAGTTAAAATTCAAAGAACAGAAAGACTCATGAGGTAGAAAAGTTAAATAACATAAGCTAACAACAAAAAAGAGCATCAAAGAATAAATTCAAAGCAAAACAAAGGTGAACAGTTAAAATTCAGAAAGGTAAACCAGTAAGAATAAGAAAAATAAAAAGGAAAAAGTAATTTGTAAAAAGAACATAAGACAAAACAACAATAACATTTAAAAAAAAACAAACGTTAAACATCAATGGAAACAAACTATGTTTAAACCAAACTGGCTAAATTTGTTTGTCTCTAATTGTAACGCCCTCGGAAGCCAGGATTTTCGAGCTAACTTTTTTCTTTACTTACTATGTTTGTCATTCGTTCAATGTAGCTAAAACCTAACAAGTAGAATTCTACTCTTATAATTCTTTAAGACTAGTTGTCTAAGGTCCCATTAAAGTCTCCTCGTAATGCGTGCCAAAAACAACACTGAAAAATTCCACCCCTACTTTAGGCTATTAGCCATCCCCATACTAAGTACATCATCATATCAACCTGTGGCAATTCCAATCTCAAAACAACATCTGAAATACTTGATATCCATTGAATCAATATATATATATTGAGATTTCAACTTAATCACATAGCACAGTTGTTTACAGACTTGATATTCCCTAGTACTTACATCCCGAATCCTATACACTATGTACACAAAAGAATTTAGTCTGGGATATGCACAAAAGGACAAAAAGATTATACCTTGATCAAAATATAACTTCCTGCAGCTCAACAACATAGCTCTCGATGCACCACACTCGTGCCAAGTTTACCTGAAATAATCTGTGAGGTGGAAGGGGGGTGACCTAATGCCCAGTAAGAAAATATATGCTAAATGATGTTAGATTACTACTATGTTTAATGCATGTGTATATATGAATAAATGCGCCAAAACTCATGCTTAATTATGCTTTATTGAAAATAATGCAAAGTTGATAAGCCCTTGTTTGTAAGCTTTAAAATGTTTGTGCTCACGCATTTATAAAATCAAGATATACATTCAAGGAAATTTTCAAAAGACAGGCATCCATTGATAAGATATGTAATATAACCGGGATCTTTGGAAATAACCGATAACCTTTCTATGAAAGCATCCACTGTAGCTAGCAGTGGTTATAGTCCCATACTAGGGCTCTATCCATGATCATGAATCATCCCAGCACCAGTGATCATCTAGTAGCTGAGGTACAAGTCACAACTATTTGTCGGACGCTTGGAAGATCACAAAGCATCCAGGATATTTTACAATTCATATATATACATAGATATCCATCAACACGAGGAAATCTGAATTATGTATATATAGATAGGCGCCTTAATGCCACACAGGCTCAATAATTGCCACACAGGCTTACTAAATGCCACGTAGGCATAATTTAAAACACCACACAGGCGAGTGCCACACAGGCTTAATAAACGCCACATAGACGAGGGCCACACAAGCTTAGTAAACACCACACATGCGAATTAAGTGCCACACAGACATTTCCAAGTGTCCCCTATCTCATAAGTCAAAATTCGTGCAAGAATACTTTTACAACATATCTTAAGTATTGGAGGCATGAATCGTGTTAAACACTCTAGTTTTGATAACCTCGTCGTACAAAACACATTTTAAAAAGACATTATTTTGATGAAAAGTAATAGTGCTTAAGGTATATGAGGTTTTAAATACATTATAGAATTAAAACTAACACAAAAATCCACTTAATAATTTCTAACGAAATTTCGGCATTATGACAGCATAGGTAGGACACTACACAACATCATAATCCATAACCAAATAACTTGCAGAAAACTCCAACCAACGGTATATTCATTCACCAATCCAACACAATTCAAATCTCAAGACCATTTGCACTTTAAAGTCAGTTCAATATATTTGAAATTTAACCAAGAATGCATTTAAATCCATAAGTATTAAATAACAATAATTTAGACATACACAAACATCGCAAACTAACAAACATTTACCGTATATTCCCTTACCTTTCGTTGCACGACACCATGGTTGGTTACACCACAATCGCACACCTTACACTTTTGTGTTTTCTTGAATTTGGTTCTTTCCTTAACCTACACTAATGACACCTACGCAATTAGAAACTTGGCATTTCTACTAGGGCTTAGACTCTACCATATCATGTACTTACTTTTGAAATTAAATCGAGCCTTCTTTCTCGATACTTTTGTCGTTGTAATTATCTGTCCGACAGCCCCTATCACGGAGTCTCTAGCAATCCTATTTTCATACAATGTTTTAGTATGATATACCTCACAATTCTATGATTTCCTAGAGAAATTATGGTCTTACTTTTTTTGGAATGCCTAACTAAATCCACCGCTACCTTCTTGCGCACTGATTGACGGATGGACAATTAGGTGCTTCCTTGCTTAGTCGTAATGTTCTCGATTCAATCTTATTGCATTTCCTTCTCACTCAGCCCCTACATTAACATAAATTTATTTATTTATTTTTAACTTAACCAACTTGAGAAATTTCATGATTCAAGGTCAACTAGGCACCTCTTACCTTAGGAGTTTACTTCAGTCAAAGGAATCTCATGTTGTGACCTTATGCTGCTGGTTTCTTCAATTTCCTTCCTCCCTTCTTGGTCGTAAGTTGTTGTTCCAGAAAGGTTCCCTTGCTGCACGTTGGCTGCTACAACTTTGCCGAGAATGAAGCTTCATTCTTCCTCTTTCATCATCACTCTTTGATCACCAGGAGCCCAGCTGTTGTTTCTCCTTCACTAGCCTCGATTTACAGCCCTAAACTACTAATCAATGGCTATCAAAATGAGGCTTCACATCCCCTGTTCAGATTTTCTAAACACCCAAAAGGAAACTCCACTTCCAGTTGTCTCAGCTTTCCCCTTCTTTTTCTTTTTTTTTCTTTCTCTTTTCCGGCGAGGATCACTCCTTTTCTCTTTTCCGACGAGAATCACTACTCTTTCAGTCAGATTCGGTCCACATTTTCCTTCTCTTCTTCCCTTCTCCGATGCCGACCATTCTTTTCATTCCTTTCTCCAATGCAGATCCACTCCTTCTTCCTTTCCTTTAATGTCGAACGACTCTTCCCAGGCAACCCAAATGGAGCCGAGGCTCTTCCCTTGCTGTTTGCCATTTCAGTCGAGAGCCCCACCTTCAATCTCACCAATTCCTTCACCTTTGTTGCCCTCTCTCTATTTCTTTCCTGTTCTCTCTTTTTTTTTTTGTTTTAATTTGAATCCCACGTTAGTGAGAAAAAGCCGGAAGCCAATTGGCTTCTTCAAGAAGCCAAACGGTTTTCATTTCATATTTTTTTTATTTTATATATATATATATATATATATATATATATATATATATATATTAGTATTATTATATATATGTGTGAAAAATATTTATATATATATAGGATGTATAGCATATAACCATACACTAGACTCACCTACTCTAGCTTTAATAATTCCATTAAATTTCAAGATTTAATTAATTAAAATACATTACAATCAACCTCATAAACTTAGTTGATTTAAACAAGATCTAAATCTAAGAAAAATTCATAGGCTTACTGTAGCATGTCTCACCCGAGCTCGAAGTAGACAAGATCTCTTCTCTCCGGGACTAATTAAGTTACGTCGAGAGGTCCACGCATCTACATGTCCCTATGTAATTATTTAAATTTATTTTTATCAGTTATAAAATTTATGTTAAATAATAAACAACTAATTTAATATTGTAAGAATTTTCTAGTTATCACACTAACATCCAATGACCAAAAAAAAAAGCAAGCTGGATCTCTACATACAAAATGAATCTAACAGCAATTGATTCACCTAACCAAAGTAAAAAAGGACACAAACAACAAAGAAAAACAAAAGCAATAACGCAAACAAAGAAAGGCAATTAGAAAGACAAAAAAAAAGGAAAAATAAAAAGTAAGTAGCTAAAAGATAAATGACAAAAATAAAGAGAACTACAAAAAGAAAAGCAAGAAGCATAAAACATATAAAAAGGTAGAATACCAGATAGGAAAAAGTTCAAAAAAACCTCACTTCAAGAATGCAAGTAAACTAATCTCACGATCAACCTACAAAAGATTGTAACAGCAAAAAATACATAAGCAAAGCAAGTAAGATTCAACATTTAAAACAAAATAAGAATAACTCAAAAAAACAAAAAGTTATTTAAGGGAAAAAAATTCTCCATGCCATAAGAGAAAACAAAATTAAATCTCCCAAGCAAAATAGAAAAGGGAAACATACAAAGAAGGGAACAAAACCATGCATAAACAACGTCTGGGAAAAAGATGAGTGTTAATGCTTAACTAAAATTCGAGCGAAATCAATAAAACGCAAGAAAGAACAAACCTTAACATATAAATAGCAAGGGAAAAGAGAAATCTCTCAAGAAGTAAAGAATTTACATCAAAACAGGGTAAACCGTACCAACAGGCAGAAATCAGAAATGAAGTTCATAGGAAAATACACGGCCTGCAAAAGAAGCAACACCCTGCAAAATAAATGCAAAAATACGTTGAACACAGAAGCCAAAATCATGGCAAACTCAATAAAGAGCAGTAAGCTTCTAAAAGAAATGCAAAGCATTGAAAAGAAAAAAAGCATGCATGCTAAAGGGAAGATCACAAAGAGAGAAAGGAAAATTCAAGGCAAAACTAAAAAGGAAAATGAATCTTAAAGCTAAAAACCACAAGAAGAACCATTAAAAGCAGACCCAAAACAAAAAAGAAAAAGAAAAGCTAAAAATGGTGACAATAGGGACATAAAGGTAGTGCTTTGAATGAACAGGTGGAATCGAAATAAATAAACATAAAACAAAAGAAGCCTTTTTTAGACAGTAGAATAAAGAAGGAAACAGGAAAAATCTTTTTTCCATAACAGAAGAGATAAAATAAACATTGAATAGCATGAAAACAACATCACACCAAAGGACACACTAAAATAAAAAAGAACAGTATTAAAACAAATAAGGGTACAAACAAATCACGAGAGAAAAAGGAAGAACAGAAAGAATAACACATGTCGAATTGGAAAAGGGGGCAAAAAGCTAATGAGGTGGGCAAAGTAAATCCAGAATACACAAGAGCAAAGAAAGCAAGAAAACAACCATTCAACAAAGAAGAATGGTCAAGCAAGGTAAAAATAGCCAAGTCAAAGCAAACCAAAAATAGCTATAAAAAGGAAACATAACAATGATATAAAAGAAAAGCAATAAGCTTATTTCCAATGGAAGACCAAATAGAACAGTAATAGTAAGCAAAACAAGTGCTTGCAAAAAAGCCACGAGGAAGGGAAAGTGAGTGTGAAACAGACAACGAAAAATTGCATGGAAGAGTAGCGAAGGCAAAAATAAGTTAAAAAACCCACAAGTGATAAACAGGACCTGCAAAAGAGGAAAGGAGACAAAGCAAACATAAAACGGATCCTATCAAGCAAAGGGAAAAAAATGAATGGAAGAACATAGAATGATTCTCACCTGCGATCAAAAAAGGATCCAAAGCAACAAAATGGAAAATGGAGAACCAAAGCACGTCGGTGCAGAACAATAGAAAAAGGGTAAAAGTGCAGATCGATTGTGGTGAGACAAATGTGATAACAGCAAGATGCAAGAGTACAATAGCCATTATGGATGAATAGTGAAGGAGAAAATGGCGCCAACAAATAAGTAATGAAAAAGAGAGCAAGCGGGAGAGAAGAAAAAACCATCAATTAAAAAAAACATTAAAGAAAACAAAGGTTTGAGAAAAAAATAATAAAAAATAAAATTTTGCCCTATTTTTGTATGGACAGAGAAAGTGAAACAAAGCTTTTTTCAAATATAAATGAGTAAGTGGGCAAAGCTTTGTCTCATTTTCCCATGCACTTGAAGGAAGTGCAAAAAGTATTTTTATGGGACCCACTTTTAATTAAACAAAGAACCAAGACTCAGGCAAAAAAAGTAGACAGCAAAAAAGGTCCCATCAATAGTAATCTTAGCTGCACAAATCATAAAACGACAATATCATTAAAAAAAAATCATTTTCCAACACACAAAACTGAGAAAGAATAAGATTAAATGGTAAAAAAAAAAACAAAACACAAGTTTAGAACAAAGAATGCAGATGACGTGTCGGTCAAAGGAAAGGGAAACGTGGCTATCAGGGAAGGCATGAGCGCGGCTGCACCAGTTTCCTTGCTTTTTTCTAACTTTATTCTAACTTTAATAGTATATATATTTGTTTGATTGTTAAAAAGTGGGAAGATTCTAAATGCACTCTTTTTTTCTTTCACGCAGTCATTTTCATTAGTGTTGTAAACAGTAAAATTTTGAGAGAATATAGTGTAGTAAGGAAAAAAGGGAGTTTTTTTAGAAATTTTCTAAAAAGTGTGTTGTTTTTTTTACTTATTGACCATTGCATTAATTGATAAATGTATTGGGTAGAGGGATTCATTCTTCATGTGAGTGGAGAGCAAGTTAATCATTTTCTTTGATGTTTGGTAATTTTATTATTAAATGTAAGTGTTGACTTGTTGACCAATACATCAGGGAAAAATGTACCATTCGGCTGTGGGGTTTCTTTTACGTGTGAATGAGATCATTGCTAAGCTTTGGGGTTCATTTTACGTACTAATGATTTCAGCAAAAACCTTAGATTGGGCTTAGTTTATTCTACGCTTATAGTCCTCTTGTGTGTAAACATATGTGTAACTGTTTAAACTATCAGAAATAATAATAATAATAATAATAATAATAATAATAAAGAAACGTTTTCTCAAAGTTAACAAAAGTGTTGGAAATTTTGGAATAAAATTAATAACTCTAACCCTCCATATCCGATCAAAGTGTTAAAGGATGTAAAGAAATTTTCGACAAAACTTATAAAGATTAAATAAAATAAAATAAAAAGAAAGCAATAATAATGAATAATCCCTAAATCAAAAATATAAACTTGCTTAGATAATGCGAGTAAATGAAAACTCAACTGAGGATGGAATTTTTGAATTTTGAAGTGTGCAATATTCAAAAAATGCTTAGGTGAGAAGGTGTTCCTTTTAAATTTGATCAAAGTGTTACAAATTTTGGGGGGAAATAATTTCAATACTTAAGGTTTTCCTTTAGTTCCAAATTCAAGAGTAAATAAAAATTGTAGTGAACTCATAAAAGTCCATAAAAGTGAAATTTTGATGAATTTATAAAGCAATTAAAAGAAATCCGAAAATGGAGCCCCTTTAAAGAAACGAGTGTGTTTTCTTAAGTACTTTTGAGATGAGAAAAATTCATTTGGGATTTGACCAAAGTGTTGGAGAAAACCTTAAGATAATTTTCACTATTTAAATAATAAATGTTGCACCAAAATTAGATAAAATTATGAAAGATAATTTAAGTCTCTCATAATATATTAATCCGATAATGGAACCTTTTCATGAGGACAATTGTGTCTTGTGAATACTCTTGAGATGAAAAGTTTTCATAAAAAGGTTTGATCAAAGTACTGGAAAACACCAAAGAAAATTTTAATATTTAATAATTAAATGTAGAACAGTAACTAGAAATTAAATTAGAAACAAAAGACCATCATAGTTAAGAGGTTTTAGGATAACATACGATTAATTGGTATTGTCTATCAAACGAGCATTATGGGGGGTGCTAATATCTTCCTCTCACGTAACTGTACTCCAAACTTAATTTTAGGAACGTAGACTAAGTTTTATTCTTAGAGTCCAATAGATGGCCAATCACATCTAAGTAAAAAAAATATTAGTGGCAATTCCATAAATTTTATGCCTAGTGATTAGGTTCTAGAACAAAATCGTTATGACAATATCAATATAATGTATTGAATATTTTACTTTTAAAATGTATCTTTCAAAAATCAAATTTTGGTTGACAAAAAAAAATTGCTAATTGAATTAATTTTTTGTAGTTGTTTTTATAATATAAAACTAATTTTATCTCATTTCTTTAATTTTATGAAATTGTATTAATGATTTGATCAGAGAACCTAATTGCTAGATGCAAAAATTATAAGAGTCGCCACCAACTATTCAAACTTAGGTGTAATTGATAACCTATTCTAACTGGAAATGAGACTTAGTTTACATTCAATGAATCTAGGCTCAAGAATATGGTTATATGTGCAAAATGATTAGCACTCTACAATGCTTATTCTAAAATAGTACTAACTAATTTTAGGTTATCTTCAAAATTTGTCTTGTATTTATATTAATTTCAATATAATTGTGTATTGAGAATATTTTCGAAGACTTTTTCATCAATTTGACTCTAGTCCTAAAATTTCCCTCACTTCAATATGTTCAAGGAATACCAATTGATTTTCTTGAACTCTGTCGTCGGATAAATTAAGTGTTGTATGAAAATTAAATTTTTCCTAACCTTTGGCTCTATGTATAATTTCTAATTTTTCTAAATCTTATTCCATATTATTTTAACTTATTTATTTACACTTTATTTAGAAAATGAACATGAATTCCTTTAAGCATCTCATTAAATATGGTTCAGATTTAAAGAAATCTTCTCACTTAGAATGTTAATATGCTAATCAATTATTGTAATATAAAATTTGATATAATATTATTAATTTAAAATGTAATTATATTAAAATGTAAATACTATAAAATTATAATTATTAAGATGTTAATCAATTATTATAATATAAAATTTGATACATTATTATTAATTTAAAATGTAATTATATTAAAATGTAAATAATATAAGAATATAATTATTAAGATGTTAATCAATTATAGTAATATAAAATTTGATGCATTATTATGAATTTAAAATGTAATTATATTAAAATGTAAAAATATGAAATTATAATTGTTAAGATGAATCTGTTATTAAAAAAATGATATTTTAGTTTTTACCTTTTTTTTTTACTTAATCTTAGCTTGGTACAGTCAAGAGAGAGTGGTGTGGTGTGGTGTGGGTTGAGGGAGCGTTTTCTGGGAAAGTAGGTCAAGCCTCGGGAGGGCATTTTGGGATCAATATTGTTTGATGCACTGCAAACTAACTTTCCATGGATAGGAATAGGACCTCTGCGATCTCTCTGCTGCTATTTTTTTTTTTTGGTCATTTAAATTAAATTCATTGCTGAGTTAAGAAATTACAAGAGAGCCTGTAACTTATTAGGTGGCCAGGTAACCAATTTGAAGGACATTTCTTTTGCTTGGTTTTTCTGACAACCCAATCAGCCACACAGTTAAATTTTCAACTAACAAAACAAAAGATAATGCTATAAAAGATAAACGCAAATCTAAAACATCCTCTTCGATAACCTTAGTAAGCCAACACTTTGGTCTTGATACATCGTTAAGTCTACGGATAATTTCTTCACAATCAAATTGATAATTAATAATTAATTTTTAAAACGAATTAGAAGGGTTCAAAGTCGAACTAATCAAACTATTGCAAAATAATCCTGACAGAAATAAAAATATTTTTTTAATTCAAAAGCTCATATTTATTAATAAATGAAAAATTAAAATAGTAGCAATGAGATGAAATTAAAATTGGGCCTATCTGTTTTACTGTTTCTAAGGGCCCACAAAGACTGAGCCCAATAATCTTTGTACAAGTAGAGGTGGCAAACGGGCCGGTTCAGTACAGGTTATATTCGGGTTCGGGCTATTTCGGATTCGGGTTATTTTGGTTTTTAGCTTTTTTGGTTTCGAGTTTTTTTTGTTTCGGATTTTTTCGGTCTCGGGTTTTTTCGGTTTCTGTTATTTTCTGTTTCGATCGGGTTTTGAGTTCGGTCCGGTTTTAATCGGAAGGGCTTAGTCAATTTATTTTGAAATTTTATAAGTTATAAATATTTTTATAATTTTGAATGTAATAATTAATTTAATTTTATATAGTTAAATTAAAATATAATAGAAATGCTAAATTAAAGTTAAAATTTAATAAATATTTATATAAATATAAATTTTTACATTTTAATGTTTTTATTACTTGATAATTATTATTTATTTTTTAAGATTTTCTGTGATGTTCACATTTATCATAAAATATATAATTATTATTATTATTAATTATATAAAATTTATTTTTTAAGTGAGCCAAATCTAATAATATATTATATTATATCATATATTATATATTACAAGGTACATGCTTATATGTATAGTTTAATTTTTTGACATGTAAGCTTTGTAATAGTTACCAAATAAATATTAAATCAATAGTTAAATATGTATTAAACAATTACCAAATTTATAACATGCATTAAATAATGATCATATATATCATATATATTATATATTACAAGGTACATGATTACATGTACATTTTTTCTGATATGGACTCCTATGTGGATAGTTTAATTTTTTGACATATAAGCTTTGTAACAGTTACCAAATAAGTATTAAATCAATAGTTAAATATGTATTAAACAGTTACCAAATTTACAACATGCATTAAATATTAAATAGCTTGACTTAATTTATTGCTTTAAAATTTGATTTTTATTTTGAACTTATGTTATGGTATTATTTAATCTTGTATTAAACATAATATATTATATTATTAATATATATCTATTCAAATATATATATGATTTCTATATTATATTTATAATTAAGTAATAAATGTATTACTTTAGTTATATTTAATACTGAAGGAATAGAGATATTTAAATATATAAATTTTTAATTTTATTTATTATATTTAATATATATTACTTATAGTTAGATCTATTTATGAGTCGAGCCAGGCCGAGCCAAGTTTAGGCAAGATATTAAAAAAGTGAGCATAAGCCCAAGCCCTAAAATTTACAATCCTTAAATTTCTCAATTTATAAAAAAATTATCTTAAAATAATTTTAAAAACTATCTAATCCAAGATTATTTTAAAAATATAATTTTAATACTTTCTATTTAGAAAACTAAATAAAATATCTATTGATATTTATTTATATTATGAAATAAAAAATTTTAATTTTAATTTATTTAAAAAAATTTATTAACAAAAATAAGCTATCAATATCATGTCTATTATTTAAACATTTAAAATTATTAATTTTCTAAATAAATACAATGCATGTATAAAACATCTAATTTATAAATATGTATGTTACATACATATTTAAATAGATAAAATTAAATCATGCATTTGCACAAATTACTATGTTTTCATATATAATTGTAAATACTTTTATGTTATAATTATTCGTTTATATATATTATATGCATATAAAATGGATATATATATATATAATGATTATTTATGTCAATAATAAAAATATACGTAAAAATGTTACTCCAATACTCGAAAATTGTTAAAATATACATTTAATTTCTATTTTAACATTTTGTTGATGTACTCAATAATTTTATTTATAATAGGCTTAATAGCTAAAAAAGCCCTCAACCTTTAAGGTAGAATGGAATTAAGCTCTTAACCTTTTATTGCATTGATATCAGTCCAAATTATTTTATTTTTCTATAAATTAACCTAAAACATATCAAAATCATGGAATTAAGTATAATTCCGTTAAATACCACTAACAGTCGTTACTTTTATACAGGTAGATGCTGAAGTGGGGTTGACATTTTCGATTAAAGATGATGTGGCTGTTGACAAAAATGGCGTGGCCATTTATTTTTAGCTTTCAAAAACGCAATGTCATTTTTGTCAGCAGCCACGTCATCTTTAATAAAAAATGTCAATGCCACGTCAGCATCTACTTGTATAAAAGTAACGGCTGTTAGTGGTATTTAACAGAATTATACTTAATTCCACGATTTTGATATGTTTTGGGTTAATTTACAGAAAAATAAAATAATTTGGACTGATATCAATGCAATAAAAAGTTAAGAGCTTAATTCCATTTTACCTTAAAAGTTGAAGGCTTTTTTGGCTATTAAGCCTTTATAATATGTTTTTATTTTTTTATTCTTCCTAATATTTGTTTATTGTGAATTTTATAATTTTTTAATTAAATATTTAATTTTTTATGATTGAATATCTTGAATATATTATATAGGTATTTTATATAACCTTTAAACAAATAAATTAAATAATATTATTTATATATTTACAAATTTAAATAATTAAAAATAATTCGTGCATCGCACGAGTAAAAGCTAGTATATTATATTATAAAGTTCATAAATTTAGTAAGATATCTACATAGATGCTTATATGGCCATTCTCTTCGAATGACACATTAGCATCCATTAATTTTATATCCACCTAAGTCAAAAGAAATAATAACTACTAACTTTTCCACTTTTTCACTTTCCTAAAAATTGTACTTGTATTGTTTAATTTAATAACTTAACTTTTTCTAATCTTAAAAACCTGAATTTTGATTTTAAGATTAAGTTTTTTTAATGTAAATTTAATATCTTTCTATATTTGAAACTTTAAGAAAATATAGTTTCAATTTAATTTTATTAAAAATATTTTTAATGTGTTGCACAAAATATCAAATTCAAAATTTCAAATAAATATTAAAATTATATAATTTTTTTATATATTTGATTTATTATTGGTTTAAATTAAAATTTTATTACAAAATAAAAATAATAAAACGTTAAAATGTTAAATTAATAATATATTTATTATTATAAATGCAATAAGTATTGCAGACACCCTATTTTGTCCGGGGTCTTAATTTGTATAAATAATTAATTGGGTTGGGTGACATTGTATTTTAATTTAACAATTTAGAATTAGGCTAGAATTAAATTAGAATTTTTAGATTTAGAATTAACATTAATTAGGGAATTAAAATTAAAATAGGATTTAGGAATAAAAAAAAGAAAAGAAAAGAGAGAGCAAAGATAAAAAGAAATAAAAATAAAATTAATTTTAGGATTAGATAATTAGGATAGTTAGATTCTTTAGGATAATTATATGGATTAATATTAAATTTGATAGAATTATATTAGGATTAACATAAGAATAAAATAGATAAAATAGGAGATAATTATTAGAATAAGTATAGTTGTATTAGGACTCTAACAAGTTTTTGAACTATAAAAAGGGATCAAGGCTCATGATTTGGGGAGAGCCTTTCACTAAGCATCTTAAACTCTGCATCCTTACACTACAACACCGATCAACATCATCTAATCTTCATCACTAACCCTCACCATTTCATCCCATTCCTGCACGGCTTGAGTTATCATTGTGCCACTTCAACACCGTCGCTCGTGCCTGCTCCTTTCTGTGCTACTCTGTTTGCCATGTCAAGACCGAATTGATCAAGACAAAGGGCTATTGTATGAAACCAACGTAAGGGAAAGAAAAGACGGGAGCTGTAGTTAGTAAAAAAGAGAAAAAAGACAACAAAGAAGTAAGGTAGGTGAGAAAGGTGATCACGTGGGAAAGAATAGAAAACAAAGGAAAGTACAAAGAAAGGAAAAAAGGTGACGTGAGGTAAAAGAGTTTTTTTTATATACTTATTAATTTGCACTTGTTAATAGTATTTTAATTGATGCATGATTAAGTAAGAATGTAATAAAATAATAATTTGTTAATTTCCATGTTAATATAATATTTGATAGATTTAGTTTGTATAATATTTGACTAAGTTTTGCATAATAATTCTATTTAATATTAATTTGCTTGTTAATTCATGTAAAATTCAAATTAGTGTATATAATTGATTTGACTTAATAATCTTTAAATATTAGTTTTGCATATTAGTAATTTGTATATTTTTTATATAATTTGATTTTGCATGATTGTTGGATAATTTGATAATTTTGTATGATTTGTAGAATTAAATTTAGTTTGCATGTAATTTGTATGAATAATGTAATATATTTGCATGAGAATATTATGATATTGTGATAACTTGACTTGGCTTGCATGTGTCGTAAGGATTTAATTAAATAATGGAATTGTGTGATTTACATGATCGACTTAGGAATTTTTATTTTAAAAAATATGGCTTATAAAATAAGATAGATAGAACAAAAATTAGAAAAAATAATAAAATCATAAAATATGGCTGAGGATAGAATTCCGAGTGTCACGAATGGTTGCCATTTCGAAAATTCCTAGCTGAGGATATTTACCTTAAATTTTGCCAGCATGATGGAAGATTTTAAGGTAACTGTTCAATATTAATAATCGATATTATTTCTAAAAAAACATAAATATATATATTAATAATCAATCTCTATTTAAAATAAAATAAAAATAAATATTAATAAGAAATTAGGGAATAATGAGTAAAAAAGTTAAAATTATAATAATAAATTGAGAATAAGTAGAGGTTATCTCGATGATAGAATCATAAGGTGTCACGAATGGTTGACACTTTTAAATTCTTAGGTGAGATGTTTTCTTTAAATTTCGCCAGCATGATGGAAGATTTAAAGAAAATTTTCAAGAAGAATAATCGACATTTATTTTCAAAAGATAAATAATATTAAAATACAGATAAAAAATAAAATAAAAAATAAAGGATAATTAAAAAGGAAATAAAAAGAAGATAGAAATAAGAATAAAAGAGAATGGAAAATAAAATTAAGATATTTCATAAAAGATTTAACAAATCCGACGACGGAGCCTCTCTGAGAAAGACGAATGGGATTTCTTGGATACTCTTGAGGTGAGGATGAAATTTAAGGAATTCCGCCAGCATGATGGAGAGTTTCTTAGAAATTGTCCAATATTTAAATATTTAAATTTAACAAGATTAAAGACCATTTAGTTAAAAATTATTAAAGATATCACAAAATTAGTTGGTACCATTTTAAAATGGGCGTTGTGGGGGTGCTAATCCTTCCCCACATGTAACCGTACTCCCGAATCTAAGAATCTTTGAACGTAGACCATGCCTTATCTTTAGACAAGAATAGGTGACCAATCACACCTTAGGTTTGAATGGTTGGTGGCGACTCCTAGAATTTTAAAGTCTAGCGGTTAGGTTCACGGACCTAGACGTTATGACAGCTTGGCGACTCCGCTGGGGACTTTTAGAGAGTCAGGCCAATAGGAAATTTTATGATTATCTTGAATTTTTGATTAAATGTTTTTTTTATCTTGTTTTGTTGTATATATTACTTGTTATGTTATCTTTATTTGAGGGGCACTTAAAATGGAGTCTCGTTCCTTCACACACACACATCACTTGCATGAGCATGCATGAGCCTTCTACTTAGGCTTCATCCTCTTTAGGAGGAAGTATAGTAACTACGCTCTCGTGAGGTGGTAACCTCCGCAATGGCTAGCGAAATACTTCCACTCAAATTGAACCTTTCCATTTGTAGCCTGTGATGGGTGAGGATTGGGTGCCTTACTAGTCTTGTGTGGACAACAGTGAGGAAAAATTTGGGAACCTTTAGACCTTGAATTATCCAAGCCTAGCATGTAATAAAACATAAGACCTAGCCTTAGGGTGGAACCATACTAGATTGAAATGTAGACTCAAACCCAAGATAGGACACATGAAGGAATAAGTTTTACTTCCTCCTTTTTACATTGTTTTTCAACAAAAAAAAAATTTCAAAAAAAATGTAGTTTTTCTTTCTTCCATTTTTCAAAAAAAAAAACAAAAAAAAGAGTTTGTCTGTATCATTGAGTCATGCATAGTTGTGTTTGATTTTGCATCACATAACATATCATTCACGTAAGTTTGCATTTGTTTTGTCATAAGAATGAATATACCATTGATTGTTAGAAGAGATTGCTAGACCTAAATGCATTCCATATACATTCATTTTTGTGCATAAACATATCATCACATGAAATATAATTTCAACTTAATTGTGGCATTCAAGGTGTCAAGATTGAATCTACTAGACGGTCTGCTCTCCATAAATATCATACAAGGTATCAAGCACGCATGACGGAAGAGGATCAAAATAGTAAGATAGAGAAGTTGGAAAGGGAAAATACAGAGATAAAGAGGCAATTAAGTGAAATTACTCAGTTGCTAAAAGCCATGATTAAAGGAAAGCAGAAGATGGGTAATCAAGAGGCTCAACCAAGCATGCGAGACAACCCCATTTTTGTTCTTGAAGGAAGCACTGCCAAAGCTCCAACGCACCTACAGATACAAGTTCAAAACCCAGTAGAAGTGCCAAACTTAGATGATCCCACAGAGCTAGAAAAGTTGAAGCATAAGGAAGAATATAGTGGTACTAAAGCCCAGCTGAGCTTGATAAAGGAAAGACTAAGTGCCGTGTAAGGCATTGACTATTTTGGACCCATTGATGCTGAAAGGTTGTGTTTGGTATCGGGTGTCATGTTTCCACCAAAATTCAAGGTGCCTAAATTTGAAAAGTTCAACGGAACATCGTGCCCAAAAGATCATCTCACCATGTACTGTAGGAAGATGGCGGCATATGCATGGGATGACAAGCTATTAATTCATGTTTTTCAGGACAGTTTGACTGGGTCAGCTACTAAGTGGTACAACCAATTGAAAAGGAGCAAAGTTTCTTCTTGGTCTAAGTTGGAAAGAGCTTTTATAGCTCAATACAAACATGTGTCTGATGTAGCTCCTGACCGCTTATCTCTCCAAGGTATGGAAAAGAAAAAAGATGAGAGCTTCAAAGAATATGCCCAAGGATGGAGAGACGTGGCATCACTAGTTCAACCTCCTTTGACTGAGAAAGAAATTACCATGTTCTTTTTGAATACTCTCAAGGCTCCTTACTATGAGCGTATGCTTAGCAGTGTGACCAAGAATTTTGCAGACATGGTGTTGACAGGCGAAGCTATTGAAAATGCCTTTAAGAGTGGTAAGATTAAAGCATCTATGAATGATAGCAAGAGGAATGGGTTTTCAAAGAAGAAGGAAGAAGATGCACAAGCTGTCTCCAATAACTCACGTCACTCCTATACCTCTTATTCACCTTCAGTGAATTACACTTATTCTCAACCCCACCCACAAACTTATCATCAAAATGCTTACCAACCCATTTCCCATTCACAAGACCCCACTTTTTCACCCAATGACCAAAAGAATACTCGAGCTAGTCGAAATGTCACAATAGACCCTATACCAATGACATACACAGAGTTGTTCCCACAGTTGGTAAGGGGTCACCTTATTGCCCCTGTTTATGTAGAGCCCTTGAAGCCTCCCTACCCAAAGTGGTATGATCCTAATGCAAAGTGTGCTTATCATAATGACAATGTTGGTCACTCTATTGAGAATTGTATGGGCTTGAAGAGGAAAGTCCAAGCACTTGTCAACACTGGAATTTTGAGTTTTGAGGCAAAGAATAACCCAAATATGAAGGATAATCCTCTGCAGATCACACAAGGGGTAGCGGTTAATGCTATGGAAGAAAGTGGATGATATTGATTGATTCACTAACTTGAAGATTATGGTTGTTTCTTTGTTTCTAATTTCATTCATCTTAGGATATTTCAATTTCTTAGGTAATATAGGAGTGCCTAAGCCCAAAAGGCATTAAGAGTTTCTTTTATGTATTGGGCCAGTTTTCATTTGTTTTCATTTTCAATAAAGGATTAGTGTGATACATATTTCTTAATTCCTCATTCCAATCTTGTTCTTTAATGCCAAACACCAATACCCATATTCTCTACATTGTTACCAAGCTTAAAAGTATCCAAATAATGAACATGATAATGATGATGGCAATGAGTATAAAATTCAGTTTTGAAAGAGTTGCTTTGGTTGGTTGAATGAGTTTACAAATTTGCCAAGATTGTTCAAGTAAGAAGAGAAAAGATATTTGTCTAAAATCTTCACCTATAGAATGTTACGAGTAAAGGTGAATCTCTACATGAAATTCTAATGAGTTTGTCTTTGTTCAATAGATGACCTTTAATGAGAGTACTTGTAATGAGATGAGAAATGGCCTTCTTTCACTACCTTTCAAGTGTGAGTAAAATTATCCATTGATTACCCCTTTTGAGCCTATTATATTCTTTTTAATATAACCCACCAAGAATCACCCTCTACACTGGGGGGCAAAGAGAATGGAAAATGAAGGATTAGTGGGGTAAAGTAAATAAAAAAACATTTTGTGGAAAAAAAAAGAACAAAAGAAAAAAGAATGAAGAAGGAAAGAGGGTTTGAATCAAGAAAGTGAAAACCCTAGTCACATTAAAATGAAAAAAGGAGAGAAAAAGCAAATGGGGCAAAAGGCCTAAATGATTCATGAAAAATGATTCTTGGTTTGATAAACCTTGAAACTTTTATTTTGGGCCTATTTTATCCTTTCTTTCATGAACCCTCACCTGAGCCTACATTACGTGCCTTAAAAGTCCATTTTGATCAAATATGAGTACTCCTATTGAAGAATCATGTGTTGAACAAAGGCATACTTACACTATGAGATAATGATCCTTTGGATGAAATTAGGACAAGCAGATCAAGATAAGCAAAAAGATTTCATCTAGATTGAAGAAGTGGGATTCCAAAGACTCTCTTGGATCCATGTGAACATTAAATTGGGTGAAGAAATATCTGATGTTGGGGCATGAATCAGAATGGAGAACAGATAAGAGAAGTTTCATCAAGGACAATGAAGTTGAAAATGAAGAGAAATGAATAAAACAAAATGAAAGAAAAGAAAATGAAAAAGAAGAAAAAAGGAAAAAAGAAAAAAAAAGAGATGAAAGGAGAATTCAGATCGAAAACCCAAAAAGGGCGGTTTGGATCAATGGAGTGCATCTAAGTTGAAAACCTGAAAAGGCGACTTAGATACCAAAAAGCTGGATGTCAATGATATTGGGGCAAAGAGGATGTTTTGATGAACTCAACATAATCAGATTAATGGACCTTTGAAGGGAATTTTATATTCATTGATCAAAATTGTTTGAATTGTTTTTCTTTGGATACTATTACCTAATCCTAAAAATTCTCACTTTTCATTCAAGCCTACTTTCCTTCTAAGCCTGACAATTTCTTGTTAAATCTTTCCAAATGTTGAATAATACCACTCTCTTCATTTCACTTATCATTTATTTGCTATATCCTTACCTTGAGGAATTGAGAAATTGTGTTGCATTGATCTTGAAATTAGAATGGTAATGAATGTTTGCCTGGCAAAATATGTGAAAGACTCCTATATTATTTAGGAAAATGAAAGAAAAAGAAACTTGTGGATGAATGGAAATTGGAAATCAAGAAAAACCAATGAATAAGAAAGAATGAATGATGAGGTCTCAGTAAAGATTTTAATGAGTAAATGAGTGACCAGATAGAGAGGAAAATAAAAAGAAGAATTAAGGGAGAAGATAAGATAAAGAGGGCATGAAGACAAGAGTTTCATTGGGCAAGAAAAACGGAAGAAGGAAAATGAGGAAAGAAATAAGAAATAGAAGGACAAGAGGACAGATGAAAGAGAAGAATGCATGAGATGGATTGATAAAGAATAACCTTGTTGTTACCACAATTGAGCTTGAAATGTTTTTCGAAAAAACATTGCATGGATAGAGTAGATTGCATCATAGAGATAAAACAGATTGCTTGAATGACATTGCATGGATAAAACAGACTGCATTACATGGATAGAATTGATTGCATCAATAACATTGCATGGATAGACTAGATTGCATGAATGATATTGCTTGAATAAGATAGCTTACATGAATGACATTGCATGGATAGAACAGGTTGCAATTGCATGGATAAGATAAATTTCCCAAGATTTCAAATTTTAACAAGACAAGAAATTTTAGAGGGGTTTCCTAAAATTTCAAAAATTAGACAAGATAGAAGTCTTGGAGGAGTTTCCCAAGATTTCAAATTTTGGACAAGAAAAAGAAATTTTAGAGGGGTTTCCTAAAATTTCAAAACTTGACAAGAAAAAAGAAAGTTTTGGAGGAGTTTCCCAAAATTTCAAAATTTGACAAAGAAGAAAATTTTAGAGGGGTTTCCTAAAATTCAAAATTTGACAAGAAAAGAAATTTTAGAGAAGTTTCCTAAAATTTCAAAATTAGAGAAGAAAAAGAATTTTAGAGTGGTTTCCTAAGATTCAAAATTTGACAAGAAAAGAGATTTTAGAGGGATTTCCAAAAATTTCAAAAATTGGACAATAATAGAAGTTTTGGAGGGGTTTCCCAAAATTTAAAAATTTGATAAGAAAAGGAATTTTAAAGGGGTTTCCTAAGATTCCAAATTTTGACAAGAAAAATTTAGAGGAGTTTCCTAAAATTTTCAAAAAAAAAATCAGAACTTTTTAAGACAAGATTTTAAAGTTTGACTGCCTGCCTGTTTAGGAGGAGCTATTAGACAAGATTTTTAAAGTTTGACTGCCTGCCTGTTTAGGAGGAGCTTTTAGACAAGATTTTAAAGTTTGACTGCCTGCCTGTTTAGGAGGAGATTTTGGACAAGATTTTAAAGTTTGACTACCTGCCTGTTTAGGAGGAGCTTTTGGACAAGATTTTAAAGTTTGACTACCTGCCTGTTTAGGAGGAGCTATTAGACAAGATTTTTAAAGTTTGACTGCCTACCTGTTTAGGAGGAGCTTTTAGACAAGATTTTAAAGTTTGACTGCCTGCCTGTTTAGGATGAGCCTTTTGGACAAGATTTTTAAAGTTTGACTGCCTGCCTGTTTAGGGGGAACTTTTTAGACAAGATTTTAAAGTTTGACTGCCTTTCTGTTTAGAGGGAGCTTTTTGAAAAAATAAAAAAAATTAAAAAAAAGAGAAGTCAGACAAAATAGGTGTCTATGTCTTTGTGCAATTATTGTTTCACAGCAAATGCACAAAGAGGGGCAGTTGTAGATACCCTATTTTGTTCGGGGTCTTAATTTGTATAAATAATTAATTGGGTTGGGTGACATTGTATTTTAATTTAACAATTTAGAATTAGGCTAGAATTAAATTAGAATTTTTAGATTTAGAATTAACATTAATTAGGGAATTAAAATTAAAATAGGATTTAGGAATAAAAAAAGAAAAGAAAAGAGAGAGAAAAGATAAAAAGAAATAAAAATAAAATTAATTTTAGGATTAGATAATTAGGATAATTAGATTCTTTAGGATAATTATATGGATTAATATTAAATTTGATAGAATTAGATTAGGATTAACATAAGAATAAAATAGATAAAATAGGAGATAATTATTAGAATAAGTATAGTTGTATTATGACTCTAACAAGTTTTTGAACTATAAAAAGGGATCAAGGCTCATGATTTGGGGAGAGCCTTTCACTAAGCATCTTAAACTCTGCATCCTTACACTACAACACCGATCAACATCATCTAATCTTCATCACTGACCCTCACCATTTCATCCCATTCCTGCACGGCTTGAGTTATCATTGTGCCACTTCAACACCGTCGCTCGTGCCTGCTCCTTTCTGTGCTACTCTGTTTGCCATGTCAAGACCGAATTGATCAATACAAAGGGCTATTGTATGAAACCAACGTAAGGGAAAGAAAAGACGGGAGCTGTAGTTAGTAAAAAAGAGAAAAAAGACAACAAAGAAGTAAGGTAGCTGAGAAAGGTGATCACGTGGGAAAGAATAGAAAATAAAGGAAAGTACAAAGAAAGGAAAAAAGGTGACGTGAGATAAAAGAGTTTTTTTTTATATACTTATTAATTTGCACTTGTTAATAGTATTTTAATTGATGCATGATTAAGTAAGAATGTAATAAAATAATAATTTGTTAATTTCCATGTTAATATAATATTTGATAGATTTAGTTTGTATAATATTTGACTAAGTTTTGCATAATAATTCTATTTAATATTAATTTGCTTGTTAATTCATGTAAAATTCAAATTAGTGTATATAATTGATTTGACTTAATAATCTTTAAATATTAGTTTTGCATATTAGTAATTTGTATATTTTTTATATAATTTGATTTTGCATGATTGTTGGATAATTTGATAATTTTGTATGATTTGAAGAATTAAATTTAGTTTGCATGTAATTTGTATGAATAATGTGATATATTTGCATGAGAATATTATGATATTGTGATAACTTGACTTGGCTTGCATGTGTCGTAAGGATTTAATTAAATAATGGAATTGTGTGATTTACATGATCGACTTAGGAATTTTTATTTTAGAAAATATGGCTTATAAAATAAGATAGATAGAACAAAAATTAGAAAAAATAATAAAATCATAAAATATGGCTGAGGATGGAATTCCGAGTGTCACGAATGGTTGCCATTTCGAAAATTCCTAGGTGAGAATATTTACCTTAAATTTTGCCAGCATGATGGAAGATTTAAGGTAACTGTTCAATATTAATAATCGATATTATTTCTAAAAAAACATAAATATATATATATTAATAATCAATCTCTATTTAAAATAAAATAAAAATAAATATTAATAAGAAATTAGGGAATAATGAGTAAAAAAGTTAAAATTATAATAATAAATTGAGAATAAGTGGAGGTTATCCCGATGATGGAATCATAAGGTGTCACGAATGGTTGACACTTTTAAATTCTTAGGTGAGATGTTTTCTTTAAATTTCGTCAGCATTATGGAAGATTTAAAGAAAATTTTCAAGAAGAATAATCGACATTTATTTTCAAAAGATAAATAATATTAAAATACAGATAAAAAATAAAATAAAAAATAAAGGATAATTAAAAAGGAAATAAAAAGAAGATAGAAATAAGAATAAAAGAGAATGGAAAATAAAATTAAGATATTTCATAAAAGATTTAACAAATCCGACGACGGAGCCTCTCTGAGAAAGACGAATGGGATTTCTTGGATACTCTTGAGGTGAGGATGAAATTTAAGGAATTCCGCCAGCATGATGGAGAGTTTCTTAGAAATTGTCCAATATTTAAATTTAACAAGATTAAAGACTATTTAGTTAAAAATTATTAAAGATATCACAAAATTAGTTGGTACCATTTTAAAATGGGCGTTGTGGGGGTGCTAATCCTTCCCCACATGTAACCGTACTCCCGAATCTAAGAATCTTTGAACGTAGACCATGCCTTATCTTTAGACAAGAATAGGTGACCAATCACACCTTAGGTTTGAATGGTTGGTGGCGACTCCTAGAATTTTAAAGTCTAGCGGTTAGGTTCACGGACCTAGACGTTATGACAAGTATAATATTAAAGATTATTTGATATCATATATTATGGTGTTTTAAATTAAATTAAATTAATTTAATTTAATTAAAAAGATTCAATATTTATTTTGCTGGTAATACATAATTAATAAAGTTGTATAATGAATAATAATTGTTTTCAAAATTTTAAATTTTTTAATTAAAAAGTGTGTCAATTTTTTATTTATTTTTAAATAATAATTATATAATTATAATTTGGGTTTTTTCGAGTTATAAATTCTGTTTTTTACAAGTTTCGAGTCGGATCGGTCTCGGTTTCGGATCGTATCAGGCTCGAGTTATGTCGGGTTCGGATTTTTCTGTGACGACCAGTATCATGTGGGGCTGATCGCACTCAACCGTATTGTCCGCTTTGGATTCTAGAGGTGGCCCCTGTCAGTTCAGCTGACGTGACACTTAGGTCATCACGGATTTCTTTCGCGTCCGCCTCTACTCGAACCCCTTACCACTTGTAAGTGTCGAGTAACGACTAACCATTGGAATGGTTAGTCGTTACTCGACACTTACAAGTGGTAAGGGGTTCGAGTAGAGGCGGACGCGAAAGAAATCCGTGAGGACCTAAGTGCCACGTCAGCTGAACTAACGGGAGCCACCTCTAGAATCCAAAGCGGACAATACGGTTGAGTGCGACCGGCCCCACGAGATACTGGTCGTCACATTTTCGATTTCGAATTTTTTCTGTTACAGACTTTTTCGATTACGAACCTTTAACTTTTTTTGTCAATTCAATCTAATCTCGATTCGATCTCAAGCAGATTTTCAAACTCGGGTCAGTTTTTGCCACCTACAAGGCTTTCTAACAATTTTTGCTCTTTAGAATCTCGCCTGTTCCCAGCTTACCATACAATTCCATTTGCCCAGAAAAACCAGAACAAAAAGAAAAATTAAAAATATAATGTCGTATTCGGGTGTTTTGAAAACCCTAATCAGATCATCGAATTTGGGATCTACGACTCGTAACTTCAGCCTTGTTAGCAGTCAAATCAGCAATCACACTGCCAAATGGATGCAGGTATGTGATCCCAATTTTTCACTTTTTTTTTTATTTTCAGCTGAAATTTGTGGTATATTGAGGTTATCTTATGTATATTTTATGGGTTTGTTTGAACTATTATAAAAATATATAAATTAGAATAATTTTGATTGATTCTATTTCTTCATGTTTTGGTATTCTTATGGTATTCGAATTCAGTTATCAGGGTATTAACTTACCAATATGTTTATTTTCTTTGATTTCTTTTTGGGCTCCTAACAAGGTTAAATTTCAATTCTCCGTAATGGAAAAATAAATTGGTTTATTTTACCTTTAAAAAAAATTACTAATGTGGAAATTATTGTCTTTAGAATAGAGGATTTGTAATGGATTATCTTGTTATTTATCGTCAAATTGCCATATGTTTTGATCATTTGTGGTGCTAAAGTCTGAATATCGAGTATGTTGAGGCCCTTAATCTTTTCCTTAATAGTCACTCAAAGAAATTCCATTTTCCAGTCAAGGACCTGTGTTTGTTTGTCTAGTGTTTTGCATCTTTTTGGCATTCTGAATTATTGAAGACTGGAAGATTATAGTTTTCCAATAATTGAAGCAAGATGAAGTGGTTTTTAAGCATTGATTATGTGTTTATAAACAAAGTAGAATGCTTTGCAGATGTTTTTTAGTGTTACATGTGTGAGATTTGTTTCCCAGTGATTTAGTCCTTCAATTTTGGAGAAAGCATTAAATTTTTAATAGCCTTTGATCAGTTGAATTTTGGAAACTCCTTGTTTCCTCTTTCTACCAGGATAATGGTTTTCATTATCCGTTTGAAGATTTTGGATGAGGCAGTGATACTCATCACTCTCTTTCAAAGTTTTTTTAACATTGTCTGGTCAATATAGATTTTTCCATATACATAGGTTTGAGTTTCTGTCTGATATTGTTCAAGTATTTTTAGTTTTGAATAGGTGCATCACAGTCAGTTTGTTTACATTTTGATTTAATGGTTATATTTGTACTGTTTGTTTCTTTATCCATGTGCATAAATACCTTGTTACATAGACATGGATTTTGTGTGCGAACTGGTGCGTGCTAATGTCATTACATCATACATCATATTTCTGACAATTTTTTTCATTAATTTGTCATACCTATGATAGTTTAAAGTGTCTAAGAAAAATGGTGTATGTTAGGGTAAACTCAAGTCCATGTAACATAGAACAAGCCCAAGATTCATAACATGTTTTCATTAGATGATTGGCCTTTGTCTCCCAAAATACAAGGGGCAATGATTTGAAGGATAGTATATAATTTTTTATGTTCACCTTTTTCAAATTTGCAGGATACAAGCAAGAAATCTCCAATGGAGTTGATTAATGAAGTTCCTCCTATCAAGGTTGAAGGCAGGATTGTAGCTTGTGAAGGAGGTTAGTGTCTGATCCTTATTTTCTTTCACACAGTGTGAACAAACTGATTGGTAGATGAATTTTTTAGTGGCAAAATAAGTAACCTAAAATAATATTTTATACCAATGAACAAATGGCTATGATGTGCTACTGAAAGATAACTTTGAAATAAAAGCAAATCATCCAACTTGTTATCCGCCGAAGTTAAATTTGTCAAAATTTTGTTTGCTAATAAGTAAAAACCAAAGAAAGCATAAATAAATAAATAAATAAGAGGATATAGGCATGCATATATTTTTTCTGATTCTTACAAGATTTCCTGGTCTCTGTTGTTTCTTTTTGCAGACACTAATCCTGCTTTAGGACACCCGATTGAATTCATATGCCTTGAGTTGAAAGAGCCACTTGTATGCAAATATTGTGGCCTGCGCTACGTTCAGGAGCATCATCACTAGAAGTGTTGTGATGTTTTTATGGTTAATTGGGTGATGGTTATTGTCATAACTTGTCAAGTCCTAAGACCTAACCCGCTAGACTTAATATCAAGGAGTCGCCACCAACCATTCAAACTTAAGGTGTGATTGGTCACCTATTCATGTCTAAAGATAAGGCATGGTCTACGTTCAAAGATTCTTAGACTCGGGAGTACGGTTACGTGTGGGGAAGGATTAGCACTCCCACAACGCCCATCCTAAGATGGTACCAACTAGCTTTATGTTATCTTTATAGTTTGCCTTGGGTTCATATTAATTTCGATATACTTATATATTGAAAATTTTCTAAGGTTTTTCCATCGATTTGGCTCCAACCTTAGAAATTCCCCTCACCTCAAGATATTCAAGGAGTCTCAATTGACTTTCTTGAACTCCATCGTCGAATAGATTTTAACATTTTATGAGATTCCAATTCTCTCTTAATTTTGTCTATAGTTGTTGACTCCATATTCATTTTATAAATTTCTTAGATTTTCTAATTTATTTTTATATTTTTATATTCTTATTTACATTATTTGTAAGAAATAAACATGAATTATGTTTTATTGAAAATTCACTTTTAAACATCCCATCAATTTGGCTCAGCCCAAAAGGAACCTCTTCACCTAGAAATTTTCAAGGAGTCTCAATTGACTTTCTTGAAATTTCGTCATCGGCATAACTCATATTTACTCTTTTTTATTTATCTTATTTATTATAATTCTATTTATTATTTATATACTTTATCTTATCTTATTTTATTTATTTATCTTTATTTGTTTGCTTGTCTTTATTTGCTCATTTTTATTTATCTATATCTAATCCGTCTATCTTATCTTACTTTTATTTTTATTATAAATAAATATGAATTAATTAAAAAAATTCTTTCAAAAGTATTCCATCAATTTGGCTCAACTTAAGAAAGAACCTAGAAATTTTCAAGGAGTCTCAATTGACTTTCTTGAAATTTCATCATCGGTATAATTCACATTTATTTATTTGATCTTAATTATATATATTTATTGGTCATATATCTTTTATAACTTTAGAATACTCATCTAAATCATACAGCATTGTTAAATCAAAATTATACATGCAAATACCTATTCAACTATATGCAAATTATCTACTAACACGCAAATTGATCACATCATTAGGTTATTAAAGTAGTTATATTCAAATTTAATTAATATAAAAAAATAAAAAACCAAGAGAGGGCTACGAGTCTTCTGCCTTTGTTTTCCTTCTGCCCCTTTTTTTTCCTTTCTTTCTTACAACTTTACAGATTCACAGTGCAGTAATCAAAGACAGCAGTGGCGTATAAGCAACTTGGAGCTATATGCAGTGTAACGGTGGCAAGCGGTGGTATGGCAAATGTGAGTGAAGCAAGTTAGCGTTTTGACGAGGACAGCTAAGAAACATGGGTAGCAACTGCAGTTGGATAATCGGTGTAACGATGGTGATACGAGAACAGAGCAAGCCACAGGTTAGAATAAGCGATGACATCGACAAATAGAGGTTGCTTCAGGAGTGGTCAAGACGATGGGGTAGTAGTTCGTGGTTGTAGCAAGGTGAATCGGTTTTGGGGAAAGAAGTTGAAAATTGAGATGCTCAATTGTGAATGAATCAAATCAGGAGATTTAATCCCTTTTTATAGTCACAAACTTGTTAGAGTTCTAATACAACTAAATCATTCTAATAATTATCTCCTATTTTTAATATTTTATTTATCTAATTCTTATATTAATTCTAATCTAACTCTAATTCTAAAAAGTCTAATTTTAATCTAACATTAACTCTAAAATAAATTATCCTAATAAATCAATAAATCCTAATCTAATAATCCTATTTTAAAAGGTTAATTTTATTTTATTTTCTTATCTTTTTTTAATTATTCCTAAATTCTATTTTAATTCTAATTTCCTAATTAAGTTAATTCTACATCTAAAAAATCTTAATTTAATTCTGGCCTAATTCTAAGATACTATGTCACCTAAATCAATTACAAGTGAAGACCTCGGACAAAATAGGGTGTCTACAGTTGCCCCTCTTTGTGTATTTGCTGTGAAACAGTAATTGAACAAAGACATAGACACCTATTTTGTCTGACTTCATTTTTTTATTTTTTTATTTTTTTCATTTTTCATTTTTTTTTTGAAAAAGCTCCCTCTAAACAGAAAGGCAGTCAAACTTTAGAATCTTGTCTAAAAAGCTCCTCCTAAACAGGCAGGCAGTCAAACTTTAAAAATCTTGTCTAAAATGCTCCTCCTAAACAGGTATGCAGTCAAACTTTAAAATCTTGTCCAAAAAAAAAATTTTAGGAAACTCCTCTAAAATTTTTCTTGTCAAAAAATTTGGAATCTTAGGAAACCCCTTTAAAATTCCTTTTCTTATCCAATTTTGAAATTTTGGGAAATCCCTCCAAAACTTCTATTCTTGTCCAATTTTTGAAATTTTAGGAAATCCCTCTAAAATCTCTTTTCTTGTCAAATTTTGAATCTTAGGAAATCACTCTAAAATTCTTTTTCTTCTCTTTTTTGAAATTTTGGGAAACCTCTCCAAAACTTCTTTTCTTGTCAAATTTTGAATTTTAGGAAACCCCTCTAATATTCTTTTTCTTGTCCAAAATTTGAAATCTTGGGAAACTCCTCCAAGACTTTTATCTTGTCTAATTTTTGAAATTTTAGGAAACCCCTCTAAAATTTCTTGTCTTGTTAAAATTTGAAATCTTGGGAAATTTATCTTATCCATGCAATTGCAACCTGTTCTATCCATGCAATGTCATTCATGTAAGCTATCTTATTCAAGCAACATCATTCATGCAATCTAGTCTATCCATGCAATGTTATTGATGCAATCAATTCTATCCACGTAATGCAGTCTATTTTATCCATGCAATGTCATTCAAGCAATCTGTTTTATCTCTATGATGCAATCTACTCTATCCATGCAATGTTTTTTCAAAAAACATTTCAAGCTCAGTTATGGCAACAACAAGGTTATTCTTTATCAATCCATCTCATGCATTCTTCTCTTTTCAATTGTCATCTTGTCCTTCTATTTCTTATTTCTTTCCTCATTTTCCTTCTTCCGTTTTTCTTGCCCAATGAAACTCTTGTCTCATGCCCTCTTTATCTTATCTTCTCCCTTGATTCTTCTTTTTACTTTCCTCTCTCTCTGGTCACTCATTAAAATCTTTAATGAGACCCCATCATTCATTCTTTCTTATTCATTGGTTTTTCTTGATTTCCAATTTCCATTCATCCACAAGTTTCCTTTTCTTTCATTTTCCTAAATAATATAGGAGTCTTTCACATATTTTGCCAAGCAAACATTCATTACCATTCTAATTTCAAGATCAATGCAACACAATTTCTCAATCCCTCAAGGTAAGGATATAGCAAAGAAATGATAAGTGAAATGAAGAGAGTGGTATTATTCAACATTTGGAAAGATTTAACAAGAAATTGTCAGGCTTAGAAGGAAATTAGGCTTGAATGAAAAGTGAGAATTTTTAGGATTAGGTAATAGTATCCAAATAAAAACAATTCAAACAATTTTGATCAATAAATACAAAATTCCCTTCAAAGGTCCATTAATCTGATTATGTTGAGTTCATCAAAATATCCTCTTGCCCCTATATCATTGACATCCAATTTTTCTGGAATCTAAGCCGCCCTTTCAGGTTTTCAACTTAGATGCACTCCATTAATCCAAATCGCCCTTTTTGGGTTTTCGATCTGAATCCTCCTTTCATTTTTTCTCTTTTTTTTCTTTTTTTCTTCTCTTTTTTTCTTCTAATTTATTTCTCTTCATTTTCAACTTCATTGTCCTTGATGAAACTTCTCTTATTTGTTCTCCATTTTGATTCATGCCCCAACATCAGATATTTCTTCACCTAATTTAATGCTCACATGGATCCAAGAGAGTCTTCGGAATCCCACTTCTTCCATCTAGAGAAATCTTTTTCCTTATCTTAATCTGCTTCTCCTGATTCCATCCAAAGGATCATCATCTCATTGTGTAAGTATGCCTTTATTCAACACATGATTCTTCAATAGGAGTACTCATATTTGATCAAAATAGACTTTTAAGGCATGTAATGTAGGCTCAGGTGAGGGTTCATGAAAGAAAGGATGATATAGGCCCAAAATAAGTGTTTCAGGGTTCATCAAACCAAGAATCATTTTTCATGAATCATTTAGGCATTTTGACTTTTGCCCCATTCTAATTTGCTTTTTTTTCTCCTTTTTCATTCAAATGTGATTAGGGTTTTCACTTTCTTGATTCAAACCCTCTTTCCTTCTTCATTCTTTTTTCTTTTGTTCTTTTTTCACTTTGCCCCACTAATCCTTCATTTTCCATTCTCATTGCCCCCCAGTGTAGAGGGTGATTCTTGGTGGTTTATATTAAAAAGAATATAATAGGCTCAAAAGGGGTAATCAATGGATAATTTTACTCACACTTGAAAGGTAGTGAAAGAAGGCCATTTCTCATCTCATTACAAGTACTCTCATTAAAGGTCATCTATTGAACAAAGACAAACTCATTAGAATTTCATGTACTCGTAACATTCTATAGGTGAAGATTTTAGACAAATATCTTTTATTCTCTTCTTACTTGAACAATCTTGGCAAATTGGAAGCCCATTCAACCAACCAAAGCAACTCTTTCAAAACTGAATTTTATACTCATTGCCATCATCATTATCATGTTCATTATTTGGATACTTTTAAGCTTGGTAATAATGTAGAGAATATGGGTATTGGTGTTTGGCATTAAAGAACAAGATTGGAATGAGGAATTAAGAAATATGCATCACACTAATCCTTTATTGAAAATGATAATAAATGAAAACTGGCCCAATACATAAAAGAATTCTTAATGCCTTTTGGGCTTAGGCACTCCTATATTACCTAAGAAATTGAAATGTCCTAAGATGAATGAAATTAGAAACAAAGAAACAACCATAATCTTCAAGTTAGTGAATCAATCAATATCATCCACTTTCTTCCATAGCATTAACCGCTACCCCTTGTGTGATCTGCAGAGGATTATCCTTCATATTTGGGTTATTCTTTTCCCCAAAACTCAAAATTCCAGTGTTGACAAGTGCTTGGACTTTCCTCTTTAAGCCCATACAATTCTCAATAGAGTGACCAACATTGTCATTATGATAAGCACACTTTGCGTTAGGATCATACCACTTTGGGTAGGGAGGCTTCAAGGGCTCTACATAAACAGGGGCAATAAGGTGATCCCTTACCAACTATGGGAACAACTCTATGTATGTCATTGGTAAAGGGTCTATCGTGACATTTCGGCTAGCTCGAGTATTCTTTTGGTCATTAGGTGAAAAAGTGGGGTCTTGTGAATGGGAAATGGGTTGGTAAGCATTCTGATGATAAGTTTGTGGGTGGGGTTGAGAATAAGTGTAATTCACTGAAGGTGAATAAGAGGTATAAGAGCGACGTGAGTTATTGGAGACAGCTTGTGTATCTTCTTCCTTCTTCCTTGAAAACCCATTCCTCTTACTATGATTCATAGATGCTTCAATCTTACCACTCTTAAAGGCATTTTCAATAGCTTCGCCTGTCAACACCATGTCTGCAAAATTCTTGGTCACACTGCTAAGCATACGCTCATAGTAAGGAGCCTTGAGAGTATTCAAAAAGAACATGGTAATTTCCTTCTCAGTCAAGGGAGGTTGAACTAGTGATGCTACGTCTCTCCATCGTTGGGCATATTCTTTGAAGCTCTCATCTTTTTTCTTTTCCATACCTTGGAGAGATAAGCGGTCAGGAGCTACATTGGACACATGTTTGTATTGAGCTATAAAAGCTCTCGCCAACTCAGACCAAGAAGAAACTTTGCTCCTTTCCAATTGGTTGTACCACTTAGCGGCTGACCCAGTCAAACTGTCTTGAAAAACATGAATTAATAACTTGTCATCCCATGCATATGTCGCCATCTTCCTACAGTACATGGTGAGATGATCTTTTGGGCACGATGTTCCGTTGAACTTTTCAAATTCAGGCACCTTGAATTTTGGTGGAAGCACGACACCCGATACCAAACACAACCTTTCAGCATCAATAGGTCCAAAATAGTCAAATCCTTCCATGGCACTTAGTTTTTCCTCTATCAAGCTCAGTTGGGCTTTAGTACCACTATATTCTTCCTTATGCTTCAACTTTTCTAGCTCCGTGGGATCATCTAAATTTGGCACCTCCACTGGGTTTTGAGCTTGTGTTGATGAACTTCCTTGAAGACTTTCTCCTTGCACCTGTAAAGGCATTGGGGCTCTGACAGTACCTCCTTCGAGGACAAAAATGGGATTGTCTCGCATGCTTTGTTGAGTCTCTTGGATAGACTCCTCTTGATTACCCATCTTCTCCTTTCCTCTAATCATGGCTTTTAGCAACTGGGTAATTTTACTCAATTACCCCCTTATCTCTGCATTTTCCTTTTCCAACTTCTCTATCCTATTATTTTGGTCTTCTTCCATTATGCGAGCTTGATACCTTGTATGGTATTTATGGAGGGTGGACCGTCTACTAGATGCAATTTGATACCTTGAGTGCCACAATTAAGTTGAAATTATTTCATGTGGTGATATGTTTATGCACAAAAAATGAATGCACATGGAATGCACTTAGGTCTAGCAATCTCTTCTAACAATCAAAAGTATGGTCATTCTCATGATAAGATAGGTGCAAACTTACATGAATGATATGTTATGCGACACAACTATGCATGACTTAATGATACAGACAAACTCTTTTTTTTTTGAAAAATGGAAGAAAGAAAAACTATTTTTTTTTTTGTAAAAACAATGTAAAAAGAGGAAGTAAAACTTATTCCTTCATGTGTCCTATCTTAGGTTTATATCTACACTTCAATCTAGCATGGTTCCACTCTAAGGCTAGGTCTTATGTTTCATTACATGCTGGGTTGGGATAATTAAAGGTTCTAAAGGTTCCCAAATTGTCCCTCACTGTCGTCCACTCAAGACTAGTAAGGTACTCAATCCTCACCCATGACAGGCTACAAACGGAAAGGTTCAATTTGAGTAGTAGTATTTCACTAGCCATTGCGGAGGTATTACCTCACGAGAGCGTAGTTACTCTACTTCCTCCTAAAAAGGATAAAGCCCGGGTAGAGGGCCAATGCATATACATGCATGTGAAGTGTGTGTTGAAGGAACAAACAATCAAAATTAACATTCCTAAGGCAAACATAAAACCAATCATTGGCTCGACTCTCTAAAGTCCCCAGTGGAGTCGCCAAGCTGTCATAACTTGTCAAGTCCTAAGACCTAACCCGCTAGACTTAATATCAAGGAGTCGCCACCAACCATTCAAACCTAAGGTGTGATTGGTCACCTATTCATGTCTAAAGATAAGGCATGGTCTACGTTCAAAGATTCTTAGACTCGGGAGTACGGTTACGTGTGGGGAAGGATTAGCACCCCCACAACGCCCATCCTAAGATGGTACCAACTAGCTTTATGTTATCTTTATAGTTTGCCTTGGGTTCATATTAATTTCGATATACTTATATATTGGAAATTTTCTAAGGTTTTTCCATCGATTTGGCTCCAACCTTAGAAATTCCCCTCACCTCAAGATATTCAAGGAGTCTCAATTGACTTTCTTGAACTCCATCGTCGGATAGATTTTAACATTTTATGAGATTCCAATTCTCTCTTAATTTTGTCTATAGTTGTTGACTCCATATTCATTTTATAAATTTCTTAGATTTTCTAATTTATTTTTATATTTTTATATTCTTATTTACATTATTTGTAAGAAATAAACATGAATTATGTTTTATTGAAAATTCACTTTTAAGCATCCCATCAATTTGGCTTAGCCCAAAAAGAACCTCCTCACCTAGAAATTTCCAAGGAGTTTCAATTGACTTTCTTGAAATTTCGTCATCGGCATAACTCATATTTACTCTTTTTTATTTATCTTATTTATTATAATTCTATTTATTATTTATATACTTTATCTTATCTTATTTTATTTATTTATCTTTATTTGTTTGCTTGTCTTTATTTGCTCATTTTTATTTATCTATATCTAATCCGTCTATCTTATCTTACTTTTATTTTTATTATAAATAAATATGAATTAATTAAAAAAATTCTTTCAAAAGTATTCCATCAATTTGGCTCAACTTAAGAAAGACTCTTTCACCTAGAAATTTCCAAGGAGTCTCAATTGACTTTCTTGAAATTTCATCATCGGTATAATTCACATTTATTTATTTGATCTTAATTATATATATTTATTGGTCATATATCTTTTATAACTTTAGAATACTCATCTAAATCATACAACATTGTTAAATCAAAATTATACATGCAAATACCTATTCAACTATATGCAAATTATCTACTAACACGCAAATTGATCACATCATTAGGTTATTAAAGTAGTTATATTCAAATTTAATTAATATAAAAAATAAAAAACCAGGAGAGGGCTACGAGTCTTCTTCCTTTGTTTTCCTTCTGCCTCTTTTTTTCCTTTCTTTCTTACAACTTTACAGCTTCACAGTGCAGTAATCAAAGACAGCAGTGGCGTATAAGCAACTTAGAGCTATGTGCAGTGTAACGGTGGCAAGCGGTGGTATGGCAAATGTGAGTGAAGCAAGTTAGCGTTTTGATGAGGACAGCTAAGAAACATGGGCAGCAACTGCAGTTGGATAATCGGTGTAACGATGGTGATACGAGAACAGAGCAAGCCACAGGTTAGAATAAGCGATGACGTCGACAAATAGAGGTTGCTTCAGGAGTGGTCAAGACGATGGGGTAGTAGTTCGTGGTTGTAGCAAGGTGAATCGGTTTTGGGGAAAGAAGTTGAAAATTGAGATGCTCAATTGTGAATGAATCAAATCAAGAGGTTTAATCCCTTTTTATAGCCACAAACTTGTTAGAGTTTTAATACAACTAAACCATTCTAATAATTATCTCCTATTTTTAATATTTTATTTATCTAATTCTTATATTAATCCTAATCTAACTCTAATTCTAAAAAGTCTAATTTTAATCTAACATTAACTCTAAAATAAATTATCCTAATAAATCAATAAATCCTAATCTAATTATCCTATTTTAAAAGGTTTATTTTATTTTATTTTCTTATCTTTTTAATTTTTCCTAAATCCTATTTTAATTCTAATTTCCTAATTAAGTTAATTCTACATCTAAAAAATCTTAATTTAATTCTAGCCTAATTCTAAGATACTATGTCACCTAAATCAATTACAAGTCAAGACCTCGGACAAAATAGGGTGTCTACAGTTATCATGCACCACTCATGGCACTGTTCTTTGTTTCAATCCTTCCTAACAAATTCGACGTAATTCGATATTTTTGTTTTTGCACAATAAGCATTTGAAGTTCGCATTTGTGAAAATATTTCCCTAGTAAATTTGAACTCCATGGTCTACTTCTCTATAATTGTGCAATATCTCATATTTCCAAACTTGAGTTATTGATTTCTATTTAAGTTCAGTTTTTCCTACCAATATTCATAACGAGATTAAGTAGATATGAATGACTTGTATATTCATTCTCTGAAGGTAACTCGACGTTAGCCTCCTGTTACGGTAGAGGATAACCATTCAATTGTGCAAACAAATTCAACAGAGACAACCT
This sequence comes from Heritiera fomes, assembly GCA_032173925.1. Classification (NCBI taxonomy): domain Eukaryota; kingdom Viridiplantae; phylum Streptophyta; class Magnoliopsida; order Malvales; family Malvaceae; genus Heritiera; species Heritiera fomes. Next base: position 20,752,151 of record JAPDPM010000001.1, on the reverse strand, counting down.
ATAAACAACTTCAGCATCGAATATATTACCCAACCTCAGTAAGAGCTAAACCTCTCCCTAGTCTCCAATACGGACCCCCATTGGATGGGGAAAATAATGATAACATTATGCCCGAAACTAAAAAAATTGGGCTGTTTAATCAGCTAAACTAACTAACAGTAATGCCAAAATTTTGCCACCTATTGTGAATTCAGAACAAAATAATATTGAAAAAAATCAAACGCGACCGCCATCTGGAGCTGCCAGTTTCCTTCTCTGTTGATGTTCTGCAACTTTATAATCTACCACTTCACGAAATAGGCTAGGGTCAAGCACACAATTCTCACTCCCATAAACTGCTGCTTGAACACTAGCCATCAGTTTGGCTATTTCTCTTCCGGAAAATCCTTCAGTTTTAGCTGCAGCTTCCCTTAAGATATCATCAGTCAGACCCTTGATCTCAATCTTCTGCTGCTGCCTTTTGAAAATATTTTGAAGCACACCAGATTTTCTCGAGCCAGCCTGAGCTATGTACTTGTCGAGATAGAGCTTTAGCAGTTTGAAGCGTTCGTCTTCCCCAGGCAAAGGGAATTCCAATACTTCATCAATACGATCAGACACAGCTGAATCAAGATCACCAGGACGGTTTGTAGCAAGAGCAAGGACTATGTCCTTGGATTGGTCACCTGTGCGGAAAAGAAGAGCATTGAGTGCACTTCTTTGAGCTTCACTCATGTAGGTTTTGTTACGTCTGCAAAGAAATTAGGCCAACAAAATCAAAACCTTCGAAATAATCAATAGCCAGTAACATTTTCATCCTAGGAAGGTTACTTTTGTGTACAACAATTATTGAGGAAATTCCATATTTGTAATGTTAGCATATACTGATTCCTCTTCTGGGTAAACAGTCATGAAGGAAGACCGGTTCATGATTGAGAGAAAAGAAATGCAACAAAGGTTTCATAAACCAATTTTCATTAACTAATTAGACAGTGAAATTTTTTTTTTATCATACAAAAGAAATCAGTAAGTTACATGCAAAGTAAGCTCCTTGAGACATCATGATCAAAGGTGAAACTACAAATCAACAAGTTCATCATAGCTAATCAACAAAAGAAAAGATAAAAGATACTGCATGATAACACCATGAATCAAATCACAGGTATTATATTGTCCAATGGGAAAACTATTCACCATTTTGAACTAAATGGTATCACTTACTCGCACAAAAATGCATCTGCTTCGTCAATGAACAGCAACAATCCCTTCTTGGACTTCTTTGCCCAGTCAAATAACTGGTGTATCTTCGTAACTGCTTGTGGTCCCAGTGGAGCAACATCTCCACCCGTCATCAATGCATAATCTAATCCCTAAGCATTAATATAAAATGTCAGAGGTTGAAAACAAATGAACAAAAAAGCACCTGATTTCAAACATGTCATGAATTATTTTAAAGTTGCATAGAAACATATAAAACCAAAAACCATCAGGTATTGTCCTGAAGACACAAAAATTTCACCTATTTGATTTCCTTCCATACTTAATCATAGATGGATAGTAGTGAATCCATAATCAACAGATTGACATGTCTTAGAACTTGCACAACTGTTCACACATTTGAAACTATACTCAAAGTCTCACATTCAAATTAAGCTGAATCCAAACGACGATCAAAGAACCAAAATATGCATTAAAAGAAAAATCATATTACTTCATAACAAAGACATGAACTTTTGCTAAATAAAAGATATATATGTGGCAGTAAGAAATGGCATAATGAAGGTCTAAGAGCTCATACAGATTTACGAGCCAGTTCCCTTGCAGCCATTGTTTTTCCTGTTCCTGGAGGGCCATAAAAAAGCATGTTCCTAAATGGTGCTTGGTGGGCTTTCGTATTGGCAGTTGCACCAGCTAGCTGCTGAATTCTCTTCTGAAGAGAAGGGTGTAAAATCACATCACCAAACCCATTTGCTTTTTTAGAAGATGATATTTTATCACCATCACGTGACAGAGAGCTCATAAAACGTGAAAAGATGCCAGACCAAGGATACTTCCCTCGGGAAGATTCTCTGATAAGTGATGGCTGTCCCAGTATTCTGTCCACATAGCCCCAAATCACCCTTGCACCTTCTCTGCATTAGAAGGGTGGCAAATGTATAAGCAATTACTCTCAAATTGTGATTAAGTGACAATTAACAGTGGCAAATTCTTATAAAAGAATATAATGATGCACAGGGATGGAACGTAACTTCGTCAATAGTTTGAATACAGGTCCTTTAGTTTCACTAAGTCTTAAAGAAAATATAGAAAAAAAATTCTTAAGGAAGCTTGACGTTCAAAAATTTTCTCAAAATTTTTCCTCCCAGTAGCTAGAACTTTGCGCAAAAATATTTATCCCAAAACCCATTCATTTAACATAAAGAATAGAAGAGTAATAATTAGTAATGACTCAGAATATAATGAATGATTCTTTGGTTCAAAATTTGTGAGGCAATACTAGCAAAAAAAATTAAAGGAAAAAAAAAAAGATAACGAATGGAATACACCCAAACTTATGTTAGAAGGAATTTTCCGATTTATGCATGTACAGATACATATGCACACAAGCAGCAAAATGTAATTGGAGTAATTAAAGCTGCCGGATTATGAAGGATAAGTCCTATTTTATCTTTTTCTCAGTTAAAAAAAAAAAAAAAATCTTTCACAAATGCCAAGGTGGTGTTTCCTTTCATTCGTCCTTACCAAGAGAAAATAAATTCAAGATTGTGATTTCCTACGCTCCTGGAATTTTGTAAGATTTCTTCAATAATCCACAGCCTAACAAAGAACTCAATAGATAGTTCACAATGTTCGAGTATCAGCAGCATGAGAATTTTTGTGACGCTTTCAGTTACACTCGAAAAAGCCAATCTCAAGGGTTAAGGAACAGAACAGTAACCATTGTCAATTAGTTCTTTTACAAGTTACAACAAAGTAAGGTGAAAACAAAAAGAAATTTTTTAGGGATATTTAAGAAAAGCAAATATTCAGGAAAAATAATTAAATCTACATTGAAACAAGAAATCCAAGGCACTGAATTGATTTATTGAGCTTCTTGAAGACAACTCACCAACATCTCAAACACGTACATGGCAAAAAGCCAAAGAAAATACAAATCTTTATGTGAAATCCATCATTTACCTAGTAGTGTAAATGCCTGCTGCAAGAGCGGTCAACCCACCAACAGCCACAACCAGCTTGTTTTGATCTGTCAAAATGGCTCGCAAACCACCTAGACAGATAGATGTTGTCCACATTAAGCCACACCTTCTTAAGCAATAAATGATAAACAAATGGGACTTGAAAAACGTATCAATATCATCATTCCACTGGGTTTCCATTTCAAGGTCAGCAGAAGAATACATTATTAAATAAATAAATGCCCCTACTGTAGTTACAACAATAAAACATAGAAGCAACAGGATTAATCAGTGCCATTATTTTCTTCTACCAGGTTAGATAATACAGAGACTAGAGAAGAGACAGAATGGCATCCACATCCCTTTCCCTCCTTAGAAAATGTAAAATCTTTTTAAACTTCCAGCTACATTTGAAGAAAGTATTAAAAATGAGATTATACCATTTTCAGAATCTAGCTGTTTAAAGTTTCCTACATGATTGAGTGCATATTATAGAATCACTACCTCCAATATGGTCAAAAGTAGTATTTATCGCAGCAACCCATTTCTCTCTTTCTGCATTTGCACGATCTACAAGTATGCGCCGATTAACTTCTTCGGCAAGCTTCGCTTCATGGGCTCTCCCTTCTGCTTCTGCCATAGCTCTCACTCTGATTGTTTCCCGCTCAATCTCAGCTTTTTCTCTCTCTGTTTGTCGTCGCTGTGCTTGAATCTGTTCTTCTGTAGCTCTTCGGGCTTGCTCCTGTCTAATTGCTGATTCTTCTTGCAGTTTTACTAGCTCTTGATTCCTTGCTCTTTGGTATTCATTTTCTGCCTACAATAACATAAAATATATACATTCTTTTCAATGTATGTTTATATACGGTAACCATTTCATGAATGCAGAAGTATCAACAGGTACATGCCTGCATCCTCTTCCTTGCCAATTCATCCTCGTAACGAGCCATCTGTGACTTTGTTTGGGCTTGATGCTGAGTTAGCTTCTTCTGTTCATCATATATTACCCTTTGTCTCTCCTGCCAGCAAGAAGGTTCAACAATAAGAAAAAAGACATGACCATAACAGACAGTTCTAGAAGCAACACAACATTTGGAAGCAAGTTTAGAAAAGAAAAGGTAAAGCACAAAAAACAAATGTAGAACATTGTGTTTCCAGAGCCTGGTAAGCATTACTTTTGAATGAACAAAGCTAATTAACTCCCAAAGGCCACTAAGTAGGATAAATAAATTGCTATCTGTAAAAAATAGGAAAAAATTTTGCTGACAATTTTAAAAAGATATGTTCCTGCAGACTCTCAGAAAGAAAGGAGCTTCAAGTGAAAAAACTACAAAATCATTCAAATAACTGAGTTTCAACAAGGACATATATATATATATATATATATATATATATATATATATATATATGAAAAGCTCAATTAGAAAATCAAGTGCTATCCTTGAAATATTGACTTTAGTTATACAACTAACAATGCAATGTAAAACCAAAAAACACCACAATTGATCCACTCAAGAGAATATGTATTAATAGTGCAACCTAAAACTTCTACTAACAAGAGGCATATTATATGCAATAAAGGAAAGGTGAATTAAAATAGAAAGAATTTCTAGATTGCAACTATTGTCATGCTTAAAATATTCAAGCGAGCACAACAAAACTAAGAATGTCACCCTCAAAATAAATGCAATCAAGCAGAATAACGTTGATGTTATTTAAGGAACAACATTAGCATGTGTTGTGGATAAACCACCCAAGCCCGTCAATATGAAAGCAAATAAATTTATCAAAAATAAATTGGACACGCACCAAGAAAATGAAAGTGAAATGATAAACAATCAAGAACATCAAGATTTAAATGCTTCAACTTTAAGCTTACATCCACAGGCAAAGATGACAAGAAAATTTCACTATAATAAAAAAGCTGAAGATTACAAAGTTTTAGTAGCCAAAACTCACTAGATTTCACTCCCCAAATGAACCCGAGAACTACAAACATTTCTCCCTTTTTATCTCTAGACTCGCTCTCCCTACTTCACTTGGCTCCCTCAACTCTCTAACTGCATTTGGCTTTTCACTTCTGCAACACTTCAAGCACAAGCCAAGGCTCCCTTTTATAGTTAAAGTTTCAAGCTTTTTCCCCCAACTGTAAATTAACCATAATTAGTGCCAACAACCAATACAAATGAGGCAAACTTTTGTCACACTCCCAACCATATGATGAAGATACAGTAGGGTTGGTTAGCCTTTAAATTTCTAACCATTATCTAGCAAATCTCCACCTTGACTTGAAATTATTCAATTCAACATTATAACAATTTTCTCAAAACTCAACGCCTCTTCTGAACACCTAGTAGGCATTCACCAATTGCTTATTCTAACCAAGTCCAATCAAAACTTGAACTTGTATGCAGAAATAGCCTTTGTCAACATGTCCATTGGACTATCTTTCATGGTAATTTTGTAGATTACAACACCACCTTGCGAAACATGATCCCGAATGGAGAAATATGATATGAATACATTCGGTTTGTTTCATGAAACATTTGGATTTTAGTTAGAAGAATGACACTTTGGCTAGAACAAAACAAATAATAAATTCATGTTATAAACCCAGATTGCTTACAAGACCTTCCAACCACAATTCTTGTTTTGCTACTTCTGTTGTCGCCATATATTCTGTATTTGTTATAGACAGAGCCCCAATTGAATATAACACAACCTTCCAACGTATGGTTTCTCCCAAAAGACTAAAGACATAACCTGTTAGAGATCTTCTATCCAAATCTTCTGCTTAATCAAAGTCACCAAAACCCATGATACTACTAGTCCATGAAGGTACTAGTCACTTGAAACTACAACTGCTTTTCAACATCTTGATCTCCCTTTTCTCGTGACTCCTTTTATCGAGAATATATGACAGATCGAAACATGGATGACTCATCAAAAGTGACATCTCTATTGGGTATAAGCTTAAGTGATTCCGAATCAGGACACAACAACTTGTATCCCTTGGTCATATTAAAGAAATGCATTTCTTCGCCTTGGGTTTAAGTTTCCCCTCATTACCATGAGCATAAGCAAGGCAATTGAACACACTTAAACGAGTAATCAACAAGGAAACCAAAACCTGCTTCCTCTGAAGTCTTCAGCTTAATAGCTATATATAGATATCCACTCACCAAATAACAAGCAGTATTGAACCCAACATTTGATCTCATGCACCAAACCTATTCCAACAAAGTTCTCTTCATGAGTTCAGCAACTCTATTTTGTTATGATGTCCCTCGAACATTATCGAGTCTTACTATTCCATATCTGCAAAACTCATGAAATTCACTCAAGCAACAATCCAAACCATTATGCATTTGGAGCCGCCAGATTTTCTTTTTCGTTTGGTTCTCGATCAAAGCATTGAATTCCTTAAAGGAACAAGAATTTGATCCTTGTGCTTTAGGAAATACACCTAAACCTTTCCTGAGTATTCGTCAATAAAAGTCAATAAATATCTAAAGCCACATTTCGAAATAGTTAGGTAAAGACCCCAAAGATCAAAATGAATAAAATCCACCTCACTTACTCAACATTGATAAACCTCTCTCACTCATATGTCCAAGCCTCGTATGCTATAGCTGGGAGGTGTCAAAATCTAGTTCAATTGATGAAGACACTACCAAAACACCAACAACTGTGGTACCATCCCAAAAACAACACATCACAATCAAGGCACCTAAGGATACTCTCAATACTCCACTTTCACTAAAATACCAAAAACCCTTCATATTCATAGTAATCAAGGAACTTAAGTTTTCTTCCTTTCAGGAATGTGGCAAATGTATGCCAAAGTTCTAACAATCCCATCAAACATCTTAATGAGAACTATGCCAATCTACAACTTGATATGCATGGTCAATTCCCATTAGTACCAAGCTAGAATCCTCTCGTACGTGGCAAAAATCTCTAGAAGTGCTACTGTGAAAAGCCTGACCAAATTATGGGGAGAGTTTGAACAAAAATATTAAGCCCACTAAATTGGCTTGAGCTTGAAAATTTAGGCCTAATAAAAAATTGAGCCAGGCTTGGGCTGGCCACTTAAAGCCTAAGCTTAGCCTGACCTAATAATTTTATTTTTTTTATTTTAACTTAAGTAATTTGATATTTGATTCAAATATGATTTCCTCCCTTTTTTTTTTTGCAAATTTCAAAAAGATTTTTGAAGATAGGACAAGGAAGTTATTGAAAATATACTAATGCATTTTTAATTATTTTAGATCCTTTTTTTGCAATTTAATTTGAGCTTGTGTTGTTCATTTAGACTTTTATATTTTTAAACCTTTTTGTAAGAATTTATTTGAATTTATTGTGTTAGACCTATTAATCATTATTTGCATTTTATGTTTTCTGATTTTATTTTATTTTTTTTAAATTAATAGTATTTGTAGTATTTGTGCAGGCTTACGCTTATTCCTTGAATTTAAAACAAGTTTGAGCGAAAAAAAAAGAAACCCAAAAAAGTCAGGTCAAGTTCAGCTTAGGTTGTGCCAAGAGTGTAAAGCCAAGTGCAATAAGAGAGTTAAAGGAGCCAAGTGAACTAGAGAAACCAAGTGAGCGAAGATATACCAGGAAAGCAAAGTGTTGTAGTTCTTAAGTTCATTTGGACTGAAGTCTAACGAGTTTTGGGCACCAAAAGTTTGTAATCTTCCTCTTGTTTATTGTAGTGAAATTTGTCTTCACCTTTTCTTGTGAAGGTAGGCCTAAAACTTATGTTCTTTATTGTTTGTGTGTGTCCAATTTATTTTTGGCAAATTTATTTGTTGCCATATTAACCAGCTTGGACTTGGGTCGTTTATTTGCAACAGCTAGTTCAAAATTAATCTATTAATTGATTACTAACATGAGGAGAGAATTTCAGAAGGGATCTTACCGTTTCAGCTTGGGTTTGCATTGCCTTAAATTCGGCAGCTCTTTCAGCTAATTCTGCCTGCCTTGTATCTTCTTGCTTCTTCATAAGTTCAAAAGCCTAGACCAGCAACAAGTCATTTGTATCAAAATTTTACAACTTTAACAAAATAAATAACCAAAATTACAAGAAAAATGTAAATTAAATAAGTAAATCCTCCTCGTAAACTCGAAAAGAAAAAAAATTCCAAACCAATTGACTCACCAACCAAAGTTAAAAAAGAATATAACACTTGCATAAAATTTAAATAAATCACTTGAAAACCCTTTAAAAGTACAAAACCAAAGAAACCCACTTCCCAAAATGCCTCAAAAAACCCAAATCAAACCTATATAACAACCAAACATATTAATAAAAAGAATCATTTTGCAAGCCAAAATTGAAACCTTTTTGGCATTAGGGGAGCTGCTAAGTTCCCTCAAAGCCTTGGCGCCTCTCTCCAAAGCCTCAGGATCAAACCCCGCAGAGGACGTCCTTGGATTATCATTCCTAACCCTAACATTCCCAGAAGCCTCCTTGTCAGCCGCAGATGCCGGTGAAGCAGACGGCTGTGATTGCAATTGTCCAGAAGAAGACTGAGGAGAACCTGAAGATGAAGGAGAAGAAGAAAATAAAGGAAAATTGAAGGCTCCATCAGCAAAAGCAACGCTGTTATTGGCTTGGGATAAAAGTGAAGAAGAAGCAGAGGTTGCTGCTAAAGCTGAGATTAGCCCCATTGCATATGTTTTTGCCATTTTTCTTTTGAACCAAAAAAAATGTCAGATTGGGCTTAGAGTTCTAAGCCGTCTTTGTCAGAATTTACTGGCTGCAGAGCAAGAAATTTGAGAAAAAAATCTTTCTTCCCATAGAGAAAAAAAAAAGTTCGGTTGAAGAAAGAGGTGAACGTTCAGGGTTTTTGTAGGGTTTGTGCTCTTAAAGAGAAATGGCTGTTTTTGGCGGCTGGGTTTTTACGTTTTCCTTTTTGAAATGAACCGGAGATCGGTTGAACCGGGCATAGAATTCTTTTTAGTTCTCTCGAGTTTCTTTACACTATGTTTGGATAAACATTAGTAAAGGAAAGAAATGTAAACCAGAGGAAAGGAGAGGAAAGGAAAGGGTACATGTATCCCTTGTTTGGATAGCTAAAATTAATAAAGGAAAGGAAAGGAAAGTAATCCTAACAATCCTTGTTTGGTTAAACAATGGAAAGGAAAGGAAATGATTTATTGTAATGTTTTTTTTCCAATTATAACCCTTTTTGTTTTAAATTTTATAAGATAATAAGGTTAAATTTGATATTCTACATGTTAAAATTTTTTAAGTTTTCTTTCCTTCCCCTTTACCCCAAATTGGGGTTTTAAAAAAACTAAGTAATTCAAGGGAAAGCAAGGGGTGCTCACTCCCCCTCTCTTTCCTTTCCCTAGCTAAAAAATCTTCCCAAACAAAGAAAAAATTTACAACATTCCTTTGTTTTACTTTCTTTTCCTTTCCTTTCCCTTTTCCACCCTCAATCCAAACATAGGCTTAGGCAAATGAACTCTTTCTATCCCATGTATAAGCTGTTAATAAGTAATAACTAATTGCAACAAAAAAAAAGTAATAACTAATACCAATGAATATTGAATAGTTTTCCAAATTTTCAAAAAAAAAATAGTATTATGATTATTTAAGCTGTTAATAAGTAATAACTAATTGCAACAAAAAAAAAGTAATAACTAATACCAATGAATATTGAATAGTTTTCCAAATTTTCATAAAAAAAATAGTATTATGATTATTCTGGTGTTAATTAGATTTTGCTGTAATAATACTACATTTTAAAAAAGATTTTAAGTGTTTTTTATTTAAATATTATCAAAGATTAAATTGTTATAAGACACAAACTAAAATATTTATTGTTAACAATATTCAAAATAATAATATTTATAATTAATAAAATATTAAAAATATTTATAATAATGTTTTGGATATTTTTAAATTAAAATATAATTTTTTATTAAAGTAACAACAATTAAGGTAAAATCAAGCTAAGTTCAAACTTAAAATATCATATTTAAATTGATACCAGAATTGAATTAAACTCATGAATTTAACAAGTAATTTGATTCATTTTTTCAAATTATTTTTTAAAAATGATAACTTTAAAAAAAAAGTTTCATTATAGACTGTCAAGTTATTTTTCATCAACTAATTAATTTCACAAACGTAATAATAATAACAATAATAATAATAATAATAATAATAATAATAATAATAATAATTATTATTATTATTATTATTATTATTATTATTATTATTATTATTATTGTTATTATTATTATTACTATTATTATTGTTATTATTATTATTATACAAAAGTCTTCTTTTTCTTAAATCAACTTCTTCGGAATAAACATGAATTGATATGGACACAAAGCAATCACTTAGTGCCAGGTTGAATATATCTTTTGCAGAATATATTGGCAACTACTTTGGTTTTCCTATATCAAAGAAATGAAGCTATGATAGCTTTAGGTTTATCATTGACAAGATAAAAAAGAAACTTGCGGGATGGAAAGCTAATGTGTTATCTACAGCAGATAGAACAGTCCTTATAAAGTCAGTGATCAACTCCATCCCTAATTACTACATGCAAGGAGCTCATTTCTCGAAAAGCACCTGTGAAGAAATTAACAAAATTACAAGAGATTTCCTTTGGAGGTCCACAGAAGATAAAAGAAAAATGCACATGATTAATTGGGACACTGTGACCCTACCAACCTCAGGAGGAGGAATCAGAATAAAAGACATGCACTGCCTCAACAAAGCAAATATGGCAAAGCTTGGATGGCGATTTCTCACAGAGCAAGGAAACATGTGGGCAAAGGTTCTCAAAGCCAAATATTCTAGAGATAATATATTTATAAAGAAGGTGTTTTCCCCAATATGGAATGGTATGCGTAAAGCAGCAGATGCACTTGAAAAAGGAATTCGCTGGGTTGTAAAATCGGAAGAGCAAACATTGTTTTGGAGGGATGATTGGTCGGGATTGGGACTGTTAAACACTATTTTGTTTGGGCCTTGGAAACCAGAAGATAATAATCTATAGGTTAAAACTGTGGTATCTACCCAAGGTACATGGGAGTTTGAAAGTCTTAGCTATCCTATCCCTATGGATTTGGAGTTAAGGCTGCGTGCTATCCCTTTACAAAGATATAGCAATGAGAATGATAATATATCCTAGAAATTCAATTCTTCGGGATTTTTTACTCTCTCATCAGCTTACAACGTTGTGAAGGAGTACCATCTAAGTAAAGAGACATTTTCGAAGAGCATTTGGAAAACACAGACACTTCCAAAAATTAAAATGTTCCTTTGGCAGTGTAGCCATAGGAAGATCGCCACTAGACAGGTACTCAGTTCTAGAGGGGTCCACATTAATCCCATTTGTCCCAGATGCAATGAGGAGGAAGAATCTGTCCTCCATTGTATTCGAGATTGTAAGGTGCTAAAAGAGGTGTGGCAAAACCTCTTCATACCCGAGAGTTTATGTATTGAATTCAATAAACAAAATTAATCCTTGGTTATTGAACAATATTAACAGCAAAGTAAAATCGGAGTTCAATGAAATACCTTGGAGTGTTTTATTCTCCTTTGCTCTTTGGGTTATTTGGACAGGAAAGAATAAAATTGTTTTTGAAAGAGTTCATAAACCTACACATGTTACTGTTGCAAGAGTTATCCATCTTGCAAAGGAATTCTGGGCTATTATGAAGCCAACCAACACACCCAAAGAGAAGAAACTTATCGACATCTATTGGAAGGCACCCCAGACAGATTTCCTAAAGCTTAACACTGATGGCTCTGCTTGTGGAAATCTCGGTAAAGCTGGGGCAGGCGGAATCTTTAGAGATACCAACGGAAAATGGATTTGTGGATACTCAAGAAAACTTGGAATAACAACAAGCATGTGTGCAGAGCTTTGGGGACTGAGAGATGGACTCCAAATTGCTGTTGACAGAGGTTTCAACAAACTCATGGTTGAATCTGATTCAATCAACCTGGTAAGATTCGTGCTTGATGGTGTTCCTTCTACGCACACTTACAGCTCCCTAATTTCTGATTGCAGGAAACTTTTGCAGCAGCTGGATCAAACCTCGATTATGCATGTGTTTAGGGAGGCTAATACCTGCGCAGACTGCCTTGCAAAAATGGGAGGATCACTTGATTCGTCTTTTGCAATTTTTGAGTCTCCACCTGAAAGTGTTGGCCTTACTCTTTTGTATGATGATATGGGATTGACTAGATCCAGATTAGTTCTATGTAAGCCCACTGAGGGCTAGTTTGTTTTTCGGTTAATGAAGCTTTTATTCACCAAAAAAAAAGTCACATTAATTTGCCACTTGGAATAGTCAAAGGAGTGCATTGCAAAGTTGGCTTTTTTTTTTGTTACATTGTGGAGTTGGCTTTGGTCCGCTGCAGTTCAACCAAAAATTTTACAAATGATGCGGAGACTTTTCTGGGACATTTTATATATAGGGGTATTCTTGGTGATTTAAATTGTAAGGTTTTGTGGGGAATGTGCAGAATCATGGCAACACTTACTTTTTGAATGCCTGTTGAGTAGGCAAGTTTGGAGCTGGTTATTGGATATACGAGCAGCTAACTATACCTTACTTCATTGGTGGGAAATGGATGCAGGAAAAAGCTAGGAGTCGTTTGGTGTCGTTGTCAATTTTATGTTTTATGTTTTTTGTTTTAAAAAATTTTGTTTTTGTTTTTGTTTTGTTTTGTTTAGAAATTTTGAAAACAGAAAACATGTTTAGTGAACTAATGTTGTTGTATAAATTTAAAAACTAAAAACAGGAAACATGTTTGGCATCAAATAAGTTTTAAAACAATTTTTTTAATTTTATAATTTTTTAACATTGAACATATTTTTATTAAAATTATATAATATGATTAATAACGTGCTTTTTTATTCTTAATTTTGATATATTGTGAAATTTATATAATTTATTATTATATAAAATTTCACTTAAAATTATTATTTTAAAAATTATTTGAGATTTATTTCATACTCTATATATCTATACACGATTAATGTTTAAATTTAATACAACTAAGTTTTTATACTTTATTTGTAAAATTATATAAACACAATTAAAAATGAAAAAGTTAAATTTATTATACAAAATACAAAAAGAAGAGTTAATGTCATGATATATATACAACAATCAATTATTTTGATATACATTCCACAATTCAACAGTAATATCATCACGAACTCTATGCATATATCATAATTGACTTGGTGTTACATTAAGCTCCATATGTTCTTGTAAACTGTTGGCTCCTGAAGTTTCTTCATTGTTATCAACAATAAGATTGTCTGTCTCATATTCTTCAAACATGTTATCTTACATCCTATGTGTTCTAATAAAATTATGCACCGCACAACAAGCAATAACAATTAAAACATTACATGCGGAAACTATTAGATGGCATTCCTTTTAAAATTGGAAATCGAGCCTTTAGTACTCCAAAACATCGCTCGATACAATTACGCAAGGATGAGTGTCTATAATTGATCAAAAGAACACATATCAACCATTAAGCCAAATAAGCAACAATTTAAATTAGGTTTGGAATTTTAATTAAGCCAAATGAACATGTCATTATCGATTTCTTTAGAAGTCTTGGCGTTCATTGTAAAAAAAAAAGGAGCAACAACTTAAAATTATTGTGATAGGCGGCCATAATAGTTGGTATGGGAATCATGTGTGCAATAAAAAAATTGAACTAAATTCTTTGACTTATGCGAAATTTATCAATAATAATTAATTTTTTTAAACCTAAGTAGAAGGGGTATATCCAAGAGTTTAATTAATACCAAACGTAAGCTTTTTTCCATGGTACACAGTTATTTCTATAATAATGAAAACAACTATACCATTATATACAATTTTTTTCTCAATGAAAAATATAGTATGTACTTTGCTTAAGCTACCAATATTTTTTTGCAAAACAGGGGCAAATACAGGATCATAATTGAATTTTCATTATAGTAGAAAATCTACAAATTTTTTTACAGAGCCAAATTACATCAAGAAATAAACTACAAAAAGCAAAAGCTAGCACCTGCATTATGTCCAAGCACTTAAGAAAACCATCATGCTGCTAAACAAGTACCAATCCTGCTTAAATGAACTGTTGAGATAAAACAACACAATAGAGTATGTAGTGTAAAACAAGTTATGCAGATGCTACTATACCCACGCCTCCCATCGGCCCAACCATAGAATCCTTGGATTATTTCCAACAAACTCATGAAGCATAAGTATAAAGATAAAGAAGTTCATTCCAATTCCTTTCATCATCAGCTTAAGCAAAACAGAAATAAACCCAACAATCAAGATTTTAATTGCGAAAACCTTATTACCAAGGACAGACCAGGACAATTAATTGCCTCCAAACAAAGAATTTTATGCTATGCCAACTCTAGGTAACAATGTATTTCTACAAGATTCACCATAGATCAAAATGCCCAATATCTTTCTTTGCAATCCTAGAAATCAGAACCCATATGTGAAGACTGCAAATTGTACTAAATTTTGTAAATAAAATAGAAGCATCAAATGAGTGTAGTATTGAAATTTAGCTGTACTTCTAATTTCCTTTAGTAATGGAGACAAATATTTTACTTAGGAGCAATTACCAATAAATGGAGAGTGCTAGCATAAATTAGAAATATATAATTAAGTTCAAGACATGCGTTAATTAAATGAAGAAAATAAATTTAAATTAAGGACATTATTGATATATGTATATACATGTAAATAAAAATGAATATACAATATAAGAAAAATATATGTATATGCATATAAACTAGAATGGGAAATGTGATTTAATAATATAAGATATAATACTAATGAAATGAATAAAATATAGCAAGATGTATGAAAAATATAGATATATATATATATATATATATACATGAAATGATAAAAATATGTTAATATTAGAGACACATTAAAAGTACATGTATCTATATACATAAATATTGAATAAGATATATATATAATACATAATATAATATATAAAAAAAAAACGTGACCTGCTCCCACTATCGTGGGAGCAGGTCTGTGAACAAAAGAAAAGGCAGAAGCTTTGCTTCTGCCAAACGGCAAAACAGAAAAGAAAACCTGATAAAAAAAAGAGAAGGAAAAGAAGGAAAGAAAGGAAAGAAGAGAAAGGAAGATCTCGACCGGGAAAGGAAAAGAAAAAAAGAGAGAAGAGAAGAGGAAAGGAAAGGAGGAGGGCTCAACAAGAAAAGGAAAGAAGAAAGGGGAAAACAAAAAGGAAAAGAAGGAAGCTACAGTAAAAGGGTTTCAAACGGGAAAGAAAAGAGAATAGAAAGGAAGAGACCAAGAGAAGGAAGAAGATGCAGCAGTGGCCGGACCTGTCTTGACCGAGAGGGGGGCTTTAGAGTGACTCCGGCTGCTACTTTGGCAGATCAGTGGTGGCTCATGGTCGGTTATAGCTTGAGCTTGGATTAGGCTATGGTGAAGGCAGGAATGTGAGCTAAACGAACTGGTCAGAACCCATTTCTGCTACTCAAAAACCAAGCACTTCCGAAGGCTGTAACAAGGTAAATAAAAACTGACTTGAGTGGTGTTTGAATGATAGAGTTAGATCAGGAAATTTTCTGCATGGTTCAGCCGTTTGTGAGAGGTTTGAACTGAAATTTTTGGGAGCCCCTAAACAGAGTTGTTTTGGTGATTGGCAACAGGATGTAAAGAACAATTGAGTGGTTGAGGAAGGACACTTTGATGCTGATCTTGGAGTGTTGATTTGGCTTTACATTGGAGCTGAAATAGTGGAAGAACATTTGTTTACCTGGGGTTAATGAAGAAGACACAACAGCAAAGGAGAAGAACCAAGGCCATGGTGATCGGCCACTTCAATATCTTCATGGTAAGGGCTGTTTTCTTTAGCTAGCCAACGTATATGGCTAAAATAATAATAAAAATAATGATCATAATAATAAAAGGGAGAAGAAATGTACTTAATACATGGTGAAGGAAAGAGAGCCACTTTAAGGGGCTAGAACCGAGAGGATTGGGTGGTTAAGTTTAAGACATGTATCTATACATGCCCATGCCATGAAGTGATATATATGTATGTATAAGTAGGCATGTATGTGTATTGAATAAGGAAATAATGAATTGATTTTTGGAGCGAGGTTGAGTGATATATATATATATATATATTCAAGAAGCTTAGGAAAATGCTTAGGCAGCCAAATGAAATGGATTTATGTATGTATATAAATATATATAGAAATTTCATGGTAGTGGAAAATTTATTTCGGGCATAGAAATGAACTTAGAAAATTGTGATTCTAAGACTTTTATTCTTGGTGTTGATCAAGCATATTAACGAAGAGTTGTTGAAATGTCAATGAATTATGTGTAGTGAATTAAAGCGGTGCCAAGGCTTAGATACAGATTTGGCAGCTCAAGGAGGAAATTTATTTGTCTAGAGGTAAGTGGGTTAAGTAAGCTTTACTAGTATCATCTCGTAGGAACAATTAAATCCCTTTATCGATTAAGTTAATTTATGAATTAAGGGACGAAACAGCATCGACCGAGCTACTAAGGTAAGATGTAAAGAAGGGGCTTAATGTATAAATTTGAAAAGAATGCTCCTTTGGCTGGAATTTTTAAATATCATTTTCTATGTTATATGTTGTAGCCGGCCAAGCCACATGTTCAATAACATGAAAAACGTTAGTTCTGAGACCCTAATACGAAATTGTTGTTGTGCTAGAGGTACATGTGTGCATGGTACATAATAGACTACATGTAGTAGCAACGCATTATGCATAAAGAGACTTTCACGGACGCATACATGCATTTACATATAATGTGTTCTAATACAAACTGTTTTATCCATGAGTTCTTTTATGTATAATGACTTGCTTACAGTTTAACTTAAGAATTTTCTGGTTTAAGTCAACCCCGAGATGAATTCGAAAACCTTGTATATTTAAGCTCGAAAATATTTCCATCAGTATTTTGAAATCTATGAAAGTTGAGCGCTACACAAAAGAACTATTTTTCCGATATATTTTTGAGTGCGGGCAAATCCATTGACCTTTGGGTCACTTGAGCCTATTGAGCCTTGCTCTAGGTTCTATTACACGTCTATTAAGCTTTGTGCTCTAGACTATCAGTATCAGTATCTACGTCTTACGAGCCTCGAGCTCTAGGCATTATCAGGCTTGTCTAAGAATTTAACAGGCAAGTTCCAGCTCTCGACTGATCAGCGAGACTGGAGCATAATCTATGGCCATAGGTATTGTGTTGCTTGCGACACCTACTCCATCACTAGCTAGGATGGATATCAGTATCAGTTATCAGGGATTCATGCCTAAACTCTATCATTATTGTTTTCCAGCACCTTAAGGCTTTATGCCTAATTTGATAAATTATCAGTCTTCTGTAAAGTCATCGATTTGAAGAAAATACATCAGAATTCTGTTTTGATATCTGCATGAGTTTCAGTAATTTAAGGCCTCGTGCCTACAACGATTCGACTATCAGTTTTAGTAATCTTTCTCTACTTTGAAGTAAGTGCATTCGAAATCTGTTTGTGATCATATCATTTTCAGTATTTGAATGTTTCATGTTGATACACTAGTGTATAGAATACTGTCATGTATATATAACATGTCATTTGCTAACATGCAAGTATGTGCATATAGACCGACATGAGCCTAGTATCTATTTACTTAAACTACTTACTGAGCCGTGGTTTTGCTCACCCCTTATTAATAACATCGCAGATCATACAAGCTAGACTCTCGCTTGGAGTTTGGAGCAACGCCTCGAGGACGACCTTAAGTAGCGATACTAGCTTGAGTCCTCCGAGTGCTGCTTTTGTTGCTCTTGAGGTATAAAAAGGGATTATTTTGTTATTCATGTATGACATTCAAATGCACAGTACATGCTAATAGATATTTTTGGGATGTAACTTAGGATCGTTCTGGATTATTGTAGCCATCTATGATTATCGAGTGCGATCCGAGAAGTGAATTATAAAGACTATAAGTTATGAAATGCCATGCATATGTCATTGATGATCCGAGAAGTAAAATTGGTCAATTATGAGTTGTAAACTGCCATACATGTACTTGTGATGATTTTGGAAGTATGTGTAATATATAATGAAATAAACTGGAAATTGTGGATTGAAAAATGTAGCTGGATATAGTTGAGTTTTATTGCAGGTTATTAAGCTGGGGAAAGTCGATTTTATATAAGGGGGAGTTTTCGACGTTTTCGTTTATGAGTTTAATATTAAATGAAATTATTAAGTAAATTGGTTTAAGAAATGGTAAATTATATGATGAATGTAAATCAAGTGAGGAATGCGAATTTAGTAGAGAGAAGACACTGACACCGAATACAAACCTTAAAGTGAAAAGAAAAAAATTAGTTCGTAAATTTGGTAACGAGTAAATCAGGTTGAGTGTTAAGTGTACGTCACGGCCTTCGGGTCATGACAGTTTTAATGGTATCAGAGTCCGGTTTGTCTAGTACGTGTCAGTGTCATAGAGGTCGTTATTAGTGTTACATCCCATGTACTGTGTAATGTCTGCATGTAACCACTGTTACTAACTTATACTAAGATTGATCTGCTCTTGGTATAGGTATTTCTGTTAATCGAAATATAATGAGGAGAATTGGAGGCAAACCTAGGGGGTTGGCTCGAAGGTTTTTGATTACACGTCCGACCCCATCCACTGGACCTCTATCATCCTCACACCCCACACCTCCACCACCAGATAGTATTGAGGCAAGGATGGCTAGAATAGAACAAAGTCATGAGACCACGACGGCCCTATTACAACAATTGGTGGCCAACCAAGCTGGTACACAACAGGCTACACCACCACCTCCTACACCTCCTGTGCCACCACCTACTGCACCTGCTATGCCACAGTCTCTACCACCACCGCAACAGGCACCACCTCCGCCACCTCCGGTGGTGCCATAGGTCGCACCTTTGCCAGTTGTACCTCCACCAGCCGTACCTGAGGCTGGGAATCCAGTAGATAGAAACATGACACTCCTCCAACAATTCCAGAAGATGAACCCATCACAGTTTAAGGGGGAGAAGGATCCGGCGAAGGCTGAGGAATGGATAGAGGAGATGGAATTCCTTTTCAAGTATATGGGCTGTAGTACTACTGAAAAGGTTTCCTTAGTCGTGTATATGATGAGGGGTGATGCACAGAAGTGGTGGAAGACCCATGAGACATTCTTAGTGGCCAAGGATCCGGTTATTACCTGGGAAAGACTTGTAGAGGCCTTCATGAATCATTATATCTCCAAAGCTGCCAGGAGACAAAAGAAGAAGGAATTTATGGAACTTACTCAAGGATCGATGAGGGTTGATGAGTACGAGACCCGTTTCACTGCCTTGGTTAAGTATGATACAGATTATGCTACTAATGATGAAAAGAAGGCAGAGAAATTTGCTTCGGGATTGAGACCTATCATCCGAAGCCGAGTCACTCCATTTGAGCTCACAGAGTATGAGGCAGTGGTTAGAAAGGCTCAGACTGTCGAGCAAGAGTTAGAGGTTTCTCAGGCTGAGTATGGGGCAAGGAAGCCTCCTAGAACCAAGCCATCCATGGATAGAAGATATGAGAAAAGGAGGCCGGAGCCAAGTAGATTTCATGGACAGAATAAGAGGCAGAGGTTTGTTGCGCCTCGACCACAAGCTCATAGGCCTACAGCTACTGCTACTCCTCCTAACAGAGCCTTGGCCATCGTCCCTACTGCTACTCCTACATCTCAGCCATGTACTATCTGCGGCCACAAGCATGGTGATCGACCTTGTCATAGACTTACTGGGGCTTGTTTTAGGTGTGGCAAGACAGGTCACATGATCAGAGATTGTCCTTTGCTTAAGGCCACAGAGAGGCAAGTTGAGAAACAAAATGTGCCGCAACAGAAGAAGGCCCAAGATAAGGGCAAGGGGCCAATGGTGCAGGGTAGAGTATTTGCACTTGATCAGGAGGCAGCTGATGCTTCCGGCTCAGTTATCAAGGGTAAGCTCACTATCTGTGATTTGGAAGCAATTGTACTTATAGATTCAGGTGCAACTCACTCATTCATCTCACCTGCATTTGCTAGTAGATTGCATATAAAGTCAGAACCTCTAGGCCATCTGTTACATATTACTACTCCTTTTAGGGAATCTCAAACAACTGAATATGTCTATCGTCAGTGTAAGGTCAAGGTGGGAGATAAGTACTTAACAGTAGATTTGATCTTATTGAATATGTATGACTTTGATGTAATACTAGGGATGGATTGGTTAACCAACCATCGTGCTAGTGTAGATTGCTATAGGAAGATTGTAACTCTCTCCCTACCTGAAAAGCTTGTATTACGCCTTGGGAATGATAAATAGAATGATTTTGATTTTGTTGATGTCTCACTAATATGAGATTAATTGTTTATGAAGGCTATCTCGCATTTGTCGAGGATGCCGAAAGGAGCCATCCGGAACTGTCCGACATTCCAATTGTCAAGGAGTTCTCTGATGTTTTTCCAGATGAGCTACCAGGGCTACCTCCGGAAAGGGAGACGGAGTTCGCTATAGAGCTACTCCCAAGCACTCAACCGGTATCAAAGCCTCCATACCGAATGGCCTTGGTTGAGTTAGAAGAATTGAAAAAGCAGTTGCAAGAGCTGCTAGATAAAGGTTTTATAAGACCAAGTGTGTCTCCCTAGGGGGCTCCAGTGTTATTTGTGAAAAAGAAGGATGGTAGTTTGAGGCTGTGTATAGACTATAGGCAGTTGAATCAAGTGACGGTGAAGAATAAGTATCCACTGCCTGGAATTGATGACTTGTTGGATCAGTTGAAGGGTGCTCAGATATTTTCCAAGATTGATTTGAGGTCTGGGTACCATCAGCTAAGAATCAGAAAGGAAGATGTATCGAAAACAGCCTTCAGGACTCATTATGGCCACTATGAGTTCTTGGTCATGCCATTTGGTTTAACCAACGCCCCTGCAGCGTTCATGGGACTGATGAATGAAGTGTTTAAGCCCTACTTGGACAAGTTCGTCATTATTTTCATCGATGACATACTAGTATATTCTCGATCTCGAGAAGAGCATGAACACCACCTACATATTGTGCTTCAGACTCTTCGAGAGAAAGAGCTCTATGCCAAGCTCAGTAAGTGCGAATTTTGGTTAGAGCAAATCAGTTTTCTGGGGCATGTAGTGTCAAAGGATGGTGTGTCGATTGACCCAGCTAAGATAGAGGCTGTAATTAATTAGGAGAGGCCTAAGACAGTAACCGAAATTCGCAGCTTTTTAGGGCTTGCGGAATACTATAGGAGATTTGTAGAAGGATTTTCTAAGTTGGCTGCTCCTCTAACCCGACTCACACGCAAGAATGTCAAGTTTGAGTGGAATCATGCATGTGAGCGCAGTTTTCTAGAATTGAAGCAGCGATTGACTACAACTCCTATTCTGACAATTTCGAGTGGATCCGGGGGATTTGCAGTGTATAGTGATGCCTCTTTACAAGGTCTAGGGTGTGTATTGATACAGAATAGTAAAGTAGTGGCCTATGGTTCGAGACAATTGAAGGACCATGAGAGAAACTATCCCACACATGACCTAGAGTTGGTAGCGGTAGTGTTTGCGCTAAAGATATGGCACCACTACTTGTATGGTGAACGATTTCAAATTTACACAGATCACAAGAGTCTAAAGTATTTATTCTCGCAGAAAGAGCTCAACATGAGACAGAGACGATGGATGGAGCTATTGAAGGATTATGACTGCGAGATTCTCTACCATCCAGGTAAAGCAAACCGAGTGGCGGATGCATTGAGTAGGAAGAGTATAGGCTTGATCAGCTACATGATGGTCAAAGAGTGGGATTTGATGGAGAAATTCTCAGAATTGAATCTAAACCTAGAGCGAGAAGGTGAATGTTTGATGGCGAGCTTGAGGATAGAACCTAGTGTTATTGATCAAATCAGACAAGCTCAGAAAGAAGATCCTAAACTTGTGGAGATCACTAGTAAGATGCCACTGGAGCAGGACTCAGATTTGAGATCAAAGATGATGGGCTGTTGAGATGTAGGGGCAGGATTTGTATTCCAGATAGTGAGATCTTGAAGAGACAAATTTTAGAAGAGGCACATAGCTCCAAATACACAATGCATCCAGGTAATACAAAGATGTACCAAAACTTACGTAAGGTGTATTGGTGGGCTGGTATGAAGAAAGATATAGCAACTTTTGTGTCCAAATGCTTAGTGTGCCAAAAGGTCAAGATTGAACACCAGAGACCAGCGGGCTTACTGAAACCTTTATCTATACCTACATGGAAATGGGAGCATGTGACTATGGACTTTATCATGGGACTCCCGAGGACTCGTAGAAATCATGATGCCATTTGGGTGATAGTCGATCGATTGACAAAGTCCGCTCACTTCCTAGCTATGAAGGCTACCGATTCACTTAGTGCCTTAGCAAATATGTATGTAAAAGAAGTAGTGAGGTTACATGGAGTCCCAGTGAGCATAGTTTCGGATAGAGATTCTCGGTTTACTTCCCGTTTCTGGGGACACTTCCAGGATGCCTTGGGAACTAAACTGAGCTTTAGCACAGCCTTCCATCCTCAAACCGATGGGCAGTCAGAGAGGACAATACAGACTCTTGAGGACATGTTGAGGGCTTGTGTCATAGATTTTCAAGGCTAATGGGATGATCATCTGGCACTAGCTGAATTTGCGTATAATAATAGCTTTCACTCTAGTATTGGGATGGCACCTTACGAGGCATTGTATGGACGGAAGTGTAGATCCCCTATTGGCTGGGAAGAGGTAGGTGAAAGAAAGATATTCACTCCGGAATTGGTAGAGAAAGAATCTGAAGACGTGAGATTGATATGTGATAGATTGAGGACAGCTCAAAGTAGACAGAAGAGCTATGCGGATAGTCGGAGAAGACCTTTGGAATTTCAAGTTCGGGATAAAGTATTCTTGAAGATCTCTCCATCTAAAGGTATAATGAGATTTGGTAAGAAAGGGAAGTTGAGCTCTCGATATATTGGTCCGTTTGAGATACTAGAGAGAATTGGTGACGTGGCATACCGACTAGCATTACCGCCAGAGTTGGCAGGTGTGCATAACGTCTTCCATGTGTCGATGCTCAGGAAGTATCATCCGGACCCCTCCCATATCATTGAGTATGAACCTTTAGAGATTAGGGAGGACTTGAGCTATGTTGAGAGACCTATTCGTATCTTGGATAGGAAAGATAAGATATTGAGGTCGAAAACGATTCCTCTAGTGAAAGTACTTTGGCAGCATCACTCTTCAGAGGAAGCTACGTGGGAGTTAGAGAGTTTGATGAAGGAGAAGTATCCTCACCTTTTTCAGATGGACATGGAAAATTTGGAGGACCAAATTTCCTAAGGTGGGGAGGTTGTGAAGACTGCAAATTGTACTAAATTTTGTAAATAAATTAGAAGCATCAAATGAGTGTAGTATTGAAATTTAGCTGTACTTCTAATTTCCTTTAGTAATGGAGACAAATATTTTATTTAGGAGCAATTACCAATAAATGGTGAGTGCTAGCGTAAATTAGAAATATATAATTAAGTTTAAGACATGCGTTAATTAAATGAAGAAAATAAATTTAAATTAAGGACATTATTGATATATGTATATACATGTAAATAAAAATGAATATACAATATAAGAAAAATATATGTATATGCATATAAACTAGAATGAGAAATTTGATTTAATAATATAAGATATAATACTAATGAAATGAATAAAATATAGCAAGATGTATGAAAAATATAGATATATATATATATATATATACATGAAATGATAAAAATATGTTAATATTAGAGACACATTAAAAGTACATGTATCTATATACATAAATATTGAATAAGATATATATAATATATAATATAATATATAAAAAAAACGTGACCTGCTCCCACAACAAAAGAAAAGGCAGAAGCTTTGCTTCTGCCAAACGGCAAAACAGAAAAGAAAACCTGATAAAAAAAAAGAGAAGGAAAAGAAGGAAAGAAAGGAAAGAAGAGAAAGGAAGATCTCGACCGGGAAAGGAAAAGAAGAAAAGAGAGAGGAGAAGAGGAAAGGAAAGGAGGAGGGCTCAGCAAGAAAGGAAAGAAGAAAGGGGAAAACAAAAAGGAAAAGAAGGAAGCTACAGTAAATGGTTTCAAACGGGAAAGAAAAGAGAATAGAAAGGAAGAGACCAAGAGAAGGAAGAAGATGCTGAAGGAAACCGAAACAAACACGCAGCGGAAATAAATCATTCGGCCTCCACCAGGATCGATTCAGAGAGTTGCCTGATTAGGGTTTCGAGATTTTACCTAACGTTTTTCTCTGTTTTTTCTTTCGTTGGTCGAGTCACAAGCAACAACTTTTCGTTACTGCCTCTACGGTATCCACACGAACGGATCTCACGACTCTTGAACGTCTCACGATCAGAAGTCTTAAAGAGCTTTTGATTCCTTATAACCGAATTGCTAGCTTCGATTAAAAGGAATGTTTTTGTTTTCTGTTTTAAAAAGTGTTATATGGCTGTGTTTCAGAAAACATCCTTTTATAGGCAGTAAATTTTACCCTAAAATTTACTGCCAAACAGAACTCTAATCCTACTTAGAATAGGATTAGTTATATCCCTAATCCAATTCAGAATAGGATTAGTTATATCCTTAATCCAATTCAGAATAGGATTAATTAAGTCCTTAATACAATTCAGAATAGGATTAATTAAGCTCCTCATTGATCTGTTCTAAGTGTGCGACCCAATAGGTTCTCAAAACAATCGCAATGACAAAATTGTCACAGGCAATGAGCGGTATCTAGCAACATATCATTGCTACCCATGTAACGAGAATGTCAATGACTCGACATAACCTTACTCGTGATAGATGTTACTGTGTAATCTAATCCCTTTATCCTTTGATGTCTTGATTAGACACAAGTCATGGAATGTGTCACACTTGTATAGTCTAATCAGTGTTTCTTGATTCCTGAGTAGACTAATTAAACAAATAAAATCAATATCTCATATTGACTTATTCGAGCACGGCCATGCATTTCTTAGTCTCACTCTATCAAAGGGCCCAAGACATCACTCTTGTTATATAAGAGGGATAAATCCTATCTTGATCACTCAACATCCCACTACATAGATCAAGGCATACCCAATTACTACCTTTATAGTCCATCCTGTTACGAATGACATCTAGCAGCATTAAAGTTGCAATTCTCTATGTTGGGATCTCTGATGATCTCAAGTCAAAGGATCACATACACCATCATCACTATGAGAATCGCTTATGACACTCATATAACAATCCATGTAGCGTTCTCATGGAGGGTCGATCCAGTACATAGTTCTCTAACATGTACCTATGTGATGACTTGATATCCTATATCCATGACAATGGTCATCAGTCAACCACATACTAGTCTTATCGTATCATTGTTATCCTTGTTCACAATAATACTTGACTAGGGATATTTTAAGAATAGTGTGTTATTACTATTCTAAGGACATTATCATATAAGATTACATTATGCAGTTATAAAACAAATATAATAATGAGCTATAATAAAATGTCATGATACATAAAAATGCCAAAGTCAATCATCTAATGAATGGTTCTAAGGGCATAATCCAACAGATGCAGCAGTGGTCGAACCTGTCCTGACCGGGAGGGGGGCTTTAGAGTGACTCCGGCTGCTACTTTGGCAGATCAGTGGTGGCTCATGGTCGGCTATGGCTTGAGCTTAGATTAGGCTGTGGTGAAGGCAGGAATGTGAGCTAAACGAACTGGTCAGGACCCATTTCTGCTACTCAAAACCAAGCACTTCCGAAGGCTGTAACAAGGTAAATAAAAACTGACTTGAGTGGTGTTTGAATGATAGAGTTAGATCAGGAAATTTTCTGCATGGTTCAGCCGTTTATGAGAGGTTTGAACTGAAATTTTTGGGAGCCCCTAAACAGAGTTGTTTTGGTGATTGGCAACAGGATGTAAAGAACAATTGAGTGGTTGAGGAAGGACACTTTGATGCTGATCTTGGAGTGTTGATTTGGCTTTACATTGGAGCTGAAATAGTGGAAGAACATTTGTTTACCTGGGGTTAATGAAGAAGACACAACAGCAAAGGAGAAGAACCAAGGCCATGGTGATCGGCCACTTCAATATCTTCATGGTAAGGGCTGTTTTCTTTAGCTAGCCAACGTATATGGCTAAAATAATAATAAAAATAATGATCATAATAATAAAAGGGAGAAGAAATGTACTTAATACATGGTGAAGGAAAGAGAGCCACTTTAAGGGGCTAGAACCGAGAGGATTGGGTGGTTAAGTTTAAGACATGTATCTATACATGCCCATGCCATGAAGTGATATATATGTATGTATAAGTAGGCATGTATGTGTATTGAATAAGGAAATAATGAATTGATTTTTGGAGCGAGGTTGAGTGATATATATATATATATATATATTCAAGAAGCTTAGGAAAATGCTTAGGCAGCCAAATGAAATGGGTTTATGTATGTATATAAATATATATAGAAATTTCATGGTAGTGGAAAATTTATTTCGGGCATAGAAATGAACTTAGAAAATTGTGATTCTAAGACTTTTATTCTTGGTGTTGATCAAGCATATTAACGAAGAGTTGTTGAAATGTCAATGAATTATGTGTAGTGAATTGAAGCGGTGCCAAGGCTTAGATACAGATTTGGCAGCTCAAGGAGGAAATTTATTTGTCTAGAGGTAAGTGGGTTAAGTAAGCTTTACTAGTATCATCTCGTAGGAACAATTAAATCCCTTTATCGATTAAGTTAATTTATGAATTAAGGGACGAAACAGCATCGACCGAGCTACTAAGGTATGATGTAAAGAAGAGGCTTAATGTATAAATTTGAAAAGAATGCTCCTTTGGCTGGAATTTTTAAATATCATTTTCTATGTTATATGTTGTAGCCGGCCAAGCCACATGTTCAATAACATGAAAAACGTTAGTTCTGAGACCCTAATACGAAATTGTTGTTGTGCTAGAGGTACATGTGTGCATGGTACATAACAGACTACATGTAGTAGCAACGCATTATGCATAAAGAGACTTTCACGGACGCATACATGCATTTACATATAATGTGTTCTAATACAAACTGTTTTATCCATGAGTTCTTTTATGTATAATGACTTGCTTACAGTTTAACTTAAGAATTTTCTGGTTTAAGTCAACCCCGAGATGAATTCGAAAACCTTGTACATTTAAGATCGAAAATATTTCCATCAGTATTTTGAAATCTATGAAAGTTGAGCGCTACACAAAAGAACTATTTTTCCAATATATTTTTGAGTGCGGGCAAATCCATTGACCTTTGGGTCACTTGAGCCTATTGAGCCTTGCTCTAGGTTCTATTACACGTCTATTAAGCTTTGTGCTCTAGACCATCAGTATCAGTATCTACGCCTTAGAGCCTCGAGCTCTAGGCATTATCAGGCTTGTCTGAGAATTTAACAGGCAAGTACCAGCTCTCGACTGATCAGCGAGACTGGAGCATAATCTATGGCCATAGGTATTGTGTTGCTTGCGACACCTACTCCATCACTAGCTAGGATGGATATCAGAATCAGTTATCAGGGATTCAAGCCTAAACTCTATCAGTATTGTTTTCCAGCACCTTAAGGCTTTATGCCTAATTTGATAAATTATCAGTCTTCTGTAAAGTCATCGATTTGAAGAAAATACATCAGAATTCTGTTTTGATATCTGCATGAGTTTCAGTAATTTAAGGCCTCGTGCCTACAACGATTCGACTATCAGTTTTAGTAATCTTTCTCTACTTTGAAGTAAGTGCATTCGAAATCTGTTTGTGATCATATCATTTTCAGTATTTGAATGTTTCATGTTGATACACTAGTGTATAGAATACTGTCATGTATATATAACATGTCATTTGCTAACATGCAAGTATGTGCATATAGACCGACATGAGCCTAGTATCTGTTTACTTAAACTACTTACTGAGCCGTGGTTTTGCTCACCCCTTATTAATAACATCGCAGATCATACAAGCTAGACTCTCGCTTGGAGTTTGGAGCAAGGCCTCTTGGACGACCTTAAGTAGCAATACTAGCTTGAGTCCTCCGAGTGCTGCTTTTGTTGCTCTTGAGGTATAAAAAGGGATTATTTTGTTATTCATGTATGACATTCAAATGCACAGTACATGCTTATAGATATTTTTGGGATGTAACTTAGGATCGTTCTGGATTATTGTAGCCATCTATTATTATCGAGTGCGATTCGAGAAGTGAATTATAAAGACTATAAGTTATGAAATGCCATGCATATGTCATTGATGATCCGAGAAGTAAAATTGGTCAATTATGAGTTGTAAACTGCCATACATGTACTTGTGATGATTTTGGAAGTATGTGTAATATATAATGGAATAAACTGAAAATTGTGGATTGAAAAATGTAGCTGGATATAGTTGAGTTTTATTGCAGGTTATTAAGCTGAGGAAAGTCGATTTTATATAAGAGGGAGTTTTCGACGTTTTCTTTTATGAGTTTAATATTAAATGAAATTATTAAGTAAATTGGTTTAAGAAATGGTAAATTATATGATGAATGTAAATCAAGTGAGGAATGCGAATTTAGTAGAAAGAAGACACTGACACCGAATACAAACCTTAAAGTGAAAAGAAAAAAATTAGTTTGTAAATTTGGTAACGAGTAAATCAGGTTGAGTGTTAAGTGTACGTCACGGCCTTCGGGTCGTGACACCATAACCCAAAAGCCTGATGATTATAGCAAGCAAAAATAAAAGCAAAAAAAAACAAGAACAATAGAAACCAAATTAAACAGGAAGATGAGGTTCTTCAAGAATCAAAGAGAAATCAAATTAATCTAGATAATACTAGATAAAAAATCTAAATTATGCAAATACCCAATGCTTAAAATTATTAAATTAATCTACAAACACCCAATGCTTAAATTATCAAAATAATTATTTTACTAACCTTTGTTTGTTAGTTGCCAAAGAAGATGATAGATCTGATGAAGATATAAACTAAAGATGACACGCTTTGAAGAAAATTCGAAGAAATCAAGATTTGGAAGAGGAGCTTTAGAGCACAGAGAAGTGAGGATGAAGAACGGCTGGGTAGAAAAGAACCAAAAAAGGAAAGGCTAGTTGTGGGGCTAGGGCTTTTTGTGTTTTAAACAAAAATAAAATATATTTGCTGATGGTAGGATTCGAAGTCAATACCTCATTAAAAAGTTATTGTTCACCCGTGTTTTTAACAAAAAAATTGTTTCCAAAATGTTTTGGAAACAGCATGAAATACAAAATTTGTGTTTCCTACAATTTTGGAAACTTTATTGCCAAATTTTAGAATTGTAAAACAAAACGAATTTACCAAACAAAATTTGTGTTTTATGTTGCCAAAAAAAGAAACAAAAACATAAAACAAAATCATTCCCAAACAAGGCCTAAACAAATGAATGACTGGGAGAACTTTCTAATAATATTTTGAACTATTTGGAAAAATAGGGACGAAGGTTGTTGAAGCCAGAAAGGTGTTGGGCTCTTTAAAGGTGGACAACCTCCTTTTTTTTCTTAGATCAACTTGTAAATAAAGGACTACTAAAATTGTTTCCAATGAAAATTTTTTCGATGCTTAAATCAATTAAAAATTTAAGAATGGGTGAAAGTATAGAAAGTGAGTACGAGTGCTTAATTCTCCCTTTTATAGGTTCTCTGAAGGGACTACCTATTACTTCCTGAACATGCACATGCGACTATAGGCGATAGTGAGTGTAATGGGTAGTTGCATTCAATTATATTACGCGTGTGGGTGGTTTCACCCCATTATATGCGATCTATCTTATATCGTGTGAGTAAGTGGGTGGTCATACCCAAACTTGATCATGGGCCAGGCTCATGACGGGTAATAAGAATTTATGTATATGCCTAAGCCCAGCCAGATCGAAAAATTCGAATTTGACTTTTAGTCTAGGCTTGTTTTTATTTTTATACTATAAGCCCGAGTTCGGCCATGCCCGTCGGAATATAATTTTATTTATTTTTATATTTTAATTATTTATTTGTTTTTTATTATTTTATTCTCTTTAAAATTTAGTTTAATTTATTTTGTCAAAATTTGTATGTTAATTTTCATATTAAATATTTATAATCATGTTTATTAATCGATGATGTTATATATATATATATATATAATTATATTATACTTAATAAATATATAAAAATATAATTAATACTAATATTCAGGCTAGGCCCAACCTCGGGATTTGAAAGGTCAAGTCCAGACCTGGCCCAATTTTTAACAGGCCTAAAAATTGTGCTTAAGTCCGATAATTGTATCATATATTTTTGTCCAAACTCGATCAAATATCGAACAGACTTTCGAGCTTAGGTGAGTAGCCTAACCCTTAAGCAGATTTACTCATACCCTTGACTGTGTTCACGTGTTTTTTTTTTCTAGTTAAAGAGGTTCGTGGCTTATTTGTGATACTAAATGGATGTAGCCTGTGAGTCATATGAGCCATAGGCTTCCCGTCATTGGGCTAGGAAAGCCTGGGCCTACATGTGATACAGTAGGTCTTGTCATGAGGATATGGTACCAACAAAAGTCCTTATGAAGCTAAATGTTCCAGTCCTACTAGTTTGATTCGTGGAAGAGAATTAGTGCATGCTTAGTCTAGCTTATGAAAGAATTTATTTACTTTAGAAGCAAAAGTTAAGGTGATGTTTGGGATTGTTCTTGTTTTATGTTTTATGTTTTTGTTTTTAATTTTTTTGAAAATGAAAGTAAAATTGTGTTTGTTAAGTGTGTTTTTGTTTTTAAAAATTGAAAATAAAACACAAAATTTTGAAAATTGATGAAAATGAAAAAATGGTGTTTCCTAAAATTTGAAAACACTTTTTGTATTGTTTGGCACTGTTACCACACGGGTACTGTTCACCCGTTCAACTACAGTACCTCTACAGTACTCATTTTTCATGTAAAAATAGCAAAATTTGGCTGCTAGACTTGCTCGAACGCTTGATGTCGTAACGGCTTCGCGCTCGACGATTTTGAAAACACTTTAAAAACAAAGGGAGTCGCCACCAATCTTTTTTAACTAGGTGTGATTGGCCACCTAAAAATATTTATCTTTTTAACAAAATCTCAAAATTAATTAAGTTTTATTAAAAAGACAAATTTTTGGTCTGCGAAAACAAAAATCGGGTTCGGGAGTACGGTTACGCGTGGGGAAGGATTAGCACCCCCACGATGCCTGCTAAAAAACGGTACCATAATAATCATGTGTTATCCTTTGGTTTTAATAAAATGGTCTTAATTTAATATTTAAAATTAATTCCTTTTTATTCCATTTTTTTTATTCAAAATCATTTTTTATTTGTAAATTTATTTTGTTTTATTTTAAAAGGTTAAACTTTATTTTTCGAAAGTAAATGTGAACCTTTTTGTATTGAATAATTAAATCAAATACTCCAATACTTTTGACAGCATTTGAAATAATTTTCCTCACCTATAGATTTCTTAAGAATCACTACTTGTGACTTCTACAGAATCTCATCCTCGGAAAGATTCATACCCATTTCGAAAATTATCAAGAATGCATATGATGCAAACAGATAAAAAATGATGCAAATGAATTTTTAATTTTTAAATTTCATTATTTATTTGTTTATTTATTTATATTTCTTTGTTTTTTAAAAAAACTTATTCAATTTCTTTTTCTTAATAAAAATTTATTATTATTGAAAAATCATACTAAATATTCCAATACTTTTAGCAACAATTAGTATGACTCTTCTCACCTAGGGATCAGCTAGGAATCACTACTTGTGACTTCCGTAGCATCCCATCATCGAACATTTATTAAATTTAGATTTTAGTATTAATTTAAAAAGAACTTACTTTATTTTCATTTTAATAAAAATTTAAATTATTGAAAAATCATACTAAATATTCCAATACTTTTGGCAACAATTAGTATGACTCTTCTCACCTAGGGATCAGCTAGGAATCACTACTTGTAACTTCCGTAGCATCCCATCATCGGAACATTTTATTCAATTTCAATTTTATTATTAATTTTAAAAATTCAATTTTATTTTCAAAAATTTAAATTATTGAAGAATCATACTAAATACCTCAATACTTTTGACAATATTTAGTAGGACTCTTCTCACCTAGGGATCAGTTAGGAATCACTACTTGTGACATCCATAACATCCCATCATCGGGACATTTGTTTAATTATTAAGTTTCATTATTTTTAAACACATTTTCTAATCAATAATAATAATTAATGAAAATACAAATAAAAGAAAATTTTTCAAAAACTGTTATTTTACAACATGCATTGATAATAATAACAACAATAATGAAAACAACAACAACAACAACAATAATAATAATAACACAAATGATGATAATAATAATAATAATAATAAAAACACAAATGATAATAATAATAATAATAATAATAATAATAATAATAATAATAATAATAACACAAATGATGATAATAATAATAATAATAATAATAGTAATAATAATAATAATAATAATAATAATAATAACACAAATGATGATAATAATAATAATAATAATAACACAAATGATAATAATAATAATAATAATAATAATAACAAAACAAAAAAAGGCTAGACAAAAAATACCAAAATTAATTGGGTTTTAATACCCAAAGGAGCCCTTTTGAACTTGGCCCAAAAGTCAAAGCCCAATAGCACTTGGAATGGGCTGGAATTGCTGGGCTGGACACAAGTCACGGACGGGTCGCGGACCGGGTCACGCGCGGGTCGCCGGGTCAGCTGGGGCGAGAAATTCGGGTCGGTTCGCGGATCTGGAACCGGGTCGGCTGACATGCGGGTCAGGCCAAGAGTGCCAGAGTCGGGTCGAGCGCGATCGGGTCAGGTCGACACACGGGGCGACGCGCGGATCCTGCTTCTTCGGGCCGGGTGCGCGGATCCCGGGTCGGATCCGGGTCGAGCACGCGGGTCGCCAAAATTTTTTTATAAAAACTCTCCTTTTTTTTTCTAATTCATTTTCACCCTTTTTTACCAAAAAAAAAATTTCGGAGCTTCCTAAAGCTCTGGACCGGGCGATTCCCGGCTGCTGTCCTCTGCCGCCTAGCTCGCCACCGGCCACCATCGCTGGTGGCCAAAAAAAAAAAGACGACCCTTTTTCGAAAGCTTTCAAGCTCCTAGGTCTAAATCCGGCCACCGTTTCACCAAAAAATCACCCTAGCCCCGCAAATCTGAGCTTCACCAAAAGCCTTTCCCTTTTTCTTTTTTTTTTTGATTTTCTGTTTTTTTGGTTGTTTGATGGTTTGGGAAGTGTCTGTGGTTGTTGTTGTTTGTGTTTTTGCAGGTGGGATTCAGATCTCGGATTTGGAAACCCTCGGGTTTTCGGATCTAGTGTTCTGTTTCCTTTTTTTTGGTCTTTGTTTTTGTGGCTTTGGTTGGTTTCGGTGTGGGGTGAGTGGTTGTGTTTGGTGGTGATGGGGTTGAGGGTGATGCTTAGTGAGTGGCTAAGGCAGAGGGTTGTTTCAGTGATGGTTCGGTTCTCTCCTAAATGGTGGTTTCGGCTGGGTTTTGGTTTGGGTGAGGCTAGGGCAAGGAGGGTGGTGATATACGGTGATGATTTCGGTGTAGGGTTCTTCAGTGGTGATTTTTAGTTGGAGGAGAAAAAAAAAGAAAGGGCTCTACACGAATGGGTAGCAAATGATTGAGAGTTTCTCCTCTTTTTTGTGTTTGAGTGATTGATTGCTTATAGGGAGTTTCATAGTTGGTGGCGGCTGGTGGAGAGGGGATGGGTTAGTAGAGGGTGGTTGTCTCGGTGAGGGGGTGGTGGTGACAGGAAGGGGTGTCAGAAACTGGTGCCGTGCACGGCACCAGTTTTGTCCCTTTTTTTGTTTGAATATTAATTTAAATAATAATAAATAAAAATAATGGGAAGAAAAGAAGAAGAAAGAAAGAAAGAAAAAAATGAAAATAAAAATAAAAAATGAAAATAAAATAAACAAATAAAATAAAATAGAATAATAAAATAAATAAATAAAACAAAATGAAAAATAAAAATAAAAACTTTAAACTTATGACAAAATTAGGTGTCTACAGTTGCCCCTCTTTGCTCATTGCTGAGGATCAGGAATAGAACAAAGACAATAGACAATAATTTTGTCCAACTCAAGACCTAATCTTTCTTCTTCTTCTCTTCTTCTTTTCTTTTTCTTTCCCCCTTTTTTCTTGGGTGTTCTTCTCACAACAGAGGTAGCGAAATTTTAAAATTCTTCCTGAAAAACTCCTTTTGCAACAGAGGCGATGAAACTTTAAATTCTTTTTCTGAAATGTGTTCTTCTTGCAGCAGAGGTGATGAAACTTTAAATTCTTCTTCTTCTTTTTTTTTTGAAAAGGTGCTCCTCTTGCAGCAGAGGCGATGAAACTTTAAATTCTTTTTTCTGAAATGAGCTCCTCTTGCAGCGAGGCAATGAAACTTTAAATTCTTTTTTTTTTGGAAATGTGCTCTTCTTGCAGCAGAGGCGATGAAACTTTAAATTCTTTTTTCTGAAATGAGCTCCTCTTGCAGCAGAGGCGATGAAACTTTAAATCTTCATGAAATATGCTCCTCTTGCAGCAGAGACAATGAGACTTTAAATTCTTTTTCTGAAAAAGTGCTCCTCTTGCAGCAGAGGCAATGAAACTTTAAATTCTTTTTTCTGAAATGAGCTCCTCTTGCAGCAGAGGCAGAGGCGATGAAACTTTAAATTCTTTTTTTTTTTGGAAATGTCCTCCTCTTGCAGCGGAGGCGATGAAACTTTAAATTCTTTTTTCTGAAATGAGCTCCTCTTGCAGCAGAGGCGATGAAACTTTAAATCTTCATGAAATATGCTCCTCTTGCAGCAGAGACAATGAGACTTTAAATTCTTTTTCTGAAAAAGTGCTCCTCTTGCAGCAGAGGCGATGAAACTTTAAATTCTATCTCGGGAATTCACATCCGAGTGCTTGTTTCGGGAATTCACATCCGAAAATTCAAGTATTTATATCTGAAAAATTTGTTTCGGAATTCACATCTGAAATCTCTGTTTCGGGGATTCACATCCGAAGATTTAACTTGGGGATTCACACCCAAAAGTCCAGGAATTCTCATCTGGATAATTTATATCAGGAATTCTCGTCTGATTGTTGGTTTCGGGAATTCACATCCGAAAATCTAGGAATTCACTTCTAGAAAATTTCATTTCGGGAATTCACATCCGAATTTTAACTTGGAGATTCACATCCAAACGTCCAGGAATTCTCATCTGGATAATTTATATCGGGAATTTCTCGTCCGATTGTTGGTTTCGGGAATTCACATCCAAAAATCTAGGAATTCACTTCTAGAAAATTTCATTTCAGGAATTCACATCCAAATTTTAACTTGGAGATTCACATCCAAAAATTTGACTTGGGGATTCACACTCAAAATTTTGATTTGTAGATTCACACCCGAAATTTTAACTTGGAATTCAGAGATTTACACCTGAAATTTGATTTGGAGATTCACACCCAAAAATTTGACTTAGGGATTCATACCCAAAACTTTAATTCTGAGATTCACATCCAAAGATTTGATTCGGAGATTCACATCCGAAAATCTAATTTTGATTTGGAGATTCACACCCAAAGATTTGATTCGGAGATTCACATCCGAAATTTTGATTTGGAGATTCACATCCAGATATTTGATTCGGAGATTCACATCCAAATATTTGATTCGGAGATTCACACCCGAAATTTTCTGAATTGGAGATTCACATCCAAATATTCAACTTCTTGCTTAAAATTTTCTGAATTGGAGATTCATATCCAAAGATTTAGTTTCTTGATGCATCATCCTTTTAAAACTCTTACTTTAAAAATCTTATCATCTTATCCTAAAATTTTCAGAATCCCGCTTCCTTCCTTTGTCTTGTGTTTTGCCCCTTCTTTGATCGAAAATGTACAAATCCTGTTCCTTAAAGGTGAAATTTTTATTTGTTTTTTTTCTTTTTTTGTTTTTTTTTTTGAATGTATGTGATAGATGCAATGCAAATGTCGAGAAATAAGAAAAAAGAAAAGGAAAAGAGAAAGAAAAAGATAAGGAAAAAAAATCAAAAGTTGCAGTAACAAAGTTCACAAGACCACCATCCTCACCTTTTTTGAATATTTTCAAAACATAAGCATCCGTACATCCACTAATTCCACGAAACACCATTAATTCTTGGTTATTCTTCACCATTTGATCATATATTCATATTTCTTCGGTACACTTACAAGCCTTCCCACGATTCTCATCTTTTTCTTCTTTGCCCCATATCATTTTCGACTTTCCTCTTTTGTAATGCATCGGGCTTTCACAAATATTGTCAATTATTTATTTATCATCATTTCAATTTCATAACAGATGTAATGCCATCACATTTCTTTCAATAATCATGAGTATGCAGATTGGTTGAAAGTTGAAGGGAAGACATTTATGATGAAGTAAACGAGAACAAATTTAACCAAGAATAATAGGTAATTTCCAGAGGTCAAGGGAAGGTAACAATATCTAAACAATGAATATTCAATCAATCTTGATAAACTAATCTAAGATTTTTCCCAAAATTCTATTTGATTGACATTCTAATCATTTTGGTTCCATCAATGCTTTGCCCCCCACTTCATGAAATCTTCGAACAGTATTGGTTTCCCTTATAAAAGGCTATCTTCTCGAGATTTTAGCCAAATCTTCCATTCTTCTTTTGACTCAAATCGCCCTTTCGGGTTTTCAACTTGAGCCCCTTCTTATTCTCCTTCTTTT
Organism: Heritiera fomes; assembly: GCA_032173925.1. NCBI lineage: Eukaryota > Viridiplantae > Streptophyta > Magnoliopsida > Malvales > Malvaceae > Heritiera > Heritiera fomes. The sequence goes on along the minus strand of JAPDPM010000001.1, from coordinate 20,715,063 downwards.
CTTTTCTCTTTTTTTTATTTTCGCTTTTTCTTTTTTTTATTTTTCATTTTTTTATTTTTTTCATCATTTTATTTTTACATTTTCATTCTTTTTCAAGGACCATACTTATCCATAATCAACACACTTGCCAAGCTCCAAATCATGAACTTGTAACACGTCTAAGCTCAATATATGATTCCTTAACTCAAGCATTCAAATTTGATCAAAATGGACTTTTAAGGTACGTAATGTAGGCCGGGTTTTGAGGTTCTGAAAGAATGGATAATAAGGCCCAAAATACGTGTTTTAAGGGTTTCAAGCCATAGGATCATTTTTCATCATTTTAAAAACTTTAGTATTCTACCCCATTCTTTGTTTATTCTTCTTTGGTTTCTCGTTTTCCTTTCCATTTTTTTCAGTTCATTTCTTTTTCTTTTGATTCACTCTTTTCCTCATTTCCCTCTTTTTTTTTTGAGGAATTCCAGCATGAAGATATCTTTTTCTTTATCTTGCCCCTAGATTTCTAATGACTTGAAAATTTTTCGTGGGCAAATCTTACTTCATTTTTCTCAATTTTGCCCCCCAATGTGGAGGGTGATCCTTGGCAGGTTTCTTTAAAAAATATATATATAACTATGAGGCTCAAAAGGGGTAACAATGGATAATTTTTCTCATATGTGAAGGGTAAACCAAAGATGGCCATTTCTCATTTCAAACGTAAATACTCTTATCAAAGAATTATTTATTGAGCCATCACAACCTTATGAAAAATCTGCTTTCCTTGTGTACACTACATCGACTGATTTCAACATTCCCATCGATCATGGGGACAAAATTGTCAATACAAATAGAATTTTAAAGTTTTATCCCAGATTATTATCATAATCAACTTCATATTCATCATTTAACAACAAAATTGGGCAAAGTATGGTAGTTAATCAAAAAAGGGTAAAATATAGGCAAATGTACAAAAAAACATAAGATTTCGAAGGGGAGAGAAAAATGTAATGAAAATGCATCAGTTACTACGTTGAAATGACAAAAGATAAATGAAAGTCAATACACAAAAAGCGCTTTTCAGTTTATGAGCACTACAAAAAGAAACAGCTTTATACCATCATGAATGACCAACCAAAAAGTCTTCTTTTGCAATCATACTGCAGCATGGTTAACATGTTCCTTCTTTTGTCCCAAAATCCAACAAACCAGATCTAATCAAACTTTGCACCTTGTGCTTGAAAGTAGGGCAACTTTCTATCGAATGACCCATATTTCCACTATGATAGTCACATCGAGCATTTGGGTCATACCATTCTGGATATGGAGGCTCCAAAGGCTTTAATTGAACTGGGGTAACAAGTTGGTTCTCAAGAAGGTATTGAAATACTTCAGTGTAGGACCAAGGAATCGGATCGATGTCGATCCTCCTCCGTTTGTTTCGAGATCCTCTTTGGTTACTTTGGGTAGGCATAGGTGTTTGGAGACCTATTTGCCAACTAGATTGGGGGATTGGCTTACGGGTATTCAGGCTTGGAGAGATATGATTTATGGTGGGGTAATGGGTTTGGTTCATTGGATAAGGATAATATGGAGCAAAGTCTCCCACATGTTGCCCCTCATAATTCATAGCATGAACATCTCCTCCATTTCCCGATGTATCACCTTTTCTTGCATTCATGGCATCGTCTCCTACAAGCTTGCCACTCTTGATTGCATTATCTATTATTTCACCAGAGATCACCATATCCGCAAAATTCTTTGTAACATTTCCAACCATCATTTCATAAAATGGTGCTGGGAGTGTGTTGACAAACAAAATGGGGGTTTCTTTCTCTGTGAGGGGTGGTTGAACTTGGGCAGCTACATCCCTCCACCTTCGAGCATATTCTCTAAAGCTCTCTTCATATTTCTTCATCATGCCTTGTAAGGATAAGCGACCTGGTGCCAAATCTTCAATGTGCTTGTATTGAGCAATGAATGCCCGAGCCAATTCTTTCCATGAGCGGATATGGGCTCGATCTAGTTGGGTGTACCACCTGGCAGCTGATCCGGTTAGACTGTCTTGAAAAATATGCACCAATAATTCATCATTCTGAGCATAAGCAGCCATTTTCTGACAGTACATCTTGATATGAGTTGCTGGGCATTTGGTCCCATCATACTTTTCAAAATCTAGAACTTTGAACTTTGGTGGGATAACTACACCCGATACCAAACAGAGCTCGCTCGCCTCCAGAGAACCATATGAATTTATCCCTTCGATAGCTCGTAACCTTTCTTCAAGGAGATCTAACTTTGTTTGAGGCTCTAAATTCTCTTTCATTGTTGATACACCCATCTTCAATTTCTCCTGTTCTCTAGAATTATCCGAATCATGGACATAGATTGGGTCTGAAGGGTTCCTCCTGGAGTTTGGAATGTCGTGCCTCGAAAATGGCATATGCTGTGAAGTATGGACTTGAGTAGTTACTCCCTGTGCTGGTTCCTTTCCTTTACTCATTTTGGTCATCATCTCCATCATTGCAGCCAATTGCCCCTTCATTTCTTCTTGCGCCTTTTCTATTTTCTCCATTCGGCTAGCCTGTCCTTCTTCCATGGTCTATACTTGAGAGTCCCGAATTACTTTGTAACCTTTGATGGTCGAGAAGCCTGGGAACCTTATTACCACAATTTTTTAATTAGAATTCCACATGTAATCTTACCTTTGTCTAAAAAACTTTCTCTTATTTCTTTCAAGAATTTTTGGAACAAACAAATTTTTTGCTTCTTTTCTTTTTTTTTTTTGAAAAATGAACAGTATTGGCGTGTTTACTACAGTATAACAAGTATACAATGTGAATTTTATGAAAATCATGTTATTTGTATATGTATGCAAATGATATGTATGATAGAAGTCTATGAAATGTAACAATTTTTCTTCTTCTTTTTCTTTTTTCATTTTTATTCCTTTCTTTCTTTCTTTTTTTTTTGTTATTTTGTTAGTTTGCATAACTTTCTTGATTTTACATGTTGGGTATTTATGCCTTTACTTTAACCAAATCTTAGGGAAGAATAATTTCAACGAAAATAATCAATTAATAGCAGATATATACAAATTTGATAGAAAAGAAAATTGAAAGAATAAACAAATTCAAGATTGTAAAAGACTCAGTCTAGTTTCTCAAAGACTTATCTACGAAATGTGATGCAACAATGCAAAATGCATGCCAAAGTCCAAACTGAAATTTGCCCCTTACTTATCATATTCACTTATTAGCTTAAGAAGTTAAGTCCGAAACAAGTAAGAGAAGTTGAAAAGTAATCTTAAACCATATCAAAATTGTTTCAAAAACTCTCTCTCTTCTTTTTGTTTTTTAATTTTTGGTGAGAGGAAACATTATTAACCATGAAATTCTATGTAAAATGTTCAAGACATGACATTATAACAAGACATTGTTGAAAGACATGTTCAAACAAAATGCAATTTATGCAAAATGCAATTACAATGAAGATCAAATTCTATTTTATTTCACCTAACCTTCATGATTCTAAAATGCACATGACATGATTATCAATATATGTATACACAATGATGATGAAATGAATTAAAATGATATATGTCCCTAACATGTTTGAGAAAAACGAATATTTGTATTCACAATACCTAGACACTAATCTTATTATTCCTTAATCCAACATGCAAGAAAGATGGAATTCCTAACTAAACCTGAACATTTTTCTCAATTTTTCTAAAAATCATATCTTTTATCAAAAATTTTTTTCATTTTCTATTTTTTTTCTAAAAAATAAAATTCACATTCCCTATTCTATTCTTTTTTTCAAAAATTGATTTTATTTCGTTTTTATTCCAAATCAAACTTTTTCTTTTATCACTAAAATTTTCTTTTTATTTTCTATTTTTCCTAAATTTCACATCTCCTATCGATTCTTTTTTCAAAAATTAACTTTATTTCATTTTTATTCCAAATCAAACTATTTTTTTTAATTCTTTTCCATACAAATTCAAGGACAATTTTTTTGTTGACATCTTTTTGTTCAAAAAAATTTTTTTTTATTGAGATAATCAAGAAAAGGGAAATTTTTTTTTTTTTATATTTTCATTAAAACTCCTATACAAGCCAAAAATAAAAAAAATATATTGTTCTTTATTTTTTTTGTCAACTTATTCTTTAAATTATTCAGAAAAGGAAAAAAGAAAAATCAATGAAAGATTTTGTTAACTCTATTTTACCTTTATTTAGAAAAAACGTCAGCTCTCTTCGTATTTTTCCATTTATTCCCATTATTTTAGTCCATATTTTGAAAGAAATCCTTCTTCTCTTTTTTTTTTTAAGAAAAATTATTCCCATTATTTTGAAAGAAAAGTTTGTTTTATTATTTTTCTCACACTTTCTTTTTTCATTAAAAGCTTAGATTTCTTTCTTTTTATTTTACAAAATCTCTTTCCACAATTTTATTTTTTTTAAAAAATCCTTTTTGAAAAACAAGAAAAGTTTCTAAGACTTTAATTATGGACAATTCAAACCCAAATCCATAGTACCTTTATTATTGATACGAGAAATGGGGTCAAATAATGTTCCCTCTTGTGTCCTAATATCGGGATAATTTCTACAAAAATTGGACGTGGCTCTACCTAAGGCTGGCCTCTTAGGTTTTTCTATATGCTGAGCTGGGATATAAAGATCTAAAGGTTCCCAAATTATACCTCACTGTCATTCACACTGGACTAATAAGATTTAATTTGAGTGAGAGTATTTCGCTTGCCATTGCAGAGGTGATTACCTCACGAGAGCAAAGGTACTCTACTCCCTCCTAAGAAGGACAGAACTCGGGTATAGAGCTCATGTTATGCAAATGCAAGTGCAAGTGTGTGTATGAGAGAACATTTATCAAACCATAACCCTTATTCTACCCTAACAATTTATTAAGAATAATATATACAAATAAAGAATGCTATAAAATAATCAACATAATTAAAACACAAATGCAACTAATTATTTTAAAATTAAAGAAATTAAATTTAAATATTAGTTAAGACCTTTAAATTAAAACTTAAGATAACACATGATTAATAAATGGCTTGACCCTCAAAAAAGTCCCCAGTGGAGTCGCCAAGCTGTCGTAACGGCTTCGCGCTCGACGATTTTGAAAACACTTTAAAAACAAAGGGAGTCGCCACCAATCTTTTTTAACTAGGTGTGATTGGCCACCTAAAAATATTTATCTTTTTAACAAAATCTCAAAATTAATTAAGTTTTATTAAAAAGACAAATTTTTGGTCTACGAAAACAAAAATCGGGTTCGGGAGTACTGTTACGTGTGGGGAAGGATTAAAATAAAAATAAAAATAAAAAATGAAAATAAAATAAACAAATAAAATAAAATAGAATAATAAAATAAATAAATAAAACAAAATGAAAAATAAAAATAAAAACTTTAAACTTATGACAAAATTAGGTGTCTACACTTGACCTTTTAGATTTTAGAGCTTCTTCCGTTTTTTCCAACAAGGACCCACAAATAAAATTTTGCAACAAAAACATTCTATCCAAACATATTTTCAAATTAAAAAAATTGAAAATAAAATAAAAATAAAACAAAACAAAATTTTCAAAAACATAAAACACAAAACACACAACAATACCAAACAACCCCTAAGTATTTGGCTTTCAAAATTTTAAATATTTTAGCTTATATGGGAAGTTGATTTAAGCTTTTTGATAAAGTTATAAATTGAAATATTTTCAAAAAGTGCTAATTTTAATAACATGTATTTAGTGAACGTTTTTTTACCTTTTTACTTGGTTTTTCAATAATTTACAAAACTATAAAAGAGGATTCATATTATTTCACAATTATTTATTTTGTGGCATTTTTATTTTATTTAATTTTTTATTTTAATTAACAAATTTTTTATTTTGTTTTATTTATATGTTTTAACTTAAAAACTTGTGATTTAATTTAATAAAGTTTATTGTTTTATTTTTTTCATTTATTAAAAATATATAAAAATTCTATAAAATAGTTTTCAACATTCTAGAGTACTTTTATATTAAGTTTGCCAAATGTTAATTTAACTTCTATTAACAATATTTTTATAAAAGTTTTACTTGAATAACACTTTTTATGACAGTTCTAACTGGGCAGACAGATCCTTACTAAAGTACCCTAGCATTAAGCTCGACATGTAAGAAGAGAATATTTACGGATAGGAGCCAGGGATGGGGATGCCAAATGGATGCTATGATTAAACTATATATGAATTGATTCGAAACAAATTAATTTTTTTTACAATGCCTATTTTTGTCTAAAAAAATATTAGTACGAAGATTGGGATTTTAGACTTGTCTAAGATGTTAAAAATGAAAATTTAATCATTTAAATCAATACTCCAAAGTTAACTATTATATAATTTTTTTATTGTTTAATAATTTATAGTTTGTATCATTTTATTTCATAATGTATTCAAATGGACAAAATTGCATTTAAAAGTAAAACTCTTCCATAAACCTATTTTAGAAAATCCTTTGTAGACACGATTATTACTATTTAATTAAGGCATGTTAATGCGAGTAGTCATTCCTTAATTCTAATACGTTATCACAAAAACAAACTGCAAAGTTTATATAACCAACGAAGCAATTTAAAGAATGATTTTTCTTTCTTAATTTTTTAGATACACAAGAGAAGAACGTACAACTTCCAACTTTAAATATCTATCTAAGCCTAATCCCACTCTTACAAGCAGAGCTAAATCTCATTAAGTGACAAGAATGGCTTTGATTTCCCTCTTATTTCAAGAATATAACGAAACAAATTACATTACAAGCATGGATCAATTTCAGAAAAAGACCAAAAATATTCAAACCAGTGGTTTTTGCTTCCACTAACTCTTTTGACACATTAACGCAACAATGAAAACCAAACCAACTATGGGTTCTCTGACAAATTGGAAGCCAAATGAAGTTATGGAAGCATTTTTCAAGGCAGGGTGGTGGGTGCAGCAGCCAGCTTGGCTCTGAGATCTTTTCTCAAAATCTTTCCTGAAGGAGACTTGGGAATTGCATGAACAAAGTGCACCTTATGCAATCTCTTGTAAAAAACCACCTGTTTGGCAACCAAAAACAAACTTATTATGATTGTGAAAGTTGAAAGAGGGATTGAAAGGGTTGGAATGTTTTCTTTATACCTGTTTAGCAATGAAGTCTTTGACAGCTTCTTCGGTAAGTTCAAAGCCGTTTGATCGAACCACAAATGCCACAGGAACTTCACCAGCAACTTCATCCTTTTGCCTGTTAAAGGTGCATTTTGAGAAAGTTAGGTGAGTAGTTTGTTGGGTATTATTAGATTTTCTAAATCTTAAAAGCTAACTCCAAAAATGAGGTTTTTTCTCACATTTATAAATACACATTCAGTCCCTTTCACAAGGGATGTGAAAACCTAACAATCTTTTCTTTCACATATCGGGCGTATTGTCACTTTTTTATCCGAAACATGGGACAATAAGATATTGATAATCTGAACTTTGATACCGATATTAGATGATATATTATACTTAAACTTCTCTAATCTCAAAAGTTGACTTAAAAGATGAGTCTTTTTCTCACATTGATAAACATATACCCAACTTTTTCCGCAATCGATGTGAAAATCCCAACATAATTAAGTTTTAAAAAACTACAAATCCAAATCAGAGTGAACTGGACAAGTTGAAAGTACATACGGAACTACAGCTGCATCTGCAATTGATGGATGGCTTACAAGGAGGGACTCAAGCTCAGCTGGTGGCACCTAAACAACACAAAAATCAGTGAAAAATGCAACTTATTAAGGATACAGCAGTTACCTAGAGCTCAACAGTAAAGAAATTAAGGGAGAACTTAATAACATACTTGGAAGCCTTTGAATTTGATGATTTCCTTTACTCTATCAACAATAAAGATCTCATCATCTTCATCCACATAACCGATGTCACCTGTATGAAGCCAACCCTCCACATCTATGGTAGTTGATGTGGCCGCGGTATCATTCAAATAACCTAAAATTTTTGTATAAAAAGTGTTAAATGATCCCAGGATTTCTAGAGAGCAATTTTGAATGGTTGAAGCAGTTTTGAACAAATACTCAAACCTTTCATGATTTGGGATCCACGAATGCAAATCTCGCCAGGTTGATTGTAGCCAAGAGAGCAGCCGGTTTCAGGGTCAACGACCTTAAGCTCAGCATTTCGAACCACCGTGCCACATGAACCAGACTTGGTTGGGAAAGGCTGCTTTGCAAATCCTAGGCACATGGATAGAACCGGTCCGGCCTCTGTCATTCCATATCCCTGTGTTTGTGAAAATAAAAATAGGTAATCCATTGTCCAAAGTACAATGTGTAACTATATACCATGGCATTTTATGCTCACAAAAACTAATTTTAGTATAATATTGGCTTCCTGAACTGTGAAACCTATGACAAATGGCCATAAATGCTTACGATAAATGTAGATGATTGGGCTTTTAAACTGTTGGGTCAAGACCCAATGAAGCCTGCATTTCAAGAATAGCCGAGGCATGACACTACACGATTCTTTACAATGTGAGTGTCAGTCGTGTTTATAGGGTCGAATCAATTACAATACATATATGTATATTATATTGTTAAAATTTTCAGACACAGGAATTAGCGTGTCAAAAGAACTCGAATTGTCAACTAGAATTGGCTTAAATAATTAAGATTTGAAAGTTGAGTATAAAATATTTAAATTTGAATTTTTATTGTTTTTTGTTAGTAAATAATCAATAAAATTTTAAAAATTTATAAATAAAAATTTAATAAATCCGTAAATCTTTAAAATGAATTGACGGTATGCTTTTTTATTAAATTATGACCATAACCCAAATTGCCTAAAAATAATTATAATTGCTTTTTTTCTGAAAATCTTTGTCTATTTGACATAATTATTAAATCAAAATACGTATTATAAAGTAAAATTTTAAATTTTAAAATCGAATATCGTATCGTAAAATATCATAAATAATTTTAAAATTAATTATACATAATACCTATACATGTAAGATAAATAAAAAATTAAAATAATAGAAATATTAATAGAACCTAGTGAATATGTGATACAAATAAAAAAATATGGTTGGTTGTCATATTTTTAACATGATGATCATTAATAATGGATATTTTTGAATTTATTTTATATTTTTTTATGTTAAGTTATTGTCTAAAAATCTAAAATTTTCATATTTTTTATGTATAAAATATGTAAAAAAATGTATTTTTAAGTTCTATATTTTTAGATAAATGGGTCTAATCAAATTTTAATTGAATATGATTCAAAATTATCAAAAAATGTATCGTATGATATATATCAATTCTTCTTCATATCGATGGATACATCATCAATTCATTATAGATTGCTTCTCTATATAAATATATAGATTTTGTAATGAACCAAATCATATCATACGATACGATACGCATCAAGTATCATACCATATTGGTAATAATATTGTTTGATGATTTGGATAATTTTCAAAGACAATTACAATGAATTTGAAAAAATACTAAATTTTGTCAATGTTCCTAAGAAAAAAAAATAGTGCCTAAAGAACCAACTACATGAATTAAATTTAATTAATTTAAATATCTTTTTTATGAAAATTCACGTTCTGTCAAAATTAATTAAAAAGTGTATATGTATCATCTACTCATTTAAATTTAGCCAAAAGTTAAGTGTAACTACAAGAGTATTTAATTATTTTCTTCTAAGTTTACGGTAAGGGAGAAAGAATTTGCTAATAAATAAGAGTAAGACATCATAATTCTAAAGGTTTTATTTTTCTTTTGGATTACAATTAAAGTTGGAACGAAATTGCCCTTCGTAGGGCACCCATCCTCCATAGATGGGAAGCAACGAAAAAAGTTCGAATCGAAATTTTTATTTTTAAAATCAGTTCTACATTTACTGAGCTAAGAATTCATTAGTGCCTTATTCTTTATTCTTTAGACTTACATAGTTGATTTTCTTATTATTATTATTATTATTATTATTATTATTATTATTATTCCATCAATTAACATGAAATAAGGGTGTTATAAACCAGGGTTTAGCTTAGTGGTTATTATCCTTCTTTAAAAAGGATTGGATCCAAAATTCTATTTTTCACTTCCCTCTCTAGCTCTTATGAACTTAAAAAAAAAAAAGTGTTGAATTGAATTTCTCTAACTCTCTAACTCTAATTTAATCAAGGGGCCATGTGGACGAAGTTTTTGGAGCTTAATGTCATCTCAAAGAAAGGCTCCACGTCTTATTTTTTATTGTCATTTTTACCCTTTATTCGCTATTAAGGCATGTTTGACTTAACTTATAAAAAAGTTAATTTATTCTAGAAATAAAAGTTAACTGGTTGGCTTTCAAAATTTTAAAAATGTTAGCTTATGCGAGAACCAAATTTGAATTTTTTGATAAAGTTATAAATTTAAACTTTTTCAAAAAGTGTTAATTTTTTTTTATATTTTCACTTTGTTTTTCAATAATATACAAAAATTATAAAAGATGATTCATATTATTTGACAATTATTTTTTTATTTTTATTTTAATTAGAAAAATTTTTATTTTGTTTTATATATTTGCTTAACTTAAAAAATTGCAATTTAATTTAATAAGGTTTATTGTTTTTTTTTCATTTATTTAATTATATACAAAAATTCTATAAAATAGTTTTTAACATTCTACAGTGCTTTTATATTAGATGTGTTAAACGTTAATTTAACTTCTCTTAACAGTACTTTTATAAAAACTCTATTCGAAAGTACTTTTTATTACAGTTCCAGCTGGGCCAAACAGACCTTTAGTATCATTTAATATATTCGTAATTCTGTAGTAATAACAAAATGAGTATCACGAGTTAAATGATTTTGAATCAATTAATAAATTTATTTAAAAATCAAATTGAGATTATAATATATATATATATAATGTAATTTTTTTTGGTACTTATAAGTTTAGAAGTATGAGAGATTATTTCATTTCTAAAATCAAAGCAAACTGCTAACTTATTAGTAGAATTTATAAATTTATTGAACTTTTACTTATGGATTTTTTCAATCAAAATTTATAAATTTATTGAACTTTTACTTATGGATTTTTTCGATCAGATTAATTGGATTTTCACTTACGAATTTTTTCTAAATTTATAAATCTTCTACCAACTATAGACCATTGGCATGATCAAATAATTTTCTTAATTTTCTTTAAAAAAAAGTATTAGAATTTTCTAAGTTTGAATTTCAAATCTTAACACTTGCATTTTTTCTCCTAAAGAAGAAGCTTCCATTGTGCAAAAAAAAATCTTTCATCTTTATTAAAGGAACAAATTATTTTAAATTAGAAAAATAAGAGAATTATGAGTGAAATGTTTTTCTTAATTTAATTTTTTCTATTCATTCTATCAACACAAAACCTAAAATTTGTTTGGAAGATGAATTGTAAAATTTTGAAGATTTTTTTTCAAATTTTAAAATATATCAATTTAGAAATCTAATATTTATAATTGTATTGTTTAGATAAATATTTTTTGAAAACAATTTTACCTATTAGAATCTTATGAAATAAAAAATAATTATAAAAGAAAAATAATGATATTTGAGATAATATAAAGAAATTATATAAAAAAAAAGGCCTTATGAATGTCATTAGATTCTTAAGAATGTATAAATATATTATTAAATACATTACTAAACACATCTTTGAGGAGAGGTACGGAGCCTTAATTATGACTAAGCCTCGAATAAGATTAGTCTCAAACTGTTAAAACTGATAAGGATATATGTGATTTACACTAAAAAAATATAAAAAATAGAAATATATATTATAATTACATAAAATAATTTTTTTAATTTTATATTTTTTGATGGGCCACGTGCAATAAAATAAGAAAAGATTTGGCCTTTTTTGTCTTATGTTTGGATTAGAAATTTTAATGTTTTGAAAAATTTCAAAATGGAAGTATTTTAAAATGCATCCATTCAAAATATTAATATTTATAATTATATTGTTTGAATAAATATTTTTTAAAAATTTTAACTATTAGAATTTGATGAAATAAAAAATTAATTATAAAAAACAATGACATTAGATATAAGAGAAAAATAAAGTAAAAAATATAATATGATATCATTATATTTTTAAAAATGTATAAAATATTATTAATAATATAAAAATAAAAAATACATATTATATTTAAATAAATTATATATTTTAGGTTTTGTATTTAATGGTGGACCATGTGCAATGGAATTTAAAAAATTGGAAAAATTTTAAAGGGAATTTCTATTCATACCCAAAAAATTTCTTGACACACCCTATTTTTTTAAAAAATTACATAAATACCCTTCTTTAATTTTTTTTAAATTTTTTTCTGAAATTTTTCACCGGAGTTGCTACCTGGCAGCACTTGAATGATGCCAGTCAGCGAGAAAGTGCTGCCCAGGCAGCTTGCTGCTGCACTGTTGCTGGCAGCACAGCTGCCTGGGTAGCCAAAAAAAATAGAATTGCAAAAGCACATGCGGGCTAGGTGCCACGACTGTGGACATCTCGCAGCACTCTGGTGCTGCGATTGTGACCATCTTGCGGCACCTTACAACAATTGCCTGGCAGCAACATAGCTCACCGGAAACAAAAAATACAGAAAAAAAAATGTAATGCTTGCAATAAGGGTGTGATGAGTCATTTTTTTTAGATAAGGTATGTCTACTAAATTTTAAGGTGTGAATAGAAAACCCCAATTTTAAAAACTCTCCCTCTTTAGTTTAATTTTCAAAATGAAATTTAAACATCTTAAATTCTTTCATTTATAACAAATTTCTAAGTCCATTTGTAAAAGTAAAAAAAAAATATTTTCATCAAAATAATTAAAAACCTTTATTATTATTATTATTTTTTGCGAATTAAAATTTTTTTATTATGTTATAAGCGCACGCGATATTAATCCTAAAATTATTGTGTCTCCGCCTTTCAACTCGTAAGGGTGTACAGCTTTTATTAATCTTTAGTCAAATTCATGCAGGCTCCATATGCTAAAATACAATATTAGTTTCTAGTTTTAGTGGTCTGTTTAATTCCTTAAAAATGGAAAAAAAATCCTCAGTCTCTGTCAATCAGTGCCTTAATCAAAAAACCCTTGAATTTATCCTAAAATTATCACTCTCTCTTTGCATGAACTTCAGTTAGGAAAAATTAATGCATTAATAATAATAATAATAATAATAATAATAATAATAATAATAAAAAATACTAACCTGACCCAAAACGGCTTGAGGAACCCTGCCCCTGAGAGCCTCTTCAAGCTCCTTTCCAAGCGGGGCAGCCCCTGAAAGCACCACCCTGATTGCGCTCAAGTCAAATTGAGCCACCATCGGATTCTTAGCCAACGCCATTACCAGCGGCGGCACCACCGCTGCCACCGACACTTTATGCCTCTGTATCAGCTCCAACAATGCCCCTATCTCGAACTTTTGCATTAACAGAACCGCGGCTCCAGCTCTCAAGGAACACAACAACACGCTGTTGAGTGAGTAAATGTGGAACAAAGGCAAAACACATAAGACAACATCGTCATCTTTCAAATAAAGATTCGGGTTCTCTCCATCTACTTGCTGAGCTACGCTTGTGATCAAGCTTTTGTGAGTTAGTATGACTCCTTTCGGTAACCCTGTTGTTCCTGAAGAGAATGGCAAAGCCACAGGGTCATCAGGGTCAATGGAAACTTGAGGGATCTCATTCTCATTTGCCTCTGACAACACTGAGAAATGTAAACAGTTTTCCGGGGGCTCATCGATGGTGACCACCTTGAAATCTTCACCTATTTTGGGGAAGTTGGTATCTTTGAGCTTGTCAACGTATTGGGATTGCGTGACTACGAGCTTGGCTCGAGCAGCATTGAATTGCTTGAAGATTTCTTTGGATGTGTAAAAAGGGTTGGCCGTAGTGGAAACTGCTCCTATCATGGAAGCTCCCATGAAAGAGAAGACAAACTCAGCACAGTTTTGGAGCAGAATCATGATGACATCACCCTTTTGAATGCCTAAATTGGATAAACCCGCAGCTGTCTTTTGTGCAATCAAGTGAGTCTCGGAGAAAGAATAGGTTTTGCCACAGGATCCAGAGATCAAACATGGTTTATCAGGGAAATTCGGGAGGTTTTCAAAGCAGTAAGTGTGGAGAGATAGGTGGTTTGAGATTGGAATGTCAGGCAATTTCGACCTGAAAATGTGATCGGCAGCAGTGTCAGAGGAAGGCTTTGCCGGGGGAGGAGATAAAGAAGGAGAGAGCTCTGACTTTTGGGGTTCAACAGGATCGGCAAAGGATATCATGGTAATCAGCTTTGATTGGTTTTTCTTATTTTTCTGCCGGGATAGTTTTGATTTTGTTTGTGTTTGTTTTGTGAGAAGGTAATAAAAAGAACGAAAGAGAAGGGAAGTGAGACACGGTTAGAGGTTAGACGAGAAAGAGAGGAAAGAAATGAGCGATAAATAAAGGAAGGGGAAGGAGGGGGTAGGTAGAGCATACGGGCGAGAGAAGCGGTGGGTTTGGGAGGGAAAGTAGAGTGAGCAAAGCATGCCTATCTCACGTTCAAATGGACACCACACAGCCACGGCTTCTTCCCATATCAAACATCCCTTACCAGTTACCCCTCCAAGCCTCCCACCTACCTCCCTTGTCTTCCCCAACCTTTTTGTCCAGTAAGCCCTTTCTTACCTTACTCTGTCATGTTTATGCAGATGTGACAACTTTTAGACACGATACGAATACGCAATATGAATATAAAACACGAAAGTGATACGAATTAAAATTAAGTAAAAACCGTATATGAATTGGTAAAAACTAAAAATTATTGTGTTTTTCTTGTTAACTTGAATTTTGACATAAAAATTTCGTATTTTACATGATACGAATAAAATTTTACATAATACGAAAATAAATTAGAAACACGAATTGTTAAACCTATGTTTTTGCCACACATTTCCTTTGTTTCAGTTAAAAGCTGATTTGAACGAACAATAAAATTGATTTCGATGAAATTAAAAAATTAATTATTAAAAAATATTTTTAATAAAATAATAAAAAATTTTGAAATCAATGACAAAAAAAAATAATATTATCCTTTCACCATTTCATTTTATGTTGGATTCCTCCACACTTATAATTCAGTGGAATCCAAACGACACCTAAAACAATAATTCCTATTACATATGTGCTCTGAATTAAACAGTAGGTTTTCTAACCAACTCGTCCAACATATTCAATGGTACCGTTACCATTCCATTGTACGTCCTATCCTATGAAAAAAAAAATAAAACATTTATTTTCATGGTTTTGATAGGTTTTATCGTTCTTTGTTTTGCGTTTTAGACTCCATTACGCAAAAAGGGTAAACTTGTTTATAAATTTAAATCCATTTGAGTTGGATCTGATTCAAACAAGTTAGTACAAAAATTTCAAAGTTTGGGCTTGACTTGATCGGACTTAAAACATTATTTTAAAAAAACAATTATATTATTATTAAAAATTAAAATTATTTATTTTTCATCAATGAAAAGAAGCTCATTTTTTTTTCTTACTACAGTTAATTTGTTGTACTAGGAATTTAATAATGAAAAATCAATTATAGCATGTTGTGGTCGAATATTTGATTCTGTTGGTGTGGTTGTTGAATTAGCATTTGACTCAATTATTGCAATTTCATGTATCTCCTTTTTGACATGTTGATTTCGGATATTCCTTTTTCAAATAAAAAAAATATTAGAATAAAAAAATAATTGAATTAAATAAAATAATATTTATATGTATCTTAATGATCAAAGTGTGATAACCGCAAATTTTTTATTTTTGGAAATTAATATTAAAGAAAATAGATAAGAGAAAATAAATAAATTAAAGTAAATAAATAATATTTATTTACGAGATAGGAATATCGCTGAAATTCCCGAAATTAAGGAAGTGATGAAAATTGAAAATTTAGTGAAAGACATTTAAATTTTGAAATAAGAATGAAGTATGGAAAATAATGAAGAGAAGCAAATATTATTTGGTTAAGTTAAAATCCAAATAAAATAAGAATGAGTATAAAAATATATTTATATAATTAGATTATATAAATATATTTACACATGTTTTTATACAAATACATATGTATGTAAATGCTATATAGTGTGTATTTATATATGTTAGTATATATGAATATATATATATATACTATTTCATAAAGTTAAATAATACATATGTATACAATTATAATGTTTTATGTTTATATAAAATATATAAACATATATGAGAATGTAAAATATAAATTTTACATTAAAAGTCGTATAATTATATATTGTAAATACAATATATAAATATGTGTAAAGGTTATTAAAATTTTAAAGTATATAAATATACATATATATCTATATATTAGATAGATATTTTGATATATATATATATATATATATATATATATTATATTATGATAATTATATTATATAAATATATTATATATATGTATATAATTAATTAAATAAATAGAAAAAAAAAAGAGAAGAGAATAGAAGAATCGGGAAATCCTGATTCTTCTCGAAATAGGGGAACGACAGCGGCGGAGGTGCCACCGTCGACCGAGAAAGGAAGAGAAGGGTAGAGATGCCATCGTCGGTCGAAGGGGAGAAGAAAGCTGCCGGTAGCGGAAGAAAGGAAGAAAACAGAAGGCAGAATCGGCAGAAATCGAAAGACAAAGGAGAAGAAGAAAACGGCGGTGTCGGCCGGTCTTGGCACCGCCACTGCCACTCGAACCTCGACGGAGGTGAGGGGAAGGTAAAAGAGGCCACCGAAGAGGCCAACGACGACGAAGAAAGGGGGAACGAAGGAGGAGGAGAAACCGAGACCCACGCCACCAGATCTACCGCCGTGCCACTGATCCAGAGCAAACGGAGGGCACCGGCGAGTTCACCTTGCCATCGGCCAGCTGAAGGGAGCCTGAACCGTCGGAGAACCGGCCGCCGGCGAGGAAGGAGGCAGACCGGTCTGACTGGAAAAGGAAGAGGAAAAAGGAAAAGAAAAAGAAAAGAAAAAGGAAAAAGAAAAGAAAAAGAAAAAGAAAAGAAAGGAGAAAGAGGAAGAAAAAGAGGAAAAATGAGAATTTCAGGAATTCAAAGATTCCCGGGAATTCGGCAACTCGAGAATTACGGGAATTAGTAAGAAATCCTGGAAAGTGTTAAATTATTTAAATAATTTATTTATTTAAATAATTATGAAAAAATTATAATTTTTAGAATTTAAATTTCAGAAAATTCCCGCAATGATTGAGCAGATGAAATCGGGTGAGGTAAATACGGGCGCGACCTTCGAGAGTCAGTCGCTGACTAGAGATAGGTAAGGGATGCATGTGCAGCACTATAAGGATATTCAGTCTGCATGTTTTAATTACGAAATATTTTATGAAAATATTTTATGAAATTATTATGATGAATGATTGGTTGGAATTTGGGATGAAGTACTGGTTGGAAATTATAAACTATATTTTTCGTGCAGGAGGTTAGTTAATCGACAGTCGTTATGCTGCCAAAAAATTTTAGAAAATTACATAAAATCATAATAAATGATTTTATTTCACGAGAAACAATTTTCGATCACGAAAACCAAGAAATTAATTATTTTTCATAAAACATGAATATATGGTATTCTATTTAAAATATCCATGTTTTCGATATCGGTAATAATGAAATCATTGAAAATTCTCACGATATGTAAATTACATGATTATTTGACATGAATTGAAATTCATAAAATGATTTACAAGAGATGAATTACTTGATTTGATTTACATGAAGTGATTTATCCGCATTGATTTACATGAAATGTATTCCATCGAAAATGATTTTTTTTACTACTAATCATTATTTGAAATTGATATTTTATTGTTAAATGAATGATTTATGGAAATGTTTTGAGACGGTTGTTCTTTAGTGATCATGCATACTGTTACCGACTGCGAGACCTTGATCAAGTCTGCAGGTTACCGACATATTGATTACCGGCTGTGAGATTATTATGGTCAAACCCACAGATTTACACAGCGAGCGCTTGACCAGTGCGAACTGTGACCGACCGACAATGGCCATTCGTTACTGATCGTCCCTTTGGGGATACCGATATTGTTTTATGCATGATTATATTATATGTGACTGTCTCCACTAAATTGTATTTGAATGATTTGAATACAGAATTAAGTGAGGTGATGAATGACCCGTAAGGTACTTCGGGCCCTCACAATAAATACCAAATACTTTGAATACTGAATGAATTGATTTCTAAACGATTTGAATACCGAATGATTTGAATATCGATTTAACTGAAGTACAAAGAAAGAAAAGGGTTACAGTGAATGACAGTAATGATTTTAAATGAAAAGATTTTATTGTATTACTGCTATCTACTGTTTACATGCAATATGATTTGACTGATAATGATTTAACTAATATTCTTTTCAAAGAATATATGAATTTTAGTTACCTTATTTAAATGCTTTATTTCATAAAAGCATGATTTCGAAAAGAATATGAAAATGATATGGAATAAAAAGAAAAAAGGATTTAAATTTCAAATGAAATGAAATTTATTACTCTACAGTTGCTTCTAGGTTTCGAGACAAGACAGATATTTCAAAATACTTGCCTTACTCCATCCGGATCCCTAGCCGACTGTAGTATCTTTCCTACATGCGAGCCTAGAGCTCCTATAGGAAAAATGAAAAAGATTTTTAGCATATAGGAAGCTGAATATCAAGTATGCATATAATTCTCTTACTAAGCCGTAGTTTGCTCACCCCTTAATTTTAACATTTCAGATTTTCGAGGACTGAGAGTCTGACATCTAAAGGATTTCGGCTGTGCATTCGGGGACGATGCGACAGCTTGATTTATTATAAATGGTACGATTATTTGTTTTTTGTATTTAGACATATTCACAATACTGCTTCCTTATGAAGTAAGATAGGAGATGTAATTCATATTATTATTTTATATGAAATTGGTTATATATAAGAGAAAAGTAAAGTATCGTAGACAGCCCAACCAAATAAGATGTATAGAATAAGATGAATAGAATAAGATGAAAAAACTAGGGTCATGGGCTATGACACAAAGAACTAATGTGCAAATCCCATCGATTAAAAAAATTAAAATAAGAAAAAATAGAATTACTAATGAAGGAATATTTTATTGATGACATAGCACAATGTTAGGATCACAAATGGAACCTAGATCAAAGATCTAGATCTAAAGGGGCCTTTATTCTGTGTTTTGGTTTAACATATTAATTTTATCATGAACCAATAATTCGTGAATTTAATGTGTGTGTGTATATATATATATATATATATATATATATATATATATATATATATATATATATATACACACATACAGATAGAAGGAGAGATCCATTTACACTAGTATAAAATAAATTTAGTTTTACACTATTTTATACTCTTTTATGCAATTTATATTTTTTAATCCGAATATTGAGTTTTATGTTATATTCATATAGATCATACATGCCCAATTTTAAGTTAATCGAAAATTTTTAACTATTTGTTTGATAATTATAAAATTTCAATCGATAATATATATTTAAAAAATATGTTATTCTTGATCATAATATAAAAATATTGTATCGACTTGAAATTTTATATGTATGACGAATATGAGTAGGTTGTTAAATCTAATGGTTGGTTAATAAAAATATAAATCCTATATAGAATTTTAAAAAATCAGGTAAAACTATTTATTTTACACTAGTGTAAGTGGATTTTTTCTTTAAAATGTCAGATTTTTTTCAAATTCACCTTTGTCTTTTTCTTTTGTAATTGGATGTGAGATTGAGGTTATTTAGCCTTGGATTCAAGCCTTGTTACAACTTTTTTTTAATCATTCGATCAAGAGTTTGCTAGCAGAATTACAACTACTATCCTCGATAAAATTTTGATTCCATTTTTTCCAATGAAGACCGTTGATATAAAGGAATGAGGAAAACCTTTGATATAAAGAAAAAAAAGAATACAAGTATTAAGATTCGAATTTTAAACTTGTAAAACTCCTATATTTTAAAAATGAAGATATGTTCATTTTATCTAAATTTAGTAACATGATATGTTTCTTATTGGTTTAGTAATATATTTTTAATTTGATATTAATAGTACAATTTATTCAAACTCAACTCTTATTTAATTGTTTCTTATTGGCCAAAAAAATAATAATAAAAATAAAAATGCCAATCAAATGAAGCCTAAAGGAATCCGTTGATAAATAATTATTATCCAGCTACCTCAAAGCCAACTCTCCATCACCATTTTTAGGAACTAGGATCCAACTCAACAGCAAACAATTGTTAGCTCGACCATTACCTAATCCTACCATTCGACCACACATATACAAGAAGCATCAATAACTCGTGAACTTTATACCATTAATTTAAGAATTTCCTAAATCATCAACTTCCTTGTTTTTATCTATGTTTTAATATGATAATCAGTCTTGTTAAGTATTCAATTCAAAATCAATTGAAATAATTAGAAGAATTTGCTAATGATAATTGACACAAGTTAAATTTCGAATCTTGAGTACAAAGAACTCAGGTTCAAATCCTCACAATCTCTCATTGCTAAGCTATTTATTTTATATATACAATATATTTTAATAATTTTTTAATTTATTATAAATTAATTAGTTGAATATATAGTATTTAATAATTTCATATTTTTATATTTAAATTAAATTAAATAATATTATTAAATATAATTTATAATTTATTAAATTATATTATTATTTAATATATAGAATTTAGAACTATATTAATCTCAATTATTATTTGATAGAAATTAATATTAAAAAATTATTTACTATTATTTCTAATTGAATTATTTTTAAGTAATTATTTTTATTTAAAATATTATATTTAATTATAATATTATTTAAATTATATTAATTTAATATGATTAAATGAAATATTTGCATTAAATAGTATAAAATAATATTATTTAATATTATGTAAATAATATTATTTAATAAATATATTATTATTTTATTTAATTTTTAAAATTTTATTTTGTGAATTGAATTATTATATCTAAATCAATCTAAATATTCTTTTTAATACATGACAATATTAGCCAAACATGTTTTCTATTTTTAAAATTTTTTAAATAGTAAATTCTAATCATTTAAAGTTACAATTATAATTAGCATATTGCATTTCATGAGCCAAACTGGTAAATAAAAATAATAACAATAAACTAATAAAAAACAAACTAAATTAAGCTAGATCTCACACTTAGTGAGACTTGAACCCA
Organism: Heritiera fomes; assembly: GCA_032173925.1. Taxonomy (NCBI): domain Eukaryota; kingdom Viridiplantae; phylum Streptophyta; class Magnoliopsida; order Malvales; family Malvaceae; genus Heritiera; species Heritiera fomes. The sequence continues at coordinate 20,693,698 of JAPDPM010000001.1, read as the reverse complement.
AGACCTTAAATGTCTCAAGGCCTTCTCCATGTCACTAAGCCAAGACTTCATTGGCTCTATTTTTAGAATTTTAAAACAAAACAAAATACAAACAAAATTTTCAAAAACATAAAAAGAAAACACAGCAAAAAACAATCCCAAACAACCCTTAAGTTTTCTCTTTTGTGTGTGTGTTTGCTTGATATTTTTGTTGTGCTACTTTCCCCAAATGAGGAATGAGTTTGATAGGATTTTTTTGCTAGGATTTTTGTTATTTTCCTCTTTTTTTTGGCATAAATATTTGTCCAACGTAAGTAGTGGATTTTTCGGGTTGTTTGGGTTAGTGGGAGGTTTCGGTTTTGTGATGGTGCGGATCTTGGTTTTGGTGGTGGCTAGTGTCTCGTACTCAAGGCTTAAGTTGAGTAGACATTACCTTTCCTTGATCGATTCATTGTAGTTTACCTAGATGACATTGTTGTTTATAGCCGGACATTGGATGAGCATGTGGAGCACTTGTGGCAAGTATTCCAAGTCTTACGGGAGAATGAGCTATACGTGAAAAAGGAGAAGTGCTCATTCGCCCAACAAGAAGTGCCATTCTTAGGCCATGTGGTAGGAGGTGGCCTGGTCCGGAGGAATGCCGACATGGTTTGAGCTATTCAAGAGTGGGAGCTGCCTACTAAGGCGACTGAGTTATGGTCTTTCGTTGGTTTTGCCAACTACTACTGGCAGTTCATCAAGGGATACTCGGCCATTGCAGCACCCTTGACTGATCTGCTCAAGAAGGGCCAGAGTTAGGAACGTTGCCGTCGCATTGGTCAGTCCAAACAACATCACCAAAAATTCGTACGCCCCATACTAAGTTACGCAAGCAATCTTTGGCTCATCACCCTCTGCTATCTGCACTTGTTAGTACCACGATCTCAAATCTAGCTTGGTAAACCACTGAGCATCTATAAGCTGGTCGAACTGGTCTGCAATGAGAGGGATCAGGTACTTATTCTTCATTGTCAACTTGTCCAATGCTCAATAGTCGATACACATCCATAGGGAGCCATCATGCTTGCACTGAAAAAGAACCGGCACATATTCTTGAACTTCACCCCCGTTGTGTTAGTCAGCGTAACTTGGGTCGGGCCTCTTTAGTAGCATACTCCGGGTAGAATTGCTGTTTGAATTCTTGTTGGAACAACTCCTATGTTCCAATCGATGCACCCCCTCATCAGGCATCCTCATGCCTCCTACGCCACCATAGAAAGGCACTATCAGTGAGATACATGGAAGCAGTACTCACCTTAGTGTCATCCTCCTTAATGCCCATGGCTCAGAAGTATTGCTCCATTCCCCATAGGAAGTTGTCGATATCCTTGGCCAACCACATCCCCTTGAACTCCTTAGGCTTGGGGACCTCCAACTGAGCACTTGGTGCCATGGCCAGTATGCCTTTCCCGATGGCATTATCGTAAGCAGATAGCTTCCTCTTGAGCACCTCGACCTCCAATTGCAAGGCCACCACCAAAGTCTCTAGTGCAGAATTCTTTTGGGTGAGCCCTTGCTTGGTCAGGGTGGCTGCAACACAATGTGGCTCGGATACCAACTGTCATGTACTCAAGGCTTAAGTTGAGTAGACGTGCGGCCTTAGGTGATCTCTTACGACCAAAACCAACCTAAGTCAGCCTATTTTGATGTTATAGAGGTGTGCACACTAACCGAACTCTCTAAGTCCCTTAAAATGGGCAAACCCGACAATACACAGACAGCAGACTATAGAAAGAAGCTTGAGTATATTGCTAAATAGAGTATTTATACATCAATAAAAATGGAGGATGAGGGCACCCCAATATATATACAAGCCCCTTGAGAATGTGTGGTTGGTGTGCAGCCAAGTGTGTGGCTCCTAAGCCCTTTCTAGAGTGTTCCACGGCAGCAGAGTCAACCAAGGTCAGTAGGGGCAATTTCTGGAGCTAGAGTGTTTGGAAGCTTCTGGGGCGTGCTTGGGCCTGGAGGTGTCTAGAAGTTTCTCGCGGTACCTCTCTGTCCCCACTGGTGCGCGCACCAAGACTTGAAACCTGGACCTACTGCTACTAGGTGCGTAGATGACTGGATAGCATCTAGGTGGGATGTGACACCAGTCCCTTAGTTGCTCAGAGTTTAGGAGGTGGATAGCTTGTGATGTGCAGGCTAGTGTGTTGTCGGGTAGTGAATTGTGGGAATGATAATTTAGAAGTTGAGTTTTTGATGGCTGGTTCTGGGGCATAGATGGTAGTGATTGCTTGTTAGGTGTTGGGTTTGGGTGGAGGTTCGATTGGTGTGGGTTTTGTGGTGGATGCTGGTGGTTGGGTTTAAGGTGTTTAGGCAGAGGTTTGAGTGTCTACATATAAAAAAAAGAAATGGGATGTTTTCTAAATCTAAAATACTTTTATATGCCTAGATACTTATCAATTAAAGAACTTTTTGTGTATTTTAAGGATTTAGATATGATGCATTGAATGTGTATAGTCTTTATACACTGTTAATATATCAGAGATTGATATCTTATCAATAAGTCTTTATAAGTAATTTGAAAAAAATATTTATTTTTATTTATTTTTAAGGGCTTGATTTTTTTTAGTTTGCTTATTAATGAATTATTAACTTCTGATGCATTTACAGTATATAGGGATTATACACTATCAATGCGTAATATACAAACCCTTCTTGTGATAGTGTATGTATATATTAACTTTCTTTTTCTTGGTAAAAATAAATCAATTTGTGTAGTATTCATTGATCAATTAAAAAGACGACACTAATAAGCTTCATACCTAATCATACTTAAAGCAAGTCTATCTTTGCTTTGTGTGTATGTATGTAATGTGTGTGTCTCTATATATATATATATATATATATATATATATATATATATATATATATATATATATATATATATATATATATATATATAAAAGTCGAGCTTGGTCCAATGATTGTTGTATTCAATTAAGAGCACTGCGATTGAAAGTACAAATGTTGTATGCAAAACTTCTTTATATGTAAATGAAAATCACATCATAGGCAAATAATACCCTGATATTACATTTTTTAGCATATAATGTGGATAATTTAAAATCTTTATATGTAGATTTGATTCCCCTTGATCTTACACTGATGAAGCTTGGCATTTCTTGCCAAGCATGCAAATTTTCTCTCATCTATACCAATATATTAAAGCTGTCCTTAAGAAAATTTAAGGGACAGTTGGATTAGTTCATGCCTAGATTAATAGCAATAAAGTATTTTTTAAAAATAATATGATGTTTTATTTTTTTCTTTAAGTTTTGAATGGGACCCATTTGATACTATTGATTAAAATAAAGAAGTTTTATTATTTGTTTTTTGAAGTTTGGAGTGAGATCCATTTGAGATTATTTATATAATTTCATTTTTACACTAAAAAATGTAATGTCTATAGACTATAATATTAGTGTGCCTCTATGTTGTTAATTGGCAAGTTGTTAATTGCCTAAGAAAATCCAAAAAAAAAAAAACATGCTAATTGGCAGTTGTGGTTGCAAATTTATCAAAATATTTAAAATTTTAATTTAAAAATAAAATATTAATAAAAAATAAAATTATTAATAAAAATAAATAAAATAAAATAAATTTTTTTAGAAATATTTTTTACTCGTGACAAATCACGCAATTGTCTAATTTCAATTTAATTATAGAAAACTCTTTTTTGGTCTATATCTTTCAGTATCCGAAAATCATTTTAGGTCTTGATTAATCCATCGAAATTAAGATGATAATACATATCTTATTTTATTTATTTTTTATTTTTATACTATTTTAAAATATACCTGATATCATCTTAACTCTACTTGTATAATAATAAAACTCCACAAATCATGTATAAAATAATTATTTAATAAATATAATATGATGTAACATAAATCCAAAATTAACCCATCATTAAGCCAATAATGCACTATAGCCTGTCGGGAATTGGCTTCTGAAAATGTAAGAATGGATTAATTTCAGTTTCTTGAAATTCGGAAAAGATAAGAAAGGTTAATCTCAATTCTCAATCAAAAGATTGCTGAATTTCCTTGGCCCCATCATTCCAATTATTGTACTACACATCATTTTATGGCTGTCACCTTTAATTTATGAGCTTTAGATCTGGAGTTGTTCCGGATTACACTTACAGCGATGGAAGCTCTTTTGTGCATGTGATTCCAGTAATGCCTCCCGACCCAATTTTAAAGTAGAACTAGAATTCAGAGAATTAAAACTTAATATCTAATTCATTAAAAAAATATAAATTTACACACACACATATACATACATACATCCCCTTTTTTATTATATTCTTTTCTTTTGATCAGATCATTGAGAATTGTTAACTGAGGCCAAAACAGCAATAGTTTTCGCTTCATCTTTATTGTGTTATCTTTAACTATAAGCATGAAAAAATAAATAAATAAATAAAACATAAAATTTCTAAAAAAACAAATAGAAAAAACTATATGGAATAACCGCACTGTCTACATTTATATGAATAAAAAAATTAAACCTAAATATTTACCTTAAATGATGCTAGTAATTGCTATAGAAGAATAGTTGCAAAATGAAAAGAACGACTTTAGGGCAAATTCTACAGTAAGGTCACAAAAATTGACCTTATTTTAAGGTCACGGAATTAGAACCATTTGATTAGTCAAATCTAATATAAACCGTTGATGAAATTTTAAAAATTAAAAAACTCTTTAACCTGGTAACCTGCTAAACCAATTATTAAAATTAACATTATTTACTAAATATTATTAAAATTATACTATTATATTACTAATATACCCTTGTTATAATTGCAGTACTATTCTTCTTCTTATACAAACCTTTGTATTGTTTTTAAACCCTAATTCCCAAATCATAAACCCCAAATCATAAATCCCTTTATTCCTGTTTCACCTTTAATCCAGTTTGTAGCTATCTCACTATTTTATAAATCCTAAACTTTAAGCCTAACCTCAATCAAATAGTTGTTTTTCTTTATTCCCCTCTTATATTTTTAACAATGGGTAAGTTTGTGGAAGAGATTCGCATAAACGATGAAAATTGCGATGAAAAGTGCGAAGAACCAATGATTTACAAAGAACATCCTCCCAAGCGACCCAGAAATCATTATATTTTTTACCAGTAAGTTTTTTAATTCTTGACATGTTTTAAGGCAGTTGACTGCCTGGTTTTATAAGTGTTTCGAAGATAAAATTTATTGGGGAAGTCGACTGCCTAAGAGAAAATTTATCGCAGAGCCTTACAATGCGTAAGGCAGTCGACTGCTTAATAAACCAGTCGACTGCCCATTGCCATGGTAACATTCTGTTTTGAATTTTCCCATAGGCAGTCGAATGCTTTACAATAGAATTCGACTTCCGTAATATAGCAGTCGGCTGCCTGAATATAGCAGTCGACTGCTATATATGCGCATTTACAAAGCATTACATTGGAATGTGTGATATTTCCTTAGTTATTTCAGTTTATAGTATTGTCTTTTAAGAATAACATTTTCTTAACTTTATGATATACAACCAATCAATATGCGCTGACAAGAGAAATTTAAAGATGTCAAATTTAAATGAGGTGAAAATCTTTGTCAAATTCAGTTCATATGTACATTGTAAATCAAATCATATAAAATGTTTATATAATCTTTTATTTAAATTTAGTTATTTGACAGGTTGCAAAAGAATTTTTATCTCTTCCTGATGATACGAAATTAGTTTATGATGAATTAGCGCGTACTGACCGCCTGCGGTATGGTAAAGAAAAGAAAGTTATGAATTCAAAACTGAACAAGGTATGTGATTTTAATGAATGTGTGATATTGTTTTATAACATAAACGATTAAAAAATTGTTTATAGATAACAATTTTCTAATAAAATTATACTAATTTGGTGGTAAATATTTTTAAATGTAGGTTTCTTGGGATACACGTTGTAGTCCACATCGATTTTGTAGGTTATTGGTAAATATTAAATCAAAATGCCATAATTCAATCCGTAGTATCGGTTTAGGAGGCTTGCTACATATTCAGGAGCATAAATTGAACAGGGATCTTTGCTTGTGGTTGATTGAAAGGGTAGATATAAAAAAAAATGTTTGAATTTGTACGGTCATGAGATATCATTGACTCCTGAAATAGTATCTGTCATTCTTGGCGTCTCAACTGAGGGCTCCCTTGTTCGATCTAAAATTGATGAGTCAGAAAAATCAAGTGTTTGTAAGCAATTTCGTGTGCATAAGGGTTCCATGTTGCTTACTGAATTAGAAGAACAAATTCCATCATTACCTCCTAATTCAAATGAGTTCAAGGCAAAATTCCTTTTATATGCCTTAGGTTGTTTACTATGCCCTTCAACAGGCATAAAAACGAAACAAAAATACCTTTCTTGCCTAAGTAGTATAAAGTCTAGTAAACCATTGAATTTGGCTGAATACGTATGTCAAACATTGATAAGCGGAGTTAGCAAGTTTCGCAGCAAAAGCCATGCAATGACAGGAAAAACAAGATGGTTCTGTGGATGTGTTTTGGTTCTTCAGGTTAGTATTGTTTAATTAGTTATCTGTACCATTATTGTTAATCTTATTTTTGTAACTGTAGATTATCTAATACATGTCACTTCTATATTATTGCACAGATTATTTTTTTTTGATTACGTATCTGGTGCACGAATACACTATGGAAATGGATTGTATCCAAAACCTAGGATTGCTGCATGGAACCAAGATAGGATTGATCAAATTTTAGATGATATTAAAGATTTCAAAAATTATCATGTTGTTAAGGTAATTTGAATTAATATATTTCTTAAACACATTTGTTTTTTTAGATATTTTGAGTTTCATAAAATAATTAATGTTTCAATACAGGATTATGATGGGAAGTTAGATGGAAAGATCACATATGACGCTCATATACCTTGTCAATGGAAAGTATGTTATTATAGTTATATATTTGTGATCATATTTTAAATATGATAGTTATAATTTTAACATTATTCTTTTATAGAAATGTTGTGAATATGTTGATAGCATGCAAGAAGGTAGGAAAGAAACCCAACAGAATGTGATGGTTGGCTTAAAGAAAGATGTAATGGAGCTGAAGTCTGAGATTGATCACATGAAAAGATCTTTTAATGATTTTTTTTGGTCAATCAAAGAGAAAATTGGCATACAGAGAGATATGGTTGAGCCGAAGGCTGAGAATGATACAAACAAAAAATCTTTTGATGATTTGTTATGTTCATTGAAGGAGGAAATTATTGAAGTCTTCAAAAGAAAAAATTATTCTCCTGCTATTGGTCATTGTTGTAAGTCCGATAGTATTTGTAAGGAGGATAATGGAGAGTTTGTACGTGATACAGACAAGCCAGACAATAATGAGAAAAATTTAGCTGATGATCAACCCCATGGGCATAAATCATACCCAAAATCTCCTGTGAAAGAGCCGGATTCTATGACTCTTGTTAAGGGTGATCATAAGGAAAAAGAAAAGAGTATACATGATTCTCCAATAGAATGTTTAAAAGTGTTTCATGAATCTTCAATGAAAGAAGATATGCCATATCCAAAGTCTCCTTTGAAAGAACTGGCACAAAGAGATATTGTTCGAATGTCAAATCTAAAGGTAACATTTACATACTCATAAATATTTTTTTAGGTGTACAAATATTATTAATTAATATCTACATGTTTATTTTGTAGGCATTACAATTGGCAACAGCTATTGACATTCTTTCCACAGAGGGGTCCAAAGAGAATCTAACTGATGCGGTATCTGCAGCAAATATAATTGCGAAGAAAGAACTTTTGACATCTAAAATCCCTCGTGTGAAAAAGAAAGTAAATAAAAAAAGTACCAAAAAGACTCCTAAAAAGGTAATTTTAAATCTTAAACCCTTATTTTTATAATAATCTCATAGGGTATAATATTATTTACAATTATCTTATAAATTTAATATTTAATTCTGATTGTACATGTTTCTATTTTATTATAAAGGTTAAAAGTTGCAGTTCATCAGCTTCATCACCTCTTAACTTGCCTGAACAAGTTATTGATGTTTGCAATTTTGTATGGAATTGTGATCGAACTAATGGCAGGTACAATTGAAAATTTTTCATTACTTTTTATTTCAAATTTGATCACTTCATAATAATCTATTTGCACATACAGTGAGGATAAGCTTGTACACTTCTTGTATACTTTTGCAACAAGGTCTGATTTGATGACGCTACAACCAACAAAGTGGCTTAATTCTAGCGTGAGTTGCTTAAGGGATAACCTAATGATGGCAAATTTTATTTATTACATTGACAATGAACATGCTAAATATCACTAAATAATGATTTCAGGTAATTGATTTGGTCGTTTATACGTGCTTCTTTACCGCTATGAAAGAGTCTACTCCTTGGACTAGATGGTACTTTCCATGTCATTTTCAGGTAATATCATATTTTATTATGTTGAATAATATTTTGTTACATATTCTGTTATTTATTTATTTTTGTATTTTGTGATAGACTGCAGTTCGTAGATATGATAGAGCAATTAAGTTGGATGATTTAAGAAATATTGGTATCAAACACTATATGAGTTCCCTGCAAAAGTGTGAATGGGTAACAAAAAGTTTATAGAATTTAGCATTTATTTATAATTTATACCTTTATTTATTATTAATTTTTAAACTTTGTTCCTTTTTTATTGATCAGATCTTTGTCCCAATGAATGATTGAAATATGCATTGGTATTTATGCGTCATTGACTTAAAAGAGAAGGTTATTAAAGTGCTAGACACTTTACCATTGAAATATGATGATGCAAGATTATGTGATGTTAAAAGAGTGGTAATATATTTTTTATATTACAGTTTTTTAAAACTTTCTTTATGTCAACTTTTTTTATGCCATTATATATCTTCTTCTTTTTTTCTCTCTTTCATTACTAGGTTTCAGGTTTAGAGGATATATTAAATGATCCATCATTTCATAGAGGAGAAGTTGATTTACCAAATTTAAATGATTGGAAAATTATTTTCCCGGATGATGTTCCACAACAGACAAATACGTAAGTTTCAAATATATTTTCAATTATTTTAAATCTTAAGCAATAAATTGTACAAACTTGTTAGATATTATGTTGTGCTTATTTTTATTTGCGTCTTTTATTATTTACAGATACGATTGTGGAATGTTTGTATGTCAGTTTATGATCGAAATGCATCAAACTAAGTACCAAGATATTGTATGTTTCTAACATTCCCTAAAACTTTAATCATCAATTGGCATAAATTGAGATATTTGTAAACTAATACAATTTTATATAATTTTTCTTGCAGTGTGTAAATGATTTAGATCGATACCATTTGCTGGCAAAGTTGGTTTGGCACCAAGAAAATCAAGTGCGAAGTTTTATATGTGAAAGTGTTGCAACCTATGTGGAGTCAACTAGAGGGAAAAAACGTCCATGCAATTCTAGTCGAAGCTTATCTTTATACTAAAAATGTAATATTCAAATTTATTTTACTTTTTAATAAATTGTCAACATTATTGTTTTACTTGTTTTTAAATTAACGTAATAAGTTATACATAACAGTCAACAACCATGTGCCGATTGGTGTAAGTTGCATCCAATTGCTCTTTGTATAGGCATTTAGTTGATCTGAAAAACAATGGCAGGCGGCTGCCTGTATATGGGCAGTCGACTTCCGGTGGAAAATCGGATTCTGGATGAATTTTTCTGTAGAGGAAATTGGCTATAGAGCAATCAAATCCCTTTTACTGCTAATGTTATAGCAGTCGACTGCTAATGTTATGGCAGTCGACTGCCAATAGAATTTTTGGATTCTGGGTGGAATTCGGATGCTACTATCAATCAACCAAAGCCCTTTTCTAAAGCAGTCGACTGCTTTAACTTGGCAGTCGACTGCTAAAATCTGGCAGTAGACTTGTAAAAGCCATTTTAGGTTGTACATGAAGCTATATAATAATGATGCGCAACAAAATTATTCTAAAATTATTCTCGAATATTTATGCAAAAATGTTAATAATGAAAAATATTATAAAATTTAAAAACCCTATGGTTCTTCTCATCCCTAAATCAAATAATATTAAATTAGTAATATTATTTGTACAACTAAATAAAGAGCATAGCACCCGTCAGCGGATAGTTCATTCGTTATTCCTGCAAAAACAATACATAAACAAATTATTTTATAAATTGATTAACAAATTGAAAGGCTAATAATATTAATAATAATAATAAGCATAGCAGGGATGGTGATGATGATAATAATTACCTCAAAAGAATCATCACCAGATATTCTAGCTACCTGAGAAGAGCCCATCAGACAATCATCTGAATTTAGATCAATATCATCATCAACATCATTCCATGAAACATTAGTAGAGAGTGTAAGCTCAAGACGTGGACACTTTTTCTTGGTATGACCTTCCAATTTGCAATGGCCACATTTCCTAGGCTTCTTATGAGCTTCAACTTTTTGCTCATGTTTGCTTCTTTTTTTAACTCGAGTAGGATCAACAACGTGCTCTGTCATAGGTGGAATGCTTGCATTATTATCAACTTTGCACATCTCTTCATACCGCTTTATTAGATTAGCTAATTCGCTCCTAGCTTGGGTATACGCCTCAGCCGTTTGAGATGCCACATAACATAATCTGGTACAGATAGAACTTAATGAAGCATAACGCAACATTGAAACATACTTGGGCTCAACAGTTTGATCAATAATTATAGGTGCATCCAGTTTGGCATTTTTCGTCCATCTATTCATAATAAGCATAGATGGGATCCTAGTAAGTTGCTCCAATATCATCACATGAATAACATGCGCACACGGCATCCCATCGGTCTCAAATTTGAGACATGAACAATTTATACTTTTTTCCACATCATTATACTCCACATGTAATTGAATTGAACGTTCTCGATACTTACTCAAAGTGTACACCTTCATGGATGGGCTTGACTGGGTGATGTTTTGATGATGATATAATGCTTGTAGACGCAATTGCTCTCGAAATATTTTGAAGGATTTTTTTGTGTACATGCTAGCAGCATGAGACTCAATCTCCTTGAATGGATGGTATTTAATTGGCTCAGTGTGTGAACTGATGTAATCTTCCCCCACCTCATTATTACGGATACTCTTAATGCCATTTTCAAGTGCACGTACAAACTCCAATAACGTCTTTCTTTCTTTTGCAAGAGAAGCTATAAATGCATTCATACCTTCGCAACGAGAGGTACTCCTCACTGCTCCGAAAAAATGACCAATCAAATATGCCTGGGCCCACATATGCTTCTTTTCATACATCTCATTTATCCATTGGTGATCTTTTAATTCATATTTGTCGACCATGTCTGACCATGCTCTTTCAAACTTATCAATACTCAACCAAGACATCATGCAGGAATTAAATGCTTTCACGCAATCTAAATTAGAGATGTTTGAGCTTGCATTCCGAGAAAGATGCCATGTACATAACCTGTGTCGCACACCAGGAAGCACTTCTTTTAGTGCCTTTTTCATTGCTCGATCCCCATCAGTAACCACAGATATCAGCTTCTTGTTCGCCATACAATCTAAAAAAGTTATCAAAGCCCAAATAAAGCTTTCAGTATCTTCATTGGTAAGAAGTGCGAAACCAAATATTGTGGTCATATGATGATGGTTCACACCAACAAATACCAGCAAAGGCAAATTAAATGTGTTTTTCTTGTAGGTGGTGTCAAATATCAAGACATCGCCAAAACAAGCATAATCTGATCTTGATGTGGAATCAGCCTAAAAGATATTCTTGATTCGTTTCTCATCATCAGTTGTATACTCCATGTAAAATCCATTATCCAGATCCTTTTTCATAGTAAAATATACGAGCGTCGCTTGAACATCACCTTCAACAATTTCAGCACGCCTTTCAGATGCCAAACGATTATACAAATCTTTTCTTGTAAATCCTACATTCTCAATTCCACCGGCTTGCGCAGAAAAGTAATTCATCACGTGACAAGTTCGTATACCACTTGTCTTCAAAGCTTTGGCTTCAGTAACATCAGCTGGTTTTATATGCCTATTCGACCGAATAAAACATATTTGAGAAGGGTTGACCATCTCGTGATTATGCTCCAGTTGACAATGTGAAACACACCATTTTCCTGTATATTTTTTTAGAATGAACCGAATATTTGCCCCACATCCGGTTCTAGATGATCTTTTGGGCTGACGGACTCTATCCTCAAGGTTTTCCCACTTGGTAGCCCTCTGTCCTTCTTTTGCGCAAGAAAACTGTCTCATGACAATCTCTCTATCTTTATTACACCTACTGCTACATTTACGAACACCAAAACCCATTGCAGTACCATAAGCTTTATAAAACTCATAACATTCATCTGCCCCATCAAATTCCAATCCTAGTATATCATCTTGGGTAAGTTCATGCAACAGTTTTGTATCGGCCAATTCTGATTGTGAGATCTCATTAATACTGTATAATGTAAACAAAATTAGAAAAACAAATTATTTAAATAAAACAATTTATACAATTCAACTGTATCACTGTAGATGAAATATCACATACCTTTCATCTGCCATAATCAAGAAATCTGATATAGATGTGAGACAGTATTGATGAAGAGCGTTGTTTTTTGAGAATGAATGTAAAAAGGCAGATTGTTTATGAGGATATTTGATAGAGATTTTGATTAATTTGCAAAGCAATCAACTATTACCGGAGGAGGCAAAAAAAGCTAGGGTTTGTCTATAATTTTTAAGTATACAAAACGAGACAAACCCTAAATTAAAAAGATACCGGAAGTCGACTGCTATACGTAGCAGTCGACTGCCAATGAAATCAGAATGCAAGACAGAATCGTGAGTCGACTTTCCGACAATATCAGTCGACTTCCCATATGCATTCTGGAAACAGAATGCTGCCGGCGATTTAGCAGTCGACTGCCTTATTAAAGCAGTTGACTGCCTAAATAGCCAGAAGCATTCTGTTTCCAGAATGCATATGGGAAGTCGACTGATATTTTCGGGCAGTCGAATTCCAAAAAGTTTCACGCTGGAAGTCGACTGCCCGAGAAAGGTAGTCGACTGCCCAAATGCATTCTGGAAACAGAATGCATCTGATAACGAAGCAGTCGACTGCGTCGTTATCAAATGCATTCTGTTTCCATAATGCATTTGGGCAATCGACTACCTTTCTCGGGCAGTCGACTTCCTAATTTTTTTAAGCCCGCTGTACTTATTCTATTTATGTTTAGTCGACTTTTATTATTGAATAATTCGACATTCCATGTATTTTAAATGTAATTCTCACATCGCTAGTGTAAATTAGATTAGTATAACAAATGATGAGATTTGTCGTAAATTTAAGTATATTATTCGTAAATTTAATAAGGATAATCGTAAAAATTATGAGATTCATCGTAAATTTCGATAGATTGTTCGTAAATTTAGCAAGGCTAATCGTAAAAATGATAAGATTCATCGTAAATTTGATAAGGATAATCGTAAAAATAATGAGATTCATCGTAAATTTGATAAGGATAATCGTAACAATGATGAGATTCATCATAAATTTAGATATATTGTTTGTAAATTAAATAAGCATAATTGTAAAAATAATGGGATTCATAGTTAATTTAAATAGATTGTTCGTAATCTTAAAAAAGATAATCACAAAAATTATAAGATTCATAATAATACTAATAATTTCAACCAAAAAAAGAATAAATTATAAGCTTTCTCGAAAAAATTTCAAGGGGAGTCGACTTCCCGAGAAAGGAAGTCGACTTCCCATGTGCATTCTGTTTCTAGAATGCTTCTGGAGATGACGCAATCGACTGCTAATTAGCAGCAGTCGACTGCTTCATTTCCAGAAGCATTCTGGAAACAGAATGCACATGGGAAGTCGACTTCCTTTCTCGGGAAGTCGACTCCCCTTGAAAATTTGGACTTTAAATGGGATTTTTTAGGCAGAAAATCCCTAAACCAAACCTTCTCTCTTAGACACTCCTCCTCCTTCATCTTTCTCTCTAATTCAATCTTGCAAATCCCAAACATATTCTCATCAACATAATCCTATTCTAAATCCAAATTTCTTCCATTTACACCAAAATCCCTAAAAATTTCTTTTCAAAACCTGAAAATGAATAGGCGTAAAATATCAAAGAATGCATCCCAAACGAGGAAAGAGAGGCAAGATGCTGGACAAAGCAAGTCAAACGCACGATCCAAAAGAAAAAGAATAAGTGAGTCGGAGGATACCCCTGGACAATTAGATTTTCGTAATAGTATTCAACAAGAAAGGTATGAACTTTTTAAGGATTCTAAATTTTGTGCTGGGCGTTCAATTGATTGGAGTGAGTTTGATTCTACAAATTTTGGTAGAGAAATTAAGAAATATCTGAAAAATGTAAGTTGGTATAATTTAGCAGATCTTAGTGATAAGTATTGCCCAGCATTAGTATGTGAGTTTTACTCGGGTATTGCTTTGAAAAGGAAGGAAACATCATTAAACTGTCTCCAATGGAAGGATGAGAGTATATATACGTTTGTTAATGGCCAGGAACATGAAATTTCACCACATTATTTAGGTCATCTCTTAGGATGTAATAATGAAGAAGCTCCGTACTCAGTGCCAAATTCTTTTGATGTCAACACGGCATGGAGAAAATATACAGGGAGGACTGATATTCATGATAAGCATGCCAAAGCATCATCATTCTCAAACTTGACATATAGGTTTTTACATCATTTCATTGTTACATCTGTACAATGTCGTAGTAGGGCATTTAACAACGTAACTAGAGAGGATTTATGGATGCTTGATTGTGTTGTTAGTGGTGTTACTATCAATTTGCCTCAGTATATTATTGACCGAATGAAAGCTACTCTTAAAACCAAGATTGAAACAAATAAGAAAAATCCTTCATTACTTGGAAAAATACCCATCCCCTATGTGAACTTAATTACCTATATTGGACAAACCAATGATTTTGGGAACCCAAAGTATGATTTATTATCAATTGGCGTCGAATATAAATTGAGTTCCATAGCAAAGATGGGTTTCAAAGAAATAAATGGTTCTTGGGTGAAGAAAGCTCAGTCTGTTGAGGAAGATGAGCAAGATGAAGATGATGCCATTCATCCCTCTCAAACTGATGTGCCTCCTCCAACTACTACCGCTGATCAACCATCAAATGCCATGCTTCTTGATTATATGTGCCGATTGGATAACAAACTCGATCAGCTTTCTCTCTCTATTGATTCAAGGTTAGGAGCTATCGAGACAGATCTGGTTGCATTTAAAGCTTATGTTGGAGGAAGATTTGATCATGTTGATTCAAGACTAGAGGCTCTTGTACGCTGGAATGCAATGCCAAATCCTCCACCCTCATCTTCGGGTCAACCACCTTCACCACAACATTCAATGTGAAGTTTTAGAGTTTGAAAGGAATGATTGATGTTTTACTTTTTTTAATTTGTATGACCTCTTGTACCTTTTTATTGTATTTGAACATGAAATGTCACTTTTATATTTGAATTAACTATTATAATTATAAATTTTCTTCTAATAGTGACAATATTGAGGTAATAGGATATGAGTGATATATTTAGTTATTGTTGTTATTGGTGGTGGTGGTGTTGTTTTTGTTTTTTTTTTGTTGTTCTTTAATTGGTATTGCTATGGTGGCACAGGGCAGTCGACTGCTATTTAGGGCAGTCGACTTCATTAAACCCAGAAAACTTCTGGAAAGGAAGCAGTCGACTGCTATTTAAGGCAGTCGACTGCCTTCAACACATAAATTATATACTTATCTAAAAGCAGTCGACTGCCCGTGTACTGAAATTGAATTACACTCAACTGCCAAAGCTTGATAGCTTTTGAGCGCGAAATTTTAAATTTTCTTCAACTTCCCTCGTAAATTCAAAACCATTTCAAATTTCAGTCGACTGCTACAAAAGGCAGTTGACTGCATCATAATTCACAAACTTTCTAACACACAAATAAATCAAATACACATTAAATTAATAATCAAACTCTTCTAAGCACACATAAATTAACTAGAAAAGGTTCAAAATGTCTTCAAATGAGTAAATAACTCCTCAATACATAGCATAAGAAATTAACATCAAAAACAGTGCAATTGTTCCATTTAAACTAAAACTAAGACAAATCCTAACATTCACAATAATATGAAGCCCATATAAAGTTCTTCAAATAATTCCATTGTAGCTCCTTCTTGCCTCCATTACCTGCGATTGGTAATCAAATTGAAAATCGTCAACAAACATAAATAGAAAAAAATAATACAAAACACAAAATTAAGTGTAAACGCTCACCTTCCATTCAAACATTTATTCAAAGAGAACCCGAAGAAGGTAAATAATGTTGCGAACTGCTGGATTTTCTAGCTGTGCGCTTAAACCTTCCACTGCCAGTCCTAGTTGAAGAAGTTCCACCAGGTTGAAAATCTTCCCGCAGTTGAGCAATGTTAGCATGAATAGAATCGAATCTTTCATTCATATTCGATTCTAAGGTATCCATTCTTTGCCCAAGTCCTTGAATCATCTGAACAATCATCTCGAGGGAAGGTTGAGAAGGAGCTGACGATGTTTCTTGTTGTGCTGGAATCTCTGCCGCTTCAGAAGATTTTCTAATCCATTCATTATTTTCCAATTTCCAATCCATAAGCCCAATTGATTTCTTAGTATACTCGGTGGCTTTGACAGTAAGATCCCGAATATACCTTTCACTCAAAAGATTTTTAGATTGAGCTATAAGTGTTATTATATTGGCATAAGGTAAATTACTGGAATGGGAAACTAGCACATTCTGCATCCTTTGCATCAAATAACGTGCTAGATTGATTGTTGTTCCACTGGTCACACACTCCATTAGCCACAATTCCTCAATTGTAACAAATGCTAAACTACTAGTTTTGCACTTTATTGAAGTGGCAATAAAATGATGCAAAAATCTATAAGCAGCAGATGAAAATCGAGCAGCAGATACATCCTTAATATGACGTTCATCTCTACCACTATATTTTCGCCAAGCAGAATTTCCATCAAAATCATCGGGCATCATGTATACACCCTCAGAAGGAATTCCTAACAAATCCCCTAATTCACCCACAGTCAACACAACCTCTTCACCATTCAAATATGTGTATAAGCAATCATGGTTTAAATCATTTCTTGAGCCTAATTCTTTTTTGTTCAAGGCAATACCACTATAAAATTCTCTAACTAAAGATGGGCTATATCTCTTTTCACTGATATTGGCTATCCCTAACCATTCAACAGATTCTAACCATTCTTCAACAACCCTCAGTGAATTACCACGAAATTCAGACCACTTAACAGTTCTACTACATATACAACTTCTATCTCCTAGTCTATCATAACGTTCAGAGTGAATAGCATTTCTAAACATCTGACCTTGAGATACCTGGCTCGAAGCTTGCCCTTGTCTTTGTCTCTTTCGAGTTGGAGAAGTAGCTTGCACTTTCCCTTTTCCTTTATCACCTCTCGTCGACATATTTGATGATTTGTTTTGAGAAATCCGAAAACTGATGGGTTTTTGATGATTTTGAATGCGGAAAGTTAGATTAATCGCTAAAAAATTGATTGGGTTTTCAGTATTGAAGGTTAAATTGGCTAGAAATTGACTTGGGTGGAGAGGATTAGGGATTTTTTGAGAGAGAAACGCAGTGAACGGCTGGAGAAGCTGAAGAAATAACGTGAAAAACGAAAAAGACGCTTTTATAGTGGTAGGGTTACGCCTGGCAGTCGACTGCTTAATATAGGCAGTCGACTGCTAATGTCGTAAAATTCAGAAAACCTTTCTGTTTTAAACGCAGTCGACTGCTTAATTGTGGAAGTCGACTGCCATTGTCGTAAAATTCACTAAAGCTTTCTGTTTCAATAGCAGTCGACTGCTACATCGACAGTAGCATTCTGTTTCCAGAATGCACATGGGAAGTCGACTTCCTTTATCGAGAAGTCGACTCCCCATGAAAAATATCTTTTTTAATATTTTGTTAATATATATTTTTTATTTATTAATGTAAATTTAATAAAAATAAGAATAAAAATAAAAGAATAATCATAAAAAAATTAACAATTTTTATAATCAGCTTAAAAATAATGTAATATACATATAAATATAATGCTTAACCGTAAATTTAATTGGAATCGGCATAAATATAATAACAACAATTGTAGTAATAATCATCATAATATTGATCACCACCACCACCATCAAAACGAATAGAATAATAATTGCAATAATGATATTAATTTAAAAAAAAAACAAAGTAAAACTTGATTAGGTTTACGATCTTCTTGAGTCATTGTTAAGATAATTGAATTCGACTTGACTTTTTAGCCAACTACCTTGGACTTAATCTCTAAATTCAATAATAAGTGAATGTTGAATTAAATAATCAAATTATTTATCTTATTTCCTAAAAGTAAATTCCGGAAGCCTATTTTTATATTAACACATCAAATTATTATAATTAAACATCAAACATTAGAGTATGCATTAAACTAATACAAGTAGCGCGCAATTGATAACAATAATTGTAAAATTATGATTACTAATCATGAAATCATTATATTACCGTAAGAATATAATAATAAGTGTAAAGTTACTAGAATTAACTTAAAACTATTAGAATCATTATAAAAGTTATGATATTAATTGCAAATTCAATGCGATTCATCGCAAATTTTATGATATTCATCGCAAATTTTATGATATTCATCGTAAATTTTATGATATTCATCGTAAATTCAATGAAATTCATCGTAAATTTTACGAGATTCGTCGTAAATTAAATGAAATTCATCGTAACTTCATGTGATTCATTTAAAATTTATTAGATTTATCGTAAAAGTCTGTTCCTTGTAGATTTTCTGTATGGCGCGACCAAAACCAGCAAGGCCTGCAATGAGAGACTGAAGAGAATGGTCCCTCGGATATTCCATTTCTCCCAGGCACTCTTGATCGGTTGTGGGATTGGGTCGACCATTTCTTCTCTATTCCTTCTTCTTTTAGCTGTTTCTGTGCAGAGTTCAGTTTGAGTCTAGAGGAGTTGCTGGGAATACAAGTTTTTCGAAAAGTCAAGTCAATTCGTGTTTGGCCTTTAACTCTTCATTAATTGGAGTTAGCTTTTCCTTTATTATATTAACACATCAAATTATTACATTCACTGTAATACATCGTAAAATATATCTAATTGATCATAAAATTTATAACACTTATCATAAAATATATGACATCTTAACTTTTATTATATTAATAAAATATATAATAATTAGCAGAAAAATTAATGTAACTCAGGATAAATTTTAAGTAATTAATTATAAAAATACTAAGAGTTCAAATAAATGATAATTAACAGTAAAATAAATCACGTATTAAATATGGCAGTCGACTGCCATTTATAAGAAGTCGACTGCCCATATGCTAGAATCAATCTGTAGATTAAAATAACTGGGGAAGTCGACTTCTATACATGGGAAGTCGACTTCCCAAACTTTTCTGGTCATTTACCTTATATTTTTTTAATATTAATGGGTAATATCGTAATTTAATTTTGATTAATGGTTAAAGATGTAAATATAAATATTTTCTTACCTTTTAAAAGGATAAATATGTAATTTAAATCTTTTTAATTAAATTTTGGTTTACCTGTTAACATGTTAAGCCATTATTAACATATTTAAATAATTTTTAAATTCTATTCAATATCTCATGAGATATTCAATATCTCATGAGATATCATGACCTTACAATAAAATCGATATTTTGCGACCTTACTGTAGAATCTCCCCGACTTTAGTCAAATAGAAACGTTCTTAAACTATAATTGTATAGATACTGCTTTGCTGTCTTTTTACTACATTAACAGAATTTATAAAAAAAAAATTGATATTATTAAAAAATTAAATATTCAATAGATTTTTTTTTATTTTAATGTCTTTTATTCGAAAAAAAATCAATTTCTAGCATTTCTTGGTTTGAATTCTCCAACTATGGATTTATTAGAGAACTGAGAACAGCATTAAGACTGAATCCCTTTACGATGTCTGAGAAGCCTGATGCTAAACTTGACCGAAAATAGAGCCATTTCAGATTGAATGGAAGGCGAGTGCAATTGCAATCCCAAGCAATACTGCGCTAATTACCTTGCATTCATAGCGTGGAATTAATTAATTAATTAAAACCGAAGAAAGTCTTATCTGCAAATATTCTTTTTCTATTTTTATAGTAAATTTCAATAAATTGAGAAAACCATAGTTTGCTGGTAAAAAAGCTGAGACATGAAGTCCTACTTTTTCAGGAGAAAGGACGGGAAGACGTTGAAATGAAATACTAGATTTCATAAAAAAATTGTCTGACACTTTACTCGTGTTTTGTTGGAAAACAGTTAAAGGAAATTACCTAGTAATCATGGATATCTTTCATGATTCAAATTGTGCTGCTAATTTACTAATTAAGAGTTGTTTGTTTTAGGCACTCAAGTATTTATTTTAACTTTAAATTCATGTATTTTTGTTCAAAATGTGGACTCTTTCTTTCCTCTAAATTTTACTAAATCAAAAAATAAAGAAGTGTGTCTAATTACAAAATGGTATTTGATTTCGCTTAAAAATAAACTACTATAGAAAGGTGTTTGATTTTCATCTTTTATCAACATTAGTCAAGATTGATTTTTAATTCTTAGTTATTCATGATCGTTAAGTAAAATAATACTATAAAATAAAAATCAAGGCTGGATCTAAATGTTGTTATTCTTCTTTGAGACATATTAAGTCCAAAGTTAAAATCTCCTCCTCTTTTGTATCTCTATGAACAAAAAAAAAATACTATAAAGTTTATAATACTAGCAAGATGAAAGGTGAGAATAGAAGTTGAAATGTAGGTAGCTGAATTGCACAAGAGTCAACTATGAATAAACTTGACAATCTTAGACACGATACAATTACACAATACAAAAATTATAGGAATATAAGACACGAGATGACACAAATTAAAATTAAGTAAAAATTGTATATCAATATTGTAAAAGCTACAAATAAACAAAAATAAGATTCTATGATTTCCGTGTCAACACGAATTTTGACACGAAATTTTCGTATTTTACATGATACGAACACGATTTTATATGACATAAAAATGAATTAAAAACATGAATTGCCAGATCTAACTATGAACCCAACCCAAAGGGTTGGTACAGTGGTATAAAGCCTTGCTAAATTCCTAAGTAAAGATGGTCCATAGCAAAAGGTCTTGCTTTTCGAATTCTCACCAAATCAAATTTATTTGGACCATCACTAATCATATAGCGCGAGCGAAGATTAATTTCATATCTAATGTGATATGAGCATAATTCATAATTTAAAAAAAAATATGAACCCTTTATTCAAGAATTTAGAATTAGAGAGGAAAGAACGGAGAATTAGAGAAATGAGGGAAAACATGTAATTCTTCATTCATAACTACCCGCCTCTGCCAATCTATATGTGTCAATCCCTCCCCTATAAAAGAAGCCTTGTCCTCAAGGCTGAAAATAAGAGAACCTCTATTGCAACCTTATGATTTTCAGAAGAGTAAAGAGGGAATAGTCTATCCAGGTGTTCTTTCCATAAATGGCTGTAATGGGTAGAAAAACAACAGCCATAACCATTGTCCATGTATCAGCAGACGCCAATAAAATCATCATTGAAATGAAAATAATTTAAAATTTGAAAATGATACCAAAATATACTACCTAGATTCATGCAAAAAGAATGATGAATTAGATAGAAAACACACAAAAAAAAGTGTATAAATAGTTTTTTTAACTAAATATAAAATTATACAGATGATAATGATCTTTATTTATGTATCTATATATTTGCAGATGAGCAACTGAAGAAAGATTTAAGTTCAAATATTCTAAATCGTATGGAGATGAGATGAAGAATGCAAAATGGACTGGCTAAAGGGAAATTTGGGAAAAGGATATTCCCAGGCTTCAACGTTTGGTTCTGCTTGTAGCCCCTGAAGATTGGTTCTACTTTAAGTTAGTAGTTTATAAGCCGATCACTTCCATTCACCATGTGGATGAATGACTTGCCTTTTACTGGCCTTGACAATGATTATCTTCATTGTCAACAATCAATGCTTGATCTAATAGTTGTTACTCCTTCTTAAGAGGGTTTAAGTTCAAGGCTCGATTTCCCATTTTTGTCTTTGTACCTCTTATAAACAAAAGAAATGATTATCTTCATAGTTTCCTCTTTTGAGAGGTTTGATAATTTTAGAGAAGAGATAATCACACAATAAGAAAACACAAAAAAGAAAAATTATAGGAGTTAAAATTTGATAAAAAAAATTATATATAAATTAACAACTAAAAAAAATTGTATTTAGCATCTAGATACAAATTTTGATATTATAATTTTTGTGTTTCATACAACATTAATATGAAATATATATATATATATATATGCATAAATTATCAGACTTTTGTTTAATAGGACATAAGAATTATTAATTTATATAGCAATGGTAATTTTTTTAAATTACCATAAGTAATTTTAATTTATATAACAATGGTAATTCTTAGTAGGACATAAGAATTATTAATTTACATAACAACGGTAAAGTTACTAGCATCAGTCAATTCAAATACAATTTTTTTTTAAATTGCACTTAATTAAAGGTTTAATGAAATTCCCTTACTCAGAGTAGTTTTAAAGCCCCTTCAAAATCAATTAAAAAAATAAAGGAGGCAGAGGGGCGAGCTGATTTCCACATAGCAAAACATGGAGTACAATCATATATTGAATGAGGGAGGCTGAAGTACATATGCATGAAAATCTTGCCAACCATCAGAAAGCACTTGTACAGTTTTGAACACTTAATAATCTAAGAACATATAGTTCATCAAACATTCATAAACTTTCAAATGGAAACACCAATCGTTGAAGCCACCAGAAGAGTCCCCATAAATTTCAACAGTTCTCTATCTGATAGAAACTGTGAAGATCCTGAATTATGTTGGCTGTTGTCAGCTGGTTGCAGGGCAGGCGCAGGAAAATCATCAGGGACAGGAAGCAATGGAAGTGGTGGCGGTGGTGAAGCCACCGGGGAAGCTGATGCTACGGAATCTGGGTTGTTAGAGCAAGTAGGCAGAGACATGTTACTTCCTGGCGACTTTACTGCACTCAGCACTCCATCAATGCCATGGCACCGGATGGAAGATCCTGCTGTGCATATGTTCGGGCTCATGATTCTCACATCGTTAAGGAAGAAACTCCTCCTGCCACCACCATTTGAAATGTTGAGCATGTACTCAGGCATTGAACTGGGAAGAATCGAACCTGTTGGAATGCAGCGAAGCTGCTCAAAAAGCAAAGGAGAAGGGATTGAATGGCGATGCAAGAAGCTGGAAACTGAATTTTCTGGAATTGTTGTTTTCGACAACATCCGATCATTAGGCATCAAGAAAGTGACATTTCCTAGAAATTTTTGATCGGGGAGAGACATTTTGATCAGCATGGCAAAGGTGTAGTGGTTAGCCTTCTGCATTTCTTCAATGGCGACACGGAGGTCTTCATCCTTCAGAGGGACGTCTGCAGAAGTTGCTGATTGGAAGAGTACTATGAGAAGATGAAGAAGAAGCAAGTTTATTATGTAAATTGCCATCAGCTTGGTGGTATTGGCATGATCCGAGGAAATTTTTGGGATTTTGTGGAGTTGTTATAGGAGCACGGCTTATTCCAAGAATTGAGGTTAGCTGGGGCATGCTTATGCGCTACCTCAACCACTGACCTCACGCTTCCTTCGTGTTAATTTATAAGTACTATAAGGTCAAGGTTAGGATCGCATCGTAAATCGTGTGTTTAGTCCTTGTTGTTCAATCGAACCTATCATTTTTAAACATTAATTCTCTATTTCATGTTCTCAACATTTCAGTAAGACTTCGCTTGCCAATGCCATCTCTAGATTTACACAAATGTCAGGAAAACTGTTAACGGAAAATGAACAGCAGTCAGTTTTGGTTTTGCTTTTGTTCATATTCAATCAAAGCTACAAAAAGAATGCATTTAAGCACTGAAAAATGAGGTACCATCGAGTAATCCATGTAAAACATCATACATTAAGCACAAAACAGCAGGAAAACCAGTTCATTCGCCGGATCCCATCCAACCTCACTAAAAGTGCTGCAAGTTACTACTCAAGTGTATTCCAATGGGCATTTAGGACATGCAGATTGCAAGAAAAAAAAAAGAATAAATAAAGGAATATATCATTGAACTGATTTACCTTAACATAAAGAATGCTCTATCAAGGGAACTGGAATGAGCCTCCAATTTGGTTAGTTCCAGATGGACGATCGATCGCCACCCAGAGGAGTGATATGGTGATGGCAATAAGACCTGACCACACAAAAACAATGGTAGGTGTCCTCCCTCTTCTTCCCATAAGCCCTTTAGCAAAAGGATAGAGATGAGCCAAAACCCAGAAACTGAAGAAAACTCCACCTAGTAGACGACTCCACTGTGGAATAACACTGTAAATTGTTCGGCTAAACCCTACTGCTATTGCTATTAAATTGACCATCATGATCGTGATTGGCGGTATCATCAAGGATGTCCATTTAACAATGTAGAGATCAGCAAACTCATCATCCACATCATCTCCTCCTGATTTTGATGTCAAGGTGAAAGAAATCTCAATTCCAGCAATCACTTTCAGCAGCCCCTGAAGCACAGCAGCAAGATGTGCACTTGTTCCCCCGATCAACCAAAACTGCTCATTTCTCCACCATTCTTCTAACTCAATGCCAGACCACTTAATTTCAAGCACAGCTAGCAAACAAAGTGTCACTGTAATGACAAGGAGGTAAGTAAGGAAGGTGACATTGAGGGTCCGGACAATGAACTGGCCAGAGAACAAGGAAAGCGCCGGGAGGAAACAGTAGACGATCAAGAAAATGGAGGTGAAGGGATAGATTCCAACATTAAGATATGCTATCCTCTGCAGCAACTTCATTCTTGGACTGGCAAGCAAGGCATTATTTCGGGAAAAGAAAATCTCAACAGAACCAGTAGCCCAACGCAGGACTTGGTGAAGCCTATCAGTGAGATTGATTGGAGCAGTTCCACGGAAAGCATCCCGCTTGGTCACACAATAAACTGATTTCCATCCTCTGTTGTGCATTCTATATCCTGTGACCACATCTTCAGTAACAGACCCATAAATCCACCCAACACGGTGTCCCCACTCCGTCTTGTCCTCATACCAGCATGAAATGACACTGATGGCCTCTGCAACAGTTGAGGCATCAAGAAGTTCACGAGGAATGGTAAGGGCACCAGGCGGGCGTCCATTCTTCACCGCTGGATGATCTGCAAGGGGACGACCTTGAAACTCTGCCACTGGAATTGAATCAATGAGGAATGATGAGTTTCCAAACCTCTTAGGAAGCAAGGAGAGGTTCATCTCCTCATCATCAGAATCACCCATTCTCAAAGCACGATTTTCCTCTGAGGTGTGTGCCATTGAAGATTTCTTCTTGTTACGACCAGAAAAGCAGCAACTGCAGCAACCAGGATGGTGTTCTTTGGATCGAGGTGGGTCAAAGCCATACAGGGCAATCCTTCGAAAGAGGCATCCAGTTCCGACATAAACAGGGCCCATAAGACCATCCAGGGCTCGCATGTTCACATCAAAGAAAACAGTATTATGATTGGCATATCGATCAGAAGGGTCAATCCCCTCAAACCTCTGAGGGAACTGGACATAACAAATGCGGTCACCTCCTCGATCCATCATGAAGCACATGCCTTCCCTCATTGCCCGAGAGTTGTAGATATAGTGATCGCAGTCAAGGTTCAGGATGAATGGGCCATTTGACATAATTGCAGATGCCCGAACCAGGGCATTCATGGCACCTGCCTTCTTATTGTGATCATAGCCTGGGCGCTTCTCACGAGAAACATAAACCAGCAGTGGGAGACGAATATCAACATCAGTGAGATCAATAAGCCTATCATCAGCAGTCCCATGCAATGGTTCATCACTGGGAGGTTTCAGCATCACCTATGCAATCAAAATTTAAGAAATTGAAAAAGAAATGTCAGTAACACATTTTCAGCTTGTCTTGATCTTATTTTTCCATCAATGGAAAACTTCTTATAACTCATTATTACCAATCCAAAGAACAACAAAGGGCGAAAATATGTTCATATCTACTAGTTGAAAATGTGAAAAATGATATCTTCTGATAAGATATATACCTGTATTATACCAGCATGGTCACCACGAGAGTGCTCAGTTGTTGGATTCAACCAAGTCCCTGGCCAATGTGTACCATCAGCCATCCATGTTGCTTTTGGTATCTTCACAGTCTCTACAGGTTCATCTTCCCTATTCTGTCTCTGAAGCTTCATTGCCTTGATTTCCTCCCTTGCATGATAGGCATCAGACCTGCGGCGGATGGAATCTGGCAAACTATTGATGCGAACCTTGAATTCATCATACTCACGTTTAACTCGTCGACGGTCCTTGACAAAATCTGGTTTGACTTTATTCTTGTAAGGATCCCTCTTCAGATTGAAGTATGATTCTGGATTCCTGGGTTCAATATCATGTTTACGGCAAAATGGAACCCATGTATTAGCAAAACTTGCTGCCTCAGCCATGGCCTCAAATGTTAAAAGTGCTCCTCCATCATCAGAGACATAACAAGCAAGTTTTTCAACAGGATAATCTGCAGCTAGAATTGACAAAATAGTGTTTGCTGTGACAAGAGGTGGTTCTTTCTCTGGATCTGCAGTAGAGACAAAGACATCAATGCCTGGAAGGTCAGATTTTCCAGTAGGGTTACTAAGGCTCGGTGTTTCAAATTTGTCCTTCAACACATTAAGGTCTGTAGCACGATTGATTGGGCAGAGCTTGGGCAGTTGGTCAAGAAGCCATGAAAAAGCAAACCAAATTTCGCAAACCACAGACATTCCCCATAGCCAAATCGCATCATTATTTGGATGGTTGACCCTCCAAGCCAAAAACAATCCAAGAACAACAACTCGCACAAGAATTAGAAGCCTACAAGTTTACATAACACAGAACCAATGTCAATGTAATGATGGAACTCATAACGTTACCAACAACAAAGACATGAAAGCATGCAACGTACATGAAAAGCTCTTAAGAAAAGGAAATGGTCTGCTTCTAGTTAAAGAAAACTAATACAAACTGTTGCAAAAGCCAACCAAGCAGATAAATTTCTGATGAGAAGGCTAGTCTAGTGTCTTAAAAATCTAACAGTGACCTGGGCTCTATTCTGATTTTTTCTACTAGATGATTACACGAGTTGTATGTGAATACATGTTACTAATAAATTTTTTTAAAGTTACAATTTTGAGGCATATATAAGTAGTTTCTTTTCTTGTTTTTTTTATATTTATAAGCAATTTTATAATAAGAAAATTTAGGAAAATGCATAAAGTGAACCTTAGAATACCATAAGTGATATAAATTCAGTTTTGAGAGAATTCATATCATTTTATGCAGTAAAATACTACAAAAGTTAAACCTCATAAACCGGCAGACTAATCATATGCGGTTTTAAATAAAGGAAGGAAGGAGACAAGAAGGAGAGACAGGATTAACTTATTTCTCACCTTCCTAGTTTTATTATTACGTTGTGCAGTCATGTTAAGTTACCCTGCATATGCATGTCATTTTGCAGGGTAATTCTCATTACCGTCCTAGCTTGGACAGAAACATGACCAAATAAAAGCTCAGATTTTTCATAGTAGTCACAGTAAAATCTGAAAACATACAGAAGAAATATAACATGTGAGAGGATCTAGAAATTGAGAATATACCGATATGGGCTAAGAACAGCTGCTGGTATTTTTAATTTCCTAGTAAGTGGCCTCCATGGTTTGCTCATCAACTCTGTTGGCTCAGCAACTTCATCTTCTTTTCCATTTCCTAGATTGCCATCCTTTGGCCATATAGCATTCCCATAACCATAAGTGCCTCTAGTCTCAAACAGCCAACGGTTGTGATCAAAATCTCCCGTTTGACTCCTCATCAGCACTGACTTCGTCGACTTCATTAAAGACAACCTCCTCTCCATTTTGGACATTGTAGGTGGAGGAAGTGGAAGAGGCCTGGTATTATTATCCACAGCTGTTTCATCAAGATCTGTGTTCTTATATGGCTCCTTACATCCAGGGCATATTCCACCCCCGGTCTTCACAGCATCAATGTAACAATCTCGACAAATTTTGAAATCACACTCACAAGGGAGAATATCCAAACCACGTTCATCACTCATCACCTTCGCATCACACCCAGGAACTGCACAGGAAGATCCTTTTGCACCAGCCATCTGGGGATGGTTTGCTTCAGACTCAATCACCTTGTCCATAAGATGAGCTCGTGTAACACTATTGAATCCACCAGTAAACAGTGAATTTGACACGTATTGCTCTTCAACCTTCTGAGAAATAGAAGGGTCCATAGGCTGGTTGTCAGGGGTGGGTGGTATATGCACTGTATAGTTCATGAAATCACTATTACTCAGCTCACTATCGAGATCATCTCTTGAATAGCTCACATAACGACCTGATGAAGTTCTCCGCCCGAATGTCACTGTTGGAGGTACCGGAGGCTTATGTGACTCTGCTGCATCAGAGGAAACCGATAAAGATGATCGGCTCCCTTTGAAAGACTTGGAAGCCATATTTTAGCACCAGCAGAGAATTATCCCCGAGATCCTGAAATTGCATAATAAAAGAAAAGATCATCACTTGAAGCTCTACTAGAGATTTCACAAAAGATATCAAGCATTGTAGAAGAATCAAATACTGAAAACTACAATCTATTTTGCCATATCAACAGAAAAGTAAACTTAAAAATCACCCATGATTTGGAAACTTCAACACTATATGGTAAAGATATGTAAAGTTCAAATTAAGTCAAGATCTGCAAATAAAAATTTGAAGAACTCGCTATACAGCAGCAGATCGCTTCTAAACTGGTAAAACAAGAATTTTAGCTGCCAAGAGAGAGAAACTACTGCAAGGAGTGAATTCAGTTGAGTAAATCGTTTTTACTAAGCAGAATTGAAAAACTTTTCCTCGATCAACCACAGTTTCTTAGCAACCAAACAAAAAATAAAATCCTTTCATCTACAACACTAAAAACATCTCAAAGAACACAAACCTGCACGTAGAAAATCAAAGTACAAAGGAAGTAAACAAAGACAAAGAACTATAGCTCAAAACCAAATTTAAACTTCATTCCCAAAAAAAAAGCCAAAAGGTAACTCTACAAACCCAAATCTAAAAACACCCTTCATCCAAAACCTCATTTTTACCCTCTCTTTGCTCCCACATTTGCCCATCAACCAAACAAGAAGCCCCAAGAAAACAAAAACCCCAATTTACCTTGAAGGAAGAAAAGATCAAAACATGTCTGACAAAGGAAGAAACAGATCTCGGACTTAGCACTAGCACACCAACATAATGAAACGTTACCTTTTGTTTCTGTCTACTTATAAAAAAAACTGAAGTCCTTAAAAGGATTTCTTTTAGATCCCCTTTTGTCCAATCTTGACAAAGCCTTATTTGAGAACCTCTTAATAATCTGAACTATTCAAACTCCTTATTTTCTATGTTCCTCTGTCGTTGGCCTCCAATTGTGGTCTATGAAACTTGTAAGAACGAAAAAAAAGACCAAGTCGTGAGAAGCAGAAACTACAAGCATTAGGACATCAGAATGGTGACTTTATAGTTAATTTATGTCATAAGAAGAGAAAAACGACAGCATGTTTTTGCTTATATGGCTGAGTTGGGTTTTGTAATAAAAAGAGAAGCTTCTTTGCAACGGGGGTTTAATAGAGAAGCGGTGAAGTGAAGAAGAGGAGAACGTGTAAACAGAAAATGAAAACAAAGAGTTGGTCTTGAGTTGGATCGCCGGCTGTCCCAACAATTGAAGATTGTCCTGACCGGCTCTTTGTTTTGATGAGTGTGGACTTTGTTTTAGTAGGTGTTTGCTTTGGACAAGATTCAAAAAAAATAAATAAATAAAAAGGTTGCTTTCTTATTACCAAAAGGAGAAGAAAAAGGCTCATTAGTCATTAAGGTTAGTAGGATTATTTGGTTAAATTAAGAGAGAGGGTTTTATGGGAATTTTGCAGTGAGAATGAGAAGATAAGACAAAAAGGTATTGATGGCATTTTGGGAAAATGAAAGGCATTTCCATTTCTTTTGAGAATAATGGAATTGAAAACGTCTCTGAAGGAACATACATCCGAATAGAGACTATGAAGTTCATGTGCCAACTGACATTTTCCACCTTTTATTGTTTGTTTTATTTTTTGTCACAAAGGTGGATTTCGTTTTCCTTCAAAGAGAAAAGGAAAATAAAAGGTAAAAGTAGTATAAGATGAGCATACCAATGTCTATTGGATCAAATCGAAGAAGCTTGATGTCTTTTAAGTAAAATCTTGAATTTGAGTTTTATAAATGAAAAAAACACTATTGGAAGAGCTCCTCCAAATCATGCCTTACAGTAGCTCGACTCCTAATTAATCGAAATCAAAATTGATTTTCGGATACTGGGAGGTTTCAATAAAAAAAAAGTATAAGATGAGCATGACAATTAACATGCATGATTGAGATCATGGGAAAATCAAATGTTGGCTAGTAATTCACATAGTAATTAGTATTGTTGTTGCTTTTTCACAATAATGATTTTTCATGATGTATAAATCTCGATCTGCGTCGATATGCATCTTAATTTGTCTTCAAGAACTCTGCAATAAAGAAAATAATCAGAGGGTGCAGGGGCTTTCCCTTGCACACACACTCTGATGCTTAAGTTAGATAGGATTTTAGAGGGTTTCAATATGCAAAATAGAGATTAGGGTTTAAAAATAATACTTATGACCTATTTATAGGAGTTATTTGGTGCGTAGTTACGATTAAGACCCACAGCTTAAATGGTAACTTAGTGGATCTTTCAAGGCCCTTCTTAGTCTTTTTTCCTCTTAGGCTTAGACTACCATTAGGCCCAATATTCTTTAACTTGACTTATATTAAGGCCCAATGACATTTAGTAAGACCCTCATCAATTGCTCCCCACTCTTACACAGAGTATACCCTGTGGAAGAGTATATAAGGGTTTTTTTTTATTAAAGTCATGTCAATGCATTTTTCTTCTTGTGCCATTTTTCTTCTGTGGAAGAGTATACCCTACTTAGTGCACTTTTCACTTCAAGCATTTTTCTTCTTGTGTGTGGCTTACCTCACCCATTTTTCGCTTCAAGCCCTTACACTTTTTGTCTTCATACATAACTTACATCGCGCACTTTTTGCTTCAAGTCCATGCATAACCTACTTTGCGCACTTTTCACTTTAGGCCTTTTTCTTCTTGTGCGTGGCTTACCTCACACATTTTTCGCTTCAAGCCCTTGTACTTTGTTATCATCATGCATGACTTACATCACGCATAGCCTACTTTACGCATTTTTGCTTCAAGCCTTTTTTTCCTTGTTTGTGGCTTACCTCGCGCATTTTTCACTTCAAGCTCTTGCACCTTTTGTCATAATGCATGACTTACATCACACACTTTTGCTTCAAGTCCATGCATAGCCTACTTTGCTCATTTTTGCTTCAGGCTTTTTTTTCCTTGTGTGTGGCTTAGCTCGCGCATTTTTCACTTCAAGCTCTTGCACCTTTTGTCATAATGCATGACTTACATCACACACTTTTCGCTTCAAGTTCATACATAGCCTACTTTGCTCATTTTTCTCTTCAGGCTTTTTTCTTTGAGCGCGTGGCTTACCTTGTTCATTTTTCACTTCAAGCCTGGACACTTTTTGTCTTCATGCATGATTTACATCGCGTAGTTTTTCGCTTCAGGCCTTTTTTTTATGTGGCTTACCTTGCGTATTTTTTGCTTCAAGCCCTTTTTTTCTTGTGCATGACTTACCTCGCACATTTTTCACTTTAAATCCTTGCACTTTTTGTCATCATGCATGACTTATATAGTGCACTTTTCGCTTCAAGTTCATGCATAGTCTACTTCGCATATTTTTCACTTCAAGCTTTTTTCTTTGAGTATGTGGCTTACCTCGTGCATTTTTCACTTCAAGCCCATGCACTTTTTGTCTTCATGCATGACTTACATTGTGCACTTTTCGCTTCAGGCTTTTTTTTTGTGCGTGGCTTACTTCGCGCATTTTTCGTTTCAAGCCCTTGCACTTTTTATCATCATGCATGACTTACATCGCACACTTTTTGCTTCAAGTCCATGCATAGCCTACTTCACGCATTTTTCACTTCATGCCTTTTTTTCTTATGCGTGGCTTACCTCGTGCATTTTTCGTTTCAAACCCTTGCACTTTTTGTCATCATGCATGACATACATTGCGCACTTTTTGCTTCAAGTCCATGCATTGCCTACTTCACGCATTTTTCGTTCAGGCTTTTTACTTTGACTGCATGGCTTACCTCATGCATTTTTCACTTCAAAGCCCAGCCACCTTTTGTCTTCATGCATGACTTGCATCGCACACTTTTCGCTTCAAGTCCATGCGTAGCCTATTTTGTGCACTTTTTGCTTCGAGCCTTTTTCTTCGAGTGCATGACTTACCTCGCACATTTTTCGCTTCAAGCCCAAGCACTTTGGTCTTCATACATGATTTACATTGCGCACTTTTCGCTTCAAGTCCATGCATAGCCTACTTCACACACTTTTCATTCCAGGCCTTTTTTCTTCAAGTGCGTGGCTTATCTCATGTATTTTTTACTTCAAGCACTTACACTTTGAACATGAATAGCCTCCCTCACGCATTTTTCGCTTCAAGCTATTTGCATGTTGTGTTATATTTCTCCTTCCTATTACGAGACTTCTTTGATTGATTTGTTTGTGTTGCTCCCCAAGTGCCATCGTTGGCGAGCTAGGCTTATAATAGAGTGCCTAACGAGCAAGGCTGATACGAACCTGCATGTTTGCTAACATATAAGACATAATGGATTATGTACTTAGGATTAGGTATATTATAGCGAAGACAAGCGATAATAAAAAGATAAGGTGTTCAGGCTTAGCAAAGAATGTAAGGTATAAACGCATTATCATGATACTAAGAATGAATAACAATAATCCAAAGAGTAATGTAGATATTTTATTTTTATAAACTATATTTGTTGCGGAATGCAGCTTATCATGAGATAGGAAAAGAGAGATTACTACAATTTCATGCTTGCTAATATCCATGAATACGATTGTATTCTAGTTTATGTGAATGGCAAATATGAGAAGACGATCATATAAACTTTTAAAGCGTTCAAGATAATAAACAAATTGAAGTTCTAGATAAATTCATGAATGAATAACAAAACGAATTAGCTTAATGAGTTTTGGCAACATAAGAAAATTTTATATGACCAAAATCATAATATCACACATGTAAATTCTTACCATTATTGGTAATATAAATGAGCAAAAATAGAATAAATGCTTCCTAGAAGTAGTCTTATCATATATGACATGATATTATCGAAGCATATAATTGGGCAATTTTAATTATATATCACCAAATTTGATGAAATCATAAAGTTTAAGATATAATTGAATATTTTAAAAGCTTACGTGTACAAACTTGATGCATTATTCTGTCCATTAATGTTCAAGATACAGCCATACAGGTTGCTCAAAGTAAACCCTCAACATACATTTGGGTTTCAATAGATGCATAAGACAAATTTATACTCATTTTTAACCATTTAAAATCTATTCTCCTTGGTTGTGTTGGCTCTACCGAGAGGGGGGTGAATCAGTTTTTATACTAATTTTGGCTTTTCTAAGGATTTAATTCACAAATACAATAGATAAAGCAATAATGAAATAAATGCAATAAGTAAAGAAGGATAAAAGAAGCAAACACAGATTTTATAGAGGTTCGGCTAATCTCTTGCCTACGTCCTCTCTCCTTGATCCTCTTGTCAAGGGGTTGATTCCACTCTTCCTTTGGAATTCTTACAAACCACTTCAAGGTGTGGTGATACCTCTTACACTTTCTCTTGATGGCTTAGAAACAACCTTCTAAGTCTATCCCCTTACAATGCTACCCTCACTCTTACAATAATAACCTCACAAGGTTTGCTCACACCTTTGAGAATCAGTAATTTGAGTGAGTAGGTGAAGAACAAAGTAATTTCCAACAAATGGAGTACAAAGAGTAAATGTTTCTGCTAGGATTTCTTTCTTGAATGTATAAGAGTTTCTTCAGTGCTTCTTATGCCTCCAAACTTCATAAATGCTTCTATTTATAACCCACCAAACGATTAGAACGGTTGGTGAAGCATTTAATGCAAATTCTCCCGTTGAAACCCTCAAAAACTAGCCATTAGAGTCAGGTCTCGTGCAAAGGGATCGATCCCTTTTCAAAAAGGATCGATCCTTTTTCTCCAGAACGCTTTCCAACTCTTTCCCGGATGGCTCGAAGCATTCTGTCACTTTGGGATCGATCCCTCTACAGTAGGGATCGATCCCTTTTATCTAGTACACTTTCCTGCACTTAATTTGCTGCAAAGTTTATGGCTTTTGTGATTCTAAGTCAGTTTAAAACCTTCTAACACTTTTCTAAGAGTATTTACTGACTTTTTCAATTGAAATCGCAATCCAAGACTTTGTTAAAATAATTTCAATCATTGAGTTCATTCAAAGCAAATTTTCTAGTATAAAAATCATTTTTAAGCTTGCTTGAGTTTTGTCATTTTTAAAATACTTGTCAATTTAAAGCTAACAATCTGCCCCTTTTTGATATGACAAAACTTAAGGTAAATTTGCTTATCATTTTGACATCATGAAAATCATTTTGCTTAGCTCCCCCTCAATTTATACATGGAAGAATATTTTGCCTGAAAATCACTTTGCTTTGCTCCCCTTTAATTTATGCATGAAAAAAAAAATTACCCTAGGAATTCTCCCCCTTTTTGACATATCAAGAAAGAAAGCAAGTAGGATGACATAAAGAGAAATGGTCAGATGTATAAGTCAATTTAAAGCAAAGTGATAAACCAGGCCAATGGAAATGTAGATCAAGCCAAATTCATATAGAGATAAATCATAAGACATGCCATAGAAACAAAGATTGCAAAGAGTCGAACATCAAAATACACCAGTCAGATTGAGAAACATAAGACTAAAATACCATAAACATACTAGAAAAGGTTATAAACATAAGGCTAAAAACATCATAAACACTAGTCATAGGAGAAGATCATAATAAGCTAAATGCTCATCTCGCTCAACAATCACAATCGACGCTGAGAAAATGTCTTGTGATATTGGTCCATGAAGTCCTCTTGCTGCATACGAATATCTTGGACCTCATCGTACAAAGCAGCTTGCGTCTTCTCCACATTGTCGAGACGAATATTGAGTTGACCAAATTGACCATCGAGCTGATCAAAGCGCTGTGTGAAGGTTTGCTAGAGATGTTAAAGCGTGAGCATGATCTGGTCATTAGATACGGACCCCAATGGTGCAGAGGAAGAAGCAGGGGCTTCCGCTCACTAGAATGTTCGGGAGATGGAGGAGCGCCATGAGCCTTTTTCCATACTACAGTATCACCGTGCTAACGAGAATACCATCCAAGATTGTGTAGTGTAGCAAGGTTGATGGTGTTACCGGGTTCGAGAAGGACACCAGCCTCATATGAACAATCAACGCCGTGATCAAGCAGATAAAAATCAAGTGGCTGTGGGAAGACAATTGTGTGGACCTTGCCAAGAACAATCTTCACCCAATCTTGGAGAATGAAATGAGCAAGGTCTGGCTGGTCATCATCAGGGGAATGAATGTGGTGGAGCCAGAAGCGATCAAGGCGTCGGAGTTGAGAATATTTCATCTCGAGCGGGCGAAGATTCCAAGATATTATAATGTGAAGAAGTCTTGCAAAGATGGGAAGGTCACCCGCACGATCATTGACGATATTAAATTCTAATAGGACGTTGACATTTTCGTGCACAAGACCATCCTCCGGAATGCGAAAGGCACGCGAGAGAGAATATTTGGTGATCTTAACATCTCGACCCATAACAAAAGATTGAAGTCCCACAACCTTGCATGGGTCATTCGGAGAATAGATAAGTTTGGCATTTGAAAAGAAGGCTCGAATAATGTTTAACGGAACCGGAGTGTTGATTTTGAGAAAGTGTGTCCAATGGAAGGCTTCAAATTTTGCCAAGTACGGAACGTTAATGGATTCCAAGAAACCGAAATCAATTGGACGACAGTGTTTAATATGCATATTGGCAAATTGGGTATGGTAGCGATGTTTCTCTTTCGCATTGCGAAAACATCGATTAAAAGCCGTTGGAACGGAAGAGGAGGAGGAAGAAGGATGAGCTCTTTTCCTTGTCGAGGCATGTTTGATTTTAGGAGCCATGTAAAGGGAAGGTTGAGTTCAAAAGGTGAAGGAAATTTCGTTTGGGAATTTCACCGAACAGGTGCTGGGCATAGGTTTGATGAGCTATGGATGAGTGTATGGGGAAATGGAAACCTATCCAACAACATAATACCACAGATCAATATGCAAGCAATAAGTTTGATGAAGATATGATGCGGAAATAGTCAAAGGATGCTAAGTTATAAACACTAGAAGGTAGATAAAAAACATGGATTGATGTGAAATGAAAACTATAGCATAGTGAAAATTGATGCAGAAACTAGAGATGAGTTAATAAGATATGATGAAATAATCAAGATATGCAAGAAAAATTGATGAAAATGAGTGAAGAACACTTACAATTGAAATGTTGGGTGAATAGTGATGAACACAAGGAGGATGAGAGGAAGTTGAAATTGATGAAGATTTAGTATGAAAGGATGAGGAGAAGTGAAAGAGAAGGATAAAAGAGGAAAAATGGTGAAGAAAGGAGACGATTTGGTGTAGAAATGGTGTAAATCTTGAAGTTTTGGGGAAGGAGAATGGAGGGGGGGACGTTGCTGTGGATGGGGAAGGTGAATAGTGTGAGAAAAGAGAGGAAATCCCGACTTTTAACAAGGGCCTCTCATGGATTCTGACCGAGGGGATCGATCCCTTTACAGGGGGGATCGATCCCTTTTTGGCAGAATACACTCCTGCCCATTCTGATGCTAACGGATCAATCCGATGGTGAAACGGATCGATCCCTCATAGCAAAAATCTAGATTTCTAAGCCAAAATGACCCAGGAATCAATCCAATTTGCATAAGAATTAACCCCTTAGTCCATTGCCTCAGTGTTGATGCAGAAAAATGATTTGAAACTTAAAGAACTTATGCATTTTCATTGTTTAAAATCAAATTTTGGTTTGGCCACTTGGGATGCATGAGATATAACTTGAAAACTGCAGGAAAAGTGCAGAAAAATGCAGAAAAATTGTATAAATATGCAAAAATGATGCAGAACAGTTTTGAACAACAAGTGACCATGATGGTGATAGTGTCTTAAACATCAGAAATGGGTTTTGGTTAATGAAGAGAGTTTAACATGATTAAGCACACAAAGTTCAACAATTCAATCTCAAAAAGCTAAGAACATGAACAGTAACATGGTAAGTTAAGGTCATGAATTGCAAGTGGTAATTATATTCTCCAGATTTCTTTCTTGCAAGCATCACAACCAACTTAAGCCATTCATTCAACATCAAACAATTCAAGGAGTATTCATAATACCTAATTCACCTCTAAGAGTGTAAAATCTCTCCTTGTCCAAGGGTTTTGTGAAGATATCAGCTAATTGGTGCAAGGTATCTATATACTCTAGAATTATGTTCCTTTTTTGCACATGATCTCGTATAAAATGATGTCTAATCTCAATGTGCTTGGTTCTAGAGTGTTGGATGGGATTTTTTGTAAGGTTGATAGCACTAGTGTTGTCACACTTAATAGGAACTTGGTTCATTTCTATCCCATAGTCTCTCATTTGTTGTCTAGTCCACAAGACTTGAGCACAGCAACTTCCGGAAGCTATATATTCAGCCTCGGTTGTGGATTGAGCTATGCTATTTTGTTTCTTAGAGAACCATGAAATAAGCCTACTTCCTAAGAATTGACATGTTCCCGATGTGCTTTTCCTATCCACTTTGCATCCACCAAAATCAGCATCAGAATAAGCATGGAGAGCAAGTGTAGAATCTTTAGGATACCAAAGTCCTAAGGAAGAGGTGTCTTTAAGGTATCTAAGGATTCTTTTTACTGCTTGTAAGTGTGATTCTCTAGGAGATGACTGAAATCTAGCACACAAGCATACACTAAACATTATATCGAGTCTACTAGCAGTTAAATATAGCAATGAACCAATTATAGACCTATGTAGTTTAGTGTATATACACTTTCCTCCTTCATCCTTATCAAGCTTGATATTTGTGCTCATTGGTGTAGAGTAAGGTTTAGACTCATCCATTCCAAATCTTTTGAGCAAATCTTTAGTGTACTTAGGTTGATTTATGAAAATACCTTCTTTGCATTGTTTAACTTGAAGTCCTAGAAAGAAGGTTAGCTCTCCCATCATACTCATTTCAAATTCACTTTGCATTAATTTTGAGAAATCTTTACACAATGACTCATTTGTGATCCAAAAATGATATCATCCACATAAATTTGAACTACTAATAAGTCATCACCCTTAGATTGGATAAACAAGGTGGTGTCTACTTTGCCTCTTGCAAAACCTTTTTCAATTAAAAACTTTGAAAGTCTTTCATACCAAGCTCTAGGAGCTTGTTTTAATCCATATAAAGCCTTTGATAGTTTAAAAACATGGTTAGGAAACTTTGGATTTTCAAAACCGGGAGGTTGTTCAACATAAACCTCTTCATTTGTGTAACCATTTAAAAATCACTTTTTACATCCATTTGATATAATTTAAAATCTTTGTAACATGCAAAGGCAAGTAGCATCCTAATGGCTTCTAATCTAGCTACCAGAGCATATGTTTCATCATAGTCTATTCCTTCTTCTTGGCTATATCCTTGAGCCACTAACCTAGCCTTGTTTCTAACAATAGTGCTATTCTCATCCATCTTATTCTTGAATATCCATTTGGTTCCAATGATGGGATAATCATTAGGTCTTTCTACTAGTGTCCACACTTTGCTTCTCTCAAATTGATTTAATTCCTCTTGCATGACCATAATCCAATTTTCATCTTTCAAGGCCTCATCTACATTCTTTGGCTCAAGTTGTGACACAAAGGCTACATATTGACATATGTTTCTATAGGTTGACCTAGTTCTAACGCCAATGTTTGGATCTCCAACAATATCATTTTCCTTCACATAACCAAGTTCTCTTGGACACCTAGATTCTTTTTCAATTATTTCTTATTCCATGGACTCCTTATTTTTGTTAATATTAAGATCTTCTAATTGTTCTCTAACACCCTTATCTTGGGATGGATCAACTATAGGTTCATCAAAGATCTCTACTTCATCATCAAAAATGGTCTACTAGTGATATTTGATTCATCAAAGATTACATGAATTGACTCTTCTACTACAAGTGTTCTTTTATTGAAAACTCTATAAGCCTTAGAATTTAAAGAAAAACCAAGAAAAATACCTTCATCACTTTTTGCATCAAATTTTCCTAGGTTATCTTTACCATTGTTCAAAACAAAACATTTACATCCAAATGGGTGAAAATAACTTATGTTAGGCCTTTTTCCTTTATAAAGCTCATAGGGAGTTTTCTTTAAAATAAGCCTTACCATAGCTTTATTTATAACATAGCAAGCAGTATTTATTGCTTCAGCCCAAAAATATTTAGGTAAGTTATTTTCACAAAGCATGGTTCTAGCCATTTCTTCTAAGGTTCTATTTCTCCTTTCAACCACCCCATTTTGTTGAGGAGTTCTAGGAGCTGAGAAATTATGACTAATACCATTTTCATTGCAAAATGTATCAAAACCAAGATTTTCAAATTCTTTTCCATGATCACTTCTAATACTAGTAATAGAGTAACCTTTTTCATTTTGAACAAGTTTTGAGAAAACTATAAATTTGTCTAAGGCTTCATTTTTCACACTTAAGAAGAACACCCAAGTGAACCTAGTGTAATCATCAACTATGACAAAACCACAGTGTTTTCCTCCTAAGCTAGTTGTCCTAGTTAGTCCAAAGAGATCTAAGTGGAGAAGTTGAAGTGATTTAGAGGTTGTAACACACTTCTTAGATTTAAATGATATTCTCTTGCGTTTCCCTCTTACACATGCCTCACAAATTTTATCATTTTCAAATTGAAGCTTAGGCAAGCCTACCACTAAGTCTCCTTTGACTAATTTAGATAAAACATGCATGTTAGCATGACCTAGTCTTCTATGCCATAACCAAGGTTCATCTTCTCTAGTGGCAATAAAGCATACATTCTTGCTATTTAGTTCATCTAAATTAACAATATAAATGTTTCCTTGTCTATGTCCAATAAAGAGAATTTGATTAGTTTTAGCATCAACAACATTGCAACATAAAGCATCAAAGACAACTTTAAAACCTTTGTCACACAATTGACTAATACTAAGCAAATTATATTTAAAACCTCTAACATACAAAACATTCTCAATAGTTGAGGAAGAGTTACCAATGGAGCCAATTCCTTCAATTTGTCCTTTGGAGTTGTCCCCAAATGTGACTTCTCCACCACTTTTATGCTTTAGGAACTTGAATTGGCCCTTGTCACCCGTCATGTGTCTTGAGCATCCACTATCAAGGTACCAATGCTCATTGCACTTAGCCTTGTAGCAATACTCTTCCTCCTACATACAAACACATCAAGCTTTCATCTTAGGTACTTAAATTTTCTTAGGTCTTTGAGAATTAGTACTAATAATTTTTGATCCTTTAGGGATCCATTTCATTTTTAAGGACTCATCACTTGAATTTAAAACATGTTTAAGCACCCAAATCTTGACAGCCATTTTTCCTTTAATCATGGTCTTCCTAGAGGTGCATGCTTGTGAAGAATATCCTAGTTTATTACATAATGTGCACAAAACAAATTTTCTATCTTTAACTAGGAAATTTTTTAGATGAGTTTCTTTGTTTGATGCATTATAGTCTAACCCTTCTCTATCAAAGAATGCTCTTTGGGATTCCAACATATGATCAAGTTTTTGTTGATCTATATAAAATCTAGAAAATGAGTTTTGCAAATTAGTGTTCTTTTTGTTTAATTCTTCTATTTCTAGATTTGCATTTTCTAATTTCTTAGCACATTCTAATTTAACATTCATAAGCATTTTATTTTCCTTTTTCAACTTAGAGATCATTTTCTTATATTTCAAATTCATGCATTCAAATGCATTTGCTAACTCATCAAATGCATCTTGCAATTCATCAAAAGTGTATTCATTAGTATCTAATGAGTTAGATGTTACCTTCAAAAGCCATAAAATAAAGGTTGGCTACTTCGTCTTCCACATTCTCTTCATCGGGGCAATCACTATCACTCCATGTAGCCACCATTACCTTCTTCTTTGGTTTCTTCTCATTTTGCTTTCTATAAAGAGGACAATCAAATTTAATATGACCAGGTTTTTGCATTCATAACAAATAATTTGGTCCTTTTCTTTCCTACTAGTTTCTCCTCTATTGAACTCTCTCCTAGGAGGTCGCCTAGAGTTTCCACTAGCTCTCATCCTCATGAATTTGTTGAATCTCTTGGCGAACATAGCCATTTCTAAATCCTCATCATCACCACTTTCATCATGATCGTCTTTTGATTCCTCAATTGTGGTGGACTTTAGAGCTACTCCAACTTTCTTTGGGAGATCTTGATTTCTCTTAATTTTTTTCTCATAAGTAAGTAAAGATCCCATAAGTTCATCTAATGAGAGTGTATGAGGATCCTTGGATTTCTCAATAGCAGTGACTTTAGCTTCCCATGATTTAGGTAAGCTATTGAGTATCTTTTTCACCATTTCTACATTGGAGTATGTTTTTCCTAAGGCTTTAAGACCATTTATGATGTCAGCAAACCTAGTAAACATGTCACTAATTGACTCATCATTCTTCATTCTAAACATTTCATAGTCTTGAGTGAGCATGCCTACTTTTGTTTCCTTTGACTTGTGTGGTTCCCTCATGTGTGATGGCTAGTTTATCCCAAATTTGTTTAGCATTCTCACATTGTGAAACTCGATTATATTCATTTGGTCCTAATGCACAAAATAGTGTGTGCATTGCCTTAGCATTTAGTTGTGCCATTCTAATATCGGTAGTATCCCACTCATCCTCTTTCTTTGGCACATCCTCCCCATCTATTTTCTTAATAGGGACAAGAGGACCTTTAACTATAATTCTCCACGCTTCATAATCATTAGCTTGAATGAATAACATCATCCTAGTCTTCCAATAAGCATAATTTTCACCATTGAAGATTGGTGGTCTAATCGTAGAGTGTCCCTCTCCTACCAAAGGTGCAGATACACTAGTTTGAGCCATCTAGATCGTTTTTACTCGAAGGGAATTACTTCTAATAGATTCTCGAGTCCAAGCTCTGATACCAATTGTTGGCTTTACCGAGAGGGGGGTGAATTGGTTTTTATACTAATTTTGGCTTTTCTAAGGATTTAATTCACAAATGCAATAGATAAAGCAATAATGAAATAAATGCAATAAGTAAAGAAGGATAAGGAAGCAAACACAGATTTTATAGAGGTTCGGCCAATCTCTTGCCTACATCCTCTCTCTTTGATCCTCTTGTCAAGGGTTGATTCCACTCTTCCTTTGGAATTCTTACAAACCACTTCAAGGTGTGGTGATACCTCTTACACTTTCTCTTGATGGCTTAGAAACAACCTTCTAAGTCTATCCCCTTACAATGCTACCCTCACTCTTACAATAATAACCTCACAAGGTTTGCTCACACCTTTAGGAATCAGTAATTTGAGTGAGTAGGTGAAGAACAAAGTAATTTCCAACAAATGGAGTACAAAGAGTAAATGTTTCTGCTAGGATTTCTTTCTTGAATGTATAAGAGTTTCTTCAGTGCTTCTTGTAGACACCTAACTTTGTCTGAGCAAATTTAAAATAAATAAATAAAACATTATTGAAAGCAAGTCAACCTTTCAGTCAAACCTTATACCAAGCCTATTAAAAGAGTTGACTTGAAAGATTTGGAAAGAAATAAATATTAAAAGAAACAAATAAATAAGAGATACAAATGCTTGTAATAATAAATGAAACGGGTCAAACAAAAAATGATTGAATAAAAAAAATCCCACAGCCATGATCATGGGTCGGAATTGAGGAAAAAAAGATTAATATTTTCGTCCTCTCCTTAAAAGATCAAAATGAAATAAAAGAGGGTACACGGTTTTAGGAAGAGGGATTTTTTTTTCATTTTAAAAGGGGGAGTCTGCTAGGGTTTTGCAGGGGGGACCTTTATACAGAAAAAAGAAACACGGAAGAAAAAACCCTACGGCTCTTGGTGACCAAAGCTACCATCTGCCAACATCATCCTTTGTCTGCGTCTTCCACTCCTTTACCATCATCATCTTTTCACCACTGTTCATCTTCATTTCCATCACTGAGCCATTTTAAAACCGTCTCCTACAACTGTTCACTGTCACCATTCTTTTTCCTCTTCACCGCATCCCTCTGCTCTTGTTGAGCCCGATCTAGATTGAGACAACCTGGGTCATTTATTCTGTGTTCATCGTCACCATCAGTCACCATCTTGTTGCCGATTGGTGCTTGGATTGTGGTCATGCGAGGTTCTGACTCCAACACCAAAACGTTTGTTGTCGCTCCACACATCATCTTCGTCGATTGCACTGCTGCTTTGCTACACAACCAACCTTGCTCCTCCACTTTGACGACCGAGAAGATTTTTTGTCCAGCCACCACGCAAGATGCCTGCACCGCTTGTAGCTTCCTGCATTACACCCCTGTGCCTATCCTTCTCGCAACATCGCTTCATCCTCGCGTTGCCACCATTACCACCAGATTCAACACTGTTGGCTCTTATAGGCTATACCGAGAGGGGGGTGAATCGGTTTTTCACTAACCTTAGGTTCGTTTTTCGGTTTCTCTAAATTCTCTAGCCTATATTGATATTTTCTAAGTTCTCTTAGCTAGGCAATTATACAATATAAATTCAATGCAATAAACACAAATATAATTGCAAGAAAGTAAAGAGAAAAAGGATAGAGAAATGTACACAAGTGATTTATAGAGGTTCGGCAACCTTGCCTACGTCCTCTACCTTGAGACGCTCCCAAGGATTTTCCCAAATTCACTATCCTTGAATTTGTTACACTCCCTCTTTTCAAGGCTCAAGAGAAACCTCTCTCTTTTCAAGGCTCAAGAGTAACCTCTCTCTTTTCTAGGCTCAAGAGTAACCTCCCTCTTTTTCCTAGGCTAAAGAGTAACCTCCCTCTTTTTCAAGGCTCAAG
Source organism: Heritiera fomes (assembly GCA_032173925.1). Taxonomy (NCBI): domain Eukaryota; kingdom Viridiplantae; phylum Streptophyta; class Magnoliopsida; order Malvales; family Malvaceae; genus Heritiera; species Heritiera fomes. The sequence goes on along the minus strand of JAPDPM010000001.1, from coordinate 20,649,170 downwards.
AGAAACCTCCCATTTACAAGGAATGAAATGAGTTTACAAATGAGTAATCAAAGAAAGCCTCTAGATAGGCAAGTGATTACAGACATTAAGCATAATGAAAAACCTATACAATATTTGTGCTTTTCTATACAAGGAATATGAGAGTGATAGAAGATATTGAATTCTAGCTCTTGAATTGTTGTTGAGGCTTGAGGATTTGAGGAAAATGAGTATTGGAGTTGATTGAGTAGTTCCTGTTGCTTTCTCTATTTATAGTCCCTTGGATGTATTCTAGCCGTTGGGTGGAGCCAAATCTCGGATATTATCGTTGTCTCACAAAAACTAGCCGTTATAGGCTATTTTTGAGCAAAGGGATCGATCCTGCTATAGTGGGGATCGATCCCTTTTGTCCAAACTCTTGATTCTGGGCTTCAGGGACCTTGGGAAGACTTTCTGCCAAAAAGGGATCGATCCTGCTATAGTGGGGATCGATCCTTTTCTTCCAGAGGGCATTTTTCCTGCACTTTTGGGTTAGAAATGATATGACCTTTGATCCTAATTCAACCCAAAACATTTATAAGTTTTAAGGGAGTTTTTCTTGACTTTCTCAAATGAAAATATTGTCCAAGAAATCATCAAGTGATTTTCTAAAATGTTTATAAAGAATTAAGACCAATAAGAATATGCATCATTAAATCATGGTCTTAATGTTTGATATGAACACTTGAAATGTATTGAGAAAATCATGTGTGAAAAGGCAAATTTACAATATGAATTAAAACATTAAAGCTTACTTAAGTTTTTGTCATTTCAAAATATATATTGCAATTTAAAGCTAACAATCTCCCCCTTTTTGATATGACAAAACTTAACGTAAATTTGCTTTGAAAATTATTTGATAGAATACTCCCCCTCAAATAAAGCAGGATTTTATAAAGCTCCCCCTTAATATAAGCATGGGTTTTGAAATTGAATTTTCCCTCATTATCTCTCCCCCTTAATATCTCTCCCTATATCAATCTCTCCCCCTTTTTGTCATAGCAAAAAGAAGGAAAAATAATAAAAAATATGCTCCCCCTAAAATCATGGCTATGTGAGAACAAATAAAGATGCTCCATCCAACAAGAAACATGTTAGTACATGGGACTTATAGCACAAATAAATAAGTCAATATTCTCAAAGAGTATGAAATATTTATGCAATGAATATGACTTATGATCCTATACCAATTGTTTATAAATAATTTTGATACCAATTGTTGATAAGTAATTTTGCAAGAAGGTTCCAATTGGTAAGAAGTTAAGCAAGCACCTAAGTGTATCAATTGTTCTCTAAGGTCCAACTAAGGTGCATGGAAATACATCATGATTATGAGCTAAAATTATATAACATATCATATGCTTGTGCTCATAAATCATTCTCAAGAAATATTGTGCCTAGAATTAAGATATATAGCAATTAACTACAAATTCTAGCACACAAGAGTTTCATGCAAGAATATCCTAAGAAAATTCTCCTCTATTTGTCATTTTAAACTAAAGAGCATGAGAGAATTATCAATTTAAAGCTCATACCAATTGGCAATTTAGATTTGGCTTACCAATTATTGAAAATATGGTTACCAATGATACTAATTGTTATTTCAATCTAAATACCAATTGTTACTAATGGTTGACTTAGGCATTTTGCATGAATCCAATATTTATGTGTAATGTGTTCATGTCAAGAAAATACTCATTCTAAATATGCAAGAACACAACACATATCATCAAATATGCATATGGATCAATTAATCATTAGTCCACTATCATAAAGTATTAATCCATATTCATATTCACAAATTTATGCCATATGGAAGATTCATAAAATCAAGATATTCAAGCAAACACATTTTCTTCCATGGTTTCAAGCATAAAAATCCTATGCTCATTTTCCAATTCAAGTCCTTAACCAATTATGAGCAAGGAAAGATTCAACATTACCATTTTAATCAATTAATAGCCATATCCCTAGTTGTTATTATCATTTAAAGTTCTAGAGGGTATATGCTATTTTAACTAAAATGGTTTCACCTAAGTGAATCAATATTATCAAGCTAAAATATATTTTATCATTAAAATCCATAAACTATGAGTGAGGTTAAGCACTTAATATCATGAAATAACTATTCTCATCTCATAGGCATGATTATTGATTCAACTTAAGCAAACATGCATGTTCATCATCAAAACAATCAAGAGTTTATGCATGTGTATCAATTGTTTGTGTTGTCATTAATGCTCAAGTTCCATAATAGCTATAAAGAATTAATTTCATGGATGATAAATTTTCATGTAACTCGACATTTATGATTCATTTATCATCACTAATTATAAGCCAAGGAAAAGTATGACCTTTTACCAATTGTTGAATTTACATTTAAAGTCAATCCTCAATGTCAAGTTTTAATTATTCTTCCACTAGATGTATAATTATCATGAAACCTAGAGTGGAGTAGTTGAGTCAAGCTAATACACATAATCCTAGAAGCATGCTTGACTAAGATGAACAAAAGATATGAAAAACACTCATTATGCACAAGTTCATCAAATTCTCAAATATATCCATAAATCATTGAAATAAATCTCAAAATTATGTTTAAGCATTCATTGAAAGTATGTTTGAAGATTATTTCAAGAGTTATGCAAATCATGAATGTTTTCAACAATAAAAATGATTTTGCACTTGTGAGCTCAAGAAAAATGGTATTGATTGTTGAAAGTGATACCATTTGTTGGAAATGATATTAATTGATGAAGTTGAGGCATGATATCAATGAAAAATGAATCTTCATATATTAAAGATCATCAAAAAGAAGTTAAAACAATAAATTTTATGCTTATACAAAAGATAGTGTGAAACTAACAAAAGATCCTCCCAATTTTCAGTTTAAACATGCAAGAGAGCCTTTTCTGGCCTGGGGGGATCGATCCTGCTACAGTGGGGATCGATCCCTCATATGTTTCCTGCAAATTCTGCAGTTGTTTTGACAGAAAATTGAACTAGTGAGGTACCAAAACTCCGTTTTTGAGTAATTTAAGTCCATGTAAAGGTTTAAACATTTGTAAAACATGATTTTGGACTTGTATGAATGAAAAATCTGAATGAAAAACCATTTTACAAAAGATTTTGCAATTTTGGAAGGATTTTCACCAATAAAAGCATTTTTGGCCTCAAAGGGGGTCATTTTGAGATTTATGCATATTTTGGCCAAACCAATGCATTGAATTACATAAATATGTCAAAACAAACTTGTTCACATAGGTTTTAGGCACATATATCATTAAAACATACATCTTGTGAACAACATGCCATGATTTCCAACATACATATTCTTCATTAAAGCTCATGACATGGTATTTTGCATGTATGACACATTTATCAGCTTTTGAGCAACTAAATGTATTATCTAAGCATATCAAACTTGCTCAAACTACAGAAATTCAATAATCATTTCAAAATTGCTAAACATGCTTTTCATCCAATAATCCTATGCCTCAAGAACTATCCATCAACCACTCAAAAATTATTTTTCATGCTTTTTGATCAATCATTCAACTCACAAAGATTATCAATCACATTTCTCATCAATGCACAAATAATCAAATAAAAGTTTTAAGGAGTAAAGAATTAAGCTTACAAAACTCCTTTGCTTGAGTATGCTTTGCCTTGAATTGTTGAGTCCACATTGAGCTATCCTTTGAAGAATTGTTGTGATTTGTCAAAGATGGATCCTCAAGCTTTTCCTTTTTCTCATTGGCACAAGCAAACTCCATAAGGATGTGTTGAGCATTTAAACTCCATTGTTCCATTGTATTCCCATGCTCTAACACTCCTACAACAAATACATTCAAGCATGCTTTGGTACCCAAATTTTCTTGGGTCCATGAGAGTTAGTGCAAACAATTTTTGATCCTTTTGGGATCCATTTCAAGCTCAAATCATCATTATTTATTGCATGCTTTGGCACCCACATTTTTCTAACCACTCTTCCTCTAAATGTGGTTTTTCTATTTGTGCATGCTTGTGAAGTGTGGCCTATTCTATTGCAAAGTGAGCATGTGAGAGATAAATCATGCATGGTATTTTTGCTCACTAGGAAATTTTTAAGATGAGTTTCTTTTTGTTTTTCATTATAGCCTAACCCATCTTTGTCAAAGAAAGCTCTTTGGGTCTCTAACATTTGATCTAGCTTTTGTTGACCCATATAAACCTAGAAAATGAGTTATGCAAATTTGTGTTCTTTTTATTTAACTCATTTATTTCTAAGTTTGCCTCTTCTAATTTCTTTTGAAATGCTAATTTAGCATTCAATAGCTCATCATTTTCCATTTTTAATTTTGTGATCATTTTCTTGTATTTTGAGTTCATGCATTCAAATTCACTAGCTAGCTCATCAAAAGCATCCTGTAAATCATCATAAGAATGATCATTGCATTCACTAGAGCTAGGTTTCTCCTTTTCAACATCAATAGTCAAAGAGCTAGGATTTGCCAATTTATCTTTAATATCTTCTAATTTCTTTTCTAGCTCTAATTTCACCTTTGTGAGTTCATCATTCTTTGAGCCTAGATCTTTTATTTTCTCCTCCAACTCAACATTTGTATTGATCAAAATTTCATTCTCTTTTCTAAATTTATTTAACTTTTTGTTATATTTTGCATGCATTGATTTATATTCATCACTTAGCTCACTAAATGCATTTTGAAGCTCATCAAATGAATATTCTTCTAAAGTTTGTGAGCTAGTCTCAAAATCATCACCTAAAGCCATTTATGATCGTTTTGCTCGGTAGAGGTTAGTCTAAATCAATTTCGAGCCCAAGCTCTGATACCAATTGTTGGCTCTGATACCAATTGTTGGCTCTGATAGGCTATACCGAGAGGGGGGTGAATCGGTTTTTCACTAACCTTAGGTTCGTTTTTCGGTTTCTCTAAATTCTCTAGCCTATATTGATATTTTCTAAGTTCTCTTAGCTAGGTAATTATACAATATAAATTCAATGCAATAAACACAAATATAATTGCAAGAAAGTAAAGAGAGAAAGGATAGAGAAATGTACACAAGTGATTTATAGAGGTTCGGCAACCTTGCCTAAGTCCTCTACCTTGAGACGCTCCCAAGGATTTTCCCAAATTCACTATCCTTGAATTTGTTACACTCCCTCTTTTCAAGGCTTAAGAGAAACCTCTCTCTTTTCAAGGCTCAAGAGTAACCTCTCTCTTTTCTAGGCTCAAGAGTAACCTCCCTCTTTTTCCTAGGCTAAAGAGTAACCTCTCTCTTTTTCAAGGCTCAAGAGAAACCTCCCCTTCACAAGGAATGAAATGAGTTTACAAATGAGTAATCAAAGAAAGCCTCTAGATAGGCAAGTGATTACAGACATTAAGCACAATGAAAAGCCTATACAATATTTGTGCTTTTCTATACAAGGAATATGAGAGTGATAGAAGATATTGAATTCTGGCTCTTGAATTGTTGTTGAGGCTTGAGGATTTGAGGAAAATGAGTATTGGAGTTGATTGAGTAGTTCCTGTTGCTTTCTTTAGCTTCTAAGCCTCTATTTATAGTCCCTTGGATGTATTCTAGCCGTTGGGTGGAGCCAAATCTCGGACATTACCGTTGTCTCACAATAACTAGCCGTTATAGGCTATTTTCGAGCAAAGGGATCAATCCTGCTACAGTGGGGATCGATCCCTTTTGTCCAGACTCTTGATTCTGGGCTTCAGGGACCTTGGGAAGACTTTCTGCCAAAAAGGGATCGATCCTGCTACAGTGGGGATCGATCCGTTTCTTCCAGAGGACATTTTTCCTGCACTTTTGGGTTAGAAATGATATGACCTTTGATCCTAATTCAACCCAAAACATTTATAAGTTTTAAGGGAGTTTTTCTTGACTTTCTCAAATGAAAATATTGTCCAAGAAATCATCAAGTGATTTTCTAAAATGTTTATAAAGAATTAAGACCAATAAGAATATGCATCATTAAATCATGGTCTTAATGTTTGATATGAACACTTGAAATGTATTGAGAAAATCATGTGTGAAAAGGCAAATTTACAATATAAATTAAAACATTAAAGCTTACTTAAGTTTTTGTCATTTCAAAATATATATTGCAATTTAAAGCTAACAAACACCATTTTAATTTCAGCCCCTGCCGCCTGTCGCCCACTGCTGCTACGCTCTGCTGTGCGCCAAGCCTCGCTATACCACCATCTTGCTACTGCTTAAAGCCTGTTGCCTAACTCTACGCTGCTGCTTTGTGTGAAAGAGAAAGAAAGCAAAGAATAAAAAGGAAACGAATAGTGAAGATACAGAAGAGCTATCAGCCACGAAAATTTCCTTGTAATTCGACAAGTAAAAAAAAAGAAATAGAGAAGAGGCAGTTCGTTGGTGCAGCTAACCCATGTAATTGCTGCAAAATAGAACAGAACCGTGGCTGCAGTAGGGCATATAGAGCTGGGCAAAACCTTGAACCGAGGCGGTGGTTGGAGTGTGTGGCTTTGCTGTTTGTTGCTGGTTGCGTGAGGGTTGATTGAATAGTTGAAGAAGAGAAGCTGACGAAACCGTGGGCTGCTGTTGTAGGAGCTGACCGAATTTTGCTGGAAGCTAGAGAGAAAGTGAAAAGAGTTTGCTGTGGACCGAACATAAGTGAAGCAAGGTTGACGTTGCTGCAAAATAAAGTTTGGTTTGTATAAGTGCTTGCGTCGCCCTTTTGCAACCTCACATTTGCTCCTTGTCTTGTTGCCGTTCTCTTTGCTGCCATCACTGTTTCTCGCACGTTCTACTGCTCGGTATAGGTGCGCCACTTCTGCTACACTTCCATAAGCCTGGCGTTGATCCGGTTTTAGTGCCCCTGCACAGCACCGTCCTCGCTTCGCTACCCGGGTCCCTGTTGCTGTGTTGACCTCTGCTGAATTGTTGCTATTGTTGAAAGCCACGTGTGCTGTTCGTTTGCTCCCACACTTGGCTTCATGCTTTTGTCTACATCACGTCCATCATTTGTTAGGAATGAAGTAAAGGAGTAAAAACGAGAGGGCCCACTGCAACGTCATAGTTTTGGTTTCATTGAGGTACATACGTTTTATTCATACTTTTGCTTGACTTTGCATTCATGGAGAATCACTAATAATAATTTATTATCCTTAAGACATTTCATACATTAAGGCATGTTCACACACGTGTGCGTAGATATGTTTTTTAAATAATGTAAAAAAAATATTTTTCAAATGTAGGATTTATAAAATAATTAAGTAGTAATTAAAACAAAGGAAATGAATTATTTATAAAATTATTAATAAAAGTTAATTCCGATAATAGGATCTCTTAGAAATCGCAAGTAGCGATTCTTTGATAATCCTTAGGGTCGAGATAAATCCTTAATGTCACCAGCGTATTGGGACATTTAAGTGATTTTATTTCGATATAAAGAAAATATTAATGAGATTTCTTAGTATAAAAAAATAAATATAAAAATGGTAATAAAAAATAATAATAATAAAAAATAGGTAAATACAAGAAAATAGTAAGTGAATAGAAATAAAAACTTTTAAATAAAGTAAAAATTTGGGAATTAAAATAAATAAATAAATGTAAATACACATCTTAAATATAAAAAGTCCCCGATGATAGGATTCTTTAGAAATCACAAGTAGTGATTCTTTGATTATCCTTAGGGTCAAAATAAAATATTTGAATATTACCAGCGTATTGGGGTATTCAAATAATTTTAGTTCGATATTAAGATTTCTAATATAATCAACTTATATGAAATAAACTAACACTAAAATAATAAATAAATAAATATTTTAAACAAACAAATAAACAAGACTTCAAAATAGAGAGTAAAACAAATTAAAAATAAATAAGATATAAATAAATTCCGATGATGAGATGTTACGGAACTCACAAGTAGTGATTCCTAACTGATCTCTAGGTGAGAGAGATCTGCTGAATGTTACCAGCATATTGGAATATTTAGTATGATTTTTCAATAAAAATAAAATTTTATAAAATCAGTGAATTTCAAAAGCAATAATATAAATATAAAAGATAATAAAAATAAAATGAAATAATGGATTTCTCATGTGCATCATCTATATTTTGATTGCATCATTTGCATCCATGAAATTTCAAAATAAGTGTGAATCTCCCGAGGATGAGATTCTATAGAAATCGCAAGTAGCGATTCTTAAGAAATCTTTAGGTGAGGAAATTATTCGAAATGCTACCAAAAGTATTGGGGTACTTCGAAATAATTTTCAATACAAAAGATTTTCACTTATTTTAAATAAAAAAATAAAACTTAAATATTTCAAAATAAAACAAATAATAAAATGGTTTCAAATAAATGGAGTTCTTTTTAAATATTTAATTAAGATCATTTTATTAAGATCAAAAGATAAGATATAATTAAGTGGTACCGTTTTTTAACGGGCGTTGTGGGGGTGCTAATCCTTCCCCACGCGTAACCGAACTCCCGAACCCAAACTTTGTTTTCGCAGACCAAAAATTATTTTTTTGATAAAGCTTAATTAATTTTAAGATTTTATTAAAAAGATAAATAATTTTAGGTGACCAATCACACTTAGCCAAAAAAGATTGGTGGCGACTCCTCTTTGTGTTTTTTTTCAAAATCGTCTAGCGATCGAGTCCCCGGACGAAAATCGTTACGACACTTCTTGTGCCTCCAAACTTCATAAATGCTTCTATTTATAACCCACCAAACGATTAGAACGGTTGGTGAAGCATTTAATGCAAATTCTTCCATTGAAACCCTCAAAAACTAGCCGTTGGAGTCAGGTCTCGTGCAAAGGGATCAATCCATTTTCAAAAAGGATCGATCCTTTTTCTCCAGAACGCTTTCCAACTCTTTCCCGGATGGCTCGAAGCATTCTGTCACTTTGGGATCGATCCCTTTTATCCAGTACACTTTTCTGCACTTAATTTGCTGCAAAGTTTATGGCTTTTGTGATTCTAAGTCAGTTCAAAACCTTCTAACACTTTTCTAAGAGTATTTACTGACTTTTTCAATTGAAATCGCAATCCAAGACTTTGTTAAAATAATTTCAATCATTGAGTTCATTCAAAGCAAATTTTCTGGTATAAAAATCATTTTTAAGCTTGCTTGAGTTTTGTCATTTTCAAAATACTTGTCAATTTAAAGCTAACAGGTTGCTTCATGCTTAATGCATGATCTCCGGTGGTGGACCCAAGATTTTAGATTGGGGGGTGGGGAGGGGGAAACCATATACATAACAAAATTAATTATTCAATAAAATCAGTGACTAACTTAAAATTTTTTATTTAGCATCTAATATATTATTTTACCAAAAATATAGAACATATATGTAAAATATGACATTCCATATATAATCGATCTCTTTCAGGGGTGAATTTTGGGGATAATATGGGCAACTGCTCCCATTGACATCTTTACATTCCTTAAAATATTTTATATAAATGGTAAGAAAATTTTAGTTTTGTTTTATATATTTTTTGCTCTTATTGAAAATGAAATATATATATATATATGACATTTAAATATTGAACAAATTATAATTGTAATAAATATGTTTTTCTTGCAAGACTATTATAAATTAGGAAAATAACAAAAACAAAAGCTAAATGATGATTTTTTTTACCTCACCCATAATTTTTCCTTCGTATTATATCAAACCATTAACAACTTCAGTAGAGAGAAAATGAAACTAAAAAAGTAACAAGGATAATGAAGTCATTAAACTAGAAAAAAATTAAAGAGTGGATTATTTCTTATTCAAACAAGAAATTTGTATAGAAAAACCAAGAAATTTAATAAGCAATGATTTTTTTAAAGAGTGGATTATTTCTTATTGAAAAGCACTACATCATTTTATTCTTACATGGTTCAAAGATTATGTTAACCAGTTGGAATATAGTGTATAGAAAAATGTCACTTTTTGCTTGTGTTGTTATTATTATAGATCGGATATTGAAGAGCGAGGAAGTGGTGATTGTTTTTTATCAAATGGATTGACAAATTGGAAAAGGAAAAGATTTGATATTTATGATGGAGGTCTTGGTTATGTTTGCAACAAAGCTTAAAAATCTTGTCAAAATTTACTAAATCAAAAGCAATGTATCCAATTTGCTATAAAAAATAGTTTATTGAGGTATTACTTTCTAAGAAAATTTTGAGTGTCAAGGATTCGTGGGCAAAATTATGATGGAGCAAGCAACAAACAAGCTAAATTCTATGGTTTAAAAACTCAAATCTTAAAAATGAATGCATCGTCTTATTATGTACATTGTTGTGCTCATCAACTTCAATAAACACTTGTAGTTGTGACAAAAAACCATGTTCAAATTACATTGCTCTTAAACATTGTCATAATGCACTGATTATTGTTGGAACTTCATGTAATTGAATAGATATTCTTCAAGAAAAGCAACTTAATAAATTTGTTGACATTTTACGAGTTGATGAACTTTCCATAGGAAGAGGTTCACATTATGAGTCTTTTATTAATTTGATCTTTATGTTAATTAGATTCATAATTGATGTGCTTGAAATTGGTGTAAAGGATGAAATTAGCTTTGACCAAAGAAACGAGGCTTGTGCCTTATTAGATTTGACAAAATCTTTGCTTTCAACTTTTATTTGATGAAAAATATCTTGGCAATTTCCAATGAATTATCTTTGGCATTGCAAAGGTGAGATAAAGATATTGTGAATGCAATGGTTTTTTCCTAGTAACTAAACAACAACAATCAATGACAAGAGATGATGTATGAGAATTTTTGCACAATGAGGTTTCTTTATTTTGTGAAAAAAAAAATAAGATTATCATCCTTAATATGGATAATATGTTTATAACTCGCAAAGAAAACCTCTACGCAATGTTCAAATGATGATAATTTTACATCCTTACAAAATTGAGTCATTTTACACAATGGTCTATATGTAATTTTTAAGAGCTTAACAATCATTTTAGGGCTAGTATGGATGGGCAATGAGATCGGCTCTAATGAGATTGAAAAAAATATACCATTAAAGATATATGTTTTTTAATAAAACAATAATAATAATAATTTAAATCAAAGGACAAACAAGTAATTTTAAGTCTCCAAAATTTTGTCCTATTCTATTAAAGAGTGGCTAGTTGCACTACATTGGTGCTAACTGGGCATCCAAACTAAGCCTTAATGAGGTGAATATGGAATTATTTTATTTTTATATTTTCTTAAAAACTTTATGATACTTTTTGCAAGCTTTAATTTTAAAAAAAGTGATTTGTCTTACTTAATTTTGTCTGGCTAAGTTTTCTAATGTAGAGCTACTTGTTCTTGACAAACTTGAAATACATTGTTGATTTAAGATCATAGCCTTTAATTTAAAAAAAATGATTTGTCTTACTTAATTTTATCTGGCTAAGTTTTCTAATGTAGAGCTACTTGTTCTTGACAAACTTGAAATACATTGTTGATTTAAGATTATAGGAGGAGTTTACGAAGTTGAAAAGCATCAATGACTTTTTCATAAAACCTGTTGAGATTTAGAAAGATATTGTGTACCTATTAGTGTACTTGTAATAGGCAATGAGATTGAAAAAAAAAAAAGATCATTAAGAATATATATTTTTTTAATAAAATAAAAATATTAAATTAAAATTAAGGGTGAAAAAGATAATTTTATCTTTTCACTTTTCTGTTTGTATCTTATTGTTTATTCACTGGTCTCACCGCAACAGAGGTGTGGTGAGAACCAAACCCACCCTAAATTGATAGTTTGATTAAACCTATAAAGAAAAGATATATTCTATAATATTGATAATAAAACATTTTCATAACATTTTTGAATATAAAAACTGTAAAAAAAACAATTACAATGTATTATCATACTATAGAAACAAAACAATTTTATATTTTAATTAATATATTTTAAGTATTGTATATATTATATATTAATTTGCTCCCACTAGACATAAATTCTGAATCTTGAAACTCATAGTTTTTTTTTTGTTACAAAAGAAATAGATAAAAATAACACCATACCTCATGCATCAGCATCTACCAGATCATGGAGACAATGAGGAAGGTCATCCACCTTCTGAAAATCTACCTCAAGATCACAGGCCAGCTTCGCAAGTTTGTCAGCACAGAAGTTTTCCTTCATGTAAGAAGGACATAAATCTACTTTCCAGGCTCTACTCATGAGTTCTCTAATATCAGCAAATAGGCAACCATGAGGATGAACTTTGAGATCTGCATCTTTGATTGTTGTAACATGAAACGTCCAATCACTTGAAAAAAAAAAAGACAAAGTCTTCACTTAATGATACATTGATACATCAAAGGACTTGCACATTTTCATTAAGAGTTGCCCCAATATTCTTTGTTCCAATGTTTTTGTCCCATTTAATGTAATAAAAAATTATTGATTAAATTCAAAAATGAAATCGGGTGCATAAATTTATAAATAAATAAATCTTTAAAGTTTAATCAATATATTTTTATCATATCGAATATGATAAAATATTTGGGATAAAAATGTTTGGATGAATACTATTTTTCAAAATGTAATAAACTATAAATGAAAATAACGTGATTATTTTATACAATTTTCATCGAATAAGCATATTTTATTTTAACTTCTAGTTAAATAACCAATGTCATTATTGTTGTCTTGCCTTTAATGATATAAAATAAAAATTAATGTTTTGCTCTCAAATCTCAATATACTTGGTATTACATGTGTTCATGAATCAAATCACGTCCAATTCTGAGATATTTGGTATCTTTGATTTACTTTTTACTTGATTAACAGGTAGCATTAAGGCTTTTGCTTGATTAAAAAAAAGTAAGAATGAAAAATTTATTAATCTAAAATATAAGTTAAAAAAATGGTTTTTAAATATGATTATTAGATTAATAAATTTTTTAATTTTACCTCTTTTCATCATTTTTATCAAACAAAATCTAAAGATTTAATTTAAAGTTTATACTTAATGCATACAATGCATAAATTTCATACAACGTCATTAAACCATATCATTATGTCTCATTATTAGTCTTTTTAATAATATTTTTAAAAAACTTTTTATTTTAAAATTTATAATTTAATGAAGTGTTATGATTTTTTGTGTAAATCACAAATATTTTTATCCGTTTTAATGATTTGAAACTAATTATGTTCGAAATTTCGTCACGGTTAATCTTCATCCCTCTTCAAAAATATGTTTAATGAAAATCGAACTCCGATAATTCTTTTCATAAACTCAATTTACATTACTAACTGAACTACAATCAATAGATTATGATTTTTTTGAGAATGCATAAAATTTATAGTTTGGCCATATATTAAATATAAAGCTTTAATTTAATAGGATATGATTAGATTTTCGAAAGTATTAATTTTTTGAATGATAACAAAATGATAGAAAAAGAAACCGAGTACAATATGAAGCGCAGCAGCTGAGTAAAACCTTGAAGCGTGGCCGCTCAACGTGTAAACGTGTTGACGTGTCAAAGGCTAGTTGTTATTTTGCCGGACTCCTCTCAAGATTTCTCAATCCTCTACGAATGCAAACCTTGTATATTAACTGAGATCGTTTCCTATCGGCCTCTAAAAAGTTGCCAGTTGTCTATTCGGGATATACCGGCGCTCATATAATTGGCTCTTCATTGGGAAAAGTGTTTCCCTTTCCTCTGTACTTTTGGGTTCCTAAAATGCCCTTACATAGTTTTTGGGTTTCAATGTTCGGTTGCCAAAACAGCCATTGGTTATGGCTTTATTTGCAGAAATGCCATTGAACCTGAATGCGGAAAAAGCGCAATGATTATCGAGCGCTAGTCTGTTTCCTTTTCTCTCTCTCTCATACGGATATTCCTCTCAAGAATGTCATGTTCACATTGCTAATGGAGCGTGTCAACGGCTCTACGAGGTTTTATTATATTTTATTTTTTAAGCTTAATAGCAAAATATATTTTTAACATTTTGTATAAAATAAAAGAAATTATATATAATGCACTGACAGTATATAATTTTTATATATTATCAGTCAATCATGAAATGACATTTTATATGGAAGTCTTTAAAAATAAATATTAACAAAGTTTTCAATTTTATTTTTAAGGACTTATACATTTTTAGATTTTGTTTATTTATGAGGTGTCATCATATGATTAACTAACAGTGTGTAGGAACTATATACTATCAGTGCATCAAATATAATCTCAAAATAGAATTATGCTCTCAACATTTTATCGTATAATAATTAGTTAATAAATTTTTATTTTATTATAAATAAACACTCAACCTATCAATTAATACAATTGAGTTCAGATTTATTAAATGACACTAATTACTATTTAAACATCCTGCATAGAAGCTAACGTAGATAGCTTAGTTGGCTGCTATGTGACATACTATGTGTGCAATATTAACTGAAGTTAATGTTATTTAACGAATTTGAACTTAACTGTATGATTTTGAAAGGTTAAATTTATTTACAATAAAATAAAAATTTATAAATTAATTTTCATGCAATAAAATATTAAAAGTTTATATATATATATATATATTGGATTTATATATGATGCACTGACAGTGTATAGTTTTTATACACTGTCAATGTACCAAAGGTTGACACCTCATTAATAGGCCCTTTTGGGTAAATTAAAAAAATTATTTATATTTGCATATAAGGGCCTATTGATGAGGTATTAACCTCTGATGAATTGATAGTATATATAAAATATACACTGTCAGTGCATTATATACAAACTTACATATTTTTTGTCCAAAAGATTTAGGTTATATTTGATTATTAAATCTATCTTTTATTATTTTGTTATGGACATTCCTTGAAGAGTATTTATTAATTGGGCTACCATTAAGCCCATGAATCTAGCCCAAATCGCCAGTTATATTTCTATTTAATTTTTTATAAAATAATTTAAAAATATTAAAATATTTTAAAAATATAATTTTAATTTTTTCATAATACATGCAAAGAAAATAATACACAGAAAAAGTCAGCTATATTTTTTCAAGCATCAATTGCGCGTAACCTAAGTCTAACTGTTTATAAAATATTAATAATTATAAATAAATGTGTCTATGAATTGAAACGGACGAAATTCAAATTAATTTTTATTGATCAACATATTTTAAAAAGATTTAATACTTAAATATATCTTTTATGTTTATCACAAAATAAAATTATACTTTCGACTTTTAATTACACGAAAATCAGTCCTAAACTTTTTAAACTAATGAAATTAAGGACATTTTCGTTAATTTCATCTAACGCTGTTAAGTTTTATTACTGTATAAAAGTAATGGAAATTAAAAAAATTAACAGAAATATATTTAATTTTGTTATTTTGAAATGTTTAGAATTGACTTTTATACAATTAAACGTTGAGGTCTTAATTCTATTTTATAGCAAACATAGGGGCATATTTAGATATTAAACTTTTTTTAAAAATGAAGAACTAAATTTGTCTATTACATAATATTTAGTATTTGTATATCAAAATTATAATAATATTAAGATTATTATCCTCTCTATCATCAATAGAGTTTTTTTAACTCTACAAGTAGAGTTAAAATAATGATATATGTCTTTTAAAAATTGATATGGCAAAAGTCCATCTACACTGGGCCAAGCCCAAAGATCATTGGAGGCCCCACGCGGCACACGGTCATTGGGACACGCGGCCTACAGCGAGAGAAGCTAGCCTGCGACAGATAATCTGTCGCAGGCGACAGACTCCCTCTATCGCGAAGGCAGTACGTGGCCACTCGCCTCTCGCCTGGCGAGAGGCCTCTGCCGCCCGGTAAGGTGTCGAGCCATAGGGTCTCTCGCAGGCGACAGGCTCGTGTCGACTCCGAGATCCACGGAAGATGCATCCTATTGGGAAACAAACTCTTGGTATCAAATCTTGAATATTCGCCTATAAATAGGCCCCATGTATAATTCTATTCTTAACTTTTTCTGACGACTGGCTTTTACGTTTCCCAATACCTAAGAACTGAGGGCTGACTTAAGCATCGGAGTGTCTACGCAGGGAACCACCCCTGCGTCCCTCTGACTTTTTACTATTTTACAGAAGCTTTTGGAGGACACGTGGAGACAGATTACGACCATTTACGTCAGCATATCTTTATTGTTGTTTTGTACAACAACAATTGGCGCCGTCTGTGGGAAACGTATAAAAGCCAATCAAACTTCTTAAGATGGTGAGAACTAGATCTACTAACGTGAGAACAGGCAGTGATGAGAATTCCGTGAGTTCCCCTGAACAGCCAATACGCCATAGAAATCAGGTGAACAGAGAAGATGAGAGGATGACTGTATTTATAGCCGAATTCGAGGCCCTAAGGCGGCAGAGTGAAGAAACGACCCATGCGTTGAAAGCCATGGTAGACTTATTCAAAGGGGTTCTCCCGACATTAGGTCTACCGCCGGCTGTACAGAATTTGGTGGGAGAAACAAGTCGAGGGGCTCCGCCCCGTGCTAATGGGCGACAGGAGGATGCGACAGCGGTGAATCCTCCGCTGCGACAGGAGAACCTTCTCGTAGAAGAGAATGACATACACCAGGATGCGGCAGGACTGGGGAGCGGAGTGCCTGTCGCAGGGACCCAGCGGGAGGCTGATGAGGCCGTAAATCTCGAACCCGCGGAAGGGGTCAGGCGACAGGTGTCTGGTGTCGGGCGGCAGGTGCCGGATGTCAGGCGACAGGAGTCTGGTGTTGCGCGGCAGGCACCATGGCGACAGGGTTTCGACCGGGCGGCAGGGTCTTCCGCCCACCACCATGATTTGACAAATACTGCTGGTATTGGAGGTGCCGGAAGGAACGGTGACGATGACCTAAGCATTTGGGGAGCCGGATCAGAATTCGATCCCACTTGGTGTACACAAATGGCTCGAACTGAAGCGCCTCAAGGAAAGGGAAAGGAAATAGTTGCCGAGGACCTGCCCGATTCATCTCACGCCAGAAATCAAATCACTCCCCCAATTGATATGAAGAAAATGATAGAACAGGTGCTCGAAGAGAAAAAATTGGTGTCCGCAGAGGAGAGCCAGAGGAGAAGAGTACCGTTTTGCACGACCATCTTGCAGAAACCCTTACCGCCAAAATTCAAGATGCCACAGATGGCTACCTACACAGGAAAGACAGACCCCTATGATCATATGCAAAATTATGAAGCATTGATGTTACTACATGGATGGGAAGATGAAATAATGTGCAGGGCCTTTTCTCTAACTTTAACCGGGCATGCAATGAAGTGGTTTAATAACCTGACTGAGGGGTCTATTGTCTCTTTTGACCAACTCCGAAATGAGTTTCTTAAGGCGTTCGCAGTGAATAGTCAGAGAAGGAAAGAACCAACCTATTTGCTTACTCTCAAGCAAGGAGTTAAGGAGTCATTGAAGAGTTACGTCGATCGATTCAGAGACGCTACTCTGGAAGTGCGAGACTTACAAGTTGGTATAGCTGTGGCAGCCATGTTACAAGGGACAAGGTCTGAAAAACTGCAAGAGTCCCTATCATTAGACCAGCCCATTACAATTTCGGACCTACTTTCCCGAGCCAATAAATACGTCACCCAAGAAGAAGTAATGAAAATGGTGGGTAATGGAGAATCTAAGGAAGGAAGGAAACGAGGAAGAGAAGTCCCCGAAGCATCCTCTAGTCAGTCGAGGAGGGTTAACAAAACCTCTACAATGAAGTATACCGCTTATACCCCGCTTACTGAGTCTCGAACTTCCGTATTAGCTGCTATTGAGGGATCAGGTCTTATACGGTTCCCAAGGAAAGCATCCGGGGTTCTGGGCCGTGACACAGACTCTTACTGTAACTACCATTCCACACATGGGCATCCAACGGAAAAATGTAGGGATTTAATGAATCAGCTGGAGCAGCTAGCACGTGATGGAAAGATAAATCAGTTTGTGTGGAAAAGCAATAGGAACACTTATCCTGCACGAGGCAGAGGAAATTACTTTAGAGACAACTCTAGAGACAGAAGAGGTGGAAATAGGGGAACTGCAAGGCAGGATGATGGTAACAGGAGAGAAAATGACAAGAGAACAGATAAAAAGGATAGAGAAGAGGACAATGAACCCACAGGGCCTGCTATTAATGTGATATCCGGGGGTAAATCGTTGGCTGGTTCATCTTCCTCGTCTCGAAAGTCTTACGCTTGGCAAGCTTATCAAGTTAACTCGGTAATGGAAGAAAAGCATGGTGAGGAGCCCATCACTTTTACGCCAGCCAATAGAGAAGATGTAATGATCCCCCATGATGACCCAATGGTGATTTCGGCAGTGATAGCAAAGCATCCAGTAAGTCGTATCCTGGTTGATAATGGAAGTTCGGTGAATTTGATATACTGGAGTTGCTTTGAGAAAATGAACATCTCGAATGATAGACTGAAGCCAGTTCCTACACCATTGTATGGCTTCTCAGGAGAAAAAGTGAAGGTCGAAGGCGCAGTTCAGCTGCCTGTGACATTGGGGGAAAGCCCGAAATGTGTCACTCGACAGGTGTTATTCATGGTGGTAAAGGCAACGTCGGTAGCATATAACATGATATTCGGACGACCATTGTTGAATGATATGAGAGCGGTCGTACATCCATGCTATCTGTTAATGAAATTCCCAACCCCCCGTGGTGTCGGACAAGTGAGAGGAGATCAAAAGAAGGCTAGGACATGTAATATCGCGTCCACCACATGTAAAGGGATTCAAAGGAAGGAAACCCTTATGATTGAAAAACCGCCTAAACCAGAACCTGATGAAAAGATGGAACCAGTTCAAGTAGATAGAGAAGATGAAACTAAGGTGGTGTATGTGGGGAGTCATCTGTCTGAAAAAGCAAAAGAAGAAATAATTCAGTGCCTGAAGGAAAATGCTGATGTTTTCGCATGGACCCCCGCGGATATGCCCGGGATTAATCCCAATGTCGCTTGTCACCGGTTAAACATAGTCTCAGGAGCAAAACCAATCAAGCAAAAGAAGAGGAATTTTGCTCCGGAAAGACAGCGGATCATAAATGAAGAAATCTCAAAGTTATTGCAGGCAGGATTTATCAGAGAAGTGAATTATCCCGAATGGTTGGCTAATGTTGTAATGGTGAGGAAAGCCAACGGAAAATGGAGGATGTGCGTAGACTTCACAGATTTGAACAAGGCTTGCCCCAAGGATTCATATCCGCTACCTCGAATCGACAAGATGGTAGACGAAACTTGTGGATATGAATTGCTTAGCTTCTTAGATGCCTTTTCAGGATACCACCAGATCATGATGCATCCAGAAGATGAGGAGAAAACCTCATTCATTACCGATAGTGGAACATATTGCTATCGGGTAATGCCGTTCGGTCTGAAAAACGCAGGGGCAACCTATCAACGCATGGTGAACAAGGTATTCAAAGACCTTTTGGGCAACACCATGGAGGCTTATGTTGATGACATGATTATAAAAAGCCAAAGGGAAGAGTCTCACGCCGAGAAAATGACAAAGGTGTTTAACGTGTTGCGGCAGTACGAAATGAAATTGAACCCCAATAAATGCTCATTTGGGGTGAGATCCGGAAAATTCTTGGGATTCATGATCACTAATCGAGGGATAGAAGCTAATCCCGAGAAGGTCCAAGCCATCCTGGACATGAGACCACCCAGTACTGTTAAAGAGATTCAAAGGTTGACAGGGAGGATAGCTGCTTTGAATCGCTTCTTGTCTAAATCAGCTGAAAGAAGCTTGCCATTCTTCAAAGCAATAAGAGCCGGAAAAGACTTCAAATGGACAGAAGAGTGCAATAGTGCTTTTGAGCAGTTGAAGGATTACTTGAAAGAGTTGCCACTATTGTCTCGGCCACAAAATGGAGACCATCTCTTCATGTATCTCGGCGTAGGAGAGAAGGCCGTAAGTGCAGTCTTACTGAGAAGAGAAGGAGATAAGGACTGTCCCATCTATTATGTGAGCAAAGTTCTGCTAGATACCGAAGCAAGATACCCCTTAGTCGAAAGAGTAGTTCTATCCTTGGTGATGGCGACTCGGAAGTTACGACCTTACTTCCAAGCCCACTCAGTGGATGTCTTGACAGATCAGCCCCTACGACAAATACTACAGAAACCAGAACATTCTGGACGCTTAACGAAATGGGCCATTGAATTAAGCGAATATGACATACACTTCCAACCTCGCCAAGCAATAAAAGGGCAGGCACTAGCCGACTTTATCGTAGAATGCACTGGTCGGGAGACTCAAGCAGATACCGGATTAGCTTGGTGGAAGTTATATGTTGACGGAGCTCGCAACATGGATGGTAGTGGAGCTGGAATCGTGCTAACTTCACCCGAAGGGGAGACCTATGAGTATTCCCTGCGTTTCAATTTCTCAAGCTCGAACAATATAGCTGAATATGAAGCCTTAATAGCTAGAATGAAACTGGCGGAGAAACTAGAAGCTAGTAATCTGATGGCCCATAGCGATTCACAATTAGTGGTCAACCAGTTCTCGGGAGAGTACGAAGCACGAGAGCCGACTTTGGTCCCCTATCTACAGAAAGTGCGATTATTAGCACAATCGTTTCAGAACTTTCAACTGACCCAGATAAACCGATCCGAAAACAGTCATGCGGATGCCCTCTCAACGTTGGCTTCCTCAAGAGGACTAAAAGGCGGTATGGTCAAAGTGGAATCACTCGCTAGGCCAAGTATCGAAGAAGAGGATGTCTGCGACGTCGAGGTCGGAGGTGATTGGAGGGGCCCAATCAAAGACTACATAATGGGGGGCACACTCCCAACTGACAAAGATGAAAGACGACGGTTGAAATTGCAAAGTGCAAGATTTACTGTGGTAAATGGAGAACTCTACAAACGTGGATTTACCATGCCTTTGCTAAAGTGTCTAGGACCGCAACAGGCTGAGTACACCCTAGCTGAAGTTCATGAGGGGATATGCGGTGAACACCTAGGGGCCCGAGCTTTGGCCACGAAAATATTGCGTGCAGGATTTTATTGGCCTACCCTTAAGAAGGACGCCACTGACAAGGTGCGAAAGTGCGAAAAATGCTAAAAGTTCGCCCCTATAGTTACTGCACCAGTCTCGACCCTCCAAAGTACTCTTCAGCCGACACCATTCGCACAATGGGGGTTAGACATCCTGGGACCTTTTCCCTTGGGCACAGGACAAAGGAAATATTTGTTAGTAGCCACAGACTACTTCACCAAGTGGATAGAGGCGGAACCTTTGGCTACGATTTCTGAAAAAAAGGTGGAAGCAATGGTTTGGAGGGAGATTATTTGCCGTTTTGGGATCCCCCGAGTGCTTAACGCGGACCATGGGAAACAGTTCGATTGTGACGCATTTCGAACATTTTGTGAAGGACTGGGCATCCAGTTGAGAATCTCCTCTGTATCTTATCCTCAAGCTAATGGACAAGCCGAAGTGAGTAACCGAACCATACTGCATGGTCTGAAGACCAGACTGGATAAGGCGAAGGGAGCATGGGTAGATGAACTCCCTAGTGTCCTATGGGCCTACAGAACGACAAGCAGAGTATCAACAGGGGAAACGCCATTCAATTTGGTATATGGGACTGAAGCCCTCATCCCGGTTGAAATTGGAGCCGAGTCACCTAGATTGGTCCCTTACATCGAAGAGGTTAACTCCCAGGGACTAAAGGAGAATCTAGACTTGATCAATGAGTTGCGAGACACGGCAAAAATGAGATTAGCTGCATACCAGCAAAGAATAGCCGCCCATTACAACGCACGAGTTAAGAACAGAGAACTGCAAGAAGGAGACCTGGTACTGAGAAAGTCAGCGATTACAAACGCCCATAGGGAAGACGGGAAACTCCGAGCTAATTGGGAAGGACCTTACAGAATCAGGAAGATGATCGGGCCTAGCACAAGCATCTTGGAAACCTTGCAGGGAAAGAAGATCTCGAAAACTTGGAATGCCAACCACCTTAAGCCATACTGGCAGTAAAAAGTTGTACACTTTCCATAAGATTTATATTTATTTCCCATCTATTACTTTATTACTTCGCAAAGTATTCTTGTTTTAAGATCATATGATTCCTGAATAAAGTCAATTATTTGCTTCCTATATCTTCTAATTCAACTTGTTAGACAGTCTATGTAGTAACAGGAATTGGAGTGATAAGCATACGCAAAATGGGCATAAATAAGACCGTAAACTCGGCAGAAATAAGTCCCTGAGCGAGAAGAATACGCGAAATGGGCATAAATAAGACCGTAAACCCGGCAGAAATAAGTCCCTGAGCGAGAAGAATACGCGAAATGGGCATAAATAAGACCGTAAACCCGGCAGAAATAAGTCCCTGAGCGAGAATAATATGCGAAATGGGCATAAATAAGACCGTAAACCCGGCAGAAATAAGTCCCTGAGCGAGAAGAATACGCGAAATGGGCATAAATAAGACCGTAAACCCGGCAGACATAAGTCCCTGAGCGAGAAGAATACGCGAAAAAAGCACAAATAAAACCATAAGCGGCAAAAACGCGAAAGCGGCAGAAATAAGTCCTTGAACGATAAGACAAAATGGACACGCGAAAATGCCGTTAAGAGGTATGTTACAATACATCTGTTCTATAATTAAATATGTATATTTTTGCTTATTTGCTGATCAAATTTAAGGGTGCGCAAAATGCCCAAGACAAAGTTCAACCTTGGACTATAACACCGTCTCAAAACAAAACTTGGGGAGCAGTATGGTGTAAAATAACGCTTACTAATTACTGAGACCTTAATGTTGTTCTGTCAAGTTTTGTTACTAATTACTGACACCTTAATGTTGTTCTGTCAAGTTTTGTGATAAATATATATATATATATATAAAATAAAAAAAAACCACAGAAAGCAACTGTACTTTTCATTGAATAACGAATCTTTACATTGAGTAAAACAAACAAAAGGAAATGCAAAACACCCTAATCTAGGTTAAGGACAAGGTCGTCCAGCTAAGAGTCTCCAACAACCGGAGGATCAGAAGTGTGAAGAATCGAGGAATCAAGCTCTTGAGGAACTGAAGAGGCCATCCCGAGAGAGGGGGCACTACTTAAAGGATCAATCACAGCTACACTATCTGACACAGGATCAGCGGCTGCAGAGTCTGAAATTTGGAAGTCGTCGCCGTCCAGCCCTACCAACGCTTCGATGGACTCAGGTTGGTCACCCGCCTCGATCGGTTCGGGCTCATCATGCATCACTGACGGCCCAGATTGGTCGCGTAGCCCAGTAGGCTCAGGATGGCTACGTGGCCGTCGAGGAGGCCATGGACCCTCGAGATTATCCAGGTTATCTGTAGCTCCCATCTCTATATAATCCTCCGGACTTAATGAGTCGGGTTCGTATTTGGTCCAGGAGGGAGCTTCATAATACTGGGCTTCTTCAGTAAAAAGAAGTTCGGGAAAAGACTCATTAGGACGGTTCTTCTCTAACCAAGAACGGGCTAAGTAGAAGCCGTACTTGATGAACCCCGCCGCAAGCATTTCTTTCTTTTCATAGCAGTGCTGAGACAGGCGGTATTCGCGAACAGCCTCGGCCCGAACCTCTTTTTGTCGGTCCAACAAATCGTGCAGCTCATCGGCGGTCTCATCCCGTTCCCTCCTCATGGCGTCCCGATCCTCCATCGCCTTGTCATAGGCGTCTTGAAATCCCTAAAGGGAGGCCACCTTAGCCTGTTCCTCCTTCAACCTGAGCTCAAGTTCCGCATTCTTCCTCTCCAATCCCTCAACCTTACCAACATAGGGACGCAATTGAATGACCTTGTTCTGAAGCACCATCTTCGTCTCTCGGAGCTCACCAATTTCTTTTTCAGCCTTTTCCCTGAGAGCCCTATGACGAGCATTAACAGCCGCGGTTTGCTGAGCCGACTGAAAAAACAGGAGAACAAAAATAACTTAAAAACCCGACAAAGGAAAAAGAAAAATATAACTAACACATAAACACGATGCTATCACCTTCATCGCAAGATAGTCAGAGTTGTTCTCGGCTTCCGTCAAATTAGGAAACAGCGCTGCCTCGTCACGAGGAAGAATGGTGCTCCATACCAGACGAGACGCTATCCCAGGCTCCTCAATGCTGTCATTATCATTTACCCCGGGATAGGTCTGGAAGTCCTCGCCATCTACGACAACTCCACTATTGACCACGTAGCGCTTCAAAGTGGGATTAGCTACCTTGGGCAATATTGGTCTTGAGGGCATCGAGGCCTCAATAATCAATTTCTTCCTAAATTTGCGCCTAGGCTGACGGGGGGCCGGCCGATCCTCGCTGGCATGAGAAGCACCTTCTCGTCGGGCCGACTCGCTCCTCTGTGACCCAGAGCTCCCTTGATCGTCTGAGCTACGATCGCGGACAAGGGGCCTCTTTCGCTTGTTCCTCCCAGCCTCTTGCACAGTGTGGCTAGGTCCGCCGGTAGGAGGAGGAGGGGTAGACATACGAGGATGTCTGGAAGCTGAAGCCCCGACCTGTGGCTGTTGCTGAGGAGGAGGAGCCGTTCGGGCAGAAGCATTGGCTTCCCTTCTGCGCATAGCACCACGAAAGTCCATACCTGCATAATACCAGGAGAAACAATTAACGAACCTAAAACCCAAAATACCACACACATGGATATATAAAGTATAGAAAAAAGGAAACCTATAAGATCACCAAGATCCTCTAAGTTATCCAAATTAGGATCCGCCGGGAAATCAACAAAAGGGCTCCCAAAAACGTTGCCCTGAGCCCATTCAAGATCCTCCTCTAATGGACCACTGGTACCCTCAACCTCAGGTGTTTCGTCTCTCGAATCCGGAGAAGACTCATCCACAGGGCGACCTAAAGGGTTAGAGGTCTCAGCTGTAGGAATACTGGTCGGTTGACTAGGACCGGCATCGGGCACACACAACCCAATTGGAAGGCCAGAGGGGACAGTCGAAGTCCCGGAAACAGCTCGGCTTACTCCCCAACCAGCCGCTATAATGTTCTCTGAGGTCAAAAGGGAAAATAAATTACGTTCCCCGATAGAACAAATTCGTCGTATAGGTTCACTAAACTGGTCTTTTAGGATCTCTACTTTAAACCTTTCTGAGCGCCTCAAGTGGTCGCTAGTATCACGGTTCCATGCAGTGCGGATTCGCAGATCGTTTGGAATTTGGACGACGACCCACTCACTTTCAAAATTTCACAACTTATTTGGAAGGTCAGAAAAGATCTTGTTATCAGGAAAATCGTCAACCGTTAACCGTTGGAGGGAAAAAGTTATTAGTCCTTGCAGACCACGAACTCTGAAAAAAGCACTCAAAAGGGGGACAGTAGGAATAATACCTAAGCTATGGCAAACCACCGAAAATCCTACTATCTGAGCCCATGCATGAGGATGAAGTTGGCAAGGAACTATATCTTTGTATCTAAGGAACGCTATACCAAACTCGGGCAACGGAAAACGGAAACCGAAAAATAAAGACGCTTTATGCACCGCTACTCCATCCCTAACTAGATCAGGTGAAAATTCCCCACTAGCTGGAAGTCTATAACTGTAACCAGAGGGAAGAGGAAAACGAGTATTGAAATCCTCTAAGTCCGCATTCGTCAGTGTGCATTCAACACCGCCTTTCCTAAGAAATTTACCCGGACGCTGTGAAGACATAATAAAAGAAAGGATAAATAATAAAGAGGGGCGGCAGACAACCTGCGACAGACCTATTGGCAAGGGACCTGCGGCAGACTTATTGGCAAAGGACCTTCGGCAAACCTATTTGGCAAGGGACCTGCGGCAGACCTACTAACAGGGACCTGCGGCAGACCTACTAACAGGGACCTGCGGCAGACTTATTGGCGACAGACCAAATACGACAGACCTATAGGTGAAACACCTGCGGAAGACATAAAGACCGCGCGGGAGACAAGATAAACGACAGATGAATACTTACTGACACTTCGAGGAGCGAAAGACTTCTGCTGGCGATAGACTGTTTTAGCGAGAGAGTCGGAAATCGGCGACAGACTGCTGTTTCAGAGGTTTTCTCTTAGCCCTTTTCGGTGGCCCCCAGTGGCTTTATATAGTTGCGACAGAGAAGGCCAAACGTCTCGGTAGATCACGCCTCCCGCAGAATAAAGCTTTTCACCTACAAGAAAAGAAAAAAGTATATACCAAAGAAAAATCACAAAAACCAGAAAAACTATTCATAGTGGATAAAGGCCCAAGGACACATATTTATACTCTCTTGATTGGAATAATCCAACAAGAGACTGGGGAGCAATTGATATGGCAAAAGTCCATCTACACTGGGCCAAGCCCAAAGATCATTGGAGGCCCCACGCGGCACACAGTCATTGGGACACGCGGCCTACAGCGAGAGAAGCTAGCCTGCGACAGATAATCTGTCGCAGGCGACAGACTCCCTCTATCGCGAAGGCGGTACGTGGCCACTCGCCTCTCGCCTGGCGAGAGGCCTCTGCCGCCCGGTAAGGTGTCGCGCCATAGGGTCTCTCGTCGGCGACAGGCTCGTGTCGACTCCGAGATCCACGGAAGATGCATCATATTGGGAAACAAACTCTTGGTATCAAATCTTGAATATTCGCCTATAAATAGGCCCCAGGTATAATTCTATTCTTAACTTTTTCATAGTGGATAAAGGCCCAAGGACACATATTTATACTCTCTTGATTGGAATAATCCAACAAGAGACTGGGGAGCAATTGATATGGCAAAAGTCTATCTACACTGGGCCAAGCCCAAAGATCATTGGAGGCCCCACGCGGCACACAGTCATTGGGACACGCGGCCTACAGCGAGAGAAGCTAGCCTGCGACAGATAATCTGTCGTAGGCGACAGACTCCCTCTATCGCGAAGGCGGTACGTGGCCACTCGCCTCTCGCCTGGCGAGAGGCCTCTGCCGCCCGGTAAGGTGTCGCGCCATAGGGTCTCTCGTCGGCGACAGGCTCGTGTCGACTCCGAGATCCACGGAAGATGCATCCTATTGGGAAACAAACTCTTGGTATCAAATCTTGAATATTCGCCTATAAATAGGCCCCAGGTATAATTCTATTCTTAACTTTTTCTAACGACTGGCTTTTACGTTTCCCAATACCTAAGAACTGAGGGCTGACTTAAGCATCGGAGTGTCTACGCAGGGAACCACCCCTGCGTCCCTCTGACTTTTTACTATTTTACAGAAGCTTCTGGAGGACACGTGGAGACAGATTACGACCATTTACGTCAGCATATCTTTATTGTTGTTTTGTACAACAACAAAAATATTAAAAAATAAAAATAAATAAAATATAATACATGTCATTCTTTTAATTTCGTTTATAAAATTAAAAAATTTTACCGACGGTAGATAAAATAATATTTCATAATATTATTGAATTGAATTAGATCGGATCTTGGAATTATGTGTGCCAATATGTCATATGCGGTAATAATTCGTTGGCTTTTATGACGGTGTTAAGGTATGATGAGTAGTGAGTGAGTGTTATCATTTGAAATCCATTTATATATATATATATATATATATATATATATATATATGAAATCCATTTTTTATATATATACTTTGTATTATTTTCCCATAAAATAAATGAAAAATAATTGTTCACTTTCAACCTCGGCCTATTTTAACAAACGCGGTGTGATACATAAACGGCACATTTGTGGCACTCTAGCAATTTAACTTGATGACCTGAAGTCAACTTCAACGGGCCCACAAGTTGAATAAACTTTCAAATATAGGAGACCTAACAAGGGATTAAATTATGGGTAATTATTACTCATATTATAGGTGAAGTTTTTTTTACTTTGATATTAAGATCATAATATATATTTTATAAAAATAATTTAAAAAATGAATAATTAAAATAAAACATGTGTTAGAATTTAATTCTGCTTGTGGGGTAAAAAAAATTTACGAACAGTGTATAAAATAATAATAATTCTATTATTATGATTAAACTATTATCAATAAAATAAAAAAATTATTTTCAATGCAGTTTTTAAATTTTATTACAAATTTAGTATGATAATACATATTTTTTAAGATTATTACAAAAGTTTAAAAAAAGAGACAAGTGATCGCCTCTTAATCCCATTTATAAAATTAAAATAATTTACTATCAACATATAAAAAAATTCAATATTTATTAATTATTTACCAGAAACACAAATCAATGTCACATATTTTCAGCTAAGGTTTTATTGGATTAATTATAGGATTTATATATGATGCACTGACATTGTATA
The DNA here is from genome assembly GCA_032173925.1 of Heritiera fomes. Taxonomy (NCBI): domain Eukaryota; kingdom Viridiplantae; phylum Streptophyta; class Magnoliopsida; order Malvales; family Malvaceae; genus Heritiera; species Heritiera fomes. The sequence continues at coordinate 20,620,895 of JAPDPM010000001.1, read as the reverse complement.
ATTTCTATATACTGTCAATGCATCAGAGATTGACACCTCATCAATAGGCCCTTATATGCAAATATAAATAATTTTTTTTTATTTGCCCATAAGGGCCTATTGATGAGGTGTCAACCTTTGATGCATTGACAGTGTATAGAAACTATACACTGTCAGTGCATCATATACAAACTCTTAATTATAATGAATATTATATGCATAAAAAATTAAAAGAAGTTTTTTATGTTAAAATTCTCATCTATATTCTCAAGATTGGTATATGAGGTTACTTAAAGTTGGAATATTAATTTCAAGATTTTTTTGGTACGTGAGATACAAAATTTTAAGAGAAATGTCATCCGAACAAATATTTACATTTCAGTTAGATACTGACTTTTTTTTGTTGGTATTGTTATTGTTTGGCCTAATGGTTACAAATAGATTTGTTCATGGGTTGAGTTGAATCGAGTTTACATAAGGTATTAAAGAATTGAAAGTGAGTGTCTGGTCCGATCCTATTTTCGGGCCTAATTGTTTATCCGAGCTCATCTTTACATACAACGAATGAGTTTAAGCCCACTCAAATACCATTATTTTTTTAAAATTATAATAAAATATAAAATATTAAAACACAAAATAATTAATAAATATAATGTAATAAATTCGAACAAATTCGTACAAAAAATAAAAAAATGAAAATTTAAATTAAAGTCTAAAAAATAATACACTCAAACTAAATTGCACAAAAAAAAAACTAATAAAAATGCATTAGTATAAAAAGAGTAAAGATTTTAGTTATCAATGTAAACTTAGACTTGAAATGATGAACCCAAGCTAAATTCACTTTTTAGCCACTTTCAATTTTCAAGCTCAAATTCATTTAATAAGTTTAATATTTTTATCCAAACTCACTAAAAAATTGAACAAACTTTCAAGTTTTGACGAATAGCTCAATCCTTGAACATGTTTAATTATAAACACATGAGACTCAATTTCATGTGTTCAGCTTGACAAAAATTTTGATACCCTTAGATGACATTAATTGAAGTAGCATATGTTAACCTCTGCCCCGTAAATACTGTTTAAATCTATTAATATTTTTTCTTTTTTGAAAAAATAAAAAATTTGGAATAAAAAACTGTAAACAAATAACAAAAGCAAAAGCAGTTGCTAAAAGAAATATTCAGATAAAAAGTGGATTTGATAATTTTATAAGTGAAAGCGATAAAAATAAAAAATTAACATAATTTAAAATTTGATAAAAATTATATATAAATTTGATAAAATATTAAAAAAATTTCATATTTATCGAACCGATATAATTTCTAATTTAAATATTTTTATATTTGATATGACAAAGTCTACCCGTGTTGGGCTAAGCCCAAAAGCGTCAGAGGTCACCACGTGGCAAAGACTCATCGGTCAACGTGGACTTCGACGACATAGGCAAAGTGCGTCATCTCACCTGTCGCTAGGCAACAGACTCACAGTCTATCACCTGCAATCATAATGTGACACATGGCGCGCATTACATCTATCGCTGAGCGACAGACTCCCAATCCGTCTCCTACAATCATAAGGCGGCATGTGGCGCATGACTTCCGCTCCCGCTAGCGACAGATCCCTGACGTCGCAACGTGCCACGTGGTATGAATCTCTTGCCGGCGATAGGCTCCGAATGCTTCTGGTTTTCGAGGAACTTGTGTTATATCGGGACACAAACTCTTAGCAGGATGATGGACTGATCTTCAAGCAATTAACCTAGAATATTGACCTATAAATAGATCCTAAGTAAAAGTATGATTATTCAATACATTGTCAATAAAATTTATAAATTCCATGAGCATGATTAAGATGATATACATATATATATATATATATATCTCATTTGAAATATTTAAAAAAATACAAAATAAATAAAGCAGGATTAAGATGTATTTAAGCAGAATGTTTCTCAAATTTTGAAACAAGAAAAAAATGATATTATATATAAAATTATCTTTTATACTATTATTAAATTGTTTTAAATTTTACCGAAGAACAATATAACAATGTTAAAATATAGAGTTTATATAAGATGTACTAATAATATATAATTTTTATATACTATGATGACACTTCAGATGGAGGTCTTTAGAAATAAATATTACTAAAGTTTTTAAATTTATTTTTAAGGGCTTATACACTTTTAGACTTTACTCATTAATGATATGTCATCTTATGGTTAATTGGCAGTATATAGAAGTTATGTATTGTCAGTGCGTCATATATAAACTCTAAAATATATTATAGATTTATGGTTAATGTAATAAAAATTATATATATTTGAATCTGTAAAAAGAAAAAAATGATAATTATTACATACACCGATTGGTGGAGTTTTTTTTACTTCATAAACGGTGTTAGGATCGTGACACATGTCTTATAAAAATATTAAAAAATAAAAAATAAATAAAATATGACATGTGTCATGATCTTAATCTCACTTGTAGAGTAAAATAGCCACTAACTGTGGATGAAATAATTATCCAAAAAAAACCCTCAAAAATAGGAGACTTCCACCATTTGTTGACTTCTATCCTAAATAATATTTCTTTGAGCTTCGTCCAGAATGGGAAAGTGTAAATTTATTACCCCTAACACCGAAAATAGTTTTTTCATAAAATACATAGAAAATAAAGTTTAGACACTTTATATTAAGTTCTAATTAAATTGTTGTTACATATGTGCCTATTTAATTGAAAAAATAACATATATCAATAAATTAGATTATTATTAATTTTAAAATTTGATCAGTAGAAAAAATAATGATCGAAATATAATTTTTTTTTCATATTTTGGAACTTTTATTTTTGGAATTAAACAATCAAACATGCTCGAACATTTTTTCCTTATTTAATTAAGAAAAATCATGATTTAATAACTATCATTTTTAAAATTTAGTTTAAATAGCTTACATGTTATTCAAAGATAATGTTTAATAGCAGACCTTATCAAGTTTTTATGTATTGTGTGATAAGCTTAATACTCAAATATACCCTCTATTTTTAGTTAAAATAGATATAAACCCCCACCTTTTATTGCTTGCAAATCAGTTTACAAAATTTTATTTTATTGTAAATAAACCTTCAATATTTCAAAATCATACAATTTAGCCCATGCAATTAAGTCTAAGGATCTGTTTGGGCTAGCTGGAGTTTTTACAAAAAAATGCTAGTCAAGTAGAGTTTTTTCAAAAGTGTTGTTAAAATAAGTTAAATAAGCATTTGGCAAACTTAATATAAAAGTACTGCAGAATGTTGAAAACTATTTAATAGAATTTTACATATTTTTAATAAGGATAATTATTTCATAAACTGTTAGTGAAATATTTTTATTCCAAAAGCGGTGTTAAGATTGTGATACGTGTCTTGTAAAAATATTAAAAAATAAAAAAAATAAAATAGAACATGTGTCACGATTTTAATACTACTTGTAGAATAAAAATATTTCATTGACAGTGTATGTAATGATTATCTTTTTAATAAATGTAAAAATGAAATAATAAACTTTATTAAATTAAATCACAAGATTGTAAGTGAAACAAATAAATAAAATAAAATGCTTTGCTAATTAAAATAAAAAACTAAATAAATATAAAAATTACACGAAATAAATAAATTAATGTAAAATGATGTAATCTTTTTTATAATTTTGTGAATTATTGAAGAGTAAAATGAAAATGAAAAAAAATTTTCACTCTACATGTTATTAAAATTAGTACTTTTTGAAAAAAAAGTTTAATTTATAACTTGATCAAAAAATTAAATTTTGCTTCCTTCGTAAACTAAAAATTTTAAAATTTTACGAGCCAAACACTTGGCTTTTACTTTTGCAATAAATAAGTTTTTATATAAGTTAAGTTAAACATGCAGTAAATTTATTAAATGACATTAACTTTTATTTATATTGCACTCGTGACATGTCATATGGTAATCCATAAAATTATTCATGTTTGTTGCCACATAGAATATCCAGAAAGCAATGACTGCTATTTAAAAAATTTAAACTTAATTATGCTATTTTAAAAAATTAAAAATTTATTTACAGTAAAATAAAATTTAAATTTATATACTAATTTACATGTAATAAAAATTTAAACACTTATTCCATTTTATATTAATGGTGGATAACATATTTGTATATTAAACCTTCTGTAGTAATATATATCAATATAAGTGATTTTTTAGCAAAAATGGTAAGCTTGAAAGCAACGTGTAATATTTTTATCCCAAAAATGAGAAATCCGGCTTTGAGTTGTTCAAAGTCGGTGGGCAACCATGACACGGTGACAGTAATAAAATAATAATAATAATAATAATAATAATAATAATAATAATAATCGATGGACTATGCGTGCTAACACAGGAGAAACTTTATTATCTCTTTTAGCTGACATATAATATATATAAAAAGAGTTTGTATATGATGCACTTACAGTGTATAGTTTCTATACATTGTCAATGCATCAGAGATTGACACCTCATTAATAGGCCTTTATGGGTAATTTAAAAAAAATTATTTATATTTGCATATAAGGGCCTATTGATGAGGTGTTAAGCTTTGGTGCATTGACAGTGTATAGAAATTATACACCGTAAGTGCATCATATATAAATCCATATAAAAAAGCCTAACAGCTAAATATGTTATTAATTTTTTTCATAAAATAGATATAAGTCTTCAAAATTTTAATGCGTTGAAATCAGTTTATACATTTTTATTTTATAGTGAATAAACACTGAACTTTTTAAAATCATACAATTAAGTTTAAATTTGTTAAATGATACTAACTGTCATTTGGATATATTATGTAAAAGTTAATGTGAATAACTTAGTTGGTTGCCATGTGACATTCTACATGTGTAATACTAAAGTAAGTTAGTGTTATTTAATAAATTTAGATTTAATTGTATGATTTTGAAATGTTGAAAGTTTATTTATAATAAAATAAAAATTTTTGAACTGATTTTTAAACAATAAAATGTTAAAATTTTATATCTATTTTGTGTAAAAAATTAAAGGTATATTTATGTACCAAAAAAAAGCTATATTTACTATTAAGTCTATATAAAAACGGAAAATAATGGATAGGCCGACAAAGAATGGACTGCTGTTGCTTTAAGCCCATTAAGTTTAGGTCCAATTTGGTTTCTCTTTGACCCAATTAATTCGATTGGAGTCCAAAATCGAACAACGATAATTAAGACAATGATAAAAAGTTAGAATAATATAAAAAACAAAAACTAAATTATAAACTAAAGGCTTAATAGTCAAATAAGTCCTCAACTTTTAATCCAAAATGAAATTCAGCCCTTAACGTTTTATTGCATGAAATTCAGTTCATAAAATTTTATTTTAGTGGAAATAAACCCTCAATCTTTTACAATTATGCAATTAAGTCAAAATCTGTTAAATGACACTAACTGCCGTTAGTTTTGCATACGTGGCAGCTGACGTGGATAGCTTTGTTAGCTGCCACGTGGCATGCCACGTATGCAAAACTAACGGCGGTTAGGTCATTTAACAGATTTGGTTTATTTCCACTGAAATAAAAGTTTATGGACTGAATTTCATGCGATAAAACGTTGAGGGCTGAATTCCATTTTGGGCTAAAGGTTGAGGGCTTATTTGGCTATTAAGCCTAAACTAAAAATCAATAAAATATGCAAGATCTAAGAAGAAGGAGAATAAAAAATTATCTTTTATAATCTTTAAATTAATGCAAGGATGAAATTAAAAAAAATATATAATTAAAAATTATTGAATGCGAACAACTTAATAAATTAATTTATATTTGAAAATATAAAAACTTATTACAATATCAACATCGAAATTTATTATTAAAATTTAACCATCGTCTCCATATTTTTAAGAAAAAAATATTGAAAATATCGGAAACGATCTTTTTTTTTTTTTTATAGGAAGACGGTAAGGCTGTTATAGCTGCAGACAGGCTTCCTTGTCAGATTGGATGGCAGACTCAACAAAAGTGGGAGAAATTTCCATCCAAACAATGAAGTCTGTTCCATTACTAGCATACTTAGTGAACATATGAGCAACCGCGTTGCAACTTCTTCCAACAGGATTCAATTTAAGACCTTGAAAAGTTAAGATCATCCGCTTAATAGAGTCCACGACTGGGCCTGCCTGCAGTTGAGAGATCCATTTTTGAGGGCTGTTTGACTGCTGAGATTGCAAGCAAAGAGTCCACTTCCACAGAGGAGAAGCCAAGATCATATGCAAATTGTAAAGCTGACTGCAAAGCTAAACATTCAGCCAAATATGGATCCACCCATATGCTTTTCTTCATAGATAACAGAGCCAACACCTCCCCTGAATGATCCCGAACAGCCACCCCAATTCCAATATCAGGAATTGATTGAAATCTAGCTGCATCAAAATTTACTTGGACATAGCCATCTAGAACTGGAGGGCGCCAACGGGGTTGAAATTGATTTATCACAGCAGAAGAATTGCTAGGACTTGTTACAGCAGCATAATCCTCTAAATAGACACGTGCTGAGGAAATAATATGAGCAACATCAATTGGCCTGGAATTATGTAGCCATTTATTTCTTGCTTGCCAAATCTTCCAGAGAAGAGTCCTGAACAGCAAACCATGATCCACCTCAACATTTGCAAGAGTAGGCATATCCAATCAGAAACAGTTGCAGAAGTTGTCCAATTCCCAGGAAATGTAATCCCCGATTTTCTCCAAACCTCAGAAGCACCCTTACAATCCCGGAGAGCATGCATAGTTGGCTCAGGGAACTTAGCACATAAAGGGCACATATAATTCACAGCAACATTTCGTTTGAACAGATTATACAATGCAGGAATAATGTCCTTGCAACAACGCCATGTAAACAATTTAATCTTATGGGGAATATTACCTTCCCAAACCTTTTCCCAGAACTGATAAGTGCTGTCAGTGTTAGAAGAACAACCCACGTATAACTTGTTGGAGCTTGCAGTCATGCCACTCTCATAATTAAACTGGAAGAGCATCCTATAACCAGATTTTACTGAGTAAACACCATTATTAGCATGATGCCAGAAACGATCTTTTATGATAATTAAATTATGAATATATTAAGAAGGATGCTTTATTCCTTTCTTAATAAAAAAACTGATGAATGGGTGCCAATTGAATTGGAATTGAAAAAAGAACAGACATGGTTGACCTTTTCTTTGCTGCAGCGTTTAGGCAAATGCCTTCATCATATCTTCCTCTTAATGCGCATTATTTATTTATTATTAGTAAAATCTTCTGAAATAATTTTTTTTCGCAAGGAGCTACAAGGGAGAAAGAAGAATCCAATCTTAAACATAATTCTTCTTAAAAAGAAGTAACAAATTCTTTGCTCTCTGCTTAGTCCAGACTGAAAATTGTTTTTTTTTATGTAATCACAAGTATTTTTATTCGTTTTACAGTCTAAGATTAATCTTATTCGGCTAAGAGTGGTAAATAATAATACACTCTCAATAATGACGACTCTAAAATTTGAACCATATCTAAATATCTAACAGAAAAGTCTACTTTTACTTCTTTCACTCATCTCCGGGTGAAAAGTGGTTATTTATTCTACGGTTTGGATGATTGAATGCAGGCCTTCAAGTTTAAACTTAAGAGTCAAAGGTCGTGACGAATGGAGTCTACCTGCCTGCCTGCCTGCCATGTCTCCTTTCATTCTGGCCTGCCCATCCTTCATGGTCAGACACAAATATATTTACTGATCTAAACGGAGCTAAAAATACATTCCCAATCATGTTTGGAGTCACTTTTGTAATAATTATAATTGAGTTGTAGTTGAGACTCGAGTTTAATTTGAATTTAAATAATTTGAAATATCGAAGAACTTAATATTTGATTCAATTAATTCAAAAGTCTAATAATTATAATTGAGCTATAAATAAAATATTTTTGAATCTAATTCGAATTTGAATAATTCAAAATATTGAGAACTTAATATTTGATTTGATTAATTCATAAATCTAATCAAAATTTTTTATTTTAATATATATTTATCATTTTAATTATTAATTTATAATTTTACCTTTAATGTATTTTTGTAAAATAGTTATACTAATTTTAAATTTGAGTTCAAATACAAACAATCAAGCTTAAAATTAAATATGAAAATTAAAATCATTTTTTAACTTGGTAAATAAGTCTCATTGAACGAATTCGAATCACTAGAATTTACTTCTTAAGTCGAACTAAAAATATAAAACTCAATCGAGCTTAATCAAATTTCAATATTTGAATTTTAAAACAAATTCAAACTTGAACTTCTCACCGAATTAATTCAACTTGACTCGATTTCTCCAATGTGCCAACTTTATTTTAAGTATCCAATAATTGGTAACCTAATTATTTAACATGGATTCTAAATTAGATCATAAATTCTTTTTAGGCTTTTCGAACAAAAAGTCAGATTCTTGAAGCATCCCTAAAAGTTGGAAATTGCATGCAAGCGTGGGAAGTTAAAAACTTAACAAATATGTAATAAATTTAAACAACGGAGGAACCCTTCTTTTTCCTCTTGTTCTTAGGTTTTACAGCATCTTTCAATGTTTTCTGCCCTTTTGTCTGCTGCATTTCAATTCTAGATGCATCAATGGCTGACGACTTTGGATCAACATCTTCAGATGGCCTCCCTCGTTCAGCTGCACTAGGCTTCTCCCCACCACTTGACTCCTTTTTCCTATTGGGAGTTGACAAACCTACAAATTCCATAGGTGAGAAGCCACAAACTCAGCTGGGGTTGTATCCCACATTATACCAAATTCCATCGAACTTGTTTAAATAAAAATTATTTCGCAGGTGGGAAGACACAAACGCAACGGTAAAGAAGTCATTCATCCAAAGGAAAGTGTCAATAGAGTATTCTGGTTTTGCAGAAAATGAACTTTCATTAGGTCAACGTCCAGTTTATTTGACGCTATTCCTAATGCAAGTGATGTTCAAATAATGTAATAGTAAAGAACCAAAAAAAAAGAACCAACTCTATCAGCAGTCTCTAACAACTCAATCTTTAGATACTTGGTCTTGATTCTTAAAAGTACAAGGTTTTGTCTTTCTATCCGCACATATAAGTCTTTGGCGTATGTCAAAGCCTAAAACATTAATATCCAACTACACCACTTTTATGAGAAACAAAGATTATTCATGGAGAGAATGTGATTTCAGCGACATGTTCCATAAATGGAAAAGTAAGTAATAATTTTTTCAGCTTCTGCAAAACAAAGCCAGCGGCTTGATTCCTACTTTAAGGAAATAAATAAGACAAAGAACAATACGGTAAAAGTTCACTAGTACTGGTCAACTAATTTTAGTGGGAGCACAAAAAAAAAGAGTAGAGCAAAAACCTACATACCGTGTGAAGCTAGTGAAGCTTTCAGAAATTCTGGATCAACACCCTTTGAGTAAGGATCCCTGAAGAGAAAGAAAAAGTTTTAGCATGAGCAAATAAAAGAGTTCAATAAATTAAAATGTAAAAAACAGAAGCCCTCTTGTTCTTTTTCTTCCCACAAAATCATATCTCATTACATAAAACAAGTAGAAAAAAGGATGCAGAAAGCCATGAAGAAAGGACTTAAACATGCACCATAATAGTGAAAGTTTCAGAAAACATATCCCATAATCAACTGAATTGCAGTGAATTTTGCTACGCATATTCATATACTGAAGAAGTGTAAGACTTTTATAAATAAGTTCCCATCAGTCACAGAAAGCATCATGTGAGAAAGCTTATCAGATGATACACACAACAGGCATCATCACTCTGATGCTCACCCCCTAATTTTAGTTTAAAATGTCATATCAAGTTCTTCAATCTGGTAAACTCATTTTCTACAACTTGTAGCAATAGATATTATGCATAGGACAAAACCAGCTCAAACAAATTTTGTGCAAATCTTGACACTGCTCAAGATTTGATAGCATAATGAAGGTGTAAGCCTTCTCATCTAAACTAGAAACATGCTTCAGTAATAAACTAGCAGAATAAACAAGATAAAATATTAATGCACAACACTAGAAAATTTAGAAAGTGGCATGCATCTGTTTTCCAGGTCAAAAAAAGGTTTGAATCATAATGAAACCCAATTGATCCTTGTTGATAAATTCTTCAAAATCCTTCATATTGTTAAAAGTATAGAACAAAAAAAATATCCCCACATAAGATTTGATCATCCGGATATCAGAGGATGATTTTGTCAAGGATAACATCAGTCAATCAGATGTATGTATGTATGTGAAACTGAGGTGCTTTAATAACTAATTCATCATGGCCATTGCTCCATTTCCATTGTGATTATAAATTCAATCAAGGAAAACACCCATACACCAATGGTATTCAACTATAAAGGTTCTAAGGTTCTTGTCATAGACCTAAAATTAGGTAACATACCGTTCAAAAGCTCCCCCAGAAATTCAGTAAAGTCATAAAACAAATTATATATATGAATATTAGACATGCTACAATCTTACCAACTCAAGGGCCCGCTGGTAAAATTGATACCATTGCCATCTGTTCCACTTCTCAAAGATTTGGTTTCAACTTCACCAATATTATTTTGACTTACACAGCTTTCGCTTGATATAAGTTTCAATCTCTCCATATATTTACCTGCCAACTCATTAATGCCCTCACTATTAACAGATTGGTTTTGGTCCTCTTTTTCATTAATACCAATATAAGGAGACTTGGGCTTGCTCTTCTGTAGAGCTCTTTCTTCATCGAATGCTTTAACCTACAACAATTTATTGAACAAGAATTATTCAGGGGCAGAAAATAGAAGCTCAATCTGCAAAACGCTACTTGAAACAATTAATATACCTGAAGAGGAAGAATTGATTTCTTATCTAGATGCATATTAACAATAGAAATTTTGGAAACAGTAGTTCTGTATTGGATAGAAAGTAAATATGTAAGAACAAAAGATCTGTTAACTGTCTAATTCCCACACTAGTTGATTCCTCAGAAACTTTCCATTTTTTTTCCAGTTTGGTATAACTGGGGCATGCCATAGCAGTTGTGTCTGTTAAATGGTTGCAAAGATATGGGAAAGAAGAGAAGGAATACTTTGATCTGAAGAGCAATCTCACTTCCTGGCTATTTGCTGTATTCTGAAGATTTAATCCCTAATTTTGGCAGCTTATTCTTATTATCTATCAAACGTGTGAACAAGAAGTGGCATAAATCAATGATGTAGAGATGATAAAAAAAAATATAAAACAACAAAATAGGAAAGGAAAAAAGAAATTTTATTAAAACTGAGTAAATGTTTTAGAAGTAACACCAATTCAACCATAATGGTTCAATATAAAAGTAAAACATGCATGTTGTTTGCCGTTCAAGTAAATTTTTAAATTTCTAGTTCTTTAACAACATTGTTTTTTAATCCAAATGCACTTCTTACTTTTAACTTTTGGAAGCAGACCACATGTGGTAAAAGTGATAACAAACAAAGTCTATTTAAAAAACATATTACGCACATTCTCAAAAATCATTTCATTGACCATTTTGCCTTACATTGCAACCAATTAAGATCTATAAAAAAAATTACCCTAATATGCCCAGCAAATAAAATGGGCAGTCAAGAAGCAATCTCCCTCAAGTTTCAAAAGCCCATGCTGGAGATAGAATACTTACTGCTTCTTTTATCTGCTTGGTTATACCCACAGCCTTTGAAGTAGCAAGTTGCAAACATTGCATGATAACCCTCTGATTGATACCTCCTCCAGCTTTCTGAATCGCACAGATATCACCATTTGCATTAACAGTAGCAATCATTCTTCCATCCATGACAGCCTCCTCATTGTGGGTGGGATCTATCACCTTCATGAGATTTTGTCACATCAGAAGGAAAGCACACAAACTTTAGCTTTGACCAAGATGTATCACTTAAAAGTAGCTTGAAAGTTGCAGAAAAAAGTTTACATACCACAATGCTCTCATCAATAAGAAATCCAAAAGTAATCGCTATGGGAAGATGATGTACTATCAAAGGAACTGGCTCCCTCATCTATCAAAAGAAAAGAAGTCATTAAGAATTATATGTTGCAATATAGAATTTAGTCAAAAGGATGTAGGCTGACATTAATTATTGTTGCATAACAGCAATAATTAGTTACTCTCAATGCAAGTCTAGACCCTTTTTAATGGAAAGTTCTCTACATTGTGGATTAACTTGGATGAATAAAGATCTAAAGTTTCTGGTAATAATAAAATAGTGTGTGTAGATAAATAGGTTAAATGGGATATGAAGGCACTGGCTAGAAACAAAAACTATAGCACCACACTTTCCTGGCAGCAAATAGATAAGAAGAGAAGCCCAATAGACTTGGAGAGAGGGGAAAGCAGAACAACCAATTCTCATTTTCAACAAAACCAAACAAGTGACTGAAAACAGGGGCAAAAGAATGCGTAAACGACACAAATTTTAATTTCAAATAAGAAATTATCTAATAAATACAAAAAAATCATCTTCAACCCTAAACACAAATAAGATGTGGAAACAATCAAAGACTCCAGATTCCAGTGAATTACCAAAATATCCATAATTTGATGAAATTGCAGAATATATTTTTCTGCACTGCAAACTTTTATTTATGTTAGTAAATTTTGCCTGGCAAGATTGAGACCATGTAATACCTCAAAGCCTCACATCTACAGCTACTTGATTGGTTTTCTTGCGTTTTAAAATCAATTGAATTATCATGCTTAAAAATAGGCTCAGACTAGCTCTTTTACAGGCTTGACTAAAGCACTCCGTGGATGGCTGGCACCAACTAAACAACTATAGCTGATGCGAGGTGAAACCAGGTCAAGTGATTACCAAATGAGTCCACATTAAAGAACACCAACAGTTGAAAACTATTAACTTCGGGAAACAACATTTTCTTCAGTATCTACTTATAGAACAAGTAATCATGATTATTTTGTCTCCACAACAGCAATTATGTCTGATGTTACATGAGATCATGTTAGGATTACAGTTGACACTGAACATTTTATCGGATATAACTTCAGATTGAATATGTTAACTGCCATGAGGCTTCATCAACAGACTAGTTAACAGGTTCCAAAATAATAATACATCTAAATTCACATTATGCACTTACTCCTTGCTTATAAATTTTGTAAGGCATTACTACAATCCTTACAAATAGAATACATAATCAGCCATGAAGCTTCTTCAACAAAAAAATGAACCAACGAATTCCATATATGATGACAAAAATAATGCATCTCACTTGATATGATGCACAGGCTCCTTGCTGATAAGTTAGTAAGACAAGACTACAATCCAAAAAAAGAATTGATTCAGAAAGGCATTCAGAAGTTCAAAACTTTTTGTTAATTACAGCTTTTAAATTTGGTGTAATTGCCTTGGGTCATTTTTTAATTAGGCTGTGCATTCTTTTTAATGCAAAAAATCAAAATTCAGGTTTCAAAACTCCTTAAGTTCATATCAACTTAAAAAATATAAATTTATTTGCAAAATGTAAGTTTAACACGCAGATTCTATAAAGATCACCTCAGATGGGTGTATTATAACTTCTTGACCATCTTCTCCTCCTAGTGAGCAATCAGGCCTCCGAAAGGTCATAAGAGCAGCCAAAGCAGCAATATTAGCTGCACCAACCAGGTTTCTGTTTCCACAAAGGCATTTTGATAAATAAAAAAGTAAAAATTGAAAACTAGGGGGCAGGCCGGAGGGTTGAACAAGTTAAGTAATGATATTCGGCAAAAAGACTTTGGTCATTCATACCCCCCATTATCTAGAATGTGAAGATCAATTCGGATGCCCCAAACGAACTTGCCAGAAACAATGCAAAGTGATTCAGTGTCTACAGCCCTACTTTCCCTGCAAGATTGCTATAAACCTTCAAATTCATATGCAAAGATACACCGTAACGGAACCACAATGTAGAACCCACAACATTCCCAGTAGCTTGTAAAAACTTGCTATAATCTAAAATAAACATCATTAGAAAACTAACATTAATAAAAGAAAGATTACCTTAAACCACGATCTATTATTCGTCCCAATTCAATAGCAGATTCTCCTGGGTGGCCTGTCTCAAATGAGGGATCAGCCATCGGCGAGAACTCTGTGTAGATTGAAAATGTTCCTTCATTAGGCCGGTCACGATAAGGCTGAACCAATTTAGCCGTCACAATGCCCATAACACGAGTCTGGCCCAGCTGCACCTCTGCCATGCCATCTTCTCTGCAAAATTCAACCAAAATTAACAAGAAAAAAAAGCGCTTTAACTTTCATTCATAACAACTCAGACTCAGCCCATTTTAATAAGGTTGACGTCTAAGGTTTAACTTGCCTGCCAAAATTGATGATGATATTACGAAAATCAAAGGGTTTCCGACGATCTATTCTGATTTCAGAAAGTAAAGCTCTGTTGATAAAATTCTTCTCATTCAATGTCAAACGCCAAGTGTTGGCCAATCTAGCATCCATCCTTCTTCCTCAAATTTCTGAAACAAATTGACCGAGAGATTTATCCAAAACTCATAAATATACACCAAAAGCAGCTACTTTTTTCTTTGAGACAACTCATCGAACAGTTTTAAACGTTTGAAATGAACTAGAAATGAGATAATAATACCCGGTAATAGGGCACGTTGCCTACGTCGAATAACAAAAAGGTGGGCAAGAGTCGAGAGCACCTGCTCTTTTTGATTCTACCAATTAGTGTTAGAATCCCCAAATTACACCAATAGTTTTATTAAAAAACAACACCACGATCGAATACTTCAATAGTGTTTTTACAAGATTTATTAAACTACTCGCAAAATTTAAGTAAAGTCTTAACTAAGTCGATCTAGATTTATCTTAGGCTCAGAATCTTCCACAAATTTTGAATAAAATGTAATATTAATACTAAAACACTAATATATATAGTTAGTGGAGTTTTTTTTACTTCACAAGTAGGATTAAAATCATGACACATGTAATTGAAAGGATGACTCACACCATTTTGGATAGAGTTAGATGCATGTTGAAGATGACAAAATTGCTCAAAGCATTCTAGGTTGAAGCAATTAACTCAACCTGCTATTTAATTAACAGATTACCATCAGTACCATTGGGCTTTGACATTCCAAAAGGGGTATGGACAAGGAAAAAGCTTCATACTCACATTTGAAAGTTTTTGGCTATAAAGCATTTGTACATGTGCCAAAAGAGCAGAGGTCAAACCTAGATAGCAATGCTACTCTATGTGTATTTATTGGGTATGGTGATTAGGAATATGGTTACAAGCTATGGGATCCTAAGAAGAAAAAGACAATTAGAAGTAGGGATGTGGTTTTCCATAAAAATGAGTTTATCACAAAATTTGAGAAAAGTGGAAAGACTATTGGGTTACAGTTGAGTATGATGACTCAACACCTACAGGGACTCCACTTAGGGGTGCCACAGATGGTGGAAATGCACAAGATACAGAACTTGGGCATATAGATGAATCAGCTGCAATTGGTGACAGGTTAGATGCCAAAAATGATATTGTATAGCCAGATGTAGTGGGTTTGAGCAGGAGAAGCAACCCTCTCAACTAAGGAGTGTTGAGCAGGGGGAGCTGCCCTAATACAAAGGAGTGTAGAGTCTCAAGTTAGGAGATCTACTTAGGAGCATAGATGCCAAAAATAATATTGTATAGCTAGATGTAGTTGGTTTGAGCAGGGGAGGCAACCCTCTCAACTAAGGAGTGTTGAGCAGGGGGAGCTGCCCTAATACAAAGGAGTGTAGAGTTTCAAGTTGGAAGATCTACCAAGGAGCATCGACCATCCACCAAGTATCCTAGTTCGAAATATATTTTGGTCTCTAGTGAGGGGAGCTAGAAAGCTTCCAAAATGTGCATGATACTCTAGATAAGGAGTGTTAGTTAACGGAAATGAAAGACGAATTGATTTATTATGGAAAAATAACACTTATGACCTTGTTGAGCTTCCGAAAAGGAGAAGATCATTGAAGAACAAATGGGTGCTTAAGTTGAAAAGGATGTTGACAAGCTAGTGAGATACAAGGCTCGACTGTTGGTAAAAGGCTTTGGTCAGAAAGCAAGAAATGATTTTGATGAGATCTTCTCTTCAGTTGTTAAGATGAGTTCCGTTCAAGTGTTTTTGGGATTAGCAGCTAGTTTGAATCTTGAGCTTGAGCAACTTGATGTAAAGATTGTGTTCTTGCATGGTGATTTGCAAGAGGAGATTTATATGTATCAACCTGAGGGTTTTGAGGGTGAAAAGGAAGAAGCACATGGTTTGTAAATTGAAGAAGAGCTTATATGTCCTAAAGCAAGCTCCTAGGTAGTGGTATAAGAAGTTTGATTCTTTTATGGTAAACTAAAACTATGAAAGAACGGTAATAGATCCTTGTGTGTATGTGACAAAATTTTTAGATGGTGACTCATTATTCTCTTGTTATATGTTGATGATATACAGATTGTGGGGCAAGATGCTTGTGTGATTTGTAGGTTAAAAGAGGCACTATCTAAATCCTTTGACATGAAGGATTTAGGTCTAGCTAAACAGATTTTGGGTATGGATATCATTTGTGATAGGACAATGGAAAGTTGTGGTTGTCACAGGAAAGTATGTTGAACAGGTGCTAGTGAGATTCGATATGCAGAATGCTAAGTCAGTTAGCATGCCTCTTGCTAACCATTTTCACTTGCGTAAGAAGTCTTCTTCGGTGATTAAGGGAGGAAAAGATATTATGTCTACTGTTCCTTACTCCTTTACAGTTGGTTCTTTGATGTATCTTGTGGTTTGAACACGACCTGATATTGCTCATGTAGTTGGTATAGTGAGCAAATTTCTTTCTAATTCGAAAAGGATTCACTAGGAAACGATGAATTGGATCTTCAGATATTTCATAGGTACTTCTAAGATGTGTTTGAATTTTGGGATTGCAAAACCAGTTCTTGAAGGGTTTACTAATGTAGAAATGGTGGGTGATGTTGATGGTAGGGAATATACTCCAAGGTACATATTTACTTTTGCAAGAAGAGTTGTATCTTGGCAGTCTAAATTGCAAAAGTGTGTTACCTTGTCCACTAAAGAGGTTGAGTGTTTTGTAGCAATTGAAACAAGCAAAGAAATGCTTTGGATGAAAATATTTCTTCTTGAATTAGGGTTAAGTTAGAAAGAGTATATGGTGTTTTGTGATGGCCAAAATGTGTTGGATTTGAGTAGGAACACCATGTACCATCCTAGGACAAAGCATACTGATGTTGGGTACCATTGGTTGCGCTCAGTGATTGATGAGCAACAGATGTAGTTCAAAAAGATTCACACATATAACAATACAGTTGATATGTTGACGAAGACACTTCCCATAAATAAACTTGAGTTGTGTAGTGAGTTGGTTGGGATGCACACTTTGGCCAAGGTAAATTGCAAGTGACAAGTTGTGGTGATGGATTTTGTGAGAACCGTGTATTTAGATACTGTTGTACATGTAGGGATTCTCACCATTGTTCATTCTTGTGTAATTTACAAGTACGAGCCAGTACAGTAAGGTAGGCCCTACAGGCTCTACAGTGGTTGGATGGACGTGAGACTGGACAGATAATATTCAGAGAGCCCAATAAGCCTACATTAAGAATTTTTGTGATAACCGCGAATTTTAATATGTTGAGAATAAATATGTTGAGAATAAATATTTGGAAATTTAAATTTTAATGTAATAGATAAGTTAAAGGAAAGAAATAAAATCTAATTACGAGGTTTGGAATATTGTTGGAAGTCTAGAAATGGATGAAGTGATGGGTGTGAGAAAGTGTAATGAGGAAATTAATTTGGATATTAAGAAATCCAAATTAAATAATAAGAGATAAAAATGTGTATATTTATATATTAATGTAATTACATTATATAAATATATTTTTGTATTTTATATAAATAAGTACATATTTACATGTATGAAATATAAGTATATATAGTTATATATTGATATATTAATATATATTGAAATATATATTATCTCATACTCCCTCCGTCCCAATAAATTTGTCACTTTTGACTAAATAAATTATCCCATTAAAAATGTTACATTGAAAAAAATAACAAATTTTAATACTATATTTTCTCTTTTACCCTTATTATACTTCAGTTTTAATCATTAAAAAGTTTAATGCCTACCACTTTTAAGGATAATTTGGTCAATTTGAATCATTTATATGATATGACATAAAGAATTTCTAACCTCTTAAAACTACGTGTTTTGTCAACAAATGACAATTTTAATGGGGCAGAGGGAGTATTATTTAATAAGTACATATGTATATTACTATATATTTATGTACATATATATATATATATATAAAGACATATATATATATATATATATATATATATATATATATATATATATATAAAGACATATATATATATATGTGTGTGTGTGTGTGTGTATATATGAAATATCAAATAAATTACTTTTTTAAATTAAAATATATACATATATATATATAGTGTTAATATATAGTATGTATATATCTATATATATTGTAAATAATATAACATATGTATATATATATATATATATATATGAATATAATTATATATATAAAGAAAAAAAAGGAAAAACAGAAATGGGAATCGGGTATTCCCGATTCCCTCCCAAACAAAGTCGACGGCAACAGTAGCTGCCACCGTCGGTGAGAAAAGGGAAGAGAGAGAGAGGGAAGAGGCCGGCGAGACAAGGAAGAGAAAGAGAAAGATCACCGGCGACAGAGAAGAAATGGAAGCGGAAAAGAAGGAAAATAGAAGAGAAAAAGGAAAGAGGAAAACGGTGGTGCCAATCAATCCGGGCACCGCCGCTCCATCCTCGACGTTGGTAGAGGCAAGGGGAAGGAAAAGAGACCGCCGGTGGTGAAGGAGGAAGAGGAAAGAGGGAGAAAAAGAGGAAGGAAGTCACGCCGCTGCTGCTTCCAGATCCGGCGTCGTCATCGCCAATGGGGAGAAAAGGAGGCCAGATCCAGCTTCGCTACCACCTTGACTAGTTGTGGGAGGCCTGAACCGGCAGTGATGCCAATGGGATGAAGTTGAACCGGCTAGATGAGGCGAATCGGCTGAACCAGGTCAGACCAGAAAAGAAAAGAAAAGAAAAAGAAAGAATAGAAAAAGAAAAAGAAAAAGAGAAAAAGAAAAAGAAAAAGAAGAAAAGAAAAGAAGAGGAAGAAGAAAAAGGAAGAAAAAGAAAATGCGGTAGGAAGTTTAGAATAAATTTCCAATAATTTATTATTATTTTGATAAATAAATTGTGTAAAATTCTAAAATGTAGAATTTGTTGTAGAAAATCATTCTCAATGAATGAGATGATGGAATCGGGAGAGGTGAATTACAGGTGCAACAGTAGCGAGGAAGTCGCTGACCTAGAACAGGTAAGGGAGGCATGTGCAGCTTGTAAGGATATTCAGTCTGCCTAATTTTAATTATGAAATATTTTATGACAATATTGCGGTGATTCATCGGTTGGAAAAATTGTGGTGATGGACTAGTTGTGAATATAAACTATCTTTTTGTACAGGGAGGCTAGTCAATCGGCAACCGTTATGCTGCCGAAAAATTTTAAAAAATTACGTAAAATCATAATAAATGATTTTATGACATGAAAAACGATTTTTGACCACGAGAAATAAGAAAGTCCTTATTTTTTATAAAACATGAATATATCGAATATTAATTTTAAAATATTCATGTTTTCGAGATTAGTGATAATGAAATCATCGAAAATTCTCCCGATATGTGAACCATACGTGATATGAAATGGAATACGGAAAGACATGAAGTGAATATTTTATAAACATTTTCTTAAATATTCACTTGATTTCTTATATAACCGTTATGTTTTTAATTACGGAAGTATTCATTTTTATAACTTCTATAAAAGGTAAATCAAGGAAGAAAAATATTGTTTTGAGATTAGAATATCTCTACATGTGTTTATAGAGAAAAATATGGTGACGGGATTATCGAATATGGAAAATAAAACAATTTATTTTTTCATAAATCATGAAAATATTGGAATTAATTTCCTATAACTTTGAAATTCATGTTTTGGAAAGAAAGCATGGAAATACGTGTGTACACGTTTTACGGTGAAAAAAACAGTTATGAAATTCTATTTTTACGGTGTGATCATTTTATAAACTATTTTCATCATATAAGAAAATGTGAATTACACCTTTATGGATCTTTTGAAAAAATGTTAATTATTTTATAAATTCCTTAAAGGTGATGATATTTAAAATTGTGAGCCTCATGGATAAACGTGAAATATTTCAAATTACTTTGAATAAGGTCTATAAAGGCCATGGTACGGTTTTTATACTGTTTTGAGACTTAGGCCCCGAGTTTCATGCATCATACTATTACTGTTACTGTCATGTGGTTGATTGACCCACCAGTCATTAGTGTCCCGGATGTCACTTGGTAAGTGTGCATCGAGAACACTTTATAGATCATAGCCATAGATCTCACTGTATATTATTACTGTGTCCCTTAGTGGACGAAGATAGCATGATTTAATTGTAGGGTGATGCCTAGTCTCAACTTATTGATTTCTGTTTATTGAATGAATTTACTAAAATCTTGTTCACTGTACTGTACGGTGAGTGACTGTTTACTGAACTGAACTGTACTAAATATTGTTTACTGAGTTAAATCGTACCAAAAACACTATCTTACTGAACTACACTGTATTGAGAAACACTGTTTTATTGAACTGTACTATACTGAACAAACTACTGTTTACGGTTTACTGAACTGGTAGCTGAAAACCACCGTTTATTGAGCAGAAAACTACTATTTACTGAACTATAAACTACTGTTTACGGTTTACTGAACTGGTAGTTGCTAATTACCGTTTACTAAATTGAAAGCTACTATTTGATGAAATGAAACCTACTGACTTCTGTTTACTGAACAGAATTGTACATAACACTATTCACTGAATTAGAAAGGAAATTACTGTTATAAAGAAAGGATATTTTGAAAATTATTTCTTGAAAAGAAATAATTACTGAACTGTTATCAAGTGATTTGGTATTTATGAGCTACTATACTGAAAAGACTGTTTACTGTAACTACTATTTTATTACTGTACTGTCACGTGTTTTGAAACTGG
The DNA here is from genome assembly GCA_032173925.1 of Heritiera fomes. Lineage (NCBI taxonomy): Eukaryota > Viridiplantae > Streptophyta > Magnoliopsida > Malvales > Malvaceae > Heritiera > Heritiera fomes. The sequence continues at coordinate 20,599,713 of JAPDPM010000001.1, read as the reverse complement.
TGTACTGAAGTGATATAATAAAATGGTTTATACCATATTTATAATCATGAGAAAGGAGAAGGAAATTATTTTGAAATAAGACAATTAAATTATTACTCTTTATAGTTACTCTGGGTTTTCGGGACAAGACAGGTATTTCAAAATACCTTCCATGCTTCATCTGGATTTCCCGGCCGACTATAGTATCATTCCTTTACTGTGCTTAGTACACCGTTAGGAAATACGTGATTTTACAGCATATAGATAGCTGAATATTAAGAGTTGCATATAACTCCTTTACTGAGCCGTGGACTGCTCACTCCCTATTTTTAACATTTTAGATTTTCTACGACTGCGAGATTTTTCATTTGAGAATCTTGGCTGCGCGTCTGAGGAAAATGTGGTAGCTCGATTTAAAAGTGAGGTACAATCATTTATTTCATGTATTTGAATTTATCCACAGTACTATTCTCTTGTAAATTAAGATAGGAGATGTAAATAATATTACATTTTAATGTATTATAGTTTTGATGAAAAAGGAAAGTAAAGCATCGCTGACAGCCCAATCGTCAAAATTGTGTAACAATATGTGTATTACTGTGTTTATTGGATTGTTAGAATTTCAAACCTAAAATCCCCCATTTAGATTATTTTTGAGAAGTATGAAAACAAATTGGAAAATAACGAATTAGTCCATAGCTCAATGGCATTTTTGTAAATTGTGCCTAAACAAAAAAGAATTTGGACTAAATGAAAATAGCATGATATTCTACATGGGAATAAGTCTTAGGCTATGTTAATAGATGAATTGAATCAGATGTAGAATCGAAAATTTACGCGATTTATTTGATAGGGGTAATTTCATAATTTCGCCTTCTCGGTAGGTCAAACCTGAATCAAACCACCATAATTCATCAAAATACATACAATAAGAATTTTTGGTGATGAGATCTGAATTTTAGGAGTGCAATTACACAGTTATAAAAATTACAGAAGCTTAAAGGCATTTTTGTCCAAAAATCTCCTAACTAAGGGTAAAATGGTCATTTTATCATGGGGAAGCTTTTAAATTTGGTCATCATTCTTCTTTGGCTGGCCATACTTGGTCTTCTTCAACCTCCCATTCACACCATTGAAGAGAAGAAAAAGAGAAAAGAAAAGAAAAATTTCCATAAATCATAAACTATTCACCTTTTCAACAAAATTCCTTTTGCAAACCTCTTCTACTCATCTTCCTCTCTTCATCTATACCTAGACCTGGCAAATCTAGACACAACACAAAAATGATACGACAAAACCGTGTATGTGTTTGAGAAATTTGTGTTTCGTGTTTATCCGTGTCAACACGAATTTAGACACGATAATTTTTGTGTTTAGCCGTGTCTGACACGGCTAAACACGTGTAAGACACAAAAACACGTTTAAGAAAATCGTGTTACACGAATACACGACTAACACGTCCATGGCTCAAAGCACGTTTAAAGAAAATCGTGTTACACGGATACACATGTAAAACACGATAACCATATATGTTTTTAGTAGGAATTGAACCTTAGCCAAAAGTAAAATACATAAGTGTTTTACCAAATGAACGATTGTAATATATTAGTATAATGTGTTACGAAAATTAATTTATTAAAACAAATTAATGCTTTAATAAATATTGTAATAAAATAAACTAATAAATTTAATTATGAAATTAAATTAATTAATTATGGTTAAGAAAATAAAATTTTTATAAATTTCGAAAATAAAGTACTAAGAACATAAGTTAAGAACTTAAATACAATACTATAATGTATAAATATATATGATATTTTTTTATTATAATGTATAAAATATAAATATTGTATTATACTAATAAAAGATTGTATAATTAATTAATTATTTTATATCACGGACACTGTATCACATAATATTAATAAGAAATTAAGAGTTTACACTTTACAGAATTACATTATTTAGTATACTAAGAGATTTTATAGTTTATTAATTTACTCTATATCAATTATCATATTATAGAAAATAAAATAACATAATATTAACATACAAATTATTATAATAAGAACAAGTTATTAAAACAAACTAACAAACATAATATTAGTACTAACATACAAATCATAGTCATACAAATTAATATAATAAGAACAAGATATTGAAACAAAGTAACTAACATAATACTAGTACTAACATACAATGATACAAATCATAGTCATACGATGATGATGAATTGATGATATTATATATAATAAGAATAGTAGAATTGATGATATTATTCTATATCAATTATCACTTTATAGGAAATTAAAATATGGATGTAAAAAATGTAAATATATATTTTTTCATTGTTATTATATTTTATTTTTAATCGTGTCATTCGTGTCATGTCAATTTCATGTTATTTTATCTAAATCGTGTTGCGTCATGTTAATCATGTCGTGTCCTGTGACACGACTAATTATTACATGTCAGTTGTGTCGTGTCACGTGTTACACGTAAAATAAAGTATCGTGTTTCATGTTTACTATTCAGACACGTTTTATAATTCTTGTCGTGTCTGAATTCGTGTCGTGTCGTGTCATGACATGGAGACACAAATTGCCAGGTCTATCTATACCCATAACTCCTTGAATAAGTGACAAAATCAAGAGGAAAGAGGACTTAAAGAATTGGTCAAGGTAAGCTTTCTTCATGCTTATGGTTTCTTTGAATTTTAATGTTAGAAAATAATAGATCTAAGCTTCCTAAGCATGAATTTAGTGTTTATTTTGATTGAATCTCATTATAGCTCTCCTTATACCATTTGGCCATTAATGGAAGGTTGGGAATCTATGCAATTTAATGCATAAAATGATGATAAATGAAAGGAAATTAAGGTTGAAATATGAAATAATAGTTAAATGGAAGAAAAACCATTAAAATGGCAAGAAGCCATTTTTGTCCAAGCAAAGGGGAAGGGGAATTGTGGCTTCATTTGATGAATTTAGGGTGCTATTAGACTGTAAAAATTATGATGAGTCCACCGGTGAAGTCGGATTTAAATTCGGAGTTGATTTGACGAAGTTAGATTTTAGTACCGGTACAAATTATACCTGTTAATTATTTTCTACTGATAATGTAGTAGAAATTAGTGAATGAAAATTTATTAGAAATTTAATTATGGTGGATAATGGTGTTTGGTGTAATATTTTACTGCCCGGGAGTATTGATTTGTGTGTGGTGTTATTGAAGAGTTCGATTTAATCGGACAGATAAGGGATTTGTATGTGAACTGTAAGGATATCCTGAATGCATAATTTTGCTGCAAATAATTTTAGAACTGAAAAGACTTAGAAACTGTGAAAATGTGGCTGTTGGCTGTTTGTGAACTGTGTTTGAAATTGCAGGAAGGCTAGGGTATTAACAGCCATTATGCTGTTGAAATTTCCTAGAAAAATTTCTAAAAATATCATGAAATATTTTAATGCATATTTGAATAATTTCCTAGCCTTGTAAATGAGATATTAAATACTTTTCATAAAACATAAATATATCGAAAAATATTATTTAAATATTTATGTTACCAAAATTATTGAAGGTAAAGCTATTAAAAATTCCTCTTAAATGTGTTATAGTGTAAGAAATGGTTTAGAAAGAGAAAAGTTGAGAAGTGAATATTTTATAAATTATTTTCAATAAATATTCACTATATAAATTAAACCTTTATGGACTGACTGAAGATTTTAACTATTTTTCTTGATTTTCATAAAGGTGATATGATGATGAGAATATTGTTTTGAGGTTGATAGGCTCCTTTATCATGCTAATATATGATATGTGACATGTGATATGTGATATATTTCAGCGTCTTGGTTGACATCTGATCAGTATACAACCGAGTACAATTCTAGACTATGGCTATAAATCTTATATGATAATTATTCTACCTTGCGGGGATTATAGCATGATATACCTTAGGTGATGCCTTAGTCTCCACCATTTTTATGATGTGAAAATGATGTTTTAAAAGATGGTGATATTAAATGATAAATGCATTATTTATATGATTCCAATGAGATGGATAATGATTTCTAAACGGTTTACTGTTTACGAGATTTTTAGTGATACATGTGACATGTATTCATATGGAAAATGATGATTTATTAATCTAATATTCTTTTATTATTTTATTTGAATATTAGATTATTTGATTTAATGCTTTAATTTATGAAAGCACTGGCTTGGAATTTAATATGAAAGGTTATGGAAAAAGTGTTTTATTTCAATAATTAATAATTCCTCCCTATAGTCACTTTTAGGTTCCAAGGCAAGACAGGAATTTCAAAATACTTTCTTGCTCTATCCAGATCCTTAGCCGACTATAGTATCTTTCCTTTACGGTCCCTAGTGTACCTATAGGAAATAAATGATTTATGGCATATAGGTTTCGCGATATCAAGATTTGTATACAATTCCTTTTTATTGAGCCGTGGTTTGCTCACTCCTTTACTTTCACTATCTACAGAGTACTTTTAGTGACTGTGTGATTTACTTTCCGAGGATTTTGGTTGGTATTGGTTACCCGATGCAGTCTAGTGGAGATCCTGGAGGTATAATCATTTACTTTATATGTTTAGGCTTATTTTACAGTACTACAGTGTTGTATTATAAACAGGGGATGTAAACGATAAATGACTTACGATATGTAAATATTCTTATTTAATTGTAAATTACAGTTTTAAAATGTTTACTGTGTAAAGGAAATGGGAAATAAAGGCATCATAGACAACCCAACCCTTGTAATATGTGTGAAAAATTGTGAAATTACTGTTTATACAGGATGTGACAGTTAAATTGGTATTAGAGTGAGGTTGGCCTGATGTCTGTCGGTGTTTTTGTGATAAAGTGAAGTGGTAAACATCCCCTGTAGTATTGTATAGTCTGAATATATAAATGACTCAAGTGACTGAAAATCGTTTTGAATGTCTGTGTTGTACAAAAATGAGTGGATGTAGGGGTCAATGAGGTAAAGGACACGGTAGGGCGGCACCTATTTCGGAGCCAGCACCGGAGCCTATTCTAGAACTCACACTCCCTTCGCAGCCTGAAAGCCTTAATACCAGAATGAATAGGATGGAGCGGATGTTAGCGAATTTTATCGCTATGTATAATGCTGATTGAGTTGCTGATAGAGTTAGAGGGAAAGGGCAACCGCAGCTCCACCAGTTGCACCATCTCCACCACCTATTGTACAGCCTACTCCTAAGCCTCAACCTGCACCACAGCCAATACAGCAGGCACAAGCTATACCACCACCACCACTAGTATAGCCGCTCAGGGATTTAGCGTTGTATTGTGATGTAGCTATGGTTCGGCAGTTCACTAAGCTAAATTCGCTTAAGTTTAAGGGAGATAGAGATCCACTAGTGGTAGAGTAATGGGTGACAGCTACTAATAAGCTATTTTGATACATAAGATGTTCGGATACGAAGAGAGTGGGATTAGCAGTTTTTCAGATGACAGATGATGCGAAGCACTGGTGGAAGTTTGCATAGACTGTATTATTGCCCAGCACCCACTGATTACTTAGGAGATATTTGCAAATGCATTTCGCTGCCAGTACATCCCTGATACAGTTCAGAAGAAGTTACAGTAGGAGTTTATGCAGTTGGTACAGGGGAGTATACAGTGGATCAGTAGGAGATGAAGTTTACTACACTTAGCAGGTTTGATCCACTGACTCAGGTTAATGAGCGGCATAAGATTGATAGATTCAAGGTTGGGCTGAGACCATCTATTAGATCTAAGCTGGCTCCATATGATATCCTGACACACGATGAGGTAGTGAGACGGGCTTAGCTATGAGAGCAGGACTTCGAGTAGTTTCATTCTAAGCCAGCATCGAAGGTGAAGTTTAAGAGATAGGGTAAAGCGAAGAGGAGCGCAGAGGACAGATCAGGTAGAGAGTAGCCTAAAAGGGCTAGACCATCAGGCATACAGATTTCAGATGGATGATCTACGAGATCAGCTGTTACAGCCCCTACCAGTGGTCATACCTCAACACAGAGGAGTACCGCGACCAAGTGTATGCTTTATGGTCGGTCGCATGGTACATGGCTTTACTACTTGTTGACTAAGGCCTGTTTTAGATGTGGATAGATGGGACATATGATGAGGGATTGCCCGATGTTACAAAAGTCAACCGCATCTACCACTCCTGCCCTTATTCTACTAGTATCAGCACCAGCAGCTCTGATTGAGACAGAGAGAGCTACTCCTTCACAGACGAGACAAACGTCTGTAGGAGAGAAGGGTAAGAAGCCCGTGACTCAAGGATGAGTGTATGCATTTGATCAGGAGACTGTTGATGCATCCGCAGATGTTATTAAAGGTAAGTTTATATTTTTGATATACCCGTAATTGCATTATTCGACCCTGGTTCTACTTATTCATTTATATCACCTACTTGTGCTAACAGAGTCCTAGTAGAACTGGAGCCATTAGGGTATACATTACAAGTAAATACTCCTTTTAAAGAGTCGTAGATTATGGATGTAGTGTACAGAAATTGTAAAGTAACTGTAGGAGAGAAGGAAACAACAACTAACCTAATTTTGTTAACGATGTATGATTTTGATGTAATATTTGGAATGGATTGGTTAGCTGCAAATTTTGTAACCTTAGATTGTTATACTAAGTTTGTTACCTTCTTTCACCCGAAACACTATACTGTAAAATTATTTGATAAGTTATAATGAAAGTGATGTATTTACTAAATTGTTTAAGTGTTATGTGGATGTGTTGAAGGTTTTATTGCATATGTGGAGGATGTGGAACAGAGATGTCCTGAGCTACATGAGATTCTTATGGTCAGGGATTTTCCAGACGTATTTTCAGAAGATTTGCCAGGTTACCACCAGATAGGGAGATCGAGTTCACCATTGACTTAGTACTCAGCACGGAGCCTATTTCTATGCCCCCATATAGGATGGCATTGACAAAGTTGAAGGAGCCTAAAAAGAAGCTTCAAGAATTATTTGATAAGGGGTTTATCCGTCCCAATGTGTCTCCTTGGGTGCACCGGTATTATTCGTCTGAAAAAAGGAGGGAAGCCTACGGTTATGTATCGACTATCAGATGTTGAATAAGATGACCATCATGAATAAGTATCCCCTACCCAAGATTGATGATTTATTTGACCAACTCAGGGGTGCACAAGTGTTTTCAAAGATAGATCTCTGACCAGGCTATCATCAACTTAAGATCCAGGAGTTGAATATTCCTAAGACAGCATTCTGGACTTGATACGTGCATTTTGAGTTTCTGGTGATGCCTTTCAGATTGACTAACACGCCTGCAGCATTTATGGGCTTGATGAATGAGGTGTTTAAGACCTATTTAGATTAGTTTGTGATCGTGTTTATTGACAACATCTTGGTTATTCTAAGTCTCTGGAAGAGCATGAGTGGCACCTTTACATAGTCTTGCAGACCCTCAGAGACCGGAAGCTATATGTTAAGCTCAGTAAGTGTGAATTCTGGCTAGATCACATTACTTTTTTGGGACATGTGATATCGAAGGAGGGGGTGTTTATTGATCCATTCAAGATAGAGGCCATAATGCAGTGGAGAGGCTTAAGACGGTGATACAGATATGGAGTTTCCTGGGTTAAGCCGGATACTATCGTCGGTTTATAGATGGGTTCTTTAGACTAGTTGCCCCATTGACATGACTTACACATAGGGATGTTAAGTTCGAGCGGTCAAAGGCATGTGAGCGTAGCTTTTAGGAGTTGAAGCAGAGACTTACTACAACCCCAGTGCTTGCCTTTTCCAGTGAATCTGGTGGATTTTCAGTGTATACAGATGCGTCTGCACATGGATTAGGGTGTGTTTTGATGCAGAATGGTCAGGTGATAGCCTATGGTTCTTAATAGTTAGAAGAGCTTGAGAAGAACTACCCGACCCATGATCTTGAGTTAGCCGTTGTGGTGTTTGCATTGAAGATATGGCGGCATTATCTGTATGGTGAGACTTTTCAGATCTACACAAACCATAAGAGTCTAAAGTGTTTATTCTTGCAGTGTGAGTTAAATATGAGACAGCGAAGATGGACAGAGCTGTTGAAGGATTACGACTATGAGATACTATACCACCCAGGGAAAGCAAACATGGTGGCAGATGCTCTGAGCTGGAAACATATGGGCATAGTGTTGTACATAATGGTCAGGAAGCACGAGTTATTGGAGTAGTTCTCGAACCTCAGTCTTAGTGTGGTTTCCTCTGAGAGTTATAGGTTTACGGCTAGTTTCAAGATTGAGCCGGACTTGATGGATCAGATCAGGGATGCTCAGAGGACGGATGCTTACTCTATAGAGGTTGCTAGTCAAATCTAGACGGGAGTACAGTTAGACTTTGAGATTGGCACTGATGATATTTTGAGGTTCAAAGGCAGGATCTGTGTTCCTAATAATCGATAGCTCAGAGATCTGATTTTGACAAAGGCCCATACTTCCATGTACATTTTGCACCTAGGTAGTACCAAGATGTACCAGAATCTACAGATAGTGTATTGGTGGTCTAGGATGAATAGAGACATTATGGAGTTTGTTGCTAGATGTCTCACATGTCAGCAGGTTAAGATCGAGCATCAGAAGCTTGTAGGTTTATTGAAGCCTTTACCGATTCTTACTTGGAAATGGAAGTATATTACGATGGACTTCATTATGGGTTTGCCTAAGACCCGAAGGAATCATGGCGATATGGGTGATTGTAGATAGATTGACAAAGTCTGCCCACTTCTTAGCCATCAGATCTACGGACTCCCTCAGTGCCCTTGTCGATCTATATGTACGGGAGATAGTGAGGCTACATGGTGTTCCAATGAGAATCACATCAGATACGGTTTCTCGATTTACATCTCATTTTTGGGAGAGATTTTTGGAGGCTATGGGGTCCCGATTGAATTTCAGCACCTCCTTTCATCCACAGACTGATGGATAGTCCTAGCGAGTGATCTAAACGCTCAAGGATATGTTAAGGGCGTGTGCATTGGACTTTTAAGGCTCTTGGGATGACCACTTGCCACTAGCTGAATTTGCATATAATAACAGTTATCAGTCCATTATCGGCATGGCACCGTATGAGGCTTTGTATGGCAGATGATGTAGGTCACCTGTTGCATTGGAAGAAGTAGGTGATTGTAAGATATTAGCTCCCGATATGGTAGAGAAGGCTTCCCAGGATGTACAGTTGATTTGTGAGAGGTTGAGGACGACACTAAGTCAGTAGAAAAATTATAAAGATACGAGACCCGACAATTGGAGTTCTCAGTTGGAGATTCTGTCTTTCTTAAGGTTTCACCGTTTAAGGGTATTATGAGGTTCAATAATAAAGGAAAATTATGTCCTCGATATATCGGGCCATTTGAGATCTTAGACAGTGTGGGAGTCATTGCTTATCGACTAGTATTACCTCCGAAGTTAGCAGGGGTTCATAATGTCTTTCACGTGTCGATGCTGAAGAGGTACCATCCAGATCTCTCTCACGTAATTCAATATGAGCCATTGGAGATTAGGGAGGATATGAGTTACGTAGAGAGACCTATTAGGATCTTGGATAGGAAGGATAATGTGCTACGGTCTAAGACCAGTCCACTAGTAAAAGTGCTTTGGCTGTATCATTCTGAGGAGAAGGCTACATAGGAGTTAGAAAGTCTCATGTGGGAAAAGTTTGTTAGAGCTCTTTTAGTGACAGGTTCGATTAAATTTGGAAGACTTAATTTCTTAAGGTGAGGAGAACGTGAGAACCATGTATTTAGGTACTATTGTACATGTAGGGATACTCACCACTGTTCATTACTGTGTAATTCGTAGGTACGAGCTGGTACAGTAAGGTTGGCCCCACAGGCTCTACAATGCCCGGATGGACATGAGATCGAACAGATAATATTCAAAGAGCCCAATAAGCCTACGATAAGAATTTCAAACCTAAAATCCCTCATTTAGATTATTTTTGAGAACTATAAAAACAAATTAAAAAATGACGAATTAGTCCTTAGCTTAGTGGCATTTTCGTAAATTATGCCTAAAAGAAAAGGAATTTGGACTAAGTGAAAATAGCATGATATTCTACATGGGAATAAGTCCTAGGTTATGTTAACAGATGAATTGAATTAGAGGTAGAATCGAAAATTTATGCGATTTACCGGATAGGGGTAATTTCATAATTTCACCTTCTCGGTAGGTCAAACCCAAACCAAACCACTATGATTCATCAAAATACATAAAATAATAATTTTTGGTGATGAAATCTAAATTTTTGGAGTGCAATTACATGGTTATAAAAATTACGGAAACTTAAGGGCATTTTTGTCCGAAAATCTCATAATTAAGGGTAAAATGGTCATTTTATCATGTGGAAGCTTCTAAATTTGGTCTTCATTCTTCTTTGGCTGGCCATACTTGGTCTTCTTCAACCTCCCATTCACGCCATAGAAGAGAAGAAAAAGAGAAAAGAAAAGAAAAATTTCCATAAGTCATAAACTACTTACCTTTTCAACAAATTCCTTTTACAAACCTCTTCCACTCATCTTCCTCTCTTCATCTATACCCATAACTCCTTGAATAAGTGATAAAATCAAGAGGAAAGAGGACTTAAAGAATTGGTCATGTAAGCTTTCTTCATGCTTATGGTTTCTTTGAATTTTAATGTTTGAAAATAATATATCTAAGCTTCCTAAGCATGAATTTAGTGTTTATTGTGATTGAATCTCATTAAATCTCTCCCTATACCATTCGGCCATTAATGGGAGGTTGGGAATCTATGCAATTTAATGCATGAAAATGATGATAAATGAAGGAAATTAAGGTTGAAGTATGAAATAATAGTTAAATGGAAGAAAAACCATTAAAATGGCAAGAAGTCATTTTCGGCCAAGCAAAGCGGAATGGGAATTGTGGCTTTATTTGATGAATTAAGGGTGCTATCGTGCTGTTAAACTGTAGAAATTATGAGGAGTCCACCGGTGAAGTCGGATTTAAATTCGGAGTTGATTTGACAAAGTTAGGTTTTAGTACCAGTACAAATTATACCGATTAATTATTTTCTACTGATAATGTAGTAGAAATTAGTGAAGGAAAATTTATTATAAATTTAATTATGGTGGATAATGGTGTTTGGTGTAATATTTTGCAGCTCGGGAGTTTCAATTTGCGTGTGTGTTATTGAAGAGTTCGATTTAATTAGACAGGTAAGGGAATGCATATGTGAATTGTAAGGATATCCCGAATGCATGATTTTGTTGCAAATAATTTTATAAGAATATTTTAGAACTGAAATGCCTTGGAAACTATGAAAATGTGGCTATTGGCTGTTTGTGAACTATGTTTGAAATTGCAGGAAGGCTAGGGTATTAGCATTCGTTATGCTGTCGAAATTTCCTAGAAAAATTTCTAAAAAATGTCATGAAATGTTTTAATGCATATTTGAATGATTTCCTAACCTTGGAAACGAGATATTAAATATTTTTCATAAAACATAAATATACCGAAAAATATTGTTTAAATACTCATGTTTCCTATTGAAAGTAAAGCTATTGGAAATTCCATCTAAATGTGTTACAATGTAAGAAATGGTTTAAAAAGAGAAATGTTAAGAAGTGAATATTTTATAAATTATTTTCAATAAATATTCACTATATGATAAATAAAACCTTTATGGACTGATTGAAGATTTTAATTATTTTTCTTGATTTCCATAAATGTGATGTGATCTGATGTGATGATGAGAATATTGTTTTGAGATTGATAGGCCCTTTTATCATGTTGATATGTGGTATGTGACATATGATATGTGATATGTTTCAGCGTCCCGATTGACACCTGATCAGTGTATGATCGAGGACAATTCTAAACTATGGCCATAGATCTTTTATGATGATTATTCTACCCTGCGGGGATTATAGCATGATATATCTTAGGTGATGCCTTAGTCTCCACCATTTTTATGATATGAAAATGATGTTTTAAATGATGGTGATATTAAATGATAAATGCATTATTTATATGATTCTAATGAGATGGATGATGATTTCCAAACGGTTTACTGTTTACGAGATTTTTAGTGATACATGTGGCATGTATTCAAATGGAAAATGGTGATTTATTAATCTAATATTCTTTTATGATTTTATTTGAATATTAGATTATTTGACTTAATGCTTTAATTTATGAAAGCATTGGTTTGGAATTTAATATGAAAGGTTATGGAAAAAGTGTTTTATTTCAATAATCAATAATTACTCCATATAGTCGCTTTTAGGTTCCGAAACAAGACAGGTATTTCAAAATACCTTCCTTACTCTATCCGAATCCCTAGCCGACTATAGTTTCTTTCCTTTATGATCCCTAATGTACCTATAGGAAATAAATGATTTATGGCATATACGTTTTGCGATATCAAGATTTGCATACAATTTCTTTACTGAGCCATGGTTTGCTCACTCCTTTACTTTCACCATCTGCAAAGTACTTCTAGTAACTGTGTGATTTACTTTTCTAAGGATTTTGGTTGCGTATTAGTTACCTGAGGCAGTCTAATGGAGATCCTGGAGGTAGAATCATTTACTTTATATGTTCAGACTTATTTTATAGTACTACCATGTTATATTATAAATAGGGGATGTAAACGATAAATGACTTAAGATATGTAATTATTTAATTGTAAATTACAGTTTTAAAATGTTTACTGTGTAAAGGAAACGGGAAATAAAGGCATCGCAGATAGCTTAATCCTTGTACTATGTGTGAAAAAGTGTGAAATACTGTATATACAGGATGTGATAGATTTCCTTTTAATGAGGCTAGAGGGCAAGATTTTTAGATGTGTGAGGTCCAGCCCATTCATGTGATTAGTTTTAAATTATTAAAGTCCTATTTGGATTAGGTTAAGGCTTAAAGAAACCAAAGTCAACAAGGAGAAGGTTTTTATAACTTTCTTTATGTAAGATGTTGCATAAACAATTTGTAGAATTGTGAAAGAGGCTTGGATTGTGAGTGGTGACATAAAGAAGAAAAAGAAAGCTTTAGGCTTTGAGATATTTTTCTTGTTTCCATTGAGAAAACAATGGGAGAGATAAGCTTGTATAACAATTAGGTATTCTTTGGGTAGATTAATTTGGTGAATCTAAAGAGGTAGACTTTATTATTTTTAGGTCAATTGTTAGAACCCTAAGCTTTGGGCAAAAAAAGTCCAAGGTATTGAAACTTTGTAATTTGCTTATTTCTTATAATGGATTTTTATCTGGTTTGCCTCATGGTTTTCCATGTTAAAATTTGATGTCGTTTTATATGCGTTTTATTGCCTGCGTATTTATTTGTGGCTTGGTAGCTTAATTAATTATTATTATTGGTTTGATATATTGCTACTGGTTGTTGTGGCTATTATTATTATTATTATTATAACATTGCTTCCACTTATTTGTTGTTTGAGGCCCAATAGAATGGTGGTGGAGGAAACGATGACAAGGATGCAAAAGGAATTGGGATTGTTACGAAAGGAGTTTGAGGTAGTCTGATCTAAGATGAGTTCTACTATTAAAGCTCTTATGACAGAGCTTAGGACTAAATTGCACAAAAAGAGGAGGATGTTCGAGAAGCTATTGGTAGGATTTGATTCACCCAAGGAGTTGGTAAAACTTGGTAATAGTGGTATGATGGGTGAGAAATAGAAAGCTACAATGGGCGACAATCAAGAAAACAAAGTAAAAGGATCAGTGGCAATAGATCCTATTAACCTAAGTGCTACTCCAAGACTTTAGACTAAATATCCTAAGACTGATTGTTCTAGATTCGACGGGGAAGATTTCAGTGGATGGTGCTTAAGATTGAGCAATTTTTTAAAGCTGATCAAACTAAAGAGCATGATAAGGTGCACACCATCATGATGTACCTTAATGGCAAAGCTTTTTAGTGGCATCAGTGTTTCATGAAGCAACATGGAAAGTTGATGGAGGTAAGCTAGAATTCATATGTGGTAAAAATGAAATCCAGGTTTTGTGAGAGTGAGTATATTGATCCTATGTTAGAAATCATTAATTTGAAACATATTCAGTTTGTTGATGATTTTTTTTTTGAAGAGTTTGAGGGTTTGCTTAACTTGTTAGATCTACTAGCTGATTATGCCATTAGCATCTTTACTAGTAACTTGAAACAAAAAATTTCTTAGTTATTGAGGTTTTTCTATCCTAAATCATTGATTCATGCTCTGAGTTTAGCAAAAAATTTAGAAGATTAATGTTTAATACTCCAAGCAAACAATATGTATCCTATAAACCTAACCAAACACAAACATCAACTTCAACCTTTCCACAGAAAGGAGCTGCACCTAAAACATCTAGAGTTCTTTCTATAAAGGAAAGGGATAAAAGGATAAAAAAAGGCTTATGTATGTGATATGGTATCAAGTATACCTTGGGGCACAAATGTATGAGATCCTAGTTATATCAATTATTGTTGGATGATTAGGGTGATTTCTGAATAGACTCCAAAGAGTTCTTGGATTGTGTGAAAACCTTGGAAGAAATCACTAAAGGCGATGTAATGAAGGTGAATTCTTCTATTATTTCTTTACACGCAATGATGGGAACTTTAAATTTCCAAACTATACGCATATAAAGGCATGTGAAAGTTTTGCTTGTAATATTTCTAGTGGACTTTAGGAGCACTCACAACTTCATTGATTTGTCTTTAGTCAAGAAGTTGGGAATAAATACCCAAACCATTTTGGATGTAATGTTACAATGGCTACTGGTGAAAGATTATTGGTCTAAGGTGTTTGTAAGGCTATTGCATGGAATTCACAAGGGCTACATCAAATCCTTGATTATTTGGTGTTACCTATAGTGGGATTTGACTTAGTTTTGAGAGTACAATGGTTGAAGCAATTGGGGCCCATTGTCTTCAACGAATTGATGGTGCAATTTACTATGGACAATGCATAGAGTATTATGAAGGGAGTGGCGGTGGGGCCTATACGATTAGCTAGCTAGAGGCAATTATCTAGGATATGAGGGTCTATAAAGGGTATTTGCACATTGTTCCTAACACTTGTTTTGGATTCTACAATATTACCCCTGAGAGCAAAGCAAGAATGACATTCCAGATTATTTACAATTTTTGCTTGACAAATGTAAGGAATTATTTGAAAAACCTACAGAGCTACCTCTAGCTAAGGCCCAAGATCACTGAATTCCCTTAGTAGTTGAATCAAAGGATGTGAAACTCAAACCATCAATTCATAATTAAATATTAATTAAGAATATTTAATTATTAATTTTATTAATTGTTGCTTAATTATCAAATGTACATAAAGTTATCATAAATGCCTATATGTACAAAGCTTTATGAAAATATGTATATTTTATGATAATTATAAATGCATCATGATATATTTGCACTTTTTCCAAGAGAAAAATTAATCTTGAACATTCCATTATCTATAATCAGGTATTCAAATAACTATATGTACAAAGCTCTATAAAAATATGTACAATATTGTATGATAACTTTATGTATATCCTGATATAAATATATGTACATTTTTTTCTAAGAGATAGGTATTTGACTTTTTTTTATAGGTAGTCTTATGCTTAAGACTCATATCTCCCTTGAAAGAAAGGTATTTTATATATATATATATATATATATATATATATATATATATATATATATATATATGTTATATATCACATATAGATATAATTATCACGGAATGTATGTATTATCATTAATCTTTGTACATATAGGCATTTATGATAGTTATATGTACATTTGATTATTAAGAAAATAATTAATTCTTGATTATTAATTAATAATAAATATTTAATAATTAATAATTAAGTAATAATTGATAATTAATAATTAACAATTAATTAGTACTTAATAATTAATCATTAATTAATAATCACTAACTATTCTTAATTAATAAGTAATTTTTATTTAATTATAATTAATATTATTTTTATAATAAATTATTTAGAATCAATAATTAATAATTAATCAATAACTAATAATTATTACTTAATGAATAGTTAACAATTAAAAGTAATTATTAATTAATTTTATAATTAAAATTATTGTGTTGTGGATTTGGCCTTACCAGATTTCTAGAATGGAAGAACCTATAACTTTTTTCTCAACAATTCATTAATGGTTTAATGATCAAGTTTCTACTCTTGCTACTAATTTGAAATTTTATTTTCTTTCTAATAATTTCATTTTGGAATGGTATCAAAAAAAATTTCTATTATATTTCCTCTTTTTAATTCCCCTTAAATTTAATAGAACCATATGAGTAATTAGTTGTTAGCTTTGTCCGTGATCTTAGAAAATGCCATGTTTACCTACATGGGTTATTTTTTTTTAAATCATAAGGTGTCTTCATATCACATTGGGTATCAGATTAATTTCTACTCTCACTTCATGGTTGGTGCTAGCCTAAAAAAATTGACCTAATGAAGATTCGAACATGAAATTTCCTACTATAGATTGTCTTCACTCAAAAACATGGTTCATGTATGTCAACATCATGAGATAAAAGACCTTTTACAACTCATATGGTATCTTTCACTTTTTCTCTCTCTATTTTTCTCAATTGTGGTTTTGAATAATTTCAATAGTAATATTAAATTTTATAGGAGAAAAAAAGGCAACACAATTTTCAAATTATAGTAACAACTCACAAAGGCTATAATTTAGTTGACAAGTAGATTTTTTTTGTCAACTAAAGTTTTATATTTTGAAAACATGTAAATCCAAATTTCTGTCTATTGGAGGTTGTGTCTCTTTAGTCAAATCGGTTTTATCTTGTTTGTCGATTTATTACATGTCATTGTTGCAGCTCCCAACTGGTGTTAAGGCTAAGTTGGATAGCATTCAGAGAAGGTTCTTGTGGGGAAGGTCTTCTTCATTCAGGAAACTTCACATGGTTAATTGGTCTATTATTTGCAACTCCACAGATGATGGTGGACTGGATATAGTTGATGTGGGAACAAAAAACAGAGCGCTGTTGAGTAAGTGGATATTTAGATATGGATCGGAACAGAACACGTTGTGGAAATCTGTGATCATTGGTAAGTATGGTGGTGATAATGATGACCTTATTCCTTTTCAATGTTGTAACATGAGGTTCTCTAACGTGTGGATGAATATTACTTCTCCTCTCTCTGTTAATTTCACTCAGTCCCTATCCTTGTTAGGTGGGATAGGTTTTTTGCTTGGCAACGGTGACAGTTTAACTTCTGGGATGATGAGTGGATTGAAGGGTGGTTCTTAAACTACTATTTCCTCGTGTTTATGCATTAGCATTGAGGAAGATGGGTAAAGTGAAGGAGTTTGGGTGTTAGGATGACCAAAGATGGATCTAGGATGTTAAACGAAGAAGGAATCCCTTTGATTGGGAACTTAACCAGTGGCAGGACTTTGCTCAATTGATTAACGAGCAGTGTGTTTGTAGGAAGCTGAATGATTCTCTAATTTGGAGAGGGTCTCCGGATGGAAGGTACTCGACCAAGGAATTTTGCAAGTTAGTGCCTAGTTCCCCCAGTCAGAAATCCAATTGTTGAAAGTATGTCTAGACTGGTATTGCTCCCCCAAAAGTTGAAGTATTCGTGTGGCAGCTTTTGAAAAGGAAGGTTGTTGTTAAAGATCTTCTTGTGAAAAGGGGGTTGTTGAACAACGATAACACTTATTGTGTTTTTTTGTAAAGTCGAGCGTGAAACTGTACAACATCTCTTCTTCTCTTGTATGGAAGTGTGGAAAACTTGGGCTCTGTATGGCCATTACTGGGGTCTGAATTGGATTTGTCATCAGAATCTAATGTCCTTCTTCATAGCATGGCAAAACGCATTTCCTAAGGGCAGATGTGACAAGGCGTGGAAGATGGCATTCTTTGCAATTGTCTGGTCAATTTGGTTACTTAGGAATGACGTTGTCTTCAATGGTAAGGTTGCTAATTTTAATTGTCTTATGGAAGTGGTTAAACTTAGAGTTGCCTTTTGGTTTAACGCTAAATGGCCATTAGGAGTGTAAATGAACAGAACGTTCGACGAACCGTTTGTGAACTTGTTCAGTTTCTGTTTGTTTATGTTCATTTATTAAGCTTAACGAACAAACATGAACAACATTTTAGTGTTCGTTTGTTAAACGAACCGAATATGAACAGAGGTATGGTTTGGTCGTTTTTGTTCGTGAACAAGCTCGTTTATGTTTGTTTATTGTTCGTTCGTTTAAAATATAATTTATTTTTCGTTTGTTGTTCGTTCGTTTATGTTCATTTATTGTTCGTTCGTTTAAAATATAATTTATTTTTCGTTTGTTGTTCGTTCGTTTATATTCATTTATTGTTCGTTCGTTTAAAGTATCGTTTGTTGTTCGTTCATTTATGTTCGTTTATTGTTCGTTTGTTATTTATTAAAATACTAAAATTACTTATATTATATAAGTTATATAATATATACTCTATTTTTAAGACATTAACCTAAAAAATTAGTCCCTAATTTTAAATATATTTATACAATATAACTTTGTTGGTTTAAAAAATTAATAAAATATAATTATAAAATAATTATAAAATTAAATTAGTTAATTATACTTAAAATAATTATTTTTTTAAAAATTTTAAACAAATGTACTGAAATAAAACTAATAAAAATCTCATAATAAGTTAAGATTTCATTCATATGATCTTATCCATTAACCATTTACATATATATAAATATATATATATATATATATATATATTACACATATTTGTGTATACACACACATATATGTGATACTTTAATATATATGTATATATATGTATATGTGTATGATATAAATTGTACTTAAAATAGTAATTATCAATTTTAATAAAATATTGTCGACTTAAGTTGTATTTAAGACTTTGTATTAGATGATTTCAATTTGCATGTGGAATTTAATCTTTATGTAAGATTTTTAATATTTAATATTTAATATTTAGTTTGTTTTTATGAATACTTGTTCATGAACATGTGTTCACGAACGCGTTCGTTTACGTGTTCGTGAACGCGTTTGTTTACATGTTCGCGAATGCGTTCGTCAACATGTTTGAGAACGCGTTCGTCAATATGTTTGCGAAGCGTTCGCAAACATTAACGAACAATCCCTACCAAACAAATGAATGAACATGAACACACTCCTTAACGAACACGAATGGCACTAAAAAACAAACAAACGAACAGAAACATCAATTCGGTCGTTCGTGTTCGGTTCGTTTACAGTCTTAATGGCCATCGAGCTCTTCATCTTTCTATGATTTCTATCAGTTTCCTTTAATGGTGTTAGAGCCCCTAAAATCAAAAAGCCTAGACGAGTTGCTGAGTGGACGCCTCCTTCTGTTGGATCTCTTAAATTTAATGTGGACGGTTCTGCTATAGGTAATGCAAGACCAGCCGATGTTGGTGGGGTTTTGAGAGATGATAAGGGGAAAGTTAAAATTTTATTTTCCAAGTCTATCGGAGTGGCTGACTCTATTGTTGTTGAAGCTTACGCTGTGTTTGAGGCAGTTGTGTTATTTTCCAAGTCTAGGTAGGTCACATCAAATTCCCTGGATATTGAGAGTGACTTGGGTAATGCCGTTAAATGGTTTTCCTCGCCTGATACAGCTCCCTGGAAACTTAGGAAGATCCTCTCCCAAGTCGAAATTTGAAACTTCTACTAATAGGCTTTCAAATTCATCACGTCCCCAGGGAGTGTAATGAGCCCGCTGATTCCCTTGCCAAACAGAGTGTAAACAGAGCTTTAGATTTACTGGTGATTAATGATTAGTGCTTTAATGTGATTCCTTGCTTGGTTCTGGTTGACATGTTGTTATTCTGTGATGGGGCTTGGGTTGTTTCTGGTTGCTCCGATCAAGCATGACGGGTTGAGTTCGTTTGTGCGGGAGCATGGTTGGTTTGTGTAGAGCGTTTGACAATTTTGTTTGATTTGGTTGCTGCAGATGTTGCCCCTTAGTTGTTTGTGTTTTTGCCTCTTTGGGCGGTTGGTTCTCCTTTGTGCATTGTTTTGGCAGCTGGGCCAATATTTTGTCGATTGCTCATTGTTCTGTCTATTTTGGCCTGCTCTGGCTTCAATGTCTTGTTCTTCTCTGATTTTCAATAATATATTTTATGTGCCTTTCAAAAAAAAAACATTTAAAAAGTATAACTTTAAATATATTTTTTTAGAACAAAACTATATTTGTGATAACCGAGAATTTTCTTATGTTGGTATTAAATAGCTGGAAATTTAAATCTTAATGCAAATAGATAAGTTAAAGTAAAGAAATAAATTTATTTACAAGATTTGAAATATTGTTGGAATTTCGATATTTGGTGATGTGACGATTTGAAAATTCGTATGGAGAAATTTAATTTGGATATTAAAAAATTCAAAATTATAAGAAATAAAAATGTTTATATTTATATATCTATATATCTATAAATATATTTTATATAGGTACATATGTACATATATGAAATATATATTATTTTATATGATTAAATAAGTACATATGTATATTAGTATACATTTATGTATATATATAAATATATATGAGAAATATATATATCATTTTAAATTAAAGTGTATATATATTGTTAATATAAAATATACATATATATATATTGTTAATAATATATATAATTATAAAAAAAGAAAGAAAACGGGAATCGGGGATACCCGATTCTCCTTTTCTTACAAAGGAGAAATCAAAGACAGTCGACCTTGTCGGCGAGAGGAGAGAAGAGAGAGAGGGGGCAAGGGCTGTCGCTGGTCGACGCGAAGAGAGGAAGGTTGTCGGCGATAGCAAGAAGAGGAAAGAAGCAAAGCGAATTGGAGCAGAAAAGAAAAGAGAAAGGAAAGAGGCGGTGTCGGTCGATTTGCACACCGCCACAGCCACCCTCGTCGCCGGTGAAGCCAGATTGGGAGAAACGTATGGTCGGCGGTGAAGGGGGAAAGAGAAAAGAGAGGAAGAAAAAAGAGAAAAGGGAACCAGCTGCTGCCTTCAGATCTGCCGCTGCCGCCGATCGAGAGAGAAAGAGACGAAAAACGGCTTCGTTGCAACCTTAGCCGACTGTGGAAGGGCTGAACCGGCGGTGATGAAAGCTGATGGTGGTTGACCCGGTCAAGGAAGGTTGAACTGGACTGGTTTAGACAAGAAAAAGAAAAAGAAAAAGAAAAAGAAAAAGAAAAAGAAGAAAGAGAAAAAGAAAAGAAGAAAAGAAGAAAAGAAAAAGAAAAGAAAAAGAGAAAGAAAAAGAAGAAGGAAAAGGAAAAGGGGTAGGAAATTTATTAAAATTTTTATTATTATTATTTGGTTGAGTAATTATGTAAAATTCTAAATTGCGTATGGAATTGGATTGTAGAAATCATACTCGGTGATTGGAGATTGATAGAATTGAGAAAAGTGGACCGAGTGTGCGATGTTAGTGAGAAAGTCGCTAACACGAAACAGGTGAGGGATGCATATGTAGCTTGTAAGGATATCTCGATTGCATGAATTGAATATACATCATTTTATAAAATATTGGTTAATTGATTTTGTTGAAAATTGTGGATATATGGTCGGCTGTGAAAATATAAATCTGTCTAAATTGTGCAGGGAGGCTAATCAACAGGCAGCTGTTATGCTGCCGAAAAATTTTAGAAAATTATGTAAAATCATCATAAATGATTTTCTTACACGAAAAATAATTTCCAAGTGATGGAAATGAGGAATTAATAGTTTTTCGTAAAACATGAATATAATGAATTTGATTTTAAAAATATTCATGTAATCGAAATCGGTGATAATGAGATCACCGAAAATCCTTCCAATAAATGAATTATATGTGATATGAAATGGAAGATGCAAAAGGGATAAAGTGAATAATTTAAAAATGTTTTCTTAAATATTCACTTGATTATTTATATAATTTTTATGGTTTTAATTATGAATTTATTTATTTTTTATAAATTCCATAAAGGTAGATTAAAGATGAAAAACATTGTTTTGAGACTAGTTGGCTCCTTTATCATGCTGATATGTGATATGTGATGTGTGATATGTGATACGTGATCCCGGTCGACACCTGATCAGTGATCCACCGAGGACAATATAGACTATGGCCATAGATATGAATTGTTTATTTCTTTACCCTCCGGGGTCTATAGCATGATATGATATGGGTGATTGCCTTAGTCTCCACTTTGATATGTGACATGTTAAAAGGAAATGTTTTATACGATATGTGGAAAAATTTCAAAGGTTTTACAGTACTTGTACATGATGTATAGTACTAATTTGAGTATAGTACTATATGTTGATTTGCATAATATATGTGACATGAACATGTGATATGTCTTCAAAAAAGGAAAGAGGAGACTATAAATCTAATATTCTTATTAGAATTTTAAATCGAATATTAGATTTAAATGATATAAATGTTATAAGGAAATAATTTTAATAGCTTATTTTGCTATCTAAAGTACTGTACTAATTATGAACTGTACAGTAAAATATTAAATGATTTTAAATGCGAATGATGATGATTTAAACTAATATTCTGTGAAATCCCCAATTTCCATGTATTTCTCCATGTATGTAAAGTATTTCAATTCAATATGATTAAATGAATATGAAGTTTAATGTATGAATGATGTATGCATGATGTATGGAAGAAATAAGAAAGTTGATAGTCAATAAGTCAAATAAATTATGTTGATATCAGGAAAATAATTGGAATAGGAAAGAAAATAAAATCAGAAATTTAATTGGACATGTGGTTGTGGAAGAAAGGAAAAGAGGAATTAATTGATGGTCAAATGGTCTTGAGTCAAAGGGATGTTAATGGCTGAGATAAATGATGAGATGAGCATGCATTTAATGAAATGGCATGACTCATCATCTCCATCTCATCACCCCTACGCCAGCCCCTTCCCAGCTCTCCCTCACGTTCTTCCTCCATTTTCCCTAAGTTTCCAACTCAAGTTACCTTGATAAGCTACCCCAATTCTCCAGCAATTCATTAAGTTCATTCAACGAAAATCGATCCTTGTCGTTAGACTAGGAGATATCCAAAATTTGGTGGATTGATTCCAAGTATTGGAAGAGATCTCGAAGTTTGAAATTTTGGTCTCTAGTGAAGGTAAGAGAAGAAGATGGTTCTTACAACCTTGTTTATGAGTTGGAGTTGTTTTGAGTTAGTATGATATATGTATGATGATGGTTTAAAGATTTGAATTGATATGATGATTTTAGGTTGAAGAAGTGAAGGGCTAAGGTTGACTGTGACGTCCCCGTCACTTCATCTTATCACTTATCTTTTTCCTTCTTTATTTAGATTTAGTTTATCCAGTGTCGTTCTTCCCTTAATCTTAAGCTAATCATTTAATAGCTTATGAAATTTTATTCAATTTCCATAAACATAAAATGATATATATAAATATCATTCCATTTCCACAGGATCTCATACATCATCTTAACTTACATCCCCGACATCTTATATACATAAATTTCTACTTGTACTGTACTGTAGCTGAATTACAATTTAACTTTACATATGAACATATAAGTATACCTTCTATGCTAATTGGGAAGCGTATCGAGAAGGTACACTTTGATTCTTCAAGCACAAGCTCCTCTAGTCGGAGCGTGGTTCACTTCAAGTAGTCTGTAGGAAAATAGTCGTAAAAGGGTGAGTTTACGCTCAGTAAGAAAAGTATGTAAAAGAGCGTACTATGCCTCTATATGCAATTTTTTTCCTACTTGGCTCTATAATGTCATGTAAAGCATTATAAAGCATGCATCATAAACTTCTTTCATGCATTGTTTGCAACCATGCATATTCATTTAAAATGACATGGCAAACATACTTTCTTTAAAACATCATACTTCATATCATACTTTAAAACATACATCATATACTTCTTCATACATACATCTTGTACTTTGAAATAGATGGAGACTATGTACAATGTTTAAGCGATTGAGTCGTCATATGAACCGTTCATTCCCATTCATATGACACATATGACTCTAATCATGCATTAGTACATTGGTATACCATGTAGAGGTCAGAGATTCTCTCCTGCCTTAATAATACCATAGTGAACACTAGTCAGGTGTCACTGATGGTCTTGAGGACCGGACTAGGGTTCCTCATTTAACATACATATTACTGAGGACTTGATCAGAGTCTCTCAGCCATCAGAAATGCATAATCATTACACAGTCCATAGTCTCAAAACATTTATTATATACTTCTTTCTTTCAGAAAACACTTTGGTGTTTAAAACATTTTGGCTTTGAAATTCTCTTTGCATACAGGGCAGTCGACTGGTCTTATAGGGCAGTCGGCTGCTGCTTCATAATTTCTTTTATCGAAATTAATTTCATTTAAAATTTCGATAATTTCATCTTTGAAAATACATGGGGGCAGTCGACTGGTACATATAGCAGTCGACTGGTTTTCAAACAGAATGCTTCTTAAGAAATAGCAGTCGACTGGTCATATAGGGCAGTCGACTGTTTTTGAAACAGAATGCAATTTGGTAAATAGCAGTCGACTGGTCCATATAGCAGTCGACTGGTTTGAACAGAATGCTTCTAGGAAAATAGCAGTCAACTGGCTTACATAGCAGTCGACTGGTTTGCATCGGTTTTCGGAAAATAGCGATTTGGTTGTCTCTAGGCAGTCGGCTGCTCCTAACCTAATTGGTACTAGGAGACAAGTCCGAAAATGCATCTTTTCCTGCCAAAGACAACTGGTATTTCCCCCCAAAGCAGTTCAAAATCATATTAAAACATGCGGACATAGCCGCCTTACGTCCGTTACATAATTTCCTTACCTCGATTCCTTCAGAAACGCGAAATCACTTGGCGCGTAACCCTAGCTTTTCCACTTCTTTAACCTAAAAGCATCATACCACATCAAACCTTAAATTAAACTACATACACATATTATATCAACTCAATACAACTCAAATCCATGAACGAAATTGATTAAATCATTTTCTTCTCTTACCTTCACTAGAGACCAAAATCTCAAACTTTGAGATCTCTTCCAATACTTGAAATCAATCCACCAAACTCTGGATATCTCTTAGTCTAGTGACAAGGATCGATTTTCGTCTAATAAACTTGTTGAATCGATGGGAAAGTAAGGTGGTTTGTCAAGGTAGCTATGGATGGTAACTTGGAAGAATAGAGGAAACGAGAGGGAGAGCTGGAAGATAGAGGCTGACGTTGGTGATGAGATGAAGATGATGACTATGCTAATTTGCATTTAATGCATGCCTTATCCCATTAGTTCATCTCAGCCATGCTTACTCCTTGACTCAAGACTATTTGACCCTCAATTAATTCCTCTTCTCCTTTCTTCCTATGACTCATCCATTAAATCACCAATCAGAATTCTGGTTTTATTTCTTGTCTTATACCTTAATTAATTTTCTGATATCAACATGCTTCATTTGACTTATTGACATTCAACTTCATTGTTTCTTCTACACATCATGCATACATCATTCACACATTAAACTTCATGTTCATTTAATCATATTAGCTTAGAATACTTTACATACATGGAGGAATACATGGAAATTGAGAATCTCACATCCTCCCCACCTTAGAAAATTTGGTCCTCCAAATTTGCCTTAGCTTGTCATGTAAATAATTCTGGATACCTTTCCTTCATTAAGCTCTCTAGCTCCCATGTAGCTTTTTCCATCGTATGGTATTGCCAGAGAACTTTCACTAACGAGATCGTCTTAGACCTCAAAACTTTCTCTTTTCTGTCCAAAATCCGAATCGGCTTCTCTACATAGCTCATATCTTCCCTTATCTCCAAGGGTTCATACTCAATGACATGAGACGGATCCGGATTATACTTCCGAAGCATCGATACATGAAACACATTATGCACTCCCGATAGCTCCGGAGGCAATGCCAATCTATAGGAAACATCACCTATCCGATCTAAGACCTCAAATGGACCGATGTAACGAGGACTCAACTTATTTCGTCGGCCAAATCTCATGATCCCTTTGGATGGAGAAACTTTCAAGAATACAAAATCTCCAACCATAAACTCAAGTGGTCTCCGTCGAGCATCCGCATAGCTCTTTTGTCTACTCTGAGCTGTCTTAAGCCTCTGACAAATCAACTTAACATCTTCTGAGGCTTGCTCGACTAAATCTGGAGCCAATAACTTACGTTCGCCCACTTCTTCCCACTCAATCGGAGATCGACACCTTCTTCCATACAAAGCTTCATATGGTGCTATCTCGATGCTTGCATGATAACTATTATTGTATGCAAACTCAGCCAATGGCAGATGGTCATCCCAGGAGCCTTTAAAGTTCATAGCACAAGCCCTCAACATATCCTCGAGTGTCTGAATCGTGCGCTCGGACTGTCTATCAGTCTGCGGATGAAAAGCTGTGCTAAAATTTAACTTAGATCCCATGGCTTCCTGAAAATGTTCCCAGAAATGGGAAGTAAACCTGGAATCTCTATCAGAAGTGATGCTAACTGGAACACCGTGTAGTCTTACGACATCTTTTACATACATATCTGCCAAAGCATTGAGTGTATCAGTTGACTTCATAGGTAGGAAGTGAGCTGATTTTGTCAATCTATCAACAATTACCCAAATACCATCATGATTCTTCTTGGTTCTGGGCAATCCCATAATAAAGTCCATCGTAATGTGTTTCCACTTCCACATAGGTATAGGCAGAGGGTGCAGTAATCCTGCTGGCTTTTGGTGCTCTACCTTGACCTGTTGACATGTGAGACATTTTGCTACAAAATCTGCTATGTCTCTCTTCATGCCCTTCCACCAGTACACCTTGCGAAGATTGTGATACATCTTCGTATTTCCTGGATGTAACGTGTACTTAGTGGCATGTGCTTCAATCAAGATTAACTTCTTCAATTCGTCATCATTAGGAACACATATACGACCTCTAAACCTCAAAATTCCATCACTACTGACATTAATTTCTGAGGTCATACCTGATTGCATCTGATTCATAGCCTCTATGCATCTATCATCTTTCTTTTGAGCACTTCGGATTCTGTCCATTAACTCTGGCTCAATCCTTAAACTAGCCATCATTCCAATTTGCTCATAAGTCATAACATTAAGGTTGAGGCTTGTGAATTGCTCAATTAGTTCATGCTCTTTTATCATCATATAAGACACCATACTTACATGCTTCCGGCTCAGAGCATCCGCCACCACATTGGCTTTCCCCGGGTGGTACAAGATCTCACAATCGTAATCCTTTAGTAGCTCGAGCCATCTTCTTTGCCTCATATTCAATTCCTTTTAAGAAAACAAGTATTTTAGACTTTTGTGATCCGTAAAAATCTGAAATCTCTCACCATATAAGTAATGTCTCCATATCTTGAGGGCAAATATTACTGCAGCTAACTCCAAATCATGAGTCGGGTAGTTCTTCTCATGGTCCTTCAATTGTCAGGAACCATAGGCTACTACCTTACCATGCTGCATTAACACGCATCCCAAACCTTGCCCTGAGGCATCACTATACACCGCAAATCCACCTGAACCACTAGGGATGTTGAGAATCGGTGCAGTTGTCAGCCTGTGCTTCAACTCTTGAAAACTACATTCGCAGGCTTCATTCCACTCATACTTTATTTCCTTGCGCGTCAAACGCGTTAGTGGAGCAGCTAACTTCGAGAAACCCTCTACAAACCTCCTATAGTAGCCAGCTAAACCCAAGAAACTCCTAATCTCCGTCACAGTCTTCGGTCTTTCCCACTTGACCACCGCTTCAATCTTTGATGGATCAACTGAAACTCCATCTTTACTGATCACATGACCTAAGAAGGAGATCTGATTCAACCAGAAATCACATTTACTTAGCTTGGCGTATAGTCCTCTATCTCTGAGGGTCTCTAAAAAAATCCTCAAATGCTGCTTATGCTCTTCCCATGACCTCGAGTACACCAAGATGTCATCGATGAAACAATGACAAACTGGTCCAAGTACTGCTTAAACACATCATTCATCAGATTCATGAAGGCTGCAGGTGCATTGGTTAATCCAAACGGCATCACCAAGAATTCATAATGGCCATACCGTGTCCTGAACGCAGTTTTAGGGATATCTTCATCTCGGATCTTCAACTGATGATATCCCGACCTCAAGTCTATCTTGGAAAAGACTTGTGCACCCTTTAGCTGATCAAAGAGATCATCTATCCTGGGAAGAGGATACTTGTTCTTGATTGTCACTTTATTCAACCACCGGTAGTCAATGCATAACCTCATACTACCGTCCTTCTTCTTGACAAAAAGCACAGGAGCACCCCAAGGGGATACACTGGTTCGTATGAATCCCTTGTCTAGCAACTCCTGAAGCTGCTTCTTAAGTTCTTCCAATTCTACCAAAGCCATCCGGTAAGGAGCTCTTGAAATGGGCTCAGTCCCCGGCACCAAATCGATAGTGAACTCCACTTCCCTATCCAGAGGAAGTCCTGGAAGATCATCCGGGAACACCTCAGGAAAATCTCGGACTACAGGAATATCATTGAGTCCAGGACGTTTCTGATCTACGTCCTCCACATAAGCGATGAATCCTTCATACAACCATACATGCTTCTCATTATTTTCTTATGAATTCAAATTAAGAACCAAACAGGTTTCATATTAATTTCTTGCAAAATTTACAACATAGCTAACGGGCGAAGAGAATGTTACACTCTTAGCACAACAGTCCACTATAACATGATTGTTAGCTAACCAATCCATACCTAAAATAACATCAAACCCATACATATTTAGTAGGATTAGGTCAGCCTTAGATTCTCTTTCTCCTACCCGTAGCTTACAGTTTCTATACACCAACTCTGTCACTTGTGATTCTCTAAGTGGTGTGCTTATCTTTAATGAGTGTTCTAAAGTCTCAGGCTCAACAGGTATTTTCATAACAATCATAGGAGACATTAATGAATGCGTGGAGCCTGGATCAAACAATGCTATAACATTCACATCAAACACGTAAATTGTACCTTTAATCACTTTGGACGAGGCATTGGCAGACTCTTCGTCGATGGCAAACACTCGTCCTTGGGTCATAGCTTTCTTTCCCTTCTCAGCAGCAGTGGCCTTAGGTTGCGGTTTAGGGGTCTTATCAGATTCATCAGACATCCTCGAATCTCTCTGAAGACAATCCCTAATCATGTGTCCTTTCTCCCCACATCTAAAGCAAGCGCCACTCGCCAAGCGACATGGCTGTGATCCATGAAACTTTCTGCACTGCTCACATCTTTGCATCGTACTCTTTGGTGAGCTAGCAGTACTTCCAACTTGATTTCGGGATCGTTCATCACTTATCTTGATCCCGGTAGCTCTAGGAGTACCTATATCAGTATCATCATCATTATAACTCCAACTTCAATATAATTCCATATAACTATTAAATTAATTTAAAGATCATCTTTCTATACTTTACCTACCTATAGAAACTCCTTCAGATCGTCTACTCCTCCGAAATGGATACCTATCGCTCGAAGCTTTCTCATCCGACTTTCGCTTCATCGGTTCCTTGCCTTTACCCTTGGCTCGGAAGTCAGCATGGTGTAGATCATAGTCCTGCTCACACAACTGAGCCTTACGAACAGCTTCTCCATAGGTGGTGATATCCATCGGATACAGTTTAAATCTAATCAGGGACTTCAATCCCTCGATGAATCTGTAGATCTTATGCCCTTCGTCTCTTCGGACCTCTGGATCGAATCTACTCAAGGTGGTGAACTTAGATTCATATTGATTCACCGTCATCATACCTTGAGTTAAACTTAGGAACTCGATCTTCAGTCTATTCTGATCCGTGCGTGGGATGTACTATTCATTAAAAGCTTCCACAAATCTATCCCACGTAACTTCATCATATCTGGCCTCTAACACAGTCCGAGTGGCTTGCCACCAATATTCAGCATCATCAATCAACAGATAAGCGGCCAAGCCTACCTTCTCCCTTTTGGAGCAGGGCATATACTCGAAAGATTTTAAAACTGCTTTCATCCAATTCTCAGCTGTCAACAAATCTCTTTCCCCCTTGAACTTGGGCGGATCCAATTTCTTGAATTCCTTAATCAATGCCACACTGCAATAAGCTCTAGGATCCCGCCTTCCAGTAACTGGGAGTGGTGGGGTTACTTCCGTAGGAGGAATAACAGTTGCAGTTGCTTGGGTACTTGTGGCCACATTCTGGAAATTAGACATGAACTGCGTAAACATCGTGGCCATGTTCTCCATATGCTTTTCCATTTTAGCTAGCCTCGTATTCGGGCTATGTGGTGGAGATGGTTGAGGAGACGGAACTGGGGGCTCTTCAGTGTGACCCCGTCCTCTTCCTCTACTTGCACCTCTTCTTCGTGAGCTCATACTGTAAATATAATCATCATTGAGCTCTTTAGTATAACTAAAAACAGCTATACTATACATTTGTATTCAGACAAGTACAGTACAATTGGGGGATATACTCTATTTCTAGCTTCTTGACACTGACAAACCTCAATCTAAACTGCTCTGATACCACTCTGTGACGTCCCCGTCACTTCATCTTATCACTTATCTTTTTTCTTCTTTATTTAGATTTAGTTTATCCAGTGTCGTTCTTCCCTTAATCTTAAGCTAATCATTTAATAGCTTATGAAATTTTATTCAATTTCCATAAACATAAAATGATATATATAAATATCATTCCATTTCCACAGGATCTCATACATCATCTTAACTTACATCCCCGACATCTTATATACATAAATTTCTACTTGTACTGTACTGTAGCTGAATTACAATTTAACTTTACATATGAACATATAAGTATACCTTCTATGCTAACTGGGAAGTGTATCGAGAAGGTACACTTTGATTCTTCAAGCACAAGCTCTTCTAGTCGGAGCGTGGTTCACTTCAAGTAGTCTGTAGGAAAATAGTCGTAAAAGGGTGAGTTTACGCTCAGTAAGAAAAGTATGTAAAAGAGCGCACTTACCTCTATATGCAATTTTTTTCCTACTTGGCTCTATAATGTCATGTAAAGCATTATAAAGCATGCATCATAAACTTCTTTCATGCATTGTTTGCAACCATGCATATTCATTTAAAATGACATGGCAAACATACTTTCTTTAAAACATCATACTTCATATCATACTTTAAAACATACATCATATACTTCTTCATACATACATCTTGTACTTTGAAATAGATGGAGACTATGTACAATGTTTAAGCAATTGAGTCGTCATATGAACCGTTCATTCCCATTCATATGACTCATATGACTCTAATCATGCATTAGTATATTGGTATACCATGTAGAGGTCAGGGATTCTCTCCTGCCTTAATAATACCATAGTGAACACTAGTCAGGTGTCACTGATGGTCTTGAGGACCGGACTAGGGTTCCTCATTTAACATACATATTACTGAGGACTTGATCAGAGTCTCTCAGCCATCAGAAATGCATAATCATTACGCAGTCCATAGTCTCAAAACATTTATTATATACTTCTTTCTTTCAGAAAACACTTTGGTGTTTAAAACATTTTGGCTTTGAAATTCTCTTTGCATACAGGGCAGTCAACTGGTCTTATAGGGCAGTCGGCTGCTGCTTCATAATTTCTTTTATCGAAATTAATTTCATTTAAAATTTCGATAATTTCATCTTTGAAAATACATGGGGGCAGTCGACTGGTACATATAGCAGTCGACTGGTTTTCAAACAGAATGCTTCTTAAGAAATAGCAGTCGACTGGTCATATAGGGCAGTCGACTGTTTTTGAAACAGAATGCAATTTGGTAAATAGCAGTCGACTGGTTTGAAACAGAATGCTTCTGGAAAAATAGCAGTCGACTGGCTTACATAGCAGTCGACTGGTTTGCATCGGTTTTCGAAAAATAGCGATTTGGTTGTCTCTAGGCAGTCGGCTGCTACTTAAGGCAGTCGGCTGCTCCTAACCTAATTGGTACTAGGAGACAAGTCCGAAAATGCATCTTTTCTTGCCAAAGATAACTGGTATTTCCCCCCAAAGCAGTTCAAAATCATATTAAAACATGCGGACATAGCCGCCTTACGTCCGTTACATAATTTCCTTACCTCGATTCCTTAGGAAACGCGAAATCACTTGGCGCGTAACGCTAGCTTTTCCACTTCTTTAACCTAAAATCATCATACCACATCAAACCTTAAATTAAACTACATACACATATTATATCAACTCAATACAACTCAAATCCATGAACGAAATTGATTAAATCATTTTCTTCTCTTACCTTCACTAGAGACCAAAATCTCAAACTTTGAGATCTCTTCCAATACTTGAAATCAATCCACCAAACTCTGGATATCTCTTAGTCTAGTGACAAGGATCGATTTTCGTCTAATAAACTTGTTGAATCGATGGAGAGTAAGGTGGTTTGTCAAGGTAGCTATGGATGGTAACTTGGAAGAATGAAGGAAACGAGAGGGAGAGCTGGAAGATAGAGGTTGACGTTGGTGATGAGATGAAGATGATGACTATGCTAATTTGCATTTAATGCATGCCTTATCCCATTAGTTCATCTCAGCCATGCTTACTCCTTGACTCAAGACTATTTGACCCTCAATTAATTCCTCTTCTCCTTTCTTCCTATGACTCATCCATTAAATCACCAATCAGAATTCTGGTTTTATTTCTTGTCTTATACCTTAATTAATTTTCTGATATCAACATGCTTCATTTGACTTATTGACATTCAACTTCATTGTTTCTTCTACATATCATGCATACATCATTCACACATTAAACTTCATGTTCATTTAATCATATTAGCTTAGAATACTTTACATACATGGAGGAATACATGGAAATTGAGAATCTCACATTGACGCATCAAGTGATCTTGCGTTCTCGGAAGAATCGAGGTAAGAAATTTATGTAACGGACGTAAGGTGGCTATGTCCGCATGGTTTATGATGTTTGTATGTGGTTTGGAAAGAAGCACCAGCTGATTTCATGCAGGAAAAATGACATTTTCGGACTTGTCTCATAGTACCAATTAGGCTAGGGGCAGCCGACTGCCTTAAAGGGAAGTCGACTGCCTAGAGACAACCAAAACGCCGTTTCTCGAAAACCGACTCAAACCAATCGATTGCTATGTAAGCCAGTCGACTGCTATTTACCCAGAAGCATTCTGTTTCAAACCAGTCGACTGCTATATGGGACGGTCGACTATTATTTGCCAAAATGCATTCTGTTTCAAAACCAGCCGACTGCCTATGGGACCAGTCGACTGCTAATTTCCCAAAAGCATTCTGTTTGAAAATCAGTCGACTGTTATATGACCAGTCGATTGCTATTTGCTAAGAAGCATTCTGTTTGAAAACCAGTCGACTGCTATATGGACCAGTCGACTGCCCCCATGTATTTTCAAAGATGAAAATATCAGAATTTTAAATGAAATTAATTTCGATAAAAGAAGTTATGAAGCAGCAGCCGACTGCCCTATAAGACCAGTCGACTGCCCTGTATGAAAAAATAATTTCAAAGCCAAAATGTTTTAAACGCCAAAGTGTTTTCTGAATGAAAGAAGTATTCAATAAATGTTTTGAAACTATGGACTGCGTGATGATTATGCATTTCTGATGGCTGAGAGACTCTGATCAAGTCCTCAGTAATATGTATGTTAAGCGAGGAACCCTAGTCCGGTCCTCAAGACCATAAGTGACACCTGACTAGTGCTCACTGTGGTATTATTAAGGCAGGAGAGAATCCCTAACCTCTACATGGTATACCACTGTACTAATGCATGATTAGAGTCATATAAATGGGAATGAACGGTTTATATGACGATTCAATCGCTTAAATATTGTACATAGTCTCCATCTATTTCAAAGTACAAGATATATGTATGAAGAAGTATATGATGTATGTTTTGAAGCAAAGAAGTATGATATATGTTTCAAGTATACGATGTATGTTTAAAAGCAAGTTTATGCAGTATGATGTTTTAAAGAAAGAAGTATGATGCATGTTTTATACATATGCTATACTTTAAAAGAAGCATACAAAGTATGTTTGCCATGTCAATTGAAATAAATATGCATGATTGCAAACAATGCATGAAAGATGTTTATGATGTATGCTTTATAATGCTTTACATGACATTATACAGCCAAGTAGGAAAAATACATATAGAGGCATAGTACGCTCTTTTACATACTTTTCTTACTGAGCGTAAACTCACCCTTTTACGATCATTTTTCCTACAGATTATCTGAAGTGAGATTCGCTCCGAATAGAGGAGCTTGTTTTGGAAAGATTGCAGTGTACCTTCTCAATACGCCTCCCAGTTAGTATGGAAGGTATACTCATATGTTCATATGTACAGTAAATTTTAATTCAGCTACGGTACAGTACAATTAGTCTTTATGTATATAGGATGTCGGGGATGTAAGATAAGATGATGTATGAGATCCTGTGGAAATGGAATGATATTTATATATATCATTATTAGGTTTTATTGAAAGAAATATTTTGTCTATTGAGCTATTGGTAATTAGCTAATAAAAGAAAAGATGGATGACATTGATGAACTAAATCTAAATAAAGAAGGAAAAGGATGAGTGATAAGATGGAGTGACGGAGACGTCACATATTCTTTTTTAATGAATATATGAATATTAGTTATTTTATTTACATGCCTTAATTCATAAAAGCATAAAACATGAAAATGATATGGAATGAAAAGGAAAAGGATTTGATTTCCAACGAAATTAATTACTCCTTATAGTTGCTTCTTCTAGGTTCCAGGACAAGACATATATTTCAAAATACCTTCTGTACTCCATTCGGATCTCTAGCCAACTGTAGTATCCTTCCTATATGAGCTTAGTGTACTTATAGGAATATGAAAAAGGTTTTGATAGCATATAGATATCTGGATATCAAGAGTTATATATAACTCCTTTACTGAGCCGTGGTTTGCTCACTCCCTATTTTTAATATTTTAGATTTTCAGCGACTGCGAGATCTTGCATCCAAGGATCTCGGCTGCACATCCGAGTAAAATGTGACAGCTTGATTGAGTCCAGGAGGTAAAACCATTTATTTTTATGTATTCAGACTTATCCATAGTACTACTTTTTTGTAAATTAAGATAGGGGATGTAAATAATATTGTTATTTTATTATGATTAGTTTTGATGAAGAAAGGAAAGTAAAGCATCGCAGACAGCTCAACCATATAAAATGTGCGAAAAAATGTAAAATAATGTACTCATAAGATGTGACAATATTAGATCGATGTAAAAGATTAAATCTAAATAAAACTTGAAGATACTGATGTATTTGTACTATAAAAACAAAAATTAATATATTTTTAATGGAAATCTCAAGAGTTACAATAGCTAACCATGGATGTCTTAGAACAAGAGACACATTGGCATGATGGTCCTATAATCATCAATTACTCTTTAACTAAACTCATCCTATGCAACGTTCTATGGGATTTAAACAAAAAATATACACAAGTCCCAAAAGATTGATTGGAACATTTAGTCATATCTCGCAAGTACTGGTCAACGAGACTGTCTTGGTCGACTGGCTCATTATCATATGAGAGGTCGATATCACATCTCATCAAATTTAAATCTGAAAGCACCGTAAAGTTCACATGATCACCAACTTCTAGTTCTTCTCCAAATTTCCAATTACTTAACCAAGTAATATTGGTGTTTTTGGTTTCAGGGATTGCGACAAAATGTTTAGCATGGCTCCACTTTTTGCCTTTGGTCTCGTTCACAATCTCAACTTGTGGAAAGAAGTCCAATGTTCTATCGTTATTGGCATAAAGAATGATATTCGATTTAAGCCAGCTAATCTTTCGACTAGGGTTTGAAGGTACTGTAAATGAAATCTGAGACCTGGGTGCATGATTGCTATTGTGATAGAATGGAATATCGTCAGATGGGTCAAATTCAGAGATTATGGCACAATCATATAACACCTGTAGCATTGAATTACAATTTTAGTAAGTCATAGAAGTACTCAATTATATCAAAAAAATAATAAAGTGAACATTCTAGGTCTTTTTTTTTAAAGCATAAATTTTAGGTATATTTGGTTGTAGTGACGCAACAAAAAATACCAAATAGGGTCATATTTTAAAAAAAATTCTTTATGTCAAATTCACAAATTCTAAATTTATAAATATATGTATATATATATGTATGTATATTATAAAAATCAAGTTACAACAATGTAAAACAATTTTATTATACATCATTAAAAAGATAAATATAGTGCAACGAGATATTATCTCATGCCTACAATAACCTACCATAAATTTTATGGATTAGGTTGAAGTTTTACTTTGTTATTTTTCTTTTTCTTCTAAAAGAAAAAGACAAAAGATGTGTTTAAAATACAAAGTAATTAATAATATTTCAATAAGAAAAATAATTAAAGATCGATAACATATTTAAAAATTGGATTAATATTCTATATACCGTTAGTGAAGTTTTTTAACTCCACAAGCATGTTTAAGATGATTATATATGTCCTATTTTTTATTTTTTTATTTTCTTAATATGTTTAAAAGACATTTATAATCATTTTAATCTCGTTTGTAAAGTCAAAAAACTCTACGAACGATATATAAGATAATTATCCTTAAAAATTTATCATGTTTCACTTTATAATCAAAGAATCTTATTTTTGCCGGTCATCTTGTATCGAATAAAAACTTTAAAATCAAGTTTTTTTATGAATTACATCCGGTAAAAAAATTACATTCACAATTAATTAATTAATATTTTAACGTATATAACAAATGAAAAAAAATCAATTAACCAATAAATCAAACCAACAACCAATAAAATAATAATATATACTATATGAAAAATCCACACTTGATGGGATTCTATAACTCTTTTTAAATATAAATACATGGACATTTTTAGAATTTATTTTTTGAAAATTACATGTTATTTTCATTCTAAAAGTGATAAAAAAAAAACTGCCCGTTTGATCTCTCTTCAAGTTTTTATTTAATTGTAATAGGGTTAATTTAAGAAAATTTTATGAAAGCTTACTATTTTACTCTATATGTGAAGACCGAGAATTTTCTAAATAAATATAAGGTATCCGGAAAAATTTAATTTGGACAAATTGAAATCCAAATTAAATAAGAAATAAAAAGGAAAATTAAATTGGAAATAAGAAATGAAGGAGGAAATTTAATTTGGATAAATGGAAATCCAAATTAAATAAGAAAATAGAGAAAATAATTTTGGATATTTGGAAATCCAAAACTTAATAAGAAATAAAAATAATTTTATATATTTATATAATGATATTATATAAATATATTTTGGATAAATATAAATATTATTTTGTGTTAAAAGTGTAAAAAGTATAAATATATATATATATTTTTTGATACAAAATATGTATTTAAATACATATTATAAATAGTGTATCTATATATATAATTATGGTTATAGGTATAATAATTATATATATTATAGTTGTTATTATTATATATAATAATAAATATATATGTTATAAAAAAAAAAGAAAAGAAATGAAAACGTGGGAATCGGGAATACAACTCGATTCCCTCATCTCTTCTCTGTTTACAACAGAGAAGACAAATACCGGCAGCCGACCCCCTGTCGGCTTACCGGAGAAAGAGAGAGAGGAAGGGGGGGCGAGGTGAAGCCGCCGGCGACGTGAGGAAGGATGCCGGCAACAAAAAAAAAAAAGAAAACGAAAAGAAAACGAAACAGAAAACGGAGGTAAAACCCGAGAAGGAAAAGCGGAAGTGGAACGGCGGTGCAGGCCAATCCGGGCACCGCCATCGACACCAACACTACCGGTGAAGACCCACGAAGGAGAAGGAGGCCACCGGCGGTGAAGGAAACAGCTGAGGAAGGGCTGAACCGGTGAAGGACCGGCCGCCGGAGGCTGAACCGGCCGGTGAGTACTGAACCGGTCTGAACCGGTCCGAACCGGTTCAGACCATAAAAAAAAACAGAACAGAAAAAAAAACAGAATAGAACAGAAAAGAAAAAGGAAAGAAAAAGAAAAGAAAGAAGAAAAGAAAAGAAAAGGAGAAAGAAAAGAAGGAAGAAGAAGAAGAAGGAAAGGAAAAAGAAAGAGAAGAAAAAAAAATGTGGTAAGGAAAATTTAAGTCTTTTCGCCATATGTCTATTGGATTTATTAGAAATTTTCAGATTATTTTCTAAATGAAAATATATGTTAATTTTTGAAATTGTAGCAAAACGAAAATGAGACGAATGGTGGAGTTCGGCAAGGCTCGGAAATCGGAAAGTGCGCTAAGCTTTGGCGAACAAGTAAGATACTTTTATAAAGCATTAGTAGCTTTATATTGTATGTGGGAATTATGATTTTTTTTGTGATGCATTTATTTAATTGACTTTAAATGGAATTATGATTTTTATATGATGCATCAATTTAAATAGATTTGCTAAAAAATGCTAAGAGGACCCACAACTGATGGTGGGGGTCTTAGTAAGAGGTAAAATTGGTGAGAATCAACGGCTGCAAGTATAAATTGTGTTTCCCTTGCAGGAGGTTAGGGAAAATTAAGCCGTTATGTTGCCGAAATTTTTAGGAAAATAATTGAGGAAAAAGATTAAGTTTCTCACATAAATGGAATCTTGGAGATAATTATTGAAAATAAATATTGAAAGGATTTTATAGTATTACCGAAAGAGTTTGATATTGAAATCGATGAGAAGATAGATCGTTGAAAACGATAATGTGGTGAATTACATGGTTTAAAACCTTATAGAATCGATAAATCAAGTAATTTTAATATCACAAATGGTATCAAGTTGAGATTGAGGTGGAATTATTAATTAGACGGATCACGGATAAAAGTGATGATAATTATATGATGTAGCTTGGAAGAGAAGATCACAGTTGAAATTTCGATGGTCGAATGATTGGATTGTGAAGTTATTAACGGAGTAATGATTTCCAGAATTACCGAGTCCGGTTTCATGATTTTGAAATAATTTCGAAAGTGATAATATGGACAAATTCGAGAGATTGAAATGGAGATTTAATTACGACACAATCCGATCAATTATGGATTCAAAGAAATGAGTGATAAATATGTGAAAAGATGATTGTGCTTATAACCTTAGAATAGATCTTGAATAATAAGATCGACAATTGCATAAGTTCGGATAAAATCATAAAGGCCACATGAAAATGGATTTGAGGATTTAGATACGATTTTGTGATAGTAAATGAAATTGAACCTCAAATCAAAAAAATGATAAACATGTATCAATAGATCAAATCATAAATGGATTTGATAAGTGACTATCGATTTTGTGATTCTGTTATCCTCGATGTCGATTCTGGAACAGATATTGAAGGATGATATTATTATTTGCATAAATTCGGTAACTTGATGACTATTTTAGAAATTGATGTTTAAATGCTTATCAAAACTTAGAGGATTCATACTAATGATGCGATCCTAATATTGATGATGAAGTGTATAAATGATTATAATAGTCAATGACGATCAAGAAAGGGTATTGAATACCGAATGGTCTGAATACCAAGTGATTCGATTTCCAAATGAATTGAGTACTGAGCAAATTGAATACTGAATTAGATGAATAGTGAATGAATTGTATAGTGATTTATTGGTTGACAGAAAGAAAGTCTTGAAATCGAATAATTGATGGTGATAAAGTTAAATGAATCGCTTTAGCGTATTTGATGGAAACATTACCGAAGTTGCATACTGAAATGTTTTACAGCATCGCATTTAAGCATGCCTTCTTGCAACTTGAAACATTTTAATAATGTTTATATGAATACTGAAAAGTATTGATTTGTTTTGAAATGAAAGTATATGGTAAAT
Organism: Heritiera fomes; assembly: GCA_032173925.1. Taxonomy (NCBI): domain Eukaryota; kingdom Viridiplantae; phylum Streptophyta; class Magnoliopsida; order Malvales; family Malvaceae; genus Heritiera; species Heritiera fomes. Next base: position 20,559,782 of record JAPDPM010000001.1, on the reverse strand, counting down.
ATATATATATGTATTTTGATATATGAAGTCTCATACAGAATTTTACCATATGCCTTACATGATATTGAAAAGAAAGCTATAGATTTAAATGTTTTATGAGACTGTAGGCACCCTAAAAGAATTAAATTCAATAAAGCATAGTGGAAACCGCCTAATTGGAGCTTTGCTCATTAGGCAGATAGATATGCTTGTCCGACAATAGTCGTGGACAGGTCTCAGTCACGCCTGATCAGTGGGGCTGAGAGAGATGAGGTCTATGGCCATAGATAGCGCCCTAGTTGGTTTCCAGGGGACGATATGATTTTCACTGCTAGCTATAGTGATTTAAGTCTTTATTGATAGAGAAATGATAGGGATCTAGCCTAGTCTCTCACAAATATGATATGAAGTCTAGAGTATGATTTTTATTGATATGAACTCTAGACTTGACATGATTTATACTGTACATGAAACAGATTTGAAATGAAATATGTTTTGAAACAGTACATGTTTTAAACATGTTTTAAAAGTCCATGAGATATGAATTCGACACTATATGATTTATATGTGATTTTGTGTCGAACATGGCATGATATGCGGTCTAGAGTATAGTTTGATTTGATATGAATTCTAGACCTGATATGATTTACAGTAGATGATTTAAAAGTATATGATAAATGATTTCGACACTTACATGATTTATATACGATTTTGTGTCGAATTTGAAACGACATGCGGTTTAGAGTATAGATTGATTTGATATGAACTCTAAACCTGATATGATTTATAGTATATGAAAAATGTTTTAAAACCGCACATGTTTTAGACATGCTCCGAAAACGAATACATGAATTGAAATTGAATAGGTTATATTATGCCTTAAAGGCAAACTTTTGAAAATGCATATGTTGAGCATGTCCTAAAGTATATATGATATGATTTGAAATGATCGCGGTTTATACAGAAAAATTACATGAATTGCATATTAAACCCTAATATGACAATATGCTTAGTATATGAGAATTCCATGAGGAATGTCATGACTCGGTGGTAACAATATTTCATCTATATGAGGTCATGATATGTTATGAAACACAAATATAGAGATACACGAAGAGAATTATGATTGGGTACCACCGTGATTATGATCTACAATACGAGAATTGATAAGAGATGATATGAGAATTGATAAGAGATGATATGAGAATTGATAAGAGATGATAGAATACAGAAATATGATTATGAAATGAAAAGTGATAATGAGATGTATCGATGAGAAAGGATTAACTGTAATTGCATCCTTGTAAGTATTAAGCATTGCAGTTTAAGACAGTTTAATCCTACTCTTGTATTTATATTAGTATCTTACTGAGCCGTGGTTTTGCTCACCTCACTAAATTTCATCTCTTTCAGATTATTGAGGTTAACGTCCGCCATGTGAGCTGCTCAGTGGGCATCGGAGACGGTGTATGAACTTGGTACTAGTTTTCTGAGTTATATGTTCTTTATAAAATACTTGTTTACATGTAAGACTTAAATTGATGCACAGTACATATTCTGTTTAACAAGTCGGGATGTAACTAAGAACCGTTTCCGTGTTTGTTTAATATTTAAATGGAATGACTATAAGTCACCTAGGTAGTATAGTAACTACACTGACACCGAATACAAACCTTAAAATGAAAAAGAAAAATTTAGTCCATAAATTTGTAGACTAAGAAAAGTATAAGAATCGAGTGAAAGTCGCGGTCTTCGGGTCGTGACAGATTTAATGGTATCAGAGCACGGTTTGTCTAGTACGTGTCGGTGTAGTTGGGACAGTGATAGTGTTACATCCCATGTACTGTGTAGTGTCTACATGTAAACTTGTTGATTTTCAATCTGTACCAAGAATTGTCAGCTATTGGTATGGTGATACCAGTCGACGACCTGTTTAAAACAGGCTGGGCTTTGACATAAAGATGCTAATCGATGACGTATTAAAACGGACTGGAAACCGTTAATGAATGGTATCGATATGGTTTGGAAGAATTGTGTATCACCTTGAAGGAATAGAATATGAATGATTGAGAATGATTGATTGTGGCAATTTATATGGAAGATAATGGAATGATTGTATAGAATATGATCGATATGTAAATTGAGAAGGATTGAAAGAGGTCAAGAAATAGCCAACGAAAAATGATCGAACCCAAACATATGGCTCGATTGAAAGTATAGTCCCACCTTAATTATGAGGACTATTGGAAATTGAAACTATGATTTCGAGTTATAAGGGAACACGAATATGAAACAGTTTTCAAATTTAAGACTGAAGGTGATTTCACTTTGGTTATCACATTGAGATGTAATAAGAATACTGTATGAAAAGAGATATAGAGAGCAAATGATTGATAAATGTTGCATTTATGGCAAGAGATGATTAACAGTAAAGTCTGCAATGAGGTGCAGCCATGATTTATTAAAGTGACAATGAGTGTTGTGGGATAATACGAAACACAAAAGAAATATGATATTATGGAAGTGATTATAGACTGGTTGATCAAATTGAATCACTTTTCCATTTTCAGACTTCTAGGTTTCTCTAATGCCTTAGTCGAAATATAAATATGAAACGGAGAGAATGTATGTGAAGTTCCAGTGAGCATTACATGTGATGGAATCTTGAATTGCCAAATGTTTATGGAAAATAGTAAAAGGCTTTGGGATTCCAAATTTATTGACGGCATCGCTCCATACTGATATGAAAATTCGAGCGTAATGTGGAAACGCTCGAAGATATGTTGAGAGAGCGGATGCACGAGATTTAAAGGCTACTGGGACAATCACATACTACTGATTAAATCGGTAAACTATAGTTACCAAATTATATCGACTTGGCACCAAATGAGAGAAACGAATGATAAATGGTGTGAAACAGCTATTATGTGAAAAGAGATAGAAAGTGATAACTCCCAAGGTGATAAGAAATTTTAGGGAGTATGAATATATGGTGGAAAAATGATATGTAATGGTATAAAAGGTGATTCGGATGTTGAAAGTATGCTAGTAGTATTACTTAAAAAGATGATTGAGAGGACAGGAACCATAAGTATACGGAACCGTACCATCAAATAATTTAAGTTGAATTCGGAGGACCGAATTTCTTAAGGTGGGGAGGATGTGAAGACCGAGAATTTTCTAAATAAATATAAAGTATCCGGAAAAATTTAATTTGGACAAATTGAAATCCAAATTAAATAAGAAATAAAAAGGAAAATTAAATTGGAAATAAGAAATGAAGGAGGAAATTTAATTTGGATAAATGGAAATCCAAATTAAATAAGAAAATGGAGAAAATAATTTTGGATATTTAGAAATCCAAAACTTAATAAGAAATAAAAATAATTTTATATATTTATATAATGATATTATATAAATATATTTTGGATAAATATAAATATTATTTTGTGTTAAAAGTGTAAAAAGTATAAATATATATATATATATATTTTGATACAAAATATGTATTTAAATACATATTATAAATAGTGTATCTATATATATAATTATGGTTATAGGTATAATAATTATATATATTATAGTTGTTATTATTATATAAAATAATAAATATATATGTTATAAAAAAAAAGAAAAGAAATGAAAACGTGGGAATCGGGAATACAACCCGATTCCCTCATCTCTTCTCTGTTTACAACAGAGAAGACAAATACCGGCAGCCGACCCCCTGTCGGCTTACCGGAGAAAGAGAGAGAGGAAGGGGGGGCGAGGTGAAGCCGCCGGCGACGTGAGGAAGGATGCCGGCAACAAAAAAAAAAAGAAAACGAAAAGAAAACGAAACAGAAAACGGAGGTAAAACCCGAGAAGGAAAAGCGGAAGTGGAACGGCGGTGCCGGCCAATCCGGGCACCGCCATCGACACCAACACTACCGGTGAAGACCCACGAAGGAGAAGGAGGCCACCGGCGGTGAAGGAAACAGCTGAGGAAGGGCTGAACCGGTGAAGGACCGGCCGCCGGAGGCTGAACCGGCCGGTGAGTACTGAACCGGTCCGAACCGGTTCAGACCAGAAAAAAAAAACAGAACAGAAAAAAAAACAGAATAGAACAGAAAAGAAAAAGGAAAGAAAAAGAAAAGAAAGAAGAAAAGAAAAGAAAAGGAGAAAGAAAAGAAGGAAGAAGAAGAAGAAGGAAAGGAAAAAGAAAGAGAAGAAAAAAAAATGTGGTAAGGAAAATTTAAGTCTTTTTGCCATATGTCTATTGGATTTATTGGAAATTTTCGAATTATTTTCTAAATGAAAATATATGTTAATTTTTGAAATTGTAGCAAAACGAAAATGAGACGAATGGTGGAGTTCGGCAAGGCTCGGAAATCGGAAAGTGCGCTAAGCTTTGGCGAACAAGTAAGATACTTTTATAAAGCATTAGTAGCTTTATATTGTATGTGGGAATTATGATTTTTTTTGTGATGCATTTATTTAATTGACTTTAAATGGAATTATGATTTTTATATGATGCATCAATTTAAATAGATTTGCTAAAAAATGCTAAGAGGACCCACAACTGATGGTGGGGGTCTTAGTAAGAGGTAAAATTGGTGAGAATCAACGGCTGCAAGTATAAATTGTGTTTCCCTTGCAGGAGGTTAGGGAAAATTAAGCCGTTATGCTGCCGAAATTTTTAGGAAAATAATTGAGGAAAAAGATTAAGTTTCTCACATAAATGGAATCTTGGAGATAATTATTGAAAATAAATATTGAAAGGATTTTATAGTATTACCGAAAGAGTTTGATATTGAAATCGATGAGAAGATAGATCGTTGAAAACGATAATGTGGTGAATTACATGGTTTAAAACCTTATAGAATCGATAAATCAAGTAATTTTAATATCACAAATGGTATCAAGTTGAGATTGAGGTGGAATTATTAATTAGACGGATCACGGATAAAAGTGATGATAATTATATGATGTAGCTTGGAAGAGAAGATCACAGTTGAAATTTCGATGGTCGAATGATTGGATTGTGAAGTTATTAACGGAGTAATGATTTCCAGAATTACCGAGTCCGGTTTCATGATTTTGAAATAATTTCGAAAGTGATAATATGGACAAATTCGAGAGATTGAAATGGAGATTTAATTACGACACAATCCGATCAATTATGGATTCAAAGAAATGAGTGATAAATATGTGAAAAGATGATTGTGCTTATAACCTTAGAATAGATCTTGAATAATAAGATCGACAATTGCATAAGTTCGGATAAAATCATAAAGGCCACATGAAAATGGATTTGAGGATTTAGATACGATTTTGTGATAGTAAATGAAATTGAATCTCAAATCAAAAAAATGATAAACATGTATCAATAGATCAAATCATAAATGGATTTGATAAGTGACTATCGATTTTGTGATTCTGTTATCCTCGATGTCGATTCTGGAACAGATATTGAAGGATGATATTATTATTTGCATAAATTCGGTAACTTGATGACTATTTTAGAAATTGATGTTTAAATGCTTATCAAAACTTAGAGGATTCATACTAATGATGCGATCCTAATATTGATGATGAAGTGTATAAATGATTATAATAGTCAATGACGATCAAGAAAGGGTATTGAATACCGAATGGTCTGAATACCAAGTGATTCGATTTCCAAATGAATTGAGTACTGAGCAAATTGAATACTGAATTAGATGAATAGTGAATGAATTGTATAGTGATTTATTGGTTGACAGAAAGAAAGTCTTGAAATCGAATAATTGATGGTGATAAAGTTAAATGAATCGCTTTAGCGTATTTGATGGAAACATTACCGAAGTTGCATACTGAAATGTTTTACAGCATCGCATTTAAGCATGCCTTCTTGCAACTTGAAACATTTTAATAATGTTTATATGAATACTGAAAAGTATTGATTTGTTTTGAAATGAAAGTATATGGTAAATATATATATGTATTTTGATATATGAAGTCTCATACAGAATTTTACCATATGCCTTACATGATATTGAAAAGAAAGCTATAGATTTAAATGTTTTATGAGACTGTAGGCACCCTAAAAGAATTAAATTCAATAAAGCATAGTGGAAACCGCCTAATTGGAGCTTTGCTCATTAGGCAGATAGATATGCTTGTCCGACAATAGTCGTGGACAGGTCTCAGTTACGCCTGATCAGTGGGGCTGAGAGAGATGAGGTCTATGGCCATAGATAGCGCCCTAGTTGGTTTCCAGGGGACGATATGATTTTCACTGCTAGCTACAGTGATTTAAGTCTTTATTGATAGAGAAATGATAGGGATCTAGCCTAGTCTCTCACAAATATGATATGAAGTCTAGAGTATGATTTTTATTGATATGAACTCTAGACTTGACATGATTTATACTGTACATGAAACAGATTTGAAATGAAATATGTTTTGAAACAGTACATGTTTTAAACATGTTTTAAAAGTCCATGAGATATGAATTCGACACTATATGATTTATATGTGATTTTGTGTCGAACATGGCATGATATGCGGTCTAGAGTATAGTTTGATTTGATATGAACTCTAGACCTGATATGATTTACAGTAGATGATTTAAAAGTATATGATAAATGATTTCGACACTTACATGATTTATATACGATTTTGTGTCGAATTTGAAACGACATGCGGTTTAGAGTATAGATTGATTTGATATGAACTCTAAACCTGATATGATTTATAGTATATGAAAAATGTTTTAAAACCGCACATGTTTTAGACATGCTCCGAAAACGAATACATGAATTGAAATTGAATAGGTTTATATTATGCCTTAAAGGCAAACTTTTGAAAATGCATATGTTGAGCATGTCCTAAAGTATATATGATATGATTTGAAATGATCGCGGTTTATACAGAAAAATTACATGAATTGCATATTAAACCCTAATATGACAATATGCTTAGTATATGAGAATTCCATGAGGAATGTCATGACTCGGTGGTAACGATATTTCATCTATATGAGGTCATGATATGTTATGAAACACGAATATAGAGATACACGAAGAGAATTATGATTGGGTACCACCGTGATTATGATCTACAATACGAGAATTGATAAGAGATGATATGAGAATTGATAAGAGATGATATGAGAATTGATAAGAGATGATAGAATACAGAAATATGATTATGAAATGAAAAGTGATAATGAGATGTATCGATGAGAAAGGATTAACTGTAATTGCATCCTTGTAAGTATTAAGCATTGCAGTTTAAGACAGTTTAATCCTACTTTTGTATTTATATTAGTATCTTACTGAGCCGTGGTTTTGCTCACCCCACTAAATTTCATCTCTTTCAGATTATTGAGGTTAACGTCCGCCATGTGAGCTGCTCAGTGGGCATCGGAGACGGTGTATGAACTTGGTACTAGTTTTCTGAGTTATATGTTCTTTATAAAATACTTGTTTACATGTAAGACTTAAATTGATGCACAGTACATATTCTGTTTAACAAGTCGGGATGTAACTAAGAACCGTTTCCGTGTTTGTTTAATATTTAAATGGAATGACTATAAGTCACCTAGGTAGTATAGTAACTACACTGACACCGAATACAAACCTTAAAATGAAAAAGAAAAATTTAGTCCATAAATTTGTAGACTAAGAAAAGTATAAGAATCGAGTGAAAGTCGCGGTCTTCGGGTCGTGACACTATAATTTCTCAAAACAATTATTAAATTTGAGTGGGATCAATTTACAATATAATTACCATGCTGTTGGTTGACATGTATATACACATACATACATTATTATCTAATATTTGATCAGTGAAATTAAAATAGAGTTTTTAGTATTTCTTAAATAGTATGTGTCACTATTTGTGGAATTTAAAAATTTTATTGATAGGATAGTGAATAATACTTATTTTATATATATATATATATATATATATTTCTTTTTCATAAAAATTGATATGAAAACAAAAAGTAAACACCAAATAGTAAAGTAAAAATATTAATAAAACTGGACTTTGAAGGGTAAAAGTAACACCTGTGGGGAAGCTGCCGGCTTTGATTCCTCCAAATGATTGTAAATTTCCACTTTAAAATTTCCACAAGAGTCCAAATTATTGAATAAGTCTTCAGTTAGTTCCATTTCAATGTGTTTTCTTGTCAAATCCTTTTCATTTCCTAAAAGACATGATAAATAAATTATTATCATCAATTCTAATGATCATTCATCAAGTATACGTCTTGCGCTTTCATGGCATAGTGTAAGTGGAATTTACAAGTAAAATAAAAACGAACAAAATGCGGCAACAATTACGTCTAGGGAAAAAAAAGCCAACTTACAGCTATATACATATGTATAGTAAAATGTTATCAGAGTCAACTTCAAATAAGACGAAACTTACACAAGTTGCGATATGAATTTTACGAAGGTTCAATTTAATTCAGTTTAAATTTCAAAAAATTCACTTAATGTGTACTGTTCTAATTAATGTCCCAAAACGAAACTATCATCAAGCTGAAACTTAGTATTGCTAAGGCCTTTGTTTTATTAGTGTCATTTTTTAAAATATAATTTATTTGAAATAAAAAAAATTATCTTAAATATGTATGAAAAAAATCATCAGCACGGGTGAAATATCAATAAAATTATTTAAAAAAATAAATTACATTCGAAATGAGAAAAAAAAAGGTCAAAGATAGATGCGACATAAACATCGATTAAGCTTCATTTTCTTACAAAATTTACATATAAAAAAAGAAGAAAAGAAAAAAAAAAGAGAAAAAAGCAAAAACCAATTAGGATGAGATGTGGATACTCCTAATGAATTAAAAACAAAAAGAAAAATAGATAAAAATAAATTTTTGTATAAAAATAAAAAATTACTACAACAAAGGTTTTAAGTGAAGAACTTATAAAGGGTAACAAAAAAAAAAGGTGAGGTACCATAAAAATATAATGGATTTGCTATTGTCTCTCTCTCCTTTTCTTTTCCCTAAATAAAACATTTGTGTAACCAAAATAAAACTATGCATGGTTACAAATATGACTCTGACTTTTAGTTAATTTCCCAAAACTGAACTGTCATCAAGCAGAAACTTAATACTACCAAGGTCTTTATCTTTACATCGAGTCACACATGCACGCATACGTATATATTGTAAATAAAGAATCCCGTAAGGAAACAGTACTGACCTGAATGTACACTTGAATCAATTTGAGAAATATAATTAAACTAGTTTGTACGATGTATGAATTGATTTTATCTATTTTAATATTTCTAGACACCAAAATTAACATTATTTAACTACTTACTTGTGTAAAGTTTACATAAAATATATTAGTACATAGACGAATGAAAGATATTGATGATAATATAATTTGCCAACTGCATCAATATTTCAAAGCTAAAATTATGAATTGTATTTGATAGAGTATAATAGATTGTTATATGTGTGTGTGATAAAACCTTATATTAAAAATTGTTTTAAATTTACATGAAAAAAGTGTCATATATACACTATTATTTAATAATAATAATAATAATAATAATAATAATAATAATAATAATAATAATAATAATAATAATAATAAAAGGTTACACCATGACAAACTACAAGTAAATGAATTAAGGTGACAAACATAAGTCTTAACTCCATTGGTGTTCCTGATATTTTGGTCCGATGCATATGTATTATTTACACAAAATATTTAAATTTTTTAAAATAATTTTTATTTTCTTAAATGACTTGATAGCATATAATATTTAATTATTATTAAAATTAGATTATATTTTAATTATTTTAAAAGTTTAAAGATAATGTTTAGATAATTTTAATTGCTTTAATAGTATTAGATAATTTTTAGTTAGATATTAGATAATTTTTATTTTAATTTTTAAATGGATTAGATATCATACAATATTTTAATTATTTTTAAAATTAGATAATATTTTTTTAAAATTTGAAGATAATGCTTAGACAATTTTAATTGTTTTTAAATTATTTATATAATATTTTAATTGTTTTATGCTTTAAATGGATTGAGAATTTTGGATATGTATAGAAGTGGATAAGTTAGATAGTATTTTAAATGATTTGAAGATCATGAATATATATTGTTAATTTTAGCTTAAGTGGACAGCAAAGTAGTAAAAGCTTATGTGTCATTCAAAAATGATGTTCATGTAAGCATCCACATCAGCATGTTTATCAGGTTTCTTTGTATCTTGTAATATATGTGTGTTATTTAATGGATGAAGATTATGGTCCACAAGGTCACAACTGGTGTTAAAATTTTATTTAATTTTAATATTTTTTTTACTTACATGCAATATATGTTTTTATTATGCTTTAAATGTTACCTACATAGATATTTATTAAACCAACACAAATTTATAAATTTAGTATTATAATTATAATATATTAAATCATTCAAGTGAAAAATCGCAAGTAGAAAACTATGTATAAAATAGTATCCTTGAAATTATACTCATACCTGGACAGTAGTCTCGAAAGTTGGAATTATATCTAATGTTGTTTTCTGATCCACATGTAACACCAACTTCTATTATGTTGAGATCATAAGCCTCTACCTTGCAGCTCAGAGAATCACCACCCTCCCATTGGGAATCTATTACTGGCCAATGGATTAACCACAACATTGTGTTGTGATTAGTTTCAGGAATTCCAACAAAACTTGAGAGATAAGCCCGCGTGATCTTCTTCGTCTCGTTAGAAATTAACAAAGTTGGTAGAAATCCTTGTATTTGATTGCTAATGAGAGAAAAAACAATGCATAAGTTGAAGCAACTAATTTTTTCAGTAGGATGAGATGGTGTTGGCAAAGAAAAAGCAATCTGAGAGCATTTAGTGCGATGCTCAAACCATATTGGAACCTCACTTCCTGAAATAAATGTGCTAGTTATACCACATTCATGTAACACCTGATCCATCAAAATTGTTAGTTAATTAGGAATGTATTGATTAAGTAATATAAGAAAAATAGAAAAGATATAAAAACTTAGAGAAATATTATAGAAAAGACCTGTGGGGTAACAGATTTTTTTGTATCTGTTAGGTAGCTATAAAGTTGCACTTTATTGTTGGCAATAGAGTCCATGTTGAATAAGCTTTTAATCTCTTCCTCTTCAAAGTTTTCAATAGGTTCCAACTTGAATACATCCTGAACCTCAATTAGCCTTTCACAACCAAAAATAACACACCGTTTGGAAGAAAATAGGCATGGTAAAATTGATCGTGCAATCGTTACCGGAGACATTAATATGTAAACCTCAACAAAATTTGACAAGATTGGAAGCTTGGGGATCACTTGGAGCTTCGTGCAAGAAGTCAATAGAAGTTCATCAAGCCTTGTAAGGCGCTTAATACTCTCAGGCAGGCTAAGAAGTGGATTTCTACTTAAATTTAAACATTTCAATGAAGGTAAGCTGCTAAGATCATTGGGCATAACATCATCAGATAGTCTGCAATTTTCTAGACTCAACTTTACCAAAGAGCAAGGTAAAGATGCCCACAAGAAACCCAATTCATTGCTTCTTCTCAATGATAGCCAAGACATCCATGATTTTGATTGATGCATAGCAGTTTCATCTAAATTAAGCACCCTTAATGATTTCATATTATGCAACTCCCTAGGAACATCATCAAGTCTTGAGCAATTAGCTAAAATAAGTACCTCTAGAGACATTAGCGAACCAATTGTCCTTGGAAGTTTCATAAGATTTTTGCAATCTTTAAGAGTTAAAAAAGTAAGTTTCTTGAGCTCACCAATGGATTGATCAACCTCAATCAACTTTGTGCAATCTTTAAGCATCAATTTCTCAAGACTTGGAAGTCTTGAAAAGTTTGGGGTTTTGAGAAGTCCATGTGAATGATTGAGATTAAGGATCTTCAAATTTGGAAGACACTGTATAAAATAAAAAACTCTTTTTACAAATGTGTTATTGCTTCTAAAGAAAAGAAAACATAATTAACAGTTATCGTACCTTTATATCCTTCCAAACATGTTTTAGGTTATTGTAACGCATGTCAAGAATAACTAGTCTCTTAATATCAAAATCTGTTGGAAGAGATTGTAGAGGAAATCCATACCAGTGCAACCATATTAAGCCTTTAGGAAACTCTTTGAAGTCTCCTTTAAGCTTTACATAATCTACCTGAAGTAGTTCAAGTCTTTGCATCTTTGAAAATGCTTCAACTTCAATATCAATCTCATTTGACATAAGAAGTTGATATCTTGAATTCTTTGCAAAATGTAGACTTCCAACTATCCTTTTATACTTGTTTTCTAGCAACTCTTGTAGGTCAACGCTGAGGCACTTAATTGTTTTGGAACCCTGGATTAAAAAATATTTTTTAAAAAAAATTGAAAAATAGTAGTATGAGAAATAAGTAGATTAAATAAAATCTCTTACAATTTTTTCTCTTATTACTTCAAATGCATCCCTGTGCCACAACCTGCTTCGTTTTCCAATGTCAGGAGATTCTTGGCGGATAATTTCCCTTCCCATATCTCTAACCATCTGATGCATCATTAGCTTGTTCTTTTCATTAACAAATAGGAGAGACCTACCTATGAGATTTTCAATTCCAACTATTGTATGGAAATTACAACCATCTAGAATTGTAGTTACATAATCTCTATCCTTCCCAATGAATAAACAAGCTATGTCAAGGAATAAGTTTTTATCATGATCATCTTGAAGGGAATCATAGCTTACTCTTAAAATCTTTTGAATTTTGCTATCAAGGATTGCTTCCAATTTCTCTAGTGTACTTTTCCATACACTCGTACTTTTTCCAGACAGAGAAGAACCCAAAACTTGAAGAGCTAATGGAAGCCCACCACAGTGTTTCACTACATTGCTTGCATACTCTATAAAACTCTTTGTAGAGTTCTTGCCGAAGGCATAGCAATTAAAAAGTTGAAGTGATTCAGTAAAAGCTAGTTCTTTTACTTCAAATACCTTACATAAAGTTCCACTATGAGATGATACTTCCAAATCAAACATTTGGCTAAGAAAAGCAGAAGTCAGTAGATAACGATGCCTGCTTGTTATGATGATTTTACTTCCCAAATGAAAAGGAATTTGGGTTCCAATAATTTTAGTTATTAGTTCCAAATCATCAACATCATCAAGAACAAGAAGAACTCTTCTACAGCATATAGCTTCTTTGATCTTATTAATTCCATAATCTGCATTATATATTTTTTGTGCTTTTCTCTTAGTGATGTCTGAAATAAGTTGTCTTTGTAAATGAACCAAACCGTTACATTCTTCACTTGTTTCTCTAACATCAGCTAGGAAACTATAACCTTCAAATCTTTGGATGTTTTGATTGTAAACAACTTTGGCAATGGTTGTCTTCCCAATCCCTCCAATTCCACAAATGGTTGCAATGCCAACTTTATTTGATCCATCTTCCAACCACCAATTAATGCCTCTCACAAGAGAATCTATTCCAATTAAATATGGAGTGACATGCAAAATGGTGCGATGGAGTTTATTTTGAACCTCTTTAACAATATCTTGAATGAATTGCGACTCATGGCTACAAATTTTAAAAGATGAATGTTAAATATAAATTTGAAAATATAACTCAACAAATAAAATCTTGAAAATTAAGTAAAATCAATAACATGTTTCACCTTTTGTAGAATAATTTTGACTTTCTTTTTCTTTTTTATGAGATTACATGTTGAAGTAAAAATTACAATATGATGCTACATTATCCAACACATATGATATAGTTAATAAATTTAAAAAATAATAATAAACAACCTAATGTAAAATTTAATAAAATTTACATATGCTGTGTCGTGAACATGATATCTAAATACTTTCAAAAAGTTTAAGATAAGTCGTTGATCTTAATAAAATATTTATTCTTAATCATTATAACTTTTTTTTTTCAGTTGTAAAATTATCATATGTAATTATTTGGATATACTAATAAGATCGCCAACTTAGGCTTCAAAGGACTTATTTCTAAAGGCATTAATAAATATTTTATTAATTCAATTAAGACAAATTCCACCAAGTGAGAAGTTTTAATACAAATCAAGATACTAAGAAGTAAGGAGAAAACCAATAATCCAACCCAAAACAATGCAATGTCCCTACAAAATTCTAGACAATCAAAGAGATGAGACCATCAGGACATAACAACATCAAAACTCAAGTGAGAACCTCGACATAAAAAATAGTAAAAGAAGGGCCTAAAATGAAAAGAACAAGAATCGAACAATATTTCCACTACGCATGAAAAACCATCCAGATACAATAGCATTAGAAACAGGTGGTATGTGAATTCTTTAAAAATCTTTTTTATACAGACTGGTGGGAAAGACCAACATTGTTAGATACGGATTTCAAAAAATTCACTGCGGGAAGTGGAGTGGTAATTAGAAATGCCATTCACCATGGAGGAGGTCAGAGACTCAGAGAAGATATTTGGGATTGTGATGGATCCGAAGCTCTTGGTCCGTATGGGTTCAATCTAAATTTTTTATAAGAAATGCTAGAGTTTTATTAAAAGATGATATATGGGAGCTTCTGCTGAATTTCACAGGTCAGCTCAGTTAGATGGTAGCTTAAATCCTTCTTTCTTTACCCTTATTCCGAATGTGGAGAATCCAATTGGGCTGAAGGAATAATATAGGCCAATTTGTTTAATAAACTCATTAAACAAGAATTTGGCAACAGTTCTTTCAAGAAGGTTGGGGAAGACGATTAGGAATTTAATTAGTGATACTCAGAGTGCTTTCACTGTGGGAAGAAGGTTTTGGATGACATCCTATTGGTAAATAAAGTTATTGATGAGAATGGTAAAAAGGAATATTGGGGTGATCATAAAACTGGATTTTGAGAAGGCATATGATTGTGTTAATTGGAAATTCTTAATCAAGCTTTGGAATTGATGGGATTTTATGTGTAATGGAGAAGCTGGATTTGGGTGAGTATAACTACAGCTAAAGTGGGAAGGATTTGCTAAATATTACTAAAACATTGGAATTTTTAGTACGATTTTTCACTAATGCAATTTCTTGTTTAAAAATGAATAAGTTTTTTTTTTCAGAAAGGAAAATAATAAGAATTACATATGCATTATGTATTAATTGTTTGCATTATACACATGCATGTTTAATTACAAAAATAAATTTGAGCTTTTTCGAAGATGAAATTCTATAGAAATCGCAAGTAGCGATTTTTAAAAAATCTCTAAGTGAGAATGTTATTTCAAATATTACAAAAAGTATTGGAATATTTGATTTAATTTTTCAATATAAAAGATCACATTTATTTTCAAGATAAATAAAATTTAGTTTTTTTATATAAAAATATAAAATGATTTTGAAAAAGAAAAAATAAAATTTGGTTGCAATTAAAAAGGAATTATTTTTAAAAATTAAATTAAGACTATTTTATTAAAACAAAAAGGATAATACATGATTGAAATGATACCTTTTTTTAAACAGGTGTCGTGAGGGTGCTAATTGTTCCCTATGCGTGATCATACTCCCGAATTCATTTTTGCTTTTTGCAGACCAAAAATTATCTTTTAAATAAAACTTAATTTATTTTAAGATTTTGTTGAAAAGACAAGATTTTTAGGTGGTCAATTACATTTAGCAAAAAAAATTGGTGGTGACTTCTTATTTTTAATGTTTTCAAAATTGTCGATTGAATCCCCGGATGAAATCATTATGACACCTTTAATCTTGCACATGTCCGTGGTGTGAGGTGAAGGGGGAAGATTGTGAGCATGCTTTCTTTTCATGTCCTTTGATTTATCTTATTTGGGAAAGGTTCATGTTGTAGTAGAATGTAAAATGGTGTTTCCCAATTTCTTTTCATTCTTTCATGCATCATTCTTTAGAAGTGCCTTCTTAGTTGTCATCAAAAGTTGGTGGTTGGCCTCTTTTTCTGCAACCGTATGGTCCTTATGGTTGGCTCCAAACGAGACAATTTTTGACAAGAAATGGGATATGGATGAACTTATATTTATAATCAAGTTGAGGGCATTGAGTTGGATTAATGTTATTAAAAAATTCAGATTTGATTGAAGTAGATTGATGGAAATTCTTGTTGGGATGTGTTCAGGAAATAACAGGACAAAGGAAAAGGGATATAATAGATTGGTCGCCTCTATCGAAGAACATCATGGAGTTTATTTTGATGGATTGGCGAAAGGTAACCTTGGTAGTGCAGGGTGTGGTGGTGTTCTTAGAAACTTGGTTGGTATGGTCTGTGCTTTATTTTCAATTCCTTTGTGAAGACTGAGAATTTTCTAAATAAATATAAGGTATCCGAAAAATTTAATTTAGACAAATTGAAATCCAAATTAAATAAAAAAAAATGAAAAGGAAAAATTAAATTGGAAATGAGAAATGAAGGAGGAAATTTAATTTGGATAAATGGAAATCCAAATTAAATAAGAAAATGGAGAAATAATTTTGGATATTTAGAAATCCAAAAACTTAATAAGAAATAAAAATATTTTAATATATTTATATAATGATATTATATAAATATACCTTGGATAAATATAAATATTATTTTGTGTTGAAAGTGTAAAAAGTATATATATAAATATATATTTTGATACAAAATATGTATTTAAATACATATTATGAATAGTATATATATATAATTATGGTGTATAATAATTATATATATTATAGTTATTATTTATATATATAATATATAAATATAATTAAAAAAAAGAAAAGAAAAAGAAAACAGAAGTGGGAATCGGGGAACCCGATTCCCACACTTCCCTTATGTTTACTAAAACAGAAGAGAAGCAAATAAAGACAGAATGGAGAGCCGGCCGGCGCGGAGAGGAGGAAGTGGCAGCGACGCCGCCGGCGAGTCGAGGAGAGGCATCCGACGTCGACGTCGACGGTGAAAAAAAAAGAAAACAGAGGCGAAGCGGAATCGAGAGAAGCGGTGAAACCGAAGAAAAAAAAAGAAAAGGGGGAAAATGGCGGTGCCGGTGGATCCAGGCACCGCCACCGCAACCTCAACGTCGGCAAGAGTGAGGGGAATGTGAGAGGAGCCACCGACGGCGAAGGAAACGGCGGAGGAAGGAAGAAACAGAGAAGAAAGAGGTCGAAACCCACGGCCCAGATTCGCCACCGCCGGCGCCGTCGCTGGCGAAACCGAGACCAGATCCGGTATCCCTGCAACCTCGGCAAGCTGTGGAGCGGCTGAACCGCCGGAATGGGTGGCCGCCGGTGACCGAACCGGCCAGCAGAAGATTGAACCGGTCTGACCCGATCCGACCCGCCTGACTCTGTCCGACCCGGTCAACTCGACCCGACCCGGTTCAGAAAAAAAAAAAGAAAAGAAAAGAAAAGAAAAAGAAGAAAAGAAAAGCAAAAAAAAAGAGAAAAGAAAAGAAAAAGAAAAAGGAAGAAGAAAAAGGAAGAAGAAGAAGAGGAAGAGATGGGTAAGGAAAATTAAAAGCCTTTTTCGCTATATGTTTGGAATTTAGTAGAAATTCTTGGATTATTTTCTAAATGAAAATATACGTCAATTTGTGAAATTGTAGCAAAACGAAAATGAGACGAATGGTGGAGTTCGGCAAGGCTCGGAAATCGGAAAGTGCGCTAAGCTTTGGCGAACAGGTAAGATACTTTTATAAAGCATTAGTAGCTTTATATTGTATGTGGGAATTTCGATTTTTATATATGATGCATTCAATTAAATTGATTTGCTAAAAATGCTAAGAGGACCCACAACTGATGGTGGGGGTCTTAGTAAGAGGTAAAATTGGTGAGAATCAACGGCTGCAAGTATAAATTGTGTTTCCCTTGCAGGAGGTTAGGGAAAATTAAGTCGTTATGCTGCCGAAATTTTAAGAAAATAATTGAGGAAAAAGATGAAGTTTCTCACATAAATGGAATCTTGGAGATAATTATTGAAAATAAATATTGAAAGGATTTTATAGTATTATCGAAAGAGTTTGATATTGAAATCGATGAGAAGATAGATCGTTGGAAACGATAATGTGGTGAATTACATGGTTTAAAACCTTATAGAATCGATAAATCAAGTAATTTTAATATCACGAATGGTATCAAGTTGAGATTGAGGTGGAATTATTAATTAGACGGATCACGGATAAAAGTAATGATAATTATATGATGTAGCTTGGAAGAGAAGATCACAGTTGAAATTTCGATGGTCGAATGATTGGATTGTGAAGTTATTAACGGAGTAATGATTTCCAGAATTTACCGAGTCCGGTTTCATGATTTTGAAATAATTTCGAAAGTGATAATATGGACAAATTCGAGAGATTGAAATGGAGATTTAATTACGACACAATCCGATCAATTATGGATTCAAAGAAATGAGTGATAAATATGTGAAAAGATGATTGTGCTTATAACCTTAGAATAGATCTTGAATAATAAGATCGACAATTGCATGAGTTCGGATAAAATCATAAAGGCCACATGAAAATGGATTTGAGGATTTAGATACGATTTTGTGATAGTAAATGAAATTGAACCTCAAATCGAAAATGATAAACATGTATCAATAGATCAAATCATAAATGGATTTGATAAGTGACTATCGATTTTGTGATTCTGTTATCCTCGATGTCGATTCTGGAACAGATATTGAAGGATGATATTATTATTTGCATAAATTCGGTAACTTGATGACTATTTTAGAAATTGATGTTTAAATGCTTATCAAAACTTAGAGGATTCACACTAATGATGCGATCCTAATATTGATAATGAAGTGTATAAATGATTATAATAGTCAATGACGATCAAGAAAGGGTATTGAATACCGAATGGTCTGAATACCAAGTGATTCGATTTCCAAATGAATTGAGTACTGAGCAAATTGAATACTGAATTAGATGAATAGTGAATGAATTGTATAGTGATTTATTGGTTGACAGAAAGAAAGTCTTGAAATCGAATAATTGATGGTGATAAAGTTAAATGAATCGCTTTAGCGTATTTGATGGAAACATTATCGAAGTTGCATACTGAAATGTTTTACAGCATCGCATTTAAGCATGCTTTCTTGCAACTTGAAACATTTTAATAATGTTTATATGAATACTGAAAAGTATTGATTTGTTTTGAAATGAAAGTATATGGTAGATATATATATTTTGATATATGAAATATCATTCAGAATTTTACCATATGCTTTACATGATATTGAAAATAAAGCTATAGATTTAAATGTTTTATGAGACTGTAGGCACCCTAAGAGAATTAAATTCAATAAAGCATAGTGGAAACCGCCTAATTGGAGCTTTGCTCATTAGGCAGATATGCTTGTCCGACAATAGTCGTGGACAGGTCTCAGTCACGCCTGATCAGTGGGGCTGAGAGAGATGAGGTCTATGGCCATAGATAGCGCCCTAGTTGGTTTCCAGGGGACGATGATATGATTCACTGCTAGCTACAGTGATTTAAGTCTTTATTGATAGAGATGATAGGGATCTAGCCTAGTCTCTAATTGATATGATATGAAGTCTAGAGTATGATTTTTATTGATATGAACTCTAGACTTGACATGATTTATACTGTACATGAAACATATTTGAAATGAAATATGTTTTGAAACAGTACATGTTTTAAACATGTTTTAAAAGTCCATGAGATATGATTTCGACACTTATATGATTTATACGTAATTTTGTGTCGAACATGGCATGATATGCGGTCTAGAGTATAGTTTGATTTGATATGAACTCTAGACCTGATATGATTTACAGAATATGTTTTAAAAGTATATGATAAATGATTTCGACACTTACATGATTTATATAAGATTTTGTGTCGAATTTGAAATGACATGCGGTTTAGAGTATAGACTGATTTGATATGAACTCTAAACCTGATATGATTTATAGTATATGAAAAATGTTTTAAAACCGCACATGTTTTAGACATGCTCCGAAAACGGATACATGAACTGAAAATGAACATGTTTCTATCATGTCTTAAAAGCAAATTTGAAATGAATTGAAAATTCATATGTTGAGCATGTCCTAAAGTATATATGATATGATTTGAAAAGATAGCGGTTTATACAGTAAAGTTACATAATTGCATATTAAACCTTGACATGATAATATGCTTCGTACACGAGTTTCATGATAAATGTCATGACTCGACATAAATGATATTTCATCTAGACGATGACATGATATGATACATGGACATATGATAGATATGAAGAGAATTGTGAACTTACACTGTGGTGATCATGATTTCTCTATAAGGAAAAGTGATATGAGATGATAAATTACAGGAGTACGATTATGAAATATACAGTGAATTGATATGGTGCTTCAATTGGACATGATGTACTCCGAGATAGAGGAAAATATAGACTAATAGTATATGACATTCAATTTGGATACGACAGATTGTTGTGCGATGCACTATAGTGTAAGGACAAGAAGATTGAAAAGTGATTATGATGATAATTTTAAAAGTATAAGTGATAGACAGATGACAAGAAATGAGATAATGATATGTTATCGATGAGAAAGGATTAACTGTGATTGCAAATTTGCAAGTTTTGAGCATTGCAGATTAAGACAGTGTAATCCTACTCTTGTATTTATATTAGTATCTTACTGAGTCGTGGTTTTGCTCACCCTACTAAATTTCATCTCTTTCAGATTATTGAAGTTAACATCTGCCATGTGAGCTGCTCAGTGGGCATCGGAGACTGTATATGGACTTGGTACTAGTCTTCTGAGGTATATGTTTCTTATAAATTACTTGTTTACATGTAAGACTTAAATTGAAGCACAGTACATATTCTGTTTAACAAGTCGGGATGTAACTAAGAATCGTTTCCGTGGTTGTTAAATATTTAAATGGAATAACTATAGGTCACCGAGATAGTATAGTAACTACACTGACACCGAATACAAACCTTAAAATGAAAAAGAAAAATTTAGTCCATAAATTTGTAGACTAAGAAAAGTATAAGAATCAAGTGAAAGTCGCGGTCTTCGGGTCGTGACAGATTTAATGGTATCAGAGCACGGTTTGTCTAGTACGTGTCAGTGTAGTTGAGACAATGATAGTGTTACATCCCATGTACTGTGTAGTGTCTACATGTAAACTTGTTGATTTTCAATATGTACCAAGATTAGTCAGCTATTGGTATGGGTGATACCAGTCGACGGCCTATTGAAACAGGCTGGGCTTTGACATAAAAAAAAATGCCAATCGATGACCTATTGAAACGGACTGGAAACCGGTAATGAATGGTATCGATATGGTATAGAAGAATTGTGTATCACCTTAAAGGAATAGAATATGAATGATCGAGAATGATTGATTGTGGCAGTTATATGGAAGATAATGCAATGATCGTATAGAACATGATCGATATGTGAATTGAAAAGGATTGAAAGAAGTAAAGAAAAAGCAAACAAAAAAATGATCGAACCCAAACATATGGCTTGATTGAAAGTACAATCTCACTTTAATTATGAGAACTATTGGAAATTGAAAACTATGATTTCGAGTTATAAGGAAGCACGAATATGGAGCAGTTTTCGAATTTAAGACTGAAGGTGATTTCACTTTGGTTATCACATCGAGATGTAATAAGAATACTATATGAAAAGAGATATAGAGAGAAAATGATATATGAAAAGAGATATAGAGATAAAATGATTAATAAATGTTGCATTATGGTAAGAGATGATTAACAGTAAAGTCTGCAATGAGGTGCAGCTTTGATTTATCGATGTGACAATGAGTGTTGGGGGATAATACGAAACCCAAAAAGGAATATGATATTATGGAAGTGATTATAGACTGATTGATCAAATTGAATCACTTTTCCATCTGCAGACTTCTAGATTTCTCTAATGCCTTAGTCGAAATGTAAATATGAAACGGAGAGAATGTATGTGAAGTTCCAGTGAGCATTACATGTGATGGAATCTTGAATTGCCATATGTTTATGGAAAATAGCGAAAGGCTTTGGGATTCCAAATTTATTGACGGCATCGCTCCATACTGATATGAAAATTCGAGCGTAATGCGGAAACGCTCGAAGATATGTTGAGAGAGTGGATGCACGAGATTTAAAAGCTACTGAAACAATTACATACTACTGATTAAATCGGTAAACGATAGTTACCAAATTATATCGACTTGGCACCAAATGAGAGAAACGAATGATAAATGGTGTGAAATAGCTATTATGTGAAGAGAGATGAAAGTGATAACTCCCAAGGTGATAAGAAATTTTAAGAGGTATGAATATATGGTGGGAAATGATATGTAATGGATAAAAGGTGATTCTAATGATGGAGGTACGCGGACAGTATCATTTAAAGGATGATTGAAAGGGTAAGAAAGATAAGAGTACAAGATGGTACCACCTTTTAATATAAGTTAAATTCGGAGGACCGAATTTCTTAAGGTGGGGAGAATGTGAAGACTGAGAATTTTCTAAATAAATATAAGGTATCCGAAAAATTTAATTTAGACAAATTGAAATCCAAATTAAATAAAAAAAATGAAAAGGAAAAATTAAATTGGAAATGAGAAATGAAGGAGGAAATTTAATTTGGATAAATGGAAATCCAAATTAAATAAGAAAATGGAGAAATAATTTTGGATATTTAGAAATCCAAAAACTTAATAAGAAATAAAAATATTTTAATATATTTATATAATGATATTATATAAATATACCTTGGATAAATATAAATATTATTTTGTGTTGAAAGTGTAAAAAGTATATATATAAATATATATTTTGATACAAAATATGTATTTAAATACATATTATGAATAGTGTATATATATATAATTATGGTGTATAATAATTATATATATTATAGTTATTATTTATATATAATATATAAATATAATTAAAAAAAAAAAAAAGAAAACAGAAGTGGGAATCGGGGAACCCGATTCCCACACTTCCCTTATGTTTACTAAAACAGAAGAGAAGCAAATAAAGACAGAATGGAGAGCCGGCCGGCGCGGGGAGGAGGAAGTGGCAGCGACGCCGCCGGCGAGTCGAGGAGAGGCATCCGACGTCGACGTCGACGGTGAAAAAAAAAGAAAACAGAGGCGAAGCGGAATCGAGAGAAGCGGTGAAACCGAAGAAAAAAAAAAGAAAAGGGGGAAAATGGCGGTGCCGGTGGATCCAGGCACCGCCACCGCAACCTCAACGTCGGCAAGAGTGAGGGGAATGTGAGAGGAGCCACCGACGGCGAAGGAAACGGTGGAGGAAGGAAGAAACAGAGAAGAAAGAGGTCGAAACCCACGGCCCAGATTCGCCACCGCCGGCGCCGTCGCTGGCGAAACCGAGACCAGATCCGGTATCCCTGCAACCTCGGCAAGCTGTGGAGCGGCTGAACCGCCGGAATGGGTGGCCGCCGGTGACCGAACCGGCCAGCAGAAGATTGAACCGGTCTGACCCGATCCGACCCGCCTGACTCTGTCCGACCCGGTCAACCCGACCCGACCCGGTTCAGAAAAAAAAAAAGAAAAGAAAAGAAAAGAAAAAGAAGAAAAGAAAAGAAAAAAAAAAGAGAAAAGAAAAAGAAAAGAAAAGAAAAAGAAAAAGGAAAAAGAAAAAGGAAGAAGAAGAAGAGGAAGAGATGGGTAAGGAAAATTAAAAGCCTTTTTCGCTATATGTTTGGAATTTAGTAGAAATTCTTGGATTATTTTCTAAATGAAAATATACGTCAATTTGTGAAATTGTAGCAAAACGAAAATGAGACGAATGGTGGAGTTCGGCAAGGCTCGGAAATCGGAAAGTGCGCTAAGCTTTGGCGAACAGGTAAGATACTTTTATAAAGCATTAGTAGCTTTATATTGTATGTGGGAATTTCGATTTTTATATATGATGCATTCAATTAAATTGATTTGCTAAAAATGCTAAGAGGACCCACAACTGATGGTGGGGGTCTTAGTAAGAGGTAAAATTGGTGAGAATCAACGGCTGCAAGTATAAATTGTGTTTCCCTTGCAGGAGGTTAGGGAAAATTAAGCCGTTATGCTGCCGAAATTTTAAGAAAATAATTGAGGAAAAAGATGAAGTTTCTCACATAAATGGAATCTTGGAGATAATTATTGAAAATAAATATTGAAAGGATTTTATAGTATTATCGAAAGAGTTTGATATTGAAATCGATGAGAAGATAGATCGTTGGAAACGATAATGTGGTGAATTACATGGTTTAAAACCTTATAGAATCGATAAATCAAGTAATTTTAATATCACGAATGGTATCAAGTTGAGATTGAGGTGGAATTATTAATTAGACGGATCACGGATAAAAGTAATGATAATTATATGATGTAGCTTGGAAGAGAAGATCACAGTTGAAATTTCGATGGTCGAATGATTGGATTGTGAAGTTATTAACGGAGTAATGATTTCCAGAATTTACCGAGTCCGGTTTCATGATTTTGAAATAATTTCGAAAGTGATAATATGGACAAATTCGAGAGATTGAAATGGAGATTTAATTACGACACAATCCGATCAATTATGGATTCAAAGAAATGAGTGATAAATATGTGAAAAGATGATTGTGCTTATAACCTTAGAATAGATCTTGAATAATAAGATCGACAATTGCATGAGTTCGGATAAAATCATAAAGGCCACATGAAAATGGATTTGAGGATTTAGATACGATTTTGTGATAGTAAATGAAATTGAACCTCAAATCGAAAATGATAAACATGTATCAATAGATCAAATCATAAATGGATTTGATAAGTGACTATCGATTTTGTGATTCTGTTATCCTCGATGTCGATTCTGGAACAGATATTGAAGGATGATATTATTATTTGCATAAATTCGGTAACTTGATGACTATTTTAGAAATTGATGTTTAAATGCTTATCAAAACTTAGAGGATTCACACTAATGATGCGATCCTAATATTGATAATGAAGTGTATAAATGATTATAATAGTCAATGACGATCAAGAAAGGGTATTGAATACCGAATGGTCTGAATACCAAGTGATTCGATTTCCAAATGAATTGAGTACTGAGCAAATTGAATACTGAATTAGATGAATAGTGAATGAATTGTATAGTGATTTATTGGTTGACAGAAAGAAAGTCTTGAAATCGAATAATTGATGGTGATAAAGTTAAATGAATCGCTTTAGCGTATTTGATGGAAACATTATCGAAGTTGCATACTGAAATGTTTTACAGCATCGCATTTAAGCATGCTTTCTTGCAACTTGAAACATTTTAATAATGTTTATATGAATACTGAAAAGTATTGATTTGTTTTGAAATGAAAGTATATGGTAGATATATATATTTTGATATATGAAATATCATTCAGAATTTTACCATATGCTTTACATGATATTGAAAATAAAGCTATAGATTTAAATGTTTTATGAGACTGTAGGCACCCTAAGAGAATTAAATTCAATAAAGCATAGTGGAAACCGCCTAATTGGAGCTTTGCTCATTAGGCAGATATGCTTGTCCGACAATAGTCGTGGACAGGTCTCAGTCACGCCTGATCAGTGGGGCTGAGAGAGATGAGGTCTATGGCCATAGATAGCGCCCTAGTTGGTTTCCAGGGGACGATGATATGATTCACTGCTAGCTACAGTGATTTAAGTCTTTATTGATAGAGATGATAGGGATCTAGCCTAGTCTCTAATTGATATGATATGAAGTCTAGAGTATGATTTTTATTGATATGAACTCTAGACTTGACATGATTTATACTGTACATGAAACATATTTGAAATGAAATATGTTTTGAAACAGTACATGTTTTAAACATGTTTTAAAAGTCCATGAGATATGATTTCGACACTTATATGATTTATACGTAATTTTGTGTCGAACATGGCATGATATGCGGTCTAGAGTATAGTTTGATTTGATATGAACTCTAGACCTGATATGATTTACAGAATATGTTTTAAAAGTATATGATAAATGATTTCGACACTTACATGATTTATATAAGATTTTGTGTCGAATTTGAAATGACATGCGGTTTAGAGTATAGACTGATTTGATATGAACTCTAAACCTGATATGATTTATAGTATATGAAAAATGTTTTAAAACCGCACATGTTTTAGACATGCTCCGAAAACGGATACATGAACTGAAAATGAACATGTTTCTATCATGTCTTAAAAGCAAATTTGAAATGAATTGAAAATTCATATGTTGAGCATGTCCTAAAGTATATATGATATGATTTGAAAAGATAGCGGTTTATACAGTAAAGTTACATAATTGCATATTAAACCTTGACATGATAATATGCTTCGTACACGAGTTTCATGATAAATGTCATGACTCGACATAAATGATATTTCATCTAGACGATGACATGATATGATACATGGACATATGATAGATATGAAGAGAATTGTGAACTTACACTGTGGTGATCATGATTTCTCTATAAGGAAAAGTGATATGAGATGATAAATTACAGGAGTACGATTATGAAATATACAGTGAATTGATATGGTGCTTCAATTGGACATGATGTACTCCGAGATAGAGGAAAATATAGACTAATAGTATATGACATTCAATTTGGATACGACAGATTGTTGTGCGATGCACTATAGTGTAAGGACAAGAAGACTGAAAAGTGATTATGATGATAATTTTAAAAGTATAAGTGATAGACAGATGACAAGAAATGAGATAATGATATGTTATCGATGAGAAAGGATTAACTGTGATTGCAAATTTGCAAGTTTTGAGCATTGCAGATTAAGACAGTGTAATCCTACTCTTGTATTTATATTAGTATCTTACTGAGCCGTGGTTTTGCTCACCCCACTAAATTTCATCTCTTTCAGATTATTGAAGTTAACATCTGCCATGTGAGCTGCTCAGTGGGCATCGGAGACTGTATATGGACTTGGTACTAGTCTTCTGAGGTATATGTTTCTTATAAATTACTTGTTTACATGTAAGACTTAAATTGAAGCACAGTACATATTCTGTTTAACAAGTCGGGATGTAACTAAGAATCGTTTCCGTGGTTGTTAAATATTTAAATGGAATAACTATAGGTCACCGAGATAGTATAGTAACTACACTGACACCGAATACAAACCTTAAAATGAAAAAGAAAAATTTAGTCCATAAATTTGTAGACTAAGAAAAGTATAAGAATCAAGTGAAAGTCGCGGTCTTCGGGTCGTGACATCCTTAGGGAGTGCAAGACTCAGAGATGGTGGAATTAGTGGCGGTCAAGTCAACTCTGAAAGTTCTTTGAAAACAAAATGGCTGGGTAGAGTCAATATCATAGTGGAATCAGACCCTGTAAATGTGATAGAATGGGTGAAAAGGAAACTGATAGACCTTGGAGTTTCTAGTATATTTTCAATGATATAGATCACATGTCATTGAGAATTGGTGAAGTGAGTTTGGTTAATGCCTTTAGACAAGTTAATGGAATGGTGGATCAGTTAGCAAAGCTGAGAACAGTAAGAACGAATAGGCTAGGAGCTTGGTACTGAGTTGGTAGGAGAATTGCAACTCAAATGTGTAATGATTGTCTTTGTATTGGGTTGTGCTTGAAGCTTGGCAATGAAGGGCAGAAGCTGCTGGTTGTTGACGGGGTAATAGTGTTATTGACTAAAGGTCAGGCTCGAATTTTCACTTTCGGTCAAGTTTAAGCTTGCATATAAGCTATTATTATATGAATTGAGCTAAGCCCGTGCCCACCTATGATCAAGTCTA
Source organism: Heritiera fomes (assembly GCA_032173925.1). Lineage (NCBI taxonomy): Eukaryota > Viridiplantae > Streptophyta > Magnoliopsida > Malvales > Malvaceae > Heritiera > Heritiera fomes. The sequence goes on along the minus strand of JAPDPM010000001.1, from coordinate 20,532,035 downwards.
ATGGAGATTTATGAAGTTTGTTTTAACACTTGATTTTAATGTTTGTTTATTGATGTTTTGTACTTTTTGTAATATTTATGTTGAATTTTTCTCTCGTTTGTGGATATAGATCTAACAATATGAAAGCTTTATGTACTGAATTATATTTTTTTTGGATGTAGACAATGAATGTTGAATTAATCACTTTAAATATTGAATCTTATTTATTTAATTTATTTTATGTCGATCTCATAGTGAAAAAAACGTTTATACTTGAAAATTACTGCAATATATTTGTTTATTTTTAATTATAAAATATATTTTAATTATTAAAATATTAATATAAAATCGTAGTTAAATAGGCAAGGCTTAGATTTTTTACCTTTAAAAGGAGAGGCTTGATAGGCTCGGCAAATGAGCAAAACTCCTTTACCTAATAAGAATAAAATTCGGTGTGTGTTTGTTTTGTTTTTTGTTTTTTTATTTTTTATTTTTTTCTAGCACTACATTGTTGTACTCTACGGAAGAAAAAAAATTATAGACCATCAACTAGACCTGACAATTCGTGTTAATAATTTGTTTTCATATCATGTAAAATCATATTCTGTGAAATCCCCAATTTCAGGAAATTCCTCCATAATTATAAAGTATGTTAGCTTAAATGAATAAGAAGTTTAATGTATGAATGATGTATGCATGATGTATGGAAGAAATAAGAAAGTTGATACTCAATAAGACAAATGATTTATTAGGTTGATATCAGAAAAATATTAAGAGTATGAGACAAGAAATTAAATCAGAAATATTATTGGAGATTAAATGGATGAGTCATATGGAAGAAGTAATGAAATGGAAAGATTAAATAGTCAAGGAAATTAAATTGATGTTATAAGAATAATAGAGGTAAGAGCAAAGAATTAATATCAGAAAATTAAGTACAAGTAAAGACAAGTGTTATATGGGAGAAAGAAGACCAATTAAATGAATGGCCAAATAGTAATGGTCAAAGATTTAGATGAAATGATTTAATTGGATGATAATGAAACAAATACCAGATTTTCATAATTAAATGATTTTGTATGGCTGATATGAGAAAAGGAAGAAGAGAATTTAATGGTCAAAGATGGGTTAAATAAGAGGGTCAAAAAGGGGTCAAGGAGTAAAGTGGCTGAGATGAGATGAGTTATGGATTTGCATGCATTTAATGCATATTGCATGAGTCACCCTCCAGCCATCATCACCCTACGCCAGCCTCTCTTCCAGCCCTCTCCCTCTCGTTCTCTCCATTTCTCCAAGTTTCCATAAGTTCCATCCCATATCTACCTTGACAAACACCCTTGTTTAGTAACCAAATCGTTAAGTTTGTTATACGAAAAACGATCATAGTCACTAGACGAGGTTATATATGAAGTTTGGTGGATTGATTCCAAGTATTGGAAGAGATCTCAAAGTTTGAGATTTTGGTCACTAGCAAAAGGTAAGAGAAGAAGATGATTTAGTCAATTATGTTCATGGTATGGTGTTGTACTGAATTAGTATAACATGTTTATGGCAAATTCTTAAAGGTTTGCTTTGATATGATGATTTCAGATTTGAAGAAGAAAAGGATTAGGGTTGGTGAACCAAGTGATTTCATGTTCTCGAAGTAATCGAGGTAAGGAATTTATGTAACAGACGTAAGGCGGCTATGTCCGCATGATTTATGATGTTTTTACATGTTTTGGAGAGAAGTATTAGTTGATTTTGTACAGGAAAAGATGCATTTTCGGACTTGTCTCCTAGTACCAATTAGGCTAGGGGCAGCCGACTGCCATAAAGGGAAGTCGACTGCCTAGAGACAAACAAAACGTCGTTTTCCGAAAACCGAGGCAAACCAGTCGACTGCTATGTAAAACAGTCGACTGCTATTTACCCAGTAAGCATTCTGTTTCAAACCAGTCGACTGCTATATGGGACAGTCGACTGCTATTTTCAAAAATGCATTTTTGTTTCAAAACCAGTCGACTGCCTATGAGACCAGTCGACTGCTAATTTTCCAGAAGCATTCTGTTATGGACCAGTCGACTGCTATATGGACCAGTCGACTGCTATTTCCTAAGAAGCATTCTGTTTGAAAAACCAGTCGACTGCTATATGGACTAGTCGACTGCCCCATGTGTTTTCAAAGATGAAAATATCGAAATTTTAAAATGAAAATAATTTCGATAAATGAAATTATGAAGAAGCAGTCGACTGCCCTATGAGGCCAGTCGACTGCCCTGTTTTGAAAAGAGATTTTTCCACCTATTTTCAGAAAGTATGAAATGCCATGGCAAGAAGCTATATGGCATATGTTTTGAGATTATGCACTATCATGTTTATAGTAGGGGCTCTGATCAAGTCCTGAAATGATGTAATGTATGTTATGGGCTGAGGAACCATAAGTCAGGCCTCAGTCGCTACAGAAGGACACCTGACTAGTGTTAACTGTAGCCACCCGCAGTTGGCCAATCTGTTTATATTTCATGTTCGGCTAAAGGAGGATTCCTGGCCCTACGGGGTACGCCACATGATAATGATGATGATGATGATGATGATGATGATGATGATGCAGTGCATAACTCCATAAAAGTACAAATAGTTTTATGTTATCAAAACTATATGTATATGCGATTTCTAAGAATAAAGAAATCGAAAGTACTTGATTTACTGGTACAAGAAGTTTTAAGAGAAGTATGTATGTATATATGTATGTAAATGATATTTGAAAGAAGTACTTGAAATATGTTTTGAAGAAGTATACAAAACATGCTATGTTATAAAAGCATGTAAAGTATGTTTTAAAGTAAATTATGAAGTATGATGTTTTAAAGAAAGTATAAGAAGAAAGAAGTATGATGCATGTTTATATGTTTTAAAGAAAGTATGTTTGCTTAAACCATTTGAAAGAAATATGCATGGTTGCAAACAATGCATGAAATGAGTATACAATGTATATATGCTTTATAATGCTTTACATGACATTATAGAGCCAAGTAGGAAAAATGCATATAGAGGCATAGTACGCTCTTTTACATATTTTTCTTACTAAGCGTAAACTCACCCTTTTATGAACATTTTTCATACAGACTATCTGAAGTAATCCCTCGCTCTCGATAGAAGAGCCTACGAGTGGATCTTGAAAGTTTACCTTCGAAAGACGCTTCCCAAATAATATAGAAGGTATACTTATGTAATTATGCAAAGTAAATTGTAATTCAGTTATGGTACAGTACAATTAACATTAATGTATATAAGATGTCGGGGATTTAAGTTAAGACGATGTATGAGATCCTGTGGAAATGGATGGTACATATATACATGTATCGTTAGTCTGTTTTATTGAAATTAAATTATTCATATTAAGCTTAAGAAAGAAAAGTATGATTGACATTGGCAAGCAAATCTAATCAAGTTAAGTGGAAATAGGAAAAAAAGGTTAAGTGATAAGATGAAGTGACGGGGACGTCACATATTCGTATCATGTAAAACAAGAAATTTCACGTTAAAATTCATGTCGAAATGGAAAATCAATTAGGGGTGTTCATTCAGTTAATTCAATTAATTTTGAACCGAATTAACCAAAATATATATTTTCATTTTCGTTAATCGAACAAAAATTTGTATTTTCAAATTAACCGAATCGAAATAAAATTCGGTTAGTTAACCAAATTAACTGAATTTTATACAAAATTTTAATATATTCATTTATACTAAGTATTAAAAGATTGCTGCTAAAAAATAATATTTGTGAAAATTGAAATAATATAGTGTTAGGGTTTTTTTTTTTAAATTAGGGCTTCTTTTTATTTGTGAAAATTGAAATAATATTTTAGGCTAAAAGTACAAAAAATACAATATAAGACTATAAGTATATATTATATTACCCCTAATTCAATTAATTGGAATTAATTCTGTTTTCGAACTGAATTAACCGATAACCGAAACTTTCTAAAATCTACTTTCATTAACCAACCGAATTAAATTTGGTGACCAACCGATTAATCAAATTAAATTCAGTCGGTCGATTAACGAAATTATTCTCAAATTGTGAACACCTTAACTTTATTTTTAGCATTTAACCTATTTATATATGATTTTTATTTAATTTTAGCTCGTGTCACCTTCGTATCTTTTATTCATATCGTTTTCGTGTCGTGTCTAAATTACTAAGTTTACCATCAACCTCAGTTGGATTAATAATAGCCTAAATTGTCATATTTAGTATGAGTAAAAATATTTATTTTTTCTTTCCTTTCTCCTTTATCAACCAAACCCATGTGTTAGTGAGATAAGATACAAAGAAGACAAACATAAAGCTAGAGACATCAGGCATATGCACACACATGAATACTATACTAACCACCCACTTAGAATAACATTAAGCATGAAGAATTTTAAAGCGTGAGATAAAAATGATTAATTATATTAAACTTCAGTATTAACGATTTAAAGGCATCAACCTAATTAATTGCTAAAATCATGACAATTTTAAATAAATAAATAACATTACCACATATTAAAAAGGGCATGTTAGTAATATTTTACCTTATTGCAAAAGATTAGGATTTTATTGTATTCAAGTAATATACATAGATGACAAAACTAATATACCATGAAATAAGGGCAATTCACAATTGAGCATATAAAGTATACAATTTTTAAGAAGGGAGTGTTACATATATATATATATATATATATATATATATATATATATACATACATATGTGCATGTATGTATGTATGTACGTACCTATCTTGTAGAATCATGCCTCCCAAATCCGCAACCTCTTTTAAAGAAGCCCTCCATCTTTGCACCATTTCCATTTCGGACTTGAAGCTCTCTTCGTGCTTGACAAACGCTTCTGCATAACAACCTGTCTGCTTCTTGACTTGAGTTGGATCGACACCGTAGAAAACTGGTAAAACAATGTGTTGAGAGGATTTCTTATGTTCCAGTATCTTCAGAAGTTCGTTAAGGCACCACGTTGACAAAGCATAATTCTTTGAGAAGACAATAATAGAAATTTTTGACTGATGCAGTATTGCACTTTCAATTTCATCCTTTATATTCTTCCCTTTCTCAATCTTTTCATCATCTCTAAACGTGTGAATCCCTGCTTGCATCAATGCCGTGTAGAGGTGATCCGTGAAGTTCTTGCGTGTATCTACGCCTCTAAAACTCAGAAATACATGATAAGCACATCGAGAAATATTTGATGTGGAGGATTCATGGACCATTGAAACAGCCATTGAAGAAGAATTCTACAAGAGAATCTAGATTAATTGGTGGATGAGAAGCCTGAAATAATCTACGACTATGTTATCAAAAGAAAGAATTTAATAGTAACAATGAAGTCTATTATATTTATATATAACCAAGTGTGTGTATATATATATTTTAATTCTTTACTTTATTAATATTAAAGATACAAAATTCGAAAGCAAGAAATGAAATAAAAGGAATTCCAAACTCAGACCTAGACTATTTTTTTCCAGTAGTCCAATCTCACACAGTGAATTTGCTTTCTTTTTCTTGACGTGAGCATGACTTATCTTTTGCGAATGAAAGATACTTTTGCCGGTCTCTTACTCCACACCAATTTATACGACAAAGAAAATCAAGCAAATATATTTTCAGTCTATATATAGCGGGTCAATCGCTCCACCAGTCCACACCAACTAATCAGATAAGTGGGAGAAGAAAACTAAAACAAGTTTATTTTCCGATGTCCGCCTTTGTTGAAAAACATATAACTATGGTTGACTTTTCGTCTATACTTTCTGAGTTTTTTCTCACAAGAGGGTCTTTTTTAATCTTTTTTACCAAATGAGGGTACTTTTAAATTTTTTCCATAAAACAAGTATTTAAAGCCACCTCAATGACATGTCATATTTTTTAAATAATTATTTAAATTTTAAAAAACTAAAATTTAACTAAAATTTTTAGAAGTTAAAACACTAACGTTTAATAATTTTACTCAATCATAATCTCTTATAAACCAAAATCACAAATTTTTATTGTTTTGACGCCTTCAATGGTTTGCTAAAGGACAAGAAGCTTCTGAGCTGAAGCTGCAAACAAACATATGGGTTGTTCAAAAATTTGATTCAGTACTTAATTTGGAACACATTGCTGAGATGGTTCTTAGGAGCACAAGCTTTAGTCTTTTTTTTATATCTTTTAAATACGGATACACTATACAAAAATGACCTCTTTGAGCTAAGCAAGAGATAAAATAGAACTAAAAGCTTTAACTTCTTGCTATATTCTCGATATTTTCTAGCATTTTTGAAGCAACCAAATAAATTTCAGCGTTTTTTATGAACTGGGTATTCAATAACAACAAGAAAATTAACAAATTCAGTGGAAAAAAAAAACTACGCATGCAACATTTTTAAAGCTAGAAAAATCAAAAATCTAGAAAGATATATTATAAACTAAAAAGGAATTCTAAATAAAAGACAAATAAAAATAAAGAGATTAAAATTTAGACAGGAAAGAGAAGTGAACAAATTGTGACTTCATAAAAGTTGAGCAAAAACATGAGCAAAACTCTAGAAACAAACAGATGCTAGAGATTCAAAGAATAAAATGTTTTTTTTTAAATCTTTTGCTTAATATTTATTTTGGGAATTGAGGTTAAGGGCAGGGGTTTAGATATGGAAGAGTCAAGCTTTAATTTTTTTATTGGCGTTTGCAATGAGCTCGGGAAAAAGAAAGAGTCTTGGGAGAAGTTTTGGTATTTTTTTCCACGTGTTATTGACGTGGCTTTAAGTACCTGGCTCAAGGAAAAATGTTTAAAAGTAACTTTTTTTGGTAAAAAAGTTTTAAGAGTGTCTAATAGTGGGAAAAAACTCTATACTTTCTATTGTTATCACTCATAAATAGTTGATATTCTCTTGTTAGTAAGATTTTTTTTGCCAACCATAAGCCCTTCTTGTTGCAATTGCAAAAAAGGCAATTCTTAAAATTGTCTTTCTAAAATATCAGTTAACCTTGGTAACTTAATTTGACTTAATATTACAACTAAAAAATCTTATCTCCTAATAAATAAATAAATAAATATTTGGGAAATTTAGATTTTTTTTCCGTAAAATGTTCAACAAGATACAAAATCGAATTTCAATAAGAAATTTCAAAACTTAAATCTAAACTCAAAACAAATGAAAAGGAAAAAACATAAACGCTGAAATATATCACATTTTTTCCTTGCAACCTTCGGAATGCCAAAATAATAAAATATCTTTTAAAGAATAATTTTTTTCTATGCCGAGAAAGAAATGCAAAAGATCAAGTACAATTACTTTTTTTACTGGTGCTTCAATTAAGTCATTAGCTACGAGTAATGCCCACATATATATTAGAAAATAAACAACAAAGTTATTGGTAAAATAATATATTACCAAGGCATCAGGTTTCGAGGGCTTGTACCCAAGACAGGAAATTGAATTTGTTATAGAGTTCTTTTCATTGTTTAGTGAAGTTTGTAAATGCAGTTAAAATAAATGTGGTTAAAAACTGAAAAACGTTAAGCTATTCACATGTTGAAAACTTTACAATGTGTTTTTAAATTTAGCAATGTTTCCAAATGCCTTAATACGTAAATACGGAGGTGAGAATTTTTCATGTTTAGCTAGGATCCATGCAAAGTGGTGCTGTTTAATGGTCATTATTAAATTAAATGCCATTAAATAGTTCGATTTATGAATACAAACATTTTTAAGTGTTTAGAATTAAGTATATTTTAAGAATATATATTCTTAAAGTATAACTTAATCAGGCCAGCTGACTCAAATATTTAAATTATATAATTTTTGAAACAAATAATTTTAGTATTATATTTTTGAAAAACTAAATAAAATATTATTTGATATCTATTTATATTATAAAATAAATTATTTTAGTTCTTTAATTTATTTAAAAAATATTTTATTTACTAAACTGAAAAATATAAAAGTAAGCTATCAATGTCATGTATATTATTTAAATATTTAAATAATATTATTTTTCTAAATATATAAAATTCATGTATAAAACATATAAATTTACAAATATATATGTTTACATACATATTTAAATAGATAAAACTAAGCCGTGCATTTAAATAGTTCGATTTATGAATACAAACATTTTTAAGTGTTTAAAATTAAGTATATTTTAAGAATATATTTTCTTAAAGTATAACTTAATCAGGCCAGCTGACTCAAATATTTAAAATATATAATTTTTGAAACAAATAATTTTAGTATTATATTTTTGAAAAACTAAATAAAATATTATTTGATATCTATTTATATTATAAAGTAAATTATTTTAGTTCTTTAATTTATTTAAAAAATATTTTATTTACTAAACTGAAAAATATAAAAGTAAGCTATCAATGTCATGTATATTATTTAAATATTTAAATAATATTATTTTTCTAAATATATAAAATTCATGTATAAAACATATAAATTTATAAATACATATGTTTACATACATATTTAAATAGATAAAACTAAGCCGTGCATTTAAATAGTTCGATTTATGAATACAAACATTTTTAAGTGTTTAAAATTAAGTATATTTTAAGAATATATTTTCTTAAAGTATAACTTAATCAGGCCAGCTGACTCAAATATTTAAAATATATAATTTTTGAAACAAATAATTTTAATATTATATTTTTGAAAAACTAAATAAAATATTATTTGATATCTATTTATATTATAAAATAAATTATTTTAGTTCTTTAATTTATTTTAAAAATATTTTATTTACTAAATTGAAAAATATAAAAATAAGCTATCAATGTCATGTCTATTATTTAAATATTTAAAATTATTATTTTTCTAAATATATAAAATTCATGTATAAAACATATAAATTTACAAATATATATGTTTACATACATATTTAAATAGATAAAACTAAGCCATGCATTTAAATAGTTCGATTTATGAATACAAACATTTTTAAGTATTTAAAATTAAGTATATTTTAAGAATATATTTTCTTAAAGTATAACTTAATCAGGCCAGCTGACTCAAATATTTAAAATATATAATTTTTGAAACAAATAATTTTAATATTATATTTTTGAAAAACTAAATAAAATATTATTTGATATCTATTTATATTATAAAATAAATTATTTTAGTTCTTTAATTTATTTTAAAAATATTTTATTTACTAAATTGAAAAATATAAAAATAAGCTATCAATGTCATGTCTATTATTTAAATATTTAAAATTATTATTTTTCTAAATATATAAAATTCATGTATAAAACATATAAATTTACAAATATATATGTTTACATACATATTTAAATAGATAAAACTAAGCCGTGCATTTAAATAGTTCGATTTATGAATACAAACATTTTTAAGTGTTTAAAATTAAGTATATTTTAAGAATATATTTTCTTAAAGTATAACTTAATCAGGCCAGCTGACTCAAATATTTAAAATATATAATTTTTGAAACAAATAATTTTAATATTATATTTTTGAAAAACTAAATAAAATATTATTTGATATCTATTTATATTATAAAATAAATTATTTTAGTTCTTTAATTTATTTTAAAAATATTTTATTTACTAAACTGAAAAATATAAAAGTAAGCTATCAATGTCATGTCTATTATTTAATATTTAAAATTATTATTTTTCTAAATATATAAAATTCATGTATAAAACATATAAATTTACAAATATATATGTTTACATACATATTTACATAGATAAAACTAAGCTGTGCATTGAACGGATTATTGAGCTTTCAAATATAAATATAAATACTTTTATGTTATAATTATATATATAATTCATATTTTTATTATATTTATATAAATGCATGTTTATAATTATTATTTAGTCCAATAATAAGAATCTACATCAAAATGTTGCAATGATGTTTGAAAAATATTAAAATATAACTCCTAATTTCTAGTTTAATATTTTGTTGATGTGCTAAATAATATTACTTATAGTATGTTTTCATTTTATATTCTTCTTAATGTTTGTTTATATTATGTTTTGAATTTTATAATTTTTAATTAAATATTTAATTTTTTATGATTAGATATCTTTAATATATTATATATATATATATATTTTATATAAGATTATTATCCAATATATAGTTAGTGAAGTTTTTACATTCCATAAGTGAAGCTAAGATGATACGACATACTTTTTATGAATATTAAAAAATAAAAAATAAATAAAGCAGGAATAGATGTCATTATTCTAACACAGTTTGTAAAATCTAAAAACTCTATTGGTAATATATTGATAATAATCGTTTTATACATACTTTAAATATATAAATTAAATAACATTATTTTATATATTTACAATTTTAAATAATTAAAATTAATTTGTGCATCGCACAAGTAAAAGCTAGTTTTAAATATTAAACTAAAGGTCTAAAATTTTAAATAGATCCCATATTTTTGTTTAAAATTAATGGAGCTAATATTTTTCAAAAATGAATGGATATTTGGGTTTGGATATGTGTAATTCAATTTTTCGACATGCCTAATGTAAAATAACTTGAGTATATAATCGGTATAATTTTGTTTTTTACTCTTTGATTACTTTTTTTAAGAAAACAAAATTTTAAAGTAAAAGAAACTAAATAAAAAAAAATTGCGAATAACCAAGACTTGGCTTGGCTTTTCTGTTTTGATCTGAAATTGACCCACTCTTGATCAAGAGAAAAACCCAAGACTTAATTATCTTTGTAAAATGAGTGGGATCCAATTACACGCATATGTTTATCCATCCATTACTCCACACAAATTGATATGAAAAAGATAAGCAGTACATATTTTCAATAAATGTTTGCGGGTCAACTACTCCACCCAATTCCTATGAGTGGAAAAAGAATGAGAAATTCTAAACTTACTAACTTTTTTACTCTTTCTACCCCATTTTCTTCAATGAATTACTGTTCATTACACAAAAATGGAGTTTAAATAGCAAAATAATGGGTATATTTAGAATTTTTCAAGAAGAAAATTCAAACAATTTCATTTTTGTCATGTCTACATTTCTAGGAAAATTTATAGCAGCCTAGGAAGTACAAATGTGATATTCATTTATTTATCATCTGTACGTATTAATAGATGTGTTATAATCATTTAAATAACCTCTACATTGCAGGAGTAAAAGGTAACGGATGGTGGGCTCCACATGACTTCTAGTGTCCTGGAGCAGGAGAAACTTGATGGATATATTATTTAGAGCTAAATATAACGAAGGTAAGAATCTGCACTTTAAACTCATTTGTTTATGCATTTTTTAGAAGCGTGTAAACAAATTAGAAAATGATAATTAAGTGCGAGAACCGTTTATTTGTATTGTTCACGTGTATATATGTAATTATTAATTTATTTTTGAATATATTTTGTAAATTATAAGTAAATAGTAATGTGGGCCCCATTTGAAATTTTGAGCCCAGATGTATATATGATTGAAAAAACAGTGTACGGATAGTGTAATAATGATATTATGAGAATTCGAGATCCAAAATACCTTATTTGAATTATTTTGGGAAATGTGACAAACAAATTGGAAAATGACGGTTACGTCCTGAGAGTATTTTCGTAAATTGTATCCAAACTAAAATGAATTGGGATGAAGTAAAAATACAGTGATATTCTACATGAAAAGAAGGTTAAGATAGTGTTAAGAGATTTATCGAATTGGTGGTTAAATCAAAAAATTTCATTGGCAGTCCGCAGGGGGTAAAATCGTAATTTCACGCAATCGGGGAAACGCGCATCAGCGAGAACACTTTTATTCATCAAAATACATTTAATAAGAGCATTTGGTGATAGAATCCAAAATTTTGGAGTGCAATTACATAGTTTTTACGATTACGGGAGCTTAAGAGCAAAACTATCCGAAATTTTCATAATTAGGGGCATTTTCATCATTTCACCTACTTCTAGAAGGGTCTTTATAATTCCATTAGTTGATGGATGGCACTATTCATTGTCTTCTCCCCCTTGCTTCACGCCACCATGAAAGGAAAAATGAAGAAAGAAAAGAAAAATTTTCACAACTTACAAATTAGCCATTTTCTCAACAAAATCTCTTTTACAAACTTCTTCCTCTCTTCAAGATCTACCTACCCATAACCATAGTTCATCAAATAAGTGACACAATAAGGAGAAAAAAGAAATCGAAGATTCGGTCAAGGTAACCCCATTACTATCCATTATGTTTCTTTTAATTTCAATGGTGGAAAATGATAGTTTCAAGTGTGTTAAACATGTTTACATCATTGTTTTGCATTAATTTTGGCTAGATAAATTTTCATCATTGAAGGGGATTTCGGCCAAACTTAGAACCTAAGGGAATCATGTAGTTTCATGCATGAAAAGCATGCCAAATGGTGTGTTGAGCATGGTTAAGCATGATTTAATTGTTAAATTGTTGAAATTCTAAGAAAAATGCTCCCATTCAATTTCAATGAGCTTAAGGGGACCCATTTTCATGGCTGATTTTGATGTGTTTAGGGTCCATTAGACTATAGAAATTATAAGGAGTCCATTGGTGCGATCGGATTTAAATTCCAACTTAAAACGAAGAAGTTGTGTTATACTACTGGTAAAAAATATACTACATAAATATATGCAGTGTATGATGTGGCTGCAATTAGACATGAAAAGTATCTTAAAAATAAGTATAGAGTGAGTTAATATTTTTGGTGAATTCATCTGCAGCCTGGGAGTATCGAATTACAAGTGGTGTTATTGAGAAGTTTGATATCACGAGACAGGTAAGGGATGCGTATATAGTTTGTAAGGATATCTCGAATGCATGATTTTGATGCGAATAATTTTATGAGAATATTTTAGAAATGAAATGCCTTGGAAACTGTGAAATTATGGCTGTTAGCTGGTTTGAACTATGTTTGAATTTGGAGGAAGGCTAGGGTAATAGCAGCCGTTATATTGCTAAAATTTCCTAGAAAATTTTCTAAAAATGTCATGAAATATCTTTGTGCATATTTGAATGATTTCCTAGCCTTGGAAATGATATATTTAATCTTTTTTTCATAAAACATGAATATACCAAAAAATATTATTTAAATATTCATGTTATCGAATTCCATGAATGCAAGGCTACTGAAAACTTCTCCTAAATGTTTGATAGTGTAAGAAATGGGTTATAAAGGGAAATGTTGAGAAGAGAATATTTTATAAATTATTTTCTATAAATATTCACTTTATGATAAATAAAACCTTTATAAATTGATTGAAGATTTTACCTATTTTATTGATTTCCATAAAGGTGACACTATTGTGTGAATAAAGTTTTGAGACTGAAATGTTCCTAAATGTATTCCATAGCGAAACAGTGTGTTCATGAAAACTAATAGTAGCCTTGGGAAATAAATATTTATTATTTTCCATAAATTGTGAAATTATTGAAAATGATATTTCAAAAATCCTGAAAGTGAGTTTTATCGAAAAGAAAGTATTGAGATGCAGGTATATGTGTTTTACAGTGAAAGAGAATATTTATGAAATTTATTACGAAAGTGCAATTATTTTATAACACTATTTTCACCGTATTATATATTGTGATTTTATACCTTAATGGATTTTGACGATATTGTATATTTTACTAAATACCAAAGGTGATGTCATTTCTCATAAACTGTTTTGGGATTGATAAGCCTCTTATCATGCTGATATGTGATATGTGAAGCTGTTGATTCTGATCCTATCTTTAGCATCCCGGTTGACACCTGATCAGTGTACGATCGAGGACAATTATAATCTATGGCCATATGTCTCATGATGATATTTGATACTGCTCCCTACGGGGATTATAGCATGATAAATTTTGGGTGATGCCTGGTCTCCACTATTTACAAGTGATATGAAAGTATTTCAATTAAGTGATGATATTAAATGATAAGTGATCTTTATATGTTTCAATGAGATGGATGATGATTTTCTATATGGTTTATTGTACTAAATTTAGTATAATATTTTTTATAAGATTTTCAGCGATATATGTGATATGTTTTCAAATGGAAATGATGATTTATTAATCTAATATTCTTTCTAATATTCTTTTATGATTTATTGTGAATATTAGATTATTTGACTAAATGCTTTACTTCATGAAAGTATTGATTTGAGATTTATTTTGGAATACTACGGAAAAATGTTTTATTTCAATAATCAATACTTACTTCTTATAGTCGTTTCTAGGTTCCGGGATAAGATAGGTATTTCAAAATACCTTCTTTACTCCATCTGAATCCCTAACCGACTATGATATCCTTCCTTTACAGTCCTTAGTGCACCTATAGGAAAATAAGGATTTCATTGTATATAGATTTTGAAATATCGAGATTTGCATACAATTCTTTTACTGAGCCAAGGTTTACTCACTCCTTTATTTTCACCATCCACAGATTATATTAATTGGGTAAATGGGTGTATCAATCCGTGGATTAACTATGCATTGGTTATTTCGAGGCAAGTTATAGTGGATCCTAGAGGTATGGTGTTTACATTTGTATGTTCAGACATTTTTATATAGTACTACTTGTTGTATATTTAATTTCAGGGGATGTAAACTGATTTATACAATTGTAAATATTAATTATTATTAAATAATATTACCTAAAGTGTTTTATTGTTGTAACTGAACAGCGTTAAGGCATCATAGACAACCCAACCAACTACAGTATATGTGTGATATGCGATAAATATGGATTATTATAGTATGTAACAGACTGTGACATTAAGTCCAAAAGCCAATAGAACTTTCATGAATAATGGTCAAATCGAGTTGACTTTGGATCCACTATCAGTGATAAAAAATTTCTCATGAAACAAAGTTCTAGGCCATGTGGACTGATGGAATGAAACATGCATAAAAATAGAAATTTACATGATTCAACGGTTAGGGGTATTTTGGTAATTTTACCTAAATGATTAGTCGAACTTCAACAAAGGCTCAACCAATGATTAGAGCATATTAAATAGAGGTGTATTATGATGGAATAAAATATTTTAAAGATTAGACTAATTGTTTAAACCAAAGTCAAACTGTGAAGGGCAAAATTGGAAGATTACTTAAGTATAAAGGTAAAATGGTAATTTTTACATTAAAATATCTTGTTAAAAGAAATTTCCAGCTTCTTCTTCCTCCAATTTTGGCAGCCCCTCTTGTTTTTCAAAAAATTCCATAGCCAAAGCTTGTGTGAGAGAGAGAAACCTTAAAAACTATACCAAACACCAAAGCTGTTCAGTTTTCAGTATTCTATCTTGTGACACTATAATCAAGTGCCAAAGTGGCCAAATTCAAGGTGTAAGCTTCCCCTTCAAATTCGACCAAGAGGTGAGAGAAAATGAACTTTTTCATGTTTTAATGGTTTTAAGCTATGTGTTTAAGGTATTTAAACTTGTATTTAGCTTCAAATTGAATTAAAACAAAGAGAGCCATTATCTTAGGGTTTTGACCAAGCTTCCTTGTGCATGAAATTGATATGGCTTGATAAGAAAATGATGTAGGAATGATGTAGAATTAGTATAGAACATGAATTTAATATTAAATTGAAGAAATGACTAGTCTAAGAAACTTGAGCATATTCGGCCAAGGTGAAGGGAAGGTAGAATTGATACAAGACTGTAGGTGAAATTGGAACTAAAATCGAAGGTGTTTTAATGGTAGTTGCAATGTTAGCACCGATGTGGAAAAGACTGAAATGGAAGTTAATGTAAGCAATTTAATAGTTGGTGAAGAGTTAATTATTCTTTATAGAAGTGTGATGAATTGACCAAGTTGTATGGTGTTTTGCACCTCGAAAGTCGAGAAACGACATTAGTACTGATGGTTATAATTGCAGCAAATTAAGAGGTAAGTGATGAGTATAGAAGACATAGGAATACTATGGTGCATGTTTTATTAAAATGTGCCTTTCATGAGTTTGAAATGTTGAGATTTGGTGTGGAAATGAGAACTCGTGTTGAGATTATAAATGGCGATTTTTTGCAAAAAGGCTAGGGTAAAACTATACTGTTATACTATCGAAATTTCGTAAAATGAAATAAAATCTTTCCAATCACTATCTTGTAGTGTAATTCTACTTAAAATAAAGAAGAAAAATGTTTTGGAAGGTTAGAGTTCAAAGAGGTTTATACACATGCATAGATTTTTGTAATCTATTTTTCATAGTGATTTTAATGATTTTCATACCGCAAATGTTATATCCATTTTCTTAGGCTACTATTAGGTATAAATAAAATATTTTGGACACTCAATTCTAAATTGAGAATATTTGATGAATTTTTATTCTTCAATTGTATTATTTTACCAATTTAAATGTTTTACGGACTGACTGAGGATACATGTTATTGAATTTATCTCCGTAAACTATTATAAATTGTTTTATGAACTGTTTTGAGACTGTTGGCCCCATAGCTGCTTGCTAGCACATGCACTCTTATTGTTACTGTTACTATAGCTTAGTGATCTTGATCCCATCATTTAGTGTCCCAGTTGACATTTGGCCCATGTACATTTGTTGACGACTTTTTTGATTATGGCCATATATCGTTATGCATGAGTTTATTAGGTGTTGTTTTGTCTCCACTATTTTATCTAGGGTGGCAAATTCTTAAACATCCCAAGCACTCCCAGACTTTAATTATATATTACAGATTTTAGAATTGTTTATGTTCATTAAATATGCTTTCTAAATTCTGTTACTACTCATTGAAACTGATTACTATATTGTTTACAGAGAAATAATTAAATTGTTTATCTAATTGACAAATCTACTATTAAAGTTACTTTTGAATGTTTACTGAATTATGTACGTTTGTTGCAACTACACACTTCCAATAAAAATCTCTATAGTCGGATTTAGATGCCGGGACAAGTGAGGTGCTTCAAAGCACCATTCTGTACTCAGACTGGTTATCTAACCGATTATAGTATCTTTCCCTTTCACTATGCCAATATATATTTCTTGCTTTTTACCTTAAAAGTATGATTTTGATACCTGCATATTGTTATGCATAGTATCAATTCTTTTATACAAATATCTTACTGGGCATAAGCTCACGCCTCCTTTTCTTTCTAGATTGTTTCTAGTAGTTTCTCGACCTTGATCAGGAGAAGTATTACTTTTGTATCCCTTAGGCGGATTTTGGATTTCCGTAGAATTATAAGAGTTTACGTTTATATGTTCAGACTTATATGTACAGTACATTTTGTATGTATACATATACTTGGGATGCAAATCGAAACAAGAAATTTGTTATAAAAGCTTGAGAATTTATATGTTTTTGTATAGTGTAAATTGAATGGTGTAGTTCTTGGGTTAATTATGAAAAATAAATATTAGTTTAATATAATTATGAAGTGAAGATACTACAGACAGCCTAACCAGTAGTAAGTAAGGCTTAAAAATGGTATTGTGAACCATATTTCAGTACGTGACAACAAATATTAAATTAATAAAGATTAAAATATTAAAAAAGTCCTTAAACTTTATCACTTTATTTAAATAAGTCTTTATATTTTTATTGCACTTAGATAAGCCCTTAAGTTTTAATTTATGTTCAAATAAGTTTTTATTTCAAATAAAAGATTACATGTGAGTAAAAATAGATTTAAATTATTATATAATATAAATAATTAAATATTATATATATAATCGATTTTTTATGCAAGAAGTTGGGTTTTAAAACTCATTTAAAAAATCAATCAATTGCTCACTCTTATAAAAAATTGATCTATATTAAAGGTCTATTCAGGTACAAAGTAAAGGTTAAGGGCTTACTTGAATAACAATTAAAGTTTAGAGGCTTATTTGAATGCAATAAAAGTATAATGGCTTATCTAAATAAAGTGATATAGTTTAAGAGTTTTTTTTAATATTTTAACCATAAAATAAAATGAAGAATTGTGAAGCTAAGGGCCAAAAACTGTTATGCAAAAGCTGAAAGACTACTTAGGATTTGTATACGTGGGATAAAGTGGGCGTATGTGGTTAATTTATTAATGAGTACTAGGTAGAGTTAAATTTTTGAGAATTAGACAGCTTTTCTACAAAATACATGGTAATCAAATCTCATGCTTTCTTAGGAACAGGAATACGTTTTAGTAATCTTGGGTAAGCAACATGCTCATCCTTGTTTCTTTAGCAAGTATCACATTGCTGATATGCTTTTGGACATGCTTCTTGAAAGATTTATTCTAGGACTTTGCTTGTAAGTGTGACTTTCCTTTATGAACCATTATATGTGTAGAATCTAGAGACTTGCAAGCTTGCATGAAGACTTGAGGAGGATTCGCACACCATTTTCCTGATAATTTTTTTTTAATTTCCAACGTGTGTAGAAAATTCCAATAAATGGAAAAGAAATTAAATAAAAAATTCCAAAATTTATTCAAAAATAATGTAATAATATCCCCTAAGTACAAATATTTTAGAGACTTATTAGTAAGTGTTTTGTTTATGAAGTTTCATGTTTTCTAATAGTTTAAATGTTCAAGGTTGCTGTGAAATCCCCCAATTTCATGTAATTTTTCATGTTGTAAAGTATTACAATCTGAAATGACTATGTGAATATTAAAGTTTGATGTGTGAATGATGTCTGAAGCATGAGAAGAATAAAGAGAATTGAAAGTCAATTAGTCAAAGAAATTAATTGGACATTAGGAAAATATTTAAAGTATGATGAAGAAATTAATATCAGATTTTGGTAATTAAATATATGTGTCATATGAAGAAAGGAGAAGAGAATTAAGTGGTCAAATGGTCTTGAGTCAAAGGGTCAAGGGAAACTTAATGGCTGAGATGATTATGGATAGAGAGGCATTTAATGCAAATGGCTTAAGTTTCTATTCCCAATTACCTTGAGAAACATCCTCACCCAGCCATCGATTCGTTAAGTTTGTTAAACAAAAATCGATCCTTGTCACTAGACTAAGCGATATTCGAAGTTTGGTGGATTGAATCCAAGTATTGGAAGAGATCTCAAAATCTGAAATTTTGGTCACTAGCAAGGGTAAGAGAAGAAATGGATTTAGTCAATTTCGTTCATAGTTTGGAGTATACTAAATTGGTATGATATGTGTATGATGATTTCAGATTTGAAGAAGTGAAAGGCTAGGGTTGGTGAACCACGTGATTTCGTGTTCTCGAAGTAATCGAGGTAAGGAATTTATGTAACGGACGTAAGGCGGCTATATCCGCATGTTTTAATATGTTTTTATGTGGTTTGGAGAGAAGTACAAGCTGAAATTTTATGCAGGAAATGTCATTTTTTGGTCTTACTCCCAGTACCAATTAGGCTAGGAGCAGCCGACTGGCTTAAGTAGCAGCCAACTGCTTAGAGACAACTGAAAAGTAGTTTTTCAAAAATCGAGACAAACCAGTCGACTGCTATGTAAGCCAGTCGACTGTTATTTTCCCAGAAAGCATTCTGTTTCAAACCAGTCGACTGCTATAAGGGACAGTCGACTGCTTTTACAAGAAAAACATTCTATTTCAAAACCAGTCGACTGCTAATTTTCCATATGCATTCTGTTTCAAAAACAGTCAACTGCTATATGACCAGTCGACTGCTATTTCTTAAGAAGTATTCTGTTTGAAAACCAGTCAACTGCTATATGGACTAGTCGACTGCCCTCATGAGTTTTCAAAAAAGAAAATATCGAAATTTTAAAAAGAAATAATTTCGATAAGTGAAGTTATGAAGCAGCAGTCGACTGCCCTATGAGGCTAATTGACTGCCCTGTATGAAAATAGATTTCAAAGCCTATTTGGTTTAAACACAAAAGTGTTTTTTGAAGAAGTATATGATAAATGTTTTGAGACTATGGACTACGAGATGATCATGCATCCCTGTACTTGGCTGAGAGACTGTGATCAAGTCTTCAGTATTATTTATGTTGAGCGAGGAACCCTAGTCCGGTCCTCAATACCACGGATGACACCTGACTAGTGTTCACTATGGATTACTAAAGGCAGGAGAGAATCCCTAACCATTACATGGTGCACCCTGTTCTAATGCATGATTGGAATCATATAAATGGGTATAAATGATTTATATGATGATGCAATCACTTGAATAATTGTACATAGTCTCCATCTAATTTAAAGAATATGATGCATGTTTTGAAGAAGTATAAGAAGTATGTTTTGAAGAAGTATAAGATATATGTTTTAAAGAAGTATAAGATGTATGTTTCGAAGAAATATATGATGTATGTTTTAGAAAAGCATGTAAAGTATGCTTGCTTATACCATTTGAAAGAAGTACGTATGTTTACAAATGAGGTTTGAAAGAAGTACATGATGCATGCTTTATAATGATTTACATGACATTATAGAGGCAAGCAGGAAAACTGCATATAGAGGCATAGTACGCTCTTTTACATAATTTTCTTACTGAGCATAAAATCACCCTTTTACGAACATTTTTCCTACAGATTATCTGAAGTGAATTCCGCTCCAAATAGAGGAGCTTGCTTTTGAGATATTAGAGTGTACCTTTGAGAGACACTTCCTAGTTAGTATAGAAGGTATACTTATGTACATATGTAAAGTAAATTGTAATTCAGCTATGGTACAGTACAGGTAGCATTTATGTATATAAGATGTCGGGGATTTAAGTTAAGATGATGTGTAAGATCCTGTGGTATGGAATGGTATATATACATATCATTATTCTGTTTATGGATAGTAAATTATTGATATTGAGCTATTAGATATTTAGCTTAAGAAGAAGAATGAATGACATTGATGAACTAAATCGAATCAAGTTGTATAAGATAATAAGAAAGTTGAAAAAATTAGATGGTAAGATGTAGTGCTGGGGACGTCACAGTTGCCTCTTATAAAGTTTAGTTTATTGTTGATTTTATGGTAATTAAGCAATTGTTGAACAGCCTTCTGTACATGAAGGAAGACAACTTTTTGTGCAGCAATGAGGACAAGGAGTGCAGCCAAACTCCTGTTCCTAATGTCCTAAGATGGAAAGTGGAATGCTTAAGCAAACTCTTACTCCTACTTCAACTTAGGTAAATGAGTAATATCTAATTGTTTGTTTTATTTATATTCATGTAATAATTATAGTTATTAATTATATCTAGAACACTTTAGAGGAAGCAAATCAATCAAATCCAGATGTGGCCTTGGATAGAGGAAACCAAAGGTCAATTCTTGGCACTGATTCTAAAGTGAATGCCAAGAAAAATGAGATGTTGCTTTAAAGTACATGAACCCTCCAAGAATAAATCTAGCAAAATTTTTTTTTTTTAAGTTGGTCAAAGAAGTAAAAGCTAACTTGTTTAAAATATTGTTAAAAAAGATATAATATAAAGTCTTTTAAGAAAAACAACTTTAAGGTAAATGTTTGTTTATAGAGTTTAATGTTTTTTTAATAGTCTATATGTTCAATGAAAACACTTTAAAAGTTTTGTTGATTGTTGATCGTAGGGTTATAAGCAAATGCTCAATAGCAAGGATCATATTCTGAACTAGGAGGATCATTTGTGTATCAAGGAGGACAACTTGTTTAGTAAGGAAAACCATCTTCATTGAATAACATCACTATGAGGTAGATGCCTAATATAAGTTTCCTTTTGTGAATTAAAATTAATAAATTTGTTTGCATGATGATGTTGTTGAATATTTAAAATTTTCTATTTCTAACGGTTTAAGTCATACAATTGTTCATACCCAAATTGTCACAGCCAGTGACCACATTTTTCACGTATTTCTATACATTTCTTTCGGTTGGGCTGTTTGCGATACTTTACTTTTCATATTCATCAAACTATTACATTTAAAAAGTAATTATCATTTATATCCCCTATCTTAATTTACAAGAAAGTAGTACTGTAGATAAGTCCAAATATGAAAAGTAAATAATCGTACCTCATGTAATAAATCAAGCTGTCGCATCGTTCCCAAATGCACAGCCGAAATCCTTAGATACCAGACTCTCAGTCCTCGAAAATCTGAAATGTTAAAAATTAAGGGTGAGCAAACCACGGCTTAGTAAGAGAGTTATATGCAACACTTGATATTCAACTACCTATATGCTGAAAAATTTTTTCGCTTTCTTTAAATCTTCCTAGAAGGGCTCTAGGCTCACATGTAGGAAGGATACTACAGTCGGCTAGGGATCCGGATGGAGTAAGGCAGGTATTTTGAAATACCTGTCTTGTCCCGAAACCTAGAAGCAACTGTAGAGAGTACTTTATAAATTGTTCTCAAAACGATTTAATATTCGTTTTCCATAGAGTAAACTACTTATTTCTCTTCACTTCAATGTGATTTAAAAACACGTGACTGTTCAGTAGTAAAACAGTGGTTTACTTCTCTTCTCTTCAGTACAGTTAAAAACACGTGACAGTACAGTGGTTTGTAAATATCCAAATCATTGGATAAACCATTCTGTAATTATTTCTATCTTAGAAATAATTTTCGATGTTATTCTTTTTGAATAACCATTAATTTCTCTTTAGTTCAGTAACTGTATCTTACAGTTCAGTAAAACAGTATATTTAGTAAAACAGTATCTTGATACGGTTCAGTCAGAAAACAGTAAACAGTAGCTACCAATTTAGTAAACAGTATATGGTAGCTTTTAGTTTAGTAAACAGTAAATGGTAGCTTTCGATCCAGTAAAACAGTAATCAATAGCTACCATTTCAGTAAACAGTACAGCTCTGTAAACAATGTTTTGGTATGGTTTTGCTTAGTAAACAGTAAACAATAGTGTAGTTTAGTAAACAGTACAGTAAACAGGATTCAGTAAATCCTTTCAGTAAACAGTAATCAGTAAGTGAGACTAGGCATCACCCTACAATTAAATCATGCTATCATCGTCCACGAGGGACACAGTATCAGTAACTGAGTTCTATGGCTATGATCTATAATATGTCCTCGGTGTACACTTGCTAGGTGACAATCCGGGACGCTGATGACTAGCTGGTCAATCAGCCACGTGACAGTAATAGTATGATGCATGAAACTCACGACCTAAGTCTCAAAACAGTATAAAACCGTACCATAGCCTTTATGGATTTTAAACACAGTAAATCGAAATATTTCACAATTATCCATAAGGCTCACATGTAAATATAATCACCTTTATGAAATAAATAAAATAAATAACATTTTTCAAAATATTTCATAAAGGCATAAATCATACGGTGAAAACAGTTAATTAATTAATCACACTGTGAAATAAAATCTCATGATTGTTTCTGTTTCACCGTAAAATATGTACGCACGCTTTTTCGAGCTTTCTATCGAAAACATGATTTTCAAAGTTATCAGAATTCAAATCAAATACTTTCATGATTTATGGAAAAATAAAATATTTATTTTCCAAATTCTATAATCCCGTCACCATGTTCTCCTCTATAAACACGTGTAGAGACCTTCTAGTCTCAAAATACTGTTTTCCATCTTTAATTAACCTTTATGAAATTTCTATAAATAATTATTTTCACCATTAAAACCATAAAGGTTATTTATGAAATCAAGTGAATATTTGAGGAATTATTAATAAAATATTCACTTCGTATCTTTTCATTTTTCATCTCGTATTACGTGTAATCTTACACTTCGAGAGAATTTTCGGTGAATTTATTTCTACACTTCTTGAAATCATGAATATTTTAAATTAAACTTCTGTGTATTCATGTTTTATGAAAAATAATCGATTTCTCAATTTTTGTGGCTGGAAATCGTTTCTCGTGAAATCAAATCATTTATGATGATTTTCAGTAATTTTCGGTCATTTTTTGGCAGTATAACGGCAGCCGATTGGCTAGCCTCCTGCACAAAAAATACAGTTTATAATTTCAACCGATAAATCACCGCAATTTTGCAACCAATCATTATCAACAGAATTTATAAAATTAAATGCATATTTAAAACATGCATACCAAATATCCTTATAGGCTACACATGCCTCCCTTACTTGTCCTGGGTCGGCAAGTGCCTCATTACATCGCGCCCGCGTTTACCTCTCTCGATTCCATCGTCTCAATCATCGATGGTGATTTTCTGGAAATAAAATTCTATAATTTAGAATTTTTCCATAAATTATTAAAATTCACTGAAAATTAATTTTCGAAATTTCTTACCAAATTTTCATAAAATTCTGAATTTTCGAATTCCCGGGAATTTTTGAATTCCCAAAAATTTCCTTTTCTCTCTTTCTTTTCTTTTTCTTTTCCTTTTTTTTTTTCATTTTTCTGGCCAGACCAGTTCAGACCGGCCAGTCTCCCCTCGTCACCGGTTCTTTTCCGACGGTTCGGCGGCTCCATAGCTGGCCAAGGTGGCGGCAAAGCTGGATCTGGCCTCCGTTCAGCCTAGATCGGCGGCACAGCAGCGGATCTGGCGGCGTGGGTCTCGGCCTCTTCCCCTCCTCTGTTCTCCCTCTTTCCTCTTTCTCCTTCACCGCCGGTGATCTCTTTTTCTTCGGTTCACCTTTGTCAACGATAAGGATGCAGTGGCGGTGGTCGGATCGGCCGGCAGCTGGGTTGTCTCCTCTGTTACAATAGAGGGAAACGGGGTCGAGTGTCCTGATCCCGTTTCTGTTTCCTTTTTTTTAAATCTATTTACTATTATAATTATACATATATATTATACTTATAATATATATTTATATATATATAATACATATAATATTATTATATATTGTATAGTACTATATATATTATATATAATGTAACATCCCAAATCCACAGTATTCACTTACAAATCACACTTACTTACCGGTTGGGCTGTCTGTGATGCTTACAACTCTTAACACATTAATAAGAATTAATACTTTTATTTGTCGTTCTAAATATGGAAATATGAATTATCAAATTGTTTCCTTAAGATATATTTATACATTCCCTTCTATTTAAAGTAGTACTGTACCCTTTCCCTGAATATATAAAAGAATACAACATACCTTCGATGTCAAATTTTTGGAAGGTAATTCTCTTAGTCCCAAAATTAATAATCTGTGGAGTGAAAAAATAAGGAGTGAGCGACAACGTGCTCAGTAAGGAAGGTGTATGCTGCTTTATAAAATAACAGCTATATTCCCAAAAACAATTTATTTATCTTAACAATCAAACCCATTAGGAAAACAATGGATGTTGTTAACTTTAACAGGATTCAATAGACCCTTTCAGTAAACAGAAATCAATAAGTTGAGACTAGGCAATAACTAAATCATGCCCTATTCCCCCAGGAACATAAGTCCTCCGCTTTTGGGGTGCACCCGTAGGCCACCGCCCCTCACGGCTATCTCAGCTAGATCTATGGCCATAATCTATAGGTGGTCCTCGGGTACACTTGCCAAGTGACCTCGAGACCGTTGATGACTTGGCGGGTCCATCAGCCTTGTGACGCCCTGAGGTGCACTCGTTGGTCCATTGACCCGAGCCACCGCCCCAGGTGGGTCACGCAATTACATGAATAATAAAGCATGAACTCAGGGCCTAAAGTCTCAAAAATCACTTTTATAACTCATGAAAACCTTTATAGAATTATTTCACTCATGTTATCATTTCCACAAAATGATTTAATTTCCAAAAGGTTTTATAAAATAGTAAAACAGCTCGCAATCTCAACATTTTCCGTGTGAGAAAGGCACGGGTTAAGCTGGCTTGCCCATGGCTAGTTCGCCCATGGTCAGCTCGCCGATAGTCAACTCGCCCATTGGTCAACTCGCCCAATGGTCAACTCGCCCCAAAAAGGTTTCTTATTTCTATTTTCAAAATATTAAAAATAATTCATTTTTCGTTGAGAAAATACTCATAAATCAATTCACCCATGATCAGTTCACCAAGTACGGCTCGCCTATGGCCAACTCGCCCAGTACGGTGAACTTGTATTCGCCCGCCAACCCTTGGCGATTAAAACAAGTTAACTTGGCTCGCCTCCAAGGCTCGCCCTTTATGGCATTGCCATGGTCAACTCACCCACCCATAAAAACAGGGGTCGCTGGCCCCAAAACAACATTAAAAGGGTTTGCCACATTGGCTTGCTCGGGTTTCTTCTTAAAACAGGGATACTCGCCCAAGATATCAAATATCATAAAAGAGAGCTCGCCCACTTGGCTCGCCCGCCGTTTTACCAGTTCGCCCAAGCACACGATTTTTCATAATAATGCATGTCATAAAACAAAACAATTTCTCAATAATTTTGTAAAATTTTAACTCCACATGACATGCATTCACTTCACACACATCTCCCTTACCTCGTCTGATGAAGCCATGCTTCCCGCTCGCCTTTCTCAATTCTCGTCTGCAAAAATTTATTAAAACTATTAATATTCCTTTTTTCGAATATTATCCAAAACTATTTATATTTTCCTTTCTAATATTTGTGACACTTTGGCGAGATTCAGCTCGCCATTCGCCCACAGAACTCGCCATCCGTTAGTGGGCTTACACGTGGAAGATCGCCCCAATCCTACTTGCCATTCAATTGTTGGCTTATTAATGGGAGTTCGCCCAACATGGGAGCTCACCCCACTTCAACTCAACTCGCCATGCTCATCAATTCAGTTCGCCATTCGCCCAAAGCCATTCGGGAATTGTCTGACTTTCCAAAGAGTTGGCGAACATGTGTGTCGCAGCCTCATAAATCTCTTTAGCTTGCCTCAATCGTTGGGCGAATACTCACCTATTTGGCTAGCAGATGCTGTTCGCCCATCGTGTTTCCTTACTCATTCTTGGTTATTTTTCCATCTAGTTTCTTATATATTCAACAATATTTAACTAAAACCAGGCTATATCTATGTTTATTACGTTGTAAAACATAGAAATCTAGCATCAAATATCAAGAGAACCATAAAAATATGGAACTCACCTTAACTGAATTGCACTTCCAGAACACAGTGCTTTTTTGCCTCACTTAACTTTGCTTCTCTTGTTCCTTAGCTCTTCAACATTGCAGGACGGTTTTGGCTAACTAAAGGATGAATTTTCATGGCTCATATATGAGAAAAACGGAGGAACAAAAGATGGACTTGCAGAGCAACAGAATGGGCGAGAAGGATTTTGGAGAGAATAAAGTTGGCTAAGTTGGTTTTTCTCATGTCTTCCTTCTTATATAGCCATCCAATTCCACTTAGAGCCTACCACATGTTCTTATCTCATTTTCTTTCATCATTTCACGTTTTTCATGCATTAAAAGCTTGTGGAAAAACTGCAGCTATGGAAAGAAATCTCTACACATTTTTGACTAATTTTCTCTTCTTTTCTCTTCTCCTTCCCCTCCGCGCCACTTCCAGCAGCCACTATTATTGACTTGCTCCTCTTTGCCATTAAATGTCTCACCCAATTTGTACAGGTGGCGTGTAGTCCACTTATAGCTTCTTACATTGACTTTTCTCTCTTCCTCTCCGTGCCACTTCTCTTCCTCTCCACGTCAAGCCACTTCCAGCCACTATCATTGACTTTCATCTCATTCTTTTCTTTTGTGTTGTAGTATATTAATTCTTGAAGAATTTCTCAACACAAGAAATCGACTGGGCCCTTGTTTGTCCTATTGTCATTAATCCCTTTCACACTTTTATTTAATGCTTTCATACCATAGACATTATCTTAACCTTTTTATCAATATTAATTTCCATAACTTAAAATGTAAAGTGGAAATTCACCTTAAATGTTTTCTTTAATTTTACTAAAAGAATTTATTTCCACTATAAATCATGTTCAAATATGGTATATAGTATAATAAAATTCGGGTCTTACATATAAAGATATATATTTTGTGTATTAAAAATATATCTCTAGTATAGATATATATATATATATATATGTATATATTTATATACTTTAAAATACATAACATTTATTTATATTTATATAAAGGTAATAATACAATATATATTGTATTTACAATATATATATATATATATATGCAACTTTAATGTAAATTACATTTACTTTTCTTATATATGTATATATTTATATATATACATAAAATGTCATATTTATATACATATGTATTATTTAAATTTACTAAATAGTATATATACATATATATACTAATATATATTAATATATACTATATAGTATTTCAATACATATGTATTTGTATAAAAATACATTTATATAATATATAATTATATAAATATATTTCATATTCTTTTCTCCTTTTCTTATTTAATTTGGATTTTAATTTATCCAAATTAAATTTTCTTCACTTCATTATTTTCCATAACTTCAATCTTATTCTTATTTCCACTTACATTTTCCTTCACTCGAATTTCCCAATTCGTCGCTGTAACATCCAGAATTATAAAATTTCAAATCAAAATTTTCTTTTTTCTTCTATCCCTCTCATTCAATTATTCGATGTCGATTGGTTTGCATTCGGTGTCGATGTAAGTTCGATTCTATAACAAAACTAAGATATAATATTTATAATTCTATTTATAACAATTCAATATAAATTTACATCCCACTAGATCATGTACATTTTTTTTTGAACACTACACTGATTTCATTCCACTTACAATTATGTCTGCTGTGCATGTATTAGTCTGAATATAAATATAAAATTCCACATGTACCTATACTCCTGACATATCACTTTTAGTGATCTCTTCCACTACCTTGTAACTTCTGTAACTACGTGCACGGATGAACTATCTGGGATGGTGAGTAAAGGGGGTGAGCTTTGGGGAAAGCCCAGTAAGAAAAAGCATATAAAAGAGTGGTACTATGCCACTATATGCAGTAAAAATCATAAATTTAAATTTTATAAATAAAATAATGCATATGGGTGCATGTAAACATTTATTGAAAACTCTTTTAAAACATATACTATTCATATAAATATTCACTGTTCAAATCATTTAAAATCAATCTATCTTTAATTCAATCACTGTTCATATATTCTTTCACGGTTCACTTTTCAAATCCTTTCAATCAAATCTGTCATCTGTCTGTAAATCAATCATTTCATATACTGTGTAAAACAATAGAGTGTGAGCATCCAAGAAACCCATACACGAACTATATCCCTACAGGGACCTGTATAGGATTAGGCGTACCCCCGTGGGGCCAGGCATCCAGCCCTAAGTCGTTCCTACCTGTAACAATGGCCATTGTCGAAGATCTACAATGTACACTCGTCAGTGACAACTGTGATCGGATAAAGGGGAAGGTACTGGGGACCTGCGCGACAGTCTCCAAGCCCTAATCATCAATTTGTATGCATGAATCCACATGGAGCCAACACTCTCTAAAAATCATGTTCATATATCGATAAAACTCCAATGAAATTATATTCATATAAATTGTTCTAAAACAATGCATATTCATATAATCAAATAAACATTTATTTTCTATAAATCAATCTCATCAAAATTCTCTAATAAAAATCTCATATATTCTATATAAAAATACTATAAAATAACTTTAAAATAATTCTTATGTAATCATATGGCTTAAAACATGTTGTAAATCCATATGATAAATTTTCTATTATTTATTTAGAAAATAGGATGCATGGAAGATTCAAGAGTAGGATTTCTAAAATTTTCTGTAGAAATTCGGTTTAAGTTTTATCCAAACCCTTTGCATAAAAATCACAATTCCAATAATTCAAATCACCATTTACTTGGATGCAAGCACAGTATTTCCTACACTACTTTCATATACTATTCCTTACCTCACTTTGTAGTACGAAATAAAATCCACTAGCACCACTGATCCACTTATTTCTTCCCAATTTCCAGCTGCAAAATAACATTGAATTAATTAAATTCATAATCTTTTACTTATAAGGTTTTCTCTACCTCTACTTATCTTCCTTTTTAGCCATTAATACTTAGGAAAGTAGCTTGGAATTCATTCTTATGAATCTCCTTAGGCCGAAAGCTTCATTTTACCTTATACCTACTCTTTCCCAATTTAACATCATGAATTATTCCCATTTTAGTCACCAACCCTTAGAAAACACTATGGATTCCTCATAACTTTTATTTAGTCGGATATGGCTATGACCAGTAAGCTCATTTTCTTTTCATTTTACAATTTTGCATATTATTATACCTCATAGTCAACTATTGTAATAACCACAAATTCTCTTATTTTTTGAGTTAAGCATATCTAAAATTTTATTCTAGATGTTAATAGACTGATTGAAATAAATAAATAAATTTATTAAAGGAGTGGAATATTTAGAAATTATAATACTTGATAATCGATAAATTAAAAATATATGTAGATGAAGTATACATTATATTTATATGTAAAAAATATAGAAATAGTATATGTTATATACATACTTGTAAATATATAATAGATTTATAATATATATTTATAAATAAAAAAAAAAAAGAGAAGAGAATGTTGCAGCAAGCTTCTCGTGGAAGCTTGTTGCAAATCAATTGAAAGCAAATAAACAAAAATGCAAGAAAAAAAAAAAAGAGAAACGAGGGGGAATTGATTAGTGGGCCATATGGTAAGTTTCTATTGGATGGCAAAAGCCAGATGGGATTTTCTTGAAGCTTCCACCGACTCTTTTTTTATGGCTGTTCTGTTTTACGTTTTTCTTCCTCTGTTTAACGTTTCCTTCCATTTTTCCTTAAGGTTTTCCTACTTTCACATGGTAAATCACTCATATAATTCCACCAAATCATCAAGCATCATTAATAAAAGTTGTTCCTCACTAAAAGAGTCCCTTAAATCTGGAAATTTGTGGTTAAATTCCAGCAAATGGAAGCAGAAAAATTCTGCTGGGAGTCTCGGTTCAAGGTGAGAATCCATGACTGTTTATGTTTTCATTGATTTTACCTATAGTATTGGATTGATTTAAGTATGAATAATCTATTTTATGTTTTATATGGAACGAAATTGAAGTGTAATGAAATTTGTGAGAATCGGTCATGGAAAATAAATGAAGAAAATCTTGGTAAACTTAATGTATTTTGGTAGGAAACTAGTTTTAGATTATAAATTAAGCTTGATTTGAACTTGGGTTAAGGGATGATTGGTGAAATTATAGAAGTGGCTTGATGATTTTGTAGAACAGAGGAGTGGCGTGATGATGGCATTAACGATGGTGAGGATGTTTTAACGGGTTTAAGGTGTTTGTTGTTAATCTTAAGTGAAATGGAATATGTTTATAAAGTTGGGTTGGTCAAAGGATGAAAAATTCATGAAGAGGGAATTAAAGAAACTGCCGGCCATAACAGAAAAGAAAGAAAATGAAACAGCAAAGAAAAGAGGAAACAGAAAAGAAAATAGGATAAAAAAAAAAGGAAAAGAAAGCAAAATAAAAAATAAATATGCAGTGGCATTGAGAAAGAAAATGTGTAATTTTGTTGAGCTTGATGTATAATTGGTAGAGATTAGTAGAAAATAGATGAAGGAAAATCTGTTTGAATTTGGTTAGAACATGGATTAGATGATAAATTACCAAAACAGCCAAGGGATGTGAATATGGGTTCTCTCGACCAAAAAAACAGGGGCTGATGACTTTGGATGAATTAGGAGTGTTTGATAATAATTCTAAATGGGCAAAAGAAGTTCTCGAAAGTTGGTTTAATTGAAGAAGGAATTTGTCTAAGCTTGGACAGGCCATTCGGCCACAATGAATGATGATGATGGTAACATAAATTAGGTGAAGGAAGGGTTAAGAGGAAAACCATAGAGATGAGATTAGATATGGCTGTTTGGGGATATGAATTTATGCAAAATTTAAATGTAATGAAGAGTAGAATGAATATATTAAATGAGTGAAAAATATTTCTATAAGCTAAACTGAGAAGAAAATAACTAAAAGACAATAAGAATGAAATAACATGAAGCATTTGATTTAAGCTAGGAAATATGATTATCATGAGAATTTTTATGGTTAATAAGGAAAGAATAAAATATAAACGTTAATGAAAATAGTTAAGAAATAATATTGGCCAAGGCATTATATATAGAATATTTATATTGATTATTATTGATTTAAGAATTAAAGAGAAATAATTAGGATAATAGGATTTTAGTGAAATTAGAATTTGGAAAGGGATTAAATTTAACTATATTTATATTGGTAGCTAATGGTAATTAAAATAAATTTAAATTACCATGGGAAATGACAAATTTGAAGATAAGAAATTTTAGAATATTTATTAGAATTACAATATAAGATTTTGAATATAATTCAAAGTTAATTGTGCAGTGAGAAGTACAAGGAATAAAGAGGCGTAAGTGGATTATCGAATTTCATACTGCATGGAAATAGAGGTAAGATATATATATATAGGAGTCGTATAAAACATGTTTTAATTGCAATTGAAAATTCATTGAAATCTCATTTTAATCGTTCTTATCCAATTTTCCTAAATATAAGAAATAAGAATTATCTTTAATTCTTACAAGTTTAAATATTTCATTATATGAAATGTTTTACATGAATTGATTTAAATAAAATGATTTATATGCAATGAATTACATGAAATGAGTACGCGATATGATTTACACAAATTAAATTGCATGCAATGACTTACATGAATTGCATTATCTGAAATGATTTATACGAATTTCATTATATGAAATGAATTACATGAATTGCATTACATGAGTGATGTGCATGAATTGATTTACAAGAAATGATTTGCATGAATTGAATCGCATGACATGATTTACACGAATTGAATTACAAGAAACGGTTTACATGAATTAAATTACATGAAACGATTTACATGATTTGAATTATATGAAGCATTTTACATGAATTGAGGTTCGTGAGGTGCTTTACATGAATTGAACCATACAAAATGATTTACATGAACTGAATTTCATGAAAGGATTTACATGAAGTGATTTATATGAAAAGATTTACGAGTATATGAAGTGATTTTATGAAATTGATGTCTCCCTGATGATCGTGCATACGAGACAGTGATGATTAGGCTGGGAGACGTCCCAGACCTTCCCCTTTACATGATATGACTGTGGGAGTTACGGTCGAACCCCACAGGCTTACACAGTGAGCACTTGACCAGTGCGAACTGTGAGTGATTGACGATGGTCATTCGTTATAGTGTTTCATAGGATTGGCTAAGGAGTTCCGGATCCCTGGCCTTCCTATACAGGTCCCTTATGGGATATAGTGCGTGCATGAATCTTTGGGAGATTATTTTCTATCGATAAGTAAAACTTGACTGATAATTGATTTAGTGAATGATTTGATTTACGAGACTAGTGCATGATTTGATTGAAAAGTGACAAAGAAAGTGATACAAGTTTTACAGTATATGTTTTTCTGATGCAAGTGTATTTATCCTATTTTAAAGATTTTAAATGAATCGTATTACTGTACTGATTGAAGTTTCTGAAATTATTGCATTACCTTATGATTTTGAAATTGTTACCATATTGTTTACCGAAGTTGCACATTGAAATGGTCTTATAGCATCGCCTACATAAATGGCTTATACAATTATTAATGATTCCAGATTGCATCGCATAAATTATAAAATGTTTTATACTGATTATTGATTTGAAATAGCGTCACATGAATTATTAAATGTTTTATATTGATTAATGAATTGAAATTGCTTTGCATAAAGTGTTAAACGTTTTATATCGATTAATCGTTTTATCATCAACTGAATTTTATATGCGCTTTTATATATATTTCTTACTGGGCTTTCCCCAAAGCTCACCCCCCTTCTCACCATCCCAGATAGCTTATCGGTATACACGAAGTCTGCTGCCTTTAGTTAGTCGAAGAAATCGCTAGATGTTAGAAGTACTAAGTGAACAGGTATATTTCTAAAATTTTATATTTATATTTGGATTTATAAATGCACAGTAGATGTGTTTACGATGGGATGTAAATAGTGTGATGTATGAATGGTAATGAAAATTGTAAAATGAACTTACACTGATACCGAATGCAAACCGATTGATACTGACTAATTGAATGAAAAAGATAGTAATTAAAAGGAAAAATTTAGTCTGAATTTTATAATTTTGGATGTTACAACTATACTATCATCGCCTTTTTATCAAGAATCTATTCTTACCAATAATGCTTTAACATGCTTGGACTACAATTTAACTAATTTAGGTGCATGATTAGGTTTCATTACATTATTAATTATTATTATTTCTATCATTACTACCTTAAAATCACTTTTAACTCCCTCATGGACAGCCCATGACCTAAACTTCCATGGTTCTCCCCACCTCTTATTTAATTCCATTAATATTATTACTAATTTCTTACATCAATTTTACTATTATCATGCACCAATTCATGCCACCATTATCACCAAAATCCCATTAAATAGTCTATGACCGAATGACCCTTATGTAAATCAATTTATTGGTTCATTTTAATCTATGAACCTAAGTACATGTGCTACCTTCCTACCCATATTTTTCCACCACTTAGGCATCAAAGTCAACACTTCTTTCCTTCATTTTTCTCTTCAACCGGCTGTACAATATCACTTAATTCAATTTTTTTTTTTATTAACTTCTATGGCTATTCTTTTATTCCATTACCAGCCACTATTTTTGACATTTACACCACGCCAATCATCATAAGCACTCCAATATTGACCTTCCTTAGCCGGCTACACTATACCATTTTATGTCATTTTTTTCTTTGTCAATTAATTATTTTGACTATATTTAATTTATGGTTAGACTTTCTTCTCCAATTCCCTACCACTCACGCCATCAGCACCTAAATCAGTCCATATTTGTTGTTATTCACGTTACTAGCAGCAGAATTTCCAGCCCCTATATTCACGCCATCTTCATCATTTTCATTTATTTCCATTACTGCCGGCAGTACCATACACCCTAGTTCATATTTTGATTATAAAAATCCTATAATCACATTTAGTTTAGCTCATGGTCAGCTTTGCATCTTCACAAAATCAACCAACACAAAAATCAGCCCCTGTTTTCCAATTATTAACGCCACAATAGCCAACATTTAAATTTCTCAAACACCATGACTGATCAGTCTAGAGAGCTATCTACATGTTTTTGTCCTAAACTATAATCATATCTATCATTTACACCTCCAATTAAACCACAAACAAGAGGAGAAAATGAATAAAATGAAGGCTGGAATTTTACCTGTGCAAAGACGTTACAGCAGCAGCAGGGGAGATTTATTTGGCTGATTTGAGCTAAGTTTTTGGGATGGTTAGGGAGCTATATAGATGAGGATTAATTTATGTAAAGAAATCTAGGTGAATTTGTGATGAAAAGGTGGTGATTCAAGACTGGAACGTGAGGAACGGTGGAGAAGAAGAAGCAAAATCGTGAACTGCAGCAGAAAATATTTGAGGCGGTGAAATCAGCTGAGGAAAATAGAAGATGATGGCTTGTTGTCTCATTTCTATTGGTGGATTTTTATGTTTTTAATTAATGAAATTTAATATGTGCCTAAATAACTCAATTACCCTTTTAAAACTCAATTATTTACGAGGATTGTCACTGCACAGTGTATTTTTCTGTCCAAGTCAGAATTTATTTATTTATTTATTTTTTACCACAACACATAGGGAAATTAATTTCCATAACTCTACTCAATATTTTAATTCAACACTTTTAATAAATATAGGAAGAATGGAGAAATTTGGGATCTTACAATCACTTCCTCAATTCCCAAAATTTTCACAATATTCTGATCTCATAATTGTATTTATTCATTTCACTAAATTTTTAATATTAATAATTTTCAATAAATGAAAAATTTTACGGTTATCACACAAATTGAGATGTAAAGTGGACTCAACCAAACATGCACTCCTACTCCAACTGATGACGTAGCATTGGACGGAGGAATCCAAAGGATAGTTCTTGTCACTAATTCTAAAATGCCTGCCATTGATACGAGGTATATGAACCTTCCAAAACAAATCCATCAATTGCTATAAACAATCAAATTTGCTATAAAACATGCTATGCAGAAGAAATTCAAGTAAAAAAAAAATAAAGAACCTTGTTTTCATGACTATTTAATACATTTTGTGTTGATTTTTGAAAAGACAAGTTGGGTTTAGGAAGAACCAAAGTGGATGTTTAGGTATTAAAGTCTTTTTGTTAGCTAAATGCTTTGCCATTAACATTTTGTTTCCTTTAGAATAAACAAGTGTATTTAACATAAAGCAACGTGTGAAGTTCATAAAGCAAAAATGTAAACTTTGTTGAGCAAAATGTAAACTTCGTAAAGCTATTTAAAAATGTTTTGTTTTTTTGCACATCCTTGTCAATCCTTGCTAATCTAATAAGTGTTTACTTGACAATTATTTATTTTCATTGTGTACATAAATGATTTAAAAAAAACAAACCAAGTTAGGAAAGAGTAATAATCCATGAACAAGGATCAATTTCATTACTTTTGTGTACACAATTCAAGATACACAAATCAAGTTGGTCATCTACCTAGATAACCAACTTAACAAAAGCTAAATTGTTAAACATAAAGTCCCTAACATAGTTAAACAAAACCCTAAACACAGCTATTTCATGACTTAAACATCAAAATGACACATAACTAAAAGCTACATTCTTCCTATCAATTAATTTCAATTTGGATTAATTTCATTCCGAGCAACAACTTCACAATAACAATGAACAACAAAAAAAGAAAAATCCACTTCCATTGCCCATTCTTATCATTGTTGGTGTTGGTATTGTTTCTACAAAGATTTCAAAGGTTGCTCTATTCTATGTACCCTGCTCAACAAACCAATAATAACAAATCTAAAATGTTGATCAATTGGAGGATTCAACCATTGAAAATATCCACATGCTCCATTGTGCCAAAAAAAAATTCAAAAAACCCATAAAAATTAAAACCCATACAAAAAACAACACATAACACAAACCCACAAACAAATCATACCCCATAATTATTGCAACCCAAAAACCTTTGACCTTAGTTATTATCTGTCCACAATGTCTGTATTGGAAATTGTTCACCACAATGGTGAACAGAAAGCACTCCAATATAAGTCGTCCCTATGCTAAATCTTTCTTCGTTTTTCTTCCCTTTTTCCTTCTATGTCTTCTTCCTCTGCTCAACCAGAGCTTCCCAAAATATACCTCTTCTGCTCAATCTTCTTCAAAATTATTTTTTTCCCTTCCTTTAAGTTTCCTATGCGAATTTTTTTTTTAAAAAAAAGGTTTAATGCATAAAGTTTAGCATTTTGAGAGAGTTGGCTGGACAATTAAGCGATCCATGTGTAATCCAACTAGTATTTAACAGCAACATTCACAGTTTAAGTTACGAAAAATTTTATTTGTTACAAGGACCTTAAAAACCAATGTGTTATATGTTTTAAGTTTAGATGCCAAATTGATATAAAGTTCAATCTATAATAACCACAGTACGAGATAATTTCTCTTTTACGAAAAGATTATATTGTATACAAATTTCTTTCCTGCCAAATTTAAATTTAGTAAAATTTTTATGAATGGAACAAATCACGTTTGATTCAGTATTGACTTCCGAAGAATTTGTAATAAAAATTATATGAAAAAGGTGAAAGTGTTTTGAAAAGAAGAATCCAAGTTAATTCACTATAGCAGTCTGTATACTAGTAGTAATTTAATAACCGAGACGCTTCTCTACCCTGATCTGTTAAATTAATAGTAAATCCTCAATATAAAATTTTTAATGTGATAATAATCCTGCAGATATTGATGTAAGGACTCGAATAACTAGGTGCACAATGTGAGTAAGCCTCTCTGCACCAAATCCAAAGGTAAAACCTATTCGATCAAACCCTAAGTGCATGATCAAACCCTAAACCTTAATTTAACCTAAATTTGGTTAATATAAAAGGAACATAGATAAGTTATGTTTAATAACATGAATGAATGATTTTAGATACTTAAATCCTTAAGAGAATTAACCTATGTTATAATTTAAGTGGCATTGAGATTTAAATTTCTTGGGAATTATGGATTAAGGTAATTACCATGAATACATAGTTATTCTAGAGTTGATAAAAGAAATTCATCAAAGTATATAATATATATACATATATAAAACAAAATACATGTGACTAAAGTATAAAATATTGGTATTTGTTAGTGGCTACTTGTAGCATGATTTTCTTTTGCGTATAAATTAGTGTGGAGTAAGAGACTGGCAAAAGCAACTCTCATTTGCAAAAGATTAGTCACGCTTAGGTCAGGAAAAAGAAAGCAAAGTAATTGTCAGAGATTGGAGTATTGAAAAATAAATAAATAAAAGTCTACGTCTGAGTTTGAAATTTCGTTTATTTCATTTCTTGCTTTCAATGCTTGTTTCCTTAATATTAATAAAGTAAAGAATTCAATATTAATATTAATAAAGCAAAGAATTCAATATATATGTACACACATACTCGGACTTGGTTATATATAGATTCTTTCTTTTGATAAGATAATTAAGTTGTACGCTATTTCAAGTTTCTCATCCAACAATTAATCTAGATTTTCTTGTAGAATTCTTCCACAATGGCTGTTTCAATGGTTCATGAAACCTCCAAATCAAATATTTCTCGATGCACTTATCATGTATTCCTGAGTTTTAGAGGTGCAGATACACGCAAGAACTTCACGGACCACCTTTATGCAGCATTGGTGCAAGCAGGAATTCACACGTTTAGAGATGATGAAAATATGGAAAAAGGAAAGAATAAAAAGGATGAACTTGAAAAAGCAATACGATGCGAGTCAAAAATTTCTATCATTGTCTTCTCAAAAGATTATGCTTCATCAACATGGTGCCTTAACGAACTTGTGATGATACTCGAATGTAAGAAATCCTCTCAACACATTGTTATGCCAGTTTTCTACGATGTCGACCCAACCCAAGTCAAGAAGCAATCAGGGAGTTATGCAGAAGCGTTTGCCAGGCATGAGGAGAGCTTCAGGTCCGAAATGAAGATGGTGCAAAGATGGAGGGCTGCTTTAAAAGAAGTTGCGGATTTGGGGGGCATGGTTCTGCAAGATAGGTACGTATGTATAATTAATCAAGTTCCATCTCATGTATGCTCCCTTCTTAAAAATTGAAAACTTTACATGCTCAATTGCCTATTATTTCTTGATATTAAATTGCTCTATTATTTATGCATATATTTCCACTACTAGAGTGAAAAGTCAGAAACAAATTTACTAACAACTTAAATCATTCCATAAGAAGAGAAAATATAAAAGTTGCAATTCTAATTGTTGTATATTACTTGTATACATTTAAAAAAAAGTAAGTATCCTAGTAATCCTACTAGAGGTAGAATTCTTTAGGAGATTATTTCTCTTGTAACCAAAATATAGATATAACAATAAGTGGTTGGAAAAAGTGGCAATGAATTTTTTTCCTAAGCATTTGGATATGATTCAAATCTTGCTTTAACTTTTGTCACTCTCGGCTCGAATAAGATTAATCTCAGATCGTAAAACGGATGAAGATACATGTGATTACACAAAAAAAAAAGATATAAAAGATGTTTGAGTTGAATTGACAATTACGTAACCAAAAAAGTTTAAGATGTAGAACTCAAATCCTAATCTTTAGGAAAAGTAAAATGTTTCCAATATATCCTTTTAACATGTTTTAATTTTATTATTTTATTTCAATTTTTCATGATTTTACTAATTAATTAGGGATGTCTTTAAATCTTTAATACTTATAATTCAACGACTTACAATATATATATATAGAGAGAGAGAGAGGAAGGATCCACTTACACCTATGTAAAACTATAGTTTTACATACTTTTTTATCCTTAGATTGAATTAAAAACACGGTTTAGATTAAAACACCCTCTCTCAATTTTCTGCCTATTCTTTCACTTTTAGTAACTACCATCTTTTATATCTTCTGTCACGACCCGAAGACCGCGACTTTCACTTGATTCTTATACTTTTCTTAGTCTACAATTTATGGACTAAATTTTTTTTTCTTTTTCATTTTAAGGTTTGTATTCAGTGTCAGTGTAGTTACTATACTATCTAGGTGACCTATAGTCATTCCCTTTAAATATTAAACAAACACGGAACGGTTCTTAGTTACATCCCGACTTATTAAACAGAATATGTACTGTGCATCAATTTAAGTCTTACATGTAAACAAGTATTTTATAAGAAACATATACCTCAGAAGACTAGTATCAAGCCCATACACCGTCTCCGATGCCCACTTAGCAGCTCACACGGCAGATGTTAACTTCAATAGTCTGAAAGAGATGAAATTTAGTGGGGTGAGCAAAACCACGGCTCAGTAAGATACTAATATAAATACAAGAGTAGGATTATACTGTCTTAAACTGCAATGCTTAAAACTTGCAAGGATGCAATTACAGTTAATCCTTTCTCATCGATACATCTCATTATCACTTCTCATTTTCACTTTTCATTTCATAATCATACTTTGGTATGCTATCATCTCATATCAGTTCTCATATTTACTTTTCATTTCATAATCATATTTCTGTATTCTATCACCTCTTATCGATTCTCATATCATCTCTTATCAATTCTCATATCATCTCTTATCCATTCTCATATTGTGGATCATGATCACGGTGGTACGAAGTCATAATTCTCTTCGTGTATTTCTATATTCATGTTTCATATCATATCATGACATCATATAGATGAAATATCGTTACCACCGAGTCATGGTACTCCTCATATATTCTTCATGTTTAATTGAGATATCCTATCGAGTCACTTTACATTTAACAATCATATTCCCGTCTTATATCAATTCATATCACTTATCGTATGGGAATTTATGATCACGATAGAGTAAGATCAGAATTCTCTTCATATCAATCTTATGTTCATATATCATATCATATCATGTCATCG
Organism: Heritiera fomes; assembly: GCA_032173925.1. Taxonomy (NCBI): domain Eukaryota; kingdom Viridiplantae; phylum Streptophyta; class Magnoliopsida; order Malvales; family Malvaceae; genus Heritiera; species Heritiera fomes. Next base: position 20,491,182 of record JAPDPM010000001.1, on the reverse strand, counting down.
TATAGATGAAACATCATTAACGTCGAGTCATGACATTCCTCATGGAATTCTCATATACTAAGCATATTATCATATCAGAGTTTAATATGCAATTCATGTAATTTTTCTGTATAAACTGCTACATTTCAAATCATATCATATACACTTTAGAATATGCTCAATATATGAATTTTCAATTCATTTCAAGTTTGCCTTTAAGGCATAATAGAAACATATTCAATTTCAATTCATGTATTCGTTTTCAGAACATGTGCGGTTTTAAAACATTTTTCATATACTATAAATCATATCAGGTTTAGAGTTCATATCAAATCAATCTATACTCTAAACCGCATGTTGTTTCAAATTCGACACAAAATCGTATATAAATCATATCAGTGCCGAAATCATTTATCATGTACTTTTAAAACATATACTGTAAATCATATCAGGTCTAGAGTTCATATCAAATCAAATTATACTCTAGACCGCATATCATGCCATGTTCGACACAAAATCACATATAAATCATATAAGTGTCGAAATCATATCTCATGGACTTTTAAAACATGTTTAAAACATGTACTGTTTCAAAACATATTTCATTTCAAATCTGTTTCATGTACAGTATAAAACATGTCAAGTCTAGAGTTCATATCAATAAAATTATACTCTAGACTTCATATCATATCGGTTAGAGACTAGGCTAGATCCATATCATCTCTCTATCAATAAAGACTTAATTCACTGTAGCTAGCAGTGAAAATCATGTCATCGTCCCCTGGAAACCAACTAGGGCGCTATCTATGGCCATAAACCTCATCTCTCTCAACCACACTGATCAGGCGTGACTGAGACCTGTCCACGACTATTGTCGGACAAGCATCTCTCTGCCTAATGAGCAAAGCTCCAATTAGGCGGTTTCCACTATGCTTTATTGAATTTAATTCTAGGGTGCCTACAGTCTCATAAAACATTTAAATCTTTATCTTTTCTTTTCAATATCATATAAAGCATATGGTAAATTTCTGTATAAGACTTCATATATCAAAATATATATATCTACCATATACTTTCATTTCAAATCAAATCAATACTTTACAGTATTCATATAAACATTATTAAAATGTTTCAAGTTATAAGAAGGCATGCTTATATGCGATGCAGATTCAATCATGAGTTTCAAACAATGAACTATCATTTAGTTATAGTGTTAACTATAATCCAACTCCTCAATTCCATACTTTTGATTTCAATCAAATCATACCTAATAGGTAATTTCGATATTCATTGTAGTTCCTCGATATTCAGTATCATTTCGTAGTAATTATCGACTATAAAAATCACTGGTACATTTTATCATTCAATGTTGGACCACCATTGTCAGTATGAGTCCTTTTTAGTATCTTTGGATATTTAAATATCATATTTCTATATAACCATTAAGATACTGGAATTATGTAATTATCGATATCATCACTCAAGACCTATTTCAGAGTTAACATCGAGGATATAAAATCACAAGATCAATAGTCGTCTATCAATCCATCTATAATTTGATCAATTGGTGCACTTTCATAATTTCTGTCTTGAGGTTCAATTTCATTCACTTAGGAGGATTTGTTAATTTCCACTATCAACAGCGTTTTCAACCATTTAAGTCGCCTTGCGACCATCTACGTTATTGTAGTAGTCTCAGTTCACGTCTATTTAATATCGATGTGTACAAATATATTTTTGTGTAGACGTGTGTTCTATCAATGTCCATACGGCATCACGATCTACTTTTCTTATTATCATCGTCTCAATCATATCACTAAGATGGACTGTTCATCATGTTCTCCAATTTCTCCAAGTCACTCAAATATGAGAGGATATTTTTCAAACCTATTCCCAAGGTTATAATCAATTTCGTATAATCACGTGTGTGACATCCATTTATCTAAATCAATTAATTTTTTTGAAATCATCTCTCGATCGATAATTCTGAAATTCAATCAATCGACCATCTAAATTATAACTTCGATCTTTCTCTTTTAATTTATATTATATAACCATCGTTACTCTTATCAGTTGATCCTCCAAATATATATTTCATCTCAATCTCAGCTTGATAACCACTTTGAGATATTAAGATAATTTGATTTATCGATTCCATAAGGCTTAAACCATATAATTCATCACATTATCGTTTTCAACGATCTATCTTCTCATCGATTTCAATATCAAACTCTTTCGGTAATACCATAAAATCCTTTCAATATTTGTTTTCAATAATTATCTCAAAGATTCCATTTATGTGAAACTTAATCTTTTTTCTCAAATATTTTCCTAAAAATTTCGGCAGCATAACGGCTTAATTTTTACTAAACCTCCTACACGAAAAACAGTTTATAATTACAGCCGTTAATTCTCATATTTTCTTTATCTCTTACTAAGAACCCCACCATCAGTTATGGGTCCTCTTAGCATTTTAAAAATCAATTAAATAAATGCATCATATGTAAAAATCATAATTCCCACATACAATATAAAGCTACTAATGCTTTATAAAAGTATCTTACCTATTCGCCAAAGCTTAACGCACTTTCTTATTTTCGAGCCTTGCTGAACTCCACCTTTCGTCTCATTCCCGTTTTGCTACAATTTCAATAATTAACACATATTTTCATTTAGAAAATAATCGAACAATTTCTAAAAAATTTCATAGAAATATAGCAAAACTTTTAATTTTCCTTACCCATTTCTTCTTCTTCTTCTTCTTCTTCCTTTTTCTTTTCCTTTTTCTTTTTCTTTTCTTTTCTTTTCTTCTTTTGCTTTTCTTTCTTTTTCTTTTCTTTTCTTCTTTTTCCTTTCTTTCTTTTTCTTTTCTTTTTTTTTCTTTTCTTTTTTTTTCTTTTCTTCTTTTTCTTTTCTTTCTTTTTCTTTTCTTTTCTTCTTTTTCCTTTCTTTCTTTTTCTTTTCTTTTTTTTTTCTTTTCTGAACCGGGTCGGGTCGGATCGGGTTGGGTCGGGCTGGTTCAGGGCTTGGCTTGGCCGGTTCAACCTTTGTTGGCCGGTTCGGTCACCGGCAGCCACCCATTCCGCCGGTTCGCGCTTCCCACAGCTGGCCGACATTGCGAGGATGCCGGATCTGGTCTCCGTTTCACCCTATCACCGGCGACGGCGCCGGATCTGAAACGGTGGCTCTCGGTCCTTTTCTCCTCTGTTTCTTCCTCCCTCCGCCGTCCGTAGCCTCGCCGGTGGTCTTTCTTTGCTTCCCCTCAGCTCCGCCGAGCTCGGGGTTGGGGTGGCGGTGCCTAGACCGACCGGCACCGTCACTTCCCTCTTTTCTCTTTTCCGCTTCGGTTCCGCCTTCCCTTGTTTCGCTTCGCTCCTGTTTTCCTTTTCCTTTCCCGCCGTCAGCGTCGGAGTCGACTTCCCCTCCTCGGCTCGCCGGCGGCGTCGCTGCCATTTCCTCCTCCTCGCGCTAACCGGCTCTCCATTGTTTCTCTATTTGCTTCTCTTTTGTTTTAGTTAACAGAAGAGAAGTGTCCCCGATTCCCACTTCTGTTTTGTTTTTTTAAATTATATATTTATTATTATATATAATAATAATAACTATAATATATAATTATTATACACCATAATTATATATATACACTATTCATAATATGTATTTAAATACATATTTTGTATCAAAATATATATTTATATATATACTTTTTACACTTTTAACACAAAATAATATTTATATTTATCCAAGGTATATTTATATAATATCATTATATAAATATATCAAAATATTTTTATTTCTTATTAAGTTTTGGATTTCTAAATATCCAAAATTATTTTCTCCATTTTCTTATTTAATTTGGATTTCCATTTATCCAAATTAAATTTCCTCCTTCATGTCTTATTTCCAATTTAATTTTTCCTTTTCATTTCTTATTTAATTTGGATTTCAATTTGTCCAATTAAATTTTCCGGATACCTTATATTTATTTAGAGAATTCTCGGTCTTCACATCTTCTCAACTTCTACCTATTCTTCACGTTTGTAAGTTGAATCGTAGACTTCAATTCAACAGCAGCCATTGTCTCTAACATTAACAGCTTCAGTCTCAAATCTCTTCAACTAAATTGCTGCAGTCACAAAGCCCACTCAATCCGTGAATCAATTATCCAATTTATTTTGATTTTTGTTTTCTTGCCAAACACCCTCCCGATATTAAAGAAAGCATCATTCTAGGCCTCAAGCTAATCTCAGGTTTATAAGAGGCAAAGCACATTCTTTGTTGCCTAATTTTATTTTAAATGCTTGTAAATACAGAACAAAGGTAAACGTAGAATCCCTTGTGAAGAGGCATTTTTTCACCAATCAAAAAATTCTCAAGATAACAACCAAAATACGAGACAAGAACAAGATCAAAAGTTTGGTCCTCCCAAATTATCTTTGTTGTTTCCGTGAATTGAAGAGAAAGAGGAAGGAGAAGAATGATATTGAGTGAAGGGAGAGAGATTGGAAAAAATATTTTTTTCACATTTAATTTTACACTTACAAGAGGATTTAATCTAAGCTATAGATGTGATTTTAATCTAAGGGTTAAAAATGTGTGTAAAACTTAATAGTTTTATACAGGTGTAAGTGGATCCCTTCCCATATATATATATATATATGAATTATTATCCTATTCACTGTCAGTGGAGTTTTTTAACTCCACAAACGGGGTTAGGATGATGACATGTGTTCTTTAAAAAAATTAAGAAAATAAAAAATAAATAAAATGGAACACATGTCATCATCCTAACCCTGCTTGTGAAGTTAAAAAACTCCACTGACAGTGTGTAGGATAATTTTTCATATATATATATATAGGATTATTATCCTATCTACTACCAGTGGAGTTTTTTAACTCCACAAGCAGGGTTTGGATGATGACATATGTCCTTTAAAAATATTAAAAAAATAAAAATAAACAAAATGAGACATGTGTCATCATCCTAATCCCGCTTGTGGGTTAAAAAACTCCACTGACAGTGGATAGAATAATAATCCAAATAATATATATATATATATGGATAATTATTCAATACATCATTAGTAGAGTTTTTTTTTTATTCCATAAGCAGAGTTGAATGATGGCACATATCCTCTAAAAATATTAAAAAAATAAATGATTAAAATCTCATACACCGTCAGTGGAGTTTTTTAACTTCATAAATAAGGTTAGGAAAATGCAACATGTCTTATTTTACTTATCTTTTATTTTCATAATATTTTTATGAGGCATGTGTCATCATCCTAACCCCACTTGTAGAGTCAAAAAATTCCATTGACGTTGTATAAGATAATTATCCAAAAATAAAATATAAATAAAATAGGACATGTGTTATCATTTTAATTTCACTTGTATACTAAAAAAAACTCTACTGACAGGTGTACTAAATATCAATCCTATATGTGTGTGTGTGTGTGTGTGTGTGTGTGTGTGTGTGTGTGTGTGTGTGTGTGTGTGTGTGTGTGTGTTGTATGTATATATATAAAATTAATCACTTTTATCTCACTTATTAAAATTCTTTCTGCTTAATTTTCAAAGTGGATATATGGTATCCGTTTGGTTGATATTGGAGTAAGAAAGGAAAGAATTTTAATATTGATCCATAAGCTTTTGTTATTTCTTTTCTTAGTATCTATGACCTTTTTCTAGTAATATTCATTGACGTTGAAGTTGGCATTCCTATTAGTATATCCTATATTATTACATGTAATAAATTTCTTTAGAGAAAAAAAAAGTTATAAGGAATAAGGATAATAATATAATTTTATTGAAACCAATAACTTTTCTTAATTTTCTTAAAATCTTTAGATATCAAGTTTATGTCTCAACATGCGTAAGTTTTATTAAATTTTACAAACTATATGATATATGTTAAACAATGTAGCATTAGGTTGTAATTTTTATATAAAATGTGATCTCATAAAAAATTCAAAATTATATATGCAAGAAAAAGTGAGACATGTTAATGATCTTTACTCAATTTTCAAAATTTTACCAAATTATATTTCAAATTTATAGTTTAACGTATATCTTTTAAAATTTGTAGGCATGAATCCCAATTCGTTCGAGATATTGTTAAAGAAGTTCAAAAGAAACTCCATCAAACCACTTTATATGTCCCTCCTTATTTAGTTGGAATAGATTCTCTTGTGACAAGAATTAATTGGTGGTTAGAAGATGTATCAAATAAAGTTGATTTTGCAACAATTTGTGGAATTGGAGGGAGTGGGAAGACAACTATTGCCAAAGTTGTTTACAATCAGAACATCCAAAAATTTGAAGGTTATAGTTTCCTAGCTGATGTTAGAGAAACAAGTGAAGAACATAATGGCTTACTTCGTTTGCAAAGACAACTTATTTCAGATATCATTAAGGGGAAAGCACATAAAATATATAATGCAAATGATGGAATTAATAAGATCAGAGAAGTTATTTGTTGTAGAAGAGTTCTTCTTGTTCTTGATGATGTTGATGATTTGGAAAAAATAACTAGAATGATTGGAACCCAAATTCCTTTTCATCATGGAAGTAAAATCATCATAACTAGCAGGCATCGATATCTACTGACTACTCCTTTTATTAGCCAGATGTTTGACTTGGAAACATCATTCAATTATGGAGACTTCTACAAAATATTTGAAGTAAAACAATTAGCTTTCAATGAATCACTTCAACTATTTAACTGGTATGCCTTCGGCCGCAACTCTATAATTGAGAGTCTTAGAGAGTATGCAACCAGTATAGTGAAACACTGTGGTGGGCTTCCATTAGCTCTTCAAGTTTTAGGCTCTTCCCTATTTTGCAAAAATATGAGTGTATGGAAAAGTGCACTGGAGAAAATGGAATCAATTCCTGATAGCAAAATTCAAAAGATTCTAAGAGTAAGTTATGATTCCCTTCAAGATGATCATGATAAAAATTTATTCCTTGACATAGCTTGTTTATTCATTGGGAAGGATAGAGATTATATAACTACAATTCTAGATGGTTGTGATTTCTATACAACAGTTGGAATTGAAAATCTCATAGATAGATCTCTCTTAATTGTTAATGAAAAAAACAAGCTAATGATGCATCAAATGGTTAGAGATATGGGAAGGGAAATTATTCGCCAAGAATCTCCTGACCTTGGAAAACGAAGCAGATTATGGCACAAGGACGCATTTGATGTAATAAGAGAAAAAATTGTAAGAGACTTTATTTAAATTTACTTGCTACTTGCATGCATGGTTGTAACTTTTAACATACTACTTTGTTTATAAATTTTCTTCTATTAAATCTTTCTTATGCAGGGTTCCAAAACAATTAAGTGCCTCACAGTTGACCTACAAGGATTACTAGAACACAAGTATAAAATGACAACTACAGGTATATATTTTGGAAAGCATTCAAAAAGTCGATGTCTCATGTCAAATGAGTTTGCTGTAGAAGCTGAAGGATTTACAAAGATGCAAAGACTAAAACTACTTCGGCTAGATTATGTAAATCTTAAAGGAGACTTCAAAGACTTCCCTAAAGGCTTAATATGGTTACAGTGGCGTGGATTTCCTTTACAATCTCTTCCAAATGAATTTGATATTAAGAAGCTAGTTGTTCTTGACATGCGATACAGTAACTTAAAACATGTTTGGAAGGATAAAAAGGTATGATAACAGCTAATATCTATTTTTTTTAAAAGCAATAATACATTTGTAAAAAGAGTTTTTTTTTCTACAGTGTCTTCCAAATTTGAAGATCCTTAATCTCAATCATTCACATGGCCTTCTCAAAACCCCGAACTTTTCAGGGCTCCCAAGTCTTGAGAAGTTGATGCTCAAAGATTGCATAAAGTTGACTGAGGTTGATCAATCCATTGGTGAGCTAAAGACACTTTCTTTTTTAAGCCTTAAAGATTGCAAAAATCTTATGAAACTTCCAAGGACAATTGGATTGCTATTAGCTATTGAAGTGCTTATTTTATCTGGTTGCTCAAGACTTGATGATGTTCCTAGGGAGTTGCATGATATGAAATCATTAAAGGTGCTTAATTTAGATGAAACTGCTATAAATCAATCAAAATCATGGGTGTCTTGGCTATCACTGAAAAAAGGCAAAGAATTGGGTTTCTTTTGGGCATGTTTACCTCGCTCTTTAGTGAAGTTGAGTCTTGAAAGTTGCAGACTATCTGATGATGTTATGCCCAGTGATCTTAGCAGCTTACCTTCGTTGAAATGTTTAAATTTAAGTAGAAATCCACTTTGTAGCCTGCCTGAGAGCATTAAGAGCCTTACAAATCTTGATGAACTTGTATTGACTTCTTGTACAAAGCTCCAAGTGATTCCAAAGCTTCCAATCTTGTTGAATTTTGTTGAGGTTTATTCGTCAATGTCTCCACTAAAGGTCATACTGTCAACTTTACCATGCCTATTTTCTTCCAAACGGTGCGTTATTTTTGGTTGTGATAGATTGACTGAGGTTCAAGATATATTCAAATTGGAACCAATTGAAAACTTTGAAGTAGAAGAAATTAGAAGCTTATTCAACATAGACTCTATTGACAGCAACAACGTGCAACTTCATAACTACCTAACAGACACAAAATTGGTGATTACCCCACAGGTACTTTCTCTAATATCTCTAATTTTTTATATCCTTTTTATTTTTCTTATATTTCTTAATCAATACATCCCTAATTAACTCATGATTTTGATGGATCAGGTATTACATGAATGTGGTATAATTAGCACATTTGTTCCAGGAAGTGAGATACCTATTTGGTTTGAGCATCGCACTAAAGGGCCTCATATCACTTTTTCTTTGCCAGCACCATCTCATCTTGCTGAAAAGATTAGTTATTTCAAGTTATGCATCGTTTTTTCTCTCGTTAGTCATCAGATTTTTGAATTTCTACCATGTTTGTTAATGTTTAATGAGACCAAGAATATCAGGTGGACTTACTACTCAAGTTTCATTGGAATACCTGAAACTAACAATAGCACAATGTTGTGGTTAATCCATTGGCCAATAATGGGACTCCAGTTGGAAGGTGGCGATTCTGTGAGCTGCACATTAGCACATGTTTTTGAGCTTAATGTAAGAGAATTTGGCGTTACATGTGAATCAAAAAACAACATCGGATACGGATACAATGTTCCACACTATTGTCCAGGTATGAGTATGACTGCAAGGATAGAATTTTATTAGTTTTTTATTTTTTTGGGCCAAAGTGATAGTATTAATTTATAACAACAATTTAATTTTTTAACCTTTATCTAATTAACTACAACGAACTATTAATTTTTCAATAAAATGAAAAAAGAAAAAAAAGGAAAAGAGTCCAGCTATCAGATATACGAGGAGTACTACTGTGTGTGAACAATATAATCATAATAAATCAGATTTTGTAATTTCATTTGAATTTTCAATCTGTATAAGTTTCTTTCAACCTTAAACTTTGTTTATATTTGTTGGATGGTTTATTTTTTTCCTTGAAGAAACATGTTAAGTCATATATCTCTACGAGTACTTTTTAATACTTTTGGGGTTCATATTTTTATATGGAGAAAAGAAAAAGATAATTGATTATACATTAACAAAAGTAAAGATTTGATAATTCACGTTCGTGTTATGTAAAATTGTGTTTTTATTATATAAAATATAAAAATTTCATATCAAAATTTATTTCGACACGAAAAACACAAAATTTTATTTTTAGTTTTTACCATAGTCATATATAATTTTTATCTAATTTTAGCTTATATCACTTTCATATATTTTATTCGTATTATATTTATGTTGTCTCTAAAATTACCAGATCTACATAAGTCCTACATAAGCATATTTTAGTGACAATAGAATTATTATTTTCATAAATTAATCAATCTTTAACACTTTTAGAATTCACATTTTTATATTAAAAAAAAAGGAGTTATATATGGTACATTGACAGTGTATAGTTTCTATACACTGTCAATGCACCAAAGGTTGACACCTCATCAATAGACACTTATATGCAAATATAAATAAATTTTTTTAATTTACCCATAAGGGCTTATTGATGAGGTGTCAACCCTGATGCATTGACAGTGTATAGAAACTATACACTGTCAGTGCATCATACAAACTCTAAAAAAAATATAGGGATTTGTTCAGGGATAAATCTACTAATTGAGGATAGGATAGCTGCCCACCGAGAGACTAAAATTCTTTAATTTTAACAAAGTTTAGAAATTTAAAGCTTTGCCTCCGATCAAATTCTTTTGTTTACTTATACTGAAAACTTTTTATTGTTTATCAAGTAATTAACCTATTACATTTTGATCGATAAGAAATATTTCATTGTAATATATACAAATATATTAACTTCGTAGAAAAATAAATGAAGTTTTTTTTGAAAGTTTATATAAATAATATAAAATATGTTGTGTTCTTTAAAAGAGGCTCCGTGCTAAACCAAACCAACCGCTTTTGGTTTTAGTGGCGTGTCTCGTTGTCGATAAAAAAAAACAAACTTGTTATCCTACATTGCTGGGACACTGGGTGCGTGTGTTCTTTAAAAGAGGCTCCCCGCTAAACCAAACCAACCGGTTTTGGTTTTAGTGGCATGTCTCGTTATCGATCAAAAAAAACAAACTTGTTATCCCACATTGCTGGGACACTGGGTGCGTGTGTTCTTTAAAAGAGGCTTTGTGCTAAACCAAACCAACCGGTTTTGGTTTTAGTGGCGTGTCTCGTTGTCAATAAAAAAAAAAACAAACTTGTTATCCCACATTGCTGGGACACTGGGTGTGTGTGTTCTTTAAAAGAGGCTCCATGCTAAACCAAACCAACCGGTTTTGGTTTTAGTGGCGTGTCTCGTTATCGATAAAAAAAAACTTGTTATCCCACATTGCTGGGACACTGGGTGCGTGTGTTCTTTAAAAGAGACTTCGCGCTAAACCAAACCAACCGGTTTTGGTTTTAGTGGCGTGTCTCGTTATCGATAAAAAAAAAAAACAAACTTGTTATCCCACATTGCTGGGACACTGGGTGCGTGTGTTCTTTAAAAGAGGCTCTGCGCTAAACCAAACCAACCGGTTTTGGCTTTAGTGGCGTGTCTCGTTATCGATAAAAAAAAAAAACTTGTTATCCCACATTGCTGGGACACTGGGTGCGTGTGTTCTTTAAAAGAGGCTTCGCGCTAAACCAAACCAACCGGTTTTGGTTTTAGTGGCGTGTAACCAAACCAACCAGTTTTGGTTTTAGTTGCGTGTCTCGTTATCGATAAAAAAAAAAACAAACTTGTTATCCCACATTGCTGGGACACTGGGTGCGTGTGTTCTTTAAAAGAGGCTCCGCGCTAAACCAAACCAACCAGTTTTGGTTTTAGTGGCGTGTCTCATTATCGATAAAAAAAAAAACAAACTTGTTATCCCACATTGCTGGGACACTAGGTGCGTGTGTTCTTTAAAAAAGGCTCCGCGCTAAACCAAACTAACCGGTTTTAGTTTTAGTGGCGTGTCTGGTTATCGATCAAAAAAAATAAGAAAAAAAACACAAAGCCAGCTTATCTAACACATATTTGTGTCTCCTTTTTTGTTTTAATTGTATATAACAAAATAGCATTTTGTATTCTCCACATTATAATAACTAAGAAATGAAATATATTTGTTTACTAAAAGTAAATGATAAAACTGGACAAATTGATTTTTATCTTTCACATAGTGTATCTATCTTTAAGAATTTTATAAGAAATTTTATTAAATTAATGTTTAAACATACGTGCGTGTTTGTCTATAAGTGTGTGTAGATTATTTATTTATGACATAATAGTGTTTAGGCTACATTTGTCAAGAAACATATAGTTAATTTTAGTTATGCAAATATTATTCTTTAAATTATATTTTTTTTATAGAAAACTTGTTATACATTTTAATTTTTGTTTGGAAATTTTCATATTAATTTGTGTTTCAATGAAAATTTTAGTAAATTGACTTAAAATATTTTGTCCTCTCTGATGATAAATCCTGGTTATATCTCTAGACTTGTTTTAATATGCTTTTAAATTTTAGTCAGGCATGTACATATATATCATCATGAAAAAAAATGACCTTTTACATTGATACATGTAACCAAGAAAACAACATTGACATCATTAACACATTGTTTATCACGTCTCTTAGGAAATGAAGATCTCACAAGAATGGTCGAATTGGAACAAACTGAAAGCATACTCAGTTTGGACTCCTATGAAAATGTTAAAGTGCAAATTTGCAATTCTTCAGAGGAATCAAAAGGGGTTGCTTCCCCACAGGTTTCCTTTTCAATTTCCAAGCTTTTCAATTTATTTATTACCACAATTATTTTTTGGTTTTCCTTTCTTACTTATTCTATAATTAAATGATACAGGTATTACACGAGTGTGGCATAACTACATCGTTTGATCTAATTAATGATATTCCATCATATCGAGCTGCCAGGCCGAAGATTTCATCAGTTATAGTGCCCCTAAGCTCTAGTCAAAAGACTAGCTGCCTGAAATCGATTATCCTTCTTTCTTCCAACAATGATAAAATATCAGAATTTTTTCCGCGACTTGAAATCGTGAACGAGACCAAAGGTACAAAGTGGACCTATTCTCAACATTTTTGCGGAATTCCTGAAACCAAAAACATCTTATATTGGTTAACTAGCTGGAAATTTGGGGGCGATGAACTAGAAGCTGGTGATCGGACTAGCATTCGTGTGCTCTCGGACTTACGTGTGCTGGAATCGAATATCGACCTCGTATATGATTACGAGCCACAGAACAAGTGCAACTCTCTTGATCAGTTGCGCCGGATGAGTAAATTTTCTAGTTATCTTTCTGTGGCTTTTGTTTATCTTGTGTTCAAATCCCAAAGAACCTTGTATAGGATGCAGAGTTTAATCAAAGAGTGACTAATATAGGATTTAATTGTAGCAAATCAAGTCTTTGGTTCAATCGGGCTCACTTGGCTTGGTTGGCAAAATGGAAAATGGCCTTTTGTCTCATTTTCATCTCTGTTTTTTTTCAAGTGTGCTACTGGTATTGATTTTTTGTCTTCATTGATAAAGAAACCTTTCAGTGAGTCCTCTCCTTTTGTTGTATTAAAGTTCAATGTTATGGTTCTGCAAGAGATGTGGAGTCAGGATTTATAGGTGTATGGTGTTAGAAAAAGAATAAGAGAACAAAAGAATAAAGATTTCAAGACCGGAAATATTAATCACTTCTCTTAGTAGTTAAAAAATTCTCAGGATATAACAAAATTTCTCATTCTCTCAAAACCTTTTTCATAGAGTTCTTTCTCAGAGACCATCTTCTTCTTGAGTAAAAGCCTTTCTCTCGCTTCTAGGAGCAATTTTTTCCTTCTTGATCTACCTTTTTCCTGTTCTCATCATTACATTTTACTAACCAATTAGTAATTAATTGATTGGTTATTATATTGATTAACTTGCCTTTAATAACCTAAATTAAGTCTACAACTTCAATTTAGATATCTAAGACAATTTTGAGCTTTAAACAAAACTTTTCATTTATAGAAACTCTTTCTATTTTTGGAAACTTTCTTAAAATGGGGCTCTTCATTAATTATCTCGAACTATCAATTCTACCACATAGAATAAGAAATGACACAAGTTTATAGACACTAAAATCATCAAAATCGCAAACACTTAGGTATCTTCATAAAGTTTTTGAATTTCCCTGGCAATAGGAATCTCTCGGGTTTTCGATTTTAGATTTTCCTATAATTGTTTTTTAGCCATACTTTCACCACACGTAAGAGATAGTAATACAAGGTCAAATATACAAAAATGCCCAAAATTCAATACTTCCACTGAAATATATAAGTTGTCAAAATTCCAAGGCTATAGGGAGCTTTAGGTTTTGTTTTCATATATTTTCATGAATAATTTATGATCCTGTGATCCCCAAATCTTTCTAGCATGTATGTAAAACATTTTTATGTTTTCATAAAAGTATATAAGTTGTCAAAATTCTAAGGCTATAGGGAGCTTTATGTGATCCCCAAATCTTCCTATAATTGTTTTTGAGCCATACTTTCACCACACGTAGGAGATAGTAATACAATATCAAATATACAAAAATGCCCTAAATTCAATGCTCCCACTAAATTATATAAGTTGTGAAAATTCCAAGGCTATAGGGAGCTTTAGGTTTTGTTTTCATAAATTTTCATGAATAATTTATGATCCTGTGATCCCCAAAATCTTTCTAGCATGTATGTAAAACATTTCAAGTTTATATATGATGCACTGATAATGTATAGTCTTTATATATCATCAATGCACCAGATATTGATATTTCATCAATAAGCAAACTAAAAAAATGTTAAACTCTTAAAAATATATATAAATAAATTTTTTTAATTTCGTTATAATAATTAATGATGATGTGTCAACTTCTAGTGCATTAAAAATGTGTACAGATTATACATTTGTTACAAACATTTTTGCACATCTTTATGTTTAAGATTTAACAAAATAGAGTAGCCATAATGATACCCATACTCAAAACAGATTACAATATTAAACAAGGCTTCATGCAGTTTCAAATTTTCAATTTGATCAAAGACATTGCATAACATCTTTCAATTGTTTAAATCATTATTTAAAAATCATAAATCAATTATTAAAATTGATTTCTTTAAACATTCCAATTCAATAAGAAATTACATCAAACACTTATCATGCAACCTACGCATTAATGGCAACATCAATAAATCTTAATTTCAATTTTCTATCATAATAAATGAGACTTTGATACCAATTGATGATTTTGGTTCAGGCTCAATCATATTAAATAGACAATTATCTAAATACGCAACAGAAACATAGACATACAACACCAATACTAAAGCAAAGGATCACACCTAATACTTAGTAAAATTGATATACACATAAAAAATATTGATTTTCAAACAATTCACACATTGATCTTGAGGGCTCATAACTTAAGATTATGAAGACCCAGTCCAATCCACTTGCACCAAATAGGCTATTTCAAACCAATAGTGATCAATTACCCGACCTTTAATGTCACATCTCGTGACCACATTTTTTACTTTTTTCTACACAATTTATCCGGTTGGGCTGTTTGTGATACTTCACTTTTCAAATTCATTTAACTGTTAAATATAAAATTTATATTATCAATTACATCCCCTATTTTAATGCTCAAGAAAGTAGTACTGAAAGTAAGTCTAAATACAGAAAATAAATGATCATACCTCATATTATAAATCAAGCTGTCGCAGTGTCTCCAAATGCACAGCTTGTAATCCTCAGATGTCAGATCTCTTAGTCCTCGAAAATCTGAAATGTTAATATTGGGGAGTGAGCAAACCACGGCTCAGTAAGAGAGTTATATGCAACACTTGACATTAAGCTACCTATATGCTGAAAATAATTTTTCACTTTCTTTAAATCTTCCTAGCTGGCTCTAGGCTCACATGTAGAAAGGATACTACAGTCGGCTAGGGATCCAGATGGAGTAAGGCAGGTATTTTGAAATACCTGTCTTGTCCCGGAACCTAGAAGCAACTGTAGAGAGTACTGTATAAATTGTTCTCAAAACGATTTAATATTCGTTTTCTGTAGAGTAAACCATTTATTTCTCTTCACTTCAGTATGTTTTAAAACACGTGACAGTATAGTGGTTTGTAAATATCCAAATCATTGGATAAATCACTCTGTAATTATTTCTATTTTAGAAATAATTTTCAATGTTATTCTTTTTGAATAATCATTAATTTCTCTTTAGTTCAGTAACCGTATCTTACAGCTCAGTAAAACAGTGTATTTAGTAAAACAGTATCTTGATGCGGTTCAACCAGAAAACAGTAAACAGTAGCTACCAATTCAGTAAACAGTATACGGTAGCTTTCAGATTAGTGTCATGGAGACCAGGCAACACCCTAAATATATCATGCTATAATATCATCCCAAATAGGGGAAACACATGAGATCTATGGCCATAGTCTATGGGGTCCACAGTGTGCACTGATCAGGTGTCCACTGGGACGCTGATAATAGGATCAGTAACTATCAGCACTAACACGTGACACGTGAGCATGATATGGGGCCTAACAGTCTCAAAACAGTAAACACGTGATATAAACCCCATTTATGAAATCAGTTTCACTGAATATAAGTTCAATCAATCCACAACTATTCATAAGGAAAATATTTTCATCTTATGAATAACAATTTATAAAATATTCATACTGGGGTAATCATTCTCGAAAATGTTCTAAATATTATAGAACAGTATAAATCACATTTTCCATACGGTGAAAACAGTTTATAAAATAATCATTGTAAAATATAAAAAGTCATAACTGTCCTTTTTCACCGTAAAACATATACGCACGCTTTTCCATGCTTTCTATCGAAAACATGATTTTCAAAGTTATCGGGATTCAAATCAATTATTTTTATGATTTAGGAAAGATTAAAATATTTATTTTCCAAATCAACACTCCCGTCCTGTGTTTTCTCTGTACACACATGCGGAGACCTTTTAGTCTCAAAACACTGTTTTCCACCTTTAATTACCTCTATGAAATTTTCTATAAACACTTATTTTCACAATTGAACCCACAAATGTTATTTATAAAATCAAGTGAATATTTGAATAAAAATTATTAAAATATTCACTTTGGTCCTTTTCATTTTTTCACCTCGTTTCACGTGAAATATCACCTATCGGGATAAATTTAGGTGATTTCCTTTTTCACCATTTTCAAAAACATGAATATTTTAAAATTAAATATCATTATATTCATGTTTTATGAAATTTACTTAATTTCTCGATTTTCGTACCCGAAAATCGATTCATGTGAAATCATATCTTTTATTTTGGTTTTCGGTGATTTTCGGTAAACTTCAGTAATTTTTCGATAATTTTTCGGCAGTATAATGGCTGCCGATTTGGCTAGCCTCCTGCACGGAAAATACAGTTTATATTTCTCAACTGGTATTTCACCACAATTTAAAACCGATAAATCACCACATTATAAACCGATAATTATCAATAGCATTTATAAAATTAAATGCAATTTAAAAACATGGCCGAATATCCTTACAGGCGGCACATGTCTCCCTTACCTATCTCGGGTCGACGACTGCCTCTCGAAGGTCGCACCGGTGTTCACCTCGCCCGATTCCATCGGCTCGATTATCGAGAAAATTTTCTGGAAATTAAAATTCTAAAAATTAGAATTTTTTTCATAATTTATTCAAATTAATTATTCGAAATTAATTTTCGAAATCCTTACCTAGTGCCCAGGATTTTCCGGATTTTTGAATTCCCGGGAATTTTCCAAATTCTCGGAATTCTTTTTCTTTTCCTCTTTCTTCTTTTTCCTCTTTTCTTTCTTTTTCTCTTTTCTTTTCTTTTCTTTTCTTTTCTTTTCTTTTTCTTTTTCTTTTTTCTTTTTTTCTCTTCTTTTTCTTCCCAGCCGAACCGGCCACCCCCCCTCACCGCCAGTTCTTCACCGGTGGCTGGTTCTTCGACGGCTCAACGACTCAACAGCTGGCCGGCGTGACGGCGAAGCCGGATCTGGCCTCTGTTCATCCCGAATCGGCGGCATGGCGACGGATCTACTCGGTTTTGGTTCGGTTCCTTCTCCTCCTCTGTCGGCCTTCCTTCGCCGTTCCCCGCCTCAACGGTGGCTTCCCACGTCTTCTTCTTCCTCCGACGGTGGTGTGGCTGCAGTGGCGGTGGCCGGTTTGGCTGGCACCGCCAGATCCATTTTCTCTTTTTCTCCTTTCTGTTTTTCGCCAGTCTTCCTTCCTTCCTTCTCCTTTCCCACCACCGGCTACCTCTTTTCTTCCTCTGGCCGATGGCGGTTCACTCTGTTCCTTTCTCCCTCGCCGGCGGTGGTAGCTCCGCTGCCGTCTGCTCACCTGGGAGGATCGGGTTCCTCTTGATTCCTTCTCTTCTTTCTTTCCATTTTTATCTCCTTTCTATTTTTATCTATAATATAATATATATTATATTTATATAATATACATACATATATATATATATGTAAACATAATATATCAATATATATAGATATATTTTATACATTTATACTATATATTTAAATATGATTATATTAATTTATATATAGTATAATACTAGATATATATATATATATAATATATATAAAGATACATATATTATGTATTACAAAATATATATCTAGTATATATATATATATATATATATGTATATTTATGTACTTTAAAATTAAATAACCTTTATATATATTTTCAAACTTTAATGTAATTCAATATTTACATTTTCCATATACGTATGTATATATATTTATATATACATAAAATATTATACTTGTATACATATGTACTATTTAAATTGATAAAATAGTATATATACATAAATATACCAATGTATATTAATATATATACTATATAGTATTTCAGTACATATGTATTTGTATAAAAATACATTTATATAATATATAATTATATAAATATATTTTTCTTTTATTTCTTATTTAATTTGGATTTCTATTTATCCAAATTAAATTTCCTCTATTCCTTATTTTATTTCCAACTTAATTACTTTCACTTGAATTTCCCAATTCCGTCACTTCTTCCATTTTCGGAATTTCCACAATATTTCGATCTCATAATTAATTCATTTATTTATTTCACTAAGTTTCCAATATTAATAGATTCCAATAAATGGAATAATTTATGGTTATCACATCTAATGGGAATCTACACAAATAAATAAAGGATCTTAAAGGAGGCTAAATTATATTATAGTTGTCTCTACACATACAAAAGAACAAAAATAATTGTCTCCTTTTTTGTCTCTCCTCTAATGCTAGCCAGTAGCCACTGTCTATTTTCCTTTGAGATAATCTTAAGAATACAACTTCAAGATTTCCTTTTGCTATTGAAATAAGATCTATCGTTGACAAAAAGAAACTCTTATCGAGAAATAAATATAAACTTTTATTGAATAATAACTAGTGTGGCCTTTCACTACGTCGGAGATTGAATAATTTTTTATTTAATATGTAAATTATTTAAATTTTGTTTTAGTGGAAAATATATTTGTATAACTCTTTTATGATTTGGAACTGAATCATATTAATAAAAACATAAAACTAAAGAATAATATATTTATAGTTTGAAATTTATTTAATTATTTAAATTCAACATTATTTTTATAATTTTTTAATTATATTTTTGATTTATTAAAAAACTGTTGTGCTTTTAACCTTATCATTTTTAAATTAATAATTTGATAAATTTAATATATGCAAAAAATTAATAAATAAATAATTTGAAAAAGAATAAGTTTAACAAATATTTTAGTTTTTGTTATTACAATAAATTATTTTTTTGGTTACGTTATAATATGTTATTTTTTGTTCTTTCTATGTTTTCTCTTTGGATTTTAATAGATAAAAATAAAAAATTAATGAATAAAAAAATAAAATAGATTTTCTAATATTATTTTTGTGTCCTTGGACACTTATCAATTAAATAACTCCTTTGGAGATTCTTTTTACATAAAGTTATGCATTTAAAAATAAAAATTAAAAATAAAAAACAAAAATATCTTAAAAACCTTTCTAGTTTTTTTTTTGTCACTTTTTTTTGAAACAAAAAAGAACTTAAGAAAACAACCGAAATAAATAACACATTCCAACAAAGAGCAAACTGTTTCAGAGAAAATGGCATACGGGGTAAAGGCAAATCACCCCAATCCGAGAATGTGTTCACAGATAATACATGTTCCTTTCATTTCCATCATTCGCATCACATCTCTTCTAAATACGTTAAAAGCTGAAGAAAGAGGCTATAGTGTGGGATGAAACGAATGCACCAAAATCACTCACTTGGCTAAAGCCATGTGGCGGATCAAGTCAATCACACGGTAACTGTAACCCCATTGGTAATTAATGAAGAAAAAATAAAAAAAAATTTTATAATATTATTTTTTATGTCCATAACAATTGAAATCTTTGCATATTCTTTTTATATTAAGTTTTCTTTTTTTTTGGATTTTAATGAATAAAAATAAAAAATTAATGAATAAAAAATAAGAATAAATTTTATAATATTATAACCCCATTGGTAATTATTAAAAAAAAAACCCTTAAAACTACAAGTGTCAAATAGAGACCCTTTTGGAGACTCTTTTTATATATTGTATAGATATGAAAGTAGTTGGAGGTTGGTAAAACTGAGAAATTGATGAATCACAAGTTCACTATATTATATCTTTTCCAACAAAGGGGGACATCTGAAAAATAAATTTGTTTTAATTTCCCTCTGCTACTTGTATCATCAGTTGCTATGGACTAGTGGAAGGATTGACCCGCCATAGATTGAAAATGTCAATATCTAAAATTGGAATATTGAAAATTGGTGCGGAGTAAAAGACCAGCTAACATATAGTTGGATCCCATTCATTTGCCTAAGATAATTGCGTTTAACTCTGGACAAAGAGTCCAGGTCAATTGGAGAGAAAAAAATGTATGGAGTCTGAGACTGGAATATTGAAAATTTGGCAATAAGTCTAGATGAGATTGAAACTTTTTATTTCATTTATTTTCCTTTGGAGTTTTGTTTCCTTACAGATAAAGTAACTAACTGGTTAAAAACAAAATCATACAAATTATTCATTCAAGTTATTTTACATTTTATCGATCCAAATTAGAGGTGATAGTGAGCTGGATCAATTCAGTCTCAGATCGAATTTGACCGATTTCGACCCACAATTGATAGTAACCAGACTTAACCGGTTGTTAAATCAAGCTGAGTTGGACTGGTTCAACATCTTAAAATTTTTGAACCAGTTCGGCTCGGCAAACCTGATCATTATAAACCAGGTTGAACCGGGCCGAATCAAATGGCCGGTCTTTTAATTTTTTTATTATTTAAATTTATATTAATTCATTTCAATCAAAATAAATATATATTAATATATTTTTATGATTTAATTTAATAAATTTATTTTTATAATAAATAATGTTAATAATAATTATAAATTTATAATACATAAAGGTATTATAATTTATTTAATTAAAGTAACTGTAATTTAAAGATTAAGTTACTATAAAATTATCTAATAAAATTATTGTTATAATAAAATAAGAAATAACGATATTATGATATTATGATAAAGTTATTATAATATTTGATATTGATTCAAAATATAAATAATGATATTATGATAAACTGATAAAGTTATTTATTTAGTAAAGTTGTTAGTTTAAAAAAATTATAATACTTTTAAAATTTTTTAATTTTGTTAAACTTATTTATTACATTTGAAATATAATTATACTTATCATTTAAAAAATAAGTAAACATATCATTTTTGCATTTAAAAAATTTATTCATTAATTTAGTATGTTTTTAAAATATTCATTCATTTTTTATTTTAAATATTTATTTATTTTTTAAACATAGATAACTATAGCACTAATTAATTTGGTATTTAACAATAATAATAAATAAAATAATAAAGGAGAGAGTAGGAGACCAAAAATTTTTTACGTAGAAAATCCCTTCAAAAGTTAGAAGGGTAAAAACCACGGGACCATAGTACATAAAAATATTTACTATGATCAAACTTATTTACAATTTTACATACAATTTACAAAAAAAAAAGATTATTACCTCTTCCTCATAATTTCTATGGATTGCCCTGAAAATTTCTTCCTTCTCCTTCGAATTATTATATGTGAATTCATTAGCTATTTTAAGTTTGATATTGCGGGATTCTGCGTCAAACGAATCTTTAAGGCATGTTAACATGCATAATGAATCCAGATTATGAGTGGTTCTATGGTCTCCAATAATTCTTTCACATGTCGAGAATGCGAATTCTGAAGTAACAGAAGAAACTTGCACCGCAAAAATATCTCAGGTCATGAAAGCTAAAATTGGAAATTGTCTTTGATTTTCTTTCCACCATTGGAGAAGATCAAAGTTTTCACCTATAGAAAAGTCTTGACTTAAAAAAAATCTTATCTCATTTAAATTAGAACTTTGTCAAGTTGTTGATGATCTGGATCTGTCGGCTTTTCTTTTTAGCTTCATTCTCTTTTTTACTACTTCCTTAATTGTGTTCAAAATGTCTTTTCCTTTGCTACTGCCACCACTCTTATTTTCTTTGTAAGATTCTTCTTGTCCTTAATTGAAGTTGAACTGCTCCCTTTCTGCTTCATAAATATTAAATAATTCTCGAAAAAAATTGTTAATTGAGGACTTTTGGTCCTCAATAGAATCAAGCCCAAGAAATTCTTTATAATAATAATAAAAATCTCTGTATTTACCTTATCTTGATTAGGATTTAGTAAAGTTGCAATGCAATAAATAGGAGGAATTGTTTCCCAATATTTTTTAAATTTTTTCTTAATATCATATATAAAAGAAGATAAAGTTTTATTATTCCTAAATTTTAAAATTTATCAAACATTGTATAGACAATAGGAACAAAATAAGGTGTAGTTGGATAGAGTTGACTTGAAAATTTTTCAGTTAGATAATAAATTAACACAACATTCAATATAAATTCAATCTTCATCATAAAGTGTTAAATAAGGGCTGTTTGTATAATTATTATAAAAAGGAGTAATAAGTTCTTTATAAGGTAATATAGAAGAAAACAAACAATGAAGTTAGTTCCACTTTGTTTCCACGAAAAGTGAAAACGCTTTAATAGGTATATTATTTGCTCAACAAAGTTGCTTCCATTCACGTTTATTATTTGGGATGTGAATCCATTTTGCTAACATTTTAATTTTACCAATTGGACCTATGCCACTAGTACAACTACTACCAGTAGTACTAAAACCATTTTGAACACACAAATTTATAATATGGTATGCACATCTAGCATGAAAAAATACACCTTATATAACTGGGTTTAAACTTTTAATTAACATAAGAATAACTGCGGTATTACTCGAAGCATTATCTAAAGTAATAGAAAAAACTTTATTATTTTCAAGTCCATACAATTTACAAACTTTAGTGATATATTTATGAATGATATATGAATTATGTGCTTCTTCTATTAAACGTAAGGATAAAATTCATTTTTGCATACATTGATCTTCATCTATCCAATGACAAGTTATAACAAGATAACTTATACAGTTAGTACTAGTCAATATATCACTAGTTAAACTAACCCTAGATGAAATATTACTAAGTTCATCAATTAAAGCTTGCCTATATTCTTTAAACATATCCATGCAATCTTTTTTTTAATATATGTCTAGAAACAGATTTATATGCAAATTGTAAATATTTACAAATAAATTCTAAATATTCTACTTTTTCATAAATTGTGAATGGTTGTTCAGTCCTAACCATAAATCTAACTAAACCACGTCTAGCTTGAACATTATCAAAATTAATTTTTTTCCACCATCATGTATATTAATTTGAGATTATTTGCTTTCAATAATTTCATTTTCTTTAGCATCTGGATTAATTTTTGTATACACCTAATTTTATTCGATTGATTTTAAAATATAAAATAAAAAAATAAAAAATAAGAAAATAATAAAAATAAATCAAAACCCATGCAAAACTCTTCCCATGCACCTCATGCAAACTTCTCCTAAAGATTAAATCAAAGAGTTGACCAAAGGATTTTGTTGCCAAAAAGAAGATAAATAAACAAAAGAAAGAATCAAGGAAATAATCAAGGATTGCAAGTTAATTACCAAAAATAATGAAATAAAAAAGGAATAAAAATAAGTCAAACAAAAAATAAAGGACAAAATAAAAGTCCCATAATCATGGGTTCAATACATTAAAAATCAAGATTTTATTTCTCAAAATAAAAAAGGACAAAAAATTTTAAAAGGGTGGTTTTACATGATTTTTATAGAGGGAGGGTGGAGTAGAAAAAAAAAAGAGATACACAGAGTACACGGGCAAATAAAAAAAACAAAAAAAAAAACCCTATGGACATCCTTCATCATCGTCTCCTATCGCATGCGTTGTTCCCTGCCCCTACTCATCGAACCTACATATTTATATATACATATTTATACATATGTATATATTTTTATTTTGTTCATTAGTTCTTTATTTTGGTTTATAGGAGGAACAAGAGAGAGTGGGGAATAGAACCTTGGATCTAATCTCTCTTAAGGATGGATAACAACCATTAGGCTAAGCCTTGGTTGTTATTTTGTTCATTAGTTTGCAATATGCATTTAAATTTATTAATTAATTAGGTTAAAATATTTTAAATTAATTGTTTAATACATTTAGACAAGATTGAAAATAAAATCAATTGGTTATTTTAGGCAAGATTAAAACTTAATTGGTTAATAACTGATTTAGGTATTCATATGAATAACAATAAAATGATTCTTTTAATTTATTTATTTTCTTTCCATCCTTGTATAAATAAATTTATATACAGGTTAAATAAAAATTATTATTTAGATGATGAAATTTCAAAATGTCACAAATGGTTGATATTTAAAAATTTCTAGGTGAGAGAATTTTTCTTAAATTTCATCGATATGTTGAAAGATTTAAAAAAAGCTTTTAATAATTATTTTCATAATGCATTAAAATAATAATAATAAAAGATAAATAATAAAATGTTTATAAAATAAAATATTAATAATAAACGAATATAGGACTAATAAAAATTCTTAATAATAAATAATAATAAAAATATATAATACATAATATATAAAAACTAATAATAATTGATGAAATACAAAATATAATATGAAAAAAATAAATAATAAATATAAATAATTAATTGAGAGTTAATTGAGATTGTTCCAAGGATGAAATTCCAAAGAGTCACAAATGGTTGACATTTGAAAATCTCTAGGTGGGAATATTTTTCTTAAATCTCATTAGAATGATGAAAGATTTAAGTAAAATTTTTAATAATAATAATAATAATAATAATAATAATAATAATAATAATAATAATGTAAGATTTAATAACAAATTCCGAGGATGCAATTTCAAAAAGTCACAAATGGTCGACATTTAAAAACTGTTAGGCAAGAAGCTTTTTCTTAAATCTCGCTAGAATGATGGAAAATTTTTAAAAAAAATTTTCAATATTCATAATCAATATCTATTCTCAAAAATAATAATTAAATAATAACAATAATAAATAATTAATAGTGAAAAATATGAAATTGAAAGAAAATAAAGATTATTAATAGAAAAATATGATTAAAAAAAGAATAAATAATAATAACTTAATAGAGAATGATTGAGGATTAATCTAATGATAAGAGTCCAAAGACTCACAAATGGTTGACATTTGAAATTCTTTAGGTGAGATTTTGTTGAAGTCTCGCCAGAATGATGGAAGACTAAAAGAGATTTTCAATATTGGTAATCTAAATTTATTTCTCAAATTAAAAGAAATTAATTTTAAAATAAATAAAATTGGTATAAGTTATTAATAAAATAAAAATAACAGAATTAAAGTAAAATTAAATTAAATAAGAATTATAATTTAAAATTAACCTTAGGTAAAATAAATTAGGAAATTTCAATAAGATATTTAATGAGTCCGATGACAGAGCCTCTTCCAGCAAGTCAAATGGTACTACTTGAATACTCCTGAAGTAAGGATAAATTTTCAAGAAATTCTACCAGAATGATAGAGAGTTTCTTAGAAAAGTTTCCAATATTTATATATTTGAAATAAAAAAAATGTGACAATTTAAAGATTATTCAAATAAAACTATTTAAGATAACACAAGATTAATTAGGTGCCATTTTAAGATGGGCGTCATGAGGGTGCTAATACCTTCCTCACCCGTAACTGACCCCTGAACCCTAAATTTGAAATGTAGACTAATCCTTGTCTAAAGATGAGAGTAGGTGACCAATCACACCTAGGCTAAAACATGATTGGTGGCAACTCCATTGAACCATGTCTAGTAGTTAGGTCTAGGTCCTAAGTCGTTACAACAATTTTATGTGCATCAATTAAATATCTTTTATACATACTTCTATCGTTGCCACTTCCACTAGAGCTATAAGCATAAGTGCCTTTACACAATTTACAAATAACAAAATATTCATCCATCGTACCTTCATTTACTACAATGTCGAAATACTCTCATACCTTACTTTTTTTTTTGGGTAATCTTCGTTTTCATCGGTCTTGATGATGTAGTAGTAGTAGTGGCAACTGATGATTGTGTTTGAGTACGACCACAACGACTTGTACTACGATCTATTGGTGGTGCTGCAAGAAGCTCCTCTTCCTCCTCCGGATGAATATTGGGTTCGACTTCTTGAATGATTCATTACCTAAATTAAGGATTTCAGTAGAACCAAAAAGGCTAGAAACGGAACGTGAACAACGAAAGAAATCTGACATTTTTATATTTTTTAAAAATAAATATATTTTAAAATTTGAAAAAAAAATAGATGTAGGATATATTGGAAGTTTGAACTTGGAAGTTGATAGTAAAATTTGTAAAATTGTAAAACAAAGAGAAAAATGAATTTTATAGAGAAAAATAGTAATAATATTATAAATTTAGAATAAGAGAATTTGAGTGAATTTGAGAGAGCTTGAGTGAGTATTGAGAGAGTATGAGTGAGTATTGAAAGAGTATAAGTGTTGAGATTTGAGAGAAAATAAGAGAAAATGTAAAGAAAAAAAAATGAAGGAAATAAATATGTATTTATAGAAAAAATATTGAATTTAAAAAAATAAAAAAATTTAAAAAAAAAAACACCCTCCCTCCTTTTGAATTAATGGGCAATGGCTATGTAGGCTGCTATAACCATGGCCTGCTACTGTGCAAGCCTGCTCAGTGATAGGCTATTTTTTAAAAAAATTTGAATCTAGATCGAGACCAATCGGTCTTGATCCTTACTAGGCCGAGCTTAGTCTTTATTGTGTTGAGCCCTTATTAGACCCAATCCCATTTTAAAGGAACTAGCCCAGCTTAGTAGCATACCGAGCTGGGCTAGTTCCAGAATTAGTTTAACAGTTTCCTGTTATCGAGCCAGGTTTACCCGTTCTGATTTCGAGCAGGATTAGGCCAACTCAACATGATAACCCGCTCTAGTCCAGTATTGAGTTATTCGCTTAAATTTGAAGTGATGTCATGATAAAGTTAAGTGAAGCTTTAAAAAAAATATTAGGCCATTAAACTAATATAGAAAAAAATTTGAGGTCTATTTAAAATCTAAACTAGCTATTGATTTAAATATTTGAAGCTTGACCTAACTCAATAAATATACATGTATTAATATCTAATATACCGTGAAGCTTTTTTACTCCATAGCGGAGTTAAGATGATGACACATGTCTTTTAAAAATATTAAGAAAATAAAAAATAAATAAAATAGGACATGTTTCATCGTCCTAACCCTGCTTGTGCATTAAAAAACTCCACTGATGGTGTATTGGATAATTATCCTTTATATATTACAAATACGTAATATAAAATACACCAAATATTACTAAATAAGTAATGTCTACTTGTTAATTGTTAATAAAAATAAACAAGTAAAAAAAACACTAGAATAAAGTAAATAAAGTAAGGGCTTGTAAGTGATGCACTAACAGTATATGGTTCCTATACACTTTCAATGCATCAAAGGTTAACCACCTCATTAATAAGCAAATTAAAAAAATATTAAGCTCTCAAAAATAAATATAAATACATTTTTTTCAATTTGCTCATAAGAGCTTATTGATGAGATGCCAACCTCTAATGTATTGATAGTGTATGCAGATTAGATATTGTCAATATATCATATATAAATCCATAAAGTAAAGCCAACATACGCCACTAAAAAGAAAAGGTAAATCCGAAAGACTAATAAAGGGGTATTTGGAGATATATATAAAGAGGTTTTTTTTTAATATTTTAGGAAAAATTTGAAAAGGGGTAGTCAATTTAAAATTTTGAAGTTTAGTATAACGAGAGAACTTAAATACCAAAAAGTTAATGAATAGTTCGGAAATTAGTGATAAAGAAATGGAAATGTAACGTACCATTTACCTAAAATTCGAATCAACTTTTTCCTTTTTCGATTCATTTTGGTTAAGCTATTTATGGTGCCATTCATTTCATTTCATTTCATTCGATTATGTAAAGTGATATCAAAATGTAACCTCAATATTATCAAACATAATAAATAAGCATCCGAATGGTTGAAAACTGTAACAACAGAGTTACTCACAAGGCAAAAACCCTAACAAGGAATAGTAGAAGAAAAGAACTAGATTCAAGTTCATCAGTCACTTATTCCCCTTCCTCTTTGAAAGATCTAGCCCTTATATCTTATATTAAGATATTTTATCTTGTTGAAATATATGACTTATAAGCTTCTTCCTTCACTTAGGATTCTATGAAATATTCCTGTGAATTACTTTCCTTTGTGCCTTACTCCTAGCTAATCTAACTGTAACAGTTCCTTATCACACTGACTTCCCTATTGTCTTTATAATCAGTAATGACATTAATAGTAGTAAGAGTAGCGTTGTCTACAAAGTGTTAAGCATAGTCCTTAGAAGAGAGAAGTTCAGCAAAGTCAGCATTTTCCATTTTTTGCTTTATCTGATTTTGGAGATGGAGATTTCATATCCGAACTGGATGCTTGGTCCTAACATCTTATTCTTGAACAAGGAAAGAAGTAGGAACGTTCAAGCTTAGGTTTAGACAGAAACTCTATAACAAGACCAAGGACTGATTCTGTAACTGCTTTTGGTCGAGTAGCTTCACCGCTCGTTTCTTTTTTGTTTTGAATTGAGTTGATTAGGGAACCTATGGAAAGATCTAGAATCATCTTACTCAAATTTCCCTAGAGACGGCATTGTTGAATGAAATTTTTTCGTTAACACTTACTTGTCAACAGAAAGATTTTAATCTATAGTAATAGAGATAGAGAAGGAAAGAAAGGAATTCATAGACTAATCCCGCTACAACTGCAACTAGCTGACTGACTCTTTAGATGGATCAAAGTCTACTGGCAACCTTCTGGGTGGCTATTGGCTCTAGCTTTAGATCCCAGTTCAGGATTTCAATCCATTACTGAACCAAATAAGATCAAAAGTTCTACCTACCATCTTTTAGGACTCTTTAGTTGAAAGAGCAGACATTTTAGAAATCAAGATGGAGGACAGTGAACCAATAGTCAAGAGTCAAGATAGACCAATGATAATAAATCCGATGTGAATGAATTAGCCTATTCTTCTTGGTCTCTGAGACAATGTTTGCCAGCCAATTAGGATCTTTCTAATCTGCACTATCTAACATACTACTATCATATAATTTACATCCCTAAGTACACTATAAACATATAACACCATATTGTACATGAAGTTTGAACAAATAAAAAAGATACAATATACCTTCAAGGAACCAAAAGCTTGCCTCGAAACATACTGACAAAAGTAGAGGTATTTCGCAAAAATCATGCAATCTCTGCAAATAATCTAGAAGGAAAATAAAGAGTAAGTTTACGCTCAGTAAGAAACATATATAAAAAAGTAGATACTATGCAACTAACGTGCATGTATCTTGACAATGCCCAGACATTCTCATGAACATTCTCTAACAATGACATAGTGTGAGACAAGGAAGGAATTTCTATAATCGGTTAGGGATACCGAGTTGAGTATGGAAGGATGCTTTAAAGCATCTCACTTGTCCTAGTCCCTAGGTCTGACTATGGTAGATCTAAGTAAATATATCAAAGAAGGAATTCATGCATATAGACGAAGGTTCTATCAATCCAATAACTTCAATGACAATGTCATACATTTGAAAATCATCAATCATCCAAGTTGATAAACAGTAAGAAACCTCGAAAGCAAGTCAGTAATAATCCAATGCATCGTTTCATATAACCTATCTAGCCATGCTAATATTTCATTCATTTAGAAGAAACAAATAAAGTATGTTTTATTTCAATAAAACATTCAGTGGAGACGTCAACATCCCTATAGAATCATGCACAATAAGGTTCCCGTGAGGGACAATACAATAAGATACATGACCATAGTTAAGGGTCCACAGAGTGTACTGATCAGGTGACAACAAGGGGTGCTGATGACTGTGATCAGTGTCAAACAGCAAACAATACAATACAATACAATTGTATGATTACCCGAAAGCAACTACGGGAGCGAACAGTCTTAAAACAAATCATTTATTGTTCAAAAGCATTTGCAGAGGTTGTTTTGATAAATCATATCTTCAGTTAGTCCATAAACATTCAAAATAAGCAATAATTTCATTTCAAGCATAAAAATTCAACAAATATTCCTAAAGCAACAACTAGAGTTCAAAATATTTTATTTACGTATATATAGGTGTCTAAAACATGCAAGTAACTTGAAACGTGTAAAAACAATTAAAAGTTTATTCGAAAACTGAGTTACAAAATCATGCCGTCTTAAAGCCTAAACCCATTTTTACTCATTTCTTCTTATTCCTTTGTCTTCGATAACTAGCCCAGTTTAATTCTAGTAATAAAAATGATTTAGATTCGTTTTAAGAAATTTTGGTAGCATAGCAATACTAGTTAGCCCACCTCTCCTGCACTAAGACACAGTTTACATATCTCACAACCAGCCAATATTCCCAATGCAATATAGTATCTACTATGCTATTTTACATACATTACTTACCACTAATATCGTAGTATCAATCAGCAACTCGCAGCACCCAAAACAGATAGGCAAGCATATATTTGCCTATCACTCCTTAACCCTTATTACTTAAAAGCTGCAAAACAAGATCAAAACATTATTAAAACTCATCATTCCTTTTACAAAGAATATTATATACTTCATAATCTTCCATAATTTCTAATACAACCATAACTCTGGTTTAATTCAAACTGGGTGCCAAAACTACAACTAGCGTTAAATCACTTTCTTTTATGAATCTACCTTCACCAACAGTCTTTAGTACGATATTCTAAGACCATCAAAGTCAATTTAAGCATGGTAAACCTAGTACCCATGCTCGGCTGAATACTCCTTCACATGCCACACTTTCCTTTTCAACAATTTAAAGCAGTATTCATGTTCTACTCACTACGTACTCTGAGTCTACACTATTTTTACATTGAATTACACAATCCCCATGGATAAAGAGCCGTGGCCGAAACCTAAAGAAGTCCTACAATCACTTTTGTTTCAATTTGAAATTATATACTTGCTTAAACATCATGAACACATCACAATCTATCATTTAAAGCCAAAGAAATACAAGCTTTCTCACTCTTACCTTATGGTTGAAATTGATGAGGAGTCGTTCACTATGAATTTGGTCACTTTGACACTTGATTTTGGTACTAGGTTGTAGAGCTCGGAAAGATAGACAGGTTTAGTGAAGACGGTTTTTTATTTCGAGGTCATTTGCTAAGGTTTTTGAGAGCTTTCTCTCTCTTAAGTGAGCTTGACTATGGTGGAAGATAGGAGAAGAAGAGAGAGATGGCAAAGTGAGGAAGATGATGAAAAAAAATCAATTTAAAATAATCTTTAATGCCAAATTACAGAAATATCCTTATTACATAATAAAATTCCAACTATGTCCCTATCTTCCTAATTCTTGTTTAAATGCTTAGCTAAACTTCCCAATATTTTATTTACTCATAAAAAATAAGTATTCTACACATTCTAATCATTAGTTATGCTTTTGCATAGGTTTGGCTAGTAACAAAGGTAAAATTACCAAAATACCCTTAACAGAGTAATTATGTAATTTTTAATTTTCGTGTGTGATTTGGTAGTCAAGATGACATGACATGAGACTGCTTCACACGTAGATTTATCCATCACTGTCAGTTGGTTAAAAGTTAAATTGGTCTATCGTTATTCACGAAAGTTTTTCTGACTTATGGACTTGATCGTCATTTTTGAATTTGTTACACATTTTTCAAAACATGCGTAAATAGAAGAATTTTGAGATGTGGATTCTTAACATCTCAGTATTGGGCCCCAAATATCACCATAATAAAGTTCTACTTCCATCGAAACAAGGGAGGTCTCTGTGGGGCCTACTGCCTAATTCTCTTTTATAACCACTACTCAATTCTCCTTTATACATACAAACATATAGTGTTTTAAACTATGATAGGATCTCTTATTTCTTTAACTTCAATAACATATATTTAACATTAATAAGAAGTGGGAATCTCACAAGAAATGACCAATGATCCCATGCTGGTTGAAAAGAAAGCAATGGATTTCAACATAGCATAACCTACAATATTTTAATGCTAAAATAATTAATAATTACTGTTAATGATTAACTATTAAATAAGTATTAAGTATTAATTATGGATGAATTATATATTATTTATTGTTAGTAGTTAATTATTAATAATTATTAATTTATAAAAAATACTAAAAGATAATTAAATAAAATTTTGTTTAATTATTAATTAAGAATAATTAGCAATTGCTAATTATTGTGAGTATTCATTAAGCATTAATTTTTACTTAATTATTAATTAAGAATATTTAATTATTAACAAACGTTCAAATCAATTGTACTTATAAGTATTCAAATACCTTATTGTAGGTATTCGAATGCTCAAAATTAATTTCTCTCAGAAGAATGTATATATGTTTATAATATGATGTACAAACCAAGTTGTGCAGATGAGAGAGGCAGGAATGCTGGGCTAGAATTTTTAGACCGTAAGTATAAGGGCTAATCAAGGCTCTACTGGTGGTTCACAACAAGGAGCTTTGGCTGGGACTGGTTGCAAACAGCAGGACTATATCGTATTATCTGTGACGCCCCGGTGCGCACACCGAGTAGGGGCCGCAGCCCTTGTCAACATCACTCATCCGTACTGTCCTCTTTGTGACGCCTCGGTGCGCACACCGAGTAGGGACCGCAGTCCTTGTCAACATCACTCAAGGTTTTTTCGGGAATAAATTCCCAATTCGCGTCCGCCATGACTTGAACCCCTTACCACTTGTAAGTGTCAAGTCATGACTAACCATTGGACTAGTCCAATGGTTAGTCATGACTTGACACTTACAAGTGGTAAGGGGTTCAAGTCATGGCGGACGCGAATTGGGAATTTATTCCCGAAAAAACCTTGAGTGATGTTGACAAGGACTGCGGTCCCTACTCGGTGTGCGCACCGAGGCGTCACAAAGAGGACAGTACGGATGAGTGATGTTGACAAGGGCTGCGGCCCCTACTCGGTGTGCGCACCGGGGCGTCACAATAAAACGCTAGGTAAAGGAATCGCCATTGAAAATGATTGAACAAAAGTATATGGCTTAATTGAAAGTACAATCCCACCTTAATTATTAGGACTATTGGAAATTGAAACTATGATTTCGATTTATGAGGGAGCACGAATATGAAACAGTTTTCGAATTTAAGACTGAAAGTGATTTCACTTCGGTTATCACATCGAGATGTAATAAGAATACTACGTGGAAAGAGATATAGAGAAAAGATGATTGATAAATGTTGCATTTATGGGAAGAGATGATTAACAGTAAAGTCTGCAATGAGGTGCGACTTTGATTTATCGATGTGACAATGAGTGTTGGGGGATAATATGAAACCCAAAAGGAATATGATATTATGGAAGTGATTATAGACTGATTGACTAAATTGAATCACTTTTCCATTTTCAAACCTCTAGATTTCTCTAATGCCTTAGTCGAAATATAAATATGAAATGGAGAGAATGTATGTGAAGTTCCAGTGAGCATTTAAGGTGATGGAATCTTGAATTGCCATATGCTTATGGGAAATAGCAAAAGGCTTTGGGATTTCCAAATTTATTGATAGCACTGCTCCATATTGATATGAATATTCGAGCTCAATATGTGAACGCTTACAGATATATTGAGAGCAGGTGCCCTGAATTTAAAAGCTACTGGGACAATCACATACTACTGATTAAATTGCTAAACGATAGTTACTAAACTTCATCGACTTGGCACCAAATGAGAGAAATGAATGATAAATTGTGTGAAACAGCTATTATGTGGAAAGAGATGAAAGTGACAACTCCCAAGGTGATAAGAAATTTTAAGAGGTATGAATATATGGTGGGAAATGATATATAACAGTATAAAAAGTGAATCTGAATTTGACAGTATGCTGGTAGCATTATTTAAAGGATGATTGAAAGGACAAGAAAGATAAGAGTACAGAACAGTACCACTTTCTAAATCTAAGATGAATTCGGAGGACCGAATTTCTTAAGGTGGGGAGGATGTGAAGACCAAGAATTTTCGAAAAATAAATATAAGGTATCCGAAAAATTTAATTTGGACAAAGTGAAATCCAAATTAAATAAGAAATAAAAAGGAAAATTAAATTTGGAAATAAGAAATGAAGGAGGAAATTTAATTTGGATAAATGGAAATTCAAATTAAATAAGAAAATGGAGAAAATAATTTTGGATATTTAGAAATCCAAAACTTAATAAGAAATAAAAATATTTTGGTATATTTATATAATGATATTATATAAATATTATTGTGTTAAAAGTGTAAAAGTATATATATAAATATATATTTTAATACAAAATATGTATTTAAATACATATTAAGAATAGTGTATATATATAATTATGGTGTATAATAATTATATATATTATAGTTATTATTATTATTATATATATATAAAAATATATATACTAAAAAAAAAAAGAAATTTAGAAGCGGGAATCGGGATACCCGATTCCCAGCTTCTTCTTTCTCCTCTGTTATAGACAGAGGAGAAAGACAAATAAAACCGCCGGCCCCCTGCCGGCCAAAAGAGGAGGAGGAAGGAGAGGGTCGTCACCGGCGAGCCGAGGGGGAAGAGAAGAAACGATCGGCGGCGACCCGAAGCGAAAAACAGAAGCGAAGCGAAAATGGGAGAAAAGAGAAACCGAGAGGAAAAAGAGGGAAAAAGAGAAAAGGAAAAGTGGCGGTGCCGCCGATCTGGCCACCGCCACCCCAACCCCGAGCTTGGTGGAGCTGAGGGGAAACAAAGGAAGACCACCGGCGAGGTAAAGGACGGCGGAGGAAGGAAGAAACGGAGGAGAAAGGAGCCGAAACCCACGGCCCAGATTCGCCACCGCCGGCGCCGTCGCTGGCGAAACCGAGACCAGATCCGGTATCCCTGCAACCTCGGCAAGCTGTTGGGTGGCCGAACCGCCGGAATGGGTGGCCGTCGGTGACCGAACCGGCCAGCAGAAGATTGAACCGGCGAAACCGGTCCGACCCGATCCGACCCGCCTGACCCGGTCAACCCGACCCGACCCGATTTGACCCGGTCAACCCGAACCCGACCCGACCCGGTTCAGAAAAAAAAAAAAAGAGAAAGAAAGGAAAAAGAAGAAAAGAAAAGAAAAGAAAAGGAGAAAGAAAAGAAGAAAGAAGAAGAAGAAAGAAAGGAAAAAAGAAAGAAAAAAAAATGTGGTAAGGAAAATTTAAGTCTTTTTGCCATATGTCTATTGGATTTATTGGGAATTTTCGGATTATTTTCTAAATGAAAATATATGTTAATTTTTGAAATTGTAGTAAAACGGAAATGAGACGAATGGTGGAATTCGGCCAGGCTCGAAAAATCGGAAAGTGCGCTAAGCTTGGCGAATGGGTAAGATACTCTTATAAAGCCTTAGTAGCATTATATTGTATGTGGGATTTATGATGTTATATGATGCATTGATGGAATGATTTTTAATGGAATTGTGATTTTTTTTATATGATGCATCGATTTAAATTGATTTGTTAAAAATGCTAAGAGGACCCACAACTGATGGTGGGGGTCTTAGTAAGAGGTAAAAATTGGTGAGAATCAACGGCTGTCAGTATAAATTGTGTTTCCTTGCAGGAAGTTTAGAGGAAATTAAGCCGTTATGCTGCCGAAATTTCCACGAAAATGTTTAAGGAAAAATATTAGATTCTCATCTAAATGGAATCCTAAAAGAATTATCGAAGATAAGCTTGAAAGGATCTTACTGTGTCATAGGAAAAATTGATTTTTAAATGGTTGAGAAGGTTAATGGATGAACACGATAATGTGAGGAATTTGGTTGTGAATCTTATAGAGTCGATAATTCGAGTTATTTAATATTTCAAGTTGACTATCGAGCAGAAATTGAGGTGGAATCTCGATAGTTGGAGTATTGATAGATGTAACAATGATTATATGATATTGCTTTGAAGAGAAGATCATAGTTGAAAAGTGATGATTATAGAATTGATAGATTCAAACAAATGGACCGTCTTAGTGGTATGATTGAGATAATGATCATAAGAAAGTAGATCGCGAAATCTTATGGACATTTTGATGTGTTATGACCTCGAAGTTAGAGGATTGTAAGTGTGGATAATGACCTATCTGGCAATATGACAATATAATCTTAATATACCATAAGGCTGAAATTGAGAAAAAAAAAGATATAGCAATAAAATGAGATTTAGAGAATTTGGTACTTGATATATACTACATTATGGAATATCTTTGTCAATAGAATGGATTCGAATCAATGTTTGATTGTGGCATGTTAACTTTGTATGTGTAAAGCTAATGTTGGGAATTGATTTAATTAATGTGCAAAATAATGAAAGGGAGAATGAAAGCTTGAGGTAGCTTGTGATCTTTGATGGAAAAATATACTAGAATGATCCTAATAGTCTATGGATGTTATTGAAATGTATTTGAATAAACGTGCAAACAAATGTACTGTGGATTTTAGTGATGCCATTGGGGACTTGAAAGACGTGTGTAATTGTAGAATGAATGACGGATGACTTTCATGTCATGATCATGTTTGAATAAGAAATTTAGGCTACTGAAGACACACCTTAGTCTGATGTCATAATATGCACAACAATAGATTGAATGAGTATTGAGATATAGTTGGATATATTTAGAAAATCATTCATGCATGACATATGATCTCATGTTGTTTTAAAAGAAAAAGTGATATTTTAAAAAGAGATGCATCGAAATCTTTTAAGTGAAAGTAAATATTTGAAATGATTAGACAGCCACAGACCTTGATGTTTAATATCATTTTGACATTATTCATGACATGTACATATTGAACATGAGATTTAATTATGCATTGATTTGAGAAAAGACTCGGTTTTAAATGTTTTTTTTTATGAGGGCTGTCTAAATGAATTCAAAATGATATATCAAAAGATTTCGATTCTTGAGACGACAGGTACCCTATTGAATGCCTGAGTGGCATATGCCTTTGTGGCACAGAGTATGTATTTATTGTGTGGTTCTGCCTGTGTGGCATGGAACCCCATTTATACATATATGATATGTACATGTAAATGTTGCCTGATGAGATCATTCCAGGCTGTCCGACAATAGTCGTGGACACATTCCTCAGTTTCCAGCTGATCAGTGGGACTGGGACGATCTATGATCATAGATAGTGAACCCTTCGAGGGAAACTATCCCATTGATAGCTACAATGGGTTAGAGATGATATGATAATAGAATAGGGATTCATGCCTAGTCTCTTACTAAATGTTAAAGAATGTCTAGAGTACAATTTATTATATATTAAACTCTAGACATGATATGTTTTACAGTATACATGAAATGATTGAAATTGAATGATTGAAACATGGTTTATATTATGCATTATATGATTTGAGACTTTATATGTTTTAAATCATGTTTATTTGACATGACAGATGAAATGATGTACATGTGTTTTATACCACACATGATATGAATAGAGATTTCATATGTTTTAAAATGTGTTTTAAAACATATGTCAAATGATTCTAAATTACATGACTTTCGTACATGATTATGTACTACATGAAACATGATTTGAAATGAATATTTTATACAGAACACAAATTTTATACGGTACATATTGAATCATGTGATGATAGCACACAGTGGTAACGATATTTCATCTAGACATGATATGATACATGAACATAAGATTGATATGAAGAGAATTGTGAACTTACACTATTGTGATCATGATTTCTCTATATGGAAAATGATATGAGGTGATAGATTACAAGAGTACGATTATGAAACATAAGGTGAATTGATATGATGCTTCAATTGGACATGATGTACTCCGAGATAGAGGAAAATATAGACTAGTAGTATATGACATTCAATTTGGATACGACAGATGCGATGCACTATAGTGTAAGATCGAGAAGATTGAAAAAGTGATTATGATGATTTATTTAAAAGTATAAGTGATAGACAGATGACAAGAAATGAGATAATGATATGTTATCGATGAGAAAGGATTAACTGTAATTGCATCCTTGCAAGTTTTAAGCATTTGCGGTTAAGACAGTATAATCCTACTCTTGCATTTATATTAGTATCTTACTGAGCCGTGGTTTTGCTCACCCCACTAAATTTCATCTCTTTCAGATTATTGAAGTTAACATCTGCCATGTGAGCTGCTCAGTGGGCATCGGAGACGGTGTATGGACTTGGTACTAGTTTCCGGAGGTATATGGAACTTATAAAATACTTGTTTACATGTATGACTTTAATTGATGCACAGTACATATTTTGTTTAACAAGTCGGGATGTAACTAAGAACCGTTTCCGTGTTGTTTAATATTTAAATGGAATGACTATAAGCCACCTAGATAGTATAGTAACTACACTGACACCGAATACAAACCTTAAAATGAAAAAGAAAAATTTAGTCCATAAATTTGTAGACTAAGAAAAGTATGAGTATAAAGGAAAGTCGCGGCTTTCGGGTCGTGACAGATTTAATGGTATCAGAGCACGGTTTGTCTAGTACGTGTCGGTGTAGTTGAGACAGTGATAGTGTTACATCCCATGTACTGTGTAGTGTCTACATGTAAACTTGTTGATTTTCAATCTGTACCAAGAATTGTCAGCTATTGGTATGGTGATACCAGTCGACGACCTGTTTAAAACAGGCTGAGCTTTGACATAAAGATGCTAATCGATGACCTATTAAAACGGACTGGAAACCGTTAATGAACGGCATCGATACGATATAAAAGAATTGTGTATCACCTCAAAGGAATAGGATATGAATGATCGAGAATGATTGATTGTGGCAATTTATATGGAAGATAATGTAATGATGGTATAGAATATGATCGATATGTGAACTGAAAAGGGGTTGAAAGAGGTAAAGGAATCGCCATTGAAAATGATTGAACAAAAGTATATGGCTTAATTGAAAGTACAATCCCACCTTAATTATTAGGACTATTGGAAATTGAAACTATGATTTCGATTTATGAGGGAGCACGAATATGAAACAGTTTTCGAATTTAAGACTGAAAGTGATTTCACTTTGGTTATCACATCGAGATGTAATAAGAATACTACGTGGAAAGAGATATAGAGAAAAGATGATTGATAAATGTTGCATTTATGGGAAGAGATGATTAACAGTAAAGTCTGCAATGAGGTGCGACTTTGATTTATCGATGTGACAATGAGTGTTGGGGGATAATATGAAACCCAAAAGGAATATGATATTATGGAAGTGATTATAGACTGATTGACTAAATTGAATCACTTTTCCATTTTCAAACCTCTAGATTTCTCTAATGCCTTAGTCGAAATATAAATATGAAATGGAGAGAATGTATGTGAAGTTCCAGTGAGCATTTAAGGTGATGGAATCTTGAATTGCCATATGCTTATGGGAAATAGCAAAAGGCTTTGGGATTTCCAAATTTATTGATAGCACTGCTCCGTATTGATATGAATATTCGAGCTCAATATGTGAACGCTTACAGATATATTGAGAGCAGGTGCCCTGAATTTAAAAGCTACTGGGACAATCACATACTACTGATTAAATTGCTAAACGATAGTTACTAAACTTCATCGACTTGGCACCAAATGAGAGAAATGAATGATAAATTGTGTGAAACAGCTATTATGTGGAAAGAGATGAAAGTGACAACTCCCAAGGTGATAAGAAATTTTAAGAGGTATGAATATATGGTGGGAAATGATATATAACAGTATAAAAAGTGAATCTGAATTTAACAGTATGCTGGTAGCATTATTTAAAGGATGATTGAAAGGACAAGAAAGATAAGAGTACAGAACAGTACCACTTTCTAAATCTAAGATGAATTCGGAGGACCGAATTTCTTAAG
Organism: Heritiera fomes; assembly: GCA_032173925.1. Lineage (NCBI taxonomy): Eukaryota > Viridiplantae > Streptophyta > Magnoliopsida > Malvales > Malvaceae > Heritiera > Heritiera fomes. Next base: position 20,451,062 of record JAPDPM010000001.1, on the reverse strand, counting down.
GTAGGGAGGATGTGAAGACCAAGAATTTTCGAAAAATAAATATAAGGTATCCGAAAAATTTAATTTGGACAAAGTGAAATCCAAATTAAATAAGAAATAAAAAGGAAAATTAAATTTGGAAATAAGAAATGAAGGAGGAAATTTAATTTAGATAAATGGAAATTCAAATTAAATAAGAAAATGGAGAAAATAATTTTGGATATTTAGAAATCCAAAACTTAATAAGAAATAAAAATATTTTGGTATATTTATATAATGATATTATATAAATATTATTGTGTTAAAAGTGTAAAAGTATATATATAAATATATATTTTAATACAAAATATGTATTTAAATACATATTAAGAATAGTGTATATATATAATTATGGTGTATAATAATTATATATATTATAGTTATTATTATGTCACGACCCGAAAGCCGCGACTTTCCTTTATACTCATACTTTTCTTAGTCTACAAATTTATGGACTAAATTTTTCTTTTTCATTTTAAGGTTTGTATTCGGTGTCAGTGTAGTTACTATACTATCTAGGTGGCTTATAGTCATTCCATTTAAATATTAAACAACACGGAAACGGTTCTTAGTTACATCCCGACTTGTTAAACAAAATATGTACTGTGCATCAATTAAAGTCATACATGTAAACAAGTATTTTATAAGTTCCATATACCTCCGGAAACTAGTACCAAGTCCATACACCGTCTCCGATGCCCACTGAGCAACTCACATGGCAGATGTTAACTTCAATAATCTGAAAGAGATGAAATTTAGTGGGGTGAGCAAAACCACGGCTCAGTAAGATACTAATATAAATGCAAGAGTAGGATTATACTGTCTTAACCGCAAATGCTTAAAACTTGCAAGGATGCAATTACAGTTAATCCTTTCTCATCGATAACATATCATTATCTCATTTCTTGTCATCTGTCTATCACTTATACTTTTAAATAAATCATCATAATCACTTTTTCAATCTTCTCGATCTTACACTATAGTGCATCGCATCTGTCGTATCCAAATTGAATGTCATATACTACTAGTCTATATTTTCCTCTATCTCGGAGTACATCATGTCCAATTGAAGCATCATATCAATTCACCTTATGTTTCATAATCGTACTCTTGTAATCTATCACCTCATATCATTTTCCATATAGAGAAATCATGATCACAATAGTGTAAGTTCACAATTCTCTTCATATCAATCTTATGTTCATGTATCATATCATGTCTAGATGAAATATCGTTACCACTGTGTGCTATCATCACATGATTCAATATGTACCGTATAAAATTTGTGTTCTGTATAAAATATTCATTTCAAATCATGTTTCATGTAGTACATAATCATTTACGAAAGTCAATTTAGAATCATTTGACATATGTTTTAAAACACATTTTAAAACATATGAAATCTCTATTCATATCATGTGTGGTATAAAACACATGTACATCATTTCATCTGTCATGTCAAATAAACATGGTTTAAAACATATAAAGTCTCAAATCATATAATGCATAATATAAACCATGTTTCAATCATTCAATTTCAATCATTTCATGTATACTGTAAAACATATCATGTCTAGAGTTTAATATATAATAAATTGTACTCTAGACATTCTTTAACATTTAGTAAGAGACTAGGCATGAATCCCTATTCTATTATCATATCATCTCTAACCCATTGTAGCTATCAATGGGATAGTTTCCCTCGAAGGGTTCACTATCTATGATCATAGATCGTCCCAGTCCCACTGATCAGCTGGAAACTGAGGAATGTGTCCACGACTATTGTCGGACAGCCTGGAATGATCTCATCAGGCAACATTTACATGTACATATCATATATGTATAAATGGGGTTCCATGCCACACAGTCAGAACCACACAATAAATACATACTCTGTGCCACAAAGGCATATGCCACTCAGGCATTCAATAGGGTACCTGTCGTCTCAAGAATCGAAATCTTTTGATATATCATTTTGAATTCATTTAGACAGCCCTCATAAAAAAAAACATTTAAAACCGAGTCTTTTCTCAAATCAATGCATAATTAAATCTCATGTTCAATATGTACATGTCATGAATAATGTCAAAATGATATTAAACATCAAGGTCTGTGGCTGTCTAATCATTTCAAATATTTACTTTCACTTAAAAGATTTCGATGCATCTCTTTTTAAAATATCACTTTTTCTTTTAAAACAACATGAGATCATATGTCATGCATGAATGATTTTCTAAATATATCCAACTATATCTCAATACTCATTCAATCTATTGTTGTGCATATTATGACATCAGACTAAGGTGTGTCTTCAGTAGCCTAAATTTCTTATTCAAACATGATCATGACATGAAAGTCATCCGTCATTCATTCTACAATTACACACGTCTTTCAAGTCCCCAATGGCATCACTAAAATCCACAGTACATTTGTTTGCACGTTTATTCAAATACATTTCAATAACATCCATAGACTATTAGGATCATTCTAGTATATTTTTCCATCAAAGATCACAAGCTACCTCAAGCTTTCATTCTCCCTTTCATTATTTTGCACATTAATTAAATCAATTCCCAACATTAGCTTTACACATACAAAGTTAACATGCCACAATCAAACATTGATTCGAATCCATTCTATTGACAAAGATATTCCATAATGTAGTATATATCAAGTACCAAATTCTCTAAATCTCATTTTATTGCTATATCTTTTTTTTTCTCAATTTCAGCCTTATGGTATATTAAGATTATATTGTCATATTGCCAGATAGGTCATTATCCACACTTACAATCCTCTAACTTCGAGGTCATAACACATCAAAATGTCCATAAGATTTCGCGATCTACTTTCTTATGATCATTATCTCAATCATACCACTAAGACGGTCCATTTGTTTGAATCTATCAATTCTATAATCATCACTTTTCAACTATGATCTTCTCTTCAAAGCAATATCATATAATCATTGTTACATCTATCAATACTCCAACTATCGAGATTCCACCTCAATTTCTGCTCGATAGTCAACTTGAAATATTAAATAACTCGAATTATCGACTCTATAAGATTCACAACCAAATTCCTCACATTATCGTGTTCATCCATTAACCTTCTCAACCATTTAAAAATCAATTTTTCCTATGACACAGTAAGATCCTTTCAAGCTTATCTTCGATAATTCTTTCAGGATTCCATTTAGATGAGAATCTAATATTTTTCCTTAAACATTTTCGTGGAAATTTCGGCAGCATAACGGCTTAATTTCCTCTAAACTTCCTGCAAGGAAACACAATTTATACTGACAGCCGTTGATTCTCACCAATTTTTACCTCTTACTAAGACCCCCACCATCAGTTGTGGGTCCTCTTAGCATTTTTAACAAATCAATTTAAATCGATGCATCATATAAAAAAAATCACAATTCCATTAAAAATCATTCCATCAATGCATCATATAACATCATAAATCCCACATACAATATAATGCTACTAAGGCTTTATAAGAGTATCTTACCCATTCGCCAAGCTTAGCGCACTTTCCGATTTTTCGAGCCTGGCCGAATTCCACCATTCGTCTCATTTCCGTTTTACTACAATTTCAAAAATTAACATATATTTTCATTTAGAAAATAATCCAAAAATTCCCAATAAATCCAATAGACATATGGCAAAAAGACTTAAATTTTCCTTACCACATTTTTTTTTCTTTCTTTTTTCCTTTCTTTCTTCTTCTTCTTTCTTCTTTTCTTTCTCCTTTTCTTTTCTTTTCTTTTCTTCTTTTTCCTTTCTTTCTCTTTTTTTTTTTTTCTGAACCGGGTCGGGTCGGGTTCGGGTTGACCGGGTCAAATCGGGTCGGGTCGGGTTGACCGGGTCAGGCGGGTCGGATCGGGTCGGACCGGTTTCGCCGGTTCAATCTTCTGCTGGCCGGTTCGGTCACCGGCGGCCACCCATTCCGGCGGTTCGGCCACCCAACAGCTTGCCGAGGTTGCAGGGATACCGGATCTGGTCTCGGTTTCGCCAGCGACGGCGCCGGCGGTGGCGAATCTGGGCCGTGGGTTTCGGCTCCTTTCTCCTTCGTTTCTTCCTTCCTCCGCCGTCCTTTACCTCGCCGGTGGTCTTCCTTTGTTTCCCCTCAGCTCCACCAAGCTCGGGGTTGGGGTGGCGGTGGCCAGATCGGCGGCACCGCCACTTTTCCTTTTCTCTTTTTCCCTCTTTTTCCTCTCGATTTCTCTTTTCTCCCATTTTCGCTTCGCTTCTGTTTTTCGCTTCGGGTCGCCGCCGGTCGTTTCTTCTCTTCCCCCTCGGCTCGCCGGTGACGACCCTCTCCTTCCTCCTCCTCTTTTGGCCGGCAGGGGGCCGGCGGTTTTATTTGTCTTTCTCCTCTGTCTATAACAGAGGAGAAAGAAGAAGCTGGGAATCGGGTATCCCGATTCCCGCTTCTAAATTTCTTTTTTTTTTTTTTAGTATATATATTTTTATATATATAATAATAATAATAACTATAATATATATAATTATTATACACCATAATTATATATATACACTATTCTTAATATGTATTTAAATACATATTTTGTATTAAAATATATATTTATATATATACTTTTACACTTTTAACACAATAATATTTATATAATATCATTATATAAATATACCAAAATATTTTTATTTCTTATTAAGTTTTGGATTTCTAAATATCCAAAATTATTTTCTCCATTTTCTTATTTAATTTGAATTTCCATTTATCCAAATTAAATTTCCTCCTTCATTTCTTATTTCCAAATTTAATTTTCCTTTTTATTTCTTATTTAATTTGGATTTCACTTTGTCCAAATTAAATTTTTCGGATACCTTATATTTATTTTTCGAAAATTCTTGGTCTTCACATTATCTTTCCTTCCTTTATGGTGCTAAAGGCAACAGCCAACAGGTAAAAGAAAGCTGGTGAAAGAAGGATGAAATAGCAGCTGTAGGGATACAAACCGAGAGTGATAAAGAAGTTGAACCAGGCAAAGAAAAATAAGTAGGAGTAAGGCACTAAAGCAAGGGAAGATTCAACTTAGTTAGAAAAATTAAGGGTAAGGTGACTTGTTTTGATTTTAGGCTTTAAAGGATAAATGTAGAGTGATGTTGTGAAATGTGCTCAACTTATCCCATGTTAGGTATATAAATATATATGTATACACATATACATATAATGTGCTAAACTTATCACATGATAGGTGTATAAATATATATATGTATACATATATACATATAATTACAAATTTGAATATATGTGGTGTAGTAATGTGTGATATTAGTAGAATACTAAGTTTAATATGTCGTGTAGGTATCATTGGTGTAGAATTAAGTGGACAATTTCAAAAAAAAAAAGCTAAGGAAAGAACCTAGGCTGCTAAAGGCTAATAATTTAAGGTAAGGGAAATATCCCAAGTTGTGTTAGACTTATTGTGCTATGTTAAAATCATGCATTGTGATATATGTTTAAATGTAAATAATTATATATTTAAATATATATATATACCTAATTAAATAAGTACTTAATTGAAATACATATATATATATATATATATATATATATATATACACACACATATAACTATATATATATACACACATATAACCCTAGTCAATATATATAATATATCTAGTTGAATTCAAATAAAAATATTTCGAGTGGAATATATATGCATTTAAATATAAATAAAGACATATATATCCCTAGTTTTATAAGAAAAATGCATTATGGATGTTTGTTAATATTTAATCATGCATGGAATTTAGGCTATGATTGAATGAGATTGGACTTATATACATGTTGGATAATGTGTATTAAGGACTTTCGATGACAATGCAAGTTGAGTATGTATGTGTGAACAGGACATCGTGGGTAGTGATTATTACACATAATGCCAGATTTTTGGTTGGAGGTTACCCTAGGCACAAGACATTGGGGTAGTTTATGCCATTATCATCGTGCATTTCATAAATTAAACTTTGCATCGCGATCCGCACGCTTTACGAAGATGTCATTTTATTAAGTATCGAGTTCGATTTATATGAGTCAAAATGTTTTTACTTCAACAGTTTCACTAAAGTGATTTCACATGTATGGATTAAGTGTTAAACATTCCAAAGCAAGATTAATTATTTCGATGTTTTCAAAGTGCATGTGTTTTAAACCATACACCTACTTTGGTCATCCAACCCGGTTTGAAAAACTATCTTTGTACGGATTTTGATTCATGAGATGTTTTTGTGGTATCGTAAGATGTCTTCCTAATATCACGAAATGCCTTTGTGGTGTCATGAGATGCCTTCATGACATCGTGAGATGTCTTTGTAGTATCGTGAGATGTCTTCGTGACATTGTGAGATGACTTCGTGGTATCATGAGATGTCTTTGTGACATCGTGAGATGCCTTTGTGGTATCGTGAGATGTCTTCATGATATCATAAGTTGCCTTTATGGTATTGTCTATGCCGGCATGGCCAATAGGTGCCTATACGAGAGAACCTCTACTGGCCACAGTAATGTTCTCATGTGAAAGTTTCATGGTTACATTACCATTTTTCAGTTCCTTTGCTATATTATATGAAAGGACATACCATGTTTCTGAGATTTTGTATTTAAATTGTGGTATCGTTACGTTTTCAACAAATGAAATATGCATTTAAATTGAGTGTACAGGATCTCGGTTTTATATCTATTTCAAGTTTTACTTTTGGTCTAACTGACCTATTGCCACTCAGTGTATTTTACACATACATATGTTTTGGACTCTAGTGTCAAATGTGAATTACATGTTACGAATGACTTTGGTACATTAATTTTATAAAGTACATTGTATACCAATATTACTTAATTTTGGCACACATCTTCATGCACATAATACAATAGGTGCTTAACATCATTTGGCATATATTTCTCTTACTGGGCTTTAGCTCACCCCTTTTTTCTCCTCACATATTACTTTCGTAAACTCGGGTGTAAGTGCAATGCACCAAGAGCTTGCTGCACGTAAGCTTTAGCTCATCCTTTCTTTTTCCTCACATATTACTTTCATAAACTCAGGTGAAAGTGCAATGCACCAAGAGCTTGCTGCACGAATTGTAGGGTTGAATACTTTTGAGTTGAGGTATAACCTCTTATTCTTTTATTTATATCCCAGACACTTAGCTTCTTTTGTACACACAATATATAGGATTTGGGGATGTATGTACTAGGACTATATCGAGAATCGTACGTAATTGTAATTTGTAATGAATAGTATCTTGATAGAATGTCTGGACAAAAATACAATATTCTAGATGGTATAATGAGATGCTGATTGTGTCACAAGTTGAATTGTTGTTGTATTATAGGATGAGGCTGAACAATAGGTATATATATAGGGATGAAATTTTTTAGTTTCGAATTTAGCACGCATTATGAGGCAATTAAATGGGACCTTAGACAATTAGTCTTAAACAATTAAATGAGTAGAAATCCACTTGTTATGTGTTAAATACACCAAGCGAGTGACAAACGTAGTAAGAAAAGGAAAAAGTTATCCTGAAAATCTTTGCTTCTGAGGGCAATACAAATTGGTATCAGAGTATTGTTTGTCTAGTCTTATGTTAATGTAGATAAGCTAAAATTAGACTTACATCTATGTAATTGTGTTTGTTTGGATATAAATTATAAATTGTGCTTAAGCATGATGCTAAAATGTGTGTTTTGCAGAGGATTCTATTCTTGATGAAGAGAACACGTGGAAGACCTCCATGAGGCTGAGGATCATAACAGCCTTCGCCTCCATTACCTTTAAAGATGGATAGGCCTAATGCACGTCTGACTAGAGTGGAGCATAACTTGGAGACCCTTACTGCATTTTTTACATAGCAATATGGAAGAAACCCACCAACATCACCAATACTTGAAACGCCTCTTCTGTAATACCCTTAACACCCAGTTTACCCTTAAGCACCTCTACCAACACCACCTAACACTAAAGCATCCCCACTGCCACTAGTAGATACCCCAAAATCACAAACCAGTCCTCCATAATCACTAGCTAACCCTCCACCACCGCTCCTCCACAGCCACAGGCCGTATCTCCTCTTGTTGGGGACAAAGTTAAAAGGAATATGGATCTCCTCAAACAGTTCCTAAGAATGAATCCTCTGATTTTCAAAGGAGTAAAAGACCCAGTGTAGGTAGAAGAGAGGATCTTGCAAATGGAGAAGTCATTCAAATACATGGGCTGCAGTAGTGCAGAAAGGGTATCCCTAGCTTCCTTTAGGTTGCAATCAGAGGCTGAGCATTGGTGGATGTCCACTGAGACTATCCTAAGTGCATAATACCCTGAAATTCCTTGGGAAGTTTTCCCGTTGCACTTCCAACATCAGTACAATCTCGAGACTGCGCAAAGAAAGGACATGCATAGTTTTTAAGTTTGACTTAGGGAAGTATGACGGTGGACCAATATGAGTCCAAGTACCCTAAAATTCCTTGGGAAGTCTTCCTGCTGCACTTCCAACATCAATACAATCTCGAGACTGTGCAGAGAAAGGACAGGCAGAGCTTTTAAGTTTGACTTAGGGAAGTATGACAATGGACCAATATGAGTCCAAGTTCATTGCCCTCTTACGGTATGATGTTGATATCTCTCGTAATGAGACTAAAAAGACTCTAAAGTTCATTACGGGATTGAGACTGGCCATTTGGAGTCAACTTGCAGTCTTAGACATCATCGTTTATCTTAAAGCCCTTAGAAAAGCTCAATTGATAGAACATGATTATGAGCTCTCACAAGCTGATTATAGTTCCAAGAGAAAGAGCTAAGGAAAAAGGCCTGAATTGGGAAAGTCTAAGCAGAGTAATACCCAGTTTAAGAGGCAAAGATTTGCAGAGCTTCAATATTAGCCAAATAGACCTACATGTACTCCTACTACATTGGCACCACAAGCTTGTAAGGTGGGCAATAGGTTCCATGGAAGCAAGCCTTGCTTTATGGCTACTGGAGTATGTTTTAACTATGGAAAGCAAGGACATAAAATTAAGGATTGCCCCACTCTTAAAACATCACCTCAGGCATCACCAAAACGAATTGAAGGGTATAGTAGCCAACAAAAGAAAACAACAAATAAAGGGAAGAAACCAATGGCTTAAGGACGAGTTTTCGCCTTAGACCAAGAGGCAACTGATGCTTCCACCGATGTAATCAAGGGTAAACTCTTAAATCCATGACCTTGAAGCATTTGTTTTAATTGATTCAGGTTCCTCGTACTCCTTTATATCACTTGCATTTACTAGTTAATTGCATATAGAGCCTGAACACTTAAAGTTCATATTCTATGTTAGCACCCCTATGAAAAAGTCACAAGTAACTGACATAGTGTATAAGAATTGTAAAGTTAAGGTGAAAGATAGGGAACTAGTAGCAAATCTAGTTGTATTAAACATGCATGACTTCGATGTTATTTTGGGCATGGTTGGTTGGCAGCCAACTGTGTTAGTGTAGACTGCTATAAGAAAATTGTGACCTTGTCCTTACCTGAAAAGCTTGTAATACACTTTGTGAGTGAGAAATGAATAGAGATGTTCCTTATTAAATCTCGTTTGTGGAAATTTGTTTATACAAAGGCTATATAGTATTCATTATGAATGCAAGTAAGAAACTTTTGGCAATGTTCGATATTCGTATCATGAGAGACTTTTCTAAGACTTTCCAAATAACCTATTGAGCTACCACTAGAGAGAGAAACTGAGTTTGCCATTGGCTTACTTGTTGGCACTCAGCCAATCTCCAAGCCTCTATACAGAATGGCACTGGTGGAGTTAGAGGAATTGAAGGTACAGCTCCAAGAACTTCTAGACAAGGGATTCATACATCCCTGTGTGTCTAAACAAGTTTGTTTGGCCGGTTTTTTGTTGGATCCAACAGATGCTTCACCTATACCAAAGAGGCCATGTATATACTGCTTGAGTTTTTCTTGGATTGTCTATTGTTGTTAAGTCCTTTATGCAGTATATTTTACGGGTCTTTAGTCCTCCTTGTTTCTGTTTTTTGTAGGTTGCTTCAGAAAAGGGGCTTTTCTCTTTTGTCTTTAATTTTCAAGTAAGTCTTCATACTGTGGTAGTGATGTATCTTAAATTGATGGATCAGGAGGTTAAGTGGATTATGTTGTTTTTGTACCAAGTTCCTGGCTCAACACACTATAGTATGGTATTCTATTTTGTGACAAGTGAATTAGTACCCAGATCCCTTTTGCAACGGTTTGTTGATGGTGATGATGAATTCCGCGATAGTAGGTTGAAGCTTATTCCATCAGTGCCAAAGGTATACGTCTTTCTTCATTGTTTGGATTAGTGCTTAAATCGAGAAATTTGACACAGTTGGAAGCACTCCTTATTGTAATTGTGCCTCCATAATTCTTCTTGTCTGTTTTTTATTAGTCTGCCAAGTCCATATCACATAGTTGACGTGTGTCATCACACAAACTTGCAAGGGGGTCAGTTCTTGTCTTAATTCTATTTTTCACTTTGCTCCTTTGATAATTGTTCACATTGAATCTTGCAGGGATCATGGATTGTACGACAAAGTGTAGGGAGCACCCCTTGTTTGTTGGGAAAAGCAGTTGATTGCAACTATATCCGTGGTCCCAAGTACTTAGAAGTAAGGGTCCTTAAGAATTCTTTAACACTTAAATGTAGCATTAAGGATCCTTATGATTGATATGGGTTTACTTGTTCATTTCACTCTGTAGGTTGATATTGACATAGGTTCTTCTACTGTTGCTAATGGAGTTCTGGGGCTTGTCATTGGTGTAATTACGACATTGGTGGTTGACATGGCCTTCCTTGTACAGGTAAAAGCCAGTCATCCCAAACTCATTATCTGGGAAAAATCGCTTGCTTTATTATTGATTGCCATAATACACACCAACGAGCAAGCAAAGAGATTTGTATGAAGCTGCATGATCTGTAGCAATCGCCGCTACAATACACATTGTTTTCATTATGAATGGCATGCTAGGTGCCAATTGTAGATCATAATAATACATGGGGTGTGTAGTTGTGTGTAGTTTTATACAGTGTGTTCAAAATGAGGGTTTATCGTAGTTTTACCTAATAATTAACCACAAATTGCGGGTGTCTTTGGGCTGTCTAGGGCCATTGTCCATGCTGCTAGAAATTAGGCATGAAGCATTCAAAGTCACATTGCGATTTACATGATATATTTTAGCTTAAAGTGGTGGTGTGTTCCCTTTTTTGCTCCCCTGTCGGCAAATACAACAGACGAGCTGCCCGAGCGGCTAATTGGAGCAGTCCGTGTTTCTCATATAGAGCTGTCGTCTGCCATAGTTCCAAAGCTGGAAGGGGATCCATCGTGATTGTTTTTTACCACAGCTGATTTTATACAAATTATTTGTTCTGATATTCATATTTCATTCGCATTTTCTCTGTCCTTTTAACATTTACAGAAAGATGCGATCACTTCTTCCAAATGGGATTTTCAGGAAAAGTAGCGAAAGAAAAATGAAAATTTTGATGTCAGCAAACTCGTCTAATCATGTCTATGGCTGGCTAGTTTTTGTTATTTCATACTTTATGAGGGAAAATAAATCCTAAAGTATATAGAAGAGGTCACGATGAGAGCGGATGATGGGGCTGCTATTGCTATCTTTTCATGTATCGTAGAAGGAAAATCTTTAAAAAATGTGGAGGCATTGTATTATCGGGGCATATCATTTAGCATTTCTCTTCAAATTATCTGTTCTTTGACGTGAGAAGTACAAACACTCGCAGGGAAGACCACGACCACGAGTAGGAAAAAGATGACGTGTGCCAAGAACTTTGGCAAAATAGCCAAATAAATTCTCGACTTTGGGTCCAAAATGGAATTAAGCCCTCGACCTTTTATTTCACGAAAATCAGTCCATAAACTTTTATTTCAGTGGAAATAAACCCTCAACCTTCTAAAATTATGCAATTAAGTCCAAATCTGTTAAATGACACTAACTGCCGTTAGTATTGCACATGTGGCATGCCACGTGGCAGCCAAGTAAGCTATCCACGTCAGCTTTCACTAACGGCAGTTAGCGTCATTTAACAGATTTGGACTTAATTGCATAATTTAAGAAGGTTGAGGGTTTATTTCTACTAAAATAAAAGTTTATGGACTGATTGCCACGAAATAAAACGTTGAGGGCTTAATTCCATTTTGAGCTTAAGGTCGAGGGCTTATTTGGCTATTATTCCCAAGAACTTTCAAAATCAAAAAAAAAAGATTAACAAAGACAGAAGGGGAGAGAGAGACTGAACCAAACAGTGAAGAGCCCACTCCAGATTTCTTCTAGCAATCCGGGTATTAAATGGGTCTCGCCTGGCCTAATATCTCCCGCTTGGGTCTTCCAGGCACCCCACTACATGGCGGCCTCACACGCGCCCATGATTAAGTGCTCAGTTAGACAGTACCTGGGATATTAAATATCTAGAAATGGGCTGGGAATCAGGGGTTTAAATTGGTCTCGTCTGGCCTAATATGTCCGGATTAGGCCTACCAGGAACTCCATCTCATAGCCGCAAAGAGCCCAATTCCTGGGATGTTTTCCAGAAATAGGCCTATGTCCAGCCCATTGGCAAATCAACAGGCGGGATATATTTATGATTTTGGAGCGGTTTTCCAGGTGGGCCTTTTGCCGCCGTTGGGTCCAGGATGATACGGTCGGCCGAACGAGGGAGGCGATCGGAGCGGTTTGATGGGAGAAAGTGAAAGGGATGGAGCCGAATGAAGTTGTTAACTGTTTCTACTTCCTCAAAAGAATGACTTATTGAACATTCACTAGCTATGGGCTATGGTATGTTGTTTCACTGTCATATTAACATCACGCTATATATAACCGATAGAGATGAGAGAGCTCAGAATGGTCTGCAACTCTGTACGGAATCCTCACGCAGCAGGGAGAATATCTAAGGCAACTTCCTTGAGGGATGGCATTGTTTCCTGCTGATGCACACAGAAATATTTGTTCCCCACATTTCTAAGAACTCTCCAACGACCTGGATAGCACCTAATTCCCAAAGAAGAAAAAAAATACAGTTGTTTGAAATTTAGTACTGAAAGTTGAAGAAAATTAAATTCAGCAACAAAATTATGCAGCAAACCTGAAAAGAGTTCCTCCATTGCGTCCCTTAAAGTTATGTATGTAATATACGGTCTCCATCATCGGCAGGAGTGTCTTGGTAAGTGCCGTCAGCTTAGGGTAGAAGAATGGTGGATAATCAAAGCTCATTTAAGGAGCTGTCTACCACTACAAGATAGAATGCAGATGAAAATTCTATTGATCTTGGATAGATTTTTTTTCATTCTTTGAAAGTAAAACATGGGCATCATTTGAATGCTAAATGATGAATGAAACAATCACGTAATGTAAGTTTCACAAAGGATACACCCAGATCTGATACGGTCAAGTTCTCCATTGAATATAATCAGTTTTCGGCTGGTGTTCATCACAGCTTCCTTGTAAAGCTCTTCCACAACTATCATTTCTGCATATCGGATTAGAAAGCAGACACGAGCTTCAAAGAGTACACATCAATAAGAATACAGGATTCTTGAAACTACCAATGACGTTAAAATATGGATAGCCAACTAGGAACAGTTCATCATCTGGCTTTACCCTGTCTGCCATTTTCACCTTCTCTCCAAAACCAAAATCCTCGAAGAAGGATGGCTTTGTTAGATAGTCCAACTTCGAAGAAGCTCCTTCAAACACTTGTCCTGCAAATTTAACTTCATTTGCCTCTGGGAAAAACTGAAAATTTATAGCAGAGCCTTTACTGTTATACACAAACTATGAACTATAAATAGAGAAACTCGGGGTCAAATGTCCACTCTGTGGATCCAAATAGAAGACAACAAGAGGGCTTATTCAATACAAACATCACAAACATCAGATTATTGACACTTTCTATTCTGGTTCTTGTAGCTTTCTCTGGAGTTACTAAGATATCACAGAATTCACGAATCAACTGCATGCTTCCAGTCATTTCATCTCCTCCTTCACCATCACCTGATGTATAGTTGACATATAATCAAAGGAACTAATACAAGTCAAGAAGAGAAACGACACAGGGCCAAGGGGGGAGAGAACCTGGTACAGATTGAAGTCCAGCTGTTGGGAATTCAATCTCCTGAAACAGATATTTGTAGGTCACAAACTATATATATTCTGATTGAACCAAGTATGAGCTTTGTAATTCTTCAATTATTATTACTCAGTGCTATCTCACCATCAACTGTTTGCCAGCCCTCAAAGCCAACTCAGTTGCCTTTTTAGCCTGTTATTTGACACATACCCAAAGGAATAACATTTTACCACTGCAATATAATTTCAAATTAATTTCTATGGATGTTGATGTGAGTTACCGGCTAGTAAGAGTTCTTTTTAATTTACTTACCAAACATCATCACCAAGATTAACTATGGACTGTTCGAACTAATACAGATTAAGATGACATATCAAAATCTTAATTAATTAGCTAATGTCCAAAATATAATAAGAAATATATTACAACATAAAAAGTTTAGCTCCCTGCTGCCTGGCTACTGATATACATAATATGATGTAATAAAAATGGATCATCAATTTAATCTGATCTGAACTCTCAACTCATATCCTGATTCCTAGGCCTAGCTAGCCTGCTGTTATACAGAACAGGGATGACTTTTGAAGCAACCAAAGTAGAACTGTTCACCTAGTGCATGCTTGTTTTTCCACTTTGGTTGACACTCCCGTTTTCAGTTCACCAACCACAGCATATGAAAGGTGAGATTCTCATCCATCTTTATAGTTACCAGCTACAATTACAATATAGTACACACACGCACATACACACACCTCATAATGAGTAAACCTGTTTCTACACCCATGGTTGCTTCCTTGAAACTTTCTCAAGACTCTGGTTAACGCTTGGATGATCCTTCTTCTTATAAAAGACTTGTTGGTCAACTATTGTACCATACATCTACACGTCCAGATCTTTAGATCTTTCCTACCCCATCCAACAGTTCTCTCAGTCCGTTGATAAACCCACAACAGTACATCTTCAAGCTGCTCATTGTGTTCTTAGGTACATCAAAGGTAGTCCAGGGCAGGGTCTCTTCTTTCCATTCACTTCTTCATTTCAATTAAAAGCTTTTAGTGACTCTGATTGGGCTTCTTGTGTTGATACTCGAAGATCAATCACTAGTTTTTGTATTTTTTTGGGTGATGCCCTCATCTCCTGGAAATCCAAGAAACAAAATACCATTTCCAGATCTTCATATGAGGCCAAATACCGTGCTCTTGCCTCTGTCACTTGTGAACTTCAGTGTCTACTGTATCTTCTTCAAGATCTTCATGTCCCTCATCCTTCATCTGCTTTGTGGTTTTGTGATAGTAAATCTGCCATCGCCATTGTTGAGAATCTGGTTTTTCATAAGCACACAAAACACATTGAGATCGATTGTCATCTCATTCGTCAAAAACTACAAGCTGGGATCATATGGTTACTTCATGTATCTTCATCTTCTCATCTCGCAGACATATTCACTAAAGCTCACTTTGTTGCTAGCTTTAGACTTGCTCTTCCTAAGCTTGGTCTTCATAAACTTTATGATTCAGCTTGAGGGGGGCTAATACATACAATTGCAGCTGGAGTCTGTTTTTACTTAGTTGTACAAGTAGTTGTTCTCTAACTAGTTATAGCAGTTAATTTCTTTTATTTTTGACTAATGAGGCAATTAGTTTCTTAGCCTTTTGACTGTATATATAAGACAGATGATGAATAATAAAACATGGCTCTCAATTCATCGATTCAACTAATCCAATAGAAACAGTAGAGAGCATAGGAGAGGGTTTTCATTTTTGTTACAAACCAGGCTATGCAGATGAGAGAGGTAGGAACGCTAGGGTGAAATTTTTAGATCGTAAGGATAGTGGCTGATTAGGGCTTTACTAGTGGTTCACGCCAGGGAGCTTTGGCTGGGGCTGGTAGCAAACAGCAGGGCTATATCGTGCTATCTTTCCTTCATTTATGTGCCAAAGGCAGCAGCCAACAAGTCAAAGAAAGCTGCTGAAAGAAGGATGAAACAGCAACCGTAGGTATGCAAACCGAAAGTGAAAAGGAAGTTGAACCAAGCCAAGAAAAATAAGTAGGTGTAAGGCACTAGAGCAAGGGAAGATTCAACTTAGTTGGAAAAATTAAGGGTGAGGTGACTTGTTTTGATTTTAGGCTTTAAAGGATAAATGTAGAGTGATGTTGTGAAATGTGCTAAACTTATCACATGTTAGGTATATAAATATATATGGATACACATATACATATAAATACAAATTTGAAATTATATGTGGTGTAGTAATGTGTGACATTAGTAGAATACTAAATTTGATATGTCATGTAGGTATCATTGGTGTAGAATAAAGTGGACAATTTTGTTGGCTCTACCGAGAGGGGGGGTGAATCAGTTTTTCTACTTATTTAAGATTTATCTAACTCTTAATGCACAATTAAGACTAATGAAACAACAATGAAATAAGTGCAGTAAAAGAGTAAGGGAAAGAGAAGCAAACACAAATTTATAGAGGTTCGGCCAATCTCTTGCCTACGTCCTCTCTCCTTGATCCTCTTGTCAAGGTTTTGATTCAGCTCTTCCTTGAGAATCTTTACAAACCACTTCAAGATGTGGTGATACCTCTTACAATATTTCTTGAGGACTTAGAAATCACCTTCCAAGCCTCTCCCCTTGTAATACTACCCACACTCTACAATAGCAGATCTTACAAGGATAGCTCACCCCTTTGAATAACAGAACTTTCAGTAAAATGGGTGATGAATAACAAGAAATATCACAAATGGAGTTACACAATAATAATTTTCATATTGGATTTTCTCTCTTGAAGCTTGAGGATTTTCTGAGTGCTTGTTCTACCTCCAAACTTCATAAATACCTCTATTTATATCCCACCAACTGATTGGAATGGTTGGTGAAGCATTTAATGTAATTCCTCCCGTTGAAACCCTCAGAAACTAGTCGTTGGGCTTAGTTTCGTGCAAAGAGATTGATCCCTTTACTGGGGGATCGATCCCTTTTCTCCAGAATGCTTTCCTATCCTTCTCTGGACCTCTTCCAAGGATTCTATCACTTAGGAATCAATCCTTTTACTGGGGGGATCGATCCCTCATAATTTCCTGCACCTATTTTGCTGCAAATTGATACAAATTGATGGCTTTTGTGATTCTAAGTCAGCTCAAAACCTTCTAACACTTTTCTAAGAATATTTACTGACTTTTTCAATTGAAATCACAAACCAAAACTTTGTTTAAAATATTTTCTATCATTGAGTTCATTTAAAGCAAATTTACTTTGGAAAAATCATTCTTAATCTTACTTGAGTTTTGTCATTTCAAAATACTTGTCAATTTAAAGTTAACAATCTCCCCCTTTTTGATATGACAAAACTTAAGGTAAATTTGCTTACCATTTTGACATCATGAAACTCATTTGACTTGGCTCCCCCTTAATTTATACATGGAAGAATATTTTGCCTAAAAATCATTTTGCTTTGCTCCCCCTCAATTTATACATGATAAAATATTTTGTTCCCCCTGAATTTATGCATGAAAAATTTATCCCATGAATTCTCTCCTTTTTTGTCATATCAAGAATTAAAGCAAATAGGATGACATAAAGAGAAATGGACAAATGGATAAGTCAATTTAAAGCAATAATGGAGAAAAAGACTAAGCAAAGTGAGAAACCAAGCCAATGGAAATATAGATCAAGCTAAAGTCATATAATATATATATATATATATATATATATATATATATATATATCATAAGGCATGCCAGAGAAACAAAGATTGCAAAGAGTCTAACATCAAAACACAACAACAAACACCCTCACAACCCTCACAATAAACATAAGGCTAAATACATCATAAACACCAGTCATAGTAAAAGATCATAATAAGCTAAATGCTTAGCCCTCACTACAATCACAATCAACGCCTAGGAAACGTCTTGTGATATTGGTCCATGAAGTCCTCTTACTGCATACGGATATCTTGGACTTCATCATACAAAGTAGCCTGTGTCTCTTCCACATTGTCGAGACGAACATTGAGGTGACCAAATTGATCATCGAGTTGATCAAAGAGCTGAGTGAAGGTCTGCTGGAGATGTTGAAGTGTGAGCATGATCTGGTCATTAGATGCGGACCCCGATGGTGCGGAGGAAGAAGCAGGGGCTTCCTCTTCAGGAGCGTCCTCTTCACTAGCATGCTCGGGAGATCCAGGAGCACCATGAGCCTTTTCCCATACTACAGTATCACCTTGTTGACGAGAATACCATCTAAGATTATGTAGTGTAGCAAGGTCGATGGTGGTACCGGGTTCGGGAAGGACACCAGCCTCACATGAACAATCAATGCCATGATCGAGCAGATAATATGCAAGTGGTTGTGGGAAGACAATCGTGTGGACCTTGCCAAGAACAAGCTTCACCTAATCTTGGAGAATGAAATGAACAAGGTCTGGCTGCTCACCTTTAGGAGAATGAATGTGGTGGAGCCAGAAACGATCAAGTCACCGGAGTTGAGAATATTTGATTCCTAGTGGGCGAAGATTCCAAGAAATGATAATGTGAAGAAGTCTTGCGAAGATGGGAAGGTCACCCGCACGGTCATTGACTACATTAAATTCTAATGGGACATTGACATTTTTGTGCACAAGACCATGCTCCGGAATGCGAAAAGCACGCGAGAGAGAATATTTGGTGATTTCAACATCTCTACCCATAACAAAAGATTGAATTCCCACCACTTTGCATGGGTCATTTGGAGAATAGATAACTTTGGCATTTGAAAAGAATGCTCGGATGATGTTCAAAGGAGCCGGAGTGTTGATTTTGAGAAAGTGTATCCAATGGAAGGCTTCAAATTTGCCAAGGAGGGAAAGTTAATCGATTCCAAGAAACCGAAGTCAATTGGATGACAATGTTTAATACGCATATTAGCAAATTGGGTATTGTAACGGTTTTTCTCTTCCGCATTGCGAAAACATCGATTGAAAGTGGTTGGAACGGAAGAGGAGGAGGAAGAAAGACGAGTTCTTTTCCTTGTGGAGGCATGTTTGATTTTAGGAGCCATTTGGATTGAAAAGTGAGGTCAAAAAGTGAAGAAAATTTCGTTTAGTAATTTCACCGAACAGGTGATGGGCACAGGTTTGGTAAACTATGGATGGGTGTGTGGGGAAATGTAAACCTATCCAACAACACAATACCACAGATCAATATGCAAGCAATAAGTTTGATGAAGAGATGATGCTGAGATATTAAAATGATTCTGACTGATGAACCCTAGAAGTTAGATAGAAAACATGTGTTGTATGTGAGATGAAAAATAAGATAAACTGAAAATTGATGCATAAACTTGAATTGGGTTAACAAGATATGATAAAATAAACTTGAAATACAAGAAAAATTGATGAAAATTAGTGAAGAACACTTACAATTAGATGTAGGGCGTGAGTAGTGACAAACACAAGAGGGAAGAGAGGAAATCGAGATTCTTGAGGTTTGGGTGTGAAAAGATGGTGAGAAGATAAAGAGATGGAGAAAAGATGAAGAATGGTGAAGAAATGAAGCAATTTGGTGAAGAAACGGAGTAGATCTTGAAGATTTTGTGAAGAGGAATGGAGGAGGAGGAAGGGTTTCTGTAGATGGGGAAGATGAATAGTGACTAAGAGAGGAAATCTTGATTTTAACAAGGGCCAGTCGTGGATTCTGGCCCGAGGGGATCGATCCCTTTAAGGATGGGATCGATCCCTTTTTGGCAGAATACACGTCCTGCCCATTCTGATGCTATGGGATCAATCCCATGGTGAAAAGTATCGATCCCTCATAGCAAAACCCAGATTTTTGGGCTTAAAAGACCTGGAAATCAATCCTATTTTGGAAGAATTGTCTCCTCAGTCACTTGCCTCATTTGTGATGCATAAAAATGATTTGAAAACAATGGAACTTATGCATTTTGACTATTTGAAAATCAAAATCTGGTTGTTGCCACTGGGAATGGATGAGATGTGAGTTGAAAATTGCAGAAAAATGCAGAAAAGTGTAAAAAATTGCATAAGTATGCAGAAACGATGCAGAACAATTTTGAACAATCAGTGACCATGACTGAGATAGTGTCTTAAACATCATAAATGGGTTTTGGCTAATGAAGAGTGTTTAACATGATCAAAACACACAAAGTGCAACTGTTCAATCTCAAAAAGCTAAGAACATGAACAGTAACATGGTAAGTTAAGATCATGAATTGCAAGTGGTAATTATAGTCTTCGAATTTCTTTCTTACAATCTTCACAAACCAACTTAATTCATTCATTCAATATTAAATCAATTCAAGGAGCATTCATAATACCTAATTCACCTCTAAGAATGCAAAATCTCTCATTGTCCAATGGTTTTGTGAAGATATCGACTATTTGGTGCAATGTATCTACATACTCTAGAATTATGTCACCTTTTTGCACATGATCTCGTATAAAATGATGTCTAATCTCAATGTGCTTGGTTCTAGAGTGTTGGATGGGATTTTTTGTAAGATTGATAGCACTAGTGTTGTCACACTTGATGAGAACTTGGTTCATTTCTATTCCATAGTCTCTCATTTGTTGTTTAATCCACAAAACTTGAGCACAGCAACTTCCAGAAGCTATATATTCAGCCTCGGTTGTGGATTGAGCTACGCTATTTTGTTTCTTAGAGAACCATGAAAAAAGCCTACTTCCTAAGAATTGACATGTTCCCGATGTGCTTTTCCTATCCACTTTACATCCACCAAAATCCGCATCGGAATAAGCATGGAGATCAAGTGGAGAATCTTTAGGATACCAAAGTCCTAAGGAAAAAGTGTCTTTAAGGTATCTAAGGATTCTTTTTACTGCTTGTAAGTGTGATTCTTTAGGAGATGACTAAAATCTAGCACACAAGCATACACTAAACATTATATCGGGTCTACTAGCAGTTAAGTATAGCAATGAACCAATCATAGACCTATATAGTTTAGTGTCTACACACTTTCCTCCTTCATCCTTATCAAGCTTGATATTTGTGCTCATTGGTGTAGAGTAAGGTTTAGACTTATCCATTCCAAATCTTTTGAGCAAATCTTTAGTGTACTTAGCTTGATTTATGAAAATACCTTCTTTGCATTGTTTAACTTGAAGTCCTAGAAAGAAGGTTAACTCTCCCATCATACTCATTTCAAATTCACCTTGCATTAACTTTGAAAAGTCCTTACACAATGACTCATTTGTAGATCCAAAAATGATATCATCTACATAAATTTGAACTACTAATAAGTCATTACCCTTAGATCGAATAAACAAGGTTGTGTCTACCTTTCCTCTTGTAAAACCTTTTTCGATTAAAAACTTTGAAAATCTTTCATATCAAGCTCCAGGAGCTTGTTTTAATCCATATAAGGCTTTTGATAGTTTGAAAACATGGTTAAGGGCCTTTGGATTTTCAAAACCGTGAGGTTGCTCAACATAAACCTCTTCATTTATATAACCATTTAAGAAAGCACTTTTTACATCCATTTGATATAACTTAAAATTCTTATAGCATGCAAAAGCAAGTAGCATCCTAATGGCTTCTAATCTAGCTACCGAAGCATAAGTTTCATCATAGTCTATCCCTTCTTCTTGTCTATATCCTTGAGCCACTAACCTAGCCTTGTTTCTAACAATAATGTTATTCTCATCCATCTTATTCTTGAATATCCATTTGGTTCCAATGATGGGATATCTTTAGGTCTTTCCACTAATGTCCACACTTTGCTTCTCTCAAATTGATTTAATTCCTCTTGCATTGTCATAATCCAATTTTCATCTTTCAAGGCCTCATCCACACTCTTTGGCTCAAATTATGACACAAAGGCTACATGTTGACATATGTTTTTATATGTTGACCTAGTTCTAACTCCAATGTTTGGATCTCCAACAATATCATTATCCTTCACATATCCAAGTTCTCTAGGACACTTAGAATCTTTCTCAATTATTTCTTGTTCCATGGACTCCTCATTTTTGTTAATATTAAGATCTTCTAATTGTTCTCTAACATCCTTATCTTGGGATGGATCAACTATAGGTTCATCAAAGATCTCTACTTCATCATCAAGATTGGTTCTACTAGTGATATTTGATTCATCAAAGATTACATGTATTGACTCTTCTACTACAAGTGTTCTTTTATTGAAAACTCTATAAGCGTTAGAATTTAAAGAATAACCAAGAAAAATACCTTCATCACTTTTTGCATCAAATTTTCCTAGGTTATCCTTATCATTGTTCAAAACAAAACATTTACATCCAAATGGGTGAAAATAGCTTATGTTAGGCCTTTTTCCTTTATAGAGCTCATAGGGAGTTTTCTTCAAAATAGGCCTTACCACAGCTCTATTTATAACATAGCAAGCAGTATTTATTGCTTCAACCCAAAAATATTTAGGTAAGTTATTTTCACAAAGCATGGTTCTAGCTATTTCTTCTAAGGTTCTATTTCTCCTTTCAACTACCCTATTTTGTTGAGGAGTTCTAGGAGCTGAAAAATTATGGCTTATACCTCTTTCATTGCAAAATGCATCAAAACCAAGATTTTCAAATTCTTTTCCATGGTCACTCTTAATACTAGTAATAGAGTAACCTTTTTCATTTTGAACAAGTTTTGAGAAAATAATGAATTTACCTAAGGCTTCATTTTTAACACTTAAAAAGAACACCCAAGTGAACCTAGTGTAATCATCAACTATGACAAAACCATAGTGTTTTCCTCCTAAGCTAGTGGTTCTAGTTGGTCCAAATAGATCTAGTTGAAGAGTTGAAGTGATCTAGATGTTGTAACACATTTCTTAGGTTTAAACGAAATTCTTTTGTGTTTTCCTCTTACACATGCCTCACAAACTTTATCATTTTCAAATTGAAGTTTAGGTAATCCTACTACTAGGTCTTTTTTTGGCTAACTTAGACAAAACATGCATGCTAGCATGGCCTAGTCTTCTATGCCATAACCAAGGTTCATTTTCTCTAGTGGCCATAAAACATACATTTTTGCTATTAAGCTCATTTAAGTTAACAATATAAATATTTCCTTGTCTATGTCCAATAAAAACAATTTGATTAGTTTTAGCATTAACAACATTCCAACAAAATCATCTAACACAACTTTAAATCCTTTATCACACAATTGGCTAATACTAAGCAAATTATGTTTTAAGCCTCTAACATACAAAACATTCTCAATAGTTGAGGAAGAGTTACTAATGGAGCCAATTCCTTCAATTTGTCCTTTGGACTTGTCTCCAAATGTGACTTCTCCACCACTTTTATGCTTTAGGAACTTGAATTAGCTCTTGTCACCCGTCATGTGTCTTGAGCATCCACTATCAAGGTACCAATGCTCCTTGGACTTAGCCTTGTAGCAATACTCTTCCTCCTACATACAAACACATTAAGCTTTCATCTTAGGTACCCAAATTTTCTTGGGTCCTTGAGAGTTAGTACTAATAATTTTTTAGCCTTTAGGGATCCATTTCATTTTTAAGGACTCATCACTTGAATTTAAAACATGTTTAGGCACCCAAATCTTGACAACCATTTTTCCTCTAATCATGGTCTTCCTAGAGGTGCATGCTTGTGAAGAATGTCCTAGTTTATTACATAATGTGCACAAAACAAATTTTCTATCTTTAACTAGGAAATTTTTTAGATGAGTCTCTTTGTTTGATGCATTATAGCCTAACCTTTCTCTATCAAAGAATGCTCTTTGAGTCTCTAGCATATGATCAAGTTTTTGTTGACCCATGAAAAATCTAGAAAAGGAATTTTGCAAATTAGTGTTTTTCTTATTTAATTCCTCTATTTCTAGATTTGCATTTTCTAATTTCTTCTCACATTCAATTTTAACATTAACAAGCATTTCATTTTCCTTTTTCAACTTAGAGATCATTTTCTTATATTTCAAATTCATGCATTCAAATTCATTTGCTAACTCATCAAATGCATGTTGCAATTCATCAAAAATGTATTCATTAGTATCTAATGAGTTAAATGTTACCTTCTCATCTTTAAAAGCCATAAAGCAAAGGTTGGCTACTTCATCTTCCACATTCTCTTCATCAGAGCAATCACTATCACTCCATGTAGCCACCATTGCCTTCTTCTTTGGTTTCTTCTCATTTTGCTTTCTATAAAAAGGACAATCAAATTTAATATGACCAGGTTTTTTGCATTCATAACAAATAATTTGGTCCTTTTCTTTCTTACTAGTTTTTCCTCTATTGAACTCTCTCCTAGGGGGTCTCCTAGAGTTTTCACTAGCTCTCATCCTTATGATATTGAATCTCTTGGCGAACATGGCCATTTCTAAATCCTCATCATCACTACTTTCATCATGATCATCTTTTGATTCCTCAATTGTGGTGGAGATAGAGCTACTCCAACTCTCTTTGGGGGATCTTGATTTCTCTTAATTTTCATCTCATAAGTAAGTAAAGATTCCATAAGTTCATCTAATAAGAGTGTATGAGGATCCTTGGATTCCTCAATAGCAGTGACTTTAGCTTCCCATGATTTAGGTAAGCTATTGAGTATCTTTTTCACCATTTCTACATTAGAATATGTTTTTCCCAAGGCTTTAAGACCATTTATAATGTCAGTGAACCTAGTAAACATGTCACTAATGGATTCATCATTCTTCATTTTGAATAGTTCATAATCTTGAGTGAGCATGCCTACCTTAGTTTCTTTAACTTGTGTTGTTCCCTCATGAGCAACAGCTAGCTTATCTCAAATTTGCTTAGCATTTTCGCATTGTGAAACTCTATTGTACTCATTTGGTCCTAACGCACAAAATAGTGTGTGCATTGCCTTAGCATTCAATTATGTCATTCTAAAATCGTTTGTGTCCCATTCATCTTCTTTCTTTGGCACATCCTCCCCATCCACTTTCTTAATAGGAACAAAGGGACCTTTAACTATAATCCTCCATACTTCATAATCATTGGCTTGAATAAATAGCATCATTCTAGTCTTCCAATAGGCATAATTTTCACCATTAAAGAATAGAGGCCTAACCGTAGAGTGTCCCTCTCCTACCAAAGGTGTAGATACACTAGTTTGAGCCATCTAGATCGTTTTTACTCGAAGGAAATTCTCCTAATCAATTCTCGAGCCCAAGCTCTGATACCAATTGTTGGCTCTACCGAGAGGAGGGGTGAATCGGTTTTTCTACTTATTTAAGATTTATCTAACTCTTAATGCACAATTAAGACTAATGAAACAACAATGAAATAAGTGCAGTAAAAGAGTAAGTGAAAGAGAAGCAAACACAACTTTATAGAGGTTCAGCTAATCTCTTGCCTACGTCCTCTCTCCTTGATCCTCTTGTCAAGGTTTTGATTCAGCTCTTCCTTGAGAATCTTTACAAACCACTTCAAGGTGTGGTGATACCTCTTACAATATTTCTTAAGGACTTAGAAATCACCTTCCAAGCCTCTCCCCTTGTAATACTACCCACACTCTACAACAGCAGATCTTACAAGGATAGCTCACCCCTTTGAATAACAGAACTTTCAGTAAAATGGGTGATGAATAACAAGAAATCTCACAAATGGAGTTACACAATAATAATTTTCAGATTGGATTTTCTCTCTTGAAGCTTGAGGATTTTCTGAGTGCTTTTTCTACCTCCAAACTTCATAAATACCTCTATTTATATCCCGCCAACTAATTGGAATGGTTGGTGAAGCATTTAATGCAATTCCTCCCGTTGAAACCCTCAGAAACTAGCCGTTGGGCTCAGTTTCGTGCAAAGGGATCGATCCCTTTACTGGGGGAATCGATCCCTTTTCTCCAGAATGCTTTCCTATCCTTCTTTGGACCTCTTCCAAGGATTCTGTCACTTAGGGATCAATCCCTTTACTGGGGGGATCGATCCCTCATAATTTCTTGCACCTATTTTGCTGCAAATTGATACAAATTGATGGCTTTTGTGATTCTAAGTCAGTTCAAAACCTTCTAACACTTTTCTAAGAATATTTACTGACTTTTTCAATTGAAATCACAAACCAAAACTTTGTTTAAAATATTTTCTATCATTGAGTTCATTCAAAGCAAATTTACTTTGGAAAAATCATTCTTAATCTTACTTGAGTTTTGTCTTTTCAAAATACTTGTCAATTTAAAGCTAACAAATTTCGAAAAAAAAAAGCTAAAAAAAGAACCTAGGTTGCAAAAGGAGAATATTTCAAGGCAAGGGAAATATCCCAAGTTGTGTTAGACTTATTGTGCTATGTTAAAATCATGCATTGTGATATATGTTTAAATGTAAATAATTATATATTTAAATATATATATCTAGTTGAATTCAAATAAAAAAATTTCAAGTGGAATATATATATATATATATATATATATATATATATGCATTTGAAATTAAATAAATATATATGTTTAAATAAATATATATGTCCCTAGTTTTATGAGAAAAATACATTTTGGATGTTTGTTGATATTTAATCATGCATAAACTATAGATGGAATTTAGGCCATGATTGAATGAGATTAGACTTATATGCATGTTGCATAATGTGTATTGAGGACTTTGGATGACAATGTAGGTTGAGTATGTATTTGTGAATAGGACATTAGGGGCAATGATTATTACGTCGTTATAATATCAGATTTTTGGTTGGAGGTTACCCTAGGCATACTTCATAGGGTTAGCCTAAGTTGGTAGTATATAGGGATGTAAACGGGTCGGGTACCCGCTAGATTTGGGGTACCCAAACCCGAACCCGATTAACTACCCGATTATTTTTATTTATGCTACCCGAACCCTAACCCTATAAAATATAAATACCTATTTAACTACCCGAACCCGTTTAACTACCTGTTTATTAAGTCAAAGTTTGATTTTTAAATTTAAAATTAAAATTAATTTTAGAATAACTTAATTAAAACATTATATTAATAAATTTAATTTAACTCATAAAAATAAATTAAAGCTAAAAATCATAATTATAATATATAATGATTTAATTTAATTAAATAAAACATTAATAATAAATAATTGATATATAAAAAATATAAGTATTGTATTAATTAATTATTATTTATAATCGGGTTCAGGTAGCGGGTACCCTAAGGTAACTACCCGAATCCTACCCTAACCCGTAACGGGTAGTAATTTCACTACCCGAACCCTACCCGAACCCGATTATACACTACCCTAATCCTACTTAAATGGGTCGGGTAGCACCGGGTACCCGTTTATAGGGTACCCATTGCCATCCCTAGTAGTATATGCCATTATTATCGTGCATTTCATAAATTAAACTCTGCATCAAGATCCACGTGCTTTACGAAAATGTTGTTGTATTGAGTATCGAGTCCAATTTATATGAGTCGAAATGTTTTTACTCTGACAGCTTTACTAAAGTGATTTCACATGTATGGATTAAGTGTTAAACATTTCAAAGAATGATTAATTATTTCAATATTTTCAAAGTGCTTGTGTTTTAAACGATACACCTATTTTGGTCATCCAACTAGGTTTGAAATGTTGTCTTTGTATGGATTTTGATTCATAAGACGCCTTTGTGGTATCATGAGATGCCTTCATGGTATCGTGATATATCTTCATGGCATCGTGAGATGCCTTCGTGGTATCGTGAGATACCTTCGTGACATCGTGAGATGCCTTTATGATGTCATTTATGCCAGCTTAACCAACACGTTTATGAAAAAACATCTGCTAGCCACAATGAATATTCTCATGTAAAAGTTTCATAGTTACATTACCATTTCCCGATTACTTTGCTTAATTATATAAAAAGACATACCAAGTTTATGAGATTTTATATTTAAATTGTAGCATAGCGTGGTTACGTTTTCGACAAATGAAATATGTATTTAAATTGAGTGTACAAGATCTTGGTTTCATATCTATTTCAAGTTTTGCTTTTTTTTCGCTGTCAAGGTTTTGCTTTTAGTTCAACTAACTTTGTACCATTAAGTATATTTTACACTGTACATATGTTTTGAACCCAATGTCAAAGGTGAATTACATGTTTCGAATGATTTTGGTACATTAATTTTATAAAGTACATTATATACCAATATTGCTCGAATTACAAGTAAACCTATACTTTTGATCATTTATCAAAGTCAAAACTTTTAATTTGCAATTCACTAAAACTATTTTCTAATTTTACATCCAAGGCACTTAAAAAAAATCCATCACAATAAGCAAGTCATAGAAAATAACAATGGAACAGAAATAATTTGAAAAGAGGTAGCAATTTGCATGCCCGTAATGATAGGCAGCCAAATCAGCCGATGGGAAGAATTCTTGATGAATCTAAATTAACAGCCAGAAAACCAGAAGCTATGATTCATTATGAATATTAAAATTAATCAATATATTTTATGAGGCGTCCTCACAAAAATATATGCTTTAAAAGAATGATTCTAATACACAGTAACTTCAAACTGATCAAGAACAATCAAGAGAAAGGATTGGAACCAGTAATGTTGCCGCGTCTGCAATCACAAGTGCAGACACGTCTTGATTCTTTAACTAAACGTTGTGATCTCCGAGTGTGAAGCTTGATATTCACTAACTTACCAGCCATCTGTAGCAAATAAGAAATACAAGCTAAATTAGTAGGACCATAACTTATCGATCATTTGAACATTTCTCTTTGATGCCACCATTTTTGGCAAAGGAGAGGATTCTTGGGACAAATAAATTTTTCCTCTAACAATAGAATCGTAGCAGCAACAAAAATCACACACGTGCACAGGCAACGTCACAATTTTCATGATCCATCTGTCTGTACCATAAAACATTCCTTTAAGAAAAGGTACATCTCGGAGAAGATTAGTGATGCATGACAAAAAGGGCACACAATATTTATATACAAGTTTTAGAAATTGTGATGTAGCTGCTTTGCAGTTCATAGGAGTTTTGCTGAATTAACACCCAGCACTTAAACAGACATCAATAGTAAGAACATAAAAAATGTCAAATGCTCAACCATTAACAGTCACGCTTAATGATGATAGAATGATTTCTGTACAAGAACATGACATGGCAGAGGTCAGCCCACCAGATTTGTGAAGCTACTTAAACCATGAATAATGATGTGCTAATGCATCTTGGGTAACAAGATGGCATCATTACTGCCATCAAGAGAATTTCTTGTTTCTTAATTAATTTTTTCTAACAGAGACAAGCCTATGCTCAGAACACTATAATTTCAGCAGTATTTCTTAAATATAGCAGCCAAAGATAACAAATATAAGTTTAATAAGTGAGCATAACAAACCATTCGCCAAACTAGATCTTCTGGACCCAAGGGTTGAGCTGGACTAGAGTACACAAAATGCCTTGAGTACTGGACAAATGAGAGCAAAAAGTTCAGTCAAAGATAATGTTTGTTAACATTCTAATTTTCTTTTGCTCATAATATTCTCCTAACTTTAAATATCAAAGATAAGCAGGATATTAATAAAGTACCATCCAATTATCTATAGAACTTAAAATTTAGGTTCAAGAATAACTGGCATAGGCATAAAGAAATCAATTTTCAAAAGTTGCCAAGTTTTTTGCTTCCAAGTGAAATGAAAGTGTTACACCAAATGCTAAAATTTTCTCCCCAGGTACAAGCAAAATACATGTCAGAGGCATAAAGAGATATTTTTTTCAAAACATGCCAGGTTCTGGCTTCAAAGAGAAGCGAGAATTGTAGACCAAATGCTACAACCTTTTTCCTTAGGTAAAAGCATGGATAACATGGGTAAAAATTTTTCTTTTCATCTAACCCTTGCACAGGATACAGGTAAAGCAAATCTAAAGCATGAAAAAGAAAGCATGAATAACTTTGCCATCAACAAACCTCTGCAAGGTTCTTCCTCATTTCTCTGAGCTGAGTAGAGCTAATGCCTTTTAAAAATCTTAGAAGCCAACCAGGTTGCACGGCATCAGTTGAAGAGACAAATATAGCTATCTGAATAAAAGGGAAAAAAAAAAGATAAAATAATAGTAAGTAAGCCAATCTAAGCAACTGTCTGTTATGCACGAATACACCCATTGAACTCTTTGATTGTGGCTTAACCAGAATATGTGTGAAATTTAATCTATTGCTTTTTTATTTGTTCTAATAATGTCAAGCAAATTCAAGTGAAAAAGGGATGATATAAAATATCCAGGGATATAAAATGAAATCCCATACACTACAAAATTTCCGAGAATATGGAATGAAATGGAGAGCATATCATTGCCCCAAACACAATATACTAGTCCATGGCATCATACACAAGGACACAGGCGGCCTCACACACAGGCAAGGTAAGAATGCAGCATATCTATTATATAGACACTCTGTTAAAGGTCTATCCATCTTTTTTGGGAAAAAAGTGACCCTTGGCCTCAGGGCAAGCATTTAAAATTGCCATCTAAAGCATATCTTAAAACCATAACGATACCAAACTACCCACCAAGAAAGAATTAGTTATACTCATTTCAAGTTGTACGTGCTGCATAGAAACTAAACTATAGCATGATCACATGGTTTGCCTTATCCTTGATGCATAAATGGGACAAAATGATCAACAACTACTACTAAATCTGGCAATCAAAGTTTTCAATGGTGACCAACATATGTACTGCCACTAATAAGTGAGCATAGAAACGGTAATCATTCACTCCATGGAATATGAGATCAAGAAGGCTATCTTAAGCCTTAAAGTAACAGGTAACAGCATAGAAAATTATTAGAATAAGAAAACAATGACATAGACACACTCTGAAAGTGACAAGAAAGAAAACAACAAATTATTGAACAGTAAAATTAGGCACTGAATTTCATTTATACAACCAATAATATAGGAAGCAGATTTCCCACCGACTATGATCGTGAACCACCTACAATGACTGCAAGATCATTTCAACCTCTATTGATAATACTCTCATAATCAAATAGTAAGCAATTTTATGGCAGCATTAAAGAACAAGTAAAAAGAACCCTCAAGGTAGCCAAGATTCATCAAAGTAAAGGAAGTATGAACAAAAGCCCTGGGAAAAAGATACATACCTTCCTATAATCAAGTATTCCTTCAAAAGGAAGCTCCAATTCATCACTAATAATAACAGGGATACAACCACTGACAATAGCATCAAACAATCTAGCAGACGAAGGAGTGTCACCAGCTGGACTTAAACAGAATATAGACCTGATGCCAGAGGAAAAAGTACAGCTATTAAGCAGGATCTGAAACATTATGAAATAGAACCAGCTTATCTTACCTGCGCATTCCCTTTTGAGCAGCAGCTTTCCCTCCCTCCCCAGCAGTTCCCTCCTCTATGACTATATCCTTGGCACCAGTTAACTCTGCTACAAGTTTAGCACGTATTTTTCCACCCTGAAAATGAAAAACTACCAAATAAGCAGCTAAAATTCGAATGAGATACATTATACAAGCAAGACAAAGGAGAGAAATAATTTTGGAGAGAAAACAGGTAATGCCACTCTCTGGTCAACTATTAAAAAAAGGTGACATATATAGAGAAAAAGCCCAAGAAGGAATCTATGCTATTTTTTTTCACTTTCTTCAGCTTAAAAAGGATAAATTAGCACGCCTTTGGATCAGAGATCAAATATCCATTCATCTTCAAGAAAAAACTGAGAACAGATAGGTTTTTATGGCAATTACAGCATCACCTCCCTCCTCTCCTCCACCTTTTCTTTCTTGTTCTACCATTCTTGTGTTTGGAAAAAAAAAATAAATTGGCACGTCTCTGGACACCTCTCACATATGCACACAAAGAATAAGGCTAAAAAGATATCCACGTTTCTTTCATGTTCTAATAAATTCAATGCCCCCCCAAAAAATAAGACTTCAATAAGACAGTTCAAACTCTTACAGCATTTCTTTTAAGTCGTCCACGGAAGAAAAGCAGTGTGGTTCTCTTTGATTCACTTTCTGATAAGCATTTTATATCACATAAATCAACATTTGGTACATAAGGGAGAATGAGGTCCTTCTCCAGTGAAACTTGCCCTGGCTTGTACCTAGAATGTTAACATATATCACTTCTTGGTAGCTGAAATGTCTAGTAAACTTCATATCCATTTGATTTGCAAGTCATTTAGTTACCAATTTCCTGTGGAATCCATGTCTGGTAAAAGCCAAATTGCAGTTTTCACGTATCTGCGAACTGACTTAAAGGACCATGGATGATGAATGGGAAATATGTGATCCCTTCCTTCAGATCGCTTCCATGCAGGCTGATCTGTCA
Organism: Heritiera fomes; assembly: GCA_032173925.1. Classification (NCBI taxonomy): domain Eukaryota; kingdom Viridiplantae; phylum Streptophyta; class Magnoliopsida; order Malvales; family Malvaceae; genus Heritiera; species Heritiera fomes. The sequence continues at coordinate 20,418,635 of JAPDPM010000001.1, read as the reverse complement.
CCCATTTCAAGGCTTCCTACAACCAGAGGAAAACAAAAAACATAGAATAAGCAAAGTCTAAAATTTAATAGCACATTTGTCAATATAAAACACTACAGAGGTAGTGCCTGAAGGGAACAGTGCACTATTTTGTCCAATATAAGTCTCCCTAAAACTTTTCAATCTGGGAAATGGAATCAAAAAAGGATAACATAATTCAAGAAACGCAAGCCAAACATACGATAGGATAACCTAATCAACATGTTAATGCAAATTTGATCTTGGCATTGTGACAGCCCAAAATTCAGAGTCACACAGAACGAAACAAAAAAATGAAGCAAACTCAATCTAGCACGTCAAATGCATTGCACTTGTCCCAATTACAGTTTTCTTGCCTTAACTCACTTTGAAATGAAAGACCCCATAAAATATAGTTAACATAAATTATCAACATTGATAAACCTGAATAACCCAACAAGCAGACCATGACAGCACACAGACTCACCACCCACATGGAAACAAAATAATCAACGGAATAGGAATGGAATCAAACACATTTTCCAAACAATTAAAAACACAGAAATCAGAAAATGTACAAATAAATATTATGAAACCTGGAAATGCACTCACACCCTATATAACGCCTTGCACTGTTGCTTCTCCATCAAGAAAAAGCTAATTGTGGTGAAGAACGGCACGTAAAATAAATCCGCATCCTCTTGCTTATCAACTCTCACAACAGTTTTCAATAGCCTTTCGGACTCAGGTGCAATCAAATCCGCCCAAAGCCAATAATCAATAGAATGCTGAACCACCAAAAAGACAACAAATTTCAAGAAAAGTATAACGAGCTATCAATTTTCTGGTAAAAGAAAGGAAATTTCACATCTCTTTCATTTTCTAAATCTCTTTCACATTCCTCATGTTCTCTGAAGCCAAACAAACTCTACTAATCAAATCAAGAAGCTTCAACAGATCTCGAAGGCTATTCAAAAAGGCAGAGGACTTATTTTTCTATTAAACGACTTGATAAATCTACCTGTTCGATTAAGCGGTGAACGGGGCTGCCGTTGGAGGTGAGATTAGAGGTATCTCGATAAGTATTTCGAAATAACCAAAGCAAATCGTAGGTGAACTTCGTAGGCATTTCGTACACGTAGACCCTAATCGGCATATTCAGCGGGTAGTACGGATCACCGCGCAACCACTCCATTTCCTTAGCGAACTTTCTCTCGTCGTGTCTCCTGATATCATCCTCGAGCACCGAAAGCACCGAATCGTCGGAAGTGCGGCGGTAGTCGGGAGATTTGCGAGTGAGGAAATGCTCGAGGGAAGCGACGAAGGATGTTTCGGGTCGGGTGGGCGGGTGTGGGTAGGGATAGGAGGAGGAGCGGGTGAGATCGGAGGGAGAAGAGAGGAAGAAGAGGGAAGAGAGAGCGAGGAGCGAGATAGTAAAGAAGATGAGGACGATCGGTGACTTGGATCTTGCCATGGACGATGAGACTTGCTTCGCTGGCATTTTCTTTTTTTCCTTTTCACGGTTTCCGTTATCGCTGAAGTGAGTGAGGAAAGAGCAGAGCTGGGAGTATTTTAATCAAATACAAGATCTGCTATTCTTAAAGCTCTAGCATGCGATCCGAACTAGTGGCCTTAAAGCTGTGGATGAGCCGGACCAGGCTGGTTTGGATCGAACCCTATTAGACGAAGATTTAGTTTGATATTTGTTGTAGTTTTTCTTTTTTTTTTTGTTACAGATATTTGTAGTAGTTTGTTTAAAAGTATCAAGTTCGTTAAATAGATTATGAATTATTTATAAACTTGTTGTTGCCCAAAACAACAATGATTTGTTTGCTGACGTCGATCCTTGTCTTCTTCCTCCACGAGTCTCCGTGAACTCTACAAAATAGAAAATCATCAGGAGGCAAACCCCTGTGCGCGCACTTCGATGCTTAAGTCAGACCAGGTTTTGGCAGAGTTTCAGTAGGCAAATAGAGCTCAGAGTTCAAAATAATACATGTGACCTATTTTATAGGAGTGATTTTGCGCGTCATTACCTTTATGATCCACAGCTTAATAAATAACCCAGTGGATCATTTATGGGCCTTCTGAGTCCTCTTTCCTCTTGGGTTTAAATTATCATTCGGCCTAATTGTCTTCAGCTTGACTTATAGAAAAGCCTAGTGGTCTTTAACCTGACCCACATCAATTGCTCCCTACTCTTTCTCAGGGTTTACCTTGTGAAAGAGTATATAAAGAATGGGCTTTTCAAATTCTTTTGCTACCCTCTTTTTGGGATTATAACAAGAATTTTTTCGTCTTCATTTGAGGGCTCAACTAGTGAACTTCATTATTATTTGTAACAGAAATGACATCGTGTCATCATTTCTTTTGTCAAGTGCCTTTTCGAGGACACTACCGGGATATGTTTTTCTCCTCTGAGCTAAATGCTTCTCAAGTGGAATATACCACTCTTTTTTTCAAATTCAAGGTCTTAGTTGACCGAAACCAAGAGCTATAAGGAGAAATTACAAGATTGCAAAGCCACCAAAGCCTTCTATTAGCCAAAAGGGAGAAAACCAAATCTGGGCTAAGGCCATAGGGGCGCATTGTCAAGAAATGTCACAAGAGGATGCGTATGTTTTTAATTGGTTTCATCAGATGCGATTTGTGCTTGGCATGCTCCTGATTGGTTGAAGCTTGATCCAGATGCTAGGGATTTGGAACCTATTCTGAGGATAGGCATTTATAAAGATCTATCTGATCTTACCAGCCCTTAAGAGCCTTTTCGTCGACCCGAGATGGTCGGGGTTCTCACAAGCTTGGATGAAGATTATTTAGATAATCCAGAGACTAATTTTCCTAAGGATCAAGCTCTTGACATTATAGCACCTCAGGACTCACATGCATGGGTGCCTATTAGTTTCAATACTCCTTTTGATGCAAAAGTTAATCTAGAGTGCTCCCCAGTTTTTTGTGAAAGAGCTTATTTTTTTAAAAAAACTCATCAACACATTTTTTTAAATACATTTACAGAGGTAGCTACACATTTACCTTGCACTAATCCGTAATAGTCAAACTTTCTTCGCGCACTTTTCGCTTCAAGCCCATGTGTTGCTCGTCTGACTTTATAGAATTGATAAGACTCACAGCGTGCATACTGTGTGCTCCCCAAGTTTTTCTTTGCGACTTTTTGTGTCCAAAGAAGAATTTTTACTGGAGTATTGCTCCTGTCTTGCGTACTATCCGCTTAAGGACTTGTTAGATTTGATCAGCCAATAAGCAAATATATATTTTTTGAATATGTATTGTAATGTACCTTGTAACAACATATATTTGTGTCCGTTTGTGTACTCTTCTCGCTCAGGGACTTATGTCTGCTGGTTTCGCGTTTATTCGCTTATGGTCTTATTTGCGCCCATTTCGCGTATTCTTCTCGCTCAGGGACTTATTTTTGCCGGTTTTACAGTCTTATTTGTGCCCATTTCGCGTATTCTTCTCGCTCAGGGACTTATTTCTGCCGGTTTTACGGTCTTATTTGTGCCCATTTCGCGTATTCTTCTCGCTCAGGGACTTATTTTTGCCGGTTTTACGGTCTTATTTGTGCCCATTTCGCGTATTCTTCTCGCTCAGGGACTTATTTCTACCCTTTTAGCGTCTCTTTGGCTAGATTCCATTTTTTCTTCTTCTATTCCTGCAACATGTCTATCAAACATGGAGGATTATCATAATACAGATAAAAATAACTAGTCTTTCGTTTCATAATGTAGTATTTCCAATCAAATGGAACAAGTAAGAACATAATTGCAGCAAATGTTAAAATAATAACAACAAGTTTTTACCGCTAGTACAGTTCCAAGTCTTTGTCTTTGTAGAGTCAATAAAGTGCAATTGCTTGGGCATTCGGCTGTTAATCATGGATTGGCGTTAAGTCGCATCTTGGTTCTTTGCTCATAAGAACCAGCAATCTACCTTCGCGAGCTTACCACAAGTTGTTTCTGATCCGACTATGTCGAACTAAGCTCTCCCTGGCTTGCTGCCTTACAGGACAGTGGCTAGTGCCTCCTTTGGACACCTGCCTAATACGATCACAACTGTTAGAATAGACAAGAAAATCGCAAGCATAATATATGAGTGTACCTTAAATCTGCTACCACCCATACGTCCTTGCTTGGTCGGTGAACACTATAACAATGTGCAAGGGACTTCACTGACCTTGCATCCAAGCAATTGGCTGCACTCATATGTCTCCCACGTGCTTTTTCTAACTCATCGGTAACTAGTTCTCATTTCTTGTTATCAATATCAATACTAATGAGGCATCCTCCTGGGACCAAGGATGAGTCCGACTTACAAGGTCTGGACGATTATTTAGAGGATGGAGCCATGGATGACTTGGATAATCTCGAAGGCCTATGGCTTCCTCAACAGCCGCGCAATCAACCTGGGGTTACTGAGGTTCGTGACCAGCCTAGGCCTATCCAAGTGCGTAATGAGCCTGAACATGTCTAGGCAGCCAATCAGCCCAAGCCTATCGAGGCACTGCAAAGGTTAGATGGTGACGAGTTCTAATTTTTCAATCTACTGCCATTGATCCCTAGCCAAACTCTGCAGCTGTGGCCAAGCCCTCGAGCGATGCTCCTACTTCTGAAATTGCTCCTCCGGCTCCCCAAGATCCTAGTGCTGATGCAGCATCTTCTCATCCGACAGGCTTGGTTCTCACAGTTTTGATCTCGACGCCCTAAGCTGGCACATCCTTGTCTTGTTTAAAGGACTCACAACGCCGACGCACCCTTTATATAGACAAACCCTCTTTCACATGTGTGGTTGTCAATAGGCCAAGTGTTTAGCTCTTAAGCCACTTCTAGATGGTTGCTAGAGCAGTTCTTGAAAGCTTATGTGTCAGACGATCGACAGATGGGTCGAAGGAAGCTTTTGGACATTCTGTCGGATTAGTGCGCACACCAGATCTAGAAGATTCTAGATCATTCCGCTCAGATCCTGCGCTTGGGCGTGCGTTTGGATTGTCAAATTTAAATGTGCTCGCCAAAGTTTTTTCTAAAGGGCGAACCAGTAGTTTGGATTCCATGCTCGTTAGCATTGATAGCCATTGCCGAAAGGCATGACTCAAGTGTTCTTTGCTAACTTGCATTGTGCTAACGGGGGAATCTTGCCCATGGGTGCTGTGTTCACCTAGTTTTCTTCGCTGTCATTTTATCAAAGTGGGGAGCTTGTCGTGTGTGAGAGCCCCTATCTCATCCAAGGCCTATCGCGCATGGGAGCTCCCTTGTTGTTCGAGGCCGGTCGCGTGCGAGAGCCCTTGTCTCGCTCAAGGCCTGTCACGCGTGCTCAAGGCCTGTCACGCGCGGGAGCTCCTCTCTTGCCGAAGGCCTGCAGCTTGTGGGAGGTCCTCTCTTGCCTAAGGGAGATGTCATGTGCGGGAATCATTGCTCACCTGTTTTGCCGTTTATGTGCCAATTTGCTATCTTGGATAGCCCATGTTCGAGTCACGTGCTGCGCAAAATAATTTTCGCATTATTTGTGTGCGCCTCCTTGCGGTAGAGTGGCATGCACGTGGACCTTACGCATATGCTTGCGGCTGAGTGGTCTACCGCGTGGGTTGTGGTTGTGCGAATTGCTTTGTCGCATGAGCCTTGCACGCAACAGATTGTTCTTTCATGTGAATAGTCTACCGTATGCACCTTACCCGTGACAGACTGTTTTGTCGCGTGAAATAGTCTGTCGCATGCATTTTACCCAAGACGGATTTGTTTTGTAGCGTGAAACCTGCGTGCGCCAGACTAGTTAAAAAGAGTGGAAGCAATAGGGTGGCTCGCCTATGCTTGCGACAGAGTGGCATGTCACACGGCCTGTCGCGTGACTTGAGTTAACTCGCAACAGAGTGCCTATCGCATGCTTGTAGTCACATAAATTTGCAGTGTAGCACGCACCTTTCAAGCGACAGATTGTTCTATCGTATGCGTGAGCCATCTCTTACCGAAGTAAATAATCTTTTACGAAATGTTCACAACAATGAAAAGTGTAGCTCCTTGCACGCTAATTGAAAAGAAATTAATAAGCAAGCCGTTGTAAAGTGCAACTGTCTGCACAAGGCTGAATCAGAAACGCATCTGCAAGCAATCAGATGATGACTAAAACAGAGGCACGAGTGGCTTTGAATGAATGCGGCTTGGGTGGTTATGGCAACGACAGTGCAGGCCTTGAGAAGAACAAGTGCAGGAGCAGACGCAGGTTGTCGGAGATGTGCCAGCTACCAGATAACATTGAAGGCTATGGCCAAGCCTATGTACTGTCAGAAGACCAGAAGCTTGATTGGGGTGACATGCTTTAGCTTTTTCCCTTTTATTTGTCAGAGCACGTCATTGCTTATCTCAACTCTAAATTAAAGTTTTCTTTTTCTTCAACACAAGCGGTATTTCACTTTGCTTCCTTCTCACGCCGAGAGTCAAACCCCAAGTTGACCCCAGTTTCGGCGTTGCTTCTCACCACTGCCACCGTTAATTACTTGAAGAACTCCTGCTTCCTTTTCCTTGTCAGTTTTCTTCTATTAATTTTTTGAAAACCCAAGGCCGTCTAAAATTTTCTTCTCTTGTAAATTCAGTCTTCTTTATTTTCTGTGTAGTTTTTACCGGCGTATGCTTTCGAGTCTATATTTTAACTCTTGACTTTTGCCACGTAAGGAAAAAGACTGTGGTTCAATTCCACAGCGTGCTTATCCCATCAATCAACGAATCGCTTCTTGATGTTGCCCACGCGGGAGGCTCTCTCGCCCAAGCTCACAAATGCGAAAGCCACTCTCTCGCCAGCCATTGATGATTTTAATGATCACATGTCTGTCATGCACTAGGTTCCTGAAGCAATTTTTCTAAGGCCTATCGCCCACGCGGGAGGCTCTCTCGCCCAAGCTCACGAATGCGAGAGCCACTCTCTCGCCAGCCATTGATGATTTTAATGATCACATGTCTGTCATGCACTAGGTTCTTGAAGCAATTTTTCTAAGGCCTGTCGCCCACGAGGGAGGCTCTCTCGCCCAAGCTCACGAATGCAACCACTCTCTCGCCCAGCCTGTCGAATGCGAGAGCTATTCTCTCGCCATACCAAAAGGTTTGTCGCATGTTTTGCGCGCGCGAATGACTCTGTAGCATGCACCTCGGGCGCGACAGACTATTCTGTCGCGTGAATCTTTGCATGCGGCAGACTATTTTGTCACGTAATTTGTGCACTTTTTCGCAGCCTACATATCCGGTCTTTCGCAAATCGTCTTTCACAATTTTTTATGGCTTTTTTGTTTGTTTCCCACAGACGGCGCCAATTGTTGTTGCCCAAAACAACAATGATTTGTTTGCTGACGTCGATCCTTGTCTTCTTCCTCCACGAGTCTCCGTGAACTCTACAAAATAGAAAACCAAAACCCCTGCGCGCGCACTCCGATGCTTAAGTCAGACCAGGTTTTGGCAGAGTTTCAGTAGGCAAATAGAGCTCAGAGTTCAAAATAATATCTGTGACCTATTTATAGGAGTGATTTTGCGCGTAATTACCTTTATGACCCACAGCTTAATAAATAACCCAGTGGATCATTTATGGGCCTTCTGAGTCCTCTTTCCTCTTGGGCTTAAATTATCATTCGGCCTAATTGTCTTCAGCTTGATTTATAGAAAAGCCCAGTGGTCTTTAACCTGACTCACATCAATACTAAATGCTTAATTTAAAATCAAATTTTTTGGTATTTTTTAATTAAGGACATAATTTTTAATTTGAACCAATTACATACTAAACATTTGTGAAAATAATCAATTAACTGTTTTTTTTAACGAGAGTGAATTACTTTTTCTGTTTAAGAGAGTGAAACACTAATAAAAGAATTTTTTTAAAAAAATGATTGTAAAAGCACAGTTTTTTTTACTTATTTTTTTCTTCTATCTACTCTTTTTCACTCTCTCATCCTCTCTAAATCTTCCTCTCTCTCACTTTTTTTTTTTTGTAAAACCCAAATAATAGTGGTCGACTGACCACCCACCGCGTTTTGCCAGTGACGTAAAATCTTAAATTTTTTTATCAACTTTTCTACATCTTATTTTTTCCAGCCGGAGTAGCGTCAACGAAGGGAAGGGTAACTCGACGGTCACGTTGTTTTCAAGAGGTATCCCAAAATGATCCCGATTAAGCCAACAAGAATTACATATATGAATGTAATACCACTATTACCTCTTTTGGCTACACGTCTCAAGAGTTCCAGTTCTCGCTAAAGCTAATAAATTAGAATTACTGTAACAAATAAATCAGGCAGTGAGTTCTTTTTTTTTTTGGTAGGCAGCTCTCGACTCTGGATTTTTGGTGGAGATTCAAGTGATAGACATCTAAAAAGAAGAAGGCGTCGAGTAAGAGGGCGTGGATTTTGGGGTGTGTAAGAATTTTTTAAGAGAATCAAAGCCCAAAGAAACTCAGGAAAGAACGAAGGATACTATAAAACCGAAAGAATCTCTAAAAGATGTGTTAGGAAAATGGAGAGATAAGATAAGTAGATCTTGATTGAGTTTGAGGATCAGGCCAAAAAAAAGTTTGAGTAATTTCTTGTTTGGCCAATAATAAAATTTGAAAAAAATTAAACAATTATTTTTTTCTAAATTTTTTTTGTGTAAATTACAGATATCTTTGTCCATTTTAACGGTCTGAGATAAATTCTTTTTGGGTCTTCATTATGGTTAGGGCTCCTCACCCCTTCCCAAAAGTGTGTTTAGTGGGAATCGAATTTGAGAGCTTTTCCCACAAACTCAATTTACGTTGCCAATTGAGCCATAACTCATGGGTTTTTAAAATTTTTTAATCAAAATTAATTAAATAAAAAATTTTAAAACCAATAAATTGCTACAATGTGTAGCCATTAAAAACTTAACTATGTGTCTTTCACTCCCATTAAAACATCCTTAATTGATAAATTTCGAAAAAGTTTAGTCCTGATTTGAGTCAAATTAAATATTGTATCTTTAATTGAAAAATAACCAAAAGATTAAATCCTAAATTGAGCATTTAGCCATTATTTATTCTTCGCTCTAGCATAAATCGATCCAATATAATATATAAAATAATATATTATTTTTTATATTTATATAAGAGATCTTCATTGTGTTTTTAATTTAATTAATCGATTTAATTTGACTAATCAATTTGTTATTGAATTAATTTAAATTGGTTTACAAGAATAATTTTAAAGAAATTTTAGTTTTCAAATGATTCAATTTCTAATCAACTTAATCGAAATTTTAACTGAAATATAAAAAATTTAAAAATAAAACTAAAAACATATGAAACCCAAAAATATGTTAATGTTTAGAGTTTGAATGATGTTTTAAATTAATTGTTTTTAAAGTTTTTAACTTAATATTTTGGTATTTAAATATTTAGTTAGATGCTTTTTATTTAGTTTATTTTAAATATGAAAAATTAAAATTAAAAATATAATATAACTTAAATGAATTTTATTATTCAATTAATTTAATTTTGGTTAATTTGGCAGCACCCCTACTAATATATACCATAAAAGATAAATATATAATATTATAATATTTAAAAAATAAGTTTTTCTTTAAGAAGTACATGATATTAAACAAACAAAAACAAAAAGTTTACAACTAAGTCCGTATGCGAAAGACGACTCCCATAATATCATACATAGCACATTTCCTCACTGTGGGAGGAAGAGTTTCAAAGCAAAAGAGACCGATATCTAAGGAGGTTCCAAGCTTGGCAAGAGCATCAGCACAAGTATTTGCCTCTTTAAACACATGTGATATCTTCACATTTCCTAGCTACTACATTAGGTGCTTGCAATCAATCACAATAGGGTAGTAAGTATAAGAAACAGGGACACCTTCATTCACATACCTTACAACATTTCGTGAATCCAGTTCCACTGAAGATTATGAAGGCCTTGTCTCTTAGCAAGTTGGAGACCATCTCGAATAGCCCATAGGTCAGCACACATGCTATTAGCTATGCCAATGTTTCTTGCAAAGCCTCCAACCCAGTTCCTCAAATGGTTTCTGAGGATTCCTCTAGCTCTTGAAAGTTTTAGACACCCCTTTGCTGAACCATCAGTGTTGAGTTTAAAGGAATTAATTGAGGGTTCTAGCCAACATTAAAGGCATATCTATATTTAGCATTTCATCTGTCTCCTATAATCGCCCAATATTCTTTGGCCATTTTCATAAGAGCCGAACTTCAATTGTTAGTAGAGTCTATGACTCCTTGAAAAACCATCTTGTTTCTAGACATCTAGATAAGCCATATAGCACTTGAGAAAAGAAAGTTCCAAGGAACACCAAAAGCATCAAAGATCATGCTGTTATTACAATTGTTAAGAAACCAGTCAGTGATGCCAGGGTTAAAGAAATTAGTTAGAACTTCAGGCAAGCATAGAGCTTTCCATTTCTCCTTAACAATCACACAGTCACATAAGCAATGGTTGATTGTTTTAGCCTCTGAGTTGTAACTGGGGCAAAGCGAGGAGATATTCGTTCCCCTTTCATAAAGAAGCTGTCGAGTGGGGATTTTGTGGTGGTAATAGCTATATAAGAAATGTTGGATCTTTGGGAGTGTTCTTATTTTCCATATGGCTTTCCATTCATTTCTTGACCCTCCATTGCATTTCTAGTCAATTTGTAGGTAAAGCTTAAACTAAATAGCCCTGAAGGGCTATCCTTCTAACTAATGCAAACCCTTTCTTTAGATTCTCCTTAAGTAGGCATACTAGAAATTTTACGTTGGATATCAGTTAGGATAACTGTACTAAGGGAGTTAAAATCCCAATCACTTTGTTCATTGATCACTTCTTTAACCAGATTATTAGCATCTCCAGGTAACCAAGGTCTATGAATAATTGAATTAAGGGAGCCAAGCTCCATCTAATCATCTGACTAGAAAAGCAATTGGTTGCCTAAATTGACAATCCATCTTAGTCCTTTCTGAATCACACCTGAGCCTTTGCGCATTGCAAACCATATTAGGGAACATTCTTTTCTTTTGAATTCTCCATTTCTAAAGTATTTTTCTTTGAGAATCTGAACCCACATGTGGTTTGGTTCATTGAGAAATTTCCAACCCAGTTTCTTCATGTTTGTTTTATTGAGTATTCTCATGTCTTTTATACTAAGACCTCTCTCATCCTTAGAAAGGGTGATATTGTCTCAGTTAGTCCAATGCATCTTCCTATTAGTGTCTGTTGAGCCCCAAAGAAAATTTCTAGTAATTTTATTAATCTCATTACAAACACTTACTAGAATGGCTACTCCTTGCATATAATACATGGGGATTAACCCAAGAACAGATTTGATAAGGGTAGTTCTTCCCGCGAGAGAAGAAGTTTGGATTTCTAACTAGTAAGCTTCTTATTAAGTTTATCAATGATAAATCTATAACTAGAAGCTTTCCTAGTATTAGATATGGGGAATCCAAGGTATTTGCCCTCTAGTAATATTCATTTCTAACCTTTCACCAAGAAAGTTTTGGACTTTCTCGAAAGTGTTATCAAAGGACATGACAGAGGACTTAGAGAGATTAATAGTTTGCCTTGACAAATCACAAAATTCCTTAAGAATCCTTTTGATGGAATTACACATTCTTTCATTTGCTTTCCCCATGAGCATCAAATCATCAATGAAGAAAAGATGAGAAATCTTAGGACCCCCTTTAGAAATCTGAATTGGTTCCCAATTCCCTTCTTCACATTCCTCAAGGATCTTAAGATAAAGATATTCCAAGCAAAGGACAAAAGTATAAGAAAATAAAAGGTCCCCTTGATGAATGCTTTGTGAGGGAAGAACAATCGAATCTTGATCGCAATTGATAAGAATAGTCATAGAGATCGAAGAAATGCAAGACATATTCAAATTAATCCAACTCTCTTGAAATTTGAATAACTTCAAGATTTTTCAAATGATACTCCATTCAAGCTTGTCATATGCTTTTCTAAGGTCAACTTTAACCGTCATGTAGCCTATCTTTCCATTCTTTTTCTACATTGAATGGATAATTTTTTGGGCAACAATGACATTGTCTTTAGCTTTCCTACTGGTAGTGAAGCTTGATTGAAAAGGATGATGCATCTTGAAAGAAAGGGTCTGATGCAATTCACCATAACCTTAGTAATCACCTTATAGATAATGTTACAAAGACTAATGGATCTAAATTGTTGAATACACTCTAGGTTACTTGTTTTTGGTATAAGACAAATGAGACACTTATTCACTTTGTCAGGAACTTTTTTGTGTATCAAACACTTTTTTGATGAACGAAATCAAAGATTCACCAATTGTCTCTAAACATCTTTGGTAAAATATTAGGTGTAATCAATCAAGCCTAGTGGCTTTCAATGGTTTCATATCGAAAATTGCTTTATGAATTTTAGCAACCTTCAAAGGAGAGTTTAAAGACGTGCATTCACTCTCAAGAAAAGGGTTGCTAATAGAGCTACTAAGTGAATCTTCCAAAAGGTTATGATCTAGAGAGGAGCTATAAAGATTGGTGAAAAATTTAGAGATAATGTTCTTAATCACATTTACTCAACAAGAGCAATTTCCCGCCTCATCTTTAAAGGATAGGATTTTATTTTTCCTCTTATGTTGTATAGTACTTAAATGGTAGAATCGAGTATCGCGGTCTCCATCATTAATCCATTCGACCATAGCCTTTACTACCCAAAGTTCTTCCTTAAGCTTGAGAACTTGCAAGTATTCCTCCTCCAAACTTTCCTCTATGTCCTGAAGCCAAGGATTTGGTCTCATATAGAGATCTTTGGATGCCTTTAAGTCTTGTACAGATTTTTCTCTTGTAAAAGATTTTTGAAAAACGTTTTATTCTGAAAGTAGATTATGCATACAATATTTCAAGTTAATCGAAAATATTTAACTATTAGTTTGGTAGTACTAAAATTTCAATCATTAATATATATTGAAAAATATGCTATTCTTGATTAAAGTGATAGGTATATCAGATCGACTTGAAAATTTTATATGCATAATGGATATAAGTAGGTTATTCAATCTAACGATTGGTTTATAAAAATATTCATCTTACATAAAGTTATAAAAATTGCATTGTGAGAATCTTGTATTCTGGTACTGTTACACATGTAGGACTACTCACCACTGTTCAATTCCTGTGTATGTCGCAGGTATGACTGGATACAGTAAAGAAGGTCCCACAGGCCTTATAGTGCCCAAATGGACATGAGACTGGACGTATATTGCACGAGAAGTCCAATAAGCCTATGGTAAGAATCTGGAACCCAAAATCCTCTATTTAGATTATTTTTGGGAAGTGCGACAACAATTTAGAAAATGACGATTAAAGACATAGCCCGGTTAAACTTTCGTAAATAACGGTCAAACTAAATTGACTTTTGACCTACTGACTGAAGTATGATAATCTACGTATAAATAAGTTCTACGCTATGTCAATAGATAGATCGAATCGGAGGTAAATTAGAAATTTACGCGATTGGTCAAGTGAGGGTTTTTTCGTAATTTCACCCTTACTGTTAGTCAAATCATAATAAAACCCCATCCATTCATTAAATTATATTCAATAATGACATTTAGTGATGAAATAAAATATTTTGGACTTAAATTGACTAGTTAAAAAAATTATAAAAGTTTAAGGGCAAAATTATCCAAAATTTTCATAACCCAGGGCATTTTGGTCATTTGGGTCATTTTACCATTAAGAGAAGCTTCTAAATTTCTATACATGATGCAACCGGCCACTCAACCCTATCATCTTCAACCTCACGACAAGGCATCCATAACCAAAGCTTGGAGAAAAGTAAAATCCAACAAAAACACCACTTAAATCACATTAAAACATAAAAATTCCTTCTACAAAGTTGTTATAAATTTGATTCTCTACAAGCCCAAACCAACTCGTTGTAAAATTGATAAAATCAAGAGGAAAGGAGTCCCGTAGATTTCGGCCAAGGTAAGATAAAATCATGCTTTTGTTTCTTTTAAGTTTTAATGATAGAAAATGATAGATTTAAGGTTCTAAACATGATTTTGATGTTAGATTGAACTAAATCACACTCAATCCTTCCTTTAGGGTTTCAACCATAATGAAGAACATGTGGATTCATGTGTTTTGATGCATAAAAATGGTACCAAATGAATGGAAAACAATGACTAAACATGAAATAAGTGATAGATTGTTGAAAAATCAAGAGAATCCCACCATGTTGATTTCGGCCATGGCAAGGGGAGAGGGGTTTAGTGCCCAATTCGATGTGTTCTAGGTTCCATCAGACTGTATAAATAAAGAGAAGACTATTGGTGAAGTCGGAATTTAAATCGGAGTTGATTTAAGCAAAGTGTGTTTTAGCACCAGTGTAAATTATACTAGGTTCAATGATCATTGTGGACAATGTAGTGGAATTTGATGAAGAAAAGCTTATTAGAATTGAATTATGGTGAATAATGGTGGTTGGCATAATGTTTTGCGGCCCGAGAGTGAAGAATTGTCGAGTGGTGCTATCGATAAGTTGATAGAAAAACGACAGGTAAGAGATGACTGTGGAAGCTGTAAGGATATTGTAAATGCATGTTTTGACTTAAAATAATTTTATGATATGGTTTGGAAAGCAATTGCTTTAGAATTGGTGAAATTGTGGACACTGGTTAGTTTATATACTGTATTTTCAATGCAGGAGGGTTAGGTTAGAAATAGCCATTATTCTGCCAAAAATTCTAGAAATTCTATGAAATTATCTTTAATGTTCTTAAATATGAGAAACAAATAAATTCTAAGTGATTTTCATATGCTTTATTAAAATTGCATATTTTTATTATTTACCGAAAAACAATATTTAAATATTCATGTTAATAAATTTTATGTACATGAAGGTACCAACATATGCTTATTAATGTTCTACAGATACATAGAATATTTTCAGAAAAGAATACTAAAGTGTGAATATTTTATGAATTTTTATTTCTGAACTGAATATATTTTTTAGTATATTTATTTATGGATTGATTGATGATATTATTATTATTATTATTATTATTATTATTATTATTATTATTATTATTGAAATTGATTTCATAAATGGTGTTTCTACTATATATAAACTGTTTTTAGACTATTAGGTCCTGTATAATGCTCATGTGTCACATGTTACTGTTACTACTATTACTATTGTTGATAAACCAACCAAGTTTTCAGCTTCCACAGTTGTCACTTGGCAAGTGTACACTGTGGACCACTGTGACTATGGCCATATGTCGTACTATTACTGTTTCTCCCTTCTTGGGATATTGTTATAGCATGATATTCATTGGGTGTTGCCTAGTCTCTGCTATACTGTACTGTTTATTGAACTGAAAATGTTACTGCTACCAAAATGAATGTTTTAAACATTGATTATACTGTGAAATTCTAAAGTGTTATTGTATCTGTTTACTGGATTTCTATACTGAACTGTTTACTGCAGTGTTTATATCTTGTTTTGTATATATATTGAAAATGCATAAACTGATTTCAAGTGATTTAAACTAGTTATACATGTCATCTTCAATTGATTACTCTCTATAGTCAGTACTAGAGACTAAGACACGACAAGTACTTCAAAGTACCTCCCATACTCCATCCGATTTCCCAACCGACTATAGTATCCTTCCTTATTTATACCTTAATGTATTTGTTGGCTCTACCGAGAGGGGGGTGAATCGGTTTTTCTAGTTATTTCTAATTTTCCTAACTCTTAATGCACAATCAAAGTCAAATAAACAACAATGAAATAAATGCAGTAAATAAGAGTAAGGGAAAGAGAAGCAAACACAAGTTTTATAGAGGTTCGGCCAATCTCTTGCCTACGTCCTCTCTCCTTGAACTCCTTGTCAAGGTTTTGATTCACCTCTTCCTTGAGAATGCTTACAAACCACTTGAAGGTGTGGCAAGACCTCTTACAATTTCTCTTGAGACTTTAGAAATCTCCCTCTAATCCTCTACCCTTGTAGTATTCCCACACTCTACAATATCAGACCTTACAAGGATAGCTCACCCCTTTGAATATATGATTTTTCAGTGAATGGGTGAAGAACACAGAAAACAATCTCACAAAATGGAGTTACAATAAAGATTTTCAGATTTCAGTTTCTCTCTTGAAGCTTGAATACTTTGGAATGCTTGTTCTACCTCCAAACTTCATAAATGTCTCTATTTATAACCCACCAAACGGATAGAACAGTTGGTGAAGCATTTAATGCAATTCCTCCTGTTGAAACCCTCAGAAACTAGCCGTTACTGTCAGGTCTCGGGCAAAGGGATCGATCTTGCTACAGTGGGGATCGATCCCTTTTCTCCAGAATGCTTTGCAACTTTCTCCCGGATGATTCAAGAGCCTTCTGCCACCTTGGGATCGATCCCTCTATAGTAGGGATCGATCCTTTTTGTCCAGTACACCTTCCTGCACTTAGTTGATTGCAAAGTTCAAGGCTTTTGTGATTTTAAGTTAGTTCAAAATCTTCTAACACGTTTCTAAGAGTGTTACTGACTTTTTGAAATCGCAATCCAAGACTTTGTTAAAATAAGTTCAATCATTGATTTCATTCAACGTAAATTTACTTGTATAAAGATCGTTTTTAAGCTTGCTTGAGTTTTGTCATTTTCAAAATACTTGTCACTTTAATGCTAACAATCTCCCCCTTTTTGATATGACAAAACTTAAGGTAAATTTGCTTATGTGTTTGAAGATTGAGGTTACTTGATTTTTGAAAAATATTACTCCCCCTTAATATTTGCTCCCCCTCAATTTAATATTTACCACATCATTTCTCCCCCTTTTTGTCATAACAAAAGAATAGAAACCATGGAGAGGAGTGGTTAGTGATAGAAATCAAGTTAAAGCAATAAGAACCAAATAAGTACTAGTATGGGGAGAGAAATAAAGATCAACTCAATGCCACTAAAGCACAATTAATGTCAGAACATGACATAGTCATTAACATATAAAACAACTAAAAGGCATAGCTAGCAAAGTCATTAACATAGTCATAGACATAGTCATTAACATAAAACAACTAGAAACCATAACTAGCAAAGTCATGAACATAGTCATTAACATAAAACAACTAGAAAGCATAACTAGCAAAGTCATGAACATAGGCATGAACATAAAACAACTAGAAAGCAGGACACATGTCACAAGAAGGAGGATCAACGCCTTGGAAAGGTCTTGTGATATTGCTCAACAAAGTCCTCGTGTTGATGCGAACATCCTAAATTTCATTGAACAAGGCAGCTTGGATGGCCTCAATGTGATCAAGTCGCTCACCCACGTCATGCTAAAAGTTTTAAAGCATATGCATGATC
Source organism: Heritiera fomes (assembly GCA_032173925.1). Lineage (NCBI taxonomy): Eukaryota > Viridiplantae > Streptophyta > Magnoliopsida > Malvales > Malvaceae > Heritiera > Heritiera fomes. The sequence goes on along the minus strand of JAPDPM010000001.1, from coordinate 20,401,280 downwards.
TGGTCAAGAGAGGCTGATGAGGAGCCGGAAGGTGCAGAAGATGTGGCTGCTGCAGGTGCGTCGGTTGCATCCGCTCCTTCTTCGCCGTCTGGTGCTGGAGCATGTTCGAGAGACGCAGGCTGACCATGACCCTTGACCCATTCGAAGGTGTCACCCACTTGATGAAGATACCATCCTAAGTTATGGAGGGTGGTGAGATTGATGGTGGTGTTGGCAGCCGGAAGCGTACCGATCTCACATGAGCAGTCAACGCCTTCACGAAGTAAGTAAAAGGCGAGAGGCTGAGGGAAGACAATGGATTTGACCTGGCCACGAACAATCTTCACCCAGTCATGAAGGATAAAGTGTAGGAGGTCTGGTCGTTCGCCATCGGGTTCATGAATATGATGGAGCCAAAAACGATCAAGTTTGCGAAGGTGAGAATATCGGGTGCCAAGAGGGCGGAGATTCCATGAAATGATGATATGGAGGAGATGTACGAAGACAGGAAGGTCACTTGCACGATTATCGGTAACAGGAAATACCAAAGGTACATCGATATTGTCATAGATATCACCGTCGTCAGGAAGTCTGAAGGCAAGGGAGAGGGATTGCGTGGTCAGTTCAATATTTTTGCTCATGACATAAGACCTAATCCCGACAACTGTACATTCATCATTTGGATCATAGATGATGTCAGCATTGGAAAAGAAGGCGCGAATGATGTTCACTGGGATCGGAGTATTGATTTTGAGGAATTGGGTCCAACCCCATTCATTGAACTTGGCGAGGTAAGGAAAATGAATTGACTCAAGGAAGTCGAAATCAATAGGACGCCAATGCTTAATGGGCATATTGGCAAATTCGACTAGAAATTTGGTTTTCTCATTAACATGGCGAAAGCAGCGGTTAAAGGTGGTTAGTATGGAGGATGAGGAAGAGGAAGCATGGGTTTTGCGTTTTGAAGCAGTGTGCTTAATCTTAGTAGCCATGTGGAGAAGGAAAAAGATAGGAAATTTCGTTGAGGACTTTTATCAAACAGGTGGTGGGCACAAGTTTGGTGAACTATGGATGAGTGTGTGGGAGAGATATGATCTAATCAACAACAGAGAGCCACAACCCAATATGCATTTATCAATTATGACAATGAATTTCTGATGAATAACTACAACTAGGCTAAGTAAAATTCCTAGAAAAGACAAGTGCCAAATGAAGTGAGCACCTAGATGGAGAGGAAATTAATGCAAGAAAAGTAATTGGGCAGTCAAGATATAATGCAAGAAACGATAAATGCAAGAGAAATTGAATGAAAAGTGAGAAAAACTTACAATTAAAATGTTGGGTGAATAGTAACCATGGTGGGGAAGAAGAAAGGAAGAGATTTTGTCAGGAAATGAGGAGGGGAAATGAAAAAGAGAAGGAAATGAGAAAGATTGGTGAAAGAATGAAGCGATTTGGTGGAGAAATGAGTGAGATAGAGAAGTTTGAATGAGAGAAAATGGTGAATGGCGTTTGGAAAGGAAGAGGAAGATGAATAGTTGAAAAGAGGAGAAGAGGCCGACGGTTAAAAACACCTTGGAGGCAAATCTGCCACGAGGGGATCGATCCCCTACTGTAGGGGGATCGATCCCTTTTAGGCAGATTGCTTCCCAAAGTCCAGGAAGCTATTCTGGCACTAGGGGATCGATCCCCTACTGTAGAGGGATCGATCCCTTTTAAGCAGAATGCTTCCCATCACTCAGAATGTTGGCCAGACAGACTTAGAAATCAATCCTATTTGAGAGGAATTGTCTCCGCAGTCACATGGCTTATTTATGATGCACAAAAATGATTTGAAAACAATGAAACTTATGTATTTTTACCATGTTAAAATCAAAAACTGATTTTTGCAATTGAGATGCATGAAATGAGTTTGAAAACTGCAGAAACAGTGCAAAATATTGCAGAAAAAATGCAGAACCTTGCATAAGTATGCAGAAATAATAAGTGAACATGGCTGTGATAGTGTCTTAACATTAGAAATGTGTTTTGGCTAATGAATGAATTTTAACATGAGCAGAACACACAAAATTCAACAGTTCAATCTTAAGGAGCTATGAACATGAACAGTAACATATCAAACCAACTTTTGTCATTCATTCAACATCAAATCAATTCAAGGAGCATTCATAATGCCTAATTCACCTCTAAGAGTGCAAAATCTCTCCTTGTCTAAGGGCTTTGTGAAAATATCAGCTAATTGGTGCAAGGTGTCCACATACTCTAGAATTATGTCTCCTTTTTGCACATGATCTCGTATAAAATGATGTCTAATCTCAATGTGCTTGGTTCTAGAGTGCTGGATGGGATTTTTCGTAAGATTGATGGCACTAGTGTTGTCACACCTAATGGGAACTTGATTCATTTCTATTCCATAGTCTCTCATTTGTTGCTTAATCCATAAAACTTGAGCACAGCAACTTCCGGAAGCTATATATTCAGCCTTGGTTGTGGATTGAGCTACACTATTTTGTTTCTTAGAGAACCATGAGATGAGCCTACTTCCTAAGAATTGGCATGTTCCCGATGTGCTTTTCCTATCCACTTTGCATCCACCAAAATCCGCATCGGAATAAGCATGGAAATCTAGTGTAGAATCTTTAGGATACCAAAGTCCTAAGGAGGAAGTGTCTTTGAGGTATCTAAGGATTCTTTTTACTGCTTGTAGGTGCGATTCTCTAGGGGATGACTGAAATCTAGCACACAAGCATACACTAAACATTATATCGGGTCTACTAGCAGTTAAATATAGTAATGAGCCAATCATAGACCTATATTGTTTAGTGTTTACACATTTTCCTCCTTCATCCTTATCAAGCTTAATATTTGTGCTCATATGTGTAGAGAAAGGTTTAGATTCATCCATTCCAAATCTTTTGAGCAAATCTTTAGTGTACTTAGCTTGATTTATGAAAATACCTTCTTTACATTGTTTAACTTGAAGTCCTAGAAAGAAGGTTAATTCTCCCATCATACTCATTTCAAATTCACCTTGCATTAGTTTAGAGAAATTTTTGCACAATGACTCATTTGTAGATCCAAAAATGATATCATCTACATAAATTTGAACTACTAATAAGCCATGACCCTTAGATTGAATAAACAAGGTTGTGTCTACCTTTCCTCTTGTAAAACCTTTTTCGTTTAAAAACTTTGAAAGTCTTTCATACCAAGCTCTAGGAGCTTGTTTTAATCCATATAAGGCTTTTGAAAGTTTGAAAACATGGTTAGGAAATTTTGGATTTTCAAAACCGGGAGGTTGCTCAACATAAACCTCTTCATTTATATAACCATTTAAGAAAGCACTTTTCACATCCATTTGATATAACTTAAAATCCTTGTAGCATGCAAAAGCAAGTAGCATTCTAATGGCTTTTAATCTAGCTACCGGAGCATAGGTTTCATCATAGTCTATTCCTTCTTCTTGTCTATAACCTTGAGCCATTAACCTAGCCTTGTTTCTAACAATAATGCTATTTTCATCCATCTTATTCTTGAATATCCATTTGGTTCCAATGATGGGATAATCTTTAGGTCTTTCTACTAATGTCCACGCTGTACTTCTTTCAAATTGATTTAATTCTTCTTGCATGGCCATAATCCAATTTTCATCATTCAAAGCCTCATCCACTTTCTTTGGCTCAAATTGTGACACAAAGGCTACATGTTGACATATGTTTCTATAGGTTGACCTAGTCCTAACTCCAATGGAAGAATCTCCAACAATATCATTATCTTTGACATATCCAAGTTCTCTAGGACACCTAGATTCCTTGTCAATTATTTCTTGTTCCATGGACTCCTCATTTTTGTTAATAGCAAGATCTTCTAATTGTTCTCTAACATTCTTATCTTGAGATGGATCAACTATAGGTTCATCAAAGATCTCTACTTCATCGTCAAGATTGGTTCTACTAGTGATATTTGATTCATCAAAGATTACATGTATTGACTCTTCTACTACAAGTGTTCTTTTATTAAAAACTTTATAGGCCTTAGAATTTAGAGAATAGCCAAGAAAAATACCTTCATCACTTTTAGCATCAAATTTTCCTAAATTATCCTTACCATTGTTCAAAACAAAACATTTACATCCAAATGGGTGAAAATAACTTATGTTAGGTCTTTTTCCTTTATAAAGCTCATAGGGGGTTTTCTTTAAAATAGGCCTTACCATAGCTCTATTTATAACATAGCAAGAAGTGTTTACTGCTTCAGCCCAAAAATATTTAGGTAAGTTATTTTCACAAAGCATGGTTCTAGCCATTTCTTCTAAGGTTTTATTTCTCCTTTCAACTACCCCATTTTGTTGAGGAGTTCTAGAAGCTGAAAAATTGTGGCTAATACCATTTTCATTGCAAAATATATCAAAACCAAGATTTTCAAATTCTTTTCCATGATCACTTCTAATGCTTGAAATAGAGTAACCTTTTTCATTTTGAACAAGTTTTGAAAAAACAGTGAATTTTTCTAAGGCCTCATTTTTAACACTTAAAAAGAACACCCAAGTAAACCTAGTGTAATCATCAACTATCACAAATCCATAGTGTTTCCCTCCTAAACTAGTTGTCCTAGTTGGTCCAAAAAGATCTAAGTGAAGAAGTTGAAGTGATCTAGAGGTAGTGACACACTTCTTAGGTTTAAATGAAATTCTTTTGTGTTTTCCTCTTACACATGCCTCACAAACTTTGTCATTTTCAAATTGAAGCTTAGGCAACCCTACCACTAAGTCTCTTTTGGCTAACTGAGACAACACATGCATGCTAGCATGGCCTAATCTTCTATGCCATAACCAAGGTTCATCTTCTCTAGTAGCCATAAAGCATAAATTTTTGCTATTAAGTTCATTTAAATCCACAATATAAATATTTCCTTGTCTATGTCCAATAAACACAATTCGATTAGATTTGGCATTAACAACATTGCAACACAAATCATCAAACATAACTTTAAATCTCTTATCACACAATTGACTAATACTAAGCAAGTTATGTTTCAAGCCTTTAACATACAAAACATTTTCAATGGTTGAGGAAGAGTTACCAATAGAGCCAATTCCTTCAATTTGTCCTTTGGAGTTGTCTCCAAACGTGACCTCTCCACCACTTTTATGCTTTAAGTACTTGAATTGGCTCTTGTCTCCCGTCATGTGTCTAGAGCATCCACTATCAAGGTACCAATGCTCCTTGGACTTAGCCTTGTAGCAATACTCTTCCTCCTACAAACACATCAAACTTTCATCTTAGGTACCCAAATTTTCTTGGGTCCTTGAGAGTTAGTATCAATAATTTTTGATCATTTAGTAATCCATTTCAACTTTAAAGACTCATCATTTGAATTCAAAACATGTTTAGGTACCCAAATCTTGATAGCCATTTTTCCTCTAATTATGGTCTTCCTAGAGGTGCATGCTTGTGAAGAATGTCCTAGTTTGTTACATAATGGGCACAAAGCAAATTTTCTATCTTTAACTAGGAAGTTTTTAAGATGACTCTCTTTGTTAGATGCATTATAGCCTAACCCTTCTCTATCAAAGAATGCTCTTTGAGTTTCTAGCATTTGATCAAGTTTTTGTTGACCCATGTAAAATCTAGAAAAGGAGTTATGCAAATTAGTGTTCTTCTTATTTAATTCTTCAATTTCTAGATTAGCATTTTCTAATTTCTTCTCACATTCTAACTTAACATTCACAAGCATTTCATTTTCCTTTTTCAACTTAGAGATCATTTTCTTATATTTCAAGTTCATGCATTCAAATTCATTGGCCAATTCATCAAATGCATCTTGTAATTCATCAAAAGTGTATTCATGAGTATCTAGCAAGTTAGAAGTTACCTTCTCATCTTCAAAAGCCATGAAGCAAAGGTTAGCTACTTCATCTTCCACATTCTCTTCATCGGAGGAGTCACTATCACTCCAAGTAGCCACCATTGCTTTCTTCTTTTGTTTCTTTTCATTTTGCTTCCTATACAAAGGACAATCAAATTTAATATGGCTAGGTTTTTTGCATTCATAACATATAATTTGGTCCTTATCTTTCCTACTAGTTTCACCTCTATTTAACTCTCTCCTAGGGGGTCTCCTAGGGGGTCTCCTAGAGTTTCCACTAGCTCTCATCCTCATGAATTTATTGAACCTCTTGGCGAACATGGCCATTTCTAAATCTTCTTCATCACCACTTACATCATGATCATCTTTTGATTCCTCACTTGTGGTGGATTTTAGTGCTACTCCAACTTTCTTTGGGGGATCTTGATTTCTCTTAATTTTCATCTCATAAGTGAGCAAGGATCCTATAAGTTCATCTAATGATAGTGTATGAGGGTCTTTGGATTCCTCAATGGCAGTGACTTTAGCTTTCCATGATTTGGGTAAGCTATTGAGAATCTTTTTCACCATCTCTACATTTGAGTACGTCTTCCCTAAAGCTTTAAGACCATTTATTATGTCCGTAAACCTAGTAAACATGTCACTAATTGACTCATCATTCTTCATTCTAAATAGTTCATAGTCTTGTGTGAGCATGCCTACTTTGGTTTCTTTGACTTGTGTGGTTCCCTCATGTGTGATAGCTAGTTTATCCCAAACTTGTTTAGCATTCTCACATTGTGACACTCGATTATACTCATTTGGTCCTAATACACAAAAAAGTGTGTGCATTGCTTTAGCATTAAGTTGAGCTATCCTAATATCATTAGTATCCCATTCATCTTCTTTCATAGGTACATCCATCCCATCTACTTTCTTAATAGGGATAAGGGGACCTTTAACAATAACTCTCCATACTTCATAATCATTAGCTTGAATAAATAGCATCATTCTAGTCTTCCAATAAGCATAGTTTTCACTATTAAAGAGTGGAGGTCTAACCGTAGAGTGTCCCTCTCCTACCAAGGGTGTAGACAAACTAGTTTGAGCCATTAGTGATCGTTTATACTCAATAGATGTTAATCTAAGTCAATCTCGAGCCCAAGCTCTGATACCAATTATTGGCTCTACCGAGAGGGGGGTGAATCGGTTTTTCTAGTTATTTCTAATTTTCCTAACTCTTAATGCACAATCAAAATCAAATAAACAACAATGAAATAAATGCAGTAAATAAGAGTAAGGGAAAGAGAAGCAAACACAAGTTTTATAGAGGTTCGGCCAATCTCTTGCCTACGTCTTCTCTCCTTGAACTCCTTGTCAAGGTTTTGATTCACCTCTTCCTTGAGAATGCTTACAAACCACTTGAAGGTGTGGCAAGACCTCTTACAATTTCTTTTGAGACTTTAGAAATCTCCTTCTAATCCTCTACCCTTGTAGTATTCCCACACTCTACAATATCAGACCTTACAAGGATAGCTCACCCCTTTGAATATATGATTTTTCAGTGAATGGGTGAAGAACACAGAAAACAATCTCACAAAATGGAGTTACAATAAAGATTTTCAGATTTCAGTTTCTCTCTTGAAGCTTGAATACTTTGGAATGCTTGTTCTACCTCCAAACTTCATAAATGTCTCTATTTATAACCCACCAAACGGATAGAACAGTTGGTGAAGCATTTAATGCAATTCCTCCTGTTGAAACCCTCAGAAACTAGCCGTTACTGTCAGGTCTCGGGCAAAGGGATCGATCCTGCTACAGTGGGGATCGATCCCTTTTCTCCAAAATGCTTTGCAACTTTCTCCCGGATGATTCAAGAGCTTTCTGCCACCTTGGGATCGATCCCTCTACAGTAGGGATCGATCCCTTTTGTCCAGTACACCTTCCTGCACTTAGTTGACTGCAAAGTTCAAGGCTTTTGTGATTTTAAGTTAGTTCAAAATCTTCTAACACTTTTCTAAGAGTGTTATTCACTTTTTGAAATCGCAATCCAAGACTTTGTTAAAATAAGTTCAATCATTGATTTCATTCAATGCAAATTTACTTATATAAAGATCGTCTTTAAGCTTGCTTGAGTTTTGTCATTTTCAAAATACTTGTCACTTTAACGCTAACAGTATTGTTAGGAATTAAACGTTTTATGCATATAGGTTTCATAGTATCAGTCTTGCATACGATTTTCTTACTGAGCACCTTAGCTCACCCTTTATTTTTTCACTCCATAGATTATTTGCAATGACCTACTGATATACCGTTCCACGGATTTAGCTACGCTTTAGTACCCTGAGACAGCAGTGAGTGGATCCTGAAGGTATATTTTATTTCTTTTATATGTTCAGACTTATTATGTACAGTATTACATTTGCATAATTCATGTACAGGGGATGTAGAACTTGAAACGAATATTGAAAATAATATTTTGTTGTAAATATTGATATCCGATTTACATAAAATTTCATTTTATATAATGTATTATTGTTAAAGTGAGTGTGATAAAGGCATCACAGACAACCCAACCATCTTACTGTGTGTGTGAATATGGATAATTACTGTGTATTACGGATCGTGACAGTTTGATTGGTATCAGAGTAAGGTTGGTCTGATGTCTATGGGTGTTTTTATGTTTAAATAGGAATACGTCACTTGTAGTACTGCATAGTCTGAATGTATAAATGATTCATGCAACTGAAAATCGATTTGAATGTCTGTGCTGTGCAGAAATAGGTAGGCGAAAGGTTACTAGACGAGGTAAAGGACGCAGTAGGGTGGAGCCGATTCTGGAGCCAGCACCGGAACCGACCCCAGAACCTATACTCCCTCCGCAGCCCGAGAGTTCAAATACCAGAATTACGTAGGTGGAACGGATGTTGGTAGACTTTTTCACCATGTATAATGCAGAGAAAGCTGTTGACCGAGCTAGAGCAGCAACAACCTTGAAGTAGCACCACCCCTACCTCAGCTTGCACCGACATTGACAAAGCCAACTCCTAAGCCACAACTTGCTCCACAGCTTGAGCCCCAACCATAGGCAGCACCACAGGCACTAGCACAGCCATAACTTGTAGATATAGTCTTATTGTGATGTTAATTCGGTGCAGCAGTTTAAGAAGTTAGATCCTTCGAAGTTTAAGGAGGACAAGGATCCGATGGTGGACAAGCATTGGATTAATGCTATCGAGAAATTATTTAAGTATATGCAGTGCTCGGAGACGGAGAAAGTGGGCTTGGCAGTGTTCCAGTTGATTAATGATGCGGAGCACTGTTGGATTATGCCCTTAGAACCATTCATTAGATGATTGACTTTGGCATTTTTTTATGTATCATGACATTTTATTTATCATAGTTCATTATTATATTTGTCTTATAACTGCGTAATATAATCTTATATGATAATGTCCTTAGAATAGTAATAACACACTATTCTTAAAATATCCCTAGTCAAGTATTATTGTGAACAAGGATAACAATGATACGATAAGACTAGTATGTGGTTGACTGATGACCATTGTCATGGATATAGGATATCAAGTCATCACATAGGTACATGTTAGAGAACTATGTACTGGATCGACCCTCCATGAGAACGCTACATGGATTGTTATGAGTGTCATAAGCGATTCTCATAGTGATGATGGTGTATGTGATCCTTTGACTTGAGATCATCATAAATCCCAACATAGAGAATTACATACTTTAATGCTGCTAGATGTCATTCGTAACAGGATGGACTATAAAGGTAGTAATTGGGTATGCCTTGATCTATGTAGAGGGATGTTGAGTGATCAAGATAGGATTTATCCCTCTTATATAACAAGAGTGATGTCTTGGGCCCTTTGATAGAGTGAGACTAAGAAATGCATGACCGTGCTCGAATAAGTCAATATGAGATATTGATTTTATTTGTTTAATTAGTCCACTCAGGAATCAAGAAACGCTGATTAGACTATACAAGTGTGACACATTCCATGACTTGTGTCTAATCAAGACATCATAGGATAAAGGGATTAGACTACACGGTAACATCTATCACGAGTAAGGTTATGTCGAGTCATTGACATTCTCGTTACATGGGTAGCAATGATGTGTTGCTAGATACCGCTCATTGCCTATGACAATTTTGTCATTGCCATTGTTTTGAGAACCTATTGGGTCGCACACTTAGAACGGATCAATGAGGAGCTTAATTAATCCTATTCTGAAATCGATTAAAGATATATCTAATCCTATTCTGAATTGGATTAAGGATATATCTAATCCTATTCTAAGTAGGATTAGAGTTCTGTTTGGCAGTAAATTTTAGGGTAAAATTTACTGCCTATAAAAGGATGTTTTTCTAAAACATAGCCGCACTTTTTAAAAACAGAAAACAAAAACATTCCTTTTAATTGAAGCTAGCAGTTCGGTTATAAGGAATCAAAAGCTCTTTAAGGCTTCTGATCGTGAGACGTTCAAGAGTCGTGAGATCTGTTCGTGTGGATACCATAGAGGCAGGAACGAAAAGTTGCTGCTTGTGACTCGACCAACGACAGAAAATTCAGAGAAAACGTTAGGTAAAATCTCGAAACCCTAATCAGGCAACTCTCCGAATCTATCTTGGTGGAGGCCGAATGATTTAAATTCCGCTGCGTGTTGTTTCGGTTTCCTTCAAGCACTAGTAGAAATCTACTCAGACAGTGTTATTAGCTTAGCATCCCAATGGTGACTTGGATGATATTTTTGGAGGCATTCCATAGATAGTATATTCCCCGTATAGCGCAGAAGAAATTACAACAGGAGTTTTTAGAGTTGACTTAGGGGAGTATGATCGTGGATCAGTACGAGTCCAAATTCACCACTTTTAGCCGATTTGACCCTCAACATAGATGAGTGAGGAGCACAAGATTGATAGATTCATGGTAGGTTTAAGGCCTTCCATCAGGACCTGATTAGTCCCATTTGATATCAGATCTTATGATGAGGCGGTGAAACGAGCACAGCTCTGCAAGCAGGACTATGAGCAGTTTCACGTTAATACGGGTTCTAAGGGTAGAGGTAAGGGAAAGGAAAAGGTGAAAAGGGGATTGGATGATTCGATAGGGAGATGGCAACCTAAAAAGGCCAAGACATCGGGCATCAAGATTTTAGAGGATAGACCAGTTAAATCTGCTGCTACTGCCCCTACTACTAGCTCTAGCACTACTCAGAGAAGTACCGAGACCAGATGTGCACATTGTGGGAGGTTGCATGGTACCCGACCTTATTACATGCTTAATAAGGCCTGTTTCAGATGTGGACAAATGAGACATTTGGTGAGAGATTACCCGATGTTAAGAGAGGCAGCTGCATCCACAGTTCTTGCTACTGTTCCACCTCCAGCAGCCCCAGTACCTACTGAGTTAGAGAAGGTGACACCCTTACAACCGAGACGAGCAACAGCAGCAGAGAAGGGTAAGAAGGCAGTGACGCAAGGTCGAGTGTTCCCATTAAATCAGAAGGCTGCTAACACATCCACTGATGTTATTAAGGGTAAGATATATATTTTCGATATTTCAGTACTAGCATTATTTGATCCTGGTTCTACGCATTCCTTTGTATCACCTATTTGTGCTGATAAGATACTAGTAGAACCTGAACCCCTAGTGTATACCTTGCAAATCAATACGCCTTTAAAGAATCTCAAATAACTGATGTTGTGTATAGAAACTGTAAAGTGACAGTAGAAGAGAAGGAAACGACAGCTAACCTAATTTAGTTGAATATGTATGATTTTGATGTAATCTTAGGAATGGATTGGTTAGCTACGAATCATGTTAGTTTAGATTGTTACACTAAGTTTATTACCTTCTCTCATCCTGAACGTTACACTGTAAAACTATTAGATAAGTAATGAAAGTAAAATATTGTTACTAAATTGTTTGAGTGTTATGTGTGATGAGATTGAAGGTTACATTGCATATGTGGAGGATGTATAAAAGAAATGTCCAGAGTTGCCTGAGATTCCTGGGGTCAGGGATTTTCCCGATGTGTTTTCGGATGATTTACCAGGGTTACCACCAGATCAGGAGATTTAGTTTACCATTGACTTGGTACTTGGTATGAAGCCCATTTCTAAGCCCTCATATCGGATGGTATTAGTGGAGTTGGAGGAGCTTAAGAAGCAGCTCCGAGAATTATTCGATAAGGGCTTCATTCGCCTCAGTGTGTCTTTGTGAGGTGCACCAGTATTATTCATTCGGAAGAAGGATGATAGCTTATGGTTATGTATCGATTATCGATTGCTTAATAGAGTTACCATCAAGAATAAATATCCCTTGCCCAAGATTGATGATCTATTCGATTAGCTCAGGGGTGCACAAGTGTTTTTGAAAATTGGTCTCCGATCAGGGTATCATCAGTTGAAGTTTCGGGAGGTTGATGTCCCTAAGACGACATTCAAGACTTGATACGACCATTATGAGTTCTTAGTGATGCCATTCGGATTGACTAATGCTCTTGCAGGTTTCATGAGCCTGATGAATGAGGTATTTAAGCCATACCTGGATAAGTTCGTGATAGTGCTTATCGATAATATTTTGGTATATTCCAAGTCACCAGAAGAGCACCAGGAGTATCTTTACATAGTCCAGCAAACCATCAGAGACTGGAAGCTCTACGCTAAGTTCAGTAAATGTGAGTTTTGGCTAAATCATATCACATTTTTGGGACATGTTGTATCTAAAGACAAGGTGTCTATTGATTCGTCGAAGATAAAGGCCATTGTGCAATGGGAGAGGCCTAAGACCGTTATAGAGATACGGAGTTTCTTGGGTCTAACTAGATACTATTGTCGATTTGTCAAGGGGTTTTCGAGACTAGCTGCTCCACTGACGAATCTCACACGTAAGGATCTTAAGTTCGAGTGGACAGATGCGTGTGAGCACAGTTTCTAGGAGTTCAAGAGGAGGTTGACAACTGCTCCTATCCTTGCCCTTCCCAGTGGATCAGGAGGTTTCTCAATCTATAGTGATGCTTCTGCATTGGGATTGGGATGTGTTCTCATGCAGAATGGCAGAGTGATTGCATATGGTTCCAGGCAGTTGAAAGAGCATCAGAAGTATTATCCCACACATGACTTGGAATTAGCTGCCGTGGTGTTTACATTAAAGATATGTCGGTATTATCTTTATGGAGAAAACTTCTAGGTATATACAGACCATAAGAGTTTGAAATATTTATTCTCGTAGTAGGAGTTGAATATGAGACAGCCTAGATAGATAGAGCTATTAAAGGATTATGATTGTGAGATTCTATACCACCCAGGGAAAGCAAACGTGGTAGCAGATGCTTTGAGATGGAAGCACATGGGTATAGTGTTGTACATGATGGTCCCAGAGTATGATTTGTTAGAATAGTTCTCGAGCCTCAGTCTGAATGTGATTTCCTTTGAGAGATATGGGTTTATAGCTAGTTTCCAGATTGAGCCAAACTTGATGGACAGAATCAGGGATGCTCAGAAGAGTGATGCCTATTGTATAAAGGTTGCTAGTCAAGTACAGATGGGTGTATAGTCAGATTTTGGGATTGGCACCGACGGGATACTGAGGTTTAGAGGTAGGATTTGTATTCCCAATGACCAACAGCTAAAGGATCTGATTCTGTCAGAGGCCCATACATCCAAGTACACTCTGCATCCAGACAGTAATAAGATGTAACAAAATCTGCGTAGGGTGTACTGGTGGCCTAAAATGAAACAAGACATTGTGGAGTTTGTTGCTAGATGTCTCACATGTCAACAGGTGAAGATTGAGCACCAGAAGCCTACTGAATTGCTACAGCCTCTATCGATTCCGATGTGAAAATGAGACCATATAACTATGGACTTCATTATGGGTTTGCCAAGGACCCGGAGGAATCATGATGGTATATGGGTGATAGTTAATCGATTGACGAAGTTTGCTCACTTTTTTGTCATTAGATCTACTGATTCCCTTAATGCCTTAGCCGATTTATAAGTTTGGGAGATTGTGAGGTTACATGGTGTTCCAGTGAGCATTACTTCTAACAAAGATTCTCGATTTACTTCACATTTTTTGAAGAGATTTCAAGAGGCTATGGGATCCCAATTGAATTTTGTTAGCTCTATAACTAAACCGAGAGAGGGGGTGAATCAGTTTTTAGCTAACCTTTAGTTGGTTTTTAGGTTCTTCTAAATTCACTAGCCTATAATAATGTTTTCTAAGTTCTCTAGGCTATGCAAGCATGCAATCCAAATTCAATACAATAAACATAATATAATTGCAAGTAAATAAAGAGAGAAGGGAAAGAGAAATGTACACAAGTGATTTATAAAGGTTCGGCAACCTTGCCTACGTCCTCTACCTTAAAACGCTCCCAAGGATTTTTCCAAATCCACTGGTTTGAATTTGTTACACTCTCTTTCCTATGCTCAAGTGTAACCTTTACACCTTTCCTTTTTTCGGGCTCAAAGAGGAAACCTTACCCCTCTTTTTTCAGGGCTCAAGAAGGAAACCTTACAACCTCTCCCTTTTATGGCTCAAGGAGAAAAACCTTCTACCCAATCCTCACTTACAATGAAGCACTTGAGGGTTCACTCCCTTTTACAAATTGTGAATGGGTTTTTTAGTTTGTGTAATTAAGGAGATACCTCTAGATAGGCAAATGATTACAAAGGTTAAACATGTCCATGATTTCTAATAAACAAATTCCTCATTAATGCTCATGACATGGCATTTTGCATGTATGACATATTTGACATTTTTGGAGCAAGAAAAGATATTATCAACACATTGCAAACTTGCTCAAATTACATAAATCCAATAATCATTTCAAAATCATGTTACACGCTTTTTATCCAATCATAAAGAATTGTCCACAAAATAATCAAAAATCATTTATCATGCCTTTTGTTCAATCATTCAACTCACAATGCATCAAAGATCATTAACAAAATGCCTCATTGAATCATACAAATAATTTTAACAAATATGAGTTTTGAGAAGATAGAATTTAAGCTTACAAAACTCTTTTGCTTGAGAATGCTTTGCCTTGATTTGTTGAGTCAATCTTGAACTATCCTTTGAAGAATTTTTGTGACCTTGCCAAGGATGGATCTCCAAACTCTTCCTCCTTTTCATTGGCACAAGCAAACTCCATGGGGATGTAGAGCATTTGAACTTTATTGTTTCATTGTAACTCCATGCTCTATCACTCCTACACCAACAATTTCAAGCATGCTTTGGTACCTAGATTTTCTCGGGTCCTTGAGACTTAGTGCAAACAATTTTTGATCCTTTAGGGATCCATTTCAAACTCAATTCATCATTATTTACAACATGTTTTGGCACCCACATTTTTCTAACTACTTTTCCTATAAATGTGGTTTTTCTATAAGTGCATGCTTGTGATGAGTGTCCTATTCTACTATATAGTGAACATGTGAGAGATGTATCATGCATATAATTTTTGTTCACAAGAAAATTCTTATGATGAGTTTCCTTTTTTTTTTTGCATTATATCCTAACCCATCTTTGTCAAAGAAAGCTCTTTGGGTCTCAAGCATGTGATCCAACTGTTGTTGACCCATGTAAAACCTAGAAAATGAGTTTTGCAAATTTGTATTCTTTTTATTCAACTTATTTATTTCTAAGTTTGCTTCTTCTAATTTCTTCTCTAGTTCGAGCTTAGCATTTGTCAAGGCTTTATTTTCTATTTTCAAATTAGCAATGATTTTCTTATATTTAGAGTTCAGGCATTGAAATTCATTTGCTAATTCATTAAAGGCTTCATGCATTGAAATTCATTTGCTAATTCATTAAAGGTATTTTGTAATTCATCAAATGTATAAATGTTATCTTCACTAGAAGTAGAACTAGCCTCATCATCACTAATAGCCATAAAGCATGAGTAAGCTAACTCATCATTTACGTTTTTCTCATCGGAGCTATCACTATCGCTCCATGCAGCTACAAATCCTTTCTTCTTAGGCTTCCTATCCTTTTCCTTCCTAAGTAAGAGGCAATCTAATCTAGTGTGCCTTGGCTCATTACACTCATAACATACTTTAGATTCTTTTTCTTTCCTACTTGACTCTTCTCTCATTACTTCTGTTCTTTGATGTCTCCTATCATTCTCTCTCTCTTTCATCCTCATAAATCTATTAAATCTTTTGGCAAACATTGCCATTTCCTTTTCTTCCTCATCTCCACTCTCATCACTATCATCTCTAATGTTCTCATGAGTGGAATACTTAAGTGCTACCCCTACTTTCTTTTAAGGCACTTCATTTCTTTTCAATTTCATTTTATATGTAAGTAGGAAGCCCATAAGCTCATCTAGAGACAAGGTATTAGGATCCTTAGACTCTTCTATTGCGATTACCTTAGCCTCCCAAGATTTTGGCAAGCTATTCAAAATTTTCGTAACCATTTCTACATTAGAATAGGTCTTGCCTAAAGCCTTAAGTCTATTGATTATGTCATTAAACCTAGTAAACATATCACTCATGGACTCATCTTTTTTCATCCTAAAAAGTTCATATTCATGTGTGAGCATACATGTGTAATGGCTAATTTGTCCCATATTTGCTTGGCATTCTCACATAGGGAGACTCTATTATATTCATTTGGACTTAATGCACAAAAGAGAGTGTGCATAGCCTTGGCATTCAATTGTGCCAATCTCATGTCATTTGTGTCCCACTCATCATCACTCTTAAGGACATCATTTCCATCTACTTTCTTCATTGAAATTTTGGGACCATTAACTATCACTCTCTACACTTCATAGTTATTTGATTGCACAAACAACATCATCCTAGTCTTCCAATATGAGTAATTCTCTCCATTGAAAAGTAAAGGTCCAATTAATGAGTCCTTATTCTCCTAAGGGTGTACTTATGTTCAAATGAATCATTTAAGATTGTTTTACTCGATAGATGTTAATCCAAATCAATCTCAAGCCTAAGCTCTGATACCAATTGTTGGCTTTATAACTAAACCGAAAGGAGGTGAATCGGTTTTTAGCTAACCTTTAGTCGGTTTTTTGGTTCTTCTAAATTCACTAGCCTATATTAATGTTTTTTAAGTTCTCTAGGCTATGCAAGCATGCAATCCAAATTCAATATAATAAACACAATATAATTGCAAGTAAATAAAGAGAGAAGGGAAAAAGAAATGTACACAAGTGATTTATAGAGGTTCGACAACCTTGCCTACGTCCTCTACCTTAAGACGCTCTTAAGGATTTTCCTAAATCCACTAGCTTGAATTTGTTACACTCTTTTTTCTATGCTCAAGAGTAACATTTACACCTTTCCTTTTTCCATGCTCAAAGAGGAAACCTTACCTTCCTTTTTCAGGGCTCAAGAAGGAAACCTTACAACCTCTCTCTTTTATGGCTAAAGGAGAAAACCTTCTACCCAATCCTCACTTACAATGAAGCACTCAAGGGTTCACTCCTTTTTACAAATTGTGAATGGGTTTTCTAGTATGTGTAATCAAGGAGATACCTCTAGATAGGCAAATGATTGCAAAGGTTAAACTCAAAATAAAACCTATACAATATTTGTACTATTTTATACAAAGAAGATGAGAATGATAGAATATGAAGAATTTTAGCACTTGAAATGTTGTTGAGACTTGAAGAAGATGGAGAAAATGAAGAATATTGTTGCTCAGCTATTCCTCTTACTTTCTTGAGCTTCTAAGCCTCTATTTATAGTCCCTTGGACATGTTCTTGACGTTGGGTAGAGCCAAAATCAAACGTTACCGTTGTATCTCACAAAAACTAACCATTAGACTGCTTTCTAGAGTTATGGGATCGATCCTATGCTTCATTCCACGCCTCCCAGGCATTCTGCCATGAAGGGATAGATCCCATGCTTTAATTTTACCCTGGGACCATTTTGCCATTAAGGGATAGATCCTTCAACATGGGGGATCGATCCCTCAAGCTAAACCTGCACTTTTCTGGGTTAAAATGACTTAGAAATGATGTAGACTTTGGTTTTAAATCATCCCAAAACATTTTTGAATTTTGTAGAAGTATTTCTTGACTTTCTCAACTAAAGACTTATTCCAAAAAATTTATTAAGTAAATTTCTAAAATTGTATTCAATATATTCTTGAGAAAATTACTTGATGAAGATATTCAAAGCCATTTTATAAAAGATTAAGACCAATAAGTGTAATCAATTAAATCATGGTCTTATTTTGATGAACACATTTAAGATGATCTGAGAAAATCATATAATTGGTAAAGCAAATTTACAATATAGAATCAAGCACTTAATATTACTTAAGTTTTTGTCATTTCAAAATACACATGTCAATTTAAAGCTAACAAATTTCGGCACCGCTTTCCATTTGTAGACTGACAGGCAATCTGATCGCACTATTTAGATGCTCGAGGATATGTTAAGAGTGTGTGCACTGGGTTTTAAAGGCTCTTAGGATGACCACTAACTATTAGCAAAGTTTGCATACAATAATAGGTATCAGTTCAGTATTGCCATGGCACCATATGAGGCTTTGTATGGCAGATGATGTAGATCACCAGTTACATGAGAAGAAGTGGGTGATCGAAAGATATTAGCTCCCGACTTGGTAGAGCAAGCTTCCCGAGATGTACAGATTATCTGTAAGAGGTTGAAGACAGCACAGAGTCAGTAGAAAAGCTATGTAGATACCAGACACTGACCATTGGAATTCTCAGTTGGAGATTCTATCTTTCGAAAAGTCTCACCATTGAAGGGCATCATGAGATTTGGTAAGAAAAGGAAGTTGAGTCTTCGATATATCGGGTCGTTTAAGATCTTAGATCGTATGGGAAATGTTGCCTATCGGTTAGCACTACCTCCAGAACTATTCGGGGTGCATAACATCTTCCACGTATCGATGCTGAGAAAGTACCATCCAAATCCCTCTCACATAATTTAGTATGAGCCGCTCGAAATCAAGGGGGACATGAGTTACGTGGAGAGACCTATTTAGATCTTGGACAGGAAAGACAAGGTACTATGGTCTAAGACTATCCCACTAGTGAAAGTGCTCTGGCAGTACCATGAGGAGGAGGAGGCGACATAGGAATTGGAAAGCCTAATGCGAGAGAAGTACCCAAAGCTGTTTTAGTGACTGGTCCGATCAAATTTGAAGGACCAAATTTCTTAAAGTGGAGAGGATATGAGAATCCTGTATTCTGGTACTGTTACACATGTAGGACTGCTCACCACTATTCAACTCTTATGTATTTCGCAGGTATGATCGAATACAGTAAAGCGGATCCCATAGGCCCTACAATGTCCGGATGGACGTGAGACTAGACGGATACTGTACGAGAAGTCCAATAAGCCTATGGTAAGAATTTTGAACCCAAAATCCTCTATTTAGATTATTTTTGAGAAGTGTGCCAACAATTTAAAAAATGACAATTAAGGACATAGCCCGATTGAACTTTCGTAAATAACTGTCAAACTAAATTGACTTTTGACCTACTAACTGAAGTATGATAATCTACATATAAATAAGTTTTAGGTTATGTCAATTGATAGATCGATTCAATGGTAAAATTAGAAATTTACGTGATTGGCCTAATAGGTGTATTTTTGTAATTTCACCCTTACGGTCAGTCAAACGATAATAAAACCTCATCCATTCATTAAATTATATTCAATAATAATATTTAATGATGAAATAAAATATTTTGGACTTAAATTGACTAGTTAGAAAAATTATAGAAGTTTAAAGGCAAAATTGTCCAAAATTCTCATAACTAAGGGCATTTTGGTCATTTTACCATTAAGAGAAGCTTCTAAATTTCTATACATAATGCAGCCGGTCACTCAACCCCATCATCTTCGACCTCACTACAAGGCATCCATAACCAAAGATTGGAGAAAAATAAAACCCAACAAAAACACCACCTAAATCACATTAAAACATAAAAATTCATTTTACAAAGTTGTTCTAAATTTGATTCTCTACAAGCCCATACCAATATCTCATTGTAAAATTGACAAAATTAAGAGGAAAGAAGTCCCATAGATTTCGGCCAAGGTAAGATAAAATCATGCTTTGTTTCTTTTAAGTTTTAATGATAGAAAATGATAGATTTAAGGTTGCTAAGCATGATTTTGATGTTAGATTGAATTAAATCACACTCAATCCTTCCCTCAGGGTTTCGGCCATGATGAAGAACATGTGGATTCATGTGTTTTAATGCATAAAAATGGTACCAAATGAATGGAAAACAATGACTAAAAATGAAATAAGTGATAGATTGTTGAAAAATCAAGAGAATCCCACCATGTTGATTTCGGTCATGGCAAGGGGAGAGGGGTTTAGTGCTCAATTTGATGTGTTCTCGGTTCCATCAGACTGTATAAATAAAAAGAAGATTGTTGGTGAAGTTGGAATTTAAATCGGAGTTGATTTAAGCAAAGTATGTTTTAGCATCGGTGTAAATTATACTGGGTCCGATGATCACTGTGGACAATGTAGTAGAATTTGATGAAGAAAAGTTTATTAGAATTGAATTATGGTGAATAATGGTGGTTGGCATAATGTTTTGTAGCCTGAGTGTGAAGAATTGTCAAATGGTGCTATCGACAAGTCGGTAAAAAAATAACAAATAAGGGATGAGTGTGGAAGCTGTAAGGATACTATGAATGCATGTTTGGACTTAAAATAATTTTATGATATGGTTTGGAATGCAACTGCTTTGGAATTAGTGAAATTATGGACACTGGTTGGTTTATATACTGTGTTTTCAATGCAAGAGGACTAGGTTAGAAACAGCTGTTATTCTACCGAAAATTTTAGAAATTCTATGCAATTATCTTTAATGTTCTTAAATATGAGAAACAAATAAATTTCTAAGTGATTTTCATGTGATATATTAAAATTGCATATTTTTATTATTTACCTAAAAACAATATTTAAATATTCATGTTAATGAATTTTACGTATGTGAAGGTATCAGCATATGCTTATTAATGTTCTACAGATAAATAGAACATTTTTAGAAAAGAATACTGAAGTGTGAATATTTTATGAATTTTTATTTCTGAATTGAATATATTTTTCAGTATATTTATTTATGGACTTATTGAAGATATTATTATTGAAATTGATTTCATAAATGGTGTTTCTACTGTATATAAACTATTTTGAGACTATTAGGCCCTGTATCATGCTCACGTGTCACGTGTTACTGTTATTGTTACTGTTGCTGATAGACTCGCCAAGTCTTGAGCTTCCACAGTTGTCACCTAGCAAGTGTACACTGTGGACCACTGTGACTATGGTCATATGTCGTACTGTTACTGTTTCTCCCTTCTTGGGATACTGTTATAGCATAATATTCATTAGTTGTTGCTTGGTCTCCACTGTACTGTACTGTACTGTTTATTGAACTGAAAATGCTACTGGTACTAAAATGAATGTTTTAAACATTGATTGTATTGTGAAATTCTAAAGTGTTATTGTACCTATTTACTGGATTTCTTTATTGAACTGTTTATTGAAGTGTTGTAATTAAAGTGTTTATATTTTGTTTTATACATATATATATATAGTGAAAATGCATAAATTGATTTAAAAAGCTAGTTATACATGTCATCTTCAACTGATTACTCCCTATAGTCGCTACTAGGAACTAAGACACGACAGATACTTCAAAGTACCTCCCATACTCTATCTGATTTCCTAGCCTACTATAGTATCCTTCTTTATCTATACCTTAATGTATTGTTAGGAATTAAACGTTTTATGCATATAGGTTTCATAGTATTAGTCTTGCATACAATTCTTTTATTGAACACGTTAGCTCACCCTTTATTTTTTCACTCCACAGATTATCTGCAGTGACCTACTGATATACCATTCCACAGATTTGGCTATGCTTTAGTACCCTAAGGCAGCAGTGAGTAGATCCTAGAGGTATATTTTATTTCTTTTATATGTTCAGACTTATTATGTACAATATTACATTGTAACATCCCTTTTTACCAAAATCTAGACTAACTTTTTTCTTTTTCTTATAGTTGGTTGGGCTATATGTAGTATCACCAATCAATTCTTAAGCTAACTTTATATTAGCTAAGTTAGTATCCTTTAATTACCTTAGGTCACAGTCAAATTTTCTCACTAAGCATGCATTTATAATTGTTAATCATCCTACTTGACTAGATATATCTCCACCCAAGTTACATGCATTATTATAAACCATAAGTATATCTTATACTTCCTTTAATTACATCCACATACTTTAAAAGTATTGAAAATACAAGTCTGAATATAAAAGAGAATATTGTACAACACATACCTTCAAGGATAGTACAAAAGCCTCGAAGGACTTGCTTAAACCCCACGTACAAAGCACCTACTACAAATAATCTGGAAGGTGGAGAAGGGGGGTGAGTTTTTTGGAAAGCCCAGTAAGAAATACACCTAAAGAGACAGATACCATAAACTATATGCAAGTATCTGAAAATGATTAATAAGTTCTAAAACGTAAGAGATATTTCTAAAACAGAGAATTTCCTCAGAAAAGGAATTCATGTATTCTGAAAATCAAATATAAATCAAATCAGTATAACAGAATTTCAATTCATAAAACCATGCTATGTAGATATGTAAAACAGTCAACTTCAGAAATTATGTCGTATTTCAAATCAAATCATATATATCCATATCAAAACATTTCAAATTCGAAATCCAGATATCAAAAGTTCAGAAATCATACTAAATTCAGAAAGCCATTTCAGAGTTCAGAGTTTAAATATCAGAAGTTCATAAATCATACAAAAATCATAAAATAACTGATAGTGGAGACATGGCAATAACTCGGTATACATCAAGCAGCAATAATATCCCATAAGGATAATAACAGATAGACATATGGCCATAGTCCAAGTGGTCTACAGTGAACACTGATCAGGTGTCATCTGTGACTGCTGTAGACTGGATCAAATCACACAGCAACATAACGCGTAGAATACATATCAAATACAAATACTGTAGCCCCCGAAGGTCACACTACAGCCAGATCTATAGGCCCCGAAGGTTACACTACAGTCAAATATTGCAGGCCCCTAAGGTCACACTGCAGCCAGATACTGTAGGCCCAAAGGTCACGCTACAGCCAGATATTGCCAGATCCAAAATGTACAGCAATCCAGATACTGTAAGTTGATAGGATGCCAGTGTCTCAAAACATAAAGTTTCATAATTCGAAGTTCAAATCAATAAATCAAATCATGCAGATATTTACAAGAGTTCATAAAGCAGATTATCGCATAAAATCAAATTTATTTTCCAAATATTTAAAAACTTAGTAATTTCCAAAATATATATACAAAGAAAATAGGTTT
This sequence comes from Heritiera fomes, assembly GCA_032173925.1. Lineage (NCBI taxonomy): Eukaryota > Viridiplantae > Streptophyta > Magnoliopsida > Malvales > Malvaceae > Heritiera > Heritiera fomes. The sequence goes on along the minus strand of JAPDPM010000001.1, from coordinate 20,378,046 downwards.
TAGTGCCATGATTTATAATAAATCCATAAAACAAAATTTAAATAAGAAAAGTCACAAGTCTTTAAAATCATGCAATTAAATAAGCTTTCAACAAAAACCAAATTCTTTAGAAAATTCATGCTAATGCAGAGTTTCATAAATCCAAATTCGAAAAAGCATTTTCAAAACTTTAAGAGGTTCCAAAATCAATTAAAATGCAAGGAATTCCAAAAAAATCTGAAAACTTATTAACTTTTAATAAATATTTCTAAAACACTAAAGTTTGGTAATTTCCATAAAATAAAAATTAATTTAAAAATTCATGAATATGCTAAAATCATGTAATTTAATATTTTCAAGACTGAATTCCTTAAAAAAGTTCTATTCTTAAAATGTTTCTTAGCTTTTTAGCTAAAATAGCAGAAATCAATATTCTTACAAAAATTCGATAGAATAACAGTATCAAATTTCTAAAGCCTCTTGCAAACCAAACGCAGTTCATAAAACATAATGCAATTGATTTTAAAACCATTCCAATATCTTCTACGTTCCTTATACGCATCCCTTACCTCAATCAAGCACAATCGTAATCAAATCAAGTAGTCTTGTAGTCAATATTCAACAATCAAGCTTGTATAATCCCGTCACCAACTTATTCCCGAACTGCAGAAAGTCATTTAAATATTTTAAATTTCAAAAATTACTTTCCCATAATATCATAAATCTTAAAGATCTCTCAAAATTCATAATGCAGTATTAATTCGGTCTATTTCTTAATTAGCGCTAAAACTACAACTGCTACCAAATCATCTCCGTTTCCGAATCCAACTTCACTAATAGTCTTTTATTTTTCTATATATTATTTTAGAACCCATTTTGTATGAAATTGGGCATGATTCCATATACCTTTTTTGCCATGGCCAAATACACACACACACACACACACACACACACACATACACATATCTCTTAGTTTCATGCCATTCTAACACCAAATTCATGCTTTTTACATTCTCAGTTTTATTCTATCAGTAACCTCAAATGCCCAACACACACTCCAATAACATCCTGTTTGTTTCATAATGTTTCAATAATTTTCCATCATCAACAATTTTATTTCTAAACTATACAATATAATACTACTACTTTACAAAAGTATCTTACTTATTCACCAAAGCTTGGCGTGTTTCCGACTTCCAAGCCTAGTCGAACTCTACCATTCGCCTCATTACCATGTTGCTACAATTTTAACAATTCACACATATATTCGCTTAGACAATAATACAACAAATTCTATAAATTTCAATGGAATATAACAAAATCTTTTAATTTCCTTACCCATATTCAACATTAAAATTCTAGTAAAGTACTTCCCAAGCTCCCCTCATTTCTTTCTTTTCGTTTCTTCTATCTTCGGTTCCCTCTTCCTCTGGCAGCCACGGTGGCTACCTTCTTCCTTTCCTTCTCCAAAATGTCTTGTTGCATTTTTGTCTTTCAGTTGAGAAAATACACTCAGCTGCCCCTCTATTCTGTGTCTATCCAGCCCCATTTACAGCCCTTAACAGCTACTTTTTCTAGCCTGCTTCAGCCCTGTTTAAACCCGACTAAACAACCTTAAAATCCCCTATCTGTGCTCTATTTCAGACCCCTGTTCCAACGCCTAATGTCTAACCTTCAAACTCAACAACAAGGCTCCTATTTCAAGCTCCAACTTCTCCGATCTATCTCTGTTCTACCTCCCTCTCTCAATTTTCACTCTCCTTCTCTCTTTTGCTCGATCATTTCTCTTCTACTATAGCATTTTCTTTTCTTCCAATTTAGTTTTCATTCACTCTCCTCTCTCTCTCTTTTTAGTATTTTCATATATATTCTTTTTTTATTTCAAAAGGTGATGAAGAACGAATGGAATGAGAAGAGAAGGAAAGCGTGAAAGAGATGATGAGACATGAGGGAGATGCTATATGCAGAAATGGAAAATAAAAACGAGAGCGAAAGATGAATGCACTATGCAATGAGGGTCGGTGGAGAAAATGAAAGTGATTGAAAACGTATATGAGAAGGAAGAGGAAAATTAATGGGATTATGGTGCTCTGTTCGTGACAGAGCACTAACCCAAAAAAATATATAATAATTTTATTTCAAGGTTGGTGGGAAATTTCCCACCAACCGAATGGTGCCTATATATATATATATATATATAGATATATTTTATTTATATTATCTATGTACATAGATATTTGTATTATTATTTTATTTTATTTTATTTTATTTTAAACCTATGTCTATCTATCTATATTAATTTATATATATATATATATTTCTATATGCTTCAATACGAATGTATATTTTCTTACTTGTCTTAATTTACATATATACTCACTTATATGTATTTCTTCTTTCTTAATTGATAAATATATATATATATATATATATATATACACACACATACATGTACATGTTTATTTGCTTAAATTTTAATTTCCTTAACGCGTAATATAGTTGATCTCTTAAAATTTAGTAGTCACGTAATTGAATAAATCCTCATGTGATTTATCAAATTATTTTAATCCAAATCCTATTTACAAAAATCTTAAGTCCATCAATTTACCTAACTCTTCAAAGAATTCCAAAGTGATCATTTACTCCAAATTAATATACTAATTTCTATTTACTAGAAGATGAAATTTACGGTTATCACATCAATTTCCCACCAACCGAATGGTACCTATATATATATATATATATATATATATATTATTTATATTATCTATGTACATAGATATTTGTATTATTATTTTATTTTATTTTAAACCTATGTCTATCTATCTATATTAATTTATATATATTTCTATATGCTTCAATACGAATGTATACTTTTTTACTTGTCTAAATTTACATATATACTCGCTTATATGTATTTCTTCTTTCTTAATTGATAAATATATATACACACATGTACATGTTTATTTGCTTAAATTTTAATTTCCCTGACGCGTAATATAGTTGATCTCTTAGAATTTAGTAGTCACGTAATTGAATAAATCCTCATGTGATTTATCAAATTACTTTAATCCAAATCCTATTTACAAAAATCTTAAGTCCATCAATTTACCTAACTCTTCAAAGAATTCCAAAGTGATCATTTACTCCAAATTAATATACTAATTTCTATTTACTAGGAGTCGAAATTTACGGTTATCACATCAATTTCCCACCAACCGAATGGTACCTATATATATATATATTATTTATATTATCTATGTACATAGATATTTGTATTATTATTTTATTTTATTTTAAACCTATGTCTATCTATCTATATTAATTTATATATATTTCTATATGCTTCAATACGAATGTATACTTTTTTACTTGTCTTAATTTACATATATACTCGCTTATATGTATTTCTTCTTTCTTAATTGATAAATATATATATACACACATGTACATGTTTATTTGCTTAAATTTTAATTTCCCTGACGCGTAATATAGTTGATCTCTTAGAATTTAGTAGTCACTTAATTGAATAAATCCTCATGTGATTTATCAAATTACTTTAATCCAAATCCTATTTACAAAAATCTTAAGTCCATCAATTTACCTAACTCTTCAAAGAATTCCAAAGTGATTATTTACTCCAAATTAATATACTAATTTCTATTTACTAGGAGTCGAAATTTACGATTATCACAACAGTTGTATAATTCATGTACAGGGATGTAGAACTTGAAACCGATATTGAAAATAATATTTTGTTGTAAATATTGATATATGGTTTAAATAAAATTTCATTTTATATAATGTATTACTGTTAAAGTGAGTGTGATAAAGGCATCGCAGACAATCCAACCATCTTACTGTGTGCGTGAATATGGATTAATTATTGTGTATTATGGATCGTGACTTCACTAGATCAAAAATAAGCATCCGAAATACAAGCACAGGAGGATGGGCTAGGGCTACTAAATCTAGGATTCATGGAGAAAAAGAATTTGAAGAGAAAGAGAGATGGAGAAGACTACGGTGAAGAGAAAGAGATGGAAAATAAAGGTGTAAAATCCGTTTGAAAAGTAAACTACTAAGTAAATTAATCAAAATCGTTAATTTAGTGTTGATCTAATGGATAGAAAAGTGTGTAAAACTTTTTAGTTTTACATCTGTGTAAGTGGATGTCGAGGATTCATGGAGAAAAAGAATTTGAAGAGAAAGAGAGATGGAGAAGACTACGGTGAAGAGAAAGAGATGGAAAATAAAGGTGTAAAATCCGTTTGAAAAGTAAACCACTAAGTAAATTAATCAGAATCGTTAATTTAGTGTTGATCTAATGGATAGAAAAGTGTGTAAAACTCTTTAGTTTTACATCTATGTAAGTGGATGGGGAATGATCCACTTACACAGGTGTAAAACTAAAGAGTTTTACACACTTTTCTATCCATTAGATCAACACTAAATTAATGATTCTGATTAATTTACTTAGTGGTTTACTTTTCAAACGGATTTTACACCTTTATTTTCCATCTCTTCCTCTTCACCTTAGTCTTCTCCATCTCTCTTTCTCTTCAAATTCTTTTTCTCCATGAATCCTCGATTTAGTGGCCCTAACCCATCCTTCCGTGCTTGTATTTCGGATGTTTATTCTCAATCTAGCAAAGTCTCCTCTCTAGAAGTGACACCCTGAGAGTTGGGAATTTTCACTTACAGAGACGCTCTTCGCAGCAACCTTTGTTAGGCTCCTCAATCACAAATAATCTGATAATTTGATGGGTTCAATTTTACCAGTTTTTTAAGAAAAGTGAATGAGTTCAAAGGGATTCGAGGCTTTATGGTGAAATTAAGATATTTTGTATGCTTAAAAGATTTGGCTGCAATGGTTGAAGTAGTAAAACTACTTCAATTTTGTGAAATCTGTCCAACAGTTGTGAATTGGTAAAGTAGTTTTGCCTTCGATGTTTGAAAGGATTCAATACTTAATTCCATTTCCATTTTAGATAAGGGTATAGAACTTGGCAAGTTTTTCTAAAAGTTATCATCATATGTTTGGTAGTTGTTTGAGTGATATTAATTTTGTTATGGAACACTAGAGTAGTTCAATGAAAAAAATATGCAAAGCACCTCATAATAAAGTTTGTGAAATCCGATTTGTAAGATCTAAGAATAGTCTATATAAAGGAGGAGATAGATTCAAATATCCAGAATCAATCACAAAATCAGATTGTGAGGTCAATTAGATTTGGGTATATTCTAGACTGAAGTGGATGTAGCCTCTGGATGTCAAATTTAACAAATTTTGGGGGTCTTGCTGCAGAGAACGAGAACGAGAACAAGACAGAGAGATGAACTGCCATGAAGAGAAAGAGATGGAAGAGAGAAAACATGAAAAGTAAAGGGCCAAATTTAAAGATTTTGAATAACTTGCTGCAGAGAACGAGAACGAGAAAGAGAGATCTGAGATGGACTATCGTGAAGAGAAAAAGATGGAAGAGAGAACGTGAAAACTAAAAAAAGCAAAAACTATTAAGTAAATTAATCTAAACCGTTAATTTTAGTGTTGATCTAATGGATGGAAAACGTGTAAAACTTTTTAGTTTTACAACTGAATAAGTAGATCCTTCCTTATATATATTAGATCCTTCCTTATATATATATAAATATATATATGAGGAGAGATCCAGTTACATATGTGTAAAACAAATTAATTTTACACACTTTCATATCTTTTTTATATGATTTATAATTTTTTAATCCGACCGTTGAATTTTATGTTTTATTCACATAAATCATGCATACCAAATTTCAAATTAATCGAATACGTCTAACTATATATTTCATAAAATAAAATTTCAACCGTTAATATATATTAAAAAAATACTATTCTCGATTAAAATGATAAAAATAATAAATTGATTTAAAAATTTACGTACATAATAAATATAAGTAAGTTATTAAATCCAACGGTTGGTTTGTAAGTGGATCCCTACTAAGTTAAAATAACAAAGGTAAATGGTCTCTCATTGTGGTGAAGTCCTAAAGCTTAATTTCTATGTGTCCCTACAAGGAAAGAACAAGAGAAGTTAGACTTGGTTAAGCCGTTACGGTGAAAATTACAAAATAATATCCGGTCTTATGTTGTATAGGCATAGGACTCATCAATCATCACTTACGCAAGGGAAGGACTTAAATGAAGCAACAAGAACCAGTCATGTCATCACACTACAATATGAGAGCCTTACAGGTTTATTCTGCTCATAATAAATCCTCCCATTTATACTCACCATATAATTAAGTAAACAAATCCAAACTTCGAATTACTTGCACGTTGCAGGAACAACCAATGGTAGCATGTGAAAGAAAAAGTCCACAATCCTGTCTGTTTTCTGTCCTAAATTATGGAATGGTGTTGAGTGGCACTCAGAATGTGATTAGATCATCTTTTGCTGCTTGTTGCTTCTTTGAATCTTGCCCCCCTTCCGAAGAACCCCCACCTTTCTTACCAAAAATCATTTCATCGAGATCATCCATCATGTCGTCATTGCTTCCCTCATGACTTCCATGTCGAGTACCTGCTGGTTTTCTAATCAAGGCATCTTCTTTTGCATGATGGGGTGAATCGTCAGGCTCAACAGCCACAGGAATCATAGCGGGTTCTGGCTCGTGAGGAACTATTGATGGCTTCTTCAATTCTTCATACTTTGATAGAGCTTTCTGGATCTCATCATTCACATTCAAAGCTTCAAATAGCAGGGCCTCGTTATCTCCGGCAGTCTCGATGATTTTTAGAACAGTGAATTGGGACTGACGACATTGCTGAACAAGGGTAGTTGCCAAATCATCCTGCAAACAATGTTAACGGTAAATTACTGTGATTCAAGCAGTATTCAGCAAATAAAAAAAAAACCATCAACTAGATACCTTCTCCACTGTACACCCACACGCTTTTTATTTTATTTTATTTTCCTACCACGTGGAGATGTAAAATTATGCGTAATCATAACCTCTTGGATTCCTTATGTTTATAAAATGTATCAACTCAAATTTTGATAACGTTGGCAACAAAAGAAACCGACTAAACCCTAAAAAATAACACATACTAAGTGGGCTAGAGTTTTGTAGCAAAAACAAAGAAGGTAGGCTAGAGTTTTGCCCCGCTTTTGTTACCTTCTGGGCAAGGGATTCATTTTATATGGTTCTACCTATGAATAATATAAAAACAAAAACACACCTCATTTTAAAAGAATAAATTTGAAGAAGGTTCCTGCACCTTCAAATTTTAAAATTAAATTATAGATTCAGAACCATATGGACGTTGCTGCCACATCAATGACAGCTAAATAACCATTTGGAATATGATATTGATGTTATGAGTCTAACCTGGAAAAAAACTCCACAATATCATGAAATTGTTATCTATCACTACTGACAAAGATATCAAAAATATGCCCATGTTAACTTACAATCAATAATTTAAATTGCAGTCGCAGTCACAGTCAAATTGCATTTATTGCGGTTGCGGACATAATTGAGACCATCGCGGTCATCGCAATCGTGATTTTTTTTTAATTTCGCATAACTTTGTATAAAATGTAATAATTGTAATTATAATCATAAAAAGTCTTATTTTATAATTTTTAAAGTAATTTATTGTACCTTAAGTTTATTATTTATATGAAAAAAAGGTTATTCATAATTTTTTAATTATAATAAAACATTCATGTAGTGAATGTTGGACGACTAAGAGGCTACATACACAAAAAAATTGGTGTAACAAAAATCCGAATGTTCCGATGGATATGTGGATATACAAAAAAAAATAAAATGAGAAATGAAAATATTCGTAAGATTGTTGGAGTAGTACCTATCGAAGACAACATGTGTGAAAATCGTTTACGTTGGTTTGGATACGTAAGACGTAGACCTGTAGATGCTCCAATTAGGAGAATAGAGGCTATGGATGTTAAGAGAAGGGTTAAGACTAGAGGAAGACCAAAAAAGACTTGAAAGGAAGTAGTTTGGAAAGATATGGAGGTTTTAGAGTTAGATGAACAAATGGCCTTGGCTGAGAATCTAAAGAGGAGGTGAATACATATGAACGATCGAACATGAATTCAGATATTGGTTCATATAACCTACCCCAATCTCTTGGGATAAAGGCTTTGATGATGATGATAATAAAACATTCATATTAAAAAATTGTTTATGATGTTGAAAATAGAGATAAATAATTATGTACTAATGAGAATTAATTACATTACAAATTCTACTAAAAAATTTACATTAATAATCTAATTCCATATTACCTAATATTACTTTCTAAACATTTAATAAGAAAAAATATTAAAAAAAAAAAACCACCCAAACGCCTGCCAACCCACTCATCCATTCAATTTATCACTCAATTCTCACTTTCTCAATCTCGCTCACCCATTCACACATGCACATTGCCATGACCCATCCCCACCCCTCACCCTCATGGCTTCAATCACACCCTCACCCATTCAGCGGCTATAGCAGGCATGGGCACACGGCACTTTCTCCTCCCAAACGGCCAGATGCTCACAGTCACCACTCATCACTGGTGCTATGACAACCGATAGAGGCTGGTGCTACAACAGCTGATAGTGCCCCAGGCCTCAGCCTTCAGCAACTCAGCTTCTGCCTGACAGCCACGACCCATGATGCCCACAGCCCCTCCACACCATGCCCAGTCGCCCACCACTCCACTACCCTACCCATGCCAGTCGCCAATGCCTACCAATCCACTACAGTATAGAGCACACTCACTCTCTAGGTCAAGGAAGGCCCTTGGCTTCGCCCCTCACTCAGTAACCAAAATATCTGACAGTGACAAAGTCCCCTTCACAGATCCCCTTCCCTGATCCAGATCTAGTTCAAAAGGTCAAAATTTTAAGTTTACTTTTAGATGAATTGCTTGCTTACCTTTCAATTGTTGAGTTGTGCTGTTGCTGATGTTTCTTGTGATTTGTGAATTGATGTTGATTTCTTGTTAATTGAGGCTGGAATTTTCATACGGTGAAGCCAAGGATTGTTTTGAGGCTGAAATTTTGATTGTGTGAAGCTAGGGAGTATTTTGGACTTTTGTCTTTTCTAAAAAAGTTTTTTTTTTCCAGGCCCAAATTTCAACGGTAAATGAAGGGTAGCGGTGATAATGGGCAGTTATCGCCATTATCCTCCGTTATAGCATTTTGTGACGGCCAATAGCAGCTGCTACCAGTGTGAATGTTTTTCACCACTGTTTTTTATCAAATAGTGGTGGCAGCCACCACTATTCCATTATACGGCCGCTATTTGAAACCCTCTTACAATAAATACTCAGCAAACAGGTCAAGTAGGTTTAAATCTAATTCAATGATGTCACGTTATCACTACAAAGCATCCCTTCTAGTTTACCCTTCTAGAAAAGCATGCATAACAAGTCTTAGACATTCACTTCAACCTTTAAAGGTAAAACTTAGTACTGTCTGAGTGATCATAATCCTAACCAATATTTATCATTGAGGGAAAATGCCATATTCATCAGCTATAAGACTTCCAGTGCAATAAAGATCATATGCAGATAATATAAAGATGTAAAAGCTGTAAGAAGTAAATTCCTCCTTGAAAATGGAGCCGAAAGAAAAACTGACAAACGTCATGATATTTTGCACATTAAAAGCTCACTAAATGTAACAGAAATCTAAACATTCTTGTAGAAAGGAATAGATAGGCAAAACATATTAATGACTGGTATGGCCAACATTAATATTTTTAAAGGCTTGTTACTTGGCAGCATAGGGGGAAGCATACTTTATTGGTAATCTGTGTGAAGTCTGAAACTAAGAAGTGCAGAAAAAAAAATACCTCAAGAGCATCTTGTTGGGGTGATGAGGATAACACAGTCGAAAGAAGCTCGATGCTGTTTCTTGCCACATCAAATGCTTCCTTTGTTTGTTCAGGGGTAAAGCTTTGGACAGGATTATCATGCTGAAGCTGCATGTCATGTTGAAGCTGCTGTGCAAGATTAGCATCCACTTCTGGTGCTGACACTGAACTAGGAGGTGTAAAAATAGGTGCCAAACTCTCATTGTCACGACCAGGAAAGCGAATACCCCTTGATTTTAAACTCTACAACACAGAAATGGATCATTCAAGAAATTCTCAAAAGTCTTCAATAACAATCCAAAAGATAAGGCTTTATATTTTGTAGTGACATTCCACTGCATATTTGGCATGCATATTAAATCCTATTGCGATGCAAAGTGTAAATAATTGAAGAGACATTGACTTAACCAAAGAGTTCTAGTCAAGAGTTTAATTGCTGGAGAAGCTTATTCTGGGACTTTCTAAATTGATCTTATGATTTCAATCGACATAGCCAAACAACCAATTAAACATCTTGCTATTTTATATTAAAAATTTTCCTATTCCATGATTTAATGAAGATTTGCAGGCTATTAACAACAACTCCAAGGCTGTAAAACAAACGGAGGAATAAATTTCATGACCAGTTATTGCTAAAGCTACACGACTTTCAATCAGAAACACTCCACAGTCCAACTAGTGAATGAAATTAAATAATCATATTTTCTCAACTAGTTTCAACAGCTGCAAAAAACCAGATAAAAATTTATGCTGTTACCTTGTAGGTTTCTTCATAAACAGTCAATATGCTGTTACCTTGTAAGTTTCTTCATATACAGGCAAATAACGGAGCTCACTGGTTGACTCCCCCCAAGCTTCAATAAGCAGCAAAGCTTTGTTCCGATTATTAACAACAGTCTGAGGATCATCAATGAGCTTAACCATCTCATCAAGAACCCTCTCAGCTGCCACCTCTGAGAATGCCTTCTCACAATTCTTGACACAAGTTTCAAGCAACACCAAGGACAAGTATTGAACCCTAGGGCTTTTCAGCACCATCCTCCGCTTTATGCCACGGATCAATTCAACACTGCTAACTTTTTCATGGTTGATCATGTCACAGATATCAAGATTCAAGGCCCAATCAGGCTCATCAAGGGCCTCTGAGGTGGCATCCTCAACAAGCTTATCAGCCGGGTTGGGGCCTTGGAAGAGCTCCTTTACCTTAAAGCTCATTGAACTCATGCCAGCACTCACCTTTCTACCCACCTCAGCTCCTTCAGCCTTGAGCCGTTCACCAAAGGCACTAACTTTGTCCATCAAATTTTTGTCCATTTTCACCAAACCTTCAAAACACCAAAATCATATATTGAATAAACATACGCAGAAAAACCTAGAAAAGTCCAAAAGAAATAATGTCTAAATGCATCCATCTTAGGGGCAGAATTTTTAACATAATTTTTTCCATGACAACGATAATACTTACAGATGAATCTAAATTACATAAATGTTACAAAATAATCAAACAGATAAAACTATGATTTGCCCCATTATCATTAATTAGAACAAACAAATATCTCCTTTACAAATATCAAACAGATATAACAGAACTTGATGGAAATCAGAATAATTATCTGAACAATTTTTGATAGCATCAAAATTCTTCAAACTAAAAAAGTAAAACCCTAATTTCCAAATTTTCAGAACGAAAAAACCTCATCATCAAAATATTAACTTCAAATCCTCCAAAATCGGACAACTTACAGATTAAAGAAAATAAAAGAATGAATACCTAATTAATAGCAAATAACTCAAATATTTAAAAGTAAATATCAGTTTCTATTTTAGCAGCAATTACAAAATACAAGTATAGATGCATCAGTCCATAATAATAAAAATCGTTCACACCTTTAGAACCCCAAAAATGTAAACTTAGATTTAATATGTATGGCAAAATCAGAAAAAAAAAATCCAAGTTCATTAAGGCAAAGAGCTGGGTCTGGTAAACCTATATTCTAAAGACTTCAAATTATAAATGGAAAAAGAATCGTGGCAAAATTATAAAAAAAAAAAAGTTCTTTATTTGCTTACACTTGTTGGTGAGCCGAAATAGAAGAAATCAAGTTAATGAGAAAGAAAAACCCAGGGGGTAATTGATGCAATTGAAAAATAAAAATAAAAATTAAAAAAGATGGTAATTACCTTTGAAATTGAAATGAGATAACAAAAAATAAAAAAAAAATAAGATGAAGAAGAAGAAAGAAGACGGCAACGCGTAGCGACTGAGTAAAGCTGAATTTTTTGATCTTGCTTTCCTTGGAGTTGCAGGCTCTCTCATATACGTTGCCCAATGCCTATTTTTGTTTTTTTTAATATTTTTAATTTCGTACAATAAGAGTATTTTATTTCTTTTTAACCTTTTTGACTTTTTGTTGAGTAATAAATACTGCGCATATGTGAAGGTTGTTCTCATAATTCCATTGGTCCAAAAAAAGTGAGTGAAGCGGCACCATACCATCTGTCAATGCCCCTTCTTGGCTTCTTCTATTTTTTTCTTTTGCCATTAACAGGATAGGTTAGAAACTTGGGATGTTAGGATTTATTTATTAAATGATTAAATTTAATTATTGTTATTCTTAGATTTTTTTTGGTGGAAATTGTTACTATTAGATGAACCTTAATCATTAAGCTAATTTGAAATTAATAGTCGTTAAGAATAAGATTGTTTATAGGAAGGAATATAGCAGTTAAGGGTTCAAGAATTATTATCTAAAAGTTTTCATTTTTATATAATATAGTTTTATAACCAAATATATTCTCAATTTTTGTCATAAAATAAATATAAGTTTTTAGAATTTAATCGCATGCAAATAAGTTCATAACTTTTATGTTATCTATACAAACCATTAATCTTTCAAAAGTATATAATGAAGTTCATATTTATTAAATGATACTATCATTTAAACATTGTATTAGCTAACAAAAATAGTTTTGTGAGTTGTTATGTCGCGAGCCATGTGTACAATGCAAAAAAAAATTATTGTTTTTTTAATAAAAATTTATAAACTTATTTGCATACGATAAAATCTTAAGAAATTCTATATATTCATTTTAGGCAAAAGTTCAAGAATATATTTGATTATTAAATTTTATATAATATAATATTTAAAGTTCATTCAATATATTATCAAAATATTTTTTAAACCCTACCTTAATATTTAAAAATGAGTTTATATTAGATACATCATCAATGCCTAAATCTCATACATTGTGATCCAATCATATCATGACATTTCGTTAATAAGTGAATTTAATAATGTTTATTTTTTAAATTTTTTATTTTAAAATACACTAGTTAGTAAAGTGTAATAATATGATTAGATGATAATGTATAAAATCTATCCACTATTAAATATAAATTTCAAAAATTTACCTATATTTATTAGGGTTTATATATAGAGTTTGTCTACGATGCACTAACAGTGTATAATTTCTATGCACTGACAGTGTATAGTTTCCAGAAGTTGACACTTCATCAATAAGTCTTTATGGTCAAATTAAAAAAATTATTTATATTTACATATAAAGGCCTATTGATGAGGTGTCAACTTCTGGTGCATTGACAGTGTATAGAAACTATACACTGTCAGTGCATCATATATAAATCCTTATATATATGATGCATAAATAATGTATAACTTTTATACACTTTCAATTAATCGTATAATGCCACCTAATTAATGTACAAAACTAAAAAATGCACAAGTCATTAAAAAAAATTTAAACACTTCATACTTTACCAAAAAAAAAATTTAAACACTTCATTAATATTTACTTTCAAGGGCTTATATATTAGTAAGTTTTGCTAATTATGATGCAATATTATGTGATTAAGTGATAGTATATAGTCTCTATACAGTGTCAATGCAGTATATATACATTTTATTTTTATATGAATATATATATGATGCACTGATAATATATAATCTTTATACACTGTTAAAGCATTAGAAGTTAATACTTTATCGATAAACCCTTATAAACAAATTGAAAAAAATAGTACCAAAATTATAAAAAAAATTATTTATTTGCTTGCACCTGTTGATGAGCCGAAATAGAAAAAATCAAGCAAATGAGAAAGAAAAACCCAGGGGGTAATTGATGCAATTGAAAAATAAAAATAAAAATTAAAAAAAGATGGTATTGAAATTGAAATGAGATAACAAAAAATAAAAATAAGATGAAGAAGAAGAAGAAGAAAGAAGACGGCAACGCGTAGCGACTGAGTAAAGTTGGGGTTTTTTTTTTATCTTTCTTTCCTGGGAGTTGCAGGCTCTCTCATATAAGTTGCCCAATGCCTATATTTTTTAATATTTTTAATTTCGTATACTAGGTGTATTATTTTCTTTTTTCTTTTTGACTTTTTGTAGAATAATAAATACTGCGTAAAGTGAAGGTTGTTCTCATAATTCCATTGGTCCAAAAAAAGTATGTGAAGCGGCATCGTACCATCTGTTAATGCAGCTTCTTGGCTTCTTCTGTCTTTTTCTTCTGCTATTAACAGGCTAGGTTAGAAACCGAGGATGCTAGGATTTATTTATTAAATGATTAAATTTAATTATTGTTATTATTAGATTTTTTTTGGTGGAAATTGTTATTTTTAGATGAACCTTAATCATTAACCTAATTTGAAATTAGTTGTAGTTAAGAATAAGATTGTTTATCAAAAAGAATATAGCAGTTAAGGGTTTTAAGAATTATTATCTAAAAGTTTCATTTTTATATAATATGACTTAATAGTTAAGTACACTCTCAATCTTACGTACAAATAAATATAAATTTTAAACTTTTTAACGTATGCAAATAAGGTCATAAATTTTTATTTTATTGTAAATAAACTCTTATTTTTTTCATTTATAGGAGGTACAATGGGAATGGAGAATCGAATTTTAAACCTAATCCTTCCTAAGAAAAGGTAACAACCGTTGGGCGAAGTCTCAATCGTTAATAAACCCTTAATTTTTCGAAATCATGCATGAAATCTAAATTTGTTAAATGACATTTACGTGTTAGCTAACATAAATAGCTTTGTAGGATGTCACATGGCAAGCCATGTGTGCAATATAAACGAAATTTAATGTTATTTAACATATTTATATTTAATTGTTTAGGGGTCGATTTGGATTGTTGTGAGTTTTATGTTTTATGTTTTTAGAAATTTTGTTTTGTTTTATTTTCAATTTATTGAAATTGAAAACATGTTTGCTTATATATTTTTTGTTGCAAAAATTTGCAAATAATGAAGGATAAGTTAAAGCGGGTGGAGTCTAAGTTAAAAATGGACAAGGTTCGATTCCCATTGGTTACGGTTTTTAGACAATTTAATGGGTTTTTCCTGAATTTTTTAGCCAAAATTTTTTACTGTAGCCGAACGGGCACTGTTCACCCATGTAGTAACAGTGCAAAAACACTTCCACAATATTGAAAACATCACATTTTTGTTTTCATCAATTTCCAAATTTCTGTTTTTGTTTTCTTTTTTTTAAAACAAAAACATAACTACCAAACATGATTTTGTTGTAGTTTTCAGAAAAAGTAAAAACAAAAACATAAAACAAAAACAATGCCAAACAGACCCTTAATTTTTAAAGATTGGGGTTTTATTTATTGTAAAATAAAAGTTTATAAACTTATTTGCATACGATAAAACGTTGAGAGCTTATATTTATTTTATACAAAAACTTAAGGGTATATATTACTATTAAGCATTATATAATATAATATTTAAAGTCTATTTCAATATATTATCAAAACATTTTTTAAACTCTACCTTAATATTAAAAAATAAGGTTATGTTTATACATCATCAATGCTTAAATCTCATACACTACGATCCAACCATATCATGACTAAGTGAAATTAATAATGTTTATTTTTAAAAAAATTTTAAAAATTTTACTTTAAAATTCACTAGTTAATAAGGTGTAATAATATGATTAGATGTTAGTGTATAAAATTTATTTACTGACGGCACATCAAATATGAATTTTAAAAAAATACATATATTTTCTATATTATATTTACCAAAAGTGATAAGGCCCTAGTTTGGGAGCCCGATTGGCTCCAATGCTTTCATTGTACCGCAATTACCATATTGCCCTTTATTTTTATTTTTTTGTAATTTTAATATATTTTTAATATTCATTTTATCGCTCATCTCACCACTACAATTGCGATTGAATCTAAACGATTCATTGCTTGACATCAATCTTATTACCACCGCTGTTTTCAATCTCACCAGAATCAATCGCACAGTCCATCTAAATTAGAACTCCGATTGGCTTCAAATGAAGACATGGTACAATTTTATCTCTCTTTTTTTATTATTGTAATTTTAATATAATATTTTTAATGATTATTTTATTACTCATATCACCGCTACCGTTACGATTGAATCCAAATGCATCACTGTTTAGCATTAATCTCATTGCTACGACTATTTTTAACTTTATCGAAACCAATCACCATCTATTCAAACTAAACCTAAGCCTTAAGTGATAAAAAAAATTTACGCCTTTTCTAAGTATCTCAAATTTGAACATCCTAAAAGGCGGTTTAAATATAATTTTTTATGTAGTTTTCAGATTTGATATAGATAAAACAACTTGGATCAATTCGTAAAGAAAATGTACTAGAGAAAACTTAAAAAGTGATATAATAAAAATGGTTTGTACCATTTTTATAATTATGAGAAAAGAGAAGGAAATTGTTTTGAAATAAAACAATTTATTTATTACTTTCTATAGTTGCTCTGAGTTTTCGAGATAAGACAAGTATTTCAAAATACCTTCCATGCTTCATCTGGATTTCCCGGCCGACTATAGTATCCTTCCTTTACTGTGCTCAGTACACCATTAGGAAATAAATGTTTTACGGCATATAGTTTTCATTATATCAAGCAGCATACGACTCCTTTACTGAGCATGTGGTTCGCTCACCCCTTACTTTCAAACTTTCCAGATCAATCACGAGGATTATTTGATGGCTTCCTCAGTTAAATATAGCTCCAAATAGCCTACTGGGACAAAGAGCATTGAAATTTAAAGGTACAGTCACTTCTCTTATATATTCAGACATTTGTATACAGTACTACATTATTGTAAAATAGAAATAGGGGATGTAAAGTGTATGAAATATTGAAAAAAAATTTTATATTCCGAATTTATTGAATAAATGTTCACC
Source organism: Heritiera fomes (assembly GCA_032173925.1). Taxonomy (NCBI): domain Eukaryota; kingdom Viridiplantae; phylum Streptophyta; class Magnoliopsida; order Malvales; family Malvaceae; genus Heritiera; species Heritiera fomes. The sequence goes on along the minus strand of JAPDPM010000001.1, from coordinate 20,360,967 downwards.
ATTTATTACTGTTAAAGATCAAGTGTTAAAGGCATCACAGACAGCCCAATCGGTAAAAATGTGTAAAATACTAGTAAATATTGTGTAAAAATGTACACTCAGACTGTTACAGTTTTAATGGTATCAGAGCTTGGTTAGCCTGATGTCGGTCGATGCCTTAGAGCAGAAAGTGTTGAAAGAGGTTAACATCCCCTATAGTACTGTATAGTCTGAATGGATAGAGAAACCAAGTGACTGTAAATTATGTTAAGTATTTAAAATGGTGTGAATGCTTATGAATCAAGGGTTACAAAAAGGGATTATAATCTGAGAATTTTGCATGAAATAGGTGATTTTATGGTCTTATTGAAGGTCTGTTCGGTAAGGAACAGAAAGGAACTCGGTAAGGGCCCCACCAGGACCTTTCTATCCGGATCGAATTAAGATCTTACCATGATGATATAAAAGTGGAATGGGATATCATCAGTGTATAGATCTTAAGATCGCCTGTTTAAAAGTATTTTGAAGAGAGAGAAATAAAGTGGAAAAGGACAAATACACCCCTATATTGAAAAAATGCCTCTGAATCATGGTTGACTAAATTGATTTGGAACTGATTGGTGGTGATAGAGTAACTGATGGTGTAAAAAAAATATATTACATGTTTAATGGTCCCTACTGTGAGCCCCACTTATACTGTGATGAGTAATGCGACCCGAAGTATATACTGTGGGAAGTCGCAAGATAGTCGGCCTTGTTATGGATTCTTAGGGCCTGGATTAAACATGAAAATATGGGGTATATTGGTTAGGGATTATTTAATATTATGAAGTGAAAACATACATAAAAGTGAATCGATGTGAAATATATGCTAAATGATTTGAAAATTTTATGTATGTGTTTTGAGTATACATAGTGGATTAGCAGGATGTAAATAACGAAACATCCAAGATGGTATGAGGTTATGATTTAAAAGTTACTAAAGGTAACTTCAAATAAATTTCTGGAGTAGAATAGATTTGAGAGGTCATTGACATGATTCATAGTATGAATTCCATTTCTAAGCTCTTATCAGAGAATATAAAGGAGTTCGGAGAGCTTAAGAAATTACTCCTGAAAAATGTGGATAAAGAATTTATTGTATAAAGGTGTTCGAAGGAAACACTGATGATCTCGTTGGAGAGAGTATAAGGAATTCCTAAGATCAATCTCTGAACAGGGTGTTAACAGATAAAAGCCTAGAGATTGATGTTTATAAGATAATGGTCTAAACTTGGTATAATTTTAACGAGTTCTTGATGATACCTATGAGGTTAATGAAATATTTTGTGATAAATGTGAAAGGATGAAAATGTATTAAAAGACAAATCATATGAGAATTAGGGAACAGGAATTATGATGTGGTTCCCAAAATTAAGATTATATGTGAGTCTTCTAACAATCATATTGTCACGGCTAGATTTAAGATCGAGCCAGATTGACAGATAAAATTTAGTTATATTCAAAGGAATAAATAAATGCATTACTGCCAGTCATGTAAATGGATGTATATATACATTGGAATTGTGAAATGGCATAATTAATGGAGAGACAGAATTGGTAATTGGATAATTCTAATTACAGAATTGGATTGTGAAAAGATTACATCCTCAGATACATCCTAAAATTAAGTGATATTACATGTACCATGAGAATAAGGGATGTAATATTAATATTATATGAAAAGAGATGTTAGGGAAAATTACTACCTAATGTATCATTCACTGTAATTGATGGTTAATATTAAAGTTTGCAAGTAAAGTGTAGTCTTAGCTAAACAGTGAAATGATTATTTTGGGATAAGAAAGAATCCGAATGAACCATGATGTAATAGAAGTGGCTATAGATGGATTGACCAAATTGATTCACTTCTGCATCATCAAGTTCTTGATCTCTTGAGTGCCCTAGTCGATATATATCGATGAAATGATGAGAATGTATGTGAAGTTCCAATGAGCGAGTACATGTGATATGAATCCCTGATTTGTCATGCTTTTAAAAGAATAGCAAAAGGCTTTGGAATTCCAAATTTACTGATAGCACCGCTTAGTACTGATTAAATATTCGAGCGTAATATGTAAACGCTCAATGATATATTGAAAGCAAGTGCACTAAATTTAAAAAGCTACTGGGACAGTTACATACGATTGATTAAAATTGTTTAATTGATTGTCGCCAAATTATTATCGACTTAGCACCAAATGAGATAATATATGATAATAGTGTGAATTAATTACTGTAGGAAAAGAAGTGAAATTGTTAACTCCCCAAGATGATAAATAATTACAGGGAGTACAGAATGATGGTGAAAGAGGAAATGCGGGATTTCAAGAAAATTCGAATTGTAAAAGTATACTAGTAGTCTTATCTTAAAAACAAGATTAACTGAAAGTTAGAAGTTATATAAGGAAGAAAAGTACCTATATTTGGTGTACTTCCTAAATTAAGTGAAATTTGGAGGACCAAATTTCTTAAGGTGGGGAGAAAATGTAAAACTTGATTCTACTACACTGTACAAGATATTTATAATTATTTGATTATTAAAATAAGTTTATTTGGTGAAATTAAGTTAATTGGGTATGTGGGCCCCACCATGAATTTTACTGTTTTATTAAAGATATAAATGAAATATGGTATTCATAAAGTGAAATAAATATTAAATAAATATTTGGAGGCATAAATATATTTTTTGGACTATTTGGATGTTAAATTAAGGATAGGGAATTATGAAGATAAAAATATCATAAGGCTTGAATGATCAATCGACAGTGGTTCGATTATAATTTTTGATCTAAGTATCCAAATGATAAACCGTAAAATTTTTTGGAAAGTTAACTTAAGTATCTTTCCAAACATATTGGCCTCATATTCTAGTTCCTCATAGATTAATACCAGAAATTTTGTAAAATTACTCCATGAGTAGTATATTCTACCAACCGACGCAACCGACCTATCGGTAAAGAATCATCCATAGCGGTTGGTAGGAAACTCCGATTAAGGTGAATCAAAATCCATTAGAAAGGTAACTTAAATACCTTTTTACCCATATAAGGCTCATATTTTAATTCATTATAGATTAACCACAAGAAATTTCTACATTCACGTCACATGTATGGAGTTTATCATTGAGCAATCAGTAAAGAATCAGACATAACTTTTGATAGCGAACTCCAAATGAGGTGATTCAAATTGCGTTGGAAAGTTAACTCGAAGACCTTTCCGAAGATATATGGCTCATATTTTGATTTATTATGAATTGATCTCGGTAAATTTTTAAAGTTGGTTGTAAGTGCAGTGAGTCATCAGAAAATTCTCAGCGTGTACGCCACTTCCTTTTTGGCTGCTGTTGTGCTATACGTTGAGATGTAAATTATGGTATAAAAATGAGATAAATAATAGAGATAAAGAAGAGATTATTGATGATCAAAAAGGCTGGAATTTTATTAGCTTAAATAGCTACCAAAGGAGAAAAAGAAAAGTCAAAGAAGTATGCAGCCAAGGAAGATGTATAAGACGCCTAAAATTTCTGCTGCATTTGGTGTGCTTTGGCTGGAGAAAATTCAAAGGAAAGGAAAAGTAAATTTAATAAATAAAATAAAAGTGTAAAATAATAACACAAAAAGGAAAAGTCAACAATTTAACATGAAATTAAATGGTATTGTCTAAAGTATATGCAATAAGAAAGGAAGAAAGTTAAGAAATGGTGCAGCAAAGTGGACTTCAACGCCACTACATGTGCTGCTGTTGTACCATTTCTGATCAATCATTTAAAGGCTGATAAAATGTAATTTTATAGTATAAAATATAAAGAAAAAGGAAGAAAAGTTTCTTGCATAATTTTCATTGGCTGGAACACACAAGAGAAGAGGAAATTGAGACAAAAACCGTGCAGCCAACGAGGAATCTTCACGCCACTTCTTGTGTTGCACGGTTAATTCAATTAAAAGAGCTGGAAAATCAAACCTCTATTGAGTAAAATAGAAGAAAAGAAGAGAGAAATTAATATTTAACATGTGTTCACTTTTATTTGCTGCAGTATAAAGCAAAAGAATGAAAGTCAAAGACGTGTAGAACACATGAACTCCACGCCACTCTTTTACTGCAAATTTTCTTCACCATTTAATGCAATTTAAGACAAAGAAATGATGAAAGAAAATAGATAAGGTGCTAGGTGATTAATTAGTATCGGTTGTCTTGGATAAAAGAAGACTAAATGGAAATTTAACTTCAGCAAATTCTTTCTTCCATACCGAACTCCCCTGCTGCTCCACGGTTTCTAGTTTTGCTGCTAAAGTTTGGTTCTGTTTGCAGCCGTTTCTTCCATAATTTCTTAACAAAATTTCATCTTCATGCTATTTGATCATTAGACCCTCTCCATAGACCTTATATCCACCTTAAAAACATCAAAAGACCAAGAAAGGAGGGCTGACTAGAAAAGAAACAAAACAGAATGGGATGTTGCTGGTTCGGTTGAGGTGAGGAGATTTAATGTCTTATTGTTTTAATTAAATTTAAAGCTATATTCTAGCCTAGTGTAAGGTGCAAATAAGGTTTATGAAGTTTGTTTTACATGAGGTAGGCTAGATCAAAATTTACCATGGATAAGGATGTTCGGTTGGCATGAGATTGAATGAAATCTTGTGTTGTCATGCAAGAAAACAATAGGAAATGATCAAGTAAGTAAGGAATTAAACGTTGAAACAATAAATCATGGTGAAAGATTGAAAATCAAAATTTGGTAAATGAAGAGAGGGGTTCGGTTTGGACATGAAAGTAGTAAATATATGGCTATATGCAGAAAATGGTAAGGAAAGGCTCACGTATACATGGAAGAGTAATGGAAATATTAGAAGAGACAAGAAATCATGAAAATGGCCATAAGAGGGTTCGGCCATGATTTTGTTTATGTATGGAATATGCTGAATTTTTATGATTAATAGTAAAAAATAATCATAGAAATTAAAATAGAAGGATTGGTGAAATTAAAACCGAAAAAAGAACTAAAATGTGAAAGTTGAGTTTTGGCACCAGTATAATTTATACTGGTTGCGCTTATGTTATGACAATAGTGGCTGTATTTTATGAATACTAGTGGCTTAAAAATAAGAAGAAAAATATTAATAAGTTTTGATAAATTATTTTTGCAGCCCGAGTTGACGGATTTCAGTTAGCGTAACAGGGAAGCTCGACTTCATAAGACTGGTAAGGGGGGAGTGTGTGAGTTGTAGTGATATAATGAATTGCATGTTTTCTTAAGCTAAATTTTATGAGAATATTGGATGCATGATTTGGTTTGAAAACATGCAAAATTGTGGTTGACAAGCTGGTTTACATACTGCGAATTGTGTGCAGGAGGTTAGGAATTCGCAGCTGTTATGCTGTCGAAAATATATCAAAAATATTCTAAAATATTATAAAATATTTTAAAATATTATAAAATATTTTAGATGCATAAAAGGATTTAAATGATGGATTTTAGATATTAATTCCATCAATTTTCCATAAGTTGGAAATTATAAGAGAAATATGAAAATTAAATATTCATGTTTTAAAATTTTAAATAAGTGAGAAATTGGTTATGATTTAAATGATTTTAAATATTCAAAAAGAATATTTATGAGATTCTCACTCTATACATGAATATTTACTGACTGTTCTACTGTATTTGAAAACGAGAAATAAATACCTTTTTGGAAATAAGTAGTTAAATAAATGATTTAATTTATTAGCTTTCCTTAAAGGTATTTTTATGGGAAAATAAATGATTTTATACCTTTATGGAATTAATTATCGACTTTATTTATTTTATAAATTCCATAAAGGTGATGATGTATGAAAATGTGAGAGCCTTATGGATAAACATGAAATATTTCAAATTATTTTGAATAAGATCCATAAAGGCTGTGGTACGGTTTTTATACTATTTTGAGACTTAGGCCTCGAGATTCATGCTTACTACTGTTACTGTTATTGTCATGTGGCTTATTGACCTGCCAGTCATCAGCGGTCCCCACCACTATATATTATGGCCATAGATCTTACTGTATATTGTTACTGTGTCCCTTCGGGGATGATTACTGTGTCCCTTAGTGGATGATGATAGCATGATATGATGTAGGGTGATGCCTAGTCTCAACTTACTGATTAATGTTTATTGAAGGGATTTAATAAATCCTGTTTTACTGAATTACACTGTGAATTACTGTTTACTGAACTGAACCGTACTGAAATACTGTTTTACTGAACTGTACTAAACTGGAAAATACTGTTTACTGAACTGGTAGCCACTGATTACTGTTTACTGAACTAAAAGCTACTGTTTACTGTTTACTGAACTGGTAGCCACTGATTATTGTTTACTGAATTGAAACCTACTGATTTCTGTTTACTGAACTGAATTGTACAGAACACTGTTTACTGAGCTGAAAAGAAATTACTATTATCGAGAAAGAATACTTTGAAAATTATTTCTTAAATAGAAATAATTGTTGAACTGTTTATCCAACGATTTGGATATTTATAACCTACTGCAAAAAAAAACTGTTTACTGTAACTACTGTTTTACCTTTGTACTGTCACGTGTTTTGAAATCGGTGTACTGAAGTGATATAATAAAAATGGTTTGTACCATTTTTATAATTATGAGAAAAGAGAAGGAAATTGTTTTGAAATAAAACAATTTATTTATTACTTTCTATAGTTGCTCTAGGTTTCCGAGATAAGACAGGTATTTCAAAATACCTTCCATGCTTTATCTGGATTTCCCGGCCGACTATAGTATCCTTCCTTTACTGTGCTCAATACACCATTAGGAAATAAATGTTTTACGGCATATAGTTTTCATTATATCAAGCTGCATACGACTCCTTTACTGAGCATGTGGTTCGCTCACCCCTTACTTTCAAACTTTCTAGATCAATCACGAGGATTATTTGATGGCTTCCTCATTTAAATATAGCTCCGAGTAGCCTACTGGGGCAAAGAGCATTGAAATTTAAAGGTACAGTCACTTCTCTTATATATTCAGACACTTGTATACAGTACTACATTATTGTAAAATAGAAATAGGGGATCTAAAGTGTATGGAATATTGAAAAAAAATTTATATTCCAAATTTATTGAATAAATGTTCACCATTTATTACTGTTAAGGATCAAGTGTTAAAGGCAACACAGACGGCCCAATCGGTAAAAATGTGTAAATTACTACTAAATATTGTGTAAAAATGTATAATCAGACTGTTACACAAATACAGTTAAACTTCCATGCTTTAATTATAAAGATCTTATAACTCTTTAAGATTTATCATATTTTCTAATACAATATCAAAATCGATCCACTTCATACTAGTACCTATAACTATAACTACAGTCACAACATTTCTTTTTTCAGTTCTAACTTCACCAACAATTTTATATTAATTTATACAGTATTTTAAGACCATAAATTCATCAAATTGAGTATGGTTTAGTTCTCCTCTTCAATTGGCCAAAACTTAAAGGACCTCATACACATGGTTTAGTTGCAAACTAACACCACAAACATGCTTATGACACCTTAAAACATAACATATGTTGGATTGAGCATGAGTAGAATATTCTCTCTCTTACCTCCTTTGTTGACTGAAAATTCAAGAGAGAAATTCACCCTTCAAATGGCCATTCCAATGGCTAGTTTGGAGGTATGTGATAAAAATCATTGAGTAGAACAATTTTTCTTTAGGGTGTTTTTCGGTTTGGAGTGGTTACACTAAGGTTTTCTTCACTTTCTCCCTCTAAAAATTATAAAACTCATGTTTGCTCTCTCCTTGCTTAACCATAGTTAGCCACTTTGGGAAGATGATAGCTTTTTCACTTTTTAAAATATTTTTATTTTTGGTGCCAAATTACCATTTTGCCCTTCAATAATTTTGATAATTTCCTTTACGTCCCTACTAATTCATTTTAATTTCAAACTATATTCATTTTCGTGCCAAATATATCTGTTTGACAAAATTTAGCCAAAACATTGACTTTTATTGGGGTTTGATCAATCATTTTGGTGAAATTACCAAAAACCCTTGATTGTTCATTTGTGTTTTTCTTAACATTTTCGTGATTTAGTCTACGGGTTGGAATCATGTAAGACTTCTTCACATAAGGATTTTATGATAATTGTATGTTGGTCCAAATTCAAACTAGTGTGGCCGTTATCCGCAATTGTTTCTCTAGTTCATGAACGTAACCGTCATATTTGAAATTGTTGCACACTTCCCAAAACATGCACAAACAAAGGAAATTTTAGATGCAAATTCTTACCATCTCAATGTGTCACTCCAAATCTTGTTATTCTGGGGTTTTACTTTGATCTATATAGTAAAAGTCCTTGTGGAGCCCACTTGGTTTCTTCCCCAGTCATTAACGAACAGGCCTATTATTTAGAAATCTTAGCGATCAACTCTCGGTCTTCAATTTCTATACTTTTTAACTTATATTGGATGTAGGGAAAATGGGGTTCTCATAATTCGAATGCCTATCTCTTGGAAGAAATGTACATGTATATATAATGATATGCTTATAATTATCATCAAATGTAAATATTGTATAGAACCTTGTACCTATAGGTATTCAAATGCCTTATTTTACATATTCGAATTCTCAACCTTAATTTTTCCTTTGAATATTAGTTTTGAGCATTTGAATACCTATCTCTCGAAACAATTGTACATATATTTATATCATAATATACTGATAGTTATAATAAAATGTACATATTTTATAGAGCCTCGTACTCATAGCTATCTGAATGCCTTATTTTAGATATTCAAATTCCAAACCTTAATTGCTCTCTTGAAAATTAGTCTTGAACAGTCGAATACTTATATGCAAACAAACATATATATGTTATATCACAATATACATATGGTTATTATAAAAAGTACATGTTTTTAAATAGAGCTTTCTACACAGGTATTTGAATGTCTTATTGTAGGTATTCGAATGCCTAAAACTAATTTCTCTATTCGAACTAATGTATACATGTTAGTATCATGATATACATATAATTATCATAAAATATACATATCTTTATAAAGCTTTGTATCTATTAGCAGTTGAATCCCTTATTACAGGCATTTGAATACTTAAAGTAATTTCTTTTTTCGAATAATAACTATATATACACTACTCACTAAATTAACTATATCTTGAACTAAAAAACTCAAAATAATAATTCGTTTAAAAGTTTCTAAAACAACACTTAATTATCTTTTCATACTAAATCAACTATTAATGATAATAATACAAAAGTATAGATGGAAAGTCCAATATAGTTATATCTCTTCAAACAAATGTGGACAACTAGAAAATAAATTTGTTTTAATTTTCTTCTTCCATTTGTATGATCAATTGGTGTGAACTGGTGGAGCGATTGACATGCCATAGACTGGAAATGTATTGCATAATTTTCTTTTGAGAATAAATTAGTGTGGAGTAAGAGACTGGCAAAAGCAACTCTCATTTGCAAAAGATTAGTCACGCTCAGGTCAGGAAAAAGAAAGGAAAGTAATTGTCAGAGATTGGAGTATTGAAAAATAAATAAATAAATAAATAAAAGTCTACGTCTGAGTTTGAAATTTCGTTTATTTCATTTCTTGCTTCCAACGCTTGTTTCCTTAATATTAATAACGTAAAGAATTCAATATATATGTACACACATACTCGGACTTGGTTATATATAGATTCTTTCTTTTGATAAGATAATTAAGTTGTACGCTATTTCAGGTTTCTCATCCAACAGTTAATCTAGATTTTCTTGTAGAATTCTTCCACAATGGCTATTTCAATGGTTCATGAAACCTCCAAATCAAATATTTCTCGATGCACTTATCATGTATTCCTGAGTTTTAGAGGTGCAGATACACGCAAGAACTTCACGGACCACCTTTATGCAGCATTGGTGCAAGCAGGAATTCACACGTTTAGAGATGATGAAAATATGGAAAAAGGAAAGAATAAAAAGGATGAACTTGAAAAAGCAATACGATGCGAGTCAAAAATTTCTATCATTGTCTTCTCAAAAGATTATGCTTCATCAACATGGTGCCTTAACGAACTTGTGATGATACTCGAATGTAAGAAATCCTCTCAACACATTGTTTTGCCAGTTTTCTACGATGTCGACCCAACCCAAGTCAAGAAGCAATCAGGGAGTTATGCAGAAGCGTTTGCCAGGCATGAAGAGAGCTTCAGGTCCGAAATGAAGATGGTGCAAAGATGGAGGGCTGCTTTAAAAGAAGTTGCGGATTTGGGAGGCATGGTTCTGCAAGATAGGTACGTATGTATAATTAATCAAGTTCCATCTCATGTATGCTCCCTTCTTAAAAATTGAAAACTTTACATGCTCAATTGCCCATTATTTCTTGATATTAAATTGCTCTATTATTTATGCATATATTTCCACTACTAGAGTGAAAAGTCAGAAACAAATTTACTAACAACTTAAATCATTCCATAAGACGAGAAAATATAAAAGTTGCAATTCTAATTGTTGTATATTACTTGTATACATTTAAAAAAAGTAAGTATCCTAGTAATCCTATTAGAGGTAGAATTCTTTAGGAGATTATTTCTCTCGTAACCAAAATATAGATATAACAATAAGTGGTTGGAAAAAGTGGCAATGAATTTTTTTCCTAAGCATTTGGATATGGTTCGAATCTTGCTTTAACTTTTGCCACTCTCGGCTCGAACAAAAGTAATATCAAACCATAAAACGGATGAAAATACATGTGATTACACCAAAAAAAAGATATAAAAGATGTTTGAGTTGAATTGACAATTACCTAACCAAAAAAGTTTAAGATGTAGAACTCAAATCCTTATCTTTGGGAAAAGTAAAATGTTTCTAACATATCCTTTTAACATGTTTTAATTTTATTATTTTATTTCAATTTTTCATGATTTTACTAATTAATTAGGGATGTCTTTAAATCCTTAATACTTATAATTCAACGACTTACAGTGTGTGTGTGTGTGTATATAAATATATATAAATATATATATATATATATATATATATATATATATATAAGGAAGGATCTAGTTACACATGTATAAAATAAATTTAGTTTTACACACTTTCATATCTTTTTATATGATTTATAATTTTTTAATCCAACCGTTAATTTTATGTTCTATTCATATAGATCATGCATGCCAATTTTCAAATTAATCGAATACGTCTAACTATTTATTTCATAAAATAAAATTTCAATCGTTGATATATATTGAAAAAAATATTATTCTCCATTAAAATGATAGAAATAGCTTATTGATTCAAAAATTTACATACATAATAAGTATGAGTAGGTTGTTAAATCCAACAGTTGGTTTGCAAAAATATTAATCCTATATGAAGATATAAAACTGTGTAAAACAAATTTATTTTACACATGTGTAAGTGGATCCTTACTCATTATTCAATACACCATCAGTCGAGTTTTTTTTAATTCCATAATCAGAGTTGAATGATGGCACATATCCTCTAAAAATATTAAAAAAAATAAATGATTAAAATCTCATACACCATCAGTAGAGTTTTTTAACTTCATAAATAAGGTTAAGATAATGCAACATGTCTTATTTTATTTATTTTATATTTTCATAATATTTTTATAAGGCATGTGTCATCATCCTAACCCCACTTGTAGAGTCAAAAAATTTCATTGATGTTGTATAAGATAATTATCCAAAAAAAATATAAATAAAATAGGACATGTGTCATCATTCTAATTTCGCTTGTATAGTAAAAAAAACTCTACTGACGGGTGTACTAAATATTAATCCTATATATATATATATATATATATATATATGTGTGTGTGTGTGTTTAATCACTTTTATCTCACTTATTAAAATTCTTTCTGCTTAATTTTCAAAGTGGATATATGGTATCCGTTTGGTTGATACTGGAGTAAGAAAGGAAAGAATTTTAATATTGATCCATAAGCTTTTGTTATTTCTTTTCTTAATATCTATGACCTTTTTCAAGTAATATTCATTGACGTTGAAGTTGGCATTCCTATTAATATATCCTATATTATTACATGTGATAAATTTCTTTAGAGAAAAAAAAGTTCTAAGGAATAAGGATAATAATATAATTTTATTGAAACCAATAACTTTTCTTAATTTTCTTAAAATCTTTAGATATCAAGTTTATGTCTCAACATGCGTAAGTTTTATTAAATTTTACAAACTATATGATATATGTTGAACAATGTAGCATTAGGTTGCAATTTTTATTTAAAATGTGATCTCATAAAAAATTCAAAATTATATATGCAAGAAAAAGTGAGACATGTTAAAGATCTTTACTCAATTTTCAAAATTTTACAAAATTATGTTTCAAATTTATAGTTTAACGTATATCTTTTAAAATTTGTAGGCATGAATCACAATTCGTTCAAGATATTGTTAAAGAAGTTCAAAAGAAACTCCATCGAACCACTTTATATGTCCCTCCTTATTTAGTTGGAATAGATTCTCTTGTGACAAGAATTAATTGGTGGTTAGAAGAAGATGTATCAAATAAAGTTGATTTTGCAACAATTTGTGGAATTGGAGGGAGTGGGAAGACAACTATTGCCAAAGTTGTTTACAATCAAAACATCCAAAAATTTGAAGGTTATAGTTTCCTAGCTGATGTTAGAGAAACAAGTGAAGAACATAATGGCTTACTTCGTTTGCAAAGACAACTTATTTCAGATATCATTAAGGAGAAAGCACATAAAATATATAATGCAAATGATGGAATTAATAAGATCAAAGAAGTTATTTGTTGTAGAAGAGTTCTTCTTGTTCTTGATGATGTTGATGATTTGGAAAAAATAACTAGAATGATTGGAACCCAAATTCCTTTTCATCATGGAAGTAAAATCATCATAACTAGCAGGCATCGATATCTACTGACTACTCCTTTTATTAGCCAGATGTTTGATTTGGAAACATCATTCAGTTATGGAGACTTCTGCAAAATATTTGAAGTAAAACAATTAGCTTTCAATGAATCACTTCAACTATTTAACTGGTATGCCTTCGGTCGCAACTCTATAATTGAGAGTCTTAGAGAGTATGCAACCAGTATAGTGAAACACTGTGGTGGGCTTCCATTAGCTCTTCAAGTTTTAGGTTCTTCCTTATTTTGCAAAAATATGAGTGTATGGAAAAGTGCACTGGAGAAAATGGAAGCAATTCCTGATAGCAAAATTCAAAAGATTCTAAGAGTAAGCTATGATTGCCTTCAAGATGATCATGATAAAAATTTATTCCTTGACATAGCTTGTTTATTCATTGGGAAGGATAGAGATTATATAACTACAATTCTAGATGGTTGTGATTTCTATACAACAGTTGGAATTGAAAATCTCATAGATAGGTCTCTCTTAATTGTTAATGAAAAAAACAAGCTAATGATGCATCAAATGGTTAGAGATATGGGAAGGGAAATTATTCGCCAAGAATCTTCTGACCTTGGAAAACGAAGCAGATTATGGCACAAGGACGCATTTGATGTAATAAGAGAAAAAATTGTAAGAGACTATTTAAATTTACTTGCTACTTGCATGCATGGTCGTAACTTTTAACATACTACTTTGTTTATAAATTTTCTTCTTAAATCTTTCTTATGCAGGGTTCCAAAACAATTAAGTGCCTCACAGTTGACCTACAAGGATCACTAGAACACAAGTATAAAACGACAACTACAAGTTTATATTTTGGAAAGCATTCAAAAAATCGACGTGTCATGTCAAATGAGTTTGCTGTAGAAGCTGAAGCATTTACAAAGATGCAAAGACTAAAACTACTTCAGCTAGATTATGTAAATCTTAAAGGAGACTTCAAAGACTTCCCTAAAGGCTTAATATGGTTACAGTGGCATGGATTTCCTTTACAATCTCTTACCAATGATTTTGATATTAAGAAGCTAGTTGTTCTTGACATGCGATACAGTAACTTAAAACATGTTTGGAAGGATAAAAAGGTATGATAACAACAAATATCTATTTTTTTAAAGCAATAATACATTTGTAAAAAGAGTTTTTTTTTTCTACAGTGTCTTCCAAATTTGAAGATCCTTAATCTCAATCATTCACATGGCCTTCTTAAAACCCCGAACTTTTCAGGGCTCCCAAGTCTTGAGAAGTTGATGCTCAAAGATTGCATAAAGTTGACTGAGGTTGATCAATCCATTGGTGAGCTAAAGAAACTTTCTTTTTTAAGCCTTAAAGATTGCAAAAATCTTATGAAACTTCCAAGGACAATTGGATTGCTATTAGCTATTGAAGTGCTTATTTTATCTGGTTGCTCAAGACTTGATGATGTTCCTAGGGAGTTGCATGATATGAAATCACTAAAGGTGCTTAATTTAGATGAAACTGCTATAAATCAATCAAAATCATGGGTGCCTTGGCTATCACTGAAAAAAGGCAAAGAATTGGGTTTCTTTTGGGCATCTTTACCTCACTCTTTAGTGAAGTTGAGTCTTGAAAATTGCAGACTATCTGATGATGTTATGCCCAGTGATCTTAGCAGCTTACCTTCGGTGAAAAGTTTAAATTTAAGTAGAAATCCACTCTGTAGCCTGCCTGAGAGCATCAAGAGCCTTACAAATCTTGATGAACTTCTATTGACTTCTTGTACAAAGCTCCAAGTGATTCCAAAGCTTCCAATCTTGTTGAATTTTGTTGAGGCTTATTCGTCAATGTCTCCACTAAAGGTCATACTGTCAACTTTACCATGCCTATTTTCTTCCAAACGGTGCGTTATTTTTGGTTGTGAAAGATTGACTGAGGTTCAAGATATATTCAAATTGGAACCAATTGAAAACTTTGAAGTAGAAGAAATTAGAAGCTTATTCAACATGGACTCTATTGACAGCAACAAAGTGCAACTTCATAACTACCTAACAGACACAAAATTGGTGATTACCCCACAGGTACTTTCTCTAATATCTCTAATTTTTTATATCCTTTTTATTTTTCTTATATTTCTTAATCAATACATCCCTAATTAACTCATGATTTTGATGGATCAGGTATTACATGAATGTGGTATAATTAGCACGTTTGTTCCAGGAAGTGAGGTACCTATCTGGTTTGAGCATCGCGCTAAAGGGCCTCAAATAACTTTTTCTTTGCCAGCACCATCTCATCCTGCTGAAAAGATTAGTTATTTCAAGTTATGCATCGTTTTTTCTCTCTTTAGTGATCAGATTTTTGAATTTCTACCATGTTTGTTAATATTTAATGAGACCAAGAATATCAGTCGGACTTACTACTCAAGTTTCATTGGAATACCTGAAACTAACAATAGCACAATGTTGTGGTTAATCCGTTGGCCAACAATGGGACTCCAGTTGGAAGGTGGCGATTCCGTGAGCTGCACGTTAGCACATGTTTTTGAGCTTAATGTAAGAGAATTTGGCGTTACATGTGAATCAGAAAACAACATCGGATACGAATACAATGTTCCACACTATTGTCCAGGTATGAGTATGACTGCAAGGATAGAATTTTAATAGTTTTTTATTTTTTTTTGGGCCAAAGTGATAGTATTAATTTATAACAACAATTTAATTTTTTAACCTTTATCTAATTAACCACAAAGAACTATTAATTTTTCAATAAAATGAAAAAAGAAAAAAAAAAGGAAAAGTGTCCAGCTATCAGATATACGAGGAGTACTACTGTGTGTGAACAATATAATCATAATAAATCAGATTTTGTAATTTCATTTGAATTTTCAACCTGTATAAGTTTCTTTCAACCTTAAACTTTGTTTATATTTGTTGCATGGTTTATTTTTTTCCTTGAAGAAACATGTTAAGTCATATATCTCTACGAGTACTTTTGAATACTTTTGGGGTTGATATTTTATATAGAGAAAAGAAAAAGATAATTGATTATACATTAACATAAGTAAAGATTTGATAATTCACATTCGTGTTATGTAAAATCGTGTTTTTATCGTATAAAATATAAAAATTTCGTATCTAAATTTATTTTGACACGGAAAACACAATTTTATTTTTACTTTTTACCATATTTATATATAATTTTTATCTAATTTTAGTTTATATCACCTTCGTATATTTTATTCGTATTATATTCATGTTGTCTCTAAAATTACCAGATCTACATGAGTCCTACATAAGCATATTTTAGTGACAATAGAATTATTATTTTCATAAATTAATCAATCTTTAACACTTTTAGAATTCACATTTTATATAAAAAAAAATATAGGAGTTTGTTCAGGGATAAATCTACTAATTGAGGATAGGATAGCTGCCCACCGAGACACTAAAATTCTTTAATTTTAACAAAGTTTAGAAATTTAAAGCTTTGCCTCCGCCCAAATTCTTTTGTTTACTTATACTGAAAACTTTTTATTGTTTATCTAGTAATTAAACTTTTACGTTTTGATTGATAAGAAATATTTCATTATAATATATACAAATATATTAACTTAGTAGAAAAATAAATAAAGTTTTTTTTGAAAGTTTATATAAATAATATAAGCTATGAATTAATAAGAAGAAAAACACAAAGCCAGCTTATCTAACACTTTTTTGTGTCTTCTTTTTTGTTTTAATTGTATATAACAAAATAGCATTTTGTATTCTCCACATTATAATAACTAAGAAATGAAATATATTTGTTTACTAAAAGTAAATGATAAAACTGGACAAATTGATTTTTATCTTTCACACATTGTATCTATCTTTAAGAATTTTATAAGAAATTTTATTAAATTAATGTTTAAACATACGTGTGTGTTTGTCTATAAGTGTGTGTAGATTATTTATTTATGACATAATACTGTTTAGGCTACATTTGTCAAGAAACACATAGTTAATTTTAGTTATGCACATATTATTCTTTAAATTATATTTTTTTATAGAAAACTTGTTATACATTTTAATTTTGTTTGGAAATTTTCTTATTAATTTGTGTTTCAACGAAAATTTTAGTAAATTGACTTAAAATATTTGTCCTCTCTGATGATAAATCCTAGTTATATCTCTAGACTTGTTTTAATGTGCTTTTAAATTTTACTCAGGCATGTACATATATATCACCATGAAAAAAAATGACCTTTTACATTGATACATGTAACCAAGAAAACAACATTGACATCATTTACACATTGTTTATCACGTCTTTTAGGAAATGAACATCTCACAAGAATGGTCGCATTGGAACAAACTGAAAGCATACTCAGTTTGGACTCCTATGAAAATGTTAAAGTGCAAATTTGCAATTCTTCAGAGGAATCAGAAGGGGTTGCTTCCCCACAGGTTTCCTTTTCAATTTCCAAGATTTTCACTTTATTTATTACCACAATTATTTTTTGGTTTTCCTTTCTTACTTATTCTATAATTAAATGATACAGGTATTACACGAGTGTGGCATAACTACATCGTTTGATCTAATTAATGATGTTCCATCTTATCGAGCTGCCAGGCCGAAGATTTCATCAGTTATAGTGCCCCCAAGCTCTAGTCAAAAGACTAGCTGCCTGAGATCGATTATCCTCCTTTCTTCCAACAATGATAAAACATCTGAATTTTTTCCGCGACTTGAAATCGTGAACGAGACCAAAGGTACAAAGTGGACCTATTCTCAACATTTTTGCGGAATTCCTGAAACCAAAAACATGTTACTTTGGTTAACTAGCTGGAAATTTGGGGGCGATGAACTAGAAGCTGGAGATCGGATTAGCCTTCGTGTGCTTTCGGACTTACTTGTGCTGGAATCGAATATTGACCTCGTATATGATTACGAGCCACAGAACAAGTGCAGCTCTCTTGATCAGTTGCGATGGATGAGTAAATTTTCTAGTTATCTTTCTGTGGCTTTTGTTTATCTTGTGTTCAAATCCCAAAGAACATTGTACAGGATGCAGAGTTTAGTCAAAGAGTGATTAATATAGGATGTAATTGTAGCAAATCAAGTTTTTAGTTCAATCGGGCTCACTTGGCTTGGTTGGCGAAATGGAAAATGGCCTTTTGTCTCATTTTCATCTCTGCTTTTTTTCAAGTATGATATTGATATTAGAAACCTTTCAATGAGTCCTCTCCTTTTGTTGTATTAAAGTTCAATGTTATGGTTCTGCAAGAAGTGTGAAGTCAGGATTTATAGGTGTATGGTGTTAGAAAAAGAATAAGAGAACAAAAGAACAAAGATTTCGAGATCGAAAATATTAATCACTTCTCTTAGTAGTTAAAAATTTCTCAGGATATAACAAAATTTCTCATTCTCTCAAAACCTTTTTCATAGAGTTCTTTCTCAGAGACCGTCTTCTTCTTGAGTAAAAGCCTTTCTCTCGCTTCTAGGAGCAATTTTTTCCTTTTTGATCTACCTTTTTCCTGTACTCATCATTACAACTTACTAACCAATTAGTAATTATTTGATTGATTATTATATTGATTAACTTGCCTTTAATAACCTAAATTAAGTCTACAACTTCAGTTTAAATATCTGAGACAATTTTGAGCTTTAAAACAAAATTTTTCATTTATAGAAACTCTTTCTATTTTTAGAAACTTTCTTAAAACAGGGCTCTTCACTGATTATCTCGAACTATCAATTCTACCACATGGAATAAGAAATGATGCAGGTTTATCGACACTAAAATCATCAAAATCGCAAACACTTAGGCGTTTGTTTGGGGGAATTTAGGATTTCCTCATTTATTTTTTTTCCCAACAGTGCAAAACAGTGTAAAAATGGGGGGAAAATGATTCCCCCCTCATCTTGAGGTATTTGTTTTCCAGGGAGAATCTAATTTTTTTACCAATTTTACCCTCCAATAATTATATTTTGTTTCCATTTTACTCCTAAACCTATCTAATATTACAACCATGTTTTTTTCCTTATTTTGATTAAGAGAAAAATGAATTTAAAATCAAATGACCAATAATAAGATGGACCCTATGATTTTTGATTAATCAAAATCAATTTAATATAGTAATAGTTTGTTAAATCAAAATAATTTACATAACAAAAACCTTATAAAAAAGGGACAAAATAAATAAATAAATAAATGAGTATCTTAAATAAATAAATAAATAAATAATTTAAATATAAATAAATAAATGAGTATCTAATTCAAGTTACCCTCCAATAAGTCTTAATCTTGTTTACTTGTGCATAATAAATGAATCTTGTTTACTTGTGTTAAAGAAATTAATTAATATTCCCCAAATGAATAAACTTAATAACTAAATAAATATGTTAAAATAACTTCTATCAATGTGTTATTCATTTTAAATCAACTATTTATTTACTTTAATACAAAAGGGTAGTATAGTAAAATTTATCATTCAGTAATTTTAAATTCCTTGAACCAAACATAGAAATCTTATATTCCCACCAATACAACCAAACACAGGAATTTAATATTCCCAGGAATCCGTCAAGTAAAATAATTTTCAGTCAAATGATTCCCAAAGGTAATCCTAAATTCCGTGAACCAAACGGCCCCTTAGGTATCTTTATAAAGTTGTCGAATTTCCCTAGCAATAGGAATCTCTCAGGTTTTTGATTTTAGATTTTCCTATAATTGTTTTTGAGCCATACTTTCACCACACGTAGGAGATAGTACTACAAGGTCAAATATACAAAAATGCCGAAAATTCAATACTTCCACTAAAATATATAAGTTGTCAAAATTCCAAGGCTATAGGGAGCTTTAGGTTTTGTTTTCATAAATTTTCATAAATAATTTATAATCCTGTGATCCCCAAATCTTTCTAGCATGTATGTAAAACATTTTTATGTTTTCATAAAAATATATAAGTTATCAAAATTCCAAGGCTACAGGGAGCTTTATATGATCCCCAAATCTTCTTGTAATTGTTTTTGAGCCATACTTTCACCACATGTAGGAGATAGTAATACAAGGTCAAATATACAACAATGCCCTAAATTCAATACTCCCACTAAAATATATAAGTTGTCAAAATTCCAAGGCTATAGGGATCTTTAGGTTTTGTTTTCATAAATTTTCATGAATAATTTATGATCCTGTGATCCCCAAATCTTTCTAGCACGTATGTAAAACATTTTAAGTTTATATATGATGCACTGATAATGTATAGTCTTTATACACTATCCATGCATTAAAAATTGACATTTCATCAATAAGCAAACTAAAAAAATGTCAAACCCTTAAAAATAAATACAAATATATTTTTTTAATTTCGTTATAATAATTAATGATGATGTGTCAACCTTTAGTGCATTAAAAATGTGTAGAGATTGTACATTTGTTACAAACATTTTTGCACATCTTTATGTTTAAGATTTAACAAAATATAGTAGCCATAATGATACCCATACTCAAAACATATTACAATATTAAACAAGGCTTCATGCAATTTCAAATTTTCAATTTGATCAAAGACATTGCATAACATCTTTCAATTGTTTAAATCATTATTTAAAAATCATAAATCAATTATTAAAATTGATTTCCATAATTGAAAATCTTTTAAAAACATGTCTTTAAACATTCCAATTCAGTAAGAAATTACATCAAACACTTATCATGCATCCTATGCATTAATGGCAACATCAATAAATCTTAATTTCAATTTTCTATCATAATAAACGAGACTTTGATACCAATTGATTATTTCGGTTCACGTTCAATCATATTAAACAGACAATTATCTAAATACGTAGCAGAAACATGACATACAACATCGATACTAAAGTAAAGGTCACACCTAATACTTAGTAAAACTGATATACACATAAAGAATATTGATTTTCAAACAATTCACACATTGATCTTGAGGGCTCGTAACTTAAGAATATGAAGACCCAGTCCAATCCACATGCACCAAACAGGCTATTTCAAACCAATAGTGATCAATTACCCGACCTCTAATGCAAATCTTCACAAATAAATAAAGGATCTTATAGAAGGCTAAATTATATTATAGTTGTCTCTACACTAGTAGATTGAGATTCATAACCTCACCATCATGTCTCAATTTAATCTTCTAGCTCTTAGAAAATAATTTAGATGCAAACAAAAAAAATTAGTAATTAATTAGTATTCTTAAATTATTTATTCGATTTAATGTCTTTTCTAGATGATCTTAGTGGCTAACTCCCCCACATCAATTTGATAAATATAATTTTTTACTCTCAAAATATTGCCCACAATACTTTAGCCCTAATAATAATAATAATAATAATAATAATAATATTCTTACTGACTAGATTAACCCTACTAGGTATAAGTAGAATTTAGGTAAGGTACATGTTGAGTTTTTTTGTTATTATAAAACAAGATAAAGTGCATTGGATAAAGTATGACTACAAATTCATTGCAATAATAAAAAATTTAATTAATCAATTTATAATGTACAAGGTATGATAAAGTTCAATGTATAAAGTATGATTGCAAATTCATTGCAATGATAAAGACAATTTAATTACTCAATTTATATATATATATATAAATATATATTTGCTCACATGTTTATATTTACTTAGATTCAAAAGGTAAAAACATATCTCAAATTTTATGGCAAATATTCCCAAAAAAAATTTGAAAGCTAATTAACATTTTACTACATTAATATGGGACAGGCCCAACCTAAGAAGAGCATGCCCAAGACAGCTAAAGCTCGCCACGTGGCACTAGACCATTAAACCACGTGGCAGGAAGTCCCCTGCCTCCAGGCAAGAGACACCATCCTGCCAAGTGGGATACACCCTCCAGTTAAGCAGGAGAGGCACCCTCCCACTTGCGAGCGACACCCTCCATCCAGGTGAGAGGCTCTCTCCTACTAACGGGAAATATCCTTCCGTCAGGCATGAAATAGGCAAGAGACATCCTCCACCGATCCAAGTGCCATCCCACACAATCCGTCAAGGTGCAGGAGACTCTTCTATCATGCACGAGAAATTCGTCCCACTAATGTGCAAAAAGACCAAATTGCCCTTCGGTAGTTACCATACTAACAAAGGCAATTATTTGTCTATAAATAGGCCATAGGCATTATCTTTTCTCTCTAAGTTCTATTTTCTGCTTATTGAGACTTTGTCAAATTTCCTTTCTGACATAAGCATTGGAGTGCTTACGTAGGGAGCCACACCCTACATCTCTTTGACTTCTTTTTCTTGTAGAGCTCTTGGTGGCATGTGTTCAAGAGGAGTACGCTACCTACATCAACATCTAATCATTTTTGTTTTGTGTATAAACAATTGGTGTCATCTGTGGGAACTGATACAGTAAGCCTATTATTAAAAAAATGGTAAGAAAAAGATCAAAACAGTTAGAGATGGTAGTAATGAAAACTCTGTGAGTTCTCCAAAACCTCAGCCTCAAAGAAAAACCTAAGAGAATATGGAAGAGACTGGAGCAATAGTATCTTTAGCTGAGTTTAAGGCTCTAAAAAGGTAGAGTGAAGAGATAACACAAGCATTACGAGCCATGGTGGACCTATTCAAAGGAATTCTCCCTCAATTGAATTTGCCGCAAACTATACAAAACCTAATGGGAGAAACAAGTCGGGAGAGGCACTGCATGAAGTCGTACAGCAGGATATGCTGGCTGCGGCAGTGTCACCTGAGAGGCAAGGTGTACATGTTACGGCCGGGTCACCTAAGAGGCAGGATATATAGGCTACGGCAAGGTCCTCCAAGTGATAGGGTACGCAGCTTGTGGTAGAGTCACCTAGGTAGTAGGGTGCACAAGCTGCAATAGGGTTACCAAGGTAGCATGGTATACAGGCTGTAGTAAAGTCCTCTGTGTTACGACAAAGTCCAGCAAATCTCTCCGATTGGCAAACCAGACCCAGACCAATGCAAGGTATGGAAGGCATTGGAAAAATCAGGTTTGGATGAACACAACTGCTTATGGTGAAAAAAGTGTCTTTGCCCAATTACGAAGTGAATTTTTAAAGGCCTTCATATTCAATAGCCAGAAGAAGAAGATGGAGCCTACTTATTTGCTCACACTCAAACAAGGAAATAAGGAATCACTCAAGAGCTATGTGGATCGATTATGAGTTGTCACCTTAGAAGTTTGAGACTTACAAGTTAGGTTAGTGGAGGCAGCAATGTTACAAGGGACCAAGTCTAAAAAATTACAAGAGTCTCTGTTATTAGAGTTATTAGATCGACCTACTACAATTTCAAACTTGTTCTCCAGAGCAAATAAGTACATCACTCAAGAGGAGTTGATGAAAAGGATATCGCCAGGGGAGCAGAAAGAAGAGAAGAAGCGAGGAAGAGAATCCTCTAGCAGGTCCACCAGTCAGTCAAGTAAACCTGAAAAGGCACATAGACAAGGTATACTAATTACACCTACTCATTGAACCTTGAGCCTCAATATTAGTAGCCATTGAAGGATCCAACCTGATACAATTCATAAAAAGGACATCAAGAAGCCTGAGCTAAAACTTAGATTCATACTGCAATTTTCATATTACTCATGGGCATGCTACTAAAAAGTGTAGAGAGCTAAGGAATCAATTGGAGAAGTTAGCCAGAGAAGGAAAGATAGATAGATTCGTGTGGAGAAATGAAAGAGCCCACTATCCCGTGCAAAATAGGAGGAATAATATTGCCAGAGATAGGATAAAGGGGAATAGAAGAGATGGAGGTAGAAAATGAGAATATACCAAGAAATGTAGAAAGAAGAACAAATCAGGGAAATCAAGAGGAAGATAATGAACCTATGAACTCAATGATTAATGTCATCTCGAAAAGAGATTCAATGGTAGGAAGTTCTTCTTTATCCAAAAATACCTATGCTTGCCAAGCATATTAGGTTAACTCAGTAATGGAAGAAAAGAAAGATGAGGAACCAATCACTTTCACACCAATTGATTGAGGAGTTGTAGTGATTCCTCATGATGATCTAATAGTGATCTCGATTGTCGTGGCTAAACATCCAGTTAGTCGGATCTTGGTTGATAATAGAAGTTCAGTGAATCTGATTTACTAGAATTACTTGGAGAAGATGAGCACCTCAAAGGATAGGTTGAAGTCGATTCCTATGCCTTTATATAGGTTTTCTAGTGAGAGGGTGAAGGTGGCAGGGGCAATTCAGTTACCAGTCACTTTGGGTGAAAGTTCGAAGAGTGTAATTCACCAAGTGCTATTTTTTGTGGTAAGGTCAACCTCGGTGGCCTATAATATGATTTTCGGACAACCATTGTTAAATGACATGAGGGCCATAGTTTTCTCGTGCTATTTATTGATGAAATTCCCAACTCCAAGCGATGTAAGTCAAGTAAGCGGAGATCAAAGGAAGGCAAGAACGTGTTATAATGCATCTACCACTTGTAAGGGAACTCAAAGAAAAGAAACCCTTATGATTGAGGAACCTTCGAAGTCAAAACCTAACAAAGAGATGAAGACAGTACAACTAAAGGAAGGAGATGAAGAGAAAGTAGTCCACATAGGACGACAACTGCTTGAAGAGGTAAATTAAGGAAATAGTGCAATACTTGAAGAAGAATTTTGATGTCTTTGCATGGAACCCTGTTGACATGCTCGAAGTTAATCTTGAGATTGCTTGCCACCAATTTAATGTTGTTCTAGGAGCCGATTTAGTTAAGCAAAAGAATTGAAATTTTGTGCCTGATAGGCAGCAAGCCATAGATAAGGAGGTGCCAAAACTGCTGCAAGCAAGATTTATAAGAGAAGTCCATTATCCCAAATGGCTGATAAATGTGGTGATGGTGAAAAAAGCCAATGGAAAGTGGAGGATGTGTGTAGATTTCATTGATCTAAATAAATCCTGCATTAAAAATTCCTATCCCTTACCACGAATTGACAAATTGGTAGACAAAACTTCAGGGTTTGAACTCCTAAGCTTTTTAGACTCTTTATCAAGATACCATCAGATTATGATGCACCTTGATGATGAAGAGAAGACATCATTTATTACTGATGGGGGAACATATTGTTACAAGGTCATTCCTTTTAGCCTAAAGAACATTGGCGCTATCTATCAGCAAATGGTGAACAAAGTTTTCATGGACCTGTTGGGTAATACGATGGAGGCCTATGTAGATGCTATGGTTGTCAAAAGCAAGAAGGGAGTATCACACGCCCAACAGTTTTCAAAGGTGTTTGAAGTGCTAAAGAGATTAAACATGATATTAAATCCCAATAAATGCTCATTTAGAGGGAGGTCAAGAAAATTCCTAAGATTCATGATCACAAGCAGAGGCATAAAAGCTAACCTTGAGAAGGTGCAAGCCATATTGGACATGAAGCCTCCCACCATGGTGCGAGAAGTATAGAGGCTAACAGGGAGAATTGTTGCACTCAATCGTTTCTTGTCGAAGTTAGCTGAAAAAAGCTTACCATTCTTCAAGACCCTTTAAGGTAGAAAGAAGTTTGAAGGGACTAATGAGTCAGGAGGCTTTCACTAATCTAAAGAGGTATCTTTAAGAACTTCTCTTGTTATCAAGGCCTCATATTGGGGAGGAGCTCTTTATGTACCTAGGAGTAAGAGAAAAGACAGTTAGTGCAGTCTTGTTGAGGAAAGATAGAGATAGGGACCACTTGTTCTATTATGTGAGCAAGGCATTACTAGATGTAGAGATAAGATCCCCCTAAGCAGAAAAAGTGGCCCTATCACTAATAATGGCAACTCAGAAGTTACGCCCATATTTTCAGGCACATTTAAGCGTCATTTTAACTGACCAACCCTTGAGGCAGACTGTTAGCTTTAAATTGACATATATTTTAAAATGACAAAAACTTAAGTAATCTTAAATGTTTGATTCATATTGTAAATTTGCTTTATCAATTATGATTTTCACAAACCATATTAAGTGCTTTTTTCATATATAAAACCATGATTTAATTTATTAACTTTATTAGCTTTAATCAATTTAGAAAACAATTTTAATTATTGGTTTAAGTAATTGTCTTATGGAATTATTGAATACATTTTAAGAAAATTACTTGATAAATTTTTAGACTCAAATTCATGTTTTCAAAGTCATGTCATATTTAAAAAGACTCAAAATTGGTTTTAGAATGTTTTTAATGCCTAAAAACCTAGAAAAGGCAAATGAATAATGCAAGGGATGGATTCCCTGACCAACAGGATAGATGAATAGTAAAAGGGATCGATCTCCTTAGGGAAGAGATTGATCCCCTACTGGCAGAATGCTCCCAAGAAGAAAAATTGAAGCATGGGATCGATCCCCTAAGAGAAGGGATGAATCCCTTCATGGCAGAATGCCCAGGAAGTAGGGCAAGAAGCACAAGATTAATCCCCTACCTCGAGAAAGCACTCCAACGGCTAGTTTTTGTGAGATACAACGGTAACTTTTGATTTTGGCTCCACCCAACATCAAGAACACGTCCAAGGGATTATAAAAGAGGCTTGGAAGCTTAAGAAAGCAAGAGGAATAGCTTAGTAACAATATTCTCCATCTTCTCCATCTTCCTCAAGTCTCAACAACATTTCAAGTGCTAAAATTCTTGATATTCTATCATTCTCATCTTCTTTGTATAAAATAGCACAAATATTGTATAGGTTTTATTTTGAGTTTAACCTTTGTAGTCATTTGCCTATCTAAAGGTATCTCCTTGATTACACAAACCAGAAAACCCATTCACAATTTGTCAAAGGGAGTGAACCCTTGAGTGCTTCATTGTAAGTGAGGATTGGATAGAAGGTTTTCTCCTTGAGCCATAAAAGGGAAAGGTTGTAAGGTTTCCTTCTTGAGCTTAGAAAAAGAAGGGGTAAGGTTTCCTCTTTGAGCTAGAAAAGAGGAGAGGTGTATACTTTGAGCCTAGGAAAAAGAGTGTAACAAATTCAAGCTAGTGGACTTGGGAAACTCTTTGAGAGCATCTCAAGGTAGAGGACATAGGCAAGGTTGCCAAACCTTTATAAATTGATTGTGTGCATTTCTCTTTCCCTTCTCTCTTTATTTATTGGTAATTATATTGTATTGGTTGTATTGAATTTAAATTGCATGCTTGCGTTGCCTAGAGAACTTAAAAAACATCAATATAGGCTAGTGAATTTAGAAGAACCGAAAAACAAACTTAAGGTTAGCTAAAAACTGATTCACCCCCCTCTCAGTTTAGTTATAGAGCCAACACAGACCTTGCCGAAGTCTGAACATTCAAGGCGACTAACTAGGTAGGCAATTGAGTTTAGAGAGTATGACATACACTTTCAGCCTCCCCAAGCTATAAAAGGGCTGGCCTTAGCAAATTTCATCCTTGAATGCACGAATCGGGAAGGTCAAGATGATCCTATGATAACATGGTGGAAATTATTTGTAGACGGGGCTAGCAATGTAAATGGCAATGGAGTAAGTGTAGTCCTAATCTCACCTAAAGGGGAAACTTTGGAGTATTCTTTGCACTTTGACTTTCCAAGTTCAAACAACATTTTTGAATACGAAGCTTTGCTAGTGGGAATGAAGTTGGCTCTGAAATCACAAATCAATAATCTAGTGGCCCATAATGACTCACAGTTGATGGTAAATTAGTTTCTCAGAAAATATAAAGTAGGAGAACCTAACCTGATATCATACCTACAAAAAGTCCAACTACTAGCACAGTCACTCCAAAATTGTTGGTTAACTTAGATTAATTGGTCTGAGAACACTCATGCGAATGCCTTTTCTAAGTTAGCCTCTTCTAAGGAAACGAAAGGTAGAATAGTGAGGGTGAAATGTCTAGTAAAGCCAAGCATTGAGGAAGAGGAAATTTGTGACATTGAGGTTGGAGATGACTGGAGAACTCCAATCAATTACTACATATTAGAAAGGAAGCTTCCCAATGATAGAGAAGAAGTTCAAATGTTAAAGGTACAAAATGCCAAGTTCATGGTGTTAAATGGGGAACTGTACAAACAAGGGTTTACTATGCCCTTGTTAAGGTGTCTAAGGCCCAAACAAGCTAAATACACCTTAGCTAAAGTGCATGAAGGAATTTGTAGAGAACATTTGGGAGTTCGAGCACTAGCCTCGAAGATCCTCCAAGCTAGGTTTTACTGGCAAACATTAAAGCAAGATACTACCAATAAGATGCGTAAATGAGACAAATGCTAAAGATTCACTCCCGTCACATCAGCACCTATCTTAGCCCTCCAAAAAACCTTCCAACCCTCACATTTGCTCAATGAGGACTAAATGTCTTATGTCTCTTTCCTTTAGCAATAGGGTAGAGAAAACATCATTGGTGGCTATTGATTATTTCACTAAATGGATAGAACCAGAACCCTTAGCCACCATCATTGAGAAGAAAGTGGAAGCCATGGTGTGGAAGGAAATCATTTGTTGATTTGGAATCCCTTAGGTGTTGAATACTGATTCATGGAAAGCAATTTGACAATGATACTTTTCGAGAATTCTGTAAAGGGCTGAGTATCTAGCTTAAGATATCTTCTATTGCCTTCCTGCAAGCCAATAGGCAGGCCGAGATAAGTAATTGGACCATACTTCACGGATTGAAAACCAAAATAGACAAGGCTAAAGGAGCATGGGTGGATGAACTCCCTAGCATTCTCTATGCCTATAAAACTACAAGCTGAGTGTTAACTAGAAAACACCTTTCAATTTGGTGTACAGAACCGAAGCCTTCACACTAGTTGAAATCAAGGCTGCGTCACCCAAGATGGTCCCTTATGTGCAAGAAGTCAATTCTCAGGAGCTTTGGGAGAATCTAGACTTGATTGACAAAAAAAGAGATATGGCAACGATACGATTGGTTGCTTACCAATAGAGAGTAGCTAGTTACTACAATGCTCAAGTCAAGAGTAAGCCATTACAAGAAGGTGATCTCATGCTAAGAAAGCCAACCATCATTAATGCACACAAAAAGTATGGTAAATTCCGAGCAAATTGGGAAGGACTTTATAGGATTAAGAAGGTAATTGGACCAAGCACCTATGCTCTGGATATTTTATAAGGCAGGAAGATTACAAAGACTTGGAACACTAATCATTTGAAACTGTACTGGCAATAAATATTTGATATTTTTGTTTTAACATTTATTGCTGTTATTTTATTACTTGTTCCATTTGCTGGAAATATTACGTGTTATGAAAGGAAAGGCTAGTTATTCATATCTTTATGTATCATATGATAATTTTGCATGTATGATAAACATGTTATAGGAACAAAGGAAGAAAAAAATAAAAGCTAGACAAAGCAGGGGGCTAAAAGCGAAAAATGTGCAAACTAGCCACCTATCACAAAATTATAGGCTTGAAGTAAAAAAAATACACAAGACGAGCAACAAAAAAGTTCCTAAGTGAAAAATGTGTGAAACAGACAACAAAAAAAGTCCCTAAGTGAAAATGCACGAGACGGAAAAAAAACAGGTTCCTAAGTGAAAAATGCACGAGTTGGGTAACAAAAAAATCCCTAAGAGAAAAATGCACGAGACGGGCAACATACCATAATAAACTCAAGACTAGATGCATTGTTTGATAAAAAGTAAAGACATCCAACATGTGAATGACCAAGTAGAGTTCTTTTTCAAAAAAGACAATGCTCTTTCGTAAAAAGAACTTGGGAAGCGTATGGTATGTTACAATCTTATTGTTTAGGTATGTTTTCATTATGTGACCATTGTACCTGTCATGATACGCTGGCATGTTAGATACATCGTCGTTATACCTTAATGAATTATCATTATATCACAAGCATACATAAAAAGTACAACACTAGAAGAAAATCACAAAGCAAATCATCACAAACTTGTATTAAAAGTAAATGTATGATTTACAAGCGCATGATTTACAACTATAAAATTATGAAAAACAGAAAAATTACATAACAAAAATGTATCTAGACTATTCAGTTATAGAATTAGGAGGAGGAATAGGAGCTAAGCCTTTGACCAAGCCTTTTGAAACACTTGCCTCAGTGGTTTCACCAACACCATGGAGCTTCGTGGTTTCAATAGTGGTAAGATCATAGGCAAGGTCAACAGCGGTTGCATTAGGGAAATGAAAGTCTTCACCGTTTAGACCCTCTAAAGCCTCGATCAACTCAGGATTGCCACATAGTTGGCGAGGAAGCCAGGGTCCACTGAGGTTCGACAGGTCAGCCTCAACCCACTTTTCTCAGTAATCCTTGGGGTTCTCAAAGTTGAGCTCATACTTGGTTCAAAAGGGAGCATTGTACAACTCGACCTCATCGGTGAACTGTAGCTCAGGAAAAGTCTCACTAGCTCTTTTCTCCTCTAGCTAAGCGTGGGCCAAATAAAAACCATATTTTACAAAGCCCTAGGAATATAATTGCTTCTTTTCAAAGCAATCTTGAGAGAGAATATTCCTGTATTGTTTCAGCTCGAATACGGTCACGATTGCTTTGGAAGACTTACGATTGATTTCAAATTGTGGAATCTTTCTCTCCAGTTCTTTTTATCAATTAACTAAGCTATGAATTTCCTCTAAAGCTTTATTGTGTCGAGACCTTGCACTACTTAAATCCTCTAAAGATTTCTAGAAAGCCTCCATGTATCCCTCCAAAAAAGCAATCTTTGCCTTCTCAGCACTCATATCACACTTAAGACCTATCAACTAGGACCTCAGGTCTTCATTCTCCTTCTTTAGCTCATCGGACCCTACTGGAAAGTGAATGCAACTACTGGACCTTGTTGACAAGGTCGATTTTTTCAGTCCTAAGGTGCTACAACTCTTTCTCATCACACTCCCGATAGATCCTGTGCTGCACATTCACAGCCACTATTTGCTCTGCAGCCTAACAAAACAAAAGAGCTGTTGTCAAAGGAAAAAATAAAGAATATACGTGCATAGATAGAAGTTGAGCTCCTTACCTTCATAGCATAGTAATCCGAGTTATCCTCACTCTTAAGGAGACCTTTAAAATTTTCTTTCTCATCCCGAGGCAGAATAGTGCTCTAGACCATATAAGAAGCTACCATGTTATCTTCAATACTATCATTGTCATTAACACCGGGGTAACTCTAGAAATCGTCACCATCAACAATTTTACCTCTATCTACTGAATAATAGGTAAGAGTAGGGAGCACAACCTTAGGCAAAATAAGCCTCTCTGCCATCACCTCTTTGATGTAAAGTTTTTTCCAATTCTTCCAACAAAGCTTGCGAGGACCACAATCACCCCTTGGAGGTTTGGGGTCATCTCTCTAGGGGGCAGGGTCACTCCTTTGAGATGTTGAGCCTTCACAACCCTTTGAGCTAGGTGTGGAGTGGCCACGGACAATGATCCTCCTTTTTCCTCTCTTAGCCACTTACGTAGGACGGTCAGTTCTATCGGTGACTGGAAGGGGAGTAAGAGTGCAGGAATGCTCTAAGATAGATGCCTCGATACGTGACTGCTTTCTTGGTAGAGGTTTATTAGGATGACCTCTAGAAGACATCACAGCTACCCTGCTCTTATGAATATCATCTTGGAAACTCTTGTCTACAAGATAAAAAAAAGAAATGTCAGCAGAGCATGTCAGAAGCAATTATCTCATATGCAAAAATTACCATTGAAAACCTAAGTATGCATCAAGATAGCCTATATTAGCCAAGCTCTCATCCATAGGAAGATTGTAGAAAGGATTCCCAAAGGCATCACCTTAGTCCCACTCTTGGTCTTCTTTAGATGAACCACTTGTACTTGTAGCCTCAAAAGACTCATCCTCTTCATTATCTAAATATGAGGAAAGGTCTCTTACTAAAGGACCTATAAGGTTTGTTGGTTTGGTAGAAGGGAATGTAGGTAAGTCACTAGAATCAAAGATATGAGTAGTTGAGGTTGATGGTAGGTTTGCAAGAACGGATGAAGTGTTAGAAGAAATCCTGCCTACTCTTTAGCCCACCGTTGCAATCTTTTCAAGGGTAAGGACAGAAAATACGTTGTGGTCCTTGACAGAACATAAGAGGCTAATCAACTTGCTATATTGCTCTCTTATAAGAGCAAGACTATACCTACTTGAAACTTTTGTAGGGCTACTCGTGTTTCAGTTCCACCTGGTAGGAATATCCAAACCCTTTGAAAACTCCATGACAACCCATTCACTCTCAAACTTATGCAATTTACTTTGGAGATCTATAAAAAGTTTATTGTTTAAGTCTTTCTCCGTAACCATCTGAATAGAATATGAAATTTTCCCGGATAGCCCACAAACTTTAAAGAAAGCATTAAACAGAGGGATGGATAATGTGATACCAAGCTCATGGTATGCCATAGAGAATCCCACTAATTAGGCCCAACCGTGCGGATGAAGTTGGCACAGAACCATGTTTTTGAGTTTCAAAAAGTCCAACCCAAAAGTAAGGAGGTAAAAATGGAGACCAAAATGTAGAAAAGCCCTATGCACGGCTACGCCACAAGTAACTGATTCAAGAGAGGTTTCGTTTTTAGTTGGAAGCTTCTAACAATAACCTTCGAGAAGAGGATACTTAGTCCTAATTTCCTCTAAGTCCGCACTACCTAACCTAGAAGGGAGACCCATCCTAAATGGTTTACCTATACCATAAATGGCCATTGGAGGCAAATACCAAGTCGAAAAACAGGAAAGATACTTGGACACTTAGAAAAGAAGAAGCTAGAAGTCAGAAAAAGTTTACGGCAAGAGGAAGCACTTGTGGAAGACTGCAGTTGGCGACTGGTGAAAAAGCCTGTGACAGGGAACAAACGTTAGCAGGTAGAAACACTTGTGGTAGGGTGAGAAGGCTGCGAGAAAAGATAGAAAAAACACCTGCAACAGAGTGTACATTGTGTGGTAGGAGGTAGTGTGGTAGGGTGTGCAACATGCGATAGGGTGAAAGTTTTACGACAAAATGTTATTTTAGAGGATATCCAACGAAATTCTCTTACCTTCTCATGCTTATTGTAGACACTCAATTTGTTCAAATTAGTAAATTATTGCTAAAAAATTTTAGATCGAATATTGTTAAATAATGAATTCATTTCGAGTAAAATTTGAGAATGTTTTTTCTAAACTTATATTGAGCCATAATATGTGAAAATAAGCTCAAATGAACTTTCAAAGTTCAATTAAAATATATAGGCTTCAAAGCTCAAAGAGACCGGGCTGCATTTGATTTTCATTTCTTTTACTATTTTATTATTTATTTACTTATTATTTTGTTCATGTTCTTCTTTTTAGTAAAATAAAAAAAATAATAAAAATAATATAACTCTGAAAGGGCACCGGCCTATCAACATAGGGTGGCTGGCAGCCAAAATCACGCTGCCAGCCCACCCTTGTTGACTCAAGTTCTTCAATGGATAGCCAAAAAGGGCAGATTTTTCGACAGCCGGGGAAAAAAGGGGGGAGGGACAATTGGGAACCAAAGAATTTCAACATTTTTTGCAAACCCGTAACACCTCTGCCCAAGAACCACCACTACAACCCCACATACACAGAGCAGCCACCCGAGAACCACCATAAACATCCAGCACAGCAGCAACCCATAACCCACCATTTTCGACCTAAACCCATCTATTTTCTGTTCATCGCCTACACTTCAACTACCCAAAACCACAGCAACCATCGTGAGCCATCCCTGTCTCAGTCTCCATCACCTCACAGCACAACCATTCACCATCATCACCACCGAGACACTATTCTCATCACTAAGCCCTCTTCCACCTAACATCTAAAATGCCACCACCCAAGCCACCATTGCCTACCCATCACCATCACCTCGGCTAGCCCCTTTACAGCCACCAGTCAACCCCAAACCGAGAACCCCTTGTCACAACATCTTCCCGAAACCCCTGCAAGAAACAAATATAACCTAAGCCACAAACCTCCAGGGCAACCAACACAAACAAAAAAAAAAGAAGAGAAAAGAGAGACAACAACACAAAGCCACAATCAAGTCAACAACATCAGCAACAAAAAAAAACGAAAAAAAAAGAAACGAAAAGGGTGTATCGGTTCAGGGGTGTGGGTCTCGAGGTTTGGTGACGAAAAGGTTTGGGAATAGGAGAAATGCATATATGAAAGAGGAAGGCGGTTCGAATGGCGGAGATGACATTTTTGGGGTTGAAACCGTGAGTTTCTTTTTCAGATCTAGACAATTTTTGGCATTTTTTGAGAAATCTGAGTTCAGAAATGGAGAGAGGAAGGAAAGATCCTTCCGAAAGTGACTTCTTTTTCTGTTTTGGTCTCCGGCCGGCGGCTGCAGAAGGCGGCGAGCGGCGGCGAGTGGCGGTTTTCAGCTGGGAATCGGAGAGAAGGGAGAGAGATCTGAAAGAAGAGATTTTTTTTTTTAAAAGAGAGTGAAAATGAAATGCTAAAAAAAAGTTAGTATTTTATAGTGTTTCAAAAAAAAAGGAGAAAGGCTGCTGATCCGCGCGGATCCGGATCCGACCCGTGATCCGCGCGCCCAACTCGCTACAGAGGAACGACCCGGTTCGCTTGATTCGACCTAGATCCGGAGTTGTGACCCGACCCGCGCTTGGCTTGTTGGATTGGACCTTGGAAGATTTTCTGTTTTGGGCTACCATTTACCAAGCCCAACAGCAAATCCATATTTGCAGCAACTTGGGCTTCATTTTGGGTATAATTTTTTCTGGCCTTTTATTGTTTTTTTAATTATTATTTTTATTATTATTAATGCATGTTATAAAATAAAAGTTTTAAAAAATTTTCTTTTACTTGTATTTTCATTAATTATTATTGATTAGAAAAATGTATTTAAAAATAATGATATTCAAATTTGAGTAAATGATAAGATTCAAATTTAATTCAATAAAATTGTCCGATGATAGGATGTCATGAAACTCACAAGTAGAGATTTCTTGACTGATCCCTAGGTGAGAAGAGTCTACTAAATGTTATCAGAGTATTGGGATATTTAGTATGATTTTTCAATAATTTATTTTTTTATTAAAAATAAAAATAAATCCTTTTTTAAAAGAAAATTGAAAAAGGAAATTAATAATAAAAATTAAATTTAATTAAATATTTGTCCGATGATGGGATGTCATGAAACTCACAAGTAGTGATTTCTTGACTGATCCCTAGGTGAGAGGAGTCGTACTAAATGTTACCAGAGTATTGGGATATTTAGTATGATTTTTCAATAATTTAATTTTTTTTATAAAAAATAAAAATAAATAAGTTTCTAAAAGAAAATAGAAAAAAGAAATTAATTATAAATTTTAACTAAATATTTTTCCGTTGATGGGATGTTACGAAACTCACAAGTAGTGATTTCTTGACTGATCCCTAGGTGAGAGAAGTTCACTAAGTGTTACCAGAGTATTGAGATACTTAGTGTAATTTTTCAATAATAAAAATTTATATTTAAAATAATAAAAAAATTAATTTAAAAAATTCATTTGCACCATTCATAATCTGTTTGCATCATATGCATTCATAATAATTTTCAAATAAATGTGAATCTTCCAATGATGAGATTCTAAAGAACTCACAAGTAGTGATTCTTGAGAAATCTCTAGGTAAGGAAAATTATTTCAAATGTTACCAGAGTATTGGGATATTTGATTTAATTTTTTCAATACAAAAAGGTTCACATTCACTTTTGAAAAATAAAATTTAACTTTTTAAAATAAAACAAAATAAATTTACAAATAAAAAATGATTTTGAATAAAAACAAATGGAATAAAAAAAGAATTAATTTTAAATATTAAATTAAGACCATTTTATTAAAACCAAAGGATAACACATGATTATTATGGCACCGTTTTTTAACGGGCGTCGTAGGGGTGCTAATCCTTCCCCACGCATAACCGTACCCCCGAACCCGATTTTTGTTTTCGTAGACCAAAAATTTTTCTTTTTAATAAAACTTAATTAATTTTGAGATTTTTTTAAAAAGATAAATATTTTTAGGTGACCAATCACACCTAGTCAAAAAAGATTGGTGGCGACTCCCTTTTCGTTTTTTTGAATGTTGTTTTTCAAAATCATCGAGCGCGAAGCCGTTACGATAGCTTGACGACTCCATTGGGGATTTTTTTGAGGGTTAAGCCATTTATTAATCATGCGTTATCCTAAGTTTTAATTTAAAGGTCTTAATTAATATTTAGATTTAATTTCTTTAATTTTAAATAATTTGTTGCATTTGTGTTTTAGCTATTATGTTTATTTTATGCCATTCTTTGTTTTGTATATATTATTCTTAATAAATTGTTGGGCCATTGTAGGATAAGGGTTACGGTTTGATAAATGTTTCCTCATACACACACTTGCACTTGCATCTGCATAACATGAGCTCTATACCCGAGTTCCGTCCTTCTTAGGAGGGAGTAGAGTACCTTTGCTCTCGTGAGGTAATCACCTCCGCAATGGCAAACGAAATACTCTCACTCAAATTAAGTCTTACTAGTCCAGTGTGGACGACAGTGAGGTATAATTTGGGAACCTTTAGATCTTTATATCCCAACCAAGCATATAGAAAAACCTAAGAGGCCAGCCTTAGGTAGAGCCATGTCCAATTTTTGTAGAAATTATCCCAAAATTAGGACACGAGGGAACACAATTCGACCCATTTTCTCATATCAATAATAAAGGTACAATTGATTTTGATTTGAATTGTATATAATTTAAGTCTTTGACTTTTTCTAAAAAAGGGAATTTTTGTAAAATAAAAATGGAAAAAATATATTTTCTTTATAAAAGATCTTGTAAAAAAAACCACTTATTTTTGAAAAAAATAAAGATGTGTGATAAAAACAATAGAATAAATGTGGCTTTCTTTAAAAAAATGCAAATAATTCTTCATTTTTTTAAGGAGGGAATTTTTTTGTAAATATAGGTTCATAGAAATAGGAACTAACAAAAATGCATTCTCCAAAGTAAGAGGAAGAAAAAGAAGTTTTGTGTATCTTTGGTTACAAGATGTTTTTATATATATAAAAAAAATTTAATTTCTTTCACTTTTCTTTCCTTAAAAGAAAAATATAAAATGATAAAATGTGCATAAAATTTTCTTTTTACAATAAAAAATGAAAAAATTTGTTAAAAAAATGTCTCTTTCACTAAAAATAATAAAAAGAAATTCAATTAAGTTTTTTTTAATTTTTTTAAAAAAAACAAATTCTTTATTCTTTATTTTCTTGGAAAAGCTTCTTAACATAAAGGCATAAAAAAAAAAAGTAAAAGGGATTGAGTAGGAAATGAATAATCTTTCTTACAAAAAGAGTTAGAATAAAATGAGAGAATGAATGAAAAATTGTTTTTTCTTTCTTTTTAAAGTCAAAATAAATATTGAAGAAAAAAAAAGATGAATAAATTTTTTTTTCTTTTCCTGTATAGAATTTACAAAGGATAGTTAGACATGTAAAATATTTTTGGTTGCACAAGAAGTTTAATAAAAATGCAAAAATGCTTGTGAAAAATAATTTAAAAAAATGGTTTGAAAATAAAAAATTATTTTTTTATCTTCTCATTGCAAGGAAATTTTTTTGAATAAAAGTAAACAAAAAAGTCAACAAAAGTTTTCTTTGGATTTGTTTGGTGTATAATTTCAAGAATAATTTGATATTGAAAAAGAAGGCAAAAGAAATAAATTTTTAGATACAATAAAAGTCTCGCAGGAAATGTGAAAATGGTTATGTGCAAATGGTCAGGTAAAAGGAAAATTAAGAAAAAATGTATGGTGAAGAAAGAGAAAAAAATGTTTTAATAAAAAATAATAAGTAGAATTTTTAGGTTTAGTTAGGAGTTATATTTTTCTTTTTTCTCTCTTGGCATGTACATTCATAAAAAAATTTGTTATTTTTTAGGTGTTGTTTATATAGAAATCCAGTTTCTTAAACATTTTTGCATTTTACATCATTTTTACTTCATGTTATCTAGTTCATTTGTCATCATCGCATACATGATGTCCATACATTCATTAACATGTTGTGTTTATTTTATCATCATGCAAGTTAAGTTAAAAAAAAAAAAAAGAAGAGGTCAGATCTTCATCATATTTGCCATGGGCATACGTTAAATTTCATGCATACATTCGTTGTATTCCATCCCATTGTATCATATCTCATGCATTTCATATCGCATTTCAAAGTAGAAGAAATTCTTTCTGATTTTTATGAAAAAGGAATTTTTTTGGAACATTTTGTGGGGCATAAAATGATTCTTTGATTTTTTAACTTGTCATTTCTACATGTTTCAGATTTGATTTTTCAAGTTGACATGTAAACTTGTCAAATAGGAGGGAATTTTCAACAAAAAGTTTTGTGTATTTTACTTTGCTATACCATTAATTGTTGTAAATAGATTTCTTGAAAATATAGTGGAAAATTTTTCATGTACATTTTTTTATTTTGATTTGTCATTGTATTTGATATATGTAAATGGCATTGATTGATTCTTTTTGTAAAGAAATCACATTTTTTAAAATATATATAATGATTCAAATAAAGCCTCACATGACTAAACCAAATGATCAAAGAAGTTGAATAAAATAACAAAATAAAGAAAGATTGAAGAGAGTTTTGAAAAATTGGTGATCATTATCAGAAAAATTCATCCCATCAACTACCTTCTCCAATTGTTTCCATGTCCTAAATCTCTTATAAAGCCTTCATGCATTTGGGGAGGATAAGTGCAAACTTCATGATCCATGTTTACAGGGTCACAATATGCCATCAAAGTGTAATGACCTTTACCTAGGCAATGAACAATGAAACGATCAATTTGATAAAATTCATTTTTGGATTCCTTGAAAAATCAAGCATGATACTCTTTTAAAATTTGAATTTTGGTAATTTGATATGTGTCAAAACTATGCTAAAAACCACTCCTTTCTATTAATGGCTACAAAGGCGTCATACTTGTCAGAATTACCCGAATCTGTTTGAAAAACAACAAACCATGAGATTTCTTAGGCCATTTTTGAATCTTTGATTCATTCATGTGACTGAAATCAAAATTGAGGAGGACAAAGTACCAAGCCTTTAAATTGTCCAAATAATGCAATACCTTTGTTTCCTCTCTCGATAGAAACACCATGAACAACCTAAAGCTAAATACGCCAATTCCAACAGTTTTACTAGCTTGTGGACATTTTGTAGCAATGTTTTGTTGCCGCATGAGTTGAAAAAAAAAGAGCAAAAAGCAAAAAAAAAAAGAAAAAAGAGAAAAATGAAACAAAAACAAAAAAGAAAAATTGATTGTGACATCATGCACTCAAGATATTCGAATGATTCCAAACAACAAAAGGATTTTGAAAGAAAAAAGAGAGAGAAAGAGAGAAGAAGAAGATGCCAAAATATGAAAATATCCAAGAAATTCAATTCAGAAAAACAAAAAAGCCAGAAAGACAAAATGTTTGACCCTCTTGGCTCAAGGAAATTTTCGTCAATTTAAGTGACCATGTTTGAAATGACAAATGGCCTTCTTTCATCATCCATTTCACTAATCTAAAAATTATCTGTTTGCTACCTTCTTTGAGCCCTATAAATTCTTTCTAAATAAACCTTAACCAAGGATCATCCTTTATATTGGGGGGCACATATACAAAAAAAAACTTCTCCAAGAGTACGAATGACAAGCCCCAATTCTAAGTCAAAATGGTTTATCATGTTAATGGGCAAATGTGAGGTGAATTAGCTTTACAAGATTTTGATTTCTGTCCATAAAGTAAAAAAAATAAAAAAATGAAAAAAAGAAGAAGAAATTGCAAGAAAGAAAAAGAAAAAAAGAGAAAATGAAATGAAGGAGTGACAAAATAAGAAATAAGATGACAAATGAATTGAATAAGTCTTCACATTATACTAAATGATCCTTGGTTGATCACCCTTAAGCACATTTTTGGGCCTTATTATCCATTCTTTCAGAACCTCGAAACCTGGCGTGCATTACGTACCTTGACAAGTCCATTTCGATCAAATGTGGATACTTAAACTGAAGAGGTTTTTCCTTGATGAATTATCATAACCAATGAGGCACTTAGCTTATTTCTCAACCAAGATTATCCTTCAAGAATCTTCACAACCAAATTTGGATGAATTTTGAATTCTTAAGTGCATGACGGAACAATTACACAAAAAAAAAGAAGCAAAAAAAAAAAGAAAAGAAAAAAGAACGGGGCTTTAAGGTGAAAACCCCAAAGGGGGCAGTCTAGAGCCAAAACGAAAATATTTGTGAGGTCATTCATGGTGCTGGCAAGGTCAAACAAGAAGTGACATTGCGAAATAATTTTGAAACCCATGAACATCTAAGGCCCTTAAGAGAATGACCATTTTGATGATCCACTGATCCACTGAAGGGATTGACATAGAACATTGAACCTACTCTCCATTCCCAAATAACTCATCAAAAGTTTTGGCCCATTACGGCTAGTTTTGACAACTATCAAAATGCATAATTTGAAAATTAAAAAGAGTGTTAAATTTTGTCTGCATTTCAAGATAAACCTTTTTGCAAAACCATGATTTGCAAAGAATTCATTATTTTTTTGAAAAACTTGTGTTTTATTTGTGAGCCTAGATGAGGGAACATTCATCTCATTTTCTATCAGGTTGTAAGCCTTTTTTGCCAAACCAAAACATTGATGTGTGAAACCACCTGATCCATTTGATGAGAACAAATTACCTTACCCTCACACCCACCTAAATAGTGATCACCAATCTTTAAGAAACTCAAATGATAATTCTTTGTTGCAATTGTGTTTAACTTTCTTTGATCATTGTTGTGTGGGGCAATCTTGTAAAATTAAAAAGTTTTGGATAGATAAACATTTTCAAAAAATAAAAACCGTGTATCTTTTGAATCTGAAAATGGAAAGGATGCTTGAGGCAATTTTGTTTGAAAATTTTTCGATTGCTAATCAAAATCTTGATAGCGTTTCAAGCAGAAATGAGAGAGAATTCAATAATTATTGTGGCGCAAAGAATTTCTTGTGCCGTTTTGGGGGAAAATTTTGCTAGGAAAAATTGTTTGTAAAATAAATTCTTAAAGTTTTTTTTAAAAAAAAGGGTAAATAAAAATGTGATGATTGTCATGAGGCAACCCTTGTTGCACAGTAAAAAATGGCCTTAAGTGGTGAGACAAATACTTTAAGGTAAAGTAGATGAGAAATCAGAAATGAAAAAGTTTTCGTCAACAAGAAGAGAAAATTGAAAGAAAATTTTGGTTAACTGCATTTGCATCTTTACAGTGCACATTCGTATGAAACATTTGCATTTGCACCTTGATAGAATTCATTTGCATTTGCATCATAATAGAAGTCGTCTGTATTTGCATCATGATAGTTGGTTATTCATTGATAAAGAAATTTGCATTCGTATTGTTGATATTGCATTTGCATTAGTGATCATTGCATCAGCCAAACATTGAAAAAAGGTGAATATAGGAGATTTTTGGATTGAAAAAAAATTGATTAAAAAAGAGAGGAAAATTTGTTCAAAAAAAGAAGAAAAAGAAGGAAAAGAAAGAAAGAAAAGAAAGAAGAGAAAGTGTGACGTCCCCGTCACTTCATCTTATCACTTATCTTTTTCCTTCTTTATTTAAATTTAGTTTACTCAGTGTCGTTCTTCCCTTAATCTTAAGCTAATCATTTAATAGCTTATGAAATTTTATTCAATTTCCATAAACATAAAATGATATATATAAATATCATTCCATTTCCACAGGATCTCATACATCATCTTAACTTACATCCCCGACATCTTATATACATAAAGTCTACTTGTACTGTACTGTAGCTGAATTACAATTTAACTTTACATATGAACATATAAGTATACCTTCTATGCTAACTGGGAAGCGTATCGAGAAGGTACACTTCGATTCTTCAAGCACAAGCTCCTCTAGTCGGAGCGTGGTTCACTTCAGGCAGTCTGTAGGAAAATAGTCGTAAAAGAGTGAGTTTACGCTCAGTAAGAAAAGTATGTAAAAGAGCGTACTATGCCTCTATATGCATTTTTTCTACTTGGCTCTATAATGTCATGTAAAGCATTATAAAGCATGCATCATAAACTTCTTTCATGCATTGTTTGTAACCATGCATATTCATTTAAAATGACATGGCAAGCATACTTTCTTTAAAACATCATACTTCATATCATACTTAAAAACATACATCATATACTTCTTCGTACATACATCTTGTACTTTGTAATAGATGGAGACTATGTACAATGTTTAAGCGATTGAGTCGTCATATGAACCGTTCATTCCCATTCATATGACTCATATGACTCTAATCATGCATTAGTACATTGGTATACCATGTAGAGGTCAGGGATTCTCTCCTGCCTTAATAATACCATAGTGAGCACTAGTCAGGTGTCACTTATGGTCTTGAGGACCGGACTAGGGTTCCTCACTTAACATACATATTACTGAGGACTTGATCAGAGTCTCTCAGCCATCAGAAATGCATAATCATTACGCAGTCCATAGCCTCAAAACATTTATAATATACTTTTCAGAAAACACTTTTGTGTTTAAATTGAATAAGCTTTGAAACATCTTTTCATACATGGCAGTCGACTGGTTTTATAGGGCAGTCGACTGCTGCTTCATAGCTTTATTTCTCGAAATTATTTTCTTTTTGAAAAATACATAAGGGCAGTCGACTGGTCCATATAGCAGTCGACTGGTTTTCAAACAGAATGCTTCTTAAGAAATAGTAGTCAACTGGTCCATATAGCAGTCGACTGTTTTTGAAACAGAATGCAATTTGGTAAATAGCAGTCGACTGGCCCATATAGCAGTCGACTGGTTTGAAACAGAATGCTTCTGGGAAAATAGCAGTCGACTGGCTTACATAGCAGTCGACTGGTTTGCATCGGTTTTCGGAAAACGACGTTTTGGTTGTCTCTAGGCAGTCGACTTCCCTTTATGGCAGTCGGCTGCCCCTAGCCTAATTGGTACTAGGAGACAAGTCCGAAAATGCATCTTTTCCTATACAACACCAGCTGATGTTTCTTTCCAAACCACATCAAAACATTATAAAACATGCGGACATAGCCGCCTTACGTCCGTTACATAAATTCCTTACCTCGATTCCTTCGCAAACGTGAAATCACTTGATGTGTCACCTTAGCTTTTCACTTCTTCAACCTAAAATCATCATACCACATCAAACCTTAAATTAAACCACATACACATGTCATATCAACTCAGCACAACTCAAATCCATAAACGAAATTGACTAAATCATTTTCTCCTCTTACCTTCACAAGAGACCAAAATTTCAATTGTTGAGATCTCTTCTAATACTTGAAATCAATCCACCAAACTTTAGATATCTCTTCGTTTAGTGGTAAGGATTATTTTTCGTTCAACAACCTAAGGAAATCGATGGAAGGATGAAGGGCTTTGTCAAGGTAGCTTGAAATGGAAACTATGGAAGTTGGGATGGAACGAGAGGGATGGGGCTGGCAAGGGGCT
Organism: Heritiera fomes; assembly: GCA_032173925.1. Taxonomy (NCBI): domain Eukaryota; kingdom Viridiplantae; phylum Streptophyta; class Magnoliopsida; order Malvales; family Malvaceae; genus Heritiera; species Heritiera fomes. Next base: position 20,317,588 of record JAPDPM010000001.1, on the reverse strand, counting down.
GACGTTGGTGATGAGATGATGGGGTGATGACTATGCATGTTTGCATTAAATGCTTCCTTATCCATCATCAATCTCAGCCATGCACTTCTCCCTTTGACCCTTTGACCCTCAATTCCTTTTTATTCCATCTATATCTCATATAATCTTTATACATCAAATTTTCATATTTATTTAATCATATTTACTTAAAATACTTTACATACATGGAGGAATACATGGAAATTGGGGATCTCACATCCTCCCCACCTTAGAAAATTTGGTCCTCCAAATTTGCCTTAGCTTGTCATGTAAATAATTCTGGGTACCTTTCTTTCATTAAGCCCTCTAGCTCCCATGTAGCTTCTTCCATCGTATGGTATTGCCAGAGAACTTTCAATAACGAGATCGTCGTAGACCTCAAAACTTTCTCTTTTCTATCCAAAATCCGAATCGGCTTCTCTACATAGCTCATATCTTCCCTTATCTCTAAGGTTTCATACTCAATGACATGAGACGGATCCGGATTATACTTCCGAAGCATCGATACATGAAACACATTATGCACTCCCGATAGCTCCGGAGGCAAAGCCAATCTATAGGCAACATCGCCTATTCGATCTAAGACCTCAAATGGACCGATGTAACGAGGACTCAGCTTACCTCGTCGGCCAAATCTCATGATTCCTTTGGATGGAGAGACTTTCAAGAACACAAAATCTCCAACCATGAATTCAAGTGGCCTCCGTCGAGCATCTGCATAGCTCTTTTGTCTACTCTGGGCTGTCTTAAGCCTCTGACAAATTAACTTAACATCTTCTGAGGCTTGCTCGACTAGATCTGGAGCCAATAACTTACGTTCGCCCACTTCTTCCCACCCAATCGGAGATCGACACCTTCTTCCATACAAAGCTTCATATGGTGTCATCCCGATGCTTGCGTGATAACTATTATTGTATGCAAACTCAGCCAATGGCAGATGGTCATCCCAGGAGCCTCTAAAAGTCCATAGCACAAGCCCTCAACATATCCTCGAGCATCTGAATCGTGCGCTCGGACTGTCCATCAGTCTGCGGATGAAAAACTGTGCTAAAATTTAACTTAGATCCTATGGCTTCCTGAAAATGTTCCCAGAAATGGGAAGTAAACCTGGAATCTCTATCAGAAGCGATGCTCACTGGAACACCGTGTAGTCTTACCACATCTTTTACATACATATCTGCCAAAGCATTGAGTGTATCAGTTGACTTCATAGGTAGGAAGTGAGCTGATTTTGTCAATCTATCGACAATCACCCAAATACCATCATGATTCTTCTTAGTTCTGGGCAATCCCATAATAAAGTCCATCGTAATGTGTTCCCACTTCCACGTAGGTATAGGCAGAGGGTGCAGTAATCCTGCTGGCTTTTGGTGCTCTACCTTGACCTGTTGACATGTGAGACATTTTGCTACAAAATCTGCTATGTCTCTCTTCATGCCTTTCCACCAGTACACCTTGCGAAGATTGTGATACATCTTCGTATTTCCTGGATGTAACGTGTACTTAGTGGCATGTGCTTCACTCAAGATCAACTTCTTCAATTCATCATCATTAGGAACACATAAACGACCTCTAAACCTCAAAATTCCATCACTACTGACATTAAATTCTGAGGTCATACTTGATTGCATCTGATTCGTGGCTTCTATACATCTATCATCTTCCTTTTGAGCACTTCGAATTCTGTCCATTAACTCTGGCTCAATCCTTAAACTAGCCATCATTCCAATATGCTCATAAGTCATAACATTAAGGTTGAGACTTGCGAATTTCTCAATTAGTTCATACTCTTTTATCATCATATAAGACACCATACTTACATGCTTCCGGCTCAGAGCATCCGCCACTACATTGGCTTTACCCGGGTGGTACAAGATCTCACAATCGTAATCCTTTAGTAGCTCGAGCCATCTTCTTTGCCTCATGTTTAATTCCTTCTGAGAAAACAAATATTTCAAACTTTTGTGATTCGTAAAAATCTGAAATTTCTCACCATATAAGTAATGCCTCCATATCTTCAGGGCAAATACTACTGCAGCTAACTCCAAATCATGAGTCGGGTAGTTCTTCTCATGGTCCTTCAATTGTCTGGAACCATAGGCTACTACCTTGCCATGCTGCATTAACACACATCCCAAGCCTTGCCCTGAGGCATCACTATACACCGCAAATCCACCTGAACCACTAGGGATAGTGAGAATCGGTGCAGTCGTCAGCCTGTGCTTCAACTCTTGGAAGCTACACTCACAGGCTTCATTCCACTCATACTTCACTTCCTTGCGCGTCAAGCGCGTCAATGGAGCAGCTAACTTCGAGAAACCCCCTACAAACCTCCTATAGTAGCCAGCTAAACCCAAGAAACTCCTAATCTCCGTCACAGTCTTCGGTCTTTCCCATTGAACCACCGCTTCAATCTTTGATGGATCAACTGAAACTCCATCTTTACTGATCACATGACCTAAGAAGGAGATCTGATTCAACCAGAAATCACATTTACTTAGCTTGGCATATAGTCCTCTATCTCTGAGGGTCTCCAAAACAATCCTCAAATGCTGCTCATGCTCTTCCCGTGACCTCGAGTACACCAAGATGTCATCGATGAAAACAATGACAAACTGGTCCAAGTATTGCTTAAACACATCATTCATCAGATTCATGAAGGCTGCAGGTGCATTGGTTAATCCAAACGGCATCACCAAGAATTCATAATGGCCATACTGTGTCCTGAATGCAGTCTTAGGGATATCTTCATCTCGGATCTTCAACTGATGATATCCCGACCTCAAGTCTATCTTAGAAAAGACTTGTGCACCCTTGAGCTGATCAAAGAGATCATCTATCCTGTGAAGAGGATACTTATTCTTGATTGTCACTTTATTCAACCATCGGTAGTCAATGCATAACCTCATACTACTGTCCTTCTTCTTGACAAAAAGCACAGGAGTACCCCAAGGGGATACGTTGGGTCGTATGAATCCCTTGTCTAGCAACTCCTAAAGCTGCTTCTTAAGTTCTTCCAATTCTACCAAGGCCATCCGGTAGGGAGCACTTGATATAGGCTCAGTTCCCGGCACCAAATCGATAGTGAACTCCACTTCCCTATCCAGAGAAAGTCCTGGAAGATCATCCGGGAACACTTCAGGAAAATCTTGGACTACAAGGATATCCTTGAGTCTGGGACGTTTTTGATCTACGTTCTCCACATAAGCAATAAATCCTTCACATCATCATACACATTATCCATTATTTTCACTTACAAACAAATCAAAATTAAACATACTTTCATATTAATTACTTGTAAAATTTACAACATAGCTAACGGGTGAAGAGAATGTTACACTCTTAGCATAACAGTCCACTATAACATGATTGTTAGCTAACCAATCCATACCCAAAATAACATCAAACCCATACATATTTAGTAGGATTAGGTCAGCCTTAGATTCTCTTTCTCCTACCTGTAGCTTACAGTTTCTATACACCAACTCTGTCACTTGTGATTCTCTAAATGGTGTGCTTATCTTTAATGAGTATTCTAAAGTCTCGGGCTCAACAGGTATTTTCATAACAAACTTAGGAGACACAAAAGAATGCGTAGAGCTTGGATCAAACAATGCTATAACATTCACATCAAACAAGTAAATTGTACCTTTAATCACTTTGGACGAGGCATCGGCAGACTCTTCATCGATGGCAAACACTCGTCCTTGGGTCACAGCTTTCTTTCCCTTCTCAGCAGCAGTGGCCTTAGGTTGCGGTTTAGGGGTCTTATCTGATTCGTCAGGCATTCTCGGATCTCTCTGAGGGCAATCCCTAATCATGTGTCCTTTCTCCCCACATCTAAAGCAAGCGCCACTCGCCAAGCGACATGGCTATGATCCGTGAAACTTCCCGCACTGCTCACATCTTTGCATCGTACTCTTTTGCGAGCTAGCGGTACTTCCAACTTGATTTCGGGATCGCTCATCACTTATCTTGATCCCTGTAGCTTTAGGAGTACCTATATCATTACCATCATCATTATAACTCCAACTTCAATATAATTCCATATAACTATTAAATTAATTTAAAGATCATCTTTCTATACTTTACTTACCTATAGAAATTCCTTCAGATCATCTACTCCTCCGAAATGGATACTTATCGCTCGAAGCTTTCTCATCCGACTTCCGCTTCATTGGTTCCTTGCCTTTACCCTTGGCTCGGAAATCAGCATGGTGTAGATCATAGTCCTGCTCACACAGCTGAGCCTTACGGACAGCTTCTCCATAAGTGGTGATATCCATCGGATACAACTTAGATCTAATCGTGGACTTCAATCCCTCGATGAATCTGTAGATCTTATGACCTTCATCTCGTCTGACCTCTGGATCGAATCTACTCAAGGTGGTGAACTTAGATTCATATTGATTCACCGTCATCGTACCTTGAGTTAAACTTAAGAACTCGATCTTCAATCTATTCCGATCTGTGCGTGGGATGTACTGTTCATTAAAAGCCTCCACAAATCTATCCCACGTAACCTCATCATATCGGGCCTCTAACACGGTCCGAGTGGCTTGCCACCAATATTCAGCATCATCTATTAGCAGATAGGCAGCCAAGCCTACTTTCTCCCTTTCGGAGCAGGGCATATACTCGAAAGATTTTAGGACAGCTTTCATCCAGTTCTCAGCTGTCAACAAATCTATTTCCCCTTTGAACTTGGGCGGATCCAATTTCTTAAATTCCTTAATCAATGCCACACTGCAATAAGCTCTAGAATCCCGCCTTCCAATAACTGGGACTGGTGGGGTTACTTCCGTAGGAGGAACAACAGTTGCAGTTGCTTGGGTACTTGTGGCCACATTCGGGAAATTAGACATGAACTGCGTAAACATTGTGGTCATGTTCTCCATATGCTTTTCCATCTTCGCTAGCCTTGTATTCGGGTTATGTGGTGGAGATGGTTGAGGAGACGGAACTGGGGGCTCTTCAGTGCGACCCCGTCCTCTTCCTCTTCTTGTACCTCTTCTTCATGAGCTCATACTGTAAATGTAATCATCATTGAGCTCTTTAGTATAACTAGAAACAGCTATACTATACATTTGTATTCAGACAAGTACATTACAATTGGGGAATATACTCTATTTCTAGCTTCTTGACACTGACAAACTTCAATCTAAACTGCTCTGATACCACTCTGTGACGTCCCCGTCACTTCATCTTATCACTTATCTTTTTCCTTCTTTATTTAGATTTAGTTTACTCAGTGTCGTTCTTCCCTTAATCTTAAGCTAATCATTTAATAGCTTATGAAATTTTATTCAATTTCCATAAACATAAAATGATATATATAAATATCATTCCATTTCCACAGGATCTCATACATCATCTTAACTTACATCCCCGACATCTTATATACATAAAGTCTACTTGTACTGTACTGTAGCTGAATTACAATTTAACTTTACATATGAACATATAAGTATACCTTCTATGCTAACTGGGAAGCGTATCGAGAAGGTACACTTCGATTCTTCAAGCACAAGCTCCTCTAGTCGGAGCGTGGTTCACTTCAGGCAGTCTGTAGGAAAATAGTCGTAAAAGAGTGAGTTTACGCTCAGTAAGAAAAGTATGTAAAAGAGCGTACTATGCCTCTATATGCATTTTTTCTACTTGGCTCTATAATGTCATGTAAAGCATTATAAAGCATGCATCATAAACTTCTTTCATGCATTGTTTGTAACCATGCATATTCATTTAAAATGACATGGCAAGCATACTTTCTTTAAAACATCATACTTCATATCATACTTAAAAACATACATCATATACTTCTTCGTACATACATCTTGTACTTTGTAATAGATGGAGACTATGTACAATGTTTAAGCGATTGAGTCGTCATATGAACCGTTCATTCCCATTCATATGGCTCATATGACTCTAATCATGCATTAGTACATTGGTATACCATGTAGAGGTCAGGGATTCTCTCCTGCCTTAATAATACCATAGTGAGCACTAGTCAGGTGTCACTTATGGTCTTGAGGACCGGACTAGGGTTCCTCACTTAACATAAACATTACTGAGGACTTGATCAGAGTCTCTCAGCCATCAGAAATGCATAATCATTACGCAGTCCATAGCCTCAAAACATTTATAATATACTTTTCAGAAAACACTTTTGTGTTTAAATTGAATAAGCTTTGAAACATCTTTTCATACATGGCAGTCGACTGGTTTTATAGGGCAGTCGACTGCTGCTTCATAGCTTTATTTCTCGAAATTATTTTCTTTTTGAAAAATACATAAGGGCAATCGACTGGTCCATATAGCAGTCAACTGGTTTTCAAACAGAATGCTTCTTAAGAAATAGCAGTCGACTGGTCCATATAGCAGTTGACTGTTTTTGAAACAGAATGCAATTTCGTAAATAGCAGTCGACTGGCCCATATAGCAGTCGACTGGTTTGAAACAGAATGCTTCTGGAAAAATAGCAGTCGATTGGCTTACATAGCAGTCGACTGGTTTGCATCGGTTTTCGAAAAACGACGTTTTGGTTGTCTCTAGGCAGTCGACCTCCCTTTATGGCAGTCGGCTGCCCCTAGCCTAATTGGTACTAGGAGACAAGTCCGAAAATGCATCTTTTCCTATACAACACCAGCTGATGTTTCTTTCCAAACCACATCAAAACATTATAAAACATGCGGACATAGCTGCCTTACGTCCGTTACATAAATTCCTTACCTCGATTCCTTCGCAAACGTGAAATCACTTGATGTGTCACCTTAGCTTTTCACTTCTTCAACCTAAAATCATCATACCACATCAAACCTTAAATTAAACCACATACACATGTCATATCAACTCAGCACAACTCAAATCCATAAACGAAATTGACTAAATCATTTTCTCCTCTTACCTTCACAAGAGACCAAAATTTCAATTGTTGAGATCTCTTCCAATACTTGAAATCAATCCACCAAACTTTAGATATCTCTTCGTTTAGTGGTAAGGATTATTTTTCGTTCAACAACCTAAGGAAATCGATGGAGGGATGAGGGGCTTTGTCAAGGTAGCTTGAAATGGAAACTATGAAAGTTGGGATGGAACGAGAGGGATGGGGCTGGCAAGGGGCTGACGTTGGTGATGAGATGATGGGGTGATGACTATGCATGTTTGCATTAAATGCTTCCTTATCCATCATCAATCTCAGCCATGCACTTCTCCCTTTGACCCTTTGACCCTCAATTCCTTTTTATTCCATCTATATCTCATATAATCTTTATACATCAAATTTTCATATTTATTTAATCATATTTACTTAGAATACTTTACATACATGGAGGAATACATGGAAATTGGGGATCTCACAAAAAGAAAAATAAAAAAAAAAGAGAAGAATTTAAAGTTTCATTGCCTCTGTTGCAAGAGGAGCCTTTTTCAGGAAAGAAAAGAATTTTAAAGTTTCATCACCTCTGCTGCAAGAGGAGCTTTTCAGGAAAAAGGGAAATTTAAAGTTTCATCGCCTCTGCTGCAAGAGGAGCTTTTCAGGAAAGAGGGAAATTTAAAGTTTCATCGCCTCTGCTGCAAGAGTTCATGAAGAAATATATAAAGTTTCATTGCCTCTGCTGTAAGAGGAGCTTTTTTAGAAAAGGACTTTAAAGTTTCATAGCCTCTGTTGCAAGAGGAGCTTTTTCAGATGTGTATTCCCGAAACCAACATTCGGACGAGAAATTCCCGATATAAATTATTCATATGAGAATTCCTGGACGTTTGGGTGTGAATCCCTAAGTCAAATTTTTGGATGTGAATCTCGAAGTTAAAATTTCGGGTGTGAATCTCCGAATCAAATCTTTGGATGTGAATCTCCAAATCAAAATTTCAAAATTTCAAGTGTGAATCTCCGAATTAAAATTTTGGGTGTGAATCCCTAAGTCAAATTTTTGGATGTGAATCTCCAAGTTAACATTTCGTATGTGAATCTCCGAATTAAAATTTTTGGGTGTGAATCTCCAAATCAAATTTCAGGTGTGAATCTCTGAATTCCAAGTTGAAAATTTCTGATGTGAATCTCCGAATCAAAATTTTGGATGTGAATCTCCAAGTTAAAATTTCGGATGTGAATCTCCGAATTAAAATTTTGGGTGTGAATCCCTAAGTCAAATTTTTGAGTATGAATCTCCAAATCAAATTTCAAGTGTGAATCTCTGAATTCCAAGTTGAAAATTTCGGATGTGAATCTCCGAATCAAAATTTTGGGTGTGAATCCCTAAGTCAAATTTTTGGATGTGAATTCCAAGTTAAAATTTCGGGTGTGAATCTCCGAATTAAAATTTTGGGTGTGAATCCTTAAGTCAAATTTCGGATGTGAATTCCTGAAACAAATCTTCTGGAAGTGAATTCCTAGAACTTTCGGATGTGAATTCCCGAAACAAATTTTCTAGAAGTGAATTCCTAGAAACAAAATTTCTAGAAGTGAATACCTGGAGTTTCGGATGCGAATTCCCGAAATGAAATTTTAGACTTTCGGATGTGAATTCCCGAAACGAAATTTTCTAGAATTGAATTCCTAGATTTTTGGATGTGAATTCCCGAAATAGAAATTTTCTAAATGAAAACCCTTAAATTATTGGAAGTGAATTCCCGATTTAAGTCTAAGTTCCAAGAAGAAAAGGAAAAAAAAGAAAAAAAGAAAAAAGAAAAAAAGAAGAAAAGAAGAGAAAAGAAAAAAAAAGAAAAGAAGAAAGAAAAAGAAAAAGAAAAAGAAAAAAGAAATAGAATTCTTGAAAGTTTAAATTTGAATTTAAGCTTTTCAAACAAAGTTCTAGATAAGATTAAATACATCAATGTTAGAACGAGATAAATGAGATTTTCGGACGAGAAATTCCCGATATAAATTATCCAGATGAGAATTCCTGGATGTTCGGATGTGAATCCCCAAAACAAATTATCCAAATGTGAATACCTGGACTTTCAGGTGTGAATCCAGGAAATGGAATTTCGGATGTGAATTCCCGAACAAATTTTTCGGATGTGAATTCCCAAAACAAACACTCAGATGTGAATTCCTAGATCTTTGAATGTGAAATCTTTCAATTTTAAAGTTTCATGGCCTCTGCTGCAAGAGAAGCACATTTCAGGAAAAAAATTTAAAGTTTCATTGCCTATGTTGCAAGAGGAGCACTTTCTCAAAAAAAAAAAAAACAAAAACATGAGATTAGGTAATGAGCAAGACAAAATTGTTGTCTATTGTCTTTGCTCTATTCCTGATTCTCAGTAATGAGCAAAGAGGGGCAACTGTAGACACTCAATTTTATGCAAATTAGTAAATTATTGCTCAAAAATTTTAGATCGAATATTGTTAAATAATGAATTCATTTCGAGTAAAATTTGAGAATTTTTTTTCTAAACTTATATTGAGCCATAATATGTGAAAATAAGCTCAAATGAACTTTCAAAGTTCAATTAAAATATATAGGCTTCAAAGCTCAAAGAGACCGGGCTACATTTGATTTTCATTTCTTTTACTATTTTATTATTTATTTACTTATTATTTTGTTCATGTTCTTCTTTTTAGTAAAATAAAAAAAATAATAAAAATAATATAACTCTGAAAGGGCACCGGCCTATCAACATAGGGTGGCTGGCAGCGTGATTGGCAGCCAAAATCACGCTGCCAGCCCACCCTTGTTGACTCAAGCTCTTCAATGGACAGACAGATCACTGCTCTACAAAAAGGGCGGATTTTTCGACAGCCGGGGAAAAAAAGGGGGGAGGGACAATTGGGAACCAAAGAATTTCAACATTTTCTGCAAACCCGTAACACCTCTGCCCAAGAACCACCACTACAACCCCACATACACAGAGCAGCCACCCGAGAACCACCATAAACAACCAGCACAGCAGCAACCCATAACCCACCATTTTCGACCTAAACCCATCTATTTTGTTTATTCACTGCACTTCAACTACCCAAAACCACAGCAACCATCGTGAGCCATCCCTGTCTTAGTCTCCATCGCCTCACAGCACAACCATTCACCATCATCACCATCGAGACACTATTCTCATCACTAAGCCCTTTTCCACCTAACATCTAAAATGCCACCACCCGAGCCACCATTGCCTACCCATCACCATCACCTCGGCTAGCCCCTTTACAGCCACCAGTCAACCCCAAACCGAGAACCCCTTGTCACAACATCTTCCCGAAACCCCTGCAAGAAACAAATATAACCTAAGCCACAAACCTCCAGGGCAACCAACACAAACAAAAAAAAGAAGAGAAAAGAGAGACAACAACACAAAGCCACAATCAAGTCAACAACATCAGCAACAAAAAAAAAACGAAAAAAAAAGAAACGAAAAGGGTGTGTCGGTTCAGGGGTGTGCGTCTCGAGGGTTGGTGAGGAAAAGGTTTGGGAATAGGAGAAGTGCATATATGAAAGAGGAAGGCGGTTCGAACGGCGGAGATGACATTTTTGGGGTTGAAACCGTGAGTTTCTTTTTCAGATCTAGATAATTTTTGGCATTTTTTGAGAAATCTGAGTTCAGAAATGGAGAGAGGAAGGAAATATCCTTCCGAAAGTGACTTCTTTTTCTGTTTTGGTCTCCGGCCGGCGGCTGTAGAAGGCGGCGAGCGGCGGCGAGTGGCGATTTTCAGCTGGGAATCGGAGAGAAGGGAGAGAGATCTGAAAGAAAAGATTTTTTTTTAAAAAGAGAGTGAAAATGAAATGCTAAAAAAAAGTTAGTATTTTATAGTGTTTCAAAAAAAAAGGAGAAAGGCTGCTGAACCGCGCGGATCCGGATCCGACCCGGGATCCGCGCGCCCGACTCGCTACAGAGGAACGACCTGGTTCGCTTGATCCGACCCAGATCCGGAGTTGTGACCCGACTCGCGCTTGGCTTGTTGGATTAGACCTTGGAAGATTTTCTGTTTTGGGCTGCCATTTACCAAGCCCAACAGCAAATCCATATTTGCAGCAACTTGGGCTTCATTTTGGGTATAATTTTTTCTGGCCTTTTATTGTTTTTTTAATTATTATTTTTATTATTATTAATGCATGTTATAAAATAAAAGTTTTAAAAAATTTTCTTTTACTTGTATTTTCATTAATTATTATTGATTAGAAAAATGTATTTAAAAATAATGAAATTCAAATTTGAGTAAATGATAAGATTCAAATTTAATTCAATAAAATTGTCCGATGATGGGATGTCATGAAACTCACAAGTAGTGATTTCTTGACTGATCCCTAGGTGAGAAGAGTTTACTAAATGTTACCAGAGTATTGGGATATTTAGTATGATTTTTCAATAATTTATTTTTTTATTAAAAATAAAAATAAACCCTTTTTTAAAAGAAAATTGAAAAAGGAAATCAATAATAAAAATTCAATTTAATTAAATATTTGTCCGATGATGGGATGTCATGAAACTCACAAGTAGTGATTTCTTGACTGATCCATAGGTGAGAAGAGTCGTACTAAATGTTACCAGAGTATTGGGATATTTAGTATGATTTTTCAATAATTTAATTTTTTTTTATAAAAAATAAAAATAAATAAGTTTCTAAAAGAAAATAGAAAAAAGAAATTAATTATAAATTTTAACTAAATATTTTTCCGATGATGGGATGTTACGAAACTCACAAGTAGTGATTTCTTGACTGATCCCTAGGTGAGAGAAATTCACTAAATGTTACCAGAGTATTGAGATACTTAGTGTAATTTTTCAATAATAAAAATTTTTATTTAAAATAATAAAAAAATTAATTTAAAAAATTCATTTGCACCATTCATAATCTGTTTGCATCATATGCATTCATAATAATTTTCAAATAAATGTGAATCTTCCAATGATGAGATTCTATAGAACTCACAAGTAATGATTCTTGAGAAATCTCTAGGTAAGGAAAATTATTTCAAATGTTACCAGAGTATTGGGATATTTGATTTAATTTTTCAATACAAAAAGGTTCACATTCACTTTTGAAAAATAAAATTTAACTTTTTAAAATAAAACAAAATAAATTTACAAATAAAAAATGATTTTGAATAAAAACAAATGGAATAAAAAAAGAATTAATTTAAAATATTAAATTAAGACCATTTTATTAAAACCAAAGGATAACACATGATTATTATGGTACCGTTTTTTAACGGGCGTCGTGGGGGTGCTAATCCTTCCCCACGTATAACCGTACTCCCGAACCCGATTTTTGTTTTCGCAGACCAAAAATTTATCTTTTTAATAAAACTTAATTAATTTTGAGATTTTGTTAAAAAGATAAATATTTTTAGATGGCCAATCACACCTAGTCAAAAAAGATTGGTGGCGACTCCCATTCGTTTTTTAAACGCTTTTCAAAATCATCGAGCGCGAAGTCGTTACAACACTTATATAGCTACGACAGGGAAACCCAAAAGTCACGATAGAAGAGACACTTCCTGGAGAGTCATACAATCAAATTCACGAGAGAGTGAAGTAAACAATTAAGTAAAAAAAATGACCAAGATATCCCTAATTGTTACTCTTATATTGGGAAACTCAAAAAACAGTATGGAGCAATTGATATGGGACAAGCCCAACCTAAGACGAGCAGCCCAAGATAGCCAGAGCCCATTACCTAGTTGTCACGACCCGTGACCACATTTTTCACCTTATTGTACACAACTTAACCGGTTGGGCTGTCTGTGATACTTCACTTGTACTGACTATTAAAAATTTTACATAATATTGTTTACATTATACACATCCCCTATCGAGATTAAATCAGATAAGTAGTACTGTTGACATGTCTAAATACAGAAAATAAATGATCATACCTCAAATAACTCAGTCGGTCTGTCACATTTTTCTTCATGTACAGCTGGGATCGACAATCCACTGAACTCACAAGCATCAAAACCTGAAATGTTTAATATTAAGGGGTGAGCAAAACCACGACTCAGTAAGAGAATTATATGCCTCACTTGATACTCAGCTTCCTATATGCTGAAAATCTTTTTCATTTTTCCTATGGGCTCTAGGCTCGCATGTAGGAAGGACACTACAGTCGGCTAGGGATCCGAATGGAGTAAGGTAGGTATTTTAGAATACCATACTTGTTACGAAACCTAGAAGCAACTGTAAAGAGAAATTTTTCTTTTTGTTTTGAATTAATAAATCCTTTTCCTTTTCAATCTTTCATAACCTTTTTCATATTCTTTTCAAAATAATGCTTCTACGAAATAAAGCATTTAAATAAAATAATTAATATTTGTATATTCCTTGAAAAGAATATTAGTTAAATCATCATCTTATTTCTTTAAAACTCATTTCATGTTTTAATGCACTCTCTTAATTAGTACCGTCCTTTAAAGAGCAAAATAAGCTATAAAAATCTATTCCAATATAATCGATTACTTAATCACTTTAGGCGTAAGCCCCAATTCACTGATTCAGTTACGAAATCCATTCTAACTAACAATGGAGTTAAGTGTCATATCGAAACTCGTATAGCATTTAGTTCCCGAAGGATTCTAGAGGTGGCTCTCACGGTACAGAAATTTCTTACTAACACATCGAAACTCGTGTAGCACTTAGTTCTCGAAGGACTCTAGAGGTGGCTCCCACGGTACAGAAATTTCTTATTAACACATCGAAACTCGTGTAGCACTTAGTTCCCGAAGGACTCTAGAGGTGGCTCCCACGGTACAAAAATTTCTTATTAACACATCGAAACTCGTGTAGCACTTAGTTCCCGAAGGATTCTAGAGGTGGCTCCCACGGTTCAGAATTCGAGTCTTTGCTCGGTTAGGCCTTTAGCACGTCGAAGCTCGTATAGCACTTAGTTCCCGAAGGATTCTAGAGGTGGCTCCCACGGTTCGAAATTCGAGTCTTTGCTCGGTTAGGCCTTTAGCACGTCAAAGCTCGTGTAGCACTTAGTTCCCGAAGGATTCTAGAGGTGGCTCCCACGGTTCGGAATTTAATTAATTCCTATGCATAATGCATTCCTCAAAATGCAAGCACTAAAAAGTATACAATTTATACCTTCAATAACCACAACCAAACTATAACACATAACATGCAAGTCATAAGCAAGATTCCTTTTTTACAACTACTATTCAAAATGCAAGCACCAAAAAGTATACAATTTATACATTCAATAACCACAACCAAACTATAACACATAACATGCAAGTCATAAACAAGATTTTTCATCATGTAAAACACTTTCCTTTTTGACATATCACCTATCATTTATGGATTCTAAGATAGACATCAATCTTATCGTACTATAAACCTCGAAGGTTACAAAAATAAACCGGTCAAATCTATGACCATAATCTATATTGTCCTCTGTGGGTCGCGGATCAGGTGTCGACCGGGACTACACATATCACATATCATGCATCAACATGATAGGAATGCCAACCAGTCTCAAAACCGTAGTTTTCATCATATAATAAACCTTTATGGAATTTATATAAATATATAATTTCATAATTTAAAACCATAAGGGTTAAATCCTTTAATGAATATTTATAAAAATATTCATAAAAATATTCACTGTATTTCACTTCATCTTTCACCTCGTATTACGTGTAATTTATTTATTTCGAGAATTTTCGGTGGTTTCATTATCACCATTTTCAAATACATGAATATTTTAAAATTCCATCTCATTATACTCATGTTTTATGAAATTTAGTAATTTCTTCATGTTTCGTGACTTAATTTCGATTTTTGGAAATAAAATCATTTAATATGATTTTATAAAGTTTTTCTAAAATTTTCGGCAGCATAACGGCTGCCGATTTACTAACCTCCTGCACAAAAAATACAGTAATAAATTTGCAACCAGTACTTCATCTCAAAATTTTCAGCAAATCATGCATCATAATAATTTTCATAAAATATTTTCCATAAAATATTTCAATTTAAAATATGCAGACTGAATATCCTTACAGTGCTGCACATGCATCCCTTACCTTTTTCCAGGTCAGCGACTTCTTCTTATCGATCGCGCCCGCACTCCATTTCTCCCGATTCCTTATCCTGATCGCTGAAAAATTTTTGGAAATAAAAATTCTAATTTTTAGAATTTTTTCATAATTTATTTAATTTTTCTGAAATTAAATTTTCGAGAAATTTCTTACCGAATTTCCGTAAATTCAAGGTTGTCGAATTTTCGGGAATCTCCGAATTCCCGAAATTCTCCTTTTTTCTTTTTTTTCTTTCTTTTTCTTTTCTTTCTCTTTCTTGTCTTTTTCTTTTTCTTTTTCTTTTTCTTTTTCGGTCATACCGGTTCAGTGCCTTTCCTCGCCGGTTCCTCGCCGGCGGTCGGTTCTCCGACGGCTCGATGGCTCAGCAGTTGGTCGGCGCCACGGCGAGCTTGGATCTGGCCTCCGTTCATCCCGAATCGACGGCACGGCGGCGGATCGAGGCGGAATAGGTTCGGTTTCTCCTTCCTCTTCGTCGGCCCTCCTCCGCCGTTCATTGCGCCTCCGGTGGCTTCCATCGTGTTCCTCTCCCTCCGACGGTGCTTCGGTGGCAGTGGCGGTGCCTGGATCGGCCGGCACCGCCGTCCGCCATTTTCCTTTTTCTTCCCGGTTTCCTTCGTTTCCAGTCGATTTTGTTTTCGTTTCTTCACGTCGCCAGCAGCTTCTTTCCTTCCTCTGGCCGGTGACGACATCCCCTCCATTTTCCCTCACCTGCGGTGGCATCTCCGCCACCGGCGGTCTGCCTGGGAGGGTTGGGATTTCTCCTCGATTTCCTCCTTTCCTTTTCTGTTTTTGTTTCCCTTTTTAGGTTTATTTGCTTTCCCTTTTTAGTATATAGTATACCATATATTATACACTATATAATTTATTTTATGCATATAATGTATACTATATATTCTACATATATTATTTCATATATAATATAATATAATACACTATATATATTATTTCATATACATTATAATACAATATATATTGTATATAAATTATATATATTGTACGTTACAAAATATATATCTAGTATATATATATATATATATATATGTATATTTATATACTTTAAAATATAACATTTATATATATAGAATTACATAAATGTTATAATACAATATATATACCTATAAACTTTAATATAAAATAACATTTACATTTTCTTTATATATGTATGTATGTATATATTTATATATACATAAAATATTATGTTTATATATATATATATGTATTATTTAAATTCATGAAATAGTATATATTTTCATATATATACCAACGTATATTAAAATATAATATATAGTATTTTAAATACATACGTATTTGTATAAAATACATTTATAAAATTTGTAATTATATAAACATATTTTATTTTCATTTTTCGTTTTCCTTATTTAATTTGGATTTTTAATTTATCCAATTTAATTCCCTTTACACCAATTTCTGATTCTTTCACTTCCTTAATTCTCGGGATTTTCACCAATATCTCGTTCTCGCAAATTTTTATTTATTTCCTCTTATTTAATTTCTTCAATATTTATTTTCAATATTTATAATTTCCAATAAATGAAAAAAATTTACGGTTATCACACTAGCACTAGACCATTAGGCCACGTGGCAGGAAGTCCCTCGCCTTCAGGTAGGAGACACCCCTCCTCCGAGCAAGAGACACCTTCCTGCCAAGCGAAAGGCTTTCTCCCGCCAGTAGGAAATATCCTCCCATCAAGCATGAAACATCCTCCTACAGGTCCAAGTGTCGTCTCTCGCGACCCATCAAGGTGCGTGAGGCTTTTCTGTCATGCACGAAAAATTTTTCCCTGTTAATGTGTGAAAAGACAAAATTGCCCTTCTGTAGTTACCATAGAAACAAAGATAATTATTTGTCTATAAATAGGTCACGAGTAGTATCTTTATTCTCTAAGTTCTATTTTCTGATTATTGAGACTCTTCCAAATTCCCTTTCTGACTTAAGCATTGATATGCTTACGCAAGAAACCACCTCCTGTGTCTCTCTAATTTCTTTTTTTTTAGCAAAGTTCTTGGTGGCACATGTTCAAGAGGAGTACGCGTTCTACATCAGCATTTAATTATTGTTATTTTGTGCAACAACATACATAAATATTATCGGTTTTAATGTAAATTATACGCCAATTTTATAATAAATTTATATTTGATATATTGAATATAAATTTTATATATTATCAGTAAATTATAATATATTATTTTATTAATTTATAAATTTTAAAATAAAAATTTTATAAAAATAAATACTTTTAAATTTATTAATTTATAAATTATTTTTTATTGAATAACAATATATAAGATTTATGCTTATGGCGCATCAAATATAATTTTTTTATTAATTATACTTTAGACATATTAAAACAATTTTTTTTAATTTTTATGATGGACTTTTATGGTTTTTTTTTTGTACAACATTATTTTCTCAAAAATCATTTCTCTGCCCATGGTCGAAATTTATTTATACTACAATCTTTTTTATGAACAATTTTGACATTTGCTTAAGTTTCGTCAAATTACAGAAGAGAAGTAGAGATTTGAGATTTCTGAAATCTGACGATCCCACTATCTACTCGTTCTGCTTTCTTCTCTCTGCTGCTATTTTTATAGCCATTGACCAGTCTCCTCTTCCTTTTTTTTCTCCCCTTTTCCCCCTAGTCGCAGCCAATTTTTTATTACCTTAACCTTCACTTTGAACCCAAACACAAAACCCTGGCAACTCAGTGAAGAAACCCACTTTCCCATTTACCGAAGGTCAATAAATCCACTATCCAACTCTAACCCAAGTTTCTAATTGGTATAGTTTCTCCATTTCTTTGTTCTTGTTCATTCAATTTTTTTTTGCTTGAATTACCGATGTGTTGGATTATGTTTCTTTTTAGTTTTCCCTCTGGTAAAGATATGTCTTTGATAAATTTGCTCTTTGAGAAATGTTTGCTTGATTAATGAATGTATAGCATAAATTTGAAAACTGAAAGTTCAGAAATTTAATGCTATAATGGTCTGAAACCTTTGTGCCTAAATACCTGATTGCAGAAAAAATAGGAGTCTGGGTGTTAAATTTAATTGGAGCAATGAACATATGACATAGTTCAAGGGGTCTTATGTTTGGTTTGATGCCTGAAAATGAATCAGCCTAACTTGAGAATGTAATGTCGGCTTCAGAGTTTCGAAAATTATGTTCTTTGATTAAATTAATTTAGGTATGGTTTAGTTGCATTTGCCTTTTCTTTCTTCTGGAAGCAAATGAAAAAAAAAAGTGTTTGGATACGAAAGGAATAATTTTTATTTTTCTTAAAGTTAAAAATGCGATTCTTCTTGGCAATAATAATTTTGTTAGAATTGACGCTAAACTTGTTTTTTTTTTTAAGTTAATTATGATTGTGCCTGTTACGACTTTGTTTTACATTTGGCTTAATAGCCAAATAAGCCCTCAACTTATAGCCTAAAATGGAATTCAGCCCTCAACGTTTTATTGCATGGAATTCAGTCCATAAACTTTTATTTTAATGGAAATAAACCCTCAACCTTCTACAATTATGCAATTAAGTCAAAATCTGTTAAATGGCACTAACTGCCGTTAGTTTTGCATACGTGGCAGCTGACGTGGATAGCTTAGTTAGCTGCCACGTGGCATGCCACGTATGCAAAACTAACGGCAGTTAGTTCATTTAACAGATTTGGTCTATTTCCACTAAAATAAAAGTTTATGGACTGAATTTCATGCAATAAAATGTTGAGGGCTGAATTCCATTTTGAGCTAAAGGTTGAGGGCTTATTTAGCTATTAAGCCTTTTACATTTTAACAACATTTTAGGAAGCAGAATGCAAATGGTAATGCTAGAAAGCATTTGATGAGAGCAACAATGAAATGGAGCCCAATTAAACGCTTTTTGTCTCTTCGTTTTCTTGTTACTTTTAATAATAATAATAATAAAATTATTACTTTCTTTTTTCTTTCTTACTTTCATTTTATTTATAACATAAATGTAATTCTATTATAATCCAATTTTCCTGTTTAGGTAGGTTTTGAAATCTGATTATGTACCATGCTGATTTCCATTGAGTTCTAAGTTGATATTGCTGTGGTCTTTTAGTGCAAGCAGGAATATTCTTGTTGGTGCTTTAACATGATGGACCTGTCATGGTTGAGCGCCCTCCTAGTTGGTGCAGGCTGCCTTGCCTTGGGTTACTGCATTGGCAGGAGACAACCTGCTTTTCTTTTTCTCTCATCAAGAGCAGCTAAAGATACTACAGTCTCTAAAGAAATTAAAAAGAAGACCAAAGAGCCGTTTGAAATTGAAAAGTTGGCTGACATTCTAGAGGAGTTTAAAATGGTATTGAACCACCTATCCTCTCTCAGGCATTGGCATGTTTGTGCAAACTATTAAATGTAAACATTGACATTGAAAATCCACGTCTTGCTCTTATTATCCTCAGGTGTTGGTTGTAAGAAATGATCTTAAGATGGGTAAAGGGAAAATTGCTGCCCAGTGCAGGTGAGCCTTTGTTTTCTGGTTGTACCACTAATTTCCTTTTTCATTTGATGCAAAAGTTTAGTGTTGAGACGAGAGATATAAATTTACAGATCAAGCCAGGTTGTGCAGAAAATGTTCTTTTATGTTTAAATGAATTCATTATGATTATTGATAGATCCTTTCCTAACCCATAATTTCTTGGATTAGATGGGATATGCTTATGCTTATTCCAGATGATAAATATCTGTCCAAGAAAAGTGAACCAACGATCAATTAGAACTATGAATACTATCAACTAAAACAGGAGCAGTTCTTGGATGCTTGGGTTGTGATAAGCAGGGCTTCTTACAGCAGATCAGACTCGATGAATGACTGAAACATTTGCACTCCGTTAGGTGGAACACAACACATGATAAATCCTTTGAGTCATGACATAGCATCTTGGAAGATATTGTTTGTAATTTTTGGGAATTTATTACCTCAAAACAAGATTTAACCCATCGTGTAAGGTTGTATACTAAGTTCCTGTTGTGCAACATAT
This sequence comes from Heritiera fomes, assembly GCA_032173925.1. Classification (NCBI taxonomy): domain Eukaryota; kingdom Viridiplantae; phylum Streptophyta; class Magnoliopsida; order Malvales; family Malvaceae; genus Heritiera; species Heritiera fomes. Next base: position 20,297,567 of record JAPDPM010000001.1, on the reverse strand, counting down.
GGTTTCACTAAGCAGCTGATTGGTAACTCATTTCTTGCCATCTTTTATGCAAATGCTACTTCTTTGGTGGTTCCCCATTTTGCCATCTTTTATGATGGCTTTCTTGTAAACTTACTATCACTGACGTTTTGTATTTTTAAGAAATGGTCATCTGATGTTGTGATTTCTTTACCAGTTGTTATATGTCCCTGGGTTCATTTGCATATATTTTCTTGACTTTGTTCTATTGAATTCCATTTTCTTTTCAGTTCATAATCCAAATCCTTTTGCTTTTCTTTTCAATGTTTAGTCATGCAACTTTGGGTCTGTACAAAAAACTCCTTCATCGAGCACCAAAAGCTTTGGACAGGTAGAGCCCATGCACCGTTCTGTTGTTATACTGCTGCAAACCTTAGTTTTTGTGCTTGTTGTTCTGTCTCTGTCTGTGTGTGTCTCTCTCTTTCATATTCTTCCTTATGTTGTCAATATGCAGGTGGGAGATGTGTGCCCAGCCAAAGGTGGTTGTGAAAATTGACAGTGAAGAAGATATGCTAGTTTTGCAAGTCAGTGTGGTTTAAGATATATTCTTGTGCTTCATTTTTTGATAGTTATCATTGATACTCTTACTATTGTAAAGACCATCTAGCTTGTAGTTTACTGAATGCATATCAACAATTTATTAACAGAGAAGTTATGGTCAGAGGAAAAAGCCATATTATCATGTTAAAAGAAGTTATTGTGGTGCAAAAATTCACTGTTCTTTATTGAGTATTGAGTGAAAGAAATAAGTTGGTGGTTTTGCTTTTATGGATCTTGTAGCAGTTGCCTGATTTACTTGTTCATATGGTGAATGCCCTTTTCTTTAAGTTTTAGTTTTGTGAATTTGATGAGAATTGCAGTTAAAATAGTAGTTAATTCTTAGAAGAATATTTTAGTACACTTGCGGATAGTATCATGCTCAACCGATGCTCTGTTGTTCTGTATTCTATTTCATTTTCTAAATGGCATTTCTCTCTGCTTCATTAAATTTTTCCATCATTCTCTATATTATATACAGAACAATTTAATGTCTACCTTGTGGACCTCCCTGCCTACAATTCTTCAATATAAAGCTTAGGATTTTGTTGATGTTTCTTTCTCTCATTGCCAAACCTGTCACTAAAAAATGCTTAACACTTTGCCAGTTGGAATGACATCAACTATTCTTTGGTCTTGTGTTTCTACATAGCCTTTAAGGAGCTTTAATTTTTGTCGTGTTGTATCTTGATATCACATTTCCATAGTTTTATCAGTTATTAACCAGAATTTTAACTTTTCAGGGGAGGGCAAAATCACTGAACTTACCAACCCATGTCACCATTGATGCAGGGAGAACTCAGATTGCACCAAGTGCGTGGCATAGTATATGTTCTTTCTTCTTTCATAATTTATGTCATCATGATGTCGGTGGTTGAGCTCTTTCTATAAATTGCAGAATATGAGAGTTTGTCTTAGCCTGGGAATCCACTTATGAATTTAAGCTATTTGAAAAGAACTTGTGGACCCTCCACTCTGCCCTCTTTTCCTTCCTTTTCCGTTTCTTTTACCCAATTGTGACCCCTGGTTAATTTAGGGCTCTAGGAGGATTTAGCTAAGAGTGGAAGTCAAAGTATGAATATCATAATATGAAAATAAAAGAGATGGGAAGAAAGTTAGTTTGAAAAGAGATAATAGGGGCTGAATAAGGAAGAGATTTTGATAAAGAATTTGGATGAAGAATCAAATTATAGGTTATCATTGCTTATTTTGATTTCATTGGGGTTTGTTCACCCTGTACCATAAAATTAGTGTTATGAAAACTATTGTTTTTTTGGAACAGTCAAATACTGACTGTATTATCTTAAGTTATTGGACCTATTGGGACACTTGGCAAGCACAAATTATGGTGTCATTTTGATGCTTTTCTATGAATGTGCTAGAGACTTTACCGGTGGAAACATCAGTATTTTACCTATTATTAGAATTAACATTAGTAGAGGGAAACTTTGGTGTAACAGTAAAGGTTGCTCTTTGATGACCTAGAGGTCACAGGTTCAAGCAGAAACAGCCTCTTTGTCAGGGAGAAGATTGCGCACATACAATCATTTCCACATCCCACAATGTGGGAGCCTTGTGCTCTAGGTTGCCCCTCCTTTTTTTTTTTACTTAGAATTAATACTAGTATTGAAAAGTGGCGTGGTGGGGTGCCAAGCATAATATAATAACAAATTGTCTAATTATTAGAATTAGCATGCATTTCATAACTGTAGCTTTTGTTCAAACACCCATTACGTAGTTGCTTTTTGCTTAGCAATACAACGGTTTTACCATTTTAATGATCGAGTACTGCTCAGTTCATTTTCATTTCTCTGCATATTGTTGGAAGCAGCTGACTGCATTTAAGTATTTAGATGTTTCATTTAACTTGAACTTTTCTACAGCTTCTGCTCCCTAAAGGCATTTTTGTCTAATATGCCATATAATGAACCGGTAAACGTTGCTCTTTTATGACTTGGATGTCACAAGTTTAAGCGGAAAAAGCCTCTCTCTTAATGCAAAAGGCTTAGATCCCACAATGTAGGAGCTTTATGCACCGAGTTCCTTTTTTTTAATACCATATGTTGAAACTTACTAGTTTGTATTCTTTTTCAGATTCAAGGACAGTGATGGCTATTCTTGGTAAGTATATCTTTGTCTAAAAATTCTCTGAATTTCAATTTTTTGTTTTCTAATTCTACCTTTTGTTTCCCTGGAATGTTTTTGTAGGACCTATTGAAATGGTCGACGATGTAACTGGTGGACTGAAGCTGTTATAATGGTTTCTCAATGCAATTGAAGCTTTATCAGGTGGTAAGGTAACCTCCTATTGTAGAACTTTGAGGAGCATCTATCTCCCTTTCCAAGGTTGTGGGCATTTTCCATCAACCCTGTTGAAAGAAAGATCACTTGGACCAAACCAGAAGCTGATTTTAGATCTTTAAGATTTTCATTACGGTTTTGTGATGATGGCAAAAAGTTGGTAGCAGGGAGGTTAAAGATAAATAGGGAATTATTTTTCAGATATTTGGATTATGAATTTGCCTGGCCTGGGCAACTGTAATGCTTCTAATTTATTGAGTAGGACGGGTTCTGGGTTGTCAAACTTTCAACTCATTCCCCATATTCATGTTAAGCTTATTTTTTGCATGTAGTGATTCATTTCATGGTGTTTGTATGCTAATTTTTTATGATTAATTATGATTGGAAGTCAAGTCGATGCGCATCCGAATGGGGGTATTGTTGGGTTAAATATGAAAATTTGGCTTATTTCGGTCTCTTGGGATCCCTGCCTTCATATTATTTGCTGAAGTTGGCATGAAATTTTGTGGATAATAATCATAGTACTGAATAATAATAATTAGGGTTATTATTATTATTAAAGTACATTTTCATTAAAAATTACATCATAATTAACATATTATATTCTTTGATCAGATGATTATGAAAATAAGTTTTCCAAACTAAATAATTAATTAATTAAAACTAATTAAATTAATAAATAATTAAATTAAACTTTTAAACTAAAGTTTATGCTTCACACATGGTTTCAAGACTTTTTTGGTTACATGGTCAAAGGCTCAAATTAATAAATAAACGGCCTGACGTGACAATTCTAGTTTGCATATGCAGTTCGTCGCATTTTCCAAACTTAATTAACTCTCTATTTCTCCAGAGATTTTTGTGGAAGCACTTTAACTCCCAAACCAAAGTTTCCAGGTGAGTCTCTGATTATTTATTTGAATTTTATAATATTCATTCACTGTTTTTTAAACTAGAATCAAACTTGTGCTATCTCAAGGGTGTTTGATGAAATGTCTATGAGAAACTTTTTTTTCGAAATTGTCAGAAATGGCCAAGGGTTTGATATGGGCAACGGCAGAAGACTTGGCGAGAAACCGAGGGAAAGTTATTTCGTTGTACCGACAAATACTTCGGTGCCTTAACTCTCCGAAACTGTAACTCAATTTAGCAGCAAGGCTCGCGAAGAAAGCAGAGGCACGTGCCATTTTCATGCTGGGTTCTGAAGAGCGTTCCCTTCACAACATTGAAGATCTCATCGATGCCGCTGAATACTCTCTTTCCCTTTTGAAACAAGGCAAAATCCCCAAACATATCCAATAAAACTTCAAATAGATTGCTACAGTTTCTTTTCTTTTGTTGTTGTGTCTGTTGATTGGACTTTCAAAAATTTCGGATAAATTTTAGCAATGCAGTAAATAAAGAGTAAGGGAGAAGAAGCAAACACAAGATTTATAAAAGTTGGCCAATCTCTTGCCTACATCCTTTCTCCTTGATCCTCTTGTCAAGATGTAGATTTCACTCTTCTTTGTGAATCAATACAGTCCACTTCAAAGTGTGGAGAGACCTTTTACACTTCTTTTAGTAGGCTTAAGAAGAACCTACTTAATCCCTTCCCTTATAAAGCTACCCAAACTCTCACAAGACAGCCTCACAAGATCACCCTCCCCTTTGAAGTATAGAAATGAGTTTGAGTGATTTGTGTATAATAAAAAGCCTCTCAAAGGTAGAAATACACAATGTGAAGTACAATGAGTGAAGAAGAATTGATTTGAGCTTTTAGTGCTAGCTTGAAGGTTGAGAAAGATGAAATAATGCTTGTTCTATATTTAATCTTCATAAATGCATGTATTTATAGTCCACCAAGAGCTGAGGACGGTTGTTGGAGCATTTGATGCAATTCTTCTCGTTAATCCTCAAAACCTACTCGTTAGGCACTATTTTTGTGGTAGAAGATCGATCCTATGCCTTAGGGGATCGATCATGTCCTTCAATCTTGCTTCTAGCAGTGTTCTGCCATTATGGGATCGATCCTACCCTTCAGTCTTAGCTTCCAGGAGCTTTCTGCCATCTTGGGATCGATCTCATGCCTTAGGGGATCGATCCTCTCTTCAGTTTTTGCCTCTAGAATGCTTTTTGCCAATAGGGGATGGATCCCTCATCATGGGGGATCGATCCCTTATCTTGTCTTTGGATTTTTTTTTGGGCTGTTTCGAGTTGAAAATGATGCAATCTTTGGTTTTAATTCACCCTAGGACATTCTTTCAATTTTATAGAGATATTTCTTGATTTTCTCAAATAAAACCTCGCCATAAACTTGTTAAGTAATTTTCTAAATATATGCTAAATTGTCTTAAGAAAATTATTTAATAAAAAAATTCTCTTAAGATGGTTTGAGAAAATCATAGAATTGATAAAGCAAATTTACAATATAGAATCAAACGTTTAGCATTACTTAAGTTTTTGTCATTTTAAAATACATATGTCAATTTAAAGCTAACAAGTGCCTACAGTACCCTGCGGCAAACCATTGAAATAAGAAACATTTTTCCACGATTTTTGTTTCTACACTCAGAATTTAGGTTGTTATAGTATAGTTTGTCGATACGTCATTATTGTCCAACATATTCCATTTCTAAGGTACTTGATGTCTAACTTCAAAAGTTCAATAAACCATCTCCATGAAGTTATGGATGACCTATTCAAGGGTCGAACTACCCACTCAAGCCTGAAGGCTCATCTAATTTTTGAGAAGGTTTGGACAAAAATATTAAGCCTGTTAAATGGGCTTGGAAGTTAAAAATCAAGGCTCGATAAAAATTAGGTCAGGCTTAGATTTACCATTTCAAATCCAAATCTAGTCCGATAATTATAATTTTTTTTACTATTTTTTATACTAGTTCATTTTTTAATTACTTTTGATTGATTTTTGTGCAATTAAATTTGAACTTGTATTTTGTTTTTTTACTTTTGTTTAAAATTTTCATGCTTCTTGTCATCTTTTTATGAGAATTTATTTTACCTTATTATGTTATACTCATTAGCTATTATGTATTTTAATATTTATTATATTTTTTAAAAAGTAATAATAGTATTTAAGCGGGCTTGAATGAGTTTAACTTCATTGTATGTAAAAATGAGCATGGGAAAAAAATTTAGGCTTGAAAAGTCGAGCTAAGCCACGCTTAGGCTCACTATAAATCCCTTAATACCTTACTTAAGCCTAGCATGACCCTGGCTATGAACACCTCTAACTATAGATTCCACTTCCACCAGTGCCTAAGGAAACATTTAATTGTTCCATTTATGCCAATAACACAAAGCAACTCACTTTTTGTTAAACTTTTCAGAAAATAATCATCTAGTCCTAGATAATTCCTACAACTATTTCTCAAACCAGTTTTCAATGCATATAAACATATATAATATATCTTTCAAGTATAGTTGGAGGGCTTTACATCTATCTATGGACTTGCATCTTCGCTATGCTACCAAGATTCGTCTATCTAATCACATTTATATAATCCCACAAATGTGCAAATTGTTCCTTATAGTTGCTTACCACCTTATCAACCATATCCATCTTAGCCCTTCATATCATGCTAATTTTTACCCATGTTCCATATTTTTCCTCACTCTTTCTTGTACATTTGAATTCTTTATAAACAAGTTTTTCTATAAACTTCTCTGTACACAATTAAACCAAAATAGATTGGCTTATCTTTAGATTTGTAAAAACCGTGGTGCAGTCATGAAAGTTCTTGTATGTCTTAACGTGAAATGATTGCAATTTCTTATCAAAAGATGCATGTATTAATCAATGACTGTTAAGTGGAACACATTTACCCCTCATAAATTCTGTTAGTTTTTTGCCCAAAAATTGGCCATGTTAGTGTGAATAACTAATAATGACACATCATATTTAAACTATCCTAAATTAGTAAATTCTCAAACAACTTGCTCAATTCAATGTAAGGACTGTTGGTATTAGAATCATATACTAAAACTTACTTTCCTCCTAGTAGTATCATTTACAACGTCCTCCTCATCGCTAATAAGGTTACTATATTCATCAAACTCAAAATACTTACTATGATACCCTTGTTCATTCTTAGTATCCTTCTCATTGCTATTTGATGTTGAATTGTGAACTCTTTTTGGATTCTAAAATCCATTCCTAATCCTCAACCATTCCTTATCTATTACTTTTCCCCTTCTTAAACGTAGACTTAGAAGTGACTATTTCTTCATCCTTATTGCCACTTAAATATTCAATAAGAACAACATAAGAATGACCTCCATCTTCAATGTCATTTGCATTATCTACTTCTACCACACTATAAACTCTATATGCCTCTCCTAAACCATCATTGATAGATTTAAAAGGCATATCACCAGCCTCATTAGGTGGTTTTTCAATCATAATATGTTTATTTCTTTCAATTGGTGCTAAACTCAATATCTCATTAACTATTTTAGGTTCATCTATGCCATGATCTACATAGATATCTACCATACATTATATAACATATATCTTATCATATGAAGAATGGTTTCATCATCACAAAGTAACCTAAGTCCATCATCAAGTGTTCCCTCATGCTTTAAATAAAAAACCCTCCTAATGTTCATAAACTCAGCGCCTTCATAAACATTCATTAACCCAAAGAAATTGACCTTATCAAGTATTAAGGTCAGGTTTTCAACTCTCTCATTTATATACCTAACACTAGGAACCTCACCAACAATTTGTCGTGTATAATGAAACTTTATTGTACACAATTCAAAACTAATCTCTTTCCAAAATGAAAAACATATTGTAACTAATAGTTATTAATCAATCAACAAAGAAATTTAATGTTACAATTCATTTTTCATGCTATTAGTAACCTTGAACATCTCTTAAACATCTACATCGCCAATAAAAAAAATCAAATTAATCCAACATCTATAAACCTCCGACATTAGTAACTACATTATAGCATTATAACTAAATTCACAAAATCACTAACCCTAAACAGTAATAACATGTATTACATTGCAGTAAGACCCAAAAAAAACTATTGCATTATCAATTTTTTAAAAACCCTAAAGCAACCATGAACTAACCTGGAATTGACAAAATTCGCCACTTAATTTGCTTAATTTTGCAAAATCAAATTTGATAATCAGAGAATTAGAAGATTCAGAGCAATGATTTATAAAAAAAAAGATTGTAATATTCCGCCCAATTTTGTTTTCCCCAAATTCTATTTTCCGTTAATTTTATTCTGTAGAGATAAAAACCCTAAAACCCCATTTTTCATAATTAAAAATCACGTTTCTAATAATTGTTTTATTTTCTGAAATTAAAATAGAATTTTGCCTTTTTTCTTCATCATCTTTGACTCTATTAACAGCATATGTCGTTCACTACGATTCAGCACTCCTTATTTGAGCTATATTGTTATAACCAAATCTTCAAAGTTATTATATATATATATATATATATATATATATATATATATATATAGAGAGAGAGAGAGAGAGAGAGAGAGAGAGAGAGAGAGAGAGAGAGAGAGAGAGAGAGAGAATATGTATATCCAATTTACAATATAATATATATAATATGCATACACAATATTTAATAGGATATTTATTTCATACACTATTAGTGGAATATTTTTATTCCACAAGCAGTGTTAAGATCGTGACATGTGTCCTATAAAAATATTAAATAAATAAATAAATAAAATGAGACACGTGTCACGATCTTAACATCGCTTGTGGAATAAAAATATTCCATTGACAGTGAATGAAATAATTATCCTATATAATATATATATTATGAGAACCGTGTATTCAGATACTATTTCACATGTAAGGACACTCACACTATTCATTTCTTGTGAATTTCGTAGATACAAGCCAGTACAGTGTGGTGGGCCCCACAGGTGATACAGTGCCCGAATGGACGTGAGACCAGACAGATAATACACAGAGGGTCTAATAAATATACGGTATGAATTTTAAGTTTAAATTTCCTCATTTAAATTATTTTTGAACAGTATAAAAACAAATTAAGAAATCACGTTTAAGTACATAGCCCGATAACATTTTCGTAAATTGAGGTCAAAATAAATGGGAATTTAATCTAGTGAGTAAAGAATGATATTCTACATGAAAATAAGTCATGGGTTATGTAAATAGATAGACCGAATCCGTAGTCAAATTAGAATTCTATGCGATTTACCCGGTAAGAGTATTTTAGTAATTTCACCTTCTCGAAAAGGTTAAACCCGAACCAAACCACCACCATTTATCGAAATATACTTAATATGAATTTTTGGTGATGGAAAATAAATTTTTGGAGTTCAACTGCCTAGTTATAAAAATTTCGGAAGAAAAAGGCCGAAAAACCTATCATTAATGGCATTTTTGTTATTTTTAACATTTATAAAATATCTCCAAATATTTTTTTATATATTTCCAGCTGCTGCCGGCACTGTTGCAGCTTCTTCTTCCTCTCATTCTCATGACCCCATGGGAGACTAAAAGAAAAGAAAACAAAATCTTCCAAAAACATCAAATTCCAACCATAATTTCACTAAGCTATTTCTACCAAAAATTGTTCTATTCACCATCCTCTCTCAAACCATACCAATAGCCCTTTGATTAAGTGGCAAAATCAAGAAAAAAGTGAAGAGGAAATTTCAACCAAGGTAACCCATTTTCATGCTTTTATATTCTTTGATTTTTAATGGTTAATTTTAAGAGATTAAGCTTCCTAAGCTTGTTTATGGTATTAGTTTAGGTTGAATCTAGCTAAATCATACTCAACCATTAAGAGGGGTGTTCGGCCATGAGGAGATCTTTATGAATTACTATGGTTTGATGCATAAAAATTGGATTACAATAATGATTAAGCATGATTAATTAAGGTATAATGGCTAAATGGAAGAAAAACAATGAAAATGGCAAGAAGCCATTTTTGGCCAAGCTAGATGGGAGGTGTTTTGATGCTTCAAATTATGATGCTAGGATGTTAAGAGACTGTAGAAATTATAAGAAGACTGATGGTGAAGTCGGAATTCGATTCGGAGTTAAATCGGCGAAGTTAGGTTTTAGCACCAGTATGAATTATACCGGTAAAATAAATTCTACTGAAAAAGTAGTAGAATTTACTGCAAGAAAAATTATTAGAATTTTTATTATGGCGAATAACGATGTTGGGTGAATTTTATTGCAGCTCGGGAGAGGTGATTCATATGTGGTGCTATCGGACGATTAGATTTCATCCTACTAGTAAGGGATGCGTGTGTGAACCGTAGGGATACTGTAAATGCATAGTTTGGTTCACACTATTTTTATAAAATAAATTAGATATAAATTGCCCTTGAAAGTGGTGAAATTTGGTGAAATTGTGGCTATTGTTGAAATTATAAATTGTAATTTTCGTGCATGAAGACTAGGTTAGAAATAGCCGTCATTCTGCCAAAAATTGTAGAAATATTTAGAAAATATTTCTAGCATTTTTCTAAAGTGAAATCAGTGGAATTTTGGGAAACTTTCATGAAATTCATTAAATTGCATAATTTTATAGTTTACCGAAAAACTATATTTAAATTTCTTGTTAAGGAATTTTATTTATGTAAAAGTACCAGCATGTGATTTATAATGTTCTATAAATATTTAGAACATTTTCGGGAACGATTACCACAGTATGAATATTTTATAAATTGTTATTCATAAGATGAAAATATTTTTCTTATGAATATTTATGGATTGATTGAACTTATATTCAATGAAATTGATTTCATAAATGAGGTTTATATCACATGTTTATTGTTTTGAGACTGTTAGGCCGCATATCATGCTCACGTGTCACGTGTTAGTGCTGATAGATACTGATCCTATTATCAGCGTCCTGGTGGACACCTGATCAGTGTACATTATGGATCCCATAGACTATGGCCATAGATCTCATGTGTTATTATTTTCCCTATTCGGGATATTATTATAGCATGATATATTTAGGGTGTTGCTTGGTCTCCATGATATTGTACTAATGATTGTACCTTTCACTGAACCTTTAGCTGGTACTAAATTAATTTCAGCTATTAAGCTTTTGATATACTACGTGTTGAAATAAACATTATACGGTGTTTTACAAGTCTGGATATGAATATTTGTTGAAAGGAATATTAATTCCTTATTTATTTACTTAAGTGTTTTATTATGTGAATATCTAATGTTTTACTTGGATTTGAATATCAAGAGAAAACGATTACTCCCTATAGTCGCTTCTAGGAGCCGGGACACGTACGGTATTCTAAAATACCTTCCATACTCCATCCGATATTCCTAGCCGATTATAGTATCCATCCTGTTTTGAGTTTAGTGAGCTATTAGGACGCAAATGTTTTTAGCATATAGATTTTATAGTATCAGTTTTACATACAAATCTCTTACTGAGCACGTTAGCTCACCCCTTTATCTTCTCACTCCACAGACTATCTTCAGTGACTCTGTTCCACAGATTTGGCTGCCTTGTAGTTGACCCCGAGGCAACACTTAATGGATCCTGGAGGTAGCATTTCTTTTACATGTTTTCAGACATAGTTGTACAGTACTACTTTTGTATAATTACTGTATCGGGGATGTAGAACACGTGTACATACTGTATATATATATATATTGCAGTAAATATCCTCATCGACTACTGATTTAATTTAAGTATAATAGTAGTTACTGTTTTTCATAAGTGAGTGATAAAGGCATCGCGGACAGCCCAACCGTCACTTGTGGTGTTATAATGTGGTAAATACTATACATTTTGGGATGTGACAGTATATCCAATTTACACGTTATAAGAAAATTAAATGTTTTGAAAAAAAATTGAAAGAATTTCAAATATATAATAAAAAATTATTATTGAGCAAAAAATAAAATTTTTCATTAAATCAAATTAAATTATATAATTTCACTTTTTATCTTTTATAACAAAATTAGTATAATACATTAAATTTATTTTTAGTCAAAATAGGACATATTTATTATTATGAAAAAATTTTAAAGTTTATCAATATTGATAATGTATTAAAAACCTTTCGAGAATATTTAACCCTAGACATACAAAAGAACAAAAATGATTGTCTCTTTTTTTGTCTCTCCTCTAATGCTAGCCAGTAGCCACTGTCTATTTTCCTTTGAGATAATCTTAAGAATACAACTTCAAGATTTCCTTTTGCTATTGAAATAAGATCTATCGTTGACAAAAAGAAACTCTTATCGAGAAATAAATATCAACTTTTATTGAATAATAACTAGTGTGGCCTTTCACTACGTCGGAGATTGAATAATTTTTTATTTTAATATATAAATTATTTAAATTTTGTTTTAGTAGAAAATATATTTGTATAACTCTTTTATGATTTGGAATTGAATCATATTAATAAAAACATAAAACTAAAGAATAATATATTTATAGTTTGAAATTTATTTAATTATTTAAATTCAATATTATTTTTATAATTTTTTAATTATATTATTGATTTATTAATAAAACTGTTGTGTTCTATTTCCTAAATAAAACAAAATTAAGAAATAAATTTAATATTTTTTATTTATTAAAAAACTGTTGTGCTTTTAACCTTATCATTTTTAAATTAATAATTTGATAAATTTAATATATGCAAAAAATTAAGAAATAAATAAATTGAAAAAGAATAAGTTTAACAAATATTTTAGTTTTTGTTATTATAATAAATTATTTTTTTGGCTACGTTATAATATATTATTTTTTGTTCTTTCTATGTTTTCTCTTTGGATTTTAATAGATAAAAATAAAAAAATTAATGAATAAAAAAATAAAATAGATTTTCTAATATTATTTTTGTGTCCTTGGACACTTATCAATTAAATAACTCCTTTATGAAAAATAATAAATATTTATTTCCCAATGCTACTATTAGTTCTCATGAACACACTGTTTCTCTGTGGAATACATTTAGGAACATTTCAGTCTCAAAACTTTATTCACACAATAGTGTCATCTTTATGGAAATCAATAAAATAGGTAAAATCTTCAATCAGTCCATAAAGGTTTTATTTATCATAAAGTGAATATTTACTGAAAATAATTTATAAAATATTCACTTCTCAACATTTCCCTTTATAACCCATTTCTTACACTGTCAAACATTTAGGAGAAGTTTTCAATAACCTTACGTTCATGGAATTCGGTAACATGAATATTTAAATAATATTTTTCGGTATATTCATGTTTTATGAAAAATATTAAATATATCATTTCCAAGGTTAGGAAATTATTCAAATGTGCACTAAGATATTTCATGACATTTTTAGAAAATTTTGTAGGAAATTTCAACAGTATAACAGCTGTTATTACCCTAACCTTCCTACAAATTCAAACACAGTTCAAAACCAGCCAACAACCACAATTTCACAATTTCCAAGGCATTTCATTTCTAAAATATTCTCATAAAATTATTCGCATCAAAATCATGCATTCGAGATATCCTTGCGGACTACATACGCATCCTTTACATGTCTTGTGATATCGAACTTCTCGATAACACCACTGGTAATTCGATACTCCCGGGCTGCAGATGAATTCACCAAAAATATTAACTCACTTTATACTTATTTTTAAGATACTTTTCATGTCTAATTGCAGCCACATCATACACTGCATATATTTATGTAGTATATTTTGTATCAGTAGTATAACACAACTTTTTCGTTTTTAAATCCGATCGCACCGGTGGACTCCTTATAATTTCTATAGTCTAATGGACCCTAAACACATCAAAATCAGCCATGAAAATGGGCCCCCTTAAGCTAACCAAAATTGAATGGGAGCATTTTTCTTAGAATTTCAACAATTCAACAATTAAATCATGCTTAACCATGCTCAACACACCATTTGGCATCCCTTTCATGCATGAAACTACATGATTCCCTTAGGTTCTAAGTTTTGCCGAAATCCCCTTCAATGGTGAAAATTTATCTAGCCAAAATTAATGCAAACCAATGATGTAAACATGTTTAACACACTTGAAACTATCATTTTCCACCATTGAAATTAAAAGAAACATAATGGATAGTAATGGGGTTACCTTGACCGAATCTTCAAGTTCTCTTTTCTCCTTATTGTGTCACTTATTTGATGAACTATGGCTATGGGTAGGTAGATCTTGAAGAGAAGAAGAAGTTTGTAGAAGAGATTTTTGTTGAGAAAATGGCTAGTTTGTAAGTTGTGAAAAATTTTCTTTTCTTTCTTCATTTTTCCTTTCATGGTGGCGTGAAGCAAGGGGGAGAAGACAATGAATAGTGCCATCCATCAGCTGACGGAATTATAAAGACCCTTCTAGAAGTAGGCAAAATGACAAAAATGCCCCCTAGTTATGAAAATTTCGAACAAATTTGCCATTAAGCTTCCGTAATCATAAAAACTATGAATTGTACTCCAAAATTTCGGATTCCATCACCAAATACTCTTATTAAATGTATTTTGATGAATAAAAGTGTTTTCGTCGACGTGCGGTGCACCGATTGCATGAAATTATGATTTTACCCTTGCGAACTGCCAGTGAAATTTTTCGATTTAACCACCGATTCGATAAATCTCTTAACACTATCTTAATCTCCTTTTCACGTAGAATATCATGGTATTTTTACTTCGTCCCAATTCATTTTAGTTTGGGTACAATTTACGAAAATACGCTCGAGACGTAACCATCATTTTCAATTTGTTTGTCACATTTCCCAAAATAATTCAAATAATGTATTTTGGGTCTCAAATTCCTATATATCATTATTTCACCATCCGTACACTGTTTTTTCAGTCATATATACATCTTAGCTCAAAATTTCAAGTGAGACCCACTTTACTATTTACTTATAATTTACAAAATATATTTTAAAATAAATTAATAATTACATATATACACGTGTACAGTACAAAATAAATGGTTCTCACACTTAATCATTATTTTCTAATTTGTTTACCCGCTTCTCAAAAATGCATAAACAAATGAGTTTAAAGTTCAGATTCTTACCTTCGTTATATTTAGCTCTAAATAATATATCCATCAAGTTTCTCCTACTCCGGGGCACTAGAAGTCATATGGAGCCCACCATCCGTTACCTTTTACTCTTGCAATGTAGATGTTATTTAGATGATTATAACACATCTATTAATATGTACGAATAATAAATAAATGAATATCACATTTGTACTTCCTAGGCTGCTATAACTTTTCCTAGAAAGGTAGCTGTGACAAAAATGAAATTGTTTGAATTTTCTTTTTGAAAAATTCTAAATATACCCATTATTTTGCTATTTATATTCCATTTTGTGTAATGAACAGTAATTTATTGAAGAAAATGGGGGTAGAAAGAGTAAAAAGTTGGTAGGTTTAGAATTTCTTTCTTTTTCCACACATAGGAATTGGGTGGAGTGGTTGACCCGCAGGCATATATTGAAAATATGTACTGCTTATCTTTTTCATATCAATTTGTGTGGAGTAATGCATGGGTAAACATATGCGTGTAATTGGATCCCACTCATTTTACAAAGATAATTAAGTCTTGGGTTTTTCTCTTGACCAAGAGTGAAGTCAATTTCAGATCAAAACAGAAAAGCCAAGCCAAGTCTTGGTCATTCGCAATTTTTTTTTATTTAGTTTCTTTTACTTTGAAAATTTGTTTTCTTAAAATAAAGTAATCAAAGAGTAAAAAACAAAATTATACCAATTATATACTCAAGTTATTTTACATTAGGCATGTCCAAAAATTGAATTACACATATCCAAACCTAAATATCCATTCATTTTTGAAAAATATTAGCTCCATTAATTTTAAACAAAAATATGGGATCTATTTAAAATTTAGACCTTTAGTTTAATATATAAAACTAGCTTTTATTTGTGCGATGCACAAATTAATTTTAATTATTTAAAATTGTAAATATATAAAATAATGTTATTTAATTTATATATTTAAAGTATGTATAAAACGATTATTATTCAATACATTACCAATGGAGCTTTTAGATTTTACAAACTATGTTAAAATAATGACACATATCTCTGCTTTATTTATTTTTTATTTTTTAATATTCATAAAAAGTATGTCGCATCATTTTAGCCTCACTTATGGAATGTAAAAACTTCACTAATTATATATTGGATAATAATCTTACATAAAATATATAATATATTAAAGATATCTAATCATAAAAAAATTAAATATTTAATTAAAAATTATAAAATTCAAAACATAGTATAAACAAATATTAAGAAGAATATAAAATGAAAATATACTATAAGTAATATTATTTAGCACATCAACAAAATATTAAAATAGAAATTAGGAGTTATATTTTAATATTTTTCAAACATCATTGCAACATTTTGACGTAGATTTTTATTATTGGACTAAATAATTATTATAAACATGCATTTATATAAATATAATAAAAATATGCATTTATATATATAATTATAACATAAAAGTATTTATATTTATATTTGAAAGCACAATAATCCGTTCAATGCACGACTTAGTTTTATCTATTTAAATATATATATGTAAACATATATATTTGTAAATTTATATGTTTTATACATGAATTTTATATATTTAGAAAAATAATAATTTTAAATATTTAAATAATATACATGACATTGATAGCTTACTTTTATATTTTTCAATTTAGTAAATAAAATATTTTTTAAATAAATTAAAGAATTAAAATAATTTATTTTATAATATAAATAGATACAAATAATATTTTATTTAGTTTTTCAAAAATATAATATTAAAATTATTTGTTTCAAAAATTATATATTTTAAATATTTGAGTCAGCTGGCCTGATTAAGTTATACTTCTAGAATATATATTCTTAAAATATACTTAATTTTAAACACTTAAAAATGTTTGTATTTATAAATCGAACTATTTAATGGCATTTAATTTAATAATGACCATTAAACAGCACCACTTTGCATGGATACCTAGCTAAATATGAAAAATTCCCACCTCCATATTTACGTATTAAGGCATTTGGAAACATTGCTAAATTTAAAAACACATTGTAAAGTTTTCAACATGTGAATAGCTTAACGTTTTTCAGTTTTTAACCACATTTATTTTAACCGCATTTACAAACTTCACTAAACAATGAAAAGAACTCTATAACAAATTCAATTTCCTGTCTTGGGTACAAGCCCTCGAAACCTGATGCCTTGGTAATATATTATTTTGCCAATAACTTTGTTGTTTATTTTCTAATATATATGTGGTCATTACTCGTAGCTAATGACTTAATTGAAGCACCAGTAAAAAAAAAAATTGTACTTGATCTTTTGCATTTCTTTCTCGGCATAGAAAAAAATTATTCTTTAAAAGATATTTTATTATTTTGGCATTCCGAAGGTTGCAAGGAAAAAATGTGATTTATTTCAGCGTTTATGTTTTTTCCTTTTCATTTGTTTTGAGTTTAGATTTAAGTTTTGAAATTTCTTATTGAAATTCGATTTTGTATCTTGTTGAACATTTTACGGAAAAAAAAAACAAAATTTCCCAAATATTTATTTATTTATTTATTAGGAGATAAGATTTTTTAGTTGTAATATTAAGTCAAATTAAGTTACCAAGGTTAACTGATATTTTAGAAAGACAATTTTAAGAATTGCCTTTTTTGCAATTGCAACAAGAGGGGCTTATGGTTGGCAAAAAAAATCTTACTAACAAGAGAATATCAACTATTGATGAGTGATAACAATAGAAAGTATAGAGTTTGACTCATTGCAAACGCCATTAAAAAAATTAAAGTTTGACTCTTCCATAACAATAGAAAATATAGAGTTTTTTCCCGCTATAAGACTCTTAAAACTTTTTTACCAAAAGAAGGTATTTTTAAACATTTTTCCTTGAACCAGGTACTTAAAGCCACGTCAATAACACGTGGAAAAAAATACCAAAACTTCTCCCAAGACTCTTTCTTCTTCCCGAGCTCATTGCAAACGCCATTAAAAAAATTAAAGCTTGACTCTTCCATATCTAAACCCCTGCCCTTAACCTCAATTCCCAAAATAAATATTAAGCAAAAGATTTTAAAAAAAAAATTTATTCTTTGAATCTCTAGCGTCTGTTTGTTTTTAGAGTTTTGCTCATGTTTTTGCTCAACTTTTATGAAGTCACAATTTGTTCACTTCTCTTTCCTATCTAAATTTTAATCTCTTTATTTTTATTTGTCTTTTATTTAGATTCCTTTTTAGTTTATAATATATCTTTCTAGATTTTTTATTTTTCTAGCTTTAAAAATGTTGCATGCGTAGTTTTTTTTTTCCACTGAATTTGTTAATTTTCTTGTTGTTATTGAATACCCAATTCATAACAAACGCTGAAATTTATTTGGTTGCTTCAAAAATGCTAGAAAATATCGAGAATATAGCAAGAAGTTAAAGCTTTTAGTTCTATTTTATCTTTGGTTTAGCTCAAAGAGGTCATTTTTGTATAGTGTATCCGTGTTTAAAAGATATATAAAAAAAAAAAGACTAAAGCTTGTGCTCCTAAGAACCATCTCTGCAATATGTGTTCTAGATTAAGTACTGAATCAAATTTTTGAACAACTCATATGTTTGTTTGCAGCTTCAGCTCACAAGCTTCTTGTCGTTTAGCAAACCATTGAAGGCGTCAAAACAATAAAAATCTGCGATTTGAGTTTATAAGAGATTATGATTGAGTAAAACTATTAAACGTTAGTGTTTTAACTTCCGAAAATTTTAGTTAAATTTTAGTTTTTTAAAATTTAAATAATTATTTAAAAAATGTGACATGTCATTGAGGTGACTTTAAATACCTGTTTTATGGAAAAAGTTTAAAAGTACCCTCATTTGGTAAAAAAGATTAAAAAAACCCTCTTGTGAGAAAAAACTCAGAAAGTATAGAGGAAAAGTCAACCATAGTTATATGTTTTTCAACAAAGGCTGTCATTCAACAAAGGCGGACATCGGAAAATAAACTTGTTTTAGTTTTCTTCTCCCACTTATCTGATTAGTTGGTGTGGGCTGGTGGAGCGATTGACCCGCTATATATAGACTGAAAATATATTTGCTTGATTTTCTTTGTCGTATAAATTGGTGTGGAGTAAGAGACCGGCAAAGTATCTTTCATTCGCAAAAGATAAGTCATGCTCAGGTCAAGAAAAAGAAAGCAAATTCACGAGATTGGACTACTGGAAAAAAATAGTCTAGGTCTGAGTTTGGAATTTCTTTTATTTCATTTCTTGCTTCCCAATTTTGTATCTTTAATATTAATAAAGTAAAGAATTAAAATATATATATATATACACACACTTGGTTATATATAAATATAATAGACTTCATTGTTACTATTAAATTCTTTCTTTTGATAACATAGTCGTAGATTATTTCAGGCTTCTCATCCACCAATTAATCTAGATTCTCTTGTAGAATTCTTCTTCAATGGCTGTTTCAATGGTCCATGAATCCTCCACATCAAATATTTCTCGATGTGCTTATCATGTATTTCTGAGTTTTAGAGGCGTAGATACACGCAAGAACTTCACGGATCACCTCTACACGGCATTGAAGCAAGCAGGGATTCACACGTTTAGAGATGATGAAAAGATTGAGAAAGGGAAGAATATAAAGGATGAAATTGAAAGTGCAATACTGCATCAGTCAAAAATTTCTATTATTGTCTTCTCAAAGAATTATGCTTCGTCAACGTGGTGCCTTAACGAACTTCTGAAGATACTGGAACATAAGAAATCCTCTCAACACATTGTTTTACCAGTTTTCTACGGTGTCGATCCAACTCAAGTCAAGAAGCAGACAGGTTGTTATGCAGAAGCGTTTGTCAAGCACGAAGAGAGCTTCAAGTCCGAAATGGAAATCGTGCAAAGATGGAGGGCTTCTTTAAAAGAGGTTGCGGATTTGAGAGGCATGATTCTACAAGATAGGTACGTACATACATACATGCACATATGTGTGTGTCTATAATATATATATATATATATATATATATAGATGTATATATGTAACACTCCCTTCTTAAAAATTGCATACTTTATATGCTCAATTGCCCTTATTGCATGGTATATTAGTTTTGTCATCTATGTATATTACTTGAATACAATAAAATCCTAATCTTTTGCAATAAGGTAAAATATTACTAACATTCCCTTTTTAATATGTGGTAATGTTATTAATTTATTTAAAATTGTCATGATTTTACCAATTAATTAGGTTGATGCCTTTAAATCTTTAATACTGAAGTTTAATATAATTAATCATTTTTATCTCACGCTTTAAAATTCTTCATGCTTAATATTATTCTAAGTGGGTGGTTAGTATAGTATTCATGTGTGTGCATGTGCCTGATGTCTCTAGCTTTATGTTTGTCTTCTTTGTATCTTATCTCACTAACACATGGGTTCGGTTGATAAAGGAGTAAGGAAAGAAAAAATATATATTTTTACTCATACTAAATATGACAATTTAGGCTATTATTAATCCAATTGAGGTTGATGGTAAACCTAGTAATTTTAGACACGACACAAAAACGATATGAATAAAAGATACGAAGGTAACACGAGCTAAAATTAAATAAAAATCATATATAAATAGGTTAAATGCTAAAAATAAAGTTAAGGTGTTCACAATTTGAAAATAATTTCGTTAATCGATCGACCAAATTTAATTTGATTAATCGATTGACCACCAAATTTAATTCGGTTGGTTAATAAAAGTAGATTTTAGAAAGTTTCGGTTATCGGTTAATTCAGTTTGAAAACAAAATTAATTTCGATTAATTGAATTAGGGGTAATATAATATATACTTATAGTCTTATATTGTGTTTTTTGTACTTTTAGCCTAAAATATTATTTCAATTTTCACAAATAAAAAGAAGCCCTAATTAAAAAAAACCCTAACACTATATTATTTCAATTTTCACAAATATTATTTTTTAGTAGCAATCTTTTAATACTTAGTATATATGAATATATTAAAATTTTGTATAAAATTCGGTTAATTTGATTAACTAACTGAATTTTATTTCAATTCGGTTAATTTGAAAATACAAATTTTTGTTCGATTAACGAAAATAAAAATATATATTTCGGTTCATTCGGTTTGAAATTAATTGAATTAACTAAATGAACAACCCTAATTGATTTTCCATTTCGACATGAATTTTAACGTGAAATTTCGTGTTTTACATTATACGAATATGATTTTACATGATACAAAAACAAATTATTAACACGAATTGTCAGATCTAGTTGATGGTCTATAATTTTTTTTCTTCCTTAGAGTACAACAATGTAGTGCTAGAAAAAATAAAAAACAAAACAAAACAAACACACACCGAATTTTATTCTTATTAGGTAAAGGAGTTTTGCTCATGTGCCGAGCCTATCAAGCCTCTCTTTTTAAAGGTAAAAAATCTAAGCCTTGCCTATTTAACTATGATTTTATATTAATATTTTAATAATTAAAATATATTTTATAATTAAACATAAACAAATATAATGCAGTAATTTTCAAGTATAAACGTTTTTTTTTACTATGAGATCGACAAAAAATAAATTAAACAAATAAGATTCAATATTTAAAGTGATTAATTCAACATTCATTGTCTACATCCTAAAAAATTATAATCCAGTACATAAAACTTTCAAATCGTTAGATCTATATCCACAAACGAGAGAAAAATTCAACATAAATATTACAAAAAGTACAAAACATCAATAAACAAACATTAAAATCAAGTGTTAAAACAAACTTCATAAATCTCCATTAGACTTGACCATAGGTGAGAACGGACTGAGCTCAATCCATATAATAATGGCTTATATGCAAGCTCAAACTTGACCGAAATCGAAAATTCGAGCCTGATCTTTAGTCAATAACACTATTACCCCGTCAACAACCAGCAGCTTCTGCCCTTCATTGCCAAGCTTCAAGCACAACCCAATACAAAGACAATCATTACACATGTGGTTTATACAAAAAAAAAGATAACAATAGAAAGTATAGACGGAAAGTCAACCATAGTTATATGTTTTTCAACAAAGGCTGTCATTCAACAAAGGCGGACATCGGAAAATAAACTTGTTTTAGTTTTCTTCTCCCACTTATCTGATTAGTTGGTGTGGACTGGTGGAGCGATTGACCCGCTATATATAGACTGAAAATATATTTGCTTGATTTTCTTTGTCGTATAAATTGGTGTGGAGTAAGAGACCGGCAAAAGTATCTTTCATTCGCAAAAGATAAGTCATGCTCACGTCAAGAAAAAGAAAGCAAATTCACTGTGTGAGATTGGACTACTGGAAAAAAATAGTCTAGGTCTGAGTTTGGAATTCCTTTTATTTCATTTCTTGCTTTCGAATTTTGTATCTTTAATATTAATAAAGTAAAGAATTAAAATATATATATACACACACTTGGTTATATATAAATATAATAGACTTCATTGTTACTATTAAATTCTTTCTTTTGATAACATAGTCGTAGATTATTTCAGGCTTCTCATCCACCAATTAATCTAGATTCTCTTGTAGAATTCTTCTTCAATGGCTGTTTCAATGGTCCATGAATCCTCCACATCAAATATTTCTCGATGTGCTTATCATGTATTTCTGAGTTTTAGAGGCGTAGATACACGCAAGAACTTCACGGATCACCTCTACACGGCATTGATACAAGCAGGGATTCACACGTTTAGAGATGATGAAAAGATTGAGAAAGGGAAGAATATAAAGGATGAAATTGAAAGTGCAATACTGCATCAGTCAAAAATTTCTATTATTGTCTTCTCAAAGAATTATGCTTTGTCAACGTGGTGCCTTAACGAACTTCTGAAGATACTGGAACATAAGAAATCCTCTCAACACATTGTTTTACCAGTTTTCTACGGTATCGATCCAACTCAAGTCAAGAAGCAGACAGGTTGTTATGCAGAAGCGTTTGTCAAGCACGAAGAGAGCTTCAAGTCCGAAATGGAAATCGTGCAAAGATGGAGGGCTTCTTTAAAAGAGGTTGCGGATTTGAGAGGCATGATTCTACAAGATAGGTACGTACATACATACATACATACATACATGTACATATGTGTGTGTATATATATATATGAGTAGAGATCCACTTACATATGTGTAAAATAAATTTGTTTTACACAGTTTTATATTTTCATAAAAGATTAATATTTTTATAAACCAACCGTTGGATTTAATAACCTACTCATATTTATTATGTATGTAAATTTTTGAATCAATCTGCTATATCTATCATTTTAATCGAGAATGTGTTCACAGCTAATACACGTCCCTTTCATTTCCATCATTCGCATCACATCTCTTCTAAATATGTTAAAAGCTGAAGAAAGAGGCTACAGTGCGGGATGAAATGAATGCACCAAAATCACTCACTTGGCTGAAGCCATGTGGCCGATCAAGTCAATCACACGGGAACTGACACTGTAACCCCATTGATAATTATTAAAAAAAAACCCTTAAAACTACAAGTTTCAAATAGAGAACTTTTTGGAGACTCTTTTTATATATTGTATAGATATGAAAGTAGTTGGGAGTTGGTAAAACTGAGGAATCACAAGTTCAATATATTATATCTTTTCCAACAAAGGGGGGCATCTGAAAAATAAATTTGTTTTAATTTCCCTCTGCTACTTGTATCATCAGTTGCTATGGACTAGTGGAAGGATTGACCCGCCGTGGATTGAAAATGTCAACATCTAAAATTGGAATATTGAAAAATTGGTGCGGAGTAAAAGACTAGCTAACATATAGTTGGATCCCATTCATTTGCTAAGATAATTGAGTTTCACTCTGGACAAAGAGTCCAGGCCAATTGAAGAGAAAAAAATGTATGGAGTCTGAGACTGGAATATTGAAAATTTGGCAGTAAGTCTAGGTGAGATTGAAACTTTTTATTTCATTTATTTTCCTTTGCAACTTTTTTGTCTCTCCTCCAATGCTAGCCACTAGCCACTGTCTATTTTCCTTTGAGATAATCTTAAGAAGACAACTTCAAGATTTCCTTTTGCTATTAAAATAAGATCTATCGTTGACAAAAAGAAACTCTTATCGAGAAATAACTACCAAGTTTTATTGAATAATAGTATGAAAGTAGTTGGAAGTTGGTAAAACTAAGGAATCACAAGTTCAATATATTATATCTTTTCCAACAAAGGGGGGCATCTGAAAAATAAATTTGTTTTAATTTCCCTCAGCTACTTGTATCATCAGTTGCTATGGACTAGTGGAAGGATTAAGCCTCCATAGATTGAAAATGTCAATATCTAAAATTGGAATATTGAAAATTGGTGCGGAGTAAAAGACTAGCTAACTTATAGTTGGATCTCATTCATTTGCCTAAGATAATTGCGTTTAACTCTGGACAAAGAGTCCAGGTCAATTGAAGAGAAAAAAATGTATGGAGTCTGAGAGTGGAATATTGAAAATTTGGCAGTAAGTCTAGATGAGATTGAAACTTTTTATTTCATTTATTTTCCTTTGCAACTTTTTTAAAATATATTTTAATATTCCAGTCTCAAAATAATAACTATATATACACTACTCACTAAATTAACTATATCTTGAACTAAAAAACTCAAAATAATAATTCGTTTAAAAGTTTCTAAAACAAGACTTAATTATCTTTTCATACTAAATCAACTATTAATGATAATAATACAAAAGTATAGATGGAAAGTCCAATATAGTTATAACTCTTCAAACAAATGTGAACATCTGGAAAATAAATTTGTTTTAATTTTCTTCTTCCATTTGTATGATCAATTGGTGTGAACTGGTGGAGCGATTGACATGCCATAGACTGGAAATGTATTGCATGATTTTCTTTTGCGTATAAATTAGTGTGGAGTAAGAGACTGGCGAAACCAACTCTCATTTGCAAAAGATTAGTCACGCTCAGGTCAGGAAAAAGAAAGCAAAGTAATTGTCAGAGATTGGAGTATTGAAAAATAAATAAATAAATAAATAAAAGTCTACGTCTGAGTTTGAAATTTCGTTTATTTCATTTCTTGCTTCCAACGCTTGTTTCCTTAATATTAATAACGTAAAGAATTCAATATATATGTACACACATACTCGGACTTGGTTATATATAGATTCTTTCTTTTGATAAGATAATTAAGTTGTACGCTATTTCAGGTTTCTCATCCAACAGTTAATCTAGATTTTCTTGTAGAATTCTTCCACAATGGCTGTTTCAATGGTTCATGAAACCTCCAAATCAAATATTTCTCGATGCACTTATCATGTATTCCTGAGTTTTAGAGGTGCAGATAC
Organism: Heritiera fomes; assembly: GCA_032173925.1. Classification (NCBI taxonomy): domain Eukaryota; kingdom Viridiplantae; phylum Streptophyta; class Magnoliopsida; order Malvales; family Malvaceae; genus Heritiera; species Heritiera fomes. Next base: position 20,272,358 of record JAPDPM010000001.1, on the reverse strand, counting down.
ACGCAAGAACTTCACGGACCACCTTTATGCAGCATTGGTGCAAGCAGGAATTCACACGTTTAGAGATGATGAAAATATGGAAAAAGGAAAGAATAAAAAGGATGAACTTGAAAAAGTAATACGATGCGAGTCAAAAATTTCTATCATTGTCTTCTCAAAAGATTATGCTTCATCAACATGGTGCCTTAACGAACTTGTGATGATACTTGAATGTAAGAAATCCTCTCAACACATTGTTTTGCCAGTTTTCTACGATGTCGACCCAACCCAAGTCAAGAAGCAATCAGGGAGTTACGCAGAAGCGTTTGCCAGGCATGAGGAGAGCTTCAGGTCCGAAATGAAGATGGTGCAAAGATGGAGGGCTGCTTTAGAAGAAGTTGCGGATTTGGGAGGCATGGTTCTGCAAGATAGGTACGTATGTATAATTAATCAAGTTCCATCTCATGTATGCTCCCTTCTTAAAAATTGAAAACTTTACATGCTCAATTGCCCATTATTTCTTGATATTAAATTGCTCTATTATTTATGCATATATTTCCACTACTAGAGTGAAAAGTCAGAAACAAATTTACTAACAACTTAAATCATTCCATAAGAAGAGAAAATATAAAATTTGCAATTCTAATTGTTGTATATTACTTGTATACATTTAAAAAAAGTAAGTATCCTAGTAATCGTACTAGAGGTAGAATTCTTTAGGAGATTATTTCTCTCGTAACCAAAATATAGATATAACAATAAGCGGTTGGAAAAAGTGGCAATGAATTTTTTTCTTAAGCATTTGGATATGGTTCGAATCTTGCTTTAACTTTTACCACTCTCGGCTCGAACAAGATTAATATCAGATCGTAAAACAGATGAAGATACATGTGATTACACCAAAATATATATATATATATATATATATATATATATATATAAAAGATGTTTGAGTTGAATTGACAATTACGTAACCAAAAAAGTTTAAGATGTAGAACTCAAATCCTAATCTTTGGGAAAAGTAAAATGTTTCTAACGTATCCTTTTAACATGTTTTAATTTTATTATTTTATTTCAATTTTTCATGATTTTACTAATTAATTACAGATGTCTTTAAATCTTTAATACTTATAATTCAACGACTTACAGTGTGTGTGTGTGTGTGTATATATATATATATATATATATATATATATATATATATATATATATATATATATAAGAGAAGGATCCACTTACACGTATGTAAAATTATAGTTTTACACACTTTTTTGTCCTTGATTGAATTAAAAACACGATTCAGATTAAAATACCCTCTCTCAATTTTCTGCCTATTCTTTCACGTTTAGTATCTACCATCTCTTATATCTTCTCTGTTTCTACCTATTCTTCACATTTGTAATTTGAATCGCAGACTTCAATTCAACAGCAGCCATTGTCTCTAACATTAACAGCTTCAGTCTTAAATCTCTTCAACTAAATTGCTGTAGTCACAAAGCCCACTCAATCTGTGAATCAATTATCCAATTTATTTTGATTTTTGTTTTCTTGCTAAACACCCTCCCGATATTAAAGAAAGCATCATTCTAGGTCTCATGCTAATCTCAGGTTTATAAGAGGCAAAGCACATTCTTTGTTGCCTAATTTTATTTTAAATGCTTGTAAATACAGAACAAAGGTAAACGTAGAATCCCTTGTGAAGAGGCATTTTTTCACCAATCAAAAAATTCTCAAGATAACAACCAAAATACGAGACAAGAACAAGATCAAAAGTTTGTTCCTCCCAAATTATCTTTGTTGTTTCCATGAATTGAAGAGAAAGAGGAAGGAGAAGAATGATATTGAGTGAAGGGAGAGAGATTGGAAAAAATATTTTTTTCACATTTAATTTTACACTTACAAGAGGATTTAATCTAAGCCATAGATGTGATTTTAATCTAAGGGTTAAAAATGTGTGTAAAACTTAATAGTTTTACACAGGTGTAAGTGGAATCCTTCCCATATATATATATATATATATATATATATATATATATATATATATATATATACGGATAATTATTCAATACATCATCAGTAGAGTTTTTTTTTATTCCATAAGCAGAGTTGAATGATGGCACATATCCTCTAAAAATATTTAAAAAATAAATGATTAAAATCTCATACACCGTCAGTGGAGTTTTTTAACTTCATAAATAAGTTTAGGATAATGCAACATGTCTTATTTTATTTATTTTATATTTTCATAATATTTTTATAAGGCATGTGTCATCATCCTAACCCTACTTATAGAGTCAAAAAATTCTATTGACGTTGTGTAAGATAATTATCCAAAAATAAAATATAAATAAAATATGATATGTGTCATCATTCTAATTTCGCTTATGTAGTAAAAAAAACTCTACTGACAGGTGTACTAAATATTAATCCTATATATATATATATGTGTGTGTGTGTGTGTGTGTGTGTGTATAAAATTAATCACTTTTATCTCACTTATTAAAATTCTTTCTGCTTAATTTTCAAAGTGGATATATGGTATCCGTTTGGTTGATATTGGAGTAAGAAAGGAAAGAATTTTAATATTGATCCATAAGCTTTTGTTATTTCTTTTCTTAATATCTATGACCTTTTTCTAGTAATATTCATTGACGTTGAAGTTGGCATTCCTATTAGTATATCCTATATTATTACATGTAATAAATTTCTTTAGAGAAAAAAAAAGTTATAAGGAATAAGGATAATAATATAATTTTATTGAAACCAATAACTTTTCTTAATTTTCTTAAAATCTTTAGATATCAAGTTTATGTCTTAACATGCGTAAGTTTTATTAAATTTTACAAACTATATGATATATGTTGAACAATGTAGCATTAGGTTGTAATTTTTATTTAAAATGTGATCTCATAAAAAATTCAAAATTATGTATGCAAGAAAAAATGAGACATGTTAATGATCTTTACTCAATTTTCAAAATTTTACCAAATTATATTTCAAATTTATAATTTAACGTATATCTTTTAAAATTTGTAGGCATGAATCACAATTCGTTCAAGATATTGTTAAAGAAGTTCAAAAGAAACTCCATCGAACCACTTTATATGTCCCTCCTTATTTAGTTGGAATAGATTCTCTTGTGACAAGAATTAATTGGTGGTTAGAAGAAGATGTATCAAATAAAGTTGATTTTGCAACAATTTGTGGAATTGGAGGAAGTGGGAAGACAACTATTGCCCAAGTTGTTTACAATCAAAACATCCAAAAATTTGAAGGTTATAGTTTCCTAGCTGATGTTAGAGAAACAAGTGAAGAACATAATGGCTTACTTCGTTTGCAAAGACAACTTATTTCAGATATCATTAAGGGGAAAGCACATAAAATATATAACGCAAATGATGGAATTAATAAGATCAGAGAAGTTATTTGTTGTAGAAGAGTTCTTCTTGTTCTTGATGATGTTGATGATTTGGAAAAAATAACTAGAATGATTGGAACCCAAATTCCTTTTCATCATGGAAGTAAAATCATCATAACTAGCAGACATCGATATCTACTGACTACTCCTTTTATTAGCCAGATGTTTGACTTGGAAACATCATTCAGTTATGGAGACTTCTGCAAAATATTTGAAGTAAAACAACTAGCTTTCAATGAATCACTTCAACTATTTAACTGGTATGCCTTCGGCCGCAACTCTATAATTGAGAGTCTTAAAGAGTATGCAACCAGTATAGTGCAACACTGTGGTGGGCTTCCATTAGCTCTTCAAGTTTTAGGTTCTTCCCTATTTTGCAAAAATATGAGTGTATGGAAAAGTGCACTGGAGAAAATGGAAGCAATTCCTGATAGCAAAATTCAAAAGATTCTAAGAGTAAGCTATGATTCCCTTCAAGATGATCATGATAAAAATTTATTCCTTGACATAGCTTGTTTATTCATTGGGAAGGATAGAGGTTATATAACTACAATTCTAGATGGTTGTGATTTCTATACAACAGTTGGAATTGAAAATCTCATAAATAGGTCTCTCTTAATTGTTAATGAAAAAAACAAGCTAATGATGCATCAAATGGTTAGAGATATGGGAAGGGAAATTATTCGCCAAGAATCTCCTGACCTTGGAAAACGAAGCAGATTATGGCACAAGGACGCATTTGATGTAATAAGAGAAAAAATTGTAAGAGACTTTATTTAAATTTACTTGCTACTTGCATTCATGGTCGTAACTTATAACATACTACTTTGTTCATAAATTTTCTTCTGTTAAATCTTTCTTATGTAGGGTTCCAAAACAATTAAGTGCCTCACAGTTGACCTACAAGGATTACTAGAAGACAAGTATAAAACGACAACTACAAGTTTATATTTTGGAAAGCATTCAAAAAATCGATGTGTCATGTCAAATGAGTTTGCTGTAGAAGCTGAAGCATTTACAAAGATGCAAAGACTAAAACTACTTCAGCTAGATTATGTAAATCTTAAAGGAGACTTCAAACACTTCCCTAAAGGCTTAATATGGTTACAGTGGCGTGGATTTCCTTTACAATCTCTTCCAAATGATTTTGTTATTAAGAAGCTAGTTGTTCTTGACATGCGATACAGTAACTTAAAACATGTTTGGAAGGATAAAAAGGTATGTAACAGCTAATATCTATTTTTTTTTTAAAGCAATAATACATTTGTAAAATGAGTTTTTTCTTTCTACAGTGTCTTCCAAATTTGAAGATCCTTAATCTCAACCATTCACATGGCCTTCTCAAAACCCCGAACTTTTCAGGGCTCCCAAGTCTTGAGAAGTTGATGCTCAAAGATTGCATAAAGTTGACTGAGGTTGATCAATCCATTGGTGAGCTAAAGACACTTTCTTTTTTAAGCCTTAAAGATTGCAAAAATCTTATGAAACTTCCAAGGACAATTGGATTGCTATTAGCTATTGAAGTGCTTATTTTATCTGGTTGCTCAAGACTTGATGATGTTCCTAGGGAGTTGCATGATATGAAATCATTAAAGGTGCTTAATTTAGATGAAACTGCTATAAATCAATCAAAATCATGGGTGTCTTTGCTATCAGTAAAAAAAGGCAAAGAATTGGGTTTCTTTTGGGCATCTTTACCTCGCTCTTTAGTGAAGTTGAGTCTTGAAAGTTGCAAACTATCTGATGATGTTATGCCCAGTGATCTTAGCAGCTTACCTTCGGTGAAATGTTTAAATTTAAGTAGAAATCCACTTTGTAGCCTGCCTGAAAGCATTAAGAGCCTTACAAATCTTGATGAACTTCTATTGACTTCTTGTACAAAGCTCCAAGTGATTCCAAAGCTTCCAATCTTATTGAATTTTGTTGAGGCTTATTCATCAATGTCTCCACTAAAGGTCACACTAACAACTTTACCATGCCTATTTTCTTCCAAACGGTGCGTTATTTTTGGTTGTGAAAAATTGACTGAGGTTCAAGATATATTCAAATTGGAACCAATTGAAAACTTTGAAGTAGAAGAACTTAGAAGCTTATTCAACATGGACTCTATTGACAGTAACAAAGTGCAACTTTATAACTACCTAACAGACACAAAATTGGTGATTACCCCACAGGTACTTTCTCTAATTTCTCTAATTTTTTATATCCTTTTTATTTTTCTTATATTTCTTAATCAATACATCCCTAATTAACTCATGATTTTGATGGATCAGGTATTACATGAATGTGGTATAATTAGCACATTTGTTCCAGGAAGTGAGGTACCTATCTGGTTTGAGCATCGCACTAAAGGGCCTCATATCACTTTTTCTTTGCCAGCACCATCTCATCCTGCTGAAAATATTAGTTATTTCAAGTTATGCATCGTTTTTTCTCTCGTTAGTGATCAGATTTTTGAATTTCTACCATGTTTGTTAATATTTAATGAGACCAAGAATATGAGGCGGACTTACTTCTCAAGTTTCATTGGAATACCTAAAACTAACAATAGCACAATGTTGTGGTTAATCCATTGGCCAACGATGGGACTCCAGTTGGAAGGTGGCGATTCCGTGAGCTGCACGTTAGCACATGTTTTTGAGCTTAATGTAAAAGAATTTGGTGTTACATGTGAATCAGAAAACAACATCGGATATGGATACAATGTTCTACACTATTGTCCAGGTATGAGTATGACTACAAGGATAGAATTTTATTAGTTTTTTATTTTTTTTGGCCAAAGTGATAGTATTAATTTATAACAACAATTTAATTTTTTAACCATTATCTAATTAACTACAACAAACTATTAATTTTTCAATAAAATGAAAAAAAAAAAAGGAAAAGTGTCCAGCTATCAGATATACGAGGAGTACTACTGTGTGTGAACAATATAATCATAATAAATCAGATTTTGTAATTTCATTTGAATTTTCAACCTGTATAAGTTTCTTTCAACCTTAAACTTTGTTTATATTTGTTGGATGGTTTATTTTTTTCCTTGAAGAAACATGTTAAGTCATATATCTCTACGAGTACTTTTTAATACTTTTGGGGTTCATATTTTTATATAGAGAAAAGAAAAAGATAATTGATTATACATTAACATAAGTAAAGATTTGATAATTCACATTCGTGTTATGTAAAATCGTATTTTTATCGTATAGAATATAAAAATTTCGTATCAAAATTTATTTCGACACGGAAAACACAAAATTTTATTTTTAGTTTTTACCATATTCATATATAATTTTTTTATCTAATTTTAGCTTATATCACCTTCATATATTTTATTCGTTTTATATTCATGTTGTCTCTAAAATTATCAGATCTACATGAGTCCTACATAAGCATATTTTAGTGACAATAGAATTATTATTTTCATAAATTAATCAATCTTTAACACTTTTAGAATTCACATTTTTATATAAAAAAAATATAGGGATTTGTTCAGAGATAAATCTACTAATTGAGGATAGGATAGCTGCCCACCGAGAGACTAAAATTCTTTAATTTTAACAAAGTTCAGAAATTTAAAGCTTTGCCTCCGCCCAAATTCTTTTGTTTACTTATACTGAAAACTTTTTATTGTTTATCTAGTGATTAAACTTTTAGATTTTGATTGATAAGAAATATTTCATTATAATATATACAAATATATTAACTTTGTAGAAAAATAATTAAAGTTTTTTTTGAAAGTTTATATAAATAATATAAACTATGAATTAATAAGAAAAAAAACACAAAGCCAGCTTATCTAACACATATTTGTGCCTACTTTTTTGTTTTAATTCTATATAACAAAATAGCATTTTGTATTCTCCACATTATAATAACTAAGAAATGAAATATATTTGTTTACTAAAAGTAGATGATAAAATTGGACAAATTGATTTTTATCTTTCACATATTGTATCTATCTTTAAGAATTTTATAAGAAATTTTATTAAATTAATGTTTAAACTTGCGTGTTTGTCTATAAGTGTGGGTAGATTATTTATTTATGACATAATAGTGTTTAGGCTACATTTGTCAAGAAACATATAGTTAATTTTAGTTATGCAAATATTATTCTTTAAATTATATTTTTTTTATAGAAAACTTGTTATACATTTTAATTTTTGTTTGGAAATTTTCATATTAATTTGTGTTTCAATGAAAATTTTAGTAAATTGACTTAAAGTATTTGTCCTCTCCGATGATAAATCCTAGTTATATCTCTAGACTTGTTTTAATATGCTTTTTAATTTTACTCAGGCATGTACATATATATCATCATGAAAAAAAAATGACCATTTACATTGATACATGTAACCCAGAAAACAACATTGACATCATTAACACATTGTTTATCACGTCTCTTAGGAAATGAAGATCTCACAAGAATGGTCGAATTGGAACAAACTAAAAGCATACTCAGTTTGGACTCCTATGAAAATGTTAAAGTGCAAATTTGCAATTCTTCAGAGGAATCAAAAGGGGTTGCTTCCCCACAGGTTTCCTTTTCAATTTCCCAGCTTTTCACTTTATTTATTACCACAATTATTTTTCGGTTTTCCTTTCTTACTTATTCTATAATTAAATGATACAGGTATTATACGAGTGTGGCATAACTACATCGTTTGATCTAATTAATGATGTTCCATTTTATCGAGCTGCCAGGCCGAAGATTTCATCAGTTATAGTGCCCCCAAGCTCTAGTCAAAAGACTAGCTGCCTGAAATCGATTATCCTTCTTTCTTCCAACAATGATAAAACATCTGAATTTTTTCCGCGTCTTGAAATCGTGAACGAGACCAAAGGTACAAAGTGGACCTATTCTCAACATTTTTGCGGAATTCCTGAAACCAAAAACATGTTATTTTGGTTAACTAGCTGGAAATTTGGGGGCGATGAACTAGAAGCTGGTGATCAGATTAGCTTTCGTGTGCTTTCAGACTTACGTGTGCTAGAATCGAATATTGACCTCGTATATGATTACGAGCCACAGAACAAGTGCAGCTCTCTTGATCAGTTGCGACGGATGTGTAAATTTTCTAGTTATCTTTCTGGGGCTTTTGTTTATCTTGTGTTCAAATCCCAAAGAACCTTGTATAGGATGCAGAGTTTAATCAAAGAGTGACTAATATAGGATTTAATTGTAGCAAATCAAGTCTTTGGTTCAATCGGGCTCACTTGGCTTGGTTGGCAAAATGGAAAATGGCCTTCTGTCTCATTTTCATCTCTGTTTTTTTTCAAGTGTGCTACTGGTATTGATTTTTTGTCTTCATTGATAAAGAAACCTTTCAATGAGTCCTCTCCTTTTGTTGTATTAAAGTTCAATGTTATGGTTCTGCAAGAGATGTGGGGTCAGGATTTATAGGTGTATGGTGTTAGAAAAAGAATAAGAGAACAAAAGAATAAAGATTTCGAGACCGGAAATATTAATCACTTCTCTTAGTAGTTAAAAAATTCTCAAGATATAACAAAATTTCTCATTCTCTCAAAACCTTTTTCATAGAGTTCTTTCTGAGAGACCGTCTTTTTCTTGAGTAAAAGCCTTTCTCTCGCTTCTAGGAGCAATTTTTTCCTTCTTGATCTACCTTTTTCCTGTTCTCATCATTACATCTTACTAACCAATTAGTAATTAATTGATTGATTATTATATTGATTAACTTGCCTTTAATAACCTAAATTAAGTCTACAACTTCAATTTAGATATCTAAGACAATTTTGAGCTTTAAAACAAAATTTTTCATTTATAGAAACTCTTTCTATTTTTAAAAACTTTCTTAAAAAGGGGCTCTTCACTGATTATCTCGAACTATCAATTCTACCACATAGAATAAGAAATAACGCAAGTTTATAGATACTAAAATCATCAAAATCGCAAACACTTAGGTATCTTTATAAAGTTGTCAAATTTCCCTAGCAATAGGAATCTCTCGGGTTTTCGATTTTAGATTTTCCTATAATCGTTTTTGAGCCATACTTTCACCATACGTGGGAGATAGTAATATAAGGTCAAATATACAAAAATGCCCAAAATTCAATACTTCCACTAAAATATATATAAGTTGTCAAAATTCCAAGGCTATAGGAAGCTTTAAGTCTTGTTTTCATAAATTTTCATGAATAATTTATGATCCTGTGATCCCCAAATCTTTCTAGCATGTATGTAAAACATTTTTATGTTTTCTTAAAAATATATAAGTTGTCAAAATTCCAAGGCTATAGGGAGCTTTATGTGATCCCCAAATCTTCCTATAATTGTTTTTGAGCCATACTTTCACCACATGTAGGAAATATTAATACAAGGTCAAATATACAAAAATGCCCTAAATTCAATACTCCCACTAAAATATATATAAGTTGTCAAAATTCCAAGGCTATAGGGAGCTTTAGGTTTTGTTTTCATAAATTTTCATGAATAATTTATGATCCTGCGATCTCCAAATCTTTCTAGCATGTATGTAAAACATTTTAAGTTTATATATGATGCACTGATAATGTATAGTCTTTATACACTATCAATGCACCAGAGATTGACATTTCATCTGCCACGACTCGAAGGCCGCGACGTTCACTTGATACTCATACTTTTCTTAGTCTACAAATTTATGGACTAAATTTTTCCTTTTCATTTTATGGTTTGTATTCGGTGTCAATGTAGTTACTATACTATCTAGGTGAACTATAGTCATTTCACTTAAATATTAAACTAGCGAGGAAACAGTTCTAAGTTACATCCCGACTTATTTAACAAAATATGTATTGTGCATCATTTAAAGTCATACATATAAACAAGCGTTTTATAAAGAACGTATACCTTAAAAGGCTAGTACCAAACCTAGATACCATATCCGGAGGCCCACTCAAAAGCCCTCATGGCAAAGTTTACTCAATAATCTGAAAAGAGATGAAATTAAGTAGGGTGAGCAAAACCACGGCTCAGTAAGATACTAATATAAATGCAGGAGTAAAATTATACTGTCTTAACTGTAATGCATAAAACCTGCAAATTTGCAATTATAGTTCATCATTTCGATCAATAACATCTCATTATCTCAACTTCTATCATTTGTCTATCACTCAGACTTCTAAATAAATCAATAATCACTTTCAATCTTCTTGTCCTTATACCACGATGCATCGCACAACAATGCATCGTGTATCATTTGGATATCATATACTATTAATCCATACTCACATCAATCTCATCGTGTATCATGTTTAATTGAGATATTCTATCAAGTCACTTTACATTTAACAATTATACTCCTGTATTACATCAATTCATATCACTTTTCATGTGGGAACTTATGATCATGATAGTGTAAGATCATATTTCTTTTCATATCAATCTTATGTTTATATACCGTATAATATCATGACATCATATAGTTAGAATATTGTTATGTCATGGCTTAGCTTACAAAACTTATGCAAACTTTACTATATAAGGTGACTATCATTTGAAATCATATTACATGTACCTTTAAAGCATATTCGAACATGTAGATTCTCAATTCATTTCATATTTACCTTTAAGATAAGGTTGAAAGCATGCATAATTCTCTTTTTACATCATGTCAAATCAAAACATGTCTTTTCATATCATTTCAAATCAAAACGTGCACATTTCTCTTTTCATATCATGTCAATTCAAAACATGTCTTTTTACTTTTCATATCATGTCAATTCAAAACATATCTTTTCGTATAGTTTCAAATCCAAACGTGCACATTTCTCTTTTCATATCACGTCAATTCAAAACATGTCTTTTCACTTTTCATATCATGTCAATTCAAAACATGTCTTTTCATATAGTTTCAAATCAAAACGTGCACATTTCTCTTTTCATATAATGTCAATTCAAAACATGTCTTTTCATATCGTTTCAAATCAAAACATGCACATTTCTCTTTTCATATCATGTGAAATCAAGTACGATATCGAAACACATTTCATATACTGTGAAATCATATCAACTTAGAGTTCATATCAATTTACAAGCATACTCTAAACTGTATGTCATATCGGTTTAAGACTAGGCTAGATCCCTAATACTCTATCAATAAAGACTTAGATCACTGTAGCTAGTAGTGAAATCATATCATAGTCCCCTGGAAACCAACTAAGGTGTTACCTATGGTCATAGACCTCATCTGTCCCAGCCCCACTGATCAGGTGTGACTGAGACCTGTCCACGACTATTGTCGGACAAGCATCTCTAACTAATGAGTAATCTCCAATTAGGCGGTTTCCACTATGCTTTATTGAATTTAATTCTTTTAGGGTACCTACAGTCTCATAAAGCATTTAAATCTTTAGCTTTCTTGTCAAAGATCATGTAAAGTATATGGTATCATTCTTTAAGAGGTTATATATATATATATATATATATATTTATATATATATATATATATCTCTACCATATACTTTCCTTTCAAAACTAATCAATACTTTATAGTATTCATATAAACATTATTAGAATGTTCTCAAATTGTAACAAAGCATGCTCAAATAAGATGTAAATTAAATCATGAGTTCAAAACAATGAACTATCATTTTCATAAAATATACCATTTAATTATAGCGTTAACTATAATCCAAATTCCTCATTTTCATCCTTTTGATTTCAATCGGATCATACCTAATAGGTAAATTCAATATTCACCATGTTTCATCGATATGCAATATTCTTTCTCCACAGTTATCGACTATACAATCACTTATACATTTCATCATCAATACTAAGACCACCACCATCAGTGTGAGTCCTCTTAGTATCATGAATAATTAAATATCATATTTCTCTATAGCCATCATGATACTGGAATTATGCAAACATCGATATCGCCATTCAAGATCTATTTTAGAGTCGACATCTAGGATATGAAACCACAAGGTCGATAGTCACCTATCTAATCCATCTATGGTTTACATGTTGGCACTCGATCATAGTTCCGACTTGATGTCCAATTTCATTCGCTATCCATCGTATACCACAATATTGATATTAAGACCCCTATCACTTAGACTCAAATTTGAGTTCAATGGTTCACTCTCCAATTAGTTAAAAATATCCAATGTATAGTTCTAATAATCTCACTTTTATCTCATGCCATACTTTCAGCTAATGCATTTAAGACATGAGTTTTATTAGTGATAAGGTATGCAATAATTATGTTATAGCAACGCTCTCGTGACTTTCCATTCGAATCACAAGCATAGTACTAAGCATTATTCCAAACACTATCACTCAGTTGTCTCAAATCTCAACCAAGCATAACTCATATTAAATCGTCATATGCACCACTTGGGCCTCTATGCCTTCATCAGGCAGTAGAATCACACAATCTTCACACATATATAAAATCAACAACCACAAGGATCTATTACTTTTGAATTTCAATTCTCTGACTTCATTATCATGATTCATCCTTTCACTATTTATCAGTTATGTGCCTTTATTTTCGACAATTTTCATGAGACTTTAAAGTCACTTATCTATTTCTCCAAGTTTAAATTATCATAACAACTAATACACCACGGCTCTTATTCACCTTTCACACATCATTTGACCATCTCTCAATAATATTCCAATCATTTAAGTTGTCTTGTGACCATCCATATCATTGTAAAAATCTCAATTCACATCTATTTAATTTAATATAGACATGTACAAGTATACTTTTACATAGACGTGTTTCTATCAAATGTCCACAAGACATCACAGTCTACTTTCTTATTCTCATCGTCTCAATCACACTACTGAGATGGACCATTCATCATGTCCTTAAACTATTCCAAAATTAAATTTTTCAATCAATACGATAAAATCTTTTTAGAGCTCATCTTTCGATAATTCTTTCAAAGATTTCATTTATGCGAGAAAACCTTAGCCTTTTTCATCAAACATTTTCATATAAATTTCGCTAGCATAACGGTTTAATTCTATTAAAACCTCCTGCAATGAAACTCAATTTATAACCCACACAGCAGTTGGTTTTTCACAATTTATTTCTTACTAAGACCTTCACCATCAGTTGTGGGTCCTCTTAGCATTTTAACATCATTCCATCAATGCATCATGTCAAAAATCATAATTCCAAATCATACAATATAAAGCTACTAATGCTTTATAAAAGTATATTACCTTTCCGACTCTCGAGCCTAGCCGAAATCCACCACTTGCCTCATTACCATGTTGCCACAATTTAAAAAATTCTCATATATTCGTTTAGAAAAATAATCCAACAATTCTATAAATTTAAATGGATCATAATAGAATCTTTCAATTCCTTACCTGTATTCAACATTAAATTTCGGGCAAGGTACTTTCCAAGCTCATCTCCTTTCCTTCTTTCTTTCCTTCCTTTCTTTCCTTTTCTTCTCTTTCTTCTTTCTTTTTTTTCTTCTTTCTTCTTTTTCTTTTTTTTTCCTTTCCTTCCTTTTCTTTTTTTTTTGGTCTGAACCAGTTCAACCCGATTTGGCCGTTTCAGCCTCTGCTGGTTGGTTCAGCCACCAGCGACCACCATTTCCAGCGGTTCGGCCACTCCACAGCATCCTAGGATCGCCACGATGCCAGATCTGGGAATGGCAGGGTTCGGTCCTCCTTTTCCTTTTTCTTCCTCTCTTTTCCGTTTTCCTCCTCTCTGGTGGCTACCCCTTCTTTCCTTTTCCTCCGTTGGCGGCGCGAGTGGCGTGGTGGTGGCCAAATCAGCGACACCGCCACTTTTCTCTTTTCCTTTTTCTCTTCTGTTTTCCTTCTCTTCCGCCTGTTTCTCTTTTTTTCTTTTCTTTCCCGTCGCCGAACGTCTCTCTCTCTCTTCCTCTCTCGCCGGCAACGGCCTCCCCCTCCCTCTTCTTCCTTCTCTTCTAGCCAACAAGGGGGGTCGGCCTCCTCTTTCGTTTTCTTTAGGTTTCTCCTCTGTTTGTAACAGAAGAGAAACAAGACAGGGAATTGGGTTATTCCCGATTCCCGCTTTTTTTTCATTTTTTTTAAATAGTTATATTTATAAGTTAATATTTATAAATATAATTAATAATAACGATAATATATATACATTATAATTATACATATAATTATAATTATATATAAAAACACTATTTATATACATATTTTTTTGTATCAAAATACATATATATTTACATTTTAACATAAAATAATGTTCAAATTTATATATATTTATATAAATACATAAACATATACATATGTACTTTTATAAAACATATAAAATATTTTATATAATCTAATTATATAAATATATAAATATGCACATTTTTTATAATTAATTTGGATCTCTCAATATCCAATTTATATTCCTCCATTTTTTTATTTCTTATTTAATTTGGGTTGCAATTTATCCAAATTAAATTTTTCGGATATTTAATATTTACGTAGAAAATTCACAGTCTTCACATCATCAATAAGCAAACTAAAAAAATGTTAAACCCTTAAAAATAAATACAAATATATTTTTTTAATTCGTTATAATAATTAATGATAATGTGTCAACCTTTAGTGCATTAAAAATGTGTAGAGATTATACATTTGTTACAAACATTTTTGCACATCTTTATGTTTAAGATTTAACAAAATATAGTAGCCATAATGATACCCATACTCAAAATAGATTACAATATTAAACAAGGCTTCATGCAATTTCAAATTTTCAATTTGATCAAAGACATTGCATAACATCTTTCAATTGTTTAAATCATTATTTAAAAATCATAAATCAATTATTAAAATTGATTTCCATAAATGAAAATCTTTTAAAAACATGTTTTTTAAACATTCCAACTCAATAAGAAATTACACCAAACACTTATCATGCATCCTATGCATTAATGGCAACATCAATAAATCTTAATTTCAATTTTCTATCATAATAAACGAGACTTTGATACCAATTGATGATTTCGATTCACACTCAATCATATTAAACAGACAATTATCTAAATACGCAGCAGAAACATAGACATACAACACCGATACTAAAGCAAAGGATCACACCTAATACTTAGTAAAATTGATATACACATAAAGAATATTGATTTTCAAACAATTCACACATTGATCTTGAGGGCTCATAACTTAAGATTATGAAGACCCAGTCCAATCCATATGCACCAAATAAGCTATTTCAAACCAATAGTGATCAATTACCCGACCTCTAATGGGAATCTACGTAAATAAATAAAGGATCTTATAAGAGGCTAAATTATATTATAGTTGTCTCTACACTAGTAGATTGAGATTCATAACCTCACCATCATGTCTCAATTTAATCTTCTAGCTCTTAGAAAATAATTTAGATGCAAACAAAAAAAAATTAGTAATATAGTTAATAGGTATTCTTAAATTATTTATTCGATTTAATGTCTTTGCTAGATGATCTTAGTGGCTAACTCCCCCACATCAATTTGATAAATATAATATTTTACTCTCAAAATATTGCCCACAATTCTTTAGTCATAATAATAATAATAATAATAATAATAATAATAATAATAATAATAATAATAATAATAATCTTACTGACTAGATTAACCCTACTGGGTATAAGTAGAATTTAGGTAAGGTACATGTTGAGTTTTTTTGTTATTATAAAATAAGACAAAGTGCATTGGATAAGGTATGATTGCAAATTCATTGCAATAATAAAAAATTTAATTAGTCAATTTATAATGTAAAAGGTATAATAAAGTTCAATGTATAAAGTATGATTGCAAATTCAGTGCAATGATAAAGACAATTTAATTACTCAATTTATATATATATATATATATATATATATATTTGCTTACATGTTTATATTTACTTAGATTCAAAAGGTAAAAACATATCTCAAATTTTATGGCAAATATTCCCAAAAAAAAAATTGAAAGTTAGTTAACATCTTACTACATTAATATGGGATAGGCCCAACCTAAGAAGAGCATGCCCAAGACAGCTAAAGCTCGCCACGTGGTAGCAGACCATTAGACCACATGGCAGGAAGTCCCCTGCCTCCAAGCGAGAGACACCCTCCTGCCAAGTGGGATACACCCTCCAGTCAAGCAGGAGAGGCACCCTCCCAGTTGTGAGTGACACCCTCCATCCAGGTGAGAGGCTCTCTCCTAGTAACGGGAAATATCCTTCTGTCAGGCATGAAATATCCTCCCATTAGGCAGGAGACATCCTCCCGCCGATCTAAGTGCCGTCCCACACAATCCGTCAAGGTGCAAGAGACTCTTCTATCATGCACGAGAAATTCGTCCCACTAATGTGCAAAAAGACCAAATTACCCTTTGGTAGTTACCATACTAACAAAGGCAATTATTTGTCTATAAATAGGCCATAGGCATTAGCTTTTCTCTCTAAGTTCTATTTTCTGCTTATTGAGACTCTGTCAAATTTCCTTTCTGACTTAAGCATCAGAGTGCTTACGTAGGGAGCCACACCCTACATCTTTTTTACTTCTTTTACTTGTAGAGCTCTTGGTGGCATGTGTTCAAGAGAAATACGCTATCTACATCAACATCTAATCATTTTTGTTTTGTGCAAAAACAATTGGTGCCATCTATGGGAACTGATACAGAAAGCCTATTATTAAAAAAATGGTAAGAAAAAGATCAAAAACAATTAGAGATGGTAGTGATGAAAACTCTGTGAGTTCTCCAGAACCTCAGCCTCAAAGAAAAACCTAAGAGAATATGGAAGAGACTGGAGCAACAGTATCTTTAGCTGAGTTTAAGGCTCTAAAGAGGTAGAGCGAAGAGATAACACAAGCATTACGAGCCATGGTGGACCTATTCAAAGGAATTCTCCTTCAATTGAATTTGCCTCCAACTGTACAAAACCTAATAGGAGAGACAAGTCGGTAGAGGCACTGCATGAAGTCATACAGTAGGATATGCCGGTTGTGACAGTGTCACCTGAGAGGCAAGGTGTACATGTTACGATCGGGTCACCTAAGAGGCAGGATATATAGGCTACGGTAAGGTCCTCCAAGTGATAGGGTACGCAGCTTGTGGTAGAGTCACTTAGGTAGTAGGGTGCACAAGCTACGATAGGGTTACCAAGGTAGCATGGTATGCAAGCTGTAGTAAAGTCCTCTGTGTTACGACAAAGTCCAGCAAATCTCTTTGATTGGCAAACCGGACCCAGACCAATTCAAGGTATGAGAGGCACTGAAAAAATCAGGTATGGACGAACACAACCGCTTATGGTGAAAAAAGTGCCTTTGCCCAATTACGAATTGAATTTTTAAAGGCCTTCATATTCAATAGCTAGAAGAAGAAGGAGCCTACTTATTTGCTCACACTCAAACAAGGAAATAAGGAATCACTCAAGAGCTATGTGGATCGATTATGAGTTGCCACCTTAGAAGTTTAAGACTTACAAGTTGGGTTAGTGGAGGCAGTAATGTTACAAGGGACCAAATCTAAATATTTACAAGAGTCTCTGTTATTAGAGTTATTAGATCGACCTACTACAATTTCAAACTTGTTCTCCAGAGCAAATAAGTACATCACTCAGGAGGAGTTGATGAAAATGATATCGCCAGAGGAGCAGAAAGAAGGGAAGAAGCGAGGAAGAGAATCCTCTAGCAGGTCCACCAGTCAGTCAAGTAAACCTGAAAAGGCCCATAGACAAGGTATACTAATTACACCCCACTCATTGAGCCCTGAGCCTCAATATTAGTAGCCATTGAAGGATCCAACCTGATACAATTCCTAAAGAGGACATCAGGAAGCCTGGGCTAAAACTTAGATTCATACTGCAATTTTCATATTGCTCATGGGCATGCTACTAAAAAGTGTAGAGAGCTAAGGAATCAATTGGAGAAGTTGGCCAAAGAAGGAAAGATAGATAGATTCGTGTGGAGAAATGAAAGAGCCCACTATCCCGTGCAAAATAGGAGGAATAATAATGCCAAAGATAAGAAAGATGGGAATAGAAGAGATAGAGGTAGAAATGAGAATATCCAAAGAAATGTAGAAAGAAGAACAAATTAGGGAAATCAAGAGGAAGATAATGAACCTATGAACTCAATGATTAATGTCATCTCGAAAAGAGATTCAATGGCAGGAAGTTCTTCCTTATCCAGAAATACCTATGCTTTCCAAGCATATCAGGTTAACTCAATAACGGAAGAAAAAAAGGATGAGGAACCAATCACTTTCACACCAATTGATTGAGGAGTTGTAGTGATTGCTCACGATGATCTAACAGTGATCTCGATTGTCGTGGCTAAACATCTAGTTAGCCGGATCTTGGTTGATAATAAAAGTTCAGTGAATTTGATTTACTGGAATTACTTGGAGAAGATAAGCACCTCAAAGGATAGGTTGAAGTCGATTCCCAAGCCTTTATATAGGTTTTCTAGTGAGAGGGTGAAGGTGGCATGGGCAATTTAGTTACCAATCACTTTGGGTGATAGTTCGAAGAGTGTAATTCGCCAAGTGCTATTCATTGTGGTAAGGTCAACCTCGGTGGCCTATAATATGATTTTCGAACAACCATTGTTAAATGACATGAGGGCCATAGTTTTCCCGTGCTATTTACTTATGAAATTCCCAACTCCAAGCGGTGTAAGTCAAGTAAGCGGAGATCAAAGGAAGGCAAGGACATGTTATATCGCATCTACCACTTGTAAGGGAACTCAAAGAAAAGAAACCCTTATGATTGAGGAACCTCCGAAGTCAAAACCTAACAAAGAGATGAAGACAGTACAAATAAGGGAAAGAGATAAAGAGAAAGTAATCCACATAGGACGACAACTGCTTGAAGAGGTAAATTAAGGAAATAGTGCAATATGTGAAGAAGAATTCTGATGTCTTTACATGGACCCCTGTTGACATGCCCGAAATTAATCTTGAGATTGCTTGCCACCGATTGATTGCTGTTCTAGGAGCCGATCTGGTTAAGCAAAAGAATTGAAATTTTGTGCCTGATAGGCAACAAGCCATAGATGAGGAGGTGCCAAAACTACTGCAAGCAAGATTTATAAGAGAAGTCCATTATCCCAAATGGCTGATAAATGTGGTGATGGTGAAAAAAAGCCAATAGCAAGTGGAGGATGTGTGTAGATTTCATTGATCTAAACAAATCCTACATTAAAAATTCCTATCCCTTACCACAAATTGACAAATTGGTAGACAAAACTTCAGGGTTTGAACTCCTAAGCTTTTTAGATGCTTTCTCAAGATACCATTAGATTATGATGCACCTTGATAATGAAGAGAAGACATCATTTATTACTGATGGGGGAACATATTGTTACAAGGTCATGCCTTTTAGCCTAAAGAACATTGGCGCTATCTATCAACAAATGGTGAACAAAGTCTTCATGGACATGTTGGGTAATACGATGGAGGCTTATGTAGATGCTATGGTTGTCAAAATCAAGAAGGGAGTATCACACGCCCAACAGTTTTCAAAGGTGTTTGAAGTGCTAAGGAGATTCAACATGAGATTGAATCACAATAAATGCTCTTTTAGAGAGAAGTCAAGAAAATTCCTAGGATTCATGATCATAAGTAGAGGCATAAAAGCTAACCTTGAGAAGGTGCAAGCCATATTGGACATGAAGCCTCCCACCATGGTGCTAGAAGTATAGAGGCTGACAGGGAGAATTGCTACACTCAATCATTTCTTGTCGAAGTTAGTTGAAAAAAGCTTACAATTCTTCAAGACCCTTCAAGGTGGAAAGAAGTTTGAATGGACTAATGAGTTAGGAGGCTTTCACTAATCTAAAGAGGTATCTTCAAGAACTTCCCTTGTTATCAAGGCCTCACATTGGGGAGGAGCTCTTTATGTACCTAGGAGTAAGAGAAAAGGCAGTTAGTGTAGTCTTGTTGAGGACAGATAGAGATAAGGACCACCTGTTCTATTATGTGAGCAAGGTACTACTAGATGCAAAGACAAGATGCTCCTAAGCAGAAAAAGTGGCCTTATCACTAATAATGGCAACTCAGAAGTACGCCCATATTTTTAGGCACATTTGAGCGTCATCTTAACTAACCAACCCTTGAGGCAGACTATTAGCTTTAAATTGACATATATATTTTGAAATGACAAAAACTTAAGTAATCTTAAATGTTTATTCATATTGTAAATTTCCTTTATCAATAATGATTTTCACAAACAATATTAAGTGCTTTTATCAAATGTAAAACCATGATTTAATTTATTATCTTCATTGGCTTTAATCAATTTAGAAAACAATTTTAATTATTGGTTTAAGTAATTGTCTTATGGAATTATTGAATATATTTTAAGAAAATTACTTGATAAATTTTTAAACTCAAATTCATGTTTTCAAAGTCATGTCATATTTAAAAATAATCAAAATTGATTTTAGAATGTTTTTAATGGCTAAAGCCTAGAAAAGGCAAATGAAAAGGGATGGATTCCCTGCTTGAAGAGATGGATCCCCTAACCAACAGGATAGATGAATAGTAAAAGGGATCGATCTCCTGAGGGAAGGGATTGATCCCCTAATGGCGGAATGCTCCCAAGAAGAAAAATTGAAGCATGGGATCAATCCCCTAAGTGAAGGGATCAATCCCCTAAGGGAAGGGATCGATCCCCTAATGGCAGAATGCTCCCAAGAAGAAAAATTAAAGCATGGGATCGATCTTCTAAGGGAAGCATGAGATCGATCCTCTAAGGGAAGGGATCGATCCCCTAATGGCAGAATACTCCCAAGAAGAAAAATTGAAGCATGGGATCGATCCCTTAAGGGAAGGGATCGATCCCTTCATGGCAGAATGCCCAAGAAGCAAGGCAAGAGGCGCAGGATCAATCCCTTACCTCGAGAAAGCACTCCAATGGCTAGTTTTTGTGAGATACAATGGTAACTTTTGATTTTGGCTCCACCCAACGTCAAGAACACGTCTAACGGATTATAAAAAGAGGCTTGGAAGCTTAAGAAAGCAAGAGGAATAGCTTAGCAACAATATTGTTTATCTTTTCCATCTTCCTCAAGTCTCAACAACATTTCAAGTTAATAAAATTCTTCATATTCTACTATTCTCATCTTCTTTGTATAAAATAGCACAAATATTGTATGGGTTTTAGTTTGAGCTTAACCTTTGTAATCATTTGCCTATTTAGCGGTATCTCCTTGATTACACAAACTAGAAAACCCATTCACAATTTGTAAAAAAGAGTGAACCCTTGAGTGCTTCATTGTAAGTGAGGATTGGGTAGAAGCTTTTCTCCTTGAGCCATAAAAGGAAGAGGTTGTAAGGTTTCCTTCTTGAGCTCGGAAAAAGAAGGGGTAAGGTTTCCTCTTTGAGCTCGGAAAAAGAAAGGGTAAGGTTTCTTCCTTGAGCTAAAAAAAAAGGAGAGGTGTATAATATGAGCCTAGGAAAAAAAGTGTAAAAAATTCAAGCTAGTGGATTTGGGAAAATCCTTGGGAGCGTCTCAAGGTAGAGGACATAGGCAAGATTGCCAAACCTCTATAAATTGATTGTGTACATTTCTCTTTCCCTTCTCTCTTTATTTACTGGTAATTATATTGTATTTGTTGTATTGAATTTCAATTGCATGCTTGCGTTGCCTAGAGAACTTAGAAAACACCAATATAGGCTAGTGAATTTAGAAGAACCGAAAAACAAACTTAAGGTTAGCTAAAAACCGATTCACCCCCGTCTCAGTTTAGTTATAGAGCCAACACAGACCTACTGAAGCCTGAACATTCAAGGCGACTAACTAGGTAGGCAATTGAGTTTAGTGAGCATGACATACACTTTCAGCCTCGCCAAGCAATAAAAGGGCCGACCTTAGCAAATTCCATTGTTGAATACACGAGTCGGGAAGGTCAAGATGATCCTATGATAACATGGTAGAAATTATTTGTTGACGAGGCTAGCAATGTAAAAGGCAGTGGAGTAACTGTAGTCCTAATCTCACCTAAAAGGGAAACTTTAGAGTATTCTTTGCACTTCAACTTTCCAAGTTCGTACAACATTTTTGAATACAAAGCTTTGCTAGTGGTAATGAAGTTGGCTCTGAAATCACAAATCAATAATCTAGTGGCCCACAGTGACTCACAGTTGATAGTAAATCAGTTTCTCAAAAAATATAAAGCAGGAGAACCTAACCTGATACCATACCTACAAAAAGTCCAACTACTGGCATAGTCACTCCAAAATTTTTGGTTAACTCAGATTAATTGGTCTGAGAACACTCATGCGGATGCCTTTTCTAAGTTAGCCTCTTCCAAGGAAACGATAGGTAAAATAGTGAGGGTGAAATGTCTAGTAAAGCCAAGCATTGAGGAAGAAGAAATTTGTGACATTGAGGTTGGAGATGATTGGAGAATTCCAATCAATTGCTACATATTACAAAAGAAGCTTCCCAATGATAGAGAAGAAGTTCGAATGTTAAAGGTACAAAATGCCAGGTTCATGGTGTTAAATGGGGAACTGTACAAACAAGGGTTTACTATGCCCTTGTTAAAGTGTCTAAGGCCCGAACAAGCTAAATACACCTTATCTAAAGTGCATTAAAGAATTTGTAGAGAACATTTGGGAATTCAAGCACTAGCCTCAAAGATCCTCCGAGCTAGGTTTTATTGGCAAACATTAAAGCAAGATATTGCCAATAAGATGTGTAAATGAGACAAATGCTAAAGATTCACTCCCGTCACATCAGCACCTATCTTAGCCCTCTAAAAAACCTTCCAACCCTCACATTTGCTCAATGGGGACTAGATGTCTAACGTCCCTTTCCTTTAGCAATGGGGTAGAGAAAACATCTATTGGTGGCTATTGATTATTTCACTAAATGTATAGAATCAAAACCCTTAGCCACCATCATTGAGAAGAAAGTGGAAGCTATGGTGTGAAAGGAAATCATTTTTCGATTTGGAATCCCTCAGGTGTTGAATGCTAATCATGGAAAGCAATTTGACTATGATACTTTCTGAGAATTCTGCAAAGGGCTGAGTATCTAGCTTAAGATATCTTCTATCGCATACCTGCAAGCCAATAGGCAGGCCGAGATAAGCAATTGGACCAACTTCACGGATTGAAAACCAGTCTAGACATGGGTGGATGAACTCCCTAGCATTCTCTAGGCTTATAAAACTACAAGCTGAGTGTTGACTAGAAAAAAGCCTTTCAATTTGGTGTACAGAACCGAGGCCTTCATACTAGTTGAAATCAAGGCTGCGTCACCCAAGATGGTCCCTTATGTGCAAGAAGTCAATTCCTAGGAGCTTTGAGAGAATCTGGACTTGATTGACGAGAAAAGAGATATGGTAGCGATACAATTGGTTGCTTACCAACAGAGAGTAGCTAGTTACTACAATGCTCAAGTCAAGAGTAAGCCATTACAAGAAGGTGATCTCATGCTAAGAAAGTCAACCATCATTAATGCACATAAAGAGTTTGGTAAATTTCGAGCAAACTAGGAAGGACTTTACAGGATTAAGAAGGTAATTGGACCAAGCACCTATGCTCTGGATATTTTATAAGGCAAGAAGATTACAAAGACTTACAACACTAATCATTTGAAACTGTACTGGCAATAACATTTGATATTTTTGTTTTGACATTTATTGCTGTTATTTTATTACTTGTTCATTTGTTGGAAATATTACGTGTTATGAAAGGAAAGGCTAGTTATTCATATCTTTATGTATCTTATGATAATTTTGCATGTATGATAGACATGTTATGGAAACAGAGGAAGAAAAAAACAAAAGCTAGACAAAGCAAAGGGCTAAAAGCGAAAAATGTGCGAACTAGCCACCTATCACAAAATTAAAAGCTTGAAGTAAAAAATACACAAGACGAGCAACAAAAAAGTTCCTAAGTGAAAAATGTGCGAAATAGGCAACAAAAAAATCCCTACGTGAAAAATGCACGAGACGGAAAAAAAAGGTTCCTAAGTGAAAAATGCACGAGTCGAGTAACAAAAAAGTCCCTAAGAGAAAAATGCACAAGATGGGCAACATACCATAATAAACTTAAGACTAGATACATTGTCTGATAAAAAGTAAAGACATCCGACATGCGAATGACCAAGTAGAGTTCTTTTTCAAAAGAGACAATGCTCTTTCGTAAAAAGAACTTGGGAAGCATATGGTATGTTACAATCTTATTGTTTAGGTATGCTTTCATTATGTGACCATTGTACGTGTCATGATATGCTGGCATCTTAGATACATTGTCGTTATACCTTAATGAATTATCATTATATCACAAGCATACATAAAAAGTACAACACTAGAAGAAAAATCAAAAAGCAAATCATCACAAACTTGTATTAAAAGTAAATGTATGATTTACAACTATAAAATTATGAAAAACAGAAAAATTACATAACAAAAATGTATCTAGACTATTCAACTATAAAATTAAGAGGATGAATAGGAGCTAAGCCTTTGACCAAGCCTTTTGAAACACTTGCCTCAGTGGTTTCACCAACACCATGGAGCTTCGTGGTTTCAATAATGGTAAGATCAGAGGCAAGGTCAACAGCGGTTGCATTAGGGAAATGAAAGTCTTCACCGTCTAAACCCTCTAGAGCCTCGATCAACTCAGGATTGCCACGTAGTTAGCAAGGAGGCCAAGGACCACTGAGGTTCGACAGGTCATCCTCAGCCCACTTTTCTAAGTAATCCTCGAGGTTCTCAGAGTCAAGCTCATACTTGGTCCAAAAGGGAGCATTGTACAACTCGACCTTGTCTGTGAACTGTAGCTCAGGAAAAGTCTCACCAGCTCTTTTCTCCTCTAGCTAAGCATGGGCCAAATAAAAACCATATTTTACAAAGCCCTTGGAATATAATTTCTTCTTCTCAAAGCAATCTTGAGAGAGACAATATCCCTGTATTGTCTTAGCTCGAATACGGTCACGATTGCTTTGGGAGACTTGCGATTGATTTCACATTGCGCAAGCTTTCTCTCCAGTTCTTTTTATCAATAAACTAAGCTATGAATTTCCTCCAAAGCTTTATTGTGTCGAGACCTTGCACTACGTATACCCTCTAAAGATTTCTAGAAAGCCTCCATGTATCCCTCCAAAAAAGCAATCTTTGCCTTCTCAAAACTCATATCACACTTAAGACCTATCAACTAGGACTTCAGGTCTTCATTCATTCTCCTTCTTTAGCTCCTCGGACCCTACTAGAAAGTGAACGCAACTACTGGACCTTGTTGATAAGGTCGATTTTTTCAATCCTAAGGTGCTGCAACTCCTTCTCATCACACTCCCGATAGGTCCTGTGCTGCGCATTCACAGCCACTATTTGCTGGGCAACCTAACAAAACAAGAGAGCTATTGTCAAAGGAAAAAATAAAGAATATATGTGCTTAGATAGAAGTTGAGCTCCTTACCTTCATAGCATAGTAGTCCGAGTTATCCTCACTCTTAAGGAGACCTTTAAAATTTTCCTTCTCATCCCGAGGCAAAATAGTGTTCCAGACCATATAAGAAGCTACCCTAGTATCTTCGATACTATCATTGTCATTAACACCAGGGTAACTCTAGAAATCGTCGCCATCAACGATTTTACCCCCATCTACTGAATAGAAGGTAAGAGTAAGGGGCACTACCTTAGGCAAAATAGGCCTCTTTGCCATCACCTCTTTGATGTAAAGTTTCTTCCAGTTCTTTCGACGAAGCTTTCGAAGACCACGATCACCCCTTGGAGGTTCGAGGTCATCTCTCTAGGGGGCAAGGTCACTCCTTTGAGATGCTGAGCCTTCACAACCCTTTGAGCTAGGTGTGGAGTGGTCACGGACAATGATCCTCCTTTTTCCTCGCTTAGCCGCTTGCACAGAACGATCAGTTCGATCGATGACTGGAGAGGGAGTAAGAGTGCAAGAATGCTTCAAGATAGATGCCTCGATACGTGGCTGTTTTCTTGGTGGAGGCGCATCAGGATGACCTCTAGAAGATATCGCAGCTACCCTACTCTTACGAATACCATCTTGGAAACTCTTGTTTGCAAGATAAAAAAAGAAATGTCAGAAGAGCATGTTAGAAGCAATTATCTCATATGCAAAAATTACTATTGAAAACCTAAGTATGCATCAAGATAGCCTATATTAGCCAAGCTCTCATCCATAGGAAGATTGTAGAAAGGATTCCCAAAGGCATCGCCTTAGTCCCACTCTTAGTCTTCTTTGGATGAACCACCTGTACTTGCAGCCTCAAAAGACTCATCCTCTTCATTATCTAAATATGAGGAAAGGTCTCTTACTAAAGGACCTATAAGGTTTGTTGGTTTGGTAGAAGGGAATGTAGGTAAGTCACTAGAATCAAAGATATGAGTAGTTAAGGTTGATGGTAGGTTTGCAAGAACAGATGAAGTGTTAGAAGAAATCCTGCGTACTCTTTAGCCCATCGTTGCAATCTTTTCAAGGGTAAGGATAGAAAATACATTATGGTCCTTGACAGAACACAAGAGGCTAATCAACTCGCTATATTGCTCTTTTAGAAGAGCAAGACTATACCTACTTGAACCTCTTGTGGGGCTACTCATGTTTCAGTTCCACCTAGTAGGAACGTCCAAACCCTTCAAAAACTCCATGACAACCCATTCACTCTCAAACTTATGCAATTTACTCTGAAGATCTGTAAAAAGTTTATTGTTGAAGTCTTTCTACGTAACCATCTAAATAGAATATGAAATTTTCCCAGATAGCCCACGAACTATAAAGAAAGCATTAAACAAAGGGATGGATAATGTGATACCAAGCTCATGGTATGCCATGGAGAATCCCACTAATTGGGCCCAACCATGCAGATGAAGTTGGCACAGAACCATGTTTTTGAGTTTCAAAAAGTCCAACCCAAAAGTAAGGAGGGAAAAATGGAGACCAAATGTAGAAAAGCCCTATGCACGGCTACACCATAAGTAACTGATTCAAGAGAGGTTTTGTTATCGGTTGGAAGCCTCTAACGATAACCTTCGAGAAGAGGATACTTAGTCCTAATTTCCTCTAAGTCTGCACTACCTAACCTAGAAGGGAGACCCATCCTAAACGGTTTACCTATACCATAAATGGCCATTGGAGGCAAATACCAAGTCGAAAAAGCAAGAAAGATACTTGGACACTTAGAAAAGAAGAAGCTAGAAGTCAGAAAAAGTTTCGGCAAGAGGAAGCACTTGTGGAGGACTGCAGTTGGTGACTGGTGAAAGAGCCTGTGATAGGGAACAAATGGCAGCAGGTAGAAGCACTTGCGAGAGGGTGAGAAGGCTGCAGGAAAAGACAGGAAAACACCTGCAACATAGTGTATAGTGTGTGGTAAGAGGTAGTGTGGCAGGGTGTGCTACATGCGACAAGGTGAAAGTTTTACGACAAAATGTTGTTTCAGAGGATTTCCAACGAAATTCTCTTACCTTCTCATGCTTATATAGCTACGACAGGGAAATCCAAAAGTCACGATAGAAGAGACACTTCCTGGAGAGTCATACAATCACATTCGCGGGAGAGTGAAGAAAACAATTAAGTAAAAAAAAGACCAAGATATCCCTAATTGTTACTCTTCTATTAGGAAACTCAATAAAATAGTAGGGAGCAATTGATATGGCACAAGCCCAACCTAAGACGAGCAGCCCAAGATAGCTAGAGCCCGTTACCTGGCACCAGACCATTAGGCCACGTGGCAGGAAGTCCCTTGCCTTCAGGTAGGAGACACCCTTCCTTCAAGCAAGAGACACCCTCCTGCCAAGTTAGAGGCTTTCTCCCGCCAATAGGAAATATCCTCTCGTCAAGCATGAAACATCCTTCTGCAGGTCCAAGTGCCGTCTCCCGCAACCCATCAAGGTGCGTGAGGCTCTTCTGTCATGCATAAAAAAATTTTCCGATTAATGTGTGAAAAGACAAAATTGCCCTTCTATAGTTACCATAGAAACAAAGGTAATTATTTGTCTATAAATAAGTCACGGGTATTATCTTTATTCTCTAAGTTCTATTTTCTGATTATTGAGACTCTGCCAAATTCCCTTTCTGTCTTAAGCATTGATATGCTTACGCAAGGAACCACCTCTAGTGTCTCTCTAATTTCTTTTTTTTTTTAGCAAAGTTCTTGGTGGCACATGTTCAAGAGGATTACGCGATCTACATCAGCATCTAATTATTGTTGTTTCGTGCAACAACATACATAAATATTACCACTTTTAATGTAAACTATACGCCAATTTTATAATAAATTTATATTTGATATATTGAATATAAATTTTATATATTATCAGTAAATTATAATATATTATTTTATTAATTTATAAATTTTATAAAAATAAATACTTTTAAATTTATTAATTTATAAATTATTTTTTATTGAATAACAATATATAAGATTTATGCATAGTGCACATCGAATATAATTTTTTGGCTGAATGCTCAATTCAAGAGTTAACGTTATCAAGAATGCTCAATTCAGGACATAAACTTTTATTTTGCTCAATTTAGGATAAAACGGTTTCAATTTTGCTCAATTTAGGATTTTTCAGCGTGTGTGTGTTACACTCTCCGTTAAAGAGAGTGGGTGACGATGAAAGGACTATATGCGACACGTGTCGGACTCATATGCTGCCACATGTCTACGTATATTTTGCTATTAAAAGAAAAATAAGTGTCCATCACTGCCACGTGTCCCAATCACACGCTATCACGTGTCCACTACCGCTACATGTCCCAATCACACGATGCCACGTGTCAATTGATGTCGCGTGTTTCACTTAAATGCTACCACGTGTCTACATATTTATTGCCTATTAAAAGAAAAATAAGTGTATGTCGCTTTCACGTGTCCCAATAACACGCCGTCACGTGTCCCAATCACACGATGCCACATGTCAATTGATGCCACGTGTCCCACTAAATGCTGCCACGTGTCCACGTATGTTTTGCATATTAAAAGAAAAATAAGTATTCGTCAATACCACGTGTCCCAATCACACGCTGCCACCTGTCTTTTATTAAACGCCGTTATTATTTTAACGGCGTGTGTAACTCACACATGCTGAAAAATTTTAAATTGAGCAAAATCGAAAACGTTTTAGCCTGAATTGAGCAAAATAAAAGTTTATGTTCTGAATTGAGCATTCTCGGTAACATTAACTCTTGAATTGAACATTCAGCCTAATTTTTTATTAATTATACTTTAGACATATTAAAACAATTTTTTTTAATTTTTATGATGGACTTTTATGGTTTTTTTTTTTGTACAACATTATTTTCTCAAAAATCATTTCTTTGCCCATGGTCAAAATTTAGTGATACTACAATTTTTTTTTTATGAACAATTGTGACATTTGCTTAAGTTTCCTTAACACTATGTTTGGATAAACATTAGTAAATGAAAGGAATGGAAAGGAAAGGAATGTAAACTAGAGGAAAGGAGAGGAAAGGAAAAGGTACATGTACCCCTTGTTTGGATAGCTAAAATTAATAAAGGAAAGGAAAGAAAAGTAATCCTAACAATATTTGTTTGGTTAAACAATGAAAAGGAAAGGAAATGATTTATTGTAATACTTTTTTTTCAATTATAACCCTTTTTGTTTTAAACTTTTTTCAAGTTTCCTTTCCTTCCCTTTTATCCTAAATTGGGGTTTTAAAAAAACTGAGTAACTCAAGGGAAAGAAAGGGGTGCTCACTCCCCCTCTCTTTCCTTTCCCTAGCTAAAAAATCTTTCCAAACAAAAAAAAATTTACAACTTTTTTTATTTTACTTTATTTTCCTTTTCTTTCTCTTCCCCACCTTCAATCCAAACATAGGCTAAACTAAATTACAGAAGAGAAGTAGAGATTTGAGATTTCTGAAATCTGACGATCCCACTATCTACTCGTTCTCCTTTCTTCTCTCTGCTGCTATTTTTATAGCCATTGACCAATCTCCTCTTCCTCCTTTTTCTCCCCCTTTCCCCCTAGTCGCAGCCAATTTTTTGTTACCTTAACCTTCACTTTGAACCCAAACACAAAACCCTGGCAACTCAGTGAAGAAACCCACTTTCCCATTTACCGAAGGTCAATAAATCCACTATCCAACTCTAACCCAAGTTTCTAATAGGTATAGTTTCTCCATTTCTTTGTTCTTGTTCCTTCAATTTTTTTTGCTTGAATTACCGATGTGTTCGATTATGTTTCTTTTTAGTTTTCCCTCTGGTAAAGGTATGTGATAAATTTGCTCTTTGAGAAATGTTTGCTTGATTAATGAATGTATAGCATAAATTTAACACTTGAAAGTTCAGAAATTTAATGCTATAATGGTCTGAAACCTTTGTGCCTAAAAACCTGATTGCAGAAAAAATAGGAGTCTGGGTGTTAAATTTAATTGGAGCAATGAACATATGACATAGTTCAAGGGGTCTTATGTTTGGTTTGATGCCTGAAAATGAATCAGCCTAACTTGAGAATGTAATGTTGGCTTCAGAGTTTCGAAAATTATGTTCTTTGATTAAATTAATTTAGGTATGGTTTAGTTGCATTTGCCTTTTCTTTCTTCTGGAAGCAAATGAAAAAAATAGTGTTTGGATACGAAAGGAATAATTTTTATTTTTCTTAAAGTTAAAAATGCAATTCTTCTTGGCAATAAAATGCGTGAATCTAGTTTTATATGGAATAATAATTTTGTTAGAATTGATGCTAAACTTGTTTTTTTTTTTAGGTAATTATGATTGTGCCTGTTACGACTTTGTTTTACATTTTAACAACATTTTAGGAAGCAGAATGGAAATGGTAACGCTAGAAAGCATTTGATGAGAGCAACAATGAAATGGAGCCCAATTAAACGCTTTTTGGCTCTTCCTTTTCTTGTTGCTTTTAATAATAATAATAATAATAATAATAATAAAATTATTACTTTCTTTTTTCTTTCTTACTTTGATTTTTTTTATAACATAAATGTAATTCTATTATAATCCAATTTTCCTGGTTTAGGTAGGTTTTGAAATCTGATTATGTACCATGCAGATTTCCATTGAGTTCTAAGTTGATATTGCTGTGGTCTTTTAGTGCAAGCAGGAATATTTTTGTTGGTGCTTTAACATGATGGACCTGTCATGGTTGAGCGCCCTCCTAGTTGGTGCAGGCTGACTTGCCTTGGGTTACTGCATTGGCAGGAGACAACCTGCTTTTCTTTTTCTCTCATCAAGAGCAGCTAAAGATACTACAGTCTCTAAAGAAATTAAAAAGAAGACCAAAGAGCCCTTTGAAATTGAAAAGTTGGCTGACATTCTAGAGGATTTTAAAATGGTATTGAACCACCTATCCTCTCTCAGGCATTGGCATGTTTGTGCAAACTATTAAATGTAAACATTGACATTGAAAATCCATGTCTTGCTCTTATTATCTTCAGGTGTTGGTTGTAAGAAATGATCTTAAGATGGGTAAAGGGAAAATTGGTGCCCAGTGCAGGTGAGCCTTTGTTTTTTGGTTGTACCACTAATTTCCTTTTTCATTTGATGCAAACGTTTAGTGTTGAGACGAGTGATATAAATTTACAGATCAAGCCAGGTTGTGCAGAAAATGTTCTTTTATGTTTAAATGAATTCATTATGATTATTGATAGATCCTTTCCTAACCCATAATTTCTTGGATTAGATGGGATATGCTTATGCTTATTCCAGATGATAAATATCTGTCCAAGAAAAGTGAACCAACGATCAATTAGAACTATGAATACTATCAACTAAACAGGAGCAGTTCTTGGATGCTTGGGTTGTGATAAGCAGGGCTTCTTACAGCAGATCATACTCGATGAATGACTGAAACATTTGCACTCCGTTAGGTGGAACACAACACATGATAAATCCTTTGAGTCATGACATAGCATCTTGGAAGATATTGTTTGTAATTTTTGGGAATTTATTACCTCAAAACAAGATTTAACCCATCGTGTAACGTTGTATACTAAGTTCCTGTTGTGCAACATATGGTTTCACTAAGCAGCTGGTTGGTAACTCATTTCTTGCCATCTTTTATGCAAATGCTACTTCTTTGGTGGTTCCCCATTTTGCCATCTTTTATGATGGCTTTCTTGTAAACTTACAATCACTGACGTTTTGTATTTTTAAGAAATGGTCATCTGATGTTGTGATTTCTTTACCAGTTGTTATATGTCCCTGGGTTCATTTGCATATATTTTCTTGACTTTGTTCTATTGAATTCCATTTTCTTTTCAGTTCATAATCCAAATCCTTTTGCTTTTCTTTTCAATGTTTAGTCATGCAACTTTGGGTCTGTACAAAAAACTCCTTCATCGAGCACCAAAAGCTTTGGACAGGTAGAGCCCATGCACCGTTCTGTTGTTATACTGCTGCAAACCTTAGTTTTTGTGCTTGTTGTTCTGTCTCTGTCTGTGTGTGTCTCTCTCTTTCATATTCTTCCTTATGTTGTCAATATGCAGGTGGGAGATGTGTGCCCAGCCAAAGGTGGTTGTGAAAATTGACAGTGAAGAAGATATGCTAGTTTTGCAAGTCAGTGTGGTTTAAGATATATTCTTGTGCTTCATTTTTTGATAGTTATCATTGATACTCTTACTATTGTAAAGACCATCTAGCTTGTAGTTTACTGAATGCATATCAACAATTTATTAACAGAGAAGTTATGGTCAGAGGAAAAAGCCATATTATCATGTTAAAAGAAGTTATTGTGGTGCAAAAATTCACTGTTCTTTATTGAGTATTGAGTGAAAGAAATAAGTTGGTGGTTTTGCTTTTATGGATCCTGTAGCAGTTGCCTGATTTACTTGTTCATACAAGAGTGGTGAATGCCCTTTTCTTTAAGTTTTAGTTTTGTGAATTTGATGAGAATGGCAGTTAAAATAGTAGTTAATTCTTAGAAGAATATTTTAGTACACTTGCGGATAGTATCATGCTCAACTGATGCTCTGTTGTTCTGTATTCTATTTCATTTTCTAAATGGCATTTCTCTCTGCTTCATTAGATTTTTCCATCATTCTCTATATTCTATACAGAACAATTTAATGTCTACCTTGTGGACCTCCCTGCCTACAATTCTTCAATATAAAGCTTAGGATTTTGTTGATGTTTCTTTCTGTCATTGCCAAACCTGTCACTAAAAAATGCTTAACACTTTGCCGGTTGGAATGACAACAACTATTCTTTGGTCTTGTGTTTCTACATATCCTTTAAGGAGCTTTAATTTTTGTCGTGTTGTATCTTGATATCACATTTCCATAGTTTTATCAGTTATTAACCAGAATTTTAACTTTTCAGGGGAGGGCAAAATCACTGAACTTACCAACCCATATCACCATTGATGCAGGGAGAACTCAGATTGCACCAAGTGCATGGCATAGTATATGTTCTTTCTTCTTTCATAATTTATGTCATCATGATGTCGGTGGTTGAGCTCTTTCTATAAATTGCAGAATATGAGAGTTTGTCTTAGCCTGGGAATCCACTTATGAATTTAAGCTATTTGAAAAGAACTTGTGGACCCTCCACTCTGCCCTCTTTTCCTTCCTTTTCCGTTTCTTTTACCCAATTGTGACCCCTGGTTAATTTAGGGCTCTAGGAGGATTTAGCTAAGAGTGGAAGTCAAAGTATGAATATCATAATATGAAAATAAAAGAGATGGGAAGAAAGATAGTTTGAAAAGAGATAATAGGGGCTGAATAAGGAAGAGATTTTGATAAAGAATTTGGATGAAGAATCAAATTATAGGTTATCATTGCTTATTTTGATTTCATTGGGGTTTGTTCACCCTGTACCATAAAATTAGTGTTATGAAAACTATTGTTTTTTTGGAACAGTCAAATACTGGCTGTATTATCTTAAGTTATTGGACCTATTGGGACACTTGGCAAGCACAAATTATGGTGTCATTTTGATGCTTTTCTATGAATGTGCTAGAGACTTTACCGGTGGAAACATCAGTATTTTACCTATTATTAGAATTAACATTAGTAGAGGGAAACTTTGGTGTAACAGTAAAGGTTGCTCTTTGATGACCTAGAGGTCACAGGTTCAAGCAGAAACAGCCTCTTTGTCAGGGAGAAGATTGCGCACATACGATCATTTCCACATCCCACAATGTGGGAGCCTTGTGCTCTAGGGTGCCCCTCCTTTTTTTTTTACTTAGAATTAATACTAGTATTGAAAAGTGGCGTGGTGGGGTGCCAAGCATAATATTAATAACAAATTGTCTAATTATTAGAATTAGCATGCATTTCATAACTGTAGCTTTTGTTCAAACACCCATTACGTAGTTGCTTTTTGCTTAGCAATACAACGGTTTTACCATTTTAATAATCGAGTACTGCTCAGTTCATTTTCATTTCTCTGCATATTGTTGGAAGCAGCTGACTGCATTTAAGTATTTAGATGTTTCATTTAACTTGAACTTTTCTATAGCTTCTGCTCTCTAAAGGCATTTTTGTCTAATATGCCATATAATGAACCGGTAAACGTTGCTCTTTTATGACTTGGATGTCACGAGTTTAAGCGGAAAAAGCCTCTCTCTTAATGCAAAAGGCTTAGATCCCACAATGTAGGAGCTTTATGCACTGATTTCCTTTTTTTAATACCATATGTTGAAACTTACTAGTTTGTATTCTTTTTCAGATTCAAGGACAGTGATGGCTATTCTTGGTAAGTATATCTTTGTCTAAAAATTCTCTGAATTTCAATTTTTTGTTTTCTAATTCTTCCTTTTGTTTCCCTGGAATGTTTTTGTAGGACCTGTTGAAATGGTCGACGATGTAACTGGTGGACTGAAGCTGTTATAATGGTTTCTCAATGCAATTGAAACTTTATCAGGTGGTAAGGTAACCTCCTATTGTAGAACTTTGAGGAGCATCTATCTCCCTTTCCAAGGTTGTGGGCATTTTCCATCAACCTTGTTGAAAGAAAGATCACTTGGACCAAACCAGAAGCTGATTTTAGATCGTTAAGATTTTCATTACGGTTTTGTGATGATAGCGAAAAGTTGGTGGCAGGGAGGTTAAAGATAAATAGGGAACTATTTTTCAGATATTTGGATTATGAATTTGCCTGGCCTGGGCAACTGTACTGCTTCTAATTTATTGAGTAGGACGGGTTCTGGGTTGTCAAACTTTCAACTCATTCCCCATATTCATGATAAGCTTATTTTTTGCATGTAGTGATTCATTTCATAGTGTTTGTATGCTAATTTTTTATGATTAATTATGATTGGAAGTCAAGTCGATGCGCATCCGAATGGGGGTATTGTTGGGTTAAATATGAAAATTTGTCTTATTTTGGTCTCTTGGGATCCCTGCCTTCATATTATTTACTGAAGTTGGTATGAAATTTTGTGGATAATAATCATAGTAATGAATAATAATAATTAGGGTTATTATTATTATTATTATTAAAGTACGTTTTTATTAAAAATTACGATTATAATTAACGTATTATATTCTTTGATCAGATGATTATGAAAATAAGTTTTCCAAACTAAATAATTAATTAATTAAAACTGATTAAATTAATAAATAATTAGATTAAACTCAAGTTTATGCTTCGCACATGGTTTCAAGACTTTTTTGGTTACATAGTCAAAGGCTCAAAGTCTTTTTGGCATCTATTATTAGGGTTTGTATATGATGTATTGACTGTATATAATTTTTATACACTATTAATGCATCAGAGGTTGATATCTTATTAATTTACAAAATAAAAAATATGTCAAGCTCTTAAATGCAAATATAAATTACTTTTTTTAGTTTGATCATAATGACTTATTGATGAGATGTTAACCTCTTGCGCACTGACAGTGTATAAAAATTATATATTGTCAATGCATCATATATAAATCCTTATTATTATTATTATTATTATTATTATTAAAACTGGATACTGATTTACTATATAATAAAATTATCAATGGTTTTACCAAGCGACATCAATTCAATTCAGTTCAGTTTAATGATTAAAAAAATCAACAATAAAAAATATAAAATAAATACAGTAAAATGCATATAAATATATTGCATCATTTTTTTTAAAAAAATTTTCGTACTTTCTTACTCTTTGGCTCACCTAATGTGTATCATAGTCATATAATTCTTATACGCAATTGTTCCAACTTCCAATAGATTAGGGGAGCAATATAAAATGAAAAAAATTTGAGGTGAAAAAAAAAAAGCTATTTTAGCGTTGCAAATAAACGGTCTGACGTGACAATTCTAGTTAGCATATGCAGTTCGTCGCATTTTCCAAACTTAATTAACTCTCTATTTCTCCAGAGATTTTTGTGGAAGCACTGACTCCCAAACCAAAGTTTCCAGGTGAGTCTCTGGTTATTTATTTGAATTTTATAATATTCATTTACTGTTTTTTTTAACTAGAATCAAACTTGTGCTATCTCAAGGGTGTTTGATGAAATGTCTATGAGAAACTTTTTGTTTTCGAAATTGTCAGAAATGGCCAAGGGTTTGATATGGGCAACGGCAGAAGACTTGGCGAGAAACCGAGGGAAAGTTATTTCGTTGTACCGACAAATACTTCGGTGCCTTAACTCTCCGAAACTGGAACTCAATTTAGCAGCGTGGCTCGCGAAGAAAGCAGAGGCACGTGCCATTTTCATGCTGGGTTCTGAAGAGCGTTCCCTTCACAACATTGAAGATCTCATCGATGCCGCTGAATACTCTCTTTCCCTTTTGAAACAAGGCAAAATCCCCAAACATATCCAATAAAACTTCAAATAGATTGCTACAGTTTCTTTGCCATTTGTTGTGTCTGTTGATCGGACTTTCAAAATTTTCGGATAAATTTTAGCAATGCTCATAATATCAACATTGAACCCAAACTCTTATTTCGGATGCTTTTAATTCTTATTATCATTTATTGAATAATTCGATTCTTCACTTTTTTGATTTATGGATTTTTTTTTTGTTTGATATTTAAGGATAGTTTGCCTTGGTTGGAGATGAAATTTTTTTGTTCTGTGAGTTTTTAATGAAATTAATCATTGAATCAGAGAGCAAATGAAGTTTCATTGTGGAGAAAAGAACACTCTAGAGACTGAGGGGACAGCAGCATTCAAAATGAGAGAAAAAGATGAAGAGGCAAAGAACCATAAGAGAGCCTACCATGAAACAATTCTATGCTACGTTGGTTCTGCTCTTCAGCGGCATGCAAATGGTTTTGTGCCTTCAAAATTTTCCTAGCATTGGAGACTTTTGTAGCAGGCTGGCTAACCAACCAAAGGGTCTTTTTCTGTTTTGTTCCACGTCTGGCTACTGGGCTAGGGTTTTCTTATTTTGGTCAAAATAGGTATAGCATAGGTGGTCTATGAAACTGAGGTAGTGACAAAGAAAAAAATCATGAGATCTTAGGTTATGTTTAGATAAATATAAGTAAAATAAAGTAAAGTGAAAAAGAATAACCTTAAACCATCAGGGTTGGCGTGAGAGGTTCGGCACTTTCGTTGGGTCTGGGGTTCGAATTCGACCCCGCTCATGTATGAAAAAATTTTGATGGCCAGCACTTTACCCCTTCGTGAGTTGACCCGGTGCGAACGGGGATTAGTCTAGCTGTGGTTCGGCTTAAAGGTGCCATCCCATTGTTGGGGCCCTTCCAGGACACCTCGTGGGAGACCAAAAAAAAAAAGAGAATAACCTTATGTTTGGATTAGACAAACTAAAAAAAAAAAAAGAATGGTTCTGTTCACACTCATAAAATTAAGTCTCACACCTTATTTAGACATTTTTTAGACCAAAATACCCTCAATTAAAAATATAGTTTTATCCTTATTTATAAAAATTTTTGATACTCTTGAAAATTCATTTTTGAATTTTTGAGAGTAATAACTTACTTCTAGGAAGCATGCTTAGCATCATGAAAGCATGCTGCCGGGAGGCATATTGACCTTGTACTGCCCCAGGTAAGTAATTTTTTGTGGGGCCAATAAGCTCTTTTGACATAGACTTGCTGCAAATCAAGATTGCTATTTTTTTCTTATTAACAAAATCAAAATCACTCCAAATTAAAAAGATTAATGAAAAAAAAAAGAAAAATGTAATTCAAAAATGCATAATTACAAAATTATCTTTTATTCTTTTAGTTTTATTTTGTTATCATAACTTATTAATGGAATAATAATAAATTGATATAATTTTATTTCTTTTCTTCCATTTTTCAACTCTATCAAACAATGGAAGAAAAGAAAATTACATTTTCTTTCACATTTTCCATCCTTACCAAGTACACCTAAAAAAAATTAATATTTTTTATCTCTTCATTTTTTTTCTCCCTCTAATTTTCTTTTTCACCCTAACAAACAAAGTTAAGAAATTAAAAATAAATCCAAACTTACCTCATTTTTCAAACTTAAATTTTTTTTGTCCAAACTTGTTTTTAAATACAATAAATAAATCCAAACCCATCCAAATATTATTTATTTAAAAAAATAATAAAATATAAAAATATTAAAAAAATAATTAATTAGTATAACATAATAAAATCAAATAAATTATTACAAAGAGAATACAAAGAATATGAAAATTAAAATTAAAATCTAAAAAAATAAAGTTCAAATTAAATTAAACAAAAATCAAAAGTGACTAAAAAATATATTAATACAAAAATAATAAAAAAATTATAATTACAGAATCAAATTAACCTTCAACTTAAAATGATAAATTCATGCCTGACCCATTTTTATCAAGTCTCAATTTCTAAGCTCTAGTCATTTAATGGGTTGAATATTTTGTCCAAGCCCACAAAAATTTGAAATACAAATAATCTAACCCTTGAAAAAAAATTAAGTAGCATGTCATCTTTCCTTTTCTATATCCAAAAAATTGCATGCGTTTATAACAAAACTTCTACACCGGCTAAATGAAGCCCCACGAGCATTAAGAGGACAAGAACATGAAGAAAGAATCAAAGTAGCTAAGTTAAACAAAGACAGATCTATCCTACCACCAATTGTAAATTCTTCTCGGTTCATCATTGCCAAAATTGCTGAACCTTGATGCCGAAAATCTATGAGCATTCTTTGGATTAGAAGACCAAGAAACCGATATACGACCACCAGAATTTAAAGTCAACTTTTTTCGTCCCTCCTTAAATGGTGTTGAGGAAGCATTCCGATGGTTTCTCGGGGGCTTCCTATTGGAGAAATCTCCAGGATCCTCTGTAATCCAACCACCTCTTTGTTTTGTTTTTCGTGGCGTACTAGAGCCTTTTTCTTCAAACTGGATTTTTTTCCTTTTGGGGCTCTTCCCATGATCATGAGGTGCAGACTTGCATCCCAATGACTCTTTATTTTCTCTACGAGGTCTTACTCTTACATTTGGGGTAGATGATTCACGATTTCTTTTACCAACCTGCTTACAAGTAAAAAAGTAGTCTTCGTTGGTAACATATCAAGCAAAACTACTGTTCTGCACGTAAGAATACGTAAATAAACAATGGGAGTGGATTCTAAAGCTCCTGCAATGTACTGAAATTCACCTTAGGAGAACAGCATTCGCGTGCAAAGTGTCCTGCTTCTCCGCACTTGTAGCATAAGCCAGATGAGGCAGTACCAGTGGTGCATTCTCGTGCAAAGTGTCCTCCTTCACCACACTTATAGCATAAGCTAGGTGGCCCATTGTCAGTGGTTTCCTTGGTTTCTCCACGTGACCTAATGCATGACTAAATTAAAGAATTCCCGTGTCAAATGTACAGTTACCAATTTATAAGAAAGGAACATTTACAAAAGCAAAAAAAATAAAATCCTGTGGATGAGAGTAACTATTTCGAAGAAGAATGTTCATGCAAATGAAAATTCAAAAAATAGTGGTCTCTGGATAAATAAAATGAGGTTAGCAAATAGATAACTTTCAAAGTAAACTCTATCCAGTTAGCTTGGGAAGAGCATTGGAATAATATTAATGAACAGAGGTAAAATAGGTTTTTTATATCTTTCAGAAACAATGGGGAATCACATGCACGGTATCCAAATTGTTGAAAAAGAAATAGAATAATGCAAAACAAAGCACACAATAATAGATAGATCATATCACAATACTCATAACAAGAACTGGAAAAAGTATATTAAAAAAAGATACAAGGAAAAGATCAGTGGACGTATTGAGAATTAAACATCAACACACTGAAAATAAGTTAACTGACAGTAACACAACACTTCCTGCAACAGAACCCATACACCCTATTAATTCTATGAAAATATGAGCA
The DNA here is from genome assembly GCA_032173925.1 of Heritiera fomes. Taxonomy (NCBI): domain Eukaryota; kingdom Viridiplantae; phylum Streptophyta; class Magnoliopsida; order Malvales; family Malvaceae; genus Heritiera; species Heritiera fomes. Next base: position 20,231,808 of record JAPDPM010000001.1, on the reverse strand, counting down.
CATCATGTAAAACTCACCAAACCAGTATGACCCAGTTGGCCACATCTGTAACAAGAAACTTCTTTTGAACTGGTATCAACAAAGTTAACACAACATAAATGGCCAAAACTCTTGCAGATATAGCATTGTATTTCCTGATTCGGGAGAAAAACATAAGGAATATGGTTAGAACAAGAATCCTAACAGAAAAACATCAGCAACAGCAATGGAAAAGACAACAATTAAGAATACTACTAGGGAACATGAAGATACCTTGATATCATCATGCGAATAGTCATTCCTGCATGAAAACATGTCATGCCCGGAAACTCCACATCTTAAACAAATTTTACCTTGCATAGAGCCACTTTTGTTTTTGTCTGGACAATCTTTTGCTCGGTGACCACTTTTTCTGCAGATGAAACAATCTTGTGCCTAAAAGAAAGTTAAAGTTATAAGCATGCCAATAATAATGACCCAAGTTAAAAAAATTTTCTAAAAATGCTATTAACAATCAGTAGCTGGACACTTTCTAATTTCTGTGTGAAAGTGAAACAAATTGAGGAAAACCATAAATAAGTGGTAAGTAAATGACATCTCCACTGTTTGGATCTACTAACAACTCAAAGAGCTAAAGCCTACCCAAAAGCAAAGAGGGACCTATCCCATCCTCTCGACCAATAAAAGATATGGTCATAAAGAATATCACACTGTCAAGAATCTACCTTTACAAAGGCAAAAAAATGCATGCCCAACCATTTTCCAGAAAAAAAAAAAGAATTTAACGTAACTTCTAATAGATGCATTTGCCTCTTCTGAAAAGAAAAAAAATTAACAAAAGGGCCTACCCACTTCCAACACATAAAAAGGCACAGAACAATCAGAAAGACATTAACTTTAACAAACAGCTACCCATTAAAAGCCATGGTCCATGATATGTCATTAAGTTTCACATCAGTCCTTTTGCTTCATACCTTTGAGCACTGTCTTGCACCATGATCCAAACTCCCACAAAGAAAGCATGACTTCTTCCGCTTTGAAGCAGATTTACAGTTCACTGCCATATGCCCTTCTTCACCACAATTATAGCATGTTTCCCAACCACTATCTGGAGGATCAAAGTACCTTGGCCCACGCTGATATAATAAATATAAAAGTGATAAAGAACCAAACCATCATTTCTCTTCAAAACCTTAGTTCAAAGCAAATATTTTAACTCACAAGAAGCTTCCGGAGCACAATATTGTCAGATATGTCACAAGAGGAAGTCTTAGCCGTCTGAGCCTCCTCAACTGTCTCAACCTTCTCTATCATCTCAGCTTTATCTCCGTCCTCCGTAATGATGACCTGATGCAATAAAAAAAAAAATTGCCTCATAAGAGATTGCAAAGTTCAAATTAAAAAATCAGCTGCAAGATTGAATCTAGTACAACATTTATTCAACAATTCATTCCACAAGAGAAAACAATGCATAAGCAGCTGCAATGAAAAGAATCACAGCAATAAAAGCAATGTTGTTAGCCAAAGTTCTAATTAAAACAAATTTTGGAAGCCAAGCCAATTTTACCAATCTAACTGTATACCAGCATAGCAGAGTAGTGTTATTGGAATTACAAAGTTCAAATAAAGATACGATTCTTTTCCAGCATTATCCCAGCAGACACTAAAACTGTTATGCCCATAAATTACTCTAAGGGAAATATGATAATATTAATACCGGTACCTATATATAAAGGCAAGATGGCCGCCACAGAGGCAGGTCTCTCTCTATCTCTCTAGTCTCATTTCACTCTCATTTTACTTGATATCTCTACCTATCTATGAGATACTAACTTGGACATTGAAACACCAATTCCAGCATCCCTTGACCATTTTAGTCTTACACATCCTTCAACATAAATAACCATGACAAATGTGTACATCATTATCATCAAAGCCTTTATCCCAATAGATTGAGGTAGGCAAATGTGTACATAAACAAAAATAAAAATTTCAAAATATCAAATCAATTTTAACTAAAATCTATAACAGACATTCTATCAAAAACAATAAAAAAAAAGCCAGTTCATGCTGAAGTTCACGGGAAAAGAAGGTCAAGTTTTCTCCGGAAAGAAGGCCTTGCATGAACCCAGAAAAGGAAAAGAACAAAAGCCAAGAAGTTAATAACCTGACAAACAGAAAACAGTTCATTCAACAACATTTATCCATCAATTCATTCAATAACATAGTTCTGAACAAAGAACTAAAAGGAACCGGCATTCAAAGTGTCATGGCAACATAAACAATGAGGATCCCTCACAGTCTGATTTGCAACAGTTATGGTAAGCCATCCTAATTTCTAAGCTAAATTCACGCCATTTGAAATTATAATAAAAGTTCAACAAAAAATTATGATTCTGTGCCTGCATCATCTCATCAATTATATGAAATGAATATTTATCTTTTTCAAATCAATTTCAGCTAAAACTAATCTTCCAAGCAGTTCATTCGATCAAAACAATATAACTGAAAAAAAAAAGTAACAACAAAATTTTAACCTTTTCAATTTTTGCTTTCTTCTTTTTTCTTTTAACAATCTTCTTACTTTTCACATCCAAATCCGCCTCTTCACTGCCGCCACTGGTACCAGCTACATCGGATCCCCCATTTGAAGACGAAGAGACCAAATCCACCAAAGAGACGACGTCTCCGCCATCCGAAGCCTTATCTATTCCTTCATTAAACCTCGCCGCTTTTACCACTAGTGCTTTCTCCACGATCTTCAAGCTAAGGTCTTCATTGGCTTCCTCGTCGTCACTGCTGCTTAATACCATCAATGGCTTTGAATCTAACGGTTCCGATTCGTTCTCTTCTATCTCAAATTTTGCTGATTTTCCATTGCCTTTCTTCGCCATGACGATTTTTAGGGATTGCTTTTTTTTTTTTTGAGCAAGGAAAGATTCGAGACGGTGGATGGAAAGTAGGGTTTTCAATTTTTTTTTCCTTTTGTATATTGGATTTAGCGGTCGAAATTTGAAATTAGTAGTTGGGCCGGGTATCCACTAACTAAGAATAATCCAGTATTATGGGCTTTGTATTTGATCTTAAGACTTAAATAACATGAGAAAATCAACTTTTGACCAAAAAAACATCATCTATTACACAAGGGTAAATGATCGGGTCAGATAACTCATATCGGGTTTGGGTGGGAAATTTTTTTTTATATGAAATCAATTTAGATCAGGTTGAATTCAAGTTAAAGAAAATTGATCTATTTTAGATTTGAATCATCTCAGATTTAGATTAAGTCGAGTTCGAAACAATTTCAATTTGAATTAATTTGAGTTTAAATCAATATTAGTTTCAAATTAGGTTTGGTTTCTTTAACTTTTTTAATCAAATTAGATTAGTTAAGTTTGGATTCAAGCCAATTAGATAGATTTTTTTACTTAGAATAATTTGAATTTGGGTTAATTTGAGTTTGAATCAATTTCAGTTTAAATTAGGTTTGGTTTCGTTGACTTTTCTAATCAAATTGAGTCAGTTGATTTTGAATTTAAGGCAGTTAATGGATTTTTGAGTTAGGTCAATTATTGTTACCTCTAGTGTGATGCATCTAGTAAGAAGATGAATTGGAACCATATTTTTAAAAATCACATGACTTATGAATTAGATTCTTTTTATTGCATATTGATAATAAATTTGGGATTGAAATTTTTAAAATATTTTTATAGTTGGTTTGATAATTTTCTTTATAATATCTCCACTATTGTTCATAAATTGATTCTATACTTTTCATCTTGTTTTTGTTGTCTATGATAATTGTCAACTCTAGGTATCTAGAAACGATTCAATGATCGTTGTTCATGACAAGCCCAATGGCATTTCTTGCATTGATAAGAATGTTAATAAGGATGGTAACGGATAAGGTACCTATTAATGTTGAAGCACCTAAATCCAATTATATTTTACAATAATCAAACATGATCAACTATCTGAATATATTAATTTTTACTACTCAAAATCTACCCATATAATATAAGAAGAGTTTATATATAACGAACTGACAGTATCTTTATATACTATCAATGCACCAGAGGTTAACACCTCATCAATAAACAAACTGAAAAGATGTTAAGCCCTTAAAATAAATACAAGTAAATTTTTTTTCAAAATTCTCATAAAAAGCTTATTGATGATGTGTCAATCTCTGGTACATTGACAATGTATAAAAACCATACACTATTAGTGCATCATATATAAAACCATAAAAGAAATACGATCAATTACCTGAACTCATTAAATACTCGCTTATTAAGTCAAAGTTTGACTTTCAAATTAAAATCAATTTTAATGATATTATTAAGAAAAATAAATTAATAAATTTAAATTAACTCATAAAAATTAAAAATCATAATTAAAATAAATAATTAATTAAATTAAGCATTACATTAATAATAAGTAATTTATAAATAAATATATAATAAGAATTTATATATGATGCACTGACTGTGTATAGTCTCTATGTCATGTTAATGCATCAGAGATTGACACATTATAATAAGCCCTTATGAGTAAATTTGAAAAAAAATTATTTGTATTTATTTTTAAGGGCTTGGTATTTTTTTAGTTTATATATTTATGAAGTATCAACCTCTAATGCATTGATAGTGTATAAAGACTATACATTATTAGTGCATCATATATAAACCTATATAATGATATATAAAAATTATAATTTATAATCAGGTTTGGATAGTAGGATACCCTAAGAATAAGATCACTATTTGAGTCCTATCCAAACCCGTGACAGGTCGTAAAGTTATTATCCAAATTAGGGATGTACTTGATCTGAATTGAGACAATTCAATATTAAACTCAAGCTCGGCTCAAGCTTTGTTTTTGAAGCTCGAGCTCGATTAAGCAGAATACTCAGGCCGCTTAAGCTCGACTTGATAGGCTTGATTTTGTCAATTTGTAACTATATATTTTGAGAGTAAAATAGTAAGTTAATAATAAAATATTAAATATTTATTAAAAAAAGTTCGATAAGGCTTACAAGCTGCTCGAGTAAAGTATAAAAAAGTTTGAACTCGACTCGATTCGTTACTCGATAGCTCGAACTCAAGCTCGGCTCGAAAATAAATGAATTAAACTCGAGTAATCATCGAGTTGAGCTCGAATAGTTTTATGAGTAACTTAACTCATTTACATCCCTAACTCAAAGTCTTATCTGAACCCGAACCTAATTGTTAAATATCCTAATATTACTTAATCAGATCAAATAATACAAAAAATTCATTGATAATGTATCCATTAATATGTTGTACCGGACCCAGATGCTTGCTATCATGTACCGAATAAACACAACCCAAGCATCACAAAGTCGACGTCCCATATCAGTCTTCGAGGACAACCCATCAGAGCCACCTTCCACCTCATGATGCTGATGGGATTGTCCTGATTATCCAAATTTTCCTGTAAAGGAGGAGATATCAAAGTTTGTTCAGTGAAGTGAAGAAGTGACCTAGTTTTAGAGCCTTCTAATTGTTCTGTTGAATGCACTGTGAATCATGCTCTTATATCATATTATCTTTTGCTCACTGTTAGATGGGAGGAGTCAATTTAGGCTCTTGGACCCAGTGACCATATAAGACACACCAAATAATTGTGGTAATAAAAATCTGGTCATTTTCTCCGTAACCTTCAACGTGCTTTTTTATCCTTTTCCCTTTTTTATTGCAAGCCCAAAGCTATCTTGAAAATAGCGACACGCGCGCCACGCCAAAAATGTGAGGCTTGATGGATGGTTAACGAACGAATAAAACTGTGGTTAGTCAAAATACATAAAAAATTAACCTATAAGATTGATTCAATGATGTAAACTTTTACTGTATTTCTGAATGAAAACAATTCATAAAAAAAGTTCTGTATTCAAATCATCATTAAGTCAAATTTTTTAAGATCAATGCTAACCACACAATATAAGCGAGCAAAAAACCCAAAATGCTATGAAAACACTTTATGATTTAATAAAAAAAATACATGAAAAATTATTCTATGTGCAGGTGACAGACAGGTTTATAAGATCATCTTCGTTACAAAGTGGTCGATGGGAATCAGATATAAACCAATTCAAAGGACAGTGACCCAAAGGGAACTTCAAACACAAGAAATGACAAACTCCCTTTACGATCTTGCTTGTTTTTCTTAGGAAAAAGCATGGTGATGTTTGTAGAAATTTCGCTCGACATTTTACCCAACTGGAAACCCATTAACCGCTCAGGCTGTAATAAGCTTGCACTTGCAACCCATGAAGCATATTTCGTCAGTAAAATATTGGGGAAAACACCGTTCTGTCGGAATGTTTGGTTAATTCCAACTCTTGTGCATTAAATCATCTACTAGAATTCATTCACATCAGTAAGCCACAAGATAACAAACATGCAACCACATATTTGAAAGTATAGTTCATTGATAATTTGGAAGTAGGAAATATACCAACAACCTCCCGACTGAAATAATTAAGAAAGAGTTGTGGTATATTAAAAAGTTCGAGTTTGAATCCAAGCAGCCTTACCCTCTCTCCAATGAACAAAAAATAAAAAGAAAGTAAGAATATGCAGCATATGGGAGTGACAACTCAAAATATCTGAAGAGCATGCATGCATGAATGACAAAGACAAAGGTAAACAAGAAATTTTCCTTGTTCTAAAGTGCAGAAGGATGAATATGAATAAAATTGGCATATATAAGAAATTGATGCTGAAACGTTGGAATGCCATCTATTATTATTATTATTATTATTATTATTATTGTTATTATTATTATTATTTTTGTGTAGCAAACATATCAAACAATATGTGACAAACTAGCCTACATTTAACTATGTTCAAACTAGAAACATAACTCAGATGACAATACCCATACTTACCATGCTGGTATTTACAGTCTTTTTGCAAATTAAAGGATTAAACCTTGTGCAGATGAGGGCTTGGTAGGTTGCTCACTAGTAGCAGGTTTAGCAGCTTTAGGAGATCCAGACTCATTAATCTGTGCATAGCCTTCTTGTTTTTGAGCATGTTGTTCCTCAGCCAAAACTTTTTCTTTTGTCTTCTGCCCCACATCACCTGCTGCCTTGGCAACCCTGTTGAATGCACCAGTAACCCATGAGGCTCCAGTCAAAACATAACGATTCTTCACAATAGCAGAACCAGCATTGCTGACTGTCTGCTCAGCAGCTGCAAATGCAGACTTGGTCTTCTCAGAAACCTGAAACTTCTGGTCCATTTCCTTCACTTTGTCATTCACAATGGTTGTGCCAGCACTAATTTTCTCAGTAAAACCAATCTTCTGGTCCAGAGAAGCAACTTTGGCAGATGCAGTTGATGTGAACTGGTGCTTCTCATCAAAGGCTTTTGCTTTGTTCACTGTATCTTTGCCAAGAATGAATCCCCTGGCTAGCATGCTGCTTACAACATCCTCTGCCTTCTGGACAGCAGATTCAGCTTGGCCAGCACCTCTGTTCTCTGTTGCCTGAGGTGATTGAACAATTCATTCACATTAGAAATCATCATTCAGTAAGTGAAATCAACTCAGATTGCTGTAGGTTATGACATTACAGGTGTTGCAGAGGCAGTAGCAGGTGGCTTGTAATCAGGAGCCAGCTCTACGGTAACGGACTGATCAACAATTGTTGCCCCCTGAAACAACCATGTAATCTGAACTCAAAAGAATGAAACAAAAAACTTCTATACAATCAATCAACATTAGCCTTTAGGAGAAACTACTCTTCTGTGAAAAGGTTAACCAAACTATGAAGCACTTCTGATTAACAATAAAAGGGCCACCAGGATACGCCCTCACCTCTTCCCTTCTTCCTCTGTACTTTTTCCCTTATGCAAGAAAATGGGTTGAAGCAACAAGGGAAGAACAATTTGATGTGTAAAAATCAAGTCAAACAGATCTTTCTACAAAAGAATGTGATTCTAACCCACAAAAAAGAAAAGGTAAACAAAAATAAATACATCTTGAAACCATGATAGTAACCCAAAAAGCAAAATTGCACATTGAGGAACCAATTGCAAGCTATAGCAGAATAACTACTGTTTTACCACATGATTCCCAAATGGCCAACCTGAATTTTTGTGAAATCAAATTAACTATTCACAAGTCAGAAAACACATACAAATTGAAACTTCGGGCACACAGGTTTTAAACACCATCCAAATATGGAACTAGATTTGATCAGTTCCTTTAAATCAATTATCATAAAACAAAAGCATAGTGTGAATTCAGATATAAATCCAAATACTCAGTCAAATGCAGACAAGGATTTACATATGTCTTTGGCAAATCTTACATCAAAGGCAATGTCTTTTAGTACAAATAGTTGCTATCCTTTAACTAATAAAACTTTAAACAAAATGGGCATTGGCATCACACCAGCAATGCATTAGGTATTCACTTTAAAAAGCACATCACATGAGATACCACAAAAGATTTATAGAAATTTTAATCCCATATATGTTAGACTGACCATAGATTTAAAGACATTTTATTCCCATATTATGTTAGGCTAACCATTTTCCTTCTAACAAAAGCATAAACTCCAATTATGTGATGCATGTGGGAGAGTCAGTTAAAACAATCAACATGATCAATAGAATGCTTAGAAGAAATGAGAGAGGTGTGTACTGAAAGAAGAACAGCAGTCTCTGCTCCCTGTGGATCCTTAAAAGCAACATATGCTATTTGAGATCGCTCATTATCACTGAAAGAAAAAAAATTGAAAGCAGTAAGAAACCAAGACCGGATAGCATTTACAAAATTACATAACATCAGTATACCAGTACAACTTCATCGGTCAGCAGACAGGAGAAGTTGTTCAACAATTTTACCACTTTTCTTCGTATCCCATACAAGAGAGAAGTGCTTTCATATAAAAAAAGATAGTGAAACTTAAATATCTTGGTTATAACTAACCCACGCATTTCAACATGTTCAATTTCACCAGAGAAGGAAAAGAACTCCTTGATATCTTGCTCGAATGCACCCAATGAAACGTTGCTCACTTTCACTGATTGGATCTGTCAAAAAAAAAAAAATGTAAACCCCAAAACAGATAAAGCATCCTCTATCCTACATTATTAAATGCATTTACCAAGAAACTATCCCATATCCTTTTAGGCTAAATGCAAAACAAAATTTCCATCAGGTTTCAACCTCATAGAGAGTTAAAATCTTAGATAATAATCACACATACGCGCTTGCAAACATACAGATAATTAATTGTTAAATTCAAATTAGGAAAGGCTTTAGAGCTTGTCAAATTCTGCAAATTTTCAATTTTTTTTTAAAGGAAGCATTAATTAAGCATTTTTCTTCAACCCCAATAAATTCCCTGTTAGCATAGAAATTTATTATGCATGCACGAAATGAGATCAAACAGATCCATGTTTGTACTCCGTACGAAAAAAAATCAAATGCACAAAATAACTGCAGAATACTAAACTCAAATTATATTATATCCTTCTGATAAATGAGACCTTAAATAATTAAAAAAAATTATAAATTCTCTTCCATTTTCAGATTAAATTGAAAAAAGAGAAAAACAAAAAACTACTAACTAAATTACTGATGTTTATATTAGAACAAGAATAACTTAGATCTTGAAGTTGATACTGAATTGGAAAATATAAAATTTTTTATATATAAATTCATTTTCTTATCGTCAAAATTTCTAGCCGACCAAACAAGATATCAGAAAAAAAAACCATAAAAATTGCACTTACCGCCATGAAGTTCCGTTTATGGCATAAGAGATCAATCTTTCTTTACAGGAAATTTTTTGCCTTTTGCTACCCTTCCTTCCCGACAAAATTTAAAGGAAACGAAAATATTTCTGAGTCAGAAGTTATGGCGTTAACGTCAAGTTACACGGTGAACAATAAATACCCTCTGCAAATATCCTTAATATAGATCTTTAATTATCATGCAGCGAAGAATAGTACCTTGTTGAAATGTGTATTTTTGAAGCTGCATCGAGGGTATTTTGGGAGTATTTGTGCAATATAAGAAGCGTGGTGATTGTAAGTTTAAGTAGAGTCGGGTATACCGTATATATGAATATGATTTGAGGGCGTTGACGCGTGAAACTTTGAAGGAACGTGGTCACGAAGTTTTCATTTTCGGGGTTCAATCCATCAATTTTTTTATTTATTTTTATTGGGAAATGTTAATTTTTTTAAGCATAATTATTAGATACATTTATGGTGAAGTTTTTTACTTCATAAATTGTATTAAAATTATGATATTTGTTTTATAAAAATATTAAAAAATAAAAAATAAATAAAAAATATCTATCATGTTTTAATTTTGTTTATGAGTAAAAAAATTCTACCTACACTCTATAGTGTAATAATATTTTTTTTAGAATTTATATATGATATATTGTCAGTGTATAGTTTTTATATACTGCTAATGCATTAGAAGTTGATACTTCATCAATAAATCTTTATGAGCAAATTAAAAAAATTTATTTATATTTACTTTTAAGGACTTGACATATCTTTTAGTTTGTCAATTGATGAAATGTTAACCTCTAATAAATTGAAAATGTATAAAAATTATATATTATTGATGCATTATATACAAATTGTTTTTTAAATCTTAATCTTTTTTTTCTTACAAAGTTATATTGTGTTTATTTCCTTTTTGGGCTTTTTACAAGCCAGAAAATATCGATGTTGGGCTCTCTGATGGACGTAGGCTATTAATTAATTCGAAGGTTTAATTGGGCTTGTCCGTTTTCAACATCCCAGCAACTGTTTCTCCTTGATCATAAACCCTAGACACAGCTCTCCAATCCTCTCAAATTTCAGAAGGGTTTTGCTTAAACCGCCAGTTACACACTCTTTGCTACCTTCATTCCCTATTAGTACGACTTAACAACCATTCTATTGAGTCAAATTTTTTGAATTAAACTCAGACGCCAAGAAATTAGATTTCCTAGCAATGGGAAAGAGAGGGAAGAGCTCGAAGAAAGACAACAGAAACCGTAAGAGAAGACACCGACACGACGATGCCGTCGACCCTGAAAACGTCGATGACGAAATTGATGTTTGTAAGTTTAATTTCCTTGTATTTTCGTAAATTATGTATATTCCTCTCATTTTGTCTCTTTTATAAAATTGTTTGTTCATTCACTTTGCAGTTCATAAGCAAAGGGATGTTGTTCCATTAGATATGAATGGGGATGTTGGAGATTCAGATGAAGATGATGAACATCCTGTTTTTGATCTTCAGGTTCTCATTTTCCCTTGATTTTTTCATTTTTAAACTTTAATTGTTCAAATATTCTAATTCATTAAAAATTTAATTTTGTTTCTTATTTTTAATCAATTTTATTTTATGTTCTGAAGAATGTTAGAAAAAAGAGAAAAAAAAGAGAAGGATTTCTGTTTTCTACACATTAATATAGAAAATAATTGGAGTAGAATCAAGTTTGAAAAGTAAAACCACAAATATTGGAAATGATTGCGTGAGGATGGAAAGTTGTAGATAATACATTTTCCAGAAGGCGGGTAGAATATTTTTAATTTTCTATTACTCTTATTCGTTGTGTCATTGTTTCTCCATGTATAGGATATGGATGATGATGAAGAGGAGGATGAGGAGGAAGATGATGATGATATTGATGATGCCCAAGTTTCTAAGTTTGCAGCAAAAAGTAAGAAGATAGTTCAGAATATGTTACATTTTGTTGCATTTTTTTATGCCATCGTAATGACGATTTGACATACATTTTAAACAACTTTAATTACAAGAATGCAAAATGATTTATTTGTGTTATCAAATTTGCTGACATATTTTGCATTTTATTTGCATTAATATACTATCGTTTGTTTCCTTTCCTTTTCATTGGAAATATGATTTAACATGATAAAGTTGTTTAACGTGTATTGCTATATATTTGCTTGTTTATGTGGGGTTTTGTGGTTTAGATACTTCAGTCTTGGTTTAGAAGAATGGTTCCCAATGTTTCTGCAGCACTAACCAACTCCCTCTGTCTCTCTCTTTCTTTTACCGTTAATGTACTTGTATACTTCTGAAATTGGTTCTGTTTCATAGAAGAAACTGGCTTAGTTATAGATTTTCCTTCTGCTATTTTTTTCTCCATTTCATATGATTTTGCAGGTGATATTTTAGGTAGATTTATCTGCTTTATTTTCTGATGCAGCTTTTACAAGTATTTGTAGTTTATATTTGGTTGGAGATACATTTCTATCAAATACTCATTTCATGTGATCTGCAGTTGCAAGGCAACATAAACTTTTGAAAGCAAAGTTTGGTGGAGTTGATGATGAAATACACGATGAAGAAGAAGATGATGAGGACGAGAAAGAAGAAATGGCTCCATGGGGTGGAATAAAGAGCAAATATTACGGTGGTGATAATCGTGATTTTGAGGTAAGAATTTAAATTCCAATTTTCCAGTTCCTTGTATCCTGTTTACTTGACTGCATTATTTGCCACCACTTAATTTTCAAATAAGGTTGTTTGTGAATAACTAAGTTTCAAATGAAGATGCTTTTATGTATTATCTTTTGAAATAGATGAAAGATTTTGATTTGTTGTTTGATGTGCTCTTGAAGTTGCACTCAAGTGATGATGAGGCTCCTATGGAAGAGGAGGCTGAGGTGAAAGAAATACAAAAGGAAAGAGTGAAAAATTTATCAATTGAAGACTTTGGCCTTGAAGATACTAGTGAAGATGAGACTAACAAAGAATTGACGTTAGAGGTGAGGCTTGCTATCTATCCTTTAATTTTGATATTGAAAACATTATTTGCTTGAGAAAGGACATACAAACTTCAAAGATATCAGTCACTGAGAAAATGTTTCTGGTACAGGAAATTTCAGCAAAAGGAAAAGGTGGAAAATTATCCTTAGTTAGTGAAGAAGCTGTGGATGACCTGGCTACTTTTGAGGAGGTCAAGAAAGATTTGAATGCTTTGTCAAAGGAAGAACAGATGGATGTGGTGCACAGGTGTGGTGTTTTTCTTTCTTTCTTTCTCTTGTTTGGTAGTTTCATTTTCTACTATTGCTTTTATGTTGGTATGTTTCATAACTTCCATTCATATTCCTGTTATTTGGATATTCTGTATATCTGTTTAAGCATTGTTAGATATTCTGTATATCTGTTTGTTAATTATATGATCCTTGTTCATGTCTGATGTTTATCAATCTTCTGGTTGTAAAGATCTTAATTCTGTCAATGCTTCTTATCTAATACATTGTCCCTTTGATAACATATTTGGGTCATGGAAGTTCTCTTTCTCTCTGGATCGATGGTATAAATGAGCTTGTAAGATAAATTTTTTTGAATTGTCTTTGAAATTTTAGATTAGACAGACAATTTTTTAGTTCTGAACCTAATTATGTCAAACTAGAATTCCTTAATCATTGTTTTTGTACGATTGAATATTTAACCAAGATTTATTAACTAGAACTATTCTTCTCAGTTATTATATTACATGGATCAGATATTTACTTTGTATTTATTTTTTTTTGGATGGGTTTGAGCATTGGTTGCTTTGTTTTTCTTATTCTTACCTCATGGTTACAAGCTAATGGTTTTGCTCCTCAGTTCTGCTCCAGAATTAATTGGTCTATTGTCAGAGCTGAATGCTGCACTCAAAGAGCTTGAAAGCAAGGTTGATCCACTTTTAAGGAAGGTATTCTTGTTCTTCTCGTTTCTTACTTCTATTTTCAAACAGAATGGTAATATTATGCTTGATCTTCCAACTGCTTTTGGCTGATTGATTTATGCATGTTCTGTCCGTCTAAGAAACTTCAATCGTGTAGCTTGAGTGGATTACATGAATTATTTTTTGGTTAATTTTGCAATGGAGTTCTTGGAATCCACCAAGCAAAGTGATGGTCACGATATTTCCATTTTGAAACTAATTAATTTATTAATTTTCATAAATATATCCTAATGGAACATGTGTCAACCCTCTAACCCTTAATTGTGGAGTTGAACCACTGGTGTGTAGGATAATTTTTCTTACTTTAAAAGGATAATTTCAGAATTTGGATATAACCTAATTTCTGACCCCTCATTTACTTTGTATGTTTTACGGACATGTTAAAGGAGTTTATGTATTTTGAAGGTTAAAGAAGGGAAGGTCCTTGTGGAAGGTGGGATGCGCTATCTGGAGGTGAAGCAGATTCTTTTGCTGGCCTATTGTCAAGCAATAACCTTTTATCTTCTTCTCAAGTCCGAAGGGCAGCCTGTTCGTGATCATCCTGTCTTAGGTCGTATCGTGGAGATCCAAGGCTTACTTGATAAGGTCATTATCCTTGAAAAGTGAATATTGTTTTTCTAGATTTATGAATTTATTCTGTCTTGTACACAAGAGGTAACGTGCATGACCTGAGGCAAGGTGGCTTGCTTTCTATCGTTGAGTATCTTTTCTTGTTTTTATTGGCTTGTATGTGTAGCAATATAACTGAAAATTCAACTTATGGTATTCCTTTTCTTTGGTATTTTTCAAATCAAGTGCTCAATACTAGTTGGCTATACCTCAGAAGGAAATGCTAGCTCACTACAAGCTGTACATCTAAGTAGATCATTCACTGAACTTAATATAACAATACATCATTTCTGTTTTCAATATATATTTTTTTCTTTTATTGTAAGAGAGTTATAGGTAGTTGATATGAGATTTAGGCTGCCTCATTTGTTACTAGAGTTACTGTATATTTTTTTTTCTAATGTTTGCTCCACTTAGCAGGTGAAACAACTTGATGGGAACCTTCCTCCTGAATGGGAGGAGATTCTGAAGAATAAAGGGGCTGAAATGGAACAAAACTTGGTTAAAGAGAGTGCTGAACTGGTATCTGACTCTGGCACAAAGGGTCATAGTCCATCACTTGTAGGAGATACACAAGCGGTAGAGGTAGTGAAAGTTACATGCTTATCAGCAACATGTCTTTTAGGTTATTGTATTTTTTCCTGTCATCTGATTTCTCATTTCATTCATCAGCCCGAAGACACACCTAACTTGCTAAAAATGGAGTCTGCAAGTAACCAGGACTTCAAGGGAGTGAAACTTAAACGCGAGGTGAGATGTGCCTTCTACTGCTGCTAATTTTTCTCTCTCCTTATGCCTCACGTCTTTTCACCCTTTTCTCCAATGGGCTTCATATTTCATTGTGTTTCCTTGTCTCTGCTGTGTAACCGATAGAGATATATCTTACGTGAGATTCCCAAAAAAAAAAAAAATGCAGAATGATGAAGTTGGTGTACAGAGCAGGGAAATGTTAAAAGTAAGAGCAGCTCTTGAGGAAAAGTTGAAGCAGACGGGAATTTTTAGTTCCAACATCCAAAAACCTGATAAAACCAAGAAACAAGTGAAACCAGTGAATAAGTACTGCTGCTTTTCCCCTTGTTTTGTAGTTTATTATCCTTTTGACGGTATTGAGTACTAATCATTCAACTTGGGATTTGACAGACAGCTTGAAACATATGATGATTTTGCTGATGATGCTATGGATGTTGAAGGAGGTGCTCATGGATTAAACGAGCATGGAAGCTCACAGCATTCTAATAAAATTTCACAACTGATTACTGCTAAGCAGAATAAATCCAAGGTATAAATCTTGACATGATTTCCTGTTTTAATACGTCTAGTGAATTATTCAGATACGTTAGAAATCTGTCTTTGATGAGCTTTCTGAAAGTATTTGGAAGTATCAAGTGCATTGAGCCAGCATTCACTGACCTCATTATTGGGACAAGCCTATAAACTTTCCATGCTTGGTTTTCTAGCTACTGTGAACAGTGTGTTAAGTTCAGCATCAGCCTTTCTTTGAGTTGAGCATGTGTCTTTTAGCGAAAGAAATTGGGCAGGTCCAGTCACTTTGGGTTGAATTTTGACCTTTCAGGTCATTTTTGGGTTTGGTTCAACCATTTAGTGATGTAGCAGATAACAATTTGATCTGGGTTAGATTTTGCACTTCAAGGTGCTGACTTTTCCAGTAAATTTGGTCTAGTTTTTGCCATCTCTAGTTGGTATCAATCTTGAAGACCATAGTTTATTTCCCTTAGGAAGAGGCCGAAAATTTTTATAGGTTAGGCTTCCTTCTTGTACTTGCATTGTTGATTGGTCTTGGTAGAGCTTGCACAGCTCAGAAGATATGCTGAGATTTGACCCCTTCAGTTTATGGTTTCCTTTTGACCAGCAGCTCAAGTTTTTATTTTTCTACAATTTTTTGCTTCTTTCCCTGATTCCTGCTAGAGCAACCAAGAAATTGATGTGACCTTTCTCTGTATATGCGCCAAGTGAAAAGAAAAAAACAAATTAGGATTCTGCAGCTCAGACTATTATATGACCTTGTTTTTCAATTTTTCAAGGACAACTTGATTTCAAATGTGCTAGCTATTTTACGGTGTTTGCATATTAACTTTTCATTATGATTCATTTGTACCTGGATCATATAACTCTTCTTGTCTCCCTTCTATCCTGTTGAGAAGGTTGTATCTGGTGATGATGATTTACCTAAGAGAGATGATATTGGAGAAAGGCGGAGGAAACATGAGCTCAGAGTACTGGCAGGAGCAGCAGTTAAATCTGAGGATGACGATGGAGCTGAACATGACAGTTTTGAAGATGATGGAGGTATTTTTGTGGAAGAGAATGGTGATATAGAAGATACAGAAGATTCAGAAAATGAATTTTATAAACAAGTGAAGCAACAAAGGGCAGCAAGACTTGCTGCAAAGGCTGAGATATATACAAGGTATGATTCTGCACTGGCATCGAATTAGTGCTCTTCTTTTGGGGGGTACGTAGGTAATGCAGTTCTCCAGTTGGATTGGCTTCCATTTTCTTTCCACATTCAAGAGCATGGTTAAGTTACAAGTTATTGCTCGGTGCATGTGCATAGTAGACAATTGAGTACATATGCCATATTTGTTTATCAACGAAAAGTAAATCTTTCTGCTGCCAGAGTTCAATAAAATTTGTATTTAAACCAGCTCTTGTATAATTTGTTTCCTTTGCAGGACCTCAGCACCTCCATCTTTACCTGAAACAGTAGATGGAAAACGGCTGATAACTCATCAGGTTCTTGCCTCATTTTCCTGTATGATTCAGTTATCGATTATTCATTGCTTCCTACCATAACTTCCTAATTTGTCAAACTGCAACAGATAGAGAAGAATAGAGGTTTGACTCGTCAACGGAATAAGAACACCAAAAACCCAAGGAAGAAATACAGGGTATTTTGGCAGAAAACTTTGATTCCTTGCATTTGATATATTATTTCATTGTACGAATTGTGGATTCATTTTTCTGTATCCCTTTTTCCCTCTGATGTTACAGTTGCAAAGCAAGAAACGAGAGAAACAACGGAAAGGTCAGGTGCGGGACATTAGGAAACCATTTGGTCAATATGGAGGAGAAACCTCTGGTATTAATGTAGGAATCAGCAGGAGCACTAGATTCAAGAGCTGAGCTGAATACTATTA
The DNA here is from genome assembly GCA_032173925.1 of Heritiera fomes. Lineage (NCBI taxonomy): Eukaryota > Viridiplantae > Streptophyta > Magnoliopsida > Malvales > Malvaceae > Heritiera > Heritiera fomes. Next base: position 20,214,312 of record JAPDPM010000001.1, on the reverse strand, counting down.
TCATCCCAGTTTTGTCAACTTAAAATTTCTGAGAGCCTCTTGGTGTTGGACTTGGATCATCATGTATCTTTGAAATTGTTTTTATATTTTTACATGAGAATTTATTTATTTAATTTGTTTATTTCAAGATAAAACACAGAGCATGAAGAAGCTGACTGGTTTAGTTCCAATTTTGAGTCAGTTCTTTTGAGTTTCCATGTGAAAGATTCATAATGCAGCCGGTTCCAAGCCTGTGTTGAGTGTATCAATTTAACGCAAGTTTTTATATTGATATATGTAATTTATTTTAATGCTAGGATAAAAATTTTGATGATAATGATGATGGGTTAGATTCACAGGTGGGCTATGCAAATCAATTTTTATCTACGATTAATTATAATATAAATTTATATTAGATATATTGTCAGTATAAATTTTAAAAATAATTAAAATATAAGTTGAGATAAATTTTTTATTCTTCTTATCAAGTTTAAAGTTGAAGAAGGCAGATTACCGTATCTCCTGGTGCATCATTTATTGATACTGAAAAAAAAATTATCTATAAATGAATAATACACTTATCTTTCACATTTAGCATGTGAAGAAAACAAGGCAGAAGTCTGTCGTCAACCGACAAAGCAAAAGAAATCCAAAATCATCTCATTATTCTATTCTAATAAATTAATTTGGAATTATGATATTTATTTTGTTTAATAATTATTACCTACTAAAATAATAATAAAAAAGAATGGCGGGGCCGGGGGGGCATGGAAACTTCCAGAATTGTCATAGTTTGACTTTGAATAACTGCTACACCAAACAAGCTTGATCAACTCGACGCCATTTCTGTAACCAAAAAAAAAAAAAAAGAAAACTCGACTCCATTTCTTTCTTCCTTTGGTTCAGCAATTTTTGTTCTTGCTTTGGCTTTATTTCTATCTTTCCTCTATTTGTTTCTCCTCCATTACTCTTCTCTTGACTTTCTCCAGCCTAAGCAATTTCCTTCGATATTAAGGAATTAAAAAAAAAAAAGAAAAAGAGAAAAAAGATGAGTTTCCAGGATCTTGAAGCTGGTTTGGTTTGGCCACAGCATAACAGCTACTTGAATTCTTCTCAGCAAATGCTGAGGCAAGAAAAAGGAGAGGCTTCGGTCTCGCAGTCGGTGGTGGCCGGGATTTTCAAAATAAGAACTGCTATTTTGGCCTTTGATCGTCTTGTTAATTCCCTCGGTACCCCTAAAGACACCTTTCAATTGCGCGACAAGTTGTAAGTTATTCTTTGTAATAATTTTCTAAGTTTTGAATTTTTTTAAATTTTTTCTTGTAAATTACAAAATGTTTTTTTTCCTTTCTTTGATTGGGGAAATTTTAATTTGACTTACCTTTTTAGCTTTTTTTGGGTATACAAAACTTAAATTGACCATATAAATTAGGTGGGTATAAATGTATTTGACTCTTGATTTCATTGTAAGCGTATTTTTCAAAAATGAATTAAAAAGAACGTAAATTTGGGCCTGATTTATTTTTGAATTTTTTTATCTAATGATTAATTTACGTACAATTTTCCAGTTTTTTTTATAAATATTTTAAAAATTAGAATATGAGTCTTTCTTATTTTTTGTGGGGGAATTTAACTTGATTAACTGTTTTAGTTTTTTTTTTGTTAAAAAAAAACTAAAATTTACCATATAAATTATTGGGAAAAATGCAAAATATATTTAGCTCTTGGTTTTTTTTTAAAGCTTTTTTCAAAATTGAATTAAAGACTATAAATTTTGACTTCTTTCTTTATTTTTTAACATCTGTTGGGTAATTATGTTTAGCTGTAATTATGTTTAGCTATGTACAACTGACAAATTACCCTTTTTATTGCTTTATTCCTTGAGGTTTGGTAGAATGAATTATTATTGCATGATCTATGTTACTCTGACCTTCATGTTCCTGTGGTTAAATTAGAACTTGAGAGTCCAACATAGATGCCTAGATGGGATGAGAGCGGGTTATCTCCTTTCCTTTAGCTCACCATGATAATTTATATGTAATGTATCCAATGATTGTTCCCTTCATTGGTCCTTACTTCTTGATGTCTTCCTTGGCAGGCACAAGACAAGGCTACATATCGGGCAGCTGGTCAAAGAGACTTCAGCTAAACTAAGGGAAGCAAGTGAAGCTGATCAGGATGCTGAAGTTAGTGTAAGTTCATCTGCTTTATATTTTGTTTTTCCACCTTTCCTAAATCGATAGAACTGGATAATATGTTAGTGAAAAGAATTATGGTATAAGGATTCAAGTCCTATTGGGGGGTTCTAAGACACTTGTATTGTATTTAACCTCCCATGAGCACTTCGATAAGTGCATTGATTGCCCTTGATGACACTGGTTTACTTGTTGGTTTCCCCTTCGTCATCTACTTATGCTTTTATCCTCCCATTTTTTGACTAAATTGGCTTATGGAAGTTACTTACTCCTCCCACAATACTTGTTCTTGATAAGAGTAGTGGCATTCTTTTTCTTGTTTTAGGAGGAAGGTGGTGGTTTACAATTTATTATATGACATTTTTATCATTGAACTGCAGCCCTTAAAGAAGATTGCTGATGCTAAGCTTGCGAAAGATTTTCAGTCAGCTCTTAAAGACTTTCAGAAGGCTCAAAGGCTTGCTGCTGAGAGAGAAACAGCATATACTCCTTCTGCTCCTAAAGAAGTTCATCCTTCCAGGTAACTTAAACTAGCACTGAAATTACTCTTATCTGTATACAGCGACAGCTATATGAATACACATCATGCAGATTGTATTGTAGATAAGGACATGCATGTGTGAATCTGTTAATATGCATGTGCTTATGTTCATGTTCAATGTGATTGCAGGTTGGTTGGGGCTGGTACAAATATCTTGTCTTCATTTATGGTGTGAAAAGTTAACTGGCCTTTTTTTGGGTCTTTCTATAGTACATTTTAAACACATCTCATAACAAAAAAATGTGAAAAAAGGAAAAATCCATTCTGGAGTTTGGACAATTCAACCATATTAAATTGAAATAGATACTGAAAAATGACTTAGTTTCTATTTACTTTTCTTTGTAGTATTTCTATTTCTATTGAAGAATAGAAAACATGAAATTGGAATGAAATATAGTGACTCACAAGAGGTGTTAATGTTACTTCTAGAATCCTACAAGTTTCTTTGAGCTACTCTTAGTAATACAGGATAGTGTCTATGATTTGATTACTGCTGAGATGTTATCTTTTGTGTATGAGTTGTGTTTTGTCTCACATCTTTTATTAAACATGTGCAGTGACGCTGCCCATGAGTTGGAGATAAATTCATCTAAGAGTCCAGAACGGCAAACTCTTCTGGTATCAAAAAGGTTAGCAGTTTTTACATAGGATGTTGATGATATAACTTGCTTTAGTGAAGCCGTTTCTCACTAGCTTTCTAGATTTAAGTTGGTCAAAATTTTTTGGTGCGGTTAGGATTCTTGAGTTTTGTGATAAGCCTTATTTATCATTTTCAGCTTCTTGCTTGCAAAAAATGTTTTCTACACTACCCATGGAATTCACTCTTTTGAGGTGGCATTTTTAGCTTCGCTAAATGTTTCTTATATGGTAGAACAGCTTGATAAATGGGTGAGATTCTTCTGCTTAACTCCGTGACTAATGTTGCTGATACTCTTTCAAGAAATTCTATTTGATGGTTTGTAATTTCATAATCTTTTAGATAGATTTTTACTTCTGTTCTTCCCCATCCTAAAGGGAAAACTATCACATTCAGAATTGATCAGTCGTTTTGCTGTTTAACAAGTTGCTATTATGAGACTCATTTTGATGGTTTCTTGAGTAACTTGGGCCAAAACAATAGCCCTGGATTACTGTAGTATCCTTCTTTGAGGCTTTAAATGGGTGATGCGTGGCTTCCAATATGTTCTTTGTTATTGGATATGTATGCATACTTGGCTGTTGTAACAAGCATTCATGGGGCAAAGCTATTTTCTTTTCGCATGTTTCTTTTCCTTTTAATTATTCATCAATTGACTTGCTTGAGTTTCCTCTTAGTTAGAGAGATGGATATATCATGGACTTGCCTTCCAAGACATTTAATTCCTTTTCCTCTAAATGCTTATAAGTGTCAAATTTTTTTCTCTTAGCAGACAAGAAGTATTGTTGGACAATGAAATCACATTTAATGAAGCTATTATTGAAGAAAGAGATCAGGGGATCAAAGAAATTCAGCAACAGATTAGTGAAGTGAATGAGATATTCAAAGATCTAGCAGATTTGGTCCATGAGCAAGGAGCCATGATTGGTAAAGCTTGTGCCCTTATAGCAATAATCTCACTTTCTTGCTAAGTTTCTCCAAAGCTGTGGCTGCTAATGTTACAAAGCTGTTGAATGCGTTTTCCTTGCAGATGACATTGGTTCGAACATTGGGAATTCCCATTCTGCAACTGTGCAAGCTACTTCACATCTTAAAAAGGCATCCAAGATCCAGAGAGCAAATTCATCTACAGTAAGTTCGATTTGTCCCCTGGAAAATACATTTCCTGCTAAAGTGTTGATGTTTTGGTTTAAAATTGTCGTATGGTGTGAACAACATTGTTAGTGTTCGTTTGGGGCTTCATTTACGAATGCTGTCGAGACATGATATGGCAGTTATCATTTTATGTTAATCAATGTTTGCATTTTACTTTTAAAGAAGGAATAATCTATGGGTTTTTTCATGCAGAGATGTTTGGTGGCGTTAATCTTTGGGATCATTCTCATTATTTTCGTCATAGTTGTGGTGGCTTAAGAGCTTAAAGTTAAGCGCATCAGCGTAACCAAGCCTTTCTGGTGGCATAACACTTGCAGCCATGTAATGTATACTAGTATTTTTTTTTATGCTGCAGGTAAGATCCTCCCTGGAGGCTCTTTATTGTGCGGCAAATCATGTAAATAGATCACTACCGTGCCTCTTAATAAATTGCTTTTTTTTTTTTTTTGCATCTTCTATTGTTAATAATAATAATAATAAGACCCGGACCTTGCACTTGTACTAAAATTTCATTTTATGATGAAGATTGAAGTCAGAAGAAAGGGGCAGGGGTTCAACATCGTCCTAAGGTGTGACGTCCCCGTCACTTCATCTTATCACTTAACCCTTTTTTTTATTTCCATTTAACTTGATTAGATTTGCTTGTCAATGTTAATCATACTTTTCTTTCTTAAGCTTAATATGAATAATTTAATTTCAATAAAACAGACTAATGATACATGTATATATGTACCATCCATTTCCACAGGATCTCATACATCGTCTTAACTTAAATCCCCGACATCTTATATACATTAATGTTAGTTGTACTGTACCATAACTGAATTACAATTTACTTTGCATAATTACATAAGTATACCTTCTATATTACTTGGGAAGCGTCTTTCGAAGGTAAACTTTCAAGATCCACTCGTAGGCTCTTCTATCGAGAGCGAGGGGTTACTTCAGATAGTCTGTATGAAAAATGTTCGTAAAAGGGTGAGTTTACGCTCAGTAAGAAAAATATGTAAAAGAGCGTACTATGTCTCTATATGCATTTTTCCTACTTGGCTCTATAATGTCATGTAAAGCATTATAAAGCATGTATACATTGTATACTCATTTCATGCATTGTTTGCAACCATGCATATTTCTTTCAAATGGTTTAAGCAAACATACTTTCTTTAAAACATATAAACATGCATCATACTTCTTTTTTCTTATACTTTCTTTAAAACATCATACTTCATAATTTACTTTAAAACATACTTTACATGCTTTTATAACATAGCATGTTTCGTATACTTCTTCAAAACATACGTCAAGTACTTCTTTCAAATATCATTTACATACATACATACATACATACATACATACTTCTTTTAAAACTTCTTGTACCAGTAAATCAAGTACTTTCGATTTCTTTATTCTTAGAAATCGCATATACATATAGTTTTGATAACATAAAACTATTTGTACTTTTGTGGAGTTATGCACTGCATCATCATCATCATCATCATCATTATCATGTGGCGTACCCCGTAGGGCCAGGAATCCTCCCTTAGCCGAACATGAAATATAAACAGATTGGCCAACTGCGGGTGGCTACAGTTAACACTAGTCAGGTGTCCTTCTGTAGCGACTGAGGCCTGACTTATGGTTCCTCAGCCCATAACATACATTACATCATTTCAGGACTTGATCAGAGCCCCTACTATAAACATGATAGTGCATAATCTCAAAACATATGCCATATAGCTTCTTGCCATGGCATTTCATACTTTCTGAAAATAGGTGGAAAAATCTCTTTTCAAAACAGGGCAGTCGACTGGCCTCATAGGGCAGTCGACTGCTTCTTCATAATTTCATTTATCGAAATTATTTTCATTTTAAAATTTCGATATTTTCATCTTTGAAAATACATGGGGCAGTCGACTGGTCCATATAGCAGTCGACTGGTTTTTCAAACAGAATGCTTCTTGGGAAATAGCAGTCGACTGGTCCATATAGCAGTCGACTGTTTTTGAAACAGAATGCTTCTGGAAAATTAGCAGTCGACTGGTCTTATAGGCAGTCGACTGGTTTTGAAACAGAATGCATTTTTGAAAATAGCAGTCGACTGTCCCATATAGCAGTCGACTGGTTTGAAACAGAATGCTTACTGGGTAAATAGCAGTCGACTGGCTTACATAGCAGTCGACTGGTTTGCATCGGTTTTCGAAAACGACGTTTTGGTTGTCTCTAGGCAGTCGACTTCCCTCTAAGGCAGTCGGCTGCCCCTAGCCTAATTGGTACTAGGAGACAAGTCCGAAAATGCATCTTTTCCTGCACAAAATCAACTATTGTTTCTCTCCAAAGCACATAACAACATCATAAAACATGCGGACATAGCCGCCTTACGTCCGTTACATAATTTCCTTACCTCGATTCCTTCGGAAACGCGAAATCACTTGATGCATCACCTTAGCTCTTCACTTCTTTAACCTAAAATCATCATACCACATCAAACCTTAAATTAAATCACATACACATGTTATACCAGCTCAGTATAACTTCAAAGCATAAACCAAATTGACTAAACCATCTTCTCCTCTTACCTTCACTAGAGACCAAAACTTCAAATCTTGAGATCTCCTCCAATACTTGGAATTAATTCACCAAACTCCAGATATCATCTAGTCTAGTGATAAGGATCGTTTTTCATTCCACGAACTAAGTGAATCGATGGATGAACGAGAGGGTTTGTCAAGGTAGCTTGTGTTGGAAACTATGGAAGAATGGAATGGAACGAGAGGGAGAGCTGGAAGAAGGAGCTGGCGTAGGGTGATGATGGTGAGGGGGGTGAGTCATGCAAAGACATTAAATGCATGCTCATCTCATCCTTTATCTCAGCCATTAATCCTCAAATTGACTAATTGACCCATTTAATTTCTCTTTTCCTCCTTCCCATCTCAGCCATTTATTAAATCACCAATCAAAATTTCTGATTTTATTTCTTTTCTCATACCTTAATTAATTTTCTAATATCAACATGCTTCATTTGACTTATTGACTATCAACTTTCTTATTTCTTCTATATTCCCTTCATCATGCATACATCATTCATACATTAAACTTCTCATTCATTTAGTCATATTAGATTAAAATACTTTATATACATGAGGGAATACATGAAAATTGGGGATCTCACATCCTCCCCACCTTAGAAAATTTGGTCCTCCAAATTTACCTTAGCTTGTCATGTACATAATTCTGGATACCTTTCTTTCATTAAGCTTTCTAGCTCCCATGTAGCTTCTTCCATCGTATGGTATTGCCAGAGAACTTTCACTAACGAGATCGTCTTAGACCTCAAAACCTTCTCTTTTCTGTCCAAAATCCGAATCGGCTTCTCTACATAACTCATATCTTCCCTTATCTCCAAGGGTTCATACTCAATGACATGAGACGGATCCGGATTATACTTCCGAAGCATCGATACATAAAACACATTATGTACTCCTGATAGCTCCGGAGGTAATGCCAATTTATAGGCAACATCACCTATTCGATCTAAGACCTCAAATGGACCGATGTAACGAGGACTCAGCTTACCTCGTCGGCCAAATCTCATGATCCCTTTGGATGGAGAAACTTTCAAGAACACAAAATCTCCAACCATGAATTCAAGCGGCCTCCGTCGAGCATCTGCATAGCTTTTTTGTCTACTCTGAGCTGTCTTAAGCCTCTGACAAATTAACTTAACATCTTCTGAGGCTTGCTCGACTAGATCTGGAGCCAATAACTTACGTTCGCCCACTTCTTCCCACCCAATCGGAGATCGACACCTTCTTCCATACAAAGCTTCATATGGTGCCATCCCGATGCTTGCATGATAACTATTATTGTATGCAAACTCAGCCAATGGCAGATGGTCATCCCAGGAGCCTTTAAAGTCCATAGCACAAGCCCTCAACATATCCTCGAGCGTCTAAACAATGTGTTCGGACTGCTCATCAGTCTACGGATGAAAAGCTGTGCAAAATTTTCAACTGAGATCCCATGGTTCCTTGCTAATCTCCTCAAGGTGAGAATTGAACCTGAAATCTCTATCACATGAAATTGCTCATTGGAACTCCATGTAGTCTAACACTTCTTTCACCTACATTTTGCCAAAGCGTTAAGTGCGTCCATGGACTTCTTAGGTAGGAAGTGAGCTGACTTAGCAGATCCGTTCATCCATTCTAGCTTAATCATTATACTAGCCATTATTCCGATTTACCTTAAAAGCATAAGACTTAGATTAAGGCTTGAAATTTCTCAAGCAACTTCTTACTTCCTTGTCATCATATGAACCATTATTCTTTCATGCTTCTAACTCATAGCATTTGCCACCGTAATGGCTTTCCTTAGGTGGTATAATTTCACCTGCACAATCCTTTGTAAACTCAAGTCATCTCTTGGAACAATTCCTGATCATATGTCCCTGTTCACCACATCTGAAACATGCGCCACTTGCCAATCGGCATGGTTGTGATCCGTGGAACTTTTCGCAATGTTCACTCCTTTGTCTTATACTCTTAGGTGAGCTAACGGTACTACTAGCTGAATGTCAGGATCTCTCATCATTGATCTTAATCCTGGTAGTTCTCGGAGTCCCTATACCATAATCATCATAATACTCCCACCTTAATATATATTTCCATATAACCATTTAATTAAAACAATCATTATTTTCTTATACTTTACTTGCTTACCTATCGAAGCTCTGTCATATGGCTTACTTCTTCCAGATGAGCATCCATCTCTCGAGGTTTTCCTTTCTGACTTCCGCTTTATCGGTTTCTTACCTTTACCTTGGGTTCGAAAATCAGTTTGATGAAGCTCATAGTCTTGCTCACACAATTGAGCCTTACGGACTGTCTCATTATAAGTAGTTATACCCAAGGTATACAACTTAGATTTGATAGGAGACTTCAGTCCTTCTATAAATCTGTATATCTTATATCCTTCACTCCTGATGGTCTCTCGGTCGAATCCGCTTAGAGAAATAAACTTCAACTCATATTGATTAACTGACATTGTCCCCTGAGTCAATTTCAAAAATTCCATCTTCAACCTAGTCTGATCAGTGCGTGGGATGTACTGCTCAGTAAAGGACTCTAAAAATCTATCCCACGTAACCTCAACATGTTGGGCTTCCAAAAAGGCCTGAGTGGACTGCCACCAATACTTTGCATCATCCACTAACAGATACGCAGCCAAACCCACCTTTTCCTTTTCGGAACATGACATATACTCGAAAGATCTAGTGATCGCCTTCACCCAATTCACTGCGGCCAACGTATCTTTATCCCCCTTAAACTTAGGTGGATCCAACTTCTTATATTCCTTAATTAAGGTCATACTGCAATAAGCTGTGAGATTCCTCCTTTCAATAACTGAGACTGGTGGGGGTAACTCTGTCTGTACTGGTGGTGGTTGTACTAGAGGAATAGCGAATGATACACTTGTGATCACATTTGGAAAGTTCGCCATAAACTGCGTAAACATAGTGGTCATATTCTCCACATGCTTCTCTATCTTCGCTAACCTAGTGTTCGGGCTATGCGGTGGAGATGGTTGAGGAGACTGTGTTGGGGACTGTTCTACATAACCCCTTCCTCTTCCTTTCTCAACACCACTTCTACTTGAGCTCATTCTGTCGATAAAATCACAAAGATGAGCTATTTAGTATAACTTCAAACAGTTATACATCGTATATGTATTCAGACAAGTACAGTACAATTGGGGATATACTCTACTTCTAACTTATCGACACTGACAAACCTCAATCTAATTGCTCTGATACCACTCTGTGATGTCTCCGTCACTTCATCTTATCACTTAACCCTTTTTTTTATTTCCATTTAACTTGATTAGATTTGCTTGTCAATGTCAATCATACTTTTCTTTCTTAAGCTTAATATGAATAATTTAATTTCAATAAAACAGACTAATGATACATGTATATATGTACCATCCATTTCCACAGGATCTCATACATCGTCTTAACTTAAATCCCCGACATCTTATATACATTAATGTTAGTTGTACTGTACCATAACTGAATTACAATTTACTTTGCATAATTACATAAGTATACCTTCTATATTACTTGGGAAGCGTCTTTCGAAGGTAAACTTTCAAGATCCACTCGTAGGCTCTTCTATCGAGAGCGAGGGGTTACTTCAGATAGTCTGTATGAAAAATGTTCGTAAAAGGGTGAGTTTACGCTCAGTAAGAAAAATATGTAAAAGAGCGTACTATGCCTCTATATGCATTTTTCCTACTTGGCTCTATAATGTCATGTAAAGCATTATAAAGCATGTATACATTGTATACTCATTTCATGCATTGTTTGCAACCATGCATATTTCTTTCAAATGGTTTAAGCAAACATACTTTCTTTAAAACATATAAACATGCATCATACTTCTTTTTTCTTATACTTTCTTTAAAACATCATACTTCATAATTTACTTTAAAACATACTTTACATGCTTTTATAACATAGCATGTTTCGTATACTTCTTCAAAACATACTTCAAGTACTTCTTTCAAATATCATTTACATACATACATACATACATACATACTTCTCTTAAAACTTCTTGTACCAGTAAATCAAGTACTTTCGATTTCTTTATTCTTAGAAATCGCATATACATATAGTTTTGATAACATAAAACTATTTGTACTTTTGTGGAGTTATGCACTGCATCATCATCATCATCATCATCATTATCATGTGGCGTACCCCGTAGGGCCAGGAATCCTCCCTTAGCCGAACATGAAATATAAACAGATTGGCCAACTGCGGGTGGCTACAGTTAACACTAGTCAGGTGTCCTTCTGTAGCGACTGAGGCCTGACTTATGGTTCCTCAGCCCATAACATACATTACATCATTTCAGGACTTGATCAGAGCCCCTACTATAAACATGATAGTGCATAATCTCAAAACATATGCCATATAGCTTCTTGCCATGGCATTTCATACTTTCTGAAAATAGGTGGAAAAATCTCTTTTCAAAACAGGGCAGTCGACTGGCCTCATAGGGCAGTCGACTGCTTCTTCATAATTTCATTTATCGAAATTATTTTCATTTTAAAATTTCGATATTTTCATCTTTGAAAATACATGGGGCAGTCGACTGATCCATATAACAGTCGACTGGTTTTTCAAACAGAATGCTTCTTGGGAAATAGCAGTCGACTGGTCCATATAGCAGTCGACTATTTTTGAAACAGAATGCTTCTGGAAAATTAGCAGTCGACTGGTTTTGAAACCGAATGCATTTTTGAAAATAGCAGTCGACTGTCCCATATAGCAGTCGACTGGTTTGAAATAGAATGCTTACTGGGTAAATAGCAGTCGACTGGTTTGCATCGGTTTTCGAAAACGACGTTTTGGTTGTCTCTAGGCAGTCGACTTCCCTCTAAGGCAGTCGGCTGCCCCTAGCCTAATTGGTACTAGGAGACAAGTCCGAAAATGCATCTTTTCCTGCACAAAATCAACTATTGTTTCTCTCCAAAGCACATAACAACATCATAAAACATGCGGACATAGCCGCCTTACGTCCGTTACATAATTTCCTTACCTCGATTCCTTCGGAAACGCGAAATCACTTGATGCGTCACCTTAGCTCTTCACTTCTTTAACCTAAAATCATCATACCACATCAAACCTTAAATTAAATCACATACACATGTTATACCAGCTCAGTATAACTTCAAAGCATAAACCAAATTGACTAAACCATCTTCTCCTCTTACCTTCACTAGAGACCAAAACTTCAAATCTTGAGATCTCCTCCAATACTTGGAATTAATTCACCAAACTCCGGATATCATCTAGTCTAGTGATAAGGATCGTTTTTCATTCCACGAACTAAGTGAATCGATGGATGAACGAGAGGGTTTGTCAAGGTAGCTTGTGTTGGAAACTATGGAAGAATGGAATGGAACGAGAGGGAGAGCTGGAAGAAGGAGCTGGCGTAGGGTGATGATGGTGAGGGGGGTGAGTCATGCAAAGACATTAAATGCATGCTCATCTCATCCTTTATCTCAGCCATTAATCCTCAAATTGACTAATTGACCCATTTAATTTCTCTTTTCCTCCTTCCCATCTCAGCCATTTATTAAATCACCAATCAAAATTTCTGATTTTATTTCTTTTCTCATACCTTAATTAATTTTCTAATATCAACATGCTTCATTTGACTTATTGACTATCAACTTTCTTATTTCTTCTATATTCCTTTCATCATGCATACATCATTCATACATTAAACTTCTCATTCATTTAGTCATATTAGATTAAAATACTTTATATACATGAGGGAATACATGAAAATTGGGGATCTCACATAAGGTCTCAAGATAGGTTGATTATAATTTATTTTCATGTATATATATATACATATATATATGTATATATATATACATATATATATATAAATATGATTGAAAACTTATTACATGCTCCCAGAGCAAATAGATATAATAGGAGACTGCTATAGTGCCGTAGTGTGCCATAGTGAAAAGAAAATCTCAGCTGAATTTAAAACCTAGTTTCCTACCTAATCAATCATCTGTTAAGTGTAGCAAGCAGTGAAAAGAGAGCAATACCCAAAGATTGTCCTCTGCACCGCAATTCATGTTTGTATGTAACTTCTGAGATTCATCTATGCTAAAACAGGGGCAGGACAGAACAGAACATACTTCTAAGCTGATAATATAGTTGAAAAGCATCACACATATACCATTAATGTTTCTTTGGGTAACCATTTCGATTGCAAGTTACTTTATCCGTACATATAACTCCTAAATAACTCCTTTAACAACAAAAGTTTCTCTTTGAACAACAAAAGCTTTTTCAGTTGCCAGCATCACAGATCATCAACCTCTGCAAAAACCATGGGAAATTGAAAACTCAAAAATGATATAGCTTTTCTTACATTCGCTAATAGCAAATTCAAAAATGGCAATATAGTCGACAGCCTAAAGATAAGAAAAGTGTCTATGCCAGTTGGCTGTGGACTGTTCAGTAAATGAAAACAAATAGCATTTCCTCCTAACCTACTGATTTGGAATTAGATAAATACATACACACGATGATAAATTCTTTTTATGTCTCGAGCAATTTCGAAAAAAGACAACATAAACACGAACAAAAGCTGAATATGATGTAAAGCATTCTTAATATTTATAAAATAAACTTAGCACGATGATAAGCAGAATGGCAGAAAATGGTTCCTATATTTGGTACTAGGTCAGTAAAGACTACCCTAATTATCAGCTTTACTTGTGTATCTTTGGAGAATAGCACTCCCACTCATCAAGCTTAGTATGGTGAATACTTGGTAAAAAATTTACCTCGTTACATCATTTAAACACATATATACAATTTGTAGGACATCACAGCCTCCTGCTATCTGATATAAGAAGGCCCATTTGCTCAGTAAGATGATTCATCTGCCGCATCCCATCCAATCCATTCTCCTGACCTAACAGTGCTTCCTGTTCCACATTTGCACCATTTTCCAGTGAACTCGAGTTAATTTCATCTGTGTCTCCAGTAAGTGGGCTTGTTGTAAGAAACTGTTCCCAGAAAACATCATTAATCGCTGGAAGCTTAGGTGTTCCATCCAGCAAGGTGTCCATATCATCATCAACAGAAAAGTCATCAGTTTCTACAGGTACCTGACCATCCAAAACAGCTGACATTGGATCAAGATAATCCGCATTTCCTCTCTCAGACCCAGCCAAACTTTTATCAGTAAGTCCAACAGTATTATCAGGCACATTCCCTTGCATTTGAGGAACATTTGGAAAAACTGGATCTTTCTGTGATTTATGCATGTTTATCTCAGAAATTCGATCCACTTTAGTAAGCTCAGATGTTAAATGAGTGGCAGTTGACAGACAAGTGTCAGGAAAACCTGAATCTGATTGCAGATAAGACTGTCCAGAAGCTGGTGGGACTTCTGAAAGTGTCACTTCTGAAATACGACTGGAGGAGCTCCAGCTGTCTAATGCATTGGAAGGAGGAACGCCATCAATCATAAAAGCACCGGGACTATTTATCGAAGGTTCCATCCTAGGTGATGCATTCATCTTCAATATCTGGTGCAGCATCGCCTTGGCTGCCTCATTCAGTGAAGGCTGGAACTTTACAATCTGTCCATTAGGAGATATGGCACCGTTTTCACCAGTTAAATTATCTTCATCCTGCCTGTGGAGTCTCCTCTTTTTGTTTGTTCCAGTAAGGCGCCTGTTGTTTTCATTTTGCTGCTGTACAAGCTGGCTTAAGAAACCTGGACTTTGCATGGCCTTAGCAAGGAAAGACATCATTTGCTGCTGCCTCTGCTCCATCACCTGTACACGCTGGCCAACAGCTTGCAACTGATTATCTGTTGCTTGCTGCTGCTGCCTCAACCTAACAAGTTCCTGCATGAGAATGTTCTTGTCCCTCTTAAGCCTTTCAACCTCCTCTTCCAGCCCAAACTTCCCTACCTCAACGCAAGCTCCAATAGATGAGCTCTGAACTTGAGGCTGTTGATTACTGTGGACATTAGCAGGTTTCCTCCTGCTGATAGTTTTCAAGAGATGTTTCTGACCTCTTAGGAACCCCTCATTAGCAAATTCCCAGCGGTCAGGGTCAACTTTCCTAAAACCCTAAAGGAAAAAAATTATGATAATCAACAAGTTATCATATATATTTGCCAAACAGAATGTAGCAAGCCCACATATGTGTAAAGCAGAATTGAAGCTTAATATCTAATTGAATCACACATCATCTGTCTTGGTTGAACCCCAATGCCTGACCACAATCAATTAGTAACTACAAGCATATACTTAAACCTGCAGACAACAAACACAATCACAATTTGATGAGTTCTTCAGCCCAAGAAAAGAAAATATAGGTCAGAAAACTCAATCTGTAACATTCACCCTCTCCAAGGAATAAATTTCAAATTACAACCCATGGCAGCAGTTTACAAATAATACACTCCATGCTTTTCTTCACTTGTTGGTTAAGAAAACATTTAAAGAAGTCAAAAGAAAAGCTAATATGAGAAAATCAGGAAATAAGTTATCAGTTTAACTAATCCTGTGAATTTTCAATCTTACTAGGAAAATTGGTTAAATCCAAATGTTGGCTTATGATGCCCTTCATCTTAATTTATTTTCCAATAACACATGTAGTTAGATCAAACATGGCAAGAACAAAGAGGAAAGGATCAAGGCAATATCACAGCATATAAAATACATCTCCAGACTTTTCTAAGTATTTTAGATGAAAAACAACAGCAAAGGCATCTAGAATTTGTTTTAGAAACATGAAATCAATATAAATAACACACATGGAACCATAGCACTAAACATTTCAGCCACTGATACGAGAGCAAAAATATGATAGATGAATATGTAAAAATACTTTACCTAATTCAAATTCAACACATAAGACTAGTAGGAAAGGAAGGTAATAAGTAGTGTCATTTACAATGATAGCAAAATTGGTCAAAATATATAAATGGCTACACATGGATAAATGTTCTATGCAGTGTAATCAATACCGACTTGCGGAGAATAACAGGGAGGCCAAAATTCGCTATGAACGAATAGGGGATGGTGTAGCAGCTGCTATTGACAATATACTAGCCATAATTTTTTTTTATAAAAAAATATATGTAATTTAATAGAAGACAATAAAATGACCATAATAGTTCATAAAAATTACACAAAGCACTCAAATAATGTTCTCAAGCAAATAAAACCATTCCAAATAGAAAGTTACCAAGTCACATAAGACAATAAAAACAAGCAAAATCACAAATGCAATTCCTAAGAAACACAATCTACTAATCCTCCTCCTCATCTTCTTCAGCTTCCACTTCCTCTTGCTCAACCCCAAAATCATCATCATCAACATGGTCTTTTTCAGCTCTACCACCAATACCTAGCTCAAACTCCTCTTCTTCCGCATCTAATCTTTTACGATCCAAAGCAGGATCAGAAACCTCATCTGAGAAGTGGCTGGGATGATGCTTTGCGGATGGGTCTAGAGAGTGGTTGCAGTGATAGTTTTTCTTTGCTGATGGTTTTTTAATTTAATTTAGGATTTTTAGAATAATTTAGTGTTAATATATAATAAAAATTTTAAAAATTTTTTACTTTAAATAAATTTTAAAAAGCTTAAAAAGCTTAAAAACCCTTAAATAAAATAAAACAATTGGCTATAATTAAATCAAGAAAAGAAATTGGTTAATAGGACATTTGACCAAATATATTCAATATCGCCACTATTGGCCGCTACTTGCTATTGCTCAAGCTATTGGCCACTATTTTAAAACTGCTTTGCTATGCATGCTATCATAGCGGTAGCTAATTTTCTGCTCTGCTACACTGCTATAGCAGCCGCTATTGCCGCTTTCAACAACACTGGTTCTATGGGACATTTATTGCCAATGCAGTCGTATACCAAATCAAGCTAGTAACTACCACAAGATTCTTGCATGCAAGAAGTTAAAACAACATAAAAACTAGACTTTATCAGCATCAGAACTGAACAACAAGGTAGATAGGAATAAATTCAGTGCATTGCATTCAAATTAATAATGCTATATGCATCAGTCACAACGAACTCAAAAAATGCTATAGGGCCAATGTAACTGTTGAAATATTTTAAGAATAAACTGAACCCTAGAAGAGGTGGGGTAAGAGAGATAGAAAGAGAGAAATAGAATCCATTCTCTCCTTGAATAGAATTAAACAAGGTTACATAATATATGATCATACTTCACCAAATGAACCAAGAGATGCTCAATAAAGCAAACCATTGGACTAGGTCAAGATATTTTATTTGCTTTTGCCCAGATTTTGGACCAGCCCTATTCAAAAATCAGTAATTTTTGTTTCAAACATAGTTTAGAAGTATCATGCAAACTATATTATTAAAACCGTATATTATTGTTAACCAACTATAATACAAAACAAAGGTTTTAGTGTAAATTCACCCACAGAACCATTTTGTTATTTAACTTTGTATGAAATATTTTTCTTTAAAATAATATGGATGGTAATGCTTTGGCAGATTCATCAATTGACACACACTTGGGCTTGATATTGTATCCTCCTAACTCAGCTCGATTACACACCTAGGTGGTGGTATGAGGTTAATGTCTGCTAGGGTTTCTATTTTTAATGAGAGAGAAAGAAGAGGGATGAGGGAAAATCATGACTAATATTGTTTATTAAAATAAATTATAATTAATTTAATGAAAAGGTAAAATGATCTTTTATGCTTATTCCAATCATATTCTTTGAACTAACCAAACATATTAATGTTATTCCTAATATATTTTATACTTATGAACTAAACTTGATAGAAGTTATTTTACTCTCTTCCTCCTCTATTATATTCCCATAGATTAGTTATTTCATCCCTCTATTTCATTCTGCAAACATAACATACCATCAATTTTAACTTTTTATATTTCACCTCAATTCTTCCATATTTGTATTCCGAAGAAAATGCTTTTCAACCAATCACCCTCATGTCATGGACAATCCTATATGATAGGAGGAACTATGACAACTAAAACCTACTCAATTATCCAATTCCGAAAAACCCTTAAGAATTCAAGTTTGTTGTTGCTCAACAACATAACCACCATATTACAACAGCAATTCCCTTCCTATATTTCAACAAATTAATATCCCCATCCAATTCATCTTAAATGACAACTATACTATAAATTCATAATCCAACACCCATATGGGTTCTCCATCACCAACATAAAACAATTCACTGCCAACTTCAATCTCATCTACAATCTAAGAAAAGCATATAGGAATAATCCAAATTTTCAAACGCCAAGGGTTGTGCTCCTCTTTTGGATAAGATTTTGAAGAAGATCAATGGGCGGACTTTGAGAAATCTGTCTTATGCTTGTAGGTTGCAACTAATTCAATCCATGTTGTTTAGTTTGCAAAATTTCTAGCGTAAAAGTTTAATCTTACAGCAGCAAGTTATCAAAAGGGTGAATCAAATGTGCTCAACCTTTTTTTGGAAAGGAAGGGGTAAGATTGCAACATGTGAAAGGGTGAGTTGGCAGCAAATTTTTCATCCTAAGTCAGGGGATCTCAAAGCTTGTAACACAGCTTGTATCTTTAGGAACATATTGGCTTTGCTCACTCAGTTTGTATCTGTATGTATAGCTTGGACAAAAGCCCATGTGCTCAAGGGCAGGTTTTTCTGGCAGATTCAACCTTCGAAGTACCATAGCTGGTGTTGGAGGAAGATGCTTAAGCTTAAGACTATTGCCTCTCTTTTGTCATACAGAAAAAATGAGGAGGCTGTTAGGTTACATCCCGTTCACAAGTATAACACCGCTAGAACTTGAGATGTGATCAGGCATAAGCTGGGGAAGGTACAGTGGATAAGGTTTATGGTCTCAATACCATATCCTGAGACTTGCCATTTTAGCTTGAATGGAAATTCTTGATAGGCATCCTATAAACAAATAATCAGCTCTTGGGGAAGATTTTTTGGTTATATCAACTGTGTATTATGTGATGAGGCTTTGGAGACATGATTTCATTTATTCATGTTCTGTAATTTCTATATGCAGGTTTGTAAGCAGTTAGTTCAGCTATATGGCATTTACAGGCATTGAAGATTGGAAGAGTCAGCTTAATTGGGTACAACAGAGACTTAAAAGGAAGGCTTGGATTGCAGTAGTCTTGCCTTTCCTTACTTTATTTGGACAGAAAGGAATGCAAGAATTCATGGTAAAAGACGTAGTTCCACAAATGAAATTCTCTTTTTGTTTCAAGGAGGTAGTTAGATGCAGGCTACATGGATTGCAACAGATTGCCAGTGACAGAGTCAACAGATTGACTGTGCAAGCTTGGGACTTAGAGGAAACTTTGCTGCTTTAACACTAGTATTTTTTCCTTTGCACTGGAAATGTTGTTCCAATAGTTTGCAGCTATTTTAGCAGTATTTTACATTGTAGCTACTTATTTGGATGAACAAACAAACTGATTTATCCCAAAAGAAAACAATTCAAACATCCCAAAAAAAGAAAAACTATACCCCATAAATCGAAATAAATCCACAACCTTTTCAAGCAACAAAATCGCAATCATCATCAAGGAAGCACACCTAAGTGGTATTAGGTTCGAATTCTAAGCATCTGGACTACCTCGCTTTCTATAAACTAAAGCTAAGGCCCAATTATCCTCAATATTTATAAAAAATTGCAATCTTAGAAAACAAATAAGAGAATAAAAACGAATAAACATGAAATAAAAGAAATACCCACATAAGTATTGAGCTGTCTGACAAAGCTGGAAAAGTTATTATGCTTAAAATACTTGGGCAAAAGGTCCCTTGCAAACTCCGGGACTTTCCAGACAACGAAACTGTTGTTACCGCTACTCCACGACACGACCGAGTTGGTGGATGGATCATCCACCACGTCGTAGGTTTTGCTTAGAAACGGCGGCACCGCGTTGCCGTTCGCTGCGGCCGCCGAGTTCGCCGCTGACATTGAATCATGAAGAGAGTCCATTTGGATTTTAATAATAATAAAAAAAGTACTACTCAAGAAGTAGAAAGAGGGTATTCGAAAATATTGGTTTGAAGATCAGTTAGTCGGGCGATCTGCCATGGGAATAAACCAAGGAAGAGCTAGAATTCCTAGACAGTGAGGAAAACGAAGAAAAAAAGGGAATTGTATGGTAAGGTTGGGAAGGGAATGGGAGAGAGCAAAGGGCAAGGAGAATGGGCAGAGAGATAGGAAGAGTAAACGGGAAGGGTTTTAGGGTGCATTTGATTTGCTTGTTTGGATGGGAAGAAAACAAAGGAAAAGAATTTATTTGTATTAATTTAAATTCTATATTATAAAATGCCTTTTGCTAATAAAATATAAACTTTTTTACTATATTATGCGTAAAGGTTATAATTTTTTTATGATGGTAAATAAAAAATCAACCATAAAAAAGGATATAGAAGATAAAATACATATGAAATAATGTATATCTTTTTTGAGTTATTATCTAATACATTATCAGCAAAATATTAAAATTTTACAAATTAAATTAAGACGATGACACATAATTTATTTTGTTTATTTTTTATTTTTAATATTTTTTAAAAGATATGTGTTATTATCTTAATTTTATTTATAAAAAATCTAAAAATTCTACTGACAAAGTGTTGAATAATAATTTTTTTTAATTTCCTTTTCACTCCCAAAGTCTCATTCTCTCCTTGGTCCTTATAATTATTTTCTATCTTATTATCTCATATTTCCTTATTTTCCAACTAGAAAAAAATTTATAAAAAATTAAACGTAATTTCTCTTAAGTGTGTGTATGTGTGTGTGTATGTATATATATATATATATATATATATGAAGAGGGATCTACTTACACATGTGTAAAATAAATTTAGTTTTACATACTTTCATATCTTTTTATATGATTTATAATTTTTTAATCCGACCATTGAATTTTATATTCTATTCACATATATCATACATGCGAAATTTCAAATTAATCGAATAAGTCTAATTATATATTTTGTAAAATAAAATTTCAACCATTGATATATATTGAAAAAAATACTATTCCCGATTAAAATGATAGAAATAGCAGATTGATTCAAAAATTTACATACATAATAAATATGAGTAGGTTGTTATATCCAACAGTTGGTTTGCAAAAATATTAATCTTATAGAAAGATATAAAAGTGTATAAAACAAATTTGTTTTACATATGTATAAGTGGATCTCTACTCATATATATATATAGATGCTTCTATTTCATTATACAATAACTTTTAAGCATATAACAATTTTAATTGAGTAGGGATCCACTTACACATATGTAAAATAAATTTGTTTTACACAGTTTTATATCTTCATATAGGATTAATATTTTTACAAACCAACCGTTGGATTTAACAACCTGCTCATATTTATTATGTATGTAAAATTTTGAATCAATATACTATTTCTATCATTTTAATCGAGAATAATATTTTTTTAATATATATTAATGGTTGAAATTTTATTTTATGAAATAAATAGTTAGACGTATTCGATTAATTTGAAATTTGGCATGCATGATCTATTTGAATAGAACATAAAATTCAACGATCGGATTAAAAAATTATAAATCATATAAAAAGATATGAAAGTGTATAAAACTAAATTTGTTTTACACATGTGTAACTGGATCCCTCCTCATTTTAATTTGGTTAAGTTATTATATATAAATAGTTTAAATTCATTTGTGTGGGATTTCTTAAAAGTCGTCCAAATATAATGTTGCATGCCTATGACTAGATGTGGCAAAATTTGACCCGATCTGAAAAATCCGCCCAATTAACCCGAATCCAAACCCGACCGATTTAATTTGACTAAAAAAGTCAACAACCCAAACCCAACCCGATCCGAATCTAAATTGATCCGAAACCAAATTTAATAGAATTTACATTGATCCAAACCTGACCTGATCCGAACCCGAATTAATCTGAAACCAAATTTATCCGAATTTACATTGATCCGAACCCGAATGGATCCGAACCCGAATTGATCCGAACCCAAATTGACCCAAATCCAAATTGATCCGAATCCAAATTTACCTAAACCTAAAAAGATTCAAACTTAAATTTAATATTATCAATAAATATTTAAATGTTAAAATTAATTATCAAAGTATTTTAATATAGTAAAAAATATAATTTTTTTTCAATAATATAAGTGTTATGTATTTTTTTTAATCTAGTTAAATTTAAATATTCACTTTTATATTGCATTCATTTGAACCTAATGTATAATTATTTAATGACTAATCTATAATAGAGTACAAAAGCTATATCATCTACACTTAATGTTTCCAATTATTTTATAAAAACTCAAAATAAATTAAAGAGATATATAGTACTGTTTTATGATATTTAGTAAGAATTATTAAATCACTTTGATTTATAAAATTATTAATTATTATAGATAATAAAAATAAAAAGAAAAAAATGTAATTAATTTATGAATATTGGTAAATATATTATAAAGAAAACTATCATACAGATTATTAAATCTTTTGATTATTTCAATCCCAATTGTACTATAAGTCATGTAAGAAGAAAATTTTATTTTCATGAGTTTTGTAATTCTTTGAAATATGGTTTTAGTTGATTTTTATACCAGATAAATCACATTAAGATGACCAAGGCTTAACCCAATAAATATGTCCAATCGACCCGAATCCAAATCTGACTAACCCGAATTGACTAAAAAAAGTCAACGACCCAAACCCGATATAATCCGAACCCGAATTAATCCGAACCCAAATTGATCCAAACCCGACCTTATCCGAACCCGAAATGATCCAAACCCGAAATAGATCGATTTTTCCTTGACCCAAACCCGACCTTATCTGAACCCAAAATGATCTGAATCCGAAATGATCCGATTTTTTCTTAACCCGAAATGATCCGATCCAAAATAATCTAATCCAAACCCGATCCGACCCGTCCATTTGCCACTTCTACCTATGACACAAATGAGTTTCCTTTTATGATAGTTTTTACGGCATCAGCTCATTTAATTGTGATTTAAAAAAAAAAGAGAGAGAGAAAGAGATTAGCCAATTAGTATTCAAGCCTAGTTATCAAGTCTTCTTTTCTTCTCTTGGTAATTGGTATATATTCATGGCAAATGATGATCACATGCATGCATGCTCTCTATATCTGTGCAATTTGCATAATCACCGATTGCTATATCTTATGGCCGAAGAAATTGACGCTCTCAATAAAAATTTCTTGTGGAGTAATTGGTGAAGTGGGATACATATGCAGTATGTTAATCAAAGGATTAGTTTAGATGAACAATACCATTGATTCCGTTGAAACTGAAAAAAATAATTCTTAAATATATATTTGTTAATAAAATAATTTATAAAAATTTAAAACTGAGGGTAGAAAAATAATTTTCCTTCCACCAAATTTTTGTTTTATCGGTTGAATCCAAACAGAGTCTTAAAGTTGGATGGTCTTGGTATGAGGAAGACTGCTGAGCTGAATTTGTGATTGAAAGGAGCCTCAAAACTATTTGGCTTGGTGGTTAAATGGCCTTCATTTGGATCATTTTAATTCTTTGTAACTGATGATTGGCTAAAACATAATTTTAATAGGCAACACATTTTGGTGAAAGGTAATGTTCCTTGGACCATCTGCTTTTGGTTTTGTGGTTTTTCGTATTTTGAAACCTCGAAAATGTGTGTTTTGTCGAATAATTTTTAGTGGCCTCCTAATGCTATTCTTTTTATCCATTTTCATGAATTGTGTTGATAAATTGTGTTGGTAATAGTCAAATTGACTGTATGGCTTCACCAAGAAAATATAATAACTCGTTGAGGAAGTTGCATCTCTTTCTATTGTCCTCTTAAGCCTCTGTTACTTGTAAGAAATTTTCAAATTAAAAGTGAAAGATGATTGATTAAAAGGTTATTTAAACAATGATTTAAAATTAGTGTTTGATGGTTTAAGAAAATGAAACATAGTCAACGGATTTAAGAAAGCAATCAAATGCCTTAGGCAAAAAAAAAAATTTTGGTTTAAGAATACACTAAAGCAATTGGATGCCCTAGGTGGGCATCGACTGCCCATACCAACTGAAGCTTTTAGTTATAGGAATTGACTAAGGTAGTCGACTGTCCATATCCTCATCTTTGATAATTTATTATGGTTATTAATTATGGATTATTAATAATTAATTACAAAATTAATTAATAATTTATAAGAAAAATAATACTAAATAATTAAATAAAAGATTAATTATAATTAAGAATATTTTAGTAATTATTAATGATTAATAATAAATAAGTAATTAGTACATAATAAATAATCATTACTAATTATATTTAAATAATACTTTATTTTTTATTTAATTATTATTAGTATTATTTTTTGTAATAAATTATGAATGTCCATATGACTGTACAAAGATAAGCATTCGAATGCTTAAAATAATTTCTCTTTTGGAATAATAACTATATGTACACTACTCACTAAATCAATTATATCTTGAACTACAATACTCGAAATTATAATTCGTTTAAAGTTTCTAAAACTAGAACTTAACTATATTTTCATACATATAAAGAAAAATACGTGAATCAATACAGAAAAATACAATATAATTCCAAATCTACCTCTTACATAGGTGTCAAATAGTCAACATAGTTTGTGTTAAAAATTCAATATCTTTTTTTTTAAAAGACTAAGATTTTAATTTTGTTTGATCCATTAGAAAGTAGGCTTAAAAATCTTTTCAATCATATATAATTCGAATATTAAATTTTTATAAAAAATATTAAAAACAAAAATTGTTTTATATCTTTATAACTTTTCTTATTTTTCTATATTGATCTATAAAGTTTTAATATTCAAATTATATATGGTTGGAAAGAATTTTTGGTCTAAGTTTTAATGGATCAAATGAAATTAAAATTTGAGTTTTTTATAAAAAGATATTGAATTTTTAATACAAACTATGCAGGCTGTCTAGTACCTGTATAAAAGGTAAATTTAGAAATTTACTACATTTTTTATACATTGATTCACATATTGTTCTTTATATGTAAGAAAATATAATTAAGTCTAGTTTTAAAAACTTCAAAAGGATTATAATTTTGAGTTTTCTGGCTCAAGAATAGTCAATTTAGCGAGTAATGTATATATGATTATCATTCCAAAACAAAAATTATTTTGAACATTCAAATACCTACAATAAGAAATTCAAATACCTATATGTACAAATATTTATAAAGTTATATACATTTTATGATAACTATATGTACTTCGTGTTATAATGTCACGACCCGAAGACCGCGACTTTCACTTCATTCTTATACTTTTCTTAGTCTACAAATTTATGGACTAAATTTTTCTTTTTCATTTTAAAGTTTGTATTCGGTGTCAGTGTAGTTACTATACTATCTAGGTGACCTATAGTCATTTCATTTAAATATTAAACTAACACGGAAACAGTCATAGTTACATCCCGACTTGTTAAATAGAATATGTACTGTGCATCAATTTAAGTCTTACATGTAAACAAGTATTTTATAAGGAACATATACCTCAGAAGACTAGTACCACGTCCATACACCATCTCCAATGCCCACTTAGCAGCTCACATGGCAGATGTCAACTTCAATAGTCTGAAAGAGATGAAATTTAGTGGGGTGAGCAAAACCACGACTCAGTAAGATACTAATATAAATACAAGAGTAGGATTACACTGTCTTAAACTGCAATACTTAAAACTTGCAAGTTTGCAATTACAGTTAATCCTTTCTCATCGATAACATATCATTATCTCATTTCTTGTCATCTGTCTATCACTTATACTTTTAAATAAATCATCATAATCACTTTTTCAATCTTCTCGTTCTTACACTATAGTGCATCGCACGACAATCTGTCGTATCCAAATTGAATGTCATATACTACTAGTCTATATTTTCCTCTATCTCGGAGTACATCATGTCCAATTGAAGCATCATATCAATTCACTTTATGTTTCATAATCGTACTCCTGTAATCTATCACCTCATATCATTTTCCATATAGAGAAATCATGATCACAATAGTGTAAGTTCACAATTCTCTTCATATCAATCTTATGTTCATGTATCATTTCATGTCTAGATGAAATATCGTTACCACTGTGTGCTATCATCACATGATTCAATATGTACCGTATAAAATTTGTGTTCTGTATAAAACATTCATTTCAAATCATGTTTCATGTAGTACATAATCATGTACAAAAGTCATGTAATTTAGAATCATTTGACATATGTTTTAAAACACATTTTAAAACATATGAAATCTCTATTCATATCATGTGTGGTATAAAACACATGTACATCATTTCATCTGTCATGTCAAATAAACATGGTTTAAAACATATAAAGTCTCAAATCATATAATGCATAATATAAACCATGTTTCAATCATTCAATTTCAATCATTTCATGTATACTGTAAAACATATCATGTCTAGAGTTTAATATATAATAAATTGTACTCTAGACATTCTTTAACATTTAGTAAGAGACTAGGCATGAATCCCTATTCTATTATCATATCATCTCTAACCCATTGTAGCTATCAATGGGATAGTTTCCCTCGAAGGGTTCTCTATCTATGATCATAGATCGTCCCAGTCCCACTGATCAGCTGGAAACTGAGGAATGTGTCCACGACTATTGTCGGACAGCCTGGAATGATCTCATCAGGCAACATTTTCATGTACATATCATATATGTATAAATGGGGTTCCATGCCACACAGGCAGAACCACACAATAAATACATACTCTGTGCCACAAAGGCATATGCCACTCAGGCATTCAATAGGGTACCTGTCGTCTCAAAAATCAAAATCTTTTGATATATCATTTTGAATTCATTTAGACAGCCTTCATAAAAAAAAAACATTTAAAACCGAGTCTTTTGTCAAATCAATGCATAATCAAATCTCATGTTCAATCTGTACATGTCATGAATAATGTCAAAATGATATTAAACATCAAGGTCTGTGGCTGTCTAATCATTTCAAATATTTACTTTCACTTAAAAGATTTCGATGCATCTCTTTTTAAAATATCACTTTTTCTTTTAAAACAACATGAGATCATATGTCATGCATGAATGATTTTCTAAATATATCCAAATATATCTCAATACTCATTCAATCTATTGTTGTGCATATTATGACATCAGACTAAGGTGTGTCTTCAGTAGCCTAAATTTCTTATTCAAACATGATCATGACATGAAAGTCATCCGTCATTCATTCTACAATTACACACGTCTTTCAAGTCCCCAATGGCATCACTAAAATCCACAGTACATATGTTTGCACGTTTATTCAAATACATTTCAATAACATCCATAGACTATTAGGATCATTCTAGTATATTTTTCCATCAAAGATCACAAGCTACCTCAAGCTTTCATTCTCCCTTTCATTATTTTGCACATTAATTAAATCAATTCCCAACATTAGCTTTACACATACAAAGTTAACATGCCACAATCAAACATTGATTCGAATCCATTCTATTGACAAAGATATTCCATAATGTAGTATATATCAAGTACCAAATTCTCTAAATCTCATTTTATTGCTATATTTTTTTTTCTCAATTTCAGCCTTATGGTATATTAAGATTATATTGTCATATTGCCAGATAGGTCATTATCCACACTTACAATCCTCTAACTTCGAGGTCATAACACATCAAAATGTCCATAAGATTTCGCGATCTACTTTCTTATGATCATTATCTCAATCATACCACTAAGACGGTCCATTTGTTTGAATCTATCAATTCTATACTCATCACTTTTCAACTATGATCTTCTCTTCAAAGCAATATCATATAATCATCGTTACATCTATCAATATTCCAACTATCGAGATTCCACCTCAATTTCTGCTCGATAGTCAACTTGCAATATTAAATAACTCGAATTATCGACTCTATAAGATTCACAACCAAATTCCTCACATTATCGTGCTCATCCATTAACCTTTTCAACCATTTAAAAAATCAATTTTTCCTATGACACAATAAGATCCTTTCAAGCTTATCTTCGATAATTCTTTCAGGATTCCATCTAGATGAGAACTTAATATTTTTTCCTTAAACATTTTTGTGGAAATTTTGACAGCATAACGGCTTAATTTCCTCTAAACCTCCTGCAAGGAAACACAATTTATACTGACAGCCGTTGATTCTCACCAATTTTTACCTCTTACTAAGACCCCCACCATCAATTGTAGGCCCTCTTAGCATTTTTAACATTAATTAAATCGGTGCATTATATAAAAAAAATCACAATTCCATTAAAATCATTCCATCAGAGCATTATATAAGATTATAAATCCCACATACAATATAATGCTACTAAGGCTTTATAAGAGTATCTTACCTAGCGTTAAAGCTTGGCACTTCGATAGACTCTAACCTTCTGTCGAATTCCAAATTGCGATTTCTTTTTTTTTTTTTGCCTTTGCTTCGAGCTTAGCGCGCACGTCGAATTTAGCTAAATTCGCACCTATTGCCTTAACATCGCGCTGCGCATTCAAACATTGTCAAACGACTTAGTATCAATCAAACAAATTTCTAATTTATTTCTTTTACAAAAATCGATAGCTTTACACGTCTTTTACCAAATTTCGACACTAGCTCTATGGCAAAATTCCCAGCCTAGCCAAGTCTCTACCAAGTGCACTTATGTTATTCTATAAATTAAATAAACGCACACATTCACTTAAAATTTAATTAAACACTATCATATAAAAATTTCCTAAAAAAATATACAACTTTCTTTTGCAAATTTCCTTTCCCCATATCTTTTTTTTTCTTTTATTTTTTTGCAAAAAAAGAAATACACAAAACTAACCTTTAAACACTGCCATTTCAGCTTCTTTAGCAGTCCTCAAAACTCCTCATTTCAGCTTTTAAATCAGCCTTTAAAATCCACAAAATCCAGTCTAAACTAGCACCAAAATCTCACATTACAGCCCTTTTTTAACTGCCTTCAACCCCTTTCTATTTGTCTGAACCGGCACCAAAATGTTAGCTTCTCAAATCCCCTGTAACAGTGGCCCAAACTCAGCCAAAGCTATCGTCCAATGGACTTGCCGCACCGTTCCTGCTTCAAAAGTTGCTTCTGCTCCTTCTCCTTCCAATTTTTTTTTTCTCTTTAGCTTTTCTCGGCCATTCTCTCGCCTCTCTCACTTATTTTTTCCAATCTCTCATTTCCTTCTTTCTTTTTATTTCTTTTCAACTTATTATATTACTTAGTTTAATAATATATTTATTTTCTTTTTGAAAACTCAACAGACGTGAATGGGTGAGTGGGTTTTCACCCATCACCCTCTGACAAGCTTCTTTAAGAAGCTTATCACTTTTTCCAACAATCATCATTTTTTTAATATAATATATCTAATATATTTTATATAATATAATATATAATATAATATTATATAAAATGTTATATTATATCTTTTATTATAATATATATAGTACAATATTAAATTTTTATATTACATATATAACTATAGTAATATAATCTAATTAATTATATTATATATTCTATAATACAATATAGTATATTATTTCTTATATATATATATATATATATATATATATATTTTTTATCTTTTTAATAAATATATATCCATTTATTTAAATATATATTTATTCTCTTAATTTCAATCCTAAAATTTCATTTTAATTTAAATTCTTATAATTAAATCATTACTTAATAAAGTAATTTCTATAACTCTTGAATACCTCTTATTAACTTATACTTGTCTATGTTATATCTGTTTACAATCAAGATCGAAAATCACAGTTATCACATATAAACATATGTACTTCGTTCTAATAGACAAATTAGTCTTAGACATTTGAATACTTATAGTAAGGCATTTGAATACCTATATATAAAACTTGAGGACATGTACTTTGTTATGATAACTATATGTACATTTGATATATAGCATATGTACACATCTTTATAGAGCCATATAAACATTACTAATTTATTATAAAAAAATAATACAAATTACAAATTATAATTAAATAAAAAATAATTATTATTTAAACATGATAAGTTAATTTTAATTATTATGATTAATAAGTATTAATTATTATTAAATCATAATAAAATATTATTTAAGATTAAATTTATTAATTATTATTAAATCATAATAAAATATTATTTAAGATTAAATTTATTAATTATTATATATTAATTCACAATTAATTATTAATTATGAAATTTAATTACTTAGCTTTAAATATTAAATATTGGTTAATTATTAATTCATAATCGATTATTAATTAAGAATATTTAATGTAGCAGCCCGATCCCCATGTGATATTGTCCACTTTGGTGCAACCCATTGGACCACCTCACAAGTTTAAAATGTGTCATAAGGTGTAAAGCCATGCTAATTCTTTTACCCGACATCTCTCTCATGCTTTATCGAAGTGGGATTTGCCTAAAAGTGTAACATATGACCCCTTTCGTGACTCAGCATCCTCATTGGGATTTGTTTCACCATTGCTTAAGAGGCCACGTGGAGCTGCTCTGATACCAACTGTAATAGCTCGGTCCACTCGTGGTATTGTCTGCTTTAGTACAACCCATTAGGCTATCTCAAGTTTTTAAACTGTGTCACAAGAGGTAAAGGTATGCTAAGTCCTTATACCTAATATCTCTCTCATGTTTTGTCGATTTGGCTTACTTGTGATATTATTTGCTTTAGGTCAACCCATTGGGCTATTTCACAGTTTTAAAACATGTCACAAGGGGTAAAGGCATGCTAAGTCTTTATACCTAGCATCTTTCCTGTGCTTTGTCGATGTAAGATTTGCCTAGGGATGTAACATACACCCTTTTTTGAGACTTAGCGTCCTCGCTAAGATTTGCCCCACCTAGGGGTGAGCAATTAGTTTTTTCGATCAGTTTGGTTTCAGAAAACAGACCAAATCGATTTTATTCAAGGACTTAATTGAAATTACATCGACTACACCCTTAAAATCAAACTGAATTGCTTCGGTCAGTTTGATTTTTCCTTGTAAAAATTGACTTTTGCAACATGTTAAATAAAGACATAAAAGTATATAATATAAACTTGTTTTGTTAAGATCTCTTACAAGATTCACAACTTATTACCCAAATAAATGTATAAAACTTCACAAAACAAAGTTAAATAACCAATGTTGTTCATAAATTAATTAATTTAAAAACATAAAGTTAAAGAAAATAAACCAATATTGCCATAATTAATAATCAACTTAATAAATAACCAACACAATAAATCCAAATAGTCCAAATTACACAACCAAATAAATACATAAAGTTTCACAATATTATTCATAATGGTCCAAATTAGCATAACCTACTTAAAGAAAATAACCAACATTATTCATAATAAATCTAAACAGTCCAAACCAAATAAAAAGACATAAAGTTTCACAACAAAACAAAGCCAAATAGTCAATATTCTTCATAGAATTCTCGTATCCGATAACTTTGGTACATATTCCCTTACACATTAAAGAGAGCAAAATTATTAGTTACAATTTACAAAAGAATAAATTAATATCATATGTTCCAAAATGAAAATATTTATAACAATTGAATTATCTCAAATGATCCATCCATGCACCTTTGCTTGTATTAATCTATTATGGGATCTAATGCAATTTTTGACAAATCTAAATATATATAAACAAAAATAATAAAAGTAAGCTTCATATAAAGAACTAAAAGAAATAAAATAATAATAATAATAATAAGGAAAATGAAATATTACCTATATCAAAATTTTCAAACTCCACCAAGTCATCCTCTTGAGATTGATCAAGATGAGAAGATTCTCGTAGCCAATCTTGAGCACAAATAAGAGCTTGCACAATCTTAGGAGCTAAAGGGCTCCTATATGCATCAAGCACACGACCACTGTACTAAAAGAAAATACAAAAGAATTGTGGATATGGGAAGGGCGAAAACATCAGGAGCAAGATGAGAAAGGATAGGAAAGCTATGATTATTGAGTTTCTACCAAGACAATACATCAAAGTCTTCATCATCATCATCTTCAAGATCCTCACTCAAATATTTAGCCAATTTTGACTTATGCTCATTTTTGCAATGTTCAACCTTAAACCTCTTATACTCAAACTTAAGACTTAGCTTCTTTTTTGGCATACCATTTTCATTTATGGCTTGTGTAATTTGGCTACTTGACTACTTTCACCAACTATATCAAATTGAGGTTATAGCATCATTTTATACTCATTGAACGATTCATCTATTATTTGTTCTACTTTCTTAATCATTAATGAAGCTTCTCAGTAGAATACATTTTCATAAAACAATAATCTACAAAAGAAAGCTTTTTTAAAGGATCAAGAATAAAAGCAACATAGATCAACATATTCATTTCTCTATATTTCCCCAATATTTATCATATTTATCATTCATTCTCCTTGCCATTGCATTCAACTCAACATCACAACTTACTTGCCAATCTATCAAAGTAGAATAAACATTACAAATATCATTAAGAAAGATATTAGAGGTAACATACGAAGAACTCAAAACTTTGACAGTGAGATTATAAAATTGTTGCAAGAAAAGGCAAAACCTCTTAACATTTACCTAACCATTTTGTTTAGGAACACCATCTCTCGACAAAAACTCACCTTTATAACTATAATCAACATCATCAAATGCATCAAAGGCCTTTGCAAACTTTTGAGCCACATCCAACATCAAGCAAGTGAAATTCCATCTAGTGCTAACATCCAAACACAATAAACTTTTACTTTGAATATGTTCATTGGCAACACACTCTTTGAACTTAGCAAACCTAGAAAGTGATTGTCTTACATATCTTACTGCACCTCTAACATAAGCAATTGATTCATTCATTTCCTTTAATCCATCACTAACAATAAGATTAACAATATGTGTCATGCATCTCAAATGAAGATATTTTCACCTAGAATACTAGTTCTTGCATTATTAATTTTTTTCCTCAAGTAAGAAATTGCAACATCATTGGAACTAGCATTATCAATTGTAAAAGTAAAAACCTTATCAATCCCCTAATCGCCAAAACATTTATCAATCATCTTACCAATAGCTTCACCTTTGTGATTAGAAATAGGACAAAAATTTAAAATCTTTTTGTTTAATTTCCAATCATTATCTACAAAAGTGAGCTTGAGACACTTACAATTGATTATTTTTAATAAGGTCATGTGTCAGTGGTAAGAGATATTTTTGTACAAGATGATTTCAATAATTGTTTTAGCTTAGTCTTTTTATTAACATAAATTTAAAAGCAATCGCTAGTAATAGTCCATGGTGATGGCGTGTGAAATCTAGGACATGTAAGTGACATGCAATGCTTAAATCCTCTCCCTTCCATAAATTTAAAAGGTAAATAATCTAAAATGATAATCTCAGCTACAACTTTCCTAATGACATCTTAGTTAAATTTCCATGTGCCTAAAGAACCTACTTCTCTCGTTGACGACACTATTTCTATTATCATTATCAACATTGATAGTGTGAGGGGACTTTTTGCAAGTACTCATGTGACCCTTTATTGTAGTGGTTCCATTTCTTTTAGTATCAGCAAAATACTCTGTTAGCTCAATTACCTAACCGAGAGGAGGGTGAATTGGTTATTAACTAACCTTATGTTCATTTTTCGACCTTTTTAATTCTCTAGCCTATATTGTAGTTCTTCTAAGTTCACTAGGCTATTCTGGCATACAATTCATGCACAATATAATAAACACAATTAAATTACAAGCAATTAAGAGTGAAGGGTTAGAGAATTGTACGTAAGTGATTTATAAAGATTTGGCAACCTTGTCACGTCCTCTACCTTCAAACGCTCTCAAGGATTTTTCCCAAATTCACTAGTTGAATTTGTTACACTCTTTTTCGTAGGCTTAAGAGTAACCTTTACACCTCTCCTTTTTTTGGGCTCAAAGAGGAAACTTTACACGTTCTTTTTCCAAGCTCAAGAAGGAAACCTTACAACTTTTCCCTTTTATAACTTAAGGAGAAAACCTATTCTACCCAAACCTCACTTACAATGAAGCTTTCAAGTGTTCATTCCCCTTTACTATTTGTGAATGGGTTTTCAAGAGTTGTAATCTAAGATAACCTCTAAGAAGGTGGGTGATTACACTTTAAGCTCCAGAAAAAAACTTTACAAGATTTGTGCTATACAAGAAATAAGGGAATGATAAAAGATGTTGAA
Source organism: Heritiera fomes (assembly GCA_032173925.1). Lineage (NCBI taxonomy): Eukaryota > Viridiplantae > Streptophyta > Magnoliopsida > Malvales > Malvaceae > Heritiera > Heritiera fomes. The sequence continues at coordinate 20,179,904 of JAPDPM010000001.1, read as the reverse complement.
ATTCTAGCACTTGAAATGAGTTTGAAGCATGAAAAAGATGAAAAATGAAGTTTGTTTAATGTCTTGAACTTCTAAACTTCTATTTAATCTCCCTTGGATGGTTGTTGAAGCTTGGTGGAACCTAAAACTGATTTTCCCATTGGCTTTCACAAAAAATTAGTCGTTGGAGGTTTCCAGCACATAGGGGATCAATCCTACAACTTTGGGACAACTTTCTTGAGCTTCTGCCTTCTTGGGATCGATCCCTCTATGGTAGAGATCGATCCTCTCAGCCTTGGTGAGCCTTGGGGGGTGTTTTGGGTACAGAGGATCGATCTCTTAAAGAAAGGATCAATCCTTTGAACTATCTTGCTAATAGGGGATCCATCCCTTCAGGTAAGGGATCTATCCCTTTGGTCAATGGATCCATCCCTTGCACTATTCATTTGCCTTTTCTAGGTTTTTTTTAAGCATTAAATACATTTTAAAGCCAATTTTGAATATTATGACATGACTTTGAAAACATGAATTTGAGTCCAAAAATTTATCAAGTAATTTTCTTAAAATATATTCAATAATTCTATAAGAAAATTACTTAAACCAATCTAAATTGATTGAAACCAATAAAGATAATCAATTAAATCATTGTTTTATATTTGATAAAAGCACTTAATATGGTTTGTAAAAATCATAATTGATAAAGAAAATTTACAACATTGATCATTCATTTAATCTTGCTTAAATGTTTGTCATTTTAAAATATATATCAATTTAAAGATAACATACTCATTACCACAATAATTACATCTAGCCTTATTGTCACCTTTATTGTTCATAAATTTAGTGAAATAAACCCATACCTCAAACTATAACTTATTTGTTCTCTTCGTCACTTTAGATTTAGAAGCTGAAGTTTCACTTCTTGTTGTTTCATCATGTGAAGAGGGTTAAGGATCTGATTGAGTAGTATCTGGCATAGAACCCAAATTCTCAAGGACAATGATAATAATATATTTGTTATATTATTTTATTATTTATTACCACATTTATTGCTATATTCTTGTGTAAAATTAGTTGTTTAATGTATCTTGTGAATTAATTTAGAGAAAGTGATTTGGGAATTAATGTTGGAAATTATGGCATGAAATCAAACAATAAATCTTGTAATTGGAATAAATTCTTGAAATATATATTATTTGACTTTCTAAAGTTGTAATTAAATTCTGATTTGTTTTAAAGACTTTTGGACCATAGGATTAAAATATAATAGAAGGTTGAGATTTATTCTTGATTAAAAAGAAACAATAAAAATCTTAAAGGAAAAATTATAAAAAGAGGAGAGGAGTGGCAGTAAAGGATAGAACAAAAAAAAAATCAAGACAGAGTGAAAAGCAAGTTAGAGAAACAGAGAGCAGTAAAGGGTATCGGTCGTGGTTTTCTTGGTATCTTCTTGTTGCTGTGCACTTCTCTTTATTTTGCAGAATAATATAAAAAGAGAGAGGACTCGAGCTTTGAAGGCAGTAGCTGAACTTGAGACTTGAAGCTGCGGTCGAAATTGTGAGCTGTTTTGAAAAGTTGCACGGCCGACGTTGCTAACCGCTTGAGAGTTGAAGTAACCGTGTGACCGAAAATTGTTGGAGCAGTACACGCAAGACAGAACAGAAGAGGGACCAAAGTTGCTGCTGTTCAGACTTGAAGAGACGTGAGTTACAGGAGGCAGAATCACGTGTTGAAGCTCTAACGTCCACACGACAATGTCACTTCTTGTTTGTTGCTTGTTATTGCTTCCACATACACGTGCTTGAATTGAGTTAACAAAGGGGTTTTTAATTTATTTTAATACTTTATTATATTATATATGGAAGCATGAATTCTCAAATTAATTTGGTGTTTTACGTTATGTTGAATATGAACTAATTTATTTACTAGGAATTTGATTGAGCCTACTTGCATATTTTATGTCTTAATGATTAATTGATCAATTCTTAAATTCGAGTATCATTCATTGTGATTAATTCAATCTTTTAATTTGTGTTATTGATTGGCCACCTTTAATATAAATTAATTGATTGTTTGAGACATGGTAAAGGTACACATCATATGCTAAGCCATGAATAGCTCTATTGAATGATTGAATAAATATTTGATGCATACATCAAGCTAGAATATTTATTTGGTTCTTGTTGTATGTTCTTCTGTTCTTAATGGGTTTTTAGTCATTGATTATGCTACACATCATAGGTAATTAATGATTAAAAATACTTGATTATAACTGTCATCAAACAAAGTAATCATATATTAGGAAGAATGAACCCTAGAATTGAATTGAGATTTTTAGGATTGAAGACATAAAATTGCAATGTATTGGTGAAATCAAATTCCTAGGCTTTTCTCTATTTGTTAATTTATTTATTTTAGGTTAATTAATTTCATTAGTTAATTAGATACTTAGATAATTACTTTTATTGGCTTTATAATTTTTTAGAGCATAAGTAGTTGAATTTTAATTGAATAAATTTAGCAAATCTTTGTGAGATTGACTCTTATATTTACATGCTATACTACCTTGATTCGTGCACTTACAGGAATATAACTTTTTGTTCATCACACAACATCAACATCGATTTCATTAGACATCTTCAAAAAAAAGAAAAAGAAAAATAAAAATTGAATTAAAAAATTATCTGTATAATCGACGATTTTCAAAACATTTAAAAACAATAGGGAGTCGCCACCAATCTTTTTTTGACTAGGTGTGATTGGTCACCTAAAATATTTATCTTTTTAACAAAATCTCAAAATTAATTAAGTTTTATTAAAAAGATAACTTTTGGTCTGTGAGAATAAAACTTGGGTTCGGGGGTAAGGTTTCGTGTGAGGAAGGATTAACACCCTTACAACGCTCGTTAGAAAACGTTACCATCCTAACCACGTGGTATCCTTCAGTTAGTCTTGACTTAATTTTAATTCACTTATTAAAAATTCGTGCATTGGCTTAAAAATTATTATTTAAAAAAACTTCTCTTTGAAAATCAATATGAATCCCATTTATTGAGAAATTAAATCAAATATTCCAATACTTTTGGCAATATTTGAAATAATTCCCCTCACCTAGAGATTTCTAAAGAATCACTACTTGTGACTTCTATAGAATCTCATCCTCGGTGGGACTCACATTATTTGCATAATTTACCGAAGATTATCTTATATATTAAAATAAGTTTTATTTTGAAAATAACATGAACTCCTTTTATTGAGAAACTAAATCGAATATTCCAATACTTTTGGCAACATTTGAAATAATTCCACTCACCTAGAGATTTCTAAAGAATCACTACTTGTGACTTCTATAGAATCTCATCCTCGGTGGGACTCACGTTGTTAAGTTCGCGTGAACGCATGTGATGCAAACAGGTAATGAATGATGCGCATACATGTGTATTTAATATATTTATTATTTCTTTATTTTTTTAGATTATTTGTTTTTTATTTTTTATTTTTCATTTTTTTAAAAATGAAAATTCGCGTATTGAAAAATCAAACTAAATATTCCAATACTTTTGGCAACATTTAGTGAAACTTCTCTTACCTAGGGATCAGATAGGAATCAGCTAAGAATCAGCTAAGAATCACTACTTATGACTTCCGTAGCATCCCATCATCGGACGAACTCTGTTTGCTTTAATATTAACCTTTATGCATATGATGAGCATAGATTTTTACTTTCTTATTTAACAGGTTCGTTGTTTATCATCATTTTGTTATTTTATATTATTTGTTTTGTTATTTTCATTGATTTTATTATTTTATTTTTATTATCATATATTTTTAAGATAAAAGCTTATGTATTGAAAAATCATACTAAATATTCCAATACTTTTGGCAACGTTTAGTACGACTCTTCTCACTTAGGGATAAGCTAGGAATTACTACTTGTGATTTCCGTAGCATCCCATCATCGGACATTAGCTTTTACCTCTTATGAATTATTTTATCTCCATTAATTCTTGTCTTTATTTATTTAGATTTATTAACTTAATCCCTTTTGTTATCATCTTTTATTAAAATCATATTACCATTTATTTGGTTAATTTAATCACTTTTGAAACTTTATTATTATTAATTTTTATTAGTTTAATTATTTTGTATTCATATATCCCTAAAATCCCCCTTTTTATTAATTTCTACTGCCTATCTCCATTACCTCTTTTGTGTTTATTAATTTTCATTTAATTAGTATTTTTCTAAATATTCCTTATTACAAAATATATTACTATATATTTTTAAAATAAGCATGAATTTGAATATTGAGAAATTAAATTGAATATCCCAATACTTTTGGCGACATTCGATAAATTCCTCTCATCTAGAGATATTCGAAGAATCACTACTTGTGACTTCTATGATATCTCATCATCAGAATAATTCTATGCTTACTTTATTTTATTTTATTCTTTATTTATTTATTTTTATTTATTAGCTTCCTAAAATATTCCTTTATAGTAAATTGTTTAATAAAATATTTATTATATAAAAATTATGTGTTTAGGTGTATTTTATAAGATAATTATTACATACACTGACAGTGGAATTTTTTTACTCCACAAGCAGCGTTAAAATCGTAACACATGTCCTGTTTTATTTATTTTAATATTTTTATAAGACACATGTCATGATCTTAATGCTGCTTGTGGAGTAAAAAAACTCCACTGTCAGTGTATGTAATAATTATCCGTATTTTATATACCTATTTTATATTATTCATTTACATATGTAATATATATATTTTTTATATTTATTTTATGTACTTTTATTTACATATGTAATATATATTTTATATTTATTTTATGTACTTTATATATATATATTTATATATACATTTTAAACTATATATATTTTTCTATAGTTATTTACATATTTTATTTTTTATTTATATCTCAAAACTATTTATTTATTAATAACTCTATAATTAAATTTAAATTTATTAGCTCCTAAAGAATTTTATATACAAAAAAATATATATTTTTGTGTTATGCAAACATATTAAACTATTAAACAGAATAAATAAATAAATAAATAAACAATAAATAAATGAAGAATATATACCAGAACGGACTGGGCTTGAAAACCCAAAGAAAACCTTCCAAACAGGCCTACAAATCAGGCCCAATAGACAGGACCCAAGCCTGCCAAGGAAAATGGGTCGTGAGCGGGTCGAAGTACCAGGTCGGGCGTGGACGCGGGTCGCGAGTGGAAGTGGAGCCGGGTCGGCACGCGGGTGGCAGAAGAGGGTCGCGCGGATCTCGGGTCTGGTCGGTGCGGTGTGCAGATCCTTTGGGCTTACCAAAACGCAGCGTTTTGCTCTCTATAAAAGCCCCAATTTTTTGTTTCTCCTCATTTTCACCGGTTTCTCCAAAAAAAAACTCAAAAAACCATCCAAAAATCCTCTCAGCCCCTCAGTCTTGCCAGGTGCCTTCCATTGCGTCGGCCGCCGTGCGCCGGTCGCCGGAGATCTCTCCGAAGCCCCAAAAGTACTCTACTCCTCCCCTTCTACTCCGATCTAACCTCCGTTTACCCTAAAAATAACCCTAACCCTACAGATCTAGCCTTCTCCGAAAACACTTAACCTCTCCTTTTTATTTTTTTTGTTTTGTTTTCTTTTTGGTTGATGTCTTTGGATCTACTTTGCGGCTGCTTTTGTTGTTTTCTTTCCTTTTTTTGCATGTTTAAGATCTAGGGTTTCCAGATCTGAGATCCTAAGGGTGTCAGTTTAGGGTTCTGGATTTGGGTTTCTATTGTGGTGGGTTTGTGGTGGTGATGACGATGATAGCTTGGTGATGGTGATGGCGGTGATGATGGTGGTGAGTGGACGGTGATGATGGTGATGATAGCTTAGTGATGGCGATGAGTAGTGACCGGACGGTGATGATGGTGATGATAGCTTGGTGATGGTGATGAGTAGTGATTGGACGGTGATGGCGATTTAGGTTTCGGTGATGGGTTGGTACGGGAATGGTATAGTGACTGGACGACGGTGAGTGGCTGGTTTTTTGGTATTTCTGAGTCTGAAGTCTCCGAAAAAAGGAAAGAAACTTGAAGAAAATAGTGGCTGGTTTTTTGGTATTTCTGAGTCTGAAGTCTCCGAAAAAAGGAAAGAAACCTGAAGAAAATTTAGTCCTTTTAAACAAATTCAGGATCAATCTTTGATTCGGAGGGTTAAAACCAAACTAGGTTCTTTCTATTGTTTCTTAGTTCTCCAAGGCAGTGTCAGGATGGGATTGATACCTGGGGAAGCTGAGTTTTGGAGACAACCAAGACCTAGGGGAAAGGCTGGAGAACTGACGGTTGTGGCAGAGGATTTGGATGATGGATGGGTGATAGGAACGGTACCGGCGGCTGGGGCAACAGAACAAAGAATATAATAATAATAATAATAATAATAATAATAATAATAATAATAATAATAATAATAATAATAATAATAATAATAATAATAATAATAATAAAACAGTAACAATAGCAATAATAATAATAATAATAATAATAATAATAATAATAATAGAAAAGATAATAATAATAATAATAATAATAATAATAATAATAATAATAATAATAATAATAATAATATAATAATAATAATAATAATAATAATAATAATAATAATAATAATAATAATAATAATAATAATAGAAAAGATAATAATAATAATAATAATAATAATAATAATAATAATAATAATAAAAACAATAACAATAATAATAAAAGTACTAATAACAATAAAAAAATAATACAAAAAATAATAAAAATAAATAATAAAATAAAATAAAAAATATATATAAAAAACAACAATAATAATAATAATAACATAAGAAAAAATTAAATCAGCCCATTTTACTGGGCTTGGAAGCCCGATACTTCAATTTGGACTTTAAGAGCCCAATTGAATGTAGTCTTATTGATTTGGACAAAATTCGGTGTCTACAGCTGCCCCTCTTTGCTCATTGCTGAGGATCAGGAATAGAGCAAAGACAATAGACAATAATTTTGTCCAACTCAAGACCTAATACTTCTTTCTTCTTTTTCTTCTTTTTCTTTTTTTTTTGAATTTTCTTGTTTTAGTATTCTTTCTCTCTTTTCTTTTTTTCTGTTTTTCTTTTCTTTTTCTTTTCTTTTCTTTTTTTTTAATTTTAATTTAAACTTAACAAAGTTTATCTCATTAAAGGCTCTTCACTTTGAGATAATTTAACATTAATTAATGACTTTAAAAGTGCATCCAAGGAATTTTGAAACTATACTCACATAACTTAGAATTGGCACCTGAAAGGTTTGAGATTTGTATTCGAAAGACTTAGAATTTTATGCCCGGAGGCCTTAAAATTGGTGCCCGAAGGACTTAAAATTGTGAAATTTGTGCCCGGAGGACTTGGATTTGTGCTCGGAGGTCTTAGAATAGTGCCTGGAGGACTTAAATTTATGCCCAGAGGTCTTAGATTTGTGCCCAGAGGTCTTAAGATTCATGCCCGGAGGACTTAGAATTGTGCTTGAAGGTCTTAGAATTATGCCCGGAGGACTTGAGATTTGTGCCAGGAGATCTTAGATTTGTGCCCGGAGGACTTAAATTTGTGCTCGGAGGTCTTAGAATTATGCCCGGAAGACTTGAGATTTGTGCCCGAGGTCTTAGAATTATGCCCGGAGGTCTTAGAATTTTACCCGGAGGTCTTAGAATTTTGCCCGGAGGACTTGAGATTTATGTTTGAAGGAATTGAATTTTATGAAATTTGTGACTGGAGGACTTGAAATTTATGCCCGGAGGTCTTAGAATTTATGCCTTGAGGTCTTAGAATTTTGCTCGGAGGTCTTAGAATTTTGCCCGGAGGACTTGAGATTTATGAAATTTGTGCCTGGAGGACTTGAAATTTATGCTTGGAGGTCTTAGATTTTATGTTTGGAGGTCTTAGAATTGTGCCCGGAGGACTTAAATTTATGCCCGGAGGTCTTAGATTTGTGCCTGGAGGTCTTAGATTTGTGCCCGGAGGTCTTAAGATTTGTGCCCGTATGACTTAGAATTGTGCCCGGAGGTCTTAAGATTTGTGCCCGGAGGACTTAAATTTTATGAAATTTGTCCCCGGAGGACTTGAAATTTATGCCCGAAGGTCTTAGAATTTATGCCTGGAGGTCTTAAAATTTTGCCTGGAGGTTTTAAAATTTATGCTCGGAGGTCTTAGAATTGTGCCCGGAGGACTTGAGATTTGTGCCCGGAGGTCTTAGAATTGTGCTTGAAGTGTTTGAAATCTATGCCCGGAGGACTTGGAATTGGATTTGAAATTTTTGAAAATCATTCTTCAACCTTAACATAGCACTAATCAAACTGAATTTGAAAATTTCTTTATCATGAATAAACTTGACTTTTTTGTTTTGAAAAAAGGTTGCATAACCTTCAAAATTTTGATTGAATGGTGTCGAGCCTTTAACTTGAGAAACATGTTTTAATCTCAAAATTTTACACAAAACTTTCAATGCTGATGTTGTATGATACTGTGTATGTATGCATGTATGCATGGCACTCAATCCTGTACATTCTCTAACTTTGAAACTCTATCTTGTCAAAGAGGTACATCATTTGTCTTTTTTTATCTTCTTTGCCCCAACATGATCATGAAAGCTCCTTTCTATTTCCCCTTTTCTGCAGAGTTCTTGTACCTTATCATAGCCTGTTGATGAAAAGCGCTAAAATTTTCCACATAACTATTTTTCAGGGGGAATGAATCCAAATTTCACAAGTGATACTTGATCCTTTCGAGAAATTAGTGATTACTTTTTAAGATGAGTGACATAAATCGTATCCGAATCTTTACAACTGGACAATTGAAAGTTTGGTGCACCAAGATGCGTTGTTTGGGAAATACTTTGCCACTTATCCAAGAACAATGGCTCCTTACTTGGCTCAAAACAGTTTTCTTAAAATACCATCGCCCTTTTTTTCCTTCTCTTTTTTTTTAAACAAAATTTTGAATGAGAAGAGAAACAAAATATTTACAACTTGGTTTGACAATCTCTTAAATTCTCAAATAATGGCGTTCCACAAATGCCAAGATAAGGTGAATGACTAAGGTCTTTTCTATTTAGGAAGAGTATGTACAAGAAGAAAGGTTCAAGCTTTCCAAAAATGTTGGGCAGTCAAGTGGCATTGGAATCTTTAGGCATCTCGAGGGTTTCTTAAGGCTTGATGATTCTTTTCAATATTTTCAATTCATGACACTACTTGACTTGGTTGCATGAAAAGTTCGTTATTTGCTCTAGACTGCCCTTTTCGGGTTTTCACCCTCGCGCTTTACTCTTTCTTTTGTTTTCATTTCTCTTCTTTTTTTTGATTGTTCCACCATGTATTCAAGAATTCAAACTTCATTCAAACCAAATAATAGTGAGAATTTTCCAAAGAAGAGCTCCTTGATACAAGCATCTGTATTTGATCAAAATGGACTTTTAAGTACGTAATGTAGGTCGTGGTTTAGGGTTTTGAAAGAATAGATAAATAAGCCCAAAAATGTGTTTAAAGGTGATCAATCCAAGGATCATTTCTTCTCATATAGACGTCTATCATTTTCACTCTTTGAAGCACCTTTCTTTTTCTACTCTTCCATGTATCTCTTCTTCTTTCTCTTCTCTCTCTCTTCTTCTTGTTTTCTTTTTCAAAATCCTTTTCATTCTTTGAAGAACCTTTCTTTGTGTACTTTCACATATATCCTTTCTTCTTTCTCTTTTTTGGTTGATTCATGTCCAGGATTTCAAAAACATAGTAAATCTTATTTGATCGAAAACAAAAGTTATATCATTTGTTTTCTTTGAAGAGATATTTTCTACACCTGCCCCCCAATGTGGAGGGTGATCCTTGGAAAAAGGTTTATTGTGAAAGAAATTATCAAGCTCAAAAGGGGTAGCAAAAGGATAATGTTTATATTTGTGAATGGAATATGAAAGACGACCATTCATCATCTCAAATTAAGATGCTTATATTGAAAAGAAATTCTTAGGACAAGTTTTTTTCTTTTGGTTTTTGAAATCATCTGAATATCATGTTTGCATGATGCCACGATCAATTTCATTTTTTTCTTTTTTTTTGTTTTTTTGTAATGCAACACTTTAATATGACAGAGCTTGACCTCACACACCACATCGTCATTTAAGGAAAAAGGTGATGCGTAACTCAAGGTATTGTCTGATGGACAACAGTGAAAAATCCTTAACTTTGTTTTTTTTTGTTTTATCTTGCCCCAAATCATGGGCAAAAAGCATCTCGGAGGTACATAATTAAAGAGTTCGGAATTTGTATATGAATCAAGGTGGAACTGTATCTCAAAATTTCCAAATGATTTTGCCAAATATCAAACTGCCAATATCCAAAATCTTCGAGATTGTCATAAATTGATTTCCAAATTATTCTCAAAGGGTTTTTGCAAGTTCGTTATTTCTTTGAAAATCATTAATAATGAAGCCCTATCATGGTCAAATGGAAAACAAATCGGACTTTCAAAATCTTATGCCCCAATTTAGCCTTTTGGCTCCCGAGTGACTTAGGTTTTGTTGAGATATGATCCGGGCATGATTTACGACATTCATCTTTGATAGTAATCACTGATTTTCTTAGAATTATTTTTATCATTAATGTGAAGAAAAGAAACATTCTTGTCACATGCCACTGGAAAACAAAAAGTTATGCTCATACAACTGTTATTTGGGCCAATGGAACTGACAAAGCATTTTCCAACAAAACACAAATTCTAAAATCTTGACATTTCAGTTTCTTCCAATTTAGTTTCTCATCATGACCTAACTTTGCATCAAAGTGGACTTCCACTGATCCATAAGTTCTTGAGTCAAGATTTCCCCATTGATAAGCTCTTCAACCCTTTCCTTCAATTGCCTGCATTTTTCTGTTGAGTGCCCAATTGCCCCCATGTGATAGTCACATCTACTATTCGGATCATAGCTCTTGGACAATGGGTTCTGGGCTGTTCTCAAAGGTATAGGGGCCAGATATTGGTTTTTCACCAAAAGAGATAAAAGATCGGAGATTGGAATTGGGATTTTTTCTTGGTTGCTTCTCGATCTTTTTCTGTTGTTTATTGGTTGTTGGACAGGTCGAGCTCTAGGATTAGTCACAAAAGTAGGTGAGTGAGCAATTACTGGGGAGTAAGAATTTGCTTGGATTCTTGGTTGTGGAATTGGTGCATAAAGATATGGATTGCAAGAAACATTGCTCAAGGTTGGATGGTACGATGGGAATGGCAAATAGGGATGAGGTGGAATGTAATTTCTGGGACATTGCCCCTCAAACGTCGCGGCTTGCACTTCTTCTTCTATTCTTTCTGGCTTATTATCAACAATGTCACCTATCTTGATCTTACCTCTCTTGATTGCATTCTCAATCATCTCTCTGGAAGCCACCATGTCTGCAAAATTCTTGATAACATTCCCAATCATCCTATCATAATATGGGGTGTGGAGAGTATTAAGAAACATAGCTGCATTCTCTTTTTCTGTGAGGGGAGGCTGGACTTGGGCAGCAACATTTTTTCATTTCTGGGCATATTCTCTAAAGCCTTCAGTAGCTTTCTTCTCCATGGTTTGCAAAGATAAATGATCTGGGGCCAAGTCCACAATATGGTTATATTGGGCGACAAATGCCCTTGCCAAATCTTCCCTTGAGTGAACATCGCCCCTGCCCAATTGTGTATACCACCTAGCAGTAGATCCTTTAAGGCTATCTTGGAAAACATGGATCAACAACTTGTCACCATGCACATGCACTGCCATTTTTCTGCAGTACATAGTGATATGGGCTTTTGGACAAGTGGTCCCATCATACTTCTCAAATTCTGGAGCTTTAAACTTTAGAGGAATGACCACGCCGAGTACTAAGCATAATCTGGCTGCATCTAAAGATCCATGAAAATCCACTCCTTCAACAATTTGAAGCCTTTCTTCTATAAACTCTATCTTTCGTCGGGAACATGAACCTTCTTTCACTTGTGGCATCCCTTGATATTTGTGACTATCCAAATTGCCGATATGAGTTGGTTCGAGGGGGTTCATTGTAGGAGCGTCATGCACTTGAAACTGACTAGGGTCGACTGAAGATGACATATTAGGGCATACATAATCTTTGGTGGGCATTGCTTGTGGCTCCTGAGATGTTTGGGTTTCTCATGAGCCACTGTTAATTGGATAAAAAGAATCCTCAGCATTTCGCAGCTGATGCCCCTCTTGAGTAGCTAGTCCTCCCATTGTTTCTTTTCCATTATTCCACCTTTCCAATAAAACTGCCATCTGTGATAATTGCTCTCTTATCTCTTGCTGTGGCTTTTCCATCCTTTTCATTCAAATCATCTCTGTTTCTTCCATGGTCCAAAACTATCTCCAAAGCTTTTCGATGTTCAAGCCACTTGACACCTAATCCAACATAACCCTGAATTAAATGTCATGCTTGCCATGTTAACATGAAGCTTTTATTCTATGGAAATTTAAAAAGAACAAAATTTAAATATTGTTATTATTTCATAGTATCACAAGTTGTATACCAAAAGGAAAAAGGAAAAGAAAGAAAAGGAGAAAGATAAATAAATAAATAAATAAATTGAAAATTGTCATTTGACCATTCATTTGTTTGGATCATCTGTTTTTTTTTTTGTTTTTAAAGGAAACAGTTATTGTTAGCCTTATTATTTTCTGTCAAAATCATATTATGCACATATGAATGAAGTAAATGCAAACTTAAATAAAACCTTGTAACATTCATATTCATAAAGGAATTGTTTACAAGATTCAAAAGTTCCTTACTACACTCCTTACTATTCTAACGCCCCTTACATTCAAAGTCTTTCAAAAAGAAATTTCACAACAACAGCTGCTTTTTCATCCTCCGAACTCTAATCAAGCATGGCAAATTCTTGGCTGACCACTTCCCCTATATCGAGCAATTTTGCGTCAATCAATCCCTTCACCTTATACTTGAAAGCCTTATAATCTTCGATGGAATGCCCAATATTTCCTACGTGGTACGCACATCTTGCATTTGCGTTGTACCATTTTGGGTACGGAGGCTCCAAGGGTTTTAAGAATACAGGGGCAATAAGGTGCCTTTCAAGCAGATAAGGGAAAAGTTTGCCATATGTTATGGGTAAAGGGTCAAGCTGCATGCGCTTCATCTTCTTGGATTGTTTTTGGCCACGAGTTTGAGTTTTAACTTGAGCAGGTGGTGGCACAAAAGCTAGGGCATTAGGGATTTGTTGAAAAGGTGGTCGAATAAATTTGGCATGAGCATATGGGTTCACAGACGAACAGGTATGTAAAGGTTGGGCAAGACTAGGAGATTCTGTTCCAAAAGCTTGAACATGTGGTTGAAAAGTAGGTCGAGGATAAAAGTGTGGCCATGGACCAATTCGTAGAGGTCGAACAAAAGTAGGAGGTCCTGTTTGGAGTGCTTGGATAGGTGGCTGATGAAGGTTAGGGTTTAGTAATGGCCTACTTGGTATGGATTGTTTGAGGCCATAAGGTTCAGCTTTAGTTGTAAGGCCCTTAAGTTCATCCATTACCTTTTTCACCCTTTTCATAGCCTCTTCTACCACAGGATCATCGTCTGAACAGTTGAGAGTATCGGAGTGTCCCTGACAAGCCATTTCATGAAAAGTCAATTGGTCTCCACTTGCTGATGATTCCACGTGTAGTTGTCTTAGAAGTGACGATGACCCTTGAGGATGGACCACTTTAGTCTCTCCAAAGCTTTCGAGCATCTTCATTATCTTAGCTAGCTTTCCCTTTATCTCTCGTATATCGTGTTCAAACTCCTATTGATTATTCTCCAAAGCAGTAAGTCTTGCTTCTAAGTGATCTACCATTTTTTTGACCTCGTTTAACCTAAAAAGATAAATGCCCTCCTTATTATGTGATGTAATGAGATATGCCATGCTAAAATTTAAGAATAAAAGAATCAAAATTTTCTCTTATTTAAGTTCAATAAATGAATTCTTCTCTCTTTTTTGAGTTTGATGATTTCTTCTTTCTTTTTTTTTTTTTAAAGAATAGATTCTTTTCTCTCTTTTTTTTATTTAAAAAAAATCTTATTTTCACACCATGATTTATTTCCTTTAACTTCCCTTTTTTTTTTTTTGAAGAAATGTGATTATGTAAAAAAAATTTGTGTATATGCATAAGTTCCTAAAAAATAAGAAATATATATTTTTTGTGGTATTAAAGAATGAAAGGATATTTTCATGTTATTTTTAGACAAAGAAGAAAAATTGAGTAAATCTTTGTTTTATTCTTTAAAATTGTAAAATTGTGAAATTTTATTTGAGAATGACAAATATATATATTGAATAAATTATGATAATTTCTTATAAAAAATGAGAAAAATTTCAATTTTTTTAAAGAGAGCTTCTAAATACACTTTAATTTTTTATCTAAACTTCATTGCTAAACAAAAAAAACTTTTTACACCCCTTAAAATTTACATAAATTACCTCAATTACTCTTTACTCTATTTTGTTTCATTTTTATCTCATCTTTCCTTCATTTTAACTGATTCTCATTTGTTTTAGTATTAACAATTCTGAATTTTTAATTCCGATAAGAATTTTGTACATAAATTTCCCACAAATTCAAAGGCGTTGCCAATTCCCATCAATACCAAGTCTTATTAACAAGAAAAAAAATGAAAAATAAAATGAATAGGCTTCATTTTCTTCGATTCCCCTGCAACAACCAACGTTGTGTTTCTTCTGTTCTTGTTTTGGCAATGGTTGAAGACTAACCTTAGAAAACGACAAAGCCAACATCTTGGACGTTCTTCACACTATAACTCAATCCACACAAAAAAAAATCAAAAATCAAATCCAAAATTGTTCAACACACATATACACACAAAAAAGAGCTTCGATTTGGGATGGCTTAAAAAGGATTTTAAAACTTAAATTTTGTCTGGAATTAGCTTAAGAAGAAGGGAACAATATATTTGAAAATCAGGACATTTAGAGCAGTGGAAGTTGGGTGTTTTAGAGTTTAAAGTTTCCGTTTTAGGCATAAATCTAGTACGATTTTTGAGAGGAATTTTTGAAGATTTTTGAGAAATTTTTTTTTATCGATGAACGGCGGCCGAAGGTAGTCACTGGCTTTCGATTATTGAAATCTGGATTTTTCTAAAATTTAGCTAATTGGGTAAAGAGAGTGGAGAGAAAAAAGAAGGAAGAGAAAGAAAGAAGAAAGAAAAAAAGAAAAAAAAATGGGGTTGTGGGCCCCACGGGAATGAAAATTTTTTTTTTATCACTTTAGTAGTTTTATTAAAGGTTATAATAATATTTTTTTACTGGAGGTTATGTTTGTTTTAAAATTAAAGTGGTGTATAGAGTAAAAAATGAAGTCTATTTATAAGTTCTATTTTTTAAATCAAAGACATAATTAAATTTTATTTATAAATTATTTGAATTCAATGAATTATTATGTGAGTTTAGTTAAATCAAATCAAAATTGTATAATTATATACAATATATAATTTTTTTATTTTATTATATTAAATTATACAAATTACAAATAAAAAATATTAAAGCTAAAAATTTTAAATTATTTACAAACTTAATAACTTGTATTATAAAATTTTTAAATAAATATTATATTATATATAAATTTAATAATTTATTAATATAATTTCACGCATCGCAATGAATTTAAATTTTAGGTTCCGTTTGATTAACTAAAAATAATTTTCAAAAAATGATTTTAGAAACTGTTTACATTTTCTAGAAAACTAAAAATTTTTCCTTGTTTGGGTGAGTTAACGAAAAAGATTTTTCGTTGTTTGGTTATTTATTGAAAACTTTGTTTTGTTTTTTCAAATGATATTAATATAATCAATAAAATATTTATTTATTATTTATTAATATTCAAAATTAATTATATTTTGAAATAAATTTAATATTAAAGTATTATATTATTAAACGTTTAAAAGAAAACTATTTGTTATTACTTAAATTAATATTTTTAAAAGTTTGAAGTAATATTACAATTTTAATATACTAATATTAATAATATACTAATATTTATTTTTGAACTATTAAAACTATTTATATTATTAAAATAATTATATTTTATATAGATCGAGTGATTAAAAAAAAGTTGTGACATATTATAAGGTTTAAGTTCGAATTCAAATAATCTCATCCCTATCTCAAATTTTTAAGTATTTTTCTTGTAACAAAAAAATATTTATCTCATATTATAAGGTTTAAGTTCGAATCCAAATAATGCTAACTTCTGCTAGTATTACACATGTAGCATGCCACATGGCAGCCAACTAAGCTATCTACGTCAACTTTCAACTTTTATGTTAAATATTCAATCGACAATTAGTGTCATTTAACAAATTTAAACTTAATTACATAATTTTAAAAGGTTGAGGGTTATTTACAATGAAATAAAAGTTTATGAACTAATTTTTATGCTATAAAATATTTAGAGCTTAATTTCGTTTTAGGTTAAAGGTTGAAGGTCTATTTGACTATTAAGCTAATAAATTATGATAAATTTTTTAAACTGATAATAAAAAAAAAATCATAGGGAAGACAAAAGCACCGGGTCCGGTGTCCAGTCTCACGTTTTTGTCTGTTCCCTTTGCCCCCTCCATCGGTCAACAAATAAATAAGAAGACAACGAACCTTCTTTTTAACCCTTTGAATTTCCGAGATCCTTTTCTCGTTCATCACGCTAAGATCTTTGTTGTACCCTGAGATTCTCCGGGTTATTAACTTTCATCCTTTTGCAAAAATTTCAACAGTTTTTATTGGGTTTTGTTTGTAATTTTGCTATTTGAATACATGTTCTTTGTTCTTTGAATCTTTATTATAATTTCCTGAATTGGGTTCATTTCCAATTTGGGTTTTGGTGTGTTTGTCCTTGATTTCCTGGTTTTGCTGGCTTGGGGGTATTTGGAATTTTAGGTTTTGTTTGTAGACAAAAAAGTAAGCAATTTCGGTGTTGAGTTTAGAAAGTGTTTTATTAATGGACATGGGTTTCTTGAGCTTGAAATCAAATGTCTAGTGGAATATTTATTGATTCTTAAGGTTAGGTTTTCTTTGCTTTGTTTTTCTTGGAAATAGGTGAAAGATAGTGAATCTGAGTTTTTTTATTTTTATTTTTTATTTTGCTTTTCAGTTACTTGTTTTAGGTTCGGTTCTTTTTGGCTACTTGCTCTTTGCTTCTTAAAAAGTTTCTATACAAGCAAAACGGGTAAGAAGTGAAACCATTGATTTTGTTCTACAAAAGAAAAATCCTTTTTAAGTTTTAATTATTGCAAAAGATTTTTTGATTTTGTACCCAAGAGAAGTTTTTGCTTTTGGTTTTCAGCAGCAAAAATAACACCTAAACAGTAAATCATATCATGTGAAAATTGCTTGATGTTGTAATGTGAAGGCTGTTAAGTATTCAAGTTAAGTAACGTGTTTCTTTGAAGTTTTTAGCATTGTAAGAAAGGTGTACCATTTATACATTGAAGGGACGTTTTTTTCCCTGTTGTGTTTGAGTTGTGATTTTGTGTTTTTGGGCTGGGGTAGGTAGTGGTGTGGGCTGCATTTGACATCAGAAGGAAGTAATGGAATGTGAAATTTCTTTGCCAGTTTTCATGGAGTGCTGCATGGCAATTGTGGCTGATGCTGCATAAATGGAAGGAGGAATGTTTATACGATTTCTTCAAATCTATCACATGTTTTCTGGAGATTAATGATTCGATCCTCGATGGTGAACCCTAAAATCTCACGTCATCCCACCATCTGCTATAGGTCCATTCAACCATCTGATTTAGAGATTTTAGAACAAATTCACAGTGACGTATTTCCTATCAGGTAAAATATTCATCTTTTTTCTATTGAGGGTTTTCAGTAAAGAGTATTTCTTGCATCTTCAAGGAGAAATATTGATCTCTTCAGGTATGAGTCTGAGTTTTTCCAAAATGCTGTGCATGGACGTGATATTGTGTCATGGGCAGCTGTTGATCGCAGTCGACCTAATGCTCAAAGTGATGAGCTTATTGGATTTGTTACTGCAAGAATTGTACTGGCAAAGGATAGTGAGGTGTGTCATCTATGTGTGTAAGCAATAATGAAATATTGATATTTGCTTGGTGGTTGAATTATGGCTTAAGCAGAGTCTAAAAATGTTTGAATAAGTAGGACACCTATCTTATAAAAGTTGTTGTGATTCTAAAATTAAAAATGTTCATTGTTGAATATGGTCGTGGAATAATCATACTGACAGTCAACCTTTTGCTTCTGTTTTTGGGTCTCAAATATTTCTCCTTTTGTTTTATAAAGTATTTGAATGCTTGCTTCTGGTCGATAAATTATTTCTGAATCTTGCAAGTCATTTCAACCAACACCTACCTTGCAGATAGTAGATTTACTCAACTATGACTCATCAAAGGTGGACCAAACATTAGTATATATTCTGACACTGGGAGTAGTAGATGCTTATAGAAATCTTGGCATAGGTAGGAGCCTTTCTCTCTACTATGGTTCTTTCTCCTTTACCTTTTCCTTTCCCAATTTTTCTTTTTTAAATGTGTCTTCACCCTATGGCCAAAATTTGTTTGGTGTTGTATCAACAGCTACAGCACTTATCCATGAGGTTATTAAATATGCTTCGAGCATCCCAGTTTGCCGTGCTGTTTACTTGCATGTGATTTCGTACAATAATCCAGCCATTCGTTTATACAAGAAGATGTCATTCAAGTGTGTGCGGAGGTTGCGTGGGTTTTACTTGATCAATGGTCAGCACTATGATTCATATTTGTTCGTTTACTATGTAAATGGCGGCCGTTCTCCTTGCTCACCATTGTAAGTCTTAAATGTATTTTGATCATATATGTTACCATATAAAAATATAAAACATCTAAGTTTTTATAAAAATTACTGAGCCTGAGAAAGGGATAACAGGGCTGAATTGGTAGAGAATTAGCTCTTACCCTTACTTTTTCATTGTTCATTTTAACTACCATTATGGGGAGTAAATAACAATTTATAGAGCACGATATACAACTGGAAAAAGAGAGATCATTACAAGTTGAACAGAAAATATTTAGGGCCAGCTCAGCTTTCTATCAAACTTAGCTCATAGACAGATTCAGTCAACTAAGAGATCGTCTGGAAGCACATTGGGAACCCCTTTCGACGTGCTTCCAGATGGAGCTGAAGAAACTGATGCCCTATGCAGTGCAGATGGCTTTCGCACTGCTATTGTTATGGAGGTTCTATATCATTTTATCCTTCTATCCTTTAGGAGTAATAATGGATTCAGTTCCAATGGTCTTAGGACTGAGGGTGTTATGTTAAATTATGAATTTCAAACCTAGACATCTATTCTTTCTTCTTTACGTTCTAAATGAGGCATATATGTGATTTCATCAATATAGGCAGTGACCAGAGATTGGTTATGCTCCATGAGCAAATATTGCAATTTTTTGGAGTTGTCAGGTGGAAAAGGTAAATAGGGCTTTTGACTCCAATCATGATACAACATACCCTATTATTGTGTTTGATAGATTGGTAAAAACATTAACCCTTTCACTACTTGATTCAGATCCCAATTACTGATTATCTAGAACCCTTAAGTCATAAATGTTCTTTTTAAAATTGTGTAAAATTATATATGAAAGCAGGAGTCAGAGGTAAGCCTTGTGTTGATCTTCAACTCTGTTTTTCCTTGAGCTTCTTGTGGCCTGAGTGGAATATGGTTATGACATCTTTTATGGGATTTTATGTAGGCTTAGGGTGCTTAAGATTAAATGATCCTCAAGATTGAGAATGCCAAAGACGCTTAAATTTTTTATGTCATTAACTTTAGATATATATGCTCTGGTGCAGTAATAATGAAATCTTAGTTTTGAGACTTTTAATTTAGGATGCTCTAAGCTTGCTCTTTTTTTATTTTTATATTTAATGCATGTGGTCTTGTTCAGATCATGCTTAACTTGTGTTTATTATCAATTAGTACAAGTTTGGGACAATTATAAGAAGAAAGAATAGTTTATGAGAATTTTCCAGCAGGTGATAATTGCTTGAGACTTTGGGTTTTACAATGAAAATGTACCAAAGAGTATGATATCTAGCATTTTATCTTTTGTTTGAGAATTGGTTCTTTTTTGTCCGGTATGTTTAGATTTGATGAATTGGCTTTTGAAGGTGGATGCTGCCAGGCTATAGTAGTTTTTGAGTCTATTACTTATTAATCTTTAGTTAAAATAATGTAGCAATGCTTTTCTCCATCAGCATAATTCTTGTCGTCCACTGATCATTGTGCTGGCTATGATAGTCGATCAGCGGAGTCTTTCGGGCAGAATTATGCTATATTTTTCCGGTGGCTGAGCAACAATAGTGGGAGACCTTTGGTCAAGCACGGTTGAAATTTTCAATCTTCCTTGCAAGATTATACTTTTGGGATGTCTGTTGGAAACAAAAAACATTTTTATGATAGCACGTCTTCGAGTGGGATTTTGAATATTTTCCTTCCATGTGCTTTTTCTCCCATTACTAGCATCGCATTAGATTCGTTTGCAGCCAGCCAAACTAGTTTTGTGAGTTCTGATGGATAATTGTTTTTAGGAAATAACTGTTTTAAACCTGTGTTCTGCAGAGAGCTTGTCACAGTTGTTGTTAGTTGCATGAAGATTGGTCTGCAGTCTCTGGCTGGAAAGCTGATGAAGAACGAAGAGAAGGTGGTGAAATGGCCTAAATGTAAAGAATCTCGGGGTCTCATAACGACACAAAATAAGAGAATGATTAAAACGGAGTGTTCAGAATGTGAGTATGTTTAATAAGTGCTTTGTACCCGTGGTTAACATCTTCCAAGAGAAGGAAAAAAGATCAGACAAAGAGAAAAATAAATTCAATGACTGATGATATATACTCTCCTTCCCCCTTTCTCCATCTGTTAATGCTCCCTAAGGAAATAAAAAAAGAGAAAACTGTTACTTTGTAACAGCTTTTGTATTCGTAAATAAATGGTTGTTCTAATGTGTGTTTATTGAATTTCTTCCATCTTTGCTTTCTGTTGGTTTCACTTAATGCTGTATGGAATTCAATCTTTATCTTTGGAATTAGATTGATTTTGAAGAAGAATGTAGAAAAAGTAAAAAAGCAACTCCCCAAATTACCATATTGTTAGGGTAAGAATAGGACACGAACGAAATAATGTTTCTGTTCGTTCAATTAACTTTTAGTGCTGTTCATATTTGATTCGTGTTTGGTAAGGAATTTGATTTTTATGTTTGAAGTTGTTCGTTTGTTTTATGTGATTGTTCAATAAATTTTCGCGAACAAGCTCGTTTGTCTTAATGAATTCGTTTATAAATATTAATCGAACATGTTCGCCATTATTTAAACCAACATGTTTATGAACATATATTTGCGAACAACATGTTCATGAACTACCGAGGCATAAAATTGATGAGTCACACGATGAAACTATGGGAGAGAGTGATAGAACGGAGATTAAGAAAGAATGTAGAGATATCGGAGAATCAATTTGGTTTTATGCCGGGTCGATCAACTATGGAGGCAATACATTTGCTGAGACAACTTATGGAGCGCTTTCGAGTAATGGGTAAAGATCTCCATATGGTCTTTATAGATTTGGAGAAAGCATATGATAAAGTGCCTAGGGAGGTACTATGGTGGTCCTTAATGAAGAAAAGAGTTCCTTTGAAATATATTAAACTAATTAAGGACATGTATAGAGATGCAAGGACACATGTGAGGACAGGTGGGGGGCAAACAAATGAGTTTCCTATCACGGTGGGATTACACCAAGGGTCAGCGTTGAGTCCATTCTTGTTTGCGGTAGTTATGGACGAACTAACAAAATCCATCCAGGATAAGGTGCCTTGGTGTATGATGTTTGCAGATGATATTGTCCTATGTGCGGAAACTAGAGCGGAGATCAATACAAAGTTGGAATTATGGAGACAAACGTTGGAATCAAAAGGATTTAAACTAAGCAGAGTGAAGACTGAATACATGGAGTGTAAATTTAGTTCTAATCGACTGGAAGAGCATAATGTAGTGAAGTTAGATGGGGTGGCGATACCTAAGCGGGATCATTTTCGATACTTGGGATCAATAGTACAGATGGATGGAGAGATTGATGGTGATGTGACCTATAGGATTCAGGCTGGATGGAGTAAGTGGAGAAGTGCTACAGGTGTGTTGTGCGATAAAGGAATTCCTACATGGTTGAAAGGCAAGTTTTATAGGACAGTTGTTAGACCAACATTGTTATATGGTAGTGAATGTTGGGCGACTAAGCGGCTACATACACAAAAAATGAGTGTAACGGAAATGAGAATGTTACGGTGGATATGTGGATATACAAGAAAGGATAGAATGAGAAATGATGATATTCGTAAGATGATTGGAGTGGTACCTATCGAAGACAAAATGTGTGAAAATCGTTTACGTTGGTTTGGACATGTAAGACGTAGACCTGTAGATGCTCCAGTTAGGAGAATAGAGGCTATGAATGTTGAGAGAAGGGTTAAGACTAGAGGAAGACCTAAAAAGACTTGGAAGGAAGTAGTTTGGAAAGACATGAAGGTTTTAGAATTAGATGAGCAAATGGCCTTGAATAGGAATTTATGGAGGCAAAGAATACATATGGACGATCTAACGTGATTTTAGATATTGGTTCATATAGCCTACCCCAATCTATTGGGATAAAGGCTCTGATGATGATGATGATGATGATGAACATGTTCATGAACATATGTTAGTCATCTTCATTCAAACCTGTTCATCTCTTATTCCATCTGGCTTAGTAGTAAAATCTAAGACATCAATAATATTAATAGAAACAGGAACAATCATCTCATCATCATCATTCAAACCCAAATGATCTTTTATAATTTACTAAAACAAACAAACAGAAACTGTCACATATTATCTCAAAATCATTATTCAAAGTTAGATTTCAAATGAAAAATGTAACAAAAACATCAAATAAAATCCAACAAAAAATATAAAACATACAAAATACAACAGATACAAACAACCAAACAAAAAATAACCCAAAATAAAAATAAAAAGGTTAATGTATAATTTAGCCCTTGAACTATACAATTTTTATCACTTTGGTATTTAAAGAGTTTTAATTATCACTTTAGCATATAAACTTTACTTCCGTCACTCACTTTGATACTTAATATTAACGTCGTTTAAAAAAAGCTTACGTGGCATGGATTGTTCAATCAGCTTTTGACATGTAGCAATAAATGCTACCTCATTTGCCCTTCGCATAGACCTGACAATCTTAAACACGACACGAATAAATGACACGAGGTGACACGATATGACACGGGGTTAAAATTAAGTAAAATGAATATATGAATGTGGTAAAAGCTAAAAATAACATTTTGAGTTTTTCGTGTCGACACGAATTTTTGACACGAATATACGACACGAATACGACACGAACACGGTTTTACTTGACATGAAAACGAATTTTCGACATGAATTGCCAAGTCTACCTCCGCATAAGTTTTATTTCTTTTTCTTTAAAAAATGTTTAAAAATATTTTAAAAATACATAAAAAATTTGAAAAAATTTAAAGATATCTAAAAATATTTAAAATATTTTTTAAATATTTAAAAATATGTAAAAATATTTTTAAAAATATTTAAAAAATATTTAAAAATATATAAAAATATTTTAAAATATTTTAAAAATATTTAACAAATGTTTAACAATATTTAAAATAGGTAACAGTTGTTTAAAAATAAACAAATAAATTATGTACTAACCCAGCAAAATATATTCCTATTAGTCTTCTAAAAACTCTCTTCGTTTTTCTTTTTTTTTATTCTTTTTTCTTTTCCTTCTCCAGCCTAGCAACGCTGCTTTCCTTCTCCACCCACCATTCTCATCCTCCTTTTCAGGTGGCCATGGTCTTGCCACCACTTTCCCTCTTTTTCTTTAATTTCTTTTTCCTTCTTTTCCAAAAAAATCACACAGGCATATCTCCATCCAGTCTCTCAAAAACAAAAATCCTTCTCCTAAACTCCTACTTGCTTCCATTTTAGTTTCTTTCACTCATTAGTTTCAACACTAGCATAAATATGGACTTGAGCTTCAACTGCTATTACAAAAATCTTAGAACCAGAAGATTTCACGATTGTGTTGTTTGTGATTTGTGGCTTGTGTGTGGCGCTGATTTATTGAGTTTCTTATGAATCTAGGTGTTGATTAAATTGGGGTTGTATGAGAATATTTTGGGTTCAATGTGGATGAACTCTGTGTGCTTGCTGAGTACTGCTTAGTGGTTTCTCTAGGTTAATTCACTTGAATCAATTTATTGTTTGGCTTCATAGGAGTGACTGTTTATGGGTTTCTATGTTTATACTTTTTGAATATTGTTTTGGGATTGAGTTTGATGGATTGAATGTTGTTGTTTTCTCATTCTGTCTCATTTTCTGTGATTTTTTTAAAAAAATTCCAATCTTTCGATTTAGGGTTTTTTTTCATTTGAAATTGTTTTGAATTCTTTTTTTTTTTAAATTTCGTCTGATCTTCGAGCCAACCGACGAAGCCATCTTCTTGTTCTACCGTCGACAGCCTACTCCATTCCCATCCTTCTCCTGGTTCTCTCTCACCTTCTCACTTTTCCCAATTCTCTCTCTCCCCGTTTCTCTTTTTATTTTTTTTAATTTTTTATTTTAAAAGTAAAAGAAAATTATGTATTATTTCTTAAAAATTATTTTTTTATTTTTATTTGATGATGTGGCATATTTGCCACGTGTTACAATTTCATTGGTTAATTCATACTAACTCAACACAGTAACTAGCGACAGTTTTAGGTACCAAAGTGAATCACGGAAAGATTATATATAAAATTAATAATGAAAATTCTTTAAGTATCAAGGTAATAAAAATAGTATAATTTAAGGATTAAATTATACACTAACTCAAAATAAAAATAAAAAGAAAAAAAAAAAGAAAAATACAACCCTAAGAAGATATCAACCAAGGATCGCGAGAGAGGGAGGGGCTTTCATAGTGAACTTTCGGATTGAAAGAGGCATTGCTGGCGAGAGGAACAATAGAAAACTCAAATACATAAGGAGTCAAGATCGAGAGGCAAGAGCTGAGAGAGAAGGATTGAGAGTGACTGTGCCACTATATGTGAGCCATGAGGGGGAGGACAGTGGAGTACTGCCAGTGAAGGGAGTGAATCGACAAGGAGAGTACAGAGATCAAAGAAATTGTTTAAGAGAAGGGAGAACGAAAAGAAAATGTATAGTAAGAATTTACTTAAAATTTATCGACACTAGGAAAGGGGTTTGGGCGCAGTGAAATCAGCACAGGCCAGGCTCTAGGAGTAAGACCTGAGGGTTGGGAGTGGAAGCTGGGTTTGGCACAGGTAGGAAGAGGATGGTAGTGCTGCTGGGGTGAGTAAACTGGTGAGGGGTCGCCAACGAAAAATATGAGCTAGGGTTAGGGATTTTAGATTAAGGGTAATAAATTTAGATGATTGCATTTGGGTTTAGATTTGGGTAATTGGGTTGGATCACGGATTAATTCTTAATAGGTTATTGAACTTGGGTTTAGGTTGGATAATAGATTATATATTAATTTATTTTTTTATAGTAATTATTTAAAAATTTATTAAAAGGTGGAAAGAATCTTTTAAATATATTAATATTCTAAAAAAATTAATTTATGTTATTTCAGCTTAAAATAATTTCTTGTATGTTATAATATGGTTTAAAATAAATTATATATTTTAACTATATACAATAGATATATATATTTTTTGAAAAGATAGACAATAGATATTTATATATATATGAGATTTAAATAAATTTATAATTCCTTATATAGTTATAAGTGTTATTTAAAATAATGTATTGCTTTTAACTTCAAATCAAATGTATAATCTTTAATCATGTGATTTAGAACAAAGGATATAAAATAGATCATTTTTTTTGTACATATGAAGCAAGATATTGCTTTAACTCAAACAAAGCTTAGATCGGCTCATACCAATAATGTCATCTTCTAATAGTTTATTCATCTCCACTGGTGGCTGACTTAAGTGAGTCAAGTCAGAAGAAGTATATGCGTATGGGCTGCCAAGAAGTCTGCACAAGTGTTTCCCTGGAACGTCCGAAATTATAGAAATTCGAACTAATTTTTTTTTGTTTATTTATTATCCTTTTTATTTTGATCATTTGGTATCAATTGGTTTGCGTTCGGTGTCGGTGTAAGTACGATCTATCTTTTTCATTTGATTAGGTCGATATACTATTAATTTAATTGATAATAACAAATATAATAATTATGATTCTATTCACAATAAATTCCACATAATTTACATCCCATTAATTTCAGATACATTCTTAAATTTGTCATTACAATATTTACGTTCTATTCCATGAATACAACTGCTGTGCAAATACATATTTGAATATAAATAAACATTGAACAAATACTTGGTCATCGAATACTTTAAACTTCTAGTGATTTCTTCAACTAACATGGAAGTAGCGGATTTCTCGTATACTGATGAGCTATCTATGGTGGTGAGTAAAGGGGGTGAGTAAAGGAGGTGAGCTATGGGGAAAGCTTAGTAAGAAACATATATAAAAGTGCATACTATATGTAGTAATACAAAATAATCTATTTTAGTAATTATGAAAAAGGTGTATTTAATATAAATATTAAAATGCATAAAAGCTTTTAATTCCTAATAGTATATTAGGGAACAGTATAGGACAGATACTATAATCGGCTAGGTAATCGGGTAGAGTATGAGAGGTACTTTAGAGTACCTTTCGTGTTCCGGTTCCTAAAAGAGACTATAGGGAGGAAAATAGTTGTTGATGAAATAATTAATCAATATAGACCACTTAATAATTTATGCACTTGTAAATCAATATCAATAAACATATAAAACTGTTTATTTTATAATAATATTATAAAGCAATTTCAATATGCAATTCCAATAAACAGTACAGTAACATTTAAAAATTATGATATAAAATAACACTTTTCGTATTATCAGCTAGTACCATAAAACAATTCATTTAAAATAATCACTATTAATCGTTCAAATTTAAACATTATTTATTTCTATCCAATCAATAAAATTGGTATTCAAATCATTCAGTATTCAAATAATTGTAATATTCAAATCATTCATTATTTAATTTATTTCAGTATTCTAAATCCACTACAAGGAGTTCATTTGATTTAATTAAATCACAAAATCATATATAATCTAATATTTTGAAAACAAGACATACGTCAAAATTAAACAATTTTCTCCGTAAACATTATAAATCATATTTATAACAATTTCTCACAGGTAATTCAAATGAAATAACTTCACAAAACATATTTCTCATATCATAAAACATAAAATACGAATATATCAAAATTATAAATATATAAAAAAAACTGGGGATGCCTGGATCTAAGTTAACCAGAGATTTACTACCACAGTATAAATTTTTGTAGAGATTAGGCTACACCCAATAGACACATGCACTGTAATAGACTTATCGCCATAGTCAGGAGGCCACAGTGGGAGCACTAGCAAGGTGTCACCTGTGGGAGATAAAAGATTGGGCTAGAGTCAACAACAATAAAAACTTAACGGAAATGCAGGTGCCTAAAAGTAACTACAGAACCAACAGTCTCAAAACCATATAAAACATTTCAGATATTGTTTACGAAGATAAATTCAAAAATCTAAATCTTCAGTCAGTCCGTAAATATATATTTTGGAATTATAAACAGTTCAAAAATAAACATTTATAAAATATTCACAAATCAATAGTCAGTTCTACAAACGTTCCATTTATTTGTAAATAAGTTATACGAACATATAAATACTCTCACTTATGCAAATTCGATAGCATGAATTTTTAAATATTGAATTTGTGATTTAATTTACTTAAAACCATATTTAGGGACTTAAATGTTCAAAGTTCTAAAATTCATTTAAACCATCAATGCAAATTTTTAATATACAGATAGCATATTAAAAACATAAATGATAAACCATTTCATGTAAAATAATAATAAATTTCATTTTATACAATTTAAATATTTCATGTAATTTATCTCACATAAATCAATTCATGTAAACCACTTTATGTGAATCAAATCATGTAATTCATTTCATGAAATTCAATTCATGTAAATCATTTCTTCTAAATCAATTCATGTAAATCATTTCATGTAAGACAATACTTAGACTCGTAAAAATTTAAGATAAATTTCTATTTCTTGCATTCGGGAACAGTGAATGAGAAATGTTTAAAATTCGATTTTCTGAAAATTTCCAATTGCAAGTAAGACATATCCTATACAACTCCTATACATGTTCCTTACCTCTATTTAGCGTAATATAAAAATCCGATAGCACCATTCATGCCTCGTTATCTTTCAATTTCCTAGCACTACAAAATAATTCCAATTTTATGTTTAAGATTCCATACTATGACTTCATTGAAATTTCTTTTAATTCCCTATCTTTTGTTTCCATAAATTTCAATAATTAATGTAGACACCTAATTTTGTCCGAATTTGTAAATCTTATACTAATCCATTTTCGAAGTTTGTTGGATATTTTTTTTTATTAAGCTCGATTAAATTCATTTTAAAATCCAATGGATAAATGATTGAATTTAATTTCACATTTATCAATTTTAAATTTGAGCTTAATCGATTAGAAGCCCAATTCAGCGTTCAGTATATTATGTGAGCTTGAAAGCCCAAACACAAAATGGGCTAAATTTAGTTATTTATATTTATATATATATATTTTATAATTTTATTTTATTATTATGTTTTTTTACTTTATATTATTTTTATTTTTATTGACTGCCGGCTGCCCAAGCTACTCGTGTAGCTCCCAGGTCTCGATTTTCACCCCATTAGTCAACATTCAGACTGAAAATTCACCTCTGTTAAACATCCTTTCCCATCCATGGCAATCACCATGGATGATCGAGAAACAATAATCAAATCCTAAGAGTTGAATCTAATAAACTGGATTAAAGGATGCTTCTGAACTTGCTTAAAAGATGAAAAACGACTCATGTAAAGGGGATTTTTCGGTCAGCCATATCCCCACTCATCCACCAGCTTTAGCTCACCACCTTCAACCACCTCTCACCCCTACTGGCTGATGACCATTTTCGGCCACCATCGACCACCACTGATAAGCACATAAGCATCACCACCACAGATAGCTACGATCATCTTCACCACCGAAACACCATCACCAAGCCACCATCACCACCGAAACCACCACTGTCCCATACCCTAAGCCGAACTACAATAGAAACACCAAAGACCATCAAACCCCCACCATCATTTACCCCAATAGCCCAACCAAAAACAGACCCCAAAATCAAACTCCAGAACCAAAACCCAAAACTCAAACTTCAAAAAAATAACAAACCCGAAACCCAGAAAGTTTGGGTTTCAGATCTGAAACCCCAATCCAAAAACTAGTCCTAGATCTAAGAGACTAAACAGCAGCAATTATAACATCAAAAACATAAAAAAACAAAAACAAAAACAAAAAAAAAAGAGGAAGAGGTTTCGGTTTTGGTTAGATCTAGGTAGCTAGAGGAAGTTTTGGGTAAAAAGGAAGTCGGATCTGGTTAAAGGAGGAAGAGAGAAACGTTTCTACGTTCCCGAGAAGACCATCAGTGACTGGAGCACTGCGGCGCATGACGGCCGGCAGTCGTTTAGTGACAGGGAAGGTTGAGAGGATTTTTGAAGGTTTTTTTGGAGTTTTTTTTTGTGTGGAGAAACCGGTGAAATGGAGAGTTAAAAAAAGGGAGCTTTTTATAGAGGAGCAAAACACACCGTTTTGGATGGCTGACCCGCGCCTCTCGCCGACCCGGATCCGAGACCGCGCGCCCGATAACCTGACCCGCTTCAGCCCAGTAGACTTGGCCCGTTCGTGAGAGCCCTTTTGGTGTTGGGCTTTGGTGTTTTTTGGGCTGTTTTAAAGATTAATTTGGGTATATATTTGCACTCTTTCATTTATTTATTTATTTACTTATTTATTTTCTGTTTTGTTTGTTAGATAATTTATTTCTTGTGCTTCCAGTATAATTTCATGGTCAAAACATATATTTATTTGCATGAAAAATAATTTAGGATTTATAGTAATTTATTCAATTACATGAGATTAATTTTAATAATAAAATTATACACTTCTTTTTGAAAAATAATATATAACAATAATTTTTTTTCTTAGTACTAGGCAAATTATTAGGTTTCAAAATGTATAAAATTTTTTTATTATTTAAAATAATTAATTTCCGATGATGAGATATTACAGAAGTCACAAGTAGTGATTCCTAACTGATCCCTAGATGAGAAAAGTCTACTAAATGTTACTAAAAGTATTGGAATATTTAGTGTGATTTTTCAATACATGAGCTTTTATTCTTAAAATAAAAGCAAATAATAAAAAACAATAAATATGTTAAATAAAAAAATTATTATAAAAAATACATATGCATCATTTTTTATCTGTTTGCATCATATGCATTCACGTAAAATTTCGAAGCAAGTGTGAATCTTCCGAGGATGAGATTCTATAGAAGTCACAAATAGTGATTCTTAAGAAATCTCTAGGTGAGGAAAATTATTTCAAATATTACCAAAAGTGTTGGAGTATTTGATTTAATTTTTCAATAAAAAAGGTTCATGCTTATTTTCTAAAATGAGATTTTTTAAAATATATAATAATTTTTAATTAATTATACAAATAATGTGAGCCCTTCCGAGGATGAGATTCTATAGAAATCGCAAGTAGCGATTCTTAAGAAATCTCTAGGTGAGAATTTTATTTCAAATACTACCAAAAGTATTGGAGTATTTGATTTAATCTTTCAATACAAAAGGGTTCACATTCACTTTCATTAAATAGTATTGGAGTATTTGATTTAATCTTTCAATACAAAAGGGTTCACATTCACTTTCATTAAATAAAATCTAACTTTTTTTTAAAAATAAAAATGATTTTGATAAGTGATAAATATGCTTAAAAAATTGCAATAAAAATAGAAATTATTTCTAAATATTAAATTAAGACCATTTCATTAAAATCAAAGGATAACACTTGATTACGATGGTACTGTTTTTAACGGGCGTTGTGAGGGTGCTAATCCTTCTCCACGCGTAACCGTACTCCCGAACTTGATTTTTGTTTTCGTAGACCCAAAATGTCTTTTTAATAAAACTTAATTACTTTTAAGATTTTGTTAAAATGACAAGTTTTTTTGGTGGCCAATCACACCTAACAAAAGATTGGTGGCGACTCCCTTTGTTTTTAAATGTTTTCAAAATCTTCGAGTGATCGAGTTTTCGGACAAAATCGTTACGACAGCTTGGCGACTCCGCTGGAGACTTTTTGAGAGTCAAGCCATTTATTAGTCATGTGTTATCCTAAGTTTTAATTTAATAGTCTTGATCAATATATAAATTTAATTTCCTTGACTCCAAATAATTTTATTTGCATTTGTGTTTTTTTCATGATTATTGTTTTTTTATTATATTTTGTATATATTATTGCTAATAAATTGTGGGGCATCTTAAATAGGGGTTATGGTTTGATGAATGTTTGATGTGTTCCCTCATGCACACATTTGCACTTGCATTTTCATAACATGAGCCCTATACCTGGGTTTCGTCCTTCTTAGGAGAGAGTAGAGTACCTTTGCTCTCGTGAGGTAATAACCTCCGCAATGGCAAGCGAAATACTCACACTCAAATTAAATCTTACTAGTCCAGTGTGGATGATAGTGAAGTATAATTTAAGAACCTTTAGATCTTTATAAATCCCAGCTTAGCATATAGAGAGCCTCAAAAGGCCAGCCTTAGGTAGAGCCATGTCCGATTTTTGTAGAAATTATCTCTAAATTAGGACACATGAGGGAACATTTTTACTACTTTTTTCATATCATAACTTTAATAATTTTTCAAATTCATGCTCTCATAAAATCAAGAGATATTTCTATTCAAATAAAATTTCACAATTTTACAATTTTAAAGAATAAAACAAAGATTTATTCAGTTTTTCTTCTTTATCAAAAATAACATGAAAATATCCCTTCATTCTTTAATACCATTTAAAAATAATATTTTTTTTTGAAACTTATACATGGACACAAAAAAAATTTTTTTGATAAGAAATAAAAGTAAGTACATTGTCACATTCTTTTGAAAATAAATTAAAAGAAAAGAAGTTAAAGAAAATAAATTATGGTGTGGAGATAAGAATTTTTTTTAACAAAAAAAAGAGTAAAAAAAAATCTATTCCTAAAAAAAAAAGAAATCATCAAACTCTAAAATTCTTTTAAATAAAAGAAGAGAAAAGAAATCTATTATTTCAAAAAAAAAAACAAAAAGAAATCATTAAACTGCAAAAAAGAGAATTCATTCATTGAACTTAAATAAGAGAAAATTTTGACTTTTTTATTCTTAAATTTTAGCATGGCATATCTCATTACATTAATGCATTCACATAACTTAATAAGGAAGATATTTGTCTTTTTGGGTTAAAGGAGGTCAAAGACATGAGAGATCAATTAAAACCTAGACTTACTGCTTTGGAGAATAATCAAGAGGAGTTTGGACATGATATACGGGAGATAAAGGGGAAACTAGCTAAGATAATGAAGATGCTTGAAAGTTTTGGAGAGACTAAAGCGATTCATCCTCAAAGGTCATCGTCATTTCCAAGACAACTACACGTTGAATCATCATCAAGTGGAGACCAATCAACCTTTTGTGAAATGGCTTGCCAAGGGCACTTCGACACTCTCAACAGTCCAGACAATGATCCTGTGGTAAAAGAGGCTAAGAAAAGGGTGAACAAGGTAATGGATGAACTTAAGGGCCTTACAACTAAAGCAGAACCTTATGACCTCAAACAATCTGTACCAATTAAGCCACTATAGAACCCTAACCCCAATCCAGTTCTTTTCAACCACCTATCCGGGCACTCCAAACGGGACCTCCTACTTTTGTACAACCTTCACGAATCGGTCCACAACCAAACTTTTATCCTTGACCTACTTTTCAACCACATATTCAAGCTTTTGGAATAGGATCTCCTAGTCTCGCCCAACCTCAACATACCTGTACGTTGGTGAACCCATATGCTCACGCTAATTCTATCCGACCACTTCTTCAGCAAAATCCTAACATCCAAGCTTTTGTGCCGCCACCACGTGCTCAAGTTAAAAATCCAAGTCTTGCCCAAAAACAATCCAAGAAAATGAAGTGCACACAGCTTGACTCTTTACCCGTAGCATATGGCAAACTGTTCCCTTATTTGCTTGAAAAGCACCTTGTCGCCCCTGTGTTCTTAGAACCCTTGGAGCCTCTATACCCAAAATGGTACAACCCAAATGCAAGATGTGAGTACCGTGCAGGAAATATAGGATATTCCATTGAAGATTGTAAGGCTTTCAAGTATCAAGTGAAGGGACTTATTGATGCGAAGCTATTCGATATAGGGGAGGTGCTTAACCAGGAATCTGCCATGCTTGATTAGAGTTTAGAGGGTGAAAAAGGCAGCTGTTGTTATGGAATTTTTTGAATGTTGGGGGCACCGGAATAGTAGGGATTTTAGTAAGGAATTTTTGAATCTTGTAAGCAATTCCTTTATGAATATGACTGTTACAAGATTTTATACAAGTTTGCATTCACTTCATTCATATGTGCATAATACGATTTTGACAGAAGAATAATAAGGCTAACAATAACTATTTCCTTAATCACAAATAAATGGACAAATGACAATTTTTAGTTGGTGTACAACTTGTGACATTATGAAATAATAACAAGGTTGAAATTTTTTCAGATTCACAATTTCAATACAATAAAAGCTTGATGACATCTAATATAAGGTTATAATAGGATTTGGTGTAAAGATAGCTTGAACATTGAAAAATTTTGGAGATAATTTTGGACCATGGAAGAGACAAAAATGATTCGAATGGAAAGGATGGAAAAAGCACAACAAGAGATAAGAGAGCAATTATCACAGATGGCAGGTTTGTTGGAAAAGTTGAATAATGGAAAAGAAATGATGGGAGAACTAGCTACTCAAGAGGGGCATCAGTTGCGAAGTGCTGAGGTTTCTTTTCGTCCAATTAACATTGGCTCACAAGAAACCCAAACACCTCAAGAGCCACAAGCAATGCCCACCAAAGATTATGTATGCCCTAATATGCCATCTTCGCTCGACCCTAGTCAGCTTCAGAGGCATGCAACTCCTACAATGAACCCCCTCAAACCAACTCATATTGCTAATTCGGGTAGTCACAAAGAGTAAGGGATACCACAAGTGAAAGAAGGCTCATGTTCCTAACAAAAGATAGAGCTTATAGAAGAAAGGCTTCAGATCATTGAAAGAATGGATTTTCATGGATCTTTGGATGCAACTGGATTATGCTTAGTACCTGGTGTGGTCATTCCTTTAAAGTTTAAGGCCTCAGAATTTGAGAAGTACGATTGGACCACGTGTCCAAAAGCCCATATCGCTATGTATTGCAGAAAGATGGCAGCACATGTGCATGATGACAAGCTGTTGATCCATGTTTTCCAAGATAGCCTTAAAGGATCTGCTGCTAGGTGGTATACACAATTGGACAGGGGCGATATTCACTCATGGGAAGATTTGGCAAGGGCATTTGTTACCCAATATAAGCATATTGTGGATCTAGCTCCGAATCGTTTATCTTTGTAGACCATGGAAAAGAAATATACTGAAGGCTTTATGGAATATGCCCAGAGATGGAAGAATGTTGCCACCCAGGTCCAGCCTCCCTTCACAGAAAAAGAGACTGTAGCTCTGTTTCTTAGTACCCTTCAGGCACCGTACTATGATAGGATGATTGGGAATGTTACTAAGAATTTTGCCGACATGGTGGCCTCCGGAGAGATGATTGAGAGCACAATCAAGAGAGGCAAGATTAAGATAGGTGACATTGCTGATAACAAGTCAGAAAGAATGGAAGAAGAAGTGCAAGCTGTGACATTCAAAGGTCAGTTTCCCATAAATTCTACTCCAAATCATCCTTATTTACCTCACCCATCCTGCCATCCAACCTTGAACAATGTTTCTTGTGATCCTTATCTTTATTCACCAATCCCACAACCAGGATTCCAAGCAAACTCTTACTCCCCAGTAATTGCTCACTCACCTACCTTTGTGACTAATCCTATAGCTCGACCTATCCAACAACCAATGAACAACAAAAAGAGACCAAGAATCAACCAAGGAAAAATCCTAATTCCAATCTTCGATCTTTTTTCCTTTTTGGTGAAAAACCAACATCTGACCCCTATACCTTTGAGAACGGCCTCGAATCTATTGGCCAAGAGCTAGATTCGAATAGCAAATGTGATTATCACATGAGGGCAATTGGGCACTCCACAGAAGAATGCAGGCAGTTGAAGGAAGGGTTGGAGAGATTATCAATGGGGGAATCTTGACTCAAGAACTTATGGAATAGTGAAAGTCCACTTTGATGTAAAGTCAGGTCATGATGAGAAACTAGATTAGAAAAAACTGAAATGTCAAGATTTCAGAGTTTGTATTTTGTTGGAAAATGCTTTGTCATTTCCATTGGCCCATGTGATAGTTGTATGAGCATAACTTTTTGCATAATTTGTTTTCCAGTGGTATATGAAAAGAATGTTTCTTTTCTTCACATTAATGATAAAAATCATTCTAAGAAAATTGGTGATTATTATCAAAGATGAATGTCTTAAATCATTCCCGGATCATATCTCAACAAAACCTAAGTCACTTGAGAGCTAAAAAGCTAAATTGGGGTATAAGATTTTGGAAGTGCGATTTGTTTCCCATTTGATCATGATAGGGCTTCATTGTAATTGATTTTCAAAAAAACAACCAACTTGCAAAACTTTTTGAGAATCATTTGGAACTCAATGACAATTTCTTAAATGTTCTTGATATTGGTAATTTGATACTTGACAAGATCATTTTGAAATACCTCGCCACCTAGATTCTTATACAAATCTTAAACTCCTCAATCTCACATTCCAGAGGTTTTCCTTTGCTCATGTTTTGGGCAAGTTTAGTCGAAAGACCCAAAGTTATTGATTTTGTATCAATGTCTCTCTTTTCAACACCTTGACTTGTACAACACCCTTTTCCTTTCCCTTGGACATATGTTGCATAAATAATTGAATTGTGAAATTGAGTTCTATCATATTGGGATGTTACACCTCAAAAAAAAAGAGTAAAAAAATGATGAAAAGATTGATTGTGGCACCGTGCAGGCATGAGATTCAGATGATTTCAAAAGCCAAAGGAAAAACTTATCTTAAGAATTGCTTTTCAATAGAAGCATCTTAATTTGAAATGATGAATGGCTGTCTTTCACATCCCATTCACAAATATAAACATTATCCTGTTGCTACCCATTTTGAGCCTGATAGTTTCTTTCATAATAAACCTTTTCCAAGGATCACCCTCCACATCGGGGGGCATGTGCAGAAAATATCTCTTCAAAGAAAATGAATGATTCAACTTTTTTTTGATCAAATAAGATTTACTAAGTTGTGGGACAATTTGGGGCAAATTAGATTTGAAATCTTGGATATGAATCAAAGAAAAAAGAAAAATAAAAGAAAAAAGAAAGGAGAAGGGATACATGGGAAAGTACACAAAGAAAGGTGCTTCAAAGAATGAAAAGGATTTAAAACAAAGAGAAGAGATACATGGAAAAGTAGAAAAAGAAAGGTGCTTCGAAGAATGAAAATGATAGATGTCCATATGAGAAGAAATGATCCTTGGATTTATCACCTTTAAACACATGTTTTGGGCCTATTTATCTATTCTTTCAAAATCCTGAATCATGGCTTACATTACGTACTTAAAAATCCATTTTGATCAAATATGAATACTTGTATCGAAGAGCTCTTCTTTGGAAAATTCTCACTATTATTTGGTTTGAATGAAATTTGAATTTTTGAATGCATGGTGGAACAATAAAAAAAAAAGAGAAAAGAAAACAAAAGAAAGAGTAGAGCTCTAGGGTGAAAACCCGAAAAGGGTAGTCTAGAGCAAATGATGAACTCTTATTGCAACCAAGTCAAGCAGTGACATGAATTGAAAACATGGAAAAAGAATCAACAAGCCCTAAGAAACCCTCGAGATATCCAAAGATTCTGATGTCATTTGATTGCCCGACATTTTTCTGAAAAAGTTTGAACCTTTCTTCTTGTACATACTCTTCTTAAACAGAAAAGACCTCAGTCATTCATATCTCTTCTTGGCATTTGAAGAACGCTATTATTCAAGAATTTAAGAGGTTGTCAAACCAAGTTGTAAATATTTTGTTTCTTTTCTCATTCAAAGTTTTGTTCAAAAAAAAAAGAAGAAAGAAAGAAAAGCGATGTTACTTTAAGAAAACTATTTTGAGCCAAGAAAGGAACCGTTGTTTTTTTGGATAAGTGACAAAGTATTCCCCAAACAAAACATCCTGGTGCACCAAACTTCCAATTGTCCAGTTGAAAAGATTCGGAGAGGATTTATGTCACTCATCTTGAAAAGTAATTACTAATTTTTCGAAAGGATCAAGAATCACTTGTGAAATTTGGATTCATTTCCCCCTGGAAAATAGTTGAGGAAAATTTTTAGTGCTTTTCGTCAAAAGGCTATGATAAGAGTACAAGAACTCTGCAGAAATGGAAAGTAGAAAGGAGCTTTCATGATCATGTTGGGGGCAAAGAAGATAAAAAAGGACAAATGATGTGCCTCTTTGACAAGATAGGAAGGAATTTCAAAATTAGAGAATGTACAGGATTGAGCAATATGCATACATGCATACATACATAATATCATACAGCATCAACATTTAAAGTTTTTGTGCAAAATTTTGAGATTAAAACATGTTTCTCAAGCTGAAGGCTTGACACCATCCAATCAAGATTTTAAAAGTTAAGTAACTTTTTTAAAAATAAGAATGTCAAGTTTACTCATGATAAAGAAATTTTCAAATTCAATTTGATTAGTGCTATGTTTAATTAAGATTGAAGAATGATTTTCAAAAGATAAGCAAATTCCAAGTCCTCCGGGCAAAATTCCAAATCCAATTCCAAGTCCTTCGGGCACAATCCTAAGATTTCCGGACGCAAATTTCAAGTCATTTGAACATATTCAAGTCCTCTGGGCATAATTTTAAGTCCTTCGGGGCACAAAATTTAATACCTCCGGGCATAAAATATAAGTCCTATGAGCACAAATCTCAAAATCTCAAGTCCTCCGGGCACAAATTTTAAGTCATTCGAACATATTCAAGTCCTTCGGGCACAATCTTAAGTCTTTCGGGCATAAATTCCAAGTCCTCCGGGCAAAATTTTCAAGTCCTCCGAGCACGAATTTCAAACTTTTCAAGTAAAATGTTAAGTCCTCCGGGCACAATCCTAAGTCATTTGGGCATAAATTCCAAGTCCTCTAGGCACAATTTCAGGTCTTTTGACCAAATCTCAAGTCCTTCGGGCACTAATTCCAAGTCCTCCGGGCACTAATTCCAAGTCCTCCGGGCACAATCCTAAGTCCTCTGAGCATAAATTCCAAGTCCTCCGGGCATAAATTCTAAGTCCTCTGGGCATAAATTCCAAGTCCTCCGGGCACCAAATCTCAAGTCTTTCGAGCATCAATTCTAAGTCCTCCGGGCATAAGTTCTAAGTCCTTTGGGCACAAATCTCAAACCTTTCAAGTACAAATTCTAGGTTATCCGAGTATAGTTTCGAAATCCTTTGGATAAAATTTTAAAGTCATTAATTAATGTTAAACTATCTCAAAGTGAAGAGCCTTTAGTAAGAGAAATTCTGTTAAGTATGTGTGTGTGTGTGTGTGTGTGTATATATATATTTCCTTTCAAAAAAAAAAAGAGAAAAAGAAATTCAAAAACAAGAAAAACCAAAAACAAAAACATGAGATTAGGTAATGAGCAGGACAAAATTGTTGTCTATTGTCTTTGCTCTATTCTTAATTCTCAGCAATGAGCAAAGAGAGGCAACTGTATACACCTAATTTTGTCCGGATTTGTAAATCTTATACTAATCCATTTTCGAAGTTTGTTGGACATTTTTGTTATTAAGCTCGATTAAATTCATTTTAACATCCAATGGATAAATAATTGGATTTAATTTCATATTTATCAATTTTAAATTTGAGCTTAATCGATTAGGGCCAATTCAGTGTTCAGTATATTATGTGAGCTTGAAAGCCCAAACACAAAATGGGCTAAATTTAGTTATTTATATTTATATTATATTTTTTATAATTTTATTTTATTATTATGTTTTTTTACATTATTTTATTTTATTTTTATTTTTATTCACTGTCGGCTGCCCAAGCTACTCGTGTAGCTCCCAAGTCTCGATTTTTACCCCATCAGTCAGCATTCAGACTGAAAATTCACCTCTGTTACACATCCTTTCCTATCCATGGCAGTCACCATGGGTGATCGAGAAACAATAATCAGATCCTAAGAGTTGAATCTAATACACTGGATTAAAGGATGCTTCTGAACTTGCTTAAAAGATGAAAAACGACTCATGCAAAGGGGATTTTTCGATCAGCCATATCCCCACTCATCCACCAACTTTAGCTCACCACCTTCAACCACCTCTCACCCCTACTGGCTGATGACCATTTTCGGCCACCATCGACCACCACTGCTAAGCACATAAGCATCACCACCACAGATAGCCACGGTCATCCTCATCATCGAAACACCATCACCAAGCCACCATCACCACCAAAACCACCACTGTCCCATACCGTAAGCCGAACTACAACAGAAACACCAAAGACCATCAAACCCCGACCATCATTTACCCCAACAACCCAACCAAAAACAGACCCCAAAATCAAACTCCAAAACCAAAACCCAAAACTCAAACTTTAAAAAAATAACAAACCCGAAACCCACA
Organism: Heritiera fomes; assembly: GCA_032173925.1. Lineage (NCBI taxonomy): Eukaryota > Viridiplantae > Streptophyta > Magnoliopsida > Malvales > Malvaceae > Heritiera > Heritiera fomes. The sequence continues at coordinate 20,139,878 of JAPDPM010000001.1, read as the reverse complement.
AAATTTTGGGTTTCAGATCTGAAACCCCAATCCAAAAACTAGTCCTAGATCTAAGAGACTAAACAGCAGCAATTACAACATCAAAAACAAAAACAAAAACAAAAACAAAAAAAAGAGAGGAAGAGGTTTTGGTTTTGGTCAAATCTAAGTAGCTAGAAGAAGTTTTGGGTAAAAAGGAAGTCAGATCTGGTTAAAAGAGGAAGAGAGAAACGTTTCTACGTTCCCGAGAAGACTACCGGCGACTGGAGCATGGCGACGCATGGCTGCCGGCAGTCGCTCGGTGACAGGGAAGGTTCAGAGGATTTTTGAAGGTTTTTTTGGAGTTTTTTTTTTTGTGGAGAAAACGGTGAAATGGAGAGTTAAAAAAAAGGGAGCTTTTTATAAAGGAGCAAAACGCACCGTTTTGGCTGGCTGACCCGCGCCTGGCAGACTTGGATCCGAGATCCACACACCCGATAACCTGACCCGCTCACGACCTGCTTCAGCCCATCAGACTTGGCCCGTTTGTGAGAGCCCTTTTGGTGTTGGGCTTTGGTGTTTTTTGGGTTGTTTTATAGATTAATTTGGGTATATATTTCCACTCTTTCATTTATTTATTTATTTACTTATTTATTTTCTGTTTTGTTTGTCAGATAATTTATTTCTTGTGCTTCCAATATAATTTCATGATAAAAACATATATTTATTTGCATGAGAAATAATTTAGGATTTATAGTAATTTATTCAATTACATGAGATTAATTTTAATAATAAAATTATACACTTCTTTTAGAAAAATAATATATAATAATAATTTTTTTTCTTAGTACTAGGCAAATTATTAGGTTTCAAAATGTATAAAATTTTATTATTTAAAATAATTAATTTCCGATGATGAGATGTTATGGAAGTCACAAGTAGTGATTCCTAACTGATCTCTAGGTGAGAAGAGTCTACTAAATGTTACCAAAAGTATTAGAATATTTAGTGTGATTTTTCAATATATGAGCTTTTATTCTTAAAATAAAAACAAATAATAAAAAACAATAAATATGTTAAATAAAACAATTATTATAAAAAATACATATGCATCATTTTTTATTATGCATCATTTTTTATTTGTCTGCATTATATGCATTCATGTAAAATTTCAAAGCAAGAGTGAATCTTTCGAGGATGAGATTCTATAAAAGTCACAAGTAGTGATTTTTAAGAAATTTCTAGGTGAGGAAAATTATTTCAAATATTACGTATTTGATTTAATTTTTCAATAAAAGGGGTTCATGCTTATTTTCTAAAATGAGATTTTTTAAAATATATAATAATTTTTAATCAATTATACAAATAATGTGAGCGCTTCCGAGGATGAGACTCTATAGAAATTGTAAGTAACGATTCTTAAGAAATCTTTAGGTGAGAATTGTCATAACGATTTCGTCCGAAAACTCAACCATTCGACGATTTTGAAAACATTTAAAAATAAAGAGAGTTGCCACCAATCTTTTTGTTAGGTGTGATTGGCCACCAATATCATATAATTTTATCATGGCCACATTACTATCATTAAATTTCACTTATTATTTTCCCATTCTAATTCCACTAATATTTTTATTAATATTGTAATATTGTTTCTTATTCATTAACCATTAAATTCAACATTAAGATTATGAAATATGATTAACCAATTTCCTATTTACCCAACAATTCATTCTTTATCCAAATTCAATCCCACTAATAATCAATTAATCTTTATATTTTATCCATTGGTTCTCAAATTATGGAAATTCATATTGTAGTCTCATTTTCGTTATTTTCCATTTATTTTCTTCTCAATTATTTTAGGAATTATTTCTACTCACCTAATGTATTTATTATATACCTATTTTATAGTTAAAATTACACAAATTTTCCTTCCCAACAGCCTTGGACGAATATCCACCAAAGGCTCATCCTCATGGTTTCATTCATTCTCTCCTCAATTTCTTGTCTTGCAATTACTCTTACCCACTTAGGATTTTTGTCAAACATCTTTAATTCAACCACATATCACCACCATCATTTAGCCCATTCATAGCTGAAGCCTCACACCACTTTCATGCCACTTCCCCTGTTTTGTAAATCATTACTACAACAATGATTCAAACCAAATTCCTTTCATCCTATACTACTAATTCCTACAAAAATACATTAAAAATCACAATGATTTTCCTCAATTCTTCATCATGGCCAAACACCTCATCTTCCTCGACATCTAGTATTATTTCATTTTAAGGTCTCAAACATAAATTTCATACATGCATAAATCATATACTATAGCTAAACTTGAATGAAACATCATCATCCTCTCACCTGTCCTCAAACTGAACAGAACAGCCACAAACCAGCCTGGAGTTCTTCAGTTTAGCTCCCCAAAATTCTGGATTTAAGGTGTCCTAGAGGTGTGAGGGAGGTTTTATGAAGGTTGCCTAAGGTTTAATGGAGATAAGTGATGAGGTTCCTAAGAAATGGTGAGAAAACGTGAGAAAAAGAGAGAAACTGTGCAGCTGCTGTAAGTTGGTTCTGTTGGGAAAGAAAACCATATTTTTTTTGGGTTTTTTTATTCATATTTTAATATTATATAATCAGCCCATATACAAAAGGTCTTATTTGTCCCTTAAAAATTCAAGTAATTTCAACTATGCCATAGCAAATATCCTATTTTTTTTTTCAGATTTTAAATTTTATTTTATTTATTTTAGTCAATTCTGATCAAATATTGACTAATTTGACCAGCCCCATGTTAAATGGCCATAATGCCTTTGTACAATTTTATTATTTCCATTTATGTCCTAATATTATTTTAATATTTAAATTCAGAATTAATATTTTATTTTTATTATTTCTCATGTATTTAGGTCAAACTTGATCAATTATTGACTCCCAAAGTGGTTTGACCGGTTATGGGTAGTGAAATTATCAAATTACCTCTTACCGTAAAATCGCATCAATTTTTATTTTTACGCTTGATCTCTTTTATCAATCCACATGATCTAAAACTTTATTACATGAGGAATTATTCACCACTAATAATAATTAATTAAAAATCATCTCGGTTTGATCGTAATTTACGAAAATTCGTCCCGCCTATGGACTTAATCGTCATTTTTAAATTTGTTTCTCGCTTTTCGACATATACTCAAGCAAGCTAATTTGAGATACAGATTTTTACTATATTCATATTTCACTTTAAATATCATCATTTTAGGGTCTTACTTCGATTTGGACAGAGAAAGTCCTGGTGAGGCCCTCACCGAGTACTTTCCTAAACTTAATCAAGCAAACCCTTTATTTAAATATTTTAACAATAAACTTTCTCTTTTAAATTCCTAAACTCTATAACATATATCGAATATAAGAAAAATAGGGTTATCACATTCCCTCATGGTAAACATGTTGTATGTCACAAATCCAGTCTCTGCCAAGTAGTTCTTTGCAAAATCGCAATATGCAAGATAAAGGGTCTTGTTCTTGCAAAGGTTGATTGATCTTGGTGACTATAAATAAAGAATCTGACTCAATGACCTCCTTACGAAAACCAAGGTCCGATGTTGATATTAGGCCAATGTATATAGCATAGACTTTCGCTCGAGCAATCAATCCCCATCCGAATTTTCTTGTAAAACCAAAGATCCACTTTCCCTGATGATCCTGACCAATACCTCCTTCCGCTGACCATCCAGGATTATGCTTCATCGATACATCAACATTGAGCTTCAGAACCCCTTCATCTGGCTTAACCCATGCTATGTGTTTCATCTATTTTACCTGGCTAACTAGATTTGCTAACTGAGCACCTTTGTTGTCTTCCACATATTTGAGAATTCTCTGTTGACCATTCACAGGCCAAGAAAATCCTTGTTCAAAAATGGATTTATTCCTCCAATTCCATATATGCCAACAAATCGCAGCAAACAAAGAAGCCCAGTTAGTGATCCCCATCGCTACACCAAACTGCTTGCTGAGGTTAGTTAGCAACCAATCTTTAAGTGTAAGTTTATTAAATAGGTAAAGATTTGCACCTCAAACCCATTGAGTCCAAAGTTGTTGTGACGTGGGACAATCTCTTAGTGCGTGTAAAATAGTTTTTGTGTGAAATCCACATCTCGGGCAGCTGGTGTCTCCCACCATTTTTCTCTTAAGACAAGCTTATTTAGATAAAAGTCTGTTATGAGTAAGAAGCCAAATAAATTGTTGAACTTGGGGTAGGACATCTAGTTTCCATACTGTATGCCACGGGAAATTAGAGTCAATATTCTCCAAAATAAGAGAGTATGCAGACTTCACTGTGAAGTCATCCAAGGAAGAGGTAATCCAGTAAGTTTCATCTTGGACTGTAGAGAGAGGAGGTACTAGATTAATCTAGTTTATCACATCCCTGGGTATTGTATTCATCTTACTCTAGTCCCAGCTACCATCATTGAGTTGGAGATCACTCACTTTCCACCTTGAACATTCTTGTGTAACAGACTCAGGACAAATTTCAGCGATAGATTATGGACCCAACAATTTATCATGCCAAAGTGACATATTTCTGCCATTGCTAACAATTTTCTCATAACCTTTAGCAACAACATCTCTGCTAGATACGATACTCCTCCATGTGGGTGCTGCAATTCTCACTGGCTGAGCTTTCAAGAAGTCATTTCCTTTCAAATATTTTGCCTGTAGAACCCGAGCCCAAAAACCCGTATTCCCCGCTTCAAGTTTCCATTCCAGCTTTGATAGCAATGTTTAATTTATATCAACGGTTTTTTGAATCCCCAATCCTCCAATAGCTTTAGGAGTACACACTGCATCCCACTTAAGCGGATGAGGGCAACGTCTAGTGCTTGTTGAGCCCCCAAAGAAAGTCACGATTAAGCCTATCAATTTCATCAGATACTGTAGCCAGTAGTTTGGCTGTTTGCATAATGTGTGTAGCTATAGTGCTCGTGATAGATTTAATTAAAATAGACCACCCTACCATAGACAAACTTTGCACTTTCCATGTTGCTAATCTACTTTGGACTTTATCTAAAAGTGGCTGAAAATCAACTCTCTTAGCCCTCCTACTAGTAATGGGTACACCAAGATATGTACCAAAATTCTCACCATGAGACATATTAGTGATTGTAAGAATATTGGTAAGTACATTGGGCTGAACATTCCAAGATGTGAAAATCTTAAGACTTACCGAAATTCACTTTCTGTCTTGACATTTCACAAAAGAAATTTAGACATTTCAAGATCACCTGATATTGCTGGGTAGAAGTTTTCCCAAACAACACTAGATCATCTGCAAAAATATATGTGAGATAATGAAGGCCCACCATGTGATAATCGAATAGGTTTCGAAAACCCCTTGCTAACTGCAGTCTCAATAATATCGGAAAATTTTTTAAGATAGAGGACAAATAAATAAGGTGACAAAGGATTACCCTGTCTAAGCCCTTGTGTAAGCTTAAAGTTAGAAGTCAGTTCACCGTTCCATAAAATATTCATTTCTGTAGACGTAACACATAACATAATTAGCTTTATGAACTAATGAGGTAGACCAGCATCCAATAGTACCCATTTCAGAAAATCTCAATTAATTCGCTCATACGCTTTTTCTAGATCAATCTTTAGTATTATCTCCCCTAATTTACCTTTTTTCCTAGACATAGAGTGAACGGCTTCCTGTATCACCACTATGTTGTCTGTACTATGTAAGTACATCATAACAAGCCTAACATGCTTCTACACAATATGAAACATGTTAAACAAATAAAAGGCGGAAGCGACAGGATCTAACCTCCAGCCATTGCACTCTGTAACTCTGCTGTTGAAGCGATTTCCGAATCTGACAATCTCCTTTATGTCGATCATAGCCCTTCCAAGTCTTCCAAGCACTCAAAACCTCACTAGATGGTGTTTGTGTGTTTTTAGGTTAACGTACTTGGGGATCGGAAGGAGCCCTCTTATATTACTAACGAGAGCATGCTAATTATGGCAATAAAATCACGTTTTAACCATCATAAAATCGTGCTTTTAATAGCCAAATATTGAGTTGAGATTCACCGTAAAATTATGGACCATATCCGGAATTGGTCAACCAAATATTTATTTCCATAATTATGGAGATATACTAACATTCTCCCACTTGGTCCATATATTTCACTTATAGAAGAAACAAATCACATGAATCATGGCGACAGTTCCTCTAATGGTGAGTATTATCTTCCATGTATTACTATGTAAAATGTTTCTAAATCAACTCATTTATACTTAATGAATAAACCTTATGTTTATTCTCGGTCCAAACAACAAGGATATTTCTCAAATAAACTTTAGTGTATACAAATAAAAAATGAGAAACATCATATTATTAATAAGAGTTTCAATTACAATCAAAATGTGGGACCAAGTCCCATTCTCTCTACATGATCCTTAAATTTAAACGGTGGCATGCCCTTAGTTAAAGGATCAGCTAACATCAATTCAGTGCTAACGTGTTCAATGACCACTCTTTTATCTCTAACACATTCTCTAATGGCTAAGTACTTAATGTCGATATGCTTACTTCGACTTCCACTCTTATTGTTCTTAGCCATGAATACCGCCGCTGAATTGTCACAATATATCCTCAATGGCTTAGATATGGAGTCAACAACTCTAAGCCCACCAATGAAACTCTTAAGCCATACACCATGTGAGGTAGCCTCAAAACAGGAAACGAACTCGGCCTCCATAGTGGAAGTGGCAGTTAGTGTCTGCTTAGCACTCTTCCATGAAACAGCTCCACCGGCAAGCATGAAGATGTAACCGGATGTTGATTTTCGGGTATCAACACAGCCAGCAAAGTCTGAGTCTGAGTAGCCAATCACCTTCAACTCATCAGTCCGTCTATACATAAGCATGTAATCTTTAGTGCCTTGAAGATATCTAAGCACCTTCTTCGCAGCTCTCCAGTGGTCCATCCCCGGGTCACTTTGGTATCTACCCAACACTCCCACAGCAAAAGCAATATCAGGCCTGGTACAAACCTGTGCATACATAATGCTTCCAACAGCTGAGGCATATGGAATGTTCTTCATCTGTTCCCGCTCAAGATCATTTTTCGGGCACTGGTTCAAATTGAACCTGTCACCCTTCACAATGGGAGCTGGGCTTGGTGAACAATCTTTCATTCTGAATCTTTCCAAGACTTTGTTAATATAGGCTTCTTGTGACAGACCTAATATACCTCTATGTCTGTCTCTATGGATCTTAATGCCAATGACATAAGATGCATCACCCATATCCTTCATATCAAAGTTCTCAGAAAGAAATTGTTTCACCTCACGTAGCATCCATTTATCATTGGTTGCAAGCAGAATATCATCCACATATAGCACAAGGAAACAAATCTTGCTCCCACTGACCTTCTGGTATATACATTGATCCATGATGTTCTCAACGAAACCAAATGAAGAGATGACTTCATGGAATTTTAGATACCATTGGCGAGAAGCTTGTTTCAACCCATATATGGACTTCTTGAGCTTACAGACCAAATGCTCACCATTACTAGAGGAAAAACCTTCAGGTTGTTTCATGTAAACCTCTTCCTCTAGATCACCATTGAGAAATGCCGTTTTCACATCCATTTGTTGCAACTCTAAGTCAAAATGTGCAACAAGCGCCATTATGATGCGGAGAGAATCTTTCTTAGATACAGGAGAGAAGGTCTCATTGTAATCGATTCCCTCCTTTTGAGTGAATCCTTTGGCTACGAGTCTTGCCTTATAATGCTCAATGTTGCCTAATGAGTCAGTCTTGGTCTTAAAGACCCATTTACAGCCTATAGCCCTGGCCCCATTAGGCAACTCGACAAGATCCCATACTCCATTAGATGCCATCGAATCCATCTCATCCTTCATAGCATCGAACCAAAGTTTTGATTCTTTGCTGTTCATGGCTTGTGAAAACGTCTTTGGATCATTAACAGGCCCAATATTGAAATCATACTCTTGTAGATACACAATATAATCACTAGGAATAGCTGATTTCCTTTCCCTAGTAGACCTTCTTAATGTTGGTTCAACATTCTCCGAAGGATCATGTTGTTCAACTGGTTGCTCACTTAATTCTAGTGTATCCAGAGGAGCCTCGTCTACTGGTAAGTTATCAACTACTTGTGGATCTTCAATGATTGGTTGTTCAATGTCCAGCTGTACTGAAGGGACATTGTTCATGATAACCAATCCTTGACTCGAAGTAGAGGGTTGATCTCTCACAGAAACTAGGTCTTGAGATTGATCGCTCCCACTAACTAAGTCATTTTCAAGAAACTTGGCGTTCCTTGATTCCACAAATCTAGTGCTATGAGATGGACAATAGAATCTGTAGCCTTTGGACCGTTCGACATATCCAATGAAATACCCACTTATGGTCTTAGGATCCAGTTTCTTTTCCTGTGGGTTGTAAACTCTTATCTCAGAAGGGCATCCCCAAACGCGCATATGACGCAAACTCGATTTCCAACCTTTGAATAATTCAAAAGGCGTCTTTGGAACAGCCTTGGTTGGAACCCGGTTCAATATATACGCTACCGTTTTAAGAGCTTCAATCCACAAGGACTTAGGCAACTTCGAGTTGCTAAGCATACTACGCACCATTTCCATCAAAGTTCGGTTCCTTCTTTCTGCAACACCATTCTGATCCGGTGAACCAGGCATGGTATATTGGGCAACAATCCCATTTTCTTGAAGGAACTTCGCAAATGGTCCAGGTGCTTGTCCATCTTCAGTGTATCTACCGTAATATTCCCCACCTTTATCAGTTCTTACTATCTTTATGAGTTTTCCACATTGTTTCTCTACTTCAGCCTTAAAGATTTTAAAGGCATCTAATGCTTCGTTCTTGTTATGAAGCATGTAGAGATACATAAACCTCGAGTAATCATCAATAAAGGTGATGAAGTATTTCTGACCATATGCATCAATGTCTGGACAACATATGTCAGAATGTATGATCTCTAATATGGTTGAACTCCTATTGGCACCTTTCTTGGACTTGTTGGTTTGCTTACCCTTAATGCAATCCACACAAGTGTCGAAATCAATAAAATCGAGAGTACTAAGTATTCCGTCATTTACCAATATCTTAATTCTATTTATGGAGATATGACCTAATCTCTGGTGCCATAACGTAGAGGAGTCCTCATTCATAACACATCTTTTAGTGCCAGTTTGAACATGCAAGGCGTTATGAGCAGTGTCATTTTGCAAATCAATAGAGAAAAGACCATCACATAAGGTACCATTCCCAACAATATCGGACTTAAAATATATCAATACTGATTTATTTGAAAATTGAAAGGAATATCCATAAGGTACCAGCCTAGAAACAGAGATTAAATTTCTCGAGAAACTAGGAATATAAAAGGTCTTTTCCAATTGCAAAACAAAACCACTCCTAAGAACTAAAGTGCATGTTCCAACGCCTTCAACACGCGAGCGCATCTTGTTTCCTGAATAGATGCTCTCCTCATTTCCCACTGGCTTCCTTAGGTTTGTCATACCCTGTAAGGAAGTCGAAATGTAAATTGTAGATCCAGAATCAATCCACCATGTGTTATGATTAACCTCAACCATATTTGATTCAAAACAAACATATGAGAGTGGATTACCTTTCTTAACGAGCCACTGCTGAAGCTTGGCACAGTCCTTCTTCATGTGTCCCTTCTTTTTACAGAAGAAACACTTGGACTCTTTCTTAATGTCAGCTTGGGCAGGGATTTTCCCTTTTCCCTTGTTCTTGGCTCGATCTTTGGTCTTTCCTTGGCTTGCAAAAAATGCACTTTCACCCGATTCCATAAGCAGCCTTCCCTCATCTTGAACACACATGGTCATCAATTCATTGATGGTCCACTTATCCTTATGTGTGTTGTAGGATATCTTGAATGGTCCGTACTGCTTTGGTAGAGTGTTCAATATGTAATGCACAAGAAAAGACTCAGACATCTCCACCTCTAGCTTCTTGAGTTGGGCCGCTATATCTCTCATGGCCATTATGTGCTCGCGCACTCCTTTGACATTGGTGAGCCTCATCGATGAGAACTTCATTATTAGGGTGCTGGCCAACGCTTTGTCTGAAGTGACAAATTGATCATCTATGGCCTTCAGTAAGGTCCTAACGTTGGTATGCTGTTCGACAGAACCATGTATCCCAGCAGATATTTTTGTCTTAATATACATGACACTAAGGCGATTGGATCGCTCCCAGCGTTCATGTAAAGCTACTTCAGTAGGAGTGCTGGTCTCAGTCAATACGGGCTCGTCTTTCCTTATAGCATAGTCTATATCCATGCACCCTAATTGGAGGAGAACTCTCTCCTTCCAAACCTTGTAGTTCTCTCCATCCAGCTCGGGAACTTCTAGGTTAATACTAGCCTGAGGAAACACTGCATATAGAAAATAAACATGCTTATGTATCTAGAATTTTTAAGGCAAAGTTAATTATGTCTACCAATGTAAACATATTTTATTAATGAATCTCAGACATAAAACTTACCTGTGGGTTAAAGTTCTAATTCTAATAGATTCATATCATAATGATAAAACTATCAAATTATATCATTCCTAATTCCTGTGGGTAAATTAAGAAACTAATTTGATATTTTATCCTAATTAGTTATAAAATTATAATAAAAATTCCTGTGGGATAAAATTTACCATAACCTTATAACTAATTACAATTTATGTCTAATATCATTATGTGGTTTTACAAAAATTAATTTTACTTAATTAAGGTTGCTGTGGCTAAGCCTTAATTAAATAAATTATAATCACTTCGACATATTGGCAAAATTTTAAGTTTATTCATGTTTTAAAAATTGCAATTAACACAAGGCAATTTTAATTCCAAATAATATGAATAACTTAGCTACATGTGCTTCTAATATAAAAATAACAAAATTATACATATTCACAATGAGCACATATATACATTCATATCAAATTTTCATAATTTAATCATAATTTTATGATAATTTTCACAAAATTATTCAATTTAAAATTATAGCATTTATAAAAATTCCAAATTTATGAAAAATCCTCATGAAATCCAAATAATGAGAAGTTTTCATAATTATATTAATTTTGTGAAAATAATCCAATTATTCATAAATTATGAAAATTACAGAACTGAAAATTTGATATGAAATTATCAAAAAATAATTATTTGGCCTAAATTAAATAATTTAAATTACTTAAATAAATACTTAAGGCCTAAAATAAATCAAATGGTCCTTTTATTTAATTCACATGGCCTAAATAATCTAGCCCAAATAAAAGAAAAACCCATAAATTATATGGTCCAAATTAATCAAAAAAAGGACCCAAAAATTAGCCCAAACCCGAGGCCTTCCAAAATTTCTTTCCGTTTTTTTTTTAACAGTGCTGTTGCACTGTACAACCAAGGCGGGCGCGTGGGATACACGCGCCCGTTATCACCCCTCGGGCGCGTGGACTCACGCGCCCGGTTCTAGCCCTTTCTTCTTCGCCCGAACGGGTATTTTTGCAGAAATTTGGATCTTTTCGACCCGACCCGGCATAAACCCCTTCAAACAGTCCCGTTTTTCATGTATTTTTCATCCCTAGAGCTCTTCAACAATAGATCTAAAATATTTAAGCCAAAAATACATGAAAACAGAATGGGTTTCAAGAAATCCGAGACTTAAAGTTTCAAAATATGGGTTTTTTAGCTTCTTTCTACAGATCTCTAGCAAGACAGAGGTTAAACTACGGCTCTGATGCCAAATGTAAGTACATCATAACAAGCCTAACATGCTTCTACACAATATGAAACATGTTAAACAAATAAAATGCGGAAGCGACAGGATCTAACCTCCAGCCATTGCACTCTGTAACTCTGCTGTTGAAGCGATTTCCGAATCTGACAATCTCCTTTATGTCGATCATAGCCCTTCCAAGTCTTCCAAGCACTCAAAACCTCACTAGATGGTGTTTGTGTGTTTTTAGGTTAACGTACTTGGGGACCGGAAGGAGCCCTCTTATATTACTAACGAGAGCATGCTAATTATGGCAATAAAATCACGTTTTAACCATCATAAAATCGTGCTTTTAATAGCCAAATATTGAGTTGAGATTCACCGTAAAATTATGGACCATATCCGGAATTGGTCAACCAAATATTTATTTCCATAATTATGGAGATATACTAACATACTACTCCTTCCAGGTATAAAACTGCTCAGTGTCAAGGCTACAAGCTTCGATAAATAAGGATGAAGGCGATTAACAATTACCTTGGAGATCAGTTTAACTGAAACATTACACAGACTGATGGGTTTGAACTGTGTAATATATTCAGGTTGCATCATCTTGGGAATCAGCACCACCAATACCCTACTAAGTTTTTTATCAAAAAATCCCTTACTAAAAGCATTTTGAATGGTTTTACACAAGGATGTCCTCACTACCTCCCAATTGGCTTTGTAGAAACCTGCTTGAAACCCATCGGTCCCGATGATTTGAAGGGAGCCACGGATCGCAGAGCAGTATATACTTCATTATTTGTGGGAATCTGCCCTAACTCTTCAGCTTGCGTCGAGTTTAATACACATGTAGCTTGTAGACAACTTCCCTCGAGATCATAATTCCTCAAACCTTCCTTTGTATATAAATTATTAAAGAATTTGAGAACCAACGCCTTTAAAATAGACAGATTTGAGCACCACTCCCCTTCATCATTCTTCAATGCAAGAATTCTGTTTCTACTCTTTCTTAACATCGTTGTCATATGGAAAAATTTCGTATTTCGGTCACCATACTGGACTGGACCTACTTTGATCTCGACTTCTGAAACTAGAGTAATTTTTCTTGCTGTAGAAATTTGTGAAACTTAGATCTCAACTCCCTTTCCAACTAAGACAGAGACGGGTTAGGTTGCTACTCCAGTTTCCGTTGTACTCCCTGTGACCGAGATATCAAATTTCTCTCTCTTTTTTTTTTAAGATATTACCAAACGTGTTGGTATTCCACTCCTTGACAACTTTTTGAAAATTCAATAAGTTTATATGTAACCCATCATCATTTTCCCACGCCCCTCGAATCAACTTAGCAAAACTTTCATGTAACATTCAAGCGACTTCGAAGCGGAAAGGTCTGAAGTTTTTATCAAGATTCAGATCTGTCTATGTTTTCAACAGTATCGGGCAGTGGTCTCTATGAATGATAGGGAGATTCAATACATGTGCTTCAGGGAATAAAACTTTCCCTTCAGTATTACAAAGTGCTCTGTCCAACCGTTTTTTGACGAATCCACCCATTAGTCTATTATTTGTCTAAGTGAATCTACAACCTGTTGCACCAAGGTCAACAAGTTCTCTTCTCCTTATGACAGTTGCAAAAGCTCTAATCCAAGATGGGGCTTTGGGTAGTCGTCCTTGTTTCTCATCTGTCGAAAGTATTTGGTTGAAATCACCAATTAGAAGCCATGGAAGCCTCAAACCCGTTGACTCCTCAAGAAATTGCCAAAGTCTTTGGCGTTGAGAAGGTATCAGGTTGGCATAAATAGCAGACAATGCCCAGGTTACACCATCTTTAGATACAGTAACATTGATGAACTGTTCGCAGCTCTGAACAACAGTTATATTACCAATGGTGGAAATCCAAACCAGCCAAATTCCACCCGAAAAGCCATTTGCATCCACTCGGAAGGAATTTTCAAAGCGTAGCCTTCTTATAGCCTTATCAGCTACATTCTTGCTAATCCAAGGTTCAACAACAATCAGTAAATCAATCTTATACATCCTTTTATACTCCTTAACAAGTCTTCTAAACTCACAATTACCCGCTCCCTTACAATTCCAGAAAAGCATAGTCATGGTAATTGAAAAATTCGGTAGGACCCACAAAGGCCTATGATAATGTATATCTTTATCACAATAATTTCTATCTTAATATTACATCGTAATAATCTCTTATCATTTGACTTTTATAAAATAAATTATATCTTCTCATAGTGTAAAATATTATCATGTGTTTTAGAATAAAGTATATAAAATAGTTATTAAATAGTGTTTTATTATAATTATTTGTATTTAATCGTTACCTTAAAATAATCTCTTATCATGTGATTTAAAATAAAATACACCAATAGAACATTGGTGTGTACATTTTATCATAATGATTTGTTTTATATTATAATAATCTCTTAGTATAATATTATTATTTTTAATTTTAAATGTTTAATCACTTATAATATATTTATGTCATTTAGATTAGTTTGATTAATGTCCATATTTATAATCTCTTGTAATAGAATAATATACAAATACAAATACATACATATACTTAAAATAATCTCTTATCACGTGATTTAAAATACAATACATAAATAGATCATTGGTATGCATATTTTATCATAATGATTTGTATTATATTATAATAATCTCTTAGTATATTATTATTATTATTATTATTAATTTTAAACGTTTAATCACTTATAATATATTCATATCATTTAGTTTAGCTTGATTAATGTCCATATTTATAATCTCTTGTAATAGAATAATATACAAATACAAATACATACATATATGTGTGTGTGTTAAGGTTTATACATTATAATAAAGTATCATATATGTGTGTGTGTGTGAATATATATTATACATTATACTAAAACATCATATATGTTAGGAATTTTATCTTAATGTAAAATAAAATATTTTCATAATTAGAAAATATTATTATCTTAAGTATAATTAAATAATTTAATTTCATAAGTAATTTTATTATATGTTTCTTTATTCTCTATTTTTGCCAACAATATTTTGTTAAATTTGATAATTAAACTTTTAAGTATGGTTTTGTTTTAAGATATGAATTAATTTTTCATTGCAAATTATTTCAAATACTATAGTATCATATATGTAAATAGTTAATGTGTAAGAAGTGCATCTTAACTAATTATAAAACTTTTTTTTAATTTAACTTTCAGTGCCTTATGTTTAAATTTATAAAAACTTTTTATCTTAAGCATAACTAACTAATTTAATTTAATAATTATTTTATTATTATATTTTATTAGTTTTTAAAGACAATATAGTTATATTGTATAAATATGTTAAGGAATTAGATACTAAATTTTTAAGTTAAAGTCCTTTAATAACTTATATAAGTAATTTTAGTATTTTAATGAATAACAAACAAACAACAAACAAACACTAAATGAACAATAAACGAATATTAAATGAACAGAAACTGAACGAACATATACGAGTTTGTTTGCGAACATAAACGAACGAACCACACCTCTGTTCATATTCGGTTCGTTTAATAAACAAACACGAAAATGTTGTTTGTGTTTGTTTGTTAAGCTTACTAAAAGAACATAAACGAATAGAAACTGAATGAGTTCACGAACAGTTTGTCGAATATTTTGTTCGTATACACCCCTAATATTATTTATCAAGCAATTCACACTATAGATGAGATGAAATCGTATTTGTAAGAAAAATTTTCTATGTAATCGCAATTTTACTTAATGTAACCAATTTTTTAAATAGATTGTGTTGAAAAAAAATGTTGCTGTGGTTGTAACTTGTAAATAGAAATTTTCTGTTCATAATCCCTATTTAAGGAGATAATAGAAATCATAATCCTTTTGACCAATTCTTACATCTACCTTTGTTTCAATACTTTCCCTCCGATTTACTAGGATTTCATGTCATAGAATTCACTTCTTTTTTTTTTTTTCAATCCAAATTGTATTAACTTCAACAATAATGTTTATCTACCTCAGAAAATTCCAAGGATTTGACCCCCTAAATTAAGCTTATCCTTTTTGGTCTCATGCATGTCTCATTTATTTAGAACGCAAAATTCCTAAAGCCTAAACAATTTGCAACAATGGCATCTTCTTCTCGTTCAATTCACCTTCTTTCGCTTGCCATCTTCTTGCTTCTCTTATTCACGCCCTCCCTCGGCCATGGTCACGACTACAACCCCTTTGCATCGAAGCCAGAAATCACCCATCACGGCGGCCCTCTCCTCACCGGAACCCTCAACTTGGCCCTCATTTGGTACGGCAACTGTGGCAGAGTCCAAAAGAATACCATTCGGAACTTCATCAAATCCTTGGACAATGAAGGAGGCAGAACCAACCTCCAGCCTCAAGTTACGAGCTGGTGGGAAGTCGTTGAAAGCTACCAATCCATCGTGCCAGGTGCAGCGCCTGTTGGACAAGGTCCAAGCCCAAAAATCATTGTGAAGGTGGGGAAACAAGTTAGTGATCGTACCTATAAGTATGGCAAAATCTTGACTATAGATTTTATTTCAAAGCTTGTTACGGATTACACTAATGGAGATTCCAACCTCATTCCCATCATAGTAACCGCTAGGGATGTTAGTGTGCAAGGACTTTGCACGGGAAAATGTGCTGATCATGGACTTATTGGTAAATTTTGATCAGTTTTCTACTTTTCCTCTCATTTTTAAAATGTTTTTTTAATACATATGTTTATCATAAAATGAAATTAAGTTTTTAATGTTTAATTGCATGAAAATTAGTCCATCAAATTTTATTCAAACAATTAAAACTCAAATGTTTCAACATTTTCGTTAAATCTTTTAACTGCCGTTACTTTTACGCAACAATTAAAACTTAACGGTTAATGAAAGTATACTTAATTATGTTATTTTGAAACGTATGAGTTTTATTGCTTAAAATAAAACTTAATGGACTAATTTTCATACAATTAAATGTTAAAAATTTAATTTTATTTTGTGATAAACGTTGAGAGTATATTAAGGTATTAAACATCTTTTTTTTTGTCCGATGATGTTGAATCTTTGAAAACTACAGAAAAGAAGAAGCCATACATCGTTGTTGGGAACCCAGAAACGGAGTGCCCTGGAGCATGCGGGTGGCCCTTCCACGAGGGTGACATAGGGCCGAAGGCCGTGGTTCTACAACCACCAAATCTCAATATGGCAGCTGATGCAATGGTGGCTGCATTGGCAACGGCATTGGCTGACACAGTCACCAACCCTCTAAACACTGGCTTCTACCATGGATTCGAACTGAGTCCAATTGGCCCTGGCTTGGCTTGCCAAGGCATTTTTGGCTCTGGTGCTTCCCCTGGAAACCCTGGCAAGGTCCTCACTGACCCCATCACTCATGCAGCTTTCAATGCTCATGGAAACCGGGGCAAAAAGTTTTTGCTCCCGGCAATTTGGAACCCCAAAACTTCTTCCTGCTGGACTCTCGTGTAAGGATGGCAATACGAAATTTTCTTTGAAATTGGTTTCTTGATTTTCCTTTTTATTGATTTCATACAAACTTTAGTTTTTTTTATGCAAGTAATATACATCAAGGGTGGATATTTTTTACATTATTTTACAATATTACTACATCTTCAATTATGTACTATATATGTTAATGTATTAAATATATTTTGAAGATGTATCAACTTGTTCTTATTCGTGTAAACATTAATCATGTTTGTAGATGAACCAGAGTTTGATTCAATTGATTGATTAATACGTCCTTTGAATTCGAATTCCTTTGATCATTCATATTGTAGGTATTAATCTCAAATACAATTATTAAAGCATTTTAAAAAACATTTTGTTAATCTTAGTTTGGAGATCTTAGCAATTGATCTGCCCGAATTTTATTAATAATATAAAAAATCATGTTCATATATATAGCTTGAGCCTTGATTCATTAACCATTTGTTGGTTCATAAATAATGTTGTTAATAAAAAAAAAAGCAAAGGGTCAAAAAAGTTCTTGAAAATTTTTTTTAACAATTGAGCTCCTAATTTTTTTTTTGTAATTTAAGCCGTTATATTTTAATTTTCGCTCAATTGAATCCTTTCGTGTATAGAAACTGTTAGGTCTGTTATGTTTTTGGTTACGTTTACTTTATGGATTTATTAATTTTATTTTTTTAGTTATTGTTTTAATAATTTATATATTAATTGTATATTTTAATTATACTATTAAGATAATTCAATATATTGTTTTAATTTAATATATTAATTGTACATTTAATATATATTGATGATCTTTTTTCAATTTATTTTTTGAAAATATTAATATTTAACTTAAATAAATTACCATTAATAAAATATCTTGAGAGATAAACACACAAACACACACACACACACACACACACACATATATATATATATATTAAATTAAAACAATAAATCAATTATATTTTATACATTGAAGAGGATACGTAGTGTAACAGTTGCCCTTTGCTTGGAGTTTGACAATATTAGCATATTGATTTCTGATTTACCAATTACTTAACAAATGATGACTTACCTGTATCATTGAGCTTTACATTTGGAATTGAAAAGCTTAAGCAATAGGTGACTATTATCACTATGATATAACTTCAAACTTTACTTTCTATAGAAGAAAGAATCATTGTTTATTTAAAGGGACAAGAAAGCACCTAGGGGCTAAGAGCACAACTCATTATGATTTTTATTGTAGTTAAGTTCTACAATTAAATATCTATGATGCCTGTGTTTGAAAAGGTTATTCAATTCTCTGATCCCATGATCTTTTGCGATGAGAAGTTTATTTGTGTCTAAAATTTCAGCTGCTTTATTTGTTTTCCTTTGTTCTAGCTTTCTGTTTGTGTTGCTGCAACTCATATCTTTGTTCTGTATCCCTACGATTTTAAAGGATTTGAAAAACGCTGACTCTCATGAGTGGGTGAAGGTTAATGGTAAATCTGCATCAATTGGTATAACTGATTGTTGTTGTCAAGAATGGCAGAGCTTCGGGAGAGTTTTCTTTTACTTGCCCCTGGTGTGAATGCGAAGGGGCTATTTATAGGCAAGGTACTTCATGCTTAGTCTCCAACCTCGGCACAGGTGGAAGAAACGTGGTCGAATAGTAACGCGCTGACCTGTCAGTTCTATGATACAGGTCGGCTGATGGATGCCCCGTCAGGTTCCCGCCAAGGTGTTCATGCGTACGCTGATTCCCTAGGAGAGTGATCGGTCCCGAGGTAACCGATGACACCTGGATGGAGACCGGCGCGTCAGGGGCCGAGCTATGCTTCCATTGTAATGATGATGGCAGAGCTGGCACATTCAGGTGTCAACTCTGGAGGGGTTCTTGTAAGGTCAAATCGATCATAGATGCTGAAGGACCGAAATGCCCTTGTGCCTAAATATCCCTCATCATTTTGCCCCCCCGAAGTCGGTCCGTAAGCTCGGTCGAACAGTTCGGATGCCACGTGCGGGTCGAAGAGCTCGGATGCCACGTGCAGGTTGAAGAGCTCGGATGCCACTTGCGGGTCGAAGAGCTCGGATGCCACTTGCGGGGGAACCGAGCTACCGGTAGGAGGTTGAGTGGTTGAGAAAAGAATGGTTTGATTGTTCTGGAGAGTGCTTTAGTCTCTTGGGATTCCATCGTTAGGTTCTGACGAGGTGGTTGAAAAAATCAAAAACATTAAAGTTTGATTTCCTCGATTTGCTAAATCGGGGATGGTGTCATCCTGATCGTAGGAATAGATATGCTTTGGATAGTTCCAAGATCATCCAAGGGCGATCTTTCCTCATGAATCCCGAGTAGATCGTTTTGGTCCTCTAGGTGACCTTTTACCTTCCGCGGATTTTCTATAAAAGGGGGAGTCTCCTTCATTTTTGCTCATTCAGCAAAGTTTCGTCTCCTCTTTCCCTTCCGTCTTCGTTTCGCTTCCGGTAATTCCAAGCTTCCCCCATAAGTCTGAGCTTTTTTAGGTAAGTCCTCTTCCTTATGTCTTCTTCTTCGGTAGAGATTATTACTCATCCTAGTCGGGATAGCTCGAATAGCTTTCGCGAGCTCGAAGTTAGGTTAGGATTAAATAGTCAAGATGAGCAGGCCGATCAGGCCGAGCAGGCTGAGGTATCCGAGGACATGGCTTCCGTGGCCTCGGCCGAGCCTTTGTCATAACGTAGGTCTAAGGCACTTTGGTGGCTCCAGCCTATGCAAGACGAAGAGAAGCAGGCTTTAGAGGATAGCCTTCGTGCCTCTGGGGTTCAAATTCATGACCTCGGCCAACTTCAGGGTAAGCCTTCCACTTGTCGTCAAGCTTCTTTGACGGTTATGAAGGCTCTGAAAGGTGGGGCTCTTCCTGAGGCGTGTCCTAACTTGTTTACAAGGAGGGACTTCGCCGAACTTTGCCAAGGCCAATATATTTCTCCCCAGTTTAAGATAGATCCACCTCGCGGTACCGATAGGGTCACACAGGATCGAGGTAAATCCAGATTGTGGGTTTATAAGAAGGCCGTCCTCTCTGGCCTTAGATTTCCCCTTCATCCTTTCGTGGTTGAGCTCTTGAACTTCTATGGTCTAGCACCTTCTCAATTGCTTCCAAATAGCTGGCGTCATATCGTCGGTTTTTTAGTCTTGTGTGAGGGTTTGGGGTTTCCATTGACCCTTAAGCTATTCAAGTCGTTCTTCTCCATAAAGGTCAGCCCTGTAGATAAGAACTGGCACTATACAACAGCTCGTCTCCGTAAAAAACTGTTTAGTAATATACCTTCTTCAAATAAAATCTGGAAACTTCATTTTTTTAGTTTAATAAGCCCCGGTGAGTGGCAAGTGACTAATAGCCGTGGTAAAATGAAAGAGGGGGCTGACGATGTAAGTGATATCTTTGGTGAGGAGCTTAGAGCCCATCACGAAATAAATAAGCTGAGGGACTATGGTAGGGTTCTCTTAGATGCCAAACTTCTAACTTCCCCCGAAGTTTTGACAAAGCTCGGCTCTCAAGACCGACCTGGTAATTAGTTGGTTTTGGTTCCAGTTTTCCTAATGGCTAGTTTGATTATTAAACTCCATTTGCTTTTATGCAGATATGTCTGGACGTTTCAACATTTTCGACTACATTCGTCCTGCAGCTCAGCCTCCAACTGAGGGTGCCAGCCAACCGCCTCCATCTCGGTCCAGACAGACTCGATCACAATCCAAGTCGAAAAGGAAGACCACGGAGGCCGAGGTGAGTGAGCCCTCTCCCAAAAGGGCCCGTGGTGTGGAGGACGTCTCTGACACTCCGGAAGCAGGAGTCGAGGTCCCAAAAAATGTCAAGCATACCGTGGAACTTGCCTCATCTGATAGTGCTTTCGAGAGTGCGTCCGTGGCACGGAAACTAGCCAAGTCCATGCTTCCCCCGGCAGGTTAGCTTTTTCTTCTTCACATTTGCTTATTTATTTATTTTGTAGCACTCAGTTCGTTTCTTTGCACAGATAAGGATAAGATGAACTCCCCTTGTTCGGTGAATGTCAATGCCAGCCTTCATCACTCTTGGCTTGCTCTGGCTCATGCTACTAGGGCCGAGGACCAGGTAAAGAAGCTGCATAAGGATTATAGTTCCTATCGTGAGAAATGCCATACTCTTTCGAAGAAGGTAGAGCAGCCGGAGGTCCAGGGGCGTGAGTCCGAGTAGCTACTGACCGAGCTTAAGGCTGAGGTAGAAAAACAAAAGCAAGAGCTGAGCCGAGTTGAAGAGGTCAAGGAAGAGGCCAGACGTCTCAGAGCTGAGGAGGCCTTAGCCAATTTTCAAAATACCCCACAATTTGATGCGGCAGCGAAACGAGCAAATGCAGAAGGGGTGAGAGGTGCCTTTGCCTTGGCTATCAGTGAGGTCGGTTACGTGTATCCTGACCTGGACCTGTCCATGATCTCCCTTGAAAATCTTAAGACAGTCCAGTATGAACCTTCGACTGTCGAGGATGACGGCGTTGACGGCGAGGCTACTGTTGCCACCCTGGCTCAAACTGAAGATGTGGGGGCAGAGGTTCAGGATGATGCTGCTGTTTGATTTTTTTTCTATAGTTGTGTTGTACTGCTTTTACTTTGGTATTCCGTTGTGAACTTCTCTTAGATTGGAATTTTTTGTAATGCCTGATGGTGTTTTGTGGATATTATCCTCTATTAAAAAGATCGGCCTCTTTCCTTTCAATAACTTTCTCTCATGAATGGTTTACATATCTTAGGGCCAAACATTGGCTGAGCTGACGCGAGATAAACAAAATTAAAATGAGCGTAGGAACGCTAAGCAAAAGACCAGCTGAGCTGGCTGAGCTGATAATAGGGATAGCAAGGATTCATATCGGCTGATTACTGGTAGAAGACCTTCAAGTTATCGGCGTTCCAAGTCCTTGGAATTTCCTTGCCATCTATGTCCTGTAGCCTGTAAGTTCCCGTGCGGACTACCTCTTTAACCACGTAAGGGCCCTCCTAGTTTGGGGCTAGTTTTCCTCCAGCCGTATCTTTTCTTGAGGCTTTCACCTTTCTTAGGACTAAATCCCCCTGTCTGATCGGCTTCTTTCGAACCTTCTTGTTGTAGTATCCCGTTATTCTTTGCTGGTAGGCTGCCATTGTGACAAGTGCTCGGTCTCTATGTTCCTCGGTGAGGTCCAAATTGTTTCTCAGGGCTTCTTCGTTTCCGAGCTCGGTGTCCAACTGTACACGTAAGCTTGGCATGCCTATTTCTATGGGGATTACCGCTTCGGTCCCAAAGGCGAGGTTAAATGGAGTTTCCCCCGTGGGGACTTTTGTCATGGTTCTCAGTGCCCAGAGGACCTCGGGCAATAGGTCGGCCCAATCCCCTTTCTTGTCATCCAACTTTTTCTTCAAAGCTTCCAAGATTGTTCAGTTGGCCGCCTCGGCCTGCCCATTAGCCTGAGGATGTGCTACCGACGTGAACCTCAACTGTATGCCCAAGTTTTCGCACCAACTCTTGAATTTTGGATTGTCAAATTGTTTTCCGTTGTCGGTGACAATTGCCTTTGGAAGCCCGTATCTACAGACGATGTTCTTCCAACAGAAATTTTGAACTTGTTTCTCTGTGGTATTTGCGAGGGCTTCGGCTTCGATCCATTTTGTGAAATAGTCAATGGTGATAAGAACGAACCTTCTCTGTCCTGTAGCTGGTGGGAAGGGTCAGAGCACATCCATCCCCCACTGCATAAATGGCCAAGGGCTCGTGACCGAGGTGAGATCGTTCGAGGGAACATGTTGGATCGGTGCGAACCGTTGGCATTTGTTGCATTTTCTTACTAAGTCGACTGAGTCCTTATGCATTGTGGGCCAGTAGTAACCTTGCCTCAGTGCTCTGTATGCGAGGGCTCTAGGGCCTATGTGATTTTCGTAGATTCCTTCGTGCACTTCCCTCAAAACGTAGTTTGCCTCGACCGGGCTTAGGCATCGAAGATAAGGCAAACTAAATGATCTTCTGTAAAGTTTTTCGTCAATAAGGGTGTATCTTGGGGCTTTCCTTCTCATGGATCTAGCTTGAGTCCGATCTTCTGGTTCTTCTCCTGTAGTCAAGAATCTTATGTATGGGGTCATCCACGATCCAGCCTCTTCTTCGATCTGGCCTACCTCCTACTCGTCAGCTATTGCTTTCTGCTCCACTACCTCCACTATAACTCCTGGCATAAGACCCAGGTTGGAACCTGTGGCCATTTTGGATAAGTAGTTGGCCAAAGTGTTGTCGGTCCTTGGAATTTGTTTCACTTTGTATTTTTTGAAATTTGAGAGCAGCAGTCCGACCTTTTCCAAATATTTAATCAATGCTTTTCCCTTGGCTTCAAATTCTTTGTTCACCTGGTTTACCACTAATTGGGAATCACTGAAATCGGTTAGCTCTTCCACCTTCAACTCCTTTGCTAACTTCAGCCCCGTGATGAGTGCTTCGTATTCAGCCTCATTGTTTGTTGCCCTAAAGTTGAATTTGAGGGCATACTGTATTTTTACCTTTTCAGGGCTGACTAGGATGAGCCCGGCCCCACTACTCTTGCTATTTGCCAATCCATCCACATAAAGCTTCCATGCCTTCTCTTCCTCTGGTTCTTCCATCTTCGGGCTCCCTTGTGTAGCTTGCTCTGTTGACACATACTCCACCACAAAATCAGCAAGCACTTGAGATTTGAGGGATGACCGAGGTCTAATTTGCAAATCATATTCGCTGAGCTCCACTGCCCACATAATCAGCCTTCCTGACAGTTCTGGTTTCTGGAGGATTTGTCTGAGTGGTTGATCAGTCAAGACGGTGATCGGGTGTGATTGGAAGTAGGGCCTCAGTTTTCTGGCCGAGGTTACAAGAACATAGGCGAGCTTCTCCACTTTCTGATAGTTGAGCTCAGCCCCTTGTAGTACTTTGCTGGCAAAGTATACCGGCCTTTGCACTCCGGTCTCTTCCCTTATCAACACTGAGCTCACTGCCTGATCGGTTGCAGCCAGGTATAAGTATAGCATTTCCCCGGTCCGCGGTTTAGACAGAACTGGTGGGGAGGAGAGAAAAGCCTTGAGTTCTTCGAAGGCTCTTTGATATTGTTCGGTCCACCTGAACTCTCGTACGTTCTTCAACGTTCTGAAAAATGGAATGCATTTATCGGCCGACCTTGACATGAACATGTTGAGGGCGGCTATTCTACCAGTGAGCCTCTGCACTTCTTTTACTGAGGTTGGCGGTTTCATGTCTAGAATGGCCTGCACTTTCTCTGGATTAGCTTCGATGCCTCGCTGACTGACCATGAAGCCTAGGAATTTTCCCGAAGTTACTCCGAAGGCACATTTTAGAGGGTTGAGCCTCATATTATGTTTCCTGAGGACCTCAAAGGCCCCTTCCAGGTCTCGCAAGTGTGTTCCGACCTCCTTGCTGTTTACAATCATGTCGTCCACGTAGACTTCCATGGTCTTTCCAATTTGCTCCTTGAAAATCTTGTTGACCAGCCTCTGGTAGGTGGCACCAGCATTTTTTAGGCCAAAAGGCATAACCTTGTAACAGTATAGACCTTTTTCTGTGATGAATGCGATTTTCTCCTCGTCCTCCTCGAGCATTCTGATCTGATTATACCCGGAGTAAGCATCCATGAAGCTCAATAGCCCTTGTTCGGCACTATTATCGACCAATCTGTCGATATTTGGTAGAGGAAAGCTGTCTTTTGGGCAAGCCTGATTAAGGTCGGTGAAATCAACGCACATTCTCCATTTTCCGTTATGCTTTTTCACCATTACTACGTTGGCCAACCATTCGGGTAGTGGGCCTCCCTGATAAATCCTGCTCGAAGGAGCTTCGTCACTTCCTCGTTGATCGCCTCTTGTCTTTCGACTGCAAAACATCTCTTCTTCTGTCTCACTGGTCTGGCTTCTGGGTCCACGTTAAGGCAGTGGACGATTTCACTTGGGTCTATCCCTGGCATGTCTTCAGGCCTCCATGCAAATAGATCGGCATTTTTTCTGATTAGCTGTACTAACTCTTCTTTTCCTTCTAGGGTTGAACCAATCTGCACTAGCTTGGTGGGGTCCTCTGGGTCAAAGGGGACATTGATGAGGTCTTCGGCTGGTTGTGGTCGGCCACGTCCTTGCTCAGGCCGCTGGTCGAGTACTTCTATGGCCATGGCCTCCTCGGCTTTTCTTTTTGTTTTTATCGCCGTCATGTAACAACGTCGGGCAGTCACCTGATCTCCTTGGACTTCCCCCGTTCCATGAGGGGTTGGGAATTTGATTTTTAGATGTGGAGCTGATCCGATCATTCTCATCTGCATTTGGCTAGGTCGGCCAATAATGGCATTATAGGCGGAGGGGACTTTAACCACCATGAATTCTACCATTGCCGTCACTGTCCTCGGCTCCGTACCCATTGTTAGCGGAAGGACTATGGTGCCGATTACGGGGACTTGTTCATTACCAAAACCGACCAGTGGCGTCGGATGCGGCTTTAGCCGATCATCATTGATTCCCATTTTCTTCAGGGTTTCGTAATACAAGATGTCTCCGGCACTTCCATTGTCGAAGTAAATCCTTCTTACCACGTGGTTGTAAATAACCGCGCTGAAAACTATTGCATCTTTGTGGGGAAATTCTATACCTTCAAGATCCCTGGCGGAGAAGGATACGGGCTCGTCCTTCCAAGATCTGGGCTTCTTGACCGAGGAACCTATGGCCATGATGGTTGTTTGGCCGGCCTTTTTTCTTGTGAAAGCCGGTGGTTTCCCTATTATGACGTTGATTATCCCTGCTGTAGGCCTATTTGTATGACCTCCGGTCCTTTCTTCATTCCGGTTCTGCCCCTGTCCCCTTTCTCCTGCATTCCATGTTGGTGGAGGTCTTCCGTAGTCCGTTCGAGGCCGGTTGTTGAAATTCCTTTGCTGGTATCCACCTCTTATGAAGTCTTGCCTCGTTTCATTTAGGACGAACCTTTTCAGGCGACCACTTCTGATTAGGTTCTCTATTTCATTCATGAGGTCAGTGCATTCCTCGGTCGTATGACCGTGGTCTCGATGGAACGCACACCTCTTAGTTTTAACCCTTTGTGGGTTCGGCTTCATTGGCCTTGGCCACTCGAGCTGAGGGTCCTTTCCAATTTGCATTAAAATTCTTTCCCTTGTAGTGTTTAAGGGAGTATAAGTTTGATAGCCCTTTCTTTCTGGGCCTTTTCCTGGCCTGGTGGCCATTTAGTCTACCAAACTTCCTGCTTCCTCAGTCTTTCTCGTCCTCTCTCCCCCTCCTTTTGTGGCTTAGTGGGTCATCTTTATGATCTTCTGTGCTTAATCTGGCCGACATGGTTTCCTCGGCATTGATGTATTTCTCTGCTCTGTGCAAGAGCTCAGGAAGGGTTTTAGGGGGTTCCAGAGAGAGAGAGAATTTAAAATGAAACTCGTCGTCCGTAAGGCCATTCATGAGGCCGGCTACTGCCACAAACTGCTCCAAGTCCTTGACTTGCAATGCTTCGGCGTTGAATCTTGTTACATACTCCCTCAGTGATTCTCCAGGCCGTTGCTTAACTGCCATTAGGCTCAGAGTAGTTTTCTTAGCTCGTCTACTGCTGATGAAGTGAGTTAAGAATGAGTGACCGAGCTCCTTGAATGAGCCGATGGATCGGGGAGCCAGGCCGGAATACCATGCTCGAGCTGCTCCTTTGAGAGTGGCCAGAAACGCTTTGCACATCAACGGGTCATCCGCTCCCTGTATGGACATGTTAGCGCGGAAAAGCTCCAAATGGTCAAAAGGATCAGATGTACCGTCGTACGCCTCTATCGTGGGCATTTTGAAGCCATTGGGGGGCTGGGCGCGGTCGATTTCTTCTAGGAATGGCGACGTTTCCAGCAGCTTCAGTTCGTCTATGTGGATCTGTTCTCTCTCTTGTATCTGTTTCTCCACCGCTTCCATCCTTGCTTCTAACCGGTCATGGGTGTGATTTTGGGACATGGGGGCTGAGAGCGAGGCATTTCGGTGACTTCTTTTGGTGTCGGGGAAGTTCTGTTGGGTTTTGGTTTTGGTTTTCTCCATTACTTCTGGTTGGGAAGAGGTACTAGCGCTTACCTCTTCCCTTGGTGGTGAGGGTGTTTGGGAAAGGTCAGGTTGATCGGTGTCATTTCTCGACGGGGGCTTTTGGGTTGGTGGGGGCATGAGGACGTGAGCCTGGACTAATTCGGTAAGGTTTTTCAACTGTTGGGAGAGCTGATAGAATTGTTCAGCTGTGGGAGGTGGCCTTTGGATTGGTTGGTTGGGTTGGTCGTCAGGTGTGGTGTTTGGACTGACCGGCGCAACTGGTTCCTCATCTTCTGCAACTCTCCTTCTGGGTGCCATTCTGGACAACAACCTTAGAGTATGCCCCCTACCTGGCGTGCCAAATGTTGTTGTCAAGAATGGCAGAGCTTCAGGAGAGTTTTCTTTTACTTGCCCCTGGTGTGAATGCGAAGGGGCTATTTATAGGCAAGGTACTTCATACTTAGTCTCCAACCTCGGCACAGGTGGAAGAAACGTGGTCGAATAGTAACGCGCTGACCTGTCAGTTCTATGATACAGGTCGGCTGATGGATGCCCCGTCAGGTTCCCGCCAAGGTGTTCACGCGTACGCTGATTTCCTAGGAGAGTGATCGGTCCCGAGGTAACCGATGACACCTGGATGGAGACCGGCGCGTCAGGGGCCGAGCTATGCTTCCATTGTAATGATGATGGCAGAGCTGGCACATTCAGGTGTCAGCTCTGGAGGGGTTCTTGTAAGGTCAAATCGACCATAGATGCTGAAGGACCGAAATGCCCTTGTGCCTAAATATCCCTCATCACTGATCATACTGAAGCTGAAGATCATTTAGGTGATGTTTTGTATGTTGAATTGCCCGGAGTGGGAGCTCCTGTAAACCAGACGTTCAATTCGGCTCAATTCATTTTACCTCCCACTTTTGCGTCACGTGTTGCGTCGTCATTGGTCTCTTTTTTTTTTTTCATTTCAACCTTTTTTAGCGAAGTTCTCTTTTTCTGCAAGATCGAGAAAAAAAAATCGAAAAAGTCGAAAAATCAATTCGAACAAAAAATTTCGGATTGATTCGATTCGGATAATAGACGAATTCGATTTGGATTCAATTCTCTTTTTTTTTTTATTTCGACCTTTTTTTTAGCCAAGTTCTCTTTCCTGTTCTGTAATCTGATGCTGTTCATTTTTGTTTCTAATTTTTATGCCACGTGTCACTTTGCTGATAGTCTTATTTTCTTTTTTCAGTTCAGCCCTTTATTTTTTAGTTTAAGTCCTCTAAATTGTTTTTTACTTGTCTCTTCAACTTTTTCCTTTTAATTAAATCTTCCAATTTATTTTTAGTTCTTCAATCTTTCATGGGTTAAACCCATTAATATGTTTTTTGTTTTTTATTTTTTAAATTATATTCTTTCATATATTGCTACTAGAAATAAAATTCTGAGTGTGACATAACCATTTTTGTTACGGTAATTTTAAGTTGCAAAAAATAAAGCACTCTAATTTGTATTCATTTTTATTTTTATTTTATTTATGTCTGGCAGGATATTGTTGTAGGAGAAAAAAAATTGAGCTTGACGCGGTCATTTAAACTTGAATAAAATTAACAATTTAAAAAATAATAAAATTATTTAAAAGTTATTTAAAAATTAAAAAAACCCAAAATTGCTAAAATAAAACAACAAAATAAAAACCAATTACGTAAATCAATAATTATTAAATATTATTTAAAATAATTTTCTCTTACGCTTCTAATTTATTTTTAAATTTTCAACTCATTCAATTAACCATCTAATCTATTTTTATTTTAGATTCTTTAATATATGTCCAATGAGATATTTTTACTAAAAGACTTAATAGTCAAATACACTTTCAATTTTTTACATAAAATGGAAATAAGTCTTTAATCTTTAATTTTATTGTATAAACCCCTAAATTTTCAAAATAATACAATTAAGTTCAAATCAATTATAAAATTTTATAATAAAATAAAAGGTTGAGGGTTTATGAGTCATTAACATTTTATTTATTTTTTTTAATTGTATTATTCTGAAATGTTGATAGCTTATTTATAGTAAAATAAAAGTTTATAAACTTTTACAATAAAATTAAAGGTTGAGGGTTTATATCCATTTTGTGCAAAAAGTTAAAAGTATATTTGACTATTAAACCTTACTAGAAAAGAAATCTAAATGTAATAGTTAACCCTTTTTACAAGTAATTTTGAACTTCTAAAATAATAATAATAAAACGATTTTCATTTTTATATTTCATAATACTTACAAACACCGCGGTAGAGTGCTTGAAGATAGAGTTGGTGGGGTTGGAATCAGTGAAGGAGGGGACGGAGGTAAAGCACTTTTTCAAACGAGGTAACTTCGGTTGAAAATCATGGATGGAGAAATGTTGGTATTAAGAATTGGTTTAAGGTCTAGAATTTGGGAGTTGAAGGCGTCGGCAAAGTTATCAATGGCATACTCAATGATGGTATTTGATTTAGGAGTCATGGATGGACGAAAGGGCAATGAAAGCATCGGGGATAGGAATCGAAAGGAAAAAAGAGAAGGAAAAAAAAAAGAAATATAGGGAGAGAAGTTATATAAAGTAATTCTTTTTTCTCTTTCATGCCTCTCCCGCTGCATATAACATTGGGCAGCAGCACAAAAAATGGTTAGCTTATCAGCCAAGACTTGGTTTACCGGTTATTACTTCCCCTTAAGAGAAAGTTAGTTCAAAGTTTAAGATTTCTTTTTTCATTTATATCTCTTCGTGAACAAAAAAAAGGGTTAGCAAAAATTTCTCTAAAGAAAATATTGCATATGGAATTCCAATCCTCTACAACAACGAACTAGGAATAGTCACTTGGGCTTCATTTTGTCAACCCATAACAAAATCTTTGGTCCAACTCCGAGCCCTACTATGAAGTTGGAACCTTGGTGGTTTTGGAGACATTGTTATTTCGGGGTTGGATTTGTTAAAAAACAACTAAATCTTAACTTAAATGTCCTCAGGTAATAATAAAATTATCTTTACTAGTAAAAACCCAGGCTTTGCCTTGGACTTCCAATATTCGAACCACATAGATTCACTGTGGTCAAACCTTGATAGCCATTTCAAGTGAATATATGGTCTCCCAAAATGTTGGAAACCTAAAGTTCTAAAATTGTGGTCTCCCAAAATTCTGGGCCCCAAAATGTCTGGTAATCCAAAATGTTGGTAGCCTAAAATGCCTAGTAGCACAAAATGTTTGTCTCCCATTAGCCTATAATGCTGGCAACCCACAATGTTTGATAGCGAGTAGTGTTGGTCGCACAAAATGTCTGATAGCAAAAAATGCTGGTAGTCAAAATGTTTGGTATCTCTTGAAAAAGTGGAAAAAGGAAAAGAAAATGATAGTTTGCCACCTCCCGCATGACCACATTTTGGCTCATTTGGAATGCACGCTGATTGCCCATAGTGCTCATAATGTCATGACGCTAGTCGCCCATAACTCTGGTTGCAAAAAGTGCTGGTCGATCAATATGTTTTGTCTCCTAAAATGTTTAGTAACTAAAAGTGCAGGTAGCAAAAGTATCTGATAGCCAAAATATTTGATGACCAAAAATGCTAATATTCCATTTTGTCTGGCCACCCATATATATCGTTAGTTCAAATAATTTTAAATCTCCCCTTAAGCGTTAATCGCATTTGGACGTTCGCCAACATGTTTGATTAGCATGTTGGTTGCCCAAAACGTCTAGTAGCCCAAAATGCTAGTCTCCCATAATGCTGGTCAGTCGCAGTATCTATTAGCCTATAACTCTGGCCACACAAAATGTCTAGTAGCCCAAAATGATGGTCGTCCAAAATTTTTGACAATCCAAATTGCTGGTTGCTTTAAATGTTTAATGGTCAAAATCTTTGGTAACTAAATATTGAAAAAAAAAGGAAAAAAAAATGATTCACTACATTTCTCAATTTTGGCTTATTTGGAACGCACGCTGGTTATCCATAATGTCACAATGCTAGTCGTTATCTTTTTTTTTTTTTGATGTAAACTACGGATTCTTTTTCTGTTTTAACGGTTTGAAGTTAATCTTGTTTGGGGTTTAGTCACAGTTAAAGCTTTTCACCCCTTTCCATATGTGTGTTTAGTGATGATCGAACTTGAGAACTCTTCTCACAAACTCAGCTTGTGTTGCCAACTTAGCCACAACCTATGAGTTGCTAGTCGTTATCTTTTTGATCATCCATAACTTTGGCTTAAACTCTCAAGAGGTGTTCAAGAAATCCATTAGCTGTCTTGTAGGTAGAAGAAAATACAGAAAAATTTAGAACAGGTCCGTAACAAATTGTCCAATTTGAACACACACCAAGACAAATAGAAGAAAAGAAGTTAAAGGACAAAATTAGGTAAAACTTGAAAAAAAATGATGAGGGTAGCACCAGAGGCTTTGCTTTTCCAGAAAATTTATAGAACGGATTTTTCTGTGACCACGTAAAAGCAGGTAGTTGTTGCAAGTGTTAAAGCTCGAATAAATTATTGTGGCCATTTGTTTTTGTTTTTCAACAAGGCTGGGAGTCAAGTGGGCAGTGTTTCAAATAGCGGCCGCATAACGGAATAGCGGCCGCTATTTCGCGGTAGCGGCAGTGGCCGCCACCGTTATTTGAAGAAAAACGGATGTGAGAGATAGTTCACACTCATAACGCCCAATAGCAGCCGCTACAAAGCGTTGTAACAGAGGAAAGCGGCAATAACGGCCCGTTATTGCCGCTATTCTCCGTTTTTCATTAAAAATTTAAGTAAAAAAAAAAAAACTTCAGAATCAACCATCAAAGCTCAGAAAATTTTCACTTGACAGACAAAAATCTAAAACATTCATTAGCTTCACACAACCAAAATTTCAACCTCAATCAACAAGAATAAACATCGATTCACAAGAAGCAGTAGCACAACACAACAATTGGCATGTAAGCAATTTACATAAAACTTAAAATTACTCACTTTTTGAAACAGATCTGGATTAAAGAAAGGGATCTGTCGAATTAAGAGAGGAGATCTTGAGAGTTGAGACTTGAACTTGGCTTGAGTGAGTCTGTACCCTGTAGTGGAGTTGTGGGAGTGGCATGGGCATTGTGGGTTCTGGCTGTCGGTCGAACGGAAGCTGAGCTGTTGAGGCCTGATGCGTTGTCGACTGTCACAACGCCGTCGCACACATGGCCGTCTGGGAGGAGAAAAAGAGAGCAATGCTTGCCTGATGACTTTCCTATTTTTTGTTTGCATTCTGTGAGGTAGTGATCGATGAATCTATTGTCTATTGAGGGAGAAAAAGAGATTAATCGATTGGGAAGGGACATGGAGGGTGAGGCCGAAAGGGGTGCGGGTGAGATTGGCAGGCGAAAAGGGGTGTTTTTATTTTTTACATTGCAAATGTTAAGGCATTTGTATTAGGTGACTTTAAATTTTTAGTGTGTGAATGGGTGGGATTGGGCAGGCCGGCAAAAGGCTTTGGGTTGGGTTTAAATTTTTTTTTTTTTTTACATTATAAATGTTTAGGAATTTGCATTAGGTAAATTCAAGTAAATTATTAATGTAATTTTTTTACTATAATTTGTAATGTAATTAAATATACTATTAAATATTATTATAATTTAAGAGAAAAAGAAAAAAATGTTTTTATGAAAAAAAGAAAATATTATTAATATTTATATTTGATAATAGAAATGTGATGGCTTAAGTTAATTGATAGTGAAAAATTAAAATTAAATGTTTAATGTAATCATTAATCAAACATTATTATAACTCAAGAAAATATTGATAATGTGAATGTAATAAATTAAATTATTATTACTAATTCAAGGGCTGAAAATGTGAATAATTAATGGTTCAAATTCAATTATCATATATCTATGAAAATTTGATGTTTTTATTATATTGGTTTATAATTATTTGTTTAATAACAAATGGTATTAAATATTATTATAACTTAAGAAAAAAATTAATATTGATAATTTGATATTGATATATAAATGTGAATGTCTAAGTTAATTGATTGTGGCAAATTAATATTAAATTCGTAATATAAAGAAACATTATTGTAATGCAAGAGAATATTGATAATGTAAATGTAATGAATTAATTTATTAATTTATTATTACTTATTAAAGGGTTGAAAATGTGATTAATTGATGATTGAAATTCGATTTTTATCTATGTTTGAAAAATATGATGACTCTATCTCATTTGTTTATAATTATTTTTTTAACGAAAAATGTCAAGCATACCACCAAGTGATGGGTTTCCAAGTAAAGGACGAGAAGGTGTGCTAAGTGATGATATCTGGTAGCATTAATTCTTATTAGTACATAATTATTTATCTCTATTTTCAATATTTGTTATTTTTTTAATTATCATAAGTAATTTTTAAAATATGAATATTTTATTATAATTCAGAAAATTATGAATAACATTTTTTTTCACATCAATAATAGATTTGAGTTATTATAAATTACTTTTAAAACTATAAAATAAGATTTTACATGATTATAATTACAATTATTACATTTTATATAAAATTGTGCGAAATTAAAAAAAATTCACGACCGCGATGACCGTGATGAGCGCAATTACTGCCGCTATGTCCGCAACCGCGATAAACGTAACGCAACCGAAAACGCAGCCGCGACCGCAATTTAAAACAATGCAAGTGGGGAATATGATGAGAGCATAATAAACCGAGGTGACTTCATCAGATCACTTAGCAGAATCAAATAGTTGTCTCATATGCATGCATAAATTTAATATGAACCATGAGACTTTTCGTTTCCTTCTTCCATTGATTTTTGGGTTTTTTGTTCATGCATGTATCACGATCTTCACATTTTTTGTAAATGACAATGAAATGAAAAATTTTGGAAGCCAAAAATTTCACATTAATTTTAAGGCATGCTTAATGGTCATTGTTTTTCTTCAGCTGCCTCAGGCGAAATGAAATATGTTTGAACTTGGGTTTCAAAAGCATGGATTAGTCTTGGTTTTAAGGTGGCTGTGAGCTGATTCTTTGTAATTTCTTCAAAGTTTTGCGAGGGATGCTTACAGTCTCAAGTCAAGTGTACTGAAGTTTCACCTTGATTGCCCTCCAAGCAAACATCAGTGCTAGATTTCATCCTTGGAGTACCTCTCAATGCTTCTCCCTGTCCTTCTTTTTTTGTAATCACATGTATCCTCGTCTGTTTAACTGTATAAGATCAATCCTGTTTAGATCAAGAGTGATAAATTGTAAGGCCCTCTCAATAATAACAATTCTAGGATTCGAATTATGTCCAAATCCCTGAGAATAGAGGTGGCAAATGGGCTGGTCGGATCGGGTTTGGGTTGGATCATTTTGGATCGGGTCATTTTGGGTTAAGGAAAAATCGGATCATTTCGGATTCGGATCATTTCAGGTTCGGATAAAGTCGGGTTTGGGTCAAGGAAAAATCGGTTTATTTCAGATTTGAATCATTTCGGGTTCGGATAAGGTCGGGTTTGGATCATTTTGGGTTCGGATAAGGTCGGGTTTGGGTCGTTGACTTTTTTAGTCAATTCGGGTTGGTCAGATTTGGATTCGGGTTGGTCGGATTTGAATTCGGATCGATTGGACAGATTTATTGGATTAAGCTTTGGTCATCTTGATGTGATTTATTTGGTATGAAAATCAACTAAAACCATATTTCTAAGAATTACAAAACTCATGAAAATAAAATTTTCTTCTTACATGACCTATAGTACAATTGGGATTGAAATAATCAAAATATTTAATAATTTGTATGATAGTTTTCTTTATAATATATTTACCAATATTCATAAATTAATTACATTTTTTTTCATTTTATTTTTATTATCTACAATAATTAATAACTTTTGAATCAAAGTGATTTAATAATCCCTACTAAATATCATAAAACAGTACTATATATCTTTTTAATTTATTTTTATTTTTTATAGAATAATTGAAGACATTAGTGTAGATGATATAGCTTCCATACTCTATTATAGATTAGCCATTAAATAATTATACATTAGGTTTAAATGAATGTAATATAAAAGTAAATATTTAAATTTAACTAGATTAAAAAAATATATAACACTCATATTATTGAAAAAAATTATATTTTTATTATATTAAAATACTTTGATATTTAATTTTAACATTTAAATATTTATTGATAATATTAAATTTAAGTTTGAATCTTTCCAGGTTTGGGTAAATTTGGATTTGGATCAATTTGGATTTGGATCAATTTGGGTTCGGATCAATTCGGGTTCGGGTTAATCTAAATTTAGATGAATTTGGGTTCGAATCAATTCAGGTTCGGATCCGGTCGGGTTTGGATCAATATAAATTCGGATAAATTTGGTTTCAGATCAATTCAGATTCGGATTGGGTTGGATTTGGGTTGTTGATTTTTTTAGTCAAATCGGATCGGTCGAGTTTGGATTCGAATTAATTGGACAGATTTTTTGGGTCGGGTCAACTTTTGCCACCTCTACCTGAGAATGAAGTGTACTTTCACTTCTCCCTGTCAGTTATGGTGAAGAAACAAAAGATTCAGTGCAATATACCTGGAGCGAAATTCAAGTTCCATAAGAGTTCTGCAATCTGTCATCTTCGTCCTGTTTGATCTCGTCAATGGCATGTTTGTGCATAGTCTTTTCCGGGTGATGTAAAGCTCCCATTGTTTCACTAGGTAGCACATTGACTTCCAACTTTGAGAAAATTTGCCCAATCACTTCGCTTCTGCAATTGTTATCGCAATTGCCATTGGGAATTTAAATTTCCTCTCAGACGTTACGGGGCTTGGTGATGCCTATATATCCGAAACTATATTGTAATCTTAAGGTCTATTTCTGCTTAGCAGGCCTACAATTTTTAAGTTGAGGGCGAACGTGAGTGGAATTTGCCCTTGCCTGATCCAATTAAAAACTATTCCTTTCCAAAGTGTAGAACAACAATAGAATGGAGGACCAGGCCTAGAAGATAATGTACAACAGAAAAATTATAGGAACTCTACTTGTGATAGGGCGTAATCTATTAAAACAAAGTCAAATCACTATTCTATTCAAACTTATACTCTATAGCTATCATATTAGCAGATAATGTATATTCAAACACAGTTCATAGATTGGAATTTAAATTCAAATGTAAGGTAAGATTCAAGCTAAGATCATCAATAAAAAATTAATCAAACTTTCCTTCTCTACTGCTGTTTTCACATAATTAAAAACAAAATTGAACAAGTCAGACCAAAATGGATAGGTTGGAGGAGGTGCTTTATATGTTTTGGTCTATTTGGGAGGATAGAAACAAGTGCTATCATGATGGGGTATGTTTGACTGCTGCATCTGTAATACAGAGGGCTAATGGATTGAGAATCGCAGTTTTAGAAACTTGTAGAAAGCCAGCGGAGGTTAGGGGAGATGTCCCGCAAATGCAAAGGTGGTCTCAGCCAGACGGGTATAATAAAAATTAATGCTGATGCATCTATACACGGACAGGATGGAATTGCAGGTTTGGGAGTAGTTGCACGTAATCATAATGGAAATATTATATTTTCAGCATGTAAAAAGATGCAGCAGGTAGGAACGGTACTGGAGGCTGAAGTTTTTGCAATTTTATGGAGCCTTGAGATTGCTAAAGAATTGAATCACAGGAGGATTGTGATTGAAAGCGATTGCTTAACAGCTATTACTGAGATTAAGAAGGTAGACCTGTCTTTTTGGGAGGGTGGCAGTTTAATTTTATCTATTCAACATTTAGCTTTATGTTTTGAGTTTTGTGATTTCAATTATATTTCTAGAACTGCAAATACTCTTGCTCACTCGTTGGCAAGATTAGCATATCAGGAGGAAAACCAGTCTATTTGGCTGAATGTACTGTCTAACATGATATGTAATCCAGATTTGCATTAATGCAAGTTATTCTTTTATCAAAAAAAAAAAAAAAACAAAATTGAAACATGGATGGCATAGGAATGTAAACTTCTGCTCCTTGAGCCCCTTTAGAATTTTTTGCTTCTTTTTTTGGGTCTTATCAATTGGTTATAAAGCAGATTTATGATTGTTTTTTTCTCCCTTAACCCCGAATCTATGATGAAAACATCAATCAATCCTGATTCTTTAGAATAATCACTAATTAAAGAAGTTTTCTGCCTAAGCTTGCTGCCATGAACTGAGGAATATCATAACAAATGTTATGGTATAAACACTAATTCTTTAGCATGTTAGGCATCTTGTATTATTGTTTATGGTATAATATAACATCTGTAAAATGGAAGTTCTAGGCAGGGATGTATCCGAGATTTATATTCAAAAAGTGGTAAATTAACTTATCATTATTATTTATAATTATACATAAAAATGAATTTTTAAAAAAATTATAGGAAGGACAAATTCCATTAAAACACAAATGGGTTTTCTTTTAAAATATTCACTTTGGTCATGTTTGGTGCATAGGATGATGGATAGGATATGTGATAATTATTTTATCTTATGTTTGGTGCACACATTAAAGGGAGGATTGGATTGCAAGGAAGATTAGTCATCCTCCTAATATAAGATAACTCAATCATCTCCAAAAGGCGAGGATTATTTATAATCCCATAGGATTAGAAATAAATACTCATATTTTATTATTTTATCCTT
Organism: Heritiera fomes; assembly: GCA_032173925.1. NCBI lineage: Eukaryota > Viridiplantae > Streptophyta > Magnoliopsida > Malvales > Malvaceae > Heritiera > Heritiera fomes. The sequence goes on along the minus strand of JAPDPM010000001.1, from coordinate 20,101,953 downwards.
AACATTTATATTTAAAAATTAACTTAAACTTTTATTAAATTGTAAGGATCTTTAATTAATTAATTAATTAGTTAATATAATTTTTTTCCTTCTTTTTCATTTTTCCTTCTTTTTCTTTCTTTTTTCTTTCTTGTTTTTGATTAAAGAAAAACTATAATTTTGATAAAATAATATTTTCTTGTACACATTTTTTAATTATTTTTTAGAAAATAAATTTTCAAACATAAAAATTATTATAAAATATCTTTTTTAACTAGTTTTTTCTTATATTTAAATTTTTATTTTTTCTTTCTTAAATTTTTTTCTTTTTTCCTGAAAAAAATGAAAGAAAAGTGACTATTAACCATAAATTATTAGAAATTATATATTTTTTAATTCATCAAAATTGAATTATTAAATTTAACTTATATTTTTCTTTTTTTTTGTTTTCTATATTTCTTTATAATTGATAGAAAAAAAAGAAAGAAGATAAAGAAACCAAAAAAAATAAAGAAAAATATTTAAGAATAGTCTTTTGGTAAATTTAATGTAATTAAAAAATAAACTTATTTCCAAGAAAAACGCAATTTTCTAAAAATAAATATATTTAATTTACAATAAAAAATTATTTAAAGTTTAAATCATATAAAAGAAATAAAAACAAAAAGGAAAAAAAGAAAAAAAGAAAAAAAATAAAGAAAATGCTTTTCATAAAAATTCATTTCTTAACAAAATAATTTTTTTTGAAAAAAGTAATATAAATTTTTTAGAAGTAATTTTTTATTAAAAAATTAGCTAATAAATTGGACTATTAATTATAGTATTATAATTACTATTTAAATTTTTAATTTTTCATTTATATTTATAACAAAAAAATTATAAATTTAAATTATGTTACTTTAAAAAGAGTACTTAAAAAAATCATTTTATACTATTTTTAATTTTACACATAACAAATATTGTGAAAGACATAAAAAATTATCCTATCCTATTCTTAATCCTTGTACACACCAAATGTGACGTCTCCGTCACTTTATCTTATCACTTATCTTTTTTCTTCTTTATTTAGATTTAGTTCATCCAGTGTCATTCTTCTTTTATTCTTAAGCTAATTATCTGATAGCTCATAAAATTTTATTATTTTTCCATAAGCATAAAAATGATATTTATAAATACCATTCCATTTCCACAGGATCTCATACATCATCTTATCTTACATCGTCAGACATCCTATATACATAATTGCTACTTGTACTGTACCGTAGATGAATTACAATTTACTATATACATGAACATATAAGTATACCTTCTATGATAACTAGAAAGCGTATCGAGAAGGTACACTGCAATCCTTCCAAAACAAGCTCCTCTAATCGGAGCGAGGCTCACTTCAGGTAATCTGTAGGAAAAATGGTCGTAAAAGGGTCAGTTTAGGCTCAGTAAGAAAAATATATAAAAGAGCGTACTATGCCTCTATATGCATTTTTCCTACTTGGCTCTACGATGTCATGTAAAGCATTATAAAACATGCATCATAAACATCTTTCATGCATTGTTTGCAACCATGCATATTTATTTCAAATAACATGGCAATCATACTTTGTATGCTTCTTAAAACAGCATACGTGTAAAACGTGCATCATATTCTTGAAACATACATCGTACTTCTTTCTTTAAAACATCATACTTAATACATACTTAATACATACTTTAAAACATACATCATATACTTCTTCATACATACATCTTGTACTTTGAAATAGATGGAGACTATGTACAATATTTAAGCGATTGAATCGTCATATAAATCCTTTATACCCATTTATATGACTCTAATCATGCATTAGTACAGTAGTGCACTCCGTATAGGTCAAGGATTCTCTCCTGCCTTTAGTAATCCACAGTGAACACTAGTCGGGTGTCACATGTGGGATTGAGGACCTGACTAGGGTTCCTCGCTCAACATACATATTACTGAGGACTTGATCAGAGTCACTCAGCCATCAGAAATGCATAATCATCACGCAGTCCATAGTCTTAAAACATTTATTGTATACCTTTTTCAGAAAACACTTTGGTGTTTAAATCAATTAAGCTTTGAAAGTTCTTTTCATACATGGCAGTCGACTGGCCTCACAGGGCGGTCGGCTGCTGCCTCATAACTTCATTTCTCAAAATTATTTTCATTTCGGAAAATACATGGGGGCAGTCGACTGGTCCATATAGCAGTCGACTGGTTTGAGTCGGTTTTCGAAAAACGACGTTTTGGTTGTCTCTAGGCAGTCGACTTCCCTTTATGGCAGTCGGCTGCCCCTAGCCTAATTGGCACTAGGAGACAAGTCCGAAAATGTCATTTTTCCTGCATGAAATCAGCTGGTGTTTCTTTCCAAACCACATACATATGTCATAAAACATGCGGACATAGCCGCCTTACGTCCATTACATAAATTTCTTACCTCGATTCCTCCGAGAACGCAAGATCACTTGGAGCGTAACCCTAGCTTTCACTTCTTCAAATCTGAATTCATCATACCAAGTAACACCTTAAATTAAACAACATACACATATCATATCAACTCAAAACAACCCCAAATCATAAACGAAATTGCAAGAATCATCTTCTTCTCTTACCTTCACTAGAAACCAAAATTTCAATTGTTGAGATCTCCTCCAATACTTGGTTTCAATCCACCAAATTTTGGATATCAATTTGTCTAGTGACAAGGATCGATTTTCGTCTAATAAACTTGTTGAATCGATGGGGGAGTAAGGTGGTTTGTCAAGGTAGCTATGGATGGTAACTCGGAAGAATGGAGATGGAACGAGAGGGAAGGGCTAGAGGTAGAGGCTGACGTTGGGGATAATTGATGAGGATGATGACTATGCTAATTTGCATTTAATGCATGCTTTATCATCCATCATCTCAGCCATGCATCTTCCTTTGACCCATTGATCATCATTAATTCCTTTTTTCCTTTTCTTCTATGACTCATCCATTACATAACAAATCACAATTTCTGATTTAATTTCTTGTCTCATCCTCCATTTATTTTCCTGATATCACCTTATTTCTTTCATACATCATGCATACATCATTCATACATTAAACTTCATATTCATTTAATCATATTAGATTGAAATACTTTACAAATAAGGAGGAATACATGGAAATTGGGGATTTCACATCCTCCCCACCTTAGAAAATTTGGTCCTCCAAATTTGTAGTAGCTCATCATGTGAACAACTCTGGATATCTTTCTTTCATTAAGCTCTCTAGCTCCCATGTAGCTTCTTCTGTCATATGGTATTGCCAGAGAACTTTCACTAGTGGGATCGTCTTAGACCTCAAAACTTTCTCTTTTCTGTCCAAAATCCGAATCAGCTTCTCTACATAGCTCATATCTTCCCTTATCTCCAAGGGTTCATACTCAATGACATGAGACGGATCCGGATTATACTTTCGAAGCATCGATACATGAAACACATTATGTACTCCCGATAGCTCTGGAGGTAATGCCAATCTGTAGGCAACATCACCTACTCGATCTAAGACTTCAAATGGACCAAGGTAATGAGGACTTAACTTACCTCGTCGGCCAAATCTCATAATTCCTTTGGATGGAGAAACTTTTAAGAACACAAAATCTCCAACCATAAACTCGAGTGGTCTCCGTCGAGCATCCGCATAGCTCTTTTGTCTACTATGAGCTATCTTAAGTTTTTGACAAATCAACTTAACATCTTCTGAGGCTTGCTCGACTAAATCTGGAGCCAACAACTTACGTTCGCCCACTTCTTCCCACCCAATCAGAGATCGACACCTTTTTCCATACAAAGCTTCATATGGTGCCATCCCGATACTTGCATGATAACTATTATTATAGGCAAACTCAGCCAATGGCAGATGGTCATCCCAGGAGCCTTTAAAGTCCATAGCACAAGCCCTCAACATATCCTCGAGAGTCTGAATTGTACGCTTGGACTGTCCATCAGTATGCGGATGAAAAGATGTGCTGAAATTCAGCTTAGATCCCATGGCTTCCTGAAAATGCTCCCAGAAATGGGAAGTAAACCTGGAATCTCTATCAGAAGTGATGCTCCCTGGAACACCGTGTAGTCTTACAACATCTCTTACATACATATCTGCCAAAGCATTGAGTGTATCTGTTGACTTCATAGGCAGGAAGTGAGCTGACTTTGTCAATCTATCTACGATCACCCAAATACCGTCATGATTCCTCTTGGTTCTGGGCAATCCCATAATAAAGTCCATCGTAATGTGTTTCCACTTCCAAGTAGGTATAGGCAGAGGATGCAGTAATCCTGCAGGCTTTTGGTGCTCTACCTTAACCTGTTGACATGTGAGACATTTCGCCACAAAATCAGCTATGTCTCTCTTCATGCCATTCCACCAATACACCTTGCGAAGATTATGATACATCTTCGTACTTCCTGGATGCAATGTGTATTTAGTGGCATGTGCTTCAGTCAAGATCAACTTCTTCAATTCATCATCACGTGGAACACATATACGTCTCTTAAACCTCAAAATTCCATCACTACTAATATCAAATTCTGAGGTCATACTTGACTATATCTGATTCATAGCCTCAATGCATCTATCATCTTCCTTTTGAGCACTTCAGATTTTATCCATCAAATCTGGCTCAATCCTCAAACTAGCCATCATTCCCAATTGCTTATTAGGCATAACATTAAGGTTGAGGCTTGCAAACTGTTCAATCAGTTCGTGTTCTTTTATCATCATATAGGCTACCATACTTACATGCTTCCAGCTCAGAGCATCCGCCACCACATTAGCTTTCCCTGGGTGGTACAAAATCTCACAATCATAGTCCTTTAGAAGCTCGAGCCATCTTCTTTGCCTCATATTCAACTCTTTTTGAGAAAACAAGTATTTCAGACTTTTATGATCTGTAAAAATCTGAAATTTCTCACCATACAAGTAATGCCTCCATATCTTCAGGGCAAACATTAATGCAGCTAACTCCAAATCATGAGTCGGGTAGTTCTTCTCATGGTCCTTTAGCTGTCTAGAACCATATGCCACTACCTTACCATGCTGCATTAACACATATCCCAAACCTTGCCCTGAGGCATTACTATACACTGCAAATCCTCCTGAACCACTAGGAATGGTAAGGATTGGTGCAGTCGTTAGCCTGTGCTTCAACTCTTGGAAGCTACACTCACAGGCTTCATTCCACTCATACTTCACCTCTTTGCGTGTCAAACGCGTTAGTGGAGCAGCTAGCTTCGAGAAACCTTCTACAAATCTTCTATAGTAGCCAACTAAACCCAAGAAACTCCTAATCTCCGTCACAGTCTTCGGTCTTTCCCATTAAACCACCGCTTCTATCTTTGATGGATCGACCGAGACCCCATCTTTATTGATAACATGACCTAAAAAGGAGATTTGATTCAACCAAAATTCACACTTACTTAGCTTGGCATACAGTCCTCTATCCTTGAGGGTTTGCAAAACTATCTTCAAATGCTGCTCATGCTCTTCCCGTGACCTCGACTACACCAATATGTCATCGATGAAGACAATGACAAACTGGTCTAAGCACTACTTAAACACGTCATTCATCAGATTCATGAAGGCTGCAGGTGCATTGGTCAGACCAAACGGCATCACTAAAAACTCGTAGTAACCATACCGTGTCCTGAATGCAGTTTTAGGGATATCTTCATCTCGAATCTTCAACTGATGATATCCCGACCTCAAGTCTATCTTAGAAAAGACTTGTGCACCCTTTAACTGATCAAAGAGGTCGTCTATTTTGGGAAGAAGATACTTATTCTTAATCGTCACTTTATTCAACCACCGGTAGTCGATGCACAACCTCATACTACCGTCCTTCTTCCTGACAAAAAGCACAGGAGCACCCCAAGGGGATACGCTGGGTCGTATGAATCCCTTGTCTAGCAACTCCTGAAGCTGTTTCTTCAACTCTTTTAATTCTACCAAAGCCATCCGGTAGGAAGCTCTCGAAATGGGTTCAGTCCCTGGCACCAAATCAATCATAAACTCCACCTCCCTATCCGGTGGAAGTCCTGGAAGATCATCCGGAAATACCTCGGGGAAATCTTAGACTACAGGAATATCCTTGAGTCCGGGACGTTTCTGATCTACGTCCTCCACATAAGCAATAAATCCTTCATACAACCACACATGCTTTTCATTACTCTTATATGAATTTAAATCAAAAACCAAACATACTTCATATTAATTACTTGCAAAATTTACAACATATCTAACGGGTGAAGAGAAGGTTACACTCTTTGCATGACAGTCTAATATAACATGATTATTAGCTAACCAATCCATACCCAAAATAACATCAAATCCGTACATATTTAGTAGGATTAGGTCAGCTATTGATTCTCTTTCTCCTACCCATAGCTTGCAGTTTCTATACACTAACTCGGTCATTTGTGATTCCTTAAGGGGTGTGCTTATCTTTAATAAGTGTTCTAAAGTCTCAGGCTCAACAGGCATTTTCATAGCAATCTTAGGTGACATAAATGAATGCGTGGAGCCTGGATCAAATAATGCAGTAAAACTTGTATCAAAAGGTAAATCTTACCTTTAATCACTTTGGATGAGGCATCGGCAGATTCTTCATCGATGGCAAATACTCGTCCTTGAGTCACAGCTTTCTTTCCCTTCTCTGCTGCAATGGCCTTAGGTTGCGGTTTAGAGGTCTTATCAGATTCCTTGGGTATTCTTTGGTCTCTCTGAGGGTAGTCTCTAATCATGTGCCCTTTTTCCCCACATCTAAAGCAAGCGCCACTCGCCAAGCGACATGGCTGTGATCCGTGAAACTTTTCGCATTGCTCACATCTTTGTATCGTACTCTTCGGTGAGCTAGCGGTACTTCCAGCTGGGTATCGGGATCGCTCATCGCTTATCTTGATCCCGGTAGCTCTAGGAGTACCTATATCATTATCATCATCATCATAACTCCAATTACAATATAATTCCATATAACCATTAAATTAATTTAAAGATCATCTTTCTATACTTTACTTACCTATAGAAACTCCTTCAGATCGTCTACTTCTCCGGAATGGATACCTATCACTCTGAGCTTTCTCATCCGACTTCCGCTTCATCTGTTCTTTGCCTTTACCCTTGGCTCGGAAGTCAGCATGATGTAGATCATAGTCCTGCTCACACAACTGAGCCTTACGGACAGCTTCTCCATAGGTGGTAATATCCATCGGATACAGTTTAGATCTAATCGGGGACTTCAATCCCTCGATGAACCTGTAAATTTTATGCCCTTCATCTCTCCGGACCTCTAGATCGAATCTACTCAAGATGGTGAACTTAGATTCATACTGATTCACCGTCATTGTACCTTGAGTTAAGCTTAGAAACTCAATCTTCAGTCTATTCTGATCCGTGGGTGGGATGTATTGTTCATTAAAAGTCTTCACAAATCTATCCCATGTGACTTCATCATATCGGGCCTCTAACACGGTCCAAGTGGCTTGCCACCAATATTCCACATCATCAATCAATAAATAGGCAGCCAAGCCTACTTTCTCCCTTTCGGAACAGGGCATATACTCGAAGGATTTTAGAACTGCTTTCATCCAGTTCTCAGTTGTCAACAAATCTCTTTCCCCCTTGAACTTGGGCGGATCTAACTTCTTAAATTCTTTTATTAGGGCCACACTACAATAGGCTCTAGAATCCCGCCTTTCCGTAGTTGGGGCTGGTGGGGTTACTTCTGTAGGAGGAATAGCAGGTGTCGCTGCTGTGGTACTTGTGGCCACATTCGGGAAATTAGACATAAACTGGGTGAACATCGTGGCCATGTTCTCCATATGCTTCTCTATTTTAGCTAGCTGAGTATTCGGGCTATGCGGTGGAGATGGTTGAGGAGATGGAACTGGGGGCTCTTCAGTGCGACCCCGTCCTTTTCCTCTACTTGTACCTCTTCTTCGTGAGCTCATACTGTAAATATAGTCATCATTGAGCTCTTTAGTATAACCATAAACAGTTATACTATGCATTTGTATTCAGACAAGTACAGTATAATTGGGGATATATTCTATTTCTAACTTCTTGACACTGACAAACTTCAATCTAAACTGCTCTGATACCACTCTGTGACGTCCCCGTCACTTCATCTTATCACTTATCTTTTTCCTTCTTTATTTAGATTTAGTTCATCCAGTGTCATTCTTCCTTTATTCTTAAGCTAATTATCTGATAGCTCATAAAATTTTATTATTTTTCCATAAGCATAAAAATGATATTTATAAATACCATTCCATTTCCACAGGATCTCATACATCATCTTATCTTACATTCCCAGACATCCTATATACATAATTGCTACTTGTACTATACCATAGCTGAATTACAATTTACTATATACATGAACATATAAGTATACCTTCTATGATAACTGGGAAGTGTATCAAGAAGGTACACTGCAATCCTTCCAAAACAAGCTCCTCTAATCGGAGCGAGGCTCACTTCAGGTACTCTGTAGGAAAAATGATCATAAAAGGGTGAGTTTACGCTCAGTAAGAAAAATATGTAAAAGAGCGTACTATGCCTCTATATGCATTTTTCCTACTTGGCTCTACGATGTCATGTAAAGCATTATAAAACATGCATCATAAACATCTTTCATGCATTGTTTGCAACCATGCATATTTATTTCAAATAACATGGCAATCATACTTTGTATGCTTCTTAAAACAGCATACGTGTAAAACGTGCATCATATTCTTGAAACATACATCGTACTTCTTTCTTTAAAACATCATACTTAATACATACTTAATACATACTTTAAAACATACATCATATACTTCTTCATACATACATCTTGTACTTTGAAATAGATGGAGACTATGTACAATATTTAAGCGATTGAATCGTCATATAAATCCTTTATACCCATTTATATGACTCTAATCATGCATTAGTACAGTAGTGCACTCCGTATAGGTCAGGGATTCTCTCCTGCCTTTAGTAATCCACAGTGAACACTAGTCGGGTGTCACATGTGGGATTGAGGACCTGACTAGGGTTCTTCACTCAACATACATATTACTGAGGACTTGATCAGAGTCACTCAGCCATCAGAAATGCATAATCATCACGCAGTCCATAGTCTTAAAACATTTATTGTATACCTTTTTCAGAAAACACTTTGGTGTTTAAATCAATTATGCTTTGAAAGTTCTTTTCATACATGGCAGTCGACTGGCCTCACAGGACGGTCGGTTGCTGCCTCATAACTTCATTTCTCAAAATTATTTTCATTTCGAAAAATACATGGGGGAAGTCGACTGGTCCATATAGCAGTCGACTGGTTTTCAAACAGAATGCTTCTGGAAAATTAGCAGTCGACTGGTCTCATAGGCAGTCGACTGGTTTTGAAACAGAATGCATTTTGGCAAATAGTAGTCGACTGTCCCATATAGCAGTCGGCTGGTTTGAAACAGAATGCATTTTTGGCAAATAGCAGTCGACTGTCCCATATAGCAGTCGACTGGTTTGAAACAGAATGCATCTGGGTAAATAGCAGTCGACTAGCTTACATAGCAGTCGACTGGTTTAAGTCGATTTTCGAAAAACGGCGTTTTGGTTGTCCCTAGGCAGTCGACTTCCCTTTATGGCAGTCGGCTGCCCCTAGCCTAATTGGCACTAGGAGACAAGTCCGAAAATGTCATTTTTCCTGCATGAAATCAGCTGGTGTTTTTTTTCCAAACCACATACATATGTCATAAAACATGCGGACATAGCCGCCTTACGTCCGTTACATAAATTTCTTACCTCGATTCCTCCAAGAACGCAAGATCACTTGGAGCGTAACCCTAGCTTTCACTTCTTCAAATCTGAATTCATCATACCAAATAACACCTTAAATTAAACAACATACACATATTATATCAACTCAAAACAACCCCAAATCATAAACGAAATTGCAAGAATCATCTTCTTCTCTTACCTTCACTAGAGACCAAAATTTCAATTGTTGAGATCTCCTCCAATACTTGGATTCAATCCACCAAATTTTGGATATCAATTTGTCTAGTGACAAGGATCGATTTTCTTCTAATAAACTTGTTGAATTGATGGGGGGAGTAAGGTGGTTTGTCAAGGTAGCTATGGATGGTAACTCGGAAGAATGGAGATGGAACGAGAGAGAGGGGCTGGAGGTAGAGGCTGACGTTGGGGATAATTGATGAGGATGATGATTATGCTAATTTGCATTTAATGCATGCTTTATCATCCATCATCTCAGCCATGCATCTTCCTTTGACCCATTGACCATCATTAATTCCTCTTTTCCTTTTCTTCTATGACTCATCCATTACATAACAAATCACAATTTCTGATTTAATTTCTTGTCTCATCCTCCATTTATTTTCCTGATATCACCTTATTTCTTTCATACATCATGCATACATCATTCATACATTAAACTTCATATTCATTTAATCATATTGAATTGAAATACTTTACAAATAAGGAGGAATACATGGAAATTGGGGATTTCACACCAAACATAAGATAAGATGATATAATCTAATTTTATCTTATCCATAATCTTATATTATCTTTGTCGTAACGGCTTCGCGCTCGACGATTTTGAAAAAAAAAACGTTTAAAAACAAAAAGGAGTCGCCACCAATCTTTTTTGACTAGGTGTGATTGGTCACCTAAAATATTTATCTTTTTAACAAAATCTCAAAATTAATTAAGTTTTATTAAAAAGATAATTTTCGGTCTGCAAAAACAAAAATCGGGTTCGGAGGTACGGTTACGTGTGAGGAAGGGTTAGCACCCTCACAACGCCCGTTAGAAAACGGTACCATCCTAACTATGTGGTATCTTTTGATTTTAATAAAAGAGTCTTGGTTTAAAACTAATTTGCTTATTTTGGAAAAATTTGTGTGTTAGCTTAAAAATTACTATTACATGTTTAAGAGAACTTCTTTTTGAAAACCAACATGAACCCCATTTATTGAAAAATTAAATCAAATATTCCAATACTTTTGGTAACATTTAAAATAATCCTCATCACCTAGAGATTTCTAAAGAATCACTACTTGTGACTTCTATAGATTCTCATCATCGGAAGATTCACATTTTTTGTTCGCGTGAATGCACGTGGTGTAAACAGATAGTAAATGATGCGTATGCATGTCTATTTAATGTATTTAATATTTCTTTATTTTTTGTTATTATTTGTTTTTTATTTTTGAAAAATGAAGATACGTGTATTGAAAAATCATACTAAATATTCCAATACTTTTGGCAACATTTAGTAGGATCCTTCTCACCTAGGGATCAGTTAGGAATCACTACTTGTGACTTCCGTAACATCCCATCATCGGACGAACTCCATTCTTTAATATTAACATTGAAGCATATGGTGCAAACATGTAATATATAATGCATATAGATTTTTACTTTCTTATTTAACATATTCATTGTTTATCTTTATTTTGTTATTTTTGTTGATCTTATTTTTTTATATTTATTATTAAATATTTTTGAGATAAAAGTTTATGTATTGAAAAACCTCTCTAAATATTCCAATACTTTTGGTAACATTTAGTGAAATTTCTCTTACCTAGGGATCAGTTAGGAATCACTACTTGTGACTTCCATAACATCTCATCATCGGGCGAACTTTTACCTCTTGTGAATAATTAGAATATTTTATCTTTATTGATTCTTATTTTTTTCATTCAGATTTATTAACTTAATTCCTTTGACTATATTTTTTTATTGAAATTCTATTATCGCTTATTTAGTTAATTTAATTACTTTTGAGATTTTATTATTCTCAATTTTTATTGGTTTGATTGTTTTGTATTTATATGTTCCTAAAATCTAAATTCTTATTAATCCTTTCTAGCTATCTCCATTACTTCTTTTGTTTTTATTAATTTTCATTTAATTAGTATTTTTCTCAACATTCCTTATTACAAAATATATTATTACATATTTTTTAAAATAAACATGAATTTGGATATTGAGAAGTTAAATCGAATATCCCAATACTTTTGGCGACGTTCGATAAATTCCTCTCACCTAGAGATATTCGAAGAATCACTACTTGTGACTTCTACGATATCTCATCATCGAAATTCGTGCTTACTTTATTTATTTATTTTATTTTTTAGCTTCTTAAAATATTCTTTTATGGTAAGTTGTTTAATAATAAAAAGAAAATTATATATATATATAATTAAATATTTTATTTATTTACACATTTTATATATCCCATGCACATTTTAAAATTACATAGATTTCCTAACTTCCTAAAAAGATTTTTATATTAAAAAAATTTATTATATGTATAAAAGAAATTATATAATTATGTAATGTACTTTATATACTTATCCTATGTACTTTATATACATATCTATATACATTTCTTTAATACATATATGATTTTATATTTATTTACATGCTTATTTACATATTTATTTATATACATTTTAAATCATATATATATATATCTCCTATAATTCATTTACATATTTTATTTATTTATTTATTTTTTTATATATTTTTTGTATTTTTTTTATATATGTATCTTAAAACTATATATTTATTATTAATTATGATTAAACTTAAAATTATTAGCTTTTAAAGGATTTTATATACAAACAAATATTCATTTTTGTTATGCAAGAAATAAGTTATTTAACAGAATAAATAAATAAATAAATAAATGAAAATAAAATATATATACCCCCAAATGGATTGGGCTCGGAACCCAAATAAATCTTCAAAAACAGGTCCAAGATCAGGCCCAAACAGCAGGCCCAAGTCAGCTAATGGGAGTGGGTCGGAACGCGGGTAGCGGATCCGGATCGAGCGAGACACGCGGGTCGCGGGAGAGGGAGAGTCGGGTCGCGGGCGGGTTGCGCGGATCTCGGATCCGGGTTGCGGGTGGCACACGGGTCGTTTGGGTTCACCAAAACGCACCGTTTGGTGCTTTATATAAAGTCCTTTTTTTTTTTATTCCTTCATTTCCTCCGGCTTCTCAAAAAAAATCCCAAAATTCTCTCAAAATCCTCTCAGGCTCCCTCCACCTTCCGACCAACGGCCACCGTGCCGGCCGCCGTACGCCACCGTACTCCGGTCACCGGTGGTTTCCCCGACAGCCCTAAAACACTCTACTTGTTCCCCTCTGTTCAAGTCCGGGCTCCGTTTAGCCTAAAACCCTCCAACCTCCCAGATCTAGCTTTCCCGAAAGCCATTTTCCCCTCTTTGTTTGTGTTTGTTTTTTTTTTTTGTTGTTTCTTTTTGGTATATTTCTTGTTGGTGGTTTCAGATCTGTTTTTTGGTTGTGGTGCTGTGATTTCTTTTTTGGTTTTTGTCTTGTTTTTACAGGTTTTAGATCTAGGGTTTCCAGATCTGAGATCCTAAGGGTCTCGGTTCTAGGGTTCCGGATTTGGGGTTAGGGCTAGGTATGGTGGTGATGCGATAGTGTTGTGACATCGGTGGTGGTGGTGGTGGTGGTGGTGGTCTCGGGTGATGGCTCGGTGAGGGTAGCTTAGGGTTTCGGTGATGACGGTGGTGATGTTTGGGGTTGGTGGTTCTGACGGTGATGATGGTGGTGAGTGGGCGGTGATGGTGATGAGTAGTAACTTGACGGTGGTGATGGTGGTTATTGCTTTGTAATTTTCGAGTCTGTTGTCTCTGGACCCCCCCAAAAGGAAGGAAAACCCCTGAAGTAAATCTAGTCTTTTTAAACAAATTTGGGATCAGCCTTTGATCCGAAGGGTTAGATCCGAACCGGGTTCTCCCTATTGTTTTTCAAATCTCCAAGGCAGTGGTCAGAGATGGGATTGATGCTTGGGGAAGATGAATTTGTGGCAGCCGAGACCTAGGGGGAAGGGTGGAGGACGCCGGCGTTTGGGAGTGTAGCCGGTGATGGACTTGCATTAAATGTGACTGTAATATATTAGTAATAATAATAAAACAGGTATAAATATATTATTAATAAAAAGTTAACAAATAAAAATAAGTAAAATAAGATAAAACAAATAATATAAATAATATATATAAGAATAAATAAATAATAAAAATAATAAAAATAAATAAAACGAAAATAAAAATAAAAATAACAATAATGAAACACACATATCGAATAATGATAATAAAATTAAAAATAAATAATAATATATAATAATAAAAATAAATTAAAAATTAATAATAATAAAAACAAATAAAATAAAAATGAAAATAAAAATAAAGCACTCATACAACAACAACAACAACAACAACAACAACAACAACAAGAATAATAATAATAATAATAATAATAATAATAATAATAATAATAATAATAATAATAATAATAATAATAATAATAATAGTGGAAAAGAAAAGAAAAATAATAGTAAAAAGAAAAGATAATAATAATAATAATAATAATAATAATAATAATAAAAAATAATAGAAAAGAAAAGAATAATAATAATAAAAAGGAAAGATAATAATAATAATAATAATAATAATAATAATAATAATAATAATAATAATAATAATAATAATAATAATAATAAATAAAAATGAAAAGATAATAATAATAGAAAAGATAATAATACTAATAATAAAAAACAGTAATAATAATGATAATAATAATAAATAATAAAACAAACACATGAGATAAAAAAACAATAACAATAATAACATACATAATAACAAAACAAATAATAAAAATAAAAATAAAAACAAATATATAAAAATAAAAATAATAAAAATGAAAACAAAAATAACAATAAAAATAATAAAAATAAAACAAATAGATGCAAATAAAATACTAATAAAAATAAATTTACTCATTTTAATGGGCCTTGAAGCCCAATGTTTTATTTTGGATTTTGAAAGTCCGATTGAGTTTAAAACTATCAATTTGGACAAAATTTGGTGTCTACAGCTGCCCCTCTTTGCTCATTGCTGAGTATCAGGAATAGAGCAAAGACAATAGACAACAATTTTGTCCAACTCAACACCTAATCCTTCTCCTTCTCTCTCTCTCTTTTTTAGTTTTTGTTTTTGTTTTTCTTCTTTCTTTTTTCTTTTTTTTTCTTCTTCTTTTTTTTCTTCTCTTTTTTTTGGTGTTTTTGTTATAACAGAGGTAGCGAAATTTTAAAATTCTTCCTGGAAATGTGCTCCTCTTGCAGCAGAGGCGATGAAACTTTAAATTCTTTTTTTGGAAATGTGCTCCTCTTGCAGCAGAAATTTTAAAATTCTTCCTGGAAATGTGCTCCTCTTGCAGCAGAGGCGATGAAACTTTAAATTCTTTTTTTTGGAAATGTGCTCCTCTTGCAGCAGAGGCGATGAAACTTTAAATTCTTTTTCTGAAAATGTGCTACTCTTGCAGCAGAGGCGATGAAACTTTAAATTCTTTTTCTGAAATGTGCTCCTCTTGTAGTAGAGGCGATGAAACTTTAAATTCTTGTTCTGAAATGTGCTCCTCTTGCAGCAGAGGCGATGAAACTTTAAATTCTTTTTCTGAAAATGTGCTCCTCTTGCAGCAGAGGCGATGAAACTTTAAATTCTTTTTCTGAAATGTGCTCCTCTTGCAGTAGAGGCGATGAAACTTTAAATTCTTTTTCTGAAATGTGCTCCTCTTGCAGCAGAGGCGATGAAACTTTAAATTCTTTTTCTTCTGAGGTATGCTGAAACATTTTTTTCTTCTTCTTCTTCCTTTTTTCTCTCTTTTTTTCTTTCTTTCTTTTTTTTCTTTCTCTTTTTTTTGTCCTTTTTTTTGTCCATTTGCCTGTTTGTTTTCCTTTTTGTGCTCTTTTTTTTTTATGCTTGAATTCTCATAATATGAATGAAATGCAAATGCATGTATTGACAAAGTCATGCAATTCTTATTGTGGTAATCCAATTCTCAGGACTATCCCTTTTGTGTCCTTTGATCCTTTCACCCGTATTTCACAAAATAGTTGTCACCAATTTCGAATTAGGGTTGGTTCAGAACATGTACTCGTTACAATTTTCAATTTCCTTTGTTTCATCCCCTTACTTCTCTCTTTCCCTCTTTTCTCTTCTTTTTCTTCTTCTTCCTTTTTTTCTTTAATAATGTTAGCAGGTAGATTATCATTTTAATCATCATCTTCCTTTCAATTTTGTTAACAAACGCAATGCATTCTTGCACTTTATCGGTTGATTATGGAGTGACCAAAAGGACAACAAAATTTTGAAGAGAAGCATTTATTATTGGGCTGACAAGGGACAATGACAGCAAAAGTACAGTTGGGTAGCGAATGCCACAAGGGTCAAGTGGTGAATTTCAAAACAAATAATGAATGTCTAGATAATTCTTCACGAACCAAACCGGTGCTTTTTTTTGGAAAAAGCTAATCCGTTGATGCCCCCTGTCACACTGAGTTCATCCGGCTAATGCCATCCTCCGTATGGTTTCGATCCAGGTGTTGATCTTTTCTATATCTAAGCCGCCTTTTCAGGTTTTCAACTTAGATATCTCCCTTTAATTCAACTGCCCTTTTTAGGTTTTCAGTTTGAATTCTCCTTTCATTTTCCTTCTCTTCTTTTTTCGTTTCTTTTTCGTTTTTTTTGTCTTTTTTTTTTCTTTCTTTCTTTCTTTTTTTGTTTTGTTCTTCTTTTTTTCTTTTCTTCAAGCATAGTATTTCTTCACAGCATCGGAATTTATCGGATTTGGCAGATCATTCCCATCCATCTCTGTCAAGATCAACGCTCCACCTGAGAACGCTCTTTTCACCACATATGGTCCTTCCCAATTTGGTGTCCATTTGCCCCGATTATCGTGGTGATTCGGGAGGATCTTTTTCAATACCAATTCTCCTTCTCGAAAATGCCTAGGTCGAACCTTTTTATCATGGGCTCGCATCATTCTTTTCTGGTATATCTGACCATGACATAGTGCTGTAAGCCTTTTCTCCTCTATAAGATTCAACTGTTCAAAGCGACTTCGAACCCATTCAGCCTCGTCCAAATCTAATTCCATTAAGACTCTTAGGGAGGGGATCTCTACCTCAACAGGCAGCACCGCTTCCATACCGTAAACCAAAGAAAAAGGGGTTGCCCCAGTAGAAGTGCGCACTGACGTTCTATAAGCATGCAAAGCGAATGGTAGCTTATCGTGCCAGCCTTTGTATGTGCTGGTCATCTTCCCCACAATCCTCTTAATATTTTTGTTGGCAGCCTCAACGGCTGCATTCATCTTCGGGCGATACGGGGCTGAGTTGTGATGCATGATTTTGAACTTTGCACATACTTCCTTCATCCCGTCATTGTTCAAGTTGAGGGCATTGTCTGATATGATCCTTTCTGGGAGCCCGTACCGACATATTATCTCCTTCTTCAAAAACTTACAAACAGTAGACTTGGTCACATTCGTATAAGAGGCAGCTTCAACCCATTTTGTAAAGTAGTCTATCATCACGAAAATGAATCTGTGCCCATTTGATGCCTTGGGAGAGATGGGTCCAATCACATCCATTCCCCACATAGAAAAAGGCCACGGTGGTGCCATGATGTTAAGTGAAGTCGAGGGGGGCTTGGATCTTATCCGCATAGATTTGACACTTGTGGCATTTTCTAGCATAATCTGCAATCTCTTTCTAGTGTAGTCCAATAATAGCCTGCCCTCATAATCTGTCTAGCCATGAAATGACCATTTGCATGTGCCCCGCAAATTCCATCATGTACCTCCCCAAGAATCCTTTTGGCTTCAGATGTGTTTACACATCTCAACAACATCTGATCCCGACCTCTCTTATACAAAACATCTCCATCAACAAGGAATCCCATTGCTAATCTTCTGAGGATCTTTTTGTCATTCTCCGATGCATGCTCTGGGTATTGTTGATTCTTAAGGTATTGCATGATGTCATAATACCAAGGATGTCCATCCGCTTCCTCTTCGATACTAGAACAGTGGACTGGAGAATCTCTCATGCGCAGTTTGATTGGTGAAACATTTGCTTCTGCCTCCATTTTAGACATCGCAGCTAGTGTTGCCAAGGCATCGGCAACTTGGTTTTCTTCTCGAGATAAATGCTGGAAGATGATATCGTCAAATTGTTGTACCAGGTCAGCTATGTATTTAAGGTACTGAACTAACTTCTGATCCCTTGTTTCCCATTCACTTCGTAACTGATAAATAACCAGTGCTGAATCTCCATAAACTTCCAAGTTTTTGATTCCCCTCTTGATTGCAGCTTCTAAGCCCATTGCACAAGCTTCGTATTCAGCCATGTTGTTGGTGCAGTTGAAATTTAATCTGGCTGTGGACGGGTAATATTTTCCATTTGGAGATATTAAAACTGCCCCTATCCCATGCCCTAAGGCATTGGACGCGCCGTCAAAGAACATTCTCCACTGTCTGCTATCAGGCTCTTCTTCCTCCGCTTGAAAGACAGACATTATATCTTCATCTGGAAAATCTAGCTTGATAGGTTCATACTCGTTAGTAGAACGATCCGCCAGGAAGTCGGCTATTGCCCCACCTTTGACTGCTTTTTGAGACATGTACACTATGTCATATTCAGAAAGCATAACTTGCCATCTAGCTAGTCTGCCTGACAGTGATGGTTTCTCAAAGATGTACTTGAGGGGATCTAACCTAGCTATCAACCAAGTTGAATGATACAACATATACTGCCTCAATCTACGAGCAACCCAAGCCAATGCGCAACACATTTTTTCTATTGTAGTGTACTTGGCCTCGTAATTAGTGAACTTCTTACTCAAGTAGTAGATAGCCCGTTCTTTCTTGCCCGTATCATCATGTTGGCCTAGTACGCATCCCATAGAGTGTTCATTGACAGTCATGTATAGCAACAAGGGTCTTCCAGCCGTCGGCGATACTAGAACAGGTGGATTTGACAAGTACCTTTTCACCTTTTCAAAAGCCTCTTGGCATGCCTCATTCCATTCTCCCGGATCTTGTTTCCGAAGCAACTTAAAAATAGGATCGCATTTAAGCGTAAGTTGCGAGATGAAGTGGGAAATATAGTTCAATCTTCCCAAAAAACCTCTTACTTCCTTCTGTGTGCGTGGAGGCGACAGATTTTGTATTGCGCTGATTTTGTCCGGGTTCACTTCAATTCCCTTTTCGCTGACTATAAACCCCAACAACTTCCCCGATTTAACGCCAAAAGTGCATTTGGCAGGGTTCAACTTGAGCTGAAACTTCCGTAGCCTTTCAAACAGCTTTCGTAGGTTGGTTACATGATCCTCTTCTCCTCGGGATTTGGCGATCATATCATCCATATACACCTCTATTTTCTTATGCATCATGTCATGAAAGAGGGTTACCATCGCCCTTTGGTAGGTGGCCCCGGCGTTCTTTAAACCGAAAGGCATAACTTTGTAGCAAAATGTGCCCCAAACTGTCACAAAAGTGGTTTTCTCCATGTCATCCTCGGCCATTTTAATCTAATTGTAGCCTGAAAAACCATCCATGAACGAAAACATGTAGTGTTGGGCTGTATTATCCACCAAGGTATCGATATGAGGCAAAGGGAAATTATCCTTAGGGCTAGCTCGGTTCAAGTCCCGATAATCCACACACATTCTCACTTTCCCATCCTTTTTTGGTACAGGCACTATGTTAGCCACCCATTCCGGATACTTGGCTACCCTTAAGAACCCTGCCTCGAACTGCTTTTTTACTTCTTCCTTCACCTTCAACAACATCTCCGGCTTCATGCGCCTAAGCTTCTGTTGTACTGGCTTACATTCTATTTTCAAAGGTAGACGGTGCTCCACAACATCAGTGTTTAACCCGGGCATGTCCTGATAAGACCAAGCAAAAACATCTACATAATCACGCAGTAATTCCTCTAGTTTTTGCCTCTCAACCAATGGAAGTGCTGTGCCTACTTTGACTTCTTTGACGTTCTCATCATCCCCTAGGTTGACCATATCAATTACCTCTTTGTGGGGTTCAATTGGTTTTTTCTCTTGCTCAATCATTTTTAATAGATCTGGAGACAAAGCATCATCGTCTGAATCTACATTGTTATCGAGTTCACCAACGTGCATGGAATTTTCAAAATCAAACCCCGGATAGTCGTTAAGGTTATCTTCACATTCATTATTCATTTTCCTGAAAAAAAGTAAAAATTTGATAGATATGGTTGGTTGTTCATATCAATGATAGTGACTGAATAGAAAGAACAGTTATGGAAATGATGAGGGGTGAAAAGAAAGTACTCAAAATGAACTGAACTTGTTAACTTATTGCAATGATGATGAAGATCAAGTTTACAAGAAAAAATCTTCTAGAGCTCTCTAGACCGAGATGTTGATAATCTACCTCACTACATTACAAAAGAAAAAAACAAAAAGATAGAAGGTATCCTTTCAACCATTCAGTCTTTCAGCTCTGTTTCCCATAACATAATCATTCTTAAAACAAAAGTGGTCATTCCTCCCTGCACCCCTTTAGACTAGGAATCCGCGAGAAAGTCCTTTCATCAATAACAAAGGTCTCGCTTCCATTGCCTCTAATGAATCGGGGTGATAGCATCCGCCAAATTGAAATGTATCATAGAGGTACGGGATCACCATCCTCTCCGATTCTTCTTCGTATCCTTGGAGGCGGGCTATTCTTTTCTTCCTTCTCTCTTCCAGAATCCTCTTTCTCTCTGAACCAGTGGCCTTGTATCCGAGGCCAAATCTGTCTTTGTTCTCCACCATCTTCACAGGTTTCCTAGATCCTTGAAGATTCCTCCCCAAACCTTTCCCGACATGCCAACCCTTTTGCAAAGTCTGTTTAACAATCATCTTGGCAGTGGTTGACAATCGAGGGGTGGGTATTCTTGATCCTTCTCCTACATAGGTTGCGTTCACGATTTCGAAAGCTCTGAAAGAACACTCCAATGCTTCCTCGGCTGCCTCAATGTAGGGCACAAATAAAGGCTTGGTGATCACGAGGTCTTCTTCTCCAGAGACAGAAATTTGTTTATCACCGACAACAAACTTCACTTTCTGATGCAATGACGAAGGAACAGCACCAGCTGTGTGGATCCATGGTCTCCCTAGTAAGAAACTGTATTACGGCCAGATGTCCATGACTTGAAACTAAACGTTGAAAGTAACCGGCCCAATTTCAATCGAAATTTCAATATCGCCAACTACATCCCTCCTAGAACCATCAAAGGCCCTCACAACCATATTACTCGGTTGTATGTAAGACAGGTCAACAGGCATCTTTTTTAGCGTGGCCATAGGCATGACGTTGATCGACGAGCCGTTGTCAATCAAAACCTTGGCGATTGTGTGACCCTTGCAGCTTGTAGTGATATTCAAGGCCTTAATACTCCCTCGCCCTTCCGGCGGAATTTCGTCGTCACTGAAAGATATGAAATTTGCTGCTGTGATATTTCCCGCCAGCTGGTCCATACTGTCGACCGGAATATCATGAGGCGCATAGGATTGATTCAACACCTTCATTAAGGCGTTCCGATGCGATTCTGAATTTAGCAGCAGAGATAATAGTGAAATTCGAGCAGGCATCTTGTTCAATTGCTCGACCACACTATATTCACTGTGCTTAATCAACTTTAAAAACTCCTTTGCATCGTCCTCTGATACTGGCTTTTGCAAGTTTCCTCCTTGGTCCTTGGAAAACGAGGCATGTTCCTCTTCTTTCTCCGTCAGATTGTCTTCTTCTTTTTCCTTTCCTTTCCCCTTTCGGGCCTTTTCTAACATCTCCGGAGTATAGCACCTTCCACTCCGCGTAATTCCTCCTACCCCACTAATGTTTGCATTATTGGGCATATCTGACTTATCTGAGCCCGCATTGCTTGACCCTCCAATCACTGCTTTGAACTCATATTTCCAGGGGACAGCCTTATTGTTTTTGTAAGGGAAAGAGCTCGGAACTTTGATTGTCATGGTCGGAGGAGTGACAAAGCTAGATTCCTCTTTCCCGGGACTGAGCTTCTCCTTGTAAAACACAGTCATTGGTTTTCCCCACGGATAATCATTTCTCGAAGATTCATTCGAGGCAGTGCTCACTACATCTCCCTCTTCCTCCGTATAAAATTCTATCAAGAATGAATCCATCACCGATTGGACTACTTGTCGAAAATGAAGACAGTTTTGGATAGAGTGGCCCACAGATCCCATATGATATTCACACGCTTGATCTGGGTCGAATTCATCTTGATGGACTTTCGATTCCAACGGTGCAGGTGTAGGCTGAATCATCTTGGCCTTGGTTAAGACATCGAATACTAGACTCATTGGAGTCTTAACCTCTTCCACGTGTCTTTTTACGCAACACTTCCCCCGAACTTCAGTTGCACTAACTGATCCTCCACTGTGGCTGGGCAGTGGGTTAGCGTTGATACTTGGTTCTACTTCCTTTGAAAAGGTCAATCTCCCTGACTTAACTAGATCTTGCACCTTATACTTTAGAGCTGTGCAATTCTCCGTTGAATGACCCGGGTTTCCACCATGATAATCACATCTAGCACTGGGGTCATACCATCTTGGAAAAGGTGGTTTCATTGGCTCTATGTAAAGAGGCGCGATCATATGACCTTTCACCAGTTCTGGGAATAAGTCTGTGTATGACATGGGGATAGGATCAATAGGAGGTCTTTCAATATTTCTTCGGGGAGGCCTTTGGTTAGCAGTTGGGTTACTATTTGCTTGGTAAGGCTGGGCAGTAGGTGTTGGTGTATAGTACGGTGCTGGAGGACGAAAATTTGGCCGAAAAGTTGGTGGTTGTAATGGGCTTTGGTAGGGAGCAGTAGAGACATTGTTTGAGGCCGGGAAATAGGGTTGGTAATACGGGTAAGGTTGAGGCGGTGGTCGAAAACGAGGTGGGTAAGGTGCATATCCCCTATATCGAGGTGTCGTATGGGTGACTGCTTGGGTTTCAACCTCTTTCTTCTTGGATAACCCACCTTTCTTTGAATCACTGCCTTCCAACTTCCCGCTCTTGATCGCACTTTCTATTATTTCTCCCGTGATAACCATGTCTGCAAAATTCTTTGTTGCGTTCCCTATCATACGTTCATAATAGGGGGCCTTCAGAGTGTTTACAAACATCACCGTAATCTCCTTTTCGGTTAGAGGCGGCTGGACTTGGGATGCAATGTCCCTCCAACGTTGAGCGTATTCCTTGAAGCCTTCGTTGGCCCTTTTTTCTATATTTTGCAGAGACAACCTGTCTGGGGCCATATCCATTACATGCTTGTACTGAGCAATAAACGCTCTAGCAAGATCATTCCAGCTGTGAATGCGAGTACGATCTAGCTGCACATACCATCTAGCAGTTGACCCAGTGAGGCTGTCTTGAAATACATGTATTAACAACTTATCATCATGATTATAGGCAGCCATCTTGTGACAATACATGGTCACGTGGGTAATCGGGCACTTGGTCCCATCGTACTTCTCGAACTCAGGGGTTTTAAATTTAGGAGGGATCACCATATCTGGAACCAAACACAATCCCATTGCATCCACAGACCCATAAAAATCACTGCCCTCAATGGCCCGTAACCTCTCTTCTATGATGTTTAATTTTTTCGAGTCTGAATCGCCTTTTACCTCCGATACACTTCCTCTTAATTTTTCCTGTTCCCTTGGATCGTCTAAGTCAGGGACTTGAATTGGATCCGCGGGTCTTGTACCTTGAGCAGAGGGTATAGGTATTGTGATATGAGGTTGTGCAGAGGCGCTTGGTGCACCTGGATACATGTACGCATAGCCACCCATAGGCTGTGGAGGAGGTGGAGGTGGAGGGATGCCTTGTGGGGATTGAGCATAAGGCGGGGGTATGCCTTGCGAGGATTGGGCATGAAATGGGGTAAATCTTGGAGGGTATTGGGGATGGTCATCTTCCTAGGGCTGATCGGTCCTTTGGTTAGGGGTTTCTTTAGCCACTTCTTTCTCCCGATTCAGCCTTGTCATCATCTCCATTAAAGCGGCTAACTGCCCTTGGATTTCTTCTTGAGCTTTCTCCATTCTATCCATCATATTACCATGTTCTTCCTCCATTGCTTTTGAACGTAGCCGAGTATTATATGGGTGCTTGGGAATTTGGGTTGAAATCTTGAATGTTGGAGCAATCCTTGAATCTTGATTACCACAATAAGAAACTAATTACTACATGATGCAATCTTTGAAATATTATGTTTTATTTAAACTATATGAAGGAATGAATGAATGAATGCGATGTTAGATGAATGAATGTGATGCTAAATGATTGATACTTTGAGGGATATTTAAGTCATAACAATTTCGACAAAAAGGAACTTTCATTCATTCAAATAGTCATTTCATTACATTCCAATCATATTTCGATTAAATCCATAAAAACGACTAACTTGCTGATATTGATCCTTAGCCTCATCTAAAAAGTTCAGCAGCCTTTGCCCGTATTTTTCTGTTGGGAGGATTTCTTGTCTCAGAGCTTCAGCTTTATCAACCATCTCTCTAGCCTTTGTCACGGCCTTGCCAACTTAAGTGGCCATATGCTCTATGTATTGCTGTCTCCCGAGGCTTCCCACTCTCCATGTCATGCTTGCATCCTGTGCCAAGTCATATCCATATCTCCAATTATTTTCACTTTGTTCCCAATATTCTATTATCACTTTGTTGTGGTTCTTATGTTCTTGTAGTTGTTCCTCTAATATTTGAAGCTTTTGTTGCAATGTAACTTTTTCATTATCTACCTCGACTTGCTTTCCTTTTTTCAACTTCTCCTTTAGTTCCTCATTTTCTTTCTACATTGGGCTAACTTCCTCGCACTTGCTGAGTACATGCCTTCCCAATTTTTTTGTTCTTGGGACAAATAGGCAACTTCTTCTTCACTTTTCTTTGCTTTGTGTGCCCAGTGTTCTACCCTTTTGTGCAAGTCTTCTAATTCTCTTTTCCTTTCATTCGAAGTTTGCATGATCCCTCCAACCCTCATTTCAGATCTCAACTTCTTGTTCTCTAGGTGCAGATTTCTGAGATCCTTGTTGGTGACGTTGTGTTTTTGTTGGACCTTCTTGAGCTTGGCTTCTCTCATTTCCGCCTCGTACTTGAGCTGTTCCATCTCTTTTCGAAGCTTCAAATTCTCTTGCCTCCATTTTTCCTCCTCTATTTTGAATTGCTGCCTTGCAATCTCGGCCTCAGACACTTCTACTTCCGGTTCTAGAGGCATGTTGCATTCTCTTGGAAGAAACGCTACCTCCCTCACTTGCTTTGTCCTCCATACCAAGTATTCTGGGGTAGCTTTATCAGAGAGGGGTCCAAGGTTGATTCTTCGGGTTTGTTTCCATGATCGAACAGCTTGCTCGACTTTCTTCATTGCCTTCGATTCACCATAAAAAAATTCCACTTCATTGAGTCCATGTGTCGGAGGAATGAATTGTTTTGCTCCGAATTGTCATAGTACCATAAGGGGCGCGTAGCTCACTATTCCCCATGGTCCTAAAAGTTGTACCCACGACTCTTCTCCGCATCGATACAAGACGGGCACATGAGGCATCCATGGTGCCATCCACACTACTTGATCTTCCCCGAGTCTTTGCAGAAAATCGGCCCATTCTTCCTTGTTCTTCGGTTTCGGCCACTTACTGTTGCAGAACTCTTTGACCGGGGCACGGTGATGGATGAATGTTCTCTTGAACGCTTTTTCCTTGTGCTTGAAATGGCTCTTCACCCAAACATGAAGTAACTGTATACATCCCACAAATCGGCCTTCTTCATTTCGCCTACAATGATTCAAAGATCTAAAAGTTTCAGCTAGAATAGCAGGCGATGGATTTCCATTATTCTCGATTTGCTCAAAGAGATCTATTACAACTATTTCTATGTGTCCTAATACCTTCGGGAAGATAACCAAACCATAGACTGCCAAAGCAAAAACTGTCAACCCTTGCTCGTCATTAATGTGCCCTTTGATGAATTCATGAAGAAAATCCCACGGCACACAAATATTGGACCCTTTATGCTTTACATGGAGATCTACGTCCTCCGGTCTGACCCCCAAAAGCTTAGCTAGCTTCTTGCAAAATCCGGACTTTGGCTTTCGAACATATATCTTATCCGGACTTTTCAAATCTATTCCCAACAACACGGAGTATTCCTCGACCGTTGGTGTTAAGTCCAACCCATTGAAGGAAAAGCACCTGTGAGAAGGATCCCAAAAAAGGATGGCTGCTCTAATCATAGGTTCTTCAACTTTCACAGCAATTAAGGATTCTATTTGGCCATATTTCTCCCGGAAATCCTTCTTCCCCTCCTCGCTAATTTGATTCCATAAATTGGCTAAGTATATCAAGTTGTTTTGCTTCAAATTCAAATTCACCTCTTGCGGTAGTGGGGACACAAAATCTCCAGCCAAACAATCTCCCTTCACTTGTTGAACCCTTTCAGACCAAATTTGCACTTCTCTGTAAGAATCACATGGAACATTCACAGATGACGAACAAGCTAGCCTTTCTATGGATTCAGTGAAAAATTCCCCGTCGAAGAGAGCCATGGCTAAAAACACCTCTTATGTGACTATGTGATGCAAGGTGATTTATGCAAAAGAAAACAGGAAAACAAATACGAATCAGTATGTGTATAAAACATATAAACAAAAGAAATAAAAGCAGATAAAAAATGAAATTCTTATTTATGCCCTATCAAAGGTCACTCTCAAAAAGGTGGAAATGGCTCTATCCTAGATTGGTCTTCTCACAACACACTATATGCTTGTTTGAGGTATCACCCATCTAACAGGTTCCCAAACCATTCTATACTGCCGTCCACACTGGACTAGTAAGGAACAGATTTGAGTGGGAGTATTTCGCTTGCCATTGCGGAGGTGACTACCTCACGAGAGCATAGGTACTTTACTCCCTCCTAAGGAGGACAGAGCTCGGGTATAGAGCTCATGTTATGCCAATGCATTTATGTATGTAAAATGAATGAGCACATATTCTACTTTATTTACAATACCTTCACACACAAAGAATGTAATGAATCAAAAGTTCAAAACTGAATGAAAGGATTATTATTTTTGGTTTTAAAGAAATTTGTTTTAAAATGAAAAACTAGACTTAAATGTTAACTAAGACTATCAAATTAAAATTTAAGACACCACATGGTTAATTAATGGCTTGACCCTCTTAGCATCCCCAGTGGAGTCGCCAAGCTGTCGTAACGGCTTCGCGCTCGACGATTTTGAAAAAAAAAACGTTTAAAAACAAAAAGGAGTTGCCACCAATCTTTTTTGACTAGGTGTGATTGGTCACCTAAAATATTTATCTTTTTAACAAAATCTCAAAATTAATTAAGTTTTATTAAAAAGATAATTTTCGGTCTGCGAAAACAAAAATCGGGTTCGGAGGTACGGTTACGTGTGAGGAAGGGTTAGCACCCTCACAACGCCCGTTAGAAAATGGTACCATCCTAACTACGTGGTATCTTTTGATTTTAATAAAAGAGTCTTGGTTTAAAACTAATTTGCTTATTTTGGAAAAATTTGTGTGTTAGCTTAAAAATTACTATTACATGTTTAAGAGAACTTCTTTTTGAAAACCAACATGAACCCCATTTATTGAAAAATTAAATCAAATATTCCAATACTTTTGGCAACATTTGAAATAATCCTCCTCACCTAGAGATTTCTAAAGAATCACTACTTGTGACTTCTATAGATTCTCATCGTCGGAAGATTCACATTTTTTGTTCGCGTGAATGCACGTGGTGTAAACAGATAGTAAATGATGCGTATGCATGTCTATTTAATGTATTTAATATTTCTTTATTTTTTGTTATTATTTGTTTTTTATTTTTGAAAAATGAAGATACGTGTATTGAAAAATCATACTAAATATTTCAATATTTTTGGCAACATTTAGTAGGATCCTTCTCACCTAGGGATCAATTAGGAATCACTACTTGTGACTTCCGTAACATCCCATCATCGGACGAACTCCATTCTTTAATATTAACATTGAAGCATATGGTGCAAACATGTAATATATAATGCATATAGATTTTTACTTTCTTATTTAACATATTCATTGTTTATCTTTATTTTGTTATTTTTGTTGATCTTATTTTTTTATATTTATTATTAAATATTTTTGAGATAAAAGCTTATGTATTGAAAAACCTCTCTAAATATTCCAATACTTTTGGCAACATTTAGTGAAATTTCTCTTACCTAGGGATCAGTTAGGAATCACTACTTGTGACTTCCGTAACATCCCATCATCGGGCGAACTTTTACCTCTTGTGAATAATTAGAATATTTTATCTTTATTGATTCCTATTTTTTCATTCAGACTTATTAACTTAATTCCTTTGACTATATTTTTTTATTGAAATTCTATTACCGCTTATTTAGTTAATTTAATTACTTTTGAGATTTTATTATTCTCAATTTTTATTGGTTTGATTGTTTTGTATTTATATGTTCCTAAAATCTACATTCTTATTAATCCTTTCTAGCTATCTCCATTACTTCTTTTGTTTTTATTAATTTTCATTTAATTAGTATTTTTCTCAACATTCCTTATTACAAAATATATTATTACATATTTTTTAAAATAAACATGAATTTGGATATTGAGAAGTTAAATCGAATATCCCAATACTTTTGGCGACGTTTGATAAATTCCTCTCACCTAGAGATATTCGAAGAATCACTACTTGTGACTTCTATGATATCTCATCATCGAAATTCGTGCTTACTTTATTTATTTATTTTACTTTTGTATTTTTATTTTATTTTTTAGCTTCTTAAAATATTCTTTTATGGTAAGTTGTTTAATAATAAAAAGAAAATTATATATATATATAAAACAAATTAAATATTTTATTTATTTACACATTTTATATATCCCATGCACATTTTAAAATTACATAGATTTCCTAACTTCCTAAAAAGATTTTTATATTAAAAAAATTTATTATATGTATAAAAGAAATTATATAATTATGTAATGTACTTTATATACTTATCCTATGTACTTTATATACATATCTATATACATTTCTTTAATACATATATGATTTTATATTTATTTACATGCTTATTTACATATTTATTTATATACATTTTAAATCATATATATATATATATATCTCCTATAATTCATTTACATATTTTATTTATTTATTTATTTATTTATTTATATTTTTTTGTATTTTTTTTATATATGTATCTTAAAACTATATATTTATTATTAATTATGATTAAACTTAAAATTATTAGCTTTTAAAGGATTTTATATATAAACAAATATTCATTTTTGTTATGCAAGAAATAAGTTATTTAACAGAATAAATAAATAAATAAATAAATAAATAAATAAATAAATGAAAATAAAATATATATACCCCCAAATGGATTGGGCTCGGAACCCAAATAAATCTTCAAAAACAGGTCCAAGATCAGGCCCAAACAGCAGGCCCAAGTCAGCTAATGGGAGCGGGTCGGAACGCGGGTAGCGGATCCGGATCGGGTGAGACACGCGGGTCGCGGGAGAGGGAGAGCCGGGTCGCGGGCGGGTTGCGCGGATCTCGGATTCGAGTCGCGGGTGGCAAGCAGGTCGTCTAGGTTCACCAAAACGCACCGTTTAGTGCTTTATATAAAGTCCTCTTTTTTTTTATTCCTTCATTTCCTCCGGCTTCTCAAAAAAAATCCCAAAATTCTCTCAAAATCCTCTCAGGCTCCCTCCACCTTCCGACCAACGGCCACCGTGCCGGCCGCCGTACGCCACCGTACTCCGATCACCGGTGATTTCCCCGACAGCCCTAAAACACTCTACTTGTTCCCCTCTCTTCAAGTCCGGGCTCCGTTTAGCCTAAAAACCCTCCAACCTCCGAGATCTAGCTTTCCCGAAAGCCATTTTCCCCTCTTTGTTTGTGTTTGTATTTTTTTTGTTGTTTCTTTTTGGTATATTTCTGGTTGGTGGTTTCGGATCTGTTTTTTGGTTGTGGTGCTGTGATTTCTTTTTTGGTTTTTGTCTTGTTTTTGTAGGTTTTAGATCTAGGGTTTCCAGATCTGAGATCCTAAGGGTCTCGGTTCTAGGGTTCCGGATTTGGGGTTAGGGCTAGGTATGGTGGTGATGCGATAGTGTTGTGACTTCGGTGGTGGTGGTGGTGGTGGTCTCGGGTGATGGCTCGGTGAGGGTAGCTTAGGGTTTCGGTGATGACGGTGGTGATGTTTGGGGTTGGTGGTTCTGACGGTGATGATGGTGGTGAGTGGGCGGTGATGGTGATGAGTAGTAACTGGACGGTGGTGATGGTGGTTATTTCTTTGTAATTTTTGAGTCTGTTGTCTCCGGACCTCCCCAAAAGGAAAGAAAACCCCTGAAGAAAATCTAGTCTTTTTAAACAAATTTGGGATCAGCCTTTGATCCGAAGGGTTAGATCCGAACCGGGTTCTCCCTATTCTTTTCCAGATCTCCAAGGCAGTGGTCAGAGATGGGATTGATGCTTGGGGAAGATGAATTTGTGGCAGCCGAGACCTAGGGGGAAGGGTGGAGGACGCCGGCGTTTGGGAGTGTAGCCGGTGATGGACTTGCATTAAATGTGACTATAATATATTAGTAATAATGATAAAACAGGTATAAAAATATTAGTAATAAAAAGTTAACAAATAAAAATAAGTAAAATAAGATAAAACAAATAATATAAATAATATATATAAGAATAAATAAATAATAAAAATAATAAAAATAAATAAAACGAAAATAAAAATAAAAATAACAATAATGAAACACACATATCGAATAATGATAATAAAATTAAAAATAAATAATAATATATAATAATAAAAATAAATTAAAAATTAATAATAAAAAAAAATAAAATGAAAATGAAAATAAAAATAAAACACTCATACAATAATAATAATAATAATAATAATAATAATAATAATAATAATAATAATAATAATAGTAGTAGTAGTAGTAGTAGTAGTAGTAGAAAAGAAAAGAAAAATAATAGTAAAAAGAAAAGATAATAATAATAATAATAATAATAATAATAATAATAATAATAATAAATAATAGAAAAGAAAAGAATAATAATAATAAAAAGGAAAGATAATAATAATAATAATAATAATAATAATAATAATAATAATAATAATAAATAAATAAATAAATAAATAAATAAATAAAAATGAAAAGATAATAATAATAGAAAAGATAATAATACTAATAATAAAAAACAGTAATAATAATGATAATAATAATAAATAATAAAACAAACACATGTGATAAAAAAAACAATAACAATAATAACATACATAATAACAAAACAAATAATAAAAATAAAAATAAAAACAAATATATAAAAATAAAAATAATAAAAATGAAAACAAAAATAACAATAAAAATAATAAAAATAAAACAAATAGATGCAAATAAAATACTAATAAAAATAAATTTACTCATTTTAATGGGCCTTGAAGCCCAATGTTTTATTTTGGATTTTGAAAGTCCGATTGAGTTTAAAACTATCAATTTGGACAAAATTTGGTGTCTACAATCTTATCCTATCATCATTCTATGCATCAAATATGACCTCCTAAGTAAAAAATGGGTAAAAAAATATAACGAAAAAGACTTTAAAAAAGCTAATTTTTTCCATACGAAATTAGCTCTTTCTATAGCTCTTTTACAGTACTATTTCATAGTGAAATAATATTGTAGAATTTTTTTTCTATAATCTAAGGTTTATATGAATATTACCTTAAGTGAACTTCTATGCATTTTTGTTACCTCTTTAGTCTTTATAGTATAGCCACTATAAATTTAAACTTACTAGTTTTAGATTGCAAGTTTCTTAAAAATAAGTACAAAAAGGGAAATAAAAATTAGGTGTTTTAGTTATTATGTTTTAACAAGAAAACATGTACAAACATACATAAATACACACATATACATAAATACAAATGTGTATACACACACACATGTGTGTGTCATAGTTTTAACGAATAAGAATATTTAAACTACATATAAATAATAACAAAAAAAACCCTTAAAGCATGCTATGAAAAATAATATAATATGAAATCTAAAGCAAAAATAAATAAAACATATAAAATGAAATGTTTACTTGGACGTATGGATTAATTAAGACCATAAGAAAAATGTTGACTGATTATAAGAGTTTTTTTTTTTCTTTAGCAACTAGTGGTTAAGAACTGTCTTGGAAATAATGTTTCCTGCAATTTGCAAAGATGCGTATATAATATGCGTGCATACGTATGTAATACGTAGTTGTGTAAATATATATTATAAAAAGAATAAAGAATCTTAACGGAATTTACAAATGTATAATTTAATAGAGAGCAAACAAAAAAATTGATGCAATTGATTTTACGTCATAAATTTTTTTATTTAGCACTGTTAAATAACAATCAACATATTTGGCGAGGTAGGTAAGGGTTAGTTGTTTTTCAAAGGTCAAATAGGATACCTACTAAATCTCGTCAATCCCTTCCTGGACTAGGTTAGCTTGTACATAGGGATTTCTCCCAAATCTCCCTTAGACTAAATATTAATGTTTAGAAAATCACAAAACATATTTATTATTGCGTTTTTTCATGTTTGCCTTCCATCTTAAGGCAAGTAATTATACAATTAATCTGGAGTTTGAAATTAATAAACTTTTCATAATATATAGCCAACATTTTTCAACGAAGGTACAAAACAAAGGTGGCAACTTGATAACTCTTGCAACACACATCATTATTCTAGAAAATAACATATGAGAAAGAGACTGTTAGGTTTTGGATGACTTGCCCTTTAGAGCTTTGCATCAGTTTGCTTCTATTTAGTGGAAACAGTCTTACCTAATGAGTAACAAATAGTCTTGACTTTTTATTGTGAGTTAGATATAACTATCTATTAGTTTAGCAACAATGCTTTTATTTCTTGACTCAATTTTTAGAATAGGGTTAATTTGATGAATGCCTTTCGAATTATAGTGAAATTTGTAATGTGATATCGGATCTTAAAAAATCTCAATGTGGTACCTGAATTATGAATCTGTCAGATAATGTGATACCCACCCCTAACAACATTATACCAAATGATGACATGGATAATGTATCAATTAAAAAACGACATGTGACAGGCAATATGTCATAATATAAAAACAAAAATTAAAAAAATTATTTTTTATTTTCTCTTTTTATAAAATATTATATTTATTGTTAGGAAAAAATGTATAAAATAATTTTTTTAATAGAAGGTTATTATGTATAAATAACACAAAATCATAATTTAAAATTATATAAATTTTTAGAAAAGTAAATAATTAAAAAATATGAAATTATAATTTTTTTTACTTTATTTCCCCCTTTTCCCTCTCCTGATTCCCTTTCCCTCCCCAAAATAGGTTGGGATTTGGTCATTGGTTTGGTCAAACCAGACTAGACCCAAAGTTGGCTCGGCCGGATGACCTCTAAAGAGGCCGAAAATAACCTAAACAGGTAAAGATTCATGAGTTAAATCCTAGCTTATTTAAGTAGTTTTAGGCCTATTTAGTGGTCAACTAGCTAAATTGATGTAGGATTAGGCCTCATCTACCTGAACTTGTCGAATAATGGCTGAATTCAGCCAAGGTGGGGGAGGGTAGTGGAATCAAGGGAAGGAGAAGAAGGGAGTGAGAGGATGAAAAAAATAAAAAAAAAGAAAAATAAAAAAATTAGTTTTTGTAAATTTTTTTTGTTTTTAGTATGATGTGGCATGCAACGTGATCACTTAATCTAAATGACAACTTATTACAAGTTTATTGTCCATATCATCAAATACATACAAATGATCATGCTGGTGAACGAGTATCATTTTACTTAATGGTTCATAAATCGTGTACCACATTGAAGATTTTTAAAGTTAAAATATCACATTACACATTTCACTATGGTTCAGGGTTTTTGAGACATTAACCCTTTTGGAATATATAATACATTAAATATTTATTTGATTTCTTTCAAAGGGTCGCCGTTCATGATCTTCGTAAGAGCGAGACATTGCCAAGACAACAGAAATATTTCGAAGCTTTATTTTTCGGTCTTTGGCTTTGCTTGGTAAGATGAAAAGAAAAATGAAAAGATAGAAAATCAAAAGGAGAGAAAAATGGAGAGATAGAAAACATTATTTTTTTTCCTTAGGTATGCTTGATAGAAAGGATGGAAAAATAGATGGAAAATAAATTTCTTTCCTCCTATTACTCGGTAGAATGGAAAAATGACAGGAAAGAAAATTAAAATTGAAATAATTTTACCATCTTACCTTTTATACAACTATTTATCAATTTTTTTTTTCAATTTTTATGAGAGTTTTCATTTTCAATGATATATTTTTTAAATAAATGTTGCAGCCAACCAAAGAGACTTGATACTTTTTTTTTTATTTTCTGTCCAATTTGGACATATTTTCATTTGTGAAGAGGGAAGGAAAATGCTTATCTTTATCATTTTCTGTCTTACCAAGCAACTTCAAAATTCATTTTCCTTACATTTTTCCCTCCATTTTTTTTTCTTTCACTTTTCAACTGTACCAAGCAAGACCTTTGGGTTTGACATGAATTTGTCCCCTTTATAGATCCCAAGGTCAAACCCCTTCCCCAATTGATCAAGAAAAAAAAGTTCTTTTTAACTCTTCAATTTCGTGTCCAAAACTATCTACAACTAATTTATTTTATATTCATCCATTGCTTTTCCCTGTCTTCTATTTTTCTAATGATAGACACAGCCAGAAATAAAAATGTTCATAATTAACAACCAACAAATGGATTTGCAGAAAGCTTATATATAACCCTGTATTTAACTATTAATTAACTTGCCGACTTAATCGAATCATTTGACATGTATTCCATGGTTAATTATTGTGGAAATCTAATAAAACAAATTGAAATAAACCAAGAACAAAAATAGTTACAAAGAAAATAAATATAGAAAAATATCCAAGTTGGTATAACAAATTAAACTGTAAAAGATAATAATACACAAAATATATATTATCGCTATTCTTTACACAATGGCGCCAGGCCTGTATTTTTTTCGTTCCTTGTATTTAAATCTAATGAAAAACCAATTCTTAACTGAGCAATAGATATAGCTGGGTTGTCTACAAGTTATTAAACCAAACTCCTGATAAATTCAATCCGAAAGCTCCATTTATCTAAGGGATGGGCCATGGTTCTGATGATGCCAGGCTGCAATCAAGAAAAATGAATTATAAATAATGGCAAAAAAAGAAAAAGAATAGAAAATGATCTTAGCAGTGCGTTAATTTAGTCTACAAGAAAATAGAGATTAGCAGTATAAACTTACTCTATAATGTCTCTCCAATAAGAATCACTTGCTTCAAGATCCATAAGATCCCCCCAAGCTTCAAAGGTGGTTGAAGTAGATGAAGGGTTAGAGATATCGTTTGTGTTAATCTTGATTTCGTTTTGGCTAACGGTGGTTGGTGGACTCTCGGGCGAGGCTGGAACCAATGCTAGAAGCTGTGGTGGAGTTGAAGTCGGAATAGCAGCAGATGAAGAGGAAGAAGCAAATTGATGGTTGTTGTTGGAACAAATTTTTGAGTGTTCCATTGGCTGATGATATTCACTGAACTGCGATTGATGTTGAGAAGCTTTTAAGTTAAGAAAATTTGACTGTAATTGTGTAAGTTCATGTGGGGCAAAGCCAAATGGGAGATTACTATTCCCCTCAAGCTGAGAATTTTTTCTAAGGAGTTCAAATCGCAGATGATTTTCCTGGAAAGTTAGTCCTGCTAGATGGTTCATTGCTTCCGGACTTGGAGGATTACAATAACTACTAGTACTGCTACTACTACAAGTACCTAAAACTTGAAATATATCATGCAACAATTGGATTTTGGCAAGCTGTGCGGCATCTGACTGCAACCTGAGAGCATTGTCTAAAGGAATATTGATCAGGTTGCTAATGTTGGCAGCAGCAAGCAGCTGTGGCAGGTTAGCTAGAATGTTGAGATCAGTTCGTGGCCTGTGAGTCACTGGATCAATCCCCATTTGGAGAAGCTTCTTCCTCAAATGGGTGTTCCAGAAATTTTTAATTTCGTTATCTGTTCTTCCTGGAAGATGGGTTGCTATTGCAGACCACCTGCCAAGTTACATATGCTGTTTAGCTGGTTGGCTTTTAAAGAAGGCTAACTCTAATACACAGAAGAAAGTAAAGAGAGTATACTTATTGCCAAGAGCTGCATGAAGATTGATAATAATTTGCTCTTCTTCCTCAGAAAACTTTCCTCTCTTAATATCAGGCCTGAGATAATTCGTCCATCGTAGCCTGCAACTTTTTCCACACCTGTTTAATCCAGCTAACTTTGGAAGTGCTCTCCAGCTTCCATGGCCATGTTTCTGAATGTAGTTTACAAGGATACGGTCTTCCTCAGGCGTCCAAGGCCCTTTCTTCCGTCCATTTTCATCACAGAAAGGCGATTTCCCCGTCATCCCTGCAAAAACAAAACCAGCATACGATGAGAAAAGTTGTTCATCACTTGTTTCAGTAGTGCTACAATTCAAACCACAAATGAAAGATTAGAAAGGTTTGAGACCTTCAATAAGAATATTGGAAAAGAGCCAAAAAAAGGAACAGGATCATATAGTTAAGGTTTGAAATGTGAGTGAATGGGAGCTTCTTTTATAGCGTAGGGATTGATATTTAAGAAATTGAAGACAAATAGAACATAAGCGTCTTTGCCTTGTAAGAGGATGTCATCTTAACATGTATTCGATAGTTTAGAAGGAAAAATTATTGAGGTATGGTTGTTGACAAAGGACTAGTATGGATAAAAGGTGAGATTGGCTATGGTAAAATTGAAAAAGATAAAATCACCATTAAATATATATGTTTTTTTAATTAAAATAATTAAAAATTAAAATAAAGGGTAAAAAAAAATTTTACTCCTACTTTATTTTTTTTGTCTTATGTCCAGCTAGCCACTAGTTGCAACGCCACCGTGTCCATTGGTGTGCCAAACAAGCCCAAAGTTGAAGGGTTTTAATTATGAGGAATTTTTTTTTGAGAGAAGTAAATTCATTTTATTCATGTGCAATAGATACATCAGAAGCTAATACATTATTTAAAATAGCTGGGTGATCCTTCACCCAAGAAATAGCTTCTGAACAATTCAAAGCATAATAGGCTAATAGATTTGCAGCCTCATTACCAGCCCTCTTAACATGGGAGAATTGACAAGATCGGAATGAGGCGGCAGCTGATCTAACATTATGTATAAGCTCACCAATCAATGAATAATCTTCAGCTGCAGAACTCATGTAACATCCCAAATACACTATATAACTAATATTTACTTAAAAACTTCACTTACTTACCGGTTGGGCTGTCTGTGATGCTTAACAACTCCTAAATAACCATTAAATCTCTTATTGATACTCTAAGATGTATATACATTCCCTTCTATTTAAAGTAGTACTGTACAATTTTTTTTCTGAATATATAAAAGAAATAATATACCTTTGATATCAGATATCCACTAGCAGTCGATAATCTCTGGAAGATAACTCTCTTAATCCAAGATCAGTAATCTGTGGAGTGGAAAATAAGGGGTGAGCGATAACATGCTCAATAAGGAAGATGTACACAAATCTAACCTTATTCCCCAAAACTTTTATCTTTCTTAGAAGTAAACCCAGTGGATATAGAAAACAATTTACAATATCATGTAATAAACAGTGAATAGGATTTAACAAATCTTTTCTGTAACAAAAGTTAACAAGTTGAGACTAGGCATCACCCTATAAATAAATCATGCTATCATCGTTCTCCCTCCCCCTTGCGAGAACGGCATAATCATCCCAGTAGGGATAAAGTAGATCTATGGCCACAATCTATGGGTGGTCCTCGGGGTCCACTTGCCAAGTGACCTCGAGACCGCTGATGACTTGGCAGGTCCATCAGCCTCATAACTAATAAAAATGCATGAAACTAGGGGCCTAAAGTCTCAAAATCATATTTATAACTCAAAATACCTTTAAGGAAACACATCATTGAATTTAAATCATTTGAATAAATAATAATTCCAAAAAG
Organism: Heritiera fomes; assembly: GCA_032173925.1. Classification (NCBI taxonomy): domain Eukaryota; kingdom Viridiplantae; phylum Streptophyta; class Magnoliopsida; order Malvales; family Malvaceae; genus Heritiera; species Heritiera fomes. The sequence goes on along the minus strand of JAPDPM010000001.1, from coordinate 20,063,896 downwards.
GTATTATTCTCATTTTCGTAGAAAATATAAATTGAAACTTACTCGCCCATGGTCAACTCGCCCATTTTGGCTCGCCTATCACATGAGGGCTTTTCGCCCAAAACATAACGAAGGGTCAACTCGCCCGCCAAAATATCACATGAGGGCTTTTCGCCCAAAACATAACGAAGGGTCAACTTGCCTGCCCCTATCAGTTAGCCCAACAGCAAGACAATTTATCAAAATAAGAAGCATGTCATAAATCAAAACCATTTCTCGGTAATTTCGTAAAATTAACTCCACAGGACATGCATTCTTTTCACACATAACTCCCTTACCTCGTCTGAAGAAGCCTTGCATCTCGTTCACCTTTCTCAATTCCCGTCTGCACAATTTCATTAAAACTATTAATATTCCTTTTTTTTCGAATATTTTCTAAACTATTTATATTTTCCTAATATTTAGGACACTTGGCGAGACTGAGTTCGCCATTCGCCCATAAAGCTCGCCCATCCATAATTGATCTACTCTTGGGAGCTCGCCCAATCATTCTTGCCATTCCTATGGTTTATTTGTTGGAGTTCGCCCAACATGGGAGCTCGCCCGACCATTCAACTCGCCATGCCCTGCATGTGAGTTCGCCCGACACTACTGTTTTGTTCATTGGCGGCTCACCTATGTATTAAACTTGCATGTGGCGATCTCGCCACTTCCTCATTCCAGATTTTAGCTCGTCCATTCTCATTTTTTCCAGTATCTTCATTGTTTATTCTGATTCAGACTACACCTTATTCTAGTTCTTATATATTCTAGTAAGGTTTAGCTAACACAAGGCTACATCTATGTTTATTATGTTATAAAACATAGAAATCCAGTATTGAATATCAAGGAAACCATAGAAATTATGGAACTCACCTTAACCCAATTGCTCTTCCAAAAACAGAATATTTCTTGCCTCCCTTAGCTTTGTTTCTCTTGTTCCTTGGCTTTTCAACACTGCAAAAGGGTTTGGCTAGCTAACAGATGAAATTGCATGGCTCATTTATGATGAAAACGGAGGAATGAAAGATGAATATGCAGAAAACAGAATTGGGCGAGGAGGTTATTTGAGAGGATGGAGTTGACGACATCATCTTCCCTTACGTATTCCTTTATATAGCCATTTGATCCTGTTAGAAACTACCGACTGTTTTCTTATCACGTTTCTTTCATCATTACATGCATTAAAATTTGTGGAAAAACTGCAGCTAGTGGACGGCGGCAAGAAGAAATTTCTCTGCATGTTCTGAAAATTTTCTTTCCTTTTTCCTCTTCTTCCCCCAGTCCACGCCACTGCCAGTCACTCTTATTGGCTTGCTCCTCTTGCTATTAAATGCTTAGTCTCCTTTGTCAAATGAAGCAACCAGCGAGAAGTCCACTGCCGCCCCTTTCCTGGACTTTTTCTATTTCCTTTTCTGCTCTTCTCTTCACCCATGTCTCTTCCAGCCAACATTGATTGGCTAACTCCCCATCCTTTTCTTTGTTTTGTCTTTTAGCCCTTAATTCTCTTGTCATTCTTCTTCTTCTTCTCCATGCCAACGTTAGCCACATTTATTAATTTTATCTCATCTCATTTAATGCTTTCATACCTTATATATACTATCTTGACCTTTTATCAAGATTAAATCCCTTATATTCCTTGTTACAATTGATATTTCTTTTTCTTTCTTTTATCAACCATACTATACATCATGACTTAAAATGCAAAGTGGAAATTCACATCCAATGATTCTTTAATTTCACTAGAAGAATTAATTTCCACCATCAATCATGTACAAATATAGTATAAAGTATAATAAAATTCGGGTCTTACAACTCGAACGATTGATAATGGTGAGGGAATCTCCTTCCTGGACAATATTTGCAAAACCCAACTCAGCTGCAAACTTAGCGGCATGGAATGCTGCTGAAGCTTCTAGAACCAATGGGTCAGTTTGCCAGGGAACAGGTATTGCACAAGCACCATAAACTAATCCATTAGAGTCTCGAATCAAAGCCCCTAGACCACCTTTTCCCGCTATAGCATCCATTGCCCCATCAAAGTTCACCTTATAAACACCCAATCCTGGAGGTTCCCAACGGATGATTGATGCTGCAATGGGACTGGAAGTTGAGTTCTTAGCATTCGCCGCATTGAACTCAATAATGTAATGATGTATGAACTGATGGGATTGTTCAGCACTTCTACTAACCTTGTCATGAAGAAAAGAATTCCTCGTGTTCCAAAATGGTCCATAACATGATTGCGAAAAGTTGACGTTTCCCTGTATCCAAAACCATTAGAGCATTGAGTAGCCAATCTGTAGACTCACTTCGAACTAGGGCAAGATCAGTTGTAAAACCATCCTAGACTCCCTTTGCATGCACACAATCCCGCAATGCATGAGAGATTGATTCGTTGTACTGCTGACACCGAAAACAAAGAGGATTGACTGGAACATGATAATTTAACAAATTCTCTAGCACTGGTAGGATTCCTGTGCAAGCTCGCCAAAGGAAAATTCTGATCTTGGATGGGAGTGGGGTTGACCACAGATTCTTCCACACAGTTGTTTGTATGTGATCTGAGGAAGGATGTGAAACCCCGTGCAGGAGATTATATCCGCTCTTAACAGTATAACAACCAAGTGATGAGTGCTTCCAGTGAAGGGAGTCAAGACCTGGAAAAAATGACAAAGGCAGAGTCTTGATTGCACATGCCTCCTCTTCATCAAACATGCTATGGAGAACATTGAGACGCCATGTCCGAGAGTTAGGGTCAATAAGTTCACTCACAGTGGCATGTGAATTCCAATCACCTCGATGAGAAATAGGCAATCCATTTAGAGTAAAAGGCAGCCAAGGATCATGCCATAAATTAACCATATTGCCAGACCCAATACGCCAACCATTGTTTTAAATTGCGGTCGCGGTCGCGTTTTCGATCGTGTTGCGTTTATCGCGGTTGCGGACATAGCGACGGTAATTGCGGCCATTGCGGTCATCGTGGTCATGAATTTTTTTAATTTCGCACAATTTTATATAAAGTATAGTAATTGTAATTATAATCACGTAAAGTCTTATTTTATAGTTTTTAAAGTAATTTGTGATACATTTAGTCTATTATTTACGTGAAAAAAAAGTTATTCATATTTTTTTGAATTATAATAGAACATTCATATTTAAAATATTACTTATGATAATTGAAAAATAATAAAGATTGAAAATAGAGATAAATAATTATGTATTAATAAAAAATAATGTACTAATTATTTAGCCTTAATTATTTTTTATCTAAATTATTAAGGAATTTTTTTCATCTAAATTTTGTCAAATCTTTTTTCATCTATATTTAATAACATATATTTAATTACTCTACAAATTTTACTTTAAAAAATCAAATTCATAATCTAAATTAAATATTAATTAATAATTTTTTAATTTAGATTACCTAATATTTTTTATCATGATTTATAAGATTAACTAATGTTAATTCTTCAAAATTAATATGTTGTTAGTTGTTACAAAAAAAATTCTTAAACATTAAAACCCATTAGTGAAAAAAAAATTACCACATTTTTTTATTAGAGTAATTTGTAAAATTCTAATTATCAAATATTAAATCATTATCAAATATTAAATCATTATTTAATTTAATCAACCTTTGGCAAAAAAAAATTCAACATTTAACAAAAAAAATTAAATCAACATTTTAAACTAATTAATCTTTATTCTTTACCCAAATGCCAAAACCGACTTCCCAATTCTCCCCATCACCCTCGCGACCCTCGTCCCTCTCCCTCCCTCAACTCTCTGATCCGAAAAGCCCACCGGCCACGGCCTCATGTGCTCGCCTCCAACACAGCCCCTCACCAGCTCACCCACTGTCGACCCCTTACGCCTTCACCCTCACCCCTCGGGTCTCAATTAGCTAGCCAATCCTCACTCAGCCTTGCCAATCTCACCCGCCACCGCCCTCTTCGCAACCTGTCCAGAGCAACGTCAGCCCTCAAATCCTAATCTCTTTTCTCTTCAATTCATCTCTTATGTCTAACCCAGACGAGAAATCCTCCATTTTCAGAAGCTATTTTCATTTCAAAACAAAATTAACGCATGCAAGAATCAGAGTTGCCCACGGCCATGCCGCCTACGGCCACGGCCAGTCACCCACGCCTGTGTGCCATTGCCTACGGCCTACCAACGCTCGCCGCACATTGACTCTGCCTCAACATCAAGCACTAACTCTGCCTCAACTCAAGCCCTCAACCTCACTCACTCTTCACAATTCACAATTAGTCACTCACACTCACAGATCTGTCTTGCTTTGACTAGATCTACTAATTTCAAAGGTAAAGCATTTTAAATTTGCTTTTTCCTTTCAAACGTGAGTCACTGGGTTGTTGATTTCTGAGTTGTTTGTTGGCTGCTGTTGCTTGCTTGTGTCTGACTGAGCTGAGACTCTGAGTTGTGTGATCTGATTTTTTGTTTATTTTGATATGGTGAAGGCATGAAGCTTTTCGGTCTGTGACTTTGAATATGTGACTGTGAATCGATTGCCTGAGTCTTGGAAATTTTTTTTACAGAATGGAGATAGCGGCGATAACGGACCATTATCGCCGCTACACGCCGTTATCCCGTTTTGTAACGGCCGATATTGGCCGTTACGGTTGTGATTCTTAATCACAACCGTTTTTCCCGTGATAGCGATGGCAGCCACTGCCACTACCGCGAGATAGCGGCTGCTATTTCATTTAGCGGCCGCTATTTGAAACACTGACGCCAACACAAACCTCTTTTTAGAACCTCCCTCCCCCGACAAATACTCCTCCAAAATAGGAAGCATGATGGCTAACAGCAGCTTCCATAAAAGGCTTGTTCGGAAAATATCTCGCCTTAAGCACAATAAATACCAAAGTATCCGGTTGTTTGATCAAGGGCCAACCTTGTTTTGCCAGCAGAGACAAGTTAAAATCCCACATGTCCCGAAAACCCAATCCACCATCACCTTTCCTTCTGCACATATTCTCCCAAGAAACCCAATGTATACCTCTATGATTATTACCATGTTTCCACTAGAACTTGGCCACCAGTCGATTAATCTCAGTGCACAAAACCTTAGGGAAGAGAAAACAACTCATACCATATGTTGGAATAGCCTGGATTACTGTTTTGAGAAAAACTTCCTGTTAGATGTGTGGGGTCTAGCCCACATTAATTATTAGAGTCCTACTTGGAGTCAGTTAGGGATTTGTTTTTTCTCTATATAAAGTGTTGCATAAACAATTTGTTAAGATAGAGTGAGAAGTCTATTTTGGTGAGAGGCGATACAAAGGAGAAAAGTAAGCTTTAGGCTTTGTGATATTTTTCTTGTGATATAGAGAGAGCAAGGAGAGAGATAAGCTTGTACAACAATTGGGTATTCTTTGGGTAGATTATCTTAGTGAATCCAAAGAGGTAAACTTTATTGTTTTTAGGCCAATTGTTGGAACCTTGAGCTTTGGGCAAAAAGCCTAGGGTATTGAAACTTTGTAATTTGCTTATTTCTCATAGTGGATTTTTATTCAGTTTGCCCCGTGGTTTTTCTCTCTACACTTGAGAGCTTTCCACGTTAAACTTTGGTGTTGTTTTATTTACGTTTTATTACCTGCATATTATTTGTGGCTTGGTAGCTTGATTTATTATTATTATTGGCTTGGGATATTGCTGTTGATTGTTGTGGGTATTGTTATTGTGACATTGCTTCCGCGTATTTGTTGTTTGAGGCCCAACAACTGGTATCAAGAGCTCGGGTTAGAGCTTCGGGATCATGGAAGGAGATACAGGATCTATGATAAAATTGGTAGCTTCAAATTATTCAATTTGGAAGCCAATGATGGAAGATTATCTATGCTGCAAAGATCTGTATGAGCCAGTATTAGGTGATTTTGGTAAGCCAACAGATATGAAAGATGATGAATAGAAAAAGTTAGATAGGAAGACTTTGGGAACCATTAGAAGATGGGTAGACATCAGTGTTTTTCATCATGTTGCGCAGGAGACAAGTGCTTCCCGTGTTTGGGAAAAATTAACATCACTATATGAGAGAAAGACCGCCTTGAATAAAGTTATGCTTGTTAAGAAGCTTGGTACTTAATATTATAAGGAGGGAAGATCTATCTCTGAGCATTTGAGTGACTTTCAAAATTTGTTTAATCGTATGACCACTATGAAACTGCAAATGGATGATGAGATGAAAGCATTGTTTCTTCTGGGCTCATTGCCAGGCAGCTGGGAGACACTAGTTGTGACTGTTCTTAATTCAGCTCCTAACGGCACGGTGACTTTGGAGATGGTAAAAGACAGTATGTTTAATGAAGAAGCAAGGTGAAAGGAGACAAACTCTGGGAATGAAGTTCTTGTCACAGAGAACAGGGGCAGAAATAAAGACAGAGGTCAGGATTCTAGAGGTCGTAGTAAGTCTAAGAACAGACATAAGTCCAAAAATAGGTGAAGTGCTTTCATTATGGCAAACTTGGTCACATAAAGCGGAACTGTAGGATATTGAAGCAAGAGCAAAAAGATGAGAAAAGTAAGAATAACTCAGATGATGAAAATGTTACAACGGTGAATTTTGATAGTGAAATGGTTTCTTTGGTTTGTACACATGGTGAGTGTAATCATGTAGGGGATTCTGGCATAGAGTGGATAGTTGACATCGGAGCATCATATCATTGTGTTCCCAATAAGGAATTGTTTACAACCTACAGAATAGGTGATTTTGGTTATACCAAGATGGGAAACAAGAGTATGTCGCGGATTGCTGGGATTGGTGATATAGTGGTACAAACAAGCACTGGTTGTACATTGACTTTGAGGGATGTCAGACACATTCTAGATCTGAGGATGAACTTGCTTGCAATGAATGTCCTTGATAAGGAAGGATATGCAAGTCAGCAGAAAAATGGGTGTGGAAGCTTCGCAAAGGGTCTTTGATTGTTTCAAAAGGAAAGTTGTGTTGCACTATGTATAAGACTTGGATGAAGTTGACAGGCAGTCAGGTAAATACAGTTGAGGATGATGCTTCAGCAAATTTGTGGCACAGGAGGCTGGCACACATAACTGAGAAAGGGTTAAAGATTTTGGCAAAGCAGTCCCTCATTCCCTTAGCCAAAGGTATTTCTCTTAACTCATGTGATTATTTTTTATTTGGTAAGCATTGTAGAGTTTCTTTTAGGAAGATTTCTAAAAGAAAGAAAAATAAACTTAAATTAATTAATTCTGATGTATGTGGTCCCATAGAAGTAGAGTCATCAGGTGGTAATAGATATTTTGTTACTTTTATTGATGATGCTTCATGAAAAACTTGGGTGTATATGTTGAGAAACAAAAGCCAGGTATTGCAGTATTTTCAGAAATTTCATGCCATGGTGGAAAGGATGACAGAATTATTCTTAAAGTGTATTCGTACAGATAATGGTGGTGAATACACATCAAAAGGCTTTGAAGCCTATTGTTCAAAGCATGGGATCAGGCATGAAAGGACAGAACCTGGGACACCACAACATAATGGTGTTGCTGAAAGGATGAATCGCACCATTATAGAGAGAGTTAGATGCATGCTGAGGATGGCAAAATTGCCTAAAGCATTCTGGGGTGAAGCAGTTAATACAACCTGCTATTTGCTTAATAGATCACCATCAGTGCCATTGGGCTTTAACATTCCAGAAAGGGTATGGACAGGGAAGAAAGCTTCATACTCACATTTGAAGGTCTTTAGCTATGCAGCATTCGTGCATGTGCCAAAGGAGCAGAGGTCAAAGCTAGATAGCAAGGCTACTCCATGTGTGTTTGTTGGGTATGGTGATGAAGAATATGGTTACAGGCTATGGGATCCAAATAAGAAAAAGACAATTAGAAGCAGGGATGTGATTTTCCATGAAAATGAGTTCATCACAGACTTTGAGAAAAATGGAAAGGCTACACAGGTTACGGTTGAGTATGATGACTCAACGCCTGTAGGGATTCCACCTAGAGGTGCCACAAATGGTGGAAATGCACAAGACGTAGAACTTGGGGATACAGATGAGCCAACCATAGTTGGTGATGGGATAGATGCTGATAATGACATTGCACAGCCGGATGCAGTGGGTTTTGAGCAAGGGGCGCAACCCTCTCAACCAGGGAGTGTTGAGCAGAAGGAGCCAGCCACAATACAGAGAAGTGTAGAGCCTCATGTCAGAAGATCTTCTAGGGAGCATCGACCATTTACTAGGTATCCTAGTTCAGAATATATTTTGGTCACAAGTGACAGGGAGCTAGAAAGCTTCCAAGATGTGCATGATACTCTAGATAGGGAGTATTGGTTAAAGGCAATGAAAGTGGAAATGGATTCATTGCAGAAAAATGGCACTTATGACCTTGTTGAGCTTCCGAAAGGAAAAAGACCATTGAAGAACAAATGGGTGTTCAAGTTGAAAAAGGATGGTGACAAGCTAGTGAGATACAAAGCTCGATTGGTGGTAAAAGGCTTTGGTCAAAAACCAGGCATTGATTTTGATGAGATTTTTTCTCCTGTTGTGAAGATGAGTTCCATTCGAGTGGTATTGGGATTAGTAGCTAGTTTGAATCTTGAGCTTGAGCAACTTGATGTGAAGACTGCATTCTTGCATGGTGATTTGCAAGAGGAGATTTATATGGATCAGCCCGAGGGTTTTGAAGTGAAAGGGAAGGAGCACCTGGTTTGCAAATTGAAGAAGAGCTTGTATGGCTTGAAGCAAGCGCCTAGGCAATGGTACAAGAAGTTTGATTCTTTTACGATAAGCCAAAACTATAAAAGAACGGTAGCATACCTTTGTGTGTATGTGAGAAAATTTTCAGATGGTGACTTCATTATTCTCTTATTATATGTTGATGATATGCTGATTATAGGGCAAGATGCTCGTATGATTCGCAGGTTGAAAGAGGCATTATCTAAGTCCTTTGACATGAAGGATTTAGGTCCAACAAAGCAGATTTTGGGTATGGATATCATTCGTGATAGGAAAGCTGGAAAGCTGTAGTTGTCACAGGAAAAGTATGTTGAACAGGTGCTAGCAAGATTCAACATGTAGAATGTTAAGTCAATTAGCACGCCTCTTGCTAATCATTTCCACTTGAGTAAGAAGTCTTGTCCGGTGACTAAGGAAGAAAAGGATGCTATGTCTACTGTTCCTTACTCCTCTGCAATTGGTTCTTTGATGTATCTTATGGTTTGCACACGGCCTGATATTGCTCATGCAGTTGGTGTAGTGAGCAGATTTCTTTCCAATCCAGGAAAGGCTCATTGGGAAGCGGTGAAGTGGATCTTCAGATATTTGAGAGGTACTTCTAAGATGTGTTTGAGTTTTGGGACTACAGAACCAATTCTTGAAGGGTTTACTAATGTAGACATGGCATGTGATCTTGATGGTAGGAAATCTACTTCAAGGTACATATTTACTTTTGCAGGGGGAGCTGTATCTTGGCAGTCCAAACTACAAAAGTGTGTTGCCTTGTCTACTACAGAGGCTGATTATATTGCAGCAACTGAAGCAAGCAAAGAAATGCTTTGGATGAAGAGATTTCTTCTTGAATTGGGTTAAGTCAGAAATAGTATGTGGTATTTTGTGACAGCCAGAGTGCTTTGGATTTGAGTAAGAACACCATGTACCATGCCAGGACAAAGCACATTGATGTTCGGTACCATTGGTTGCGCTCAGTGATTGACGAGCAACAGATGCAGTTGAAGAAGATTCACACAGATAAGAATACAGCTAATATGTTAACGAAGACACTTCCCAGAAATAAACTTGAGTTGTGTAGTGACTTGGCTGGGATGAACACTTTGGCCAAGGTGAACTCTAAATGACAGGTTGTGGTGATGGATCTCCTCCTAATGGGGCTGGAGGGGGAGATTGTTAGATGTGTGGGGTCCAACCCACATTAATTATTAGAGTCCCCATATTAATTATTAGAGTCCTACTTGGAGTCAGTTAGGAATTTGTTTTTTCTCTATATAAAGTGTTGCATAAACAATTTGTTAAGATAGAGTGAGAAGTCTATTTTGGTGAGAGGCGACACAAAGGAGAAAAGTAAGCTTTAGGCTTTGTGATATTTTTCTTGTTCCATAGAGAGAGTAAGGAGAGAGATAAGCTTGTACAATAATTGGGTATTCTTTGGGTAGATTATCTTGGTGAATCCAAAGAGGTAAACTTTATTGTTTTTAGGCCAATTGTTGGAACCCTGAGCTTTGGGCAAAAAGCCTAGGGTATTGAAACTTTGTAATTTGCTTATTTCTCATAGTGGATTTTTATTCAGTTTGCCCCGTGGTTTTTCTCTCTACACTGGAGAGTTTTCCACGTTAAACTTTGGTGTCGTTTTATTTACGTTTTATTGCATGTGTATTATTTGTGGCTTGGTAGCTTGATTTATTATTATTATTGGCTTGGGATATTGCTGTTGATTGTTGTGGGTATTGTTATTGTGACATTGCTTCCGTGTATTTGTCGTTTGAGGCCCAACACTTCCTTGCCTTCGCAAGATAAGGACTTTGTGCTCCAGTGATTGAGCTTAGAAGCAACCCGTTCCTTGATTTCTTGGAAAGCCCTTGATTTATTTCGACCAACTATGCTCGGAAGACCAAGATACTTCTCAGGAGAATGAATTATCAGCACGTGAAAAATAGTCTGAATGAGTCTCCGAAGGAATGGTGTTGTGTTGAAACTAAAGAATAAAGAAGACTTGCTGTAATTAATTGTCTGTCCAGACCACAATTCATAAAGGTGGAGAACCTCCTTCAAAACCCGAGCTTCCTCAACATTAGACTTTGCAAACATCAGGCTATCGTCCGCAAAAAGCAAATGGGTGACTGATGGTCCTCTAGGACAAGCTTGCACCCCTGATAATAGCCCCTTAGATTGCTTCCTTGCAATGATAGTCGAAAGCCCCTCTGTACACAAGAGGTAAAGGTAAGGCGATAGTGGGTCCCCTAGTCGGAGAGAACTTTGTAGAAGGGGTACCATTAATTAAGATTGAGTAAGAGACCGATGAAATGCACCGCATGATCATCTGTATCCAGACTTGATCAAAACCAAGAAATGTCATCATATTTGCCAGAAAACCCCATTTAACTCGATCACATGCCTTACTCATATCTAGTTTCAAAGCAAAACCCCCTCCTGACCTCGTCTCCTTCGTTTCAATGCATGCAGCATCTCATAAGCAACAATAATATTATCACTTATAAGCCGACCAGGGACAAAAGCACTCTTCATTTCCCCAACACAATTTGGCAGAACACACTTCAATCGGTTGGCAGGCACCTTAGCAATAACTTTGTAGATAACATTACAAAGACTAATAGGACAATAATGAGTCATGTTCTTGGGGCTCTGTACTTTAGGTATCAAGCAAATGTAAGTGTAATTAATATCATCCAAGGAACACTCACCTCGTAGGCATCGTAAACAATGACCAACCACATCATCACCGACAATCGACCAGTACTTCTGATAAAAAAGGGCTAGCATACCATTCGGACCTGGTGCTTTGGTGGGTGCCATTTGAAACAGAGCAGTATACACCTCCTCCCGAGTATAATCTCTGGTTAGATAAGTATTCATCTCATTCATAACCTTCTGCTCGACTGCACCTTCCAACTCAACAAGCCAAGAAGGATTCGTAGAACAGAATAGTTGTTGGAAGTAAGTATTAGCAAGGGCAAACACAGCCGTAGGACCTTCGACCCATTCACCTGATTCATCTTCAAGGCCTTCAATCTTGTTTCGCTTTCGTCTCTCCGAGGCTTTACTATGAAAAAATGCCGATTTACGGTCAGCTTCTCGCAACCATTGCACACGCGACCTCTACCTCCAGTAAACTTCACGCTGGTGGAGCAAGTGATTTACAATACCTGTTCTCGATGCAGATTAGTATTAGTTGGTGCCTGAGACGAAATATTCTGGAGTTCCTTTGTGATCTCACGTTTACGCTTAGCCTGCAAAGAGTTTTTAGTTTTGCTCCATGCTATTAACGAGTGTTCCGTATCTTTCAGCTTCTGACAGAAAGTAAAAGTATTTTGTGCAATCCAGGTCTTTGTAATAACATCCTGACACTCTTCATCTTGAACCCACAAGGCTTCGAAATGAAAGGGCGATCTCCGTGAACGAGGAACAAAACCCCTTCTCCCTTCTGTATGTAACAGCAAAGGACAATGGTCAGAAATAGCAGTGACCACATGTTGTACCTTATATTCCCGGAACATAGCTATCCATCAAGGGCAGGACACACACTGATCCAACCTTTCATTTGTGGAACCCTTGTACTTGTGGGATCCCAGGTTCGAACTGAAAGGTGCTCAAGGTGATGAATGTCCTGTAAGGTACTTCGGGCGCCTTGAGGCAAAGCCGTGAGGTGGGCGACCGTCGAAGCGGACAATACGTAAGTGAGTGTGGGCGATCGCCAGCCTCACATTGTCAAGATAAACCTGGGGCAAGGGTCACCTAGGGGATGCTCGTCGACGGTAGATAAACGGGCGGGGTCTTGACAATAAAAACGTGTGTTTTTATTGTCAAGAGCCCGCCCGTTTATCTGCCGTAGGCGAGCATCCCCTAGGCGACCCTCGCCCTAGGTTTATCTTGACAACGTGAGGCTGGCGATCGCCCACACTCACTTACGTATTGTCCGCTTCGACGATCGCCCACCTCACGGCTTTGCCTCAAGGCGCCCGAAGTACCTTACGAGACATTCATCACCTTGATCGCGTTTCAGTTCGAACCCTAGATCCCCTCAAGTATCTGGGTTCTACAGACATCATGTTTTTATTGTCAAGACCCCGCCCGTTTATTTATCGTCAGCGAGCCTCCCTTAGGTGCCCTCGCCCTAGGTTTGCCTTGACACCGTGACGTTGGCGATCGCCCACACTCACTTACGTATTGTTCGCTTCGGCGATCGCCCACCTCACGGCTTTACCTCAAGGCGCCCGAAGTACCTTACGGGACATTCATCACCTTGAGCGCGTTTTAGTTTGAACCTGGGATCCCATAAGTACAAAGGTTCTACAAACATCATACCACTTGTCCAAATGGTATGACGTTTATAGAACCCTTGTACTTGTGGGATCCCGGGTTCAAATTGAAACGCGCTTAAGGTGATGAATGTCCCGTAAGGTGCTTCGGGCGCCTTGAGGCAAAGCCGTGAGGTGGACGACTACCGAAGCGGACAATACGTAAGTGAGTGTGGGCGATCGCTAACGTCACGTTGTCAAGGCAAACCTGGGGCGAGGGCGCCTAGGGGATACTCGCCGACGGCAGATAAACGGGTGGGGTCTTGACACCTTTGCAATTTTCTTTTGTAAATCAGCACCACCCCACAAAAAACATCTCTTAATGTGATCGATCTTCCTTATAACTCCCTTAGGTTCTTTAAAAATTGAAAGATAATAAATTGGTAAACTCGATAAAACTGAATTAATCATAGTTATCCTTCCCCCAAACAAAAGAAGCTTCCTCTTCCTACTAGCTAAACTTTTTTGGATTCCATCAATAATCGATTTCCAAACACCCAATCTCCTAGGATTAGCACCAATAAGGATACCAAGATATTTAAATGAGAGACCCCCTCTTAAACAACCAAATACCCTGATAGCTTCCTCCACAACCGTATTATTAGCTCCAACAGGAATTAATGTAGATTTTCTAAAATTCAACCTTAAACCAGAAGCCAATTCGAAGCACTTTAGAATCTTCTTGGCATTCACCATCCCTTCCACCTTGGCCTCCAAGAATAACACACTGTCATTTGCAAACTGTAGATGAGATATCGCCAAGCTAGATGAGAAGCAAGAAATACCTTTGAAAAGCTATAAACTTTCAGCCTTCACCAACATCTGATGCAAAGCTTCTGTCACCAAAACAAAAAGAAAAGGAGAAATCGAATCTCCTTGCCTCAAACCTCTTTCTATATGGAATTGATTCGTGGGGGAACCATTAACCAGAACTGCCACCCTAGTTGTAGAAATGCATTCCCAAATCCATCTTCTCCACTTACAACCAAACCCCATGTCTTCCATAACTTAAAGTAAAAATCTCCAACGCACACAATTGTATGCCTTTTCGAAGTCAAGTTTCATTATGATTCCTCCCCTACTATTCAAATGTCTTTCTTTCTTAACAGCATCAATGATTTCATTTGCCAAAAATACACCATCCAAAATTTGTCTTCCTACTATGAATGCAAATTGTGTGTCACTCACAATTATTCTCAAAAACATTCTTTAGCCTTCTTGCTAAAACCTTCGGTAATATCTTGTATAAGAAACTAATCAAGCTGATCGGTCTATTAGTCTTTTAAATCCACAAGATTTTCCACCTTAGGAATCAACACAATAAAAGAAGAATTGATTACTTTAACGAGCCTACCTGTGACAAAAATTCCTCCACGAAAGCCTTCACCTCATCCTTTATAAAGGGCCAACTTTTCTTAAAGAAGGTAAGATTGTAACCATCTAGACCTGCCTTTTCCCCATCACAACTCCAAACTGCATTTTGTATCTCCTTTTCTGTAAAAGAAGCTTCCAATGCTGAGGCATTTTTGACAAAAGGTCTTTTAAATGAAAGACCAGCCTCTATCATTTATCTTGGTCCATCATTTTTAAATTACTTCTTAAAAAAAATCATAAACCAAAATTTTCTCCATTCTCGGATCCAAAATCCAAGTACCATTCATCTTTAGCCCCGGAATAAAATTCCTTTTTGCATGAAATTTTGCTTGACTGTGGAAGAACTTAGTATTCTTGTCCCCTTCTTTAACCCACAACATTCTAGATTTTTGTCTCCATAGAGACTCCTTCCTCCTTAGTACCTCCCATAATTCTTGATTAACCCTTTTTCTTTCATTAACTTCATGTGGTAGCAGATCTCTATTTTCACCAATTTTATCAAGTTGTTCAATTTTGTTTTCCGCTTTCTTAATTCCACACTCTATATCACCAAAAACATTCTTGTTCCAATTCTTCAAAAACATTTTCAATTTATTCGGTTTTCTATTTAAACAGAAACCAGTAGTTCCTTTAACCCAAATGCTTCTGCACATCAGTCAAGAACTCCTTATTAAGCAACCAGTAATTCAAAAATCAAAAAGGACGAAGACCTTATTTTGCATTTTCAGACTCAAGAAGCAATGGAATGTGATTTGAACAAGACCTCTTTAGTCCTCTTTGACAAAGGTTACTACACGTGTTTATCCACTCTGTAGACACCATGTTGGATTATGCCCTTAGAACCATTCATTTGATGATTGACTTTGGCATTTTTATGTATCATGACATTTTATTTATAGTTCATTATTATATTTGTCTTATAACTGCGTAATGTAATCTTATATGATAATGTCCTTAGAATAGTAATAACACACTATTCTTAAAATATCCCTAGTCAAGTATTATTGTGAACAAGGATAACAATGATACGATAAGACTAGTATGTGGTTGACTGATGACCATTGTCATGGATATAGGATATCAAGTCATCACATAGGTATATGTTAGAGAACTATGTACTGGATCGACCCTCCATGAGAACGCTACATGGATTGTTATATGAGTGTCATAAGCGATTCTCATAGTGATGATGGTGTATGTGATCCTTTGACTTGAGATCATCAGAGATCCCAACATAGAGAATTGCATACTTTAATGCTGCTAGATGTCATTCGTAACAGGATGGACTATAAAGGTAGTAATTGGGTATGCCTTGATCTATGTAGAGGGATGTTGAGTGATCAAGATAGGATTTATCCCTCTTATATAACAAGAGTGATGTCTTGGGCCCTTTGATAGAGTGAGACTAAGAAATGCATGGCCGTGCTCGAATAAGTCAATATGAGATATTGATTTTATTTGTTTAATTAGTCTACTCAGGAATCAAGAAACGCTGATTATACTATACAAGTGTGACACATTCCATGACTTGTGTCTAATCAAGACATCAAAGGATAAAGGGATTAGACTACACGGTAACATCTATCACGAGTAAGGTTATGTCGAGTCATTGACATTCTCGTTACATGGGTAGCAATGATGTGTTGCTAGATACCGCTCATTGCCTATGACAATTTTGTCATTGCCATTGTTTTGAGAACCTATTGGGTCGCACACTTAGAACGGATCAATGAGGAGCTTAATTAATCCTATTCTGAATTGGATTAAGGATATATCTAATCCTATTCTGAATTGGATTAAAGGATATAGTTAATCCTATTCTAAGTAGGATTAGAGTTCTGTTTGGCAGTAAATTTTAGGGTAAAATTTACTACCTATAAAAGGATGTTTTCTAAAACAAAGCCGTACAGAGAAAAAAAAACAGAACAAAATTATTCTTTTAATCGAAGCTAGTAAATCGATTATAAGAATAAAAAAAACGCTCTTTAAGGCTTCTGATCGTGAGACGTTCAAGAGTCGTGAGATCCGTTCGTGTGGATACCATAGAGGCAGGAACGAAAAGTTGTTGCTTGTGACTCGACCAACGACAGAAATCAGAGAAAACGTTAGGTAAAATCTCGAAACCCTAATCAGGCAACTCTCCGAATCGATCCTGGTGGAGGTCGAATGATTTAAATTCCGCTGCATGTTTGTTTCGGTTTCCTTCACACCAAAAATCTATCCAACCTGCTTCTCTTATTTTCCGGGCCATACCAAGTAAATTTCTTAGCATTCAACAGTAAGTCAATCAATTCCATTTCTTGAATGAAGTCATTGAACTTTTTAGATCCTAAATTGAGTGAGGTATTTCCCCTTCTTTCATAAGATGACCTAACAAAATTAAAATCACTTGCTAAACACCAACTCCCACCCCTAAATTTCCACTCTTCAATAATTTCCATCCACAAACTGCTTTTTTCTTCATTATTACACGGTGCATATATGTTTCTGATTACACACTCGAATTCTAAATCAGCCCAACATCCGCCCAAACAAATCTAGTTTTTATTAGCCACACTAAATAGTTTTCTAAAGCTCCTTTTATCGCACACCATCACCAATCTACCAGAATTACCCACAGCTGTAGAAAAACACCATTCAAAATTGTTATCAGGCCATAATCGTTGAATCAAACTGTCTGAAATCACTTCCATCTTTGTTTCTTGCAATAAAACCATGTTAATCTTATGGCTGTTAACTAAATTTCAAACCACTCCCTTTTTTTACAAAACTTCCTATATCTCGAATATTCCAAGATAAAATTCTCATGATACAATCGCCGCCAAAAACACCTCTTGACTGCAGACGCCTCAATAGAGCCCGATCTTTAGAATAAGCACTAATCCCTCCTTTCCAATTCTTGAAGCTTTTTTATTACTAGCTTATCATTACAATCTGCTCTCATTCCTAATAACTTCCCAATCTCCCAAGTCAACTCTGCCTCTTCTCTACTGTTGACACCTAATTTTGTCCCATTTTTGTTATTATTATTATTATTATTATTATTATTATATTTATTTTTATATTTTGTATTTATTTTTATTTTTATTTTTTGTCATTATTTATATTATTATTATTATTATTATTATTATTATTACTTTTATATTATTATTGTTATTATTTTCTGTCTTGTTTCCCATCAACCATCCATCACCCTATCCATCAGCCGACCACTTTCCCTGCCAGCCATCCCATCTCCGCTGGTCACCAACCCTGTCACCTATCCATCAACCCTTGCCAACCATTATTCCCAAACCCCATATACCAGTCCCCTACAAAGGCTTCCTGGAAGCCTCGGAGTAGACAATCGAGAACCCCCTTTTTCCCTCAAAAATCACCATAGCCCCAAAATCCCTAAACCCGAGATCCTATCCCCCACTATCCACAAACCCACCATAACCGAGACCCCCAGATCCCATCCTCCACTCACCATCTAGCCACCACTCACCACCATCATCACCATCATCATCATCACCAAACTATCATCATCGTCATCACCACCACAAACCCACCACAACCGAGACCCCCAGATCCCAAACCAGCCCCACTCCGAACCTGCAAACAAAGAAAACAACCACAACACAAAACCAAAAAACCACAACAGATTCAAAACTCCAAGTGCATCCAAAATCATCAAAAATAAAATAAAAAAAAGGGAAAAGATCCTTTCGGGGGGTTCAGATCTACGAGATTAGGAGGTTTTTTTAGGAAAAACGAAGGTCGAAATCGGGTACAGGAGTTGGAGAGCCTCCGGAAAAGGGCTACTTTTTAGGTATCCGGCAACCAGAGGTGGCGGCGCACGGCAGTCCAGCAGGGCCGAAAATCGCCTCGGCCGAGAGCCTCTGAAGCTCTGAAGTTTTTTTTCTTTTTGTGGGTTGAAAATGAATTAAAAAAAAGGATTGGATTTTATAGGAAAAGAGGGTCGACCCGAGACTTGACCCGGGATCGCGCGTCCGACCCGGAAAGGGAAGAATCGCGCCTCAGATGACCCGATCCGCGCGCAGCTGCCTGACCCGACCCGCGCACCCACGTTCGACCCGTTCCGCTTTAGAGGGAAATACCCATGTGCCCGTTTCCGACCCGGCCTATGACCCTCGTCCGGCCTAGTCCAGCATTTGGGTTTTGGGCTATCCTTTTGGGCCATTTGAAGGGGTTTTCTTTGGGCTCCTAGCCCAAATCTATTTTGGTAAAAAATTTTCCTTTTCTTGTTTATTTATTTAGTGTTTATTTGTTTTGTTAAAAAAGAAATTTATTAGAAAATTAAAAAAATAAAAAAATAAAAAAAATTATAATATTATTATTATTATTTGTGTTTTATTATTATTATTATTATTATTATTATTATTATTATTATTATTATTATTATTATTATTATTATTATTAATGCATGTTATAAAATAAAAGTTTTGAAAATTTTTCTTTTTACTTGTAATTTCATTAATTATTATTGATTAGAAAATGTGTAAAAAATATATATAAAAAAAACAATGAAAAAGGAAATTAAAGAAAATTTAAATTTAAACAACTTCCGATGATGAGTTGTTATGAAACTCACAAGTAGTGATTTCTTAACGGATCCCTAAGTGAGAAGAGTCTACTAAATGTTACCAGAGTATTGGGATATTTAGTATGACTTTTCAATAATTTAATTTTTTGTTAAAAATAAAAATAAACATCTTTTTTAAAAAGAAAATAGAAAAAGGAAAATAAATAATAAAATTTAAATTTAATTAAATATATGTCCGATGATGGGATGTTATGAAACTCACAAGTAGTGATTTCTTAACTGATCCCTGGGTGAGAGAAGTTCACTAAGTGTTACCAGAGTATTAGGATACTTAGTGCAATTTTTCAATAATAAGAATTTCTATTTAAAATAAATAAAGGAATATTTATATAAAAAATAAAAAATAACATTTGCATCATATGTTATTTATTTGCATCATGTGCATAAATATTAATTTCAAAATAAATGAAATTCTTCCGATGATGAGATTTTATAGAACTCACAAGTAGTGATTCTTAAGAAATCTCTAGGTGAGAAAATTATCCGAAATGCTACCAGAGTATTGGGGTACTTCGGAATAATTTTCAATACAAAAGATTTTCATTTATTTCAAATAAAAAATAAAATTTAAATGTTTCAAAATAAAAAAAATAAAATTGATTGCAATGAAATAGGAATTATTTTTAAATATTAATTCAATACTATTTTATTAAAATTAAAGGATAACAAATGGTTATTATAGTACCGTTTTTTAATGGGCGTCGTGGGGGTGCTAATCTTTTCCCGCGCGTAATCGTACTCTCGAACCCAACTTTGTTTTCGCAGACCAAAAATTATCTTTTTAATAAAACTTAATTAATTTTGAGATTTTGTTAAAAAGATAAATACTTTAGGTGACCAATCACACCTATGCAAAAAAGATTGGTGGCGACTCCCTTTGTTTTTTAAAATGTTTTTCAAAATCGTCAACAGCGAAGCCGTTACGACAGCTTGGCGACTCCACTGGGGACGCTTTTTGAGGGTCAAGTCATGCATTAATCATATGTTATCCAAAGTTTTAATTTAATAGTCTTGATTGATATTTAAACTTAATTCACTTGGATTTTGAAAATAATTTGGTTTGCATTTGCATTTTATGTTATTTATTTTATGTTTTATATTTGTATATACTTGTTGTTAATAAATTGTTGAGGCATTTAGGATAGAGATAATAATTTAATTTGAGTCTGACATGTTCCCTCATGCACACACTTGCACTTGCATTTGCATCACATGAGCTCTATACCTGAGTTCTGTCCTTCTTAGGAGGGAGTAGAGTACCTTTGCTCTCGTGTGGTAATCACCTCCGCAATGGCACGCGAAATACTCTCACTCAAATTAAGTCTTACTAGTCCAGTGTGGACGACAGTGAGATATAATTTGGGAACCTTTAGATCTTCATATCCCAACCCAGCATGTAAAAGGCCCTAAGAAGCCGATCCTAGCTAGAGCCATATCCGATTTTTGTAGAAACTATCCCGAAATTAAGACACATGAGGGAACATTTTACTACTTTTTTCATATCATAACTCTATTGATTTTTCAAACTCATACTCTCACAAAATCAAGAGATATTTGTTTTCAAATAAAATTTTACAATTTTACGACTTAAAAGAATAAAGCAAAGATTTATTCGGTTTTTCTTCTTTGTCAGAAATAACATGAAAATATTCCTTCATTCTTTAATACAATTTGAAAAATAACAATAATGTTTTTTATTTTTTTAAACTAATGCATAGACATTAAAAGGAAAGAGGAATTTTGATAAGAAAATAAAAGGTAAGTGCATTGTCACATTCCTTTAAAAATAGATTAAATAAAAAAAGGAAATTAAAGATAATAAATTGTGGTGTGAAAATAAGATTTTTTTTAAATAAAAAAAAGAGAAAAAGAAAAGTTTATTCTTTACAAAAAAAGGAAAGAGAAATCATCAAAATTTAAAATAAAGAAAAAGGAGAGAATTCATTCATTGAATTTAAATAAGAGAAAATTTCGATTCTTTAGCATGTCATATTTCATTACATTAATGCATTCGCATCACATAATAAGGAGGGTATTTGTCTTTTTGGTTTAAAAGAAGTCAAAGACATGGAGATCAATTAGAAGCTAGACTATTTTGGAGAATAATCGAGAGGAGTTTGGACATGATATACGGGAGATGAACGGAAAGCTAGTTAAGATAATGCAGATGCTTGAAAGTTTTGGAAAGGCTAAATTGGTTCATTCTCAAGGATCGTTGTTTGTTTCCAGAATGACTATATATTGATTCATCAGCAAGTGGAGACCAGCCGATTTTTCATATAAGGTGAAAGGACTGATTGATGCAAAGTCGCTCGATATAAGGGAGGTGGCTAACCAGGAATCTGCCACACTTGATTAGAATTTAGAGGGTGAAAAGGGTAGTCGTTGTTGTGAAATTAGTTTTTGAAAGGCTTTGAATGTTGAGGGCATTAGAATAAGGGGATAGTTAGTAAGGAATTTTTGAATCTTGTAAACAATTCCTATGTGAATATGAAGGTTACAAGATTTTATATAAGTTTGCATTCACTTCATTCATATGTGTATAATACGATCTTGATAGAAGAATAATAAGGTTAACGATAACTGTTTCCAAAAAAAGAAAAAAAACAACAAAAACAATTTTTAGTTTATATTTTTCTTTTTCCTTTTGATGAGTGACTTATGATATTGTAAAATAATAACAAGGTTGAAATTTATTTTACATGTGGATATACAATTTCAATATAATAAAAGCTTCATATTAGCATGGCAAGCATGACATCTAATTTTGGAGTTATGACAGATTTGGTGTAGATAGCTTGATCATTAAAAAAAAATTTGGAGATAGTTTTGGACTATGGAAGAGACAGAAATGACTCAGATGGAAAGAATGGAAAGAGCTCAATAAGAGATGAGAGAGCAATTGTCACAGATGGCAGGTTTGTGGGAGAAGCTGAACAATGGAAAAATGGGAGAATTAGCTACTCAAGAGGGGCACCGGTTACGAAATGCTGAAGATTCTTTTTGTCTAGTTAACATTGGCTCACGAGAAACCCAATCATCTCAAGAGCCACAAGCAATGCCCACCGAGGGTTATGTGTGCCCTAATATGCCGTCTGCAGTCGACCCTAGTCAGTTTCAAGGGCATGCAACTCCCACCATGAACCCCCTCGAACCAATTCATGTTGCTAATTTGGATAGTCACAAAGAGCAAGGGATGCCACAAATGAAAGAAGGCTCAAGTTCTTGACAAAAGATATAGCTTATAGAGGAAAGACTTCGGATCATTGAAGGAATGGATTTTCATGGATCTTTAGATGTAGCCAAATTATCTCTAGTACCTGGTGTGGTCATTCCTTTAAAGTTTAAAGCTCTAGAATTTGAGAAATATGATGGGACCACTTGTCTAAAGGCCCATATCACTATGTACTGTAGAAAAATGGCAGCGCATGTGCATGATGACAAGCTGTTGATCCATGTTTTCCAAGATAGCCTTAAAGGATCTGCTGCTAGGTGGTATACACAATTGGGTAAGGGCGATGTTCACTCATGGGAAGTTGGCAAGGGCATTTGTTGCCCAATATAAGCATATTGTGGATTTAGCCCCAGATCATTTATCTTTGCAAACCATGGAGAAGAAAGCTACTGAAGGCTTTAGAGAATACGCCCAGAGATGGAAGAACGTTGCCACTCAGATCCAGCCTCCTCTCACAGAAAAAGAGACTGCGACTCTGTTTCTTAGTACCCTCCAATCACCATTTTATGATAGAATGATTCGGAATGTTACTAAGAATTTTGCCGACATGGTAGCCTCTGGAGAGATCATTGAGAATGCAATCAAGAGGGGCAAGATTAAGATAGGTGACATAGCCGATAATAGGCTCGAAAGAATGGAAGAAGAAGTGCAAGCTGCGACATTTGAGGGGCAATTTCCCAGAAATTCCACTCCACGTAATCCTTATTTGTCTCACCCATCATACCATCCAACATTAAACAATGTCTCCTATGATCATTTTCTTTATTCACCAATCCCACAACCGAGATTCTAAGCAAACCGTTACCCTTCAATGGTTACACGTGCGTCTATCTTTATGCCTAGGCCAGTAGCTCAACCTCCTCAACAATCAATAAACAACAGAAAAAGATTGAGAAGCAATCAAGGAAAAATCCCAATTCCAATCTCTGATCTTTTGCCCTTTTTGGTGAAAAACCGATATTTGACCCCTACACCTTTGAGAACAGCACCAAACCCATTGGCCAAGAGCTATGATCCGAATAGCAAATGTGACTATCACATGGGGACAATTTGGCATTTAACAGAAAAATGCGGGCAGTTGAAAGAAAGAGTTGAAGAGCTCATTAATGGTGGAATCTTGACTCCGAAACTTATGGAACAGTGGAAGTCCACTTTGGTGTAGAGTTATGGCATTTTGACAGATCAATCTGGAGGGAAATGAAGATTTTTAAGATTTTAGAGTCTGTATTTTATTGGAAAATGCTTGTCATTTCCTTTGGCCTAGGTGACAATTGTATGAGCACAACTTTTTGCATAATTTATTTTCCAATGGCATATGACAAGAATGTTTCTCTTCTTCATAATAATGATAAAAATGATTCCAAGAAAATTAGTGATTACGGTCAAAGATGAATGTCGTAAATCATTCCCGGATTATATCTCAGCAAAACCTAAGTTACTTGAGAGCCAAAAGGCTAAATTGGGGCATAAGATTTTGAAAGTCAGATTTGTTTTCACTTTGACCATGATAGGGCTTTATTGTTAATGATTTTAAAGAAATAATCGATTTGCAAAACTTTTTGAGAATATTTTGAAAATCAATGACAATCTCAAAGATTCTGGATAATGGCGGTCAAATATGTGACAAGATCATTTTGAAATACATTTCCACCTAAATTGTTGTACAAATCTCTAATTCTTCAATCTTGTACTCCCGAGATGCCTTTTCACCCATGTTTTGGGGCAAGAAAATAAAAAAGAAGCAAGAAAAAAAGAGAGGGAGCCAAAGTTGAGGATTTTTCACTGTTGTCCATCTGTATAATACCTTGAGTAGCGCATCACCTTTTTCCTTAAATGAATTTTCGGTGTGTGAGGTCAAGTTCTGTCATATTAAAGTGTCGCTTTACAAGGAAATCAAAAATCAAAAAGAAAAAATGAAATTGATCATGACACCATACAAACATGATATTCAGATGATTTTAAAAGCCAAAAGAAAAACTTGTCCTAAGAATTGCTTTTCAATATAGGCATCTTAATTTGAGATGATGAATGGCCGTCTTTCACATTCCATTCACAAATATAAACATTATTCTTTTGCTGCCCCGTTTGAGCCTGATAACTTCTTTCATAATAAACCTTGTCCAAGGATTACCCTCCACACTGGGGGGCATGTGCAGAAAATATCTTTTCAAAGAAAATAAATGATTAAGCTTTTGTTTTCGATCAAATAAGGTTTATTATATTTTTGAAATCTTGGATATGAATCAATGAAAAAAGAAAAAAGAAAAAAAAAGAAGAAAGAGAAAGGAGGAAGGATACATGTGAAAGTACCCAAAGAAAGATGCTTCAAAGGATAAATAGGTTTTTTAAAAAAAAAAAGAGAAAAAGAAGAAGAAGAAGAAGAGATACATGGAAAAGTATAAAAAGAAAAGGTGTTTTTAAGTATGTAAATTATAGATGTCTATATAAGAAAAAATGATCCTTGGATTGATCACCTTCAAACACATTTGTGGGCCTGTTTATCTATTCTTTCAGAACCTTGAAACGTACTTAAAAGTCCATTTTGATCAAATATGGATGCTTGTATCGAAGAACTCTTCTTTGGAAGATTCTCACCATTATTTGGTTTGAATGAAATTTGAATTCTTGAATGCATGGTGGAACAATCAATCAAAAAATGCAAAAAAAAAAACAAAAAAAAATAGAGAAAAGAAAACAAAAGAAAGAGCGCAGCTTTAGGATGAAAACCTGAAAAGGGCAGTCTAGAGTAAACAATGAACTCTCAGAGCAACAAATCAAGCAGTGACATGAATTGAAAACATGGAAAAAGAACCAATAATTCCTGGAAACTCTCGAGATATCCAAAGGTTTTGATGTCATTTGACTACTCGACATTGTTTTGGAAAAAGTTTGAACCTTCCCTCTTGTACATACTCTTCCTAAACAGAACAAAAAAAACCTCAATCATTCATGCGTGATCTTGGCATTTGAAGAACGCCATTATTCGGGAATTTAAGAGATTATCAAATCAAGTTGTGAATATTTTATTTCTTTTCTTATTGGAAATTTTGTTACCAAAAAACAAGAAGGGAAGAAAAGCGATGGTATTTTAAGAAAACCATTTTAAACCAAGAGAGGAATCTTTGTTTTTTTGGGATAAGTGGCAAAGTATTCCCCAAACAAAACATCTTGGTGCATCAGACTTTCAATTGTCTAGTTGAAAAGATCCGAATAGGATTTATGTCACTCATCTTGAAAAGTGATCACTAATCTTTCGAAAGGATCAAGTATCACTTGTGAAATTTAGATTCATTTCTCCAGAAAAATAGTTATGAGGAAAATTTAGTGCTATTAGTCAAAAGACTATGATGAGAGTCCAAGAACTTTGCAGAAATGAAAAATAGGAACGAGCTTTCATGGTCATGTTAAGGGCAAAGAAGATGAAGAAAAGGAAGACAAATGATGTGCCTTTGTGACAAAGATAGGAAAAAGTTTTAAAGTTAGAAAATGTACAGGATTGGGTGCTATGCATTCATGCATACATACACAATATCATACAACATCAGCATTGAAAGTTTTGTGAAAAATTTGAGATTAAAACATGTTTCTCAAGCCGAAGGCTCAACACCATCCAATCAAGATTTTAAAGGTTATGCAACCTTTTCCAAGATTAAAAAAAAAATGGGGCAAGTTTGCTCATGATAAAGAAAATTTCAAATCCAATTTGACCAGTGCCATGTTTAATCAAGATTAAAGATTGATTTTCAGAAGATAAGCAAATTTCAAGTCCTCCGGGCACCTGTTCAAAAATTATAAGTCCTCCGGGCAAAATTTTTAAAGTTTGATTGATTTTCAGAAGGTAAAAATCTGAAGTCCTCCGGGCACAATCCCAAGTCTTCCGGGCAAAATTTTTAAAGTTTCAATGCCTCTGCTGCAAGAGGAGCACTTTTCAGAAAAGGAATTTAAGTCCTCCGGGCACAAATCATAAGTCTTCCAAGCACCAATTCTAAGTCCTCCGGGTAAAATATTTAAAGTTTCAATGCCTCTACTACAAGAGGAGCACTTTTCAGAAAAGGAATTTAAGTCCTCCGGGCACAAATCATAAATCCTCCGGGCACCAATTCTAAGTCCTCCGGGCAAAATATTTAAAGTTTCAATGCCTCTGCTGCAAGAGGAACACTTTTCAGAAAAGGAATTTAAGACCTTCGGGCACAAATTTTAAGACCTCCGGGCACAAATATAAGACCTTCGGGCATAAAATTTCAAGTCCTCCGAGTACTAATCTCAAGACCTTCGGGCATAAATTTCAAAATTCTAAGTCCTCCGGGCATAAATTTCAAGTTCTCCGAGCATAAATTTTAAGTCCTCCGGGTAAAATTCCACATCCAATTTCAAATTCTAAGTCCTCCGAGCACCAATTTTAAATTCTTCAGATAAAAATTAAAGTCCTCCAAGCACCAATGCGAGTCCTCCGGGCATCAATTTTAAACTTTTCAAGTAAAATACTAAGTCCTCCGGGCACCAGAATCAAAATTTCAAAGACCTCCGGGCACCAATTTAAAAATCTGAAGTCCTCCGGGCACAATCCCAAGTCCTCCGGCAAAAATTGTAAGTCCTCCAGGCAAAACCTCAAGTCCTCCAGGCACAAATTCTAAGACTTCCGAGCAAAATTTTTAAATTGAAAGTTTCATTGCCTCTGCTGCAAGAGGAGCACATTTCAAAAGAAAATTTTAAGTTTCATTGCCTCTGCTGCAAGAGGAGCTTTTCTCGAAAAAAAAACAAACAAAAGAAAAAGGAATTTAAAGTTTCATCGCCTCTGTTGTAAGAGGAGCACTTTTCAGAAAAGAACATTTAAAGTTTCATCGCCTCTACTGCAAAAGGAGCACATTCCAAAAAAAAAGAATAATTAAAGTTTTATTACCTCTGCTGCAAGGGGAGCATATTCTAGGAAGAATTTAAAGTTTCATAGCCTTTGCTGCAAGAGGAGCACATTTCGAAAATAAAAAAAAAGAAAAAAGAAGAAAAAAAGAAAGAGGAAAAAGAAAAAAGGAAGAAAAAAAAGAAGAAAGAAAGAGAGAGAAAAAAAAGAGAAGAAGAGATCAGGTCATAAGCCAGACAAAATTAGTGTCTATTGTCTTTGCTCTATTCCTGATTCTCAGCAATGAGCAAAGAGGTGCAGTTGTTGACACCTAATTTTGTCACTTTTTTTATTATTATTATTATTGTTATTATATTTATTTTATTTTTATTTTTATATATATTTTGTATTTATTTTTATTTTTTTATTATTTATATTATTATTATTATTATTATTATTATTATTATTATTATTATTATTATTATTATTACTTTTATATTATTATTGTTATTATTTTTTGTCTTGTTTCCCATCAGCCGTCCATCACCCTGTCCATCAGCTGACCACTTTCCCTGCCAGCCATCCCATCTCCGCCGGTCACCAACCCTGTCACACATCCATCAACCCTTGCCAACCACCATTCCCAAACCCCATATACCAGTCCCCTACAAAGGCTTCCTAGAAGCCTCGGACTAGACAACCGAGAACCCCATTTTTCCCTCAAAAATAACCATAGCCCCAAAATCCCTAAACCCGAGATCCCATCCCCCACTCACCACAAACCCACCATAACCGAGACGCCTAGATCCCATCCCCCACTCACCGTCTAGCCACCACTCACCACCATCATCACCGTCATCATCATCACCACCACAAACCCACCACAACCGAGACCCCCAGATCCCAAAGCAACCCCACTCCGAACCTGCAAACAAAGAAAACAACCACAACACAAAACCAAAAAACCACAACAGATCCAAAACTCCAAGTGCATCCAAAATCATCAAAAACAAAATAAAAAAGGGGAAAAGATCCATTCGGGGGGTTCAGATCTACAGGGTTATGAGGTTTTTTAGGAAAAACGAAGGTCGGAATCGGGTTCAGGAGTTGGAGAGCCTCTGGAAAAGGGCTACCTTTTAGGTATCCGGCAACCAGAGGCGGCGGCGCACGACGGTCCGGCAGGGCTGGAAATCGCCCCGGCCGAGAGCCTCTGAAGCTTTGAAGTTTTTTTTTCTTTTTGTGGGTTGAAAATGAATTTAAAAAAAAGGATTGGATTTTATAAGAAAAGAAGGGGTCGACCCGCATGTGGACCCGGGGTCTGACCCGGAAAGGGAAGATCCGCACCTCAGATGACCCGATCCGTGTGCAGCTGCCTGACCCAACCCGTGCACCCGCGTCCGACCCGTTCCGCTTCAGAGGGAAAGACCCGCGTGCCCGTTTTCGACCCGGCCTATGACCCGCGTCCGGCCCAGTCCAACATTTGGGTTTTGGGCTATCCTTTTGGGCCATTTGAAGGGGTTTTCTTTGGGCTCCTAGCCCAATTCTATTTTGGTAAAAAATTTTCCTTTTCTTGTTTATTTATTTAATGTTTATTTGTTTTGTTAAAAAAGAAATTTATTAGAAAATTAAAAAAATTAAAAAATTAAAAAAATAAAAAAATTAAATTATAATATTATTATTATTTGTGTTATTATTATTATTATTATTATTATTATTATTATTATTATTATTATTATTATTATTATTATTATTAATGCATGTTATAAAATAAAAGTTTTGAAAATTTTTCTTTTTACTTGTAATTTCATTAATTATTATTGATTAGAAAATGTGTAAAAAATATATATAAAAAAAACAATGAAAAAGGAAATTAAAGAAAATTTAAATTTAAACAACTTCCAATGATGGGATGTTATGAAACTCACAAGTAGTGATTTCTTAACTGATCCCCAGGTGAGTAGAGTCTACTAAATGTTACCTGAGTATTGGGATATTTAGTACGACTTTTCAATAATTTAATTTTTCGTTAAAAATAAAAATAAACATGTTTTTTAAAATGAAAATAGAAAAAGGAAAATAAATAATAAAATTTAAATTTAATTAAATATATGTCTGATGATGGGATATTATGAAACTCAGAAGTAGTGATTTCTTAACTGATCCCTAGGTGAGAGAAGTTCACTAAGTGTTAACAGAGTATTGGGATACTTAGTGCAATTTTTCATTAATAAGAATTTCTATTTAAAATAAATAAAGGAATATTTATATAAAAAATAAAAAAAACATTTGCGTCATATGTTATTTATTTGCATCATGTGCATAAATATTAATTTCAAAATAAATGAAATTCTTCCGATGATGAGATTCTATAAAACTCACAAGTAGTGATTCTTAAGAAATTTCTGGATGAGAAAATTATCCGAAATGCTACCAGAGTATTGGGGTACTTCGGAATAATTTTCAATACAAAAGATTTTCATTTATTTCAAATAAAAAATAAAATTTAAATGTTTCAAAATAAAAAGAATAAAATTGATTGCAATGAAATAAGAATTATTTTGAAATATTAATTCAATACTATTTTATTAAAATTAAAGGATAACACATGGTTATTATGGTACCGTTTTTTAATGGGCGTCATGGGGGCGCTAATCCTTCTCCACGCGTAATCGTACTCCCGAACCCAACTTTGTTTTCGCAGACCAAAAATTATCTTTTTAATAAAACTTAATTAATTTTGAGATTTTGTTAAAAAGATAAATACTTTAGGTGACCAATCACACTTAGGCAAAAAAAAATTGGTAGCGACTCCCTTTGTTTTTTAAAATATTTTTCAAAAACGTCGAGCGCGAAGTCGTTACGACATCTACAAATATTTTTACTTCTATTTCTAATATCCTCATATGATAAAGACTCGTTCACAATTCTTAGATCATCTGTCTTGTTCTCTTGAAGCTTTTTTCTCTTTCTTAAGTTTCTAGTTTTATTTTTTCCTTTCTTTTCAATCTTTGACAGAAGCTCTTCTTCAATCTCAGCTACACTTCTCCAATTTTCTGCTTCTTCTCTTTACAGATACCCTGTAGCCAATATTGTCGGTGTGTAAGTTTGACGTATCCTTTGAACATCCTTCAGGTTGTGGGTGGCCTCCTCTTAGTGTATTAGTCCAATGTCAAGCCCATCTTTGCTGTTCTATTGTGACTTAACACTCTTGACAAACTTATCTTTTCTATTCCCATCAGAAATTTTCGACCCTCATCCCTCCTATTATTCAAATTCGAATTAATTGCTATTTCCACAACGCCATTCCTACTTTCATTAATTAAATTATTTTCCTCCAAAGCATGCACCTTGGAAACCCCATTCATTCTAGCAGCCTCCATGTAGACATCTTCGGACTCTGTTACTCTCTAACATTCCAACTCATCCATCTTTACTTCATTTATTGCTCCATCTTCCGACTGAAATGACTGTACCTCTTCCGCGCAATTTGGACCTCTATTACCATTTTCATGAAGAACATCATTTGGCAATCTAGAAGACTCGGGGCCCATAACCCCTTGAGAATAAAGTTTTTGAATCAAAGCTTTCATATTAGCTTCTGTTTCAACAACTCTGACATGATGAACCTTGTTTCTGCAATTTAACTCGATCATCTCATCAATTTTCTTGGCTTGTTTTGTTCTAATCTTAAAACAGCCTCTCCTAAAATCTTCAAATAACATGGTAGATTAGTCAAAATAGAGAAACTCACCCTAGAGCTCTGCTATATTTGTAAATGTTTCATCATTCCATGTGTGTAGTGGAATGCTAAAGCAAGTTAACCAGACATTTCTTGACACCTCCTGGGGACAATCAGACCAATCTTCAATGTTGACAAACCTTCTTTTCAAACATGCCCAACCGGAATCTTTCATGGACTGTTTGGTTGCAGGATCACCAAATTCAATAAAAAATCGATCCTATGAAATACTTTTCATTGAGATATCCTATGCACCTTCTTTCCTACATTCATCCAGCATAGCCTTTGTATCCAATTCTCCAATAACAGAACCCACGAGGCACCCTTCCAACCTATGTAATGCTTCACTATCAACGAACCCTATACATCTTTTCGATGCCGATTCGCCAAGATCACAAAGATTCGTTGAGTTTTTCAATCATATCATTCTTAGAGGAATGAGGAGACGCATCTTTCAACAAAGCCTAACGATACGAACCTCTACCACCAAACTCTTCAAACTGATCCTTACTTCCATGAACGTTCGAAGGCTTCACTCCTTTGACTTCATCTTTCCTCTGAAGATTACTCGTTCCAATAAACCCAAAGTTTCTACCTTGTTTTGGGCTTTGTCTAACTTTTCTCCAAAATTTCTTTTGCCCATTAAAATGAGCAAGATTCACCCCCATGCGACAGTTCAGAAACCAAGCTCTATTGAGTTTTGAAACTGCTTCCAATGCTTCTCTCCTATCTGCAAATCTAACGAAATAGAAACGTTTCTTTATTTTGCTCCTTTTCTGTGGAATGAATACGTCCACAACCTTTCCAAATTGCTGGAACACACGCCTCAACTAAGTCCAGTGAATTTTCAATGGAATGTTATTCACGAACACAGTAGAGATTTGATTTTTTTCCAATCTACACCAATCGCCATGTTGTTTTCCTCGTCTTTTAATTCTCCAAAAGCGAGCAAGTTGCTGTTAATGCTGATGTTTGGGATGCTTGTTTAAATTCATGTTGAAATGTACACAACACATTTTTTAATTCTTACCAAATTTATATACAATTTTATTAAATTTTAACATGCTTGTCTCTTTTTTTTGTTATTTTTTATGGTATTATAGTATTGTATCTAAAATTATTAGGTCTAATCATGGCTCTTACAACCCTCCCAATAGTGAGAAGGCATTCTATATTCTCTCCTTCTCTCACTTTCCTAATTTTCTAATTTCTTCCATCGCTGGTCTTATATTCTCCTCTTCTCCTCGTTGTCTCTCACTTTTTTTTTCGGTTTAATCTAATTCCAGTGTCTTTTCTTCATCGTGAGTTCTCTTCTCTTCACAACTCAATCATT
This sequence comes from Heritiera fomes, assembly GCA_032173925.1. NCBI lineage: Eukaryota > Viridiplantae > Streptophyta > Magnoliopsida > Malvales > Malvaceae > Heritiera > Heritiera fomes. The sequence continues at coordinate 20,031,715 of JAPDPM010000001.1, read as the reverse complement.
TCTCTTAATTAGTGTCGGCTTCCCCGATTAGATCTGCACTTCATCAGCTCCAAATTTTAGGTGATATTTTTTTTACTATAATTAATATTGTTAACGTAATATTACAATTAATGTTACAATCAATTGTAATATTACAGTTGACTTAGATTAATTGATTACAGTTGACTAATTGATTACGATAATGTAAACGTAATATTACAATTAATGTTACAATCAATTGTAATATTATAATTACCTTAGACTAATTGATTATAGTTGACTAATTGATTATGATTGATTTTAGGACTTAATTACGATTTTATTTCCTGATTGTATTTCCTTTGTTGTTATGTTCTATTGCCTATATAAAGGCCTTTAACCTTCTTGTAATGTATCATTAGAAATACAATTCCTTCTTTCATTCTTTCATTCTTTCTTTTCTTTATCTCTTTCTCTTATAATCTCTTTCTTTACATGGTATCAGAGCAAATTTTCTGTTCATCCCGAAGGTGAATCATCTTGGGATAACTCGTTTCTTTCCATTTTTTTTCAAAACCCAATCATCTAGAAAAGATGATAAGTACTCAAAGAGAAACCGCGCAACCAATATCAGTCATTCTTGATGGGCATAACTACAATCGATGGGCTTCAGCTATGCGCAGTTATTTAAAGGGGATGAAACTATGGCTTGTTGTCACTGGAGAACGTAAGGCACCGGTCAAACAAATAGAAGAATCTAATGAGAAGTACGCAGATCAACTTGAAGAATGGGAAAGTAAGAACCATCGGATCCTTACATGGTTTACCAATACTACTGTTCCCTCTATCAATGTACATTTTGGACGCTTTGATCTTGCTAAGGAAGCTTGGGATTTCATTGCAACACGGTACAGTTCTACTACTCTTTCTCATCAAAACCATCTTATGATCACTTTGTCTCATCTTCGCCAAGAATCAGGTCAGTCAATTGATGAATTTCATTCCAAAATGCAACATTTATGGGATATGCTTGAGAATTCTGAGCCAGATTTCAAAAATGATCGAGATATTTTTAATGATTATCCGAATCAACTTCGACTTATTCAATTTCTCATGGCTCTTCTAGATGATTTTGAGAATACCAGGTCTTCACTTTTGCGTCGACACCCTCTACCGACTATGGATAATGAACTTACAGAGTTGATTTCTGAAGAAACTCGGTTAGCTATGACTCGAACTCATCAAACAGACACTGTTGTTGCTGCAACTCCTAAACAACGCACTTCGCCTTGTTTTCGATGCGGACAAAGCAATCATCTTGTTGCCCATTGTAAAACAATATTTCATTCTAATGGAGCACGGATTTCTGACTCCAAATCTTCTTCGGCAATGCCTTGTTTGTGATGTGGTAGGACTAATCATCCTGTTGAAAAATGCAAGGCTACATTTCATGCCAATGGAACACGTCTTGATGGTTCTCCAAGCATCAAGGCTGCTGCAGCAACCAACACTGAGTCTATTACCTCTAAATCTTCTTCTAACAAATTTACAATCTCGACTGATGACCTTCAGGCTTTGATCAATCAAGTAATGTCTCAAAATCACACTACTGCCATGTCTGCTGCTACATCAGGTAACACTTGGTTGTTAGATACTGCTTGTGGAAACCATATGACTGCTGATCCTTCTTTATTTAAGAATACAATGCCTATTTCTAATAATTCCATCATTACAACTACTAATGGTTCCACCTTGAAAGCCACCCACATTGGTAATGTTGAAACTTCCACTCTTTGTATACCTAATACTTATCTTGCTCCTAACATTGCCTTTAACTTGCTTTCTGTTGGCCAACTTTGTCATCTCGGTCTTGACTTACATTTTTCAAAACAATATGGTTGTATTGTGCAGGATCCTCGAACAGGTCAGAAAGTTGGGACAGGGCGTAAGGTTGGAACACTGTTTGAACTTGAAAGCCTAAAAGTTCCACAAAACTTGATCACCGCTGCTACATCTCAAACACCTATTCCAGCTTCTTTAGAGTTATGGCACTCTAGGTTAGGTCATGCATCTATTTCTCGAATAAAATCACTATCTTCTATTGGTGTTTTAGGTAAAGTTTCTCAGGACATTTTTGATTGTTTATCTTGTCAACTTGGAAAACAAAGTGCATTACCATTCAATAAAAGTGAATCTTCTTCTTCTTCACCATTTGATTTAGTCCATTCTGACATTTGAGGTCCAGCTCCAACATCAACTATGGGAGGTTCATGTTATTTTGTTATTTTTATTGATGACTTTTCACGATATTCTTGGATTTATTTATTCAAACAACGATCTGAACTCTTGTCAATCTTCAATGAATTCAATAATATGATACAAACTCAGTTTTCTCGCAAGATAAAAGTTTTTAGGTCTGACAATGCTGGTGAATATACATCAATTAAGTTCAATAAATTGTTAAAGAATGATGGAACTCTTTGTCGTAACGGCTTCGCGCTCGACGATTTTGAAAAAAAAAACATTTAAAAACGAGGAAAGGAGTCGCCACCAATCTTTTTTTTGTCTAGGTGTGATTGGCCACCTAAAATATTTATCTTTTTAACAAAATCTCAAAATTAATTAAGTTTTATTAAAAAGACAATTTTTGTTCTGCGTAAAACAAAATTTGGGTTCAGGGGTACGGTTACGCGTGGGGAAAGATTAGCACCCCCACGACGCCTGTAAAAAAAAGGTACCATAATAATCATGTGTTATCCTTTGGTTTTAATAAAATGGTCTTAACTTAATATTTAAAAATAATTCCTATTTTTATTGCAATCAATTTTATTCTTTTTAATTTTTGAAACATTTAAGGTTTATTATTTTTTATTTGAAATCAGTGAAAATCTTTTGTATTGAAAATTATTCCGAAGTACCCCAATACTCTGGTAGCATTTCGGATAATTTCCTCACCTAGAGATTTCTTAAGAATCACTACTTGTGAGTTCTATAGAATCTCATCATCAGAAGATTCACACTCGTTTCAAAAATTATTATGAATGCATATGATGCAAACAGTTAATAAATGATGCAAATGAATTATTTGATTTTTTATATAAATATTTCCTTATTTATTTTAAATAAAAATTCTTATTATTGAAAAATTGCACTAAGTATCCCAATACTCTGGTAACACTTAGTGAACTCTTCTCACCTAGGGATCAGTCAAGAAATCACTACTTGTGAGTCTCATGACATCCCATCCTCGGAAAAATATTTAATTAAATTTAATTTTTATTATAAATTTCCTTTTTGGATTTTCTTTTAAAAACTTATTTATTTTTATTTTTAATAAAAAATTAAATTATTGAAAAATCATACTAAATATCCCAATACTCTGGTAACATTTAGCACGACTCTTCTCACCTAGGGATCAGTCAAGAAATCACTACTTGTGAGTTTCATGACATCCCATCATCGGACTTTTTATTCAAATTTAAATTTCATTATTATAAACATGCATGAATAACAATAAATAAAAACTTTAACGACAAAATTTACCACAAATTGGACCAAAATCCAAGTAGAAGTGGGCTTGAAGGTTGCTGATTGGCTGGCATCGATTGGATCCGAGTGAGGCGCAGCGAGTCAGGCTGGCTCGTCGGAGGCGCGCGAGTCTCTTTCCATCTGGCGGGCGGGCGAGCAATTGGAATTTTCTTCTTTTTGGCTAACGGGCGAGCTCACACACCCAGCTTCTCCTCGGGCGGGCGATCACGCTATTATTCTTCCTTATTGGCTGGCGGGCGATCGCGAGATTTTCTTCTTTTTGACTAGCTGGCGAACTCACGAACCCTGCTTCTCCTCGGGCGGGCGAGCACGCAGTCTTCTTCACTTTGGTTGGCGGGCGATCACACTGATCTCGCGACTTTTGGCGGGCGAGCAATCGGGATCTACTTCTTTTGGCTAGCGGGCGAACCCACAGGATTTTCTCTTTTTGGCTAGCGGGCGAGCTCACAGACCATGCTTCTCCTCGGGTGGGCGAGCACGCAGCCTCCCTTCCCCGTGCGGGCTAGCGCGCAGCCTCTGCTAGGGCGAATGGACGAACACGGGCGCACGGATTGAAGATGGAGTCAGGTAGCGGCCGGGTTGCGCGGATCCCGGGTCGGGTCGGACGAAGCGTGCGGATCCTAAAAAATTCCTATAAAAGCTATCCCTTTTTTTTTAATTCATTTTCCCCTTTTCTTCCCCAAAAAAAATTTTCTCAGCTCTCTCTTCTTCCCGCTAGGCGATTTTCGGCCATTGCCGGACCGCCGTGCGCCACCGCCGGCTGCCGCTGCCGATCGCTGGAAATCAAAAATGAACCTACCTTCCGAAAGATCTTCGATCCCTCTACCCAATTCTGATCTTGGTTTTAGCTAAAAAGCCCCCCAACCCTACAGATCTGGCTTAGATTGAAGCCCTTTCCCTATTTTGTTTCTGTTTCCCCCCTTTTTTTGTGATTGATGGTTTCGGATGGTGTTGGTTTATGATCTTGGTTTTGGTTTTGTGTTTTTGCAGGTGGTTGTGTTTCAGATCTGGGCTTCAGGGTTCTCAGATCTGGGACTCTTAGGCGATGGGTTTTGTTGTGATGATCGTTGTGTCTTGGTGGTTCGGTGATGGTGGTCTGGTGATGGTGGTAGTGGTCTCGGGTGAGTTCGGGTGGCTGTTGAGGGTCTCGGGTGAGTTCGGGTGGCTGTTGAGGGTGAGCAACGACCCCTTTTTTGGTTCGTGAGCGACCCCCCCTTTGGAAGGACTGATATAGGGTTTTTTATTGGCAATGAAACTTGGCTTCAGGGTTTTCAGAGATGGGACAGGGTAGGCAGGAGGCTCTGGTGGCTAGCAGGCTGGCTGATGGGCAGTTGATGGGAGAGGAGCTGGTAGGCTGGCTGATGGGATGGTTGGCAGTAAGCTGATTGGACAACAAACAATAATAATAACAAAATAATAATAATAATAATAATAATAATAATAATAATAATAATAATATAAAAAATAATAATAATAATAAAACAAGTAATAAAAATAAATATAAATATAATAATAATGATAGTATTAGGACAAAATTAGGTGTCAACAGCTGCCCCTCTTTGCTCGCTCATTGCTGAGGATCAGGAAAAGAGCAAAGACAATAGACACTAATTTTGTCCAGCTTATGACCTATTCTCCCCTTTCTTTTTTTCTTTTCTTCTTTTTTTTCTTTCTTTTTTTTTTGTATGAACTCCTATTGCGGCAGAGGCAATGAAACTTTAAAGTTTTTTTTTGAAATGCGCTCCTCTTGCAACAGAGGCAATGAAACTTTACAATTCTTCTTGAAATGTGCTCCTCTTGCAGCAGAAGCGATAAAACTTTAAATTCTTTTTCTGGAAATGTGCTCCTCTTGCAGCAGAGGCGATGAAACTTTAAATTTTTTCTGAAAATGTGCTCCTCTTGCAGCAGAGGCGTTGAAACTTTAAAATTTTGCCCGGAGGACTTGAGATTTGTGCCCGGAGGACTTATGATTTGTGCCCAGAGGACTTAAATGCTTTTTCTGAAAAGTGCTCCTCTTACAGCAGAGGCGATGAAATTTTAAAATTTTGCCCGGAGGACTTGAGATTTGTGCCCGGAGGACTTATGATTTGTTCCTGGAGGACTTAAATGCTTTTTCTGAAAAGTGCTCCTCTTGCAGCAGAGGCGATGAAACTTTAAAATTTTTCCCGGAGGACTTGGGCATTTGTGCTCGGAGGACTTATGATTTGTGCCCAGAGGACTTAAATGCTTTTTCTGAAAAGTGTTCCTCTTGCAGCAGAGGCGATGAAACTTTAAAATTTTGCCCGGAGGACTTGAGATTTGTGCCCGGAGGACTTATGATTTGTGCCCGGAGGACTTATGATTTGTGCCCGGAGGACTTAAATGCTTTTTCTGAAAAGTGCTCCTCTTGCAGCAGAGGAGATGAAACTTTAAAATTTTGCCTGGAGGACTTGTGATTTGTGCCCGAAGGACTTGTGATTTGTGCCCGGAGGACTTAAATGCTTTTTCTGAAAAGTGCTCCTCTTGCAGTAGAGGCGATGAAACTTTAAAATTCTTCTTGAAATGTGCCCCTCTTGTAGCAAAGGCGTTGAAACTGTAAAATTTTGCCCGGAGGACTTGAGATTTGTGCCCAGAGGACTTATGATTTGTGTCCGGAGGACTTGAGGTTTGGTGCCCGGAGGTCTTATGATTTGTGCCCGGAGGACTTACAATTGTGCCCGGAGGACTTATAATTATGCCCGGAGGACTTAAATGCTTTTTCTGAAAAGTGCTCCTCTTGCAGCAGAGGCATTGAAACTTTAAAAATTTTTTCTGGAAAGTTTAAAATTGGTGCCCGGAGGACTTAGACTTTACTTGAAAGTTAAACTTTGTGCTCGGAGGACTTAAGATTTTTGAATTTGTGCCCGGAGGACTTGAAATTTGCTTATCTTCTGAAAATCAAACTTTAATCTTGATTAAACATTGCACTGGTAAAACTGGATTTGAAATTTTCTTTATCATGAGCAAACTTGCCCCTTTTTTTTTCTTTCTCTTTTTTTTCTTCTCTTTTTCTCTTCTCTTTTTTTCTTTTTCTCTGGAAAAGGTTGCATAACCTTTGAATCTTGATTGAATGGTGTTGAGTTTTCAGCTTGAGAAACATGTTTTAATCTCAAAATTTTTACACAAAAATTTTCAATGTTGATGCTATATGATATTGTGTATGTATGCATGTATGCATGACACTCAATCCTGTACATTCTTTAACTTTAGATCTTTTTCCTATCTTGCCAAAGAGGTACATCATTTGCCTTTTTTATCTTCTTTGCCCCCAACATGACCATGAAAGCTCCTTCCTATTTTCCATTTTTTGCAGAGTTCTTACATTCTCATCATAGCCTTTTGACTAATAGCACTAAATTTTCCTCATAACTATTTTCCAGGAGAAATGAATATAAATTTCACAAGTGATACCTGATCCTTTTGAAAGATTAGTGATTACTTTTCAAGATGAATGACATAAACCCTATTCGGATCTTTTCAACTAGACAATTGAAAGTTTGGTGGCCATTATGCTCTTTGTTTGGGCATACTTTGCCATTTATACAAAAAAACAATGATTCCTTACTTAGCTTAAAATAGCTTTCTTAAAATACCACCACTTTTTCTCCATCTTTTTTGTTTGTTTTAAACAAAATTCTGAATGAGAAGAGAAACAAAATATTTACAACTTGGTTTGACAATCTCTTAAATTCTCGAATAATGGCGTTCCACAAATGCCAAGATAAGATACAAATGACTGAGGTCTTTCCTGTTCAGGGAGAGTATTTACAAGAAGAAAGGTTCAAACTTTTTCAAAAAATGTCAGCGATCAAATGACATCAAAATCTTTGGATATTTCGAGGGTCTCTCAAGGCTTGTTAATTCTTTTTCCACATTTTCAGTTCATGTCACTGCTTGACTTGGTTGCATGAAAAGTTCATTGTTCGCTCTAGACTGCCCTTTTCGGGTTTTCACCCTAGAGCTTCATTCTTTCTTTTGTTTTCTTTTTTTTTTATTGATTGTTCCACCATGCATTCAAGAACTCAAATTTCATTCAGACCAAATAATGGCGAGAATCTTCCAAAGAAGAGCTCTTCGATACAAGCATCCATATTTGATCAAAATGGACTTTTAAGTACGTAATGTAGGCCATGGTTCAGGGTTCTGAAAGAATGGATAAATAGACCCAAAATGTGTTTGAAGGTGATCAATCCAAGGATCATTTCTTCTCTTATGGTTGTCCATCATTTTCACTCTTCGAAGCACCTTTCTTTTTCCAATTTTCCATGTATCTCTTCTCCTTCTTCTTCTCCTTTTCTTTCTTTCTTTTTCTTCCTTTTTTTCCTTATTTTTTTCAACTCTTTTTTTCTTTTTCAACATCCTATCCATCCTTTGAAGCATCTTTCTTTGTGTACTTTCACATGTATCCCTCCTCTTTTCTCTTTCTTTTTCTTCTTTTTTCTTTCTTCATTGATTCATGTCTAAGATTTCAAAAACGATTTGCCCCAAATTGTCCCACAACAATAGTTAATCTTATTTGATCAAAAACAAAAGTTGAATCATTCATTTTCTTTGAAGAGATATTTTCTGCACATGCCCCCCAGTGTGGAGGGTGATCCTTGGAGGAGGTTTATTATGAAAGAAATTATCAGGCTCAAAAAGGGTAGCAACAGGATAATATTTATATTTGTGAATGGAATATGAAAGACGGCCATTCATCATCTCAAATTAAGATGCTTCCATTGAAAAGCAATCCGTAGGATAAGTTCTTCTTTTGGCTTTGAAATCATCTAAATATCATGCTTGCACGGTGTCACAATCAATTTTATTTTTTTCTTTTTCTTCCTTCTTCTTTCTTCCTTTTCTTTCTCTTCTCTTTTTTCTTTCTTGTAATACGACACTTTAATATGACAGAACTTGACCTCACACATCGAAAATTCATTTAAGGAAAAAAGTGATGCACGACTCAAGGTATTATACAGATGGACAACGGTGAAAAATCCTTAACTTTGGTTCTCTCTCTTTTTTCTTGCCCCTTCTCTTTTTTTTTCTTCTTTTTTTTATCTTGCCCCAAAAACATGGGCGAAAAGGGCATCTCGGGAGTACAAGATTGAAGAATTTGGGATTTGTACAAGAATTTAGGTGGAAATGTATTTCACAATGATCTTGCCACATATTTGACCGCCATTATCCAAAATCTTCGAGATTGTCATTGATTTCCAAAAAATTTCAAAAAGTTTTGCAAATCGGTTATTTCTTGAAAATCATTAACAGTAAAGCCCTATCATGGTCAAAGTGAAAACAAAATAGAACTTTCAAAATTTTATGCGCCAATTTAGCTTTTTAGCTCTCGACTGCCTTAGATTTTATGGAGACATGATCCAAAAATGATTTAAGACGTTCATCTTTGATCGTAATCACCGATTTTCTTATAATCATTTATCATTATTGTGAAGAAAAGAAACATTCTTGTCATATGCCACTGGAAAATAAATTATGCAAAAAGTTGTGCTCATACAATTGTCACCTAGGCCAACGAGAACGACAAGCATTTTTCCGACAAAATACAGACTTCAAAATCTCAAAATCTCCATTTTCCTCCAGATTGATCTGCCAAAATGCCATGATTTTACACAAAAGTGAACTTCCACTATTCCATGAGTTCTTGAGTCAAGATTTTACCATTGATGAGCTCTTCAATCCTTTCCTTCAACTGTCTGCATTTTTCTGTTGCATGCCCAATTGCCCCCATGTGATAGTCACATCTGCTATTCGGATCATAGCTCTTAGCCAGCGGGTTTGGTGCTGTTCTCAAAGGTATAGGGGCCAAATATTGGTTTTTTATCAAAAAGGGCAAAAGATTGGAGATTGGAATTGGGATTTTTCCTTGATTGCTTCTCGATCTTTTTCTGTTGTTTGTTGATTGTTGAGGAGGTTGAGCTACTGGCCTAGGCATGAAGATAGGCGCATGAAAAATCGTTGGAGAACAAGAGTTTGTTGGAAATCCTGGTTGCGGGATTGGTAAGAAAGGATAAGAATCATAAGAGGCATTATTCAAGGTTGGACCATATGATGGGTGAGACAAATAAGGATTATGTGGAATGGAATTTTTGGGAAATTGTTCCTCAAATGTCGCAGCTTGCACTTCTTCATCCATCCTTTCAAGTCTGTTATCAACTATGTCACCTATCTTGATCTTGCCCCTCTTAATTGCATTCTCAATCATCTCTCCGGAGGCCACCATGTCAGCAAAATTCTTCGTAACATTCCCAATCATTCTATTATAATATGGTGCCTGGAGTGTACTAAGAAACATAGTCGCAGTCTCTTTTTCTGTGAGGGGAGGCTGGACCTGGGTGGCAACATTCTTCCATCTCTGGGCATATTCTCTAAAGCCTTCAGTAGCTTTCTTCTCCATAGTTTGTAAAGATAAACGATCTGGGGCCGAATCCACAATATGCTTATATTGGGCGACAAATGCCCTTGCCAAATCTTCCCATGAATGAATATCGCCCCTGCCCAGTTGTGTATACCACCTAGCAGCAGATTCTTTAAGGCTGTCTTGGAAAACATGGGTCATCATGCACATGCGCTGCCATCTTTCTACAGTACATAGTGATATGGGCCTTTTGGACAAGTGGTCCCATCATATTTCTCAAATTTTGGAGCTTTAAACTTTGAAGGAATGACCACACCAGGTACTACGCATAATCCGACAGCATCTAAAGATCCATGAAAATCCATTCCTTCAACAATTTGAAGCCTTTCTTCTATAAGCTCTATCTTTTGCCGAGAATTTGAGCCTCCTTCCACTTATGGCATCCCTTGCTCTTTATGACTGTCCAAATTAGCAACATGAAATGGTTCGAGGGGGTTCATGGTGAGAGTTATGTGCCCTTGAAACTGATTAGGGTCGACTGCAGACGGCATATTAGGGCACACATAACCCTCGGTGGGCATTACTTGTGGCTCTTGAGATGATTGGGTTTCTCGTGAGCCGTTGTTAATTGGACAAAAAGAATTCTCGGCATTTCGTAATCGATGCCCCTCTTGAGTAGCTAATTGTCCCATTTTTTCATTGTTCAGCTTCTCCCACAAACCTGCCATCTGTGACAATTGCTCTCTCATCTCTTGTTGAGCTCTTTCCATCCTTTCCATCCGAGTCACTTCTGTCTCTTCCATGGTCCAAAACTATCTTCAAAGTTTTCCAATGATCAAGCTATCTTTCCACCAAATCTGTCACAAACTAAAATTAGATGTCATACTTGCCATGCTAGTATGATGCTTTTATTGTATGGAAATTGTGAAATAAAAAGAAAATTCAACCTTGTTGTTATTTCAGAGTATCACAAGCTGTATACTAAAAAAGAAAAGCAAAAAAAAGGGAATTATAAACTGAAAATTGTCATTTGTCCATTCCTTCGTTTTAATCCACTATTTTCTTTCTCTCTTTTTTTTATATATTTTTTTTCTTTTTTCTTTAAGGAAACAGTTATTGTTAGCCTTATTATTTTCTATCAAAATCATGATATGCACATATGAATGAAGTGAATGCAAACCTATAAAAATTTTTGTAGCCACCTCCCTTATATCGAGGACTTTGCATCAATCAGTCCTTTCTCCTTATATGACAAGTCAATTGGTCTCCATTTGCTAATAATTCAACATGTAGTCGTTCTGAAAACAACAACAATCCTTGAGAATGAACCAATTTAGCCTTTCCAAAACTTTCAAGCATCTGCATTATCCTAGCTAGCTTTCCCTTCATCTCTCGTATATCACGTCCAAACTCCTCTCGATTATTCTTCAAAATAGTCTAGCTTTCTTAATTAATCTCCCATATCTTTGACCTATTTTACTCCAAAAAGACAAATATCTTCCTTATTATGTGATGTGAATGCATTAATGTAATGAAATATGCCATGCCAAAATTTAAGAATAAAAGAACCAAAATTTTCTCTTATTTAAATTCAATGAATGAATTCTCTCCTTTTTCTTTATTTTAAATTCTGATGATTTCTCCTTTTTTCTTTTAAAGAATAGATTTTTCTTTTTGCTTTCTCTATTTTTATTTAAAAGAAAAAAAATCTTATTTTCACACCATAATTTATTTTCTTTAACTTCCCTTTTTATTTTTTGAAGAAATGTGATAATGTAAAAAATTTTATGTCTATGTATAAGTTCCAAAAAAATGTATATTTTTTTTGTGGTATTAGAGAATGAAGGTATATTTTCCTGTTATTTTTAGACAAGAAGGAAAAATCGAGTAAATCTTTGTTTTATTCTTTAAAATTGTAAAATTATGAAATTTTATTTGAGAATAACATTAAAATATATATATATATATCTTGATTTTATGAAAATACGAGTTTGAAAAATGATTAGAGTTATGATATGAAGAAAATAGTAAAAATGTTCCCTCATGTGTCCTAATCTTAGGATAATTTCTGAGAAAATTGGACATGGCTCTAGCTAGGATCGGCTTCTCAGGTTCCTTTACATGCTGGGTTGGGTCTCTAAAAGGTCAAAAGGTTCCCAAATTATACCTTACTGTCATCCACACTGGACTAGTAAGATTTAATTTGAGTGGGAGTATTTCGATTGCCATTGCGGAGGTGATTACCTCATGAGAGCAAAGGTACTCTACTCCCTCCTAAGAAGGACGGAACTCGGGTATAGAGCTCATGTGATGCAAATGCAAGTGCAAGTGTGTGTATGAGGGAATACATCAAACATTTATCATACCATAACCCCTATCCTAGATGCCCCATAATTTATTAGCAATAATATATACAAGATAAAGAATGCCATAAAATAAACATAATAACTTATTCACACAAATGTAACAAATTATTTAAAATTAAAGAAATTAAATTTAAATATTAATTAAGACCTTTAAATTAAAACTTAAGATAACACATGATCAATAAATGGCTTGACCCGCAAAAGCGTCCCCAGTGGAGTCGCCAAGCTGTCGTAACGGCTTCGCGCTCGACGATTTTGAAAAAAAAAACATTTAAAAACGAGGAAAGGAGTCGCCACCAATCTTTTTTTTGTCTAGGTGTGATTGGCCACCTAAAATATTTATCTTTTTAACAAAATCTCAAAATTAATTAAGTTTTATTAAAAAGACAATTTTTGGTCTGCGTAAAACAAAATTTGGGTTCGGGGGTACGGTTACGCGTGGGGAAGGATTAGCACTCCCACGACGCCCGTAAAAAAATGGTACCATAATAATCATGTGTTATCCTTTGGTTTTAATAAAATGGTCTTAGCTTAATATTTAAAAATAATTCCTATTTTTATTGCAATCAATTTTATTCTTTTTAATTTTTGAAACATTTAAGTTTTATTATTTTTTATTTGAAATAAGTGAAAATCTTTTGTATTGAAAATTATTCCGAAGTACCCCAATACTCTGGTAGCATTTCGGATAATTTCCTCACCTAGAGATTTCTTAAGAATCACTACTTGTGAGTTCTATAGAATCTCATCATCAGAAGATTCACACTCGTTTCAAAAATTATTATGAATGCATATGATGCAAACAGTTAATAAATGATACAAATGAATTATTTGATTTTTTATATAAATATTTCCTTATTTATTTTAAATAAAAATTCTTATTATTGAAAAATTGCACTAAGTATCCCAATACTCTGATAACACTTAGTGAACTCTTCTCATGTGACGTCCCAGTCACTTCATCTTATCACTTATCTTTTTCCTTCTTTATTTAGATTTAGTTTATCCAGTGTCGTTCTTCCCTTAATCTTAAGCTAATCATTTAATAGCTCATGAAATTTTATTCAATTTCCATAAACATAAAATGATATATATAAATATCATTCCATTTCCACAGGATCTCATACATTATCTTATCTTACATCCCCGACATCTTATATATATATATTCTCTACTTGCACTGTACTGTAGCTGAATTACAATTTACTATATACATGAACATATAGTATACCTTCTATGCTAACTGGGAAGCGTATCGAGAAGGTACACCTTGATTCTTCAAAAACAAGCTCCTCTAGTCGGAACGGGATTCACTTCAGGTAATCTGTAGGAAAAATGGTCGTAAAAGGGTGAGTTTACGCTCAGTAAGAAAAATATGTAAAAGAGCGTACTATGCCTCTATATGCATTTTTCCTACTTGACTCTATAATGTCATGTAAAGCATTATAAAGCATGCATCATAAACCTCTTTCATGCATTGTTTGCAACCATGCATATTCATTTCAAATGACATGGCAATCATACTTTGTATGCTTCTTTTAAAATATAGCATACATATAAAACATGCATCATACTTTTTTCTTTAAAACATCATACTTCATATCATACTTCATATCATACTTTAAAACATACATCATACTTTTCTTCATACATACGTCTTGTACTTTGAAATAGATGGAGACTATGTATAATATTTAAGTGATTGAGTCGTCATATGAACCGTTCATTCCCATTCATATGACTCATATGACTCTAATCATGCATTAGTACATTGGTATACCATGTAGAGGTTAGGGATTCTCTCCTGCCTTATTAATACCATAGTGAGCACTAGTCAGGTGTCACTGATAGTCTTGAGGACCGGACTAGGGTTCCTCACTTAACATACATATTACTGAGGACTTGATCAGAGTCTCTCAGCTATCAGAAATGCATAATCATTACGCAGTCCATAGCCTCAAAACATTTATAATATACTTTTCAGAAAACACCTTTGTGTTTAAATCAATTAAGCTTGAAAACATCTTTTCATACATGGCAGTCGACTGGTCTTATAGGGCAGTCGACTGCTCCTTCATAAGTTCTTTTATCAAAATAATTTCATTTAAATTTTTCGATATTTTCATAATTGAAAATACATGGGGGCAGTCGACTGGTCCATATAGCAGTCGACTGGTTTTCAAACAGAATGCTTCTTAAGAAATAGCAGTCGACTGGTCATATAGGGCAGTCGACTGTTTTTGAAACAGAATGCAATTTGGCAAATAGCAGTCGACTGTCTCAAATAGAAGTCGATTGGTTTGAAACAGAATGCTTCTGGGTAAATAGCATTCGACTGGCTTACATAGCAGTCTACTGGTTTGCATCGGTTTTCGAAAAACAGCGTTTTGGTTGTCTCTAGGCAGCTACTTAAGGCAGTCGGCTGCCCCTAGCCTAATTGGTACTAGAAGGCGAGTCCGAAAATGCATCCTTTTCTGTAAAAGACAACTAGTATTTCTCCCCAAAGCAGTCCAAAATCATATTAAAACATGCGGACATAGCTGCCTTACGTCCGTTACATAAATTTCTTACCTCGATTTCCTCGGAAACGCGAAATCACTTGATGCGTCACCTTAGCTTTTCACTTCTTCAACCTAAAATCATCATACCACATCAAACCTTAATTTAAACTACATATACATATCATATCAACTCAGCACAACTCAAATCCATAAACGAAATTGACTAAATCATTTTCTTCTCTTACCTTCACAAGAGACCAAAATTTCAATTGTTGAGATCTCTTCTAATACTTGAAATCAATCCACCAAACTTTGGATATCACTTAGTCTAGTGACAAGGATTATTTTTCGTTTAATAAACTTGTTGGATCGATGGGAGAGTAAGGTGGTTTGTCAAGGTAACTATGGATGGTAACTTGGGAGCTTGGATGGAACGAGAGGGAGAGGGCTGGAAGGGGCTGGCGTGGGTGATGATGATGAGGGTGGTGAGTCATGAACTCCATTAATTGCATGCTTATCTCATCATCTATCTCAGCCATGCTTTATCCCTTGACTCATTTGACCCATTAATTTCCTCTTTTCCTCCTTCTCATCTCAGCCATTCATTAAATCACCAATCCAAAAATTCTGATTAAATTTCTTGTCTCATACTCTTAATATTTTTCTAATATCAACATATTGTGTTTGACTCATTGACATTCAACTTCATTATTTCTTCTATATTCCATACATCAATCATACATTATTCATACATCAAACTTCATATTTATTTAATTGTCTTGATTGAAATACTTTACAAACATGGAGGAATTACATGGAAATTGGGGATCTCACATCTCACCTAGGGATCAGTCAAGAAATCACTACTTGTGAGTCTCATGACATCCCATCCTCGAAAAAATATTTAATTAAATTTAATTTTTATTATAAATTTCCTTTTTGGATTTTCTTTTAAAAACTTATTTATTTTTATTTTTAATAAAAAATTAAATTATTGAAAAATCATACTAAATATCCCAATACTCAGGTAACATTTAGCACGACTCTTCTCACCTAGGGATCAGTCAAGAAATCACTACTTGTGAGTTTCATGACATCCCATCATCGAACTTTTTATTCAAATTTAAATTTCATTATTATAAACATGCATGAATAACAATAAATGAAAACTTTAACGACAAAATTTACCACAAATTGGACCAAAATCCAAGTAGAAGTGGGCTTGAAGGTTGCTGATTGGCTGGCATCGATTGGATCCGAGTGAGGCATAGCGAGTCAGGCTGGCTCGTCGGAGGTGCGCGAGTCTCCTTCCATCTGGCGGGCGGGCGAGCAATCGGGATTTTCTTCTTTTTGGCTAACGGGCGAGCTCACACACCCAGCTTCTCCTCGGACGGGCGATCACGCTAGTATTCTTCCTTATTGGCTGGCGGGCGATCGCGAGATTTTCTTCTTTTTGACTAGCTGGCGAACTCACGAACCCTGCTTCTCCTCGGGCGGGCGAGCACGCAGTCTTCTTCACTTTGGCTGGCGGGCGATCACACCGATCTCACGACTTTTGGCGGGCGAGCAATCGGGATCTTCTTCTTTTGGCTAGCGGGCGAACCCACAGGATTTTCTCTTTTTGGCTAGCGGGAGAGCTCACAGACCATGCTTCTCCTCGGGCGGGCGAGCACG
Organism: Heritiera fomes; assembly: GCA_032173925.1. Classification (NCBI taxonomy): domain Eukaryota; kingdom Viridiplantae; phylum Streptophyta; class Magnoliopsida; order Malvales; family Malvaceae; genus Heritiera; species Heritiera fomes. The sequence goes on along the minus strand of JAPDPM010000001.1, from coordinate 20,015,291 downwards.
CAGCCTCCCTTCCCCGTGCGGGCGAGCGCGCAGCCTCTCCTCGGGCGAATGGATGAACACAGGCGCACGGATTGAAGATGGAGTCGGGTAGCGGCCGGGTTGCGCGGATCCCGGGTCGGGTCGGACGAAGTGCGCGGATCTTAAAAAATTCCTATAAAAGCTATCCCTTTTTTTAATTCATTTTCCCCTTTTCTTCCCCAAAAAAATTTTCTTAGCTCTCTCTTCTTCCGGCCAGGCGATTTCCGGCCGTTGCCGGACCGCCGTGCGCCACCGCCGGACGCCGCTGCCGGTTGCCGGAAATAAAAAATGAACCTACCTTCCGAAAGATCTTCGATCCCTCTACCCAATTCTGATCTTGGTTTTAGCTAAAAAGCCCCCCAACCCTACAGATCTGGCTTAAACCGAAGCCCTTTCCCTATTTTGTTTCTGTTTCCCCTCTTTTTTTTTGTGATTGATGGTTTCGGATGGTGTTGGTTTATGATCTTGGTTTTGGTTTTGTGTTTTTGCTTGTGGTTGTGTTTCAGATCTGGGTTTCGGGGTTCTCAGATCTGGGACTCTTGGGCGATGGGTTCTGTTGTGATGATGGTTGTGTCTTGGTGGTTCGGTGATGGTGGTCCGGTGATGGTGGTAGTGGTCTCGAGTGAGTTCGGGTGGCTCTTGAGGGTCTCGGGTGAGTTCGGGTGGCTGTTGAGGGTGAGCAACGGCCCCCTTTTTGGTTCGTGAGCGACCCCCCCTTTGGAAGGACTGGTATAGGGTTTTTTATTGGCAATGAAACTTGGCTTCAGGGTTTTCAGAGATGGGACGGGGTAGGCAGGAGGCTCTGGTGGCTAGCAGGCTGGTTGATGGGCAGTTGATGGGAGAGGAGCTGGTAGGCTGGCTGATGGGATGGTTGGCAGTAGGCTGATTGGACAATAAACAATAATAATAACAAAATAATAATAATAATAATAATAATAATAATAATATAAATAATAATAATAATAAAACAAGTAATAAAAATAAATACAAATATAATAATAATGATAGTATTAGGACAAAATTAGGTGTCAACACTCTTTCTCATCGATCTTGTGCACACACTTCACAACAAAATGGTAGAGCTGAAAGGAAACACCGTCATATCCTAGACACTGTTCGTGCCCTTCTTGTTTCATCCTCTCTTCCTGAACAATTCTGGGGCGAAGCTGCTCTTACTGCTGTTTACATTATCAACAGAGTTCCTACACCAGTGCTAGGCATGCGAACTCCTTTTGAGTGTCTATACAATAAGACCCCTAACTATCATTCTCTTAAAGTTTTTCGATGTGCTTGTTTTGCTCTACTTCCTGATCATGAAAGAACTAAACTTGAACCTCGAGCTCGTTTATGTTGTTTTCTAGGGTACGGTATAGAACATAAAGGCTATAGGTGTTATGATCCAATTTCTAAGCGTCTTCGTGTCTCGCATCATGTGGTCTTTTGGGAGCATAAGCCATTTACTAGTGTTTCCGCATTGCCATCCCAATCTTCTTCTCCACAGGTTTTCACAGACCTATCTTTTGATATTTCACTAGCTGACGAGAATCTTGCAGGTATTTTTAGCTCAAACAGTGACCAATCTTCCTTGTCTCCCTCAACTTTTGATTTGATCGAGGCTCCTGCTGATACATCCGTGCCTTCCTCATATGTACCTCCTCCTCTTCGTCGCTCCACTAGAGTAAGGGAACCAAATACTCAACTTCATGATTTTCATTGTTATTATGCCTTAGCCACATTACATGAACCTCGTAATTTTCGTGAGGCAACTTTTAATCCTATGTGGCAGCAAGCAATGGCAGAAGAGTTACAAGCTCTTGAGAAAACACATACTTAGGACATTGTTGATCGACAACCTGATAAGTCAGTCATTGATTGTAAGTGGGTTTACAAGATCAAGACTCGGTCTGATGGCTCAGTGGAACGTTACAAAGCATGCCTTGTTGCTCGGGGATTTACTCAAGAATATGGCATTGATTATGAAGAGACTTTTGCTCCAGTCGCTCGTCTCACATCTGTTCGCTCCCTCTTAGCTGTTGCTACATCTAGAAAATGGCCAACATATCAAATGGATGTTAAGAATGCATTTCTAAATGGTGATCTTATTGAGGAAGTTTACATAAAGCCACCTCCTGGTTCTTCTGTACCGTCTAACAAGGTTTGTCGTCTTTGACGAGCATTGTATGGTCTTAAGCAAGCCCCTAGAGCTTGGTTTTCAAAATTTAGTACCACTATTGGTCAGTTGGGTTTTACATCCAGTGCCTATGATTCTGCTCTTTTTACTCGAAAAACTAGCCAAGGTACCACCCTTCTTTTACTTTATGTGGATGACATGATTATTACAGGTGATGATAGTGATGGTATTCGAGATCTCAAGATTTTTCTCCATTCCCAGTTTGAGATGAAGGATCTTGGTTCTTTGAGTTACTTTTTGGGTATTGAGGTTACCTCTGATTCTACGGGCTTACACTTATCACAAACAAAGTATGCTTCTGATCTTATTGCCAAAGCAAGATTGACAGATAGTAAGATTTCCTCTTCACCACTAGAACAGAACATCAAGCTTTCTCCTTCTGATGGTAGTCTTCTCCCAGACCCGAATTTGTATCGTACTTTGGTGGGTAGTCTTGTTTATCTGACGGTTACTCGCCCAGATATTACTTATGCTGTTCACTTGGTCAGTCAGTTTCTTTCAGCTCCACGTTCTACTCATTTTGCTGCTGTTCTTCGTATCCTAAGATATGTAAAGGGTACTATGTTTTATGGACTGCATTTTCCTTCTAGCTCATCATTGGATTTGCAATGTTATTATGATGCTGATTGGGCAGGGGATCCGACTGATCGTCGTTCTACCACTGGTTATTGTTTCTTTCTTGGTTCGTCACTTATCTCTTGGCGTAGTAAGAAACAAACTGTTGTCTCTCGCTCCAGTACTGAGGCTGAGTATCGAGCTCTTGCAGATGCAACATCTGAACTCCTATGGTTACGATGGCTTCTTCAAGACATGGGTGTTTCTCATCGTTTCGGTACTCCAATCCATTATGATAATCAAGTGCTATTCAAATAGCTCATAATGATGTCTTTCATGAGCATACTAAACATATCGAGATTGATTGTCACTTTGTTCGTCATCATTTGCTTAGCCAAACTCTACGGCTTGTTCCTGTCACTACCACAGATCAGAAAGCAGATATCTTCACCAAAGCACATCCACCTGGATAATTTGTTGCACAAGTTTCCAAACTCAAGTTGGCTTCCACATTACCACCTTGAGTTTGCGGGAGGATGTTAACGTAATATTACAATTAATGTTACAATCAATTGTAATATTACAGTTGACTTAGATTAATTGATTACAGTTGACTAATTGATTACGATAATGTAAACGTAATATTACAATTAATGTTACAATTAATTGTAATATTATAGTTACCTTAGACTAATTGATTATAGTTGACTAATTGATTATGATTGATTTTAGGACTTAATTATGATTTTATTTCCTGATTGTATTTCCTTTATTGTCATGTTCTATTGCCTATATAAAGGCCTTTAACCTTCTTGTAATGTATCATTAAAAATGCAATTCCTTCTTTCATTTTTTCATTCTTTCTTTTCTTTATCTATTTCTCTTATAATCTCTTTCTTTACAAATATTCTTTGATTTTTCTTTTTCTTTTGTAAGCACTTGATTCATTGATTCTCAGATCTATGCATCATTTTTGTTTTTTTGATTTTGATCTCCTAATATTTGCTTCAATTTGGACTGTAAGGACCTGAATGGAATTTCCTTTTTTGACTAATGAGATTGACATTAAAGACAACCTTAAATGGTGGGCTCATACTCTTGCGTCTACAATCAGATTATGAGAACTTAAAGTTCAAAGATTTTGTTTCCTTAAAATTTTTCCTAAAATCTCTTTAATTCTTTTTTTTTGGTAAGATCTTTAATTCTTTCATTTACGTTATTTTAATTTCGGGATATTGTATTTTGCAATGTTTTTTTTTTGTTTAAGTATCACTTTCGATCTAAATAGAATTAATCTTATATAATATAACGGATAAAGATACATGTGATTACACAAAAAAAAGAAGGATTGAACTGAAATTTTGTTCATCAATGAATTGATGCTTTACTGAGTCTTTGAACATTAGTCATTAAAATCCATATTGTTAACTCTATCTCAAGAAACTTTATTTTTTTCTTTTCTTTTCTTAGTAACAGTAGGTATTTGTCACGTTCCACATTAAAATAGCGAGTAGTTATGTACAAGTTGTGATGTTAACTCATAACCTAACAGAACAACTTTTAGTTTGTTTTTTGAATTTGATTTATTATCTCACACAGGAACGGTAGAGTTTTTTTTTTTTTAAGTATTACATTGTCATTAGAAATTATAGCCACTATCAGCATATTACATTTTTTGAACAGATAACTATGAAAATTACATTACTCAAATTAAGTAAACTAGTAAACAACTATAATAAACTAAATAAACTAGTAAACAAATAGATTAACTCAGTCTTATACTTGGTGAGACTCAAACATGAAATATTAAAGTCTCAGGACCTCTTTATTGCCACTAAACCAAAGCCTTATTAGCACGAACGTTTGAGTTTTTAATTACACAAATGGGATTAAAAAACTGTCACATAATTGATTTTCTTTTTAATTAATTTTTTTATTTTTTAATATTTTCTAAAAGGCATGTGTCACATTTTCAATTTTGTTCATGAAATTAAAAAAACTTTACTGTTAGTATATTGAATAATATTCCTTGTAATTTTTCATGCGAATTAGTATAAAAATATTTAAGTTCATTTATTAAAAAATTCATCCAATCGAGACGCTAGAGCAAGCAAAGCTTGTCTCGATCGAATGTTTATTATCAAGCTATATGTTAGTAGCATTTTGATTAATTAATTAATGATCATCATGGACCAGCTTGTTTATTATTTAGTATATTATTACATCTTAGACATATAAACTAAGAACATAGAGTATCTTTGTGTTTTGTGTTATTTCTTTAAATCAGGATCAGAAGTGAGTTTTCTCTTCTGCCTAAATATTTGCAGCTATATTAGCTTGTTACTATGCTAGATCTAGCATGGAGTATACAGCTAGCTAGAGTCATACAGTTAACTTTGTTATACCATATTTCGGCTGAAGCCCTCGGGCCCAAAATCTAGAAAAGGCTTAATGCCTATTAAAGACTTATTAAAGCCCTGATATGGAAAAAAAAGTCCTATTCCATATAATTTTCTATGTTAAATAGGAATTCCTATTAGTCTAGAACTATAGTAAGTTTCCCTCTTGGTAAAGCTTAAGGACTTGACGTTTTCATATATAAGGCACATCAAGGTATGTAAATTTCTACATTATTCAATTATTCACTTGTCTCCTCCAATTACTGACTAAAGCATCAGAGTGTACCCGACGAATGATCTCCAGCACCTCCTCTTTTCTACGGGAACTAATTCAGACATCCGACTGCTTTAAAGTTGATTTACTCCAAAATAGTCATCAACAAACTTAAATGTTTAAGCAATACTATATCACCTTGTATATGCTTTATCTTGAGTAGAAACATTGTATTGTATGCTTGGAGAAGAATAATGGCGTTCAACGTTATATCTTCCCAATTGAACTCAAGATATATACAGAATTACATATTAATAAAAGTTTTGTTTCCTTTCTAGCTCGAATTGTATGATGAAGAACTTTTTAGTTATTGAAGAGTAGAACTAATATTAATTCTCAGTGGCATAAAATGTTATATATAACGAACAGTAGTAAAAGTACTTAAATGGGACTCACACTCTCTGGATAATGTGACTAATGATTATAAGGTAATGTTTTTATGATCTATAATAGCTCTTACAATAATCGATGGAGTAGAAAAGAGAGTAGGTTGAATAAAATATAAACCTGATATATTTTTTTATAGTTGTATTTGTGGGGCCATTTTAGACTAATGTTTAATTTATCAATATTTAATACTAATGTTGTATCTTTATAGTTTTCTAAGGTATTTTAATTTTTGTTCTTTGTTTACATATGTGAGAAATCATACTATTTTGATCCATTGCAAACATGAAAAGGTAAAAGTTCAAATTCGGCCACTACTTGTGCTTCTGTCCTTATTTAAACGTTAAACTTTTTATCAAAAAAAGAAAAAAAGAAAAAAACGTTAAACTTTGCTTGTGGAACTGAATTTGTAAATAAGCCGTTACTGGTTGATATTAGGTATATTAGGCTAGCTAATAATATAATTCAAATTGATTTATTTGCGTGAATTATATGGCATTCAAGTTTAATTCATGGATTTGATACTAGACCACGTGGCAGAGATTTATTTCAGTCATCATCTGCCTCTGCCTTTACCTCTTTTATCTCGTCTAACGCAGCTTGCGGTCCTAATTCAATCTTACAACCTGGGGCATCGACACAAAATCCAGAAATGCAAGCTATGCTATTTAAATCAAAATTTAACTTAAGAACAAGATCAAATGTTGAAAAACCAAAATGAAATGAAAGAGGATTTGTTTAAGATAAGCCTGATGTTCGAGGCTGGCATGCGTCATCCACTTCCTAGAGTTAGATCGTTTAGAATGGGTGCCATGCTCAGTGAGACCTTGATTCCGTTCTTATGTCACTTGATATGGATATTTATGATGTTTTATTGCTTTTGTGGATGTCTTATTTATGGATTTTTATAGATGTTTATAGATTTTATTCATATTATGAATGCTATGAATGATCTCTTAATGTTATGAATTAATGGATGAATCAATTGCAATTAAATTAATATGAATGAATTTGATTCAGTAAAAAGTTAAATAGTATATATGGATTTAGGTGCAAAATTATGCTCTTGGTTTAAACCCAAAAAAAAAAAAATTCAAAATTTTAGCGATGGAATTCATACTTTTTGTTACAAAATTCATGTATTTATAGCCATGGAATTTATGCTTTTAGTGATGGTCTTTTAATAGAATAAATTAAAAAGTTAACGACAAAATTTTTGTTGCTAATCATTTTCGATGACGAAATTTCTTGTCTCATAAATAGAAAAAAAAAATTACAAAAAAAAAAGTAGTATGAAGGAAATTTCTTCACTGATACATTTTAGCAAGGGACTTTCCAATGTTTTTAAAAAGAACATTGCCAAAAATTAAAAAAAATTATACTTATGGAAATTTCGTCACTAATATTTTTAGTGACCAAATTTTTTTATAAATAAAAAATTGCAAAAAATAATAAAATAAGATGAACGAGAGAGGGACAACTCTTTAACAATAGAAAATTTTGTTGGAGAACTATAAAATTTTTAAAAAATTGTAATTAACGACAAAAAATATGCTTTAAGCGATGAAAATTCCGTCACTAAATATTGCTGGTAATTACCAACAAAATTTAGCGTAAACTTATATTATGATGAATTAAGTTTTAGCAACATGTAATTTTACGAAAAAATTTGTGACAGAAAAATCAGTAGCAAATTCGTCTCTAAATGGCGTTTAAGATGGATCTTGAGTATCACCAATGAAAATTCCACCGTAACACTCATTTTTTATAGTGTAAGTATCCATGTAACTTATATATTATAAATTTATATAATGATTTTCTCCTAGTTTGCATTCAAATTTGTTCTTTTATTTAATTTTTAAATGTAATAAATAATATTTTTTTAATTATAAAAATCTTGAATATTCAAACAATGAATTTCAATTTATTTAAAATCTTGAATATCTTCGAACAAAAAAAAAATCTTGAATATCAAATTCTAATTCTTCAAACAAGTGATTTCAAATTCATGAATTTGAGAGAATCATAAATTTGAAATTCAAGAGAAATCCAAATTCAAATTTAGTTTTCAAACACAGCTTAAAGATTAAAAAACAAAATTATGTTTGTTGACTCAAATTTTGTGAAAGTTTATAAAGTGAGATAAAGGAGGGGAGTAGAAAAGTCATATGGATTAATATTTTATTTATTATTTCAAATAAAAAAAATGTGTACTTAAGGTGAAATATTATCACAGAAAACAAATTTCTATTGTGAGAAAATGAATCATTATTTAATTAATATATAATTAAATTATTTAGTTTTTATTGTGTGATAATTACTTCTTAGCGACAGATATTTTTTGATTACTGGCCTAGGAAAGTTTTTAAAATGAAACAATTTGATTCACTCAGGCCCATTTGCATTACGGTCAAGCCTTCAAAATTTTTCTAACAGCATCGTGGGTTGTATTTGGACAGTACCGAATTTTTTTTTTTTTTAGTGACAGAAATTTGAGGTTTCTAAAATGGTCACCAGCGAGGGATTTCCAACTGAATTTATAAAAAATTTTCTTAACTTTTAGCGACAGATTGCTATTCCATCTTTAAATTCATTGCTAAATGTATCACACCGAAATATCAATTGTGGCATAAAAGTAGCTAAGGAAATTAGTAATGAAAATCCATTGCTAACTTGAGATAGTAAATAATATAAAAATTTGTTTTTAAAGTGATTGTTTTATAAAAAGGAATTAACAATGGATTTACCATCGTTCATTTGGTAGTATATAGTAAAAATTTTATTAAAAAAAATACAATGTGTTAATAATTAGGGATAGCGTTTGTAACAAACTTTCCGTCTATAAAGATATTTTATCTTTGAAAAAAAAAATTGATTCAAACTTACGTTTTAAAGACTTTAAAAGATGGAATTTGCGATGGGATTTTCGTCTTTAAAATTTTTTTTTATCTTTGAAAGAAAACATCATTCAAATTTATGCTTCAAGACTTTTAAAGACATAAATTTGTGATGAAATATGCATCTCTAAAAGCTTTTTATATTTGAAAAAAATTATTAGAATTTGCATTTTAAATCATTTAAAGTTGAAATTTCCATCGTATTCCATTGCCAAAATTCTTTTAAATTCTTAAAAACGGGATTTTTGTCTCTAAAATGTCTTATAGCTTTGAAAAAAATTATTCAAATTTATGTTTTATAGTTTCGAAAATGAAATTTCTGTGGCAAATTCACCCTGCTTTGGTGCCCTCTTGGTCTTTGTGTTCCCCAGGTCTGGTGTCCCCCAGATGCCGCTGCTTTACCCCAACCCCAGTCGCCCCGTACTTAGTTGAGACAAAGATAAATGGTGAAAAATGTATCTTTTCATCATCTAAGTTTAACTGCACTCATACATGACAATATGCAAAGGTAGTTAGGCTTAAGTGTACTGATTTTTATTGGAATATTGTGGCTGTTTATGATTCACAACCCTCTCCTAACATAAGTCTATAAAACCTGATTTTTTTCTAGGATTGATGGGAATTTCCAATAAGTTCCAAAGCAGAGTGTAGTAGAGAGACATAATCTAATTATTACCACCCAAAATGTTCCAATAAGGATCTTTCATGCTTCTTAATTTTGATATTAAGTTAGAAAAAGTTCTCGACTTTATTGGTTATGACAACCAAGTGAGTTGAATCCTAATTTTCTAACGTCATCCTTGGAATACTATTGACTTGAAATTGTGTATAATTTCTTTTGTTTTCTTGTAGCGGTAAGTACTAATTAATGGCCAAGGGTTTAGGTTGTTGCCTGTTATATACTACTATTGTTTTCTTAACAAGGAAAATGGCTTATTAAAATATGTTTTGATAAAATTTCCTTGAAGCACAAGACCATCCTTCTTGTAGCAATAGTTCATGCTATTAGGGTATAGTTTGCGGGCTAATTAGATATTTGGATTAAGTTAAAAGGCCCAAAAAGACTAAGGCTATTTTAGGGTTTTGTTAAGAGGTACTATATAAGCAATATTAAGTTTGAAAATTCAGATTTAACACACTTGATAGCCACTCTGTCTCTTAGAGCTAGCATTCACGAAACAATCCCCTAACTCTTTCCTTTGCTGCCAGCCACACTTTGTTTGGGGCAAAGGTCTCGTTTTGTGTTCTACTCGTGTGGATAGTATTATTAACGAGAAAAAGTCATTGCAATAAATACGTTTTTGCAACGACTAGCAATGGAATTTTATGCAACGACCTTACGATGATTAAAAGTCCTAGGGGAAAAGTTTTAACAATGATAAATTTGCATTTTGCAACCCCTTTAAACGTTGTGAAAAGCTCATTTTATAGTAGTGTGGTTGATTGGTTATTTATGTTAGCACCTTTGGAAGGCTAGAAATGTTTTGATTTTTGAAGGGGTGGTTGGAAATCCTATTCAAGTCTAGCTTCAAGCTCTCCACTACTATAAGGAGTACTCTAGGAGTTCCTTGCTCGATCTTGGACATATTTCTAGAGCTATTACGTGTCTTGCTTTTTGGTAGAAACCTCAATCCCTTGTTATTGAACTCAATTGTGATGCTTCTTTGGATATTAGGACCTCTTGAGCAGGTATCGCAGTGGTATGCAAAGATGCTTTGGGTTGCATTACGAACAGGAAGAATGTTGTTATCTATACAGGATTGACTAATATTGCTGAAGCACAGGCCATCTTTCTAGCTTGTGAGATGATTTTTAGAAGAGGATGGTCCAAAATTGTCGTGGAATTTGATAATAAAAGTGTGGTTAATAAGCTTCAACATCTGGAGCTACCAAGGGCTTGGTCTACAAAGGCTGTTGAAAATAACATCTTTGATCTTATTGCTGGCTTAAATGTTTGTTTTCAATTTGTTCACAGAAATGCCAATAGAGTTGCTGATTGGGCAGCTCAATCCACGAGTGTGGGTTATTATCCTTGTAATTGGGTTTTTTTCTTCTCCATCGACTTTGGTGGCTTTATTCTAATTGTTTTTTTTATGGCTTTTTCCTTTAATGAATGAAAAAAAAAACCTTAAGGGTTAATTTCAATATTTATGTTAACATCGTTTCTCATGCTGGGGAGGAATTTTTTTTTTATTTCCAAAACTAATGTCCTTTAAGTTAAATTAGAATGGAGAATTTGAGGACTTTGGTCAAATTTACTCCTTTTTATTTATGATTTGAAGGCTTTTTTTTTTTTTGTCACTTTGATGAATTCAAAGAACAAATCATTTGCTATGAATTGTTTTCAGACCGAATATACTTTTAATTCTTCTCAGATAAATCCTTGATAACCAGCCTAATCCTGATTCTCAACAACAATTGAAATATTCTTGAAAGCTTTGTTTTTAATTTTAAATAATCCATAACTTCAAAACGTTATAATGATAATTTTTTATGTTCCTTCCTTGTGGTATAGCCTATTAGACTGAATAAGTGTATAAGCTGATTAGTTAGTTAGTTAAGCTGGTCAGTTAGTTAGTTAGTAAAGGTAGTTATTCTGTTGGTTGGTATACCAACTGATATATACTTGTTCTTATCATTTTGACATGTATCGGACTTACTTCTTCTCTTCTTCTTTGTTTTACATCAATACAACTACTAGTCTTTCTTTCATCTTCAATCTACACTTTTATAAAATGGTATCAAAGCTTCATTTTTGATCTTGCATCTTTCTTTCTGCTTCAATGGCTTATGACAACACCAACAGCAATGGTGCTAGTAATTAGGTTATAATTGACATACTTTCTTCCTTAGAAGATTTAAGCATTCCTTTTTATCTTCATAATGGAGACCATTTAAGACTTGTACTTGTATCTCACATCGTGCTTGGTTCTAGTTATAATAGATGGAGTAAGGCAATGTTGGTGGCCTTAATGCCAAGAACAAAACTTGTTTTGTTGATGGTTCTATAGCCAAAGTAGAAAATGAAGATCTCTTATATGGAGCATGGAATCATTGCAATAGCATGGCAATCTCTTAGATTCTTAATTCAGTTGCTCAAGAGATTGCTGAAAGTCTTCTTTACTATTCTAATGCATATGAAGTTTGGATAGATTTAAAAGATTATTTTTAACAAAGCAATAGTCCAAGAATCTTTTAGATTAGGAAGAATCTTCTTGCTTTACAACAAGGTCATTTAAATGTTAATAGCTATTATACAAGACTCAAGATTTTTTGAGATGAGCTCAAAGAATTCCAACCAATTCTTGTTTGTACTTTTGGAGAGACGAAGCCATGGATTGATTTCCAGTAGAAGGAATGTACAATGCAGTTCTTAATGGGTCTAAATGATTCCTTTGCCCAAATAAGAGCTCAAATCTTGATGATGCAACCACTTCTACCAGTAACAAAAGTGTTCTCATTAGTTGTGTCAAATGAAAGGAAAAGAAATATCAGACAACATGTCTTGCCTATATTAGACTCATCCATATATAATGATGTAATAGTGGCTACAAGTTCTTATGAAATATCAGTCAACATGTTTTGTCTATATTAGACTCATCCATATATAATGATGTAATAGTGGCTACAAGAAATATCAGTCAACAAGTTCTTTTGAAAGTTTTGGATTAAGAGGAAAGAAGGATCGGCCCTTATGTACACAATGTAATATCTGGGCCACACTGTTGAGAAGTGTCATAAATTAATTGGATATCCACTTGGATACAAATTGAGAGGGAAGAACATGGTTTCCAAGGTCCATGTTAACCAAACCAATTCACTTTTGGATGATACTTCTGACATTTCTTCAACAGGATTAAACACCAATCAATGCAGAAACTCATTGCTTTTTTAAGCTCACAGCTCAAACTTTATTCTCGAAGTTTTTTCAGAACCATAGCAGCCTAAGCCTATGGTATCATGTTTCAATGGTATTTGTTCTTCTATTTCTAATTCTTCAATTTTAGTGTCTAGTTGGGTCTGATACAGTGAAGCAACTCACCTTACAATTCTTTCAATCTATTACTTGAGTAATTAATTTATTTGTCACACTTCTAGATGGGTTTTCAAATACCATAGCCCAAGTAGGAACAGTTCAAGTATTAGAACATTTAGTCTTGGAAAATGTTCTTTTTGTGCCTAATTGTAAATTCAATTTAATTTCCATCAGTTCTTTACTACAAAAATACAATTACATTGTTAACTATTTTTTTCAATCTTGTGAAATTCAAGACCTTACATAGGGCAAGATGATTAGGATAGGTAAACGAATGGAAATCTCTATGTTTTGAGCTCAAGTTGTAAATTTCCTTCAAACACATGTATATCCTCTGTTTGCAACAATGTTACCATGACAGAAAAAGAACTATGTTACTTTAGATCAGGACACCCCTCTTCTATAAAAGCTCAAACCTTAAAGATTTATTTGAAAATCTCTTCTAGTTCAATGAACTCCCATCCATGTTTTATCTGCCCCATACCTAAACAAAAGAGACTATCTTTTGTGTCTCATATTTCTTTTTTTAGATTCATCTTTTCAGTTAATACATATTAACATATGAAGACCCTACAATCCGTTGTCTATTGAAGGTTATAAATACTTTTTGACAATAGTTGATGATTATACTCGATTTACCTGGTTATATTTGTTGAAAAATAAAGCTGATGCGATCAACATTTTTCCTGAGTTTTATGCTTTAATTCATAATCAATTTGGTGTTTCCATTAAATAAGTAAGGTCAGATAATACTCTAGAACTAATCGTCTACTAATTTTTTTTAAAGCAATAGGCTTTATTCCATTTCATTCATGTGTAGATACTCCACAACAAAATTCTAATGTGGAAAGAAAGCATCAACACATTCTTAACATAGCAAAATCTTTGTTGTTTCAATCAAATGTACCTCTGCCTTTTGGAGTGATTGTATTTTGACTTCTATCTATCTCATAAATAGAATACCAGCACCAATCTTGAACAAAAAATGCCTTTTGAACTGTTATGGCATAAGAAACCCTAATACACACATCTTAAAGTTTTGGCTATTTATGTTGCTGCTCCACTTTGAATAGAATTCGTTCAAAATTCTCTTCAAAAGCAACTTCAACTGAATTTCTAGGCTATCCTCTAGGATACAAAAGGCATAAGTTACGAGACTTGTCAACCAACATAGTATACATCTCTCGTGTTGTTGTCTTTCATGAACATATCTTCCCATTTAAATCTTCATCTTCACAATCTCATGAATCTTCAACTTTTTTCTCAGATCAAATATTGCCAAAAACAACAAATCCTTCTTTGTCACCAAATGTTTAGTCTCCACCAAGTCAAAATGTCTCTACTTCCACTAGAGTTAGGAACCTTACTTCCTATCTCAAAGACTCTCATTGTTATTCTATTAAAAGTTCCAAGAATTCAACTCTATATCCTTTATCATCTATTATTGGCTATACTAACCTTTCTTCTTCATATAAAACCTTTATACATGTTGTTTCTTCTTATGTTGAACCGAATACTTATGAACAAGCTGCTAAGTTTCAAGAATCGTGAGAAGCTATGTTTAAGGAACTAAATGCTTTGGAATCTAATGGTACTTAGATTGTTACTTCTTTACTTCTTGAAAAGAAGCTTGCTGGTTGTCATTAGGTGAATAAAATCAAATTATGAGCTGATGGCAAGTTTAAAAGATACAAAGCTCGCCTTGTAGCAAAAGGCTACATAGATCAAGAAGCTGTGGATTATCTTGATACCTTTGCCTCTGTTACTAAGCTTGTTACCGTTAAGGTTTTGCTTGCCTTAGCTTCTATTCATCGTTGGACTTTGACACAACCCGATATGAACAATGCATCTTTACATAGGGACTTGACAAAAGATAGGCACATGTCATTGCCTCCAAAATATACTCAATAGGGGGAGAATTGGCTAGTTAATTTTGTGTGCAAGCTTCACAAGTCATTATATGGTTTGAAACAAGCATCTCAGCAAAGTTTCTCCAATTCTCTACTGCATTACTTACTTCTAACTTCAAACAATCATCTGTTGATAACTCTTTGTTTACAAGAGTTCATGGAAATTCATTTCTGGCCTTACTTGTCTATGTAAATGATATAGTGATTGCCAGCAATAGTCTTAAGGAAGTCACATGTTTGAAGTATTATCTTAATACATGTTCCAAGCTTAAAGGCCTTGGAGATTTAAAGTACTTTTTGGGGCTGACGGTTGCCAGATCAAGCAAAGGTATCTTTCTTTGACAAAGGCAGTATACCTTATAGTTGCTCTCAAATGTTGGTTTTTTAGGCTGCAAACTAAGGAGCACACCAATGGATCCTAAAACCAAGTTATCCAAAGAGCAAGGAGAGTTGCTTAAAGACCCTAATCCATATGGTAGATTGATAGGAAGGCTACTATACCTCACTATATCTCGATCAAATATCTTGTAATCTATTAATTACCTTAATGAATTCCTCTCATAGCTTAGACTTTACAACCAGCATACTAAATTTTTCAATATATTAAAGGATCTATAAGTTAGGGATTGTTCTTTAGCTCTAATTCATTGCTGAGTTGAAGGGTTTTGTTGATTTTGATTAGGCACATGTCCTGATAATAGGTATCCTATTATTGGCTTCGTTATTTTCATTGGAGATTCACTTGTTCCCTGGAAATCCAAGAAACAACATACTATTTCTAGGTCCTCTACAAAAGCTTAATATAATTCTATGGCCAATGCAACCTATCAATTCATTTGTTTACTTGTTTTCTTCAAAGACTTGTAGTTTTCTTATCGAAAACTAGTTGTTCTTTATTGTGACAGTTAGGCAACCCTTCATATTGCTGCTAATCCCATTTTTCATGAAAGGACTAAGCACATAGAAATCGATTGCCATTTGGTTTGAGAGAAAATACAAGCTTGAATTCTGAAGACAATGTTTGTTTCCTCTCAACATCAAGTTGCAGATCTTCTCACCAAACCTTTATTTCCTACTCAATTTCACAACTTACTCAGCAAGATGGGTGTTCATAACATTTACACTCCATCTTGAGGGGGAGTATTAGACTGAATAAGTGTATAAGCTGATTAGTTGGTTAGTTAGTTAAGTTGGTCGGTTAGTTAGTTAAGTTGGTCAGTTAGTTAGCAGAGGTAGTTATTCTATTAGTTGATATACCAGCTAATATATACTTGTTCCTATCAGTTCTACATGTATCAGACTTCTTCTCTTGTTCTCTGTTCTTCATTAATATATACAACTACAAGTCTTTTTTTCATCTTCGATCTACACTTCCTGTAAAATGGTCAAAACTTTTATGTTCCTTCCTTGTGGCTAACTCTTTAGGGTTTATTTCAATGCCTGAAACATAGCTTGATTGCCTTGTTAGGTGAGGCTACCTATTAAAGAAAAAGGAAACCAATTGTCTTGCTGTTAATGCTTTTATAAAATACATTTGTTTAAGTGATGTTAAAAAAAAAGCAAAATTTATCATTCTTGTCTGGAGATTTGATGTAGAAAAGGAAAAAAAAGATTTGGGGTGATAAAGATCAATAGGGATTGATATTACAAATGATTTTATTTATGATGACTTATTTCCTGTATGACACATAACTTGAAAAAATGGCCAACATGGCAAAATGAATCTGACTGGTAACATCACACTTAGGAAGAGCGATCTTTTCCCTGTTCTTAACACATTTTTACTTTTGTTTCTAATAGTTTAGGCTCACAAATTGTGCAGTATATATGCTTTTCATTTTACTATCCCCTTTCTTTCTTACTTTATTTGATTTTATTAAAGTTGGCTGAAAGAGTATAGAACTTGTGCATATCTAACTGTTCTATTTGTTACATAATTTTCCATGCAAATTGCTGATAGAATGTATCATGATGTTTTTGGTGTGCTGATTAAGGGTGAAAATGCAATCAATGCACTCGAGAAGGCACAAAAGGTAAAGCCATATTTCTATGAATATAGCTAGCTATAATGGGGTAGGATTACACCAAAAAAAAATAGCTTGGACAATTTGTCCATTGAATTTTATATTATTATTATTATTATTATTATTATTATTATTATTATTATTATTATTATTTGTTTGTTTGATGGTCAGGTGGCAGATAGTATGGGATATGAGCGGAATGATCTTGGCAACTACGAGAAGTGATGGGCATGTGAGGTTGTGGCAATTCAACTTTTTTTCTTTGCAAAAAGTCAATTTTCATTCATAAAATGGCATTATAGCTGATAAATCCTCGTATAACAAGGCCCAACAACAAACCAACTGATGAATCACTGATGACAAAAATTGAAGAAGGAAATAACAGAGTAAACCACTAGGAAAAGAAGATGAAACTATAAAGATCAAACTGACCCACCAAGGAAAACGTCAGGGAACCTTGCTTTGACATAACATCTTGTAATGATTACCTGTAGACACCTTAAACCAAAAGCCTATCAAAGCACAATGTATCGGGAAACTCAATTCTCAACTCACCTCAACCAAGAGCATAGCACCGCCTCTGTATCCCCTTGAGCAACTTAGAGCGAAACAGCCAAGCCAAAAACCAAATGAAAAAGAAGACAAATCTAACAGCCATCACTAAACAACCACAACTAGGAAAATTTCACAAACACCTAGGGTGCAGCAACTACCAACTCACAGATATCTTCCACACTAATAGAGAAGCTCTAAAAATCAAACAATATACTAATAAGCATGAACAAATCACTGAAACAAAGCAACATCCAATTACCAACAAGTAATAAATAAATCAGGATGGTCAACACCTATTTTCACCAGGTTATTAGCAAACGAGTTGGATTTTCTGAAGCAATGAATTAGCTGAGCTGAACCAATAATATTCCAAAGCTTGTCGATTTCATTAAACTTCATCCATTCTTTCCATGGTCGATGAGATTTGAAGTTAACACAATTAACTACCACCATGGAATCAGATTCAATAGTCAGAGAACGTCTATTTCACCACTCAGATTTAGAAAAACCTTCCACAGCAGTCAAAATAGCCATAACCTTAGCCGTATTCGAGTCCATAATTCCAAGTAGACCAAAAAATAATCCCAGAACAACACTAGAAGCATCACGTAGAACACCACCACAACTAGCAAGTCCCAATTTACCACGAGCAGAATTGTCAACGTTAAACTTCAAGGCCTCAAGGGGGGGACACCATGAAATTCCAAATCTAAGCAACCTTTGTGCATAGCCTCCACTCAAAATGGATGGATCAATCCACCAGCAAGAGTCATTAACCAAACCATGAGTTTCTAAAGCTTTAACCCAAAAAAGAGATCTCATTTTAGTAACAGACAATAGCTCATCACGGTCAAATAGTTTATTATTGAAAACACATTCATTTCTTGCACATCATAACGACCACAAAGTAGTACTGTAGACAACTAGCCACCTTTTCTTGAGAGCACCATGCCAAAAATACCTTCACATTGTCTAATCATATCCTTTACTGAAACTAGAACCACCCATTGAATATTCCACCACCTGAATACAGCAGCCCAAATGACCCAAGCTTGAGAATAGTGGATAAGAAAATGATGCAATCTTCCTCAAGCACACCACACTACACACATTTACTTTGCTCTTCATCCAAAGAAATACCTCTCAACTTAATATATTGTTTTGTTGGAATACAATTAATAATGGCCATTCATAAAAAATTTTTAAACTTTAGGAGGAGCACAATATTTCCACATCGATACAAACCATATCTTCTATCCTGAATCCCAATTCCTCAAGTCCAAAGCTTCAGTAGACCTTTATACAAAAAAACAAGCCTCTCAAGTCCTTTTCCCAAAGTAATTTATCAACTAAGTCATTTAGAAGCACAACCCCTTTAACACACTCAACTAAAGACATAATGTAATAACCGAGAGTTTTCTCACTTTTGAATTATGAATTTTGGAAATTAATTTTGAGTATTAAGGAATTTAAAATTTAAAGAAATAGAAATATAGAGTAAATAGATATATATTGTATGTTGTTCGTTGTACCTAAATAAATGTATATATACACACACATGTATATATATATATATATATATATATATATATTAAGAAATAAAAATATATATATCATTATATATATGTATGAATATATATATGCATATATATATATAAATAATAAAGATTATTTAATTAATATATATTAAATAAATAATAAAATATGTAAATATATGTTTTAAGGATTATATATATATATGATTTTAGTATAAATTAGCTATGTGGTAAGTAAAGATTTTAAATATATAAAAATATATATAAATACATGTTACAAATATATATATAATTGCTAATATTAAATATATTTATAATATATATTATATTATATTTGTAGATATATATTAAAAAAAAAAAAGAAAACCGGCAAGCTTCATTTAGCTTGTTGGCACAACTAGTCTGCAAAAGCAGACTAGTTAAAAAAAAGTAAAAATAATAAATAAATAAAAAGATGAACAGATGGGAGAGGCCGGTCGACCAAGGAGGGTCGACACCGATGGAGGAGAGAAGAAGAAAGGAGAGCAGAGTGAAGAGAAAGAGTAGATTGGAGAGAAGGATGAAAGGGACGATCGGCGAGGAAAAGAGAAAAAAGAGAAAAGAAAAAAGAGAGAGAGAGAGAGAGAGAAGAGGATCGGCGTTGGAAGCCATTGTCCGTGCTGACCTTTGCCGACGTGGCTGATTCAGGTGGTGGAATGGAGGAAAGAAGGGTGGATCGGGTAAGGGAAGAGTCGGTAGAGGAGAAAGAGGAAATGAAAGGAGAAAAAGAGAGAAAAGGAAGAGCCGCTCCTTCCTGCCGTCAACGCCACTGCCGTCGAAGCCTCAAGCCGTTGCCGGTGATGCTTAAATTGGGAAGACAAAGGCTGAACCGGTTCATCCAGGAAGAACAAAAAAAGAGAGAATAGAACAGAACAGAAAAAAAAAAGACAGAAAAGAAAAAGGGTAAAGAAATTTGTTTATTTCATTGTTATTTATTTAATAAATTGTTGAATAATTCATGGAATTTTCTAAGTGTGTATATGATTTAGAGATATACAAGTGATGATTGGAGCTTGACAGAGCTTGAGAGAGATTAAATTGCGAATTTTTAAGCTAGGTAAAACATTTATATAAGTCAGTCGTAGGATTATATTGTTAGAGATTTTATTTAATTGATCTAATATGGAATAATAATGGAATATGGTTGAATGATTTATGAGAAAGCTATTGAGGTATTGTTAGGGAATAATGTTAGAAAATTGTTGGGTAATTATGAAATTGTTATTGAAGAAATGTTAGAACATCCATGGTGATTAGAAATTATAAGATTGATAAAATATTAATAAACTTATTTGGAAATTAAATTTTGTGGTTGTGTAATGATGTGATATTATTGGAAATTGTTGGAAAATACTTGGATATGGACATGGACATATTGATTAAATCATTTTGAAAATTTTGAGACATGGAGGAGTGCCATTGAATACTTATTTGAATAATCTTATGGAATATTATTTAAATTGTGATTTTGTGATTATGTAGTGATGCAAAATTGTTAGAGTATGACACAATATTAATAATTGATGTGGAATTTTATTGTGGTAGTATTTTAATACTGCTTAAATATTGAATAGGGGACTAATTGAAGGTAAATGAGATTGTTGAAAAATATCAAATGTTTAAATTATTGTAGAAAGAAAATGGCTATGGAAATATATAGAAGAGTAGGAGTGATGTAAATGATTGGTTGATATTAAAAGATATTGTTAGACTATTGAATATATATATTTATATATATATATATATATATATATATATATATATATATGAGGAGGGATCCACTTACACCGGTGTAAAACTAATTAGTTTTACACCTTTTTTTAACCATTAGATTGATATAAACTTATGGTTGAGATTAAACCACTCTTCTCTTTATAAAACTAATTAATCTCAACCATAAGTTTATATCAATCCAATGGTTAAAAAAAGGTGTAAAATTAATTAGTTTTACACCGGTGTAAGTGGATCCCTCCTATATATATATATATATATATATATATATATATATATATATATATAATTTGACCTTGTGGAATATCACTAGAGCCCTTAATAGAAAGTGATGACGGTGCAATTTAATGATTTTATGTCTCTTTAGGGAAAAAGAATTAATGTGTGTGAATTAAAAATCTTATAATTGATTAAGTGTGAGTATGGGATGATGTGAATGCTAATTTTGGCAAGTTAGACTTTATGGAGTATGAACTAAGGTGTTATGTGAATGTGGAATGAACAATATAAATACGAATAATGGATATGGAAACATTATCAAACTTTAGTGAGATGCTTTAATATCCAATGATGGAATTAATCAAGAATGTCTAAGTTTATATGAAATGTGGATTTTAAGAGGTGATATGTGATCTTGACTGCCTTAAGAAAATTATTATGACATAGAATGAATGCGTATATGACTTTGATTATGCTTCTGAGTTGAAAGGAAAAATAGAATGGTTGATATGGTTTGTACAATTGGTGATATGAGCTAGGTAAATTATCTAATTGCGTCACTATGAAATTAATGAATTTAGAAAGGACACTTGATGTAGACAAAACATGAAGTATAGTTATAGAAATATTGTTCGAGTGTGGTAAGACAATTTGGTACCTAATGGGAAATTGATTTTAATATCTATGGGATATGAGAAATGTGATTAAGGGCCATGTGGCATTGGTCACTAGGATAATGTGAAATTTAAGAAATGATATGGAATTTTAAAAGTCTTGTGAAAATTGTTGAGATATAGAATATATATCTTATAATGTGAATTGATTTCTGCAGTTCCGAAGTAGTGGGGTAGAAATGGATACGTAGGATATCACATGATTGCCTACTATCTTGGTGCTGCAAATGGGACTGTAAGAAATGGCATGATATTGAATTAGTAACGAATGAGTTTGGATGACATAGGGATACTGTGAATGCATATTGATGTTGAAAATGATTTTATGATTTGTTTAGGGATGAAATGGATTGGATTTGGAAACTGCGGTTGGTATTATAAATTGCATTTTCCTACAAGGAGGCTAGGTTCAAAACAGTTGTTATGATGCCGAAATTTTTAAGAAATCCATAGAATCATATTTTGCCATGTTATGAATGCTTAAAATGGGAATTTAATAAGTTTTGAATTCATGCTATCTCAAATGTCTTATATGCATACTGAAAATTAAAATCTAATATTTAAAAATTTATGTTATCACATTTTGCGTACGTAAGAGCATTTGCATGTTTTTATATCTTATTTATGCTTAAATAGAGTGTTTTGATAACTGAATATTGAACAGTGAATAGTTTATAAATTTTTATTATTGAATTACTCATTATTTTTTAAACTATGCTTTTATGGATTGATTGAAGATATATGTTATTGAACTTATCTCCATAAATTGTAATGAATTGTTTTACGAATTGTTTTGAGACTGTTGGCCCCATAACTGCTTACAAGCACATGCATCCCTACTGTTACTGTAGCTAAGTGATCTTGGTCCCATCATTCAGTGTCCCAAATGACACTTGACTTGTGTACATCTATGGATGACCTTTAGACTATAGCCATATGTCACCATGCATGAGTCTATTAGGTGTTGCCTTGTCTCCACTATTTTGGTTGGGGTGGCAAATTCCCTAACATCCTAGGCACTCCCAAAACTGAATTATATATATCATAGATTTTAGAATTGTTTATGCTTATCAAACATGATTTCTAATTCTACTATTATTCAGTGAAATTTGATTTACTGTACTATTTATGGAGAATTTATTAAATTGTTTACCTAAATGACAACT
The DNA here is from genome assembly GCA_032173925.1 of Heritiera fomes. Classification (NCBI taxonomy): domain Eukaryota; kingdom Viridiplantae; phylum Streptophyta; class Magnoliopsida; order Malvales; family Malvaceae; genus Heritiera; species Heritiera fomes. The sequence goes on along the minus strand of JAPDPM010000001.1, from coordinate 19,992,681 downwards.
GCATTGTTAATGATTTCTTATAAATGCTTACTAAGCTATGTACGTTCACTGAACTGCACACTTCCAACATGAATCTCTATAGTCGGAACTAGGGACCGGAACACGAAAGGTACTTCAAAGTATCCTTCCATACTCTATCCAGTTTCCTGATCGATTATAGTATCTTTCCTAAATGTCCCATAGTGCACCAGGAATTAAATGATTTTATGCATATAGGTTTCTTAGTATCAGTTCTTTAATTCGAATTTCTTACTGGGTTTCTCCAAGCTCATCCCCCCTTACTCATCATCTCAGATAGCTCATTGGCATACGTGGTAACCACTGTTGTATGGTTAAACGAAGAAATTTCTAGAAGTCTAAGTAAGCAAGTATATCTTAAGTGTTATGCTTTTATATTCAGACATATGTGTGCACAGTAATTGTATTTATAGTACCGGATGTAAATCGTATAGCGAAATGTTAAGAATGTCAAAGAATTAGTTGAAATGTACTTGTAATAAGTTGATATTAACGAAAGTATAAATTTTATATTGTGATTTATATTGTGATTTCTTATTTAATAATCGTAGATAAATTATTCTAATGGTATAAGGATTAATAATATCGAAAGTTATAAGAGAACTTATACTGACACCGAATGCAAATCACATAATTGTGATTGATTGTGAATAAGTGTTTCAAATGGGAAAAATTAGTCCTAAATTTTATGATTTGGGACATGACACCTAAAAAGCTCCTTCTCCCATTAAAAAAGATTCCTTCTAAAAATCATATTACATCCACCCCTCAAATCTAACACATCAGCTACCAAAATATCGTTCACTATAGCTAAAGAATAAAGCTTAGGAAACCTATCCTTAAGAACACCATCCCTGATCCACTTATCCTTCCAATTTTCTTGGATTTGCTTCTAAAGGGATTCCACGATACTGAAAAGGAATTGATCTCCATTCACAACCAATAGCATCAGCAACACTAATACCTAATTCAACCTCTACACCCACTAGATAAACTTTAGACTTATGGAAATTTAATTTGAACCCAGATAAGACCTCAAAAAAGTTAACAATCTTCTAACATGAATCCCCTAATCAACCGAAGCTTCCATAAAAATAATTGTATCATCCGCAAATTGCAAAAGAGACACTATGCCCCGAAGCTGACACAGTAATCCCTTTGAATAGTCCCAATTTTTCTACTTTAACAAGACTCAAATGAAGAACTTCAACAGCTAAAAGAAATAAAATGGGGGATAATGGATCCCCTTGTCTAATTTCATAGGGAATTCAACAGTAAGAGATCCATTAACCAACACTGACACCTTAGCTGAGGAAATACACTCAAAATCCCATCTCATCCGCTTACTTCCAAACCCCATTTGATTGGCAGTTCAACTTGAATGACACTTGGCATGAACAAGCGGCACTTGAATCCACTTCTTCTCAGTGCTCTGTCTAACAAATAAAAACATTTTTAATTACAAAATATTTGTATAAATTTTCTAACAATTTTGTAAGGATTATTCTTTTAGCAATGAAATGAATGTTTTTATTTGTTATATTTTTATATAGTTTAACATATTTTAAATAGAAAGTAAAAAATATTAAATTAAAAAATAAATCAAATAAAAAGGGTCATTAGCGACTGAATTTTCATTGTAAAAGGCATTAGTGATAGAAATTTAATAAATTTTAATAAAAAATATTAATTAAAATTAAGAAAGTGCATTAGCTACGAAAATTTTATTGATAAAGCTCTTTAGTGATGGAATTATTCTTTTAGTTGGAGATTTTCAATTTCGAGTTATTTAAAATAATGTATCATTATTTATTAAATAAATTTTAAATATTTCATATTTTAAATAATATTAACCTATACATAAAATATAATTTTAAAAATTTAATAAAAAAATGATTTGATGTAAAAGTAACTCTAGGAATTATTAATCTATTAAAAAATTATTTGATAAAAATAAATTTAATAAATTTTAATTATTTATTAACTTTACGAACATAAATGTATATTATTAATTTTATTATATATATAAATTCATTTAATATAATTTTGGTTATTTTCTCCTCATTACATTTTATTTTACCATCACCACTCTTTTGTATCAAAACACATTCCACAATTGATTTTCATCTTACCTGTATATTGGTATAATAACTAATCTAATCATCCGATTATTTTAATTTAACTAAAACTAATATCCCCGCTCATTCAAATGACCCTTATTCAAAGCTTGGAAGGCTGAGTTTAGAATGGTAAGGAAACAAATGTACTTTGGTTTTCTTGATTGATGAAAGTTAGTGGCAGCAGGCTGCGCCGCCTGTAATCCAAGAGTCAATTAAAAAATGTTTACTATTAATCATTTCTCTGTGCAGATAATAACGTTTAAAAGTCTGTCATTTGAAAATTCCTAAACACATCTAAACAGAGAACACCTAGGTCATGTTTAGTGCATCTAAACCTATTTTATATTTGGTGCATATATTAAAAAAAATTGGATTGCAAGGAGAGTTAGTAATCCTTTTAGTATAAGATTATTCAATCCTCTCTAAAAGGTAAGGAGTATTTCTAATCTCATGGGACTAGATGTGAGAACCGCAATTTCTTTAAAACCGATCATGTACTCAACGTGTAATTATAAGTGAATGTAATGCAATGCAATAATGTAAATTGCAGATTTCGAATATATGATTATGGTTCATAATCTATAGAAATGAAATTTTTAAAAGTAAAAGTCGAGAATGAAGTGAAATGTATACATACGCCGTATATTTGATGGACATTAAATGGATACGAAAGGAATACACAATCCTATATATATATATATATAAATGTATACGTATATACTGACAACTACATGCAACGTGCATGTATGCATACGCATGCATATAGATAAATGCGTATAAATAAATTATCTAGCGAACTAAAAATAAAATATTGTACACAAGTATATATGTATGTTTGGATATATATATATATATATATATATATATATATATATATATATATAAACTTGTAAGGACAAAGAATTTAAATATCAATGCACTACATCAATATAACCATAAATTATTCAATAAATACCATCAATTTATTTTTCTTAATTTTCCTTACCATTTTTTTCTTTCTTCTTCCTTCTCCTTCTTTCTCTTTCTCTTTTTCTTTTCTTTTCTTCTTTCTCTTTTCTTTTTCCTTCTCCTTCTCCTTCTTTCCTCTTTTTCTTCCTATTTTTCTGTTTGTTTTTTTTCGGGCCTGAACCGGTCTGGACCGATTCAGGCCGGTTCGACCGGTTCGGCCACCGACGGTCACCCTCTCCGCCGGTTCAAGCCTCCCACAGCTAGCCGACCTTGTGAGGATGCCGAATCTGGCCTCCGTTTCTCGATCGACGGTGCTGGCGGTAGCAGATCTAGGATGGTGGCGGCAGCTCCTTCTCTCTTTTCTTCCTCTCTTTTCTCGTTGTTTTCTTCACCGTCGAGCCTTCCTTCCTCCAGATCTGGCCTCACCGGGGCTTCGCAAGGTGGCGGCGACAAGTGGACCGGCCGGCTTCGCCTCGTTTCCTTTTTCCTTTTTCTTCCGGTTTTCCTTCCGCCCAGTTTTTCTTTCCTTTTCGCCTCGCGCCGTCACCGTTTGCTTCTTCTCTCGTCGGCGACGTCGCTCCTCCCTCCTCCTCCATTCTCCGATAAGCTGACACGGGTCGGCTACATCTGTGTTTCTCCTCTGTTTTACAACAGAGGAGAAACGAGGATCGGGTATATCCCGATCCTGTTTTTCCCTTCTTTTTTTTTATAATTATAAAATATATTTATAAATATAATATTTATAATATTTATCTTTTATATTTATATATATAAATATATATAAATATACCATATAAATAAATATATAGATATGCATATATAAAATTTGTATTAATTATATATATGTATAAATCTATACATTTTAAATTTAAAATACTATACATATACTTCATATATATTATATTTATATATATATATAAGTATATATTTCATATAAACCATTTATATATATACTTTATTTTAAAATACTATATATATATATTTCATATATATATATATATATATTATATATACATAAATGTACAAAAATTTACATATATATATATATATATATTCAATGATATAAAATGGTATTTCAACATATGATACATACATATATTCCATATATGAATGTATATATTTATTTAAAAATATATTTATATAATAAACTTATATAAATACATAAAATTACATATCTTTATTTCTTATTAAATTTGGATTTCTTTATATCCAAATTTATTTTCTCCATTTTCATTTCTTATTTAATCTCGATTTTCAATTTGTCCCAATCAAATTCTCCGGATATCTAATATTTATTTGGAAATTCTCGGTTTTCACACATTTTACCTAAGAATATTTTTTTTTTCATTTTCTGGGTCTTCTTTATTTTCAGTTTTATAGCCAACTCAGTTTCATAATTGATTATGTTCCGTTTATTTGTGAGCAAGGTTTTAATGAATATTTGAAGTTATTTGGTAATTTTTATTATTTACAAAAAAAGTTGTTTGATAAATAGTGTGTGGTTTTACTTTTGTTGAGATCTTTTGTCAAAAGAATAAAGAGTAACACTTATCTTTTTATTCATATTGTTGACTTTTAGAACTTTTGATGCATAAAAGTTTTAGCAATTAGGTATATTGTTAATATTTGATATCCCGTGATTCTTTTGTTGATCAAGATTTTGCTTTCATTGTTTTCATCCATAGCAAAGTGCGTGTTTAAATTGGAGATGTCTGTTCATTTTTCATGGTTAAATTGTTGGGGTTTCAAGTCACAATTTATCATTACAGATTTCATTTTTAAATTTATGATTTTAGTTTAATTAATTCACAATTGTACTATGTTCTTTTGGATTTTTTTTGCTCTCTTAGATTCTGTGAAAGATTTTTAGTATTTTTAGTGTATCTTTTAGAATTTATTTTACACATATCTTCTATATTTCTTCGCCTTTTATTTCACCCTATCTCTCTTTCCTCCCTATTCCTACAGCAACGCGCGGGCTTTATGCCAGTGTATATTAAATGTAGGGATTTTTATTAAACTGTAGTATAAGTAGATTCGATTATGTTTTAGGTGTTCACTTCTTGGAGTTGGATGGTTTGTAGAAAACATTGCTTTGTAGACATTATTTTCCTTTTTATTTATTTGAATGTTATATATATTTGCATTTATGAATTGGACATGATGTTTGGGATGTTGAATGAATATTTTCTAAATATTTTGCAGATTTTATTTGATTATGTACGTGTGTGTTTGTGTATATATTAATTGTATGGATTTTTGTTAAATCGTATTTAACAAAAAAATTTATTTTGTTTTAGCAGTTCACTTTTTGAAGTAAAAACCGTCTTCACGAAGCACTATGATATTGTATGACTTTATTTGCATACATTTGTATTTGAACATAGCATATATTTCTGAATTAAACATAATGTTTATGGATGTTAGTAAATATTCTGTGGATATTAGATGTATATTTAAGGTATTTGTTTGATTATGTATATATTAAATGTATAGATTTTTGTTAAACTATATTGTAATTTAATTGGATTCAATTTTAGGTGTACTTAGATGGAAAATAGATTTTAGCTTACAAAATTAATCGTTTTTTAATGAAATTCAACAATATAAATAGCTATGAAATAACAATTTAAATGTTGAATTTTTTTGTCACATCTTTGTGACAGAATTTGTTATGGAATTTTTATAGCAAATTGTGACAATTTTAACAGAAAGTTGCAATTTGTAATGGATTTTTCGTCACAAAATATAATTTTAATTTGTTATATTATTTTAACAATATATTTGTTGTGACAGAAAAATGGATTTACAGACGGAATTTTTAGTCATAAATTCCATTGTAACTTATTTGAGACGGAATTTCCTACCGAAATTTCATTACAAATATTAAAAATTTGAAAATTTTTTATTTGAACAAATTTTTTTTTGTGACGGAAAATAGTTTTAAAGACGGAATTTCCGTCACAATTTGTGACAGAAATTGCATCGGAATTTTGGTTACAAAAATTTGCGACGGAAAATCAGTCACAAAATTCGAAGCAAAATTGGTAGAAAAAACCAAATTGTTTTTCATTTTATTATTTTTTTGACGGAAAAAAATGGTTTTAGAGACGGATTTTGGTTGCAAATATCCGTCTCAAATTTGCAACGGATTAGCAACGGAAAATTACTTTTTGACGGAAAAACTTTTAGCTACAAATTCGTAGACGGAATTAGAGACAGAATATTCCGTCTCAAATCTATTGCTAATTGTTATCAGTGACCGAATTAAAAAATTTGTGACGAAAATTCTGTTACAAATTTTGTCTCTAATGCTCTTTTTTTTATAGTGTTCTAAGCTGCAAATATCATAACATCTCAAACCTTTAAGAAACTTATACAAATATGTTACACCAACTCTATACAACTCTAAACCATAAACAGAATTGAATGAATCAATTTCTTCTCTTACCTTTGTCAATAACCAAAATGAACAGAAATTAGATCTCCTCTATTTCTTTGATTTAGTCTTTCTTATTACACATATAGCTAGAGCTAGTGATGGGGATCGATTTTCATTTAAGGAGTTTGTTGATTCGATGGAGGAACAAGGTAGTTTGTCAAGGAATTCAAGATAGAAACTTGGAGGAAACGAGAGGGAAAGAGCAATGGCTACCGACTTTGGGAGGGAGCTGAAGATGACTCATTTAATGCATGTTCATCCCTTTACCATATCAGCCATTGACCCTTTGACCTCTTGACCATTTGACTATCAATTCCATTTATTCCTTCCATGTCCCGTATATCCTTTATACATCTGGTTTTCATATTTATTTAAATCATTCCAAGTTAGAAATACTTTACAATTATGGGAAATTTACATGAAATTGGGGATTTCACATATTATCCTCTGATCTTAATAAAATGGTCTTAATTAAATATTTAAAAAGAACTCCATTTATTTTGAAATCATTGATTTATTTACTTATTATTTGAAATATTAATTTTTTTATATATGTTAAATTTTATTTTTTATTTGAAATAAATGAGAATCTTTTGTATTGAAAATTATTCTGAAGTACCCCAATACTTCTGGTAGCATTTTAGATAATTTTCTCAAATAAGAATTTGTAAGATCCGATTCTACACTACTGTAGAGTCTAATTTCATAAAAGTGATAATGGAAATTAAATAAATAGAGAGTATTGATTTCCATTTAGTTGAAAAGCTCCTTAACTTGAGATGAGAACGGAGCAAATTAAGTGAAATCCTCTACGGACGAGTAAGAGGGTAGCTCGCCAATGGGCGAGCAAGATGACAATCGCCATAGGTGATGGTGAGTTGGACGATGGCGTGGGTGAATAGTGGAGTTCGCCAGCAAGTTATTTGGGGATGGTCGCCCAAATGGGCGTGAATTGGTGATCTCCCATATGATAGCAAGTGGGCGATTAGGGCTATAAACTGTGATAGCCAAGTAAAGGAAGTCAGCTCACAAATCACCACATCGTATGTTGGCAAACTGAAATTGGTGTTGGTGAGCTGAGATTTCAGATTGAATGGGCGAACTGGAAACTGGAATCAGCACGTGAATATTGCAGCCAAAATTGACTTTGTAAGTTATACAGTTGAAAACAATTAATGGAGAAGATGTTGAAGTCAGTAAGGAATTAACCTTATTGGGTGAGAAGTAAAACAAGGTCAATAGAAGTAGAAAAAGGAGTGTGGAAGGGAGACTTTCACACCACTTGTGCTGCAACTTTTCTTCATGCGTTAAATGCATGAAAGACATGGAAATGATGAAAGAAACAGGATAAGGGACAGGCGGAAGCTTTGGATTGGTTTAGCATGGTTATATAAGAGGAAATGCTGGAGGAAAACTCATTTTGGCAAACTTCATCTTCTTCACGAGAACTATGCAACTGTCAGTTTATGCTCTGATTTCCTTCCACTTCTGCCATGCCCAATTTACTATATTTCATCCATCAGTTGGCTAAACAAGTAAACCAGCTTGCAAACCTTTCCTCCTTAGTTGGATAAGCTAAAAGAATAAGCAAAGGAAGGCCAACATGAGATGGAAAGCAATCTGTTCTGGAAGTGCAGTTGATTGAGGTGAGTTTCATATTTCTGAGGTGTTCTTGATATTCAATGGTAGACTTATATGTTTACAACATAGAACACAACCTTGTTTTAGTTAGATCTTTAGAGAATATGGAAACAAGGAAAGTAATGGAATAAGTGACGACAATGGCGACTACAGTGATCGCCCATGTTGAAAACTAGTAATCACCAATGAGGCGAGTAGATAAGAAGGAACTCGCCAAGGTAAAGTATGTGTTCAAAGGGCGAGAACGCCCAATTCTAGTGAAGTGAATTAATGGGCGAGCTCAAATGCAGAGGTTTTGGGCGAATAGGATTGTGGGCGAACTCCCACAATTAAGCCAATGTAGGCCTCGTGAGTTGAATGTTGGGCGAGCTCACAAACCTACGGTGAGTAATGGCGGGCGATCTCCCACGTGGAAGCCATTTGGTGAATGGCGAGCTCGTTTGGGCGAACTAGTTGGAGCTCTATTGGGCGCGTAGTCATTTGATTTATTTCAATCTCGCCAAGTGATATGAAACGAAAATATTAATAGAATTTATAAATTATTTGCAGCCGATAATTGGAAATGGCTATTGGCGAGCAGGAAGCAGGGTGAAGCAAAGCTTCGTTAAACCAGGTAAGGGAGATGTGTGTGAAGTTAATGCATGTCCTGTGGAGTTAAGTTTTATGTAAATTGTTGAGAAATTGTTTTGTTTTATGACATGCATTATTTTGATAATTATTTGGATTTGGGCGAGCTTTTGTGTTTTTATGTTGGGCGAATTGGTATTGGCGGGCGAGCCAAGCCCTTTTTATAATTTTACAAACCCGTTTTCTAATTTTAAGGGCGGGCGAACCGTTTTGATAGGAAAACCATGGGCGAGCCGGTAGTGGCGAGCCAGTAATTTGTTCTAAATACAGAGGGTGGCGGGCGAATACAGATTCACCCCATTTAGAGTTGACCATGGGCGAGCTGGACTGATGAGTTGGCCATGGCGAACAGAATTCGATGTTGTTTTCTTAAGGAAAAATGAGCGATTTTAGTATTTTTGAAAATAGAAATATAAACCCTTTTGGGCAATGGACTAATGGGCGAATCGTTGAGGGCTAGCCAGTTTTGCCTTGTGTTTTTAAAAGCAAGTGTTGGCGGGCGAACACAAGTTCACCGCACTGGGCGAGCTGCCATGGGCGAGCCAATTAGGTGAGCAGACCATGGACGAGCAGTTTTAAAGGTTAAGATTTTGGGAATGTTTTCAAGGGTTTTGTAAACCGAAAACCTAAACCTTTTTAGGAATTAGATCATTTGAGTTAATGATAATGTGGGTGAAATAATCTCTTAAAGGTTGTCATGAGATATGAAAATGATTTTGAGACTTTAGGCCCTGAATTTATGTATTATTATTCATATAGTTGCGTGACCTACTTGGGGCGGTGGCTCGGTCAATGGACCAACGAGTGCACCTCAGGGCGTCACAGGGCTGATGGACCCGCCAAGTCATCAGCGGTCTCGAGGTCACTTGGCAAGTGGACCCGAGGACCATCTATAGATTATGGCCATAGATCTGAGATAGCCGTGAGGGGCGATGGCCTACGGGTGCACCCCAATAGCGGCAGATTCCGTTCTCGCAAGGGGGAGGGGGAACGATGATAGCATGATTTATTTGTTGCTAGTCTCAACTTGTTGATTTTGTTTATTAAAAAGGATTTGTAAAATCCTATTTACTGTTTACTATAATTTAAAGTAAACTGTTTAGCCAGAGATTTGACTGGTGTTTTAAGAGAGTGGTTTACTATATCCACGGTTTTCCTATTCGGTGTGATTTTAGGAAAAACAAATATTTTGTGGTATATAGTTTTGGTTTTATAAAGTAGCATATGTTTCCTTTACTGAGCGTATGAATCGCTCACTCCTTTGTTTTAACTCTACAGATAAAAGACACGGAGTTAGAGAAGTAGCTCTAAGATGGATGTTAAATATGACAGGTACAGTCTCTTCTCTTTTACATTTCAAACATAAGCATACAGTACTACTGTAGTGAAATAAGATAATAAGGGGATGTTAGATGTAAGGAATAATGAAAAGAAATTCCATATTTTGTATTTGGTAAATAAATATTTATTATTTATCACTATCCTTGTAGAATGTTATTGGCATCGTAGACAGCCGAACCGGTAAAGTTGTATGGAAATAAGTGCAAAATGTGGTAACGGGATGTTACAGATTTAATGGTATCAGAGCTTGAGTTGGTCTGATGTCTGTTGATGCCTTTAGCTTGGGAAGTGTTGAAAAAGGTTAACATCCCCTGTAGTACTGTATAGTCTGAATGTATAGAGGAGTCGAATGACTGTGAATTGAGTTAAGTGGTGAAATATGGTGAAAGTTGATGAATTATGGGTTACTATAGAGATAGTAATCCGAAAATTTTGCATGAGATAGGCGATCTTATCATCATAATGTCGAGTCTATTCGATAAGGTACAGTGAGGAACTCGATAAGGGCCCCACCAGGACTTCTCTGTCCATATCGAACTAAGATCCTGAAATGATGATATTGCGATGAAAAAGTGGGATTGCCATGGCCGGTTGGGCTGGTCCGTTACGATATCCATAGAACCGTGATATTATGAGATTTATGAGAAATACTCGATGGGTGAGAACTACATTGGGATAGCTCGCCAATGGGCATGCAAATGCTTGATCGCTAATGATGTGGGCGAGTTAGATGATGGGGAGGACTTAAATGAGTCCGCCAATATAACATGAATTACTAAAGTGGGCGAGGATCCTGATCGCTCAAATAATTTTAGTGATGATCGCCCAAAGAGTATGGTGAGTAATTTGATCAACAAATTGTGGTGTAAATCATAACAATGTGGCGAGAAGAGCGATCGCCAATGATATGAATCAAAGCAATGTGGCGAATAGAACAAAAGCTGTAATCGACAAGAAAATGAAATCTCTCGTATTTGCCAAATGATAAAGTTGGTATCGAGATTTAGTTGACAAGCTTAGAGGTTGGTGAATTGAAATAGGAATCTGTTTGTAAACTCTTACCAGTGAATCAGTAGAGCTTGAGAAATTACTCAAGAGATTGATGAGTAAAGACTCAACTGTTTTGATATAACTGGTGAAAACGAAAATTATATCGTTTTGAAAACAATGGGATTAATACTCTCTACAGTTGCTTCTAGGTTCCGGAACAAGTATGGTATTCTAAAATACCTATCATATTCTATCTGGATCCCTAGCCGACTGTAGTATCCTTCCTATTTGTGTGCCTAGAGCCAACTAGGATGATTTTAAAGAGAATAAACATGTATATTGATATCAGCAATATTATTGAATAATGTATGGAAAACCTTATTGTTAAGTCAGTGACCATTGGTTTCTAATTGAAATATATATATTAGAGACGTGAGGTCTCAATTGATTAAGCAGACATTAAAATTGTCTGAGTAAAAGATTTTACTACTTAAGTGAGGTTAAAGTGTGCTTATTGGGGTATAAAATTTATGAGTTTTACCCGTATAGCACAAATGAATTGTTGAAGAGTTTGTGGAATTTGCTACCTTATTGATTCAATACTTAATTGGGAGGAAGTAGAAGTGAATGGGTATGTATGAATATAGTATTCGAAATGGTTACGAGATAGTAACAGTAAAGTACTATATTAAGTGGGAAAATAATTGTGGTGCTGAATGTAAAAGAATGAAATTGTCTTGAGAAGACAAGTCATATGATGACAAGGGAACACAAGTTATGAGGTAGTTCCCAAGTATATGAATAAATGTGATTTCCTCTGATCATTATGTAGTTATGGCTGGAATTAATGACAAGCCAGAATTAAAAAGATGGAAGGTGTCATACTCAGAGGAGCAGATACAAGAAGTACTGCTAATCCTGAAAAAGGATATACATATGTGTATATATGTACATATTGGGAATATGAAATTGTATAAGTAAAGTGGTAATGAAATCTGAATGATAATAAATTTAAATTTCAGAAATTGATGTAAGAAAAAGTATATTCTCCAAGTAGTGACATTACATGTACTAGGAGAATAAGAGATAGAATGATCACTTGAGATAAGAGAAGTGATCGAGGGGAAAATGATTACCTGAGACGTAATCGGTGGCTAATATTAAGGTATGCAAAAGAAAAGCAGTCCTAGATTAATCATGAAACAATCACTATGAGGTGGTGAAGAATCCGAAAGAACCATGATGTTATAGAAGTGATTAGGGATTGAGTAACCAAATTATTTCACTTATTCATCATCAGGTTTTGGGATGTAATGAGTGCCTTAGTCGATATATATTGGTGAAACAGAGAGAACGTATGTGAAGTTCCAGTGAGTGGGTACTTGTGATAGGGATCCCTGATTCGCCATATGCTTTGAGAGAATAGCAAGAGGCCTTGGGATTCCAAATTTTTACTGTTAGCACCGCCTCAGATTGATATAGATATCCGAGCGCATTGTGTGGATGCTCCGGGATATATTGAGAGCGAGTGCGTGATATTTTAGAGACTACATGATAGTCATCAAATTATAATCGACTAGCACTAAATGAGATGATAAGTGATAAATAGTATAGATGAGTTACTAACTCTCAAGGATGATAAAAGACTTGAGGGAGTGTAAATTGGTTTTGAGAGAAGACGCCCGAGATTCTTCAGGACCTTGAGAAAATTTGGGATGGGCGACCCACGAGTGGGGTGATCGCTCAACATCGGATAACATGTTGTGAGATGTGGGCGAACTAGGTGGTCGCCAACTCACTTGAGAGAATAATCCTAGAGCGCGGGAGAGCGCCAAAGGGATGATTATTGATGGCCGGAAGAAGCGGGCAGTACTCTTAGAGACAATGAGGAGTATAAAGAGATATTCGTGGTCTCATATTGGAGACGAGAATAAATAAAAGTTGAGAAGGTGATAAGGAAGAAAAATACCTATATTAGAGGTACTTCCTATACTCAGTGAAAAATTGAAAAGAGTAGAATGCTATCTGGATAGTTGTGGATATATTGAGTAAGTCTGCTCATTCCTTGATTATGGAATTTGTTGCGCTAATTAATTCCTTGGCCGGATTGTATGTCAGGGAAATGGTGAGGTTTTACAGTATTCCAGGGAGCATTATAGTTGATAGGGAGTCCCGCTTCGTATCTCAGTATTGAGAGAGATTACAGGAAGCTATGGGATCCCGATTGAGTTTTGCACCGCAAATTATCCGCAGACTGAGAGACAGTCCGAGCGTATGATATGGACGCTCGAGGATATGGTGTGATCGTGTGCAGTTGATTTTATAAGCTCCTGGGATAATCCTCTACCCTGGCAGAGTTTGTTGATGATGATGGCCAAAGGAAAGTATAGGCATAGCACTTGAAAGGGATTATTTAGCAGATGATATAATCCAGATAGCATGAGAAAATGGGAGACCGAAAATTATTTTCGACTTGGTCGAACAGACTTCTTGAGATATACAAGAGGTTATGTATATTAAGGTGTTACCATTGGGATGTATAAAGAGAGGGAAATTGAGTTCCCGATGCATTGGATCGTCGGAGATCTTAGATCATGTGAAAGACGTGCACTACCTCCCGAGTTGTCAGGAGTGCATAATGTATTTCATGTCTCATGAATGAGAAAGTACTATCCATATACTTCTCACGTGATTCGAAATGAGTCCTAGAGATTAGAGAGGACAGGAATTACGTTGAGCAATCGGTACAGATTTTGGATAGGAAGGATAAAGTGTAGTGATAAAGTGTTATGATCTAAGATTTATTCCTTGATTGATGCTCTGGCAGTATGAGGCTACTTTTGAATTAGAATGCCTTATGTGTAAGAAATATACATAGCTTTCACACTGATAGATCTGGTTGAAATTTGGAGGACCAAATTTCTTAAGGTGGGGAGAAAATGTAAGATCCGATTCTACACTACTGTAGAGTCTAATTTTATAAAAGTGATAATGGAAATTAAATAAATAGAGAGTATTGATTTCCATTTAGTTGAAAAGCTCCTTAACTTGAGATAAGAACGGAGCAAATTAAGTGAAATCCTCTACGGACGAGTAAGAGGGTAGCTCACCAATGGGCGAGCAAGATGACAATCGCCATAGGTGATGGTGAGTTGGACGATGGCGTGGGCGAATAGTGGAGTTCGCCAGCAAGTTATTTGGGGATGGTCGCCCAAATGGGCGTGAACTGGTGATCTCCCATATGATAGCAAGTGGGCAATTAGGGCTATAAACTGTGATAGCCAAGTACAGGAAGTCAGCTCACAAATCACCACATCGTCTGTTGGCAAACTGAAATTGGTGTTGGTGAGCTGAGATTTCAGATTGAATGGGCGAACTGAAAACTGGAATCATCACGTGAATATTGCAGCCAAAATTGACTTTGTAAGTTATACGGTTGAAAACAATTAATGGAGAAGATGTTAAAGTCAGTAAGGAATTAACCTTATTGGTTGAGAAGTAAGGAATTAACCTTATTGAGTGTGGAAGGGAGACTTTCACGCCACTTGTGCTGCAGCTTTTCTTCATGCGTTAAATGCATGAAAGACATGGAAATGATGAAAGAAACAGGATAAGGGACAGGCGGAAGCTTTGGATTGGTTTAGCATGGCTATATAAGAGGAAATGCTGGAGGAAAACTCATTTTGGCAAACTTCATCTTCTTCACGAGAACTATGCAACTGTCAGTTTATGCTCTGATTTCCTTCCACTTCTGCCATGCCCAATTTACTATATTTCATCCATCAGTTGGCTAAACAAGTAAACCAGCTTGCAAACCTTTCCTCCTTAGTTGGATGAGCTAAAAGAATAAGCAAAGGAAGGCCAACATGAGATGGAAAGCAATCTGTTCTGGAAGTGCAGTTGATTGAGGTGAGTTTCATATTTCTGAGGTGTTCTTGATATTCAATGGTAGACTTATATGTTTACAACATAGAACACAACCTTGTTTTAGTTAGATCTTTAGAGAATATGGAAACAAGGAAAGTAATGGAATAAGTGACGACAATGGCGACTACAGTGATCGCCCATGTTGAAAACTAGTAATCGCCAATGAGGCGAGTAGATAAGAAGGAACTCGCCAAGGTAAAGTATGTGTTCGAAGGGCGAGAACGCTCAATTCTAGTGAAGTGAATTAATGGGCGAGCTCAAATGCAGAGGCTTTGGGCGAATAGGATTGTGGGCGAACTCCCACAATTAAGCCAATGTAGGCCTCGTGAGTTGAATGTTGGGCGAGCTCACAAACCTACGGTGAGTAATGGCGGGCGATCTCCCACGTGGAAGCCATTTGGTGAATGGTGAGCTCGTCTGGGCGAACTAGTTGGAGCTCTATTGGGCGCGTAGTCATTTGATTTATTTCAATCTCGCCAAGTGATATGAAACGAAAATATTAATAGAATTTATAAATTATTTGCAGCCGATAATTGGAAATGGCTATTGGCGAGGAGGAAGCAGGGCGAAGCAAAGCTTCGTTAAACCAGGTAAGGGAGATGTGTGTGAAGTTAATGCATGTCCTGTGGAGTTAAGTTTTATGTAAATTGTTGAGAAATTGTTTTGTTTTATGACATGCATTATTTTGATAATTATTTGGATTTGGGCGAGCTTTTGTGTTTTTATGCTGGGCGAATTGGTATTGGCGGGCGAGCCAAGCCCTTTTTATAATTTTACAAACCCGTTTTCTAATTTTAAGGGCGGGCGAACCGTTTTGATAGGAAAACCATGGGCGAGCCGGTAGTGGCGAGCCAGTAATTTGTTCTAAATACAGAAGGTGGCGGGCGAATACAGATTCAACCCGTTTAGAGTTGACCATGGGCGAGCTGGACTGACGAGTTGGCCATGGCGAACAGAATTCGATGGTGTTTTCTTAAGGAAAAATGAGCGATTTTAGTATTTTTAAAAATAGAAATATAAACCCTTTTGGGCAATGGACTAATGGGCAAATCATTGAGGGCTAGCCAGTTTTGTCTTCTGTTTTTAAAAGCAAGTATTGGCGGGTGAACACAAGTTCACCGTGCTGGGCGAGCTGCCATGGGCGAGCCAATTAGGTGAGCAGACCATGGACGAGCAGTTTTAAAGGTTAAGATTTTGGGAATGTTTTCAAGGGTTTTGTAAACCGAAAACCTAAACCTTTTTGGGAATTAGATTATTTGAGTTAATGATAATGTGGGTGAAATAATCCCTTAAAGGTTGTCATGAGATATGAAAATGATTTTGAGACTTTAAGCCCTGAATTCATGTATTATTATTCATATAGTTGCGTGACCTACCAGGGGCGGTGGCTCGATCAATGGACCAACGAGTGCACCTCAAGGCGTCACAGGGCTGATGGACCCGCCAAGTCATCAGCGGTCTCGAGGTCACTTGGCAAGTGGACCCGAGGACCATCTATAGATTATGGCCATAGATCTGAGATAGCCGTGAGGGGAGATGGCCTACGGGTGTACCCCAATAGCGGCAGATTCCGTTCTCGCAAGGGGGAGGGGGAACGATGATAGCATGATTTATTTGTTGCCTAGTCTCAACTTGTTGATTTTGTTTATTAAAAAGGATTTGTAAAATCCTATTTACTGTTTACTATAATTTAAAGTAAACTGTTTAGCCAGAGATTTGAATGGTGTTTTAAGAGAGTGGTTTACTATATCCACGGTTTTCCTATTCGATGTGATTTTAGGAAAAACAAATATTTTGTGGTATATAGTTTTGGTTTTATAAAGTAGCATATGTTTCCTTTACTGAGCGTATGAATCGCTCACTCCTTTGTTTTAACTCCACAGATAAAAGACACGAGTTAGAGAAGTAGCTCCAAGATGGATGTTAAATATGACAGGTACAGTCTCTTCTCTTTTACATTTCAGACATAAGCATACAGTACTACTGTAGTGAAATAAGATAATAAGGGGATGTTAGATGTAAGGAATAATGAAAAGAAATTCCATATTCTGTATTTGATAAATAAATATTTATTATTTATCACTATCCTTGTAGAATGTTATTGGCATCGCAGACAGCCGAACCGGTAAAGTTGTATAGAAATACGTGCAAAATGTGGTAACGGGATGTTACAGAATTTCTTAAGAATCGCTATTTACGATTTCTATAGAATTTCATCCTCAGGAGATTCACACTTATTTTGCATTGTCATGAGTGCATATGATGCAAACAAGTTATGAATGATGCATATGAAAAATCTTATATTTATTTTATTTTCATTTTTTATTTTTATTTATATTTATATTATTATTTTGAAATTTATTTATTTTATAAAACCTTATTTTTATTGAAAAATCATCCTAAATATTTCAATACGCTAGTAACATCTAGCAGATTTTTCTCACATAAAAATCAGTTAGGAATTACTACTTGTGAATTTTGTAACATCTCATCATCGAAAAATCTTTTAAATTTTTATATTTTCATTTATTCATTCAAAATTTATATTTATTTATTTAATTTTATTTGTTTTATTATTTATTATAATTTCTTTAAAAAATAATTTATTTTATAAAATACAAAATTTTAATATCAAAATAAAATTATTTTAATGTTCAATACTCTGGTAAATATTTAAGTACTTTATTTTGACCTTAAGGTTTATCAAAGAATCACTACTTGTGATTTCTAATAAATCCTATCATTGGAAATTTTATATTTCTTGTTTGTTTTTTTTAAATCTATATTCACATTTATTGATTTATTTATTTTTACTTTTTTTTAAAGCATATTATTATTTTTTGTTCATAAGGAATTTTGATATCAAGATGAAATCAATTAGATATTCTAGTACGCTGGTAACATTTAAAGATTTTTTTTTCGATCCTAAAGATTGTTGAAGAATCACTACTTGTGATTTTTTCGAAATCTTATCATATGAATTTCTCATTTATCTTTATTAATTTTCTTTTATTCACTAATAATTCATTATTTAAATGCCCATCTCGTTACAATTTTCAGTTAAACTTATACATTTTAGTTTAATAAACAAACTAGATCTATTGAGTCAATAAACAAACTGCCTTTATATATATAGTTTTAAATTCAAGTGGCAATAAATGAACTAACAAATAAAAAAAATCACATGAAAAAGATGAAAAGTGAACAAGTAAAGACAAATAAATAAACAAGAGCTAAGGAAATACATGACTAACCGTCAAATGCTCAGCAAATATAAAAGTAAAAACATATAGTTTATTACCTTAGATTGACAACGCACATGATTTTCCAACCTAAAAGCCTCCCTGCCAACAGCTGTTGCGCTTACACCATGTGCTTGTTGCTCCATAAATGAGTGGTAACGAGTAGTTTTGATTCCTTTTAGGAAGCCCCACGAATCAAGCAAATCAAGCACGAACAGCAGCAAGGTTGGATGCGACAAGGGTAGTGGCGGTGCAGTCTTGTACCGCCTGCAATAAAGGAAGGAACGCAAGGAAGGGCTCAGCAACAGGGGTTCGAGGATGGGTGCAGCAACGGCAGGGCTTGGCAGCAGTGACGTACGGCAAGGGGTTGGTGCGCAGGGCAGGACCGATGCAGGCGCACAGCAGCAGTGGGACTTTTCTTTGCCGAAACCCTATTGCTCTCTCCTTCCTTCCCAAACGAAGGCCGGTCACCAGTGGCTTATGCCTTATAGCAGTATAGAAATGGGGCACCAAGGGATCAAGCAGCAAGGACGCAAGACAGCACAACAGTGAGGGCAAACGATGAAACAGCAGCGAGCTGGGGTAGCAATGTTGCGATGCAGAACAGGAGGCGAGGAGAGGACAACAAAGAGCAACAGGAGACGAGACAGGTGAGGCTCGATGATACAGAACAGTGATGTTTTACAGCAGAGCAAGACGACAGGAAGTAAGAAGGAGGTGCAGGAAAGAAACATCAAGAGCAGAAGCGTCTCTTCACAGCATGGCCGTGCATCCATGGGAGCAGCAGTAAGGAAGAAATAGTAACCTTACAATTACAAAGCAGCCATCTCCCAAAGAATGAAGCCCTTCGTTGCAAATTTTTCTTTTCTTTTTCTTTTTTATTTTTATTTTTATTTTTACACCGTGTAGCCTCTTCTTTATCTTCTTGTTTCTATTTATTATTATTTTTTAATTTTAAGAAAGAAGATCATGATTTTAATGTGTTGACCCCTTGATTTGGGGACTGATATTTTGTCATTTATTTTTGTTTGACCCATCTTTTTATTCCTTTTTCATTGTATTATTTTTGGTAATTGATTTTCAGCTTTTATTTCACTTTTATTTTTTCCTTTTGCATGATTTGTTTTCCTTTTATTTATTTATTCATATTTGGTATAAATCTCTCAAGTCAACTTTGGTTTTAATTTTTGTGAATGCATGATGCATGGGCATTGAAGAATTTGTATGGTGTATGAGTTTAATTTATTTATTTATTTATTTTTATTTTTATTTTCATTTTTTTATCTTTTTAAATTAAAGTTCTTCAGACAAAATTCGGTGTCTACATTTATAACAAAAAATGTATAAATTTATTGTATGGTGTATGAGTTTAATTTATTTATTTATTTATTTTTTTATCTTTTTAAATTAAAGTTCTTCAGACAAAATTCGGTGTCTACATTTATAACAAAAAATGTATAAATTTATTGTATGGTGTATGAGTTTAATTTATTTATTTATTTATTTTTATTTTTTTATCTTTTTAAATTAAAGTTCTTCAGACAAAATTCGGTGTCTACATTTATAATAAAAAATGTATAAATTTAAATTATGTTACTTTAAAAAAAAGTAGTAAAAAAATCATTTTATACTACTTTTAATTTTACACATAGCAAATATGGCGAAGACATAAAAAATCATTCTATCTTATTTTTAATCTTTGCACACATCAAATATAAGATAGGATGATATAATCTAATCTAATCTTATCTTATCCATAATTTTATATCATTCTATCCTTGTAACGTCCTCGTCACTAACCAAATAACAACTAACTTTCATCTCAAATAACAAATAAATCGACTAGTTTGTCCGATGTCAATCTCCCTTATTCTTATGCTTTAGGCATTTCTATCAGAGTATAATATTCATTTTCACATGCATAAAATTTTTTTATTTATAAACCTGTGCCATATACACCAGGATCTCAAATATTCATACACCCTAATCCCCAACATATACAAAACTGTAATATTGTACTGTACATTAGCCGAAGTAACGGCCGACTAAATATACCTTCAAAGGATAAGTAGGAAGCGTGCCTCGAAGGTATCTCAAAAATCCCAAAATGAGCTCCTCTATCCAGAGCGGAATTACTTCAAGTAATCTGTATTAAAATAATTGTAAAAGAGTGAGTTTACGCTCAGTAAGAAACTTATGTAAAAGAGCGTACTATATCACTATATGCAGTTTTCCTGCTTGGCTCTATAATGTCATGTAAAAATCATTATAAAGCATAGTGCTTATATTTCTTTCGCAAATATCAAATATAAATAAATCATGCCTTCAAATATTTCCACGGATCTCAAATCACGTGAAATCAAGTATACAAATACAAATATTTTCAAATAGATGGGAGACAGTTTATATCCAATAGATTCATGCACCGAGTAACTCTCATCGTGGATACCGCAAATATATCCTTTAAGGATAATCCAGAGAGAAAATGGATACAGCAAATATATCCCGTAAGGCATAATCCAATAGATAAATCTCATAAGGATACCGCAAATATATCCCATTAGGGATAATCCCAAGAGATATCAAATAAGTGGCGTACCCACGTATGGGCCAGGGATCCTCCCCAAAGCCGAATCAAATAAGAGACTCATGGCCATTGTCTATATCCCACAGTTTCACTAGTCAGGTGCCGTACTGCGGGTCTGAGGGCTGGACTAGAGCTCCTCAGTCAAATACAAGTAACAAATAATGTGCATGCTCTTTTGAGAGATTCATAGTCTCCAAAACCTTATTCATATAGGTTTTAAATAAGTATGAATATTCTTTCTTAAAATAGGTTCTCAAAACCTTTCTTTAAAATAGGCAGTCGACTGGTCATATATGGCAGTCGACTGCTACCCCATGTTTTGCCTTAATGAATTTCTTTCCCTTTTTGAAATTCAATTATTATATTTTTCAAAATACAAATAAGGCAGTCGACTGGTCCCAAATGGCAGTCGATTGGTTTTGAAACAGAATGTTTCCCGAGAATTAGCAGTCGACTGGCCCCCTTGGCAGTCGGCTGGTTTTGAAACAGAATGCTTCCTGAGAATTAGCAGTCGACTGGCCCCCTTGGCAGTCGGCTGGTTTTGAAACAGAATGCTTCTGGACAAATAGTAGTCGACTGGCTTCCCCTGGCAGTCGACTGGTTTGAAACAGAATGATTTCTGGAAAATGGCAGTCGACTGGCTCCCATGGCAGTCGACTGGTTTGCATCGATTTTCGAAAAACGACGTTTTTGATGTCTCTAGGCAGTCGGCTGCTACTTAAGGCAGTCGGCTGCTCCTTAAGGCAGTCGGCTGCTCCTAACCTAATTGGTACTAGGAAACAAGTCCAAAAATGTCATTTTCTTGCAAAGAAACAGCTGGTACTTCTCTCCAAACCACATCAAAACATATTAAAACATGCGGACATAGTCACCCTACGTCCGTTACATAAATTCCTTACCTCAACTAGCAATTAATCCACAAGTTGGTTGCACCAACACTTGTCCTTTTTACACTTCTTCAAGCTGTAAACATCATGGCAAATTTAAACTTCAATAAACCTATTCTACCAACTCCATACAATACCAAACCATCAATAAAATCAACTAAAACCTTCTAACTTGCTTACCTTTGAAATTCACCCAATCTTTGGATTTCTAGATCTCCTTATTCACTTGGATTCACTCTCTCATATTACAGGCATAGGTTAAGCTATCGACAAGGATCGTTTTTCGTTAAAGAAGTTTAACGAATCGATGGCATGAGATGGTGGTTTGTCAAGGTGAGAAGCTTGGACACTTAGAGGAAATTGGAAGCAACGAGAGTGATGGGGAAATAGGGCTGCCGACCTTGGCTGGTAGAGATGATGATGAGTCATGCAATTCCATTAAATGCCCATTAATGCATGTTCATCATCTCAGCCACTGACCACCTCCTTTGACTCTTTGACCTTTGATTGTTTGACCATCAATTACCTTAATTCCCTTTATGTCCCATGCATCATATATATATCAGAAATTCATATTCATTCCATTAATTCAAGTTGAAAAACTATACAAGCATGGAAAATTTACAGAATTTTGGGGGTTTCACAATCCTATCCTTATCCTATACATCAAACATGACCCTAGAATATTATATTATATAAGAGGTGATTGTAAGAGCTTATTGCAAATTGTGATAAAGGCAGAAAAAATACCAAGTATAGGAGGAAAAAAAATGCATGGACATCTTTCACATGATACTCTGGTAGAGGTTTCGGCAGCTGTGATGTGGGAAGTCTCCCGTGGAATCGAGCTCGGAAGGCTCCTCGATAAACTGCTAAAAGATGTTATCGGTAATTTTGAAGTTATTGAAGGCGATGGAGGCGTTGGAACTATTGTAAAAATCACATTCCCTCCAGGTAACTAATTATCTATATATGATCATGGTCTTATTCTGACAACTTTGAATACCAAAAATTATAAAAAAAAAATACACTTGAAAATTGGAAAGATAATTCTGAACTGAAACTGAATCGAGTTAATTTGAGCCTAAATGAGTAATAGTCTTTTATTTAATATTCGAATCATATGTTTATTATTTAAAAAAAAATCGATTTCATCATGCTCAAATCAAATTTCTAGAATTGAAATTAAAGAAAATTTGATTAAAGCAGCTTTGTTTCCGATTGATGAAAAGAATTTATGGAAAACAAACATTTTCGTTGAAAACACATGTTGTTTGGAATGTTGTTTGGGTGATATATGTTTTGAAAAACATTTTTGTGTTGTTTTGTTTACAATAATGTACTGTAAAAAGATAATTATCGAATCCATTGTTAGTGTAATTTTTATATTTCATTAGTATGCTGACACATATATTTTAAGAATATTAAAAAATAATTAAAAAAATAAAGTAAGGTATTTCTCATCATCTAAAAATTTCACTTATAGTGGATTAAATAATTATCCAATTGTAAAATACATCTTGTCAAAGTTAAACATCCTCATATTATTAATTAGGATTATTATCCAATATATGGATAGTGAAGTATTTAAACTCTACATGAGAATTTAAAATGGTGACACATATCCCACTTTATTAATTTTTCTTTAAATATTCCAAAAAAGATAGGTGTTTCCATCTTTAACCCGTTTGTGGAATATGAAAACTTCACTAAGAATGTAATAGATAATAATCCTATTAATTAATGAGGTATCATGATATGTACCATAAAAAAAAGAGGTATTGTAAGTGTATATAAGATCTATACACTGATGATGCATCAAATACAAACTATTAATCATATGCAGATTGAATGCTATAATTATTTTTTTGCTCCTTAAGGTCAATGTTTAAATCAGTTTTATAAATTACTTATTATCATGATGTGCAAAATCCTTTTAGGAATTTCTGGACCTAGTTATATGAAGGAAATGTTCACAAAAATTGATAATGAAATTCGCGTAAAGGAGGCGGAAGTCATTGAAGGAGGATACAAAGAGTTGGGATTTGACCTTTTTTGATATCGTTTGCAAATCATTGAGAAAGATGCTGAATCATCTATTATGAGGTCCTCACTAGAATATGAAATAGATGACAAGCTTGAAGAACTTGCTTCTCACGTGACAATCGAGCTAACGAAAATATCGGCACAAAGTGTTGGCAAATATCTCAAAAAGAAGAGGAGTTCCAGTAATTAGGTCTTGTGCTATTGTATGATCAGGTTGGCCTACATACAAGGGATAAAACCCCAAAATGTTATATTATTTATGTTGCGAGTTATTATGAATGTGTAGAACCACTATTTGTTTACGTGGTGTTAATAATATATGAAAAAATAATAAAAATAAAATATTAAGTATACGTCCAATTGTAGTTAATTCTAAATATATATTTCAAATAAATGATTGATTGTTATCTTTATTATTATAACACTATTAGAAAAAAATTCATAAAATATGGTTATGTAAAAATATTAACTATGTATTTTAAAAGTGCGTGCAATCTAATATTTCTAATTACAACTTTAAAATCTTAATCACATTTTCAGCTTTCAGACATCATAACTCTAATTATGTTTATATAGAGAGCATATCTAAGATAAAAGAAATACCATATTTTGTGAAGACCGAGAATTTTCTAAATAAATATAAAGTATCCGAAAAATTTAATTTGGACAAATTGAAATCCAAATTAAATAAGAATGAAATTGGAGAAAATAAATTTGGATATCAAGAAATCCAAACTTAATAAGAAATAAAAATATGTATTTTGATATATTTATATAATGATATTATATAAATATACTTTTAATAAATAGATATATATTTTGTACATGAAATATATGTATATATTATGTGTTTTATAAAAGCACATATATGTTCATGAATTTATTTATATATATATATATATACATATATGTATATAAATATAAACATTATTTTATATTAAAGTATAAAAAAAAAGTATATATATATACATATATATGTATTTGGTACAAAATATATATATTTGAATACAAATTATAAGTAAAATATTTATAGATATATAATTATAATTATGTGTATAATTATAATATATATTATTAGTAATATTTATATTTATAAGTATTTATTTATAAGTATAATATTATATATATTAATTATTATTTAAAAAAAATAATAAAGAAGCGGGAATCGGGATAACCCGATTCCCAGCTTCTTTCTTCTCTGTTACAGACAGAGGAGAAAGACAAGCCCGGCCGAGAGAGGAGGAGGAAGGAGAGAGGAGCGTCGCCGGCGAGACGAGAGGGAAGAGGAGAAGCTGGCCGGCGGCGAAGAAAAGGGAAAGAGGAAAGAGAAATCGAAGCGGAAAGGAAAAACCGAGAAGAGGAATAGGAGAAAGGAACCGACGGTGCCGACCGGTTCAGGCACCGCCACCGCCACCAACACCACCGTTGAAGGGAGACGAAGCTGAGAGGAGTTGCTAGCGGTGAAGGAAACGGCGGAGGAAGGAAGAAACAAGGGAGAGAGGAGCCGAGAGCCACGGACCCAGATCCGATGCCGTTGCCGATGATGGGGCAAAACAGAGGCCAGATCCAGCATCCTTGCAACGTCGGCCAACTGTGAGACTCGTGAACCGTTGGAATGGACTACCGCCGGTGACTGAACCGGCTAGCAGAAGCTGAACTGGATGAACCGGCCAACCCGAACCGAACCGAACTAACCCGACCCGACCCGACCCGACCCGATTCAGAAAAGAAAAGAAAAAGAAAGAAAGGAAAAAGAAAAAGAAAAGAAAAAGAAGAAAAGAAAAGAAAAAGAAAAAGGAAAAGGAAAAGAAAGAAGAAGAAATAGGTAAGGAAAATTAAAAGATTTCGCTACATTTTTATGAAATTTATTAGAAATTGTTGGATTATTTTTTAAATGAAAATATGTGTCAATTATTGAAATTATAGCAAAATGGAAATGAGACGAATGGTGGAGTTCGGCAAGGCTCGAAAATCGGAAAGTGCGCTAAGCTTTGGCAAATAGGTAAGATACTTTTATAAAGCATTAGTAGCATTATATTGTATGAGGGTGCATTGATGGAACGATTTTTAATGGAATTGTGATTTTTTTCTATATGATGCATTAATTGAATTGATGTTAAAAATGCTAAGAGGACCCACAACTGATGGTGGGGGTCTTAATAGAGACATAGGAATTGTGAGAATCAACGGCTGTGGTATAAATTGTGTTTTCCTTGCAAGAGGTTTAGTGAAAATTAAGCTGTTATGCTACCGAAATTCTTAGGAAAACGTTGAGGAAAAAGATTTAAGTTTCTTAAGTAAATGGAATTTTGGAAATAATTATTGAAAAATAAACATTGAAAGGACTTTAGGGTATTATCGGAAAAGTTTGATATTGAAATCGATGAGAAGATAGATCGTTGAACACGATAATATGATGAATTATATGGTTTAAACCTTATAGAATCAATAAAGCAAGTAAGTTTAATACCACAAATGGTATCAAGTTGAGATTGAGGTGGAATTATTTATTAGACGGATCACGGATAAAAGTGATGACGATTATATGATACAACTTAAAAGAGAAAAAAATCGAAGTTGTGATTTAGATGGTCAAATGATAGAATTGCGGAATTATCAATCGAGTGATTATTATAGAATTGATAGATTCAAATAAATGGACCGTCTTAGTGGTATGATTGAGATAATGATAATAAGAAAGTAGATTGTGATATCTTATGGACATTTGATAGAACACACGTTTACATAAAAATGTACTCATACATATCGATGTTAAATAGATGTGAACTGAGATTTTTACAATAATATGGATAGTCGCAAGGCGACTTAAATGATTGAAATACTGTTGATAGTGGAAAATGGCAAATTCTTTTAAGTGGGTAAATTGCCAATCAAAAATTGAATTGATGATGTTTTATAGATAATTCTAGCATGATATTACATTCTACAGGCCATATGAAAAGTGAATTGAGCATTGTGATATGATTTTATGATAGTGAATGAAATTGAACCGCAAGTCAAAAATTCTAAATATGTACCAATAGGTTAAACCATAAATGGATTTGATAAGCGATCATTGATCTTGTGGTTCTATGATCTTCGATGTCGACTCTGGAATAGATATCCAACGAGGATATTAGTATTGCATAATTTCAGTATCATGATGGCTATATGAAAACACGATATTTAAATGCTCATAGATACTAAGAGGATTCACACTGATGATGTGGTTCTAGTATCGATAATGAAATGTACAAATGATTGTTATAGTCGATAATTATCGAAAAAGGATATTGAATACGGAATGGTTTGAATACCAAGTGATCTGATTATTAAATAATTAGAGTACTGAACAATCTGAATACTGAATGAAATGAATGTTGAATGATTTGAACAGTGATTTACTGATTGGATAGAAAGAAAGTCTTGAAATCGAATAATTGATGATGATAAAGTTAAATGAATCGCTTCACTGTATTTGATGAAAATATTACCGAAGTTGCATACTGAAATGTTTTATAGCATGCCTTCTTACAACTTGAAACATTATAATAATGTTTATATGAATACTGAAAAGTATTGATTTGTTTTGAAATGAAAGTATATGGTAGATATATATATATTTTGATATATGAAGTCTCATACAGAATTTTACCATATGCTTTACATGATATTTAAAAGAAAGCTAAAGATTTAAATGTTTTATGAGACTGTAGGCACCCTAAAAGAATTAAATTCAATAAAGCATAGTGGAAACCGCCTAATTGGAGCTTTGCTCATTAGGCAGAGATGCTTGTCCGACAATAGTCGTGGATAGGTCTCAGTCACGCCTGATCAATGGGGCTGAGAGAGATGAGGTCTATGGCCATAGATAGCACCCTAGTTGGTTTCCAGGGGACGATGACATGATTTTCACTGCTAGCTATAGTGATTTAAGTCTTTATTGATAGAGATGATAGGGATCTAGCGTAGTCTCTAACCGATATGACATGAGGTCTAGAGTATGATTTTATTGATAAGAAAGAAGAGAAGGAAAGAAAAAAAAAGGAAGAAGAAGAAAGGAAGAAGAAAGAAAAGAAGAAGAAAAGAAAGAAATAGGTAAGAAAAATTAGAAGATTTCAATATATTTCTATGGAATTTATTAGAAATTGTTGAATTATTCTCTAAATGAAAATATGTATCAATTATTGAAATTGTAGTAAAACGAAAATGGGACGAATGGTGGAGTGCGGCTAGGCTCGAAAGTCGGATAACGTGCTAAGCTTTGGCGAATAGGTAAGATACTTTTATAAAGCATTAGTAGCATTATATTGTATGCGGGATTATGATTTTATATAATGCATTGATGGAACGATTTTTAACAGAATTGTGATTTTTTTTATATGATGCATTAATTGAATTGACGTTAAAAATGCTAAGAGGATCCACAACTGATGGTGGGGGTCTTAGTAGAGACATAGGAATTGTGAAAATCAACAGCTGTGGTATAAATTGTGTTTTCCTTGCAGGAGGTTTAGTAAAAATTAAGCTGTTATGCTACCGAAATTCCTAGAAAAATGTTGAGGAAAAAGATTTAAGTTTCTCAAGTAAATGGAATTTTGGAAATAATTATTGAAAAATAAATATTGAAAGGACTTTATGGTATTACCGGAAAAGTTTGATATTGAAATCGATGAGAAGATAGATCGTTAAACACGATAATGTGATGAATTATATGGTTTAAACCTTATAGAATCGATAAATCAAGTAAGTTTAATACCACAAATGGTATCAAGTTGAGATTGAGGTGAAATTATTTATTAGACGGATCACGGATAAAAGTGACGATGATTATATGATACAACTTAAAAGAGAAAAAAATCGAAGTTGTGATTTAGATGGTCGAATGATATAATTGCGGAATTATTAATCGAGTGATGATTATAGAATTGATAGATTCAAATAAATGGACCATCTTAGTGGTATGATTGAGATAATGACAATAAGAAAGTAGATTGTGATATCTTATGGACATTTGATAGAAAATACGTTTACATAGAAATGTACTTGTACATATCGATGTTAAATAGATGTGAACTGAGATTTTTGCAATAATATGGATAGTCGCGAGATTTTTACAATAATATGGATAGTCGCAAGGCGACTTAAATGATTGAAACACTGTTGATAGTGGAAATTGACAAATTCTTTTAAGTGGGTAAATTGCTAATCAAAAATTGAATTGATGATGTTTTATAGATAATTCTAGCATGATATTACATTGTACAGGTCATATGAAAAGTGAATTGAGGATTGTGATTTGATTTTACGATAGTGAATGAAATTGAACCGGAAGTCGAAAATTCTGAATATGTACCAATAGGTCAAACCATAAATGGATTTGATAAGCGATTATTGATCTTGTGGTTCTATGATCCTCGATGTCGACTCTGGAATAGATATCAAACGAGGATATTAGTATTGCATAATTTCAGTATCATGATGGCTATATGAAAACACGGTATTTAAATGCTCATAGATACTAAGAGGATTCACACTGATGATGTGGTTCTAGTATCGATAATGAAATGTACAAATGATTGTTATAGTCGATAATTATCGGAAAAGGATATTGAATACCGAATGGTTTGAATACCAAGTGATCTGATTATTAAATAATTAGAGTACTGAACAATCTGAATACTGAATGAAATGAATCTTGAATGATTTGAACAGTGATTTAGTGATTGGATAGAAAGAAAGTCTTGAAATCGAATAATTGATGATGATAAAGTTAAATGATTCGCTTCACTGTATTTAATGAAAATATTATCGAAGTTGCATACTGAAATGTTTTATAGCATGCCTTCTTACAACTTGAAACATTATAATAATGTTTATATGAATACTGAAAAGTATTGATTTGTTTTGAAATGAAAGTATATGGTAGATATATATATATTTTGATATATGAAGTCTCATACAGAATTTTACCATATGCTTTACATGATATTTAAAAGAAAGATAAAGATTTAAATGTTTTATGAGACTGTAGGCACCCTAAAAGAATTAAATTCAATAAAGCATAGTGGAAACCGCCTAATTGGAGCTTTGCTCATTAGGCAGAGATGCTTGTCCGACAATAGTCGTGGATAGGTCTCAGTCACGCCTGATCAGTGGGGCTGAGAGAGATGAGGTCTATGGCCATAAATAGCACCCTAGTTGGTTTCCAAGGGACGATGACATGATTTTCACTGCTAGCTACAGTGATTTAAGTCTTTATTGATAGAGATGATAGAGATCTAGCCTAGTCTCTAACCGATATGATATGAGGTCTAGAGTATGATTTTATTGATATGAACTCTAGACTTAACATGATTTATACAATACATGAGACATGTTTAAAATGAAATATATTTTGAAATAGTACATGTTTAAACATGTTTTAATAGTCCATGAGATATGATTTCGACACCTATATGATTTATATATGATTTTGTGTCGAACATGGTATGATATGCGGTCTAGAGTATAATTTGATTTGATATGAACTCTAGACCTGATATGATTTACAATATATGTTTTAAAAGTACATGATAAATGATTTCGACACTTATATGATTTATATACGATTTTGTGTCGAACTTGAAATGATATGTGGTCTAGAGTATGAATTGATTTGATATGAACTCTAAACCTGATATGATTTATAGTATATAAAAAAATGTTTTAAAACCGCACATGTTTTAGACATGCTCTAAAAACGAATACATGAATTGAAATTGAACATGTTTTTATCATGCCGTAAAGGTAAATTTGAAATGAATTGAAAATTCATACGTTGAGCATGTTCTAAAATATATATGATATTTATATGAAATGATAGCGGTTTGTATAGTAAAGTTACGTAAATTACATATTAAACCCTGACATGATAATATGCTTCGTACATGAGAGTTCCATGAGGAATGTCATGACTCGACATTAATGATGTTTCATCTATACGATGACATGATATGATATGATACGTGAACATAAGATGGATATGAAGAGAATTGTGAACTTACACTATTGTGATCATAAGTCCCTATACGTTAAGTGATAGGAATTGATGTAATACAGAAGTATGACTGTTAAATGTAAAGTGACTCGATAGGATACCTCAATTAAACATGATACACGATGAGATTGAGGTTAGTATGGATTAAGGGTATATGATATTCAAATGATACATGATGCATTGTTGTGCGATGCATTATGGTATAAAGACGAGAAGATTGAAAAGTGATGAAGCTGATTTATTCATAAGTCTGAGAGATAGACAGATGACAGGAATTGAGATAATGAGATGTTATCGATGAAAAACGATTATCTGTAATTGCAAACTTGCAGGTTTTAATCATTGCACTTTAAGACAGTATAATCCTACTCTTGTATTTATATTAGTATCTTACTAAGCCGTGGTTTTGCTCACCCCACTAAATTTCATCTCTTTCAGACTATTGAAGTTAACATCTGCCATGTGAGCTGCTAAGTGGGCATCGGAGACGGTGTATGGACTTGCTACTAGTCTTCTGAGGTATATGTTCCTTATAAAATACTTGTTTACACGTAAGACTTAAATTGATGCACAGTACATATTCTGTTTAACAAGTCGGGATGTAACTAAGAACCGTTTCCTTGTTAGTTTAATATTTAAATGAAATGACTATAGGTCACCTAGATAGTATAGTAACTACACTGACACCAAATACAAACCTTAAAATGAAAAAGAAAAATTTAGTCCATAAATTTGTAGACTAAGAAAAGTATAAGTATTAAAGGAAAGTCGCGGCCTTCGGGTCGTGACAATAACATATGAGAACTTATAAATCATAAGCATGTGCTTAGTTCTCAAAACATGTTCATAAACAATAGTCGTAATCATAAATGTCATCATAAAACATGGCTCATTTCGTAGAATATGAGCATAAAACATCATTAGTCACCAAAGCATCATCGTACCATCGTTGTGAGATAAGGCATTACACCTATATCGCACACTAAAGCTAACATCATATGATCTACGGTAGCTAACCGTAGCAATCATCACAATAAAGGACACGCCTATGCATAGATCCCCAGTTCACTGATCAGGTGATTCTAAGACCTGCTCACGTAATATACAAGACAAACCATCGTTCCCGAGAGCTAGTCATCAAGACATAGTGCTTTATGTGACTATAGGTGCCATCGATTATCTCAAGGTACGCTTCCTTACCAAGGCATCATAAAAAATCTTATCAATCTTTTTTATAAAATCATCTTATCAAAACAATCTTCAAATAGCTTTCCAAATCATCCTTTAAAATCATCACTTCTTAAATACATCGTCAAAACATGAGGCTTACGTCTTTAAAGCAAAACTAGTTCAAAACTCAATCGTAAATCTTTGCTTTTCTAAACCAAAGCTAGAGTTTGTTTTAAAATCATTTTCGAAATCAAATCAACACATTTAAAGTAAGATGCAGTATACAAGCCTTAATCGTAGTACAATTAAAGAAGCAGTTCGAAGTCGAAACAAATCTATCGGGGAAAGCTATGCATGCACATAAACCAAGTGTGCAAGAGCACCAATTTTAATCAAACAGTTCAGATGCAAGAGAAGTTGCTTAAAGGTTACTTATAATACTTCCTTAGCTTACAGAGTCCTATTCCGTCCTAGCCTACCAATCTCTATATGTCGACTTGGTCTAGCTCAATTAGCTTTTCCGTGATTCGAATGCTCGCTACTTTTGAGGAGTCGGATACCTATGATAGAACATTGCATTCTCATCAGAATTATATCTCAATTCATCTAACATGATATTCATTAAGTACGTAAACTTACCATGTTAAGTACCAAAGCTGAGGGCTTAAGGTCACTCTCCCTATTCAAGGCCATTAACATTTACTTGATTGCATTTATGCATTTTGAAATTCCTGACCTTATGGTATTTTGTTGGCCCTAAGTGAAGCTTTCAGAATCTGATTGCCAAGTCGTATATTTTATATTATTTCTAACTCAAATCCCTAATCAAAAGTGTAAGGCTCATTTTTTAATTCAATTGGTGCTACTCTCAGTAATTTTTCAAAGTTCTATCTAATTCTAGCACATTGGGCAGAGTGATTTTCTGACCTTTGTGCACTAAAATTTACTTTAATAATTCTAGGAATATCCAAAACTTATGAGTCCAAAACCAAGTGAAACCTAATTCAAGTACCTATTCAAAAAGGTAAATTTCACAATCTTTTCATTTCTGAGTCATTTTCAGTAATCTCACAAAGTTACCCCATGTACAAATACATTCAAACAGAATGATCATATGACCTTAGTGCACATACTATCTCATATATGATTGTAGGAATATCCAGTTTGTAAACTTTAGGAGGAACACAATATTTTCACATCGATACAAACCACACATTCTATCCTAAATCACAATTCCTCAAGTCCAAAGCTTCAACAAACTTTTTTACATAAAACAAATCTCTCAAGTCCTTTTCCCAAACTACTTTATCAATTCAGTCATTTAGAAACACAACCCCTTTAACACACTCAACTAGAGACCTAAAAAGCTCCTTCTCCCATTCAAAAAAATTCCTTCTAAAAATCATA
Source organism: Heritiera fomes (assembly GCA_032173925.1). Classification (NCBI taxonomy): domain Eukaryota; kingdom Viridiplantae; phylum Streptophyta; class Magnoliopsida; order Malvales; family Malvaceae; genus Heritiera; species Heritiera fomes. Next base: position 19,959,249 of record JAPDPM010000001.1, on the reverse strand, counting down.
TTACATCCACCTCTCAAATCTAATGCATCAGCCACCAAAATTTCTTTAACCATAACTAAAGAATAAAGCCTAGGAAACCTATCCTTAAGAACACCATCTCCGATCCACTTATCCTTCCAAAAAAGCACTTTCCTGCTAATCCTAACTACCCATCTACACCCCTCAAACCCAAACAACTAAAAATTCCTAATTGATAACACATCCGTCCAACACCTAGACATTCTGTCATTTGGTCCAATACAAGGCAGCCATAAGAGAACATTTCTTCACATTTTTCACAAATTAATCTCCTCTATAGAGCCTCTTTCTCTACCCTATACCTCTATAGACATTTAATTTTGTCCGTGCACACACTTTAATTCACCAATTTGGCTCTATAAAACTCGATTTTGTTAGACTAGCTTTTGGGATCTGAATTTCATATTTTCACAAATTTGATCGATTTTTGTTACTTTATGACTTAATCTTTATTTGCTTAATTTGAATTTGGATTTTTAAATTAAAATAGATGACATTTTAAAATTTGATTCATGAGTTGAATTTTTTGTTTTAAATTGATTACTATTCAACTAATTTGAGTAAGTATATATCAAGTCGTTTTGCAAATTCATGAAATTTCGATCTTAAAATTTTTATGGGCTAAACTCGAATCAACATTAATGAACCCTTAAAATTTTGGTCAAACCTAAGTCACACCTTAACCCAAGTTAAACACTTAACATGAAATCAAACCCCAACAAACCACACACTTTTTCGGAACCCTAAAATTTTGTCTTTACCACTTTTCCTTTCTCCCATGTTCTCACTTTCTCTTCTCCCTAAACCCACTTTCTCTTCACCTCAAACTCTCACTCTCTGTTTTCTCCATATCACTTTTCCATGTTTCATTCCCAAGACTCTTCCCCTATCAACTCTATAACAACAAGCAAAACTCCGAGAGGAGGGGTCGACTATACCTTAGTTACCTATCTTTACTACTTGAACCCCATAAGACCACCACACTTCATCAACCTCTGCCACCAACACCCCAAAACCAAACCCAGTTCAGCTCTCTCTTAATGGCCCCATTGCAGTAGCCAAACCCCAACTAACATCACTACCCAAATTCACCTAAAGAATACACCAAGCAGTACCCTAATCCAGCAACCTGATTCGGCCACCACCTCTCACAATTAAACCACAAGACTCGTGACCCCAATCCCCACCATTTCGGCCCTTGCCAATGAACCCAGCTCAATCCCTTCACCTATACATAGCCCCAACTTCTGAATTCCCAAAACAGCCTTAGATACACACACAAACCATAACTAAAACAACCAAAAATAGTGGAAATGAAAAGGGAAAAGCCTTGTTTTAAGGTTTTCCTTTTTGGGTATTTTGGGACCTATTTTGGACAGGAAGCAACTTATATAATGGAACTTAGAGATTTCTTGAGCGGCGAAGATGGCACTTTGTGGTTAAGAAGCCGCAGTTTCAAGGCCAAATTTAGGATGATGGACGCATTTTCAGGGGAAACTGAGGCTAGAAATGGAAAGAGGAAAACGAGGAAAAGAACATGGTGCAGTTTGGAGTCGACTCGTTGCCAGTGAGCGACGGCAGGCAGTGGTAGAGAGATGCTGGAAAGAGTTGAGGAGTTTTTTTTTTGTAATTAGAAATAATGATAAAATGAAATGATAAAAAGGTAGCTTTTATAGTGTTATAAAAAAGTGTTGGCTCTTATAGGCTATACCAAGAGGGGGGTGAATCGGTTCTTAACTAACCTTATGCCCGTTTTTCGATTCTTCTAAATTCTCTAGCCTATTTGAGTGTTTTCTAAGTTCTCTAAGCTAGGCAATTATATAATATAAATTCAATACAATAAGCACAAATATAATTACAAATAAGTAAAGAGAGTAAGGATAGAGAAATGTACGCAAGCGATTTATAGAGGTTGGGCAACCTTGCCTACGTCCTCTACCTTGAGACACTCCCAAGGATTTTCCCCAAATTCACTATACTTGAATTTGTGTTACACTCTCTCTTTTTGCAGGCTCAAGAGAAACGTCCCTCTTTTTCTAGGCTTAAGAGAAACCTCCCTCTTTTTCTTAGGCTAAAGAGAAACCTCTCTCTTTTTCTTAGGCTAAAGAGAAACCTCCCCTTTTACAAGGAATGATTTGGTTTACAAGAGATGTAATCAAAGAAGACCTCTAAGTAGGTAAATGATTACAGAAATTAGGCACAAAGAAAAGCTTATACAATATTTGTGCTAAGCAATACAAGAGGTAAGTGAATGATGGAAGATGAAGACTTTGTAGCTCTTAATTTGTTGCTGAGGCTTGAGAATTTGAGGAATATCAGTATTGGAGTTGATTGAGTAGTTCCTCTTACTTCCTTTAGCTTATAAGCCTCTATTTATAGTCTCTTGGATGGTTTGTGGACGTTGGTTGGAGCCAAAATTGAATATGACCGTTGTATCTCACAAAACTAGCCGTTACAGGCTATTTTCGGGCAAAGGGATCGATCCCTTTCCATAGGGGATCGATCCCAAGCTTCCAGGTTGTTAATTCTGGGCTTAAGGATCATTCTACCTTGAATGGATCGATCCCATGCCTCCAGAAAGCTATTTCCTACACTTTTTGAGTTAGAAATTATATGGCCTTTGATCCTAATCTAACCCAAAACATTTTGGCATTTTTGTGGGAGTTTTTCTTGACTTTCTCTAATGAAAACATGGTCCAAAAATTCATCAAGTAATTTTCTAAAATATTCAAAACATTTTATAAAGTATTAAGACCAATAAGAATATGTAATTAAATCATGGTCTTAATGTTTGATATGATCACTTGAAAATGGATTGAGAAAATCATGTGTGATAAGACAAATTTACAATATGAATTAAAACATTAAAGCTTAAGTTTTTGTCATTTCAAAATATATATGTCAATTTAAAGCTAACAATCTCCCCCTTTTTGATATGACAAAACTTAATGTAAATTTGCTTTGAAAATTCTTAGATAAAATACTCCCCCTCTAGTAAAGCAGGATTTTATAAAGCTCTCCCTTAATGTAAACATGGTTTGAAGAGAATTTTCCAAAAGAGATTTTCAAACTTTTTCTCCCCCATTATCTCTCCCCTTAATACCTTAATATCTCTCCCCCTTTTTGTCATAGCAAAAAGAAGGAAAAATAAAAAGTATGCTCCCCTAAAAATATGGCTATGTGAGAACAAATAAATATGCTCCATCCAACAAGAAATATGGTAGTACATGGGACTCATAGCACAAATAAATAAGTCAATATCCACAAAGAGTATGAAATATTCATGCAAAGAATATGACTTATGATCCTATACCAATTGTTTATAAATAATTTCGCAATAAGTTTCCAATTGGTAAGAAATTAAGCAAGCACCTAAGTATATCAATTATTCTCTAAAGTTTAACTAAGGTGCATGTCAATACATCATGATTATGAGCTAAAATTAGATGGCATATCATATGCATACATGAGCTCATAAATCATTTTCAAGAAAGAATGTGCTTAGAATTGAATCATATATCATTTAATCACAAATTCTAGCACAAAAGTATTTCATGCAAAAGTGGCTTATGTGAATTCTTCCCTATTTGTCATTTCAATCTAAGGAGCATGAGAAGAATTGTCAATTTAAAGCTCATACCAATTGGCAATTTAGTTTTGGCTTATCAATTGTTGAAAATATGGTTGCCAATGATACTAATTGTTATTTCAATCTAAATACCAATTGTTACTAATTGTTGACTTACACTTTTTGCATGAATCCAATATTTATGTGTAGTGTGTTCATGTCAAGAAAATAGTCATTCTAAATATGCAAGAACACAATCACATACCATCAAATATGCATATGGATCAATTAATCATTAGCACACTATCATAAAGTATTAATCTATATTCATATTCACAAATTTATACCATATGGAAGATTCAAAAAAATCAAGGAATTCAAGCAAACACATTTTCTTCCATGGTTTCAAGCACAAAAATCCTATGCTCATTTTCCAATTCAAGTCCTTAACCAATTATGAGCAAGGAAAGATTCAAAATTACCATTTTAATCAATTAAGAGCCATATCCCTAGTTGTTATCATCATTTAACGTTCTAGAGGGTATATGCTATTTTAACTAAAATTTCTTCACCTAAGTGAATCAATATTATCAAGCTAAAATATATTTTATCATTAAAATCCATAAACTATGAGTGAGGTTAAGCACATAATATCATGAAAACAACTACTCTCATCTCATAGGCATGATTATTGATTTAACTTAAGCAAGTTCAACACCAAGAATAAATGCATGGATATCAATCAAGGTGCATTTGTTCAAGTTTGCATTTATCTTTGAAAGTTGGTGTTGTCATTAAAGCCCAAGTTCTTTAATAATTTGGCCATAAGAGAAATTTAAGTTCATGGATGATAAATTATAACATTTAAGATCCATTTACCATCACAAATTATAGGCCAATAACCATTACCAATTGTTGAATTTACATTTGAAATCAATCCACTAGATGTATAATTATCATGAAACCTAGTGTGGAATTGATGAGTCAAGCTAAGAGACATAATCCTATAAGCATGCTTGACTAAGATGAACAAAAAGGAATGAAGAATATTCATTATGCACAAGTTCATCAAATTCTCAAAAAGATCCATAAATTCTTGAAATATTTCTCAAAATTATGTTTAAGCATTCATTGAAAGTATTTTCAAGATTATTTCAAGATTTATGCAATTCATGAATGTTTTCAACAAGAAGAATGATTTTGCACTTGTGAGTTCAATGAAAAATGATATTGATTGTTGAAAGTGATACCATTTGTTAGAAATGATACAATTTGATGGAGTTGAGGCATGATATTAATGAAAAATGAATTTGAATAGTTTAAAGATCATCAAAACAAAGTTAAAACAATGAATTTTAAGTTGAAAAGAAAGAAGATATCAAGAGAATTAAGAAAACTTCTCAACTAAGGCTTAAAAATGCAGAAAAAAGGCATAAATTGCCTAGAGGGATCGATCCCATGAGCAAGGGGATCGATCCCTAAACTCCAGAATATAATTTTCTGTATGTTTTTCTAAAGGGATCGATCATGCATGTAGAGGGATCGATCCCTCATCCAGATTCTGCAGATTTTTGACAGAAAATCCAACATTTGAGGCGCCAAAACTTTGTTTTTGAGTATTTTAAGTCTAAGTAAAGGTTTAAACACTTGTGTAACATGATTTTGGACTTGTATGAATGAAACACATGGATGAAAAACCATTAACAATAGATTTTGCAATTTTGGAAGGATTTTCACCAATAAATGCAATTTTTGGCCTCAAAAGAGGTCATTTTGAGAGTTAAGCATATTTTGACAAAACCAAAGCATTGGATACCACAAATACGTCAAAACAAACTTGTTCACATAGGTTTTAAGCACATATATCATTAAAACATACATCTTGTGAACAACATGCCATGATTTTCAACATACAACTTCTTCATTAATCCTCATGACATGGCATTTTGCATAAATGACATATTTGGTAATTTTAGGCAAGTAAATACATTATCAACACATAGAAAACTTGCTCAAAATGCAGAAATCCAATAATCATTTCAAATTCATAACTCATGCCTTTCATTCATTCATCAAGACTTGTCCATCAAACACTCAACAATCATTTATCATGCCTTTTGCTCAATCACAATGCATTAGAAATTATCAAAGCAAAAATAATTTAATCAAATAAAAGTTTTAAGGAGTAAGGAATTAAGCTTACAAAACTCCTTTGCTTGAGAGTGCTTTGCCTTGAATTGTTGAATCCCTCCACCTTAGGCCTTTCTTTGAAGAATTGTTGTGATCTTTGCCAAGGATGGATATCCAAGCTCTTTCTTTTTCTTATTAGCACAAACAAACTCCATAAGGATGTGTTGAGCATTTAAACTCTATTGTTTCATTGTATTCCCATGCTCTAACACTCCTACAACAAACACATTCATGCATGTTTTGGTACCCAAATTTTCTTGGGTCCATGAGAGTTAGTGCAAACCATTTTTGATCCTTTTGGGATCCGTTTCAAGCACAATTCATCATTATTTATTGCATGCATTGGCACCCAAATTTTTCTTACTACTTTTCCTCTAAATGTAGTTTTTCTATATGTGCATGCTTGTGAGGTGTGTCCTATTCTATTGCAAAGTGAGCATATGAGAGATGTATCATGCATAAAATTTTTGCTCACTAAGAAATTCCTAAGATGAGTTTCTTTTTGATTTGCATTATAACCTAACCCATCTTTATCAAAGAAAGCTCTTTGGGTCTCAAGCATGTGATCTAATTTTTGTTGACCCATATAGAACCTAGTAAATGAGTTATGCAAATTTGTATTCTTTTTATTTAACTCATTTATCTCTAAGTTAGCCCCTTCTAATTTCTTTTCAAATTCTAGCTTAGTATTAGTCAAGGCTTCATTTTCTATTTTTAATTTAGCAATGATTTTCTTATATTCGGTGTTCATGCATTGAAATTCATTTGTTAAATCATTAAAAGCATTTTGTAACTCATCAAATGTAAAATCATTATTTTCACTAAAGCTACTACTAGCCTCATCATCACTAATGGCCATAAAGCATGAGTAGGCTACCTCTTCATCTACATTTTCCTCATCGGAGCTATCACTATCGCTCCATGCAGCCACGAATGCTTTCTTCTTTGGTTTCCTATTCTTTTCCTTCCTAAGTAAGGGGCAATCTAACTTAGTATAACCCGGTTCATTGTACTCATAACACACTAAGGGGTCTTTTTCTCTCCTACTTGGCTCTCCTCTCATTACCCCTCTTCTTTGATGTCTCCTATCATTCTAACTCTCTTTCATTCTCATGAACCTATTAAATCTTTTGGCAAACATTGCCATTTCTTTTTCTTCCTCATTTTCACTCTCATCACTATCATCTTCAATGACCTCATGAGTGGAAGACTTAAGTGCTACCCCTACTTTCTTTGAAGGTTCTTCATTTCTTTTTAATTTCATTTCATATGTAAGTAAGGAGCCCATAAGTTCATCTAGAGACAAGGTGTTAGGATCCTTAGATTCTTCTATAGCCGTCACCTTTGCCTCCCAAGATTTTGGCAAGCTATTCAAGATTTTCTTAACCATTTCTAGATTGGAATAGCTCTTGCCTAATGCCTTAAGTCCATTAATTATGTTATTAAACCTAGTGTAAATTTCACTCATGGACTCATTTTCTTTCATTCTAAAAAGCTCATAATCATGTGTGAGCATTCCTACTTTGGTTTCTTTCACTTGATTGGTCCCTTCATGTGTGATGGCCAATTTGTCCCATATTTGCTTAGCATTTCCACATAGAGACACTCTATTATACTTATTGGGACCTAATGCACAAAAGAGAGTGTGCATAGCCTTGGCATTCAATTGTGCCACTCTCATGTCATTTGTGTCCCACTCATCCTCATTTTTAGGGACATCTTTTCCATCTACTTTCTTCATAGGAGTTCTAGGACCATTCACTATAATTCTACACACTTCATAATCATTTGATTGGACAAACAACATCATTCTTGTTTTCTAATAAGAGTAATTCTCTCCATTAAAGAGTGGAGGTCTAACTAATGATTGTCCCTATTCTCCTAGGGGTGTGCCTACATTCAAGTGAGCCATTTATGATCGTTTTGCTCGATAGAGGTTAGTCTAAATCAATCTCAAGCCCAAGCTCTGATACCAATTGTTGGCTCTTATAGGCTATACCGAGAGGGGGGCGAATCGGTTCTTAACTAACCTTATGCCCGTTTTTCGATTCTTCTAAATTCTCTAGCCTATTTGAGTGTTTTCTAAGTTCTCTAAGCTAGGCAATTATATAATATAAATTCAATACAATAAGCATAAATATAATTGCAAATAAGTAAAGAGAGTAAGGATAGAGAAATGTACGCAAGCGATTTATAGAGGTTCGGCAACCTTGCCTACGTCCTCTACCTTGAGACGCTCCTAAGGATTTTCTCCAAATTCACTATGCTTGAATTTGTGTTACACTCCCTCTTTTTGCAGGCTAAAGAGAAACCTCCCTCTTTTTCTAGGCTTAAGAAAAACCTCCCTCTTTTTCTTAGGCTAAAGAGAAACCTCCCCTTTTACAAGAAATGATTTGGTTTACAAGAGATGTAATCAAAAAAGACCTCTAAGTAGGTAAATGATTACAGAAATTAGGCACAAAAAAAGCCTGTACAATATTTGTGCTAAGCAATACAAGAGGTAAGTGAATGATGGAAGATGAAGACTTTGTAGCTCTTGATTTGTTGTTGAAGCTTGAGAATTTGAGGAATATGAGTATTGGAGTTGATTGAGTAGTTCCTCTTACTTCCTTTAGCTTCTAAGCCTCTATTTATAGTCTCTTGGATGGTTTGTGGACATTGGTTGGAGCCAAAATCGAATATGACCGTTGTATCTCACAAAACTAGACGTTACAGGCTATTTTCGGGCAAAGGGATCGATCCCTTTCCATAGGGGATCAATCTCAAGCTTCCAGGTTGTTAATTCTGGGCTTGAGGATCATTCTGCCTTGAAGGGATCGATCCCTTCCCTTAGGGGATCGATCCCATGCCTCCAGAAAGCTATTTCCTACACTTTTTTAGTTAGAAATTATGTGGCCTTTGATCCTAATCTAACCCAAAACATTTTGGCATTTTTGTGGGATTTTTTCTTGACTTTCTCTAATGAAAACATGGTCCAAAAATTCATCAAGTAATTTTCTAAAATATTCAAAATATTTTATAAAGTATTAAGACCAATAAGAATATGTAATTAAATCATGGTCTTAATTAATGGTCTTAATGTTTAATATGATCACTTGAAAATGGATTGAGAAAATCATGTGTGATAAGGCAAATTTACAATATGAATTAAAACATTAAAGCTTACTTAAGTTTTTGTCATTTCAAAATATATATGTCAATTTAAAGCTAACAAAAAGGACAAAAAAGGGGATGGTGAAGGATTCGCGCATGGACCTGGATTTGACCTGGGTCCACGTGCTTAAGCCGCTTGACCAGGGAGCACAAGCCTACCATGGAACCGACCTGACCCGTGCACCTGACTCGGGATCCACCTGCTACTCAGGCCACCTGCAACCAAGCCCAATAAATTCACCAATATTTGTGCTCCAAGCAGATTTGGCTTCCCGCCCAAAAGAGGTATATATTTATTTAGTTTTAATTATCTATTTATTTGTTTACTTGTTTAATTATTATTGAATTTAGATTTTTTTTGGGTATATTACACCCAACTCCTTAAGGTTTGATCATAATTCAACTTCAGTCCATTAATTTAAAAAATGGACACTTCGCCCTAAACTTTTATATGTCGCAGGACAACTTAATTCATCTGTGAATCAACTGCTAGGTCAACGGTTAAACTTAATGACTATGTTACCCTTATAAAGCTTTATGTACTCCACAATCCTCAAATGCAATCAGATTACTTCTGTTGGTTATACTAGAAAGGTATTGATTTTTGTTACTTTTAATTTATTTGTTTATTGTTTGTTATTTATAATTTATTATTTATTAAATTTGTGTTTCATGTTCTGCACTAAATTTTTAGATTTATTTGTTTATTATTTATTTTTTTAGTTTAATTTATTTTCTGTTTATTTATTTGTTTATTGTTTGTTATTTATAATGAGTTTTTCAATCTAACCCTAAATGGCAAAATCACACCTCTGAAAACTTTGAAAAAAGCTGATGTGAAGAAATAAACAATGGGTTTTTGAAATCAAAGGTAGAACGAGTGATGAAATATTTGATTTTTGTGAAAAAATTCGAGATTCAGGGAAGATTTTAGAAAAAGTGTAAGAACAGTAAAACACAATAGCAAAGGGAAAGAAGGATAGGGCGACGATTAGAGTTTGGGTCGAAAATTATGAAAGAGATAATTTTGTCATTTTACATTTTCTGTTAATTATTCTTAACGGCGTTAAGATTTTTGGGACGGAGTGTCCATTTTTGAAACTAATGAACTGAAGTTGAATTATGACTAAATCTTAACGAGTTGGGTGTAATTTACCCATTTTTTTGGTTTATTATTTGTTTACTATTTTGTATTTGTACTTACTTGCCTTATTGATGTATGTATACATGAATGATTTTATTTTAGAAAATGTATCCATGACAATTAGAATATATAGGGTAGTATAATAAATTTATCATCATTATTAAAATAAGTAATGACTTTCCGATGATGGGATGTTATGGAAGTCACAAGTAGTGATTCCTAACTGATTCTTAGGTGAGAGAAGTTCACTAAATATTACCAAAATATTGAGATATTTAGTCTAACTTTTCAATAACCTGAATACTTATAAAAAATAAATAAAGTTTTTTAATAAATAAAATCCATATGCATCACTGATAATATGTCTGTATCATATGCATTTCATTTTATAAACAAAATAATAAAGTCTGATGATGGGATGTTATGGAATTCACAAGTAGTGATTCCTAATTGATCTCTAGGTGAGAGAAATCCTCTAAATATTACTAGCATATTGGAGTATTTAGTGCGATTTTTCAAGAATTTAAATTTTTGTTAAAAATGAAAATGAATAAGTTTTTTTTTTTAAATCAAAACAAAGAAATTAATGATAAATTTTAATTTAATTAAATATTTGCCCGATGGTGAGATTTCGTAAAATTCGCAAATAGCGATTTCTCAAACATCTCTAAGTGAGAGAAGTTCTCCTATTATTACTAGAGTATTGAAATTTTTGGAGTAATTTTTCAATATGTATATTCACATTTATTATTAAAAAAATAATAGCAATTTTTATAAAATAAAATAATCGAAAATAACTAGAAATCAAAAATGATAAATTAATAAACAATATAACAAATTAGAAATCAAATGAGCATCTAATGTATATTTGTATAATTTGCATTGATTTTATTTTCGATGATGAGATGTTACGAAATTCACAAGTAGTGATTTTTAACTGATCTCTAGGTGAGAAGAGCCACTAAATATTACTAGAATATTTGAATGCTTAGTGTGATTCTTCAATAATATTGTTTTTATTTAAAATAAATAAAAAAAATTTTGTAAAAAAATTATTATAAAAAAGTGAATGTGCATCATTTATTATCTGTTTGCATCATATGTACTTGCATAAATTTAAAAATGTGAATCTTCTAAGAAATCTCTAAGTGAGAAAATTATTTGAAATACTACCATAGTATTGGAGTATTTTAGTATAATATTTCAATACAAAAGATTCACATTTATTTTCGGGAAAATAAAATTTAGCTGTTGATATAAAAATGAAAAATGATTTTGATAAAAAATGATAATAAAATTGATTGCAGTTTTTTTGAAGGAAATTATTTTTAAATTTAAGTTAAGACCATTTTATTAAAACTAAAGGATAACATATAATTAAGATGGTATCGTTTTTAAATAGGCGTTGTGAGGGTGCCAATCTTTCCCCATACGTTCTGAACCCAACTTTATTTTCATAGACCCCACTTAATTGTTTTTAAAGTTTTGTTGAAAAGATAAATATTTTTATCTGGCCAATCACACTCAATAAAAAATATTGGTGGCGACTCCTTGTTTTTCATGTTTATAAAATCGTCGAGCGATAAAGTCCCCAGACGAAATTGTTACGACAACCTCCACTGCCATTTTCCCAACAAAGCAATTTTTTTTTAATCAAGTTTTGAATACCTAACCCTCCAAATTTTTTTGGTTTGCAAATGATTGCACATTTCACCTTTGACACTTTTTTTTTTGCATTACTACCCCTATAAAAAAATATCTTCTAATCTTATCTAACCTCCTTAAGACACCCATAGAACTTTAAAAACAGATAATCCAAATAATCAATAGCAAGGAATCCAACATTGAATTAACCAAAGTAACTCTACCCTCAAATGACAACAACTTTCTCTGCCATAAAGCCAACGTATCTTTCATTTTACTAAAAATAAGGCCCCAGGTACTGAATTTTCTTGAAATTTCTCCTAAAGGGGTTACAAGATACTGAAAGGGAATTGATCCCCATTCACAACCAATAGCTTCAAAAACACTAATACCTAATTCAACCTCTAAACCCATTAGATAAACTTTAGACTTATGGAAATTTAATTTCAACCCAGATAAGACCTCAAAAAAAGTTAACAATCTTCTGACATGAATCCCTTAATCAACCGAAGCTTTCATAAAAATAATTGTATCATCTGCAAATTGCAGAGGAGAGACACTAAGCCTCAAAGCTGACACAGTAATCCGTTTGAATAGTCCCAATTTTTCTGCTTTAACAAGACTCAAATGAGGAACTTCAACCGGTAAAAGAAATAAAAAAGGGGTTAATGGATCCCCCTAAGTCCCCTTTTCATAGGGAATTCAACAGTAAGAGATCCATTAACCAACACTGCCACCCTAGCTGAAGAAATACACTCAAAAACCCATCTCATCCACTTACTTCCAAACCCCATTTGAATGGAAATTCAACTTGAATCCACTTCTCCTCAGTGCTATGTCTAACAAATAAAAACACTTTTAATTTCAGAAAATTTGTAGAAATTTTCTAATAATTCTGTAAGGATTATTCTTTTAGCAATGAAATGAATGTTTTTATTTGTTATATTTTTATATAGTTTAACATATTTTAAATAAAAAGTCAAAAAATTTAAATTAAAAAACAAATTCAAACAAAAAGAGTCATTAGCGATTGAATTTCCGTCGTAAAGGCATTAGTGACAGAAATGTAATAAATTTGAATAAAAAATATTATTTAAAATTAAAAAAGTGCTTTAGCTACGAAAATTTTATCAATAAAGCTCTTTAACGATGGAATTATTCTTTTAGTTGAAAGTTCTCAATTTCAAGTTATTTAAAATCATGTATCATTATCATTATCTATTAAATAAAATTTTAAATATTTCATATTTTAAATAATATTAACCTAGACATAAAATATAATTTTAAAAATTTAATACAAAATATGATTTGATGTAAAAGTAACTCTAGGAATTCTTAATCTATTACAAATTATTTGATAAAAATAAATTTAATAATTTTTAATTATTTATTAACTTTATGAACATAAATGTATATTATAAATTTTATTATATATATTGTCATAACGTATTAGATTTTAAAGAAAACCTAATAGCTAGACTCAAAATATATGGAGTCGCCACCAACCATTCTACCTAGGTGTGATTGGTCACCTATTCAAACTATGGATAAAGACTGGTCTACATCTCAAATTTAGGGTTCGGGAGTACGGTTACGTGTGAGGAAGGATTAGCACTCTCACAACGCCCATCCTAAAATGGTAGCAACTAATTTTAGGTTATCTCAAATTTGCCTTAGTTAATCTTAAGTTCAATAATTAAATATTGGAAAATAATTCTAAGCATCCTCCATTAAGCTGGTGGGATAGCTTAAAAAATTCCCCTCACCTCAAGAGTATTCAAGTAGTACTATGTAACTTGCTTGAAGAGGCTCCGTCGTCGGATTCATTTTAATATTTTATGATAAATTCCTAACTTTGACTCCTTCTACCCAATTTATTCTTACCATCCTATTATTTATTAATTCTTAATTTTATTTTTATGCAAAAATGAATATGAATTATTTTTATCAAAAATTCCTTTTAGATCTTCCATTAAGCTGGTGAGACTTAAAAGAAATTTTCTTACCTAAAGATTTTCAAATCATTACTTAAGCATAAATCTACTTGGAATCTCATTATAGGAACAATCAACATTCACTCTCAATAACTCCTATTTATCGTTTTATTATTTCATTACTATTTATTATTGTTATTTTATTATTATAGTTAACATGAATTATTGAAGTTTTTTTATCTTCTTAATTAATTACTTTAATTTTAATTTAATAATATTTTTAGGTAAAAATCACATATTTTATAATTTTAAAAGATGAATAAAAATCACTTATTATTGAAAACTAACTCTAGACCATCCATTAAGCTGGTGAGACCTTAAAAATAATTTTTCTACCTAGAAAATTTCAAGAAAATCACTTATGTGTAATTCTCTCGATATTTCATCATTGGGGTAATTCATATTCACCTTCCTTATAATTTTCATATCTAATTTTTATTCATTCCATTCCTTGTTTTGTTACTTATTATTATTTCTATTATATTATCAGGGATAATTAATATTGTTTCTAATTTTTATAAATTATTCTTGTTCTAATTCAATAACAAATCTACTAATTATTCATATTTTAATTTAAAAAAATGAATATAAATTACTTTTTATTGAAGACCCTATTTAGACCTTCCATTAAGCTGGTGAGGCCTTGAATAGAACTTTCTCATTTAGAAATCTTTAAGAAAATTACTTAAGCGTAATCCTCTTAATATTTCATCATCGAAGCAAATTATATTCATTTTCATTATTATTTTAATATCTAGCTCTAGTTATTTTATTCATTTCCTTCCTTATTTTACTTATTATTTTTATCATATTATTACTAATCATTAATATCTTTCCTAATTTTTTAACTAATTGTTTTTATTGTAATTTTATAATAAATTTATTTTTAAAATTATTTGTCATTGAAAACTCTATTTAGACCTTCCATTAAGCTGGTCAGGCCTTGGATAGAATTTTCTCACCTCAAGATCTCTAAGAGTACCACTTGAGCACGGTCCCTTTAGAGTTCCATCGTCGGAAAAATTCTTGCACATCTTCTTAATTTAATTAATATTTTATTTATTTTAATTTTCATGTATTAAATCTTTCCTATTTTTATCTTCTATTTTATTTACATTTGTAATTTTTCTTGTTTGAAGAAAAAAAAATTTCACTACAGTTTTTTAGGTATCATAAATAAATAAATAAATTTGATAAGACCTCAACCATATTAATTTCTCAATTTAATCATGCCATGCAAATAATTTACTCATATTATGCAAATCAATTATATCCACCCTAATATATCATATCATGCCAATATCATACAAATTACATCTCATGTCATATCCATTATAGACTAAATTAAAACACATTAAAGATATTAAAAAAAAATGAAACCTTGTAATTTTGAAATCACGTGATCCCTCTTATTCCAGCAATTTCATTCCTTTCTTTGCAGAGGTGATGCGGTGGAGCAGAATGGAATTGATATGGTTGGGTGATGATGACAGGCGAGGCAACGGGGGCTTAGTGCGATGGTTGGATTGCAGATGATGGTGATTGGCGAGGAGCAACAGGGACTAAAGCGGGAAGATCTCTCAGTAGCGGTAGCAACGACAATGATGGCAGTAGGGGTAGATGACACGGAGTTGTAGAGCAAGAGTGGCGGTACAGCGGAGAACCAAACAGGCTGTCCACAAAGGCGTACAGCGGGATGTATGATGGTATAGCGGTGCGACAGGAGGGGCGAGGCAATGCTGAAGTGGAGAGACCGGTGGCGTGGATGGTACCGGGAAAGGTCCAGTGATGACGAAGATGACAAAAACAAAGGCACGGTGCAGCAGCAGTTTGGCGATGAGAAAGGTAAAGGCGCGGTTCCATTGGTGACCAAGCTGTAACATGAAATAGGGACAATGAAGGCTGGTAGGGTGCGATTTGTAAATTGGGTAGAGGGTGGCTAACGATGGCACACAAGGCAGCAAGGGTCGGCAGGGCAAAGCTCTACGCAGCAGCCAACAATACAAGCTACACAGCAAGGAAGATGGTTCGGGTTTGGCCGTGTAGAAGATGCAATAGTGATGGTATGAATAGGCTAGTATCGTGTGAATGGCAGGGGCCGAAAGCACTTGGAGAAGAGTGAGGATACAGAGGGGGAATGGTGCAATATGGAAGGCGTGGTCCTGATGGTGGTGAAGGCCAGGCAGGGGTCTTCACGCGATGATGGTGCACTGCAGAAGTGGCGTTGGTCTGTCTTTCTCGATTTTCCTCCCCTATTGTTTTTTTTTATTCTTCACTCAACCCACAACCAGCTTCAGTAAGGTTGGTGGTGAGCAGGGGATCGAACAGCAGATTGAATGATGGTGCAAGCTGGTGCGATGAACGAGGAGCAGCGACACAGTAGGCAAAGGAGGCCGTCGGCGGTGGAACGAGGCAAGGTGGCAAAAATAAGGATGCTCCTTTTTTCTCTTTTTTAGGTTTTTCTTTTCTTCGTATCTTTTTTTTTCTCCCCCTCGCGGCTAGCCCCCCTCCAACCCTAGTTCTTTCCTTTAATATAGGTGTTTGTCTCTTTTTATTTTATTTTCTTTCCTTTCCTTGATACGGGTATTAAAACCCATTTTATTTCCTTTCCATCCATGCACAATTTTGAGTTTGACTTGTATCTTTATTGATTCTCACTTGATTCACTCATTGATTTTGATTTTCTTTCTAAGATTTTTAAATTTTTGACTTTGCTTTTGTTTTAAAATTCTGATTTTTTTTTATTTTTTTTATAATTTTTATTTTTTTCAAGTTTCCCTTCTTTGATCACTTTATTTTTTGTTATTATTTTTTCTATTTTTTATTTTCTTTTCATTTTATTTTATTTTTTTAATAATAAACAAGATAGTAATACAAAAAATTAGATTCATCGTCTAATTATCAAACCCAATTGGCCCAATAACATTAAAAGACCCCGGACAAAATTGGGTGTCTACAGTTGCCCCTCTTTGTACATTTGCTATGAAATAGTAATTGTGCAAAGGCATAGACATCCATTTTGTCCGCGTCCATTTTATTATTTTTTCCTTTTTCAAAATTTTTTTGTTTGTTTTTTTTTGGATATTTACTTATTCTAAAAGAAATTGGTTTTCATCATAAAAATGCTCTTTTGACAAGGAAGACCCTAAAACTTAAAAATTTCTCATCTCTAAAATGCTCCTTCGACTAGGAAGGCCCTGAAACTTTAAAAATTTCTCATCTTTAAAATGCTCCTTCGACTAGGAAGGACTTGAAACTTTAAATTTTCTCATCTCTTAAATGCTCCTTCGACTAGGAAGGCCCTGAAACTTTAAATTTTCTCATCTCTTAAATGCTCCTTCGACTAGGAAGGCCCTGAAACTTTAAAATTTT
The DNA here is from genome assembly GCA_032173925.1 of Heritiera fomes. Lineage (NCBI taxonomy): Eukaryota > Viridiplantae > Streptophyta > Magnoliopsida > Malvales > Malvaceae > Heritiera > Heritiera fomes. The sequence continues at coordinate 19,942,166 of JAPDPM010000001.1, read as the reverse complement.
CTCATCTCTTAAATGCTCCTTCGACTAGGAAGGCCCTGAAACTTTAAATTTTCTCATCTCTTAAATGCTCCTTCGACTAGGAAGGCCCTGAAACTTTAAAAATTTCTCATCTCTAAAATGCTCCTTCGACTAGGAAGGCCCTGAAACTTTAAATTTTCTCATCTCTTAAATGCTCCTTCGACTAGGAAGGCCCTGAAACTTTAAATTTTCTCATCTATAAAATGCTCCTTCGACTAGGAAGGCCCTGAAACTTTAAATTTGCTCATCTAAATGTGTTCAATTATGCTCGGAGGTTTTACGGATTGTACCCAGAGGATTTGATGAATCATGCCCGGAGGTCTTATAGATTGTACCTAGAGGTTCTAATGAATCATGCCCAGAGGTCTTACAGATTGTACCCGGAGGTTTTAATGAATCATGCCCGGAGGTCTTACAGATTGTACCTAGAGGTTTTAATGAATCATGCCTGGAGGTCTTATAGATTGTACCAAGGGGTTTTAATGAATCATGCCCGGAGGTCTTATAGGTGTACCTAGAGGTTCTAATGAATCATGCCCGGAGGTCTTACAGATTGTACCCGGAGGTTTTAACCTTATCTCATCATTTCAATTCTATCTTCTAGATCATCTTATCATTCCAGTTTCTTCTTTTTGTTATTTCCTATCACACTTTTTTCATCTCATCACATCTTTCAATCCCTTTTTCATTATCCCATCATATCCATACCTTTTTAATTTCCTTTTTGTTTCCAAAATTTTAACATTTTTGTTTCAAAACTTCATACCTTTTTTTGTCACATTTTATTCCTAATCCTTCTCACATTCTCTGATTTTTTTCTTTTTCTCTCTCTTTTTTTAAAAAAAAATCCAAAAATTTTAGTCATCTAATCTTTCAGAACCTTTTTTTATCACATCTTATTCCTAATTCTTCTCACATTTTCTGATTTTTTTCTTTTTCTCTCTCTTTTTTTTAAAAAAAAATTCCAAAATTTTAGTTATCTAGTCTTTCAGAACCCTTTTTTATCCTATTATCTTAACAAACAAACTTTTCTCTTTTTTTTTTTTGTGTCAAAATGAATGTAATGGAATGTAATGCCATGCATGTCATGAATGCAATGCAAATGATAAACAATGCTTTACCAAGTCACATCATCAGTCTACCTTATTCCTTTCTTCAAAAATTTATCATCCTTCAATCTTCTCTTTGCCTTATCATTCAATCTTTTACTGCCTCATCATTCTTCTTTCTTTAAATTTAGCAATCCTAAAATCACTTGCCCTATCATCGTCGTTCATTCAGTCTTCTTGTTGCCCCACAATTCTTCTTTCTTTTAGCAATCATCACTCATTCAGTGTTCCCATTGCCCCATCATCATCATTCATTTAGTTTTCTTCTTGCCCCTCAATTCTTATCAACTTAAAATTCATCAATCCAAATCACAACAACAAAATCATCTCAAACTACTCACAAGAACACTTCACCACTTCTCATATCCTTAAGAAAATTCATGCTCTCATAACAACCAAAGATTGCCCCAAGAATAGTCTTAAAAACATCATCACCACACTTGATATCTTTAAAACAAGAACTTGCCCTAATAAAATCGCAATACTCTCATTTTTCACTTCTTCAAGTTTTTTTTGAAAATAGAAAATTGCCCCACATAATAATTTTCCAAGATAAAAATATCTGACATTTAACTCTCTTAAAAATTGGTGATTACTATTGAGAACAAATAGAATGAGTCACAACTTGGTCTAGCTGAATAAATGTACTGATTTGGTGCATCAAGGATATTTGGTTATCAAGAAAGGTTCTATTGATCAATGTCTCTTCATCTAGGCTCACAAATGAAACAAATTCCTTGAAAATCAAAATTCCTTTTGTAAAAGTAACTTTCACAGAACACAATCCATTTTAGCACTCTCTTAATTTCTTGATACATGGAATTTAACAATTGTCAAGACTAGCTATGACAGCTCAAATTTCGGGGTAAGGAAATCAAAGATACAAATCTCAAGTCAAAATTTCAAGGTGATGGTTTTTGAATTTTTCAAAAGGTTTTAACTGAAAGCATCACTCATCTAGTTTTTCTTCCTTCTTGTTATTGCCTTAGCATAGTCACAAACAATGGCCTTGAGTTGTTTCAAATTTGCTCTAGACTGCCCTTTCATGGGTTTTCATCCTAGAGCTTCATTCTCTTTTTTTTTCTTCTTGCTTTTTTTTTTGTTGAGTATTCTACCATGCATTTGAGAATTCAAATTTCATTCCAAGCCAAATAATGATGATGGTTTCTCAAAGAAAAGCTTTTCAATACAAGCATCCCTATTTGATCAAAATGGACTTTTAGGCACGTAACGTAGGCCAAGGTTTAGGGTTTTCAAAGAATGGATAAATAGGCCCAAAATAAGTGTTTTCAAGGTTTATCGAACCAAGGATCATTTCTTCAATTGTGACCATCTGTCCTTCCCACTCTTCGAAGCATTTTCCTTTTCTTTTCCAACATTTCATTCTCATTCATTTCCTTTTTTTCTTTTCTTTTTTTTTTCACATCTACCTTTTCATTTTTTTCAATTTCTTATTTTTTTTTTCATCTTGATTTCCATCTGCACATATCCTTCTTCTCACATTTGCCTATTAACAGAGGACATCATTTTCTTGCATTTGACATAAGACCAATCACCAATGTTTCTAAAACTCCTCTTATGTATTTGCCTCTCCAATGTGGAGGGTGATCCTTGGTCAAGGTTCATTTAGAAAAGAAATAAATAAGCTCAAAAGGGGTAACAAAGGGATGATTTCATTTTAGTAATAGGAATATGAAAGATGGCTATTTGTCATATCAAATATTGGCACTTCTATTGAAAACCAATCCTCAAGATGAAAATTCGGCTTTTGAAATCATTTGAAAATCCCTCGTGCATGGTTTCAAAATCAATTTTTTTCTTCTTTTCTTTTCTTTTCTTTTTTTTTCTTTACTTCCTTTTTCTTTGTTTTTTTTTCACAACTCATGCCTAGAATGTATCAGTTCAACTTTATGAAAGCCATATGCAACAATCTTCATTATCATGGTTTAAAATAGGAAAAAGGATATCAATCAAATTAAGAAAGGTCATTAAAAGATGTTAAGGTTATGAAAAGCTTGGCTCTTTCAATCATTTTGCCTCAAAATATAGCAAAAGATGGTTTGAGTTAGAAAGTTCAAGTTATGAGAAAGAATTTTGGGTTGATGTGTTTGGGACTCTTAGCTTGGCCTTAACATCTATCAAATTTCCAAATACAAAGTCCTTAAGAGAATGCTTCATGAATTGGTCCTTCAAAATAATTCAAAAGTTTTGTAAATCCATCAATCATTTCATTGCTCATTGCCTTAACGAAGATCATTGACTTCAAAAGTTCACCATGGTGAGCAAAACTGAATGAATTTCAAGCTTATGTGTCTTTATAGATTCCAAGTTTTCACTGAATTGAAAAGTATACTGGAAATGTAATGGCGAGGTCTATTCATTCTCAATAACAATCACCAATGTTTTCAAAATAACATTATTTTATTTCATCTACTTGGAAAGAAAAATATGAAAAGCTTTTCAAAACAACTTGATGCAAATTTCAAGAATCTTGGGTACATGTCACATCCACAAATTACACATAGGAAACTTGGCTTATGGAGAAGCAAACTTCCATTGCTCAATAAGCTCTTGAGTCAAGGCACCACTACTGATGAGTTCTTCAACCTTTTCCTTCAATTGCCTGCACTTTTCTGTTGAATGCCCAATTGCCCCCATGTGATATTCACATTTGTTATTCGGTTCATAACTCCTTGCTGCTAGGTTTGGAGTTGTTTTTAAAGGCGTAGGCACCAAATATTGGTTCTTTATTAGCAAAGGCAATAGTTTAGAAATTGGAATTGGCAACCTCTCCACACCGTTTCTTGGCCTTCTTGGATTGTTTGGTAGGGCGGAGAGTGATTGATGACAAAAGTTAGGTTGAAAACCATTTTGAGGAATTGACTGATAAGGATACGAACAAAGATGGTGGGTTTGTTGCATGGGGTATGGGTGATATAGGGTATAACTTTCATACTGCTTTTCATTAGTCACAGCTTGAACATCTTGATTCTCGTTATTGAATGTTACACCTCTCATTGTATTTGCCCATTCGATCTTCCCGCTTTTTATAGCATATTCGATCATCTCCCCAAAGAGTACCATATCTGCAAAGTTTTTGGTGACATTTCCAATCATTCTCTCATAGTATGGAGCCTTAAGTGTGTTGACAAACAGAATTGTTGTCTCTTTTTCTGTAAGGGGAGGCTGAACCTGAGCAGCAATGTCTCGCCATCTCTGAGCATATTCTCTAAAGCTTTCGGTAGCCCTCTTTTCCATATTCTGTAAGAACAATCGATCTGGTGCCATATCTTTTGCATGTTGATATTGAACTATGAAGGCCCTCGCAAGATCCTTCCATGAATGGATGCATCCTCTATCTAATTGGACATACCACCTTGCTGCGGACCCAATGAGGCTATCTTGAAAACAGTGGATTAGCAACTTTTCATTATGAGTATGCCCTGCCATTTTTCGACAAAACATTGTAATATGGGCTAATGGGCATTTAGTTCCATCATATTTTTCAAAGTTGGGGACTTTGAATTTCGCGGGTAACACCAAATCAGGAACCAAACTCAATTTCTCCACATCAATGTTTCCATAAATAGTGCTCCCTTCAATGGCCCTCAGTCTCTCCTCTAACGTATCACACATACAATGCATCCCCTCATGAGAACCTAGTTCAATCGCTTCCCTCCTAAACTTCTCTTGCTTGATGGGGTCCCCCATTTGTGGCTCCACTCTAACGTTAGTGTCTTCATCAACTCCCTTCCCTTTTGCCAAGCTCATCATCATCTCCATCATCTTGGCCATTTGTTCCCTAGACTCTTCTTGGGCCCTAACAATCTCTTGTTACACCTTTTCAATTCCATCAATTCGTGCCAATTGCTCATTTTCCATTACTCTTGTTTGCAAACAAGTATCATGTGGGTGACTGGCAATTTTGATGGCCGAGCTCACCTTTATTAGCATATTCTAAGTCAAGATGCCATGATGTGCACATACAAACCTATGCATGAGATGCATGCTCAATTTATGTATGGCCAAAAATATTTAGATGTATAGGTGTAATATTGAAATTGACATGTCATGCATTGTAAAATCAAATAGATGCACGTCGTAATGAACCATTTTGTCTCCTAATTTATTTTCTTTTTATTTTTTGAAAAGGAATATTCCTTTGTGTGTCCTAGCTATAGGTTATTTCTACACATTAAGTTGGCAAGGCTTTGTCTAAAGTTGAGCCTCTAAAGTTTTATTACATGCTGGGCTTGGATAAGTCAGAATTCTAAAGGTTCTCAAATTGTTCCTCACTATCGTCCACAAAGAACTAGTAAGGCACCCAATCCTCACCCATTACAGGTTGCAAACGGAAAGGTTCAATTTGAGTGGGAGTATTTCGCTAGCCATTGCGGAGGTATTACCTCACGAGAGCGTAGATACTTTACTCCCTCCTAAACGGACTGAGCCCGGGTCGAGGGCTTATGCATGCTAATGCAAAGTGATGTGTGTGTATGAAGGAATAATGTTTTATTTAATGTTTATTCTCTACTAAGATCTCTTAAGCAAATTCTAAGATAACCTAAAGCTAAGTATTGGCCTGACTCTCTGAATTCCCCAGTGGAGTCGCCAAACTGTCATAACGTATTAGATTTTAAAGAAAACCTAATAGCTAGACTCAAAATATATGGAGTCGCCACCAACCATTCTACTTAGGTGTGATTGGTCACCTATTCAAACTGTGAAATCCCTAATATTCTGTAATTTTTACATACTTGTACAGTTTTTCAACTTGGATTAATAAAATAAATATGAATTTTCTGATATATATATATATATATGGTGTATGGGACATAAGAGGAATTAAGGCAATTGAATGGTCAAAGAATCAATGGTCAAAAGGGTCAATGGATGGTCAATGGCTGAGATAGGATGATGAGGGGATTAGAATGCATTTATGGGCAATTAATGAGAGCCATGACTCATCATCATCATCTCTTTCACCCCACGGTACCAGCCCATCTCCCTCTCCCTCTCGTTGCTTCCATATTTTTCTCTAAGTGTTCAAATTCTCACCTTGACAAACCACCATTTCAGGCCATCGATTCGTTAAGCTCCTCTAAAGAAAAACGATCCTTATCGATAGCTTAACCTATGCCTTTAATATGAAAGGCTAAGATCCAAGTGATTGAAGAGATCTTAAAATCTTAAAAGTTGGTGAATAGCAAAGGTAAGAGAAGATATGGTTTATGTTGATAATTTTGATGGTTTGGGATTATATGAAGTTGATATAGTAGGTTTATTGAGTTTTTAATTGTTATGATGTTTACAGCTTGAAGAGTAAAGAAAAAGGACAAGTATCGGTGTAACCAACTTGTGGATTAATTGCTAATTGAGGTAAGGAATTTATGTAACGGACGTAGGGTGACTATGTGCGCATGTTTTATCATGTTTTGATGTGATTTGGAGAGAAGTACCAGCTGTTTCTTTGCAGGAAAATGACATTTTCGGACTTGTTTCCTAGTACCAATTAGGTTAGGAGCAGCCGACTGCTTTAAGTAGCAGCCGACTGCCTAGAGACATCTAAAACGTCGTTTTTTCGAAAACCGACTCAAACCAGTTGACTGCCAAGGGAGCCAGTCGACTGCTATTTGTCCAGAAACCATTCTGTTTCAAACCAGTCGACTGCCAGGGGGAGCCAGTCGACTGCCATTTGGGACCAGTCGACTGCCCTATTTGTATTTTGAAAAATATAATAATTGAATTTCAAAAAGGGAAAGAAATTCAATAAGGCAAAACATGGGGTAGCAGTTGACTGCCATATATGACCAGTCGACTGCCTATTTGAAAGAAAGGTTTTGAGAACCTGTTTTAAGAAAGGATATTCATACTTGTTTAAAACCTATATGAACAAGATTTGGAGACTATGAATCTCTCAAAAGAGCATGTACATTATTTGTTACTTGTATTTGACTGAGGAGCTCTAGTCCAGCCCTCAGACCCGCAGTACGACACCTGACTAGTGAAACTGTGGGCTATAGACAATGGCCATGAGTCTTTTATTTGATTCGACTTTAGGGAGGATCCCTGGCCCATACGTGGGTACGCCATTTATTTGATATCTCTCAGGATTATCCCTTATGGGATATATTTGCGGTATCCTCATGAGATCCTCATATTGGATTATCCCTTACGGGATATATTTGCGGTATCCATGATGAGAAATTACTTGGTGCATGATTCTGTTGGATATAAATTGTCTCCCATCTATTTGAAAATAATTATAATTGCCTATTTGATTTCACGTGATTTGAGGTCTGTGGAAATATTTGAAAACATGATTTACTTGTATTTGATATTTGCGAAAGAAATATACGAAATATGCTTTATAATGATTTTACATGACATTATAAAGCCAAGCAGGAAAACTGCATATAGTGATATAGTACGCTCTTTTACATAAGTTTCTTACTGAGCGTAAACTCACTCTTTTACAATTATTTTTCATACAGATTACTTGAAGTAATTCCGCTCCGGATAGAGGAGCATCTTTTGGGATTTTTGAGATACCTTCGAGGCACGCTTCCTATTTATCCTTTGAAGGTATATTTAGTCGGCCGTTACTTCGGCTAATGTACAGTACAATACTACAGTTTTGTATATGTTGGAGATTATGGTATATGAATATTTGAGATCCTGATGTATATGGCACATGTTTATAAATGAAAAATTTTATGCATGTGAAAATGAATATTATACTCTGATAGAAATGCCTAAAGCATAAGAGTAAGGGAGATTGACATCGGATAAACTAGTCGATTTATTTGTTATTTGAGATAAAAGTTAGTTGTTATTTGGTTAGTGACGAGGATGTCATAGATTGGTATCAGAGCAGATTCGACTGAAGTTTGTCGATGTCAATAAGCTAGAATTAGAGTAATTCCCCAATGTACTGTACTAGCTTACTTGATTTTAAGTAGTATAACGGCTTAAGGTTATACTAAATGATATTATTTGATCATGATCTTAATAGAATGAGTACTCGAAGGAGGGGTACTAGACGAGGACGAGGACGGGGTCGTGATGAACCGCCCCTAACACAGTCTTCTCCTCCATCTCCACCGCATAGCCCGAATACGAGGCTAGCTAAAATGGAGAAACATATGGAAAACATGGCCGCAATGTTCACCCAGTTTATGGCTAAATTTTCGGACGTGGCCGCTAATGCAACGGCAGTTACCCCTACAGTACCTCCTACTCTGGTGGTACAACCTCCACCAGTCCCAGCTAATGAGAGGCGAGATCCTACGGCTTACTGCAGTGTGGCACTGATAAAGGAGTTTAAGAAGCTGGATCCGCCAAAGTTCAAGGGGGACACTGACCCATTGGCCGCAGAAAATTGGATGAAAGCGGTTACCAAGGCATTTGGGTACTTGGCTTGCACAGAGAAAGAAAAAGTAGGATTGGCCGCCTACTTGCTAGTGGACGAGGCCGAACCGTGGTGGCAGGCTACTCAGACAGTATTAGAGGCTAAGCATACTGAAGTGACGTGGGATAGATTTGTGGAAGCTTTTAATGAACAATATGTCCCACGTACTACTCAGAGGAGGTTACAGGTTGAGTTTTTGAACTTGACTCAAGGAAGTATGACGGTTAGCCAATATGAGTCGAAGTTCATTACACTGAGCAGATTTGATCCTGAAGTACTGAGAAGAGAGGATCATAAGACCTACAGATTCATGGAGGGATTGAGACCTTCCATTAGGTCTAAGTTATATCCATTGGACATCACTACCTATGGAGAGGCAGTCCGTAAGGCTCAACTATGTGAGCAGGACTATGAGTTTCATCAGGCAGACTTCCGAGCAAGGAATAAGGGTAAAGAACCTATGAAGCGGAAGTCAGATGAGAAGGCCTCGAGGGATAGATATCCATCTAGGAGGAATAGGCCTTATGAGAAAGCCTCGACAGGTAATCAAGTCCATTATACGAAAATAAAGTGTCTTAATTGAATAATTATATGGAATTATGTTAAATAGGAGTTATGATGATTATGATACAGGAACTCCTAGATCCACCGGGATCAAAATAGGTGATGAAAGATCACAACATCCAGTTGGTAGTACCGCTAGCTCACCGAGGAGTATGATGCCGAGGTGTGTGCAATGCGGGAAATTTCATGGAACACAGCCTTGCCGGTTGGCAAGTGGGGCGTGCTATTGGTGTGGTGAACAGGGACATAGAATTAAAGATTGTCCCAAGATAAATCAGAGGGCACCTGAAGAGTCAGAAAAGACCCCTCAACCACAATCTAAGACCACACAACCCCAGCATAAAGCCACAGCGGCAGAGAATGGAAAGGCGCCAGTGACTCAAGGAAGGGTATTTGCCATTGACAAGGAGTCCGCTGATGCTTCATCGAAGATGATTCAGGGTAAGATTTACCTTAATGATACATATGTCCTTGCTTTATTTGATCCAGGCTCTACGCACTCTTTTATTTCCCCTATGGCTATTAGGAGATTAAATATTGAGCCTGAGCAGTTAGGAGGATTGCTACAAATAATTACTCCATTTAGGGAATCCCAAAAGACGGACATAGTGTATCTTAATTGTAAGCTACGGGTAGGAGAAAGAGAGTCAATAGCTGACCTAATCCTATTAAATATGTCTGGATTTGATGTTATATTAGGAATGGATTGGTTAGCTGAAAATCATGTGATGATAGATTGTCATGTGAAGAGTGTGATTTTCTCCTCTCCCGTTAGCTATGTTGTAAATTTTGCAAATATGTAATGCAAAAGCATAATTACTTGTTTGGTTTAATTGAGATTTAATTGATAGAACATATTTGTGATGTGAAGGGTTTGTAGCACACGTGGTGGACGTAGATCAGAAACGTCCCACACTTCACGAAATTCCAGTAGTTAAGGAATTTTCCGAAGCATTTCCGGATGATCTTCTAGGACTTCCTTCGGATAGGGAAGTGGAGTTCACTATCGAATTGGTGTCGGGGACTAAGCCTATATCAAGAGCTCCCTACCGGATGGCTTTGGTAGAATTGGAAAAACTTAAGAAGCAGCTTCAGGAGTTGCTAGACAAGGGATTCATACGACCCAGCGTATCCCCTTGGGGTGCTCCTGTGCTTTTTGTCAAGAAGAAGGACGGTAGTATGAGGTTGTGCATCGACTACCAGTGGTTGAATAAAGTGACAATCAAGAATAAGTATCCTCTTCCCAGGATAGATGAGCTCTTTGATCAGCTAAAGGGTGCACAAGTCTTCTCCAAGATAGACTTGAGATCGGGATATCATCAGTTGAAGATCCGAGATGAAGATATCCCTAAGACTGCATTCAGGACACGGTATGGCCATTATGAATTCTTGGTGATGCCGTTTGGGTTAACCAATGCACCCACAGCATCCACGAATTTGATGAATGATATGTTTAAGCAATACTTGGACCAGTTTGTCATTGTCTTCATCGATGACATCTTGGTGTACTCGAGGTCACGGGAAGAGCATGAGTAACATTTGAGGATTGTTTTGGAGACCCTCAGAGATAGAGGATTGTATGCCAAGCTAAATAAGTGTGAATTCTGGTTAAACCAAATCTCCTTTTTAGGTCATGTGATCAGTAAGGATAGAGTCTCAGTTGATCCGTCGAAGATTGAAGTGGTGGTTCAATGGGAAAGACCGAAGACTGTGATGGAGATTAGGAGTTTCTTGGGTTTAGTTGGCTACTATAGAAGATTTGTAGAGGGTTTCTCAAAGCTAGCTGCTCCATTGACGCGCTTGACGCGCAAAGAAATGAAGTATGAGTGGAATGAAGCCTGTGAGTGTAGTTTCCAAGTGTTGAAGCACAGGCTGACGACTGCACCGATTCTCACCATCCCTAGTGGTTCAGGAGGATTTGCAATATATAGTGATGCCTCAGGACAAGGTTTGGGATGTGTGTTAATGCAGCATGGTAAGGTAGTGGCATATGGTTCTAGACAGTTAAAGGACCATGAGAAGAACTACCCGACTCATGACTTGGAGTTAGCTGCAATAGTATTTGCTTTGAAGATATGGAGGCATTACCTATATGGTGAGAAATTTCAGATTTTTACGGATCATAAAAGTCTGAAATACTTGTTCTCCCAGAAAGAGTTGAACATGAGGCAAAGAAGGTGGCTAGAGCTTTTGAAGGATTATGATTGTGAGATCATGTACCACCCGGGGAAGGCCAATATGGTGGCGGATGCTCTGAGCCGGAAGCATGTAAGTATGATATCATATATGATGATAAAAGAACACGAACTGATTGAGCAGTTTGCAAGCCTCAGTTTAAGTGTTACATCTCTTGAGCAATGTGGTATGATGGCTAGTTTGAGAATTGAGCCAGAATTGATGGACAGAATTCGGGCTGTTCAGAGAGAGGATGTCCAGTGTATGGAGGCTATAGAGAAAATTCAATCGGGTATGACCTCAGAATTCCATATGGGTGAGGATGAAATTTTAAGGTTTAATAACCGTATATGTGTTCCTAAGGACAATGAATTGAGGAAGCTAATCTTGACGGAAGCACATTCCACCAAGTACACGTTACATCCAGGAAATACGAAGATGTATCACAATCTTCGCAAGGTATATTGGTGGAAGGGCATGAAGAGAGACATAGCAGATTTTGTAGCAAAATGTCTCACATGTCAACAAGTTAAGGTAGAGCACCAAAAGCCAGCGGGATTACTGCACCCTCTGCCTATACCTATGTGGAAATGGGAACACATTACGATGGACTTTATTATGGGATTGCCCAGAACCAAGAGCAATCATGATGGTATTTGGGTGATAGTGGATAGATTGACGAAGTCAGCTTACTTCCTACCTATGAAGTCTACAGATACACTTAGCGCTTTGGCAGACTTATACGTGAGAGAAGTCGTTAGATTACACGGTGTTCCAGTGAGCATCACATCGGATAGAGATTCCAGGTTTACTTCTCACTTTTGGGAACATTTTCAGGAAGCCATGGGATCTCAGCTGAATTTTAGCACAGCTTTTCATCCGCAGACTGATGGGCAGTCCAAGCGCACTATTCAGACGCTCGAGGATATGTTGAGAGCATGTGCTTTGGATTTTAAAGGCTCATGGGACGACCATCTGCCATTGGTTGAGTTTGCTTATAATAATAGCTATCATGCAAGCATCGAGATGGCACCATACGAGGCTTTGTATGGAAGACGGTGTCGATCACCGATTGGGTGGGAAGAAGTGGGTGAGTGTAGGTTATTGACTCCAAAATTAGTCGAGCAAGCGTCTGAGAATGTTAAACTGATTTGTCAAAGACTTAAGACAGCTCAGAGTCGACAAAAGAGCTATGCAGATGTTCGACAGAGGCCACTTGAATTTTTGGTTGGAGACTACGTGTTTTTGAAAGTCTCTCCATCCAAACGGATCATAAGATTTGGCCGACGAGGTAAGCTAAGTCCTCGCTACATCGGACCATTTGAGATCCTAGATCGTGTTGGAGATGTGGCCTATAGGTTGGCACTACCTCCGGAGTTATCGGGAGTGCATAATGTCTTTCATGTATCAATGCTTCGGAAGTATAATCCAGATCCATCTCATGTCATTGAATATGAAACCTTGGAGATTCGAGAAGACATGAGTTATGTGGAGAAACCGATTCGGATTTTGGATAGGAAAGATAAGGTGTTAAGATTAAAGACGATCCCTTTAGTGAAAGTTCTTTGGCAACACCATACTACAGAAGAAGCTACTTGGGAACTAGAGAACTTGATGAGAAAGAAATATCCGAAATTGTTTAAGACATAACCTTACTTGAATTTGGAGGACCAAATTCTCTAAGGTGGGGAGAATGTGAAATCCCTAATATTCTGTAATTTTTACATACTTGTACAGTTTTTCAACTTGGATTAATAAAATAAATATGAATTTTCTGATATATATATATATATGGTGTATGGGACATAAGAGGAATTAAGGCAACTAAACGGTCAAAGAATCAATGGTCAAAAGGGTCAATGGATAGTCAATGGCTGAGATAGGATGATGAGGGGATTAGAATGCATTTATGGGCAATTAATGAGAGCCATGACTCATCATCATCATCTCTTTCACCCCACGGTACCAGCCCATCTCCCTCTCCCTCTCCCTCTCGTTGCTTCCATATTTTCCTCTAAGTGTTCAAATTTTCACCTTGACAAACCACCATTTCAGGCCATCGATTCGTTAAGCTCCTCTAAAGAAAAACGATCCTTATCGATAGCTTAACCTATGCCTTTAATATGAAAGGCTAAGATCCAAGTGATTGAAGAGATCTTAAAATCTTAAAAGTTGGTGAATAGCAAAGATAAGAGAAGATATGGTTTATGTTGATAATTTTGATGGTTTGGGATTATATGAAGTTGATATAGTAGGTTTATTGAGTTTTTAATTGTTATGATGTTTACAGCTTGAAGAGTAAAGAAAAAGGACAAGTATCGGTGTAACCAACTTGTGGATTAATTGCTAATTGAGGTAAGGAATTTATGTAACGGACGTAGGGTGACTATGTGCGCATGTTTTATCATGTTTTGATGTGATTTGGAGAGAAGTACCAGCTGTTTCTTTGCAGGAAAATGACATTTTCGGACTTGTTTCCTAGTACCAATTAGGTTAGGAGCAGCCGACTGCCTTAAGTAGCAGCCGACTGCCTAGAGACATCTAAAACGCCGTTTTTTTGAAAACCGACTCAAACCAGTCGACTGCAAAGGGAGCCAGTGGACTGCTATTTTCCAGAAACTATTCTGTTTCAAACCAGTCGACTGCCAGGGAGAGCCAGTCGACTGCTATTTGTCCAGAAGCATTCTGTTTCAAAACCAGCCGACTGCCAAAGGGGCCAATCGACTGCTAATTCTCGGGAAACCTTCTGTTTCAAAACCGGTCGACTGCCATTTGGGACCAGTCGACTGCCCTATTTGTATTTTGAAAAATATAATAATTGAATTTCAAAAAGGGAAAGAAATTCAATAAGGCAAAACATGGGGTAGCAGTCGACTGCCATATATGACCAGTCGACTGCCTATTTGAAAGAAAGGTTTTGAGAACTTGTTTTAAGAAAGGATATTCATACTTGTTTAAAACCTATATGAACAAGGTTTTGGAGACTATGAATCTCTCAAAAGAGCATGCACATTATTTGTTACTTGTATTTGACTGAGGAGCTCTAGTCCAGCCCTCAGACCTGCAGTACGACACCTGACTAGTGAAACTGTGGGCTATAGACAATGGCCATGAGTCTTTTATTTGATTCGGCTTTGGGGAGGATCCCTGGCCCATACGTGGGTACGCCATTTATTTGATATCTCTCAGGATTATCCCTTATGGGATATATTTGCGGTATCCTTATGAGATCCTCATATTGGATTATCACTTACGGGATATATTTGCTGTATCCACTATCTCTCTGGATTATCCCTTACGGGATATATTTGCGGTATCCATGATGAGAAATTACTTGGTGCATGATTCTGTTGGATATAAATTGTCTCACATCTATTTGAAAATAATTATAATTGCCTATTTGATTTCACGTGATTTGAGGTCCGTGGAAATATTTGAAAACATGATTTACTTGTATTTGATATTTGCGAAAGAAATATACGAAATATGCTTTATAATGATTTTACATGACATTATAAAGCCAAGCAGGAAAACTGCATATAGTGATATAGTACGCTCTTTTACATAAGTTTCTTACTGAGCGTAAACTCACTCTTTTACAATTATTTTTCATACAGATTACTTGAAGTAATTCCGCTCCGGATAGAGGAGCATCTTTTGGGATTTTTGAGATACCTTCGAGGCACGCTTCCTATTTATCCTTTGAAGGTATATTTAGTCGGCCGTTACGTCGGCTAATGTACAGTACAATACTACAGTTTTGTATATGTTGGGGATTAGGGTGTATGAATATTTGAGATCCTGATGTATATGGCACATGTTTATAAATGAAAAATTTTATGCATGTGAAAATGAATATTATACTCTGATAGAAATGCCTAAAGCATAAGAGTAAGGGAGATTGACATCGGATAAACTAGTCGATTTATTTGTTATTTGAGATAAAAGTTAGTTGTTATTTGGTTAGTGACGAGGACGTCACACAAACTATGGATAAAGACTGGTCTACATCTCAAATTTAGGGTTCAGGAGTACGGTTACGTGTGGGGAAGGATTAGCACCCTCACAACACCCATCCTAAAATGGTACCAACTAATTTTAGGTTATCTCAAATTTGCCTTAGTTAATCTTAAGTTCAATAATTAAATATTGGAAAATATTTCTAAGCATCCTCCATTAAGCTGGTGGGATAGCTTAAAAAATTCCCCTCACCTCAAGAGTATTCAAGTAGTTCTATGTGACTTGCTTGAAGAGGCTCCGTCGTCGAATTCATTTTAATATTTTATGATAAATTCCTAACTTTGACTCCTTCTACCCAATTTATTCTTACCATCCTATTATTTATTAATTCTTAATTTTATTTTTATGCGAAAATGAATATGAATTATTTTTATCAAAAATTCATTTTAGATCTTCCATTAAGCTGGTAAGACTTAAAAGAAATTTTCTTACCTAAAGATTTTCAAATCATTACTTAAGCATAAATCTACTTGGAATCTCATCATAGGAACAATCAACATTCACTCTCAATAACTCCTATTTATCGTTTTATTATTTCATTACTATTTATTATTGTTATTTTATTATTATAGTTAACATGAATTATTGAAGTTTTTTTATCTTCTTAATTAATTACTTTAATTTTAATTTTAATTTAATAATATTTTTAGGTAAAAATCACCTATTTTATAATTTTAAAAGATGAATAAAAATCACTTATTATTGAAAACTAACTCTAGGCCATCCATTAAGCTGGTGAGACCTTAAAAATAATTTTTCTACCTAGAAAATTTCAAGAAAATCACTTATGCGTAATTCTCTCGATATTTCATCATTGGGGTAATTCATATTCACCTTCCTTATAATTTTCATATCTAATTTTTATTCATTCCATTCCTTATTTTGTTACTTATTATTATTTCTATTATATTATCATGGATAATTAATATTGTTTCTAATTTTTATAAATTATTCTTGTTCTAATTCAATAACAAATCTACTAATTATTCATATTTTAATTTAAAAAAATGAATATAAATTATTTTTTATTTAAGACCCTATTTAGACCTTCCATTAAGCTGGTGAGGCCTTGAATAGAACTTTCTCATCTAGAAATCTTTAAGAAAATTGCTTAAGCGTAATCCTCTTAATATTTCATCATCGAAGCAAATTATATTCATTTTCATTATTATTTTAATATCTAGCTCTAGTTATTTTATTCATTTCCTTCCTTATTTTATTTATTATTTTTATCATATTATTACTAGTCATTAATATCTTTCCTAATTTTTTAACTAATTGTTTTTATTGTAATTTTATAATAAAGTTATTTTTAAAATTATTTGTCATTGAAAACTCTATTTAGACCTTCCATTAAGCTGGTCAGGCCTTGGATAGAATTTTCTCACCTCAAGATCTCTAAAATTACCACTTGAGCACGGTTCCTTTAGAGTTCCATCGTCGGAAAAATTCTTGCACATCTTCTTAATTTAATTAATATTTTATTTATTTTAATTTTCATGTATTAAATCTTTCCTATTTTTATCTTCTATTTTATTTACATTTGTAATTTTTCTTGTTTGAAGGAAAAAAAATTTCACTACAGTTTTTTAGGTATCATAAATAAATAAATAAATTTGATAAGACCTCAACCATATTAATTTCTCAATTTAATCATGCCATGCAAATAATTTACTCATATTATGCAAATCAATTATATCCACCCTAATATATCATATCATGCCAATATCATACAAATTACATCTCATGTCATATCCATTATAGACTAAATTAAAACACATTAAAGATATTAAAAAAAATATCAAACCTTGTAATTATGAAATCACGTGATCCCTCTTATTCCAGCAATTTCATTCCTTTCTTTACAGAGGTGATGCGATGGAGCAGAATGGAATTGATATGGTTGGGTGATGATGACAGGCGAGGCAACGGGGGCTTAGTGCGATGGTTGGATTGCAGATGATGGTGATTAGCGAGGAGCAACAGGGACTAAAGCGGGAAGATCTCTCAGTAGCGGTAGCAACGACAATGATGGCAGTAGGCATAGATGACACTGAGTTGTAGAGCAAGAGTGGCGGTACAGCGGAGAACCAAACAGGCTGTCCACAAAGGCGTACAGCGGGATGTATGATGGTATAGCGGCGCGACAGGAGGGGCGAGGCAATGCTGAAGTGGAGAGACCGGTGGCGTGGATGGTACCGGGAAAGGTCCAGTGATGAAGAAGATGACAAAAACAAAGGCACGGTGCAGCAGCAGTTTGGCGATGAGGAAGGTAAAGGCGTGGTTCCGTTGGTGACCAAGCTTTAACGTGAAATAGGGACAATGAAGACTGGTAGGGTGCGATTTGTAAATTGGGTAGAGGGTGGCTAACGATGGCACACAAGGCAGCAAGGGTCGGCAGGGCAAAGCTCTACGCAGCAGCCAACAATACAAGCTACACAGCAAGGAAGATGGTTCGGGTTTGGCCGTGTAGAAGATGCAGTAGTGATGGTATGAATAGGCTAGGATCGTGCGAATGGCAGGGGCCGAAAGCACTTGGAGAAGAGTGAGGATACAGAGGGGGAATGGTGCAATATGGAAGGCGTGGTCCTGATGGTGGTGAAGGCCAGGCAGGGGTCTTTATGCGATGATGGTGCACTGCAGAAGTGGCGTTGGTCTGTCTTTCTCGATTTTCCTCCCCTATTGCTTTTTTTTATTCTTCACTCAACCCACAAGCAGCTTCAGTAAGGTTGGTGGTGAGCAGGGGATCGAACAACAGATTGAATGATGGCGCAAGCTAGTGCGATGAACGAGGAGCAGCGACACAGTAGGCAAAGGAGGCCGTCGGCGGTGGAACGAGGCAAGGTGGCAAAAATAAGGATGCTCCTTTTTTTCTCTTTTTTAGGTTTTTCTTTTCTTCGTATCTTTTTTTTTTCTCCCCCTCGCGGCTAGCCCCCTCCAACCCTAGTTCTTTCCTTTAATTTAGGTGTTTGTCTCTTTTTATTTTATTTTCTTTCCTTTCCTTGATACGGGTATTAAAACCCATTTTATTTCCTTTCCATCCATGCACAAATTTGAGTTTGACTTGTATCTTTATTGATTCTCACTTGATTCACTCATTGATTTTGATTTTCTTTCTAAGATTTTTAAATTTTTGACTTTGCTTTTGTTTTAAAATTCTGATTTTTTTTATATTTTTTATTTTTTTCAAGTTTCCCTTCTTTGATCACTTTATTTTTTGTTATTATTTTTTCTATTTTTTTTTATTTTCTTTTCATTTTATTTTTATTTTTTTTAATAATAAACAAGATAGTAATACAAAAAATTAGATTCATCGTCTAATTGTTGGTTTCGAAGAATAAGGATGTATTTGACAAGAACAAACGAATATTGAGCAAAGTATGAGTAAGCAAAGAAAAACGACAGAAGAAAGAATATTGGCTAAGAATTCAAAGGATCTTCTACATTTCTAAAAACTCAATTTGCAACACTATAAATAGATGAACTGAAATGAAAGCCACACCCCCATGTTCTCACTTCATGGGATGATATTCACCCACTAAGTACACAAACATAAGTGGGTTAGTGGGAACTTAACTCCTAAAATCTAGAAACCACTCTTCCATGTTATACACATAGTGGAAGACTTATTCAACTTAAACTAATAATTTGTTTGCATCAATTTCTAACATCCCCCCTTGATGCAAAATCTGCAACTCCAAGTGATAATCGAAACTTTGCAAACTTTGAATAACCAAGTCCCTTAGTAAAACCATCAGCAACTTGATCATTTGTTGAGCAGTACTTCATCACGATCAGTCCTTCAGCAACAGCATCTCGAATAAAGTGGTGGCGAAGCTCAATGTGCTTTGTCCTTCCATGGAACACTGGATTTTTGGTCATTAAAATGGTTGCTTTGTTATCACAGAAAATCTCAGTCGCCTTTCCTTGAACTTGATGCAAATCCTCCATGATTCTTCTCATCCAAATTGCTTGACAAGCAGCAGATGTAGCTGCAATATACTCAGCTTCCGAAGATGACAATGCCGTGCTTGCTTGTTTCTTTGAGCTCCATGACACAGCACCCGAACCAAAGTTAAAAATGAAACCACTTGTGCTTTTTCTATCATCTACACAACCTGCCCAATCACTATCAGTAAAACCAAACAATTTAAAGTTAGGAACTGGGTTGTACCAAATCCCAAAGTTACTTGTAGCTCGAATGTAGCGAAGAATTCGTTTTGCTGCCCCAAGATGATGCAAGGAGGGATTATGCATGAACCTTGAGACCAAACTGACAGGAAACATGATATCTGGACGAGTATGAGTCAAGTACATCAACCCACCAACCAAGCTTCTGAAATACTTCTCATTTGCCCTTGGCGTTCCATCATTCATTGTCAACTTCTCATTTGTATTCATGGGAGTAGAAAATGTCTTACAATTCTGCATGTTAAACCTCTTCAACAAATCCAGAGCATATTTTTCTTGTGAAACAAAGACACCATCATCAGTTTGAGAAATTTGTAAGCCAAGAAAATAATGCAACAACCCCAAATCTGACATATCAAATTCATCAGTCATGCTCTTCTTGAATTCTGTAATAAGAACTTCAAAAGAACTAGTATAGATAATGTCATCCACATAAACACAAACAATAAGAACATCATCACCTTTTTCCTTCACGTACAAAGTGGGCTCACTACTACTACGATGGAAACCATTTTCAAACAAGTAAGAATCAAGCCTACCATACCAAGCTCGTGGTGCTTGTTTGAGTCCATAAAGGGCCTTCTTGAGCTTGTACACCTTATCCTCTTTGCCTTCAACAACAAATCCTTGTGGCTGCTCGACATATACCTCTTCATCCAAATAACCATTCAAAAAGGCAGATTTGACATCAAACTGATAAACCTTCCACCTCATTTGAGCTGCCAATGCTAACAAAAATCTAACAGTTTCAAATCTAGCAACAGGAGAGAAGGTTTCAAAGAAATCTTTACCATACTCTTGCACATATCCTTTAGCAACCAACCTTGCCTTGAATTTTTGGACACTCCCATCCGCATTAAACTTCACCTTGTAAACCCACTTTAAACCAATTGTATCTCTTCCTTGACGCTTGTCTACTAGCTCCCAAGTATCATGCTTCTCAATGGAAGCAATCTCCTCCTCCATGGCATGTTCCCATTCATCTTTTCCACATGCTTCATCAAAACTCATGGGTTCTGTTACTAAAAGAGCAAACATGTTAGAGTTATAAACTTCTTCCCAAGGTTTTACCTTTCTGGGAAGAGCCCCAGACATACTTCTAGTAATCATCCTTGAAGGTTGAGGAGTTGGTGAAGCTTGTGGTGACAACCTTGAAGGACTAGGTGTAGGGGAAACCTGTTGAGCCACTTTGTTCTCGTCATCTTGTGACTCAATTAATTCATTTTCTTCACAAGACAAGTGCTGATTTTTGTCTGCATTCCACTCCCAAAAGCTGTTCTCATCAAAAATAACATCTCTACGAATGATTAGCTTCTTAGTAACTGGATTATACAATCTATGCCCCTTTGTCTCATCACTATACCCAACGAAAATACATTTCTCACTCTTCTTGTCCATCTTTGTCCGATCATTAGAAGCTAACATGGCATAAGCAATACAACCAAAAATCTTCAAGGCATTTACATTAGGCTTGCGGTTCCACCAAGCTTCATAAGGAGTCATACCACGCACCGCCTTCGTTGGAGAAATGTTGAGAAGGTGAACCGCTGTAGCTACTGCTTCAGCCCAAAAATCATTTGCAAGTCTTTTCTCATTCAACATACTCCTGGCCATCTCCACTACTGTTCGATTCTTCCTTTCAGCGACTCCATTCTGCTCTGGCGTTCTTCTCACTGTTAGCTGCCTTTTGATTCCATTTTGCTTGAAAAACAAGGTAAAATCATCGGATAAAAATTCTCCTCCCCTATCAGTTCGAAGAATTTTTAATTGATGACCAGATTCCTTTTCTGCAAAGGCCTTGAACTCCCGAAACTTATCAAGTGCTTCTGATTTCTGAACAAGAAAAAACACCCAACTCATACGAGTAAAATCATCAGTAAACAACAAAAAATATCTACTCTTGTTCAAAGACAGAGTATTCATTGGCCCACAAATGTCTGCATGCACCAACTCCAAAGGATTCTTTGCTCTCCATGCTTTCCCAACCGGAAATGACTGTCTATGCTGTTTCCCATAAATACAACTTTCACACAAATCATTAGCAAAAGGAATTGTAGGCAAACCATGAACCATATTTTTCTGACACAACAACTTCAACCCATTAAAATGCAAGTGCCCATATCTCAAATGCCATAACCACGAATCACTTTCAACATTAGCAACAAGTGCACAATCATCCAAACAAGAAATCTCAAGAGGAAACATCTTATTTTCAGCCATGGGAATTTTTACAAACGGCATATCAGAATTTTTACTTTTAATTTCACACACACCATTATGAAATAAAACTGAATATCCCCTTTTAACCAATTGACCCACACTGAGTAAATTATGTGCCAAGCTAGGAATGTAATAAACATCATGAATCAACCTCTCATTACCTGACTTGGTCCTTACTGCTATTGTTCCCTTACCTTCAATCTGCACTTGTTTGTCATTCCCAAGACGGACTTGCAACTTTACTGATTCATCCATACTCTGAAAAATACTTCTAACACCTGTCATGTGATTGCTACACCCACTATCCAAAAACCAAAGATCACTGTTACTTTCCTTTGAATTCATAAAAGTGAGAAACAAGTTACCATCTTCTTCTTTTTCAACGAAATTTGCCTGCTGCTTAGCCTTTTTCCAACAATTCGCCTCAACGTGCCCCATCTTTTTGCAAAAGTAACACTGCTTGTCCTTATGGTTCTGCTTTTGATTCTCTTTGTCACCACTCTCAGTTTCTTGGCGACTTGAATTTGATCTACCACGACCACAACCACGACCACGGTAGCCACCTTTACCTCTTCCTCTACCTCTACCTGCAAAACCATTGTCATTGCTTTTCTCCTTGCTAGAGATCTCCATCTTTGTCTGAAATGCCTGCTCCATACTCTTCTCTGCAGACCTGTTCATCCTATCTTCATGTGCTAAGAGTGAACCCATTAGCTCATTAAGAGAATACTTAGAAAGATCCTTTGATTCTTCAATAGCAGTAACAACATGATCAAATTTAGGAGGTAAACTCCTCAAAACTTTTTCTACAATTGTTTGATCTTCAATTTTCTCTCCATAAGTTCTCAATTGATTCATAATGAGAGAAACTCTACCAATATAATCTTGAACCGACTCACTACTTTTCATACACAAGTTCTCAAATTCTCTACGAAGAGTTTGGAGTTTCACTACAGTTACCTTGTTATCTCCATGAAACTCTTTATGTAGAATGGTCCAAGCTTCATTCGATTTTGCTGCATTCGAGATTCGAGGAAAAATTGAGTCTGTCACTGCTTGCTGCAATACGAGCAACACCTTTGCATCCTTCTTCCGAAACTCCTTCATCTCCGCTGCCTTCTCTGCTTTGTCAGATTCTGTATATCCATTTTCTACAAGATCCCACAAATCTTGAGAAATGAAAAAGGTCTTCATTTTAATGCTCCAAAAAGCATAACTTTCTCCATTGAAGATGGGCACCAATGATTGAGAAACATTCAAAGTATTCATACCATTAGACATGATGAATACAAACCAAAGATCACTTGCTTCAGCAAAGATCACCACAACAGAATAACACCCAATTTAATCGAACCTGGCTCTGATACCAAAATGTTGGTTTCGAAGAATAAGGATGTATTTGACAAGAACAAACGAATATTGAGCAAAGTATGAGTAAGCAAAGGAAAACGACAGAAGAAAGAATATTGGCTAAGAATTCAAAGGATCTTCTACATTTCTAAAAACTCAATTTGCAACACTATAAATAGATGAACTGAAATGAAAGCCACACCCCCATGTTCTCACTTCATGGGATGATATTCACCCACTAAGTACACAAACATAAGTGGGTTAGTGGGAACTTAACTCCTAAAATCTAGAAACCACTCTTCCATGTTATACACATAGTGGAAGACTTATTCAACTTAAACTAATAATTTGTTTGCATCAATTTCTAACACTAATTATCAAACCCAATTGGCCCAATAACATTAAAAGACCCCGGACAAAATTGGGTGTCTACATATATATATATAAATTAATTTAATGTAATTTTGGTTATTTTGTCCTCATTACATTTTATTTTACCATCACCACTCTTTCGTATCCAAACGCATTCCACAATTGATTTTCGTCTTACTAGTATAATAACTAATCTAATCATCCGATTATTTTAATTTAACTAAAACTAAACTCATCACTTATTCAAAAGACCCTTAACCGAAGCTTGGAAGGCTGAGAGATTAGAATGGTTTGGAAACAAATGTACTTTCGTTTTCTTGATTGATGAAAATTAGTGGTAGTGGGCTGCGCCGCCTGTAATCCAACAGTCAATTAAAAATATGTTTGACTATTAATTATTTCTCTATGCAGATAATAACGTTTAAAAGTCTGTCATTTGAAAATTCCTAAACACATCTAAACAGAAAACACCTTGAATATTATATTATATAAGAGGTGATTGTAAGAGCTTATTGCAATGGAAATTGTGATAAAGGCAGAAAATATACAAAGTATAGGAGGAAAAAAAATGCATGGCCATCTTTCGCATGATACTCTGGTAGAGGTTCCGGCAGCCGTGATATGGGAAGTCTCCCGTGGAATCGAGCTCGGAAGGCTCCTCGATAAACTGCTAAAAGATGTTATCGGTAGTTTTGAAGTTGTTGAAGGCGATGGAGGCGTTGGAACTATTGTAAAAATCACATTCCCTCCAGGTAACTAGGCGTCTCTCTCTATCTATATAGATGATCATGATCTTATTCTGACAACTTTGAATACCAAAAATTATAAAAGATATACTTGAAAATTGGAAAGCTAATTCTGAACTGCAATTGAGTCAGGTTAATTTGAGCCTAAATGAGCAATAGTCTTTTATTTAATATTCGAATCATATGTTGATTATTTAGAAATAATCGATTTCATCATGCTCAAATCAAATTTCAAGAATTGAAATTAAAGAAAATTTGATTAAAGCAGCTCTGTTTTCGATTGCTGAAATGAATTTATTAAAAATAAACATTTTCGTTGAAAACACATGTTGTTTGGAATGTTGTTTGGGTGATATATACTGTGAAAAACATTTTTTGGTTGTTTTGTTTACAAGAGAAAATTGTAAAAAGATAATTATCGAATACATTGTTAATGTAATTTTTAGATTTTATAAGTGGGATTACTATGGTGACACATATTTTTTAAGAATATTAAAAAATAATTAAAAATAAAGTAAGGTATTTGTCATCATCTAAAAATTTCATTGATAGTGTATTAAATAATTATCTAATTATAAAATACATTTTGTTAATTTAACATCTTCATATTATTAATTATGATTATTAAAATTTTTAAAATCTACAAGCGGATTTAAGATGGTGACACGCATCCCATTTTTTTTATTTATTTTTAAATATTCCAAGAAAAGATATGCGTTACCATTTGAAACCCATTTCTGAAATCTAAAAATTTCACAAATAATATAATAGATAATAATCCTATTAATTAATGAGGTATCATGATATGTAAAATAAAAAAAGATGTATCATAAGTGTATATGAGATCTATATATTGACAATGCATCAAATATAAATTCTTAATCATATACCGATTGAAGGCTATAATAATTTTTTTTTCCTTAAGGTCAATGTTTGAATCAGTTTTATTAATTACTTATTATCATGATATGTAAAATCCTTTTAGGAATTTCTGGACCTAGTTATATGAAGGAAATGTTCACACAAATTGATGATGAAATTCGCTTAAAGGAAGCAGAAGTCATTGAAGGAGGATACAAAGAGTTGGGATTTGACCTTTTTCGATATCGTTTGCAAATCATTGAGAAAGATGCTGAATCATCTATTATGAGGTCCTCACTAGAATATGAAATAGATGACAAGCTTGGAGAAATTGCCTCCCACGTGACTATCGAGCCAATGAAAATATTGGCACAAAGTGTTGGCAAATATCTTAAAGAAAAGAGGAGTTCCTGTAATTAGGTATTGTGCTATTGTATGATCAGGGCGGCCTACATACAAGGGATAAAACCCTAAAATGTTATATTATTTATGTTGCGAGTTATTATGAAGGTGTAGAACAACTATTTGTTTACGTGGTGTTAATAATATATGGAAAAATAATAAAAATAAAATATTAAGTATACATCCAATTGTAATTAATTCTAAATATATATTTCAAATAAATGATTGATTCTTACCTTTATTATTATAATACTATTAGAAAAAAAATTCATAGACTACGGTTATGTAAATATACTAACTACATATTTTGAAAGTGCGCCCAATCTAATATTTTTAATTACATTTTTAAAATCTTAACTGTGTTTTCAGCTTTCAGATATCATGATTCTAATTATGTTTATATATAAAGCATATCTAAGATTTAAAAAAATATATTATTTTAAGTAAACGTAATTAAGAAAAAATTACGGTTTTCAACCAACTTTAGCATTTAAATATTAAAAGTATATAAATTTATATTTTTATAAAAATTATTGTAGAAAAAAACTATGATTTTATTAGTAAGCGTAGTTAATATCAGTAATTGTATAATTAAGGGTTGTTTTTCCTATTATATGTCATCCTATTATATGTTAATAGACTAAGGTTTTTGTTTCAAACGTAATCTTTTGTGACTCGATATTTCATCTCTCATGACTTAAGATTCAAGTACATTAGAAATCGTTTCAGTTTCAAGTTAAGGCTACATCAATATCATTTATAAACAGATATTTTGCTGTTTGAATAAATTAAACTACAATTTTTATTTTTTAATAGACTAATGTTTAGGTTTTTAAATATAATTTTTTGCGTTTGATGTTTCATCATCCGAGATTCACGTATCTGCAATATTGGAAAGGTCAATTTATAAATCTAACATTTTAGGCAAAAATGCTCTAATACTTAAAGTTTGAAGAGACATACATCACTTTTACTCTATACTTTCTATTTTTCTCTATCTTTTTCTTCAGTAATATTTTCTCTTTTCTTTTTTAATCTCAAAACTATGAAGAACAAAATTATCAAGCTATGCAATGATATTATTGAATCTCTTTCACTGTTGATCTTGTATTTAATTCTTAGACATGTGCCTCTTTTTCAATTACTGATTTCGTGAATGCCGACATGAATTATAAGGCTTCTAATGGAACATAGAAAGATTATGATATCTTTAAGAATGTTTCATTGAATAACCTCAATTTCTCACCATGGTTTAAAAGTGAGAAAATCTTTTTTAAAAGATGCAAAAATGCTACGAATGTAGAGGCATTATATAGAAAAGGAATGGTCAATTATTTTAGTTGAAGGAAAACAGAGGCAAGGCTACGTTAGTTAAAGTTAGTGGTTGAAAAAGGTCATGCACTTGAAGCCATAAATGTGTATGACATTAGGGGGTGAGCAAAGGGAACAAAGGCTTAAAGTGTTGTATTTTTTGAATTTGACAAATTCTAACAAAAAAAGTTTCGACATTGATAGATGTCATACAAACGTAGAGAAGTTCCTGGGTAGCATGTGAGTCTACGTATCCTTATCTGAAAGGAATTTTTTGCTAATGCTCCTGGCATTACGCCAAATACCAAATGAATCTTGGGAAGGGAGCAACAAAGTTGATAACCTCCAAATCTGACCTTGTTTTGTCTCATGCTTTTGGGACTGTGAGCAGTTTTCTTTTGTAGTATATTTAGGAAATACTTAATACCTTAATGTACATTTTTTTTAATTATTAATTAGAAGTTAATTTATATTTTAATCATTGATTTTTCATCATCATCATCATATATATATATATATAAATATAATTGACATAATTAGATGTTGTTATCATAACGTCTATGTCTATGAACCTAACCGCTAGACACAAACTCACATACATAATTAGATGAAATTAATAAAAATGTTTTAACAATTTATTTTTCGCTAATTTATTTTCCATACCAGACAACGAGTTTGGATTGAATTGACCATCTAATGAACCATCCCTGGACTGACTTCTTTATTATTATTATTATTAGTAAAGGAGATTTTCATATGTTTAAGAGGCAAAGGTCCCCCAAAGCTTTGCATACCATCCCCAAATCTTTCTATGCACACACGCTCAATGATTTACTTCTAGAATGAATTTGATTAATTTTCATTTAAACCTAAATATCTTGATTATCAAAACAATGAAATTGAATTGATTTAAAGCATTGAATATCAAATTTTAATTCTTACAACAAGGGATTTCAAATTCAAGTTTCTTTTTTTGATAATTAGAGATTGAGGTGAGATTATTTGGATTTGAATCCAAGTCTTATAATATGCCACAATTCTTCTTTAACAACTTAGTTAAGAAATTGTTGGCTTCAGATTCAATAATTTGAGAAAATTATAAATTTAAAATCCAAATTCAAATTTAAGCTTATTCCAAACGTAAGTTGAGGATTAAACACAAAGTTATGATTGTTAACTCAAATTTTGTTGTAGTTGATAAGGCCAGATGAAGGGAGGGAGGGAGGGAGGGAGTGGTCATGGATTAATATTTTATTAATTATTTAAGAATAGTTATCTAATACACCGACAATGTAATTTTTTTGACTACTTAAACGGGTTTAGAATGATAACATATGTCTTATTTTATTTTCTTGATATTTTTAAATAACATTTGTCATCATTCTAATTCTACTTATGAAGTTAAAAATACTTCATTGACGGTGTATTGGACATTAATCATTTATTTAATTAACGTATTATTTAAATTTTTTTAGTTTTTATTTTTTGGTAATTTACATTTTCATTTTTTTGTTATTGATTTGGTTTCATGTGTTGTTCCTTACTAAATTTATATTGGTGCATTTAATTTATAATATTTTCTAAAAAATGGAATAAAATTAATTAAAATATTATTTGTAAATACAAGTTGAATAATGTATTAAAAAAAGTTCATGCATATATAGAATACAAAAGTTAAAAAATACTTTGAAATCAAATACTAATAAGAAAAATTATAAAAAAATTAAATATAACAAATCTTAAATATTAGTAAATTAAATAGCTACAATCATAATTAACAATTCTTACGACCTTAGTCATTAATAGATTATCAGTTATTGTTTCATATTTAAAACAAACTTATTTTTCAAATTTGAATTTAAATGATTCCAAAAAATCTTATAAAATTAATTAGAGTTGAAATTTCTATTTTTTAGGGGTTTAAAAGAATCTTTATTTATAAGTAATGTAAAAATGTAAATAAAAATAATTTATTATTTAACTTTTTAAAATTTAAACCAATTCAAAATTATTAAATACAATATTTAAGATAATATACGTTTTAAAAGAGTAGATAATCCATATGTATTTTTTTACCAAAGAAAATAATTGAACAAATAAGTAAACAAAATGATTGAAATAAAAAACAAAACTTTTGCGTAGGATGTTTGAACAAATAAACAAATGGAGTCAATATAAAAGAAAAAAAGAATGAAACAGAATTGTTAAATATTTCAAAAATCTGAAAAGGGAATGGAATGAAAACTAATAGAAAAGCATGGAAGTTTTAATTTTTTGAGAAAAGAATTAAAATTTAGGAAAATTCCGATTAAAATATATGTATAATTTTTTAAATTTAAAATATTATAATAAGTGATAACAGAACAATTAAATTCTGAGATAATTTTATTTGATTTAAATGAAAATAGTAGGGTTGAAATCTATTTTTTAAAAAATATTTTAAATTTTTTAAAATTAAATAATTAATTAAATAGGATTATTTTATAGAAAGATCTAATTAATTTATTATTCTACATGTAAAAAAATTAAGTTATTCATCTAGGATATTTTCTTTTTAGTCAAAAGCTTTGTTTTTTTTTTATATATTTAAATAAAATATGCCATAAGAAAATTCTTAAATTAACACAATTTGATTTATTTAGTTTTAAGCTTCCATTAAGTAGGATGGTCAGGAAGCAAATTCAACTTTGCTTTCTTGTTTGATAATTTGATCGTAGTCTAAGCTGTGCGTCATCCATGAGATTTACTTAGACTAGGATTTTTTTTCAATTTTTTTTATAGATAGGAATCTATAAATATATATATATATATATATATATATATATATATATTAAAATTTCAAAGTAAATTAATTATCTTTTTAAATCAATTATCTATTTCAATTTTTAAAAATTAAACATATATATTTTTATATATCTTAAAAATTAAAGAAAAATCTTGTATTATTTATAAATTTCTTTACTTATCTTTTATCAATATACATGTACTGTTGTTATATACATTATTTATAGAAATAATTAATTTTGGTATAAATTTTTAATATGGATACACTTTTTTTTAAAAAAAAAAGACAAACATATATTATATGAACACGTGATATGTGTGTGTGATAATCGAGAATTTTTTCATGTTTGGTATTAAATTACTCCAGAATTTAATTTTTATGCAAATAAATAAGTGAAAGTAAATAAATAAATTTATTTACGAGATGGGAAAATTGTTGGAAATTTCCAAATTTGATGAAGTGATGAAGTTGAGGAAATTATTTTGAATAATTTTCGGATATTAAGAGATCTAAATATTATAAGATGAAAATGAGTATAATTATTTTGGATAATAAGAAATCCAAAAAAAATTAAGAAAAAAAATGTAAATATATATTATTATTATTAATATATAATTATAATTATAATTATATATATAAATATAATTAAAAAAAGGAAAGAAAAGGGGCGGGAATCGGGATACCCGATTCCCTCCCATTTCCTCCTCTGTTGTAAACAGAGGAGAGACTCCACGGAGAATGTCGATCCCCGTCGGCCGGTCGAGCGAGAGAAGAGTGAGGCAAGGCCGTCACCAGCAAGGGAAGAAAGAGAAGAAACTCACCGACGATGGAAAGAAGAGAAGAACCGAGCAAAACAGAGGAAGGAAACCGAAAGGAAAAGAGAAAGAAAAGAGAAAAAGGAAACAGCGGTGTCGGTCAATCCAGGCACCGCCACCTCAACCCCGACACCGGCGGAGGTAAGGGGAAGGAAAAGTGATCGGCTGTGAAGACCGAGAATTTTCTAAATAGATATAAGGTATCCGAAAAAATTTAATTTGGACAAATTGAAATCCAAATTAAATAAGAAATGAAAAGGAAAATTAAATTGGAAATAAGAAATGAAGGAGGAAATTTAATTTGGATAAATGGAAATCCAAATTAAATAAGAAAATGGAGAAAATAATTTTTGGATAATTAGAAATCCAAAACTTAATAAGAAATAAAAATATTTTGATATATTTATATAATGATATTATATAAATATACCTTAGATAAATATAAATACTATTTTTGTGTTAAAAGTGTAAAAAGTATATATATATAAATATAAACATATATTTTGATACAAAATATGTATTTAAACACATATTATGAATAGTATATATATTGTTAAAATAAAATATATATTACTAATAATATAATTATAGATATAATTATATTAAAAAAAAAAAGAAGAAGAATGAAATAGGCGGGAATCGGGATAACCCGATTCCCACCTTATTCTCCTCTGTTTTCAAAACAGAGGAGAAAATAAAGAAACAAAGGGAGCCGACCCCCTGTTGGCTTACCGGAGGAGGAGCGATGCCGCCGGCGAGCCGTGATGGAGGAAGAGACGCCGATGCCGACGGCGGGGAAAGGAAAAGGAAACAAAAAACGAAGCGAAACAGGAGAATACGGGGCGAAACCGAAGAAAAAAAAAGAGGGAAGTGGCGATGCCGGCCGGTCTAGGCACCGCCACCCCAACCCCGAGCTCGGTGGAGCTGAGGGGAGGCAAAAGAACACCACCGGCGAGGCTACGGACGGCGGTGGGAGGAAGAAACGAAGGAGAAAGGAGCCGAAACCCACGCCGCCAGATCCGGCGCCGTCGCCGGTGATGGGGCCAAACCGAGACCAGATCCGACTTCGTGGCAACCTCGGCAAGCTGTTGGGTGGCCGAACCGCCGGAATGGGTGGCCGCCGGTGACCGAACCGGTCAGCCAAAGTTGAACCGGCCAAGCCAAGCTCTGAACCGGCCCGAACCGACCCGACCTAACCCGGTTCAGGGAAGAAAAAAAAAGAAAAAAAAAAGAAAGAAAGGAAAAAGAAGAAAAAGAAAAGAAAAAGAAAAAGGAAAAGGAAAAGGAAAAGGAAGAAGAAGAAGAAAGAAAAGGTAAGAAAAATTGAGGAAAAATAAATTATTGATGTTATTGAATAATTTATGGTTATATTGATGTAGTGCATTAATATTGAAATTGTAGCAAAATGGAAATGAGACGAATGGTGGAGTTCGACAAGGCTCGAAAATCGAAAAGTGCGCTAAGCTTTGGCGAATAGGTAAGATACTTTTATAAAGCATTAGTAGTATCATATTGTATGTAGGATTTTATGATTTTTATATGATGCATAGATGGAATGAATTTAAATGGAATTGTGAAAATTTTTATATGATTTATAGATTGAATTGATGTTAAAAATGCTAAGAGGACCCACAACTGATGGTGGGGGTCTTAGTAAGAGATAAAGAAAATGTGAGAAACAACGGCTGCAATTATAAACTGTTTTCCGTGCAGGAGGCTTAGTAAAAAATTAAGCCGTTATGCTGCCGAAATTTTTAGGAAAATATCTGAGGAAAAAGATTAAGTTTCTCACATAAATGGAATCTTGGAGATAATTATTGGAAATAAAAATTAAAAGGATTATATGGTATTACTGAAGAGTTTGATATTGAAATCGATGGGAAGATAGATTATTGAAAACGATAATGTGATGAATTATATGGTCTAAACATTATAGAATTGATAAATCAAGTGATTTTAATATCATAAATGGTATCAAGTTGAGATTGAGGTGAAATTATTTATTTGACGAATCACAAATAAAGGTGATGATAATTATATGATACAACTTAAAAGAGAAAAAAATCGAAGTTGTGATTTAGATGGTCGAATGATAGAATTGCGGAATTATCAATCGAGTGACGATTATAGGATTGATAAATTCAAATAAATGGACCGTCT
The DNA here is from genome assembly GCA_032173925.1 of Heritiera fomes. Classification (NCBI taxonomy): domain Eukaryota; kingdom Viridiplantae; phylum Streptophyta; class Magnoliopsida; order Malvales; family Malvaceae; genus Heritiera; species Heritiera fomes. The sequence continues at coordinate 19,909,656 of JAPDPM010000001.1, read as the reverse complement.
TAGTGGTATGAACTGAGATTTTTGGCAATAATATGGATAGTCGCAAGGCGACTTAAATGATTGAAATACTGTTGATAGTGGAAATTGGCAAATTCTTTTAAGTGGTGAATTGCCAATCAAAAATTGAATTGAGGACGTTTATGGATAATTTTAACATGATATTACATTGTACAGGCCAGATGAAAAGTGAATTGAGGATTGTGATATGATTTTTATGATAGTGAATGAAAAATGAACCGCAAGTCGAAAATTCTGAATATGTACCAATAGGTCAAACCATAAATGGATTTGATATGCAATTATTGATCTTGTGGTTCTACGATCCTCGATGTCGACTTTGGAATAGATATCGAATGAGGATACTAGTATTTCATAATTTCAGTATCCTGATGGCTATATGGAAACATGATATTTGATGCTCATAGATACTAAGAGGATTCACACTGATGATGTGGTTCTAGTATCGGTAATAAAAGTACAATTGATTATTATAATCGATAATTATCGAAAAAGGATATTGAATACTGAATGGTTTGAATACCAAGTGATCTGGTTATTAAATAATTAGAGTATTGAGCAATCTGAATACTGAATGAAATGATCTTGAATGATTTGAATAGTGATTTACTGATTGGACAGAAAGAAAGTCTTGAAATCGAATAACTGATGGTGATAAAGTTAAATGAATCGCTTCAGCGTATTTGATGGAAATAATAACGAAGTTGCATACTGAAATGTTTTATAGCATCGCATTTAAGCATGCTTTCTTGCAACTTGAAACATTTTAATAATGTTTATATGAATACTGAAAAGTATTGATTTGTTTTGAAATGAAAGTATATGGTAGATATATATATATATATATTTTGATATATGAAATATCATACAGAATTTTACCATATGCTTTACATGATATTGAAAATAAAGCTATAGATTTAAATGTTTTATGAGACTGTAGGCACCCTAAGAGAATTAAATTCAATAAAGCATAGTGGAAACCGCCTAATTGGAGCTTTGCTCATTAGGCAGATATGCTTGTCCGACAATAGTCGTGGACAGGTCTCAGTCACGCCTGATCAGTGGGGCTGAGAGAGATGAGGTCTATGGCCATAAATAGCGCCCTAGTTGGTTTCCAGGGGACGATGATATGATTTCACTGCTAGCTATAGTGATTTAAGTCTTTATTGATAGAGATGATAGGGATCTAGCCTAGTCTCTAATTCATATGATATGAAGTCTAGAGTATGATTTTATTGATATGAACTCTAGACTTGACATGATTTATACTGTACATGAAACAGATTTGAAATGAAATACGTTTTGAAACAGTACATGTTTTAAACATGTTTCAAAAGTCCATGAGATATGATTTCGACACTTATATGATTTATATGTAATTTTGTGTCGAACATGGCATGATATGCGGTCTAGAGTATAGTTTGATTTGATATGAACTCTAGACCTGATATGATTTACAGTATATGTTTTAAAAGTATATGATAAATGATTTCGACACTGTCATGATTTATATACGATTTCGTGTCGAATTTAAAATGATATGCGGTCTAGAGTATAAATCGATTTGAAATGAACTCTAGACCTGATATGACTTACAGCATATGAAAAAATGTTTTAAAACCGCACATGTTTTAGACATGCTCCAAAAACGAATACATGAATTGAAATTGAACATGTTTCTATCATGCCTTAAAGGCAAATTTGAAATGAATTGAAAATCCATATATTGAGCATGTCCTAAAGTATATATGATATGATCTGAGATGATAGCGGTTTATACAGAAAAATTACATGAATTGCATATTAAACCCTGACATGATAATATGCTTAACACATGAGAATTCCATGAGGAATGTCGTGACTCGACGTTAATGATGTTTCATCTATACGATGACATGAGATGATATGATATATGAACATGAGATTGATATGAAGAGAATTCTGATCTCACTCTATCGTGATCATAAATTCTCAGATGATAAGTGATATGAATTGATGTAATAGGGGAATATGATTGTTAAATGTAAAGTGAATTCGATAGGATGTCTACATTAAACATGGAGAATATATGAAGAGTATCATGACTCGGTGGTAACGATATTTCATTGATATGATGTAATGATATGATATGAAACAGGAATATAGAAATACACGAAGAGAATTATAACTTCGTACCACCGTGATCATGATCCACAATAGGAGAAATGATAAGAGATGATATGAGAATTGATAAGAGATGATAAAATACAGAAATATGATTATGAAATGAAAAGTAAATATGAGAATTGATATGAGATGATAGCATACCAAAATATGATTATGAAATGAAAAGTGAAAATAAGAAGTGATAATGAGAGGTATCGATGAGAAAGGATTAACTGTAATTGCATCCTTACAAGTTTTAAGCATTGCAGTTTAAGACAGTGTAATCCTACTCTTGTATTTATATTAGTATCTTACTGAGCCGTGGTTTTGCTAACCCCACTAAATTTCATCTCTTTCAGATTATTGAAGTTAACATCTGCCATGTGAGCTGCTCAGTGGGCATCGGAGACTGTATATGGACTTGGTACTAGTCTTCTGAGGTATATGTTTCTTATAAATTACTTGTTTACATGTAAGACTTAAATTGAAGCACAGTACATATTCTGTTTAACAAGTCGGGATGTAATTAAGAACCGTTTCTGTGGTTGTTAAATATTTAAATGAAATGACCATAAGTCACCTAAATAGTATAGTAACTACACTGACACCGAATACAAACCTTAAAATGAAAAAGAAAAATTTAGTCCATAAATTTGTAGACTAAGAAAAGTATAAGAATCAAGTAAAAGTCGCGATCTTCGGGTCGTGACAGATTTAATGGTATCAGAGCACGGTTTGTCTAGTACATGTTAGTGTAGTTGAGACAGTGATAGTGTTACATCCCATGTACTGTGTAGTGTCTACATGTAAACTTGTTGATTTTCAATCTGTACCAAGATTAGTCAGCTATTGTTATGGGTGATACCAGTCGACGGCCTATTGAAACAGGATGGGCTTTGACATAAAGATGCCAATCGATGACCTATTAAAACGGACTGGAAACCGTTAACGAATGGTATCGATATGGTTTATAAGAATTGTGTATCACCTTAAAGGAATAAGATATGAATGATCGAGAATGATTGATTGTGGCAATTTATATGGAAGATAATGGAATGATTGTATAGAATAGGCAAAATAGCCAAATAAGCCCTCGATCTTGGGTCCAAAATGGAATTAAGCCCTCGACCTTTTATTTCGTGAAAATCAGTCCATAAACTTTTATTTCAGTGGAAATAAATCCTCAACCTTCTAAAATTATGCAATTAAGTCCAAATCTGTTAAATGACACTAACTGCCGTTAGTATTGCACATGTGGCATGCCACGTGGCAGCCAAGTAAGCTATCCACGTCAGCTTTCACTAACGGCAGTTAGTGTCATTTAACAGATTTGGACTTAATTGCATAATTTAAGAAGGTTGAGGGTTTATTTCTACTAAAATAAAAGTTTATGGACTGATTGCCACGAAATAAAACGTTGAGGGCTTAATTCCATTTTGGGCTTAAGGTCGAGGGCTTATTTGGCTATTATTCCTATAGAATATGATCGATATGTGAATTGAAAAGGATTGAAAGAAGTAAAGAAATAGCAAACGAAAAATGATCGAACCCAAACATATGGCTCGATTGAAAGTACAATCCCACTTTAATTACGAAGATTATTAGAAATTGAAAATATGATTTCGAGTTATAAGGGAACACGAATATGAAGCAATTTTTGAATTTAAGACTGGAAGTGATTTCACTTTGGTTATCACATCGAGATGTAATAAGAATACTACGTGGAAAGAGATATAGAGAGAAAATGATTGATAAATGTTTCATTTATGGGAAGAGATAAGTAACAGTAAAGTCTGTAATGAGGTGCAACCTTGATTTTCCATGTGACAATGAGTGTTGTGGGATAATACGAAACCCAAAAGAAATATGATGATATGTAAGTGATTAAGGACTGATTGTTTGAATGGAACCATTTTCCATTATCAGCCTCCTAAGTTCCTCTAGTGCCATAGTCGGAACATGATTATAGAATGATGAGAACATATGTGAAGTTCCAGTGAGCATACATGTGATGGGAGTCCCTGAGTTACCATATACTTATGGCAAATAGCAAAAGGCTTTGGGATTTCCAAATTTATTGATAGCACTGCTCCGTATTGATATGAATGTTCGAGCGTAATATGTGAACGCTTACAGATATATTGAGAGCGGATGCACTGAATTTAAAAGCTACTGGGACAATTACATACTATTGATTAAATTGTTTAAATGATAGCTATCAAGCTATATCGACTTGGCACCAAATGAGAAAAATAGATGATGAACAATATGAATCAGTTATAATGCAAAGAGAGATGAAATTTGTTAACTCCCAAATTTATAAGAAGTTTTAAGGAGTATAAAAATATGGAGAAAAACGATATATAACAGTATAAAAAGTGATTTTAATGTTGAAGGTATGCTGGCAGTATCAATTAAAGGATGATTGAAAGGATAAGAAAGATAAGAGTACAGGATGGTACCACCTTTTAATATAAGTTAAATTCGGAGGACCGAATTTCTTAAGGTGGGGAGAATGTGAAGACCGAGAATTTTCTAAATAGATATAAGGTATCCGAAAAAATTTAATTTGGACAAATTGAAATCCAAATTAAATAAGAAATGAAAAGGAAAATTAAATTGGAAATAAGAAATGAAGGAGGAAATTTAATTTGGATAAATGGAAATCCAAATTAAATAAGAAAATGGAGAAAATAATTTTTGGATAATTAGAAATCCAAAACTTAATAAGAAATAAAAATATTTTGATATATTTATATAATGATATTATATAAATATACCTTGGATAAATATAAATACTATTTTTGTGTTAAAAGTGTAAAAAGTATATATATAAATATAAATATATATTTTGATACAAAATATGTATTTAAATACATATTATGAATAGTATATATATTGTTAAAATAAAATATATATTACTAATAATATAATTATAGATATAATTATATTAAAAAAAAAGAAGAAGAATGAAATAGGCGGGAATCGGGATAACCCGATTCCCACCTTATTCTCCTCTGTTTTCAAAACAGAGGAGAAAATAAAGAAACAAAGGGAGCCGACCCCCTGTTGGCTTACCGAAGGAGGAGCGATGCCGCCGGCGAGCCGTGATGGAGGAAGAGACGCCGACGCCGACGGTGGGGAAAGGAAAAGGAAACAGAAAACGAAGCGAAACAGGAGAATACGGGGCGAAACCGAAGAAAAAAAAAAGAAGGAAGTGGCGGTGCCGGCCGGTCTAGGCACCGCCACCCCAACCCCGAGCTCGGTGGAGCTGAGGGGAGGCAAAAGAACACCACCGGCGAGGCTACGGACGGCGGAGGGAGGAAGAAACGAAGGAGAAAGAAGCCGAAACCCACGCCGCCAGATCCGGCGCCGTCGCCGGTGATGGGGCCAAACCGAGACCAGATCCGACTTCGTGGCAACCTCGGCAAGCTGTTGGGTGGCCGAACTGCCAGAATGGGTGGCCGCCGGTGACCGAACCGGTCAGCCAAAGTTGAACCGGCCAAGCCAAGCTCTGAACCGGCCCGGTCCGACCCGACCCGATCCGACCCGACCCGACCCGATTCAGGGAAGAAAAAAAAAGAAAAAAAAAGAAAGAAAGGAAAAAGAAAAGAAAAAGGAAAAGGAAAAGGAAAAGGAAAAGGAAGAAGAAGAAGAAAGAAAAGGTAAGAAAAATTGAGGAAAAATAAATTATTGATGTTATTGAATAATTTATGGTTATATTGATGTAGTGCATTAATATTGAAATTGTAGCAAACTGGAAATGAGACGAATGGTGGAGTTCGACAAGGCTCGAAAATCGAAAAGTGCGCTAAGCGTTGGCGAATAGGTAAGATACTTTTATAAAGCATTAGTAGTATCATATTGTATGTGGGATTTTATGATTTTTATATGATGCATAGATGGAATGAATTTAAATGGAATTGTGAAAATTTTTATATGATTTATAGATTGAATTGATGTTAAAAATGCTAAGAAGACCCACAACTGATGGTGGGGGTCTTAGTAAGAGATAAAGAAAATGTGAGAAACAACGGCTGCAATTATAAACTGTTTTCCGTGCAGGAGGCTTAGTAAAAAATTAAGCCGTTATGCTGCCGAAATTTTTAGGAAAATATCTGAGGAAAAAGATTAAGTTTCTCACATAAATGGAATCTTGGAGATAATTATTGGAAATAAAAATTAAAAGGATTATATGGTATTACTGAAGAGTTTGATATTGAAATCGATGGGAAGATAGATTATTGAAAACGATAATGTGATGAATTATATGGTCTAAACATTATAGAATTGATAAATCAAGTGATTTTAATATCATAAATGGTATCAAGTTGAGATTGAGGTGAAATTATTTATTTGACGAATCACAGATAAAGGTGATGATAATTATATGATACAACTTAAAAGAGAAAAAAATCGAAGTTGTGATTTAGATGGTCGAATGATAGAATTGCGGAATTATCAATCGAGTGACGATTATAGGATTGATAAATTCAAATAAATGGACCGTCTTAGTGGTATGAACTGAGATTTTTGGCAATAATATGGATAGTCGCAAGGCGACTTAAATGATTGAAATACTGTTGATAGTGGAAATTGGCAAATTCTTTTAAGTGGTGAATTGCCAATCAAAAATTGAATTGAGGACGTTTATGGATAATTTTAACATGATATTACATTGTACAGGCCAGATGAAAAGTGAATTGAGGATTGTGATATGATTTTTATGATAGTGAATGAAAAATGAACCGCAAGTCGAAAATTCTGAATATGTACCAATAGGTCAAACCATAAATGGATTTGATATGCGATTATTGATCTTGTGGTTCTACGATCCTCGATGTCGACTCTGGAATAGATATCGAATGAGGATACTAGTATTTCATAATTTCAGTATCCTGATGGCTATATGGAAACATGATATTTGATGCTCATAGATACTAAGAGGATTCACACTGATGATGTGGTTCTAGTATCGGTAATAAAAGTACAATTGATTATTATAATCGATAATTATCGAAAAAGGATATTGAATACCGAATGGTTTGAATACCAAGTGATCTGGTTATTAAATAATTAGAGTATTGAGCAATCTGAATACTGAATGAAATGATCTTGAATGATTTGAATAGTGATTTACTGATTGGACAGAAAGAAAGTCTTGAAATCGAATAACTGATGGTGATAAAGTTAAATGAATCGCTTCAGCGTATTTGATGGAAATAATAACGAAGTTGCATAGTGAAATGTTTTATAGCATCGCATTTAAGCATGCTTTCTTGCAACTTGAAACATTTTAATAATGTTTATATGAATACTGAAAAGTATTGATTTGTTTTGAAATGAAAGTATATGGTAGATATATATATATATTGATATATGAAATATCATACAGAATTTTACCATATGCTTTACATGATATTGAAAATAAAGCTATAGATTTAAATGTTTTATGAGACTGTAGGCACCCTAAGAGAATTAAATTCAATAAAGCATAGTGGAAACCGCCTAATTGGAGCTTTGCTCATTAGGCAGATATGCTTGTCCGACAATAGTCGTGGACAAGTCTCAGTCACGCCTGATCAGCGGGGCTGAGAGAGATGAGGTCTATGGCCATAGATAGCGCCCTAGTTGGTTTCCAGGGGACGATGATATGATTTCACTGCTAGCTACAGTGATTTAAGTCTTTATTGATAGAGATGATAGGGATCTAGCCTAGTCTCTAATTCATATGATATGAAGTCTAGAGTATGATTTTATTGATATGAACTCTAGACTTGACATGATTTATACTGTACATGAAACAGATTTGAAATGAAATATGTTTTGAAACAGTACATGTTTTAAACATGTTTTAAAAGTCCATGAGATATGATTTCGACACTTATATGATTTATATGTAATTTTGTGTCGAACATGGCATGATATGCGGTCTAAAGTATAGTTTGATTTGATATGAACTCTAGATCTGATATGATTTACAGTATATGTTTTAAAAGTATATGATAAATGATTTCGACATTGTCATGATTTATATACGATTTCGTGTCGAATTTAAAATGATATGCGGTCTAGAGTATAAATCGATTTGAAATGAACTCTAGACCTGATATGACTTACAGCATATGAAAAAATGTTTTAAAACCGCACATGTTTTAGACATGCTCCGAAAACGAATACATGAACTGAAATTGAACATGTTTCTATCATGCCTTAAAGGAAAATTTGAAATGAATTGAAAATCCATATATTGAGCATGTCCTAAAGTATATATGATATGATCTGAGATGATAGCGGTTTATACAGAAAAATTACATGAATTGCATATTAAACCCTGACATGATAATATGCTTAACACATGAGAATTCCATGAGGAATGTCGTGACTCGACGTTAATGATGTTTCATCTATACGATGACATGAGATGATATGATATATGAACATGAGATTGATATGAAGAGAATTCTGATCTCACTCTATCGTGATCATAAATTCTCAGATGATAAGTGATATGAATTGATGTAATAGGGGAATATGATTATTAAATGTAAAGTGAATTCGATAGGATGTCTACATTAAACATGGAGAATATATGAAGAGTATCATGACTCGGTGGTAACGATATTTCATTGATATGATGTAATGATATGATATGAAACAGAAATATAGAAATACACGAAGAGAATTATGACTTCGTACCACCGTGATCATGATCCACAATAGGAGAAATGATAAGAGATGATATGAGAATTGATAAGAGATGATAGAATATAGAAATATGATTATGAAATGAAAAGTAAATATGAGAATTGATATGAGATGATAGCATACCAAAATATGATTATGAAATGAAAAGTGAAAATGAGAAGTGATAATGAGAGGTATCAATGAGAAAGGATTAACTGTAATTGCATCCTTACAAGTTTTAAGCATTGCAGTTTAAGACAGTGTAATCCTACTCTTGTATTTATATTAGTATCTTACTGAGCCGTGGTTTTGCTCACCCCACTAAATTTCATCTCTTTCAGATTATTGAAGTTAACATCTGCTATGTGAGCTGCTCAGTGGGCATCGGAGACTGTATATGGACTTGGTACTAGTCTTCTGAGGTATATGTTTCTTATAAATTACTTGTTTACATGTAAGACTTAAATTGAAGCACAGTACATATTTTGTTTAACAAGTCGGGATGTAACTAAGAACCGTTTCCGTGGTTGTTAAATATTTAAATAAAATGACTATAAGTCACCTAAATAGTATAGTAACTACACTGACACCGAATACAAACCTTAAAATGAAAAAGAAAAATTTAGTCCATAAATTTGTAGACTAAGAAAAGTATAAGAATCAAGTGAAAGTCGCGGTCTTCGGGTCGTGACATCGGCAGAGGAGAGGAAAAACGGAAAAGGGAGGAGAAAAGAGAAGAGAAAGACGCCGAAAACCCACCTCCAGATTCGCCACCTCCGCCGCTCCAGAAAAGGATGTCAGATCCACCCTCGCCGCCACCACCCCAGCAAGCTTCGGAGTGGCTGAACCATCGAAATGGGTGGCCGCCGGTGGCTGAACCGGCCAAGCAAAGGTGAACCGGCCCGAACTGGCCTGAACCAGTTCAGGCCAGAAGAAAAAAAAAGAAAAGAAAAAAAAAGGGAAAAAGAAAAAAAGAAAAAGAAAAGAAGAAAAGAAAAGAAAAAGAAAAAGGGGAAAAGGAAAAGGAAAAAGGAGGAAAAGGAAGAAGAAAGAGAAGAAGAAGAAGGAAAGAAGAGGAGCTTAGGAAGTACCTTACCCGAAATTTAATGTTGAATACGGGTAAAAAATTGAAAGATTTTATTATGTTCCATTTAAATTTATGGAATTTTTGGATGATTTTTCTAAAACGAATATATGTGAATTGTTTAGATTTTGGCAGCATGGCAATGAGACAAGTGGTGAATTTCGGCTAGGCTCAGAAGTCGGAAAGGTAAGATACTTTTATAAAGTAGTGGTAGTGTTATATTGTATGTTTTGGAATTGTGATCTTGATGATGAATGATTATTGAAATGATTTTTAAATGCTAAGAGGACCTACAATTGGTGGCAGGGGTCTTAGTAAGAGATAAATAAATGATGAGAATTAACAGCTATGTGGTTATAAACTGTATTTCTTTGCAGGAGGTTTTGATAAAATTAAGTCGTTATGCTGCCGAAAATTATAGGAAAATATTTGATGAAAAAAAAAAGTTAAAGTTTTCTCGTATAAATAGAATTTTAGAAAGAATTATCGAAAGATAAGTTTTGAAAGGACTTTATCGTATTGTCAGAAAACTTGATTTTTGGAATAGTTTGAGAAGTTAAATGGTTGAGCATGATAACATGATGAGTCATATTGTGTAAACCTTATGGAATCGATAAATTAACTTATCTTAATATTATGAAATTGTTGTCAAGTGAAATTGAGGTTGAATAACGATTAGTCGAACCATTGATGAAATTAATGATGATTATATGATATGACTTGGGAGAGAATATCGAAGTTATAATTTAGATGGTTGAATGATTAAATTGTGGAATTATCGATAGAATGATGATTTTAGAATTAATTGGCTTCGATTATAATTTCGGAATAGGTCTTGAAAAATATTCTCTCACATTTGAGTGACTTGGAGAAATTTGGAGGACATGATGAATGGTCCATCTTAGTAGTGTGATTGAGACGATCAGAATAAGAAAGTAAATTGTGATGCCTTGTGGACAATTGATAAAACACACATCTATATAAAAAGTATACTTATAGATGTCTATATTAAATAGATGTGAACTGAGATTCCTGCAATAATATGGATGGTCGTAAGGTGATTGAAATGATTGAAACATTGTTAATAGTGGAAATTGGCCAAATCTCCTAAGTGGGTAAATTGCTGACCCAAATTTGACTCGATAATATCTTTGCAGATAATTCTAGAGTGGTATTATACAGGCCATATGAAAATTTATTGAAAACTGTGATTGAGTTGGTGATAGTGAATGAAATTGGGCATCAAGTCGGAATTACGAATGGGTGCCAATATGCTAGACCATAAACAGATTTGATAGATGACTATTAATCTTGTGGTTGTAATTCCCTCGATGTCGACTTTGGAATATATCTTGAATGGTGATATTGGTAATTACATAATTCCAGTATCTTGATGATTTTGGAGAAATACGATATCTAGATGTTCATAGACACTAAGAGAACTCATACTGATGGTGGTAGTCCTAGTATTGATAATGAAATGTATAAGTGATTGGATAGTCTATAATCGTGGACAAAGAATATGACATATCGAGGAACCACAGTTAATATCGAATTTATCTATTAAGTATGATCATGATTGAAATCAAAAGGATGGAAATGAGAGAATTGAATTATAGTGAACGTTATAATTAAATGACAAGTTTGATGAAAATGATAGTTCACTGTTTGAACTCGTGATTTAAATTGCATTGCATTTAAACATGCCTTGTTACAACTTGAAACATTTTAATAATGTTTATATGAATACTATAAAGTATTGATTAGTTTTAAAAGGAAAGTATATGGTAGATATATATATATATATTATATATAAAACTTCTTAAATGATGATACCATATGCTTTACATGATCTTTGACAAGAAAAGCTAAAGATTTAAATGTTTTATGAGACTATAGGCACCCTAAAAGAATTAAACTCAATAAAGCATAGTGGAAACCGCCTAATTGGAGATTACTCATTAGGCAGAGATGCTTGTCCGACAATAGTCGTGGACAGGTCTTAGTCACGCCTGATCAGTGGGACTGAGAGAGATGAGGTCTATGGCCATAAATAGCGCCCTAGTTGGTTTCCAGGGGACGATGACATGATTTTCACTGCTAGCTACAGTGATTTAAGTCTTTATTGATAGAGCATTAGGGATCTAGCTTAGTCTCGAACCGATACGAAATGAAGTCTAGAGTATGATTTTTATTGATATGAACTCTAAACTTGACATGATTTATACAGTATATGAGACATGCTTGAGATGAGATGTTTTGAAATTGTATATGTTTTAAACATGTTTTAAAAGTACATGTGATATGATTTCGACACTTATATGATTCATATATGATTTTGTGTCGAACTTGACATGATATGCGATCTAGAGTATAGTTTGATTTGATATGAAATCTAGACCTGATATGACTTACAGTATATGAAAAATGTTTTAAAACCGCACATATTTTAGACATGCTCTAAAAACGAATACTTGATTTGCAAATTGTACATGCTCCGATCATGTCTTAAAAGTAAATATGAAATGAATTAAAAACTTATATGTTTGAGCATGTTCTAAAAGCATATATGATACGATTTGAAATGATAGCGACTTATATAGTGAAGATTACATAAACTGCCTACTAAATCATGACATAATAGTATGCTTTTTACATAAGATATGTCATGACCTTATATGGTACAAAAACATGAAGAGTACATGAGGAGTACCATGACTTGGTGGTAACGATATTTCATCTACATGATGTCTTGATATGATATGATACATGAATATAGAATATACACGAAGAGAATTATGACTTCGTACCACCGTGATCATGATTCTCCATATGGAAAATGATATGAGATGATAGAATACAGAAGTATGATTATGAAACAAAAAGTGACTTGATACGATATCTCAATTAGACAGGATGTACTATGAGATTGATGAGAGTATGGACTAATAGTACACAATATTCAAATTGGACACAACATATTGTTGTGCGATGCACTATGGTATAATGATGAGAAAACTAAAAAGTGATTATGATGATTTATTTAGAAGTTTGAGTGATAGACAAATGACAAGAATTGAGATAATGAGATGTTATCGATGAAAAAAGTTAACTATAATTGCAAACTTGCAGGTTTTAAGCATTACGGTTTAAGACAGTATAATTCTACTCCTGCATTTATATTAGTATCTTACTGAGCCGTGGTTTTGCTCACCCCACTAGATTTTATCTCTTTTCAGACTATTGAAGTAAAAATCTACCATGAGAGCTTTAAGTGGGCCTTCGGAGACGGTATACAGGTTTGGTACTGGCCATTATCCTGCGAATCCACTTCGTTACTTTAGAGGTATATATTTTTGTAAATCTTTTGTTTACATGTATAGACTTTAATTAATACACAGTACATATGTTGCTCAGTGAGTCGGGATGTAACTTAGAGATGTGATAAAGCATTGAATAGAGGATCAGTGAAATTAGAGTAGTAACTACACTGACACCGAATACAAACCTTAAAATGAAAAAGAAAAATTTAGTTCATAAATTTGTAGACTAAGAAAAAGTATGAGTATCAAGTGAATGTCGTGGCCTTCGGGTCGTAATAGTGTGATAAGATAAATTTTTTCATCTTTAAAGTATAAAATATCCACAAAAAATCACTTAATCGTTGATCAATGTTACACTTCTAATTTCAATAAAATTCAATATTTTATAATAATATTATATCTTATATATATATATATATATATATATATATATATATATATATATATAAAGCCAAAACTTTTGGCTAAAAATAAAATATCCTAGGAAGATACTTTTACTTTTTTATACTTAAAATAATAAATTGATTATCTTTCAAAAAATAATAAATTGATTTTAATTTTTATATAATAATCCTATTCAATTAATTATTTAATTTTAATTGAAATTTTAAAAAAAATAGATTTCAACTATATTATCTTAATATAAATCAAATAAAATTTATATCAGACTTTAAATTTTTATCACTTATTATATTATTTTAAATTAAAAAAATATCCATATATTTTTATTAGAATTATCTTAAAATTTTAAATCTTTCATCAAAAACATTAAAACTGGATATTTAAATTTATATTTTTTTAGTATTAAATTAAGCTTCCATATTTTTTTTCCCATTTTCATTTATTTCTTTTTCAAAATTATTTGTTCAATCATTTTATTTGGAAAAAAAATGTCTATATGGATTATATATTCTCTTGAAACGTGTATAATCTTAAATATTGCATTTAATTTTTTTGAATTGATTTGAATTTTAAAAAACTTAAATTATAAACTATTTTTAGTTTTAGTTTTATTTCTATTAACATTTTTACTTTACTAACCTTTTATGTTTGGCAGTATTATAAATAATTTTTTTAAAAAACCTAAAAAATAGAGTTTTTCAACACTAATTAATTTTATAAAATTAATTTGAAGTCATCTAAATTCAAATTTTAAAAATAAATCAGTTTCAAATATGCAATATTAACCAATAATCTATTAATGATTAATATAGTAAGGATTGTTTTCATTAAAATTGTTGTTATTGAACTCATTTATTAAATATTTAAGATTTGTGATATTTAATTTTTCTTTTATTTTATAATTGTTATTTGATTTTGAATTTTTTTTAATTTGTGTATTCTATATATCCATCAAGTTTTTAATACATTATTCAACATGTATTTGAAAATAATTTTTTACAATTCTATTCTTTAAAAAATTTATTATAAATTAAAATAATCATCGCGCATCGCATATGTTTAAATCTAGTTTATATAAAATTTCAACTAAAAATGTGTAGCTAAGTTGAAATATTATCATTGAAACAAACTCTCTATTGTCAGAAAATGATTCATTATTTAATTAATGTATTAGATTAAATTATGGATTAATATTCATTACACTGTCAGTAGAGTTTTTAACTCCACAAGCGGGATTAGGATTACACATGTCTTTTAAAAATAAGATAATTATTCAAGATACCGTCAGTAGAGTTTTTTTACTCCACAAGCAGGATTACGACAATGATATCTATCTTATTTTATTTATTTTTTATTTTCTTCAATATTTTTAAAGGACACGTGTTATTATTTTAATCCTATTTGTGGAATAAAAAAATTTCACCGATAGTATATTGAATATTAATCAATAAAAATATTAAGAAAATAAAAAAATAAATAAAATAGGACATGTATAATCATTTAAACTCCACTTGTGAAATAAAAAACTTTACTGACCGTGTATTAGATAATTGTTCTTATTATTTAGTTTTTATTTCTTTGTTTTTTACTTTTTTTTCATCTGGTTTCATTATTATTCCATATAATGGCGTAAGAAATTTCATAAAATAAGATTTTTTATTTTCTTGATTGATGTAAATTTAGTTGCAGTTCTAAGCTGGTATCTTCCATTCCACGTGCCATTAAACAATGTTTGACTTCTTCTAATTGTTTCCAGTGCCAACGAAAAAAATGCTGCGTGATCCATGAGCCAATTAAATAATGTTTGCGAATCTTTTGGAGTTCACGAGACGAGATTGCTAACGATAGACGCCAGCAATATTATATTATATATAGCAGCTTATTCTAAAAGCTTATTGCAAGGGAAATTTAGTTGGATGCAGAAAATATGCAAAGTATAGGGGTGTACTTTTCCTCTCCTCCGCTGGTCACTTTTCCTTTTCCTTACCTTTGTCGGTGTCGGGGTTGAGGTGGCGGTGCCTGGATCGACCGGCATTGTCGTTTCTTTTTTATCTTTTCTTTCTCTTTTCCTTTTAGTTTCCTTCCTCTATTTCGCTCGGTTCTTCTCTTCTTTCTGTCGTCGGTGGGTTTCCTCTCTTTCTTCCCTTGCCGGCGACGGCCTCGCCTCACTCTTCTCTCGCTTGGCCGGCCGACAGGGATCGACATTCTTCGTGGAGTCTCTCCTCTGTTTACAACGGAGGAGGAAATGAGAGGGAATCGGGTATCTCAATTCTTGCCCCTTTTCTTTCCTTTTTTAAATTATATTTATATATATCATTATAATTATAATTATATATTAATGATAATATATACATTTTTTTCTTAATTTTTTTGGATTTCTTATTATCCAAAATAATTATACTCATTTTCATCTTATAATATTTGGATCTCTTAATATCCGAAAATTATTCAAAATAATTTTCTCAACTTCATCACTTCATCAAATTCGGAAATTTCCAACAATTTTCCTATCTCGTAAATATATTTATTTATTTACTTTCACTTATTTATTTGCATAAAAATTAAATTCTCGAGTAATTTAATACCAAACATGAAAAAATTTTCGGTTATCACACACACATATCACGTGTTCATATAATATATGTTTGTCTTTTTTTTTAAAAAAAAAAGTGTATCCATATTAAAAATTTATACCAAATTAATTATTTCTATAAATAATGTATATAACAACCATACATGTATATTGATAAAAGATAAGTAAAGAAATTTATAAATAATACAAGATTTTTCTTTAATTTTTAATATATATAAAAATATATATGTTTAATTTTTAGAAATTGAAATAGATAATTGATTTAAAAAGATAATTAATTTACTTTGAAATTTTAATATATATATATATATATATATATATATATATATTCCTATCTATAAAAAAAATTAAAAAAAATCCTTGTCTAAGTAAATCTCATGGATGACGCACAGCTTAGACTACGTTCAAATTATCAAACAAGAAAGCAAAGTTGAATTTGCTTCCTGACCATCCTACTTAATGGAAGCTTAAAACTAAATAAATCAAATTGTGATAATTTAAGAATTTTCTTATGGCATATTTTATTTAAATATATAAAAAAAAACAAAGCTTTTGACTAAAAAGAAAATATCCTAGATGAATAACTTAATTTTTTTACATGTAGAATAATAAATTAATTAGATCTTTCTATAAAATAATCCTATTTAATTAATTATTTAATTTTAAAAAATTTAAAATATTTTTTAAAAAAATAGATTTCAACCCTACTATATTCATTTAAATCAAATAAATTTATCTCAGAATTTAATTGTTCTGTTATCACTTATTATAATATTTTTAAATTTAAAAAATTATACATATATTTTAATCGGAATTTTCCTAAATTTTAATTTTTTTTCTCAAAAAATTAAAACTTCCATGCTTTTCTATTAGTTTTCATTCCATTCCCTTTTCAGATTTTTGATATATTTAACAATTTTGTTTCATTCTTTTTTTCTTTTTATATTGACTCCATTTGTTTATTTGTTCAAACATCCTACGCAAAAATTTTGTTTTTTAATTCAATCATTTTGTTTACTTATTTGTTCAATTATTTTCTTTGGTAAAAAAATACGTATGGAATATCTACTCTTTTAAAACGAATATTATTTTAAATATTGTATTTAATAATTTTGAATTGGTTTAAATTTTAAAAAGTTAAATAATAAATTATTTTTATTTACATTTTTACATTACTTATAAATAAAGATTCTTTTAAACCCCTAAGAAATAGAAATTTCAACTCTAATTAATTTTATAAGATTTTTTGGAATCATTTAAATTCAAATTTGAAAAATGTAAATAAAAATACTTTTAGAATAAGCTTGTCTCAATGGTACCAGGTATGTAAGAACTAGGTATCTAAGGGTCCTGAGTTCGAACCCCTGGGGACGCGAATTGGAGTTGTAGCCTAAGGGCACACTCTGATAAAGTCGTGAGAGGCGGTGGCCTGCGAGTGCACCCCAAAACGGACAATACGGATAAGTGTTCCGCTCGGGGTGGTGGCCTGGGTCGAGACCTGCAGGTGCATCTCGGGGTGTCACAGAATCAGAAGTCATTGAAGGAGGATACAAAGATTTTGGATTTGATCTTTGTCGATATTGCTTACAAATCATCAAGAAAGATGTTGAATCATCTATTATCAGGTCGTCTGTAGAGTATGAAATAGAAAACAAGCTTAAAGAAATTGCTTCTCAAGTAAGTACCAAACCGATGGAGATATTGGTAGAAGGTATTGGCAAATATCTCAAAGAAAAAATGAGTTCCAGTAATTAAGACTTGTACTATCACTCACTTACGGTTGCCTCCATTTACAAAATAAAAGCTCAAAATGCTACAATACTTATGTTGTTAGTATGAAAGAGTAGAACCCTTACTGAAATAGGTAGTGTTACATGAAATAACAACAACAACAACATATTTATAATTGCAACTAATTATTTTTTATTGTAAATATATATTTACATATATTTCAAATCTAAGATTGATTGTTCTTTGCTTACCATAATCATCTCATAATTGTCTTTAGAAAACTCTTGAATTATGCAAGGACTTCTAATACACACACACACACACACACACACACACACACACACACACACATATATATATATATATATATATATATATATATTTATATGAAAGCAAGTCTAACTATTGGTAAATTGGTTAAAGGTTGTATGTTATAAAATTATACTCGATATTAGAGCTCGCGTGCTACCCCTATTAATTTGAACATTGAAAGTTTTGTTGATGTATGTCAATTTCCAACAAACCCCCATTGGCAAGAATCATGTGATCAAACATGGATCAGAGAGATATTTAATCACCCGCAACATCAAAATTGGGTGAACTCATTCTCCAGACCTTTAGATGAAGACTCCTATGAATGACTTGATCTTTACCTTTCTAGTCAATTTTATGAAGATTTCATTGGACAAAAAATGTTTTTCGTGTCCCAATCCAATGCATGTATAATTACGTGTGCAAGTATCAAGTTCGTAGTATTTCTTCCTTGAAGATTGTGTTTTGTCCTCTTGCCCGTTCCAAGACAAAGCATCACATCAAGGAATATTGTACTTTAGAATATTACCTTTTTCACCTTTAGCTTTTGGTTTTTTTTTTTTGGTGAATAAGCTTTTGGTTTTCCTTTTTGTGAACTTTACATGTTCATGAACTTTTGTTAAGACCATTACTGTACTTGGTGCCCTTAAGCTACTATTTGATGGACTCTCGGCACTATTTGTATTATTTGGTTAGCCTTTCCACCATGCCTATAGAATGTAACTCCTTCGTGTTGAAAGAGGCATCCAATCCTCTCTTATCCCTTGCAAGAAATTTGTGAAATATAAGTATGAGTTTCTAATTCTTTCCCTTGGTTATTTTTCTTTCCTCACCAGTATGAAATAATTCTTTGTTCTATAAAAGAGTTTGCAGTGACAAGTTGTTTGATCTGCATTTGCCACAATAATGGATCCTCTGCATGAAAATACTTGTGGAATTGTTAAACAAACCATTGATCCAATAGAAGTTGGGTTTGAGGTTTCTTCTTCTTTCTTATGGTCAAACTTAATGGTAATAGTACCATCTCTACTTGTGGTATAAGTAGGGCCAAAGTGAGAAATGGTTTTGTTTTGCTTCCAAAGGTTGCTGTCCATGATTTAGGAATCAAGGCAGCTAGTTCTTCATTTGGAATATGGGTGCACTTAGGGACTTTGTCTGCTGTTCCAAGCTTTACAAAAATAGTTCCAACGATTTGAACTTGAACTTTAGAGTGTCCAACAGAGTTGGATCATGAAGAGACATGTTGTAGTTAGGAAACACTCTGAAGAAACACAGTTCTCGCATTGAGCTTCAATAATGCCTAGAACAGCATGCTTGTACTCTTTGAATCTTGTGTGCTTAATGTAAGGTATTATTACTATAATGTAAAACAATTTAATTATTGTCTAGAGATGATTCACTTTTGATTAATGTAGTAACTAAAATCATTTAGTTTTTAATTTTTTTTGTATGTATTTCTCTTCTTTTTTGTCAAACTCCTATTGGAATATTATTAAAACATTAAGAAAATTCGAAAAAGAAATTAGTACCACATAAAAAATTTTAATTTGAATGTACTTTAGATAAAAATGAATCATCCCAATCTAAAAGATTAGCTTAGTGGTGTAAAGCCCCACTGAATATTTGAGTGAGGATGATCCACAACATGAAGTCCTATGTTTGAATCCTTAGTAGATCAAATTCCCTTGGGTCAACGCCAATCACGAAGCACAAACAGGAATTAGTCTCAATCCCAAGTTGTATGAGGACACCTTGCAGTTAAAAAAAAAAATCACTCAACTATTACTTGATTTGGGGTTTCATGTATTATTCCATATATAAAGTGGCCAAAGCAATTTAGTAAAATAAGACAAGATTAACTTAGTTGGAAGCTTGAGATTAGAACGGTTAAGAAGCAAATGCAGATTTGTTTTCAAGAGTGATGTAAATTTAATGGCAGTAAATGTATAGCAAATGACCATTCGTTTTTCATACGTTTCACAAATACCTTTTTTCCACAAATCTGGAAATTTGGAAGAGTTTTACTGGTGGTATAAAATAGATGATAAGCTTGATGAAATTTCTCAATGTCTCAAAGAAAAAAAGGACTCTAAATTCAAATTGAGACATGTGCTTTGTTCAAAATCGTTGACTGTTTTAGAACTTAATGATTTCAAACACGTATAAATATTTTTGTTTTATTTTATTTTCAAAGATTAAATAATGATAACTGCATATGAATATTTATTTATTTATTTTTGAATAAAATACAGCATCTTTTATTAACGGCAAAGCTGATTACAATCTGAACGAGCAATATTCATAACAATATCAGGACAGGTTTCTGTCCGAAACATGTCGTCATATGAGCTACTTTGTTTGCTTCTCTTTTGACGTGTAGAATACCGCATGAGGCAAATTGTCTGGCTTTTATTCTTGCTTCTTCAATCAGCGTCCCAATTGGTGATAGGTCTGCATCTCCTTTTCGCATCTTTCTTATTATTCCCAATGCATCTCCTTCAAGAATAATGTGAGTAAACCCCATGTTTGATGCAAAGTCTAGAGCTCTGATTGCTGCTATTGCTTCCAATGTGTCTCCATCAAGTGCTCTACGGATTTTGGAATAGAGTGCCCCCATTACTCCACCTTGGTCATTTCTCGCTATCACCCTGATGCCTCCAACTCCAATGTCAGGCTTAAAACCTCCATCAAAGTTCAGTTTGATGACTCTAGCAGGCAGAGCCGTCCATCTCATTGGCAACTCTTCTTGAAAGGAAGTACTTTGTAGTTGTGCTTGCCAATATTCCTGCAAGTAATGGCTAGCATAAGAGGCAATGTGAGATGAAGAGCTTGGAATTCCTTTCTTGATTGTATCGTTTATGTTCTTCTAAAGAACCCAGAGAAGGACCAGGCTTTCCTCAAACACTTGCTTATCCATTTGTTTCGTTGATTCCAATATCCAGTTTATCATTGGTTGAGTGTCCTGTCCAGTTCACTTTCCTGCTAACTTTGAGAGGGGCCACACTTCATGTATTGTCGCGCAATTCCTCAGGATATGGATAATTGATTCGTCTCCATTCTGACATCTTTGGCAGATAGCACTGGTCATAATTCACTTCTTCTAAACGTTTTTGTTGTATTTTAATTTTGAATCATTCAAAATTTAAATTATTTTAAGATTTTTTTTTGAACCCAGATTTGAATTAAAATAGGATTTGTGAAAATTTTGAGTTGTTGGGGACTAAAAAGTGATTGATGCTGTCAAATGATTACATCAGCTCGACTTTTAAAGCTTAATTTGACTATAGGGTCAATAGTAAAATTTATTTTCAATTTTTTTAAAATGTAATTAGACTCTCAATATTTTATCGCGTAAAAATCAGTACATAAATTTTTATTTTATTATAAATAAACTATCAGTCTTTCAAAATCATACAATTAAATATAGATATGTTAAATGGAACTAACTGTCATTAAAACATCTTACGTGAAAACTGACGTTGATGGTTTAGTTGGTTACCACATCACATGGCATACCATATGTGCAATACTAATAAAAGTTAATGTCTTTTAATAAATTTAGACTTAATTACACTATTTTGAATGATTGAGGATTTATTAATAATAAAATAAAAATTTATAGACTAATTTTTATGCGATAAAAATTAAATATTTTATTTTATAAAAAAATTAAAAGTATATTTGATTATTAAGTAAAAAAAAAATTCAGATAACATTGGGAAAAGAAAGAACCAAAGGAACGCCTGCAGAGCAGGGTGCCAACCTCGAATCCAAAGCAGCACATGAATGAACAATCAATCATGTCAAAGGTTTCAAGGAATCTGGCGAAAAATGGATCACGATGACAATTTTTGACGGTCAACATTCCACACCGCTGTTCAACTACAAGGAAGCTAACAAAAGCATATGCATGAACAATGAATGCCTTTTAGTATGTAGGGAAGGAGAAATGGAGAAGACACCGGCACTACCCTGTAAAAATCTAAACTCATGCTAACAAACTTTTAGACTAGTAGCTAAAGATGAATTATGGTATATTATAAGTCTTGGGTTCGAACCCAAATACCCCATCTCCGATTATTTAATATTTTCTTTATAACAAAAAAAAAATCTAAACTCTTACCTTCATCTAATTAATTAGGCTAAGAACAATTCCAAGTGCATCAGATATTTTCATTAAACAATCTTAATTAAATACTTAAGGAAACATGTGACTATACGCATTGAACCACGAGGGTATGCTTTTAAAGCATCTTGTATGGTAACTTTCTACACAAAAGTGTTTTCAAATAATCCTATCAAGATTCCTTCCGATAGGGCACGCAACGTGCAATACAAAAATGTCAAAATTTTGGATTCTCTTGAAACAAATTTAGTAGGCTTTAGGCCGACCCTTGCCATTGGTTTTCCAGTGTGTTTGGACTGATTCGTTATTGTACGGTGCAACGTTTTAGGTAACTACTAATGATTTTAATCCAAATTACGTAATCAAATCCCATATTTTGTTTGTTTGTTTCTAGCTGTACTGATGAAAGCGTACTTGCTTAATCAAAAAGTATTGAGGAAAATATCTTGGATTTCGCAGCTGATCAAGGCACCAATTATATGTGTATTACCAATTCTTTCATTCAAACCTTCTGAAATTTCTTAAGTTTCCAAGTCTAAGGAACTCCACTATTCATTATTATTTCATCAGCTAGGAAGCTGCTAGGGGGTATAAATCTTCATTCTTCATGAATTAACTTGAACTGATTTAGTACCCTGGAGCTCCATTTTTATCTAACACGTCCACTTACTGAAGCTAATGATGAACTGGCATCAATTCTAACCCAAAATAAAAAAGAACTAAGAAGGAGAAACCTATCTATCCCTTGCAACTCAAGA
The DNA here is from genome assembly GCA_032173925.1 of Heritiera fomes. Classification (NCBI taxonomy): domain Eukaryota; kingdom Viridiplantae; phylum Streptophyta; class Magnoliopsida; order Malvales; family Malvaceae; genus Heritiera; species Heritiera fomes. The sequence continues at coordinate 19,886,477 of JAPDPM010000001.1, read as the reverse complement.
TATTCACTTTTTGTTTATGCATTCTCCTCTAAATGAGCTTTAGACATAAGCTTTTCTATTAATATAAATCCAACACAAGGAACACTAATTGATATGTGATGTCGTATAATATATATATATATATATATATATATATATATAGGTAGAATTAATATAAGTGTAAAAAGCCGAGTGCTTGCAAGATACAGGACTGATATTTTATATTTATTTAATGCGAAAGAAGCAAACAATCCTGCATAGAGACTTACAGCAATTCCTACTCAACTGATATAAGAATCGATAAACATTTAGTTAGTAAGCTTCACTTCAGGGCGCCTTCGTTTTTAGCTGGTTCGCGGCTTCAGTTTCAGTTGACTAGAGTGAGGCCACCTTCTGAAGATTGTTAGAGTATGTCTTACAATCAATTAGATTTGGATTAAGTAATTTTAAAAGGCTCAAAAGATCTAATTTAGTTAGACTAAAGCTAAGGCCGTTCTGCCTCTTGAAGCTAACACTCTCAGAAAACAATTCTTTTCCTCCTCTTTTTGCTTCCGATCACACCTTGTCTCAGGCAAAAGTCTTGTTTTGCGTCCTACTTGTGTAGATACCATTAAAGGGCTTTTCTCAGCTAAGAGTCTTGGGTCAACAATAAATCGAGGGCTGTTCGTGGGTTGCTATATTCAAAAGTTGAACATTCCTACACAAGTCACACCAAAAAGATTAGATTCTATTCAGAAAACAATCTTATTGCATGATCTTGGTGATTTTAGTTTTGTTGTTTTTTTAATTCCCTGCTTATTTTCGTATATGACATAATAAACCGAGACAACGAAACCTTACAAAGATTAGTTTCTTCTGATTTTGAGGTGCAAGTTGCTTCTGAGATGCGAGTTGCATGGAAATTGGCAATGAAAGCGGAAGCTTTCTTGTCGATACCAGGCTCAGCAACCACCCTCAGAGTATTGTCTTCTTCGGTTGTGTACACCTTTCTTGTTCTCACAGAATCTTCCCTGGCTGGATATGAATCCTCCTCTTTACGACCCTTCTTAGCTTTGAAGAAACTGAAAAAAGAGAAGCACATTTTCTGCTTGTGCCTAGCCATAGCTATCTACATATCTTGTGTTTTTACTTGCAGTATGTAATTTAAAATGAGTTTGCACTGCACTTGCTTGTTTTCCATTGCGGGCTTGAGGCTTCTTTTATAGCGTGGGGGGGTTCTGTCTCAGAAAAGATTCTAAGAAAATTGAGAAGGAGTATGATGAGGACAAGTGTATGGATTGGATGAACTGTGCTTATGTGTTAAAACTTCCCAAGTTCCCATGTGCTGTGGTCCGTTGCTACTTCCTTTTATTGACTCAAAAAGCAATGGTTGGGAACTTGAGAGCTTACCACCCCATTTCTTGGGTCTTTGCCTGTGTTTGTCTCCTGATGAGAATCTAATCATCGGCAAGTTGGCATGCAGTATGCACCTTCCTTTGGTCTTTTGCTGGTCCATGAAACAATGGTATAAAATTTGGTATCTTTTCTCTTTTAAGCACTCACTATCATGATCCACTCCTTTCTTTGTCATTGCATTCGGCGTACCTTCCCCTTCTAAGAATTGACAGTAAACATCTGAACTTTCCCTTAAACTCATATGGATTTTTCAATGCTGTCATGACTCATGTCATGTAGTGATTGATACTGTATATCTATGCATATATAAGCTACAACTATTACAACAATTAGTGGTGTTAATTAAACTAGCCAATACCCCCATTTGGCCTCCACTCCACTCCTCGCAATCATCTTCCCACTTTACCGAGTATGCTGACCATTGGTTGTGAGTGGGTGGTGCTTACTTTTCATGCATGACTTTTTTTCCACCATAGCATAGCATTTTTTTTTTCTCCAACACCATAGCATAGCATTGCATGTTGCTGTTAGGGTAGTTTTAATTTAACAGTACAGTGGTGAAGTAATTAAGAGAGTAGGTGTACAATGATTATTAGTGATAGTCCATCTTGTCCTGTGGTTTTAGTGTAGTGGTAGCTAGTTAGGTCCACTTGCACATTTAAGTTGTAATTATACTCTCTATAAAATGAGTTTCCAGTTTGAAAGAAATTAAGATTAGGATTAGGATTAGGATAATTAGATAATTAACATTATTGGGCTTAAATGTCGAAGAAAAAGAAAAAATGCATGGATGGATGGATGGAGTAATGTTTGGGCTTGTTATTGGTCCAAATGTTGTTGGGCTTGTTTTTTTAAACCAGTCATTATTCAGCACAGCCCATAAACAGTCCTCTAATCAAATCGAATCATACATGTTGTATCCCACGGACACAACAAATTAAACGAAATTAAACGAAAACCCTAATTCCAGAAGGGATCTAAAACTTGCTCAATTAACCACTTGCCAATGCTTTTGACGCCCTAAAAAGGTGTTTCTGCTCTCTTTGTTGGATTTGATGGGTTGCAAATGGTTTGGAATGCATATGAGATCGACTCAACAGCCGCCCAGCATCGCGGTTGCCTATTTCTTTCCGTAACATTTTTTTCTTCTTAAACAAAAAGCTCCTTTTTCTTCACTCACCATGCACCTCTGATTGCACCATTTGACTTTCCGCACTTACTGAGTATTCTTCAAATCTCACAATCGCAATTATTATTTGTCATTGCATAAGTTGATTGAAATTATCATTCAAATTCAATTTCTATTAAGACTGAATGCTAAATTCAGGATTTAACGTTTTCGAAAATTCTCAATTCAGGACATAAACTTTTATTTTGCTCAATTCAAGATAAAACGTTTTTGATTTTGCTCAATTTAGGATTTTTCAATGAACCTGAGTTACACACGCCGTTAAAATAATAACGACGTTTAATAAAAGACACGTGGCAATATTTTAGTGGGACACGTGGCGCAATTGACACGTGGCAGTATGTTAGTGGGACACGTGACAGTATAATTATTATTTATTTTTCTTTTAATAGGTAAAAATACGTGGACACGTGACAGCATATCAGTCCGACACGTGGCACAACTGACACGTGACAGCGTGTTAGTGGGACACGTGGCAGTAGTGGACACGTGACAGCATATTATTGGGACATGTGGCAGTATACTTATACTTATTTTTCTTTTAATAGGTAAAAAATACGTGGACACGTGGTAGCATATTAGTCCGACATGTGACACAATTGACACGTGGCAGCGTGTTAGTGGGACACGTGGCAGCGTGTTAGTGGGACATGTGGCAGTATACTTATACTTATTTTCTTTTAATGGTAAAAATACGTGGACACGTGGCAGCATATTAGTCCGACATGTGGTACAATTGACACGTGGTAGTGTGTTAGTGGGTCACGTGGCAGTAGTGGACATGCACAATTGTCTTTTCATCGTCACCCACTCTCTTTAATGGAGAGTGTAACTCACACACGTTAAAAAATCCTTCATTGAGCAAAATCGAAAACGTTTTATCCTGAATTGAGCAAAATAAAAGTTTATATCCTGAATTGAGAATTCCCGAAAACGTTAAATCTTGAATTGAGCATTCAGCTTTCTATTAATTACTTGAATTGTTGGTACAAATTATTGGTGATATTTTATTATCTTGTTTTCTCGATCTTTGAATTTTTGTTTTTTTATAGGATTTATATATGATGCTCTCACAATATATAGCTTATATATACTGTTAATACATTAAAGGTTGAGATCTCATTAATGAACAAATATTGGTAAATCTTGATCTTTGATTTTGGAAGGGGCCAATTAAACATTTAAAACTACATATAATTTTTATTTGAGTTTCATCACTACATTTTAGTAATATAAAACATATATGCTAATAAAAAAACTTATAAAACTATAAATTTTAACAATTTATAAAGAAAAACATAAAAAATAAAATATATCAAATAAATAATTTTATCCAAAATTATGAGCGACTTCATTTAAAAATATAAAATCTTCAATAATTGAATTTGAACTAAAAGTCTTAGCAATTCCTTTTTTAACTATGACAATCAAGTTATCCAAATGATGTAATAGAAATTAATAAAGAATTATCCCAAAATTTTGACTAAATATTTATAATCTGCAACATTTCTCATGCATATAATGACAATATTATGTAAACGTATATTAAAAAAATAAAGTAACATATAAACCTTAATAATTTTGCTATTTTTGCTTTTGAAGAGATGGTTGCAACTCTCAAGGCAATCCAAATAACAAAAAAAAAATGCAAAGTACTTGAAAAAAATATAAAATAGAAAAGAAGCTATATTGAGTGGCTATTAGGTAAGATAAATGTTTTAGATTTGTTTACTCTTTAGGTGATTGAAATCTTAGATGATAAAGATTAAATTGAATTTTTTAAAATTACATGATTGTAGCTTAATTTTTGTGACAACTCAAATAATTTAAGTAGTTGTAAACAGTGATGGGTGAGTAAAATAAATATATAAATTTTAGGGATTTACTTACACATGTGTAAAACAAATTTGTTTTACACACTTTTATATCTTCATATAGGATTAATATTTTTGCAAACCAACCTTTGGATTTAACAACCTACTCATAATTATTATGTATGTAAATTTTTGAATCAATCTGCTATTTTTATCATTTTAATCGAAAATAGTATTTTTTTCAATATATATCAACGGTTGAAATTTTATTTTATAAAATAAATAGTTAGATATATTCGATTAATTTGAAATTTGACATGCATGATCTATGTGAATAGAACATAAAATTTAATGGTCGGAGTAAAAAATTATAAATCATATAAAAAGATATGAAAGTGTGTAAAATTTGTTTTACACATGTCTAACTGAATCCCTTATATATATATATATATATATATATATATAGGAGGGATTCAGTTACACACACACACACACACACACACACACATATATATATATATATATATAGATATGAAGATTACAAAAGTGTGGGGGGCGGGCGGGTTGGGGGGGGGGGGGGGGGGGGAGGTTTCACGTCAAGCCCTTCTCAACCAATGCTTATGACATGAGTCATAAATATGTGGGTCTACGTATCCTTGTCTGAGACAAAGGAATTTTGTGCTAATGCTCATGGCATTACACCAATAGCAAATGAAGCTTGGGAAGGGAGCAACAAAGTTGATAACCTCCAGATCTGACCTTGTTTTGGCTCATGCTTTTGGGACCATGAAGCAGCTTTCTTTTGTAGTGTATTTAGGAAATACTTAATACCTTAATGTACATTTTTTTGAAATATAATAATGTACATTTTATTTTAATTATTAATTAGAAGTTATTTATATTTTAATGATTGACTTTTCATCATATACAATTGCAATAATTAAATGTTGTTGTCATAACATCTAGACACAAACTCATATACATAATTAGATGAAATTAATAAATATGTGTTAACAATTTATTTTACACTAATTTATTTTCCATACCAGACAACGAGTTTGGATTGAATTGATTTAATGAACCATCCCTGGATTGACTTCTTTATTATTATTATTATTATTATTATTATTATTATTATTATTATTATTATTAAAGGAGATTTTCATAAGTTTAAGAGGCCAAGGTCCCCCAAAGCTTGGCATACCATCCACCTCTCTTTCTATCCACACAAGCTCAATGATTTACTTCTACTATGAATTTGATTAATTTTTAAATGTAGTAAATAAAATATTAATTTTCATTTAAACCTAAAATTCTTGATTATCAAAACAATGAAATTGAATTGTGTTAGCTTTGAATTGACATATATATTTTGAAATGACAAAAACTTAAGTAAGCTTTAATGTTTAATTCATATTGTAAATTTGCTTTACCACATATGATTTTCTCAATCCATTTTAAGTGTTCATATCAAACATTAAGACCATGATTTAATGATACATTCTCATTGGTCTTAATACTTTATAAAATGGTTTTGAATATTAAGTAATTTTCTTAAGAATTATTGAATATAAGTTTAGAAAATTACTTATAAGTTTTTGGACAATATTTTCATTTGAGAAAGTCAAGAAAAACTCCCTTAAAGCTTATAAACATTTTGGGTTAAATTAAATTCAAGTCTATATTATTTCTAACCCAAAATGGTGCAGAAAAAGCTTTCTGGAGGCATGGGATCGATCCCCTAAGGGAAGGGATCGATCCCTTCATGGCAGAATGATCCTCAAGCCCAGAATAAGCAATCTGGAAGCTTAGGATCGATCCTCTTTGGAAAGGGATCGATCCCTTTACCCGAGAAAAGGCTATAACGGCTAGTTTCTATGAGACAACGGTCATATTCGAGTTTTGCCTCCACCCAACATCCCCAAACCATCCAAGGGACTATAAATAGAGGCTTAGAAGCTAAAGGAAGCAAGAGGAACTACTGAGCAACTCCATTTCTCATTTTCCTCAAATCCTCAAGCCTCAACAATATTTCAAGAGCTACAAAGTCTTCATCTTCCATCATACTCACATTTCTTGTATAAGAATAGTACAAATATTGTTTAGGATTTCCTTGTGCTTAACTCTTGTAATCACTTGCCTACCTAGAGGCCTTTCTTTGATTACATCTCTTGTGAACCAATTCATTCCTTGTAAAAGCGGAGGTTTCTCTTTAGCCTAGAAAAAGAGGAAGGTTTCTCTTGAGCCTAGAAAAGAGGGAGAAGAGGTTATTCTTGAGCCTAAGAAAAAGAGGGATTGTAAACACAAATTCAAGGATAGTGAATTTGGAGAAAATCCTTGGGAGCGTCTCAAGGTAGAGGACGTAGGCTAGGTTGCCGAACCACTATAAATCACTTGCGTACATTTCTCTATCCTTACTCTCTTTACTTATTTGCAATTAAATTTGTGTTTATTGTATTGAATCTATATTGCATAATTGAGTAGCCTAGAGAACTTAGAAAATATCAATATAGGCTAGAGAATTTACAAGAATCGAAAAACGAACTTAAGGTTAGTTAAAAACCGATCCACCCCCTCTCGGTATAGCCTATAAAGCCAACAATTGGTATCAGAGCTTGGGCTCGAGATTGATTTAGACTAACCTCTTTCGAGCAAAACGATCATAAATGGCTCACTTTAATGTAAGCACACCCCTAGGAGAAGAGGGACAATCGTTAGTTAGACCTCCACTCTTCAATGGAGATAATTACTCTTATTGGAAAACAAGAATGATGTTGTTTGTGCAATCAAATGATTATGAAGTGTGGAGAGTGATAGTTAATGGTCCCAAAGTCCCAATGAAGAAAGTAGATGGAAAAGATGTCCCTAAGAGTGAAGATGAGTGGGACAACAATGACATGAGATTGGCACAATTAAATGCCAAGGCTATGCACACCCTCTTTTGTGCATTAGGTCCCAATAAGTATAATAGAGTGTCTCTATGTGAAAATGCTAAGCAAATATGGGACAAATTGGCCATCACACATGAAGGGACCAATCAAGTGAAAGAAACCAAAGTAGGTATGCTCACACATGATTACGAGCTTTTTAGGATGAAAGAAAATGAGTCCATGAATGAAATGTACACTAGGTTTAATGATATAATCAATGGACTCAAGACATTAGGCAAGAGCTATTCCAATGTAGAAATGGTTAAGAAAATTTTGAATAGCTTGCCAAAATCTTGGAAGGCAAAGGTGACCGCAATAGAAGAATCTAAAGATCCTAACACCTTGTCTCTAGATGAACTTATGGGCTCCCTACTTACATATGAAATGAAATTAAAAAGAAATGAAGAGCCTTCAAAGAAAGTAAGAGTAGCACTTAAGTCTTCCACTCATGAGAACATTAGAGATGATAGTGATGAGAGTGGAAATGAGGAAGAAAAGGAAATGACAATGTTTGCCAAAAGATTTAATAGGTTCATGAAAATGAATGAGAGAGAGAATAATAGGAGACATCAAAGGGGAGAGTCAAGTAGAAGAGAAAAGGACCTCTTAGTGTGTTGTGAATGTAATGAACCGGGTCACACTAAGCTAGATTGCCCCTTACTTAGGAAAGAAAAGGATAGGAAACCTAAGAAGAAAGCATTTGTGGCTGCATGGAGTGATAGTGATAGCTCCGATGAGGATAACTTGGATGATGAGGTAGCCTACACATGCTTTATGGCTATTTGTGATGATGAAGCTAGTTGTAGTTCTAGTGAAGATAATATTTATACATTTGATGAACTACAAAATGCGTTCAATGAATTAGCAAATGTCACGACCCGAAGGCTACGACGGTGTCTCTTACTTGTACGGATGCGTAGAAATTAGGGCTAATTTTTCGATTTCCTATATTTGCTTTGTCTAAGTGCAATGTAGTGAATTTTTGTTTCGGGACGTTAACTCCCTTGCCTATTTTTATGACTATACCCAGGTTATTTTCCTGCATAAAAATTACAAGTAATAATCCAGCTCATGCTTCCCAGAATGACAGTTAATCATATTCTAGCATTCCTATGACCAAGTTCATTTCCATATCATAGCATTTCATCTTATGATTCACATTTTTCCTACTTAGTCACTTGTTCATGCTATTCAATCCACAATCCATACTCATAAAAAATCAATATTCCATACTTCATCATTACTAGTCTAGATGTTATTCTCTATATCAGATTACATCCCATCTAAGTACTGAATCAAAATAGCCTGAATTAGTAATAAACACAAAAGGAAAGTGTGTATACCCCAAATGTTCACAAAAATTTCTTTGGAGAGTTGGGACTATATTTCAGGCTCGGGACTATTTGGGAGGCTCCGAAATACTCCCCCAACTCCGTGCTCAATCTGAAAAATTTAAATAGCGTTTAATGAGCAAGGCTCAGTAAGTCATTTATATAAGTGCAGAGTTAGAATTATACTGTTCTATATGCCATGCATGATGTCATGTGAGGAAAATTTACTATCAGTCATTCTCTTATTCATCATACGATCATATACCTGTCATATTCTCATATTTAGTTCATCTATGCTTCAACATGTCATGAAATGTCTAAGTTATGAAACCATGATATAACTTTTGACATGTAATTATGAACGAAGTAGTTACAGTCATAAAACATGTAATATATATTCTTTTAAACAAGTTCAAGACATGTATAATATCAATACATTTCATGTATTCTTTTAAGATGTGCTTGAAAAATGCAAGCTTTTTCATTTCATGTCAAGTATGCTTTTTGAAACATATTTCATATCACAAATACTTTTTGAAATACATTTCATATCATATATGCTTTTTGAAGCACATTTCATATCACATATACTTTTTGAAATACATTTCATATCGCATATATTTCCTTGAAGCACGTTTCATATCATATATACTTTGAAAATATATTTCATATCTCATATAGCATCAAAATGCGTTTCATATATTGTAAATCAATATCGAGTTTAGAGTTCATTTTCATTTTAAAGGCATACTCTAAACTTCATTTCATATCATTTGCGACTAGGCTAGATCCCTATCTCTCTATCAATAAAGACTTAGTTCACTGTAGCTAGCAGTGAAGAATCATATCATCGTCCCCTGGAAACCACTAGGGCGCTATCTATGGCCATAGACCTCATATCTCTCAGTCCCACTGATCAGGCAAGACTGAGACCTGTCCACGACTATTGTCGGACAAGCTTTTATGCCTAATGAGTAATCTCCAATTAGGTGGCTTCCACTATGCTTTATTGAATTTAATTCTCTTAGGGTGCCTAAAGTCTCATAAAGCAAATTCAATCTTTCGTATAAAAATAGTTTAATGTACGTAATGCTTTTCTAAAGATTATTTACATGTATATATGTACATATGTAAAAACTATCATTTCATTCTTTTCAAAGCCATTCAAGCATCCAAAATATTCTTGTAAACATGATAAGAATAAGTCATTTCAATTTTTCATGTATAGTAATAAGTCATACTTGATGGCAATAAAATTCAAGGAAGTGAAATAAGACCATAAAATGACATGCTCATGAATTGCATGAATGTTTATCATTTCATCTCATAATATTTATGAACCTATACCATATCGATTCACTTCCGATCAATGTCTCTCACCTTGGTACTTTATCAAGTCGAGTATCATACCTACATTTCATTTCGTTATATTCAATATCTAGGTATTCAATTCATTCTATAGCAAGATTCAATCCTATACAGGATAATCCTACTTCTACCTTATATAAACGTCTTACCTAGTGCGAGCTTAGCTTGATCTTGTCCCGTGGTTAGCTAGACCGTGTCCGTCGTCCTCTTGGCTACTACACATTCACAATAAAATTTCGACTTAATAAAGTCTAGCTCAGGCTTTCTATACGCTTATGTAATTTAAATTCCAACATAATATCTATATATATACATATATAAATATATATGTATACATATACACTTAACACAATATAATTCAAGTTTCTTAAATCACATTCTCTCATTTTTCCCACATCTTTATATATATGTACTATACATACATATATATATATATATATATATATATATCTCTAGTCCCATGTTTTTCAAGTAAGAATATATATATCTATTCCTTTCTTTAAAATTCCTTTCTTTTCTTCTATTTTCTTTTTTTCCTTTCCTTGTTTCCCATTTGTCTCCAAGAAAATAATAATATATATGCACACTTACACATATACAATATATATTTAACATTAAATATAATATAGTTTCTATTCTTCTCATCTCCATATAAATATATAGAAATATATATTTTTCTTTCCTTTAACTTTTCTTTATTGTCTTTCATTTCTTTTCTTTTATTTTTCTTTTATTTCTTTCCTTTTCTCGTTTCTCCTTACCTCATTTCTTGCCTTCAAAATGGCCACCGGACAGCCACTAGTACGCCGGCTGTAGCCACCACCATGCCTCCTCCGTTCAGCCTCTCTTGGCGTTCCAAATTTTGCACCCAAGCTAGCCACGAAATCCTTGTTTTCCAGCCTTACAATGCCCACGTTTTCAGCCCTTTTATCAGTCTCTTCCTCAAGGCTGGAAACACCAAAGTCAACCACCACAAAACCCTCCTCTGTTCAGCCTATCAAAACCCTAACCTAGCTGCCAAAATTCGTAGCTCATTCCCTCTTTATTTTCTGCCCGTGGCAACCACTCAGAACAGCCTTTCGTCTGTCCAAGTAACTCACCCGAAGACGCCTGAACAGCTCCTATCACCTCGCCTGAACAGCACCAGACGAAGCCCCTATTTTCAAACATCTAATTCCAGCAGTTAACACCCACGTAAATGCCTCATTCTAGTGCCTTGTACTGCCTCTATTCTCAGCCTTTATTTTGCAGTAAAATGTCACACCTGATGCCGTCTATTCACGTCAGATCTGGCACTCCATACGGCTCTTGTTGCTCGATGCAGCTTCAGACTTCAACCATCTTCAAATCGTGTGATGGTCGGATGGCAGAGAAGGAAAGAACAAATAGCTAAAAGAAAATGAATTGAAGAAAACGTGTAGAGGAAGAGTGTAACAGGGAGAAAGGCTGAGTTGTTTTATCACTTTTCTTTCTTTATTTATTTTATTGTTTCCAATGTGCATAAGCCTTCTGTTGGATGTGAGTGCTCTGCCAAAATTCAGACTTTGGGTGGGAAAAATCCCACCCAATCCCGTAGACTCTCTTCTTTTTTTTTTTTTTAACATATAATATAATACAAGGTACTATAATATAATATATATATTTTTAATATATGACTATTATATCCCAAAACTCTTAGTGTGTGTATATATATATATATAGCTTTTATTAAAGATTACAAAAATATATATTTCTTCCAGTTATATAATTGTAGTCTATATAATGTACACTTGTATATTTTCTTTTATACATTTATGTATTTAATTTATATGCTTATGCATTTACGTTTATTTGCATGTACATATATCTATACTTATGTGTATAGGCACAACTCTTTTCGTATTTATTTAACGTACATTATATATACACATACGATATTCATGTATGTGTCAAGTTATTCCCGAAGATACTGATTCTTGTAATTATAGTCGAAGTCTTACATTTGCAAATTCTCAAAATTTCATTTTATTCACTTAAATTAACTACTAAGTACATTCTTAGTTTAGAGGAGTTTACGGATTCTCACATCCTCCCCACCTTGAAAGGATTTGGTCCTCCAAATTAATACAAGTTATCCTAGAATAAGTGTGGGTACTTCTCTTTCATTAAACTCTCTAACTCCCATGTAGCTTCTTCTGAGGAGTGGTGTTGCCAAAGCACCTTTACCAAGGGAATTGTCTTGGACCGCAGCACTTTATCCTTTCGATCCAAAATCCAAAGCAGTCTCTCAACATAACTTAAGTCCTCTCTGATCTCCAAAGGTTCATAATCAATCACATGGGAGGGATCCGGATGATATTTCCTGAGCATAGATACGTGGAAGACATTGTGCACACTCGACAGCTCTGGTGGTAGCGCTAATCAATATGCCACATCACCCACTCTATCTAGTATCTCAAACAGACCAATGTACTGAGGACTCAACTTCCCTCTTTTACCAAACCTCATTATGCCTTTAGATGGAGAGATCTTCAAAACACCTTATCTCCCACTTGAAACTCCAAGTGTCTCCTACGATTATCGGCATAACTCTTTTGTCTGCTCTGAGCTGTCTTCAATCGATCACATATGAATCTAACACTTTCTGAAGCCTTTTCTACAAGCTCGGGAGCAAATATCTTCCTTTCACCCACTTCTTCCCAGCCTATCGGGGATCTACACCTACGCTCATACAACGCCTCATAAGGTGCCATCCCAATGCTGGAGTGGAAACTATTGTTATATGCAAATTCAGCCATTGCCAAATGATCATCCCATAAGCCTTGAAAATCCATAGCACACGCTCTCAACATATCCTCAAGGGTTTGAATTGTTCTCTCAGATTGTCCATCAGTTTGAGGATGGAAAGCAGTGCTGAAACTCAATTTAGTTCCCAAAGCGTCCTGGAAATGCTCCCAGAAACGAGAAGTAAACCGAGTCTCTATCTGACACTATGCTCACAGGGACTCCATGTAATCTCACGATCTCTCTATCATACAATTCTGCAAGGGCACTGAGTGAATCTGTGACTTTCATAGCCAAGAAGTGTGCCGACTTAGTCAATCGATCGACAATCACCCAAATGGCATCATGGTTTCTTCAGGTCCTAGGAAGTCCCATGATGAAATCCATGGTCACGTGCTCCCACTTCCATGTTGGCACAGACAAAGGAGTAAGTAACCCCGCCAGCTTCTGATGCTCCACTTTAACTTGTTGGCACACTAGGCACTTAGACACAAAAGTTGCTATGTCTTTCTTCATACCTGACCACCAGTACACTTTGCGCAAGTTCTGATACATCTTCGTGTTACCCAGGTGCATCGTGTACTTAGAACTATGTGCCTCTTCCATGATCTGTCTCTTTAGAGCTTCATTGTTTGGAACACATATTCTCCCATTGAACCTCAATAAACCATCGCTGCTAATCTCATACTCTGATTTCTAACCCTTTCGTATCAAATCGATAACCTCAATCAATTTCGGGTCCTCATTCTGAGCCTGCCTAATTTGTTCCACGATACTAGGCTCTATCCTCAAACTAGCCATAAAACATTCACCCGCAGGCTCTAGATTCAAATTCATTTCTGAAAATTGCTCTATCAACTCCCACTCTCTAACCATCATGTAGCTGACCATGCCCATACTCTTTCTACTCAATGCATCAGCCACCTTATTAGCCTTGCCTGGATGGTAAAGAATCTCATAATCATAGTCCTTAAGTAGCTCCATCCACCTTCTCTGTCTCATGTTCAATTCTTTTTGTGAGAAGAGATACTTCAGACTCTTGTGATCAGTGAAAATCTGAAACTTTTCTCCATACAAATAATGACGCCATATCTTTAGTGCAAACACCACTGCCACTAGCTCTAGGTCATGGGTGGGGTAATTCCTCTCATGGTCATTTAGCTGTCTAGAACCATAAGCCACCACTTTTCCATTTTGCATCAATACGCACCCTAGACCTTGGTGTGAAGCGTCACTATATACAGCAAATCCCTCGAAACCACTAGGAATGGTGAGGACTGGTGCTGTAGTCAGTCGGTGTTTTCAACTCTAAGAAACTGTGCTCACACGCATCATTCCATTCAAACTTGATAACAAAATTCTCAATTTCCAGAAGCTTGTGGAATTATTCAAGGATGCTGCTTATATTCTTCAAATAAATATACATATTCACATCTCGTGGTTTCATGCCATTATAATTTATCTGTACGTGATTGAAATATTTCATTCATTAAATCCACAAACATCACCAGATATTTCATAAATCTCTTAAGTACCACAAAGGACTCGTAAGAGTTATACCGAGTTTTGAACATCACCTTATGAACACTTATCTGTAAGCTTTTATCCGATAACATCTTGTTCAAAGATTGTTATTGAAACTCTACATACACCATTGAGCGGATCAAGTAAAACATCAACCTTGAACAATAACTTATTCATCATCAATAATAATGCTATTGAGTACTCAGAATTTGGTACATAATCATAAGCTATGCTTATTCTTTCGAACCATATCATCTACGTTTCCACCCGTTACACTAATACAGATGGGTTCTTTATTCATTGATCTCTGGAGTAATTTCTTAAGCTCTTCAGACTCTTTTATATTCCCTGATAAGAGCTTATAAATAGGTTTCATGTTGTGAATCGAGTTAATAATCTCTCAAATCCACATTACTCCGAAAATTATTTAGAAATTCATCCAGTAACTTCTAAATCACCTCATATCATCTTGGATATTTCGTTATTTACATTCTACAATTCTACTATGTATCCTCAAAACACATAAGTATAACTTTCAAATCATTTAACATATATTTCACATCGATTCACTTATTTTGTCACACTTAGCAAATGTATTACTTTTTATAATATCCAATAATCCCTAACCAAATACCTCTTCTTTTCACATTTAATTCAAGCCCTAAGAATCCATAACAGGGTCGACTATCTCGCAACCTCCCATAGTATACACTCCGGTCGCATTACTCATCAGAGTATAGGTGGGGCTAGTAGGAACCATTATACCTGTAATATATTCTTTACACCATCCTTTACTTTACTACTATCAATCGATTCCAAATCAATTTAGTCATCTATGATTCGGGAGAATTATTTCAATATAGGGGTATATTCATCATTTCTCAGTTTAGTTCTCTCTCTTCAAGATACCTTTTAAACAGGTGATCTTAAAATCTATTGACTGATGATATCCCCTTTCATTTCAATATCATCATCTCAGGGTCTTAGTTCGATTCGGATAGAGAAGTCCTGGTGGGGCCCTCACCGAGTTCCTCTCAGTGCCTTACCGAACAGACCTAACATTATGATTATAAGATCACCTATTTCAGATAAAATTATCGGATTACAATCCCTTTTAAATTTCAAGGTTCAATACTCAATAACTTTACCAAATTTGATGTATGTCGTAAGTTCATATCTTGTGACCATTCATCCTCTTATACTCTAGAAACTATCAAACTAGATCAAAATAGATAGCAAGACATTATGGTCTTGCGTGTCTTATTTCACGCAATCTTAACTTCCACATCAATTTGTTATCTTGGACGACATACCTTACAATCTCTAACATTTACAAAAGATTCATAGTATATAGCATGTCATATTCAGTCTTAATTCTACCAATGACAGGTTTGAAGAGTTTCCCCCTTCTTTTTTTTGTACATCACAATACCTTACAGGCTATTGTGTTACTTATCGAGGTTTCAAATCATCCACCACTTAGTAGTCATCTTTACTTTGTTATCATTTAATTTTTATATAAAAACACATGCATTTAGAACAGTATTCTGCACTTACAGAGCACTTAACAATCAGGCAATTACAGTACTATGGGATGTAAATCATTCTAACTCATCTACACTGACATGCACTAGACAATCTCGGCTCTGATACCACTAAATCTGTCACGACCCGAAGGCTACGACGGTGTCTCTTACTTGTACGGATGCGTAGAAATTAGGGCTAATTTTTCGATTTCCTATATTTGCTTTGTCTAAGTGCAATGTAGTGAATTTTTGTTTCGGGACGTTAACTCCCTTGCCTATTTTTATGACTATACCCAGGTTATTTTCCTGCATAAAAATTACAAGTAATAATCCAGCTCATGCTTCCCAGAATGACAGTTAATCATATTCTAGCATTCCTATGACCAAGTTCATTTCCATATCATAGCATTTCATCTTATGATTCACATTTTTCCTACTTAGTCACTTGTTCATGCTATTCAATCCACAATCCATACTCATAAAAAATCAATATTCCATACTTCATCATTACTAGTCTAGATGTTATTCTCTATATCAGATTACATCCCATCTAAGTACTGAATCAAAATAGCCTGAATTAGTAATAAACACAAAAGGAAAGTGTGTATACCCCAAATGTTCACAAAAATTTCTTTGGAGAGTTGGGACTATATTTCAGGCTCGGGACTATTTGGGAGGCTCCGAAATACTCCCCCAACTCCGTGCTCAATCTGAAAAATTTAAATAGCGTTTAATGAGCAAGGCTCAGTAAGTCATTTATATAAGTGCAGAGTTAGAATTATACTGTTCTATATGCCATGCATGATGTCATGTGAGGAAAATTTACTATCAGTCATTCTCTTATTCATCATACGATCATATACCTGTCATATTCTCATATTTAGTTCATCTATGCTTCAACATGTCATGAAATGTCTAAGTTATGAAACCATGATATAACTTTTGACATGTAATTATGAACGAAGTAGTTACAGTCATAAAACATGTAATATATATTCTTTTAAACAAGTTCAAGACATGTATAATATCAATACATTTCATGTATTCTTTTAAGATGTGCTTGAAAAATGCAAGCTTTTTCATTTCATGTCAAGTATGCTTTTTGAAACATATTTCATATCACAAATACTTTTTGAAATACATTTCATATCATATATGCTTTTTGAAGCACATTTCATATCACATATACTTTTTGAAATACATTTCATATCGCATATATTTCCTTGAAGCACGTTTCATATCATATATACTTTGAAAATATATTTCATATCTCATATAGCATCAAAATGCGTTTCATATATTGTAAATCAATATCGAGTTTAGAGTTCATTTTCATTTTAAAGGCATACTCTAAACTTCATTTCATATCATTTGCGACTAGGCTAGATCCCTATCTCTCTATCAATAAAGACTTAGTTCACTGTAGCTAGCAGTGAAGAATCATATCATCGTCCCCTGGAAACCACTAGGGCGCTATCTATGGCCATAGACCTCATATCTCTCAGTCCCACTGATCAGGCAAGACTGAGACCTGTCCACGACTATTGTCGGACAAGCTTTTATGCCTAATGAGTAATCTCCAATTAGGCGGCTTCCACTATGCTTTATTGAATTTAATTCTCTTAGGGTGCCTAAAGTCTCATAAAGCAAATTCAATCTTTCGTATAAAAATAGTTTAATGTACGTAATGCTTTTCTAAAGATTATTTACATGTATATACGTACATATGTAAAAACTATCATTTCATTCTTTTCAAAGCCATTCAAGCATCCAAAATATTCTTGTAAACATGATAAGAATAAGTCATTTCAATTTTTCATGTATAGTAATAAGTCATACTTGATGGCAATAAAATTCAAGGAAGTGAAATAAAACCATAAAATGACATGCTCATGAATTGCATGAATGTTTATCATTTCATCTCATAATATTTATGAACCTATACCATATCGATTCACTTCCGATCAATGTCTCTCACCTTGGTACTTTATCAAGTCGAGTATCATACCTACATTTCATTTCGTTATATTCAATATCTAGGTATTCAATTCATTCTATAGCAAGATTCAATCCTATACAGGATAATCCTACTTCTACCTTATATAAACGTCTTACCTAGTGCGAGCTTAGCTTGATCTTGTCCCGTGGTTAGCTAGACCGTGTCCGTCGTCCTCTTGGCTACTACACATTCACAATAAAATTTCGACTTAATAAAGTCTAGCTCAGGCTTTCTATACGCTTATGTAATTTAAATTCCAACATAATATCTATATATATACATATATAAATATATATGTATACATATACACTTAACACAATATAATTCAAGTTTCTTAAATCACATTCTCTCATTTTTCCCACATCTTTATATATATGTACTATACATACATATATATATATATATATATATATATATCTCTAGTCCCATGTTTTTCAAGTAAGAATATATATATCTATTCCTTTCTTTAAAATTCCTTTCTTTTCTTCTATTTTCTTTTTTTCCTTTCCTTGTTTCCCATTTGTCTCCAAGAAAATAATAATATATATGCACACTTACACATATACAATATATATTTAACATTAAATATAATATAGTTTCTATTCTTCTCATCTCCATATAAATATATAGAAATATATATTTTTCTTTCCTTTAACTTTTCTTTATTGTCTTTCATTTCTTTTCTTTTATTTTTCTTTTATTTCTTTCCTTTTCTCGTTTCTCCTTACCTCATTTCTTGCCTTCAAAATGGCCACCGGACAGCCACTAGTACGCCGGCTGTAGCCACCACCATGCCTCCTCCGTTCAGCCTCTCTTGGCGTTCCAAATTTTGCACCCAAGCTAGCCACGAAATCCTTGTTTTCCAGCCTTACAATGCCCACGTTTTCAGCCCTTTTATCAGTCTCTTCCTCAAGGCTGGAAACACCAAAGTCAACCACCACAAAACCCTCCTCTGTTCAGCCTATCAAAACCCTAACCTAGCTGCCAAAATTCGTAGCTCATTCCCTCTTTATTTTCTGCCCGTGGCAACCACTCAGAACAGCCTTTCGTCTGTCCAAGTAACTCACCCGAAGACGCCTGAACAGCTCCTATCACCTCGCCTGAACAGCACCAGACGAAGCCCCTATTTTCAAGCATCTAATTCCAGCAGTTAACACCCACGTAAATGCCTCATTCTAGTGCCTTGTACTGCCTCTATTCTCAGCCTTTATTTTGCAGTAAAATGTCACACCTGATGCCGTCTATTCACGTCAGATCTGGCACTCCATACGGCTCTTGTTGCTCGATGCAGCTTCAGACTTCAACCATCTTCAAATCGTGTGATGGTCGGATGGCAGAGAAGGAAAGAACAAATAGCTAAAAGAAAATGAATTGAAGAAAACGTGTAGAGGAAGAGTGTAACAGGGAGAAAGGCTGAGTTGTTTTATCACTTTTCTTTCTTTATTTATTTTATTGTTTCCAACGTGCATAAGCCTTCTGTTGGATGTGAGTGCTCTGCCAAAATTCAGACTTTGGGTGGGAAAAATCCCACCCAATCCCGTAGACTCTCTTCTTTTTTTTTTTTTAACATATAATATAATACAAGGTACTATAATATAATATATATATATTTTTAATATATGACTATTATATCCCAAAACTCTTAGTGTGTGTATATATATATATATAGCTTTTATTAAAGATTACAAAAATATATATTTCTTCCAGTTATATAATTGTAGTCTATATAATGTACACTTGTATATTTTCTTTTATACATTTATGTATTTAATTTATATGCTTATGCATTTACGTTTATTTGCATGTACATATATCTATACTTATGTGTATAGGCACAACTCTTTTCGTATTTATTTAACGTACATTATATATACACATACGATATTCATGTATGTGTCAAGTTATTCCCGAAGATACTGATTCTTGTAATTATAGTCGAAGTCTTACATTTGCAAATTCTCAAAATTTCATTTTATTCACTTAAATTAACTACTAAGTACATTCTTAGTTTAGAGGAGTTTACGGATTCTCACAGCAAATGAATTTCAATGCATGAATTCTAAATATAAGAAAATCATTGCTAAATTAAAAATAGAGAATGAAATGTTATTAAGTGCTAAGCTAGAATTAGAGAAGAAATTAGAAGAAGCAAGCTTAGAGATAAATGAGTTGAATAAAAAGAACTTAAATTTGCATAACTCATTTTCTAGGTTCTATATGGGTCAACAAAAATTAGATCACATGCTTGAGACCCAAAGAGCTTTCTTTGACAAAGATGGGTTAGGCTATAATGCAAAACAAAAAGAAACTCATCTTAGGAATTTCCTAGTGAGCAAAAATTCTATGCATGATATATCTCTCACATGCTCACTATGCAATAGGATAGGCCACTCTTCACAAGCATGCACATATAGAAAAACTACTTTTAGAGGAAAAGTAGTTACGAAGATGTGGATCCCAAGCCATGTTATAAATGATGATGAATTATGCTTGAAATGGATCCTAAAATGATCAAAAATTATTTGCACTAACTCTCAAGGACCCAAGAAAATTTAGGTACCAAAACATGCTTAAATTGTTTGTTGTAGGAGTGTTAGAGGATGAGAATACAAAGAAGCAATGGAGTTCAAATGCTCTATACACCCCCCCATGGAGATTGCTTATGCCAATGAGAAAGAGGAAGTGCTTAAGAATCCATCCTTGGCAAGGTCACAACAATTCTTCAAATAATGGCACAAGGTGATTCAACTATTCAAGGTAAAGCATTCTCTAGCAAAGGAGTATTGTAAGCTTAATTTCTTACTCCTTAAAATTTTTATTTGATTAAATTATTTGTTGGTTAATGATTGATGATGCATCATGATTGAGCAAAATGCACGATAAATGATTGTTAAGTGTTTGACGGACAATTCTTGATGATTAGATGAAAGGCATGTCTAGTGATTTTGAAATGATTATTGGATTTATGCATTTTGAGCAAGTTTTCTATGTGTTGATAATGTATTTACTTGCCTCAAATTACCAAATATGTCACTTATGCAAAATGTCATGTCATAAGCATTAATGAAGAATTTGTATGGCATGTTGTTCACAAGATGTATGCTTTAATGATATATGTGCTTAAAACCTATGTGAACAAGTTTGTTTTGACATATTTATGTAATTCAATGCATTGGTTTTTGCAAAACATGCATAACTCTCAAAATGACCCCCTTTGAGGCCAAAAATGCATTTTATTGTGTAAATTCTTCCAAAATTGTAAAATCTTTTGTAAAATGGTTTTTCATTCATATTTTTCATTCATACAAGTCCAAAATCATGTTGCACAAGTGTTTAAACCTTTACTTGGACTTAAAATACTCAAAAATGAAGTTTTGGCATCTCAAAGGTTGGATTTTCTATCAAAAATATGCAGAAACTGGATAAGGGATCGATCCCTTAACATGCAGGATCGATCCCTTTGCAAAAACATGCAGAAAATTACATTTTGGAGTTTAGGGATCGATCCCCTTGCTCATGGGATCGATCCCTCTAGGCAAATTATGCCTATTTCTGCATTTTTAAGCCTAAGTTGAGAAGTTTTCTTAATTCTCTTGATATCTTCTTTCTTCTTAGCTTAAAATTCATTGTTTTAACTACTTTTTGATGATGTTTACATATGAAAAATCACTTTTCATTGATGTCATGCCTAAACTCCATCAATTTGCATTATTTCCAACAATTGATATCAATTTCAACAATCAATATCATTTTCATTGAACTCATAAGTGCAAAATCATTCTTCTTGTTGAAAACAGTCATGATTTGCATAATTTTTGAAATAATCTTGAAACATATTTTCAAAGAATGCTCAAACATAATTTTGAGAATTATTTCAAGAATTTATAGATATATTTGAAAATTTGATAAACTTGTGCATAATGAATATTCTTCATTCCATTTGTTCATCTTAGTCAAGCATGCTTATAGGATTAAAACTCTTAGCTTAACTCATCTATTCTACACTAGGTTTCATGATAATTATACATCTAGTGGAAGATGAATTGTTAAGGTCATATACTTTAATGACAACATCAACATTCAAAGATAAATGCAAACTTGAACAAATGTACCTTGATTGATATCCATGCATTTATTCTTGATGTTGAACTTACATACTTGCTTAAGTTGAATCAATGATCATGTCTATGAGATGAGAATAATTGTTTTTATGTGATTAATCTCACTCATAGTTTATGGATTTTAATGATAAAATATATTTTAGCTTGATAATATTGATTCACTTAGGTAAAGCCATTTTAGTTAAAATAGTATATACCCTCTAGAACGTTAAATGATGATAACAAGTAGGGATATGGCTATTAATTGATTAAAATGGTAATGTTGAATCTTTCTTTGCTCATAATTGGTTAAGGACTTGAATTGGAAAATGAGCATAGGATTTTTGTGCTTGAAACCATGGAAGAAAATGTGTTTGCTTGAATATCTTGATTTTTTGAATCTTCCATATGGTATAAATTTGTGAATATGAATATGGATTAATACTTTATGATAGTGTGCTAATGATTAATTGATCCATATGCATATTTGATGATGTGTGTTGTGTTCTTGCATATTTAGAATGATTATTTTCTTGACATGAACACACTACACATAAATATTGGATTCATGCAAAATGTCTAAGTCAACCATTAGTAACAATTGGTATTTAGATTGAAAAAACAATTGGTATCATTGATAAATATATTTTCACCAATTGGTAAGCCAAAACTAAATTGACTATTGGTATGAGCTTTAAATTGACAATTCTTCTTGTGCTCTTTAGTTTGAAATGACAAATAGAGAAGAATTCATTTAGGATATTTTTGCATGAAACTCTTGTGTGCTAGAATTTGTGGATAATTGATATATGCATTAATTCAAAGCACATTCTTTCTTGAAAATGATTTATGAGCTCATACATATGATATGTCATTTATTTTCAGCTCATAATCATGATGTATTGCCATGCACCTTAGTTGGACCTTAGAGAATAATTAATATACTTAGGTGCTTGATAGAATAAGCAAGTTATAGGACTTAGTAGATAATTTATCAACAACTTGCTTCATTATTTACCAATTGGGAGCTTCTTGCAAAATTATTTATAAACAACTGGTATAGGATCATAAGTCATGTTCTTTGCATGAATATTTCATACTCATTATGGATATTGACTTATTTATTTGTGCTATGAGTCCCATGTACTAACATGTTTCTTGTTTATTTATAAGTAATGTAAAAATGCAAATAAAAATAAATTATGTCGTAACAATTTAAATTATGTCGTAACAATTTCATCCAGAGACTCGACCACTCGATTATTTTGAAAACAGAAAAATCAGAGAGTCGCCACCAATCTTTTTTACTAGGTGTGATTGGCTACCTAAAAATTTTATCTTTTCAACAAAATCTTAAAAATATTTAAATTTTATTAAAAAGATAATTTTGGAGTCTATGAAAACAAAAAGGAGTTCGGGAGTACAGTTACGTGTGGAGAAGGATTAGTACCCCCACAACATCCATTTAAAAATAGTACCATCTTAATGACATGTTATCCTTTAATTTTAATGAAATAGTCTTAATTTAACATTTAAAAATAATTTCTTTTTTATTGTAACCAATTTGATTTTTTAAAATCATTTTTAAAAAAAACTAAATTTTATTTTTTTAAGTGAATATGAACCTTGTTATATTGAAAAATTAAATCGAATACTCCAATTCTTTTGGCAGTATTTGAAATAAAATTCTCACCTAGAGATTTCTTCAGAATCACTACTTGCAATTTTTATAGAATTTCATCATCGAAGGATTCACACTTGCTTCGAAAATTATCATGAATGCATATGATGCAAACAAATAATGAATGATGCACGTGTATTTTTTATAATAATTTTTTTATAAAATTTTTATTTATTTATTTTAAATAAAAATCAATATTATTAAAGAATCACACTAACCATTCCAATATTCTAGTAATATTTAGTGGCTCTTCTCACTTAGAGATTAGTTAAAAATCACTACTTGTGAATTTCGTAACATCTCATCATCGAAATAAATATTTAATTATTAAAGCTTTATTATTAACTTTTATTTGTTTTGATTTAAAAAAAAACAATCATTTTTATTTTTAACAAAAATTTGAATTATTAAAAAATCGCATTAAATACTTCAATACGCTAATAATTGTCGTAACGATTTTCGTCCGGGGACTCGATCGCTAGACGATTTTGAAAAAAACACAAAGAGGAGTCGCCACCAATCTTTTTTGACTAAGTGTGATTGGTCACCTACAATTATTTATCTTTTTAATAAAATCTTAAAATTAATTAAGTTTTATCAAAAAAATAATTTTTTGGTCTGCGAAAACAAAGTTTGGGTTCGGGAGTTCAGTTACGTGTGGGGAAGGATTAGCACCCCCACAACGCCCGTTAAAAAAACGGTACCACTTAATCATGTCTTATCTTTTAATCTTAATAAAAATGGTCTTAACTAAATATTTAGAAGAACTTCATTTATTTTGAAATCAATTTTTTATTTGCTTATTATTTGAAATATTAAATTTTATTTTTATTTATGCTAAATTTTATTCTTTTTTATTTGAAATAAATGAGAATCTTTTGTATTGAAAATTATTCCGAAGTACCCCAATACTTTTGGTAGCATTTCGGATAATTTCCTCACCTAGAGATTTCTTAAGAATCGCTACTTGCGATTTCTATAGAATCCCATCCTCGGGAGGTTCACACTTATTTTGAAATTTCATGGATGCAAAATGATGCAATCAAAATATAAATGATGCACATGAGAAATCCATTATTTCATTTTATTTTTATTGTCTTTTATACTTATATTATTATTTTGTAATTTATTTATATTTATCAAATCTTGTTTTTATTGAAAAATCATACTAAATATTCCAATACGCTGGTAATATTTAGTATATTTCTCTCACCTAGAGATCAGTTAGGAATCACTACTTGTGAATTCCATAACATCTCATCATCGGACAATCTTTAAAACTTATACTTTTTATTTAATTTTTAATTGTTTTATTATCATTTATTTTCGAAGTTTAATTGTAACAATTTTGTATTCTTGTTTACTTATTTGTTTAAAATTTTTATTTATTTTTAATATTAATTTATTTCATAAATTAAAAATCTTAATATCGAGCTAAAATTACTTGAATACCCCAATACGCTGGAAATATTCAAATATTTCATTTCGACCCTAAGGACTATCAAAGAATCACTACTTGTGATTTCTAAGAAATCCTATCATCGGAGATCCTTTTATATTTAAGATGTGTATTTATTTATTTATTTTAATTCCTAAATTTTTACCTATTTAAAAGCCTCTTTTTTTATTTCTATTCACTTATTATTTTTCTCATATTTACCTATTTTTTATATTATTATTTTTATTACCATCTTTATATTTATTTTTTTATACTAAGAAATCTTATTAATATTTTCTTTATATTGGAATAAAATCATTTAAATGTCCCAATACGCTGGTGACATTAAAGACTTTGTTTCGATCCTAAGGATTATCAAAGAATCGCTACTTGCGATTTCTAAGGAATCCTATCATCGGAATTTTTTCATTATTTCTCATTTTTATATTTTTTATTGTTACTATTAGTAACTCATATTTAGAGAATTCCATGAAAAATATTTGTTATTATTTACAATATGTGTGTGCATTGAATAAATGGAGCATACTAGTTATGAATATCCAAATCAACTAATCAATCAATTAATTAATTTTAATCTTGCCCAAGCCGACCAATTAATCAATTAATTTTAATCTTGCCTAAAGACAACAAGAATTAATCAATTTATTCAAAATTTGGAACTAGCCTGACAACCAAATAAAATAAAATATCAAAAGAATACAAACTACACTCACCTTTCTTCCTTCACTGCTCACTTTCACGTGGAATGACTTGCCTTTCTAAACTTCTCCTTCACTCTTGGACACCAGGCGTAGCAAACAGAGGCCAGCGACGCCACACAGATCGATTAGCAGGGGGATTTCACGGCATAAATGACTTCGAGAGGTCAGCCACCCAGGAATGATGATTTTGCAAAGCAGCGAGGACACAACAGCAGCAGTAACGGGGCTTGTAGGGACCGGCAGTGGCTTCAACGTGAAAGACAGTGCAAGGAGGTGGTTGGAACGAGATAAACGGGCAGCAGTGCAGAACAGCAGCTTGAGCAAGGAAGGAACTGGTGCAGCAGACTGAAAGTACACAAAAGACGAAGAGTAGTAAACGACGAAGCACGATGATGCTGGGAGCGTAGAACAATGGAGACCGACCGTTGGGCAAGAATAGTGCCTTCCCCTTTTCGTTTCTGGTTGTTGCAATGGTTGCTGGCAACAGACTCTTTTTTCTTTTCTTTTTGACGTGTACCAATCCACGTTATACTGCTTAGCTTTCTTTATTTTTCTTTCCTTCAATGAACCAAGCCGTGTATGGCATGCACCAATCGCAAATTTTAAGCAGCAACGCAACAGAGTAGCAGGCTTAACAAGCAAGCAGCAGCGTTGTGCAGTAGTCGACGAAGATGACGACGGTGCAACAACTTACAAATTGGCTGGACAGCAGCGGACACTATCAGGGAAGAGGCGAGGACGATGCAAACGAAGGACCCGGGCAGCGATGCAGAATGGTTGGTGATGATGGTCTTCTGGTTTGACGCAGGGAAGAGATGATAATGTAGGTGGCTCGGGTGAGGATGATGATTGTGATGATGGTGGTGCGAGGTAGGGCGGCAGTGGTGTGCGAGGGGCTAGACGTTGCAGGGAAGGGCTAGGCACAAGCCACGGCAGGGCAGCAATGGAGGTGAAGATGATGATGTTGTCGGCTGTGTCGGCGTTGGGAAGCAGGAGCAGTCTGTAACAGAAACGTGAACTTGTAGCAGACCGTGGATGAGATGTGGTTGTCCTTAATATGGTGGAAACTTAGCAGTGATGATGATGGATGGTGAACCAAGGCTTGAAAAGGTTGGGACAACAAAGGGAAGGCTGCTCTGCCATGTAGACACCGAAATGTGCAGGAAGCTAAGTTGAAGTTGATAAACCGTGGCTATCGAGTGGCTAAGAGCAGTAGCTCCATTTTTTAGGGTCTTTTCCAAGGTTTTCTAGGGTTCTTTTTCTAGGTTTTTTTTTCTTCCTTCTAGGATTTTTTTTCTGTCTGTGTTCCCTTTCTTTTTTTCTCCCCCCTAAACCTAGCCGGCTCTCTCCTTTTAAAACCCAAAAATCCCTCTCTTATTTAAGAAAGAAAAATTTGATTTTAATGCATTAATCCCAAAATCATGGGATCTTTATTTTATCATTTATTTTTGTTTGACCCTTTTTAATTTGTTTCCTTTTCAATTTTTTTTACTTTAGGCAATGAATTTTCATATCTAATTTCACCTTAATTTTCTCCTTCATTATTATTATTCTTTTATTTTTTATTTTTTATTATTTTATTATTTTTTATTATTTTTTATTATTTTTTTAATTTTTATTTTTTTATTTTGAAACTGCTCGGACAAAATTAGGTGTCTACAGCTGCCCCTCTTTGCGCTTTGCTGTGAAACAGTAATGGTGCAAAAACATAGACAACCATTTTGTCCGAATGCAAGACCTATCAATGATTTTTTTTGTAAAACATGATAATTCCTAGTCTCTCCTATCACAAGACTAAGGAATGCAAAAATGAAATTTTCTTAGTCTCTCCTATCATAAGACTAAAGAAATGAATGTAGAATGAGATTTCCTAATCTTTTCTATCACAAGATTAAGGAATGCAAAGTGAAATTCCTAGTCTCTCCTATCATAAGACTAAGGAACGCAAGATGAAATTTTCCTAGTCTCTCCTATCATAAGACTAAGGAACGCAAGATGAAATTTTCCTAGTCTCTCCTATCATAAGACTAAGGAATGCAAACATGAGTTTTCCTAATCTTTTCTATCACAAGATTAAGGAATACAAACATGAATTTTCCAAATCTTTTCTATCATAAGATTAAGGAATGCAAAGTGAAATTCTTAGTCTCTCCTATCATAAGACTAAGGAATGCAAGATGAAATTTCCAAATCTTTTCTATCACAAGATTAAGGAATGCAAAGTGAAATTCCTAGTCTCTCCTATCATAAGACTAAGGAATACAAAATGAAATTTCCAAATCTTTTCTATCATAAGATTAAGGAATGCAAAGTGAAATTCCTAGTCTCTCCTATCATAAGACTGAGGAATGTGAGATGAAATTTCCTGGTCTTTCCTATCATAAGACTAAGGAATGCAAAGTGAATGAGATTTCCTAATCTTTTCTATCATAAGATTAAGGAATGCAAAGTGAAATTCCTAGTCTCTCCTATCATAAGACTAAGGAATACAAACATGAGTTTTCCTAATCTTTTCTATCATAAGATTAAGGAATGCAAAGTGAAATTCCTAGTCTCTCCTATCATAAGACTAAGGAATACAAACATGAATTTTCCAAATCTTTTCTATCATAAGATTAAGGAATGCAAAGTGAAATTCCTAGTCTCTCCTATCATAAGACTGAGGAATGTGAGATGAAATTTCCTGGTCTTTCCTATCATAAGACTAAGGAATGCAAAGTGAACGGGATTTCCTAATCTTTTCTATCATAAGATTAAGGAATGCAAAGTGAAATTTCTAGTCTCTCCTATCATAAGACTAAGGAATGCAAGATGATCATGGAATAAAAGCTCCTCTCAACAGAAGTAATGTGACTTTTGAAAACATACAGCTCCTCTCAACAGAGGCAATGAGACTTTGAAAAAATAAAGCTTCTCTCAACAGAGGCAATGAGACTTTTGAAAAATAAAGATTTCATTCAGAATGCCAGTTAGCATGGGCTTGACTGGGCTTAACTTTCATTTTGATGCCAACAATATTGGGCTTCATCCTCCTTTAAGGTGCCCGCTAAACTGGACTTTGCTCTCATATAAGGTTTTTCAAAAAGTTTTTTTTTTATCATCTTCTCATCATTTTTCAAATTACCATCTCTTATAATTTCTCTTTTCCTCAAAATTTTAATCATTCAGGGCTTCTTATCCTAATGTCTTAAATATTTCAATGTCAAAATGCACTAATGAAATGTCATGCATGTCATGGATATAATGAATGCCATGAATACCATAGATGCTATGAATGTTATGTACATGTTAATGTCGTGCCCCCTGAATTATTCCATGAATGTATGTAAATGCAATATCAATTGTGGTAACAAGATTCTCAAGCTCATCTCAATTTCCTCAAGTTCCACATATCTGCTGGATTCTTCTTATTCAAATCTTCTATCTCCACTTCTCATCTCAC
Organism: Heritiera fomes; assembly: GCA_032173925.1. NCBI lineage: Eukaryota > Viridiplantae > Streptophyta > Magnoliopsida > Malvales > Malvaceae > Heritiera > Heritiera fomes. The sequence goes on along the minus strand of JAPDPM010000001.1, from coordinate 19,857,276 downwards.
CTTCTAATGAGTCTTGGTCCGATCATGCTTTCAAAGTTATGTTTTCATCATTTTTTATTTTTGTTTCTTTCTCTCTTTTAGTAATGCAAGATTTTTCAAAAGAATATTTTTTTCAAAAATTTACCCAAAAAAGGTTACCAACATTTATTTATTTTCCTTCCAACTCGACCACCAATGTAATGCACTCATACATCTTCTCAATTTATTATAGGGATGGAATGAATTTAAAATAATCATGAGAGATATGGGTATTCATTCTTAGAAAAGGAACATGAAATCAAGAAAAATCAATGGGCCAGTTTGTTTGGAATAGGGTTTTCAGTATCCATTTAATAAACCTTCTGACAATTTCAATCAAGTCAATCTAGAATTCTTTTATGAAAAATCCACTTCTTTTGATATGTTCATTCATGTTGGGCTTGCCAATCTTGCTTCTATATCAAAACTCTTGGTGATGATCTTTTCCTAAGTTGCCTTTTCAGGTTTTCAACTTAGGTTCCCCTCTTTTGATCCAAACTGCCTTTTCAAGTTTTCAATTTGAATCTTCCTTTTTCCTTTTTTTTTCTTCTTTTTTCTTTTTCCTTTTCATTTTCCTTTTTTCTTTTTTTTCTTTTTTCATCTATTTTTTTATTTTTTTTCTTTTTTTTCTTTTTATCTTCAACTTCATTGGCTTTGACAAACTTCAACCTTCAGTGCTCAATCCAAATTCAACCCCTAATAGGCGTCCTTGATTTCGATCCAAGATATCTTCTAAATCTCATGGGTTTCTTCATTCAACTTGATCTACTTCTTTTATCTCCATTGAACCTTCAAAGGATCACTATCTCATTATACAAGTATGTCTTCATTCAATGCATGATTCTTCAATTTAAGCATCTACATTTGATCAAAATGGGCTTTTAAAGGCACGTAATGTAGGCTCGGGTGAGGGCTTATGAAAGAAAAGGATATAGTAGGCGCAAAATGTGTTTCAAGGTTTATAAACCAAAGGATCACTTTTCTTATCAAGTAAAACATTTAGGCATTTTGCCCCTTTCTAATTCACTCATTTCTTTTCTTGCTTCTCTTTTTTTTTGGGTTTTCTTTTTGAATTCAAACCCTTTTCTTTTTTTTTTTTCACAAAAATGGGCTATTTCTTTTTTTTGCCTCCAAAATTTCTTTATTTCATCTTCCTTGCCCCCAGTGTGGAGGGTGATCCTTGGTGGGTTATATTACAAAAAAAAACATAATAAGCTCAAAGGGGTAATCAAGGTATAATTTTACTCCCGCTTGAAGGATAGTGAAAGAAGGCCATTTATCATTTCAAATGCAAATATTCTCCTTGAAGATCATTTACTGAACAAATACAAACTTGTTAGAAATTTTTTATAAGAGATTCACCTTTTCTTATACCGTCAAATTTGGGTGAAAATTGTTAACAAATTTTCTTCTTTCTTACTTGGACACCTTGGCAGATTGATAATCCATAAGCAAAAGTGGTTCTTTCAAAATTGAATTCCAGATTTATTGACATCATCATCATCATGTTCATTATTTGGATACTTATGAAAGAAAGATATGATGAGTATGTGAGAAATGGCAAATGAATAGAATGAGAAAATGACAGTGCATCACACTAGTCGCTTTATTGAAAGGGAAATAAATAAAAGTTAGCCCATACATAAAACTTTATTTTTTGCTTATGGGCTTAAGCACTTTAAAAAAAAACTGTCTTGCATGACTAAAAAAACAAATTCCGATAAATCTCTAGACTTGCATGGCTTAAACTCCTTTCACCTCAAAAGAATCATCCCTCATTTCCATGGTTGGGCAATGGATTCGCATTCACAGTCGGTTCCCCCTTTGTTTCAAAGTGCAATATGCCGGCTTTTATCAAACCTTGCACCCTATACTTTAAAGCAGTGCAATTCTCCAATGAGTGACCCGGATTCCCAAAATGATACTCACATCGAGCATTCTCATTATACCATTTTGGATATGGAGGCTTGAGAGGTTCCGCATAAACTGGGGCAATGAGTTGCTCTTTGATTAGTTTTGGGTACAACTCGGTATAGGTTATGGGAATTGGATCAAGGGGAGCTTTTTGTTGTTTTGGCCATGCCCCCCTAGGATTGCTTTCTTGTTTGTTGGATTGGGCAATTGATTGGGTATTTGGTGCAGGTGTTTGAGGGTGAAAGTTAGGCTGAGCATTAATTTGCGGATATGACTGGTAAGGGTATTGAACAGGATAATATGGTTGTGGCATGGGATAAGAGTGTCGTGGAGTGTATCGTCCATGTTGCCCCCCATTTATAACAACATGGGCATCCTCTTCCCTCCTTCTGTTGGCTCCTCCTTTCTTCTCAGTATTGTTAGGAACTTCAATCTTGCCACGCTTGATCGCATTCTCAATGATCTCCCCGGATAACACCATATTAGCAAAATTCTTGGTGGCATTGCCTATCATCCTATCATAATATGGAACCTTTAAAGTGTTCACAAATAGGATGGTGAGCTCCTTTTCTGAAAGAGGAGGTTGCACTTCTGCAGCTACATCGCGCCACCTTTGCGCATATTGCTTGAAGTTTTCATTGGCTTTCATCTTCATGTTTTGAACTGATAAACGGTCAGGGGCCATATCAGCAATATGTCGATATTGGGCCATGAATGCCCTTGCTAAGTCATTCCATGTGGTAACCCGGGTTTTGTCTAATTGATTGTACCACTTGGCAGCAGATCCAGTGAGACTTTCTTGAAAAATGTGAATAAGGAGCTTATCATCTTGAGCAAAAGCAGCCATCTTCCTACAATACATAATAAGATGAGACCTAGGGCAAGAAGTTCCATTGTACTTCTCAAACTCTGGTGCTTTGAACTTGGGTGGAATAACCAGGTCTGACACCAAGCACAACCCAGTAGCATCCATGGAACCATAAAAGTCTAAGCCTTCAATAGCTCGAATCCTTTCCTCCAACATATTAATCTTTTGTTGTGACTTCACCTCGTCTTTCTCTTCTACTTGTTTAGCTTTCAACTTCTCAATTTCCCTTGGGTCATCTAAGTCGGGCACCTCAATGGGATCAGTAGATTTTGCGCCTTGGGAAGGATGGGCGGGTCCTTGGGATTGAGCTTGTCCAAACACTTGGGGTATAGCAGCGTAAGCAGGTGGATATCTTCTTTCTTGGGATGTTTGACTTGGAAATGGACCAAATCCAGGAGGATAGATAGGATCTTCCATACTGTGTTGTTGAACCCCTTCTTGGACTGCAGCTTCCTCTACTACTCCTTTGCCCTTGCTTAGATTTTTCAATAATTCTGCAATTTGGGCCAGTTGCCCTCTCATTTCCTCTTGAGCTTTTTCCATCTTCTCCATGCGCGCGCTTGATTCTTCTTCCATGATCTTAGCTCGATAACGAGTGTTGTGTGAATGAACTTTTGGTCGAGCTATCTTCAAATCTTTATTACCACAATTAAGAATTTATCATTTCACATGTGGTGATGCTTGAAAAAAAATGAATGAAGATGAATGGATGAACAAAATGCTACATGTGTTTGGAAAAAATCATGCATGGAAATGTTTTGCTAAAGAACCTATGATTCCCTATTAGTGTCTCACATGTCAAACAAAAGCAAACATACATGATCAAAGATATGTCCTAAGTAATAGGGTTAACATGACTCTATCCCAAGTTGGTCCTCTTAAGTTTACTATATGTATGCCTTGGAGTTCTAAAGGACAAAAGGTTCTCAAATTGTTCCTTACTGACGTCCACACTAGACTAGTAAGGCACCCCAATCCTCACCCATGATAGGCTACAGACGGAAAGGGTTTAATTTGAGTGAGAGTATTTCACTTGCCATTGCGGAGGTTATTACCTCACGAGAGCAAAGGTACTATACTTTCTCCTAAAAGGGACAAACCCGGGTGTAGGGTTGATGTATGCAATGAATATGTCATGTATGCAAAAGAACAAAATTTAAAGTGCATCCCAACAAAATGCAAATGATAAAGATGATTCACACATTTTTTTTTGTTTGTTGTTTTTTTTAATTATTTTTTTATGAAAAGTTTTATTAAATATTTATTAAGACCATTAACTAAGATTTTGAATAAGACATGATTAATTATGGTTCGACTCTCTAAAGTCCCCAGTGGAGTCGCCAAAACTGTCGTAACGATTTTCGTCCGGGGACTCGATCGCTAGATGATTTTGAAAAAAACACAAAGAGGAGTCGCAACCAATCTTTTTTGACTAAGTGTGATTGGTCACCTACAATTATTTATCTTTTTAATAAAATCTTAAAATTAATTAAGTTTTATCAAAAAAATAATTTTTTGGTCTGTGAAAACAAAGTTTGGGTTCGGGAGTTCAGTTACGTGTGGGGAAGGATTAGCACCCCCACAATGCCCGTTAAAAAAACGGTACCACTTAATCATGTCTTATCTTTTAATCTTAATAAAAATGGTCTTAACTAAATATTTAGAAGAACTTCATTTATTTTGAAATCAATTTTTTATTTGCTTATTATTTGAAATATTAAATTTTATTTTTATTTATGCTAAATTTTATTCTTTTTTATTTGAAATAAATGAGAATCTTTTGTATTGAAAATTATTCCGAAGTACCCCAATACTTTTGGTAGCATTTCGGATAATTTCCTCACCTAGAGATTTCTTAAGAATCGCTACTTGCGATTTCTATAGAATCCCATCCTCGGGAGGTTCACACTTATTTTGAAATTTCATGGATGCAAAATGATGCAATCAAAATATAAATGATGCACATGAGAAATCCATTATTTCATTTTATTTTTATTGTCTTTTATACTTATATTATTATTTTGTAATTTATTTATATTTATCAAATCTTGTTTTTATTGAAAAATCATACTAAATATTCCAATACGCTGGTAATATTTAGTATATTTCTCTCACCTAGAGATCAGTTAGGAATCACTACTTGTGAATTCCATAACATCTCATCATCGGACAATCTTTAAAACTTATACTTTTTATTTAATTTTTAATTGTTTTATTATCATTTATTTTCGAAGTTTAATTGTAACAATTTTGTATTCTTGTTTACTTATTTGTTTAAAATTTTTATTTATTTTTAATATTAATTTATTTCATAAATTAAAAATCTTAATATCGAGCTAAAATTACTTGAATACCCCAATACGCTGGTAATATTCAAATATTTCATTTCGACCCTAAGGACTATCAAAGAATCACTACTTGTGATTTCTAAGAAATCCTATCATCGGAGATCCTTTTATATTTAAGATGTGTATTTATTTATTTATTTTAATTCCTAAATTTTTACCTATTTAAAAGCCTCTTTTTTTATTTCTATTCACTTATTATTTTTCTCATATTTACCTATTTTTTATATTATTATTTTTATTACCATCTTTATATTTATTTTTTTATACTAAGAAATCTTATTAATATTTTCTTTATATTGGAATAAAATCATTTAAATGTCCCAATACGCTGGTGACATTAAGCCTATGTTTGGATTGAGGGTGGGGAAGGGAAAGGAAAGGAAAGGAAAGTAAAACAAAGGAAGGTTGTAAACCTTTTCTTTGTTTGGGAAGATTTTTTAACTAGGGAAAGGAAAGAGAGGGGGAGTGAGCACCCCTTGCTTTCCCTTGAGTTATTCAGTTTTTTAAAACCCCAATTTGGGGTAAAGGGGAAGGAAAGGAAACTTGAAAAAAGTTTTAACATGTAGAATATCAAATTTAACCTTATTATCTTATAAAATTTAAAACAAAAAAGGTTATAATTGGAAAAAAAGCTTTACAATAAATCATTTCCTTTCCTTTCCATTGTTTAACCAAACAAGGATTGTTAGGATTACTTTCCTTTCCTTTCCTTTATTAATTTTAGCTATCCAAACAAGAGGTACATGTACCCTTTCCTTTCCTCTCCTTTCCTCTAGTTTACGTTCCTTTCCTTTCCATTCCTCTCCTTTACTAATGTTTATCCAAACATAGTGTAAAGACTTTGTTTCGATCCTAAGGATTATCAAAGAATCGCTACTTGCGATTTCTAAGGAATCCTATCATCGGAATTTTTTCATTATTTCTCATTTTTATATTTTTTATTGTTACTATTAGTAACTCATATTTAGAGAATTCCATGAAAAATATTTGTTATTATTTACAGTATGTGTGTGCATTGAATAAATGGAGCATACTAGTTATGAATATCCAAATCAACTAATCAATCAATTAATTAATTTTAATCTTGCCCAAGCCGACCAATTAATCAATTAATTTTAATCTTGCCTAAAGACAACAAGAATTAATCAATTTATTCAAAATTTGGAACTAGCCTGACAACCAAATAAAATAAAATATCAAAAGAATACAAACTACACTCACCTTTCTTCCTTCACTGCTCACTTTCACGTGGAATGACTTGCCTTTCTAAACTTCTCCTTCACTCTTGGACACCAGGCGTAGCAAACAGAGGCCAGCGACGCCACACAGATCGATTAGCAGGGGGATTTCACGGCATAAATGACTTCGAGAGGTCAGCCACCCAGGAATGATGATTTTGCAAAGCAGCGAGGACACAACAGCAGCAGTAACGGGGCTTGTAGGGACCGGCAGTGGCTTCAACGTGAAAGACAGTGCAAGGAGGTGGTTGGAACGAGATAAACGGGCAGCAGTGCAGAACAGCAGCTTGAGCAAGGAAGGAACTGGTGCAGCAGACTGAAAGTACACAAAAGACGAAGAGTAGTAAACGACGAAGCACGATGATGCTGGGAGCGTAGAACAATGGAGACCGACCGTTGGGCAAGAATAGTGCCTTCCCCTTTTCGTTTCTGGTTGTTGCAATGGTTGCTGGCAACAGACTCTTTTTTCTTTTCTTTTTGACGTGTACCAATCCACGTTATACTGCTTAGCTTTCTTTATTTTTCTTTCCTTCAATGAACCAAGCCGTGTATGGCATGCACCAATCGCATATTTTAAGCAGCAACGCAACAGAGTAGCAGGCTTAACAAGCAAGCAGCAGCGTTGTGCAGTAGTCGACGAAGATGACGACGGTGCAACAACTTACAAATTGGCTGGACAGCAGCGGACATTATCAGGGAAGAGGCGAGGACGATGCAAACGAAGGACCCGGGCAGCGATGCAGAATGGTTGGTGATGATGGTCTTCTGGTTTGACGCAGGGAAGAGATGATAATGTAGGTGGCTCGGGTGAGGATGATGATTGTGATGATGGTGGTGCGAGGTAGGGCGGCAGTGGTGTGCGAGGGGCTAGACGTTGCAGGGAAGGGCTAGGCACAAGCCACGGCAGGGCAGCAATGGAGGTGAAGATGATGATGTTGTCGGCTGTGTCGGCGTTGGGAAGCAGGAGCAGTCTGTAACAGAAACGTGAACTTGTAGCAGACCGTGGATGAGATGTGGTTGTCCTTAATATGGTGGAAACTTAGCAGTGATGATGATGGATGGTGAACCAAGGCTTGAAAAGGTTGGGACAACAAAGGGAAGGCTGCTCTGCCATGTAGACACCGAAATGTGCAGGAAGCTAAGTTGAAGTTGATAAACCGTGGCTATCGAGTGGCTAAGAGCAGTAGCTCCATTTTTTAGGGTCTTTTCCAAGGTTTTCTAGGGTTCTTTTTCTAGGTTTTTTTTTCTTCCTTCTAGGATTTTTTTTCTGTCTGTGTTCCCTTTCTTTTTTTCTCCCCCTTAAACCTAGCCGGCTCTCTCCTTTTAAAACCCAAAAATCCCTCTCTTATTTAAGAAAGAAAAATTTGATTTTAATGCATTAATCCCAAAATCATGAGATCTTTATTTTATCATTTATTTTTGTTTGACCCTTTTTAATTTGTTTCCTTTTCAATTTTTTTTACTTTAGGCAATGAATTTTCATATCTAATTTCACCTTAATTTTCTCCTTCATTATTATTATTCTTTTATTTTTTATTTTTTATTATTTTATTATTTTTTATTATTTTTTATTATTTTTTTAATTTTTATTTTTTTATTTTGAAACTGCTCGGACAAAATTAGGTGTCTATAATAATATTTAGCAAACTTTTCTCACCTAAGGATCAGTTAAGAATCACTACTTGTGACTTCCATAACATCTCATCATCGAACTTTTCCTATTTACTTAGGAATTAAAGTATGATGTAAACATTTAATAAATGATGCATATAAAATTTTATTATTATTTTTTTATAGAACTTTATTTATTTATAAAAAAAATTGCTTTATTGAAGAATCAAACATAAATATTCTAATACTTTGGTAATATTTAGTACACTTCTATCACTTAGGGATCAGTTAGAAATCATTACTTGTGATTTCTATAACATCCTATCATCGGAATACATATTTATTTTTTTTATAAAAAAACAAAATATTAAATGCATGATGTATGTACTCATTATCTTTATTTTTATTTACCATTATTATATTGTTTTCCTTTTATTTCATTTAACCATTTTTATATATAAAATATTATTTCTTTTGAAAATGAAACGAATCCATATATCAATAAATTACATCGAATATCCCAATACTTTGGTAACATTCGATAAATTCTTCGCATCTAAAGATTTTCAAGGAATCGCTACTTGCAATTTCCATGATATCTTATCATTGGGGATTCATCTTCAACAATTCCTAATGATTTACCAATCATAGTGATCAATACAAAAAAAAAAAATAAAAAAAGATTTATTATTATCATTATTAGTTTCTTTTAAAACGAAACCCATGAATTATATTAATACTAATATTTATTGCTAATTCTAAAAAAAGTTTTCTAGTTCCTTTTCTTTTTTTTATAAAAATATGAAAATTAATAGAGTAAATTACACTCGTGGTCCTTATAGTTTAGGTCTAATAACAAATTGGTCCCTATAGTTTAAAACGTAACGATTTGATCCCTAACGTTTAAAAATCGTAACAAATATACCATTTCGTCACTTAAACCATTAAATCAGCTGTTAAATGTCAGTTGGTCACATGTGGCGTACACGTGTGCCTAATTATTAGCACCATTTTGGCTTAAATGGAAAAAATTTAAGTAAAAAATAATTAAAAATCATTATAATTTAAAAACCCATAAATTTTGGTTTGAAAATTTTCCAAAATAAAAAAATATATATATTTAAGCTCCAGTTGAGCTTGATCGAGCAAAGGAAGAAGAGAGGAAGGAGGTTTTGATGGGGTTCTCAAGTAGTTATTCCAGATTATGGAGGAGTCAGGGAGGGAAGCCGGGAAAGGGTTTAGAGGAAGAGAGGAAGGAGGTTTTGATGGGGTTCTTGAGAAGCAACGTCGACACGAAAGCGGGTGCAACCATTGAGAATAAGGGTTTCTTGGAGCTTTAGGATCATAAGGGCAAATTGAAAAAGAAGAGTAATTCATTTATTTATGGAGAAACTCAACGTGGTTATGGCAAGAAGAAGCAATGGGTCCGATTTGGGAGTGGAGGATGAGCTCTTGAGAAACAGTGGGGTTGGGTTTCGCTGTGGTGGTGACAACTGAGGGGTTCTGGCACGTGAGCTGGCTGATGGTGGCGCGTATGGTGTTTAGCTGGCGTAGGAGGTGATCAAGGATTGCCGCAGGCTGAGGAGGTTTGGGAGATTGCACAGTGGAAGAGAGGCGGTAAAGAAAGAGGATATTAGTAGCCACCATGGCTATGAGAAGGAGGAAGTTCAAGCTCATCGTGAAACCCATTGATTCCGGTCTCCCTCCTCACTACTTCTTTTTTCGATGCTTTGATTTTTGGGTTTTCTCTTCACCTCGATCTTTGTGCTTTGCTTACTATTTTCAGTCTTGATTTTGGAGCTTTTAGTTCAACTTCAGTACTTCACTTCCCTTTTCTCAGATCTTCTTACATCCTTTGGAGATCATCTGGTTTAACTGCTTAGGTTTCAGATTTGATCTAGGAGATTGAATATGAACCGCTGCTTAGAACCAAATGGGGCCATCAGTCATGGAACTGAAACAAAAAAAGGTAATGGAAGCATCATGCAAATCAAGATTTGGTGCTGATAATGATTTTTTAATTATTTTTAACTTAAATTTTTTCCATGTCAGCAAAATGGTGCTAATAATTGGGCACATGTGTACGCCACGTGTGACCCAACTGGTATTTGACAGCTGATTTAACAGTTTAAGTGACGGAAGAGCATATTTGTTACGATTTTTAAACTTTAAGGACCAAATCGTTACGTTTTAAACTATAGGGACCAATTTGTTATTAGGCCTAAACTATAAGGACCAAGTGTGCAATTTACTCAAGTTAATAATAACACACAAAATAATAAATTCACAAACATATAAAAATAAATTGACTAAGTTAAGAGTATACCCAAGTTTGGATTTAAAAACCCAAGAGAGACCTTGCAGTATGGCCTAGCTATGGCAGCCCAAATTGGGCCCAGCAAACAAGTGGGTACCAAGTCCGATTGGGCCTAATCCAAGGGAGATAGGCAGGCTACGGAACAGCTCAGTTCATCCAGTCGGGTCTGGATCAAGGTCAATAACCATTCAGCTCTCTAGAGCCGAGTCAGGCGAGCAAATCAGCTTTTTTTTGCCTTTTTTTTAACACTATAATTTTTTATTTTAATTCTTCATTTTCAACTTCTTTTTTAAAAAAATTTCAAAGGCTTTCTCCCTAACGATTTTCGACTACTATCAGACCACTGGCATCTAAAGCCTAAAAGTTTCCTCTTTTCCGAGACCTCATCAACTCCTCTGTCTCCCTCTCTAAACTATTTCTAAATAACCTTTCTTTTTTAGATCTAGAGTCAACAAAAAAAAAACTGCTCTCTTTTGTATTTTTTTCCCTACAATGACGTAATGTGGTTCTAAGTTTCTTTTTTTGTTGTGTTTCTTGTTTATTTTCTTTTTGACAAATCTGAAGAACAGTGACTCTTTGGCTTTGGGTGCTCGGTTAATGTTTCAGAGGCCAGTTTGGGATCCGTTTAAGGTTAGTGGTGTTTGAGATGGTGCACGATGATGAGAGATGGTGGTTTGGTGAGAATGCTGGGACTGTGTCGGTGGTTTTGGGGCTGAGAATGATGGTGAAATGGGTCTTCAGAGGTGTTGGGAGGTCTCTAGTTTTTGGGTTCTATTTTGGCTGAAACAACAGTGAATGGAAGGTGGCTGGCGGTGGAGAGGGTCGAATAGTGTAGTTGGTACTAGTTGGGGTACTGTCTGTGTTTTTTTTGAGTGGTGAACATAGTAGGGATTGAAATTTAGGTTGGTATGTGATGGTGATGGAAGTGTTGAGGAAATGTGGGTTCTTCTTGTAAAAAAAAAGGGTTGATGAGGATCTGGTCCCCCCTTTCACAATAGAGTGAGTTTGAGTTTTAATCTGATTTGGGATGCATCAAGTTGTCCGGTCACTAAAGGGTTTTAGCAGTTAGTATCAATCACCAAGGTGACTGTTTCAGGATGAGAGATTGGTTGCAGACTGTTTGGGTAACTGATGGATAGCCTGAAGAGAGGGGCTATGAGAGGCGGTAGGAGTTGGTGTCGTGCACGGCACCAACTCTTTCCATTTTTAGTTTCTTTCTTTTTTCAATTTTTCTTCTTCTTTTTAATTAATATTAATTAAATTCATTAAAGTAATAAAAACAAAAACAAAATTAGAAAATAAAAAAAAAACAAAATATAGAATATAACCAAAGCATTTAGGCCTTCTAGCCTATTGAATATAACCTAAATTGTAAATTGCACTACTAAGTTTATAAGTCCAACAAAGTCTACATGATCGAAAATTTATCCGAATTCAATCGGATTTTGAATTTAAAAAATATGCCTAAATTAAATTTAAGTCAATTTTATTGTGTAGTATTTGATCCTTAAATTTTTTGAATTTATTATATTCGGACAAAATTAGGTGTCTACAGTTACCCCTCTTTGTCTATTACTAAAAATCAGGTATAAAACAAAGACTTGGACTCTAATTTTGTCCGGCTTGAAATTCAACAACTGTGATTTAAAAATTGCTCCTCTTACAATAGAAGCATTAAGGCTTTAAAAATCTTTTCAGAAAAGTGCTCCTCCTACAACAGAGGCATTGAAACTTTAAATTTTAAAACATACCTAAGATTGAGAGATTTCACTTATGAAGATCTAGGAATTCACATCTAGAAAATTTTGTTTAAAGAATTCACATTCGAAAATTTACATTTGAAAATTTACCTCGGGAATTCACATCCGAAAGTTTATCTCGGGAAATCCTCATCTGAAGATTTCGTTGATCTCATTTTAACAGTCATGTGTTTGATCTCATCCGGAATCTTATTTGAAAAGTCTCATCTTTAAAAGTAAATCTCATTTTAATAAATTCAAATTTAAAATTTAAACATTCAAGAATTCTTATCTGAAACTTTGACTTAATTCGGGAATTCACTTTCGATAATCCAGTGACTCATATCTTGAAATGATGTTTCGAGAATTTCACATCCAAAAATCTAGAAATTCACATCCGAAAAATTCTTGAAATCATCTAGGAATTCATTTTTAGAAAATTTGTACGAGAATTTCACATTTGAAGGTCTGTTTCAAGGATTTGCGTCCGAAAGTACAAGAATTCTCATATGGATAACTTCTATCGAGAATTTCTAGTCCAAAAATCTCATTTATCTGATTTTAACATTGATGTATTTAATCTCATTTACAACTTTGTTTGAAAAGCCTCAATCTTTGAAGGTAAATCTTATTTTAATAATGTCAAATTTAAACTTTCAAGAATTCTCTTTGTTAGCTTTAAATTGCCATATGTATTTTGAAATGACAAAAACTTAAGTAAACCTTAATGTTTCTTTCATATTATAAATTTGCTTTATGACACATGATTTTCTCAAACCATTTAAAGTGTTAATATCAAACATTAAGACCATGATTTAATGATACATTCTTATTGGTCTTAATACTTTATAAAATATTTTTGAATATTTTAGAAAATTACTTAATGAATTTTTGGACTATGTTTTCATTAGAGAAAGTCAAGGAAAACTCCCACAAAAATGCCAAAATGTTTTGGGTTGAATTAGGATCAAAGGCTATATCATTTCTAACCCAAAAGTGCAGGAAAAACGCTCTCAGGAAGAAAAGGATCGATCCCCTAAGGGAAGGGATCGATCCCTTCAAGGCAGAAACTCTTAGAAGCATGGAATGAAGCAAAGGATAGATCCCTTTGGTCAAAGGATCGATCCCTTTACACCAGAGAGCCTCCAACGGCTAGTTTCTGTGAGATACAACGGCTAGTTTCTGTTTTGGCTCCAACCAACGTCTACAAACCATCCAAGGGACTATAAATAGAGGCTTTGAAGCTGAAGGAACCAAGAGGAAGAGCTCAGCACATTCAATCTTCATTTTCCTCATATTCAAAGCCTTAACAACTTCTCAAGTGCTATACATTCTTCATTTTCTATCAATCTCATATTCCTTGTATAGAATAGCATAGCACAAATCATTGTATAGGATTTTCCTTGTGCTTAAACATTGTAATCACTTGCCTATCTAGAGGCCCTTCTTGGATTACATTTCTTATAAACCAAATCACACCTTGTAACGGGGAGGTTTCTTTTTAGCCTTAGAAAAAGAGGGAGGTTTCTCTTTAGCCTAAGAAAAAGAAGGAGGTTTCTCTTCAGCCTAAGAAAAAGAGGGAGGTTTCTCTTTAGCCTAAGAAAAAGAAGGAGGTTTCTCTTCAGCCTAAGAAAAAGAAGGAGGTTTCTCTTGAGCCTAGAAAAAGAGAAAGGTTTCTCTTGAGCCTTGAAAAAGAGGGACTGTAATACAAATTCAAGTTAGTGAATTTGGGAAAAATCCTTGGGAACGTCTCAAGGTAGAGGACTACGTAGGCAAGGTTGCCGAACCTCTATAAATCGCTTGCGTACATATATCTATCCCTATTCTCTTAATTTATTTGCAATTATATTTGTGCTTATTGTATTGAATTTATATTGCATTCTTGAGTAGCCTAGAGAACTTAGAAAACTTCAATATAGGCTAGAGAATTTAGAAGAATCAAAAAACGACCTTAAGGTTAGTTAAAAACCGATTCACCCCCTCTCGGTATAGCTTATAAAGCCAACAATTGGTATCAAAGCTTGGGCTTGAGATTGATTTAGATTAACATCTATCGAGTAAAACGATTATAAATGGCTCACTTGAATGTAGGCACACCCCTAGGATAAGAGGGACAATCATTAGTTAAACCTCCACTCTTCAATGGAAAGAATTACTCATATTGGAAAATTAGGATGATGTTGTTTGTGCAATCAAATGACTATGAAGTGTGGAGAGTAATAGTAAATGGTCCTAAAATCCCAATGAAAAAAGTTGATGGAAAAGATGTCCCTAAAGGTGAGGATGAGTGGGACACAAATAACATGAGATTGGCACAATTAAATGCCAAGGCTATGCACACCCTATTTTGTGCATTAGGTCCCAATGAATATAATAGAGTCTCCCTATGTGAGAATGCCAAGCAAATATGGGACAAATTAGCCATCACACATGAAGGGACCAATCAAGTTAAAGAAACTAAAGTAGGTATGCTCACATATGATTATGAGCTTTTTAGAATGAAAGAAAATGAGACCATGAGTGAAATGTTCACTAGGTTTAATGACATAATCAATGGACTTAAGGCATTAGGTAAGAGCTATTCCAATGTAGAAATGGTTAAGAAAATTTTGAATAGCTTGCCAAAATCTTGGGAGGCAAAGGTGACCGCAATAGAAGAATCTAAGGATCCTAACACCTTGTCTCTAGATGAACTTATGGGCTCCCTACTTACATATGAAATGAAATTAAAAAGAAATGAAGAGCCTTCAAAGAAAGTAGGGTTAGCACTTAAGTCTTCCACTCATGAGAACATTAGAGATGATAGTGATGAGAGTGGAAATGAGGAAGACAAGGAAATGGTAATGTTTGCCAAAAGATTTAATAGGTTCATGAGAATGAATGAGAGAGAGAATAATAGGAGACATCAAAGAGGAGAGTCAAGTAGAAAAGAAAAGGACCTTTTAGTGTGCTATGAATGTAATGAACCAGGTCATGCTAAGCTTGATTGCCCCTTACTTAGGAAGGAAAATGATAGAAAGCCTAGGAAGAAACCATTTGTGGCTGCATGGAGCGATAGTGATAGCTCCGATGAGGAAAACAGAGATGATGAGGTAGCCTACTCATGCTTTATGGCCATTAATGATGATGAGGCTAGTAGTAGTTTTAGTGAAGATAATATTTATACATTTGATGAACTACAAAATGCCTTTAATAAATTAGCAAATGAATTTCAATAGATGAACTCTAAATATAAGAAAATCATTGCTAATTTGAAAATAGAAAAGGAAGCCTTGACAAATGCTAAGCTAGAATTTCAAAAGAAATTAGAAGAGGCTAACCTAAAGATAAATGAGTTGAATAAAAAGAATACAAATTTGCAACACTCATTTTCTAGGTTTTACATGGGTCAACAAAAGCTAGATCATATGTTAGAGACCCAAAGAGCTTTCTTTGACAAAGATGGGCTAGGATATAATGCAATACATAAAGAAGCTCATCTAAAGAATTTCCTAGTGAGCAAAAATACTATGCATAATTTATCTCTTACATGCTCACTTTGCAATAGGATTGGCCACTCTTCACAAGCATGCACATATAGAAAAACCACATTTAGAGGAAGAGTAATTAGAAAAATGGGGGTGCCAAAGCATGCTATGAATAATGATGAATTGTGCTTGAAATGGATCCCAAAAGGATCAAAAATTATTTGCACTAACTCTCATGGACCCAAGAAAATTTGGGTACCAAAGCATACTTGAAAGTGTTTAGTGTAGGAGTGTTAGAGCATGGGAATACAATGGAACAATGGAGTTTAAATGCTCAACACATCCTCATGGAGTTTGCTTATGCCAATAAGAAAGAGAAAGAGATTGGAGATCCATTCTTAGCAAGGTGACAACAATTTCTCAAAGAATGGCAAATGGTGGATCCAACAAATCATGGTAAAGCACTCTCAAGTAAAGGAGTTTTGTAAGCTTAATTCCTTACTCCTTAAACTTTTTATTTGACTATTTGTGCTTTGATGATATGGCTGTTGATGATCTTTAATGCTTTATGAGTTGAATGAATCAATAATAGGCATGATAAATGATTTTTGATTGTTTGATAGATAGTTATTGAGGCATTGAATGATTGAATGAAAAACATGTTTAAATAATTTTGAAATGGTTTCTGTCATTTGAGCAAGTTTGCAATGTAATGATAATATATTTCTTGCTCTAAAATGTCAAATATGTCATACATGCAAAATGCCTTGTCATGAGCATCAATGAGAAACTTGCATGTTTGAAACTATGACATGATGTTCACAAGTTGAATGATTTGATGATATAAGTACTTAAAATCTTTGTGAACATGTTTGTTTTGACATATTTGTGTTTTCTAATGCATTGGCTTAGCAAAAATATGCATAACTTTCAAAATGACCTCCTTTGAGACCAAAAATGCATTTATTGGTGAAAATCCTTCCAAAATTGCAAAATCTATTGTTAAATGGTTTTTCATTCATTTTTTTATTCATACAAGTCCAAAATCATGTTACACAAATGTTTAAACTTTTATTTGGACTTAAAATACTCAAAAACGAAGTTTTGGCACCTCACAACTTGAATTTTCTGTTAAAAATTTTCAGAAAATGGATGAGGGATCGATCCCTCAACATAAAAGATCGATCCCGTTGGACAAAAATGCAGAAAATTGCATTATGGAATTAAAGAATCGATCCCCTTACCCTTGGGATCGATCCCTTTAGGCAAAATATGCCTATTTCGGGGGTTTTTTAAGCAAAAATTGAGATGTTTTCTTAATTTTCTTGATACCTTCTTCCTTATCAACATAAAATTCATTGTTTTAACTTCTTTTTGATGATCTTTTAATATGAAAAATCATTTTCATTGATTCATGCCTCAACTTCAATAATTGGTATTACTTTCAACAATCAATAGCTTTTTCCAAAGAGCTCACAATTGCAAAATCAGTTTTCCTATTAAAAACACTAATGAATTGCATAAATCTTGAAATAATCTTGAAATATATTCTCAATGAATGCTTAAACATTATTTTAAGAATTATTTCACTGATTTGTGTATATATATATATATGTGAATTTGATGAACTTATGCATAATGAGAATTGTTCATACTTTAGTTCATCTTAGTCAAGCATGCTTATAGAATTATGTCTCTTAGCTTGACACATCTATTCCACACTAGGTTTCATGATAATTTTACATTTAGTGGAATAGAAGTAATTAAAAGTCAATATATAACATATACCCCTTAGACCTTAATTGATAAAACACTTAGAGATTTGACTATAATTTGATTAATTTGACAATCTTGAACTTTTCCTTACTCATAATTGGTTAAGAACTTGAATTGGAAAATGAGTATAGGATTTTAGTGCTTATAGCTATGGAAGAAAATGTGTGCATTTGAATGATATAAATTCTTGAATCTTCCATTTGTGCTTATGAATATGGATTAACATTTTATGAGAGGATGCTAATGTCTAATTAATCCATATGCATGTTTGATGGTGTGCGATTGTGTTCTTACATGTTTGATTTAATTATTCACTAAGCACATCACACATAACAATTAGTATAATGCAAAATGTCTAAGTCAATCATTGGTAACAATATTTTCAACAATTGGTAGAAGCCAAAACTGAATTGACAATTGGTATGAGCTTTAAATTGACAATTCTTCTTGTGTTCTTTAGATTCAAATGACAAATAGGGAAGAATTAAGACATTTTTGCATGAGATAATTTTTGTGCTAGAATTTGTGGATAATTGATATATGTATTAATTCTAAGCACTTTCTTACTTGAAAATGATTTATGAGCTCATACATATGATATGTCATCTAATTTTAGCTCATAATCATGATGTATTGTCATGCACCTTAGTTGGACCTTAGAGAACAATTGATATACTTAGGTGCTTGATAGAATTGAAATAAGCAAGTTATAGAACTTAATAGATAATTTATAAATAACTTGCTTCATAATTTACCAATTTTGAACTTCTTGCAAAATTATTTATAAACAATTGGTATAGGAACATAAGCCTTGTCTTTTGCATGCCTGAACATCTCATATTTTTAAGGACATTGACTTATTTATTTGTGCTATTAGTCCCATGTACTAACATTTTTTTTGGATAGAGCATATTTTATCTCTTCTCACATAGCCATAATTTTAGGGGGAGCATAATTTTTATTTTTTCTTTCTTTTTGCTATGACAAAAAGGGGGAGAGATATTAAGGGGGAGAAATAATGATTTGAAAACTTCTATTGAAAACCGTGCTTATATTGAGGGGGAGCTTTACAAATTCATGCTTTATTTGAGGGGGAGTATTTTATCAAAAGATTTTCAAAGCAAATTTACATTAAGTTTTGTCATATCAAAAAGGGGGAGATTGTTAGTTTTAAATTGCCATATGTATTTTGATATTTTGAAATGACAAAAACTTAAGTAAACCTTAATGTTTCTTTCATATTTTACATTTACTTTATGACACATGATTTTCTCAAACCATTTAAAGTGTTAATATCAAACATTAAGACCATGATTTAATGATACATTCTTATTGGTCTTAATACTTTATAAAATGTTTTTGAATATTTTAGAAAATTACTTAATGAATTTTTGGACTATGTTTTCATCAAAAAAAGTCAAGAAAAACTCCCACAAAAATGCCAAAATGTTTTAGGTTGAATTAGGATCAAAGACTATATCATTTCTAACCCAAAAGTACAAGAAAAACGCTCTCAGGAAGAAAAGGATCGATCCCCTAAGGTAAGGGATCGATCCCTTCACGGTAGAAACTCTTAGAAGCATGGAATGAAGCAAAGGATCGATCCCTTTGGTCAAAGGATCGATCCTTTTACACCAGAAAACCTCCAACGGCTAGTTTTTGTGAGATACAACGGCTAGTTTCTGTTTTGGCTCCAACCAACATCCACAAACCATCCAAGAGACTATAAATAGATGCTTAGAAGCTGAAGGAACCAAGAGGAAGAGCTCAGCACATTCAATCTTCATTTTTCTCATATTCAAAGCCTCAACAACTTCTCAAGTGCTATACATTCTTCATTTTCTATCAATCTCATATTCCTTGTATAGAATAGCATAGCACAAATCATTGTATAGGATTTTCCTTGTGCTTAAACATTGTAATCACTTGCCTATCTAGAGGCCCTTCTTTGATTACATTTCTTGTAAACCAAATCACACCTTGTAAAGGGGAAGATTCTCTTTAGCCTTAGAAAAAGAGAGAGGTTTCTCTTTAGCCTAAGAAAAAGAGGGAGGTTTCTCTTCAACCTAAGAAAAAGAGGGAGGTTTCTCTTGAGCCTAGAAAAAGAGAGAGGTTTCCCTTTGAGCCTTGAAAAAGAGGGATTGTAATACAAATTCAAGTTAGTGGATTTGGGGAAAATCCTTGGGAGCGTCACAAGGTAGAGGACGTAGGCAAGGTTGCCGAACCTCTATAAATCGCTTGCATACATTTCTCTATCCTTATTCTCTTAATTTATTTGCAATTATATTTGTGCTTATTGTATTGAATTTATATTGCATTCTTGAGTAGCCTAGAGAACTTAAAAAACTTCAATATAGGATAGAGAATTTAGAAGAATCGAAAAACGACCTTAATGTTAGTTAAAAACTGATTCACCCCCCCTCTCGATATAGCCTATAGAGCCAACACTCTTTTTTTTTTGAAAGTTAGACTTAAATCGAGAATTCACTTTCGATAATTTAAGGATTCTCATCTAGAAAATTTCTATTTCTGGAATTCACATCCAAATGTCTAGATATTCACATCTGAAAAATTAGTTTTGGGAATTCACATCTGAACGTCTAGGTATTCACATATGGAAATACATACTTCGGAAATTCATATCCGACAATATAGGAATTCACTTTTAGAAAAATTTGTTCTGGAATTCGCATATGAATGTTTGTTTCAGCGATAATCCAGGAATTCACTTCTAGAAATTTGTTCGGGAATTCTCATCCAAATATTTGTTTCGATGACAATCTAGGAATTCACTTTTAGAAATTTGTTCGGGAATTCGCATCAAAATATTTGTTTCGGGAATTCACATCCAACAATCTAGGAATTCACTTCTAGAATTTTGTTTAGGAATTTGCATTCGAATGTTTGTTTCGAGAATTCACACCAGAAAATTTCTCACATCTCAACATTTCTCTTTTTAAAATTTATCTTATCTTAATTTCTTATAGAATTCAAAGTTCATCATCTTAAAATCTTAATTCTTGCTTTAAAATTCTTGACAATCCTGCTTCCAAAATTTTACTCAGCTTATGATTGAAAAATTCTCTTACTCAAAGTAAAAAATTTTTATCCTCCTTTCCAAAATGTGTGTGATGAATGCAAAGCAAAGATTGATAAAAAAAAATCATGCAAAAACAATGGTAACAAGGTTTACAAGACCATCCTTTCCTTCCTAAAACTGATTTCACAATCCCAATTGGTTTTCCTTCATTCTTCACTACCTAATCAATGCTGGCATATTTCAATTGAAGACTTCGAGCATTAGCACACTTCATTATCATTTCAATTGTCATTTGCCTCATATCATCCCAAAAATAATTGGTAATGCATGGACTTTTATGAATATTACTATTCATTTACTTTTCATCATTTCAGTTTCATAACAAATGTAATGTCATCACATGTTCGTGATTTATTATCGGGATGCAATGGGATAAAAATAAAAGGAGGGGTACTTACGATGAAGGGAATAAAAATAGTTTTGCCAAAGAGCAAGGCAACTTGAAGAAATAAAAAGAAAGGCAACAACTTCCAAACAACAAATATCCAATCAATCTTGATAGAAATTTGGGATTCTTGCTCTATAAAATCTATTTCCTTGATGCCCTTAATCTTCTTGAGTTAATTGTATTAAGCTTAGCTATTACTTGACAAACTGTTCCACCATGATGATATAAGGCAAAGATCTCTTCTCTAATTGTCAACTTGATCATCCATCCTTATTTAACTCAAACTGCCCTTTTCGGGTTTTCAATTTAAGTCATCATTTTTCTTTTCTTTTTTTTTTCATCTTTTTTTCATTTTTTTCACCTTTTTTTTTCATCATTTTTTCATTCATCCTCAACACCCTCATTATGGTCCACTATCAAAGAATCATAATCTTCATGCATTTTTTTGGCCCAATGTATGGTCCTTCAACTCAAATTTTCACATTTGATCAAAATGGACTTTTAAGGTATGTAATGTGGGCTAAGGTGAGGGATTATGAAAGAAAGGACATAGCAGGCCCAAAACTTGTGTTTTAAAGGGTTATAAACCAAAGGATCATTTCCTGATACATGACTCATTTAGGCACTTTGCCTTATTCTTCCTCCATTCTTTCTCATTCTAATTTCAAATCTTATTTTTTCTCTCTTTTTTTTTCAACAAATAATTTCATGTAACGTCCTGAAATACCGAATATTTTACTCCAATTTCTTAAATTATCGAATCAGATTAGCATCGCAACCCTTAACAGGAGCCCACCTCGGCTGCTTCGAAATTTGTGGCTGAGGCTGTGGTAGGGGCTGTACTGGTAGTGGCTACGACTCTGGTTGTGGTGCTGGTGGTGAAGGTGGAGGTTATGCTGGCTCTAGTGCTGGTGTTCGATGAAAACTCTCAATAAAGTCTGCCATAATTCTTTCCAACCTAGACAATCTAGCATCTATACTTTCAAGTTGTGAAGGGAGAGTAAGCTCCGGCAACGGCTCTGAAGTATGCTCTGGGGAGAGCTGTACACGCCTAAGACGTCCCTTGGGGCATCCCCTACCTCGTCTGGTACCTCCTTGCGTATCAGACATGCTGCACCACAACAATCGCACAAAACAGATTTTAGTTTCCCAAATTCATTTATACATTCAGATAAGTACAGTACTACTTGGGATGTTGATTGTTTCAAATCAGAAAACACTAAAAGACATCAGGCCAACCTTGCTCTAATACCACCTTTACTGTAACATCTCGAAATATTGACTATTTTAATGATTTGACATAAATAAACACATAAAGGTTGGGCTCGTCTACAGTGCAATTAAACTCTAAATAAAAAATGTATTAATTATATGCAATCCCAGGATCTGAAAATTCATTTACATTAACAAAAGATTCATATTTAAATCCCAAGTTTAAGGTATATAAAAGTAGTACTGTACAAAAATCTGAACATGTAAAATATACCAAGCATACCTCGACGAACTGGAGAAGTCACCTAAGGAATACCAGAATTAGGTCCACCTAAAATAGCATATCCAAATCTCACGGCAAGTAATTTGGGAGTGAAAAATAAAGGGATGAGCAAAACATGCTTAGTAAGAGACATATATACGAAAGCTGATATAACGTAGCCTATATGCAATTTTTTTTAAATGGATGTTGATACGAAATCATGAATTTAAAACATGAAATAAAGTTGGCATGATCTAATAGGAAGGGTACTATAGTGGGTTGGGTAATCGGGTAAAGTATGGGAGGTACTTTGGAGTACCTGTCGTGTTCCGACATCCAAAGCCACTATGAGGAGTTTATTTGATTTAATTAAATCACAAATTAAATCACAAATTCAATATAAATTCAATACCTTGCAAAACATAATATAAAACATCAGAAATTAAACAATTTCTCCGTAAACATTTTAAACCATATTTAGAGCAATTCTCCAATAGATAGTCAAGTAAATAATTTCACAAAACATATCATACGGATAAATCAAAATCCGAAAGATATATCAAACTGTGAGTGCCTGGATCTAAGTTAATTAGGGATTTACCACCCCAATATAATTTTAGTGGAGACTAGGCTACACTCATAGACACATGCACTATAATAGACATATGGCCATGGTCAGGGGGCCACAGTGTGAGCACTAGCCAGGTGTCACCTGTAGGAGCTAGAAGACTGGACTAAAGTCAACAGTAATCAAAACAGAACAAAAATGCATGTACTTGAAGGTAGCTATGAGGCCAATAGTCTCTAAAACCATGTAAAACAATATAGAGTCGTTTACAGAGATAAATAAGTTATAAAAGTATATAAATACTTTCACTTATTCCAAATTCAACAACATGAATTTTTAAATATAGAATTTGTGATTTAATGCATTTAAATCATACTTGAGGACTTAAATATTCAACATGCTAAAATTCATTTCCTTTAATTTAAATATCATGATAAATAATATTTTGGAGAATTTTAGGCTATTTTTGAGAATTTCGACAGCGTAACGGTATATTTTTGCTTAACCCTCCTGCACAAAAACCAACTTCAAAACCACAGTTTTCAATGTCCAAATTCAATCCCAAAGCATCAAATCCAACTTCATCAAATCACAATTTAATCAAAATCATGCAACGGAATATCCCAACGCTTTGTACAAATATCCCTTACCTCTAATTTTCTCGGTATCCGATTCTCTGGTACTGGTAGTACCCTTGAACTTAGAGGCTGCAAATAATTATTCAAATTTGATAAATTAAGTATTCTTTAATTAAAAGAATATTTGATAATTTAAATGCTAATAAATTGTTAGTATAATTTACTAAATACAGTCTAATTTCTACTGGTGCAAAATTCTAACATTTGGTATATAATTCTAATTTCGATTTCGATTGCACCTAAATTCTCAGAATAATTTGTACATTATTTTAGGACCTAAATTGTATTGAAATTGGCACAATTCCATACTCCCTTCACAAGGCCAAAAGCTTCTTCCCTTTCCTACAATTTATTTTCTTCAAATTTAGCTCCAATTTTAACTCTAAATTATTTATAGCATACTTCTACATTATTTCTATACAAATTATACATTGAACAACATGAATTTCCAGTCCTTCAAGCCTTGGCTGAAACTCATCTTCCACCCTTACATATAAATTTTCTTCCTTTAAACCTTAATTTGCTTAACTAATCTAACATTCATGCTTTCTATAATTTCTACTTCATTTTCCTACATAAAATTCCATCAACACACATCATATTCATGGTCTTGGAATATTGACCAAAACCCTCATCAACCCAAATACCTTATTCATGCATGATTTGAGCTAAAATAAGTAGGATAACAACTTATACACATAGAAATGAATAAGAAAACGATGAAAAAATCAAAAGTTTCCATCTTCCTCACCTTGGCCAAATTCTCCAAGAATATCCACACTCCTCTTTTGGCTGTTTTGGCAAGTGATTTTGGTGTAGGGAGATAGAGGAAGATGAGTAGAATAAGTTTGGTGAAGGAAGTGTTTGATTTTAAGTTAATTTTCCAAAGTATTTCTTACTTTCTCTCTCCTCATCAAGGTCATGTTAATGGAGGATTTGGAGCTGCTGGTTGCTGAATGAAAATAGGCAGAGAAGAAGCTGGAAATTTCATTTAAAATGATATTTATAGGCAAAATTAGCATTTTTCCCTTATACTTAAAGACTTCTTCCAAAATTGTCCCTAAACTTTGACTCGATTGAAAACAGTCTGTCTAACCTCCAAAATATTTTATTTAATCATAATTCAACTCTATTTAGCTTGCTTTAATGTTTGGTGAAGCTTTTGTTGAGGTTCGATTACCTATTTGGGTGAAATTACTAAAATACCTGTAACCGTAAAATCGCGTAAATTCGTGTCTTCACTTCTAATTTCTTCCATCTGTCTAGATATTCTAAAACTATATTTCATGAGGAATTATTTGGTATAGACTGTGGGTCAAAAGTCCTTTTGATTTGACTGTTATTTTTGAAAATTCTGACGGCCTATGGACTAAACCGTCATTTTCTAAATTGTTGTACATTTTTCAAAATAAGCAAAAATAATTGAGATTGAGGTTGAGATTCTTGCCATAATATTTTCTGGCCCTGAACATCGAATCCTTGAAGTTTCACCTTCCTTTAAACCTCCGAAAATTAGTGGGGTCCACTTACTGTTTAATCATAAAACCTAAAATAAAATCAAATATTTATTAATTATAATTATTTCATAATTCTCGATTATTTAAATATAATCACACAGTACTTTAATTAGGAGGTCTCACATTTCACAACATGGAAGGGATTTTTCTTTAATTTGCCCCTCCAATTCTTTTATGGATTTCAGGTGAACAAACTTCTTTTTTTTTTTCGAATTTTGTTGCTCCAATGTGGAGGGTGATCCTTAGTGGGTTTCTTAAAAAACAAAACAAACCTACTAGGCTCAAACGGGTTGGCAATGAATAATTTTCTCACGCATGAAATGTAGGTGAAAGATGGTCATTTTTCCTTCCAAATGTGAAAACTATTATCAAAGCATCATTTACTGAGCCAACACCAACTTTATAAGACCATTTATTACAAAACTGTATGTCAACCCCCACCTCCTCTATGTACAAATCATATTTACTTCATTTTTCATGTCAAGATTTTGGGCAAAATTGCCAACAAAAATAGAACTTTGTAGAGTTTAATCCCAAATTATTATCAACATTGATATCATATTTATCGTTCAAAACTTAAAAAAAATGGAGGAAATATAGTGAGGTATATAAAAAAGACAAAGCTAAATTTGAATCAAGGGAGGGAGAGAGAAACGTGATGAAAATGCATATGCTACTTCATTAAAATGATAAAAGATACATAAAAGTCTATACATAAAAAGTCATTAAAGTTGGCCTATAACTTTGATAAAAAAGAATCACATCACCATAAATAACCCACCAAAAAGATCTTTTTTGTAGATATGCCCTAGTATGGTTGGATGAGATATTAACATTCATTCATTCCTTTGTCTCGAGATCCAATAAACCCCTTCTTATCAAACTTTGCACCTTACGCTTAAAAGCAGGACAGCTTTCTATTGAATGACCCAAGTTCCCATTATGATAGTCACATCGAACATTAAGGTCATACCATTCTGGATAGAGAGGTTCCAAAGGCTTTAGTGGGATTGGGGTAACAAGTTGGTTTTGGACAAGGTACTGAAATATTTTAGTGTATGACAAAGGAATTGGATCAATGTCAGTCCTTCTCCGTTTGTTTCAAGATCCTCTTCGATTACTTTGAGTGGGTATAGGTGTTTGTAGATTCATTTGCCAACTAGATTGTGGGATTGACTGATATGTATTCGGGCTTGGAGAGATATTGTTTATGGTGGGATAGTAAGGTTGGCTCATTGGATAAGGATGTGTTGCGCTCTAAGACCTATACCGCAAGTGCACGGGTCGCAACAAGTAATAAAGAGTGAGTAGAGTATCGTTCTCATGATGATTAGTTAAGTCATTTTAGTTACGTACTAAAATAGGTCACCCTAGATTTATTCAAGCAATTGAGCACTTTCTTGAAGTCATTTTACTACTAAAAGAATTAAAATAAAACTTAAACTAATAATTGGAAAAAAAACTAAAGCGTAAAAAAAAATTGCAAGTAAAGAAAAAAATAAAATAAAATAAAAAATATACATAAAAATTTTAAGGAAAGATTAAATTTCAATTACATAAAACCAAAACTTAAACTAACCTAAAATTTAACAAATCTAAATATTAAATATAAATTCTAAAATTATGCAAATTAATAAAAATATTGAAATACTACCTAAATAATTAAAAGATGTGCATTAAATTAAAATAAAACTAAGATAGTAATAATAACTATGGTAACTAAAACATATTCAATCCTTAAAACACCACTAATCTTCGCCGTTTGCAAGACAACAATATGAAATCTTGTTTGTTGCCACGTCTTGCTACCATGCTTAACAACCAAGCATATGCGTCCCTGCTACAGCCGCACATCCAACTAGCTACACACCTCTAGGCCAGTGTTTTAAATAGCAGCCGCTACCGCGAGCCGCCACCACTATCACGAAAAAAATGGTCATGATTGAGAATCACAACCGTAACGGTCGCTATTGGCTGTTATAAAACGGCCTAACAGGTTATCGCCGCTATCCCCCTTTTGTTCCGATTGGAAACAGAATATAAAAAAAGTCTTATCAGGTCAGGTAACACAGACATAAAACCAAATCAACTTAGCCTCAAAAAACCTTAGCTTCATGCCTTCACCATATCAAAATCAACAAAAAATCAGATCAATCACATTGACAGATCAGATTCAGATCTGAGATCACAAACAGGTTATAACACAGAGTCCCAGACATGAGTGCAAATTTAAAATTTATAACCTTTTAACTTAGTAGATCTAGATCGAAACATGACAGATATGTTAAGGGTGAGTGAGGTTGAAGGCTGCTTGAGGCAGAGTCAGTGGGCGTGGGCAGGCTGTTGGTAGCGGGGCACAGGCGTGGGTGACTGCGATTGGCGTGGCCATGGGCGGCGTGGCAGCCAGTTGTGGGCGGTGGCCTGAAATGAGATTAGCAAGGCTGAGGCCTGAGGCTAACCGAGTCCAAGTGGTTGTTGACTGCTGCTGAGGCTTGATGGGTGAGGGTGTGAGGGAGGTCGACGGCAAGTGAGCTGGTGAGGGGCTGTAAGGCAGGAGGCGTAAGCATGAGGAGTGGCCGATGGGTTCTTCAGAGTAAAAGGAGTAGGGATGAAGGTTGAGATCGAGAGTGATGGGAATTTGCTTTGTAGTAGGTTAAATTATTAGTTTATGAATGGGTGAGATTGGGTAGGCCGGCTAGAAGTTTTGGGTTGGGTTTTTTTTTTTACATTATAAATGTTTAGGAATTTGCATTAGGTAAATTTAATTAAATTATTATGTAATTTTTTTACTATAATTTCTAATGTAATTAAATATACTATTAAATATTATTGTAATTTAAGAGAAAAAGAAAATATATTTTTGATAAAAAAGATAATATTATTAATATTTATATTTGATAATAGAATTGTGCTGGCTTAAGTTAATTGATAGAGAAAAATTAATATTAAATGTTTAATGTACTCATTGATCAAACATTATTATAACTCAAGAGAATATTGATAATGTGAATGCAATAAATTAAATTATTTTTATTAATTCAAGTGTTAAAAATGTGAATAATTAATGGCTCAAATTCATTTACCATATATCCATGAAAATTGTGATGTTTTTATTATATTTGTTTATAATTATTTGTTTAATAAAAATCTCAAACATGCCACCTCATGAAGAAATAATTAATGTTAAATAATTAATATGGTGATTTTTATTAATGCATAATTAGTTATCTCTATTTTCAATTTTTGTTATTTTTCAATTATCATAAGTAATTTTTCAACTATGAATGCTTTATTGTAATTCAAAAAAATTATGAATAACTTCCTTTTTCATCTAAATAATAGACTTAAGGTATCATAAATTACTTTAAAAATTATAAAATAAGACATTTTATGATTATAATTACAATTATGACATTTTATACAAAGTTGTGCAAAATTGAAAAAAAATTCACGACCGTGATGACTGCGATGATCGCAATAACCGCCGCTATGCCCGAAATTGCGATAAATGCAACGCGATCGAAAACGCGGCCACGACCACGATTTAAAACAATGCTTTTGGCCTACCAGCTTTACCAGCCCGTGCTAGCTCTTGCTTCGCCAGCACACTAACGGAACAGCTACAGCAGTAGCACACCAAGCCCCAGCCACGGTTCTGTCATGCAGCTTCAGCAAGAAATGCAGCAGGTTCTATCCCAATTGGTGGTAGGAACGAACCCAGTACAAGAAATACTAAAGCTTTTAAAACAGTAAATGAATAGAAAAACAGAGCGTTGGAATTAATAATTAAGAACTGAAATTTTATTAAGTTTAAATTCCTAGAAAACTTTGAATCTGAATAAGCTAGTAAGATACTTTTGAAAAATTAAAACTGAAATGAATTGAAGA
The DNA here is from genome assembly GCA_032173925.1 of Heritiera fomes. NCBI lineage: Eukaryota > Viridiplantae > Streptophyta > Magnoliopsida > Malvales > Malvaceae > Heritiera > Heritiera fomes. Next base: position 19,828,407 of record JAPDPM010000001.1, on the reverse strand, counting down.
AAAACGAAACTAAAGAGATTGCAAGAACAATGGATGGAACAGAGCTGCTGTCACCGACCCTTTCTTCCACCTATTAACTAAACTGATGTAGAAAGAATTTAACTACTACTAAGTAATTTAGAATCATGCAAAACTTAATTTAACGGAAAGGAAACTCTATTTGGCAATCTAATTTAACTCAAGACTATGAAATATCATCTAACTAAAGTTTATCAATCTTCATTACATAAAAACAGTGAAGAAAATGTTGGAAACAGAAAACAATAGCTGGGAACCAAAACTTTTTAACCGAAAGCTAAACAAAACCAAAGCTAAAAACAGAATCAGCGCAACAATTTGAGGGAAGAAGCTGCTGTCACCAGCTCTCCGCCACCCCTTCTTTTCTGCCGCCTCTTCCTATTTTGGGTTAGGGTTCTCCTCAATAGGGCTTTGGTAGATAATCTCCATGGGCTGTCTTCTCTTTTGGGCTTATTCAAAAAAAATAAGTCCATAAATGACTGACTTGGGTTTGCATGAGAAAAAGCTTAGATATCAAAATGGTTTTGGTGCTATGGGATCTTAGCTGGCTTAAAAGGTTTAAAGGAGTTTTGAAAATGGGCTTGGCTTATTCATGGGTTATAAAGGGTTTTATGTGACTAGTGTATATATGGTAAGAGAAGGTTTAGGGTTCTCACAAAGGCTTATGAATTTAAATAAGTTGAACAAGTGTTTACGGTTATTAAACAGGAAAGGGTTTAAGCACCAAATCCTAGCATTTGTCTTTGATTTCCTTACCATTTTCTCAATTTCTTTATTGTTCTTGAATTTCCTACACACAAAGACAATTTAATTAAATGGAGAAGAAATTATATTAAAATTCCAAAATTCAATAAAAATTTGTGTAATAAAATACTCTAAAAAGTGTACATTTTAGAGACTTATCACACCCCCAAACTTAATATTTTGCTTGTCCTCAAGCAAAACAATCTTAAAACATGCCAAAAAAATAACATTTACTTAATAGATTTATTCCCCACATACACCTCATAGAAAAAGTATCGATCTAATCTAAGAAAAAAAGTCACAACTATTAATCGACATAGAGTTTTCATCAATCACATGCCTAAGTCCTAATTAGATTCTCCATGTGTGTGTGAATGTCAATCACATATCAAAGCATACATATCTGGATAAGATTATGCAAACATGAAAAGCAAAGTCTCTAAAGCTTGAACAATCCCATAGGTTTGCTTTTCACTTCTCTCTCCACTAATGTAGCCATACTCAATCAAGAATCAATAGGACTTCATTAAGCTTGTAATGTAAGGCTAGGGTGAAGGTATGATAAAAGACAATTTAGGCACAACCCCAAATCATGCATTACACTCTAGGATCTTTATGTTTCGAGCTTCAATTACTCCCCCCAAACTTAGTTTCTTTTTACTTTGTTATACACCTTATTCTATTTTTGTTCCTTTTTTTAATTCATTTTTTCCTTTTTTTTTGAACTTTCTGTTTCTCTATTTTTTTTCTTCTTTTCTTTTTTTTATATCCTATCTATATACCCAAATATGCACATAGCTCAAGATATATCCTAGTAAAACACATGCTTTCGAGGTAAGGGATAGGAAAGTGTATTTATTTGGCTAAAGGAAATTAACTTGTAGGTGTATAAACAGAGATAAGCTAGTTTGGCACAGAGGGTTGACTAAGGACAAATATGTACAAGGTTAGCTTAAAAAGCTCAAACGATCCAAGGATGGTTTAAATCATTTTCCTAACTAAGCATGGGCTAAAAATTTCGCCTCGAGAGAAGATCAAATAAATTCTAGGATATGCTCACAACTTCAAAGACAAATACAATCCTATATTCACATAATCCTTCTCTAAACATGCATACAAATCCATGATCAAGACATAGTGCATAAAGATGGAGAAATCATAATCAGAACAAGACAAGTTCAAGAATTCAACTCATGCTTCTCAATAATCATGCTTTTCCAAAGATCAGAATCAGACTCAATCAATATCTCAATCATGGGGACATGAGAAATAACCAAATCAAGCACAATATATCTCAAGGCAAAACATTTAAAGCCCAAAAAGTTTGAAAATTTTTGAAATTTTTGAAAAAGTTTAGCTCAAATTTCCTTCCCCCTAAACTTGAAGTGCACATTGTCCTCAATGTGTAAGTGATTCAAGAATTCAAAAAAAGATAGAAGAAAACTCTCCTAAATTTTCCGTTGAAGCTCAATTACATGCCCAAAAAGTGTCTTTACTGCTCCCTCAAACTTAGACTCATACCTACAAAATAGAAAGAAAAAGAAAATCAAAGCTATGGAATATTAACACTAAAACTAATAAAAGAAAGAAACAACTAAGAAACTACAAAAAAGCTAGGGTTGCCTCCCCAGAAGTGCTTGATTTATAGTCATCAGCTTGACTAACTCTATCATCCTTTAAGGTGGTTTGAATGGTCTGAAGATGGATGGATGCACATAATGCACCACCACGGAAGGTGACTCCGTCAGATGTTTTTCTTCAAAGAACTTAATTCCACAATCTTCTAAGATATAACCCACTTCATTCTCATGTGGAAAGTTCCATGAAGAAATAATGAAGGATGAATCTCGGTGTTCCTTATCAACCTCTAGAACTTGGACTTCAATCTTAAACCCTTCCTCTTGGACTTCTTCCTCACCCTTATTCTCCATTTCTTTCTCATCAACCACACTTTCAATTTCAATATGCTCGGGTGGTGTAGGCTTTTCAACATCTTCAGTCAACACCTTTTGCTGCAGTACTTGCAGAGGAGCTTGAGGAGAAATACATGTCTCCATACGTTCAGAAGAAGGTGATGAAAGCTTCTCATAGTTGCTCGAGGAATAGCTCGAATGACTCACCCAACTCAGATTGATAGGACAATTCTCAGTGGCATGACTCCCTTCACATATCTCGCAGGAAATAAAAGGACTCATGAAAACATTTTCGGACAATGTGGCTTCAGGAGAAGACAAGGTTTCAACAAGATCAAGCTTTTGACTGTTAATGATCTTCGCCAGTGTATCTCTCTTACACTGCCACTGAAATTCATTGGAAGCCATTAACTCTATCAATTCATACGCTTCCTCAATACATTTCCTCATAAGAGCTCCACCTGCTGCCACATCAACTACAACTCTCGATGAATTACCCAAACCATTATAAAAAGTTTCAATTTGTACCCACTTGGGCAATCCATGAGAAGGACATCTCCTGATCAAGTCCTTAAATATTTCCCATGCTTCACAAAAAGGCTCGGAGTTATATTGCTCAAAGGATAAAATTTGATTACTCATCTTTGCCATATACTCAAGTGAAATGAATCTAGCTAAGAACTTATGAGCCAAATCATCCCACGTACAAATAGAATGATGAGGAAGTGACTGCAGCCAATCCTTTGCCTTATCTCGGAGTGAGAATGAGAAGAGTCTTAATCGAATGGCGTCATCAGAAACACCATCGTACTTACATAAGTCACATATCTCCAAGAATTTGACAAGATGAGCATAAGGATCTTCACTAGGCAAACCTCTAAATTAAATTGAATTCAAGATCATTAGGATGAAGTCCGACTCAATCTCAAAGCTATCAGCTTCGATTTCAGGCTTCCTAATGCTTGAATGTATTGTAGGCATACAAGGCATAACGTGGTCTCCCAAGGTTTTGGGCTCTGCTAGATTCGCCATGGTACCTCGCACAAGAACAGAATTAAAATATTAGAAAGGAGAAATATTTACAAAAATAAGAAAAAGAAAAGGCTTGAACTAAACCTAGGCATGATTGGTTTCAATATTAACTAAGGACAACCTAAACTAATCTCCAGCAACGGCGCCAAAAACTTGTTGCGCTCTAAGACCTATACCGTAAGTGCACGGGTCACGACAAGTAATAAAGAGTGAGTAGAGTATCATTCTCACGAGGATTAGTTAAGTCGTTTTAGTTAAGTACTAAAATAGGTCACCCTAGATTTATTCAAGCAATTGAGCACTTTCTTGAAGTCATTTAACTACTAAAAGAATTAAAATAAAACTTAAACTAATAATTGGAAATAAAACTAAAGCGTAAAAAAAATTGCAAGTAAAAAAAAATAAAATAAAATAAAAAATATATATAAAAATTTAAGGAAAGATTAAATTTCAAATACATAAAACCAAAACTTAAACTAACCTAAAATTTAACAAATCTAAATAATAAATATAAATTCTAAAATTATGCAAATTAATAAAAATATTGAAATACTAACTAAATAATTAAAAGATGTGCATTAAATTAAAATAAAACTAAGATAGTAATAATAACTATGGTAACTAAAACATATTCAATCCTTAAAACACCACTAATCTTCGCCGTTTGCAAGACAACAATATGAAATCTTGTTTGTTGCCACGTCTTGCTACCATGCTTAACAACCAAGCATATGCGTCCCTGCTACAGCCGCACATCCAACTAGCTACACACCTCTAGGCCAGTGTTTTAAATAGCAGCCGCTACCGCGAGCCGCCACCACTATCACGAAAAAAATGGTCGTGATTGAGAATCACAACCGTAACGGTCGCTATTGGCTGTTATAAAACGGCCTAACAGGTTATCGCCGCTATCCCCCTTTTGTTCCGATTGGAAACGGAATATAAAAAAATTCTTATCAGGTCAGGTAACACAGACATAAAACCAAATCAACTTAGCCTCAAAAAACCTTAGCTTCATGCCTTCACCATATCAAAATCAACAAAAAATCAGATCAATCACATTGACAGATCAGATTCAGATCTGAGATCACAAACAGGTTATAACACAGAGTCCCAGACATGAGTGCAAATTTAAAATTTATAACCTTTTAACTTAGTAGATCTAGATCGAAACATGACAGATCTGTTAAGGGTGACTGAGGTTGAAGGCCGCTTGAGGTATAGTCAGTGGGCGTGGGCAGGCTGTTGGTAGCGGGGCACAGGCGTGGGTGACTGCGACTGGCGTGGCCATGGGCTGCGTGGCAGGCAGTTGTGGGCGGTGGCCTGAAATGAGATTGGTAAGGCTGAGGCCTGAGGCTAACTGAGACCAAGTGGCTCATGACTGCTGCTGAGGCTCGATGGGTGAGGGTGTGAGGGAGGTCGACGACAAGTGAGCTGGTGAGGGGCTGTAAGGCCGGAGGCGTAAGCATGAGGAGTGGCTCATGGGTTCTTCAGAGTAAAAGGAGTAGGGATGAAGGTTGAGATCGAGAGTGATGGGAATTTGCTTTGTAGTAGATTAAATTATTAGTTTATGAATGGGTGAGATTGGGTAGGCCGGCTAGAAGTTTTGGGTTGGGTTTTTTTTTTTTTTACATTATAAATGTTTAGGAATTTGCATTAGGTAAATTTAATTAAATTATTATGTAATTTTTTTACTATAATTTCTAATGTAATTAAATATGCTATTAAATATTATTGTAATTTAAGAGAAAAAGAAAATATATTTTTGATAAAAAAGATAATATTATTAATATTTATATTTGATAATAGAATTGTGCTGGCTTAAGTTAATTGATAGAGAAAAATTAATATTAAATGTTTAATGTACTCATTGATCAAACATTATTATAACTCAAGAAAATATTGATAATGTGAATGTAATAAATTAAATTATTTTTATTAATTCAAGTGTTGAAAATGTGAATAATTAATGGCTCAAATTCATTTATCATATATCCATGAAAATTGTGATGTTTTTATTATATTTGTTTATAATTATTTGTTTAATAAAAATCTCAAACATGCCACCTCATGAAGAAATAATTAATGTTAAATAATTAATATGGTGATTTTTATTAATGCATAATTAGTTATCTCTATTTTCAATTTTTGTTATTTTTCAATTATCATAAGTAATTTTTTAACTATGAATGCTTTATTGTAATTCAAAAAAATTATGAATAACTTCCTTTTTCATCTAAATAATAGACTTAAGGTATCATAAATTACTTTAAAAATTATAAAATAAGACATTTTATGATTATAATTACAATTATGACATTTTATACAAAGTTGTGCAAAATTGAAAAAAAATTCACGACCATGATGACTGCGATGATCACAATAACCGCCGCTATGCCCGAAATTGCGATAAACGCAACGCGATCGAAAACGCGGCCACGACCGCAATTTAAAACAATGCTTTAGGCCTACCAGCTTTACTAGCCCGTGCCACCTCTTGCTTCGCAAGCACACCAACGGAACAGCTACAGCAGTAGCACACCAAGCCCCAGCCACGCTTTTGTCATGCAGCTTCAGCAAGAAATGCAACAGGTTCTATCCCAATTGGTGGTAGGAACGAACCCAGTACAAGAAATACTAAAGCTTTTAAAACAGTAAATGAATAGAAAAACAGAGCGTTGGAATTAATAATTAAGAACTGAAATTTTATTAAGTTTAAATTCCTAGAAAACTTTGAATCTGAATATACTAGTAAGATACTTTTGAAAAATTAAAACTGAATGAATAGAAGAAAAACGAAACTAAAGAGATTGCAAGAACAATGGATGGAACAGAGCTGCTGTCACCGACCCTTTCTTCCACCTATTAACTAAACTGATGTAGAAAGAATTTAACTACTACTAAGTAATTTAGAATCATGCAAAACTTAATTTAACCAAAAGGAAACACTATTTGGCAATCTCATTTAACTCAAGACTATGAAATATCATCTAACTAAAGTTTATCAATCCTCATTACATAAAAACAGTGAAGAAAATGTTGGAAACAGAAAACAATAGCTGGGAACCAAAACTTTTTAACCGAAAGCTAAACAAAACCAAAGCTAAAAACAGAATCGGCACAACAATTTGAGGGAAGAAGCTGTTGTCACCAGCTCTCCGTCACCCTTTCTTTTCTGCCGCCTCTTCCTATTTTAGGTTAGGGTTCTCCTCAATAGGGCTTTGGTAGATAATATCCATGGGCTGTCTTCTCTTTTGGGCTTCTTCAAAAAAAGTAAGTCCATAAATGACTGACTTGGGTTTGCATGAGAAAAAGCTTAGATATCAAAATGGTTTTGGTGCTATAGGATTTTAGATGGCTTAAAAGGTTTAAAAGAGTTTTGAAAATGGGCTTGGCTTATTCATGGGTTATAAAGGGTTTTATGTGACTAGTGTATGTATGGTAAGAGAAGGTTTAGGGTTCTCACAAAGGCTTAAGAATTTAAATAAGTTGAACAAGTGTTTACGGTTATTAAACGGGAAAGGGTTTAAGCACCAAATCCTAGCATTTGTCTTTGATTTCCTTGCCATTTTCTCAATTTCTTCATTATTCTTGAATTTTCTACACACAAAGACAATTTAATTAAATGGAGAAGAAATTATATTAAAATTCCAAAATTCAATAAAAATTTGTGTAATAAAATACTCTAAAAAGTGTACATTTTAGAGACTTATCAGGATGATATGAAGCAAAACCTCCCACATCTTGCCCCCCGTAATTCATGGCATGAACATCTCCTTCATTCCTCAATGTATCACCTTGCATTACAATATCACTTACAAGTTTGCCACTCTTAATTGCATTCTCTATTATTTCACCAGAAATCACCATATTTGCAAAATTCTTCGTGGCATTTTCAACCATCATTTCATAAAACGGTGCTAGGAGAGTGTTAACAAACAATATGGACGTCTCTTTCTCTGTGAGGAGGGGTTAGACTTGGGCAGTGGCATCCCTCCATCTCTAAGCATATTCTCTAAAGCTCTTATCGGGTTTCTTCCTTATGCCCTGTAAGGATAGGCGATTTGGTGCCAAATCTTTGACGTGCCTATATTGGGCAATAAATGTCGGGACTAAATCTTTCCACGAGTGGATACGGGCTCGATCTAGTTTGTTGTACCATCTAGCAGTTGATCCTATGAGACTGTTTTGAAAAATATGCATCAATAATTCATCATTATGGGTGTTGTGACATCCTTGTCACTAACCAAATAACAACTAACTTCTACTTCAATTAACAAATAAATTGACTGGTTTATCCGATATCAATCTTCCTTACTCTTATGCTTTAAGCATTATTATCAAAGTATAATATCCATTTTCACATGCATAAAAATTTTCATTTATACACATGTGTCACATACATCAGGATCTCAAATATTTACATAACCTAGTTCCCCAAATATACACAACTATGGTATCGTACTGTACAATAGCCGAAGTAACGGCCAACTAAATATACCTTCAACTGACTAGTGGGAAGCGCGTCTCGAAGGTATATCAAAATCCCAAAATATGCTCCTCTATCCAGAGCTGGATTTACTTCAAATACTCTGTATGAAAAATGTTCGTGAAGGAGTGAGTTTAGCGTACTATATCACTATATGCAGTTTTCCTGCTTGGCTCTATAATGTCATGTAAAATCATTATAAAGCATATGCCATATATATCTTTCGCAAATATCAAATACAAGTAAATCAGGCTTTCAAATATTTCAGGATCTCAAATCACGTGAAATCAAATATGCAATTACAAATAACTTCAAGTACTTTCAAATATATGGGAGACAATTTATATCTAATAGAATCATGCACCAAGTAATTCTCATCGTGGATACCGCAAATATGTCCCGTAAGGGATAATCCAAGAGAGATCTAATGAGGATACCGCAAATATATCCTGTAAAGGATAATCCTAAGAGATATCAAATAAGTTACGTACCCACGTATGGGCCAGGGATCCTCCCCAAAGCTGAACAAATAAGAGACTCATGGCCATTGTCTATAGCCCACAGTGCTCATTAGTCAGGTGCCTTATTGTGGGTCTGAGGATCGGACTAGGGCTCCTCAGCCAAGATCAAGTACAAATAATGAGCATACTCTTTCAAGAGATTCATAGTCTCCAAAACCTTATTCGTATAGGCTTTAAACAAATACAAATATACTTTCTTAAAATAGGTTCTCAAAACCTCTCTTTCAAATAGGCAGTCGACTGGTCTTTATAGCAGTCGGCTGCTACACCACGTTTTGCCTTACTGAATTTCTTTCCCTTTTTGAAATTCAATTATTTTATTTTTCAAAATACAAATAGGGCAGTCGACTGGTCCCAAATAGCAGTCAACCGATTTTGAAACAGAATGTTTCCCGAGAAATGGCAATCGACTAGCCCCCTGGGCAATCGGCTAGTTTTGAAACAGAATGTTTCTGGACAATTAGCAGTCGACTGGCCCCCTTGGCAGTCGACTGGTTTTGAAACAGAATGCTTTCCAAATAAAAGCAGTCGATTGTCCCTTATAGCAGTCGACGGGTTTGAAACAAAATACTTTCTGGGAAAATGGCATTCGACTGGCTTACATAGCAGTTGATTGGTTTTTCTCAGTTTTTAGAAACCTCCGCTTCGGTTGTCTCTGGGCAGTCAGCTGCTACTTAAGGCAGTCGGCTACTCCTAGCCTAATTGGTACTAGGAGTAGAACCCAAATGGTACCCTTTTTCCTGCAAATAAACCAGCTGTACTTCTCCCCAAAACACTTCAAATATATTTAAAACATGCGGACATAGCCTTCCTACGTCCATTACATAAATTCCTTACCTCGATTGCAATTTAATCCACAAGCTTGGTGGAATCAGCCTTGTCCTTTTTCACTTCTTCAAAGTTGCACAATTTCATACAATTAAACCTCAATAAATACACTCTATCAACTCCATACAATTCCAAACCATCAATAAACTCAACTAAAACCATTTCTTTTCTTACCTTTGCTATTCACCAATTTTCAAGATTTTTAGATCTCTTCAATCACTAGGATCTAGCCTTTTATATTAAAGGCATAGGTTAAGCTATCAACAAAGATCGTTTGTCGTTCTAGGAACTTAACAAATCGATGGCATGAGATGGTGGTTTGTCAAGGGAGTTGAAATGAACACTTAGGGGAAAAATGGAAGGAACGAGAGGGAAATGGGTGCTGCCGTGGGGTGAAAGGGATGATGATAATGATGATGATGAGTCATGCCATGGCATTTAATGCCCCTTTAATGCAAGCTCATCTAAGCCATAAATTCCTTGATCCTTTGACCATTTGACTATTTGACCCTCAATTGGTTTAATTCCATCCATATCCCATATATCATTTATATATCAGAAATTCACATTTATTCCATTAATCCATGTTGGAAAACTGTACAAGTATAGAAAAATTACAGAAATTTGGGGATTTCACAGGTGTAGGCAGCCATTTTCTGACAGTACATCTTGACATGTGTTTTCAGGCATTTGATCCCATCGTACTTGAAAAATTCTGGAACCTTGAACTTTGGTGGGATAACTACGCCTAGTACCAAACAAAGTTCACTTACATCCATAGAACCATATATGTCCATCCCTTCAATAACTCGTAACCTTTCCTCAAAAAGGTCTAACTTTGACTGAGGCTCTAAGTTCTCTTTCACCATTGATACACTCATCTTCAATTTCTCTTGTTCTTTAGGATCATCTGAATCATGGACATGGATTGGGTTTGATGGCTTCCTCCTGGGGTTTGGAATGTCGTGCCCCGAAAATAGCATATGTTGTGAAGTATGAACTTAGGGTGGAATGGGACCCGATGGATATGAATGTTCACTGTCTTGTGACCACCTTTCTTGAGTAGTTGCTTCTCATATTGGTTCCTTTTCTTTATTCATTTTAGTCATCATCTCCATCATTGCAGTCAGTTACCCCTTCATCTCTTCTTGTGCCTTTTCTATTTTCTCCATTCGACTATCTTGTCCTTCTTCCATGACCTAAACTTGTGAGAGCCTTGAGCTACTTTGTAACCTTTGATGCTCGAAAGGCCTTAAACCTTATTGCCACAATTTTTTTTACGTTAGAAATCCACATTATTATCTTGCTTTTATCTAGAACAAAACTTTCTCTTATTTTTTCAAGAATTTTTGAAACAAACAAGTTCCCCTTTTTTTTATGAAAAATGAGAAGTATTAACATATTTACTAAAATATAACAAGTGTATGATGTGAGTTTTATGAAAATCATATTATTTGTATATGTATGCAAATGCTATGTGTGACAAAAAAAATTCTATTCTTTTTATCTTGAAAAATGAAATTGAACAATTTTTCTTCTTTTTTTTTATTTTGTTAATTCGCATAACTTTCTTGATCTTACAGGTTAGGTATTTAGGAGTTCACTTGAACCAAATCTTAGAGAAAAATAATTTTAATGAAAATAATCAATAACACATGTACATAAATTTGATAGAAAAGAAAATTGAAAGAATAAACAAGTTCAAGTTTATAAAAGACTTGGTCTGGTTTCTCAAAGATTTATCTACAAATATGATGCAACAATGTAAAATGCAAACCAAAGTTCAAACTAAAATTTGCTCCTTAATTAACACATTCACTTATTAACTTGAGAGATCAAATCTGAAACAAGTCAGAGAAATTGAAGAATAACCTTAAATCATACCAAAATTATTTCAAAAAAACTCTGTTTTTTTTTTTAATTTTTGGTAGGAAAGAACATTTTTTTTAACCATGAAATGCTATGTAAAATGTTCAAAACATGACACAATAATAAGGCATTGATGAAAGACATGTTTATACAAAATGCAATTTATGCAAAATGCAATTTTAATGAAGATCAAATTTTGTTTTATTTCACTTAACTTACATAATTCTAAAATGCACATGACATGATTATCAATATCTGTAGACACAATTATATGAATTAAAATGATATATGACTCTAACATGCTTCAGAAAAATGAATATTTGTATTCACAATACCTAAACACTAATCCTATTATTGCTGAATCCAACATAGAATGAGAAAAGAAGAAGAATGGAACTTAACTAAATGTAAACATTCTTCTAAAAAAAATCCTTATTCTTTTTTCACCAAACAATTTTTTTCAAATTTTTTGTTTTTTTTTCTAAAAATTTTCATATTTCCTACTAGATTTTTTTTTCAAAAATTATTTTTATTTCATATTGATTCCAAATCAAATTATTCATTAAATTCTTTGCCAAATAAATTCAAAGATAATTTTTGTTGACATCCTTTTTTTGAAGATATAGAAACCCTTTTTTTCTTGATATAGAGAACATATTTTTTCTTTGTTCTTATTTTTATATCCCTATTTTTAGAATAAATTACTCGCTTAAAATAAATAAACAAAAAAATAATGAATGAATGAAAATTTCCCCATTTTAGAATAAAAACTATATATTTGTTATTATTATTTTTTACTTTTTATTTTTTTGAGAACGAGAAAAGAATTAAGTGACACTTTCTTAAAACAAGATTTTCTTTTAAAAAACTTTTTTGGCTAATTTTTAGTTTATGCAAATGCAATCCTTCTTTTTATTTAATATAAAAAATTAAAAATTATGAATAGTTCAATTTAAAAATATTCCCTGTTGTGTCTTATTTTTATGGTAATTTCTACAAAACATCAATATAGCTCTACCTAAGGCTAGTTTCCTAAGGCTCACTAAATATTGGTTTCGAGTCTCTAAAAGGTTAGAAAGTTCCCAAATTATTCCACACTGACATCCACACTAAACTAGGAAGGCATTAATTTGAATGAGAGTATTTCGCTTGCCATTGCAGAGATTATTACCTCATGAGAGCATAGATATGTTACTCCCTCCTAAGGAGGACAGAGCCTGGGTATAGAGCTCATGTTATAGAATGCATGTGCAAATGCGTGTATGAGGGAATATGTCAACCATTAATCACACTACGACCCTTGTTGTGAGAACCGTAATTTTTAGCTAAAGGTGTACCTCTTGTGTAATCTAGCAAACGTAAAGAGATAATGTATTCGTGAAATTTCAAGTATAAGATTATGGTACATTAAATAGACACGAAAGGAGTTTGTACCTATATGTAAAGGATCGATTGTATACACCGTGAACCAATTTAAAAACGCATACAATGTACATGTATACGATATGCGTGCATGTGCAAGTGCAAGTACATAGATAAATACGATAATAAAATGTAAAATGTATTTATATAAACATATACGTATTCGGGAATATATGTATATAAGTACAAAACATAGTTGTAAGAACAAAGAAAGAAAGAAATAAATATATATATGAGATGTATATATGTTTATGTATTTAATATATATAAAAAAAATGATATCTTAAAAATATGTTTATACACATATACAAGATATTAATAATAATAAAGATTTAAATAAATAAAACACAAAGTGTATATATGTTTAATAAAGAAATAAATGAATAAATAAAAAAAAAAGAAAGCAAAGAAAGCAAAAACGTGGGCATAATTAGATCTGATGGGAAAAATCCCATCCAAAAGCTAAAGTGCTCTGCCATTCGGCAGAGCATTTAATTGTTAATAGCAACATATGCCTATATTTACATATAAAAAAAATATATATATGTAGAATAATAATAATACTCTCTGATCCCTCCTTTCTTACACGGCAATATCTACTCTTAAGCCACCTACTTCTCCACTCCCTCACGTTACCTTCATTCCCAAATTTCACACCCAAAAAAATTGGACACAGCAGTAGCATTCGGCGAAGAAGAATCAGGCTGGGTGTGAGTGGCTAAAGTTGAGAGCAATACGAGGAGTTGGTGTGAGTGTTTTAGTTGTTAAAAAGTGAGGTCTTGTTCAGGGCATTACGGGCTGGAGAAACAAGCTTAGCAGCAGCGAAAATAGGGCAAAACGAAAATTATTTAAGGCTGAGCTGGGATTTCGACCAGGGGTAGATTAAGGCTATGGTTTTTGAAAGTTAGGTTAGGGTTAAGGAGGCTGGAACAGAACACTGAAAGAAGAGTTTTATAGTGGTTGAAACGTGGACTGGTTCAGACGAGAGGGAGAGGGCTGACCGTGGACAGCTTGTGGAGCTGTGTTTGAAGCTGGAAAGAAATGGTTTTGAAGAGGGATTATAGGCTGCCACAAGAAGGAAGAACAAAGCTGAGGAGGAAGCTTAAATCTTGACTGATCTGTAGACATTTTAAGGACTAGAAGCCGGAATTTCTGTGGCTGGTTTGGATACTGACCAGAACACAAGAAGAGGGCTGTTTCACGTGGGAACAAGAGCTGCCGTGAGTGACATTTCCACACCAAGCTGCCGTGATTCACTAAGGTAAAAGAAATAGAAAGAAGAAGAAAAGAAATAAAAGAGAAAGAAAAGAAAAATAATTAAAAAGGAAAGAGAAGAAATTACAAGAAAGAAAATTATATATAGATATTGTGTTGGAATATAATTTTTACATAAGTGTATAGAAAGCTTGAGCTAGACTTTATTAAGTTGAAATTTCCTTGTGAATGTGTAGTGCGCCAAGAGGACGACAGACACGATCTAGCTCGACACGGAACACGCTCGAACTAACCTCGCCTTAGGTAAGACGTTTATATAACGTAGAAGTAGGATTATCCTGTATAGGATTGAATCTTACTATAGAATGAATTGAATACTTAGAGATTAGATTTAACGAAATGAAATGCAGGTACGATGTTAGATTCGATAAAGTGCCAAAATGGTATGATATTAACCGTAAATGAATCGTTATGGTAGAAACTTATAGATATCATGAGATGGAATGATAGGCATTCATGTGAATCATGAGCACTACATTATACTGCTTTCATTTCGTCAACTTGAATTCTTTTGCCATTAAGCATGCTTTATTATTATGCATGAAATACGAAAAAGGTTTATTCTTACCATACTTATCAGAATGCTTGATGCTTATATGGTTTTGAAAAGAATGAAATGATGGTTTTCACATATGTACGTATATACATGTAAATGATCTTCAGAAAAGCATTACGTACATTAAACTATTTTTATACGAAAGATTGAATTGTTTTATGAGACTTTAGGCACCCTAAGAGAATTAAATTCAATAAAGCATAGTGGAAGCCGCCTAATTTGAGATTACTCATTAGGTATAAAAGCTTGTCCGACAATAGTCGTGGACAGGTCTCAGTCTTGCCTGATCAGTGGGACTGAGAGATATGAGGTCTATGGCCATAGATAGCGCCCTAGTGGTTTCCAGGGGACGATGATATGATTCTTCACTGCTAGCTACAGTGAACTAAGTCTTTATTGATAGAGAGATAGGGATTTAGCCTAGTCTCAAATGATATGAAATGAAGTTTAGAGTATGCCTTTAAAATGAAAATGAACTCTAAACTCGACATTGATTTACAGTATATGAAATGCATTTTGATGCTATATGTGATATGAAATATACTTTCAAAGTATATAAGATACGAAATGTGCTTCAAAGAAATATATGCGATATGAAATGTATTTCAAAAAGTATATGTGATATGAAATGTATTTCAAAAAGTATATGTGATATGAAATGTATTTCAAAAATGTACATGTGATATGACATATGTTTCAAAAAGCATACTTGACATGAAATGAAAAAGCTTGCATATTTCAAGCACATCTTAAAAGAATACATGAAATGTATTGATATTGTACATGTCTTGAACTTGTTTAGAAGAATATGTATTACATGTTTTATGATTGTAACTGCTTCATTCATAATTACATGTTCAAGATCACATGACATCATGCATGGCATATAGAACAGTATAAGTCTAACTCTGCACTTATATAAATGACTTACTGAGCCTTGCTCATTAAACGCTATTTAAATTTTTCAGATTGAGCACGGAGTTGGGGGAGTATTTCGAAGCCTTCCGAATAGTCTCGAGCCTGAAATATAGTCCCAACTCTCCAAGGAGATTTTTTTTTTGTAAACATTGGGTATACTTACTCTTCTTTTATCTCCATTATCAATTCAGGCTGTTTTTGATTTAGTACTTAGATGGGATGTAATATAATATAGAGAATAGCATCTAGACTAGCAATGATGAAGTATGAAATGTTGATTTTGCATGAGTATGGATTGTGGATTGAATAGCATGAACAAGTGACCAAGTAGGAAAAATGTGAACCATAAGAGGAAATGCTATGATATGGAAATGAACTTGGTCATAGGAATGCTAGAATATGATTAACTGTCATTCTGGGAAGCATGAGCTGGATTATTACTTGTAAATTTTATGCAGGAAAATAACCTGGGTAAAGTCATAAAAATAGGCGAGGGAGTTAACGTCCCGAAATAAAAATTCACTACATTGCACTTAGACAAAGTAAATATAGGAAATCAAAAAAAATTAGCCCTAATTTCTACGCATCCGTACAAGTAAGAGACACAGTCGCGGCCTTCGGGTCGTGACACTTGTCCTAGATGCCCTAACAATTAAATAAGAACAATATATACAAATAAAGAATGCCACAAAATAATTAAAATAATTAAAACACAAATGCAACTTATTACTTTAAAATTGAAAAAAAAAATTTTAAACATTAGTTAAGACTATTAAATTAAAGCTTAGGATAACACATGATTAATAAATGGCTCGACTCTCAAAGGTCCTCAGTGGAGTCGCCAAGCTGTCGTAACGATTTCGTCTGGGGATTCGACCGCTCAATGATTTTGAAAACATAAAAAACAGGGATTCGCCACTAATCTTTTTTACTATGTGTGATTGGCCACCTAAAAATTTTATCTTTTCAACAAAATCTTAAAAATATTTAAGTTTTATTAAAAATATAATTTTGGAGTCTGTGAAAAAAAAATGGGTTTGGGAGTATGGTTATGCGTGGAGAAGGATTAGCACCCCCACAACGGCCATTTAAAAATGGTACCATCTTAATCACATGTTATCCTTTAATTTTAATGAAATGGTCTTAATTTAACATTTAAAAATAATTTCCTTTTTATTGTAACCAATTTTATTTTTTTAAATCATTTTTTGAAAAAAAAAACTAAAATTTTTTTAAGTGAATATGAACCTTGTTGTATTAAAAAAATAAAATCGAATACTCCAATTCTTTTGGTAGTATTTGAAATAAAATTCTCACCTAGAGATTTCTCAAGAATTACTACTTGCGATTTCTATTAAATCTTATCATCAGAAGATTCACACTTGCTTTGAAAATTATCATGAATGCGTATGATGCAAATAGATAATGAATGATGCACGTGTATTTTTTATAATAATTTTTTTATAAAATTTTATTTATTTATTTTAAATAAAAATCAATATTATTGAAGAATCACACTAAGCATTCCAATACTCTGGTAATATTTAGTGGCTCTTCTCACCTAGAGATCAATTAGAAATCACTACTCGTGAATTTCGTAACATCTCATCATCGAAATAAATATTTAATTATTAAAGCTTTATTATTAACTTTATTTGTTTTGATTTAAAAAAACATTCATTTTTATTTTTAACAAAAATTTAAATTATTGAAAAATCGCACTAAATACTCTAATATACTAGTAATATTTAGCGCACTTCTCTTACCTAGAGATCAGTTAAGAATCACTACTTGTGACTTTCGTAACATCCCATCATCAGAATAAATATTTAATTATTTTTAAAATTTAAATGGGTGCATATGATTCAAGCATATAATATATGATGCATATGAATTCTTACTTATGTCTTTTTAAATTTTTTAAATTATTTGCATTTGTTTTTAGAAATAAGTAAATAAAAATTCGTATATTGCAAAATCACACTAAATATTCCAATACTTTTGGTAACTTTTAGATGATTTCTCTCACCTAGAGATTTTTGAAGAATTGCTACTTGCGATTTTTACGAAATCTCATTATCAGAGTTTCAGAAATAATTTATATAATGCAAACAAAAAATACATGATGCCTATTCATATATTACCATTTATTTTTAATTCATTTCATCACTAACTTTATTATTTAATTTTTACTTACACTATTTACCTCCATAAAAGAATGAATTATTTATCATTTTATATTATAAATGTGAGTCCTTTTGTTGAGAAATTATACCATATATTCCAATATTCTGGTAATATATGGAGAATCTCTCTCATCTAGAGATTGTTAGCTTTAAATTGCCATATATATTTTGAAATGACAAAAACTTAAACAAGCTTTAATGTTTTAATTTACATTGTAAATTTGCCTTATCACACATGATTTTCTCAATACATTTTAAGTGATCATATCAAACATTAAGACCATGACTTATTGATACACTCTTATTGGTCTTAATACTTTATAAAATGTATTGAATATATTTTAAGAAAATTACTTGATAAATTTTTTGGACTCAAATTCATGTTTTCAAAGTCATGTCATATTTAAAAATACTCAAAATTGGTTTTAGAATGTTTTTAATGCCTAAAGACCTAGAAAAGGCAAATGAATATTGTAAGGGATGGATCCCCTGATCAAAGGGATGGATCTCCTGTCTGAAAGGATGGATCCCCTGATCAAAGGGATGGATCCCCTGATCAAAAGGATCGATCCCCTGAGGAAAGGAATAGATCCCTTTATGGCAGAAAGGTCCCTCAGCCCAGAATAAGCATTCTGGAATGAAGGGATCGATCCCCTATGGAAAGGGATCGATCCCTTTACCCGAAAATAGCCTGTAAAGGCTAGTTTTTGTGAGACAACGGTCATATTCGAGTTTTGGCTCCAACCAACGTCTATAACACATCCAAGGGACTATAAATAGAGGCTTAGAAGCTAAAGGAAGCAAGAGGAACTACTCAATCAACTCCAACACTCATTTTCCTCAAATCCTCAAGCCTCAACAACAAATCAAGAGCTACAAAATCTTCATCTTCCATCATTCACATATCTCTTGTATTGCTTAGCACAAATATTGTATAGGCTTTTCTTTGTGCCTAATTTCTGTAATCATTTACCTACTTAGAGGTCCTCCTTGATTACATCTCTTGTAAACCAAATCATTACTTGTAAAAGGGGAGGTTTCTCTTTAGCCTAAGAAAAAGAGGGAGGTTTCTCTTTAACCTAAGAAAAAGAGGGAGGTTTCTCTTGAGCCTGCAAAAAGAGGGAGTGTAACACAAATTCAAGAATAGTGAATTTGGGTAAATCCTTGGGAGCGTCTCAAGGTAGAGGACGTAGGCAAGGTTGTCAAACCTCTATAAATCGCTTGTGTACATTTCTCTTTCCCTACTATCTTTACTTGCAATTATATTTGTGTTTATTGTATTGAATTTATATTGTATAATTGTCTAGCTTAGAGAACTTAGAAAACACTCAAATAGGCTAGAGAATTTAGAAGAATCAAAAAAGGGGCATAAGATTAGCTAAGAACCGATTCACCCCCCCTCTCGGTATAGCCTATAGAGCCAACAATTGGTATCAGAGCTTGGGCTTGAGATTGATTTAGAATAACCTCTATCGAGGAAAACGATCATAAATGGCTCATTTGAATGTAGGCACACCTCTAGGAGAAGAGGGACAATCATTAGTTAGACCTCCACTCTTCAATGATGAAAATTATTCATATTGGAAAACTAGAATGATGTTATTTGTACAATCAAATGATTATGAAGTATGGAGAATTATAGTGAATGGTCCTAAAAATTCCCGTGAAGAAAGTAGATGGAAAAGATGTCCCTAAGAGTGAGGATGAGTGGGACACAAATGACATAAGATTGGCACAAATGAATGCCAAGGCTATGCACACCCTATTTTGTGCTTTAGGTCCCAATGAGTATAATAGAGTATCACTATGTGAGAATGCCAAGCAAATATGGGACAAATTAGCCATCACACATGAAGGGACCAATCAAGTGAAAGAGACCAAAGTAGGAATGCTCACACATGATTATGAGCTTTTTAGAATGAAAGAAAATGAGTCCATGAGTGAAATGTACACTAGGTTCAATAACATAATTAATGAACTTAAGGCATTAGGCAAGAGCTATTCCAATCTAGAAATGGTTAAGAAAATCTTGAATAGCTTGCCAAAATCTTGGGAGGCAAAGGTGACGGCTATAGAAGAATCTAAGGATCCTAACACCTTGTCTCTAGATGAACTTATGGGCTCCCTACTTACATATAAAATGAAATTAAAAAGAAATGAAGAGCCTTCAAAGAAAGTAGGGATAGCACTTAAGTCTTCCACTCATGAGGTCATTGAAGATGATAGTGATGAGAGTGGAAATGAGGAAGAAAAGGAAATGGCAATGTTTGCCAAAAGATTTAATAGGTTCATGAGAATGAAAGAGAGTGAGAATGATAGGAGACATCAAAGAAGAGGGGTAATGAGAGGAGAGTCAAGTAGGAGAGAAAAAGACCCCTTAGTGTGTTATGAGTGCAATGAACCGGGTCATACTAAGTTAGATTGCCCCTTACTTAGGAAGGAAAAGGATAGGAAACCTAAGAAGAAAGCATTCGCGGCTGCATGGAGCGATAGTGATAGCTCTGATGAGGAAAATGTAGATGAAGAGGTAGCCTACTCATGCTTTATGGCCATTAGTGATGATGAGGCTAGTAGTAGCTCTAGTGAAAATAATGATTTTACATTTGATGAGTTACAAAATGCTTTTAATGATTTAGCAAATGAATTTCAATGCATGAACACCAAATATAAGAAAATCATTGCTAAATTAAAAATAGAAAATGAAGCCTTGACAAATGCTAAGATAGAATTTGAAAAGAAATTAGAAGAGGCTAACTTAGAGATAAATGAGTTAAATAAAAAGAATACAAATTTGCATAACTCATTTACTAGGTTTTATATGGGTTAACAAAAGCTAGATCATATGTTAGAGACCCAAAGAGCTTTCTTTGACAAAGATGGGTTAGGCTATAATGAAAAACAAAAAGAAACTCATCTTAAGAATTTCCTAGTGAGCAAAAATACTATGCATGATTTATCTCTTACATGCTTAATATGCAATAGGATAGGCCATTCTTCACAAGCATGCACAAATAGAAAAACCACATTTAGAGGAAGAGTGCTTAGAAAAATGTGGGTGCCAAAACATGAAATAAATTGTTAGCTTTAAATTGCCATACATATTTTGAAATGACAAAAACTTAAGTAAGCTTTAATGTTTTAATTCATATTGTAAATTTGCCTTATCACACATGATTTTCTCAATCCATTTTCAAGTGATCATATCAAACTTAAGACCATGATTTATTGATACACTCTTATTGGTCTTAACACTTTATAAATGGTTTGAATATTTTAGAAAATCACTTGATGATTTCTTAGACAATATTTTCATTTGAGAAAGTCAAGAAAAACTCCCTTAAAGCTTATAAATGTTTTGGGTTGAATTAGAATCAAAGGTCATATCATTTCTAACCAAAAAGTGCAGGAAAAATGCCCTCTGGAAGGAAAGGATCGATCCCCACTGTAGCATGATCAATCCCTTTTTGGCAGAAAGTCTTCCCAAGGTCCCTGAAGCCCAGAATCAAGTTTCTGGACAAAAGGGATCGATCCCCTATGGGAAGGGATCGATCCATTTGCACGAAAATAGCCTATAACGGCTAGTTTTTGTGAGACAACGGTAATATCCGAGATTTGGCTCCACCTAACGGCTAGAATACATCCAAGGGACTATAAATAGAGGCCTAGAAGCTAAAGGAAGTAAGAGGAACTACTCAATCAACTCCAATACTCATTTTCCTCAAATCCTCAAGCCTCAACAACAATTCAAGAGCTAGAATTCAATATCTTCTATCACTCTCATATTCCTTGTATAGAAAAGCACAAATATTGTATAGGCTTTTCATTGTGCTTAATTTCTGTAATCACTTGCCTATCTAGAGGCTTTCTTTGATTACTCATTTGTAAACTCATTTCATTCCTTGTAAAGGGGAGGTTTCTCTTGAGCCTTGAAAAAGAGGGAGGTTACTCTTTAGCCTAGGAAAAAGAGGGAGGTTACTCTTGAGCCTAGAAAAGAGAGAGGTTACTCTTGAGCCTAGAAAAGAGAGAGGTTTCTCTTGAGCCTTGAAAAGAGGGAGTGTAACAAATTCAAGGATAGTGAATTTGGGAAAATCCTTGGGAGCGTCTCAAGGTAGAGGACGTAGGCAAGGTTGTCGAACCTCTATAAATCACTTGTGTACATTTCTCTATCCTTTCTCTCTTTACTTTCTTGCAAATATATTTGTGTTTATCGCAATGAATTTATATTGTATAATTGCCTAGCTGAGAGAACTTAGAAAGTATCTATATAGGCTAGAGAATTTAGAGAAACCGAAAAACGAACCTAAGGTTGGTGAAAAACCGATTCACCCCCCCTCTCAGTATAACCTATAAGAGCCAACAATTGGTATCAGAGCTTGGGCTCGAGATTAATTTATACTAACCTCTATCGAGCAAAACGATCTTAAATGGCTCACTTGAATGTAGGCACACCCCTAGGAGAAGAGGGACACTCATTAGTTAGACCTCCACTCTTCAATGGTGAGAATTATTCATATTGGAAAACTAGAATGATGTTATTTGTGCAATCCAATGATTATGAAGTGTGGAGAATTATAGTGAATGGTCCTAGAATTCCAATGAAGAAAGTAGATGGAAAAGATGTCCCTAAAAGTGAGGATGAGTGGGACACCAATGATATGAGATTGGCACAATTGAATGCCAAGGCTATGCACACCCTCTTTTGTGCATTAGGTCCAAATGAATATAATAGAGTGTCCCTATGTGAAAATGCTAAGCAAATATGGGACAAACTAGCCATCACACATGAAGGGACAAATCAAGTTAGAGAGACCAAAGTAGGAATGCTCACACATGATTATGAGCTTTTTAGAATGAAAGAAAATGAGTCCATGAGTTATATGTATACTAGATTTAATGACATAATCAATGGACTTAAGGCATTAGGCAAGACCTATTCCAATGTAGAAATGGTGAAGAAAATCTTGAATAGCTTGCCACAATCATGGGAGGCAAAGGTAACCGCAATAGAAGAGTCTAAAGATCCAAATACCTTGTCTCTAGATGAACTTATGGGCTCCCTACTTACATATGAGATGAAATTGAAAAGAAATGAAGAGACTTCAAAGAAAGTAGGGGTAGCACTTAAGTCTTCCACTCATGAGGATGATAGTGATGAGAGTGGAAATGAGGAAGAAAAGGAAATGACAATGTTTGCCAAAAGATTCAATAGATTTATGAGAATGAAAGAGAGAGAGAGTAATAGGAGACATCATAGGGGAGAGTCAAGTAGAAGAGAAAAAGACCCCTTAGTGTGCTACGAATGTAATGAACCGGGTCACACTAAGTTAGATAGCCCCTTACTTAGAAGAGAAAAGGATAGGAAACCTAGGAAGAAAGCATTTGTGGCTGCATGGAGCGATAGTGATAGCTTTAATGAGGAAAATGTAGATAATGAGGTAGCCTACTCATGCTTTATGGCCATTAGTGATGATGAGGCTAGTAGTAGTTCTAGTGAAGATAATGATTATACCTTTAGTGAACTACAAAATGCCTTTGATGATTTAGCAAATGAATTTCAATGCATGAACTCCAAATATAAGAAAATCATTGCTAAATTGAAAATAGAAAATGAAATGCTATTAAATGCCAAACTTGAATTTGAGAAGAAGTTAGAAGAAGCAAATCTAGAAATTAATAAGTTAAATGAAAAGAACTTAAATTTGCATAACTCATTTTCTAGGTTTTATATGGGTCAACAAAAGCTAGATCACATGTTAGAGACCCAAAGAGCTTTCTTTGACAAAGATGGGTTAGGATATAATGCAATACAAAAAGAGACTCATCTAAAGAACTTCCTAGTGAGCAAAAATACTATGCATGATACATCTCTCACATGCTCACTATGTAATAGGATTGGCCACTCTTCACAAGCATGCACATATAGAAAAACTACCTTTAGAGGAAAAGTGGTTAGGAAGATGTGGATGCCAAAGCATGTTCTAAATAATGATGATTTGAGCTTGAAATGGATCCCAAAATGATCAAAAATTGTGAGCACTAACTCTCAAGGACCCAAGAAAATTTGGGTATCAAAGCATGCTTGAAAATGTGTTTGTTGTAGGAGTGTTAGAGCATGGAGATACAAGAAACAATGAAGTTTGAATGCTCTACACACCTCTATGGAGATTGCTTGTGCCAATGAGAAAAAGGAAAAGCTTGAGGTTCCATCACAACAATTTTTCAAAGGATAGCTCAAGGTGGACTCAACAATTCAAGGCAAAGCATACTCAAGCAAAGGAGTTTTGTAAGATTAATTCTTTACTCCTTAAAACTTTTATTTGATTATTTGTGATTTGATGAGAAATTTGGTTGATGATTAATGATGCATTGTGAATAAGCAAAAGGCATGATGAATGATTGTTGAATGCTTGATGGACTATTCTTGATGATTGAATGAAAGACATGATTTATGATTTTGAAATGTTTATTGGATTTCTGCAGTTTGAGCAAGTTTGATATGTCTAGATAATATATATAGTTGCTCAAAAGATGTCAAATATGTCATATATGCAAAATGCCATGTCATGAGCAAGAAAGAAGAACTTGTATGTTGACAATCATGGCATGTTGTTCACAAGATGTATGCTTTAATGATATTTGTGCTTAAAACCTATGTGAACAAGTTTGTTTTGACATATTTATGTAATTCAATGCATTGGTTTGGCCAAAATATGCATAAATCTCAAAATGACCCCCTTTGAGGCCAAAAATGCTTTTATTGGTGAAAATCCTTCCAAAATTGCAAAATCTTTTGTAAAATGGTTTTTCATTCAGATTTTTCATTCATACAAGTCCAAAATCATGTTTTACAAATGTTTAAACCTTTACATGGACTTAAATTACTCAAAAACGGAGTTTTGGTACCTCATTAGTTCAATTTTCTGTCAAAACAACTGCAGAATTTGCAAGAAACATATGAGGGATCGATCCCCACTGTAGCAGGATCGATCCCCCCAGGCTAGAAAAGGCTCTCCTGCATGTTTAAATTGAAAATTAGGAGGATCTTTTGTTAGTTTCACACTATCTTTTGTATAAGCATAAAATTTATTATTTGAACTTCTTTTTGATGATCTTTAATATATGAAAATTCATTTTTCATTGATATCATGCCTCAACTCCATCAATTAATATCATTTCCAACAAATGGTATCACTTTCAACAATCAATACCATTTTTCTTGAAGCTCACAAGTGCAAAATCATTTTTCTTGTTACAAACATTCATAATTTGCATAACTCTTGAAATAATCTTGAAACATACTTTCAATGAATGCTTAAACATAATTTTGAGATTTATTTCAAGAATTTATGGATATATTTGAGAATTTGTTGAAATTGTGCATAACGAATATTCATCATTCCTTTTGTTCATCTTAGTCAAGCATGCTTAGAGAATTTTATCTTATAGCTTGACTCACATATTCCCATTGAGCATCATGATATAATTCTTAGTGGAAGCTGAATAGTTAAGGTCATATACTTTAATGATAAAATGATTGAAACTTGACCTTGTGGATTGATTCCAAATGTAAATTCAACAAATTGGTAATAGTCGTTGGCCTATAATTTGTGATGGTAAATGGATCCTAAATGTTCAAAAGCATGAAACTTTATCATCCATGTACTTAAATTTTTCTTATGGCCAAATTAGTAAAGAACTTGGGCTTTAATGACAATACCAACACTCAAAGATAAATGCAAACTTGAATAAATGTACCTTGATTGATATCCATGCATTTATTCTTGATTGTTTTGATGATTGAACTTACATGCTTGCTTGAGTTGAATCAATAATCATGCCTATGAGATGAGAATAGTTGTTTTCATGATATTATATGCTTAACCTCACTCATAGTTTATGGATTTTAATGATAAAATATCTTGATAATATTGATTTACTTAGGTGAAGCCATTTTAATTAAAATAGCATATACCCTCTAGAACATTAAATGATGATAACAACTAGGGATATGGCTATTAATTGATTAAAATGGTCATATTGGATTTTTCCTTGCTCATAATTGGTTAAGAACTTAAATTGAATATGAGCATAGGATTATTGTGCTTGAAACCATGGAAGAAAATGTTTTTGCTTGAATATCTTGTTTTTTGAATCTTCCATGTGGTATAAATTTGTGAATATGAATATGGATTAATTCCTTATGATAGTATGCTAATGATTGATTGATCCATATACATACTTGATGATGTGTGTAATTGTGTTCTTGCATTTTTAGAATGATTATTTTCTTGACATGAACACACTACACATAGATATTGGATTCATGCAAAATGCTTAAGTCAACCATTAGTAACAATTGGTATTTAGATTGAAATAACACTTAGTATCATTGGCAACCATATTTTCACTAATTGGTAAGCCAAATCTAAATTGCCAATTGATATGAGCTTTAAATTGACAATTCTTCTCATGCTCTTTAGATTGAAATGACAAATAGAGAAGAATTCTCTTTAGGATATTTTTGCATGAAACTCTTGTGTGCTAGAATTTGAAGTTAATTGCTATATGATTTAATTCTAGACACAATATTTCTTGAGAATGATTTATGAGCACATGCATATGATATGTTATATAATTTTAGCTCATAATCATGATGTATTGTCATGCACCTTAGTTGGACCTTAGAGAACAATTGATACACTTAGGTGCTTGCTTAACTTCATACCAATTGGAACCTTCTTGCAAAATTACTTATCAACAATTGGTATCAAAATTATTTATAAACAATTGGTATAGGATCATAAGTCATATTCATTGCATAAATATTTCATACTCTTTGAGAATATTGACTTATTTATTTGTGCTATAAGTCCCATGTACTAACATGTTTCTTGTTGGATGGAGCATTTTTATTTGTTCTCACATAGCCATGATTTTAGGGGAGCATATTTTTTATTATTTTTCCTTCTTTTTGCTATGACAAAAAGGGGGAGAGATAGATAAAGGGAGAGATAGATATAGGGAGAGATATTAAGGGGGAGAGATAATGGGGGAGAAATAGTTTGAAAATTCATTTTCAAAACCCATGCATATATTAAGAGGGAGTTTTAAAAAATCCTGCTTTATTTGAGGAGTATTTTTTCAAAGAATTTTCAAAGAAAATTTACATTAAGTTTTGTCATATCAAAAAGGTGGAGATTGTTAGCTTTAAATTGCCATACATATTTTGAAATGACAAAAACTTAAGTAAGCTTTAATGTTTTAATTCATATTGTAAATTTGCCTTATCACACATGATTTTCTCAATCCATTTTCAAGTGATCATATCAAACTTAAGACCATGATTTATCGATATACTCTTATTGGTCTTAACACTTTATAAATGGTTTGAATATTTTAGAAAATCACTTGATGATTTCTTAGACAATATTTTCATTTGAGAAAGTCAAGAAAAACTCCCTTAAAGCTTATAAATGTTTTGGGTTGAATTAGAATCAAAGGTCATATCATTTCTAACCAAAAAGTGCAGGAAAAATGCCCTCTGGAAGGAAAGGATCGATCCCCACTGTAGCAGGATCGATCCCTTTTTGGCAGAAAGTCTTCCCAAGGTCCCTGAAGCCCAGAATCAAGTTTCTGGACAAAAGGGATCGATCCCCTATGGAAAGGGATCGATCCATTTGCACGAAAATAGCCTATAACGGCTAGTTTTTGTGAGACAACGGTAATATTCGAGATTTGGCTCCACCCAACGGCTAGAATACATCCAAGGGACTATAAATAGAGGCCTAGAAGCTAAAGGAAGTAAGAGGAACTACTCAATCAACTCCAATACTCATTTTCCTCAAATCCTCAAGCCTCAACAACAATTCAAGAGCTAGAATTCAATATCTTCTATCACTCTCATATTCCTTGTATAGAAAAGCACAAATATTGTATAGGCTGTTCATTGTGCTTAATTTTTGTAATCACTTGCCTATCTGGAGGCTTTCTTTGATTACTCATTTGTAAACTCATTTCATTCCTTGTAAAGGGGAGGTTTCTCTTGAGCCTTGAAAAAGAGGAAGGTTACTCTTTAGCCTAGGAAAAAGAGGAAGGTTACTCTTTAGCCTAGGAAAAAGAGGGAGGTTACTCTTTAGCCTAGAAAAGAGAGAGGTTACTCTTGAGCCTAGAAAAGAGACAGGTTTCTCTTGAGCCTTGAAAAGAGGGAGTGTAACAAATTCAAGGATAGTGAATTTGGGAAAATCCTTGGGAGCGTCTCAAGGTAGAGGACATAGGCAAGGTTGCCGAACCTCTATAAATCACTTGTGTACATTTCTCTATCCTTTCTCTCTTTACTTTCTTGCAAATATATTTGTGTTTATCGCATTGAATTTATATTTTATAATTGCCTAGCTGAGAGAACTTAGAAAGTATCTATATAGGCTAGAGAATTTAGAGAAACCGAAAAACGAACCTAAGGTTGGTGAAAAACCGATTCACCCCCCCTCTCGATATAGCCTATAAGAGCCAACATAAATAATGATGATTTGAGTTTGAAATTGATCCCAAAAGGATCAAAAATTATTTGCACTAACTTTCAAAGACCCAAGAAATTTTGGGTACCAAAACATGCTTATATTGTTTGTTGTAGGAGTGTTAGAGCATGAGAATACAAAGAAACAATGGAGTTCAAATGCTCTACACACCCCCCATGGAGATTGCTTATGCCAATGAGAAAAAGGAAAAGCTTGGGAATCCATCCTTAGCAAGGTGACAACAATTTCTCAAAGAATGGCTAATGGTGGATCCAACACATCAAGGCAAAGCATTCTCATGCAAAGGAGTTTTGTAAGTTTAATCTCTTACTCCTTATAATTTTTATTTAATTAAATTATTGGTGCATTGTGAGTTGAATGAATAAAGAAAAAGCATGATGAATGATTTTTGATTGGTTGATGGATAGTACTTGATGCATTGAATGAAAGGCATGATAAATGATTTTGAAATGATTATTGGATTTATGTATTTTGAGCAAGTTTTCTATGTGTTGATAATGTATTTACTTGCCTCAAAATACCAAATATGTCATTTATACAAAATGCCATGTCATGAGCAATAATGAAGAACTTGTATGTTGAAAATCATGGCATGTTGTTCACAAGATGTATGCTTTAATGATATATGTGCTTAAAACCTATGTGAACAAGTTTGTTTTGACATATTTGTGGTATCCAATGCTTTGGTTTTGTCAAAATATGCTTAACTCTCAAAATGACCTCCTTTGAGGCCAAAAATGCATTTTATTGTGTAAATTCTTCCAAAATTCCAAAATCTTTTGTAAAATGGTTTTTCATTAATGTTTGTCATTCATACAAGTCCAAAATCATGTTTTACAAATGTTTAAACCCTTACTTGGACTTAAAATACTCAAAAACGAAGTTTTGGTATCTCAAAGGTTGGATTTTCTGTCAAAAACTGCAGAAACAGGATGAGGGATCGATCCCTCAACAAGCAGGATCGATCCCTCATGAGCAAAATGCAGGAAATCTGCATTCTGGAGTTAAGGGATCGATCCTCCTCCTCTAGGGATCGATCCCCCAGGCCAAAATGGCTTTTCTGCACTTTTTCAACCGAATTTGAGAAGGATTTTTCACTTTCTTGATATCTTCTTTCTTCTCAACTTAAAATCCAGTATTTTAACTTCTTTTTGATGATCTCTAAACTATGAAAATTCATTTTTCATTGATATCATGCCTCAACTCCATCAATTTGTATCATTTCCAACAAATGGTATCACTTTCAACAATCAATATCATTTTTCTTGAGCTCACAAGTGCAAAACAAGTTTTTCATTAAAGATAGTCTTGAATTACATAAATCTTGAAATAATCTTGAAATATTTTTTCAATGAATGTGTCGTAAAGATTTTCGTCCGAGGACTCGATCGCTAGACGATTTTGGATAAACACAATAAAGAGGAGTCGCCACCAATCTTTTTTTGACTAGGTGTGATTGGCCACCTAAAATTATTTATCTTTTTAATAAAATCTTAAAATTAATTAAGTTTTATCAAAAAAATAATTTTTGGTCTGCAAAAACAAAGTTTGGGTTCGGGAGTTCGGTTACACGTGGGGAAGGATTAGCACTCCCACAACGCCCGTTAAAAAACGGTACCACTTAATCATATATTAACCCTTTGATCTTAATTAAATGATCTTAATTAAATATTTAAAAAAACTTTATTTATTTCGAAATTATTTTGTTATTTGTTTTATTTTTGAAATATTTAAATTTTATTTTTTATTTGTAATAAGTGAAAATCTTTTGTATTGAAAATTATTCCGAAGTATCCCAATACTTTTGGTAGCATTTCGGATAATTTCCTCACCTAGAGATTTCTTAAGAATCGCTACTTGCGATTTCTATAGAATCTCATCTTCGGGAGATTTGCACTTATTTTGGAGTTTCATGAATGCAAATGATGCAAACGAAATATATATGATGCACATAAGAAATATATTATTTTATTTTATTATTATTGTTTTCGAAATTTATTGATTTTATAAAATTTTATTTTTATTGAAAAATCATACTAAATATTCCAATACGCTGGTAAAATTTAGCAGATCTCTCTCACCTAGAGATTAGTTAGGAATCACTACTTGTGAATTCCGTAACATCTCATCATCGGACATTATTTATATCTTATTTATTTTTAATTTGTTTTACTCTTTATTTTGAAGTCTTGTTTATTTGTTTGTTTAAAATATTTATTTATTTATTATTTTTAGTGTTAGTTTATTTCATATAAGTTGATTATATTATAAATTTTAATATCGAACTAAAATTATTTGAATACCCCAATACGCTGGTAATATTCAAATATTTTATTTCGACCCTAAGGATAATCAAAGAATCACTACTTGTGATTTCTAAAGAATCCTATCTTCGGGGACCTTTTATATTTAAGATGTGTATTTACACTTATTTATTTATTTATTTTAATTCCTAAATTTTTACCTATTTAAAAGTTTTTTATTTCTATTCACTTACTATTTTCTTGTATTTACCTATTTTTTTATATTATTATTTTTATTACCATTTTTATATTTATTTATTTTTTTATACTAAGACATCTTATTAATATTTTCTTTATATCGGAATAAAATCATTTGAATGTCCCAATACGCTAGTGACATTAAAGATTTTATTTCGATCCTAAGGATTGTCAAAGAATCACTACTTGCGATTTCTAAGGAATCCTATCATCGAAAATTTAAAATTTGTTATTAAAATTTACATTTAAATTTATTTATTTTAAGTTTGTATTTATATTTATTTACTTTTTACCCTTTTTATTTATTTTATTTTATTTATATTTATAAGAAACTTTGATATCGAGACAAAACAAATTAGATATTCTAATACGCTGGTAACATCTAATGAATTTTCTCGATCCTAAAGATTATCGAAGAATCACTACTTGTGATTTCTTTGAAATCTTATCATCGGAAATAAAACTTTCATATTCACTCGTTTGCCTTTCCATTTGTTTTTTTTATTATGTGTTATTATTTTATTTTTAAGTTGATTTATTTTATAAAATTAAGAATTTTATTATTGAAATAAAATCACTTAAATATCCCAATACGCTGGTGACATTTAAGGATTTTATCTCGATCCTAAGGATTATCAAAGAATCGCTACTTGCGATTTCTCTAAAAAAATCCTATCGTCGGAATTATTCATTTTATTCTTTTAATATTAACAATTTCATAAGCTTTATTTTATTCTTTCTAAAAATACTTTTATTTATTCATTACTTATTTTTTATATATATTTGAATTTTTATTATCAATGAATAATTATAACTTCAAAAATAAGACTTTACAAAGCATATACAAAAATAAAACTTTACAAAGCATATATGAATTGACATTTCTAACGTATACATAATAAATGAAGGACTTTAATAAACCAACAAGTAAACAAATAATAGCAACAGGATGGTTTCTTTAAAATATATCAAATATATGCTTAGACTTACCTCCTTTTTCTGTCGAGACAGTGGCGTTTTGATGGCCTGCCTTTTCTATATGGTTCACGTCTCTTCTCTTGGGTTTGATGCAGCGGACAATTATGGCAGTGCAGATGGTTTTGAACAAGAATCCTGGTGATGATGACCCAAGTTCGACAGTAGCAACGAGTAGTAGAAATCAACACAGCAGTAGAGGATTTGCACAAACAGATGGCGCGCCAGAACAGGGAACCTTTCTTCACAGGGACGTGATAGCAGGAGTTGGGAATGGTGACTGAAGATGACAATGGAGAGTGACACGAGCAAGAGACAATGA
Source organism: Heritiera fomes (assembly GCA_032173925.1). Classification (NCBI taxonomy): domain Eukaryota; kingdom Viridiplantae; phylum Streptophyta; class Magnoliopsida; order Malvales; family Malvaceae; genus Heritiera; species Heritiera fomes. The sequence continues at coordinate 19,796,303 of JAPDPM010000001.1, read as the reverse complement.
TATGTTGCAGGTGAAAGAGGCTGTAAAATGTTTTTTTCTCTGTGCCAAAGTCGTCCCTCACTACTTGTGGATAGTTCTTTTTGTAGTCCCCTTATGTGTTCCGATTAGGAAGGGATTAATTTCCCTTTAATCTTTGATTCCAGCTTTCCTTCAATTTTCAAATTTTTTCCTTTTTCATTTTCTTTCTGTTTATTTGCACACCATTGATTAAGGGATCTTGATTTGGGTTGACCTTTCATTATTTGAAGTTTCCATTTGTACATAGCATTAATATTAATTCTGACAATTTCCATTTAGGAGTCATTCTCAATTTACTCTTCAACATTGTCTTTCTTGATTACCGGTATCAAGTGTATTGATTGGGTTTTGGTTTTAATTTTGGGATTCCATCAAATCTTTGGTGTTGTACACGGTAATTTAGAATTGGGGTTTTAAGAAAACTCTAATTCTTACCCCCTTTTTTATTTTCATATTTCTTTTCTCTCTTTTTTCTCTTTTTTTTATTAGCTATAAAATGAAAATTATAAACCCTACAATCCTCTTAGGTTTAAGCCTAAACTCAATAAATCAAGCTTGGACAAAATTAGGTGTCTACAGAATGCTTAAACATAATTTTGAGATTTATTTCAATGATTTGAGAATTTGATAAACTTGTGCATAATGAATATTCTTCATTCCTTTTGCTCATCTTAGTCAAGCATGCTTATAGAATTAAATCTCTTAGCTTGACTCACCTATTCCACACTAGGTTTCATGATAATTATACATCTAGTGGATTGATTTCAAATATAAATTCAACAATTGGTAATGGTCATTGGCCTATAATTTGTGATGGTAAATGGATCCTAAATGTTCAAATGCATAAACTTTATCATCCATGTACTTAAATTTTTCTTATGGCCAAATTATTAAAGAACTTGGGCTTTAATGACAACACCAACATTCAAAGATAAATGCAAACTTGAACAAATGTACATTGATTAATATCCATGCATTTATTATTTAAATCTTTCCTTGCTCATAATTGGCTAAGGACTTGAATTGAAAAATGAGCATAGGATTTTTGTGCTTGAAACCATGGAAGAAAATGTGTTTACTTGAATACCTCGATTTTTTGAATATATGGTATAATTTTGTGTGATTGTGTTCTTGCATATTTAGAATGATTATTTTCTTGACATGAACACACTACACATAGATATTGGATTCATGCAAAATGTCTAAGTCAACCATTAGTAACAATTGGTATTTAGATTGAAATAACAATTAGTATCATTGGCAACCATATTTTCAACAATTGGTAAGCCAAAACTAAATTGCCAATTGGTATGAGCTTTAAATTGACAATTCTTCTTGTGCTCTTTAGTTTGAAATGACAAATAGAGAAGAATCCATTTAGGATATTTTTGCATGAAACTCTTTTGTGCTAGAATTTGTAATTAATTGCTATATGTCTTAATTCTATGCACACTCTTGCTTGAAAATGATTTATGAGCTCATGTATATGATATGTCATCTAATTTCAGCTCATAATCATGATGTATTACCATGCACCTTAGTTGGACCTTAGAGAACAATTGATATACTTAGGTGCTTGCTTAATTTCTTACCAATTGGAAACTTCTTGTGAAATTATTTATAAACAATTGGTATAGGATCATAAGTCATATTCTTTACATGAATATTTCATACTCTTTGTGAATATTGACTTATTTATTTCTGCTATGAGTCCCATGTACTAACATGTTTCTTGTTGGATGGAGCATATTTATTTGTTCTCACATAACCATGATTTTAGGGGGAGCATATTTTTTATTTTTCCTTCTTTTTGCTATGACAAAAAGGGGGAGAGATAGATATTAAAAGGGAGAGATATTAAGGGAGAGAGATAATGGGGGAGAAATAGTTTGAAAATTCAGTTTCAAAACCCATGCTTATATTAAGGGGGAGCTTTCTCAAATCCTGCTTTATTTGAAGGGAGTATTTTTTTCAAAGAATTTTCAAAGCAAATTTACATTAAGTTTTGTCATATCAAAAAAGGGGAGATTGTTAGCTTTAAATTGCCATATATATTTTGAAAAGACAAAAACTTAAGCAAGCTTTAATGTTTTAATTTACATTGTAAATTTGCCTTATCACACATTATTTTCTCAATACATTTTAAGTTATCATATCAAACATTAAGACCATGACTTATTGATACATTCTTATTGGTCTTAACACTTTATAAAATGTATTGAATATATTTTAAGAAAATTACTTGATAAATTTTTTGGACTCAAATTCATGTTTTCAAAGTCATGTCATATTTAAAAATACTCAAAATTGGTTTTAGAATGTTTTTAATGCCTAAAGACCTAGAAAAGGCAAATGAATATTGTAAGGGATGGATCTCCTGTCTGAAGGGATAGATCCCCTGTCTGAAGGGATGGATCCCCTGATCAAAGGGATCAATCCCCTGAGGAAAGGGATCGATCTCTTTATGGCAGAAAGGTCCCTCAGCCCAGAATAAGCATTCTGGAATGAAGGGATCGATCCCCTATGGAAAGGCATCGATCCCTTTACTCGAAAATAGCCTGTAATGGCTAGTTTTTGTGAGACAACAGTCATATTCGAGTTTTGGCTCCAACCAACGTCTAGAACACATCCAAGGGACTATAAATAGAGGCTTAGAAGCTAAATGAAGCAAGAGGAACTACTCAATCAACTCCAATACTCATTTTCCTCAAATCCTCAAGCCTCAACAACAAATCAAGAGCTACAAAGTCTTCATTTTCCATCATTCACATATCTCTTGTATTGCTTAGCACAAATATTGTATAGGCTTTTCTTTGTGCCTAATTTCTGTAATCATTTACCTACTTAGAGGTCCTCTTTGATTACATCTCTTGTAAACCAAATCATTCCTTGTAAAAGGGGAGGTTTCTCTTTAGCCTAAGAAAAAAAGGGAGGTTTCTCTTGAGCCTAGAAAAAGAGGGAGGTTTCTCTTGAGCCTGCAAAAAGAGGGAGTGTAACACAAATTCAAGAATAGTGACTTTGGGAAAATCCTTGGGAGCGTCTCAAGGTAGAGGACATAGGCAAGGTTGTCGAACCTCTATAAATCGCTTGCGTACATTTCTCTTTCCCTACTATCTTTACTTGCAATTATATTTGTGTTTATTGTATTGAATTTATATTGTATAATTGTCTAGCTTAGAGAACTTAGAAAACACTCAAATAGGTTAGAGAATTTAGAAGAATCCAAAAACGGGCATAAGGTTAGCTAAGAACCGATTCACCCCCCCTCTTGGTATAGCCTATAGAGCCAACAAAGATATTCGAAGAATCATTACTTGTGATTTCTACGAAGTCTTATCATCGAGGACTCGTTTGTTTTATAGCAATGAAGATATGCATAATGCTGATTTATAGCATACACAAAGTATATCAAATATTGTATTTTATTATTATTATTATTATTATTATTATTATTATTATTATTATTATTATTATTTTTATTATTATTATTATTATTGTTATTGTTGTTGTTGTTGTTGTTGTTGTTGTTGTTGTTGTTTAATTTTATCTTATATTATTTTACCACTATATTATTTTACTTAACATTTTTTTTGTTTATTAATTTGTTTATATTAAACTACAAATGATTATTATTATTATTATTATGAATCCTTTTTATTGAAGAAATTACACTGCATATCTCAATACTTTGGTAATATTTGGTAAACTTCTCTTCACCTAAATATTTTCGAGGAATCGCTACTTGTGAATTCCATAAAATTTCATCATTGGTTATTCATGTCTATCTTATGTAAATGACTCAATTATTTTCCCATTATTCATTTTTATTTTTATTTAGTTTTTTAATTTAATTATTTATTCTAACTATTCTCTATTTATTATTAAAATTCCACCATTATATATATTTTTATTTTTATTAGTTTTTAATTAAAAAAATTTTTATAACTATTCTCTATTTGTTATTACTAAAAAAAATTATTTATTATTGTATGATTTCTTTGAAATAATGAGTTTAAATATTGAGAAATTATGTCGAATATTTCAATACTCTGATAACCTTCGATAAGTTTCTCTCGTCTAAAGTTTTCAAAAAATCGTTACTTGCGATTTTTATAAAAACTTATCATAAAAAATTCATATTTATTTTAAGTAAAATTTCTAGCACATATTTTCAACATGGTAATTTGTAGAACAGGTATTTTTGTTTTAAAAAAGATTGTATATATTTTTACTATTAAAATTTTATTTCACGCAATTAAATTAACTAAGCTTAAAATCATTATTTATTATAAATCCTAACAAAAATTTACACATAAACATATATATATTAATTATGGAAATGTATAAAAATACACCAAGCAAATAATTGTGTAATTATTTTAAAGGATTATTATCCTATCCACTGTCAGTGGAGTTTTTTAACTCCACAAACGGGGTTAGGATGATGACATGTGTCCTTTAAAAATATTAAGAAAATAAAAAATAAATAAAATAAGACACGTGTCATCATCCTAACCCCGTTTGTGGAGTTAAAAAACTCCACTAATAGTGGATAGGATAATAATCCTTATTTAAAATACATAAAATAAATGGAGGAGGCAAGAGTATACCCAATTAATTTGGGTTGAAACCCAAAGAAACTTTCAAAACAAGCCCAAACAATAAAGAGCTCACACAGACGGGCAGGATCTGCTGGGCTAAGAAGCGAATCACGAGCGGGTCAGAAGCTGGGTTGTGCGAATCTCAGACTGGGTCAGGGCGAGTGCAGGTCTTATGGTCTCCAAAACGGTTCGCTTAGCTTCCTATAAAAGGCCCCATTTTTTTTATTCTTTCATTTCATCAGCTATTTTCAACAAAAAAAAAACTTTAAAAATCCTTCAAGCCCTCTCAACCTTTCTCACCATAGATTAGTCTCTTCCGCATTGGTCGCCGCGAACCGCTGAGCTCCGATGGCCGGTGGTCTTCCCAAAACCCTAAAAATGCCCTACTCCTTTTGTTCTACACAAATCTTACCTTCTATTTGCCCAAAAACTTCCCCATCCTATTAGATCTAGCCTTAACCGATCCTTTTCCCTTTTCTTTTCTTTTTTGAGTTTTGTTGATGCTTTATTATTGGTTCAGGATTTCAGATCTAGGTTTTGGGGTTCTAGGGTTCCAAGGTCTTTTCCTTTTTTTTGTATATCTGAAACAATGATCTTTGGTTTTGGGGTTTCAGATCTGAGACTCGGGGCCTTCAGTGGATAGTGGGTAGTGATGACATGGTGATGGTTTTGATGGGAGTCCTTGGTAGTGGTGGTTTGTGATTTTGGTGGTGGCTACGATGTGATGCTGAATGCTTGAGGTTTATGGGGATGCTGGTTGGTTGGTATGGGTAGAGGAGTTTGTGTAGGCTAAAAGTTGTTGATGGTGTCCTTGGACTCGGTCTAGTGAAGAGAAATATGGCGATGGGTAGACAATGGCAGCAGCAAAAATGGTGGCTCTCGGTTTAGGCCTAGATTTGGTTTCTAAGTGGTGGTTGTTGCTGGTTAAGGAATCGAGCCTCCTCTCATGCTAGAACAAATTTCCTTTTTAAAGTCAATTAGCACTTCCTTTGATCCGAATATTTGCATTTGATCTATAGATATTTGTCTTTGTGCTTCGGTTATCAATGGTGGTTACTTAGGGATAAGGAATTAGTGGAAAATGCTGTCTACGGTAACAGTTGAGTAAACAGTGGCGGCCTGGGAATGGCCTGCAATGGTGGCTAAGGGTGGCTACGAGTATGGAGAACAGTACCCCATTAAATGCACTGATAGATTTTAATTTTAAAAAATGAAATAAAAATCAAAATCAAATCAAATGAAAGAAAAATAAATAAAAATAAAATAAATAATTAAAAAATAAATAAACAACTAAACGTCAACCTATTAAGATTTGGGTTTTAAAGCTCATACTACTTGATTTGGACTCATACACCTTGAATTGATTTGGATTCATACACTTTGAATTGGACTCGTACACCTTTTGGGACAAAGTTTAAAATTTTAAATTGAATTTATCTAATTGGGCTTTTCAAACTCACATGGTCCCATGCATTTATCCTGACCAATATATAATCTATTTTCAACATGATTTTTTAAACTTAATTTTTCCTTCAAACAATATTCATTTCAAATTAACTCATCAAATTTACTCAAAATTTATTTTAGCAAGCTAATATTAAACTAACAAGTTTGATTCTAATTTACAACTTTAATTAAATTGAGCTCATTAGCGATTAAATTTCAAGTCCAACATTTCAAAATTAAATTGAAAACCAATTCAATCTCATTTGTTAACTCGAATAAAATTGGGTGTCACAACTGCCCCTCTTTGTCATTGCTGAGAATCAGGAATAAGACAAAGACTTAAACACCAAACTTTTCCAGCTTGAAATTCAAAAAAAACTTTCATTCAAAATATTTCCTCTTCTTATGAGGGCTTTAAAAATTTTAAGGAAATTTTTCTTGAATATGTAGACTAACATAAGGGCATTAAAACTTCAATTTATTTTTTGAAACGTGCTCCTTTCTCTTGGGAAAGTCTTGAAATTTTAAAATCCTTCTTGAGATGTTCTCTTCCTACAATAGAGGCATTAAAACTCTAAATTCTTTCCTGAAAAGTGCTCCTTATGCAATTGAGGCATTGAAACTTTAAATTTCTTCCTGATATGTGCTCCTCCTACAATAGAGCCATTGAAACTTTTAAATTTCTTTCTGAAAATTTCAAGTACAAAATTTCAAAATTAAATTAAAAACCAATTCAATCTCATTTGTTAACTCGAATAAAATTGGGAGTCACAGCTACCCCTCTTTATCTATTGCTGAGAATCAAGAATAAGTCAAAAACTTAAATACCAAATTTTTCTAGCTTGAAATTCAAAAAAAACTTTCATTCAAAATATCTCCTCTTCTTATGAGGGCTTTAAAAATTTTAAGGAAATTTTTCTTGAATATGTCCACTGACATAAGGGCATTAAAACTTCAATTTGTTTTTTGAAACGTGCTCCTTCCTCTTACGAAAGTCTTGAAATTTTAAAATCCTTCTTGAAATGTGCTCTTCCTACAATAGAGGCATTGGAACTCTAAATTCTTTCCTGAAAAGTGCTTCTTATGCAATTGAGGCATTAAAACTTTAAATTTCTTCCTAAAATGTGCTTCTCCTACAATAGAGCCATTGAAACTTTTAAATTCCTTTATGAAAATTTCAAGTCCAAAATTTCAAAATTAAATTGAAAACCAATTCAATCTCATTTGTTAACTCGAAGAAAATTGGGTGTCACAGCTGCCCCTCTTTGTCTATTGCTGAGAATCGAGAATAAGACAAAAACTTAAACACCAAAATTTTCCAGCTTGAAATTCAAAAAAAAAACTTTCATTCAAAATATCTCCTCTTCTTATAAGAGCTTTAAAAATTTTAAGGAAATTTTTCTTGAATATGTCCACTGACATAAGGGCATTAAAACTTCAATTTGTTTTTTGAAACATGCTCCTTCCTCTTGGGAAAGTCTTGAAAGTTTAAAATCCTTCTTGAAATGTGCTCTTCCTACAATAGAGGCATTAGAACTCTAAATTCTTTCCTGAAAAGTGCTCCTTATGCAATTGAGGCATTGAAACTTTAAATTTCTTCCTGAAATGTGCTCCTCCTACAATAGAGCCATTGAAACTTTTAAATTCCTTTATGAAAATTTCAAGTCCAAAATTTCAAAATTAAATTGAAAACCAATTCAATCTCATTTGTTAACTCGAATAAAATTGGGTGTCACAACTACCCCTCTTTGTCATTGCTGAGAATCAGGAATAAGACAAAGACTTAAACACCAAACTTTTCCAGCTTGAAATTCAAAAAAAACTTTCATTCAAAATATTTCCTCTTCTTATGAGGGCTTTAAAAATTTTAAGGAAATTTTTCTTGAATATGTAGACTAACATAAGGGCATTAAAACTTCAATTTATTTTTTGAAACGTGCTCCTTTCTCTTGGGAAAGTCTTGAAATTTTAAAATCCTTCTTGAGATGTGCTCTTCCTACAATAGAGGCATTAGAACTCTAAATTCTTTCCTGAAAAGTGCTCCTTATGCAATTGAGGCATTGAAACTTTAAATTTCTTCCTGATATGTGCTCCTCCTACAATAGAGCCATTGAAACTTTTAAATTTCTTTCTGAAAATTTCAAGTACAAAATTTCAAAATTAAATTAAAAACCAATTCAATCTCATTTGTTAACTCGAATAAAATTGGGAGTCACAGCTACCCCTCTTTATCTATTGCTGAGAATCAAGAATAAGTCAAAAACTTAAATACCAAATTTTTCTAGCTTGAAATTCAAAAAAAACTTTCATTCAAAATATCTCCTCTTCTTATGAGGGCTTTAAAAATTTTAAGGAAATTTTTCTTGAATATGTCCACTGACATAAGGGCATTAAAACTTCAATTTGTTTTTTGAAACGTGCTCCTTCCTCTTACGAAAGTCTTGAAATTTTAAAATCCTTCTTGAAATGTGCTCTTCCTACAATAGAGGCATTGGAACTCTAAATTCTTTCCTGAAAAGTGCTTCTTATGCAATTGAGGCATTAAAACTTTAAATTTCTTCCTAAAATGTGCTTCTCCTACAATAGAGCCATTGAAACTTTTAAATTCCTTTATGAAAATTTCAAGTCCAAAATTTCAAAATTAAATTGAAAACCAATTCAATCTCATTTGTTAACTCGAAGAAAATTGGGTGTCACAGCTGCCCCTCTTTGTCTATTGCTGAGAATCGAGAATAAGACAAAAACTTAAACACCAAAATTTTCCAGCTTGAAATTCAAAAAAAAAACTTTCATTCAAAATATCTCCTCTTCTTATGAGGGCTTTAAAAATTTTAAGGAAAATTTTCTTGAATATGTCCACTGACATAAGGCCATTAAAACTTCAATTTGTTTTTTTAAACGTGCTCCTTCCTCTTGGGAAAGTCTTGAAAATTTAAAATCCTTCTTGAAATGTGCTCTTCCTACAATAGAGACATTAGAACTCTAAATTCTTTCCTGAAAAGTGCTTCTTATGCAATTGAGGCATTGAAACTTTAAATTTCTTCCTGATATGTGCTCCTCCTACAATAGAGCCATTGAAACTTTTAAATTCCTTTCAGAAAATTTCAAGTTCAAAATTTCAAAATTAAATTGAAAACCAATTCAATCTCATTTGTTAACTCGAATAAAATTGGGTGTCACAACTACCCCTCTTTGTCTATTGCTGAGAATCAGGAATAAGACAAAGACTTAAACACCAAATTTTTCCAGCTTGAAATTAAAAAAAAAACTTTCATTCAAAATATCTCCTCTTATTATGAAGGCTTTAAAAATTTTAAGGAAATTTTTCTTGAATATGTCCACTAACATAAAGGGCATTAAAACTTCAATTTGTTTTTTGAAACGTGCTCCTTCCTCTTGGGAAAGTCTTGAAATTTTAAAATCCTTCTTGAAATGTGATCTTCCTACAATAGAGGCATTAGAACTCTAAATTCTTTCCTGAAAAGTGCTCCTTATGTAATTGAGGCATTGAAACTTTAAATTTCTTCCTGAAATGTGCTCCTCCTACAATAGAGCCATTAAAACTTTTAAATTCCTTTATGAAAAGTGCTCCTTATGCAATAGAGGCATTGAAACTTTAAATTCTTTCTTGAAAAGTGCTACTTACGAAATAGAGGCACTAAATCTTTAAATTTCTTCTTGAAATGTTCTCCTCCTACAATAGAGGCATTGAAACTTTAAATTCCTTCCTGAAAAGTGCTTCCATGCAATAGAGGTATTGAAACTTTAAATTCTTTTCTGAAAGGTGCTCCTCATGCAATAGAGGCATTGAAACTTTAAATTCTTTCCTGAAAAGTGCTCCTTATGCAATAGAGGCATTTTAAATTTCTTCTTAAAAAGTGCTACTTATGCAATAGAGGCATTGAAACTTTTAAATTCCTTCTTAAAAAGTGCTACTCATGCAATAGAGGCATTGAAACTTTTAAATTCCTTCTTGAAAAGTGCTACTCATGCAATAGAGGCATTGAAACTTTAAATTCCTTGCTGAAAAGTGCTCCTCATACAATAGAGGCATTGAAATTTTAAATTTTTTCCTGAAAGGTGCTCCTAATGCAATAGAGGCATTGAAAATTTAAATTTCTTCATGAAATATGCTCCTCTTACAATAAAGGCTTTGAAAATTTAAATTCCTTCCTTAAAAGTGCTCCTCTTGCAATAAAGGCATTGAAACTTTAAATACTTTTCTGAAAAATGCTCCTTATGTAATAGAGGCATTGAAACTTTAAATCCCTTCCAGAAATGTGCTCCTACAATAGAGGTATTGAAACTTTAAATTCCTTCCTAAAAAGTACTCCTCATGCAATAGAAGCATTGAAACTTTAAATTATTTCTTGAAAAGTGCTCCTCATGCAATAGAGGCATTGAAACTTTAAATTCTTTCTTGAAAAGTGCTCATCATGCAATAGAGGCATTGAAACTTTAAATTGCTGTAAACACTTAATTTTGTCCGGATATAATAAATTCAAAAAATTTAAGAATCAAATACTACACAATAAAATTGACTTAAATTTAATTTAGGCATATTTTTTTAATTTAAAATTTGATTAAATTCAGGTAAATTTTCGATGAGGTAGACTTTGTTAGACTTACAAACTTAGTAGTCCAATTTACAATTTTGGTTATATTCATTGGGCTTGAAGGCTCAAATCCTTTGGTTATATTTTATATTTTGTTATTTTTATTTTCTAATTTTGTTTTTGTTTTTATTACTGTAATGAATTTAATTAATATTAATTTAAAAAAAAAACAAAAGAAGAAAAATTGAAAAAAGAAAAAAACTAAAAATGGAAAGAGTATGGCACCAACTCCTACTACCTCTCACAACCCCTCTCCTCAAGCTATCCATCAGTTACCCAAATAGTCTACAGCCAATCTCTCATCCTAAAATAGTCACCTTGGCAACTGATACTAACTGCTAAAACCCTTTGGAGATCGGACAACTTGATGCATCCCAAATTAGATTAAAACTCAAACCCATCCTACTGTGAAAGAGGGGACCGGATCCTCATCAACCTTTTTTTCTAGCAACTAGACTCACCATTTCCCCAACTCTTCCATCACCATCACAGACCAACCTAAATTTCAATCCTTGCCATGTTTACCACTCAAAAAAAAAAACACAGACAGTACCCCAACTAGTACCACCTACACTGCTCATCCCTTTCCACCACCAGCCACCTTCCCTTCACTGTCATTTCAGCCAAAACAGAACCCAAAAATGAGAGACCTCTCAACACCACTCAAGACCTATTTCACCATCATTCTCAGCTCCAAAACCACAGACACAGTCCCAGCATTCTCACCAAACCACCATCTCTCATCATCGTGCACCATCTCGAACAACACTACCCTTAAACCGATCCCAAACTGGCCTCTCTAAACATTAACTGAGCACCTCCTCTCCACTGTACCCAAACAAAAACCAACTCTATTACTCGCCAACCCCAATCGAGACACCCTTATCCGCACCAAAGAACCACTCGAGAACCCTTCAACATGCCATTATCAGAAACCCCAAGGAAGATCCCATGCTGCTACCTGAAAGCTTCACTGAAAAATCACAACCCTTCAACCCAAATCAAATACCCAAAACACCATCCAGAAACCACTAAACCCAAGAGCCTTGAATCCCAAGTCTGAAACCCAAAACCAAAGAGTCAGTGTTCTTTAGATCTGTCAAAAAGAAAATAAACAAGAAACACAACAAAAAAAAGAAGCTTAGAACCACATTACGTCTTTGTAGGGAAAGAAAAATACAAAAGAGAGAAGTTTCTTTTTTTGGTTGACTCTAGATCTGAAAAAGAAAGGTTTTTTTAGAAATAGTTGAGAGAGGGAGACAAAGGAGTTGAAGGGGTCTCGGAAAAGAGGAAACTTTTAGGCTTTAGATGCCAGCGATCCAACGGTGGTCCAAAATTGCATGGAGAGAGCCTTCGAAGTCTCTGAAATTTTTTTTTTGTAAAAGAAGTTGAAAATGAAGTAGGGGTGTTCAAACTTTGGAAGAAATTCGGTTAACCGATCGATCGAATTTAATTCGGTTAATCGATCGGCCACCGAATTTATTTCGATCGATTAACGAAAATAGGATTTAGGAAAATTCGATTAACGGTTAATTCGATTCGAAAACTGAATTAATTTCGGTTAACCGAATTAACCGAATTATATTTACTATAATATATAATATATACTATATATACACTATATATAATATATACTATATACATATAATATACATATGATATACTATAATATATAATATATATTATATATGATATTCTATAATATGTATACATATGATATACTATAATATATAATATATATAACCGAATCATATTTACTATAATATATAATATATACTATATATATATACACTATATATAATATATACTATATACATATAATGTACATATGATATACTATAATATATATAATATATATAATTTTGTATAAAGTTTGGTTAATTCAGTTAATTAACCGAATTATATTTCGGTTCGGTTAATTTGAAAATAGATATTTCGGTTCGGTTAACGAAAGTAAAATTTTATAATTCGGTTTCGGTTAATTCGGTTCGAAATTACACAAATGAACACTCCTAAAATGAAGAATTAAAATAAAAGAGGGGGTCTTTTATAGTGTTAAAAAAGAGAAAAAAAAGAAAAAGAGTTTGATCCTCGCACCTAACTCAGCTCCAGAGAGCTGACCGCCCGTTGACTCTAATTCAGACCCGACTAGACGAACCGGCCTATTCTGTGGCCTGCTTATCTCCCTTGGATTAGGCCCAATCCGACTTGGTACCCACTTGTTTGCTAGGCCCTATTTGGGCTGCCATAGTTGGGCCATATTGCAAGGTCTCTCTTAGGTTTTTAAATCCAAACTTGGGTATACTCTTAACTTGGTTAATTTAATTTTATATGTTTGTGAATTTATTGTTTTGTGTGTTATTATTAATTTCATATTTTTATAAAAAAAAAGAAGAGGAACTATAAAACGTTTTTTAGAATTTGCAATAAATATTAGTATTAGTATAATTCCATGGGTTTCGTTTTAAAAGAAACTAATAATGATAATAATAATCTTTTTTTTGTTTTTTTTTTGTATTGATCACTATGATTGGTAAATCATTAGCGATTGTTGCAGATGAATCCCTAATGATAAGATATCATGAAAATCGCAAGTAGCAATTCTTTGAAAATCTTTTGGTGAGAAGAATTTATTGAATGTTACCAAAGTATTGGGATATTTGGTGTAATTTATCAATATATAGATTCATTTCATTTTCAAAAGAAATAATATTTTATATATGTAAATGGTTAAATGAAATAAATGGAAAACAGTATAATAATGGTAAATAAAAACAAAGATAATGAGTACATACATCATGCACTTAATATTTTGTTTTTTATAAAAAGATAAATATGTATATCGATGATGGGATGTTATAGAAATCACAAGTAGTTATTCCTAATTGATCCCTAGGTGATATGAGTCTATTAAATATTACCAAAGCATTAGAATATTTATGTTTGATTCTTCAATAATGTAATTTTTTTAATAAATAAATAAAGTTCTATAAAAATATAATAATAAAAATTTATATGCATCATTTATTAAATGTTTACATCATACTTTAATTCCTAAGTAAATAGGAATAGTCCGATGATAGGATGTTATGGAAGTCACAAGTAGTGATTCCTAACTAATCCCTAGGTGAGCCAAATTCGCTAAATATTACCAGCATATTGAAATATTTAGTGCGATTTTTCAATAATTTAAATTTTCGTTAAAAATAAAAATGATTTTTTTTAAAATCAAAACAAATAAAAGTTAATAATAAAGCTTTAATAATAAAAAATTTATTTCGATGATGAGATGTTACCAAATTCATAAGTAGTGATTTGTAACTCATAAGTAGTGATTTGTAACTGATCTTTAGGTGAGAAGAGTCACTAAATATTACCAGAGTATAGGAATGCTTAGTGTGATTCTTCAATAACATTGATTTTTATTTAAATAAATAAATAAAATTTTATAAAAAATTATTATAAAAAAAAACACATGCATCATTCATTATCTATTTGCATCATATGCATTCATGATAATTTTCGAAGCAAGTGTGAATCTTCTGATGATGAGATTCTGTAGAAATCACAAGTAACGATTTTTAAGAAATCTCTAGGCGAGAATTTTATTTCAACTACTGCAAAAAGAATTGGAGTATTCGATTTAATATTTCAATACAACAAGGTTCATATTCACTTAAAAAATAAAATTTAGTTTTTTTAAATGATTTAAAAAATAAAATTGGTTACAATTAAAAGGAAATTATTTTTAAATGTTAAATTAAAACCATTTCATTAAAATTAAAGGATAACATGTAATTAAGATGGTACCGTTTTTAAACGGGTGTTGTAGGGGTACTAATCCTTCTCCACAAGTAACCGTACTCCCGAACTCATTTTTGTTTTCGTAGACCCCAAAATTATCTTTTTAATAAAACTTAAATATTTTTAAGATTTTGTTGAAAAGATAAAATTTTTAGGTGGCCAATCACACCTAGCAAAAAAGATTGGTGACGACTTCTTGTTTTTCATGTTTTCAAAATCGTCGAGCGGTTGAGTCCCCGGACGAAATCGTTACGATAATTTATTATTTAACTTTTTAAAATTTAAACCAATTCAAAATTATTAAATACAATATTTAAAATAATACATGTTCAAAGAGTAGATAATCCATATGTATTTTTTCACCAAAGAAAATAATTGAACAAATAAATAAACAAAATGATTGAATTAAAAAACAATTTTTTTGCGTAGGATGTGTGAACAAATAAACAAATGGAGTCAAAATATAAAAAAAAAGAACGAAACAAAATTGTTAAATATATCAAAAATCTGAAATGGGAAAGGAATGAAAACTAAAAAAAAAAAGGCATGAAAGTTTTAATTTTTTGAGACAAAATTTAAAATTTAGGAAAATTCCGATTAAAATATATGTATAATTTTTTAAATTTAAAAATATCATAATAAGCTATAACAGAACAATTAAATTCTGAAATAATTTTATTTGATTTAAATGAATATAGTAGGGTTGAAATCTATTTTTTTAAAAAAATTTAAATTTTTAAAATTAAATAAATAATTAAATATGATTATTTTATAGAAAATTCAAATTAATTTATTATTCTACATGTCAGAAAATTAAGTTATTCATCTAGGATATTTTCTTTTTAGTCAAAAGCTTTGTCTTTTTTTATATATTTAAAAAAATATGCAATAAGAAAATTCTTAAATTAACACAATTTCATTCACTTAGTTGCAAGCTTCCATTAAGTAGGATGGTCAGGAAGCAAATCTTTCTTGTTTGATAATTTAATCGTAGTCTAAGCTGTGCGTCATCCATGAGATTGACTTAGACTAGTTGTTTCATTAATTCTAATCGTTTCTCTGTGCCGATAAATAATAACGTTTATCAATCCATTCAAAGTCTCTGTTTTGAAAATTCCTACATCTAAACCGAAAACACATGCAATAGTTATTTTATGTTACATTATAAAACAGTTGATTTTAAGAGCTTGCGGGGAAATTGCCATATGAAGGCAGAAAATATACACGTGTCAAATATTAGAATTTGGCTTTTATTTATTTATATAAAATTTCAACTAAAAATGTGTAGCTAAGTTGAAATATTATAATTGAAACAAACTCTCAATTGTCAGGAAATGATTCATTATTTAATTAATGTATTAGATTAAATTATGGATTAATATTCATTATACTATCAGTAGAGTTTTTTAACTCCATAAACAGGATTAGGATTACACATGTCCTTTAAAAATAGAACAATTATTCAATACACTGTCAGTAGAGTTTTTTTACTCCACAAGCAGAGTTAGGACAATAACATATATGTTATTTTATTTATTTTTTATTTTTTTAATATTTTTAAAAGACACGTGTTATTATCTTAATCTTGTTTGTGGAATTAAAAAATTTCACCGACAGCGTATTGAATATTAATCAATAAAAATATTAAGAAAATAAAAAGTAAATAAAATAGAATATGTGTAATCATCCTACCTCTACTTGTGAAGTCAAAAAATTTCACTGATAGTGTATTAGATAATTGTCATTATTTTTAGCTTTTATTTCTTTGTTTTTTTACTCTTTTTTTTTTGTCTGGTTTCCAATATTATTCCATATAATGGCGTAAGAAATTTCATAAAATAAGAATTTTTTATTTTCTTGATTGATGTAAATTTAATTGCAGTTCTAAGCTGCGTATCTTCCATTCCATGTGTCATTAAACAATGTTTGATTTCTTCTAATTGTTTCCAGTGCCAACGAAAAAAATGCTGCGTGATCCATGAGCCAATTAAATAATGTTTGCGAATCTTTTGGAGTTCACGAGACGAGATTGCTAACGATAAACGCCAGCAATATTATATTATATATAGCAGCTTATTCTAAAAGCTTATTGCAAGGGAAATTGGGTTGAAGGCAGAAAATATGCAAAGTATAGGAGAAAAAAAATTCACGGCCATCTTTCACATGATACATTGGTGGAGGTTCCGCAAGCTGTGATATGGGATGTGTACCGTAGTCTCGAGCTCGGAAGGGTGCTCAATGAAGTGCTACAAGATTCTATCTGTTGGGTTGAAGTTGTCCAAGGCGATGGAGGCGTTGGAACTATTTTAAAGATCACATTTGCTCCAGGTAATTAAGCATGGAAATCTAAGATATATGCTTCCCCAATTTCTAATTATATGCTTATAGACTCTTGCAATGTCTACAGGAGTTTGATCTGTTGATTGAGTGTTAGATAATTTGTTTCAATGATCATGGTATAGTCCTGACTACTTTCAAAAAATGTAATTATAAAACAACTAATACGGTTGTTACCTCTCTTTAGGAGGGATTTGATTCAAGGTTTGATTCATTCATTTTCTTTTTGTACGTTCTATGAATAAAAAAATGTAAATATAAACACTATTGGAAAGCTAGTTTTGAGTTGAAAATGAGAAGTTAATTTGAGATTAAAAAAAATTATATATATAATTAGGTATATTTTTTCGATGATTATCCAATATATTAATTATCAATAAAAATTTTAGATTTCATAAACAGAGTTAAAGTGATTACACATACTCCAATTTATTTATTTTATTAATTTTTTGAATACTTTGTATGGAATATGTCTTATCATTTTAAACCTAATTGTGGAGTCTAAAAACTCCATTGGTAATGTATTAGATAATATTAATAATCCATATTTTTTATTTAATTTTCAAATCATATGTTCAATTAAAAGAAATTTCATCATGCTTTGCAATAGAAAATCTTCAAATTTCTTTCGTCAAAGTTAAACATTTCATATAATCATAAAACTCCCATATTCATATATGTATAAACTTAATTGAAGTGGGTTTAGTTAGAGCCATATTAATCATATACCAATTGAAAGCTATAATTGCATTTTCTTTTTTCTTTTCCCCGAATGTCGATGACTGAATCAACATTATTAATAATTTAGTATCATGATATTCATAATCCTTTCAGGAATTCCTAGACCTGCTTATATGAAGGAAATCTTCACAAAAAGTGATGATGAAATGCGCGTGAAGGAATCAGAAGTCATTGAAGGAGGATACAAAGATTTTGGATTTGATCTTTGCCGATATCGCTTACAAATCATCGAGAAAGAAGCTGAATCATCTGTTATCTGGTCGTCTGTAGAGTATGAAATAGATGACAAGCTTAAAGAAATTGCTTCTCAAGTGAGTACCAAACCGATGGAGATATTGGCAGAAGGTATTGGCAAATATCTCAAAGAAAAAAGGAGTTCCAGTAATTAAGACTTGTACTATCACTTAATCACAGTTGCCTCCATACAAAATAAAAGCTCAGAATGCTACAATACTTATGTTGTTAGTATGAAAGAGTAGAACCCCTAGTTAAACAGGTGGTGTTATATGAAATAATAATAATAATAATAATAATAATAATAACAACAACAACAACATATTTATAATTACAACTAACTATAGTTGATTTTAAATATATATTTACATATATTTCAAACCTATGATTGATTGTTCTTTGATACCATAATCATCTCATAATTGTCTTTAGAAAAATCTTGAATTATGCAGGGACTTCTAATACATAAATATATGAAAGCAAGTCTAATTGTTGGTAAATTGGGTAAAGGCTGTATGTTATAAAATTATACATCGTATTAGAGCACGTGTGCTACCCCTGTTAATTTGAACATAGAAAGTTTTGCTAAAGTATGTCAATTTCCAACAAACCTCCATTGGCAAGAAGCATGTGACCAAACATGAATCAGAGAGATATCTAAGCACCCGCAACATCAGAATTGGGTGAACTCATTCTTCAGACTTTTAGATGAAGAAACCTATGAATGACTTGATCCTTACTTTTCTAGTCAGATTTATGAAGAATTCGTTGCATGAAAAATGTTTTCCTTGTCTTAGTCCAACGCATGTATAATTATGCATGCAAGTGTGCAAGTATCAAGTTCGTAGTATTTCCTTTTTGAAGATTGTGTTTTGTCTTCTAGCCTGCTCCAGGATAAAACATCACATCAATGAATATAGCACATTAGAATTTTACCTTTAGCTTTTGGTTTTCCTTTTCGTGAACTTTACAAGTTCATGAACCTTTATTAAAACTATTACTGTACTTGGTACCCCTAAGCTATTATTTGATGGACCCTAGACACTATTTGTATTATTAGGTTAGCTTTTTGTGAGATCCGATTTTATAGTACTTTATATCATATTTTCGTAAATCTTTGACAGTAAAAATAAATTAATTAGTGAAATTAAATAAATATTTAAATTGGATTTTCACTTAGAAATTTGGAATTATTGGATTTATGATTTCTAAACATGGTGTATAAGAGGTGGAAAATATATTAAAGGATGAATTGAAGGTTTTGAATAAATAAAAAAAATAAATCGAAAAATTATACATGGAAGTGATAATTCCATATTATAACATGCAAATATATGATTTATAAGAGAGGAAAATCTTTATTTTAGACATATGTTAAAGTGTCATTGGTTGGAATATATTAAAGAGAGGTGGAAAACAAATTAAAATCGTGCAGCAAAATGGGAATGCACGCCAATTTTCTTCTGCTGTGGGCTGCATGCCGTGATTCATCTAAAGGAAAATTAAAGTGCAATTGTATGGTGTAAAAATACAACATAAAGGAAGAGAAATTAAAAGTTTAACAGGGGATTTAATTCTTATTGGTTGAAGCTTATTAGGATTAATTATTATGTGCAGCAAATTGATCCCCACGTCACTTCCTTATGCTGGTATACTGCTGCCGGCTGGATCCATCTCAAGGAAAGTTAACTTTAATTTTTATGGTACAAAAATTGTCAACAAATGATACTTAAATGGAGGGAATTTTATGTAGCTATTGGTTGGAGCCTTCAAAAAGAAAGAAATCAAGTCAAACCGTGCAGCTAAAATTGAATTTCAAGCCATTTTCTGCTGCTGTGTGTGCTATACGGCTGGAAACATTTAAAGAAAAGAATAGATGAAAAAAAAGAAGAAGAGAAAAGACAAAGAAAATTAAATTAAAAGACACATGACTGAATTTTGTACCTAATAGTGATATTAAATTGAGTTAACAATCGGTATAATTTCAGCCAAGGAAGTCGGTTAACAGCAGATTCATTTCTTCTTTAGCCAACGTTTCCTCTGTTCTTCTCCTCCACCGACTCTCGTGCTTCAGCTCTTAAATCACCCTCTTTTTATCACCTAATCAGCTAGGCTTCTTACATAAATTAATCCCCCTCCATAGCTCTAAAATCATCTAAAAACCTCAACCAAAAACCACCAACAGAGGCTCTCCTACAGCTGGACAGTGGCGTTTTGAGCAGGTAAAATTTTCAACCAACGTTTTATGCTTTTGAGCCACTTGTTTACGGTGGTGTTGGTTAGATAGATGATGTGTATGCTTATGGTTTGGAACAAAAACATGTAAAAAATTTAGCATGGCTGAATTGTTTGATGATGAGTGGTGTTAAAGGGCTGAACCGAAAATTTCCGTTGTTGTGTGTGTGACGTGGATGGTATGGAAATAGAAAAACAAAAGCTGAAGCTGTGTAGATGTGTGCATGTGGCGTGACTGATTTGAGACAAAAGGAAATTAACATAGAAAGAAAATTAAGGAGACAAAGGACCATGATGTTGGGTAGGTATAGAAATTAAGAAGTAGAAAATGATGCTTAAATGGCTGAACCGAACATACATGAGGGCTGAAAACCGAATGGAAATTTAGGCTGATAAATTGTGTTGACCGATTGTAATGAATGGTGCTATGAAAGTCAATAAAAAAATGACTAAAGTGCCGTGGAAATGAGAAGGAAAAACATGGACTAAATTAATAAGTAATGACCAAATGAAAAGTGGTCAACAATAAAGGCTAGTGATGAGAAAATGTGATCATAGAATATAAGAAATTAAAACACAAGGATAGTCAATGTATGGGCTGCCAGCTATAGAGGAGAGGAAGAAAATAAAATATTTCATTTTATTTCTTAATGGTGGAAATATACAAATAAAATTTCAGCTTATATATTTAATATATTGACTAAGAATTGAAACAATAATTATAGAAAAGTCAATCGGCCATAGTGGGAAAGAAAGAAGAAATGGCATGAAAAATAGCCATTTTTAGCTATAAGACTTACTTATAATTACATTTTGATGTAAATCATAGCTTAAAAAAATTAATTTAAGGATAATTAAGCTAATGATTTGGTGAAATTAAATTGCAGTCGGGAAATTCAACGTTCGTGTGGTGCACGTGATATCACAACCTCGATAAACAGGTAAGGAGGAACTGTGTGAGTTGTAGTGATATAATGAATTGCATGTTTTCTTGAGCTAAATTTTATGAAATACTAGAACCATGATTTGGTTGGAAAACATGCAAAATTTGTAGTTGATAAGCTGGTTTATATACTGTAAATTGGGTGTAGGAGGATTAGAAATCTGCGGTCGTTATGCTGTCGAAAAATTACCAAAAATATTCTAAAATATTTTAGATGCATCAAATGATTTAAATGGAAAATTTTGAATATAATTTCCACCAATTTCCCATAAATTGGAATTTATGAGAAAATTATAAAATTAAATATTCATGTTTTATATTTTGTTAAAGTGAGAATTTAACTTTATTTTATATGATATTAAATATTCAAAAAGAATATTTATGAGAATTCTCACTAGATACATGAATATTTATCGACTGTTTTCAGTGTATTTGGAGATATGAAATAAATACCTTTTTGGAATATTTACTTGATTTAATGACTAAATTCATTAGATTTCCTTAAAGGTATTTTTATGGGAAAAGAAATGATTTTATACCTTTATGGAACTAAATACTGATCTTATTTATTTTATAAATTCCATAAAGGTGATGATATATGAAAATGTGAGAACCTTATGGATAAACATGAAATATTTCAAATTATTTTGAATAAGATCCATAAAGGCTATGGTACGGTTTTTATACTTTTTTGAGACTTAGGCCCCAAGATTCATGCTTACTACTGTTGCTGTTACTGTCACTGGTTGATTGACCCGCCAGTCATCAGTGGTCCCGAATGTCACCTGGCAAGTGTGCACCGAGGACCCCCTATAGATCATGGCCATAGATCTCACTATATACTGTTATTGTGTCCCTTCGAGGATGATTACTATGTCTCTTAGTGGACGATGATAGCATGATATGATGTAGGGTGATACCTAGTCTCAACTTACTGATTTTTGTTTACTGAAAGGATTTACTGAATCCTGTTTTACTGTACTGCACTGTGAATTACTGTTTACTGAACTGAACCATACTGAATACTGTTTACTGAACTGAACCATACCGAAATACTGTTTTACTGAACTGTACTACATTGGAAAATACTGTTTTACTGAACTGTACGTGTTGGCTCTTATAGGCTATACCGAGAGGGGGGTGAATCGGTTTTTACTAACCTTAGGTTTGTTTTTCGGTTCCTCTAAGTTTTCTAGCTTAGATTGATATTTTCTAAGTTCTCTAGGCTACTCAAGCATGCAATATAAATTCAATTCAATAAGCACAATATAATTGCAAGTAAAGAGAGTAGGGAAAGAGAGATTTACACAAGCGATTTATAGAGGTTCGGCAACCTTGCCTACGTCCTCTACCTTGAGACGCTCCCAAGGATTTTCTCCAAATCCACTATCTTGAATTTGTGATTACAATCCCTCTTTTTCTTAGGCTTAAGAGTAACCTCCCTTTTTTTCTAGGCTCAAGAGAAACCTCCCTCTTTTTCTAGGCTCAAGAGAAACCTCTCTCTTTTTCTAAGGCTTAAGAGAAACCTCCCCTTTACAAGGAATGATGGGTTACAAATAATGTAATCAAAGAAGGGCCTCTAGATAGGCAAGTGATTATAGAAATTAGGCACAAAGAAAAGCCTATACAATGTTTGTGCTAAATAATACAAGAGATATGTGAATGATAGAAAATGAAGACTTTGGAGCTCTTGATTTGTTGTTTGAGGCTTGAGGATTTGAGGAATATGTGTTATGGAGTTGCTGAGTAGTTCCTCTTGCTTCCTTTAGCTTCTAAGCCTCTATTTATAGTCCCTTGGATGGTTTGTGGACGTTGGTTGGAGCCAAAACAGAAACTAACCGTTGTATCTCACAGAAACTAGCCGTTGGGGACTTTCTGACATAAAGGTATCGATCCTTTTACCAAAGGGATCAATCCTTTTCTTCATTCTAAGCTTCCAGGGCATTCTGCCAAAAAGGGATCGATCCCTTTCCTTAGGAGATCGATCCTTTTCTTCCAGAATGAGTTTTTCCTGCACTTTTGGGTTAGAAATGATGTGGTCTTTGATCCTAATTCAACCCAAAACATATTGGCACTTTTGTGGGAGTTTTTCTTGACTTTCTTTGATGAAAACATTGTCCAAAAATTCATTAAGTGATTTTCTAAAATATTCAAAACATTTATAAAGAATTAAGACCAATAAGGATGTATCATTAACTCATGGTCTTAATGTTTGATATGATCACTTAAAATGTATTGAGAAAATCATGTGTGATAAGGTAAATTTACAATATGAATTAAAACATTAAAGCTTACTTAAGTTTTTGTCATTTCAAAATATGTATGGCAATTTAAAGCTAACAATCTCTCCCTTTTTGATATGACAAAACTTAATGTAAATTTGCTTTGAAAATTCTTTCATAAAATACTCCCCCTCAAATAAAGCAGGATTTTATAAAGCTCCCCCTTAATATAAGCATGGGTTTTGAAAATGAATTTTCAAACTATTTCTCTCCATTATCTCTCCCCCTTAATATCTCTCCCTATTAATATCTATCTCTCCCCCTTTTTTCATAGCAAAAATATGCTCCCCCTAAAATCATGGCTATGTGAGAAGAGATAAATATGATCCATCCAACAAGAAACATGTTTACATGGGACTCATAGCACAAATAAATAAGTCAATATCCACAAAGAGTATGAATATTCATGCAAAGAATATGACTTATGATCCTATACCAATTGTTTATACATAATTTTGCAAGAAGTTTCCAATTGGTAAGAAATTAAGCAAGCACCTAAGTATATCGATTAATCTTTAAGGTCTAACTAAGGTGCATGACAATACATCATGATTATGAGCTAAAATTAGATGACATATCATATGCAAGAGCTCATGAATCATTTTCAAGAAATATTGTTCATAGAATTAAATCATACATCAATTAATTACAAATTCTAGCACAAAAGTGTTTCATGCAAAAGTGGTTTATGTGAATTCTTCCCTATTTGTCATTTCAATCTAAGGAGCATGAGAAGAATTGTCAATTTAAAGCTCATACCAATTGTCAATTTAGTTTTGGCTTACCAATTATTGAAAATATGGTTGCCAATGATACTAATTGTTATTTCAATCTAAATACCAATTATTACTAATGGTTGACTTAGTCATTTTGCATGAATCCAATATTTATGTGTAGTGTGTTCATGTCAAGAAAATAGTCATTCTAAATATGCAAGAACACAACACATATCATCAAATATGCATAAGGATTAATTAATCATTAGCACACTATCATAAAGTATTAATCCATATTCATATTCACAAGATTATACCCTATGGAAGATTAAAAAAAATCAAGGTATTCAAGCAAACACATTTTCTTCCATGGTTTCAAGTACAAAAATCCTATGCTCATTTTCAATTCAAATTCTTAACCAATTATGAGCAAGGAAAGATTCAACATTACCATTTTAATCGATTAATAGTCATATCCCTAGTTGTTATCATCATTTAAAGTTCTAGAGGGTATATGCTATTTTAACTAAAATGGCTTCACCTAAGTGAATCAATATTATCAAGCCAAAATATATTTTATCATCGAAATCCATAAACTATGAGTGAGGTTAAGCACATAATATCATGAAAACAACTATTCTCATCTCATAGGCATGATTGTTGATTCAACTTAAGCAAACATGCATGTTCAACATCAAAACAATCAAGATACAATACATGTATATCAATTGTTGGTGTTGTCATTAAAGCCCAAGTTCTTTAATAATTTGGCCAAAAGAAGAATTTAAGTACATGGATGATAAAGTTTCATGCATTTGAACATTTAGGATCCATTTTCCATCACAAATTATAGACCAATAACCATTACCAATTGTTGAATTTACATTTGAAATCAATCCACTAGATGTATAATTATCATGAAACCTAGTGTGGAATTGATAAGTCAAGCTAAGAGACATAATCCTATAAGCATGCTTGACTACGATGAACAAAAAAGAATGAAGAATATTCATTATGCACAAGTTCATTAAATTCTCAAATATATCCATAAATCATTGAAATAAATCTCAAAATTATGTTTAAGCATTCATTGAAAATATATTTCAAGATTATTTCAAGTTTTATGCAATTCATGACCATTTTCAATGAGAAAACTGATTTTGCACTTGTGAGCTCAAGAAAAATGATATAGATTGTTGAAAGTGATACCATTTGTTGGAAATGATATTAATTGCTGAAGTTGAGGTATGATATCAATGAAAAATGTGTTTTCATATATTAAAGATCATCAAAAAGAAGTTAAAACAATGAATTTTAAGTTGAGAAGAGAGAAAGTATCAAAACAATAAAAAGTTCTTCTCAATTTCGGTTGAAAACATACAGGAGAGCCTTTTTTGGCCTGGGGGGATCGATCCCTTTAGGAGGGGGATCAATCCCTCATATGTTTCCTGCAGATTCTGCAGTTGTTTTGACAGAAAATTGAACTTGTGAGGTACCAAAACTCCGTTTTTGAGTAATTTAAGTCCAAGTAAGAGTTTAAACATTTGTAAAACATGATTTTGGACTTGTGTGAATGAAAAACATGAATGAAAAACCATTTTACAAAAGATTTTGCAATTTTGGAAGAATTTACACAATAAAATGCATTTTTGGCCTCAAAGGAGGTCATTTCGAGATTTAAGTATATTTTGACCAAACCAATGCATTGAATTACATAAATATGTCAAAACAAACTTGTTCACATAGATTTTAAGCATATAGATCATTAAAACATACATCTTGTGAACAACATGTCATGATTTCTAACATGCATATTCTTCATTAAGGCTCATGACAAGGCATTTTGCATATATGACATATTTGACAGCTTTTGAGCAACTAAATCTATTATCTAGACATATCAAACTTGCTCAAGATGTAGAAAACCAAAAATCATTTCAAAGTCACTAAACATGCCTTTCATTCAATGTATCAAGCACTCAACAATCATGCCTTTTGCTCAATCACAATGCATCATTAATCATTAACCAATTTTCTCATTAAAGCACAAAAAGTTTAAGGAGTAAGGAATTAAGCTTACAATACTCCTTTGCTAGAGAATGCTTTGCCTTGAATAGTTGAATCCACCTTGAGCCATTTTTTGAAGAATTGTTGTGAAGGATCCTCAAGCTTTTCCTTTTTCTCATTGGCACAAGCAATCTCCATAGAGGTGTGTAGAGCATTTGATCTCCATTGCTTCTTTGTATTCTCATGCTCTAACACTCCTACAACAAACAAGTTCAAACATGCTTTGGTACCCAAATTTTCTTGGGTCCATAAGAGTTAGTGTTAACAATTTTTGATCCTTTTGGGATCCATTTCAAGCTTAAATCATCATTATTTATCGCATGCTTTGGCACCCATATTTTCCTAACAACTCCTCCTCTAAATGTAGTTTTTCTATATGTGCATGCTTGTGAAGAGTGTCCTATTCTATTGCATAGTGAGCATGTGAGAGATGTATCACGCATATAATTTTTGCTCACTAGGAAATTCTTTAGATGAGTCTCTTTTTGTATTGCATTATAACCTAACTCATCTTTATCAAAGAAGGCTCTTTGGGTCTCTAACATATGATCTAGCTTTTGTTGACCCATGTAGAACCTAGAAAATGAGTTATGCAAATTTGCATTCTTTTTATTTAACTCATTTATTTCTAAGTTGGCCTCTTCTAGTTTCTTCTCTAATTCTAGCTTAACATTAGTCAAGGTTTCCTTTTCTATTTTCAAATTAGCAATGATTTTCTTATATTTAGAATTCATGCATTGAAATTCATTTGCTAATTCATTAAAAGCATTTTGTAACTCATCAAATATAAAATCATTATTTTCACTAGAGCTAGAGCTAGCCTCATCGTCACTAATAGCCATAAAGCATGAGTAGGCTACCTCATCATCTATGTTTTCCTCATCGGAGCTATCACTATCGCTCCATGCAGCCACAAATGCTTTCTTCCTAGGCTTCCTACCCTTTTCTTTCCTAAGTAAGGGGCAATCTAGCTTAGTGTGACCCGGTTCATTACATTCATAACACACTAAGGGGTCTTTTTCTCTCCTACTAGATTCTCCTCTTATTACCCCTCTACTTTGGTGCCTCCTATCATTCTCTCTCTCTTTCATTATCATAAATCTATTAAATCTTTTGGCAAACATTGCCATTTCCTTTTCTTCCCCATTTTCACTCTCATCACTATCATCTTCAATGACCTCATGAGTGGAAGACTTAAGTGCTACTCCTACTTTCTTTGAAGGCTCTTCATTTCTTTTCAATTTCATTTCATATGTAAGTAAGGAGCCCATAAGTTCATCTAGGGACAAGGTATTTGGATCCTTAGACTCTTCTATTGCGGTTACCTTTGCCTCCCAAGATTTTGGCAAGCTATTCAAGATTTTCTTAACCATTTCTAGATTGGAATAGCTCTTGCCTAGAGCCTTAAGTCCATTAATTATATCATTAAACCTAGTGAACATTTCGCTAATGGACTCATTTTCTTTCATCCTAAATAGCTCATAATCATGTATGAGCATTCCTATTTTTGTCTCTCTAACTTGATTTTTCCCTTCATGTGTGATGGCTAGTTTATCCCATATTTGTTTAACATTTTCACATAAGGAGACTCTATTATACTCATTGGGACCTAATGCACAAAAGAGGGTGTGCATAGCCTTGGCATTCAATTGTGCCAATCTCATGTCATTGGTGTCCCACTCATCTTCACTCTTAGGGACATTCTTTCCATCTACTTTCTTTATTGGGATTCTAGGGCCATTAACTATTACTCTCCACACTTCATAGTCATTGGATTGTACAAATAACATCATCCTAATTTTCCAATAAGAGTAATTCTCACCATTGAATAGTGGAGGTCTAACTAATGAGTGTCCCTCTTTTCCTAGGGGTGTGCCTACATTCAAGTGAGTCATTTAAGATCGTTTTGCTCGATAGAGGTTAGTCTAAATCAATCTCAAGCCCAAGCTCTGATACCAATTGTTGGCTCTTATAGGCTATACCGAGAGGGGGGTGAATCGGTTTTTACTAACTTTAGGTTCGTTTTTCGGTTCCTCTAAGCTCTCTAGCTTAGATTGATATTTTCTAAGTTCTCTAGGCTACTCAAGCATGCAATATAAATTCAATTCAATAAGCACAATATAATTGCAAGTAAAGAGAGTAGGGAAAGAGAGATTTACACAAGCGATTTATAGAGGTTCGGCAACCTTGCCTACATCCTCTACCTTGAGACGCTCCCAAGGATTTTCTCCAAATCCACTATCTTGAATTTGTGATTACAATCCCTCTTTTTCTTAGGCTTAAGAGTAACCTCCCTCTTTTTCTAGGCTCAAGAGAAACCTCCCTCTTTTTCTAAGGCTTAAGAGAAACCTCCCCTTTACAAGGAATGATGGGTTACAAATAATGTAATCAAAGAAGGGTCTCCAGATAGGCAAGTGATTACAGAAATTAGGCACAAAGAAAAGCCTATACAATGTTTGTGCTAAACAATACAAGAGATATGTGAATGATAGAAAATGAAGATTTTTGAGCTCTTGATTTGTTGTTTGAGGCTTGAGGATTTGAGGAATATGTGTTATGGAGTTGCCGAGTAGTTCCTCTTGCTTCCTTTAGCTTCTAAGCCTCTATTTATAATCCCTTGGATGGTTTGTGGACGTTGGTTGGAGCCAAAACAAAAACTAGCCGTTGTATCCCACAGAAACTAGCCGTTGGGGACTTTCTAACATAAAGGGATCGATCCTTTTACCAAAGGGATCGATCCTTTTCTTCATTCTAAGCTTCTAGGGCATTCTGCCAAAAAGGGATCAATCCCTTTCCTTAGGGGATCGATCCTTTTCTTCCAAAATGAGTTTTTCCTGCACTTTTGGGTTAGAAATGATGTGGTCTTTGATCCTAATTAAACCCAAAACATATTGGCACTTTTGTGGGAGTTTTTCTTGACTTTCTTTGATGAAAACATTGTCCAAAAATTCATTAAGTGATTTTCTAAAATATTTAAAACATTTATAAAAAATTAAGACCAATAAGGATGTATCATTAACTCATGGTCTTAATGTTTGATATGATCACTTAAAATGTATTGAGAAAATCATGTGTGATAAGGCAAATTTACAATATGAATTAAAACGGTAAAGCTTACTTAAGTTTTTGTCATTTCAAAATATATATGGCAATTTAAAGCTAACAGTACGGTACTAAGAAATACTGTTTACTGAACTATACCATATTGAAAATATTGTTTACTGAACTGTATCATACTGATTACTGTTTACTGAACTGCACTGACAGTCACTGTTTATTGAAAAAGGATATTATGAAAATTATTTCTAATATAGAAATAATTACTGAACTGTTTATCCAATGATTTTAGATATTTACAAACTACTGTACTGAAAGTGACTGATTACTGTTTCTACAGTTTATATCTACAATTCACTGTACTGTTTGATCACTGAAATTGTCACGTGTTTTGAACTGTTATTGAAGTGGTGGAAATTAGATTATTTATTCCATTTAAATTTATGGAAAAATAAATATTTTTCAGCATATAGATTTCATTATATCAAGCAGCATACAACTCTTTTACTGAGCATGTGGTTCGCTCACCCCCTTATCTTTCAACTCCTCAGATTGTTGCAAGGATTATTTGAGACCTTCCTCCGATAAATAGAGCTACGAGTAAGCACGTTAGGGCAAAGTGCGTTAAATTTTAAAGGTACCGTCACTTCTCTTATATATTCAAACACTTGTATACAGTACTACTTTATTGTAAAACAAAACAGGGGATGTAAAGTGTAAGGAATATTGAAGAATTTCATATTCCAAATTTATTAAAAAAATAAATGTTTACTATTTATTACTGTTACTGTGCAAGTGCTAAAGCATCACAGAC
This sequence comes from Heritiera fomes, assembly GCA_032173925.1. Classification (NCBI taxonomy): domain Eukaryota; kingdom Viridiplantae; phylum Streptophyta; class Magnoliopsida; order Malvales; family Malvaceae; genus Heritiera; species Heritiera fomes. The sequence continues at coordinate 19,766,392 of JAPDPM010000001.1, read as the reverse complement.
AGCCCAACCGTAAATTCTGTATAAAATATGTTATTTACTGTACTGTGGACTGTTACACCTTTCCACCATGCATATATAATGTAACTCCTTCGTGCTAAAAGAGGCATCCAATCTTCTCCTATCCATTGTAAGAAATTTGTGAAATATAAGTATGAGTTTCTAATTCTTTCCCTTTGTTATTTTCCTTTTCTCACCAGTATGAATTAGTTCTTCGTTCTATAACAGAGTTTGTAGTGACAAGTTGTATGCTTTGCATTTGCCACAATGGTGGATTGTAACGTCCCAAATTATAGAAATTTCGAACTAAATTTTTCGTTTTTGTCATTTCATTTACATGGTTGGGCTGTGCTTAGTGTCTCAAATTCATTATAATGTTAAATTTACATTAGCTAAATCAACACCCATTAATCTCTTTGGTCTCAATTTAGATTTTTTGAATAAGCATGCAATCTCATATAAACTATATTGATTAACAAGATTCATATATTTCGAATGAACTTATATCTTCTTGCATGCATCAATACAAGCTATAAATATATTATCTACTTCTTTAGATTACATCCCCTTTATGTATAAAAGTACTATAATACGAGTTTGAATACAAAAGAATAACTGTATATCGTATACCTTCAAGGTCGGCACCAAACCCTCGAAGGAATAGTGTTAGAAGCCCTCGCACAACAAAGCCTACTATAGATAATCTGGAAGGGAGAGTAAGGGGTGAACTTACGTCCAGTAAAGAATACATATAAAGAGACAGATATCGTAACTATATGCAAGTTTTCTATATCATATATTGAGTACAAAAATTTAAAGGATAATTCGAAAACAGAGTTTGGAATATAGCTCGTTAGGGTTTTGGGTTGAGTCAAAAAAGATACTTTAAAACAACTCATTTGTCCCTCCTTCCTAACACCTAAGCTATAGAGAGCATCAAAGAAATTTATCAGAGAAGGAATTCATGTGTTCAGAAAAACCAATCCAAATCAATGTAATGCATTAGAAAATTAAATTTTACAATAAACCATGTAATTCTTATAAACCAACCAAATTCAGAACATAAATCAGAACACATATGACATGATGTTTCCTAGACCTAGGCCGCTAGATATTAAACATATAGAGTCACCACCAACCATTCTAACCTAGGTGTGATTGATCACCCATTCAAACTATGGACAAGGTTTGGTCTATGTTTTAAGTTGAGGGTTCGAGAGTTTGGTTACGCATGAGGAAGGATCAACACCCCCATGGTGCCCGTCTTAAATGGTGTCGTAATGATTTCGTTTGGAGAGTCGATCACTCGACGATTTGAAAACAGTAAAAAAACAGGGAGTCGCCACCAATTTTTTTTGACTAGGTGTGATTGGCCACCTAAAAATTTGTCATTTTAACAAAACCTAAAAATTGATTAAGTTTTATTAAAAAGACAATTTTGGTCCACGAAAACAAGATTTGGGTTCTGGAGTACGATTACGCGTGAGGAAGGATTAGCACTCCCACAGCACCTGTTAAAAACCGTACTATCTTAATCATGTGTTATCCTTTGATTTTAATGAAACGGTCTTAATTTAACATTTAAAAATAATTTCCCTTTGTATTGTAATTAATTTAATTTTCCTTTCCAAAAATTGTTTCATTTTTATTTAAAAAAATTATTTTAAAAAAAAAAGCTAACCTTTACTTATTATTTTTTAGGGAAATAAATAAGAATCTTTTGTATTGAAAAATTATACCAAAATACTCCAATACTTTGGTAGCATTTCAAATAATCTTCACACCTAGGGATCTCCTAAGAATTGCTACTTGTGATTTCTATAGAATCCTATCCTCGGAAAAAATTCACATTTTATTTTTTGTGATTAAACATGGATGCATATGATGCAATGATGCATATGAATTTATTATTATTATTATTTTCTTTTATTAAAAAACTTTATTTATTTATTTTGAAACAAAAAATGTTACTGAAAAATCACACTAAGCATTTCAATACTCTGGTAACAATTGGTGGATTCTTCTCACCCAGAGTTTAGTTAGAAATCACTACTTGTGAATTTTGTAACATCTCATCATCGAACTATTCCTATTTACTTAGGAATTAAAATATGATGTAAACATTTAATAAATGATGCATATAAAATTTTATTTTTATTATTTTTATAGAACTTTGTTTATTAAAAAAAAATTGCATTATTGAAGAATCAAACATAAATATTCCAATACTTTGGTAATATTTAGTGGACTCCTCTCACCTAGGGATCAGTTAGGAATTACTACTTGTAATTTTCGTAACATCCCATCATTGGAATCATGTTTACTTAAATTTGAATTTTATTATTAATTTTCTTTTTTTTAAAAAAAACTTATTTTATTTTTATTTTTAACAAAAATTTATATTATTAAAAAATCACACTAAATACTCCAATATGCTAGTAATATTTAGTGGACTCTTCTCACTTACGGATCGGTTAAGAATCACTACTTATGACTTCCATAACATCCTATCATTGAAAATTTACTTATTTACATTATTCCTTAATAACATGCTAATTTATTCTTAGATAAAATTTGACCAAAAATAAATAAATAAAATAAAAATTATATGCTTAAATTTATAATTATTACTTAACTCATAGGCAAAATTTTATATACTTCATACATTTTTCTTTTGTAAATTTGTTTTAAAATTGATTGCACGTGAATCTTACTTTTCCAATAAAACCTCTTTTTTTTTTTAATAAAACTAAAACCTATTTCAAACGCCACAAACGCACTACTTCAAGACAACAACTATTAAAATAATAAAAAAGATTCCAATCAAAAAAAAAAATTCAAGACAATAACTAACAAAATAACAAAAAAGACAAATCACATTATATGACATTCAATAAATGATAAGGCAAAAATCCAAGCTTTAATACACAGTGGTTTTTTCTTTTCAACTTCACGAAATGAATGCCTCTTTCCAGATTCTCAAGTCCTCTCATTTATGCTTTCTATCCCACCAACCTCCATGATCACTGGCCACCGTGAGACACTCCCAAAAAATTATAAAAGAAAACACTGAAAGAAAACATCTCCCTTCCTCTCTCTTTGCTCCAGTTACCACCAAACCGCCGGCACCACCGCAGGTATTGTTTCGGTAACTGAAAATTATTCAGAAAATACCTTCAGAAAAATCTCAACCTCCTCTACCCAGATCTCAAACTGTTTTTATTCAAAAACCCACTTGCATGTTCTTTCTAGATCTAGCCTAAGATCTGGATTCCAAGATACCCAAACCTTCCTCTTTCGGCCAGTCAACACCTTCCACTTCCACTTCCAGATATGTACCTTTCCTACTCCTAAACAAACTGACCCTTTGATTCGAGACCTAAAATCTCTATTAAAAAAAAACTTGAACCTAAACTCTCCCTCTTTTTTTTTTGCTGTATTCTTGAGAATTCCGGAAAGGGGATGTGTGGTTTTTTTTTTGTGATTTTTGTTTACTTTCTTTTTGTTTTTCTTTTTGAGGTGTTTGGGCTGAGTTAAAGTGTTGGTGGTTTGGATGGGTTCACTATGGCGGCGTGAGAAGGGAATGGCACGGTGGTATGAGCGAGTGAGGCAGTGATGGTATTTCTCTAGGTGGTGGTTCGGGGTTGGCTTTTGGGATTTGGGTAGAAGATCGCTGTAGTGGCTGCTTCATGGCCGAAAAAATCCCCCCCGTTTCAGAATGATTAGTCTGTGTTTTAACCTCATCAAGATCATTCGTTTTGTACCATCTATAGTTTGGTCCAAGGGATTTTAGCAACCACCTTTAGACATCAAAGTGACTGTAATGGGGATGGGAACTGGCCATTATGGGAATGAGAGAGTTGCAGGTGGCTGAGTGATAGGGTAGAGGGGCTGTGAGAAGGTAGAAGGAGTTGGTGCCGTGCACGGCGGCAGCTCTTTCCATTTTTAGTTTCTTTCCTTTTTTTTTGTCCTTTTTTTTTCTTGAATTTTGTTTTTCTTTGCAAATATAAAAATAAATTGAAGATAGAAAAAATGGAGCAGAAAAAGAAATTGGGCTTCACACTTATAGCCTAACAAAATCATAACCCAAGACTCAAATGGGCTTCTACTCGGGTGATAAGCTTCAAGATCTCATATGACCTAAATACAAAATAGACTTTATTATTTCGACTCAACGAGAAAATAACTTAATCAATTGAAATTTTGGACAGTCTCACAATATAACGAACGTATTCAATAAAAATATTTATTTAATTCAGACAAAATTAAGTGTCTGCAAATGGTACCAATTAAATTTGAGATTTTTAGAATTTTTGATTTAATGGTCTTTGTTTGTTTATTACTCAAATATTGGGCAAACTCTTAAGTTCTCTCCATCATTGTAGTAGAACCCTTAAGAATTTTTCCCTCACCTCAAGAGTATCCAAAAAATCTCATTCATCTTTACGGAGAGACTTCGTCATCGGATTTATTAAATATTTTTCATTTTCATTTCTAATATTATCCCTTTAGTTATCTAGATTATTGTATTTAATATCTTTTATTTAATTTAATTTATTTTTAATTTAATTTTAATTTTAACGATTATATTCCTTTAGATTTTCCATCATTCCGACGAAACCTAAAGGAATCATTCTCTCCTAAGAATTTCAAAAATATCAACCGTTTGTGACATTTTGAATTCCATCATGAGAACAATTTTAATTTATCAGATAATAGAAATTATAATTTTATAATAATTAAAATTTTGAAAATATATATTTTAATGTTTTTTAATATTGAACATCTTTCACAAATTTTTCATCATTCTGACAAAATTCATGGAAAACATTCTCACATAGGAAATCTGAAATGTCAACCATTCGTGACACTTTAGAGTTTCATCATCGGAATAAGTATCACTTATCCTCTAGATTTATTATAAGTTGAATTTAAATATTTATGGATTTAAAATTATATTTTTTTTATCCTAATCTTAAAAAATTTTAGCATGCATTTATTTTTTTTCACATATTTTTTGTTATTATTTAACTATTTAACTCTATCATTCATTATTCAATTATCTGTTTTTTATTCTAATTCATAACTATTTTTTATTGTTTTACTACTTAATTACTTTTAATCATTTATGCTTACTATTTATTATGCTTCACTTTTAAAAAAAATTTTTTTGTTTAAACTTCACTTTTAAAGTTTAGCACTATCTGTGTCCTACATTATAACCTATACACTAAACATATATATTAAATAAAACTAAAGGTAAAACAAAAAGAAATGCAGCACATATCTCAAGCAATATATTAAACAACCTATAGCTAAAGATAAAGCAAGGAAGAGATGGTTGTAGAGTTGCCAAACTTAGGAATTATTTCACGTGAATGACCTAAGGCTGCTGCTAAAACGTGGTGATCTGCAAACTAAAATGCCAAGCTGGAGCAGGACGCAACTAACACGAGACTTTTGCAGTGCTTTTAAAGCTGCCTGATTTGGATTACGGGCCAAGAGCATGTAGCGGAAACTGGAGTTTGAGGAAATGACACTGCAGAAGACGGACAGAGTAGGCTTCGGGAAGATCAGGCTACTGCTGGACTGATTCCCACCGTGGATGTTGTTGCCGCTGCGGTGTCGCCTTGTACCGGTTGGTACGTCTATGATGATCTGAGATTCCTCCTTAGCAAACTTTTCTCTGTAAAATTCTTCTTTAAAAAAAAAAGCTGTTGTGTTCTTACTCTCCCTTGATAGAACCGAATGCTTTTCTCTCCAATTTTCTGAAATTTTTCTGAGCTCCTTTTTGTGTGTAATCGTTCTCCCCAAGCCCGAATGCTTCCATGTGGTTTTGCAATACTTGAAGATTGCTCTCTCTTCTCTTTTTTATATTTGCTCTCTTCTCGCCTCCCCCTCCAAATTGCTCTTTGTTGTGTTTTCAAAACTTTTCAAGTTGTGATAAGATTTCAAAATTTAAAATTGATTTGAAGCAATCTGATCATCAATTTAAATTCTTTTTTTTTTATTTTTTATTTTTATCTTTATCATTCTAAAATAAATCTAACTAAGCCTCATTATCTTTATTTTAAAATTTATTTTATTATTTTTTTGGATTTTCATTATCTCTTTTTTTTTATTATTTAAAATCTGAATTTAAATAATTGGGCTTTGCACTAATTTGGATCAAGAATTTAATTCAAGCTCTAAATTAAATAAACTCACTCAATCCATTAGAGACAAAAAAATCTGACAAGTCCAATAGCTTAATAAGTTTAATATGCCTATTATCTCACTAAGTCTGGACAAAATATGGTGTCTACAATATATTCATATCATAATTCAAAATCAAGATCATGAACATTCATAATGAACCATTTTGGGTTTCGAAATTCAAATATCAAATTTTCAAAGTTCATATATAAAATACATACACATATTAATCACTGGAGACATGGTAATGACTAAATAAAAATCATGCAGTCTGGATATCTCATAAGGAAAGTACAAATCAAATAGACATATGGTCATATTCCAAGGGGGTCCTCAGAGAGCACTAATCAAGTGTCAATTAGGCCAGTTGTCGATTGGATTAAAGTCACACTACAATTCAAATTTCAGAAGTCTAATACTGCAAGATCTTAGTTAGTTAATGTATCAAAACGTACGATTTCATAATCCAAAATTCACAAATAGAATTTTCCAATTTCATGGTGGTTCACAAACAATTAAAACACAAAGTCTTTCAAAATCAAGTAATTATAGTTGTTCATAAATACTTCTAAAATACTATATTTTAGTAATTTCCATAAAACGAAAATTATAATTAGAAATTCATGAATATTCTAAAATCATATAATTTAATATTTTCAAAAAAGAATTTCTTAGGAAATTGCTATTCTTATAGCGTTTCTTAAATTCCTAGCATAAATTGCAATAACCATTATTTTTACAAAAATTTGACAACATAACGGTATAAATTTTCTAAACCATCCTGCAAAGCAAACACAGTTTATAAACTCAAGACAATTGATTTTAAAATAATTTCAGCGTCTCTTATGTTCCTTATATATATCCCTTATCTTAATCAAGCACAATCGTAGCCAATTCAAGTAGTCTTGTAGTCGATATTCAATAATTGAGCTTATATAATCTTAGTCTCCAACTCACTCTCGGACTGCAGAAAAGTCATTTAAATATTTTAGTTTCCAAAATTACCTTCACATAATATTATAAATCTTAGAGATATCTCAAAATTCCTAATATGGTAGCAATTCAGTTTATTTCCTAACTAGGGCTAAAACTGCAATTGCTACCAAATCATCTCCGTTTACGAATCCGACTTCACCATCAATATTCTATTATTCTATACATTATTTTAGAACCTATTTTGTATCAAATGATTCCATATACCCCTTCACCATGGCCGAATACACACACACCCCCTCTTAGTTTCATGCCATTCTAATACCAAATTCATGCTTTTCACATTCTCTACATCATTATTTCTCAAGACTTTAATCAAAATAGGCATGGTACTATTAAAACCCCATATGGCCAATACCTTAAGGTACCCAAAAACATGGTTTTGTTTCAATCTAAGGCTATATCATAAAACAACAACATATATTCAAGGAATTTAAAACAACACTTTCTTCTTCTTACCCAACTGGCCAAATATTAGAGGAAGGATTTCACCCACCAAATGGCTCTCCCAAGCTTGATTCCAAAATATATGATAGAGGAGAGTGAGATGAACAAGTTTGCTTAAAGAAGGTTTTGGATTTGAAGTGGTTTAATGGTATTTCTCAAGGTATCCTTCACTTAAGCTTAAGAAAGAAAATGGAAATGGTGAAATGCTGGAAAGGAAAACGTAGAAAAGGGTGAATGGAGAGAGTGGCGGCCAAATATGAAGTGGATGAGTGAAATATCTCATATTTTTATTATTAAGGACATAAGGTAGTGGGGTAAATATGCTTGCATAGTTACTTCCACTTTCATCTAACTTATATTAGTTTATTCATTAAAATTTCCATTCTTTTCTTCTTAAAAATGTGGGAATGGTGGGAAAGGTATGAGTGTGGCCAACTAAGAGAGGGAAATGAGTTAAAAATATCTCAATACTTAATTATTAAAGTATTGCGTAGTGGGGTAACTATACATGAATAATTACCTCCATTACTTTATAAAAAAATATATATTTCATAATTTTTATAAACATTAATTTTTTTAATATTTTATTTATTATCTTTATCATATAATATTCATTCATAAGTCAAAGTTTGACCTCAATATAAAAGGGTGGCTGGTTATGTGTGTGCTTTTACCAAAATACCCCTTAAAACTTCTTTTATTCCATTTATGTCCTAACCTTCACAATATTATTTAAATTTTTTAATTTAATTATCAAATATTTTTATTTACTTATAGAATATACTTATTTAAAATAATATAGTTCAAATTTTGACTTTTAATAGGATTTAATGGGTCAAAATGTGAAATTACTAAAACACTCCTATATAATGCGCTAGGCCTTCTTGTGTGATTTCAGTCTACATGTTGGAACTGAGTGAGACATCTTTACACAAGGGTTCAATTATCATATTTTGTGAGTCTAAAGTCAAATCATGTCAACCCATATTCAAAATTTACATTTTGCCGACCTAAGGGCAAAATCATCATTTTCACAATTTTGGCACGTTTCCCAAGACATGCGCAAATGAAAGGATTCGAGATGCAAGTACTTACCATTACCATATTTCACCCCAAATATCATTATTATGAAATCTGATATCTTTTCAGACCATAATTTTTCAGTAGAACTCACGATCCACTTTCCTTCTATAACACAAAACATAAGAAATCCATTTACTATCTTTAAATTTAATTATTCTAACTTCAAAATTAACTTATATAAAAAGGAAGAAATTAGGAATCTCACATGAATCCTCTACATCAAAAAAACTTGTGAAATTATTAAATAAACCATTGATCAAATAGAAGTTGGGTTTGATGTTTCTTCTTCTTCTTTTGTGGTTAAACTATCATGACCGAAATCATGACCGAAATCATGAAATTTCGGACTAAATTTTTCTTTCATTTTTACTATTTCAATTCGATCAATTTCCATTCACATTTATTTTCATTTAGTTTGTATTCAATGTCAGTGTAAATTCATTTGATTAATTCCATTTACGATCATCTCTATGTCATAAAATTATTTATAGCAACTGTCAAACATATTATCAGGATAGAACCCAAAGTACCATAATCGTATTTCATATAAGTTAACTTAGTTTTAAATACACCATACTAGTCTCTTACTGATGTTTTGTACATTACACTATGTGATTTACATCCCAAACTATAAATACAATTGCTATGCATAAACTATCTGGATACAAAAGCATAACGTATGTCTTATACCCTTTTACTTATACCGTTTTACTCAATACAGTAGGCTTCTAGAGCTTACTTCTCCTAATCTTGTAAATTACAGCAATCATGTCTATAGACAATAAGCTGAATGGATAGTAAAGGGGTGAACTTTAAGCCTAGTAAGAAACACGTATAAAGGAAGGATATCATGCTAACTATATGTAAGTATCCTATACCTATCTTACAATGGCAATTACAATCACTAACATCAAACGGTACTCGGAAGGAATAGATATAATAATCAGTTAGGGATACTAGGTTGAGTACAGAAGGATGCTTTAAAGCACCTCACTTATCCCAGCTCCTAGGTCCGATTATAGGGATTCTATTATGCAATGAAAATATTCAATGCATGCATTTAATAACATTTCAAAATCCCTTTCGATACAATGCAATTTCATCAAACGTTCGTTTTTAGACATATGCAATCATTCAGTTAGATACAATGTCAAAATGTGTACTTTTCAAATCATAATGGTGCAATGCTCTTAAATCGATCAATCTTTTTAAAACTATAGTCAATACTTTAAAACATTTTAGTGCTATCAATATCATTTCCAAATAAATAAAATCCAATTAATGTGATACAGTCAATCATTCATTTCCAATCAATACAATAATAAAGCATGGAGATGGTAACCTCCCAATAGAATCATGCGAAATAAGGTTCCCAAAAGAGAAATAATAGTAAGACATATAGTCATAGTCAAGAGGGTGTCCACTATGTGCACTAATCAGGTGACATTTGGGACAGCTGAAGACATGATCAAAGTCATTCAGCGAACAATACATCTCATACCACTAAGCAGATGATATAGAGATGGTTGTAAACTTGCTCAAGGTCTAAGAACAAACAATCAATCGGTCGGTCGATCAGTCGGTAATACATGATTATCGAAGGCAACAATGGGAAGATTCCATTTCTCAAAACATTTACTTGATTCCCATAAACACTATCCATTTTATACTTTTAAACATAGCATGATAATACATTTGAAAACTCAAACTTTGGGAACCAAGTTCATTTTACTTTTCCATGGGTTCTAACGGTGACGTACATTGTGTAACACTTAGCTTCTTTGGAAATCTAGAGGTGACTTCCATGGTCTCAAAAGATCTCGTGTAGCACATAGATCCCTGAGGACTCTAAAGGTGGCTCACACAACATAACTTGTGAAATCCCCAATTTTCTGTAATTTTCCTATACTTGTACAGTTTTTCAACTTGAATTAATGAAATAAATATGAATTTTCTGATATATATATATATATATATATATATGGTGTATGGGACATAAGAGGAACTAAAGGAATTGAGGGTCAAATAATCAAAGGTCAAAGGGGTCAAGGAGGTGGTCAATGGTTGAGATGATGAGAATGCATTAATGGGCATTAAATGAAATAACATGACTCATCATCATCATCTCTTGCACCCCACGGCAGCACCCATCTCCCTTTCCCTCTCGTTGCTTCCATTTTTCTCTTAAGTGTCCAAGTTTCTCACCTTGACAAACCACCATCTCATGCCATCGATTCGTTAAGCTTCTCTAATGAAAAACGATCCTTATCGATAGCCTAACCTATGCCTTTAATATGAAAGGTTGAATCCAAGTGAGTAAGGAGATCTAAAATCCTGAATTTTTGGTGAATTGCAAAGGTAAGAAAGTTAAATGGTTTTAGTTGATTTTATTGAGGGTTTGGAGTTTATAGAGTTGGTCTAGTATGTTTATTAAGTTTTAAATTGTCATGATGGTTACAGCTTGAAGAAGTGAAAAAGGACAAGGGTTGATTCTATCAAGCTTGTGGATTAATCTTAATCGAGGTAAGGAATTTATGTAACGGACGTAAAGCGGCTATATCCACATGTTTTAATGTGATTTTGATGGTTTTGGAGAGAAGCACCAGTTGTCTTATGCAGGAAAAATGACATTTTCGGGCTTGTCTCTTAGTACCAATTAGGTTAGGAGCAGCCGACTGCCTTAAGTAGCAGCCGACTGCCTAGGGACAACCAAAACACCGTTTCTCGAAAACCGACTCAAACCAGTCGACTGCTATGTAAGCCAGTCGACTGCTAATTACCCAGAAGCATTCTGTTTCAAACCAGTCGACCGTTATATGGGACAGTCGACTGCTATTTGCCAAAATGCATTCTGTTTCAAAACCAGCCGACTGCCAAAGGGGCCAGTTGTAACATCCCGTTACCACACTTTTCACGTATTTCTATACAACTTTACCGGTTGGGCTGTCTGCGATGCCATTAACATTTAACAGTAACAATAATAAATGATAAACATTTATTTACCAAAAACGGAATATGAAAATTCTTTTCATATTTCCTTACATCTGACATCCCCTATTAACCTTTATTTCACTAAGGTAGTATTGTATACATATGTCTGAAATGTAAAAGAGAAGAGACTGTACCTGTCACGTATAACGTGCCATGCCTCAGTGCTCTAAGCATAGCTATACCCATCTGAGGGCTAATTCTCTCAACTCCGTGTACTTCTTATCTGTGGAGTTAAAACAAAGGAGTGAGCGATTCATACGCTCAGTAAAGGAGATATATGCTGCTTTATAAAACATAATTATATACCACAACATATTTGATTATCCCAAAATCATATCGAATATGAAAACAGTGGATATAGTAAAACAGCACTCTCAATACACCAGTTAATCACTGGCTAAACAGTTTACTTTTAAACGTAGTAAACGATACATAGGATTTCAACAAATCCTAACAGTAAACAGAAATCAACAAGTTGAGACTAGGCAACAAATAAATCATGCTATTCCCTTGTGAGAACGGAATCTGCCGCTATTGGGGTGCACCCGTAGGCAATCGCCCCTCACGGCTATCTCAGATCTATGGCCATAATCTATAGTGGTCCTCGGGTCCACTTGCCAACCTCGAGACCGCTGATGACTTGGCGGGTCCATCAGCCCTGTGACGCCCTGAGGTGCACTCTTTGGTCCATTGACCGAGCCACCGCCCCAGGTAGGTCACGCAACTACATGAATAATAATGCATGAATTTAGGGCCTAAAGTCTCAAAATCAAGTTATCATATGTATCATTTCCATAAAATGATTTGGTTTTCCAAAAGGTTTTATAACTATTAAAACAACCCTCAAATTCAACAGTCTCTGTGAGAGAAAGGCACGTTTTGGAGCTGGTTCGCCCATGGCTAGTTCGCCTAGGGTCAGCTCGCCCATTAGCCAATTCGCCCAATGCTCAACTCCCCTAGTGGTCAACTCGCCCGAGAGTCAACTCGCCTAAGGTCTACTTTTCCAAAAATTTCCACACTTTCTATTTTTCAAAATATTAAAACATCTTATTTTTCGCAAAAGAAATTTCTCTTTAAAACTGTTCGCCAGAGTCAGCTCGCCCTTCACGGCTCGCCCCTGACTAACTCGACAAGACGGCGAACTATTATTCGCCCGCCACTCAGCTTTCATAACAAAAGTGGTCGCCCGCCACAATTTTATAAGAGATTTGGCTCGCCCGCCAATACCAAGAATTTATATTTTCCATTTTCAAATGTTAAAATGGCTAATTTTTCCTCAAGAAAAATACCACCGAAAATCAATTCGCCATGGTCAGCTCGCCAGCCCAGCTTGTCCATGGTCACTCCAAACGGGTGAACATGTATTCGCCCGCCAATCATTCTTTTAAAACGTTAAGTAAAAGTGGCTCAACCTCAGTGGCTCGCCAACAACTTTCTCAAATTAGGGGTCGCCCGCCCCAAACAAAATATAAAAGGGTTCGCCCAAATGGTTCGCCCGCCTTTTATTAAAACAAGGGTTGTTCGCCCGCCAGTACCAATTGGTTTAGAAATATCATAAGGGTCGGCTTAGTAGCTCGCCCAATATCAAATAAATTCCTCAAACAATGCATGTCAGAAAACAAAACATTTAACTTAATATTTTTACAAAATTTACTCCACAGGACATGCATCTCTTCACACACATCTCCCTTACCTGGTCCAACGAAGCCTTGCTTGGCCCTGCTTCCTGCTCGCCAATTGCCATTTCCCATTCTCGGCTGTAAAAATGATTTATTAAAATTATTAATATTTTCCTTTTCCAAATTTCCAATATATTGTACGACTTAAAATCAAATCGCTCGCCCGTAAGGGGTCTTATTCGCCCTATCGAGCTCGCCATTCTTCAATGGCTTACCCACATCATCTCACCCTCATATATTGTCTTAAATGTGGGCGTCAAACACAACTTAACTCGCCATTCACATTGGCTTATATGTGGGAGTTCGCCCGCCATTTATACTCGCCCAATGCCTCACGCATTTGAGCTCGCCCATTATTTCACTTCACTAGAATTGGACGATCTCGCCCATTTACACAGAATTTACCTTGGCGAGTTCCTTATTATCTACTCGCCTCATTGGCGATTACTAATTTTCATCATTGGCGAACACAATAGTCACCATTCTCGTCACTTATTCCATTATTTTCCTTGTTTTCATATTCTCCAAAGATCTAACCAAAAACAAAACTGTATCTATGTTTATTACTGCATAAAACATAGAAATCTATCATTGAGCATCAAGAAAACCTCAGAAAATATGAAACTCACCTCAACCAACCGCACTTCCAGAACAGACTGCTTCCTGTCTCATGTTGGCCTTCCTTTTGCTTATTCCTTCAGCTCCTCAACTATGAAGGAAAGGCTTTATAAGCAGGTTCATGTGTTTTGGCCAACTGAAGAGTGAAGCTCAGTAAATCAAGTATGACAGAAACGGAAGGAATAACATAAGCTCTCGTGAAGAAGATGAAGTTTGCCAAATGAGTTTTCCTCAAGCCTTTCTCCTTATATAACCATGCTCAACCAATCAATAGCTACCGCCTGTCCCTTATCCTGTTTCTTTCATCATTGTTCACGTCTTTCATGCATTTAAGGCATGAAGAAAACTGCAGTTCAAAGTGGCGTGGAAGTCTCCCTTTCACACGCCTTTTTCTGCTTCTGTTGACTTTGTTTTATTTCTCAACCAATCAGGTAAATTCCTTACTGACTTCAACCTCTTATCCGTTAATTCTCTTCAACCGTGTGACTTATAAGTCAATTTTGGCTGCCAATTGTTTTGATTCTCTTTTCATTTGTCCCTCTATTTGGGTAACCACCTTACTCGCCCAATACATGCCTTGGGCTATCACAACACACACGGAAATCATCCAATTTCGTCCTTGGCGAACTCATTCGCCCAACCAAAGAGCAACCAACTCGCCAATTGCTAAGATTCCCCACATTTGGAAATTTTTATTTAGCATTTTAATTTCTTCAAATTGGTGAGGGCGATCGGGAGCCCTCGCAGATTTTGGGTAACTAATATACTCGCCCTCGCCATTATCCATTGGCGATCTGCTCGCCCATTGGCGAACATACTACCTTCTCGCCCTTTGGCGAGCTGAACAACATTCTCGCCCATACGTTATTTCACCATAATTGCTCCATTTGTAACCAAAGTTAAGGTGCTTTTCATCAAAATATAAATCTTTATTTATTTTTTACTTAATTTCCAATATCCATTTTATGAAATTAAGGTCTACAGTAGGGTAAAATCAGATCTTACACCAGTAGACTGCTAATTCTCGGAGAACATTCTGTTTCAAAACCAGTCGACTGCTATTTGGACCAGTCGACTACCCTGTTGTATTTTGAAAAATAAAAATAATTGAATTTAAGGGAAAGAAATTCAATAAGGCAAAACGTGGTGTAGCAGTCGACTGCCATATATGACCAGTCGACTGCCTATTTGAAAGAAAGGTTTTTGAGAACCTGTTTTAAGAAAAGATAATTGTACTTGTTGAAAACCTATACAAATAAGGTTTTGGAGACTATGAATCTCTCGAAACAGCATGCACATTATTTGGTACTTGTACTTGACTGAGGAGCTCTAGTCCAGCCCTCAGACCCGCAGTACGGCACCTGACTAGTGAAACTGTGGGCTATAGACAATGGCCATGAGTCTCTTATTTGATTCGGCTTTGGGGAGGATCCCTGGCCCATACGTGGGTACGCTATTTATTTGATATCTCTCAGGATTATCCCTTATGGGATATATTTGCGGTATCCTCATGAGATCCTTATATTGGATTATCCCTTACGGGATATATTTTCTGTATCCATCGTCTCTCTGGATTATCCTTAAAGGATATATTTGTTGTATCCATGATGAGAATTACTTGGTGCATGAATCTGTCGGATATAAATTGTCTCCCATCTATTTGAAAGTATTTGATATTTGCGAAAGGAATATACGACCTACGCTTTATAATGATTTTACATGACATTATAGAGCCAAGCAGGAAAACTGCATATAGTGATATAGTACGCTCTTTTACATAAGTTTCTTACTGAGCGTAAACTCACTTCTTTACAAATATTTTTCATACAGATTACTTGAAGTAATTCCGCTCCGGGTAGAGGAGCATCTTTTGGGATTTTGAGATACCTTCGAGACACGCTTCCTACTTATCCCTTGAAGGTATATGTAGTTGGCCGTTACTTCGGCTAATGTACAGTATGATACTACAGTTTTGTATATGTGGGGGAAATTAGGTTGTTTGAATATTTGAGATCCTGATGTACATGGCACATGTTTATAAATGAAAAATTTTATGCATGTGAAAATGGATATTATACTCTGATAAAAATGCATCATGCATAACAGTAAGGAAGATTGACATCGGATAAACTAGTCGATTTATTTGTTATTTGAAGTAAGAGTTAGTTGCTATTTGATTAGTGATGAGGATGTCACAGATTGGTATCAAAGCCGGTTCGACTGAAGTTTATCGATGTCAATAAGCTAGAATTAGAGTAATTCCCCAATGTACTGTACTAGTTTACTTGATTTTGAGCAGTATAATGGTTTAAGGTTATACTAAATGATGTTATTTGATCATGAACCTAATAGAATGAGTACTAGAAGGAGGGGTACTAAACGAGGACGAGGACGGGGTCGTGATGAACCGCCCCAGACACAGTCTTCTCTTCCATCTCTACCGCATAGCCCGAATACGAGGCTAGCTAAAATGGAGAAACATATGGAAAATATGGCCGCAATGTTCACCTAGTTTATGGCTAATTTTTCGAACGTGGCCGCAAATGCACCAGCAGTTACCCCTACAGTACCTTCTACTCCGGTGGTACAACCCCCACAAGTCCCAGATAATGAGAGGTGAGATCCTACGGCTTACTGCAGTGTGGCACTGATAAAGGAGTTTAAGAAGTTGGATCCGCCAAAGTTCAAAGGGGACAGTGACCCATTGGTTGCGAAAAATTGGATGAAAGCAGTCACCAAGGCATTTGGGTACTTGGGTTGCACTGAAAAAGAAAAAGTAGGATTGGCCGCCTACTTGCTAGTGGATGAGGCCGAACCATAGTGGCAGGCTACGCAGACAGTATTAGAGGCTAAACATACCGAAGTAACGTGGGATAGATTCGTAGAAGCTTTTAATGAACAATATGTCCCACGTACTGCTCAGAAGAGACTACAGGTTGAGTTTTTGAACTTGACTCAGGGAAACATGACGGTTAGCCAATATGAGTCGAAGTTCATTAAACTGAGCAGATTTGATCCTGAAGTACTGAGAAGAGAGGATCATAAGACCTACAAGTTCATGGAGGGATTGAGACCTTTCATCAGGTCAAAGCTATACCCATTGGATATCACTACATATGGAGAGGCAGTCCGTAAAGCTCAACTGTGTGAGCAGGATTATGAGTTTCATCAGGCAGACTTCCGAGCGAGAAATAAGGGTAAAGAACCCATGAAGCGGAAGTCAGATGAGAAAGCCTCGAGTGATAGATACCCATCTAGGAGGAATAGGCCTTATGACAGAGCCTCAATAGGTAAGCAAGTTTGTTATAAGAAAACAAATTGTCTTCATTTAATGGTTATATGGAACTATGTCAAATAGGAGTTATGATGATTATGATACAGGAACTCCGAGATCCACCGGGATCAAAATAGGTGATGAGAGATCCCAACATCCAGTTGGTAGTACCGCTAGCTCACCGAGGAGTACGATGCCGAGGTGTGTGCAATGCGGAAAATTTCATGGAACACAGCCTTGCCGGTTGGCAAGTGGGGCGTGCTATTGGTGTGGTGAACAAGGACATAGAATTAAAGATTGTCCCAAGATAAATCAGAGGGCACCTGAAGAGTCAGAAAAGACCCTTTAACCACAACCTAAGACCACACAACCCCAGCGTAAGGCCACAGCGGCAGAGAAAGGAAAGGCGCCCGTGACTTAGGGACGGGTATTTGCTATTGACAAGGAGTCCGCTGATGCTTCATCGAAGATGATTCAGGGTAAGATTTACCTTAATGATACATATGTCCTTGCTTTATTTGATCCGGGCTCTACGCACTCTTTTATTTCCCCTATGGCTACTAGGAGATTAAATGTGAGCCTGAGCATTTAGGAGGATTGCTACAAATAATTACTCCATTTAGGGAATCCCAAATGACGAACATAGTGTATCGTAATTGTAAGCTACGGGTAGGAGAAAGAGAATCACTAGCTGACCTAATCCTATTAAATATGTATGAATTTGATGTTATATTAGGAATGGATTGGTTAGCTGAGAATCATGTGATGATAGATTGTCATGCTAAGAGCGTGATCTTTTCCTCTCCCGTTAGCCATGTTGTAAAGTTTGCGAGTATTTAATACAAAAGCATAATTGCTTGTTTGACTTAATTGAGATTTATACTTGTGATGTGAAGGATTTATAGCATACGTGGGATACATAGATCAGAAATGTCCCGAACTTGATGAAATTCCAGTAGTTAAGGAATTTTTCGAGGTATTTCCGGATGATCTTCCAGGACTTCCTCCGAATAGGGAAGTGGAGTTCACTATCGATTTGGTGCCGGGGACGGAGCCCATTTCGAGATCTCCCTATCGGATAGCGCTGGTGGAATTGGAAGAACTGAAGAAACAGCTTCATGAGTTGCTAGACAAGGGATTCATACGACCCAGCGTATCCCCTTGGGGTGCTCCTGTGCTATTTGTTCGGAAGAAAGATGGTAGTATGCGATTGTGCATTGACTACCGATGGTTGAATAAGGTGACCATCAAGAACAAGTATCCTCTTCCCAGGATTGACGACTTGTTTGATCAGCTTAAGGGTGCACAAGTCTTTTTCAAGATAGACTTGAGGTCGAGATATCATCAGTTGAAGATTCGAGATGAAGATATCCCTAAGACAGCATTCCGGACACGGTATGGTCACTATGAATTTCTAGTGATGCCGTTTGGTTTGACCAATGCACCCGCAGCCTTTATGAACTTGATGAACGATGTGTTTAAGCAATACTTGGACCAGTTTGTCATTGTCTTCATCGATGACATCTTGGTGTACTCGAGGTCACGGGAAGAGCATGAGCAACATTTGAGGATTGTTTTGGAGACCCTCAGAGATCGAGGACTGTATGCCAAGCTAAGTAAATGTGAGTTTTGGCTCAATTATATCTCCTTTTTAGGTCACATAATCAGTAAAGATTGATCCATCAAAGATTGAAGCGTTGGTTCAATGGGAGAGACCGAAGACTGTCACAGAGATTAGGAGTTTCTTGGGTTTAGCTGGCTACTATAGAAGATTTGTAGAGGGTTTCTCGAAGCTAGCTGCTCCACTGACGCGCTTGACACACAAAGAGGTGAAGTATGAATGGAATGAAGCTTGTGAGCAAAGTTTCCAAGAGTTGAAGCGCAGGTTAACGACTGCACCTATCCTCACCATTCCTAGTGGTTCAGGAAGATTTGCAGTATATAGTGATGCCTCAGGGCAAGGTTTGGGATGTGTGTTAATGCAGCATGGTAAGGTAGTGGCATATGGTTCTAGACAGTTAAGGGACCATGAGAAGAACTACCCGACTCATGACTTGGAGTTAGCTGCAGTAGTATTTGCTCTGAAGATATGGAGGCATTACCTATATGGTGAGAAATTTCAGATTTTTACGGATCATAAAAGTCTGAGATACTTATTCTCCTAGAAGGAGTTGAACATGAGGCAAAGAAGGTGGCTAGAGCTTTTGAAGGACTATGATTGTGAGATCATGTACCACCTAGGGAAAGCTAATGTGGTGGCGGATGCTCTGAGCCGTAAGCATGTAAGTATAGTGGCTTGTATGATGATAAGAGAATATGGGTTGCTTGAACAGTTTGCAAGCCTTAATTTAAGTGTTACACCTCTTGAGCAATTTGGAATGATGGCTAGCTTGAGAATTGAGCCAGAATTGATGGACAGAATCCGGGTTGCTCAGAGAGAGGATGTCCAGTGTATTGAGGCTATAGAGGAAATTCAATCGGGTATGACCTCAGAATTCCATATGGGTGAGGATGAAATTTTGAGGTTTAAGAGTCGTATATGTGTTCCTAATGATGATGAATTGAAGAAGTTGATCTTGACTGAAGCACATGCCACTAAATACACATTGCATCCAGGAAATACGAAGATGTATCACAATCTTCGCAAGGTGTATTGGTGGAAGGGCATGAAGAGAGACATAGCTGAATTTGTAGCGAAATGTCTAACGTGCCAACAAGTTAAGGTAGAGCACCAAAGACCAGCAGGTTTGTTGCATCCTCTACCTATACTTATGTGGAAATGAGAGCACATTACGATGGACTTTATTATAGGATTGCCCAGAACCAAGAGAAATCATGATGGTATTTGGGTGATCGTGGATAGATTGACAAGTCAGCTCACTTCCTGCCTATGAAGTCAACGGTACACTCAATGATTTGGCAGATATGTATCTAAAAGATGTCGTAAGACTACATGGTGTTCCAGTGAGCATCACTTCTGATAGAGATTCCAGGTTTACTTCCCATTTTTGGGAGCATTTTCAGGAAGCCATGGGATCTCAGCTGAATTTTAGCACAACTTTTCATCCGCAGACTGATGGGCAGTCCGAGCGCACTATTCAGACGCTCGAGGATATGTTGAGAGCTTGTGCTTTGGATTTTAAAGGCTCATGGGACAACCATCTGCCATTGGCTGAGTTTGCTTATAATAATAGCTATCATGCAAGCATCGGGATGGCACCATATGAAGCTCTGTATGGCAGAAGGTGTCGATCTCCGATTGGGTGGGAAGAAGTAGGTGAGCAAAGGTTATTGGCTCCAGATTTAGTCGAGCAAGCCTCTGAGGATATTAAACTGATTTGTCAAAAACTCAAGACAGCTCAGAGTCGACAAAAGAGTTATGCAGATGCTCGACGGAGGCCACTTGAGTTTTTGGTTGGAGATTTTGTATTTTTGAAAGTTTCTCCATCCAAAGGAATCATGAGATTTGGCCGACGAGGTAAGCTGAGTCCTCGCTACATCGGACCATTTGAGATCCTAGATCGTGTTGGAGATGTGGCCTATAGGTTGGCACTACCTCCGAAGTTATCGGGAGTACACAATGTCTTTCATGTGTCAATGCTTCGGAAATATAATCCAGATCCGTCTCATGTCATTGAATATGAACCCATGGAGATTCGAGAAGACATGAGTTATGTAGAGAAACCGATTTGGATTTTGGATAGAAAGGATAAGGTGCTAAGGTGCTAAGGTCTAAGACGATTCCATTGGTTAAAGTTTTCTGGCAGTACCATACGACAAAAGAAGCTACATGGGAGCTAGAGAGCTTAATGAGAGAGAAGTATCTGGAATTATTTAAGACATAACCTTACTTGAATTTGGAGGACCAAATTCTCTAAGGTGGGGAGAATGTGAAATCCCCAATTTTCTGTAATTTTCCTATACTTGTACAGTTTTCCAACTTGAATTAATGGAATAAATATGAATTTTCTGATATATATATATATGGTGTATGGGACATAAGAGGAATTAAAGGAATTGAGGGTCAAATAATCAAAGGTCAAAGGGGTCAAAGGAGGTGGTCAATGGCTGAGATGATGAGAATGCATTAATGGGCATTAAATGAAATAACATGACTCATCATCATCATCTCTTGCACCCCACGACAGCACCCATCTCCCTCTCCCTCTCGTTGCTTCAATTTTTCTCTTAAGTGTCCAAGTTTCTCACCTTGACAAACCACCATCTCATGCCATCGATTCGTTAAGCTTCTCTAATGAAAAACGATCCTTATCGATAGCCTAACCTATGCCTTTAATATGAAAGGTTGAATCCAAGTGAGTAAGGAGATCTAAAATCCTGAATTTTTGGTGAATTGCAAAGGTAAGAGAGTTAAATGGTTTTAGTTGATTTTATTGAGGGTTTGGAGTTTATAGAGTTGGTCTAGTATGTTTATTAAGTTTTAAATTGTCATGATGGTTATAGCTTGAAGAAGTGAAAAAGGACAAGGGTTGATTCTATCAAGCTTGTGGATTAATCTTAATCGAGGTAAGGAATTTATGTAACGGACGTAAGGTGGCTATATCCGCATGTTTTAATGTGATTTTGATGGTTTTGGAGAGAAGCACCAGTTGTCTTATGCAGGAAAAATGACATTTTCGAACTTGTCTCCTAGTACCAATTAGGTTAGGAGCAGCCGACTGCCTTAAGTAGCAGCCGACTGCCTAAGGACAACCAAAACGTTGTTTCTCGAAAACCGACTCAAACCAGTCGACTGCTATGTAAGCCAGTCGACTGCTAATTACCTAGAAGCATTCTGTTTCAAACCAGTCGACTGCTATATGGGACAGTCGACTGCTATTTGCCAAAATGCATTTTGTTTCAAAACCAACCGACTGCCAAGGGGGCCAGTCGACTGCTAATTCTCGGAGAACATTCTATTTCAAAACAAGTCGACTGCTATTTGGACCAGTCGACTGCCCTATTGTATTTTGAAAATAAAAATAATTGAATTTCAAAAAAGGGAAAGAAATTCATTAAGGCAAAACGTGGTGTAGTAGTCGACTACCATATATGACCAGTCGACTGCCTATTTGAAAGAAAGGTTTTTGAGAACCTGTTTTAAGAAAAGATAATTGTACTTGTTGAAAACCTATACAAATAAGGTTTTGGAGACTATAAATCTCTCGAAAGAGCATGCACATTATTTGTTACTTGTACTTGACTGAGGAGCTCTAGTCCAGCCCTCAGACCCGCAGTACGGCACCTGACTAATGAAACTGTGGGCTATAGACAATGGCCATGAGTCTCTTATTTGATTCGGCTTTGGGAAGGATTCCTGGCCCATACGTGGGTACGCTATTTATTTGATATCTCTCAGGATTATCCCTTACGGGATATATTTGCGGTATCCTCATGAGATCCTTATATTGGATTATCCCTTACGGGATATATTTGCTGTATCCATCGTCTCTCTGGATTATCCTTAAAGGATATATTTGTTGTATCCATGATGAGAATTACTTAGTGCATGCATCTGTCGGATATAAATTGTCTCCCATCTATTTAAAAGTATTTGATATTTGCGAAAGGAATAAACGACCTATGCTTTATAATGATTTTACATGACATTATAGAGCCAAGTAGGAAAACTGCATATAGTGATATAGTACGCTCTTTTACATAAGTTTCTTACTGAGCGTAAACTCACTCCTTTACAAATATTTTTCATACAGATTACTTGAAGTAATTCCGCTCCGGGTAGAGGAGCATCTTTTGGGATTTTAAGATACCTTCGAGACACGCTTCCTACTTATCCCTTGAAGGTATATGTAGTTGGCCGTTACTTCGGCTAATGTACAGTACGATACTACAGTTTTGTATATGTGGGGGAAATTAGGTTGTTTGAATATTTGAGATCCTGATGTACATGGCACATGTTTATAAATGAAAAATTTTATGCATGTGAAAATGGATATTATACTCCGATAAAAATGCATCATGCATAACAGTAAGGAAGATTGACATCGGATAAACTAGTCGATTTATTTGTTATTTGAAGTAAGAGTTAGTTGCTATTTGGTTAGTGATGATGATGTCACATAACTCTTAACCCGTCGAATACCATGTTAAAAACATTTACAATAAATCATGTTTATCAAATGTTTCATTTGGTATAAAACAAAATTTATTTACAATACTTTCAAACATTTCAGACCATTTCAATACGATAAAACTCAAAACACTTCATAGTCGTTCGATTTTAAAACATTCAAACTATACATTCTTTCGAATCAATTAAACAGTAAAACAATGCACTTTAAAACCATATCAAACAATGTCTATGATGCAAGTGATGCAATGATGCATGATTAAACACATGCAAATACACTATCATTCTAGTTCAATTCTATATTCAAACATAATTATTTCAATACGATTGCTGAAATCAAACATTTGCTCTTCAATATTCATAAAACAATTTCAAAACATTTCTTTTGATTCAATAACAGTTGATCATATCAATCATTTCACTTCAAAATCCACTTGATCATTTCGATAAATTTTCGATCGATAAATCAAATCGACAACTTCAAACATATTCTTAAAAATCACTAATAAGTCTATCATTCAAATGCTTCTTTTGAAATCATACACCTTTCAAACAATTACTTTTCCTATTTGAAACCTTTACAAAAATTTTGACACAACCTTTTAGAAAATGGAACCTTTTATAGTTCAAAACAATAGTGTTTCATTATATCCCAGTCCAATTCGTTTACAAAATATATTTACTTTTCTATCAAGCAATCGTACATTAACAAATCAAATCATCATCCACTTATCATCTCTCAAACCTTAATTACATCAAACGTCATTCTTTCTTTAAAACCATGAGCAATTCAAACCATACAACTCCTGACACAATCTAAAAATCTAATCATTTAAAACATTATTTTAATCATTAAACCTCAATTTCTTTGTCAATAAACCAAACAAAACAAATTCAAAATGTAGACATGATATCATCCTACTTCTTCTATATATGTTCCTTACAAATTTCCAATCACAATGTAGTATACAATCCCAGCTCTCGTAGGCAATTGTATATAAGCAAGCATATATCCGCTTATAGTTTTCTTAATGCCAAATACTTTGAGGCTGTAAAATGGTATCAACACACGATCAAAATTTGATATTCATTTTACAAAGAATGTTCTAAACTTTAACATCTTACATATTTTCTAATGCAATAGCAAATCCAATCTACTTTCTACTGGACGCCAAAACTACAACTATAATCAAAATTAGTCCTTTTCGAACATAACTTCACTAATAGTCTTTCTATCATTATTACAACATTCTATAACCACTAACTTAACAAATTAAGTAGGGAAATCCTACAATCTTAGCTTGGCCGAATACATACCCTTACCATTCATTGTGTTTCTTTTAATTCTAACACTATGGCTAGGTCCATCGATCTCTTTACAATCATTCTATACCATCCATACATTAAAATCATATTCAAATCCCATAAACCCTCTCTTGGCCGAAACCTTAAGGAACCCCTACAATCATTTTTGCAACAATCAAATATCATATACATATTATACTAACTCTAAATAATGCCATGAAAACATTGAAATAAAAAACCCATAGCTCTTTCTCTCACCTCTCCTTTATGCTGCCACTTTGAAGAGCCAAAACACCATGAATTCTTCTTCTCCAAGGGTTGATTCCAAGATATGTGGTAAAGGGTGATGAGATGAGCAAGTTTCCTTTAGGGTGGAGAGGCCTTAGAGCTTGGAAGATGATGTTTTCAAGCTTTCTCTCTTTAGCATAAAAACTTGATAAAGAAATGAAAATGGTGAGAGACGTGGCCGGCCAAATGAAGAAGGAAATGAGAAATATCTCATTTATTCATTTTTTAATAATAATAAAATATCTCTTAAGGCCTAATTACCATAATGCCCTCTTATAATATCGATAATTCCATCTATATCCTTACACAATATAATATTGTTAAATATATTTATAAAAATTCAAATTTATTTTTATTTATTTATAAAATATATTTTATTTAATATATTTAAGTTAAAACGTTGACTTTTGGTGGGATTTAACTTGTTAAAAGGGTAAAATTATCAAAATAACCCTAAGCGATCATTCACGTTATTTTTTGTATTTTCGTGTGATTTAGTCTACGGATTGAAACTAGGTGAGACTTCTTTACACAAAGGTTTGACTATAATTGTTTGTTGCTCAAAAGTTAGACCAGACTGACCGTTATTCAAAAATATTTTTCGGCCTATGGACACAACCATCATCTTTTAATTTGTTACACACTTCCCAAAACATGCTCAAACGAAGGCATTTCTAGATGCAGATTCTTGCAATCTCAATATTTCACTCTAAATATCATTATTCTAGGGTCTCATTTCGATATGGACAGTAAAATTCTTTATGGGGCCCACATTGTGTACTTCTCCAATCTTTACTGAACAGACCCTTTATTTAGAAATCTTAGATATCAACTCTCACTTTTCGATTTCTACACTCTTTAACTTATATTGGGTATTAGAGAAATAGGGTTCTCACACTCTCTCCTCCTTAAAAGGA
Source organism: Heritiera fomes (assembly GCA_032173925.1). Lineage (NCBI taxonomy): Eukaryota > Viridiplantae > Streptophyta > Magnoliopsida > Malvales > Malvaceae > Heritiera > Heritiera fomes. The sequence goes on along the minus strand of JAPDPM010000001.1, from coordinate 19,740,514 downwards.
ATTTGGTCCTTCAATTTCAATACAAATTTAATACAAGTACTTCGATGGTTTAATACTCTAAGACTTGTCAATTCAATATACATTCTTAACAATCAATACCTTCACTCATTCATATCAACGCTCCTATACAATGTTTATACCATTCAGTAACGATCCTCTTGCATCTTTTAATCTTTATCAATTTCCCTATCAATAATATCTTATATGATCATTCTCTCACCTTCAAGCAATGCATTTCACCATCAATCATTTTCGATCATTCAATACCTAATGCCATAATACTTCCATACAATATCTATATCAATCATCAAAATCCAGTCATATATTCTAGTCGATCATCAATTTTCTATGCAAAACGGATATTCCAGTACATTTTCTAAACATTATTCGCAATTTATATCCAAGCAGTGCATAGCTATATGAGATGTAAGTCAATTCTAATCTATTTACATTGACATGTACTAGACAAACCTTACTCTAATACCACTTCTATCACGATTGGAATCGTGAAATTTCGGACTAAATTCTTTCATTTTTACTATTTCAACACAATCAATTTCCATTCACATTTATTTTCGTTTGGTTTGTATTCGACTTCAGTGTAATTTCATTCAATTAATTCCATTTACTATCATCTCTATGTCATAAAATTATTTATAGCAACTATCAAACATATTATCAGGATTGAACCTAAAATACCATAATTGTATTTCATATAGGTTAACTTAGTTTTAAATACACCATACTAGTCTCTTATTGACTTTTTGTACATTATACTATGTGATTTACATCCAAACTATAAATACATTTGCTATGCACAGACTATCTGGATACAAAAGCATAACATATGTCTTATACCTTTTTACTCAATATAGTAGGCTTCTAGAGCTTACTTCTCCTAATCTTGTAAATCGTAGCGATCGTGTCATTGACAATAAGTTGAAAGGATAGTAAAGGGGTAAGCTTTAAGTCCAATAAGAAACACTTATAAAAGAAAGGATATCATGCTAACTGTATGCAAGTATCCTATATCTATCTTACAATGACAATTACAATTATTAACATCAAACGATACTCAAAAGGAATAGATATTATAATCGGTTAGAGATACCAGGTTGAGTACAGAAAGATGCTTTAAAGCACCTCACTTGTCCCAACCCCTAAGTTTGATTATAGGGATTCTATTATGTAATGAAAATATTCAATGCGTGCATTTAATAACATTTCAAAATCCCTTTCGATGCAATGCAATTTCATCAAATGTTCGTTTTCAGACTTATGCAATCATTCAGTTCAATACAATGCCAAAACATGTACTTTTCAAATCATAACGGTGCAATACTCTTAAATCGATCAATCGTATTAAAACTATAGCCAATACTTTACAACATTTCAGTACTATTAATATCATTTCCAAATCAATAAGACCCAATCAATGTGATTCAGTCAATCATTCATTTCCAATCGATACAATCATTTAACATGGAGACAGTAACCTTCCAATAGAATGCGAAATAAGGTTCCGAATGAGAAATAATAGTAAGATATATAGCCATAGTCAAGGGGGTGTCCACTGTGTGCACTGATCAGGTGACATCTGAGACTATTGAAGACATGATCAAAGTAAATTAGCGAACAATAAACCTTATAGTACCATTAAGTAGATGATATAGAGATGGTTGCAGACTTGCTCAAGCTCTAAGAGCAAACAATCAATCGGTTGCTCGGTCGATAATGTATGATTACCGAAGGCAACTATGGGAAGATTCCATATCTCAAAACATTTACTTGATTCCCGTAAACACTATACATATTATATGTTTAAACATAGTATGATAATACATTCGAAACTCAAACTTTGGGAACCAAGTTCATTTTACTTTTCCATGGGTTCAAACGGTGAGGTACACTGTGTAGCTCTCAGCTCATTTAGGAATCTAAAGGTAAATTCCACGGTCTTAAAGGATCTCATGTAGTATGTAGTTCCCAGAGGACTCTAGAGGTGACACAACATAACTCTCAAACCGTAGAATATCATGTTAAAAATAGTTAAGATAAACCATCTTTATCAAACGTTTCATTCAGTATAAAACAAAACTCATTTACAATACTTTTAAAAATTTCAAACCATTTCAATATGATAAAACCCAAAACACTTCATAGTCGTTTGATCTTTAAAGTATTCAACTATGCATTCTTTCAGATCAATTAAACAATAAAAACAATGCACTTGAAAACCATCATGCATAATTATTGAAAAACTATCAAACAATGTCTATGATGTGAGCAATGCAACCATGCATGATTAAATACATGTAAACACACTATCATTCCAGTTCAATTCTATATAGTTTCTCGAAATTCCAAACTTAATTCTTTCAATACGATTGTTGAAATCAAACATTTACCCTTAAATATTCATAAAATAATTTCAAAACATTTCTTTGGGTTCGATAATAGTTGATCATTTCAATCATATCACTTCAAAATCCACTCGATCATTTCGATAAATTTTCAATCGATAAATCAAATCAATATATTCAAACATATTCTTAAAAATCAATAATAAATCTATCGTTCAAATGCTTTTTTTGAAATCATACACCTTTCAAGCAATTACTTTTCCTACTTAAAACTTTTATAAAAATTTCAGCAGCATAACCTTTTAGAAAATAGAACCTCTTGCAGGTTCAAAACAATAGTATTTCATTATATCCCAATCTAGTTCATTTATAAAATATATTTAGTTTTCTGTCCATCAATTGTACATTAACGAATCAAATCATCATTCACTTATCATCTTTCAAACCTTAAATACATTAAATGTCATTTTTTTCATCAAAACCATGAGCAATTCAAACCTTACAACTCCCAACACAATCTAAAAATCTGATCATTTAAAACATTATTTAAATCATTAAACATCAATTTCTTCGTCAATAAACCGATAAAAACAAATTCATAAAGCAGACATGATATCATCCTTTTTATTCTATATATGTTCCTTACCAATTTCCAATCACAGAGCAATATACAATATCAACTCTCGTAGGCAATTGTAAATAAGCGAGCATATATTCGCTTATAGTTTCCTTAATGCCACTTACTTCGGGGCTGCAAAACAATATCAACATACAATCAAAATCCAATATCCCTTTTACAAAGAATGTTCTAAACTTTAAGATCTTGCATATTTTCTAATATAGCAAGAAATCCGATCTATTTCTTACCGGATGCCAAAACTATAACTACAGTAAAAACTCGTCCTTTTTTTAATCTGACCTTACCAACAATCTTTTTGTCATTAGTACAACATTTTATAACCATTAACTTAACAAATTAAGCATGGAAACCCTGCAATCTTAGCTTGGCCGAATACATACCCTTACCATTCATTATGTTTCTTTCAATTTTAACACTATAGCTAGCTCCATCGAATTCTCTACAATCATTCTATACCATCCATACATTAAAATCAGATTGAAATCCCATAAACTCTCTTGGCCAAAACCTTAGGGAACCCCTACAATCATTTTTGCAACAATCTAATATCATACACATGTTATACTAACTCTAAACAATGCCATGAAACCATTGAAATATTATTTTATATATTCATAAAAATTCAGATTTTTTTATTTATAAATATATTTATTTAATATGTTTAAGTCAAAACTTTGACTTTTGGTAAGATTTAACTTGTTATTTTTGGTAGGATTTAACATAATAACCCTAAGCGATCATTCGCGTTATTTTTGGCATTTTCGTGTGGTTCAATCTATGGATTGATGCTAGGTGAGACTTCTTCACACAAAGATTTGACTATAACTGTCTGTTGGTCAAAAGTCAAACTAGATTGACATTATTCAGAAATATTTTTCTAGCCTATGGATAAAACCATCATTTTTGAATTTTTACACACTTCCCAAAACATGCTCAAAGGAAGGAATTTTGAGATGCAGATTCTTACAATCTCAATATTTCACTCCAAATATCATTATTCTAGGGTCTCATTTCGATCTAGATAGTAATAGTCTTTGTGGGGCCCACATTGGGTATTTCCCAATCTTCACCGAATAGACCCTTTATTTTGAAATCTTAGCGATCAACTCTCGCCTTTCAATTTCTACACTCTTAACTTATATTAGGTATTGGGAAAATGGGATTTTCACACAAACTCAATGGTAATAGTACCATCTCTATTTGTGGTATAGGTAGGGCCAAAGTGAGAAATGGGTTTGTTTGCTTTCAAAGGTTTCATAAGCAGCTATCGATGATTTAGGAATCAAGGTAGCTAGTTCTTTATTTGGAAGATGGACGCACTTAGGGACTTTGTCTGCTATTTCAAGCTTTACAAAAACAGTTTCACCATAGTTGGGCATCGGGAGATTTTTGGCATGATTTTGGATTCTGTAGGCCATTTGGTAATGTAATGTTGCTTTACACCCTTTCATTTTTTTTCCAACGATCTGAACTTGAACTTTAGAGGGTCCAAGAGAGTTGGATCCTGAAGAGACATGTTATAGTTGGGAAACACTATGAGGAAAACAATTCTCGTATTGAGCTTCGTCTCAACAATGCCTAGAACAACATCCTATGAAGAAAATAGTTCCTGCATTGAGTGTTGTCTCAACAATGCCTAGAACAGCATGCTTGTATGCTTTGAATCTTGTGTACTTAATGCAAGGTATTATCACTAAAAAGTAGAAACAATTTTATTATTGTCTAGAGATGATTCACTTTTAATTAATGTAGTAATTAAAATTGTTTAGTTTTTATTTTTTTCGTATGTATTTCTCTTCTTTTTGTCAAACTCCTATTGGAATATTATTAAAACATTAAGAAAATTTGAAAAAGAACCTCATAAAAAATTTTTAATTTGTATGTACTTTACATAAAAATGAATCATTCCGACCCAAAAGATTGATTTAGTGGTGTAAGGTCCTACTAAATTCTTGAGTTACTATGATCCATAACGAAAAGTCCTATATTTGAATTCTTATTAGATCAAATTCCTTTAGGTCAACGCTAGTCATGTAGCGCAAGCATGGGTTAGTCTCAACCCAAAATGGTATTTTTACACCTCGCAGTTAAAAAAAAGAAAAAGAACCATTCCAACTATTGCTTGATTTGGGGTTTCATGTATTATTCCATATATTTAATGGCCAAAGAAATTTAGTAAAATAGGACAAAATTAACTTAGTTGGAACCTTGAGATTAGAATGGTTAGGAAGCAAATGCAGATTCATTTTCAAGAGTGATGTAAATTTGATAGCAGTTTAATATGTCGTGCACGTGATGTGAATTTAAAGCAAATGACCATTCTTTTTTCATACATTTCACAAATACCTTTTTCCCACAAATCTGGAAATTTAGAATTTGAAAATTTTGAAGAGTTTTACACGTGGTATAAAATAGATGGTAAGCTCGATGAAATTTCTCAATGTCTCAAAGAAAAAGGGAGCTCCTAATTCAAATTAGGACATGTGCTTTGTTCAGAATTACTTACTGTTCTAGAATTTAGGTTTTTTTTTTTTATGAAAGAATTTATGTGCTTTGTTCAGAATTTAGGTTTTGCTTGATAAGAAAGATGGAAAAGGTTGAAGATGAAAAATTTGCTAATTTAATGGTTAAGCTACAAAATAGAAAAATGGTTATGAAATCTAACCATTAGATTATTAAATTTTTTATTCTCGCCTCTTTTCATCCTTCCTATCAAGTAAAACCTTAATGATTTCAAACGCATATAAATATTTTTGCTTTATTTTATTTTCAAATATTAAATAATGAAAACTGCATATGAATATTTATTTTATTTATTATCAAAGAATGCGGTCCAATTAACAATAATAATCCAAACCGAAACATTTTAATTTTGAATCGTTCAAAAATTTATTCAAAATTTAAATTATTTTGAGATTTTCTTTTTCTGAATCCAGACTTGAATTAAAATAGGATTAGTGAAAGTCTTGACTCTTGAATGGTTGGGGACTAAAAAGTGATCGATGCTGTCAAACGATTACATCAGCTAGGATTTTAAAGCTTAAACTGACTATAGGTTTAATAATCTATAAAATAAAGTTAAGTTCTCAATGTTTTATCGCATAAAAATAAATAAATAAAATTTTATTTTACTATAAATAAACTCTCAAATTTTCAAAATCGTGTAATTAAGTCCAGATCTATTAAATGAAACTAACTGTAGTTAAGACATCTTACGTAGAAGCTGACGTGGATGGTATAATTGATTGCCACGTGACATATCATGTGTGTAATACTAATAGAAGTTAATATCATTTAATTAATTTGAATTTAATTATATTATTTTGAATGGTTATAGGTTTATTGACAACAAAATATTAAAGACGTTTATGCAATAGGATATTAAAGACTTAAATTTAGTTTATGCAAAAAGCTAAAAGGACGTTTAGCTATTGAGTAAAAAAAAATAGAATTCAGATAAAATTGGGAAAAGAAAAAACAAAAGGAATGCCTGCAGGAGCAGAGAGTCAACATCGAATCCAGAGCAGCACATGAATGAACCATCAATCATGTCAAAGGTTTCAAGGAATCTGGGGAAAAATGGATCACTTTTACACTTTTTGATGGTCACCATTCCACACGGCTGTACAACTACAAGGCGGCAAACAAAAGCACATGCATGAACAATGAATGCCTTTTTAGTATTCTGTCCATTTTTTTGGGTTACATAAGCTTGGTATGAGTTGTGTAAAATAAATTTAAGAAAATAATTTTTGTAAAATAATTTTTAAAAAATTTATATTTTTTATTATTTGGTTGAGATACTAAAAAATATTTTTTGTTGTTTGTTGTTCTCTGAAAAATCTATATTTTTATTAGTATTATTCACATAATTAGCTACTAATAATGTTTTAAAATAAATAATAATAATAATAATAATAATAATAATAATAAAAAAGATGAAAAGAACAATTTTTTTAAAAAAATATCTAATTAAATATTAATAAAATTAATAGAGTTCACATATTTGATTATATAATTTATAACATCTCATAAATCTCTTCAATCCAATATAGATTGGGTTGAGTTTCAGCAGAGAGCTTTTTTTCCTTAAGGGTAGCATGGGTTTAGAAATTGTCTTTTCATTTTGAAAAGGGGAAGACAATTTCTTAAAATTCCTAGAGATTTTTCTATTGACTAAATCTCATTTTTCATTAACTGAAAATGTTTTACGTGTACCAACACTCGAAAATGTGAAAAATATTTTTGAGAAAATGAAATATGCGAACCAAACGAACCCCTTGTTTCATTTCTGTTTCAAGGACTAGGGAAGAAGAAATGGAGAAAACGCGGGAACCACTCTTTAAAAATCTAAAGTCTTACCTTTATCTAATTAATTAGGTTAAGAACAATGTATACATTAAGCTAGCCAAGTAGGGGTGTTCAAAATTTGGAAGAAATTCGGTTAACCGATCGACCGAATTTAATTCGGTTAATCGGTCGGCCACCGAATTTATTTTGGTCAGTTAACGAAAATAAGATTTAGGAAAATTCGGTTAACGGTTAATTCGGTTCGAAAACCGAATTAATTTCGGTTAGCCGAATTATATTTACTATAATATATAATATATACTATATATACACTATATATAATATATACTATATACATATAATATACATATGATATACTATAATATATAATATATATTATATATGATATTCTATAATATGTATACATATGATATACTATAATATATAATATATATTATATATGATATTCTATAATATGTATACATATGATATACTATAATATACATAATATATATAACCGAATCATATTTACTATAATATATAATATATACTATATATATATACACTATATATAATATATACTATATACATATAATATAAATATGATATACTATAATATATATAATATATATAATTTTGTATAAAGTTCGGTTAATTCGAAAATAGATATTTCGGTTCGGTTAACGAAAGTAAAATTTTATAATTCGGTTAATTCGGTTTTGGTTAATTCGGTTCGAAATTAATTAAATTACACGAATGAACACCCCTATAGCCAAGTGCAACAGATATTTTCATTAAACAATCTTAATTATACCAAAGGAAACATGTGATTAAACGCATTGAACCACGAGGGTATGCTTTTAAAGCATCTTGTATAGTAACTTTCTAAGCAAAAATGTTTTCAATTAATTCTATCAAGATTCCTTCCAATAAGGCACGCAACGTGCAATGCAAAATGCCAAATTTTAAATTCTCTTAAATACAAATTCAGGAGGCTTTAGGCCGACCCTCGCCATTGGTTTTCAAATGTGCTTGGACTGATTCGTTATTGTATAGTACAACCTTTTATTTAACTACCAATGATATTAACCCAAATTATATAATTAAATCACATTCCTATTCTATATTTTGTTTGTTTGTTTCTAGCTGTTCTGGTGAAAGCGTACTTGCTTAATCAAAAAGTATTGGGGAAAATATCTTGGATTTCGCAGCTGATCAAGGCACCAATCATATGTGTATTACCAATTCTTTCATTCTAACTGAAATTTCTTAAGTTTCCAAGTTTAAGGAACTCCACTATTCATTATTATTTCATCAACTAGGAAGCTGCTAGGAGGTATAAATCTTCATTCTTCATGAATTAACTTGAACTGATTTAGTACCTTGAAGCTCCATTTTTATCTAACACGTCCACTTACTGAAGTTAATGATGAACTGGCATTAATTCTAACCCAAAATCAAAATGAACTAAGAAGGAGAAACCTATCTATCTCTTGCAACTCAAGATACTCACTTTTTGTTTATGCTTTCTCCTCTAGATGAGCTTTAGGCATTAGCTTTTCTGTTAATATAAATCCAAACACAAGGAACGCTAAAATTAATGTGTGATGTCATATAATACATATATAGGTAGAATTAATATATGTGTAAGAAGTAAAAGCAGAGTGCTTGCAAGATACAAGACTTATATTTTATATTTATTTAATGCGAAACAAGCAAACAATCCTGCATAGAAACCTACAGCAATTCTTACTTTATTGATATAAGAATCGATAAACGTTTATTTTCTTCTATACACTAGCAGACTAGCTAGTAAGCTTCACCTTCGGATGGTTCATTTCAGGGCGCCTTCGTTTTCAGCTGGTTCGTGGCCTTAGTTTCAGCTGACTGGACTGAGGCCACCTTCTGAAGATTAGTTTCTTCTGATTTTGAGGCGAGAGTTGCTTCTGAGATGCGAGTTGCATGGAAATTGGCAATGAAAGCGGAAGCTTTCTTGTCGATACGAGGCTCAGCAATCACCCTCAGAATATTGTCTTCTTCGCTTGTGTACACCTTTCTTGTTCTCACAGAACCTTCCCTGGCTGGATATGAATCGTGCTCTTTACGACACTTCTTAGCTTTGAAGAAACTGAAAAAAGAGAAGGACTTTTTCTGCTTGTGCCCAGTCATAGCTAGCTATTTATCTTGTGTTTTTGCTTGCAGAATGTAATTTAGGATGAGTTTGCCCTGCACTTGCTTGTTTTCCATAAAGGGCTTGAGGTTCCTTTTATAGCGCGGGGGGAAAGATTCGAAGAAATTTGAGAAGGGTTATGATGACGGCAAGTGTATGGATTGGATGAAATGTGCTCAGGTGTTAGACTTCCCAAGTTCCCATGTGTTGTGGTCCGTTGCTGCTTCCTTTTATTGACTCAAAAGCAATGGTTGGGAACTTGGGAGCTTACCACCCCATTTCTTGGGTCTTTGCCTTTGTTTGTCTCCTGATGAGAATCTAATCATCGGCAAGTTGGCATGCAGTATGCACCTTCCTTTGGTCTTTTGCTGGTCCATGAACCAATGGTATAAAATTTGGTACCTTTTCTTGTTTTTACCACTAACCACTCACCATTATGATCCACACCTTTCTTTGTCATTTCCTTAGGCGTACCTTCCCCTTCTAAGAATTGACAGTAAACATCAGAACTTTCCTCACACTCATATGGATTTTTCAATGCTGTCATGACTCATGTCATGTAGTGATTGATACTTTATATCTATAATCTATTCATATATAAACTACAACTATTACAACAATTAATAGTGTTAATTAAACTAGCCAATATCCCCATTTGTACTCCACTCCACTCCTCATCAATCATCTTCCCACTTGACCGAATCTGTATGCTGACCATTGGTTGTGAGGGGGGTGGTGCTTCCTTTTCATGCATGAATTTTCTTCCATCATAGCATAACATTGCATGTAGCTGTAAGGGTGGTTTTTATTTAACAGTATAAGTGTATGGATTGAATGAACACTGTTCGGGTGTTAGACTTCCCATGTGTGGTGGTCCGTTGCTTCCTTCGATTGACTCAAAAAGCAAAGGTTGGGAGCCAACCAGTCACCATCCATTTCTTGGGTCTTTGCCTGTATTTGTCTGCTGAGAATTTGGTCATCGGCAAGCTGGCATGCAGTATGCACCTTCCTCTGCTTTTTTGCTGGCTTCTTGTTGGCAATGGTCGAACTTTGGTTCCTTTTCCTTTTTAACCGCTCTTTTAAGAAAACCATGATCCACACTTCCTTCGTCCTTGCGTGCTGCGTACCTTCCCCTTCTAAGAATTGACAGTACGCATCAGAACCTCCCTCGAACTCAAAGGGATTTTTCAGTTTAATTTGGTCCATCAAGTATTTTTCAATGCTGTCATGACTCATGCCATGTAGTGATTGATAATATATCTATGCATATATAAGCTCCAACTACTACAAGAATTAGTGGTGTCAATTAAACTAGCCAATACCCCCATTTGGCCTCCACTCCACTCCTCGCAATCATCTTCCCACTTTACCGAGTATGCTGACTATTGGTTGTGAGTGGGTGATGCTTGCTTTTCATCCATGACTTTTTTTCCACCGTAGCATAGCATTGCATGTGTCTGTTAGGGAGTTTTAATTTAACTGTACAGTGGTAAAGTAATTAAGAGAGTAGGTGTACAATGATTATTACTGATAGTCCATCTTGTCCTGTGGTTTTAGTGTAGTAGTAGCTAGTTAGGTCCTATCATAAACATTCCTCTTATCAAATCGAATCATACTTCTTGTATCTCACGGACACAACAATTTAAACGAAATTAAACGAAAAACCTAATTCCAGAATGGATCTAAAGCTTGCTCAATTAACCACCTGCCAATGCTTTTGACGCCCTAAAAAAGTGTTTCTGTTTTCTTTATTGGATATGATTAGTTGCTCATAGTTTGGAATGCATATGAGATCGACTCAACAGCCGCCCAGCATCACTGTTGCCTTTTCTTTACGTAACATTTTTTTTCTTCTCAAACGAAAAGCTCCTTTTTTTTCTCTGACCATGCGCCTCTGATTGCACTATTATGATTATCTGTATTGAGTATGCTTCAAATCTCACGATCGCAGTTATTATTTGTCATTGCATAAGTTGATTGAAATTATCATTCAAGTTCAATTTCTATTAATTAATTGAATTGTTGGTAAGAATTATTGGTGATCTTTTATTATCTTGTTTTCTCGATCTTTGGATTTTTTGTTTCTTTTATGGGATTTATATAACTCACAATGTAATAGCTTATCTATACCGGTAATGTATAATTTATATATACTGTTAATAAACAATGACGGATTTTTGATCTTTGATTTTGGAAGGACCAATTAAAAATTTAAAACTACATATATTTTTATTTGAGTTTCACCGCTACATTTAAGTAATATAAAACATATATGCGAATAAAAAAACTTATAAAACTATAAATTTTAATAATTCATAAAGAAAAATATAAAAAAAATAAAATATATCAAATAAATAATTTTATCTAAAATTTTGAGCGACGTCGTTTAAAAATAAAAAATCTTCAACAATTGAATTTAAACTAAACGTCTCAGCAATTCTTTTTATAGTGATGATGATCAAGATATCCCAATAATGTAAAAGAAATTCATAAAAATAGAAATTAGAAAAAAGGCTCTATTGAGTGGCTATTAGGTAAGATAAATATTTTAGATTTATTTGCTCCTTAGGTGATTGAAATCTTAGATGATAAAGATTAAATTGAATTTTTTTCATTTACATGATTGTAACTTAATTTTTGTGACAACTCAATTAATTTAAGTATTTGTAAATAGTGATGGGTGATTAAAATAAATATATAATTTTCATCTAATTTTAAATTTTTTAATTTGGGGTGGGGGGCTCTAAAACATGTTAAAGACTTCGTAATTTTTTAGTTTGCTCATTAACGAAATGTCCAAGCAGGGTCACTTTGCTCACTTGTACCGTCCGCTTTCGGTTCAGATTACCAAGCAAGACTCTCACGATTTTCTTTCGCATCCTCATGTCTCGAATCCTTGATCTCTTCCAAGTGTTGAGACATGCTAATCATTAGGCTTAAGCCAATTGGCTAAGAGTGACTTGACACTTGAAGAAGTCAAGGATTCAAGTCACTCCGGACGCAAATTGGTTTGTTATTCCCAGATAAAACCGTGAAGGTCTTGTTTAGTAATCTGGACCCGAAGCGGACCATACAGATAAATAAGATGACCATGCTTAGTAAACTGAGTGAACTGAGGCCTTACAGAAATTATTGAGTCAAGATTTTCAAGAATTGCTCGTGCAATTTCTCTTTGATCAAAGGGGTCCGATTCACATACCCAAATTTTTTTATCGAAATGTCCCTGAATTCTGTGTTCACTATATATATTAGCTGGGCAAGAGTTGTTTTCCCTATTCCTCCCATCCCTACTATAGTAATGGTAGGAATGCAACTCCTTTCTTCTTCACTACTGTAAACAGCAATGTCCTTATTACTTCTTCTTTGGCCCTATCAACTTTGACACATCCACAAAAGAAGTGCTTTCTGGCCGTTTGGGTTGCTTCCAAGGTACCTTGGCGCTTGAAAGTGATTCCAGCAATGCAATTACTTGGTGACAGACACTTCCAAGGTACCTTGGCGTTTGAAGACTATTTCTGACAAAATTGGTACTGTTAAAAGAAAATTACAAAGTATCATTTTTCGCAAAATTACCAGAGAAGCAAACTTTATGGCAGATGGTCTGGCTAAGCTTGGGGTTAAGAGGGATCGAACTCTGCTGGCTTTGTTCTAAAATCAAAAAGAAAAGGTTGAGGTGAGTGACCTGCCTTTAGGATGAATGATTTATATTGCGAGAACTTGTCATGATTTTGGTTTGTTGATTACAGTTCATGATTGCTATCTTTCTTTGAGACTCGGTATTTGCAGTGTTGACGTTCCGCTGTGTATGGAGTGTTGAGGTGGGAGTTTTCTCCAGGGAAGGAAGGGTTCTTTTTTTCTATCCTATGCCTCCAAGATGTTCGTTATTTCGCCTCCTTGAAAACTCGCATAGGACTGATGGTATCTGAATTGGTGGCTGGTTCATTTTTAGCATTCGTGTAGTTCTGCTTATGTATATATTGGGATGATGATCCTGTGTAATGATCTTTTTCAATCAATGGAAATCCCTTTGCTTTTCAAAAAAAAAGGGCAACTTTTCAAGGTTTTTTTGTTTCTATAATCACTTGAGTCACCACTGTGGCACCATTCTTCATTTCAAACTCAGGTCCCCTAATTTGTTCTACTGAATCCATTCTTAAAACGACAGAGAAATGGAACTAGAGAGAATATCCAGATTAGGATCAAGTGTTCATGGGACTCATTGATTTAGTGAAGCAATGTTCCTCAACTATTTTATAGAGTTTTTAAAACTTAGAATTGGGAATAGGCCTTCTGGATAAAAAACATCAGCAGTGATCTGTCTTAAACTCTCAGGAATTGACTATAATTCTAGGAAGATTGAAAGGTGTATCACTGTATTGTTCTGTCTTCAAGGAGCACAGCACAGACCTTGGTAAAGACCATAACAGCTTGAGCAGTGTTTGAAATTTGAACATTTCTGTTGCAAGTGATTAATGTACCTTATGACATGGATAGTCAAATACAGAACCATTGTTCTTGCTTCTCTTTATTAATTGCCAAGAATTCAAGTTCCCCAGGATGTTTAGCTTTTATTTATATCAACACACAGTTAACCTTCTACCATTGCAAGTGCTTGATATAAAACAGAATTGGTAAAAGGAACAACAGACAACAGTTTAATTTGCTAGCACAGTAAAAGAACATGTCAAAGGATTGTTCATGTGTCTAAAGGAAGAATTATTAATTTTAAACTTTCTTTTGTGATTGATTGTGATATATATTAACTTATTGACTCATTGTAGTGATTGATGCATGGTTGCCATTTTTTACTTCTGAAAATGAAAACAATAAATAATTAAAAAAACTCTAGGCTTGTGATAGTGAACGGTATTCTGCATTGCTGTATAATCCATTAATCTTCAATCAGATTAAGTTCTTCCGGTCTCAAGGTTTAAGTTAATGCCACAGCATGCAATAACATAGCATCAGCACCCTCCATCTCAAATATAAATGGATCCAAAGAATAAAATTTAGTACTGTCTTCAAATCACACACTACAGATATAATTGAACACAACAAAAGAATCCTTTTGAAAGGAAATAAATCCACACATAAACTAAAAGTAGCAGCAGACACACAAAGTCTTACAGATTTTGAACAATTACACACAGAAATTTGTTTTTTTGACATATTTCAAGTACAGAAAGCTTAGAATTTAACAGTAGGTTCCATTTTCTCACCACCAAGGCATCACCACTCCCTGTTGACAATATATATCCCTGCAAAAGATTTGGTCAACCATATATCATGAAGCACATGCATGCTATTGAGTTATGGATTATGGAAAATAGTAAATTTAATTTCATGGAGGACATCATAAAGCAAAACTTAAGCTTACCTACTTTCTTATCTCTTTCCATTCAGTAGTTTTCTTCCTAGCTACCTCCTGCAAAAAGCCCGTCTAAGCATATCAATAAAAATACAAAGCTAAATTTATTTTTCATACTTAAATAGAATGATAAATTTAAACTTTTTGAGTTTGTTAACTATAAGAGAAGAAAGATCTTTCCTCACCAGAGACACCAGCATCTCAAAATTGAACAGCAGCTAGAAATTTATGCTTTGTCAACCGCCTTTTCCTTGCCAACCACCTTCGATAATCGAAGAGTGTAACAGGCAAGTTGGATGGTGGGTTTAAAGCTTGAAGCACCTCCTCTTTCTTTATATGCCGAGAGCAGATCCATATATCCATTCGCTTGAGATGTATCTTGTTGTGAAGCTTGGCCCTCTTAGCCTCATCCCAATCTATTGCATTTCCTGTCAGCTCAACACAAAGATTTCCACCGAGGAGGTCCAAGTTTTCTAGATCTCCAATACTGAGTTCATCAGCATCATTACGATCTGCTCTCATTTTGATATCACTTAATCTCCTGAGAGAACTTAAATTGCTAATCCCTTTCGGGTAATAAGTCAGACCACGACAACCCCGAATACAAAGATACCTCAAGTTAATCAAGTTCCCCATTCCAACTGGCAGTTTCTTGAGGCTACGACATTTTCGAAGATTCAAAGACTGTAAATTAGGCAATTCACACACTGCTTCAAGCAAATTTTCTATTCCAAAGCAAGATGTCAAGCTAAGGTACCTCAAGTGAATCAAATGTCCTTTGTTGAGAGCAATTTCTTTTGTGTCCAGATAAAACGACTGAAACTCCAATAATCGTAGATGCTTGGATTGACTAAACAAGTTTTGTAAGGCTTCACTAGTTGTTTTATTGAATTCATGAGACACTGCTACAAGGCTTCGCAATTTTTCTGCGCCATAAGTGGACCTAGGGAAAGACTTGCAATTTTCAATTACCAACCTCAAATGACGAAGATTTTTGGAAGATACGTTCAATTTTAAAACTTCAACTATCTCCTCTCTGGCAAATTCATTTTCGGCCAAAAATTGGACAAAATCATGTACAATGTCATGCATCTTACAGCAAATTACGTTGCCATTAGCATCTTTGTCAAAATCTTGGAAAAAAGAACGAGTGGCCAAGCACTTGAAGTAATCTTCACCTTCTAGCTCTGTTTCTAATTTGTCATCAGAGTTCAAATAGCCTTGCGCCATCCAATGTTGGATCAATTCATCTTTACCAATCTCATAATCTTTGGGAAAGATTGCACAATACAATAAACATCGTCTTATTGCTGAAGGCAAATCATAATAACTCAACAGTAAAGATTTATAAATATATTCCTGTGCAAAATCTGATTTCCATACCTCATTAGTCAAAACATTTTGCCACTCTTCTCTTCGCAATTTATGTTGCAGAAGACCTCCTAAAGTTTTTGCTAGAAGTGGTAAACCTTTACACTTCTTTGCAATTTCTCTTCCAACATCTTCTAAATTTTCACGGTCAATCTTGTTCCTTCCGGCAAATGCTTTTTGAGAAAGTATCAACCAACATATCTCCTCAGATAATAGATCTAAGTGAAAGACATGAGAGGATTCCATGTGCTTCGAAACTGATTCCTTGCGAGTAGTTACTAAAATCCTACTTTCCAACATGTCAGATTGAAAAGTAGCTTTTAGTTGTTCCCAATCTTGACCATGATCCGTCCACACATCATCTAGAACAAGAAAGAATTTCTTTTCTTTAATGTTTTCACGGATCTTGCTTAGAAGGGCTTGCAATGAAGTTGTATTTTGGAAGGCTGATGTTGAGTCAAGATTTTCAAGAATTGCTCTCGCAATTTGGATTTGATCGAAGGAGTCTGAAGCACACACCCAAATTTTTTTATCGAAATGGGTCAGAATCCTATGATCATTATAAATCAGTTGAGCAAGAGCTGTTTTTCCTATCCCTCCCATCCCTACTATAGTGATTGTAGGAATGCAACTCCCTTTTCTTTCTTCACTGGTTCCACACAGCAATGTTTTTATTATGTCTTCTTTGACTCTATATCGACCATGTAACTTGGAAACATCCACAAAAGAAGTGCTTTCTGGCTGGAAGGGTTGCTTGATAGTTTCTCTTTTTATCAACTCAAACTCATCTTTGGCTTTCACAATTTGGTCAAGCTTTTCATTGATATTTTTCATTCTGGTAGCAATATCACGACGCTTAACTGCTTGAGAACCAAAGGAAAAGCATGAAACAAAGAGGCATACCTTCCGTTTCAGAACAGAAGCCGTACGAGGTTCAATTCCATGATCTGCTGCTCGCACATCCTGGACAACTGTTTTCCAGTCGTCTAAGACATCTTCCATGTCATAAGAAACATGTTTGAACCTTTCTAACCAATATTTCAGCCGTTTGTTCAGATACTGTTTTTCCTCCGCATCTTCGAGCTCGTACTGGATTGCCTTAAAATTGCTTTCAAGCCTTTCGACCTCTTTCTCAACCCCACTCACCAGCCTCCACGCTTCGCTTGCCTTTTCAATTGTGATTGCAGTCAGCTGCTCCAAGATGGTGGAAACAATAGCTTCCGCCATATGATCTTCAAAGAGAGAGGAAACAATAATTGATAGTACAGCTAGGATCGATGGTCGAAAGTAGAGAAAACAGAATTGATGTTAACTTCAATGGGTAATTTCAACAAACACTGGTTTAAACTTGGTTTTGAGATTTGCAGGACTCAAAGCGGAAAAAGTGAGTCCAATAGTTAGTGGAGAGCGAAGAAACTTCTTATTAATTAAGATGCAGATGCAGTGTGAACCTTCCATGTTTCCCCACCGACCACATTGACTTCAGTTTTCCACGTTGACTTCAGTAACAGAGGAGTTCAACTTTTTTTTGTGAACATCCAAAATGACCAATGAGCAAACAAATCTGATAAGAAAGAATTGATTATAACGTATGATTTGCATCTGGTAAAAATCTCAAACTGATTCAATTAAATGGATGAAAAGGAGTTAAGGGCCTAAATTGAGCAACTCGATTTGAATAACAGGAAAACCCAAAAGGACATGTCAATCACTAAACAGGTTTGTAGAACTTGCTAATGGTTTGTTTCTGCCCACAGGGCCTATCTTGCGACTTGCAAGTCTCTTAAATCAGGTTAAATTTCATGATTCTGATTCAAGGCTACAAACACTTGTTCCAACCAATTCTGTCTTCTCTTTTATATGTATAAATAAATGAATATATGCGCAAGGTATTTTTCTATTTCATATTATATTAGAGTAAATCTGTAAAATTGCCTTCAGTTCATTTGAGACCTTGAAATAAAGGCTTGTAGGCCTCTGCTTCAACCAATTGAAGCCCCAGTAACTGCTTTTGCATCTATCAATCAATAGTGCTACATATTTATCATTACTTCCAGAATTTTTCTTATTGATGGGTGAACAAATTATGCTGTCTTATCATTAGTTTCAGAAGTTTCCTTATCTGCTCTAATGATTTTTGACAGCATGGTTAAAGTGTCGGATTGGACATTTCCATTCCTATAAATTCCAAGTTCCAGAAATGCATATTGCTAATTGTTCATGCAATTTGTTCTTTGACATTTACGAAAAAAAAAAAGAGAGAGCAAATTCCAAACTGGAAATAATGACAAGCTCTTTGAACAAGCATTGGACTGAAACAGAAGCCATATCAATCAGACAACCATGCTTCCTTAATGCCAACAACTGCACAAAGAAACAAGTAACTTAAACTCTAGAATTCCATCTTTATAAATCTCCAACTTAAACACCTAGCAACTTCTTCCCAGTCGTGTATGCAGCATAAGCATCAGTTGTTGCACATTCAATCAGCTTTGTTGTGAGTTCTGAATCCGTTATATTAACTTGCGCTATTCTAGAAGACCTTGTCTTAAATGGCACCCAAAAGAACCTCGGATGCCAATCTTCTCACACCGAATGCACTAAGCCGTGGTTGGTGAAGTACTTCAGCTGCCAAATCACTCAGATCCACTGCATTCCTAATTTCAAGCAACAAAAGTTTTCTCAGCTTTTTAACATCCTCTTTGATATGAACACCAACAAATGTTATGTCCTTGTTGTTAAAGAACTGTTTTATGGAGTCGAAAAACAACTCCTATAAAACCTTACCAGTGCACAACCAATGTGAAGTGCAGAATGCAAGTAGCACATGATCTGAGGAAGATGAAGACCGTGTTATGTCTAAACCAGCAACCGTCTTCATGCTCAACCATATGCGTCAAAATGAAATAAAGGCAACTGCGCATTCTTCTTGCTGTTTCTGCAATCACTTCAGTCGCCATTGTGGCATCATCCTCCATAACAAACTCAGGTCCCGTAAGTTGTTCTACTGAACTGAACCCATTCTTAAAACGAGAGATGAAATGGAGAGAATTAATACTCAAATTGGGATCAAGTATTCATATGACTAATTGAATTACTGAAGCAATGTTCCTCAACTATTTATAGATTTTTTAAAACTTGGGAATTGGAAATAGGCCTTCTGGATAAAAAAAACATCTGCAATGATCTGTTTTTGAAACTCTCAGCAATTGATTACATTTCTAGGAAGATTGAAATGTGAATCACTGTATTGTTCTCTTCAAGGAGCACAGACCTTGGTGAACCCCATAACACCTTGGGCAGTGTTTCAAATTTGAATATTGCTGTTGCAAGCGATTAATGCACTTTTATGACATGGATAGTCAAATACAT
Source organism: Heritiera fomes (assembly GCA_032173925.1). Taxonomy (NCBI): domain Eukaryota; kingdom Viridiplantae; phylum Streptophyta; class Magnoliopsida; order Malvales; family Malvaceae; genus Heritiera; species Heritiera fomes. The sequence continues at coordinate 19,720,940 of JAPDPM010000001.1, read as the reverse complement.
AACCATTGTTCTTGCTTCTCTTTAATTTCCAAGAATTCCAGTTCCCCAAGATCTTTAGGTTTTATTAGTATCAACACGCAGCCTCCTTGCGAGCACTTTATGTAAAACAGAGTTGGTAAAAGGATCAAGACACAACAGTTTAATTTGCTAGGACTGCAAAAGAAACAACATATCAAAGGATTGCTCTTCCATGATTCCATCTAAAAATAAAAGACATTTGGATTCTTTATCCAAAATGAACTCATTTTTAACTTTTTACTTTTGTGATTAATTGTGCCATACATTAACTTATTGCTGTTATTGATACATGATTCCCCTTTTTTTTTTACTTCTAAATTAAAAACTATAAACAATTTTAAAAAATAACAACAGAAACAAGCCCTAATCTTTAAGTGTAGATTTTGTTGAAATTCTTTGTTCTAGATCTCATCATATTGGATGTTCTCGCTAGCATAACTTTGATATTCTTCAACCCAATTAAAAAGTACAGTGATAAAATTGCTTTAAAAAACTAGTGCTAAATTTAATTTATCATCAGTAAATAGAAGAATGAGCTTTCCTCACCAGAGATAAAAGCATCTGCCCCTCGATAAAGTTTTTCTGCAGATAATGTGTCTAACCACCTCTGGGAATCGAAGAGTGCTACAAGCAAGTTGGATGGTGGGTTTAAAGCTTGATGTACCTCCTCTTTCTTTACATGCTGAGAGTTTATCCATATCTTGTTGTGAAGCTTGGCCCTCTTAGCCTCAGCCCAATCTATTGCATCCCCTGTCAGCTCAACATTAACCTTATGTTTGGATTGGGGGTAGGGAAGTGAAAGGAAAGGAATTCTAAGTAAAACAAAGGAATGTTGTAAACCTTTCCCTTGTTTGAAAAAATTTTTTAACTAGGGAAAAGAAAGAGAGAGGGAGTGAGCATCCCTTCCCTTCCCTTAGCATCCCTTCCCTTCCCTTAACTTACTCAGTTTTCTTAAAACCCCAATTTGGGGTAAACAAGAAGGAAAGGAAACTTGAAAAAAATTTTAACATGTAAAATATCAAATTTAACCTTATAATATTATAAAATTTAAAACAAAAGAGGTTATAATTGGAAAAAAAGCATTATAATTAATCATTTCCTTTCCTTTCCATTGTTTAACCAAACAAGAATTGTTAGGATTACTTTTCTTTTCTTTCCTTTATTAATTTTAGCTATCCAAACAAGAGGTACATGTATCCTTTTCTTTCCTCTTCTTTCCTCTAGTTTACATTCTTTTCCTTTCCATTCCTTTCCTTTACTAATGTTTATCCAAACATAGTGTAAGATTTCCCTCAAGAAGGTCTAAGTTTTCTAGATCTCCAATACTGAACTCATCAGCATCATTGCGATCTGCTCTTATTATGATATCACTTAATCTCATTAGAGAAGTTAAACTACTAATCCCTTTCGGGTAGTGAGTCAGTCGACGACAACCCTCAGTACCAAGATACCTAAAGCATTTCAAGTTCCCGATTCCAACAGGTAGTTTCTCAAGACTTTCACATTCTCGAAGATTCAAGGACTGTAAATAAGGCAATTCACACACTACTTCAAGCAAATATTTTATTCCAAAGCAAGATTTCAAGCTAAGGTACCTCAAGTGAATCAAATTTGCTATTGTTATAGATTTACTTCAAGACTGCATGTGTTTTTATTATTCAGATTTGAATAAGTCAATAAGTTGTTGCTATTCTTTAGGAGTAAGTTATAGTCTTTAGGAGGAAGTTAGCTATTCTTTAGGAGTAAGCTATGCAACTGTGGATTATGATGTGAGTTGTTAAGATTTTCTATTTTTCAAGCACTATAAATGAAAAGGAGGACTGATGAATGAAGTGTAGAATTCCTTTGCAGCATATTGTTTCATCTTTCTCTTTAAGCTTGTTAATTCTTTTCTTCTTTCAGTCTTGATTCTCTGTTTTCTAAAACCAACAAATTGGTATCCGAGCCATCTTCTTAAGGGATTTGTGGAATGGACGCTGAAGGCAATCTTTCACAACTTGCTCCTCCTACCTTTGATGGAGAAAACTATCAACTCTAGGCAGTGAAAATGGAGACCTACTTGGAGGCTTTGGATCTTTGGGAAGCTGTGGAAGAGGATTATGAAGTTCCTCCGCTGCCAAACAATCCTACCATGGCCCAGATAAAAATCACAATGAAAGAAAGATCAAGAAGTCAAAGGCGAAAGCGTGTTTATTTGCTGTTGTCTCAACAACCATTTTCACGAGAATCATATCTCTTAAAACAACAAAAGAAGTTTGGGATTATCTGAAGGAAGAATATGCAGGAGATGAAAGGATACGAGGTATGCAAGTGCTAAATTTGATAAGGGAATTCAAGTTGCGAAGAATGAAAGAGTCTGAAACAATTAGAGAGTACTTAGACAGATTGCTTGGCATTGTCAACAAGGTAAGGTTACTTGGAACCGAACTTCTTGATTCTATAATTGTTGAAAAAATTCTTGTAACAGTGCCTGAAAGATATGAAGCATCTATAACCACCTTGGAGAACACAAAAGATCTATCCAAGATCACTTTGGCAGAGCTGTTAAATACCTTGCAAGCTCAAGAGCAACAGAGACTTATGAGGCAAGATCGTATTATTGAAGGAGCCTTGTCAGCCAAGCATCAGGAAGGTGGAAAGAACTAGAAGAAAAATTACAAGAAAAAGCAAGTGTCAAGCAATGAAAATTATGGAGACAACCAGAACCAAAGCAGGGGTAGAAACTTAAAGAGAGACTATCCACCTTGTAAGCACTGTGGCAAAAAAGGTCATCTACCATTCAAATGTTGGAAGAGACCAAATGCAAAGTGTAGTAACTGCAATCAGCTTGGACATGAAGCCATGATTTGCAAAAGTAAAGTTCACAAGCAAGAAGTAGATGCCCAAGTCGTCGATCAAGATGAAGAAGACCAGTTGTTTGTGGCAACTCGCTTTTCAACCAGGAGCTCTTCAGAATGTTGGCTGATTGATAGTGGTTGTACAAACCAGATGACTTATGACAGAACTCTTTTCAAGGATTTGCAGCTCACTAGAATCATGAAGGTCAGAATAGGGAATGGTGGCTATCTTACAGCAAAAGGAAAAGGAAGCATTGCAATTACAACAAGTTCAGGTACAAAGCTAATTTTAGAAGTTCTTTATGTTCTTGATATTGACCAAAATTCATTGAGTGTGGGTTAGTTGATAGAAAAAAAAATTCAAAGTATCTTTTGAAGATAGGCATTGCCTTATCTAAGACACTACCGGCCAGGAGATTTTAAGAGTCAAAATGAGAGGTAAAAGCTTCTCATTTGATCCAACTGAGGAGAAGTAGACAACTTATTGTAGTAAAGTTAGTACCACGCAGATTTGGCACAAGAGACTTGGCCATTGTCATCTTCAAAGAATGCTGAAAATGAAGAAGAAGGGCATGACAAGAGGTTTACCGATACTTGCTGATCATTTGCCAAATTGTAATGCCTGTCAATTTGGTAAACAAAATAGGCTGCCATTTCCTAAATCAACTTGGAAAGCTTCTCAAAAGCTGCAACTCATTCACACAGATGTGGTAGGACCTCAAAGAACGCCATCTTTACAAGGTAGCCTGTACTACGTTCTTTTATTGATGATTTTACAAGAATGTGCTGGATTTTTTTCTTGAAATTCAAGACAGAAGTGGCTGGAGTATTTTAGAAGTTCAAGAAAATGGTGGAAAATCAAAGTGGCTACAAGATTCAATTTCTAAGGTCTGATAACGGAAAGGAGTATACTTCAGCAGAATTTAATTTATTCTGTGAAGAAGCTGGCATTGAACATCAGCTTACAGCTCCTTACACTCCGGAATAGAATGGAGTAAGTGAAAGCAGAAATAGATTGGTGATGGAGATGGCCAGATGTATGTTGCATGAGAAGGAGTTGTCGAAAAATTTTGGGCAGAGGCAGCCAACACAGCAATCTTTCTACAGAATCATCTTTCCACCAAAGCTTTGGAAGATAAAACTCCATTTGAAGCTTGGTATGGATATAAACCGTCACTGAGCTTCCTTAAAGTGTTTGGTTGTGTATGTTTTACTCATGTTCCACAGGTGAAACGTGACAAACTTGACAAGAAGGCAATTCCAGGCATCATTATGAGTTATAGTTCAGTTTCAAAAGCCTACAAAGTGTATCATCCACAAACAGGAAAAATGACTATCACTAGAGATGTACACTTCAATAAGGATGAGCAATAGGACTGGAAGAATCTACAAAGAGCAAGTGAGCTCTCACAAGATCAAAAAAACAACTTTCTTGAAGAGCAAATAACATACCATTGGCAAAATGAGTTGGAAGATGATCCTTCTATCAAAGGTAAAAGGTTGCTTTCAGACATCTATCAGAGATATAATGTAGCAATATGTGAACCAGCTGGTTATAAAGAAGAACTCAAAGATCCGAAATGGAAGAAAGCAATGGAGGAAGAGATGTCAATGATTCAGAAAAATAACATGTGGAATCTAGTTGACAGGCCTGAAAATAGAAAAGTCATTGATGTGAAATGGATATTTAGGACAAAGCTCAATGCAGATAGCTCCATCAACAAATACAAGGTCAGGCTTGTAATTAAAGGGCATGCACAAATTTTTGGTGCTGATTATTTTGATACTTTTGCTCCTGTGGCCTAATTAGATACAATCAGATTGCTGCTTGCAGTAGCAGCACAAAAAGGCTGGGAAGTGTTCCAATTACATGTCAAATCAGCTTTTTTAAATGGTGTATTACAGGAAGATATATATGTGGAGCAGCCAGAACGATTTGTGAAGTAAGGTGAAGAAGATAAGGTCTACCTACTTAAAAAGGCTCTCTATGGCCTAAAACAAGTGCCAAGAGCCTGGTACAGCAGGATAGATGAACATTTGTTAAGCCTTGGCTTTGTAAAAAGCTAATCAAAGTCCACTCTTTATATGAAACATAAGAGAAATGATTCTCTCATAGTGTCCCTCTATATTGATGATCTTTTGGTGATAGGAACTAATAAAAGGCTGGTTGAGGAGTTCAAGTAAGAAATGATGTAGGTTTTTGAAATGACAAATCTTGGTCTTATGACCTATTTTCTTGGAATGGAGATCAAACAGAGCAAGAATGAAGTGTTCATCTGCCAGAGGAAATATGCGAGAAAAATACTGAAGAAATTTCGGATGGAGGAGTGCAAACCAATAAACACACCAATGAATAAAAAAAAGAAGCTAAGCAAGAAAGATGATGCGGATAAAGTTAATGAAGGTTATTATAGAAGCTTGATTGGGTGCTTGATGTATCTCACTACAACAAGGCCGGATATTCTATTTGCTATAAGTCACTTATCTCGATTTATGCATTGTGCTAGTGAAATACATTTAAGAGCAGTAAAAAGAATATTAAGATATGTCAAATGTACTATTGATTATGGTGTCAAGTTCGAGAAGTGTCAAAACTTAGGTTATGTGGATTTTTGGATAGTGATTGGGCAGGATCCATAGATGACATGAAGAGTACCTCGGGTTATTGTTTTGGCCTAGGTTCAGGAGTTTTCTCATGGAGCTCAAAGAAGCAGGAGATTGTAGCACAATCCACAGCAGAGGTAGAATTTATAGCTGCAACAACAGTAGTGAATCAAGCTTTATGGTTGAAAAAGGTTTTCTATGATTTGCATATGGAGCAGAAGAATAGCACAAAGATTTTTGTTGACAATCAAGCAACAATTGCAATCTCAAACAATCCGATGTTTCATGGGAAGACTAAGCATTTCAATATCAAGATCTACTTCTTAAGGGAGGTGCAGCAAAATGGAGAAGTAACTTTAGTTTACTGCAAGTTAGACGATCAATTGGTAGATTTGTTCACAAAGCCACTTCCAGCTATCAAGTTCGAGTCTTCAAGGCAGAGAATTGGAGCTTGCAGTTCTTAAAACAAGGAGGAGTGTTACAGATTTGCTTCAAGACTGCATGTGTTTTTATTGTTCAGATTTGAATAAGTCAATCAATTGTTGCTATTCTTTAGGAGTAAGTTATAGTCTTTAGGAGGAAGTTAGCTATTCTTTAGGAGTAAGTTATGCAACTGTGGATTATGATGTGAGTTGTTAAGATTTTCTATTTTTTAAGCACTATAAATGTAAAGGGTGACTGATGAATGAAGTGTAGAATTCCTTTGCAGCATATCGTTTCATCTTTCTCTTTAAGGTTGTTAATTCTTTTCTTCTTTTAGTCTTGATTCTTTGTTTTTCTAAAACCAACAGCTATGTCAAAAGCAATTTCCTTTGCATCTAGATAAAACTTTTAAAACTCCAATAACCTTAGATGCTTGGATCAATTAAAGAAGTTCCGTAAAGCTTCAATAGTTGTTTTACCACGTCCACGAGAAACTGCTACAAGGCTTTGCAATTTTTCTGTGCCAAAAATGGACAAAGGAGAAAAGCTACTATTTTCAATTACCAAGCTCAAATGACGAGGTTTTTCAGAAGATAAGTCCAATGTTAAATCTTCAACTATATCCTTTAGTACAAATTCATTTTCCGTCAAAAATTGAACGAAGTCATGTACAATATCATGCATCTTACAACAAATCATGTTACCATTGTCATCTTTATCAAAATCTTGAAAAAAAAGAACCAGCAGCTAAACATTTGAAGTAATCTTCACCTAACTCTGTCCCTAAATCATCATCAGAGTTTAAATATCCTTGCACCATCCAATGTTGGATCAATTCATCTCGTCCAATTTTATAATCTTTGGAAAAGATTGCACAATACAATAAACAACGTCTTATTGCTGAGGGCAAATCATAATAACTCAACAATAAAGGTGCATAAATATGTTCTTGTGCAAAATCTAATCTCCATAGCTCACTATATTTAGCCACTTTTCTCTTTGGAATTTATCTTGTAAAAGACTGCCTAAAGTTTTTGCAGCAAGTGGTAAACCTTTACACCTCTTTGCAATTTTCCTTCCAATGTCTTCTAAATTTTCATGATCAATCTTGTTCCTTCTAGCAAATGCTTTATGAGAAAATATAAACCAACATATTTCCTCAGATACTTGATCTAAGTGAAAGACATAAGAAGATTCTATGTACTTTGCAATTGAATCCTTACGAGTGTTTACTAAAATTGTACTTCCCGACATGAAAAATTTGAAAATAACTTTTAGCTGTTCCCAATCTTCAGTAGGATCTTTCCTCATATCATCCAAAACAAGAAAGAATTTACTTTCTTTAATGTTTTCATGGATTTTAGTTGAAAGGGTTTGCAATGAAGTTATATTTTGAAGGGAAATTGTTGAGTCAAGAGCTTCAAGAATTGCTCGTGCAATTTGTCTTTTCTCAAAGAGGTCTGATACCTATGCCCAAATTCTTTTTGTTGAAATGTGTTTGAATTTTGTGGTCATTATATATTAGTTAGGCGAGACCAATTTTCCCTATTCCTCTCATTCCTACTATAGTGATGATAGGAATGCAACTCTTTTCCTCTTCTTCATTACTTCCACACAACAGTGTCCTTATTACTTCTTCTCTGATTGTGTCTCGATCGTATAACTTTGAGACATCCATAAAACAAGTGCTTTCTGGCCGTTTGGGTTGCTTAATACTTTCTCTTTTTATCAATTCAAACTTATCTTTGTCTTTAACAATCTGGTCAAGCTCTTCATTGATATCTTTTATTCTGGCAGCAATATCATGACGCCTAGCTACTTGAGAACCAAAGAAAAAGCATGAAGCAAATGAACATACCTTCCACTTCGGAACAAAAGTAGTATTGGCTTCAACCTCATGATCTGTTTGTTTGTAACTCATGAACAGCTGCTTTCCAGTCTTCTAATACATCTTCCATGTCATAAGAAACTCCTTTGAACCTCTCTAACCAATGCTTCAAACGTTTGTCCGGATGTTGTTTTTCCTTTGCATCTTCAAGCTCGTATTGGATTGCCTTAAAATTGCCTTCGAGCCTTTTGACCTCTTTCTCAATGCCACTCACCAGCCACCACGCTTTTTGATCAACACTTGAGGAAGTCAAGGGTTCAAGTCGCTCCGAACGCGAATTAGGGTGTTATTCCTCGATAAAACCATGAAGGTCTTGCTTGGTGATTTGGACCCAAAACAGACAGTACGGGTGAGTAAGGTGACCCTGCTTGGTGAACTGGCGCCTTACAATTAGTGCATCATATATAAACCTTTTATTTTATATATATGTGTGTGAGTGATGAGAGATCCGCTTACATTAACGTAAAACAAATTATTACACTATTTTTAATTCAATTGTTGAATTTTATATTGTATTCATGTAATTTATGCATGTCAAATTTCAATTTAGTCGAAAATGTTTAACTATTTGTCTGATAATAATAAAATTTCAACTGCTAATATATTAAAAAAATGCATTATTCTCAATCAAAATAATAGACAATAGGATCAATTCAAAATTTTATGTACATAAAAGATACGAATAAGTTGTTAAATTTAATAGTTGGTTTGTGAAAAATATTAATCCTAAAAGAAGTTATATAAATATTATAAAATAATTTATTTTATGATAGTGTTAATGAATTCCTCTTTTGTATGTATGTATGTATGTATGAGAAGGGATCCACTTATACGTATAAAACTAATTTAGTTTTACACACTTTCATATCTTTTACTATGTATGTATGTATGTATGTATGTATGTATGTATGAGAAGAGATCCACTTACATGTGTAAAACTTAGTTTTACACACTTTCATTTCTTTTTATACATTATATATATTTTTTTAATCTGACCGTAAAAATTTTTTGCTCTATTCATGTAAATAATGCACACCAAATTTCAAATTAATTGAATATATATAATTATTTGTTTTATAATAATAAAATTTCAAAGACTGTATATACAAAAGATGAGTGTAACAAAAATGCGAATGTTGTAATGGATGTGTGGATATGCAAGAAAGAATTGAATGAAAAATGAAGACATTTGTAAGATAGTTAGAGTGATACTTATCGAAGACAAGATGTGTGAAAATCGTTTACATTAGTTTGGACACATACGACGTATATCTGTAGATGCTTTAATTAGGAGACTGAAAGCTATGAATGAGAAAAGAAGAGTTAGGACTGAAGGAAGACCAAAAAGACTTGGAAAGAAGTAATTTAGAAATATATGGAGGTATTAAAGTTGGATGAAGGCATTGCCTTAGATAGGAATGCATGGAGGAGGAGAATTAATATAGATGATTTAAAGTGATTTCATATATTAGTTCATGTAGCTTATCCCAATCTATTAGAATAAAAGCTCTGATGATGATGATGATGATAAGGATAATAATAAAATTTCAGTCATTTGTGTGTGTGTGTGTGTGTGTGTGTGTGTATATATATATATATATATACACCCATACATCAATATATATATATATATATATATTAAAAAACTATTATTTTTGATTGACATTGTAAGAATATTGAATTGACTAACAAAAATTAATATGCATAATAAATACAAATAGGTTGTTAAATCAAATAGTTGTTTTGGAGAAATAGTAATTCTACATGAAGGCGTAAAAAAATGTAAAACAATATATTTTACACATTTGTAAGTATCCCTCTCTATATATAAACACACATAAGTCATGTTTGATGCATTGAATGAATCATAGGATGGAATGATTATCATTTTATCTTATATTTGGTACATATATAAAAAGAAGAATTGAAATGCAAAGAGGATTAGTCATTCTTTTAATATAAGATGATTCAATCATCTCATTTTTAATTTCATGCAATTAGTTAATAGATACTAATATTTAATTTTTCAAAATTTACATTTAAAAATTAATTTAAATATTTAATAAGATGACAATGGTTATATTCTAATTAATTAATTCAATTTATATTTTTTCCTTTTTGTTTTTCTTTTCTTCTAAATCTCATTTTCTTTCTTTTTTTTTCTTGAATAGAAAAATATATAGTTTAGATAAAATAACAATTTCTTAAACAATTTACATTTTATAAAATATTTTTAAATAATCAATTTTTTAAAATTAACTCTTAGACATAAAAATTTTTATATTATATGTTTTTATTTATAAATTTTAATTATAAATTTAACTAGTATATTTTTCATACGTAAAATTTTTTTCCTTTTTCTTGTTCTCCTTTTTTATTTTTAATTTTTTTTCTCTTTTGGACAAGGAAAAGAAAAGAAAATGAAAAAAAATATATAAGATTTGTTTTTTGAAAAATCGATGTATTTTTCTTCAAACAATCAACTTATTTTTAATATTTTTTCAAAATAAATATATTTAAATTAGAATCATAGGATTTATTTTGAATTTAAATCATAAAAAATAAAATATAGTTAAAATATAGAAAAATATATTTATAAAAATTGTTTTCTAAACAAAATTGATTTATTGAAACATTTAATTTAAGAAAATTTTTTTTATAGAAAAATCAATTTTCTAAAAGAGAAAATTTAACTCTTAACTATAGAAATTATAATAATATATACATTTGGTTAAAAAAATATTTAAATTATAGTTATAAAAAATTATAAATTTAAAATATATTTACTTTGAATAAGAGTACTTTTGATAAATAAAAAAGCATTATCTTATTCTTAATTTTATACATAGTAAAATTGATGAAAATATATAAAACTTATCTTTTTTTATTTTGAATTTTTTTACATACCAAATACAAGACAAAATAATATCATTTAATTCAATCTTAGTTTTAATTTTATGTTATCTTTTTCATAAAGTCTATGTGCTATGTTTGCTTGGAACTACTTTTTAATTTTTCGGAATATATGCTTCCAAGTCCAACTACTCTGTCTTTGTTCAAAACTGTTGACTTTTCTAGAACTTGTCCAAGTCACCATTATTTTTTTTTGTTATTGTCACATTTAATTTGATATTCGTTTTCCATTCGTTTCACAAATATCTTTTTTCTACAAATTTGACAATTTGGGTTTCACTCGTGCTATGAAATAGATGGTAAGCTTGTTGAAATTTCTGAAGCGCCTACCAAGTCTCTGACAAATGTCTCAAAGAAAAAGGAGTTCCTAAGTGTGGATGATCCATAGAAAAAAAAGTCTTGTGTTCGAATCCTTATTAAATCAAATTCCTTTGAGTTAGCGCCAACCACATAGCGCGAACAAAAATTAGCCTCAATCCAAAGTTGTATGAGAACACCTCACAATTAAAAAAAATCATTCTAACTATTGCTTGATTTGGGGTTTCATGTTTTATTCCATATATAAAATGGCCAAAGCAATTTAGTAAAATAGGACAAAATTAACTTAGTTGGAAGCTTGAGATTAGAATGGTTAAGAAGCTAATGCAAATTTGCTTTCAAGAATCATGTAAATTTAACGGTAGTCTAATAATCCGCGCGCGTGATGTAAATTTAAAGCAAATGACCATTCGTTTTTCATACGTTTCACAAATACCTTTTTTCCACAAATATGGAAATTTGCACTACAAGAAAAAAAGCTTTCAATGATGGAAATTTAGTGACGGAATTTTTCCGTCGCTAAAAGATGACATTAGCGACGGATTAGCGACGAAAATAAGTTTAGATAAGCGACGAAATTAGCGACAGAAATCTGTCGATAAATTGGGACGAAAAAATTTTCGTCGTTAATTCCATTGCTAATTATGGTGGGAGGTACTGTTCAAAATCGCCAAAAATTAGCGACGGAATTAGCGACAGAATATTCTGTCGCTAAATCCAAAAACAGTCAAAAAATAAAATTAGAATCAGCGATGGAAAAATTTCGTTGCAAAACCATTGTAGTTATATTATGAAAGTTTTCAAAATTAGTGACAGAACATTCCGTGATTGATTCCAAGATAATGAAAATTATTTAAATTTTGTTTTTTATATTTTTTACTGATTAGTGACGAAATATTTTCGTCGCTGAAATTAAAATAAAAATAATTTTATTTTATAGTTTTTATTTTAGTGACGAAATTTTCTGTTGCTAAAACAATTAGTGACGGAATATTTCGTCGCTAAAACAATTAGTGACGGAATATTCCGTCGCTAAAACACCTCAATAACCATTTTTCACGGCAGCCGAGGTGTGTCAGAACCAATTAACAACAGAATTTTCATCACTAATCCGATGAAAATTTCATCGCTAATTCTTCGAAAATTGTAATTTCCCTCTATTTTTTCCCTTTCCTGCTCGTGTCTTTGCTTTTTAACCCCCCTCTCCATTTTTTCCCTTGCTCGCCGTAACTCCCCTCTCCACTTGCCACTTGCTCCTCGCTCCCCCTTTTTTCGATTGCCGGTCATTGTGCAACCGCCGGTCACCCCCCCACCGACGTCCATCTCCATAGTGGTGTGTATGTGTGTGTGTGTATATATATATATATATATATATATATATATATATATATATTATCATTTTTACATTTAAAAATATATATTTATTTGTTTATATTGTTAGTTTGTTTTATTTTTATATATACACTCTTTTATTATTTCTTTGTATATATATTTAGTTATTTGTATATATTTTTAATTAGTTGTGTGTATATATTTATTTATTTATTTGTATATATTTATTTGTGTATGTCAAAGTTTGTTGTCTATATATATATTTGCATATATTTGTATTTATTTATTTGTGTATATATATACTTTGTTGTTGTTTATTTGTTTAATTAGTTACTAATGCTTTTAATGTTGTTGTTATATATATACATTTAATAGTATATATTTATTTGTATATATAGGAATATTATTAGGAAATTTTTATTTAAATGTCATCAATTTATTTTTGTTAGCTTTTAAATATATAAATTTATTTATGTAGATTTAATTTGGTTATAATATTATTAATTATGAAAATTTATTGTTGTTTTAGTGTATCTAATTACATGATATTAATATATTGATGGAATTAGTATTATTAATTTGTTTAATGTGAGATATACACATTGCTATATATATTATTTTTTTCTTTGCATAAATGTATATATTGTTGTATTAATAGTTTTAATATATTTATTTATTTGTATATATTTATTTGTGTATGTTTGTATATAATTATTTATGTATATTTATTTGAGTATGTCAAAGCTAGTTGTGTATATATATTTATTTTTTTGCATATATTTGTATTTATTTGTGTGTGTGTATATATATATATATGTATATATATATATATATATATATATATATATATATATACTTTGTTGTTATTTATTTGTTTAATTAGTTACTAATGCTTTTAATGTTGTTGTTATATATATAGACACATTTAATAGTATTGTGATAACCGGGATTTTCGACCTCGGTTAATAAGCAGATTTATTTTAGACATGTAAATTCATAAGAAGTAATTGAGAGTTGCGGGAATCTAATTAATTATAAAGTGATTAAAATTATGGAATTTTAAAGTAAATGAAAAAAAATGATAAGAAGAAATAATTAAGGATTTAAATTAAGAAGATAAATGCATAAGATATATTGAACAAAGAATATATATATACTTTAAATGAAAAATAAATGTAGGTAGAGATAATAAGTATAAATTATGTATATGTATAGGTATTAAACTTAATGTAATATAGATATATATAACACAAAACAAGGGACATGTTATAAACCTAAGTATTTGCTAATATAACATATATTTATAATATAAATACCTATTATATAAAAATATAATTGTATATTAAAAAAATAAAAGGGAGGTGGGGGACAACGTAGAGCTGGTTACGGGTCGGACCGGGCCAGTTCCGGACCGTTTTTCACCGATTCCGGCCCTAACCATGAGAAAACCGATTCGAACCGGTATCAAACCGGTCCGATTTCTTAGAAGAGGCGAACCGGCCCGGTTCGCTGGACCGGTTCGCCTCAAAACCGGACCGAACCGGTTTAAACCGGTTCGGTCCATTTTTTTTTGCTTTTTAGACTTTTTATTTCTAAAAATTTATATTAATTTATTTTAATATATATTAATATATTTTAATAATTTAATCTAATAAATTTATTTTTATAATAAATAATGTTAATAGTTTAATTTAACAATAATTTATTATAAAGTTATATTATAATTTATTTAATTAATGTAACAATAATGTAAAAATAAACTATTATAAAATTATCTAATAAAATTATTGTTATAATAAATTAAAGTTATATTATGAATATAATATTATGATAAAATGATATTTGATTCAAAATACAAATAATGATATTATGAATATTATTATTATATTCATTTTGCATATCTTTATTTATATTCATTTATTATATTCATTTTGCATTTAAAATAATTTATTATATTTGAAATATCATTTACTTAATATTTATTCATTTATTTATTTATTCATTTATTTAATATGTTTTTAAAATATTAATTCATTTTGTATTTTAAATATTTATTTATTTTAAACATAGATAAGTATAACATTAATTAATTTGGTATGTAATAATAATAATAATAATAATAATAATAACAACAACAACAACAACAACAAAGGAGAAAAAGGAGAGAGTAGGAGACCACAGATTTTTTACGTGGAAAACCCCTTCAAAAGTTAGAAGGGTAAAAACCACGGGACTGTAGTCCATAAAAATATTCACTATGACTAAACTTATTTACAATTTTACATACAATTTACAAAAAAAAAGATTATTCTCTACCTTTCATAATTTATACGGATTGCTTTGGAAATTTCTTCCTCCTCTTCTGAATTATTATCAGCAAATTCATTGGCCATTCCAAGTTCGACATTGCGTGATTCCGCATCAAACCAATCTTTAAGGCATGTTAACATGCACAATGAATCCGGATTAAGAGTGGTTCGATGGTCTCCAATAATTCTTCCACATGTCGAGAATGCGGATTCCGAAGCAACAGAAGAAACTTGCACCGCAAAAACATCTCGGGCCATGGAAGCTAAAACTGGAAATTGTTTTTGGTTTTCTTTCCACCATTGGAGAAGATCAAAGTTATCATCTACAGAAAAATCTTGACTTAAAAAAAATCCTAGCTCATTGAAGCTAGAACTTCGTCGAGTTGTTGATCCCGATCCCGATCCGCTCGCTTTTCCTTTTAGCTTCATTCTTTTCTTTGCTGCTTCCTTAATTGCGTTTAAAATTTCTTTTCCTTTTTTGCTACTTTCGGTTTCTTCGTATGAATCTTCTTCTTCTCGATTAAAGTTGAATTGCTCCCTTTCTGTTTCATAAACATTAAACAATTCTCGAAAAAGATTGTTAATTGAGGACTTTTGATCCTCAATAGAATCAAGACCAAGAAATTCTTTATAACAATCAAAAAAAATTTCTATATTTACCTCACCTTGACTAGGATCTAGTAAAGTTGCAATACAATAAATAGGAGAAATTATTTCCCAATATTTTTTAAATTTTTCCTCCATATCATATACAAAAGAACTTAAAGTTTCATGATTCCTAAATTTTACAAATTTATCAAACATTGTGTAGATAATAGGAACAAAATACGGAGTAGTTGGATAAATTTGAGTTGAAAATCTTTCGGTTGCATCTTTAAAAGTAGATAATAAATTAACACAATATTCAATAAAAGTCCAATCATCTTCAAAAAGTACTAATTGTGTGCTATTTGTATAATTGTTATAAAAAGGAGTAACAAGTTCTTTATAAGGTAAAATAGAAGAAAGCAAACGATGAAGTGAATTCCATCTTGTTTCCACGGGAAGTGGAAATGCTTTAACAGGTATATTATTTGTTATACAAATTTGCTTCCATTCACGTTTATTACTTGGTGTGCGAATCCATTTTGCTAAAATTTTAATTTTATCAATTGGACCTAGGCCAGTACCAGTACCACTAGAACTAAAACCACTTTGAACACATAAATTTATAATATGACATGCACATCTTGCATGAAAAAATATGCCTTGCATAACAGGGTTTAAACTTTTAATTAAATTAGGAATAGCTGCAGTATTACTCGAAGCATTATCAAAAGTAATAGCAAAAATTTATTATTTTCTAGTCCATATAATTTACAAACTTTAGTAATATATTTATGAATAGTATATAAATTATGTGCTTCTTCTATTACATCTAAAGATAAAATTCGTTTTTGCATGGACCAATCTTCATCTATCCAATGACAAGTTATAACAAGATAACTTATACCATTAGTACTAGTCCATATATCACTAGTTAAACTAACCCTAGATGAAATATTACTAAGTTTATCAATTAAAGCTTATCTATATTCTTTAAACATATCCATGCAATCTCTTTTTAATGTATGTCTAGAAATAGATTTATATGCGGGTTGTAAATAGTTACAAACAAATTCTAAATATCCTGATTTTTCACAAATTGTGAATGGTTGTTCAGTCCTAATTACAAATCTAACTAAACCACGTCTAGCTTGAACATTATCAAAAATAAAATTTTTTCCACCATCATGTGTATTAATTTGAGATTGTTTACCTTCTAAAATTTCATCTTCTTCGGCATCAGGATTAATTTTATGTACAGTAATTAAATGTCTTTTATACGTACCTGTACCGCCAGCACCGCCACCGGACTTATAAGAGTAAACGCCTTGGCACAATTTACAAATAGCACAATATTTATTCGTCTCACCTTCTTTTGCTACAATATTGAAATACTCCCATACCTTGCTTGTTTTTTTCGACTAAACTTCAGCCTTGATGATGTAGCAGCAGTGGTGGCAGCTGATGATTGTGTTTGAGCATGACCTCCATGTTGACCACGACCAACAGATGGCACCGCCAAAGGAAGCTCCTCCTCCGGATGAATATCAGGTTCGATTTCATTAAATGATTCGTCACCCAAATTAGGAATTTCAGTGGAACCAAAAGGTCGAGAAACAGAGCATGAATGATGAAAGAAATTTGACATTTTTATATTTTTTTGAAAATAAATATATGTTAAAAATTAAAAAAATAGATGTATGATATATATAATATATTGGAATTTGAAAATTGAAACTTGAAAATTAAAAGTAAAATTTGCAAAATTATAAAATAAAAAGAAAAATGAAATTTATAAAGAAAATGATGATATTATAAATTTGGAATAAGGAATATATATAATATATTAGAATTTGAAAATTAAAAGTAAAATTTGTAAAATTATAAAATAAAAAGAAAAATGAAATTTAGAAAGGAAATGATGATATTATAAATTTGGAATAAGGGAATTTAAGTGAATTTGAGAGAATTTGAGTGAATATTGAGAGAGTATGTGAGTGAAGAGAATAAGAGTAGATGAATATAGATAGTAGATTTGAGAGAAAATATAGAAGAAATGTAAATGAAAATAGAAGATTATAGAGGTATTTATAGGAAAAAAATTAGAATAAAAAAGTTAAAAAAAAAGGATTGATGGGCAACGGCCAAAATTGCCGTTGCCCATCAAACACAGAGCAGAGGCAAGCCTCTGCTCTGCATACTGCAGTTGCACTGCACTACTGCAGTGCAACTACAAGAGGCTAGCCAAAACTCTTTTTATTTTTTTATTATTTTTTTTAATTTAATTAAAATAAAAAAATAAAAAAAAAAAGAAAAGAAAGATTGGCCGTTGCCCATCAAAAGGCAGACTCGCAGAGGCAAGCCTCTGCGAGTCTGCATGCTGCAGTTGCACTGCAGTGCAACTGCAGTTTTTTTTTTTAAACTGGATCAGTTCGAACCGGTCCGGTTATGAACCGGGCCTTTACCGGGCTCGGTTTTAATAATCTAAAATCGGCCCAGCCCGGTAACATGCCGGGCCGGGTCGGTTCCGAACCGATATAGTACCGGTTCGGATTTTGGGCCGGATTGACCCGATCCGGTTGCGAACCGGGTCGGGCCAACCCGGCCCAATAAGCACCTCTAGGGAAGCTTCCAAAGGAAGCTTGCCCTATGAGTCTGCTCAATAGACTTGGTCTGCTTTGCAGACCTAAGTTTGCCTCGGTAGACTAAGGTTTGGCGAGGTAGACCTATAAAAAAAATGATAATAATAAAATAAATAAAAAAAGAGAAGAAAATGTAAATATATATATAAAAGAAAAACGCAGCAAGCTTTTCGTGAAAGCTTGCTACAGTAGATCTGATATAAAAAAAAAAGAAAAAGAGCAAAAGAAGAGAAATAGGAGAGAGAGAGAGAGAGAGAGAGATCGGAGGGAGAGAGAGGCGAGGGCTCCGTTTGTCGTCGGCCAACGAAGAGAAGGGTTGGCCGGTGATAGTGAAGAGAAAAGAGAAACGATCAGCTCGAGCAAAAAAAAAAGAAAGAAAAGGAAGAAAGTAAAAGAGAAAGAAGAAGGGAAAAGAAAAGAAAAAAAGAAGGGTCAACCGATCAGTGGCCTGGACCACCGCCAGAGTGAAGAATGAAGAGAGGAAAAGGCTGCCGATGGTGAATGAGAGGGGAAGAGAAGTAGATCGAAAAAACAAAGAAGAGGAAGAAGGAGCTGCCAGCGCCGCTGGCATTGCCTCCAGCTGCACGCCGATGTTGCCATAGTGTTGCTCACCGCCGGTAGGGTTGGGCTGAACCGGTTCAGCAGAAAAAAAAAGAAAAAAATGGTAAGCAAATTAATTGTAATTTCATTCTCTATTCAATTGTGGAGTAATGTGGAAAAAACTCTAAGGATTGACATGGGTTTGAGTTTGTAGAAATTATGCAAGAACAATGAGAACTTGAACAAATTTGGGAGAGATTTAATCGTCAGCTTTGATACTTGGTAAGATACTTTTATAAGATGGTATTAGTATTATATCGTATAGATGGTTATGATAATTGCTTGATGATGGAAAATTTTAATGTGCCATATAAATAGTGGAGTAGTAAATTGAGCATTTTATATGTTGAGATACTATGTAGAAGCATTGATGGGAAATTTTGAAAACAATTTGGTTGGTTTTATAATGGCTTGATGATGGAAAATGGTGTAGTGTGTTTAATATTGTTTATATGTTGAAAAGTTGCTTAGGATATTTTTAGAGAAATTAGAAAGTGAATCGAGATTTTATCCTCATTGTTATATTGGGATATATATATATATATATATATATATAAATGCTTATATAAATATGCATATATACGAGTAAGTGTGAGTTGAAAACCCCAATGATTGATTTTGTATAATAACACGAGGGTGTGAAATGTGTTGTAGGACGATGGATAATTATTAAAATATAAATTTTGGTACCCAACGGAAGTGAATTTGGTAAATTGGATGCAAAATTTCGAATTATGGGTTAGCTAGTCTAATTAATCGCGTGAATATAATATTGTTGTCATAGATAAAAATATCTGGCATGAATGGAATGCGTTTGAAGGTCACAGGAACATTATCAGATAATTATTGAGAAATTCATAAAGAGAGATTAAATTATTAGGTAAAATGAGAATATGGTTCTTGGGGTATTTATCTCAAAAGTAATGTAACTTTGATAAGAGTGATATGATTATATGTTTTATGGAAACTTTGAGGATGCATACTTGGATATAGATATGCAAAGATAAGGTGACCTTAATAGATTATAACCTTAAAAATAAAAGTGTACATTTGAGAAATGAGTACCTTGTGAACCTTGATAATCACGTTTGTGATTCGATTTGATAGTGTGGTACGAAATGTTGGATTATTGGTAGATGTTAATGTCACGACCCGAAGACCGCGACTTTCACTTGATTCTTATACTTTTCTTAGTCTACAAATTTATGGACTAAATTTTTCTTTTTCATTTTAAGGTTTGTATTCGGTGTCAGTGTAGTTACTATACTATCTAGGTGACTTATAGTCATTCCATTTAAATATTAAACAAACATGGAAACGGTTCTTAGTTACATCCCGACTTGTTAAATAGAATATGTACTGTGCATCAATTTAAGTCTTACATGTAAACAAGTATTTTATAAGAAACATATACCTCAGACGACTAGTACCAAGTCCATATACCGTCTTCGATGCCCACTGAGCAGCTCACATGACAGATGTTAACGTCAATAATTTGAAAGAGATGAAATTTAGTGGGGTGAGCAAAACCACGGCTCAGTAAGATACTAATATAAATACATGAGTAGGATTACACTGTCTTAAACTGTAATGCTTAAAACTTGTAAGGATGCAATTACAGTTAATCCTTTCTCATCGATACATCTCATTATCACTTCTCATTTTCACTTTTCATTTCATAATTATACTGTAGTATGCTATCATCTCATATCAATTCTCATATTTACTTTTCATTTCATAATCATATTTCTGTATTCTAGCATCTCTTATTGATTCTCATATCATCTCTTATCTATTCTCATATTGTGGATCATGATCACGGTGGTACGAAGTCATAATTCTCTTCGTGTATTTCTATATTAATGTTTCATATCATATCATGACATCATATAGACGAAATATCGTTACCACCGAGTCATGGTACTCCTCATATATTCTTCATGTTTAATTGAGATATCCTATCGAGTCACTTTACATTTAACAATCATATTCCCGTCTTATATCAATTCATATCACTTATCGTATGGGAATTTATGATCACGATAGAGTAAGATCAGAATTCTTTTCATATCAATCTTATGTTCATATATCATATCATATCATGTCATCATATAGATGAAACATCAATAACATCGAGTCATGACATTCTTCATGAAATTCTCATATACTAAGCATATTATCATATCAGGGTTTAATATGCAATTCATGTAACTTTTCTATATAAACCGCTATCATTTCAAATCATATCATATATACTTTAGGACACGCTCAATATATGAATTTTCAATTCATTTCAAATTTGCTTTTTAAGGCATGATAGAAACATGTTCAATTTCAGTTCATGTATTTGTTCAGAGCATGTCTACAACATGTGCGGTTTTAAAACATTTTTCATATACTATAAGTCATATCATGTCTAGAGTTCATTTCAAATCAAACTATACTCTAGACCGCATATCATGCCATGTTCGACACAAAATTACATATAAATCATATAAGTGTCGAAATCATATCTCATGGACTTTTAAAACATGTTTAAAACATGTACTGTTTCAAAACATATTTCATTTCAAATCTGTTTCATGTACAATATAAATCATGTCAAGTCTAGAGTTTATATCAATAAAATCATACTCTAGACTTCATATCATATCAGTTAGAGACTAGGCTAGATCCCTATCATCTCTATCAATAAAGACTTAAATCACTGTAGCTAGCAGTGAAATCATATCATCGTCCCCTGAAAACCAACTAGGGCGCTATCTATGGCCATAGACCTCATCTCTTTCAGCCCCGTTGATCAGGCGTGACTGAGACCTATCCACGACTATTGTCGGACAAGCATATCTGCCTAATGAGCAAAGCTCCAATTAGGCGGTTTCCACTATGCTTTATTGAATTTAATTCTTTTAGGGTGCCTACAGTCTCATAAAACATTTAAATCTTTAGCTTTTCTTTTTAAAATCATGTAAAGCATATGGTGAAATTCTTTAAGAGGTTTCGTATATAAAAATACGTATATATACCATATACTTACTTTTTAAAGCTAATCTATACTTTATAGCATTTATATAAATGCTATTATGACATTTGAAATTATAGCAATTTATGCTTAAAAGCGATGCTATGAAATCATTTCCGTATATAATTTTGGTAATAGTTTCAAATGTCCATATAAGTAATACTTTCATCTAATACGGTGAAACAATTCATTTAACTTTATCATCATCAATCATTCAATTTCAAACTATCCTTTTGACACATCAGTAAATCAGTATTCCAATCATTGAAGATTCATTTCATTCAGTATTCAGATTGCTCAATACTCTAATTATTTAATAACCAGATCACTTGGTATTCAAACCATTCGGTATTCAATATCCTTTTTCGATAATTATCGACTATAATAATCAATTGTACTTTTATTACCGATACTAGAACCACATCATCAGTGTGAATCCTCTTAGTATCTATGAGCATCTAAATATCATGTTTCCATATAGCCATCAGGATACTGAAATTATGAAATACTAATATCCTCATTCGATATCTATTCCAGAGTCGACATTGAGGATCGTAGAACCACAAGATCAATAATCGCTTATCAATTCCATTTATGGTTTGACCTATTGGTACATATTCAGAGTTTTCGACTTGCGGTTCAATTTCATTCACTATCATAAAATCATATCACAATCCTCAATTCACTTTTCATATAGCCTGTAGAATGTAATATCATGCTAAAATTATCTATAAAGCGTCCTCAATTCGATTTTTGATTGGCAATTTACCACTTAAAAGAATTTGCCAATTTCCACTATCAAAAGTATTTCAATCATTTGAGTCGTCTTGCGACTATCCATATTATTGCAAAAATATCAGTTCACATCTATTTAACATCGATATCACAATCATACCACTAAGACGGTCCATTTATTTGAATCTATCAATTCTATAATCGTCACTCGATTGATAATTCCGCCATTCTATCATTTGACTATCTAAATCACAACTTCGATTTTTTTCTCTTTTAAGTTGTATCATATAATTATCATCACTTTTATCTGTAATCCGTCTAATAATTAATTTCACATCAATCTCAACTTAATACCAATTGTGATATTAAAATCACTTGATTTATCATTCTATAAGGTTTAGACCATATAATTCATCACATTATCGTTTTCAATGATCTATCTTCCCATCGATTTCAATATCTAATTCTTTCAGAAATACAATAAAATCCTTTTAATATTTATTTCCAATAATTATCTCCAAGATTCCATTTATGTGAGAAACTTAATCTTTTTCCTCAGATATTTTTCTAAAAATTTTGGCAGCATAACGGCTTAATTTTTACTAAGCCTCCTGCACGGAAAACAGTTTATAATTGCAACCGTTGATTCTCACATTTTCTTTATCTCTTACTAAGACCCCCACCATCAGTTGTGGGTCCTCCTCTTAACATTTTTAACATCAATTCAATCTATAAATCGTATAAAAATTTTCACAATTCCATTTAAATTCATTCCATCTATGCATCATATAAAAATCATAAAATCCCACATACAATATGATGCTACTAATGCTTTATAAAAGTATCTTACTTGGTGCTGAAGCTTAGCGCCTTGACGAGCTCCTAGCATCGTCGAACCCCAAATCGCGCCTGTCACTTCCGCTACAATTTTCACAACACCAATGCATTTACGTGAATATGTGACAATAAAATTTATTCAATAACATCAGTAATTTATTTTTCCTCAATTTTTCCTTACCTTTTCTTTCTTCTTCTTCTTCCTTTTCCTTTTTCCTTTTTCTTTTCTTTTCTTCTTTTTCTTCCTTCTTTTCTTTCTCCTTTTTCTTTTTCTTTTCTTTTCTTTTCTTCTTTTTCTTCTTTTTTTTTTCTGTTTCGTTTTTTTTTCTGGTCTGAACCGGTTCAAACCGGTTCAGTACTCACCGGCCGGTTCAGCCTCCGGCGGCCGGTCCTTCACCGGTTCAGCCCTTCCTCAGCTGGCGGAGATGGCCGTGAGACTGGATCTGCCCTCCATTTCTCCAGATCGACGGCGACGGCGCAGGATCTGGCAGCGAAAGTTTCGGCCTTCTTCTCCTCTGTTTCTTCCTTCCTCCGCCATTTCCTTCACCGCCGGTGGCCTCCTTCTCCTTCGTGGGTCTTCACCGGTAGTGTTGGTGTCGATGGCGGTGCCCAGATTGGCCGGCACCGCCGTTCCACTTCCGCTTTTCCTTCTCGGGTTTTACCTCTGTTTTCCGTTTCGTTTTCTTTTCGTTTTCTTTTCTTTTTTTTTTGTTGCCGGCATCCTTCCTCACGTCGCCAGCGGCTTCACCTCGCCCCCCCTTCCTCTCTCTCTTTCTCCGGTAAGCCGACAGGGGGTCGGCTGCCGGTATTTGTCTTCTCTGTTGTAAACAGAGAAGAGATGAGGGAATCGGGTTGTATTCCCGATTCCCACGTTTTCATTTCTTTTTTTTTCATTTTTTTATAACATATATATATATTTATTATTATATATAATAATAACAACTATAATATATATAATTATTATACATATAACCATAATTATATATATATATATACACTATTTATAATATGTATTTAAATACATATTTTGTATCAATATATATATATACTTTTTACACTTTTAACACAAAATAATATTTATATTTATCCAAAATATATTTATATAATATCATTATATAAATATATAAAATTATTTTTATTTCTTATTAAGTTTTGGATTTCCAAATATCCAAAATTATTTTCTCCATTTTCTTATTTAATTTGGATTTTCATTTATCCAAATTAAATTTCCTCCTTCATTTATTATTTCCAATTTAATTTTCCTTTTCATTTCTTATTTAAATTTGGATTTCAATTTGTCCAAATTAAATTTTCAGGATACCTTATATTTATTTAGAAAATTCTCGGTCTTCACAGTTAACTCAGGTAAGTTGTTAAGTATTGGAATGATTAAATAAAGATTATTTAGTGAAAAGTAAATGTTAAAATGGATAGTTGGTATAACTATGTTATGAGAAAATATTATGCAATAGTATTTATTTAATAATGTGGCTATGAGTTGATGTTGGAATATCGAATTGATATTGGCAGAATGTTGAAAATTTATAATAGCATATTGTTGATAGAGTACTATGGAATATGTTGAAAAGTGATTTGCTTATGAATGAATATTGATTTTAAGGTTTTAGAGATTACGAAATAATGTTAGAATGCTCTTGAGGAAATTGAAATGAAGATATTCGCTGCAAATGTTGATGGAATATGTATACATGTATTAAGATTTACGAATTGTACCTATACAATAATTATATGTGATTGGGCGATGATTGATGAATTATGCTTAGTTATTTATGGTTATGGGCAATTAGAAATTGAGGCCATTGTAAGTACACCTTAACGTATAAGTATAAGTGTGCAAGGTACTGGACTTTGTTAACAGTGAGATATGCCTTGGTACCCTTAGGCTCATGCATGCATACCATGTGATTTTGATCTCTAAAATATATGTTGTTTTAAAGTGAAAGTATTGGTTTTAAAAGAAATGTATTTAATCTTTTAAGAAGATATGAATATTTGAAATGAATAGACAGCCTCAAACCTTGATGTTTAACACTCATTTTGACATCATTCATGATATGTACAAATTGAGCATACGATTTAGTTACACATTGATTTGAGAAATAATGCATAATTAAATGTTTACTGCATAGGCTGTCTATATGGGTTTGAAATGTTATAACAAAAGATTTTGATTTAGAGACGACATGTACCTTATAGAATGCTTATGTGGCATATGCCTTTGTGGCACAGAGTATATATATATTGTTTGGTTCTGCCTGTGTGGCATGGAACCCTGTTTATACATATATGATACGTACATGTAAATGTTGCCTGATGAGACCATTCTAGGCTGTTCGACAATAGTCGTGGACACATTCCTCAGTTTTTAGCTGATTAGTGGGACTTGGACGATCTATGATCATAGATAGTGAACCCCTCGAGGGAAACTATCCTATTGATAGCTACAATAGGTTAGAGATGATATGATAACAGAATAGGGATCCATGCCTAGTCTCTCACTAAATGTCAAACGTTATCTAGAGTATGATTTATTATATGTAAACTCTAGACATGATATGTTTTTACAATATATTTGATATGATTGAGAATGAATATGAATTACACATGGTTTTATACCACATGATATGATTTGAAATTGTACATGTTTTGAAATGCGTTTTAAAGCATGTGTTAAATGATTCTAAACTACATGACTTTCGTACATGGTTATGTACTAAATGAAACATGATTTGAAATGGATGTTTTATACAGTAAAATTTTTGTATGTTACATATTGAATCCTACGATGACGGTACAAGTATGGATGCATGAATTACAGTGATCTAAGAATACTCAATATCTTTAGGGCATGATCGAATAAATATTCAAAAAAATTGACTTCTAAATGATGCTGGGAGATACACTTTCAGGATTTCATGCATTGCATTAGGGACGATATAATCCTAATTCAATTATTATATTAGTATCTTACTGAGCCGTGGATTTGCTCACTCTTCCTAATTTCACCTCTTTTCAGACTGTTTGAGTTAAAACTCCGCCATGAGAGCTTTTGAATGGCCTTCGAAAACGGTGTCTAGGCTTGGTATTGGCCTTGTCCTCTGAACCTACTTTGCTGCTTTTGAGGTATACGCTTTGTAAATCGCTTGTTTACATGTACAGACTTTAATCGATGCATAGTACGTATTTTGTTCAATGAGTTGGGATGTGACTTAGGACCATGTTAAATTATTATATAGGTTCATATAACTATCGAATGCCATTTGGGATGTGATTATTTTTGGTTGACCGTATGTGTTGTGGAATATGTAAATGTAATTGAGATGATTTTGAGATTGTGTATAGTACATGAGGTATATGAATTGTGGATTTTGGATTTTGGATTTCTTGTAAGTAATTAATTGGGGAAAGTGATAAAATATGAAGGGGAGGTTTTCGACCCATTTCTTTGCTAGTTTAATATTTAAATGAAAGGACTATAGTTCACTTAGAGAGTTGAGTAAATAAACTCACAAAATTAAAGTTTAAGTTATCAAGGCTAAAATATAATGAAAGGATCAATGAAATTAGTTTAGTGATTACACTGACACCGAATACAAACCTTAAATCGAAAAGAAAAAAAATTTAGCCAATAAATTTGTAAGAAGGAAAAAGTATAGTATCAAGTGCAAGTTATAGCCTTCGAGTCGTGACAGATTTTGTCTCAATGGTACCAGGTGTGTAAGAACTAGGTACCTAAGGGTCCTGAGTTCGAACCCCTAGGGACGCGAATTAGAGTTGTGGCTTAAGGGCACATTCCGATAAAGTTGTGAGGGGTGGTGGCCTGCTGGTGCACCCCAAAGCGGACAATACGGATGAGTGACTCGCCTGAGGCGGTGGCTCGGGTCAATGGACTAGCGGCTGCACCCCAGGGTGTCAGAAGTATACATTTATTTGTATATATAGGAATATTATTAGGAAATCTTTATTTAAATATTTATATTTATTTTTGTTAGCTTTTAAATATATAAATTTATTTATGTAGATTTAATTTGGTTATAATATTATTAATTATGAAAATTTATTATTGTTTTAGTTATCTAATTACATGATATTAATAGATTGATGGAATTAGTATTATTAATTTGTTTCATGATAGCTATACATTGTTATATATATTATTTTTTTTCTTTGCATAAATGTATATATTGTTGTATTAATAGTTTTAATATGTATTGTAATGAAAGTTGTATGTATTGCAATCGTTATTTTTTATTTTCTATTAAAAGAAAATAATATTTAATTTTTAATATGTAGTTTTTATGTTTTTGTAGGTTTTTTAATATTAACAAGGAGTGCTTTTGGTACCCAAATGCACAAATAAAAGGACCAAAAGAAGATATCTTTAACGACGTAATTCATTGTATTAGCGATGGAAATAATAGCATCAGTGACGAAATTTTCCGTCGCTAATACCATTAACGATGAAAAAAACTCTATTATTAGCAACGAAATATTCTGTCGTTAAGTATCTTTACCGACGATTTATTATTAGATGAAAAATATTAAATATTATTCGACGAAATATTTTAATAAAATAAAAAATAAATTTATTATTAGCGATGAAAATTTCGTCGGTAAAAGCTTTTAGCGACGGATTTTTTTAATAAAATTAAAAAATAAAAATAAACTTAGCTAGTGACGGATTTAGCGACGAAGTACTTTTTACCAATGAATTATTAATGATAGGATTTTGATTTCAGCAATAGAATTTTCCGTCACTAATAACAAAAAATCTGTTGCTGATAAATAAAAAATTTGTCCCTAATTAATGACGAAATTACTGATTGAGATGTACTTTCAGCGACGGAATTAGCATCAGCGACATTGATTTTTTCAATAGAAATTTTCCATAGCTAATTCGTCGCCGAAGGTCCCTTTTTTTGGTAGTGTTGGAATTTGAAAATTTGGAAGAATTTTACTCGTGGTATAAAATAGATGGTAAGCTTGATGAAATTTCTCAATGTCTCAAAGTAAAAGAAAGCTCTTAATTCAGATCGGGACATGTGCTTTGTTCAGAATCGCTAACTGTTCTAGAACTTAATGATTTCAAACGCATATAAATATTTTTGTTTTATTTTATTTTCAAAGATTAAAAAATGATAATTGCATATGAATATTTATTTTATTTATTATCAAAGAATGAGGTCCAATTAACAATGATAATCCAAACCGAAACATTTTAATTTTGAATCATTCAAAATTTAAATTATTTTGAGAATTTTTTTTCTAAATCCATATTTGAATTAAAGTAGGATTTGTGAAAGTCTTGAGTTGTTGGGGACTAAAAGGTGATTGATGCTAATCAAACAATTACTTCAGCTCAGTTTTTAATGCTTAAGTTCGTTATAGGTTTAATAGTTAAATTTATTTTTAATTTTTTACAAAATATAATCAAATTTTCAATATTTTACTGCAAAAAAATCAATATATAAATTTTTATTTTATTATAAATAAATGTAAAATTTTTCAAAATCGTACAATTACGTCTAAATTTGTTCAATAAAACTAACTCTCGTTAAAATATTTTATGTAAAAATTGATGTGAATTACTTAATTGATTGACACGTGATATATAATATATACAATATACAATAAAATTAATATCATTTAATAGAGTTAGATTTAATTATATTATTTTAAATGATTAACTGTTAAAAGTAAATTTGACCATTAAGTAAAAAAAATAGAATTTAGATAAAATTGGAATAGAAAGAACAAAAGTATTGCCTGCAGGAGCAAGTAGCAAACATCGAGTCCACGGTAGCACCTGAATGAACCATCAATCATGTCAAAGGTTTCAAGGAATCTGGCGAAAAATGGATCACTTTTGCACTTTTTGATTGTCACTGTTCCGCACAGCTGTACAACTACAGGGAAGCAAACAAAAGCTTATGCGTGAACAGTGAATGACTTTTAGTATTCTCCCTTTTTTTTTTTTTACCTTAAGTTTTATTTGGTTTGTGTAATATGATTCTCAAAAAATAATTTTTATAAAATAATTTTTAAAAAATTGATTTTTTAAAAAATTAATATTTTTTGTTAATATGCTGAAAAATATTTTCTAATATTTGTTGTTTTTTTGGAAAAACTATATTTTTATTAGTATTATTCACATACTTGGCTACTAATAATATTTTTAAATCAATAATAATAATAATAATAATAAAGATGAAAAGAACAATTTTTTTTTTAAAAAATCTTATTAAATATTAATAAAATTGATATAGTTCACATATTTGATTGTATAATTTATAACATCTCATAAATTTCTTCAACCCAATATAGATTGAGTTGAGTTTTAGTAGAGGGTTTTTTTTTTTAATAGTGGCATGAGTTTGGAAATTATCTTTTTCTTTTGAAGAGAAGAAGACAATTTCTCAAAATCCATAAAGATTTTTAATTGACTGAAAATGTTTTATGTATACCAAACACTCCAAATGTGTAAAATATTTTCAGCAAAATGAAATATGTGAACCAAATGGACTCTTAATTTCATTTTTGTTTCAAGGACTAGGGAAGAAGAAATGGAGAAGACACCGGAACCACCCTTTAAAAATCTAAAGTCTTACCTTCATCTAATTAATTAGGTTAAGAACAATACCGTATACATTAAGCTAGCCAAGTGCATAGATATTTTCATTAAACAATCTTAATTATACCAAAGGAAACATGTGATTAAACGCATTGAACCACGAGGGTAAGCTTTTAAAGCATCTTGTATAGTAACTTTCTAAGCAAAAATGTTTTCAATTAATTCTATCAAGATTCCCTCCAATAAGGCACGCAACGTGCAATGCAAAATGCCAAATTTTAAATTCTCTTAATACAAATTCAGGAGGCTTTAGGCCGACCCTCGCCATTGGTTTTCAAATGTGCTTGGACTGATTCGTTATTGTATGGTACAACTTTTTATTTAACTACCAATGATATTAATCCAAATTATATAATTAAATCACATTCCTATTCTATATTTTGTTTGTTTGTTTCTAGCTGTACTGGTGAAAGCGTACTTGCTTAATCAAAAAGTATTGAGGAAAATATCTTGGATTTCGCAGCTGATCAAGGCACCAATCATATGTGTACTACCAATTCTTTCATTCTAACTGAAATTTCTTAAGTTTCCAAGTTTAAGGAACTCCACTATTCATTATTATTTCATCAACTAGGAAGCTGCTAGGAGGTATAAGTCTTCATTCTTCATGAATTAACTTGAACTGATTTAGTACCTTGAAGCTCCATTTTTATCTAACACGTCCACTTGCTGAAGTTAATGATGAACTGGCATTAATTCTAACCCAAAATCAAAATGAACTAAGAAGGAGAAACCTATCTATCTCTTGCAACTCAAGATATTCACTTTTTGTTTATGCTTTCTCCTCTAAATGAGCTTTAGGCATTAGCTTTCTGTTAATAGAAATCCAAACACAAGGAACGCTAAAATTAATGTGTGATGTCATATAATACATATATAGGTAGAATTAATATATGTGTAAGAAGTAAAAGCAGAGTGCTTGCAAGATACAAGACTGATATTTTATATTTATTTAATGCGAAAGAAGCAAACAATCCTGCATAGAAACCTACAGCAATTCTTACTTTATTGATATAAGAATCGATAAACGTTTATTTTCTTCTATACACTAGCAGACTAGCTAGTAAGCTTCACCTTCGGATGGTTCATTTCAGGGCGCCTTCGTTTTCAGCTGGTTCGTGGCCTCAGTTTCAGCTGACTGGAGTGAGGCCACCTTCTGAAGATTAGTTTCTTCTGATTTTGAGGCGAGAGTTGCTTCTGAGATGCGAGTTGCATGGAAATTGGCAATGAAAGCGGAAGCTTTCTTGTCGATACGAGGCTCAGCAATCACCCTCAGAATATTGTCTTCTTCGCTTGTGTACACCTTTCTTGTTCTCACAGAACCTTCCCTGGCTGGATATGAATCCTGCTCTTTACGACACTTATTAGCTTTGAAGAAACTGAAAAAAGAGGACTTTTTCTGCTTGTGCCCAGTCATAGCTAGCTATGTATCTTGTGTTTTTGCTTGCAGTATGTAACTTAGGATGAGTTTGCCCTCCACTTGCTTGTTTTCCATAGCGGGCTTGAGGCTCCTTTTATAGCGCGGGGGGAAAGATTCGAAGAAATTTGAGAAGGGTTATGATGACGACAAGTGTAAGGGTTGGATGAAATGTGCTCAAGTGTTAGACTTCCCAAGTTCTCATGTGTTGTGGTCCGTTGCTGCTTCCTTTTATTGACTCAGAAGCAATGGTTGGGAACTTGGGAGCTTACCACCCCATTTCTTGGGTCTTTGCCTTTGTTTGTCTCCTGATGAGAATCTAATCATCGGCAAGTTGGCGTGCAGGATGCACCTTCCTTTGGTCTTTTGCTGGTCCATGAACCAATGGTATCAAATTTGGTACCTTTTCTTGTTTTTACCACTAATTAACCACTCACTATCATGATCCACACCTTTCTTTGTCATTGCATTCGGCATACCTTCCCCTTCTAAGAATTGACAGTAAACATCAGAACTTTCCCTCACACTCATGGATTTTTCAATGCTGTCATGACTCATGTCATGTAGTGATTGATACTGTATATCTATTCATATATAAACTACAACTATTACAACAACTAATAGTGTTAATTAAACTAGCCAATATCCCCATTTGTCCTCCACTCTACTCCTCATCAATCATCTTCCCACTTGACCGAATCTGTATGCTGACCATTGGTTGTGAGGGGGGTGGTGCTTCCTTTTCATGCATGAATTTTCTTCCATCATAGCATAACATTGCATGTAGCTGTAACGGTAGTTTTTATTTAACAGTACAAGTGTGTGGATTGAATGAACACTGTTCGGGTGTTAGACTTCCCATGTGTAGCAGTCCGTTGCTTCCTTCGATTGACTCAAAAAGCAAAGGTTGGGAGCTCACTAGTCACCATCCATTTCTTGGGTCTTTGCCTGTATTTGTCTGCTGAGAATTTAGTCATCGGCAAGCTGGGATGCAGTATGCACCTTCCTCTGCTTTTTTGCTGGCTTCTTGTTGGCAATGGTCAAACTTTGGTTCCTTTTCCTTTTTAACCGCTCTTTTAAGAAAACCATGATCCACACTTCCTTCGTCCTTGCGTGCTGCGTACCTTCCCCTTCTAAGAATTGACAGTACACATCAGAACCTCCCTCGAACTCAAAGGGAATTTTCAGTTTAATTTGGTCCATCAAGTATTTTTCAATGCTGTCATGACTCATGCCATGTAGTGATTGATAATATATCTATGCATATATAAGCTACGACTATTACAACAATTAGTGGTGTTAATTTGTAACATCTCGTTACCACTTTTTACACGTATTTCTATACAACTTTACCGGTTGGGCTGTCTGCGATGCCATTAACATTCAACAATGACCGTAATAAATGATAAACATTTATTTATCAAATACTGAATATGAAAATTCTTTTCATGATTTCTTACATCCAACATCCCCTATTGATTTTTTTTACTAAAGGAGTACTGTATACTTATGTCTGAAATGTAAAAGAGAAGAGACTGTACCTGTCACGTTTAACATAACATGCATCAGCGCTTTTAAACATAGCTATACCCATCTGAGAGCTAATTCTCTCAACTCCGTGTCTTTTATCTGTGGAGTTCAAACAAAGGGGTGAGCGATTCATACGCTCAGTAAAGGAAACATATGCTGCTTTATAAAACCAAACTATATACCATTAAATCAAATAGAAAAACAGTGGATATAGTAAACAACACTCTCAACACACCACTTAAATCATTGACTAAACAGTTTACTTTAAATTGTAGTAAACAGTAAATAGGATTTTACAAATCCTCTTAGTAAACAGAAATCAACAAGTTGAGACTAGGCATCCTCATGCTATAATCGTTCCCCCTCCCCCTTGGGAGAACGACATAATTATCCCAAAAAGGGATGTAGTAGATCTATGGCCACAATCTCTAGGTGGTCCTCAGGTCCACTTGCCAAGTGACCTCGAGACCGCTGATGACTTGGCGAGTCCATCAGCCCCGTGACATCCTGAGGTGCACTCGTTGGTCCATCAACCGAGCCACCGCCCCAGGTGGGTCACGCAACTACATGAATAATACTACATGAACTCAGGGCCTAAAGTCTCAAAAATCACTTTATGAAATAAAAACCTTTATGGAATTATTTCACCCATATTATCATTTAATCAAAATGATTTAATTTCCAAAAAAGTTTATGCTTCTGTTTACAAAACACCTCGACAACCTTTCAAAAATATCAACCTTTAAAACCTGCTCGCCCATGGTATGCTCACCTACTCAGGTTCGCCCATGGAAGCTCGCCCAATGCGGTGAACTTGTGTTCGCCCGCCAACCATTGCTTTTAAAAAAAACAATAAGAAAAACTGGCTCGCCCTCCGTGGCTCGCCCATGACCAGTTCGCCCACTGTGGCATTGCCATGGTCGGTTCGCCCAACTGGGACACTTCTACGGTCAACTCGCCCAATGGGGTATTACCATGGTCAACTCGCCCAATTTTATAAAAACATGGGTCTTCGCCCAAAACAACATAACAATGAGTTCGCCTTCAATTGGCTCACCCGGATTTTTATTAAACAAAGGTCGCCCGCCCCAAACTTAAAAGGTTTGTTCGCCCAAAATATTATAAAAGTTTGGCTCGCCCGCCAATACCAATTTGTCTAAAAAGATCATAAGGGTCGGCTTAGTAGCTCGCCCAATATCAAATAGATTTCTCAAACAATGCATGTCAGAAAACAACATTTATCTCAATATATTCATAAAATTTACTCCACAGGACATGCATTTACTTCACCCATATCTCCCTTACCTGATCCGACGAAGTCTTGCTTCGCCCTGCTTCCTGCTCGCCAATAGCTATTGCCAATTTCCGCCTGCAATTAATTTAAAAATTCTATAATTATTCCCTTTTTCCAATATTCACAACATTTTGGCGAGACTTAATAATCAAATAGCTCGCCCAACTAAGCTCGCCATTCATCAATGGCTTACAGACGGGAGATCGCCCGCCAATACTCGCCATATATTTGTGAGCTCGCCCAATACTCAACTCGCCAGGTTTACTTTGGCTTAAATGAGGGAGTTCGCCCACATTTCTACTCGCCCAAGACCTTATGCATCTGAGCTCGCCCATTAAATCACTTCACTAGAGTTGGGCGATCTCGCCCATTTGAACACAGAATTTACTTTGGCGAGTTCTTCATTGGATATTACTAATTTTCATCATTGGCGATCACAATAGTCGCCATTCTCGCCACTTATTCTATTATTTTCCTTGTTTTCATATTCTCTAAGGATCTAACTAAAAACAAGACCGTATCTATGTTTATTACTTCATAAAACATAGAAATCTATCATTGAGCATCAAGAACACCTCAGAAACTATGAAACTCACCTCAACCAACTGCACTTCCAGAACAGATTGCTTTCCATCTCACGTTGGCCTTCCTTTGCTTACTCCTTTAACTCATCAAACTAAGGAGGAAAGGTTTGCAAGTAGGTTTACATGTTTAGCCAACTGAAGAGTGAAGCTCAGTAAATCAAGCATGGTAGAAATGGAAGAAGTCAGAACATAAATTTGCAGTTGCATAAGTCTTGTGAAGAAGGTGAAGTTTGCTAAATGGATTTCCCTCAAGCATTTTCTCTTATATAGCCATGCTAGCCA
Organism: Heritiera fomes; assembly: GCA_032173925.1. Lineage (NCBI taxonomy): Eukaryota > Viridiplantae > Streptophyta > Magnoliopsida > Malvales > Malvaceae > Heritiera > Heritiera fomes. The sequence continues at coordinate 19,686,118 of JAPDPM010000001.1, read as the reverse complement.
ATCAGAGCCCCTCACTTGGCCTTATCCCATTTCCTTCATTTATTTCATGTCTTTCATGCATTTAATACATGAAGAAAACTGCAACACAAATGGCGTGAAAGTCTCTCTTCCACACTCCTTTTTCTGCTTCTATTGACTTTGTTTTGTTTCTCAACCAATAAGGATAAGTTCCTTACTGACTTCAACATCTTCTCCATTAATTCTCTTCAATCGTGTGACTTATAAGTCAATTTTGGCTGCCAAATGGTTTGATTCTCTTTTCGTTTTGTCCACACTGATTTTCAGTTCGCCTCCTCATTCTGGAGACCTTCAGCTCGCCCATTCTGTTTTCAATTTCAGTTTGCCAACAATATTTAGTGCTTTACGAGCTGATTTCCTTTGCTTAGCGATCACATTGACTTGGCAATTTTAGCGATTTTCATTGTTGGCAATCACCATATTTTGCTCTACTCGCCAAATGCTATGATTCCCCACATTTGGAAATTTTTATTTAGCATTTTAATTTCCTCAATATGTATGGGCGATCAGGAGCCCTCGCAGCGTTTGGGCGAACTCATATACTCGCCCTCGCCCTATTTTGGTGAACTCCTTATTCGCCCTCGCCATCATAATAGGCGTCCTGCTCTCCAATTCTGCTCGCCCATTGGCGAACAGCCTTCTTTGCTATGATTCAGGCATACAGTTGGCGATAATATGCAGCATCTCAATTTACTCAATAAATATGGGTGATCAGAAGTCCTCGCCCATTCGGGCGATCATCCCAAGAAACTCACTTGGCGAACACATTAGTCAATAAGACCATTATTCATACTCGCCCCCAACAATTGGCCATAAGCTTTTATCTTACTCGCCCTTTGGCGAACTGAGCAATATACTCGCCCATACTCACCATTGGGCGATCACCAGGTATGGCTCAACTCGCCAACCTTGCACTGATTCAGGCAACACATTGGCGAACTCACCTATTCGCCTCTATGACCGTTAGTTGCAACTAGTCATCCTCCATTGGCTATCACCCTTGTTCGCCCATTAGCGAGCTTTTCCATTAGTACTCGCCATCATCAACTCGCCGCCATGCATTGGCGATTATCAGCTTGCTCGCCCATTAGCGAGCTGTCCACTGTAGTACTCGCCCATCGAGTATTTCATCGAAAATTGCTTCTTTCGCAATTCAAGTTAAGGAACTTTTCATCCAAGTGGAAATCAATATTCATTATTTATTTAATTTTCATTATTAATTTATGAAATTAGACTCTACAGTAGGGTAAAATCAGATCTTACATTTTCTCCCCACCTTAAGAAATTTGGTCCTCCAAATTTCAACCGGACTTATCAGTGTGAAAGGTCTGTATTTTCATACACATAAAGCATTCTAATTCTCAAGTAGCCTTATCCTTAGAGCACTTTAGCAACACTTTATCACTATATTTAATCTTTCCTATCCAAAATCCGTATCGATTTCTCAACGTAACTCATGTCCTCTCTAATCTCTAGGACTCATGTCGAATCACGTGAGAAGGATATGAATAGTATTTTCTCATCATTGAGACATGGAATACGTTATGCACTCCTGACAACTCGGGAGGTGGTGCACGTCTCTCACACAATCCAAGATCTCCAACAATCCAATGCATCGGGAATTCAATTTCTCCCTCATTATGCATCCTAATGGCGAGACTTTAATATATATAATCTCTTATATATCTCAAGAAGTTTGTTCGACCAAGTCGAAACTAATTTCCGGTCTTCCATTTTCTCATGCTATCATGGATTATATTGTCTGCTAAATAAACCCATTTAAGTGTTATGCCCCTACTCTCCTTGGGCCATTTTCATAAGCAACTCTGCCAGGGTAGAGGATTATCCCAGGAGTCTATAAAGTCAACTGCACACGCTTACCAAAATCCTCGAGCGTCCATATCATACGCTCAGACTATCTATCAGTCTGCGGATGAACTGCGATGCAAAACTCAATCGGGATCCCATAGCTTCCTGTAATCTCTCTCAACACTGAGATACGAAGCGGGACTCCCTATCAAATGTAATGCTCCCTGGAATACTGTAAACCTCACCACTTCCCTGACATATAACTCGGCCAAGGCATTAATTAGCATCAATAAATTCCATACTCAAGGAATAAGCAGACTTACTCAATACATCCACAATTATCTAGATAGCATCTTACTCTTTTCAATTTTCATTTACTATCGGAAGTACCACCAACATAGGTATCTCTCTTTCTTATCACATTTTTAACTTCTAGCAATTCTCGTCTCTACTATGAGACTGCTAGCATCTCATTATATTCCAAATTTTCTTTAAGAGTCCTGCCCATCTCTTCAGGTCATCAACAGTCATCCCTTTGGCACTTTCCCGCGCTCCAGGTTTACTCTTTCAAGTGAGTCGGCGACTACATAGTTCGCCCACATCTCACAACATCTTATCCGTTGTTAGGCGATCACCCCACTCTTGGGTCGCTCAACACGGATCTTGCTCAAGGTTATGAAGAATTCAACTTCTTTTCTCAAAACCAATTTACACTCCTTAAAATCTTTTATCATTCTTGGGGGTTTAGCAAATTTTCACTTCTTTTACACAGTAACTCATTTATTCTACTTATCACTTATCCTCTCATTCAATGCTTAGTCGATAATAATTTGATTACTATCATTTAGATAGTTTTAATCGCTCGTATGTAATTGTCCCAGTAGTCTCTCAAATACCACGCACTCGCTCTCAATATATCCCGGAGCGTCCACACAATGCGCTCGGATATCTATATCAATCAGAGGCGGTGCTAATAGCAAAATTGGGAATCCCAAGCCTCTTGCTATTCTCTCAAAGCAGATGGCAAATCAGGGATCCCTATCACAAGTACCCATTCACTGAAACTTCACATACGTTCTCTCTGTTTCACCAATATATATCGACCAAGGTACTCATTACATCCCGAAACCTGATGATGAAGAAGTGAAATAATTTGGTTACTCAATCCATACTCATTACTATAACCTCATGGTTCTTTTGGATTTTCCACCATCTCACAGTGATTGTTTCATGATTAATCTAGAACTGCTTTTCTTTTACAGACTTTAATGCTAACCATCGATTACGTCTTAGGTAATCATTTTCCCCTCGATCACTTCTCTTATATTAAGTGATCATTCTATCTCTTATTCTCCTAGTACATGTAATGTCATTACTTGGAGAATATACTTGAGAATATAATTTCCTCACATCAATTTCTGAAAATTAAATTTATTATCATTCAGATTTTCATCACCACTTTATTTATACTATTTCACATTCTGAATATATACATATATACACATATGTATATCTTTTTTTCAGGATTAGCAGTACTTCTTGTATCTGCTCCTCTGAGTATGACAACTTCATCTTTTTAATTCTGGCTTGTCATTAATTCCAGCCATAACTACATAATGATCAGAGGAAATCACATTTATTCTTATACTTGGGAACTACCTCATCACTCGTGTTCCCTAGTCATCATATGACTTGTCTCTTAAGATATTTCCATTCTATATCATTTATCACCTCTATCATTTTCCTACTTAATATAGTACTTTACTGTTACTATCTCGTAACCATTTCGAATACTATATTCATACATACCCATTCAATCTCACTTTTTTTTCCACAAATAAGTATTGCATCAATAAGGTAGCAAATTCTACAACCTCTTCAACAATTCATTTATGTTATACGGGTAAACTTCATAAATTCTATACCCCAGTAACCACACTTCAAATCTCACTTCCATAGTAAGATCCTTTGCTCAGATAATTTCAATTTCCACTTAATCCTTTGAGACCTCCCGTTTCTAATGCATATATAGTTCAGTTAGAACTCGTAGTTACTGACTTAACAGTAAGGTTATACTTTATTCGATACTATTGCCTATATTAATATACATATTTATTCTCTTTAAAATCATCCTAGTTGGCTCTAGGCACACAAATAAGAAGGATACTACAGTCGGCTAGGGATCCAGATAGAATATGATAGGTATTTTAGAATACCATACTTGTTCTGGAACCTAGAAGCAACTATAGAGAGTACAAATCCCATTATTTTCAAAACGATATAATTATAATTTTCGTTTTCATGAATTATACCAAAACAGTTTAGTTCCCTACTTATCAATCTCTTGAGTAATCTCTCAAGCTCTTCTGATTCACTAGTAAGAGCTTACAAACAGATTCCATGTTTGGAATCGAGTCAACAATCTCTCGAATCCATGTTACTCCAAAAGCTTACTAAAACATCATAATGTAATTTCAAATTCACAAACTCATATCGTTTTGGATGCCTCATTATTTCATCCAACCAATCACTATGTATCCTCCAAACACATATATAAATTTTCAAGTCACTTTACAAGTATTTCACAATATTTCGGTTCTATGCATATCGTAACGGACCAGCCCAACCGGCCATGGCAACCCCTTTTTAAGCCCATCGACAACGATTGCTGTGACAACGCTACTTATCCATACTGTCCTTTTTGGCGATCACTTAGACGCCCGGTCCTTCCAACCGTGCTCGAGCTCGCCCATCTCAAGGTTTTTCTTTCGCATCCGCAGTGACTCGAACACTTGACTTCCTTAGTTGTCAAGTTGCTACTAATATTCATTCTCTTAAAACATAAGGAGTATATATATAATCAGTATTATCATCGATTTTAAATCATTTTCCACACAATTCACCTTTTAGTTAACACTCTATACGTACATGACTTTTCATAATATTCAATAATCTCTCATCAATATAATCCATATTTTCACTTTAATTCAGACCCTAAAATCCACAACAGGGCTGACTATCTCGCGACATCTCATATCATATACTCAGGGTCGCCTTACTCGTCGATATATTAGTGGGGTCCACAGTAGGAATCATCCTTTACACCATCACATTCCATTTCACCGTCAAATACTATTTTAAATCAATTTAGTCATTCATGACTTAGATAAAACATTTCAATATAGGGGTATGTTCATAAATTCCCCTTTAATTCTCTCTCTTCGTTATACATCCAAACACGCGATCTTAGGGCTTATATGCTAATATTATCCCTTTTTATCTCAATATCATCATTTCGGGATCTTAGTTCGATATGGACAGAGAAGTCCTGGTGGGGCCCTCACCGAGTTCCTCACTGCACCTTATCGAATAGACCCAACATTATGATGATAAGATCGTCTATCTCATGTAATATTTCCAGATTTCTATCTCTATTTGTAACCCTTAATTCATCAACTTTCACCATATTTCAACACTTAACTCAATTCACAGTCACTTGACTCCTCTATACATTCAGACTATACAGTACTATAGGGGATGTTAATCTTTCTCAATACTTCTCATGTTAAACGCATCAACAGACATCAGACCAACCCAAGCTCTGATACCATTAAATCTGTAACATCCCATTACCACTTTTTGCACGTATTTCTATACAAATTTACCGGTTGGGCTGTCTGCGATGCCATTAACATTCAACAATGACCGTAATAAATGATAAACATTTATTTATCAAATACTGAATATGAAAATTCTGTTGGATTATGCCCTTAGAACCATTCATTAGATGATTGACTTTGGCATTTTTATGTATCATGACATTTTATTATAGCTCATTATTATATTTGTCTTATAACTGCGTAATGTAGTCTTATAACTGCGTAATGTAATCTTATATGATAATGTCCTTAGAATAGTAATAACACACTATTCTTAAAATATCCCTAGTCAAGTATTATTGTGAACAAAGATAACAATGATACGATAAGACTAGTATGTGGTTGACTGATGACCATTGTCATGGATATAGGATATCGAGTCATCACATAGGTACATGTTAGAGAACTATGTACTGGATCGACCCTCCATGAGAACGCTACATGGATTGTTATATGAGCGTCATAAGCGATTCTCATAGTGATGATGGTGTATGTGATCCTTTGACTTGAGATCATCAGAGATCCTAACATAGAGAATTGCATACTTTAATGCTACTAGATGTCATTCGTAACAGGATGGACTATAAAGGTAGTAATTGGGTATGCCTTGATCTATGTAGAGGGATGTTGAGTGATCAAGATAGGATTTATCCCTCTTATATAACAAGAGTGATGTCTTGGGTCCTTTGATAGAGTGAGACTAAGAAATGCATGGCCGTGCTCGAATAAGTCAATATGAGATATTGATTTTATTTGTTTAATTAGTCTACTCAGGAATCAAGAAACGCTGATTAGACTATACAAGTGTGACACATTCCATGACTTGTGTCTAATCAAGACATCAAAGGATAAAGGGATTAGACTACACGGTAACATCTTTCACGAGTAAGGTTATGTCGAGTCATTGACATTCTCGTTACATGGGTAGCAATGATGTGTTGCTAGATACCGCTCATTGCCTATGACAATTTTGTCATTGCCATTGTTTTGAGAACCTATTGGGTCGCACACTTAGAACGGATCAATGAGGAGCTTAATTAATCCTATTCTGAATTGGATTAAGGATATAGCTAATCCTATTCTAAGTAGGATTAGAGTTCTGTTTGGCAGTAAATTTTAGGGTAAAATTTACTGCCTATAAAAGGATGTTTTTCTAAAACAGAGCCGCATATAATTAAAAACAGAAAAAAAATATTCTTTTAATCAAAGCTAGCAATTCGATTATAAGGAATCAAAAACGCTCTTTAAGGCTTCTGATCGTGAGACGTTCAAGAGTCGTGAGATCCGTTCGTGTGGAAACCATAGAGGCAGGAACGAAAAGTTGCTGCTTGTGACTTGACCAACGACAGAAAATCAGAGAAAACGTTAGGTAAAATCTCGAAACCCTAATCAGGCATCTCTCCGAATCGATCCTGGTGGAGGCCGAATGATTTAAATTTCGCTGCGTGTTTGTTTCGGTTTCCTTCAAATTCTTTTCATGATTTCTTACATCCAACATCCCCTATTGATTTTTTTTGCTAAAGGAGTACTGTATACTTATGTCTGAAATGTAAAAGAGAAGAGACTGTACCTGTCACGTTTAACATAACATGCATCAGCGCTTTTAAACATAGCTATACCCATCTGAGAGCTAATTCTCTCAACTCCGTGTCTTTTATCTGTGGAGTTAAAACAAAGGGGTGAGCGATTCATACGCTCAGTAAAGGAAACATATGCTGCTATATAAAACCAAACTATATACCATTAAATCAAATAGGAAAACAGTGGATATAGTAAACAACACTCTCAACACACTACTTAAATCATTGGCTAAACAGTTTACTTTAAATTGTAGTAAACAGTAAATAGGATTTTACAAATCCTTTTAGTAAACAGAAATCAACAAGTTGAGACTAGGCATCCTCATGCTATCATCGTTCCCCCTCCCCCTTGGGAGAACGGCATAATTATCCCAAAAAGGGATGTAGTAGATCTATGGCCACAATTTCTAGGTGGTCCTCGGGTCCACTTGCCAAGTGACCTCTAGACCGCTGATGACTTGGCGAGTCCATCAGCCTTGTGACATCCTGAGGTGCACTCGTTGGTCCATCGACCGAGTCACCGCCCTAGGCGGGTCACGCAACTACATGAATAATACTACATGAACTTAGGGCCTAAAGTCTCAAAAATCACTTTATGAAATAAAAACCTTTATGGAATTATTTCACCAATATTATCATTTAATCAAAATGATTTAATTTTCAAAAAGGTTTAGGCTTCTGTTTACAAAACACTTCGACAACCTTTCAAAAATATCAACCTTTAAAACCTGCTCGCCCATGGTCTGCTCACCTACTCAGGTTCGCCCATGGAAGCTCGCCCAATGCGGTGAACTTGTGTTCGCCCGCCAACCATTGCTTTTAAAAAAACAGTAAGAGAAACTGGCTCGCCCTTCGTGGCTCGCCCATGACCAGTTCGCCCACTGTGGCATTGCCATGGTCGGTTTGCTCAATTGGGACACTTCTACGGTCAACTCGCCCAATGGGGTATTACCATGGTCAACTCGCCCAATTTTATAAAAACATTGGTCTTCGCCCAAAACAACATAACAATGAGTTCGCCCTCAATTGGCTCACCTGGATTTTTATTAAACAAAGGTCGCCCGCCCCAAACTTAAAAGGTTTGTTCGCCCAAAATATTATAAAAGTTTGGCTCGCCCGCCAATACCAATTTGTCTAGAAAGATCATAAGAGTCAGCTTAGTAGCTCGCCCAATATCAAATAGATTTCTCAAACAATGCATGTCAGAAAACAACATTTATCTCAATATATTCATAAAATTTACTCCACAGGACATGCATTTACTTCACCCACATCTCCCTTACCTGATCCGACGAAGTCTTGCTTCGCCCTGCTTCCTGCTCGCCAATAGCTATTGCCAATTTCCGCCTGCAATTAATTTAAAAATTCTATAATTATTCCTTTTTCCAATATTCACAATATTTTGACGAGACTTAATAATCAAATAGCTCGCCCAACTAAGCTCGCCATTCATCAATGGCTTACAGACGGGAGATCGCCCGCCAATACTCGCCATATATTTGTGAGCTCGCCCAATACTCAACTCGCCAGGTTTACTTTGGCTTAAATGAGGGAGTTCGCCCACATTTCTACTCGCCCAAGACCTTATGCATCTGAGCTCGCCCATTAAATCACTTCACTAGAGTTGGGCGATCTCGCCCATTTGAACACAGAATTTACTTTGGCGAGTTCTTCATTGGATATTACTAATTTTCATCATTGGCGATCACAATAGTCGCCATTCTCGCCACTTATTCTATTATTTTCCTTGTTTTCATATTCTCTAAGGATCTAACTAAAAACAAGACCGTATCTATGTTTATTACTTCATAAAACATAGAAATCTATCATTGAGCATCAAGAACACCTCAGAAACTATGAAACTCACCTCAACCAACTGCACTTCCAGAACAGATTGCTTTCCATCTCACGTTGGCCTTCCTTTGCTTACTCCTTTAACTCATCAAACTAAGGAGGAAAGGTTTGCAAGCAGGTTTACATGTTTAGCCAACTGAAGAGTGAAGCTCAGTAAATCAAGCATGGTAGAAATGGAAGAAGTCAGAACATAAATTTGCAGTTGCATAGCTCTCATGAAGAAGGTGAAGTTTGCTAAATGGATTTCCCTCAAGCATTTCCTCTTATATAGCCATGCTAGCCAATCAGAGCCCCTCACTTGGCCTTATCCCATTTCCTTCATTTATTTCATGTCTTTCATGCATTTAATGCATGAAGAAAACTGCAACACAAATGGCGTGAAAGTCTCTCTTCCACACTCCTTTTTCTGCTTCTATTGACTTTGTTTTGTTTCTCAACCAATAAGGATAAGTTGCTTACTGACTTCAACATCTTCTCCATTAATTCTCTTCAACCGTGTGACTTATAAGTCAATTTTGGCTGCCAAATGGTTTGATTCTCTTTTCGTTTTGTCCACACTGATTTTCAGTTCGCCTCCTCATTCTAGAGACCTTCAGCTCGCCCATTCTGTTTTCAATTTCAGTTTGCCAACAATATTTAGTGCTTTATGAGCTGATTTCCTTTGCTTAGTGATCACATTGACTTGGCGATTTTAGCGATTTTCATTGTTGGCGATCACCATATTTTGCTCTACTCGCCAAATGCTATGATTCCCCACATTTGGAAATTTTTATTTAGCATTTTAATTTCCTCAATATGTATGGGCGATCAGAAGCCCTCGCAGCATTTGGGCGAACTCATATACTCGCCCTCGCCCTATTTTGGTGAACTCCTTATTCGCCCTCGCCATCATAATAGGCGTCCTGCTCTCCAATTCTGCTCGCCCATTAGCGAACAACCTTCTTTGCTATGATTCAGGCATACAGTTGGCGATAATATTCAGCATCTCAATTTACTCAATAAATATGGGCGATCACAAGTCCTCGCCCATTCGGGCGATCATCCCAAGAAACTCACTTGGCGAACACATTAGTCAATAAGACCATTATTCATACTCGCCCCCAACAATTGGCCATAAGCTTTTATCTTACTCGCCCTTTGGCGAACTGAGCAATATACTCGCCCATACTCACCATTGGGCGATCACCAGGTATGGCTCAACTCGCCAACCTTGCACTGATTCACGCAACACGTTGGCGAAATCACCTATTCGCCTCTATGACCGTTAGTTGCAACTAGCCATCCTCCATTGGCTATCACCCTTGTTCGCCCATTAGCGAGCTCTTCCATTAGTACTCGCCATCATCAACTCGCCGCCATGCATTGGCGATTATCAACTTGCTCGCCCATTGGCGAGCTGTCCACTGTAGTACTCGCCCATCGAGTATTTCACCGAAAATTGCTTCTTTCGCAATTCAAGTTAAGGAACTTTTCATCCAAGTGGAAATCAATATTCATTATTTATTTAATTTCCATTATTAATTTATGAAATTAGGCTCTACAGTAGGGTAGAATCAGATCTTACATAATTAAACTAGCCAATACCCTCATTTGGCCTCCACTCCAGTCCTCGCAATCATCTTCCCACTTTACCGAGTATGCTGACCATTGGTTGTGAGTGGGCGGTGCTTGCTTTTCATGCATGACTTTTTTTCCACCATAGCATAGCATAGCATTGCATGTATCTGTTAGGGTAGTCTTTATTTAACAGTACAGTGGTAAAGTAATTAATAGAGTAGGTGTACAATGATTATTACTGATAGTCCATGTTGTGCTGTGGTCTTAGTTTAGTGGTAGCTAGTTAGCTCCACTTACACTTTTAAGTTGTAATCATACTCTGTATAATATGAGTTTCCAGTTTGAATGAAATCCGGATTAGGATATTTAGATACTTAACATTATTGGCCTTTAATGTCGAAGAAAAAGAAACAATGGATGGATGGATGGGAAGCCTTTCCATTTTCATATCTTATATTCATGTTATCTTTATGCAGTCTTCATGCGTTAAGTCTAAAATTGGACTAGATACGGGTAACAAATCCAAATTATCTGACTTTTTCTCTCGATGAACAAAGGAAACAGAAACAATATCCAAATTTTGAAGACGAAGATCTTAGAATCAGAAGTGTTAAACAATCTAAAAATGGAGAATTCAAGCAGGTGGAACATGAAATGCATGAAGACAGTCCTCAGATTGTTTCTTACAAGGATTCTCTGATGGGAGATTCCACAATGTCAGGGCTTTCTCTTGAATCTCATCCGCCTTATTTGGATGAAGAGTCTGATGTTGAAGTGGAAAATGATGAAATTCCTACCATTTTACTCTCCAAAGAAGAGAAAAATAGAATTAGAAGACCTTAGAGAAATGCTCTAATCATAAAAACATTTGGAAAAAACGTGGGATATAATTTCCTTTATCCCAGAATTAAGGCTCAATGGAAGCCTACTGATGAGATGGAATGTGTTGATCTTGGCTCTGACTTTTTCCTTATCAGGTTCAAACGTACAGAAGACTTCCATAGAGTTCTCTATGGAGGTCCATGGCTTGTAGGGCCATTCTATTTGACAATGAGGCAATGGGAACCGGGATTTACACTAGAAATATCCAAAGCTTTTTCCACTACCGCTGTCTGGGCTAGGCTTCCTGGATTGCCCATTGAATATTTTGACAAGGAAATCCTTGAAAGAATAGGAAGACAGCTTGGAACCTTGCTGAAAATTGATGCATTTACTGCGATGAATGCTCGGGGGAGATATGCCCGAATTTGTGTGCAAGTGGACCTTTATAAACCATTAATCCCAAAGATTAGAAACGAAAGAATGATTCAAAATATAGTTTACGATGGAGTTAGTCTTTGTTTTGGTTGCGGCATCATCGGACATAGAAGGGAGACATGTCCATCAAACGAAACAGTCCAAGAAAAGAAATATTACAGATTCTACTGAACAAGTTGACATGGACGACAAAGGAACAAAAGCTGAGGAAGGACAAGACAAGCGAGAAGAGTACGGGCCATGGATGGTGGTGACCAGGAGGAAGCCAAAGCAGGGAAATCATATCCAAACGGGTAAGCAAGACTCAAAAATTGACCTGACTCTGACAAGAAAAGAAAAGATGGGTGAAGGGACAGAGCAAGCTGCTCAACGGTCAAATTTACAAAGCAAAAGGGAGAAAGGGCAGAGTTCCAAGCAAAGTCAGGGAGCTGACACATCATTCACATCAAAGAAAGGACCAAGTTTCAAACAAACTAATCTTCCAAACCAAAGTAATTCGGTTCAAGTGGAACTGGAAGAAGTGAAAGACCAATTTAATTTTTTCTTTACAAGTCAGGCTGGTAAAGAAAAGGTTGCTAATGGTACAAAAATTTTACCAGGCAAGAAAATCATTCCCTCCAAAAACAACGGCAAGTCCATCAGATACGTTTAAAAATCTGGACACTCTGTTCTTGGTGATAGATCAGAGGATCATCAGCTTGAAAGAAGCGTGTCGTAACGATTTTCGTCCGGGGACTCGATCGCTAGACGATTATGGATAAACACAATAAAGAGGAGTCGCCACCAATCTTTTTTGGCTAGGTGTGATTGGTCATCTAAGATTATTTATCTTTTTAATAAAATCTTAAAATTAATTAAGTTTTATCAAAAAAATAATTTTTGGTCTGCGAAAACAAAGTTTGGGTTCGGGAGTTCGGTTACGCGTGGGGAAGGATTAGCACCCCCACAACGTCCGTTAAAAAACGATACCACTTAATCATGTCTTATATTTTGATCTTAATAAAATGATCTTAATTAAATATTTAAAAAGAACTCCATTTATTTGAAACCATTTTTATTATTTGTTTTATTTTGAAATATTTAATTTTAATTTTTTTTATTTAAAATAAGTGAAAATTTTTTGTATTGAAAATTATTCCGAAGTACCTCAATACTTTTGGTAGCATTTCGGATAATTTCCTCACCTAAAGATTTCTTAAGAATCGCTACTTGTGATTTCTATAGAATCTCATCCTCGGGAGATTTACACTTATTTTGAAATTTCATGGATGCAAATGATGCAATCAAAATATAGATAATGCATATGAGAAATCCATTATTTTATTTTATTTTTATTATCTTTTATATTTATATTATTACTTTTGAAAATTATTGATTTTATAAAATTTTATTTTTATTGAAAAATTATACTAAATATTCCAATACGCTGGTAACATTTAGCATATTTCTCTCACCTACAGATCAGTTAGGAATCACTACTTATGAATTCCGTAACATCTCATCATCGGAAAATCTTTAAAACTTATACTTTTTATTTAATTTTTAATTGTTTGATTATCGTTTATTTCTGAAGGTTAATTGTAACAATTTTGTACTCTTATTTATTTGTTTAAAAATTTTATTTATTTATTATTTGTTTATTAATATTAATTTATTTCATCGAACTAAAATTACTCGAATACTCCAATACGCTGGTAATATTCAAATATTTCATTTCGACCCTAAGGATTATCAAAGAATCACTACTTGTGATTTCTAAGAAATCCTATCATAGGATATTCTTTTAAATTTATATTTTATTTATTTATTTATAATTCATATTTATATTTATTTATTTGTTTATTTTAAATTTTATATTTGATTTTATTTTTTATATTAATTTATTTAAAGAATTTTGAAATCAAGATAAAACCAATTAAATGTTCCAATACGCTGGTAACATCTAAAGATTTTTTTCTCGACCCTAAAGATTGTTGAAGAATCACTACTTGTGATTTCTTCGAAATCTTATCATCGAAAATTCAAATTTATTATTTGGATTTATTTCTTTATTTATTTGTCTCTATTATTCATTTATTATTAATTTATTTGTTATATATATATTTTTTAGAAAACTCTTCTCATAACACTAAAAATTATATATATAAATTCTTTCAACATCCTAAAAAAATGCAAGAGAACTCTTTTTACAATCTTTTTTTAAAAATATATATATGTATATAAACTCTTTTATCAACCTTAGATAAAATATATATAGACACGTACAAGCACATACAAGACCTTTGTTGTTTCATTTTTATTTATCATTATTATTATATTTTATTTTGTGAAATATGAAAACAAAACTTGCAGAACATAAGGCAGGGAATGTACCTTAATAAGAAGACCCAAATATTCAATTCCTTGTCTTTCTTCCTCACGCATATCGCACCTTACCCTTCTCAAGAAGAGCTCGACAGCAAGCAATGATCACAGCAAGGAGAATAGGAGAGAGAGAACGAGCCTTACACCAAGATAGAACCTTTCAAGCAGCAACAACGGTGATGATGCATTGTGTAGTGATGAAGATGATGCAACGGGGCATAGAGTGGCGCACTGGAGTGGATGGGTACAGAGGGGTGCAGGCGGACCAGCAATAGCATGGGTTGGTGCGTAGGCCAGTGGTTTGGCTGGGCCTTGTACGGCGTACAACAGCGGTGAAGTGCAGCAGCAGAGGTACGCGACAAGTGTAGTGGCAAGGATATAGCAGAGCTGGACATGGTGGTCGTGGGCTGTAGCTAGGATGACAGAGGTGAATGCAGCTGGCAGTGATGGAGTACGATAGAAGAAGAGCAAAACGGTGGTGGCAGGTGAAGTGGGCAGCAACCAGGGCGACAGCAGTAGCACGCTTGGTTGCGGTAGCAGTACCGTGGATAGCAGGTTGAGGATGATAGATGGAAGACTTCTTAAAGCAACAGTAGCGTGAAGATAATGGTGATGTATGGGACAGCAAGATGAATGACAACTCAGAATAGAGTAGCAACGATGGTAATCGGTTCAGAGAAGGATCATGGCTGCAGATCAACAATGGTACAAAGCAAGATATGGGTGACTGTTAACAATGAAATCGATGTAGCAGCTTGCACGAGGAAGATGGTGACTCGGCACGGTGCAGATAGGCAAGCGGTGGCAAGAAGTGACTTACGGCGTGTGAGACAGCAAGCTGGGTGGTGACATCGGGTAGTGAAATTGATAGTGATGTTGTGAGGAAGATGATGCAAAACAAGGGGCGATGAAGTCTTCAACTCAAGGATGGTAATGATGCCAAGCAGTGAGGACGCAGTAGGCTTCAAGGGGCGACGGTGCTGGATGAGTAGAGG
Source organism: Heritiera fomes (assembly GCA_032173925.1). Classification (NCBI taxonomy): domain Eukaryota; kingdom Viridiplantae; phylum Streptophyta; class Magnoliopsida; order Malvales; family Malvaceae; genus Heritiera; species Heritiera fomes. The sequence goes on along the minus strand of JAPDPM010000001.1, from coordinate 19,671,025 downwards.
AGATGACAGGCGAACCAAGCAAAGGATGGTGACAAACGATGCAGCAGCTTTGGTCACCAAGAGCAGTAGAAATTTTTTAGGGTTTTTTTTCCCTTTTTTTTTGTCCCCTCCGTCCCCTTTATTTCTCCTTTTCATTGGCTTTTATAGCCATTTCTAGCCCTAAACCTTTAGGTAAGGAAACAAACTTCCCCCTTTTAATGCTTAAACCATGGCTGCCATCATGGGATTCTCATTCATGATTTATTTCCATCAATTTGCAAATTATTATGTTCATTTTTTGGCAACAAATCAACCAAGTCAACTATTGAGGGTGTAAATTTTGCATGTGCTTCACATGAGATTTTTAAATTTGAAAGATTTGACCAAAATTGACTTGTTTCTTTTTATCATTTTTTATTTTTTTGATTTTTTTGATTTTTTAAAAGAATTGTTCGAACAAAATTAGGTGTCTACAAAGCGTTGAGTATTTTGCTGGGTTACAGCGAAGCAACAAAACTGTGGAATGAGGAAACGATCACATGAGCGTGGAACAACCTCCTTTTAATGGTAGACATTGCAGACCTGTCACTATTCAGCCATCTCCTGAGCAATCTATTCATAGTCTTCAGACTGAGACCAACAAAAAGGCTACCATCATGCCAACGAGTGAAACTACAACAGAGATTACTAGACTCAGTAAAGAAAAAGGAAATGAGGGAGGACAACAAGATTGTCATTCCTATACACATCACGTTTGATAATCAAACCTATGACATTGATCCTAAGAACATCTCAAGATCTTCATAAGAACAAGAACTGTTACAAGATGATAATGATCCCACAATATCATCATACTCTGAATGTTCTATGCAAGACATCAACGGGGGAGGCAGAGACCCTTCCAGAGATGGCCAATTGGATACTCAACCAAACAACTTTTGTAGTTTTTCCCATGAAGTGCTTATTTTGGAATGTACATGGGGCGGGGAACCTTGAATTCAAGAGGAATTTCATGGAGCTTGTTCACACAAATAATCCTAGCATTGTTATTCTTGCCGAGACCAGAATCTTTGGTGATAATGCAGATAGAGTCTGCAAGTCACTTGGTTTTGAAAATTCATTCAGAGTGGATGCTGATGGATTCTCTGGGGGTATTTGGTTGTTATGGCATCCAGCTGAAGTCACGGTCAGCATTCTAAATTCCTCAAGCCAAGTCATTCATGCTACGGTTCAGGTAATTTCTTCTCCTAATAATTCTCTTGGTTATTCCACTTCACCTACATGGATTATCTCTGCTATTTATGCTAGACCCCAACTCGCTATTAGAAAGGTTCTTTGGGAAGAACATGAGTTTTTTGCTGCTTCGCATGATCTTCCATGGATGTTAATCGGTGACTTTAATGAGATGATTAATGACTTTGAGAAATTAGGAGGCAGACCTATTAGCCAGTATAGAGCCAGATTATTCCAAAATTGTATGAATAAATGTAAATTGATTGATCTCGGATTTGTGTGGCATTAATATACCTGGACCAACAAGAACCAAAATGGTCAGATCATAAGAGAAAGGCTTGATAGAGGTTGGGCAAATGGTGGATGGAAAACTATCTTCCCCGAATCCATGATTTTTCACCTTACAAAGATTTATTCTGATCATAGTCCTATTCTGCTTGATTCGAAGTCGAGCTTCCCTCATTTTGGACGAAGACCATTTAGATTCGAAACTGTATGGTTCTCTCATCTTGATTTCAAAAAAGTTGTTTTGGATTCATGGAATCAAGTTAGAAATTCCATCATTAAGGCCATTCAAATCTTCAAGAGTAATGTTTCTGAATGGAATAAAAATTCTTTTGGGAATATATTTCTTTAGAAAAAAAAGATTAGAGCTAGGATTGATGGTATTCAAAGATCTCCTGACTATTCCACCAATCAATGGCTTCGAAGCCTTGAAGAGAATCTTCAAAAAGATTTTCAACATTAGCTTAAACTTGAAGAAGAACTCTGGGCTATTAAGTCGAGGGTTGAATGGATTGTGGATAGAGACCGTAATACAAGATATTATCACTTGAGCACTCTCCAACATAGAAGAAAAAAATAAAATTGTGGCTATTAAAGATTTTGTGGGTAACTGGTGGCAGGGAGCTAGTGAAATTAAGAACATTATTTCAAGTCACTTCTCTAGTCTTTACCATTCATTGCTAGAAAGTAGTAGGTTGGTTCCCTCTCTCTCTAGCTGACTTGGTAATTTTTTTCAATGAAAGAGACAGGGAATCTCTTTGGAAACCTATCTCTATGATTGAGGTTTTCAAGGCTATATCAAGCATGAAACCCTTGAAGGCACCTGGTCCGGATGGTCTTCACCCTATCTTTTATAAAAAATGTTGGAGTATCGTGGGACAATCTGTCTTTGATCTGGTGGTTAAGGTTTTCAATGAGAATAAGGTCCCAGCAAATATTAATGAAAGTTTAATTTGCTTAATTCTGAAGGTCCAAAACCCTGAACTTATAACTCAATACAGACCTATCGGGCTATGCAACACTATTTATAAGGTGATCTCTAAGATTATTGTGAATAGAATGCGACCTTTTCTCTCTCACATCATTCATCCTCTGCAAACTAGCTTCATAGTGGGAAAAAGAGCACAAGATAACGCCATTATTGTTCAAGAGGCCATGCATTCTTTTAAACGGAAAAAAGGTAAGCAAGGTCTAATGCTGGTCAAAGTGGATCTTGAAAAAGCTTATGATAAGCTTGAATGAAGTTTCATTCGAGAAGTTTTAGTCTTCTTCTAGTTTCCTGAAAGTTGGGTTAACTTGATTATGTCCTGCATCACTTCAGTGACTATGGCAATCTTGATTAATGGTGTGCAATGTGATAGAATTCATCCGTCTAGAGGTTTAAGACAAGGTGATCCTTTATCACCTTACATCTTCATCCTCTGTATGGAGTATATTTCCATTAAAATCATGGAAGTATGTGAAGACCGAGATTGGGAACCTATCCAACTCTCAAGAAGAGGACCAAATATTTCTTATCTCTTTTATGCAGATGACCTTATCTTGATAGGAAAGGCAATTAGCAGAACTTGTAGGGCTATGCAAAATATCCTTACCAACTTTTGTGCTATATCGAGGCAATCTATTAATCTAGACAAATCCTCTCTTATTTTCTCCAATAATATGGAAGTTGATAAGAGGAATCAAATTAGTGCACAAATTGGAATTTCATATCATGAGGACATAGGGAAATACCTTGGATTCCCTATAACCAATCAAATAAGAGGAACAAGCTTTCGGTTCATTGTTAACAAAATTAAACAGAAGCTTGCTGGATGGAAGTCTTCTCTTCTATCTAAAGCAGGTCGCGCCACCCTTGCCAGATCAGTGTTAAATGTTGTTCTTATGTACTACATTCAAGGAACACCATTACCATCAAGTATTTGTGAACAGGTTAATAAGATTTGTCATGATTTTATTTGGGGATCTACGGACAACAAGAGAAAAATGCATCTTATTAAATGGGAGACGGTTACCCTTCCTAAAGATAATGGTGGCCTTGACATTAAAGATATGAAACACCTCAATGTGGCCAATATGGCTAAGTTAGGATGGAGGTTGTTAACTGATAATGATAGCATGTGGGTTGATATTCTTAGAGCTAAATACTCTAAGAATGGGTTATTCAATAAGAAATCTTGTTCTCAATTCTGGTGTGGCTTGCATAAGGGAGTTAAAGTTAATGAAAAAGGCTTACAATGGGTTGTGAGGTCAGGAAATCAAACATTATTTTGGAAAGATGATTGGACTGGTTTAGGCCAATTGAATTCAATTTTGTATGGGCCATGGCTCCCACAAGATGACAAGATGGTTGTTAAAGAGGTTATCTTTAATGAGGGAGAGTGGATCCTCGATAAACTTACAGCTCTTGTTGCTAAGGAAGTGATGGCTCATATTATCTCCATTCTTGTTCAAATGGAAGAAATGAAAAAAGATTTTATCTCCTGGAAATTCACCCTAATGGATAGTAGGATTACATTGATGCTAGTTTTTAGTCAAATAAGATGACTTTATCTTGTAGTTGGTATTTATATTTACTTTGAATGGTGTTGCAATCAATTGTAATAGTTCCAAGCAAGCAACGATTGTGGATTCTACAACCAAAGCTTATTATATCTTCGTGTTTGAGGCCACAAAGGATGAAGTTTGGATTAAGGAGTTCATCACTGAACTAAGTGTAGTTCCAAGCATTGTTAGTCCATGCATTAAATGGTAGAACCATTTCTTATTTTTTAGAGTTAAAAAGAAAAACTGATCAATGACACCCATATACTTGTATCTAAATAATTATTGCACCTCAAATGACACTTATGCAGAAGCAATATCCTAGTAAAATATACCCACAACATGAGACAACAATATCTTAAACCAATAATACCAATCAATCAAGCTACCAAGTTCCAAGATAAATCAACAAATAATACACAAGTTAAAAAAGCAAAGTGATACCAAAATTAACATGGAAAACTCTCCAATGTAGTGAGAAAAACCACAGAGCAAATTGGATAAAAATCCATTATAAGAAATAAGCAAGTAAAAAAGTTTCAATAACCTACTAAATTCTTAAGTGAAAATGATCCATAGAAAAAAAGTCCTGTATTCGAATTCTTATTAGATCAAATTCCTTTGAATTAGCGCCAACCACGTAGTGCGAACAAAAATTAGCCTCAATCTAAAGTTGTATGAGAACACCTCGCAGTTAAAAAAAATCATTCTAACTATTGCTTGATTTAGGGTTTCATGTATTATTCCATATATAAAATGGCCAAAACAATTTAGTAAAATAGGACAAAATTATCTTACCTGGAAGCTTGTGATTAGAATGGTATAGGACAAAATTAACTTAGTTGTAAGCTTGACATTAGAATGGTTAAGAAGCAAATGCAGATTTGTTTTCAAGAGTCATGTAAATTTAACTGCAGCCTAATAATCCGTGCGCGTGATGTAAATTTAAAGCAAATGACCATTCGTTTTTCATACGTTTCACAAATACCTTTTTTCCACAAATCTGGAAATTTGGAATTTGAAAACTTGGAAGAGTTTTACTCGTGGTATAAAATAGATGGTAAGCTTGATGAAATTTTCTCAATGTCTCAAAGAAAAAGGGGGTTCTGAATTCAGATTGGGACATGTGCTTTGTTCAGAATCGTTGACTGTTCTAGAACTTAATGATTTCAAACGCATATAAATAATTTTGTTTTATTTTATTTTCAATGATTAAAAAATGATAATTGCATATGAATATTTATTTTATTTATTATCAAAGAATGAGGTCCAATTAACAATGATAATCCAAATCTAAACATTTTAATTTTGAATCGTTCAAAATTTAAATTATTTTGAGTTTTTTTTTCCTGAATCCAGATTTTTTTGAAGAAACTGAATCCAGATTTGAATTAAAGTAGGATTTGTGAAAGTCTTGAGTTGTTAGGGACTAAAAAGTGATTGATGCTAGTCAAAGATTACATCAGCTCGGCTTTTAAAGTTTAAGTTGATTATAGGCTTAATAATTAAATTTATCTTTAATTTTTTTCACAAAATATAATCAAACTTTCAATATTTTCCCGTAGAAAAAATCAGTATATAAATTTTTATTTCACTATAAATAAATTTTAAATTTTTTAAAATCATATAATTAAATCTAGATTTGTTAAATGAAATTAACTATCATTAGAACATTTTTCGTAAAAACTGATGTGAATTACTTAATTGGTTGAGACACGACATGTCACATGTACAATATAAAATAAAATTAACATCATTTAATAGAGTTAGATTTAAGGATTTATATATGATGCATTGACAGTGTATAGTTTCTATACACTGTCAATGCATCAGAGATTGACACCTCATCAATAGGCCCTTATATGCAAATATAAATAAATTTTTTTAATTTGCCCATGCAGGCCTATTGATGAGGTGTCAACCTCTAATGTATTGATAATGTATAGAAACTATATACTGTCTGTACATCATATACAAACTCTAGATTTAATTATATTATTTAAAATGATTAACGGTTAAAAGTAAATTTGATTATTGAGTAAAAAAACATAGAATTCAGATAAAATTGGAATAGAAAGAACAAAAGTAATGCCTGCAGGAGCAGGGAGCCAACATCGAGTCCACAGTAGCACATGAATGAGCCATCAATCATGTCAAAGGTTTCGAGGAATCTGGCGAAAAATGGATCACTTTTACACTTTTTGATGGTCACGTTCCGCACAGCTGTACAACTACAAGGAAGCAAACAAAAGCGTGTGCGTGAACAATGAATGCCTTTTTAGTATTCTGCTTTCTTTTACTTAAATTTTATTTAATTCGTGTAAAATAATTTTTATAAAATAATTTTTAAAAATTTGATTTTTTTAAAAAAATGGATATGTTTTGTTTTTTGGTTAACATGCTAAAAAATATTTTTCGATGTTTGTTGTTTTCTGGAAAATTATATTCTTATTAGTATTATTCACATAATTAGCTACTAATAATATTCTTAAATCAATAATAATAATAATGATAATAATAATAATAATAATAAAGATGAAAAGAACAAATTTTTTTAAAAAATATCTTATTAAATATTAATAAAATTGATATAGTTCACATATTTGATTGTATAATTTGTAACATCTCATAAATTTTTTTCAATCCAATATAGATTGGGTTGAGTGTTAGTAGAGGACTTTTTTTTTTCTTAAAGGTGGCATTAGTTTGGAAATTATCTTTTCTTTTTGAAGATGAGAAGACAATTTCTCAAAATCTTTCAAGATTTTTCATTGACTGAATCTCATTTTTCATTGACTGAAATGTTTTATGTGTATCAAACACTCCAAAATATGAAAAATATTTCGGAAAAATGAAAAACGCGAACCAAACGGATCCTAATTTCATTTCTGTTTCAAGGACAAGGGAAGAAGAAATGGAGACGACACTGGAACCACCCTTAAAAAATCTAAAGTCTTACCTCCATCTAATTAACTAGGTTAAGAACAATACCGTATACATTAAGCTAGCCAAGTGCATCAGATATTTTCATTAAACAATCTTAATTATACAAAAGGAAACATGTGATTAAACGCATTGAACCACGAGGGTATGGCTTTAAAGCATCTTGTATAGTAACTATCTAAGCAAAAGTGTTTTCAATTAATTCTATCAAGATTCCTTCCGATATGGCACGCAACGTGCAATACAAAATGCCAAATTTTAAATTCTCTTAAAGCAAATTCAGGAGGCTTTAGGCCGACCCTCGCCATTGGTTTTCAAGTGTGCTTGGACTGATTCGCTATTGTATGGTGCAACTTTTTACGTAACTACCAATGGTATTAATCCAAATTACATAATTAAATCACATTTCCATTCCATATTTTGGTTGTTTGTTTCTAGCTGTACTGGTGAAAGCGTACTTGCTTAATCAAAAAGTATTGAGGAAAACATCTTGGATCACGCAGCTGATCAAGGCACCAATTTTATGTGTATTACCAATTATTTTATTCAAATCTTCTGAAATTTCTTAAGTTTCCAAGTGTAAGGAACTCCACTATTCATTATTATTTCAACTAGGAAGCTGCTAAGAGGTGTAAGTCTTCATTCTTAATGAATTAACTTGAACCGATTTAGTACCTTGGAGCTCCTTTTTTATCTAACACGTCTACTTACTGAAGTTAATGATGAACTGGCATTAATTCTAACCCAAAATCAAAATGAACTAAGAAGGAGAAACCTATCTATCCCTTGCAACTCAAGATATTCACTTTTTGTTTATGCTTTTTCCTCTAAATGAGCTTTAGGCATTAGCTTTCTGCTAATATAAATCCAAGCACAAGTAATGCTAAAATTGATGTGTGATGTCGTATAATACATATATAGGTAGAATTAATATATGTGTAAGAAGTAAAAACAGAGTGCTTGCAAGATACAAGACTGATATTTTATATATATTTAATGCGAAAGAAGCAAACAATCCTGCATAGAAACCTACAGCAATTCTTACTTTATTGATATAAGAATCGATCAACGTTTATTTTCTTCTATACACTAGCAGACTAGCTAGTAAGCTTCGCCTTCAGATGGTTCATTTCAGGGCGCCTTGGTTTTCAGCTGGTTCTTCGCTTCAGTTTCAGCTGACTGGAGTGAGGCCACCTTCTGAAGATTAGTTTCTTCTGATTTTGAGGTGCGAGTTGCTTCTGAGATGCGAGTTGCATGGAAATTGGCAATGAAAGCGGTAGCTTTCTTGTCGATACCAGGCTCAGCAACCACCCTCAGAGTATTGTCTTCTTCGCTTGCGTACACCTTTCTTGTTCTCACAGAATTTTCCCTTGCTGGATGTGAATCTTGCTCTTTACGACCCTTCTTAGCTTTGAAGAAACTGAAAAAAGAGGACTTTTTCTGCTTGTGCCCAGTCATAGCTAGCTATATATCTTGTGTTTTTACTTGCAGAATGTAATTTAGGATGAGTTTGCCACTTGCTCGTTGTCCATTGCGGGCTTCAGGCTCCTTTTATAGCGCGGGGAGTTATTACTCAGAAAAGATTCGAAGAAAATTGAGAGGGGGTATGATGAGGACAAGTGTATGGATTGGATGAACTGTGCTCAGGTGTACTTCCCAAGTTCCCATGTGTTGTGGTCCGTTGCTGCTTCCTTTGATTGACTCAAAAAGCAATGGTTGGGAACTTGAGAGCTTACCACCCCATTTCTTGGGTCTTTGCCTGTGTTTGTCTCCTGATGAGAATCTAATCATGGGCAAGTTGGCATGCAGTATGCGCCTTCCTTTGGTCTTTTGCTGGTGCATGAACCAGTGGTATAAATTTTGGTACCTTTTCTTGTTCTAACCACTGACTATCATGATCCACACCTTCTTTGTCGATCATTGCATTCGGCCTGCGTACCTTCCCCTTCTAAGAATTGACAGTAAACATCAGAACTTTTCCTCAAACTCATGGATTTTTCAATGCTGTCATGACTCATGTCATGTAGTGACTGATACCGTATATCTATGCATATATAAGCTACAACTATTACAACAATTAATAGTGTTAATTAAACTAGCCAATATCCCCATTTGGCCCCCACTCCACTCCTCATCAATCATCTTCCCACTTGACCGAATCTGTCTGCTGTCCATTGGTTGTGAGGTGAGTGGTGCTTGCTTTTCATGCATGAATTTTTTTCCATCATGGCATGGCATGGCATTGCATGTAGCTGTTAGGGTAGTTTTTATTTAACTGTACAAGTGAATGGTTAGACTTCCCATGTGTGGTGGTCCGTTGCTTTCTTCGATTGACTCAAAAAGCAAAGGTTGGGAGCTCACCGTCACCACCTAGGGGTGTAAATGATACACTGGTACTCGCAAGCTACTCGAGCTCGACTCGAAAAAAACTCGAACTCGGCTCGATTTTTGTCGAGCCGAGCTCGAGCTCGAGCTATCGAGCGAGCCGAGTTCGAGTAATGAAATAATCAGCTCGAATAGCTCGCGAGCCTAATCGAACTTTTAATATTTTATTATATATTTTATTATATTATTATAAAATTTCATATATATATATATAAACCCTAAATTTTAAACCTTTAACCTAATAATTTTGTTTTATTCACTTTTTCCTTTCGTCACCTCCGCGACGGTTTCACTTTCACTCTCACTTTCACTTTCATCTCCCTCGTGCCGCAACTAGTCACCCTCCAAACACCCACTCTCCCTTTCACTATCAACACTGCCACACCGGCGACACCCCCTCCCTCAGCTCCGGCAACCCCTTCCGCCCTCACATCTAGCCTCCCTTCTCCAAACAAGCGCCATCGATACCTAGATCTAGCCCCGACGAGCCCTTTAGCAGTCAGATCTGGTGTCGATGACCTCTCAGCAGTTAGATCTGGCGCCGACGAGCCCCTTAGCAGTAAGATCTGGTGCCGACGACCCCTCAACAGTCAGATCTGGCGCCGACGAGCCCCTTAGCAGTCAGATCTGGCACCGACGAGCCCCTTAGCAGTCAAATCAGGTGCCGACGACCCCTCAACAATCAGATCTGGCACCGACGAGCCCCTTAGCAGTCAGATCTGGTGCCGACGAGAGCCTCAATAGTCAGATCCGATGCCGACGAGCCCCTCGGCCCTCAGATCTGGCATTCCCTCAACCGTTTTCCTCACTGATTAGCAGCAACCAACTTTTTCGGCCTCGCACAGCCATGCACGGAGTCACCTCAAGGACGCACAGTCGTCTCTCCTCCCTCACGCACGCAGCAAGCAGACGGTAGCCAAGCTATGTCCCTTCTCTGCTCTTCTAAGGCAGTGAAAAGGAATGAACCCAACAATTATCTAGATTTTTCTTTGGATATTTTAGGATGCCTGGCCTCTTCAAACTAATTCTAAATGAGCTCTGGGATATGTGGTTTGTGTTTGCAGTCTGATAAGATGTTTTGCAGTCTGTCGTGGTTTTTACTCTTGTTTCTGTTTTGATCTGTTTCTAGTAGTAATCATATTTTGTTTGTGACTAGTGGGTTATTGATATCGATGGCTCTTGGAGTACGTATTTGATGGTATCATGTTTATTTTGTCAACTATGTTCTTCAGCTGCTGCTTTTGGTTTCACTGATGTGTTTCTGTTTGTTTTTGAAATTTTGCTTTTACATTATCATAAAATAGACAAGTTGAGAGAAGAGATTGACAAGGGTTTTTGTTTTCATTTGCAGGAAGGTGAACTCTTCAGCAGATTTTCTTGCGTATTTAGGAGTTTATAGGATTAAATGTTGTATGCCTAGTTTTGAATTTGATTTTGCTATGTTCTTTTTTTGGCTATTGATGAGCAGTGTAATAGCCCATCCTGTTGTTAAAAAAAGGATAAGGTTAATGTTGTGTGATTTATGAGTAAGATTTTCATTATTGTTGATATTGAATTGTTATTATTATTAAAAAATTATATTTTATTATAATATTTTTATATCTATAAGATAAATTCGAGTTTGAATTCGAGCATTAGAATCAAACTCGAGTTCGAGCATTAGAATCAAGCTCGAGTTCGAGCATTAGAATCAAGCTCGAATAAACGAGCCTAATCGAGCGAGCTCAAGTAGCTCGTTTTTTATGTCGAGTTGAGCTCGAGCTCAAATATTAAGCCTCGGTCGAACTCGAGCCGAGTATCGAGCATAAGTTTTTGAGTCAAGCTCGAGCTCGAGCTCGAGCACCTCATTGCATTGGCTCGGCTCGGCTCGATTACATCCTGTCACCACCCATTTCTTGGGTCTTTGCCTGTGTTTGTCTACTGAGAATTTAATCATCGGTAAGTTGGCATGCAGTATGCACCTTCCTTTGCTTTTTTGCTGGGTTCCTGTTGGTAATGGACCAATGGTATAAAATTTGGTACCTTCCGTTGCCTTTTGCTGGCTTCTTGTTGGTAATGGTTAAACTTTGGTTCTTTTCCGTTTTATACCACTCTTTATGATTGGCACCTTCATTTGTCTTTGTATGCTGCGTACCTTCCCCTACTAATAATTGACAGTACACATCAGAACCTCCCTTGAACTCAAAGGGAATTTTCAATTTAATTTGGTCCATCAAGTGTTTTTCAATTCTGTCATGACTCGTGCCACGTAGTGATTGATAATATATCTATGCATATATAAGCTACAACTATTACAACAATTAGTGGTGTTAATTAAACTAGCCAATACCCCCATTTGGCCTCCACTCCACTCCTCGCAATCATCTTCCCACTTTACCGAATACGCTGACCATTGGTTGTAAGTGGGTGGTGCTTGCTTTTCATGCATGACTTTTTTTCCACAATAGCATAGTATTGCATGTATCTGTGAGGGTAGTTTTAATTTAACAGTACAGTGGTAAAGTAAATAAGAGAGTAGGAGTACAACGATTATTACTGATAGTCCATCTTGTCCTATGTTTTTAGCGTAGTGGCAGCTAGTTAGGTCCACTTACACTTTTTAAGTTGTAATCATAGTGTGTGTAATACGAGTTTCCAGTGTGAATGAAATCAGGACTAGGATAATTAGATAATTAACATTATTGGCCTTTAATGTCGAAGACAAAGAAATAATGGATGGATGGATGGATGGAATAATATTTGGGCTTGTTTTTGGTCCAAATGTAGTTGGGCTTGTTTTCTGAAACTAATCATTATTCAGCGCAGCCCATTAAAACCCTTACACAAACATTCCTCTTATCAAATCGAATCATACTTGTTGTATCCCACGGACAGAAGAAATTAAACGAAATTAAACGAAAACCCTAATTCCAGAATGGATCTAAAGCTTGCTCAATTAACCACCTGCCGATGCTTTTGACGCCCAAAAAAAGTGTTTCTGCTCTCTCTATTGGATATGGTTTGTTGCTAATAGTTTGGAATGCATATGAGATCGAGTCAACAGCCGCCCAGCATCACTGTTGCCTTTTCATTTCGCAACATTTTTTTTCTTCTTAAACAAAAAGCTTCTTTTTCTTCTCTCACCATGCGCCTCTGATTGCACTATTATGACTATTTTAATCGAGTATGCTTCAAATCTCACAATCGCAATTATTATTTGTCATTGCATAAGTTGATTGAAATTATCATTCAATTTCTATTAATTACTTGAATTGTTGGTAAGAATTAACATAAAATTTTTTATGTTATATGTTTTTATTTATAAATTTTAATTATGAATTTAACTAGTATATTTTTCATACGTAAAATTTTTTTTCTTTTTTTGTTCTCTTTTTTTATTTTTTTTCTCTTTTTAACAAGGAAAAGAAAAGAATATGAAAAAAATATATATAAGATTTGTTTTTTTGACAAATCGATGTACTTTTCTTAAAACAATCAACTTATTTTTTAATATTTTTTCAAAATAAATATATTTAATTTAAAATCATAGGATTTCTTTTGAATTTGAATCATAAAAAATAAAATATAGTTAAAATATAGAGAAATATTTTTATAAAAATTATTTTCTTAACAAAAATTGATTTATTGAAACATTTAATTTAAGAAAATTTTTTTTATTGAAAAATCAATTTTCTAAAGAAGAAAATTTAACTCTTAACTATAGAAATTATAATAATATATACTTTTTGTTTAAAAAATATATAAATTATATTTATAAAAAATTATAAATTTATATTATATTTACTTTAAATAAGAGTAATTTTGATAAATAAAAAAAATACAAGACAAAATGATATCATTTAAGTCAATCTTATTTTTAATTTTATATTATCTTATTCTTAAAGTCTATGTGCTATGTTTCCTTGGAACTACTTTTTAATATTTCGGAATGCTTCCAAGTCCAACTACTCTGTTCAAAACTGTTGACTTTTCTAGAACTTGTCCAAATCACCATTTTTTTTTGTTATAGTTACATTTAATTTGATATTCGTTTTCCATACGTTTCACAAATATCTTTTTTTACTACAAATTTGACAATTTGGTTTCACTCGTGCTATGAAATAGATGGTAAGCTTGTTGAAATTTCTGAAGCGCCTACCAAGTTTTTGACTAATGTCTCAAAGAAAAAGGAGTTCCACAAATTAGGATTATATGTGCTGTGCTTTCTTTGAAGTTTTTGGCAAGTGTTCTGACAATTATTACATTGATTTATAAATTTTGAATTTATTGTAAGGTGAGTGATTAATATTTTTTAAATTAAAAATAAAATAATTATTCAATACACTGTCAGTAAAGTTATAATCCTATCTATTAGAAAAAATATCCTTCAAATCAAATACCCACAAAAACGGAAGAAAGCAAAAAATAAACACAATAATTTTAATGTGGTTTCGCCCAACTAATTTGGCCTACAACCATCCAACCAATTTAATAATCAATCAAACAATTATAATTATGCAATTTTTAGAAGAAAAAAATTGCAAACTCCTTACAAACCCAAAGCCCAACTACCCAAAGAGCCCAACTACACCATTTTATAATAGCCCAAACTCTATAACTCTCTTGAATACTTTACAAACTAAGCCTAACACATTATTTATAAGAGAAAAGCCCTTATAACTTCTCTTATACTTTCGATGTGGGATTCAAGGTAAACTCCAACAAATCCTCCCTTGACTTGAATCCTTAAACTCCTCAAACTGCTTAACAACATCTGAAAAACTAACATGTCTCTGAATCTTCTTACTTTTGGAAACAACTTTATCCTTTGCATCATCAAGCAAATATAGTTGTTTCTCATTCCTCTTTCCTTGCAAAATTAAATCTCCATTCTTGTATACTTTGCAACAATCATCATTACCAATATATGTGTACCCATGTGAAGCTAACTCACCTAAAGAAATCAAATTGTAGCTAAAACTGGGTACATACCTCACATTACGAAGAGTCCTGACACCACTGTCATGAAGCTTGAGTTGAACACTCCCAATACCTTCAATCTTCACTCTATTACCATTTCCAACTGTAATATTGCCTAAACTTTAAACCTCTTTCAATTCATCAAACCGATTTTTATTATTGCAAATATGCATCGACATAATTGAATCCAAAATCTAACCTTTCTTATAAGTATGAGACCCATCTAACCAAGTTGCCAATACATCATCATTTGAATCAGTCAAAGCAAATGTCTCATTCTTCTTTCCATCATCACTCTTTTGTTGAGCCTTCTTGAATACAGCTATATCCTCCTTTGATGTCTTGCAGTATGTTTGAATATGACCCTTTTCTCCACAATAATAACATTCCACCTCACTATAATCTCTAAATCTTGATCTTGATCTTGATCTCCCTTTTGATCCACCATGTATCTTATTAGTCCTCCCTTTAGTAGAACCTTCCACAGCAGCTAGTACACCTCCCGCATATGAAGAATCTTCTTTGCCTATAAATCTTTCATTCTCACGTAGCACAGTAATCATATCATCCAACGTTAAAGTAGTTTTTACCTACCAATAAAGTCTGAACTAAAGGTCTATAGGACTTAGGCACATATGACAACAACAGTAATGCCTTCTCTTCTTCTTTCAACTTTTTAGAATCAATAGCTAATAATTGTTAAACTAATTTATTAAATTCATTTAGTGATTATGGAGACTTGTACATTCATCCATCTTCAGAGAATACAAATTCATCTTCAAACACAATCTATTTGTTAGCGATTTTGATGCATAGATGTCTCCCAGCTTCGTCCACAGTCCGATTGGTGTTGTCTCAGTCAATACATTATACTTAATCTTTGAAGCAAGTGCCAATCTAATTGTGCTCACAGCCCTTTTCTGAATTCCAACCCAATCTTTATTAAACATTTCATCTGGCTTATTTTCTTCTAATGCCAAATCTAGACCTTGTTACATTAGAAGATCCTTAATCATACTTTGCTATAATATAAAATTACTTTTACCATCAAAGAAAAGAATCTTAAACTTGGCATACCTTCAGACATAGCTTTCCTTCTCTTGCATGATCACGAACCTTCAGTTCTGATACCACTTGTTGGAAAAAATATTCCTCAAACCAAATATCCACAAAAATGGAAGAAAGCAAAAAATAAACACAATAATTTTAATGTGTTTGGCTCAACCAATTTGGCCTATAACTACCCAACCAATTTAATAATCAATCAAACAATTACAATTGTGCAACTTTTAGAAGAGAAAAATTGCAAACTCCTTACAAACTCAAAGCCTAACTACACCTTTTTATAATAGCCTAAACTCTATAACTCTCTAGGATACTTTACAAACCAAGCTTGACACATTATTTATAAGGAAAGAGCCTTTATAACTTCTCCTATACTTTTGATGTGGGATTCATGGTAAACCCCAACACTATCTTCATTTGTGGAGTAAAAAAACTTCACTGACGGTGTATTAGCTATTAATACTTAAAACTAATTAATTTAATTTATTTAATTAGTTGTTTAAACTATCATTAGATATTATGTGTATTATCAATTTAACCTTCTTATAATTCCCATAACTTTTATTTTTATTATTTTTTGTTTTATAAAATCCTTTCAATCTACTTCTTCTTCCTCTTTTATATTTAAGGTTTTTATTTCTCCTTTTTTTGTTTCTAAATCCTAAACCCTAAATCCTAAATCAAATATTCTAAATTCCTTTGATAGTTTTTATTTCTTTCAATCATTCCTAAACAAGATCTTAGTAAAATATCCTTAAATACTTAAGAAGAACTAAGGATATGTTTCTAGTTTATGAAGGGGTAGAACTTAGTCTAAAGGATTACATTGATGCTAGTTTTCAGTCAAAAAAGATGACTTTATATTGCAGTTGGGATTTATATTTACTTTGAATGGTGTTACAATCAACTGTAAGAGTTCCAAACAAGCAACAATTGTGGATTCTACAACCAAAGCTAATTACATTTCCGTGTCTAAGGCCATGGAGGACGAAGTTTGGATTAAGGAGTTCATCACTAAACTAAGTGTGGTTCCAAGCATTATTAGTCCAACGCATTAAATGGTAGAACCATTTCTTATTTCTTAGAGTTAAAGAGAAAAACTAATCAATGACACCCATATACTTATATCTAAATAATCGTTACGCCTCAAACAACACTTATGTAGAAGTAATATCATAATAAAATATACCTACAACATGAGACAATAATATCTTAAGCCAATAATACCAATCAATCAAGCTACCATGCTCCAAGATAAATCAACAAATAATACATAGGTAATAAAACGCAAATAAAAGTGATACCAAAATTAATGGAAAACTCTCCAATGTAGCAAGAAAAACCACAGAGCATCATCACCATTAAAGCCTTTATCCCAAGAGATTGGGGTAGGCTATATGAACCAATATCTAAATTCATGTTAGATCATCCATATGTATTCTTCTCCTCCATAGATTCCTATCTAAGGCCATTTGCTTATCCAATTCTGAAACCTCCATATCTTTCCAAACTATTTCCTTCCATGTCTTTTTCGGTCTTCCTCTAGTCTTAACCCTTCTCTCAACATCCATAGCATCTATTCTCCTAACTGAAGCATCTACAGGTCTACGTCTTACGTGTCCAAACCAACGTAAACGATTTTCACACATGTTGTCTTCGATAGGTACCACTCCAACCATCTTATGAATATCTTCATTTCTCATTTTATCCTTTCTTGTATATCCACATATCCATTGCAACATTCGTATTTCTGTTACACTCATCTTTTGTGTATGTAGCCTCTTAGTCGCTTAACATTCACTACCATATAACAATGTTGGTATAACAACTATCCTATAAAACTTGCCTTTCAACCATATAGGAATTCCCTTATCGCACAAAACACCAGTAATACTTTTCCACTTACTCCATCCAACCTGGATCCTATAGGTCACATCACCATCAATCTCTCCATCCATTTGTATTATCGATCCCAGATATCGAAAATGGTCCCGCTTAGGTATTGCTATCCCATCTAATGTCACTACATCATGCTCTTCCACTCAGTTAGAATTAAATTTACACTCCATGTATTCATTCTTCACTCTGTTTAGTTTAAATCCTTTTGATTCCAATGTTTGTCTCCATAATTCCAACTTTGCATTGATCTCCACTTTAATTTCTACTTTTAGGACAATATAATCTGCAAACATCATACACTAAGGCACCTTATCCTGGATGAATTTTGTCAGTTCGTCCATAACTACCGCAAACAAGAATGGACTCAACGTTGACCCTTAGTGTAATCCCACCGTGATAGGAAACTCACTTGTTTACCCCCCACCTGTCCTCACATGTGTCCTTGCATCTCTATACATGTCCTTAAAAACCAAAAAGCATATCGGAAAAAAATCCACTATAAGAAATAAGCAACAACAAAGTTTCAATACCCTAGTCTTTTTGCCAAAAGTTCAGGGCTCCAATAATTAACCTAAAACAATAAAGGCATTTTTAAGAGACTAACCAAAAATGCCCTTAATTATTGTACAAGTTGTGATGTGTGTTAGTGCAATTTCCTACAATTGAAGTAGCGATTGATTACAGCTCATATTCTAACAATTCCGAGTGGATCCAGGGGATTTACAGTGTACAATGATGCATTTCTACAAGGTCTAGGGTGTGTATTGATGCAGAATGGAAAAGTAGTAGCCTATGGTTCGAGACAGTTGAAGGACTTTGAGAGAAACTACCCTACATATGACCTTGAGTTATCAGCAGTAGTGTTTACACTAAAGATATGGCGCCATTATCTATACGGTGAACAATTTCAAATTTACCGGATCATAAGAGTTTGAAGTATTTGTTCACGTAGAAAGAGTTGAATATGAGACAGAGGCAGTGGATGGAGCTATTGAAGGACTATGATTGCAAGATTCTTTACCATCCGGGTAAAGCAAATAGAGTAGCTGGCATATTGAGTAGGAAAAGTATGGGTTTAGTCAGCTACATGATGGTCAAAGAGTGTGGTTTGATGGAGAAATTCTCAAAACTAAATATGAACCTAGAGCTTAAAGGTGAGTGTTTGATGGCTAGCTTGAAGATAGAGCCAGTATTATTGATCAAATCAGACAAGCCCAGAGAGATAATCATAAACTTGTGGAGATTACTAGTAGGATACAACCAGATTAGGACTCAGATTTTGGGATCAGAGATGATGGGCTGTTAAGATATAGGGGCAGGATTTGTATTCTGTATAGTGAGGTCTTAAAGAGACAGATTATGGAAGGGCACATAGCTCCAAATAGATGATGCATTCGGGTAATACAAAGATGTATAAGAACTTGTGTAAGGTTTATTGGTCGGCTGGTCTGAAGCAGGATATAGCGACCTTTGTGTCCAAATGCTTAGTGTGCCAAAAGGTTAAGATTGAACACCAGAGACCAGCGGGTTTATTGAAGCCTTTATCTATACTACGTGAAAATGGGAGCACATAACTATAGACTTTATCATGAGGCTTCTGAGGACATGTAGGAATCACAATGCAATCTGGGTGATAGTTGACAGATTGACAAAGTCTACCCACTTCTACCGATTCACTCAATGCCTTAGTAAATATGTATGTCAGTGAAATAGTGAGGCTACTTGGGATCCCAGTGAGTATAGTTTCGGATAGAGATTCTTGGTTTGCTTCTTGTTTTTGGGAACATTTCAAGGATGCCATGGGAATTAAATTGAGCTTTAGTACAGCTTTTCATCCTCAAACTGATGGGCAGTTAAAGAGGACAATTCAGACCTTTGAGGATATGATGAGGGCATGTGTCGTGGATTTTCAAGGCTTATAGGATGATCGTTTGGCACTTGCTGAATTTGTTTATAACAATAACTTTCACTATAGCATTAGGATGGCACTGTACGAGGTGTTGTATGGATGTAGGTGTAGATCTCCTATTGGCTAGGAAGAGGTAGATGAAGGAAAGATATTTGCTCTGGAGTTAGTAGAGAAAGCTTTCGAAGATGTGAAATTAATGTGTGATAGATTGAAGACAGCCTAGAGTAGACAGAAAACTATGTTGATAGTCAAAGAAGAACATTAGAATTTCAAGTTGGAGACAAAGTCTTTTGGAAGATCTCTCCATCTAAGGGTATAATGAGGTTTGGTAGGAAAGGGAAGTTAAGCCCTCGATATATTGGTCTGTTTGAGATACTAGAGAGGATTGGTAACGTGGCATACTGACTAGCACTACCACTAGAGCTATGAAGTGTGCACAATGTCTTCCATATGTCGATGTTGAGAAATTATCATTCAGACCCCTCCCATGTATTAAGTATGAACCTTTGGAGATCAGGGAAGACCTGAGTTATGTAGAGAGACTTATTTGGATCTTGGACAGAAAAGATAAGATATTGAGGTCTAAGACAATTCCTTTAGTTAAAGTACTCTGGTAGTATCACTCTTCAGAGGAAGCTACATGGGAGCAAGAAAGTTTAATGAAAAAGAAGTACCCTTACTTTTTTCAGATGGACGAGGAAAATTTGGAGGACCAAATTTCTTAAGGTGGGAAGGATGTGAGGACTGCAAATTTTTCATACCAAGTTTGTAAATAAATGAAGAAATTAAATAAACTTAGTGTGAGATATATTCTGAAAATATTATTATTGAGTAATGAATTTGAAGTGTGAGTGTAGTGCATTTAACAATAAATAATTAATATATGTAAATAATTGGATTTATACAAATAAGTTTGAGATATATATTAATTGGATAAAGAAAATAATTGATACTTCTATATAAGAATAAAATGTGTAAATAATTAGGTAAATGCACTTACAAAACCAAAGTTTAGGTATGTGAGTGATTAAATAATTAAAAGAATAAAAATATATAAGTGTGTATATATATATATATATATATATATATATATATTTATTTATTTTAATAAAAAATATGTGCATATTAATTTGAATGTATTATACATGTGAGTAATACAAATGAAATATATAATTATATAAATATTTATATATATACATATGTATATTAAGCATAATATATATAGATATAAAATTAAAATATAGGACAATAAAATATATATATATATATATACGCATACTTTTATTATATATGTACATTAGTTATAAAAATGTATAAAGAAATAAATTAATAAAATGGAAAAAAAAACCCAAATGGCTTCCTTAAGAAGCCATTAACTTCCTCGTGGGAGCAAGATTTGAAAAAAAAAAAGAAAGGGTTAATGAAAGCCCTTTGCCAAAACCAAACTCAAACAAAATGAAATTAAAAAAATAATAAAAAGAAAAATAGGGGAAAAGAAAAGATAGGAGGAAGGAAAGTGGGAAGATCGAGAGAGAAAGAAGAAAGAGTAAAAAGGAAAAAGGTTTCGACAGTAAAGGTGAAAGGGAGTGAGCTGCAATCGAAAAGAGAAAGAATTACTATAGCGAGAGAAAGAAAAAGGAGTGGACTGAAGGAGAAAGAGAGAGCACGTGACAGAGAAAGTGTGTGAAGAAAATTCAAAAGAGAATGAAGAGTGAAATGGTGAAGTCGAGAGGATGAAAGACAATAAAGCTGAAGCAGGTTCGGGCTGAGAAAACTAGCTAATAGAGGTGTTACTATAAGTGGTAGTGATCAGGACAGAACAAGGTTGGAGGTAGATCTGGCAATTCGTGTTCATAATTCTTTTTCGTGTCATGTAAAACCGTGTTCGTGTCGTGTAAAACATGAAAATTTTGTGTCAAAATTCGTGTCGACATAGAAAACTCAAAATGTTATTTTTAGCTTTTATCATATTTATATATTAATTTTACTTAATTTTAACCTCGTGTCGTCTCGTGTCGTCTCGTGTCATTTATTCGTATCGTGTTCGTGTTGCGTCTGAGATTGCCAGGT
Organism: Heritiera fomes; assembly: GCA_032173925.1. Classification (NCBI taxonomy): domain Eukaryota; kingdom Viridiplantae; phylum Streptophyta; class Magnoliopsida; order Malvales; family Malvaceae; genus Heritiera; species Heritiera fomes. The sequence goes on along the minus strand of JAPDPM010000001.1, from coordinate 19,649,754 downwards.
CTAGTTGGAGGCTAGCTTGCTCAGTAAGGGTTTTGACTGCTGTTGGGATAATCTTGGAAAGTGGTTGTTTCAAGCCAAAACAAGGCTGAAAAGGGCTTTGTAAGGGGCTATTAAAGATGCTTAAAGTGGAGGTTCAAACAAGGGAGAACTACAAGCTTTAGGTGGCATTTCCAAGGGTTAGAAACAGGGCTCTTGACTGGCCTTTTTAAACTGATGTGGAAAGCTAAAGCCAAAGTTTTAAAGCTGTGCGTGAAGGTCATTTAAAAGGCCTAAAGATTGTTAAAATGTAGGTGTTTTGGGTAACTTTGAAGACTGAAAATCAGGCTTGAGTAGTGGCTGGTTAGAGGCATTTCAATAAGCATTTGAAGATTAGAAGTGAAAGCTATTGAAGCTAAAGGAATTGCTGTTCAAGTTCATACACCCTTGCATTTTCTTCATCCCTAAGCTATTGCTCTCAGTGTCCTATTTGACTGGAAGAACAACAAGAAAGGATGTGAGTACAATGATCTTTGGTTGAAGCAAAACACTGAACCAAGTGAGATGAGGATAGATTCGGTTTAGAGAAAATGGGCTTAACTGAGACCATTGCAAGAGTGTTTTAAGGGCAGTGACAAGCCTTGGTTTTGGGGGAGGCTTAAGGTTGTCTTGGATCTAATCTTATGGCGTTTTAGTGGGATAACAACAATGATTTGTAGAGGGTTTAACTGCAACATGGAGGTTGTACAAGGGTGAGGATGGCTTTGGAAGTTTAAAGGAATTTGTTTAGAGGCTTAAAGGAAAAGTTAGTGAAAGATAGTTTGAAGAATTTTAAAGGTAAAGAAATAAGACCTATGATTTTCTTTTAGTTTAAAGCCTAAGAAGATATATGTGTACATGCATGATATTGAGATGATGACAATGGAAGTTGTGTGAATATAAGTAGGTTTGACCAATAAGATGTTGTTAGTGTAAATATAGACATGGCATAAGTAGAAGCATATAAATGGCACTAGTAGGATATATATATATATATATATATATATATAAATGACTATAGGCCATACGTTTATATTAAATGAAGAATTTTGGTAAAGGACATATTTATATATATTTATATATACATAGACATATGTAAATACATGCCGTTAGTAAGATAATGAAGGATAATTTATCAGTGTAGGAATTGATTAGAATCTTGAGGAGAATAGGTGATACGAAATTTGGCTAAGGAAGGCTTTTCAAAAGTGAGAAACTTTACTTAGATTTTAGATTGAGATATATGTATATCAATTGTATGATAGCGAAGTATTTAGTCATGATGTAGAAATGATCTTGATTTAATTTTGTTCTAAGATATAAGTTTTTGTTATATGATTAAGTAGAATTAGGATATGTTATTGAAATAATAGTGAATTGGTTTGTAGTGATTGTGTTTTAAACTAAGTGTGTGAGAAATATTACGATATGAAATGGAATTATGAATGAACACTTGTGACTTAATGACTACATGGAAATTGAAATGGAGAGTTAATGTTTGTGTATTGTATGGAATGTGAATGGATGTATATTATTAAAACGTATCATTGATTTAGATGGTAATGGAATGTGTAGTGTCTCGGAGTGGTGTGCAAGCTTGAGCTTTAATCGGAGACTTAAAAGAAAATATTTGCTAAATGTGTAAGGTAAGTGGGTTAAGTAAAATCTGTCAGCACCATCGCATAGGAATGGTTTAAATTTTATAAATGTTCAGATTAACTTTTACGTTAAGAAAATTTGGTTTATGCTTGAGCTGGATTGAAACTTGTTTTTTGCCTTGCATGTTGTGGCCGGCCAAGCATGCATGTTAAGTGAAGTGAATTGATGTATATGTGCATTGATGTATAGCATGTTTTGAGTTTAATTACTTAATATCTATGTTTTAAGGACTTGCATTATGTTTTAAATTTGCAAAGTCTTGGTTTGAACTGACTTTTGAAATATATCGAAACTTCCTTATATTTCAAACTCAAAACTGATTTAATAAGTGTTTTGAAATTCGTGCAAGCCAAGTGTTATATGAGAACATCGTTTTCAAACGGTTTTTGAGTGCAGGCATATCCTACGACCTTTAGGTCACTTCTAGCCTACTGAGCTTAGCTTTAGGCTTAATAGGCCTTATTACCCATCTACCGAGCTTTGTGCTCTAAACTACTATACTGTACCTATCGAGCCCAGTGCTCTAGTAAATTATTACTTGTCTGGAAAACCAGTAAGCAAGTTTCAGCTCTCTACTGATTAACGAGACTAGGATGCTGTTTTATAACCATGAATTTTGTGTTGCTTGCGACACCATTCCATCATTAGCTAAGATGGATATTGTTATCATTGTCATTATTGTAACAGTGACTGAGGATTCTTGCCTACACTATCGTTTTACTATCAATATTGATTTCAGTGAATCGAGGCTGTATGCCTAACAGTTATTGTTTTTCATTTTATGAACTTATTGATTTATCAAAGTTCATACTTATTGATTTATCGAAATGTATACTAATGGATTTATTGAAGTGCCTACTAATCAATTTATCAAATTGTATATTGATTGTTTTATCGGAGTGCATAATGATTTACATAGTAATTGATTTATCGAAGTGCATATTGTTTTGAATTTAACTGAAATGCATAGTGAATTTGAATTGAAGTGCATGGTGAAAGTGTTTTGATTTAAAACCATGATTGAATACCATGCATACAAGTCACTTCAGCACTGCTTTTTCTACACTTGCATGTTGTGAAATCCCCATTTTACTGTAAATTTTCCCACATTTGTAAAGCATTTCAACTTTAATGGAATAAATAAATTTGAATTTTTTATATATAAATAATGCATGGGACATAAGAGGAATTGAGGCAATTAAATGGTCAAATAGTCACATGGTCAAAGGGTTAAGGAATTTATGGCTGAGATGAGCATGCATTAAAGGAGCATTAAATGACATGGCATGACTCATCATCATTATTATCATCATCCCTTTCACCCCACGACAACACCCATTTCCCTCTCCTTCTCATTCCTTCCATTTTTCCCCTAAGTGTTTATTTCAACTCCCTTGACAAACCACCATCTCATGCCATCGATTCGTTAAGTTCCTAGAACGAAAAGAAATCCTTGTCGATAGCTTAACCTATGCCTTTAATATGAAAGGATAGATCTAAGTGATTGAGGAGATTTATATATTTGAAAGTTGGTGAATAGCAAAGGTAAGAAAAGAAATGGTTTTAATTGAGTTTATTGATGGTTTGGAATTGTATGGAGTTGATAGAGTGTATTTATTGAGGTTTAATTGTATGAAATTGTGCAGCTTTGAAGAAGTGAAGAAGGACAAGGCTGATTTCACCAAGCTTGTGGATTAAATTGCAATCGAGGTAAGGAATTTATGTAACAGATGTAGGGAGGCTATGTCCGCATGTTTTAAATATATTTGAAGTGTTTTGGGGAAAAGTAAAGCTGGTTATTTGCAGGAAAAAGGGACAATTTGGGTCTTACTCTTATTACTAATTAGGCTAGGAGCAACCGACTGCCTTAAGTAGCAGCCGACTGCCTAGAGACAATCAAAGCGGAGATTTTCAAAAAAACCGCGATGAACCAATAGACTACTATGTAAGCCAGTTGATTGCTAAATTCCCAGAAAGTATTCTGTTTCAAATCAGTCGACTGCCATATGGGACAGTTGACTGCTTTTATTTGGAAAACATTCTGTTTCAAAACCAGCCGACTGCCCAGGGGGCCAGTCGGCTGCTATTTGTCTAGAAACATTCTGTTTTAAAACCAGTTGACTACCCAGGGGGCCAGTCGACTGCTAATTCTCGGGAAACATTCTGTTTCAAAACCGGTTGACTGCTATTTGGGACCAGTCGACGGCCCTATTTGTATTTTGAAAAATGAAATATTTGAATTTCAAAAAGGGGAAAGAAATTCAATAAAGAAAATTATGTGATAGCAGCCGATTGCCATAAAGACCAGTCGTCTGCCTATTTGAAAAAGAGGTTTTGAGAACCTATTTTAAGAAAGGGTATTTGTATTTCATAAATGCTATATGAATAAAGTTTTAGAGACTATGAATCTCTTGAAAGAGCATGCACATTATTTGTAATTGTATTTGAGTGAGGAGCTCTAGTCTAGCCCTTAGACCCGCTGTAAGGCACCTGACTAGTGAGCACTGTGGGCTATAAACAATGGCCACGAGTCTCTTACTTGTTCAGCTTTGGGGAAGATCCCTGGCCCATACATGGGTACACTACTTATTTGATATCTCTCAAGATTATCCCTTATGGGATGTATTTGCGGTATCCTCATGAGATCTCTCTCGGATTATCCCTTACGGGATATATTTGCGGCATCCACGATGAGAATTACTTGGTGCATGATTCTATTGGATATGAACTGTCTCCCATATACTTGAAAGTACTTGAAGTTATTTGTATTTGCATATTTGATTTCATGTGAATTGGGATTCGTGAAATTATTTGAAAGCATGATTTACTTGTATTTGATATTTGCGAAAGATATATATGGCATATGCTTTATAATGATTTTACATGACATTATAGAGCCAAGTAGGAAAACTTCATATAGTGATTTAGTACGCTCTTTTACATAAGTTTCTTATTGAGCGTAAACTCACTCTTTTACGAACATTTTTCACACAGATTACTTGAAGTAAATCCAGCTCTGGATAAAGGAGCACTTTTTGGGATTTTGAAATATCTTCGAGGCACGCTTCCTACTTATCCCTTGAAGGTATATTTAGTTGGCCGTACTTCGGCTATTGTACAGTACAGTATCACACTTGTGTATATTTGGGGAACTAGGTTGTGTAAATATTTGAGATCCTGATGTATGTGACACATGTTTATAAATGAAAAATTTTATGCATGCGAAAATGGATGTTATACTTTGATAATAATGCCTAGAGCATTTAAATAAGGAAGATTGACATCGGATAAACTTAATTGAAGGTAAAGTAGTTGTTATTTGGTTAGTGACAAGGACGTAGCCTAATTAGTACTAGGAGTAGGACCCAAATTGTCCCTTTTTCTTGCAAATAACCAGCTGTACTTTTCCCCAAAACACTTCAAATATATTTAAAACATGCGGACGTAGCCTCCCTACGTCCATTACATAAATTCCTTACCCCGATTGCAATTTAATCCACAAGCTTGGTGAAATCAACCTTGTCCTTTTTCACTTCTTCAAAGCTGCACAATTTCATACAATTAAATCTCAATAAATACACTCTATCAACTCCATACAATTTCGAACCATCAATAAAATCAACTAAAACCATTTCTTTTCTTACCTTTGCTATTCACCAACTTTCAAAATTTCTAGATCTCCTCAATTGCTTGGATCTAGCCTTTCATATTAAAGACATAGGTTAAACTATCGACAAGGAACGTTTTTCGTTCTAGGAACTTAACGAATCGATGGCATGAAATGGTGGTTTGTGAAGGGAGTTGAAATGAACACTTAGGGGAAAAAATGGAAGGAACGAGAGAGAGAGGAAAATGGGTGCTGCCGTGGGGTGAAAGGGATGATGATAATGATGATGATGAGTCATGCTATGGTATTTAATACCCCTTTAATGCATGCTCATCTCAGCCATAAATTCCTTGACCCTTTGACCATGTGACTATTTGACCATTTAATTGCCTCAATTCCTCTTATGTCCCATGCATTATTTATATATAAAAAATTCATATTTATTTATTCCATTAAAGCTGAAATGCTTTACAAATGTGGGAAAATTTACAGTAAATTGGGGATTTCACATTCTCTCTACCTTAGAGAATTTGGTCCTCTAAATTCAAATAAGGTTATGTCTCAAACAATTCTGGGTACTTCTCCTTTATCAAGTTCTCTAGCTCCCAAGTAGCTTCTTCCGTCGTATGGTATTGCCAAAGAACTTTAACCAGTGGAATCATTTTAGACCTTAGTACCTTATCTTTTCGATCCAAAATCGGAATCGGTTTTTTCACATAACTCATGTCTTCCCGAATCTCTAAGAGTTCATATTCAATGACATGAGACGGATCCGGATTACACTTCCGAAGCATCGACACATGAAAGACATTGTGTACTCCCGATAACTCCGGAGGTAGTGCCAACCTATAGGCAACATCACCAACACGATCTAGGATCTCAAATGGACCGATGTAGCAAGGACTTAACTTACCTCGTCGGCCAAATCTCTTGATCCCTTTGGATGGAGAGACTTTCAAAAACACATAGTCCCCAACCAAAAACTCAAGTGGCCTCCGCCTAGCATCCACATAACTTTTTTGTCTACTCTGAGCCATTTTAAATCTTTGACAAATCAGTTTAACATCCTCATAGGCTTGCTCGACTAAATCTGGAGCCAATAACCTATGTTTGCCCACTTCTTCCCACCCAATCAGTGATCGACACCATCTACCATATAGGGCCTCATATGGTGCCATCCCGATACTTGCATGATAGCTATTATTATATGCAAACTTAGCCAATGGCAAATGATCGTCCCATGAGCCTTTAAAATCCAAAGCACAAGCTCTCAACATATCCTCAAGCATCTGAATAGTACGTTCGGATTGCCCATCAGTCTGCAGATGAAAAGCTATGCTAAAATTTAGCTGAGATCCCATGGCTTCTTGAAAATGTTCCCAAAAGTGGGAAGTAAACCTAGAATCTCTATCTAATGTGATGCTCACTGGAACACCGTGTAGTCTAACGACTTCTCCCACATATAAGTCTGCCAAGGCACTGAGTGTATCCGTAGACTTCATAGGTAGTAAGCGAGCTGACTTGGTTAACCGATCCACAATCAGCCAAACACCATCATGGTTCCTCTTGGTCTTGGGTAATCTCATAATAAAATCCATCGTAATGTGCTCCCATTTCCACATAGGTATAGATAGAGGATGCAACAAACCTGTTGGTCTTTGGTGCTCTACCTTAACCCGTTGGCACGTTAGACATTTTGCTACAAACTCAGCTATGTCTCTCTTCATGCCAGTCCACCAATACACCTTGCGAAGATTATGACACATCTTCGTGTTCCCCGGGTGTAATGTGTACTTAGGGGAATGTGCTTCCGTCAAGATTAGCTCCCTCAATTCATTATCCTTAGGAACACATATACGGTTATTAAACCTCAAAATTCTATCACTACCGATATTGAATTCCGAGGGCGTACCTGATTAGATCTCATCCATGGCCTTAATACATTGGACATCCTCTCTTTGAGCAATCCGAATTCTATCCATCAACTCTGGCTCAATCCTCAAACTAGCCATCATCCCATTTTGCTCAAGAGGAGTAACACTTAAGCTGAGGCTTGCAAACTGTTCTAACAGTTCATATTCTCTTACCATCATGTAAGAGACCATACTCACATGCTTTCGGCTCAAAGCATCCGCCACCACATTTGCTTTCCCTGGGTGGTACATGATCTCATAATCATAATCCTTCAGGAGCTCAAGCCATCTTCTTTGTCTCATATTCAATTCCTTCTGGGAGAACAGATACTTCAGACTCTTGTGATATGTAAAAATCTGAAATCTCTCACCATACAAGTAATGTCTCCATATCTTTAGAGCAAATACTACTGCAGCTAACTCTAAGTCATGAGTTGGGTAGTTCTTCTCATGGTCCTTCAATTGTCTAGAACCATAGGCAACTACCTTACTGTGCTGCATTAGTGCACATCCCAAACCTTGCCTTGAGGCATCACTATACACCGAAAATCCTCCTGAACCACTAGGAATGGTGAGGATAGGTGCAGTGGTCAACCTGTGTTTCAACTCTTGGAGGCTATGCTCACAGGCGTTATTCCATTCATACTTCACCTCCTTGCGCGTCAAGCGCGTCAATGGAGCAGCTAATCTTGAGAGACCTTCTACAAATCTTCGATAGTAGCCAACTAGACCTAAGAAACTCCTAATCTCCATCACTGTCTTTGGTCTGTCCCATTGAACCACCGCTTCTATCTTCGATGGATCAACCGAGACTCCATCTTTACTGATTATATGACCTAAAAAGGAGATATGATCTAGCCAGAAATCACACTTACTTAGCTTGGCATACAATCCTTGATCTCTAAGGGTTTCCAAAACTATCCTCAAGTGCTGCTCATGCTCTTCCCAAGACCTTGAGTACACCAAAATGTCATCGCTGAAGATAATGACAAACTGGTCCAAGTACTACTTGAACACATCATTCATTAAGTTCATGAAAGCTACGAGTGCATTGGTCAGACCAAACGGCATCACTAAGAACTCATAATGACCATAGTATGTCCTGAATGCAGTCTTAAGGATATCTTCATTTCGGATCTTCAACTGATGATATCCCGACCTCAAGTCTATCTTGGAAAAGACTTGTGCACCCTTGAGCTAATCAAACAGGTCGTCAATCTTGGGAAGAGGATACTTGTTCTTGATGGTTACCTTATTCAACCATTGGTAGTCGATGCACAATCTCATACTACTGTCTTTCTTTCGAACAAACAGTACAGGAGCACCCCAAAGGGATACGCTAGGTCGTATGAATCCCTTTTCTAGTAACTCCTGATGCTGTTTCTTCAATTCTTCCAATTCCACTAATGCCATCTGATAAGGAGATCTCGAAATGGGCTCAGTCCCCGGCACCAAATCGATAGTGAACTCCACTTCCCTATCCGGAGGAAGTCTTGTAAGGTCATCCGAAAACACCTCGAAAAATTCCTTAAGTACAAGAATTTCATGAAGTGCGGGACGTTTCTGATCTACGTCCACCACATATGCTATAAACCTTTCACATACGAATACAATCTCTATCAATTAATTTACTATCAATCAAGTAATAATCTGTAACGCCCTATGACCACATTTTTCAATGTTTTTTTACACAACTTATTCGGTTGGGCTGTTTTGTGATATTTCACTTTCTATTAAATGTTAAACAATTTTATACAACATTGTTAACCTTATACACATCCCCTATCTTATTTACAAAAATGTAGTATTCTAGACATGTCTAAATACAGAAAATAAATGATCCTACCTCGTATATCTTAGTCGGTATATCATATTGTCCATTTTGTGCAGTTGTGATCCACTAGTGTCGGATCTTACAATCATCAAAACCTGAAATGTTAAATTGGAGAGTGAGCAAACCACGGCTCAGTAAGAGAGTTATATGTCACACTTGATATTCTGCTATCTATATGTTGAAAATATTTTTTTTTTCACTTTCTTTAAAATTTCCTAGATGGGCTCTAGGCTCACATGTAGGAAAGATACTACAGTCGGCTAGGGATCCGGATAGAGTAAGGCAGGTATTTTGAAATATCTTGTCCCAGAATCTAGAAGCAACTGTAGAGAGTACTATATCAATTATTCTCAAAACGATATAATATTCATTTCTGTAAAGTAAACCATTTATTTCTCTTCACTTCAGTATATTTTAAAACATGTGCCAGTTCAATAGTAAAATAATGGTTTACTTATGTTCTCGTCAGTACAGTTAAAACACGTGACGGTACAGTGGTTTATAAATATCCAAAACCGTTGGATCAGTAAACAATAGCTTTCGATACTATTTATTAATTCAGTACTTTACAACTCAGTTGAACCATATCTTATAGCTCAGTAAAACAGTAATATTCAGTAAAACAGTATTTCGATATGGTTTAGTCAGAAAACAGTAAACAGTAGCTACCAATTCAGAAAATAGTATTCGGTAGCTTTCAGTTCAGTAAACAGTAAATGGTAGCTTTCAATCCAATAAACAGTAATCAGTGGCTACCATTTTAGTAAACAGTACAATTCCATAAACAGTATTTTGGTACGATTTTTCATTAGTAAACAGTAAACAGTATAGTAATTCAGTCAGTAAACAGTACAGTATTGTAAATAGGATTCCGTAAATCCTTTCAGTAAACAGTAAGCAGTAAGTGAGACTAGGCAACACCCTACAAGTAAATCATGCTGTCATCGTCCACTAGGGACACAGTAACAGTAATGAGATATATGGCTATGATCTATAATATGTCCTCGGTGTACACTTGCTAGGTGACAATCTGGGACGCTGATGACTAGTTGGTCAATCAGCCACGTGACAGTAACAGTATGGTATGATGCATGAAGCTCGGGGCCTAAGTCTCAAAACAGTGCAAAATCGTACCATAGCCTTTATGGAGTTTAAACACAGTAAATTAAAATATTTCACAAGTATCCATAAGGCTCACATGTAATAAATCATCACCTTTATGAAATAATTAAATTAAATAACATTTCTCAAAATATTTCATAAAGGTATAAATCATATTTTCCATACGGTGAAAACAGTTTATAAATCATCACTGTAAAATATAAAAGGTTATAACTGTGTTTTTCACCATAAAATATATGCGCACGTTTTTCCGTGCTTTCTATCGAAAACATGGTTTTCAAAATCATCGTGATTCAATTCAAATATTTTCACAATTTATGGAAAAATAAAAATATTTATTTTCCAATTTCAATAATTCTGTCTCCATCTTTTCTTCTAAAAACACATGTAGAGACCTCTAGTCTCGAAATCATAGTTTTCCATCATTTCTTAACCTTTATAGAATTTATATAATTAATTATTTTCATAATTAATACCATAAAGGTTTTATATGAAATTAAGTGAATATTTAAGAAATATTTATAAAATATTCACTTCAGTCCTTTTTAATTTCCACCTCGTTTCACGTGAAATATCACCTACCGGGTGAATTTTCAGTGATTTCATTTTCACCATTCTCGAAAACATGAATATTTTAAATTTAAACTTCCATATATTCATGTTTTATGAAAAATACTTGATTTCTCGATTTTTGTGACTGAAAATTGTTTCTCGTGAAATCAAATCATTTATTATGATTTTCGGTGATTTTCGATAAATTTTAGTAATTTTTCAATAATTTTTCGACAGTATAACGGTTGCCGATTGGCTAGCCTCCTGCACGGAATATACAATTTATATTTCTTAACCGGTAAATCACCACAATTTGCAAACAGATAAATCACCACAGTTTTCAACCAATCATTGTCAATTGCATTTATAAAATTTAAATGCATAATTTAAAACATGTGGCCGAATATACTTACAAGCGGCACATGTCTCCCTTACCTGTCTTTGGTCGGTGACTGCTTCTCGAAGGTCGCACCTGTATTCATCTCTCTCGGTTCCATCGTCTCATTCACCGAGAAAGATTCTGGAAGCCAAATTCTAAATTTTAGAATTTTTCTCAATTTATTTAAATAAATAAATTATTTAAATTATTTAACACTTTTCGAGATTTCTTACCGATTCTTGTAATTTCTGAGTTTTTTGAAATTTCCCGTAATTTTCGAATTCTCGAGAATTTCTCTTTTTCTCTTTCTCTTTTTCTCTTTTCTTTTTCTTTCTTTCTTTTCTTTCTTTTTCTTTTTCTTTTTCCCTTTTTCCTTTCCCAGCCGAACCGGTCACCTCCCCACACCCCGGTTCTTCTCCCACGACCGGTTCTCGGACGGTTCGGTGGCCCTACAGCTGGCCGACGTCAAGGAGAACCTGGATATGGCCTCCGTTCATCCCAAATCAGCGGCACGGCGATAGATCTGGCAGCGAAAGGTTCGGTTTCTTCTCCTCCTCATTCCTCCTCCCTTGGTCGCCGTTGGCCTCACCGGTGGCTCCCTCCTTCTTCTCCTCACCTCCGTCGAGGTTCGGGTGACGGTGGCGGTAACCAAATCGGTCGGCTAGACCTGGCAATTCGTGTCAAAAATTCGTTTTCGTGTCATGTAAAACCGTGTTCGTGTCGTGTTTGTGTCGTGTATTCGTGTCGACACGGAAAACTCAAAATATTATTTTTAGCTTTTACCACATTCATATATTAATTTTACTTAATTTTAACCCCGTGTTATCTCGTGTCATTTATTCGTGTCGTGTCTAAGATTGCCAGGTCTACGGTCGGCACCGCCGATTTCTCTTCTTCCTCCTTCGGTTTTTCCTTCCCAATTTTCTTTCGATTTTTCCTATTTTTCCTTTTCGGGCTACCGCCGGTCACTTTCCTCTTCTTTCTCCTTCACCGGCTACGCCCTCCCTTCCCTTCTCTCTCTCTTGTCCAACCGACCACCGTCGACCTCCATCGGGGAAGAATCGGGATTCTTCCCTATTCTTTCCTTTCCATAATTTATATTTAATATAATTATACATATATAATTATATTTATAAACTATATATTATACATATATTATACTTATAATATAATACATATAATATTATTATTATATATAGTATAGTACTATATATATTATATAAAGATATATATTATTTTTTTAACACAATATATATCTAATATATATGTATATTTATATACTTTAAATTAAATATATTTTATGCACATATTTTCAAACTTTAATGTAAATTAATATTTACATTCTTTCCATATATGTATATATGTATTTATATATACATAAAATGTCATATTTATATACGTATGTTTTATTTAAATGTACAAAATAGTATATATATATATATATATATATCTCGATATATATATATTAATATATACTATATACTATACAGTATTTAAATACATATGTATTTGTATAAAAATACATTTATATAATATATAAATATATAAATATATTTCATATTTCTTCCTCCATTTTCGAAATTTTCACAATATTCCGATCTCATAATTTAATTCATTTATTTTAATTCATCTATTTGCTTTAATATTAATTCTCAATATTACTAATTTCCAATAATTGGAAAATTTACGGTTATCACATAATCACACCTTTGCATTAAATATTTGCCAAATTTACAACATAGCTAATGGGAGAGGAGAAGATCACACTCTTAGCATGACAATCTATCATCACATTATTCTTAGCTAACCAATCCATACCTAATATAACATCAAATCCATACATATTCAATAGGATTAGGTCAACTATTAATTCTCTTTCTCCTACCCGTAGCTTACAATTACGATACACTATGTCCGTCATTTGGGATTCCCTAAATGGAGTACTTATTTATAGCAATTTTCCTAAATACTCAGGCTCAACATTTAATCTCATAGCAACCATAGGAGAAATAAAAGAGTGTGTAGAGCCAGGATCAAATAAGGCAAGGACATATGTATCATTAAGGTAAATCTTACCTTGAATCATCTTTGATGAAGCATCAGCGGACTCCTTATCAATGGCAAATACCCATCCCTGAGTCACGAGCGCCTTTCCTTTCTCTGCCGCTGTAGCCTTACGCTAAGGCTGGGTGGTCTTAGGTTGTGGTTGAGGGGTTTTCTCTTACTCTTCAAGTACCCTCTGGTTTAGCTTGGGACAATCCTTAATCCGATGTCCCTGTTCACCACACCAATAGCACGCCCCACTCGTAGACCGGCAAGGCTGTGCTCCATGGAATTTCCCGCAATGCTCACAGCTTGGCATTGTACTCCTCGGTGAGCTAGCAGTACTACCAGTTGGATGTCAGGATCTCTCATCACTTATCTTGATCCCGATGGGTCTAGGAGTTCCTGAGTCATAATCATCATAACTCCATTTTAACATAATTCCATAGAACCATTAAATGAAGACAATATATTTTCTTACGGTTTTGCTTACCTATTGAGGCTCTGTCATAACGCCCATTTCTCCTAGATGGATATCTATCACTCGAGGCTCTCTCATCTGACTTCCACTTCATAGGTTCTTTACCCTTTTTTCTAGCTCGAAAGTTTGCCTGGTGAAACACATAGTCCTGCTCGCACAGTTGAGCCTTACGGACTACCTCTCCATAGGTAGTGATATCCAATGGATACAACTTAGACCTAATGGAAGGTCTCAATCCCTCCATGAATCTGTAGGTCTTATGATCCTCTCTTCTTAGCACTTCAGGATCAAATCTGCTCAGTGTAGTGAACTTTGACTCGTATTGGCTAATCGTTATACTTTCCTGAGTTAAGTTCAAGAACTCAACCTGTAACCATCTCTGAGCAGTACGTGGAACATATTGTTCATTAAAGGCTTCCACGAATCTATCCCATGTTACCTTCGAATGTCGTGCCTCTAAGACTGTCTAAGTGGCTTGCCACCATAGCTCGACCTGATGCACTAGCAAGTAGGCAGCCAATCCCACCTTCTCTTTCTTTAGTACAAGCCATGTATCCGAATGACTTAGTGACCGCTTTCATCCAATTCTCCGTGGCCACTGGATCATTGTCCCCTTTAAACTTAGGCGGATCCAGCTTCTTAAACTCTTTAATCAAGGAAACACTACAGTAAGCTGTAGGATCCCACCTCTCATTAGCTAGGACTGGTGGGAGTTGTACCACAGGAGTAGGAGGTACAGTAGGTGGAGCTGTGGGTACATTCGTGGCCACATTAGGGAAGTTCGACATAAACTGCGTGAACATTGCGGCCATGTTTTTCATGTGTTTCTCCATTTTCGCTAGCCTCGTATTCGGGGTATATGGTGGAGATGGAGGAGAAGACTGTAGTAGGGGCAGTTCATCACGACCTCGTCCTCGTCCTCGTCCTCGTCTAGTACCCTTTCTTCGAGTACTCATTCTGTCCATATTTCTATCAAATAACACGATTTAGTATAACTTTAAACAGTTATACTACACATAATCAAATAGTCCAGTACAGTACATTGGGGAAATACTCTAATTCTAGCTTATTGACATCGACAAACTTCAGTCGAATCAGCTCTGATACCAATCTGTGACGTCCTCGTCACTAACCAAATAACAACTACTTTACGTTCAATTAACAAATAAATCGACTAGTTTATCTGATGTCAATCTTCCTTATTTAAATGCTTTAGGCATTATTATCAAAGTATAACATCCATTTTCACATGCATAAAATTTTTTATTTATAAACATGTGTCACATACATCAAGATCTCAAATATTTACACAACCTAGTTCTCCAAATATACACAAGTGTGATACTGTACTGTACAATAGTCGAAGTACGGCCAATTAAATATACCTTCAAGGGATAAGTAGGAAGCGTGCCCCGAAGATATTTCAAAATCCCAAAAAGTGCTCCTCTATCCGGAGCTGGATTTACTTCAAGTAATCTGTGTTAAAAATGTTCGTAAAGGAGTGAGTTTACGCTCAGTAAGAAACTTATGTAAAAGAGCATACTATATCACTATATGTAGTTTTCCTGCTTGGCTCTATAATGTCATGTAAAATCATTATAAAGCATATGCCATATATATCTTTCGCAAATATCAAATACAAGTAAATCATGCTTTCAAATAATTTCATGGATCTCAACTCATGTGAAATCAAATATGCAAATACAAATAACTTCAAGTACTTTCAAGTATATGGGAGATAGTTCATATCCAATAGAATCATGCACTAAGTAATTCTCATCGTAGATACTGCAAATATAGCCCATAAGGGATAATCCAAGAGAGATCTCATGAGGATACCGCAAATACATCCCGTAAGGGATAATCCTGAGAGATATCAAATAAGTGACGTACCCACGTATGGGCCAAGGATCTTCCCCAAAGCCGAACAAGTAAGAGACTCATGGCCATTGTCTATAGCCCATAGTACTCGCTAGTTAGGTGCCTTACTACGGGTCTAAGAGCTGGACTAGAACTCCTCAGTCAAGTACAAGTACAAATAATGTGCATGCTCTTTCAAGAGATTCATAGTCTCTAAAACATTATTCATATAGCATTTATCAAATACAAATACCCTTTCTTAAAATAGGTTCTCAAGACCTATTTTTCAAATAGGCAGCTGACTGGTCTTTATGGCAGTCGGCTACTATCACATAATTTGCTTTATTGAATTTCTTTCCCCTTTTTGAAATTCAAATATTTCATTTTTCAAAATACACATAGGGTAGTCGACTGGTCCAAATAGCAGTCGACCAGTTTTGAAATAGAATGTTTCACAAGAATTAGCAGTCGATTGGCCCCTTGGGCAGTCGGCTGGTTTTGAAACAAAATGTTTCTGGACAAATAGCAATCGACTGGCCCCCGGGTAGTCGACTGATTTTGAAACAGAATGTTTTTCAAATAAAAGCAGTCGACTGTCCCATATAGCAGTCGACTGGTTTGAAACAGAATACTTTCTGGGAATTTAGCAGTCGACTGGCTTACATTGCAGTCAACTGGTTCATTGCGATTTTTGAAAATATCTACTTTGGTTGTCTCTAGGCAGTCGGCTGCTACTTAAGGCATTCGGCTGCTTCTAGCTTAATTGGTACTAGGAGTATGACCCAAATTGTCCCTTTTTCTTGCAAATAACCAGCTATACTTTTCCCCAAAACACTTCAAATATATTTAAAACATGTGGACATAACCTCCCTACGTCCGTTACATAAATTCCTTACCTCGATTGCAATTTAATCCACAAGCTTGGTGAAATCAACCTTGTCCTTTTTCACTTCTTTAAAGCTGCACAATTTCATACAATTAAACCTCAATAAATACACTCTATCAACTCCATACGATTCCAAACCATCAATAAACTCAACTAAAACCATTTCTTTTCTTACCTTTGCAATTCACCAACTTTCAAAATTTCTAGATCTCCTCAATCATTTGGATCTAGCCTTTCATATTAAAGGCATAGGTTAAGTTATCGACAAGGATCGTTTTTCGTTCTAGGAACTTAACGAATCGATAGCATGAGATGGTGGTTTGTCAAGGGAGTTGAAATGAACACTTAGGGGAAAAATGGAAGGAACGAGAGGGAGAGGGAAATGGGTCCTGCCGTGGGGTGAAAAGGATGATGATAATGATGATGATGAGTCATACCATGGCATTTAATGCCCCTTTAATGCATGCTCATCTTAGCCATAAATTCCTTGACCCTTTGACCATGTGACTATTTGACCATTTAATTGCCTTAATTCCTCTTACGTCCCATGCATTATTTATATATAAAAAATTCATATTTATTTATTCCATTAAAGCTGAAATGCTTTACAAATGTGGGAAAATTTACAGTAAATTGGGGATTTCACATATGATAACTATGAACTTTATGGCATGTGAATATGTTAATTGATGATTTTGGAATTGTATGTAATGTATGATGATATAAATTGTGGATTTTGGAATTGAGTTGTGTTGTTGGGAGTAGTTGTGTATTTTACAGGATTTTTACTAGAGAAATTGACTGTATGTAAGGGGGAGGTTTTCGGTTTTTTTCTTTTGCCAGTTTAATACTGAATTAAATTATCAAGAAAGTTGATTCGCTTTATGTTAACTACTGAAATGGTAAAGTTAAATCAAATTGAGAAACAAGAAAATTGTTTAGCGGTGACACTGACACTGAACACAAACCTTAAAGTAAAAAGAAAAAAATTTCGTTCGTAAAATTGGTAAACCATAATGAAGTGATAGTGTTAAATGCACATTACGGCCTTCGGGTCGTGACATTTTTACTCAAATCTAATGCTCTCTAGCTATTACAAAAGACCACATACTCTTTCTGACTTAATCCAAATTCAAGAAGAAATCTTTTCATTCAAAGCATTTTCTTGCCTGCTTTGGTTGTTGCAGCATACTCAGCCTTTGTGGTCGACAAGGCAACACACTTTTGCAGCTTGGATTGCCACACTCCAAATATGGAAAACCGACTAAATTTTTCCTTTTCTTGATTGATCTGTCATCGTGTAGTGCAGATTTTTTGTATTAAGGGAGTTATTTCTCATGTTTTTAAATTATTTGTATAAGATCCCACAATATCTTACCTCATAATATAGTTATTACTATCCACAATCGATCATGATATCATTGTAATTCCCTTTAGATCGTATAATTTTTATCTAATTCTTCATCATAACTCATTACTCAAATCACATACCAACAACCATATCATAACATTAGCATTTAGCATACTTAATAAGTCTATCTTATTTATTTCACAAGGTAAGTAGTTAGTATATACATGCATAACGTTCTTGACTTACATCCCAACCTACATTACTATGTACATTATTGTTATCGGATAGCTATCTGGAAATATAAATAGTACATACAAAAAGGATATACCTCTTAAAAAAAGTTAGCAATATGTCAAAAGTGCTAGATTCACTCTATTATTTAGCGGAGTCTCTCAAACCTCACCTAGATAATTTGAAAAGAATGAACAAAGGGGAATGAGTTAAAGCCCAGTAAGTAATACAGAGGAATCAGAATTAGGCTCATATCGCATCCCCCAATAAGTATCAAATAACCATAATCAAATCAATATCTAACAACCATATAAACAATTAATCTCAAATCACATTAACTTATTTATTGATAAAGACGTGTTTAGACAGTGAGTTTACTTTAGTACCAAAAGGGGTATGTTTTGTGTCCCAAAGGTCTATCTTTCTAGTTAACACCTTGATATATCAATTTTCCAAGGAACTATTGAAAGATAAGATCATTTACCTTTCCAAATTACATATTTTAAATCAATATTTCATACCTCATTAATCCATAATAAATCAATATCCACAATATACTTAATTATTCATGATTATCCACATGTTGTGTTAAGATTTATGGGGTATTAGTTGGAAGGATACTTTGAAATGCCTCATTTCCTCATGCCCTAAGACCATGTTGTACTCAATCCATCAAATGTACTAAATATCTTTATGTTTATATGCATGTGCCATGTATAAGCATGAATACATAAATATCAAGATGTAAAACGAACATGTAGTAGCATAAAGCAATGTATAAACATCGTTATGCATCAATCATTAAAATATTCTTTCTGTTCTCAAAACATATAAAATATCTAAGATCACCACGTATAAAAACAATATAAATCTATGCTTGTTATTTAGGAGATTAGGCATATAGCCTAAAGTTCAGTTGGCGAAAACGTTTACTCATGGTTGCTAGTCATGATCAACATCCCTTATGGGATTTCAGTGTAACTATTTATGATTATAGATTTACCTCAATATCAAGGATCCACCAACATTGAAGTACATGTCAAGATCAATGTCTGACCACGTTTTTGTAGTAAGATGGTCTCGTCCTGCAACATCTCCGTTGTAAAATCAGTTACGTACCATTTAAGGAAAATTTTACTTGGTATATATAGAAGTGCTGCATACCAATTGGTATAAGCTATTAGGTTGCCTTTTACTATCTTAAAACAAAATATCTTTTAAACAAGTCATGCAATAAAACATCTTTCATGCATTAAACTTAGTTTAATGCATACTGAAAATCATAGTTCTTATCTGAAAACATGTTTATTAATATGATTCAAAACTTGTACAAACAACATGGTGCAAGGCTGTTAAAACATCTTGATAATACTTAAACTTCGATGCAATGCTTATAAACAATGTCAAGACTTTTAAAGTCATATTTAGATCTCAGATGTCTAAAAAACGCATGTTTATACACAAGTATATTGCATGCAGTACAAGCATGTCAAATGCAAAATTTCAATCTTATCACTTTTACAGGTCCATGTTCATGCATAAATAATTCAAATGCAATTAAAGCATGGTCTAATGCGCATTTTCAAACTTTATCAATCTTATAAATCCATACAATACAAAGGTAAAACAATGCCATAAAAATATGGTTCAAAAACATACTTTTCAAATTTCATAAAAGCATGGTTCAAAAATATGTTAAGGTATGCCTATTAGGGTTTATTATTCTAATCACCTATAATTCACAAAAAGCATCCTTAGTTCTTCAATATAAGGTAACTGAAATTTTAAGCCTCAATAAAATTCTACAATCAATATGATAACCTTATTTAGGATTATATCTTATTACTTTGTTATCTCATTCTTTACTAAATACTTTAAGTAATCATATGTCCAAAATCACCTTATAACTTTTATGCTGTCACCATTTCACCATTAATTATACCATGCTACAATTCAAAATCAATTCTTATATACTTTAGCGCTTTGTAAGCACTAAGCTAATTCCATTGCGTTATAACATTCATTTATGCCATATGCCTCATTCAAATGTTTCCTTTTATATTTTTAACTTACAAATCATGACATTAATTCATACATATCATATACACTTCCATGGATCATTGTCAGAGCCCAACCCATTCCCAGGCCGTCAGCGAGCATCCCTTAAGTGCCTTCGCCCTAGGTTTACCCTGACAACGTGTGGTAGGCAATCGCCCACACTCACTTACGTAATGTCCGCTTCGGCGGTAGCTTACCTCAAGGCTTTGTCCCAAGAGGCCTGAAAGTATCCAAATGGTATGATGAGTGTAAGGCTTAGGTACCTAAGGGTGCCAAGGTTCGAACCTCAGTGAAAACGCGCTCAAGGGATTATGACCTAAGTTCTTCGGGCCCTTTGGACAAAGCCGTGAGGTGGGAGACCGTCAAAGCGGATAATACGTAAGTGAGTGTGGGCGATCGCCTACCACACATTGTCAGGGTAAACCTGGGGCTGCTCACCAATGGCCTGGGAACAGGTAGGGCTTTGACAATAAAAACACGCATTTTTATTGTCAAGGCCTTGCCCTCTTACCAGGCTGTCGGCCAACATCCCCTAGGGGCCCCGCGCCTTAGGTTTACCTTGACAATGTGAGGTAGGCGATTGCCCACACTTACGGCTTTGTCCCAATGGGCCTGAAGAACTCAGGTCATAATCCCTTGAGCGCGTTTTCATTGAGGCTCGAACTTTGGCACCCTTAAGTACCTAAGCCTTACACTCATCATAACATTTGGATTTCCAAATGGTATGATGAGTGTAAGGCTTAGGTACCTAAGGGTGCCAAGGTTCGAACCTCAGTGAAAACGCACTCAAGGGATTATGACCTGAGTTCTTCAGGCCGATTAAGACAAAGCCCTGAGTGTGGGTGACCGCCTACCTCACGTTATCAAGGTAAACCTGGGGTGCGGGGCGCCTAGGGGATGCTCACCGACGGCTTGGTGAGGCAGGTGAGGCCTTGACACGAGGAGTCTGTCGGTATGCTCGGATTTAAAATCTAACGTAAAACGAAGAAGTTACGTTATACTATCGGTATAATTTATACTGCAAAAATATTTGCAATGTTCATTGTGGTTGCATTATGACATGAACTATAGCTTAAAAATAAGTATTTAATAAGCTAATAATTTTGGTGAAATTAATTGTAGTTCGGGAGTTACGGTATTCGTGTGGTGCAATTGGGAAACGCGATTTCGCTAGATAGGTAAGGGACGCTTGTGTAATTTGTAAGGATATCATGAATGCATGTTTTTCATGCTATTAATTTTATGAAATTTTTTGAAAATGAATTGCCTAAGATACTGTGGAATTATGGTTGTTTTGGCAGGTTGAACTGTGTTTGAAATTGCAGAAGGGTTAGGGTGTTAGCAGCTGTTATGCTGCCAGAATTTCGTAGAAATATTTCTAAAAATGCCATAAAATATTTAATGCATTATGAAATATTTTTCCTAGCCTCAAGAGTGAAATATTTATTATTTTTCATAAATTGTGAATTTACTGAAAAATATTTATTAAATATTCATGCTACCGATTTCGATAAAAGTTAAACTATCGAAAATTCCTCCTAAGTGTTTTATAGTGGAATGTGTGATTGGTGAAGTGAAATGATGAATAGTAAATATTTTATAAAGTATTTTCAGTATAATATTCACTAGTTTATTAAATATCCTTTATCGACTGGCTGAAGATTTTTACCACATGTAATGATTTCCATAAATGTGATATTATCGTGTGAATATTGTTTTGAGGCTAAAATGTTTCTACGTGTGTTCCATAGTGAAAAATGTATTTATGAAATTACTATGAATTTTGGAAAATAAATATTACTATTTTCTATAAAATATGAAATTACCAGAAAATGATTTCTAGTAATCTTGACATTTGAATTTTGAAAGGAAAGTGTAGAAATACAAATACATGTGTTTGTAGTGAAATAAAATATTTATGAGATTTATTACAACAGTGTAATTATTTGTAACATTGTTTTCACCGTACGAGATATTGTGATTTATACCTATATGGATTTTCTAAAAGATATTATTAATTTTACTTAATTCCATAAAGGTAATGAGATTTCATATATATACTGTTTTGAGACTGTTAAGCCCAATATCATGCTCACGTGTCACGTGTTTCATGTGTTACTATATCATGTGTGAAGCTGTTGACATTGAGCCTGCCTCCAGCATCCTAATTGACACTTGCTTAGTGTACGACCGAGGACATTTATAGACTATGGCCATAGATCTCACGTGTTTATTATTACTGCTCTCTATGGGGATTATAGCATGATATTATCAAGGTGTTGCCTAGTCTCCACTATTACGTCGCGTGTTATTACCGATTTTTGGTGATATTTATTGAAATGTACTTTTACGTCACGTGTTATTGAAATGTACTGTTTTATCACTGAATTTGGTAATATATTTGAACAGCTTATTTTACTGTTACACGTGTAAAGATGTTGATTTCAATAATGGAAATCAAATTATTTTCAAGTGTTGATTTATATGATTTAATGAGTTATTTTATTTAAGTATGTGCAATATTTATATACAGTAAATATTTAAATAAATTTTTCATTAAATTATATTTCTACTCCCTATAGTCGCTTTGGAACTCCACCTGTATGAGTTAACGTAGCCAGTCCCAAGCCCGGGTAAAAGAGGAGGGTGGCGGTAGGTTTGGACAACCAGTCTTAAAAACTAGTCCAATCTCATGAAATGAACTAATATCAGAACATCGTTGGGGCGTCCCTTACTCAGCGACGCGCTGCATCGAGCCCGGGTGTAGTGAAAAGTGGGCAAAGGTTGCTAGTCCGTCGCCCAGAAACGACGCGCCACATCGATGCCTGGATGTGGTGTTAAATAGGCAAAGGTTCCCACACCATAATGGATGGGGGTGGGTAAAGAAGTTAGTCCATAACCATAAGCTTAGGTTAGATCTTGGAATATAGGTATGCTTAGTGGTAAGTTAAGTGAGATTTATGATGTTATTAGTAGGAGAAGGGTTAGCATCTTGTGTCTTCATGAGACCAAATGGATTGGGGAAAAGGTTAGAGAGATAGCACCTTGGCAATATAAGCTTTGGTACAAAGGGAAAGATAGAGACGAAAATGGAGTAGGTGTCATTATAGATAAAGAGTAGCATAAGGATGTTGTACAAATTAGGAGACAAGGGGATATGATTATTTTGGTTAAGCTAGTTCTAGGAGAAGAGGTGTTGAATGTCATTAGCATGTATGCACCCCAGATAGGACTTGATGAGGTTAGTAAACAACAGTTTTGGGAGGATTAAGATAAGGTAGTACAAGAAGTGCCTCTAGGAGAAAACCTTTTTATTGGCGGCAATCTTAATGGACATGTAGGTACAAGTAGAGAAGGTTTTGAGAGCGTACATAAGGGTTTTAGTTATGGTGTAAGAAACGAGGGTGGAGATGCTATCTTAGATTTTACTTTATCTTATGACCTAATCCTAGTAAACACATTGTTTAAGAAGAGAGACTCTTATCTTATAACCTTTAGAAGTGAACCAAGAGCAAGTCAGATAGATTTATTTTTAACTAGCAATAGGGATAGACATAGATGTTTGGATTGTAAGGTTATCCCAGGTGAGAGTGTTACCGCGCAACGTAAACTCCTAGTTCTAGATATGAAGATAGATAGACGACATCGGAAGAACCAACAAAAAGGAATTGAAAGGATTTGATGGTGGAAGCTAAAAGAAGATTGTCATACAACATGTAGAGATAGTTGGATTCAAAAAAAAGGATTGGACAACAGAAGAGAACCCAAATGTAATGTGGAATAACATGGCAAAATGCATTCGGGAGGTGGGCAAAGAGACATTAGGAGTATCAAATGAAAGAGTGCCAACTGGAAAGACGCAACATGGTGGACTGCAGCAGTAAAAGATGCTATAAAGACTAAGCGAGAGTGTTACAAGGCTTTGAAGAAGAATAATACAGAGGAGAGTTCTACGGAATATAAGTTAGCAAAAAAAGAGGTAAAGAAGGCTATGGCAGAAGCTAAGATGAAGGTTGCGAAAGAGATTTACGACAAGTTGAATATAAAGGAGGGAGAGAAAAAGATATACAGATTGGTACGAGCAAGAGAAAGGAGGAGTCACGAGCTAGGAGTTGTGAAATGTATTAAGGATGAGCATCAAAGAACTCTTGTTAAAGACAATGACATTAAGGACAAATGGCGTGATTATTTTGACAAATTATTTAATGATGGACAAAATAAAGTTTTGGATAATATCTCGGTGCCTCTCAAGGATTTAAATCTATGCTTTATGCTAGAATCAAAGAGACAGAGGTGAAAGAGGCACTAAAGATGATGAAGAACGGAAAAGCTGTTTGACCTAATGACATCCCAATTAAAGTTTGGAAATGCCAAGGAGATGTAGGAGTTAAGTGGTTGACAAATCTATTTAATAAGATTTGGTGCACTAACAAAATGCCAGAGGAATGGAGGATACCTTTATATAAGAACAAGGGAGATATTCAAAGTTGCCCCAACTACAGAGGCATAAAATTGATGAGTCACAAGATGAAACCATGGGAGAGAGTGATAGAACGGAGATTACGAAAGAATGTAGAGATATTGGAGAATCAATTTAGTTTTATGTCGGGTCGATCAACTATGGAGGCAATATATTTGCTTAGACAACTTATGGAGTGCTCTCGAGTAATGAGTAATGATCTCCATATGGTCTTTATAGATTTGGAGAAAGCATATGATAAAGTGCCTAAAAGGTACTATGGTGGTCCTTAATGAAGAAAAGAGTTCCTTTGAAACATATTAAACTAATTAAGGAAATGTATAGAGATGGAAAGACACATGTGAGGAGAGCTAGGGGGCAAACAAGTGAGTTTCCTATCACGGTGGGATTACACCAAGGGTCAGCGTTGAGTCCATTCTTGTTTGCGATGTTATGGACAAACTGACAAAATCCATCTAGGATAAGGTGCCTTGGTGTATGATGTTTGCAAATGATATTGTCCTATGTGCGGAAACTAGAGCAGAGATCAATGCAAAGTTGGAATTACGGAGACAAATGTTGGAATCAAAAGGATTTAAACTAAGCAGAGTGAAGACTGAATACATGGAGTGTAAATTTAGTTCTAATCGAGTGGAAGAGCATGATGTAGTGACGTTAGATGGGATTACGATACCTAAGCGGGACCATTTTCGATATCTAGGATCGATAGTACAGATAGATGGAGAGATTGATGGTGATGTGACCTATAGGTTCCAAGCTGTATGGAATAAGTGGAGAAGTGCTACAGGTGTGTTGTGCAATAAAGGAATTCCTATATGGTTGAAAGGCAAGTTTTATAAGACAGTTGTTAGACCAACATTGTTATATGGTAATGAATGTTTGGCGACTAAGAGGCTACATACACAAAAGATGAGTGTAACAGAAATACGAATGTTGCGGTGGATATATGGATATACAAGAAAGGATAGAATGAGAAATGATGATATTCGGAAGATGATTGGAGTGGTACCTATCAAAGACAAGATGTGTGAAAATCGTTTACGTTGGTTTGGACACATAAGACGTAGACCTGTAGATGCTCCAGTTAGGAGAATAGAGGCTATGGATGTTGAGAGAAAGGTTAAGACTAGAGGAAGACCGAAAATTACTTGGAAGGAAGTAGTTTGGAAAGATATAGAAGTTTTAGAATTGGATGAGCAAGTGGCCTTGGATAGGAATCTATAGAGGAGGAGAATACATATGGACGATCTAACATGAATTCAGATATTGGTTCATATAGCCTACCCCAATCTCTTGGGATAAAGGCTCTGATGATGATGATGATGATGATGATGATGATAGTCGCTTTGGGTTTTCGGGACAAGATAAGTATTTGAAAATACCTTCCATACTCCATTTGGATTACCTGGCTAACTATAGTATCCTTCCTTTTAATGTGCCTAGCATACCGATAGGAAACTAAAGGATTTTACTGCATATAGTTTTTGTGATATCAAAATTGCATACAATTCTCTTACTGAGCTGTGGTTTGCTCATCCCTTTATTTTTATCTCTCTAGAGTATTTTCAACGATCGAAAAACGTATTATCCAGGGATTATCGGATGCATATTGATTACCCCGAGGCAGCTTGTTTAGCTCTTGGAGGTATATTTATTTTCTTTTATATGTTCGGACTTACTTTTACAATACTACAGTGTTGTATTAAAATAGGGGATGTATAAGATTGATATAAATACTATTTTGTAAATATCTTATTTATGTGAATTAAAGTAATTTATAGTATTTGTTGATTACTATTGATTCAAAAGTGGGAAATAAAAGCATCACAGACAGCCCAACCAATACACATGTATGAAAAGTATAAAATATTGTATAATCAGACTGTGACACCATCCTTTTCAACTTGAACACCGATTTGTTCTTCAATGGTTTTCTCCCTTTCAGAAGCTCAACAAGGTCATAAGTGTCATTTTTTTGCAATGAATCTACTTCCTCTTTCATTGCCTTTAACCAACACTTCTTATTCGAAGTATCATGCACATCCTGGAAGCTATCTGGCTTTCCTTCCCTAGTGACCAAAATAAATTTCGAACCAGAATACTTGTAGATGGTTGATGTTCCTTAGTAGATCTCCTAACTTGAGATTTTACACACATCTGTATCTGGGGCAGCTCTACCTGCTCAACACTTTTTGATTGAGAGGGTTGTTCCCACTTCTCAAAACCCATTGCATTTGGCTATGCAATGTCATTACCAATGTCTAACCTATCACCAATTGTAGTTGGCTCATGTGTATCTCTAAGTTCTATTTCTTGTGCATTTCTACCTTCTATGGCATCTTTAGGTGGTAGGTGTTGAGTCATCATACTCAATTGTAACTCGTGTAGTCTTTCCAGTTTTTCTCAAAGTTTGTAACAAACTTACGTTCATAGAAAACCACATCCATACTTCTGATTATCTTTTTCCTCTCTGGATCCTATAACTTTTAGCCATATTCCTCATTACCATACCCAACAAATACGCAGGAGTAGCCTGGCTATCTAGCCTTGACCAGTTGACCTCTGTTCCTTTGGCACATTCAAAAAATGCTTTATAGCCAAAGACCTTCAAATGTAAGTATGGAACTTTTTATTTTTGTCCATACCCTATTTAGAATGTTAAAGCCTAATTGTATTGACGGTGATCTATTACTTAAATAGCAGGTTGTGTTAACTGCTTTAATGCAAAATGTTTTTAGCAATTTCACCATCCTCAACATGCATCTGACTCTCTTCACAATGGTGCGATTCATCCTTTAACTACACCATTATGTAGGGGAGTCCGAGGTTCTATCCTCTCATGCCTTATCCCGTGTAAACTTCAAAGTCTTTCGATGTGCACTCTCCACTATTGTCTGTACCAATACACTTTAAGGACAATCTTATCATCCTTTCCACCATGGCATAAAATTTTGAAAATAATACAGTACTTGGCTTTTGTTTCTCAACATATACACCTAAGTTTTTCATGAAGCATAATTAATAAAAGTAACAAAATATATGTTACCCACCCATGACTTTACCTCTATGGGACCACATACATCAGAATGAATCAACTTAAGTTTATTTTGTTTTCTTTTAGAAGTCTTCCTAAAAGAAACTCTACAATGCTTACTAGGTAAAAAAATAATCACATGAGTTAAGAGAAATACCTTTGGTCAAGGGAATGAATGATTTCCTCACCAAAACCTTTAATCCTTTCTCACTCATGTGTGCCAGCCTCTTGTGTCACAAATTTGCTAAAGAATCGTCCTCCATGGCGTTTAACTGATCGCTAGTCAACTTTATCCAAGTCTTATACATAATGCAACACAACCTTCCTCTTGTAACTACCAAAAACCCTTTGAGAAGCTTCCACTGCCCCTTTTTTTGTTGGCTCTCATAACCTTCAATATCAAGGACATTCATTGCTAGCAAGTTCATTCTCAGATCTGGAATGTGTTTGACATCCTGCAAAGTTAATGTACCACCAATGTTTGCTTGTACCACTGTATCACCAATCCCATCAATCTACAACATACTTTTATTTCCAATCTTCTTATAACCAAAGTTACCAACCATATAGCTTGTAAATAACTCCTTCTTATGAACACAATGATATGACGCTCTAGTGTCAACTATCCACTCAATACCAAGATCTCCAACATGGTTATAATCATCATGTGTACAAATCAAAGAAACTGATTCACTCTCAAAATACATCGTTTTAGAATTTCCATCATCTTAGTTCTTATTTTTCTCATCTTTTCGATTTTTCTTTAAGATCTTGCAGTTTCTCTTTATGTGACTAGGTTTGTCACAATGAAAGCACTTAACCCAATCTCTGGACTTATATCTATTCTTGGACTTACAACGACCTCTAGAATTCTGGCTTTTGTCTTCAAATCTACCATTGTCTTTTGTGACAAGAGCTTTATTCCTAAAGTTTCTCTCTCTTTACCTTGCTTCTTCATTAAACAAACTGTCTTTTACCATCTCCATGGTCACCTTGCTGTTATGAGCTGAATTAACAACAATCACAACTAGTATATCCCACTATCTTGCAATGAGCTCAGAAGAAACAATGCTTTCATCTCATCATCTATTTCTAGTTTTACAATGATCATTTGTGACATCCCCATCGCTACATCTTACCATCTAACTTTTTCCTTATTTTCTTATTAGACTTGATTTGATTTTGTTCATCGATGTCATTCCTTCTTCTTCTTCATTAGCTTTATATCTTATAGCTCAATATGATTAATTTACCTTCAATAAACAGAATGATGATATGTATATATATCATTCCATACCACAAGATCTCACACATCGTCCAAACTTAAATCCCCAACATCTTATATACATAAATATAACTTGTATTGTACCATAGCTGAATTACAATTTACTTTACATAAGTGCATAAGTATACCTTCAATACTAACTGGGAAGCATATTTCGAAGGTAAACTTCCAAGATCCACTATTAGGCTCTTCTCTATCGAGAGTGAAGGGTTACTTCAGATAGTCTGTATGAAAAATATTTGTAAAGAGGGCAGTTTACGCTTAGTAAGAAATATATGTAAAAGAGCGTACTATGCCTCTATATGCAGTTTTCCTACTTGGCTCTATAATGTCATGTAAAATCATTATAAAGCATATTTGTATACTTTCATCAAGTATATAAAATTGTTCATAATAGCATATGCTTATAAATTAAGTAAATCATATACTTCTTTCAAATAGCATATGCAGGCTTATTTCAAATACTTTCTTCAAAACATACTCCTCATGCTTTCTTCAAAACATACATCATGTACTTTTTCAAAACATACATCATAGAGCATTTCAAATAGTAGAGAGACTATTCGCATTTTAATAGAATTATGCACTGAATCATATGGCGTACTCCCGTAGGAGCCAGGAATCCTCCCTTAGCCAATATATATATATATATATATATATATAATTGAGACAATTTGGCCAAACGTCGGTGGCTACAGTAAACACTGGTTAGGTGACATCTGTAGCAACTGAGGACCAAACTTAGGCTCCTCAGCCAATTTCATGTCATATTGGGGACTTGATCAAAGTCCTTGAACAAATACAGAAGTGCATAATCATTAAGTACTTCATAGTCTCAAAACATTTTTCATATAGCTATTTGCTATGACATTTATACTTTCTTGAAATAGACTTTGAAACTTCATTTCAAACAGGGCAGTCGACTGGCCTCATAGGGCAGTCGGCTGCTTCATCATACTTTCCTTTATCGAAATTATTTTCTTTTACAAATTTTGATATTTTTCATTTCTGAAAACATATGGGGCAGTCGACTAGTCCATATAGCAGTCGATTGGTTTTGAAATAGAATGCTTTTCGAGAAATGACAGTCGACTGTTTTTGAAACAGGATGCTTCTGGAAACATGGCAGTCAACTGGTCTTATAGGCAGTCGGCTGGTTTTGAAACAGAAAGCTTTTTAAGTAAAAGCAGTCGACTGTTTTGAAACATATGCATTCTAGGAAAATAGCAGTCAACTGGTTTGTCTTGGTTTTCAAGAAACTACGCTTTGGTTGTCTCTAGGCAGTCGGCTGCTCCTAGCGTTTTGGGTAACTAGGAGTAAAACCCGAAAATCACATTTCCTGCATTAAAATCAGCTGGTACTTCATCCTAAAACACTTAAAATCATGCGAACATAGTCACCCTACGTCCGTTACATAAGTTCATTACCTCGATTACTTCAAGAACACGAAATCACTTGGTGGCACCAATTCCTTTCCTTCAGTTCTTCAAATCTATAAACATCATCACAATTCAAACCTTTAAACAATCACCATACACATGCTATACCAACTCAATACAACTCCAAACTATGAATGAAATTGACTAAATCCATTTCTTCTCTTACCTTTGCTAGTGACCAAAATTTCAGAGTTTGAGATCTCCTTAAATACTTGGATTCAATCTATCAAACTTCGGATATAGCTTAGACTAGTGACAAGGATCGATTTTTGTTCAACTAGCTAAAGGGATTGATGGAGGAATGAGGTAGCTTGTCAAGGTAGCTATGGAGGAAAACTTAGAAGCTTGGAGAGAACAAGAGGGGCTGGGAAAAGAAGCTGCCGTTGGGTGATGGGAGATGAAGATGATGACTCATGCCATATGCATTAAATGCATGCTCATCCCATTAATCATCTCAGCCATGATTTGACTTTTTGACCACTTAATTATCCTCTCCTTTCTTCATATGACACGTGTATTTAATTACCAATAAAAATCTAATTTTGATTCTTATCTCATACTCTAAATATTTTCCTGATATCAAAGTAAATTCTTTGATTAATTGACTTTAAATTCCTTTATTTCTTCTCATGTTCCATACATCATTCATACATCAACTTCTCATATTTACTTAATCATTTCAGTTTATAATACTTTACAACATGGAAAATTACATGGAATTGGGGGATTTCACATTCTCTCTACCTTAGAAAATTTGGTCCTCCAAATTTGAATTGGGTTATCAAGTAAATAACTATGGATATCTCTCTTACATCAAGCTCTCTAGCTCCTATGTAACTTCTTCCGTCGTATGGTATTGCCAAAGAACTTTCACTAATGGGTTCGTCTTAGACCTCAAAACTTTCTCTTTTCTATCCAAAATCCAAACTGGCTTCTCCACATAACTCATGTCTTCCCTTATTTCCAAGGGTTCATACTTTATGATATGAGATAGATCCGGATTATACTTCCGAAGCATCGATACATGAAACACGCTATGTACTCCCGATAGCTCCGGAGGTAATGCCAACTTATAGGCGACATCTCTAACTCAATCTAAGACTTTGAATGGATCGATGTAGCAAGGACTTAGCTTACCTCGTTGGCCAAATCTCATAATCCCTTTGGATGGAGAAACTTTCAAGAACACATAGTCTCCAACCAAAAACTCAAGTGGTCTCCGTCAAGCATCCGCATAACTCTTTTGTCTACTCTGAGCTATCTTAAGCCTTTGGCAAATCAACTTAACATCCTTAGAGGCTTGCTCGACTAAATTTGGAGCCAACAACTTACGCTCACCCACTTCTTCTCACCCAATCGGAGATTGACACCTTCTACCATATAAAGCTTCATATGGTGCCATTCCGATGCTTGCATGATAGCTATTATTATAAGCAAACTTAGCCAATGGTAGATGGTCATCCCAAGAGCCTTTGAAATCCATAGCACAAGCTCTCAACATATCCTTGAGCGTTTGAATAGTGCGCTCGGACTGTCCATCAGTCTGCGGATGAAAAGCTGTGCTAAAATTCAACTTAGATCCCATGGCTTCTTGAAAATGTTCCCAGAATTGGGAAGTAAACCTGGAATCTCTATCAGATGTAATGCTCACTAGAACATCGTGTAGTCTTACGATTTCTCTTACATACAATTTTGCCAAAGCACTAAGTGTATCCATAGACTTCATAGGTAGGAAGTGAGCTGACTTAGTTAGTCTATCCACAATCACCCAAATACTGTCATGATTCTTCTTGGTCCTGGGCAATCCCATAACAAAATCCATCGTAATGTGCTCCCATTTCCACATAGGTATAGGTAGAGGATACAACAAACCTGCTGGTCTTTGGTGCTTTACCTTAACTTGTTAACATGTGAGACATTTCGCCACAAACTCGGCTATGTCTTTCTTCATGCCAGTCCACCAATACACCTTGCAAAGATTTTGATACATCTTCTTAATTCCTGGATGCAACGTGTACTTAGTGGCATGTGCTTCTGTCAAAATCAATTTTGTCAACTCTTTATCATTAGGAACACCTATATGATTCCTAAATCTCAAAATTTCATCATTACCTATGTTGAACTCTGAGGGCATACCTGACTGAATTTGACTCATAGCCTCAATACTTAGATCATCTTCCTTTTGAGCAATCCGAATTCTGTCCATCAATTTTGCCTGAATCCTCAAACTAGCCATCATTCTAAATTGCTCACAAGGCCTAACATTTAAGTTGAGGCTTGCAAACTGCTCAATCAGTTCATACTTTTTCACTATCATATAAGCTACCATTCCCATATGTTTCCGGCTCAGAGCATCCGCCACCACATTGGCTTTTCCCGGGTGGTACAATATCTCACAATCATAATCCTTCAGAAGCTCGAGCCATCTTCTTTGACTCATGTTCAATTCTCTTTGAGAAAACAAGTATTTCAGACTTTTATTATCCGTAAAAATCTAAAATCTCTTTGGGGTTTTAAAAAAATTAAGTAAGTCAAGGGAAAGCAAGAGGTGCTCACTCTCCCTCTCTTTCCTTTCCCCAACTAAAAAATTTTCCCAAACAAAGGAAAAGTTTACAACGTTCCTTTGTTACTTAGCTTTCTTTTCCTTTCCCTTCCCCACCCCCAATCCAAACATAGGGTTAGAGTTGATGCAACCAAAGGAATGCTAAGGGTACCATTATGAAACAAAAGGAATGCTCAATACTGTATTACTTAGTTAATTAGTTTAAGATCCCAGTCACATTTTTCTATATTGATTTTGTTCCCTATCATTATGATCATATAAGCTATCATATTTTTTTTTCCTTTGAATGTTACATAAGCTGCTTCTGTAAAGAGTATAAAATATTTTGTTCTAAATATCACATAGGTTGCTGCTCTAAATGGTTTATCTTTGTTTTTTCATACCACACAATGATCATCACTCACATTAAAAATTAAATCCGATGCACAGCTTGGGGCATATATTTAGTACTCGTTAATATTGAACCATATTAATGGAAAGTAATTAACCTATGTTTTTTGTGTTAGGAAAATATCTTTACAAAGTATTTTTTTTCATTAACTTTGAAAAAAATTTAAAGCATAAAAGAGATTTTTTTAAAAAAAATTGACAAAGTAAATAATAAATTTGATTTTGAAAATTGATTTTATTTTACACTTGAACTCTTTTGATATATCGTTTCTAAATTTCATTTTAATTAAAGTTTTGTTTTTGTATTAAAAGAGACTCTTTCTTTGGATTTTATTTTTTACTAAAAAATTATTTTGGATTCTAATTTTAGTATTATTAAAAGAAAAAAAAGATATATTGATAAATAAAAAATTTTCAAAAGAAATTTCAGAACTAACTCTTTGATATAGAGACATGTATATGCTAATTATTAAATAAAATCTTTTAACATTAATTTTATCTTTTACCTAATGTTTCATTTTATAAAAAAAAAGAGATAACTAACTATACCAACTAAATTATGTAAAAACATATAAATATTTTAAAAATTAAAGAACATGTAAATAAACAAAATTTCCCTGCTCCCACTGAAACGGGGACAACATTTCTAGTATGTAAAACACCCGTGCCAGTCCCTAAAGCATAAACCTTCCTCGGTCGTTTTTAATCGTCTTCAAGCTGATCAGCCAGATTATCTTGGAAGAAACGAAGACCTACTGTTCATGGTTTCGCTTATGTCAATATTCACATATTAAGCGGTAAGGAAATGAGGCTTCTAATTTGGTTGCAATTTTTGCAATTTATTGTAGTGAAGCTCAGTACCAAGTACGTATTTTCTTCAGATGTATTATCAATGCATGAATAAAAAGAATTCTTATTTTAAAAAAATAAGAAAATTAGCTACATTTACGTGATCAAGTGTAAGATAATTGGTTTGATTTACTGATTAAAAACAAAATCACATAAACAAATATTATTTGAAATGCGATATCGTAAATTTTCAATGAGTACAGAATTTACTTATTTGATAGAGTTGAGAACAAGTTTGTTCTTACATTTTTTGAGATGTATGGACGAATCACTTCCGCATCCTTCACTTTGTTACGGCCGAATAGTAGTTTTCTTTAGAGGTGCTTATTGGGCCGGGTTGGCCCGACCCGGTTTGCAACCGGATCGGGTCAATCCGGCCCAAAATCCGAATCGGTACTGTACCGATTCGGAACCAGCCCGGCTCGGCATGTTATCGGGCTAGGCCGGTTTTAGATTATTAAAATCGGGCTCGGTAAAGGCCCGGCCCGGTTTAAAAAAAAAACTACAGTTGCATTGTAGTGCAACTGCAGCATGTTGCCTCTGCGAGTCTGCCTTTTTAAATGGTCGTTGCCCATCAATCTTTCTTTTCTTTTTTTTATTTTTTTTATTTTAATTAAATTAAA
Source organism: Heritiera fomes (assembly GCA_032173925.1). Classification (NCBI taxonomy): domain Eukaryota; kingdom Viridiplantae; phylum Streptophyta; class Magnoliopsida; order Malvales; family Malvaceae; genus Heritiera; species Heritiera fomes. Next base: position 19,615,100 of record JAPDPM010000001.1, on the reverse strand, counting down.
AAAAATAAAAAGAGGCTTGGCTAGCCTCTTGTAGTTGCACTGCAGTAGTGCAGTGCAACTGCAGTATGCAGAGCCTCTGCTCTGTGTTTGATGGGCAACGGCCTAAATCAATCCTTTTTTTTATTTTTTTTTATTTTTTTATTCTAATTTTTTTCCTATAAATACCTCTATAATCTTCTATTTTCATTTACATTTCTTCTATATTTTCTCTCAAATCTACTATCTATATTCATCTACTCTTATTCTCTTCACTCACATACTCTCTCAATATTCACTCAAACTCTCTCAAATTCACTTAAATTCCTTTATTCTAAATTTATAATATCATCATTTCCTTTCTAAATTTCGTTTTTCTTTTTATTTTATAATTTTACAAATTTTACTTTTAATTTTCAAATTCTAATATATTATATATATTCCTTATTCCAAATTTATAATATCATCATTTTCTTTATAAATTTCATTTTTCTTTTTATTTTATAATTTTGCAAATTTTACTTTTAATTTTCAAGTTTCAATTTTCAAATTCCAATATATTATATATATCATACATCTATTTTTTTAATTTTTAACATATATTTATTTTCAAAAAAATATAAAAATGTCAAATTTCTTTCGTCGTTCATGCTCTGTTTCTCGACCTTTTGGTTCCACTGAAATTCCTAATTTGGGTGACGAATCATTTAATGAAATCAAACCCGATATTCATCCGGAGGAGGAGCTTCCTTTGGCGGCGCCATCGGTTGGTCGTGGTCAACATGGAGGTCATGCTCAAACACAATCATCAGCTGCCACCACTGCTGCTACATCATCAAGGCCGAAGTTTAGGTGAAAAAAAACGAGCAAGGTATGGGATTATTTCGATATTGTAGCAAAAGAAGGTGAGACGAATAAATATTGTGCTATCTGTAAATTGTGCCAAGGCGTTTACTCTTATAAGTCCGGTAGAGGTGCTGGCGGTACAGGTACGTATAAAAGACATTTAATTACTGCACATAAAATTAATCCTGATGCCGAAGAAGATGAAATTTTAGAAGGTAAACAATCTCAAATTAATACACGTGATGGTGGAAAAAATTTTATTTTTGATAATGTTCAAGCTAGACGTGGTTTAGTTAGATTTGTAATTAGGACTGAACAACCATTCACAATTTGTGAAAAATCAAGATATTTAAAATTTGTTTGTAACTATTTACAACCCGCATATAAATCTATTTCTAGACATACATTAAAAAGAGATTGCATGGATATGTTTAAAGAATATAAACAAGTTTTAATTGATAAACTTAGTAATATTTCATCTAGGGTTAGTTTAACTAGTGATATATGGACTAGTACTAATGGTATAAGTTATCTTGTTATAACTTGTCATTGGATAGATGAAGATTGGTCCATGCAAAAACGAATTTTATCTTTAGATGTAATAGAAGAAGCACATAATTCATATACTATTCATAAATATATTACTAAAGTTTGTAAATTATATGGACTAGAAAATAATTAAGTTTTTGCTATTACTTTTGATAATGCTTCGAGTAATACTACAGCTATTCCTAATTTAATTAAAAGTTTAAACCCTGTTATGCAAGGCATATTTTTTCATGCAAGAAGTGCATGTCATATTATAAATTTATGTGTTCAAAGTGGTTTTAGTTCTAGTGGTACTGGTACTGGCATAGGTCCAATTGATAAAATTAAAATTTTACCAAAATGGATTCGCACACCAAGTAATAAACGTGAATGGAAGCAAATTTGTATAACAAATAATATACCTGTTAAAGCATTTCCACTTCCCGTGGAAACAAGATGAAATTCACTTCATCGTTTGCTTGCTTCTATTTTACCTTATAAAGAACTTGTTACTCCTTTTTATAACAATTATACAAATAGCACACAATTAGTACTTTTTGAAGATGATTGGACTTTTATTGAATATTGTGTTGATTTATTATCTACTTTTAAAGATGCAACCGAAAGATTTTCAGCTCAAATTTATCCAACTACATCGTATTTTGTTCCTATTATCTACACAATGTTTGATAAATTTGTAAAATTTAGGAATCATGAAACTTTAAGTTCTTTTGTATATGATATGGAGGAAAAATTTTAAAAATATTGGGAAATAATTCCTCCTATTTATTGTATTGCAACTTTACTAGATCCTAGTCAAGGTGAGGTAAATATAGAAATTTTTTTTTATTGTTATAAAGAATTTCTTGGTCTTGATTCTATTGAGGATCAAAAGTCCTCAATTAACAATCTTTTTCGAGAATTGTTTAATGTTTATGAAACAGAAAGGGAGCAATTCAACTTTAATCGAGAAGAAGAAGATTCATACGAAGAAACCGAAAGTAGCAAAAAAGGAAAAGGAATTTTAAACGCAATTAAGGAAACAGCAAAGAAAAGAATGAAGCTAAAAGGAAAAGCGAGCGGAGCAGGATCGGGATCGGGATCGGGATCGGGATCAACAACTTGACAAAGTTCTAGCTTCAATGAGCTATGATTTTTCTTAAGTCAAGATTTTTCTGTAGATGATAACTTTGATCTTCTCCAATGGTGGAAAGAAAACCAAAAACAATTTCCAGTTTTAGCTTCCATGGCCCGAGATGTTTTTGCGGTGCAAGTTTCTTCTGTTGCTTCGGAATCCGCATTCTCGACGTGTGGAAGAATTATTGGAGACCATCGAACCACTCTTAATCCGGATTCATTGTGCATGTTAACATGCCTTAAAGATTGGTTTGATGCGGAATCGCGTAATGTCGAACTTGGAATGGCCAATGAATTTGCTGATAATAATTCAGAAGAGGAGGAAGAAACTTCCAAGGCAATTCGTATAAATTATGAAGAGTAGAGAATAATCTTTTTTTTGTAAATTGTATGTAAAATTATAAATAAGTTTAGGTATAGTGAATATTTTTATGGACTACGGTCCCGTGGTTTTTACCCTTCTAACTTTTGAAGGGGTTTTCCACGTAAAAAATCTTTGGTCTCCTACTCTCTCCTTTTTCTCCTTTGTTGTTGTTGTTGTTGTTGTTGTTATTATTATTATTATTATTATTATTATTATTATTATTACATACCAAATTAATTAATGTTATACTTATCTATGTTTAAAATAAATAAATATTTAAAATACAAAATGAATTAATATTTTAAAAACATATTAAATAAATGAATAAATAAATAAATGAATAAATATTAAGTAAATGATATTTCAAATATAATAAATTATTTTAAATGCAAAATGAATATAATAAATGAATATAAATAAAGATATGCAAAATGAATATAATAATATTCATAATATCATTATTTGTATTTTGAATCAAATATCATTTTATCATAATATTATATTCATAATATAACTTTAATTTATTATAACAATAATTTTATTAGATAATTTTATAATAGTTTATTTTTACATTATTGTTACATTAATTAAATAAATTATAATATAACTTTATAATAAATTATTGTTAAATTAAACTATTAACATTATTTATTATAAAAATAAATTTATTAGATTAAATTATTAAAATATATTAATATATATTAAAATAAATTAATATAAATTTTTAGAAATAAAATGTCTAAAAAGCAAAAAAAAAATGGACCGAACAGGTTTAAACTGGTTCGGTCCGGTTTTGAGGCGAACCGGCCGGTTCGCCTCTTCTAAGAAATAGAACCGGTCCGAACCAGACCGGTTTGATACCGGTTCGAACCGGTTTTCTCATGGTTAGGGCCGGAACCGGTGAAAACCGGTCCGGAACCGGCCCGATCCGGCCTGTAACCAGCTCTAGTTTTCTTTATTGCCAGAACAAATTACAACTCTCATTTGGCTTTGTCATGTTTAACGCGAAGCATAACCTTCTTATGGACTTTATTTTTAGATTATTATATAATGCACTTAGAATTTTTAGATTTTTCATGAAATTAAAATAATTACACATGCTTAACTTTATTTTTAATATTTTTAAAAAGTATGCGTCCACGTCTTAAATTTACTTGTGGTCTAAAACTTCCAAGTATATTGATAATAATCTTTTATTTTCTCAAATATACTTTTAATTCCCATTGGAACTTATATAGGAATGGTACCACCCTTTATATATGGACTGGTCTCAGTCTAATAAATCTTAATCATAAAATTATTATAAATTATTAAATAGATAAATTACTAAACGAATCAACTTAACTAAATAATTTTTGATCAACAACAAAATCATCCTCACTCTCAATTTACATACCAAACATGAACTATATATGAAATATATATATATATGTTTAATAATTATATCTTAATTTAATCATGCATATTAAACTAAAATAAAATAATATTGCCTAATTCAATCCACTTTTTTATCTGACCTTTTTCATATAATCTCGTGATTAGCTCACCCTAATAATAGCTCACCCTAATAAAATATCTGATGTTTTGTTTGTAAATAGAGGTGGCAACAATTGATCCGACTCAAAGAACCAATCCAAACAATCTAAAATCAAACCTGATCGATCTAATTTGATTAAAAAAGTCAATAACTCAAATCTAATCCGATTTAAATCTGAATTGATTTAAAATCAAATTTATCTGAATTCATATTGATTCGAACTTGACTTGATCTGAATCTAAATTTTATTCGAATTTAAATTAACCCAAACCCGACCTAACCTAAACCCGAATTTATCTGAACCCAAGCTGACTTGAATCCGAATTGATCCAAATCTAAATTAACCTAAACCCGAAAAAATTTAAACTTAAATTTAATATTATCAATAAATATTTAAATGTCGAAATTAATGATCAAAGTATTTTATTATAGTAAAAATATATTTTTTTCAATAATACGAGTATTATATTTTTTGAATCTGATTAAATTAAATATTCACTTTTATGTTTTATTCATTTGAACTTAACCAAAAACAAAATTATATAAGAGTTAATGTATAATTATTTAACTAATTTATTAAAAAGTACAAAAGCTACATCAACTACACTTGGTGCTGAGAAATTAAAGAAAATGTATAGTAGTGCATTATAGTATTTAGCAGGGATTATTAAATCACTTTGATGCATAGTGTTAAAATTTATTATAGATAATAGAAATAAAATGAAAAAGATGTAATTAATTTATAAATATTGGTAAATATCTTATAAAGAAAACTATCATATAGATTATTAAATATTTTGAATATTTCAATCTCAATTTTATTATAGGTCATACAAGAAAAAAATTTTATTTTTATGAGTTTTATGATTTTTAGAAATATAGTTTTAGTTTATTTTTATGCTAGACAAGTCATATCGAGATGGCCCATTCCAAACCCGAAAAACCCGTTAGCTCGACTTGAATCCAAATCTGATTAACTTGAATTGACTAAAAAAATCAACGACATGAACCCGACATAACCCAAATCCGAATTGATCCTAATCTAAATTGATCCGAATTCAAATTGACCTAAATCTGACCTGATTCAAACTTGAAATAGATCAATCTTTTCTTGACCCAAACCTGACCTGATTTGAACCCGAAATGATTTGATTTTTCCTCAATCCAAACTGATCCGATTCAAAATAACTTAATCTAAACCTGATCCAACACATCCATTTGCCACCTCTATTTGTAAGGCTGTGTTTTTGTCTTTCTTCCTGTCTGCATTCTACCTGATTCTCAACTTAATAAAATATCTCCTTTCGGTGAGAAAAAAAAAAAAACTTTTATATAAGTTCTGCCTTCCGATCATATTGCGTAGGCCCTCCAATTTGTAAGTACTCCTAGGTGGGATCGGTTGGTTTGGCAAGAAAAGATCCTTTTTACCAAAAGCCAAATTGGGTGGTCCTAACTATTTTCATTATCCAATAAATTTAAATGTCAAGGACAGTTATTGTTTTAAGCCGGATCATAGCATCAGGAAATAAACACAACATCTAAATCGTGAAAATCAGCCAATTAAATGAATCAACAAAAAATAGACATAGCCGATTGATATAACTTTGAAGCACATTTTATATTGGACCATATTCATTTATCAGAATTAATTCAGGACTCCTTATTAATTCCTTGTTCTCGTGAACAGTTTTACATGAGAATTTAACGATGAAACAAAGAAAACTAAGTTGGAAAAAGAGTCCTACTGAGTCGTTTTCTTTTCAGCGAGATGTTTCCCAATCGCTTCTGCCATAATTTCCAGGGGCTTAATACTCACATGGGAAGCTACTTCTGCAAGCTTATCATCTACTTCATACTCTATGGTTGACCTGATGATACATGATTCCAAATCTTTCTCCAGAATTTCCAAGCGAACACGGCAAAGATCAAATCCAAGAGCCTTGTATCCTCCTTCAATGGCTTCAGTTTCTTTAACTCGGTTGTCATCGTCAACCTTTGTGAATCTTTCAATCATATAACCAATTCCAGGACTTCCTACAAGAATTTTATTGGGAATAAATCAGTTATACCGGAAGGCTAATCATAAATTAGCAAACAACAAAGTTTACTTGATTTCCTTACATGAAATAATATTAAAAAAATTATAATTCTATTAATTACTTCTAGAGCTATATATATATATATATATATATATATATATACACACACACACACACACACACACACACACACACACACACACACACACACACACCTGGTGGAGATGTGAGTTTGACAATGGTTCCAACGCTTCCATCACCTTCTATAACTTGTACCCTTCCAAGAACATCCGGAAGTAGTTTATCAACGAGCCTTCCGAGCTCGAGACCACGGTATACATCCCACACGACAGCAGCCGGAACAGCAACCTGAGTATCCTGTGAGAGATGGCCGTGCATTTTTTATATATATTATATTTCTCTCTGATTGTTTTGCTCTAAGTTTAGGAAGTTTGATGTGATCCCTTCTCTTGCCGGTTCATTTATATATAGCCTTGTAATCTAACATTTATTAAACAATTGGTTGGTTTTGTTTCTCAAGTTCATTGGCCATTCGATTTGGAAGTTTCTAGGTGGAATTCTACTATGTTCAGCAGGAAAAGATTCTCTTAACCAAGAGGCCGGACTTCTTGTCATATTATTTTTGAAGAAGTGTAGTCTTTATGTTTCTCCTGTCAACAAAGAGAGTTGGTATATAAACATTTGATTTAATGATGAATATATATTTTTTTTAGTTTTCATTTTTGAAAAAAAGAAAGTTGTAATGTAGTGGTCGTTTGCATATTGAGTGATTAATTAATTTATAATTTTGAAAAAAAGTAAAGAAATAGAAGGTAATGGCTTTTTTTTTTACCAGTAAAAGTAGCTTGTGGAACTTTTATTCAAAGACAAATCCAAACAGGATCATATTAAAATTATATAACATTATTTTATAAATAACATTAAAATTTAAAAATTTATGTCCAAACCCTATTCAAATTGGAAATATGATGCTGCTTTTATATATAAATCTAAAGCTATATAAACTGTAAAAATATTTTCTCACAAACGCTTTGTTTGTTTAGTACCAAACAAAATTAAATACACACTTTGTTTTCATTCCATAGATACTTTTCTATAATGAAATTAAACAAGTGAAATTCACAAGTCGTTAACTCTTTTGCTTGTAACAATCGGCAAAAAATAAATAAATGTAACAATTAAGGATGTAAACAAATAGAATATTCGATAAATAGATTTGTAAATATGTTTGGTTTTGATTCAATCAACACATTGTATTAATTTGGGACAAATAAAATATTTGATCTTTAATTGAAAACCATCTCAAAAGTTTAGCATTTAGCTTAAAAAAAAAATCCTCCCTCGTTTCATAAACTCTACCTCATCCATATTTATAAGATTTGAATTCAAAATTTTTATATTATAATTTCAAATTTTAATAGATGATTGTTTTTCTTTTTGGTACTAAACAAAACCAGTCTGTGCGAAAGTATGTTTTTATATATATATATATATATATATATATATATATATATATATATATATATATATATATTTATATATATATATAGACACACACACACACCATCATCTTTCCAACAAAATAATATCGACCAGTCCCCTTTAAGGTAATTAAAAGTGAGTTGCCTGTTAAAGCATGCTTTTTAATCAAATTTGAGTCGGGTTTTTCGGACAAAAATTTTTAAATCTTAATTTGATTTATAAAATAGCACTACTAGAAAATGAACATTTTGTAATGTTTAAAGTCATTGCATAATGCAAATTTATTATTGTTAAAACTTTTTCCCATTAACTTTTAAATAGTTGCAAGGTCATTGGGTAAAACTCTGTCGTTAAAAGCATCGGCAACAACTTTTATTGTATAAAAAATTGTAGCAAAAAGATATTTATTGCAATGATTTTTCTCTCATTACTTATTAAATTTTGTTTTAGTAACAACTTATTGTTTTATCTATATTTTATTTTAGCGACGCAATTTATTTCATTGCAAATTCTCTTTGACAGCATTTTTTTTCTGTAATAGTTAGTTTTGGAACTACTATAATCATTGCTAAAAATCAATACAAAACATCAATTTTATCGTTTTTTATTGTTTTTCACAACCGCGGTAGTAATTGCCAAAGAATACTTATGAAACCACAATTTTGTCGTTTCTAATTTTTTTGACCAAAAATACAATTGTCATTAAAAATATTCAAGAACTTACAATATTGACGTTTCTAATTTTTTTAAGATTATATTCATCATAAATTGTTATGAAATCACAATTTGATCATTTATACAACAACTATAATCATGGTAAAAAATAATTAATAGACTAGAAAATTAAAAAAAAAAAGAAGAGAACAAATGAAATCGAGCATTTGAATTATCAAATCAGTTTTAATGCTCCTTTTAGATTCATTATCCGAACAAAAGAAGCTATATCATTTTTTGGTGTAAGCATAGGTATCTTCATTCATTTTACAATCTGAGATTAATTATATTCGTGCCAAGAGTGGTAAACGGTAAAGCCCTCCTAGCAGTGAGGACTTCAAGACTCAAACCTATCTAAGTACTTAAGGAAAAAGTTCACTTCCACTTCTTCTAACCACTTATTGGTAAATCTTATACAATACAAATGATATCATCAAAGCACATTCCACTCCAAATAATTACATGAAAAATACCAAAGCTGACTGGAAAAGCTAGTAATACTTAACTTCATACAACAATTAAGAATACTCTTGAACTCGTGTCTAATAATTATTACTCGTGTCTTTGTCCAACATTAACAAGAGTGACCTTTAATGCAAATGTTGTAAAGGTACATGAGCTTGCCTGACTGAAATACTAGAAGCTTTCCCTCAATACTTTTCATGGCCAAGAAGAACACAAACTGAATTATAAACAGAATAGTGAGATATCAATATCTACTCTTTTAAATACATAGGTTTGAGCCCGGTGAATGGAGCTGGTGATCTTTTATGGTATTAGAAAAAGATCCATTAATTGCACAAGAATTGCTTTGTTAATTTATAATACAACCTTGTATGGCTTACCTTGATTGCAGCACCAAAACATGACTCAGCAATTTCCTACTCTGAAAACATTGTTGGAATATTTTCAACCATAAAAAAATTGCTTTGTTAATTTATATTTTCACTAGTTAATCTTTAGAACATAACATCCAAAAACAACTTAAAGACCAGACCAGCCTTGCAAAAACTGCCACAGATTTGTGTGAGCACTAGAGAAGCAGAAAGGCAAAACTGAAACAAGTAGAGAAAGAAAAGCACAAGATCACTACATTGATAAAGGGATTCATTCACACCTTGGTTTGTCCACCCTTGCAGGTTTTTCTAGCACAGATACCAGAGATTGTTGTGATGACTATTTTGCTAATTAAATAATGAGTCCAAGATGTCGGGGTTTCCGGTTTTTCAAATCAATGTTATGCCATTACTACCTTTATGACAAAGCATTATTCCATCAAAATAATATCGACAGTTCGACATGTCTTATTCAAAGTAATTAAAAGTGAGTTATCAGTTAAAGCATTCGATTCAATCCAATTTGTGCCGGATTTGGACATAAATTTCTAAATTTTAATTTGACTTATAGAAAAACATATATTATATCATTTTAATATGATCGAGTTTGGATTTGTATTAATTCATTTATTTTCCTAATTAATTTTGCCTAAACTAATCCTATTTGATTGCCCTATTGTAATTTAAATTACGTATACCCTAATTGGATTAATCATAATCTAACTAATCATTTGATACTAATCTAAACTAACCTACTCTCTAAATCCTAATTTAATTCAATTTTATTTTAATTTAATTCTAATTTAATCTAAAATATTTTTCAAAATTATTTCTATATTTTTCATAAGTTAATCCTAAACGAATGCTATTAAATTAAATCATAAATTAATCGATGATAATTATCTAATGCACTGCGAGTAGAGTTTTTTTTTTCTTTTTTACTTTACAAGTATAATACATGTCTTATTTTATTTACTTTTTATTTTCTTAATATTTTTAATAGACATGTGTAATTATCTTAACCTCGCTTGTGAAATTAAAAAAACTCAACTAGCGGTGTATTTGATATTAAAACATTAATCAATCCTAACTTAAATTAACTTACCTTAACTGAAATTAACTTAACATAAATGATCCTGTGAGAACCCCATATTCCTCATGCCCAATATAAGTTAAAGAATGTAAAACTCGAAAAGTGAGGATTGATCGCTAAGATTTCTAAATAAAGAATCCGTTTGATAAAGATCAGGGAAGTTCCCATTGTGGGCCCTATAAGAACTTTTACTGTCTAGATCGAAATAAAACCCTAGAGTAATGGAATTTGAAGTGAAATACTGAGATAGCAAGAATTTGCATATCAAAATTCATTCGTTTGTGCATGTTTTGAAAAATGTGCAACAAATTCGAAAATGACAATTACGTCCATAAGGTGTGTTGGCTTTATAACAATACCGAGAGAGGGGGTGAATCGGTTTTTAACTAACCTTAAGGTCGTTTTCTGGTTCTTCTAAATTCACTAGCCTATATTAATGTTTTCTAAGTTCTCTAGGCTATGCAAGCATGCAATCCAAATTCAATACAATAAACACAAATATAATTGCAAGTAAATAAAGAGAGAAGGGAAAGAGAAATGTACACAGTGATTTATAGAGGTTCGGCAACCTTGCCTATGTCCTCTACCTTGAGACGCTCCCGAGGATTTTCCCAAATTCACTAACTTGAATTTGTCTTTACAATCCCTCTTTTTCAAGGCTCAAGAGAAACCTCTCTCTTTTTCAAGGCTCAAGAGAAACTTCTCTCTTTTCAAGGCTTAAGAGAAACCTCCCTCTTTTTCTAAGGCTTAAGAGAAACCTCCCATTTACAAGGTGTGAATGTGTTTACGAGGAATGTAGTTAAAGAAAGGCCTCTAGGTAGGCAAGTGATTACAATGTTTAAGCACAAGGAAAATCCTATACAATATTTGTGAAATCCCCAAATTTCATGTAATTTCCCTTTGATTGTAAAGTATTTCAGCTTAAATGAAATAAATAAATATGAGAATTATGAAGTATGGATGATGTATGGAACATGGAAGAAGTAACGAAATGGAAGGTCAATTAGTCAAGAAATTAAATTAATGTTATAAGAATAATTGAGGTATGAGAAAAGAATTAACATCAGAAAATTAGTGTAAGTAAAGACAAGTGTTATACGGAAGAAAGGAGACCAATTAAGTGAATGATCAAATAATGATGGTCAAAGGTTGAGATGAAATGATTTAATTGGATAATGGTAAAACAAATATCAGATTTTCATAATTAAATGATATATGTGGCTGATATGAGAGAAAGGGAAGAAGGGAAATTAAATTAGTCAAATGGTCAAAAAGCTAAGGGCTGAGATGATTAAGGGATAAAGCATGCATTAAATGGGAAATTGCATAGTCATCATCTCTTCCATCATCAAAGTTGGCAGCACATTCCAGCCCTCTCCCTCTCGTTCTCTCCAAAACTTCCAAGTTTTCCTCCATAGCTACATTGACAAACACCCTTGTCCAGTCAACGATTAGTTAAGCTTGTTAAATGAAAATCGATCCTTCTCGCTAGCTTAAGTCATATTCGAAGTTTGGTGGATTGAATCCAAGTGATTAAGGAGATCTGAAATTTTGTCAAAATTCGTTATTGACAAAGGTAAGTATAGAAGTTGATTTCTTCGATTCTATCTATGAATTGGGTTTATGTGATGTTGGTATAGTATATTTATGATGGTTTCTTAAAGGTTTGAATGATGATGTTTATAGCTTTGAAGAAGTAAAGGAAAGGAATTGGAGTCACCAAGCGATTCCGTGTTTCGGTGAAATCGAGGTAAGGAATTTATGTAACGGACGGGGAGTGGCTATGTCCGCATGTTATAGCAGCCGACTGCCTTAAGTAGTAGCCAACTATCTAGAGACAACCAAAGCATAGATTTTCAAAAACCGAGACAAACCAGTCGACTGCTATGTAAACCAGTCGACTGCGATTTTCTAGAAAAGCATTCTGTTTCAAAACGATCGACTACTATATGAGACAGTCGACTGCTATTTACTTGGAAAGCTTTCTGTTTCAACACCAGCCGACTGCCCAGGGGGCTACTCGACTACCAGGCTTTCAAAAGTATTCTGTTTCAAAAATGACCGACTACCCAAGGGGCCAGTCGACTGCCTTTTCTCGGGAAACATTCTGTTTCAAAATCGGTCAACCGCTATATGGGACCAGTCGACTGCCTTATGTGTTTTGATGAAAATAAAATATTTGAATTTCAAAAAGGAAAAGAAATGCAATAAAGCAAAATATGTGATAGCAGCCGACTACCCTATATGACCAGTCGACTGCCCATTTGAAAAGGAAGTTTTGAAAACCTATTTTAAGAAAGGATAATTGTATTTGCCAAAAGTTATATGACAAAGGTTTTAAGATTATGAACCACTTGATGACATGCACTACCTGTATCTATTCAAGGGACTCTGATGAAGTTCCTGATGTTATGCATTATGTGTTATGTGTGCTTGGCTAAGGAACCATAAGTCAGACCTCAGTCGCCACAAATGTCACCTGAGTAGTGTTCACTGTGGTATATCGACATTGGTCAATTGTCTCAAAATTATGTGCCTGGCTTAGGGGAGGATCCCTGGCCCATTTATGGGTGCGCCACTTATGTGACCTTTCTTATGGGATTATCCCTTGCGGGATATATATGTGGTATCCTTATGAGATCTCTTATAGGATTATCGGTATCCCTTGCGAGATTGTTGGTGCAAGATTCTATGGGGAGTTAGTAGTCTCTTACCTATTTAAAAAAGTATATGAAATATTGGTAAATATATATATGAGAATTTACATGAAAGTATTTGATAGTAATTGACTTATGTGATTTTATGTGTATACGATATTTAAGGAAATTATATGAAATATGCTTTATAATAGTTTTACATGACATTATAGAGTCAAGCAAGAAAACTGCATATAGTGACATAGTACGCTCTTTTACATATATATCTTACTGAGCGTAAACTCACTTCTTTACAACTATTTTTACTGTAGATTTCTTGAAGTAATTCCCGCTCCAGATAGAAGAGCTTACCTTGAGATTTTAGTGTACCTTCGAGACACGCTTCCCAATAATTGTTGAAGGTATACTTATGTATTACGTGCTCCAGACTATGGTACGGTACAACAGTACATTAAGGTATATTATAAAGTTTGGGGATATAGGATATGTAAGTTATGTGAGATCTTGATGTATGTAAAGTATGTGTATATATATATATATATATATATATATATATAAGGAATTTTATTCACATGAATTGATATCATGCTATAAGAAATAAAGCATGGAGCATAAGAAGAAGTAAGATTGACAGTGATAAACTAGTCTATTAAATGTTATGTGAATGTAGAAGTTAGTTGTTATTTGGATAGTGACGAGAATGTCACAGATTGGTATCAGAGCCGATTTGACTGAAGTTTGTCGATGTCAATAAGCTAAAATTAGAGTATATCCCCAATGTACTGTACTGGTCTACGTGATTGTGTATAGTATAACTGTTTAAAGTTATACCAAATCCTGTTATTTGGTGGTAATATTAACAGAATGAGTACTCGAAGAAGGGGTACTAAACGAGGACGAGGACGGGGTCGTGATGAACCGCCCCCACCATAGTCTTCTCATCCATCTCCATCGCATAGCCCGAATACTAGGCTAGCAAAGATGGAAAAACACATGGAAAACATGGCCGCGATGTTCACACAAATTATGTCGAACTTCCCGAACGTGGCCATGAGTGTACCTACAGCTCTACCTACTATACCTCCTATTCCTACGGTACAACCCCCACCAGTCCCAGCTATTGAGAGGCAGGATCCCACAGCTTATTGTAGTGTGACTTTGATCAAGGAGTTTAAGAAGCTGGATCCGCCTAAGTTTAAAGGGGATAGTGATCCATTAGCCACGGAGAATTGGATGAAAGTGGTCACTAAGTCATTCGGGTACATGACCTATACTGAGAAAGAAAAGGTGGGATTGGCTGCTTATTTGTTAGTGGATGAGGCAGAACCATGGTGGCAAGCCACTCAGACGTTGTTAGAGGCTAGGCATTCCGAGGTAACGTGGGATATGTTTGTGGAAGCATTCAATGAACAATACGTCCCACGTACTGCTCAGAGGAGGTTACAAGTAGAATTTTTGAACTTGACTCAAGAGAATATGACGGTCAGTCAATACGAGTCAAAGTTCACTACTTTGAGCAAGTTTGATCCGGAAGTGTTAAGAAGAGAAGAGCAAAAGACCTACAGATTTATAGAGGGATTGAGACCTTCCATTAGGTCTAAGTTATATCCCATGGATATCACTACATATGGGGAGGCAGTCCGTAAGGCTCAACTATGTGAGCAAGACTATGAATTTCATTAGGCCGACTTCCGAGCGAAAAGTAAAGGTAAAGAATCGATGAAATGCAAGTCAGACGAGAGAACCTCTGGTGATAAATATCCATCTAAGAGAAGTAGACACTATGAAGAGGCTTCGATAGGGACTCCTAGACCCACAGGGATAAATGATGAGAGATCCCGATATTCGGCAGATAGTATCACTAGCTCACCAAAGAGTATGACGCGAAGGTGTGAGCAATGCGGGAAGTTTCATGGGTAGCAGACTTGCTGTTTGGCGAGCGGGGCATGTTTTTGGTGTGGTGAACAGGGACGCCGGATTAAGGATTGTCTAAAGATGGATAAGAAAGTATCGGAAGAATCAGAAAAGACCACTCAAACCCAGCGTAAGACCACAACTGCAGAAAAAGGGAAAGACATTATTAATTAGGATGTAAAGTAAATGTTGTATATTTTGTCGATATATAATGCCAAAGTATGTTTGCTTATCTAACTTAATTGTAAATGAAGTTAGTAGAAAGTATGTATGATTATGTGAAGAATTTTTAGCTTATGTTGTGGACGTAGAAAAGAAAAGCCCTGAACTTAATGAAATTCTAGTAATCATGGAAAATTTTGATGTATTTCCAAATGATCTTCCAGGACTCTCTCTGGATAGGGAAGCCATTTCGAGATCACCCTATCAAATGGCATTAGTAAAATTAAAAGACCATGAGAAAAACTACCTAACTTATGACTTGGAGTTAGCTACAGTAGTAATTGCTTTAAGAATTTGGAGGCATTACTTATATGGTGAGAAATTTCAGACTTTTACAGACCATGAAAGTCTAAAGTACTAATTCTCTCAAAGAGAATTGAATGTGAGACAGAAGAGATGGATCGAGCTCCTAAAGGATTATGAATATGAGATTTTATACCAACCAAGGAAAGCCATTGTGGTGGCAAATGCTCTGAGCCGGAAGCATGAAGGAATAGTGGTGTATAGGATGATAAGAAAGTATGAATTGCTTGAGCAAATTTACAAGCCTTAATCTATATGTTATGCCTTCAAAGTAAATTTGAAATGATGGCTAGTATAATGATTGAGCTAGAATGGATGGATAGATTTACTAAAACAGCTCACTTCCTACCTATGAAGTCTACAGATACACTTAGTGTTTTGGCAGACTTGTATATGAAAGAAGTTGTCAGACTACATGGAGTTCCAATGAGCATTGTATCTGATAGAGATTCCAGGTTCACTCCTCACTTTGGGAGCATTTTCAAGAAGCCATAGGATCTAAGTTGAACTTTAGCACAGCTTTTCATCCGCAGACTGATAGTCAGTCCGAGCGCACCATTCAGACGCTCGAGGATATGTTGAGAGCTTGTGCCATGGATTTTAAAGGCTCATGGGACGACCATCTGCCATTGACTGAGTTTGCTTATAATAATAATTATCATGCAAGTATCGGAATGGCACCATATGAAGCCTTATAGGGTAGAAAGTGTCAATCTCCGATTAGGTGAGAAGAAGTAGATGAGCAGAAGTTATTAACTCTAGATTTAGTCGAGCAAGTCTCTGAGGATGTTAAACTAATTTGTCAAAGATTTAAGACAGCTCAGAGTCAACAAAAGAGTTATACAGATGCTCGATGGAGATCACTTGAATTTTGGTTGGGGATTCAGTGTTTGTGAAAGTTTCTCCATCCAAAGGAATCATGAGATTTGGCTGACAAGGTAAGCTTAGTCCTCGCTACATCGGACCATTTGAGATGCTATATCGTGTTGAAGATGTGGCCTATAGGTTGGCACTACCTCGGGAGTTATAGGGAGTACACAATGTCTTTCATGTGTCGATGCTTCGGAAGTATAATCTGGGTCTATCTCATATAATAGAATATGAACCCTTGGAGATTCAGGAAGACATGAGTTATGTGGAGAAGCTGATTCGGATTTTTGGATCGAAAAGAGAAAGTTTTGAGGTCTAAAACGATTTCCTTAGTTAAAGTTCTCTGGCAATACCACACTATGGAAGAAGTTACATAGGAGCTAGAGATCTTAATGAAGGAAAAGTACCCTGAACTGTTTGAGACATGACCTAATTTGAATTTGGAGGACCAAATTCTCTAAGGTGGGGAGAATGTGAAATCCCCAAATTTCATGTAATTTCCCTATGATTGTAAAGTATTTCAGCTTAAATGAAATAAATAAATATGAGAATTATGAAGTATGGATGATGTATGGAACATGGAAGAAGTAATGAAATGGAAGGTCAATTAGTCAAGAAATTAAATTGATGTTATAAGAATAATTGAGGTATGAGAAAAGAATTAATATCAGAAAATTAGTGTAAGTAAAGACAAGTGTTATATGGAAGAAAGGAGACCAATTAAGTGAATGGTCAAATAATGATGGTCAAAGGTTAAGATGAAATGCTTTAATTGGATAATGGTAAAACAAATATCAGATTTTCATAATTAAATGATATATGTGGCTGATACGAGAAAAAGGGAAGAAGGGAAATTAAATTGGTCAAATGGTCAAAAAGCTAAGGGCTGAGATGATTAAGGGATAAAGCATGCATTAAATGAGAAATTGCATAGTCATCATCTCTTCCATCATCAAAGTCGGCAGCACATTCCTGCCCTCTCCCTCTCATTCTCTCCAAAACTTCCAAGTTTTCCTCCATAGCTACCTTGATAAACACCCTTGTCCAGTCAACGATTAGTTAAGCTTGTTAAATGAAAATCGATCCTTGCCGCTAGCTTAAGTTATATCCAAAGTTTGGTGGATTGAATCCAAGTGATTAAAGAGATCTAAAATTTTGTCAAAATTCGTTATTGACAAAGGTAAGTATAGAAGTTGATTTCTTCGATTCTATCTATGAATTGGGTTTATGTGATGTTGGTATAGTATATTTATGATGGTTTCTTAAAGGTTTGAATGATGATGTTTACAGCTTTGAAGAAGTAAAGGAAAGGAATTGGAGTCACTAAGCGATTCCGTGTTTCGGTGAAATCGAGGTAAGGAATTTATGTAACGGATGTAGGGTGGCTATGTCTGCATGTTTTTAAGTGTTTTGGGATGAAGTAGCAGCTGATTTAAGTAAAAGAAACGTCATTTTCGGGTTTTACTCTTAGTTACCAAAATGCTAGGAGTAGCCGACTGCCTTAAGTAGCAGCCGACTGCCTAAAGACAACCAAAGCGTAGATTTTCGAAAATCGAGACAAACCAGTCGATTGCTATGTAAACCAGTCGACTGCTATTTACTTGAAAAGCTTACAGTCGACTGCTATTTACTTGAAAAGCTTTCTATTTCAACACCAGCTGACTGCCCAAGGGGCCAGTCGACTGCTAGGCTTTCAAAAGCATTCTATTTCAAAAACGGCCGACTGCCTAGGGGGCCAGTCGACTGCCTTTTCTCAGGAAACATTCTGTTTCAAAACCGATCGACTGCTATATGAGACCAGTCGATTGTCCTATGTGTTTTGAGGAAAATAAAATATTTGAATTTCAAAAAAGAAAATATGTTATAGCAGTAGACTGCCCTATATGACCAGTTGACTGCCCATTTGAAAAGGAAGTTTTGAAAACCTATTTTAAGAAAGTATAATTGTATTTGCCAAAAGTTATATGACAAAGGTTTTAAGATTATGAACCACTTGATGACATGTACTACCTATATCTATTCAAGGGACTCTGATCAAGTTCCCGGTGTTATGTGTCATGTGTGCTTGGTTGATGAACCATAAGTCAGACCTCAGTCACCACAGAAGTCATCTTACTAGTGTTCACTGTGGTCTATCGACATTAACTAGTTGTCTCAAAATTATGGGCTTGGCTTAGGGGAGGATCCTTGGCCCATTTATGGGTACGCCACTTATGTGACCTTTCTTATGGGATTATCCCTTATGAGATATATGTGTGGTATCCTTATGAGATCTCTTACGGGATACATGTGCGATATCCCTTATGAGATTGTTGGTGCATGATTTTATGGGGAGTTAGTAGTCTCTCACCTATTTAAAAAAGTATATGAAGTATTGGTAAATATATATATATATATATATGAGAATTTACATGAAAGTATTTGAAAGTAATTGACTTATGTGATTTTATGTGTAGACGATATTTGAGGAAATTATATGAAATATGTTTTATAATAATTTTACATGACATTATAGAGCCAAGCAGAAAAATTGCATGTAGTGACATAGTACGCTCTTTTACATATATTTCTTACTGAGCGTAAACTCACTCCTTTACAACTATTTTTACTACAGATTAATTGAAGTAATTCCCGCTCCGAATAGAAGAGCTTACCTTGAGATTTTAGTGTACCTTTGAGACACGCTTCCCAATAATTATTGAAGGTATATTTATGTATTACGTTCTCCAGACTATGGTACGGTACAACAGTACATTAAGGTATATTAGGAAGTTTGGGGATATAAGATATGTAAGTTATGTGAGATCTTGATGTATATGAAGTATGTGTGTGTATATATATATATAAGGAATTTTAATTCACACGAATTGATATCATGCTATAAGAAATAAAGCATGGAGTATAAGAAGAAGTAAGATTGGCATTGATAAACTAGTCTATTAAATGTTATGTGAACATAGATGTTAGTTGTTATTTGGATAGTGACGAGGATGTCACAATATTTGTGCTATGCTATACAAAGATGATGAGTATGATAGAATATGAAGACTTTGTAGCACTTGTGATATTGATAAGCTTGAGGAAGATGTAGAAGATGAAGAAAGATGTTGCTTAGTTGTTCCTCTTGCTTCCTTTAGCTTCCAAGCCTTTATTTATAGTCCCTTGGATGGTTTCTAAACGTTGGTAGAAGCCAAAACTGAATGTAGCCGTTGTATCTTACAAAAACTAGTCATTGGAGTGCTTTTTCGAGATAGGGGATCGATCCTATGCCCTAGGGGATCAATCCTACGCTTTATTCCACGCCTCCAAGGCATTCTACCAAGAAGGGATCGATCCTTTCCCTTAGGGGATCGATCCCATCTTCCTTTTTGCTTCCTAGGAGCATTCTGCCATTCGTGGATTGATCCCTCAACATGTGAGATCGAACCCTCATGCTTTTCATGCACTTTTCTAGGCTAATTTGGGTTAGAAATGATGTGGACTTTGATTTTAATTGATCCCAAAACATTTTAGAATTTTGTGGGAGTTTTTCTTGACTTTCTCAATTGAAAACATAGTCCAAAAACTAATTAAGTAATTTTCTAAGGTTGTGTTCAAATATATTCTTGAAAACATTACTTAATGAAAATATTCAGAACCATTTTATAAAGTATTAAGACCAATAAAAATATATCATTAAGTCATGATCTTAGACTTAAAATGGTTTGAGAAAATCATATGTGATAAAGCAAATTTACAATATGAATCAAAACATAAAAGTTCACTTAAGTTTTTGTCATTTCAAAATATATATCTTAATTTAAAGCTAACAACCTCCCCCTTTTTGATATGACAAAACTTAAGGTAAATTTGCTTTGGAAATTCTTTGATAAAATACTCCCCCCTCAATTAAAGCATGGTTTTAAATATAAAGCTCACTCTTAATATAAGCATGGTTTTCAAAACACATTTTCAAACCCCATTATTTCTTCCCTTTTTTGTCATAGCAAAAAGAAGGGAAAAACAAGTTAAAGCTCCCCCTAAAATTATGGCTTAAAGAAAGTGAGAACAAAGAAATATGCTCCATCCGACAAGAAATATGTTAGTACATGGGACTAATAGCACAAATAAATAATTCAATGTCCATAAAGAGTTTGAAATATTTATGCATGCAAAGAACATGACTTATTATCCTATATCAATTGTTTATAAGTAATTTTGCAAGAAGTTACCAATTGGTAAATAATGAAGTAAGTTGTTTATAAATTTTTTACTAAGTTCTATAACTTGCTCATTTCAATCTTATCAAGCACCTAAGTATATCCATTGTTCTCTAAGGTCCAACTAAGGTGAATAACAATATATCATGATTATGAAATGAAAGTAGATGACATATCATATGCATGAGCTCAAAAATCATTTCTCAAGAAAGAATGTGCATAGAATTAAATCATACATCAATTAAACACAAATTCTAACACAAAAATATCTCATGCAAAAGTGTCTTATATTAATTCTTCCCTATTTGTCATTTCAATCTAAAAAGCATGAGAAGAATTGTCAATTTAAAGCTCATACCAATTGTTACCAATGGTTGACTTAGTCATTTTGCATGATGCTAATTGTTATATGTAGTGTGCTTAGTGAATAATCAAGTCAAACCTGTAAGAATACAATCACACACACCATCATTAGTGCATATGAATTAATTACACATTAGCATACTATCATAAAGTATTAATCCATATTCATTTGTAGAAATTTAATCATATGGAAGATTCAAGAATTTACATCATTCAACCATACACATTTTCTTCCATAGTCATAAGCATAAAGAATCCTATGCTCATTTTTCATTTAACGTTTTTTACCAATTATGAGCAAGGAATAGTTCAAGATTGCCATATTAATCAAATTATAGCCATATTGCGTTTTATCATTTAAGGGTATAAGGGGTATATGCCATATATTGACCTTTAATTATTTATATTCCACTAAAAATATATCATGATGCCTAAAGGGAATAGTTGTGTTAAGCTAAGAAACATAATTTTATAAGCATGCTTGACTAAGATGAACCAAAGAAATGAACAATATCTATCATGCACAAGTTCATCAAATTTTCAAATATATCCAAAAATCATTGAAATAATTCTTAAAAACAATGTTTAAACATTTATTGAAAGTCTAATTTAAGATTATTTCAAGATTTATGCAACCCATGAATGTCTTCAACAAGAAAATGATTTTGTACTTGTAAGTTCAATGAAAAAAATATTAATTGTTGAAAGTAATACAAATTGTTGAAGTTGAGGCATGATATCAATGAAAAATGATTTTTCATATTAAAAAGATCATCAAAAAGAAGTTTAAAATAATGAATTTTAAGCTTAGACAAAAGAAGGTATCAAGAAAATTAAGAAAACTTCTCAATTTTTGCTTAAAAGCGCAAAAATAGGCACATTTTGCCTATAGGGATCAATCCCTAGAGTAAGGGGATCGATCCTTTAATTCCATAATGCAAATTTTCTGCATTTTGTCCAAGGGGATCGATCTTGCATGTGGAGGGATCGATCCCTCATCCAATTTCTGTAGAATTTTGACAGAAAATTTAACTTTTGAGGTGTCAAAACTTCGTTTTTGAGTAATTTAAGTCTAAGTAAAAGTTTAAACATTTGTGTAACATGATTTTGGACTTGTATGAATGAAAAATATGAATGAAAAACCATTTAACAATAGATTTTGCAATTTTGGAAGAATTTGCACAATAAAATGCATTTTTGGTCTCAAAAGAGGTCATTTTAAGAGTTATGCATATTTTGTCAAAACCAAGGCATTGGAAAACAAAAATATGTCAAAACAAACATGTTCACATAGATTTTAAGCACATATATCATTAACTCATCCAACTTGTGATCATCATGCCATAATTTCTAACATGCATATTTCTCATTGATGCTCATGACATGGCATTTTGCATAAATGACATATTTGACATTTTTGGAGCAAGAAAATATATTATCAAAACATTGCAAACTTGCTCAAATTACAGAAATCCAATAATCATTTCAAAATCATTAAACATGATTTTCATTCAATCATTAAGAATTGTCCACAAAATAATCAAAAATTATTTATCATGTCTTTTGTTCAATCGTTCAACTCATAATTCATCAAAGATCATTAATAAAATGCCTCATTAAATCATACAAATAATTTCAGCAAATATGAGTTTTGAGAAGATGGAATTTAAGCTTACAAAACTCCTTGCTTGAGAATGCTTTGCCTTGAATTGTTGAATCCACCTGGAGCCATTCTTGGAAGAATTGCTTTGGCCTTGCCAAGGATGGATTCCCAAGCTCTTCCTCTTTTTCATTGGCACAAGCAAACTCCATGAGGATGTGTTGAGCATTCAAACTCCATTGTTCCATTGTAATTCCATTCTCTAACACTCCTACACCAAGCAATTTCAAACATGCTTTGGTACTCAAATTTTCTTGGGTCAATGAGAGTTAGTGCAAACAATTTTTGATCCTTTAGGGATCCATTTAAAACTCAAATCATCATTGTTTATAGCATGCTTTGGAATTCACATCTTCCTAACAACTTTTCCTTTAAAAGTAGTTTTTCTATATGTGCATGCTTGAGAGGTGTGGCCTATCCTATTGCATAGTGAGCATATAAGAGATGTATCATGTATAGAATTTTTGCTCACTAGGAAATTTTTAAAATGAGTTTTTTTTTGTTTTGCATTATAGCCTAACCCATCTTTGTCAAAGAAAGCTCTTTGGGTCTCTAACATATGATCTAGTTTTTGTTAACCCATGTAGAATCTAGAAAATGAATTATGCAAATTTAAGTTCTTTTTATTTACTTCATCAATTTCTATATTTGCTTCTTCTAATTTCTTTTCAAAATCAAGCTTGGCATTTAGCAACATTTCATTTTATATTTTTAATTTAGCAATAATCTTTTTATATTTAGAATTCATGCATTGAAACTCAATTGCTAGTTCATTAAAGGCATTTCGTAGTTAATCAAATGTATAAATATTATCTTCACTAGAACTACAACTAGCCTCATCATCACTAATAGCCATAAAGCATGAGTGGGCTACCTCATCATCTACGTTTTTCTCATCGGAGCTATCACTGTCACTCCATGCAGCCATAAATGCTTTCTTCCTAGGCTTCCTATCCTTTTCCTTCCTAAATAAGGGATAATCTAATCTAGTGTGCCCCAGTTCATTACACTTATAGCACACTAATGGATCCTTTTCTCTTCTACTTGACTCTCCTCTTTGATGTCTCCTATTATTTTATCTCTCCTTCATTCTCATGAACCTATTAAATCTTTTAGCAAACATTACCATTTCCTTTTCTTCCTCATTTCCACTCATCGCTATCATCTCTAATGTTCTCATGAGTGGAAGACTTAGCTGCTACCCTTACTTTCTTTGAAGGCTCTTCCTTTCTTTTTAATTCATTTTATATGTAAGTAGGGAGCCCACAAGCTCATTTAGCAATAATCTTTTTATATTTAGAATTCATGCATTGAAACTCAATTGCTAGTTCATTAAAGGCATTTCGTAGTTCATCAAATGTATAAATATTATCTTCACTAGAACTACAACTAGCCTCATCATCACTAATAGCCATAAAGCATGAGTGGGCTACCTCATCATCTACGTTTTCCTCATCGGAGCTATTACTATCACTCCATGCAGCCATAAATGCTTTCTTCCTAGGCTTCCTATCCTTTTCCTTCCTAAATAAGGGACAATCTAATCTAGTGTGCCCCGGTTCATTACACTTATAGCACACTAATGGATCCTTTTCTCTTCTACTTGACTCTCCTCTTTGATGTCTCCTATTATTTTATCTCTCCTTCATTCTCATGAACCTATTAAATCTTTTAGCAAACATTACCATTTCCTTTTCTTCCTCATTTCCACTCATCACTATCATCTCTAATGTTCTCATGAGTGGAAGACTTAGCTGCTACCCTTACTTTCTTTGAAGGCTCTTCATTTCTTTTTAATTCATTTCATATGTAAGTAGGGAGCCCATAAGCTCATTTAGAGACAATGTATTAGGATCCTTAGACTCTTCTATTGCAGCTACCTTTGCCTTCTAAGATTTTGGCAAGCTATTCAAAATTTTCTTAACCATATCTACATTTGAATAGGTCTTGCCTAATGCCTTAAATCCATTGATTATGTCATTAAACTTAGTAAACATCTCACTCATGGACTCATTTTCTTTCATCCTAAAAAGCTCATAGTCATGTGTGAGCATTCCTACTTTGGTTTCTCTAACTTGATTTGTCCCTTCATATGTAATGGCTAATTTGTCCCATATTTGCTTAGCATTCTCACATAAGGAGACTCTATTATATTCATTGGGATCTAATGCATAAAAGAGAGTGTGCATAGCCTTGGCATTCAATTGTGCCAATCTCATATCATTTGTGTTCCACTCATCTTCACTCTTAGGGACATCCTTTCCATCTACTTTCTTCATTGAAATTTTGGGACCATTAACTATTACACTCCACACTTCATAGTCATTTGATTGCACAAACAACATCATTCTAATTTTTCAATATGAATAATTTTCTCCATTGAAAAGTGGAGGTCTAACTAACGAGTATCCCTCTTCTCCTAGGGGTGTGCCCACATTCAAGTGAGCCATTTATAATCGTTTTACTCGATAGACGTTAATATAAATCAATCTCAAGCTCAAGCTCTGATACTAATTATTGGCTCTATAACAATACCAAGAGGGGGTGAATTGATTTTTAACTAACCTTAAGGTTGTTTTCTGGTTCTTCTTAATTCACTAGCCTATATTAATATTTTCTAAGTTCTCTAGGCTATGCAAGCATGCAATCCAAATTCAATACAATAAACACATATATAATTTCAAGTAAATAAACAGAGAAGGAAAAGAGAAATGTACACAAGCAATTTATAGAGGTTCAGCAACCTTGCCTACGTCCTCTACCTTGAGACGCTCCCAAGGATTTTCTCAAATTCACTAACTTGAATTTGTCTTTGCAATCCCTATTTTTCAAGGCTTAAGAGAAACCTCTCTCTTTTTCAAGGTTCAAGAGAAACCTCCCTCTTTTTCTAAGGCTAAAGAGAAATCTCCCTCTTTTTCTATGGCTTAAGAGAAACCTCTCCTTTACAAGGTGTGAATATGTTTACAAGGAATGTAGTCAAAGAAAGGCCTCTAGGTAGGCAAGTGATTACAATGTTTAAGCACAAGGAAAATGCTATACAATATTTGTGCTATGCTATACAAAGATGATGAGTATGATAGAATATGAAGACTTTATAGCACTTGTGATTTTGATAAGCTTGAGGAAGATGTAGAAGATGAAGAAAGATGTTGCTTAGTTGTTCCTCTTGCTTCCTTTAGCTTCTAAGCCTTTATTTATAGTCCATTGGATGGTTTCTAAACGTTGGTAGGAGCCAAAACTGAATGTAACCGTTGTATCTCACAAAAACTAGCCGTTAGAGTGCTTTTTTGAGATAGGGGATCGATCCTATCCCCTAAGGGATCGATCCTACGCTTCATTCCATGCCTCCAAGGCATTCTGCAAAGAAGGGATCAATCCCTTCCCTTAGGGGATCGAACCCATGCTTCCTTTTTGCTTCTTGGGTGCATTCTGCCATTCGTGAATTGATCCCTCAACATGTGAGAACGAACCCTCATGCTTTTCCTGCACTTTTCTGGGCTAATTTGGGTTTGAAATGATGTGGACTTTGATTTTCCTTAGGAGCCTTTTTGTTAACCCGAAGTGGTCGAGGTTTCATAGGTTTGGACGAAGATGATTTGGATAATCCAAACGCAAACTTTTCTAAGGATCAAGCTCCTAACATTATAATGCCTTAGGACGCACACGCCTAAGTGCCTGTTAGTATCGATACTCCTTTTACTGTAAAGGTCAATCTAGAAGACACTTATTGTAATACAACTCTAGAGTTGAATGAATGAAAAATTCCACTTTCTTGCTTTATTTTCATGCTCTAATATGTATATATGTACATAGTAAGTGCTCCCCAATTCTTTGTGAAAGAGCTCAGTCTTTTATAAAGAACCCTTCGAGACTACACGTTTACATTGCACTTATTTAAACTCATCTTATGTAATAATCAGACTTACCTCACGCACTTTTCGCTTCGAGTCTTTACATTTCACGTGAGTGGCATACGTAGCGTATTTTTCGCTTCAAGCTTATGTGCTTTCTTGTCTTTCACGTGCATGGCTTACGTAGCATATTTTTTGCTTCAAGCTTTTAAATTTCTCATGTATGGCTTACTCACGCATTTTTCACTTTAAGCCCTTTACTTTGTTCATGGCTTACCTCGTACATTTTTTCATTTCAAGCCCATGTGTTGCCCATCTTTTGCATTTTTCGCTTAGGGACTTTTATTTCATTCACGGCTTACCTTGCGTATTTTTCGCTTTAAGCCCATGTGTTGCCATCTTGCTCAGTTTTCGCTTAGGGATTTTTTTGTTACCCATCTCGCATATTTTTGCTTAGGGACTTCTTTTTGTTGCCTGTCTCGTGCATTTTTCACTTAGGGACTTTTATTTCATTCATAGCTTACTTAGCTCATTTTTCACTTAAAGGCTTTTTTGTTGCCCATCTCGCTTATTTTTACTTAGGGACTTTTTTTTATTGCCCGTCTCGCTTATTTTTCGCTTAAGGACTTCTTTTTGTTATCCGTCTCGCACATTTTTGCTTAAGGATTTTTTTGTTGCCTGTCTCCCGCGTTTTTCACTTAATGACTTTTTTTTTGTTGCCTGTCTCGTGCGTTTTTTGCTTAGAGACTTTTTTGTTGCCTCTCTCGCTTATTTTCACTTAGGGTCTTTTTGTTGCTCGTCCCGTATGTTTTTGGCTTAGGGACTTTTTTTTTTGTTGCCCGTCTCGCGCATTTTTCACTTAGGGACTTTTTGTTGCCTATCTCGCTCATTTATTGCTTATAGACTTTTTTTTAGTTGCCCGTCTCGCACATTTTTCGTTTAGAGACTTTTTGTTTGTTGCCAATCTCACGCATTTTTCCCTTAGGGACTTTTTTGTATTCTTGCATGACTTATATCGCACACTTTTCGCTTCAAGTCCATGCACAGCCTACTTCGTGCACTTTTCGCTTCAAACCTTTTTCTTTGAGTACGTGGCTTATACAAACCTGTATGTTAGTTAAAATATAGGACATAATGGATTATATACTTAGGACCATGATATTATAGCCAAGACAAGTGTCAATAAGATAAGACATTTAAGCTAGCAAATAATGTAAGGTATAAACATATTGTATCATGATATTAAGAATGGATAGCAATAACCCCAAAGATAATAAATGTAGATATTTTGCTCTTATAAACTATATTCGTCACAGAACACAACTTATCATGAGATAGCAAAAGAGAGATATGCCTACCACAAGTTTATGCTTACTAATATTCACAAATACGTTCGTATTCTCGTTTATGCAATTGCAAATTTGAGAAAGCAATCATATAAATTTTTAAAGCATACAAGATAATAAAAGAAAATTGATGTTCAAGATAAATTCGTGAATAAATGACAAATTGCATTAGCGTAAAGAGTTTTGGCATCATAAGAAAATTCTATATGACCAAAATTATGCTTTTACACATGTAAATTTTTACCATTATTGGTAATGTAAATGAGCAAAAATAGAATGAATGATTCTTGGAAGTAGCCTTATCATATACAAAATGATATTATCGAAGCATATAATTAAGCAATTTCAATTACATATCACCAAATTTGATGTAATCATAAAGTTTAGGATATAATTGAATATTATAAAAGCCTACTTGTACAAACTTGATGCATTATTTTGTTTATGGATGTTCAAGATACAGCCACACAAAGTTAAAGTAACCCCTAAACTTACATCCCGGTTTCAATAGATGCATAAGGCAAATGTATACTCATTTTTTACCTGTCCACATTACAACAATATCATTGAAAATTATTTCCTTCTTATTTGCTACTTGCTTTTTTTATGGCGTAACATTAGCTTTACTTAAGGATGTAAAGACATCAAATCACATAGAAATGAAATCATTGTTTACTATTTAAAATCTGTTCTCATTGGTTAATTCATACTTGGCAATAGCCCATACCATCCCTTAGTAAACTTTTGCAAAAAACAATAGTTTGGAACCCTATAAAACTTCTACTTTTCTTGTTGGATTGTACTGGGTTTTCCTGGTTGAGGTCTTTGATATCTTCATTTTCAATATGTTCCTTTTATAGAGAAAACCTGCATTCTGCTTTGATATTCCCTTTTTTCTTGAATCACATGACAAAGCCAATCTTGGTTTTTATCTTTTTTTTTTAATTTTTTTGAAAGGCACTATGAATTTGTTAATGGAAGACCAATTTACAAAGGAAAAGTGAAGACAAGGAAAGCTTGACTAGAACAGAACAAAGAAACCAAAGAAAGAACACAAAACCAACGGGAATCGCAAAGGAAAATGAAGCCATCCTCTACGAACCTGCCAGCCACATTAAGAGACAAAAGTCAAACATTTGGAATCTTGGTTTTTATCTTTAAATCATATTGTTATGTCGTTTAATTTTTTTATAGTCATTTGTTGTTCCCACTTATATTCAGGAACTAAACATAATAAGTCATTTCTATATATATATATATATATATATATATATATATATATATATATATATGATTTTAAAGACTTCTACAACTCAAATGTAATTAACTTTAATAAAAAGAATATTCCTTAAAATATTCCATCAATTTGGTGTATCAAGGGTTGTTTAATTTTTTTTTTTACATTTTAATGGGATTTCTTAAATCAACAACCATATTTCATGTGTCTAAAGGTAAATCTTTAAATAATTTGGATGACAATATGTTGCATCTAGTTTTCAAAACGAGAGAAACAAAGAAAATGATAGAGTTACAATTTATACGGTTGTAACATGTTGAAAGAGTTTAATAGTCTAAAGAAATAAATATTCAAAAGTAAATCTTCCAAAGAAAAAGGTGGGCCCTTGCACATCATCTTTCTATTTCCCAAACCATTCCAACTTCCAAGGAGAAAGTATACGTTTCCAAGCCGTTCACAAAATTTTACATTGAAAGGAATATTCTGAGAATATTCACTTAACCTTTGGTGTGTTACATAGTCACGCAGACTTCATTTTGGGGGAATATTCAAAGAATATTCCTCATCCTCTTGGTTTGCAAGGGTTGAGAGCAACGCAGAAAATAAACTTCAAACCCGTTTAGGTTTCTTACGGGTTTCTTCAAAAATCACTCATTTTTCAATGAAATTTCTTCAATCAATGATCATATTTCATATTTTTAAGAGCTGATCTACAGAGCCCAAATATTACATTGGAGCAAAATAATGTATAAAATGAAAAATTCAAGCAACAAGATTTTGTTTGCAAACCGAGAATGAATTTCATGCTTTTCTTCATATTTTTTTTAGATTTTGAACCAAGAAGAATTCTAAATAATATTCAAAGAATTGATTTCATGCATAGCATTTCAATATATCATTAAAAATTGTAGGGAATTGAAAGCTAACCCAATTTCAGGTTGAATATTTCGAAATCAGACTGAAATGCTGAGACATATGGCTTTTCTTGATTCCCACAGACAACACTAGTTGTTGTTGTCTAGTCACAACGAATCTCAATCTTCACGTTAGCTTATCTCCAAAAACTCTGCAATAAAGAAAACCATGAGAGAGCGCAAGGGCTTTTTCTTGTACACGCACTCTGATGCTTAAGTCAGATAGGATTTTAGAGGGTTTCCATAAGTAAATAGAGATTAGGATTTAAAAATAATACTTATGATCTATTTATAGGAGTTATTTTACGTATAATTACCTTTAAGACCTACAACTTAAATGGTCACTTAATGGATCTTCTATGATCTTTCTGAGTACTCTTTCCACTTAAGCTTAGTCTATCTTTAAGCCTAATGATTTTCTGTTTAACTCGTAACAAGGCCTAATGATCTTTAATATGACTCTCATAAGAAAGAAAAAAGAAAAAATTGAACTAATTAATTAATTAATGACCTTTATCATCCTATTAAAAATTTATGTTAATTTTTTAGTGTATAAATTTTGTATAAATTTTAGAATTAACATATAAAAATCTATTTCTTAATCACTTATGATATAAAATAATCCTTTCCTCTTGATGAATTTTGAATCATGCATTATACACTAAGAAAATGACTAATTTTTTTTATGTGGACCAAACATAAGATGATAATCATCTTTATCCTATCTTTCATCACGACACCAAACATGGATAGGTACTTAGATTACAAGGCTATATATAAATAAACGGCAAGGCAAGGGGTCAAAATTTCTAAACTTAGAGCAAAACAATCAGAGAGAAATATTATACATATAAAAAATGCACGGTCATCTCTCACAGGATACTGAGGTTGCCGTGCCGGCTGCTGTCGTGTGGGATGTATACCGTGGTCTGGAGCTCGGAAGGCTCGTCGATAAACTACTTCCGGATGTTATTGGAAGGATACAAGTTATAGAAGGTGATGGAGGCGTTGGAACCATCGTCAAAGTCACATCTCCACCAGGTATATATATAGCTATAGAAGCAATTAATAGAATTATAGATTTAATTTTTTTCCCCTAATTTATGATTAGCCTTCTGGTGCGTATAACTGATTTATTCCCAATAAAATCCTTGTAGGAAGTCCTGGAATTGGTTATATGATTGAAAGATTCACGAAGGTTGACGATGATAATCGAGTTAAAGAAACTGAAATCATTGAAGGAGGATACAAGGCTCTTGGACTTGATCTTTTCCGTGCTCGCTTGGAAATTCTGGAGAAAGATTCCGAATCATGCGTCATCAGGTCATCCATGGAGTATGAAGTAGATGACAAGCTTGCAGAAGTAGCTTCCCATGTGAGCCTTAAGCCCCTGGAAATTGTTGCAGAAGCAATTGGGAAACATCTCAGTGAAAAGAAAACAACTCAGTAGGACTACTTTTCCAACTTCGTTTTCTTACAACTCAGTAGGACTCCTTTTCCAACTTCGTTTTCTTTGTTTCAGTGTTAAATTCTCATGTACAACTGTTCACAAGAACAAATAAGGAATTACTAAGGAGTCCTGATCTGAAATAATTCTGAATAATGAATATGGCGCAATAAAAGATGTGCTTCACAGTTATATCAATCGGCTATATCTATCTTTTGTTAGTTAGTTTAATCGGCTAATTTTCTTGATTTAGATGTGATTATTTCCTGATGCTATGATCAGTCTGAAAACACACATTTAAATTATTTGGAAAAAGAAAATCCAACGACAGTAGCTACGACCACCAAATTTGACTTTTTTTTTTCTGAAACCGCCAAATTTGACTTTTGGTGAAAAGGATCTTTTCTTGCCAAACAGATTCCATCAAAGACTACTTAAAAATTGTGCTGGGTTTGATCAGAATATTAGCGGCTCTTTTTTGAAGGTTGACTAATCAATAAAATAAGATAAAAAAGTGGATTGAATTAGGTAATATTATTTTATTTTAGTTTAATGTGTAAGATTTAAGAGTAAGTTATAATTATTTTGATATATTATAAATTTATATTTACAACCAGTTCATGTTTGGTGTATGTAAAATTGAGAGTGAGAATGAATTTTTTTGTTGATCAAAATTATTTAGTTAAGTTGATTCATTTATTAATTTGTCTATTTAATAATTTATAATAATTTTGTGATTAATTGTTGAGATGGATCCATATATGAAGGGTCCTTACCATCCCTATATAAGTTCAATTGGAAATTTATAACATATCTAAAAAAAAAAAATAAGGGATTAGTATTCAGTACACTATTGTGAAGGTTTTAGACCACAAGTTTAAGATGGTGGTAAATCTTATTTAAGAAATATTAAAAAAAATAAAGTAAAGTATTGTCACACCCCAAGACGGGTTCTAATAACTTAATTACTTAACTTTTAAGCGGAATACAAAACTATGGACTAACTTTTTCCTTTTTTTGTTATGTTTATCTTATGATAAGTGTAGTCTTATATATGTCAAATAGCTTACTATCTGACTTACTTTGAGGCTGTTTGTCTAAGATCCTATTCTAATTATCTTATTATAGATCATGATTCTCCATAAAGTCTTAATCATACCATAAGAATTAATATTTATTCAATCTACAAAACCATTTCATAACCACAGCCTGTTCAAAGATATAAACATATAATCATTAACATATAAAGGTGCATCAAACAAGATCAATATATTTATATCCCAAAATATCTAATTTACATCTAACATGTATCTTTACATAGTTTACATCCCATATCATAGTATTGTTTAACAACTGCTTGAAATAAAATTATATGCATAACAAAACTATACCCCAAATATAATTGCGAAGACTTCGTAGAACCAAGCTTGTGAAGCTCCAAAAAATGATCAAAGTCACCTCCTAACTCAATGCTCAATCTGAAAGGAAAATGATTGAATTTAGTGAGTGAGAGCTCAGTAAGCTACTTATATAATAGCAGAATTAGGATCATACAGTTCTATACGCAATGCAAATAATCTGCATGTATAGGTTTTGAAATCGTATAATGAACATGACACTATCATGCCACATCTCCACATTTGTACTAGTACTCCATATGTAGTCAAGGCCTTTTTGGGCTATCATATGGAAGTATACTTTAAAGCATCTCATTTTCCCATTACCCTAACATCTAAATACGGTAGTCTAAACATTTACAAATCACAATGCTCATAAATCACAACATGGCATGCAATAGTGCAGTATGCATAAATCATGTCATGATCCTAATACAGAAGACATATGAACATTTTCAAAGTTCAAATATCCAAGACATATATGATATCAAATATTCAAAGTTCTGATGTATAAAACATGTATGATATCTCTGTACCAAATCATGTTTAATGTTCAAAGTTCAAAATATGATATTCTAAAGAAAGGGTTTGATAACAAATCTTTATCATAGCTCAGAACACAAATATGATAATCTAATATTCAAATCACATTTGATCAAAGCTCAAATAACAATACTTTAGGAAAGTTCAAAGCACATATTTGATAATCTGATAATCTATTAATTGAATCATACTTGACCAAGTTCTAGAAACTAGGCTTTATCATCACTCAAAGCCTATTACAGATTTTGATAAATTGAACGTTCAAATCATACTTGATCAAGTTCTAAAAATAGCATCACTCAAAGCCCATCACAAATCTAAACAAGATGGCATAATCATATCGAACTCATCAACAAAGACTTATCCCAATATAGCTGTTCAATGAGTCGAACGTCCCTAGGCAAAGGCGCTACCTATGACCATAGATCTCCAAACTCCAACTTCACTAATCAGGTGTAAACTAGGACTCGTCAATGACCATTGTTGAACAAGCATCTAATATGTCATGCTTTCACAACACACTCCAAGCAAGCATGTCCAATAGTGCTTTATTGACTTCAAGAATAGCCATAATCTCAAATTTTGAAATTTTGAAAGTTCTAAAAGTTCTGAAGTTCAAATAGTTCACATGTTCTGAAATCATAAAAGATGTGTCAGGCTTTCTCAACTCCACTTATGCACAAGCATCATACCACATGCCATTTCAACACATGTCCAATAGATTCAAAAGTTCTCGTATGTGTATTTATAAAGCAATGCATAGATTTCAAATCTCATAAATCCCATGCTATGCATAAGTATGTCAAATGCAATTAAAGCATGGCTCAATGCATACATTCAAAACTAAATCTCATTTATACAAGCTTTAAGCTAATGCACTAAACGTGAGTCTCATAACCACAACGTCATGGTTGCCAATCACTCTGCCCAATGCATGCCATCCAATGGCAGACCATGAATCAAATTGCAAGCTTAACATGCTCTATCAAATTGTCACATACATCATACCAAGCAAGACTAAACTGAATGCCCTATGCTAGAATTTTCAATGTCTCAATTTTCAACTTATACATCAATTTGGCTTAGACATAGCATTGATATTATTCATTTGAATAACATACTATCACATGCACCTCATGGGCTACTATACCCTTATTAGGCAGTAATGGCTCACTTCACACACGCATCATCTCAAATCACAATTTTTAACTTACAATAGCTAATGCCTAAATAGGATGATACTAAGATCAATCTTATATAAATAACTTACCAAGCTATTATGCTTAGAGAATATAATGCCTTGGCCAAATGTGCAAGTCACCACCTTAGGTGATTTTTCTACAATTTCAAAACATCAAATAGCTTAGCATAATCTCATATACATTATAGAAATTAGATTGAATCTAATTGAATCAATCTCATCACAGTGTCTCTTCTTGGCCGTGAGCTTCACCTATGGTTTCCTTGTGCTTTTCTACATTTAAATCATACAACACTTAATATCCATCATATATATAATCATAGTTCCATAGATTCATTAAATACACTATAATCTTAACCTTAGTCAAGCCTGACCAAAATTGGAAAACTTCCTTCCTTAGAGGTTTTCTACAAACTAACACTATAACACATCTTAAAATCATCATATAAACCACATATGTATAGATCAAACCAAAGGAACAACTCCTTACCACTTTTCTTTGCTTGGCCGAACCTATGCTCAACCTAATATAAGTTAAACAAAGTTGATTTGGTGATAATAAGTGTAAGATAATTATTACATGTCTTTAAAAGACTATGAAATATCATTATATTATTGGTGCCTAAGACACTTGCTTTTTAGAATCATTCTAATATAAGTTATTCAAAAGAAGCTCTTGCCACTTCTTTTATTTATAGCCATTAAAAGTAGAGATGTCAAATGGGCCATGCTAAGCTGGTATGACTCATTTAAATATTAGTCCATGTGTTAATGAATTGTGCTGACACAACATTATTTTTTTTATAGGCCATGTTGGCACAGTCTATGAAAATTAAGGGCATGGCCCAGCATGGCATATGGCCTATATCCCCAATGGGTTGTGTTGGGCTAGGCATGACACTATTTTTCATGTCATATCATGTCAAGCCTAATCCATCAATAATTATTTTAGACCTTTTATCTTTATAATTTGTTTTTATGAGATTTTATATATTATATATATATATATATATAAAACGTGACATATTATATATTTTGTATTCAAAATGAAAGAATTATAAATCTATGTATTAATAATTCAAATATTTCATAGCTATATTTATTAAATATATAATTTTATTCTATAAATTACCAATAAATATAAAAAATATAGATTAATCATAAATAAAAATTAACATGAATAGATATATAGAATCAATAAATTGAGTCCAAAATCCTATTTATAATAATTATGGGCTAATATGACATGGCACACGGGCTTGTATGCCATGCTAACCTGCATACCACGTGCTAACACTGACTCTTAATGGGTCGTGCCTTATTGATCCATGTGCCTTGAAACTTGTAATCCGACACAACACACATATATGTGTCGTGCTTGGCCTAGCCCACTTAGTTAACAATGAATTGTACTAAACACAACTCACACTGTGCCGAATTATATCGTATCATAAGCCACCTAATTTGTTTAACACCTCTAATTGAAAGTGAGAAACAAAAATAATGACACTAGCAATTTATACCTAATAGTAGACAAATTGGAAAGTTGTATTAATTGCACAATTTTTTTTCAATTTTTATTGTACTTTGAACATCATATGACGCTAAGTTCAACGACCCTAAAAGAACTAGCTAATTTGTACTTTGAAAATTACAACTTTTCTTACCGATGAGCCGACTCTTTCTAGAATGTCCCTACTGCTGTATGAATAGGGAGAATGATGAATTTGAAAATGGATCAATCCAGTTCGCAACTTGACATCAGCTTTCTCAAATTAAATTAATTATTAATTCT
This sequence comes from Heritiera fomes, assembly GCA_032173925.1. Lineage (NCBI taxonomy): Eukaryota > Viridiplantae > Streptophyta > Magnoliopsida > Malvales > Malvaceae > Heritiera > Heritiera fomes. The sequence continues at coordinate 19,578,608 of JAPDPM010000001.1, read as the reverse complement.
CATCAAAAAAATTAATTATCATCTCACTTCCATTTTCATTGCTTTTCTTTAGATGACCCAAAATCATGTCCTATTTCTCTTTTTAAACACCTACAACTCTTACAGCATATTTGGTTGGCTAAATAAAATAAAAGAGAAATGAAATAGATATTTCATCAAAATAGAAAAAAAAAGAAAAATAAAATAAAATATTTGTTATGGAGTTTTGTTCATTGAAATAGAATATAATAACAAATAGTATTAATATATTTGGTTAATTCAAAGAATATGATTGAAGTAAACTTAAAGATCATTACCTTTTATTAAATTAATTGTAATTTATTGTAAAGATAATATTAATAGTAATTAATAAATAAAAATTTATTATTAATTTAGAATAATTATTGATTATTATGATTGCTATTAATAAATATAACTAATTATTAATTGTAAAGTATTAATTAATTATTAATTACCAATTATGATTTAATTAAAATTTATAATTTTAGTCAATTACTAATTATGACTGTGAATTAATTTTAATTACTCCAAAAGTAATTATTAATTATGAAATAATTATTTAGTAATTAATTAAATATTAATAATTAATCACAAATAATTAATTATTATTCATAATTCATAATTAATTATTAATTTCATTATTACTTATTAATTACTAATTATTTATTCATTAAGAATATTCTTTTTCTTTATTCCATTTCTTTTTGCAATTTTTTAAAACACTTGCGTTTTATATGAAAATTTATGAGTTGTAACATTTATGAAAGGAATTTTATAACTTAATATAAAATTACAAAAAAAATCAATTTTTTCTTAAACTCTATAAAAAGTAAAATTAAAAAAAAAAGAAATAAAACGAAGAAAGAGTAATTTGTATGAAGATTTTTTTAATTTCAATGAATAAAAGTCCATTTGGATAGAAGTGGTAAGAATAAAAACAACAACGTTGTGAGATAATTACTGTAATGATTAAATTATATATTGTTTCATTAAGAATATTCTTTTTCTTTATTCCATTTCTTTTTGCAATTTTTTAAACACTTGCGTTTTATATGAAAAATTATGAATTGTAACATTTATGAAAGGAATTTTATAACTTAATATAAAATTACAAAAAAAAATCAATTTTTTCTTAAACTGTATAAAAAGTAAAATTAAAAAAAAAAGAAATAAAACGAAGAAAGAGTAATTTGTATGAAGATTTTTTAATTTCAATGAATAAAAGTCCATTTGGATAGATGTGGTAAGAATAAAAACAACAACGATGGTGAGATAATTACTGCAATGATTAAATTATATATTGTAGTGGTAAAATTAAAATCAATGGTAAAATATATATTTAGATATAAATTTAGCCGTAACAATTAAATGAAGTATATCGAGGAGAAAAAATGATAAGGTTATTAAATTAAAATTTGTAGAATTATTTGAAATTTTATGGAATTAATCAATAATTAAAAATGTCACATCCTAAACTTATATTTTTGCATACTTTTCCATATTATTTATATGGTTGGGCTATCTGCGATGTCTTACTTTCCTCTTTCTTCATATATCGAAACTAAATATACAATGAATGTTTTTTATTACTTACATCCCCTGTATAATTTACAACACAGTAGTACTGTAAAACATTGTCTAAACATATTAAATAAATGATTATACCTCTAAGGTATTAGCTCGCTACTTCGAGGCAATTACTGCGCAGCCAATAATCCCCAGATGCTAATCAAGTAGTCATTGGAAATAATCTGTAGATGTTAAAAATAATAGGGTGAGCAAACCATGACTCAGTAAGAGAATTGTAAACAAGCTAAATACTCCGAAATCTATATGCCATGAAATCCATATTTTTCCTATAGGTACTCTAAGGACCGAAATAAGAAAGATATTATAGTCGGCTAAGCAACCAGATGGAGTAATGGGAGGTATTTTAGAATACCCTACGTGCTCCAGTACCTAGTAGCGACTATAAAGAATAATTTATTGATTTGTGAAAACAGTCATTTCCATATACTGTCACATATTCATTAAAATGATGCTTTTATAAAAATAAAGCATTTAAAATTGTTGTTGCCAAAAACAACAATAAATATTTGCTGATGTCGGATCCTCGATCTTCGCGTTAGTTTGTCTTCAAGAATTCTGCAAGAGAGAAGACCATCAGGGGGCGCAGGGGTTTTCCCCTGCGCACGCACTCCGATGCTTAAGTCAGACAGGGTTTTGGCAGGGTTTCAGTAGGCAAATAGAGCTTAGGGTTTAAGAATGATACTTGTGACCTATTTATAGGAGTTATTTTGCGCATAATTACCTTTAAGCCCCACAGCTTAAATAATAACCCAGTGGATCATTTCTGGGCCTTTTGAGTCCTTTTTTCTCTTGGGCTTAGATTATCATTTGACTCAATGGTCTTCAACTTGATTTATAGAAAAGCCCAGTAATAATTGATCTAGTCCACATCAAAAATAAAATAAACTAATTTCATATATTCTTTAAAAGAATATTAGTTTAAAGAACTCGTATTTCTCATTTAAAATTTCATATCACATATCACGGTATAAACCATAAATAGTAAAGTACTTATGTATTACTATAAATTGTTATAAACCATATCCCTTTTTCATATAAAAACATATTCGTATTCTTTTCATTTCAACACATATCTCATATCACATGTCATTTTATATTTCATCAAGTAGAGACTAAGGCATCACCCAAAAAATATCATGTTAGAGAAAAGATATCCTGTAGGGTAATAATAATAATGTCAGACCTATGACCATAGTCTATAGTAGCCCTTGGTCAACACTGATCAGGTGCTAACTGGGACTGCATACATATCACATGTCACATATCATATATTATCTGTCACATATCGGCATGATATGGAGCCTAGAAGTCTCAAAACAAAATTTTCATACTCTTTTCACCTTTATGGAAAATAAGAAAATTTATTAAATCTTCAACCAATTCCATAAAGGATTTTTAATAAATCAAATAGTGAATATTTTGGAAATCATTTATAAAATATTCACTCTTTATCATTTTATCTCATAAATCATTTTATTTGCTGTAAAGCATATAAGAGGAATTTTCAAAGGCATTGTTCTCATCAAAAATTGAAACATGAATATTTAATTAATATTTTTCAGTATATTCATGTTTTATAAAAAATAATAAATTCCTCAATTTCAAAGCTAGCAAATTATCAATTCATGAAATTAAATATTTTCTAACATTTTTGGAAAATACTCTATAATTTTTCAACAACATTTTAGCTGCTATTGCCCTAGCCTCCCTGCAAGGTAAACACAGTTCAAATTTTTCGTAACAGCCTTATTTCCACATATTTTCATGCAATTCATTTCAAAAATATTCATACTAAATTATTTGCATAATTTATATGCATTCAAAGTATCACCACAGATCATATACACATTTCTTACCTGTATAGCGTATATGGACTTCTGGGATGCACCACTCGCTATCCAAATTTCCCGGGCTGCAAACAATTCCATTAAAATTATTAGCTCATTTAATACTTATTTTGAGTTATTATTTATTTCTAAGTGCAACCTTACTAGACACTGCAACTATTTTTGCAGTATAAATTCTACCGGCATTATAGCATAACTTTTTCGTTTTGTGTCGGATTTAAAATCCGAGCATACCGACAGACTCCTTGTAATCCCTACAGTCATAATCTATCCTTAAACCATTAAAATCAGCCATGGATGGCATTCTTTACCCCTTGGCTGAAATCGCTCTTTGCCATTTCTTATGGATTTTCAACATGTCAATGGTAAATCTTTATGGGTTTGTATATGGTGCACTGACAGTGTATAGTTTCTATAAACTGTCAATGTACCAAAGGTTGACACCTCATCAATAAGCCCTTATGGGCAAATTAAAAAAAATTTATTTATATTTACAAATAAGGGCCTATTGATGAAATGTCAACCTCTAATGCATTGATAGCGTATAAAAACTATACACTGTCAGTATATCATATATATATATATATATATATATATATATATATATATATATATATATCCGATCTTTATTCTACCATGCTTGTTGACTAATTTGGCATGCATTTAATGCATGAAAACACATGTATTCTACATGCTCCATCAATGGCCGAAACCCCTCCAATGGGTATCATCTTATTTAGCTCAATTCCATTAAATCAAATGATATATTCATGCTTAGCATACTTAGATCTATAGAAATTTACCATGAAAAGTCAAAAAAGCACAAACATAATGACTTACCAAGCTTGGCCGAAACTTTGCTCTTCCTTTTCTCATTGTATTCTCCTTCTTTTAATGAAATATTGACTTCTATGGAGAGAAGAAATGGAATAGATAAATTTTTTAGAAAAAATTTTGGCCAAAATGTCAAATTTGGTGGCTGTTATATGACTTTCTTTTCTTTTTTTTCTTTTGGGTGAAAATGGCGTGGGATGGCTGATGTAGATGGAAAAACAGTGGCCGGCTGTCAGCTGAAAAAAAGGGGAAAATTCTGGAAAATTAGTTAATTATCGAAATACCCCTAATTAAAAAAATTTGACTCACGTTTTACACATCAATGAAATGATTGTCTTTTTTTTTTTTTTTAACCAGCCCATCATGAAAAAACATTTGGGATGTCTTGCCGTGGTCAAATGCAATTGCAATAAAAAAAAAAGTGCATAATCGCACCGGAACTAAGAAAAGTTCAACGCCTCGAGAGCCTTGTCATAGTGACGAAAATATGATTAAAGTAAGAAAAGTTGAGCAAACAAGATAGATGTTTGACTAGAACCTGTCAGAAAACCAGTAAGTTTGGTTATTTTATATCTCAATAGACAAAAAGTTAATAAATGCAATGCAAATCCAGCATGCTCATTGAAAACAAAGAATTATGGGAAAAATCAGTGGCTCAAAGCTATTAGTTCTTCTTCATCTATGTTGGTGTTGTTTAGAATTTGGCACTGCCGCTCTTGACACCATCACATCATCGAACTCCATCAAGTATCCTGAAGCTATAACTTCCAACAATGGGCTTTTCCGGTTGGGATTCTTCAGCCTTGCTAATTCTACCGATCGCTTTGTTGGAATATGGTACAACAATAAAGGCATCCCTGAAGAATCTATCATTTGGGTAGCCAACGGAGACAAACCCCTCAAGGATGAATCTGGGGTTATTATGATATCCGAGGACGGTAACATTGTTGTTTCCAACGGACAGAAGGAGATTCTTTGGTCGTCAAATGCTACAAATCGAGCGGTTGTGAATGCAAGTGCTCAGGTTTTAGACACTGGAAACCTTGTGTTGCAAGATAACACTACAGCAGCGGGCGTACGCCTATGGGAGAGTTTCCAACACCCTTCTAACGCGTTCGTGCCAACCATGAGAATCAGTACAAATGTTAGAACAGGTGAGAAAGTGCAGGTGACATCATGGAAAAGCTCAACTGATCCGACTGATGGTAGTTTCTCTCTGGGTCTTGAGCCTCTCAACGTTCCTCAAGCTTTCATTTGGAACCATACGAGGCCATATTGGCGCAGTGGTCCATGGAATGGTCAGATCTTTACCGGCTCACCAAACATGAGTTCTTTTGCTGGTAATGGATTAAGTCTTGTGGATGACAACGAAGGAACAATTTATATTACTTTTTCTTTTTCTGACAATTCTTTACTGGTATACATTATCTTGGATCCGCAAGGAAATCTAGTTCAACGCAATTGGGATGATGAGAAGGGGAATTGGATTAATACGTCAGCTATCCAAACGGAGTGTGATATTTATGGCAAGTGCGGGGCATTTGGGAGTTGTGACCCTCAGAACCCATCAATTTGCAGCTGTTTGAGAGGGTTTGAGCCCAAGAATATGGATGAATGGAACAGTGGAAACTGGACTAGTGGATGTGTGAGGATTAAACCACTGCAGTGCGAGCAAATCAAAAATGGCAGCAAATCTGGAAAAGAAGATGGGTTTTTGAAGCTAGAGAGCATGAAAGTGCCAGACTTTGCAGAGTTGTCAACTAACCAGGAAGAAGAATGCAAAGACCAGTGCCTGAACAATTGCTCATGCATTGCTTATGCATTTGGTGCTGGTATCGGTTGCATGTCATGGAGCAAAGACTTGATTGACATACAGAAATTCTCCGGTCAGGGCCTAGATCTTTACATTCGCCTGGCTGGATCAGAGCTTGGTACAATTCCTTTATTACCATTCTAGTGGATAGACAAAGATTGAAGGTCAATTTTTCTTTCTATTCTGTTTAGTCTAGACAGATTAATTTTACAATTTCTTTTTATCCATTTTGCAGATAAAAAGAACATAACTATTATCATCATAATAACAGTGGTAATCGGAATAATTATCATCATTGCCACCTGTATATTTTTCCTACTGAGGTGGAAGGCCAAAGATAGAGGTATTGTCCACTGCATTGGTACCGCCATGGTCTGAAACATGACTTCCTTTATGCAACTCAAGGTGTTAATTTCTCTCTATTTGATCAGCTATGACAGAGAAAAGTGACGAGATGCTGCTTTTTCATAAAGGGCGAGCACAGGCAAAATTTTCTGGTGATTGCATGCTTGAGGACAACATAAAACAGGTCAAACTTCATGAGCTACCAGTTTTCAAATTTGAGGATCTTGCGACTGCAACAGCAGACTTCAAGCTTTCAAATAAGCTAGGGGAGGGTGGTTTTGGTCCAGTGCACTGGGTAAAATTGTTGGTTTTTAGCCAATTTGAATTCAGGTCTGGCAAATGACATTTGGACTTTACAAAGCTGATTCTTTTCTTTTCAGGGAAAGTTAACTGATGGGAAGGAAATTGCAGTGAAGAGACTGTCAAGAGCTTCCGGACAGGGCTTTGAAGAACTTGCAAATGAAGTATTGGTGATTTCTAAACTTCAACATCGAAATCTTGTTAGACTCTTGGGTTGTTGCATTGAAAGAGAAGAAAAGATGCTGGTCTATGAGTACATGCCCAACAAAAGCCTGGATGCATTTCTCTTTGGTATTGAACACTCCAACCTGAAACATTCGTTTTTGATGTTTACATTGCCTTGCTTCTAGGCTAAATGACATAATGGTGTTTTTTTGTTCTGTGCTTTTTCTTTCCTTAAAGATCCAGCCAAACAAAAACTCTTGGATTGGAAAAAACGCTTTAATATTATTGAGGGAATCAGTCGAGGACTTCTTTATCTTCACAGAGACTCCAGATTGCGAATCATACATAGGGATTTGAAGTCAAGTAATATCTTACTAGATGAAGAAATGAACCCAAAAATCTCAGACTTTGGAATGGCTAGGATTTTTGGAGGCAATGAAAACCAAGCCAACACAAGAAGGGTAGTAGGAACATAGTAAGTAGCTACAAACCTCATTCATGAAACTCCGTAATAAGACTAATAAGACTAACTTCATCTTAATCTGCAGTGGCTACATGGCTCCTGAATACGCAATAAGAGGACATTTTTCGGAGAAATCAGATGTTTTCAGTTATGGTGTTCTATTACTAGAGATCATTAGTGGAAGAAGAAACACAAGCTTTTACAACAATGAGCATTCTTTTAGCCTTCTAGGATATGTAAGTTCGAACTTTACTTGACCATTGACCTATTTGTTTCATTAAAAACAGATTCATTAACAAGTGAGTGTTTACAACTTTCAGGCATGGAAGTTATGGACTGGAGACAACATTTTGGCATTAACAGATGTTGCAGTTGCTTCTAATCAATGCCATTATAACGAAATACGGAGATGCATACATGTGGGATTGCTCTGCGTAGAAGAATTTGCAGACGATAGGCCGACCATATCCACTGTCATTTCGATGCTTAACAGTGAGATTGTAGATCTTCCTACTCCCAAGCAGCCTGCTTTCACCGAGAGACGGATTGCATTGGATGGAGAATCCCTTCAAAATAATCGAAATAGATGCTCTCTAAATGATGTGACTGTTACCGATATTGAAGGCAGATGATGAGAAGCAAAGCAAGTTCTGTATAGGTTATGTTCCATTTGGTTACTAATTCATTGTATTAACAACTTACTGTTTATTTTCATCTAGGAACCTAATCCAATTTTTGCGCATGGAAGTTCTGTTAAAACCATCATCTATTGTCTATGCTTGGGAATATTACAAATATCGAGTAATATAAAGAATTGCATATTAATAGTACTACTAAAACACTATTTCCATCCGTTATTTGATGTAATATTTATGCCAGAAGGAAATTGAAATAGAAGCTTCAAGACATCAACCAATTTTTATAGAAAATGGTCAATAATGCGACAAAAGACCAGGCAATCTTCTTTTTTCCCGGAGTTTGCTTTATGTTACTTTCTAACAGGTTTTTCTGAGAAAATCCCTGGAAATGCTAGTATATTGTAAGCTTCTGACAAATATAACTATAGGTCAATGCAGTTCAGAAAACTTTGCCCGGATCAAATTATTTGCATTGATATTTAATTTCAAAGATTAGCCGCCTATGATATCATCTTCCTTGATAACGTTCAAGGCCAAGAGAGTCCTGCCAAGCAAGGGGGTTGGTGAATAAATAGAAAATAGTTTACTAATGAATTAAAAAGGGAAGAAAGGTCTGACTTAGACTAATCTGACTTAGACTAAACTATTAATTAATATATTTATCATCTGAAAATGGTGTGTATGGATATTTTACTTCGTCAAAGAAGATAACCTAGAGACTAACAACTTCTTATAATTTATGCCACAAGTGCTAAAAAAACGAGGACTATAGAAAGCAATCAAGAAACAAATGTTCATTGTATCCTTTAGAACATTCAAAAGTTTAGTTCGGCATTTATGCAAGTCTTGCATGCCCTTGAAAAACAAGGACTATGGGAATAATCTGTGGCTCAACAATATTTTTTTCTTTTGTAACCATATGTAGCATCATTCACTCTAAAGTCTAAGACTATAAACTTGTCCGGGGTGGGAGTGATGCTCTCCCAACAGTGCAACAACATTTGTTCTTCTTCATCTATATATCCTGCTTTTGTTTAGAATTTGGCACTATCCTAGATGGTATCACATAACCTATATCCATCACGGATCCTGAAGTTATAAACTTTCAGCAATGGTGTTTTCAGATAGGGATTTTTCAGCCTTGCTAATTCTAGCAATCGCTACCTTGGAATATGGTATAGTATTGGCAGTCCATCAAATTCTGTCATTTGAATAACCAACAAAGACAAACCTCTCAAAGATGACTCTGGGATTGTCATGACACACTGGACGGTAATCTTGCTGTTTTGAACGGGCAGAATGTAAGGACCTGGCATACCCACACCTCTCGTTGGCCAAGGATCTACTTTCAGTAGTCAGACCTTACTCACAACGTACTATTCGCTTTGGAAGTCCCCATAAACCTCTCACAGTTTTGTCAGAACGTGATGGGAATACTCGAATTTTGTCACTCTCAATTCATGTCCAAAACGACTCAAACCCTTAACTTTATTAAAGTTCAGATCACTCTTAACCATTAAGCTTAGCGCATTTATTGAAAGAACTTGGCGTACCCACACCTTTTGTGGTCCAGGATCTGCCTCGAATAGTCAGACTTTACTCATAACGTACTGTCCATAACCATAGGTGCTATGATCCTATCAACGATGCCATTATGCTTTTCGGAGCAGGCTGTCCTGTCCGGTCCATATTTTGTATTCTGCGTTAGTTTGAAGCCATCTGGAGCAATTGTGTCCGGTGGACAAAGGTAGGACCCATCGATGTAACCCGTTAGATCATTGCCACACAGCTACGTAATAAGTTGGGCTCTCCATGTAAGGCATGGGCTGTTGCCATTAAGTTTGAATAAAACTTTTGACTTTATAAAAAAAATCCTTTCCACCGAAAGCCGAATTGGATGGTCCTCCTCGCTACTCCTGTCGTTGTATTATTATTTTTCAAATGATTTAAAGTTTTATTTGATTGGAAAAATGAAAAAAAAGAAAGATAAAAAATTTGTTAATGATTAAGTTACAAAATAAAAAAATAATTATAAAATTTAACCATCAAATTATCAAATTTTTCATCTTCATTTTTTTTCATCATTTTTACTGAGTAAAGCCTAAATGTAAAAGACATTGTTTTCAGATTAATCATAGCATGAGGATATAATCACAATAAATGTAAAAGACATTGTTTTCAGATTTATCATGGCATGAAGATATAATCACAACATCTAAATCATGAAAATCAGCCAATTAAGCCAATAAACAAAAGACAGATATAGCCGATTGATATAACTATGACGCAAGATTCATTATTCAGGATTATTTCAGCCCAGGACACATTATTAATTCCTTATTTGTTCTTGTGAACAGTCGAACATGAGAATTTAACAATGAAACAAAGAAAACGAAGTGGGAAAAAGAGTCCTACTGGGTTGTCTTCTTTTCACTGAGATGCTTCCCAATTGCTTCGGCCATAATTTCCAGGGGCTTGATACTCACAAGGGAAGCTACTTCTGCGAGCTTGTCATCTACTTCATACTCTATGGATGACCTGATGATACATGATTCGGAATCTTTCTCCAGAATTTCCAAGCGAAAACGGGAAGGATCAAGTCCAAGAGCCTTGTATCCTCCTTCAATGGGTTCAGTTTCTTTAACTCGATTATCATCGTCAACCTTTGTGAATCTTTCAATCATAGAACCACTTATAGGACTTCCTACGAGGATTTTATTGGGAATAAATCAGTCACACCAAAATTCAAATCATAGATTAGCAAAACGCATTGGCTACTTGATTCCCATTATACAGTTCAAGGTTAATGAGTTTTTACAGATGAATCTACAATTCTATTAATTACTTCTACCATATCTATATACATACCTGGTGGAAATGTGAGTTTGACAATGGTTCCAACGCCTCCATCACCTTCTATAACTTGTACCCTTCCAATAACATCCGGCAGTAGTTTATCGACGAGCCTTCCGAGCTCCAGACCACGGTATACATCCCACACGACAGCAGCCGGAACAGCAACCTCAGTATCCTGTGAGAGATGGCCGTGCATTTTTTATATGTACAATATTTCTCTCTGATTGTTTTGCTCGAAGTTTAGGGATTTTGATCCCTTCTCTTGCCGGTTCATTTATATGTAGCATTGTGATCTTTTCTTTTTCTCTTTTTATTTTTAAAATTTTTTTTGACATATATAGCCTTGTGATCTATTACCTGCATACTAGAATTGATAGTATATTATTTTATAAGGCCATGGATGAGTTATAGGATAGAATGGTTGGTGTATAGGAGGCAGAATAAGATAATTAAATATTTTTAAAAAAGTAAGAATTATTTTTGAGCTCATGTTATTAAGTAATAGATATTTTTATTTTATTTCTAAATTTTACTTTTAAAAATTAACATGAAATTTTAATAATATAGCAATGGTTATTGATTAAATGATTTTACTAAATTATCTTTCTCTTTTTTTAATTTCTTATTGTTTACTACTTTTTTTCTTTTTTCTTTTCTTTTTTACGTTTTCTTCATTTCTTTATTTCTCTTTCTTTTTTTTTCTCTTTTTTAATAAAGAAAATATAGTTTAGATAAAATAATAATTTTTGAAAAATTAATGCTTTTCATTTTGTTAAATAATCAACGCTTAAAACCATTTTTGCAAAATAACTTTTAAATATAAAATTATTGCAAATTATATATTTGTTTTTAATTTATAAAATTGAACCTTTAAGTTTAGCTAGTATTTTTTTCTTATTTTCAAAATTTATTTTTTTATTTTTATGTTCTCTTTTAATTTTTATTTTAGATTTTTTTTCTTTTTCTCCTGTAGGCAATAAGAGAAAAAAATTAAAAATTAAAATAAAAAAATATATTTTATTGAAAAATAACAGTACTTTTTAAAACAATCATCTTATTTGAAAATTTTATTTTTCTAAAATAAATATAGTTAACTTAAAATCATAAAAATTATTTAAATCATAAAAAGAAATAAAGAAAGAAAAAGAAAAAGAAGTAGAAATGCAAAGAAATATTTTTAATAAAATTTTTGTAACAAATTCAGTGTTTTTTAAACATTTATTTTTTAAAAATATCAATATTTTATTGAAACTCTAACTTTCTTTTCAAAAAAATAAATTTAATTTTAACTATAGAAAATTAATAATATTTTTTTGTTAAAAATCTTGAATAATATTTATTAAAAATTATAAATTTAAATTATAGTTAATTTAATTTGTGTATTTTTTGTTGGATAGCTTGTAATAAATACAAGGGAACAAGTTCCCACATTGCTTATAAAAGTGTAAAGTGATTTATTTATAAAGGGAAATCAACTCTTAAGAGTAATTTGGAGTCAAAGAGGAAATGGGCTTTGACCATTTGGCTTGGGCTTGAGCTTGCTTGGCTTGGGCTTGGTCTTGCTTGGCTTGGGCTTTGACTAGAGCTTGGCCTATTTTAAAAGTCAAAGATGGGCACTTGGGCACTTGGGGCACTTGGGCTCTTGGCTCTTTGATTTAATCCGAATTTTTTATTTTTGACAGAAATAATTTAAATTCTTTTTTGAATTTAAAATTGTTTTAAACTGTTCCAACAGACATATTTTCAGTTATATGTCTGGAACAGTGATGTCTGAAATGAATGGTTGTTATTTAACAGAGAATCACAACCATTCATTTATGCCTCTTCATACTCTATATAAGAGTGATGATTTCCAGAAAAGAATTACTCTGCATTTTCTTACTTTTCACGAAATTCTAAAGGCTTTGTTGTATCCTGGAGTAACTTGCTTCTGTGTGAGGCAATATTACACTAAAAAAAGTGTAATTCTACACGCCTCAAAGCCATATACTCTGATTATTTTTCTAACAATTTGAGTGTAATATTGTTTTTGATATGGCAATGGTTACCAATCCTGTGTTTATCAATCAACAAGATCCTGTCAAGTTGAACCAGTTTGATGGGACAAACTTCACCAGATGGAAGGACAAGATGAAGTTTCTGTTGACAACTTTGAAGGTGTCCTATGTTCTGGATCCGAATTTGCAGCCACTGGCAGATCCTACACTAGAAGATACAGATACAGTGAAGGAAGAAAGAAAGAAACGTGCAGAAGATGAACTGGTGTGTCGTGGTCACATCCTCAACTCTCTTACAGACAGACTTTATGATTTATACTCCAACTATACATCACCAAGAGAGATATGGACTGCTTTGGAAACAAAATACCAGAACGAGAAAAAAGGTACAGATAAATTCCTGGCATTAAATTATTTTGATTTCAAGATGACTGATAACATGCCAGTCATGGATCAAGTCCATGAACTACAAATACTGGTTTCCAGACTTAGAGATTTGGAAGTGATTGTTCCTGACACTATACAAATCGGAGCAATTATGTCCAAGTTGCCTCCTTCATGGAACAATTACAGGAAAAAGGTCCTGCAGACACCGGACAGTTTCACACTGGAACAATTCCAGACTCATCTGCAAATTGAGTGTGAAACTCGTCTCAGGGATGAGAAACTCCAGAAAGAGAAGGTAGTGAATTCAAATGGGAATTCACAAGTAAATGCCATAGGGAGCAATTCTGGAAAGTTTGCAAACAAGTCTGGAAAGAATCAGAACAACTTCAAAGTCCAGAAAACTGGTGGATTTAAGAAGTCCAACAATTATAAGAAGAACAAGGCCTGCTTTCATTGTGGAAAGAAGGGGCACTACATTAAAGAATGTAGAGTCAAAATTGCAGAAGACAAGAAGAATAAAGACAATGATTCTAAACAATCTGCTCAAGCCAATATGGTTGTTGAAGATGACATGAACTTTGTTGCCATGATTACTGAATTGAACATGGCAACAAGTGCAGGAACCATGGAGTGGTTTCTTGATTCTGGAGCCACAATTCATGTCTGCAACAACAGGGAATTCTTCAGCATTTACACTGAAGAAAACAGTGAAGTCTTTATGGGAAACCATGCTCCCGTCAAAGTGCTGGGAAAAGGGAGTGTGATGATTAACTTCACTTCTGGGCAGAAACTGACTCTTCTCAATGTGCACCATGTTCCTGATGTCAAGAGGAACTTAGTTTCTGCAAATCTGTTATGCAAGAGAGGCTTTAAGATTGTTTTAGAATCTGATAAGTTTGTAATATCTAAGAATGGTGTGTTTGTAGGAAAGGGATATTCCCTTGATGGCATGTTCAAACTCAGTATTAATAAAATAAATGTTGCTTCTGCTTATATCGTTGAATCTTCTATTCTGTGGCATGCTAGATTAGGACATTTAAATTATGCTATGATTAAATACATGACAAATCATAATTATATTTCTTGTAAGCATGATCACCATGATAAGTGTCAAATCTGTGTAGAAGCTAAGATTACAAGAAAGCTTTTTCCTAAAGTAGAACATGAAACAAAATTGTTGGAACTAATTCATTCGGATATTTGTGAATTAAATGGAAAATTGACTAGAGGAGGAAATAGATATTTTATAACTTTTATAGATAATTGTTCACTTTTTACTAGTATTTATTTACTAAGAAACAAAGATGAAGCTTTTGATAAATTTAAGGAATTTAAATCTAAAGTAGAGAATCAAAAGGAAAGAAAAATTAAAATTATAAGGAGTGATAGAGGTGGTGAATATTTCTCAACTGATTTTGATAAATTCTGTGAAGATCATGGAATAATTCACCAAAGGTCAGCTCCATTTACACCCCAACATAATGGTTTGGCAGAAAGGAAAAACAGGACCCTAGTTGATATGGTTAATGCAATGATTTTAAATGCTGGATTACCTTTCAACTTGTGGGGTGAAGCTTTACTTACTGCCTGTTACATACATAATAGGGTTCCTTCAAAGAAGACACATATCTCACCATATGAAATCTGGAATGGAAGGAAACCAAATTTAAGTTATTTTAAAGTGTGGGGGTGTATTGCTTATTATAGACTTCCTGATTCTCAAAGGACTAAATTAGGTTCAAGAGGAATTAAATCTGTTTTTGTAGGTTATGCACAAAATTCAAAAGCATATAGATTACTAGATATAGAATCTAATGTTATTGTAGAGTCTATACATGTTGAATTTTTTGAAAATAGTTTTGTGAAAAATCAAATTAGGCATGAACCAGAAAATGATCAAAATACGTCTACTGCCTATGATTCCTTAGTCAAACGTAAGGAAATAAGTGAACCATCTGAACCAAGAAGAAGTCAGAGGCCAAGAAAAGAAAAACATCTTGATTCTGATTTTATTTCTCCTGATCATATTACCTTTCTAGTTGAAGGTAGTAGAGATAGAATTATGAGAAAAGTGAAGGTATTATTAAACATTGAAGATGAGCCCAAAACTTTGAGTGAAGCTTTGACTTCAAGAGATTCAGCTTTCTGGCAAGAAGCTGTAAATGATGAAATGGACTCTATCATGTCTAATAATACTTGGATCTTGGTAGATTTACCTCCAGGATCAAAGCCTATTAAAAACAAGTGGGTTTTTAGGAGAAAGTACAATTCTGATGGTACTATACAAACTTTTAAAGCAAGATTAGTTGCTAAAGGGTTTACTCAAAGGAAAGGCTTAGATTATTTTGATACTTATGCTCCAGTAGCTAGAATAACGTCTATTAGAATTCTTTTTGCTCTAGCTTCTATATATAAGTTGCATATTCACCAAATGGATGTTAAAACTGCATTTTTAAATGGTGATTTAAAAGAAGAAGTTTATATGGAACAACCCGAAGGGTTTGTTTTACCTGGAAATGAACATAAAGTTTGCAAGCTTATTAAATCTTTATATGGCCTTAAACAAGCTCCTAAACAATGGCATGAGAAATTTGATTCTGCTATTTTATCCTTTGGTTTTAGGCATAATTCTGCTGATAAATGTATTTATTCTAAATTTACTAGTGATTATGGAGTGATTGTTTGTTTATATGTGGATGATATGCTTATATTTGGTACTAACATGTTTGGTATAAATGAGACTAAGAATTTTCTTACCTCTAAATTTAAGATGAAAGATCTTAATGAAGTAGATACAATTTTAGGAATTAAAATTACAAAGAATGATAATGGATTTTCATTAAATCAAACTCATTACATAGAAAAGCTATTAGATAAGTATCAATATCTTAAAATAAAAGAATATAGTACTCCATATGATTCAAGTATGAAACTTGTGAAGAATGATGCTAGACCAATAGAACAATTAAAGTATGCTAGTGTTATAGGAAGCTTGATGTATGCTATGCATTGTACTAGACCTGATATTGCTTACACGGTATGTAAGTTGTCAAGATTTACAAGTAATCCTAGTATAGCTCATTGGAGGGCAGTTGAAAGGGTACTTGGTTACCTTAAAAGAACTGCCAAATTAAGGTTGTGCTATACAGGATTTCCTGCTGTTTTAGAGGGTTATTCAGATGCAAGCTGGATAACAAAAGCTGGTGATAATATATCAACTACAGGTTGGATATTTACACTAGCTGGTGGTGCTGTAAGTTGGGCATCTAAGAAACAAACATGTCATGCACACTCAACTATGGAAGCTGAGTTTATAGCTTTAGCAGCTGCTGGTAAGGAAGCTGAGTGGCTAAGAAATATGTTGTTTGAAATTGAGTTGTGGCCACAACCAATGCCACCTCTTTCCTTACATTGTGATAGTGAGGCTACTATGTCTAGTGCTTTTAATAACATTTATAATGGTAAGTCTAGACATATAAGCCTAAGGCATGACTATGTTAGAGAGTTAATCTCAAATGGTACCATTACGATCATATATGTAAAGTCTGCAGAAAATTTGGCAGATCCTCTTACTAAAGCTTTGCCAAGGGATAAAGTGTGGAGGACTGCATGTAGTATGGGACTAATACATAACCCTTGAGACACCAATAATGGTAACCCAACTTTGAATTACCAAATCGGTAATTACTAAAGTTTAATGGGTAATAACAAGTCATTGATCAGTGTCTGTTGTGGCACTTATAAGAGGAGTCTCATACTTGAATTTCAAAAGAATGCCACTATTACATTGAGAGGTTGAGTTTAAGCTCTTAATGGAGATCATTCTGAAAATTGTCCAAAGTAATAGGGGCAATAAAAGGATCTCCACCTATGTGAATATGAAGTGGTGCCGCTTCAACAAGAGTTTAAGGGGTTTTACTCTTGAAATATTCACAGAAATTGGATTGCTAGCACATGGCCATTGAAATTGTGCTAGGAGCAAGTAAGAGTTTTGTGAAAAGTGACAGATTGATGTGTGTCGTACTTTCGATCCTAATAGTAAGAAGTCATGGTTTAATCTTAGGACACTATGTACTTTTATTAGCATCCTAAAGTACTTACACTAATTGAAGGTTTAAATCAATAAGATACCTTCTTGTATGCATCATATTTGTTGTATTACAAGCTAGTGGGGGATTGTTGGATAGCTTGTAATAAATACAAGGGAACAAGTTCCCACATTGCTTATAAAAGTGTAAAGTGATTTATTTATAAAGGGAAATCAACTCTTAAGAGTAATTTGGAGTCAAAGAGGAAATGGGCTTTGACCATTTGGCTTGGGCTTGAGCTTGCTTGGCTTGGGCTTGGTCTTGCTTGGCTTGGGCTTTGACTAGAGCTTGGCCTATTTTAAAAGTCAAAGATGGGCACTTGGGCACTTGGGGCACTTGGGCTCTTGGCTCTTTGATTTAATCCGAATTTTTTATTTTTGACAGAAATAATTTAAATTCTTTTTTGAATTTAAAATTGTTTTAAACTGTTCCAACAGACATATTTTCAGTTATATGTCTGGAACAGTTATGTCTGAAATGAATGGTTGTTATTTAACAGAGAATCACAACCATTCATTTATGCCTCTTCATACTCTATATAAGAGTGATGATTTCCAGAAAAGAATTACTCTGCATTTTCTTACTTTTCACGAAATTCTAAAGGCTTTGTTGTATCCTGGGGTAACTTGCTTCTGTGTGAGGCAATATTACACTCAAGAAAGTGTAATTCTACACGCCTCAAAGCCATATACTCTGATTATTTTTCTAACATTTTTATCAATAAAAAATTATTTATCACACTCTTAATTTTATATATAACAAATATGATGAAAAATATATAAAAATCAACCTATCTTATTTTTTATCATTATACACACCTAACAATATACAATGATATATGATCCAATTATATCTATATTCTTATACCATCATATATTTTTCTTTATCCTATACAACAAATATGAGCTAACATATATATATATATATATATATATATATATATATATTAAACACCCATGATGAACTTGTAAAATAAGAATATTAATTTAGAATAATCCCATTAAAATGAAAAAGTAAAAACAGCTCTTGAATTCATAATAGTATGCAATTCATTCTATTTTCAAGTCCCTTTGTAGTAAATAAAATAAAACAGTTAACTAAGTTATGAAAATTAAATACAATTATGACTTCCTGATGATTTAATTTACTACTAACAAAATTAGCAGTTAAGGCATTATTGATTAAATTAAAAATGAAAAGAAGTATAACAACCCAATGTTATGCAGTCAAAAATGAGACCAAACACAGAAGTAATTTAAGGGAATTTTTATCAAGAACAAAGTACCTGAGAAGCACTGAAAGAGAAAATAAGAAATAGGAATTACACGTGGAACACAAAAGAAGGCTTCCCTAGAATGAAACTGCAATACCGTTATAAACTCTAAGACAACTCTAGAAATAAAAAAGAAAAAGGAAAATCAAAAGCCATACCACAAAGAAAACTTCTAAATATACTACACTTTTTACCCTCGATACCCACACCGATAAGAACACTACAAAAACTACTCAATATACTCATCACATTTACACTTTTATACTCTTCCACTCTACCCATTCCTTACATCGTTTCTTCGTCTCCATGGTCGAGGTAGCAAGGGAACATGTGTTAGAATAGTCAAAACAAACGCCTTCTGCCCCTCACCAAGCAAGGTTAACCAAATACATAACAATATCCTAAAAGTGGGATGAGGCAGAGGTAATTGCTGAATGGCAAAGCAACTGATCATGAAAAAGAAAGAAAATCAATCAAGGTTTTCAAAGACAAATTGAAAGAAAACCAAGCAAAAGAAAGAAAGAAAGTTGGGATTGATCAAGAACAAAGATGCCCTCGTGCTTGGCAACAAGCGAGGCCAGGGACCTCGCACAAGTTACCCTGTGCAAAGCTAAGTCCCTTGTGTAGAGAGTCAAAACCACCGACGCAAAACCACATTGTCCAGTTCCTATCCCAAACCTAAAAAAACTCTAATATGGATGATACTTGAATTAGAGAGAACAGGCAGTCGTCAAAGTTGAAGATCAATAGAGATGAAAGAGTAGACGTTCGTACAAGATGATTGAGGGTTAAGGGAGTTTTCGGTGGCGATAAAGATTGAATTTGGAGATAAGATGGTGTAAGGTTAAAATTG
Organism: Heritiera fomes; assembly: GCA_032173925.1. Classification (NCBI taxonomy): domain Eukaryota; kingdom Viridiplantae; phylum Streptophyta; class Magnoliopsida; order Malvales; family Malvaceae; genus Heritiera; species Heritiera fomes. The sequence goes on along the minus strand of JAPDPM010000001.1, from coordinate 19,559,159 downwards.
TAAATGAATGTTGTATATGTAGTATTTTTTTTGTAGTCTAATTAAATTGTAGTGAAAAAAGTAACAAAGGTAGTAGATTTAGAATTTCTCTATTACAAATGGCAAAAACAAAGAAAAAAAAATATAGCTTAAGGGCACCTAGTTGAGCTTGCAACGAGCAGAAGAGAATGGGCAGAGCACTATAAGCATAGGCCAAAATTTCAGAAAAGGGTCAAAATCTAAAGGTGAATGAGGCAAGAAATCGGCAAAAAAGGAGGAAACATAAACGGAACCCACAAAAGCTCAAAATCCAAAGGAAAATAACCACAAAAATCAAAAAAGAAGAAGGGAAAATTATTGATAATTACCTGAGCAAGTAGAAGACGGTTTGATGCAAAGAAGAAGCACAACCTTTGGGGAAATGATATCTTCTTATTTTTTCTAAGAGGATGTAATCGATATAGAGACACTGATGGACTGAAAATGGGATTCGGTAGAGACTCGAGAAGAGGCATAGTACAATGATCTGGAAGCCTAAGACAACAAAAAGAATGACCAAACCCCATAGTAGTAGCCAAGAGATCCGAAATGGCGAGACACAAAAAAGGAATAAACGGGTCAATTCTAGACCCAAGAGAGTAACCAACCCAAAAGACTGAAAAGAGTAGGATGCAAGGACAAATGAAATAAAAATAGGGCAAGAACCAATTAGATGTCCAAATAGTATATAAAAGCACAGTGGAAATTCTAGAAGGAAAGAAATAAAGGGCCGAAAAGAAACACTGTGTATGATGAAGGCATAAACCGCAACCCTGCTTAGAGGAGTGAGAAGCATGGGTACGGTTGAACAAAGACCAAACTAAAGACACGCCCAAAACTAAATGAGACTAAAACCCAAGCAGAAATGATCGGCTTACTCATAAATGGACAACCAATAGCACAAAAAATGAAAGATGAACAGTGTAAAATGAATGAAGAAAGAATGAAGCATGGTGAGCTCGCTTAAATCTACAATTTTTATACATTCACACACACACACACACACACACACACACACACACACACACACACACACACACACACACATATATGATTCCAAGATGTCATGGCTTAAAATTTCTCATGATAATCATATTTTGATCCATCACAATATAAATAAATAAAACAAATAAAACAACCAATGTTTGGTTTTTTGAAAATATGCTATACTATCAATTATATAATTAATCGTTTGAGAGATATTAAAATCAAAGAAAGTAATATGATGATTGAATTCCACATTGATTACATGATGTAAATACTTCCCACATTGTACAAACACTTGTTATTGAATACATTTATAAAAACCAAAAGTAATTAGTATAATTGCCCTTCTACTCGAAGTAATATGGCTACCATTGAAGGGCATCATCCCAATCCTCCACTGGTGGGTAGCCACCAAAAGATTCTAAAATTTGACGATTCCCTCACTTATTGGGGCAGGTTGACCCCATCCTCTATGGATAGATAGCAAACTATTTCTTTGTTTCCTCATTAATTAATTTGTAAGCAACAAAATAATGGTGTTGTCTAGTCTCTACTAAAATAAATCATATATATATATATATATATATAAGTTGGAAAGCTACGTGCTCTCACCTTCACCCACGTCATTTTTTCACCTTGGCTTGCTTTTACCTTTCATCCGTTTACCTTCTTTCTTTGAGTTGTGTGTTAATTTGTAATTTTGAGAAAAATAAAGTAGGCACGCTGAATGTAGCGCATTACTCTTTTTCATCCGTTTTTTTTTCGACGTCTTCCAAATTATTTCTCTTTTCCATCACGATTCCATCTACTGACACCATCTGCATCTCTCATACCCTTTGTCTCATCTTTTCTTTCTAGCCGTAAATCGAAAAGCAAAGCTTGTGCCATTGATATGAATTTCGCCCATTTTTGTTGCCGATGTAGGTATGAGACAGAAAGGAGAGGAGAGTCGTGAAGGAACGTAACCGATAGATAGTCTATAAGTGTGACAATGTAACAGCCCGTTACCACATTTTTCACGCAATTTCTATACAACTTTTCCGGTTAGGCTGTCTGCGATGCCATCAACATTCTACAGTGATAGTAATAAATGATAAGCATTTATTAACAAATACGGAATATGAAATTCTTTTCATTATTCCTTACATCTGTCATCCCCTATTGTTTTTATTTCAATAAAGTAGTACTGTATACATATGTCTGAAATGTAAAAGAGAAGTGACTGTACCTGTCATAATTGACATAAGTTTGCCCCAACGCTATATACGTAGCTATACTCATCTGGGAGGCAATTCTCTAACTCCGTGTCTTTTTTATCTGTGAAGTTAAAATAAGGGGTGAGCGAATCACATGCTTAATAAAGGAGATATATGCTGCTTTATAAAACCAACACTATATACTACAAAGTATTTATTTTTCCTAAAATAATATCAAATAGGAAATTAGTGGTTATAGTAAACAGTACTCTTAATACACCATTCATGTCATTGGCTCAACAGTTTAATAAAATGAAGTAAACAGTAAATAGGATTCAATAAATCCTTTCGGTAAACAGAAGTCAGTAAGTTGAGACTAGGCAATAAATAAATCATGCTCTCATTGTTCCCCCAAGAACACAAGTCGTCCGCTTTTGGGGTGCACCGGTAGGCCATCGCCCCTTACAGCTATCTCAGCTAGATCTATGGCCACAATCTATAGGTGATCCTCGGGTCCACTTGCCAAGCGACCTCGAGACCTCTGATGACTTGGCGAGTCCATCAGCCTTGTGACGCCCTGAGGTGCACTCGTTGGTCCATCGACCCGAGCCACCGCCCCAGGTGGGTCACGCAATTACATGAATAACAATGCATGAACTCAGGGCCTAAAGTCTCAGAAATCACTTTATATCTCATGAAAACCTTTATGGAATTATTTCACCCATATTATCATTTTCTCAAAATGATTTGATTTCCAAAAGGGTTTTAGGCTTTCTGTTTACAAATGGCAGTTAAAACAACCCATTTTTCATATAAGAAAAATACCAATTAACTCAGTTCGCCATGGTCAGCTCGCCAATGGTCACTCGCCCATATTCAACTCGCCCCCGAAAAGGTTTCATATTTTCTAGTTTCAAAGATATTAAAAATAGCTTATTTTTCGTTGAGAAAATGCAAATTGAAACCTGTTCACCCATGGTCAGCTCGCTAGTACGGCTCGCCCATGGCCAACTCGTCAGTGCGGTGAACTAGTATTAGCCCGCCAACTTTAGCATTTGAAAACAAGTTAAATTGGCTCGCCCATAGTGGCTCGCCTATGACCAGTTCGCCCATTATGGCATTGCCATGGTCACCTCGCCCAATATTGCCCTTCCATGGTTAACTTGCCCAATGAGGCAATTCCATGGTCAACTCGCCCATTTTTTTTATCAAAAATATGGGTATTTTCTTTGGCTCGCCCAAAATATGCTAAAACAGGGATCGCCCGCCCAAACAACATAAAAGGGTTCGCCCACCTTGGCTCGCTTGGATTTCATTAAAACATGGGTCGCTCACTCCAAAACATTATAAAAGGAGTCGCCTTCCATTGGCTCGCCTGCCTTTTACCAGTTCGCCAGGAAAACGGAATAGGGTTTGGCTATCTTTGTAGCTCGCCTAAATCAAAACAATTATCAAACAAAATGCATGTCATAAACCAAAACAATTTCTCAATAATATCCATAAAATTTAACTCCACAGGACATGCATTCACTTCACATACATCTCCATTACCTGATATTACGAAGCCTTGCTTCGCCTTGCTTCTTGTTCACCAATAGCCATTCCCAATTCCCGGCTGCAAAGTAATTTATTAAAACTATTAATATTTTCTTTTCAAAATATTTCCAGCACTTTAGCAAGAATTGAGATAAATCAACTAGCTCGCCCAACTGAGCTCGCCATTCATCAAATGGCTTACACGTGGGAGCTCGCCCAGCATTACTCGTCATACTAGTATTATTCGTGGGAGCTCGCCCAACATTACTCGCCATTCATATTTTGGCTTAAATATGGAGTTCGCCCACAATTTCAACTCGTCATTCATAGTCGCTTATGTGTGAGAGTTCGCCCACACTTCAACTCGCCATGCCTATGCATGTGAGTTCGCCCTACACGGCTTTTCATTCAGAATTGAGCTTGCCCATGAATTTAACTTGCGTTGGGCGACCTCGCCCACTACCAAACTTCATATTATTGAGCTCACCCATGATGCTGAGCTCGCCCATTTATCATCATTTTATACTATTTTCATTTCTTTCCTTGTTCATTCTCGATTATTTTTCCAAACCATATCTTGTTCTAGTTTCTTATATATTCTAACAAGATTTAACTAAAACAAGGCTATATCTATGTTTATTACTTTGTAAAACATCGAATTATATCATCAAATACCAAGATAACCGTAGAAATATGGAAGCTCACCTTAACCAACTGCACTTCCAGAACAGAATACTGTCTGTCTCACGTTGGCCTTACTTTGCTTATCCCTTTAGCTCATCAAACTAGGGAGGAAAGGTTTGCAAGCAGGTTTACATGTTTAGCCAACTTAAGGATGAAGTTTAGTAAATCAAGCATGGGAGAAATGGAAGAAACAGAGCATAAACTTGCAGTAGAATGGGTTTCGTGAAGAGGATGAAGTTTGCTAAATCAGTTTTCCTCAAGTGTTTCTTCTTATATAGCCATGCTAATCCAATCAGAATTTATCACTCGGCCTTTATTCCGTTTCTTTCATCATTTCATGGGTCAATCATTCCTTTAATGCATGAAGAAAAATTGCAACTCAAGCTGGCGTGAAAGTCTCCCTTCCACATGCCTTTTTCTGCTTCTATTGACTTTGTTTTATTCCTCAACCTATAAGGTTAATTCCTTTATTGACTTTAGCATCCTCTCTTAATTTTCTTCAGCTGTGTGGTGTACAAAGTCAACTTTTGCTGCAACGGTTTTGAATTTATTTCCATTTTGTCCACACGCTGTTATTTCCAGTTCGTCGACTTAGCTTGAGACCTCAGCTCATCCCCTTTATTTCAATTTGCCAATATTATCAGGCTCGCCTATGCAAATATTCAAGCACGCCTCTGCTTGCACCTGAGTATCGCCACTTTGCTATGATTCATACCACAATTGGCGATCACCATTTTCTTTTTTTTTTTTAGTTTATTCAATATATATGGGCGATCACATGTCCTCGCCCATTTGGGCGATCATCAAATCCAATAACTTGGCGAACTTACCTATTCGCCGAACAAGTAATTAAACCAATTCGCCTTCATCAACTCGCCATCATGTAATGGCGAACATCCTCTTGCTCGTCCATCGGCGAGCTGTTCCATTGTAGTACTCGCCCATAATCTGTTTCACAGAATATGCTCCATTTACATCCCAAGTGAAGGAGCTTTTCACTCAAGTGGAAATCAACATTCTTATTTGTTTAATTTCCACTATCAATTTTATGAATTTAGGGTCTACAGTAGTGTAGAATCAAGTCTTACATTTTCTCCCCGCCTTAAGAAATTCGGTCCTCCAAATTTTATATGGACCTATCACTGAATGAGCTCTGGATTCTTCTCACATATAAGGCTATCTAACTCTCAAGTAGCCTCCTACTGACAGAGCATCGAATCAAAGGATTAATCTTAGATCACAACACTTTATCCTTCCTATCCAGAATACGTACCGGTTTCTCAACGTAACTCATGTCTTCTCTAATCTCCAGTGGCTCATGTCGAATCACGTGAGAAGGATCTGGATGGTACTTTCTCAACATCGAGACATGGAATACATTATGCACTCCTAACAACCTCGGAGGTAGTGCACATCTCCCACACGATCTAAGATCTCCAACGATCCAATGCATCAGGGACTCATTTTCCCTCTCAGTAAGCCTCTAAATGGTGAGACCTTATATACATAATCTCTTGTATATCTCAAGAAATTTGTTCTACCAAGTCGAAAATAATTCTCGATCTCCTATTTTCTCATGCTATCGTGGATTATATCGTTTGCTAAATAAACCATTTAAGGTGTTATGCCTATACTTTCATTTGGCTATTATCATAAGCAAACTCTGCCAGGGCAGAGGATTATCCCAGGAGCCTATAAAATCAACTGCACACGCTCACACCATATCCTCGAGCGTCCATATCATACGCTCAGACTGTCCATCAGTCTACGGATAAACTGCAGTGCAAAACTCAATCGGGGTCCCATAGCTTCCTGAAATCTCTCTCAACAATGAGATACGAAGCGGGACTCCCTATCAAATGAAATGCTCACTGGAACACTATATAACCTCACCATTTCCCTGAAATATAACTCAGCCAAGGCACTAATTAGCTCAATAAATTCCATAATCAAGAAATAAGCAGACTCAGTCAATATATCCACAATTATCCAGATAGCACTATACCCTTTTGTGGTTAATTCAAAATTTTCTACTTCCTTCAGGAAGTACCATCAATACAGGTATTTTTATTCCTTATCACATTTTCAACTTTTAGTTAATCTCGTCTCTAAGATGAGACCGCTAGTATCTCTTTATGCTCCATATTGTTTTTAAAAGTCCTACCAGTCTCTTCAGGCCATCAACAGTCATTCCTTTGGCACTCCTCCGCGCCCCAGGTTTACTCTTTCAAGTGAGTCGGCGACCACATAGTTCGCCGACACCCCACAACATATTATCCGTTGTCAGGCGATTGCCCAACTTGTGGGTTGCCATCCTGGATTTTATTCAAGGATCCTGAAGAACTTGGGTTTCCTCTCTCAAAATCAATTTACACTCCCTGAACTCTTTTATCATTCTTGGGAGTTAGCAAATTTCCACTTCTTTTTACACAATAACTCATTCATACTACTTATCATCTCATTTGGTGCAAAGTCGATAATAATTTGATAACTATCATTTAGATAGTTTAATCAATCGTATATAATTGTCCCAATAGTCTCTTAAATATGACGCACTCGCTCTCAATATATTCCGAATCGTATACAATGTGCTCGGATATCTATATCAATCAGAGGCGGTGCTGACAATAAAATTTGGAATCCCGAAGCCTCTTGCTATTCTCTCAAAGCATGTGACAAATTAGGGATCCCTATCACATGTACTCACTCACTGGAACTTCACATACGTTCTCACTGTTTTACCGATATATATCGACTAAGGCACTCAAAACATCCTGAAACATGATGATGAAGTGAATTAATTTGGTTACTCAATCCATACTCACTTCTATAACCTCATGATTCTTTTGGATTCTTTACCATCCCAGTATGATTATTTCATGGTTAAAGTATGACTGCCCTTCTTTTGCAGACCTTAATACTAACCATCGATTACGTCTCAGGTAATCATTTTTTTTCTCGATAACTTCTTTTCATATCGAGTTATCATTTTATCTCTTATTCTCCTAGTACATGTAATGTCACTACTTGGAGAATGTATTTGAGAGTATAATTTCCTCACCTTAATTTCTGAAATTGAATTTATTATCATTTAGATTTCGTCACCACTTTACTTATTCAATTTCACAGTTCTAATATGTATATATATACTCTTTTTCAGGATTGGCAGTACTTCTTGTATCTGCTCCTCTGAGTATAACAATTTCATCTGTCCAACTCTGGCTTGTCATTAATTCCAGCCATAACCACATGATGATCAGACGAAATCACATTTATTCTTGTACTTGGGAATTACCTCATAACTCGTGTTCCCTAGTCATCATATGACTTGTCTATTAAGATATTTTCATTCTTTCACATTCATCACCATAGTCGTTTTCCCACTTAATATAGTATTTTACCGTCATAATCTCGTAACCATTTCGAATACTATATTCATACATACCCATTCACTTTCACTTTCTCACAAGTATATATCACATCAATAAGGTAGCGAATTCTACAAACTCCTCAACAATTCATTTATGCCATACAGGTAAACCTCATAAATTTTATACCTCAATAACCACACTTTAATCTCACTTAAATAGTAAGATCCTTTACTTAGACAATTTTCCATGTCCATTTAATCATTTGAGATCTCACGTCTCTAAGCTTGGGAAAGATTAAATAGCAAGTTTAATGCTTGGTAAGATAATTGTATAAATTAATCATAAATTTAGTTGGAGTTACTTTGATTATTTCAAGTTCTAAATATTAAATTAGGACTTTTGAGGATATGATTAAATAAAATTATGGGTGAGAATAGGTGATGTAATTGGGGTTTTTAAAGATAAATTTCAAACTATTTATGGATTAATTCAATTAAGATTTTGGAATGATATGTGAATTGGATACTATAATGGTGTAAAATCAATTGCCTTAGGAATATAAAACTGTGTTTTTTTGTGCAGGAGGGTTAGGACAATTATAACCGTTACGCTGCCAAAATTTTTATAAAAAAATCATCGATAGAAAATAATTGCTTATCATGTGATAAGTTTAAATATAAGTGTATAGTAGCAAGATAATAAAGTAGTAGTAAGAGGTAAAGTTAGCCAAAACTAGAGGAAGATGAATTAATATTGTTGGTAATATGTTTGGTAGCTTAAGAGTGTTGGTTTACGGGTGGAACACTCGAGGAGATCAGATACAACAAATAGGTAAAGGATGTGTATGTGAACTATAAGGATATTTCAAATGCATGATTTTAATGCAAATAATTTTATGAAAATGTTTTGAAGTGAATTGCCTTGGAAAATGTGAAATATGTGGTTGTTGGTTAGAAATCTATTATGTTTGAATTATAGGAAGGCTAGTGTATAAGTAGCTGATACGCTGCTAAAATTTCTTAGAAAATTCTTTGAAAATATCATGAAAAATTTTAGTGCATACTTGAATGGATTCCTAGCCTAGAAAATGATGAATTTAATGCTTTTCATAAAACATGAATATTCTGAAAAATATTAGTTAAATATTCATGTTACCAAGTTTAATGAAAGCGAGGTTATCAAAAATTCTTCTTACATGTTTTATAGTGTATGAAGTGGTTTATAAAGTGAAAAGTGAAAAGGTGAATATTTTATAAATTAATTTCCCTAAATATTCACCATATACTTTAATAAAATCTTTATGGATTGACTGAAGATTTTACTCGTTTTATTGATTTCCACAAAAGTGATATTATCATGTGAAAAATTTTTGAGACTAAAATGTTTCTACATGTGTTCCACAGTGAAAAATATGTTTATGGAATTGTTATTATTAATTTTGGAAAATAAATATCTCTATTTTCCATAAATTATGAAATTACCGCAAAATGATTTCTAGTAATCCTAAAAGTAAAATGTTTGAAAGGAAAACGTAGAAACACGAATATATATGTTTATGGTAAAATGGAATATTATGAGATTTATTATTATAGTGTAATCATTTTATAAAATTGTTTTTAGTGTACAAGATATTGTGATTTATACCTTTATGAACTTTCTGAAAAGATACTATTGATTTTACTAAGTTCATAAAGGTAATGAGATTTCACATATACTGTTTTGAGGCTGATAGGCTCCGTATCATGCTGATATGTGACATGTAATATGTGATATGTGATATGTGAAGTTGTTGACATTGATCCTGTCTTTAGCATCTTGGTTGATACCTAATCAGTGTACGATCGAGGACACTTATAGAATATGGCCATAAATCTCATGTGTTTACTAATGCTGTTCCCTACAAGGATTATAGCATGATATATTAAGGGTGTTGCTTTATTCTCCACTATTTTTGTGAAATTAAAAGTGATGGTTTTACATGAATGACGATATGAAAAGATAAATGGTTATTTATATGTTTTAAATGAAAAGGGAGATGGTTTTTTAAACAGTTTACTGTACTAAATTAAGTACAATACTGTTTACAGTATTCAATATGAATATTAGATCATTTGATTTAAATGCTCTGAATTATAAAAACATTGATTTTTGAATTTTACTATGACATGATATGGAAAAGTGTTTCGTTTGATGATTTTTATATAGTCAGTCCCTCGTACTACATGAGTAATATACTGTTTATGAGATTCAGTGATATATGAGACATGTGATATGTGATATGTTTTCAAAAAAGAAATGGAGATTTATAAATCTAATATTCTTTTTATGATTCAAAATTGAATATTAGACTTTGTGAATAAAAGTTTTATATGTTGAAAAGATTGTTTTGAGATGAATATGAAAAATAATGGAAAAGTGATTTATTTTCAAAAATATCACTTACTCCTTATAGTCGCTTCTAGGTTCCAGAACAAGACAGGTATTTAAAAATACCTTCCTTACTCCATCCGGATCCCTAGCCGATTATAGTATCCTTCCTATTTCAATCCCTAAAAAGCCTATAGGAAAATAAACGATTTTATTGCATGTAGATTTCAAAATATCAAGATTTATATACAACTCCTTTACTGAGCCGTTGTTTGCTCACTCCTTTACTTTCATCATCCACAACTTATATGTATCGGTTAACTGAAGTATCAATCCATGGATTAACTACACTTTAAGTAGCTTGAGGTAGCTCATAATGGATCCCAAAGGTATTGTGCTTACATTTGTATGTTCAGATATTTTATACAGTACTACTTGTTGCAAATTTTAATTTCAGGGGATGTAACTGATTTATACAACGGTGAATATTAATTATATAAAAAAGAATTTGTTGTCTAAATCATTTTACTTTTGTAGATGAATGGTGTTAAAGGCATCACAGACAACCCAACCATAGAAAATATGTGGAAAAGCATACAAAACTATATATACAGGATGTGATACTTTTCAACCTCTAGCTTAGCCCTTACTACCCCTTTTTTTTAAACCTATCCTTGGTAGTTTTTGTTCCAGCATGCAGCTAGATTTCCCAAGCTTTCAAGGCTAGAAAGTGATGAGGATCAAATGTGCTTAAAGTTGCTAAGGTCCCTTTCCTTCCCTATCTTCTTCCTTCTCTTCTATCAATGATTGAGACCCCTTCTTTGCACTTTACTTTCAACATTTGATCAGCCCTCCATCCACCTTTATACCTCTCAGTTTAGATGATCATTCACCTTATTTAGCTTCACATCAGTAGAGCGGTCCCAAAAATTTCCATAATCAGCCTTGATCCTTATTGAATTCCGCACCAAAATGACTGCCTAAAACTCCACTTATCCCTTTTGTTTTGACTCCTGAACCTGAACCCTCTCTTGCCTTAGGTTTCTCCTTCTTTTAGCTTTATTAGTCGACACAACAAGAAGATGGTGTGGCAACAGAATCGTGAGGAAGCTGCTAATGGTCCTCTATGTTCCAGCAGAAAACTAAAGAAGGAGGGTAAATGGTTGAGGTTAAGGTGATGATGGATGATAATCAAAGATGATCTAAGAGGCCAATAGGGAGAGTGTTAATGGGATTAGGTGTCACGTCTCGTAGTATACAGTAAATATCATATTTCACACACACAACAATAATCGATTGGGTTGTCTATTATGTCTTTATCACTATTCACTTTCTCTTACAATAACAAACACATTAGTAAATAGATTTTATATTTATTTATTATCAATATTTACATAATTGTACCATTACTTTACATCCCATGTACATAATTATACAACGGTAATATTGTACAAAATAAGTTTGAACATATAAAAGGAAATAAATATACCTCTAAGATCTGATCAAAGTTGCCTCGGGGAATGATAACGCAGTCGAAATCAGTGGAACGGTATATGGATGATCACTGCAAGTAATCTGCGAAGTGGAAAAATAAGGGATGAGCTAACGTGCTCAGTAAAAGAAATGTATGTAAAGACTGATACTATGAAATCTATATGCTAAAAACATTTAATCCCTATTAGTTCACTAAGGTACAAATCGGGAAGGATACTATAGTCGGCTAGGAAACTGGATGGAGTATGGCAAGTATTTTAGAATACCTATCGTGTCCCAGCTCTTGGAAGCGACTATAGAGAGTAGTCAGTTGAATTTGATATCAAAAGAATATAAAATGCTATTGAAATCATATAGCTAAACAATTTAATAAATAAATATATATTTCTTTTTAGTGATAATATTCAATTCAATATTAATAAATACAGTATGGTAAACAATTCAGTACACAGTATGTAAAGAGCTCAACATTAGTAAACCATTCAGTACCAGCCAACAGTTTAGTAAAAACAATACAATAAACAGTAACAGTATCGTGGAGACCAAGCAACACCCAAAGTATATCATGCTATAATAATATCTCGAAAAGGGAGTAACAGTAAACACGTGAGACATATGACCATAGTATATACGGTCCACAACGTACACTTGTTAAGTGCCACTAATGGAGGCTGAAGACTTGGCGGATCTATCAACACAATAACAGTAATATTAGTAACAGTACACGTGACACATGAGTATGATATGGAGCCTAACAGTTTCAAAACAATAGATATACAGTAGAAATAGCATTTATGAAATCAATTCCACTGTGAATATCTTCAATCAATCCATAAATAAAAATATTGAAAATATATTTAGTTTATGAATAAAAATTCATAAAATATTCACACTTTAGTATTCTTTTCTGAAAATGTTCTATTTATCTATAAAACAGTAATAAATATATGGTAGTAACTTCATGTAATTAAAATTCATTAACATAAATATTTAAATATTGTTTTTAGTAAATAATAAAATAATGCAATTTAATCAAATCACATGGAATTCACTTGAAAATTTATTTAATTCTATCATTTAAAAATATTAGAATTAATTTCTTAGAATTCCTATATATTTCGGCAGAATAACAGCTATTTCTAACCTAGCCCTCCTACATTGAAAACACAGTTTATAAACTAGCTAGTATCTACAGTTTCACCAATTCCAAGGCAATAAATTTCCAAATTACTTCATAAAATTAATTTGAGATAAATCATGCATTCACAGTATCCTTACAGCTCATACACCCATCCCTTACCTGTCTATTCCAATCAATATCACCGATAGCACCGGTCACGAATTAAAACTCCCGAGCTACAAAACATTATACCACTGACCATTATTCACCATAATTCAATTTTTAATAATTTTCCTTCATTAAATTCTATCACATTACGAGTAAAAAATATTAACCTAGTCTAAATTACATCGGTAGTGAAACACAACTTCGTCTACACAACTCCGATTTTAATTTGAACTTCACCAACAGTCTCCTCTCAATTCCTATAGTCTCATGGCACCCTAAACACATCAAATGAAGCACAAAATCCTTCCCCCATAGCCATGGTCGAATGCACCCATTAATCAAATTTATGGATTTTCAACAATTAAGCCTCACATTCATGTTTAATCATGCTTCCTCGCTAATTTGGCACCATTTTTAAACATCAAAACACAAAATTCCCTTTGTTCTTCATCATGGTTGAAACCCTACGGACCCTAAGTAGTGAGATTTTGTGAGACCCGATTTTATAATATTATACACCATATTTTTGCAAATATTTAAAAGTGGAGATAAATTATTTAGTGAAATTAAATAAATATTTAATGTAGACTCTACTTTAGATTTTGGATTTATTAGGTTTATGACTGATAATATGGTGTATAAAAAGTTAAATAAATATTACAAGATGAAGTGGAGGCATAGAAATAAATAAATTAATAAATCTGAAATTTAGAAAATGAAAGTCGCCTTTGAATAGTATAAAATGTAAATAAATGATATTTAAAGGAATGAAAAATTTATAGTGGAACAAATGATAATTTGCTATTGATTGTAGCACACCAAAAGGGAAAATTGAGTCAAACTGTGCAGCAAAAAAATTTGGTCTTCACGCCATTTTTGCTGCTGTGTTGCTACACGGCTGGAACCATATAAAGAAAAGAAATGATGAAGGAAATGTGTTAGGTAGCCATGTGGCGATTTTTTAATGGCTGAAATATAAATAAAGAAGACGTAGAGAAAGTCTTCTTCAAGCATTTCAAGTCGGCAAAGACAAAAAGAAAGTGCAGCACCGACTCTGTTTTCTTCTGCTGCTGTCTGTTCCTTTGCATCTCCTCTCATCTCACGTATTCTTCATTTTATCCAACAAATCCACCACGTGTTAGCACCAAAACACCCGTCATCCTTCCCTAAACCTGTTCTTTGTATCAAGAATTATTTTAAATCTAAAATTGGATTGGAAGAAACGTGAAGAACCGAATTGAAATTAGATGGGCTGAACGGTTCGGCGGTGAAGGAAAGTGAGATTCGGTAAGGTTTTATTTGTTTCAGCCATGGCTTTTCATTTATAAAAGCATGAATAACCTGTTCTATGCCTTAAATGGCATTAAAATGAAATGTAGTGAAATCTGTAAGGTTCGGTTATTTGAAGAAAACGTGGAAACCCATGTTGATTTTCATGTATAATGGGTTGAGTTTGGTAGGAATGATGAATGAAATTTGGTTGAAGCTTGGATAAAATGAGGATTTTGTAAAATGTAACAAAATGCGGCAAAGTGACGTGAGGAATGGATGTTGCCGTTCCTACCATGGGTTCCACGATGATGTGGCTGCTGCTGTGAAGTGTAAATGAAATTGATGAAAATACCGAGTAATAGTAGATATAAGATAAGAGATGAGAAGAGAATAAGTGATAAACAAAGAGAAAAATGTTAGATGAGGCTGCCGGATAAGAAATTGGCTGCAGAGAAAAGAAAAGAAAACTTGAAAAGAGAAGAAAAGAAAACAGAAAATAAATAAATATATTGTTAATAAAATATTAATAGATGGTAAAAGAAAGAAAAGTCACAAGGATGGCTATGGTTAGAAACAATGAGATGATATATTCTTTATTTTAAAACAAGGAAGAGGTGTTGATATATAATAATATATAGGTTGGAAATATATATATATATATATATAAATAAATTAATATGTGTACATATATATATATATATATATATATAAAATCATCATAGTATAAGATATCAAAAATTGGATAAGGTATTATTCATGAGAGATTCTCATATCAATTTTATGATTGATGATTAAAGAAAAATAGTTAAGGATGAGTAGAAAATATTTTCTAAATTTATTGAGAAGGTAAATAAAGGAAATAATAGATATGCATAAATGGGATTAAGGATGAATAGATGAATCACTATAAGAAGGGGTTCGTAAAGACATTCGACCATGAGTATTTTTGGATTGCTATTATGCTGCATTTTATGGTTTGAACATGAGAACTGACAATAGAAATTAAGAGAATAATTAATGGCAATTTTTGATAAAATTATTTTGCAGCATGAACAATCAGATTTCGTGTGGTGACATTGGGAAGCTCGACCCTACAAGACAGGTAAGGGGGAAGTGTGTGAGTTGTATGGATATAATGAATCGCAAGATCAAGTTTAATTTCATGAAATCATTGGAAGCTTGATTTGCTTTGAAAATCATGCAAATTGTGATTGAAAGTTGGTTTTATATATTGTAATTTCTATGCAGGATGCTAGAAATTCGTAGCCGTTATGCTCCCAGAAAATTATCAAAATTATTCTAAAATATCACGAAATATTTTAGATGCATGAATGGAATAAATCATGAATATTTGGAAATCAATTCCATAGAATTTCCATAAAGTGGAAATTGTTGAAAAATGCTAAATTAAATATTCATGTTATGGATTTTTATTTAAAGTGAGAATGAAATATATTCTTTTTACTATTAATTATTCAAAAAGAATATTTATGAGATTTCTCACGAAATACATAAATATTTATCGACTATTTTCCCTATATTTGGAAATGAGAAATAAATACCTTTTTGGAAATATTTATTTAAATAAATGATTTAATTCATTAGATTTCTTTAAAGGTATTTTTATGGGAAAATAAATGATTTTATATCTTTATAGGATTAATTAAGGATTTTATTATATTTTTTTTTATAAATTCCATAAAGGTGATGTGATAGTGAATAAAATGTGTGAAAATGATGGAAATTATGAAAAGAGGAAATATATGAGATTGTGAGCCTTATGGATAGACTTGAAATATTTCAAATTTGTTTGAATAAAATCCACAAAAGCTATGATACAATTTTTATATTGTTTTTGAGACTTAGGTCTCGATTTCATGCTTGCTGATTGCTGTTACTGTCACGTGCGTGATTGACCCGCCAGTCATTAGCGGTCCCGGAGTCACCTGGCAATTGTACGCCGAGGACCACCTATAGATTATGACCATAGATTTAACTGTATACTGTTACTGTGTCCTTTCCAGGATGATTACTGTGTCCCTTAGTGGATGATGATAGCATGATATGATTTAGGGTGATGCCTAATCTCAACCCACTAATACTGTTTATTGAAATGGATTTTAATGAATACTATTACCGAACTATACTATACTGAGGAATACTATTTATTGAACTGTATCGTACTGATTACTGTTTACTGAACTGTACTGAGAATCACTGTTTATTGGAAAAAGTATATTATGAAAATTATTTCTAATATAGAAATAATTACTGAACTGTTATATGATGATTTTGGATATTTACAAACTATTATACTGAAAGTGACTGATTACTGTTTTTACAGTTTTATATCTACAGTTTACTGTACTATTTTATCACTGTACTATCACGTGTTTTGGAAAACTGTTACTCAAGAGATAAAATAAAATGGTTTATACCATTTTTATACTTATGAGAAATGAGAATTAAATTGTTTTAAAGGGAAAGATTTATTACTCCCTATAGTCGCTTTGGTTTTCGGGACAAGACAGGTATTTCAAAATACCTTCTATGCTCCATCTAAATTTCGCGGCCGACTATAGTATCCTTCCTTACTATGCTTAGTACACTGTTAGGAAAATAAACGTTTTACGGCATATAGATTTCATTATATCAAGCAGCATATGACTCCTTTACTAAGCATGTAGTTCGCTCACCCTTTTATTTTTCAACTCCCCAGATAAAATGCAAGGATTATTTAAGATCTTCCTCGGATAAATATAGCTGCAAGTAGCATGCTGGGACAAAGTGCGTTGAATTTTAAAGGTACAGTCACTTCTTATATATTCAAACACATGTATATAGTACTATTTTATTGTAAAATGAAAGCAGGGGATGTAAAGTGCAAGGAATATTGTAACAATTTTATATTCCGAATGTATTAAATAAATAAATGTTTATCATTTATTAATGTTACGATGCAAGTGTTAAAGGCATCACAGACAATCCAACCGTAAATTATATATAAAATATGTTATTTACTGTACTGTGAACTGTTACAGATTTAATCCAAAGTAAGCTTAGATTCATGTTTAGAAAGCTTAAATCTATCATGCTCTACCATTAAAATTCAAAGAAATCACATGTGTAAAAGTCCCTACCTTGGCCGAATTCTTTGGTGCTCTTTTCCCCTTTATTTTGTCAACTTTACGAGGATCAATGGGTATGGGTTTGTAAAGGATGAAGAGTAGAATAAGTTTGTAGAAGAAATTTTCTTCATTTAATGTAGTTTAGATAGTGTTTTCTAAGCTTTTCTTTTCTTTCTTTCTCTTGGCTATGGAGGCAACGTGAGGAAGGCTGAAGATGATCAGATGTAGCTGGCCAAGAAAGTGTATAAAAAAATTTAGAAGCTGCCCTAACAGTAAAATGACCATTTTACCCTTAGTTATAAAGATTTTGGACATTTATGCCTTTAAACTTCTATAATTTTTCTAGCTAGTTAATTTAACTCCAAAAATTTATATTTTATCATTAAATATTATTATTAAACATATTTTGATGAATAATGGTGGTTTCATTAAGGTTTGGTTGACCATAAGAGTAAAATTATGAAAATACTCCTACTAGGCCAATCGCGTAAGATTCTAATTTTACCACCATTTCGATCTATCTATTGACATAGCCTAGAACTTATTTTCATGTAAAATATCATGCTTCAATCAATGGATCAAATTCCATTTAGTTTGGCCACAATTTACAAAAATTCATCCGAGCTAAGTCCTTAATCGTCATTTTTTAATTTGTTGGCACGTTCATCCAGGCACTGTAGAGTTTATGGGCCCTACCTAACTGTAATAAGTTATACCTACGAAACACATGGGAATTGAACAGTAGTGAGTATCCCTACATATACAACAGTACCAGAATACATGGCTCTGACATTAGGTGGCTACCCAAGCTTCTTCAAGAAGCTACATAATTATTCATCCATATTTCATTTATTTATTTATTTTAAGTCTTATTTTGATATTTGTTAATTATATTCTAACTTATTTAAATTTATTGACCACATGTTCTTGATATCACTTACCTTTCATACTTTTTATATTCATTAATTTAAATAGGTATAATGTTATATTTATATTTATATTCATATAAACATATATAAATGACATGACTATATATATAACATATATATATCTACACTAATTCGTATTTGACTATACCAATTAAATTACCAAATATTTTCATGTTACTATAAAATAAACCTACTAAAATAATGTGGCTTATTCCTTGACTCTTGTTTAAGTTTGATTGGTCGAAATGCATGTAACATCCAGAATCCACAATATAATATAATATAATATTTACTTACAAATCTTACTTACTTACCGATTGGGCTGTCTGTGATACTTAACAATCCGTTTGTCACTTTAATAAGAATTAGTACTCTTATTCATCGTACCAACATGGAAATATAAATTATTTCATTATTTTTCTTAAGATATATATATATACATTCCCTTATATTTAAAGTAGTACTGTACAAATTCGCTAAATATATAAAAGAAAATAGTATACTGTAACATCCTAAGTGCACAAACTACATAATATTTGTCGCAATGATTTTCGTCCGAAGACTCGATCGCTAGACGATTTTGAAAAGAAACACAAAATGGAGTCGCCACCAATCTTTTTTGACTAGGTGTGATTGGCCACCTAAAATTATTTATCTTTTCAATAAAATCTTAAAATTAATTAAGTTTTATCAAAAAAATAATTTTTGGTCTGTAAAAACAAAGCTTGGGTTCGGTAGTTCGGTTACGCGTGGGGAAGGATTAGCACCCCCACAGCGCCCGTTAAAAACGGTACCACTTAATCATATATTATCTTTTAATCTTAATAAAAATGGTCTTAATTAAATATTTAAAAGAACTTCATTTATTTCGAAATCATTTTTGTTATTTGTTTTATTTTGAAGTATTAAATTTTATTTTTATTTATGTTAAATTTTATTCTTTTTTATTTGAAATAAATGAGAATCTTTTGTATTGAAAATTATTCCGAAGTACCCCAATATTTTTGGTAGCATTTCGGATAATTTCCTCACCTAGAGATTTCTTAAGAATCGCTACTTGCGATTTCTATAGAATCTCATCCTCGGGAGATTTGCAGTTATTTTGAAATTTCATTGATGCAAATGATGCAATCAAAATGGATGATGCACATGAGAAATCCATTATTTCAGTTTATTATTTTTTAATTCATAAATTTTAATTTTTATAAATGAAAATCCCTTATATCGAAAATTATTCCGAAGTACCCCAATACTTTTGGTAGCATTTCGGATAATTTCCTCACCTAGGGATTTCTTAAGAATCGCTACTTGCGATTTCTATAGAATCACATCCTCGGGAGATTTGCATTTAGTTTGGAATTACAATGAATGCAAATGATGCAAACAAAATATATATGATGCACATGAGAAATATATTATTTTATTTTATTATTATTTTTTTTAAATTATTTATATTTATAAAATTTATTTTTATTGAAAAATTAATCTAAATATTCCAATACGCTGGTAACATTTAGCATATTTCTCTTACCTAGAGATCAGTTAGGAATCACTACTTGTGAATTCCGTAACATCTCATCATCAGAATAATTCCATTTTATTTTCCTTTATTTATTTTACTTATTATTTTTTTACCCATACATTAAAGATAACTAAGTAAATGAAGGACAAAAAGGGGAATATACCTCTATTGGAGGGCGGGCGAGCTCACAAGTCTTCCCTCTTCTTCGGTCGGGCGAGCACACAGCTTCTTTCTTTGGCGGGGTAGGCGAGCAAAGATAGCCACCTCGGGCGGGCGAACTCCTTGATTTGGCAAGCTCTTGGATGTTCTCTCTTTGGGCGGGCGAGCACGTGGACGAGCGAGCAAACTCGCGGATTCTTCTCTCTTCTTTGGTGGGGGCGAATACCTCTATTGGAGGGCGGGCGAGCTTACAAGCCTTCCCTCTTCTTCGGTCGGGCGAGCTCTTAGCTTCTTTCTTTGGCGGGGCAGGCGAGCGAAGATAGAAACAAACTTGGCAAATGGGAATCACGTGTCCTTATCGTTTTTCATTGAATGCCCATTCTTTCTTCCTTTGTAAATTCCCTTACTGTTGTTTCTTTCCTTGAATATTGCATTGACGAGAACCAACCAAAATGTAGCAACACATACAGGCCTGGATAAACGTGGTAAAGGGTGCACAGCAACCTTGAGTGTTGGAACGAGGCTGCAATGAATCTCGCACACAGAACAAAAGCCGATCGCAAGACTGTTTAGGCGATGAAGCTTGTGCAACAGAGTAGGTGGAGAAACGATGATGCAGCAATCTTGGTGATAGAGATGACACCGTTGCTTCTGTAAGCCAAGGAACAGCAATGATAAAGCGATAGAGCAGCAGAACGGGACTATGACGGCCACCAACGATTGTGAGCTTCACGACGCAGGCAACAAATAACGGTGTAGATGGAAACCGAAACCAAGCAGGACAGATGCCAACCAGGGCAAAAAATTTTCTCCCCCCTAAACCTAGCCGGCTATCTCTTTTTAAAACCCAAAAATCCCTCTCTTATTTGAGAAAGAAAAATTTGATTTTAATGCATTGATCCCAAAATCATGGGATCTTTATTTTATCATTTATTTTTGTTTGACCCTTTTTAATTTGTTTCCTTTTTAATTTTTTTTACTTTAGGCAATGAATTTTCATATTTAATTTCACCTTAATTATCTCCTTCATTATTATTATTCTTTTATTTTTTATTTTTTTATTTATATTTTTTTTATTTTTTATTTTTTTTATTTTGAAACTACTCGGACAAAATTAGGTGTCTACAGTTGCCCCTCTTTGCGCTTTGCTGTGAAACAGTAATGGTGCAAAGACATAGACAACCATTCTGTCCGAATGCAAGACCTATTAATGATGATTTTTTTTTTGTAAAACATGATAATTCCTAATCTCTCCTATCACAAGACTAAGGAATGCAAAATGAAATTTTCTTAGTCTCTCCTATCATAAGACTAAAGAAATGAATGTAGAATGAGATTTCCTAATCTTTTCTATCACAAGATTAAGGAATGCAAAGTGAAATTCCTAGTCTCTACTATCATAAGACTAAGGAACGCAAGATGAAATTTTCCTAATCTTTTCTATCACAAGATTAAGGAATGCAAACATGAGTTTTCCTAATCTTTTCTATCATAAGATTAAGGAATACAAGCATGAGTTTTCCAAATCTTTTCTATCATAAGATTAAGGAATGCAAAGTGAAATTTCCTAGTCTCTCCTATCATAAGACTGAGGAATGTGAGATGAAATTTCCTGGTCTTTCCTATCATAAGACTAAGGAATGCAAAGTGAATGGGATTTCCTAATCTTTTCTATCATAAGATTAAGGAATGCAAAATGAAATTCCTAGTCTCTCCTATGAGGTTTTCCTAGTCTCTCCTATCATAAGACTAAGGAATGCAAAAAATGAATTTTTCCTAGTTTCTCCTATCATAAGACTAAGGAATACAAACATGAATTTTCCTAGTCTCTCCTATCATAAGACTAAGGAATGCAAGATGAAATTTTCCTAGTCTCTCTTATCATAAGACTAAGGAATGCAAGATGATTATGGAATAAAAGCTCCTCTCAACAGAGGCTTTGAAACTTCTGAAACACAAAGAGCTCCTCTCAACAGAGGCAATGAAACTTTTGAAACAAAAAGCTCCTCTCAACAGAGGCAATGAGACTTCCGAAAACAAAAGGGCTCCTCTCAACAGAGGCAGTGAAACTTTGAAAAATAAAGGGCTCCTCTCAACAGAGGCAGTGAAACTTTGAACATAAAAATTTCATTTCAGAATGCCAGTTAACATGGGTTTGACTGGGCTTAACTTTCATTTTGATGCCAACAATATTAGGCTTCATCCTCCTCTAAGGTGCCAGCTTCTAAGGTGCCAGCTAAACTGGACTTTGCTCTCGTCTAAGGTTTTTCAAAAAGTTTTTTTTTCATCATCTTCTCATCATTTTTCAAATTACCATCTCTTATACTTTCTCTTTTCCTCAAAATTTTTCATCATTCAGAATTTCTTATCCCAATGTCTTAAATATTTCAATGTCAAAATGCACTATTGAAATGTCATGCATGTCATGAATATAATGAATGCCATGAATACCATAGATGCTATGAATGTTATGTACATGTCAATGTCATGCACCCTGAATTATTCCATGAATGTATGTAAATGCAATCTCAATTGTGGTAACAAGATTCTCAAGCTCATCTCATTTTCCTCCAGTTCCACATATCTGCTGGATTCTTCTTATTCAAATCTTCTATCTTCGCTGCTCATCCCACCTTCTATTGAGTCTTGGTCCAATTATGCTTTAAGACCTGCCGTCATGCTTTCAGATTTATATCTTCATCATTTCTTATTTTTGTTTCTTTCTCTCTTTTAGTAATGCAAGATTTCTCAAAAGAATATTTTTTTTTTCAAAAATTTACCCAAAAAAGGTTACCAACATTTATTTATTTTCCTTCCAACTCGACCACCAATGTAATGCACTCATACATCTTCTCAATTTATTATAGGGATGGAATGAATTTAAAATAATCATGAGAGATATGGGTATTCATTCTTAGAAAAGGAACATGAAATCAAGAAAAATCAATGGGTCAGTTTGTTTGGAATAGGGTTTTCAGTATCCATTTAATAAACATTCTGACAATTTCAATCAAGTCAATCTAGAATTCTTTTCCAAAAGCCCACTCTTATCGATATGCTCTTTCATGTAGTGTCTGCCAATCTTGCCCTCTGTATCAAAACTGTTGGTGATGACCTTCCTCCTAAGCCGCCCTTTTAGGTTTTCAACTTAGGTGCCTTCTCATTTGATTCAAACTGCCCTTTTCGAGTTTTCAATTTGAATCCTCCTTTTTCTTTTTTTTCTTTTTTTCTCTTTTTTTTCTTCTCTTTTTTTTCCTTTTCCTTTTTTTTATATTTTTTCTTCTTCATTTTCAACTTCATTGGCCTTTTCAACCTTCGATGCTCAATCCAAATTCATGACCCTAATAGGCGTCCTTGATTTCGATCCAAGATATCTTCTAAATCTCTTGGGTTTCTTCATTCAACTTGATCTACTTCTTTTATCTCCATTAAACCTTCAAAGGATCACTATCTCATTGTACAAGTATGTCTTCATTCAATGCATGATTCTTCAATTTAAGCATCTACATTTGATCAAAATGGGCTTTTAAAGGCACGTAATGTAGGCTCGGGTGAGGGCTTATGAAAGAAAAGGATATAGTAGGCCCAAAATGTGTTTCAAGGTTTATAAACCAAAGGATCACTTTTCTTATCAAGTAAAACATTTAGGCATTTTGCCCCTTTCTAATTCACTCATTTCTTTTCTTGCTTCTCTTTTTTTTTGGGTTTTCTTTTTGAATTCAAACCCTTTTCTTTTACTTTTTTTTTTCACAAAAATGGGCTATTTCTTATTTTTGCCCCTTGATTCACCGTGAACACTTTCATTTTTGCCCCCCAAATTTTTTATTTCATCTTCCTTGCCCCCAATGTGGAGGGTGATCCTTGGTGGGTTATATTACAAAAATATGGTAGGCTCAAAAGGGGTAATCAAAGGATAATTTTACTCCCGCTTGAAGGATAGTGAAAGAAGGCCATTTATCATTTCAAATGCAAATATTCTCCTTGAAGATCATTTACTGAACAAATACAAATTTGTTAGAAATTTTTTATAAGAGATTCACCTTTTCTTATACCATCAAATTTGGGTGAAAATTGTGAACAAATTTTCTTCTTTCTTACTTGGACACCTTGGCAGATTGACAATCCATTAGCAAAAGTGGTTCTTTCAAATTTGAATTCCAGATTTATTGACATCATCATCATGTTCATTATTTGGATACTTGTGAATGAAAGATATGGTGAGGTAGTATGTGGGAAATGGCAAATGAACAGAGAAAATGACAGTGCATCACACTAGTCGCTTTATTGAAAGGGAAATAAATAAAAGTTAGCCCATACATAAAACTTTATTTCGTGCTTATGGGCTTAAGCACTTTTTAAAAAAAAACTGTCTTGCATTACTAAAAAAAAAATTCTGATAAATCTCCAGACTTGCATGGCTTAAACTCCTTTCACCTCAAAAGAATCATCCCTCATTTCCATGGTTGGGCAATGGATTCGCATTCACAGTTGGTTCCCCCTTTGTTTCAAAGTGCAATATGCCGGCTTTTATCAAACCTTGCACCCTATACTTTAAAGCAGTACAATTCTCCAAGGAGTGACCCGGATTCCCAAAATGATACTCACATCGAGCATTCTCATTATACCATTTTGGATATGGAGGCTTGAGAGGTTCCGCATAAATTGGGGCAATGAGTTGCTCTTTGATTAGTTTTGGGTACAACTCGGTATAGGTTATGGGAATTGGATCAATGGGAGCTTTTTGTTGTTTTGGCCATGCCCCCTAGGATTGCTTTCTTGTTTGTTGGATTGGGCAACTGATTGGGTATTTGGTGCGGGTGCTTGAGGGTGAAAGTTAGGCTGAGCATTAATTTGCGGATATGACTGGTAAGGGTATTGAACAGGATAATATGGTTGTGGCATGGGATAAGAGTGTCGTGGAGTGTATCGTCCATGTTGCCCCTCATTTATAACAGCATGGGCATCCTCTTCCCTCCTTCTGTTGGCTCCTCCTTTCTTCTCAATATTGTTGGGAACTTCAATCTTTCCACTCTTAATTGCATTCTCAATTATCTCACCAGACAATACCATATCAGCAAAATTCTTAGTGGCATTACCGATCATCCTATCGTAATATGGAGCCTTCAAAGTATTAACGAACATAATGGTAAGCTCCTTCTCCGAAAGTGGAGGTTGCACCTCCGCAGCCATATCACGCCACCTTTGGGCATATTGCTTGAAGCTCTCATTAGCCCTCTTTTCCATGCTTTGGAGTGATAGATGATCAGGGGCCATATCAGTGACACGTCGATATTGAGCCATAAATGCTCTTGCCAAGTCATTCCAAGTGGTGATTCGAGTTCCATCTAATTGATTGTACCACTTGGCAGCAGATCCAGTGGGACTTTCTTGAAAAATGTGAATAAGGAGCTTATCATCCTGAGCAAAAGCAGCCATCTTCCGGCAATACATAATAAGATGAGACCTAGGGCAGGAAGTTCCATTATACTTCTCAAACTCTGGCGCTTTGAACTTGGGTGGAATAACCAAGTCTGACACCAAACACAACCCAGTAGCATCCATAGAACCATAAAAGTCTAAGCCTTCAATAGCTCGAATCCTTTCCTCCAACATATTAATCTTTTATTGTGACTTCGCCTCATCTTTCTCTTCTACTTGTTTGGCTTTCAGCTTCTCAATTTCCCTTAGGTCATCTAAGTCGGGCACCTCAATGGGATCAATAGACTTTGCGCCTTGGGAAGGATGGGCGGGTCCTTGGAATTAAGCTTGTCCAAACACTTGGGGTATAGTAGCGTAAGCAGGTGGATATATTCTTTCTTGAGATGTTTGACTTGGAAATGGACCAAATCCAGGAGGATAGATAGGATCTTCCATACTGTGTTGTTGAACCCCTTCTTGGACTGCAACTTCCTCTACTACTCCTTTGCCCTTGCTTAGATTTTTCAATAAATCTGCAATTTGGGCCAGTTGCCCCTTTATATCATCTTGAGCTTTTTCATCTTCTCCATGCAAATGCTTTGCTCTTCTTCCATGATCTTAGCTCGATGACGAGTGATGTGTGAATGAACCTTTGGTCGAGCTATCTTCGAATCTTTTATTACCACAATTAAGAATTTATCATTTCGCATGCGTTTGAAAAAAAAAGTCATGAATGAGAAATGCATGGAAATGTTTTGCTAAAGAACCTATAATTCCCTATTAGTGTCTCACATGTCAAACAAAAGCAAACATAGATGATCAAAGATGTGTCCTAAGTAATAGGTATTTTCTATGAGTTAACATGACTCTATCCCAAGTTGGTCTTCTTAAGTTTACTATATGTATGGTTTGGAGTTCTAAAGGACAAGAGGTTCCCAAATTGTTCCTTACTGACATCCACACTAGACTAGTAAGGCACCCAAATCCTTACCCATGACAGGCTACAAACGGAAAGGGTTCAACTTGAGTGAGAGTATTTCACTTGCCATTGCGGAGGTTATTACCTCACGAGAGCAAAGGTACTATACTCTTTCCTAAAAGGGACAAACCCGGGTGTAGGGTTGATATATGCAAATGAATATGTCATGTATGCAAAATAACAAAATTTAAAATGCATTGCAACAAAAATGCAAATGATATCAATTAGAATGGTTCAAAAAGTTTTTTTTTTAATTATTTTATGAAAAGTTTATTAAATGTTTATTAAGACCATTAAACTAAGATTTTGGATACAACGTGATTAATCATGGTTCGACTCTCTAATGTCCCCAGTGGAGTCGCCAAAGCTGTCGTAACGATTTTCGTCCGGGGACTCGATCGCTAGACGATTTTGAAAAGAAACACAAAATGGAGTCGCCACCAATCTTTTTTGACTAGGTGTGATTGGCCACCTAAAATTATTTATCTTTTCAATAAAATCTTAAAATTAATTAAGTTTTATCAAAAAAATAATTTTTGGTCTGTGAAAACAAAGCTTGGGTTCGAGAGTTCGGTTACGCGTGGGGAAGGATTAGCACCCCCACAGCGCCCGTTAAAAACGGTACCACTTAATCATATATTATCTTTTAATCTTAATAAAAATGGTCTTAATTAAATATTTAAAAGAACTTCATTTATTTCGAAATCATTTTTGTTATTTGTTTTATTTTGAAGTATTAAATTTTATTTTTATTTATGTTAAATTTTATTCTTTTTTATTCGAAATAAATGAGAATCTTTTGTATTGAAAATTATTCCGAAGTACCCCAATACTTTTGGTAGCATTTCGGATAATTTCCTCACCTAGAGATTTCTTAAAAATCGATACTTGCGATTTCTATAGAATCTCATCCTCGGGAGATTTGCACTTATTTTGAAATTTCATTGATGCAAATGATGCAATCAAAATAGATGATGCACATGAGAAATCCATTATTTCATTTTATTATTTTTTATTTATAAATTTTAATTTTTATAAATGAAAATCCCTTATATCGAAAATTATTCCGAAGTACCCCAATACTTTTGGTAGCATTTCGGATAATTTCCTCACCTAGGGATTTCTTAAGAATCGCTACTTGCGATTTCTATAGAATCCCATCCTCGGGAGATTTGCATTTAGTTTGGAATTACAATGAATGCAAATGATGCAAACAAAATATATATGATGCACATGAGAAATATATTATTTTATTTTATTATTATTTTTTTAAATTATTTATATTTATAAAATTTATTTTTATTGAAAAATTATACTAAATATTCCAATACGCTGGTAACATTTAGTATATTTCTCTTACCTAGAGATCAATTAGGAATTACTACTTGTGAATTCCGTAACATCTCATCATCGAAATAATTCCATTTTATTTTCCTTTATTTATTTTACTTATTATTTTTTTACCCATACATTAAAGATACCTAAGTAAATGAAGGACAAAAAGGGGAATATACCTCTATTGGAGGGCGGGCGAGCTCACAAGTCTTCCCTCTTCTTCGGTTGGGCGAGCACACAGCTTCTTTCTTTGGCGGGGCAGCCGAGCAAAGATAGCCACCTCGGGCGGGCGAACTCCTTGATTTGGCGAGCTCTTGGATGTTCTCTCTTTGGGCGGGCGAGCACGTGGACGAGCGAGCAAACTCGCGGATTCTTCTCTCTTCTTTGGCGGGGCGAGTACCTCTATTGGAGGGCGGGCGAGCTTACAAGCCTTCCCTCTTCTTCGGTCGGGCGAGCTCTTAGCTTCTTTCTTGGCGAGGCAAGCGAGCGAAGATAGAAACAAACTTGGCAAATGGGAATCACGTGTCCATATCGTTTTTCATTGAATGCCCATTCTTTCTTCCTTTGTAAATTCCCTTACTGTTGTTTCTTTCCTTGAATATTGCATTGACGAGAACCAACCAAAATGTAGCAACACATACAGGCCTGGATAAACGTGGTAAAGGGTGCACAGCAACCTTGAGTGTTGGAACGAGGCTGTAATGAATCTCGCGCACAGAACAGAAGCCGATCGCAAGACTGTTTAGGCGATGAAGCTTGTGCAACAGAGTAGGTGGAGAAACGATGATGCAGCAATCTTGGTGATAGAGATGACACCGTTGCTTCTGTAAGCCAAGGAACAGCAATGATAAAGCGATAGAGCAGCAGAACGGGACTATGACGGCCACCAACGATTGCGAGCTTCACGACGCAGGCAACAAATAACGGTGTAGATGGAAACCGAAACCAAGCAGGACAGATGCCAACCCGGGCAAAAAATTTTCTCCCCCCTAAACCTAGCCGGCTATCTCTTTTTAAAACCCAAAAATCCCTCTCTTATTTAAGAAAGAAAAATTTGATTTTAATGCATTGATCCCAAAATCATGGGATCTTTATTTTATCATTTATTTTTGTTTGACCCTTTTTAATTTGTTTCCTTTTTAATTTTTTTTACTTTAGGAAATGAATTTTCATATTTAATTTCACCTTAATTATCTCCTTCATTATTATTATTCTTTTATTTTTTTATTTTTTTATTATTTTTTTATTTATATTTTTTTTAATTTTTATTTTTTTATTTTGAAACTGCTCGGACAAAATTAGGTGTCTACAATATTCACTCATGAATTACACTTACTTACCGGTTGGGCTGTCTGTGATGCTTAACAACTCCTAACACTTTTACAAGAATTATTATATTATTTCCTTAAGATGTATATACATTCCCTCTATTTAAAGTAGTACTGTATAATTTCACTGAAATATATAAAAGAATATGATGTACCTTCAATATCGAATAACTGCTGACTTTAGCAGTCGATAATCCTTGGAGACTAATTCTCTTAATCCAAGATCGATAATCTGTGGAGTGAAAAATAAGGGGGTGAGCGATAATGTGCTCAGCAAGGAAGATGTATGCTGCTTTATACAAATCAAACCATATCTCCCAAAACTTGCTTTCCTTAACAGTAAACCCATTTAAGAAAATAATGGATATCGTAAACACTTTTTCAAATTTAATTCACAGGCTAACATTTTACAATATCAAGTAATAAACAGTAAATAGGATTCAACGAATCCTCTTAGTAAACGAAAATCAATAGGTTGAGACTAGGCATCACCCTATGAATAAATCATGCTCTCATCGTTCCCCCTCCCCCTTGCGAGAACGGAATAATCATCCCAACAGGGATACAGTAGACCTATGGCCACAATCTATGGGTGGTCCTCGGGGTTCACTTGCCAAGTGACCTCGAGACTGCTGATGACTTGGCGGGTCCATCAGCCTTATAACTCATAATAATGCATGAAACTAAGGGCCTAAAGTCTCAAAATCAATTCAAACATCTCATAAAACACCTTTTAAGTAATTATTTTCCAAAAGGTTTTATAAAATCGTAACAACAGCCCGCCTACTTCCGTGTGAGGAAGGCACAGGTTTAAACTGGCTCGCCCATGGTCAACTCGCCTAAAGTCAACTCGCTAGTCAACTCGCCCAAGTCAACTCACCCAGGTCAACTCGCCCAGGTCAACCTTTTTTCAAATAAAAAGGAAAATCTTTATTATTTTAAAAACAAGTATTCGCCTGCCAATACACATCTTTTAAAACAAGTTGACTTGGCTCCCTTCTGGCATTGCCTTGATCGACTCGCGCAACCATGCAAACAGGGGTCGCCCGCCCCAAAACACCATAATAGGGGTTCGCCAAATTGGTTCGCCCGACATTCTTTTTAAAACAAGGCTACTCGCCCAAGATACCAAATATAATAAAAGTGAGATCGCCCGCAATTTTATCAGTTCGCCCAAGCACACGATTTTTCATAATAATGCATGTCAAAAACAAAACATTTCTCAATAATTTCATAAAATTTAACTCCACAGGACATGCATTTACTTCACACACACATCTCCCTTACCTGATCTACCGAAGCCTTGCTTCCTACTCGCTGTCCACAATTCTCGTCTGCAGAATAATTCATTTAAAACTATTAATATTTCTTTTTCGAATATTTTCTAAAATTATTTATATTTCTTCCCTATACTTATACACTTTGGCGAGAGTGAGCTCGCCATTCGCCCAATAGAGCTCGCCATTCATTTGTTGGTTACTCATGGGAGTCTGCCCAACAAAGGAGCTCGCCCTCTTCACTCAACTCGCCATGCTCCTTAATTTTAGTACGCCACTCGCCCTCGCCCATTCAGGGACTGTCTCATTATCCAAGGAGTTGGCGAACATGCTTGTCGCCAGCTCATGCATCTCTTGAGCTCGCCTAAATCTTTGGGCGGGTACTCACCTATTTGGCAAACAGATTCTGTTCGCCCATCGTGTTTCTTTACTCATTCTTGGTTATTTTTCCCTCTAATTTCTTATATCTTCCACAATATTTAACTCAACCCGACTATATCTATGTTTATCACGTTGTAAAACATAGAAATCTAACATCCAATATCAAGAGAACCATAGAAATATGGAACTCACCTTAACTTAGTTGCACTTCCCGAACAGAGTGCTTTTCTACCTCACTTAACTTTACTTCTTTTGTTCCTTAGCTCTTCAACACTGCAGGACAAGTTTGGCTAACTAAATGATGAATTTCCATGGCTCTTATATGAGAAAACGAAGGAAAGAAGGATAAAATTGCAGAGCAACAGAATAGGCGAGAAGAATATTGCAGGAAATGAGTTTGGCTAAGTGGGTTTTTCTCATGTCAACTGTTCACAAGAACAAATAAGGAATTACGAAGGCGTCCTGATCTGAAATAATACTGAATAATGAATATGGCGCAAGAAAAGATGTGCTTCATAGATATATCAATCGGCTATATCTATCTTTTGTTGATTAGTTTAATTGGCTAATATTATTGATTTAGATGTGATTATTTCCTGATTCTATGATCAGTCTGAAAACAGACATTTAAATTATTTGGAAAATGACAATTCAAAGACAGTAGCTAGGACCACCAAATTTGACTTTTGGTAAAAGGGAACTTTTCTTGCAAAACAAACAGATTCCACCTAAGAATACTTGAAAATTGTGGGGCCGATGCATTTGATCAGAGTACGCAACTTCCATTAAGTTATTAGGGGTTGTTTTTTTAAGGGTGATTAATCAATAAAATAAAATAAAAAAGTGGATTGAATTAGGTAATACTATTTTATTTTAGTTTAATGTGTAAGATTTAAGATATAATTATTTTTATCACACACACACACACATATATATATATATATATATATTATATTTTTATATTTACAAACCGTTCATGTTTGGTGTATGTAAAATTGAGAGTGAGAACGAAATTTTTTGTTGATCAAAATTATTTAGTTAAGTTGATTCATTTATTAATTTGTCTATTTAATAATTTATAATAATTTTATGATTAATTGTTATTAGAACAAGATGGGTCCATATATGAAAGTTCAATTGGAAATATAGTATATTTGAAAAAAAAGATTAATATTTAGTACACTGTCTGTTAAGGTTTTAGACTACAAGTTTAACATGGTGATACATATTACTTAAGAAATGTTAAAAAAAAATAAAGTAAGGTATTGTCACACACACCCAAAGATGGGTTCTAATCACTTAATTACTTAAATTCTATGTGGAATACAAAACTATAGGCTAACTTTTTCTTTTTCTGTAATGTTTATCTTACGTTCAGTGTAGTCTTATAGTATCAAGTAGTTTACTACCTGGCTCACTATAAGACTATTTGTCTAAGTTTCTAGTCTAATTATCTTATTAGAGCTCACAGTTCTCTATAAATCATCTCAAATCACATTTTAACTTCCAATAGCTAATACCTACATAGGATGTTACTAATAACCATCTTATATAAATAACTTACCAAGCTTTTATACTTAGCCAATACAATGCCTTGGCCGAATGTGCAAGTCACCACCTTAGGTGATTTTTCTACAATTTCAAAACATAAAATAGCTTAGCGCAATCTCATATACATTACAAAAACTAGATTGAATCTAATTGAATCAATCTCACCCTAGTGTCTTTTCTTGGTTGTAAGCTTCACCTAGGGTTTCCTTGTGCTTTTCGACACTTAAATCATACAAACACTTAATATTTATCATGTATATAATTATAGTTCCATACGAGTCATTACATACGCCATAATCTTATCCTTGGCCAAGCTTTGAGCAAAATTCCAAAACTTCCTTTGAGATTTTCTACAAACCAAAATCGTAACACATCTTAAAATCGTCATATAAACCACATATGTATAGATCAAACCAAAAGAACAACGCCTTATGACTTTTCTTTGCTTGGCCAAACCTATGCTCAACCTAATAAAGTTAATCAGAGTTGATTTGGTGAGATATTATATGTGTGATAGCCGTAAATTTTTCATTTATTGGAAATAAATATTGGAGAAAATAAATAAGCGGAAATAAATAATAGTATAAGATGAGAAATCATGGAAAATAATGAAAAGATGAAATTTAATTTGGATAAATTGAAATCCAAATTAAATAAGGAAAATGAGAAATGAAAATAAAATATGTTTATATAATTATAAATTATATAAATGTATTTTATACGAATACATATGTATTCAAGTATGGCATTTTATGTATATATAAATATATACATATATGGAAAATGTAACCATTAAATTACATTAAAGTTTGAATGTATATATATATTGTAAATACAATATATATATGGAATTATTACATTTATATAAATATTTATATAAATGTTATTTAATTTAAGTATATAAATGTATCTGTATATATATACTAGATATATATATATATATATATATATATATTTATGGATGCAAAATACATATATATATCTTTAAATAATATATGTATATATTACAATAATATATAAAATAATAATATTATATATATAATGTATAGAATATATATTATATGTATAATATATTGTAGACACCTAATTTTGTCCAAACAATTTTTTTTATATATAAAATCAAAAAATCAAAAATAAAAAAAAATAAATAATGATAAAAAGAAACAAGTCAATTTTGGTCAAATCTCATGTGAAGCACATGCAAAATTCACACCTTCAAGAGTTGACTAAAGTTGATATTGTTGCCAAAAATAAAAGAAAAAATAATCAGCCATTAAATCAATGAATAAATTAGCAAAAAGAAGGAAATAAATTAGGTGAAATAAAATCTGAAAATTGATTACCAAAAATAAAAAAAATAAAATGGAAATAAATTTAAAAAAAAGAGGGAAGTCAAACAAAATAAATGAAAAATCTCATGATCATGGGATCAATTATAAATTTTTGATTGCTTTCCATGAAATTTTGAGGCTATAAAAGCCAATGAAAAGGACTGAGAAAGGGGGGACGGAACAAAAAAAACCCTAGAAAAAAACCTTGAAGAGAAAACCCTAGAAAACCTAGGAGGAGAACACACGAAAAAAAACCTAGAAAAAAACTTAGCTTCCTGCACAGCCACTGGTCATCGTTTTTTTTCGCCTTCATTGCTGCCAAACCAGTCACCTTGAACAACCTTTTGCGCCACTTCATCATCAACACCTAGCTTGCTCCAATACCATCGCCAGCTTCATCATTCATCATCGCTACTGTGTCCCTAATTTGCACCAGCCTTCCTCATCACCGACCTACTTGCTGCATCTTCTGTTTCGATTTTTCCTTTCGTTTGCTCCCATTTCCGTTAGCTCATCCTCACGATACACCTAGTAAAACCTCCTCCTCTCTTCATTACTCCACCAAGGTCCCTTCACAACCAATCATCCAAAAAGCTTAGCCAAAAACCCAGCAAAGCACATTCTTCTACTGCTGGACAGAACCAAACAACACAGCTGCTAGCTCCGTTACTTCGTTGGCCTGCATACACCGATACCATCATCATCTTCAAAACACAGCACTGCAGCGGGAACCAAGAGAGTGGCTTAGCAATCGGTTGAGAAAAGAAAGAACGATAAAATAAGCAGTTTTTGGCCCCTCTCCACTGCACTGTTTCAGGTCTTGCTGCATCATTTTCGTTGTTGCACCGTGCATCATCATCGTTGCCTGCTGTCGTGTTTGCTAAAGAAGAGGGTGTCATCTACGTGAAAAAGAAAGACAAGGAATTGAAAGTGGGTCATCTTGTCAAGGTATATTCTCTGCCTTATGCTTTGTAAATTCTGTTTTCATACAATAATAGTAATAAATAAAAAAAAACAGAAACAACAAAAGTTGATAAAAAGTTTATATATATTTTATTTATATGTATCATTGCTTGTACGTGTCCATGTACTTTGTTTTAGGTTGGATAAAGAATTTATATAAATATATATTTCTTTGGAAAAGAGATTGCAAAAAAGAGTTGTCTTGTATTGTTAGTATGTTAAAAATTTCACATACATAATTTTTTTTTAATGTTGTTAAGAGAGCTTTTTTTAAAAAAAAACAATAACAAATAAATTAATAATAAATAAATAATAAAAATAATAAATAAAAAGATAAATGCAAATAATAAATTTAGATTTTCGAGGATAAGATTTCAAAGAAATCACAAGTAGTGATTCTTCGATAATCTTTAGGATCGAGGAAAAAAAACTTTAGATGTTACCAGCGTATTGGGACATCTAATCGATTTTATCTCGATAAAAATATATAAAAAAACAAAATAAGTAAGAAATGGTAAAACTAAATAAATTTAAATGTTGATATAAATAAATATAAATTTTAAGATAAATAAATAAACATAAATATAAACTAATTTCCGATGATAGGATTTCTTAGAAATCACAAGTAGTGATTCTTTGATAATCCTTAGGGTCGAAATAAAATATTTGATTATTACCAGCGTGTTGGGGTATTCAAATAATTTTAGTTCGATATTGATATTTCTAATAAAATTAATATTTAAAAATAAATAATAAATAAATAAAATCTTTTTAAACAAATAAGTAAACAAGAATATAAAATTGTTACAATTAATCTTTTGGAATAAATAATAACAACAACAATGACGAAGAAAAAAAGAATAATTAAAGAAAAATAAACAAGATATACATTTTAAGGAATTTCCGATGATGAGATGTTATGGAATTCACAAGTAGTGATTCCTAACTGATCTCTAGGTGAGAGAAATATGCTAAATATTACCAGCGTATTGGAATATTTAGTATGATTTTTCAATAAAAACAAGATTTTATAAATATAAATAAATTACAAAATAATAATATAAGTATAAATGAATTAAAAAATAATAAAATGAAATAATGGATTTCTCATGTGCATCATCTATATTTTGATTGCATCATTTGCATCCAAATTTCAAAATAAGTGTGAATCTCCCAAGGATGGGATTCTATAGAAATCGCAAGTAGCGATTCTTGAGAAATTTCTAGGTGAAGAAATTATCCGAAATGCTACCAGAAGTATTGGGGTATTTCGGAATAATTTTCAATACAAAAGATTTTCATTTATTTTAAATAAAAAAATAAGATTTAACATAAATAAAAATAAATTTTAATATTTCAATAAATAAATAAATGATTTCAACATAAATGGAATTCTTTTTAAAGGATCAATTAAGACCATTTTATTAAGATCAAAAGATAATATATGATTAAGTGGTACCGTTTTTTAACGGGCGCTGTGGGGGTGCTAATCCTTCCCCACACGTAATCGAACTCCCGAACCCAAACTTTGTTTTCGCATACCAAAAATTATTTTTTTTGATAAAACTTAATTAATTTTAAGATTTTATTGAAAAAATAAAAGATTTTAGGTGGCCAATCACACCTAGTAAAAAAAAGATTGGTGGCGACTCCTTTTTGTGTTTTTTTTTTCAAAATCATCTAGCGATCGAGTCCCCGGACGAAAATCGTTACGACATATATTATATGTACATATATATATATATATGTATATGTTATTAAAAATTTAAAAAAAAAAAGGAAAAAGGAAAGGAAAGAATCGGGAGAAGAATCCCGATTCTTCCCGATGGAGGCCGACGGTGGTCGGTCAGCTAAGAGAGAAGGGAAGGGAGGGCGACACCGGTGAATGAGAAAGAAGGGGAAGGTGACCGGCGGTAGCCCGAAACGGAAAAAAAGGAAAAATCGAGAGAAAGTCGGGAAGGAAAAATCGAAGGAGGAAGAAGAGAAAACGGCGGTGCCGGCCGATCTTGGCACCGCCACAACCACCTCAACCTTGACGGGGGTGAGGGAAAGGAGAAGAGAGCCACCAGTGAGGCCAACGACGACGGAGAAAGGCCGACGGAGGAGGAGAGAAACCGAGCCAAAAACTGAGTCGATCCGCCGCCGTGCCGCCGATCTAGGCCGAGCTGAGGCCACTGGCAAGTTCATCTCAACGCCGGCCAGTTGCTGAGCCATCGAACCGCCGGAGAAGAACCGGCGGTGAAGGGGGTGACCGGTCCGGTTGGAAAGGAAAGGAAAAAGAAAAAGGAAAAGAAAAAGAAAAAGAAAAGAAAAAGGAAAAAGAAAAAAGAAAAGAAAAGAAAAGAGAAAAAGAAGAAAAGAAAGAAAAAAGGAGAGAGAAAAAAAGAAATTTTCGGACTTCGAAAATTTCGAGAATTTTGGGAAATCTCGGAAAACTCGGGAATTACGGGAATCGGTAAGAATTCTCGGAAAATGTTAAATTATTTAAATAATTTATTTATTTAAATAATTATGAAAAATTCTAAAATTTAGAATTTAAATTTCAAAAAATTCTCTCGATGACCGAGCCGATGGAATCGGGCGAGGTGAACACGGGCGCGACCTTCGAGAGGCAGTCGCTGTCCCGAAAGAGATAAGGGAAACATGTGCCGCCTGTAAGGATATTTGGCAATGTTTCTAAATTGCATTTAATCTTATAAATGCTATTGATAATTATCGGTTTTATAGTGTGGTGATTTATGGGTTTTAAATTGTGGTGAAATACTGGTTGAGGAATATAAACTGTATTTTTCGTGCAGGAGGCTAGCCAAATCGACAGCCGTTATACTGCCGAAAAATTATCGAAAAATTACTAAAATTTATCGAAAATCACCGAAAACCATAATAAATGATTTGATTTTATGTGAAATGATTTTCAGGTACGAAAATCGAGAAATCAAGTAAATTTCATAAAACATGAATATAGTGATATTTAATTTTAAAATATTCATGTTTTCGAGAACGGTGAAAAGGAAATCATCGAAAATTCATTCGGTAGGTGATATTTCACGTGAAATGAGATGAAAATAAAAAAGAGACTGAAGTGAATATTTTTATAAATATTCTTAATATTCACTTGATTTCATATAAAACCTTTATGGTTTTAATTATGGAAATAATTAATTATATAAATTTCATAAAGGTTAAGAAATGATGAAAAACTATGATTTCGAGACTAGAGGTCTCTATACGTGTTTTAGAGGAAAACATGGTGCCGAAATTATTGAAAATTGGAAAATAAATAATTTATTTTTACATAAATTACAAAAATATTTGAATTGAATTCCGATGATTTTAAAAATCATGTTTTCGATGGATAGCACGGAAAGGCGTGCATACATGTGATACGGTGAAAAAGACACTGTCATGAGATTTGTTTTATAGTGTGACTATTTTATAACTGTTTTCACCGTATGAAAAATATGATTTATACCTTATGAAATATTTTGAGAAATGTGATTTAAATTATAAATTTCATAAAGGTGATGATTTTATTACATGTGAGTCTTATGGATATTTGAGAAATATTTCAATTTACTGTATTTAAAATCCATAAAGGCTATGATACGATTTATACTGTTTTGAGACTTTAGGCCCTGAATACATGCATTACTATTCGCGTAATTGAGTGACCCGCCTGGGGCGATGGCTCAGGTCGATAGACCAACGGGTGCATCCCAGGGCGTCACAAGGCTGATGGACCCGCCAAGTCATCAGCGGTCTCAAGGTCACTTGGCAAGTGGACCCGAGGACCACCTAAGATTATGGCCATAGATCTAGCTGAGATAGCCGTGAGGGGTGATGGCCTACGGGTGCACCCCAAAAGCGGACGACTTGTGTTCCTGTGGGAACGATGATAGCGTGATTTAATTGTAGGGTGATGCCTAGTCTCACATACTGATTACTGTTTACTGAAAAAATTTACTAAATCCTGTTTACTGTACTGTACTGAAATGCGGTACTGATTTCTATTTTCTGTTTACTAAGCAAAACCGTACCAAAACACTGTGCTTACAGAACTGTACTGTATACTGGAATGGTAGCCACTAATTACTATTTTACTGAATTGAAAGCTACCATTTACTGTTTACTGAACTGAAAGCTACCGTATACTGTTTTCTGAACTGGTAGCTACTGTTTACTGTCTACTGATTGAGCCGTATCGAATTACTGTTTTACTGAACTGTATGATACGGTTACTGATTTGAAAAGAGAAATAAATGTTTATTCTAAAAGAATAACATAAGAATTATTTCTAAGAAAAGAAATAAGTGGTTTACTCCGTGGAAAAAACGAAAATTATGTCGTTTTGAAAACAACAGAATTAGTACTCTCTACAGTTGCTTCTAGGTTCCGGAACAAGTCAGGTATTTTAAAATACCTGCCTTACTCTATCTGGATCCCTAGCCGACTGTAGTATCCTTCCTACATGTGAGCCTAGAGCCAGCTAGGAAGATTTTAAAGAGAATGAAAAATATTTTCAGCATATAAATAGCTGAATATCAAGTGTGACATATAACTCTCTTACTGAGCCGTGGTTTGCTCACCCCTTAATTTTAAACATTTCAGGTTTTAATGATTGTGAGATCAGTTGATTGTGGATCACGGTTGTACACAAAGGACAATGTGACAGACCGATTGATTTATATGAGGTACAATCATTTATTTTCTGTATTTAGACATGTCTACAGTACTACTTATCAAATTAATTAAGTTAGGGGATGTGTATAATATAAACAATGTTATGTAAAATTGTTTAACAGTTAGTACAAGTGAAGTATCACAGACAGCCCAACCGGATAAGTTGTGTAAAATAAGGTGAAAAATGTGGTAACAGGTCGTTACAACATGTCTTTAAAAGACTATAAGATCTTATTATATTATGAATAATTATTACATATATCATCGGTGAAATTTTTTTTTACTCCGCAAATAGGGTTAGAATCATAACATATATCTTATTTTATTTATTTTTTATTTTTTAAATATTTTTATAAAACATATGTCACAATCCTAATACCGCTTGTGGAGTAAAAAAAACTCTACTAACTGTGTATTCTTATATTCTTATTGACCAAAAAAAATATTCTTATGTCGTTAATGCCTAAAACACTTACTTTTTAAGATCATCCTAATATAAATTACTCTCTTTCTTTTAAGCTCTTGCCACTTCTTTTATTTGTAGCCATTAAAAGTGATAAACAAAAATAACGAAACAAGCAATTAATACTTAATAGTAAACAAATCGGAAAGTTGTATTTCTTTGCACAATTTTTTTTTCAATTTTTATTGTACTTTGAACATCAAATGACGGAAAGTTGGCAACTACCCTAAAAAACTAGCTAATTTGTACTTTGAAAATTGCAACTTTTTTAACCGATGAGCTAGCTCCTTCCTAGAAAGTCCCCGCTGCCGTATGAATATTGAATCTTGGGCAATAGGTCCATTGGGACAATGTTGAATTTGAAAATGGATCAATGCAGTTCACAACTTGACATCGGCTTTCTCAAATTAAATTAATTATTAATTCTCATCAAAAAATTAATTATCATCTCACTTCCATTTTCATTGCTTTTCTTTAGATGTCCCAAAATCATGTCCTATTTCTTTTTTTAAACATTTACAACTCTTACAGCATATTTGGTTGGCTAAATAAAATAAAAGAGAAATCAAATCGATATTTCATGAGAATAGAAAAAGAAAAATAAAATAACATAAAACAAAATATATATTATGGAGTTTGGTTCATTAGAATAGAATATAATAACAAATAGAATTAATATATTTGGTTAATTCAAGGAATATTATTGAAATAAACTTAAAAATCATTTTACCCTTTTATTAAATTCATTATAATTTATTGTAAAAATAATACTAATAGTAATTAATTAATAAAAAATTTATAAAAATGGTGATAATATATAATTTTTAAAAACTAAAAAATATATTTACACAAATTAAAACTTAACAAAACAATTTTATTTTTATTTATATTATTATATTTATATCAAAATTTTTTAAAAGATAATAATACATTTGCTCATCTAAATTAAAAAATAACTAATTTTTTAATCTAAAAGTTCATCAATAAATGATATTATTAATATTATTTGATATTTTATGTATAATTTAGAAAGTAATAATCATTTTTATATCGATATAAAATTATTTTATTTAAAACTAAAAAAATTGAAAAAAAAATAATTCAATCATGTTTTACACGTCAATGAAATGTTTTTTTTGTACAAGTCCACCATGTAAAAACATTTGGGATGTTGCCGTGGTCAAATGCAATTGCAATAAGAAAAAGTGCATAATCGCACCAGAAATAGGAAAAGTTCAAGGCCTAGAGAGGCTTGTCATAGTGACGAAAATATGATTAAAGTAAGAAAAGTTGACCAAACAAGATAGATGTTTCACTAGAACATGTCAGATAACCAGTAAGATTGGTTATTTTATAGCA
Organism: Heritiera fomes; assembly: GCA_032173925.1. Taxonomy (NCBI): domain Eukaryota; kingdom Viridiplantae; phylum Streptophyta; class Magnoliopsida; order Malvales; family Malvaceae; genus Heritiera; species Heritiera fomes. The sequence goes on along the minus strand of JAPDPM010000001.1, from coordinate 19,518,143 downwards.
GTAAAGAAAAAGTTAATATATGCAATGCAAATCCGGCATGCTCATTGAAAACAAAGAATTATGGGAAAAATCAGTGGCTCAAAGTTATTAGTTCTTCTTCATCTATGTTGGTGTTGTTCAGAATTTGGCACTGCCGCTCTGGACACCATCACATCATCGAACTCTGTCAAGTATCCTGAAGCTATAACTTCCAACAATGGGCTTTTCCGGTTGGGATTCTTCAGCCTTGCCAATTCTACCGATCGCTATGTTGGAATATGGTACAACAATAAAGGCATCCCTGAAGAATCTATTATTTGGGTAGCCAATGGAGACAAACCCCTCAAGGATGAATCTGGGGTTATCGTGATATCCAAGGACGGTAACATTGCTGTTTCCAACGGACAGAAGGAGATTCTGTGGTCGTCAAATGCTACAAATCGAGCCGTTGTGAATACAAGCGCTCAGGTTTTAGACTCTGGAAACCTTGTGTTGCAAGATAATACTACAGCAGGGGGCGTACGCCTATGGGAGAGTTTCCAACACCCTTCTAACGTGTTCATGCCAACCATGAGAATTAGTACAAATGTTAGAACAGGTGAGAAAGCGCAGGTGACATCATGGAAAAGCTCAACTGATCCGACTAGTGGTAGCTTCTCCCTAGGTCTTGAGCCTCTCAACATTCCTCAAGTTTTCATTTGGAACCATACGAGGCCATCTTGGCGCAGTGGTCCATGGAATGGTCAGATATTTACCGGCTTACCAAACATGAATTCTTTTGCTCTTAATGGATTTAGTCTTGTGGATGACAACGAAGGAACAATTTATATTACTTTTTCTTTTTCTAACAGTTCTTTTCTGTCATACTTTATCTTGGATCCGCAAGGAAATCTAGTTGAACGCGATTGGGATTATGAGAAGGGGAATTGGATTAATACGTCAGTTATCCAAACGGAGTGTGATATTTATGGCAAGTGCGGGGCATTTGGGAGTTGTGACCCTCAGAACCCATCAATTTGCAGCTGTTTGAGAGGGTTTGAGCCCAAGAATATGGATGAATGGAACAGTGGAAACTGGACTAGTGGATGTGTGAGGAGTAAACCACTGAAGTGTGAGCAAATCAAGAATGGCAGCAAATCTGGAAAAGAAGATGGGTTTTTGAAGCTAGAGAGCATGAAAGTGCCAGACTTTGCAGAGTGGTCAACTCATCCGGAAGACGAATGCAAAGACCAGTGCCTGAACAATTGCTCATGCATTGCTTATGCATATGGTGCTGGTATCGGTTGCATGTCATGGAGCAAAGACTTGATTGACATACAGAAATTCTCCGGTCAGGGCCTAGAGCTTTACATTCGCCTGGCTGGATCAGAACTTGGTACAATTCCTTTATTACCATTCTAGTGGATAGACAAAGATTGAAGGTCAATTTTTCTTTCTATTCTGTTTAGTATAGATCGATAGATTAATTTCACAATTTCTTTGTATGCATTTGCAGATAAAAAGAACATAACCATTATCATCATAATAACAGTGGTAATCGGAATAATTATTATCATTGCCATCTCTATATTTTTCCTACTGAGGTGGATCGCCAAAGATAGAGGTATTGTCCACTGTATTGGTGGCTCCATGGTCCGAAACATGACTTCTTTTATGCAACTCAAGGTGTTAATTTCTCTCTATGTGATCAGCTATGACAGTAAAAAGTGAAGAGATGCTGCTATTTCATAAAGGGGGAGCACAGGCAAATTGTTCTGTTGATGACACGCTTGAGGACAACATAAAACAGGTCAAACTTCATCAGCTACCAGTTTTCGAATTTGAGGATCTTGCGACTGCAACAGCAGACTTCAAGCTTTCAAATAAGCTAGGGGAGGGTGGTTTTGGTCCAGTGTACTGGGTAAAATTGTTAGTTTTTAGCCAATTTTATTCAGCTCTGGCAAATGACATTGGGACTTTACCAAGCTGATTCTTTTCTTTTCAGGGAAAGTTAACCGACGGGAAGGAAATAGCAGTGAAGAGACTGTCAAGAGCTTCCGGACAGGGCTTTGAAGAACTTTCAAATGAAGTATTGGTGATTTCTAAACTTCAACATCGAAATCTTGTTAGACTTTTGGGTTGTTGCATTGAAAGAGAAGAAAAGATGCTGGTCTATGAGTACATGCCCAACAAAAGCCTGGATGCATTTCTCTTTGGTATAGAACACTCCAACCTGAAACATTCGTTTTTAACGTTTACATTGCCTTGCTTCTAGGCTTAATGACATAATGGTGTTTTTTTGTTCTGTGCTTTTTCTTTCCTTAAAGATCCAGCCAAACAAAAACTCTTGGATTGGAAAAAACGCTTTAATATTATCGAGGGAATCAGTCGAGGACTTCTTTATCTTCACAGAGACTCTAGATTGCGAATCATACATAGGGATTTGAAGTCAAGTAATATCTTACTAGATGAAGAAATGAACCCAAAAATCTCAGACTTTGGAATGGCTAGGATTTTTGGAGGCAATGAAAACCAAGCCAACACAAGAAGGGTAGTAGGAACATAGTAAGTAGCTACAAACCTCATTCATGAAACTCTGTCATAAGGCTAATAAGACTAACTTCATCTTAATCTGCAGTGGTTACATGGCCCCTGAATACGCAATAGGAGGACATTTTTCGGAGAAATCAGATGTTTTCAGTTATGGTGTTCTATTACTAGAGATCATTAGTGGAAGAAGAAACACAAGCTTTTACAACAATGAGCATTCTTTTAGCCTTCTAGGATATGTAAGTTCGAACTTTACTTGACCATTGACCTATTTGTTTCATTAAAAACAGATTCATTAACAAGTGAGTGTTTGCAACTTTCAGGCATGGAAGTTATGGACTGAAGACAACATTTTGGCATTAACAGATGTTGCAGTTGCTTCTAATCAATGCCATTATAACGAAATACGGAGATGCATACATGTGGGATTGCTATGCGTAGAAGAATTTGCAGACGATAGGCCGACCATATCCGCTGTCATTTCGATGCTTAACAGTGAGATTGTAGATCTTCCTACTCCCAAGCAGCCTGCTTTCACTGAGAGATGGATTGCATTGGATGGAGAATCCCTTCAAAATAATCGAAATAGATGCTCTCTAAATGATGTGACTGTTACCGATTTTGAAGGCAGATGATGAGAAGCAAAGCAAGTTCTGTAAAGGTTATATTCCATTTGGTTACTAATTCATTGTATTAACAACTTACTGTTTATTTTCATCTAGGAACCTCATCCAATTTTTGCGCATGGAAGTTCTGTTAAAACCTTCATCTATTGTCTATGCTTGGGAATATTACAAATATCGAGTAATATAAAGAATTGCATATTAATAGTACTACTAAAACACTATTTCCATCCGTTATTTGATGTAATATTTATGCTAGAAGGAAATTGAAAAAGAAGCTTCAAGACATCAACCAATTTTTATAGAAAATGGTGAATAATGCGACAAAAGACGAGGCAGTCTTCTTTTTTCCCAGAGTTTGCTTTATGTTACTTTCTAACAGGTTTTTCTGAGAAAATCCCTGGAAATGCTAGTATGTTGTAAGGTTCTGAGAAATATAACTATAGGTCAATGCAGTTCAGAAAACTTTGTCCGGATCAAATTATTTGCATTGATATTTAATTTCAAAGATTAGCCGCCTATGATATCATCTTCCTTGATAACGTTCAAGGCCAAGAGAGTCCTGCCAAGCAAGGGGGTTGGTGAATAAATAGAGAATAGTTTACTAATGGATTAAAAAGGGAAGAAAGGTCTGACTTAGACTAAATTATTAATTAATATATTCATTGTCTGAAAATGGTGCGTATGGATATTTTACTTCGTCAAAGAAGATAACCTAGAGACTAACAACTTCTTATAATTTATGCCACAAGTGATAACCTAGAGACTAACAACTTCTTATAATTTATGCCACAAGTGCTAAAAAAATGAGGACTATAGAAAGCAATCAAGAAACAAATTTGCCACTTTGGAAGCCCCCACAGGTCCCTCATGGTTTTGTCGGAACGTGATGAGAATACTCGAAATTTGTCACTCCCAATTCACGTCCAAAGCGACTCAAACCCTTAATTTTATTAGAGTTCAGGTCACTCCTAACCATTAGGCCTTGTGTATTTATTGAAAGGACCTAGTGTACCCACACCTTTTGTGGTCCAAGGATCCACCCCCAGTAGCCAGACCTTACTCACAACGTACTGTCCGCTTTGTAAGCCCCCATAGGCCCCTGTGGTTTTATCGGAATGTGTCGGGAATACCCAGAATTTGTCACTCTCAATTCGCGTTTGGAGCGACTCAAACCCTTAATCTTATTATAATTCAAGTTACTCCTAACCATAGCATAAAAAGCTTGTAATGCAACAAGAGAACTGACGGTTATTAGAACAAAATTCTTTCTAATTGCGGGTTAAAAAAAAAGAGAAGAAAAGTGTAAGACCTGATTCTACACTACTGTAGAGTCTAATTTCATAAAACTGATAATGGAAATTAAATAAATAATGAATATTAATTTTCACTTGAGTGAAAAGCTTCTGAAACTGAGATGTAAAAAGAGCAATTTTGGTGAAACACCAATGGGCAAGCAAAATAATTATGAGGATTGCCAATGGGCGAGAAACTCGCCAATGGATGGTGGCGAGGGCGAATAGATAAGTTTGCCAAGTGAATGAGGTAAGATGAACGCCTAATGAGGCGAGGGCGAATAGGTGAGTTCGCCACGATATGTTGATGAAAGCTCGAATGGGCGGGGGCTTGTGATCGCCCGTATGGTTCAGTAAATTAAAAAGGCTAAATAAGATTTCCAATTTGTGGCATGAATCATAGTAGGTAGGCGAGTAGAGCAATGGTGATCGTCAAGTAAGGAAATCAGCTTGTAATCACCAAACCTTATGTTGGTGAACTGAAATTGAGTTGGCGAGCTGTCTCAAGATTGACTTTATACGCAGCAAGGCTGAAGACAATTATGAGAGGATGCCAAAGTCAATAAAGAAATTATCCTTATTGGATGAGGAATAAGACAAAGGTGCAATTAGTCAAGAAAAGAGGCTATAGTGGACTTCACGTCACTTTGTCCTCCAGACAAATGGTTAGACAATTAATGATAAAGAGAAAAAACTTAGTCAAAATGTGCAGAGATAGCTTCTTATAGCCGTTCCTTTTTGCTGCAGTTTTTCTTCGGTTTTTAATGCATGAAAGACGTGAAATAAATGAAAGAAAATGGGATAAGGCTAAGTGATGGGTTCTGATTGGATTAGCATGGCTATATATAAGAAGAAACACTTGAGGAAAATTGATTTAGCAAACTTCATCTTCTTCGCGAGAGCTATGCAACTGCAAGTTTATGTTCTGATTTCCTCCCATTTCTACCATGCTCGATTTACGAAATTTCACTCTTAAGTTGGCTAAATAAGAAAACCTGCTTGCAAAACTTTTCCTACATCGTTGATGAGCTAAAGGAATAAGCAAAGTAAGGCCAACATAGGACAGAAAGTGGTCTGTGCTGGAAGTGCAGTTGGTTAAGGTGAGTTTCATATTTCTATGGTTCTCTTGATACTCAATGATAGATTTTTATGTTTTACAAAGTAATAAAATAGAGATGCAGTCTTGTTTTTAGTTAGATCCTTAGAGAATATGAAAACAAGGAAAATACTGGAAAAGTGACGAGAATGACGACTATTGTGATCGCCAATGATGAAAATTAGTAATCGCCAATGGTGCGAGTAGGTAATAAAGAACTCGCCAAAGTATTGTTCAAATGGGCGAGGTCTCCCAACACCAGTTTAAGCTATAGGCGAGCCCAAATTTGAATAGAAAGCCTTGTAGGGCGAACTCACATGCATTAGGCATTGGGCGAGTTGAATTGTGGGCGAAATCTCATATTTAAGCCAATAAAGGCTTGGCGAGTTGAATGTTGGGCGAGCTCCCAAATATATTAATGACGAGTAATGGCGGGTGAGCTCACACTTGTAAGCCATTTGATGAATGGCGAGCTCGGTTGGGCGAGCTAGTAAGAACTCTTATGGGCGAGCTATTTGATTATTAAATCTCGCCAAAATGTTGAAAATATTGGAAAAGGAAAATATTAATAGAATTTGTAAATTATTTGCAGTCGGGAATTGGGAATGGCTATTGGCGAGCAGGAAGCAAGGCGAAGCAAGGCTTCATTGGACCAGGTAAGGGGGATGTGTGTGAAGTGAATGCATGTCCTGTGGAGTTGAATTTTATGAAATTGTTGAGAAATTATTTTGTTTTATGACATGCATCATTTTGATGAATTATTTTGACTTGAGCGAGCTAAAAGCCGACCTTTATGTTATGATTTGGTGAAATGGTACAGGGCGGCAAGCTATGTTGGGCGAACCCTTTTGTGTTGTTTTCGTGTGAACAACCCCTGTTTTAATAAAAGGCGGGCGAGCCATTTTGGGCGAACCCTTTTATAATGTTTTAGGGCGGGCGACCTCTTTGTTAAGAAAGTTGTAGGCAAGCCACTGCGGGTGAGCCAATTTTTCTTGTTGTTTTAAAAGGCTAAGATTGGCGGGCGAACACTAGTTCGCCGCATTGTCAAGTTAACCATGGGCGAGCTGTGATGGGCGAGCTAACCATGACGAACAGGTTTAAAGTTCATTTTTCTTATACGAAAAATGATATATTTTGAAAATTGGAAAATAGAAAATATAAATTCTTTATGGGGGCTGAGTTGAATATTGAGCGAGATTGGGCGAGTTGATTGTAGATACCTAATTTTGTCCGAGCAATTCAAATAAAATTAGAAAAAATAAATAAAGTCAATTCTTTTAGGCAAACCCTCAAACCCTAATATTTCATTCAAACCTTAAAATCCCATGCAAAATCCTAAATAATTCAATGCAAACCTTTAACCTCTTCCTATCTAAATCTCACACAAGTACGAGGGAATCTCAAATTAATTGACAAATAAAAAGAGTTGACCAAGAAGATTTATTTTAAAAAGACAAAGAGAAGGAAAGAAATAAATTAAAAGTGTAAAACCGGGACAAGAAAATCAAGACTGAATCAAAAAAAATCAAATAATAAAAATTTTCATAATGGCAGCCATATTTTAAGAACATAAATGGTGGAACTTTGTCTCTTTCCCCTATTCATGCTCAGGAACGACTATAAAAGCACAAGAGACACATAGAGAAAACACACGATTTTTACACAGAAAAAGAAAGAGAGAACAGAGTTTTTTTTTTCACAATTGAGCCGGCAGCCTCTTTCACTACCCATGTCTACCAGTTCCTGCTTTTCCTAGTCTGCTCGCGTCCTTCTCCACTCGCAGTTCCAACCTTGCACGCTTCTACCTTGTCCTTGTCCGAACACACTGCTAGCTACAAATTTCTACCACTGTGTTGCTAGCCTGGAGTGTCGCCCGTATGTTGCTATTGTAGAGTTGTTATAGACTTTTCTTTGTTGAAAAGTACAAACAGAAACGTCAACAAAAACCTATAAAAAGAAGCATTGTCAGTTGGGCTTTACAACTAAGTGCAATTTGCAAGGTATGTATGTAAGATCTGATTTTACCCTACTGTAGACCTTAATCTCATAAAATGGATAATGGAAATTAAATAAATAATGAATGTTAATTTCCATAAGGGTGAAAAGCTCTTTTATTTGAGATATGAACGGAATAAATTAGGTGAAATACTCGACGGGCGAGTACCATGAAGAAACGGCTTGCCAATGGGCGAGCAAGGTAATGGTGTAAACGCCAATGGTGATGGCGAGTTGGATGAGGGATCTAATCGCCCAAGGAATGAGTAGGGCGAGTTGATCGGTTGCCCTTTAGTTTGGTGAATAGTCGAGTTCGCCAAGGCTGAGAATAGATGATTGCCCGCTTGTGGCGAGGAATGAGATCGCCAACGTGTTTGGCGAGTAGTATGGTCGCCCATATAGAGGGGCAAGTGAAAGGCCAAGTTGGCGAGAAAGGCGATTGCTAATCGCCAAACCTCTATTTGATTGCCAAGAGAGGATATTATTTCGTAATGGCCAAATATTAAGTTGGCATCAAAACAAAGTGGCGATCTGGTGTAACAAGTGGGCGAGCTGTTAATTTGCCTAGTGTTGGCATGGTCTAAACAACAAACCGTGCAGCCAAAATTGACTTGGCAAGTCGGACTATTGGAGATAATAAATAGAGGAAAGTTAAAGTCAATAAGGGAATTAGCCTTATTGGTTGAGGAGGTAAACAAAGTCTGCAGCAGAAGAAAAAAGAGTGTGGAAGGAAGACTTTCTCGCCCTTTGTAAGTGCAGATTCTCTTCATGCATTAAATGCATGAAGGACGTGAACACTGATGAAGGAAACAGATAAGGGACAGGCGGTAGCTAGTATTGGTTGAGCAGGGTTATATAAGAAGAAACACTTGAGGCAAATCTGTTTAGCAAATTCATTTTCCTTACGAGGGTTATGCAACTGTAAGGTTCTGTTTCTTCCATTTCTCTGCTATGGGTGATCTAATAGACTTCACCCTTAAGTTGGCTAAACAAGCAAAACAGCTTGCAAACCTTTCCTTCTTAGTTGGTTGAGCTAAAAGAATAAGCAAAGGAGGCCAACGTGAGACAGAAAGCAGTCTGTTCTGGAAGTGCAGTTGATAGAGGTGAGTTTCATATTTCTTATGTGTTCTTGATATTCAAGGGTAGACTTATATGTTTACAACATAGAACACAACCTTGTTTTAGTTAGATCCTTAGAGAACATGAAAACAAGGAAAATAATGAAATAAGTAACGACAATGGCGACTACAGTGATCGCCCATGTTGAAATTTAGTAATCGCCAATGAGGCGAGTAGATAATGAGGAACTGGTCAAGGTAAATTCTGTGTAAATGGGCGAGATAGCCCAATTCTAGTGAAGTGAAATAATGGGCGAGCTCAAATGCGTAAGGCACTGGGCGAGTATAAATGTGGGCGAACTCCCATATTGAAGCCAATAAGAGCTTGGCGAAGTGAATGATGGGCGAACTCTCAAATAAATTAGTGTTATAACGACGGGCGAGCTTCCACGTGTAAGCCATATGATGAATGGCGAGCTCGTTTAAGAAGCTAGTAATATGTCTGTGGGCGAGCTGGTAGATTTACCTGAAGTCTCGCCCAAGTAATTGAAAAATATGTATAGAAATTATTAATGGAATTTATATATAATTTGCAGCTGATAATTGGGAATGGCTATGGGCGAACAGAGGGCAGGGCGAAGCAAGGCTTCGTTTCTAACAGGTAAGGAAAGTAGTATGTGATGTAAATGCATGTCCTGTGGAGTAAAAATGTTTAAGAAAATATTAAAAAATTGTTTTGTTTTCTGACATGCATTATTTGATTAAGTGTTTTGGGTCTCGGTTGAGCTAAAAGCTGACCCCTAGGTTATTTTGTGGACGAATTGGTTAAAGGTGGGCGAGTCCTTTTGTTTGTTTTGTTTTAGGGCGAATAACCCTTGATTTAATAAAAGGCGAGCGAGCCATATGGGCGAACCCTTTTATATTTTATTTGAGGCGGGCGACCTCATAGTTGAGAAAATTGTTGGTAAGCCATTGAAGGCGAGCCGGTTTTACTTAATGTTTTAAAAGAAAGAATTGGCGGGCGACTATATGTTCACCCGTTTGGAGTGACCATGGACGAGCTGGGCTGGCGAGCTTACCATGGCGAATAGATTTTCGGTGGTATTTTTCTTGAGGAAAAATTAGCCATTTTAACATTTTGAAAATGGAAAATATAAATTCTTGGTATTGGCGGGCGAGCCAAATCTCTTATAAAATTGGGGCGAGCGACCCCTCTTGGTTTAAAAGCTAAGTGGTGGGCGAATAATAGTTCGCCGTCTTGTCGAGTTAGTCAGGGGCGAGCCGTTAAGGGCGAGCTGGCTCTGGCGAACAGTTTTAAAGAGAAATTTCTTTTGCGAAAAATAAGATGTTTTAATATTTTGAAAATAGAAATATGAATCCTTTCGGGGCGAGTTGACTATGGGGTGAGTTGACTAATGGGCGAGCCACTGAGGGCGAGCCAATGTGCTTGACGATTTAAAGGGCGGGCGGGCGAACACATGTTCTCCGCCATGGGCGAGCTGCCATGGGCAAGCCATAACGGGCGAGCGGACCATGGGCGGCCAGGTTTGAAAAGTTGAGATTTTTGAATGTTTTCAAGGTGTTTTGTAAACAAAAAGCCAAAACCTTTTTGGGAATTAAATCATTTGAGTAAATGATAATGTGGGTGAGATAAGCCCTTAAAGGTTTTCATGAGATATAAAAGAGATTTTCGAGACTTTAGGCCATGAGTTCATGCATTATTATTCATATACTTTGCGTGACCCATCTAGGGCGATGGCTCAGGTCAAATAGACCAACGAGTGCACCCTAGGGCGTCACAGGGCTGATGGACCCGCCAAGTCATCAGCGGTCTCGAGGTCACTTGGCAAGTGGACCCGAGGACCATTAGATTATGGCCATAGATCTGAGATAGCCGTGAGGGGCGATGGCCTACGGGTGCACCGCAATAGCGGCAGATTCCGTTCTCGCAAGGGGGAAGGGGAACGATAATAGCATGATTTAATTGTTGCCTAGTCTCAACGTGTCGATTTCTGTTTACTGATAAGATTTATTGAATCTTATGTGTTGTTTAATACATTTTAAAGTAAACTATTAGCCGGTGATTTGAATTGTGTTTTAAGAGAGTTGTTTACTATATATCCATGTTCTTTTCTACTGGGTTATTATAAGAAAAGAATAAATGTGTTCCGATATATAGTTTTGCTATTTTAAAGCAGCATATATTTCCTTTACTGAGCGTATAAATCGCTCACCCCTTATTTTTAACTCCTTAGATAAGAAGTACACGGAGTTGAGAGAATTACTCTCAGATGGGTATAGCTATGTTTAAAGCACTGAGGCATAGCACGTTAAATGTGACAGGTACAGTCTCTTCTCTTTTACATTTCAGACATATGTATACAGTACTACCTTAGTGAAATAAAGGTTAATAGGGTATGTTAGGTTAAAGGGATAATGAAAAGAAATTTCATATTCCATAATTAATAGATAAATGTTTAGCATTTATCACTATTACTGTTGAATGTTAATGGCATCGCAGACAGCCCAACCGATAAAGTTATATGGAAATACGTGTAAAATGTGGTAACGGGATGTTACAGATTTAATGGTATCAGAGCTTGGGTTGGTCTGATGTCTGTTGATGCCTTTAGCATTAGAAGTGTTGAAAAGGTTAACATCCCCTGTAGTACTGTATAGTCTGAATGTGTAGAGGAGTCGAATGATAGTGAAATGAGTTAAGTGGTGAAATAGGGTGAAAACGATGACTTAATGGTTATAAATAGAGATTGTAACCCGAGAATTTTGTATGAGATAGGCAATCTTATCATCATAATGTCAGGTCTATTTGATAAGGTACAGTGAGGAACTCGGTGAGGGCCCCACCAGGACTTCTCTGTCCATATCGAATTAAGATCCTGAAATGATGATATTAAGATAAAAAGGGGTGATATTAGCATATAAGCCCTAAGATCGCGTGTCTGGATGTATATCGAAAAGAGAGAACTAAAAGGTGAATTGTGAGGAAAATGATTTAAAATCAATGATAATACTGGTTATATATATACTCCTTATGTTTTAAGAGGATGGATATGAGTAGTGACTTGACATTTGAGGAAGTCAAGTGTTAGAGTCAATGTGGATGAGAAAGAAAACTTTTAAATGGGCGAACTCGAGCACGGTTGGAAGAACCGGGCATCGAGGTGATCGCCAAAGAGGATAGTATGGATGAGTAACGATGTCACAGCAATCGTTGTCGATGGGCCCAAAAAGGGGATTGCCATGGCCGGTTGGGCTGGTTCGTTACGATATCCATAGAACTGAGATATTATGAAATACTTGTAAAGTGACTTGAAAATTTATATATCTGTTTGGAGGATACATAGTGATTTGGTTGGATTTAAATGGTGAGACATCCAAGATGATATGAGTTTGTGAATTAGAATTTATGTAATGAAATTCTAAGTAAACTTTTGGAATAATGTGGATTCGAGAGATGGTTGACTCGATTCACAACATAGAAATTGTTTGTAAGCTCATATAAGTAAATCAGAAGAGCTTGAGAAATTACTCAAGAGATTGATGAGTAGAGTTATAAACTGTTTTGATATAATCGGTGAAAACGGAAATTATATCGTTTTGAAAAACAACGGGATTTGTACTCTCTACAGTTGCTTCTAGGTTCCGGAACAAGTATGGTATTCTAAAATACCTATCATATTCTATCTGGATCCCTAGCCGATTGTAGTATCCTTCCTATTTGTGTGCCTAGAGCCAACTAGGATGATTTTAAAAAGAATAAACATGTATATTGATATCAATAATATTATTGAATAAGGTATGGAGAAAACCTTATTGTTAAGTCAGTGACCATTGGTTTTTAATTGATATATATACATATTAGAGACGTGAGGTCTCAACTGCTTAAGTGGACATTAAAATTGTCTGAATAAAAGATTTTACTACTGAAGTGAGGTTAAGGGTGCTTATTGGGATATAAAATCTATGAGTTTTATCTATATAGCACGAAGGAATTGTTGAAGAGATTGTGGAATTGCTACCTTATTGATTCAATGCTTAGAGAAAGTAGAAGTGAATGGGTATGTATGAATATAGTATTTGAAATGGTTACGAGATAGTAACAGTAAAATACTATATTAAGTGGGAAAATAATTATGGTGATGAATGCAAAAGAATGACAGTCATAGTCTAACCATGAGATGATCGTTGTGGAATGGTAAAGAACCCGAAAGAGTCATGAGGTTATAGAAGTAATTATGGATTGAGTAACCAAATTATTTCACTTCTTCATCATCAGGTTTCTAGATGTAATAAGTGCCTTAGTCGATATATATTGGTGAAACAGAGAGGATGTATGTAAAGTTCCAGTGAGTGGGTACTTGTGATAGGGATCCCTGATTCGCCGTATGCTTTGAGAGAATAGCAAGAGGTTTTGGGATTCCAAATTTCTACTGTTAGCACCGCCTTAGATTGATATAGATATCCGAGCGCATTGTGTGACACTCCGGGATATATTGAGAGCGAGTGCGTGGTATCTCAGAGACTACTGGGACAATTACGTATGATTGATTAAAACTATCTAAAGGATAAACATCAGATTATTATCGACTAAGCACCAAGTGAGATGATAAGTGATAAATAGTATAGATGAGTTACTAACTCTCAAGGATGATAAAAGACTTGAGGGAGTGTAAATTGGTTTTGAGAAAAGACGCCCGAGATTTTTCAGGACTTTGAGAAAAGTCGGGATGGGCGACTCACGAGTGGGGTGATCGCTCAACACCGGATAACATGTTGTGAGAAGTGGGCGAACTAAGTGGTCGCCAACACACTTGAGAGAATAATCCTAGAGCGCGAAAGAGCGCCAAAGGGATGATTATTGATGGCCTGAAGAAACGGGCAGTACTCTTAGAGACAATAAGGAGTATAAAAAGATATTCGTGGTCTCATATTGGAGACGAGATTAAATAAGAGTTGAAAAAGTGATAAGGAAGAAAAATACCTATATTAGAGGTACTTCATATACTCAATGAAAAATTGAAAAGAGTAAAATGCTATTTGGATGGTTGTGGATATATTTCGTAAGTCTGCTCATTCCTTGATTATGGAATTTGTTGAGCTAATTAATGCCTTGGCCGGATATGTCAGGGAAATGGTGAGGTTTACAGTATTCCAGTGAGTATTATTGGTAATAGGGAGTCCCGCTTCATATCTCAGTGTTGAGAGAGATTACGAGAAGCTATGGGATCCCGATTGAGTTTCGCACCGCAGTTTATCCGCAGACTGAGAGACAGTCCGAGCGTATGAGAGGGATGCTCGAGGATATGGTGTGAGCGTGTGTGATTGATTTTATAGGCTCCTGGGATAATCCTCTACCCTGGCAGAGTTTGTTGATAATAAGGGCCACAAGAGAGTATAGGCATAACATTTGGAAGAAATTATTTAGCAGACAATATAATCCACGATAGCATGAGCAAATGGGAGACCGAAAATTATTTTCGACTTGGTCGAACAGACTTCTTGAGATATACAAGAGGTTATGTATATTAAGGTCTCACCATTGGGATGCATAGTGAGAGGGAAATTGAGTTTCCGATGCATCGGATCGTTGGAGATCTTAGATCATGTGAAATATGTGCACTACCTCCCGTGTTGTCAGGAGTGCACAATGGGTTTTATGTTTCAATAATGAGGAAGTACTATCCATATCCTTCTCACGTGATTCGACATGAGTCCTAAAGATTAGAGAGGACATGAATTACGTTGAGAAATTGGTACGGATTCTGGACAGGAAAGATAAGTTGCAGTGATAAAGTGCTGTGATCTAAGATCATGTTATGGCTAAAGTGCTTTGATGGTATAATATTAAGGATAAGGCTACTTGAAAATTTAAAAGCCTTATGCATAAGAAGTATCCAGAGTTTCTTCACTGACAGGTCTGGTTGAAATTTGGAGGACCAAATTTCCTAAGGTGGGGAGAAAATGTAAGATCTGATTTTACCCTACTGTAGACCTTAATCTCATAAAATGGATAATGGAAATTAAATAAATAATGAATGTTAATTTCCATAAGGGTGAAAAGCTCTTTTATTTGAGATATGAACGGAATAAATTAGGTGAAATACTCGACGGGCGAGTACCATAAAGAAACGGCTTGCCAATGGGCGAGCAAGGTAATGGTGTAATCGCCAATGGTGATGGCGAGTTGGACGAGGGATCTAATCGCCCAAGGAATGAGTAGGGCGAGTTGATCGGTTGCCCTTTGGTTTGGTGAATAGTCGAGTTCGCCAAGGCTGAGAATAGATGATTGCCCACTTGTGGCGAGGAATGAGATCGCCAACGTGTTTGGCGAGTAGTATGGTCGCCCATATAGAGGGGCAAGTGAAAGGCCAAGTTGGCGAGAAAGGTGATTGCTAATCGCCAAACCTCTATTTGATTGCCAAGAGAGGATATTATTTCGTAATGGCCACATATTAAGTTCGCATCAAAACAAAGTGGCGATCTGGTGTAACAAGTGGGCGAGCTGTTAATTTGCCTAGTGTTGGCATGGTCTAAACAACAAACCGTGCAACCAAAATTGACTTGGCAAGTCGGACTGTTGGAGACAATAAATAGAGGAAAGTTAAAGTCAATAAGGGAATTAGCCTTATTGGTTGAGGAGGTAAACAAAGTCTGCAGCAGAAGAAAAAAGAGTGTGGAAGGAAGACTTTCTCGCCCTTTGTAAGTGCAGATTCTCTTCATGCATTAAATGCATGAAGGACGTGAACACTGATGAAGGAAACAGATAAGGGACAGGCGGTAGCTAGTATTGGTTGAGCAGGGTTATATAAGAAGAAACACTTGAGGCAAATCTGTTTAGCAAATTCATTTTCCTTACGAGGGTTAAGCAACTGTAAGGTTCTGTTTCTTCCATTTCTCTGCTATGGGTGATCTAATAGACTTCACCCTTAAGTTGGCTAAACAAGCAAAACAGCTTGCAAACCTTTCCTTCTTAGTTGGTTGAGCTAAAAGAATAAGCAAAGGAGGCCAACGTGAGACAGAAAGCAGTCTGTTCTAAAAGTGCAGTTGATAGAGGTGAGTTTCATATTTCTTATGTGTTCTTGATATTCAAGGGTAGACTTATATGTTTACAACATAGAACACAACCTTGTTTTAGTTAGATCCTTAGAGAACATGAAAACAAGGAAAATAATGAAATAAGTAACGACAATGGCGACTACAGTGATCGCCCATGTTGAAATTTAGTAATCGCCAATGAGGCGAGTAGATAATGAGGAACTCGCCAAGGTAAATTCTGTGTAAATGGGCGAGATAGGCCAATTCTAGTGAAGTGAAATAATGGGCGAGCTCAAATGCGTAAGGCACTGGGCGAGTATAAATATGGGCGAACTCCCATATTGAAGCCAATAAGAGCTTGGCGAAGTGAATGATGGGCGAGCTCTCAAATAAATTAGTGTTATAACGACGGGCGAGCTTCCACGTGTAAGCCATATGATGAATGGCGAGCTCGGTTAAGAAGCTAGTAATATATCTGTGGGCGAGCTGGTAGATTTACCTGAAGTCTCGCCCAAGTAATTGAAAAATATGTATAGAAATTATTAATGGAATTTATATATAATTTGCAGCCGATAATTGGGGATGGCTATAGGCGAACAGAGGGCAGGGCGAAGCAAGGCTTCGTTTCTAACAGGTAAGGAAAGTAGTATGTGATGTAAATGCATGTCCTGTGGAGTAAAAATGTTTAAGAAAATATTACAAAAATTGTTTTGTTTTCTGACATGCATTATTTGATTAAGTGTTTTGGGTCTCGGTTGAGCTAAAAGCTGACCCTTAGGTTATTTTGTGGACGAATTGGTTAAAGGCGGGCGAGTCCTTTTGTTTGTTTTGTTTTAGGGCGAATAACCCTTGATTTAATAAAAGGCGGGCGAGCCATATGGGCGAACCCTTTTATATTTTATTTGAGGCGGGCGACCTCATAGTTGAGAAAATTGTTGGTAAGCCATTGAAGGCGAGCCGGTTTTACTTAATGTTTTAAAAGAAAGAATTGGCGGGTGACTGTATGTTCACCCGTTTGGAGTGACCATGGACGAGCTGGGCTGGCGAGCTTACCATGGCGAATAGATTTTCGGTGGTATTTTTCTTGAGGAAAAATTAGCAATTTTAACATTTTGAAAATGAAAAATATAAATTCTTGGTATTGGCGGGCGAGCCAAATCTCTTATAAAATTGGGGCGGGCGACCCCTCTTTGTTTAAAAGCTAAGTGGTGGGCGAATAATAGTTCGCCGTCTTGTCGAGTTAGTCAGGGGCGAGCCGTTAAGGGCGAGCTGGCTCTGGCGAACAGTTTTAAAGAGAAATTTCTTTTGCGAAAAATAAGATGTTTTAATATTTTGAAAATAGAAATATGAATCCTTTCGGGGCGAGTTGACTATGGGTCGAGTTGACTAATGGGCGAGCCACTGAGGGCGAGCCAGTGTGCTTGACGATTTAAAGGGCGGGCGGGCGAACACATGTTCTCCGCCATGGGCGAGCTGCCATGGGCAAGCCATAACGGGCGAGCGGACCATGGGCGGCCAGGTTTGAAAAGTTGAGATTTTTGAATGTTTTCAAGGTGTTTTGTAAACAAAAAGCCAAAACCTTTTTGGGAATTAAATCATTTGAGTAAATGATAATGTGGGTGAGATAAGCCCTTAAAGGTTTTCATGAGATATAAAAGAGATTTTCGAAACTTTAGGCTATGAGTTCATGCATTATTATTCATATACTTTGCGTGACCCATTTAGGGCGATGGCTCAGGTCAAATAGACCAACGAGTGCACCCTAGGGCGTCACAGGGCTGATGGACCCGCCAAGTCATCAGCGGTCTCGAGGTCACTTGGCAAGTGGACCCGAGGACCATTAGATTATGGCCATAGATCTGAGATAGCCGTGAGAGGCGATGGCCTACGGGTGCACCCCAATAGCGGCAGATTCCGTTCTCGCAAGGGGGAGGGGGAACGATAATAGCATGATTTAATTGTTGCCTAGTCTCAACGTGTTGATTTCTGTTTACTGATAAGATTTATTGAATCTTATGTGTTGTTTAATACATTTTAAAGTAAACTGTTAGCCGGTGATTTGAATTGTGTTTTAAGAGAGTTGTTTACTATATATCCATGTTCTTTTCTACTGGGTTATTATAAGAAAAGAATAAATGTGTTCCGATATATAGTTTTGCTATTTTAAAGCAGCATATATTTCCTTTACTGAGCGTATAAATCGCTCACCCCTTATTTTTAACTCCACAGATAAGAAGTACACGGAGTTGAGAGAATTACTCTTAGATGGGTATAGCTATGTTTAAAGCACTGAGGCATAGCACGTTAAATGTGACAGGTACAATCTCTTCTCTTTTACATTGCAGACATATGTATACAGTACTACTTTAGTGAAATAAATGTTAATAGGGGATGTTAGATTAAAGGGATAATGAAAAGAAATTTCATATTTCATAATTAATAGATAAATGTTTAGCATTTATCACTATTACTGTTGAATGTTAATGGCATCGCAGACAGCCCAACCGGTAAAGTTGTATGGAAATACGTGTAAAATGTGGTAACGGAATGTTACAATGTATATTTTATTCATTTGTTTATTGTTTTATTTTAGACTTACAGTTGTTAAAAGTAGTGATTAGAAGTGACGTATTTCCATGGAAGAAAAGAAAACATGTTTAGGCACACATGCTTATATTCATTATTCTTATAAGAAAAGATTTTAAAGATATGTATATAACGAATAAAATATAAAAAGAAAATAAAACTTTATGGAATAGTTTAAATTAAAGATTTTCTGATGATAGGATTTCTTAGAAATCACAAGTAGCGATTCTTTGATAATCCTTATGATCGAAATAAAATCTTTGATGTCACCAGCGTATTGGGATATTTAAATGATTTTATTCCGGTATAAAGAAAATATTAATAAGATTTCTTAGTATAAAAAAATAATAAATATAAAATGGTAATAAAAATAATAATATAAAAAATAGGTTAATATGAGAAAATAGTAATAGAAATAAAAAACTTTTAAATAGGTAAAAATTTAGAAATTAAAATAAATAAATAAATAAATGTAAATACACATCTTAAATATAAAAGGTTTCCGATGATAGGATTCCTTAGAAATCACAAGTAGTGATTCTTTGATTATCCTTAGGGTCGAAATAAAATATTTGAATATTACCAGCGTATTGGGATATTCAAATAATTTTAGTTCGATATTAAGATTTCTAATATAATCAACTTATATGAAATAAACTAACACTAAAAAATAATAAATAAATAAATATTTTAAACAAACAAATAAACAAGAGTTTAAAATAAAGAGTAAAACAAATTAAAAATAAATAAGATATAAATAATGTCCGATGATGAGATGTTACGGAACTCACAAGTAGTGATTCCTAACTGATCTCTAGGTGAGAGAGATCTGCTGAATGTTACCAGCGTATTGGAATATTTAGTATGATTTTTCAATAAAAATAAAATTTTATAAAATCAGTGAATTTCAAAAGCAATAATATAAATATAAAAGATAATAAAAATAAAATAAAATAATATATTTCTCATGTGCATCATATTTATTTTGTTTGCATCATTTGCATTCATGAAATTCCAAAATAAGTGCAAATCTCCCGAAGATGGGATTCTATAGAAATCGCAAGTAACGATTCTTAAGAAATCTCTAGGCGAGGAAATTATCCAAAATGCTACCAAAAGTATTGAGGTACTTCGGAATAATTTTCAATACAAAAGATTTTCACTTATTACAAATAAAAAATAAAATTTAAATATTTCGAAATAAAACAAATAACAAAATGATTTCAAAATAAATAAAGTTCTTTTAAATATTTAATTAAGACCATTTAATTAAGATCAAAGGGATAATATATGATTAAGTGGTACCGTTTTTTAGCGGGCGTTGTGGGGGTGCTAATCCTTTCCCACGCGTAACCGAACTCCCGAACCCAAACTTTGTTTTCGCAAACCAAAAAATTATTTTTTTGATAAACTTAATTAATTTTAAGATTTTATTAAAAAGATAAATAACTTTAGGTGGCCAATCACACCTAGTCAAAAAAGATTGGTGGTGACTCCTCTTTTTTTTTTAACGACTCCATTGGGGACGAAAATGCTATGAATTTTAATAACAAGGTGATAGAGGAGGCTTGTGAGAAATTCAAAATCAAACATCATAATTCAGTGTCATATCGCCCGAAAATGAATGGGGCCGTAGAAGCTACAAATAAGAATATCAAGAAGATCATTCAACAAATGACAGACAACTATAAGGACTGGCATGAGAAACTTCCTTTTGCTTTGCATGCTTATCGGACTTCAATGTGTACATCCACCGGAGCCACTCCGTTCTCGTTGGCATATGGAATGGAAGCCGTTTTGCCTATTGAGGTTGAGATTCCTTCCTTACGGGTATTGTTGGAGGTAGAATTGGAAGAAGCAGAATGGGTCCGTGCTCGATATGAACAGTTGAATTTGATTGAGGAAAAGAGGCTTAAAGCACTTTGTCATGGCCAATTATATCAAAGGAGAATGATGAGAGCATATGACAAAAAGGTCCGCCCTAGACAATTTCGGGAAGGGGAATTAGTTTTGAAAAGGATTCCATCTAATCAGTATGATCCTCGAGGAAAATGGGCACCAAATTGGGAAGGTCCGTATGTGGTGAAGAAGACCTTTTCAGGGGGAGCATTAATTTTGACGGAGATGGATGGGTATGAGTTACCAACCCAGTCAATGGTGATGTGGTGAAAAAGTATTATGCTTGAAATTGGATCTAAGTTGAAAACCTGAAAAGGCGGCTTAGATTCAAAAAAAAAAAGAGGTGGGGTTTAAGTTGAAAACCTGAAAAGGCAACTTAAATCCATAGGAGGTATCTAAGTCGAAAACCCGAGAGGGCGGCCTAGATAAAAAGGGGCATCAGTTATGCAAGTCTAAAGGGGTTAAAGATGGTAGAAACATCTCCCATACATTGGGGTCATCAATCAACGGTTCATATAATAAGGATTCTGGATTATTCGATAAAGAAAGTCCAAATTTCTCTTATAAGGGAACTTTTGCCATTATACATTTTTTTATTCTATTGTCCCTTCTTCGTGAATTCTTAGATATTTTGAGACAAAGCCAAATTGTTCTTCATTGAAATTACCTTGTACATTGACTTGTTTGCCTTACATTCATAATAAATGTATCTTGCTTGGCAATTTTGAATGGTTTTGATTCAATAAATAGTCCCAAATATAAAAGGAGTTTGCATTGCTATGTGAATAATAAAATGGGAATATGAGGGTTTAAACCCAACTCTGCGGGCATATAGACCAGAAGTACAGAAATCATATAAGGAGGCATTGCTTTCAAAGAAAAAGGGAGTCTGATATCTTGTAAGCTCAAAGTTTGGTAATTTGATTCGAGCATCCAGGGTGATGATGAAATATGCGTTTACAGCCAAATGTGCACCCGCAGATTAGGTCACTTGTTATGATTTGATTTCACATTCATGAATATTGCATCTACAACTATGCCCTCTGCATTAATATAATTTGATGTGTAACCCCTGATTCGGAAAATTTAAACTTTCGAGCCTTGGTAGAGAGTCAAGGTATCATACGTTTTAAAATCGAATTCACTTTTTCGAAGTGGGTCGAGCCTTGGTAGGGAGTCAAGGTATCATATGTTTTAAAATCGAATTCACTTTTTCGAAGAGGGTCGAGCCTTGGTAGGGAGTTGACCAAGAAGATTTATTTTAAAAAGACAAAGAGAAGGAAAGAAATAAATTAAAAGTGAGAAACCGGGAAAAGAAAATCAAGACTGAATAAAAAAAAATCAAATAATAAAAATTTGCATAATGGCAACCATATTTTAAGAACATAAATGGTGGAACTTTGTCTCTTTCCCCTATTCATGCTCAGGAACGACTATAAAAGCACAAGAGACACATAGAGAAAACACATGATTTTTACACAAAAAAAGAAAGAGAGAACAAAGTTCTTTTTTTCACAATTGAGCCGGCAGCCTCTTTCACTGCCCACATTTGCCAGTTCCTGCTTTTCCTAGTCTGCTCGCGTCCGTCTCCACTTGTAGTTCCAACCTTGCACACTTCTATCTTGTCCCTGTCCGAACCCACTGCTAGCTACAAATTTCTACCACTGCGTTGCTAGCCTGGAGTGTCGCCCGTATGTTGCTATTGTAGAGTTGCTATAGACTTTTCTTTGTTGAAAAGTACAAACAGAAACGTCAACAAAAACCTATAAAAAGGAGCATTGTCAGTTGGGCTTTACAACTAAGTGCAATTTGCAAGGTATGTATATTTTATTCATTTGTTTATTGTTTTATTTTAGACTTACAGTTGTTAAAAGTAGTGATTGGAAGTGACGTATTTCCATGGAAGAAAAGAAAACATGTTTAGGCACACATGCTTATATTCATTATTCTTATAATAAAAGATTTTAAAAATATGTATATAATGAATAAAATATAAAAAGAAAATAAAACTTTATGGAATAATTTAAATTAAAGATTTTTCGATGATAGGATTTTTTAGAAATCGCAAGTAGCGATTCTTTGATAATCCTTAGGATCGAAATAAAATCTTTGATGTCACCAGCGTATTGGGACATTTAAATGATTCTATTCCGGTATAAAGAAAATATTAATAAGATTTCTTAGTATAAAAAAATAATAAATATAAAATGTTAATAAAAATAATAATATAAAAAATAGGTTAATATGAGAAAATGGTAATAGAAATAAAAAACTTTTAAATAGGTAAAAATTTAGGAATTAAAATAAATAAATAAATAAATATAAATACACATCTTAAATATAAAAGGTCTCCGATGATATGATTTCTTAGAAATTACAAGTAGTAATTCTTTGATTATCCTTAGAGTCGAAATAAAATATTTGAATATTACCAGAAAAAGAAAGAGAGAACAGAGTTTTTTTTTTTTCACAATTGAGCCGACAGCCTCTTTCACTGCCCACGTCTGCTACTTCCTGCTTTTCCTAGTCTGCTCGCGTCCTTCTCCACTCGCAGTTCCAACCTTGCACGCTTCTACCTTGTCCTTGTCCGAACACACTGCTAGCTACAAATTTCTACCACTGCGTTGCTAGCCTAGAGTGTCGCCTGTATGTTGCTATTGTAGAGTTGTTATAGACTTTTCTTTGTTGAAAAGTACAAACAGAAACGTCAACAAAAACCTATAAAAAGGAGCATTGTCAGTTGGGCTTTACAACTAAGTGCAATTTGCAAGGTATGTATATTTTATTCATTTGTTTATCGTTTTATTTTAGACTTACAGTTGTTAAAAGTAGTGATTGGAAGTGACGTATTTCCATGGAAGAAAAGAAAACATGTTTAGGCACACATGCTTATATTCATTATTCTTATAATAAAAGATTTTAAAGATATGTATATAATGAATAAAATATAAAAAGAAAATAAAACTTTATGGAATAATTTAAATTAAAGATTTTCCGATGATGGGATTTCTTAGAAATCGCAAGTAGTGATTCTTTGATAATCCTTAGGATCGAAATAAAATCTTTGATGTCACCAGCGTATTGGGACATTTAAATGATTTTATTCCGGTATAAAGAAAATATTAATAAGATTTCTTAGTATAAAAAAATAATAAATATAAAATGGTAATAAAAATAATAATATAAAAAATAGGTTAATATGAGAAAATAGTAATAGAAATAAAAAACTTTTAAATAGGTAAAAATTTAGGAATTAAAATAAATAAATAAATGTAAATACACATCTTAAATATAAAAGGTTTCCGATGATAGGATTCCTTAGAAATCACAAGTAGTGATTATTTGATTATCCTTAGGGTCGAAATAAAATATTTGAATATTACCAGCGTATTGGGGTATTCAAATAATTTTAGTTCGATATTAAGATTTCTAATATAATCAACTTATATGAAATAAACTAACACTAAAAAATAATAAATAAATAAATATTTTAAACAAACAAATAAACAAGACTTTAAAATAAAGAGTAAAACAAATTAAAAATAAATAAGATATAAATAATGTCCGATGATGAGATGTTACGGAACTCACAAGTAGTGATTCCTAACTGATCTCTAGGTGAGAGAGATCTGCTGAATGTTACCAGCGTATTAGAATATCTAGTATGATTTTTGAATAAAAATAAAATTTTATAAAATCAGTGAATTTCAAAAGCAATAATATAAATATAAAAGATAATAAAAATAAAATAAAATAATATATTTCTCATGTGCATCATATTTATTTTGTTTGCATCATTTGCATTCATGAAATTCCAAAAATAAGTGCAAATCTCCCGAAGATGGGATTCTATAGAAATTGCAAGTAGCGATTCTTAAGAAATCTCTAAGTGAGGAAATTATCTGAAATGCTACCAAAAGTATTGGGGTACTTTGGAATAATTTTCAATACAAAAGATTTTCACTTATTGCAAATAAAAAAATAAAATTTAAATATTTCAAAAATAAAACAAATGACAAAATGATTTCGAAATAAATAATGTTTTTTTAAATATTTAATTAAGACCATTTAAAGGGTTAATATATGATTAAGTGGTACCGTTTTTAAACGGGCGTTGTGGGGGTGCTAATCCTTCCCCATGCGTAACCGAACTCTCGAACCCAAACTTTGTTTTCGTGGACCAAAAATTATTTTTTTGATAAAACTTAATTAATTTTAAGATTTTATTAAAAAGATAAATAATTTTAGGTGGCCAATCACACCTAGTCAAAAAAGATTGGTGGCGACTCCTCTTTATTGTGTTTATCCAAAATCGTCTAGCGATCGAGTCCCCAGACGAAAATCGTTACGACAGCTTGGCGACTCCACTGTAGACACCTAATTTTGTCCGAGCAATTTCAAATAAAATTAGAAAAAATAAATAAAGTCAATTCTTTTAGGCAAACCCTCTAACCCTAATATTTCATTCAAACCTTAAAATCCCATACAAAATCCTAAATAATTCCATGCAAACCTTTAACCTTTTCCTATCTAAATCCCACACAAGTACGAGGGAATCTCAAAATTAATTGACAAATAAAAAGAGTTGACCAAAAAGATTTATTTTAAAAAAAACAAAGAGAAGGAAAGAAATAAATTAAAAGTGTGAAACCAATAAAAAAGGGAAAAGAAAATCAGGACTAAATCAAAAAAAAAATCAAATAATAAAAATTTGCATAATGGCAGCCATATTTTAAGAACATAAATGACGGAACTTTGTCTCTTTCTCCTATTCATGCTCAAGAATGACTATAAAAGCACAAGAGACACATAGAGAAAACACACGATTTTTTGCACAGAAAAAAAAAGAAGATTTTACTGCCTCTTTTACTATTCATCATCTCCAACCACGCCTTGGCAACATCATCATCAGCCAAACTGCTTCCCAAGCGGTTCCTTTCCCCTGCTGCAGCGTTGGTGCTGCCATGATTTTTCTTTGCTCGTCTTCGTCGGAACCAGTGTCTGCCTTGCACTCAACTTCTGCTCTCTTCCTGTCACAGCATCCCCACTGCTCTGCATCTCTGCTGCGATTGTCTGCAATGCCACCACCATTTTGCTGCATTTCACCTCCACCACAGCTACTTCAGCCTTACACCAGTGCCTGAATCGTGTGTCAGCTCCCTTGCATTGCCCGTGTCCTTGCTTGCCACGGCTGCATAGCATTATCACTTTCTGCATGCGTGTTGTTTCTACGCCAACCAGCTTGTCAGGTTTCTAAAGGATATTAAGGTATATTTTGCTTCTTTTTGTTCTTACTTTTGTGATACTTGATTGCATATATTAAAGAAAAGAGAATAAAGTAATAAGGGATATATATACACACGTTTTTAGGTGATAAAAACTAGCTTGTCAGGTTTCTAAAGAATTTTAATGTATATTTTGCTTCTTTTGAAGCACTTTTGTGATACTTGTTTGCATATATTAAATATATATATTGTTGGATTATGCCCTTAGAACCATTTATTAGATGATTGACTTTGACATTTTTTTATGTATCATGACATTTTATTTATTATAGTTCATTATTATATTTGTCTTATAACTGCGTAATGTAATCTTATATGATAATGTCCTTAGAATAGTAATAACACACTATTCTTAAAATATCCCTAGTCAAGTATTATTGTGAACAAGGATAACAATGATACGATAAGACTAGTATGTGGTTGACTGATGACCATTGTCATGGATATAGGATATCAAGTCATCACATAGGTACATGTTAGAGAACTATATACTGGATCGACCCTCCATGAGAACGCTACATGGATTGTTATATGAGTGTCATAAGCGATTCTCATAGTGATGATGGTGTATATGATCCTTTGACTTGAGATCATCAGAGATCCCAACATAGAGAATTGCATACTTTAATGTTGGTAGATGTCATTCGTAACAGGATGCACTATAAAGGTAGTAATTGGGTATGCCTTGATCTATGTAGAGGGATGTTGAGTGATCAAGATAGGATTTATCCTTCTTATATAACAAGAGTGATGTCTTGGGCCCTTTGATAGAGTGAGACTAAGAAATGCATGACTGTGCTCGAATAAGTCAATATGAGATATTGATTTTATTTGATTAATTAGTCTACTCAGGAATCAAGAAACGCTGATTAGACTATACAAGTGTGACACATTCCATGACTTGTGTCTAATCAAGACATCAAATGATAAAGGGATTAGACTACACGGTAACATCTATCACGAGTAAGGTTATGTCGAGTCATTGACATTCTCGTTACATGGGTAGCAATGATGTGTTGCTAGATACCGCTCATTGCCTGTGACAATTTTGTCATTGCCATTGTTTTGAGAACCTATTGGGTCGCACACTTAGAACGGATCAATGAGGAGCTTAATTAATCCTATTCTGAATTGGATTAAGGATATAACTAATCCTATTCTATTCTAAGTAGGATTAGAGTTCTGTTTGACAGTAAATTTTAGGGTAAAATTTACTGCCTATAAAAGGATGTTTTGTGTTTTCTAAAATAGAGCCGCACAATTAAACGGAAAAGAGAAACCTGTTCTCTGTGGTTTTAGAGCTTCTTTCAAACAAAAACAAAAACAAAATATTCTTTTAATCGAAGCTAGCAATTCGGTTAAATAAATAAAAAAAACGCTCTTTAAGGCTTCTGATCGTGAGACGTTCAAGAGTCGTGAGACGTTCAAGAGTCGTGAGATCCGTTCGTGTGGATACCATAGAGGCAGGAACGAAAAGTTGTTGCTTGTGACTCGACCAACGACTGAAAATCAGAGAAAACGTTAGGTAAAATCTCGAAACCCTAATCAGGCAACGCTCCGAATAGATCCTGGTGGAGGCCGAATGATTTAAATTCCGCTGCGTGTTTGTTTCGGTTTCTTTCATATATAGCTATGAATCATTAAAAAAAAGAGATAAAAGTAAATAAAGAATAAATGAACAAAATATGAAAAGAAAATTTTATAAAACACTAAAATAATGAAATTAATAAAAAATATAAAATTTTAAAGGAATTTTCGATGATAAGATTTCTTAGAAATCGCAAGTAGCGATTCTTTGACAATCCTTAGGATCTAGATAAAATCCTTAAATGTCACCAGCGTATTGGGATATTTAAGTAATTTTATTTCGATAATAAAATTCTTAATTTTATAAAATAAATCAATTTAAAGAAAATAAAATAATAACACATAATAAAATAAACAAAAAAAACAAATGGAAAGGCAAACGAATGAATATGTAAGTTTTATTTCCGATGATAAGATTTCGAAGAAATCACAAGTAGTGATTCTCCAATAATCTTTAGGATCGAGAAGAAGTCTTTAGATGTTACTAGCGTATTGGGATATTTAATCGACTTTATCTCGATATCAAAACTTGCCCTATATAAATAAAAAATAAAACAAGTAAAAATGATAATAAAAATAAGAATATAAAATAGGTAATAGTAAGTGAATAGGAATATAAATTTTAAGTAGATAAAAATCTAGGAATTAAAATAAATAAATAAATTAAAACAAATATAAATAAGAATATACATTTTAAATATAAAAGGACCCCTAATGATAGGATTTCTTAGAAATCACAAGTAGTGATTATTTGATAATCCTTGGGTCGAAATGAATTATTTGGATATTACCAGCGTATTGGGGTATTCAAGTAGTTTTACTTTGATATTAAGATTTCTAATATAATTAACTTGTATGAAATAAACTAATAATAAATAAGTTTTAAACAAATAAATAAACAAGATCACAAATGTGTTTAGAAATAAAGAGTAATAATAATTAAAAGTAAATAAGATATAAATAATGTCTGATGATGAGATGTTACGGAATTCACAAGTAGTGATTCCTAACTGATCTCTAGGTGAGAAAAATTTGCTAAATGTTACCAGCGTATTGGAATGTTTAATATGATTTTTCAATAAAAATTAAATTTTATAAAATCAATAAATTTCAAAATCAATAATATAAATATAAAAGATAATAATAATAAAAAAATTAATATATTTCTCATGTGGATCATATATATTTCGTTTGCATCATTTGCATTTATGAAAATCTAAAATAAGTGCAAATCTCCCGAAGATGGAATTCTATAGACTTCA
The DNA here is from genome assembly GCA_032173925.1 of Heritiera fomes. Taxonomy (NCBI): domain Eukaryota; kingdom Viridiplantae; phylum Streptophyta; class Magnoliopsida; order Malvales; family Malvaceae; genus Heritiera; species Heritiera fomes. The sequence goes on along the minus strand of JAPDPM010000001.1, from coordinate 19,489,893 downwards.
CAAGTAGCGATTCTTAAGAAATCTCTAGGTGAGGAAATTATCCAAAATGCTACCAAAAGTATTGGGGGTACTTCGGAATAATTTTCAATACAAAAGATTTTCACTTATTACAAATAAAAAATAAAATTTAAATATTTCGAAATAAAACAAATAACAAAATGATTTCAAAATAAATAAAGTTCTTTTAAATATTTAATTAAGACCATTTAATTAAGATCAAAAGGATAATATATGATTAAGTGGTACCGTCTTTTAACGGGCGTTGTGGGGGTGCTAATCCTTTCCCACGCGTAACCGAACTCCCAAACCCAAACTTTGTTTTCGCAGACCAAAAAATTATTTTTTTGATAAAACTTAATTAATTTTAAGATTTTATTAAAAAGAATAAAGTTCTTTTAAATATTTAATTAAGACCATTTAATTAAGATCAAAAGGATAATATATGATTAAGTGGTACCGTCTTTTAACGGGCGTTGTGGGGGTGCTAATCCTTTCCCACGCGTAACCGAACTCCCAAACCCAAACTTTGTTTTCGCAGACCAAAAAATTATTTTTTTGATAAAACTTAATTAATTTTAAGATTTTATTAAAAAGATAAATAACTTTAGGTGGCCAATCACACCTAGTCAAAAAAGATTGGTGGCGACTCTTCTTTTTTTTTTTTTAAAATCGTCTAGCGATCGAGTCCCCGGATGAAAATCGTTACGACAGCTTGGCGACTCCGCTGGAGACATTAGAGAGTCGAACCATGATTAATCATGTTTTATCCAAAATCTTAGTTAATGGTCTTAATAAATCTTTAATAAAACTTTTCATAAAAAAATAATTAAAAAAAACAAACAAAAATACAAACAAAAAAATGTGTGAATCATCTTTATCATTTGCATTTTGTTGGGATGCACTTTAAATTTTGTTCCTTTGCATACATGACATATTCATTGCATACATCAACCCTACACCCGAGTTTGTCCCTTTTAGGAGAGAGTATAGTACTTTTGCTCTCATGAGCTGATAACCTCCGCAATGGCAAGCGAAATACTCTCACTCAAGTTGAACTCTTTCTGTTTGTAGCCTGTCATGGGTGAGGATTAGGGTGCCTTACTAGTCTAGTGTGGACGTCAGTAAGGAATAATTTGAGAATCTTTTACCCTTTAGAGACTTAAACCAAGTATGTACTGAGCCATAGAAAAACTAACCTTAGCTAGAGCCATACCAGCCTTTTGTGGGGGTTACCTTAAATTATGGCACATGAATGAATACTTTTATGTGACACCTTTATGGGAAATATAATAAAGTGAATATTAAAACTGTGAAAAAAATAAAAATAAAAACCTTCTCATTCAATTTTATTTGTGATTTCAATAATATGCATATTCTAAAAAAAAAAGGTGTTTTTGTAAGATTTTAAACTTGATATATGCATCTCATCACATGTACAATAGCTATTAAAATTCATGCACATACTTACTGTAATAACCTTCTTCTATACAAAAGTGCACTAAATTTTTCCTTTTTCTTACTTACGTTGTTGGGCTGTATATAATGTCTCAAATTAACTCTTAAGCTATATTTACAATAACTATATAAACGTTATTCAACATTTGGTCCCAGTCCTAAACATTCTAAACAAGCATGCATTCATCATCGCAAAACATTACATTTAACCGCTATATAACCATCAAGTTGCATGCATCGATATTTAACGTAGATATATATATATATATATTATGTACTTCCTATTGCTACATCCCCCTGTTCTAAAAGTACTGAAAATGTAAGTCTGAATATAAATTAAGTAGCTGTACATAGTATAACTCCAAGGTAGAACCAAAACCCTCGAAGGACACGATAGCTCCCCACGTATACGCTCCTACTACAAATAATCTGGAAGGTGGAGGAGGGGGTGAGCTTTTTTAAAAGCCCAGTAAGAAATAAATATAAGAGACGGATACTAAATTTCTATATGCAAGTTCAAAACATTCATTTAAACTCAAATACTATTTTTTTTCATAAAGTTTAGAAATTAACATGCTTATGCAATGCGTCAAAAGCATTTCTTTCAAACCATCGATAAACATTTCCATTCGAAACATTATTCTCATCATAACATTCAAAATCCGTATTGGCATAAGTACGAAAGGAATCATATATAACATAAGCTGGAGACATGATAATTAAGCAAAATCAAGCAGTTCAATTATGCCCGTAAGGGAAAATATAGTTGACATATGGCCATAGTGCAGAGGGGTCCTCAGTGAGCACTGATCAGGTGTCTACTGGGCCTGCTGTGGACTGGATCAAGGTCACACAGCAATAGAAACTCTACTGTAAATTTGATCAAAATCATACAGTAGTCCAAAACATCACCTACTGTGAACTGGATCAAGGTCCCACAGTAGTCCAAAACATTACTGCTATGATTATTAGCCATGTCTCAAAACATTTCCATACGTATAGTTTCCAAAACAAATACGAAGCTCGATGGTTTCTGTGAAAATGGGAGCTTTCGAATATGACTTCCAAGGTAGTCAAAATCCTGCTATTTCGTACTTATTTTCAAAACAAAACTAGCTAGAGGAGTGTTATTCCAAATCATTTTCATAAACTCTAGCTCATTTTATAAATCAATATTATACAAAAATCCGACAGCATAACAGCTTAATTTTTGTAAAAACCTCCTACAAAGAAGATACAATTCATAAACCACAAGCAGTTGATTTTAATAGTTTATTTAGTATCCCCTACGTTTTCGATATATATCCCTCACCTCGGTATGTAGCACGAGTACAGCTATGGCACCCTTGTTCTTCTTAATTGTCTTTTCCTTGGTCTTTAATTTAATTTGTTTATGTCCCCTAACCTGTATCCTCTCCTCCTAAAATAAGGCATGAACATAATAAAATTTATATTATTTAATTTCCTTAAGGAGCTTATATTTTAATTATTTTTCTTAAATACATTACCTTGTAACTTTCCCTCTTGGTGGCCAAATACTCCTTTGTCTCCTTAAATCTCCTTTCACCACATAATCCTACACCAATGCCATATTTTTAACCTTTCTATTTCATTAAACATTTATTATATAAATCCATAATAACAAATCAAATCCTTACCTCTTACAACTAACCAAAACCGAGAGCTTTATTTTGCAACTTGACTCCTTGTCATTTTAAGATTGTTTTGACTTCAAACATACAGCAATTCCCTTACCATCAAGCCCTCACAACAGCCAATGATTATCCTTGTCATTTACCGTCCCCATCAATTCTTGCTTTGCCTTCACTCACAATATTTCCTGATTTCTAAACAGTAAATGCACAGTTCTTGCTTTAATTTTGTTCAGCCTTAATACTTCACTGCTTTAGCTACTAACTTTCCTCCGTTTCTGTCCATGAAAAACCCAAGAGAACCAACCCTTTCTCTAGCCTTGAACTAGCACCTAAAATGCCATTTTAAGCCCTGCTCTCACGTCATTTACAGCAACATCTTCTTTCTAGTTCCAAACTTTCCTGATCAGTTTTTGTTAAATCGAGAATGGAAGCTTAAATAACACTAAGCACTTGAGTTTCCTTCAGTCGAGAGCTTCTGTTCTGCTCTTAGGACAACAGCCTTCAACAGCCCCTTAAGGCTCAACATTCACCATTCTTTACCGCCCCTAGAAGTCTCTCTCTCAACTCCTACAACACCACCTGTACAACACCATTTCCTGCATGAAACCTCAGCTCAAACAGCCCTAAATCTTCCGTCCATGATTCATTCAAAGTCAGCCCCGTATCATCTCTTTTCAACCCTTCTAATATCTACGATTCAAGCCACCAAAATAGTCATCATGCTTCATTTTAAACTCTCAAAATCAGCTTCAAAGCATCACCCCAATGGCAGCCATGATCAGCACTTTATGCGCCCTGAAAATCCTATATTTTGGCCTCCAAAATGATCCTTCACCAGTCCCGAACCTTCTTCTTGTCTTAGGTTTCTCCTTCCTTGAGCCTTAGCAGCTGGCACAACGAGGGACTGAGTGGCGACAGGATCGTGAGGAGGCTGATGGTGGTGCTCTCGATTCTAATAGAAAAGCTAAAGAGAGGAGGTGGAATAGTTGAGGTTAGGATGATGATGATGGACGGTGATAATGGAGAAGACAATATGGTCGATTGGGATGAGTGCTAGTGGGGTTTTGTGCCTTTTTAAGCTTCTTCAAGAAGCCACTCTCTATATAATATATTTTATTTCCACTATCAATGTTATATATATTTATTCAATTATCATTAACTCCTTTTAGTATTTAACAAAATATATTTCTTAATACTTTACTTTATTTCATATTTATTATTTATCCCATTAATATCTCATACTTTCTACTATTTATTTATTTATTTATTTATTTATTTTTATTAATTTGTATTATCTATAATCTCTTAAATTATAAAATCCTTCATACAATTTAATTTCCTACATGGTCTCCATATTCAATCCTTTAATTATATCTTCTCATAGCCTACATTTTTTTTCATAATTTCTCATAGTCCAATTTAATGATTCCTTGCCATGATCATTCTCAATTTATCTTCTTAATCCTCTTAGCTTCAAGCTAAATGCTCAATACATTAATTTAGTCTCCAATCATATTATTTAATCCATCAAAATAAAGAATTTTCAACTATCACATCCTCCTTACCTTAAAAAATTTGGTCCTCTAAATTCGCATCGGTTAATCTCTGATCGAATAGCTCTGGATACTTTTCCTTCATAAGACTTTCAAGTTCCCATGTTGCTTCCTCAGTTGTATGATATTGCCAAAGCACCTTTACCAACGGGATACTCTTAAACCGTAGTACTCTCTCCTTCCTATCCATGATCCGTATCGGTTTCTCCACATAGCTCATATCCTCTCTGATTTCCAGAGGCTCATATTGAATGACATGTGACGGATCAGGGTGGTACTTGCGTAGCATATATACATGAAATACATTATGTACTCCGGCTAACTCAGGAGGTAAGGCTAACCGGTATGCTACATTTCCTACACGGTCCAGAATCTCAAAAGGCCCGATGAAACGAGGACTAAGTTTTCCTTTCTTGCCAAATCTCATAATACCCTTAAATAGGGAAACCTTTAAAAACACATAATCACCTACAGAGAACTCCAAGTGTCTACGCCTACTGTCAGCATAGCTCTTCTATCGGCTTTGCGCTGTCCTAAGCCTTTCACAAATAAATCGGACATCCTCAGAAGCCCGTTCTACCAAATCGAGAGCAAGTATCTTACGTTCGCCCACTTCTTCCCAAGCAACTGGAGAACAGCACTTTCTACCATACAAAGCTTCACATGGTGCCATTCCAATCCTCGAATGATAGCTGTTATTGTATGCAAACTCGGCTAAAGGAAGATGATCGTCCCAAGAGCCCTTAAAGTCCAAAGCACACGCTCTCAACATGTCTTCTAAAGTTTGAATTGTACGCTCAGACTGCCCATTTGTCCGTGGGTGGAATGCGGTACTAAAGTTCAGTCGAGATCCCATGGCATCCTGAAAGTGTTCCCAAAAATGGGATGTAAACCGGGAATCTCGGTCGGAAGTGATGCTCACTGGAACTCCATGAAGTCGTACAATTTCCTTAACATACATACTTGCTAGAGCATTAAGAGTATCCGTAGACTTCATAGCCAAAAAGTGGGTTGATTTAGTTAGTCTATCCACAATAACCCAAATAGCGTCATGATTTCTCCTAGTTCTGGGTAGTCCCATGATAAAGTCCATGGTAACATGCTCCCATTTCCAAGAGGTATAGATAGAGGTTAAAGTAAACCTGCTGGCCTCTGATGCTCTACCTTAACCTGCTGACAGGTGAGACACTTAGCAACAAATTCAGTAATGTCTCTCTTCATTCCGGACCACCAATACACTTTATGTAGATTATGATTCATCTTTGTATTACCAGGGTGTAAAGTGTACCTAGTAGAGTGAGCTTCAGATAAAATAAGATCCTTGAGACCTCTATCATCCGGGATACAAATTCGGCCTTTAAACCTTAGTAGACCATCAGACCCAATTGCAAAATCAATATGCTCTCTAGTCTGAATCTGACTAATCATATCCACACAATATTGATCCTCTCTCTGAGCATGTCTAATACTCTCCATCAAATCAGGCTCAATCCTCATACTCGTCACCATACCATACCTTTCAGAAGAGGAGATGTTCAAACTCAAACTTGCAAACTGTTCTAGTAAATCAAACTCTCGGACCATCATATAAGAAACCAATCCCAGGTGTTTCCGACTAAGAGCATCAGCAACAACATTAGCTTTACCTGGGTGATATAAGATCTCACAATCGTAGTTCTTTAGAAGTTCCATCCATCTCCTTTGTCTCATATTTAACTCTTTCTAAGAGAACAAATACTTCAAACTTTTGTGATCCGTAAATATCTGAAATCTTTCCCCATAAAGATAATGCCACCAAATCTTCAAAGCAAAAACTACTGCGGCCAACTCCAAGTCATGAGTGGAATAGTTTCTCTCATGATCTTTAAGCTGTCTACCCGTATGCCACTACTCTTCCATTCTGCATAAGCACACAACCCAAACCCTGAGCAGATGCATCACTGTACACCAAGAAACCTCCTGAACCACTAGGAAGAGTGAGGATTGGTGCTGAGGTCAATCAACGCTTCAACTCTTGGAAACTACGCTCACAGGTGTCATCCCACTCAAATTTTGCATTTTTACGCGTGAGGCATGTTAGAGGAGCAGCTAGTCTAGAAAATCCCTCAACAAATCTCCGATAATAACCAGCTAAACCAAGGAAACTCCAAATCTCCGTGACTGATTTTGGCCTATCCCATTGCACAATAGCCTCTATCTTGGACGGATCCACAGACACCCCGTCCTTATCCACCACATGACCCAGAAAGGAAATATGATTTAGCCAAAAGTCGCACTTGCTAAGCTTAGCATACAACTTGCGATCCCTGAGAGTCTGGAGTACAATCCTCAAGTGCTGCTCATGTTCTTCCCAGGACTTAGAATAGACTAGGATGTCATTTATGAATACGATGACAAATCTATCCAGATACGGCTTGAACACTTCATTCATCAAGTTCATAAAAGCCGCGGGTGCATTCGTAAGCCCGAATGGCATCACTAAGAACTCATAGTGTCCATACCGGGTCCTAAAGGCTGTTTTAAGAATATCATCGCTTCTAATCTTCAACTGATGATATCCCGATCTAAGATCAATCTTGGAAAAGATCTGAGCACACCTAAGCTGATCGAATAAGTCATCAATCCTGGGAAGTGGATACTTGTTCTTGATAATAGCCTTATTCAACCACCGATAATCGATGCACAACCGAAGGCTACCATCTTTTTTCCAGACAAATAGTTCTGGAGCGCCCCACGGAGACACGCTTGGTCGAATGAACCCTCTTTCTAACAATTCTTGGAGCTGCTTCTTCAATTCATCCAGCTCGACTAAGGATAAGCTATATTTACAATAACTATATAAACGTTATTCAACATTTGGTCCCAGTCCTAAACATTCTAAACAAGCATGCATTCATCATCGCAAAACATTACATTTAATCGCTATATAACCATCAAGTTGCATGCATCGATATTTAACATAGATATATATTATGTACTTCCTATTGCTACATCCCCCTGTTCTAAAAGTACTGAAAATGTAAGTCTGAATATAAATTAAGTAGCTGTACATAATATACATCCAAGGTAGAACCAAAAGCCTCAAAGGACACGATAGCTCCCCACGTATACGCTCCTACTGCAAATAATCTGGAAGGTGGAGGAGGGGGCGAGCTTTTTGGAAAGCCCAGTAAGAAATAAATATAAGAGACGGATACTAAATTTCTATATGCAAGTTCAAAACATTCATTTAAACTCAAATACTATTTTTTTTCATAAAGTTTAGAAATCAACATGCTTATGCAATGCGTCAAAAGCATTTCTTTCAAACCATCGATAAACATTTCCATTCGAAACATTATTCTCATCATAACATTCAAAATCCGTATTAGCATAAGTACGAAAGGAATCATATATAGCATAAGCTGGAGACATGATAATTAAGCAAAATCAAGCAGTTCAATTATGCCCGTAAGGGAAAATATAGTTGACATATGGCCATAGTCCAGAGGGGTCCTCAGTGAGCACTGATCAGGTGTCTACTAGGCCCGCTGTGGACTGGATCAAGGTCACACAGCAATAGAAACTCTACCGTAGATTTGATCAAAATCATACAGTAGTTCAAAACATTACCTATTGTGAACTGGATCAAGGTCCCACAGTAGTCCAAAACATTACTGCTATGATTATTAGCCATGTCTCAAAACATTTCCATACGTATAGTTTCCAAAACAAATACGAAGCTCGATGGTTTCTATGAAAATGGGAGCTTTCGAATATGACTTCCAAGGTAGTCAAAATCCTGCCATTTCGTACTTATTTTCAAAACAAAACTAGCTAGGGGAGTGTTATTCCAAATCATTTTCATAAACTCTAGCTCATTTTATAAATCAATATTATATGAAAATCCGGCAGCATAACAACTTAATTTTTGTAAAAACCTCCTGCAAAGAAGATACAATTCATAAACCACAAGCAGTTGATTTTAATAGTTCATTTAGTATCCCCTACGTTTCCGATATATATCCCTCACCTCGGTATGTAGCACGAGTACAGCTATGGCACCCTTGTTCTTCTTAATTGTCTTTTCCTTGGTCTTTAATTTAATTTGTTTATGTCCCCTAACTTTTATCCTCTTCTCCTACAATAAGACATGAACATAATAAAATTTATATTATTTAATTTCCTTAAGGAGCTTATATTTTAATTATTTTTCTTAAATACATTACCTTATAACTTTCCCTCTTGGTGGCCAAATATTTCTTTGTCTACTTAAGTCTCCTTTCACCACATAATCCTACACCAATGCCATATTTTTAACTTTTCTATTTCATTAAACATTTATTATATAAATCCATAATAACAAATCAAATCCTTACCTCTTACAACTAACCAAAACCGAGAGCTTTATTTTGCAACTTGACTCCTTGTCATTTTAAGACTGTTTTGACTTCAAACATACAGCAATTCCCTTACCATAAAGCCCTCACAACAGCCAATGATTATCCTTGTCATTTACCGTCCCTAGCAATTCTTGCTTAGCCTTCACTCACAATATTTCCTGATTTCTCAATAGTAAATGCATAGTTCTTGCTTTAATTTTGTTCAACCTTAATACTTCACTGCTTTAGCTACTAACTTTCCTCCGTTTCTGTCCATGAAAAACCCAAGAGAACCAACCCTTTCTCTAGCATTGAACTAGCACCCAAAATGCCATTTTAAGCCTTGCTTTCACGTCATTTACAGCAACATCTTCTTTCTAGTTCCAAACTTTCCTAATCAGTTTTGGTTAAATCGAGAATGGAAGCTTAAATAACAATAATCACTTGAGTTTCCTTCAATCGAGAGCTTCTGTTCTGCACTTAGGACAACAGCCTTCAACAGCCCCTTAAGGCTCAACATTCACCATTCTTTACCGCCCCTAGAAGTCTCTCTCTCATCTCCTACAACACCACCTGTACAACACCATTTCCTGCATGAAACCTCAGCTCAAACAACCCTAAATCTTCCGTCCATAATTCATTCAAAGTCAGCCCCGTATCATCTCTTTTAAACCCTTTTAATATCTACGATTCAAGCCACCAAAATATTCATCATGCTTCATTTTAAACTCTTGAAATCAGCTTCAAAGCATCACCCCAATGGCAACCACGATCAGCACTTTATACACCCTGAAAATCCTCTGTTTTGGCTTCCAAAATGATCCTTCACCAGTCCCGAACCTTCTTCTTGTCTTTGGTTTCTCCTTCCTTGAGCCTTAGCAGCTGGCACAACGAGGGACTGAGTGGCGACAGGATCGTGAGGAGGCTGATGGTGGTGCTCTCGGTTCCAATAGAAAAGCTAAAGAGAGGAGGTGGAATAGTTGAGGTTAGGATGATGATGATGGACGGTGATAATGGAGAAGACAATGTGGTCGATTGGGATGAGTGCTAGTGGGGTTTGGTGCCGTTTTAAGCTTCTTCAAGAAGCCACTCTCTATATAATATATTTTATTTCCACTATCAATATTATATATATTTATTCAATTATCATTAACTCCTTTAGTATTTAACAAAATATATTTCTTAATACTTTACTTTATTTCATATTTATTATTTATCCCATTAATATCTCATACTTTCTACTATTTATTTATTTATTTATTTTTATTAATTTGTATTATCTATAATCTCTTAAATTATAAAATCCTTCATGCAATTTAATTTCCTTCATGGTCTCCATATTCAATCCTTTAATTATATCTTCTCATAGTCTACATTTTTTTCATAATTTCTCATAGTCCAATTTAATGATTCCTTGCCATGCTCATTCTCAATTTATCTTCTTAATCCTCTTAGCTTCAAGCTAAATGGTCAATACATTAATTTAGTGTCCAGTCACATTATTTAATCCACCAAAATAAAGAATTTTCAACTATCACATATACATTTAGCATGCATACATACATTTCGTCTTGTGCCCACTTATGAAAATTTTTGGTGATCATAAGTAATGACATCAAATCTTGGAAGTAAAAATTTAAGATTTTTAAAATCCTCAGCAGCGTATTGGGATGATTTTAATAGTCTTTTCTTTTATGGCACAATTTCAAATAATAATATGCTCTAAATTGTGGTAAACAAATGTCAAAGGTGCCAAAATAAAGAAGTCACCGCATTCTGAACCACTTATTCGACATCGTTACAGTACTCAATCAAAGACCAAAGCCATGGAAAATGAACATGTTGAGCAAATGGAAAAGATGGAAAGAATTCAGCAAGAGCTAGCTAAATCTCAAGAAGAATCTCAGAAGCAAATGTCGAAGATGATGGAGATGATGATGACTTTGATGAAAGGCAAAGAGGTCACGGAAGGATCAGGAAATGAGCCTCAACCAATGAGAGAGAATCTACTGTACCCATCGGAGTTTGTAGCCCCTCAAACTCAACCTTCCCAAAGAGCTTATCCCCCAGCTCATGTTTTTGTGAATCAACAACCAAACCAAGAACAGCACTCAAGATCTACCCTATTGATCCTATTTTTGTTTCAAATTTACATGATCCCATGGAGCAAGAAAAGTTGAGGAAAGAAAGTGGCGAGTCACAACAAAAATATGAATTGTTGGATGAACTGTCATAACGTATTAAGTTTTGGGAAAACCTAATAGTTAGACACAAAACTACGGAGTCGCCACCAACCATTCTAACCTAGGTGTGATTGGTCACCTACTCAAACTAAGGATAAAGCTTGGTCTACATTAAAAGTTCTAAGTTCGGGAGTACGGTTACGTGTGAGGAAGGGTTAGCACCATCACAACGCCCATCCTAAAATGGTACCAAATAATCTAAGGTTATCCTAATTTTGCCTTTTACTTTAATTTCGATATGATTAAATATTGAAAAAATCTTTTAAGTCTCCTCCATCAAGCTGGTTGGATAACTTAAAAGTTTTTCTCACCTCAAGAGTATTCAAATAGGACTAATCGCTTTTCTTGAATAGGCTCCGTCGTCGGATTGTTTAGATATTTTATGCAAACCCTATTTTGACTCCTATCTAATTTCCGTTTATTGTTTTATCTTATTTTATTCTATTGTTATTATTTTCTTATAAATTATTATTTCATGTATTTTTATATCTTTAAATAAACATGAATTATTTGATATTAAAGATTTTCTTAAAGACCTTCCATCAAGCTGGTAAGACCTTAAAGAAACTTTCTCACCTTAGGAATTTTCAAAGAAACTACTCAAGCGCAATTTCCTTTAAATTCCATCCTCGGAATAATTCACATTTATTAAAATATTTAATTTAATTTAATTTCTATTTATTTCAATTCTTTTCTAATTTTAATTCTAATTTATTAATTTGATCTTTATTATTTATTGTAATGATCTTAATTTTAATTTACTATTTTTTAGTTTAATTTTTATATTTTATAATTAGATTGATTTATTAAATATTGGAAATATCCCCCTAGATCTTCCATCAAGCTGGTAACACCTAAAAGAAACATCCTCACCTCAAGATATCTAAAAGTACTACTCAAGCGCAGTCCTTTTAGAATTCCATCGTCGGAATATTTATAGTCATGTTTATTATTATTTTAAAATATTTTATTTCTAAATATATTAATTTTTATGACTCTTAATTTCTAATTTGATTATTAATTCTTTTAATTGTAATTAATCTTAATTAATTCTTATTTCAATTTTTTTAATAAATTTGAGTTTTAAATATCGAAAATGACTTTTTAAATCTTCCATCAAGCTGGTAAGACTTAAAAAAGACCTCCTCACCTCAAGATCTCCGAGAGTATTACCCATTCACTGCAAGATTGGATTTCAATTGTACTAATAATATGGCTGAATATGAAGCATGTATCATGGGACTACAAGCAGCCATTGAAAAGAAAATTAAGGTGTTAGAAGTATACGGAGATTCTGCATTGGTAATTTACCAATTGCGAGGGCAATGGGAGACAAGAGACTCAAAATTGGTCTTGTATCACGAATTCATCATCGACTTGATCAAACAATTTGAAAAAGTTTCTTTCAACCATTTACCTCTAGAAGAAAATCAAATGGCAGATGCTTTGGCAACATTGGCAGCCATGTTCAAAGTAAATGCAAATACAGAAGTTCAGCTCATTAAGATGAGTGTACATGGTTCCCCAGCTCATTGCTTAAATGTGGAGGAAGAAATTGATGATAAGCCTTGGTTTCATGATATTCTACAATATGTTAAGAACCAACAATATCCTAAGCAAGCCACGGAAAACGATAAGAGGACCATAAGAAGATTGGCAATGGGATTCTTTCTCGATGGTGATATCCTGTATAAGAAAGGGAAAGACCAGGTTTTGCTAAGGTGTGTGGATGCTATGAAAGCTAGAAAGATCCTTGAGGAGGTTCATGAAGGAAGTTGTGGGACTCATGCAAATGGGCATATGATGGCTAGAAAGATCATGAGAGCAGGCTATTATTGGATGACTATGGAGAGTGATTGCATTAAATATGCTCAAATATGTCACAAGTGTCAAATATATGGTGATAAAATACACGTCCCTCTAACATCTTTGCACGTCATGACAGCTCCTTGGCCTTTCTCAATGTGGGGAATTAATGTAATTGGGCCAATCACTCCAAAAGCGTCAAATGGGCATCGTTTTATCTTAGTGATGATTGATTACTTTACAAAATGGGTGGAAGCTGCATCATTTGCTAGTGTGACAAAGTCGGTGGTGTGAAAGTTCATTAAGAAGGAAGTCATATGCAGATTTGGATTCCCTGAGAGGATTATTTCAGACAATGCTATGAATTTTAATAACAAGGTGATAGAGGAGGCTTGTGAGCAATTCAAAATCAAACATCATAATTCAGTGCCATATCGCCCGAAAATGAATGGGGCCGTAGAAGCTGCAAATAAGAATATCAAGAAGATTATTCAAAAAATGACAGACACCTATAAGGACTGGCATGAGAAACTTCCTTTTGCTTTGCATGCTTATCGGACTTCAGTGCGTACATCAACCGGAGCCACTCCGTTCTCGTTGGTATATGGAATGGAAGCCGTTTTGCCTATTGAGGTTGAGATTCCTTCCTTACGGGTATTGTTGGAGGTAGAATTGGAAGAAGTAGAATGGGTCCGTGCTCGATATGAACAGTTGAATTTGATTGAGGAAAAGAAGCTGTCGTAACGATTTTCGTCCGGGGACTCGATCGCTAGACGATTTTTTAAAAAAAAAAAGAGGAGTCACCACCAATCTTTTTTGACTAGGAGTGATTGGCCACCTAAAGTTATTTATCTTTTTAATAAAATCTTAAAATTAATTAAGTTTTATCAAAAAAATAATTTTTTGGTCTGCGAAAACAAAGTTTGGGTTCGGGAGTTCGGTTACGCGTGGGAAAGGATTAGCACCCCCACAACGCCCGTTAAAAAACGGTACCACTTAATCATATATTATCCCTTTGATCTTAATTAAATGGACTTAATTAAATATTTAAAAGAACTTTATTTATTTCGAAATTATTTTGTTATTTGATTTATTTCGAAATATTTAAATTTTATTTTTTATTTGTAATAAGTGAAAATCTTTTGTATTGAAAATTATTCCGAAGTACCCCAATACTTTTGGTAGCATTTCGGATAATTTCCTCACTTAGAGATTTCTTAAGAATCGCTACTTGCGATTTCTTAAGAATCCCATCTTCGGGAGATTTGCACTTATTTTTGGAATTTCATGAATGCAAACGATGCAAACAAAATAAATATGATGCACATGAGAAATATATTATTTTATTTTATTTTTATTATCTTTTATATTTATATTATTACTTTTGAAATTCACTGATTTTATAAAATTTTATTTTTATTGAAAAATCATACTAAATATTCCAATACGTTGGTAACATTCAGCAGATCTCTCTCCCCTAAAGATAAGTTAGGAATCACTACTTGTGAGTTCCGTAACATCTCATCATTGAACATTATTTATATCTTATTTATTTTTAATTTATTTTACTCTTTATTTTAAAGTCTTGTTTATTTGTTTGTTTAAAATATTTATTTATTTATTATTTTTTAGTGTTAGCTTATTTCATATAAGTTGATTATATTAGAAATCTTAATATCGAACTAAAATTATTTGAATACCCAAATACGTTGGTAATATTCAAATATTTTATTTCGACCTTAAGGATAATCAAAGAATCACTACTTGTGATTTCTAAGGAATCCTATCATCGAAGACCTTTTATATTTAAGATGTGTATTTACATTTATTTATTTATTTATTTTAATTCCTAATTTTTTACCTATTTAAAAGTTTTTTATTTCTATTACTATTTTCTCATATTAACCTATTTTTTATATTATTATTTTTATTACCATTTTATATTTATTATTTTTTTATACTAAGAAATCTTATTAATATTTTCTTTACACCGGAATAAAATCATTTAAATGTCCCAATACGCTGGTGACATCAAAGATTTTATTTCGATCCTAAGGATTATCAAAGAATCGTTACTTGCGATTTCTAAGAAATCCTATCATCGGAAAATCTTTAATTTAAATTATTCGATAAAGTTTTATTTTCTTTTTATATTTTATTCATTATATACATATCTTTAAAATCTTTTATTATAAGAATAATAAATATAAGCATGTGTGCCTAAACATGTTTTCTTTTCTTCCATGGAAATACGTCACTTCCAATTACTACTTTTAACAACTGTAAGTCTAAAATAAAACAATAAACAAATGAATAAAATATACATACCTTGCAAATTGTACTTGGTTGTAAAGCCCAACTGACAATGCTCCTTTTTACAGGTTTTTGTTGACGTTTCTGTTTGTACTTTTCAACAAAGAAAAGTCTATAGCAACTCTACAATAGCAACATACGGGCAACACTTCAGGCTAGCAACGCAGTGGTAGAAATTTGTAGCTAGCAGTGGGTTCGGACAGGGACAAGGTAGAAGCATGCAAGGTTGGAACTGCGAGTGGAGAGGGAGACAAGCAGACTAGGAAAAGCAGTAACTGGTAGACGGGGGCAATGAAAGAGGCTGCCGGCTCAATTGTGAAAAAAAAAACACTGTTCTCTCTTTCTTTTTCTGTGTAAAAATCGTGTGTTTTCTCTATGTGTCTCTTGTGCTTTTATAGTCGTTCCTGAGCATAAATAGGGGAAAGAGACAAAGTTCCACCATTTATGTTCTTAAAATATGGCTACCATTATGCAAATTTTTATTATTTGATTTTTTTTTATTCAGTCTTGATTTTCTTTTCCCGGTTTCACACTTTTATTTTATTTCTTTCCTTCTCTTTGTCTTTTTAAAATAAATCTTCTTGGTCAACTCTTTTTATTTGTCAATTAATTTGAGATTCCCTCGTACTTGTGTGGGATTTAGATAGGAAGAGGTTAGAGGTTTGCATGGAATTATTTAGGATTTTGCATGGGATTTTAAGGTTTGAATGAAATATTAGGGTTAGAGGGTTTGCCTAAAAGAATTGACTTTATTTATTTTTTTCTAATTTTATTTGAAATTGCTCGGACAAAATTAGGTGTCTACAGCTGCCCCTCTTTGCACATTGCTGAGAATCAGGAATAGGGCAAAGACTTTAGACAACAATTTTGTTCGAACCCCCCCTTTTTTTGGGAAAATTCAATTTTGATTCTCGAAAATAATACCTTGACTCCATACCAAGGCTCGACCCATGAGAATAATGGATTCGATTTGAAACACATAATATCTTGACTCCCTATCAAGATTCGATCTACTTTGAAGGAGTGAATTTGACTTTGAAACACAACACCTTGACTCCATACCAAGGCTCGATCCACTATGAAAAGATGAATTCGATTTTGACACATGATACCTTGACTCCCTACCAAGGCTCGATCCACTTCGAAAAAGTGAATTCGATTTTGACACATGATACCTTGACTCCCTACCAAGGCTCGATCCACTTCGAAAAAGTGAATTCGATTTTGAAACATAATTCCTTGACTCCCTACCAAGGCTTGATCCATTTTAGAAAAATGAAATCGACTTTGAAAGACAATACCTTGACTTCCTACCAAGGCTCGATCCATTTTAGAAAAATGAATTCGACAATAGAAATTTTTGCTTTTTTTTAGAGAAATTCACATATTTGGAACAAAGAAAATATTCCATGATTTACAAAAATTTTGAGATTTGCATCTAGAAAAACTCGAAGATTTACATCCTAAGAGATTCACATCTAAACTTGAAGATTCACATTGAGTTTCACATCTTGACTTGAAAGTTCACATTCTAAGAGTTTCTTATCTTGACTTGGAGATTCACATCGTAAGAGTTTCCCATCTTGACTCAGGGATTCACATCTCAAGAGTTTCACATTTTGACTCAAAGATTCGCATTCTAAGAAACTCACATCTTAAATGTAAGATTCACATCCTGACTGGAAGATTCGCATTCTAAGAGCTTCTCATCTTGACTTAAAAGTTCACATTCTAAGAGTTTCGCATCTTGACTCAAAGATTCGCATTCTAAGAGATTTACATCTTAGCTGGAAGATTTGTATTCTAAGAGATTCACATCTTGACTAGAAGATTCACATTCCAAGAGTTTCGCATCTTGACTCAAACATTCACATCCTAAGAGTTTCGCATCTTTAGAATTTCACATCTTGACTTGGAGTTTCCCATCTTAAGCGTTCATTGGTTTTGTAGGTTGCATCTAGAAGATCTAAGGTATAATCTTATCATGCATCAATCTCACCATGAAGCCAACTAAATCTCATCTACTCATGAGCTAATTTCACCGTCATAAAACTACAAAACGATGCCAACAACATTAGACTTAAACTCTTATCATGATTGTAACCATTTTTCTTTAAACAAACATTTTCTTACTCTTTAAGGAACATTTAACCTCATTGCATTCCTTAATCATTCATTTTCTTTTTTCTTTTATTTTTTTT
This sequence comes from Heritiera fomes, assembly GCA_032173925.1. Lineage (NCBI taxonomy): Eukaryota > Viridiplantae > Streptophyta > Magnoliopsida > Malvales > Malvaceae > Heritiera > Heritiera fomes. Next base: position 19,472,306 of record JAPDPM010000001.1, on the reverse strand, counting down.
CAATGATGCAAATGCAAAATGCATGCCCCTAAAAAATGTCTATCACAATGATGGTAATGCAAATGCTTTCTTGAAATATGCCCCAATGTAATAGTTAAAAACCATGATGCATGCATCTTTTAGAATTATGTGAATGCTTGAATGATAGATGTGACGCCCCGGGGTGCACCCGCTGGTCCATAGGTCCAATGGTTAGTCGTTACTCAAATCGCTTGGATGTCAAGGGTTCGAGTAGCGGCGGACGCGAAAGAAATCCGTGAGGGGCGGTGGCCTGTGTGGTGCACCCCAAAGCGGACAATACGGATGAGTGACCCGCCTGGGGCGGTGGCTCGGGTTGGTTGACCAGCGGGTGCACCCCGGGGCGTCACAAAAAAATGCGCGTTTTTATTGTGACGACCAGTATCATGTGGGGCCGGTCGCTCTCAACCGTATTGTCCGCTTTGGATTCTAGAGGTGGCCCCCGTCAGTTCAGCTGACGTGGCACTTAGGTCCTCACGGATTTCTTTCGCGTCCGCCACTACTCGAACCCTTGACATCCAAGCGATTCGAGTAACGACTAACCATTGGACCTAGTCCAATGGTTAGTCGTTACTCGACACTTACAAGTGGTAAGGGGTTCGAGTAGCGGCAGACGCGAAAGAAATCCGTGAGGGGCGGTGGCCTGTGTGGTGCACCCCAAAGCGGACAATACGGATGAGTGACCCGCCTGGGGCGGTGGCTCGGGTCGGTGGACCAGCGGGTGCACCTCGGGGCGTCACAAAAAAAACGCGCGTTTTATTGTGACGACCAGTATCATGTGCGGCCGGTCGCACTCAACCGTATTGTCCGCTTTGGATTCTAGAGGTGGCCCCCGTCACACAGACGTGGCACTTAGCCCCTCACGGATTTCTTTCGCGTCCGCCGTGACTCGAACCCCTTACCACTTGTAAGTGTCAAGTCACGACTAACCATTGGACTAGAAGTCTCCTTTTTCTCAAAATTTCTCTTTTTGTTTTTTCGGTGCTGAAAATCCATGGCTTTCTTCATTAGGATCATTTCTTATTCTCATAAAGATTCTCTTCTTTCTTTCCCATCTCGTTCGTAGAAGCACATATGTCAGCTACATTCAACATTCTTGCTCTCTTTTTGTTTTTGGCCCTTTGTCATCTTTAGAATCTTTTCCAAAGTAATGCCAAAGATTTTTATGTATAGTTGTCATTTATTTATTATCATTCTAATTCCATGAGAAATGCAATTCAGTCATCGATCCATTTTGGGAAAGTAAAGACACTAGAAGGTTTGGCGAGAATAAAAGAAATGTAGGAACAAACTTGTCAATGTATAACAAGAAATTGGACAATTTGGGGTGAATAACAATGATAGGTTCTCAATTAAGAAATTGGATAATTCAAAGCAAATGACAATGATAGATTCTCAATGAAAAACCAGACAATTTTGACAAACTAGTCAAGATTCTTTGAAAAATCTATTCAATTGAGATTCTCGATCAAATTGAGTTGCCCCCTATACCATGAGATTCTCAAATGATGCTGGTTCTCCTTATGTCAAACCATCTTCCCAAATCTTCAACTAGATTATCATTATTTTACCTCAAACCGCCCTTTCGGGTTTTCAATTTGAGCCTCCCCCTTTTATCCTTCTTTTCTTTCTTTTCTTCTTTTTTGTCTTTTCTTTCTTTTTTTTTTCATTTTCTCATTCATTCTCTTTTTTTTTCAACATCACTAATATTCCCAACAAACTAATCGCAATCTTGTTGTTTCTTGATGGCATCATAAGTATGTCCAAGTTCAATACATGATTCTCCAATTTCAAGTATTCACATTTGATCAAAATGGACTTTTAAGGCACGTAATGTAGGCTCTGGTGATGGGTTATGACAAAAATGGATATAATCAAGCTCAAAATTTGTTTCTTTAAGGGTCAAAAACCAAAGGATCATTTATCATCATGCAAAGCATGCTTGCCACTTTGCTTTAATTGATTTTTATTTTCATCATTTTCTTCTTCTTTTTTTCAACTTTTCATTTTCACCTCTCCTTTCTTTTTTTTTTACAAGTGGACTCAAACATCAAAGGGTATTTTCTCTTTTATTTTCATGACTTATGACCTGAATTTCTTCATTTGTCAACAGGTTTTTTTTTTCAAAATTTACCCCTCAATGTGAAGGGTGATCCTTGGTGGGTTTGTTTTGAAAAAACATAATAGGCTCACTGGGGGTGGCAAATGGATAATTTTACTCATGCACGAAGGATAGATCAAAGACGGCCATTTCTCATCTCAAATGTAAATACTCTTATTGAAGAACATTTATTGAACAAGAACAACACAATGGATACAAGAGCTTCACTTCTCTCTCATTTCATGCGATTTTAACTTCTCCTGATAGGAGCTATCTCTTTATTGCTTAAACAATTTTAGCAATTTAAGGGACAAGAATGATCACTGACTTTGCCAATAGAAATAGAATTTTCAAAATAAAATCTCAGACTATCGTCATAATTGACTGCTCATTCATTTTTTGGAAGTTAAGTGTGGCTGAAGTACAAAGAGATGAAAACAAAGATTTGTATGGAAGAGGATATGTAGTGTAAATGCATCTGTCATTTTATTCAAATGATAATAGATAAACTAACTCATGCATAAAAATTTCCCCAAAGCTTATAGGCGTAAGCATTTAAGGAATTTCATTACTTTAGAATAAGAACTCAAAAGTGACAAAAACTTTGGCCTTTCCTCATAAAACACTTATCCTCCAAAATTTATGCCTTTTTGCAGCGAAAGGTTCCCACCAACATTTTACTTTTCCTTCTTATCAAAATTTAACAAGCCAACATTGATCAAACTCTACACCTTGTATTTAAAAGCATGGCAAGTCTCTATGGAGTGGCCTACATTCCCACAATGATAGTCACATTGAGCAGTGGCATCATACCATTTAGGATATAGAGGTTTTAATGGTTCTAGATAAACAGGTGCAACAAGATTATCTCCCACCAATTGTGGAAATAACTCTGTATAGGTTATAGGAATCGGGTCTACAAAGATTCTCCCTTGATTGTTCATCGCCCTTTTCTACTACCCACTGGTTTATTTGATTGAGTTGGGACTTGAAAGTTTGATTGCCAACTTGGGTGATAAACAAAAGGACTATGGGTAGTGCTGTCTATAGTTGGATAATAAGGATATGAGTGATGTGTCATACAGGGTTCAAAAGGAACGAAACTCCTTGGTGGTTGATTTTCAATGGCAACAGCTTGTGTTTCTCCCTCCTTCCTCTTATTTGCCCCAACTCTATTTGAAGCAGAAGCATCCTCAATTTTACCACTCTTAATAGCATTCTCTATCATTTCTCCAGAAATTACCAAGTCAGCAAAATTTTTTGTAGCACTCCCCACAAGCCTATCATAATACAATGATGGCAAAGTATTAACAAACAATACTGTGGTTTCCTTCTCAGTAAGGGGAGGCTGCACTTGAGATGCGATGCCCCTCCACCTATTGGCATACTCCTTGAAACTTTCAGAAGGCTTCATTTCCATATTCTGCAAAGACAATCTATCTAGTGCCATGTCAATCATATGCTTATACTGGGACAAGAAAGCTTTTGCCAGGTCATTCCACTTGCGAACATGACTACGATCTAGCTGATTTTACCACTTTGTTACTGTTCCAGTTAAGCTATCTTGGAAGCAATGAATGAGCAACTTATCATTATTCGTATACCCAGACATTTTTTGACAAAACATAGTGATGTGAGCTACTGGGCATGTGGTCCCATCGTATCTCTCAAATTCAGGTACTTTAAATTTCGATGGAATTACTAGATCTGGGACCAAACTAAGCTCGTTAGCATCTATATTTCCAAAGAAATCCATTCCTTCGATTGCCCTTAACCTTTCATCCAACAGTTCATATTTTTGTTGTGACTCGCCACTTTCCTTCCTCAACTTTTCTTGCTCCATGGGATCATGTAAATTTGAAACAAAAATAGGATCAATAGGGTAGATCTTGAGTGCTGTCCTTGGTTTGGTTGTTGATTAACAAAAACATGAGCTGGGGGATAAGCTCTTTGGGAAGGTTGAGTTTGAGGCGCTATAAACTCCGATGGGTACAGTAGATTCTCTCTCATAGGTTGAGGCTCATTTCCTGATCCTTCCGTGACCTCTTTGCCTTTCATCAAAGTTATCATCATCTCCATCATCTTCGACATTTGCTTTTGAGATTCTTCTTGAGATTTAGCTAGCTCTTGCTGAATTCTTTCCATCTTTTCCATTCGCTCAACATGTTCATTTTCCATGGCTTTGGTCTTTGATTGAGTACTGTAACGATGTCGAATAAGTGGTTCAGAATGTGGTGGCTTCTTTATTTTGGCACCTCTGACATTTGTTTAACACAATTTAGAGCATATTATTATTTGAAATTGTGCCATAAAAGAAAAGACTATTAAAATCATCCCAATACGCTGGTGAGGATTTTAAAAATCATAACTTTTTACTTCCAAGATTTGATGTCATTACTTATGATCACCAAAAATTTTCATAAGTGGGCACAAGACGAAATGTATGTATGCATGCTAAATGTATGTATGTGCATGAATTTCAATAGCTATTGTACATGTGATGAGATGCATATATCAAGTTTAAAATCTTACAAAAACACCCTTTTTTTTTAGAATATGCATACTATTGAAATCACAAATAAAATTGAATGAGAAGGTTTTTATTTTTATTTTTATTTTTATTTTTTTCACAGTTTCAATATTCACTTTATTATATTTCCCATAAAGGTGTCACATAAAAGTATTCATTCATGTGCCATAATTTAAGGTAACCCCCACAAAAGGCTGGTATGGCTCTAGCTAAGGTTAGTTTCTCTACGGCTCAGTACATGCTTGGTTTAAGTCTCTAAAGGGTAAAAGATTCTCAAATTGTTCCTTACTGACGTCCACACTAGACTAGTAAGGCACCCCAATCCTCACCCATGACAGGCTACAAACGGAAAGACTTCAACTTGAGTGAGAGTATTTCGCTTGCCATTGCGGAGGTTATCACCTCACGAGAGCAAAGGTACTATACTCTCTCCTAAAAGGGACAAACCCGGGTGTAGGGTTGATGTATGCAATGAATATGTCATGTATGCAAAGGAACAAAATTTAAAGTGCATCCCAACAAAATGCAAATGATAAAGATGATTCACACATTTTTTTTGTTTGTATTTTTTTGTTTTTTTAATTATTCTTTTATGAAAAGTTTTATTAAATATTTATTAAGACCATTAACTAAGATTTTGGATAAAACATGATTAATCATGGTTCGACTCTCTAATGTCCCCAGCGGAGTCGCCAAGTTGTCGTAATGATTTTCGTCCGAGGACTCGATCGCTAGACGATTTTAAAAAAAAAAGAGGAGTCACCACCAATCTTTTTTGACTAGGTGTGATTGGCCACCTAAAGTTTATTATCTTTTTAATAAAATCTTAAAATTAATTAAGTTTTATCAAAAAAATAATTTTTTGGTCTGCGAAAACAAAGTTTGGGTTCGGGAGTTCGGTTATGCGTGGGAAAGGATTAGCACCCCCACAACGCCCGTTAAAAAACGATACCACTTAATCATATATTATCCCTTTGATCTTAATTAAATGGTCTTAATTAAATATTTAAAAGAACTTTATTTATTTCGAAATCATTTTGTTATTTGTTTTATTTCGAAATATTTAAATTTTATTTTTTATTTGTAATAAGTGAAAATCTTTTGTATTGAAAATTATTCCGAAGTACCCCAATACTTTTGGTAGCATTTCGGATAATTTCCTCACCTAGAGATTTCTTAAGAATCGTTACTTGCGATTTCAATAGAATCCCATCTTCGGGAGATTTGCACTTATTTTTGGAATTTCATGAATGCAAATGATGCAAACAAAATAAATATGATGCACATGAGAAATATATTATTTTATTTTATTTTTATTATCTTTTATATTTATATTTGTTAGCTTTAAATTGCCATATATATTTTGAAATGACAAAAACTTAAGTAAGCTTTAATGTTCTAATTCATATTGTAAATTTGCCTTATCACACATGATTTTCTCAATCCATTTTCAAGTGATCATATCAACATTAAGGCCATGATTTAATGATACATCCTTATTGGTCTTAATTCTTTATAAATGTTTTGAATATTTTAGAAAATCACTTAATGAATTTTTGGACAATGTTTTCATCAAAGAAAGTCAAGAAAAACTCCCACAAAAGTGCCAATATGTTTTGGGTTGAATTAGGATCAAAGACCACATCATTTCTAACCCAAAAGTGCAGGAAAATCACATTCTGGAAGCATGGGATCGATCCCCTAAGGGAAGGGATCAATCCCTTTATGGCAGAATGCCCCGGAAGCAACAAAATGAAGCATGGGATCGATCCCCTAAGGAAAGGCTAGTTTCTGTGAGATACAACGGCTAGTTTCTGTTTTGGCTCCAACCAACGTCCACAAACCATCCAAGGGACTATAAATAGAGGCTTAGAAGCTAAAGGAAGGTAGAGGAACAACTAAGCAACATCTTTCATCATCTTATTCATCTTCTCAAGCCTCAAACAACAAATCAAGAGCTCAAAAGTCTACATCTTCTATCATTCATCTATTTCTTGTATTGCTTAGCACAAACTTTGTATAGGCTTTTACTTGTGCTTAATCTTTGTAATCACTTGCCTATCTAGAGGCCTTCTTTGATTACATCTCTTGTAAACCAAAATCATTCCTTGTAAAGGGGAGGTTTCTCTTTAGCCTAAGAAAAAGAGGGAGGTTACTCTTTAGCCTAAGAAAAAGAGGGAGGTTTCTCTTGAGCCTAGAAAAAGAGAGAGGTTTCTCTTTAGCCTAGAAAAAGAGGGAGTGTAACAAATTCAAGATAGTGGATTTGGAGAAAATCCTTGGGAGTGTCTCAAGGTAGAGGACGTAGGCAAGGTTGCCGAACCTCTATAAATCGCTTGCGTACATTTCTCTTTCCCTACTCTCTTTAATTACTTGCAATTATATTTGTGCTTATTGTATTGAATTTGGATTGCATGATTGAATAGCCTAGAGAACTTAGAAAATATCAATATAGGCTAGAGAATTTTAGAGAAACCGAAAAACGAGCTTAAGAGTAGTTAAAAACCGATTCACCCCCCTCTAGGTATAGCCTATAGAGCCAACAATTGGTATCAGAGCTTGGGCTCGAGATTGAATTAGATTAACCTCTATCGAGCAAAACGATCTTAAATGGCTCACTTGAATGTAGGCACACCCCTAGGAGAAGAGGGACACTCATTAGTTAGACCTCCACTATTCAATGGTGAGAATTACTCTTATTGGAAAACTAGGATGATGTTATTTGTGCAATCTAATGACTATGAAGTGTGGAGAGTAATAGTTAATGGTCCTAGAATCCCAATAAAGAAAGTAGATGAAAATGATGTCCCTAAGAGTGAGGATGAGTGGGACACCAATGATATGAGATTGGCACAATTGAATGCCAAGGCTATGCACACCCTCTTTTGTGCATTAGGTCCAAATGAATATAATAGAGTGTCCCTATGTGAAAATGCTAAGCAAATATGTGACAAACTAGCCATCACACATGAAGGGACAAATCAAGTTAGAGAGACCAAAGTAGGAATGCTCACACATGATTATGAGCTTTTTAGAATGAAAGAAAATGAGTCCATGAGTGATATGTATACTAGATTTAATGACATAATCAATGGACTTAAGGCATTAGACAAGAGCTATTCCAATGTAGAAATAGTCAAGAAAATCTTGAATAGCTTGCCAAAATCTTGGGAGGCAAAGGTGACTGCTATAGAAGAATCTAAGGACCCTAACACCTTATCTCTAGATGAACTTATGGGCTCCCTACTTACATATGAAATGAAATTAAAAAGAAATGAAGAGCCTTCAAAGAAAGTAGGGGTAGCACTTATGTCTTCCACTCATGAGGTCATTGAAGATAATAGTGATGAGAGTGGAAATGAGGAAGAAAAGGAAATGGCAATGGTTGCCAAAAGATTTAATAGATTTATGAGAATGAAAGAGAGAGAGCAAAATAGAAAACATCATAGGGGAGAGTCAAGTAGAAGAGAAAAGGACCACTTAGTGTGTTATGAATGCAATGAACCGGGTCACACTAAGCTAGATTGCCCCATACTTAGGAAGGAAAAGGATAGGAAACCTAAGAAGAAAGCATTTGTGGCTGCATGGAGTGATAGTGATAGCTCCGATGAGGAAAATGTAGATGAAGAGGTAGCCTACTCATGCTTTATGGCCATTAGTGATGATGAGGCTAGTAGTAGTTCTAGTGAAGATAATGATTATACCTTTAGTGAACTACAAAATGCCTTTGATGATTTAGCAAATGAATTTCAATGCATGAATTCTAAATATAAGAAAATCATTGCTAAATTAAAAATAGAAAATGAAGCCTTGACTAGTGCTAAGATAGAATTTGAAAAGAAACTAGAAGAGGCCAACTTAGAAATAAATGAGTTAAATAAAAAGAACACAAATTTGCATAACTCATTTTCTAGGTTTTATATGGGTCAACAAAAGCTAGATCACATGTTAGAGACCCAAAGAGCTTTCTTTGACAAAGATGGGTTAGGCTATAATGCTAAACAAAAAGAAACTCATCTTAAGAATTTTCTAGTGAGCAAAAATACCATGCATGATTTATCTCTCACATGCTCTCTTTGCAATAGAATAGGCCACACCTCACAAGCATGCACAAATAGAAAAACCACATTTAGAGGAAGAGTGGTTAGAAAAATGTGGGTGCCTAAGCATGCTGTAAATAATGATGAATTGTACTTGAAATGGATCCCAAAAGGATCAAAAATTATTTGTACTAACTCTCATGGACCCAAGAAAATTTGGGTACCAAAGCATGCTTGAATTTGTTTGTTGTAGGAGTGTTAGAGCATGGAGTTACAAAGAAACAATGGGGTTTGAATGCTCTACACACCTCTATGGAGTTTGCTTGTGCCAATGAGAAAAAGGAAAAGCTTGAGGATCCATCACAACAATTCTTCAAAGAATAGCTCAAGGTGGACTTAACAATTCAAGGCAAAGCATACTCAAGCAAAGGAGTTTTGTAAGATTAATTTTTTACTCTTTAAAACTTTTATTTGATTATTTGTGCTTTGATGAGAAAATGTGTTAATGATTCTTGATGCATTGTGAGTTGAATGATAGAACAAAAGGCATGATGAATGATTGTTGAATGTTTGATGAATAGTACTTGATACATTGAATGAAAAGCATGATTTGTGATTTTGAAATGACTTTTGGTTTTCTGCATCTTGAGCAAGTTTGATATGTCTAGATAATATATTTAGTTGCTCAAAAGATGTCAAATATGTCATATATGCAAAATGACTTGTCATGAGCCTTAATGAAGAATATGCATGTTGACAATCATGACATGTTGTTCACAAGTATGATGATTTGATGTTATATATGCTTAAAATCTATGTGAACAAGTTTGTTTTGGCATATTTGTGGTTTCCAAAGCTTTGGTTTTGACAAAATATGCATAATGCTTAAAATGACCCCCTTTGAGGCCAAAAATGCTTTTATTGGTGAAAATTCTACCAAAATTGCAAAATCTTTTGTAAAATGGTTTTTCATTCAGATTTTTCATTCATACAAGTCCAAAATCATGTTTTACAAATGTCTAAACATTTACTTGGACTTAAATTATTGAAAAACGAAGTTTGGGCACCTCAAAGGTTGGATTTTCTGTCAAAAACTGCAGAAACAGAATGAGGGATCGATCCCTTAGCAAGCAGGATCGATCCCCCTTGAGCAGAATGCAGGAAATCTGCATTCTGGACTGAAGGGATCGATCCCCCTCCCAAAGGGATCGATCCCCCCAGGGCATAATGGCTTTTCTGCACTTTTTCAACCGAATTTGAGAAGGACTTTTCACTTTCTTGATATCTTCTTTCTTCTCAAGTTAAAATCCAGTATTTTAACTTCTTTTTGATGATCTTTAAACTATGAACATTCATTTTTCATTGATATCATGCTTCAATTCCATCAATTTGTATCATTTCCAACAATTGATATCACTTTCAACAATTAATATCACTTTTCTTGATCTCACAAGTGCAAAATCAGTTTTCTCATTGAAAATGGTCATGAATTGCATAAATCTTGAAATAATCTTGAAACATACTTTCAATGAATGCTTAAACATAATTTTGAGATTTATTTCAATGATTTATGGATATATTTGAGAATTTGATGAACTTATGCATAATGAGTGTTTTTCATATCTTTTGTTCATCTTAGTCAAGCATGCTTATAGGATTATGTCTCTTGGCTTGACTTATCAATTCCACACTAGGTTTCATGATAATTTTACATCTAGTGGATTAATTTCAAATGCAAATTCAACAATTGGTAATGGTCATTGGCCTATAATTTGTGATGGTAAATGGATCCTCAATGTTCAAATGCATGAAACTTTATCATCCTTGTACTAAAAGAACTAAGGTCTTAATGACAACACCACCATTCAAAGATAAATGCAAACTTGAACAAATTTAATATCCATGCATTTATTATTTGAATATTTCCTTGCTCATAATTAGTTAAGGACTTGAATTAGAAAATGAGCATAGGATTTGTGTGCTTGAAACCATGGAAGAAAATGTGTTTGCTTGAATTCCTTGATGTTTTGAATCTCCCATATGGTATCAATTTGTGAATATAAATATGGATTAATATTTTATAATTGTGTACTAATGTTTAATTGATCCATATGCATATTTGATGATATGTGTTGTGTTCTTGCATATTTAGAATGAGTATTTTCTTGACATGAACACACTACACATAAATATTGGATTCATGCAAAATGCCTAAGTCAACCATTAGTAACAATTGGTATTTAGATTGAAATAACAATTAGTATCATTGGGAACCATATTTTCAATAATTGGTAAGCCAAATCTAAATTGCCAATTGGTATGAGCTTTAAATTGACAACTCTTCTCATGCTCCTTAGATTGAAATGACAAATAGAGAAGAATTCTCTTAGGATATTTTTGCATGAAACTCTTGTGTGCTAGAATTTGTAGTTAATTGCTATATATCTTAATTCTAGGCACAATATTTCTTGAAAATGATTTATGAGCACATGCATATGATATGTTATCTAATTTTAGCTCATAATCATGATGTATTACCATGCACCTTAGTTGGACCTTAGAGAACAATTGATATACTTAGGTGCTTGCTTAACTTCTTACCAATTGGAACCTTCTTGCAAAATTACTTATCAACAATTGGTATCAAAATTATTTATAAACAATTGGTATAGGATCATAAGTCATATTCATTGCATGAATATTTCATACTCTTTGTGAATATTGACTTATTTATTTGTGCTATGAGTCCCATGTACTAACATGTTTCTTGTTGGATGGAGCATTTTTATTTGTTCTCACATAGCCTTGATTTTAGGGGGAGCATATTTTTTTTCTTTTCGCTATGACAAAAAGGGGGAGAGATAGATAAAGGGAGAGATATTAAGGGGGAGAGATAATGAGGGAAAATTCATTTTCAAAACCCATGCTTATATTAAGGGGGAGCTTTATAAAATCCTGCTTTATTTGAGGGGGAGTATTTTATCAAAGAATTTTCAAAGCAAATTTACATTAAGTTTTGTCATATCAAAAAGGGGGAGATTGTTAGCTTTAAATTGCCATATATATTTTGAAATGACAAAAACTTAAGTAAGCTTTAATGTTCTAATTCATATTGTAAATTTGCCTTATCACACATGATTTTCTCAATCCATTTTCAAGTGATCATATCAACATTAAGGCCATGATTTAATGATACATCCTTATTGGTCTTAATTCTTTATAAATGTTTTGAATATTTTAGAAAATCACTTAATGAATTTTTGGACAATGTTTTCATCAAAGAAAGTCAAAAAAAACTCCCACAAAAGTGCCAATATGTTTTGGGTTGAATTAGGATCAAAGACCACATCATTTCTAACCCAAAAGTGCAGGAAAATCACATTCTGGAAGCATAGGATCGATCCCTTAAGGGAAGGGATCGATCCCTTTATGGCAGAATGCCCCAGAAGCAACAAAATGAAGCATGGGATCGATCCCCTAAGGAAAGGGATCGATCCCTTTGTGTCAGAATGTCCCCAACGGCTAGTTTCTGTGAGATACAACGGCTAGTTTCTGTTTTGGCTCCAACCAACGTCCACAAACCATCCAAAGGACTATAACTAGAGGCTTAGAAGCTAAAGGAAGGTAGAGGAACAACTAAGCAACATCTTTCATCATCTTATTCATCTTCTCAAGCCTCAAACAACAAATCAAGAGCTCAAAAGTCTACATCTTCTATCATTCATCTATTTCTTGTATTGCTTAGCACAAACTTTGTATAGGCTTTTACTTGTGCTTAATCTTTGTAATCACTTGCCTATCTAGAGGCCTTCTTTGATTACATCTCTTGTAAACCAAAATCATTCCTTGTAAAGGGGAGGTTTCTCTTTAGCCTAAGAAAAAGAGGGAGGTTACTCTTTAGCCTAAGAAAAAGAGGGAGGTTTCTCTTGAGCCTAGAAAAAGAGAGAGGTTTCTCTTTAGCCTAGAAAAAGAGGGAGTGTAACAAATTCAAGATAATGGATTTGGAGAAAATCCTTGGGAGTGTCTCAAGGTAGAGGACGTAGGCAAGGTTGCCGAACCTCTATAAATCGCTTGCGTACATTTCTCTTTCCCTACTCTCTTTAATTACTTGCAATTATATTTGTGCTTATTGTATTGAATTTGGATTGCATGATTGAATAGCCTAGAGAACTTAGAAAATATCAATATAGGCTAGAGAATTTAGAGAAACCGAAAAACGAGCTTAAGAGTAGTTAAAAACCGATTCACCCCCCTCTCGGTATAGCCTATAGAGCCAACAATATTATTGCTTTTGAAATTCACTGATTTTATAAAATTTTATTTTTATTGAAAAATCATACTAAATATTCCAATACGCTGGTAACATTCAGCAGATCTCTCTCACCTAGAGATCAGTTAGGAATTACTACTTGTGAGTTCCGTAACATCTCATCATCGGACATTATTTATATCTTATTTATTTTTAATTTGTTTTACTCTTTATTTTAAAGTCTTGTTTATTTGTTTGTTTAAAATATTTATTTATTTATTATTTTTTAGTGTTAGTTTATTTCATATAAGTTGATTATATTAGAAATCTTAATATCGAACTAAAATTATTTGAATACCCCAATACGCTGGTAATATTCAAATATTTTATTTCGACCCTAAGGATAATCAAAGAATCACTACTTGTGATTTCTAAGGAATCCTATCATCGGAGACCTTTTATATTTAAGATGTGTATTTACATTTATTTATTTAGTTATTTTAATTCCTAAATTTTTACCTATTTAAAAGTTTTTTATTTCTATTACTATTTTCTCATATTAACCTATTTTTTATATTAGTATTTTTATTACCATTTTATATTTATTATTTTTTTATACTAAGAAATCTTATTAATATTTTCTTTATACCGGAATAAAATCATTTAAATGTCCTAATACGCTGGTGATATCAAAGATTTTATTTCAATCCTAAGGATTATCAAAGAATCGCTACTTGCGATTTTTAAAAAATCCTATCATCGAAAAATCTTTAATTTAAATTATTCCATGAAATTTTATTTTCTTTTTATATTTTATTCATTATATACATATCTTTAAAATCTTTTATTATAAGAATAATGAATATAAGCATGTGTGCCTAAACATGTTTTCTTTTCTTCCATGGAAATACGTCACTTCCAATCACTACTTTTAACAACTGTAAGTCTAAAATAAAACAATAAACAAATGAATAAAATATACATACCTTGCAAATTGCACTTAATTGTAAAGCCCAACTGACAATGCTCCTTTTTATATGCTTTTGTTGACGTTTTTGTTTGTACATTTCAACAAAGAAAAGTCTATAGCAACTCTACAATAGCAACATACGGGCGACACTCTATGCTAGCAACGCAGTGGTAGAAATTTGTAACTAGCAGTGGGTTCGAACAGGGACAAGGTAGAAGCGTGCAAGGTTGGAACTGCGAGTGGAGAGGGACGCGAGCAGAGTAGGAAAAGCAGGAACTGGCAGACGTGGGCAGTGAAAGAGGCTGCCGGCTCAATTGTGAAAAAAAAAACTCTATTCTCTCTTTCTTTTCTGTGTAAATATCGTGCGTTTTCTCTATGTGTCTCTTGTGCTTTTATAATCGTTCCTGAGCATAAATAATCGTTCCTGAGCATAAATTTTTATTATTTGATTTTTTTTATTCGGTCTTGATTTTCTTTTCCCGGTTTCACACTTTTAATTTATTTCTTTCCTTCTCTTTGTCTTTTTAAAATAAATCTTCTTAGTCAACTCTTTTTATTTGTCAATTAATTTGAGATTCCCTCGTACTTGTGTGGGATTTAGATAGGAAGAGGTTAAAGGTTTGCATGGAATTATTTAGGATTTTGCATGGGATTTTAAGGTTTGAATGAAATATTAGGGTTAGAGGGTTTGCCTAAAAGAATTGACTTTATTTATTTTTTTTCTAATTTTATTTGAAATTGCTCGGACAAAATTAGGTGTCTACATTGATCATGGGTGAACTAGCCATGAGCGAGCCAGTTTTGCTTGGTTTAAATGCTACGTTGGGCGGGCGAATACTAGTTCACCTCAACGGGCGAACTAATTATGGGTGAGCCACTTGGGCGAGCTGACCCTGGCGAGCCAATTAAATCCCATATTTTCCATACGTAAATTTGGTGAAAATGGGCTGTTTTTAATTAATATATTTGTAAACAGAAAATATGAAACCTTTTGGAAAGCAAATCATTTTGAGAAAATGATAGAAATTATGAAATAATTTCATAAAGGTTTTTAATGAGATATAAAGTGATTTTGAGACTTTAGGCCCTGAGTTCATGCTTTATTATGCATTATTATTCATATACTTTGCGTGACCCATCTGGGGCGATGGCTTGGGTCAATAAACCAACGAGTGCACTCCAGGACGTCACAAGGCTGATGGACTGGCCAAGTCTTCAGCGGTCTCAAGGTCACTTGGCAAGTGAACCTAAGGACCACCTATAGATTATGGCCATAAATCTAGCTGAGGTAGCCGTGAGGGGCGATGGCCTACGGGTGCACCCCAAAAGCGGACGACTTGTGTTCCTGAGGGAACAATTAGAGCATGATTAAATTGTTGCCTAGTCTCAATTATATGATTTCTGTTTACTGAAAGGATCTATTGAATCCCGTTTAATGTTAACTACATTTATTGTTTTCCTAATGGGTTTGATCGTTAGTATAATTATGTGATTTTGGGGATATAGTTTTGCTTTATTTAAAGCAGTATATGTTTCCTTTACTGAGCGCGTAGTTTGCTAACCCCTTTGTTTTAACTCCACAGAGAAAAGACACAGAGTTAGAGTATTAGTTCCAAGATGGATACAGCTATATACAAAGCGCTAGGGTAAAGTATGTTAAACATGACAGGTACAGTCTTTTCTCCTTTACATTTCAGACATAGATGTACAGTACTACTTTATTGAGATAAAGATAATAGGGGATGTCAGATGTAAGGAATGATAGAAATTATGAAAAGAATTTTATTATTCCGTATTTGTTAATAAATGTTCATCATTTATTTCGATCACTGTTGAATGTTAATGGCATCGTAGACAGTCCAACCGGTAAAGTTGTATAGAAATAAATGTAAAATGTGGTAACGGACTGTTACAAATTTAATGATATCAGAGCTTTAGTTGGTCTAATGTCTGTTAATGCTTTTAGATCAGAAAGTATTGAAAAAGATTAACATCCCCTGTAGTACTGTATAGTCTGAATGTATAGAGGAGTCAAGTGACTGTAAATTGAGTTAAGTGATGAAAGGTGGTGAAAGTTGATGAATTAAGGGTTACAAATAGAGATTGTAATCTAGGAATTTTACGTGAGATAGGCGATCTTATCATCATAATGTCAGATCTATTCGGTAAGGTACAATGAGAAAATCGGTGAGGGCCCCACCAGGACTTCTCTGTACATATCGAACTAAGATCTTGAAATGATGATATTGAAATATAAAAAAAGGGATAATATTAATGCATAAGCTCTAAGATCGCATGTTTGGATGTATATCAAAGAGAGAGAGGTAAAGGAGAATTTATGAACATACCCCTATATTGAATTACAGTGAAGATATGAGATTATTGAATATTATGAAAAGTAATATACTTATAGAGTGTGAACCAAAAGGTGAATTGTGTGATCAATGATTTAAAATCGATGATAATACTGATTCTAGACACTCCTTATATTTTAAGAGAATAAATATTAGTAGTGACTTGACATTTGAGGAAGTCAAGTGTTCGAGTCACTGCGGACGCGAAAGAAAACCTTGAGATGGGCGAACTCGAGCACGGTTGGAAGGACCGGGGCGTCGAGGTGTTCGCTAAAGAGGACAGTACGAATGAGTAGCGTTGTCACAGCAATCGTTGTTGATGGGCCCAGAAAGGGGTTGCCATGGCCAGTTGGGCTGGTCCGTTACGATATCCATAGAACCGAAATATTGTGAAATACATGTGAAATGACTTGAAAATTATATATATTTTTTGGAGGATATATATATAGGGTGGATCTATTAGATGTAAATAACGAGATATTCAAGATGATATGAGTTTGTGAATTAGAATTTATGAGATAAAATTCTAAGTAAACTTTTGGAATAACGTGGATTCGAGGGATTGTTGACTCGATTCACAACATGGAATCTATTTGTAAGATTGTAAGCTCTTACCAGTGAATCAGAAGAGCTTGAGAAATTACTCAAGAGATTGATGAGTAGAAAAATAAACTGTTTTGATATAACTGGTGAAAACAGAAATTATATTGTTTTGAAAAACAACGGGATTTGTACTCTTTACAGTTGCTTCTAGGTTCCGGAACAAGTATGGTATTCTAAAATACCTATCTTATTCTATCTGGATCCCTAGCCGACTGTAATATCCTTCCTATATGTGGGCCTAGAGCCAACTAGGAAGATTTTAAAAAAGAATGAATATGTGTATTGATATAAGCTATATCATTGAATAATGCCACAAGCTTATAGGTATGGAAAACCTTACTGTTAAGTCAGTAAACATGAGTTTTAATTGAACTATATACATTAGAGACGTGAAGTCTCGAATGATTAAGTGGACATTGAAATTGTCTGAGTAAAGGATCTCATTACTTAAGTGAGATTAAAGTGTGGCTATTGGGGTAAAAAAATTTGAGTTTTACCTGTATAGCATAAGTGAATTGTTAAGGAGTTTGTGGAATTCACTACCTTACTGATTTAATACATACTTGTGAGAAAGTGAAAGTGAATGAGTATGTATGAATATAGTATTCAAATAGTTACGAGATTGTAACTGTAAAATACTATATTAAGTGGGAAAACGAATGTGGTGATAAATATGAAAGAATGAAAATGTCTTCGAGACAAGTCATATGATGACTAGGGAACACGAGTTATGAGGTAGTTCCCAAGTATAAGAATAAATGTGATTTCATCTGATCATCATGTAGTATGGCTGGAATTAATAACAAGCCAGATTTGACAGATGAAATTGTTATACTCAGAGGAGCAGATACAAGAAGAACTGCTAATCTTGGAAAAGGATATGTATGTGTATATATGTAAATATTAGAAATGTGAAATTGTATAAGTAAAGTGGTGACGAAATCTGAATGATGATAAATTCAATTTTTGAAATTGATTGTGAGGAAATTATACTTTCAAATATATTCTCCAAGTAAGTGATATTACATGTACTAGGAGAATAAGAGGTAAAATGATAACTCGATATAAAAGAAGTTATCGAGAAAAATGATTACCTAAGGCGTAATCGATGGTTAGTATTAGAGTCTGCAAAAGAAGGGCAGTCGTAGTTTAACCATGAAATAACCATAGTAAGATGGTAAAGAATTCGAAAGAGCCATGAAGTTATAGAAGTGATTATGGATTGAGTAACCAAATTAATTCACTTCATCATTAAGTTTCGGGATGTCTTAAGTGCTTTAGTCGATAAATATCGGTGAAACAGTGAGAAGGTATGTGAAGTTCCAGTTAGTGAGTATATGTGATAGGGATCCCTAATTTGCCACATGCTTTGAGAGAATAGCAAGAGGCTTTGGGATTCCAAATTTCACTGTTAGCACCGGCTCAGATTGATATAGATATCCGAGCACACTGTGTGGATGCTCCGGAATATATTGAGAGCAAGTGCATTATATTTCAGATACTACTGGGACAATTACATACGATTGATTAAAACTATCTAAATGATAGTCACCAAATTATTATTGACTTAGCACCGAATGAGATGATAAGTGATAAATAGTATGAATGAGTTAGTGTGTAAAAAGAAGTGGAAATTTTGTTAACTCCCGAGGATGATAAAAGATTTCAAGGAGTATAAATTGATTTTGAGAGAAGAAGCCCAAGTTCTTCAGGACCTTGAGCAAAATCCGGGATGGCGACCCACGAGTGGGGCGATCGCCTAATAGCGGATAATATGTTGTGAGATGTGGGAGAACTATGTAGTCGCCCACTCACTTGAAAGAGTAAACTTGGGGTGCGAGAGTGCGCCAAAGGGATAACTGTTGATGACCTGAAGGGATAAATGTGATAAAGAAGAAAAACACCTATGTGGTTGGTACTTCCTAAATTACGTAAAAATTGAATTACCTTTAAAAGGGTATAATGCTATCTGGATAGTTACGGATATATTGACTGAGTCTGCTTATTCCTTGATTATGGAATTTATTAAGCTAATTAGTGCCTTGGCCGAGTTATATGTCAGGGAAATGGTGAGGTTATACAGTGTTCCAGTGAGCATTACATTTGATAGGGAGTCCTGCTTCGTATCTCAGTGTTGAGAGAGATTATAGGAAGCTATGGGATCCCGATTGAGTTTTGCACCGCTGTTTATCCGTAGACTGATGGACAGTCTGAGCGTATGATATGGATGCTCAAGGATATGGTGTGAGTGTGTGCAGTTGATTTTATAGGCTCCTGGGATAATCCTCTACCCTGGCAGAGTTTGCGTATGAAAATGGCCAAAGGGGAGTATAGGCATAGCACCTTAAAGGAGTTGTTTAGCAGACGATATAATCCATGATATCATGAGAAAATAAGAGATAGAGAATTATTTTCGACTTGGTCGAACAGACTTCTTGAGATATACAAGAAATTTGTGTATAGAAGGTCTCAGCATTTAGAGGCATAATGAGAGGAAAATTGAGTCCTCGAAGCATGAGATCTTTGGAGATCTTAGATCGAGTGAGAGATGTGGCATATCGATTAGCACTACCCCCAGATTGTCAGGAGTGCATAATGTATTCCACATCTTGAGGATGAGAGAGTACTATCCAAACCCTTCTCGCGTAATTCGACATGAGTCCTAGAGATTAAAGAGGACGTAAGTTACGTTGAGAAATCGGTACGGATTTTGGATAGGAAGAATAAAGTGTTGTGATCTAAGATTAATTCTTTGATTTGATTCTCTGGCAGTATGAGGCTACTTGAGAATTAGAAAGCCTTATGCATAACAAATATCCAGAGCCTTATCTCTGATAGATCCGGTTGAAATTTGGAAGACCAAATTTCTTAAGGTGGGGAGAAAATGTAAGACCTGATTCTACACTACTGTAGAGTCTAATTTCATAAAATTGATAATGGAAATTAAATAAATAATGAATATTGATTTCCACTTGAGTGAAAAGCTCCTGAAACTGAGATGTAAAAGGAGCAATTTTGGTGAAACGCCAATAGGCAAGCAAAATAATTATGAGGATTGCCAATGGGCGAGAAACTCGCCAA
This sequence comes from Heritiera fomes, assembly GCA_032173925.1. Lineage (NCBI taxonomy): Eukaryota > Viridiplantae > Streptophyta > Magnoliopsida > Malvales > Malvaceae > Heritiera > Heritiera fomes. The sequence continues at coordinate 19,452,363 of JAPDPM010000001.1, read as the reverse complement.
TGGATGGTGGTGAGGGCGAATAGATAAGTTCGCCAAGTGAATGAGGTAAGATGAACGCCTAATCAGGCGAGGGCGAATAGGTGAGTTCGCCACGATATGTTGATGATAGCCCGAATGGGCGAGGGCTTGTGATCGCCCGTATGGTTGAGTAAATTAAAAAGGCTAAATAAGATTTCCAATTTGTGGCATGAATCATAGTAGGTAGGCGAGTAGAGCAATGGTGATCATCAAGTAAGGAAATCAGCTTGTAATCACCAAACCTTATGTTGGTGAACTGAAACTGAGTTGGCGAGCTATCTCAAGATTGACTTTATATGCCACAAGGCTGAAGACAATTATGAGAGGATGCCAAAGTTAATAAAGAAATTATCCTTATTGGATGAGGAATAAGACAAAGGTGCAATTAGTCAAGAAAAGAGGCTATAGTGGACTTCACGCCACTTTGTCCTCCTGACAAATGGTTAGACAATTAATGATAAAGAGAAAAAACTTAGTCAAAATGTGCAGAGATAGCTTCTCATAGCCGTTCCTTTTTGCTGCAGTTTTTCTTCGGTTTTTAATGCATGAAAGACGTGAAATAAATGAAAAAAAATGGGATAAGGCCAAGTGATAGGTTCTGATTGGATTAGCATGGCTATATATAAGAAGAAACACTTGAGGAAAACCGATTTAGCAAACTTCATCTTCTTCACGAGAGCTATGCAACTACAAGTTTATGTTCTGATTTCCTCCCATTTCTACCATGCTCGATTTACGAAATTTCATTCTTAAGTTGGCTAAATAAGAAAATCTGCTTGCAAAACTTTTCCTACATCGTTGATGAGCTAAAGGAATAAGCAAAGTAAGGCCAACATGGGACATAAAGTGGTCTGTGCTGGAAGTGCAGTTGGTTAAGGTGAGTTCCATATTTCTATGGTTCTCTTGATACTCAATGATAGATTTCTATGTTTTACAAAGTAATAAAACAAAGACGCAGTCTTGTTTTTAGTTAGATCCTTAGAGAATATGAAAACAAGGAAAATACTGGAAAAGTGACGAGAATGACGACTATTGTGATTGCCAATGATGAAAATTAGTAATCGCCAATAGGGCGAGTAAGTAATAAAGAACTCGCCAAAGTGTTGTTCAAGTGGGCGAGGTCGCCCAATGCCAGTTTAAGCTATAAGCAAGCCCAAATCTGAATAGAAAGCCTTGTAGGGCGAACTCACATGCATTAAGCATTGGGCGAGTTGAATTGTGGGCGAAATCCCACATTTAAGCCAATAAAGGCTTGGCGAGTTGAATTTTGGGCGAGCTCCCAAATATATTAATGGCGAGTAATGGCGGGCGAGCTCACACTTGTAAGCCATTTGATGAATGGCGAGCTCGGTTGGGCGAGCTAGTAAGAACTCTTATGGGCGAGCTATTTGATTATTAAATCTCGCCAAAATGTTGGAAATATTGGAAAAGGAAAATATTAATAGAATTTGTAAATTATTTGCAGCCGAGAATTGGGAATGGCTATTGGCGAGCAGGAAGCAAGGCAAAGCAAGGCTTCGTTGGACCAGGTAAGGAGGATGTGTGTGAAGTGAATGCATGTCCTGTGGAGTTGAATTTTATGAAATTGTTGAGAAATTATTTTGTTTTATGACATGCATCATTTTGATGAATTATTTTGACTTGGGCAAGCTAAAAGCCGACCCTTATGTTATGATTTGGTGAAATGGTACAGGGCAGGCAAGCCATGTTGGGCAAACCCTTTTGTGTTGTTTTCATGTGAACAACCCCTATTTTAATAAAAGGCGGGCGAGCCATTTTGGGCGAACCCTTTTATAATGTTTTGGGGCGGGCGACCTCTTTGTTAAGAAAGTTGTAGGCAAGCCACTGAGGGCGAGCCAGTTTTTCTTGTTGTTTTAAAAGGCTAAGATTGGTGGGCAAACACTAGTTCACCGCATTGTTGAGTTAACCATGGGCGAGCTGTGATAGGCAAGCTATGATAGGCGAGCTGACCATGGCGAACAGGTTTAAAGTTCATTTTTCTTATACGAAAAATGAGATATTTTGAAAATTGGAAAATAGAAAATATAAATTCTTTATAGGGGGCGAGTTGAATATTGAGCGAGATTCGGGGAGTTGATCATGGGAGAACTAGCCATGAGCGAGCCAGTTTCGCTTGGTTTAAATGCTACGTTGGGCGGACGAATACTAGTTCACCCCAACGGGCGAACTGATTATGGGCGAGCCACTTGGGCGAGTTGACCCTGGCGAGCCAGTTAAATCCCATATTTTCCATACGTAAATTTGGTGAAAATGGGCTATTTTTAATTAATATATTTGTAAACATAAAATATGAAACCTTTTGGAAAGCAAATCATTTTGAGAAAATGATAGAAATTATGAAATAATTCCATAAAGGTTTTTAATGAGATATAAAGTGATATTGAGACTTTAGGCCCTGAGTTCATGCTTTATTATGCATTATTATTCATATACTTTGCGTGACCCATCTGGGGCGATGGCTCAGGTCAATAAACCAACGAGTGCACTCCAGGGCGTCACAAGGCTGATGGACCCGCCAAGTCTTCAGCGGTCTCAAAGTCACTTGGCAAGTGAACCCGAGGACCACCTATAGATTATGGTCATAGATCTAGCTGAGGTAGCCGTGAGGGGCGATGGCCTACGGGTGCACCCCAAAAGCGGACGACTTGTGTTCCTGAGGGAACAATTAGAGCATGATTAAATTGTTGCCTAGTCTCAATTATATGATTTCTGTTTACTGAAAGGATCTATTGAATCCTGTTTAATGTTAACTACATTCATTGTTTTCCTAATGGGTTTGTTCGTTAGGATAATTATGTGGTTTTGGGGATATAGTTTTGCTTTATTTAAAGCAGTATACGTTTCCTTTACTGAGCGCGTAGTTCGTTCACCCCTTTGTTTTAACTCCACAGATAAAAGACACGGAGTTAGAGTATTAGTTCCAAGATGGATACAGCTATATACAAAGCGCTGGGGCAAAGTATGTTAAACATGACAAGTAAAGTCTTTTCTCCTTTACATTTCAGACATAGATGTACAGTACTACTTTATTGAGATAGAGACAATATGGGATGTTAGATGTAAGGAATGATAGAAATTATGAATAGAATTTTATTATTCCGTATTTGTTAATAAATGTTCATCATTTATTTCGATCACTGTTGAATGTTAATGGCATCGTAGACAGCCCAACCGGTAAAGTTGTATAAAAATACGTGTAAAATGTGGTAATGGGATGTTACAAAAATACTCAAAGGAAGGAGATGATGATGAGGCTTAAAGCATCTTGTTTATGGAAATAAGTTTAAAACTACCCCTATTAAAGAATAAATATTTTGAAAAATTTATTATGAGAAAAAACTTGAGTGTAGTCCATAAAAAATTTACTGAGTAAGTTTTTTTACATACAATTTACAAAAAAAAAAATAAAGCTATTGCTTATACCCTATTGTTTATAGTTGATAAAAGTTTTTTTAGGAATTTATTCTTTCTCCTTCGAATGATGCCAGGCTCGACTCGGCTCATTAGTGAACCGGTTCACTTTGTTATTGGGCCAGAACTAGCCTAGCTTGGCTTGAAATTGGTCCATACGTTCCAATAACACCTCTAACCATAGGTGCTATGATCCTATCAACGAATGCCATTATGGCATTTCGGAGATATTTTGTATTCTGCGTTAGTTTGAAGCCAACTTTAGCAATTGTGTCCGGTGGAGCAATTGTGTCCGGTGGACGAAGGTAAGACCCATATATGTAACCCGTTAGATCGTTGCCACACAGCTACGTAATAAGTTGGGCTCTCCATGTAAGGCATGGGCTGTTGCCATTAAGTTTTAATAAAACTTTTGACTTTAGAAAAAAAAATCCTTTCCACGGAAAGGCAAATTGGATGGTCCTCCTCGCGACTCCCGTCGTTGTATTATTATTTTTCAAATGATTTAAAGTTTTAATCGGTAGGAAAGATGAAAAAAAAAATTAATATAATGATTAAGTTACATAATAGAAAAGTGATTATATATACACTGTTAGTAGAGTTTTTTAATTTCACAAACGAGGTTATGATGATAACATGTGTCTCATTTTATTTATTTTTTATTTTTTTAATATTTTTAATATTTCTAAACTATTTTTATCTTTTTTTAATTTCTTATTGTTCACTATTTTTTTCTCTTTCCTTTTTTTCTTTATTTTTTTCTCTTTTTTAATAAAGAAAAATATAGTTTAGATAAAATAATAATTTTTAAAAAATTAGCGTTTTTCATTTTTTTTAAATAATCAATGCTTAAAACCATTTTTGCAAATTAACTTTTAAATATAAAATTATTATGAATTATATTTTTTTAATTTATAAAATTTGAACCTTTAAGTTTAGCTAGTATTTTTTTCCTATTTTCAAATTTTATTTTTTTATTTTTATGTTCTCTTTTAATTTTTATTTTAGAAATTTTTTCTTTTTTCTCCTGTCGAGAATAAGAGAAAAAAATTAAAAATAAAAAAGATATTTATTGAAAAAGAATAGTATTTTTTTAAAACAATCATCTTATTTGAAAATTTTATTTTTCTAAAATAAATATAGTTAACTTAAAATCATAAAAATTATTTAAATAATAAAATGAAATAAAGAAAGAAAAAGAAAAAATAGTAAAAATGCAAAGAAATATTTTTAATAAATTTTTTGTAACAAATTCAATTTTTTTAAAACATTTATTTTTTAAAAATATCAATATTTTATTGAAACACTAACTTTCTTTTTAAAAAAGATAAATTTAATTTTTAACTATAGAAAAATTAATAATATATTTTTTGTTAAAAAATATTTGAAAAATATTTATTAAAAATTATAAATTTAAATTATATTTAATTTAATTTGCATATTTTTTATCAATGAAAAAATTATTTTATCACACTCTTAATTTTATATATAACAAATATGATGAAAAATATCCAAAATCAACCTATCTTATTTTTTTATCATTATACACACCTAACAAAATATACGATGATATTTGATCCAATTATATCTATAATCTTATACCATCATACCTTTTTCTTTATCCTATACACCAAATATGACATAAGATATAGATATATATATATAAATATATATATATATATATTTATTTATATATATATATATATATATATATATATATATATATATAAACACCCATGATGAACTTGCAAAATAAGAATACTAATTTAGAATAATCCCATTAGAATGCAAAAATAAAAACAACCCTTAAATTCATAATAGTATGCAATTCATTCTATTTTCAATTTCAAGTCCCTTTGTACTAAATAAAATAATACAGTTAAGTAAGCTATTAAAATTAAACACAACTATGACTTCCGAATAATTTAATTTACTACTAACAAAAATTAACAGTTAAGGCATTATTGATTAAATTAAAAATGAAAAGAAGCATAACAACCCAATGTTATGCAGTCAGAAAGAGACCAAACACAAAAATAATTTTAGAGAATTTTCAGCAAGGATGAAGCACCCGAGAAGCACCGAAAGAGAAAATAAGAATTAAGAATTACACGTGGAACACAGAAGGAGCTTCCCTAGAATGCAACCGTAATACTGTTGTAAACTCTGAGACAATAAAAAAAACAGGAAAATCAAAAGCCATATCACAAAGAAAACTTCTAAATATACTACATTTTTTACTTTTGATACCCACACCAATAAAAACACTACAAAAACTACTCAATATACTCATCAAAATTACACTTTTATCCCTATTCCACATTACCCATCCCTTACATCATTTCTTCATCTCCATGGTTGAGGTAGCCAGAGAACAGGTATTAGAATAGTCAAAACAAACACCTTCTGTTCCTCACTAAGCAAGGTTAATCGAATACATACCAGTATCCTAAAAGTGGGATGAGTCAAAGGTATTTGTTGAATGGCAGAGCGACTAATCACGAAAAAGAAAGAAAATCAATTAAGGCTCAAAGACAAATTGAAAGAAAACAAAGCAAAAGAAAGAAAGTTCGGGGCTGACCAAGAACGGGGATGCCCTCACGCATGGCAACAAGCGAGGCCACAGGTTGCCTTGTGTGAGGCCAAGGCCCTCACGCAGGTTGCCCTACGCTCGGCCAGGGACCTCATGCAAGTTGCCCTGCGCGAGGCTAAGGACCTCACACAAGTTACCCTGCGTGAAGTTAGGTCCCTCGTGCAGAGCCTTGAAACCACCGGCGCAAAACCACTATGTCCAGCCCCTGTCCCAAACCCAAAAAAACTCTAAAATGGATGATACCTAAATTAGAGAGAACAAGCAGCTGTCAAAGTTGAAGATTGATGGAGATGAAAGAGTAGACGTCCGTACAAGATGATTGAGTGTTGAGGGAGTTTCCAACGAGGTTGAAGATTGAATTTGGAGATAAGATGGTGTAGGGTTAAAATTGTAAATGAATGGGGTATATGTAGTATTTTTTTGTGGTGTAATTAATTTGTAGTGAAAAGAGTAAAAAAGGAAGTAGATTTAGAATTTCTCTATCACAAACAGTAGAAACAAAGAGAAAAAAAACAATATGACTCAAGGGCACCTAGTCGAGCTTGCAACGAGTAGAAGAGAACGAGCAAAACGCTCCAAGCACAAGCTAAAATTTTAGAAAAGGGTCAAAATCTAAAGGTGAATGAGGCAGGAAATCGGCAAAAAAGAGGAAACATAAACAGAACCCACAAAAGCTCAAAATCCAAAGGAAAATCACTAAGAAAATCAGAAAAGAAGGGAAAATTACTGATAATTACCTAGGCAAGCAGAAGACAGTTTGATGCAAAAAAGAGGCATAGTACAATGATTTCTGATTTTTTCTAAGAAAATGTAGCCGATGCAAAGATACTAATGGACTGAAAATGGGATTTGGTAAAGACTCGTGGAGAGGCATAGTACAATGATTTGGAAGCCTAAGACAACAAAAAGAATGACCCAACCCCATACTAGCAACCAACTGAGAAGAGAGATCTAAAACGGCAAGACATGATAAAGGAATGAATACGTCAATTCCAAACCCAAGAGACTGAAAATAGTAGGATGCAAGGACAAATGAAATAAAAATAGGGTAAGAACCAATCCAATGTCCAAACAGCATACAAAAGTATGGAGGAAATTCTAGGAGGAGAGATACGAAGGGCCGGTATGATGAAAGCACAGACTACAACCCAGCTTAGGAGAGGGAGGAGCATGGACATGGTTGAACAAAGACCAAATTGAAGACATGCCCAAAACCGAATGAGACCAAAACCCCATCAGAAATAATCAGCTTACTTACAAATGGACAACCAACAGCACACAAAATGAAAGATGAACAATGTAAAATGAATGGAGAAAGACATGGAGCACGGTGAGCGAGCTCGTGTAGATCTATGACTTATATATATATATATATATATATATATATATATAAATGATTCCAAGATGTCATGGCTTAAAATTTCTCATGATAATCATATTTTGGTCTATCAAAACATAAATATATAAAACAAACAAAGCAACCAATATTTGGTTTTTTGAAAATATGTTATACTATCAATTATACAAATAATCGATTGAGAGATATTAAAATCAAAGAAAGTAATATGATGATTGAATCCCACATTGATTACATGATGTAAATAATTCCCACATTGTACAAACACTTGATATTGAATAAATTTATAAAAACCAAAAGTAATTAGTATAATTACCCTTCTAGTCGGAGTAATATGCTTAGCATCGAAAGGCATCATCCCCATCCTCCACAGGTGGGTAGCCAACAAAAAATTTTAGAATTTAGTCGTTCCCTCACCTATTGGAGTGGGTTGACCCCATCCCCCGTGGATAGATAGCAAACTTTTTTCTTTGTTCCTTCATTAATTAATTTGTAAGCGACAAAATAATGGTGTTGTCTACCATACTAACATAAATTCTTAATTAAAAAAAATAAAGTAAGCCTAGCTACTAATAGTCCTAGATTTAGAGCTTTGGAAGATATGTTATTTTTTGTTTACCAAGTTAATTGGTGGAAAGGGCAAGTTTATAACAGAGCAAAATGGAGATATATCTTAGTTATCTATAGATGTTCTAAGAACCCTAATTATTCCCCTCATCAACGAGTGGGAAATTTTCTAGTATTAATTAATGTCCTAGCTACTAATGTATTGTTTATTAATGAATAAATAAATTGTTGAATTAAAGAAAAACCACCAAATATTTCCAACCGTTATTTGATGTAATATTTCTGCCAAAAGGAAATGGAGAAAGAAGCTTCAAGTGTTAGGAAAATAACATAGTATATGGCTTTGAGGCGTGTAGAGTTACACTTTCTTGAGTGTAATATTGCCTCACATAGAAGCAAGTTACCTTAGGATAGAACAAAGCCTTAAGAAATTTTTTGAAAAGTCAGAATGTAAAAGTAAAGACTTTTCTGGAAATCAACACTTATATAAAATGTGAAGGCTTAAATGAATGGTTGTGATTGTCTGTTAAATAACAACCATTCATTTTACAGACATAACTGTTCCAGACATATAACTGAAAATATGTCTGTTGGAACAGTTAAAATTAATTTTAAATTCAAAATAGAATTTAAAATATTTCTGTAAAAAATAAAAAAATTCAATTAAATCAAAGAGCCAAGAGCCCAAGTGCCCGAGTGCCCATCTTTGACTTTTTAAAATAGCCCAAGCTCAAGCCTAAGCCAAGCTAGCCCAAGCCAAGCTCCATAGTCAAAACTCATTTTCTCTTTGACTCCAAATTATTCTAAAAGGTTGACTTCTCTTTATAAATATATCACTTTACACATTTACAAGCAATGTGGGAACCTATTCCCTTGTATTTATTACAAGCTATCCAACATCAAGCCATCAACCAATCATCAATATAATAAAAGTTGTAGAACCACGTGCGCTCACTATCAACCACGTCTTGTACCCCATTGTGGACACTATTTACCCCTTTTGAGTTACTATTTGTTGTTTGTTTTTGGGTTTTTGGTGATTTAATTTGGGTCTTTTGTCTCACGTGATTTGGGCGCGTCTACTTTCACTCCTTTTTTTCCCTCACCCAACTCAGCATATGCATACCTTTTTTTGCTGTGTCTCACTCCTCTGTCTTGCTCCTTTAACCATGAAATTTCTTCTCGATTCTTCTACTCTCACTCCCCAATTTTTCTTCTTCTTCTCCACTTTCCTCCGAGAGAAACCATAAAATCAACTCAAAACCCATAACAAGCCACATCTTCTCCCATCCCTTCTCATACCCATCTCGGCAACTTTTGGTCTTTTCATACATCGTCTCCCATCCTCTCTCATACAAATATTTTGTTCCTACCGATTGGGCTGAAAATCTGAAGTAGGAACAAAATTTTCGTTTGGGTTTTAAGATTTGGGGTGGGGTGTGAGTCGGACTAATTTTTTTGGTTCTTAATAGTTATTTTTATTCTAATATTTTTCAATATTTATTTTGCAAGGCAACTGTTAAATTGTTTTTAACACTGATTATCTACTTTTGATAGAGCTTTTATTTTTAATATTTATTTTTTGTTATGTGATTGTGATTGTTAATTTGTTTGTTTAGTTTTCTATGTACCAAAGTGTTTCTTTTACATTCTTATAGTCAATATCATTTTTTTTATGCAAGTGTCAAAAAGATAACTTATGTGTGTATTTGTTGACACAATTAAGGTTTACAATTGTTAGGATAAATGTGATAGATGATTTATCTTTGCCCTGAAAATGGTAGTTGATTGTGTTTGATTTAACGAAATTGCATCTTTATTGAAGGATGATATGGGTTTGATTTGTACAGGAAGTTACCAAGAGCATTAGAGGTATTGTTACTGTTTCCTTGGAGGGTTTCATTATTTTGACAAATCGTTAGCTTTTTCATGGAATTCGTAACTTTTTTTTCTCCTTGGATACCCTTTTCTAGACTATATCATTAAGAAGCTTGGAATATAGGAGGAAAAGGTTCCTGAATTATGTGTTTCACTATAGAAGGATTATGGCACAATAATGGTTGGTTTAAAGATAAAGGCTATCATAACATTCTTTTGACAATGAGACTTTTTTAAGAATGTTATAACTATAAATTAATGACACAACATCCTCTTTTTATTTTCCTCTACGCTATTGGTATAACTTTAATCACTTACGATTTTCATGGGTATTGATTTTTTACCACTCATGTTTTATTTGTTGGTGATTCTATGTATGGTATATGGTTCTAATTTATTCATGTCTTACAATTTTGTTCATGGGTGATTGTCTTATACAATGTCAAATGGTAAATCAGTTCACAAAGTTGCATTTCTTACTCAATCATACATGCAAAAACATGTCTATGTTGCTCGAACATTAGAGTAAGTGTTGGACGTAGGTATGTGTCCAACATTCAATTTTTTCTAAGTGTTCACTTTATAATTGGAGTGTTGAGGCTTTAGCTAATTTCTGAACCAACATTTTGGGATATAAATGCTACTTATTTTCAGCTAGGAAGTTGAAAATTTTTTACTTTTTTTGTTAATCTCTTATTTTTGTTGTTACTTCCATTAAGGTACTCCAAGATTAAGTAGAAAGAGGGAGTAGGCAATTTGACTTTAAGTTTTCAAGTATGACACTGTGAAATAAGGAAAAAATATTGCTAGGAAGTTTTCAATTTGCTACTTCAGTAGCCTTTTCTCATCGAAACACCTAACCCATATGACTTTAACTCTCTATAAAGGTCTTTAATATGATATTGTCTTTGTTATTCTTGATGATGATGATACATAAGCTATGCCTTTAATGTAAGGAAGACTGTTTCTTTGTTTGTTATTTCCTTTTACACGCACAAATGTCCTACATGTTATAAACAATTTAAAAGAAAGTCACATCTTATGGAGCACATGAAAATCTTATACCATTCAGTCCATCAACCTAGATGTGGGGTGTGCCAAAAGCACTGCAGATTGTAATTGTGTGAAAAATTAATTATGGATCTTTATTGGATTATCTTACAAGTGAATTTGCTTTTAGTGGGAAATGTTAATGGTGATTTAGACGTTGTTTCTACTGGTTTTTTTATTTTATTTTATATATGTTCCTTCTACATTTATGAAAATTCTATAATTTGTTTGGGGAAGAGCTACTTTGGAAGGTTTATTTGTGCAAATGTCTTTATCTTCGAAGCATTTAGGTTGAAAGATATTTCTTTATCCTCAAAACATTTAGGTTGAGGAATATTTTACCTATAATGGCTTAATTTTTTAATTTTCTTTTTCACTGATCTCTAACAGCCAGGTGTTACCTAGAATGATCTATATTCCGTGTTGCATTTTTCCATTGTGAATGGATCAATTGAGTGCATGAAGCTGTTGCTCCTGGTATAGATTTTCTCTACTTATTTCTTTTTCTTTCTCCTTCAAGTTGTAAAGTCCTTGATATTTGAATTGTACTAGATCTTATAAATGTGATTTATATGCTGTAACAAGTTACTATTGGAATTGGAAGCAGTTCTAGGAATGTTTTGGTTGCTTTATTGAATTGGCTGAACTATAAGCAGCTTTTTATGGGTTTTTTAAAGTTGATGCCAATACTTTGTTTTAACTTTCACTGAAGTATATTTTATAAGTATTTTAGCTTTTCTTTTTTCGGTTTGTTTTCATATTTTGGCACATGAGCTTTTGGATAAGTTCATCTCTTTGTTGAAACTGCAGCTGGATGAATTAGTAGGAATAAAAGCTAAATATAAACAAAAATTAACAAGATGAGTTTCAATTTTTTGGACTTAATGCACAAACCATCTACATGTATGTATGCATGCATGCTTATTCTCCTAATATACATGCATGGTTAAGACATACTAGATTTTGGTCTGAATTTTTTGGATGTGGTTTGAATGGGAAACAAACTATTGAATTATTACTTATTTCGTAACTTATTTTTTAAATATATTTTTCATGTGCTCATTTTTGTCAAATAAATTGTGTTGCAGTCAAACACTAGGCTAAGCTGAAAAGTTAGAACTTTGAATTTCCATTTTTCAAGTCTTAGTGTGCAGTTGATACCACGTTCTTTCTTGATTTTGGATATAATACTAATCATTGATGATGGCTATATTGGATTGCTTCAATTTTCATGCTTCATATTGTGGCAGATTCCATTTCGTTTTTAATCTTTTCAAAAGAGAATTAAACTTTCATGGTCGGAGTGTTATCCTCTATATGATTATCTTAGCATAAAGAAAGGACTTTGAATTTCCATTTTTCAAGTCTTAGTGTGCAGTTGATACCACGTTCTTTCTTGATTTTGGATATAATACTAATCATTGATGATGGCTATATTGGATTGCTTCAATTTTCATGCTTCATATTGTGGCAGATTCCATTTCGTTTTTAATCTTTTCAAAAGAGAATTAAACTTTCATGGTCGGAGTGTTATCCTCTATATGATTATCTTAGCATAAAGAAAGGACTTTTTAGGATTGATATAAATACAATATCTTTTAATTCTTAAGAAAAACAAATGTGAAAGAATATAATTTGAAGTTGAATATTAAAAATCTTGCTATCTTCGCTTTTGAGAGCTCTTTTGAAAGTTTGGATTTCATTTTGAGAATCTCAATTCTTTGATTATTTTCTTTAATGTCCCACAGCATCGCGTGGGTGTTAATCTAGTTTCTATAGAAAATGCTGAATAATGCAACATTTTTATTGGCATGAAAGTGAAAAATGAATATCTTTCTTTCTTGATGGAATTAATCTTGTGGATGAAAAAGAAGGTAATTTTTACGTCACTTACGCTGCTACTAACAAGTCTTTCTTGTCATATTTTTTCCTGGACTCGCAAGGAAATCTAGCAAGACGAAATTGGGATGAAGGAAAGAGGGATTGGGACAGTTCAAGGTCTCTTCAGGAAACTGAGTGCCATATTTATGGCAAGTGTGGGCAAAATAGAAGTTGCAACTCTGAAAAACCAGTGTTTGAGAGGGTTTGAACCCAAGAACATAAATGAATGGAATGGAACAGAGGAAATTGGAGGAGTGGATGTGTAAGGATCAAACCTTTGTAGTGTGAGAGAATAAACACTGGCTATGAATCTGGCAAAGAAGATGGGTTTTTGAAGCATAAATGAAGATGGAAAAGAAGGTTTTGTATGTGCGCACACATGTATTTCTTCTGTTAATAGACACAAATGAAAGTTGAAAGTTAGGCTTCTCTGCCATTCTGTTTGGCCTGGCTAGTACTTACTTATTTCATTCTATCTGCAGATAAAGAGAAACACATTCATAGGATTATCATTATAACGGTGGTTACAGGAATTGTTTTTTCTTATGGAGATGGATGGCTAAACATAGAGGTAATGTCAACTACACTCGTCCTTGGAAAGAGTTTTTGTTAGATAACTGTCACATACGAATGCTTATTACTTTCTATATCAGCCATGAAGGAAAAAAGTGAAGAGAAACTGATATTAAATAAAGGGGCAGCTCATCCAAAATTTTTGAGCTGAATGAAGCGACCTTTATTCAAAATTGAGGAACTTGCAATTGCAACAAACAACTTCAGCCTTTCAAACAAGTTAGGGCAGAGTGGTTTCGGCCCAGTGTACAAGGTAATTGTTGTTTTCAGAAAATGATGCTCCAGCTAATGATATTTGGACAGTACTGAACTGAACTGGTTAACAGGGAACATTAAAGGATGGGCCGAAAATAGCAGTAAAGAGATTGTCACGGGCTTCAGGGATTCGAAGAATTCATGAATGAAGTGTTGGTGATTTCTAAACTTGAACATCGGAATCTTGTTAGACTTCTAGGCTGTTGTTCTGAAGGAGAAGAAAAGATGCTGGTCTACAAGGACCTGCCCAACAAAAGCTTGGATGCATTTATCTTCGGTTAGAACATGCTATTATCAGTTTCCAATCGGAGACATTGCTTTTGTTCCGAAATTTAATGCCCTTTTTCGCAACATTGTCCAAATTAACTCTCTGGATGTTTCTTTTTTGTTTTCTTTTTCTCCTAAAAAATCCAGCCAAACAAGAGCTCTTGGATTGGAAAAACGCTTCAATATTATCCAAGGAATTAGTAGGTCTCCTTTATCTTCTCAGAGACTCTAAATTGAATTAGTAGGTCTCCTTTATCTTCTCAGAGACTCTAGATTGTGAATCATTCATCGAAATCTGAAGGCACGTAATATCTTATGGAAAATTATCCTATACACAGTCAGTGAAATTTTTTAACTCTACAAGCGAGGTTAAGATGATGACATGTGTCTCACTTTATTTATTTTTTATTTTTTTAATATTTTTAAAGAACACATGTCATCATCCTAACCCTGTTTGTGGAGTTAAAAAACTCTACTGACAGTGAATAAGATAATAATCTATATCTTATTAGATGAATATATGAATCCAAAAATATGGAACTTTGGAATGGCTAGGATTTTTGGAGGCAATGAAAATCAGGCAAACACAAGGAGAGTGGTCGGAACATAGTAAGTACAATCTTCTTGTGCCTAAATAATTTTCAACAATCAGGTTACAAACTACATTCTGAAATATGGCTGTTTTTTTCCATTAAATGTAGTGGTTACATGTCTCTTGACTATGCAATGGAAGGACATTTTTTGGAGAAATCCGATGTTTTCAGCTGTGGTGTTTTATTACTAGAGGTCATTAGGGGGATAAGAAACACGAGTTTTTATAACAAGCATTCTTTGAGCCTTCTGAGTTATGTAAGTTTACAAGATCATGGCCTCTGTTTAGTAACAAACTAGCAAAAGATTAGCTTTCAAGGTAAAACAGTTTAATATATACGATAATATTTGCAATTTTCAGGCATGGCAATTGTGGAATGAAGACAACATTTTGGCATTACCAAATAAGGTCGTGTACATGTAGGAGTGTTATGCGTCGAAGAATCTGCGAAAGATAGACCAATTATAGCTGCTGTTTTTTCAATGCTTAACAGTGAGATTGTAGTTCTTCCTACTCCTAAACAACCTGCTTTCACAGAAAGACAGATTGCATCAGATACAGAATCCCCTCACAATAATCAAAATAGATGTTCTATAATGATGTAACTGTTACCAATGTCGAATGCCGATGAGAAGCAGGTGCTATTAGTGTAGATACATTTTACATTCACGTTGCAGATTTTATTAATGACCAGTCACAGATAATTTACTGTTAAATCTTATTTTTGTTGTCTTGAAGCTCCATAATTCTGCTAATGCCTTTGCACGTGAAATTGTGGAATGGAAGCTTCCATTTTTTTTCCTTTTATCAGGCATTTTCTGAGAAAATCCCTCTGCAATGTAAAGGAATATTGGAAGGCTCAGGGCTATGCTACCAAGTACTTAAAAGCAAATTCAAATCAATTTACTCCAAACCAAATAAATTTGAGTTGATATAGTTGAAATAACAATAGTCGCCTAGGCATCATCCTCCTTGGGATGAGAATTTAGTCAAGCTGGTGGGAGGGAAAAAACAACACAAGGGAGTTGACTGATAGACTAAGAAAAGGGAAAAACAAAGAAAAATTTCAAGGTTGACTAAAGTATTAAACAAGATTCTTACAATGTGACAATCATTAATTCAAAGAAGGTGTGGGCTCTCCTCTCCTCTCTCAGCTATTTTGTTTCCCCTTCAGTCATTCCTTTCTTCTCAGCTCTCTCTACTTGCAAAGTTAAAATCTCAATTCTCAACTCCAGTAACCACGAGTCCACAACCAAACATAGTCCCCACTCCCCCTCCCCTGACGTCGATTCGACAGATCAGAAGGCGAAAGCGGCACTCTCTGTCCCTCCCTTGACCAGGTCATCGAACCACTGCAACCCTTTTAAGTTTTTTTAGAAAGGCTTAGTCAGAACTCAAGTTGATTGTTGTGATGTGATGTGCTACTGTTTCTTGATGAATTGTTATTCCATTGTTGATTGCTGAGGCTGAAATTTTGAGTTTTCAATTGAACCTCAGTGTGTGAATTTTTCTTTTTTGCAACGTTGATTACGGTCGTTACGGTTGTGATTAAATTTCACGAGCGCTTTTTTGTAAATAACGGTGGCGGCCACCGCCGGTACCGCAATATAGCTGCCGCTATCTAAAACCCTTATTAATACGTAATAGAAGCTTCTTGCTGTCAACCAATTTGTTCCGAATAGAAAATCTAGAAAAAGTGCGACATATATAATGGCCCCTGGTGTACTCTTACTTATGGATTGGCTCTTTCCGAGAGCTTTCGTTTTGTTTCCTTTCAACGGGCCTGTTTCCAAGAAAATCCCAGCCATGTTAAGTTCATGCTCATGTCATGAGATATCCGACTTCCGGTTGTATTCAATTTGCTCAATCAAATTAAATAATTTATTTTCGAGATTTAATTTCAATGATTAAAGTCTCTATCATCTTCCATGAGAAATTTCAAGGCCCTGAGATTCTTGCCATGCCATACATTAAAAACACAAAAGATTAATCAAACTAAACTATTACGCTATATTTTTATAATTTGACTGTTAATTATTCAATGGTGTACCAGATATCTTTCAATACATATTATAAAATGACTATTCAAATGGCCCAGAAGTTCTAAAATTTTCTATTATTTTATACCATAAGTTCTGAATAAAAGATTACCTCAAACAACCTAGGAATAACCAGAGTGACGAAAATATTGTGCAGGCAGGCATCCTGCATGAAATGCAAAGAGTTATGGGAACAATCAATGGCACGAGATTAGTTGTTCTTCTTCTCCTATCCTACTATGGTGTAAAATTTGGCAACACCACAGACACTATCACAACGTCTAACTCCATCAAAGATCCTGAAGCTATAACCTCCAACAGTGGGATGTTCCAGTTGGGGTTCTTTAGCCCTGAAAATTCCACAGAACGCTATATGGGGATTTGGTACAACACTGGCATTCCTGAGCAAGCTGTTATTTGGATAGCCAACAGGAACAAACCCCTCAAAGATCAATCTGGGATTATCATGATAGCAGATGATGGCAATCTTGTGGTTTCAAATGGAAAAAAGGAGATTCTTTGGTCATCAAACATTAGAAGTCCATCGTCGAATACAAGTGCTCAGGTTTTAGACTCTGGAAACCTTGTGCTGAAAGGTAACAATGATGCAGCAAGCTTATGGGAAAGTTTTCAACAACCTTCTAATGCCTTTGTGCCAACCATGAAAATTAGGACTAATACAAGAGCAGTGGAGAGAGTGCAGTTGACATCATGGAAAAGTTCTTCTGATCCATCTAAAGGTAGTTTCTCTCTTGGCCTTGAACCTCTCAATATTCCTCAAGTCTTCATTTGGAACAATACCAGGCCATATTGGCGCAGTGTTCCATGGAATGGTCTGATCTTTATTGGCGTAGAACGTATGTATTCCTTTTATCTTGATGGGTTTAATGTTGTGGATGACAAACAAGGAAATTATTATTTTATGTTTGGCTTAGTTAGCAAGCCATATTCATCATATTTTTTGTTAAATTCACAAGGGGAAGCAATAGAACGAGATTGGGAGGAAAGGAAGAGGGATTGGAACATTAGTTGGTGTTCTCTGAGAACAGAGTGTGATGTTTATGGCAAGTGTGGGGCATTTGGAATCTGTGACTCTAACAAACAATCAATTTGTAGCTGTTTAAGAGGGTTTGAGCCCAAGAATACAAAGGAATGGAATAGAGGAAATTGGTCTAGTGGATGTGTTAGGAGAAAACCTTTGCAGTGTGAGAGAAGAAAAAGTGGCAGTGAATCTAGCATAGAGGATGGGTTTTTGAAGCTAAAGATGATGAAAGTGCCAGACTTTGGAGAATGGTCACCTGCCTTGGAAGACAAATGTAAAGAACAGGGTCTAAGCAATTGTTCTTGTGTTGCTTATGCATATGATGCTGGTATTGGTTGTATGTCATGGAGTGAAAACTTAATTGACACGCAGAAAATGTCCATCGGGGGGATTGATCTTTACATTCGCCTAGAAAAATCAGAACTTGGTAAATGCTTTTGTTATTTATCTAATTTTTTACTATTAAATTATTGTGTATGTGTTGTACGTGTAGTTTAATGATTGACATAGGTAGAAGTTCAAAGTTGGTTTCTTGCGATGCAGTTTTGCCTACATAAAGTATCCATTTCCCTTTATATGCAGATACAAAGAAAGACAGGAATCTGATTATCATAATAACTGTAGTCATCGGAATTATCATCGTTGCCGTCTCTACATTTTTCTTATGCAGATGGAAGGCCAAACATACAGGTAATATTATGTTCACCGTACTAGTTGTTCCCTAGTTCGAAAATATAATATTGTGTTCTAATACACTAAATAGTCTCTGCATCAGCTAACAAAGTAAGAAGTGAAGAAATGCTGCTATCGAATAAAGGGGAAGGACATATTAAAATTTCTAGTGATAACTTTCGTGGGGAGAACAGAAATGATGTTAAACTCCAGCAACTACCAATCTTCAGATTCGAGGAAATTGCAACTGCGACAAGCAACTTCAGCCTTTCAAATAAGCTAGGACAAGGTGGTTTCGGACCAGTGTACAAGTTAACTGTGGGTTTTCAGCAAATGAGTGACATCTGAACTTTACTAAGCTAGTTTTATTTTCAGGGAACATTGAAGGATGGGCAAGAAATAGCGGTGAAGAGATTGTCGAGAGGTTCGGGACAGGGGTCAGAAGAATTTATGAATGAAACGTTGGTGATATCTAAACTCCAACATCGGAATCTTGTAAGACTCCTTGGCAGTTGCATCGAAGGAAATGAAAAGATGTTGGTCTATGAGCACATGCCCAACCGAAGCTTGGATGCTTTTCTCTTCGGTTAGAAAATGCTGTTGCCTTGCAATCTGTGTGTTTTTCCTTTAATCATGCAGTCGATTTTTGCAACCTAAGACTTTTGTTTTGCCTAGTTTTCCATCTGTTAACTATCTATTATGTGTTAATGGTTTTTTTTTGGTCATTCTTAAAGATCCAGCCAAACAAAAACTCTTGGATTGGAAACAACGCTTGAATATTATCGATGGAATTAGCCGGGGATTACTTTATCTTCATAGAGATTCTAGATTGCGTATCATACATAGAGATCTAAAGGCAAGTAATATCTTACTAGATGAAGAAATGAATCCAAAAATCTCCGACTTTGGACTGGCTAGGATTTTTGGAGGCAATGAAAATCAAGCCAACACAAGAAGGATAGTGGGAACATAGTGAGTGGCCATTTCTTCCACAAAGTAATTTACAATATTACTCTGTTGTTGTTGTTGTATAATGTAGCTCTCCATTGATATTGGCATGCAGTGGCTACATGTCTCCTGAATATGCAATGCAAGGACATTTTTCAGAGAAATCTGATGTTTTCAGCTATGGTGTTTTACTATTGGAGATTATTAGTGAGAGAAGAAACACGAGCTTTTATAACCATGAGCATTGTTTTAGCCTTGTCGGATATGTAAGCTTGAAGTTTTGTAGATAGTGTCAATAATAATAGACTAAACTTGCAAGGAAAACAATTTCATTAAGATAATATTTGCAATTTTCAGGCATGGCAGTTGTGGAATGAAGACAACATTTTGGCATTAACAGATACAGCCGTTTATGACCAATGCCATTATGAGGAAGTAAAGAGATGCATACATGTGGGATTGTTGTGCGTGCAGGAATTTGCAAAGGATAGGCCGACTGTATCTGCTGTTATTTCAATGCTAAACAGTGAGATTGTAGATCTTCCTACACCAAAACAACCAGCTTTCACTGGAAGAAGTATTGCAGTAAATATAGAGTCCTCTCAAAATAAAGAGAATAGATGCTCCATTAATGATGTGACTGTTACCGATGTTGATGGCCGATGAGAAGCAAGTTCTAACAATGTGTATATATTTTACATTCATGTTGCATTGTTTATTTGATGACTAAGTGATTGGACATTCATTCCAAGATCTGATATCCCAGTTCCGAAGTTGCATAATGGGACTAACACCTTTGCACATTTCAAACATGGAAACCGTGGAGTGGATAACTTACTGTCGCATTCACAGATACAGCGCTCTTTGTTCTGAAAATAAAATTTGAAGCAGGATGCACTAGCTAGCACCACTGATCGGCCGAAAGACTACCTTAACCGCAGCTATCAACCTGATATTGGAAGGACATAGGTTCCATAAGAAGAAGACTCGAGGCAAAACCAACACATCTGATAATATAAACTATATGACCAAGTCCAATATAGCTTGTGAAAAATCACTATGTGCAAAAGCTTAAAATCAGTTTTGGGGGGAGGGGGAGGGGGAGGGGGAGTGAAGAGTTGAATGAATTGGTTCCATGCTTCTTAAAACAGCTCAAGTATAAGTTCTCAAGTAAAAAAAAAAAAATTCTTTGTACCTTAATTGAGGAACTTTAAGGTAACAAGTAGAGAAAACCCGACTAAATTGGGTTCTTTCACCTCCAATGTTAACATCTGTGAAATCTCCAATTTTTTGTAATTTTTCTCTTATTTGTATAGTATTTCAACTTAGAAGAATTAAATAAATATGAAAGTTTAATGTATAAGTGATATATGCGACATATATGGAATAAAAGGAATTGAATGGTCAATTAGTCAATTGGTCAAAGAGTCAATAGAGGATAGGGATGCATTAAATGAAATGAAGCTTGTCATCATCTTCTCCCAAAAAAATAAGAGGCCGGCAGCCATTTGCTCCTTCTCTCAAAATTTCTTCAAGTTTCCATTTCACTTACCTTGTAGAACAACCACTTCCTTCCATCAAATCGTTAAACTTGTTTAACGAAAATCGCTCCTTGCCACTAGCTCAAGCTATATGTGTAATATGAAAGGTTGAATCAAAGGCTTTGAGGAGATCTAATTTGCTGTTATTTTGGTGACTAACAAAGGTAAGAGAAGAAATTGATTAGTTCAATTATGTCCATGGTTTAAAGCTATGTTGAGTTGGTAGAGTATATTTATAAAGGTTTCTTAAAGGTTTGAGTCCTTATGATATTTACAACTTTGAAGAAGTGAAGGAAAAAAATTGGTGCAACCAAGTGATTTGCATATTCGGAGTTAATTGAGATAAGGAATATATGTAACGGACGTAGGGTGACTATGTCCGCATGTTTTAAATGTTTTGGGATGAAACAAAAGTTGGTTGAAGTGCAGGAAGTGTCAAATTTAGATTTTCCTCCTAGTTACCAAATTGCTAGGAGCAGCCGATTACCTTAAGTAGCAACCGACTACCTAGAGACAACCAAAGCGTGAAATTTTTCGAAATCGACTCAAACCAGTCAACTACCCTATATAGCAGTCGACTGTTATTTTCCAGAAAGCATTCTATGTGTTTTCGAAAAAGAAAATATTTGAATTTTAAAAAAAGAAAAGAAATTCCATAAAGCGATATATGATATAGCAGCCGACTGCCCTATATGACTAGTCGATTTCCTCCTTTTAAAAGTGGTGTTTTAAATACTTATTGATATAAGTGTAATTGAATTTCAAATGAGCTATTTGATAAATGTTTTGGAGACTTGAGACTCCTTTGGTGATTATGCATATTACTTGTATTTAGCTGTGAGACTCCGATCAAGTCTTCAGTATTACGTGTACTTGGCTAAGGAACCATAGTCCGGTTCTCAGTACCACAGATGTCACTTGACTAGTGTTCACTGTGGTTTATCGACATTGGCCAAGTGTCTCTGATATATGTGTTTGGCTTAGGGGAGGATCCCTGGCCCATACGTGGGTACGTCACTTATTTGACATCTCTAAGGATTATCCCTTACGAGATATATTTGCTGTATCCCTTATGAGATTTATTTGGTGCATGATTCTATTGGAAGTAAATAATCTCCCACCTATTTGAAAGTATGTGAAGCTATTTGCATTTGAAGTTATTTGTATTTGGATATGTGATTTCAGGTGAATTAAAAGAAATTGAAAGTATTTAACTTATTTGATTTTATGTGTATATGATATTTGAAGAAATTATATGAGATATGCTTTAAAATGATTTTTCATGATATTATAGAGCCAAGCAAAAAAACTGCATATAGTGGCATAGTACGCTCTTTTACATATGTTTCTTACTGAGCGTAAACTCACTCATTTACAACATTTTTCATCCAGATTATTTGAAGTGATTTCCGCTCCAAATAGAGGAGCTCACTTTTGGAATCTTCTAGTCTACCTTCAGGACACACTTCCCAATTATTCCTTGAAGGTATAATCAGTTGGTCGTGTACTTCGGCTAGTCTACAGTACAATATTTCATTAAGGTATATTAGATCAATTGGGAATATAGGATATGTAAGTTATGTGAGATCTTAATGTATTTGGCTTATGGATATATAAATGAAAAATACATTTCATGTGTAGAATTTATATCATGTCATGAGTGATAACGTATAAAGTATAAGAAGAAGAGAGGATGGCATTGACATACTGCATAACCGCTCCTTATGTGAAAGAAAAAGTTAGTTGATATTTAATTGTTATTTGATAAAAAGTAGAAGTCGTGGGTCGCGACAACATCAATCTTTATTTTGTTGCTGCAAAAGCAAGAGCAAAATCATACTTTGCTGAAGAATTATTCTCTGTCCATTAAAACTCCAAATACTGGCCAGCATCAGAATCTTGCTCGCCATTACATCAAACTTTGTGTTCTCTTACATATTCCCTATTTTTTATCTCCCATAATGTTCCTCCTAAGTAGAATATACTACTACCAAAATGGATGCCGCTCATAATAAAAGTTTTTCCCCCGTTTTTCCTCGGCACCCACAACTAGTAGTACATTTGACATAGTTTCTAACATCACCCTAAAAACTAGATCCTTTTCTTTATCTAGTTTCATGGGACCAAAGGAGCATGAAAGAGGAAAGCTAACTCCTCTCTATCATAAGAACCAATTCATCTAACACTAACATAATTAAAAACAAAGATACCAAGGCATTTTGTCTATCATAAGAACCTCTTCGTCTATCACTAGCACAATTAAAAAACATGCAAATGCTTCATCTTGGACGGCAAGTACATGGACATTGCACATAATTCAGAGTCAAATTAGCATAATATTATCTTTAAATAAAAGTTATAGAAGAGTATGACACAACTTTTTCACCAAGCACAACTAGATTGAGTTCCTTCAGGTCCAATTTTACCACAGTATGCAAATTACAAGCAGTCAAGGGCAAAACCAATCAAACTGAGACAAAGTTTATCATAATATGAGCTTATTAAAAAAGTACCTATATTTGGTAACTCCAATCCTCAATTTTCACCACATTTTCTTTCTTTGTGCATAACATCCAACAAGAAATCCGTCATGACAGACTCAAAATCCAGTATTTTGGCGTACCCCGGAAAATAATTAATATCAATGACTAGGTAATTATCCTTATTTTTACCATCCCTAATCACATCAAAATTAAACAGGTTCAATCTCAATTCCTCTCTTAGACCTTTCACCAACTCCTTCACTAAACTCTCTGGAGGAATTTCTGTCTTTACAAAATCGCATCCTTCTCCACTGCCGCCACCAGCTGCAGCTAAATTCGAAACCTGCGAAAACGACAATGAACCTTTCAACTTTACCATTTTCTCCTCCGAAATATAGGGTAACGAGCTCCTTTTCACGCACCGCTTCAGGGATTACCACGAGCTTCAGGGATTCGAAGAATTTATGAATGAAGTGTTGGTGATTTCTAAACTTCAACCTCGGAATCTTTTTAGACTTCTAGGCTGTTGTGCTGAAGGAGAAGAAAAGATGCTGGTCTACGAGTACATGCCCAAAAAAAGCTTGGATGCATTTATCATTGGTTAGAACATGCTATTATCAGTTTCCAATCTGAGACATTACTTTTGTTCCGAAATACAATGCCCTCTTTCACAACATTGTCCTAATTAACTCTCTGGATGTTTCTTTTTGGTTATCTTTTTCTCCTTAAAAATCCAGCCAAACAAGAGCTCTTGGATTGGAAAAAACGCTTCAATATTATCCAAGGAATTAGTAGGTCTCCTTTATCTTCACAGAGATTCTAGATTGTGAATCATTCATCGAGATCGAAAGGCAAGTAACATCTTATTAGATGAATATATGAATCCAAAAATATCGAACTTTGGAATGGCTAGGATTTTTGGAGGCAATGAAAATCAGGCAAACACAAGGAGAGTGGTCGGAACATAGTAAGTACAATCTTCTTGTGCCTAAATAATTTTCAACAGTCAAATTACAAACTACATTCTGAAATATGGCTTGTCATAACGTGTCAAGTCCTAAGACCTAACCCGCTAGACTTAATATCAAGGAGTCGCCACCAACCATTCAAACTTAAGGTGTGATTGGTCACCTATTTATGTCTAAAGATAAGGCATGGTCTACGTTCAAAGATTCTTAGACTTGGGAGTACGGTCACGTGTGGGAAAGGATTAGCACCCCCACAACGTCCATCCTAAGATGGTACCAACTAGCTTTAGGTTATCTTTATAGTTTGCCTTGGGTTCACATTAATTTCGATATACTTATATATTGGAAATTTTCTAAGATTTTTTCATCAATTTGGCTCCAACCTTAGAAACTCCTCTCACCTCAAGATATTTAAGGAGTCTCAATTGACTTTCCTGAACTCCATCGTCGGATAGATTTTAATATTTTATGAGATTCCTTCTTTCTCCTAATTTTGTCTCTAGTTTTGACTCCATATCCATTTTATAAATTTCTTAGATTTTCTAATTTTCTAATTATTTTTATATTATTATTTATTTTATTTGCAAGAAATAAATATGAATTATGTTTTTATTGAAAATTCACTTTTAAGCGTCCCATCAATTTGGCTCGGCCCAAAAGGAACCTCCTCACCTAGAAATTTTCAAGGAGTCTTAATCGACTTTCTTGAAATTCCATCATCGGCATAACTCATATTTACCCTTTTTTATTTATCTTATTATTCTATTTATTATTTAGATATGTTGTCTTATCTTATTTTATTTATTTATCTTTATTTGCTCATTTTTATTTATCTATATCTAATTCATCTATCTTATCTTACTTTTATTTTTATTATAAATAAATATGAATTAATTAAAAAAATTCTTTTCAAAGTATTCTATTAATTTGGCTTAACTTAAGAAAGATTCTTTCACCTAGAAATTCCAAGGAGTCTCAATTGACTTTCTTGGAGTTTCATCCTCGATATAATTCACATTTATTTATTTGATCTTAATTATATATATTTATTGTTCATATATTTTTTTATAATCTTAGAATACTCATCTAAATCATACAACATTGTTAAATCAAAATTATACATGCAAACTAAATCAATGTACTATACTATAGTCATACAACAAATCAAATAACACAAATATACAAGTTAATATTTTACAAGCAGTTATCAAGTCAAATCAATGATCGTGCAAATTTTTCTAAATTATTAAGTCAAATTTAATAACAAAGTTAGAACATTACCATATAAATCATTAAATTAATCATGCCAATAACTATTATATCATCAAATCATGCTGTTAGATTATATTTGTTTTAATTAATTAATCAACCAAAAAAGAAACAAACCTGGAAAACCGAGCTATCCCACTCTACCTTGATTATTTCTTTTCTTTCTTTATTGCAACACGTTCTTTCCTTCTGTTTTTTCTTTTTTTGGTTTCACGTGGCTTTCCTCCCCTCTAGTAACTGCAGCAGCAAGTGTAAGTGGAACGCGGCAGCAAAGATAGCATGAAGGTGCTGATCAGTGGTGTAGTCGACGGCAACGCTCAGCAGCCACTTGCGGGATTAGCAGCAGCAAACGACGGCAAGACTGTGTACGGTGGTGTGTTGCGAAGTCGGATGACTGGCGATGAAGCAGGAGTGGTGCGATGATAATGCGAGATGTAGAACAGGGAGCAGGAACGTGGAGCAGCTCTTTTTTCTTTTTAGCAATTCGTGGGACAAGGCTGAACCAATATGGACTGAGGCAAACAGATGCAAGGCAGCGTGGATGGTGCTATGCAGGAAGAGCAACAGCGAGGATGGGCAGCAATGGCACTGCAATAGCAAGGGCGACAAGGATGATGTTCTGCAGGGATGGGCGATGAAGATGCTTTAGTGAAAGGCTCCGTCTCCTCCCCTTTTCAGTGGAGCAAAGGCCTCCCTTTTATAATAAAAAATTTATTTGAGTCCTAATACAACTCTATCTATTTTATTAATTATCTCATATTTTTAACATTTTATCTATTTCTTAGATTAATCCTAATCTAACTCTATCAAATTTAATATTAATCCAAATAATTATCCCAAAAACCTAATTATCCTATCCTAAAATTAATTTTATTATTTTTCTTTGTCTTTTTTTTTATTTTTCCTAAATACTATTTTAATTTTAATTTTCTAATTAATGTTAATTCTAAATCTAAAAATCCTGATTTAAATTACTAAATTATTTAAAATACAATGTCACTTAACTTTACTAATTATTTTTCTACAAGTTAAGATCTCGGACAAAATACGGTGTCTATATGGCTGTTTTTTTTTCCATTAATGTAATGTCTACATGTCTCCTGAATATACAATGGAAGGACATTTCTTGGAGAAATCCCATGTTTTCAGCTATGGTGTTTTATTACTAGAGATCATTAGGGGGAGAAGAAACACGAGTTTTTATAACAAGCAGCATTCTTTGAGCCTTCTGAGATATGTAAGTTTACAAGATCATGGCCTCTGTTTAGTAACAAACTAACAAAAGATTAACTTTCAAGGTAAAACAGTTCAATATATACGATAATATTTGCAATTTTCACGCATGGCAATTGTGGAATGAAGACAACACTTTGGCATTACCAAATAAGATCGTGCATGATCCATGCAATCGTCAAGAAATACTGAGATGCATACATGTAGTGTATGCGTCGAAGAATCTGCGAAAGATAGACCAACTATAGCTGCTGTTATTTGAATGCTTAACAGTGAGATTGTAGTTCTTCCTAGTCCCCTGCTTTCGCAGAAAGACAGATTGCATCAGATACAGAATCCCCTCACAATAATCAAAATAGATATTCTATAATGATGTAACTGTTACCAATGTCGAAGGCCGATGAGAAGCAGGTTCTATTAGTGTATATACATTTTACATTCACGTTGCAGATTTTATTAATGACCAGTCACAGATAATTTACTGTTAAATCTTATTTTTGTTGTCTTGAAGCTCCATAATTCTGCTAATGCCTTTGCACGTGAAATTGTGTAATGGAAGCTTCCATTTTGTTTCCTTTTATCAGGCATTTTCTCTCCGGCAATGTAAAGGAGTATTGGAAGGCTCAGGGCTATGCTACCAAGTTATTAAAAGCAAATTCAAATCAATTTACTCCAAACCAAATAAATTTGTGTTGATATAGTTACAATAACAATAGTCGCCTAGGCATTATCCTCCTTGGGAAGTTCAAACCTTGAGAATTTAGTCAAGCTGGTGGGAGGGAAAAAAGAACACAAGGGCGTTGGCTAATAGATTAAGAAAATGGAAAAACAAAGAAAAATTTCAAGGTTGACTAAAGTATTTGTAACATCCCGTTACCACATTTTTCACGTATTTACATACAACTTTACCGGTTGGGCTGTCTGCGATGCCATTAACATTCAACAGTAACAGTGATAAATGATGAACATTTAACTATTAATTATGGAATATGAAATTTCTTTTTCATTATTCCTTACATCTGACATCCCCTATTAACCTTTATTTCACTAAGGTAGTACTGTATACATATGTCTGAAATGTAAAAGAGAAAAGACTGTACCTGTTACGTTTAACGTGCCATGTCTCAGTGCTTTAAGCATAGCTATACCCATCTGAGAGCTAATTCTCTCAACTCCGTGTACTTCTTATCTGTGGAGTTAAAACAAAGGAGTGAGCGATTCATACGCTCAGTAAAGGAAATATATGCTGCTTTAAATAAAACAAAACTATATATCACAACTCGTTTATTCTTTTCTTAACAATAACCCAGTAGAAAAGACAGTGGATATATAGTAAACAACTCTCTTACAACACCATTCAAAACACCGACTAATAGTTTACTTTAAAATGTAGTAAACACTATCTAGGATTTTAATAAATCCTCACAATAAACAAAAATTGGTAAGTTGAGACTAGGCAACAATTAAATCATGCTCTCATTGTTTCCCCAGGAACACAAATCGTCCGCTTTTGGGGTGCACCCGTAGGCCATCGCCCCTCACGGCTATCTCAACTAGATCTATGGCCATAATCTGTAAGTGGTCCTCGGGTCCACTTGCCAAGTGATCTCGAGACCGCTGATGACTTGGCAGGTCCATCAGCCCTGTGACGCCCTAGGGTGCACTCGTTGGTCTATTTGACCCGAGCCATCGCCCTAGTTGGGTCACGCAAAGTACATGAGTGATAATGCATGAACTCTTGGCCTAATGTCTCAAAATCAAGTTATCATATGTATCATTTCCATAAAATGATTTAGTTCCAAAAGGGTTTATAACTAATAAAAACAACCCTCAATTTCAACATTTTCTATGAGAGAAAAACACTTTTGGAGCTGGTTCACCCACGGCTAGTTCGCCCAGGGTCAGCTCGCCCATTAACCAATTCGCCCAAGGGACTACTCGCCCAAGAGTCTATTCGCCCAAGGGACTACTCGCCCGAGAGTCTACTCGCCCAAAAATTTGATATTTTCTATTTTCAAAATAATTAAAATACTTCATTTTTCATTTAAGAAATTACATTTTAAAACCGTTCGCCAAAGTCTACTCGCCCTTCACAGCTCGCCCTGACTAACTCAACAATAGTCGCCCGCCTCATAGTTTTCAAAACACAAGTACGGCTGGCTGATAACAATTCGCCCGCCTTTTACTTAAAACAAGGGTCGTCCGCCCAAACACATTAAAATAGTTCGCCCGCTCTTAAAACTAGAAACGGGTGTATTAAAATTATAAAAATCTTAGCTCGCCCGCCAATACGATTACGCCCAACATAAAAACACAAGGGCTAGCCATCATAAAAATACAAAGAGCTCGCCCGCCCTCTATCATTTCACCCAGAAACAGCATAGGGTCGGCTTTTAGCTCGCCCAAATCAACATAATTATCAATTAACTTCTTCAAAACCATGCATGTCAGAAAACAAATCATTTAACTTAATGTTTTCATAAAATTTACTCCACAGGACATGCATTACTTCACACACATCTCCCTTACCTTGTTCAACGAAGTCTTGCTTCGCCCGGCACTCTGTTCGCCCATAGCTATTCCCAATTATCGGCTGCAAATTATATATAAATTTCATTAATATTTTCTTTATATATCACTTGGCGAGAATAAATCAAATAACTACTCGCCAAATCAGAGTCCCAATTAGCTCGCCCAGACGAGCTCGCCATTCACCAAATGGCTTCCACGTGTCAGTTCGCCCGCCATTACTCACGAAGCCTTCATTGGCTTAATTGTGGAGTTCGCCCACAATTCTTTTTCGCCCAATGTTTTTGCATTTGAGCTCGCCCGTCATTCACTTCACTAGAGTTGGGCGTTCTCGCCCACAACTTACCTTGGCGAGTACTTAATATCTATCCGCCTCATTGGCGATTACTATTTTCAACATGGGCGATCACTGTAGTCGCCCTTGTCGTCACCTATTCCATAATTTTCCTTGTTTTCCTATTTTCCAAGAATCTAACTAAAACCAAGATTGTATCTATGTTTATTACTGCATAAATCATAGAAATCTATCAGTGAACATCAAGAAAACCTCAAAATTATGAACTCACCTCAACCAACTTCACTTCCAGAACAGCTTGCTTCCTGTCTCATGTTGGCCTTTCTTTTACTTATCCCTTCAGCTCATCAGGCTAAGAAAGAAAGGTTTTATAAGCATGTTTACTGGTTTAGCCAACTGAAGAGTGAAACTCAGTAGATCAAACATGGCAGAGAAATGGAAGAAACAGAGAAATAGCTCTCGTGAAGAACTGAAATTGGCTAACTCGTTTTTCATCAATTGTCTCTGCTTATATAAACATTCTCAGCCAATCAATAGCCACCGCCTGTCCCTTATCCTGTTTCCTTCATCATTGTTCACGTCCTTCATGCCTTTAATGCATGAAGAAAACTGAAGCACAAAGTGGCGTGGAAGTCTCCCTTTCACACGGCTTTTTCTTCTACTGCAGCCTTTGTTTACTTCCTCAACCAATCAGGTAAATTCCTTACTGACTTCAACCTCTTCACCATTAATTGTCTTCAACCGTATCACTTACAAGTCAATTTTGGCTGTTAGGTTGAATTCTGTTTTCATTTTCCCATCTATCTGGACGACTACTTTACTCGCCAAATGCATTGGCGTTTCCAAGTCCTCGCCACAAGCGGCCATCACTTATCCACGAAGTTGGCGAACTAAACTACTCGCCAAACAAATAAGGAAAACAATCAACTCGCCACACTAAATCAGTTCGCCACTTTGTTTCGATTCACCTCACACGTTGGCGAACTCACCTATTCGCCCTTAACACAATCCAATTCGCCATCACCGTTGGCAAACTGCTCGCCCGTTGGCGAAAACCTTTTTTTTTGGCTCACCCATTGACGATTACACCTTTACCCAGCTCGCCCCTTGGCGAACTGTTACTTCACGGTACTCGCCCGTCAAGCATTTCACCTACTTGGCTCCCTTCTCATATCAATTTAAGGAGCTTTTCACCCTTTTGGAAATTATCATTTATTATTTATTTAATTTCCATTATCAATTTTATGAATTTAGACTCTACAATAGTGTAAAATCGGATCTTACAGTATTAAACAAGATTTTCATCATGTGACAATCATTAATTCAAAGAAGGTGTGCAGAAGTATTCAAACTTGTAACAAATTTGAATTATTCATTCAATGAGTTCTAACTAAGTTAGCTCGATGAAGATTATACAGACTGAAAGAAAATTTGAACATTCGACAATTCAGCAAATACGCACGTCCTCTTGCTAATGAAGAACAAAGAGTATGAGAGTAATGATTGGCTCGACCTTGTATGAAATTTTCGTCATCTATCCTGCTATTGCGGGAAACTTGGCACTGCCATGAGACAATTTCGTCATGTAATCCATCAAAGATCCTGCAGATATAACCTCCAACAGTGGACTATTTCCAGGTGGATTCCTTAGCGTTGCTAATTCTACCGATCGCTATGTCGGGATAGGGAACAATAAAGGCATTCCTGAGCAATCTGTCATTTGCGTAGCCAACAGAAACAAATACCTCATGAATGATTCTGGGATCTTCATGATATCCAAGGATGGCAAACTGGTTGTTTTGAGTAAATGTTCAAAATCTAGAAGCATATGTCAGTGCTGAGGTTTTAGACTTGTAAAACTTGTCTTGTGAGATAATGTTGATGGAGTAAGCTTATGGGAGAGTTTCAATTGTTAAGTAGTTTAAAATTTGAAGTTTGAAATGTAAGTTTAAATTGTAAAAACTTATGATTCATCGACATTGAATAGATATAATTTCACAAAAAGTTATGTGTAATATATATAATTTGTCTCAATAAACATAATTTGTTTCATAATTTGTCTAATAAAGATAACTAGCTCCGATTCATATAATTTGTCTAATAGTTATGTCTAAAAAATTTATGCACTTAATAATAATATGAAGTTTCATACTTGTATTTAAAAGGGTTTGAAAATTTTTGTTGTCTCGAAAGATTTTTAAATCCTTAAAAAGAATTACTAATATTAGACTCAGAATTTTTTTGTTTTATCTTTAAAAAAATATTTATACAATTTTAAGGATTAAAAAATTATCGACACGTTATTTGGATACAAGTTTCAAGATTTTGAATAAGAGACAATCAAGTTGGACTTTTTACCGTACAAACTACGTGTGATGGAAAGACAAAATGATTTTCCTATTGACATTATTGGGTCTATTTTTTGAAGACGAAATCAAAGTTGCTGGTGTGTTTCAGAGATTCAAAACCTCTGTTGAAAGCAAAATCAAGGTGCCAACAGCTAAGATGAGTAATGGCACTGAGTATACTTCAAATTAGTTTGAAAATTTTTTTTAATTAAAGCTGGTAATAAGCATCATTTATCTGTTCCTTTAATTCCTCAATAAAATGGAGTCCAGGGAAAAATTAGAACTGCAATGGGGTGTTTGCTAATTGGAAAGAAGTATCAGTGTTTTTGAGCGGAAGCAATTAATAATTCAGTATATCTACTCAATAGGATACCAACCAAGGCATTGAAGAATAAGGCTCCATTTAAGGCCTGGTATGAAGTTAAACAAGCAGTGGAGCATCTCGAAATCTTTAGTTGCATAAGATTCTCTTGTGTTCTTAAAGTGAAGAGAGATAAGCTTGATCAAAGGGCTAAAATTGGAATTTTTCTTGGGTATATAGCAATGTCAAAAGCTATAGAGTGTCTAATTTGAAGACCAAAACCGTGGCTTAGTCTGGCCAAAGGGAGAGGTCGGCTTTTGCTTTGGAGATAGGCTTGGTCATTGGTTTGTGCGACCCAATTCTATGAGTCCCCCATTGATTCCTCCTATTTTCTTGTCCTTTCCCGAGCCCCATCTTCATCCTAGTAAGCCATGGACAATCCTTGTCATTTTGTACACTTGGTGGCCCATGTGACAATGGAGTGTGCCATCCATGTGCTTGGCATGTGCTCCGTGTACTTAGTAGCACTGAATTAATTAAATGGTTCACGTGCTTCATGTTGTTCATGGACTAGGCATGTGGTTTATGAGCTTGGCCTCCAAAAAAAACTAACAAGTAGAAGTGGTAAAAGTTGACCCGATCCGAAAAACCCGTCTAATTAATCCGAATCCAAACTCGATCGATCCGATTTGACTAAAAAAGTTAACAACCCAAATCCAACCCGATCCGAATCCGAATTGATCCGAAACCAAATTTATCCGAATTTACATTGATCCAAACCCGACCGAATCCGAACCCGAATTGATCCGAATCCATATTCATCCGAATTTAGATTAACCCGAACCCGAATTGATCCAAATCCAAATCCAAATTGATCAAAATCCAAATTTACCATAATCCAAATTTACCCAAACCTAAAAAGATTCAAACTTAAATTTAATATTATCAATAAATATTTAAATGTTAAAATTAAATATCAAAGTATTTTAATATAGTAAAAATATAATTTTTTTTTCAATAATATGAGTGTTCTATATTTTTTTAATCTAGTTAAATTTAAATATTCACTTTTATATTGCATTCATTTAAACCTAATGTATAATTACTTAATGGTTAATCTATAATAGAGTACAGAAGCTATATTATTTACACTTATGTCTCCAATTATTTTATAAAAAATCAAAATAAATTAAAGAGATATATAGTTCTCTTTTATGATATTTAGTGGGGATTATTAAATCACTTTGATTCAAAAGTTATTAATTATTGTAGATAATAAAAATAAAATGAAAAAATGTAATTAATTTATGACTATTGTTAAATATATTATAAAGAAAACTATTATACAGATTATTAGATATTTTGATTATTTCAATCACAATTGTACTCTAGGTCATATAAGAAGAAAATTTTATTTTCATGAGTTTTGTAATTCTTAGAAATATGGTTTCATTTCTTTTCATACCAAATAAATCTGTCACGACCCGAAGACCGCGACTTTCACTCGATTCTTATACTTTTCTTAGTCTACAAATTTATGGACTAAATTTTTCTTTTTCATTTTAAGGTTTGTATTCGGTGTCAGTGTAGTTACTATACTACCTAGGTGACTTATAGTCATTCCATTTAAATATTAAACAAACACGGAAACGGTTCTTAGTTACATCCCGACTTGTTAAACAGAATATGTACTGTGCATCAATTTAAGTCTTACATGTAAACAAGTATTTTATAAAGAACATATAACTCAGAAAACTAGTACCAAGTTCATACACCGTCTCCGATGCCCACTGAGCAGCTCACATGGTAGACGTTAACTTCAATAATCTGAAAGAGATGAAATTTAGTGGGGTGAGCAAAACCACGGCTCAGTAAGATACTAATATAAATACAAGAGTAGGATTAAACTGTCTTAAACTGCAATGCTTAATACTTACAAGGATGCAATTACAGTTAATCCTTTCTCATCGATACATCTCATTATCACTTTTCATTTCATAATCATATTTCTGTATTCTATCATCTCTTATCAATTCTCATATCATCTCTTACCAGTTCTCATATCATCTCTTATCAATTCTCGTATTGTAGATCATAATCACGGTGGTACCCAGTCATAATTCTCTTCGTGTATCTCTATATTCGTGGTTCATAACATATCATGACCTCATATAGATGAAATATCGTTACCACCGAGTCATGACATTCCTCATGGAATTCTCATATACTAAGCATATTGTCATATTAGGGTTTAATATGCAATTCATGTAATTTTTCTGTATAAACCGCGATCATTTCAAATCATATCATATATACTTTAGGACATGCTCAACATATGCATTTTCAAAAGTTTGCCTTTAAGGCATAATATAAACATATTCAATTTCAATTCATGTATTCGTTTTCGGAGCATGTCTAAAACATGTGCGGTTTTAAAACATTTTTCATATACTATAAATCATATCAGGTTTAGAGTTCATATCAAATCAATCTATGCTCTAAACCGCATGTCGTTTCAAATTCGACACAAAATCGTATATAAATCATGTAAGTGTCGAAATCATTTATCATATACTTTTAAATCATCTACTGTAAATCATATCAGGTCTAGAGTTCATATCAAATCAAACTATACTCTAGACCGCATATCATGCCATGTTCGACACAAAATCACATATAAATCGTATAGTGTCGAATTCATATCTTATGGACTTTTAAAACATGTTTAAAACATGTACTGTTTCAAACATATTTCATTTCAAATCTGTTTCATGTACAGTATAAATCATGTCAAGTCTAGAGTTCATATCAATAAAAATCATACTCTAGACTTCATATCATATTTGTTAGAGACTAAGCTAGATCTCTATCATCTCTCTATCAATAAAGACTTAAATCACTGTAGCTAGCAGTGAAAATCATATCGTCCCCTGGAAACCAACTAGGGCGCTATCTATGGCCATAGACCTCATCTCTCTCAGCCCCACTGATCAAGCGTGACTGAGACCTGTCCACGACTATTGTCGGACAAGCATATCTGCCTAATGAGCAAAGCTCCAATTAGGCGGTTTCCACTATGCTTTATTGAATTTAATTCTCTTAGGGTGCCTACAGTCTCATAAAACATTTAAATCTATAGCTTTATTTTCAATATCATGTAAAGCATATGGTAAAATTCTGAATGATATTTCATATATCAATATATATATATATATATATATATCTACCATATACTTTCATTTCAAAACAAATCAATACTTTTCAGTATTCATATAAACATTATTAAAATGTTTCAAGTTGCAAGAAAGCATGCTTAAATGCGATACTATAAAACATTTCAGTATGCAACTTCGGTATTATTTTCATCAAATACGCTGAAGCGATTCATTTAACTTTATCACCATCAGTTATTCGATTTCAAGACTTTCTTTCTGTCCAATCAGTAAATCACTATTCAAATCATTCAAGATCATTTCATTCAGTATTCAGTTTGCTCAATACTCTAATTATTTAATAACCAGATCACTTGGTATTCAGACCATTCGGTATTCAATATCCTTTTTCGATAGCTATAAACTATACCAATCATTTCTACCTTTCACTATTAATACTAAGACCACATCACTTGCATGAATCCTCTTAGTATTCATAAATATTTAAATATCATGTCACTATATAGCCATCAAAATACTGAAATTATGCAATATTAATATCCTCATTCGTTATCTATTCCAGAGTCGACATCGAGGATTATAGAACCACAAGATCAATAATCGCTTATCAAATCCATTTATGGTTTGACCTATAGGTACATATTCAGAATCCTCAACTTGCGGTTCAATTTCATTTACTATCGTAAAATCAAATCACAATCCTCAATTCACTTTTCATATGGTCTGTAGAATGTAATATCATGCTAGAATTATCTATAAGACATCTTCAATTCAATTTTTTTTGATTGGCAATTTACCACTTAAAAGAATTTGCCAATTTCAATTATCAACAGTGTTTCAATCATTTAAGTCGCCTTGCGACTATCCATATTATTGCAAAAATCTCAATTCACATCTATTTAACATCGATATCACAATCATACCACTAAAACGGTCCATTCATTTGAATTTATCAATTCTATAATCATCACTGTATCAGTGATCCGTCTAATAATTAATTCCACCTCAATCTCAACTTGATACCATTTATGATATTAAAATCACTTGATTTATCAATTCTATAAGGTCTAGACCATATATTTCATCACATTATCGTTTTCAATAATCTATCTTCCCATCGATTTCAATATCAAACTCTTCAGTAATACCATATAATCCTTTTAATATTTATTTCCAATAATTATCTCCAAGATTCCATTTATGTGAGAAACTTAATCTTTTTCCTCAGATATTTTCCTAAAAATTTCGGCAGCATAACGGCTTAATTTTCCCTAACCTCCTGCAAGGGAAACACAATTTATACATTGCAGCCGTTGATTCTCACCAATTTTACCTCTTACTAAGACCCCCACTATCAGTTGTGGGTCCTCTTAGCATTTTTAGCAAATCAATTTAAATCGATGCATCATATAAAAATCACAATTCCATTCAAAATCAATTAAATAAATGCATCATATATAAAATCATAATTCCCACATACAATATAAAGCTACTAATGCTTTATAAAAGTATCTTACTTGGTGTTGAAGCTTAGCGCCTTGACGAGCTCCTAGCATCGTCGGACACCAAATCACGTCTTTGTCACCTCCGCTACAATTTCAACAACACCAATTGCACTTGCATAAATACATATTAATAAACTTATTCAATAAATATAAATCAATTTATTGTTTCTTCCTTACCCATTTCTTTTCCTTTTCTTCTCTTCTTTTTCCTTTCCTTCTTCTTCTTCTTCTTCTTCCTTCTTTTCTTTCTCCTTTTCTTTTCTTTTCTTCTTTCTTTTCTTTTTTCTTTCCTTTGTCTTTTCTGTTCTGTTTTTTTTTTTTGGCCTGAACCGGTTCGGACCGGTTCAGGCCGGTTCGGGCGGGTTCACCTTCGCCTGGCCGGTTCAGCCACCGGCGGTCACCCTCTCCGCCGGTTCAAGCCTCCCACAGCTAGTCGACATCGTGAGGATGCCGAATCTGGCCTCCGTTTCTCGATCGGCGGCGCCGGCGGTAGCAGATCTGGGACGGGCGGCGGCGGCTCCTCTCTTTTCTTCCTCTCCTTTCTCGCCGTTTTCTTCACCGTCGGGCGTTCCTCCCTCCAGATCTGGCTTCACCGGGGCTTTGCAAGGCGGCGGCGACCGGTGGATCGACCAGCGTCGCCTCCTTTCCTTTTTCCTTCTCCTTTCGGTTTCCGCCTCGCCATTCTCTCGTTTTCGCTTCGCTCTGTTTCCTTTCCTTTCCCGCCGTCGGCGTCGACTTCTCTTCTTCCATCTCGGCTCGCCGGCGGCGTCACTCCTTTCTCCGGTAAGCCAAAAGGTTGGCCACTTCTGTGTTTTCTCCTCTGTTTTGTAACAGAGGAGAAATGGGGGTCGGTTCCCCCCGACTCCCATTTCGTTTCAATTTTTTTTTAATATATATAAAATCATATTTATATATATATCATATACTATTAAAATTTAATATATATACATATATACATACTTTATCTTGAAATATATGTATATATATACACTTTGATCTAAATAATATATATTTCGTATATATATATATATATATACTTATTTAAAAACGTGTCAAAATATATTATATAATCTATTTATATAATTATATTTTTATTCACATTTTTATTTCTTTAACATTAAAAATATATTTATATAATATAATTTTATAATTATATAAATATATACCTTTTTTTTTCTTTAAATTTTGGATTTCCTAGTATCCAAATTAATTTCTCCATTTTCTTATTTAATTTGGATTTCAATTTGTCCAATTTAAATTTTCCGGATACCTTATATTTATTTAGAAAATTCTCGATCTTCACATTCTCCCCACCTTAAGAAATTCGGTCCTCCGAATTCAACTTAAATTAAAAGGTGGTGTGTATACTTATAGTTCATGTCCTCTCAATCATCTTTTAAGTAATACTACTAGCATACTTTCAACATCCGAATCACCTTTTATACCCTACATATCATTTTTCCACCATATATTCATACTCCCTAAAATTTCTTATCACCTTGGGAGTTATCACTTTCATCTCTTTTCACATAATAGCTGTTTCACACCATTTATCATTCGTTTCTCTCATTTGATGCCAAGTCGATATAATTTAGTAACTATCGTTTACCGATTTAATCAGTAGGATGTAATTGTCCCAGTAGCTTTTTAAATCTCGTGCATCCACTCTCTCAACATATCTTCGAGCGTTTCCACATTACGCTCGAATTTTCATATCAGTATGGAGCGATGCTATCAATCAATTTGGAATCCCAAAGCCTTTTACTATTTTCCATAACATATGGCAATTCAAGATTCCATCATATGTAATGCTCACTAGAACTTCACATACATTCTCTCCGTTTCATATTTATATTTCGACTAAGGCATTAGAGAAATATAGATGTCTGAAAATGGAAAAGTGATTCAATTTGATCAACCAGTCTATAATCACTTCCATAATATCATATTTCTTTTGGGTTTTGTATTATCCCACAACACTCATTGTCACTTTAATAAATCATGGCTGCACCTCATTGCAGACTTTACTGTTAATCATCTCTTGCCATGAATGCAACATTTATCAATCATTTTCTATCTATATCTCTTTTCATGTAGTATTCTTATTGCATCTCGATGTGATAACCAAAGTGAAATCACCTTCAGTCTTAATTACGAAAAATGTCTCATATTTATGTTCCCTTATAACTCGAAATAACATTTTCAATTTCCAATAATCTTCATAATTAAAGTGAGATTGTACTTTCAATCAAGCCATATACTTTTGTTCGATCATTTTCAATGGCGATTCCTTTACCTCTTTCAACCCCTTTTTCAGTTCACATATCGATCATGTTCTATACGATCATTGCATTATCTTCCATATCACTGCCACAATCAATCATTCTCGATCATTCATATTCTATTCCTTTAAGATAATACACAATTCTTCTATACCATATCGATACCATTCATTAACGGTTTCCAGTCCGTTTCAATAGGTCATCGATTGGCATCTTTATGTCAAAGCTCAGCCTGTTTTCAATAGGCCATCAACTGGTATCACTCATACCAATAGCTGACAAATCTTGGTACAGATTGAAAATCAACAAGTTTACATGTAGACACTACACAGTACATGGGATGTAACACTATCACTGTCTCAACTACACTGACACGTACTAGACAAACCGTGCTCTGATACCATTTAAATCTGTCACGACCCGAAGACCGCGACTTTCACTCGATTCTTATACTTTTCTTAGTCTACAAATTTATGGACTAAATTTTTCTTTTTCATTTTAAGGTTTGTATTCGGTGTCAGTGTAGTTACTATACTACCTAGGTGACTTATAGTCATTCCATTTAAATATTAAACAAACACGGAAACGGTTCTTAGTTACATCCCGACTTGTTAAACAGAATATGTACTGTGCATCAATTTAAGTCTTACATGTAAACAAGTATTTTATAAAGAACATATAACTCAGAAAACTAGTACCAAGTTCATACACCGTCTCCGATGCCCACTGAGCAGCTCACATGGTAGACGTTAACTTCAATAATCTGAAAGAGATGAAATTTAGTGGGGTGAGCAAAACCACGGCTCAGTAAGATACTAATATAAATACAAGAGTAGGATTAAACTGTCTTAAACTGCAATGCTTAATACTTACAAGGATGCAATTACAGTTAATCCTTTCTCATCGATACATCTCATTATCACTTTTCATTTCATAATCATATTTCTGTATTCTATCATCTCTTATCAATTCTCATATCATCTCTTACCAGTTCTCATATCATCTCTTATCAATTCTCGTATTGTAGATCATAATCACGGTGGTACCCAGTCATAATTCTCTTCGTGTATCTCTATATTCGTGGTTCATAACATATCATGACCTCATATAGATGAAATATCGTTACCACCGAGTCATGACATTCCTCATGGAATTCTCATATACTAAGCATATTGTCATATTAGGGTTTAATATGCAATTCATGTAATTTTTCTGTATAAACCGCGATCATTTCAAATCATATCATATATACTTTAGGACATGCTCAACATATGCATTTTCAAAAGTTTG
Organism: Heritiera fomes; assembly: GCA_032173925.1. Lineage (NCBI taxonomy): Eukaryota > Viridiplantae > Streptophyta > Magnoliopsida > Malvales > Malvaceae > Heritiera > Heritiera fomes. Next base: position 19,411,982 of record JAPDPM010000001.1, on the reverse strand, counting down.
CCTTTAAGGCATAATATAAACATATTCAATTTCAATTCATGTATTCGTTTTCGGAGCATGTCTAAAACATGTGCGGTTTTAAAACATTTTTCATATACTATAAATCATATCAGGTTTAGAGTTCATATCAAATCAATCTATGCTCTAAACCGCATGTCGTTTCAAATTCGACACAAAATCGTATATAAATCATGTAAGTGTCGAAATCATTTATCATATACTTTTAAATCATCTACTGTAAATCATATCAGGTCTAGAGTTCATATCAAATCAAACTATACTCTAGACCGCATATCATGCCATGTTCGACACAAAATCACATATAAATCGTATAGTGTCGAATTCATATCTTATGGACTTTTAAAACATGTTTAAAACATGTACTGTTTCAAACATATTTCATTTCAAATCTGTTTCATGTACAGTATAAATCATGTCAAGTCTAGAGTTCATATCAATAAAAATCATACTCTAGACTTCATATCATATTTGTTAGAGACTAAGCTAGATCCCTATCATCTCTCTATCAATAAAGACTTAAATCACTGTAGCTAGCAGTGAAAATCATATCGTCCCCTGGAAACCAACTAGGGCGCTATCTATGGCCATAGACCTCATCTCTCTCAGCCCCACTGATCAGGCGTGACTGAGACCTGTCCACGACTATTGTCGGACAAGCATATCTGCCTAATGAGCAAAGCTCCAATTAGGCGGTTTCCACTATGCTTTATTGAATTTAATTCTCTTAGGGTGCCTACAGTCTCATAAAACATTTAAATCTATAGCTTTATTTTCAATATCATGTAAAGCATATGGTAAAATTCTGAATGATATTTCATATATCAATATATATATATATATCTACCATATACTTTCATTTCAAAACAAATCAATACTTTTCAGTATTCATATAAACATTATTAAAATGTTTCAAGTTGCAAGAAAGCATGCTTAAATGCGATACTATAAAACATTTCAGTATGCAACTTCGGTATTATTTTCATTAAATACGCTGAAGCGATTCATTTAACTTTATCACCATCAGTTATTCGATTTCAAGATTTTCTTTCTGTCCAATCAGTAAATCACTATTCAAATCATTCAAGATCATTTCATTCAGTATTCAGATTGCTCAATACTCTAATTATTTAATAACCAGATCACTTGGTATTCAGACCATTCGGTATTCAATATCCTTTTTCGATAGCTATAAACTATACCAATCATTTCTACCTTTCACTATTAATACTAAGACCACATCACTTGCATGAATCCTCTTAGTATTCATAAATATTTAAATATCATGTCACTATATAGCCATCAAAATACTGAAATTATGCAATATTAATATCCTCATTCGTTATCTATTCCAGAGTCGACATCGAGGATTATAGAACCACAAGATCAATAATCGCTTATCAAATCCATTTATGGTTTGACCTATAGGTACATATTCAGAATCCTCAACTTGCGGTTCAATTTCATTTACTATCGTAAAATCAAATCACAATCCTCAATTCACTTTTCATATGGTCTGTAGAATGTAATATCATGCTAGAATTATCTATAAGACATCTTCAATTCAATTTTTTTTGATTGGCAATTTACCACTTAAAAGAATTTGCCAATTTCAATTATCAACAGTGTTTCAATCATTTAAGTCGCCTTGCGACTATCCATATTATTGCAAAAATCTCAATTCACATCTATTTAACATCGATATCACAATCATACCACTAAAACGGTCCATTCATTTGAATTTATCAATTCTATAATCATCACTGTATTAGTGATCCGTCTAATAATTAATTCCACCTCAATCTCAACTTGATACCATTTATGATATTAAAATCACTTGATTTATCAATTCTATAAGGTCTAGACCATATAATTCATCACATTATCGTTTTCAATAATCTATCTTCCCATCGATTTCAATATCAAACTCTTCAGTAATACCATATAATCATTTTAATATTTATTTCCAATAATTATCTCCAAGATTCCATTTATGTGAGAAACTTAATCTTTTTCCTCAGATATTTTCCTAAAAATTTCGGCAGCATAACGGCTTAATTTTCCCTAACCTCCTGCAAGCGAAACACAATTTATACATTGCAGCCGTTGATTCTCACCAATTTTACCTCTTACTAAGACCCCCACCATCAGTTGTGGGTCCTCTTAGCATTTTTAGCAAATCAATTTAAATCGATGCATCATATAAAAATCACAATTCCATTCAAAATCAATTAAATAAATGCATCATATATAAAATCATAATTCCCACATACAATATAAAGCTACTAATGCTTTATAAAAGTATCTTACTTGGTGTTGAAGCTTAGCGCCTTGACGAGCTCCTAGCATCGTCGGACACCAAATCACGTCTTTGTCACCTCCGCTACAATTTCAACAACACCAATTGCACTTGCATAAATACATATTAATAAACTTATTCAATAAATATAAATCAATTTATTGTTTCTTCCTTACCCATTTCTTTTCCTTTTCTTCTCTTCTTTTTCCTTTCCTTCTTCTTCTTCTTCTTCTTCCTTCTTTTCTTTCTCCTTTTCTTTTCTTTTCTTCTTTCTTTTCTTTTTTCTTTCCTTTCTCTTTTCTGTTCTGTTTTTTTTTTTTGGCCTGAACCGGTTCGGACCGGTTCAGGCCGGTTCGGGCGGGTTCACCTTCGCCTGGCCGGTTCAGCCACCGGCGGTCACCCTCTCCGCCGGTTCAAGCCTCCCACAGCTAGTCGACATCGTGAGGATGCCGAATCTGGCCTCCGTTTCTCGATCGGCGGCGCCGGCGGTAGCAGATCTGGGACGGGCGGCGGCGGCTCCTCTCTTTTCTTCCTCTCCTTTCTCGCCGTTTTCTTCACCGTCGGGCGTTCCTCCCTCCAGATCTGGCTTCACCGGGGCTTTGCAAGGCGGCGGCGACCGGTGGATCGACCAGCGTCGCCTCCTTTCCTTTTTCCTTCTCCTTTCGGTTTCCGCCTCGCCATTCTCTCGTTTTCGCTTCGCTCTGTTTCCTTTCCTTTCCCGCCGTCGGCGTCGACTTCTCTTCTTCCATCTCGGCTCGCCGGCGGCGTCACTCCTTTCTCCGGTAAGCCAAAAGGTTGGCCACTTCTGTGTTTTCTCCTCTGTTTTGTAACAGAGGAGAAATGGGGGTCGGTTCCCCCTGACTCCCATTTCGTTTCAATTTTTTTTTTAATATATATAAAATCATATTTATATATATCATATACTATTAAAATTTAATATATATACATATATACATACTTTATCTTGAAATATATGTATATATATACACTTTGATCTAAATAATATATATTTCGTATATATATATATATATATATATATATACTTATTTAAAAACGTGTCAAAATATATTATATAATCTATTTATATAATTATATTTTTATTCACATTTTTATTTCTTTAACATTAAAAATATATTTATATAATATAATTTTATAATTATATAAATATATACCTTTTTTTTTCTTTAAATTTTGGATTTCCTAGTATCCAAATTAATTTCTCCATTTTCTTATTTAATTTGGATTTCAATTTGTCCAATTTAAATTTTCCGGATACCTTATAGTTATTTAGAAAATTCTCGATCTTCATAAAATCACATCAAGATGACCAAAGCTTAATCCAATAAATCTGTCCAATCGACCCGAACCCAAATTCGACCAACTCAAATTCAAATTCGACCAACCCGAATCCAAATCCGACAAACCCGAATTGACTAAAAAAGTCAACAACCCAAACCTGACCTTATTCGAACCCGAAATGATTCAAAACCGAAATAGACCAATTTTTTCTTTACTCAAACCCGACCTTATCAGAACTCGAAATAATCCAAACCCGAAATAGACCGATTTTTCATTGACCCAAATCTGACCTTATCCGAACCCTAAATGATCCGAATCCAAAATGATCCGATTTTTCCTTAACCCGAAATGATCCGATCAAAAATGATCCAACACAAACCCGATCCGACCCGCCCATTTGCCACCTCTACTCACAAGTAAACTGTAACATCCCAAATACACTATATAACTAATATTTACTTAAAAACTCCACTTACTTACCGGTTGGGCTGTCTGTGATGCTTAACAACTCCTAACATTTAAATAACCATTAAATCTCTTATTGATACTCTAAGATGTATATACATTCCCTTCTATTTAAAGTAGTACTGTACAATTTTTCTGAATATATAAAAGAAATAATATACCTTTGATATCATATATCCACTAGCAGTCGATAATCTCTGGAATGTAATTCTCTTAATCCAAGATCAGTAATCTGTGGAGTGGAAAATAAGGGGTGAGCGATAACATGCTCAGTAAGGAAGATGTACACAAATCTAACCTCATTCCCCAAAACTTTTATCTTTCTTAGTAGTAAACCCAGTGGATATAGAAAACAATTTACAATATCATGTAATAAACAGTGAATAGGATTTAACAAATCCTTTCTGTAACAAAAGTTAACAAGTTGAGACTAGGCATCACCCTATAAATAAATCATGCTATCATCGTTCTCCCTCCCCCTTGCGAGAACGGCATAATCATCCCAGTAGGGATAAAGTATATCTATGGCCACAATCTATGGGTGGTCCTCGGGTTCCACTTGCCCAGTGACCTCGAGACCGCTGATGACTTGGCGGGTCCATCAGCCTCATAACAAATAGAAATGCATGAAACTAGGGGCCTATGGTCTCAAAATCATATTTATAACTCAAAATACCTTTAAGGAAACACATTATTGAATTTAAATCATTTGAATAAATAATAATTTCAAAAAGGTATTATTCTCATTCTCGTAGAAAATATAAATTGAATTCTCCTCGCCCATGGTCAACTCGCCTATCACGGCTCGCCCATGGTGAACTCCAAGGTGGATGAATTAGTATTCGCCTGCCAACATTTTCCTTTTAAACCACAAGTAAAACTGACTCGCCCTTAATGGCTCGCCCACTTTATGAAAAACTAATTGCCCGCCCCAAAACATCATTGAAAAGGGTCCGCCCACAATGGCTCGCCCGGATTTTCTATTTAAAACATGGTACTCACCCAGAAGGACATATAAAAGACTTGCCCAAGTTTTACTTAGAATAAAGTAGATCGCCCGATAAAAACATCACAGGAGGCTCTTCGCCCAAAGCATAGCAATATAATAGGTCGCCTGCTCATACCAGTTCGCCTCAACAAACAGTATTGGGTCGGCTTTTAGTTCGCCCACACGAAACTAATTTATCAAATCTTATGCATGTCATAAAACAAATCATTTCTCATTAATTTCATAACTTCAACTCCACAGGACATGCATTATTTTCACACACAACTCCTTTACCTCGTCTGAAGAAGCCTTGCATCTCGTTCGCCTTTCTCAATTCCCGTCTGCACAATTACATTAAAACTATTAATATTCGTTTTTCGAATATTTTCTAAACTATTTATATTTTCCTAATATTTGGGACACTTTGGCGAGACTGAGTTCGCCATTCGCCCATAGAGCTCGCCCATCCATAATTGATCTACTCTTGGGAGCTCGCCCAATCATTCTCGCCATTCCTATGGCTTATTTGTTGGAGTTCGCCCAACATGGAAGCTCGCCCGACCATTCAACTCGCCATGCCCTGCATGTGAGTTCGCCCGACACTACTGTTTTGTTCATTGGCGGCTCACCTATGTATTAAACTTGCATGTGGCGATCTCGCCACTTCCTCATTCCAGATTTTAGCTCGCCCATTCTCATTTTTTTCCAGTATCTTTATTGTTTATTCTGATTCAGACTACACCTTATTCTAGTTCTTATATATTCTAGTAAGGTTTAGCTAACACAAGGCTACATCTATGTTTATTACGTTATAAAACATAGAAATCCAGTATTGAATATCAAGGAAACCATAGAAATTATGGAACTCACCTTAACCCAATTACTCTTTCAAAAACAGAATATTTCTTGCCTCCCTTAGCTTTGTTTCTCTTGTTCCTTGGCTTTTCAACACTGCAAAAGGGTTTGGCTAGCTAACAGATGAAATTGCATGGCTCATTTATGATGAAAACGGAGGAATGAAAGATGGATATGCAGAAAACAGAATTGGGCGAGGAGGTTATTTGAGAGGATGAAGTTGACGACATCATCTTCCCTCACGTATTCCTTTATATAGCCATTTGATCCTGTTAGAAACTACCGACTGTTTTCTTATCACGTTTCTTTCATCATTACATGCATTAAAATTTGTGGAAAAACTGCAGCTAGTGGACGGTGGCAAGAAGAAATTTCTCTGCATGTTCTGAAAATTTTCTTTCCTTTTTCCTCTTCTTCCCCCAGTCCACGCCACTGCCAGTCATTCTTATTGGCTCGCTACTCTTGCTATTAAATGCTTAGTCTCCTTTGTCAAATGAAGCAACCGGCGAGAAGTCCACTGCCGCCCCTTTCCTGGACTTTTTCTATTTCTTTTTCTGCTCTTCTCTTCACCCATGTCTCTTTCAGCCAACGTTGATTGGCTAACTCCCCATCCTTTTCTTTGTTTTGTCTTCTAGCCCTTAATTCTCTTGTCATTCTTCTTCTTCTTCTCCACGCCAACGTTAGCCACATTTATTAATTTTATCTCATCTCATTTAATGCTTTCATACCTTATATATACTATCTTGACCTTTTATCAAGATTAAATCCCATATATTCCTTGTTACAATTGATATTTGTTTTTCTTTCTTTTATCAACCATACTATACATCATGACTTAAAATGCAAAGTGGAAATTCACATCCAATGATTCTTTAATTTCACTAGAAGAATTAATTTCCACCATCAATCATGTACAAATATAGTATATAGTATAATAAAATTCGGGTCTTACATTTCTCCCCACCTTAAGAAATTTGGTCCTCCAAATTTACCAAGCTCTGGATACCTCTCACGCATAAGGCTTTCTAACTCCCAGGTAGCCTCCTCCTCGTTATGATACTGCCAGAGCACTTTAACCAAAGGAATCGTCTTAGACCGTAATACTTTATCCTTCCTATCTAAAATCCGTATCGGTTTCTCGACGTAACTCATGTCCTCTCTGATCTCCAGTGGTTCATGTCGAATCACGTGAGAAGGATCTGGATGGTACTTTCTCAACATCGAGACATGGAATACGTTATGCACACCTGACAAGTTTGGTGGTAGTGCTAACCGATATGCCACATCTCCCACACGATCAAAGATCTCATAAGGCCCAATGTACCGAGGACTAAACTTTCCTCTCTTCCCGAATCTTATTATACCTTTGGACGGTGAGACCTTTAAAAATACATAATCACCCGCTACAAACTCCAAGGGTTGGCGTCTAGTATCTGCATAACTCTTCTGCCGACTTTGAGCCGTTCTGAGCCTCTCACAAATCATCTGTACATCACGAGAAGCCTGCTCGACCGAATCGGGAGCTAACAGTTTACGATCTCCAACTTCTTCCCATGCTATCGGGGATCTGCATCGTCTGCCATACAATGCCTCATACGGTGCCATGCCGATACTAATATGAAAACTATTGTTATAAGCAAACTCTGCCAGGGGTAAATGATCGTCCCATGAGCCTCTAAAATCTAATGCACACGCTCTTAACATATCCTCGAGCGTCTGTATCGTACGCTCGGACTGCCCATCAGTCTGTGGATGAAAAGCGGTGCTAAAACTCAGCTGGGATCCCATAGTCTCCTAAAATCTCTCCCAGAAATGAGAGGTGAAGCGGGAGTCCCTATTAGAGGTAATACTCACTGGAACACCATGTAACCTCACTATCTCCCTGACATACAATTCGGCCAAGGCCCTAACTGAATCTGTAGATCTCATGGCCAAGAAATGAGCAGACTTAGTCAATCTATCCACTATCACCCAAATAGCATCATATCCCTTCCGGGTCCGTGGTAATCCCATAATAAAATTCATAGTAACATGATCCCATTTCCACGTAGGAATCGATAATGGTCGAAGCATACTTGCCGGCTTTTGATGCTCAATCTTAATCTGCTGGCATGTCAGACATCTAGCAACAAACTCAACGATGTCTTTCTTCATCTTAGGCCACCAATACATTCTCCGGAGATTTTGGTACATCTTAGTACTACCCGGATGTAACGTGTATCTAGAGGTATGAGCCTCTGATAATATCAAATCTCGAATCTGCCGATCACCGGGAACACATATCCGACCTCTAAACCTCAGTATTCCGCCAGTGCCAATCTCAAAATCTAACATAATTCCCATCTGAATCTGACTGGCAACCCCAATGCAATAATCATCCCTCCTCTGAGCTTCCCTGATTCGGTCCATCAAATCCGGCTCTATACGAAAACTAGCCGTAAATCCATACTGGTCAGAGGAAACAACTGTCATACTGAGGTTAGAGAACTGCTCTATCAGCTCATGCTCCCTGATCATCATATACGATACCATGCCAACATGCTTACGGCTCAATGCATCAGCTACTACATTAGCTTTACCTGGGTGATACAAAATCTCACAATCATAATCTTTTAATAGTTCCATCCACCGTCTCTGCCTCAAATTCAACTCTTTCTGCGAGAATATATACTTCAGACTCTTATGATCTGTATATATCTGAAATTTCTCCCCGTACAAGTAATGTCGCCATATCTTCAGTGCAAACACTACCGCAGCTAACTCCAAATCATGTGTCGGGTAATTCCTCTCATGATCCTTCAACTGTCGAGAACCATAGGCTATAACCCGACCATGCTGCATAAGCACACACCCCAAACCTTGAGCGGATGCATCGGTATACACCATAAATCCACCTGATCCACTAGGAAGGGCTAATATGGGGGCAGTAGTCAATCTCCTCTTAAGCTCACCAAAACTATGCTCACACGCATCATTCCACTCAAACTTTACATCCTTACGTGTGAGTCGTGTCAATGGAGCAGCAAGTCTAGAAAATCCCTCCACAAACCTGCGATAGTATCGGCAAGACCCAAGAAACTTCGTATTTCGGTAACTGTGTTAGGCCTCTCCTACTGAACAATGGCCTCTATCTTGGACGGATCAACTGACACCCCGTTCCTTGACACCACATGTCCGAGAAATATTATATGGTCAAGCCAGAACTCACATTTACTAAGCTTAGCATACAATTTCTGCTCTCTGAGGGTCTGTAGAACAACTTGTAAATGCTGCTCATGCTCCTCTGGTGTCTTAGAATAAATCAGTATGTCATCTATAAACACTATGACAAACTTATCCAAAAAGGGATGAAACACCTCATTCATCAAACTCATAAAAGCTGCAGGGGCATTTGTTAATCCAAAAGGCATCACTAGGAACTCATAGTGACCATAACGAGTCCGAAAGGCTGTCTTATGCACGTCCGACTCCTTGATTTTCAACTGGTGATAACCTGATCGGAGGTCTATCTTGGAAAATACCTGTGCACCCCTGAGCTGATCAAACAGATCGTCAATCCGAGGTAGTGGATACTTATTCTTAACGGTAGCCCGATTTAACATCCGATAATCTATACATAACCGGAGACTACCATCCTTCTTCCGAACAAATAATACCGGAGCTCCCCAAGGTGACACATTGGGACGTATAAATCCCTTATCTAATAATTCTTGGAGCTGCTTCTTAAGTTCATCCAACTCAGTCAGTGCCATCCGATATGGGGGTCTAGAAATCGGCTCCGTACCGGGTACCAACTCGATCGTAAATTTCGTCTCTCGATCCGGTGGTAACCCTGGTAAATCCTCTGGAAATACATCCGAGAAGTCCTTGACCACAGGGATCTCTTGAATCTTTGGATATTTCCTCTCTACATCCTCCACACTAGCAATATATCCTTCATAAATATTCATACACAACCACAATTTCAGAACACATGTCATTTCATAACATAAAAGTCACATACTTTTTATTAATTTACAATAACTTTACAATGTACTTTTCGGGATGAGAGAAGGTAATAAACTTAGTATTACAATCCAAACTAACATGGTTCGCAGCTAACCAGTCCATACCCAAAATGATATCAAAATCATATAAGTTCAACAAAATTAGGTTAGCCGTAAAAACCTTCTCTCCAATAGTCAATTTACAATTCCAATATACAACATCCGTTCTTTGGAAATCATTAAAAGGAGTTTTCACTTGTAAAGTACATTCTAACAACTCCGGCTCTACTGGGGTCCTGTTCGCATATATAGGCGATAAGAACGAGTGGGTAGAACCCGGATCAAATAAGGCAATTATAGGAATGTCAAAGAGATAAATTTTACCTTTAATTACATCGATAGAGGCGTCGGCAGTCTCTTGATCCAACGCGTACACCCGACCTTGAGTCACAACCTTCTTACCCTTCTCTGCGGCGGTCGCCCGCCTAGGCTGTGAAGGTGTCGCTTTCTCTGGCTCACTCTGAGCTGCCGGGGCCGCTATCTGCGGTAAGGCAGGAGGAATAGTAGAAGCAGCAGATTCTCTGAGCATCGGGCAATTCCTGACAAAGTGCCCCGTCTGTCCGCAATTAAAACATACCCTAGACATTAAAGGACAAGGGCGTGACCCATGCGACCTTCCACACTGTCTACATAAAGGTGCAACACTCCTCTGAGTAGTGGTAGGGCCACTAGCAGGTGTAGAAATTGCTGGTTTACTAAATCTGCCTTCTGAAATCTGTATGCCCATAGGTCTGCTTCTCTTAGGCTGCTCTTTACCTGATCTTTCCTCCATAAACCTCTTAGCCTTTACCTTTGCTTTACCTTTATTCTTCTACTGAGATCGAGCTGGAACTGATCATAATCCCTCTCACATAGCTGAGCCCGTTGAACTATCTCACCATAAGTTTGTATAACAAATGGGGCTAGCTTCATTCTGATGGATGGCCTCAAACCAGCTCTAAACCTCGAAATCTTATACCGGGTATTCGCACTAGTTTGTGGATCAAAACGGCTCAGTGTAGTAAATTTGGCCTCATACTCGTCCACTGACATGCTGCCCTGAACTAAACCCATGAATTCCTGCTGTAATTTATCTTGAGCAATGTCAGGAATATACTGCCTCCTAAAAGCTTCCACAAAAATATCCCATGCAGATCTTGATGCTGAGCAAATAATACTGTCTGAGTGGCCTTCCACCAATGTCTCACATCATCTGCCAAATGGAACACTGCTAAGCCTACCTTCTCTGTTTCTGAACATCTCATAATCTGAAGTAATCTATCAATCTCAATAATCCATTGCTCCACCGCCAATGGATCCCTAGTACCTTTAAACTTGGGTGGATCCAACTTTTTAAATGATTTTACCAATGCTACATTACAATAAGTCTCCGCATTTCGAGGCGGCTGAACCAATGGCTGTGGTGGAGCTACCGGTGGCTGAGGTGCCGGTGGTGGCGGTACTAGCGCTTCTACTAGGGCTGCAGGAGCTGTGGCTCTCTCTCTCTCCGCCCTATCCGCAACTCTATCTGCCCTATCCGCGGCTCTATCCGCCTGATACATAGCCATAAAATCGGCTACTAACCTCTCTACCTGGTTCACACGAGTATCAATGTTCTCTAACTGTAGAGGACGTGGAGGTCTAGGGGCAGGTTCAGGTGTCTGCGGCTCCGAAATCTGTGCCGTCCTACCTCGGCCAATATCTCTAACTCAGCGTGTCACCCTCCTTCTTCCACTCATTTCTGTACCACAGAGATCATTTATTACTCATCATTAGCATATCAATCATATATTCAGAATATACAGTACTACAGGGAATGTTTACTATTCACTTTTCATTATAAACATCACTAGACATCTGACCAACCCTGCTCTAATACCATTAAATCTATAACATCCCAAATACACTATATAACTAATATTTACTTAAAAACTCCACTTACTTACCGGTTGGGCTGTCTGTGATGCTTAACAACTCCTAACATTTAAATAACCATTAAATCTCTTATTGATACTCTAAGATGTATATACATTCCCTTTTATTTAAAGTAGTACTGTACAATTTTTCTGAATATATAAAAGAAACAATATACCTTTGATATCAGATATCCACTAGCAGTCGATAATCTCTGGAATGTAATTCTCTTAATCCAAGATCAGTAATCTGTGGAGTGGAAAATAAGGGGTGAGCGATAACATGCTCAGTAAGGAAGATGTACACAAATCTAACCTCATTCCCCAAAACTTTTATCTTTCTTAGTAGTAAACCCAGTGGATATAGAAAACAATTTACAATATCATGTAATAAATAGTGAATAGGATTTAACAAATCCTTTCTGTAACAAAAGTTAACAAGTTGAGACTAGGCATCACCCTATAAATAAATCATGCTATCATCGTTCCCCCTCCCCCTTGCGAGAACGGCATAATCATCCCAGTAGGGATAAAGTAGATCTATGGCCATAATCTATGGGTGGTCCTCGGGGTCCACTTACCAAGTGCCCTCGAGACCGCTGATGACTTGGCGGGTCCATCAGCCTCATAACAAATAGAAATGCATGAAACTAGGGGCCTATGGTCTCAAAATCATATTTATAACTCAAAATACCTTTAAGGAAACACATTATTGAATTTAAATCATTTGAATAAATAATAATTCCAAAAAGGTATTATTCTCATTCTCGTAGAAAATATAAATTGAATTCTCCTCGCCCATGGTCAGCTCGCCCATCACGGCTCGCCCATGGTGAACTCCAAGGTGGATGAATTAGTATTCGCCCGCCAACATTTTCCTTTTAAACCACAAGTAAAACTGGCTCGCCCTTAATGGCTTGCCCACTTTATGAAAAACTAATCGCTCGCCCCAGAACATCAGTGGAAAGGGTCCGCCCACAATGGCTCGCTCGAATTTTCTATTTAAAACATGGTACTCACCCAGAAGGACATATAAAAGACTCGCCCAAGTTTTACTTAGAACAAAGTAGATCGCCCGATAAAAACATCACAGGAGGCTCTTCGCCCAAAGCATAGCAATATAATAGGTCGCCCGCTCATACCAGTTCGCCTCAACAAACAGTATTGGGTCGGCTTTTAGTTCGCCCACACGAAACTAATTTATCAAAATCTTATGCATGTCATAAAACAAATCATTTCTCAGTAATTTCATAACTTTAACTCCACAGGACATGCATTATTTTCACACACAACTCCCTTACCTCGTCTGAAGAAGCCTTGCATCTCGTTCGCCTTTCTCAATTCCCGTCTTCACAATTACATTAAAACTATTAATATTCCTTTTTCGAATATTTTCTAAACTATTTATATTTTCCTAATATTTGGGACACTTTGGCAAGACTGAGTTCGCCATTCGCCCATAGAGCTCGCCCATCCATACTTGATCTACTCTTGGGAGCTCGCCCAATCATTCTCGCCATTCCTATGGCTTATTTGTTGGAGTTCGCCCAACATGGAAGCTCGCCCGACCATTCAACTCGCCATACCCTGCATGTGAGTTCGCCCGACACTACTGTTTTGTTCATTGGCGGCTCACCTATGTATTAAACTTGCATGTGGCGATCTCGCCACTTCCTCATTCCAGATTTTAGCTCGCCCATTCTCATTTTTTTCCAGTATCTTCATTGTTTATTCTGATTCAGACTACACCTTATTCTAGTTCTTATATATTCTAGTAAGGTTTAGCTAACACAAGGCTACATCTATGTTTATTACGTTATAAAACATAGAAATCCAGTATTGAATATCAAGGAAACCATAGAAATTATGGAACTCACCTTAACCCAATTACTCTTCCAAAAACAGAATATTTCTTGCCTCCCTTAGCTTTGTTTCTCTTGTTCCTTGGCTTTTCAACACTGCAAAAGGGTTTGGCTAGCTAACAGATGAACTTGCATGGCTCATTTATGATGAAAACGGAGGAATGAAAGATGGATATGCAGAAAACAGAATTGGGCGAGGAGGTTATTTGAGAGGATGAAGTTGACGACATCATCTTCCCTCACGTATTCCTTTATATAGCCATTTGATCCTGTTAGAAACTACCGACTGTTTTCTTATCACGATTCTTTCATCATTACATGCATTAAAATTTGTGGAAAAACTGCAACTAGTGGACGGTGGCAAGAAGAAATTTCTCTGCATGTTCTGAAAATTTTCTTTCCTTTTTCCTCTTTTTCCCCAAGTCCACGCCACTGCCAGTCACTCTTATTGGCTTGCTCCTCTTGCTATTAAATGCTTAGTCTCCTTTGTCAAATGAAGCAACCGGCGAGAAGTCCACTGCCGCCCCTTTCCTGGATTTTTTCTATTTCCTTTTCTACTCTTCTCTTCACCCATGTCTCTTCCAGCCAACGTTGATTGGCTAACTCCCCATCCTTTTCTTTGTTTTGTCTTCTAGCCCTTAATTCTCTTGTCATTCTTCTTCTTCTTCTCCACGCCAACGTTAGCCACATTTATTAATTTTATCTCATCTCATTTAATGCTTTCATACCTTATATATACTATCTTGACCTTTTATCAAGATTAAATCCCATATATTCCTTGTTACAATTGATATTTGTTTTTCTTTCTTTTATCAACCATACTATACATCATGACTTAAAATGCAAAGTGGAAATTCATCCAATGATTCTTTAATTTCACTAGAAGAATTAATTTCCACCATCAATCATGTACAAATATAGTATATAGTATAATAAAATTCGGGTCTTACATAAACTTGCAGATTATTTGTCTAAGTCCGAAGACTCGCCTGATATTTGATAGGATTTAGACAAAAATATTTAATATAATAATCAGGTTTGCGCAAAAATTTTCTATCCATTTAAAAATCGGGCCCAAACATGATCTTTCACCCAAATTTGTATTTTTTATTTTTTTAATATTAATTAAAATTTTTTAATATATTTAATAAGTATAATATAATTTTATATATAAAAACCATTATTTATTAATAAACATGATTATAAATATTTAATAAGAAATTGATATACAAATTTTGATAAATTAAATTAAATTTTAAATAAATAAATAATTAAAAAATAAAAAAAATTATTTTTGAGGCTGATCAAACTGAGCTCAAGCTTGTAATAAAAAAATAAAAACGGATTTCGACAAAAAATCAAGCCCGAATTTTCGAGCTAGTTAGAGCTTAAGCATAAAGATTATTCATTAATATATGTCATGAGCACAACCCAAGCTTAGCCTAGCTCATGATCAGGTCTACTCATAAAGATGTTGATGTGTGAAGTCATATGGATGAAGTGGATGACTTACACTAAATGCCACCTGGAGTTGTTTTGTCCTTTCATGATGAAAATTTCCTACTTGTCAATTTAGTCCAGTTTTACCAAATTTCCTATCAAAGTTCATGTGAGAAAAACTATGTGAGCATTCTAGAATTAATTAAATATCTAATTGAGAAAATTAAACATATTTAAGAGATAAATTAACATTTTTGAATAAAAAGTAAGGAAAAATTAATGAAATAAAGCACAAAAATAACCTTATTTTAAAGTTATGGAAAGGTAAAATGCAAAATGTACTTGAGATGACAGATACGGAGTTCATGTCTTATTTACTTGGAATCGAGATTCATGCAAACCAGCAAGGAACCTTCATTTGCAATAAACAAATAAGTCAATGAAGTTTTGAATAAGTTTGGTATGAGGAAAACTCTAAACCAATCAGCGCTCCATTTGTTCAAATGAAAAATTAGGCAAGCAAGATGGGGCAGACAAGGTGGATGGTTCCATGTATAGTCGCCTGGCTGGTTGCTTCTTGTATTTGAGAACAATAAGGCCAGACATCATGTATGCAGCAAGCTTACTCTCTAGGTTTATGCAAGATCCTAGTGAGTTGCATTTCCAACTCCGAAAGGGTTTTGATATATATATCAAAGTTCTAATGAACATGGAATTTAGTTCAAAGGATTGGAATATCAAAACTTGTTGGCTTTACAGACAGTGATTGGACTGGTTCTAATGAAGACACGAAGAGTACATCAGCATGTCTGTTCTCCATAGGAACAAGTTTTTTCAGATGGAATTCAAAGAAACAAGAAACTGTAGTTCAGCCAACAGCAGAAGCAGAATGTGTGGCAGCTACAGTTAATCAAGCTATTTGGCATAGGAAGGTTTTGATGGTTTGGAATCAAAAGCAAGAAGATGCAACAAAAATTTATTGCAATAATCAATCAGCTGTTGCAATAGCCAAAAGTCATGATTCATGAACAAACTAAACATATCAAGATTAAATATCACTTTGTTAAAGAAATTGAAGTTGAGAATAAAGTGAAGCTAGTACACTGCTACTCGAAAGACCAAATAACATATTTGCAAGGCCTTTCCAAAGCGAGGTTTGAAACATTAAGGAACATTGTTGGTGTTCTAGCAAAAATGCCAATGAGGTAGGTGTGAGAATTTTTCTATAACATGTTTTTGAAATTTTTCTGCCAATTCTGTCAAACCTCAGCAGCTTTTGGTTAGTTTTTCATTTTGTTGTTAAGTTTATTGTGATCCACAATGTTAGGTAGACATGGGTAATAGTTAAAAGTTGTGATATGTATTCTATATTAGCCTTCAGGATTACGTAATAGAAGCTTCTTGCTGTCAACCAATTGTTCCGTATAGAAAATGTAGAAAAAGTGCGACATATATAATTGTAACATCCCAAATCCATAGTATAATATAATATTCACTTATAAATCACACTTACTTACCGGTTGGGCTGTCTGTGATGCTTAACAACTCCTAACACTTTAATAAGAATTAGTACTTTTATTTCTCGTACTAATATGGAAATATGAATTATTAAATTCTTTCCTTAAGATTGTATATACATTCCCTTCTATTTAAAGTAGTACTGTACAACTTTACTGAATATATAAAAGAAAATAATGTACCTTCGATATCAAATCTCTGGAAGGTAATTCCCTTAGTCGGAAATCAATAATCTGTGAAGTGGAAAATAAGGAGTGAGCGACAATATGCTCAGTAAGGAAAGTGTATGCTACTTATAAAACTATATCCCTCCAAATATGTTTATTTTTCTTAACAATAAACCCAATAAGAAAACAATGGATATAGTAAACAATAAACAGGATTCATTATATCCTTTCAGTAAACAGAAATCAATAAGTTGAGACTAGGCAACAAATAAATCATGCTCTCATTGTTCTCCTTGGAACACAAGTCGTCAGCTTTTGGGGTGCACCCGTAGGCCATCGCCCCTCACGGCTATCTCGGCTAGATCTATGGCCATCATCTATAGGTAGTCCTCGAGTCCACTGGCCAAGTGACCTCGAGACCGCTAATGACTTGGTGGGTCAATCAGCCTTGTGACGCCCTGGGGTGCACCCATAGGTCCATCGACCTGAGCCATCGCCCCAGGCGGATCACTCAGTTACGTGAATAGTAATGCATGAACTCAGGGCCTAGAGTCTCAAAATCACTTTTATATCTCATGAAAATCTTTATGGAATTATTTCACCCATATTATCATTTTCTCAAAATGATTTAAATTCTAAATAGGTTTTATATTTTCTGTTTACAAAAATTGTAAAACAGCCCAAAATTCTCATAAATTTTCGTGTAAGAAAATATATTAAAATCTGCTCACCCATGATTAGCTCGCCCACCATGGCTCGCCCATGGCCAGCTCGCCTAACACGGTGAACCAGTGTTCACCCACCAACCTTAGCTTTTGAAAACAATTTACACTAGCTCGCCCATGTCAGTTCGCCCATTTTGGCATTGCCACAGTCAGTTTGCCCATTTGGCTGTTCCCATGGTCAACTCACCCAATGAGGCACTACTATGGTCAACTCACCTAATGCGGCACTACCATGGTCCACTTGCCTAATGCGGCACTATCATAACTCGCCCATTTGGCTCGCCCATAATTTTCTCAACAAAAAGGGTCGCCCACCCCAAAACATTATAAAAGTGTTCGCCCATTTGTGGCTCGCCCGGATTTCTATTAAAACAGGGTCACTCACCCAAAAGAACAGAAAAAGGTTCGCCCACTTTGGCTCGCCCGCCTTTTATCAGTTCACCCAAAACAACATAAATGGGTCAGCTTTGTAGCTCGCCTGAGTTTATTAAAGCATAGTTCGCCCGACCAAGACATCAAAAAGGGTGCCAATAATTGGCTCACCAGAAGTTTGTTAAAACAAAGGTCGCCCGCCAAAACATCACAAAAGGTCGGGTTCTTAGCTCGCCCAAGTCAAAACAATTATTAAACTAGTGCATGTCGTAAATCGAAACATTTTATCAATATTTTTCATAATGTTTTACTCCACAGGACATGCATTTTACTTCACATACTACTCCCTTACCTGGTCTTACGTGTCCTTGCTTCCCGATCGCCTTCTCGATCGCCTTTACCACGTTCTTAATTCCTGGCTGCAAAATAATTTATTAAAACTATTAATATTTTCTTTTCGAATATTTCCTAAAACTATTTTCAAATATTTCCAATCACTTTGGTGAGATTTGAGATAATCTACAGCTCGCCCAACAGAGCTCACCATTTGATAATTGACTTACACTTGGGAGCTCGCCCGGCATTACTCGCCATTCATTTTGGTTTATATGTGGGAGCTCGCCCAATCATTCTCGCCATTCATATAATGGCTTATTTGTGGGAGCTCGCCCAATCATTCTTGCCATTAATATAATGGCATATTTGTGGGAACTCGCCCTAAAATTCTACTCGCCATACCAATGTCTGTGAGTTCGCCATTCTTGCCTTTTTGGGCAATCATGGGTCCTCGCCCATCTGGCTATCATTCTAGTTATCCATAAATGTTGGCGAACATTGTATCGCCGAGTCATGCATTTCATTAAGCTCACCTCATCCTTTGGGCGAGTACCTAATTTCTTTGCTCGCCTATTTGGCAAGCAGCTGAATAATCATATTCGTCCATCGTGTTCCTTCTACTCACGTTACATATGCATCACACAACAGCTTATTTTTAGCTATTAACTTCTCGAACCAGTAAGAAATTAGCCATGTTAACTTACTCCATACTTTCATGCCAAGTAATATACTTACACATCTCCTACTTAGCATATCATCACTATAAACCAAGGATTAAATACATATAACGTTGGTTGGAACTTTATTTACCTGGTTTGATTGAGCCAACACAATTCAGAACTTGTTTTGTTGTTCCCCACGTCAGTCCTCCTCTCCTTGATTCAGTTGGATGGTTTTATGAGTAAAGGAAAATACATGAAAGAAGACTAGATGCTTAGATAACAAGAGAGGAATTCTTGTCAAGTAAATGAGAAAGAAATGAATTAAGATGAGGCAAGAGAAATCGGTGATGTCGTTTTTGAAGAGAATTGTATTGCATTTTGTTTAGCTTAATCAACTTTTATAGCTGGCTATTAGGTCTCGTATCTTCCAATCTCTTTGCTCACCACTTTCCTTACTCATTAATGGTTGAAGAAAAAATGGCACTTCAAGTAAATGGCGTGATGAAATTTTCCACAGCTCATTAATGGTGAAGAATATTCTAGCCCAAAAAGAAACGGTTGGCAGCATCTACATTTCATTTTCTTCTCCACGCCAATTTTAACCACTATTATTGACTTTTTTTTTATCTCATTTGTTTCTTCATTTGTCCAACACTTCATTTAATGCTTTCACACCATAATATAAATTATAGTTCTAATAACTTTCGAAATAGAAAGTGGAATTTCACCTTCAATATTTATTTCCACTATCAATCATATACAATTATGGTATATAGTATAATAAAATTCGAGTCTTACATTTCTCCCCACCTTAAGAAATTTGGTCCTCTAAATTTAACTCGGACCTATCACAGGAAGAGCTCTGGATACCTCTCATGCATAAGGCTCTCTAACTCCCAAGTAGCCTCCTCCTCATTATGATACTGCTAAAGCACTTTAACCAAAGGAATTGTCTTAGATCGCAATACCTTATCCTTCCTATCCAGAATTCGTACCGGTTTCTCAACGTAACTCATGTCCTCTCTGGTCCCCAATGGCTCATGTCGAATCACGTGAGAAGGATCTGGATGGTACTTCCTCAATATCGAGACATGGAATACGTTATGCACTCCTGATAGCTCTGGTGGTAGTGTTAACCGATATGCCACATCTCCTACGCGATCTAAGATCTCATAAGACCCAATGTATCGGGGGCTCAACTTTCCTCTCTTCCCAAATCTCATTATACCTTTGGACGGTGAGACCTTTAAGAATACATAATCACCCACTACAAACTCTAATGGTTGGCGTCTGGTATCGGCATAACTCTTCTGCCGACTTTGAGCTGTTCTGAGCCTCTCACAGATCATCCGTACATCACAGGAAGCCTGTTCGACCAAATCGGGAGCTAGTAATTTACGATCTCCCACTTCTTCCCATGCTATTGGGGATCTGCATCGTCTGTCATACAAGGCCTCATAAGGTGCCATGCCAATACTCGAATGAAAGCTATTATTATAAGCAAACTCTGCCAGGGGTAAGTGATCGTCCCATGAGCCTCTAAAATCCAATGCACACACTCTCAACATATCCTCGAGTGTCTGTATCGTACGCTCGGACTGCCCATCAGTCTGTGGATTAAAAGCGGTGCTAAAATTCAGTTGGGATCCCATAGCTTCTTGAAATCTCTCCCAAAAATGAGAGGTGAAGCGGGAGTCCCTATCAGAGGTGATACTCACTGGAACACCATGTAACCTCACTATCTCCCTGACATATAAATTGGCTAAGGCACTAACTGAATGTGTAGATCTCATGGCCAAGAAATGAGCAGACTTAGTCAATCTATCTACAATTACCCAAATAGCATCATAACCCTTTCGGGTCCGTGGTAATCCCATAATGAAATCCATAGTAACATACTCCCATTTCCACATAGGAATCGATAATGGTCGAAGCATACCTGCCGGCTTCTGATGTTCAATCTTAATCTGCTGGCATGTTAGACATCTAGTAACAAAATCAGCAATGTCCTTTTTCATCTTAGGCCGCCAATACACTCTCAGAAGATTCTGGTACATCTTAGTACTACCCAGATGTAACGTGTATCTCGAGGTATGAGCCTCTGATAAAATCAAATCTCGAATTTGCTGATCACCAAGAACACATATCCGACCTCTAAACCTCAGTATCCCATCGGTGCCAATCTCAAAATTTGACATAACTCCCATATGAATTTGACTGGCTATCCCGACGCAATAATCATCACCCCTCTGAGCTTTTTTAATCCGATCCATCAAATCCGGCTCTATAAGGAAACTAGCCGTAAATCCATACCGGTCAGAGGATATAACTGTCAAGCTGAGGCTAGAGAACTGCTCTATCAAATCATGCTCCCTGATCATCATGTAAGATACCATGCCAATTTGCTTACAGCTCAGTGCATCTGCTACTACATTAACTTTACCTGGGTGATACAAAATCTCACAATCATAGTCCTTTAACAGTTTCATCCACCGTCGTTGCCTTAAGTTCAACACTCACTGCGAGAATATATACTTCAGACTCTTATGGTCTGTATATATCTAAAATTTCTCCCCGTACAAGTAATGCCGCCATATCTTCAGTGCAAACACTACTGCGACTAGCTCCAAATCATGTGTCGGGTAATTCTTCTCATGATCCTTCAATTGTCGAGAACCATAGGCTATAACCCGACCATGCTACATGAGCACGCACCCTAAACCTTGAGCGGATGCATCGGTATATACCATAAATCCACCTGATCCGCTAGGAAGTGCTAATACGGGGGCAGTAGTCAATCTTTTCTTAAGTTTAAGAAAACTACGCTTACATGCATCATTCCACTCAAACGTCACATCCTTAAGTGTGAGTCGTGTCAATGGAGCAGCAAGTCTAGAAAATCCCTCCACAAACCTGCGATAATATCCGGCAAGACCTAAGAAACTCCGTATCTCGGTAATCGTGTTAGGCCTTTCCCACTGAACAATGGCCTCTATCTTGGACGGATCGACTGACACCCCGTCCTTCGACACTACGTGTCCGAGAAATATGATATGGTCAAGCCAGAACTCATATTTACTAAGCTTAGCATACAATTTCCGCTCTCTAAGGGTCTATAAAACAATCTGCAAATACTGCTCGTGCTCTTCCGGAGTCTTAGAATAAATCAGGATGTCATCTATAAATACTATGACAAACTTATCCAAAAAGGGATGAAACACCTCATACATCAAACTCATAAAAGCTGCAGGGGCATTTGTTAACCCAAAAGGCATCACCAAGAACTCATAGTGACCATAACGAGTTCGAAATGCTATCTTATGCACATCTGATTCCCTAATTTTCAACTGGTGATAGCTCGATCGGAGATCTATCTTAGAAAATACTTGTGCACCCCTGAGTTGATCAAATAAGTCATCAATACTGGGTAGTGGATACTTATTCTTAACGGTAGCCCGATTCAACATCCGATAGTCTATACACAACCGGAGGCTACCATCCTTCTTCTGAACAAATAATACTGGAGCTCCCCACGGTGACATACTGGGACGTATAAATCCCTTATCTAATAACTCTCGGAGCTGCTTCTTAAGCTCATCCAACTTAGTCAGTGCCATCTGATATGGGGGTCTAGAAATCGGCTCCGTACCGAGTACCAACTCGATCGTAAACTCTGTCTCTCGATCTGGTGGTAACCCTGGTAAATCCTCTGGAAATAAATCCGAGAAGTCCTTGACCACAGGAATCTCTTGGATTTCTGGATGTTTCCTCTCTACATCCTCCACACTAGCAATATATCCTTGATAAACATTCATACATAACCACAATTTCAGTACACAAGTCATCTCACAAACATATATTTACATACTTTTTATTAATTTACAATAACTTTACAATATACTTTTCGGGATAAGAGAAGGTAATAAACTTAGTATTACAATCCAAACTCACATGGTTCACAGCTAACCAATCCATATCCAAAATGATATCAAAATCATATATATTTAACAAAATTAGGTTAGCTGTCATTAGCCTTCTCTCCTATAGTCAATTTATAGTTCATATATATAATTTCTGTTTTCTGGAAATCTTTAAAAGGGGTTTTCACTTACAACGTATACCCTAACAACTCCGGCTCTACTAAGGTCCTGTTAGCACATGTAGGCGATAAGAACGAATGAGTAGAGCCCGGATCAATTAAGGCAATTACGAGAATATCAAAAAGATAAACCTTACCTTTAATCACATCAATAAAGGCGTCGGTAGTCTCCTGATCCATCGCATACACTTGACCTTGAGTCATAACCTTCTTACCCTTCTCTGTGGCTGTCACCCTCCTAGGCTGTCAGGGTGTCGCTTTCTCTAGCTCACTCTGAGTTACCGGTGCCACTATCTGAAGTAATGCAGGAGGAATAGTAGAAGCAGCTGACTCTCTGAGCATCGGGCAATTCTTCATAAAGTGCCCGTCTGTCCACATTTAAAACATGCCCTAGACATTAAAGGACAAGGACGTGACCCATGTGATCTTCCACAATGTCTACATAAAGGCACAACACTTCTCTGAGTAGTGGTGGGGCCACTAGCAAGAGTAGAGACTACTGGTTTATTAAATCTACCCTCTGTAATCTGTATGCCCGTAGGTCTAGTCCTCTTAGGCTGATCTTTACCTGATGTATCTTCCATAAACCTCTTAGCCTTTCCCTTTGCTTTATCTTTACTCTTACTACTGAAATCGAGCTGGTACTGTTCATAATCCCTCTCACATAGCTGAGCCCGTCGAACTATCTCATCATAGGTCGAAATATCAAATGGGGCTAGGTTCATTCTGATAGAGGGCCTCAAACCAGCCCTAAATCTCGAAATCTTATATATGGTATTCGCACTAGTCAGTGGATCAAAACGGCTCAATGTAGTAAATTTGGCCTCATACTCGTCCACTGACATGCTACTGTGAACTAAATCCATAAATTCCTGCTGTAATTTTTCCTGAGCAGTATCAGGAATATACTGCCTTCGAAAAGCATCCACAAAAATATCCCAGGACAGATCCTGATGCTGAGCAAATAATACAGTCTGAGTGGCCTTTCACCAATGTCTCGCATCATCTGCCAACTAGAATACTGCTAGGCCTACTTTCTCCATCTCTAAACATCTCATAATCTTAAGTAATCTCTCAACCTCAATAATCCACTGTTCTGCTGCCAATGGATCCCTAGATCCCTTAAATTTCAGCGGATCTAACTTTCTAAATGATTTCACCAATGCCACATCACAATAAGACTCCGCATCTCGAGGCTGCTGAATCAATGGCTGTGGTGGAATTACCTGTGGCTGAGGTGCCGGTGGTGGAATAGGATGAGGTTCGAGTATATCTGGTGCCGGCTGTGGTGGTGCTAGCGCCACTATGCGAGCTGCAACTCTCTCCCTCTCTGCCCTATCCGCGGCTCTATCTGCCTGATACATAGCCATAAAATCGGCTACTAGCCTCTCTACTCGGCTCACACGAGTATCAATGTTCTCCAGCTGTATAGGACTTGGAGGTCTTGGGGTAGTTTCCGGTTCTGTGGCTCCGGAATCTATGCTGCCCTACCTCGGCCTATATCTTTAACTGAGCGTGTCATTCTCTTTCTTCCACTCATATCTGTACCATAGAGATAATTTATCACTTATTATTAATATATAAATTATATATTCAGATTATACAGTACTAAAAGGAATGTTTACTATTCACTTTTCGTTTTAAATATCATTAGACATCCGACCAACCCTACTCTGATACCATTAAATTTGTAACATCTCAAATCTATAGTATAACATAATATTCACTTATAAATCACACTTACTTACCGGTTGGGCTGTCTGTGATGCTTAACAACTCCAACACTTTAATAAGAATTAATACTTTTATTTCTCGTACTAATATGGAAATATGAATTATTAAATTCTTTCCTTAAGATTGTATATACATTCCCTTCTATTTAAAGTAGTATTGTACAACTTTACTGAATATATAAAAGAAAATAATGTACCTTCGATATCAAATCTCTGGAAGGTAATTCCCTTAGTCCGAAATCAATAATCTGTGGAGTGAAAAATAAGGAGTGAGCAACAACATGCTCAGTAAGGAAAGTGTATGCTGCTTATAAAACTATATCCCTCCAAATACGTTTATTTTTCTTAAAAATAAACCCAATAAGAAAACAATGGATATAATAAACAATAAACAAGATTCATTAGAACCTTTCGGTAAACAGAAATCAATAAGTTGAGACTAGGCAACAAATAAATCATGCTCTCATTATTCTCTTTGGAACACAAGTCGTTTGCTTTTGGGGTGCACCCGTAGGCCATCGCCCCTCACGGCTATCTCGGCTAGATCTATGGCCATCATCTATAGGCGGTCCTCGAGTCCACTGGCCAAGTGACCTCGAGACCGCTGATGACTTGGCGGGTCAATCAGCCTTGTGACACCTTGGGGTGCACCCGTAAGTCCATCGACCTGAGCCATCGCCCCAGGCGGATCACTCAGTTACGTGAATAGTAATGCATGAACTCAGGGCCTAAAGTTTCAAAATCACTTTTATATCTCATGAAAACCTTTATGGAATTATTTCACCCATATTATCATTTTCTCAAAATGATTTAAATTCCAAATAGGTTTTATATTTTCTGTTTACAAATATAGTAAAACAGCCCAAAATTCTCATAAATTTTCGTGTAAGAAAATACATTAAAATCTGCTCGCCCATGGTCAGCTCGCCCAACACAGTGAACCAGTGTTCGCCCGCCAATCTTAGCTTTTGAAAACAATTTACATTGGCTCGCCCATATCGACTCGCCCATATTAGTTTGCCCATTTGGCTGTTCCCATGGTCAACTGGCCCAATGAGGCACTACCATGGTCAACTCGCCCAATATATCACTACCATGGTCAACTCGCCCAATGAGGTCAACTCGCCCAGTTTATTAAAAACATAGTTTATTTTTCTTTGGCTCGCCCATAATTTTCTCAACAAAAGGGGTCGCCCACCCCAAAACATTATAAAAGGGTTCACCCATATGTGGCTCGCCCGAATTTCTATTAAAACAGGGTCACTCGCCCAAAAGAACATAAAAGGGTTCGCCTACTTCGGCTTGCCTGCCTTTTATCAGTTCACCCAAAACAACATAAATGGGTCAGCTTTGTAGCTCGCCCGAGTTTATTAAAGCATAGTTCCCCCGTCCAAGACATCAAAAAGGTTGCTAATAATTGGCTCGTCCGAAGTTTGTTAAAACAAAGGTCGCATGCCAAAACATCACAAAAGGTTGGGTTCTTAGCTCGCCCAAGTCAAAACAATTATTAAACTAATGCATGTCGTAACCCGAAACATTTTCTCAATATTTTCATAATGTTTTACTCCACAGGACATGCATTTTACTTCACATACTACTCCATTACCTGGTCTTACGTGTCTTTGCTTCCCAATCGCCTTCCTGAACGCCTTTACCACGTCCTTAATTCCCGGCTGCAAAATAATTTATTAAAACTTTTAATATTTTCTTTTCAAATATTTCCTAAAACTATATTCAAATATTTCCAATCACTTTGGCGAGATTTGAGATAATCTACAGCTCACCCAACAGAGCTCGCCATTCGCCCAACAGAGCTCACCATTCGTTAATTGACTTACACTTGGGAGCTTGCCCAGCATTACTCGCCATTCATTTTGGTTTATATGTGGGAGCTCGCCCAATCATTCTCGCCATTCATATAATGGCTTATTTGTGGGAGCTCGCCCAATCATTCTTGCCATTCATATAATGGCATATTTGTGGGAACTCGCCCCAAAATTCTACTCGCCATACCAATGTTTGTGAGTTCGCCATTCTCGCCTTTTTGGGCGATCATGGGTCCTCGCCCATCTAGCTATCATTCTGGTTATCCATAAATGTTGGCGAACATTGTATCACTGAGTCATGCATTTCATTAAGCTCACTTCATCCTTTGGGCGAGTTCTTAATTTCTTTGCTCGCCTATTTGGCAAGCAACTGAATAATCATATTCGCCCATTGTGTTCCTTCTACTCACATTACATATGCATCATACAGCAGTTTATTTTCAGCTATTAACTTCTCTAACCAGTAAGAAATTAGCCATGTTAACTTACTCCATACTTTCATGCCAAGTAATATACTTACACATCTCTTACTTAGCATATCATCACTATAAACCAAGGATTAAATACATATAACGTTGGCTGGAACTTTATTTACCTAGTTTGATTGAGCCAAAACAACTCAGAACTTGTTTTGTTGTTCCCCACGTTAGTCCTCCTCTCCTTGATTCACTTGGATGGTTTTATGAGTAAAGGAAAATACATGAAAGAAGACTAGATGCTTAGATAGCAAGAGAGGAATTCTTGTCAAGTAAATGAGAAAGAAATGAATTAAGATGAGGCAAGAGAAATCGGTGATGTCATTTTTGAAGAGAATTGTATTGCATTTTGTTTAACTTAATCAACTTTTATAGCCGGCTATTAGGTCTCGTATCTTCCAATTGCTTTGCTCACCACTTTCCTTACTCATTAATGGTTGAAGAAAAAATGGCACTTCAATGCGTGATGAAATTTTCCACAGCTCATTAAATGGTGAAGAATATTCTAGCCCAAAAAGAAACGGTTGGCAGCATCTACATTTAATTTTTTTTCTCCACACCAATTCCAGCCACTATTATTGATTTTTTTTTATCTCACTTGTTTCTTCATTTGTCCAACACTTCATTTAATGCTTTCACACCATAATATAAATTATAGTTCTAATAACTTTCGAAATAGAAAGTGAAATTTCACTTTCAATATTTATTTCCACTATCAATTATATACAATTATGGTATATAGTATAATAAAATTCGGGTCTTACAATAATGGCCCCTGGTGTACTCTTACTTATGGATTGGCACTTTCCGAGAGCTTGCGTTTTGTTTGCTTTCAACGGGCCTATTTCCATGAAAATCCCCAGCCATGTTAAGTTAATGCTCATGTCATGAGATATCTGACTTCGGTTGTATTCAATTTGCTCAATCAAATTAAATAATTTATTTTCGCAATTTAATTTCAATGATTCTTGCCATGAGAAATTTCAAGGCCCTGAGATTCTTGCCATCCCATAGATTTAAAACACAAAAAATTAATCAAACTAAACTATTATGCTGTACTTTTATAATTTGACAGTTAATTATTCAATGATGCACCAGATATCTTTCAATACATATTATAAAATGACAATTCAAATGGCCCAGAAGTTATAAAAATTTCTATTATTTTATACCATAAATTCTGAATAAAAGATTAGCTCAAACAACCTAGGAATAACCAGAGTGATGAAAAAATTGTGCAGGCATCCTGCATGAAATGCAAAGAGTTATGGGAACAATCAATGGCGCGAGATTAGTCGTTCTTCTTCTTCTATCCTACTATGGTGTAAAATTTGGCACCACCACAGACAGTATCACAACGTCTTACTCCATCAAAGATCCTGAAGCAATAACCTCCAAAAGTGGGGTGTTCCAGTTGGGGTTCTTCAGCCTTGAAAATTCCACAGAACGCTATGTGGGGATATGCTACAACACTGGCATTCCTGAGCAAGCTGTTATTTGGATAGCCAACAGAAACGAACCCCTCAAAGATCAATCTGGGATTATCATGATAGCAGATGATGGCAATCTTGTGGTCTCAAATGGACAGAAGGAGATTCTTTGGTCATCAAACATTAGAAGTCTAGCGGCGAATACAAGTGCTCAGGTTTTAGACTCTGGAAACCTTGTGCTGAAAGGTAACACTGATGCAGCAAGCTTATGGGAAAGTTTTCAACAACCTTCCAATGCCTTTGTGCCAACCATGAAAATTAGGACTAATACAAGAGCAGGTGAGAGAGTGCAGTTGACGTCATGGAAAAGCTCTTCTGATCCATCTAAAGGTAGTTTCTCTTTTTGCCTTGAACCTCTCTACATTCCTCAAGTCTTCATTTGGAACAATTCAAAGCCATATTGGCGCAGTGGTCCATGGAATGGTCTGATCTTTACAGGAGTAGAACGTATGTATTCCTTTTATCTTGATGGGTTTAACGTTGTGGATGACAAACAAGGAAATTATTATTTTATGTTTGGTTTAGTTAGCAAAACATATTCATCATATTTTTTATTAAATTCACAAGGGATAGTAATACAACGAGATTGGGATGAAAGGAAGAGGGATTGGAACATTAGTTGGTATTCTCTGAGAACAGAGTGCGATGTTTATGGCAAGTGTGGGGCATTTGGAATCTGTGATTCTAACAAACAATCAATTTGTAGCTGTTTAAGAGGTTTTGATCCCAAGAATACAAAGGAATGGAATAGAGGAAATTGGTCTAGTGGATGTGTTAGGAGAAAACCTTTGCAGTGTGAGAGAAGAAAAAGTGGCAGTGAATCTAGCAAAGAGGATGGGTTTCTGAAGCTAAAGATGATGAAAGTGCCAGACTTTACAGAATGGTCACCTGCCTCGGAAGACAAATGCAAAGAACAGTGTCCAAGCAATTGTTCTTGTGTTGCTTATGCATATGATGCTGGCATTGGTTGTATGTCATGGAATGAAAACTTAATTGACACGCAGAAAATGTCCAGCGGGGGGATCGATCTTTACATTCGCCTAGAAAAATCAGAACTTGGTAAATGCTTTTGTTATTTATATAATTTTTTACTATTAAATTACTGTGTATGTGTTGTACGTGTAGTTTTATAATTGACATAGGTAGAAGTTCAAAGTTGGTTTCTTGCGATGCAGTTTTGCTTACATAAAGTATCCATTTCTCTTTATATGCAGATACAATGAAAGACAGGAATCTGATTATCATAATAACTGTAGTCATCGGAATTATCATCATTGCCGTCTCTACATTTTTCTTATGCAGATGGAAGGCCAAACACACAGGTAATATTACTGTCACCATACTAGTTGCTCCCTAGTTCGAAAATATAATATTGTGTTCTAATACACTAAATAGTTTCTGCATCAGCTAACAAAGTAAGAAGTGAAGAAACGCTGCCATCGAATAAAGGGGAAGGACGTGGGGAGAACATAAATGATGTTAAACTCCAGCAACCACCACCTTTCAGATTCGAGGAACTTGCAACTGCGACAAGCAACTTCAGCCTTTCAAATAAGCTAGGACAAGGAGGTTTCGGACCAGTTTACAAGGTAACTGTGGGTTTTCAGCAAATGAGTGACATCTGAACTTTACTAAGCTAGTTTTATTTTCAGGGAACATTGAAGGATGGGCAAGAAATAGCGGTGAAGAGATTGTCGAGAGCTTCGGGACAGGGGTCGGAAGAATTTTTGAATGAAATGTTGGTGATATCTAAACTCCAACATCGGAATCTTGTAAGACTCCTTGGCTGTTGCATCGAAGGAGATGAAAAGATGTTGGTCTATGAGCACATGCCCAACCGAAGCTTGGATGCTTTTCTTTTCGGTTAGAACATGCTGTTGCCTTGCATTCTCTGTGTTTTTCCTTTAATCATGCAATCGATTTTTGCAACCTAAGACTTTTGTTTTGCCTAGTTTTCCACCTGTTAACCATCTATTATGTGCTATTGGTTTCTTTTGTTTTTGTCTTTCCTAAAGATCCAGCCAAGCAAAAACTCTTGGCTTGGAAACAACAATTAACTATTGTTGAGGGAATTAGCCAGGGATTACTCTATCTTCATAGAGATTCTAGATTGCGTATCATACACAGAGATCTAAAAGGAAGTAATATCTTACTAGATGAAGAAATGAATACAAAAATCTCAGACTTTGGAATGGCTAGGATTTTTGGAGGCAATGAAAATCAAGCCAATACAAGAAGGATAGTGGGAACATAGTAAGTACTGCGTAGCCATTTCATCCATAAGGTGAATTACAATATCACTCTGTTGTTATATAATGTAGCTCCATTGATGTTGGCATGCAGCGGCTACGAGTAATTCTATTCCTATCCCACAAAATACTAAATCTACCCCACCCTAAACAACTCTATTAAATAAAATACAATTTTACCCTTATTTTGCATTTTACCTTACCTGCTGCTGGTCATTCTTTCTCCTCCTCCATCTCCTTCCTTCTCCTTCTCCTTCTCCTTCTTCCTTCTTCCTCCTTCCTGGTACAAAGCTCTTGCTGTTAAGGTAAAAATGGCATACTTTAGTTGTCTAGGATGAATGCCGGTGCGCATGGTGTGCCCGCGTGGGGCTGGCCTCGCGCCACTCGCAGTTGTGCCACCTGCGCGAGGCCAGTCTCGCTGCCACCAGTGCCAGGCCAGCCCCATGCAGGCATAGCATGCACGAGAACCCACGCAAGTCTCACTTGCGCGAGGAACCCGTGCAAGTCTCACTTTGCAAGATCCGATTCTACACTACTGTAGAGTCTAATTTCATAAAAGTGATAATGGAAATTAAATAAATAGAGAGTATTGATTTCCATTTAGTTGAAAAGCTCCTTAACTTAGGATGAAAAGGGGGCAATTTCTGTGAAATACTCGACGGGCGAGTACTATGAAGAAACGGCTCGCCAATGGGCGAGTAAGGTAATGGTGTGATCGCAATGAGGATGGCGAGTTGGACGAGGGCATGGGCGAATAGGTTTGTTCGCCAACGTGTGAGGTGAATCAGAACAAGGTTGGCGAGTTGAGCCATACCTGGTGATGGCCCCAAAAGGGCAAGAACTTGTGATCGCCATACAGAGTTTCAAAGAATAGCTTAGTTGGCGAGAAAGGCCACTGTCATTCGCTAAGTCTCAATGTGATTGCCAAGAAAAAAAGAATTTCTTGTAATTGCCAAGATAAAGCTGGCAAGCTGAATGGTTGGCGAACTGAAATTGGTGTTGGCGAGCTGAGGCCTCAAGTTGAGTAGGCAACTGGAATGAGCCTGTGTGAACAATCTAGAAATAATAAAGCCAATAAAGGAAGTAATCTTATTGGTTGAGAAATAAGACAAATGGTGTAATAAGTCAAGAAAAGTGGCTGTGGACTTCACGCCATTGGCCTTTCGGTTTGGACAATTAATGGCAAGTGAAGTAAGTCAAAATGTGCAGAGGATGGCTTCTCATAGCCGTTGCTTTTGCTGCAGTTTTTCTCCATGCATTAAATAAATGAAAGACGTGAAATAAATGAAGGAAATGGGATAAGGCCAAGTGATGAGTTCTGATTGGATAGCATGACTATATAAGAAGAAACGTTTGAGGAAACCGATTTAGCCATATTCATCTTCTTCACGAGAGCTATGCAACTGCTAGTTTATGTTCTGATTTCTCTCATTTCTACCATGCCTGATTTACTATATTTCATCCATCAGTTGGCTAAACATGTAAACCACCTTGCAAACCTTTCCTCCTTAGTTGGATGAGCTAAAAGAATAAGCAAAGGAAGGCCAACATGAGATGGAAAGCAATCTGTTCTGGAAGTGCAGTTGATTGAGGTGAGTTTCATATTTCTGAGGTGTTCTTGATATTTAATGGTAGACTTATATGTTTACAACATAGAACACAACCTTGTTTTAGTTAGATCTTTAGAGAATATGGAAACAAGGAAAATAATGGAATAAGTGACGTGAATTGCGACTATAATGATCGCCCATGTTGGAAATTAGTAATCGCCAATGAGGCGAGTAGAAAATACGGAACTCGTCAAAGTAAAGTCTGTGTTCAAAGGGCGAGAACGCCCAATTCTAGTGAAATGAATTAATGGGCGAGCTCAGATGCATAAGGCATTGGGCGAGTAGAATTGAGGGCGAACTCTCACAATTAAGCCAATAAAGGCCTCGTGAGTTGACTGGCGGGCGATCTTCCACATGTAAAACATTTATTGAATGGCAAGCTCGGTTGTGCTAGTTAGAGCTTTGTTGGGCGAGTAGTCATTTGATTTATCTCAATCTCGCCAAGTGATATAAAAAGAAATATTAATAGAATTTAAAATTATTTGCAGCATATAACTGGAAATGGCTATTGGCGAGCAGGAAGCAGGGCGAAGCAAAGCTTCGTTAAACCAGGTAAGGGAAGTAGTATGTGATGTAAATGCATGTCCTGTGGAGTAAAAATGTTTAAGAAAATATTAGAAATTGTTTTATTTTCTGACATGCATTGGTTGATAAATTGTTTTGATCTTGGGCGAGCTACAAGCCGCCATATGTTGTTTTGTTGGGCGAACTGGTTAAAGCGGGCGAGTAGTTTTGTTTTAGGCAGAAACTCGGGCGAGCCAAGTGGCGAGCTCTCTTTTATGAGAACTGGGCGAGTGCCCTTGATTTCAAAAGAAATCCGGTTAAGCCAAAGTCGGGCGAACCCTTTTTAATGTGTTTGGGCTGGCGGCCCTTGTTTTAAATATAAGGCGGGCGAACCGCTATCAACGTGACATATTTCTGTTTTGAAAAGCTAAGTGGCGGGCGAATACTAAATCACCGTCTTGTCGAGTTAGTCAAGGGCGAGCCGTGAAGGGCGAGCTGACTCTGACGAACAGTTTTAAAGTGTAATTTCTTATACGAAAAATAAGACGTTTTAATATTTTCAAAATAGAAATGTGAAACCTTTTGGGCGAGTTGACGAATGGGCGAGCCACTGAGGGCGAGCTAGTTTTGCTTTTCGATTTAAAGGGCAAAGTTGGGCGGGCGAACACATGTTCTCCGCCATGGGCGAGCTGCCATGGGCAAGCCATAGCGGGCGAGCTGACCATGGGCGGGCAGGTGTTAAAAGTTGAGAATTTTGGTAAAGTTTTCAAAGTGTTTTGTAAACAGAAAGCTTAAACCTTTTTGGAAAAATCAAATCATTTTGAGAAAATGATAATATGGGTGAGATAATTCCATAAAGGTTTTCATGTGATATGAAAGTGATTTTGAGACTTTAGGCCCTAAACTCATGCATTATTATTCATGTAGTTGCGTGACCCACCTGGGGCAGTGGCTCGGTCAATGGACCAACGAGTGCACCTCAGGGCGTCACAGGGCTGATGGACCCGTCAAGTCATCAGCGATCTCGAGGTCACTTGGCAAGTGGACCCGAGGACCATTTATAGATTATGGCCATAGATCTGAGATAGCCGTGAGGGGCGATGGCCTACGGGTGCACCCCAAAAGCGGCAGATTTCGTTCTCGCAAGGGGGAGGGGGAACGATGATAGCATGATTTATTTGTTGCCTAGTCTCAACTTACCAATTTCTGTTTACTGTGAGGATTTGTTGAAATCCTATATAGTGTTTACTACATTTTAAAGTAAACTGTTTAGCCAGTGATTTGAATGGTGTTTTAAGAGAGTTGTTAACTATATATCCACTGTCTTTTCTACTGGGTTATTGTTAAGAAAAGAATAAATGCGTTGTGATATATAGTTTTGCTTTATTTAAAGCAGCATATGTTTCCTTTACTGAGTGTATGAATCGCTCACCCCTTTGTTTTAACTCCACAGATAAGAAGTACACGGAGTTGAGAGAATTAGCTCTCAGATGGGTATAGCTATGCTTAAAGCACTGAGGCATGGCACGGTAAATGTGACAGGTACAGTCTCTTCTCTTTTACATTTTAGACATATGTATACAGTACTTGAAGGAAACTGAAACAAACACGCAGCGGAAATAAAACATTCGGCCTCCACCAGGATCGATTCAGAGAGTTGCCTGATTAGGGTTTCGAGATTTTACCTAACGTTTTTCTCTAATTTTTCTTTCGTTGGTCGAGTCACAAGCAACAACTTTTCGTTCCTGCCTCTACGGTATCCACACGAACGGATCTCACGACTCTTGAACGTCTCACGATCAGAAGCCTTAAAGAGCTTTTGATTCCTTATAACCGAATTGCTAGCTTCGATTAAAAAGAATGTTTTTGTTTTCTATTTTAAAAAGTGCGGCTATGTTTTAGAAAAACATCCTTTTTATAGGCAGTAAATTTTACCTTAAAATTTACTGCCAAACAGAACTCTAATCCTACTTAGAATAGGATTAGATATATCCTTAATCCAATTCAGAATAGGATTAGATATATCTTTAATCGAATTCAGAATAGAATTAATTAAGCTCTTCATTGATCCATTCTAAGTGTGCGACCCAATAGGTTCTCAAAACAATGGCAATGACAAAATTGTCATAGGCAATGAGCGGTATCTAGCAACACATCATTGCTACCCATGTAACGAGAATGTCAATGACTCGACATAACCTTACTCGTGATAGATGTTACCGTGTAGTCTAATCCCTTTATCCTATGATGTCTTGATTAGACACAAGTCATGGAATGTGTCACACTTGTATAGTCTAATCAGCGTTTCTTGATTCCTGAGTGGACTAATTAAACAAATAAAATCAATATCTCATATTGACTTATTCGAGCACGGCCATGCATTTCTTAGTCTCACTCTATCAAAGGGCCCAAGACATCACTCTTGTTATATAAGAGGGATAAATCCTATCTTGATCACTCAACATCCCTCTACATAGATCAAGGCATACCCAATTACTACCTTTATAGTCCATCCTGTTACGAATGACATCTAGTAGCATTAAAGTATGCAATTCTCTATGTTGGGATCTATGATGATCTCAAGTCAAAGGATCACATACACCATCATCACTATGAGAATCGCTTATGACACTCATATAACAATCCATGTAGCATTCTCATGGATGGTCGATCCAGTACATAGTTCTCTAACATGTACCTATGTGATGACTTGATATCCTATATCCATGACAATGGTCATCAGTCAACCACATACTAGTCTTATCGTATCATTGTTATCCTTGTTCACAATAATACTTGACTAGGGATATTTTAAGAATAGTGTGTTATTACTATTCTAAGGACATTATCATATAAGATTATATTACGCAGTTATAAGACAAATATAATAATGAACTATGATAAATAAAATGTCATGATACATAAAAAAATGCCAAAGTCAATCATCTAATGAATGGTTCTAAGGGCATAATCCAACAGTACTACCTTAGTGAAATAAAGGTTAATAGGGGATGTCAGATGTAAGGAATAATAAAAAAAGAAATTTCATATTTCATAATTAATAGATAAATGTTTATCATTTATCATTGTTACAGTTGAATGTTAATGGCATCGCAGACAGCCCAACCGGTAAAGTTGTATGAAAATACGTGAAAAATGTGGTAACGGGATGTTACAGATTTAATGGTATCAGAGCTTTGGTTGGTCTGATGTCTGTTGATGCCTTTAGCATGGGAAGTGTTGAAAAAGGTTAACATCCCTTGTAGTACTGTATAGTCTGAATGTATAGAGGAGTCGAATGACTGTGAATTGAGTTAAGTGGTGAAAGTTGATGAATTATGGGTTACAAATAGAGATAGTAATCTGGAAATTTTGCATGAGATAGGCGATCTTATCATCATAATATCAGATCTATTCGGTAAGGTGCAGTGAGGAACTTAGTGAGGGCCCCACCAGGACTTCTCTGTCCATATCGAATTAAGATCCTGAAAATGATGATATAGAGATAAAAAAGGGATAATATTAGCATATAAGCCCTAAGATCCTTTCAATTGCTGCCATCAATCTGTACAAGCTATTGCATTGTAGGACTACTACCTCCAGGTATGTGCTTGAAGTATGTTAATATTTTCATGCTATGTTCTATTAAAGCATTGTCAGAAAAAATAGCTGGTCATATATTATCAAAAAAAATATTTATACTTGTCATGATCTGCTTATTTGCACTTGCTTACAATGTACACACACTTCACACTATTATTTCTCACTTACTCTCACTTTGCATTACACACATGTCACGTCACTCACTCACACTTCCACTCACTTGTACACTTTTTACTTTGTTTGTTTGATAATTATTTAAATATTTTTCTTTTTCAGACATGGCTAATACACGAGGTGAAGGTTCATCTCCAGGAAGACGACAGCGACCTATCGGCTCTGAGAGGAGACAACGAGTTAGGAGACATCAAGCCGAGCAAGCCGAACAAGTCGAACTTGTCGAGCAGGTCGAGCAGGCTAAGCAAGTCGAGCAAGCTGAGCAGGTTGAGCAGGCTGAGCAAGTTGATGCAGAGTATGCAGAGGAGGAAGTCAAGCCTTGTCTTGGAGGTCCAACTGATACCTCAGTTCTTAGAAGTTTTAGATCATATGTTGCTTTGCAATATGGGATGGGCAGGTAATTCTCCTTTCAAAAATTTGGTAATATTTGTTGTTTTTGTAATATGTGATAACATGACGCTTTTAAAATAACTTATTGTTTGTTGTTTTCGATATAGGAGCGAGACAATTTGAAGGTCCTTAATCATAGCAACAAAATCTCTCAGTGGATCTTAGACGATGATAGATCTCGTATTCTCTCCTCGGTTTTGCAGTTCAGCTTAGCGAGTTTGGTT
The DNA here is from genome assembly GCA_032173925.1 of Heritiera fomes. Classification (NCBI taxonomy): domain Eukaryota; kingdom Viridiplantae; phylum Streptophyta; class Magnoliopsida; order Malvales; family Malvaceae; genus Heritiera; species Heritiera fomes. The sequence goes on along the minus strand of JAPDPM010000001.1, from coordinate 19,374,660 downwards.
GACTGTAGTTACCGCACATGCAACAACACCATCATCTCTGCTTTTTGTGAGAGATGGTAGCCAAAGATGAATACATTTCATATGCCTTTTGGAGAGATGACGATTACTCAGGATGATGTAGCTACCCTCCTAGGCATACCAGTGACCGGGGTGATCGTATTTTGCCGGCACATCTTCGTGAAGGAAGCCGTTAGAGTATTAGTACGTTTGTTAAGAGTCTTTATTTTAGAGGCTCAAGCGGCGACAAGCACCGGTCGTGGGTCCAGTGTGACATTGCAGTGGTTGAGAACAAATTTTAGCAATGTCACCGACAGCTCTAGTGATGAGGAGATAGTATATGCTACTCGTGCACACTTGCTTCACTTGCTTAGATGCACTCTTTTTGTAGATAAGAGTGGGTCACATGTTGCCTTATCATTATTGCACTATTTAGAGGAGCTAGCGGCTATCAGTGAATACGCGTGGGGTGCAGGTACTCTTGCTCATATGTATAGACAGCTGGGTCTTGCGAGCAGGTCAAAAGTGTATGGGATTGGCGGCTATATGACCCTTTTACAGGTATTATAATTTACTTTATCTAAGTAACTTGTTAATTATAATTTATTTGTTTATAATTTATTAATGATTAATGTTTTATTTGATGTAGGCTTGGATTTATGAGCACTTTCCGTCGTTAAGTTCGGAGGTGAATGTTAACTACGAGGATAGTATGCCTCGAGCTCGACAATGGAAGCCACGTACTTATGGCCAGGATGTGAAGGTCTTGCGAGAGCAGCTAGATGACCTTCAGTGTAACCAAGTGTGCTGGGATCCCTATACAAATAGTCAGAGACATCATCCGTTGCCTCTGATCACATTTTTCACCATCTGCTTAAAAGTTGGGGATGTCGTGGAGCCGTATCATCCAGAGAGAGTATTACGGTAGTGGGGCTATGTACAGACCATACCTCTAAGACCTTTGGCGTCATTTAGAGCACGGAGAGATAGTACGAGTGCCACTTACGATGTCGTTTATCAGTTTATTGATAATATATGGCAGAGATGGCCTATGTATGTCTTCACAGAAGAGAATAGAGGACGAAGATGTGTGATCCCAGAAGAGACAACTCCAGATTATATGGCTTGGTACGAAGCCATTTCTCATTGATTCATACAAAATCCAGCACGTAGATCGAGGTTTCAAGCTCCCCTTGTCAAGTCCAATTATTCTAGTGTAAGTTATTAACACTAAATCTCAAGTGAATAAAATTTTTTCACACTATTTGATTTGATAAATTTTCTTTCATGTATTGTCTTACAGCGTAATTCGAGGGCAATTTCTTACATTGAATTACTCATGTGCGGCAACCAAGATATGGAGACATTGGCAAAGGGACTTCACGACTTGCATGACATATTAACTAGGTCGTCAAATGCTACTTCATCTTCAGCTCCTCATCCAGCTCCATCACATACACCTCCTCCTCCAGCTCCTCCACGAGCTCCTATTTCCTCGGAGACAGCTCCACCAGTTACATCAGACATACCTCCTCCACCTAAACGTTTTTATACTAGGATCGGGAGGAGGAGAGGCAAGGCAAGGCAAGGCAATTATATCGGATGCGTCGGAGGATTAATGTATTTGTGCTTAGTGACTTTTGTTTTGTAAAGATACAATTTATCTTTATGATATTAGATAATGTTATTAAAATATGTAGTGATTTTTGTTTATAATTTATTAATGATTAATGTTTTATTTAGTGATTTTTTGTTTCTTAAACATACAGATTATCTTTATGATATTTGATAATGTTATTAAAACATATAATGTATAAATCGATAATACAATCTTAACAAGGCATACATATCAAATACAGTAATATTTAATAAAATATCATAGGTCATCTAAGTCAATGGTTTCTCTAATGACAACATCTGATCTCAAAAATAAATTTTTAAATTCTTCAATGCGAGATACATATGGAAGCTCCCACTCACAAGCAAAGTCACATCGATATCGATACCAATTGCATGCAATCGGAGGTAATGGCGCAAACGGGTCCATAAATACCTAAAAAATAGCATTGTTAAACGCATAATAAATGAAATACACTATCTAAAGTGTGGCATATATATCATTATCAATACCTCAACAAAATGAGAATCGTTAACATATCCAATTGCTTTGAATCCATGCTGTAGCGGTGGAGGTGGTGCAGTTCTAAGCGGTAGATATGTCAAACATTGTCTCGAAGATAAATGGACGAGCACAACATTATACTTTGTTGCTATCAAATGACCTATATCGGGTAAAGTCATCCATTTATCATAAGGAGTCGGTATATTGAAATATGATAATGTCTCTAACAATTCATCAACACGCTCCATGGATCCATAGAGACTAACATAGTAAGCTCGAAAATCACATGTCTCCTCAATCAAATCTTGTCGCACCTTCGCCCATGCATCAACACCCATGCCTAGCAACCCAGCTATAGCCCGAAAGCCATAATGTCCATCTGACTCAACATCCACGATAGAGCATATGAAGGGGCATATCTCTAAAAGGAAAAAATCAATAAATTTCACTTTCTTTCTTCAATTAACTGGTAGCTTCATCCTTTTAGTTGCTGAATTTAAATTTACGGGTGTTGATGTGCTATCATGTTGAGATTCAACAATCTCAAAGTATGAAGGGGCACGTCGAGTTGATTTGTCTGAATGACCTTTGCTCTTAGCCTTCTCGAGTGGAGGAATAAGGAATGTAGTTGCTGGATCACCTAATTCTCTTAATTTTTTCTTCAAGGCTAATCTTCATGAGAGATCACACGCATTGAAGCGTTTCACTATTAGCTCCCACTCGACATCAAGATTCAACTCAGCCAAATAATCAACAGTTTTCCTCTTCCAGTCCAAGTTCGACCAATGAGGATCCAAAACGGATAAGGGAATAGGTTTCTCGTCCCTCATGAATTCAGCAATCTCATGAGCACAAGGCAACCCATGTGTGCTTCTAATGATGCAACCACAAATAAGATGGTCGATGCCAGTATCATTTGCTCGATGCGCCTCCCTCGAAAGTATATTCAACGCTGTCCTAGACACCAATCCTCGTAACTCCTTAAACAAAGCTGGTCTAAAATTATGTTCAACAACAGTAACACTTCTCTCGAATGAAGCCTTTATCTCCGTATGTTGTAGCTTAATCAGGGAGTTGATAACTTTCCAAGATGAATCAAAATCTCCTTGGGATGATCCAAAGTGCCTCTTTAACTTCGCATGTGCACTCTCAGCCCTACATGACATTCGAACAATTTTGATTATAATGAATAAATTGTATAAGTTGTGAAAATAAGAATTTTTAAACTTTGTAAACCTGCATAGCTATTTGTTGTAACATTTCAAAAATGCTTTACTTTATGTAAAATCCGAATTTTATTATACTGTATACCATATGTGTACATTATTGATAGTGGAAATAAATTCTTTTAGTGAAATTAAAGAATAATCGAATGTGAATTTCCACTTTTCAATTTAAGTGATGATTTATAGTATAGTGTATAAAGAAAGAAAAAACAAATATTAAAGAGCAACAAGAAATTGTTAGAATTTAATTTGGATAAAAGGTATGAAAGCATTAAATGAAGGGATAAATAGCTAGAGGACAAAACAAGGAAAAGAATGGGTTGATAGCCAATAAACGTTGGCTGGAAGAAAAATGGGCGTGAAGAAGAGAAGAAAAGAAAATAGAAAAGTCAAGGAAAGGGGCAGCAGTGGACTTCTCGCCACTTCTCTTTTCCTGACAAACTGAGCTAGACAATAAATGGCAAGTGAGATTAGTCAAAAAATGGGATTTCAGTAAAGATTTCACACCGTTCCTTTTTGCTGCAGTTTCCTCAGTTTTTAATGCATGAAATGATGAAGAAAACGGGATAAGAACAGGTGTTAAATTCTAAGTGAAACCGAATGGCTATATAAGAAGAGTTCATGAGGAAAAATCGATGGAAGCAACATCATCTTCCTCAAAATCATTCTCGCCCATTCTGTTTTCATTTCAAGATCACCATTAGTTCTTCCCCTACTTCCATAAGTGAGCCATGAAACTCATCCATAGTTAGCTAAACGTTTATCCAATGTGTGAAGAACTGAGGAATAAGCAAAGTAAAGCTAATTAAGGCAAGAAAACATTCTGTTTATGGAAGAGCAACTAGGTTAAGGTGAGTTTCATACTTTCCATGGTTCTCTTGATATTCCATACTAGATTCTATGTTTTATAACGTGATAAACATAGATATAGCCTGGTTGTAGTTAAATATTGTGGGAATATATAAGAAATTAGATGGAAATGATTAAGAAAAACAATAGGCGAGCAAGGAGTATTCACCCAAAGGGTGAGGCGAGTACAATGCAAAACATGACTAGGCGAGAACATGTTCGCCAATAGTTATGGGATAATCAGAATAATAGGTAGATGGGCGAGGACCGATGTTCACCAAACGGCGAGAAGGGTGACCATAGAGATCGCCCATGTGAAATGTTGATGATCATCAATGAGGCAAGTAGGAGATAAAGAGGTCGCCAAGCGTTGTCCAATTCATGGGCGAGCCCATTTATGAATGAAAAGCCACGAATGGCAAACTGAATTGATAAGCATGGCGAGTTGAGCTCCCATGTTGGGCGAGCTCCCATGAATAATGCCGCTAATGGATGGCGAGCTATGTTGGGCGAATGGCGAGCTGTTATCTCGCCAAAATGGTTGAAAATAGTTTTAGAAAAATTGCCAGAAAAGAAAATATTAATGGAATTAATATTTTACCTTGCAGCCGGGAAGTGAGATTGATACGGCGAGTGGAAAGCAAGGCTACACCAGACGAGGTAAGGAAGTAGTATGTGATGTAAATGCATGTCTTGTGGAGTAAAAATGTTAGGAAATATTAGAAATTGTTTTATTTTCTAACATGCACTGGTTGATAAAGTGTTTTCATCTTGGGCGAGCTATAAGCCGCCATATGTTGTTTTGTTGGGCGAACTGATTAGGGCGGGCGAGTAGATTCGTTCTAAGTAGAAAATTGGGCAAGCCAAGTGGTGAGCTCTCTTTTATGAGAAACTGGGCAAGTGCCCTTGTTTTAAAGAGAAATCCGGGTAAGCCAAAGTTGGGCGAACCCTTTTTAATGTTTGTATGGGCGAGCGACCCTTGTTTTAAATAAAAAGGCGGGCGAGCCATTATGGGCGAGTCTAGTTTCTTTTGTTTTAAAAAGCTAAGTGGCGGGCGAATACTAATTCGCCGTCTTGTCGAGTTAGTCAGGGGTAAGCCGTGAAGGGCGAACTGACTCTGGCAAACAGTTTTAAAGTGTAATTTCTTGTACGAAAAATAAGACGTTTTAATATTTTGAAAATAGAAATATGAAACCTTTTGGGGCGAGTTGACCATTGGGCGAGTTGACCAATGGGCGAGTTGAGTATTGGCGAGCTTACTATGGGCGAACTAGCCATGGGCGAGCCAGTTTAACCCGTACCTTTCTCACACGGAAAATGTTGAAGTTACGGGCTGTTTTATTGTTTTATAAAACCTTTGGAAATCAAATCATTTGATGGAAATGATAATATGAGATAAAACTTGATTTTAAGACATTAGGCCATGAGTTCATGCATTATTATTCATATATCTTACGTGACCCCATCTAGGGCGATGGCTCGGGTCAAATAGGCCAACGAGTGCACCCTAAGGCGTCACAGGGCTGATGGACCTGCCAAGTCTTCAGCGGTCTCGAGGTCACTTGGCAAGTGGACCCGAGGACCACCTATAGATTATGGTCATACATCTAGTTGAGATAGCCGTGAGGGGCGATGGCCTACAGGTGCACCCCAAAAGCGGATGACTTGTGTTCTTTGCATGATTTAAATTGTTGCCTAGTCTCAATTAAATGATTTCTGAAAGGATCTGTTGAATCCTGTTTAATGTTAACTATATTCATTATTTCCTAATGAATTTAATCGTTAGGATAATTAAGTGGTTTTGAGAATATAGTTTTTTTATATTTATAAAGTAGTGTACACCTTCCTTACTGAGCACGTTGTTGCTCACTCCTTACTTTTCCACTCCACAGATTGTTGAGATAGGACAACGAGAATTACCTTGTCAAGATTTGATATCAAAGGTATGTTGTATTCTTTTATATATTCAGTAAAATGGTACAGTACTACTTTAAATAGAAGGGAATGTATAAACATGAGTAGAGAAACAAATTAATAATTCAAAATTTTATATGATCAGAGAGGAATAAGAGTACAAAGTCTTAGAAAAGAAATGAGAGTTGTTAAGCATCACAGACAGCCCAACCGGTAAGTAAGCGTAAGTTATAAGTAAGTAACACGTTATATAGTGGAATTGGGATGTTACACTTTATTTGTCCAAGCAGTAATAAATCTCTCTTTATGTGCAGTTAACCAAGTATCTCTTAAGTACTCGAGCGCTCTAGGATAAGAACGGTAATGAGAGACCATTGAACTTAACTTTGCTTCATACTCATACTCATACTCATTTGAAAAGGATACAAGAATGCCCCAAGATGACATGAATTCCTCCCACTTCTCCATGCTCTCAAAAAACTTTTACAATGAGCAAGTACATTCTTTGATATATGCCATCTACATAAGAGATTAATTGCGCTAGGGAACACTGTTTGTACTGCTTTCATCAATGCTAAATCCCTATTAGTAACAATGACAGAAGGTGTTGAATCAAAAGATATCAAACTTTTTAGCTTCTCTAATGCCCAAGTGTAATTGTCAGTGCGCTCAGCCTCCATGTAAACAAATGCATCTAAAAAAGTTAGATTTGTACATGTTACACCAACAACCTCAAGGAGTAGGGGTCGATATCTATTAGTTTTATATGTACAATCCATAACTAATACATTGGAAAAAGCATTCGACAAATCTATAGCTATTGGATGTGCCCAAAATAAGTCTCTGACACAATCACTTAACTCATCACTCCGATGCCACTCAACATATTTGCAATCATTCAAGCATTTCATGAGTTGTTGCATCTGTGATCTGCCAGCTTTGTCATCCATTCTATATTTTTGTCGTGCATTGTAGATGGTCTTTATGGTACTTACATTCTTCTTATCATGTTGTTTCAACATCATTAAAATTTTTCTTGGTTTTACCATAGCATTTATCATATCACCCACCATACTTTGCTCTTGCACTGTTAATCGACCAGCAAAGGAATGTCCTTCTTGCTGTGTGCAGCCAAATGATTATGCATCACATATACTACTTTCACTGCCCAACTATCGTTCTCGTACAATTTCACCCCTAGTAACTCGAATGGACAATTACACTTCTTTGTTCCTATTCCCAAGCGATGCAATTCATTTGTACTTGACTTATATGTTCCATACCTTTCACATACAAGTCGAACTTTAGGCCTTCTTCAAAGAACATCAACTTCCGATGATCTTATCACAACAACAAAACCTAGCTCTTTTCCAAGCTCTCTAACTCATGTGATCAAGGCATTTCGACAATTGAAAACCTGAAACAAAATAAATTTAATAATTAGTTTTTTCTACTAGATTTGTATTAAAACTTTATGATATTAATTTTAAAACTACTTACTTGGTTAGTAGTAAATGCATCGGTACAGTCAAATATTTCTTTATGGACACTTTTCAATTCTCTGCTATACACTATCCTTTTATCATTATGCAAATATTAAACAAATTCATTAATTGTAATTATTATAATAAATAATATATTAAAAAATTAAGATTGAATTTTAGTGCAAGAATCTAGCGCACAAAAAGACAGATCTGCGCAAGCCAGGCATGTTCTGCGCAAGCTGACTTGCACGGAAATTCCGCGCAAGCTGACTTGTGTGGAAATTCTGCGCAAGCTTACTTGTGCGGAAATATGGCACAATTCCTCCGAAATTTAATTTGCAGCGACACAGATCTTTTACCTTTTCTCCTTCTTCATCGGCTTCTACACTTTCAACAAAGCTTTCGTACTCCTCGTAACTGTCATAATAGCTATCATCAGTAAGATTTTCCATTTTTTTAAAAGAAAATGAAATGTAAACTGTGAAGGGTGGGCTCCTGAGAAAGAAAAAATTTGTAGAAGAAAAAACACATGAACAGAACAGAAAGGGAGAAGAAGTAGAACGGGAAGAAGACGCAGAAGAGCAAAAAAATTGGAGAAAAGTAACTTTAAAATATAAGTGTTATTATAATAAAAATTATTTTTTAGTGTACATAAAATCCATAAAATAAAAATTGTTTTATACTAAAAATAAATCACAAAAATTGTTTTGTGTAATAAAATTTTAAAACGTGTAATATTTTTTACAATAGTTAAATTTTTAACAACAAACACGTAATATTTTTTAACAACAACAGTTTTAAACACATTTTTGCACATCTCGCGCAAGCGAAACTTGCACAACCTATTCGCGCAGGTGAAACTTACGCCATCGGCTCGCGCAAGTTTAACTTGCGCGACCTATTCACGCAGGCGAAACTTGTGCCACCGGCTTGCGCAAGTTTCATTTGGGCGAATGTGTGACGTTCGCACAAGTTTATAAGTCACGCAAGTGAGACTTGCGCATCGTGCCAGCTATTCTCCTGTGGTTAAATTCGCCATTTTATCCGTTATTTTTACTGTTGAAAAATGGGTTGGGGTAGGAATAGTAAAATGTGGGGTAGGAATAGAAATTCTCGACAGCTACATGTCTCTTGAATATGTAATGCAAGGACATTTGTTAGAGAAGTCTGGTGTTTTCAGCTATGGTGTTTTACTACCGGAGATTATTAGTGGGAGAAGAAACTCAAGCTTTTATAACCATGAACATTCTTTTAGCCTTCTCGAATACGTTAGTTTTTAAGTTTTGTACATTGTTTCAATAACAATAGACTAAACTTACAAGGAAAACAATTTCATGCATTAATATATTATTTGCAATTTTCAGGCATGGCAGTTGTGGAATAAAGACAACATTTTGGAATTAAGAGATACAGCTGTTTATGACCAATGCCATTGTCAGGAAATAAAGAGATGCATACATGTGGGATTGTTGTGCGTGCAGGAATTTGCAAAGGATAGGCCGACTATATCTGCTGTTATTTCAATGCTGAACAGTGAGATTGTAGATTTTCCTACACCAAAACAACCTGCTTTCAGTGAAAGAAATATTGCAGTAGATGAAGAGTCCACTCAAAATAAAGAGAATAGATGCTCCGTTAATGATGTGACTGTTAGCAATGTTAAAGGCCGATGAGAAGCAAGTTCTAACAATGTACATAGATTTTACGTTATGTTGCATGGTTTATTTGATGACTAAGTGATTAGACATTCATTCCAAGATCTGAACCCGGTTCAGAATTTGTATAACAAGACTAATACCTTTGCACATTTTAAACATGGATTCCATGGAGTGGAGAACTTACGGTTGCATTCACAGTACAGTGCTCTTTGTTCTGAAAATAAATTTTGACGCAGGATGCGTTAGCTAGCACCACTGATCGGCCGAGAGACTACCCTAAAGGGAGCTATCAATCTGATATTGAAAGGACATAGGTTCCATAAGTAAATGAGCTGACACGAAACCACCACTATATGATCGAGTCCTGTATAGCCTGTGAAAAATCCCGCTTTAACCCGTCGAAACCCAACGAAATCAAATATTATAATATTTTTATCACTATTCATTTCGAAACCCAGCAAATATTCATTTACATCGTGCTGTAATCCGGTTTTCAAAAGTAATCTTATATTCATACATGTCACATCTCACACTACAACATTGTACAGAAATCATCCAATTTCAAGTACATATGAATAGCAGAATCTTATATCGAACTATGAACTGCAATTTGACAATTAACTTGAACTATCACAAAGGGATACTAAACCTATGAAACGTTACTATTTCGGTTTAACCTGTGGAGGGAAATTGAAGGAGTGAGCTTGGAGAGCTCAGTGAACCACTACATAAGTGCAAAGACAGTAGCAAACAGGATACAACACAACTAATGCATGCAACACATTTCTTGTTATATCACATATCAATAACGCATTTAAACTTCATATCACATGCAATTCATTATCACAATCTCATATTTCTAGTCTAAGACTCCAGTAACGTTATCAGTAGCTTTCAAGGCATGGAAGAGAGGGTACTTTGAAGCACCTCATTTTCCCAGGCACCTGACATCACGACTACAGTCTTACTTCCAATTATATACACATATGGAATGTCTCATCACAATGCATTTACAGTAAAATCAATATTATGCACGCAAATTGATATAAAGCTAGATTTGTCAAACAATGTAGTTCTCATAAAAACAATGCTTCATGTAGTTCAATCACATGTTATATAACTTCATATGCAATATTCATAAAACATTTCTCATTAGACAAACTCAATAATCAACTAATAAAGTCTTAGTCTATTTGTAACGATCCGTTACCACATTTTTCACGTTTTTCTTCCGATTGGGCTGTCTGTGATACTTCACTTTTCATTAAATGTTAAAAAATATTGTACAACAGTGTTAACATTACACACATCTCCTATCTTATTTAAGTTAAATGTAGTACTGTACACATGTCTAAATACAGAAAATAAATGATCGTACCTCATATATCTCAGTCAGTCTATCACATTGTCTTTTGTGTACGGCCGTGATCCACAAATCCATGGATCTCATAATCATCGAAACCTGAAATGTTAAAATTAAGGGGTGAGCAAACCACGGCTCAACAAGAGAGTTATATGTCACACTTGATATTCGGTTAACTATATGCTGAAAAACTTTTTCACTTTCTTTTAAATCTTCCTAGCTGGCTCTAGGCTCACATGTCGGAAGGATACTACAGTCGACTAGGGATCCGAATAGAATAAGGCAGGTATTTTAAAATACCTAACTTGTTCCGGAACCTAGAAGCAACTGTAGAGAGTAATAATTTCGTTGTTTTCAAAACGAAATAATTTTCATTTTTTCACAGAGTAAACCACTTATTTCTTTTACTTCAGTATACTTTAAAACACGTGGCAGTTCAGTAGTAAAACAGTGGTTTACTTCTCTTCTCTTCAGTACAGTAAAAACACGTGACAGTACAGTGATTTGTAAATATCCAATCATTGGATAATTAATTCTTCGATTATTTCTTTCTTAGAAATAATTCTTATGTTATTCTTTTAGAATAAACATTTATTTCTCTTTTCAAATCAGTAACCGTATCGTACAGTTCAGTAAAACAGTATATTCAGTATTCAGTAAAACAGTATCTCGATACGGTTCAGTCAGTAACATTAAACAGTAGCTACCAATTTAGTAAATAGCCTACGGTAGCTTTCAGTTCAGTAAACAATAAATGGTAGCTTTCAGTTCAGTAAAACAGTAAATGGTAGCTTTCAGTTCAGTAAAACAGTAATCAGTGGCTACCATTTCAGTGTACAATACAGTTCTGTAACACAGTGTTTTGGTACGATTTTTCATTAGTAAACAGTACAGTAATTCAGTATAGTAAACAGTACAGTAAACATGATTCCGTAAATCCTTTCAGTAAACAGTAAACAGTAAGTGAGACTAGGCATAAACCTACAATTAAATCATGCTATCTCGTCCACTAGGGACACAGTAACAGTAATGAGATCTATGGCCATGATCTATAATATGTCCCCGGTGTACACTTGCTAGGTGACAATCCAGGACGCTGATGACTAGCTGGTCAATCAGCCACGTGACAGTGACAGTATGTGTGATGCATGAAGCTCGGGTCCTAAGTCTCAAAACAGTATAAAACCATACCATAGCCTTTATGGATTTTAAACACAGTAGTGTAAAACATTTCACAATTTTCCATAAGGCTCACATGTATAAATCATCACCTTTATGAATTTTATAAAATAAATTAAACATTTTCAAAATATTTCATAAATGTATAAATCATGTTTTCCATACGGTGAAAACAGTTTGCAAATCATCATTGTAATATATAAAAGGGTAAAACTGTCTTTTTTTCATCGTAAAACACATATGCACGCTTTTCCATGCTTTCACTTAAAAACATGGTTTTAAAAATTATTGGAATTAAATTCACATGCTTTCATAATTTATGGAAAAATAATACTTATTTTCTGAAGTTATAAATCCCGTAACCATGTTTCCTTCTAAACACACGTATAGAGACCTCTAGTCTCGAAATCATAGTTTTTCCATCATTCTTAACCTTTATGGAATTTATGTAATTAATTGTTTTCATAATTAAAACCATAAAGGTTTTATATAAAATCAAGTGAATATTTAAGAAATATTTATAAAATATTCACTTCGGTCCTTTTCATTTTTTATCTCGTTTCATGTGAATTATCACTTACAAGGTGAATTTTCGATGATTCCATTTTCACAATTCGAAAATATGAATATTTTAAATTCAAACTTCCATATATTCATGTTTTATGAAAAATAATTGATTTCTTGATTTTCGTGACTAAAAATCGACTCTCGTGAAATCAAATCATTTATTATGATTTTCGGTGATTTTCGATAAATTTCAGTAATATTTCGATAATTTTTCGGCAGTATAACGGCTGCCGATTTGGCTAGCCTCCTGCATGGAAAATAAAGTTTTATAATTTTCAACTGGTAAATCACCACAATTTGCAAACAGATAAATCACCACGGTTTTCAACCAATCATTGTAAATTGCATTTATAAAATTTAAATGCATAATTTAAAACATGTGGCCGAATATCCTTACAGGTAGCACATGTCTCCCTTACCTGTCTCGGGTCGGCGACCACCTCATTCGTCATGCCTGTGTTCGCCTCGCCCAATTTCATCGGCTCGGTCATCGAGGGAATTTTCTGGAATTTAAATTCTAAAAATTAGAATTTTTTCCATAATTTATTCAAATTAATTACTCAAAAATTGTAAGATCTAATTCTACACTACTGTAGACCCAAACTTAATAAAATTTGAAAATGTAAATGAAGTAAATATTGAATATTGAGTTTCACTTGGATGAAAAACTCCTTAACTTGGGATGTGCATGGAAGAATGTCGGTAAAATAATGTCTGGGCGAGGACGTCGAGCAGCTCGCCAATGGGCGAGCAAGGAAGGCTGCTCACCAATGGGCGAGCTAAATTGGCGAACAGAACGCCAATGATGGTGCCGAGGGCGAGTAGGGAGTTCGCCCAAACGAGGCGAGGGCTCCTGATCGCCCATACTGAATGAGAGAAATTAAAAGCATTAAATGAAAGTGTGAAAGGGATTAATGGCAATAGGACAAACAAGGGCCAGCCAAAGTTTTGTGTTGAGAAATTCTTCAGGAATTAATATACTACATGACAAAAGAAAAGAATGAGATGAAGTCAATAATAGTGGCTGGAAGTGGATTGGCGTGGAGAGGAAGAGAGAAAAGTCAAGTAAGAAGCTATAAGTGGACTACACGCCACCTTACTTTTTGTACAAATTAGGTGAGACATTTAATGGCAAAGAGGAGCAACTCAATAATAGTGGCTGCTGGAAGTGGCGTGGAAAGGAAGGAGAAAAGAAGAGTAAACTAAGTCAAAAACGTGTATGAAAAAAATGAGCTATTGTCGCCTTTTTGCTGCACTTTTCTACCCGTTTTAATGTCGTTTCAGATGTTCTTTTGGTGCAATTTTCTTCATGAATTAATGCACTACAAGACGAGGTAATGATGAAGGAAGGGATAAGGAGCAGATGGTGAGTCCTGGTTGGACTAACATGGCTATATAAGGAGGCTTCAAGAGGAAAAAAACGATGGAAGCAAACTTCTCCTCCTTAAAATACCTTCTCGCCCAATCCTTTGTTTTCTGCAAGTTTAACGTTTCTTCCATTTCCTCACGTACATAAGCCATGAAAACTCCATTCTTAATTAGCCAAACCTTTTTCTAATTGTTGAAGAGCTGAGGAATAAGCAAAGTAAAGCTAAGTAAGGCAAGGAAAACACTCTGTTGTTGGAAGAGCAACTTAGTTAAGGTGAGTTCCATATTTCTATGGTTCTCTTAATATTTAATGCTGGAATTCTATGTTTTACAACGTAATAAACATAGATATAGTCTGGTTGTTGCAAAATCCTGTTAAAATGTATAAGAAACATAATAGGCGAAGTAATTATCCAACAGCTCGCCAAATAGGCAAGCAAAAGTAGGTACTCGCCCAAAGGATGGGTGAGGATAAATGATCGCCCAAAAAGACGAGAATGGCGAGGGCTATGATCACCCAAAATGTATCGAATTGAGGATTGCCAAAAAGGCGAGAATGGTGTGATAGCCCGGGTGGAATATTAGTGGTCACCAATAAGGCAAGTAGGATATGAAGAGGTCGCCAAGTGTTAATTTAATTGATGGGCGAGCTCATCTTCAAATAAAAGCCACGAGTGGCGAACTGAAAATTTATGAGCATGGCGAGTTGGGTTGTCAGGCGAGCTCCAATTGTTGGGCGAACTCGGATAAATAAACCATTCCCTAATGGCGAGCTGTCTTGGGCGAATGGCAAGCTATAAATTATCTTAAGTCTCGCCTAAGAGTTGCAAATTATGGAAAGAAAAAAAAATAGTAAATATTTTAGGAAATAATTCAAAAAGAAAATATTAAAGGTATTTCTATTTTACCTTGCAGCTGGGAGGCGAGAATTGAAAAGGTGAGCGAGAGGCAAGACTGCATCAGACTAGGTAAGGGAGACGTGTGTGAAGTGAATGCATGTCCTGTGGAGTTAAAATTTATGAAATTATTGAGAAATTGTTTTGTTTTTGACATGCATTGTTATGAATAATCGTGTGCTTGGGCGAACAGATAATGGCAGGCGAGCCATGTGGGCGAGCTCCTTTTATTGTATTTGATATCGTGGGCGAGTAGCCTTGTGTTCAATATAAATCCGGGCGAGCCAACTTGGCAAACCCCTTTTTATATTGTTTTGGGTCGGGCGATCCCCATTTCTATGATATGGGCGAGTTGGCCATGCAATGCCATAATGGGCGAGCCACTGGGCGGGCCAGTTTTACGTTTTGTGTTAAAAGCAACGCTGGCGGGCGAACACTAGTTCACCGTACCTGGCGAACTGCTCATGGGCGAACTGATTTATGAATATTTTCTCAACTAAAATTAATTATTTTTAATATTTTGAAAATAGAAATATGAAACTTTTTTTTTGCGAGTTGACCAATTTGCAAGTTGACCTATTGGTGAGCTAACCACGGGCGAATTAGCCATGGGCAAGCCAAATTAACCCGTGCCTTTCTCATAAAAAAAATGTTGAGATTACGGGCTATTTTACTATTCAATAAAACCCTTTTGGAAATCAAATCATTTTGTGGAAATGATAAAAGTGATTTTTGAGACTTTAGGCCCGAAGTTCATGCTTTATCATTCATGTAATTGCGTGACCCACCTGGGGCAGTGGCTCGAGCCAATGTACCAACGAGTGCACCTCAGGGCGTCACAAGGCTGATAGACCCGCCAAGTCATCAGCGGACTCGAAGTCACTTGGTAAGTGGACCCGAGGACCACCTATAGCTTATGGCCATAGATCTAGCTGAGATAGCCGTGAGGGGCGGTGGCCTACAGGTGCACCCCAAAAGCGGACGACTTATGTTCCTGAAGGAATAGAGCATGATTTATTTATTGCCTAGTCTCAACTTCTTGTTTTTTTTATGGGTTGATGGTTAAGATAATTAATTTGTTTTTGGGAAGATAGCTGTTATTTTATAAAACAGTATACACCTTCCTTACTGAGCACATTATCGCTCACTCCCTATTTTCCACTCCACAAATTATTGGGTTCGGGCTAAGAGAATTACCTTACAGAGATTTGATATCGAAGGTATGTTGTATTCTTTTGTATATTCAGTAATATAGTACAGTACTACTCTAAATTAAAGGGAATGTATATACCTCTTAAGGTAATAATTTAATAATTCTTATAAAAGTGATAGGAGTTGATAAGCATCACAGACAGCCCAACCTGTAAGTGAGTGTAATTAATAAATGAATATTCTATATTTTGTGGATTTGAGATTTTACAGATTTAATGGTATCAGAGCAAGGTTGGTCGTATGTTTAGTGATGCTTAAAGTAAATGGTATACATTCCCTATAATACTGTACTGTCTGAATATATAATTGATGTATTGATGATAAGTGATAAATGATCTCTGTGGTACAGATATGAGTGGAAGAAGGAGGGCAACACGCTCAGTTAGAAACATAGGCTGAGGTAGGATGACACAGATTCTGGAGCTGCAGACACCGGAACCTGCCCCAAGACCTCCACGTCCTCTACAGCTAGAGAGCATTGATGCTTGTGTGAACCAAGTAGAGAGATTAATAGCCGATTTTATGGCTATGTATCAGGCGGACAGAGCCGCGGATAGGGCGGAGAGGGAGAGAGCTACTGCTCCCGCAGCCCCAGTAGAGGCGCCAGTACCACCACAGCCTATACCAGTTGTACCTGAGCCTCAGCCTATTCCACCACTTGCACCTCAGCCACCAGTAGCTCCACCACATCCATTGATTCAGCCGCCTCGAAATGCGGAGTCTTATTGTAATGTGGTATTGGTGAAATCATTTAAGAAGTTTGATCCACCTAAGTTTAAAGGTACTAGGGATCCATTGGCGGCAGAGCAGTGGGTTATTGAGATCGATAGATTACTGCAGATCATGAGATGTTCAGAGACGGAGAAGGTAGGCCTAGCAGTATTCCAGTTGGCAGATGATGCGAGACATTGGTGGAAGGCCACTCAGACCATATTATTTGCTCAGCATCAGGATCTGTCATGGGATATCTTTGTGGATGCTTTTCGGAGACAGTATATTCCTGACACTGCTCAAGAAAAATTACAGCAGGAATTTATGGATTTAGTGCAAAGTAGCATGTCAGTGGCCGAGTGTGAGGCCAAATTTACTACATTGAGCCATTTTGATCCACAAACTAGTGCAAATACCCGGTATAAGATTTCAAGGTTTAGAGCTGGTTTGAGGCCATCTATCAGAGTGAAGCTAGCCCCATTTGATATACAGACTTATGATGAGATAGTTAAACGGGAACAGTTATGTGAGAGAGATTATGAGCAGTTCCAGCTTGATTTCAGTAGTAAGAGTAAAGGCAAAGCAAAAGGAAAGGCTAAGAGGTTTATGGAGGACAGACCAGGTAGAGAGCAGTCTAAGAGGACTAGATCTACGGGTATACAGATTTCAGAGGGCAGATTGGATAGACCAGCAGTTTCTACTCCTGCCAGTGGCCCCACCACTACTTAAAGAAGTGTTGCGCCCTTATGTAGACATTGTAGAAGGTCACATGGGTCACGCCCTTGTCCTTTAATGTCTGGGGCATGTTTTAGATGTGGACAAACGAGGCACTTTATCAAGAATTGCCCGATGCTCAGAGAATCGACTGCTTCTACTATTCCTCCTTCAGCACCTCAGATAGCGGCCCCGGCAGCTCAACGTGAGCCAGAGAAAGCGACACCCTCACAGCCTAGGCAGGCGACAGCCGCAAAGAAGGGTAAAAAGGTTGTGACTCAGGGTCGGGTGTACGCGTTGGATTAGGAGACTGCCGACGCCTCTATCAATGTGATTAAAGGTAAAATTTATCTCTTTGATATTCCCGTAATTGCCTTATTTGATCCAAGTTCTACCCATTCATTCTTACCGCCTACATGTGCTAACAGGACCCCAGTAGAGTCGGAGTTGTTAGGGTATACTTTACAAATGAATACCCCTTTTAAAGATTTCAAGAGGACGGATATTGTATATAGGAATTGTAAATTGACTATAGGAGAGAAGGTTATGACAGCTAACCTAATTTTGTTGAACATATATGATTTTGATATCATTTTAGGTATGGATTGGTTAGCTGCAAACCATGTTAGTTTGGATTGTAATACTAAGTTTATTACCTTCTCTCATCCTGAAAAATATATTGTAAAGCTATTGTAAATTAATAAAAAGTATGTAAATATATGCTTGTGAGATGACTTGTGTACTGAATTGTTGGTTATGTATGAATGTTTATGAAGGATATATTGCTAGTGTGGAGGATGTAGAGAGGAAACATCCAGAGATTCAAGAGATCCCTGTGGTCAAGGACTTCTCGGATGTGTTTCCAAAGGATTTACCAAGGTTACCACCGGATCGAGAGACAGAATTTACGATCGAGTTGGTACCCGATACAAAGCCGATTTCTAGACCCCTATATCGGATGGCACTGACAGAGTTGGATGAGCTCAAGAAGCAACTCCAGGAGTTATTAGATAAGGGATTTATACGTCCCAGTGTGTCACCGTGGGGAGCTCCGGTATTGTTTGTTCGGAAGAAGGATGGTAGCCTCTGGTTGTGCATAGATTATCGGATGTTGAATCGAGCTACCTTTAAGAATAAGTATCCATTACCTCGGATTGATGACCTGTTTGATCAGCTCAGGGGTGCACAGGTATTTTCCAAGATAGACCTACGATCAAGCTATCACTAGTTGAAGATTAAGGAGTCGGATGTGCATAAGACAGCATTTTGGACTCATTATGGTCATTATGAGTTCTTGGTGATGCCTTTTGGATTAACCAATGCCCCTGCAGCTTTTATGAGTTTGATGAATGAGGTGTTTCATCCATTTTTGGATAAGTTTGTCATAGTATTTATAGATGACATCTTGATTTATTCTAAGACTCCGAGAGAGCACGAGCAGCATTTAGAGATTGTTTTACAAACCCTCAGAGAGCGGAAATTGTATGCTAAGCTTAGTAAATGCGAGTTTTGGCTTGACCATATTATATTTCTCGGACATGTAGTGTCAAAGGACGGGGTGTCAGTTGATCCGTCCAAGATAGAGGCCATTGTTCAGTGGGAAAGGCCTAACACGGTTACTGAGATACTGAGTTTCTTGGGTCTTGCAGGATATTATCGCAGGTTTGTGGAGGGATTTTCTAGACTTGCTGCTCCATTGACACGACTCATACGTAAGGATGTGAAGTTTGAGTGGAATGATGCGTGTAAGCGTAGTTTTCTCAAGCTTAAGAAGAGGTTGACTAGTGCCCTCGTTTTAACCCTTCCTAGCGGATCAGGAGGATTTATGGTGTATACTGATGCATCCGCTCAAGGATTAGGGTGTGTGCTCATGCAGCATGGTCGGGTTATAGCCTATGGTTCACGACAGTTGAAGGACCATGAGAGGAATTACCCAACACATGATTTGGAACTAGCCGCAATAGTGTTTGCACTTAAGATATGGCGGCATTACTTATACGGGGAGAAATTTCAGATATTTACAGACCATAAGAGTCTGAAATATATATTCTTACAGCGAGAGTTAAATTTAAGGCAGCGACAGTGGATGGAACTATTAAAGGATTATGATTGTGAGATTTTATATCACCCAGGTAAAGCTAATGTAGTAACAGATGCACTGAGTCGTAAACATGTTGGCACGGTATCTTATATGATGATCAGGGAATATGATTTGATTGAGCAGTTTTCTAACCTCAGCCTGACAGTTGTTTCCTCTGACCAGTATGGAGTTACGGCTAGTTTTTGTATAGAGCCAGATTTGATGGATCGAATCAGGGAAGCTCAGAAGAGGGATGATTATTGCATTAGGGTGGCCAGTCAGATTCAAATGGGAGTTATGTCAGATTTTGAGATTGGCACCGATGGGATACTGAGGTTTAGAGATCGGATATGTGTTCCCGGTAATCAACAGATTCGAGATTTGATTTTATCAGAGGCCTATACCTCTAAATATACGTTACATCCGGGTAGTACTAAGATGTACCAGAATCTCCGGAGAGTGTATTGGTGGCCTAAGATGAAAAAGGACATCGCAAATTTTGTTACTAGATATCTAACATGCCAACAGATTAAGATTGAGCATCAAAAGCCGGCAGGTACACTTCGACCATTATCGATTCCTACGTGGAAATGGGAGCATGTAACTATGGATTTTATTATAGGATTACCACAGACCCGGAAGGGGTATGATGTTATTTGGGTGATAGTAGATAGATTGACTAAGTCTGCTCATTTCTTGGCCATGAGATCTACAGATTCAGTTAGTGTCTTGGCAGATTTGTATGTCAGGGAGGTAGTGAGGTTACATGGTGTTCCAGTGAGTATCATCTCTGATAGGGATTCCCGCTTCACCTCTCATTTCTGGGAGAGATTTCAGGAGGCTATGGGGACCCAGCTGAGTTTTAGCACCGCTTTTCATCCACAGACTGATGGACAGTCCGAGCGAACGATACAGATGCTCGAGGATATGTTGAGAGCGTGTGCATTGGATTTTAGAGGCTCATGGGATGATCACTTACCCCTGGCAGAGTTTGCTTATAACAATAGTTTTCATACGAGTATCGGCATGGCATCGTATGAGGCTTTGTATGGCAGAAGATGCAGATCCCCGATAGCATGGGAAGAAGTAGGAGATCGTAAACTGTTAGCTCCCGATTTGGTCGAGCAGGCTTCTCGTGATGTACAGATGATTTGTGAAAGGCTCAAAACGGTTTAGAGTCCGCATAAGAGTTATGTAGATACTAAACGCCGACCCTTAGAGTTTGTAGTGGGTGATTATGTGTTTTTAAAGATCTCACCGTCCAAAGGTATAATGAGATTCGGGAAGAGAGGAAAGTTGAGTCCCCGATACATTGGGCCTTATGAAATCTTAGATCACGTGGGAGATATGGCATATCGGTTAGCACAACCACCAGAGTTATCAGGAGTGCATAACGTATTCCATGTCTCGATGTTGAGAAAGTACCATCCAGATCCTTCTCACGTGATTCGACATGAGCCACTGGAGATTAGAGAGGACATGAGTTACGTTGAGAAGCCGATACGGATCTTGGATAGAAAGGATAAAGTATTACGATCTAAGACGATTTCTCTGGTTAAAGTGCTCTGGCAATATCATAACGAGGAGGAGGCTACTTGGGAGTTGGAGAGTCTTATGCGTGAGAGGTATCCAGAGCTCTTCCAGTGATAGGTTCAAGTTAAATTTGGAGGACCAAATTTCTTAAGGTGGGGAGAAAATGTAAGATCTGATTCTACACTACTGTAGACCCAAACTTAATAAAATTTGAAAATGTAAATGAAGTAAATATTGAATATTGAGTTTCACTTGGATGAAAAACTCCTTAACTTGAGATGTGCATGGAAGAATGTTGGTAAAATAATGTCTGGGCGAGGATGTCGAGCAGCTCGCCAATGGGCGAGCAAGGAAGGCTGCTCGCCAATGGGTGAGCTAAATTGGCGAACAGAATGCCAATGATGGTGCCGAGGGCGAGTAGGGAGTTCACCCAAACGGGGCGAGGGCCCCTGATCGCCCATACTGAATGAGAGAAATTAAAAGCATTAAATGAAAGTGTGAAAGGGATTAATGGCAATAGGACAAACAAGGGCCAGCCAAAGTCTTGTGTTGAGAAATTCTTCAGGAATTAATATACTACAAGACAAAAAAAAAGAATGAGATGAAGACAATAATAGTGGCTGGAAGTGGATTGGCGTGGAGAGGAAGAGAGAAAAGTCAAGTAAGAAGCTATAAGTGGACTACACGCCACCTTACTTTCTGTACAAATTAGGTGAGACATTTAATGGCAAAAAGGAGCAACTCAATAATAGTGGCTGCTGGAAGTGGTGTGGAAAGGAAGGAGAAAAAAAGAGTAAACTAAGTCAAAAACGTGTATGAAAAAAATGAGCTATTGTCGCCTTTTTGCTGCACTTTTCTACCCGTTTTAATGTCGTTTCAGATGTTCTTTTGGTGCAATTTTCTTCATGAATTAATGCACTAAAAGACGAGGTAATGATGAAGGAAGGGATAAGGAGCAGATGGTGAGTCCTGGTTGGACTAACATGGCTATATAAGGAGGCTTCAAGAGGAAAAAAACGATGGAAGCAAACTTCTCCTCCTTAAACAACCTTCTCGCCCAATCCTTTGTTTCCTGCAAGTTTAACGTTTCTTCCATTTCCTCACGTACATAAGCCATGAAAACTCCATTCTTAATTAGCCAAACCTTTTTCTAATTGTTGAAGAGCTGAGGAATAAGCAAAGTAAAGCTAAGTAAGGCAAGGAAAACACTCTGTTGTTGGAAGAGCAACTTAGTTAAGGTGAGTTCCATATTTCTATGGTTCTCTTAATATTTAATGCTGGAATTCTATGTTTTACAATGTAATAAACATAGATATAGTCTGGTTGTTGCTAAATCCTGTTAAAATGTATAAGAAACATAATAGGCGAAGTAATTATCCAACAGCTCACTAAATAGGCAAGCAAAAGTAGGTACTCGCCCAAAGGATAGGTGAGGATAAATGATTGCCCAAAAAGACGAGAATGGCAAGGGCTATGATTGCCCAAAATGTATCGAATTGAGGATTGCCAAAAAGACTATATTAGTGGTCGCCAATGAGGCAAGTAGGATATGAAGAGGTCGCCAAGTGTTAATTTAATTGATAGGCGAGCTCATCTTTGAATAAAAGCCACGAGTGGCGAACTGAAAATTTATGAGCATGGCGAGTTGGGTGGTTAGGCAAGCTCTAATTGTTAGGCGAACTCGGATAAATAAGCCATTCCCTAATGGCGAGCTATCTTGGGCGAATGGCAAGCTATAAATTGTCTTAAGTCTCGCCTAAGAGTTGCAAATTATGGAAAGAAAAAAAATAGTAAATATTTTAGGAAATAATTCAAAAAGAAAATATTAAAGGTATTTCTATTTTACCTTGCAGCTGGGAGGCGAGAATTGAAAAGGTGAGTGAGAGGCAAGACTGCATCAGACTAGGTAAGAGAGATGTGTGTGTAGTGAATGCATGTCCTATGGAGTTAAAATTTATGAAATAATTGAGAAATTGTTTTGTTTTTGACATGCATTGTTATGAATAATCGTGTGCTTGGGCGAACGGATAATGGCGAGCGAGCCATGTGGGCGAGCTCCTTTTATTGTATTTGATATCGTAGGCAAGTAGCCTTGTGTTCAATATAAATCCGGGCGAGCCAACTTGGAGAACACCTTTTTATATTGTTTTGGGTCGAGCGATCCCTATTTTTATGATATGGGCGAGTTGGCCATGCAATGCCATAATGGGCGAGCCACTGGGCGAGCCAGTTTTACGTTTTGTGTTAAAAATAAGGCTGGCGGGCAAACACTAGTTCACCGTACCTGGCGAACTGCTCATGGGCGAACTGATTTATGAATATTTTCTCAACTAAAATGAATTATTTTTAATATTTTGAAAATAGAAATATGAAACTTTTTTTTTTTGCGAGTTGACCAATTGGTGAGTTGACCAATTGGCGAGTTGAACTATTGGCGAGCTGACCACAGGCGAATTAGCCATGGGCGAGCCAGTTTAACCCATGCCTTTCTCATAAGGAAAATGTTGAGATTACTGGCTTTTTTACTATTCAATAAAACCCTTTTGGAAATCAAATCATTTTGTGGAAATGATAAAAGTGATTTTTGAGACTTTAGGCCTGGAGTTCATGCTTTATCATTCATGTAATTGCGTGACCCACCTGGGGCGGTGGCTCGGGCCAATGGACCAACGAGTGCACCTCAGAGCGTCACAAGGCTGATAGACCCACCAAGTCATCAGCGGACTCGAAGTCACTTGGCAAGTGGACCCGAGGACCACCTATAGATTATGGTCATAGATCTAGCTGAGATAGCCGTAAGGGGCAGTGGCCTACAGGTGTACCCCAAAAGCGGAGGACCTATGTTCCTAAAGGAACAGAGCATGATTTATTTATTGCCTAGTCTCAACTTCTTGTTTTTTTTATGGGTTGATGGTTAAGATAATTAATTTGTTTTTGGGAAGATAGCTGTTATTTTATAAAGCAGCATACACCTTCCTTACTGAGCACATTATCGCTCACTCCCTATTTTCCACTCCACAGATTATTGGGTTCAGGCTAAGAGAATTACTTTACAGAGATCTGATATCGAAGGTATGTTGTATTCTTTTGTATATTCAGTAATATGGTACAGTACTACTCTAAATTAAAGGGAATGTATATACCTCTTAAGGTAATAATTTAATAATTCTTATAAAAGTGATAGGAGTTGATAAGCATCACAGATAGCCTAACCGGTAAGTGTGAAGATCGAGAATTTTCTAAATAAATATAAGGTATCCGAAAAATTTAAATTGGACAAATTGAAATCCAAATTAAATAAGAAAATGGAGAAATTAATTTGGATACTAGGAAATCCAAAATTTAAAGAAAAAAAAAAGGTATATATTTATATAATTATTAAATTATATTATATAAATATATTTTTAATGTTAAAGAAATAAAAATGTGAATAAAAATATAATTATATAAATAGATTATATAATATATTTTGACACGTTTTTAAATAAGTATATATATATATATATATATATATATATATATATATATACGAAATATATATTATTTAGATCAAAGTGTATATATATACATATATTTCAAGATAAAGTATGTATATATGTATATATATTAAATTTTAATAGTATATGATATATATATAAATATGATTTTATATATATTAAAAAAAAAAGAGGGAAAGGAGCGGGAATCGGGTATCCCGATTCCCTCCCAAATTTCCTTTCCCCTCCTCTGTTACAAAACAGAGGAGAGGATCATGCCGCAGCCCACCCCCGGTCAGTGAGAAGAAGAGAGAGGTGGGAGGAGGCGTCGTCGCCGGTCGAAGGGGGAGAGAAGGAAGTTGCCAGCGACGGAAAAGAAAAAGAGAGACAGAAAATGAGAAGGAAACCAAAAGAAAAGAAAACCGAAAAGAGGAAGAGAAGAAGGGACACGGTGGTGCCGGCCGATCCGGGCACCGCCACTCCCCCCACGAGACCGGCGGGGACCAGGGGAAGGTGAGAGGAGCCACCGGCGAAGGGGAAACCGACGGAGGAAGGAGAAAAGAGGAAGGAAAGGAGCCGAGAGCCACGGACCAGATCCGGCGCCGTCGCCGGTGATGGGGCGAAACCGAGGCCAGATCCGGCATCCTCGCAACCTCGGCAAGCTGTTGGGTGGCCGAACCGCCGGAATGGGTGGCCGCCGGTGACCGAACCGGTCAGCCAAAGTTGAACCGGCCCGACCCGAACCGAACCGACCCGACCCGACCCGACCCGGTTCAGAAAAGAAAAGAAAAAGAAAAGAAAAAGAAAGAAAGAAAGGAAAAAGAAGAAAAGAAAAGAAAAGAAAAAGAAAGAAAGGAAAAAGAAGAAAAGAAAAGAAAAGAAAAAGGAAAAAGGAAAAGAAAGAAGAAAAAGAAGAGGAAGAAATAGGTAAGGAAAATTAAAAGCCTTTTTCGCTATATGTTTGGAATTTAGTAGAAATTCTTGGATTATTTTCTAAATGAAAATATACGTCAATTTGTGAAATTGTAGCAAAACGAAAATGAGACGAATGGTGGAGTTCGGCAAGGCTCGGAAATCGGAAAGTGCGCTAAGCTTTGGCGAACAAGTAAGATACTTTTATAAAGCATTAGTAGCTTTATATTGTATGTGGGAATTATGATTTTTTTTTGATGCATTTATTTAATTGACTTTAAATGGAATTATGATTTTTATATGATGCATCAATTTAAATAGATTTGCTAAAAAATGCTAAGAGGACCCACAACTGATGGTGGGGGTCTTAGTAAGAGGTAAAATTGGTGAGAATCAACGGCTGCAAGTATAAATTGTGTTTCCCTTGCAGGAGGTTAGGGAAAATTAAGCCGTTATGCTGCCGAAATTGTTAGGAAAATAATTGAGGAAAAAGATTAAGTTTCTCACATAAATGGAATCTTGGAGATAATTATTGAAAATAAATATTGAAAGGATTTTATAGTATTACCGAAAGAGTTTGATATTGAAATCGATGAGAAGATAGATCGTTGAAAACGATAATGTGGTGAATTACATGGTTTAAAACCTTATAGAATCGATAAATCAAGTAATTTTAATATCACAAATGGTATCAAGTTGAGATTGAGGTGGAATTATTAATTAGACGGATCACGGATAAAAGTGATGATAATTATATGATGTAGCTTGGAAGAGAAGATCACAGTTGAAATTTCGATGGTCGAATGATTGGATTGTGAAGTTATTAACGGAGTAATGATTTCCAGAATTACCGAGTCCGGTTTCATGATTTTGAAATAATTTCGAAAGTGAAAATATGGACAAATTCGAGAGATTGAAATGGAGATTTAATTACGACACAATCCGATCAATTATGGATTCAAAGAAATGAGTGATAAATATGTGAAAAGATGATTGTGCTTATAACCTTAGAATAGATCTTGAATAATAAGATCGACAATTGCATAAGTTCGGATAAAATCATAAAGGCCACATGAAAATGGATTTGAGGATTTAGATACGATTTTGTGATAGTAAATGAAATTGAACCTCAAATCAAAAATGATAAACATGTATCAATAGATCAAATCATAAATGGATTTGATAAGTGACTATCGATTTTGTGATTCTGTTATCCTCGATGTCGATTCTGGAACAGATATTGAAGGATGATATTATTATTTGCATAAATTCGGTAACTTGATGACTATTTTAGAAATTGATGTTTAAATGCTTATCAAAACTTAGAGGATTCATACTAATGATGCGATCCTAATATTGATGATGAAGTGTATAAATGATTATAATAGTCAATGACGATCAAGAAAGGGTATTGAATACCGAATGGTCTGAATACCAAGTGATTCGATTTCCAAATGAATTGAGTACTGAGCAAATTGAATACTGAATTAGATGAATAGTGAATGAATTGTATAGTGATTTATTGGTTGACAGAAAGAAAGTCTTGAAATCGAATAATTGATGGTGATAAAGTTAAATGAATCGCTTTAGCGTATTTGATGGAAACATTACCGAAGTTGCATACTGAAATGTTTTACAGCATCGCATTTAAGCATGCCTTCTTGCAACTTGAAACATTTTAATAATGTTTATATGAATACTGAAAAGTATTGATTTGTTTTGAAATGAAAGTATATGGTAAATATATATATATTTTTTGATATATGAAGTCTCATACAGAATTTTACCATATGCCTTACATGATATTGAAAAGAAAGCTATAGATTTAAATGTTTTATGAGACTGTAGGCACCCTAAAAGAATTAAATTCAATAAAGCATAGTGGAAACCGCCTAATTGGAGCCTTGCTCATTAGGCAGATAGATATGCTTGTCCGACAATAGTCGTGGACAGGTCTCAGTCACGCCTGATCAGTGGGGCTGAGAGAGATGAGGTCTATGGCCATAGATAGCGCCCTAGTTGGTTTCCAGGGGACGATATGATTTTCACTGCTAGCTACAGTGATTTAAGTCTTTATTGATAGAGAGATGATAGGGATCTAGCCTAGTCTCTAACAAATATGATATGAAGTATAGAGTATGATTTTTATTGATATGAACTCTAGACTTGACATGATTTATACTGTACATGAAACAGATTTGAAATGAAATATGTTTTGAAACAGTACATGTTTTAAACATGTTTTAAAAGTCCATAAGATATGAATTCGACACTATATGATTTATATGTGATTTTGTGTCGAACATGGCATGATATGCGGTCTAGAGTATAGTTTGATTTGATATGAACTCTAGACCTGATATGATTTACAGTAGATGATTTAAAAGTATATGATAAATGATTTCGACACTTACATGATTTATATACGATTTTGTGTCGAATTTGAAACGACATGCGGTTTAGAGTATAGATTGATTTGATATGAACTCTAAACCTGATATGATTTATAGTATATGAAAAATGTTTTAAAACCGCACATGTTTTAGACATGCTCCGAAAACGAATACATGAATTGAAATTGAATATGTTCATATTATGCCTTAAAGGCAAACTTTTGAAAATGCATATGTTGAGCATGTCCTAAAGTATATATGATATGATTTGAAATGATCGCGGTTTATACAGAAAAATTACATGAATTGCATATTAAACCCTAATATGACAATATGCTTAGTATATGAGAATTCCATGAGGAATGTCATGACTCGATGGTAACGATATTTCATCTATATGAGGTCATGATATGTTATGAAACACGAATATAGAGATACACGAAGAGAATTATGACTGGGTACCACCGTGATTATGATCTACAATACGAGAATTGATAAGAGATGATACGAGAATTGATAAGAGATGATATGAGAATTGATAAGAGATGATAGAATACAGAAATATGATTATGAAATGAAAAGTGATAATGAGATGTATCGATGAGAAAGGATTAACTGTAATTGCATCCTTGTAAGTATTAAGCATTGCAGTTTAAGACAGTTTAATCCTACTCTTGTATTTATATTAGTATCTTACTGAGCCGTGGTTTTGCTCACCCCACTAAATTTCATCTCTTTCAGATTATTGAAGTTAACGTCTGCCATGTGAGCTGCTCAGTGGGCATCGGAGACGGTGTATGAACTTGGTACTAGTTTTCTGAGTTATATGTTCTTTATAAAATACTTGTTTACATGTAAGACTTAAATTGATGCACAGTACATATTCTGTTTAACAAGTCGGGATGTAACTAAGAACCGTTTCCGTGTTTGTTTAATATTTAAATGGAATGACTATAAGTCACCTAGGTAGTATAGTAACTACACTGACACCGAATACAAACCTTAAAATGAAAAAGAAAAATTTAGTCCATAAATTTGTAGACTAAGAAAAGTATAAGAATCGAGTGAAAGTCACGGTCTTCGGGTCGTGATAGTAAGTGAGTGTAATTAATAAATGAATATTCTATATTTTGTGGATTTGGGATGTTACAAAAATAATTCCCGAATTTCTTACCGAATTTCTCGGATTGTCTGAGTTTCCCGGGATTTTTCGTAATTTTCGAATTCTCGAAAATTTTTCGAATTCCCAAAATTCCTTTTCTCTTTCTCTTTCTGTTTCTTCTTTTTTCTTCCTTTTCTTCTTTTCTTTTCTTTTCTTTTTCCTTTTTCCTTTTTCTTTTTCTCTTTTTTTCCTTTTTTTTTTCTCTTTTTTCCTTTTCCCCCTTTCCTGGCCAGACCGGCCAACCTCCTTCACACCGGTTCTCCTCCGGCGACTGGTTCTCCGGCAGTTCGACGACTCCTCAGCTGGCAGATGGCGCGGCGAAGCTGTCGGTGGCCTCCATTCGGCCTGGATAGGCGACACGGCGACGAATCAAGTTGGTTTAGCTTCGGTTTCTTCCGCCTCTTGGTTCTCCCTCGTCCGCCATTCACCGCCCCTCCGATGGCCTCCCACGTCTTCCTCTTCCTCTGACGAAGCTTCGATGGCAGTGGCGGTGGCTGAATCGGCCAGCACCGCCACCTACTTTTTTCTTTTTTTTTTCTTCCTCGGCTCCGCCGGTTTTCGCCTCTGTTCCCGATTCTTTTTCCTCTCGTTTCCGTCGCCAGTCGCCTCGTCTTCCTCCCCTCGGTTCACCGGCGACGTCTCTCTCCTCGCCTCCGTCTTCCTCTTGGTAGGCTGACGGGGTCAGCGTCAACAGGGGAAGATTCGGGATTCTTCCCGATTCTTTCTTCCAATTTTTTTTCTTTTTATTTTATTTTTTAATTTAATTATATACATATATACATATATTTTATATATACATAATGCATATAATATTATTATTATATATATTATAGTACTATATAAATATATATTATATATATAAAGATATATATTTTATGTGTTATCAAAATACATATTTAGTGTATATATATATTTGTTTAATTTAAATTACTTAACATTTATATATTTTTATATAAATGTATTAATAATAATAATGATAATAATACAATATATATTGTATGTACAATATATATATGTACAATTCTGATGTAAAATCATATTTACGTTTCTTTTCAAATATGTATATATTTATATATACATACGATGTTGTATTTATATACATATATATTATTCGATTTTGTAAAATAGTGTATATATATATATATATATATTTATACACTATACATTACATTCAAATACATATGTATTTGTATAAAAATACACTTATATAATATATAATTATATAAACACATTTTATATTCTTTTTCTTATTTCTTATTTAATTTGGATTTCCATTTATCCAAATTAAATTTCCCTCCTTTTCTTATTTAATTTCCTTCACTTAAATTTCCAATTTCATCACTTCCTCAATTCTCGAAATTTCCACAATATTCCGATCTCATAATTATATTTATTTATTTCATTATATTTCCAATATCAATAATTTCCAATAAATGAAAAATTTACGGTTATCACACTATTGTAGCTATCAACAAGCAATCTTCGTTACCTTAGAGCTAGGATGTTACCTAGGACCATAGATCCTCATCATCTCCAATCTCAGTGATCAGCTAAAATCAGAACTTGTCAATGACAATGTCAGATAAGCCTGGTATTGCCCATATAGGAGTATCAACTACTCAGACATGTTCCCTTAGTGCTCTATTAGTCTCATAGTATAGTGAGATGCCATAAAAAAATGTAAACCAGTAGTCAACACATGTTTTGAAGTCTCGTATCAGTAGAATGTACAAGCAATTCATGCTCAATCTAGAAAACTCATATGTATATGTCGTAAGATCATATCATTTATATACTTCAAAACATGATGCAAGTGCGATATAAAAGCTTTTATATGTTTAGTATAAATCTTGTGTAAACTTAAATCTCATAAAATATAGTGTGTATAAAGATGTAATAGAATGATGCAAACATAAAGACCTATATCTACTTTTCATTAATTTTTTAAACTTTTACAATAAGGTGGAGTTAGAATATGTTTATACCAAGCCTACAAGAGAAACAACATATCCCTTGTAGCAAGACAATCACAATCACAATTCAAATACTTCTCATGTCATTTCATATACTCGTTCTTGTGTCATATCATACATTTTTGTCATATCAAATCACATCAACAATCTTATACACAATCACATAATTGATAGGTAAACGAATATACTTAACTTAGTAGACTCACTTCCAATATACTTATTCACATTAATATCATTTCATTTGCTTCATGTGTCTTATGCTTACTCTTTATATCACTACTTGCATCTTATGTAGGAAACTTACACTGTAGCTACTACTTGGAGCTTGCGTAGTAACTTACCAAAAACAAGGATTAAGCTCGCTCGTTCAAGCTTGGCAATCCGTGTACTATACACCACTAAACTGCGTCTTTACCACAACAAACACATATACACAACGTCATTCACCACCATACACTTATCACATAGTCACTTAGCATTAACAAATCATTACTTTGACTTAGTTACACATTAGCAGTAATGTGACAAAAATCACATTTGGATCTTTTTAAATTATTCCAATTGCACTATTCATATTAGTACTTATCTACTTTTCATTTACCAATGTCATTTCACCTTAAAGGTGAAATTACCTTATTGCCTTTCATTAGGTTGAATTCATAACTTCTCCTATACATGTGCAATTTTCACTTTTAAACTTCCATATCATTTAATTCATGCTCATTAACATGGACTGCACAACATATATCAAAATCTCCATTGAATTCACATAGTTCCTTTATAATACCCTAGTGGTCTAACCTCTTACACATTCAAACAATCATGATACTTCAAATTTAACTTCATATTTTTCATCTACACATCATATACATCACTCTATATCAAATTGAAGCAAAACAACCTCATATTAACTCTTATTCAATGTACCAAAAGTTGGTAAAAGACAATATACAATTTTTCTACAAATCTAGCTTGAAATCGAATTTGACATACCTTTAGTATGCCTAGGCAAAACCTATCCAAATAGTGGAGTTAGGCTGCCAAGTTTTGATATGTTGTGGAGGGAAGGATTTGGAACTATTTTAATGTAAGAACTTCAAATTATTTATTTTCGATGAATTAAACAACGTAATTTTGGAGACAAATTTATGTATTGAGAATTTAGCTTGAAGCTAAGAGGATTAAGAAGGTAAATTGAGAATGAGCATTTTATGGACTTATTGATTTGGACTATGAGAAATTATGGAGAATTAAAATTATGGGAAGATATAATTAGAGGATTTAATATGAAGACCACAAAGGAAATTAAATTATATGAAGGACTTTAGGATATAAAGTAATAATAGACAATATAAATTAATAAAAATAGAAAGTATGGAATATTAGTGGGATAAATAATATATATGAGATAAATTAAACTATTTAAAAATATATTATTGCTAAATATCAAATGGAGCTAATAATAATGAATAAATAAATATATAAATAATAGTGGGAATAAAATATAATATATGGAATATGGCTTCTTAAAGAAGTCTCATCAAAACAAATCCCACTTTCTCCTTGGTGTCACTGGCCATTTACATTTACCTTCCTCACTGTCCATCATCATCATCATCTCAGCAGCCTTCACCCCACCTTCTCCTCCCATTTTCTTCTGTACGAAGACCACCATTTTCCTCACTATTATGTCATCATTCGGTTATTCCCTTGTGTCGACAGTCAAGGTAAAGGAAAAACAACGTACAGCAAAGAAGAAGTTCAAGTTTTGGGAGCCAAAGCAGAGGAGAAAAGATTGAGTTCAAGCTGTCATTTGGATTTGGAAGGCTCGACTATTCAAGGGCTGCGTATTGGTAGTTCCTGACATGTTGAAAAACCATGGTCATTGGAGATAAAATGATCAGCTAAAAGAGAGCAAAACAAGGGCTGATCCAACAAGGAAGAAGGGGTTTCGACCACTTACTGAAAAGAAGGAAGAAAGGAAGAAAAAGGAAGAGAGGCAGCCATCATTTCAGCCTGAAGAAGTAACACGCAAGGAAGAAAGGAAATCGAGCAGCTGAGTTTAACGTGATTAAGCATTGGTCTTGGTTACATATTGGGAGGTAAGTGGTTGTGTTTTTGGGTGGTGGATGAGCAGTAAAAAAAGGACAGCATGCAAGTCTACTATAGCTGGTATTTGGACACATAAACAAGGGCTATCTTGGGTTCGAAAAGGGAGCTGAAAACGTGGAACAATTTTTGTTTGGGAGTTTTCTATCCATGTAGGAATCGATTAAGGGCAAAGAATGGTTTGACTGAAGGTAAGGTAATCTATGATTTGAATTAATTAAATTTAATTTAAATAATTTATTCAAGGAAACAAAATATGGTAATTAAGGCTGAACCATGGCAGGTTTATTCCTTTTATATTTGGGGTGTTCCATGTTGAGTGGAAGGTGGACAAAAGAAAAAGGGGCAAAGGAGCTTGGTTGGACGAAAGGCAAAGGTGTGGAAAAGGGCTGAACAAAGGTGCCTCTTATAGCAAAGATAAGGGCTGTTGGAGAAGAAAATCATATGAAATGAAATTGGTTGTTGAAAATCAAGAAGCTTGCTCCATAAATTGAAGAAAATTTCAACTGCAAATCTGCAAGAATCAAGGCTGCTAGAGAAGCTCTCGGTATTAACAAATAATAAAAGGTATAACTAAATTGATTATGAATATTTAAAATATGATAGTAAAGTGAAATGGGGTGATGAAATACTATTGTTAATATAGGTTTGAGTGAGAAAAGAAAATTGAAATAGGTGAAGGAGTCTTTGGCAACCAAGAGAGATGTTGCAAGGTAATGCACTTAAAGGGGACTTTAGAAATATACACTTCCTTAAGGTGACGTAAACTTACTTAAAATAAATCCATAATATAAATCCTATTATTTTTATGCTTTAATGTAGGAGGAAATGAGACAAGTAGAGGACATTAAGCACTTCAAATATTAAAGACCAAAGAAAAAGGAAATCAAAAGTGGTGAAAATTCAAGCGTGCAATATCGACACTTGTGCTACACATTAAGTTAAGGGATATAAATCAGAACGTAGGGGATACTACATAAATTGCTAAAATCAACTACCTTGTGGTTTATGAACCATATTTTCCTTGTAGGGGGTTTTTGATAAAATTAAGTCGTTATGCTACCAGATTTTTGTAAAATATTGGTTTGCAAAATGAGCTAAAGTTAAGAAAACGATTTGAAAATAACAATTTTCTAGCAAGTTTTGTTTTGAAAACGAGTACAAAATGGCATGATTTTGACTACATATGGAAACTTTATTCGAAACTCCCATTTTCATTGAAATCAACAAAGTTTCATGTTTTTAGGAGCTATATGTATGAAAATGTTTTGAGACGTGACTAACAATCACTACAATATTGTTTTGGACTACTGTGTGACCCTGATCCAGTCCACAGTAGGTAATGTTTTGGGCTACTGTATGATCCTGATCCAGTCTACAGTAGAGTTTCTATTGTTGTGTGACCTTGATTCAGTCCATAGCCAGCCCAATTGACACCTAATCAGTGTTCACTATGGACCCCTCTGAACTATGGCCATATATCAACTGCACTTTCTCTCACGAGAATATTTGAATTGCTTGATTATTGTTTAGTCGTTATGTCTCCAACTTATGATACATATATGTTCCTTTTCATACTTACAATGATTATGGATTCTGAATGTTTATGTTGAGAATGATGCTTTGAATTATAATGCTTATCTATGGTTTTAAATGAATTATTTTCTGATGCACTACATAAGCATGTTTTGGTTTTCGAAATATATAAATTTCGATTTTGAACCTTAATAAATGTTTTAGAAGTTTGCATATAGAAATTTAATATCTGTCTCTTATATATATATTTCTTACTGGGCTTTCCAAAAAGCTAACCCCTTTCTCCACCTTCCAAATTACCTACAGTAGGAATGTGTACGTGGGATGCTTTTACGTCCTTCGAGGCTTTTGGTACCACCTTAGAGGTATATTATCTACAATTATTTGATTTGCATTTAGACTTGCAATTTCAGTACTTTTAGAATATGAGGATGTAGCTAAAGGAATTATATAATATATCTATGTTTTATAACAATGCATGCATCTTAGATAGTTGTATATTTTGTTAATTGAAATGATCCGGAAAAGTGAATGCATGCTTACTTAAGATATTTGAATTGGGACCAAATATTGAAGGATATTATCTAGCTAATATAAATTTTTGTTTAAGAGTAGAAATTGAGACATTATGTATAGCCCAACAAGGTAAGCAGGAAAAGGAAATTTTTGGTTCATAATTTTGGGATAAAGGGTCATTACATTTAATGGGGGAAGAGGTTGAAAATGGCTGAAGGTGGGTGAAAAGTGGTAGCAAAAATCTAGTTACTTATGGGACTTATGGTTTTATTCTCTTCTCCTTTAGCTTCACGGTTTCTTTTCTTCACTTAGGCTCTTTCACATGGAAAATAAGGTGGTGGCCGATAACTTAATGATTAAATTGTCGATATAAAAATATTTAATTATTGTCCATGCTTATCAATTAGATCAATTAGCTTTATAACAAATATATCATGATTTTTCCTTATTTACCTTAATTACTTTATTCTCAAAATTTCTCATTGGTTGCTTTTTGCCATGGTAGGTGAGATTAACCTTGTCATGGCTGGCCATGTAAAAGGTTTATAGGTTTCGATCTAGTTTAGCCTTTTTGGGTCCTATCGTAAAATCTTTTGACTTGGAGTCTGACATCTCGATTTGACACATTAACATACTTCAATATAACCCTTAAAGTCAAACTACAATGTTGGTTTTGACTCTTAGCTCTAGTGACCTATAGGCAAAATTATCATTTTCTCATTTATTTCTCAATTCTCACAAAATTTTTTTATTTGAGTTCAAATTGCTGTAAAACCATTAAATTGACTTACCTGAGGCTATAGCTTATCAATATATTATGATTTGGACGCCTTTGGATAGGTGCATGCTCCCATTAGACTCATGAGCTTGCTCGTACGAAAGTTCAAAATATAGGCACCTAAAATAGAAAATTATCGATTAAGCCTCTTTTTACTATTCACTTATGTCATATTCAATCATGTACTTATGGAATTGTGATTCTTATAGTTATGATGGTGCATGCATGTGCATGTGGTTAATATGGTGTGTAGGGTTATTGGTTTAAGGTTTTTTAAGGTTAGGATAGGGTTAATAAGGTTTAAGGTTTAGGGTTTAGGAATAAAGTTTGGGAAAATGGTTTCTTAAAAGGGTTTAAGTCTTTCTAAGGTTTAGAGGGTGTTTATGGTTAAAGGTTTTTTTGGGTCAGTGTTTAGGGCTTAGGTTTGGGATTTGGGGTTTCATTTAGGATTTATGAATAAAGGTAAGATTAACATTTCCTAAGGTTTATGATTAACCACCAAAATCACTTTTGTATTATTTGTCCACCTCTTTTCCCGATTTTCATTTTGTTCTTGAAATTTCTGCACATTAAGAAAAATCAAATAAATAGAGAAAAATTAAATTAAAATTCTAAAATTCATCTAAAAATATACAATAAAGTATCCTCAAATATGATATTTTAAAAACTTATCATCTATCGGTAGCGGCGTCACAAGAGCTTAGGCAAGAGATAAGAGTAGGCAAGCCTTGTGTCAAACCCAAGCGAAAACACATAATTTCCTCCTGAAATTACCAATTAAAACACAAACGAACAAAAGAAGGCGGGCAAACGAACGGCAGACAATGGAAAAGAAGCCGCAAAATACACGGCAGACAATGGAAAAGAAGCCGCAAAATACACAGCCGCATGAGAACTGATCTTTTTCTACCAACTTTTGTATATTTGATTGTGATCCTCGGTGTCAGGCAGACGTGTGTAGCAGTTAAAACGAGTCGGGCTCACGTATTCCACGTTGTATTAATTTTTGGAATGAAAGACACAGCCCATAATTTATATTGTATTTATATTGGGTCCATACCTATTTGAACACGGCCTTGACGAAGAAACATGGAATAGACTACTTGTAAACCAATTTCTCCGTGTTGAAAATGTAGATAAAGTAAAACAGAATGGTCCCCGGGAATTCTATACATACCCACGTTTTACTCTTTCTAGCCCACTTCTTTCATTGTATTAGTGTTTATTTAGACAGTGACGCAGTATGAATAGCAAAGAAAAAAGGGGTAGATTAAACCAAAAAGGTAGATTTAGTCATTCTCAATGGCCCCGGGTGTTCCTCTTACTTATGGATGGGCTCTTTCCAAGAGCTTTCTTTTTGTTTCTTTTCAACGGGCCTGTTTCCAAGAATATGCCAGCCATGTTAAGGTTAATGCTCATGTCATCAGATGCTTGACTATAGATTAATGCGGTTGTATTCAATTTGTTCAATCAAACTAAATAATTTATTTTTGAGATTTAATTTCAATGACTAAAGTCTGTAACATCTTCCATGAGAAATTTCAAGGCCCTGAGATTCTTGCCGTGCCATGGACTAAAAACAAAAAAGGTTATTCAAAATAAACTATTGTGCTGTATTTTTTTAATTTGACTGTTAATTCTTCGATAGTGTACCGGATATCCTTCTATATAT
This sequence comes from Heritiera fomes, assembly GCA_032173925.1. Lineage (NCBI taxonomy): Eukaryota > Viridiplantae > Streptophyta > Magnoliopsida > Malvales > Malvaceae > Heritiera > Heritiera fomes. Next base: position 19,337,260 of record JAPDPM010000001.1, on the reverse strand, counting down.
ATTATAAAATGGCAATTCAGATGGCCTAGAAGTTCTAAAAATTTATATTATTTTGTAAGTTCTGAATAAAAAATTAGATCAAACGACCCGGGAAAAACCAGAGTGATGAAATAATTATGCAGGCATCCTGCATGAAATGCAAAGAGTTATGGGAACAATCAATGCCACGAGATTACTTGTTCTTCTTCTCCTATCTTACTATGGTATAAAATTTTGCACCACCACAGACACTATCACAACGTCTAACTCAATCAAAGATCCTGAAGCTATAACCTCCAACGGTGGGGTATTCCAGTTGGGGTTCTTTAGCCCTGAAAATTCCACAGAACGCTATGTGGGGATATGGTACAACACTGGCATTCCTGAGCAAGCTGTTATTTGGATAGCCAACAGAAACAAACCCCTCAAAGATCAATCTGGGATTGTCATGATAGCAGATGATGGCAATCTTGTGGTTTCAAATGGACAGGAGGAGATTCTTTGGTCATCAGACATTAGAAGTCCAGCGCCGAATACAAGTGCTCAGGTTTCAGACTCTGGAAACCTTGTGCTGAAAGCTAACAATGATGCAGCAAGCTTATGGGAAAGTTTTCAACAACCTTCTAATGCCTTTGTGCCAACCATGAAAATTAGTGCTAATATAAGAGCAGGTGAGAGAGTGCAGTTGACATCATGGAAAAGCTCTTCTGATCCATCTAAAGGTAGTTTCTCTTTTGGCCTCGAACCTCTCAACATTCCTCAAGTCTTCATTTGGAACAACTCCAAGCCATATTGGCGCAGTGGTCCATGGAACGGTCTGATCTTTACTGGCATAGAACTTATGTATTCCTTTTATCTTGATGGATTTAATTTTGTGGATGATAAAGAAGGAGATTTTTATTTTGTGTTTGGTTCAGTTAGCGAATCATTATTAAATTCATCATATTATTTTTTGTTAAATTCACAAGGGGAAGTAATAGAACGAGATTGGGATGAAAGGAAGAGGGATTGGAACATTAGTTGGAGTTCTCTGAGAACAGAGTGTGATATATATGGCAGGTGTGGGGCATTTGGAATCTGCGACTCTAACAAACAATCAATTTGTAGCTGTTTAAGAGGGTTTGAGCCCAAGAATACAAAGGAATGGAATAGAGGAAATTGGACTAGTGGATGTGTTAGGAGAAAAGCTTTGCAGTGTGAGAGAAGAAAAAGTGGCAGTGAATCTAGCAAAGAAGATGGATTTTTGAAGCTAAAGATGATGAAAGTGCCAGACCTTGCAAAGTGGTCACCTGCCTCGGAAGACAAATGCAAAGAACAGTGTCTAAGCAATTGTGCCTGTGTTGCTTACGCATCTGATGCTGGTATCGGTTGTATGTCATGGAATGAAACCTTAATTGACACGCAGAAAATGGCCATAGGGGGGATCGATCTTTACATTCGCCTAGAAATTTCAGAACTTGGTAAATACTTTTGTTATTCATCTACTTTTTTTCAAGTTTTAACTAATTGTGTGTTGTACTTGTAGTTTTATAATTGACAGAAATAGCTACAAGTTCAAAGTCGGTTTTCTTGCCGTTCAGTTTTGGCTACATGAAGTATCCATTGCTTTTTATTTGCAGATATAAAGGAAGATAGGCATCTGATTATCATAATAACTGTAGTTATTGGAATTATCATCGTTGCCATCTCTACTTTTTTCTTAGGCAGATGGATGGTCAAACACAGAGGTAATATTCCGTTCACCGAACCAGTTGTTCCCTAGTTGCAAACTAGAATATTGTGTTCTAATACTCTAAATAGTTTCTGTAAATGCTGCTATCGATTCAAGGGGAAGCATGTATAAAAATTTCGAGCGACAGCACTCGTGGGGAAAGCATAAACGATGTTAAACCCCAGCAACTACCAACCTTCAGATTCGAGGAACTTGCAGCTGCGACAACCAACTTCAGCCTCTCAAATAAGCTGGGGCAAGGTGGTTTCGGAACAGTGTACAAGGTAACTATGGGTTTTCAGGAAATGAGTGACATCTGATTCTCAAATTTACTGAGCTAGTTTTATTTTCAGGGAACATTAAAGGATGGGCATGAAATAGCTGTGAAAAGATTGTCGAGGGCTTCGGGACAGGGGTCAGAAGAATTTATGAATGAAATGTTGGTGATTTCTAAAATCCAACATCGGAATCTTGTTAGACTCCTAGGCTGTTGCATTGAAGGAGATGAAAAGATTTTGTTCTATGAGCACATGCCCAACCGAAGCTTGGATGCTTTTCTCTTCAGTTACACAATGCTGTTGCCTACCCTTCTTCATGTTTTTCCTTTAATCATGCCATCGATTTTTGCAACTTGAGAATTTTGTTTTGCCTAGTTTTCCATCTGTTAACTATCTATTATGAGCTAATGGTTTCTTTTGTTCTTTTGTCTTTCTTAAAGATCCAGCCAAACAAAAACTCTTGGATTGGAAACAATGCTTAAATATTATCGAAGGAATTAGCCGGGGGCTACTTTATCTTCATAAAGATTCTAGATTGCGCGTCATTCATAGAGATCTAAAGGCCAGTAATATCTTACTGGATGAAGAAATGAATCCAAAAATCTCCGACTTTGGAATAGCTAGGATTTTTGGAGGCAATGAAAATCAAGCCAACACAAGGAGGATAGCGGGAACATAGTAAGTAGCCAACTCTTCCACAAACTAAGAATGATGAGATTAACTCCGGTGAAATTAAAAAGGCTAAAATGATCATAAAATAAAAACAATTTTAATAAAATAATAATACAATATTTTTAAAAAGATAAAAGAAGTATTTTTTGTTTTGTCTATTATGTTGGAACCCACCGCACCATGGATCCGGTATGTTCCAAACAAAGCCTAAGTAATTTACAGCATTACTGTGTTGTTGTGGTAAAACGTAGCTCCATTGATGTTGGCATGCAGCGACTACATGTCTCCAGAATATGCAATGCAAGGGCATTTTTCAGAAAAATCTGATATTTTCAGCTATGGTGTTTTACTGCTGGAGATTATTAGTGGGAGAAGAAACACAAGCTTTTATAGCCACGAGCATTCTTTTAGCCTTCTCGGATATGTAAGTTTTAAGTTTTGTAGATCGTTTCAATAATAATAATAGACTAAACTTACAACGAAAATAATTTCATACATCAAGAAATGTGGGAAGAAAAAAAATTCATATAAACAGTTTAACATGATTTCAGATATTGGTTCATATAATTTATTTTAATTTATTGGGATAAAGACTCTGATAATAATGATATTTGCAATTTTCAGGCATGGCGGTTGTGGAATGAAGACAACATTTTGGCATTAACAGATAAAGCTGTTTATGACCAATGCCATTATCAGGAAATAGAGAGATGCATACATGTGGGATTGTTGTGCGTGCAGGAATTTGCAAAGGACAGGCCGACTATATCTGCTGTTATTTCAATGCTGAACAGTGAGATTGTAGATCTTCCTACACCAAAACAACCTGCTTTCAATGAAAGAAGTATTGCAGTAGACATGGAGTCCTCTAAAAATAAAGAACATAGATGCTCCATTAATGATGTGACTGTTACCGATGTTGAAGGCCAATGAGAAGCAAGTTCTAACAATGTATATATATTTTATATTCATATTGCATGGTTTTGCATGGTTTATTTGACGACTAAGTGATTGGACATTCATTCCAACATCTTATATCCCAGTTACTGAAGTTGCATAACGAGACTAACACCTTTGCACATTTCAAACGTAGAAACTGAGTGGAGAACTTACTGTTGCATTCACAGAAACAGTGCTCTTTGCTCTGACAAAAAATTTTGAAGCAGGATGCATTAGCTAGCACCACCTGATCTGCCAAGAGACTACCTTAAACGGAGCTATCAACCTGATGTTGAAAGGACATTGGTTCCTTAAGTAGATGGGCCGATGCAAAACCAACAAATCTGATAATAAAAACTACATGACCAAGACCAATATAGCCTGTGAAAAATCACTGTGTGCAAAAGCTTAAAGTCAGTTTTGGGGGGAGGGGGGAGGGAGGAGTTGAATGAATTGGTTCCATACTTCTAAAAACAGCTCAAGTACAAGATTCTCAAGTAGTAATAATAATAATAAAAATAAAACATTCTAATACCTTAATCGAGGAACTTAAGGTAACAAGTGACAGAAACGGACTAAATTTGGTTCTTTCACCTACAGCATTCCCTTCAGATGGTATTCATAATATCAATAGTTATTTTGTTGCTACAAAGCAAAAGCAAAATCATATTTTGCTGAAGAATTATTCTCCATCCACTAAAACTCTAAATGCTGGCCAGCATCAGAATCTTCTTGTGTAACGATCCTTTATATCTAAAATACGAACCAAATTTTTTCTTTTTCACTTACTTGGTTGAGCTGTATGTAGTGTCATTAATTAATTTTTAAACTAACTTTATATTAGCTAAATCAATATTCTTTAATTATCTTAGGTCCCAATCAAATTCTCTCACTAAGCATGCATTTACAATTTTGGATCATTCTACTTAACTAAATATATCTCCACCCAAGTTGCATGCATTGTTATAAACCATAAATATATCCTATACTTCCTTTAATTACATCCACATACTATGAAAGTACTAAAATTACAAGTCTGAATATAAAAGGGAATACTATACATCACATACCTTCAAAGGAAGACAAAAACCTCGAAGGACGTGTAAAACCCCTCGTACAAGCTCTTACTGCATGCTATCTGGAAAGTGGAGAGGGGGGGTGAGCTTTTTGGAAAGCCCAGTAAGAAATACACATAAAGAGACAAATACCGTAAACCATATGCAAGCATCTGAAAACAACTAATAAGTTCTAAAACATAAAGGATATTTCTAAAATAGAGAATCTTATCCAAAAATGAATTCATGTATTCTGAAAATCATATGTAAATCAAATCAGTATAACAGATCACTTAACAAAGCCATGCTATGCAAATATGTAAACAGTCGTCTTCAGAAATTGTATTACAATTCAAATCAAATCATAAAAATCCGTGCCAAATCATTTTCAGATTTCATAATCCAATTATATCAGTCCATATCATATCATTTTCAAATTTCAGAGTTTGAAAATCAAATATTCAGAAATCATTCAGAAATCAGAAAATAACAGAAAGTGGAGATGGCAGTAACTTGGTATACATCAAGCAGCAAAGATATCCCATAGGGATAATAACAGATAGACGTATGGCCATAGTCCAAGTGGTCTACAGTGAACACTGATCAGGTGTCATCTGTGACCGCTGTGGACTGGATTAAATCACACAACAACATAGTGCTCAAAATACATATCATATACAAATACTGTAGGCCCCAAAGGTTACACTACAGCCAGATACTATAGGCCCCGAAGGTCACACTATAGCCAGATATTGCAGGCCCCGAAGGTCACGCTGCAGCCAGATACTGTTGGATCCAAAATATACAGCAGTCCAGATACCGCAAGATGACGGTTAGCCAATGTCTCAAAACATAAGTTTCATAATTCAGAGTTCAAATCCGTAAGTCAAAACATACAGATATTTATAAAAGTTCATAAAGCATATTATTGCATAAAATCATAATTATTTTCCAAATATTTAAAAACTTAATAATTTCCAAAATATATAAAGAAATAGGTTTTAGTGCCATAATTTATAATAAATCCATAAAACCAAATTTAAGCTAGAAAATAAAAAATCTTTAAAATCATGCAATTGAATAAGCTTTCCATAAAAATTGAATTCTTTAAATAATTCATGCTAATGCAGAGTTTCATAAATCTAAATTCGAAATAGCATTTTCAAAACTCATAAAGATTCTGAAATCAATTAAAATGCAAGGAATTCCAAAAATCGAAAACTTCATAACTTTTCATAAATATTTCTAAAACACTAACGTTAGGTAATTTTCATAAAACAAAATTTACTTTAAAAATTCATGAATATACTAAAATCATGCAATTTAATATTTTCAAGACTGAATTCTTTAAAAAGTTCTTTTCTTAAAAAAAAAAGTTTTCTTAGCCTTTTAACCGAAATTGCAAAAATCAATATTCTTACGAAAATTCAATAGCATGACAATATCAAATTTCTAAAGTCTCTTGCAAAGCAAACACAGTTCATAAAACACAATGCAATTGATCTTAAAATCATTCCAGTATCTCCTACGTTCCTTATACATATCCCTTACCTCAATTCAGCACAATTGTAGCTAAATCAGACAGTCTTGTAATCAGTATCCCAAAATCGAACTGGTACAATATCAATCATCATTCACTCCTGGACAGCAAAATAATCATGTAAAACATTTTAATTTCCAAAATTACCTTCTCATCATATTTAGAAATCCTAGAAATCTCTCAAATTCCCTAAATATTTTCCAAGATAATTCTTATATCATATACACGATCACATAGTCACATGTATATATGTAACATCCCAAATCCATAAAATACATAATATTCATTTATTAATTACACTCACTTACCGGTTAGACTGTCTGTGATGTTTATCAACTCCTATCACTTTTATAAGAATTATTAAATTATTACCTTAAGAGGTATATACATTCCCTTTAATTTAGAGTAGTACTGTATCATGTTACTGAATATACAAAAGAATACAATATACCTTCGATATCAGATCTCTATAAGGTAATTCTCTTAGCCCGAACCCAATAATCTGTGGAGTGGAAAATAGGGAGTGAGCGATAACGTGCTCAGTAAGGAAGGTGTATGCTGCTTTATAAAATAACAGCTATCTTCCCAAAAAAAATTTAATTATCTTAACCATCAACCCATAAAAAAAACAATGAATATTATTAACTTCAACAGGGTTCTATAGACCCTTTCAGTAAACAAAAACCAATAAGTTGAGACTAGGCAATAAATAAATCATGCTCTGTTCCTCCAGGAACATAAGTCGTCCGCTTTTGGGGTGCACCCGTAGGCCACCGCCCCTCACGGCTATCTCAGCTAGATCTATGACCATAATCTATAGATGGTCATCGGGTCCACTTGCCAAGTGACCTCGAGACCGCTGATGACTCGGCGGATCTATCAGCCTTGTGACGCCCTGAGGTGCACTCGTCGGTCCATTAACCCGAGCCACCGCCCCAGGTGGGTCACGCAATTACATGAATAATAAAGCATGAACTCAGGGCCTAAAGTCTCAAAGATCACTTTTATAACTCATGAAAACCTTTTTTTTGAAATTATTTCACTCATGTTATTATTTCCACAAAATGATTTTATTTCCAAAAGGTTTATAAAATAGTAAAACAGCCCACAATCTCAACATTTTCCTTGTGAGAAAGGCACGGGTTACACTGGCTCGCCCATGGTCAGCTCGCCCATGGTCAGCTCGCCAATAGTCAACTCGCCCATTGATCAACACGCCAATTGAACAACTCGCCAATTGATCAACTCGCCCAAAAAGGTTTCATATTTCTATTTTCAAAATATTAAAATAATTCATAAATCAGTTCGCCAGGTGCGGTGAACTTGTGTTCGCCCGCCAACCTTGCTTTTAACACAAAACGTAAAACTGGCTCGCCCATTATGGCATTGCATGGCCAACTCGCCCATATCATAGAAAATGGGGATCGCCCGACCTAAACCAACATAAAAAAGGGTTCGCCAAGTTGGCTCGCTCAGATTTATATTGAACACAAGGCTACTCGCCCACGATATCAAATACAATAAAAGGAGCTCGCCCAAATGGCTCGCCCGCCATTATCGGTTCGCCCAAGCACATGATTATTCATAACAATGTATGTCGAAAACAAAACAATTTCTCAATAATTTCATAAATTTTAACTCTACAGGACATGCATTCACTTCACACACATCTCCCTTACCTCGTCTGATGAAACCTTGCTTCTCGCCCGCCTTCCTCAATTCCCGTCTGCAAAATTTTATTAAACCATTAATGCTCCCTTTTAGAATATTTTCCAAAACTATTTATATTTTCCTAATATTTGGGACACTTTTGGCGAGATTGAGTTCGCCATTCGCCCATAGAGCTCACCCTTCTATAATTTACCTACTCTTGGGAGCTCACCCAATCATTCTTGCCATTCATATGGCTTATTTGTGGGAGTTCACCCAACAAAGGAGCTCGCCCCAAATCCCACTCGCCTGCCTATATTTGTAAGCTCTTCGTTCTCGCCCTTTTTAGATCATTGGTGCTCGCCCATGCCAACTATCACTCTGATTGTCCAGATAGTTTGGCGAACACGTATGTCATCAACTCATGCAACTTTTAAGCTCGCCTCAACCGTTGGGCGAGTACTCAAATTCCTTCCTGATTCTAAATTACTTCCATAATATGTTTTGTTCTAATTTCTTATATATTCTAACAAGATTCAACTAAAACAAAGCCATATCTATGTTTATCACGTTATAAGCATAGAAATCTAGTATGGAATTATCAAGAGAACCATGGAAAATATGAAACTCACCTTAACCCAGTTGCTCTTCCAAAAACAGAGTATTTTCTTGCCTCCCTTAGCTTTGCTTCTCTTGTTCCTTGGCTTTGCAACACTGCAAAAGGGTTTGGCTAACTAAGATTGATGTTTTCTTGTCTCCTATATGAGAGAAATGGAAGGACTGCATGTGAGCTTGCAGTGAAAGCAGACTGGCGAGGAGTTTTCTGGAGAAGATAAAGTTGGCTAAGTTGGTTTTCTTCAGTTATATTCTTCTTATATACTCACTCAAATCCACTCAAATTCTACCACCTATTTCCTTATCCCGTTCTCTTCATAATTACTCTGTCTTATAACTCATTAAATGACAGAGAAATATGGCCATTCCATTAAATGGCGAGGTGAAGCTTTTCCACAGTTCATTAAGGAAAGTCCATGCCACCTTGTTTTCTTGCTGTAGTTTTGACTAAACTTTCTTTCATTTTTTCTCCTTTCTCTCTAGTCCACGCCACTTCCTGCCACTATTCTTGACTTTGTTTTATCTCATTTTGTCAAGATAAGAGAAGTGGCAAGAAGTCCACTATCAGCCCCTTTCCTTGACTTTTGTAACGCCCTCGAAAGCCGAATTTTCGGGCTAACTTTTTCCTTCACTTCCTATGTTTGTCACTCGCTCAGTGTAGCTAAAAACCTAATGAGTAGTCTTACTCTTATAATTGTTTAAGACTAGTAGTCTAAGGTCCCATTATAGTCTTCTCGTAAGACACGTCGAAAACAACACTGAAAAATTCCTCCCCTAGCCGATTATCTGTCCCCATACTAAGTACATCATCGTTTTCAACCTGTAGCAATTCCAAATCTCAAGATAACTACCGAAATACTTAACATCCATTAATTCAGTATATAAACATATCGAGATTACAACTTAACTACGAATCACAGTATGTTTACAAACTCGATATCTCCTAGTACTTACATCCCGAATCCTATACAGTGTACACAAAAGAATTTAGTCTGGGATATAAACAAAAGAACAAAAGATTATACCTTGGCTCAAATTACAGCTTTCTGCAGCTCGACAAAAAGACTCTCGATGAACCACGCTCGTGCCGAGTCTACCTGAAATAATCTGAAGTGGAGGGGGGTGAGCTTTGGGAAAAGCCTAGTAAGAAAACATACGCTAAGTGATATTAGATGTTCTACTATGTTCATGCATGTGTACGCGTGAATAAGTGCGTCAAAACTCATGCTTAAGTGTGTCTTACGAAAAGATGTAAGTTGACAAATCATTGTTCTACAAGCTATAAAAACACTTGCACTCACGCATTTATAAAATCGAAATACACAATCAAAATATTTCCAAGAGACAAGCATTCATTAATAAGATGGGGTAATATAACCGAGATCTTTGAAAATAACCGACAAGCCTCTATGAAAGCATCCACTGTAGCTAGCAGTGGTTGCAGTCCCGAACCAGATTCTATCCATGATCATGAATCATCCCAGCACTAGTGATCATCTAGTAGCTGAGGTACAAATCATGACTATTTGTCGGACGCTTGGAAGACCACAAAGCATCCAAGACCTGGAAGATCACAAAGCATCCAGGATATTTCTTGATAGTTGCCACACAGGCTCACTAAATGCCAAATAGGCATAATTTAAATGCCACACAGGCGAGTTCCACACAGGCTTAATAAATGCCACACAGGCGAGTCAAGTGCCACACAGGCAATTTCCAAGCATCCCTCGTCTCTTATGCCAAAATTCATGCAAAAATACTTTTATACGTATCTAGAGTATAGGAGGCATGAATTGTAGTAAACACTCTAGTTTTGATAACTTCATAGTACAAAACACATTTTAAAAAGACAATATGTCGGTGACAAGAAATAGTGCTTAAGATATATGAGGTTTTTAAATACATTGTAGGATTTAAATTTAACACCAAAATCCATTGAATAATTTCTAACGAAATTTCAGCATTATGACGGCATAGGTAGGACACTACCCAGCATTATAATCCACAACCAAATAACCTGCAGAAAACTCCAACCAACAGTATATTCATTCACAAATCCAACACAACTCAAATCTCAAGACCATTTGTACTTCAAACTCAATTCAATATGTATGAAATTCAACCAAGAATGCATTTAAACCCATAAGTATTAAATTACAACAATTTAGACATACACAACATAGTAGACTAATAAACATTTACCGTATATTCCCTTACCGTATGTGTACCACACAAGTGTTTTGTAATGCCACACCTTCACCCTTGAAATCTTTGCATTTCTTCAATTCCTTTCTTTTAGCTTTTTCCTTAGGATATTAAATATCCAAAACCTCTAAAAACTCTTCTACACCATGAATTAGCTCTTCATTACCATGCTAGTAATATAACATATATATATATATGTATGTATGTATGTGTAGTATCAATATGGTCAATCACAACTTAGCAAATTTTTCTTACCTTTATAGCACCAAGCTTAGTGTTTAGTAACACCACACTTGCACACCATGGCTTATTGTGCTCACAAGGAACCCCTTGTGTTTTCTTATACACCTACATTCACATCATGTTTAATATCACTCTCACAACATCAAGTTACCAATATATTGATCATATATATTTTATCTAAACAACTTAGATAAACCTTACCCTCCTTTTCCATGTTGGCTGAACCTTCCTTGTGATTTCCCTTCATTTATTTATTTTTGCTGCTCTTTACTCCTATCCCTTTTTCTTTCCTGCTATGATCTTCTCGGCTAAAATACCAAGCCTCAAGTCACCTTTGGTTTTGGCCTAGAGAACCCCTGTTACAGCCCCCAAAAATCCTCTCGACAGCCATTGCTTGAACCAGCATTTAAGGTCCCGAGAACTTCAAAAATTTCAACTTCTGGTCAGACCCTCCGATAGCTCTAAACCAACCCTGTCTCAACCTTCTTCAGTCTCCAATTGACGTCACCTCAACCCAGTTCTAGGCTATTTTTAGCCTTAACCCACTTCTCCCCTAAATGCTCTAATCTGATGCCTTGAAAAACACCCATTCAGCATCGGTTTTTGACTTCATTTATCGCTAAAGTCTAGCCTTCCCTCAGCTTTGTATATTCTGGTTCTCCAACAGCTACTCACACGAGCTGCTTTCTTCTTGGATCATCTAGTCCAACCTAAGAAAATGACACTTTTCAGCCAAGCTTGTTGCTCTTCATGCCTCCTTTTATCTTCTTCAGTTTTACCGAGAAAAGAGTACCCTTGTTTCAGCCTTTCTCGATTTCTTTTCTTTGCTTACGAGCCAACAATAGCAGCTTCTACCCTCTCCCCTGTTCACCGATAGCCGTGGCCTTAAACTCCCTCAATATCTCCGTTTCGCTTGGCTAAACTCTGCTTTGCACATTTCTTGGTTTCAACTGTGACGAGAATCCCAAGTTAATGGGATTTGGTAGATGAAAATGGCTTCCTTTGGAAGCCACAGACACTTTAATGTTATTATTATTATTATTTTCATCACATGCCTATTGCAACTATTATTTTTTTATATGATATATATCTATATATCTATATGTATATATCTATATGTATTTGTTGTCTTATATAAATATATATATATATATATCCATATCTTAATAATATGTGTGCATATATTTATATACATTAACCATGTGTCATTTAATTATACTTATTTATTATTTCATATGTATATTATTTTATTTTGTTTTATTGGTTTTCTTTTCTTTATTTTATTAACTTAAGAATAACAATTATGTTCTTACTAAGTTTACTATTTTACATAATTGCTATTTGCATGAAATTTCATGTTAGTTTGCATTTCTATATTACCAGTATTAATTTAAATACCTTTGTTTACTAAAAAGAATTAATATTTTATCATAATTGTCCATGGGAAGTTTGCTCACTTGTGCATTTGTTTCCTTACACCATTTTCCAAAACATTACTCCCATATTATCGAATATATTGAAATTTTTATAATTAATAGAATAATGAATATCCGAGAAAAATCTTGGTTGTCACAACTTTTCTCTTTTCTTTTCTTCTCTTCTCCTTGCCAACTCACTTCCAGCCAACGTTGATTGGCTATCTCCTCATCCTTTTCTTCATTTGTCCAACATCATTTATTTCCCCTTTACACTTTCCTTTAATGCTTTCATATGTTGCGTTAATTTCATGGAGACTATTGTAGTAAAAGAAATCAACTAGAACTCTTTTCTTCCCACACGTTATTGACTTTGTTTGCCAACTCAATATTTGGAATTTACGAGATAATTTCCTTTCTTGGCTATCACATAAAGGTTTGGTGATCCCAGAAATTATCATACTGTTGGCGATCACCTTGTATTGTTCTACTCGCCACATTGCCATGATTTCCCACAAAATTTTACTTTTATTTAGCTTTTACTTTTTCTCAATCCGTCTGGGCGATCAGGAGCCCTCGCCCACTTGGGCGAACTCACCTACTCGCCCTCGCCAGCAACATTGGCATTCTGCTCGCTAATTCTGCTCGCCCATTGGCGATCAGCCTTCCTTGCTTGCCCATTGTCGAGCTGTTCGACGTCCTCGCCCATACATTATCTCACCAACGTTCTTCCATGCACATCTCAAGTTAAGGAGCTTTTCATCCAAGTGAAAATCAATATTCAATATTTACTTTATTTACATTATCAAATTTTATGAAGTTTGAGTTTACAGTAGTGTAGAATCAGATCTTACAATATACTTGTAAATATATAGGCTTACCCGCTTATAGTCACATGTATATACTTGTAAATATATAGGCTTACCCGCTTACTCTTATCATACAATTTCAATCTAATAAGAATCTAACCATTCCTTATTCATTTCTTCATTCGTGGTAATGATTAATTTTCTTTACTATTTATATACACTCACACTTAATTCCCTATATATATATATCCTATTTTATTTTATTTATATCTATATATTTTTAAGCTTTAGAATTATTAAAGCATACTTTATCCTCATGAGATCATCATTTAAACTCCTTATTTCACTCTACATTCATCATTCAAAAATCTATAATAAACTGAAATTTTTACCCCTTATTATTTGTCAAAACCGAAGCCCCTCTTGTAGCCTTGAATCTTTATGGTTTTGGGAGCTGCCATGGACTTTAAGATGCAGCAAACTTCTTTCATTTTCCGCCATGCATTTTGTGTTTCCAAAAACTACTACACACAGATATAATCTACCTTACATCATCATTTATTCCCTAAGTATATTTGCTAATTGAAATTGTTTAAATCATGCGTGTGGCTAACCTTACCTCTTGGTTTAGGCCACCATTGCCCTTGATCAGCTTCCGTACCTTGTTTTAGGCGTTAGTTCGGCACCAAAAGGAAAGCCCCATTTTGATTCAATTCCAACGCCCAAAGACCCCAAAACTCAGCCTCCATCTTCATCGGTTCAGCCATTAACCACCAACCTCTTATCCAGCACTATTTCAACCCTCAAGAACACTCAAAATCAGCATCTAAACCCAGCCTAAAAACTCCCTTTGCACAGCCCCTGATCTCAAAGCAGCAATGATCGTCCATTATTTCCCTTATGTTAACGCTTAAAAATAAATAAATAAATAAAATCTTCAGCCCAAGAATAATGTCACAAGCAGTTTCAAAATCCCCTGTACATCACCTTTTCCCACCTGTACATAGCTTAAACAACTTCAATGTTCAATCCTCATTCCATGCTTTACAACCTACCATCGTTCAGCCTTCTTTCCACATTTTTGCCTCCCGTTCCCCTCTCTTTCCTTCACTCTCGATATCCTCTCTTCCTTGTGGTGTGTCGCTGATTGAAACCTAGCTTTGCAATTCATTTTATCATCCAAATCAGCCCGTATTGCACTCTTTTTCCTGCCTTTGACCAGCCCTCCATTTTTCTTCTTTAAGTTCAGCCCTCACTCACATTACACTCTTCAAAACCAACTCTGTTTCCAGCAGCCAAAGTGACAACCTAAACTTAAACTTTTCTCCCCAAAATCCCTATTTTGCCGACACACTCCAAGGCGAGAGCTTACTGCTGCTCACTACCCTGACCTTGTTCCTCAGTTTGCTTGAAATGAAACCTCTCTTCTATGCCTTCCTCGCCTGCTGCCTTCACCGATCACCGCTTCAATTTAAGTGCTCTCAATTCCTCTGTTTTTCGGCGTAAATGAGGGCTTGGGTGGGTAAATTACTAAATTTAGGTGAACACTATGGCTTCTCCAAGAAGCCAGCTATAGCATAAATAATATAATATATAATATATAAAATATAATACAATATAATAATATAATAAATGTGGGTTAGGTTTAAGTTATATGGTATAAGTATATATTTTATATTGTTTATATCCATTAGTTAAATGTCTATGGATATATATATATATATATATATATGTACGGATGACATATATATATTATTATATAGTTATTTGTTACATGTATGTATATGAAATTATATATTCTCATATACATATATTTGTTATGTGTTATCTCACTTTAACTATATCATTCACATTTCATTTGATAAATTTATAATATTTTTTTATAAGATTAATATTACATGTTAAATAAATCTAATTTAATTCAATCCAATTCATTATGACTCATAAGCTATTAAAATTAAGCTTTATTGATTTAATTTGACGGTCTTCACATCTTGGCCATTACATCAAGCTTTGTGTTTTCTTATATATTCCCTGTTTTTCATCTCCAATTACCCATATTTGCCCTCGGCACCCACAACTATTAGCACATTCGACATAATTTCTAACTTTACCCTAAAAATCTGGATCATCATTTTCTTTATCTAGTTTTTTAGGAACCGAAGGAGACGAAGGAGGAAAGGTAACACCTCTCTATCATAAGAACTGATGCATCTAACACTAACATAATTAAAAACAAAGATGTCATGGCATCCTCTCTATCATAAGAACTGATTCATCTAACGCCAGCGCAATTAAAAACAAAGATGTAATTACATGCAAATGCTTTATCCAATGCCCTGATCTGCCATTACGCTTGGATGGCAAGTAAAAGAGCATTGCACATAATAGAGAGTTAATACCTAAGTAAGTGAAACCAGCATGATTCCAATTAGCATAATATTATCTTTAAACAAAAAAACAAAATTTATAGAAGAGTATGACACAACTTATTCACCAAGCACAACAGAGTGACTTCCTCTAGGTCCAATTTTACCACAATGTGCAAATTACAAGCAGCCAAAGGCACAATCAATCCACATTCCATAAAATTAATTGACATAGGCAATAAATTGAAGTGAAGAAACGAGTAAATATTCAAAAGAAGAAACGAATAAATATTATCGTACTAAAATTATCAATAAAACTGATACAAAGCATATCATAATATGAGCTTATTAAAGCTTCAAATATTTAAAAAGTACCTTATTTGGCAACTCCAATCCTCAATTTTCACCACATTTTCATTCTTTGTGCATGGCATCCAACAAGAAATCCGTCATGACAGACTCAAAATCCGGCATTTTGGCGTATCCCGGACAATAATTAATATCAATGACTAGGTAATTATCCTTATTTTTACCATCCCTAATCACATCAAAATTAAACAGGTTCAACCTCAATTCCTCTCTTAGACCTTTCACCAACTCCTTCACCAAACTCTCTGGGGGCATTTGTAACATCCCGTTACCACAATTTTTACGTATTTCCATGCAACTTTACCGGTTGGGCTGTCTGCGATGCCATTAACATTCAACAGTAATAGTGATAAATGATAAACATTTATCTATTAATTATGGAATATGAAATTTCTTTTTTCATTATTCCTTACATCTGACATCCCCTATTAACCTTTATTTCACTAAGGTAGTACTGTATACATATGTCTGAAATGTAAAAGAGAAAAGACTGTACCTGTCACGTTTAACGTGCCATGCCTCAGTGCTTTAAGCATAGCTATACCCATCTGAGAGCTAATTCTCTCAACTCCATGCACTTCTTATCTTTGGAGTTAAAACAAAGGGGTGAGCGATTCATACGCTCAGTAAAGGAAACATATGCTACTTTAAATAAAGCAAAACTATATATCACAACTCATTGTTCTTTTCTTAACAATAACCCAGTAGAAAAGACAGTGGATATATAGTAAACAACTCTCTTAAAACACCATTCAAATCATGGCTAACAGTTTACTTTAAAATGTAATAAACACTATATAGGATTTCAACAAATCCTCACACGTTAACAGAAACTGGTAAGTTGAGACTAGGTAACAAATAAATCATGCTATCAACGTTCCCCCTCCCCCTTGCGAGAACGAAACCTGCCGCTTTTGGGGTGCACCCGTAGGCCATCGCCCCTCACGGCTATCTCAGATCTATGGCCATAATCTATAGTGGTCCTCGGGTCCACTTGCCAAGTGACCTCGAGACCGCTGATGACTTGGCGGGTCCATCAGCCCTGTGACGCCCTAGGGTGCACTCGTTAGTCTATATGACCCGAGCCATCGCCCCAGGTAGGTCACGCAATAGTAACGCATGAACTCAGGGCCTAAAGTCTCAAAAATCAAGTTTTATCTCATGTCATCATTTCCACCAAATGATTTGATTTCTTATAAAACGATAAAACACCAAAAACAGCCCGTCATCTCAACTTTTAAAACCTGCTCGCCCATGGTCAGCTTGCCCGATATGGCTTGCCCATGGCGGAGAACATGTGTTCGCCCGCCCAAATTTGCCCTTTAAATCGACAAGCAACTTTGGCTCGCCCTCAGTGGCTCGCCCATTAGGCAACTCGCCCCAAAACTTTCATATTTCCATTTTCGAAAAATAATTCATTTTTTTGTTTAACAAATCACACTTTGAAACCGTTCGCCAGAGTCAGCTCGCCCTTCACGGCTCGCCCCTGACTAACTCGACAAGACGGTGAATTAGTATTCGCCCGCCACTTAGCTTTTCAAAACAGAAACATTTCTTGTTAATAGCGGTTCGCCCGCCTTATATTTAAAACAAAGGCCGCCCGCCCAAACACTTTAAAAAGTGTTCGCCCGGCTATGGCTTTACCCGGATTTCTCTTTAAAACAAGGGCACTCGCCCATTTCTCGTAAAAGTGAGCTTGCCACTCGGCTCGCCCGACTACGGCTTTCCTATAAAAGGGTTCGCCCACCCTTAAGTCTAAAACGGTATATAAAATTATAAAATGGTTTGGCTCGCCCGCCATAACCAGTTCGCCCTACATAAAAATACAAGGGCTTGCCCAACATAAACAGACAAGAGATCGCCCACCCTGCATCAGTTCTCCAGAAAATAGCATAGGGGTCGGCTATCAGCTCGCCCGCGATCAAACAATTTATTAAAATAAATACATGCCATAAACCAAAAATAATTTCTAAATATATTTTTTATAATATTTCTACTCCACAGGGCATGTATTTTACTTCACATATATCTCCCTTACCTGGTCTAACGAAGCCTTGCTTCGCCCTGCTTCCTGCTCGCCAATTGTCATTTCCCATTCTCGGCTGTAAAAATGATTTATTAAAATTATTAATATTTTCCTTTTCCAAATTTCTAATATATTATACGACTTAAAATCAACTCGCTCGCCCGCAAAGGGTCTTATTCGCCATTTCGATCTCGCCATTCTTCAATGGCTTACACACATTATCTCGCCATTCACATTGGCTTATAGGTGGGAGTTCGCCCGCCATTTATACTCGCCCATTTACACAGAATTTACCTTGGCGAGTTCCTTATTATCTACTCGCCTCATTGGCGATTACTAATTTTCATTATTGGCGAACACAATAGTCGCCATTCTCGTCACTTATTCCATTATTTTCCTTGTTTCCATATTCTTTAAAGATCTAACTAAAACAATGTTATATTCTATGTTTATTACTTCATAAAACATAGAAATCTATCATTGAGCATCAAGAACACCCCAGAAAGTATGAAACTCACCTCAACCAACTGTGGCCTCCTTTTGCTTATTCCTTCTGCTCATCACACTAAGAAGGAAAGGTTTGCAAGCTGGTTTATGTGTTTGGCCAACTTAAGGTTGAAGTCTAGTAAATCAAGCATGGCAGTGAAATGGAAGAAACAGAGAAATGGTTTTTCGTGAAGAAGCTGGAATTGGCTAACTCGTTTTTCCTCAATTGTCTCTGCTTATATAGCCATGCTCAGCCAATCAATAGCCACTGTCTGCCTCTTATCCTGTTTCTTTCATCATTCCTCACGTCTATCATGCATTTAATGCATGTAGAAAACTGAAGCACAAGTGGCGTGAAAGTCTCCCTTTCACACTCTTTTTCTTCTGTTGCAGACTTTGTTTTACTTCTCAACCAATAAGGTTAATTCCTTACTGACTTTAACATCTTCACCATTAATTGTCTTCAACCGTATCACTTACAAGTCAATTTTGGCTGCTGATTGTTTTGAAGCCATTTTCCTTTGTCCACACAAGCTGATTCCCGGTCTCCACCTCTTCTTGAGACCTCAGCTTGCCACACTACACCAGTTCGCCAGCCATTCAGCTTGCCAGCTTAATCTTGGCAATTACAAGTCCTCGCCCATTTGGGCGATTGTCACATCAAAGAGGAATGTCGAATTCACCTATTCGCCCTTGATACATCCAATTCGCCATCACCATTGGCGATCTGCTCGCCCATTGGCGAACATCCTTTCTCGCTCACTCGTTGGCGAGTTATTCTGTATTCTCGCCCATACATTATTTCACCGAAATTGCTCCGTTCTCATCTCATGATAAAGAGCTTTTCATTCAAATGGAAATTAATATCCCTTATTTATTTAATTTCCATTATCACTTTTATGAAATTAGACTCTACAGTAGTGTAGAATCAGGTCTTACAGCATTTCTGTCTTTTCAAAATCGCATCCTTCTCCGCCACCGTCACCAGCTGCAACTAAATTCGAAACCTGGGAAAACGGCAATGAACCTTTCAGCTTTACCATTTTTTCCTCCGAAATATCGGGTAACGAGCTCCTTTTCACGCAGCGCTTCAGGGATTGCCACGAGCTTCAGGGATTCGAAGAATTCATGAATGAAGTGTTGGTGATTTCTAAACTTCAACCTCGGAATCTTTTTAGACTTCTAGGCTGTTGTGCTGAAGGAGAAGAAAAGATGCTGGTCTACGAGTACATGCCCAAAAAAAGCTTGGATGCATTTTTCATTGGTTAGAACATGCTATTATCAGTTTTGTGATAACCGTGATTTTCGACACCGATTAATAAACAAATATAACTTAGACGAGTATAAGTTATATTAAGTATTCGAGAGTTATAGGAATAAATTAATTAAGTAATGTTTTAATTTTAGGAATTTCAATTAAAATGATATTTTATGACTTAAGTTAGGGAAATAAATATATATGTACATTAAATAAAATAATATATATGTATATTAAAGGGATAAAAGGAATATATACATATACGTTAAAGAAATAAAAGAAATAAAATACAAAATAAATACATAAAATATTTATTATAAATATAAATTTATTGATATAAATCATATATATACATATATAAATAAATAAAATAGCTAGACAAGCTTCAAAGGAAACTTGTCTTGGTTTAGTGGCCAAACCCTCTGCAAACTACAGACGTATAAAAATAAAATATATAAATAAATAATATGTAAGTAGAGAAGGAGAACCAAACCCACGTAAGTTGTCTGTTTTGAATTTATTGGCTTAAAAACAAAGTCAAGTGACAAGAAAAGAAAGTGAAATGATAAAATAAATATATAAACTGATTTGACAATTGAATACATATTGGGATACGGGTGTGGCTTTCTTGAGAAGATTGGAGAACAGTTACTCCACTAACATCATTTTCCACCGGCCACTTTCATCTTTACTATCACCGTTCATCATCATCACTATTGTCTTAACAACAGCCGCTTCAATCCTTCTCTTTTATTTTCTGTTGTACGAGAGTTTATCATTTACATCCTCACGAGTTGCTGCAACTTAACCGCCTTTTGTATCAACAATAAAGGTTAAAGGAAAGAGTGATTTGGAGAGTGAAAATCGAAGAGCAGGGGTGAGGTAGGAGGGTTAGGCGAGGAGCACATAGGCAAGGAGGAAATAGGTTTCAGTTCTGGGCTACAGCAAGGAATGTGGCTGTTTACGGTGGCTGTACAAGGTGGAATCGATGGCCTGAAAATATTATAAAGGGGAGCTGCTGCGTGACTGTTTTGGTGGCTAAAGAAGCACCATTCTCGGCTTAAGGAAGCTCTGTTTAGCTACTGTAAGTGGCTACTTCATGAGGTATCAGACCGTTATGGAGTTGTTGTGGAAGTGTTTTAAATGTTGGAAATGGGGTCCGTTTGAAGCAGGTTGCTACGGTTGAAGCTTAAGGTTGTAACCCGGTGCTATTTTAGGCTAGAAGAGTAGGTCATGCGTGGCTTTTCCTGATGGTTTTGGGCATGAAAACAGTAGCTAGTTAAGGTGTGTTAAGGCTTGCTCGTAATGTAGTTTAAGGAGCCAAAAAGGGGTTTGAAAACAAAGGTTGAAGCTGGTCGGTTAGGGGCTAAATGGAAGGCTTTCACGAGTTGGTTTAAGTTGGCTTGTAGGTTGTGAAACAGGGGTCAGAACCAAGGACTGAAAACATGGTGGAAGTGGACTGTTTGTGAGGTGTGAAGCAGGTCTGTTAAGGGCTATTTTACAAAGCTGTTACGATGATGCTTGGACATTAAATAGTGGTGATATTTCAAATGCTTAAGAGGGTGTAACCAAGGAAAGATGAGCTGCCAAGGTTGTTCACGCCAAGGAAAGAAAGAAAAGTAAAAGGAAATAAAGGTGAAAATATGATATCTTGCTTGAGCTTTAGAATCAATATTTGTAAGAAAATTTTTATAGCAAGCCTCGAATTTTTATAAGTATAATATAGAATTTTAGTTAAATGGTACTGAGTCAATTTATGATGTTTGAATATGTAGTGCGACAAATGGAAGACGGACGATTGTCTAGCTAATCTTGGTGTGCGCTCACGCTAAGCTTGGAGTAGGTAAGACTTTTATACAAGTCCGCGGTAGATTTATATTGTGTAGACTATATAGGATTACTAAATTGAATGATTATACAATAGAGCATGAAATTGAATAGAGAGTCGGTAATTATATGGTTAAATGTTACATTATGGAATTTTCAATTGAGTCAAATAGATAGTGATGATCCGAAAATTAAAAATATTTAAATGACTTTTCTGCGGTTCGGGAGTAAGTTGGTGAGTGGGATTATACAAGCTCAATTGTTGAATATCGACTACAGGACTGCTAGATTTGATTTCGATTGTGCTTGATTGAGGTAAGGGATATGTATAAGGAACGTAGGAGATACTGAAATGATTTTAAGATCAATTGCATTATGTTTTATGAACTGCGTATGCTTTGCAAGACTTTAGAAAATTGATACCGTCATGCTATCGAACTTTTGTAAGGATATTGATTTTTGTGATTTCGGCTAAAAAGCTAAGAAAACTTTTTAAGAATAAAACTTTTAAGGAATTCAATCTTGGAAATATTAAATTGCATGATTTTAGTATATTCATGAATTTTCAAAGTAAATTTTATTTTATGAAAATTACCTAAAGTTAGTGTTTTAAAAATATTTATGAAAAGTTAAGAAGTTTTCAGATTTTTGGAATTCCTTGCATTTTAATTGATTTTCAGAACCTTTATGAGTTTTGAAATTACTCCTCCGAATTTGGATTTATAAAACTCTGAAACTATGAAACTTACGTTTTGAGACACTGGCTAACCGTAATCTTGCAGTATTTGGACTGCTGTATATTTTGGATCCAGCAGTATCTGGCTGCAGCGTGACCTTCGGGGCCTGCAATATCCGGCTATAGCGTGACCTTCGGGGCCTATAGTATCTGGCTGTAGTTTGACCTTCGGGTCCTACAGTATTTGTATCTGATATGAATTTTGTGCACTATGTTGCTGTGTGATTTGATCCAGTCCGCAGTGGTCACAGATGACACCTGATCAGTGTTCACTGTAGACCACTTGGACTATGGCCATACGTCTATCTGTTATTATCCCTATGGGATATCTTTGCTGCTTGATGTATACCGAGTTACTGCCATGTCTCCACTTTTTGTTATTTTCTGATTTCTGAATGATTTCTGAATATCTGATTTCCGAACTCTGAATATGAAAATGATATGATACAGATTTTTATGATTGAATTCTGAAATATGATATGATTTCTGAAGACGACTGTTTACATATTTGCATAGCATGACTTTGTTAAAGTGATCTGTTGTACTGATTTGGTTTACATATGATTTTCAGAATACACAAATTTCTTACTGGATAAGATGCCATATTTTAGAAACATCCCTTATGATTTAGAATTTATTACTCGTTTTAGATACTTGCATATAGTTTACGGTATCTGTCCCTTTATGTGTATTTCTTACTGGGCTTTCCAAAAAGCTCAACCCCCTCTCCACCTTCCAGATAGCATGCAATAAGAGCTTGTACGAGGGGTTTTACACGTCCTTCGAGGTTTTTATCTTCCTTTGAAGGTATGTGATGTACAGTACTTCCTTTTATATTCAGACTTGTAATTTCAGTACTTTTATAGTATGGGGATGTAATTAAAGGAAGTATAAGATATACTTATGGTTTATAATAATGCATGCAACTTTAGTGGAGACATATTTAGTCAAGTAGGATGATATGAAATTTGTAAATGCATGCTTAGTGAGAGAATTTGACTGGGACCTAAGGTAGTTAAAGGATATTAACTTGGCTAATATAAAGTTAGCTTAAGAATTGATTACTGACACTACGTACAGCCCAACCAATTGTAAGAAAAAGGAAAAAGTTAGTCTCTATTTTGGTAAAAAGGGATGTTACAAGTTTCTAATCTGGGACATTGCTTTTGTTCCGAAATTCAATGCCCTTTTTCGCAACATTGTCCAAATTAACTCTCTGGATGTTTCTTTTTGATTTTCTTTTTCTCCTAAAAAATCCAGCCAAACAAGAGCTCTTGGATTGGAAAAAACGCTTCAATATTATCCAAGGAATTAGTAGGTCTCCTTTATCTTCACAGAGACTCTAGATTGTGAAACATTTATCGAGATCTAAAGGCAAGTAACATCTTATTAGATGAATATATGAATCCAAAAATATGGAACTTTGGAATGGCTAGGATTTTTGGAGGCAATGAAAATTAGGCAAACACAAGGAGAGAGTCGGAACATAGTAAGTACAATCTTCTTGTGCCTAAATAATTTTCAACAGTCAGATTACAAACTACATTCTGAAATATGGCTGTTTTTTTTCCATTAAATATAGTGGCTACATGTCTTCTGAATATGCAATGGAAGGACATTTTTTTGGAGAAATCCGAAGTTTTCAGCTATGGTTTTTTATTACTAGAGATCATTAGGGGGAGAAGATAACAAAAAGCATTCTTTGAGCCTTCTGAGGTATGTAAGTTTATAAGATCATGGCCTTTGTTTAGTAACAAACTAACAAAAGATTAGCTTTCAAGGTAAAACAGTTTAATATATACGATAATATTTTCAACTTTCAGGCATGGCAATTGTGTAATGAAGACAACATTATGGCATTACCAGATAAGGTCGTGTATGATCCATGCAATCGTCAAGAAATAATAAGATGCATACATGTAGGACTGTTATGCGTCGAAGAATCTGCGAAAGATAAACCAACTATAGCTGTTGTTATTTCAATGCTTAATAGTGAGATTGTAGTTCTTCCTAGTCCTAAACAACCTGCTTTCACAGAAAGACAGATTGCATCCGATACAGAATCCACTCAGAATAATCAAAATAGATATTCTATAATGATGTAACTGTTACCAATGTTAAAGGCCGATGGAAGCAGGTTCTATAAGTGTATATACATTTTACATTCATGTTGCAGATTTTATTAATGACCAGTCACAGATAATTTACTATTAAATCTTATTTTTGTTGTCTTGAAGCTCCAAAATTCTGCTAATGCCTTTACATTGAAATTGTGGAATGGAAGCTTCCATTTCGTTTCCTTTTATCATGCATTTTCTGAGAAAATCCCCGGTAATGTAAAGGAATATTGGAAGGCTCATGGCTGTGCTATCAAGTTATTAAATGCAAATTCAAATCAGTTTGCTCCAAACCAAATAAATTTGAGTGGATATAGTTAAAATAACAATAGTCGCCTAGGCATTATCCTCCTTGGGAAGTTCAAACCTCGAGAATTTAGTCAAGCTGGTGGGAGGGAAAAAACAACATAGGGGACTTGACTAATAGATTAAGAAAAAGGAAAAACAAAGAAAAATTTCAAGGTTGACTAAAGCATTAAACAAGATTTTTATCATGTGACTATCATTAATTCAAAGAAGGTGTGTAGAATTATTCAAACTTGTAACAACTTTGAATTATTCATTCAATGAGTTCTAACTAAGTTAGCTTGATCAGGATTTTACAGACTGAAAGAAAATTTGAGCACTCAACAATTCAGCAAATATGCATGTCCTCTCGCTAATGAAGAATATGTGAGTAATGTGCGGCTTGACCTTGTATGAAATTTTCATTATCTATCCTGCTACTGCGGGAAACTTGGCACTCCCATGAGACAATTTCGTCATCTAATCCATCAAACATCCTGAAGATATAACCTCCAACATTGGACTATTTCCAGTTGGATTCCTTAGCGTTGCTAATTCTACTAATCGCTATGTCAAGATAGGGTACAATAAAGCCATTCCAGAGCAATCTGCCATTTGGGTAGCCAACAGAAACAAATCCCTCATGAATGACTCTGGGATCTTCGTGATATCCAAGGACTGGCTGTTTTGAGTAAATGTTTAAAATCTAGAAGCAAATGTCAGTGATGAGGTTTTAGACTTGGAAACCTTGTCTTGTAAGATAATATTGATGCAGTAAGCTTATGGGAGAGTTTCCATTGTTAAGTAGTTTAAAATTTGAAGTTTGAAATTTAAGTTTAATTTGTAAAATTTATGATTCATAGATATTGAATAGATATAATTTCACAAAAAGTTATGTCTAACATATATAGTTAGTCTCAATAAACATAATTTTTTTGATAATTTGTCAAATAAAGATAACTAGCTCCAATTAATATCATTTATCTAATAGTTATGTCCAGGGTTTTAAATTGCAGTCACGGTCACGTTTTCCGTCACTTTACGTTTGCGATTGCAGACATAATGGATGAAAATACGGTTATTGTGTCCATCGTAGTCATGAATTTTTGTAAACTTTGCATAACTCACTATAAAATGAAATAAATTATAATTGTAATCACATAAGAACTCTTATCTTATAATATTTTAAAAAATTAGAAAATTTTAATTTTTTTTACATTTTTTTTGAAAGGCACTATTTATTGATACAGGGAAAAGTTACAATAATAACAGAAAGAACATCAAAGTCTGCAGCAGAGGTATTGACATGAAACAAAGAGCAAAGAAACCAAGAACTCTATCCGTCAAAAACCTGGTGGGAAACCCAACACAAAGACAGGAAAAAGCCACACTGCACGAACAACAAGCCAAAGTGAGTGAATAGCAGCTAAGCACATTTTAGCTGGGAAAACAAAAACCAAACAGCAGCCAATATTTCAATAGAAAAAAGCACAGGCATATGATAAGTGAAATTACTAACATCTTTTTATATGATAGCTAAAATGTTAAATACATATTAAGTTGTTCAAATATATCCATCAATTTTATGAAACATGCTACAATAACTATATGAGAGTAACATATATGTGAAATCAAGTGTTTCTAAACTCATAAAGTATTTTAGTTAAAAAATAATAGAAAAAATTTTAATATATTATAGTTCACAAAATTGCTTTACCTCCCAAACATATAAAAAGAGAAAAAACCAATTTTGGTTTTAAAGGAATTTAACACGTGCCAAAGAGTAAAGTCCCAGTGGCATCGTGGCAAGCCTCAAAATCCCCCCCACCCTATTAGTATTCTCCTCTAGTTTGTCTTCTTTTTAAAGGTGGCAAATGGGCGGGTTGGATCGGGTTTGGGTTGGATCATTTTGAGTTAAGGAAAAATCAGATCATTTCGGCTTTGGATCATTTCAGGTTCAGATAAGGTCGGGTTTGAGTCAAGGAAAAATCGGTCTATTTCGGATTCGGATCAATTCGGGATCGGATAAAGTTGGGTTTGGATTAATTTGAATTCGGATCAATTTGGGTTCGGATTAGGTCGGGTTCGGGGTCGTTGACTTTTTTAGTCAGTTCGGGTTGGTCAGATTTGGATTCAGGTCGATTGGACAGGTTTATTGGGTTAAGTCTTGATCATCTTGATGTGATTTATCTGATATGAAAATCAATTGAAACCATATTTCTAAGAATTACAAAACTCATGAAAATAAAAATTTCTTCTTACATGACCTACAGTACAATTAGGATTGAAATAATCAAAATATTTAATAATCTGTATGATAGTTTTGTTTATAATATATTTACCAATATTCATAAATTAATTACATTTTTTCATTTTATTTTTATTATCTATAATAATTAATAACTTTATGAATCAATGTGATTTAATAATCCCTACTAAATATCATAAAACAGTATTATATATCTCTTTAATTTATCTTTATTTTTTATAGAATAATTGGATACATTAAGTGTAGGTGATATAACTTCTATACTCTATTATAGATTATGATAATATTAAATTTAAGTTTAACTCTTTTCAGGTTTTGATAATTTTGGATTTAGATCAATTTAGATTCGAATCAATTTGGGTTCGGATCAATTCGGGTTCGGGTTAATCTAAATTCGGATGAATTTGGGTTTAGATCAATTCGGGTTCGGATCAATGTGAATTCGGATAAATTTGGTTTGGGATCAATTCGGATTCAGATTGGGTTGGATTTGGATTGTTGAATTTTTTAATCAAATCGGATCGGTCAAGTTTGGATTCAGGTTAATTGGGCGGATTTTTCAAGTCGGGTCGACTTTTGCCACCTCTACTTCTTCTTTAATCTCCTAACTCTCACGTCCCCTCCTAACCAGCTTTAGTTCCATTTTCTAATTTTCATCTCCATCCAAGCAATCATTTCCTTCCCTCATCGATCATCAGTCATCACAGGTAAACCCATCCACAACCCAACCCAACCCAACTGACCAACCTTTGCAACACCTCATGGCCTCTGTCAAATTTTCTACTCACAGTCGACTATCTCTCCAAAAAAGAATCCATAAGCTCCTATTGTCGTTGATAAGAGTTTCTAGATTCCTTCTTTTCTTTTGATTGAAGGTATAAAATTGTTGGAGTTTAATTGCTATGGTTTGGTATGGATTTTGTCTTTGTTTTGCTAAATATTGAAATTTGGATTTAACCAAAAAAAAAAAGACAAAAGGTAGATGACAGCGGAAATAGAGGACTGCTACTGCCACTATTTACTGTCATTTGTCTGTTCCTTAAATTCCTCAACAAAATGGAGTCTTAGGAAAAATAGAACTGCAATGTAGTGTTTGCAAATTGAAAAGAAGTTTGAGATATTTTGAGCTAAAGCAATTAATAATTCAGTGTATCTACTTAGTAGGATACCAACCAAGGCATTGAAGAATAAGGCCCCATTTAAGGCCTGGGATGAAGTTAAGCAAGCAGTGGATCATCTCAAAATCTAAAGTTGCATAAGTTTTTCTTGTGTTCTGAAAGTGAAGAGAGATAAGCTTGATCAAAAGGCTGAAATTGGAATTTTTCTTGGATATATTAGCAATGCCAAAAGCTATTAAGTGTTTAATTTGAAGACCAAGAAGATTCAAGTTAGTAGAGATGTATATTCACCTTAACATCAACCATAATCAAAGAAATTAAGAAGTTGACCTAAAGTATAAGGAATGTAAATAAAACTCTGACAACTAAAATTGTTTGCAAAATAAAATTTGCACTTATGAGTTATTATAAAATTTACAAAATAAATTTTCTTAAATTTTTAAATAAAAAAATCATAAATTTGCACTTATGAATTATTATATATTCAATCAAAATTGTTTACAAATTTAATTTTAAATAAATTGAAGGGTTGGGTTTTTTTAATTAAATGGGTATTTTCATATTGGAATTTTACATAGTTGGCTGCAAAGTACATTGCAATCAATTTAGACTGCAATCACTTTACAGCCTTAGGCTGTAAAGTGATTGTAGTGGAAACCTCACTTTATAACAGGTAAAGCACATAGCAAAAGCTACAATGTGAATGCGCTCAATTAAATTACAACGTAAAGCTTACACTCCCCTCATACCAAATGCAATCTAAGAGTAAAATAGAATGATAATTATATAATTTTCATTATATTTTTTATGTGTAAAATTAAGAGTAGAATAAAATGATTTCTTTATTGATTAAAAGTATTTTTCTTTAAAGTAAAAATAATTTATATTTATATTTTTTTCTTATAAATATAATCCAAAGATTTCTTGTAACACTCCTTTTTACTGAAAATATGAACTAAATTTTTCTTTTTTTTCCACTTACTTGGTTGGCCTGTACGTAATATCTCAAATCTATTCTTAAGCTAAATTTACATTAGCTAAATCAATATCCTTTAATTACTTTGGTCCTAGTTCACATTTTCTAATTAAGCATGCATTCACAGTTTTGAATCATTTTACTTAACAAAATATATATCCAACAAAGTTGCATGCATCATTATAAACCATAAATATATCATATACTTGCTTTAATTACATCTATAATAGTACTGAAAATACAAGTATCAATATAAATGGATAACTGTACATCATATACTTTTTAGGGTGGTACAAAAGTCTCGAATGACTTGTAAGAACCCCTTGTACAAAGCGCCTACTGCAAATAATCTAAAAGGTGAAGAGAGGATGAGCTTATAAAGCTCAATAAGAAATATATATAAGAGACAGATACCAAAATTCTAAATGCAAGTTTTCTAAATTAGTAACTAAATACAAAATTTTGAAGAAACATTCAAAGTGAAATTCATACAATTCAGAAGACAAATCTTGCTAATGCAATGTACAAAAAAACAATTCATTTAAACTGTAATAAAACAATTAAAATCAAAACATAAATCCAAACGTCTATATATTTATCACACTTAGTTTCAGTATGAATATTCAAAATAAACCATATCAATTCCAAAATCCAAATATCAATTTTTCAAAATTCATTTACGAAAATATGTACGAAAAAGCATACACATACTAAGCATGGAGACATATCATGCAGTCTGAATATTCCCATGAGGAAAAGTGCAACTTGAATAGATATATGGCCATAGTCTAAAGGGGATCCACAGTGAGCATTGATCAAGTGTCAATTGGGCCCGTTATGGACTAAATCAAGGTCACACAACTCGAAAGTCAAATACTACTGTGAACTGGATCAGGGTCACTCAGTAGTCTGAAAGTTCTAATACTGCAATGACTTTACTTAGTTATGTCCCAAAACATTTATATATATTTTTGGAATTCAAATTAGTATTTTTGAAACTTCACAAGGTTCACAAATGAATACATATATATTTCCTTTCAAAAATAGATAATTCATAAATATTCATAAATATTTTCTAAAATACAATATTTTGATAATTTCCACGAAAATCGGAATTTCATATAAAAATTTCATGAATATTTCAAAATCATGCAATTTGACATTTTTCCAAAATGAAGTTTCCAAAGAAATTGCTATTTTTAAATTATTACTTAAGACTTAGCTTAATTCGCAAAACTAATATTTTACAAACATCCAACAGCATAACATCATAATTTTCTTAAAATCTCCTATAAGGAAAATATAGTTTATAAACTGAAAGCAGTTGATTTTAAGATTATTCAATATCTCTTACATTTCTGATATATATCTCTTACCTAATATGCACCACAAGTGTTGGCGTAGCACCTTTGCACTTCTTGAGCTTCCTATCACTCCTTGATTCCCTTTTTCTTTATTCTTTAATTTAGGGTATTAAGTGTCCCCCTACTTTATAAAATTTCTTCCTACATTAAGGCAAAAAATTCATAAAATTTATATGATTGAATCACCTTAAGGATATTTATATTTTAGATTCTCCCCTAAGATCATTACCTTACAAATTTCTGCTTTGGCTACCAAATACTCCTTTACCTTCTTCAATTTTCCTTCTCCACATAAACCTACATCAAAGACTATATTACTACCTTATTTCACTCTACATTCATCATTTAAAATATAATAAAATCAAATCCTTACCCCCTATTGTGTAAGATTCGATTCTATGCTACTGTAGACTCTAATTCCATAAAATTGAAAATGGAATATAAATAAATACTGAATATTGATTTCGCTTAAGTGAAAAGCTTCTTAATTTAAGATGAGAAGAGATCAATTTTTGTGAAAAACACTAGGGTCGAGTATGAATAGCTCGCCAGTGGGCGAGTAAGAAGTGATCACCAATGGATGATGTCGAGTGTGCTGTTGGCGAGTTGATTTAATTGTTTGATTGGGCGAATAGGTGAGTTCGATAGCTAGTGTGTAAGAAGTGATCGCCCGAATGGGCGAGGAATAGTTATCGCTCAAGAGATGAGTGTGGCGAGTAACATATAGAGGGGCAAAGGACAGTCTTGCAGAAAAGTAAGGCAATAAGTACTCGCCAAGGCAATGTGATCACCAAAAGAAGCAAAATCAGCTCATAAATCACCAAATATTGCTGGCGAACAGAAATTGAAATGGAGTGGGTGAGCTAAGGTCTCAGGCTGAATAAGCGAACTGGAACTGGAATCAGCATATGACCATCGCAGCCAAAATTGACTTTGTAAGTGATACGGTTGAAGACAATAAATTGGGAAAGAATAAAGTCAATAAAAGAAATAGCCTCATTGGTTGAGGAATAAGACAAAAGGTGTAATAAGTCAAGAAAAGAGGCTGTGGACTTCACGCCATTGGCTTCTTGGTTTAGACAATTAATGGCAATGTAAAGTAAGTCAAAATGTGCAGAGAACAGCTTCTTATAGCCGTTCCTTTTGCTGCAGTTTTTCTTCATGCATTAAATGCATGAAAGACGTGAAAAATGATGAAAGAAACAGGATAAGGGACAGGCGGTAGCTTTGGATTGGTTTAACATGGCTATATAAGAAGAAACACTAGAGGAAGACCGGCTTAGCAAACTTCATCTTTCTCCCGAGAGCTATGCAACTGCAATGTTTATGTTCTGAGTTTCTCTCATTTCTACCATGCCCGATTTACAAAACTTCACCCTCAAGTTGGCTAAACAAGAAAACCTGCTTATAAAACCTTCCCTTCATCGTTGATGAGCTAAAGGAATAAGCAAAGTGAGGCTAACAGGAGACAGAAAGAATTCTGTTCTGGAAGTGCAGTTGATTAAGGTGAGATTTAATGGTTCTTGAGATTTAAGGATATATTTCTATGATTTCAAGTATGAGAAGCATGAGTATAGTCTTGCTTTTGATTTATTCTTGTTAGATCATAGAAATATAATAAATTCATATCTTGAATGTAGATGAAGAATAAAATGAAACTGGGTTAAAATGGTAGTAGAATGAGGGGAAAATAATCGAGAATGAATAAGGAAAGTAATGGAAATGGTGTAAGAGTGATGAAAATGGCGACTATGGTGATCGCCCATAATAGAGTGTTAGAGTGTTAGTAATCGCCAATGAGGCGAGTAGAAAATAAAGAACTTGCCAAAGTTGTTGTTCAAGTGGGCGAGGTCGCCCAACGCTTGTTTAATTCATGGGCGAGCTCATTTCTGAATAGAAATCAGTGTTGGGCAAACTCAAATGGAGGTTCAATTGGGCAAGTTGAATTGTGGGCGAACTCCTACATTTAAGCCAAATTAGGTCTGGCAAGTTGGATGTTGGGCGAGCTCTCAGTTGTAAGCCATTTGATGAATGGCGAACTCATTTGGGTGAGTTTGTAAGAGTTTTGTTTTGCGAGCTAGTTGGTTCTCGCCCAAATCTAAGAAATATATAAAAGAAGATAGTAATTGTTTTAATAATTATTTTGCAGCTGGGAATTATGAACTCGATAAATGCGATCAGGAAGTCGAGCAGGAAGCAAGGCTTCATTTAACCAGGTAAGGGAGATGTATGTGAAGTGAATGCATGTCCTGTAGAGTTAAGTTTTATAGAAATTATTGAGAAACTATTTTGTTTTCTGACATGTATTGGTTTAATAAAGTGTTCTGTCTTGGGCGAGCTACAAGCCGCCCTTATGATATTAGTTTGGCGAATTGGTATAGAGAGGGCGAGCCATATAGGCGAACCTTTTTGTTTTGTTTTCAGGCGAACAACCCTTGATTTAATAAAAGGCGGGCAAACCATTTTGGGTGAACCCTTTTATATTTTATTTGGGTCGGACAACCCCTAAGTTGAGAAAGTTGTTGGCGAGCCATTGAAGGCGAGCCGGTTTTACATAATGTTTTTAAAAGAAAGAATTGGCGGGCGACTAAATGTTCACCCGTTTGGAGTTGACCATGGGCGAGCTGGACTGGGCGAACTGACCATGGTGAACAGATTTCGATGGTATTTCTTAAGGAAAAATGAGCCATTTTAATATCTCGAAAATAGAAAATATAAACCCTTCTGAGCGAGTTGACTAATGGGTGAGCCACTGAGGGCGAGCCAGTTTTGCTTTCTGATTTAAAAGCAAAGTTGGGCGGGCGAACAGAAGTTCTCTGCACCGGGCGAGCTGCCATGGGCGAGCCATGTTGGGCGAGCGTGCCATGGGCGAGCAGATTTTAAACGTTGAGATTTTGTAATGTTTTCAAGGTGTTTTGTAAACAGAAAGCCTAAACCTTTTTGGGAATTAAATCATTTGAGTAAATGATAATGTGGGTGAGATAATCCCTTAAAGGTTTTTCATGAAATATAAAAGTGATTTTTGAGACTTTAGGCCCTGAGTTCATGCAGTATTATTCATGTAGTTGCGTGACCTACCTGGGGCGGTGGCTCGGTCGATGGACCAACGAGTCAACCTCAGGGCGTCACAGGGCTGATGGACCGGCCAAGTCATCAGCGGTCTCGAGGTCACTTGGCAAGTGGACCCAAAGACCACCTAGAGATTGTGGCCATAGATCTATTGTATCCCTTTTTGGGATGATTATTCCGTTCTCGCAAGGGGGAGGGGGAACGATGATAGCATGATTTATTTATAGGGTGATGCCTAGTCTCAACTTATTGATTTTTGTTTACTGAAAGGATTTATTGAATCCTGTTTACTGTTTACGACATTTTAAAGTAAACTGGTTACCATGTGATTTTGAATGGTGTATTGAGAGACGGTTTACTATAACCACTGTTTTCCTATCAATGTGATTTTTGGGAAACAAATAAATTGTGAAATATGGTTTTGGTTTCATAAAACAGCATATGTCTCCTTTACTGAGCGTATGAACCGCTCACCCCTTTGTTTTAACTCCACAGATAAAAGACATGGAGTTAGAGAATTAGCTCAGATGGGTACAGCTACGTTTAAAGCGTGGAGGCATGTTATGTTAAACGTGACAGGTACAGTCTCTTCTCTTTTACATTCCAGACATATGTATACAGTACTACTTTATTGAAAATAAAAGACAATAGGGGATGTTAGATGTAAGGAATAATGAAAAAAAATTTCATATTCCGTATTTGATAAATAAATGTTATTATTTATCACTATCATTGTAGAATGTTATTGGCATCGCAGACAGCCCAACCGGTAAAATTGTATGGAAATACGTGAAAAATGTGGTAACGGGATGTTACATATTGTTTGTCAAAACCGAGGGCCGTTAATATAGCTTGATCTTTACTATCTTAGGAGCTACCATGGACCTCAATGCAATAACCTCTTTTGATTTCAGCCTTGCATTTTGTGGTTCCAAAAAGCCACTACACACATATATATTCAGCCTTAAATCATCATCATTCATTCCCTAAATAAATTTCCTAATTTAAACTTAAATAACTCAGACATTAACCAACCTTACCTCTCTGCAGTTGTTGTTTTTACCTCTAAATCAGCAAGTTTCTTTAGCCTACAATAGCTCAACACGACCACCAAAAACTCTTACTCGAAATAGCCTTACCGAGCATCCCTGCAACTCAGCTCTTCACAATTTAAGTTGCTAATTTCTCCAAAATGTAGCAACCTTTTTGTGATAACAGCTAATTCTCCCATTTTTGGAATTAGGTATCGTTAAATTTAATTTTTGATGTTAATTGACAAGATAAAAATAAAGAAATAAATTTATCAAGGGACTAGAATAATTCGAGATTATGGTGCTTGGTTTATTGATAAATTAGAGATCTAATGATTAGGAATTTAATTTGAGTATTTGGAAAAATAAATAAATAATAAATGTGTGTGTATATATATATATATATATATATATATCTTTATATATATATATATATGTACAAATATATAAGTGTATATATATCATTATATACATGTACAAATATATAAGTATATATATAAACAATAAATATTTTTTAGGTAAAATGTGTATATATATATATATATATATATGAATAATAAAATGATAAATATATGTTTTAAAAATTATATATATGTATACAAAATATAGTATATACCAAGGATATGTTTTTACATATAAAAAAATTGTAAATATATATTTATAAATATATGTAAATTGAAAAAATATATATAAAAGAAAGAGGGAATCGAGTTACCTTAACCTGATTCCCTTTCCATTTTCTCCTTTGTACAAACAGAGGAGAAGCGAAAGAGGGGCCGGTATGGTGAGGGTTGCCAGTGTTGAGAAGAGACGAAACAAAGCTGTTGAGGAGTCGATCGCTGCTGGCTAAGGAGAAAGGAGGTTCAGCGAAGCAAAAGAGAGAAGGGAAGACGCAATCGAGGAAGGAAAGAAAGGAAGAGAAAAAGTAAAGAAGGGGGAAAGGAAAGGAGAACCGCCGGTTGCTGGCGAATGAGGGTGAATCAACCCGAATCTAGAGAGGGCCAAGAGGCATCTACGGCTAGAACAGGGATAGGAGTAGAGAACCACCGATGCTACTGCCACCCACAATTGCTTGTAGATCCACGCGCCACCGCCAACTGATTTGCAGAGAGGGTGAAGAGAACAACTACGTCGCGACCCCATCTGCCACTAGAGTGGCTGAACCGATGGGATAATGGTTGAAGTGGCAGGGCATGGCTAAACCGGTCTGAACCTCTGAACCGGTTCAGACCAGTTTAGCCAGAGAAAAAAAGAAAAGAAAAAAAAAGATAGAATAGAGAAGGAAGAAAAAATAGTAAGAAAGAAAGGTACCATTTATTGAAATTTTATTTATATTAAATTATTGAGTAATTTTGTAAAATTCTAAATTTGAGTATGCGTTTTAATTCGTAGAAATTACGCAAGAGTGATTGGAGCTCGATAAAGCTTAGAAAAGATTAAATCACAAGTTTAATGTTAGATAAGATAATTGTATAAATTAATCATAAATTTAGTTGGAGTTACTTTGATTATTTCAAGTTCTAAATATTAAATTTGGACTTTTGAGGATATGATTAAATAAAATTATGGGTGAGAATATGTTATGTAATTGAGGTTTTAAAGATAATTTTCAAACTATTTATGGATTAATTCGATTAAGATTTTGAAATAATATGTGAATTGGATACTATAATGGTGTAAAATCAACTGTCTTGAGAATATAAATTGTGTTTTTTTGTGTAGGAGGGTTAGGACAATTATAACCGTTATATTGCCAAAATTTTTATAAAAGAAATCATCGATAGAAAATAATTGCTTATCATATGATAAGTTTAAATATAAGTGTATAGTAGCGAGATAACAAATTGGTAGTAAGAGGTAAAGTCGGCCAAAACTAGAGGAAGATGAATTAATATTGTTGGTAAAATGTTTGGTAGCTCAAGAGTGTCAGTTTACTAGTGGAACACTCGAAGAGATCGAATACAACAGACGGGTAAAGGATGTGTATGTGAATTGTAAGGATATTTCGAATGTATGATTTTAATGCAAATAATTTTATGAAAATGTTTTGAAGTGAATTGCCTTAGAAAATGTGAAATATACAGTTGTTGGTTGGAAATCTATTGTGTAAGACCCGAATTTTATTATACTATATACCATATTTGTACATGAATGATGGTGGAAATAAATTGTTTTAGTAAAATTAAAGAAAACAATTGAATATGAATTTCCACTTTTCATTTTAAGTTATGATGTATAATATGGTGTATATGCATTTGGTTGAAAAGAAATGCAAAAAGGAACCTTATTGGTTGAAATGTGGAAGCATTAAATGAGATAAGACAAAGTTAATAATTGTGGCTGGCGTTGGCGTGGTAAAGAACAAGAATAAAAAGAGAAATTGTAGTCAAAACGTGCAGAGACTTCTTTCACCCCCGTTCCTTTTTTTGACTGCAAGCCGTCCCTTTTGGCTGGAAATTTCTTCAACATTTAATGGGTTGTAGAAAATTTCACCACGCCATGCCCTTGAACGGTTATTTTTCTTCACCAATTAATGAGTTATAAGACAAGGTAATGATGAAAGAAAACAGGATAAGAACTTGCAGTAGACTTTGAGGAGATTTAAGTGATTATATAAGAAGGAATACATGAGGAGAACCCATTTAGCAAACTTCATCTTCTTTAAAGTCTTTCTCTCATTTCGTTCCACTGCAAACTCATACTTAGTTCTTCTGTTTTTCTCGTATATGAGCAATAAAACTTTATCTTTTAGCTAGCCAAACTCTTCTACAGTGTTGAAGAGCTAAGGAACAAGAGAAGTAAAGCTAAGAAAGGCAAGAAAGCATTCTGTTGTTGGAAGAGCAACTTAGTAAAGGTGAGTTTCATAGTTTTATAGTTCTCTTGATATTTAATGATAGATTTCTATGTTTTACAACGTAATAAACATAGATATAGTCTGGTTGTAGTTAAATATTGTTGAATATATAAGAAACTAGATGGAAAAACAACCAAGAATGAGTAAGGAAACACGATGGGCGACTAGAAAGTTGCTAATCAAAATGGGTGAGTACTCGCCCAAAGGATAGGGCGAGTTTGAGAAATTGTTATGTGAGTTCGTCAATACTGTGGGATAGTCAAAATGACTGTCCGGGTGGGCAAGGACCAATGATTGCCAAAAGGCGAGAATGGCGACAATAGTGATCGCCCAGGAGAAATGCTGATGATCGCTAATAAGGCGAGTAGTAAATAAAGAGGTCGCCCAACACTAGATTAATACATGGGCGAGCCCATCTCTGAGTAGAAAGTCATATGGTGAACTCACATGTATAAGGCATTGGGCAAGTAAAATTGGGCGAACTCTTACATGTAAGAAAATGTAAGTCTAGCGAGCTGAATGTTGGGCGAGCTCCCAAATAGATGAATAGAGGGTAATTCTGGGCGAGCTCAGTTGGGCGAGCTATTATCTCGCCAAAGTAATTGAAAATAGTTTTAGGAAAATTGTTAGAAAAGAAAATATTAATAGTTTCATAAATTATTTGCAGCCGGGAATTGGGAATTGCTATTGGCGAGCAGGAAGCAAGGCGAAACAAGACTTCGTGAGATCAGGTAAGAAAGTAGTATGTGAAGTGAATGCATGTCCTGTGGAGTAAAAGTGTTAAGAAAATATTAGTAATTGTTTTGTTTTCTGACATGCATTGGTTTAAATAAAGTGTTTTGATCTTGGGCGAGCTACAAAGCCGCCATATGTTGTTTGTTGGGCGAACTAGATAGGGTGGGCGATCCTAACCTTCAATAAAGTATTAAGCTAAGAGTTTTTATGAGAATCTGGGCGAGTGCCCTTGTTTTAAAGAGAAATCCAGGCAAGCCAAAGTTGGGCGAACTTTTTTATGTTGTTTGGGCGGGCGACCTTTGCCTTAAATTAAAGGCGGGCAAGCTATTAATTGATTAGCCAAACTTTGTTTTGAAAAGCTAAGTGGCGGGCGAATACTAATTCGCCGCCTTGTTGAGTTAGTCATGGGCGAGCCGTGATGGGCGAGCTGACCATGGCGAAAAGGTTTAAAGTTTATTTTCTTAAACGAAAAATAGGATAGTTTAATATGTGGAAAATAGAAAATATAAACTTTTTGAGGAGGATTGATTATTGGGCGAGTTGACCAATGGGCGAGTTGACTATTGGCGAGCTGACTATGGGCAAACTAGCCATGAGCGAGCCAGTATAACCCATGCCTTTCTCACACGGAAAATGTTGAGATTGCGGGCTGTTTTACTGTTTTATAAGACTTTTTGGAAATCAGATCATTTTGTGGAAATAATAACATAATATATAACTTGATTTTGAGACGTTAGGCCATGAGTTCATGCATTGTTATTCATGTAGTTGCGTGACCTGCCTGGGGCGGTGGCTCGGGTCGATGGACCTATGGGCGCACTTCAGGGCGTCACAGGGCTGATGGACTCGCCAAGTCATCAGCAGTCTCGAGGTCACTTGGCAAGTGGACCCGAGGACCATCTATAGATTATGGTCATACATCTAGTTGAGATAGTCGTGAGGGGCGATGGCCTACGGGTGCACCCCAAAAGCGGATGACTTGTGTTCCTTGCATGATTTAAATTGTTGCCTAGTCTCAATCATATGATTTCTGAAAGGACCTATTCAATCCTGTTTAATGTTAACTATATTCATTGTTTTCCTAATGGATTTGATCGTTAGGATAATTAAGTGGCTTTGAGAATATAGTTTTTCTATTCATAACGCAGCATATACCTTCCTTACTGAGCACGTTGTCGCTCACTCATTATTTTTCACTCCACAGATAACTGATTTGGACTAAGAGACTTACCTTCCTGAGATTTGATATCGAAGGTATGTGGTATTCTTTTATATATTCAGTAAAGTTGTACAGTACTACTTTAAATAGAAGGGAATGTATATACATCTTAAGGAAAAGACCCTAATAATTCATATTTACATATTAGTACGTAAAGTAAAAGTACCAATTTTTAATAAAGCAGTAGAAGTTGTTAAGCATCACAGACAGCCCAACCGATAATTAAGTGTAAGTTATGAGTAAGTATCATGATATACAGTAGCTTTGGGATGTTACATATTGTGTTTGAATTACGGGAAGGCTAGTGTATAAGTAGTTGATACGCTGCTAAAATTTCTTAGAAAATTTTTTGAAAATATCATGAAAAATTTTAGTGCATACTTGAATGGTTTCCTAACCTATAAAACGATGAATTTAATATTTTTCATAAAACATGAATATTTTGAAAAATATTAGTTAAATATTCATGTTACCAAGTTTAATGAAAGCGAAGCTATGAAAAATTCCTCTTACATGTTTGAAAAGGTGAATATTTTATAAAATAATTTCCCTAAATATTCACCATATACTTTAATAAAATCTTTATGGATTAACTGAAGATTTTACTCGTTTTATTGATTTCCACAAAAGTGATATTATCATGTGAAAAATGTTTTGAGATTAAAATGTTTCTACATGTGTTCCACAATAAAAAATACGTTTATGGAATTGTTATTTTTAATTTTGGAAAATAAATATCTCTATTTTCCATAAATTATGAAATTACCGAAAAATGATTTCCAATAATCCAAAAGTAAAATGTTTGAAAGGAAAACGTAGAAATACGAATATATATATGTTTACAATAAAATGGAATATTATGATATTTATTATTACAGTGTAATCATTTTATAAAACTGTTTTCAGCTTATGAGATATTGTGATTTATACCTTTATAGACTTTCTGAAAAGATACTGTTGATTTTACTAAGTTCATAAAGGTAATGAGATTTCACATATACTATTTTGAGACTGATAGGCTCCGTATCATGCTGATATGTGACATATAATTTATGATCTGTGATATGTGAAGCTATTGACATTGATCCTGTTTTCAGCATCTCGGTTGACACTTGATCAGTGTACGACCGAGGACACTTCTAGACTATGACCATAGATCTCACGTGTTTACTGATATTGTTCCCTACAAGGATTATAGCATGATATATTGAGGGTCTTGCCTTAGTCTCCACTATTTTTATGAAATTAAAAGTGATGGTTTTACATGAATGATGATATGAAAAAATAAATGGTTATTTATAGGCTTTAAATGAAACGGGAGATGGTTTTCTAAACAGTTTACTGTACTAAATTAAATACAATATTGTTTACAATATTCAATATGAATATTAGATCATTTGATTTAAATGCTCTGATTTATAAAAGCATTGATTTTTGAAATTTACTATGACATAATATGGAAAAGTGTTTCATTTGATTATTTTTATACAGTCAGTCCCCCGTACTACATGATACGATACTGTTTATGAGATTCAGTGATATATGAGACACGTGATATGTGATATGTTTTCAAAAAGGAA
Source organism: Heritiera fomes (assembly GCA_032173925.1). Classification (NCBI taxonomy): domain Eukaryota; kingdom Viridiplantae; phylum Streptophyta; class Magnoliopsida; order Malvales; family Malvaceae; genus Heritiera; species Heritiera fomes. Next base: position 19,296,461 of record JAPDPM010000001.1, on the reverse strand, counting down.
ACGGAGATTTATAAATCCAATATTCTTTTTATGATTCAAAATTGAATATTAGACTTTGTGAATAAAAGTTTTATATGTTGAAAAGATTGTTTTGAGATGAATATGAAAAGTAATGGAAAAGTGATTTATTTTCATGAATATGAAAAGTAATGGAAAAGTGATTTATTTTCAAAAATATCACTTACTTCTTATAGTCACTTTTAGGTTCCGGAACAAGACAGGTTTTTCAAAATACCTTCTTTACAACATCCGGATCCCTAGCCGATTATAGTATCATTCCTATTTCGGTCCCTAAGAGAGCCTATAGGAAAATAAATGATTTTATTGCATATAGATTTCGGAATATCAAGATTTACATACAACTCTTTTACTGAGTCGTGATTTGCTCGCTCCTTTACTTTCATCATCCACAGATTATATGTATTGGTTAACTGAAGTATCAATCAATGGATTAGCTACGCTTTAAGTAGCTCGAGGTAGCTCATAATGGATCCCAAAGGTATCATGCTTACATTTGTATGTTCAGATATTTTTATATAGTACTATTTGTTACAAATTTTAATTGCAAGGGATGTAACTGATTTATACAACGGTGAATATTTATTATTAAAAAAAAAGAATTTGTTGTCTAAATCATTTTACTTTTGTAGATGAATGGTATTAAAGACATCACAGACAGCCCAACTATAGAAAATATGTGGAAAAGTGTGTAAAACTGTATATACAAGATGTGACACTTTTCAATTGCTAGCTTAGCCCCTACTGCCCCTTTTTTTTAAACCTATCCTTGGTAGTTTTTGTTCCAGTAATGCAGCTAGATTTCTCAAGCCTTCAAGGCTAGAAAGTGATGAGGATCAAATGTGCTTAAAGTTGCTAAGGTCCCTTTCCTTCCTTTTCTTCTTCCTTCTCTTCTGTCAATGATCGAGACCCTTTCTCTGCATTTTACTTTCAACATTTGATCAGCCCTCCATCCACCTTTATACCTCTCAGTTTAGATGATCATTCACCTTGTTTAGCGTCACATCAGTAAAGTAGTCCCAAAAATTTCTCTAATCAGCCTTGATCCCTGCTAAATTCCACACCAAAATGACAGCCTAAAACTCCACTTATCCCTTTTGTTTTGACTCCTGAACTTGAACCTTCTCTTGCCTTAGGTTTCTCCTTCTTTTAGCTTTTATCAGTCAACACAACAATAGGATGGTGTGGCAACAAAATCATGAGGAAGCTACTAGTGGTGCTTTCTGTTCTCGTAGAAAACTAAAGAAGGAGGGAAAATGGTTGAGGTTAGGGTGATGATGGATGATGATCAAAGATGATCTAAGTGGCTAGCAGGGAGAGTGTTAATGGGATTAGGTGTCATGTCCTGTAGTATACAGTAAATATCATATTTCACATACACAACAATAATCTATTGGCTTGTCTGTAATGTCTTTATCACTATTCACTTTCTCTTGTAATAACAAACACATTAGTAAATAGAATTTATATTTATTTATTATCAATATTTACATAACTGTACCATTACTTTACATCCCCCGTACATAATTATACCATGGTAATACTGTACAAAATAAATCTTAACATATAAAAGGAAATAAATATACCTCTAGGATCTGATCAAAGTTGCTTCGGGGAATGTTAACACAATCGAAATCAGCGGAACGGTATATGGATGATCACTGCAAGTAATCTGTGAAGTGGAAAAATAAGGGACGTGCTCAGTAAGAGAATCATATGTAAAGACTGATACTATGAAATCTATATGCTAAAAACATTTAATCCCTATTAGTTCACTAAGGTACAAATCGGGAAGGATACTATAGTCGACTAGGAAACTGGATGGAGTATGGGAAGTATTTTAGGATATCTATTGTGTCCCGGCTCTTAGAAGCGACTAAGGAGAGTAGTTAGTTGAATTTGATATCAAAATAATATAAAATGCTATTGAAATCATATAGCAAAACAATTTAATAAATAAATATTTCTTTTCAACGATAATATTCAATTCAATATTAACAAATACAGTATGGTAAACAATTCAGTATACAGTATGTAAAGAGCTCAACATCAATAAACCATTCAGTACAAGCCAACAGTTTAGTAAAAACAATACAATAAATAGTAACAATATCGTGGAGACCAAGCAACACCCAAAGTATATCATGCTATAATAATATCTCAAAAAGGGAGTAACAGTAAACACGTGAGACCTATGGCCATAGTTTATAGGGTCCACAGCGTACACTTGTCAAGTGCCACTAATGGAGACTGAAGACTTGGCAGGTCTATCAGCATAATAACAGTAATATTAGTAACAGTACACGTGACACATGAGCATGATACAGGACCTAACAATCTCAAAACAATATATATACAGTAGAAACAACATTCATGAAATCAATTCCACTGTGAATATCTTCAATCAATCCATAAATAAAAATATTAAAATATATTTAGTTTATGAATAAAATTCATAAAATATTTATACTTTAGTATTCTTTTATGAAAATGTTCTATTTATCTATAGAATAATAATAAATATATGTTAGTAACTTCACGTAATTAAAATTTATTACGTAAAGAAAAGAAATGATGAAGGAAATGTGTTAGGTAGTCATGTGACAATTTCTTATTGGCTGAAACATAAATAACGAAGACGTAAAGAGTCTTCTTCAAGCATTTCAAGTCAGCAAAGACAAAAAGAAAGTGCAGCACCGACTTTGTTTTCTCCTGCTGCTGTCCGTTCCTTTGCATCTCCTCTCATCTCACTTATTCTTCATTTTATCCAACAAATCCACCATGTGTTAGCACCAAAACACCCATCATCCTTCCCTAAACCTGTTCTTTGTATCAAGAATTATTTTAAATCTAAAATTGGAAGGGAAGAAACATGAAGAACTGAACTGAAATTAAATGGGCTAAACAGTTCGGCAGTGAAGGAAAGTGAGATTCGGTAAGGTTTTATTTGTTTCAACCATGGCTTTTCATTTACTTAAGCATGAATAACTTGTTCTATGCCTTAAATGGAATTAAAATGAAATGTAGTGAAATCTGTAAGGTTCGGTTATTTGTAGAAAATGTGGAAACCTGTGTTGATTTTCATGTATAATGGGTTGAGTTTAGTAGGAATGATGAATGAAATTTGGTTGAAGCTTGGATAAAATGAGGATTTTGTAAAATGTAACAAAATGCAGCAAAGTGACGTGAGGAATGGACGTTGCCGTTCCTAGCATGGGTTCCACGATGATGTGGCTACTACCGTGAAGCGTAAATGAAATTGATGAAAATACCAAGGAAGTAATAGTAGATATAAGATAAGAGATGAGAAGAGAATAAGTGATAAACAAAGAGAAAAATGTTAGATGAGGCTGCCGGATAAGAAATTGGCAGCAGAGAAAAGAAAAGAAAACTTGAAAAGAGAAGAAAAGAAAACAGAAAATAAATAAATATACTGTTAATAAAATATTAATAGATGGTAAAAGAAAGAAAAGCCACAAGATATTATATATATATATATATATATATATATATATATATATATAAAATCATCATAGTATAAGATATGAAAAATTGGATAAGGTATTATTCATGAGAGATTCTCATGTCAATTTTATGATTGATGATTAAAGAAAAATAGTTAAGGATGAGTAGAAAATATTTCCTAAATTTATTCAAAAGGGAAATAAAGGAAATAATAGATATGCATAAATGGGATTAAGGATGAATAGATGAATCATCATACGAAGGGATTCATAAAGACATTCGGCCATGAGCATTTTTGGTGTAAGATCTGATTTTACTGTACTATACATGTACGGACCTGTAGATTTTAATCAATAAATAAATTATTTTTGTATATTTTTACAAATATTAAAGAAAAAGCTATGTGGACCACAATTAGATTTCGGTGCTCAGACGATGATATGAATGAAAAAAATATTTTTGGATATTGAATTAAGGATTGGAAGTTGTGAAGACAAAATATCATTAGGCTTGAATGACCAATCGATAGTGTTTCGATCTTAATTTTGGATCGGAATATCCAAATGATAAACCGTAAAATTCTTTGAAAAGTTAACTTAATTACCTTTCCAAACATATATGCCTCATATTCTAGTTCCTCATAGATCAATACCAAAAATTTTGTAAAATTACTCCATGAGTAGTAGATTCTACCAACCGACCCAACCGACCTATCTGTAAAGATTCACCCATAGCGGTTAGTAAGAAACTCCGATTTAGGTGAATCAAAACCCATTAAAAAGTTAACTTAAATACCTTTTTATCCATGTAAGGCTTGTATTTTAATTCATTATAGCTTAACAACAAGAAATTCCTACATTCACATCACATGTATGAAATTCGGCATTGAGCAATCAGTAAAGAGTCGGACATAAATTTTGATAGGGAGCTCTAATTGAGGTGATTCAAATTGCGTTGGAAAGCTAACTCAAAGATCTTTCCTGCCATATATGGCTCATATTTTTATACATTATGGATTGATCTTGATGAATTTTTAAAATTGTTTGTAACTGCAGTAAAGTTATCAGAAAAAAATGAGATTAATGTTTTAAAGATATAATGTGGCAAAAAGTGCAAATTATTTATTTTGGAGGGGGGAATTAATATGTTAACATGTGTTACCTTCCTATTAGTTAGAATAATTGAAAAAAATCAAATAAAAAAGACAAATTTCTCAACCATTTTAGCTCCATACGTGGACTGTACTACTAAATATTTAAAGCAGAAAAGAAAAACATAAACAATGAAAAAAGAGGTGGAATTGTATTAGTGGACCATGTGGCACACCCCCATTGGCTGGACTATAAATAAAAGAGATGAAATAAGCCAATCTCAGCAGAAAATTCATGTCCATCACCGACTCATTCTACTGTTGTTTTTGCTGCATCGATTTCCTCCTTTCTGCTCAAATTTTCTCACGTTTTCTTGGGAAAACATCAGTTTTTTTTTTCTCATCAATTCACCAAGCATCCTTAGTAAACCATTTTCCTCATCTTAGGAGCTGGTTAAGGCTGGAACTGGGAAGACAAAAACCCGCATATGGCTGCTGAAATGGTGGCTGGGCTGTTCGGTTTGGACAGAGTAAGTGACGTGGTGATGTATATGTGCTTCCAGCTTTGGTTTTCATTTATTTATGCATGGGAAACCTGATTGATGCTTTAAATTGGAAAAAAAAAATGAAATGAATGAAACAAAATGAAATATAGTGCTAGGAAAGGGTTTCAGTTATGAAAGAAATATAAAGAAATTATGACAATTTTGGTACATGATGGATATAGCATGAAGAGATGTGATGAGATGAATGGAATTATAGAGATTGGAATTGTAATATTTGAGTTGGCGTGAAGAAAGGCCATTCGGCCATGAGGGAGATGAGATGATGAGGATTAGTTCTTTATGTAGGCAAGGTGTTTGATGAATATACTAAGTAAAAAAAAATGTTCATAAGATTAGAGTTGAGAAAAAAAGAGAAACAAATGGTAGGTGTAGATTCCAATTGCCCTGTCCCAAGCTCCAAGTGTAAAAATTTAGTTTGGGGGTTTTAGAATGAAATAAATTCTGAAAAAATTATGGAAAAATTCAGTTTTGGAATTACCTAATTTGGAGTTGTGTAGCCTCAGATATAGGCAGATAAACACAGGACACTCAGTGTAATAAGTGAGATGCTCTGTATCAACTTTAAAAAATTGTAGAAAATAGCATAAATTGAATTTGGCTTCAAGTTTTCTGTTGATAGAAAGTTAAATGAGTTAAAAATAATATGGTGTTGAGTTTGCACAATTTGGACAAACCTATCTTGAGATATGACCCAATTTGTACATAAAGGTCAGTAGACAATCTGCCAGAATGCATTTAGAAACAGGGTAACTTTGAGGAATTATTAAAAATAATTCCGAAATGATAAAATCATGAAACTCACTATTCTGAATAAGAAATTGGATTATGATTCATATGGTCTTAGATTCATAATTTTTAGATATCCCTATAATCAGAAATATAATTTTTAATGTACAAAGGTCAAGAAATCATCTTGGCAAATGGGTTGAAATCTAGCAGAAATTTGAAAAATTATGAAGAACAATATAGAATGAATTAACAAATGGGCCTTATACTCCTGGATAGGGAATTAAGTCAGATTACATATAAAATTGACGGTGCATTAATCGGAATTCAATATTTTCCGTTATGAATAAAAAGGCATTGATATGTCGGAAATTCTTATAAAGAGCAATGCTACTCATATAGTAAAATAGTGAAATTTTGGATAATGGAACTATTAATGAGTAGAAATTCTAAGAATGCTCTGTGTCTATATTTCAAAATTGAACTAGTATGACTCATCTTCTGCAGCTCTAAAGCTAAATAAATGAAATTGGAAAGGAGACGAAGAAGGACCTAATTATTGGTTCAAGGCCACATAGTGTACGGTTTGAATGAAACGACACCGTACAGGTAAGGAATGCGTGTGTAACATGTAGAGATATCTTGAATGCATAAACGTTATGCAAATGATTTTATGAGAATAATTGTGCAATGATATGTTTTAAAATTCATGGAATTATGGTTGTTTGTGATATATGAAATGATTTGGAATCTGCAAGAGGGCTAGGTTGTGAGCAGTCGATATGCTACCAAAATTTTCTTAAATATTTTCTAAAAATAATAGAAAATATTTCATTATATGATTTATTGATTCCTAGCCTTGAAAAGGAGGAATTTATTATTTTTTATAAAACATGAATATATCGAAAAAGGGTTATTCAAACATTCATGTTATCGGTTTTATCAAAAGGAAGATTACCGAAAATTCCTCCAATATGTTTTACAATATGTGATATGGTTGAATGATGAAATGGTGGAAAGTGAATATTTTATAAATGATTTTCATAAACATTCACTATATAAACCTTTATGGAATTTGTTTAATTTTTATTGAATTTATTAATTTTCCATAAAGGTAATATGTATATGAAAATGTTGTTTGAAACTGTTAGGCCCCATATCATGCCGATATGTGATATGTAACATGTGATATGTGATATGTATATGGTCCCGATTTGTCCATGATCAATACTTAATCGAGGACATCCATAGAATATGGCCATAGATCTAACATGATGATAATGTGCCTTACGGGACACTTTTACTAGCATGATATACTTTGGGTGATGCCTTAGTCTCCATCTCTTTTAAATGATGAAATGAGATTTTATATGGAATTGATGGAAATGAAATGATTTTGAAATGAATATGAATATGTTTTATATGAAAAAGGGATTTGACTCAAAAGTGAAAAATGGGAATTTTATAAACTAATATTCTTTTATACATTTTACATGAATATTGGTTTTAATCCCATTTATTTAAATGCTTGATTTTATAAAGCATTATTTGAAAAGGAAAAATATGTGATATGAAAAAGAGTTATGTTTCCGCAAATGATGAGTACTCTCTATAGTTACTTTAGCTGCCGGAACACGTAAGGTACTCTAAAGTACCTGTCTTTATTCTATTCGGTTACCTAACCGACTATAGTATCCTTCCTATTTCGGTCCTTAGTGTACCTATAAGAAATGAAAAGTTTTCATTGCATATAGTTTTCGGGATATCAAGTGTTGCATACAATTTTCTTACTGAGATATGGTTTGCTCACTCCCTTACTTTCATCATCCATAGATTTGATGTATCGATTAACTAAAGTATCAATCCGTGGAGTAGCTGCGCCTTAAGTAGCTCGAGATAGCTCATAATGGATTCCTAAGGTATCGTGCTTATATTTATACGCTCAGACATTTTTATATAGTACTACTTGTTGAAAATTTTAAATTCAAGGGATGTAATGTTGTCTAAACTGTTTTATTGTTGTAAATGAATGGTGTTGAAGGCATCACAAACAGTCCAACCAATACAGTGTGCACGAAAAAGTGCAAGGATATGTAAATTTTGTATGGAAAAATATGTATTGGGATGTGACATTTGGATTGCTATTATCCTACATTTTATGGTTTGAACATGGGAATTGACTGTAAAAATTAAGAGAATAATTAATGGCAATTTTTGATAAAATTATTTTGCAGCATGAATAATCGGATTTCATGTGGTGACATCGGGAAGTTTAACACCACAAGACAGGTAAGAGAGAAGTGTGTGAGTTGCATGGATATAATGAATCGCATGATCAAGTTTAATTTCATGAAATCATTGGAAGCTTGATTTTCTTTGAAAATCATGTAAATTGTGATTGAAAGCTGGTTTTATATACTATAATTTCGTGCAGGAGGCTAGAAATTAGTAGCCATTACGCTGCCAGAAAATTATCAAAATTATTCTAAAATATCACAAAATATTTTAGATGCATAAACGAAATAAATCATGAATATTTGGAAATCAATTCCATAAAATTTCCATAAAGTGGAAGTTGTTGAAAAATGCTAAATTAAATATTCATGTTATGGATTTTAATTTAAAGTGAGAATGAAATATATTCTTTTTACTATTAATTATTCAAAAAGAATATTTATGAGATTTCTCACGAAATACATGAATATTTATCAACTGTTTTCCCTGTATTTGGAAATGAGAAATAAATACTTTTTTGGAAATATTTATTTAAATAAAAGATTTAATTCATTAGATTTCCTTAAAGGTATTTTTGTGGGAAAATAAATGATTTTATACCTTTATGGGATTAATTAAGGATTATATTATATTTATTTTATAAATTCCATAAAGGTGATGAGATGGTGCATAAAATGTGTGAAAATGATGAAAATTATGAAAAGAGGAAATATATGAAATTGTGAGCCTTATGGATAGACCTGAAATATTTCAAATTTGTTTGAACAAGATCTATAAAGGCTATGATATAGTTTTTATACTGTTTTTGAGACTTAGGCCCAATTTCATGCTTACTGATTACTGTTACTGTCACGTGGCCGATTGACCCGCTAGTCATTAGCAGTCTCGGAGTCACCTGGCAAGTGTATGTCAAGGACCACCCATAAATTATGGCCATAGATCTAACTGTATACTGTTGTTGTGTCTGTTCGGGGATGATTACTGTGTCCCTTCGAGGATGACGATGGCATGATATGATTTAGGGTGATGCCTAGTCTCAACCCATTGATACTGTTTACTGAAATGCATTTTACTGAATACTATCTACTAAACGTACTATACTGAGGAATACTGTTTACTGAAATGGATTTTATTGAATACTGTCTGCTAAACGTACTATACTGAGGAATACTGTTTACTAAACTGTATCGCACTGATTACTGTTTACTGAACTATACTGAGAATCACTGTTTATCGGAAAAAGTATATTATGAAAATTATTTCTAATATAGAAATAATTACTGAACTGTTATTCGACGATTTTGGATATTTACAAACTACTATACTGAAAGTGACTGATTATTGTTTTTACAGTTTTATATCTACAATTCACTGTACTATTTTTATCACTGTACTGTCACGTGTTTTGGAAAACTGTTACTGAAGAGATAAAATAAAATGGTTTGTACCATTTTTATACTTATGAGAAATGAGAATTAAATTGTTTTAAAGGGAAAGATTTATTACTCCCTATAGTTGCTTTGGGTTTCCAGGACAAGACAGGTATTTCAAAATACCTTTCATGCTCTATCTGGATTTTCCAGCCTACTATAGTATCCTTCCTTACTGTGTTTAGTACACAGTTAGGAAAATAAATGTTTTACAGCATATAGATTTCATTATATCAAGCAGCATATGACTCTTTTACTAAGCACGTGGTTCGCTCACCCCTTTATTTTTCAACTCCCCAGATAAAATGCAATGATTATTTGAGATCTTCCTCGGATAGATATAGCTGCAAGTAGCATGCTGGGGCAAAGTGCGTTGAATTTTAAAGGTACAGTCACTTCTCTTATATATTCAAACACATGTATATAGTACTACTTTATTGTAAAATGAAAGCAGGGGATGTGAAGTGCAAGGAATATTGTAACAATTTTATATTTCAAATTTATTAAATAAATAAATGTTTATCATTTATTAATGTTACGACGCAAGTGTTAAAGGCATCACAGATAGCTCAATCATAATTATGTATAAAATATGTTATTTACTGTATTATAGATTGTTGCAGATTTAATCCAAAGTAAGCTTAGATTCATGTTTAGGAAGCTTAAATCTATCATGCTTTACCATTAAAATTCAAAGAAATCACATGTATAAAAGTCCCTACCTTGGCCGAAATCTTTAGTGATCTTTTCTTGTTTATTTTGTCAACTTTACGAGGATCTATCGGTATGGGTTTGTAAAGGATAAAGAGTAGAATAAGTTTGTAGAAGAAATTTTCTTGATTTAATGTAGTTTAGATAGTGTTTTCTAAGCTTTTTTTTTTCTTTCTTTCTCTTAGCTATGGAGGCAACGTGAGGAAGGTTGAAGATGATGAGGTGTGGCTAGCCAAGAAAGTGTACAGAAAAGTTTAGAAGCTGCCCAAACAGTAAAATGACCATTTTATCCTTGGTTATAAAGATTTTGGACATTTATGCCCTTAAACTTCTATAATTTTTCTAGCTAGTTAATTTAACTTCAAAAATTCATATTTTATCATTAAATATTATTATTAAACATATTTTGATGAACAATGGTGGTTTCATTAAGGTTCGGTTGACCATAAGAGTGAAAATATGAAAATACCCCTACTAGGCCAATCGCGTAAGATTCTAATTTTATCACCATTTCGATCTATTTATTGACATAGCCTAGAACTTATTTTCATGTAAAATATCATGCTTCAATCAATGGATCAAATTCCGTTTAGCTTGGCCACAATTTACAAAAATTCATCCGGGCTAAATCCTTAATCGTCATTTTCTAATTTGTTGGCACGTCCATTTGGGCACTGTAGAGCTTATAGGGCCCACCTAACTGTATTAGTTTATACCTACATATACAACAGTACCAGAATACATGGCTCTCACATTAGGTGGCTGCCCAAGCTTTTTCAAGAAGCTACACAATTATTTATCCATATTTCATTTATTTATTTTAAGTCCTATATTGATATTTCTTAATTATATTCTAACTTATTTAAATTTATTTACTACATGTTCTTGTGTGACGTCCCCATCACTTCATCTTATCACTTATCTTTTTTCTTCTTATTTAGATTTAGTTCATCCAGTGTCGTTCTTCCTGTAATCTTAAGCTAATCGTTTAATAACTCATGAAATTTTATTCAATTTCCGTAAACATAAAAAATGATATATATAAATATCATTCCATTTCCACAGGATCTCATTCATCATCTTAACTTACATCCTCGACATCTTATATATAAAATTTCTACTTGTACTGTACTGTAGCTGAATTACAATTTAACTTTACATATGAACATATAAGTATACCTTCTATGCTAACTGGGAAGTGTATCAAGAAGGTACACCTTGAATCTTCAAAAACAAGCTCCTCTAGTCGGAGCGGGATTCACTTCAGGTAATCTGTAGGAAAAATGGTCGTAAAAGGGTGAGTTTACGCTTAGTAAGAAAAGTATGTAAAAGAGCGTGCTATGTCTCTATATGCATTTTTCCTACTTGGCTCTATAATGTCATGTAAAGCATTATAAAGCATGCATCATAAACCTCTTTCATGCATTGTTTGCAACCATGCATATTCATTTCAAATGACATGGCAATCATACTTTGTATGCTTCTTTTAAAATATAGCATACATATAAAACATGCATCATACTTCTTTCTTTAAAACATCATACTTCTTTATACATACATCTTGTACTTTGAAATAGATGGAGACTATGTACAATGTTTAAGCGATTGAGTCATCATATGAACCGTTCATTCCCATTCATATGACTCATATGACTCTAATCATGCATTGGTACATTGGTATACCATGTAGAGGTCAGGGATTCTCTCCTGCCTTGATAATACCATAGTGAGCACTAGTCAGGTGTCACTTATGGTCTTGAGGACCAGACTAGGGTTCCTCACTTAACATACATATTACTGAGGACTTGATCAGAGTCTCTCAGCCATCAGAAATGCATAATCATTACGCAGTCTATAGCCTCAAAACATTTATAATATACTTTTCAGAAAACACTTTTGTGTTTAAATCAAATAAGCTTTGAAAAACATCTTTTCATACATGGCAGTCGACTGGTCTTATAGGGCAATCGGCTGCTGATTCATAACTTCATTTCTCGAAATTATTTTCATTTCGGAAAATACATGGGGGCAATCGACTGGTCCATATAGCAGTCGACTGGTTTTCAAACAGAATGCTTCTTAAGAAATAGCAGTCGACTGGTCATATAGGGCAGTCGACTGTTTTTGAAACAGAATACAATTTGGTAAATAGCAGTCGACTGTCTCATATAGCAGTCAACTGGTTTGAAACAGAATGCTTCTGGGAAAATAGCAGTCGACTGGCTTACATAGCAGTCGACTGGTTTGCATCGATTTTCGGAAAACGGCGTTTTGGTTGTCTCTAGGCAGTCGGCTGCTCCTAACCTAATTGGTACTATGAGACAAGTCCGAAAATGCATCTTTTCCTGCACAAAACCAGCTAATGTTTCTTTCCAAATCACATACACCCATCATAAAACATGCGGACATAGCCGCTTTACGTCCGTTACATAATTTCCTTACCTCGATTTCTTCGGGAACGCAAGATCACTTGGCGCGTTAACCTTAGCTTTCACTCCGTCAAAGCTGAAATCATCATATCATATCAAACCTTAAATTAAACCACATACACATGTTATACTAACTTAAAACAACTCCAAACCAAGGACGAAATTGCAAGAATCATCTTCTTCTCTTACCTTTACTAGAGACCAAAATTTCAATTGTTGAGATCTCCTCCAATACTTGGATTCAGTCCTCCAAACTTTGGACATCACTTAATCTAGTAACAAGGATTATTTTTCGTTCTACGAACTTAATGAATTAATGGAAGGATGAGGGGGTTTAGCAAGGAGCTTGGAATGGAAACTTGGAAGATTGGAGATGGCACGAGAGGGAGAGCTGGGAAGAGTGGCTGACGTTGGTGATAGCTGATGGAGATGATGAGTCATGCAAGATGCATTAAATGCATGCTCATCTCATTAATCATCTCAGCCCTTTCTTGACCCTTTGACCATTTAACTCATTAAATCCCTCTTCTCCTTCTTCCATTCATGCATAAGCCACATGTAGTTAATTAACCAAAAAAATCTGTTTTGTTTCTTGTCTCATCCTCCATTTATTTTCCTGATATTAAAATATTGTATTTGATTCATTGACTATCAACTTTCTTATTTCTTCTACACAACATGCATACATCATTCACACATTAAACTTCATATTCATTTAATCATATTAGCTTAGAATACTTTACATACATGGAGGAATACATGGAAATTGGGGATCTCACATCCTCCCTACCTTAGAAAATTTGGTCCTCCAAATTTGCCTTAGCTTGTCATGTAAATAATTCTGGATACCTTTCCTTCATTAAGCTCTCTAGCTCCTATGTAGCTTCTTCCATCGTATGGTATTGCCAGAGAACTTTCACTAACGAAATCGTCTTAGACCTCAAAACTTTCTCTTTTCTGTCCAAAATCCGAATCGGCTTCTCTACATAGCTCATATCTTCCCTTATCTCCAAGGGTTCATACTCAATAACATGAGACGGATCCGGATTATACTTCCGAAGCATCGATACATGAAACACATTATGTACTCCCAATAGCTCCGGAGGCAATGCCAATCTATAGGCAACATCGCCTATTCGATCTAAGACCTCAAATGGACCGATGTAGCGAGGACTTAACTTACCTCGTCGACCAAACCTCGTCGACCAAAACTCATGATTCCTTTGGATGGAGAAACTTTCAAGAATACAAAATCTCCAACCATAAACTCAAGTGGTCTCCGTCGAGCATCCGCATAGCTCTTTTGTCTACTATGAGCTCTCTTAAGCCTCTGACAAATCAACTTAACATCTTCTGATGCTTGCTCAACTAGATCTGGAGCCAATAACTTACGTTCGCCCACTTCTTCCCACCCAATCGGAGATCGACACCTTCTACCATACAAAGCTTCATATGGTGCCATCCCGATGCTTGCATGATAACTATTATTGTATGCAAACTCAGCCAATGGCAGATGGTCATCCCAGGAGCCTTTAAAATCCATAGCACAAGCCCTCAACATATCCTCGAGCGTCTGAATCGTGCGCTCGGACTGTCCATCAGTCTGCGGATGAAAAGCTGTGCTAAAATTTAACTTAGATCCCATGGCTTCCTGAAAATGCTCCCAGAAATGCGAAGTAAACCTGGAATCTCTATCAGAAGTGATGCTCACTGGAACACCGTGTAGTCTTACGTCATCTCTTACATACATATCTGCCAAAGCATTGAGTGTGTCTGTTGACTTCATAGGTAGGAAGTGAGCTGATTTTGTTAATCTATCGACAATCACCCAAATACCATCATGATTCTTCTTGGTTCTGGGCAACCCCATAATAAAATCCATCGTAATGTGCTCCCACTTCCACATAGGTATAGGCAGAGGGTGCAGTAATCCTACTGGCTTTTGGTGCTCTACCTTGACCTGTTGACATGTGAGACATTTTGCTACAAAATCTGCTATGTCTCTCTTCATGCCCTTCCACCAGTACACCTTGCGAAGATTGTGATACATCTTCGTATTTCTTGGATGTAACGTGTACTTAGTGGCATGTGCTTCAATCAAGATCAACTTCTTCAATTCGTCATCATTAGGAACACATATACGACTTCTAAACCTCAAAATTCCATCACTACTGACATTAAATTCTGAGGTCATACCTGACTGCATCTGATTTATAGCCTCTATGCATCTATCATCTTCCTTTTGAGCACTTCGGATTCTATCCATTAACTCTGGCTCAATCCTTAAACTAGCCATCATTCCAATTTGCTCATAAGTCATAACATTAAGGTTGAGGCTTGCGAATTGCTCAATTAGTTCATGCTCTTTTATCATCATATAAGACACCATACTTACATGCTTCTGGCTCAGAGCATCCGCCACCACATTGGCTTTCCCCGGGTGGTACAAGATCTCACAATCGTAATCTTTAGTAGCTCGAGCCATCTTCTTTGCCTCATGTTTAATTCCTTTTGAGAAAACAAGTATTTCAGACTTTTGTGATCTGTAAAAATCTGAAATTTCTCACCATATAAGTAATGTCTCCATATTTTCAGGGCAAACACTACTGCAGCTAACTCCAAATCATGAGTCGGGTAGTTCTTCTCATGGTCCTTCAATTGTCTGGAACCATAGGCTACTACCTTACCATGCTGCATTAACATGCATCCCAAACCTTCCCCTGAGGCATCACTATACACCGCAAATCCACCTGAACCACTAGGGATGGTGAGAATCGGTGTAGTCGTCAGCCTGTGCTTCAACTCTTGGAAACTACACTCACAGGCTTCATTCCACTCATACTTCATTTCCTTGCGCGTTAAGCGCGTCAATGGAGCAGCTAGCTTTGAGAAACCCTCTACAAACCTCCTATAGTAGCCAGCTAAACCCAAGAAACTCCTAATCTCCGTCACAGTCTTCGGTCTTTCCCATTGAACCACCGCTTCAATCTTCAATGGATCAACTGAGACTCCATCTTTACTGATAATGTGACCTAAGAAGGAGATCTGATTCAACCAGAAATCACATTTACTTAGCTTGGCATACAATCCTCTATCCTTGAGGGTTTGCAGAACTATCCTCAAATGCTGCTCATGTTCTTCCCATGACCTCGAGTACACCAAGATGTCATCGATGAAGACAATGACAAACTGGTCCAAGTACTGCTTAAACACATCATTCATCAGATTCATGAAGGCTGCAGGTGCATTGGTTAATCCAAACGGCATCACCAAGAATTCATAATGGCCATACCGTGTCCTGAAGGCAGTCTTAGGGATATCTTCATCTCGGATCTTCAACTGATGATACCCCGATCTCAAGTCTATCTTGGAGAAGACTTGTGCACCCTTTAGCTGATCAAAGAGATCGTCTATCCTAGGAAGAGGATACTTGTTCTTGATTGTCACTTTATTCAACCACTGGTAGTCAATGCACAACCTCATACTACCGTCCTTCTTTTTGACAAAAAGCACAGGAGCACCCCAAGGGGATACGCTGGGTCGTATGAATCCCTTGTCTAGCAACTCCTGAAGCTGCTTCTTAAGTTCTTCCAATTCTACCAAAGCCATCCGGTAGGGAGCTCTTGAAATGGGCTCAGTCCCCGGCACCAAGTCGATAGTGAACTCCACTTCCCTATCCGGAGGAAGTCTTGGAAGATCATCCGGGAACACCTCGGGAAAATCTCGGACTACAGGAATATCATTGAGTCCGGGACGTTTCTGATCTACGTCCTCCACATAAGCAATGAATCCTTCATACAACCGTACATGCTTCTCATTATTTTCATATGAATTCAAATCAAGAACCAAACAAGTTTCATATTAATTTCTTGCAAAATTTACAACATAGCTAACGGGTGAAGAGAATGTTACACTCTTAGCATAACAGTCCACTATAACATGATTGTTAGCTAACCAATCCATACCCAAAATAACATCAAACCCATACATATTCAATAGGATTAGGTCAGCCTTAGATTCTCTTTCTCCTACCCGTAGCTTACAGTTTTTATACACCAACTCTGTCACTTGTGATTCTCTAAGTGGTGTGCTTATCTTTAATGAGTGTTCTAAAGTCTCAAGCTCAACAGGTATTTTCATAGCAAACTTAGGAGACACAAAAGAATGCGTAGAGCCTGGATCAAACAATGCTATGACATTCACATCAAACAGGTAAATTGTACCTTTAATCACTTTGGACGAGGCATCGGCAGACTCTTCGTCGATAGCAAACACTCGTTCTTGGGTCACAGCTTTCTTTCCCTTCTCAGCAGCAGTGGCTTTAGGTTGCGATTTAGGGGTCTTATCTGATTCATCGGGCATCCTCGGATCTCTCTGAGGGCAATCTCTAATCATGTGCCCTTTCTCCCCACATCTAAAGCAAGCGCCACTCGCCAAGCGACATGGCTGTGATCCATGAAACTTCCCGCACTGCTCACATCTTTGCATCGTACTCTTTGGTGAGCTAGCGGTACTTCCAACTTGATTTCGGGATCGTTCATCACTTATCTTGATCCCTGTAGCTTTAGGAGTACCTATATCAGTATCATCATCATCATAACTCCAACTTCAATATAATTCCATATAACCATTAAATTAATTTAAAGATCATCTTTCTATACTTTACTTACCTATAGAAACTCCTTCAGATCGTCTACTCCTCCGAAATGGATACCTATCGCTCGAAGCTTTCTCATCCGACTTTCGCTTCATCGGTTCCTTGCCTTTACCCTTGGCTCGGAAGTCAGCATGGTGTAGATCATAGTCTTGCTCACACAGCTGAGCCTTACAGACAGCTTCTCCATAGGTGGTGATATCCATTGGATACAGTTTAGATCTGATC
This sequence comes from Heritiera fomes, assembly GCA_032173925.1. NCBI lineage: Eukaryota > Viridiplantae > Streptophyta > Magnoliopsida > Malvales > Malvaceae > Heritiera > Heritiera fomes. Next base: position 19,278,909 of record JAPDPM010000001.1, on the reverse strand, counting down.
GGGGACTTCAATCCCTCGATGAATCTGTAGATCTTGTGCCCTTCATCTCTTCAGACCTCTGGATCGAATCTACTCAAGGTGGTGAACTTAGATTCATACTGATTCACCGTCATCGTACCTTAAGTCAAACTTAGGAACTCGATCTTCAGTCTATTCTGATCCGTGCGTGGGATGTACTGTTCATTAAAAGCTTCCACAAACCGATCCCATGTAACTTCATCATATCGGGCCTCTAACACGGTCCGAGTGGCTTGCCACCAATATTCAGCATCATCAATCAACAGATAGGTAGCCAAACCTACTTTCTCCCTTTCGGAACAGGGCATATACTCAAAGGATTTTAGAACTGCTTTCATCCAGTTCTCAGCTGTCAACAAATCTCTTTCCCCCTTGAACTTGGGCGGATCCAACTTCTTGAATTCTTTTATCAATGCCACACTGCAATAAGCTCTAGGATCCCGCCTTCCAGTAACTGGGACTGGTGGGGTTACTTCTGTAGGAGGAATAACAATTGCAGTTCCTTGGGTGCTTGTGGCCACATTTGGGAAGTTAGACATGAACTGCGTAAACATCATGGCCATGTTCTCCATGTGCTTCTCCATTTTCGCTAGCCTTGTATTCGGGCTATGTGGTGGAGATGGATGAGGAGACGGAACTGGGGGCTCTTCAGTGCGACCCCGTCCTCTTCCTCTACTTGTACCTCTTCTTCGTGAGCTCATACTGTAAATATAATCATCATTTAGCTCTTTAGTATAACTAGAAACAGCTATACTATACATTTGTATTCAGACAAGTACAGTACAATTGGGGGATATACTCTATTTCTAGCTTCTTGACACTGACAAACCTCAATCTAAATTGCTCTGATACCACTATGTGACGTCCCCGTCACTTCATCTTATCACTTATCTTTTTCCTTCTTATTTAGATTTAGTTCATCCAGTGTCGTTCTTCCCGTAATCTTAAGCTAATCGTTTAATAACTCATGAAATTTTATTCAATTTCCGTAAACATAAAAAATGATATATATAAATATCATTCCATTTCCACAGGATCTCATTCATCATCTTAACTTACATCCCCGACATCTTATATATAAAATTTCTACTTATACTGTACTGTAGCTGAATTACAATTTAACTTTACATATGAACATATAAGTATACCTTCTATGCTAACTGGGAAGTGTATCAAGAAGGTACACCTTGAATCTTCAAAAACAAGCTCCTCTAGTCGGAGCGGGATTCACTTCAGGTAATCTGTAGGAAAAATGGTCGTAAAAGGGTGAGTTTACGCTCAGTAAGAAAAGTATGTAAAAGAGCGTGCTATGTCTCTATATGCATTTTTCCTACTTGGCTCTATAATGTCATGTAAAGCATTATAAAGCATGCATCATAAACCTCTTTCATGCATTGTTTGCAACCATGCATATTCATTTCAAATGACATGGCAATCATACTTTGTATGCTTCTTTTAAAATATAGCATACATATAAAACATGCATCATACTTCTTTCTTTAAAACATCATACTTCTTTATACATACATCTTGTACTTTGAAATAGATGGAGACTATGTACAATGTTTAAGCGATTGAGTCGTCATATGAACCGTTCATTCCCATTCATATGACTCATATGACTCTAATCATGCATTGGTACATTGGTATACCATGTAGAGGTCAGGGATTCTCTCCTGCCTTGATAATACCATAGTGAGCACTAGTCAGGTGTCACTTATGGTCTTGAGGACCAGACTAGGGTTCCTCACTTAACATACATATTATTGAGGACTTGATCAGAGTCTCTCAGCTATCAGAAATGCATAATCATTACGCAGTCCATAGCCTCAAAACATTTATAATATACTTTTTAGAAAACACTTTTGTGTTTAAATCAAATAAGCTTTGAAAAACATCTTTTCATACATGGCAGTCGATTGGTCTTATAGGGTAGTCGGCTGCTGCTTCATAACTTCATTTCTTGAAATTATTTTCATTTCGAAAAATACATGGGGGCAGTCGACTGGACCATATAGCAGTCGACTGGTTTTCAAACAGAATGCTTCTTAAGAAATAGCAGTCGACTGGTCATATAGGGCAGTCGACTGTTTTTGAAACAGAATGCAATTTGGTAAATAGCAGTCGACTGTCTCATTTAGCAGTCGACTGGTTTGAAACAGAATGCTTCTGGGAAAATAGCAGTCGACTGGCTTACATAGCAGTCGACTGGTTTGCATCGGTTTTTGGAAAACGGCATTTTGGTTGTCTTTAGGCAGTCGGCTGCTCCTAACCTAATTGGTACTAGGAGACAAGTCCGAAAATGCATCTTTTCCTGCACAAAACCAGCTGATGTTTCTTTCCAAATCACATACACCCATCATAAAACATGCGGACATAGCCGCCTTACGTCCGTTACATAATTTCCTTACCTCGATTTCTTCGGGAACGCAAGATCACTTGGCGCGTTAACCCTAGCTTTCACTCCGTCAAAGCTGAAATCATCATATCATATCAAACCTTAAATTAAACCACATACACATGTTATACTAACTTAAAACAACTCCAAACCAAGGACGAAATTGCAAGAATCATCTTCTTCTCTTACCTTTACTAGAGACCAAAATTTCAATTGTTGAGATCTCCTCCAATACTTGGATTCAGTCCTCCAAACTTTGGACATCACTTAATCTAGTGACAAGGATTATTTTTCGTTCTACGAACTTAATGAATTAATGGAAGGATGAGGGGGTTTAGCAAGGAGCTTGGAATGGAAACTTGGAAGATTGGAGATGGCACGAGAGGGAGAGCTGGGAAGAGTGGCTGACGTTGGTGATAGCTGATGGGGATGATGAGTCATGCAAGATGCATTAAATGCATGCTCATCTCATTAATCATCTCAGCCCTTTCTTGACCCTTTGACCATTTAACTCATTAAATCCTTCTTCTCCTTCTTCCATTCATGCATAAGCCACATGTAGTTAATTAACCAAAAAAATCTGTTTTGTTTCTTGTCTCATCCTCCATTTATTTTCCTGATATTAACATATTGTATTTGATTCATTGACTATCAACTTTCTTATTTCTTCTACACATCATGCATACATCATTCACACATTAAACGTCATATTCATTTAATCATATTAGCTTAGAATACTTTACATACATGGAGGAATACATGGAAATTGGGGATCTCACATCTTGATATCACTTACCTTTCATAATTTCTGTATTCATTAATTTAAATAGGTATAATGTTATATTTTTATTTATATTCATATAAACATATATAAATGACATGACTATATATATAACATATATATATATATATCTACACTAATTCGTATTTGATTAAACCAGTTAAATTACCAAATATTTTCATTTTACTATAAAATAGACCTACTAAAATAATGTGGCTTATTCCTTAACTATTGATGAAGTTGGATTGGTCAAAACGTAAAATTATTAAAATACCCCTATAAGTGTCTATAGGCATTTCCATGTGGTTCAGTCTATAAGTCAAATCGGAATGAGACTTCATCAAATGAGGGTTCACCTATCATATTCAATGTGTTTAAATTCATCATTCGCTATATTTGATAATACTTTCCAAACCTACGAGCAAAATCGTAATTTCGCATAACTTTTGGCACATTACCCTAAGCATGCACTATTGAGAAAATTCAAGGTGTGAGTACTTACCATTGTCATATTCAACTCCAAAAATCATCATGGTGGGATCCGTACTTCTCCAGACCCTGGAATTCTCAATAGAACCTCTGATTCACTTGTCTCCTATCATACCAATTCACAAGAAAATTATTTACTAACTTTAAGTTTAACTACTCTATGTCCAAAATTAAATTATTTACAAAGGAGAAATTAGCAATCTCACATTTCGTCATTTCTCTACGTCCAAAATTAAATTATTTATAAAGGAGAAATTAGGAATCTCACATTTCTTAACCAAATATATTATTATATTTCTACAGTTAAGAGTTAAATTTATTTTTAAGAAATTAATTTTTATTAAAAATATTTCTCTATTTTTTATTTTTTATTTAATTTTTATTTCTTTTAATGATTTAAATTTAAGATATTTTTAAAAAATAGAATTTTCAAATAAGATAATTGTTTTAAGAAAAAGTACCTTGATTTTTCAAAAAAAAAAGTCTTACTTTTATTCTTATTTTGTTCTTCCTTTTTTTTTTTACTGACAAGAGAAAAAAATCTAAAAAAAGGAAAAAGGAAGATAAAAGACACCAGAATTAAAAAATATATAATTAATAAAATTTTAATATTTAAGATTTAATTTTTTAAAGAATAGACATCGATTATTTTCAAAAGAAAATAAATTGTAAGAAAAATTAATTGTTTTAAATATTATTATTTTCTCTAAACTACATTTTTTTTGGAGAAAAAAGCAAAAAAAAGGAGAGAAAGCAAAGAGGGGTAAAAAGAATAAAGAAAAAATGGATTAAACAATTCATAAATGACCTTTATCATCCTATTAAAAATTTATGTTAATTTTTTATTGTATAAATTTTAGGGATAAAATATAATTAAGCATCTATTTCTTAATCACATATGATCAAAAACAATGCTTTTGTTTTGAAGAAATTTGAATCATTATATACTAAGAAAAAGACTAATTTTCTTTGCAATTCAATTTTTTTTATATGTGTACCAAATATACAATAAAATGATTATCATCTTATCCTATCCTTTATCATTCGCACCAAACATTGATAATTAGATTACAACGCTATATATAAATGAAACGGCAAGGGAAGGGGTCAATATTTCTAAACTTAGAGCAAAACAATCAGAGAGAAATATTAAACATATAAAAAATGCACGGCCATCTCTCACAAGATACTGAGGTTGCTGTGCCGGCTGCTATCGTGTGGAATGTATACCGTGGTCTGGAGCTCGGAAGGCTCGTCGATAAACTACTACAGGATGTTATTGGAAGGATACAAGTTATAGAAGGTGATGGAGGCGTTGGAACCATCCTTAAAGTCACATCTCCACTGGGTATATATATAGCTATAGAAGTAATTAATAGATTTGTAGATGTAGTTTTTTTCCTTATTTATGATTAGCCTTGTCGTACGTATAACTGATTTATTCCCCATAAAATCCTTGTAGGAAGTCCTGGAATTGGTTATATGATTGAAAGATTCACGAAGGTTGACGATGATAATCGAGTTAAAGAAACTGAAATCATTGAAGGAGGATACAAGGCTCTTGGACTTGATCTTTTCCGTGCTCGCTTGGAAATTCTGGAGAAAGATTCCGAATCATGCATCATCAGGTCATCCATGGAGTATGAAGTGGATACAAGCTTGCAGAAGTAGCTTCCCATATGAGCCTTAAGCCCCTGGAAATTATAGCAGAAGCAATTGGGAAACATCTCAGTGAAAAGAAAACAACTCAGTAGGACTACTTTTCCAACTTTGTTTTCTTACAACTCAGTAGGACTCCTTTTCCAACCTCGTTTTCTTTGTTTCAGTGTTCAATTCTCATGTACAACTGTTCACAAGAACAAATAAGGAATTACTAAGGAGTCCTGATCTGAAATAATTCTGAATAATGAATATGGCGCAATAAAAGATGTGCTTCACAGTTATATCAATCGGCTATATCTATCTTTTGTTAGTTAGTTTAATCGGCTAATTTTCTTGATTTAGATGTAATTATTTCCTGATGCTATGATCAGTCTGAAAACAGACATTTAAATTATTTGGAAAATGAAAATCCAACGGCAGTAGCTACGACCACAAATTTGACTTTTTTTTCTGAAACCGCCAAATTTGACTTTTGGTGAAAAGGAACTTTTCTTGCCAAACAGATTCCATCTAATCCTACTTAAAAATTGTGCTGGGTTTGATCAGAATAGTGGCGGTTCTTTTTTAAAGGTTGACTAATCAATAAAATAAGATAAAAAAGTGGATAGAATTAGGTAATATTATTTTATTTTAGTTTAATGTGTAAGATTTAAGAGTAAGATATAATTATTTTTATATATTATAAATTTATATTTACAAACCGTTCATGTTTGGTGTATGTAAAATTGAGAGTGAGAATGAATTTTTTTGTTGATCGAAATTATTTAGTTAAGTTGATTCATTTATTAATTTGTCTATTTAATAATTTATAATAATTTTGTGATTAATTGTTGAGATGGGTCCATATATTAAGGGTCCTTACCATCCCTATATAAGTTCAATTGGAAATTTATAACATATCTAAAAAAAAATAAGGGATTAGTATTCACTACACTATCGTGAAGGTTTTAGATCACAAGTTTAAGATGGTGGTAAATATTATTTAAGAAATATTAAAAAAAATAAAGTAAGGTATTGTCACACCCCAAGACGGGTTCTAATAACCTAATTACTTAACTTTTAAGCGGAATTATGATACTTACTCGTAATTTATACTTACTTACCGGTTGGGCTGTCAGTGATGCTTAATACCTTCTAACTATATATATTATGTAAACATGAATTATTAAAGTCTCTTCCTTAAGAAGTATATACATTCCCTTCTATTTAAAGTAGTACTGTACAACTTTACTGAATATACAACATACCTTCGATATTGAATCTCAGGCAAGTAAATCTCTTAGCCCAAATCAATTATCTGTGGAGCGGAAAAATTAGGAGTGAGCGACAATTTGCTCAGTAAGGAAAATGTATGCTGCTTTACAAATGTAAAAGCTATGTTCCCCAAAATCATTGAATTATTCTAACGATCAACTCATTAGAAAACAATGAATAACAGGATTCAACAGATATTTTCAGAAATCATTTAATTGAGACAAGGCAATAATTTAAATCATGCAAGCATCATAAGTCATCCGCTTTTGGGGTGCACCCGTAGGCCATCGCCCCTCACGGCTATCTCAGATCTATGGCCATAATCTATATGTGGTCATCGGGTCCACTTGCCAAGTGACCTCGAGACCGCTGATGACTTGGCGAGTCCATCAGCCCTGTGACGCTCTAGAGTGCACTCGTTGGTCTATTTGACCTGAGCCATCTAGATGGGTCACGCAAAGTATATGAATAATAATGCATGAACTCATGGCCTAATGTCTCAAAATCAAGTTTTATCTCATGTTTTCAATTCCACCAAATGATTTGATTTCCAAAAAGTTTTATAAACAAATAAACAGCCCGTAATCTCAACATTTCCCGTGTGAGAAGGTACGGGTTTAGACTGGCTCGCCCATGGCTAGTTCGCCCATGGTAAGCTCGCCACTACTCAACTCGCCTACTGGTCAGCTCGCCCCAATGGTCAACTTGCTCCAAAGGGTTTCATATTTCTATTTTCTTTTGAAAATGTTAAAACATCTTATTTTTCGTATAAGAATTTACCCCTTTAAAACTGTTCGCCAGAGTCAGCTCGCCATTCACGGCTCGCCCCTGACTAACTCGATAATCCGGCAAACTTGTATTCGCCCGCCACTTACCTTTTTAAAACAAGGTATGGCTCGTTTGATAACGGTTCGCCCGCCTCATATTTAAAACAAGGGTCGCTCGGCAAACACATTAAAAAGGGTTCGCCCAACTTTGGCTTGCCCGGATTTTTATTAAAACAAGGGCACTCGCCCAGTTTCTCGTAAAAGAGAGCTCGCCACTTGGCTCGCCCGATTTTCTACTAAGAACAATATACTCGCCCGCCTTAATCAGTTCGCCAAACAAAACAACGTATGGCGGCTTGTAGCTCGCCCGAGATCAAAACAGTTTATCAAATAAATGCATGTCAGAAAATAAAACAATTTCTAATATTTTCTTAACACTTTTACTCCACAGGACATGCATTTGCATCACATACTACTTCCTTACCTGATCTCACGAAGTCTTGTTTCGCCCTGCTTCCTACTCGCCGATAGCAATTTCACTTTCCGGCTGCAAGGTAAAATATTAATTCCATTAATATTTTCTTTTCTTAGCAATTTATTTCTAAAACTATTTTCAACCACTTTGGCGAGGTAACAGTTCGCCATTCGCCTAACATAGCTCGCTGTCCATTAGCGGCTTATTCATGGGAGTTCGCCCAACAGGGAGCTCAACTCGCCATGCTTATCATTTCAGTTCGCCACTCGTGGCTTTTCCTTCATAATTGGGCTCGCCCATGAATTTGATAATTATTAGCTGCTTCTTTATCTCCTACTTGCCTTAATGGCGATCAACATTTCACATGGGCGATCTCCATGGTCAACCTTCTCGCCATTTGGCGAACATAGGTCCTCGCCCATCTACCATCATTCTGTTTATCTCATGACTATTGGCGAATACGTTCTCGCCTAGTCATGCATTGCAGTGTACTCGCCTCAACCTTTGGGCGAATACTCCTTGCCTCGCCTATTGTTTTTCTTAATCATTTCCATCTAATTTCCTTATATATTCAACAATATTCAACTACAACCAGGCTATATCTATGATTAAATATCAAGAGAACTATAAAGCTATGAAACTCACCTTTACTAAACTGCTCTTCCAACAACATAATGCTTTCTTGCCTTTCTTAGCTTTACTTCTCTTGTTACTTAGCTCTTCAACACTTTAGAAGGGTTTGGCTAACTAAAAGATGAAATTGTATGGCTCATTTATGAGAAAAACGGAGGAATGAAAGATGAATTTGCAGAGAAACAGAATGGGCGAGAATGATTCTGAGAGAAATGAAGTTTGCTTCCATCGATCTTTCCTCATGAACTCTCCTTATATAGCCCAATACAACCTGTTAGAAGTAACCACCTGTTTCCTTATCCTGTTATCTGTTATCATTGCACGTCTTTCATGCAATTAAAACCCAGAGAATTTGGTGCCAAAAGGAACGGCGGTAAACTTCCGTTGCAGTCCGTTTCTTCCTTGCTTTTTGACAAATTTCACTTCCATTTATTGCTTATTCCCTTTGTCAGGAGAGGCAATTGGCGAGAAGTACTTGCCGCCCCTTTCCTTGACTTTTTTTCTCTTCTTTTCTTCCCTTCTCCACACCAAGGTCTCTTCCAGCCAACGTTGATTGGCTATCATCTCATTCATTTCTTTGTTTTGTCTTATATTCATTAATCCTTCATTTAATGCATTCATACTATAATATCAAATTAATTCTCCTCTATTCTTTATACACCATATGTTCATTATAACATAAAATAAAAAGTGGAAATTCACATTTGATTATTCTTTAATTTCACTAAAAGAATTTATTTCCACTATCAATAATGTATACATACGATATACAGTATAATAAAATTCGGATTTTACATTTCTCCCCACCTTATGAAATTTGGTCCTCCAAATTTAACTCGGACCTGTCACAGAAAGAGCTCTGGATATTTCTCACGCATAAGGCTCTCTAACTCCCAAGTAGCCTCCTCCTCGTTATGATACTGCCAGAGCACTTTAACCAAAGGAATCGTCTTAGATCGCAACACCTTATCTTTCCTATCCAGGATCCGCACCGGTTTCTCAACGTAACTCATATCCTCTCTGATTTCCAGTGGCTCATGTCGAATTACGTGAGAAGGATCTGGATGGTACTTTCTTAACATCGAGACATGGAATACGTTATGCACCCCTGACAACTCTGGTGGTAGTGCTAACCGATATGCCACATCTCCCACGCGATCTAAGATCTCATAAGGCCCAATATATCGAGGACTCAACTTTCCTCTCTTCCCGAATCTCATTATACCCTTAGACGGTGAAACTTTTAAAAACACATAATCACCCGCAACAAACTCCAATCGTCGGCGCCTAGTATCTGCATAACTCTTCTGCCGACTCTGAGCTGTTCTGAGCCTCTCACAGATCATCCGTACATCACGAGAAGCTTGCTCGACCAAATCGGGAGCTAACAGTTTACGGTCTCCAACTTCTTCCCATGCTATCGGGGATCTGCATCGTCTGCCATATAAAGCCTCATACGGTGCCATGCCGATACTTGTATGAAAACTATTATTATATGCAAATTCTGCCAGGGGTAAATGATCGTCCCATGAGCCTCTAAAATCCAATGCACACGCTCTCAACATATCCTCGAGCGTCTGTATAGTACGCTCGGACTGCCCGTCAGTCTGTGGATGAAAGGCGGTGCTAAAACTCAACTGGGATCCCATAGCCTCCTGAAATCTCTCCCAAAAATGAGAGGTGAAGAGGGAGTCCCTATCAGAGGTAATACTCACTGGAACACCATGTAACTTCACTATCTCCCTGACATACAACTCGGCCAAGGCACTAACTGAATCTGTAGATCTCATGGCCAAGAAATGAGCAGACTTAGTCAATCTGTCGACTATCACCCAAATAGCATCGTACCCCTTCCGGGTCCGTGGTAATCCCATAATAAAATCCATAGTAACATGCTCCCATTTCCACACAGGAATCGATAATGGTCGAAGCATACCTGCCGGCTTCTGATGCTCAATCTTAATCTGTTGGCATGTTAGACATCTAGCAACAAACTCAACGATGTCTTTCTTCATCTTAGGCCACCAATACACTTTCCGGAGATTCTGGTACATCTTAGTACTACCCGGATGTAACGTGTATCTAGAGGTATGGGCCTCTGATAAAATCAAATCTCTAAGCTGTCGATCACTGGGAACACATATCCGACCTCTAAACCTCAGTATCCCATCGGTGCCAATCTCAAAGTCTAACATAACTCCCATCTGAATCTGACTGGCAATCTCAATGCAATAATTATCCCTCCTCTGATCTTCCCTGATTCGGTCCATCAAATCCGGTTCTATACGGAAACTAGCCGTAAACCCATACTGGTCAGAGGAAACAACTGTCAGATTGAGGTTAGAGAATTGCTCTATCAACTCATGCTCCCTGATCATCATGTTTGATACCATGCCAACATGCTTACGGCTCAGTGCATCAGCTACTACATTAGCTTTACCTGGGTGATACAAAATCTCACAATCATAGTCCTTTAGTAGTTCCATCCACCGTCGCTGTCTTAAATTCAACTCTCGCTGGGAGAAGATATATTTCAGACTCTTATGATCTGTATATATCTGAAATTTCTCCCCATACAAGTAATGTCGCCATATCTTTAGTGCAAACACTACCGCGGCTAACTCCAAGTCATGTGTCGGGTAATTCCTCTCATGATCCTTCAACTGTCGAGAACCATAGGCTATAACCCGACCATGCTGCATGAGCACACACCCTAAACCTTGAGCGGATGCATCGGTATACACCATAAATCCACCTGATCCGCTAGGAAGGGCCAATACGGGGGCACTAGTCAATCTCTTCTTAAGCTCATCAAAACTACGCTCACACGCATCGTTCCACTCAAACTTCACATCCTTACGTGTGAGTCGTGTCAATGGAGCAGCAAGTCTAGAAAATCCCTCCACAAATCTGCGATAGTACCCGGCAAGACCCAAGAAACTCCGTATCTCGGTAACCGTGTCAGGCCTCTTCCACTGAACAATGGCCTCTACCTTGGACGGATCAACTGATACCCCGTCCCTCGACACTACATGCCCGAGAAATATTATATGGTCAAGCCAGAACTCGCATTTACTAAGCTTAGCATACAACTTCCGCTCTCTGAGGGTCTGTAAAGCAATCTGCAAATGCTGCTCGTGCTCCTCTGGAGTCTTAGAATAAATCAGAATGTCATCTATAAATACTATGACAAACTTATCCAAAAATGGATGAAATACCTCGTTCATCAAACTCATAAAAGCTGCAGGGGCATTTGTCAACCCAAAAGGCATCACTAGGAACTCATAGTGGCCGTAACGAGTCCGAAAGGCTGTCTTATGCACATCCGACTCCTTAATTTTCAACTGGTGATAGCCTGATCGGAAGTCTATCTTGGAAAACACTTGTGCTCCCCTGAGCTGATCAAACAGATCATCAATACGAGGTAGTGGATACTTATTCTTAACGGTAGCCCGATTCAACATCCGATAATCTATACACAACCAAAGACTACCATCCTTCTTCCGAACAAATAGTACTGGAGCTCCCCATGGTGACACACTGGGACGTATAAATCCCTTATCTAACAACTCTTGGAGCTGCTTCTTGAGCTCATCTAACTCCGTCAGTGCCATTCTATATGGGGGTCTAGAAATCGGCTCCGTACCGGGTACCAATTCGATCATGAACTCCGTCTCTCGATCCGGTGGTAACCCTGGTAAATCCTCTGGAAATACATCCGAGAAGTCCTTAACCACAGGAATCTCTTGGATCTTTGGATGCTTCCTCTCTACATCCTCCACACTAGCAATATATCCTTCATACACATTCATACACAACCACAATTTCAGTACACATATCATTTCATAAATATATGTTCTTTTTATTAATTTATAATAACTTTACAATGTACTTTTCGAGATGGGAGAAGGTAATAAACTTAGTATTACAGTCCAAAGTAATATGATTTGCAGCTAACCAATCCATACCTAAAATGACATCAAAATCATATATGTCCAACAAAATTAGGTTAGCTGTCACAACCTTCTCTCCTATAGTCAACTTACAATTCCTATATATAATATCCGTCATCTGGAAATCATTAAAAGGAGTTTTCACTCGCAAGGTATATTCTAACAACTCCGGCTCTACTGGGGTCCTGTTAGCATATGCAGGCGATAAGAATGAATGGGTAGAACCCGGGTCAATTAAGGCAATTACTGGAATATCAAAAAGATAAACTTTACCTTTGATCACATCGATAGAGGCGTCGGCAGTCTCCTGATCTAATGCGTACACCCGACCCTGAGTCACAACCTTCTTACCCTTTTCTGCGGCTGTCGCCCGCCTAGGCTGTGAGGGTGTCGCTTTCTCTGGTTCACTCTGAGCTGTTGGGGCCGCTATCTGAGGTAATACAGGAGGTCTAGTAGAAGCAGTTGACTCTCTGAGCATCGGGCAATTCTTGATAAAGTGCCCCGTCTGTCCACATCTAAAACATACCCCAGACATTACAGGACAAGGGCGCGATCCATGCGACCTTCCACAATGTCTGCATAAGGGTGCAACACTTCTCTGAGTAGTGGTGGGGCCACTAGCAGGTGTAGAAACTGCTGGTCTATCAAATCTGCCTTCAGAAATCTGTATGCCCGTAGATCTAGTCTTCTTAGACTGCTCTCTACTTGGTCTATCCTCCATGAACCTCTTCGTCTTTCCCTTTGATTTACCCTTACTCTTACTACTGAAATCGAGCTGGAACTGCTCATAATCTCTCTCACATAGCTGAGCCCGTTGAACTATCTCATCATAAGTCTGTATAACAAATGGGGCTAGCTTTACTCTGATGGATGGCCTCAAACCAGCTCTAAACCTCGAAATCTTATACCGGGTATTCTCACTGGTCTGTGGATCAAAATGGCTCAACGTAGTAAATTTGGCCTCATACTCGTCCACTGACATATTACCCTGTACTAAACCCATGAATTCCTGCTGTAATTTATCCTGAGTAGTGTCAGGAATATACTGCCTCCTAAAAGCTTCTACAAACATATCCCAGGACAGATCCTGATGCTGAGCAAATAATACTGTCTGGGTGGCCTTCCACCAATGTCTCGCATCATTTGCCAACTGGAACACTGCCAGGCCTACTTTTTCTGTCTCTGAACATCTCATAATCTGAAGTAATCTATCGATCTCAATCACCCACTGCTCTGCCACCAATGGATCCCTGGTACCTTTAAACTTAGGTGGATCCAACTTCTTAAATGATTTCACCAGTGCCACATTACAATAAGACTCAGCATTTCGAGGCGGCTGAATCAATGGCTGTGGTGGAACTACTGGTGGCTGAGGTGCCGGTGGTGGAATAGGTTCAGGTTCAGGCACAACTGGTGCTGGCTGTGGCGGTACTGGCGCCTCTACTGGGGCTGCGGGAGCTGTGGCTCTCTCCCTCTCTGCCCTATCTGCGGCTCTATCCGCCTGGTACATACCATAAAATCTGCTATTAACCGCTCCACTTGAGTTACACGATTATCAATGCTCTCTAGCTGTATAGGACGTGGAGGTCTTGGGGCAGGTTCCGGTGTCTGCGGTTCCGGAGTCTGTGCCGCCCTACCTCGGCCTATACCTCTCACTGAGCGCATTCTCCTTCTTCCACTCATATCTGTACCACAGAGATCATTTATTACTTAACATTAATACATCACTCATATATTCAGATTTGTACAGTACTACAAGAAATGTATACCATTTACTTTAAGCATCACTAAACATCAGACCAACCCAAGCTCTGATACCATTAAATCTGTAACATCCCAAGCTACCGTATATTATGATACTTACTCGTAATTTATACTTACTTACCGGTTGGGCTGTCAGTGATGCTTAATACCTTCTAACTATATATATTATGTAAACATGAATTATTAAAGTCTCTTCCTTAAGAAGTATATACATTCCCTTCTATTTAAAGTAGTACTGTACAACTTTACTGAATATACAACATACCTTCGATATTGAATCTCAGGCAAGTAAATCTCTTAGCCCAAATCAATTATCTGTGGAGCGGAAAAATAAGGAGTGAGCGACAATTTGCTCAGTAAGGAAAATGTATGCTGCTTTACAAATGTAAAAGCTATGTTCTCCAAAATCATTGAATTATTCTAACGATCAACTCATTAGAAAACAATGAATAACAGGATTCAACAGATATTTTCAGAAATCATTTAATTGAGACAAGGCAATAATTTAAATCATGCAAGCATCATAAGTCATCCACTTTTGGGGTGCACCCGTAGGCCATCGCCCCTCACGGCTATCTCAGATCTATGGCCATAATCTATATGTGGTCCTCGGGTCCACTTGCCAAGTGACCTCGAGACCGCTGATGACTTGGCGAGTCCATCAGCCCTGTGACGCTCTAGAGTGCACTCGTTGGTCTATTTGACCTGAGCCATCGCCCTAGATGGGTCACGCAAAGTATATGAATAATAATGCATGAACTCATGGCCTAATGTCTCAAAATCAAGTTTTATCTCATGTTTTCAATTCCACCAAATGATTTGATTTCCAAAAAGTTTTATAAACAAATAAACAGCCCGTAATCTTAACATTTCCAGTGTGAGAAGGTACGGGTTTAGACTGGCTCGCCCATGGCTAGTTCGCCCATGGTAAGCTCGCCACTACTCAACTCGCCCACTAGTCAGCTCGCCCCAATGGTCAACTTGCTCTAAAGGGTTTCATATTTCTATTTTCTTTTGAAAATGTTAAAACATCTTATTTTTCGTATAAGAATTTACCCCTTTAAAACTGTTCGCCAGAGTCAGCTCGCCATTCACGGCTCGCCCCTGACTAACTCGATAATCCGGCAAACTTGTATTCGCCCGCCACTTACCTTTTTAAAACAAGGTATGGCTCGTTTGATAACGGTTCGCCCGCCTCATATTTAAAACAAGGGTCGCTCGGCAAACACATTAAAAAGGGTTCGCCCAACTTTGGCTTGCCCGGATTTTTATTAAAACAAGGGCACTCGCCCAGTTTCTCGTAAAAGAGAGCTCGCCACTTGGCTCGCCCGATTTTCTACTAAGAACAATATACTCGCCCGCCTTAATCAGTTCGCCAAACAAAACAACGTATGGCGGCTTGTAGCTCGCCCGAGATCAAAACAGTTTATCAAATAAATGCATGTCAGAAAATAAAACAATTTCTAATATTTTCTTAACACTTTTACTCCACAGGACATGCATTTGCATCACATACTACTTCCTTACCTGATCTCACGAAGTCTTGTTTCGCCCTGCTTCCTACTCGCCGATAGCAATTTCACTTTCCGGCTGCAAGGTAAAATATTAATTCCATTAATATTTTCTTTTCTTAGCAATTTATTTCTAAAACTATTTTCAACCACTTTGGCGAGGTAACAGTTCGCCATTCGCCTAACATAGCTCGCTGTCCATTAGCGGCTTATTCATGGGAGTTCGCCCAACAGGGAGCTCAACTCGCCATGCTTATCATTTCAGTTCGCCACTCGTGGCTTTTCCTTCATAATTGGGCTCGCCCATGAATTTGATAATTATTAGCTGCTTCTTTATCTCCTACTTGCCTTAATGGCGATCAACATTTCACATGGGCGATCTCCATGGTCAACCTTCTCGCCATTTGGCGAACATAGGTCCTCGCCCATCTACCATCATTCTGTTTATCTCATGACTATTGGCGAATACGTTCTCGCCTAGTCATGCATTGCAGTGTACTCGCCTCAACCTTTGGGCGAATACTCCTTGCCTCGCCTATTGTTTTTCTTAATCATTTCCATCTAATTTCCTTATATATTCAACAATATTCAACTACAACCAGGCTATATCTATGATTAAATATCAAGAGAACTATAAAGCTATGAAACTCACCTTTACTAAACTGCTCTTCCAACAACATAATGCTTTCTTGCCTTTCTTAGCTTTACTTCTCTTGTTACTTAGCTCTTCAACACTTTAGAAGGGTTTGGCTAACTAAAAGATGAAATTGTATGGCTCATTTATGAGAAAAACGGAGGAATGAAAGATGAATTTGCAGAGAAACAGAATGGGCGAGAATGATTCTGAGAGAAATGAAGTTTGCTTCCATCGATCTTTCCTCATGAACTCTCCTTATATAGCCCAATACAACCTGTTAGAAGTAACCACCTGTTTCCTTATCCTGTTATCTGTTATCATTGCACGTCTTTCATGCAATTAAAACCCAGAGAATTTGGTGCCAAAAGGAACGGCGGTAAACTTCCGTTGCAGTCCGTTTCTTCCTTGCTTTTTGACAAATTTCACTTCCATTTATTGCTTATTCCCTTTGTCAGGAGAGGCAATTGGCGAGAAGTACTTGCCGCCCCTTTCCTTGACTTTTTTTCTCTTCTTTTCTTCCCTTCTCCACACCAAGGTCTCTTCCAGCCAACGTTGATTGGCTATCATCTCATTCATTTCTTTGTTTTGTCTTATATTCATTAATCCTTCATTTAATGCATTCATACTATAATATCAAATTAATTCTCCTCTATTCTTTATACACCATATGTTCATTATAACATAAAATAAAAAGTGGAAATTCACATTTGATTATTCTTTAATTTCACTAAAAGAATTTATTTCCACTATCAATAATGTATACATACGATATACAGTATAATAAAATTCGGATTTTACAATACGGTAGTCTAAACATTTACAAATCACAATGCTCTTAAATCACAACATGGCATGCAATAGTGCAGTATGCATAAATCATGTCATGATCCTAATACGGAAAACATATGGACGTTTTCGAAGTTCAAATATCCAAGACATATATGATATCAAATATTCAAAGTTCTGATGTATAAAACATGTATGATATCTCTGTACCAAATCATGTTTAATGTTCAAAGTTCAAAATCTGATAATCTAAAGTAAGGATTTGATAACAAATCTTTATCAAAGCTCAGAACACAAATATGATAATCTAATATTCAAATCACATTTGATCAAAGCTCAAATAACAATACTTTAGCACAAAGCACATATTTGATAACCTGATAATCTATTAATCGAATCATACTTGACCAAGTTTTAGAAACTAGGCTTTATCATCACTCAAAGCCTATCATAGATTTAGATAAATTGAACGTTCAAATCATAGTTGATCAAGTTCTAAAAATAGCACCACTCAAAGCCCATCACAAATCTAAACGAGATATGGCATAATCATACCGAACTCATCAACAAAGACTTATCCCACTGTAGCTGTTCAAGGAGTCAAACGTCCCTAGGCAAAGGAGCTACCTATGACCATAGATCTCTAAACCTCAGTTTCACTGATCAGGTGTAAACTAGGACTCATCAACGACCATTGTCGAACAAGCATCTAATATGCCATGCTTTCGCAACACACTCCAAGCAAGCATGTCCAATAGTGCTTTGTTGACTTCAAGAATAGCCATAATCTCAAATTTTGAAATTTGAAAGTTCTAAAAGTTCTAAAGTTCAAATAGTTCACATGTTCTGAAATCATAAAAGATGTGTCAAGCTTTCTCAAATCCACTTATGGACAACCATTATGTCACATGCCATTCCAAAACATGTCCAACATATTCAAAAGTTCTCGTATGTGTATTCATAAAGCAATGCATAAATTTCAAATCTTATAAATCTAATACTATCATAAATCTGTCAAATGCAATTAAAGCATGGCTCAATGGATACATTCAAAACTCATAAATCTCATGTTATACATGCTTTAAGCTAATACACTAAACGTGAGTCTCACGATCACAATGTCATGGTTGCCAATCTGTAACAGTCTAAGTACACAATATTTACTCATTTTTACACAATTATCATCGGTTAGGTTGTCCACGATGCTTTAAAATTAAATTAACAATAACAGTCAAAACAGTGCTTTATCAACAGTAATAACTTTGAAATGTGAATATTACACAATTTCTTTCACAATTACATCCCCTGTATTCCACTTAAAATTAAAGTAGTACTGTACACATTTCTCTGAATATATGAAAGAAAAATAATATACCTCCGATATCGAAAGTCTGCAGACTTGGGTAACCGATCTCGCAGCCGATAATCAACATATGGTAATCTCTTAATCTGAAATTAATAACCTGTGGATGGAAATAAAGGGATGAGCGAACCACGTGCTTAGTAAAGGAGTTGTATGCTTTTTAATATACTGAAATCTATATGCTTAAAACTTATTTTCTAAATGGTACTAATGTAAAGAGGAAGGATACTATAGTCGGGAAATCCAGATAGAGTAAAGAAGGTTTTTTGAAATACTTGTTTTGTCCCGGAAACCCAGAGCGACTATAGGGAGTAGTGGTTTAAATTGTTTTTCTTAAAACAAATAAATATAATTTATTTCCCATAAAAATAAAATGGTATAAAATCATTTAAATAATGATTCTTTCAATAATCATATCAAACACTCTACAGTTCAGTGATCAACAATACAGTACAGTAAGTGTAAAATATAAAAGCAGTAGGAATCATGCACAATACAGTAGTTTCAATATCCCAAATAATGAGATAAAAATGTAATAATTATTTCTATTTTAGAAATAATTTCTACAATGTCAATTTCCAGTAAACAGTAGTTTCATAATTCCTTTCAATCAACAATAATCTCAGTACTTTTCCCAATTCAGAAATCAGTAAATCCAGTACAGTACAGTAAACAGAAATCAGTACTTTCTATTCAGTAAATCAGTACTGTAAACAAAAATCAATACTTTCATTCAGTAAACATAGTGTCGAGACTAGGCATCACCCTATATTTTATCATGCTATAATTGTCCACTAGGGACACAGTAAAGTAAATAATCTAGATCTATGGCCATAGTCTAAGGTTGTCCTCGGATACACTTGCTAGGTGGCATCGGGACCGCTGATGACTTGGTGGGTCTATCAGCACACTTGATCAGTAATAGTATGATAATGAGCATGAGTCTCGAGGCCTAAAGTCTCAAAATCAAATCAATTTCTCATAAAAACACCTTTAAGGAATTTCCATAAATTAAATCATTTATTTGAATAATGATTTTTCCAAAAAGGTATTTATTTCCTTTCCAAACATAGTAATTTAACTGGTAAATATCCATGTTTATAGTGAGAAAATAACAAATATTCATTTTGAATATTTAACACTTATAAGTTATGGAAAATTTCTCACTAAAATCAATATTAAAACATGAATATTTAAAATTAAGTAAATATTTCATAAATACTATTTTATGGGAAATTTATATAAATAACCACCAATTATGTCATTTGACCCATTTTTATTCATCTAAAATAATTATAATATTTTAGAATAATTTTGGTAAATTCCGGCAGCATAACGGCTGCGGTTTCTCCTAACCTCATGCACCGAAACACAGTATAAAATCTAGCCTTTAAGCAACAATTCATGCATGTTTTCAAATCAAACCAATTCTCAATATTTCCATGAAATATTTCTCAACAAATCATCCATTCAATATATCCATACAACTCACACACTTTTCCCTTACCTGTCTCATGAAATCGAACTCTTCGGTCACGCAAATTGAAATCCGTAGCCTCGAGTTGCAAAACGATTTTATCAATAATTATCAATATTTTTTCTCTAAATTTTAAGCTACTAAATTCCATCAAATGCAGCCCCAAATGACACTGCACAAACACAACTAGTATTATTTAGACTGGTGCTAAAACTAAACTTTCTCATTTTAGCTCCATTTTCGGTTCCAATTTCACCGATCTTCCTCTTTCGATTTCTACTCTAATTTTCTACCATTAAACACTAAAATGCAGCATCATAACATGGCCAAAAGTTCCATGGCTGAATCCTCCATTCACCACACTTCATGATTTTTCAACTATTTTTCAAATCTAATGCTTAAAGTCTTCTTAATCCATCTCTAGTCACCATTTTCTACCATTTTCATCCATCAAAATGCATTGTTTCTATGAGATCTCAAACTGTCCAAAACCCACAAATATGACACATTTTTATACAACCATTTTTATGCAAATCTATTGCCATAGCCTTTTTCTACACCTTGAATATGCTAGGATTACAACCTTAAAACAAATCAAAGCATGAAATTTTTGGCATAAACTCACCTTGGCCAAATGCTTCTTGGCGTTCTTTCTCCTTGTTTTCTTCCTCTTTTGATGATATATGGGTAGCAATAGAGAGAGGAGGTGATGAGGAACAAATTTGCTAGAGATAATGTTCTTGAATTTCTTTTTATTTTAGGTGTTTTTGTGAGCTTTTGTTTTTCTTCTTCTTTGGCTATGGAGGACGTGTGGGAGGTTGAAGATGGGCTGGGTTGCTGCTGACTTCCTCTGTTTTTAATTGCTGGAATATTCTAGATAATGTAAAAATTACCATTTTACCCTTACTAAGTCGAAATATTTACGGTTTCAAGCTATTATGCCTCTTTTTCGTAAAAACTGTGTAAATGACCTCCAAAATTTATAATTCTAGTACCATAATATCACATTTAATGTAAATCGATGAATGGAAGTGGTTTCATTGCCCCACGGTGTACCGATAATGAGAAATTACGGTTTAACCCTTTTTGAACTGCCAGCAAAATTTTTCGATCAAACCAACTTTTTTATCAAATCTTTTGACACCATGATTTTCTTATTTTTATGTAGTTTATCATGGTATTTTCACTTTGTCCAAACTCATTTTATGATGAGTGAAATTACAAAAATGCCCCTTGGGACATAACCGTCATTTTCCAATTTGTTTTTCCAAAATTCATAAATTACTTCCAAAAATTCCAAAAATTATTCTTATGCCTCCAAATGATTATTTAATATTTATTTTACTTCTATGAAACTCAAATAAAATTTTAAACTCAGTAAAATAATAAAATTTCATGTGGGGCCCACATATAATATTTATTTAATTTCACTAAAAATCTTTATTTACACTATACAAATATTACAAAAATATTATGTACAGTATAATAGAACCAGGTCTCACATGATCACTATGCCAAATGCATGCCATCCAATGGCAGACCATGAATCAAATCACAAGCATAACATGCTCTATCAAATTGTCACGTACACTATACCATGCAAGACTAAACTGAATGCCCTATGCTAGAATTTTCAGTGTCTCAATTTTCAAGTTATGCATCAATTTGGCCTAGACTTAATCATTAATCATTCTTACTTTTACATGCTATTATGCCTTTACTAGCATTGATATTATTCATTTGAATAACATAATATCACATGCACTTCATGGGCTACTATACCCTTATTAGGCAGCAATGGCACACTTCACACACGCATCATCTCAAATCACATTTTAACTTTCAATAGCTAATGCCTACATAGGATGATACAAAGATCAATCTTATATAAATAACTTATCAAGCTAGTATGCTTAGAGAATATAATGCCTTGGCCAAATGTGCAAGTCACCACCTTAGGTGATTTTTCTACAATTTCAAAACATCAAATAGCTTAGCACAATCTCATATTATTGAAATTAGATTGAATCTAATTGAATCAATCTCACCATAGTGTCTATTCTTGGCCGTGAGCTTCACCTATGGTTTCCTTGTGCTTTTCTACATTTAAATACACTATAATCTTACCCTTAGTCAAGCTTTGAAAGCTTTGAGCAAAATTACAAAACTTCCTTCCTTAGAGGTTTTCTACGAACTAACACCATAACACATCTTAAAATCATCATATAAACCACACATATATAGATCAAAC
The DNA here is from genome assembly GCA_032173925.1 of Heritiera fomes. Taxonomy (NCBI): domain Eukaryota; kingdom Viridiplantae; phylum Streptophyta; class Magnoliopsida; order Malvales; family Malvaceae; genus Heritiera; species Heritiera fomes. Next base: position 19,256,690 of record JAPDPM010000001.1, on the reverse strand, counting down.
CAAAGGAACAGCTCCTTACCACTTTTCTTTGCTTGGCCGAACCTATGCTCAACCTAATATAAGTTAAATGGAGTTGATTTGGTGATAATAAGTGTAAGATAATTATTACAGGTCTTTAAAAGAATATGAAATATCATTATATTATTGGTGCCTAAAACACTTACTTTTTAGAATCACTCTAATATAAGTTATTCAAAAGAAGCTCTTGTGTAACATCCCAAAGCTACTGTATAACATGATACTTACTCATAACTTACACTTAATTACCAGTTGGGCTGTCTGTGATGCTTAACAACTTCTACTACATTATTATGTAAATATGAATTATTAAAGTCTCTTCCTTAAGATGTATCTACATTCCCTTCTATTTAAAGTAGTACTGTACAACTTTGCTGAATATATAAAAGAATATAACATACCTTCGATATCAATCTCAAGAAGGTAAGTCTCTTAGCCCAAATCAGTTATCTGTGGAGTGGAAAAATAAGGAGTGAGCGACAACGTGCTCAGTAAGGAAAGTGTAGGCTGCTTTACAAATATAAAACTATACTCTCAAAACCCCTTAATTATCCTAACGATCAAACTCATTAGGAAATATAGTTAACATTAAATAGGATTTAACAGATCCTTTCAGAAATCATTTAATTGAGACTAGGCAACAATTTAAATCATGCAAGGAATATAAGTCATCCGCTTTTGGGGTGCACCCATAGGCCATCGCCCCTCACGGCTATCTCAACTAGATGTATGGCCATAATCTATAGATGGTCCTCGGGTCCACTTGCCAAGTGACCTCGAGACCGCTGATGACTTGGCGAGTCCATTAGCCTTGTGACGCCCTGGGGTGCACTCGTTGGTCTATTTGACCCGAGCCATCGCCCTCGATGGGTCACGCAAAGTGTATGTATAATAATGCATGAACTCATGGCCTATCGTCTCAAAATCAAGTTATATCACATGAAAAACCTTTATGGAATTATTTCATAAAGTCTATCATTCCCACAAAATGATTTGATAAAATAGTAAAACAGCCCGCAATCTCAACATTTTCCGTGTGAGAAAGGCACGGGTTAACTGGCTCGCCCATGGCTAGTTCGCCCATAGCCAGCTCGCCAATAGTCAACTCGCCCATTGGTCAACTCGCCCAATGGTCAACTTGTCCCAATAAGGTTTCATTTTTCTAATTTCGAAATATTAAAATAATTCATTTTTCGTTTAGGAAATTACACTTTAAACCGTTCGCCAAAGTCAGCTCGCCCTTCACGGCTCGCCCCTGACTAACTCGACAAGACGGCGAATTAGTAATCGCCCGCCACTTAGTTTTTCAAAACAAAAGTATGGCTCGTTGATAACGGTTCGCCCGCCGTATATTTAAAACAAGGGTCGCCCGCCCAAACACATTAAAATGGGTTCGCCCAACTTTGGCTTTCCCGAATTTCTCTTTAAAACAAGGGCACTCGCCCAATTTCTCATAAAAGAGAGCTCGCCACTTGGCTCACCCGATTTTCTATTTAGAACAAATCTAGTCGCCCACCCTAATCAGTTCGACCAACAAAACAACATATGGCGGCTTGTAGCTCGCCCAAGATCAAAACAGTTTATCAACCAATGCATGTCGAAAAACAAAATACTTTCTAATATTTTCTGAACATTTTTACTCCACAGGACATGCATTTTCATCACGTACTACTTCCTTACCTCGTCTGATGCAGCCTTGCTTCTCGCCCTCCTTCTTCAATTCCCGTCTTCAAAAGCATTTATTTAAACTATGAATATTTCTTTTTTCGAATATTTTCCAAAACGATTTATATTTTCCTAATAATAGTGGCACTTTGGCGAGACTCAATTCGCCATTCGCCCAAAGAGCTCGCCATTCAATATTAACTCATTTATGGGAGTTCGCCCAGCTTGGGAGCTCAACTCGCCATGCTTATCAATTCAGTTCGTCATTCGTGGCTTTTCATTCATAAATAGGCTCGCCCATGTATTGGATAACGCTTGGCGACCTCTTTTTCTCCTACTCGCCCCATTGGCGATCATCAACATTTCACATGGGCGATCTCCATGGTCAACTTTCTCGCCGTTTTGGCGAATATATGTCCTCGCCCATTAACTATCATTCTGGTTATCCCATAACCATTGGCGAACATGTTCTTGCCTAGTCATGTATTGCAACGTACTCGCCTCACCCTTCGGGCGAATACTCCTTACTCGCCTATTGTTTTTCATAATCAATCTTGGTTATTTTTTCCATTTAGTTTCTTATATATTCCACAATATTCAACTACAACCATACTATCTCTATGTTTATTTCGTTGTAAAACATAGAAATCTATCATTAAATATCAAGAGAACTATAAAACTATGAAACTCACCTTTACTAAGTTACTCTTCCAACAACAGAATGCTTTCTTGCCTTTCTTAACTTTACTTCTCTTGTTCCTTAGCTCTTCAACGGTGAGGAAAAGGTTTAACTGATAGAAAAATGAAACTCCTTGGTTATGAAAGGAACGGAAGAAATGAAGTAGAATTTGTGGCAAACAGAATGGGCGAGTAACAATTCCTCAGGTATTCTTCTTATATAGCCCATCAAATCCACTTAGGACTCGCCACCTATTCTTATCCTGTTTTATGTCATCATTGCACGTCTTTCATGCAATTAAAACCCAGAGAAATTAGTGACAAAAGGAACGGTGGTAAGGTCTCCCGTTGCAGTCCGTTTCTTCCTTCCTTTTTGAATAAAATTATTCTTCTCCTTGCTAACTTCTCTTCCAGCCAACGCTGATTGGCTAACTCCTCATCCTTCCCAGTCCACGCCACTGTCAGCCAATGTTTATTGGCTTTCCTTTCATTTTTTTTCTCCATTTGTCTGACAGCCATACTCTTCATTAAATGCTTTCATACTTTAATTAAAATTAAATCCCATCTATTCTTTATACACCATATATACATTATAACATAAAATGAAAAGTGGAAATTCACATTCAATGATTCCTTAATTTCACTAAACAATTTATTTCCACCATTATTCATGTACAAATATGGTATATAGTATAATAAAATTCGGATCTTACATTTCTCCCCACCTTAAGAAATTTGGTCCTCCAAATTTAACTTGGACTTATCATTGAAAAAGCTCTGGATACTTCTCATGCATAAGGCTCTCTAACTCCCAAGTAGCCTCCTCCTCGTTATGATACTGCCAGAGCACTTTAAACAAAGGAATCGTTTTAGATCGTAATACCTTTTCCTTCCTATCCAGGATCCGTATTGGTTTCTCAACGTAACTCATAGCCTCTCTGATCTCCAGTGGCTCGTGTCGAATCACGTGAGAAGGATCTGGATGGTACTTTCTCAACATCGAGACATGGAACACGTGATGCACTCCTGACAACTCTGGTGGTAGTGCTAACCGATATGCCACATCTCCCACGCGATCTAAGATCTCGTATGGCCCAATGTATCGAGGACTCAACTTTCCTCTCTTCCCGAATCTCATTATACCCTTCGACGGTGAAACTTTTAAAAACACATAATCACCCGCTACAAACTCCAATAGTCGGCGTCTAATATCTGCATAACTCTTCTGCCGACTTTGAGCAGTTCTGAGCCTCTCACAGATCATCCGTACATCACGAGAAGCCTGCTCGACCAAATCGGGAGCTAACAGTTTACGGTCTCCAACTTCTTCCCATGCTATCGGGGATCTGCATCGTCTGCCATACAAGGCCTCATACGGTGCCATGCCGATACTCGTATGGAAACTATTATTATAAGCAAATTCTGCCAGGGGTAAGTGATCATCCCATGAGCCTCTAAAATCCAATGCACACGCTCTCAACATATCCTCGAGCGTCTGTATAGTATGCTCGGATTACCCGTCAGTCTGTGGATGAAAAACGGTGCTAAAACTCAGCTGGGATCCCATAGCCTCCTGAAATCTCTCCCAAAAATGAGAGGTGAAGCGAGAGTCCCTATCCGAGGTAATACTCACTGGGACACCATGTAACTTTACTATCTCCCTGACATACAATTCGGCCAAGGCACTAACTAAATCTGTAGATCTCATGGCTAAGAAATGAGCAGACTTAGTCAATCTGTCGACTATCACCCAAATAGCATCATAGCCCTTCCGGGTCCGTGGTAATCCCATAATAAAATCCATAGTTACATGCTCCCATTTCCACATAGGAATCAATAATGGTCGAAGCATACCCGCCGGCTTTTGATGCTCAATCTTAATCTGCTGGCATGTTAGACATCTAGTAACAAAATCTGCGATGTCCTTTTTCATCTTAGGCCACCAGTACACTTTCCGAAGATTCTGGTACATCTTAGTATTACCCGGATGTAACGTGTATCTAGAGGTATGGGCCTCTGATAAAATCAAATCTCTAAGCTGCTGATCACCGGGAACACATATCCGACCTCTAAACCTCAGTATCTCATCACTGCCAATCTCAAAATCCAACTCATCTCCCATCTGAATCTGACTGGCAATCCCAATGCAATAACCATCACTCCTCTGGGTTTCTTTGATTCGATCCATCAAATCCGGCTCTATACGAAAACTAGCTGTAAACCCATACTGGTCAGAGGAAACAACTGTCAGGCTAAGGTTAGAGAACTGCTCTATCAAATCATGTTCCCGGATCATCATGTAAGATACCATGCCAACATGCTTACGACTCAGTGCATCTGCTACTACATAAGCTTTACCTAGGTGATACAAAATCTCACAGCCATAGTCCTTTAGTAGTTCCATCCACCGTCTCTGCCTCAAATTCAACTCTTTCTGTGAGAATATATACTTCAGACTCTTATGGTCTGTATATAACTGAAATTTCTCCTCGTACAAGTAATGTCGCCATATCTTCAGTGCAAACACTACCGCGGCTAACTCCAAATCATGTGTCGGGTAATTCCTCTCATGGTCCTTCAACTGTCGAAAACCATAGGCTATAACCCGACCATGCTGCATGAGCACACACCCTAAACCTTGAGCGGACGTATCGGTATACATCATAAATCCACCTGATCCGCTAAGAAGGGCTAATACGGGGGCACTAGTCAATCTCTTCTTAAGCTCACCAAAACTACGCTCACACGCATCATTCCACTTAAACTTTACATCCTTACGTGTGAGTCGTGTCAATGGAGTAGCAAGCCTAGAAAATCCCTCCACAAATCTACGATAGTACCCGGCAAGACCCAGGAAACTCCGTATCTCGGTAACTGTGTTAGGCCTCTCCCACTGAACAATGGCCTCTATCTTGGACGGATCAACTGACACCCCGTCCTTCGACACTACATGTCCGAGAAATATAATATGGTCAAGCCAGAACTTGCATTTACTAAGTTTAGCATACAACTTTCGCTCTCTGAGGGTCTGTAGAACAATCTGCAAATGCTGCTCATGCTCCTCTGGAGTCTTAGAGTAAATCAGTATGTCATCAATAAAAACTATGACAAACTTGTCCAAAAACGAATGAAATACCTCATTCATCAAACTCATAAAGGCTACAGGGGCATTTGTCAACCCAAAAGGCATCACTAGAAACTCATAGTGGCCATAGCGAGTCCGAAATGCTGTCTTATGCACATCCGACTCCTTAATCTTTAACTGGTGATAGCCTAATCGAAGGTCTATCTTGGAAAACACCTGTGCACCCCTGAGCTGATCAAACAAATCGTCAATCCGAGGTAGTGGATACTTATTCTTAACAGTAGCCCGTTTCAACATCCGATAATCTATACATAACCGGAGGCTACCATCCTTCTTCCGAACAAACAATACTGGAGCTCCCCACGGTGACACACTGGGACAGATAAATCCCTTATCTAATAACTCCTAGAGCTGCTTCTTGAGCTCATCCAACTCTGTCAGTGCCATCCGATATGGGGGTCTAGAAATCGACTCCGTACCGGGTACCAACTCGATCATAAACTTCGTCTCTCGATCCGGTGGTAACCCTGGTAAATCTTCTGGAAAAACATCTGAGAAGTCCTTGACCACAGGGATCTCTTGGATCTTGGGAGGTTTCTTCTCTACATCCTCCACACTAGCAATATATCCTTCATAACATTCATACACAACCACAATTTCAGTACACATGTCATCTCATAACATAAATTCACATACTTTTTATTAATTTACAATAACTTTACAATGTACTTTTCGGGATGAGAGACGGTAATAAACTTAGTATTACAATCCAAACTAACATGGTTTGCAGCTAACCAATCCATATCTAAAATGATATCAAAATCATATATATCCAACAAAATTAGGTTAGCTGTCATAACCTTCTCTCCTATAATCAATTTACAATTCCTATATATAATATCCGTCTTCTGGAAATCATTAAAAGGAGTTTTCACTTGCAAAGTATACTCTAACAACTCCGGCTCTATTGGGGTCCTGTTGGCATATGCAGGCGATAAGAATGAATGGGTAGAACCCGGGTCAAATAAGGCAATTACGGGAATATCAAAGAGATAAACCTTACCTTTAATTACATCAATAGAGGCATCAGCAGTCTCTTGATCTAACGCGTATACCCGACCCTGAGTCACAACCTTCTTACCCTTCTCTCCGGCTGTCGCCCGCCTAAGCTGTGAGGGTGTCGCTTTCTCTGGCTCACTTCGAGCTGCCGGGGCTGCTACAGGACGTATAGTAGAGGCAGTCGATTCTCTAAGCATCGGGCAATTCTTGATAAAGTGCCCCGTCTATCCACATCTAAAACATACCCTAGACATTAAAGGACAAGGGCGCGATCCATGCGACCTTCCACAATGTCTACATAAGGGTGCAACACTTCTCTGAGTAGTGGTGGGGCCACTGGCAGGAGTAGAAACTGCTGGTCTATCAAATTTGCCCTCTGAAATCTGTATGCCCGTAGATCTAGTCCTCTTAAACTGCTCTCTACCTGGTCTATCCTCCATAAACCTCTTAGCCTTTCCCTTTGCTTTGCCTTTACTCTTGCTACTGAAATCGAGCTGGAACTGCTCATAGTCCCTCTCACATAACTGAGCCCGTTGAACTATCTCATCATAAGTCTGCATAACAAATGGGGCTAGCTTCATTCTGATGGATGGCCTCAAACCAGCTCTAAACCTCGAAATCTTATACCGGGTATTTGCACTAGTTTGTGGATCAAAACGGCTCAATGTAGTAAATTTAGCCTCATACTCATCCACTGACATGCTACCCTGAACTAAGCCCATGAATTCCTGCTGTAATTTATCCTGAGCAGTGTCAGGAATATACTGCCTCCTAAAAGCTTCCACAAAAATATCCCAGGACAGATCCTGATGCTGAGCAAATAATACTGTCTGAGTGGCCTTCCACCAATGTCTCGCATCATCTGCCAACTGGAACACTGCTAAGCCTACTTTCTCTATCTCCGAACATCTCATAATCTCGAGTAATCTATCAATCTCTATAACCCACTGCTCTGCCACCAATGTATCCCTAGTACCTTTAAACTTCGGTGGATCCAATTTCTTAAATGATTTCACCAATGCCACATTACAATATGACTCTGCATTTCGTGGCTGCTGAATCAGTGGCTGTGGCAGAGCTACCAGTGGCTGAGGTGCTGGTGGTGGAATAGGCTCAGGCTCAGGCACAACTGGTGCCGGCTGTGGCGGTGCTGGTGCCTCTACTGGGGTTGCAGGAGCTGTAGCTCTCTCCCTCTCTACCTTATCAGCGGCTCTATCCGCCTGATACATAACCATAAAATCTGCTATTAACCTCTCCACCTGAGTTACACGATTATCAATGCTCTCTAGCTGTATAGGACGTGGAGGTCTTGGGGCAGGTTTCGGTGTTTGTGGTTCCGAAGTCTGTGCCGCCCTACCTCGGCCTATGCCTCTTACTGAGCGCATCCTCCTTCTTCCACTCATATCTGTACCACAGAGATCATTTATCACTTATCATTAACATATCAATTATATATTCAGTTTATACAGTACTACAGGGAATGTATACTATTTCACCATTTACTTTAAGCATCACTAGGCATCCAACCAACCCTGCTCTGATACCATTAAATCTGTAACATCCCAAAGCTACTGTATAACATGATACTTACTCATAACTTACACTTAATTACCGGTTAGGCTGTCTGTGATGCTTAACAACTTCTACTACATTATTATGTAAATATGAATTATTAAAGTCTCTTCCTTAAGATGTATCTACATTCCCTTCTATTTAAAGTAGTACTGTACAACTTTGTTGAATATATAAAAGAATATAACATACCTTCGATATCAATCTCAAGAAGGTAAGTCTCTTAGCCCAAATCAGTTATCTGTGGAGTGGAAAAATAAGGAGTGAGCGACAACGTGCTTAGTAAGGAAAGTGTAGGCTGCTTTACAAATATAAAACTATACTCTCAAAACCCCTTAATTATCCTAACGATCAAACTCATTAGGAAATATAGTTAACATTAAATAGGATTTAACAGATCCTTTCAGAAATCATTTAATTGAGACTAGGCAACAATTTAAATCATGCAAGGAATATAAGTCATCCACTTTTGGGGTGCAACCATAGGCCATCGCCCCTCATGGCTATCTCAACTAGATGTATGGCCATAATCTATAGATGGTCCTCGAGTCCACTTGCCAAGTGACCTCGAGACTACTGATGACTTGGCGGGTCCATCAGCCTTGTGACGCCCTGGGGTGCACTCGTTGGTCTATTTGACCCGAGCCATCGCCCTCGATGGGTCACGCAAAGTGTATGTATAATAATGCATGAACTCATGGCCTATCGTCTCAAAATCAAGTTATATCACATGAAAAACCTTTATGGAATTATTTCATAAAGTCTACCATTCCCACAAAATGATTTGATAAAATAGTAAAACAGCCTGCAATCTCAACATTTTCCGTGTGAGAAAGGCACGGGTTAACTGGCTCGCCCATGGCTAGTTCGCCTATAGCCAGCTCGCCAATAGTCAACTCGCCCATTGGTCAACTCGCCCAATGGTCAACTTGTCCCAATAAGGTTTCATTTTTCTAATTTCGAAATATTAAAATAATTCATTTTTCGTTTAGGAAATTACACTTTAAACCGTTCGCCAGAGTCAGCTCGCTCTTCACGGCTCGCCCCTGACTAACTCGACAAGACGACGAATTAGTAATCGCCCGCCACTTAGTTTTTCAAAACAAAAGTATGGCTCGTTGATAACGGTTCGCCCGCCTTATATTTAAAACAAGGGTCGCCCGCCCAAACACATTAAAATGGGTTCACCCAACTTTGGCTTTCCCGAATTTCTCTTTAAAACAAGGGCACTCGCCCAGTTTCTCATAAAAGAGAGCTCGCCACTTGGCTCACCCGATTTTCTACTTAAAACAAATCTAGTCGCCCGCCCAATCAGTTCGACCAATAAAACAACATATGGCGGCTTGTAGCTCGCCCAAGATCAAAACAGTTTATCAACCAATGCATGTCGAAAAACAAAATAATTTCTAATATTTTCTGAACATTTTTACTCCAAAGGACATGCATTTTCATCACATACTACTTCCTTACCTCGTCTGATGCAGCCTTGCTTCTCGCCCTCCTTCCGCAATTCCCGTCTGCAAAAGCATTTATTTAAACTATGAATATTTCTTTTTTCGAATATTTTCCAAAACGATTTATATTTTCCTAATAATAGTGGCACTTTGGCGAGACTCAGTTCGCCATTCGCCCAAAGAGCTCACCATTCAATATTAACTCATTTATGGGAGTTCGCCCAGCTTGGGAGCTCAACTCGCCATGCTTATCAATTCAGTTCGCCATTCGTGGCTTTTCATTCATAAATGGGCTCGCCCATGTATTGGATAATGTTTGGCGACCTCTTTTTCTCCTACTCGCCCCATTGGCGATCATCAACATTTCACATGGGCGATCTCCATGGTCAACCTTCTCGCCGTTTTGGCGAATATATGTCCTCGCCCATTAACTATCATTCTAGTTATCCCATAACCATTGGCGAACATGTTCTCGCCTAGTCATGTATTGCAACGTACTCGCCTCACCCTTCGGGCGAATACTCCTTACTCGCCTATTGTTTTTCATAATCAATCTTGGTTATTTTTTCCATTTAGTTTCTTATATATTCCACAATATTCAACTACAACCATACTATCTCTATGTTTATTCTGTTGTAAAACATAGAAATCTATTGTTAAATATCAAGAGAACTATAAAACTATGAAACTCACCTTTACTAAGTTACTCTTCCAACAATAGAATGCTTTCTTGCCTTTCTTAGCTTTACCTCTCTTGTTCCTTAGCTCTTCAACGGTGAGGAAAAGGTTTAATTGACAGAAAAATGAAACTCATTGGTTATGAAAGGAACGGAAGAAATGAAGTAGAATTTGTAGCAAACAGAATGGGCGAGTAACAATTCCTCAGGTATTCTTCTTATATAGCCCCTCAAATCCACTTAGGACTCACTACCTATTCTTATCATGTTTTATGTCATCATTGCACGTCTTTCATGCAATTAAAACCCAGAGAAATTGGTGACAAACGGTGGTAAGGTCTCCCGTTGCAGTCCGTTTCTTCCTTCCTTTTTGACTAAAATTGTTCTTCTCCTTGCCAACTTCTCTTCCAGCCAACGCTGATTGGCTAACTCCTCATCCTTCCCAGTCCACGCCACTGTCAGCCAATGTTTATTGGCGTTCCTTTCATTTTTTTTCTCCATTTGTCTGACAGCCATACTCTTCATTAAATGCTTTCATACTTTAATTAAAATTAAATCCCATCTATTCTTTATACACCATATATACATTATAACATAAAATGAAAAGTGGAAATTCACATTCAATGATTCCTTAATTTCACTAAACAATTTATTTCCACCATTATTCATATACAAATATGGTATATAGTATAATAAAATTCGGGTCTTACATCTTGCCACTTCTTTTATTTATAGCCATTAAAAGTAAAGATTTCAAATGGGCCATGCTAGGCTGGCATGGCTCATTTAAATATTAGTCCATGTGTTAATGAATTGTGCTGACACAACACTATTTCTTTAGTAGGCCATGTTGGCACAGTCTATGAAAATTAAAGGCATGGCCCAATATGGCATATGGCCCATAGCCCTAATGGGTTGTGCTGGGTTAGGCATAGCACTATTTTTCATGCCATATCGTGCCAAGCCTAACCCATCAATAATTATTTTAGACCTTTTATCTTTATAATTTATTTTTTATGAGATTTTATATATTATATCTATAAAACGTGACATATTATATATTTGTATTCAAAATGAAAGAATTATAAATCTATGTATTAATAATTCAAATATTTCATAGCTAGATTTATTAAATATATAATTTTATTCTATAAATTACTAATAAATATAAAAAATATAGATTAATCATAAATAAAAATTAACATGAATAGATATATAGAATCAATAAATTGAGTCCAGAGTCCCATTTATAATAATTATAGGCTAATATGGCATGGCACACGGGCTTGTATGTTGTGCTAACCTGCATACCATGTGCTAGCCCTAGCTTTCAATGAGTCATGCCACATTGATCCATGTGCCTTGAAACTTGTAATTCAGCATGACACATGTATATGTGTCGTGCTTGGCCTAACCCACTTATTTAACAATGAATTGTGCTAAACACAACTCACATCTCACCGAACTGTATCGTATCATGAGCCACCTAACCCGTTTAACACCTCTAATTGAAAGTGAGAAACAAAAATAATAACACTAGCAATTTATACCTAATAGTAAACAAATTGGAAAGTTGTATTAATTGCACAATTTTTTTTTTCAATTTTTATTTGAACATCATATGACGGTAAGTTCAACTACCCTAAAAAATACTAGCTAATTTGTACTTTGAAAATTACAACTTTTCTTACCGATGAGCCGACTCTTTTCTAGAAAGTCCCCACTACTGTATGAATGTTGAATCTCGGGCAATAGGTCCATAGGGAGAATGTTGAATTTGAAAACGGATCAATCCAATTCGCAACTTGACATCAGCATTCTCAAATTAAATTAATTATTAATTCTCATCAAAAAATTAATTATCATCTCACTTCCATTTGCATTGCTTTTCTTTAGACAACCCAAAATCATGTCTTATTTCTTTTGGGAGCTTCTAAATGCAGCCTCAGTTTCACTATATGCGGCCGATGTTTTTAAATTTTTAATGCCTTTGAATGAAATAACTATTTTACCCTTATCACAACCTAAACTCAGCCATCTCCTCTCCCTCGGTAAGCTTCCTTTCACTTCTCATTCACTCTCCCGTCCACTCAAAATCTGTGTAATTTGCTGATATGGATTATGAATTTGATGCTTCCATGAAAAATTATGAAGAAGATGGAGATATAAATAGCAAAGCAGAGATATATGGAGAGGTACACTGCATTTTATTAAAGTTTTAAAAACTTTTGGTTTAAAAAACCCAAAAACTAGGTTTACAAAACTCCCGAAGTGAATTTCCAGAAGTTTCTTCGTGCTCCCGGAAATGAATTTCCTGGAGCAGTTGCAAGCTCTTAGAAGTCCACTTCCAGGAGATCTTTAGGGCTCCCGGAAGTGGACTTCTGGGAGATCCTACTTCTGGGAGCTGTATTTTTTTTTAATATTACGATATATTTATTTGTTTATTTATTTAAAAAAACTAATTATTTGTTTAATTTTGTAGGATGATAGAAGATTAGTTGTTTTTAAGCAAGAAGCAACATTTAATCAATTCGATTATACATATGCATTTTTTACGGATAAGGTATGAGACAGTGAACCATAATTATCTTGAATACAAATAAAGTTAAAAGTTAAATAATATTTGTAAATTGTATAAGTTTTTCCTACTCGAGAATCATTGATTTCATGGGCAAGGGAGGTCGGAAAAAATTTAGGCTTTTTAGTTGTGATTAAAGCTTCTGAAGCAGCAATTTTTGCAAGAAAACTTAGATTACAACTCTCATGTGAACGAAGTGGAAAATTTAGGGAGTCGAAGAAGAAAGAAATAGCGAATAAATTACGTTGTAAGGGTACGGGAACGAAGAAGTGTGGTTGTCCATTTGAGCTACATGGTGTAAAGCTGGAGAATGACGATAAGTAGGGAGTTAAAGTAGTTAATGGGTTGCATAATCATATACCTGCTAAACAGTTTGATGGCCATTCATTTGCAGTAAGATTGTTAGTCGAAGAGAAGGATATAGTTGCTGAAATGACCAAAAACATGGTAAAACCATGAAATATACTCATAACTTTGAAAAACAAGAATGAAAAGAATGTCAGCACTATCAAGACTATTTACAATGAACGGCAGAGCTTCAAATTGATTGAGAAAGCTGGTAGGTCTCAAATGCAACAACTAATGAAATGGTTAAATGAATGTTCATATGTGGAGTGGCATCGTAGTAACGAGTCAACCAATGTTGTCAAAGACTTGTTTTGGGCACATCCTACATCGATAGAGTTGTTGCATGCTTTTCCACATGTGTTGATTATGGACTGCACATACAAAACCAATAAATATAGGCTCCCACTCCTCGAGATTGTTGGTGTGACATCAACAAATATGACTTTTTCAGTTGCATTTGTGTACATGGAAGCCGAGCATCAAGACAACTACACTTGGGCATTGCAAAAGTTACAAAGTTTAATGTTGTGTGTTGCATCACCATCTGTCATTGTTACTGATCGAGATTTGGCATTGATGAATGTAGTTGCAACAGTGTTTTCGAAAGCAACCAATCTGTTATGCAAATGGCACATATCGAAGAATGTGCTTGCTTACTGCAAAAAGTATTTTGAGCGAAGGATAGGTGGGACGCATTCATGGCATCTTGGAGCATTTTTATGTTTTCATTGATGGAGGTGGAGTATGAGAGGCATTTCAGCTCGATGCAATTAGATTACCATAATTATCCAGATGCATTGCAATATATGAAGGATACTTGGTTGGATAAGCATAAAGAGCAATTTGTTGCAGCTTGGACTGATAAAGTGATGCACTTCGGCAATGTAACAACTAATAGGTACTTTTAACATCATCTTTTAAGTTTATGTTTGTGTTAAGTAATATTTTGAATTTATGATGAATGCATTTCATAATTTGTTGTAAAGCGGAGAGTGCACATGCAAAATTGAAAAGACGCCTTCGATCGTCTTAATGTGATTTTGAAACATCTTGGACAGTTATCAACTTCTTGATTGAGCTACAACATACAGACATAAAAGCTTCATTTGAGGCAAGTCTTACCGTTTTTGAACACAACTTCAAGCCATCATTATTCAAGGAGTTACATGGATTGGTGTCAAGATCAGCATTGAATATGATATTAAAGGAGGCAGAGCGAGCAAAGAGTACAAATATTGATCATTTCTCATGTGGTTGTGTGTTAAGAAGCACACATGGGTTGCCATGTGCTCATGAGATTGCTGGATATATATGGTTTGGACAACCAATTCCTTTATCTGCTGTGAATGCACATTGGTCAAAATTGGATTTGACAAAGTCAAAAGATGATGACATGCAACAGTTGACATTGGATGCTGAGTGGGAGATGATTGTCAATCAGTTTAATGAATGTGATATTTCAGGAAAATGAGTCTTAAAGAAGAAGTTAAGAGAACTAGGTGAGCCAGCAACAACATTTCTAGTTCCTCCGATCGAAAAGGCTAAGACAAAAGGTCATTCTCGAGCAGTAAAGATAGACACATCAACTCGAAGTGATCCTTCTTATTTTGAGATTGTTGAATCTGGTCATGACCATACTATTTCACCAATAATAGCAAATTCAGTGAAACTAGCGAATAAGAGGAAGAAATTACCTGGGCATCGTCCAGTAGGCAAGATTCGGTATCTTGATTCTTTTCCAATAGAGATATGTCAGTACATTCACAGTGTTATTGATGTAGAGTCTGATGGACACTGTGGAATTAGAGCTATCGCTGGGTTGTTGGGCATGGGTGCAGATGCATGGCCACAAATGCGATGAGATTTGATGAATGAGTTAATGGAATGCTGAGATGATTATGTATATATCTATGGAAGCCAAGAGCGTGTTGATGAATTGATGCAGTCCTTGGTTTGTTTCAACACCATAGCTTATAAGGATAATTGGATGACCTTACCAGATATGGGTCATCTGATAGCATCACGGTATGACATCGTGCTTATCCATTTGTCTTTGAAACAGTGCTTAACATATCTCCTACTTAGATCTATTGCACCTCCACCACTGTGGCATATGTTGATTCTATTGGATTTGTAAGCAATTGTCATTTTGTTCAGGTATGGGTCATGATTAAAGTCTAGCATTGTGGATGCTTAAATATTCTTAGTTTAAAGTCTGATTCAACTAAATATAATAAATTTTGTAGGTCATTATGGATCTAAGAGCACCGATGCCTCTGATTGCATGCAATTGGCGCAAGTATAGATATGAATGTGCTCGAGAGTGGGAGCTCCAATATGTATCTTGTATCGAGGATTTCAAGTTATTGTTTGCATCAAACACAGATGTCGCTACTTAAGAAACAATTAATCTGGACGAGCCATGATTTTTATTTCTTTTTTCTTATTTTATTTTGTATCGTAAATAGTATCTTTTTTATTTATGAGTATTTTATTTATTTAATCAACCTACAATTTATTAATGTAAATATGTTGTTTGTTTAATATATATAAATAAAACAAAAAAAATTGACGATAGATAATGTAATGATAATAAATTAATATGTCATTCCAAAATTAAATGTAAATATATAAAAAAAGTCTACTCTTTCTGTCTCACATAAGAAATAAAATCTGCTGGTGTTTGTGCTGCTGTTACTGATGGTGGTGCAGGAGTTGCTAGTGGTGTTGTAGGAGGTGCAAGAGGTGCCAGTGCTGATCCTGGGACCGATGGAGGAACTAGTGCTGATGGTGGATCAAGATGTTGAGCTCGAGGTAAATCCAAAGGAAAATGCTGTGTCATGCTGTAAACATCGTAAATGGCCCGTCTCCATGCATCCACAGGCTAATCATAACCACCAAGCACCACAGACCTAAGTCGATCCCGTATGGTTGCCACTATACGGTTACGACTACGATCACGCGATGACCCGGCTCTTCGTGAATGTGTCATCTATAAAAACTAATTTTATTAAAAAGTATATAATAAAAATTTATCTTATTACAAATTTAATGAAGTAATTAAAATTAGAATTTAATAATAATAAATTTTAATTTTAATTATGTCATTAAATTTTATTATTATAAATAAATTTTAGTTTTTAATTTATTATTAAATATTATTAATAAATTTTAATTTTAATTCATGACATAATTAAAAATTAAAATTTATTAATAATAAAATTTAATAATAAATTAAAAATTAAAATTTATTAATAATACAAATTTAATAATAAATTAAAATTAAAATTTATTAATAATAATAAAATTTAATGACATAATTAAAATTAAAAATTAAATTCAAATTAAATAATAATAATAAAATTTAATAATAATGAATTAAAAATCAAAATTAAACATGAACTCACAGATAGCCTCACGGAAGGATGATGCCATGAGGCTTAAGAGCCTCATGGCATCTTCTTGTCGTGAAGCCTTTAAGCCTCACAGTTGTGAAATACCGTAAGGACTTCTGGGCTCACGGCTTTTCCTTGCCGTGAGCCCCGAAAGTATCACGACTTTTCACTGCCGTGAGGCTCGTGCCCTAACGTATATCTTCTATATTTTACATGCAAAAACAACAGAAACACAAATAAAATCAATAGTTCTGAAGATTTTACCTTACAAATCGACGAAGAAATGCAGATTTGACGAAGAAAATTGGCGGAAATCGATGGAAAACGAAGTGGAAAATGAAAATAAGAAAGAAAAACAACTGTTGTTGAGATAAGTTGTGTCGATGTATAGTTTGTCTGTGTGGTATTCTAGGGATTAATGAAATAATTAGGTTGTGCCGAGAAGAAATAAGAAAAGTGTTGGATTTGTTTAGTAAATAGGTTGCGTTTAGTAATTTTTAGGTTACATTTAGAATTTTCCATTTCTTTTTTTAAACACCCACAATTCTTACAGCATATTTGGTTGGCTAATTAAAATCAAAGGGAAATGAAATAGATATTTCATCAGAATAGAAAAAAGAAAAAGAAAATAAAAGAAAATATTTGTGTAAAATCTGATTCTACACTACTGTAGAGTCTAATTTCATAAAAGTGATAATGGAAATTAAATAAATAGAGAGTATTGATTTCCATTTAGTTGAAAAACTCCTTAACTTGGGATGAAAAGGGAGCAATTTCTGTGAAATACTCGACGGGCAAGTACTATGAAGAAAACGGCTCGCCAATGGGCGAGTAAGGTAATGGTGTGATCGCAATGGGGATGGCGAGTTGGACGAGGGCGTGGGCGAATAGGTGTGTTCGCCAACGTGTGAGGTGAATCAGAACAAAGTTGGCGAGTTGAGCCATAACTGGTGATGGCCCCAAAAGGGCGAGAACTTGTGATCGCCATACAGAGTTTCAAAGAATAGCTTAGTTGGCGAGAAAGGCCACTGCCATTCGCTAAGTCTCAATGTGATTGCCAAGAAAAAAAGAATTTCTTGTAATTGCCAAGATAAAGCTGGCAAGCTGAATGGTTGGCGAACTGAAATTGGTGTTGGCGAGCTGAGGCCTCAAGTTGAGTAGGCAACTGGAATGAGCCTGTGTGAACAATCTAGAAATAATAAAGCCAATAAAGGAAGTAATCTTATTGGTTGAGAAATAAGACAAATGGTGTAATAAGTCAAGAAAAGTGGCTGTGGACTTCACGCCATTGGCCTCTCGGTTTGGACAATTAATGGCAAGTGAAGTAAGTCAAAATGTGCAGAGGATGGCTTCTCATAGCCGTTGCTTTTGCTGCAGTTTTTCTCCATGCATTAAATGAATGAAAGACGTGAAATAAATGAAGGAAATGGGATAAGGCCAAGTGATGAGTTCTGATTGGATAGCATGACTATATAAGAAGAAACGTTTGAGGAAACCGATTTAGCCATATTCATCTTCTTCATGAGAGCTATGCAACTGCCAGTTTATGTTCTGATTTCTCTCATTTCTACCATGCCTGATTTACTATATTTCATCCATCAGTTGGCTAAACATGTAAACCACCTTGCAAACCTTTCCTCCTTAGTTGGATGAGCTAAAAGAATAAGCAAAGGAAGGCCAACATGAGATGGAAAGCAATCTGTTCTGGAAGTGCAGTTGATTAAGGTGAGTTTCATATTTCTGAGGTGTTCTTGATATTTAATGGTAGACTTATATGTTTACAACATAGAACACAACCTTGTTTTAGTTAGATCTTTAGAGAATATGGAAACAAGGAAAATAATGGAATAAGTGACGTGAATGGCGACTATAATGATCGCCCATGTTGGAAGTTAGTAATCGCCAATGAGGCGAGTAGAAAATACAGAACTCGTCAAAGTAAAGTCTGTGTTCAAAGGGCGAGAACGCCCAATTCTAGTGAAGTGAATTAATGGGCGAGCTCAGATGCATAAGGCATTGGGCGAGCTCAGATGCATAAAGCATTGGGCGAGTAGAATTGAGGGCGAACTCTCACAATTAAGCCAATGAAGGCCTTGTGAGTTGACTGGCGAGCGATCTTCCACATGTAAAACATTTATTGAATGGCAAGCTCGGTTGTGCTAGTTAGAGTTTTGTTGGGCGAGTAGTCATTTGATTTATCTCAATCTCGTCAAGTGATATAAAAAGAAATATTAATAGAATTTAAAATTATTTGCAGCCGATAACTGGAAATGGCTATTGGCGAGCAGGAAGCAGGGCGAAGCAAAGCTTCGTTAAACCAGGTAAGGGAAGTAGTATGTGATGTAAATGCATGTCTTGTGGAGTAAAAATGTTTAAGAAAATATTAGAAATTGTTTTATTTTCTGACATGCATTGGTTGATAAATTGTTTTAATCTTGGGCGAGCTACAAGCCGCCATATGTTGTTTTGTTGGGCGAACTGGTTAAAGCGGGCGAGTAGTTTTGTTTTAGGCAAAAACTCGGGCGAGCCAAGTGGCGAGCTCTCTTTTATGAGAACTGGGTGAGTGCCCTTGATTTCAAAAGAAATCTGGTTAAGCCAAAGTCGAGCGAACCCTTTTTAATGTGTTTGGGCGGGCGACCCTTGTTTTAAATATAAGGTGGGCGAACCGCTATCAACGTGACATACTTCTGTTTTGAAAAGCTAAGTGGCGGGCGAATACTAATTCACCGTCTTGTCGAGTTAGTCAGGGGCGAGCCGTGAAGGGCGAGTTAACTCTGGCGAACACTTTTAAATTGTAATTTCTTATACGAAAAATAAGACGTTTTAATATTTTCAAAATAGAAATATGAAACCTTTTGGGCGAGTTGACTAATGGGCGAGCCTCTGAGGGCGAGCCAGTTTTGCTTTTCGATTTAAAGGGAAAAGTTGGGCGGGCGAACACATGTTCTCCGCCATGGGCGAGCTGCCATAGGCAAGCCATAGCAGGCGAGCTGACCATGGGCGGGCAGGTGTTAAAAGTTGAGAATTTTGGGAAAGTTTTCAAAGTGTTTTGTAAACAAAAAGCCTAAACCTTTTTGGAAAAATCAAATTATTTTGAGAAAATGATAATATGGGTGAGATAATTCCATAAAGGTTTTCATGTGATATGAAAGTGATTTTGAGACTTTAGGCCCTAAACTCATGCATTATTATTCATGTAGTTGCGTGACCCACTTGGGGCGGTGGCTCGGTCAATGGACCAACGAGTGCACCTCAGGGCGTCACAGGGCTGATGGACCCGCCAAGTCATCAGCGGTCTCGAGGTCACTTGGCAAGTGGACCCGAGGACTACTATAGATTATGGCCATAGATCTGAGATAGCCGTGAGGGGCGATGGCCTACGGGTGCACCCTAAAAGCGGCAAATTCCGTTCTCGCAAGGGGGAGGGGGAACGATGATAGCATGATTTATTTGTTGCCTAGTCTCAACTTACCAATTTCTGTTTACTGTGAGGATTTGTTGAAATCCTATATAGTGTTTACTACATTTTAAAGTAAACTGTTTAGCCAGTGATTTGAATGGTGTTTTAAGAGAGTTATTAACTATATATCCATTGTCTTTTCTACTGGGTTATTGTTAAAAAAAGAATAAATGCGTTGTGATATATAGTTTTGCTTTATTTAAAGCAGCATATGTTTCCTTTACTGAGCGTATGAATCGCTCACCCCTTTGTTTTAACTCCACAGATAAGAAGTACACGGAGTTGAGAGAATTAGCTCTCAGATGGGTATAGCTATGCTTAAAGCACTGAGGCATGGCACGGTAAATGTGACAGGTACAGTCTCTTCTCTTTTACATTTCAGACATATGTATACAGTACTACCTTAGTGAAATAAAGGTTAATAGGGGATGTCAGATGTAAGGAATAATAAAAAAAGAAATCATATTTCATAATTAATAGATAAATGTTTATCATTTATCACTGTTACTGTTGAATGTTAATGGCATCGCAGATAGCCCAACCGGTAAAGTTGTATGGAAATACCTGAAAAATGTGGTAACGGGATGTTACAATTTGTTATGGAGTTTTGTTCATTGGAATAGAATTTGATAACAAATAGTATTAATATATTTGGTTAATTCAAAGAATATGATTGAATTAATTATAATTTATTGTAAAAATAATATTAATAGTAATTAACAAATAAAAATTTATTATTAATTAAGAATAATTATTTATTATTAAGATTTGCTATTAATAATTATAACTAATTATTAATTGTAAAGTATTAATTAATTATTAATCACCAATTATGATTTAATTAAAATTTATAATTTTAGTCAATTACTAATTATGACTATGAGTTAATTTTAATTACTCCAAAAGTAATTATTAATTATGAAATAATTAAGAATTACTAATGATTAATTAATAATTATTTAGTAATTAATTAAATATTAATAATTAATTACAAACAATTAATTATTATTCATAATTAATTATTAATTTCATTATTACATATTAATTACTAATTTTTTATTCATTAAGAATATTCTTTTTCTTTATTCCATTTCTTTTTGCAATTTTTTAAAACACTTAAGTTTTATATGAAAAATTATGAATTGTAACTTTTATGAAAGGAATTTATAACTTAATATAAAATTACAAAAAAAAAATCAATTTTTTCTTAAACTCTATAAAAAGTAAAATTAAAGAAAAAAAAGAAACAAAACGAAGAAATAGTAATTTGTATGAAGATTTTTTAATTTCAACGAATAAAAGTCCATTTGGATAGATGTGGTAAGAATAAAAACAACAACGATGGTGGGATAATTACTGTAATGATTAAATTATAAGTTGTAGTAGTGAAATTAAAATCAATGATGAAATATATATTTGGATATAAATTTAGCCGTGACAATTAAATGAAGTATATCGAGAAGAAAAAATGATTATTAGGGTTATTAAATTAAAATTTGTATAAAATGAAAATGTGAGATTATATGAAATTTTATGGAATTAATAAATAATTAAAAATTACTAAAATTATTTTTATTTCAAATAATAATTTTGTTTAAACTACTTAAAATTAATAAAAATGGTGATAACAAATAATTTTAAAAAATATATTTACACAAATTAAAACTTAACAAAACAATTTTATTTTTATTTATATGATTATTTTTATATCAAAATTATTTTTTTAAAAGATAATAATACATTTGCTCATCTAAAAATAACTAATATTTTAATGTAATAGTGTATTAATAAATTATATTTATTAATATTATTTGATATTTTATGTATAATTTAGAAAGTAATAATCATTTTTTATCAAAATAAAAATTAATTTTATTTTTTGATTTCAAGGGAAATATTAAATAACTAAGGATGGAAATGCTTGGATTCAAATTCAATACTTACAATATGGCACAACTCATCCTTAGTCTCTTGGTCAAGAGATTGTTGGCAAAATTATTTGGATAATTATTCTACACACTATCAATAGAGTTTTTTGACTCTACAAGCGGAATTAGGATGATAACACATATCTTTTAAAATATTAAGAAAATAAATAAATAAAATAAGACATGTTTC
This sequence comes from Heritiera fomes, assembly GCA_032173925.1. Classification (NCBI taxonomy): domain Eukaryota; kingdom Viridiplantae; phylum Streptophyta; class Magnoliopsida; order Malvales; family Malvaceae; genus Heritiera; species Heritiera fomes. The sequence continues at coordinate 19,234,583 of JAPDPM010000001.1, read as the reverse complement.
ATCATCCTAAATCTGCTTATAAAGTCTAAAAAAACTTTGATGTATAAAATAATTATCCAAATTAAAAAAAAATTGACTCACGTTTTACACATCAATGAAATGATTTTCTTTTTTTTTTAACAAGCCCACCATGAAAAAACATTTGGGATGTCTTGCCGTGGTCAAATGCAATTGCAATAAAAAAAAGGGCATAATCGCACCAGAACTAAGAAAAGTTCAACGCCTCGAGAGCCTTGCCATGGTGACGAAAATATGATTAAAGTAAGAAAAGTTGAGCAAACAAGATAGATGTTTGAGTAGAACCTGTCAGATAACCAGTAAGTTTGGTTATTTTATATCTCAGTAGAGAAAAAGTTAATAAATGCAATGCAAATCCAGCATGCTCATTGAAAACAAAGAATTATGGGAAAAATCAGTGGCTCAAAGCTATTAATTCTTCTTCATCTATGTTGGTGTTGTTTAGAATTTGGCACTGCCGCTCTTGACACCATCACATCATCGAACTCCATCAAGTATCCTGAAGCTATAACTTCCAACAATGGGCTTTACCGGTTGGGATTCTTCAGCCTTGCTAATTCTACCGATCGCTTTGTTGGAATATGGTACAACAATAAAGGCATCCCTGAAGAATCTATCATTTGGGTAGCCAACGGAGACAAACCCCTCAAGGATGAATCTGGGGTTATTATGATATCCGAGGACGGTAATATTGTTGTTTCCAACGGACAGAAGGAGATTCTTTGGTCGTCAAATGCTACAAATCGAGCGGTTGTGAATGCAAGTGCTCAGGTTTTAGACACTGGAAACCTTGTGTTGCAAGATAACACTACAGCAGCGGGCGTACGCCTATGGGAGAGTTTCAAACACCCTTCTAACGTGTTCATGCCAACCATGAGAGTTAGTACAAATGTTAGAACAGGTGAGAAAGTGCAGGTGACATCATGGAAAAGCTCAACTGATCCGATTAAAGGTAGTTTCTCTCTGGGTCTTGAGCCTTTCAACGTTCCTCAAGCTTTCATTTGGAACCATACGAGGCCATATTGGCGCAGTGGTCCATGGAATGGTCAGATCTTCACCGGCTTACCAAACATGAATTCTTTTGCTCTTAATGGATTAAGTCTTGTGGATGACAACGAAGGAACATTTTATTTTACTTTTTCTTTTTCTAACAATTCTCTTCTGTCATACTTTATCTTGGATCCGCAAGGAAATCTAGTTGAACGCGATTGGTATGATGAGAAGGGGAATTGGATTAATACGTCAGCTATCCAAACGGAGTGTGATATTTATGGCAAGTGCGGGGCATTTGGGAGTTGTGACCCTCAGAACCCATCAATTTGCAGCTGTTTGAGAGGGTTTGCGCCCAAGAATATGGATGAATGGAACAGTGGAAACTGGACTAGTGGATGTGTGAGGATTAAACCACTGCAGTGCGAGCAAATCAAGAATGGCAGCAAATCTGGAAAAGAAGATGGGTTTTTGAAGCTAGAGAGCGTGAAAGTGCCAGACTTTGCAGAGTTGTCAACTAACCAGGAAGAAGAATGCAAAGACCAGTGCCTGAACAATTGCTCATGCATTGCTTATGCATATGGTGCTGGTATCGGTTGCATGTCATGGAGCAAAGACTTGATTGACATACAGAAATTCTCCGGTCAGGGCCTAGATCTTTACATTCGCCTGGCTGGATCAGAGCTTGGTACAATTCCTTTATTACCATTCTAGTGGATAGACAAAGATTGAAGGTCAATTTTTCTTTCTATTCTGTTTAGTCTAGACAGATTAATTTTACAATTTCTTTGTATCCATTTTGCAGATAAAAAGAACATAACTATTATCATCATAATAACAGTGGTAATCGGAATAATTATCATCATTGCCACCGGTATATTTTTCCTACTGAGGTGGAAGGCCAAAGATAGAGGTATTGTCCACTGCATTGGTATCGCCATGGTCTTAAACATGACTTCCTTTATGCAACTCAAGGTGTTAATTTCTCTCTATTTGATCAGCTAAGACAGAGAAAAGTGAAGAGATGCTGCTATTTCATAAAGGGGGAGCACAGGCAAAATATTCTGGTGATTGCATGCTTGAGGACAACATAAAACAGGTCAAACTTCATCAGCTACCAGTTTTCAAATTTGAGGATCTTTCGACTGCAACAGCAGACTTCAAGCTTTCAAATAAGCTAGGGGAGGGTGGTTTTGGTCCAGTGCACTGGGTAAAATTGTTAGTTTTTAGCCAATTTGAATTCAGGTCTGGCAAATGACATTTGGACTTTACAAAGCTGGTTCTTTTCTTTTCAGGGAAAGTTAACTGATGGGAAGGAAATTGCAGTGAAGAGACTGTCAAGAGCTTCCGGACAGGGCTTTGAAGAACTTGCAAATGAAGTGTTGGTGATTTCTAAACTTCAACATCGAAATCTTGTTAGACTCTTGGGTTGTTGCATTGAAAGAGAAGAAAAGATGCTGGTCTATGAGTACATGCCCAACAAAAGCCTGGATGCATTTCTCTTTGGTATAGAACACTCCAACCTGAAACATTCGTTTTTGATGTCTACATTGCCTTGCTGCTAGGCTTAATGACATAATGGTGTTTTTTTGTTCTGTGCTTTTTCTTTCCTTAAAGATCCAGCCAAACAAAAACTCTTGGATTGGAAAAAACGCTTTAATATTATCGAGGGAATCAGTCAAGGACTTCTTTATCTTCACAGAGACTCTAGATTGCGAATCATACATAGGGATTTGAAGTCAAGTAATATCTTACTAGATGAAGAAATGAACCCAAAAATCTCAGACTTTGGAATGGCTAGGATTTTTGGAGGCAATGAAAACCAAGCCAACACAAGAAGGGTAGTAGGAACATAGTAAGTAGCTACAAACCTCATTCATGAAACTCTGTCATAAGACTAATAAGACCAACTTCATCTTAATCTGCAGTGGCTACATGGCTCCTGAATACGCAATAGGAGGACATTTTTCGGAGAAATCAGATGTTTTCAGTTATGGTGTTCTATTACTAGAGATCATTAGTGGAAGAAGAAACACAAGCTTTTACAACAATGAGCATTCTTTTAGCCTTCTAGGATATGTAAGTTCGAACTTTATTTGACCATTGACCTCTTTGTTTCATTAAAAACAGATTCATTAACAAGTGAGTGTTTGCAACTTTCAGGCATGGAAGTTATGGACTGAAGACAACATTTTGGCATTAACAGATGTTGCAGTTGCTTCTAATCAATGCCATTGTAACGAAATACGGAGATGCATACATGTGGGATTGCTATGCGCAGAAGAATTTGCAGACGATAGGCCGACCATATCCGCTGTCATTTCGATGCTTAACAGTGAGATTGTAGATCTTCCTACTCCCAAGCAGCCTGCTTTCACTGAGAGACGGATTGCATTGGATGGAGAATCCCTTCAAAATAATCGAAATATATGCTCTCTAAATGATGTGACTGTTACCGATATTGGAGGCAGATGATGAGAAGCAAAGCAAGTTCTGTAAAGGTTATATTCCATTTGGTTATTAATTCATTGTATTAACATCTTACTGCTTATTTTCATCTAGGAACCTCATCCAATTTTTGCGCATGGAAGTTCTGTTAAAACCATCATCTATTGTCTATGCTTGGGAATATTACAAATATCGAGTAATATAAAGATTTGCATATTAATAGTACTACTAAAACACTATTTCCATCCGTTATTTGATGTAATATTTATGCTAGAAGGAAATTGAAAAAGAAGCTTCAAGACATCAACCAATTTTTAGAGAAAATGGTCAATAATGCGACAAAAGACCAGGCAATCTTCTTTTTTCCCAGCATTTGCTTTATGTTACTTTCTAACAGGTTTTACTGAGAAAATCCCTGGAAATGCTAGTATATTGTAAGCTTCTGAGAAATATAACTATAGGTCAATACAGTTCAGAAAACTTTGCCCGGATCAAATTATTTGCATTGATATTTAATTTCAAAGATTAGCCGCCTGTGATATCATCTTCCTTGATAACGTTCAAGGCCAAGAGAGTCCTGCCAAGCAAGGGGGTTGGTGAATAAATAGAAAATAGTTTACTAATGGATTAAAAAGGGAAGAAAGGTCTGACTTAGACTAAACTATTAATTAATATATTTATCATCTGAAAATGGTGTGTATGGATATTTTACTTCGTCAAAGAAGATAACCTAGAGACTAACAACTTCTTCTAATGTATGCCACAAGTGCTAAAAAACTGAGGACTATAGAAAGCAATCAAGAAACAAATGTTCATTGTATCCTTTAGTACATTCAAAAGTTTAGTTCGGCATATATCAAGTCTTGCATGCCTTTGAAAAACAAGGACTATGGGAACAATCTGTGGCTCAACAATATTTTTTTTTGTAACCATATGTAGCATCATTCACTCTACGGTCTAAGACTGTAAACTTGTCCGGGGTGGGAGTGATGCTCTCCCAACAGTGCAACAATATTTGTTCTTCTTCATCTATATGTCCTGCTTTTGTTCTAACTCCATCTTCAAAATAATACTTGAAATTGGCTCACGGTTCTCTATGGATGTAACTAATTCTTATTCATGTGATAATTGCTAAGGGACAAAAGAATGCACAAATACATGTAAGAAAACCTTTTAGTTTTCTCAATTGTTTATTATTTCTTATTTTGTTTTGTTATATTATTTTATTATCAATTTTTTTAAAGATTATTATAGCTCCTTCATGTTTCCTAATAAGGTATTCTCTACACTAACATGGCTCTAACTTATAGTAGGTCTCAAGCTTTTACATGCATGGTTTTGGATCAATAGGCTAAAGGTTCTCAAATTGTTCCCCACTGTTGTCCATATAGGAATAATAAGGCACTTCGATCCTCACCCAATGGCTACCACTACAAGAAAATTGATTTTCAGCGACGGAAATTTAGCTACGGAATTTTTCCGTCGCTGATAATTAGTATTAGTGACGGAATTTATACCGAAGTTAGCGACGGAATTAGCGACAGATTAGCGACAGAAATTTGTCGGTAATTAGCGACGGAATATTTTCCGTCGCTAATTCCGTCGCTAAATATGGCGGGATATATTGTTCAATTGCACCAAATTATTAGCGACGGAATTGGCGACGGAATTGTCTGTCGCTAAACCCAAAACATAGATAGAAATTAGCTACGGAATTTTTCCGTCGCTAATTCCGTAGCTAATGACCTTTAGCTACGGAATTAGTGACGGAAAAATTTCGTCGCTAATTTCCCTTCATCATTTTTTGGTGGAATAAGTGTATAGAAAAATTCCGTAGCTAATTCCGTAGCTAAAAGTCATTAGCTACGGAATTAGCGACGGAAAAATTCCGTCGTTAATTTTCCTTCATTATTTTCAAAGAAATAAATGTATAGAACTTAGCGACGGAATTTTTCCGTTGCTAATTCCGTAGCTAAAGGTCATTAGCTACGGAATTAGCGACGGAAAAATTCCGTCGCTAATTTCCCTTCATCATTTTCGGTGGAATAAGTGTAGAGAACTTAGCGACGGAATTTTTCCGTCGCTAATTCCGTAGCTAAAGGTCATTAGCTACGGAATTAGCGACGGAAAAATTCCATCCCTAATTTCCCTTCATCATTTTCGGTGGAATAAGTGTGAGAACTTAGCGACGAAATTTTTCCGTCGCTAATTCCGTAGCTAAAGGTCATTAGCTACGGAATTAGTGACGGAAAAATTCCGTCGCTAATTTCTCTTCATCATTTCGGTGGAATAAGTGTATAGAACTTAGCGACGGAATTTTTCCGTCGCTAATTCCGTAGCTAATGACCTTTAGCTACGGAAAGTTCTCTACACTTATTCCACCGAAATGATGAAGAGAAATTAGCGACGGAATTTTTCCGTCGCTAATTCCGTAGCTAATGACCTTTAGCTACGGAATTAGCGACGGAAAAATTCCGTCGCTAATTTCCCTTCATCATTTTCGGTGGAATAAGTGTGAGAACTTAGCGACGGAATTTTTCCGTCGCTAATTCCGTAGCTAGTGACCTTTAGCTACGGAATTAGCGAGGGAAAAATTCCGTCGCTAATTTCTCTTCATCATTTCAGTGGAATAAGTGTATAGAACTTAGCGACGGAATTTTTCCGTCGCTAATTCCGTAACTAATGACTTTTAGCTATGGAATTAGCGACGGAAAAATTCCGTCGCTAAGTTCTCTACACTTATTCCACCGAAAATGATGAAGGAAAATTAGCGACGGAATTTTTCCGTCGCTAATTCCGTAGCTAATGACCTTTAGCTACGGAACTTTAGCTACGGAATTAACGACGGAAAAATTCCGTCGCTAATTTCCCTTCATCATTTTCGGTGAAATAAGTGTAGAGAACTTAGCGATGGAATTTTTCCATCGCTAATTCCGTAGCTAAAGGTCATTAGCTACGGAATTAGCGACGGAAAAATTCTGTCGCTAATTTCTCTTCATCATTTTCGGTGGAATAAGTGTATAGAACTTAGCGACGGAATTTTTTCGTCACTAATTCCGTAGCTAATGACCTTTAGCGACGGAATTAACGACGGAAAAATTCCGTCGCTGATGCCTTAAATTCGAAAAAAATAAAAAAAAATTTTGAATTTTTCCCGCCTGAGCTGTAGCGGGAAATATTTTGACATAGCATTAGCGACGGAATTTCCGTCGCTAATCCGTCGGTAATTCCTATGTATGCGCACCAAAGACTCTATATATTCTCATATTCTCTGTTTTCTCTCCTCTTCACTCCTCTCTATCTTCTTTTTTTCCATTTTCTCGTTTTTTTTCTTAGTTTTTCTTCTTTATCCCTCTTTCCTTTTATTTTTTTCCTCTTTTTTTTTTGTAAATTTACTCTATTTTTCTTTTATATTTATGTTGTCAATTTTTTTATATAATAAACTTTAATACTTATATTTTTGTTTTTTGTTTTTTACTTACAGATGATGATGATGATACGGTGAGGTGCTGGTGGTAGTGGTGATAATGATGTTGAAGATAATGTATTTTTGTTTCTCTCTCTCTCTCTCTCTCTCTCTCTCTCTCTCTCTCTCTCTCTCTCTCTCTCTCTCTCTATATATATATATATATATAAATATAAATATAAATAATTAATTTCAGAACATTTTTTTTGACAAAATTCATAGAAATTAGCAACAAAATCTGTTAAATAAGTGAAAAAATTCATCAAATTAGCGACGGAATTTATCACATTAGCGACGGAATTTCCGTCACTGATACTCATTAGTGACAGAATATTTATTGAATTAACAAAAATAACAAATTATCAGTGACGGACTTAGCGACAGAAATTCCGTCGCTGATGCCTTTTAGCGACGGATTTTTTTATAAAATAAAATAATAATAAAACTATCAGCGACAGAAATTTCCGTCGCTGATGCCTTTTAGCGACGGATTTTTTATAAAATAAAATAATAATAAAACTATCAGCGACAGAAATTTCCGTCGCTGATGCCTTTTAGCGACGGATTTTCATGTAAATTAAAAGACGAAATTATGTTTTTAGCGACGGAATTTTCCGTCACTAATGCCATAAAATCCGTCGCTGATGTAAAAAAATTCCGTTGCTAATTAGCGATGGAATTACCGACGGAAATGAAGTTTTAGCGACGGAGTGAGCATCAGCGACATTGATTTTTCCAACAGAAAAATTTCCGTCGGTAATCCGTCGCTGAAGACCATTAGCGACGGAATTTAACTATCAGCGATGGAATTTTCCGTCGCTAATTCCGTCGCTGAAGGTTCATTTTTTTGTAGTGTACAAGCTGAAAATATTCAATTTGACTGAAAGCATTTCACCAGCCCATGCAGAGGTTACCACCTCATGTGAGTAATAGGCATTTTACTTCCTCCTAATAAGGACAGAGCCCAAGTAAAAGGCTGATGCATGATAATGTAAGTGAATGTGTGTGAGGAAACCACTGCTTTGATTATTAATATTTTAATGTGAGAATTGTTAGGCAAACTTATTGCAATTTAAGGCTAATAATTAACTTGACTCTCTAAATCCCCAATAAAGTTGCCAAATTATCAAAACGTCTAGTTCTGTGAACCTAACTGTTAGACATAAAATTCTAGGAGTTACCACCAATTATTGTATCTAAGCTGTAATTGGTCATATTTTCATAATGATGGACAAAGTGTAGTTTACATTCAAAAACTCTAGGTTTGGGAGTATGGCTAAATGTGGAGAAGGTTTAGCATCTCCACAATGCTCATCTTAGACGGTACCATTTTAGAATTAAATCATCCAAAGTTTGCCTTTAAAATTTTATTCTACACTTTTACCCCTTTTGTATTCCTATTTCATTGTTATTTTATTTTATTTTATTTATTTTATCATGAAAATGAATATTGATTATTTTTATTGAAATTACTTTATAGATCATAAATCACTTTGGAGAAAATCTAAAAAGAATTTCTCAACTAGGAAATTCTTATGTGCTACTCACTTACAGTTATCCTAAGACTTTCATCATCGAAACAATCTCTATCCATCTCCATTTATTATTATTTTGATTATTTTTACTTAATATTATTTTTATTATATTATATATTTATTGTATTTTATTTTATTTATATATTATATGAATATTGATTATTTTTATTGAAATTACTTTATAGATCATACATCACTTTGGAGAAAATTTAAAAGAATTTCTCAACTAGGAAATTCTTATGTGCTACTCACTTACAGTTATCCTAAGACTTTCATCATCGAAACAATCTCTATCCATCTCCATTTATTATTATTTTGATTATTTTTAGTTAATATTATTTTTATTATATTATATATTTATTGTATTTTATTTTATTTATATATTATATGAATATTGATTATTTTTCAAAATTCCTCAATTAAATCATTCATCACTCTAGAAAACATTCAAAAGAGAAATTTATACCTAGGAAATTCTTAGGTGCCACTCACTTGCAGTCACCCTAATATTTCCGTCCTCAGATAACCAATACCCATTTAATTTTGATTTATTTATTATATTTTTTAATTTATTATAAGAAATAAGTGTTGATTATTTTTCAAAATTTTTCATTTAATAATCAATCACTTTGAAAAAAATTTAAACAAAAATTTATACCTAAATTCCATTGTAATCCTAAATAATATAACAAAACAAAATAAGAAATAATAAACAATTGAGAAAACTAAAAGGTTTTCTTACATGTATTTGTACATTCTTTTGTCCCTTAGCAATTATCACATGAATAAGAATTAGTTACATCCATAGAGAACCGTGAGCCAATTTCAAGTATTATTTTGCCACTCTCAATTCGCGTCCTTTGCGATTTGAACCTTTAATCTTATTAAAATTCAAGTCATTTCTAACCACAGCATAAAAAGCTTGTAATGCAACAAGAGAACTGAAGGTCATTAGAACCAAATTCTTTCTAATTGCAGGTTTAAGAAAAAAAAAGAGAAGAAAAGACTTGAAGGAAGGAGATGATGATGAGGCTTAAAGAATCTTGTTTATGGAAATAAGTTTAAAACTACTCCTATTAAAGAATAAAGATTTTGAAATATTTCATTATGAGAAAAAGCTTGAGTGTAGTCCATAAAAAATTAACTGAGTAAGTTTTTTTACATTATAAAAAAAAAAAAGCTATTGCTTATACCCTATTGTTTATAATTGATAACAGTTTTTTTAGGAATTTATTCTTTCCCCTTCGAATGATGCCAGGCTCGACTCGGCTCATTAGTGAACCGGTTCACTTTGTTATTGGGCCAGAACTAGCCTAGCTTGGCTTGAAATTGGTCCATTCGTTCCAATAACACCTCTAACCATAGGTGCTATGATCCTATCAACGTATGCCATTATGGCATTTCGGAGCAGGCTGTCCTGTCCGGTCCATATTTTGTATTCTGCGTTAGTTTGAAGCCAACTTGAGTAATTGTGTCCGGTGGACAAAGGTAGGACCCATATATGTAACCCGTTAGATCATTGCCACACAGCTACGTAATAAGTTGGGCTCTCCATGTAAGGCATGGGCTGTTACCATTAAGTTTTAATAAAACTTTCGACTTTAGAAAAAAAATCATTTCCACCGAAAGCCGAATTGGATGGTCCTCCTCGCGACTCCCGTCGATGTATTATTATTTTTCAAATGATTTAAAGTTTTAATCGGTAGGAAAGATGAAAAAAAAATTATTAATATAATGATTAAGTTACATAATAGAAAAGTGATTATATATATATATTGTTAGTAGAGTTTTTTAACTTTACAAACAGGGTTGTCGTAACGATTTTCGTCCGGAGACTCGATCGTTAGACGGTTTTGAAAAAAAACACAAAGAAAGAGGAGTCGCCACCAATCCTTTTGGCTCGGTGTGATTGACCACCTAAAATTATTTATCTTTTTAATAAAATCTTAAAATTAATTAAGTTTTATCAAAAAAAATAATTTTTGGTTTGCGAAAACAAAGTTTGGGTTCGGAAGTTCGGTTACGCGTGGGGAAGGATTAACACCCCCACAACGTCCGTTAAAAAACAGTACCACTTAATCATATATTAACCCTTTAATCTTAATTAAATGGTCTTAATTAAATATTTAAAAGAACTTTATTTATTTCGAAATCATTTTGTTATTTGTTTTATTTTTGAAATATTTAAATTTTTTTTATTTGTAACAAGTGAAAATCTTTTGTATTGAAAATTATTCCAAAGTACCCCAATACTTTTGGTACCATTTCGGATAATTTCCTCACATAGAGATTTTTTAAGAATCGCTACTTGCGATTTCTATAGAATCCCATCTTCGGGAGATTTGCACTTATTTTGGAGTTTCATGAATGCAAATGATGCAAACGAAATATATATGATGCACATGAGAAATATATTATTTTATTTTATTATTATTATCTTTTATATTTATTATTGATTTTGAAATGTATTGATTTTATAAAATTTATTTTTTTATTGAAAAATCACGTTAAATATTCCAATACGCTGGTAACATTTAGCAGATTTCTCTCACCTGGAGATCAGTTAGGAATCACTACTTGTGAACTCCGTAACATCTCATCATCGGAATTATTATTATTTTATCTTATTTATTTTATTATTTTTTATATTTATTTATATTTATTATTTTTTCTTAATTTATATTAAGAGATTCTAATATTGGAATAAAATAACTTAAATGTCCCAATACGCTGGTGACATTAAGAATTTTATCTCAACCCTAAGGATTATCAAAAAATCACTACTTGTGATTTTTAAGAAATCCTATCATTGGAAATCTCTTATTTACTTATTCATTATTAAAGATTTATCTTTGAACAAATATGCCATATTAAGAATCATGGAATCTTCTTCTTATTTCAATTCACGAAATCATCTTATTATTTAATATAATGGCGTGTGCATGCCTTTTTAGTAGAGGAAACAAAATATGTTTTTGTTGTTATTATTATTTAACCAGGGAATGGATAGCAAACATTTTTTTGAAGTTTAAAAGATTATATTAAAATTGAAAGCAAATAATATATCAAATATATTTACACATACCTCAATGAGAAAAACCAAAACTATGCCGTGTCACATGAATCTCCTGCCACCTTTTGCTTTAGTTCCAAGTCTGCAAATAGCCAACTTCTTTCTTCTAATACCATCAATCGGCAACATTTCCTCGCTTAGCTAATAAACCGAGCAGTTTGCCAAATCCCTATCTGAGTTATATCTCCTCTTGCTTACTATACTTCGTGTTTCTTTATTTATGCTTTCTTTCCTTTCTTTCTGTCTCCTAGAAGTGGTTTCTTGTCCACGTAGCGGCTTCAAGGCAGCAACTTGTAATGGTTTGAGACAGGAGAAGTAGCTTACCTCAGCTTGGTGGTGCAGAACGTGGGCGGCTGTGACTTAGATTGACAACAAGTGAAGCACAAACGGCAACAAGGTGGCACGTATGGCAGTAACAACGCAGCAGCAGAAACTTGTGGCCAGCTGTGGGTTTGGACGGGGACAATGTAGAAGCATGCAAGGCTGGAACCGTGAATGGTGTAGGAGTGATCAGTGGAGTGGTTGGATGCAGAAGCGTGCGAACTGAGCAACAATGACAAGGGTTGATGCGAGAATGAGCAGTGCAGTGATGATGGTGTGATGGGGAAGTAGTAACGGGCCAAGGTAGAAGGCAAGGAAACTTGGATTTACTACGTTGGAAGATGCAAACCAGAAGCAAAATGGCAGTGCAGAAAAGTGGCCTGAACAATCTCCGGTTGGTGAGGAAACAAGAAGGCTCCTTTACTAACTTTGCTTGTGCAGCAAAAATGGTTATGAACAGGAATAGGCGTCGAGCCTTGAGCAATACAGTGAGGTTTTGTAACAGCAAAACTGCAGTGGATCGAGGGAGAACAGGAGGCACAAAAATGTTTGTTATGCAATGCAGCAATGGTAGTGATGGAAGCGGCAGGCGAGGTGGTTGTGGGCTGTAATGAAGATGACAGATGATGGTGGCGTATGGCGTGATGAAGAATAGTACTCAGCGATGATGATGGTCAAGATGCAAAACTAGAAATGGCAGAATAGCTAGGATGGTTGGATGATGAAAATGTGGTACAGGGGACGATGATGATATTGTAAAGCTAAGTTGAAGATGATGATGAATCGTGGAAGTGGCCGTCCCCAGTGGAAAAAAATAAAGAGTAGTAGCAAAATTCTTTAGGGTTTTTTCTCCTCCGTTTCTTTTTTTCTCTGTGTCCAAGTCCCCCAAAACCCTAGCAGACTCCTCCTTTTTAAAATGAAAAAATCCCCCTTCCTAAAATCGTGTACCCTCTTTTATTTCATTTTGATCTTTTAAGGAAAGGACAAAATATTAATTCTTTTCCTCTCAATTCCGATCCATGATTGTGGCTGTGGGATTTTTTTTTATTCAATCATTTTGTTGTTTTACCCTTCTATTTTATTTTTGGTAATTTATTTTCAGCTTTTATTCCATTTAATTATTTCCTTTTTTGCATGATTTATCTTCCTTTTATTTACTTATTCAAATTTGGTCTAAATCTCTCAAGTCAATCTTGGCTTAAATTTGCATGATGCATGGGCATTTAATTTATTTTTTATTATTATTTTTTTTATTTTTTTTTGCTTGTTGTTTTTTTTCAATTTTTTTAATTAAAGTTCTTCGGACAAAATTCGGTGTCTACAGAGGTTATGATGATGACATGTGTTCCATTTTATTTATTTTTTATTTTCTTAATATTTTTAATATTTCTAAACTATTTTTATCTTTTTTTAATTTCTTATTGTTCACTATTTTTTTTCTTTTTCCTTTTTTTCTTTATTTTTTTCTTTCTTTTTTTCTCTTTTTTAATAAAGAAAAATATAGTTTAGATAAAATAATAATTTTTAAAAAATTAGCGTTTTTCATTTTTTTTAAATAATCAATGCTTAAAACCATTTTTGCAAATTAACTTTTAAATATAAAATTATTATGAATTATATTTTTTTAATTTATAAAATTTTGAACCTTTAAGTTTAGCTAGTATTTTTTTCCTATTTTCAAATTTTATTTTTTTATTTTTATTTTCTCTTTTAATTTTTATTTTAGATTTTTTTCTTTTTTCTCCTGTCGGGAATAAGAGAAAAAAATTAAAAATAAAAATAAAAAAAGATATTTTATTGAAAAATAATAGTATTTTTTTAAAACAATCATCTTATTTGAAAATTTTATTTTTCTAAAATAAATATAGTTAACTTAAAATCATAAAAATTATTTAAATCATAAAATGAAATAAAGAAAGAAAAAGAAAAAATAGTAAAAATGCAAAGAAATATTTTTAATAAATTTTTTGTAACAAATTCAATTTTTTTTGAAACATTTATTTTTTAAAAATATCAATATTTTATTGAAACACTAACTTTCTTTTTAAAAAAGATAAATTTAATTTTTAACTATAGAAAAATTAATAATATATTTTTTGTTAAAAAATATTTGAAAAATATTTATTAAAAATTATAAATTTAAATTATATTTAATTTAATTTGCATATTTTTTATCAATGAAAAAATTATTTTATCACACTCTTAATTTTATATATAACAAATATGATGAAAAATATCCAAAATCAACCTATCCTTTTTTTTATCATTATACACACCTAACAAAATATACAATGATATTTGATCCAATTATATCTATAATCTTATACCATCATACCTTTTCCTTTATCCTATACACCAAATATAACATAAGATATATATATAAATATATATATATATATATATATATATGTATGTATATATAAACACCCATGATGAACTTGCAAAATAAGAATACTAATTTAGAATAATCCCATTAAAATGAAAAAATAAAAACAACCCTTAAATTCATAATAGTATGCAATTCATTCTATTTTCAATTTCAAGTCCCTTTGTACTAAATAAAATAATACAGTTAAGTAAGCTATGAAAATTAAACACAACTATGACTTCCGAATAATTTAATTTACTACTAACAAAAATTAACAGTTAAGGCATTATTGATTAAATTAAAAATGAAAAGAAGCATAACAACCCAGTGTTATGCAGTTAGAAAGAGACCAAACACAAAAATAATTTTAGAGAATTTTCAGCAAGGATGAAGCACCCGAGAAGCACCGAAAGAGAAAATAAGAATTAAGAATTACACGTGGAACACAGAAGGAGCTTCCCTAGAATGCAACCGTAATATTGTTGTAAACTCTGAGACAATTAAAAAAAAAGGAAAATCAAAAGCCATATCACAAAGAAAACTTCTAAATATACTACATTTTTTACTTTTGAAACCCACACCAATAAAAACACTACAAAAACTACTCAATATACTCATCACAATTACACTTTTATCCCTATTCTACATTACCCATCCCTTACATCATTTCTTCATCTCCATGGTTGAGGTAGCCAGAGAACAGGTATTAGAATAGTCAAAACAAACACCTTCTGTTCCTCACTAAGCAAGGTTAATCGAATACATACCAGTATCCTAAAAGTGGGATGAGTCAAAGGTATTTGTTGAATGGTAGAGCGACTAATCACGAAAAAGAAAGAAAATCAATTAAGGCTCAAAGACAAATTGAAAGAAAACCAAGCAAAAGGAAGAAAGTTCGGGGCTGACTAAGAACGAGGATGCCCTCACGCATGGCAACAAGCGAGGCCACAGGTTGCCTTGTGTGAGGCCAAGGCCCTCACGCAAGTTGCCCTACGCTCGGCCAGGGACCTCATGCAAGTTGCCCTGTGCGAGGCCAGGAACCTCACACAAGTTACCCTGCGTGAAGTTAAGTCCCTCGTGCAGAGCCTTGAAACCACCGGCGCAAAACCACTATGTCCAGCCCCTGTCCCAAACCCAAAAAAACTCTAAAATGGATGATACCTAAATTAGAGAGAACAAGCAGCTGTCAAAGTTGAAGATTGATGGAGATGAAAGAGTAGATGTCCGTACAAGATGATTAGGTGTTGAGGGAGTTTCCGGTGAGGTTGAAGATTGAATTTGGAGATAAGATGGTGTAGGGTTAAAATTGTAAATGAATGGGGTATATGTAGTATTTTTTTTGTGGTGTAATTAATTTGTAGTGAAAAGAGTAAAAAAGGAAGTAGATTTAGAATTTCTCTATCACAAACAGTAGAAACAAAGAGAAAAAAACAATATGACTCAAGGGCACCTAGTCGAGCTTGAAACGAGTAGAAGAGAACGAGCAAAACGCTCCAAGCACAGGCCAAAATTTTAGAAAAGGGTCAAAATCTAAAGGTGAATGAGGCAGGAAATTGGCAAAAAAAGAGGAAACATAAACAGAACCCACAAAAGCTCAAAATCCAAAGGAAAATCACCAAGAAAATCGAAAAAGAACGGAAAATTACTGATAATTACCTAGGCAAGCAGAAGATAGTTTGACGCAAAAAAGAGGCATAGTACAATGATTTCTGATTTTTTCTAAGAGAATGTAGCCAATGCAAAGATACTGATGGACTGAAAATGGGATTTGGTAGAGACTCGTGGAGAGGCATAGTACAATGATTTGGAAGCCTAAGACAACAAAAAGAATGACCTAACCCCATAGTAGCAACCAACTGAGAAGAGAGATCTAAAACGGCAAGACACGATAAAGGAATGAATAGGTCAATTCCAAACCCAAGAGACTGAAAATAGTAGGATGCAAGGACAAATGAAATAAAAATAGGGCAAGAACCAATCCAATGTCCAAACAGCATACAAAAGTATGGAGGAAATTCTAGGAGGAGAGATACGAAGGGCCGGTATGATGAAAGCACAGACTACAACCCAGCTTAGGAGAGGGAGGAGCATGGACATGGTTGAACAAAGACCAAATTGAAGACATGCCCAAAACCGAATGAGACCAAAACCCCATCAGAAATGATCAACTTACTTACAAATGGACAACCAACAGCACACAAAATGAAAGATGAACAGTGTAAAATGAATGGAGAAAGACATGGAGCACGGTGAGCGAGCTCGTGTAGATCTATGACTTATATATATGATTCCAAGACGTCATGGCTTAAAATTTCTCATGATAATCATATTTTGATCTATCAAAACATAAATATATAAAACAAACAAAGCAACCAATATTTGGTTTTTTGAAAATATGTTATAATATCAATTATACAATTAATCGATTGAGAGATATTAAAATCAAAGAAAGTAATATGATGATTGAATCCCACATTGATTACATGATGTAAATAATTCCCACATTGTACAAACACTTGATATTGAATAAATTTATAAAAACCAAAAGTAATTAGTATAATTGCCCTTCTAGTCGGAGTAATATGGCTAGCATCGAAGGGCATCATCCCCATCCTCCACAAGTGGGTAGCAAACAAAAGATTTTAGAATTTAGTCATTCCCTCACCTATTGGAGCGGGTTGACCCCATCCTCCATGGATAGATAGCAAACTTTTTTCTTTGTTCCTTCATTAATTAATTTGTAAGCGACAAAATAATGGTGTTGTCTACCATACTAACATAAATTCTTAATTAAAAAAAATAAACTAAGCCTAGCTACTAATAGTCCTAGATTTAGAGCTTTGGAAGATATGTTATTTTTTGTTTACCAAGTTAATTGGTGGAAAGGGCAAGTTTATAACAGAGCACAATAGAGATATATCTTAGTTATCTATAGATGTTCTAAGAACCCTAATTATTCCCCTCATCAACGAGTGGGAAATTTTCTAGTATTAATTAATGTCCTAGCTACTAATGTATTGTTTATTAATGAATAAATAAATTGTTGAATTAAAGAAAAACCACCAAATATTTCCAACCGTTATTTGATGTAATATTTCTGCCAAAAGGAAATGGAGAAAGAAGCTTCAAGTGTTAGGAAAATAACAGAGTATATGGCTTTGAGGGGTGTAGAGTTACACTTTCTTGAGTGTAATATTGCCTCACACAGAAGCAAGTTACCTCAAGATACAACAAAGCCTTAAGAAATTTTGTGAAAAGTCAGAATGTAAAAGTAAAGACTTTTCTGAAAATCAACACTTATATAAAATGTGAAGACTTAAATGAATGGTTGTGATTGTCTGTTAAATAACAACCATTCATTTTACAGACATAACTGTTCCAGACATATAACTGAAAATATGTCTGTTGGAACAGTTAAAATTAATTTTAAATTCAAAATAGAATTTAAAATATTTCTGTAAAAAATAAAAAAATTCAATTAAATCAAAGAGCCAAGAGCCCAAGTGTTCGAGTGCCCATCTTTGACTTTTTAAAATAGCCTAAGCTCAAGCCTAAGCCAAACTAGCCCAAGCCAAGCTCCATAGTCAAAACTCATTTTCTCTTTGACTCCAAATTATTCTAAAAGATTGACTTCTCTTTATAAATATATCACTTTATACATTTACAAGCAATGTGGGAACCTATTCCCTTGTATTTATTACAAGCTATCCAACATCAAGCCATCAACCAATCAATAAAGTAAAGTTGTAGAACCACGTGCACTCACCATCAACCACGTCTTTTACCCCATTTTGGACACTATTTACCCCTTTTGGGTTACTATTTGTTGTTTGTTTTTGGGTTTTTGGTGATTTAATTTGGGTCTTTTGTCTCACGTGATTTGGGCGCGTCTACTTTCACTCCTTTTTTTCCCTCACCCAACTCAGCATATGCATACCTTTTTTGCTGTGTCTCACTCCTCTGTCGTTGCTTCTTTGACCATGAAATTTCTTCTCGATTCTTCTACTCTCACTCCCCAATTTTTCTTCTTCTTCTCCACTTTCCTCCGAGAGAAACCATAAAATCAACTCAAAACCCATAACAAGCCACATCTTCTCCCATCCCTTCTCATACCCATCTCGGCAACTTTTGGTCTTTTCCTACATCGTCTCCATCCTCTCTTATACAAATATTTTGTTCTTACCGATTGGGCTAAAAATCTGAAGTAGGAACAAAATTTTCGTTTGGGTTTTGAGATTTGGGGTGGGGTGTGAGTCGGACTAATTTTTTTGGTTCTTAATAGTTATTTTTATTCTAATATTTTTCAATATTTATTTTGCAGGGCAACTGTTAAATTGTTTTTAACACTGATTATCTACTTTTGATAGAGCTTTTATTTTTAATATTTATTTTTTGTTATGTGATTGTGATTGTTAATTTGTTTGTTTAGTTTTCTATGTACTAAAGTGTTTCTTTTACATTTTTATAGTTAATATCATTTTTTTTTGGATGCAAGTATCAAAAAGATAACTTATGTGTGTGTATTTTTTGACACAATTAAGGTTTACAATTGTTAGGATAAATGTGATAGATGATTTATCTTTGCCCTAAAAATGGTAGTTGATTGTGTTTGATTTAACGAAATTGCATCTTTATTGAAGGATGATATGGGTTTGATTTGTACAGGAAGTTACCAAGAGCATTAGAGGTATTGTTACTGTTTCTTTGGAGTGTTTCATTATTTTGACAAATCGTTAGCTTTTTCATGGAATTCGTAACTTTTTTTTCTCCTTGGATACCCTTTTCTAGACTATATCATTAAGAAGCTTGGAATATAGGAGGAAAAGGTTCCTAAATTATGTGTTTCACTATAGAAGGATTATGGCACAATAATGGTTGGTTTAAAGGTAAAGGCTATCATAACATTCTTTTGACAATGAGACTTTTTTAAGAATGTTTTAACTATAAAATAATGACACAACTTCCTCTTTTTATTTTCCTCTAGGCTATTGGTATAACTTTAATCACTTACGATTTTCATGGGTATTGACTTTTTACCACTCATGTTTTATCTGTTAGTGATTCTATGTATGGTATATGGTTCTAATTTATTCATGTCTTACAATTTTGTTCATGGGTGATTGTCTTATACAATGTCAAATGGTAAATCAATTCACAAAGTTGCATTTCCTACTCAATCATACATGCAAAAACATGTCTATGTTGCTCGAACATTAGAGTAAGTGTTGGACGTAGGTATGTGTCCAGCATTCAATTTTTTCTAAGTGTTCACTTTATAATTGGAGTGTTGAGGCTTTAGCTAATTTCTTAACCAACATTTTGGGATATAAATGCTACTTATTTTCAGCTAGGAAGTTGAAAATTTTTTATTTTTTTTGTTAATCTCTTATTTTTGTTGTTACTTCCATTAAGGTACTCCAAGATTAAGTAGAAAGAGGGAGTAGGCAATTTGACTTTAACTTTTCAAGTATGACACTGTGAAATAAGGAAAAAATATTGCTAGGAAGTTTTCAATTTGCTACTTCAGTAGCCTTTTCTCATCGAAACACCTAACCTATATGATTTTAACTCTCTATAAAGGTCTTTAATATGATATTGTCTTTGTTATTCTTGATGATGATGATACATAAGCTATGCCTTTAATGTAAGGAAGACTGTTTCTTTGTTTGTTATTTCCTTTTACACGCACAAATGTCCTACATGTTATAAACAATTTAAAAGAAAGTCACATCTTATGGAGCACATGAAAATCTTATATCATTCAGTCCATCAACCTAGATGTGGGGTGTGCCAAAAGCACTGCAGATTGTAATTGTGTGAAAAATTAATTATGGATCTTTATTGGATTATCTTACAAGTGAATTTGCTTTTAGTGGGAAATGTTAATGGTGATTTAGACGTTGTTTCTACTGGTTTTTTTTATTTTATTTTATATATGTTCCTTCTACAATTATGAAAATTCTATAATTTGTTTGGGGAAGAGCTACTTTGGAAGGTTTATTTGTGCAAATGTCTTTATCCTTGAAGCATTTAGGTTGAAAGATATTTCTTTATCCTCAAAACATTTAGGTTGAGGAATATTTTACCTATAATGGCTTAATTTTTTAATTTTCTTTTTCACTGATCTTTAACAGCCAGGTGTTACCTAGAATGATTTATATTCCGTGTTGCATTTTTCCATTGTGAATGGATCAATTGAGTGCATGAAGCTGTTGCTCCTGGTATAGATTTTCTCTACTTATTTCTTTTTCTTTCTCCTTCAAGTTGTAAAGTCCTTGATATTTGAATTGTACTAGATCTTATAAATGTGATTTATATGCTGTAACAAGTTACTATTGGAATTGGAAGCAATTCTAGGAATGTTTTGGTTGCTTTATTGAATTGGCTGAACTATAAGCAACTTTTTGTGGTTTTTTAAAGTTGATGCCAATACTTTGTTTTAACTTTCACTGAAGTATATTTTATAAGTATTTTAGCTTTTCTTTTTTCAGTTTGTTTTCATATTTTGGCACATGAGCTTTTGGATAAGTTCATCTCTTTGTTGAAACTGCAGCTGGATGAATTAGTAGGAATAAAAGCTAAATATAAACAAAAAATTAACAAGATGAGTTTCAATTTTTTGGACTTAATGCACAAACCATCTACATGTATGTATGCATGCATGCTTATTCTCCTAATATACATGCATGGTTAAGACATACTAGATTTTGGTCTGAATTTTTTGGATGCGGTTTGAATGGGAAACAAACTATTGAATTATTACTTATTTCGTAACTTATTTTTTAAATATATTTTTCATGTGCTCATTTTTGTCAAATAAATTGTGTTGCAGTCAAACACTAGGCTAAGCTGAAAAGTTAGAACTTTGAATTTCCATTTTTCAAGTCTTAGTGTGCAGTTGATACCACGTTCTTTCTTGATTTTGGATATAATACTAATCATTGATGATGGCTATACTGGATTGCTTCAATTTTCATGCTTCATATTGTGGCAGATTCCATTTCGTTTTTAATCTTTTCAAAAGAGAATTAAACTTTCATAGTCGGAGTGTTATCCTCTATATGATTATCTTAGCATAAAGAAAGGACTTTTTAGGATTGATATAAATACAATATCTTTTAATTCTTAAGAAAAACAAATGTGAAAGAATATAATTTGAAGTTGAATATTAAAAATCTTGCTATCTTCGTTTTTGAGAGCTCTTTTGAAAGTTTGGATTTCATTTTGAGAATCTCAATTCTTTGATTATTTTCTTTAATGTCCCACAGCGTCGCGTGGGTGTTAATCTAGTTTCTATAGAAAATGCTGAATAATGCAACATTTTTATTGGCATGAAAGTGAAAAATGAATATCTTTCTTTCTTGATGGAATTAATCTTGTGGATGAAAAAGAAGGTAATTTTTACGTCACTTACGCTGCTACTAACAAGTCTTTCTTGTCATATTTTTTCCTGGACTCGCAAGGAAATCTAGCAAGACGAAATTGGGATGAAGGAAAGAGGGATTGGGACAGTTCAAGGTCTCCTCAGGAAACTGAGTGCCATATTTATGGCAAGTGTGGGCAAAATAGAAGTTGCAACTCTGAAAAACCAGTGTTTGAGAGGGTTTGAACCCAAGAACATAAATGAATGGAATGGAACAGAGGAAATTGGAGGAGTAGATGTGTAAGGATCAAACCTTTGTAGTGTGAGAGAATAAACACTGGCTATGAATCTGGCAAAGAAGATGGGTTTTTGAAGCATAAATGAAGATGGCAAAGAAGGTTTTGTATGTGCGCACACATGTATTTCTTCTGTTAATAGACACAAATGAAAGTTGAAAGTTAGGCTTCTCTGCCATTCTATTTGGCTTGGCTAGTACTTATTTATTTCATTCTATCTGCAGATAAAGAGAAACACATTCATAGGATTATCATTATAACGGTGGTTACAGGAATTGTTTTTTCTTATGGAGGTGGATGGCCAAACATAGATGTAATGTCAACTACACTCGTCCTTTGAAAGAGTTTTTGTTAGATAACTATCACATACGGATGCTTATTACTTTCTATATAAGCCATGAAGGAAAAAAGTGAAGAGAAACTGATATTAAATAAAGGGGCAGCACATCCAAAATTTTTGAGCGATGAACGAAGATAAACTTCGGAAGCCACATTTATTCAAACTTGAGGAACTTGCAATTGCAACAAACAACTTCAGCCTTTCAAACAAGTTAGGGCTGAGTGGTTTTGGCCCAGTGTACAAGGTAATTGTTGTTTTCAGAAAATGATGCTCCGACAAATGATATTTGGACAGTACTAAAGTGAACAGGTTAACAGGGAACATTAAAGGATGGGCAAAAAATAGCAGTAAAGAGATTGTCACGAGCTTCAGGGATTCGAAGAATTCATAAATGAAGTATTGGTGATTTCTAAACTTCAACATCGGAATCTTGTTAGACTTCTAGGCTGTTGTGCTGAAGGAGAAGAAAAGATGCTGGTCTACGAGTACATGCCCAAAAAAAGCTTGGATGCATTTATCTTTGGTTAGAAGTAGAACATGCTATTATCAGTTTCCAATCTGAGACATTACTTTTGTTCCGAAATACAATGCCCTCTTTCGCAACATTGTCCTAATTAACTCTCTTGGATGTTTCTTTTTGGTTATCTTTTTCTTTTTAAAAATCGGGCCAAATAAGAGCTCTTCAATTGGAAAAAAAGGCTTCAATATTATCCAAGGAATTAGTAGGTCTCCTTTATCTTCATAGAGACTCTAGAATTATGAATTATTCATTGAGATCAGAAGGCAAGTAATATCTTATTAGATGAATATATGAATCCAAAAATATCAAACTTTGGAATGGCTAGGATTTTTGGAGCAATGAAAATAAGGCAAACACAAAGAGAGTGGTAGGAACATAGTAAGTCCAATCTTCTTGCGCCCAAATAATTTTCAACAGTCAGATTACAACTACATTCTGAAATAGGGTTAAGGTGTAATTTAGCTCCCGAACTATATCACTTTTTTCACTTTAGTACCTAAAGAAAATTTTGTCACTTTAATACATAAACTTCAATTCCGTCAGCCACTTTACCTCACCCATTAACGCCGTTTAAAAAAATGCTGCCCTGGCCGCAGTAGCCAATAAGGTTATGCCATTTGTTCCCTCTTCCACGTCATTCCTTTCTTTAAATTCCAACTCATGTTTTTCCCTCTTTCTTTTTTATATTTCTTTCTCTTTTCTTTTTTATGCTCGTTTTTCCCTCTTTCTTCTTGATATTTCTCTTTTCTTTTTGTAGCTTGCCTCTGTCTATTCTTCACAGAACCATCGACAAAGGCAGATCGATCCATCACCCTCGATTGAAGAAACCCATTTCCTTTAGCTTGAAATTGAGTGACAAACATCAAAAATGGCTGAGAGTAAAAGCAGCCAAAGCCAAAGTTACAAACACAGAGGAGAAGCATCGGTGGGAAAGAAATATTTTTGTCATTGTGGATTGAAGGCTTCAATTTGTACCTCAACAACACCACGGAACAAAGAGAAGAAATTTTAAGGGTGCTCGAAATACAAAGAGGTAATATTTTTTGCAATTTCGTGTTTAATTTTCCTAAGGTCAGTAAGAAAGTTGTCGAAAAATTAGATACTAATTTGGGGGCATTAACAAGTGTTACCAACCGGAGGTTGTGGGTATTTCCTTTGGCTGGATAGAAATGAAGACAAACAAAATTCAGAGGTTCATTATAGAGGATTGACTGATGAATTGATAAGTCAGAATAATATTTTGCTAACAGAAAACAGGGAGTTGAGGATTGAGAACTCAGAACTAAAGAAATATGTCAAGGTTGATGAAGTGGACATTTTACTGAACAAATTTAAAACTCAGAAAGAGAAGATGAAAGCCTACAAAGGAACGGTGGCAAAGACTCAGCATGATGCTTTTCTGTACAAGATTGGCTTAGTGGTTTCATGGATTTTTTTCTTGCTATATATTTTAGCCATCATGTAGTTCTTTTGGCTATTGATATTGTTCTGTTTAGTTATGTAATGTTGAAGGAAAACAACTTTTGGCAATATAATGTCTAGTTTTATTGTGTTCATTTTGTTTTGCAATTGGCATATAACATATAACAATCGTATTGTTTGATTATAATGTCTTGTTTGATTACAAATAAAAAAGGCTTCACAATCCTATTGCTTAAACAAACAAGAAAATGGCCACATTGATCACCAACATTCACGTCCTAAATTGAACATATTTTGTACAACAAAAGCACCTAAAGCAATTTAAAGGAAATTTGTTGGTCTTGTCTTTCATTCATCCTTAAATGTGAAAACAACATAATTATCCAGGCTATACCTAATGGTAACAGCCTCTAAACAGTTTCATAGAAGGCTAAATGTAATAGCCTCCAACCATACATCCAGGCTAAGTAACATCCAAAAATGGTTTTAACCACAATGACAGTGTTAAGTAAATCCATAATACCATTCACAAATAGATCTGAATTACAACATTTTCCTACAATAACTCATCCCTTTCTTCATTGGCTTGTTTGTTTTGATCGCATGTGTCATCATAATCTTGCCTTTTCCTTTTCTTTCCCAACAACTCATCCCTTAGATCCTATATTACAAGAAAAACGTATTAGTGTCTTTGTGTTAGCTAATATTAGTGGTTATAAAACGTAAGTTAAACACATAATGTCTAATACCTTATAAAATCCAGTAGCTTCATACTCATATGCTTCCTCATGTAAGGTTGGAATTTCTATTTGATGGCTGGCAGTGGTAAAGGTTGACTGTGCTGACTTGTTAGTTCCTTTAGGAATTGAAATCAACCATTCGTTGCTAAAACCAGACTGCAAAATAAATGAAATAATATATTAATTGTAAAGTTGCTGGACATTTTCATTTATATAGAATATAACTATTTAAAATGAAGTACGAACCAAAAACCATAACTTACGATCAGTATTTGCAACCCTGTCTTCTCATTTGTATAGATCTCCATCCCCTATATTATCTTCTTGCCCCTTGTTCCAAGTGCAGTCATTTTTTCCTTGCCTTTGCCTAGACCATCATTTCTAACAGAATGTGCAGTTGGTGCTTCTCCTAATGGTGATCTTGTGCCTGACTATTGTGTTGTGGGATTTTGGGATGCTGTTGGTGGCTGTTGTCCTGTTGTATGTCCATGTAATGGGGTTGGTGATACAGTAGGGGCCACTTGGGAAGTTTAGACAGGAGGGGCCACTTGAGGTGTTTGGGAAGCATGGACAGTAGGGGCTACTTGGGAAGTTTGGGAGGATACTGGTTTTGTTGAGCCTCTACCCCTTGAACCTCTACCCCTTGAACCAGTTCCCCTTGAACCACTACCCATTGAACCAGTTCCCCTTGAACCTTTACCCCATGCTTGGGGACTAGTTGAATCTCTACCCCTTGAACAAGATTCTGGTTGCACATATTGAGTACAAACTCCCATGTCCTGTTACAAGTGTGCAACAACCAAATTAATACATGATTATAAAAAAAATTAGTAGTTTGAAAGATAATCTTACCTCAAATATAGATCCAAGATCGACAGGACCTTGTTCTTCTTCCCCATCTTCTTCTGCAGATTCAAAATTTGCTGTTGGTTGAGATGAGTGAATATCTACAGCACCTTCACTGGAACCCATCTAAATTCATGAAAAAAGAAAATACAAAATCCACAATTAGAATGCACCATTAATGCCCAATTAGAAAATTTGCATCATATTGCATAAAACTTACATTTCTATTGTCCTTGTTTGGACACTTCCTAAAATTGTGCCCTAGGTGGAAGCATTTTTGACACCTCATCTTCCTTCCTCTCCTTGATAACTTATAGCTGCTACCCTCACCCTCTTCCTTCTATCTATTTTTTCTTGGTCTACCAGGCATCTTCCTGGGAATTGGTGGATCAATAGCACTCATGTTTGTCTCTGGCCAAAATCTTTCAACTGCTAATGCTGGCAGGACATGGCTATACAACTTTTCATAAGTTTCTTTCCTATAAACATCTAAAACATAGTCTTCAATCTGTTCCTTCCTAAATAATATGACACATATTCCATGTAGGTATGGGATACTAGTACGATCCCATGACCTACAGGTGCACTTACACTCTTTGATATCAATAACATAAGTATCCCCATTACAGAAAATTTCATACCCCTCTGAACCATTCCATCTAACATGACAGTAAGCACTCAATTCTTTATGTTCCTGTATCTTCTCACAAATCTTTGGATAAAAAACACTATTCTAGGAAGCACATTTTTTCTTGTTATTGACAATTCTACTTATGACATAATGCCTAATTGCTTCAAACATAGAGATAATAGACATATGCCTAGCTCTTATGATAGCAGTATTAAATGCTTCAGCAAAATTATTATCTACCACATCTTAGTGACATTTAGTAGAAAAGAAAGCCCTACACCAGTGTTTTGGGTTTTTACTCAAAATGCTTACCAGAGTTGATTTCTTCAATGCACCAATTTCCTTTGCATTGCTCTTGAAGTAAGCTTCATTTGTTGACTTACAACATGCCCAAAACAAAATGTGCAAATCATTACCTCTATTCTCCTTTTTCCAGTTTGCAAAGTAGTGTCTGGCACAATATCTGTGCTCAACCTTTGGCAACAATAGAGTAATCTCATCCCTCAAACCCTACATTAAAACAGAAACCAAGTTAATGTGAATGAAAATATCAAGTTAGAATAAAACAATAAAGAATTCTCAATTTCTTTTTATGCATACCTTTTGCATGTCACTCATGAGAGTGAATCCATCACCATCTGCTAACCCAATATCAGCTTGAAGATTTTCAAGAAACCATCTCCAAGAATACTTATTCTTTACCTCAACCATTGCCCATGCAATGGGATATATCTGATCATTACCATCTCTACCTACAGCAGCTAAAAGCTCACCCTTAAAAGGTCTCTTCAAAAAACACCCATGCAAATGAACAATAGGTCTACCAAACTCCTTAAACCCAGCCTTAAGAGCACTAAAGCAGACATAAAAACTTCTAAATTTAGGAGTTTCTATTGGAGTAGGCCTTTCAACCGTAAGTTCCACATGAGAGCCTTCATCTGCCATCCTCAAAGCATGTGCATGTCAAACAACCTACTGAACTCATACACTACTCTGCCATTGATTTTTTCCAAGGCCTATTTTCTTGCTCTACTACAAATTGTTAGATTAATATCAACCTTTAACTCCTCTTTAGCTGGCCTTTTCATTTCAACTAACTTCAACTTAGGAAGCACTCTCAACTTACCAAGAAAATGTTGTCCAACAAACTTGTGATTTGCCCTAGAGTTTGAAAATGTAATTGAACATTGATGCCTATTTACAAATGTCTTAACCTTAAAATGCCCATCACTATTATCCTTATTAGCATATATTAGAAATGGACAACCATTTGCCTTACATCTAGCTCTAGTCCTATCTTTTTCATTCCTGATAAACATAAAATCAAATCTCTTTGCAACAGCATACCTGTCTAAAGCATCTTTAAATTGCTTGGTACCTGCAAAAATCATACCAAGCTCAAATCTGGCTACTGGATCTGCGGGATTAAAGAACTTCTTCTTACTTTTCTTCTATACCAGCTGACCATCCTCACCACTTTCATAACTACCAAAGTCAGAGGAACCCACATACTAAGTGTCACTCCCACTAGAATTTCTACCTCCCTTGTTTTTCTTTGCCTCTCTGAGACCCTTCTTTTTCCTAATTTCATTAACTAGAGCTGCAAATTCTACCTCTGCCAGTATATCACCAGGACTAAAAGATTTTTTCTTTTTTTTTCTGCCTAAACTGACTGTACAAATGCCTAATTTCTTTGATTTCTTCATCTTCCTCATCAGACACCCACTTATCTTCTAAAATATCCCCCTCAGCCTCAGCCTCATCCTCATCCTCATCCTCATCCTCATCACTACTATCTGACTCAATAACACTGGGCCCATTCACATTATCATCATTTAAAGTAGAGGTTGTTGGACTAGATGGACCACCAACATTTGAAGGACCACCTTCCCTATTTATTTCTACATTACTACCTCCTATCATGTTTGGTACATTTGGCATATTTGGGACATTTGACTCACTTGGCTCATTTGGCTCATGTGTCTCATATGGCATAAAATTTTGGTTGGGGTTAGGGGAATTATGTGGGATATTTGGCAATAATGGGACCATTTCTATAACCTCAGCTACAGACATATCATGTTCAACATAAACATGTAACTCTTCAGCACTTGTCATGTGATTTATCATAGACACAAAGGAAGCATTATCATATACTACTGTAAGACCATTATCTAAGTCGTTTCCTGGTTCTAGAAAACAAAAGATTTTTACTGTGGCATAACCAACATCTTTAACCATATCAGTCAACAATCCATAATACAAATAATCAAGATCAACAGACCATTTATATACATCCCCACCCACATATTCTAACTTATCATGTTTTAAAAAATTTCCACCTAAATGCATAATTAAATCATACTCTTCCCAAGCCATTCTTTTGCTGCAATAAAGAAATTAGAATAAAAAAGACAATATTCAAACGTTTCCAACTGTCCTTGTTTGTGATAAAAGAGACAGAAAAATGAAACTGGGACCCGAAAACATACAACTATAAAGACATTCCTGAGTGAAAGCAACATAATTATATATTATATATTATATAAAATCGAATATTTAAACATAAGAGATAGATCTGAAAGGACAAACCTTTTCTCGAAATGTCTTATTCTCCAATCGCAATCTCTTCAGAACAAAATCTGACAGATTCTCCCTAAAATACAAATCAACCCTCCAAACCCACCCTCCAAACCCTAATCGATTCTCACTTTCATCCCAGAAACACTTTCCCTAATTTCATATGAAACCCTAAATTGAATCGAACCTCAAGCTCTCAAAAACAGAATCGCAAGTTCCCAAAAATCCCCAATTTGCTTAACTCTTTCGTTTCTCGTCTGTCTGATAACAAAACAAAAATTAAAAAGCCCTGTAATAAATAAAATAAATATAATATAATAACTAAATTTAAAATTAAAAGAAATGAAAAAAAAACTTTTTTAGGATACATGAGCTGGAATTTAAAGAAAGGAATGACATGGAAGAGGGAACAAATGGCATACCTTATTGGCTACTTCCTGCCAGGTCAGCATTTTTTAAGCGGAGTTAACAGGTGGGGTAAAGTGGTTGACGGAATTGAAGTTCTTGTATTAAAGTGACAAAAAATTTTCTTTAGGTACCAAAGTGAAAAAAGTGGTATAGTTCGGGGGCTAAATTACACATTAACTCTCTGAAAATTGCTGTTTTTTTCCATTAAATGTAGTGGCTACATGTCTTCTAAATATGCAATGGAAGGACATTTTTTTGCAGAAATCTGATGTTTTCAGCTATGGTGTTTTATTACTAGAGATCATTAGGGGGTGAAGAAACAGGAGTTTTTATAACAAGAAGCATTCTTTGAGCCTTCTAAGATATGTAAGTTTACAAGATCATGGCCTCTGTTTAGTAACAAACTAACAAAAGATTAGCTTTCAAGGTAAAACGGTTTAATATGTACGATAATATTTGCAATTTTCAGGCATGGCAATTGTGGAATGAAGACAACATTTTGGCATTACCAAATAAGGTCGTGGATGATCCATGCAATCGTCAAGAAATACTGAGATGCATACACGTAGGACTGTTATGCGTCGAAGAATCTGCGAAAGATGGACCAACTATAGCTGCCGTTATTTCAATTCTTAACAGTGAGATTGTAGTTCTTCTTAGTCCTAAACAACATGCTTTCACAGAAAGACAGATTGCATCAGATACAGAATCCCCTCAAATAATCACAATAGATATTCTATAATGATGTAACTGTTACCAATGTCGAATGCCGATGAGAAGCAGGTTCTATTAGTGTATATACATTTTACATTCATGTTGCAGATTTTATTAATGACCAGTCACAGATAATTTACTGTTAAATCTTATTTTTGTTGTCTTGAAGCTCCATAATTCTGCTAATGCCTTTGCACGTGAAATTGTGGAATGGAAGCTTCCATTTTGTTTCCTTTTATCATGTAAAGGAATATTGGAAGGCTCAGGGCTATGCTACCAAGTAATTAAAAGCAAATTCAAATCAATTTACTCCAAACCAAAAAAATTTGAGTTGATGTAGTTAAAATAACAATAGTCGCCTTTGCATTATCCTCCTTGGGTAGTTCAAACCTCGAGAATTTAGTCAAGCTGGTGGGAGGGAAAAAAGAACACAAGGGAGTTGGCTAATAGATTAAGAAAATGGAAAAACAAAGAAAATTTTCAAGGTTGACTAAAGTATTAAATTATCATATGACAATCATTAATTCAAAGAAGGTGTGCAGAATTATTCAAACTTGTAACAACTTTGAATTCTTCATTCAATGAGTTCTAACTAAGTTAGCTCCATGAAGAATTTACAGACTGAGAGAAAATTTGAACATTCGACAATTCAGCAATTATGCACGTCCTCCTGCCAATGAAGAACAAAGAGTATGAGAGTAACGAGTGGCTCGACCTTGAATGAAATTTTCGTCATCTATCCTGCTAGCTATTGCGGGAAACTTGGCACTGCCATGACACAATTTCCTCATCTAAATCCATCAAAGATCCTGAAGATATAACCTTCAACAATGGACTATTTCCAGTTGGTTTCCTTAGCGTTGCTAATTCTACTGATCGCTATGTCGGGATAAGGCACAATAAGGGCATTCTGAGCCATCTGTCATTTGGGTAGCCAACAGAAACAAATCCCTCATGAATGATTCTGGGATCTTCATGATATCCAAGGATGGGAAACCGGTTGTAAATGTCAGTGCTGAGGTTTTAGACTTGGAAACCTTGCTCGTAAGATAATATTGATGGAGTAAGCTTATGGGAGAGTTTCCATTGTTAAGTAGTTTAAAATTTGAAGTTTGAAATTTAAGTTTAAATCGTAAAAACTTATGATTCATAGGCATTGAATAGATATAATTTCACAAAAAGTTATGTCTAAAATATATAGTTAGTCTCAATAAACATAATTTGTTTGATAATTTGTCTAATAAAGATAACTAGTTCCGATTAATATAATTTGTCTAATAGCTATGTCTAAAAGATTTATGCACCTAATAATAATATGAAGTTTCATACTTGTATTTAAAAGGGTTTGAAACTTTCTGTTGTTTTGAAAGATTGTTATATCTTTAAAAAGAAATAATAAAATTAGACTCAGAAATTTTCTTTGTTTTATTCTGTTTCTCTCATTTAAAAAAAAATATTTATACAATTTTAAGGATTAAAAAATTACCAATACTTTCTTTGGATACAAGTTTCAAGATTTTGAATAAGAGACGATCAAGTTGGACTTTTACAGGACAAACTACGCGTGATGGAAAAACAAAATGATTTTCTTATTGACATTATTGGGTCTATTTTTTGAAGACGAAATCAAAGTTGCTGGTGTGTTTCAGAGATTCAAAGCCTCTGTTGAAATCAAAGTCAAGGTGCTAACTGCTAAGATGAGATAATGGCACTAAGTATACTTCAAATTAGTTTGAAAGTTTTTTTATTAAAGCTGGTAATAAGCATCATTTATCTGTTCCTTTAATTCCTCAACAAAATGGAGTCCAAGGAAAAATAGAACTGCAATCGGGTGTTTGCTAATTGAAAAGAAGTATCAGTGTTTTTGAGCGGAAGCAATTAATAATTCAGTCTATCTACTCAATAGGATACCAACCAAGGCATTGAAGAATAAGGCTCCATTTAAGGCCAGGTAAGAAGTTAAGCAAGCAGTGGAGCATCTCACAATCTTTAGTTGCATAAGTTTCTCTTGTGTTCTTAAAATGAAGAGAGATAAGCTTGATCAAACGGCTGAAATTGGAATTTTTCTTCGACATAGTAGCAATGTCAAAAGCCAGAGAGTGTTCAGTTTGAAGACCAAGAAGATTCAAGTCAGCAGAAATGTAGATTGACCTTAAAATCAACCATAATGCAATAAACTTTAAGAAGTTGACCTTGAAAAATAAGGAATGTAAATAGAACTCTGAAAACTAAATTAAGGCAGTAATAAAAAAGAGTTGGCAGCCATAAAAATGTAAACGAAAATTACTATAAACCGAGCTTAAGCTCAAGAATCTCCAAGGTATTTTTTTAAATTCTTCTTGGTTCACATACCCATAAAGCCATCCATGTGCTCCGTGTACTTAGCACGGAATTAATTATATGGTTCATGTGCTTCATGTGGTTCATGTACTTGGCATGTGGTTCATATGCTTGGCCTCCAAGAAACTAACAAGATGTTGATATGTGAAGTCATAGTTGGATGAAGTAGATGACTTACACTGAATGCCACTTTGAGTTGTTTTCTCTTTTTAAAATGAAAATTTTCTGCTTGCCAATTTAATCCTGTTTTACCGAATTTTCTGTTAAAATTCATCTGAGAAAAAATCTGTGAGCATTCTAGAATTAATTAAATGTCTAATTGAGAAAATTAAACATATTTAAGGGATAAATTAACTTTTCTAATAAAGATTAAGCAAAAAATTAATGCAATAAAGCACATAAATAACCCTATTTTATAGAGTTATGGAAAGGTCAAATGCAAAATGTACTTGAGATGACAGATATGGGGACCATGTCTTACTTATTTGGTATGGAGATTCATGAAAACCAGCAAGGAACCTTCATTTGCAATAAATAAATAAGTAAATGAAGTTTTGAACAAGTTTGGTATGAATAAAACTCAAAACTAATCAGCACTCCATTTGTTCAAATGAAAAATTAGTTAAGCAAGATGGAGCAGACAAGGTGGATGGTTCCATGTATAGTACCCTGGCTGGTTGCTTGTTGTATTTGAGAACAGTAAGGCTAGATATAATGTATGCAGCAAGCTTACTCTCTAGGTTTATGTAAGATCCTAGTGAGTTGCATTTCCAAGCCGCTTAAAGGGTTTTGAGATATATTAAAGCTCTAATGGACATGGAATTTAGTTCAGAAGATTGGAATCCCAAAGCTTGTTAGCTTTACAAACAGTGATTGGACTGGTTCTCACGAATACACGAAGAGTACATGAGCATGTCTGTTCTCCATAGGAACAAGTTTTTTCAGCTGGAATTCAAAGAAACAAGAAACTGTAGTTCAGCCAACAGCAGGAGCAGAATGTGCGGCAGCTACAGTTAATCAAGTTATTTGGCTAAGGAAGGTTTTGATGGTTTGGAATCAAAAACAAGAAGATGCAACAAAAATTTATTGCAATAATCAATCAGCTGTTGCAATAGCCAAAAGTCATGATTCATGAACAAACTAAACATATCAAGATTAAATATCACTTTGTTAAAGAAGTCGAAGTTGAGAATAAAGTGAAGCTGAGAAGACCAAATAACATATATGCAAGGCCTTTCCAAAGCAAGGTTTGAAACATTAAGGAACATTGTTGGTGTTCCAGCAAAAATGCCAATGAGGTAGGTGTGAGAATTTTTCTATAACAAGTTTTTGAAAATTTTCTGCCTGTTCTGTCAAACCTCAGCAGATTTTGGTTAGTTTTCATTTTGTTGTTAAGTTTACTGTGATCCACAATGTTAGGTAGAGATGGGTAATAGTCAAAAGCAGTCGGAATCATGTATTCTATATTAGCCTTCAGGATTACGTAATTGAAGCTTCTTGCTGTCAACCAATTGTTCCGAATAGAAAATGTAGAAAAAGTGCGACATATATAATGGCCCCTGGTGTACTCTTACTTATGGACTGGCTCTTTCCGAGAGCTTTCGTTTTGTTTGCTTTCAACGGGCCTGTTTCCAAGAAAATCCCAGCCATGTTAAGTTAATGCAGATGTCATGAGATATCTGACTTCGGTTGTATTCAATTTGCTCAATCAAATTAAATAATTTATTTTCGAGATTTAATTTCAATGATTAAAGTCTGTATCATCTTTCACGAGAAATTTCAAGGCCTTGAGATTCTTGCCATGCCATAGATTAAAAACACAAAAGATTAATCAAAGTAAACATTATGCTGTATTTTTATAATTTGACTGTTAATTATTCAATGGTGTACCAGATATCTTTCAATACATATTATAAAATGACAATTCAAATGGCCCAGAAGTTCTAAAAATTTCTATTGTTTTATACCATAAGTTCTGAATAAAAGATTAGCTCAAACAACCTAGGAATAACCAGAGTGACGAAAAAATTGTGCAGGCAGGCATCCTGCATGAAATGCGAAGAGTTATGGGAACAATCAATGGCACGAGATTAGTCGTTCTTCTTCTCCTATCCTACTATGGTGTAAAATTTGGCACCACCACAGACACTATCACAACGTCTAACTCCATCAGAGATCCTGAAGCTATAACCTCCAACAGTGGGGTGTTCCAGTTGGGGTTCTTTAGCCGTGAAAATTCCACAGAACGCTATGTGGGGATATGGTACAACACTGGCATTCCTGAGCAAGCTGTTATTTGGGTAGCCAACAGAAACAAACCCCTCAAAGATCAATCTGGGATTATCATGATAGCAGATGATGGCAATCTTGTGGTTTTAAACGGACAAAAGGAGATTCTTTGGTCATCAAACATTAGAAGTCCAGCGGCGAATACAAGTGCTCAAGTTTTGGACTCTGGAAACCTTGTGCTGAAAGGTAACGATGATACAGCTAGCTTATGGGAAAGTTTTCAACAACCTTCTAATGCCCTTGTGCCAACCATGAAAATTAGGACTAATACAAGAGCAGGTGAGAGAGTGCAGTTGACAGCATGGAAAAGCTCTTCTGATCCATCTAAAGGTAGTTTCTCTTTTGGCCTTGAACCTCTCAACATTCCTCAAGTCTTCATTTGGAACAATTCAAAACCATATTGGCGCAGTGGTCCATGGAATGGTCTGATCTTTACAGGCATAGAAAGTATGTATTCCTTTTATCTTGATGGGTTTAATGTTGTGGATGACAAACAAGGAAATTATTATTTTATGTTTGGCGTAGTTAGCAAGCCGTCTTCATCATATTTTTTGTTAAATTCACAAGGGGAAGTAATAGAACGAGATTGGGATGAAAGGAAAAGGGATTGGAACATTAGTTGGAGTTCTCTGAGAACAGAGTGTGATATATATGGCAGGTGTGGGGCATTTGGAATCTGTGACTCTAACATACAATCAATTTGTAGCTGTTTAAGAGGGTTTGAGCCCAAGAATACAAAGGAATGGAATAGAGGAAATTGGTCTAGTGGATGTGTTAGGGGAAAACCTTTGCAGTGTGAGAGAAGAAAACGTGGCAGTGAATCTAGCCAAGAAGATGGGTTTTTGAAGCTAAAGATGATGAAAGTGCCAGACTTTGCAGAATGGTCACCTGCCTCGGAAGACAAATGCAAAGAACAGTGTCTAAGCAATTGTTCTTGTGTTGCTTATGCATATGATGCTGGTATTGGTTGTATGTCATGGAGTGAAAACTTAATTGACACGCAGAAAATGTCCATCGGGGGGATCGATCTTTACATTCGCCTAGAAAAATCAGAACTTGGTAAATGCTTTTGTTATTTATCTAATTTTTTACTATTAAATTATTGTGTATGTGTTGTACGTGTAGTTTTATGATTGACATAGGTAGAAGTTCAAAGTTGGTTTCTTGCGATGCAGTTTTGCCTGCATAAAGTATCCATTTCCCTTTATATGCAGATACCAAGAAAGACAGGAATCTGATTATCATAATAACTGTAGTCATCGGAATTATCATCATTGCCGTCTCTACATTTTTCTTAGGCAGATGGATGGTCAAACACAGAGGTAATATTCCGTTCACCGAACTAGTTGTTCCCTAGTTGCAAACTAGAATATTGTGTTCTAATACTCTAAATAGTTTCTGTATTAGCTAACAAAGTAAGAAATGAAAAAATGCTGCTATCGATTCGAGGGGAAGCATGTATAAAAATTTCGAGCGACAACACTCGTGGGGAAAGCATAAATGATGTTAAACTCCAGCAACTACCAACCTTCAGATTCGAGGAAATTGCAGCTGCGACAAGCAACTTCAGCCTTTCAAATAAGCTGGGGCAAGGTGGTTTCGGACCAGTGTACAAGGTAACTATAGGTTTTCAGCAAACGAGTGACATCTGATTCTCAACTTTACTGAGCTAATTTTATTTTCAGGGAACATTAAAGGATGGGCAAGAAATAGCTGTGAAAAGATTGTCGAGGGCATCGGGACAGGGGTCAGAAGAATTTATGAACGAAATGTTGGTGATATCTAAAGTCCAACATCGGAATCTTGTTAGACTCCTAGGCTGTTGCATTGAAGGAGATGAAAAGATTTTGGTCTATGAGCACATGCCCAACCGAAGCTTGGATGCTTTTCTTTTCAGTTACACAATGCTGTTGCCTACCCTTCTTCATGTTTTTCCTTTAATCATGCCATCGATTTTTGCAACTTGAGAATTTTGTTTTGCCTAGTTTTCCATCGGTTAACCATCTATTATGAGCTAATGGTTTCTTTTGTTCTTTTGTCTTTCTTAAAGATCCAGCCAAACAAAAACTCTTAGATCGGAAACAACGCTTAAATATTATCGAGGGAATTAGCCGGGGGCTACTTTATCTTCATAGAGATTCTAGATTGCGCGTCATTCATAGAGATCTAAAAGCCAGTAACATCTTACTGGATGAAGAAATGAATCCAAAAATCTCCGACTTTGGAATGGCTAGGATTTTTGGAGGCAATGAAAATCAAGCCAACACAAGGAGGATAGCGGGAACATAGTAAGTAGCCACCTCTTCCACAAACTAAGAATTAGTTTGAATGAATGATGAGATTAATTCCGGTGAAATTAAAAAAACTAAAATGATCATAAAATAAAAACAATTTTAATAAAATAATAATACAATATTTTTAAAAAGATAAAAGAAGTATTTTTTTTGTTTTGTCTATTATGTTGGAACCCACCGCACCATGGATCCGGTATGTTCCAAACAAAGCCTAAGTAATTTACAGCATTACTCTGTGTTGTTGTGGTAAAACGTATCTCTATTAATGTTGGCATGCAGCGGCTACATGTCTCCGGAATATGCAATGCAAGGACATTTTTCAGAAAAATCTGATGTTTTCAGCTATGGTGTTTTAGTGCTGGAGATTATTAGTGGGAGAAGAAACACAAGCTTTTATAACCACGAGCATTCTTTTAGCCTTCTCGGATATGTAAGTTTTTAAGTTTTGTAGATCGTTTCAATAAAATAGACTAAACTTACCACTAAAATAATTTCATACATTAAGAAATGTGCAAAGAAAAAAAATTCATATAGACGAATTAACATGATTTCAAATATTAGTTCATGTAACTTATTTCAATTTTTTGGGATAAAGACTGATGATGATAATATTTGCAATTTTCAGGCATGGCGGTTGTGGAATGAAGACAACATTTTGGCGTTAACAGATAAAGCTGTTTATGACCAATGCCATTATCAGGAAATAGAGAGATGCATACATGTGGGATTGTTGTGCGTGCAGGAATTTGCAAAGGACAGGCCGACTATATCTGCTGTTATTTCAATGCTGAACAGTGAGATTGTAGATCTTCCTACACCAAAACAACCTGCTTTCACTGAAAGATGTATTACAGTAGATATGGAGTCCTCTAAAAATAAAGAGCATAGATGCTCCATTAATGATGTGACTGTTACCGATGTTGAAGGTCGATGAGAAGTAAGTTCTAACAATGTATATATATTTTATATTCATATTGCATGGTCTTGCATGGTTTATTTGACGACTAAGTGATTGGACATTCATTCCAACATCTTATATCCCAGTTACTGAAGTTGCATAACGAGACTAACACCTTTGCACATTTCAAACGTAGAAACTGAGTGGAGAACTTACTGTTGTATTCACAGAAACAGTGCTCTTTGCTCTGACAATAAATTTTGAAGCAGGATGCATTAGCTAGCACCACCTGATCTGCCAAGAGACTACCTTAAACGGAACTATCAACCTGATATTGAAAGGACATTGGTTCCATGAGTAGATGGGCCGATGCAAAACCAACAAATCTGATAATAAAAACTACATGACCAAGACCAATATAGCCTGTGAAAAATCACTGTGTGCAAAAGCTTAAAGTCAGTTTTGGGAGGAGGGGGGAGGGAGGAGTTGAATGAATTGGTTCCATACTTCTAAAAACAGCTCAAGTACAAGATTCTCAAGTAGTAATAATAATAATAATAATAATAATAATAATAATAATAATAATAAAAAACATTCTTGTACCTTTATCGAGGAGCTTAAGGTAACAATTAAGGTAACAAGTGACAGAAACCGACAAAATTTGGTTCTTTCACCTTCAGCATTCCCTTCAGATGGTATTCATAATATCAATCGTTATTTTGTTGCTACAAAGCAAAAGCAAAATCATATTTTGCTGAAGAATTATTCTCATTCCACTAAAACTCCAAATGCTGGCCAGCATCAGAATATTCTTGGCCATTACATCAAGCTTTGTGTTTTCTTATTTATTCCCTGTTTTTCATCTCCAATTACCCATATTTGCCCTCGGCACCCACAACTATTAGCACATTTGACATAATTTCTAACTTTACCCTAAAAATCTGGATCATCCTTTTCTTTATCTAGTTTTTTAGGAACCGAAGGAGATGAAGGAGGAAAGGTAACACCTCTCTATCATAAGAACTGATGCATCTAACACTAACATAATTAAAAACAAAGATGTCATGGCATCCTCTCCATCATAAGAACTGATTCATCTAACGCTAGCACAATTAAAAACAAAGATGCAATGACAAGCAAATGCTTTATCCAATGCCCTGATCTGCCATTACCTGCCATTTCGCTTGGATGGCAAGTAAAA
Source organism: Heritiera fomes (assembly GCA_032173925.1). Taxonomy (NCBI): domain Eukaryota; kingdom Viridiplantae; phylum Streptophyta; class Magnoliopsida; order Malvales; family Malvaceae; genus Heritiera; species Heritiera fomes. The sequence goes on along the minus strand of JAPDPM010000001.1, from coordinate 19,195,482 downwards.
TAACATTGCACATAATAGAGAGTTAATACCTAAGTAAATGAAACCCGCATGACTCCAATTAGCATAATATTATCTTTAAACAAAACTTATAGAAGAGTATGACACAACTTATTCACCAAGCACAACTAGATTGAGTTCCTCTAGGTCCAATTTTACCACAATGTGCAAATTACAAGCACCCAAAGGCACAATCAATCCACATTCCATAAAATTAATTGACATAGGAAACAAATTGAAGTGAAGAGACGAGTAAATATTCAAAAGAAGAAACGAATAAATATTATCGTACTAAAATTATCAATAAAACTGATACAAAGCATATCATAATATGAGCTTATCAAAGCTTCAAATATTTAAAAAGTACCTTATTTGGCACCCCCAATCCTCACTTTTCACCACATTTTCTTTCTTTGTGCATAACATCCCAGAAGAAATCCGTCATGACAGACTCAAAATCCGGCATTTTGGCGTATCCCGGAAAATAATTAATATCAATGACTATGCAATTATCCTTATTTTTGCCATCCCTAATCACATCAAAATTAAACAGGTTCAACCTCAATTCCTCTCTTAGACCTTTCACCAACTCCTTCACTAAACTCTCTGGGGGCATTTCTGTCTTTTCAGAATCGCATCCTTCTCCACCACCGCCACCAGCTGCAGCTAAATTCGAAACCTGCGAAAACGGCAATGAACCTTTCAGCTTTACCATTTTCTCCTCCGCAATATCGGGTAACGAGCTCCTTTTCACGCACCGCATATATTCTCCCACCACGTACACTTTAAAAACGACGCCGCCGTGATTAACGAACTCCTGTAAAACAAACGGCGTCGTTAGGTCCTTCAACCCATTGTTGTCGAAGACAAGATGCAATTTATGCGACGTCTCGCTGCCGTCCGCGTCTAATGGCTTCGCAACCAACGGAAAATTGAGTTTCAAATTTTCCAAATCTGTAGGTTCCGTAACGGCGACCTGTTTGGGAACTCCGGTATTTGGTATTTTTAGTTTCAAAACGGTTTCGAGCATTGAAATTCTGTCGTGGAGAACCTCGATGGAATCTGGGGAGTCGATAATAGGGATGTTAGGATTTTGGGAAGTGAAGTCTTGGAGGTTCTGTTTCCAATCTGAGCCGTACAATTTGTGGATGATGCAATCGAACGGGCCTTGTTGGATTAAAGGTTTGTTGGGGTCGACTTTGGTCAAGACAATACCCTTCTGGGAGGCGTGGGAAAGGAGGGAAGGTAGGATGAAAGTTTTCTCCTTTTTGGGAGTTAGAGCGTAGCCAATTTGGTAGGGTTTTGAAGAAAGGTTTGACATTTTAGGAAGGAGGTTCTGTTTGGAAGACGAGAAAGTTGAGAGAAAATTGAAGTTTCAGACATTCAATGCAAACTGAGAAAATTTAGTTTGCTTCGGTTTCAGAAACTAGAGAGAGGGGGAGCGTGATGGCTAGCACGTGGCAATTGGGAATCTCGTAATGACAGGTGCATTGGTAGTCCAGTGTTTGGAAAACAAGCAAAGAATAATACGAAATGAGGTGAAAAAAAGAGAAAATTGAGAAAACAAACAAGAAAAAGTAAAAATGAAGGTAGAGAAATTTTAAACACTTAAATTTTAATCTTTACACTACATTTATATTACAATGTTAAATATACTTAAAAAAATTCTAAATTTATCGCCTAAACTTACAAATATATTTCTAAGGTAAACTCAAGCATTTTTTTTTATCTTCTTCGACTTCATCTTCTTCATTTTTTCCGTTCATCTACTTCGACTACCGACTTCATCTTCTTTATCCCAACTCATTTCTTATCCTTAACCCCAATTTAGTTTTTATCTTATCTCAGGCATCCAAGTAAAGTCGTTTAGTAACAGCCAACAAATTATTGCTCAAGTGTTGAAGATTTTAAAATCAATAACTCAGCAGTTGAGAACCTTAACGACGCTTTTTTAGGTTGGATTTATACCATGTACTGATAATGTGTGATTTTTATATATTGTCAATGTATTAAAAGTTAACATCTTATTAATGAATAAACTGAAAAGAAGCTAAATCCTTAAAAATAAATATAAATAAAATTTTTTAATTTACTGATAAGGTCTTAGCTTATTTTTAATTTGCTCATTAATAAGATGTCAAACTCTGATACATTGACAGTATATAGAAGTTATAAATTGTCAGTGTATCATATATAAATCCTTTGAGATTTGCTTTCTATCGTTAACTATGGCCGATTCTTAGATTTGTGGCTAGAGATTGATATCACCAAACCACTTAGACATTTTGTTTAGGTAGATGGTCTTGGTGTTGGTGGGTTTATATTGGGTAGAATAGCGTATGAGCTCTCAAATTTTTGTTATGCATATGGTCTACTTGGCCATACGGAGCAAGACTGACACTTTTGATCTTAGAATGGATGAAACTGAAGGTGCGCAACAATATGGTGCTTGGATGAGGGCATCACCATATGTGGATTATGTTTGTTATTGCTGGCCAGTATGGAAAACATTGGAAACATGTGATTACCAGTAACATCCCAACAAATCCAATGAAGCAAGCAGCAGCAACACCCATAGTGCTGACAGTTACCCCGCAGTTGTTGATTATTCAAATATAACTGCACAATATAATATACCACCCCGCAGTTGTTGATTATTCAAATATAACTGCACAATATAATATACCACGTAACGGTGGATATGGTAAGCAATCAATTATATGAGGCCTTGCAATCTGTTCCAATTGATGAAAATGTTGTTAATATGGCCAAGGCAATCGTTCTAATAGCCAAAACTGCTAATGATGAGGATGGTCAAAGGCCAGCATGTCAAGAATCTGTTGTTCATGTAGCTGAAAAGAATCCAACCGACAATCCAAAAGACATTTGGAAGAAGCTAGCACGACAGAAAGGGAATGTTCTTGGCTTTCAAGAATTAATCGGGAGCAAAAGGAAGGTGGTACGTGACCTTATGGAGGAAGATAATGCGTACCCTACCAATGCTTAACGAAGGGAAAAGAGAAGGTTGACTTAGATCCTCTCGACAACAAAGAAGCGGCGAAAATTGGGTGCCAGTCCCACCAACAACCATCAAAGCATTTGCGAGGAACTGTGGTGAGCTTGGTACCCACACGCAATTACAGCTCTATGTGAGCTAGTACAAAAAAAAGATCCCCATGTAGTTTAAATAAATGTAAAATAAAATATCCAGTCAAGTCAATCAATAAATTTGTCCCGTCTAAATACATCAATACATCATGTTGGGTGAACATGATTCTAATTCAGGCTGTGCATCTTTCAGAAGCTTTTTGCACCATTTAAAATTAAATAAAAATAAATAGAGTAGAGCTAATATGCCAAGTCAGATAGCTTAGAACACTATTGGTATTAAGAACGGCTAGTTTGTCACAATACTTGCAAGTTACAACTTGAATTGCAAGCACTCAACAGCACTCAAAATGATGATTTAGACGGGAACCCAAAGCTGAAACATGCTTTAACTGGCTGGTATATGCCATGAATCAAACACTACGAGAAGTTCTTCTCCTTCAAGCTCTCAACAGTCTCCTTCAAACACACCTCCAATGGAGTAAAGTTACTGCCTAGACTTTTTGCTCTCTCCTGGGATACCTGAAATGCTGGCATGGATTGCTTCGCATCTGCACATCTACCACCACCAAAAAAATGCCGGCAGTCAGAAGTTGATATAACATCTGGCATCACCAATCACCAATTATACTGCAATATAGTAGAATTTGCCATATAACATGTTAAATGGTTATAAAGCTTTAACAACTGCAACAATTTTGAGCACAAATGAATAACATCTTAAAATGCAGTATCATGAGCATTACTAAAGTCTTCTGCCAACGAGCATATATGCTGTGTAGCATGCATAGGTGATATACAAATGAAACCTTGATTCATCTGCCAACAATTAAAAGTGACACATAATATCGATATCCTAGATACTTACTTTTCAGGAAGCTTAAGAGCAGGGTATAGTTCCAGTAAAATCTTCAAAACCTCATGAGAATGTGCAGGTTTCCCAGCTACATGTATCTTCTGCAAGCTGAAGGATTCTCAAATGCAAGTATATGTGCATTAGCAACATCTCTAACATCTACCCATCTAGATGTATTTGGAAATGTTTTCAGCCCCTGCATCAAGTAAAGGATATGTTAAAGATGAAGAACCAGCTAGGTTTCTTCATAAAAAAAGGATTTATATTAGGGGTTAGTCTTTTATACATTGACAACGGAAATTTTTAACACTACAAGCAAAGTTTAAAACTGCCACTTACCGCACTTCTTTTTTTAATTAGCATTTTTTTTAATATACACTAAGGGTAATATGTGTCACCATGTTAACTTCACTTGTGAAGTCTAAAAATGCTACTGATATTGTATGAGATAATTTCTCTTCATTAAAACAGACTAAAATGGAGTTTATTTTTACTAGACTAGATCAGTTGACTTAATAGGTTTGCAGAGTTTTGAGCCTATAATTTGCCACTTCCTCCTCAAGCAGCAACACGCCTCCACTGCACTTTGGGATATTCCTATTTCATAACAAAAGGTAGGCAGTAAGGAGTGATCCATATAGACATTCTTTTCAGCCAGATGCTAGAAATTCAGGGCAGATTTGCTAGAATTTTAGACGACATAACTATGGGTTTCACTTATTGTTATAAAAGAACTCTTCTTGCAATTTATTGTTGACTTTATTATGCTTAGGCTTTTATTTGGCTTTGTGCTGTTCTTCACAGACAAATAGAGAAATAACCTAAATCAGAAAATTAAACAAGGAATACAGTCTGCAATTCCATTATTCATTACTATCTTCACTTTATTATAACCAATGTGAAGAAAGTATAAAGATAAACCATAGACTTACTGTTGGTTGGAGCGTACAGCCTATAAGATTCAGAATTGGCACCACAGTTGTATTAATAGTTGGCTGTAAAAGAGGTCCTCTCATCAACCCCAGGTTTATTGACCATGTAAATGCCATTCTCTTCTGAAAACTTCCAAGCAGCCTTCTCAGCTAAGGTCTTAGAAAACATATACCAAAGCTGATAAAAGAAAACAGCATATGAACCATGATTAACACAAAAATAAAAACTGCAAGCATATATCAACATACTTAAATTTTATACTTTAATGTCAACTAGGGGTGTAAATGAGACACTAGTACTCGCAAGCTACTCGGGCTCGACTCGAAAAAAACTCGAATTCGGCTCGATTTTTGTCGAGCCGAGCTCAAGCTCGAGTAGCTCGATTTGTCGAGCGAGCCGAGTTCGAGTATTGTAATACTCTGCTCGAGTAGCTCGCGAGCCTAATCGAGCTTTCTTTATTTTAATATATATTTTATATTTATTTTATTATTAATTTACTAATATACCCTTATTTATATATAACATAACCTAAAAAACCTAAAAACATTTTGTGTTCTCGCTCCATCAGCTGCTTGTTTCTTTCTTTCCCATCTACCGCCACACCCTTCCCTCTCTAATCTACCGTTGCCTCACCCTTCCCTCTCTGATCTACCGTCGCCTGACCCCCGTTCATTCTTGCTTTCACTTTCAGCACTGTCACACCGGCGACACCTCCTCCCTCAGCTCTGGCAAACTCTCCTCCCTCAGATCCGGCCTTCCCTCACCAAACAAGTGCCCTCCATACCAGATCTGAAGCCGACAAGCCCCTCGGCCCTCAGATCTGGCTTCCCCTCGATCATATTCGTCATTTGTTAACAGCAACCAACCCCTTCGACTTCACACAGTCACGGTCACCTCTCCTCCCTCCTTCCCTCAGATCTGGCGACCACTCTCTGCAAAAGCCTTATTCTTGGTAAGAGATTTTCTTTTTTTTTTGTTTATATATATATATATATATATATATATATATATATATAATAACAGAGTTTTAATAGATCTGTGATGTTCAAGGCTTGGCGATGAATTGAGTCTTCTGGGTTTGATAGGACTGAGTGATTCAAAGTTTGGCTGTAAGGTGATCTGATTTGAATGAAATCTTGACAGATCTATACTGATGTTGTATTTGTAAGCTGTCTCTTTTTTGCGTTTTTGGCTTGTGGATCGATCGACTGACGTCTTTGACTGGTGGATTCATTTGTCGTGGTTGGCGCATTTGTAGATTGGCTTTTTGATTTCTGGAGTTTTGTATCTAGTTGATCTATAGATTGGCCCTTTGATTAGCTGGTATTCTGGACTTTGCTTGTTTTGATTTTGGTGTATAGATTTCACTGTAATGCCAAGCTGTTAATTTCTTTCAATGAAATATTGCTGTTAATTTCTTTCAATGAAATATTTTTCATGATTTAGAAAAAAAAATGTAACAGAGTGTTTTTAAATGATATCAATATATCATTGTGAAATACACAAACGAGCTTTATCGAGCTTAATCAAGGGAGTTTATTCAGACATGAGTTCGGATAATCGCGCTTATTCGAGCAAGCTCGAGTAGTTCGATTTTGGTTTCGAGTCGAGTTCGAGCTTAAAAACTAAGACTCGATCGAGCTCGAGTTGAGTATCGAGTAGCGAATTTTGAGTCGAGCTCGAGTTCGAGCACCCCACTGTATCGGCTCGGCTCGGCTTGATTACACCCTTAATGTCAACACTTTTGATTTCTAAGATTCAATTAAAAGCGAAATTTCCAAGATTAATTTCTTCAGATAGAGTAGTTAAACATTAAGCACAATGGATTTCTTTAAATGACTTCAACAATTAGTAATATGTGAAAAGCACCCATCAAATAATAATAAACTCCAAATTCGCCTAAAATAAACACTCAGATGGTCCTAAAGCTTGATAGTTAACAGTTGCAACAACTTACACTAGAAGCCTGGATGAATAAACCTACTCTTGTTTGATCAATGAATAAACCTACTCTATCCACTACTTTGGAGCAAGAGAAAAGAAAAACTAGAAGATCAAACGCAAGGAACAAAATAAATTTGTATGCATCCTGAAAAATATAGGAGCCAAATCAAGCTTCTAATTCATACAGGCAGTAAATTCATAGCAGTGGCATGTAACAGTACCAACATCCCAAAGGCTCATCCACATTCTGAAAGGTACAATTAACAGAGTAGTGTCATAAAAATAACAACAATTTAGCACATTTACACACCTTGGATTCCTCACAAAAAACAGAATCTGAGAACCATGTATCATCAACGACCACATCATCAGCTAAAGGTTTTCCAGTGAACAAAACCGCTGCAAGAGAGGACATTAAATCACTCTTTTGATGGATGCAACTTTAGCACATGATCAAAGAACATTAAGTGTTCCCCTCACAGCAGGGTCAATCATTTCAGCCTGGAAACAGAAGTGCACACTTCATGAGATATCAGCATTCTATACCATAGGTTAAGTGAAAACATTAAGAAGTCAAATACTAGCCAATCAGAATCAAAATTCAAACAGTCTATACTGTCATTGTTTCCTGCATTCAAAAGGCAGCTAAAATATTGCTAATTACATTAAATGTTTTTGAACAAAGCCCGGTGCATGTTTAGAATATTAAAACTACATTAAATCTACAAAGAAAATTTCAGTGAAATAAAAGGAAAAATATACTTATAGAAAAGATAGCAAGATCTGCATAAACCTAAGGATAAAATAACAAAACTGTGTAAGAAAAGCAAGTTCGATCTTATAGCCGTCAAGCCAATTTGGCTACTGAAGTTTGTCAAGATAATCTGTAGTACTAATTAATGTTTGACCACCCACATTTCATCACATTGCAAAAAAAAAAAAAAAAGATGAGCAACTGTTTTAGGAATTATGACTCCCATAACCAATTGCAAATATTTTCCATCTTAAGCAGAAATCATACAGTCATAACAAAGGAGAATTACCTGCTGATTCTTGACATCAAAATAACAAGGAGATGCTCTATGGAAAACACCTATGCATCCTTCAACCACAGAATCAAAAGATCCCTTGTCAAGTAGCTCTGCTTTGAAGAAATGAAGCCTTTCCTTTGCTCCATCAAGTGCAAACAAGTGCTCTATTTTCTTTGGATCATCAAAGATTATAAGCACAAACCAAATAAATTGACAGTGCATGAATTTGCGGAAAAACCCTTATCAACCACTTCTTCAGGAAGTTAAATTGCCTTTGAGGTATAGCTATTATGGTAAACAATTATTGTGTCCCATGATCTTAAAAAACTGATTGCTTCATCTTGCAATCCCTCTTTATAAGGTCCATTGATCATTACAGTATATGTGTAGACATCAGATTTTACACCTTTGACAGAGAATCCACGAAATAATTCCTTTGCAACTTCAATACACTCAGATTAGCACATGCCATCCATTAGGATACTATAGTGGACATTATTAGGCTTCAACCCACAATTTTGAATTACACAAAACAATTTCAACGCCTCTTTGATTTTACCATGTTTGCATAAGCCATCCAACATAGTCTCTGGATTTGGAACTTGTCCAAAAACACACATATTCCTAAAATGTTCATGTGCAGCAAAAAGTCTCCGTAATTGACACATACCTTGTATAAGAGAGCTGTATGTGACAGTATTAAGGATTGTTCCTTTTTGAGAGATTTCAAGAAATAGTTTCATTGCTTCATCTAACTTTTTAGCTCTGCAATATCCATTGATCATGATGTTGTAACTAACCATATTAGGTGCACAACCTTTCAAGACTCCCTAATTGACACATACCTTGAATAAGAGTGTTGTATGTGACAATGTTAGGGATTGGTCCTTTTTGAGAGATTTCAAGAAATAGTTCCATTGCTTCATCTGACCGTTTACCTTTGCAATATCTATTGATCAGTTAGGCGCACAATCCTTCTTAATCATAAAAACAAATACTCTTTTTGCGATAGAAAGAGTCCCTAATTGACACATGCCCCGTATGAGAGTGTTGTATGTGACAGTGAAAGATTTCAAAAATAGTTTCATTGCTTCACCTAAACTTTTAGCTTTGAAATATCCATTGACCATGATGTTCTAGCTAAATATATTAGGTGCACAATCCTTCTTAATCATCAAATGAAATACTCTCTTTGCTTCATCCATTTTGTTTTGCAAGCAATGACCATTTATCAATGCACTATAAGTGACAATGTCATGCTCAATCCTTGCTTTATCATTGGGTCAACAATATCAGGGACAAGATCTAACTTCAACATTTTTTTCCCAAAAAATGATAATCCAAAATCATCTTGATCTAATCAGCAAAAGCAATTGATCAAGATGTTCAAGGAATAACCATTGTGCGGAAACTCCAAATAATTCCATTTGGTTACACAAGGAAACAACAACAGCATAATGTTTCATTCTGACAATAGCTGCCAACAATCTAACAACTTCCACAATAGAAGGCTTTGGGTACCTCTGAACCATTTGACGAAACAAAAGGACGGCATCAGCAATAGTATCAAAGCAAACATACCTTTTTCCATTTTTCCTTACACTCACGGAATTCTTACTTAACGTTTTGATTTGGGTAGCGACGGTACTATAAGAGCAAGAAAAAGAAAAGTGAAAATAAGAAAGGGTTGTTTAATTACCAGCAATGGAACGAAGAATTAATCGAGAAAGAGTAACAGGATTAGAAGAATGAAGCTTAACCATACCTTGAAAATAAGCAAATGGAAAAACGATAGCTGAGCTTGAAAGGCGGCAGCAGCGGAAGAGCAGATGTTTAGTTTGGGGTTTTTAGGGTTACCAAAGGTGTTTACTTTGGTTCACTTTGGGTATTTTTTCCCAATAGAGTAATTATACGAATGTTGTTACTTGCGACAGAGTTGACTTTAAGCTTAAGCTTATGTTTGGATGGAAGGTGGAAACGGAAAGAAAAAAAAAAGTAAAATAAAATAAAAGAAGGTTGTAAATTTTTTTTTTGTTTGAGAAGATTTTTTAGTTAAAGAAAGGAAAAAGAGGGAGAGTGAGCACTCCTTGAGTTACTCAGTTTTTTTAAAACCTCAATTTGGGGTAAAGAGGAAGGAAAGAAAACTTAAAAAAAATTTTAACATGTAGAATATCAAATTTAACCTTATTGTCTTATAAAATTTAAAATAAAAAAGATTATAATTGGAAAAAAAAGCATTACAATAAATCATTTCCTTTCTTTTCCATTGTTTAACCAAACAAGGATTGTTAGGATTACTTTCCTTTCTTTTCCTTTATTAATTTTTGCTATCCAAACAAAGGGTACATGTACCCTTTTCTTTCCTCTCCTTTCCTCTAGTTTACATTTCTTTCATTTCCATTCCTTTCCTTTACTAATGTTTATCCAAACATAGTGTAAGAGAGTAATTCTATTGTTACTGATTTCTTTTCTTTTTTAAATATTAAATAATTGAAAATTAAGGCGTTTGGATTCGAAGAGAAGAATTCTTCTGTGCCGGCATGTTTTGGCTGATACTCTTTTGTTACTGATATTCGGTTCTATTGTACTGATATATAAAAGTATAAACAAGGAAAAAAAATATTCATGTGATTCATTATCTTAAATATTATTTTGATTATTTTGAATTGATATGGAACCATTTAAAATCAAATTTTTAAAAATACACCATGTTCAAATAAAAAAACTATTATGAGTAAGAAAAAGTTCTATCCATTTTATCTGTTAGTGAATATTGCATACTATTTGTTTTAATTTACTCGAATAAAATCTCATTTGATTTTTCTGTCATAGATTAAGATTTTTAAATATATCTATTTTCAGTAATTTACACTTTTTTATCGAAATCAATGTTTTTTTCTATATAAATTTTTTATTGTTGACATATTTTATATATGTAAATAGTATATTATATTATTTTTATTACGATTAGGTTTAATGTTAGATATCGTAATAATTACCTTGTAATGTTAATATTTAAAAATGTATTTTGTAGTTTATTGTTAAGGATTTATATATAATATATTGACAGTTTATAGTGTTTATATATTATCAATGCATCAGAGGTTGACACTTCATCAATAAATTTTTATGAGCAAATTAAAAAATATATATTTATATTTACTTTTAAGGGCTTATCATATTTTTTTAGTTTGATAATTGATGAGGTATCAACTTGTATTAACAGTGTATAAAAACTATACACGTGTATTATATACAAACCCTATTGTTAATTAGATATATATATATATATATATATATATATATATATATATATATACACACACACACACACACTATACACTATTTTTATTCCCTCCTCTACCAATGCTTGACACATTTCATTTAATTTTTTTTCCTCAACAACTTTTTTTTTAGTTAAATCCTTCTATTTTTTTCTCTTAACAACCTTTTTTTTAAGTAAGTCCTCAATATATTTTTTACATAGCTCTTTAATTTTTTTAATCCAGTCTTCTATTATTGTTTTATGGTATTGTTTTATATTTTTAACTATTTGCTTCTTCTGCTTGCATATATTTTGCTTTCATATGAAAATTATTACATGAAAGGGTTTTTTTACCTCTAACTTTTTCAAAAAAAATACTTTTACTTTATATATTGTACTTTGGAGTAAATATAAATAATTCAATTAGTTATTCTTAAAATAAAAATACTTACAAATGGGTTTAAAACCTTACACTTGATTAATAATATGAACAAAGCATTCTTAGTTAATTTTTCTTATTTTTTTGTTAAATTATTTGAACCACTGTGTCGTATGTGTGTGTGTGTGTGTGTGTGTGTGTATATATATATATATATATATATATATAGTGATGCTCTTACTTTTTATTATTGTTATATCATTATCTTAATTTGTTTGTTTTTAGCATAAATTATTTGATTGTCATGCTATTTAACTTAAGTATTGTGTATTTTTTTAATCCAAGCTGATCCAAATTTCTCAAAAAATTAATTTTAAACATTTTGTTTGATATATAAGTTCTTTCTTTAGTAAACATGTTTCTCTTTTGTATTAAACAATACGAAAGAAATAAATATTTCTTATGACCAACAACTCTTATCTAATAATCAATTTTACTAATTTTAAGAATTAAAAAATAAAAACAGACTCGCAGCATCACTCGAGTTTGTATTTAGTATATATATGTGTGTGTGTGGATTAATATATAATACACCGTCGAGTTTTTTTAACTCCACAAATAGTGTTAAATGGATGACACATGTTTATTAAAAATATTTTAAAAAATAAAATAAGACATATGTCATCATCCTAACTCCGCTTATGGAATTAAAAACTCCACTAACATTGTATTAAATAATTATCATATATATATATATATATATATATATATATATATTATAGGGTGCATGGTTGCTGGAAAATTCAATTGAAAAAAAAATACCCAAGAATTATTTGTTCACTCTTCAATCGAAGAATATGGTTTAACCTTATATATTAGTACAAACATATGCTCTCAAAGGAGCACAACGATGCTGACCAGTGAAAACTTCCACTCATGCAAATTGCAATAATAGTAGTAAATTATAGAAACCGTCCGGAAAGTATAATACATTTGTATCATCTTATTTTGTGAATAAAATTGGTGATCTAACTTAAATTTGGCTGATGTATGACATTAGTTGTAGCAAAATTAAACACAATGGTGGTAATCAATGGTGGCAATCAGATTAAATTTCATAGTGGTAAGATTAGTTAATATAATGATATATAATGATATCTATGAGCTTAGAATCAGAAATAAAATCTGTATTTCGATGCAAATGTTTGTATATTTTAATTCCTATATTTTGAAAGAAAAAGTAAAATGAAATATCCAGTCAAGTGAATCAACAAATTTGTTCCATCTAAATAAGTCATGTTGGGGAACTGGATTCTAATTCAGGCTGTGCATCTTTCACAAGACATTTGCACCATTTAAAATTAAACAAAAATAAATAGAGCAGAGTTAATATGCCAAGTCAGATAGCTTAGAACATTATTGGTATTAAGAACAGCTGGTTTGTCACAATGCTTACAAGCTACAACTTGAATTACAAGCACCCAACAGCACTCAAAATGATGTACTAGATGGGAACCCAAATCTGGAACATGGTTTAACTGGTTGGTATATGCCATGGATCAGACACTACAAGAAGTTCTTCTCCTTCAAGCTGTCAACAGTATCCTTCAAACTCACCTCCAATGGAGTAAAGTTAACGCCTAGACTTTTTGCTCTCTCCTGGGATACCTGATATGCTGGCATGGATTGCTTCGCATCTGCGCATCTGCCATGACCAAAAACATGCCGGTAATTACTCAGAAGTTGATGTAACATCCAATACAAGGAGATCAATTAGTATCACCAATCACAAATTATACTGTGAGATAGTAGAATTTGCCAAATCACATGTTAAATGGCTATAAACCTTTAAAAACTGCAACAATTTTGAGCACAAATGAGTAGGATCTGTAAATGCAGTATCATGAGTAGTCTTCTGCCAACTAGCATATTGGAGAGTTACAAGTTATGTGGTGTAGCATGCATGGGTGATATATAAATGAAACTTGTTGCTTCTGTCAACAATTGCAATTGGTATATGATATATTGATATCCTAGATATCCTAGATGCTTACTTTTCTGGGAGCTTAAGAGCAGGGTATAGCTTCTGTAAAATCTTCAAAACCTCATACGAGTATGCAGGTTTCCCAGCTACACAGTATCTTCCGCAAGCTGAAGGATTCTCAAATGCAAGTATATGTGCATTAGCAACATCTCTAACATCTACCCATCTACATGTATTTGGAAATGTTTTCAGCCCCTGCATCATGTAAAGGGTATGTTAAAGATGAAGAACTAGCTAGGTTTCTTCATAGAAAGAGGATTTATATCATGGGTTAGTTTTTGATACACAGACACTGAAAATTTTTTTACCTCACAAGTGGGGTTAAAAAACTGCCACATATCCCACTTCTTTTATCAGCTTTTCTAATATACAAGGGTATATGTCACCTTGTTAACTCCACTTGTGGAGTCTAAAAACTATAATTTCTATATGACAAAACAGTGTGAACTGGAGCTTTTATTTTTACTTGATCAGTTGACTAAATGGGTTTGCAGAGATATGAGGCTATAATTTGCCACTGCCTCCTCAAGCTGCAGCACTCCTTCACTGCATTCCCCAAACCCACCAAAAAATAAATAAATAAAAAAAACTTGTGACTGAAAACACATTACTAAGAAACCTTCATGACTCATCGCTTCACACTCCTCATGATAACAGATTAAACAAATAGGCTTTTCTAAAAAATACTAAAATGATCATAGCGTGCTTCAGGACATTCCTAATTCATAACAAAAGATAGGAAGTAGGGAGTGATCAGTATAGGCATTCTTTTCATCTAGATGCTAGAAATTCATGCAGATTTGCTAGAATTTTAGACTATAAAGCTATGGGTTTCACTAATTGTTATAAAAAGGCTCTTCTTGAAATTTATTTTTGACATTACTATGCTCAGACTTGTATTTGGCTTTGTGCTGTTCTTCACACACGAATAGAGAAATAAGCTAAAGCAGAAAATTAAGCAAGGAATACAATCTGCTATTCCATTATTCTTTAATATCTTCCCTTTATTAATAACCAATGCGAAGAAAAAGTATAAAGATAAACCACAGCCTTACTGTTGATTGGAGGGTACCACCTATAAGGTTCAGAATTGGCTCCACACTCGTATTAATAGTTGGCTGTAAAAGAGGTCCTATCACCATCCCTGGGTTTATTGTGACGATGTCAATGCCGTTCTCTTCCGAAAACTTCCAAGCAGCCTTCTCAGCTAAGGTCTTAGAAAGCATATACCAAAGCTGACAAAAGAGAACAGCATATGAACCATGATTAACAAAAAGAAATGAAAAAAAAAAAAACTGCAAGCATATATCAACATACTTAAATTTTAAACTTTAATGTCAACACTTTTGATTTCTCAAATCCAATTTAAACAGCAATTTCTAAGACTAATTTCTTCACATAATAGTCAAACATTAAGCACAATGGATTCCTTAAATGACTTCAACAATTAGTAATAATGTGAAAAGCATCCATCAAAGAATAATAAACTAGATATTCGCTTAATGTAAATGGAAGAATGATAGATGCTAATGCAGAATCTATTGATAATCAGGATAATCCAAAGGTTGAAGAAGAGAAAGATGAGAAAGAACAAGAATTACAGATGAGAAGAAGAACTCTGAAGAGTATTATTCTTTTGCAGAGGGTTATCCAAGAAGCAAGAGAAAGGTGAGAAAAAGAAGATGAACTGAAGAGAAGAGATTCCAAGATGATTTTTTATTATTTTTTTCCCTCTGTACATGTACAATCAATGTATTTATAGCTACTGTGGTGTACATTCTAATGTATAACTGCTGTAACTATTTTTTAGTTGGCTTTCCCGCCCACTATTATAACCTTGCTCTGCTTCAATATCCTGATTCATATCAATACCCCCTCCATCAACCACAACCTTGCCCTCGAGGTTGAATTCAGGATAGCTCTCCTTCATGCATGCTGCATCTTCCCACGTTGCTTCCGTTTGATCCAATCCTTCCCATTGAATTACAACTTGGTAAATGTCTGTACCTTCGCATAATCTACCATGATTTGTAGAACTTGACTGAGCTGACATTGCATGGAGGCTAATCTGTGGGGTCTCTTCCACAATCATTTGCTGTTTTGTAGCTTGATTCTCGATTTGCACTTCTTCCATAACATCATTTTTTGATCTTCCCTCATTAGGAGCAATCAAAATATACACAGAAGCTCTACAATTGTGCCCCCGGTTGTATATTTGTCATTGCAATAGAAGCAAAGCCCTTTCTCTCTTCTTTCCTGAAGCTGGCTTTGTGTCAGTTTTTGGATAGTTGGTTTGTTGCTGTTTGTAACTTGAGGTGTTTTAGCTGATGAATCAGGGAAGGTTTTAGGTTCGGTTGTTTTGTATGGCTGATACAATGATTGGTTTACTGGTGGTGTGGGCAATAAGGGTGGCAATGAAGATTGCAACTTGGGTGGAAATTGTTGAAGTGCCAATTTGCTTTCCTGAATCTTGGCTAAAGCAATGGCTTTGGTAAGAGATGATGGTTGAAAGGACATGACTTCATGTTGAATTTCTGGTTTCAATCCGGATATGAAGCAACTTAAAAGAAAAGATTCAGAGAGGCCATTAACTCTATTCAATAATGACTCAAAAGCTTCTTGATACTCCATTACAGAATCTTTTTGTACCAACTTAGATACTCGGCCTTGGTAATCTTCTAACTCAGAAGGTCCAAACCTTGCCTGTAGAGCTTCCAAGAATCTTTCCCAGGTTGTGATCTGAAAATTTTAATATATCCACTGGTACCATGCCAAAGCCTTGCCATCAAAATAGAAAGGTGTGACTTGCAATCTTTGCTCTGGTGTTGTGCCATGAAAATCAAAAAATTGTTGAATCTTGAAAATCCACCCCATAGGATCCCCTGCATCAAATCTTGGAACATCAATTCTTAATGGTTTAAGATTGATAGGAGCAATTCCAGGAGAATTCAATGGAGTTCCAATATTTGTTTGAGTCACAGGAGGAGAATTGGAAGATACATGTTGCTGCCGTCTCTGTTCAACATTTGCATACAAGGCTGAGATTTTGAAGGCCAAATCATTCAGCTGTGATGAAATGTTGGCCACGTTTAATCCCATAGACTCCATGTCAGTCCGAAATTTAGACATCTCTGAATGAACAGTGGAAATTTCTGATTGAAATTGTGAAATCAACTGATCTTGCTTATCCACAAGATCCTCCAACGATTTGCTTCTTGTAGAGGCCATTGAGAACGTCAACGAGAGCACCAAATGATAGATGCTAATGCAGAATCTATTGATAATCCAAAGGTTGAAGAAGAGAAAGATGAGAAAGAACAAGAATTACAAATGAGAAGAAGAACTCTGAAGAGTATTATTCATTTGCAGAGGGTCATCCAAGAAACAAGAGAAATGTGAGAAAAAGAAGATGAACTGAAGAGAAGAGATTCCAAGATGATTGTTTTTTTTCCCTCTGTACATGTACAATCAATGCATTTATAGCTACTGCGGTGTACATTCTAATGTATAACTGCTGTAACTATTTTTTAGTTGGCTTTCCCGCCCACTATTATAACCTTGCTCTGCTTCAATATCCTGATTCATATCAAAGAAACACTCAGATGGTCCTAAAGCTTGATATTTAGTAGTTGCAACAACTTACTCTAGGAGCCTGGATGATTAAACCACTCTTGTTTGATCAATGAATAAACCTACTCTACCCACTACTTTGGAAAAAAAGAAAAAAAAAAACTTAGAAGATAAAAGGCAAGGAATAAAAAGAATTTCTATACATCCTTCCTGAAAACTATAGTAGCCAATCAAGTTTCTAATTCATACAGGCAGCAAATTCATAGCAGTGGCGCATAATAATACCAATGCACCTATGGCTTCTCCACATTCTGAAAGGTACAATTAACAGAGTAGGTACATAAAAATAACAAGAATTTAGCACATTTACTCACCTTTGATTCCTCACAGAAAACAGGATCTGAGAACCATGTCTCATCAACCACCACATCATCAGCTAGAAGTTTTCCAGTAAACACAACTGCTGCAAGAGAGGATGTTATAATCACCCTTTTGATGGATGGAACTTTAGCACATGATCGAAGAACATTAAGCGTTCCCTTCACTGCAGGGTCAATCATTTCAGCCTGAAAACAGAAGTGCAAACTTCACGAAATTACCAGCTAATCAGAATCAAAATCCAAACAGTCTACACTGTCATTGTTTCCTGTCTTCAAAAGGAACCTAAGATATTGCTAATTACATTAAATGTTTTGGGCAAAACCCACAGCATGTTTAGAATATTAATTGCAAAGAAAAGTTCAGTAAAAATAAAAGGAAAAAATACAGGAAAAAAAATTACTTACAGAAAAGATAACAAGATCTGCATAAACCAAAGGATAAAATAATAAAATCATGTAAGAAAAGCAAGTTTGATCATGTAGCCGTCAAGCCAATTTTGCTAGTGAATTTTGATCATGTAGCCGCCCACATTTCATCACATCTCAAAAAAAGAGTAGCAACTTTTTAAGCAATTATGACTCTCATAACCAATTACAAATATTTTCAATCTTAACCATAAATCATACAATCATAACAAAGGAGAATTACCTGCGGATCCTTGACATCAAAATAGCTAGGAGATGCTGTATGGAAAACGCCTATGCATCCTTCAACCGCAGAATCAAAAGATCCCTCATCCTGTAGCTCTGCTTTGAACAAATGAAGCCTTTCATTTGGCCCATCAAGTGCAAGCAAGTGCTCTGTTTTCCTTGGATCATCTGAGAATATAAGCACGAATTAAGTTGAAGAGATAGATACCCAACTTGTAAAAACATTTTCCCATTACAATATTATTTGTAACAAATTTTTTAAATTTCGAATAGAATTCAATAGTTGCAAAACACAGAGCCTGAAAGCCAAATTGGCAGCTGGTTTATGGAGTGATTAGTATAAAGAAAGATGAATCCTTTAAATTCAATCAAGGAAATATAAAACATTTCATTATAATTTATTTCTAAACAAAAGGAAAACTAAAACTTGCTAGGCAAATTGCTGGGTAGTGAACACAAACCACTGCTTTCCAGTTATCCTTTTTTCTTTGATAAAGTTTCTTTCAAATCTAACCACATAACCTCAAAATTCATAATTTTCAGTCATTTAGACTTTTATTTCTGGTAAGCAAAGTATGCTGCAAAGTAAAGAATCTTAACAACCAATGAATTCATACTTGACAATGTAGCACAAAATCCTTCAAGCACCCAGCCAAATAAATGGATAATGGCAAGCAATTTGATGGATGACAAGTTTGAGAGCAAAAAAATAAAGGAAAGATTAGCACTGACTTGGGTCACGGACAGTGGCATTGACAGTGTAGCCATGCTGCAGCAGGAGCTTTACAAGGCAGGAAGCTATAAAACCTGATGCTCCTGTTACACAAACTACCTTTTTCTCTGCTTCACTCATCTTTGTTGCCCTCTCAAGTCTTCACCCAACGCCTGTTTCCTCTGCTCTGTATGGATCTTTCTAGAAGTAATAATTAGTTGCGTCTATAAAATATTAAATATCCATGCCCACTACTCACCCATTTTGTAAGTTGGCTATCATTGGTTTGTCAGTTGTCACTTTCTTCTGCTTCTGCAATATCTCTATCACTGCATGTGATAATTATTTTGGGGATAATGCATCATTTAGTCCTAGGATTATCCTCCTTTAATCACTTTGGTATTTGATAAAATTTTCGTTGTTATTTTGATACTTAAATTTTATTTTTGTCAAATATTTTAATACTTAAAATTAACACTGTTTGAAAAATGGTAACATAACTTGAAATACTTAATAATATTTTGACACATAATGCTATATCAACTTTATTTCTGAAAGTATGTAAAAATATTTATAAAATATTAAAATACTTAAAAATGCGTAAAAATAAGTAAAAATCATTTAAAAATATCTCAAAATATTTAAAATGTGTAAAAATACTAGTTAAATAAAACTAATTAAAAAATTAAATATAATAATTAGAAAAACACAAAAAAAATTGTAATAAGCAATCGTAAATAATTTGATATCTATACCCAGAGGTGGTAAAAACCGGCTTGAGTTCGAAAACTCATTCGAACCTATCCGAGATCGAATCTAGATCAATTCGAATTGATCAAAAAGTCAAAGACTCAAAATCGAAAAAGCCTAAAACAAAAAAAGCTTGAAATCGAAAAAACTTGAAATCAAAAAAACTTGAAATCGAAAAAACTCAAATTCAACACAATTCGAATCCGATACGATTCGAAATCGAAGCCGATTCAATTCAAAACCCGTAAAAAACCAAATTTATAACTCGAAAAAACTCGAATTATAATTATATGATTATTATGTAAAAATAAATAAATAATTGATATACTTTTTAATTAAAAATTTTAAAATTTTGAAAATAATAATTATTTATTATAAATTATATCAATTATGTATTACCAGCAAAATAAATATTAAATCTTTTTAATTCAATTATTAAATAAAATTAATTTAAAACATCATAATATATGATATCAAATAATCTTTAATATTATACTTATTGTATTTATAATAAATATATTATTAATTTAACATTTGATTTTATTATAAAAGTCATTTTAACATTTTTATTATTTTTATTTTATAACAAAATTTTAATTTTAATACAATAATAAATGAAATATATAAAAAAATTATATAATTTCAATATTTGTTTGAAACTTTGAATTTGATATTTTGTGCAAGACATTAAGAACATTATTAATAAAATTAAATTTAAACTATATTTTCTTAAAGTTTCAAGTATAGAAATATATTAAATTTACATTAAAAAAAACCTAATCTTAAAATTAAAATACAAGTTTTGAAGATTAGAAAAAGTTAAATAATTAAATTAAACAATACAAGTATAATTTTTTGGTAAGCTTGGACATCATTGAAAGAGAAAGTTATAAATCAAGCTATTGATAATTTTATTTTTAGTTTAAAACAAAATAAATTAATAAATCAAGCTAGTGGTAATATCACGGTCTCAAATACCATAT
Source organism: Heritiera fomes (assembly GCA_032173925.1). Lineage (NCBI taxonomy): Eukaryota > Viridiplantae > Streptophyta > Magnoliopsida > Malvales > Malvaceae > Heritiera > Heritiera fomes. The sequence continues at coordinate 19,174,879 of JAPDPM010000001.1, read as the reverse complement.
ATTTTATTAATTTCGCATATATAAACACAAAAGGTTGGGCTTGTTTGCAGTGTCAACTTAACTTTCAAATAAAAATTTATTATTTATATACAAAACCCAAGATTCGAAATTCAACTTCATATAAACAAAATATAAATATTTACATCTCAAGTTTAATATACATAAAAGTAGCATTGTATAATAAGTTTGAATACATAAAAGTAAAATCAGTATACCTTGACGAATCGAAAAGGTCGCTTGAGAAATACTAGGAATCAAGTCCTCCAGAAAAGCAGACCCGAACTCACTGCAAATAATCTTGGAGTGAAAAATAAAGAGGTGAGCTAATTGCTCAATAATGAATATCTATACGAAAGCTAATACAGTGTATCCTATATGCAACTTAAGTAAACGGATATTTATACGAAAACTATGAATTCAAAATATGAAATTTAAATAGGCACGATCTAACAATAATGATATTATAGTAGATTGGGTAACCAGAAGAGTATGAGAGGTACTTTGAACTACTTTACGTGTTCCGGTATCCAAATCCACTATAAGAAATTCGTTAGTTTTAATTAAATTGTAAATTCAAATATAAATCCAATATTGGGAGAAATAAGACATACTTTCATCAGAAATTAAGCAATTTCTCTGTAAACATTATAAATCACATTTATAACAGTTTCTAACAGATAAGTCAAATAAATAATTTCATACAATATATTATTCATGTCAAGAAATGTAAAATACGGATAAATCAAAATAAAAAATATATAAAAACTAGGAGTGCCTGAATCTAAGTTGATAAGGGATTTACCACCAATTATAATTTAGTGGAGACAATGCTACACCCAATAGACTCATACACTATAATAGATGTATGGCCATAGGCAATGGGCCACAGTGTGAGCACTAGCCAAGTGTCACTTGTGGGAGCTAAAGACTGGGCTAGAGTCAGTAGCATCGAAACGGAACAAGAATGCATGTACCCGCACGTAATTACAAGGCCAACAGTCTCTAAAAACCATATAAAACATTTTATAGTGGTTTACGAAGATAAATTCAGAAATCTAAATCTCCAATCAGTCCATAAATACATATTTTAAAATTATAAGCAGTTTAGAAATAAAAATTTATAAAATATTCTCAAATCAATATTCAATCCCAAAAATATTCTATTTATCTGTAAATAAGTTATAAAAACATATAAGAACTCTTACATACACAAAATTCAATAACATTAATTTTTAAATATTGAATTTTGTGATTTAATCTATTGAAAACCATATTTAGAGACTTAAATATTCAAACTTCTAAAATTTATTTCATTCATCTTATATATCATGCTAGATAATATTTTAAAGGAATTTGGGCTATTTTTAGAAAATTTTGACAGCATAACAGTATATTTTAGCCTAACTTACACAAAAAAACAACTTTAAAATCACAATTTCAAGTTTCAAATTCCAATTCAGAATATCAATTCCAATTTCACCAAAAATCAATTTTGTCAAATCATGTAACGAAGTATCTCTACATTTCATACAAATATCCATTACCTCTTAGTTTGTCGAATCCGACTCTCTTGCACTGGTAGCATCTCTGGATCTCGAGGTTGCAAATTCATTTTTCCAACTTGATAAACTCATTATATTTTAATTAAAAGAATATTTAATAATTTAAATGCTAATGAATTGTCCGTGAAATTCTCTAAATGAAATCTAAATTCTACTAGTGTAAAATTACAACTTTTGCTACATAACTATATTTTTTATTCTGATCGCGTCTAAATTCTCAAAATAATTTATACATTATTTTAGGACATAAATTACATTGAAATGGTCACAATTTCTCCTTCCCTTTCATAAGGCTGAATTGCTTTCTTCCTTCCTACAAATTTATTCTTCCAAATTTAGCTCCCTTTTAACTCCAAATTATTTCTATCAAATTTTACATCATTTCTACACAAATTTTATCTTGAATGACAATAATTTCCGACCCTTCATGCCATGGCTGAAACTCATCTTCCACCCCTACGTATAGATTTTATTTCATTTAGCTTAAACTAAGCTTGATTTCATTCTTTTCATGATTCCTAAGTGATTTCTACAACAATTACTTATCAAAACACATCACAAGCATGGAGAATAGGTGATGGCCGAAACCCTCATATGCCCAAACTCAAACTTTTAATTTGATTTAAGCTAAAACTAACATAAAAACATCTTAATCATATAGTAGATAACTAGAAAACCATGAAAGAATTCAAGTTCCTTGATCGAAACCAATGGGAGGACTTGGAATCTGATTTTGGCCACTTTATGCTATGATTTTGGTACCAAGAAAAAGAGTACTGAAGAATAGACCGTATTTGTTAAGGACTTTTTTAGATTTGGGTTGACTTTCCTTAAGTTTTTAAAAGGTTTATTTTCTTGGAAGCTCACGTTAATGGAGGTTTATTTTGGGGTCTGGTTTCAGCAGGAAATGGACGAGGAAGCTACTGGAAATGGAGATAAAAATGATATATTATGGGAAAAATTACCATTTTATCCTTATACCCTTATAAGTTTCTTTCAATTTTGCCCCTAATGTTTGACTTTGTTGAAAACATCCATGCAACCTCCAAATATTTCATTTAATCATAAATCAACTCTATTTAAGTTGCTCTAATGTTTGGTGAAGCTTTTGTTGAGGTTAGGATGTTGATTTGGGTGAAATTACTAAAATAACCCTAACTGTAAAATCGCGTAAATTTCTATCTTTACATCTAGTTTCTTCCATCTGTCTAGATATTCTAAAACTATATTTTATGAGAAATTATTTAGTATAGACAGAGGGTCAAATGTCCTTTTGGTTTGACTGTTATTTTCGAAAATTCTGATAGCCTATGGATTAAACCGTCATTTCTCAAATTGTAGCACATTTTTCAAAATATGCAAAAATAATTAAGATTAAGGTTAGAACTCTTACTATCATATTTTTTGACCTTGAATATCGAATCCCTGAAATTCCACCTTCATCTGAACCTTAAAAGATCTGTGAAGCCCACTTGCTGTTTAACCTTAAAACCTAAGATATAATCATATATTTATTAATTATAAATATTTCATAATCTCTATTATATAAATATAATTAAACAGTACTCTAAATTACAAGGTCTCACAGCTAATTAATAATTTATTATATTACAATAATCTTATATATGAATAAATCAATTTGGTATCTTATAATAATGATTTTTATATTATATTATAATAATCTTTCAAGAATAAATTATGTAATCTTTTAGTGTGTAAGTATTATTTTGATAGAATTAAGTATTTATTAAAGATAATTATATTTATTATCTATTTAATATAAAATTAAAGTGTAGGTAAAAATAATAATTCTAATAGTAAATTAAAATGTAATTTAATAATATACTAGAGTAGTATTATTGTGTGAGCGGTAATTTTAATAAAATTTGTTTTTTATACTTTATTAACATTATTAGTAATTATATTTAAATAACTAGCATTATATTAATTAATTTAGTAATATCTACTATTTAACATTTTAATTAGACATTTGATCAATTGGTGTGTATTTAATATTATTATTTTAATGTGAACATGAAAAAATTAGTACTTAATTGGTGTATAACTGTATATGATATGGTTATATCAAATGTTATTATTTATAATATAATGTCAATTGGCATATAACTTGTTTAATTCAATGTTCTAAATTTTTAATGATATATTTGAATAATTAGTATGTACGAGTACGACTATATTTAATATAATAATGTGAATATTATGCTTTATGTACAAACAAAAAAAATAAATATAAAATTGAGGTAATTAATTGAACAATTATTCATAATATTAAGTATTTTTTTAATGTATACTATAATTTTATTTAACATTATAATTGAACAATTAGTTAATTAGTTATACAATTAGATTTAATTTAATTCCTCATTATGTTGGTATCTAAAAAACAAAATAAATGTAAAAAAATTCTTTAAAATTTAAAATTTTATTAAAAATATAATATAATTATTAAAAAAGGCTAATAAAACAAAGTAAAAAAAAAAGAAATTGATTGAACTAAGTGTGAAGACCGAGAATTTTCTAAATAAATATAAGGTATCCGAAAAAATTTAATTTGGACAAATTGAAATCCAAATTAAATAAGAAATAAAAAGGAAAATTAAATTGGAAATAAGAAATGAAGGAGGAAATTTAATTTGGATAAATGGAAATCCAAATTAAATAAGAAAATGGAGAAAATAATTTTGGATATTTGGAAATCCAAAACTTAATAAGAAATAAAAATAATTTTATATATTTATATAATGATATTATATAAATATATTTTGGATAAATATAAATATTATTTTGTGTTAAAAGTGTAAAAAGTATAAAAATATATATATATATATATTTTGATACAAAACATGTATTTAAAATACATATTATAAATAGTGTATCTATATATATAATTATGGTTATAGGTATAATAATTATATATATTATAGTTGTTATTATTATATATAATAATAAATATATATGTTATAAAAAAAAAAAAAGAAATGAAATGAAAATGTGGGAATCGGGAATACAACCCGATTCCCTCATCTCTTCTCTGTTTACAACAGAGAAGACAAATACCGGCAGCCGACCCCCTGTCGGCTTACCGGAGAAAGAGAGAGAGGAAGGGGGGGCGAGGTGAAGTCGCCGGCGAGTGAGGAAGCGAACGACGGCGGCTCGAGTCGGAAGGAGAAGAGAAAATCGAAAGAAAAACAGAAAAGAAAAAGAGAGAGGAGAAAAAGGAAAACGGCGGTGCCGGCCAATCCGAGCACCGCCACTCCAACGCCGACACTGGCGGAGGTAAAGGGAAGGAAAAGAGGTGACCGGCGGTGAAGGAGGAAGAGAAAGGAGGGAGAAAAGAGAAGGGAAAGAGGCCGAAACCCACGTCGCCAGATCCGGCACCGTCGCCGGTGATGGGGCGAAACCGAGGCCAGATCCGGAGTCCTCGCAACCTCGGCAAGCTGTTGGGTGGCCGAACCGCCGGAATGGGTGGCCGCCGGTGACCGAACCGGCCAGCAGAAGATTGAACCGGCGAAACCGGTCCGACCCGATCCGACCCGCCTGACCCGGTCAACCCGACCCGACCCGATTTGACCCGGTCAACCCGAACCCGACCCGACCCGGTTCAAAAAAAAAAAAAAAAAGAGAAAGAAAGGAAAAAGAAGAAAAGAAAAGAAAAGAAAAGGAGAAAGAAAAGAAGAAAGAAGAAGAAGAAAGAAAGGAAAAAGAAAAAAATGTGGTAAGGAAAATTTAAGTCTTTTTGCCATATGTCTATTGGATTTATTGGGAATTTTCGGATTATTTTCTAAATGAAAATATATGTTAATTTTTGAAATTGTAGTAAAACGGAAATGAGACGAATGGTGGAATTCGGCCAGGCTCGAAAAATCGGAAAGTGCGCTAAGCTTGGTGAATGGGTAAGATACTCTTATAAAGCCTTAGTAGCATTATATTGTATGTGGGATTTATGATGTTATATGATGCATTGATGGAATGATTTTTAATGGAATTGTGATATTTTTTATATGATGCATCGATTTAAATTGATTTGTTAAAAATGCTAAGAGGACCCACAACTGATGGTGGGGGTCTTAGTAAGAGGTAAAAATTGGTGAGAATCAACGGCTGTCAGTATAAATTGTGTTTCCTTGCAGGAAGTTTAGAGGAAATTAAGCCGTTATGCTGCCGAAATTTCCACGAAAATGTTTAAGGAAAAATATTAAATTCTCATTTAAATGGAATCCTGAAAGAATTATCGAAGATAAGCTTGAAAGGATCTTATTGTGTCATAGGAAAAATTGATTTTTTAAATGGTTGAAAAGGTTAATGGATGAGCACGATAATGTGAGGAATTTGGTTGTGAATCTTATAGAGTCGATAATTCGAGTTATTTAATATTGCAAGTTGACTATCGAGTAGAAATTGAGGTGGAATCTCGATAGTTGGAGTATTGATGGATGTAACGATGATTATATGATATTGCTTTGAAGAGAAGATCATAGTTGAAAAGCGATGATTATAGAATTGATAGATTAAAACAAATGGACCGTCTTTGTGGTATGATTGAGATAATGATCATAAGAAAGTAGATCGTGAAATCTTATGGACATTTTGATGTGTTATGACCTCGAAGCTAGAGGATTGTAAGTGTGGATAATGACCTATCTGGCAATATGACAATATAATCTTAATATATCATAAGGCTGAAATTGAGAAAAAAAAAATATAGCAATAAAATGAGATTTAGAGAATTTGGTACTTGATATATACTACATTATGGAATATCTTTGTCAATAGAATGGATTCGAATCAATGTTTGATTGTGGCATGTTAACTTTGTATGTGTAAAGCTAATGTTGGGAATTGATTTAATTAATGTGCAAAATAATGAAAGGGAGAATGAAAGCTTGAGGTAGCTTGTGATCTTTGATGGAAAAATATACTAGAATGATCCTAGTAGTCTATGGATGTTATTGCAATGTATTTGAATAAACGTGCAAACATATGTACAGTGGATTTTAATGATGCCATTGGGGACTTGAAAGACGTGTGTAATTGTAGAATGAATGACGGATGACTTTCGTGTCATGATCATGTTTGAATAAGAAATTTAGGCTACTAAAGACACACCTTAGTCTGATGTCATAATATGCACAACAATAGATTGAATGAGTATTGAGATATATTTGGATATATTTAGAAAATCATTCATGCATGACATATGATCTCATGTTGTTTTAAAAGAAAAAAGTGATATTTTAAAAAGAGATGCATCGAAATCTTTTAAGTGAAAGTAAATATTTGAAATGATTAGACAGCCACAGACCTTGATGTTTAATATCATTCATGACATGTACATATTGAACATGAGATTTAATTATGCATTGATTTGAGAAAAGACTCGGTTTTAAATGTTTTTTTTTTATGAGGGCTGTCTAAATGAATTCAAAATGATATATCAAAAGATTTCGATTTTTGAGACGACAGGTACCCTATTGAATGCCTGAGTGGCATATGCCTTTGTGGCACAGAGTATGTATTTATTGTGTGGTTCTGCCTGTGTGGCATGGAACCCCATTTATACATATATGATATGTACATGTAAATGTTGCCTGATGAGATCATTCCAGGCTGTCCGACAATAGTCGTGGACACATTCCTCAGTTTCCAGCTGATCAGTGGGACTGGGACGATCTATGATCATAGATAGTGAACCCTTCGAGGGAAACTATCCCATTGATAGCTACAATGGGTTAGAGATGATATGATAATAGAATAGGGATTCATGCCTAGTCTCTTACTAAATGTTAAAGAATGTCTAGAGTACAATTTATTATATATTAAACTCTAGACATGATATGTTTTACAGTATACATGAAATGATTGAAATTGAATGATTGAAACATGGTTTATATTATGCATTATATGATTTGAGACTTTATATGTTTTAAACCATGTTTATTTGACATGACAGATGAAATGATGTACATGTGTTTTATACCACACATGATATGAATAGAGATTTCATATGTTTTAAAATGTGTTTTAAAACATATGTCAAATGATTCTAAATTACATGACTTTCGTACATGATTATGTACTACATGAAACATGATTTGAAATGAATGTTTTATACAGAACACAAATTTTATACGGTACATATTGAATCATGTGATGATAGCACACAGTGGTAACGATATTTCATCTAGACATGATATGATACATGAACATAAGATCGATATGAAGAGAATTGTGAACTTACACTATTGTGATCATGATTTCTCTATATGGAAAATGATATGAGGTGATAGATTACAAGAGTACGATTATGAAACATAAGGTGAATTGATATGATGCTTCAATTGGACAGGATGTACTCCGAGATAGAGGGAAATATAGACTAGTAGTATATGACATTCAATTTGGATACGACAGATGCGATGCACTATAGTGTAAGATCGAGAAGATTGAAAAAGTGATTATGATGATTTATTTAAAAGTATAAGTGATAGACAGATGACAAGAAATGAGATAATGATATGTTATCGATGAGAAAGGATTAACTGTAATTGCATCCTTGCAAGTTTTAAGCATTTGCGGTTAAGACAGTATAATCCTACTCTTGCATTTATATTAGTATCTTACTGAGCCGTGGTTTTGCTCACCCCACTAAATTCCATCTCTTTCAGATTATTGAAGCTAACATCTGCCATGTGAGCTGCTCAGTGGGCATCGGAGACGGTGTATGGACTTGGTACTAGTTTCCGGAGGTATATGGAACTTATAAAATACTTGTTTACATGTATGACTTTAATTGATGCACAGTACATATTTTGTTTAACAAGTCGGGATGTAACTAAGAACCGTTTCCGTGTTGTTTAATATTTAAATGGAATGACTATAAGCCACCTAGATAGTATAGTAACTACACTGACACCGAATACAAACCTTAAAATGAAAAGAAAAATTTAGTCCATAAATTTGTAGACTAAGAAAAGTATAAGAATCAAGTGAAAGTCGCGGTCTTCGGGTCGTGACACTAAGAGTGTCCAAATTTCACTGGCTCAACGTTGATCCAAAAAAATACAATGACTCAATAAGTTATTGTTAAAAGTATAAAGCCAGTTATATAAATATTTAATTATTTAGTGTAATTTATTTATAATTTGTTAGTTAGTTATTTATTTGTATAGCTAATACTTTTAGATTTTCACTTTCTTTTAGTTTTACTATATTTAAATATATATTTGGCTCACTTAAAAAATACATTTTTATATAATTATTAATATATAATTATATATTTTATAACAAATATGGATATCACAGGAAATTAAAAAATAAATAATAATTGTCAAGTAATAAAAACATTAAAATGTAAAAAATTTATATTTATTAAATTTTAACTTTAATTTAGCGTTTTTATTATATTTTTATTTAACTATATAAAATTAAATTAATTATTACATTCAAAATTATAAAAATATTTTATAAAAATATTTATAACTTATAAAATTTCAAAATATTTTGACTAAGCTTACTAAGATCGCTCAATTAAAATCAAATCAAACCTGAAACTAGACCGAAACAAGAAATAATCGAGTCCGAAAATACTCGAAACCGAAAGTACCTAAAACCGAAAAAATCAAAAATCGAAAAAATCCAAAATTGAAAAAATTCGAAACTGAAAAAATTTGAACCCGAATATAACTCAGATCAAACTCTTCCAAATCGGCCTGTTTACCACCGCTATCTATACCTACCTATATATTGAAGTAATCTTTTGAATTATACTGTTCAATTTGGGTTCTAATTTTTGTGCCATTTGTTGGGTGGTCATTGGCCTTCTTTTTTTTTAAGTTAATCTTTTTTTTTCCGTTTTTTTTCATTAACCACTGTAATTTTCTTTTCAACTTCTCTTTTAATTAAGCCCCAAATTAATTTTTTTAACTTCTTTCTTTTTAATTAAGCTCCTGAGTTATTCCTCCTATTTTAAATTTTAATTTATTTTTTTATTTTTGTTTTTATTTAATTATATTCTTAATCTATTTTTATTTTTAACTTTTTTTCATTTATTCCCTTTAATTTATTTTTAACTCTTCAATTTTTTATGGTTAGACCTGTAATCTGTTTTTTTCCTCTAATCTGTTTTTATTTTGCATTTTTTTTATAGACCATATATTGATTTTAAAAAAATTCTGAACATGTAAACATTTTTGTACAATGATTTTAAACTTTCAAATTAGTAATCAAATAACTTAAAAATAAAAAATAAAATTAATAAAACAAATGAAAAATAATAAAAAATAAAAAAAATTATCTTAAAAATCATCAAAAAATAATTTTAACCAAAAAACAAATAATCATTTCAAATATTTGAGAGAAAAAGTCTTATAAAAAATAAACAAAATAAGTAACAAATATCTTGCATTATACTTTTTTTTTTCTTTCAATTTTTGAAGTTTCAACTTTCTTATCAAATAATTTTTACTTTTACATTAATACCGCAGCAAAGGTGGGTCTAAATCTTGTTATATTTAAAATTATAAAATAATATAACTAATATCAATTTTAACAAAATGAAAATAATAAAGCATCATGATTAAAGAATAAATAAATTTCTATAAAAAAAGAATAAATAAATAAATAACTAAATAATTACTAAAAAAGAATCAAAGCATCGACACGCTTGAGGAGAACAAGAACAAAAACATAAAATTCATTTGAATGCTAATGGATGGGGTTCCACTTTATTGCTTTTGTCAAACCTTTCCTTACCTTGTAAATTACAGATTTTTTTTCTTTTTGCTATTTTCTTAGACATTTTCCTTTTTTTCTTCCTAAACATTAATCTCTCTAGAATTTTGTTAAAAATCACTCATTGCAACTCCAATTTGATTCCTTATCCGTTATTCTACTTCTTCTTTTCAGTGCAGGTAACATCAAGAAATATTCTGTTTTTACCAAAGCTAAAGTTTCAAAAGTTACCCAATCCTCTTCTGTTTCTTTTGTAACTATTGAATTGCTTCTTGTTTTTATTTTTCTAACTTGTGTGATTTTTGGAAATTAGGTATTCTAGAGTTTGGGTAATTTTTGGATTTATGATATTTGAATGGGGTTTCGTTTTTTATTCTGGAAATGACAGATTTAATGATTTGATGTGTTAAGTTTAGGATGGAGCTTCAACAAATGGAGCTTAATTTCATCCCTAAAACAAATTCGGATTCTATATCTGCCTCTCCTGATTTTTGTTTTCTCCCCTCCTCCATGTGATTTTGACTCTGTATTATTCCCCAAATTCAATTCTCTCATTGTCCTCTAAAAAAAAATTTGAATCCTCTCCTTTATTTGGCTTTCCTCAAATGTGTTTTTATCAATGGATAATTATTTTATACACTGTCGATGAAGTTTTTTTACTTCACAAGTGAATTAAGATTATGACAAATGTATTATTTTATTTATTTTTATTTTTTTAAATATTTTTATGCAACAAGTGTCAAGATCCTAACATTACTAAAAAATATTCCACTGATGATGTATAGATAATTATTTTATATACCATCGATGAAATTTTTTTATTCTAAGCGAGGTTAAAATCATGGCAAATGTATTATTTTATTTTTTTTCTTTTTAAATATTTTTATAAGATATTGTTGGCTCTATATGCTATACCGAGAGGGGGGGTGAATCGGTTTTTCACTAACCTTAGGTTCATTTTTCGGTTTCTCTAAATTCTCTAGCCTATATTGATATTTTCTAAGTTCTCTTAGCTAGGCAATTATATAATATAAATTCAATGCAATAAACACAAATATAATTGCAAGAAAGTAAAGAGAGAAAGGATAGAGAAATGTACACAAGTGATTTATAGAGGTTCGGCAATCTTGCCTACGTCCTCTACCTTGAGACGCTCCCAAGGATTTTCCCAAATTCACTATCCTTGAATTTGTTACACTCCCTCTTTTCAAGGCTCAAGATAAACCTCTCTCTTTTCTAGGCTCAAGATAAACTTCTCTCTTTTCTAGGCTCAAGAGTAACCTCCCTCTTTTTCCTAGGCTAAAGAGTAACCTCCCTCTTTTTCAAGGCTCAAGAGAAACCTCCCCTTTACAAGGAATGAAATGAGTTTACAAATGAGTAATCAAAGAAAGCCTCTAGATAGGCAAGTGATTACAGAAATTAAGCACAATGAAAAGCTTATACAAGATTTGTGCTAAGCACTACAAGGAATAAGAGAATGATAGATGATGGAAACTTTGTAGCTCTTTGATTTGTTGTTTGAGGCTTGTAGATTTGAGGAATATGAGATTTGAAGTTGCTGAGTGGTTCCTGTTTCTTTCTTTAGCTTCTAAGCCTCTATTTATAGTCCCTTGGATGTATTCTATCCGTTGGGTGGAGCCAAATCTCGAATATTACCATTGTCTCACAAAACTAGCCGTTATAGGCTATTTTCGAGCAAAGGGATCGATCCTGCTACAGTGGGGATCGATCCCTTTTGTCCAGAATCTTGATTCTGGGCTTCAGGGACCTTGGGAAGACTTTCTGCCAAAAAGAGATCGATCCTGCTACAGTGGGGATCGATCCTTTTCTTCCGGAGGGCATTTTTCCTGCACTTTTGGGTTAGAAATGATATGACCTTTGTTCCTAATTCAACCCAAAACATTTATAAGTTTTAAGGGAGTTTTTCTTGACTTTCTCAAATGAAAATATTGTCCAAGAAATCATCAAGTGATTTTCTAAAATGTTTATAAAGAATTAAGACCAATAAGAATATGCATCATTAAATCATGGTCTTAATGTTTGATATGAACACTTGAAATGTATTGAGAAAATCATGTGTGATAAGGCAAATTTACAATATGAATTAAAACATTAAAGCTTACTTAAGTTTTTGTCATTTCAAAATATATATTGCAATTTAAAGCTAACAATCTCCCCCTTTTTGATATGACAAAACTTAATGTAAATTTGCTTCGAAAATTCTTTGAAAAAATACTCCCCCTCAAATAAAGCATGATTTTATAAAGCTCCCCCTTAATATAAGCATGGGTTTTGAAAATGAATTTTCCCTCATTATCTCTCCCCCTTAATATCTCTCCCTATATCTATCTCTCCCCCTTTTTGTCATAGCAAAAAGAAGGAAAAATAATAGAAAATATGCTCCCCCTAAAATCATGGCTATGTGAGAACAAATAAAAATGCTCCATCCAACAAGAAACATGTTAGTACATGGGACTTATAGCACAAATAAATAAGTCAATATTCTCAAAGAGTATGAAATATTTATGCAATGAATATGACTTATGATCCTATACCAATTGTTTATAAATAATTTTGATACCAATTGTTGATAAGTAATTTTGCAAGAAGGTTCCAATTGGTAAGAAGTTAAGCAAGCACCTAAATATATCAATTGTTCTTCTAAAGTCCAACTAAGGTGCATGGTAATACATCATGATTATGAGCTGAAATTATATAACATATCATATGCATGAGCTCATAAATCACGTTCAAGCAAGAGTGTGCATAGAATAAAGACATATATCAATTACTTACAAATTCTAGCACAAAAGTGTTTCATGCAAAAGTGAATTCTTCCTTATTTGTCATTTCAATCTAAAGAGCATGAGAAGAATTGTCAATTTAAAGCTCATACCAATTGGCAATTTAGATTTGGCTTACCAATTATTGAAAATATGGTTCCTAATGATACTAATTGTTATTTCAATCTAAATACCAATTGTTACTAATGGTTGACTTAGTCATTTTGTAGGAATCCAATTTTTATGTGTAGTGTGTTCATGTCAATAAAAAAGTCATTCTAAATATGCAAGAACACAACATACATCATCAAATATGCATATGGATTAATTATACATAAGCATACAATCATAAAGTAGTAATCCATATTCATATTCACAAAGTTATATCATATGGAAGATTCATAAAATCAAGGTATTCAAGCAAACGCAATTTCTTCCATGAAACTAAAGAATCCTATGCTCAATTTTCCATTCAAGATCTTAACCAATTATGAGCAAGGAAAGATTCAACTAATAAATGCATGGATATCAAGTTTGTTCAAGTTTGCATTTATCTTTGAGTGTTGGTGTTGTCATTAAGACCCTAGTTCTTTAAGTACAAGGATGATAAAGTTTTATGCATTTTAACATTTAGGATCCATTTACCATCACAAATTATAGGCCAATGACTATTACCAATTGTTTAATTTACATTTGGAATCAATCCACTAGATGTAAAATTATCATGAAACCTAGTGTGGAATTGATAAGTCAAGCCAATACACATAATCCTATAAGCATGCTTGACTAAGATGAACAAAAGGAATGAAAAATATTCATTATGCATAAGTTCATCAAATTCTCAAATATATTCATAAATCATTGAAATAAATCTCAAAATTATGTTTAAGCATTCATTGAAAGTATGTTTCAAGATTATTTCAAGATTTATGCAATTATGACCATTTTCAATGAGAAAAACGATTTTGCACTTGTGAGCTCAACAAAAATGATATGGATTGTTGAAAGTGATACCATTTGTTGGAAATGATATTAATTGATGAAGTTAAGGCATGATATCAATGAAAAATGAATCTTCATATATTAAAGATCATCAAAAAGAAGTTAAAACAATAAATTTTATGCTTATACAAAAGATAGTGTGAAACTAACAAAAGATCCTCCCAATTTTCAGTTTAACTTGCAGGAGAGCCTTTTCTGGCCTGAGAGGATCGATCCTGCTACAGTGGGGATCGATCCCTCATATGTTTCCTGCAAATTCTGCAGTTGTTTTGATAGAAAATTGAACTAGTGAGGTACCAAAACTCCGTTTTTGAGTAATTTAAGTCCATGTAAAGGTTTAAACATTTGTAAAACATGATTTTGGACTTGTATGAATGAAAAATCTGAATGAAAAACCATTTTACAAAAGATTTTGCAATTTGGAAGGGTTTTCACCAATAAAAGCATTTTTGGCCTCAAAGGGGGTCATTTTGAGATTTATGCATATTTTGGCCAAATCAATGCATTGAATTACATAAATATGTCAAAACAAACTTGTTCACATAGGTTTTAAGCACAAATATCATTAAAGCATACATCTTGTGAACAACATGCCATGATTGTCAACATACAAGTTCTTCATTATTGCTCATAACATGACATTTTGCATATATGACATATTTGACAACTTTTGAGCAACTAAATATATTATCTAAACATATCAAACTTGCTCAAACTACAGAAATTCAATAATCATTTCAAATTCACAAATCATGCTTTTCATCCAATCATCAAGTACAATAATCAACCAATCAAAAATCTTTGTCATGCCTTTTTTGTTCAATCATTCAACTCACAATGCATCAAGAATCATCAACCAAGTGCCTCAATAAAACATATAAATAATTGTAGCAAAAATGAGATTTGAAGAGATAGGATTTAAGCTTACAAAACTCCTTTGCATGAGAGTGCTTGGCCTTGATATGTTGAGTCCACCTTGAGCTATCCTTTGAAGAATTGATGTGATTTGTCAAAGATGGATCCTCAAGCTTTTCCTTTTTCTCATTGGCATATGCAAACTCCATGAGGATGTGTTGAGCATTTAAACTCCATTGTTTCATTATATTCCCATGCTCTAACACTCCTACAACAAACAAATTCAAGCATGCTTTGGTACCCAAATTTTCTTGGGTCCATGAGAGTTAGTGTTCACAATTTTTGATCCTTTTGGGATTCATTTTAAGCACAATTCATCATTATTTATTGCATGCTTTGCCATCCACATCTTTCTAACAACTCTTCCTCTA
The DNA here is from genome assembly GCA_032173925.1 of Heritiera fomes. Classification (NCBI taxonomy): domain Eukaryota; kingdom Viridiplantae; phylum Streptophyta; class Magnoliopsida; order Malvales; family Malvaceae; genus Heritiera; species Heritiera fomes. The sequence goes on along the minus strand of JAPDPM010000001.1, from coordinate 19,159,495 downwards.
AATGTGGTTTTTCTATATATGCATACTTGTGAAGAGTGTCCTATTCTATTGCAAAGTGAGCATGTAAGAGACAAATCATGCATAGTATTTTTGCTCACTAAGAAATTCTTTAGATAAGTTTCTTTTTGTATTGCATTATATCCTAACTCATCTTTGTCAAAGAAAGCTCTTTGGGTCTCTAACATGTGATCTAGCTTTTGTTGACCCATATAAAACCTAGAGAATGAGTTATGCAAATTTAAGTTCTTTTTATTCAACTCATTTATTTCTAAGTTAGCCTCTTTTAATTTCTTTTCAAATTCTAGCTTAGCATTTATCAAGGCTTCATTTTCTATTTTTAATTTAGCAATGATTTTCTTATATTTGGAGTTCATGCATTGAAATTCATTTGCTAAATCATTAAAGGCATTTTGTAGTTCACTAAAGGTATAATCATTATCTTCACTAGAACTACTACTAGCCTCATCATCACTAATAGCCATAAAGCATGAGTAGGCTAACTCTTCATCTACATTTTCCTCATCGGAGCTATCACTATCGCTCCATGCAGCCACAAATGCTTTCTTCCTAGGTTTCCTATCCTTTTCTTTCCTAAGTAAGGGGCAATCTAACTTAGTATGACCCGGTTCATTGCACTCATAACATACTAAGGAGTCTTTTTCTCTTCTACTTGATTCTCCCCTATGATGTCTCCTATTTTGCTCTCTCTCGTTCATTCTCATGAACCTATTGAATCTTTTGACAAACATTGCCATTTCCTTTTCTTCCTCATTTCCACTCTCATCACTATCATCCTTATGAGTGGAAGACTTAAGTGCTACTCCTACTTTCTTTGAAGGCTCTTCATTTCTTTTCATTTTCATTTCATATGTAAGTAAGGAGCCTATAAGTTCATCTAGAGACAAGGTGTTAGGATCCTTAGATTATTCTATTGCGGTTACCTTTGCCTCCCATGACTTAGGCAAGCTATTCAAAATTTTCTTTACCATTTCAACATTGGAATAAGCCTTGTCTAGAGCCTTAAGTCCATTGATTATATCATTAAACCTAGTGAACATTTCACTAATGGACTCATTTTCTTTCATCCTAAATAGCTCATAATCATGTGTGAGCATTCCTACTTTGGTCTCTCTAACTTGATTTGTCCCTTCATGTGTGATGGCTAGTTTATCCCATATTTGTTTAGCATTCTCACATAAGGATACTCTATTATACTCATTGGGACCTAAAGCACAAAATAGGGTGTGCATAGCCTTGAAATTCATTTGTGCCAATCTCATGTCATTTGTGTCCCACTCATCCTCACTCTTAGGGACTTCTTTTCCATTTACTTTTTTCATGGGAATTCTAGGACCATTCACTATAATTCTCCACACTTCATAATCATTGGATTGCACAAATAACATCATTCTAGTTTTCCAATATGAATAATTCTCACCATTGAAGAGTGGAGGTCTAACTAATGATTGTCCCTCTTCTCCTAGGGGTGTGCCTACATTCAAGTGAGCCATTAAAGATCGTTTTGCTCGATAGATGTTAGTCTAAATCAATCTCGAGCCCAAGCTCTGATACCAATTGTTGGCTCTATAGGCTATACCGAGAGGGGGGTGAATCAGTTTTTCACTAACCTTAGGTTTGTTTTTCGGTTTCTCTAAATTCTCTAGCCTATATTGATATTTTCTAAGTTCTCTTAGCTAGGCAATTATACAATATAAATTCAATGCAATAAACACAAATATAATTGCAAGAAAGTAAAGAGAGAAAGGATAGAGAAATGTACACAAGTGATTTATAGAGGTTCGGCAACCTTGCCTACGTCCTCTACCTTGAGACGCTCCCAAGGATTTTCCCAAATTCACTATCCTTGAATTTGTTACACTCCCTCTTTTCAAGGCTCAAGAGAAACCTCTCTCTTTTCTAGGCTCAAGAGTAACCTCTCTCTTTTCTAGGCTCAAGAGTAACCTCCCTCTTTTTCCTAGGCTAAAGAGTAACCTCCCTCTTTTTCAAGGCTCAAGAGAAATCTCCCCTTTACAAGGAATGATATGAGTTTACAAATGAGTAATCAAAGAAAGCCTCTAGATAGGCAAGTGATTACAGAAATTAAGCACAATGAAAAGCCTATACAAGATTTGTGCTAAGCACTACAAGGAATAAGAGAATGATAGATGATGGAAACTTTGTAGCTCTTTGATTTGTTGTTTGAGGCTTGTAGATTTGAGGAATATGAGATTTGAAGTTGCTGATGGTTCCTGTTTCTTTCTTTAGCTTCTAAGCCTCTATTTATAGTCCCTTGGATGTATTCTAGCCGTTGGGTGGAGCCAAATCTCGAATATTACCATTGTCTCACAAAAACTAGCCGTTATAGGCTATTTTCGAGCAAAGGGATCGATCCTGCTACAGTGGGGATCGATCCCTTTTGTTCAGAATCTTGATTCTGGGCTTCAAGGACCTTGGGAAGACTTTCTGCCAAAAAGGGATCGATCCTGCTACAGTGAGGATCTATCCTTTTCTTCCAGAGGGCATTTTTCCTGCACTTTTGGGTTAGAAATGATATGACCTTTGATCCTAATTCAACCCAAAACATTTATAAGTTTTAAGGGAGTTTTTCTTGACTTTCTCAAATGAAAATATTGTCCAAGAAATCATCAAGTGATTTTCTAAAATGTTTATAAAGAATTAAGACCAATAAGAATATGCATCATTAAATCATGGTCTTAATGTTTGATATGAACACTTGAAATGTATTGAGAAAATCATGTGTGATAAGGCAAATTTACAATATGAATTAAAACATTAAAGCTTACTTAAGTTTTTGTCATTTCAAAATATATATTGCAATTTAAAGCTAACAGATATATGTCATGATCCTAACAATGCTTGTGGAATAAAAAAAACTACACTAATTGTGTATGAAATAATTATTCTTTATCAATTCCCAATTAGGTGCTGTTTGATAAACTGAAAAATTAAGTGTTGAAAAATTAAGTATTAAATTTTTAATACTGAATTTAATAAGTATAGAATTTCAATTATGAAAATTGTTTAGTATTTTAATGAAAATTAAGTGCTGAGTATAAATATATTGTTTGATGACAATAAATATTGAATTTTGAAAATTTTGTTATTTTACATTTTTACAATTATTTTCATATTATTTCAAATAAAATCAAGTTTTTATTGATGTATCTATTTTATAATACAAATATAAAATATGAGAGAAAAATATATAACTATTAAATCTAAAAACAAACAAATTTTAAAAAATAATATTTAAATATAATAAAATAATTTTTTTGAAATCAAAAACTCTAATTACGTTTAGATTAAAAAAGCATTACAAATAAAAGTCTCAAATTATTCATGAGATTACTACTTCTTCAAGCAATGAACTGCCAAAATGAAACAAAACAAAAAAACCTTTAGATATCAATGACAAATGAAACACCAAAATAGCAAAAAAGCTGAAAAAAAAGTAATATGCACCATTATATGGTGTCTAAGGCCTGCAGTATATCAACCTTCAGAACTTTAAAGTCTTTAATTCTGAAGTTGAATCAAACCAAGTTATCATCTAATAGTAAAATAATAATGGTAGAGAAACGTTAAGTGTGTACATAAACTTGATGAGATAATTATATAACATTGAGTTTGGTTGGAGTTTGTACGTAACCTGATGAATGCATAGATAATTATGTAAATTTTCTAGGATAAAATAGTCCAATTTATTTTATTTTTATTGATAAAGTGGCTAAAAATTTTCTAAATTAAGTGATAAATAAGTGTTTATCTCCTGATCTTATTCAATAATTTTTCATTGAAAACTTTTTTATCTTATTCAATACTTTTTCATTGAAAATTTTCTTTTAAGTTGATTTTAAAATACATTATCAAACATATTAAAAATATTAAATCATTGAAAATTTTTATTGTCCATTAATTGAAAGTTTTTATTCTCAATGGTTTAACAAACAGCACTTTATTGTTTTGATTAATCTTAACTTTTTTTTAGAATAGCTTATATTAAAATGATCTTAAAAGTGGATATCTTAGGCACCAAAAAAATAATGACATCTCATAATTTTTTAAAAACATGTAATAATTATCTCACACTAAGAGTCAACCCTCATTAAATACATTTATTTACCTACTTAACTCAACTTAATAAAAATTAAAAGCTCGCATAATTAACAAAAAATTATTAATACTTAACAAAAGTATTAATCTAAAAAGTAACAAGAACAATTAATTTATAAAATGTGAAAAGGAATCGTGTTCAACATGTATATTTACGAAAAAATTAAGTATATATATTTGAAAATATCATATGACAAATCTTGATATTTTATTAATTCATCGAATTGTATTTATAGGCTCATTTTCTAATTCAACTTCTAATTCATCAAATTAATTTTTGTTACTTTTAAATTAATCTTTTTATTAGATTTTTTTTAGGTATATATATATATATATCTTTTTCTTAGATATTAATAGCTTTTTGTTAATTATATGGTTTTTAATTTTTTTCATTAATCTAATTTTAATAAGTGAGTATATTGATTTAATAAGAGTTGACACTTTAATAAATTAATTTAATAGGAGTTGATTTGGTGAGGATGAGTGTAATATAATTATTACATGTCGGCTTAATAGCCAAATATGTCCACGTTTGTTACAAAATAGAATTAAATCCTTAAAGTTTAATTGCATGGAAGTTTGTCCTAAATGTTTCAAAATAACGGAATTAAAAATATTTCTTTTAACTCCCTCTAGCGCCATTAAGTTTATTACTGTGCAAGAGTAACGAAAGTTAAAGAATTTAATAGAAATATCCTTAATTCTGTTTTTTTTGAAACGTTTAGAATTAATTACATGTCTTTAAAAGAATATGATATGAGGTGTCATTATTTTATTAGTGTATAAAACACCAACTTTTTAGGATCATCCTAATATAAGTTATTCTTTTTTTACCTGTATTTATCATGTCTTTTATTTTCAATTTATCTTAAATATCATTGTAAATATTTACATTTTTTAAATATTTTAAAAATATTTTTTAAAAAATATTTTCAAAATATTTTTTTAAAAAATATTTTTTACTTATTTTTAATATTTTATAAATATTTTGTAAATATTTTTACATGTTTTTACATGTTTTAAAATATTTTTAAAGAAAAAAGAAATAAGACTAACATGGTGCTACGTGTCAAAATTTTATTAGACGTTCCAAACAATGTCAACATTTTTCAACAGCGTTACTCTTAGATAACAAAGTATCTTATAGAAGTAAAGTTTAGATATCAAAGTAATAACGAAAATTCATTAAGTACCAAAGTAATCAAAGTGGTATAATTTAAGGGTTAAACGATATATTAACTCATTATTTTTTTTATCATTTTATTAGATAATCAAACACCAAATATCTATAAAAAATTAAATATAAAAAATTATAAATAATTAAATACACACATTATTTAGGTCAGCATTATTGAAAGCGAAAGTAAATCGCTTAATAAGTTCAATTGATCTTAATAAGAAAATTTTAGTTGAATTTAACATGTTAGTTTTTAGAAAGAAAGATATCCTGGAAAAATCATTAAATCTAAGAAATGCATATTTCTAAATATTTTAAAATCATTAGAATACTTTTGGAATTGGAAACTTAGTAGAATGTTTTGAAGTTAAAATAAAACAAATTTTTGAGTCAAAACTCAAAAAGAAAGTTTTTTTTTCCTTTTTCAAGAAACAAGTATCGCTACCTTCTATTAAAGTATCAATATTTTATCAATACCCTCCATATAGGTATTAATACTGATATTAATAACGTATTAATACCCTTGTTTTTACCCTAAAATAGATACTCATATCTAATTTTACGGTATCAGTATCCTAATAAAGGTATTGATACCCCTCGCGTTAGACTGTTTCCCACGATCGAATTTTTCTTCTTTCATGCTGGCACTACTTCAAATGATCCCTAAAGGTTCCAACCTCAAGCCTGTTAGCTTTGAAATGTTTGATATGACTTCATAAACTTAAGATGAATATAATTTTAAACTTTTAATCATTTTAGCATGTTTCTAACTTAAGCTTAAATGTGAAAATTAATTATTCAAATCAGCTAAGTGTTTAATGTTTGAATAAAACTCAAATGTGCATATTTCAGAATGTCAAGTCTTTTTATTGCATGTTTAATGCTAGAATGGTTGATGAAATGAAGTGTTTAGAATGACAATATTATGCCTTGACTGCTGAAAGAATTGATACATTTGGTAAATGTATCAATACCGTTTGGTTTAAACATTGACAAGTCTAATGTAAGCATTGATAATCTATTGTTATCCTTGGACAGAAACTAAATGCTTTATTTTCGAATCAATACGTTAGAATTAAGGCATCGATACACTTTTATTAGTTTTGTAGGAATCCTTCATAAAGTATCAATATCTTGAAGGTATCGATACCCCTGAAGTTTAGCAAGTTTCAATGGTCAAATTTTTATGGGGTTTTCTAGTCACACCCTATCATTAACTAAGCACACCATACTTTCTACTCCCACCCCAACCCCACACACATTTTACTACCCACACCCACCGGTCACCCTATTCTACCCCTCCAAACCCACACACACCCAACCCTTCCTAAACCCTCGACACACCAAGTTCTTTCCAAATCATATTCCAAACTCTCTCATTTCCTCAAATCCTTCCCAAATCGTTGAGTTTTTGAAGCAAATAAGGTAAGTATGGCCTCTATTTTCAATTACAGATGTTATATGCTTTATATTTTTTCATTTAAACGAAATACATGTGGAAATTTCGAGAAAAATCGATAATGGTTCGGGTTCGCAGCTCGCGGCAATGAACTACCGCGGTCTTGTAGGTGGCGCGAGATGAAGGTACCGAGATCCATGCAATATCACGGAACCAGGGTGGCGTGGGATTTGTAATCTCGCGACACCATGTGCCGTGAGAGAACAAGACTCGCGGAACCAAGGTACCGCTAGATTTGTGGTCTCGCAGACCCATGGTGCCGCGATTCTTGTGCTCTCACGGCATGTGGTGTCGCGAGATTGCAAGTATCGCGCCACCCTGGTGCCGCAATATTGCATGGCTTACGGCACAGGGTACCGCGAGATTGCAAGGCTCACGGCACCAGGGTACCGCTGTGAGATTGCAAGTCTCGCGGTACCAGGGTACCGCGAGCGAGACTGAAAATGAAATAAATTTTTTTCAAAATTTTTTTATTTAGATTAAATTTCAGTTATTTTTTATTTTTAGTTTAGATTATATATGAAATGGATTAAATTTAACTTATTTTCTAGTTTATAATAAATTGATTAATCGAAATTAAAATAGTTTTCTTCTGTGTTTATACAGATGCCGCCACGTACACGAGGAGCAGGGTCATCTAGATGTGAGAGGAGGAGACGTGCTGAAGCATTAGTGGATTCGAGATGGGTTCCTACTGCGTCTGAGAGGAGGAGACGAGCTCTTGAGGCAGCATATGTTGAGGAGAGACAGGAGTTGAGTACATCTAGTGATGCACTAGATGTGACGCAGAGGCAGCTGCAGAGTACCTCTAGCGAGGCAGCAGCTGCGACTCCGAGGCAGCAGCGGAGTATCTCTGGCGAGGCAGTAGTTCCGGCTCTGAGGTAGCAGCAGACATCTGGCGAGGCATTAGCTGCCGCACAGAGGCAGCAGCGGAGTACAGCGAGCGATGCACCAGCTACGGTGCAGAGGGAGCAGCTGAGTACTTCTGGCGTGACACCAGCTGCGGCACAGAGGTAGCAACGGAGTACATCTAGCGATGCACCAGCTGCGGCGCAGAGGGAGCAGCCGACTACTTCTGGATCTTATCCTGGTGGTCCAGTTGATCCATCTCTGCTAGTTAGTTATGGATCACATGTTGCTGCAGCTATTTGGCAGCAAAAGGTATAAGTGAAATTTATTATATATTTATTGTAATGTAAATTAGAATTTTCGGAGAGATAACCATTATTTTATTTGGTATTGTTTCAGGAGCGAGGGGAACTAAAAGTTATTAATCACGGTTCTAAAATTGGTACATGGCTATTGGATCAGAGTCGGTCACGCATCCGGTCCACGATCGCACGGTCAGGGTTGGAGCCATTGTTGTAGTGTAGATATGTTACGTGCAACAAGACCATTATTACTGCATTTACCGAGAGGTGGCATCTAGAGACGAACACATTTCACATGCCTTTCGGAGAGATGACTATCACTCTAGATGACGTCTCTTCATTGCTTGGCATCCCCGTGGTCGGGAGGACTATATCTTTCAATTTCGTCTCTATTGACGATGCAAATAGAATGTTAGTGCGATTGTTAGGAGTGAGTGAAGAAAAGGCAAAGGAAGAGACGACCGCCACTAAAGGACCACAGGTTAGGATGCAGTGGCTGAGGGATACGTTTAGGATGATTTCCGACTCTGATAGCGAGGAGCAGATAGAGTACGCGACTCGCGCATTGTTATTATTTTTACTTGGTTGCACTCTATTTGCTGATAAGAGTGCAACACGAGTACCAGTCGCATACTTATCTTTTTTGGAGGATCTTACTACCGTGGGTGAGATTGCATGGGGTGCAGCTTGCCTGGCTTATACGTATCGACAGTTGGGCGAGGCCAGTAGAGTGGAGTGCCATTCGATAGCTGGTTATATGACATTGCTTCAGGTATATAATGTTTATTTAATAATAATATTGATTTGCTTGATATTTATTAGATTATGATTTGATTATGAAAATCTATTTTGTTTTATGTAGGCGTGGATTTACGAGCATTTTCCATCGATAAATCCAGTACGAGAGATGACATATAGAGAGTGGCAGCCGCGTGCTCAACAATGAAGGCCACTTAGCTGCCACGTTTCTCTAAAGATACTGAGGGAGCAGCTTGATGACCTTCAGTATCATCAGGTCTGCTGGGAGCCATATGTAGACAGTAGAGAGAGCCATCCATTGCCGGAGATTTCATTTTTTTTGCGGATGCATCAAGTTCAATGACATCGTTGAGCCATACCATCTGGATAGAGTTCTCCGACAATGGGGCTATGTGCAGAGCATTCCACGTCCACCTCTGACTCCATTTCACGCAAGACGAGGACCGAAGCCAGCTACTTATGTCGTGAAGTATATCTTTCAACCTGGGTACTGGGATAGCTGGGATTATCATGTGATTAATGAGGATAGGAGAGGTGCGCGATGCAGGAGTCCTGGAGAGTCTACAGCGGATTACATGATTTGGTATGTGACGATTTCACATCGTTTTCTCCAGGATCCTTCAAATAGATCGACGGCCCAGCACCACGTGATTGATTGGGAGGTTAGTCATTTTTTATTTAATGTTATGAAAATTTACATATCTTGAAATTGATATATTTATTTTTTCATGATTTTGTAGCGCGTCGTGGGACACATACTTGACAGACTTTACGCAGTGGAGGCATGTGGAGATGATCAAGACTTGGATGTTTGGCGGCAAGCTGTGCATGATATTTATGCCATGGTAGTGAGATTACCCAGGCGTACTGTAGTGCCCCGACATCCTCCACAGACAGCATCTTCATCACGACCTTCACGTCCCCTTCCATCCTCAGCTGCTCCACCTTCCTCAGCACGACGACTGCGTTTACCACCAGCACCAGTAGCTAGACCTTCACCAGCAGCTAGACCTTCACCAGTACCAGTAGCTTCAGCACCAGTAGCAGCAGCTTCAGCACCAGCACCAGCAGCTTCAGCACCAACACCAGCACCACCAGCTTCAGCTCCACCAGCTTCAGCAGCAGCTGCACCACCTGCATCTTCCCTACCACCTCATACATCTCCTTCCGTATATGTTAGGCAAAAGAGGAGGAGATAGTAGATTTTGTATTTTATAGTTAACTTAAACTTTTGTCAAAAATTGTGAAAATATTCTTATATATATTTAGATTTCATTTGTCTCATTACTTCGATATGTGCCATCTTTTATTTATCAAACCATTTGAGGCAATCATTTTTTTAACTTATAATAATAATAATAATAATAATAATAATAATAATAATAATAATAATAATAATAATAATATGACAATTATCATAAAATGAATAAAATAGACTTAATTCAAGAAAACATGATTATGTTGAGTTACATAGCATATTAAACAAATGCTTACATTACAACAATGTATTATACTTAGTTAATACATCATAGTTCATCTAGATTGATTGTCTCTTGGGTTGCAACTTCTGTATTTGATGAGAATAATAATTTGAAATCTTCGATCCGAGAGACGTATGGAAGCTCCCACTCTCGAGCGCATTCATGTCGATACCTATGCCAGGTGCATGCGATCGGAGGTATCGGTGCTCTTGGATCCAATAATACCTGCAACAATGCATTATATTTAATTAAATCAAAGTGAAAACAATAAACAATAACAAACTTTCACCGTGATCTATACCTGAACAAAATGACAATTGCTGACAAATCCAATAGTTATTAACTTATGTTGCAGTGAGGGAGGTGCAATAGATCTGAGCGGAAGATATGTCAAGCATTGTCTTGAAGATAAATGGACAAGCACAACGTCATACCGTGAGGATATCAAATGACCCATGTCTGGTAAGGTCATCCTATTATCCTTATACGCCACCGTGTTGAAACACACCAACGATTGCATCAATTCATCAACACGCTCCTGAGATCCATAGAGATATATATATATTCATTTCTATTTAACTCATCCATCAAATCTCGTCGCACTTGTGGCCATGCATCTGCAGTTATACCCAACAACCCTGCTATAGCTCTAAATCCGCAATGTCCATCAGACTCAACATCCACAACATCGTAAATGAATGGACAAATCTCGATGGGAAAGGAATCTGTTGGCTCTATAGGCTATACTGAGAGGGGGGGTGAATCGGTTTTTCACTAACCTTAGGTTCGTTTTTCGGTTTCTCTAAATTCTCTAGCCTATATTGATATTTTCTAAGTTCTCTTAGCTAGGCAATTATACAATATAAATTCAATGCAATAAACACAAATATAATTGCAAGAAAGTAAAGAGAGAAAGGATAGAGAAATGTACACAAGTGATTTATAGAGGTTCGGCAACCTTGCCTACGTCCTCTACCTTGAGACGCTCCCAAGGATTTTCCCAAATTCACTATCCTTGAATTTGTTACACTCCCTCTTTTCAAGGCTCAAGATAAACCTCTCTCTTTTCTAGGCTCAAGAGTAACCTCCCTCTTTTTCCTAGGCTCAAGAGTAACCTCCCTCTTTTTCAAGGCTCAAGAGAAACCTCCCCTTTACAAGGAATGAAATGAGTTTACAAATGAGTAATCAAAGAAAGCCTCTAGATAGGAAAGTGATTACAGAAATTAAGCACAATGAAAAGCCTATACAATATTTGTGCTTTTCTATACAAGGAATATGAGAGTGATAGAAGATATTGAATTCTAGCTCTTGAATTGTTGTTGAGGCTTGAGAATTTGAGAAAAATGAGTATTGGAGTTGATTGAGTAGTTCCTCTTGCTTTCTTTAGCTTCTAAGCCTCTATTTATAGTCCCTTGGATGTATTCTAGCCGTTGGGTGGAGCCAAGATTGAATCTGACCGTTGTATCTCACAAAACTAGCCGTTATAGGCTATTTTCGGGCAAAGGGATCGATCCTACTACAGTGGGGATCGATCCCTTTTGTCCAGAATCTTGATTCTGGGCTTTAGGGACCTTGGGAAGACTTTCTGCCAAAAAGGGATCGATCCTGCTATAGTGGGGATCGATCCTTTTCTTCCAGAGGGCATTTTTCCTACACTTTTGGGTTAGAAATGATATGACCTTTGATCCTAATTCAACCCAAAACATTTATAAGCTTTAAGGGAGTTTTTCTTGACTTTCTCAAATGAAAATATTGTCCAAGAAATCATCAAGTGATTTTCTAAAATGTTTATAAAGAATTAAGACCAATAAGAATATGCATCATTAAATCATGGTCTTAATTTTTGATATGAACACTTGAAATGTATTGAGAAAATCATGTGTGATAAAGCAAATTTACAATATGAATTAAAACATTAAAGCTTACTTAAGTTTTTGTCATTTCAAAGTATATATTGCAATTTAAAGCTAACAATCTCCCCCTTTTTGATATGACAAAACTTAATGTAAATTTGCTTTGAAAATTCTTTGAAAAAATACTCCCCCTCAAATAAAGCAGGATTTTATAAAGCTCCCCCTTAATATAAGCATGGCTTTTGAAAATGAATTTTCCCTCATTATCTCTCCCCCTTAATATCTCTCCCTATATCTATCTCTCCCCCTTTTTGTCATAGCAAAAAGAAGGAAAAATAATAAAAATATGCTCCCCCTAAAATCATGGCTATGTGAGAACAAATAAAAATGCTCCATCCAACAAGAAACATGTTAGTACATGGGACTTATAGCACAAATAAATAAGTCAATATTCTCAAAGAGTATGAAATATTTATGCAATGAATATGACTTATGATCCTATACCAATTGTTTATAAATAATTTTGATACCAATTGTTGATAAGTAATTTTGCAAGAAGGTTTCAATTGGTAAGAAGTTAAGCAAGCACCTAAGTATATCAATTGTTCTCTAAGGTCCAACTAAGGTGCATGGTAATACATCATGATTATGAGCTAAAATTATATAACATATCATATGCATGTGCTCATAAATCATTCTCAAGAAATATTGTGTCTAGAATTAAATCATATATAGCAATTAACTTCAAATTCTAGCACACAAGAGTTCCATGCAAAAATATCCTAAGAGAATTCTTCTCTATTTGTCATTTCAATCTAAAGAGCATGAGAATAATTGTCAATTTAAAGCTCATATCAATTGGCAATTTAGATTTGGCTTACCAATTAGTGAAAATATGGTTGCCAATGATACTAAGTGTTATTTCAATCTAACTACCAATTGTTACTAATGGTTGACTTAAGCATTTTGCATGAATCCAATATCTATGTGTAGTGTGTTCATGTCAAGAAAATAATCATTCTAAAAAATGCAAGAACACAATTACACACATCATCAAGTATGTATATGGATCAATCAATCATTAGCACATTATCATAAGGAATTAATCCATATTCATATTCACAAATTTATACCACATGGAAGATTCAAAAAGCAAGATATTCAAGCAAACACATTTTCTTCCATGGTTTCAAGCCCAATAATCCTATGCTCATATTCAATTTAAGTTCTTAACCAATTATGAGCAAGGAAAAATCCAATATGACCATTTTAATCAATTAATAGCCATATCCCTAGTTGTTATCATCATTTAATGTTCTAGAGGGTATATGCTATTTTAATTAAAATGGTTCACCTAAGTGAATCAATATTATCAAGCTAAAATATATTTTATCATTAAAATCCATAAACTGTGAGTGAGGTTAAGCACATAATATCATGAAAACAACTATTCTCATCTCATAGGCATGATTATTGATTCAACTCAAGCAAGCATGTAAGTTTAACATCAAAACAATCAAGAATAAATGCATGGATATCAAGTTTGTTCAAGTTTGCATTTATCTTTGAGTGTTGGTGTTGTCATTAAGACCCTAGTTCTTTAAGTACAAGGATGATAAAGTTTTATGCATTTTAACATTTAGGATCCATTTACCATCACAAATTATAGGCCAATGACTATTACCAATTGTTGAATTTACATTTGGAATCAATCCACTAGATGTAAAATTATCATGAAGCCTAGTGTGGAATTGATAAGTCAAGCCAATACACATAATCCTATAAGCATGCTTGACTAAGATGAACAAAAGGAATGAAAAATATTCATTATGCATAAGTTCATCAAATTCTCAAATATATCCATAAATCATTGAAATAAATCTCAAAATTATGTTTAAGCATTCATTGAAAGTATGTTTCAAGATTATTTCAAGATTTATGCAATTATGACCATTTTCAATGAGAAAAACGATTTTGCACTTGTGAGCTCAACAAAAATGATATGGATTGTTGAAAGTGATACCATTTGTTGGAATTGATATTAATTGATGATGTTGAGGCATGATATCAATGAAGAATGAGTTTTCATATATTACAGATCATCAAAAAGAAGTTAAAACAATGAATTTTAAGTTGAGAAGAGAGAAAATATCAAAACAATGAAAAGTTCTTCTCAATTTCGATTGAAAACATGCAGGAGTGCCTTTTCTGGCCTGGGGGGATCGATCCTGCTACAGTGGGGATTGATCCCTCATATGTTCTTGCAGATTCTGCAGTTATTTTGACAGAAAATTCATCTTGTGAGGTACCAAAACTCCGTTTTTGAGTAATTTAAGTCCAAGTAAAGGTTTAAACATTTGTAAAACATGATTTTGGACTTGTATGAATGAAAAACCATTTTACAAAAGATTTTGCAATTTTTGAAGAATTTCCACCATAAAATGCATTTTTGGCCTCAAAGGAGGTCATTTTGAGATTTAAGCATGTTTTGACCAAACTAATGAATTGAATTTCATAAATATGTCAAAACAAACTTGTTCACATAGATTTTAAACATATATATCATTAAAGCATACATCTTGTGAACAACATGCCATGATTTCCAACATACATATTCTTCATTAAGGCTCATGACAAGGCATTTTGCATAAATGACATATTTGACAGCTTTTGAGCAACTAACTATATTATCTAAACATATCAAACTTGCTCAAAATGCAGAAAACCAAAAATCATTTCAAAATCATGCTTTTCATTCAATGCATCAAGTACTATTCATCAAACATTCAACAATCATTCATCATGCCTTTTGTTCTATCATTCAACTCACAATGCATCATTAATCATCAACCAATTTTCTCATCAAAGCATAACTAATCAAATAAAAAGTTTAAGGAGTAAGGAATTAAGCTTACAATACTCCTTTGCTTGAGTATGCTTTGCCTTGACTAGTTGAATCCACCTTGTGTCTTCCTTTGAAGAATTGTTGTGATGGATCCTCAAGCTTTTTTCTTTTTCTCATTGGCACAAGCAAACTCCATAGAGGTGTGTAGAGCATTCAAACCCCATTGTTTCTTTGTAACTCCATGCTCTAACACTCCTACAACAAACACATTTTCAAGCATGCTTTGGTACCCAAATTTTCTTGGGTCCATGAGAGTTAGTGTTAACAATTTTTGATCCTTTTGGGATCCATTTCAAACACAATTCATCATTGTTTATAGTATGCTTTGGCACCCACATTTTTCTAACCACTCTTCCTCTAAATGTAGTTTTTCTATAAGTGCACGCTTGTGAGGTGTGGCATATCCTATTGCATAGTGAGCATGTAAGAGATGTATCATGCATGGTATTTTTGCTCACTAAGAAATTCCTAAGATGAGTTTCTTTTTGTTTTTCATTATAACCTAACTCATCTTTATCAAAGAAAGCTCTTTGGGTCTCTAACATGTGATCTAGCTTTTGTTGACCCATATAAAACCTAGAAAATAAGTTATGCAAATTTAAGTTCTTTTTATTCAACTCATTTATTTCTAGATTTGCTTCTTCCAACTTGTTCTCAAATTCAAGTTTGGCATTTAATAGCATTTCATTTTCTATTTTCAATTTAGCAATGATTTTCTTATATTTGGAGTTCATGCATTGAAAATCATTAGCTAATTCATTAAAAGCATTTTGTAGTTCATCAAATGTATAATCATTATCTTCACTAGAACTAGAGCTAGCCTCATCGTCACTAATAGCCATAAAGCATGAGTAGGCTATCTCATTATCTACGTTTTCCTCATCGGAGCTATCACTATCACTCCATGCAGCCACAAATGCTTCTTCTTAGGTTTCTTATTCTTCCTAAGTAAGGGGCAATCTAGCTTAGTGTGACCCGGTTCATTGCATTCATAACACACTAAGTGATCTTTTTCTCTTCTACTTGACTCTCCCCTATGATGTTTCCTATTTTGCTCTCTCTCTTTCATTCTCATAAATCTATTAAATCTTTTGGCAAACATTGCCATTTCCTTTTCTTCCTCATTTCCACTCTCATCACTATTATCTTCAATGACCTCATGAGTGGAAGACTTAAGTGCTACCCCTACTTTCTTTGAAGGCTCTTCATTTCTTTTTAATTTCATTTCATATGTAAGTAGGGAGCCCATAAGTTCATCTAGAGACAAGGTGTTAGGGTCCTTAGATTCTTCTGTAGCAGTCACCTTTGCCTCCCAAGATTTTGGCAAGCTATTCAAGATTTTCTTGACCATTTCTACATTGGAATAGATCTTGCCTAATGCCTTAAGTCCATTAATCATATCATTAAACCTAGTGAACATTTCACTAATGGACTCATTTTCTTTCATCCTAAATAGCTCATAATCATGTGTGAGCATTCCTACTTTGGTTTCCCTAACTTGATTGGTCCCTTCATGTGTGATGGATAATTTGTCCCATATTTGTTTAGCATTCTCACATAGAGAGACTCTATTATACTCATTGGGACCTAATGCACAAAAGAGAGTGTGCATAGCCTTAGCATTCAATTGTGCTAATCTCATATCATTTGTGTCCCACTCATCCTCACTTTTAGGGACATCTTTTCCATTAACTTTCTTCATTGGAATTTTGGGACCATTAACAATCACTCTCCACACTTCATAATCATTAGATTGTACAAAGAACATCATCCTAATTTTCCAATATGAATAATTCTCACCATTGAAGAGTGGAGGTCTAACTAACGATTATCCCTCTTCTCCTAGGGGTGTGCCTACATTCAAGTGAGCCATTTTAGATCGTTTTGCTCGATAGAGGTTAGTCTAAATCAATCTCGAGCCCAAGCTCTGATACCAATTGTTGGCTCTATAGGCTATATCGAGAGGGGGTGAATTGGTTTTTCACTAACCTTAGGTTCGTTTTTCGGTTTCTCTAAATTCTCTAGCCTATATTGATATTTTCTAAATTCTCTTAGCTAGGCAATTATACAATATAAATTTAATGCAATAAACACAAATATAATTGCAAGAAAGTAAAGAGAGAAAGGATAGAGAAATGTACACAAGTGATTTATAGAGGTTCGGCAACCTTGCCTACGTCCTCTACCTTGAAACGCTCCCAAGGATTTTCCCAAATTCACTATCCTTGAATTTGTTACACTCCCTCTTTTCTAGGCTCAAGAGTAACCTCTCTCTTTTCTAGGCTCAAGAGTAACCTCTCTCTTTTCTAGGCTCAAGAGTAACCTCCCTCTTTTTCCTAGGCTCAAGAGTAACCTCCCTCTTTTTCAAGGCTCAAGAGAAACCTCCCATTTACAAGGAATGAAATGAGTTTACAAATGAGTAATCAAAGAAAGCCTCTAAATAGGCAAGTGATTATAGAAATTAAGCACAATGAAAAGTCTATACAATATTTGTGCTTTTCTATACAAGGAATATGAGAGTGATAGAAGATATTGAATTCTAGCTCTTGAATTGTTGTTGAGGCTTGAGAATTTGAGAAAAATGAGTATTGGAGTTGATTGAGTAGTTCCTCTTGCTTTCTTTAGCTTCTAAGCCTCTATTTATAGTCCCTTGGATGTATTCTAGCCGTTGGGTGGAGCCAAGATTGAATCTGACCGTTGTATCTCACAAAACTAGCCGTTATAGGCTATTTTCGGGCAAAGGGATCGATCCTGCTACAGTGGGGATCGATTCCTTTTGTCCAGAATCTTGATTCTGGGCTTTAGGGACCTTGGGAAGACTTTCTGCCAAAAAGGGATCGATCCTGCTATAGTGGGGATCGATCCTTTTCTTCCAGAGGGCATTTTTCCTGCACTTTTGGGTTAGAAATGATATGACCTTTGATCCTAATTCAACCCAAAACATTTATAAGCTTTAAGGGAGTTTTTCTTGACTTTCTCAAATGAAAATATTGTCCAAGAAATCATCAAGTGATTTTCTAAAATGTTTATAAAGAATTAAGACCAATAAGAATATGCATCATTAAATCATGGTCTTAATGTTTGATATGAACACTTGAAATGTATTGAGAAAATCATGTGTGATAAGGCAAATTTACAATATGAATTAAAACATTAAAGCTTACTTAAGTTTTTGTCATTTCAAAATATATATTGCAATTTAAAGCTAACAGAATCCATATATCGAATCTTGACACCTTTACGATATATAGGTAATTTCTGCCTCTTCTTCGGCAATTTCACTGAACTTGCTGTTATGGGTGAAATGGTACTATCATGACCAGACTCGACAAGTGAAATGGTACTATCATGATCAGACTCGACAATCTCAAAATAAGAAGGTTCCCATCGAGTTGATGTGTCCATCTTCGATGCTCGAGCACGACCTTTCGTCTGAGCTTTTTCAACTGGAGGAACAAGGAATGTTGTTGCCAGATCACCTAGTTCTCTCAACTTTTTTTTCAAGACTAGTTTTCCATCAATATTACATGAATCGAACCATTTCACAATTATCTCCCACTCAGCATCCAATGTCAACTGTTGCATGTCATCATATGTAGACTTTGTCAAATCTAATTTCGACCAATGTGGATGAACAGCAGATAAGGGTACTGGTCGTCCAAACTGTATATACTCAGCAATTTCATGCACACATGGCAACCCATGTGTCAATCTCATTACACAGCCACAAGTGTTAATATCAATATATCCATTCTTTACTCTCTCAACCTCCATCAATATCATATGCAAAGCCGACCTTGACCCCAACCCCCGTAACTCCTTGAATAAAGATGGCCTGAAGTTATGTTCAACAACAGTAAGGCTTGCCTCAAATGAAGCCTTTATGTCTGTATGTTGCAGCTCAATCAAGGAGTTTATCACGTTCCAAGATGATTCAAAATCACCTTGCGACGATCCGAGATGTCGTTTCAACCTTGCATGCGCACTCTCCGCTCTACAATAGAAATTAGGACATATATTACTTATCAATTCAAAAATTACTAAGGAAAATGAATGTAAACTTAAAACCTGACAATAAACGTACCTATTTGTTGTTACATTACCGAAATGCATTACTTTATCTGTCCAAGCCGCAACAAATCGCTCCTTATAATTATCCAACCAAGTCTCCTTCACATATTGCAGTGCTTTTGGATAACTATAGTAATCCAAGTGCATTGAACTTGAATGCCTTTCGTACTCTTCTTCTGTCATTGAGAATGTAAGAAGGCTCCATGATGCCATGAATGCATCCCACCTCTCCTTGCGCTCAAATAACTTTTTGCAGTTCGCAAGCACATTCTTCGATATGTGCCATCTACATAACAAGTTGGTTGCAGAGGGAAATACTGCTTGAACTGCATTCATCAATGCCAATTCTCGATCTGTGACAATAACAGATGGTGATGCAACACCTACCATTAAACTTTTTAACATTTGCAATGCCCACGTGTAATTTTCTTGACGCTCCGCCTCCATGTACACAAATGAAACCGAAAAAGTTAAATTCGTTGATGTGACACCAACGATATCGAGGAGTGGCATCTGATATCTATTTGTTTTATATGTACAATCCATAATCAACACATGTGGGAAAGCATGCAACAAGTCTACCGAGGTAGGATGTGCCCAAAACAATTCTTTCACAACATCTGTTGACTCATTAGTCTAATGCCACTCAATGTAGCTACACTCGTTCAACATTTTCATTAATGGTTGCATTTGTGACCTACCAGCTTTCTCAATCAATTTGTAAACATGTCGTGCATTGTAAATGGTCTTCATAACACTTACATTCTTCTCATTCTTGTTTTTCAATGTCATGAGAATATTTCGTGATTTGACCATGTTCTTGGTCATATCAGCTACAACTTCTTTCTCCTCAACTGACAATCTTGCAGCAAATGGATGACCCTCAAAAT
This sequence comes from Heritiera fomes, assembly GCA_032173925.1. Taxonomy (NCBI): domain Eukaryota; kingdom Viridiplantae; phylum Streptophyta; class Magnoliopsida; order Malvales; family Malvaceae; genus Heritiera; species Heritiera fomes. The sequence goes on along the minus strand of JAPDPM010000001.1, from coordinate 19,139,615 downwards.
GTCTCACAGGTGCATGATTATGCATCCCATTTACTACCTGAACTTGCCACTCATCATCCTTTTCTAATTTCACACCTAGTAGCTCGAATGGGCAGCCACATTTCTTTGTTCCAACACCCTTACGAGTTGGTTTATCAGTGCATTGAGCTTTGTTCTTTTTCGACTCTCTAAATCTTCCACTTCGTTCACAACAGAGCCGTAATCTAGGCTTTCTTGAAAAAATTGCTGGTTCAGATCCTTTAATCACAACTACGAATCCTACATTTCTGCCCATCTCCCTTGCCCATGTTATTAACTCTTCTCGAGTAGAAAAAACCTTGTCCGTAGTAAATGACTCAGTGCAATCAAATTGAGAAGACTCCACTGAATGATGATAACTATTAATCTTCTGTTATCCTACAAATATTCAACAAATTATTAGTTTTTTTTACATATCAGTTAACAAACTATTATTAAATAAAAAACTATTAAACATGGTCTCGAGAGTATATATATGGTTAATCTCGGCAACCAAGAGACCATGGTCTCGGCAGGATGCTACCGAGATCACTAATGCAGTCTCTGCAGACCACATTAGTGGTCTCGGTAGGGTGTTGCCGAGACCACATAAGTGGTCTCGGCTGGGTCTGTCGAGACCACACACTCCTCTCGGTAGCATCCTGCCGCGAATATGTAAGTTTTTCAGCAATTTACTGCAGAGAGTGTCGAATTCCAGTATTTTTTTGTCGACAAATGAAAAAATTACAACATTTTCAAGTATAATAACATACCTCTTCAACATTATGATACATTTCTACTAAATTTTCATCCATGAATGATTCCTTGCTTGTATTATCATCAAAATACTCCATGAAACCAATTTTTAGTTGGTTTTGTTTGATTTGAGAATGTTGAACGGGAGAGAATATGGTTTTTGAGTAGGGTTTGCTGATTTAGGGTGTGAGATAGGTTAGGGTAGAATTTTAATATTATAAGGGGTTAATTTTAGAAAAAAAAATTAATTTAGGGTGTGTCTAGCCCGAGATAGGGTGTGGTTAGACACACCCAATTTTTATATCTACTATCAGGAAGAAATTCAAATATCTTAATCTAACTGCCAAAATCAATAAAGGGAGTATAAAAGAAATATTCAATGTATTCAAGTTTCAAGAGCAAACATTATCGAAATTATTTGAAGGAATGGGAATATCATCCGATCTATGCGTGAATTTTAACGTAAGTCAAACTCAGAAGTAAAATTTGTTTGTTAACTTTGGACTGAACAATATATTTTCATAGTTACCAATGTTATACCCAATGCACCTGATCTTGGCACTTGACTTCTGATTTTTGGCGTATGAGCCAAGTTGTCTGCCAAGCTAAAAACTATCATCTATATTATTAAAGTTGTAGAAAAAATCGATACCTCCTGCAGCCACGTCATTTGGCCACTTTTTCCTGTCCTTTGCCCTTCCATATCCTGATTGCCTTCAGCGTAGTTGTGCTGAATCAGACATTTCCTTTTCAGTGGACCCAAATCAGATATTTCTTTTTTTTTGTTCGTCGAATCAGACATTTTGATTACCATTATTTTTGTCCTTCTGTACTTGCTAAAATTCAAAATTTCAGCACTTTTTTTTTTGCGGAACCACCATCCTACTTTCTGTCTCCAGTTTACCAAAACCACCATTCTCTATGAAAAAGAGCAAAACTCTATGGGATAGATCATCTTGCAACGTGAACAACCAAAAACCACCATCCTACTTTTTTTCTTTTCCCTTAAATCCAGATGGATGTATGAAAAAGAGCAAAGGATCTCTGAGACAGACCATATTTTGCAACGTGAACAACAATATCAAAGCAATCAACAAAGACTCACAGAAAATCTTCACCACATAGGACCCTCGAAACCTTTGTGTTTTGGGTTTTTAGGTTGTTTTTTGACTCTGGGTCATTAAGGGTGGGTTTTCAGTAACTTTTTGGAGTTTCTGGTCATGGTTGTTTGATGGGTAAGCCCTCAAAATTCATCGTCATTCCAGTTTTCAAAAGCGGTAGTGGATGGCTTATGAGGTTGTTAATGGAGGATTATCACCGAGGCTGTTTCAAAGAGGGAACCGCTGATCAAACATGGGTCAAGACCTGACTCGGCAACAAAGCATCCAGGTGAGATTTCAGACCATTGCCCTTCTCTTCAAAGGAAGTAAATTCCGTCCTTTTTTTTATTTCCCCTTAACTTTGAGTTGCTATGCTTCTATGCTAGCTATTTTGATTATATTTGTTTGCTATGGCTCTCTCCGAAATATTTTTTTAGATTTGATTACCGAATATTGACATCTAGATTGTGTATCAAAATTGACGCTTTGAAATTTCATTTTACAGGTGTGGGTATTTATTATCATTTTCACTTTTGAAGTTGAATCACTCAATAAAAAAATAATAGGTATGGTGAATCAAAATTTTGCATAATATGTTATTTAGATTTCATTGTAATTTTATTATTGTAATTTAAAACATTTCACTTTTTTACTACATAAAAGTTCTATTTAGAAGTCCATTCTTGAATTTGAAGGATGGTTTTCTTTTATTTGTATAGCTTCAATTGATTTCCTTCTATTTTTATGGCATCTATCATCTATGCAAGTTAGATTTTAATTTAGAAGTTAGTGTGGAGATGCTTTTATAAATTGTGATAAGTTGAAAATTGCAACCAATTATGTGATGATAAGGAATGCAAGCTAGAAGATTATGCATATTGACAAAGAAATTTTTATTGTTCATGTAGGTTATTATTTTAGCAACTTTAATAGAACTTCATGTTGTCTAAGATTCTATTTGATAAATTCTCTTATTTCATTTTGATTGTGCTTGCTTCTTTCATTTAATTGATTATTATGCCACTAAGATATTGCAGGAAAATTTCCTAATTTATGTAAGTAGTTAGGAGATTAACAATTATAAATATGGTGCTTCACAAGTTCTTCGAGTTCCTTAACTTAAAATTCTTCTTACTAAGCTGTCTTGCAATTCTCTATACTGCTTAATATAATTCTCTAGAATTTGAAGTTCTCCTATTATATTTGTTCATCTTTTTGCTTGAATTTGAAGTATATGGCAATTCTTAAGAGTGGGTTGTTCAACTTTCCAAACCAACCATAATATTGCATTGAATATGGTTAGTGCACTCAATTTTATTGTGTGAGCAATTTGCTTCATGATATCGCAATGTCTGTCTTAAACTTTTAAATTTGCAAATAATTTGTTTTTGCATTTTTATTATGTTTTTATTTCCGCTGCATATTCTTCTTTCTCTCTTGCTCTCTTAATTTGACATGTTATTGGATCATAAGTGCTTTACTTCATTTTTTTGCTTTGGACAATAGGGCTTTTGAGTAGATTGGTTTAATTTATTCATGATCATGGAAGATTTCTAAATTGCCTCAATGCATTTTCTTGTCCAGAATGCTTCGTTGCCATGCTCATAACCTCCCAATTCGTGATTGTGAGGTACAAGTTTATGTTCTTAATAGACTGCCTCTGTTTGAGATCATTTATCTTTATTCCATTTTTTCTCACCTTATACAATGTTTTTAATAGACTTCCTATGTCTGTGTTTAGAGAACTTTGAATCTCTGCTCCTCTTTTCCTCAGTTCGTCGCCTGTCTCGCCTCTCTCTCTCTATAGTAAGTATCCATTGCTGTTAACTTTTTATTTTAATAAATGAATTTAGTAATTTGCTATTTACTATAAAATGTTATTGGTGTTTTGCCTTGATGCCATTGGACATCGGATGAAAGAAGAGATATATGAGCAACTAAAAAGTTAATAGCAATGAAACGTTAAAAGTCAAGAATCTTCGTCTCGCCATTATTTGGTATTTATTCATGAGGCCACATTGCCCCCTCCATTTTTTACACCTGCTGCCCTTCAGTTTTGGTTCATTTTGCATTACCTTACAGGGAACAAAAGATTTGTTTTCGTTTGTTCGGGAATTTCCCTTAGTGACAGATCCTCTCTCTGTGTAACACATGTCCTAAAAGGACAGATATTTTGAAGATGGTGGCCTTCCGTCCATTTTTGTTCTCTCTTTGCATTTGGTTTTATCGTTCCCTGGAACCTGCTTTGTTTGTCTTGTGTTTTGCGCCTGAGCTGCCACCATATTCCTTTTTGCTGTATCTGCTTCTCCTTTGGGTGATGAATGATTCACCTCTTCTCTTTTGGAGAGTACGATGCAGCCAAGCTAAATGCCATGTACACCTTCAATTCATCCATCAACTGATTGAATATTGATTTCTTTCTTTCACCTGAGCACGATCTCAGCCTCTACTCTTGAGCGACAAGACAGAAAGATTTCAGCGGACATAAAAAAGACAACAATGGAGACAAAATCTCATCACGTTTTAGAGATCAACTTGATTTTTGCACAAGGCTTATATAGCAATCGGTTAAGCGCCATCTCACATGAAAACTTATGTTGTTCTTTGGGTTGATTCATCCACCAAGCTTCGCACTCGAGTAAATCATGTCGGCCGCGAAAACCCAACCTAGAACGACAAGTTCTCTTCGGAGTCTCACCTGCCTTCCTTTTTGCCAAAACCTCTATTGTTTTCGTAGAGATTTACGCCGTTGGTATCTTCCGAGACAGGCTTATTGGTATCTTTATAGAAAAGAAAATGTTATATTTTAGTATTTCGTGATCTTTTTTTATTAGATCTTATTGTTGTGTAAAATCTCAATTTAAATGTTTTATTAACTTTTTTTTTAATTCAATCCTTTGAAATGTCAGAATGCATTCTACCTAAAATTCATCTAATGCTTTTCACTTTTGTAATTGTTTCTATGCTTCTTAAATTTATTCTTTTTTCTATTCCTATTATTTTTAAATGTGTCATCATCATATCCGACTATGAGTAGATTTATTAGTTTTTGACTCATCTATAATCCTTACTTTGAATGGGATTGAACCAAAAAGTTATATTGGTAACAACTTTTATGTTGTTAATAATCTTTTTTAATGTAGATTTGGTTTTTAAGGCATTGTAGAAGTTGAAAATGATCATTTCCTTAAGACTTTTCATAGGAAATAAGATATTCAATTTATGGAGATGGCAGATCAACGAGTCTGCTTAATTAATATATTATTCCTTTCTTATTATTGTTGAATTGTTGTATTATTTAGATATTTATTATTTCTTTTGAATTTGTTAATTTCATAAACAAAAGTAAATTGAAGTAACTTACTTTATATTAATGTTTATGTAGATCATTAACATGAGCTCTTTCACTCAATCACTAGACTTGCAAATCTATGCTCAATCATCAGGTAAAGCTTTTTAGTTGCTTCAAGCAAGATTACCTTATCTTAAATTTTACATTTTTCTTCTCTTTTTCGTCATGGAAGAAGCAAATGGTATGTTTTTTTTTTGTTGGCCTTCTTTGTTTGTGGCTTGATAGGCTAAGTGTATCATTAACAATTTCTGGCTAGAACTTTTTCTCCCTATATTCTTACGTGTTTTTTCTAAAGTATATATTATATTATTCTCATAATTTTATTCATAGCTCAACTTTTTTGAGGTTTTTCCTCCCCTATCGCTTTTTATTGTTTTCTCTATTCTGATGAATCAATCCTTTTATTCATTGTTTGTATTATAGATGTCTTCTCTTCTATACTAAAGGTTGAGTCTTTGACTTTTTCTCACGATCAAAAAGGGCTGCATAAATTAAAAGATGTTTTGCGAAGTTCGTAACGTTCAAGGTTAGTTTTTATTGTTTAAAATGAACAATTATCTATTGACGTCAACATTAATATTCTTTTATTGGTATTTATTTCTTTATTTATGAATTTTTTTATTTTAGGGTAACCAAACTATAAATAGAATTTAATTTTAAAGAAGAAGTTTAAGAAGAGTTTTGTTGTTTCAAAGGCCTATGTTGTTTCCTTGTTGAGTTATTGAAGTCTTCTTTGTCTAGGTAATTGCAAGAAATAATTTAGAATAGAAATATATCAATATTGTTAGTGACTGATACTTGAAAAATATTTTTTTATGATATTTAAATTTAGTTTCTTTGTCTGCATTACAAATTAACGGCACTCATAGCATAAATATGGATTTTATGCTAATCTAACTTTACTTTTTGATTCATCTTCAATGCTATTACTATAGATGATGTTTTCACAATTTTAATTAAAAGATTTATATTGCATTCATATTCACATGATAATTATAGATTTGAATTGATTTCATCTTGCATTTATGTTCATGTCATAATCAGATTTATAGTTTGAAAAATTTATTTATCTAACTCTTATTTAATATAAATTGATTTAAAAATATATTTGGTTGTCTGTAGAAGCCAAAAGTACCACTAACTAAATTCTATCAAGTTTGGGTGTTGCTTTTTTCAAATAATTATATACTTGCTATTTCTTATCCCAACTATGCATAATAATTTTCTTAAGAGGTTTAGTTCAATATTTGAGGATTTTATGGTTGAAGTAAATCAAACAGGAAGCCTATTACATATTTGGTCAGATTTCCATGGATGTTTTTGTCATTTCGTATTAAATTATTCTTCTAAATGCAAATGTTTTTCACATGCTTCCATTTTTGAGTTTAGGTCTTTTTTCCCTGCTCTTTCTCTTACTTTCTATTGGTGATTGCTTGAATTGATGCAATTCATTCACTTTGCAGGTATATTTTACAATTTATGAGCAGCTCAAAAGAGATTCTTTGTTCAAATGGTTTGTTCCTAGCCTATAGAATTTACAGTTTAAACTAAATTAGACCATTCCTCTTTTTAGATTTTTTTTCTTTTATCTTTACTCATCATCTTGCACATTTTCTGTTTAATTTTTGACTTAGTTCTCCTCCTTAGTGCATTGTGCAGATGAGAATCTCCATCTCTCAAGGGGTTTCTTTTTAATGTCTTACTTCTTCTTCAATTAATTAATTTGTTGAGGTATTAAATTAATTGATTCAAGGCTACATTTTAGGAAATCTTTAGTCTTGGTTTCATTTTTCTTTTCATTATATGATATTTACCATGAAATGTTGTTTTTTACATAATGTGTTACAAATTTTTCTCATAAACTAATATATATATATATATATATATTAATAAATACACACACACGTATATGCATAAAAGGATAGCTTGAACGTTGATGATTTCGGGTTCTTCTCATTGATTCCTTTATTCTTTGTTTACCTAATTGCCATAATCATAAATTCTTGGTTTTAGACCAAACTTTCCTTGGACAACTTTTCAGCCTATTTCAAAAGTCTCAATTACAAAATAGAATTCACACAATGAGTAAGCTCTTTTAATTAACCATTTAATCTGTATTATTTTGGCTCATTTAATCATGTTAACTAACACTTAGGCTATCTATTTTGTTTCTATTTTTTGTTTCTAAATACGAAATCAGAGCAACCCCTGTTTTCAATCAAGACATGGCTCTGGTGAGGGTTTTTTTTTATTTTCTAATTTTTGTTGCTTTTGGTAATTTAGCTATCAAATGAGTGGAAACGAAATGGTTAGAAAGAAGTGATTTTAAGTTGAATTCAAAGTCAAACTTTTAAGTAGAATTTTGGATATAAAGGACATGGAAATGAAATTTTACTTTGATAAAGTGGTTTTGATTTGTCTCGCTAGAGCTCTTAACTATTATGCTGGAGTCATATTTGAAGCTGCTTTCGAATGAGGAGTGAGGATTACTAAAATGTTTTGCCTGCATATCTTTCATGTGAGTTTTTTTTGCTATGCTTCTTTTGATTAATATATGTTAACAATTTTACGTTGTGCTTTAACCATATTGCTCAAATTTGAACTGCTATATGCTTTTATAGAATCTTGGAGTTTGGACTAATGTAAATGACTTGGATTTGCTTTTTGGTATATCTTCATTTAGGATGCAAAAGATTAAGAATTTCTTATGTTGACTGGAAGATTGCCTTTCTAAGGAACAAACTGTCAGTAGTGTAAGAATATTTGAAATTCTCTTTTGCTTCAACATTTGATAACTTCAAAATTTTCATCGGTCTTTTTTGTACTGCTAAAAGATTTATACTATCTTTAACATGAAATCATCAGATTCTAAGATGATCAAGATTTGGGATAGGAAGTTGAGCCATGGACATGATAAGAGAGCCCTAAAATTTGACATGTCGAAAATAAGATCATTGCGATTCTCATTTTATATGGCCTACCAAGGTGTGTGTGTGTGTGTGTGTGTGTCTATATATATATATATATATATATATATATATATATATATATATAGTCGTTGGCTTCTATGATCATGATCAATTCAAACTAGAACTAATGTCTGCCTTCTTTTTTAAACACACTTGAACATCAGGCAACCCTTGAAACAAACTACAATAAGAAGGTGCCCTCAAGTTCTATAGCTATCATGGTATCTTTGTGAATGGTAGTCATAATTCAGTTCTTTATTTGATTCTTAGTTTCAAAAAATTTTGATTAAATTTAATTATTTTGATGTGAGATATGAAGATGCAGCTAGAATAGGATATAACTTTGCAGAGTAAAGTTATAATAAGACAACAACTCATTTAATTGCTTTATTGATGGAATTTCATAGGCACATCAAATGCTCGACTTGAATCAATAACTTATGAGAGCATGTCATAGATCTTATCATTTTTTCTTGTTGTATTTTATTATATTTATGATTACCAATGCATTACCAGCATGAAGCAGCTAGAAATGGTATTAGGAAGCCAGATGCATCCAGAGCTAGAAAGAGCTATCTAAGGTAAATTATTTTACCATATTCACTGGAAATGCTTTTAAGAAGTCAGTTAATGCATAGTTCTATGGTAATTTGAGTCTTATGTTGAAAAATAGAGGATTTTGGTTGAAGAGGGGGGTTTCTTTTGCCTTAATTTAAGTAGGGTTTACTTGCAACTAATGAAAAATGTGTAGTTGAGTATTAGTCATTGATATTCTTTTTGTCTTTTGGAATTGAAGAGGTGAATATAAATGGAATGAATTTGTTGTTTCCTGGTGTTGAAGTTGTTTATATTTTAATTATTAGAAGGAAAAAAGTGTCAGAAGAATGCAGAAGAAGAAGAATTGATAGCTTGATTTTATTTTTGCTGATATGAGACCTTGGAGATTGAATTATATGTTTGCTGATATTATATGTGCTATGCGATTGGTGAGGTAAAGTTTTGTAAAATTTTTAGAGAAGCAAAGGAACGTTGAATGTCTTGGCTTAAGCAAGGGTGTATAGATTGGAGAATTTTATAAAATGGTAGTAGTTTGGCTGCTTATTATGTTTTGGTAGAGAGAATCTAATGGATTTTATCTGTATTAGCGGTTATTTTTTTTAGATTATTAGTTTAGATGATGTTTGCATGTTTGTTGATGTTTTAAGCTTATATAGGTGCCTAATGTAATCTATTCCTACTGATCAAAAAATTTTTGGTATGACAAAAGATAACTCAATTTTCTAATGTGTTCTTCTCTGAGTAAAGTGGTAAGTAAGAATTTTACAGGTGGCAAAATTTTTATTTGTTTCTTAGCACATTATTTTTAACTTTAGGGAATTTAGTGATTTGATTTGTATTAGCATTTATGCTATTGTGAATTTTGTAAAAATAGTATATTTAAGGTATCGTTCATGATATATATATATATATATATATTTATATATATATATATATATTAATATATACATAGAGATGGTAGTTAAATCATAAGTCAACTCTCATAAACATTAGATGTTACTTGCACTAGATGTATGTGATTTTATATTTTGTAACTTTTTGATGTAGTTTAATCGTAAGTTGGCTCTCATAAACATTAGTTGTTACTTGCACTGGATGTATGTGATTTCAAATTTTGTAACTTTTTGTTTCCTTTGAACAAATTATCCATGTTTTTAACATGTGTATATTCCTATCTCATTTAGTTCCCATGCTTCGAGATTTTCTTATACTCATTCAAGTTGTGTTGATTTTCAAACACATTTTTCATTCAATGGATGCATTTATAATTTTTTGGTTAATTTTTTTACTCCATTTTCTCCATAATCGATATAATTTTAATTGTTAAATCTTTTCATTCATGGCAAGAAAATTTCTTGCCTTGGAATAAATAAAAAAAAAAATTGAATGGTGAGATCTGATTTTTTTAGCATGATTGCATTGAAAGATACAATTATTTGATTTTATTAATGTTGATCCGGTAGCAATGCACCGGGTTCATTTTAGTATATATAAAAGTTGTAAAGCCACGTGCACTCACCTTCACCCACGTCATTTTTTCACCTTAGCCTGCTTTTACCCTTCAGCTATCTCTCCTGTCGTAATTTGTTTCTGTCTATAGGAGGAATTTCACTGAGGTTAGTCTTACACGCGCCTTTGTTTTCGCATCATTTAGTTCAGTCCAACGTAGCTTCTACCACTACATTTTTAGTCTGTCTCTTGCGTAACCTCTCTTGCAGTACAGGCTTCCATGGGCTAGCCCCTTTGTTTGCTTTGCGCTTTCGATGTCATCTGTATGGTATTGGAAATCGTTTTGCCTTTTGATTGTACCATTCTTATACCGTGCTTTCATCACGTACAGTTTTCTCTGTCGGCTCTTTGTGTCTCTCTTTCTACAATTTCCTCCTTCCTTTGTACTCTGTTCGGAAATCCAATTAGTTCGTACTCTATTTTTATTTCATTTGTCCTTACATCCTACTGTTTTCAATCTCTTTGATTGGTTTCTCGCTTGGTGATTTCCTGCTGGATTTTTAGCTTTTGTGGGTTCTGTTCATGCTTCCTCGTCTTTTGTCTGGATGAGTATGGGGCATGGTTCCACCATCTGAACGAGAAAGCTATGGTATAACTGCGCAATCCAAAGCAACCATAACAGCCGACCTTTCCTCTCCCTCCACACTAAAGCTGAACAAATACAGCTCAAGAACGACGGAGTCTAAGTCACAAGGCGGGCCCTAAGTGATGATATACAGCGTAGTATTATCGGAAAGCGACATGTTGAAAACCCAAGTGGGAATTTCTATTCCCGTATGCTTTGAGTTTATTCTGAATCAAAACTCTTTGCATGACCTTAATAGATTGGGGTTAATAAAGCTATTCAAAATCTTTTGGATATATGTGGAGCAGTCACTGCATTATGGGTCACCCATCGTTTAGCAGAAGTTGCGTATGGAGATGTTGTGATATACATGGAAGATGGAAGATGGAAGAGTCATTATGCATGCTGGTAGTCAATGTTTGGGTATGCTCTTTAAGAAGCCTGGAACTTTGTGTGCATCTTCTGTTGACCATTCCTTGAATCTTTTGCTAAAATGAAAAAAGCTACAAACGGATGTTGATTTTAATCTATTCTTTTTGCTTAGTCACTCCGTAGCTTGCCTTCTCTTTACTTGGCAGATGTTCCCTATGTGTAAATCCAGCAAGCAATGTATGTTTTGAAATGAAAAGCAAAACAATTGTCTGATGTCTTCAATCATATGTATCTATCTTTTGCCTTTCTTTTTTTTGCTAATAAAATTGTTAAATGCTCATTATTACATACATCTCTCAGCATGATTTTAAATCCCATTACATGCATAAGCTATTTGTAATTGAATATCAAACACACAGAAGGAAACAGATAATTATTTCAGCTTCTCAAATTATTTTATATAAATTAAACTGAATTCAATACACTTATCTAAGATGATAAAAAAAAAAGGAGAAAAAAATGAAGGGATCATTGATTTCAGGAACAAAAAATAAAATGACCTAAATCATGGCTTATTCTTGATTCTTAAACGTAGGTATCCAATATACCTCTCTTTGTACTTTGCTACTTATAGATATTTCAAAGACCTTTTGTGCTTTTAATGTTGGATCTTCCTTTTTTTTTTTTCCTTTGCATTTTGATTTGCCTTATCTTGCACCCCTCTCAACTCCCTATACCCGCAGCAAGGCGCGGGTCTTAGGCTAGTTTTATTCTTTCTTGACAGTTACATGTCTAACATGTTGCGGCAAGTTTCCTTTTATTAAGATCAGTAAACTTTGATTGTCAACGGTCTTTGATATATCTCTTTGACTTTGGGTAGACCTTTATTTTGTATTTCGTCTGTTTTAGTGAACCTCAAAAGAATTTCTTTTGTTCTTGGGTATCAAGGAAATGCAGACTATATATTGAACAGCTGGTGGTTTTCTTATCATGCTCACATCTTGAGTTCTGAAACAACTGTTACTTGTATTGGAAATGGAAAAATCCAGGGTTCTTGGCCTTATGTTGGCAGTTCTAAGTGTCATAACTAGTGAATATGCTTGTAATTGCTCTGAATTGGACCCTGATGCTCTTTTTGACTTCGGAAATGACCTCAATGATCCTGAAAACAGGCTCTCATATGGAGCATTGCAAGGAAGTAACCCCAGCGGCCAGAGGCAAGGAATCGATTGCAACAAGAACGGAGCCGTGGTCCTGTTTGATCCTTGCAGAGCATACCCTATAAATTCTGAATCTTCAAGCAGGTATGTTTTTTATAACTTGGTTGGGGTTATGAGTCCACTACTGAAACTCAAGTTTTTGGAATACTTAGATTCAAGTCTGCACATCTTCAATGAGCTGGACTTAGTTGAGTTACTCCACCAAGTATTGGCAATCTTTCTAGCTTGCAGCTTAATGCTGTCCCTATAAGTTTTGGAGCTTAAGCTTGGATATATCTTTGCTGTGAATGAAGTTGACCCCTCCATGGTAGGTTCCGGCTTGATTTGGATACTGAATAAACTGTTTGACAAATTGGCTGCTGCCTAGCAAAATAGTGAAATGATCAACTTCATGGAACCTCTGGGGAATGCTTTACAGTGCCTAAAATGAGATTTACCTGCTGATGATCCATGTCATTGTGATAAAAGGATAAGCTGTATGAAAACTTCTTTGCATCAATCAATCACAGCATCAAAAGATACAACCTCAATTAGGTCTGCCTTGAAGCTTTTCATCTGGCCCATCAAGTGCAAGCTAGTGTTCTGTTTTTTGTGGGTCAGCTATGAATGTAATGTTTGACATAAGTTGAATGTAAAACATACTTATCTCGTAAACATGTCTTGTAAACATACTTTTGTACTAAATCAGTTGTAATAACTTCTTGAATTTTGAATAGAGTTCTGTTTTTACCGTACAACGCAACTTTCCTTTTTGGCGTTTCTTAAAGTTCTTCCAAATGCTACTATAATGTCTTCAAGTTCCCATCAATCTCGTGAAACAAAATGAAAAAGGGAAGGGCAACTTATTCCATTGAACATAGTTAATAAGCATTTTACATGAACATGTTTATTGTACATACCCGACTTATAGACGACTATTACAAGCTTAGAACTAAACATGACAATAACTTCGATAGCAGCCAACACAGCAGATATATATAACACTCAGAATGATGAACTAAACCCTAAAATTAAAGTGCCCTGTTATTAATAGCAATTTGCTTGACTGGCCGAGACATGCCATGATTCAGCCACTAAAGAAGTTCTTCTCCTTCAAGCTTTCAACTGTATCCTTTATACTCACCTCAATAGGAGTAAAGTTAATGCCTAGACTTTTTGCTCTGTCCTTGGACACCTGAAACACTGGTATACCTAGCTTCTCATCCGCACATCTGCCACAAATATTAGCTTCTGTTAATAATCTGTATATGGAGGCTATAGTTGAAAACCAATCCTCCCCTAACCCAAGATGGGGGCTATAAAAATAAATTGGACAGGGTAACAGAGTCTGCAAATAATATTCTATTATAACTGAGACTGGCCTCTGTAAACAAAAAAAGGGTGAAAAGTTGTAAAATTTTCTTATTGAGCACAAATGAATAGGATTACCAATTATGTCCTCATTTAAAAACCTAAAGATGGTTGGAAAAAAAATATTTTTATGGCAATGTAATGGAACATAAATAAATAAAAACACAAATTGTAATATGCAATAGGCAGTGCAGAGACATAATTGAAACTTAGTTGCTTCTGCCAGCGATCAGAAGTTTACACGCATTAAGTTCATATCAGTGAGACTTACTTTTCAGGAAGACGAAGAGCAGGGTAAAGCTCATGCAAAGCCTGCACAATGTCTGAGCAGTGCATAACTCTCTCAACTAAAGGGTATCTTCCACAAGCTGAAGAATTCTCAAATGCTAGTACGTGTGCGTTGGCAACATCTCTAACATCTATTAATCTATAAGTTGTATTTGGAAATGTTTCAGCCCCTGCATCAATAGGAAAATTTCAGGAGGAAGTATTAGGCAGGCTTGTAAGCTGAAAAAGAAGATATTAAAGATTCACTTAAGTGTTATCTATGAAATGTATTTGAACTGAGTACTTTATATTTGCAAGAAATTGCTCAATAAGAGAATTATTCAAAGTAAGCTTCTTTTTCTTTCTTGAAGTGTTTTTCATATTTACACAGTAACAAGTAGTCACCATTCCTGTTAAAACAGGGAATATTAGAGACCCAAGCAAAAAGACATGCAATTTTAGTTATTGAAATAATGACTAAACGAATGACAATGAAGCGGAATGACAATGCAGCAGAACAACAAATCATTCCCAGTACAATTAATGATAGGAAGTTTTGAAAAAGAGAACATAAGCACTTTGATTATTGCTACTCCAATAGCTTGGACTGAATTTACACAAATTTGGCCAGCACGGTAGATTGTTTGTTATTTACCACCTCTTCCTCAAAAAATTTTATCCAAATCCAGTAACCATTCATGTCTCCATAGTTTGACAATTTTCATGATCTGATATACACTGCGTGGTACTGCTAAGTAACATGATTAGCTCATACTACAAGTTTCCACAGCATGTGATGATCTATGTCTACACTCTTTTTGTTCAAGCTCTAGAAATTCCTCTTAAATTTACTTATATATATATATATATATATATATATATTATAAAACAGTCCATTTTGCAATTTTTAATTTTGACATTATGTATACTCAGACTTGACTTTTCGTTTATGTTTAGTACTGCTTTTTGAGCAGGAAAAAAAAAAGAAAAAGAAAAAAGCTAAAGCAAAAAGGAAAAAGGAAAACAAGAGAAATAAATTTTAATTCAGGATGTAAACTTTCTCTTCTCAGGTCACCATACCCACAATAGTTGCTAAAATGAATAATATCCTATCAGCTAAATCTAGTTGGAGAGTACCATTAATAAGTTTCAATATTGGCTCCACGCTTGTATTAACAGTTGGCTGTAAGAGAGGTCCAATCACCAACCCTGGGTTGATCGAAACCATGTCAATGCCATTCTCTTTTGTATACTTCCAAGCAGCCTCCTCAGCTAACGTCTTAGAAAGCACATACCAAAGCTGATGAAAAACAAAGAAAAAAAATGATAAATAAAAGATTCTATCATGCCTCAAAATTGTCCTTCCTGCAGCTATAAGAATGGAATTTATGTCTAAAAAGAATTGAATTAAGCATCATATTACATGTTTAACCCTCAATTCCCCCCGAATGAAATCATAATAGAAGCAGGAAAGGAAAAAGGAGCTAATAAGCATTAAAATTAGAGATTTGCAGTTACATCAGAAGAATATAATTCTTTAATCACAAGAAGAAAAAAATAGTCAAGGCAAATCTCTAGATCAAGCCCCTTTCTCATACAGGCAGCATGACTTCATTTGGTAGATTAAGAAAATAATACTCTTAAAGCTCCAAATCTTTTGAATGAGATCAATGTCATAGAAGTTAACAAATTTGCATACCTTTGATTTCTCACAAAAAGTGGGATCTGAGAACCAAGTATCATCAACTACAACATCAGGACCAAGAGGCCTTCCGTTAAACACAACAGCCGCAATTGAGGATGTTATAACCACCCGTCTAATCGATGGAACCTTAGCACATGACCTAAGAACATTAAGTGTTCCCTTCACAGCTGGGTCAATCATTTCAGCCTGTTACAGAAATGTCAAATAATGCATCAATTATCAGCATTCCATTGCAACATTTGGGTAATTGGAAACATAAGCATGCAAAATCAAATCTAGCCAATGAACAAAAAAAAAAATCAAATCTAGCCAATCAGAACCAAAATTCAGAGAGTATACACGTTTGTTTCTTTGCCATTTGCAAGTTGATTCAAAATGCAAGTATATTATTGCTGCTTACAGCAACAATTGTCAAGCAAAACCAGAGAAAGTTTAAAAGACCAATAGTTACTTCAAACTTCAAAGAATCACAAGATAATAAATGAGCCTAAAAACCACCACTTTTAGAAAAGGTTCGTGGAATTTGAATAAATACGTGAAAGAATAAACTTGTAGGAGAAAAACATATTGAACCATGTGACAGATGAGCCAATTTAATTACTAAAGTTCATCTGTAATGACATTTAAGAACAGCCCAGAGGCATTTTATCCACATGCCAAAAAAAATCAGAAACTACATAAAGAATTAAAATGGTAGTAACTAATTGCAAATATTCATACGCTAAACATGAAAATATGCAATTAGAGAGAGAAGGAAAAGCACCTGAGGATCCGTGACATTGTTATAAAAAGGAGATGCTGTGTGGAAAACTCCTGCGCATCCATCAACTACCGAATCAAAAGCTCCCTCGTCTAGTAGCTCTGCCTTGAACAAATGTAGCCTTTCCTTTGCTCCATCAAGTGCAAGTAAGTGTTCTGATTTCTTTGGATCACCTATAAATAAGTGTATAGAACAGTTAATTACATGGAAAAACGTATTAATCTTACAACTTCATCACATTAAACATCAGTGCAATAACTCCTATATATCTTTAATAGAGAGTTCAGCAGTTTTCTGAACCTAAGAACCAATTATAGCAGCTGATACACAGGTGATCAGTTAAAGGTTAAAAGACAGTAATGAATAAGTTTCAATTTCGATAAAAAGACATCGGAAAAATATTATGGCAATTCCAGGACATTAGAGAAAGAAAAGTGGGAAAGAGGGAAACAGCATGAGATATTTCAGGATTAACTCAGCTATGATTATAAACATAATAAAAAAGAAAAGAAACACACCAAGATAATAATTTTCTTCAAACAGATGGAGAAAGGCTAATGTACTTCTCAAGAACCAACACAAGGATTTTTCATCCATAATCATAACAACCCAGATAGGTTAAATACATACAAAGCCAATATATATACATATATATATATATATATATATATTTATAGACACACACACACACATATATATTTTCACTTCTTTCATTTTTGATTTCTCAAAATCACTTCAAAAAAAATTTGAAATTTGGGAAAAGTCCAGTAAATGTTATATTTGCAGTCCACAATTAATAATCTAATCTAAACCCTTTCATAACAACCGAGATAGGTTAGGCACATACAAAAAAAAAATCGAAACCTCCTGTCGCCATGAACTTAAGAGTTAATCATCAAAATCGAACATTATTATGACAAAAACAAAACTGATCAGACATTTTTGAGATATACCCAAGAATTAAAACAAATAAAAAAGGATTAATGTGCATGTTAAGATTAAAGGTTAGAACTGACTTGGGTCACGAACAGTGGCTTTGACAGTGTAACCACGTTGGAGTAAAAACTTGACCAGCCATGAAGCTATGTAACCTGATGCTCCTGTTACACATACCACCTTCCCAGTTCCACTCATCTCTCTTTCTTTTCTTATTCTCTGGTACTACTTCGGTTGGGACTGTGAGACTGAAGCCAAGGGACAGAGGGAGATTCTTTTGTACTCTATTAGAAAAATCAAAGCCAGCCGTTTTATCATTTTTGGAATATTTCAATAGGCAAAAAACAAAATGAGCACGTAATTAGACCCGTTCATGACCGGCTGACAATTGTTGAACCCGAAAATTAGTTTGACTTTTAAATTAAACAAAAATATTAAATATAATAAATGAATTTTTAAAAAAATATGTTCAATAAATTTTTGAGCCACTTTTATCATTTGAGACTTAAGTTCGATTTGGTCTGAAAATAATTAATATTAAAAGTTATATATATATATATATTCATTAAATATAATTTAATTATATATATAAAATATTATTAATTAATAAATATAATTATTTCTATATTTAATATAAAAATTAACGTATAAAATTTGATAAATTAAATTAAATTTTAAAAAGAATAAAAAATTAAAAACAAGTAAACAAAAAAATATATATATATATATATATATATATATATATATATATATATATATATATATCCGGGCCGGATAATATCAAGTCCTTCTAAGTTTGTATAATAAATTTAAAAATAATTTTAGGCTAAAAAATTAAATCCGAATAAAATGATTGGATCAGGCTCTATTTGTATATAATTTATTAATATATAGCTTAGGCTTGGCTTAAATCAAATTTGTTCTGTGGACAATTCTACACATAGTATAAAAGCAATGATTCTCTAGGGCAGAAAATTATAAGTATATTTTTTTAAAAAAAATTATTTAAAATTTTTAATTATATGTTAAAAAATGTGAATGTACTCTGAATAAAAAATATATACACACAATATTAGGATGTAAATAAAATTTTTATAATTGATATTTTTAGACAAAATTGGTTAGCAGGGACGGTTTGATTGTTATTTTTGTTAGCACTGATTTTGCTTTTGCAATTTAAAGCAAAAGCTAAGCTGCGTTTACATCTATATGAATAGAAGGTAAAATTAGTTCTCATAATATTAAAAGAATGATAGTTGTGAGGTTAGTTATTATAATAGTGGTAAGATTAAAATTAATGGTTGAATATGTCTTTTGATGCAAATGGAACAGTGATAAAAAAAGTGGAATGTAATGATAAAATAAAATAATCATTAAGTATATTAGATTAAAATTTATATAAAATAAAATTCATAATAAATATTTGATATTTATAAAAATTAATAAATAATTAAAAACTACTCAAATTATATTTATCAAATAATAATTTATTAATAAATAATATAATTTTTTTTGAAAAAATAATACTACAATTGCTAGTTTATAAAAAAATTATTAATATTTATTTACTTAATTTTTATGCAATTAATTATTTTAATTAATTACTTAATTATAAAGATGATTAATTTTGTTCATTTACTTGTGATTTATTTGATAATAAGATTATTTATTTATGTATTTATTATTTTTAAATATTTATTTATTAATTATTTTATTATATAAATATAAATTATTATTATTTCTTATAATAAATTTATTTGAAAAATATTAACAGAAAAAATAATAAAAGAAATAAATCAAGTATTGTAAATGGTAAAAAAATTCTCCTTACATTAGGAAATAAGGGTGAGCAAGAATTGGGCACACGAGCAATTGAAATGATCCTATCTGTTCATTTACCATAAGTCCAAATCTCACTGATGGTCAAATATTTCTTGCTTGTTAACTTTGAAGTCAACGCTACAAGAAGATTTTGCTTGTTAACGTTGCATCCAAAATTCCCAAGAATGTGCAACTGATCTTGGAACATGACATCCGATTTTGGTTCTTTGAAACCGCGTTGTTTACCAAAGAGAAGCTCTTTAGTATTATATTGTTCTCTTGACAGCTAATGCTTAACATGTTGCTGCTTATTTCTTTTTAATTAGATCAACGACCTTAATTTTCAACCTTCTTTTGTCTGTTACAGATTCCTTGTTCAATATTTTTTTTATATAATATGTACAACATTATCAACTCTCTTAGAAAATGCTACATAAATATATAGAGCCTTGGACGTTTTCCTTTAAAAAAGGGTTTCCATGTTTTCTAGTTATTCCTTCCAGGAACCTCGATCAAAGGAAATTCTTTATATCTTGCGTATCAAGAAAAATGCAGACTATATACTGACAGCTGATGATTCAATTAATACTACTATGTTCATAGCTTGAGACTTGTAGTGAAAATGGAGAAATCTATTGTTGTTGGCCTGTTGTTGGCGGTTCTATGTGTCATAACAGGTGCATATGTTTGTACTGGTGATTCCCACTTGACAAATTGCTCCAAATCAGACCTTGAAGCTCTTTTTGACTTCAAAAACGGCCTTAGTGATCCTGAAAACAGGCTGTCCTCATGGCAAGGAAGCAACTGTTGTCAGTGGCACGGAATTGGGTGCAACAGTAGCACTGGAGCTGTCAACATGATTGATCTTCACAATCCTTACTTTACAAATTCAGAATCTTCAAGCAGGTATGGCTTTTGGAACTTGAGTGGTGATATCAGTCCTTCACTGGCAAAGCTCAAATCCTTGCAAAATTTGGATTTGAGTCTAAATACCTTCAATGATATCTCAATTCCTGAATTCTTAGGATCATTGAACAATTTGAGATATCTGAACCTCTCAAAAGCTGGATTTATAGGTGTAATTCCAGCAAGTCTTGGACACCTCTCTAGCTTGCAGTTTCTTGATGTTTCTTCTGACCTTGGGAGCTTAAGCTCAAATAGTCTTGAATGGGTAGCTGGTCTTGTTTCCTTGAAACATCTTGCTATGAACGATGTTGACCTTTCCATGGCAGGTTCAGGCCTGGTTGGGATGTTAAATAGGCTTTCATTTCTGACTGAGTTGCACCTTTCAAGATGTCAGCTCTCTGGTTCCATTTCTTCTCTTAACCCTGATAACTTAACTTTCCTCTCTGTTTTGGACCTCAGTTTTAACTCTTTCAGTTCAGGGTTCCCTAACTGGGTAGTGAACATTAGCAGCCTTACTTATGTGGATTTAAGTTTCATTGGTCTGTCTGGAAGAATTCCACTTGCTTTTGGTGAACTACCAAATTTGCAATATCTTAATCTTGCCGGAAACTATAATCTGACTGCTAGCTGCTATCAACTATTGAGGAGAAGTTGGAAGAAGATTGAAGTTCTCAATTTAGCTTCAAACAAATTTCATGGAAAGCTCCCGACTTCCATTGGGAGCATGTCGTCTCTCACAGATTTTGATCTGTCTGACAATGATGTTGAGGGTGGGATCCCAAGCTCCATTGGTAAACTTTGTAGATTGAAGACATTTGATTTGTCATTCAATAACTTGACTGGTAGTTTTCCCCTGTTCCTTCAAGGAACATCACAATGTGTTTCAAATAAACCACTTCCAAATTTGTTGTATTTGAGACTGAACAACAACCATTTAGTTGGCACATTGCCAGAATGGTTAGGCCAGCTTCAAAACCTGACAGAACTCAGTCTCGAATACAATTTGCTTGAAGGTCGAATCCCTGCTTCTTTAGGCCAACTGTCAAACCTTTCTGATGTCGGTCTCGCAGGCAACAAACTAAATGGGACTCTTCCAGATTCTTTTGGACTGCTGTCTAGTTTGTCTACCTTTGATGTTTCTTCAAATCATCTAACAGGTTTTATAACCGAAGCCCATTTTTCAATGCTAAGTAAGCTGAAGATATTACATCTGTCTGCCAACTCTTTCATTGTTAATGTCAGTTCCAATTGGATCCCACCATTCCAAATCCGCAATCTTGATATGGGTTCTTGCTATTTGGGTCCTTCATTTCCAAGTTGGCTTACATCTCAAAAAGAGGTCAAATTTCTAGATTTCTGAAATGCTAGCATTTCAGATTCCATACCAGACTGGTTCTGGGATATTTCTGGCAACCTATCACTGCTGAATGTTTCTTTCAATCAGTTACATGGTCAGCTACCAAATACTTTAAGTGTTGTCCCTTTTGCAGATGTTGATTTCAGCTCAAACCTTTTTGAAGGACCAATTCCTCTTCCAACTGTAGAGATTGAGTTGCTAGATCTGTCTAACAATCAATTCTCTGGTCCAATCCCACAAGATATGAGTGAATGCATGCCAAACTTGATATATCTCTCTCTTTCAAGTAACCGATTAACAGGAGGAATCCCAAACTCAATTGGAGGAATGCTCTTTCTTGAAGTCATTGATCTTTCAAGGAACAAATTAGCTGGAAGCATTCCTTCAAGCATTGGGAATTGTTCTTACCTAAAGGCTCTAGACCTTGGAAACAACAATCTTTCAGGTGTAATTCCTGATGCTTTGGGCCAGTTACTACAACTTCAATCTTTGCATCTAAACAACAACAACCTCACAGGAACCATCCCCGCATCTTTCAAGAATTTATCAAGTTTAGAAACCTTTGATCTTGGAAATAACAGCTTATCAGGCAACATTCCGCTGTGGATAGGAGATGGCTTTCCAGCTCTCAGAATTTTTAGTTTAAGATCAAATGCATTTTCAGGTGAAATCCCCTCCAAGTTGTCAAATTTGAGTTCACTGCAAATCCTGGACCTAGCAGAAAACAATCTGACAGGTAGCATTCCAGCAAGCCTTGGTGATCTTAAAGCAATGGCAAATGAGCAAACCCTAATCCAGTACCTACTCTATGGGAAGTACAGAGGCCTATATTATGAAGAAAGCTTGATTGTCAATCTAAAAGGCCAAAGTCAAAAGTTTACCAAGACTCTTTCCCTTGTCACTGCCATTGATCTCTCTGGAAATGAGTTAGATGGAGATTTTCCTGAAGCATTAACAAAACTGTCAGGTTTGATTGTTTTGAATCTATCAAGAAATCATATCACTGGTGGCATCCCTGGAAATATCTCAGATTTGCATCAATTATCATCTCTTGACCTTTCCAGAAATAATCTCTCTGGTGAAATCCCTTCAGGATTGTCTTCACTATCATTTTTGGCTTATTTGAATCTATCCAGCAATTATTTCTCAGGACCCATCCCTTACGTGGGGCAATTGACAACTTTTGATGCATCATCTTTTGATGGAAATCCAGGCCTCTGTGGAGCTCCATTGATCGTTAAGTGTGAAAGTGATGATTCTGACGAAGGAGGGACTGTTGAAGGTGGAAATGGTGAAGGAATAATTGATAAGTGGTTTTATTTGAGCGTTGGATTGGGATTTGCTGCTGGGATTCTGGTGCCTTTGCTTCTTATATCGGTTAGAAAATCTTGGGCTGATTCCTACTTTGGTTTTGTGGAGAAATTTATTGCCATATCAGGGCTGAGAAACATAGCAGGCAAACATTAAAAAATCAGAGTGTCAGCAGACATAAAGTAATCCCTGTTGATTTTCTCTCCTTTAATTAACAAACTGTAAGACTGATTTTTATTTCCACTAGAATGTAGGCCCGCGCTTCGCAGCGGGTCTTTGGCATTAATTTAGACATGTTTTTCTAATCCAACATGCATTGAAATATACAAACATAAATCTTTATAGAAGTTAAGAGGTTTGGATAAGGACCACTGTTTGACAACCTCTCCAAATCCTAAGAGCGGGAAAAAGAAATAGAAATAAAAATGCTAGTTAAACATGTTTTTTTTTGTTCAAATCAACAAAGAACAGGAACTTAAATGTTCCTAAAAATCCTAAATTAGCAGTAACAATGAATTGTGATTTTGAAGATCAGCTATTGAACTTGCATAAATAGACAACAATTATCAATCATGATAACTTTGTCGAAATCAAATTGTTTTAAACCAGCAGAAAAGAATTAATTATGGCTGGTCTAAATGTATTGGAAGACGATTGAATATTTACTAAAATATTTTGATTTTTTACTTGACCTACGAACTGCTTATATTTGAATATAACTTCAACCAAATGTGTTCGCAAATATTTCTTATAAAAATTTTTCGTAAATATTAAGAGTTAAGAAAAAAAATAAAACATTAAATCACTTAAAATTTTGAAAACATTATCAGCACGTAGGATATCACCAATATGCAAGATGTTTATATCTTTGTTTTTGTCACTATTCAACCAAATCTTTGGATGTTTGGTTACAAATCTAATGAAGAATTTTGGTTTTATGTCATTGTCATCATACCTAGTGTATTGTGAAGAGGTACTATCATCAATTATTATGATTTGGCTTGCATTGAATGCTATAAAACAAAAAAGTTCATTCCTAAGCATGGGAAGAAAAGCATGTAACACAGAAAGAGTAGTGTTAGAAATAAAACAAAAAATTTACAAAACATATATAAATTTGTAATTATTTATTATAAAAAATTGCAATTATTTTGCTCAGTGAACAGGGAAAAAAATCAACCAAGAGTAGAGCAATTTGTCCAATTATTCTAAAAAACGTTAATTTTTTGTTTTAATGCAAAACATTGCTTAGATGCTCTAATCAAAATGAACACAGTGAAGCAAGAGTGAGAGAAGAAGGTAAAAAGCAAAATAAAAGGTGCAAAACTTTGGCCAAAAGAGAACCAAAATCAATCAATGCAAAGAGGAGGTACGAAATTTGGTAGTAACTAGACCTGCTCAAGGACCGAACTATTTGCCCAAACCCGAAGTTTCCATATATGGATGACACTGTATAGTATATAGTGTATGGTATATATTGTCTTACCCTTTTTTCCACACTCCCCTACATATTATATATATTATATATGGCATTTTTCATTTAATAAAATGTAAATTGTCATGAAAAACACGTGAGTATTTTTCATGTATATGTGTGTGGAAAAACACCAGACAGAAAAAACAAAGGAAAGCAGCAATGTTAGCAATGTAAGGCTGTGATCAAGCCTCAAGTGCTCGCCTTTTCTAGCTTACCGTTATCTCCCACCATCGGCCGTCCACGATTCCAACATAAGTTTCTTACTCATGAGAAAACAAGAAACAGTACCAAAGAAAAACACACACACACACGCAACAAACTAAAGTCTGTGTCTGATCTGAAATCTCCAAAGAAAAATCTTCCCCTTTTTCTCTCTTTCTCTCTCTCCCCTCCCCCATGGCTCTTTCTTCTGTTTCAGTCTTTAGTCATCCACTCTCTATATCCACCGTTACTTGCCACCCCTTAACCTGTACTTTCCACCGGCGTCGTCGTTGTTCCCCTACTTCTGCTACTTTAAGCTCCTCCTCCTCTGATCCACCGTCATCGGCACCTCCAGTAGCAGCAACTTCTTCAAGTAGTAAGAGTGTTTTGCCATCCCAAACTCAACAGCCAATACACTCTATTGAATCATCAAGACCCCATGATCCTAGCAACTTTAACCATGCGCTAGCAAATGCTAATGGTAACCCCTTCCTTGGTTTTGCTCGTTCCACTGAGTCCAACATTGAAAAGGTATTGACTGAGTCTATTTCTGTTTGAGATTTTCACTGTTAATTTTTCTGTAGCGTATGCAAGTTTATAGATTAAAATTTTTTCTTGCTCTGCAGGCAATTTTTGACTTCCGGTTCTTGGCACTTTTTGCCATTGGAGGTTCCTTGGCCGGTTCTCTGTTATGCTTTTTAAATGTAATCTCTAATTCCCAGTATTTTCTTTTATTTATATTGCAGAGGAAACCAAGATAAAACATGTCTGTTTGACTGGAACATGCTTACCGATTATTTCTGACCTTCTGCAGGGTTGTGTTTACATAGTTGATGCTTACAAAGTCTATTGGACAAGCTGTGTTAAAGGGATTCACACAGGGAAGATGGTTCTACGGTTGGTTGAAGCAATTGGTAAGATCTCCAAATGTTAACTGAAAAGGATTGCTTTGATCTTACCTCAAGCTCTGTCTCAATTGAGTTGAAATTGTTTTCTTTTCTCCCTTTTAAACACTAGAATGAAAGTGCAGCAAACCTCTGTAATGGTTGCCCCATAACTTGTCAATAAGAGCCATTCACAAGTCTGCATAATGATTTGGATAAGGCACTTGATTAATAAGATTTGAACCAACAATTCCCCGGACTAAATCCCACTTTTTACCCCTTGAGCTAAACCTATGGCAAGGTCATTAGAAAAGAAAGAGTGATCCTGCAATTTCAGTTTTCTCTAGCATGAACTAAATTTGCCTCAGTCATTTTACCACATTTTTGCCATACTTATTTGACTTCATAGTCTTCCCAGTGCCAAATTGCTGATAACTGATATTGTAATGAATAATCTTGCAGATGTTTATCTTGCTGGGACAGTCATGTTAATATTTGGTATGGGCTTGTATGGATTATTCATCAGTAACGTGAATCCAGAAGTGCCTGCTGATGTTGATCGCGCCCTCAAAGGCTCATCCTTGTTTGGAATGTTTGCTTTGAAGGTAACAGCCTTCTATATTAAATAGGAATCCCCAACCAATACTTCTTTATTGACTCCAGCTAACCATGCTCTAGAACTTTAACTTCACCTTCTAACAAATAACTTCATTTCTTGCTTTAAAGTTTCTTGCATGATCATAACCATCTTGATATTCCGGTTTTAACCATGCTTACATCAAACACATGTTATCTTCAATGGATAGCTTCAAAATAATCTTAACCAATTAAGGCCAAGGATCAACCCTTGCTTCTGAGCTGATTTTTGCACTTCCTGATATTGGAATCTGATCTGAACTCAGTAAATAGATCACTAATCAAGTCCACTTCTCAATTCTTTTCTACTTATCTGTTGGTTCTTAATTCCTAGTCCATTTCTCAAGTGCTACACCGGTTTGCAGGAGAGGCCAAAATGGATGAAAATAAGTTCCCTGGATGAACTAAAGACTAAAGTGGGACATGTTATAGTGATGATTCTCTTAGTGAAGATGTTTGAAAGGAGCAAGATGGTGACAATAGCCACTGGGACGGATCTTCTTAGTTATTCTGTATGTATTTTCCTATCATCTGCCTCTTTGTACATCCTTCATCATCTTCACAAGCCAGAATAGAGTAGTACTTGATCAAATTCAAAATGTATAATGTAACTGAAATATTTAATATCTTGAGCAGATATTCAATGCAACGAAAACAGTGTCTTTATGTGAATAATGAATCCCAGTTCCAATAAGTTTTCAGAAATTTTAAGCAACTTGAATCTCTTGGCTAATTAATTCTTTGAAACCATGCAAGAGAAGTGAAGTCCACATTCTCATTCTCAGTAGTTGGGCAAAGGATTATTGTAATAATCCCCTAAACTAAAAGTCTTCCGTAGCATCAGAAAAGTTGAGCCGAACAAAGGACTATCCCTTGAACTGAAAGTCTTCCAGAGCAACAAGAAAGCAAGTATATAAAGCAAAGGGTATTTGTTTAAGTGAACAAAATTGCGTTTGCCGGGAGTCGAACCCGGGTCTATTGCTTGGAAGGCAATTATCCTAACCGTTGGACTACAAACGCTTGTGGTGTGTCACAGGACATAATAATATATTATTCAAAGCAAGAAAGTACTGCAACTCCATTTTAACCCTTTCGGTTTGAAAAATGCCTTCTTACTCCTTCGGCCATAAATTTGGCAAAAAAATATACCATTCTCTTGAGGTAATAACAAATAAATAATTTTAAATGAAAAAGTAAATATACATTTTGTTAATTATTAGTTTTTTTTAGGAAAATTATCTTATACACTGTCAGTGGAGTTTTTTAACTCCACAAGCGGGGTTAGGATGATGACATGTGTCTCATTTTATTTATTTTTTATTTTTTTAATATTTTTAAAAGACACATGTCAATATCCTAATCCCGCTTGTGGAGTTAAAAAACTCCACTGACAGTGGATAAGATAATAATCTTTTTTTTTATATATCACTTTTTTTCTTTTCATTCTTTCTTTTAGCTAAGCCCTTTTTAACTAAAAAATATTTTTTAAAAAAAAAAACTAATTTTAACAGTAATCCTTAATTACTATCTATTAAATTTAATTAAATTATATTCTAATTTTTAATTATATTGTAATTCTTGTTCATATGGAGATACTATTAAGTGGTTCCACTTACTCAAGTTTGCTGCCACGTTGCCGATCTTGCCAAGTACCCCTTTTCGTTGCACTTCATCCTTGATTAATAACTTATTCTTCCAGAAAAAATTATATAAAACAGTTACTTCACGTTAGTATGTATCATTTCTATTTAAATCATGTCACATAATTA
Source organism: Heritiera fomes (assembly GCA_032173925.1). Classification (NCBI taxonomy): domain Eukaryota; kingdom Viridiplantae; phylum Streptophyta; class Magnoliopsida; order Malvales; family Malvaceae; genus Heritiera; species Heritiera fomes. Next base: position 19,111,837 of record JAPDPM010000001.1, on the reverse strand, counting down.
AATTGTTGAAAAAAATTAATAATTATTATCAAAATCATTAATGAGTTTTTTTGAAATAAATATTCATCATTTAATTATCATATGTGATGTGAAATAAATGATTGACTTTTTTAATAATATGATTACGTGACACAATTTAAATAAAAGTGATATATGTTAACGTGAAGTAATTGTTTCATACAATCCTCTCTTCTCATTCTTCTTAGACTCCCATAAGATTTCTTTAAAATCACCAAAACATAGTCACAGTTTTCATGAGTTTACCTGCCAGCCACCTCAGTAAGTCAATAGCTCCCACAATTCATGATACAACCCCAGACAAACTAAGCTTAATTTACTTTGGACTATTTTAGATAGATGGTGAGATTAATTTAAATGAGATTAAAAATAATAAAATTAAGGGTCCATTTGAATGGACGAAGGTTTTGGTTTTAATGTGATTGAAAACAAAAATGATTGTGAGACTAGTTATTATAATATTGAGATTAGTTATTGTAACACTGAGTATAGATACAATTGTGGTGAGTTTACAATTAGTGGTACAATAGAATAATTTTTAGATGTAAATACAATGGTGGCAGAGAGATGAAACATGAGGAGAAGAAAAAAATAAATTAAAAAATTTGTATATAATATAAGTTATAGTATCTATTTTATATTTGTAATATTAACAAATAATTAAAAATTATTTTATATTAAATAAAATCAACTGAATAAGTTAAATTTTATTCTTTTAATTTTTAAAAATCCAACATTTTAATTCTTTTTTTATTATAAATCCAATTATTTTCCTTAAAAAATTTAATGTCAAGAGTACGTCCAAAACTTGAAAAATGAATATAATATCACTCTAGAAAGTACATGATAGAATTAATAATAGTATAATTGTATAGTATATCCCATTGTTCAAAGACAATAAATCGATTTTCAATATTGGTTCAAAATTTGAAATGGATATTTCTCTACCTTTTCAATATGAGAGCTCTGCTGGTTTAGAGTTTTAATATCAACATCGTTATTCCTTTTTCCTTAAACCAAAGAATTCCGATGAAAAAAAAAGTTATTTTTTTATGAGAAACAAAACACATGACTTGTTATATATTTTTAATAATTTTAGTATTTAATATTTCTACCATGACTAATGTCTGTTTTCGAAGCATACTTTATCCACGCAATTTTCAGGAAAAAACTTTTGAAAGTAAAAAGAAAAAAAATTAAAATAAAAAAAACTGGAAAAATAACATTTTTGATAACTAAAATTAAGAGCTAATTGTTACTATGGATAAATTTTCTGCGCAAAGCATTTCAAGACTCCATAAATTATAATCCTGGAAAATTGTTTCATTCTTTTTCTCATCCAAACTACAAAATAAAATTATTGGTCTATCATGACTGGAGACTGAGGAATAATAGGGTCTATAATCATGCTCGTGAGTCTACCACGCAGGTTTCGGAACACATCTAAGTAAAAAGAAAATTAAAATAAAGGGTCGAGCTATCCAAGGAGCTCCATATATCATTTGTCATCGACTAATGCGTATATTCTTCACACTGCAGGCAAATGATGTTGTTCCAATGAATTTTACTCATTAATTACTTTATAATGATAGAATTTATATTATTTTCTTTTATACTATGGTGAGTTGTATTAGTAATTAATTAACTTGAAAGCATCGCCACATCCAACCGCATCTATCTATCCCTCTGTGATGACCACCGCCAACACAGAATAATAAATATGATGTCGCTTAAGTTCTCTTCACCAGCTCATCTGTTTCTTTGCTGTTTAATCCATCAAACATCATCACCAAAACACATATCCCCTCCTTCTCATGGCTGAGCACATTGCATTTAACATTGTAGAGAATGTCGTCGTGAAACTAACCACGGTGGCTTATCGGGAAATTTCCCGAGCTTGTGGTGTCCAAAGCGACTTTCAAAGACTCAATGACTTGTTAGCCACCGTCAAAGATGTGCTCTTAGATGCTGAAGAAAAACAAGCCAAGAGTAATCAGCTGCGCAATTGGTTACAGAAGCTGAAGGATGCGTGTTACGATGCAGAAGATGTGTTGGATGAATTTGAAATCGAAGCATTGCGGAGGCAAGTTCTGAAACAGAGGAGCACTGGAAAGAAGGTAAGCAATTTCTTTTCAAGCTCAAACCCAGTAGCTTTTCGATTCGGAATGGCCCATAAGATTAAAAAAGTTACTGAGAGGTTTGAAGAGATTGCCGCTTTGAAAAATAATTTTCATCTCACCGAAAGACATGATGGCACTAGCCATGTCGTGCGCTTGGACAGAGAGACCCACTCCTTTGTGCAAGCTGCAGATATCATTGGTAGAGATGAAGACAAAGAGAAAATCGTAACAACTTTGATGCAAGATCCAACAGATGGGGAAGACATATTTGTCCTTCCTATTGTTGGAATGGCGGGTCTTGGAAAGACTGCCCTTGCAAAGTTGGTGTTCAATGATGAATGTGTGGATAGGCATTTTGAGTTGAAAATGTGGGTGTGTGTTTCGGATGATTTTGATTTGAAACGGTTAATAATAAAAATGATTAAAGCTGCAACGGGGGTCCATGGAGATTGTAGTAACATGGATTTAGACCAATTACAGAAGATCTTACGAAATTGTTTGAATGGGAAAAAATATTTACTTGTTTTAGATGATGTATGGAACGAGAATAACATGAAGTGGAACGGACTGAAACAACTGTTAGTGGGAGCAGGTAGGGGAGGCAAAATTGTAGTCACCACTCGTAGTAATCAAATTGCAGAGATGATGAGCACAATCCACCCACACAATTTGCAAGGTCTTCCTGAAAAGGAATCTTTGTCTTTGTTTCTCCAATTTGCATTCAAGAAAGGGGAAATGAATCAATATCCAAACCTAGTAGCAATTGGGGAAGAGATAGTTATTAAATGCAGCGGAGTTCCTTTGGTTTTGAAAACACTTGGGAGCCTACTCCTTTCCAAGACTTCAGAACATGATTGGAAACTTGTGAGAGATAGTGAGATGTGGACAATAATGCAAAAGGAAAATAACATTTTCCCTGTTTTGAAATTGAGTTATGATGAATTGCCTCCATATCTCAAACAATGTTTTGCATTATTCTCTGTCTTTCCAAAGGATTTTGTATTTGTTAATGTGGAGTTGATCCAATTTTGGATGGCTCATGGTTTGCTTCAATCCTCAGATGAAAATGGGGAGGACCTAGAAGATGTGGGTAGGCGTTACTTGAACGATCTATCATCAAGATCTTTTTTTCAAGATTTTGATAAGAATTTTAGTTTTATTAGATTTAAAATGCATGATCTTCTACATGATCTTGCACTATTAGTGGCAAAGAATGAGTGTTGCATGGTAAACTCTTCCAAGCAAAATATTCCCTTAGGGGTTCGACATTTGTGTATTCAGAACTTGGATTTTCCTGAAGAAGACCCTTCTAGGTTCCTTGATATTGATAAATTATGCCGCTTACGCACGTTTCGCTTCCAAAATATGAAAGAGAATCCTAGTAGTAAATGCTTTATTAAAAAAATGCATTTCAAGGTTTCAGAAATTGCGAGTGCTGGATCTACGTGGGGTTAGTTTTGGGGTACTGCCCAGAAATATTGGCAGTTTGAAACATTTAAGGTATCTTAATCTAAGTGGCAATTCCAAAATCAAGAAAATTCCGAATTCCATATGTAAGTTACAGAGTTTGGAAACTCTGCTTATCAAATGTGAAGGAATTGAAGAGTTGCCCAAAGATATGAGATACATGGCCAGCCTCAAAGTATTAACAATACGTACAAAACAGAGGGTTTTATCTGAGCATGTCATTGAGCATTTGGAATCTCTTTCGTGTTTGCAGGTTGACAATTGTGACAATTTAATAAAATTTTTTGAAGGGTTTCAAAACCTCGCATCTCTTCCTACGTTGGCAATTCTTTATTGCAAAAACTTGGTTTCACTGCCGCATGATTTGAAATCTTTAATCGCATTAAAACATCTCATAATTTGGGATTGCGAAAAGCTTGATCTTGATATGACATTGGGATTCAAAGGAAGAGAAAAGGAAGATGCCCATAGACCGGATTACCTTGCTGGCAGTGAGTTAAGCCTTCAAACTTTGGTCATTCGAGGGTTACCAAAATTGAAAGCACTGCCCCAATGGCTTCTTGTAGAATCTGCCAACACCTTACAACTGTTGGCACTTGGCAGTTGTGAGAATCTCGCAATATTTCCAGAAAGACAAGAATTTACATCACTTGAAAGGCTTCTGATTGCTGATTGCCCAAAGTTATCATTACTGCCAGAGCAGATGCCACGCCTCAAAAAATTGACAATTGAAAGATGTCCTATTTTGAGCGAAAGATGCAAACCAGAAACGGGAGAGGATTGGGCCAAGATTGCTCACGTCTCCGATATCTATACTATTAAAATCCGTGGGATTTTAACCCTCTTATTGGGCCACGATTCCAGTCTTGTTGGTGGACACGTTATTGATGTGACAATGTGACCAGTAAATTTTTTTGCATGTTCGCGCGTTCTTCTTTACGGCTTGTTGGTCGTTCTCTTCCCTTCACGTTTGCTGCAGGTTTTCTTTCTCAAAGAACAATTCATTTAATGCATTAAATGCTTCTCTTTTTTTTTTTTCAGGGTTGGAAAGGTCAAAAGCAAAAGGAAATTATGATACTGAGATGTAGGGGAGCTAGAGACACAGGAAAACACAAAAAGAATGTGGTAGCCGACGTGAAAGAGAGTGAGAAGTGGGAGCTGGAGAGGAGCAAAGGAACCGTTTCGGGCTGTCTTCCTCTTCTCTCTTTTTTCCTTCCCCTTACAGTCGCCTCGAGTCGTGCTTCTCTATGGAACTTCCTCTTTCTTTCTCTCTTTCCCTTTCCCACAAACGATTTCTTTCTCTCTTTCCCTTCCGACAAACGAATGGATCCATTTCCCTCTGCAACCCTCATGAACATCCTCAAAATCCTTGGGTTCGAAGTCATCAGCAAGCCAGCCCAGTCAATGGATTTGGTAGAAACCATGGAGCTGCAGCGGGAGCGTTCTTCTCTCATGGGACGAGGACTTGGCAACGATATCTTTGTCGATGACTATAGGTGTCCGTTCTCCTCTACCTTTATCTCTGGCAAAAGCTGGTACCCTAGGGAATTTCTCTATCCATACTGTAGTTTCACCGGTTGGAATTATCAAAGACTTCACCTTTATTTCTTCTATGGAAAATATGCAGCCAAAGGTAGTCTTTTTTTTTTTTTTCATTTTTAGTTAGTAGAATTGGATACCCATGGAAAGATATTGCATCCTGTAAATCTGGAAATAGCAACAAGCTCTTTTTTCTGCTATCTGTAATTATAGTGTGATGTTATTTTCAAATTCAATACTTGATATCCCAAATCATGTTATTTTCTTGCATTTTTTCAGTAACTGAAAGGAAAGGTGAGTGGAATTATATCTGATCTTTTTTTTTTTGAAGTTTATTGAGTTTCAAATGGAAGTTAGAAAGATCTTTATTTATTTATTTACAGGAAATTTTGTGTAAAATAAGACCTGGAATATGGGTTTCTTGGTAATGATCCCAAATAATAATCCTCTTTATTTATTTATTTATTTATAGAGTTCTGGTTGCCTCCAGGTAATTATTGATAATTTTCTCCCTTATGTTTCAACTTGCTTGGTGATTTCCCGCTGGATTTTTAGCTTTTGTGGGTTTTGTTCATGCTTCCTCTTCTTCGTGTTCCTTTCTCATTCTTAATGTTCTTTTTATTGGTTTATTTATTTAATCAAATCTTAACTAAAAAATATTTTGAAATTTTGATCCGAAAATAGCTCCAAGAGGATTTATTGAGAACCAGGTGCATTACGACCAATGGAGATGCTGTAGCTTTCCTTTTTGCCAAAGCTGATGGTAATCTTTTCCTTTTTTTATTAATTTAATTTTTCTTTTTTGAGATATTATTTATTAATTTAATTTTTCTTTTTTTTCGATTTTATTTATTTATTTATTTGTAGCTGGTGATGGCAGGCTGTGCTTCATCCGACAAAGACATCCTGTTGAAAGTTAAGGATGAATATAACAACTACAAAGTAAATTCCACTTCTCTTGGACTCTTTTCTCTTTTTAAATTTTGCTTTTATGATGGGCATCTGAATATATTTTTCAGTTTTACAATTGCATATCATTTTTTCTCATATACAACTTCAGCCCAATATACATATGCACACTCATTTTACATTTTGATTACCTCTGACAATTGTTTACTTGATTATGCCAAATTAATTGTGGGAGTTTTTTCACAATTATGATTTATTAGAAAGAAATTTAGAAAATTTTCAAATATAAGTATTTATACTTAAGCTTACCCTAATCGATTGGGATAAATACTTTGATGATGATGATGTATTTATACTTAGTTTTGTCTCCCTTGACTCTGATGATGATGTATTTTTTTGGTGTTCTTTCAGCTAAACCGATCACCCCTGCTACAGTTTTCCTCCTCTATTTTCTCACGCCAACCTCAAAATGACCATGGAAAATCCTTTCTTCCAAGCACCCAAACCCCAAGCTTCCTTCACCAACCTTAATTCCCACCCAAGAGCTATTTAAAGCTGGAATTTGCTGGATAGAAAGCAACGTATGGAAGCTGGTTTGATGTTTTCCTGTTCGGCAAGGGTGTGGAAGGTGAGCATTGGTGATGTTTCATGTGTTTCCAGCTTTGGTTTTCATTTATTTGTGCATGGGGAACTTGATGTATGCTTTAGATTGAAGAAAAAATTAAAGAGCAGTGAAATTTATGGGTCACACTCATGCATGAAAAAAGAAGAACTCTCACTGATTTCACTGTAAATTAGGTAGGATTTAGATGTAAATGATGAATTAAGCTTGATCTGAATTGGGATTGAATGATAAAAAAAAATATTAAACCAGCAAAGTGGGGTGAAACATGGCTGAGTGGTGTGAAAATGGTGATGTTCTGCCAAAGCATGGGCTGTACGAGAATGGTGTGTGTTTGATGAGTAGAAGATAGTTGATAAAAATTCTAAGTGACTAGGAGATAGTTATAACTTAAGGATTGAATGAAGATTGAAAATTTATGAAAATTGGATTGATGGAAGCTCACAACTTGGATGAAACCTGGGAGGCTTTTCTGTTGACGGTAAAAAGGAAAATCAGGAAAAAAAAGAAACGGAAAACAAGTAAGAAAAGAAAATGAATGGAAAACCATGATATGGATATTAGGCCAAGGTGTTTTATGGAATTCTTATGCCCATTTTTATGATCTAATGACTAAAGAAATAAAAAATTAGAATAATAGATTTAATTGGTGAAAATTAGAATGGAGGAAAAGATCACAAGTTAAATGTTGTGTCTTATGTTTTTTGAGAATCGATCTCACTGTGCTTTGTACTTGCGTTTGGTTGGGTAATTTGATTTCTCCGTGAATTGCTTCCATTTTTTTTTTTTGGGTCAGGTTTGGCTTTTGGGTGTTGAACTAAGTCCTGTGTTTCATGCTTCTCTGTGGAAAAGCTGGGTTGCTCTTTCGACCTGCATACTACTCCCTACTTCAATCATTCTCTTTTTGTGTTCGCTTGGGTGTTTGCTCATTCCTATTGTGTTTCATCTCCCTACACCAAGCGGGGTTCTCAATATTTGAACTCTGTGCTCTTTTAAGCCCCTTCTAAACTCCTATTTCTGTTCCTTTGATTTGGGTTATATTCTTGTGAAGAAAATAAGAAAATATTGTTCTCCTAAAGCTCTCCCAGTGTGTGCAATCAGTGTCTTTTTTTGCACAGGTGATTTGCATTCATTTTTTTTGCTTGCTGATTTACTCCTACAATTTGATTGTTCTTGAATTTTTTAGGAGTGCTTTCAAAGTTACCACGCCAAAGCCATAGTGATTCTCGGTGGCTGTCAACAGGGTTTCATTCCCTGAAAAACAGTAACCAACCGAGCCTACTGCCACAGGATCATCATCTCTGTGCCAATCAATCATTTCTGAAACAGGACATGAAACCATTGAGAGCCCAAATTCTGATTAGTCAATTTATAAAGAGAACTTGAGAGCACCAGCTGACCTTTTCCCAGATGATTCACCAGCGAATAAACAACGAATAAGGTCTGTTTCATTATCTGTCAGTGAAATGTCAAATTTTTTAATTAACTTTTAGTTTATTTGTTAATGCTACTGCTCTTTGTTCTCCTCACAACTTTTTGCCAAATGTGAAACGCTTGAATATGTGTTACTATTAAATGTGAAATGATTGACCATGTGTCATTGTTAAGTCTACTCATAATTCTTATTACTTTTATTTTGTCACTGTGAACATATTTGTGTGGTTAATTTTGATATGAGAACTGATTGCTACAAGCTTGGTTTAAAAGCATGGCCAGGTGCTGTTTGCTTGGTCTCACTTCCTTGCATATATACTTGAGAGATACCAAGAAGCTTTCCTATGACAATTAAAATTAAGAAAGATGCATACATACATACATATATATATATATATATATATATATATGCACACATGTATGTATGTTTGGCTATGTGTATGATCATTGAAAAGGAAAATTAAAAAAACTAAATGAGATTCTTCGAATTTCTATTGCAAATAACCTATGTAATGCTAAAAGCCAAGAAAGAAAGGAAGAATTGAATAGAGTTTTTGAATAGTAAAAAAATTTCAGAGCTAGGAAATATCATAAAATTTTGTTGTACTTCATAGTTATTATATATGTACTGAAATTTGATTTAATTTGTTTGCTTGAGAGTTCAATAAAACATCCTGTCTCTAGAAACATTTGTGACTAACAAAAACTACTCATCCATATTAATAGTTTCTCCTTTTAAATTAATACATTTTTGTGCATTTGTTGCACTTCATCCTCTAGAATTCAAGATGATGATGCAATCTCTCCCTGTGATGTTTCTAACAAATCTCACGCAATAGTACGAGAACCAACACCCAAAAAATTGCTTTGAGGTATTCAGTTAACTTAACAGTTATCTTTTTTCTTACACATTTTTTAAAACATATTTTGATTAAGCGTTCTTATTGATGAAACAAATTTATCTTCTCGATGTTCTTGCATTTGGTTATCATTGAATTTATATTGATCTTTTGAACTGTTGATAATTATAGTGTGAGTTCATGTGAAGTGGAACATACGAAACTAAATTAAAAGGATATCTCTGGAGAAATTTTTTTTCTATATATGATGCAATCAGAAGATTATATACCTATGCAAATAAGAAGATGCCCTTTTATACTCGTGGTGTTACCTTTCATGTTCTTGAGTTTGTATGTTCCTTTTTGAATTCTTAAAGTATAAATATACGCTTGATATTAAATTCATCAAAGATATTTATCATATATGTATCAAAAAAATTCAAGTACTTAGAGATTGAAAACTATACATTAAACCTATTAATGTTCAGATAACATTCCAAGAACTTACATTCAGTTTCCATAATATTTATGAATTTAGCCCATGTCAATTTCTCAAAAGCAGGGAGAAGTCGACTGATTTAAACTCATCTTTAAATGTTAAAATTTTAACCTTTTCACTATAATTCCTAACAGTTAAATGCATTGTCTCCTGCTCCAGCAAGCATCTTAATGAGATACCACTTGCTTCAGCTCCTGTTGCCCATGCTGATGCTAAAACAATCTCTGATGAAATGCTTTTGAAGAATCTCAAATCCAAGTAATTCAATGTTTTCGAGAACTCTAACACTATATGTTCCACATGTGATCCTGTTCACCAACCTAAATGATTTTTTTTTAATGTTAACCAACGACGTATATAGCTCATGAATGCGTATTTGCTTCCCTGTTAATTTAGCTTGCCATGTAATCTAAAAGTTTTGATTATGTGTTTCGTAGGGGAAAACAGATTAGGATGGAATGATTAATAAGTTTGTTAATCCACCATTTCCCAACCAGTCCACTCCATCAAAAACATAATGTTTGATCTCCTATTTTGTACACTTTCTTTTGTGACATGGGTACGAGGAATGCCAAACACATTATATCTCTAATGTGTTTGCCATGTAATCACATCTCTTTTTGTTATCTTTTTTAAGTCATTCCTTATATCTCCTGATCACAATGAAAATAAAAACTGTAAGTAGATCTTGATTTTAATCTGTCCTTTTGCTTTTCCCTCCCTTGCTTGCCTTTTCATTTCTTGGCAAATCTGCCATTCATGTAAGTCAAACAAACAATTAATGTTCTATGATGAAAAGTTGAAAAATTCTCCAATGTGATCCAGTTTAAAATGTTATCTATCTTTTCCCTCTGTTTCTTTGGTTTGCCAATGAAATTTTAAATTGCTTATACTTGCTTACTTTTCTCTGTATTCGGATGAATTTAACTATCTACTTTGTTCTGTTTTTACATGTACCCAGCTGATATTTTCTTACTTTTCAACTGCATTTGAAGACTTTTAAGTACTTTAAATCGTCCAGCTTCTATTTTCCTTTAGATTCTAAATTATCTTGTCTCACCCCTTTCCTACCTATTACTTCAGCAACGCGCAGCTCACATGCTAGGCTTATATATTAAAACCCGTGAGATTCAAGCCCTCTCATTAGGCCACGATTCCACTTCCTTTAGTTGACAGCACACTGATGGGACAATGTGACCAGTGTTTTCTCTTCTTCCTATTTGCTTGGCGTTTGTTGCACCGGTTCATTCATTTTCTTTTCTTTGTGTTAGGCGCGTTTCTTTGTTTCTTGAGGATTGCTGCACATTTTCATTGTCCAAGCATTCATTAAATGCTTGTGTTTGTTGGTAGCTTTGGAAAGCTAAAAAGCTAAGAAAAATTTATGATGGAGAGATGTAGGAGAGCTGGAGTCGGGGCAAAACATTGAGGAAGAAAAAATGGCAGCTTTGAAAGCTAAAAAGCTAAGAAAAATTTATGATGGACACTTGATGAGGCCACGATTGAGGCTTCTCTTGTTGCCACGTCACTTCTCAGTTGGTTTCAAGTTGGTGCCTTTCTCGACACCTAATGTATTCCACTTTGGTATTCCACCATTCCACCCATAGTTTTTCCAAACTACTTTGGTATTATTTTCACCGTAGAACTTCGTTCTTTTGCAAGATTCAAGAAGCCACTAACAATTGAATGAATGCTTACACAGGGTTAAGTTGGCTCAGCCATTCGTGTCCAAAATGAACAAATTCAAGGGACTTAAGGAGAGGGAATATGAACCAATCAAAGATTTCATCAGGGAAATGAGTGATTGTGTGGACAAGCTCAGCAAATTAGTGCAGGAGCTCAAGTACATGGGTCAAGCCAAGGGTCAAGACTTTCTCTGGCACGTTAACAATGTGGAAACCTGGGTTAATTCTGCACTAACAGATGAGTAACACTTGTGTTGATGGGTTCACACAGCAGATCATGGATGGTAAGGTGAAGGCCTCGGTTAGAACTGAGGAAGAGCAACGAGGGAGGTGATCGAATTTTTCTAGGGTGGACAAGGGAGCAAGAATTAGCTTTGCAAAGAACCTATTTCTTCACCAAGCCAACGCCTGATTTTTGGAAGAACGTTTCAAAGCTGGTATTTTTCTCCATACCTGCATATATGGATTTAATTTCTTGGATTTTCTTATATTACAAGAAGTTGTAGATGAGTTAATCGATGCTGTTTTCAGGTGAAAACAACAAATCCAAAGAAGTATTGTGTTTGTCCTCACATGTTTGGTGAGGAGTTTTTGTACAGTCATACTTCTGGTTGGTGCTAGCTCAGATGATGAGGAGCTACTGTTTTGTTGAGGTTTGTCATTCTGAAAATTCTTCTTTTATCATGTTAGCATTAATGCTGACAGATGTGGTATCTAAGAATTATGCGATTATTCTGGTATAATCTTTTCAGGAAATTTGTTATACCATACTTATTGAAATTTTGTGTTAAACTTATTAGATTCTTTTATATCTGGATTGTGAGATAGACAAATAAATAGTGCTTATATGGTTTGATTAAGACAATGAGGTAAGCTTCTTTGTTCGTTAATGGGTCAAATATATAAGTTGCTAAGTTAAAGTTGTTTTACTTGTACATTTATAGGTTCTTTTTGTTAAGGGAATTATAGATTCAATGCCTTAAATCTAGAAAAGTGATGCTATCCAGTATATTTGGCCCTTGACTTCATCTTGGCATTGCAAATTATAATTATCCAAAAATAGTTGAAGATCTCCTTAAAAGCACGCCACCTTCAAAGGTTTTAATTTCAGCTTTTGTGTAGTAGTATGTTTGCGTTTGTTTTTTCTTAAGGATTGAATTTTTTTTTGTGGGTTTGACTATGTTATATATTTTGATTTCAAGATTTGAAGTTCTTCCATGTTGGTTTCATTGGGGTTCAAGAAAGGTCGAAGGGTTTTGCCCTTCCAGGAATGACTTCGGTAAAGGATATTGTCAGTGGATATTTTTAATTCTGTTAAATTTTTCTCTTTAATATCTTTTTCTTCCAACTATAAGCTATGTTACATTTTCACCTAGAAAACTTTTTGTTTTTTAGTTTTTATAGCTCTGTGTAACAATCAATGCGAACCAGAATGATTCAAACAATATATGATTTTTGACATTTCTAACCAGAGACACAGGAATTAAGAGGATGATTTGTGCTTGGTGTCCAAACAAATCAAGAGTGATTACCGGAAAAAGTTGTGTTACTCTTCAATTAATTTGTATGCAATCGATTATCCTTGGTCTAAAACAAATATATTTCTTTCATGTTTTCTGCATAAATTATGAAGAAAAAAGGTATATATATTTCCAAATCAGTCTGTGTTTATCAACGAGTCTCTTTTGGTGACTAAATGCCTTGGTGATGGTGTTTTCTCATGAACTACATGCAAATAAAGAGAAATTGGGACAATGGTGATTGCTGTTGGTGTTCATACATTCTTTGGCAAAGCTGCTTGAATCAACAAGGTCATTTTCAAATGGTAAAGAGCTGGAACAAAAGCAGTCACTTATTATTTAATTTTATTTTTGGTATTATTCTGCTTTTGTTTTTATTGATGGAATGCTTTCTTTTCTTTTCCATTTACTTAACTGGTATTGCCTTCTATTAAATATCTTTTCTTATTCAATGTTTTCCTATTTTTTAGAGAAGTGTGGTTTTAATCTATGTTTCAATATGCATTTGTATATTATCATAATTTATATATTAAATTTAAATTGGTTTTGTTAAAAAAAAAAGAATTTTGGTAATTGATATGCATTTGTGTAGTATTCAAAGATCCAGTGGTAGCCATTATTTTCCTGTATATTTCTCTTTGATCAATCTGTAAGTAAATTTCAATTTTAAATTATTTGAATTTTATAGACCTTAGTTGACAATAAAATAAGTATGAAATATGGATCTTTGTATTAGTAATTTTGAGTAAAAGAAATGCCCCTAAATCTTTATTTCAATTGGTGTGGATAAGCAACTGCTCTTCATATATATATATACATGAAACATTCTATGATAAATTTTTATTTTCTTAAATGTTTTTTTTATCAAGGTGGATAAGGTTGGAATTGGTTTTGATTTGTTTTATAGAATGACAGTTCATCCACGTAGAAATGGCATTATCTGTTCTATGCAAAAAAGCTATAGGTTCTTTATTTTTATTTTTTTGTCGACTTATTTTTTCTCATGTGCTTTTTATAATCTAGAAAACATTTTAGGCTAAGATTTAATGTACTGCTATCATTAAATTATTGAATTGCTAGAAACAAACATTTTTCGTGTTTAAGCAATGATTCTTTCTACTGACAAGGTATGTATAATCATCTCAAAGTCATAGGTTCTATTATTTAATGTCCCTTCTCTTACTTCTTTTTTGGGTGGTACTGTCAAGGTTAGTTGATTTTTTGGTTGAATTTGGTGATTACTAGGTTTGATTGTTTGTATACAAGATTATTGAGGATTGGAGGAAGCAAGATCTGGTGAAATTATAATGAAATGCAACACTTTAAGACAATAAAATGTTTGCTTTTATTTGGAAGCTATTTTTTTAGGTTTTCTTTCGATTTTTTTTTATTAATTTTTCTTTATTTGTTTTTTGTTAATTGCCATGACTTTATCAGAGCCATATTGTTGACAATACAAGCTCAAAAAAAAGAGAAAAAGGAAATAAAAAAAAAGGGGTAAGGCCTTTTTCTTCGGTGTCCGGTAGACATCCCTTTGTATCATTAGAACAAGATGGAGTTGTTTGTCTGATTTTGTTTTTTTTTTCCTTCGTTCTGTTAAGCATACATATGTCGACTATATGTTTTTGAGAAGAAAGAGATTTTTAGGGGACAAACTTTTCCATGCAAGTTGTTCTGTTTGATATAATCTTTTTTTTTTCTTTCATTTAAGTTTTGGCTTCACTTTTTATATATGCTTGAAGTTACTTATTATTGCTCAATCTTGATTTTGTAGTGTTGGAGTTTTTAAATATCCTTAATTTTTTTCCCTAGGTCACTATATTTTTTAATCTTTTACATTTTTAAACGTAGACGTTATACATGTGAAGCCTTGATTAAAGAAACAAAGTATTGGCCATTGGTGCAAACTTTAATGAGGTTATAATAGGATATGGTTTATTTACCCTAGATCTTAGTTTCTTTGTGCTATACATCTCATTGAATTTGTTTTATTTTCACCAATCTATTAGATGCGTAAGTAAAGAAGATAAATTATGTCAAGTAGCACAAAAGTTTTTTTTTGGACCATGCAAATTTCGATAACCTTTTCTGTCTTTACGTTCTGATAGTGTTAAATTTTGTAATTAAGATTAATTGCATATGGATACATATTTTTCTTTCCATATATCTTTTTGACTTTGTTATGGATCCATTATTGCTGATTTTCTTTGATTTTTTTTGCTCTTCTATTGCGATCAATTGGTCGCTTGCACCCTCTATTTGATTTATTTTTTTGTTTTTGTTTTAGGTTATAAGTCATGTACCGCGGATGTGAAGATTAACTAATGAAGATTACTTTGTAGTTACCATTTTGAGTTCTAAATATTATATTGATTTTCAATTTTTTATTAAATGCTTTGAAATGTTTTGGCTTTGTGAATTGTCTCACACACATTCAGGTGATATCATATATTTGAATTTTTTTTATCATTTTCTTCACTTATTTATAATGTCTCTATATTATTATTATTTTTTATAAAATGTAAACTTCTTTGTTTATTTTTATCTTTAATGCATGTCATATTACGAACTAATTTGTCCTTTGTGTCTTCTTGCATTAATAAAAAAATGTTAGGTACTATTACTAATAACAGGATACAAGTGATATAGAATGCAAATATTAATGAATATGAGAACTCTTACTTCCTAAATTACTCAATCCAATGAAATGTTTATTGATCCTCTAAAGTTGGTACATCTATCTCAATGCTAGAAAATATGATGATAGAAAAAGAAATATGCTATGAATAAACTTAAAGGACTATGAGAGAATAACTGAATAAGAAAAAGCATGTTTGCTTTGTCCATGTATCAATCTACATTCTTGCACTTTCTTTGCCATTGCTGCTGCTGCTGCTGCAAATGTTAAACAATTATTTTTTGACAAATGTACTTCAAATGACTAGGATATAGGAGTAGGATTTCACTGGCTTTCATTTGATAGTAATGATACCAAAATCTCTCTTCTATGATTCATGTTTCCTCTAGATACCATCTTATTTATAATGATCCTTGGTTTTCAGCATGTGAATATTTTGACCAAGTTCTTTCATTAATATTTAGATAACATTTATCCAACTTTTAGGATGGCTTGATCATTTCTACACTCTCTTATCAGGTTGTATGTTTCCCAGGTTGTTTTAAAATTGGTGTTGTTGCAAAAAGACTGGTCTTCCTTCATTGATTGTTTTTTTCCTAAAAATTTTAGATTTTGTTCTCTTGCAGTTTTCACTCTTATCTCAATTTTCACTTCTGGTATTTGCCTGTGTTCAATATTTTACAGCCTTTTGTCTATTCTTCTGGAAACAAATCTATAAATGCTATAGAGTGGATAAGAGACGAGTTACCATGGCCTGTGGCAAACAAAAAACAGGCTCTTTTATACGCAGGAATCTAGGGTGAGCATTTATGACTCAAAACATTTATCTTGCAAATGCTGTATAGTCTAAGCTTCCATTCTTTTTTTGTTTTTGAGCTTTTTGCATGCACTTGGTTTAATCAATTATATTTAAATGATGTTGTTCATTCGATTGGCTGTTGTTCATTCCATTGACTTTTAGCAAAACAAGTTCTTTGGGCTTACTTCGAAGTAGTTTCTATAACTTTTAAAGCATGTAGGAGTATGTTGATCTTCAAACTTAGCTTTCCTATAACTTCCATATGATGCTTAAAAAGCTATTCATATGCTTAAGCTAAAGAAAGTTGGAAAAATTCTCTTTAAAAGTTGTGATTTGATGAGACTGTCTGAGCAAGTGTTTTGAATTTTATAAAACTATAATTTACAACTTCGTGAAATTTTAAAATGCACAAAAGCATATGCTGCTATGGTTTCTATACTTGCTTCATTTAACATGATAATGATTTAATCATATGATTACCTAAATTCTTTTTTAGCTACAAAGTTTCTTTTTCTTTCAAAGTTTTGAAATGCTGTTCATTTTTTGTTTTTTGATTTGGTTTGATTGTTTATAGGCACTGGGTGAAATAAAGGATGGAGCAATGAAGATCCAAAAATTGATGAGAGATAGAAATATGAATAAGTTATTGCATCTTGCTGTTTTATTTTGTGTGTTTAGTTTCCATCTCATTCGCTCTTGCATCTGTTTGGCACTTTCAAGAAAAGATGAACTGCTTATTTATACTTCTATTTGTTTATTAAGTTGCTTTGTTTTTGGAAATACCATTCATTTTTCCCTCTGATATCCTTTGTTTCAATGACAATTATTGTTCGATCTAATCAGTTGTCCTTCTCTGTTGGTGATTTGATCATCATCAATTTAGGTCTTAAGTTGTAGAAAATAATCACAAAAAAAAAGGGAGACAAACAAATAAGATAATGGGAAAAAACAAAAAGGAAAGAAAGAATGAAGTGAAAAGAGAGAGACAAGGGGATTACATTTTTAAAAAAAAAAAAAGAATTTGGGTTAGCAGTAGATGGAAGGAGAAAAATTGAGAAAGAGAAAGAACTGATTTGTTATTTATAAGCTTGTATTTTATTTTTAAATATTTTTTCCTAGATTTTTTTTTTAATTTTGATTTGATTTTTTTGGAGAAAGAGAGCAAAGTGAACATGCAATTTTATGGAATAATCATAAACAAATCAAGCCTAATTAAGTTTTAGCTGGTAATTATAAATTTCTTACTCTTCTTACCATTCTTTCATGGACAAAACTTTAATTTCTTTTAATCAATATGTAAAATACCATAAAAATTCTAACTTTTTTTTTAGAATAAATGTTCTGATTTTTTTTTGTTGGATTAGAGCGATAGGAACATGTAGTTCCTAATAGAATAATTAGTAAATCAGGCATTGCTCAAGTTTTTGGAGCTAAATCTCTTTTTTTTTTTTTAATTTTTTAAATTGATTATATGGCTTGTTGCTATAAGCTTTTATTTTCTTTCGTTAAAATAGAAGTCTAAATTTTTAATTTTTCAAGTTCTCATTTTCTTAGCTATTTCAAAGTCATGCTAATTTTGATGCATGTGTTTTATATAGTTTTATTAGGTGTTTTACTTAAATCTTAGTCATCAGGGAATTTTATGTTTTGGTTTTACTCTTCTGCATTTGTTTTTTTATTTGTTAATTATTTAAATAATTTTAATTCTTTTTTATTTGGCTTTTTTTTTCGTTTGGATGTGTTATTCTTTTTATTATCATTTTTGTTTATTATAGTTTGTTAAATGTTGTTATTGCTTTGTTTAAGTCATGCTTTACAAATTTATGAAACTTTCTTTTTGGTGTTGGTAATGGTACATTTGATGTTTTGATTTTTGATAGTTTTAGGAATGAAATTTCTTTGGAATTAATCATTGCATGGTTTGTTTTTTAATCTGAGTTTTGCTTTCTAGGCAGTTTTATGTTGTTTTTTAATTAATTGAAGTTCTTTTTATTTGACACTGGTTCTTTTCTATGCAGTTTCATGGTTTATTTTCTATGCACGTGGCGAGCATCGAGAAGCAAAACTTGCTGAGCAGCTGCACCAACCGAGAACCAAAGCCAGAACGAGAAGGAAAAAGTAGCACTGCTCATATAGTCACATCAGTGCGTTGTCAAGCAATGGAGCTGGAATCGTGGCCCAACCACATCCCTCAATGGGCCACGATATCTGTTACTTGCTCGACATGTATTTGATCTGACTATGTGACCAGTGTCAATTTTTTCTCCCTTCTCTGTTGACCCTAACCCTCTCAACAAGCCAAGCTTTAGCTTTCTTTGTTCAACATGTGCGCTTCTATGCTCACCACATGTGCTGCTTTTGCATTTGTTTTTCTGAGTGTAGGAGCTTCTGTATTCTCTTTCTCTCATGTTTTTGCTCGCGTGCACATTTTTTCTTAGTTTTTGCCTCGAGTTGATATTTGATGGGCCCTTTTTTATTGGTTTATGGGTTCTTTTATTGCTCTTTTTTTCCTTTTTCCTTTTTCTTTCTTTGCTGTGCATTTTCTTTGGAGAATTCGTTGTTCATCTTTTTTTTTTTACAGATTGCTCATCTCTTTTGCTTCTCTCTTTGCATCTCTGTCTTTCTTGCCGCCACCTTTATTGCTCTTCCCTCTTTGCTTCTCTCTTTTTACATTTCTCTTTCTTACTGTTGCTTCTTCCTTGGTTTCTGCATGCCTTTATTGCTCCTCACTTTTCCTTTCTCTCCTTTTGTTTTTTTTTTCTTGCCTTCATTGTCTCCTTTGTTTAGCAATCATGGTTGTTTGCCCTGTATGTACTTATGTTGCAGTGTGTGGTAGTTTTTTTAAATGATGGTTGTTTATTTTTTTTTAAATCTTTCTTGGTATTTAATTTAGTTTTGCCCAGGAAAAAAAGAAAGAAATTAATTGGAGGAAGAATTGTTTTGGATCTTTGAAACCTTAACCTTATCTGCCCATGCTCGGATTGGAGGAAGAATTGAAGGAAAGATGTTTTATTGCCCATGAACGCTTCAATCAACAAATTCTTTAGAAGATTTCCACTTGCATTCTGATCTTATTTCTATCCAAAAGCACAACGATGAGACCATGCATGCTTTGTTCCTTTTTTCTTATTTTTCCTAGGTTTTCTTCCTTTCTTTTTGCACTATGCATTTTTGTAAAGTTTGGGCTTTTAGCCATTTTTGGGTGATCTTATGTTTGCATTTTCCTTTTCTCCCACTCTCTCTGCCTTGCCAACGAGGTGCTCCTGCAACTTTCACCATTTCCCTCTCTCTGGCCAGTGTTCCCCTCTCTTTTCCCCTTTGTCTCACATTATTTCACTACCAGTTTCTGATTAGAGTTTTTGACCTTTAAATTTTTACTTCCGGTTTCAGATTTCTTTACTTCTTTATTTTTTTTTTAGTTTTTGTTAGCATTTTACAATCTTAAGAATTTTATTTTATTATTGTGAACAATTTTAACATAGTTTATTAAGGTTTAAATTCTAAAGTTTTTCTGCATTGTTTGCAATCTGTTTTCCTGTAATGGTTTCTGCATTGTGTCTTCTGAAATCATTCTTAAACTTAACTGTGTTGGCTGGTGCAACTGCTAGCTGTGTGTAAGGTGAGCTCGAAACAGGAGGCATCTGTGTTATGATAAGTTGCTGTCTGGGTGGATGTTTAGAACCGGATTGGCTGCTTCTAATTGCTACCTTAGCTTGTTTGTTGGCTGGAGCAGAGGAGCGGGCATTGGAGTCGACATTTGCTATAGCTGAACTGTGATCTTCTTTTGCCTGGGTTCAGCGTGGAAGTGATGCTGATTGGTGGAGGTTATGGAATGGTGTACATCTGCAGAGCAAGAGGCTTGGCAATATATGGATACGGCTTGGCTTTGGTGCCCATGCAAGGAAGGAATGGGAGGTGTCCAAAACAGACTTAATCTATTTCGCTCTTTAGCTTTTTGTTTTTAGTTTTAATATTAATGGTTTTACTTATTTTATTTTGTTAAATATAGTTAATATCTTTTGTAGTTAAATTATGGTTTGAATTAAATTGCATGTTAGGTTTTTTTTTTGTTACAACATGTTAGGTTAATTTTCTTTATCTTATGGATTATTTTTTTGTTTTTAGGTAATTTACATTTAATTTAACAATATTTAATTAGGACTGAATGGTTTGAATTAATTTTAAGTAATTTACATTTGTTAATTGCAATGAATCTGGAGAAAAAGTATGGAAATGAAAGTTCAGTCACCATTTGATAAAAATAGGGTTATAAGAAAGCTGCTGGAAGATATCAGTGAGACTGCCTTAAATGTCTACTTGGAATTAAAACAGTTGCTTTTCACTATTCACCTGCTTTGTGTTCAATATTGGCTTAATATATGAATGGCGTCTTTAATTTCTTTTGTCTTTCGGTTGTGTAAATCATTGAGAACATGATGGTGAATAGTCACTCATAGAATAGCGTAAACACTTATTATCGTAACCTATGAATTAGACGCATTTGGTGAGGTAATTATAACATAGTTGTCTTCTATTTTCTAAAGAATATGTTTTGTTTTGTTATCATGATTATTTTCTTGACATATTCTATTTATTTTTATTTGGTTTATGATATATAAGATTGTTGTTAGCTTTAATTGATTTTTCTTTTCCTAATATATTTTACATAAAGTATAACATACTTGCTGGCTTTATCTTATTATTTCTTGAAAATGATTTAATCATGTATTTAGTAGTAAACCCTTTAATTCGGATGCTCTTATTTATGACATTTGCTGATAAACCAAGTATGGTTGCATCTAAGTTGGTGAATGAGCCTCTTGCATTAGGTGTGACTTTAGAAGACCTTAAAATTTATGGTTTTACATCATATATGCTCTCAAGTATATAAGATTTTCAAAGAAATGGAGTTTTTTTAAACCTTCCTACAATAACATTTGCATCAACGCTGCAAAGCTTCACTAAAAAAATGAAATGACCCCAAATCCATGTGTGCCCCCTCCAGTTGACCCCCTTTCATCATGCGAGCCTCCCTCACTACTTCTGCTTGCTTTCTACTTGGTTGTGTACAATACTTATATATATTTTTTCCAGGCTGCTATGGCTATTTTCGTGGAACGCTACCTTTCTCTAAAGACATCTATGTTTAAGGTAATGATTTACCTCGTTGATTTTGTTTTTATGCAGTAAAGTAGGTTAGCATAATCGTTATTGATTAATGCTCTTGATTTATTGATGCTGCTGATACCAAAAGTTTAGGCTCATTGAGTAGATGCATGTTTTCATAATTATTTGTCTTAATTTAACTTAGTATTCAAATGTGTTTTAATCGGTGTAGATATTTGTTTGCCTTTGCTTGCAATTTTGATAGTTGATCTTGCAAATTTCATTCTTGATACAGCTTTTGTTGAGAAAAATGTGATTAAGGACTACAAACATATGTTGTAGTCTATTGCCATGTGGAAATAAAGATGAGTTAATACAAACTTGTACATCTCATGTGTTTGAATTATTGCTCTCATAAATAGTTCATTTTTTTGTAAAGAGTATTGTTAGACTTAAGTATACCTTTATTATACATATACCAATTCTTTGTCTTGATTTCCCTAGGGCTAAGTCAAGGTCTTTTGGTTTTGAACTTATTGTGAAGAAAGATGAAAAAAACCTTCTTAGCTTGATTGACACTGAGAAGCCATAAATGAGGGAGCCATGAAAGTAAAGATGCAATAATTGGTGGCAACTATTGAGGAGGATGCTGCACTTGCTTCTAATGAAGAGGAAAAAAAGAGAACCATTTCAGAAGCAATACTTTAAGGCATCAAAAAGAGATTGCAAAGCATACAAAGAATGAAAGGTTCTTTTTATTTTTATTTTTCTTGCTTTTTTTTATTTAATTCATGTCAAAAATTGTTTTAGTTTTTATTCATTTATTATTAATTCTAATTTATTTGATTTGCTTAAATTTGTTTGGTTTGTTTAAATTTAGTTATTTTAATTTATTAGTTCAAGTTATCTTTGAAACTCAATCAAGAAATCTGTAAAAAGAGTCTTAAAGCTGTTGTTTGATTGCTCCTAGAGATGAAGTCTTTGTGATTAGTTTACATTATGTATGATATTCATTTTTTTTCAGGATTGAGGCTTTTTTAATCAAAAAAGCAATTCTGCTTTCTTTTAAGGGAGGTTTTATATAATTGGGAGTAATAGCAACAATGAATTTTTTTTTAATAAAAATATAGTTATTTTATTAGAATTGAAGTTAGTTTATTGTTATATAAGGTCGCAACAACTTCTACTACGTAAGGGTTTCAATTCAAGTTTTCAACCCTTCATTATCATTGCATGTAAGTTAGAAAGCTAACCCAATGTGTAATTTTTATTAAGAAAGCATGTTAAGTTGTCCTTTAAGAATTAAAATAACACGAACTTAGTACCTGAGCTAAGCCTTCGTATTTTTTTGTAATAAGTTTGCTATCCTCTGTTAATTTCCCTTTTTTGGGATCAACTATTATCAAGAATGAACCAAGTATGTCTCCGCCTTGATGTCTCCACTGTCTTTAGAAAAACTTTGATGATCTGTGCTAATTAGTATCTTTATTTCAAAACACATGTTGGCTGAGATATATGCATTTTATATTAACATATGTTTTCTATTAATCTTTAAACCTGTTTTTGTTTTAAATTATGCGTTTTATACTAAAATTTTCATTTACCATATGAAAATCTGTTCTCTAATTTTTGATTGATATATGCTGTTTGAAATTGCAACCATTTGCTCTCAATTTTGATTCTCGCTTTGTTGCGTTTATGGATTAACCCATCTTATCTTCTCTTGATAATTTATCGGTATATGTAATTTTTCTTGCTGTTGTGCTTTTGGATGATTGCTGAAAATATTTTTGTAAGCTTTGCTTGCTACATCTCATGTAGATTGTCTAAAATTAACATGCATATCAATTCTCTTTCTTTTTCAGTGCACTTCATATATTAATGTACAGGCATATTTGCTTGACTCTTACTTTCACCTTTCCTTATGTGGAAAGGACCTTGCATTTCTCAAATTTGTTCTCTCAAATGATCTACCGCGGCAACGCCGCGGGTATTACCTAGTAAGTATTAACGGCAATCAAATCTTTTCGTCAAACATGATAAGCCTGACGGTTTGCTAGGTAAGTAAGAACTAATTTTTATTGTACTTCAATTTTCTTTCCTCTTTATATATCAAATAATAAGACATGGTTTATTTTTAATTTATTTTATAAAGCAATTGAGAGAAATGATAAAAGTGATTTTAGTGATTAGTCTAGAAATCAAACGTTTAAGATTTTTCTTTTGGAGTAATATGATGAAGTAGCAGCAATACGATACTATGCCAACAACCTTTTGGCTTAGTAGTTAAGAATGGGTTGTAGCATATTATAAATCTAGGATTCAAATCCAAGCACCCTATCCTCAGTTATTTAATATTCCTCTTGTAACAAAAAAAAAGCAATATGTTACTATATGGCTGTGCTTAGTGCTTATGTTACACTTGTTATTTCAAAAGGGATTTCAAATAGGAAGTAATAAATACTTTTCGCATCTTTGTAGTAAGCAAATTAATGTTGGTTATAACTTAGGATTATTTAGAAAATTTCCTAATTCCCTTATTATTATTATTATTATTATTATTATTATTGAGTTGCAGGGCATGGGCATTAGATTTCACTTTCTCTCGCTGGCTGGACTAAACTACTTTTCATGCACTCCCTAAAATTGAGTCCAGGGTATTCTCATTATTTTTGTTGTGTTGTAGCTGGTTGTGACATGAACTTGTTTGTGGGATGTTATTTCTTTGTTTTCTTCGTTGTCCTTTTGTCACCTTTGGGTTTCTTTCAATTCAAGATTTTTTCTGCTCTTCTTTCTTTTGGACTCAGTGTCACATTATTTTTATTATTGTTTATTTTTTTTTGACAAAATTTTTATTATTGTTTATAATTTCATTATTACTATGTATTTATACACTTCTATGTCCGTTTGAGATTTTAACTGTTAACTTTTTTTAAAGCGCATGCTAGTTTACAGACTACAGTTTTTCTTGTTATGCAGACAATATTTGATTCTGCTTCTCGGCACTTCTGGTTGTAGGAGGTTCTTTGGTCGGTTCACTGCTATGCTTTCTAAACGTAATTTCTAATTCACAGCATCTTCTTTTTATTTTATATTGCAGGGGAAGCCATGATAAAACATGTTTGCTTACCTGAAACATGCTTACTGATTATTTCTGACCTTTTGCAGGGTTGTGTTTACATAGTTGATTCTTACAAAATCTGTTGGACAAGTCGTGTTAAAGGGATTCACACAGGAAAGACGGTTGCACCGTTGGTTGAAGCAATTGGTAAGTTCTCCGAAAGTTTACTGTAAAGTATTGTTTTGATCTTATCTCAAGCACTGTCTCAATTGAGTTGAAATTGTTTTCTTTTCCCCCTTTTAATCACTGGAATGAAAATGCAGCCAACCTCTGTGAATGGTTGCCCCATAACTTCTCAATAAGTACCATTCACAAGTCTGCACAATGATTCAGATAAGGCACTTGATTAATAAGATTTGAACCAACAATTCCCTGCACTAAATCCCACTCTTTACCACTTGAGCTAAACCTATGGCAAGGTCATTAGAAAAGAAAGAGTGCTCCTGCAATTTCAGTTTTCTCTAGCATGAACTAAATTTGCCTTGAGTCATTTTTCCTCATTTTTACCTTGCTCATTTTTACTTCATAGGGTTCCCAGTGCCAAAAAATGGCAGATGAACTGATATTCTAATGAATAATCTTGCAGATGTTGATCTTGCTGGGATAGTCATGTTAATATTTGGTACGGGCTTGTTTGGATTATTCATCACATCAGTAACATGAATCCAGAAGTGTCTGCTGATGGTGATCGTGCCCTCAGTCAAAGCTCATCCTTGTTTGGAATGTTTCCTCTGAAGGTAAGGCCTTAAATATTGATTTGGAATCCCCAACCGTTACTGCTTTATTAACTTCAGCTAACCTTGCTGTAGTACTGAAACTTCAGCTTCTCACAAATTACTTCATTTCTTGCTGTACAGTCTGTTGTATGATCATATCCATCTTGATATTCCAGTTTCAACCATGCTTACCTTGAGGACATGTTATATTCAATGGATAACTTCAAAATAATCTTAACCCATTAACGGCAAGGATCAACCCTTGGTTCCAAACTAATTTTTTTTTGTTTCTGATGGAATCTGATCTGAACATAGTAAATAGATCACTAATTAACATAGGGTTTCAAATATTGATCATTACTATCAAGTCTTATCAAATTTGGCACATTCCATTCTTTCCTACTTTTCTATTGGTTCTTAGTTCCTGGTCCATTTCCCGGGTGCACACTGATTAAATTTTGTACTGGTTTGCAGAAGAGACCAAAATGGATGAAAATAAGTTCCCTGGATGAACTAAAGACTAAAGGGAGACATGTTTTAGTCATGATTCTCTTAGTGAAGATGTTTGAAAGAAGCAAGATGGTGACAATAGCCACTGGGATGGATCTTCTTAGTTATTCTGTATGTATTTTCCTGTCATCTGCTTCATTGTACATCCTTCATCATCTTCACAAGCCAGAATAGAGTATTATTTGATCAAATTCAAATTGTATAATGTAACTGAAATATTTAGTAACTTGTGCAGATATTCAATGCAACGAAAACAGTGTCTTTATGTGAATAACGAATCCCAGTTTCAATAGGTTTTCAGAAATTTTAAGCAATCTGAATCTCTTGGCTAGTTAATTCTTTGAAACCATACAAGAGAACTGAACTTCACATTCTCATTCTCAATCGTTGAACAAATGATTATTGTAATAATCCCTTGAACTAAAAGTCTTCCGTAGCAACACTAAAGTATAGCTGAAAAAAGGACTATCCCTGAACTGAAAGTCTTCCAGAGCATCAAGAAAGCAAGTACATAAAGGAAAAGGAGTTTGTTTAAATGTAAACAAAAAACTGCGTTTGCCAAGAGTCGAACGTGGGTTTATCCTAACCGTTGGAGTACATCCGCTTCCGGCACACTAGATGATTTGGATACATCACAACTAGACCTGATCATGGGTCGGGTCGGGTTCGGGGCGGGTTCATGACAGGTAATAAGAATGTTAATTTATACCCAAGTCCGGTCCGGTAAATCGGGCTTGATATTTAGTTCAAGCCCGTTTTACTTTTTATACAATAAGCCCGAGCTCGAGCTCGAGCCGCCTGAATATAATTTTTTATATTTTAATTATTTAATTATTTATTATTTTATTTCCTTTAAAATTTAATTTAATTTGTCAAAATTTGTATATCAATTTTCATATTAAAAATTTTATAATCATGTTTTTTAATTAATAATGGTTTATATATATAAAAAATTATATTATATTTAATAAATATATTAAAAATATACTTAATATTATAAATATATTAAAAAATATATATTTAATATTAATATCGGGCCGGGCCCGGGCTTTGAAAGGTTAAGCTCGGGCCCGATTTTGGACGGGCCTAAAAATTTTGTCCAAACTCGATAATTGCATCAAATATTTTTGTCCAAGCCTTCACAAATATCAAACGGGCCTTCGGGCTTGGGCGGGTAGCCTGACCCTTGAGCAGGTCTAATCACAACAGAAGTAAAAGTACCATAACTCCATGAAGTTATGGGAGATTCCTCTTAGAGAAATTCTAAGCACACCCTACAAAATGTTGGGTGCACCCTAATTGCTAAAAAAACTTATTTTAAAATCTTTTCTTTTATTTTTTACTTAACACACCCTACAATGTCACACCCTGATTCGTGGAAATCAGAAATAACTTTTCACATTTTTACACGATTGGTTGGGCTGTGCTCAGTGTTCTCAGTCCAAGTTTATGCCAAAATTATTTAGCTAATGCAACATTCAATTATTTACGTAGGTTCCAATACATATAATTAGAGTACGCATTTGTTTTTCTATATAAATAATCTATAACGAATACTATAATTTACATTCAAACTTCTTCAATTTATTGTTTATATCCCTTTACACATTAAAGTACTGCACAATAATGTCTAATACCATACCTGTAAGGTATGACATCAAAACCTCCGTAGGCATCTTATCAGAATCTTCTCTCAACAAACAACTATTTCTGCAGATAAATTTGGAAGGTAGAGGGAGGTGAGCTTGGGGCAGCCCAATAAGAAATATATATATAAAAGAATTAATACTTTGCATACCTTTATGCATATGTCGAAAATATATTTCATAAATACGCAGTAAACATTAAAATAGTATGAAGGGAGCTTTTCGGAAGGGATACTATAATCGGATAGGGATACTAGGTTGAGTATGAAAGGATGCTTTAGAACACCTTACTTGTCTCGATTCCTAAATCTGACTATAGAAAGTTTCTGAAACTTTACAAAGAAGAACTTCATGCACACCAAATCAATATAAAATAAACTGTTTATTCCTTTAGTGACAGTACGCAACAACAAATAATCGTTACCAGATGGTTTAGTAAAATATCCAATAATCATGAAATTCATTGTTCAGTAAACCGTTTTATAAACAATTCAAAAATCAACTTAGTAAATAGTTCAGTAGCTCACTCATTTAGAAAACCTTCCTACATATCGATTAGAAAATCACTCAATTCAGAACATGGTTCAGAGAATAGTTCAATAAACATTTTGAGAATCACACTTGGAGAATCATTTAAAAACCAATTACATGTGTAGGAAGTTGTTCAAAGATCGATTACACAAAAAACCATTCAAATTAGTTCTGAAGACAATTCGGTAAACATCTAGTGATCCATCAATGAGTTTGTTTGATAAGTAGTTTAGAAACACAATAAACGCATTCTTCGCCATTCAGTAAAACAATTCAATGATAATTTAGTAACAAATTAGAGGACAGTAAAGTAAATAGTACAATAACACTTTTCCTAACATTTCGTTTATAACGTAGACTACTACATATATCAGAGAAGGAATTCTTGCTTCTCTATATCAAAGTCCCAACTATATAACTTTCACAACTTCATTTCAAAAGCTATGCAATGCAAATGTCTTAAATTAATCAAAAAATCATGCATATTTCAAATGTTCAACTGACATTTAGATAATCTCAAACTGGTCAGAAAACATGCAGATTTTCAGAATTCAAATAACACTTACACCATTAGAATCAAACCATTTTCAGGTTTCAAAGTTCAAATGTCAAAGTTCCAGAAATCATTCAAAATCCAGATAAAACATATTTGTTTTAAAACTCAAAATTCAAATATGAAAGCTTCAGAAATCATACAGATTCCAAATGATTAGTTCCCAAAACTCTCCGTAAACAAAACATAATTAATTTCAGTATTTCATGTAATGGTCAGAAAATATAATTAATAAAAATCTAAAATAAAAATCAATCATGTTTGGGAGTGCCTGGAATACCAAGAATATGCCATCCTGGTAAAAAATATGATAAAGACAAGGCATCACCTAATAGACTCATGTAATATGACATATGGCCATAGTCAGAATAATCTCCATAGTGTGCACTGATCAAGTGTCATATGGCACGCTGATGACGGGATCAAGGTCAATCAGCCACCAAGTCAATCATACGATCATACACTCATAGAAGCATGTGCCTGTAGGTAGCTATGGGGCCAACAGTTTCACAATAGTTCACAAAATATCTCAAAATGTTTATGAAGATCAATTTAGTAAAATGCATCTTTAATCTGTTCATAAAGTATTGAAATCACTAAATCGTTACACTTGAAAAATAAAAATTCATCAAGTATTCTCAGTCTAATAATAGATATTCAAAATTTTTTATTTGCATATGACAAAGACATGAAAATGTGAATATATCATGAAACGTGCAAAAACTATTAAAAATTCCTTCGAAAACTGAATTACAACTTTGTTATGCATTATGACATTTAAGAGTTTTAATTTCAAAACATATAATCACAACCTTTCTTATACATGAAAATTATTCTAGTGACGAATTTTTGAAGCATAAGGTTCATTTAAGAAAATTTCAGCAGCAAAACGGTACTATCTATCTTCATCTCCCTGCATGAAAATGCAGTCTATAACCACAATTTCAGTTTCACAATATAATCCAAAAATCAAATCTAATCTCATAAAAATTCATTTTCAACAATCCAAATGTATCATAGTATCCCTACGCCTTCTACAAATATTCCTTACCACTTAGTTTGCTCAGTGGTACTCATCAGCACCAATGTTATTTTTTGACTTTCGAGCTGCAAAACACCGTACAAACACGGTGAAGCCATCATACTTCAATTATAAAAATATTTGAGTTTTCATGACTTATCACATTACCTACAGTAACTTCTATTTCAGTTTTTTTTCACATCAGTGCTAACACTGCAGCTAAGTCAAATCACTTCCGATTTCAATTCCGATTTCGCCTATGGTCTCATATTAATTCGTATAGTATTCTAGGACCCAAAACACATTAAATTGAGCATGAATTCTACCTTCCTTTCACCTAGGCCGAACATGGGTTCTTTTCC
The DNA here is from genome assembly GCA_032173925.1 of Heritiera fomes. Taxonomy (NCBI): domain Eukaryota; kingdom Viridiplantae; phylum Streptophyta; class Magnoliopsida; order Malvales; family Malvaceae; genus Heritiera; species Heritiera fomes. The sequence continues at coordinate 19,082,185 of JAPDPM010000001.1, read as the reverse complement.
TACACAACTCATTTTAACAATTTAAGCTTAAATTCATGCTTTTCACATGTTCTACTTTAATTCTACACCAAATTCTCATTGAATCTCATTATGTTCATGAAGAAGCATGCTTGGCCGAACCCTAAGGGAGTAGATTTTCATGGTTTTAATTCAATCAAAGCCTAGATACAAGCTTAAACATCTTAAACACATAGCTAAAAACCATTAAATTAGGAAAATTTCAAGATTTCTCTCACCTTTCTTCATAACCAGATCTGGTGGGAGGTGTTTCACCTAGAATTTGGCCACTTTAGGACTTGATTTTGGTGTCAAAAGATAGAGCACTGAAAACTATACAGTTTAGTGAAGACAGTTTTCAATTTTGATGAGTTTTCGATATAGTTTTCAAGCTTTCTCTCTCTTCCTTAAGCTTTGGCTATGGAGAATTAGAGGAGGAAGACTGGCTGTCGACTTTTGAGGAAGAAGAGGCTGAAAATTGCTTTAAAAATAATATTTTATGCTGCAAATGACCATTTTGCCCTTATATGTAAGTAATCTTCTCATTTTGCCCTTCACAATTTGACTTTGTTGAAAACAGTTTATCCAACCTCCAAAATATTTCATTTAATCATAAAATTTGACTTGTTCTAATCATTGGTTAAGCTTTTGTTAAGGTTTGACTACTCATTTGAGCAAAATAAATCACGTAAATTTCTACTATTTCATATGATTTATTCTATCAATCCACATGGCCTAAAACCTTATTTCATGAAAAATTATTCACCATTGATAATTGATCAAAAGTCATCTCGGTTTAACAATTATTTACGAAAATTTTGACAACCTATGGACTTAATTGTTATTTTCGAAATTGTTGTTCGTTTTTCAAAACATACATAAACGAAGGAATTTCAAGGTACAAATTCCTCCTATCTAAGTATTTCACTCCAAATATCGTAACTTTGTAGTTTCACCTCAATCCGGACTGTAAAAGTCTTGTGAGGCCCATAGGACACTTTCCTCTTATAAATCTAATTATTTCATTTCTTAGTAATTCATCCATTGTTTTTTCATTTCCATAACCTTTAAATTATGAAATTTAGTGGAAATCACAATTAGCTAGTTTTTCATTCCTAAACTACCCTCCCTTCTCTTCACCCTAACCCTATTTCTCAGACCCTAACCTCATTCAAGTTTCTATCTTTCACAAATCCTTCAAATCTTAGAGATTTTCAAGATAATAAGGTAAGTGTAGCTTACATGTTCTGTTACATATGTTTAATGCTCATTCTTTTCTCATTTAAATGTATATAATTGTTCAATTTGAGTAAAATGAATCGGGTGGGGTGGGTTAGGTTACAGTTTCTCATCCCGCGACAATGAATTATTGCGAGATGTTCCGAGGTTGCGGCAGAGAATTGCTGCGACATACAAGAAGCTCGCAGCACGAGGTCCTAATGGCATACGGCACTTTTGTGCCCCGAATTCAGAATGGTTTGTGGCACCAAAGTGTTGCGTCCATTATTGGATTTGCAGCACTCAAATCATTTAGGCTTCATATCACGAAAGTGCCGCGAGGTCTCTTGACTCGTGGTACCAATGTGCCGCAAGTTCAGAGATGACCGCGACACTTGGGTGCCACGATATTTTTTTGGAAAAAAGAAGTGAAATTTTTTTTAACTTTTTTTAATTTTTAATTTAGGTTAATATACATTTTAAATAAGGTTAATTGAATATAATGGTTATTTGATCTAAATTACTTTAGAGAAATGTGAATTCATTTAGGATGATTTGTTTCCTACATGTGAATTGGAGTATTGAATTGGATTGGCATGTGAATTGGTTTCTTATATGTGAAATGTTTTTCTTGTATGTTTATACAGATGCCACCACGTACACGAGGAGCGAGCTCATTTAGAGTAGAGAGGAGAAGACATGTTGAAGCTTCAAAAGATGTAAGGTGGGTACCCATTGTGTATGAAAGGAGGAGATGAGCTCTAGAGGCAGCAGCTGCTGAGTAGAGCATGCATGCGACTATAGCTGGTCACGTAGTAGTACCCGATGAGATTCAGCATGTTGAGGTGGTAGCTAGGGATGCGAGGTAATGGGCCAATGCATTTGTCAAGGCACCAATTGCGACAGAAAGGTAGCAATTGAGTACATTTTGCGATGCACCAGCTGTTGAGCAAGCCAATACATCTACTGGATCGTATCCTAGTGGTCCAGTTGATACATCTCTTTTGCTTAGTTATGGATCGCAAGTTGCTGTATCTATTTGGCAGTAAAAGGTATAATTGAACTTTATTACATAAATATTGTAATGTAAATTAGACTTAATAATATTCTAATTTTTTAATTGGTTTTGTTACAGGAGTGAGGCGAGTTGAAAGTTATCAATCACAGCCCTAAAGTTGGTACATGGCCACTAGATCCAAGTTGATCACGCATCCTTGCCAAGATCTCGCGCTCAGGGTTGGTTTCATTGTTGTGGTGTAGTTATCTCACGTGCAACAAGACTATTATTACCGCATTTACTGAGAGGTGACAGCTAAAGATGAACACATTTCACATGCCTTTTGGAGAGATAACCATCACCCTAGATGATGTGTCTACGTTGCTTGGCATCCTAGTGGTTGGGAGAACTATATCTTTTAATATTATCTCCATTGATGAGGCAAATAGAATGCTAGTGTGGTTGCTTGGAGTGACTGAAGAAAAAGCAAAGGAAGAGATGACTGCCACTAGAAGACCACAAGTTAGGATGTGGTGGTTGAAAGATACATTCTGCATGGTTATGGACTATGATGGGGAAGAGCAGATAGAATATGCGGCTTGTGCATTCTTATTATTTCTACTTTGTTGCACTTTTTATGCTAATAAGAGTGCAACGCGAGTACCAATCACGTACTTATCTTTTCTTGAGGATCTTACTACCCCTGGTGAGACTACATGGGGTGCAGCTTGCCTTGCTCAGATGTATAGACAGTTGGATGAAGCCAACAGAACGGAGTGCCATTTGAAAGCTGGTTATATGACATTGCTTCAGGTATTTAATATTTATTTAATAAGAATAATATTGATTTCTTTAATATTTATTAGTTTATGATTTGATTGTAAATGTCCCTTTTGTTTTATGTAGGCATGAATTTACAAGCATTTTCCATCGCTAAATCCAATGCGGGACATGTCATACAGAGACAGGTAGTTGTGTGCTCGACGATGGAAGCCACCCAGCTATAGCATCTCTCTACAGATATTAAGGGAGCAACTTGATGACTTTTAGTATCACTAGGTTTGTTGGGATCCATACGCAGAAAGTAGAGACAGACATATATTGTCGAAGATTTCAATCTTTTGCAGATACATTAAGTTCAATGACATCGTAAAGCCTTACCATCCGGATAAAGTTTTTCGACAGTGGGGCTATGTGCATAGCGTTCCATGTCCACTTCTCACCCCATCTCATGTGAGACGAGGATCGAAGCTAACTAATTAACACGTGCAGTATAACTTTCAGCCTAGGTACTGGGATAGCTGGGACTATCATGTGATTAATAAGGAGAGGAGAGGTGCGCGATGCAGGACCCTAGGAGAGTCCGTAGCAGATTACATATTTGGTATATGACCATTTCGCCTCATTATCTCCAGAATCCTGCATACTGATCGACAGATCATGATAGAGTGATCGACTGGGAGGTTAGTTATTCATTTCTTATTTAATGTTAATAGTATTTTTTTAATCTCGAAATTGATTTATTTATATTTCATTATTTTGTAGAGTATCATGGGACACATATACAATAGACTTTAGATAGTGGAGGTAGGTGGAGACGATCAAGACTTGAGGTACCAGCAGCATAACCACTAGTAGTTCACCACCACTAGCTGCACCACCAGCATCTCCCCTACCACCTCCTACATCTCCATCCGTATTTGTCAAACAAAAGAGGACGAGGAGATAGTAGATATTATATTTTATAGTTTGCCATATACTTTTGTAAGAAATGGTATATATATGTATATATTTAGGTTAATTTTGTCTTATTACTCCATCCATCATATTATATTATCAAGTCATTTGAAATAACTATTTTTTATTCTCTAAAATAATAATTATAATAATAATAAAAAATTATTATAATATATTATTAATAAATTATTAAAATAATAAATATATGATTAATTATATTTTCATAAATAATAAAAAATAAAATAGGCTTAATCCAATAAAATATGATGATGTTTAAGTTACATAATATAACAAACAACGCTTGCAACAATGCATTATATTTAGTTACATAATACATCATGGTTTATCTAGATTGATTGTCTCTTGAGTTGCAATATCTGTGTTTGATGAGAATAATAATTTAAAATCCTCAATCCAAGAGATATATGAAAGCTCCCACTCTCGAACGCATTCATATCGTTACTTACACCAGTTGCATGCAATCAGAGGTATTGGTGCTCTTGTGTGAGAGTCATTTATACTATTACTATTACACATGTCAGACTTCTCACCGTTGCTCAATTCTTGTGTATTTCGCAGGTAATAGAGGAACACAGTGTAGTGGGCCCCATCGACTCTATAGTGCCGGGATGGACGTGAGACTGACCAGTGTACGGAGAGCCTAATAAACCTAAGGTAAGAATTTTAAACCCAAAATCCTTTATTTGAATTATTTTGAGAAGCGTGCCAACAATTTAAGAAATGACGATTAAGGACATAGCCCGATGACATTTTTGTAAATTGTGGTCAAATTAAATTGACTTTTGACCAAGTGATTAAAGAATGATAATCTACATGAAAATAAGTCCTAGGCTATGTCAATAGATAGATCGAATCGATGGTTAAATTAGAATTTTATGCGATTAATCCGATAGGGGTAATTTCATAATTTCACCTTTACGATTGATTGAACTTCGATGAAACCACCTTGATTCATCAAAATATGTTTAATAATAATTTTTAGTGATGAAATATGAAAATAAGTCCTAGGCTATGTCAATAGATAGATCGAATCGATGGTTAAATTAGAATTTTATGTGATTAATCCGATAGGGGTAATTTCATAATTTCATCTTTACGGTAGATCAAACTTCGATGAAACCACCCTAATTCATCAAAATATGTTTAATAACAATTTTTAGTGATGAAATATGAAATTTTGGAGTTTAATTAGATAGTTATAAAAATTACAGAAACTTAAGGGCATTTTTGTCCAAAAATCTCATAACTAAAAGCATTTTGGTCATTTTGCCCTTTCTAGAAGACTCTATATTTTTCTTCCCTAAGCTGGCCAGCCACTATTCACTCATCTTCCTCCTCTCTTTCATGCCACCATTAAAAAAAAAAGAAAGAAAAGAAAAGCTTAAAAACCTCTCTTAAGACCACCTTATTTCACCAAATCATCTTCTACAAACTTGTTCATCTCTTCAAGCTCTATCTAACCATATCCATAGCTTAGTGTAAAAGTGACAAAATCAAGAGGAAAGAAAGCTTGAAGAATTTGGCCAAGGTAAGGTTCTTCCATGCTTGTGCTTTCTTTGAATTTTAATGATAGAAAATGATAAATCTAAGCTTCCTAAGCATGAATTTGACATTGGTTTGAATTGAATCTCCCAAAATCATTCCCTAGGGTATTTGGCCATTGATGGAAGTCTATGAAACCTTATGTTTTGTTCTATAAGAATGGTGCCAAATGAAAGAAGAGTGATGAATTTACATGAATTAAGTGTTGGAATTTTGAAAAAGCTTAGGAAACACACCATGCACCATTCGGCCATGGCTAAGGGGAGGGAGTTTTTGTGCTATGTTTGATAAGTTTGAGGTGCCAAAATATTGTAGAAATTATAAGGACTCCATCAGTGCAATCGGAATTAAAATCGGGCTTAAATCGATGAAGTTTTGTCTTAGCACTGGTAGAATTTACAATAGTTTAATATTTTCAGTGAACAATGTGGCTGCAATTAGTACTGAAAATTAGTTTAAAAATTAAAGTGAGGTGAATTAATAATGTTGGTGAAATGTTTTGCAGTCCGAGAGAAGTAATTTACGTGTGGTGCTATCGGATAAATCGCTAACGTCAGACAGGTAAGGGATGAGTGTGAAAGCTGTAGGGATATTATGAATGTATGATTTTATTGAAAATAATTTATGAAATTATTTTAGAACTCAATTTCTTTGGAATTGTGGAAAATTGTGGTTTCTAGTTGGTATATTGAATTGTGTTTGAAGTGCACGAAGGTTAGGCAAATAGTAGTTGTTATACCGCTAAAATTTCTTGGAAATTTTATAAAAATATCATGAAATATTTTAAGTGCATGATTTAAATGAATTTCATAGGCACTCTATTTAGTATTTTTCATAAAATGATGATTTATTGAAAAACAATATTTAAATATTCGTGTTATTGAATTTAATTAAAGTGAAGTTACTGATATGCTCTCATAAGTGTTTTACAATGTAATAGAATGTTGATAAAAATTATCATTGAGATATGAATATTTTATAGTCTGTTTTCACTGTACTCTTCATTTTGTTATTTAAATACTTTTATGGATTGACTGAAGATTTTATCGATATTTATCAAATGCCTTAAAGGTATTTATACTGTTTATAAATTGTTTTGAGACTATTAGGCCTCGTATCATGCTTACATGTTATTGTACTATGGCTGTTGCTAATTGATACTGATCATATCATCAACGTCCCAGTTGTCACTTGTCAGTACACACTGAGGACACCTATAGACTATGACCATATGTCTCACATGTTACTGTTACTATTCTCTTCAGGGATTACTGTTATAGCATGATATATTCTGGGTGTTGCCTGGTCTCCACTCACGTGTTACTATTTACTGTACTGTTTTATTGAACTATTACTATTACTAAAGTGATTACTATTAATGAAACTGTTTATAGTACTGTTTATCGAACTGTTTACTGAATTGCTACTGTTTTGTGTTTAGTAATTGTAACTATTTTATGGAAATATTTAATAATTGTTTCTTATGGAAAATGTGATTATTCTATTTTCATATCAACAATTTAATTACTACTCCTTATAGTCGCTACTAGGTTCCGAGACACGATATGTATTCTAAAATACCTTCCATACTCTATCTGGATCCTTAGCCGACTATAGTATCCTTCCTTTATCGTTCCTAGTGCACCAATTGGAAAGTAAATGATTTTATGCATATAGATTTCAGAATATCAGTCTTGCATACGATTCTCTTACTGAGCACGTTTTGCTCATTGTTTTATTTTTCACTCCACAGATTATTTGCAGTGATTGCCTTGATATACCGTTTCGAGGACTAGGTCGCATTTCGTTACCTTGAGGTAGTTTCTAGTGGATCTTAGAGGTATATTAATTTACTTTTATATGATCAGACGTATTTGTATAGTACCGTCGTTATGTAAATTATATTCAGGGGATGTAAATTCTAAAGGATTACTATTTATGTAAATACTTTCTACTTTGAAATCAAATAAATTACTTTTGTAAATTGGTTACTGTTTAAAGTAAGTGTGTGATAAAGGCATCGCAGATAGCCCAACCATTACCGTATATGTGTAAATGTGTTAAAAACTGTGAATTACAGATTGTGACATCTTGGATCCTACAAAACCTGCAACAATGCATTATATTTAATTAAATTCGAGTGAAAACAATAAACAATAATAAACTTTTACCGTGATCTATACCTAAACAAAATGACAGTTGCTCACAAACCCAATAGCAATTAACCTATGTTGCACTGGGGGAGGTGTAATAGATTTTAGCGGAAGATATGTCAGGCACTATCTCCAAGATAAATGGACAAGCACGACATCATACTATGAGGATATCAAATGATCCATGTCTAGTAAGGACATCCAATTATCCGTATAAGCTACCGTGTTGAAACACATCAAGGATTGCATCAATTCATCAACACGCTCCTAACATCATATAGACGCACATAATCATCTCGGTGTCTACTTAACTCATCCATCAAATCTCATCACACTTGTGTGCCCATGCATCTGCACTCATACCCCTATAACAGGTTTAAATCCGCAGTATCCATCAGACTTAACATCAATAACATCGAGAATGAACGGACATACCTCAACTGGAAAAGAATCCATATATCAAATCTTGCACCTTTACAATACATGGGTAATTTCTTCCTCTTCTTCACCAGTTCATTGAACTTGCTGTTGTGGGTGAAATGGTACTATCATGACTAGACTCGACAATCTCAAAATAAGAAAGTTCCCGTCGAGTTGATGTGTCCATCTTCAATACTTAAGTACAGCCCTTTATCTTAGCCTTTTCAACTGGAGGAACTAGGAATGTTGTTGCTAAATCACCTAGTTCTCTCAACTTTTTTTTTTTCAAGGCTAGTTTCCCTGAAATATCACATGCATCAAACCGTTTCACAATTATCTCCCACTCAACATCCAATGTCAACTGCTGCACGTTTTCATTTGTGAACTTCATCAAGTCTAATTTTGACAAATGTGAATGCACGACAGATAAGGGATTGGTCATCCAAAACGTGTATATTCAGCAATTTCATGAGCACACGGCAACCCATGTCTCATTCTCATTACATAGCCACAAGAGTGAATATCAAGGTCTACATCCTTTACTCGCTTTGCTTCCCTCAAAATCATATACAAAGCCGTCCTTGACACCAACCCTTGTAACTCCTTGAATAATGATGGCTTGAAGTTGTGTTCAATAATCGTAAGGCTTATCTCATATGAAGCCTTTATGTCTGTATGTTGCAGCTTAATCAAGGAGTTGATCACATTCCAAAATGCTTCAAAATCACCTTGAAACGATCAAAGATGTCGTTTCAACTTTGCATGTTCACTCTCCGCTCTACAATACAAATTAGAACATGTATTAATTATCAATTCAAAAAATTATTGAAAACAAACATAAACTTAAAAGATGACAATAAACGTACCTATTAGTTGTCACATTGCCATAATGCATTACTTTAACCGTCCAAGCTGCAATAAATTGCTCTTTATACTTATCTAACCATGTGTCGTTCAAATATTGTAGTGCTTTTGGATAACTATGGTAATCCAAGTACATTGAGCTTAAATGCCTATCATAGTCCTTCTCCGTCAATGAGAACATAAGAACACTCCATGATCTCATGAATGCATCCCACCTTTCCTTGTGGTCAAATAACTTTTTGCAGTTATCAAGCACATTCTTCAATATGTGCCATCTGAATAATGATTGGTTGTGGAGGGAAATGCTACTTAAACTGTATTCATCAATGCCAAAACACGATTTGTGATAATAACTAATGGTGATGCATACCTATCATTAAACTTTTTAACTTTTGCAATGCCCATGTGTAGTTCTCTTGACACTCGGCCTCTATGTATACAAATGCAACCAAAAAAATCAAATTCATTGATATGACATCAACAATCTCGAGGAGTGGCAATCGATATCTATTCATTTTCTATGTGCAATCCATAATCAACACATATAGGAAAGCATGCAACAAATATACCGAGATAGGATGCGCCCAAAAACAAGTCCTTCACAATATCAGTTAACTCATCACTCCAATGTCACTCAACGTATTTACACTCATTCAACCGTTTCATCAGTTGTTGCATTTGTGACCTACTAGTTTTCTCAATCAGTTTGTAAGCTTGCTGTGCATTGTAAATTGTCTTCATAGTTTTTACGTTCTTCTCATTCTTTTTTTTTCAACGTCATGAGAATATTTCGTGGTTTGACCACATTCTTGGTCATATTAGCCACAACTTCCTTCTCCTCAACTAACAATCTTGCAACAAATGGATGACCCTCAAAATGCCTTGCAGCCGCATGATTGTGCATCCCACTTACTACTTGAACTCGCCACTCATCATCTTTTTCTAATTTCACACCCACTAGCTCGATCATTGTAAATTGTCTTCATAGTTTTTACGTTCTTCTCATTCTTTTTTTTCAACGTCATGAGAATATTTCGTGGTTTGACCACATTCTTGGTCATATTAGCCACAACTTCCTTCTCCTCAACTAACAATCTTGCAACAAATGGATGACCTTCAAAATGCCTTGCAGCCGCATGATTATGCATCCCACTTACTACTTGAACTCGCCACTCATCATCTTTTTCTAATTTCACACCCACTAGCTCGATTAAATAGCTACATTTCTTTGTTCCAACACCCTTACGAGTTTCTTTATCTGTTTTTGCTTTCTTCTTTTTTGACTCTCTAAATCTTCCATTTCGTTCACAACTGAGTTGCAAGCTAGGTTTTCTTGAAAAATTGTTGGTTCAGATCCTCTAATCACAACTATGAATCATACATTTCTACCCATCTCCCTTGCCCATGTGGTTAACTCTTCTCAAGTAGAAAAAACCTGCACAAATATACTAATAATGATAAATGATTGACTTTACTTGTACCAAAGATAATATTAAAGTTTAAATTATCATACCTTGTCCGTCGTAAATGACTTGGTGCAATCAAATTAAGAAGACTCTGCTTGTTGCTAGTAAACCACTAATCTTCTATTATCCTACAAATGTTCAACAAATTATTAGTTTTATTACATAACAATTAACTAAATAATTAAATAAATAGCAAAATTCTAAATAATTAAATAAATTATTGGCTTTAAAATAAGGCTCAGTAATATAAGCCTCAGCAGGACACTGTTGAGCCTTGTGTCGAGATCTCGGCAGGAACAGGGTCTCAGCAGGAAGCTATTGAGACTATTATAAGGGTCTCGATTGAGACCTACCATGTCTCCCATCAATTCATTGCTGCGAGATACAATGAATTCTTAGTAATTCACTACTAGAAGTGCATTGTAACTTCGGGTAATTTATTGTCGTGAGTATCGAAAATCATTTTATCTAACCCTAAACCAAAAAAATGAAAAAAAAATTATCAAAGTTTACTTATAATAACATACATTTGCAACAATTTGGCACATTTCACCTACATCTTCATCCATAAATGAATTCTTGCTTGAATCATCATCAAAATACTCCATGGATTAGATTTTTGAATGAAATTTAATTGTTTAAAGTGTGTGAAGGGAAGAAGAAGATGAGAAGTTTACGGTGTGCTCAGCGAATGGGAGGTATAATAGTAATGTTGTCAAAGGTTATTTATTTAGGGTGCACCTAGTAGTTCTTAGAGTGTGTTTAGAAGCTCTCTTTCTCTTAACCCTTTCAGTTTGAAAAATGCCTTCTTAGTCCTTCAACCATAAATTTGGTGAAAAATACACCATTTTTTTTAGGCAATAATAAATAAATAATTTTAAATGAAAACATAAATGTACATTTTGTTAATTATTAGTTTTTTTATTTCACTTTTGTTCTTTTCATTCTTTCTTTTACCTAAGCCCTTTTTACTACAAAATTAAAAAAAAATTAATTAATTTTAACAGTAATCCTTAATTACTATCTATTAAATTTAATAAAATTATATTCTAATTTTTTGGCCAAATATATTGTAATTCTTGTTCATAGGGAGGTACTATGAAGTGGCTCCACTTAGTCAAGTTTGCTGCCACGTTGCCGATCTTGCCAAGTAACCCATTTCGTTGCACTTCATTCCAATCATCCTTAATTAAGAACCCTTTCCTCTCAGACTCCCATAAGATTTCTTTAAAATCACCAAAACACAGCCACAGTTTTCATGAGTTTACCTGCCAGCCACCTCAATAGCTCCCACGATTCATGATGCAACCCCACAAACGCTTCTCCATAAAAACCAATGATCCTCCACTCATGGTTTTGTTGATTCACTACCTCTAAATCAATATGATTCTTCAAGAAGCTAGTCAATTCTAAGCTTGATTTCCTCCTTCGACATAACTATGAGCCCACGACTTCTTCCCTGTGCACTAAACATAAGCCAAAGACTTAGATAAACATGAGCACATAGTTATCGACAGCAAGAAAAATTACTCCTTAAAATAACTGGACTGAACTATAAATACATCTCCGGCTTGCTTGCCAGCAACATTAAGGGTTCATTTGAATGAACGATAAGATTGGTTCTAGTGGAATTTGAAAATAATAATGGTAGTAAGATTAGTTATTGTAACGTTGAGATTGGATACAGTATTGGTGAGATTAAAACTAGTAAGATAATGTTTAGATGCAAAGTCAGTGGTGGCAGTGGGATGAAGTGTAAAGAGAAGTGAAAATGACCATTAAAGACATTAAATTAAAAAAAATTTGAATATAATAAAATTTATAGTATATATTTAATATTTATAATATTAATAAATTATTAAAAATTATTTCATATTAACTAATAAAACTATTTTATATTAAATAAATAATTAATTGAATAAAAAAATTAAAAAATAATGAACTAAATAAGTTAAATTTTATTAATTTAATTTTTTAGAAAACCAATATTTTAATTATTTTTAATTATAAAAACCAATTATTTTCTTTAAAAAAAAATTAATGTCAAGAGTACATCCAAAACATAAAAAATGAAGACAATATCATTCTAGAAAGTACATAAATTGCTTAGTATTTATTGTTGAGAGACAGTATAAATTGATTTTAAGTATTGATTCAAATGAGTATTTCTTTACTTCTTAAATATGAGAGCTTTGCAAATATAAGGTTCTAATATCAACATCTGCATTCATTCTTCCTTAAATCAAAGATTTCCATTGAATAAAAGAACAATGAGTTATTTTTTATGAGAAACAAAACACATGACAAATTATATGTTTTGAATAATTTTATTATTTAATTTTTCTATCATAACTAAAGTTTATTTTCGAAGCGTATTTTATCCACCCAATTTTTAACTAAAAAGACCTTTTGACAGTAAAAGGAAAAAAATTAAAACAAATAAATTGGAAAATAATATTTTTGATAACTAAAATTAAGAGCTAATGTTACTATGGATAAATTTTCTCCATGAAATATTTCAAGAACTACAAAATAAAATTAGGATAATTATTCAATACACTGTTAATAGAATTTTTTAATTCCACAAGTAATGTTAGAATGATGACACATGTTTTATTTTATTTTTTAATATTTTTAAAAAATATGTGTCATTATCCTAATTTCGCTTGTAGAATAAAAAACTGCATTAACAGTTTATTGAATATTAATCCATAAATTATAGGTCTATCTGGAGATTGAGGAATTAGAGACTCTATTATCATGCTATTGAGTCTAACCATGCAGGTTTTGGAACACATCGAGGAAGCTGTTGGTTGGTAACTTTTGTGATAGTTGGAGACTTACTGATTCCATATTAACTTGAATGGTTGCTATTTGATTTAGCATTAGCAGCTAATTAATGCCATATTAGTTTTGTGAGGAAATAAAGGGTAGAGCAATCCAAGAAGTTCCATATCGTTTGACATTAACTAATGCGTATATTCTTCGGACTCCTGACTAATGATGTTGTTTTACACATTAATTAAATTAAATTAAATTCTGTTATCAATTAATTATTTTATAATGATATAATTTATATTATTTTTTTTATATTAAAATTTAATTAACTTCACCTTTCCACTAGGAGATCGCTCAACCGCATCTATCTATCCATTTGTGATCGATCGATCGATCGGCGGCAATAAATATAATGTCGCTTAACTTAAGTTCTCTTCACCAACTCATCTGTTTCTTTGTTGTTTAATTCCATCAAACATCATCACCAAAAGACAAATCCCCTCCTTCTCAGACTCATGGCTGAATCATTTGCATCGAGCATTGTACATAATGTCCTCGTCAAACTAGCCACTGAGGCTTACCGTGAAATTTCCCCAGTTTGGGGTGTCCAAAGCGACTTTCAGAGACTCAATGACTTGTTAACCACCGTCAAAGCTGTACTCTTAGATGCCGAAAGAAAACAGGCTTATGACAATCAACTGCGGGTTTGGCTACAGAAGCTGAAGGATGCTTGTTACGATGCCGAAGATGTATTAGATGAATTTGAAATTCAAAAATTACGGAGGCAAGTTCTGAAACAGAAAAGCTTTGGAAGCAAGGTAAGCAATTTCCTTTCAAGCTCAAACCCAGTCGCTTTTCGATTTATGATGGCCCATAAGATTAAAAAAGTTAGTGGGAGGTTTGGAGAGATTGCGGCTTTGAAAAATAATTTTCATCTCACTGAAAGACATGATGGCACTAGCCATGTGATGCGCTTGGACAGAGAGACCACTCTTTTGTGCAAGCAACAGATATCATTGGTAGAGATGAAGACAAACAAAAAATCATAAAAATTTTGATGCCAAGTCAAACATATGGGGAAGACATATCTGTCCTTCCTATAGTTGGAATAAGAGGTCTTGGAAAGACTGCCCTTGCAAAGTTGATGTTCAATAATGAGTGTGTGGATAGGCACTTTGAGTTAAAAAGGTGGGTGTGTGTTTCAGATGATTTTGATTTGAAAAGAGCTGCAAAGGGGGTCGATGAAGATTGCAGTAACATGGATTTAGACTAATTACAAAAGGTCTTACGAGATTGTTTGGATGGAAAAAGGTATTTACTTATTTTAGGTGATGTATGTAACAAGGATAATATGAAGTGGAATGAATTGAAACAACTGCTAGTGGGAGGTGTTAGAGTATGCCTTACAATCAATTGGATTTGGATTAAATAATTTTAAAAAGCCCAAAAGACCCAATTTAGTTGGACTAAAGCTAAAGCCCTTTTAGGGTTTTGTTAAGAGGCACTATAAAAACACTATTAAGTCTAAAAGTTAAACAGAACGTTTTTGATAGTCGTTCTGCCTCTTGGAGCTAGCACTCTCAGAAAACAATTCCCTTCCTCCTCCCTTTGCTTCCGATCACACCTTGTCTAAGACTAAAGTTTTGTTTTGCGTCCTACTCATGTGGATACCGTTAGAAGACTTCTCTCAGTTAGAAGTTTTGAGTTAACGATAAATCAAGAGCTGTTCATGGGCTACCATATTCAAAAGTTGAACATTCCTACACGAGTCACACCAAAAGGTTAGATTCTATCCCAAACAATCTTGTTGCATGATCCTGGTGATTTTGGTTTTATTGTTTTTCTAATCCGCTGCTTATTTTCTTGCATGACGTGATAAATCGAGACAACAAAACCTTACAGTGGTATCCAAGCCAATGTGCAAACGGCTTTCGGGATAGCGAATTCGATTCATGATGATGCTATTTTATTGTAAGTTGTTACAGATTTGATTTTAATTTTCAAAATTCGTTTAGGCAACCTAAAATAATTGTAAGACAATTATAGATTTAAATAAACCCTGTAGGGATTTTTTGAATTAAAAGTTACATGTTAGAATTTTTTTTCAAACTTGTAATTAAAATATTGTCAAAATTGTTTGGCATGAACCTTACATTCTTTTATCTAATATAATTGATATTAGAGCAGTTGTCAAAATTGTTTTGACAAAAACCATGTAGGCAACCTTGTAGTTGTCACCCTTGAAAAAAAATTAATACTTGTTATTATTTTATTTAAAATATATAAAATAAATTAGGATAAAAGTTATCTTGATAAGAGTTTTAAATTAAATATATTTTAAAGAAAGATATTTTTTAAAATAAAATTAGATAAGAGTTACCCAATGGTTTTCGAGATTTTAATAAGATTAAAATTTTAAAAACGTTATCTTGATAAAATTTTGATTTTTAAAAAATATATCCTATATTAAATTGGATAAGAGTTATCCAATAGTTTTGAGATTTAATGAGTTTAAAATTTCAAAAGAAATTATTTTGATAAAATTTTGTTTTAAAATAAAATATTTTCTATCTCAAATTGGATAAGAGTTATCCAATACTTTTAAGATTTTAATGTGATTAAAATTTCAAAAGGAGTTATCTTTATAATTTTTTGTTTTAAAATAAAATATTTTAAAATGGATAAGAGTTATCCAATGGTTTTGAGATTTTAAGAAGATTAAAATTTCAATTAAGCTCAAATTGAATTTTGAGAATTAAAATTAAATTAAAACAGCCCTTGATACCCATAATTAATTAAAATTAGATTTTAATTAGAAAGCATGCAAATTAATATGTGATATTGCTATGTATGCTTGATCTTTGATTTGTATGTGATATGGAAGATTGCATGGTGTATGGTTATGGGGCCTAAGTTTACATGGGTTGTAATTTATTTAAATAAATTTAAATTGAGCCTGCGAGCCTTGATTTATTTATAATTTATTTATGTAATAGTTACATAGATAAATTAGGATTATCTTGTAAAATGTACAATATTTGGAGCCAAGATGGTTTGAAGCCAAGGTGAGCTGAGGTGACGCTTGAAGGGAAACCGAGGAGAAGGCATTTAGATAAATAATGTATCCCTAGGTTCTTTTGTAATAGAAAGGCCATAACCATGTCATATTGAATTTTATGCTTTTACTTATATATGTCGATAAATATGTTAGAAAAGCATGCTAGGTGAGATGATAAAATTAAAAATCCCTCAAAATAAATATTAAGTCAAAGATAACAAATAAAGATGGCTTCCAATATGATGCATGTGAAAGAGACTGTGTTCGATATTGTGCTACTTAGGCTCAATCAAGGCCATACCTACCTTAGGAATTCACATTGCATGAGATAATAGTTATCTCTAAGTGTATTTGGTCAGACTTAACTAAATCAAATTAGGGCATTAGCTCAGTCAAACCCAATAAGATTTAGAGCATAGGTTGGGGCTTTAACCCACATGATGAGTTAGAACAAGAGTTGTTCACCCAACTATCTAGGAGTTGTATAAGATGCAATTGACAAAAGTTGTCACCTAAATAATATCATTGGACGCATTAGCTTAGCTAAAGTCATAATGGGACCAAATATGGATCCTAGCCCACTAGGAAGTCTAGGCGAAAAGGCTTCCCGAATTGATAGTGAGGGCTATTAGCTTGAGGAAAATAGTGGGAGCAATTCATTTAATTAAAAGACCATAATTAAATGATTTTAATCACAATGTTACTTTCTTGCATATTTTATGATGGTAGAATTATCATGGCAAACAACAACTTATCCTTTCGTTCTATCCTTGAGAAGGATAACAAGTTGGTTGGGGCAAACTTCTTAGACTGGTACAGAAATTTGACGATAGTCCTCACTTAAGAAGAGAAGTTATATGCTCTAGAGCATGCGATCCCTGCTTAACCCCGACATAATGCTTCCACTACTGATAAGCAAGCTTATCAAAAGCATTTAGATGACGCCACTGACGTGCAGTGCCTAATGTTAGCTTCCATGAGTTCTGAACTCCAGAAGCAACATGAGAATATGAAACCGTTTGATATGATCGAACATCTTAAGGAAATGTTCCAAGAGTAAGCATGACACGAACTTGTGAGGTGTCTAAGGTGCTCTTCCAGGGCAAGATAGCTGAGGGAGCTTCGATGCACACTCATGTACTTAATATGATTAGGTACATTGAGAGGTTGGAAGCATTGGGCTTCACCATGCATAAAGAGTTGTCAGTTGATCTCATCCTCCAATCCTTACCAGATAGCTATAATTGTTTTGTGTTGCACTACGACATGAACAATATGGATAAGACACTGGTAGAATTGCTCAACATGTTGAGAACTGCTGAGCAGGACTTGAAGAAGTCAATGCCCACTTCTGTTATGGTGATTGACAAGACCAAATCCAAAGGCAAAGGCAAGCTTAAGGGTAAGCCCAAGTCCAAGGGTAACAAGAAGGAAAAGGCTAAGAAGCTCAAGCCATCTGGTAGAGTTGCTAAGACAAGAAAGTGTTTCCATTGCGATAAGACTAGTCATTGGAAGCGAAACTACACTGTGTACCTTAAGGAACTGAAGAAAAAGAAAAGAAGTGAGACTTTCACCTCAGGTATATATGTGATTGAGATAAATTTGTCTACTTCTTCATTTTAGGTATTAGATACTGGATGTGGTTCTCACATTTGCATGAATATGCAGGGACTAACAAGTTGTAGAAAACTTGCCAAGGACGAGGTGGTCATATGAGTTAGAAATAGAAAAACCGTTGCTGCATTAGTTGTAGGAACATTTAATTTATCGTTGCCTTCAGGCATAATTTTAGAACTTGATAATTATTATTATGTTCTAGCAATTGCCAAGAATATTATTTCTGTTTCTTGTTTGGACAAGAAAGGTTTTTCTTTTAAAATAATGAAAAATAGTTGTTCAATTTACTTTAATGATATTTTCTATGGCAATGCTTCTATTATGAATGGATTGTATGTTCTAGACTTAGATAATCACATATACAGTGTTGATTCCAAGAGGTCAAAGGGTAATGAGATTAACCCTACATTCCTCTGGCATTGTAGACTTGGTCACATAAACGAGAAACGCATATCTAGGCTCCACAAAGATGGACACTTAAATTCATTTGATTTTGAATCATATGTGTATGCGAATCTTGTTTGCTTGGTAAAATGACCAAGGCCTCTTTTACAGGAACAAGTGAAAGGGCTAGTGGTTTATTAGAGCTCATACATACAAATGTATGTGTCCCATTAACCACACAGGCTAGAGGAGGGTTCCAATACTTCATTACATTTACTGATGACTATAGTAGATATGGCTATGTGTATCTAATGAGACACAAGTCAGAATCCTTTGAAAAGTTCAAGGAATTCAAGAATGAAGTACAAAACCAGCTAGGTGAGAATATCAAGACACTCCGATTAGATCATGGTGGAGATTATTTGAGCTTAGAATTTATAGATCATCTAAAGGAGTGTGGAATAGTTTCACAACTCACTCCATCTGGTACACCTGAATGGAACAGTGTATCTGAAAGGAGGAATCGGACCTTGTTGACATGGTTCGATCCATGATGAGTCTGTCTGACCTCCCTGTCTCCTTTTGGGTTTATGCTTTAGAGACAGCAGCATTCACACTAAATCATGTTCCTACTAAAGTTGTTGAAAAGACACCACATGAGATGTGGACAGGAAAAGAAGCCTAATTTGTCTTTTCTAAAGATTTGGGGTTGTGAGGCTTATGTCAAAAAACAGGTCTCAGACAAATTAGGACCCAAATCTGATAAATGCATATCTGTGAGGTATCTTAAAGAGACAAAAGGATACTATTTCTATAATCCCACAGAACACAAAGTGTTTATGGCTCGATACAGTGTCTTTCTAGAAAATGACTTCCTTTTTAGAAGAACTAATGGGAAGAAAATAGAACTTAAAGAGGTTCAAGAACTACAAAATGTCACTAAACCTTTAGTGGAATAGAAGCAAGTCCCACAAGATGTTGTGGAACAGGAAATAGCTCCAGAAACACAAGGCTCGGGTAGGTATAATAGGATACGTTGAGAGCCTGAGAAACTTAACCTTCTCACCACTCAGCATGACGATGTATTGCTCATGGATAATGATGAGCCTACCACCTACGAAGAAGCAATTACCGGCCCAGATTCTGAGAAATGGCTTGAAGCCATAAAATCTGAAATGGACTCCATGTATACAAACCAAGTATGGACCTTGGTTGATCCACTTGAAGGGGTAAAACCCATAGGGTGTAAGTGAGTCTTTAAAAATAAGACTGACATGGATGGTAACGTGCATACCTATAAAGGCCGATTGGTGGCCAAAGGTTCAAACAAAGGCATGGTATAGACTATGATGAAACCTTTTCACCACTTACAATGCTCAAGTCCATTCGGATTTTGCTTGCTATCGTACCATGATTATGAGCTATGGCAGATGGATGTTAAAACTGCGTTCCTCGATGGAAACTTGTCGAAAGATGTGTATATGACACAACTTGATGGTTTTATCACTCCTAAGAATGCCAACAAGGTATGCAAGCTTCAAAAATATATTTATGGATTAAAGCAAGCTTCTCGAAGCTGGAACATTCATTTTGATGAGACAGTCAAAGAGTTTAGCTTCATCAAGAACGACGATGAACCTTGTGCTTACAAAACTGTTAGTGGGATTGCTGTCATATTCCTAGTGTTATATGTGAATGACATATTACTCATAAGAAATGACATTCCTACCCGACAATCTGTTAAAACTTGGCTAGGGAATTGCTTCTCCATGAAAGACTTAGGAGAGGCAGCCTATATCCTTGGAATAAAGATCTATAGAGATAGGTCGAGTAAGCTGCTAAGTCTAAGTTAAAGTACATACATTGACAAAGTGTTAAAAAGGTTCAACATGGAAGAATCCAAGAAAAGATTCTTACCTATGTCACATGGCATTTATCTCTCAAAGGACATGTGTCCTAAAACACAAGATGAGAGAGATAAAATGGCTAAGATTCCATATGCTTTAGCTATTGGATTTATCATGTACACCATGTTATGTATGAGGCTTGACGTCTCACATGTTTTAAGCATGGCGAACAGGTATCAAGTTGACCGAGGTGAACATCACTAGGTAACAATTAAGAACATCCTTAAGTACTTGAGAAGGACTAAGGATGCCTTTTTAGTTTATGGAGGGGATAATGAGCTCATTGTAAATGGTTACACTGATGCTAGTTTCTAGTCAGATAAGGATGACTTTAAGTCACAATCTAGCTATGTGTTTTGCCTAAATGGTGGCATTGTAAGTTGGAAGAGTTCAAAACAAGAGACAGTGGCCAATTCTACAATAGAGGTTGAGTATATAGTGGCGTTAGATACAGCTAAGGAAGTTGTTTGGATCAAGAAGTTCATCATAGAACTTGGATGATCTCTAGCATTGCCAATCCAGTGGTACTCCATTGTGACAACAATGGAGCCATTGCACAAGCTATGAAATCTTGGTCTTACCAGTGGGAGAATGTTGGTGTATGCATTATGAGCCAATCAAATTTGGTTTTGTATTACACTTATGACATTGTGATTGTTTATGTTATTTAATAATACATGGTAGTTATTTATCATTATTGACTATATTTAATTTGATTAAATCATAATCAAATGATAAAGTCCCTAGAATAGTGGATTCATATCAAAGGAATCAAAGTAGTGACTTTGATAATGAGATCCTTATGATACAAAGAATACTATTCTTAAATATCCTTAGTCGTAGTATCACTGATAAGGGACATCAGTGATACGGTAAGACTAACATGTGTTAGATTCCTTTGGGTGATTGATCTCATAAGTCATGGATATGGTGGTATCCAGATCAACACATTGGTGATCATTGTGAATGAATACACTAGATTGACCTATCTTGAGAACTCTATGTGGATCGTTACATTGAGTGTCATTAGATGTTCTCAAATGGCAATTGTATATGTGATCTTTAGACTTGAGATCACCATGGTATCCTATGTGTGGATTGATGTACTTAAATGCTGGTAAACATAACTCAATGAGGGTTGCAAGTAAGACAGTAATCGGGTACATCATGAATCATATGAGGGTTATGAGTGATCAAAATAGGATTTGTCGCTCTTGGTAACAAGAGTCTATATCTCAAGGCCTCTCAATAGAGATTAATGATTGAAAATCTGTGGCCATAGTACAAATGAGATTTAAGATGAGATCTTGAGTTCATTTGATTAAATCATTTATCTTGAGATTGAGAAACAATGTAGTTGAACTTTAATAGAGATGACACGTTCCATACTCTATGTTCAACTGAGATATTAGGTGACGAAAAGATCAAATTATACGGTAATTGCTCATTGAAAGGTTGTCGTCAACTCACCGACATTTTCATTACTTGGGTAGCCATGATGCATTGCTAGATGCCAATCTTGGCTTATGATTTATGAACGAGGTTCTGAATCACTACTAACGTAATGGAAACCTAAACGATCGCACATAATAAGAGTATAACCAAAGCAAGGTAATTGGAGTTGGATCCATGTGATGAATCCTAGTACAAGTAGGATTACTAGTGAGATTAGAATCCTGTTCCATCTAGAATTTAGGATTTAATTAATAGTAATTTTAGCCCGAGATTACCAAAGGGTATTTTGGTTTTTTCAATTATAATGAAATTATAATTATGAATTATTAATTTAATAATTCATGGGCGACCAAATTATTAATCCAAATGCATAACCAATTGGTTGTAATGCAAGTGGGAGATTGTTAGAGTATGCCCTACAATCAATTGGATTTGGATTAAGTAATTTTAAATGCCCAAAAGACCCAATTTAGTTAGACTAAGGCTAAAGCCTTTTTAGGGTTTTGTTAAGAGGTACTATAAAAACAATATTAAGTCTAAAAGTTAGACAAAATGTTTTTGATAGCCGTTCTACCTCTTGGAGCTAGCACTCTCAAAAAACAGTTCCCTTCCTCATCCCTTTGCTTCCGATCACACCTTGTCTCAAGCAAAGATCTTGTTTTGCTTCCTACTCATGTGGATACTGTTAGAGGGCTTCTCTCAGCTAGAAATCTTGAGTTAATGATAAATCAAGGGCTATTCATGGGCTGTCATATTCAAAGTTGAACATTCCTACACGAGTCACACCAAAAGGTTAGATTCTATCCTGAAAACAATTTTGTTGCATGATCTTGGTGATTTTAGTTTTGTTGTTTTTCTAATCCACTACTTATTTTCGTGTATGACATTATAAACCGAGACAACAAAACCTTACAGGAGGAGGTAGGGGAAGCAAAATTGTAGTCACCACTTGTAATTACCAAATTGCAAGAATGATGTGCACAATCCCAACACACAATTTGCAAGGTCTTCCCGAAAAGGAATCTCTGTCTTTGTTTCTCCAATTTGCATTCAAGAAAGGGGAAATGAATCAATATCCAAACCTAGTAATAATTAGGGAAGAGATAGTTAATTGATGCAGTGGAGTTCCTTTGATTTTAAAGAGACTTGGTAGTTTACTCTTTTCCAATAATTCAGAACATGATTAGGAACTTGTGAGAGATAGTGAGATGTGGAAAAGTAAATGAATTGGCTTCGCATCTCACACAATGTTTGCAATATTTTCGGTCTTTCCAAAGGAGTATTTATTTCTTGATGCGGAGTTAATCCAATTTGGATGGCTCAAGGTTTGCTTCAATCCTCAAGCGAAAATGGTGAAGACCTAGAAGATGTTGGTAGGCGTTACTTGAATAATCTATCGTCAAGGTCTTTTGTCCAAGATTTGATCGTAGTTTGAATTTTAATTATTTTAAAATGCATGATCTTCTTCATGATCTTGCACTATCAGTGGCGAAAAATGAGTGTTTTGCAGTAAACTCTTCCAAGAAAAATATTCCCCTCAGGGTTCGACATCTGTGCGTTAATAACTTGGATTTTCTTGAAGAAAACTCTTCTAGGATCCTTAATATTGATAAATTATTCCACTTACGCACATTTCGCTTCCAAAATATGAAAGAGTATCCTAGCAATAAATGATTCATTAAAAAATACCTCTCAAGGTTTCAGAAATTGCGAGTTTTGGATTTACATGGAGCTAGTTTTGAGGTATTGCTTGGAAATATTGAGAGATTCAAACATTTAAGGTATCTTGACCTAAGCAGCAACTCCAGTATCAAAAAACTTTCGAATTCCATATGTAAGTTATAGAGTTTGGAGACTTTTCTTCTCGATTGTGAAGGAATTGAAGAATTACCCAAAAATATGAGATACTTGATTAGTCTCAGAATATTTGCAATATGTACAAAACAAAGGGTTCTACCTGAGCATGTTACTGAACATTTGAAATCTCTTCTGTGTTTTCAAATTGGTTATTGTGAAAATTTAGAAAATTGTTTGAAGGGTTTCAAAACCTCACGTCCCCTAGTATATTGCCTATTCTTTATTGCAAAAACTTGATCTTATTGCCGCATAGTTTGAAATCTTCAATTTCATTAAAACTTGTGATAATTTTGGATTGCGAAAAGCTTGATCTTGATATGACATTTGGATTCAAAGGAAGGGAGAAAGCAGATGATGTTAATCGAGATTACCTTGTTGGCAGTAGGTTACGCCTTTAAAAGTTGATCATTAGAGGGTGACCAAGGTTAGAGTCACTAAATCTCTTCTTGTAGGATCCCCCAATACCTTGCAATTGTTGGGGTTCGTGGATGTAAGAATCTAACAATGTTATCACAACAACAGAATCTCGCATCACTTGAAAGGCTTCAGATTGGTGATTGCCAAAAGTTGTTTTACTACCAGAGCAGATGCCGGGCTCAAAAAATTGGAAATTGAAAGATGCCCAATCTGGGGCAAAAGATGCAAAACAAAAATGGGAGAGGAGTAGGTCAAGATTTCTCATGTCTTCAATATAAGTATTGATGGCAATCAAATCTTTTCATCAAACAAATGATAAGCTTGGCTTCCTCTTGGAGCGGATCTCTCGAAACTATCCACCTGGAGACTAATTATTGAGAAATTCAAGGATAGACTTGGTAACTGGAAAAACTCCTATCTTTCTACGAGAGGTAGACTTATTCTTATCAAATCAGTTCTAACTAGCCTTCCTCTCTTTTTTATGTCCCTATTCCAAATGCCGAAAGGAGTTATTTTGGAACTGGAAAAAATTCAAAGGGATTTTTTCTAAAATGGAAATGGTCAAAAAATGAGAATGCATTTGCTTGACTGGAACACCATTTGCATGGATAAGGATTTTGGTGGGTTGGGCATCACCAAACTTGAGCTTAAAAATAGAAGTCTCCTTAACAAATGGATTTAGAGGTTCGGTGTTGATACCAACAGTCTTTGGAGGAGGGTGATCGTTGTGAAAACAGGGTGCGAGTCAAAAAAATTGGTTCCCCCATTGGGTCCCCTTTCTTCTTCCTAAAAAATTTAGAGAAATATCACCTCCCCCCTTTCCCCATCTAACAAATTCTTTGATTTTATTCATGCAGGTCTTGGTTACTCTATTGGAAATGGTGAAAATATCAAATTCTAGTTTGATGCTTGGGCAAATTCTTCCCCTCTAAAAGATCAATTTCCACGTATTTTTGCTATTTCTGTAATGAAGCAGGGTTATGTCTCTAATTTTGGAAGTTGGAATAGTGATCTTTGGTCATGGAATGTCGTTCTTAAAAGGAGAGTGTTTTCGTGGGAGGTAAGACAATGGAATGATTTTTGGAATCTTCTCAACTCTATCTTCCTCGATAAAAGAAGTCATGATAGAACTATATGGAAGAAATCCACCTTAGGAACCTACTCACCTAAATCTTTTCTGAAATTTTACAGCCATCAAACTTGCTCCTCTATCATTCAATTTAGTTGGAAATCAATTTGGCTTGGAATGGCTCCTCCAAAGGTTGAAATTTTTGGTTGGCAAGTAATCTATGGAAAGGTTACGGTGAAAGAAGAACTAGCCAAAAGGAATCTGATAAATTTCGATCAAGCCACTTGCGTTTTTTGCAAAAAGGACATTGAGACAGTATATCATCTTATGTTTTCATGCCCTTGTTCTTGGAGAATTTGGTCTCGTATTGCCCGCCAATGGAATCTTAACTAGGTCTGTCCAGGTAGTCCTGCTTCTTTTTTCCAACTCTGGGAAAGTGCTCTTCCTTCGACAAATTGTTCCAATGTGTGGATGATGTCGTTCTTTGCTATTATTTGGACGATTTGGACTTTCAGAAATGATATGGTCTTCAACAGTAAAGTAATGGATGAAAATCAGCTCTTCCACATCATCATGGTTAGAATAGCTCACTTGTATAAAGCCAAATGGCCAAGTTCAAACCATTATGCTGACTCCGTCCTTCTTAACCTTAGTCTTATCTCTGACTCTCCTAGAGTGAAACAAATTAGAACCATCTACTCATGGACAAAACCTCCTCCTGGATTTATGAAATTCAATGTTGACGGTTCCTCCAAAGGTAAGCCAGGCCCTGCTGGAATTGGGGGGATCCTTAGGAATCATTTGGGTGCTGTCAAAGGTGTCTTCTCCAAATCGGTTGGAATTCTTGACTCAAACATGGCAGAATTCTTTGCAATAAAAGAAGCTGCGCTTTTCTTCTCCACCTCAAGTTATGCTAGCACTTACTCTCTTCTTATAGAAAGTGACTCGAAAAACGCTGTTGGCTAGGCAAACTCATCTAGCACTGTTCCCTGGAATTTAAGAAATGTCTCTAATCATCTATCACAGCTTAAGAGTTTGTTTCAACTGGTAAAGATCTCTTATATTCCGAGAGAAGCGAATTCCATAGCTGATAATTTAGCAAAGGCTGGTGTAAACAGACTTGATGTCCTATATGCTCGACTTTAAGTCTCTTCTTGTTGTTTTGTTTCTTTCTTTATTTTTTGTTGCTGTAGTTCCTATTCTGTACCTTCAATCATGCATGCCTCTCCTCTTTTATCAAATAACGCCATTTGCTTTTCAAGAAAAAAACAAATGATAAGCATGGCGACTTGCTAGGTAATGTAAGAACTAATTTTTATTCTACCGATTCGTTTTAATACAAACAGGCTGTATTTAACTCATTTTAGACTTGAGAAAACTTGACCTGGACAAAATTAAGTATCTACACTCATACTCATATACAATTTTTATTTAATTGTAAGTCGTGTTATATTTGTATTCTTAATCATGTCATTTTCGTATTGTGTTTAAAATTATTAGGTCTACAACCTTGGTATGTATTCTTTTTCACTTTAATTTAAATTTTTCATTTTTTTTCGTATTTTTTTATAAGAATTTTATTAGAATTTATTGTGTTATGCTTATTAATTATCATGCGTTTTAATATTTTATATTTTATTATAATTTTTTTTTAAAAAATTAATAGGATTTGAGCAGATTTAAAGAGCCTGAGCTTTTTCATCGGATATAAAGACGAGCTTAGATAAAAAATTAAATCTAAAAGTCAAATTTGATTGGATTTCAGCTCATTTTCAATTTCTTAATATTGTACCTAAACTCAATCCGAATTCAATCTGTTCCGACCCATGAACAGATCTAGCCATGGTCTCCTTGTTTTTATGCTACTCTACCATTGTAAAATGGTATTTTTGCACCATATTGGTTATGTAATTCGATGGAGACAACAACCTTCGTAAAATTACAAAACTATTATCGAAAAAAATCCAAATTTCGTTGGAAAAATTTGAAAAATGTATTATATAATAGAAATATTGATTTATTGGTACAATCATGTAGTGTAATTGCTGAAAAGGAAATGCCAAGTTCTTATATATATTAGTAAGGAAATGGAAATCATCATTAAACCTCACATGGAACTCAAAAAATTTGGCATGATGCACAGTACTTTAACGGTAAAATTAATTAATAATTATTTTTAATTATTAATTATTCATTAAGTACTAAGTATTGATTATTAATAATTAATTATTAAAATTACCAACAAATGGTTGGAAGAAGTAGAAGTGAACTTCTTTCTCAAATATTTGGATATGGTTTGAATCTTTGAGTCTTTACTATTAGGAGAGCTTTACCGTTTACCACTTTCAGGCCGAACAGATTTAATCTCAGATGGTAAAACAGACAAGCATATCTGTAGTTACACCAAAAAATAATTAATTACTAAAATTAATTAATAATTTATAAAAATAACCCTAAATAATTTTGGTGGGGAAGTTCAGAGGGGGAAAACAACAAAATTCATTGGCTGAGATGGGGAAAATTGGCTGCTTCTAAAGGTAGCGGAGGTTTGGGATTCCGGGATTTCCACTTGTTTAATAAAGCTCTGTTAGCGGCTTGGAGGCTTTTGAAGTCACCTAAATCGTTATGGGCAAAAGTTCTGAAAGCTATCTATTTCCCTCATTCTAGTCTTCTTGATGCACATAAAGGAAAACGTGCTTCATAGGCATGGAGTAGTATTTAGGAGGGGATCGAGGTTTTAAAAGAAGGATTAAGATGGAATGTGTGCAATGGGGAAAATATTATGATTTAGGAGGACAAATGGGTCCCGGGACCTAACTTTTTCAAAGTGTCTTCCCCATGACCAAACAGGTATAGCCCTTCTCTTGTTTCTCATCTCATTTATCACGATAGGAGATTGTGGAAGAATGATGTCTTGAGGTCCCTTTTCTCTAATGAAGAGGTTGAGGCAATTTCTAGAATCCTGATCGGGAATCAATCCACAAGGGATGAACTTGTATGGCACTTTACCAAAGATGGTGACTATTCAGTCAAGTCTGGATACCATTTGCTTAAAAACAACCTTGTTGTCGCTCAGCCAACTAATTGCAGCAATAGAAACTTGTGGGATGGATCTTTTTGGAGGAGTATTTGGAACTTGCCGGTGCCTCCAAAGATAAAGCATTTTCTGTGGAGAGTCTGTCATAATGCTCTGGAACTAAAGAAAACCTGGCTAGGAGAATTAGAGACTCTTGTAATCGGTGTCCAAGATGTGATGGAAAGCAGGAATCTGTGGAACATGTTCTTTTCTTTTATCCTTTCACTGAAGCAGTTTGGAGAGCTTCCAACTTCAGCTATTGTCCTGACAAAAATGGTTTTTTTGGTTTCAAGAACTGGTGGAAAAAGGAGGTTTGTCCTCTGCTCGATTTTGGTTCTTTTAGTTCCAAGGGACTTATTACTTGTATTTGCTGGAGGCTTTGGAAAGATAGAAATGCCTTTCTTTTTGAAGGCATTAAAGGAGACCCCATTTATTCATGGCAGGCGACTCTCATAGAGTTTCAAAACTTTCTGGATGCAAATTCTACTCCTGCAAGAAGGGTGCAAGAACCAAGACGAGTTGAGTCATGGCAAAAACCATCACCTAGTTTTATTAAAATTAATTGTGATGCAGCTTTTAATCTAAAAGATGGAAAGGCTGGAGTTGCTGCTGTGGCAATAGATGATTAAGGTGCTTTGATTGATGGGTGCAACTTCATTTGCTCGGCAAGTTCAGTTGTGGCAGTTGAAGCTCTTGCAATTCGTCTCGGATGTGTTCTGGCGATTAGAAGAGAATGGAAACAAGTCATGATTGAATCGGACGCAGTGGAATTAATTTCCAGAATTAATGGTAAGCTGCAGTCCAAATGTTGGCAAACAATGGTTATTGAGGAGGATATTTCAAGAATGAGAAATGAATTCTCCATTTTATCATTTTCTTTTGTAAGCAGGTAAGCTGCAGTCCAAATGTTGGCAAACAATGGTTATTGAGGAGGATATTTCAAGAATGAGAAATGAATTCTCCATTTTATCATTTTCTTTTGTAAGCAGACATGCTAATTGTGTTGCAGATGGGTTGTCAGGAAAACCAAACAAAGATGTTGTCCTCTTAATTGGTTTACCTGCCCACCTGATGATCTTCTTGTTCTTTTGTAACTCAAGTTTAGCAATACAATCTTATTTCTGAACAAAAAAAAAATGGGCTGACAGTTTAGTCCTAGTATGAAACATGCAAGAGAACCCAATGCAAGCTAATATGATCATATTTAATTTGGGTTTTGCACATCCTTTTGGGTCAATATGACAAGGTGGTTGTGTAGGCCTTAAAACTCTATAAGCCCTTGATGTGGGGGCCATTAGGGCTTTAATAAAGGTTAATATAAATATATGGCTAAGTCCCCTCTTTGCTTCTGTTCCTTCGATATCTACCCATTGAGAGCCACCTGTGGAAGAAGTAGAAAAGGAAGACTAGCCAACCATGACTTCAACTTCAATTTTGACTATGCCAGCAGACAAAAGTACACCTATTGGTTGTTTATAATGATGATTGGTATTCTATTTTTTCACATAGTATCCTAGAATTATTCCTACATTTGGCATTAGAGCTGGTCTATGTGAAATTAGGACCCTAAATAGATTCTTTTTGAATGAATTAAAGATTAAACATGTAATTTAGGGTGTCATTATTTGATAATTTAAATTACATACTTAAAATAAAATTGTTTAACGAGACCTTAGGGCTTTTATTACCCATCAAATAAGGATTAAATATGTATGATCCATTTTGAGTAATTAGTTCTGTAGTCTGAGTAATTGTAGTTTCAATTTTAAGTGAAAAAGTCTTTGACCTAATTTGAAAAATAAATTTAAATCCTAAAACTAATGAGTTTTGTATTAAATCAGAGGTATAAAACAATTTCTAGTACTCCATACAAATGAGATTAAGCCTTTTATTACATGAATTTTTGTTATTTTAATCTATTTAAAGAGAAATTGAAAACGGGTTGAAATCATTTATACAACAAATTTCTTGATCAAATTGATCATATGTTCTAGTGTTTTGAAGTGTTTTCTTATATGGGTTTTGTATAAAACAGTTTTAATTAAACTAAGGAAGACTTAATTTCATTAAAACATGCAAAAATAACAAAAAAATTGGCCTAAAAAAATACAACAGACCCGATTGGTAGAATAGCATCCTAACCCGGTAGAAGGTTGAAGATGGTGAACCCAACATCCTATAAGGCCCACGTGCAACAACAAACGCATGCATTATATTTGGTGGTTTTCTAGCCACCGTTTTTCTTTTAAAGTCGTAATTTTATTTTATTTTTTTGATATTTTTATGAAATTTTTAGATATTGTCAAGTATTTTTATTTATTATTGGTACTTGTTTCATAAATTGTTGAATGTTGTGAACAAGTTTTTTGTGATTTTATTGCATAATGAAATATTAGAGACTATTCTGAATCTGTAGGTAGTATGTACTCTCCCTAGATAGATGAATATATCTGTGTACTTTCAACCTGCATTTAAGTGCTTAATTAGATTAAAAAAAATTGTGATTATGATTTAGATGAGACTTAGAACCTTTATTATAAATGCGACATATATTGTTTCAAGGATCTAATGAGATACATCTGGTTTTAGTATTTCATTTTTGAATGGTCCATTGCATACATCAAGTTAAGTATGCAAGGTATAATTTGGGCAATTATTAAAATTCTCGAATTAATTAAACTTTTTCATTAATTGATATAAGTGTTTGGCTACCAAAGTGGCTGACTTGTTGATATTAGTGATATTGTTTACTTGATCATAAAGGATACGTGATTATTTTGTGTTACTTTATGCAATTGCCTACACAAAGGGGTTATTGTATAAGAGTAATTTTGGATAGACATAAAGCATTAAGTTGAAATTATACGGTCTAGAAAGTTTATCTGCCCAAAGGGGATAGGCTTTCGAAAACTTGTATATTGTCATGTTGGCTTTATGAGAAAGGTACCAATTAGTATGCTGCATTCTCTCCCAAAGGGAAATTTGTAATGATACACTTAGGCTTTTCTATTGTTGTAATCACATTTTTTTATATTTGTTTATCTTGACATTGCCCACTAATTTGTAATTGTTGCATTCTTGTCTTAACAAGTAACTGTCACCGTAGATAAGTTTTTAGCTACCATTGAGGTTCTGAATGGATCCAATTTTAAGAAATGGGATGAGGACTTGCATTATGCCTTGGTCATGGCTGAGATTGACATAGCCCTGCGTGTTGATCAGCCTGCTGCACTGTCTGATAAAAGCACCACTACTCAAAAGGAATTCTATGAGAAATGGGATAGAACAAATTGTATGTGTCTATACACCATTAAGAGGATTGTTTTTGAACACCTGTTGAGTGGATTGGGCACCACTGAAAATGCTAAGAAGCTTTACAATGCTGTGGAGGAGGGATACAAGATATCAAGCAAGACTAAGTTTGGGAACCTTATGAATAAGTTGACGAGTATGAGGTATGACAGTACTGTTAGGGTTAGAAATTTTATCATTAAAAATGTCCACATTCAAACCAAATTACACTCCCACAACATAATCCTTCTTGACAAATGCATAGTTCACCATGTCCTAAATGTCTTACCTGTTGAGTTCACCCAGATCAAAATTGCCTACAGTACTATAAATGATGTTTGGAGTATCAAATGACTTCATTTCTAAGTGTGTTTCTAAGGAGAAAAAGCATTTTTAAAAAAAAGAAAGAAAAAGACTGAAGGTGTCTTGCTGACCACTCATTCCAAGCTACATTTTGTCAAAACTCTAACGAAACCTGGAAATTTTAAGTCCAATGCTCCCAATAGAATTCAAAACAACAAAGAGCATGGGAATAGTCAGACTAAAAGGGTAGGAGGTCCAAGTGCTATCATAAAAAAAGATATCAAGTGTTTTTATTGCAAGAAGAAGGGTCGTATAAAATATGATTGCCATAAGTTGAAGTCTAAGTTAGAGAAATTAAATAATCAAGAAGGTGAGTCACTTGCTTTGTTTGTTTTGAATCCTGTTTTATTAGTGCCCCACCTAATTTATGGTGGCTTGATAGTGGTGCAACTACTCACATTGCCCTTACATTGTAAGGGTTCACAAGCAAACGGAAGCCAAGTGATAAGGAATCCAAACCTAGAGTCGGAAATGATGCTGAAGTATGAGATGGTTTTATAGGAACAGTTAGTTTAAACTTAGAGTCTGGTTTTCAACTTATTTTGGAAAACGTTTTATATGTGCCATCTTTTAAGCAAAACTTAATTTTAGTTTCTGTTTTGGATAAATTTGGATATTGTTTTGATTTCACACATGCGATAATTGTGCATGTTTTGATTGGAAATTGAAAAGTCAATCTTATTTTAAACTTTAAAATTATGGGAATTTTGTGCTTGCTGATAATTTATATAGATTGTGTCTAACTTCTAATAATGAATATAGTTGCATGAATGTTGAAAACATAGTGTCTATACGATCCTTTATCAAAGAGAAGTCTTCCTTGTTGTGGCATTAAAGGTTAGGTCACATCTCAAATGAAAGGGTTAAAAGGTTAATAAAAGATGAGACTTTAACTCCTCTTGATTTTAGTGATCTAGGTACTTGTGTTGATTGCATAAGAGGTAAATTAACTAAAACCAAGAAGATAGCGGCAACATGTAGTTTTGACCTCTTAGAAATTATTCACACTAATATCTGTGGACCTTTTACACTTACCCTATGTGTTAACATATATTTTGTTACATTTATTAATGATTTTTCTAGTTATGGTTGCTTATACCTAATAAAAAAAATTCAAAGTTTATAAAACTGAAGTAGAAAAAACAATTAGGTAAAATCATCAAAGTAGTAAGGTTTGATAGATGTGGTGAGTACTATGGCAAACATGGTACAACTGGACAGGATATGGGACCGTTTGCTAAGTACTTGCAAGAATGTGGTATTGTTCCACAATATACCATGCCCGGTAGTCCTGATCAAAATGGTGTGGCCGAAAGGCAAAATCGCACCCTTAAAGACATGATGAGGAGCATGATGAGTAAGACTAAACTTCTTGAGTCTCTTTGGGGTGAAGCCATTGAAATTGCCCTAAATATCCTAAACAGAATCCCATCCAAATCTGTTCCTAAAACTCCTTGTCGTAACGATTTCGTCCACAAACTCGACTGCTCGACGATTTTGAAAACATTTAAAAACAAAGGGAGTCGCCACCAATCTTTTTTGATAAGATGTGATTGGTCACCTAAAAAAAACTTGTCATTTTAACAAAATCTTAAAAGTAATTAAGTTTTATTAAAAAGACAATTTGGGTCTGCGAAAACAAAAATTGGGTTCGGGAGTACGGTTATGTGTGAGGAAGGATTAGCACCCCCACAATGCTCGTTTAAAAAACGGTACCATTGTAATCATGTGTTATCCTTTGGTTTTAATAAAATGGTCTTAATTTAATATTTAAAAAGAACTCCATTTATTTTGAAATTATTTTTTATTTGTATTAATTTTGAAACATCTAAATTTTATTTTTTATTTGAAATAAGTGAAAATCTTTTGTGTTGAAAATTATTCTGAAGTACCCCAATACTTCTAATAGCATTTCGAATAATTTCCTCACCGAGAGATTTCTTAAGAATCACTACTTGTGAGTTTCATAGAATCTCATCATCAGAAGATTCACACTCGCTTCGAAAATTATTATGAATGCATATGATGCAAACAGATAATGAATGATGCACATGTATTTATAAAAGAACTTTATATTTCAATTTTTTTAATGAAACTCTCAATATTGAAAAATTTAGCTAAATATCCCAATATTCTGGTAACATTTAATTAATTCTTCTCACCTAGGGATCAGTTAAGAAATCACTACGTGTGAATTTCATAACATCCCATCATCGGACATTGTTTAATTATTAAACTTCATTATTTATTTTTCTTTGTTTTTTTTAAAATAAATTATTTATTTTCATTTTTAATAAAAATTTAAATTATTGAAAAATCATACTAAATATCCCAATACTCTGGTAACATTTAGTAGACTCTTCTCACCTAGGGATCATTTAAGAAATTACTACTTGTGAGTTTCATAACATCCCATCATTGGACTATTGTTTAATTATTAAATTTCATTATTTATTTTTCTTTGTTTTTTTAAATAAATTATTTATTTTCATTTTTAATAAAACTTTAAATTATTGAAAATTCATACTAAATATCCCAATACTTTGGTAACATTTAGTAGACTCTTCTCACCTAGGGATCAGTTAAGAAATCACTACTTGTGAGTTTCATAACATCCCATCATCAGACCATTGTTTAATATATATTTTTTTATGTATATATATTTATTATTATTTTTTCAACAATAAAATAGATTACATACTTCATATTTTCAAATTATATTAACTAATATTTAATTTTATGTTTTTCAAACAAATTATTAAAATATATTAATTAACAATAATATTTAAAAAAAATGAAAACAAAATAATTAAATAAATGAGTAACATAATGAAGTAAATAGAAAAAGGAAGGAATTATACTCAAATAATTTGGGTTAAAAACCCAAAAAGAGCCCTTTAAAACAGCCTAGAAGACAGCCCAAAATGAAGCCCAAACGCCAAAGGGCTTATGCTGACGGGCCTGACCTGCTGGGCCAAAGAGCGGGTCGCGATCCGGGTCAAGCATGCGGATCGGGTCGGATTAGGCTGTGGCACACGGATCCAGCCTCTCTGCTGCGGGTCGGGGCGCGCGGATCTCGAGTCGGATATGGGTTGCGTGCGGGTTAGCAGCAAAATTTCTTCTTTTTTTTTTATTTGCACCGTATAAGAGAACTTTTTTTTTATTTCTTCATTTTCTAACTTTTTTTCTAAAAAAATTTTAGAGCCCTCAAAGCCCTTTGCCCAGCGATTTTCGGTCGCCGCTAGTCCGTCGGAGCTCCGTCATCGGCCGTCGCTCACCAGTGACAAAAATCGAAAAGGAAGCCGCTTTTCGAAGCTTCCAAGTTCCCTCTTCCCGTTTCTAACCTTCTTTTTCCCAAAAAATGGTTGTACACTCCTAGATTTGCTCTTGAAGTCGCCGGTTCAAAACCTCAAAAGCCACCTCCCGCCGCTGTCCCTTTCGCTTCCTCTTTCCTAGACCTTCCTCACTAAATCTCAAGACCCAAACCCTCTTGAATCTCCCCCCGAACCGACACACCTACCTCTGTTTTTGTTTTGTTTTTTTTGTTGATGTTTAAGTGTTGGTATGGAATATGGGTTTCTTGAGTGTGGTTTGCTGCTGGTGTGTGTGTGTGTGTGTGTGTGTGTGTGTGTGTGTGTGTGTGTGTGTGTGTGTGTGTGTGTGTGTTTGGTGGTGGTTCCCGCTGGTGTGTGGCGGTAGGCCATTTAGGCCAAAATGGGGGTGATGTTGAAGGCTTTGGGGTTCTGTGTGGTGTTGGTAGTGGTGATTAGTGGCTCTGGTCGGGCCTCGGGTTTGGGATGAGAAGATGATGGTGGCTCGGACGTTGGCTGTTTGTGATTGTCTGAGTTTTTGGTTGTTTTGGTTTGTCTAAGGTGGGTTAGGATAGATGATAGGCAGTGGCCTGAGTGGTTTTTGGTTGAATGTTGCTGTTCAGGTTCAATGATGGTGTTTCGATTGTGTGGCTGGGTGAAGCCGAAAGGTTGAGCGATGGTGAGGTTTGGTGTCTTGATAAGGGTTTGGTGTCTCAGTGATGTTGGGTTTGGAGGGTCATGGGTTTGGGTACTTGAAGAGGGGCGACGGGGTGTTGAACAGGGTTGCCATGGATGGTTTTTAGAGGCAGTGTCGAGAGAGAAGAAAAAAGCAAATGGCCGACCCCCTTTCTTCAGAACAAATTTCTTTTTAAAAGCAAATTAGCCTTTTCTTTGATCCGGATCTGTGCATTTGATCTACAGAATTTTGTTTTTGTCTTTCGGTCTTCGATGGTGATTGTGTAGGAATGTGGGGTTAGTGGAAAATACAGTCTGCAAAGCTGGACAGTGGCAGCTTGGGTGATTTCCGATGGTGGCTAATGGAGGTGCCGGATATGGAGAACAGGACCTCATTAAATACACTAATATAAAAAAAAATAAAAATGCACTAATATAATAAAAATCAAAATCACAATCAAATCAAATAAAAGAAAAGAAAAATAAATAAGAAAGAAGATAAAATAAATAATTAAAAATGAATATTAAATAACCTTAAAGCTCATATCTTAATTTGAATTGGGCTAGATTAATGAAGCTCAAAAGTTAAAATGGACAAATGATAAGTATTGAATTTATCAAAATAATTTGTAAATTCAGACAAAATTAGGTGTCTGCAGCTGCCCCTCTTTGCTCATTATTGAGAATCAGGAATAGAGCAAAGGCAATAGACAATAATTTTGTCCGGCTCATGACCTAATCTTTTGTTTTGTTGTTTTTGAAATGTGCTTCTCTTGCAGCAGAGGCGATGAAACTTTAAAATTTTTTTCTGAAATGTGCTCCTCTTACAGCAGAGGCAATGAAACTTTAAATTCTTTCTTGAAATGTGCTCCTCTTGCAGCAGAGGCAATGAAATTTTAAATTTTCCTAGGAATGTGCTCCGCTTGCAGCAGAGGCGATGAAACTTTAAAATTTTTTTCCTGGAAATGTGCTCCTCTTGCAGTAGAGGTAATGAAACTTTAAATGCTTAAAAATCTTGCCCGGAGGACTTAAAATTTATGCTCGGAGGACTTAGAATTGTGCCCGAAGGACTTGAAAATTTTGCCTTAATATCTTGAGATTTTCACCCTGGAGGACTTAAAATTGTGCCCGGAGGACTTAAGATTATACTTGAGAGATTTGACATTTGTGCCCGGAGGACTTGAGATTATGCCCGGAGGTCTTAGAATTTGTGCCCAGAGGTCTTAGAATTTGTGCCCAGAGGTCTTGAAATTTGTGCCCGGAGGACTTAGAATTTGTGCCTGAAGGTCTTAGAATTATACTTGAAGAGTTTAAAATTTGTGCCCGGAGGTTTTGAAATTTGCGCCCGGAGGTCTTAAATTTATGCCCGGAGCACTTGAAAATTTATGCCCGGAGGACTTGAGGTTGGTGCCCAGAGGTCTTAAATTTGCGCCCGGAGGACTTGAAAATTTATGCTCGGAGGACTTAGAAATTTACTTGAAAAGTTTAAAATTGATGCCCGAAGGACTTAGAATTGGTGCCCAGAGGTTTTAGGATTATGCCTGGAGGACTTTGAAATTGGTGCCCGGAGGACTTGAAAATTTTGCCCGGAGGACTTATACTTTGTGCTCGAAGGTCTTAGTGTTAGCTTTAAATTGACATATATATTTTGAAATGACAAAAACTTAAGTAAGCCTTAATGTCTTAATTCACATTGTAAATTTGCCCATCACACATGATTTTCTCAATCCATTTTCAAGTGATCATATCAAACTTAAGACCATGATTTAATTACATACTCTTATTGGTCTTAATACTTTGTAATGTCTTGAATATTTTAGAAAATCACTTGATGAATGTTTAGACCATGTTTTTATCTGAGAAAGTCAAGAAAAACTCCCTTAAAGCTTATAAATGTTTTAGGTTGAATTAGAATCAAAGGTCATATCATTTCTAACCCAAAAGTGCAGGAAAAATGCCCTCTGGAAGGAAAGGATCGATCCCCACTGTAGCAGGATCGATCCCTTTTTGGTAGAAAGTCTTCCCAAGGTCCTTGAAGCCCAGAATCAAGTTTCTGGACAAAAGGGATCGATCCCCACTGTAGCAGGATCGATCCCTTTGCACGAAAATAGCCTATAACGGCTAGTTTTTGTGAGACAACGGTAATATCCGAGATTTGGCTCCACCTAACGGCTAGAACACATCCAAGGGACTATAAATAGAGGCTTAGAAGCTAAAGGAAGGCAGAGGAACAACTAAGCAACATCTTTCATCATCTTATTCATCTTCCTCAAGCCTCAACATCAATTCAAGAGATAAAGAGTCTTCATCTTCTATCATTCATCTATTTCTTGTATTGCTTAGCACAAACTTTGTATAGGCTTTTCATTGTGCTCAATTTCTGTAATCATTTGCCTACTTAGAGGTCTTCCTTGATTACACAACTTGTTATCCAATTCAATCCTTGTAAAAAGGGGAGGTTTCTCTTTAGCCTTAGAAAAAGAGGGAGGTTTCTCTTGAGCCTTAGAAAAAGAGGGAGAAGAGGTTTCTCTTGAGCCTAGAAAAAGAGAGAGGTTTCTCTTGAGCCTAGAAAAAGAGGGAGTGTAATCACAAATTCAAGATAGTGGATTTGGAGAAAATCCTTGGGAGCGTCTCAAGGTAGAGGACGTAGGCAAGTTGCCGAACCTCTATAAATCGCTTGTGTAAATCTCTCTTTCCCTACTCTCTTTACTTGCAATTATATTGTGCTTATTGAATTGAAGTTATATTGCATGCTTGAATAGCCTAAAGAACTTAGAAAATATTCATATAGGCTAGAGAATTTAGAAGAATCGAAAAACGGGTTTAAGGCTAGCTAAGAACCGATTCACCCCCCTTCTCGGTATTGCCTATAAGAGCCAACACTTAGGATTGTGCCCGGAGGTCTTGGGATTTACTTGAAAAGTTTAAAATTGATGCACGGAGGTCTTGAAATTTTATCTGAAGAGTTTAAAATTGGTGCCCGGAGGACTTGGGATTTACTTGAAAAGTTTAAAATTGATGCTCGGAGGACTTAGAATTTGAAGTTGGATTTGAAATTTTGAAATTTGTGCCCGGAGGACTTAAAATTGTGCCCGGAGGACTTCAGATTTTTAAATTTGTGCCCGGAGGACTTACAATTTTGAAATTTGTGCCCGGAAGACTTAGCATTGAAATTTGTGCTCGGAGGACTTGAATTTGCTTATCTTTGAAAATCATTCTTAAATCTTAATCAAACATAGCATTAATCAAACTGGATTTGAAAATTTCTTTATCTTGAATAAACTTGACTTTCTTGTTTTGAAAAAAAAGGTTGCATAACCTTCAAAATCTTGATTGGATGGTGTCGAGCCTTCAGCTTGAGAAATATGTTTTAATCTCAAAATTTTACACAAAAACTTTCAATGTTGATGCTGTATGATATTGTATGTGTATGCATGTCACTCAATCCTGTACATTCTCTAACTTTAAAATTCTTTCCTATCTTGTCAAAGAGGTACATCATTTGTCTTTTGTATCTTTTTTTTTCCAACATGATCATGAAAGCTCCTTTCTATTTCCCATTTCTGTAGAGTTCTTATACCTCATCATAGCCTGTTGACGAAAAGCACTAAAAATTTTCACATAACTATTTTCCAGGAGTGAAATGAATCCAAATTTCACAAGTGATACTTGATCCTTTCGAAAAATTAGTGATTACTTTTCAAGATGAGTGACATAAATCCTGTTCAGATCTTTTTAACTGGACAATTGAAAGTTTGGTGCACCAATATGTTCTATTTGGGGAATATTTTGCCAATTATCCAAAAAAACAATGGTTCTTTTCTTAGCTCAAAATTGTTTTCTTAAAATACCATCGCTTTTCTTTCTTCTTTTTTTTTGAACAAAATTTTGAATGAGAAAATAAACAAAATATTTACAACTTGGTTTGACAATCTCTTAAATTCTTGAATAGTGGCGTTCTACAAATGCCAAGATGAGATATGAATGACTAAGGTCCTTTCTGTTTAGGAAGAGTATGTACAAGAAGAAAGGTTCAAACTTTTTCAGAAAAACGTCGGGCAATCAAGTGGCATCAGAATCTTTGGATACCTTGAGAGTTTCTCAGAGTTTGTTGATTCTTTTTCCATGTTTTCAATTCACGTCACTGCATGACTTGGTTGCAATAAGAGTTCATCGTTTGCTCTAGATTGCCCTTTTCGGGTTTTCACCCTAGAGCTCCACTCTTTCTTTTCTCTTCCTTTTTTTTTATTGTTCCACCGTGCATTCAAGAATTCAAATTTCATTAAAACCAAATAACAGTGAGAATTTTCCAAAGAAGAGCTTTTCGATACAAGCATCCATATTTGATCAAAATGGACTTTTAAGTACGTAATGTAGGCTATGGTTCAGGGTTTTGAAAGAATAGATAAATAGGCATAAAAATGTTGTTTAAGGGTGATCAATCCAAGGATCATTTCTTCTCATATGGATGTCTATCAATTTCCTTCTTCGAAGCACCTTTCTCTTTATACTTTTCCATGTATCTCTTCCTCTTTCTTTTTTTGTTTTTGTTTTTGTTTTGTTTTTTTTTGTTCATTCTTTGAAAGCATATTTCTTTGTGTACTTTCACATGTATCCTTTCTTCTTTCTCTTCTTTTTTTTTCATTTTTTTTTTCATTTTTTTTTCATTAATTCATGTCCAAAATTTCAAATCTAATTTGCCCCAGATTGTCCCACAACATAGTAAATCTTATTTGATCCAAAACAAAAGTAGAATCATTCATATTCTTTGAAGAGATATCTCCGCACATGCCCCCCAGTGTGGAAGGTGATCCTTGGAAGAGGTTTATTGCAAAGGAAATTATCAGGCTCAAAAGGGTAGCAGTGGGATAATGTTTATATTTGTGAATGAGATGTGAAAGACGACCATTCATCATCTCAAATTAAGATGCTTATATTGAAAAGCAATTCTTAAGATAAGTTTTTCTTTTGGCTTTTGAAATCATCTGAATATCATGTTTGCATGGTGTCACGATCAATTTCATTTTTTTCTTCCTTTTTTTTTGGTAAAGCAACATTTTAATATAACAGAGCTTGACCTCACACACCACATCGTCATTTAAGGAAAAAGGTGATGTGTAACTCAAGGTATTGTATAGATGGACAACAGTGAAAAATCCTCAACTTTGGTTTTTTTTTGCTTTTTTGTTTGTTTTTTTTCTTTTGCTATCTTGCCCCAAGTCATGGGTGAAAAGCATCTCGGAGGTACATAATTAAAAAGTTCGGGATTTGTATATGAATCAGGGTGGAACTGTATTTCAAAATTTCCAAATGATCTTGTCAAATATCAAACTGCCAATATCCAAAATCTTCGAGATTGTCATAAATTGATTTTCAAATTATTCTCAAAAGGTTTTGCAAGTTGGCCATTTCTTTGAAAATCATTGATAATGAGACCCTGTCATGGTCAAATGGAAAACAAATCGGACTTTCAAAATCTTATGCCCCAATTTAGCCTTTTGGATCCCGAGTGACTTAGGTTTTGTTGAGATATGATCCGGGAATGATTTACAACATTCATCTTTGATAGTAATCATCAATTTTCTTAGAATCATTTTTATCATTAATGTGAAGAAAAGAAACATTCTTGTCACATGCCACTAGAAAACAAATTATGCAAAAAGTTATGCTCATACAATTGTCATTTAGGCCAATGGAACCGACAAAGCATTTTCCAACAAAACACGAACTCTAAAATCTTGACATTTCAGTTTCTTCCAATGTAGTTTCTCATCATGACCTAACTTTGCATCCAAGTGGACTTCCACTGATCCATAAGTTCTTGAGTCAAGATTCCCCCATTGATAAGCTCTTCAACCCTTTCCTTCAATTGCATGCATTTTTTTGTTGAATGCCTGATTGCCCCCAGGTGATAGTCACATTTTCTGTTCGGATCATAGCTCTTAGCCAATAAGTTTGGGGCTGTTCTCAAAGGTATAGGGGTCTAATATTGGTTTTTCACTAGGAAAGGTAAAAGGTCGGAGATTGGAATTGGGATTTTTCCTTGGTTGCTTTTTGGTCTCTTTTTATTGTTCATTGGTTGTTGGACAGGTTGAGCTATAGGATTAGTCACAAAGGTAGGTGAGTGGGCAACTCCTGGGTAGTAAGAGTTTGCTTGGAATCCTGGTTGTGGGATTGGTGAATAAAGATAAGGATCACAGGAAACATTGTTCAAGGTTGGATGGTACGATGAGTGAGGCAAATAGGGATGATGTGGAGTGTAATTTTTGGGAAATTGCCTCTCAAATGTCGCAACTTGCACTCCTTCTTCCATTCTCTCTGACTTGTTATCACCTATCTTGATCTTGCCCCTCTTGATTGCATTCTCAATCATCTCTCTGGAGGCTACCATGTCGACAAAATTCTCAGTAACATTCCCAATCATCCTATCATAATATGATGCCTGGAGGGTACTAAGAAACAGAGCTGCAATCTCTTTTTCTGTGAGGGGAGGCTGGACTTGGGTGGCAACATTCTTCCATCTCTGGGCATATTCTCTAAAGCCTTCAGTAGCTTTCTTCTCCATGGTTTGCAAAGATAAACGATCTGGGGCTAGATCTACAATATGCTTATATTAAGT
Source organism: Heritiera fomes (assembly GCA_032173925.1). Lineage (NCBI taxonomy): Eukaryota > Viridiplantae > Streptophyta > Magnoliopsida > Malvales > Malvaceae > Heritiera > Heritiera fomes. The sequence continues at coordinate 19,039,893 of JAPDPM010000001.1, read as the reverse complement.
AACAAGGGCCCTTGCCAAATCTTCCCATGAATGAACATCACCTTTATCCAGTTGTTTATACCACCTAGCAGCAGATCCTTTGAGGCTATCTTGGAAAACATGAATCAACAGTTTGTCATCATGCACATGTGCTGCCATCTTTCTACAGTACATAGTGATATGGGCTTTCGGACACATAGTCCCATCGTACTTCTCAAATTCTGGGGCCTTGAACTTTAAAGGAATGATCACACCAGGCACTAGAGGTAATCTAGTTGCATCCAAAGATCCATGAAAATCCACTCCTTCAACAATTCGAAGCCTTTCTTCTATAAGCTTTATCTTTTGTCGGGAACATGAGCCTTCTTTCACTTGTGACATCCCTCGCTCTTTGTAACTATCCAAATTGGCAATATGAGTTGATTCAAGGGGGTTCATTGTAGGAGTTGCATGCCCATGAAATTGACTAGGGTCCACTGCAAATGGCATATTAGGGCATACATAACCCTCGGTAGGCATTGCTTGTGGCTCTTGAGATGATTGGGTTTCTCGTGAGCCAATGTTAATTGGACAAAAGGAATCTTCAGCATTTCGTAACTGATGCCCCTCTTGAGTAGCTAGTTCTCCCATTTTTCCATTGTTCAGCTTCTCCAACAAACCTACCATCTGTGATAATTGCTCTCTCATCTCTTGTTGAGCTTTTTCCATCCTTTCCATCTGAGTCATTTCTATCCCTTCCATGGTCCAAAATTATCTCCAAGTTTTTCAATGTTCAGGCCGCTTTTACACCAAATCTGTCACAACCTAAAATTAGATGTCATGCTTGCCATGCTAATATGAAGCTTTTATTGTAAGGAAATTGTATATCTACATGTAAAAGAAATTTCAACCTTGTTATTATTTTACAATATCACAAGTTACACACCAAAAGGAAAAAATTATAAACTAAAAATTGTTTTTTTTTTACCATTTATTTACTTTGATCATTTTTTTTAGAAACAGTTATTGTTAGCCTTATTATTTTCTGTCAAAATCATGTTATGCACATACGAATGAAGTGAATGCAAACTTATATAAAATCTTATAACCTTCATATTCATATAGGAATTGTTTACAAGATTCAAAAATTCCTTATTAACTCTCCACTATTCTAGTGCCTCCAACATTCAAAGTCTTTCAAAAAGAAATTTTCAGCACAGCAACTATCCTTTTCACTCTCTAAACTCTAATCAAGCATTGTGGTTCCTTGATTAACCACCTCCCTTATATCAAGCAACTTTGCATCAATCAGTCCTTTCACCTTATACTTGAAAGCCATTTCATGAAAAGTCGATTGGTCTCCACTTGCTGATGATTCAACGTGTAGTTATCTTGGAGATGACGATGACCCTTGAGGATGAACCAATTTAGTCGCTTCCAAACCTTCAAGCATCTCCACTATCTTCGGTAGCTTCCCCTTTATCTCCCGCATATCATGTCCAAACTCCTCTTGATTATTCTCCAAAGTAGTAAGTCTAACTTCAAATTGATCTCCAATGTTTCTGACGTCCTTTAACCCAAAAAGACAAACAACCTCCTTATTATGTGAATGCATTAATGTAATGAGATATGCCATGCTAAAATTTAAGAATAAAAGAATCAAAATTTTCTCTTACTTAAATTCAATGAATGAATTTTTTTTGTTTTTAGAGTTTGATGATTTCTTTTTTTCTTCTTTTTAAAGAATAAATTTTTTCTCTTCTTTTATTTTTTTTAAAAAATCATTTCTTATTTTCACACCAAAATTTATTTTCTTTAACCTCTTTTTTTTGTTGAAGGAATGTGATAATGTAAAAAAAAAATTGTGTCTATGCATAAGTTTCAAAAACAATAAAAATAAAAATTATTATTATTTTTTAAAAATGGTATGAAAGAATGAAGGGATATTTTCACATTATTTTTAGACAAAGAAGAAAAATCGAATAAATCTTTGTTTTATTCTTTAAAATTATAACATTGTGAAATTTTATTTGAGAATGACATAAAAAAATATATCTTGATTTTATGAAAATATGAATTTGAAAAATTATTAGAGTTATGACATGAAAAAGATAGTAAAAATGTTCCCTCATGTGTCCTAATTTCGAGATAATTTCTACAAAAATCGGATATGGCTCTAGCTAGGATTGGCTTCTTAGGGCCTTTTACATGCTGGGTTGGGACTTATAAAAATCTAAAAGTTCCCAAATTATACCTTACTGTCATCCATACTGGACTAGTAAAGTATTCATTTGAGTGGGAGTATTTCGCTTGCCATTGCGGAGGTGATTACCTCACGAGAGCATAGGTACTTTACTCCCTCCTAAGAAGGACGGAACCCGGGTATAGAGCACATGTTATGCAAATGCAAGTGCAAGTGTGTGTGAGAGGGAACATGTTAGACTCAAATTAAATTATTATCTTCATCCTAAATGCCTCAACAATTTATTAACAACAAGTATATGGAAATATAAAACATAAAATAAATAACATAAAATGCAAATGCAAATAAAATTATTTTCAAAATCCAAGTGAATTAAGTTTAAATATCAATCAAGATTATTATATTAAAACTTTGGATAACACATGATTCATGAATGGCTTGACCCTCAAAAAGTCCCCAGTGGAGTCGCCAAGCTGTTGTAACGATTTCGTCTGCAAACTCGACTGCTCGATGATTTTGAAAACATTTAAAAACAAAGGGAGTCACCACCAATCTTTTTTGACAAGGTGTGATTGGTCACCTCAAAAAAACTTGTCATTTTAACAAAATCTTAAAAGTAATTAAGTTTTATTAAAAAAACAATTTGGGTATGCAAAAACAAAAATTGAGTTCGAGAGTACGGTTACTGTGGGGAAGGATTAGCACTCCCACAATGTCCGTTTAAAAAATGGTACCATTGTAATCATGTGTTATCCTTTGGTTTTAATAAAATGGTCTTAATTTAACATTTAAAAAGAACTCCATTTATTTTGAAATCATTTTTTATTTGTATTAATTTTGAAACATTTAAATTTTATTTTTTATTTGAAATAAGTGAAAATCTTTTGTGTTGAAAATTATTCCGAAGTACCCTAATACTTCTAGTAGCATTTCGGATAATTTCCTCACCGAGAGATTTCTCAAGAATCACTACTTGTGAGTTCCATAGAATCTCATCATCGGAAGATTCACACTCACTTCGAAAATTATTATGAATGCATATGATGCAAACAGATAATGAGTGATGCACATGTATTTATAAAAAAACTTTATATTTCAATTTTTTTAATGAAACTCTCAATATTGAAAAATTTAGCTAAACATCCCAATACTCTGGTAACATTTAATTAATTCTTCTCACCTAGGGATTAGTTAAGAAATCACTACTTGTGAATTTCATAACATCCCATCATCGGACATTATTTAATTATTAAATTTCATTATTTATTTTTCTTTGTTTTTTTAAAAAAAATAAATTATTTATTTTCATTTTTAATAAAAATTTAAATTATTGAAAAATCATACTAAATACCCAATACTCTGGTAACATTTAGTATACTCTTCTCACCTAAGGATCAGTTAAGAAATCACTACTTGTGAGTTTCATAACAGCCCATCATCGGGCTATTGTTTAATTATTAAATTATTAAATTTCATTATTTATTTTTCTTTTTTTTAAAAATAAATTATTTATTTTCATTTTTAATAAAACTTTAAATTATTGAAAAATCATACTAAATATCCCAATACTCTGGTAACATTTAGTAGACTCTTCTCACCTAGGGATCAGTTAAGAAATCACTATTTGTGAGTTTCATAACGTCCCATCATCGGACCATTGTTTAATATATTTTTTTTATGTATATATATTTATTATTATTTTTTCAACAATAAAATAGATTACATACTTCATATTTTCAAATTATATTAACTAATATTTAATTTTATGTTTTTCAAACAAATTATTAAAATATATTAATTAACAATAATATTTTAAAAAATGAAAACAAAATAATTAAATAAATGAGTAGCATAATGAAGTAAATAGAAAAAGGAAGGAATTATACTCAAATAATTTGGGTTAAAAACCCAAAAAGAGCACTTTAAAACAGCCTAGAAGATAGCCCAAAATGAAGCCCAAATGCCAAAGGGCTTATGCTGACGGGCTTGACCTGTTGGGCCAAGGAGTGGGTCGCGATCCGGGTCAAGCGTGCGGATCGGGTCGGATTAGGTTGTGGCACGCGGATCCAACCTCTCTGCTGCGGGTCGAGGCGTGCGGATCTCGAGTCGGATCTGGGCCACGCACGGGTCAGCAGCAAAATTTCTTCTTTTTTTTCTTTTTTTTTTACACCGTATAAGAGAACCTTTTTTTTGTTTCTTCATTTTCTAACTTTTTTTCTAAAAAAAATTTAGAGCCCTCAAAGCTCTTTGCTCGGCGATTTCCGGCCGCCGTTAGTCCGCCGGAGCTCTGTCGTCGGTCGCCGCTCGTCGACGACAAAAATAGAAAAGGAAGCCGCTTTCCGAAGCTTCCAAGTTCCCTCTTCCCATTTCTAACCTTCTTTTTCCAAAAAAAATGGTTGTACACTCCTAGATCTGCTCTTGAAGTCGCCGGTTCAAAACCTCAAAAGCCACCTCCCGCCGCTGTCCCTTTCGCTTCCTCTTTGCTAGACCTTCCTCACTAAATCTCGAGACCCAAACCCTCTTGAATCTTCCCCCAAACTGACACACCTACCTCTGTTTTTGTTTTTGTTGATGTTTGAGTGTTGGTATGGAATATGGGTTTCTTGAGTGTGGTTTGGTGCTGGTATGTGTGTGTGTGTGTGTGTGTGTGTGTGTGTGTGTGTGTGTGTGTGTGTGTGTGTGTGTTTGATGGTGGTTCCCACTGGTGTGTGGCGGCAAGCCATTTAGGCCGAAATAGGGGTGATGTTGAGGGCTTTGGGGTTCTGTGTGGTGTTGGCAGTGGTGATTAGTGGCTCTGGTCGGGCCTCGGGTTTGGGATGAGAAGATAATGGTGGCTTGGACGTTGGCTATTTGTGATTGTCTGAGTTTTTGGTTGTTTTGGTTTGTCTAAGGTGGGTTAGGATAGATGATAGGCAGTGGCCTGAGTGGTTTTTGGTTGAATGCTGCTGTTCAGGTTCAATGATGGTGTTTCGATTATGTGGCTAGGTGAAGCCGAAAGGTTGAGCGATGGTGAGGGTTTGGTGTCTCGGTGATGTTGGGTTTAGAGGGTCATGGGTTTGGGTACTTGAAGAGGGGCGACGGGGTGTTGAACAGGGTTGCCATGAATGGTTTTTAGAGGCAGTGTCGAGAGAGAAGAAAAGAGCAAATGGCCGACCCCCTTTCTTCGGAACAAATTTCTTTTTAAAAGCAAATTAGCCCCTTCTTTGATCTGGATCTTTGCATTTGATCTACAGAATTTTGCCTTTTTCTTTCGATCTTCGATGGCGATTGCGTAGGAATGAGGGGTTAGTGGAAAATTTAGTCTGCAAAGGTGGACAGTGGCAGCTTGGGGTGATTTCCGATGGTGGCCAATGGAGGTGCCGGATATGGAGAACAGGACCTCATTAAATGCACTAATATAAAAAAAATAAAAATGCACTAATATAATAAAAATCAAAATCACAATCAAATCAAATAAAAGAAAAGAAAAATAAATAAGAAAGAAGATAAAATAAATAATTAAAAATGAAAATTAAATAACCTTAAGCTCATATCTTAATTTGAATTGGGCTAGATCAATGAAGCTCAAAACTTAAAATGGAGAAATGATAAGTATTGAATTTATCAAAATGATTTGTAAATTCGGACAAAATTAGGTGTCTACACTCCTTTTGAATTATAGACGGGTAGAAAACCTAGTTTGAACCATTTTAGAGTTTGGGGTTGTCCTGCAGAAGTTAGAATCTATAACCTTCAGAAAAAAAGACCGAACTAAGGACTACTCGTTACTATTTCATAGGGTACCCAACACATTCTAAAGAATATCAATTTTTATCTCCCACATATGAAACCAAAGTTTTAGAGTCACAGGTGGCTAGATTTTTGGAGTTGGATGTGCTTGACAATAAAGTCACAGGTCAAGTTTTTGGCGATAATGAACCTGCCAAACGTGTTGTCATTTCCTTGCCTATTCCTAAAATAAAGATGTATGTGATGTTGATGACATAATGAACCATGAGGAGCTAGATGCAAATCCTTTGAATCGTTCTAATGTTCCTCAAGATGAAAGAGTTGAAATTGAAGTTCCTTTAAGAAGATCTACTAGGAATAAGAGATTTGCTATTTCAGATGACTATCTAGTTTTATCTTACTTTGATTTAGAGCTCATCAAATGGATGCAAAGATAGCCTTCTTGAATGGTGAACTTGAGGAGGAGGTTTACATGGTATAACCCGAAGGTTTTGAAGAGCTTGGGAAAGAACATATTGTGTGCTAACTTAAGAAAACCATTTATGGCTTCAAACAAGCCTCTAGGTAGTGGTTCTTAAAATTTGATGAGATAGTTACTTCCATTGGTTTTGAGGAAAATAAAGTTGACCAACGCATATATCTCAAGATCAGTGGGAGTAAGTACATATTTCTTGTGTTGTACATGGATGATATTTTGCTAGCATGTAATGAGGCTGAGTTTGTTGCATGTTATGGGGTTGCTACACAAGTTATTTGGCTTAAGAACCTCATCTCAGGACTTAACATTATTGACTTTATCTCTAGGCCGCTTAAGCTTTATTGTGATAATAGGTATGTCATGTTGTTCACTAAGAATAATAAAAGCAGTGGTGGATCCAAACATGTGGAGATAAAATGTAACGACCCGTTACCACATTTTTCACCTTATTTTACACAACTTAACCAGTTGGGTTGTCTGCGATACTTTATTTTTCTTTTACATATAAACAATTTCATATAAAATTGATAATATGAATTACATCCCCTTTCTTAATTCATAAGGAAGTAGTACTGTAGATACGTCTAAATACAGAAAATAAATGATCGTACCTTACGAAATAAATCAAGCTATCGCATCGTCCCTAAATGCACAGCCGAAGTTCCTTAAATGTCAGACTCTTAGTCCTCGAAAACCTAAAATGTTAAAATTAAGGGGTGAGCAAACCACGGCTTAGTAAGAGAATTATATGCCTCACTTGATACTCAGCTATCTATATGCTGAAAAACATTTTTCATTTTTCCTATAGGGCTCTAGGCTTGCATGTAGGAAGGATACTACAGTCAGCTAGGGATTCGGATGGAGTAAGGCAGGTATTTTGAAATGCCTGTCTTGTCCCGTAACCTAAAAGCAACTGTAGGGAGTAATAAATTTCTTTTGAAATTTAAATCTTTTTTTTCCCTTCATTTCGTATCATCTTCCTTTTTATGCTTTTATGAATTTAGAGCATTTAAATAAAGTAACTAATATTTATCTATTCCTTTAGAAAAATATTAGTTTACACTATCATCATTCCCTTTTGAATTCTTTTCATATTTATTGTACAACTCTTAATTAGTACAATACTTTAAATAACACAGTAAGCTATTAAAATCTATTCCACTGATCACATTAGCAAAGCAGCAAGCACTTCGGTAAATTAGTCACTATACACGTTGATAAATCGGTTACTATACAAGTTAATAAATCAATCCATTCACAAAAACGAAAATCAATAAACTTTAAGCATATAGCTTAACTCACTAAAAACAGTTTCAAAATAACTGATCATTTAATCACTTTAGGCGTAAGCCCTAGTTCACTGATGCAGTTACGACATCCATCCTATCTAGCAATGGAGAAAGTGTCGTATCGAGGAACTCGTGTAGCACGTAGGTCTTTCGGGATTCTAGAGGTGGCTCCCACGGTCCAAAAGGTATCCGTGTAGCACGTAGGTCCCTTGGGATTCTAGAGGTGGCTCCCACGATCCAAACAATATCCGTGTAGCACGTAGGTCCTTCGGGATTCTAGAGGTGGCTCCCACGGTCCAAAAGGTATCCGTGTAGCACGTAGGTCCCTTGGGATTCTAGAGGTGGCTCCCACGATCGAAACAATATCCGTGTAGCATGTAGGTCCTTCGGGATTCTAGAGGTGGCTCCCACGGTCCAAAAGGTATCCGTGTAGCACGTAGGTCCCTTGGGATTCTAGAGGTGGCTCCCACGATCTAAACAATATCCGTGTAGCACGTAGGTCCTTCGGGATTCTAGAGGTGGCTCCCACGGTCTAAACAATATCCGTGTAGCACGTAGGTCCTTCGGGATTCTAGAGGTGGCTCCCACGGTCTAAACAATATCCGTGTAACACATATGATCTAATATTCCATTTAAAATCATGGTAAGAATATTAGATTTATCAATTCTTCCTTTTTAAAAACATATTACATGTTCGTATCACATGTCTTATGAAAATCATCTCACAGTACTATAATCAGTACCGTAATGAGCATTTTGTAAAAAAATGCTATAAATCAATTGATTTTCTTCTCATATCATATAAAACATATTCTTTTCACATGTCACGTATCATATAAAACATTTTCCTTTTAACATATCACATATTATGTAAAACACTTTCCTTTTTAACATGTCACCTATCATTTATGGAGACTAAGACAATCATCAATCATATCATGCTATAGACCCTGGAGGGTAAGGAAATAAACATGTCAAATCTATGACCATAATCTATATTGTCCTCGGTGAATCATTGATCAGGTTTCGACCAAGACTAAACATCACATATCAGCATGATAAGATGCCAACTAGTCTCAAAACCGTATTTTTCATCATAAAATAACCTTTATGAAATTTATAAAAATATATAATTTCATACTTTAAAACCATAAAGGTTATAAAATCATTTAGTGAATATTTAAGAAATATTTATAAAAATATTCATAAAAATATTCACTGTATTTCTTTTCATTTTTCGTCTCGTATTACGTGTAAAAGAGAATTTTCGGTGATTTCATTATCACCATTCTCGAAAACATTAATATTTTAAAATTCAATCTCATTATATTCATATTTTATGAAAAATAATAATTTTCTCATTTTCCGTGATTTAATATCGTTTTTCGGGAATAAAATCATTTTATATGATTTTACGTAATTTTCTAAAAATTTTCTGGAATTCAAATTCTAACATTTAGAATCTTTTCCAATTAATTTATTAAAATTACTGGAAATTAATTTCCGTAATTCTTACCGCATTTTTGGGATTTTCGTATTTTCTGAAATTCTGAAATTTTCGAACTCCCAAAAATTTCCTTTTCTCTCTTTTTCTTTTTCCTTCTTTTTCTTCCTTTTTCTTTTTTTTTTCTTTTTCTTTTCTTCCTTTTCTAGTCTGAACCAGTTCGGACCGGTTCAGACCGGTTCAGTACTCACCGCCGGTTCAGCCACAGTCGGTCCTCCTTGCCGCCGCTTTGTGCCTCCCACAGCTTGCCGGAGTTGCAAGGACACCGGGTCTGGTCTCCGTTTCTCCCCCTCACCGGCGACGGCGCCGGATCTGGAGGGTGGGTTTTCTGCTCCTTCCTCATCTCTTTTCTCCCTCCTCTTCCTTTCTCTTCCACCACCGGCGGTCTACTTTCCTTCGGTTCACCTTCGTCGACGCCGGGGTGGCGGTGGCGATGCCCAGATCGGCAACATCGCCGATCTCCTTTTCCCTTTTTCCTCTCGGGTTTGCGTCCTCTGTTTCGCTTCTCCTTTCCTTTTTCCGTTTCCTTTTTCCTTCGCCGGCGGGTTTCTCCTCTTTCCCTTGCCTCGCCGGCGGCAACCCCGCTTCCCTCTTCTCCTCTGGTGGCGCCAACAGGGTCGCCCCGTCATGCTTCTTCTCTGTTTCCCTCAACAACATTAACAGGGGTCGGGTAGATCCCGACCCCGTTTTCTATATTTATTTTTTTTTATAATCATATATTATATATAATATATATAATTATATTTATAATTATATATATTACTTTTATTATTAACAATATACATATATATATACACTTTGTTTTAACAATATATATGTACTTTAATTAAAATTAATATATATTTCATATATATATTAATTTATATACATAATTGTATATATATAAAAATATACACATGTATTTATTTAATATAAAATAGTATATATATCATTTTATAATATATACTATATTTCATATATATACATATGTATTTATATAAACATAAAATATATTTAAAAATATATTTATATAATAAAATTATATAAATATATAGATACTCGCAGTTTTATTCCTTAAATTTTGGATTTTCTTAATATCCAATTTATTTATACCTATTTTCATTTCTTATTTAATTTGGATTTCCATTTGGCCAAATTAAATTTTCTTAACTTCATCTTTTCATCAATTTCAGGAATTTTAACAATATTCCCTTTTTCGTAAATAAATTCATTTATTACTTTAATTTATCTCTTGCATTAAATTAAATTTTCAAATAATTATTATCAAAATTCGAAAATTCGCTGTTATCACATTCTCCCCACCTTAAGAAATTCGGTCCTCCGAATTTAACTTAAATTTCAAGATGGTACCCTTCTGTATACTTATCATTCTTATCCTCTACCTCATCTTTCAAATTATACTGCCAATATACCTTTAATATCTTAATCATCCTTTATACCACTATATATCATTTCTCATCATATATCTATACTCCCTATGAATTACTTTATCAATTGGGCATTATCAATTTCCACTCCTTTTCATATCACATATGATTCATACTGTTCATCATTCGTTTTCTCTTATTTAGTGCCAAGTCGATATATTTCGATAATTATCATTTAAACAAGTTAATCAATTGTATGTAACTGTCCAGTAGCTTTCACATCTCGTGCATCCGCTCACTCAACATATCATTGAGCGTTTCCGTACTACGCTCATATATTTACATCATGTACGGAGCGATGCTGTCTATAAATTTGGAATCTCAAAGCCTTTTGCTATTTCCCATAAACATATAGCTACTCAGAGATTCCATCACATATAGGGCTCACTGGAACTTCACATACATTCTCATCTTTTTATAGTCATATCTCGACTATGGCACTAAAGAATCTAAGAGTTTGATAATGGAGAAGTGATTTCATTAGACTATCAGTCTATAATCACTTCCATATTTTTATATCTCTTTTAGATTCTTCATTATTATCCCCAATACTCTTTTCATATTTATTTCATCAAACGCTGCAGCTCATTTGCAGACTTTACTATTTACCATCTTTTATCATAATTGAATCAGGAGACAATCATTTCCTCTCCATATCATCTTTTCATGTAGCATTCTTATTACCTCTTTTATTCTTGTGGTATATTCATTATCACTTTAATTTTAGAATATACCTGAAATTATACTCTTTTGATAATTTAGATTCCATAATGGCATAATCAAATTATAATTTAATCTCCTCATTATTTAAATTCATCATTGAATCTATAATTATCAATTTAATCACCTCATTATCCATATAAATCCATTATTTCCATCATTTCGAGGTGGTATATATATATATATATATATCCTTTTTCCATTTGTATGACTGGCAGTAAAATATAAATCATTTCTTTACTCCTTTGATTATAATTATTTTTCCTCTATCGAGTTTGGCTCGATCTTACATCTAGCCATAATTATGTGATAACCACAAAAATCACTTTTAGTTTTAAATTCGGGAACTACTTCGTATTCATATTCCCTCATCATCATATATTTATCCTCTTACTTCATATTCATCTTTTAGTGTTCATCATTTCAATCGGCTTTTTCCTCAGTAGTATCATATTTAACCTTTTACATACCCTCTTTATACTTATTCATTCATCGACTTAAGCTTATTTACTTATCAGTCACATCTGTAGAGCAGCTAACCCAATAACTCTTCCATAGACTGGCAATAGTATTTAGCTAGACCCAGTACCTTTCGAATCTCAATCATTATCTCTTCATCATAGACAGATTCAACATCATTCTGTCATTCGAGGTCATATATCTCAGAAAGAGATATTGTCTAGCTAAATCTTCTATTTGCCATACTTAAGATATAAATCACAGTCTTTGAGAGTCTTCGGGGTTATACCACTATGCTGCTCCATTTGTGCCTTAGACTATATCAATATCTCATCACTTATCCTTATATGGATGCCTCGTTCATTAGGTTATATACCCCAATAAGGAATTTCATTAACCTTGTAAACCTCAATAGGAACTCGTAAATAAATTTTTTTTATCGAGTTCTAATCATTATCATCTTATGATCATCAGTTTTCAACTTTTCATCTGATGACGCCTTGTACAGAGATCGATCTTATGAACTCCTTATACATCTCTGATTAATCTCGTAAGGCATCAATTTCATACATATGATTATTTGTTCTTAATAAAAACTCTATTGTATAATAGAAATTTAATATACCATTTAATTCATCCTTAATCACATCATCTGTATTCCATCATTTAACTGTATACAAGTGAATTTCACTATCCACAAAATTTTCCAATGTTATTTCTTAAGCTTTTCGGATTCTTCTATGTTCTCCGATATAAGCTTAAAATAGATTCCATATCCACGATCGAGTCAATGTTAACCCGATCTACCATATCTATATTACTCTGAAATTTTATTGGGAATCTCATCCGATACTTTCTTTAATCACACCTCTCCTATCATTTTGGACATTCATCTTTGTGTCCTATCATTTCCACTATATAATCTCAAGGCAGAAACACTTTTATATTCAGATCATTTAGCACATACTCTACCTTGATTCATTTATTTCCTCGTACTTCATAGCATATCTATCAACTTAATTTATATGCTGTATCTAGTATTATAATTTTATTAACACCTTTCACAGCCAACCGACTTATTATTACTGTAATTTATTTTTACAATCATTTTCCTTAAATAATTCAGGTTAGCTGTTATCTTCCTCATCTCTTATCTTCACTTACTGTCCTTGTGCATATTCTCCAATTTCATATACTCCATACAGTACATTATCCTATAAAACATATTTCAAAATATTCCGATTCTCTAAATATCCATTTAATATTTCAAAAACTGTATGAATGTATAGAACCAGGATTAATCGTACTACTATGGATTCCATCCTTTTTACTGATCTCTTTCTCATTCATCTCCAGAAATCATCTCACTTTTCATCATATCTAACAATCCCGTAATACTATCCCGTTAATACACTTTTAACTCCGACCCTTAAGAATCAATATAGAGTCGCTCATTCTGCGACTTCCTTATAACCATTCGGGTCACATCAGCACTCTAAATGTAGATGAAATTTATAATCAGGATCGTTATACTCATATTACGTCTTTTATACCCTCAATAACTCCATTACTATCAATAGATTCAAAATCGACTTGGTTTATCACTATTCAAAACATAATCCCACATAGGGGCATTTTCGTCAGTTCACATTTATTTCTTTCTCCTCAGTATAAATTTAAACCAGTGATCTTACTATCTATGTGCTGATAGTACATCTTCTCGTACTAATATTAGCAGTTTAAGATCTTGTTCGATTTCAACTGAGAAGTCCATTAGGGTCCATAATTGGATTATTTTACTTGTAATGCAGCTTTACATCATCAATTTCTCTGTCCAATCAGTTAATTCCAACTTCTGCTAGTGTACTTTGCTCCAGGTAAAATTTTGGAGGTAGGGGTATTTTGGTCATTTTTTTACCAAAAATTTTCTCTCTCCTCAAAATACCTTCAACCGATGATCTTAAGGTCTATTTAATGATGATATTTCATTCTCCTCCTTTATATCATCACTTTTAGGTCTCAATTCATTCTGGACGAAAAAGTACTGGTGGGGCCCTCACCGAGTCCATTTCTGTTCCTTACCGAACCGACCTTCTTTTAGACTATAAGATCACCATTTCAGATAATCTCTTGAGCCGTTTTCCCTCTTTGACATCCTTAGTTCATAATGCTCACTCCCTTTTCAAACATTTAATTCACTTTGCAATCATTTATTTTCTCTATGTATTCAGACTACACAGTACTACAGGGGATGTTAACCTTTTCAACACATTTTCTTTCCAAAGTATCGACAGACATCAGGCCAACCTTGCTCTGATACCATTAAATCTGTAACGACCCGTTACCACATTTTTCACCTTATTTTACACAACTTAACCGGTTGGACTACTGCGATACATTATTTTTCTTTTACATATAAACAATTTCATATAAAATTGATAATATGAATTACATCCCCTTTCTTAATTCATAAGGAAGTAGTACTGTAGATACGTCTAAATACAGAAAATAAATGATCGTACCTTACGAAATAAATCATGCTACCGCATCATCCCTAAATGCACAGCCGAAGTCCCTTAGATGTCAGACTCTTAGTCATCGAAAACCTAAAATGTTAAAATTAAGGGGTGAGCAAACCACGGCTCAGTAAGGGAATTATATGCCTCACTTGATACTCAGCTATCTATATGCTGAAAAACTTTTTCATTTTTCCTATAGGGCTCTAAGCTCGCATGTAGGAAGGATACTACAGTCGGCTAGGGATCCGGATGAAGTAAGGCAGGTATTTTGAAATGCCTGTCTTGTCCCGTAACCTAAAAGCAACTGTAGGGAGTAATAAATTTCTTTTGAAATTTAAATCTTTTTTTTTCCTTCATTTCGTATCATCTTCCTTTTTATGCTTTTATGAATTCAGAGCATTTGAATAAAGTAACTAATATTTATCTATTCCTTTAGAAAAATATTAGTTTACACTATTATCATTCCCTTTTGAATTCTTTTCATATTTATTGTACAACTCTTAATTAGTACAATACTTTAAATAACACAGTAAGCTATTAAAATCTATTCCACTGATCACATTAGCAAAGCAGCAAGCACTTCGGTAAATTAGTCACTATACACGTTGATAAATCGGTCACTATACAAGTTAATAAATCAATCTATTAAAAAAACGAAAATCAATAAACTTTAAGCATATAGCTTAACTCACTGAAAACAGTTTCAAAATAACCGATCACTTAATCACTTTAGGCGTAAGCCCTAGTTCACTGATGCAGTTACGACATCCATCCTATCTAGCAATGGAGAAAGTGTCGTATCGAGGAACTCGCGTAGCACGTAGGTCCTTCGGGATTCTAGAGGTGGCTCCCACGGTCCAAAAGGTATCCGTGTAGCACGTAGGTCCCTTAGGATTCTAGAGGTGGCTCCCGCAATCCAAACAATATCCGTGTAGCACGTAGGTCCTTCGGGATTCTAGAGGTAGCTCCCACGGTCCAAAAGGTATCCGTGTAGCACGTAGGTCCCTTGGGATTCTAGAGGTGGCTCCTACGATCCAAACAATATCCGTGTAGCACGTAGGTCCTTCGGGATTCTAGAGGTGGCTCCCACGGTCCAAAAGGTATCCGTGTAGCACGTAGGTCCCTTGGGATTCTAGAGGTGGCTCCCACGATCCAAACAATATCCGTGTAGCACGTAGGTCCTTCGGGATTCTAGAGGTGGCTCCCACGGTCTAAACAATATCCGTGTAGTACGTAGGTCCTTCGGGATTCTAGAGGTGGCTCCCACGGTCTAAACAATATCCATGTAGCACGTATGATCTAATATTCCATTTAAAATCATGGTAAGAATATTAGATTTAACAATTCTTCCTTTTTGAAAACATATTACATGTTCGTATCACATGTCTTATGAAAATCATCTCACAGTACTATAATCAGTACCGTAATGAGCATTTTGTAAAAAAATGCTATAAATCAATTGATTTTCTTCTCATATCATATAAAACATATTCTTTTCACATGTCACGTATCATATAAAACATTTTCCTTTTAACATATCACATATTATGTAAAACACTTTCCTTTTTAACATGTTACCTATCATTTATGGAGATTAAGACAATCATCAATCATATCATGCTATAGACCCTGGAGGGTAAGGAAATAAACATGTCAAATCTATGACCATAATCTATATTGTCCTAGGTGAATCATTGATCAGGTTTCGACCAAGACTAAACATATCACATATCAGCATGATAGGATGCCAACTAGTATCAAAACCGTATTTTTCATCATAAAATAACCTTTATGGAATTTATAAAAATATATAATTTCATACTTTAAAACCATAAAGGTTATAAAATCATTTAGTGAATATTTAAGAAATATTTATAAAAATATTCATAAAAATATTCACTGTATTTCTTTTCATTTTTCGTCTCGTATTACGTGTAAAAGAGAATTTTCGGTGATTTCATTATCACCATTCTCGAAAACATGAATATTTTAAAATTCAATCTCATTATATTCATGTTTTATGAAAAATAATAATTTTCTCATTTTCCGTGATTTAATATCGTTTTTCGGGAATAAAATCATTTTATATGATTTTAAGTAATTTTCTAAAAATTTTCAGCAGCATAACGGCTACCGATTGACTAGCCTCCTGCACGAAAAATACAGTTTATAATTCCAGCCAGTACATCATCCCAATTTTTTAGCCGATGAATCATCACAACATTTCCATAAATTAATTTATAATTTAAAAGCATGCAGACTAGATATCCTTACAGTGCTGCACATGCATCCCTTACCTTTTCCCAGGTTGGCGACTTCCGCATTATCGGTCGCGCCCGTACTCCATCTCTTCCGATTCCAGCCTTTCGTTCACCGAGAATAATTTTCTGGAATTCAAATTCTAACATTTAGAATCTTTTCCAATTAATTTATTAAAATTACTGGAAATTAATTTTCGTAATTCTTACCGCATTTTCGGGATTTCCGTATTTTGCAAAATTTCGAAATTTTAGAACTCCCAAAAATTTCCTTTTCTCTCTTTTTCTTTTTCCTTCTTTTTCTTCCTTTTTCTTTTTTTTGCTTTTTCTTTTCTTCCTTTTCTGGTTTGAATCGGTTCAGTACTCACCGCTGGTTCGGCCACCGTTGGTCCTCCTTGCCGCCGCTTCGTGCCTCCCACAGCTTGCCGGAGTTGCGAGGACGCTGGATCTGGTCTCTGTTTCTCCCCCTCACTGGCGACGGCGCCGGATCTGGAGGGTGGGTTTTCGGCTCCTTCCTCATCTCTTTTCTCCCTCCTCTTCCTTTCTCTTCCACCACCGGCGGTCTACTTTCCTTCGGTTCACCTTCGTCGACGCCGGGGTGGCGGTGGCGATGCCCAGATCTGCAACATCGCCTATCTCCTTTTCCCTTTTTCCTCTCGGGTTTGCGTCCTCTGTTTCGCTTCTCCTTTCCTTTTTCCGTTTCCTTTTTCCTTCGCCGGCAGGTTTCTCCTCTTTCCCTTGCCTCGTCGGCAGCAACCCCGCTTCCCTCTTCTCCTCTGGTGGCGCTGACAGGGTCGCCTCGTCATGCTTCTCCTTTGTTTCCCTCAACAACATTAACAGCCGTTTTCTATATTTATTTATTTTTTATAATCATATATTATATATAATATATATAATTATATTTATAATTATATATATATATTACTTTTATTATTAACAATATACATATATATATATATATATACACACTTTGTTTTAACAATATATATGTACTTTAATTAAAATTAATATATATTTCATATATATATTAATTTATATACATAATTGTATATATATAAAAATATACACATGTATTTATTTAATATAAATAGTATATATATCATTTTATAATATATATTATATTTCATATATATACATATGTATTTATATAAACATAAAATATATTTAAAAATATATTTATATAATAAAATTATATAAATATATAGATACTCGCAATTTTATTCCTTAAATTTTGGATTTTCTTAATATCCAATTTATTTATACCTATTTTCATTTCTTATTTAATTTGGATTTCCATTTGTCCAAATTAAATTTTCTTAACTTCATCTTTTCATCAATTTCGGGAATTTTAACAATATTCCCTTTTTCGTAAATAAATTCATTTATTACTTTAATTTATCTCTTGCATTAAATTAAATTTTTGAATAATTATTATCAAAATTCGAAAATTCGCTGTTATCACATAAAATATCTCAAGATTAAAGAATATGTGAAAAATGGTGACATTAGTGCTAAGCACATTGACACAGATGACATGATTGCTGATCTTTTGACCAAAGGATTGAGACCTATTGCATTTAATAATCATGTTGAGAACATTGGTGTTTTCAAGTCTTTTGATGTATTAGTTTAGTGGGAGTATCTTATTTATGATTGAACACTCATTTTGTCTTATGTCATGAAAGCTATTATTATTTGTGTTTCAAACACTTATGTGACATTTTGCTTCATATGTTAATTGATTGTTTTTTACCGGTTTATGGCATGCATTATATTGATATTCTCTTGTACATGTACATTTGAGAATATTATGAAGTTGACATTTCATGTCAACTATGTATGTCTTGGTAAATGATACCATTATGAAACCTTGAGGATGAGACATACAGGATTTGGATGCCATAAAATCTTGGCGGATCCGGATATCATGAAGATTTCTTGTTGTCAACTTGCCATTGAAGTTGTTTGGCAAGATTGGAGAAATCTTTGAGGACTGACAATGAAAATAACACAATTCAATGAGATCACCATGGGTGTTATTTTCTTGCTACACAGTCATACTAGGTCCATTGTTGATGTGATCACTGATATTTGTAACCATGGATTGGTCTTGTGTCAATAAGGGCACAATCACTGCCGTGATTCAATATTAGTTGGTCATGTTGAATGGGATCATTGAGATATTGTTTGAAGGACTAAATGATTTTTTAAAAGTGTGGCCACGTTAAAAATGAAGTTAGTCAGCCCAGAGTCTTGTTTTATAAAATCGAGTTTTCTTAAATTGTATAACCCCAATTAATATTGTCCAAGTGGAAGAATGTTAGAAAATTTTCCCTTTGTGGACTAATATTAATTGGCAATTTTATGTTTTAATAAAATGGGCTGACAATTTAGTCCGGTATGAAACATACAAGAGAACACAATACAGGCTAATGTGATCATGTGTATTTTGGGTTTTGCACATCCTTTTGGGTCAATATGACAAGGTGATTGTGTAAGCCTTAAAACTCTATAAGCCCTTGATAGGAGGCCATTAGGGTTTTAATAAAGGTTAATATAAATATATGGCTAAGTCCCCTCTTCGCTTTTGTTCGTTCAGTATCTACCCATTAAGAGCCACCTGTGGAAGAAGTAGAAGAGAAAGACTAGCCAACCATGACTTTAGCTCCAGTTTCAACTATGCCAACAGACAAAGGTACGCCTATTGGTTGTTTATAATGATGATTGATGTTCTATTTTTTCACATAGGATATTGGAATTATTCCTACAGCTATTTGAATTCCCGTACGGATTACCTGAAGTTTTGCAATGCTATTATTGGTAATGCCAATATAGATGGAGTAGCATATGCATAAAATTAGAATTTGCATCTCGTACCGGCTGTGCCAGTTGGACCAGGATTTCCCAAGCTAGAACCATCAGTATTGAGTTTGTAGAAAGGCCTTATAAGAGGATTCCATGATAAGGACAGAGATGGGGTGAAAGGGACTGGTTTGTGGGTGGATGCATGAGGTGGTTTTGACTTTTGAGGAAAAAGTTAAATGGTTTGTTAGGTAATCAGAGCGAAAGGTTTATTTTTATGGAATATAAGCATCTCATTTCGTGTTTTTCCAAATGGTCCATAACAAAGTGGGAATAAAAATGCAATAAGGGATTTGGTTATTGTGGGATTGGAAAGGAATAGCATAGGCATTCAATGATTTCAATAAAAGTGTAATATGACAAAATGATGTGTCCATTGGCTGTGGGTATAAATTGTGAAAATAGGAGAAGTATGGACAGGAGGTCAGCAGGTGATGAATAGTTTCTTCAGTAGTATGACATAGCTGACACAATGGGGAAGTTAAACTATAGATTTTATATAGGAACACGGCAAATGGGTAATCTATTATGGGCCAACAAATAAAGGAAAAATCTCACCCTAGGTAACCATTCTGTCATCATCTCACATTCTCTTATCCTCATTGTGACAAGACACACCAAATTTTGGGCTTTTGAGAAAGCAATCAGTCTGCCATCCCTATGCAACTCCACACAACCTAAGTTGTTGGAAAAGATGAGAACGCTGATGCTAAATTAGTCAAACTGCTGCAACTTCATCTTGGTAAAAATTCAACTCTTTAAAATTGTATTATATCAACTCAAGCAGTTCCAAATTATAAAATCTTTCGAGCAATCAAAATAGAGAAACAACTGATTCATTAAGGTTCCAAGAATCCCAAGAACTTTTATATGGCCAAAGAAATCTACTACAAATTAGCCATCACATATCATTGCAATGTCATTATTCATCACGACTAAAAAACACTTCCTTTTATTTGAGGGATGGCCTGAGATGAGATGAGAACAAAATGATACATATAGTGTGTTGGGTTTAGTATTACAGAAAAAATATAAAGGCCTAACATTCAAGAGTTGGACTTCCCAAATAAAAGCTTGTCAAGTCGGGACAAGACTTAATAAAGAAAGGATTCTAGAAAAGGGAATATAATGATCTTATTATCTGCTGTTGCTTCCTCAACAACTGAACCCTCTGCTTCCTTCATCGCTTATTCCATTTTGTTGCTAAAAATGGATCTCAAGGTTTTTAAAATCCAACATTTCTTGAGGATTTTTATTCCATATGTCCATTAACTGGAAACTCTGAGAACTTCTATTGCTTTAGACCATGATATCCAACCTAAGAAACACAACACATTCAAAATAAGAAACTAAACTAAGCTAAACTACTTTAGCTTTTGCTTTTATTTCAAGTAAAAAGTAATAACTGTAATTGAATAAAAATTACAAATCATATATTTTATGACACTTAATGTTCAGAAAAAAATGAGCAACAGAATGCATATATGAAACTTTCTTCCTTGAATTGATGTTTAATGTTTGTTATGTTGATATACATTAATCGACATTAGTTAAATCTTTGATTTTTATGATCTTATATTAAAGTTGGACTTCTCTGTCTATTAACAACTGTTTTAAGGTTTGATGCTTCGTATGATATTAGGGTTCAAGATTGTTTTATTCTTCTACCTGTGTTTGTTCTGCTCTCATGCCTGGAACTCATTTTGAGATTGTCATGTGCTAGTTCTCTTTATTTATGATGGGGTTATTCAAGTAATATTATCTAACATTTGTTAAATTTTGGATCATCTGTGATTTTATATTCAAATTCATCTCTCTACCTATTATTAATTCATTTTAAGTTGGATGCTTTAGAATTTTTTTAAATGATTTCTTAATTTTAGGTAAATAGTACTCATCCATTTTTATCCATTTCTCCCTTTTATAACGTCCAAAACTATGTAATTTCTTTTTATTTTTATATGCCAAATGCTTTTATTTTTTTCATGTTTCAAATAAAATTTTCATAATTCTCTTTTTTCACTTAGTTGTTTTTAAAAACCGTTGAACATTAATATCCTTAAAAGATTTTAAAACCATGAATATGAAATAGTTAAAGTTTTTTTTTTAACCTAATTAACCTCCACACCAAGATCAAAAACAGACAAAAAATTTAGAACAGAACGAATATAATTTCACTCTTTAACTAGCTATTTGCATATAGCAACTTTTGAAGAAGAAAAAATTGAATGATAAAACAAAAGCAAAAGAAAATATAAAACATAAATTAGTAGAAATTTTTATTAAAGGTGCATATATAACAAAAATGGCACACTAAGTCTAACATAATTATTCTATATGAAAATCCAATGGGAGTGCATTCTATTTCCATAAAATTTGAAATCTTAATATTCAATTATTCTAAAAATCATTTACTTTTCCTATTCAAATTAGATTTTTTTTTCTTCAATCATGAAACGAAGTCAATATTTTTATACTATCAACCTGAAAACCAAGAAAAGTAAATTATCAAAAGATCCATTGTTAAATTACTTCCGTATAAAAATACGAATGAAGCACCGTAAAAAATACGAATGAAATAACGTACCTTCTCTCGTGTAATTGTTCAATCGTGGCATTAAGGTCACGTGTCCAATGACCTTTATAATCTGTCTCCTTTAGGTAATAAACTCTTCGTAGATCCGGTGTGCGTAAAACTCCCTGACAGAAGCTCTTCAATCTAGGACATTGACTCACAATTACTCGTTCTAGTGATGGGAAGTTGAATGCATAATTCCCTGAACAGAAACATTCGAGGCTTTTTAAACGATGAAGTTCCAAACATTTCAAGTCTTTGAAAATAATCTCGTATGTTGCTTTATCTCCCTCGCTTCTAACTATTTCTGTCATCATTTCACAGTCTGTTATCTTCAATGTGACAAGACGCACCAAACTTTGGGCTTTCGAGGATGGGATCAACTCTGCCATCTGTTTGCAAAGCGACACATTCAAAGTTGTAAGATTTTGAAAGCATGAGGAAGCTGGTGCCAGATTAATCAAACCGTTACAATTCAGAACTTCAAGAGTTTCAAGATTTGCACAAATATGGTTCAGTTGTGAGTCTTGCTCCCGTAGATGCATATAAACGCAATCCAATTTTAACATTTTAATTTTTGGGAGCGTCCGGATCTCATCTTTCACCTCACCAACATCATCTTCACAAGGAGACAACTCCTTAAATTTGCATGCAGCCAACTTAAGTATTTCCAGATTAGAAAATCTTTGGAGGAAACAAAACGGAAAAACAGCATATCCATTGAGGTAGCGATAAATCCCAAGAACTTTTATATTATCAAAGAAATCAGCTGGAAACTGGCCATCACATATCATTGCAATGTCATCACTGCTAAAAAACACTTCCTCCAATTGAGGTATGACCTGAGAACTCAACAAACAACATCAAAATGACATGTATTATTAAATTACCCTGTGCTACGCTACGTATAGAAAGAATGTAACAAAAAAAAAAGAAAGAAAAACAAAATTTTTATTTTTAATTTATTAGAAAATTAATAAAATTTAATTATTAAATTATTTGAAGTGGATATATTCACCATTTAATTATTAAATTTTGACACCATTGAAAGCAATTTCTAGCTAGGCCACTGTGTGCTTTCATTGAGAGACTCGTTAAATAAATTTATTTGATAGATAAAAATGAGTTAAAGTTTTTATTGAATTTTTTTTCAAAGTTTTGGTTTTGCATTAACGTTAAGAGTAATAAATCTTATGATAATTAATACATGATCTTAATGTACACGGATCAAACTCTACATATTAACATGAACTTATTAATTTCAATTATTTGTCCATATATGACTTCATAATGAATATATAATTGTTATTTATTTTTCAGTTTTAGAGATTTATGTTTTAAAATAAATAAGAAAGTGAGTACATATCATGTGCAAGGTAGTGACAACCAGTGGCGGAGCCAAAGATTTTATTTACTGGGGGCTTGATTCAAAAGTTAAAAAAAATACTAAAATTTAAAGACTCAAAAAGAGAAAATTTAAGCTCAATGGGGGCTAAACAAACTTTAAAATACAATACAATATGCTTATCATTGGCCAAACATCAGTAAAAGAATCTAAAATTGGTGGTCCAGTGGGGGCTTGAGCCCCCACTGGGCCCCATGCACCTCCCCTGGTGACAACAAATACTTAAAAAAAATCAAACAAATAGTGAAACAATAATAACCATGTAAAGCTATGTCGGGGATATGAACGGTTTGATTGCTATAGGTGTTTCATGGGCTGAATCAGGTCAAGCCCAATCAACCTTCTAAGGGCCTGACAAGATTGGGCTCACTGGGCCCAAAAGACTAAAATTTTTTTAAAAAGTATTAAGTATTTTTAATTAAACTTAAATTCAAAAATATTTTATTAGGAATTTAATTTCTAGAGTCTGAGCTCAAACTCAGATATCCTCGTCCAAGCCTAGTTTGAAGTAAGTTAGACTTACAAGCTAAGTGCATCTACCGATCCATGAACAAGTTTATTAACCACCACACAAGAAAAAATATAAGTTCTAGTTGACAGTGTTTTTCATCTTAAAAATAACTTAATTTGCTATTTGTAGAGTTTATTGTGAAAGGAGAAATTTTTAACCAATTATATAGGTACGTCTTTAAATTTTTTAATTATATTCAATGATTTATTAATTTTTTTGTTCACAAAAAAATACATAAAAAAATTTGAATTTGAACCTAACCTTTTCAACTTTCTAAGGACCCTAAATTAAGCTTGGGTTGTTGTGATTTATTACATTCCAGCTCTTTATCTCACCATCATGTGAATATCTAAAAGTGTACGTTCGAGTTCGACCCCCACTAAATACATTTTAAGAGAAGGATGGAGAGCTTTAACTGTGACTAAACCTCGAACAGGATTAATCTTAGACCGTTAAAACGAATGAAGATACATGTGGTGTAAAAATAATTAAACATTTATTAAAGTCACTTGGCAAATCAAGATTAGACATGTGGCATACTTGGTAAATAAAAATTCAATAACTCATAATCCAATCAATCAGAATTCTTCTATGAGTCACCATATCTATTTCCAGATAAATTAAAATAATTCAGATTTAATATCAAAATTCTGATCAATCAAATTCTCAAGATTGCATGAATCATCCAATTAAATTTCATAAATGAATAATTTTTTATATTTAATTAAATTAAAATAATTTAGAGATAAACTCAAAGAGATTAAGTTAGTCAAATGAGAGCTCTTCTACGCCATTTTATATACAATTTGGAGAAGGAAGACATGAAGACAAATTCGGAGAAGAAGATCTGAAAAATCAGTTCAAAGTTACCACAAGTCCAAATATGAAGATCTGAATGACAAAATCTCTAGAGTTCCTAGAGATCTGAAAAATTAAAGTTCCTAGAGCTCTCACAAGTTCAAGGAAAAAGACTAAAAAACAAAGTCTTTAAAATTTCAAAAAAGAAGATCAAGAAGACAATTGGGAATTAAAGAATATCTGTAGAATCAAATTAACTAAAACAGTAAAACTCCCACAAGTCCGAGAAAAAAATATGAGAATTTTAAATTACCTAAAATTATTACCAAATTCAAAAAACCCTATATTTAGGATCAAATTTCAAGACTTTCAAGATTCATTAAATTTTGAGAACTATTTCAAGATCTCAAGAAAACTTTAAATTTTTTGTTCAAATTCATTCAATTAAAATAAATAATCAGAAGATTTTCTTTGTTTTTAAAACTTTACACAGATTGTATTTTACATTCTTAATAAGTTAAATTTGTTACTTGACTCCAAATTTATGTCTTATATTTTTAGACATGAAATTTGTGTTTACATGATTTCATAAAAATTGTTTAATGAGTTTATTTCTTGCTTACTAAATAGAAATTCAATTGATATTATTATTTTCTTATAAAAAAAATTCAATTGCTGCTATATGGTCATGATATACTCAAGATTTTACTTACGGAATGCCTCTCACAAAAATTAAACTCAATTAGTAAAGAATGGGAGTTATGGTTGCAAACTAAGCTAACCTCTTGTAAATAAAAGTTTTGTATAGTTAAAATAGGAATACTTTACTAATTTTATAAAAAAAATTTATATAATACTTGAAAAGTTTTGCTCTAGCTTGTCAGGAAATTCTACAGTAAGATCTATCTTATTATAAGGTCGATCTATTTTATACTTATTTTAATCTTATTTTTACTTATTTTTGTGTGTTTATGCTTATTTATGATAATGTTAACTTATTTTATGCTTATTGACACTACGTTTACGTTTATCTTTATATATTTACATTTATTTTCTTGTATTTACTCTTATTATTATATGTTTATGTCTTTTTGACATTAAATTTACTTTTTTTAATATGTTTATGCTTATTATAATGTAATTTCGTCTATTGATATTAATTTTACATTTATTCTCATGTGTTTATGATATTTTTAACATAAAAATAAATGTAAAAAAAAACATAAAATAAATAGATCTTACAATAAGATTAACACTACTGTAGAATTTTCTCTAACGGATTACTATTGGCGATCTAACTTTTTGATTTTCCACCCTAATAAATTAACTTTGTCTTGATTTTATGTTGACCCTAATGTTTAATGATTATTCAATGATGTCGAAAATAAAAAATTTATGGATTAAATTATAAAATAACAATAATAACCTAGTCCTGTTAACAATTTTTTTCAGGATTAAACCTTTAATTGCTAAAGCATATTATTTAGATAGGAAAAAATTTGAAGAAGTGATTATTTTACCTATTTTGAATTTTGGCAATGAAAAATTAGATGCATTAATATATGATGCAAGTAAAATGTGTGAACATCTTCAAAAGAAGTGGCAAGTGTCGTACCTTTTCAATGAGGAAAAGTGGTCGTTGGGTTTGGGGCTCTCTTTGCCCAAATATCTTAATCTTCTCACACCCAAATGTCTTCAGCCTTTTTAACACCGGCCACACAGTGGTATGCACTCCTGGGTAAAAGCATTTGAGGTTCGGTAAATGCCAAAGCGTAAGGAAGGATAACTGATTAAATTCGAGCCCAATTTCATGTGATCCTTCATCATTCTTTGACACAATCTCCTCCAGCCCGCATCTGTCGACTGAAAGGCTTTCAAGATGCAAAAGACCTTTGGCTATTAAAAATGGAAACAGACTTTTCAAATTCCAACAGTTACTAATATCTACTTCTCGTAGATTTTGAAAAGAAAAGTTTGCAGAGGGATTCTTATTCCAAACATGCTTCAACTTTGGCAAACGATGGATATACAGTTCTCTTAATTGCATGGCCACAACACATGCTTCTTTGATATCTAATCCATGGAATTCAAACACTTCTTCTAATGACCCACAATCAGTTACTGTTAGTATTTCCAATCTCTGAAATACTCCCAGAAAACAAGAAAAAACATTCAACAGCTCATCACAGTACTCAACTTCCAACTCTTTTAGCTTGCAAAAAGAATCCCCACGAAGTTCGTTATACCATATCCTCTTCACATTTCTTAAATGGGAGATGATCATTTTCTCCAATTTGGGAAATGCAACCTATATAATCCATGCCAATGTGAAAATGATTAGAAAAGTTAATTCCAACAGCAAGTGAGAGGGAAAATTAATAGATATAATTAATGCAGAGCACATAGACAAAAATCCACCTTCTCATTGAACAACACTTCATCTTTATTGCCAGCACCGATATCTTTGTTGATAATGAATCCTTTCAAAGCAGGGCATTGCTCAATCTGTAGAATTTTCAGGGATTGGAATTCGACAATATAATCTTCATGGGAAAATCCAATGAGTTGTTGAAGGCCCTTTAATTTTAGTGAGTTCAATCGAGGGAAGGAGATAGTAGCTCTGCTTCTATATTCTTCTTTTTTGATCCCTTCGATAGATATTATCTCTTGCATGGACTTGCAATCAATTATCTCCAAGCATTGAAGCTGCTGCAGACAATCAACCATAGAGTAGGATAAAACGTGTTTTAAGTTACCGCAGCCCTCAATAATGAAGCTTGTCAAATTTTGAAATGAATAAGACCCTCTCAGAAGTTGGTATTGCCATATCCTTTCAATGCTAATTGAGGATAGTTTCAGGTTTTCCAACTTCGGAAACACAATCTGCACACATTCATGTAATTGTTTAGTTACAAATGTTTTCTTCTTAAATTTGAATTTTATCCTGATAATGTAAAATATGTGTGTGTATATATATATTTGAATTGTTTTAACATATATAATTATAAATTTTAAAAAAAATATAATACTTATTTCATAAAATATTGCTTTTAGATCTGTCCAATTCGGACTAGGACTTAAAAAGATAGGTCTAGACCAATCACAAACAATTCAAATTTGTGGGACTTAAAAAGATAACAACACTGTTAATTCATGGACAAGTCCAGAAATCAAGTGCAATAATCATATGTAGGGAACAAATTTCAGATTTCTCTTACTAATCGTAATTAATATTCCATATACCATTCCCTCCTTTACCTTTCTATGAATATAAAAAACTACTCCCTATGTTTTATATATTCATCTTTTCCTTTTTTTTTTTGGCACATCCAAAAACTTGCATGATTTTTATTACCTCTTGACATTAAAAACTATTGACCATCAATATGGTAAAAAATTTTAAAATTTTGAAATAAAATGCACTAAATTCCATTGTTTTTTTTGCTAAATCTCCGTTTCAAATCAATTGCGAACTAACAAAAATATAAAATAAAATACATTAAATTCAACAGATTTTTCTTGAAGATTATGGAGAACTTTTATTAATTAGAGTATTAATTTGCATTTGGTGAAAGATGTTGGAATTAAATACCTTTTCATTAAAAAGGGGCAGCCCCTGGGGCTGAGAAGATATGGAAGTCGAACCGTTGTTTTGGGGGCAAAAGCTTATGAGCCTTGGCAGACTACAAAGAGACAAGGACTGTAGTTGAAGAAACTCTATTTTGCCAACATCATTATCTTCAATGATATATTGGATCGACGCTCCATTTTGGATACAAAGATTCTTCAATTGTTGAAACCATTCCCCACCTTTTGACTTGTGCAGCAAAGTCTCCAAACCTTCCATTTCATCTACATATACATTTTCGGCTTTCATCAACAACATTTTCATTCCATTACCTAGATACCCAATGCTTGTATGGAGCTTGAGTTTCAGTGTTCTGGAATATTCAATCTCATCTTCCCAATCCCATTCTTCTCCTATTAAAATCTTGTATCTTTGCAATTTTTCAAAGAACAAGTCCTTTGGAATTATTTTGGCATTCGGGATATGAACATCTAAGGAGGTTAGACGAGACAAAGCCCTCAACTCAGCAAGACTAGCATTGCTTCGTTGACTGAGGTGTTCCTCTACTTCCCATTGACTAAAACTGTTACCCACACACAGCTCTTCTAATCCAGACAAACTCGATATGACGTTTGGTGGAATCATTTTGAGTCTGTTGCAGTTACTAATATCTAACATCTTTAACTTACTCAGCTGCCCAATTTCCTCCGGCAACCTTGCAATATCAGAATCGACAAGGCTCAGTATTTCCAAATTCTTGAGCTCTCCAATAATGGCAATATCTCCTAGCACACATTGATCTAGGCACAATGTTCGAAGGTTTGCTAGTACACAAATTGACGAAGGTAAGGATGAAAAATGCATTTCAGTCAAATCTAGAACTTTAAGACTTTCCGTTTCTTTAAAAAAGTTATTTGGGATTTCCATTAAAGGATCCTTGCTCCACAAATAGAATAAACTAAGTTTCGGACATTTCAACCGATCAGGACGCTCGCCAATACTAGTTTTCTTCAAAAACATTTTGTCCAACCCTTTCATTATCTCTGAATCTGGCCAGTCAATAGGAACATCCTCGTGTCTTGAAGCAAACACGCGGTTGTCTTTAGAAGCGATGGATATGGCCACATCAGAAATAAGGTCATGCATATCAAAGTGCAGATTGTTATAACTATCAAGTAACAAACAAAGGGCTTTGAGATCACTCACTACTGTCAACAGTCTATCTCGTGCTTCTTGTATAGTTTTGAGTCTTCTGACACCGTGAAATAGTCCCAACCCAATTGCACATTTCAACAAGTATTCAGTAGGAACATGATGGCCTAGCAGACCGCAAAGTAAGAAAGTCTGTTTGAGCTCCTCACTTTCTAAATTATCGTAACTCAACTTTATAGCTGAATATGCATCGGCTACCCCTCTGAAGTTGCTTGAAGAAGGCTCGTTTAACTGCCGCAAAGCATCCCTCCATGCAAATGAACCTTTATTTCTCAAAGTCCTAGCAACCGTTGAAATGGCGATTGGCAGACCAGCACATTTTTTAGCTACCTCAGTCGCTGTAGACCTCAAGTGAGGGCTTTCAACACTGTTCCCTGCCGTTTTCTTGAAGAAATCCCAAGATTCTTCCTGCCTTAAAAGATCGATTTGAAATTTTTTTTGAGCGTCCTTACCATTCAATAAAACATTGCGATCTCTTGATGTAAGCAGTACGGTGCATCCCATATGTTCACCTCCAAAAGGAATTCCCACTTCCATCAAGTCTAATCTTTCCCAAATATCATCCAAAACAACAAGAATCTTCTTCAGTTTCTTCAACCTTTCGCACAAGCGACTTGCTCTTCCGGTTATACTCTGCTCCTCAAATTTTAATCCCAATATGTCTGCAATTTGGTCCTGAATTTTCTGGATGTCAGGAGTCTGAGTTACCGCAGCCACAACCACCGAGTCGAATAACTTAGCCTCTTCGACTTGTCTAGCAACTTCTTTGACAAGTGTGGTCTTGCCTACACCAGGCATCCCGTACACCCCTATGCTGTTGATACTAGGATTTTTCAGTGCCTCCAAGACATCGTCAAACACCTGCTTTCTTGAATCAAAGGCCTCAAAATCTGTAGGAGATGCAACCGCTTTGGACCGTGGAAGTGGAGTATCACGATACGATACTTTGTCAAGTTTATCTTGCTGGAGGAGTTCATTAACAATTTTGGCATCTTTTTCTGCTTTCTTGCTAAGTTGGTAACGAGACTTGAAATTAGGACACAAGCCAATTAAACAGTTGTTCTTTGCTTTGTCTTCAAGATCCTTGACTTCTTTCAACTCTGCATTAATTATGTTGTCCACTTTAATCATCCAACCATTGACGTCGCTATGTATGTTCTCCCCGTTACTTTCAGCAGCATCAACGTCGTGCTGTACCCTGTCCCTTCTTTCTTCCAACCTTTCAACTTTCTCCTTGAAATTCTTAACCTTTTTCTCATAGAGGAATACATAACTTATTGGACGTTTAATCAGATGGAAAAAGCATTTGACAACTTCTGCAATAAGATTGCTAGCACTACCGGCAGCAATATCTGACATTTTTTTTTCAACAAAACTTTCTAAGCAACGAGAAATGACAGGTTTGAAATCAACAGGAAAGCACACCCAAAAAAGGGAGAAAAAAATTTGAAAACGGCACAAAACCATATATGACTCGGAATTAAAAGAGAATCCAAATGAAAGCCTCAGTTTACTTGGTGGAAAGTAGAGGAATACGAGTTGCAGTGAAGACTGAAGATCAGATGAGGAAGGAACAACAGAACAAACAGAAGCAAATGAACAAAGAGTGAAGTATTTGAAAGAGTTTTAATGATGAGTAACGAGCATACGATCGAGCAGAAGTAAGATTAGATTGAAAACGGAAAATTGAGGTTTTGGGTTTCGGAGAGACCATAGAGAATGCAAAGAACAGAAAGCTGTGAAGGAGGTCAAGACGATGATTAGGTGTTAAAGGGGAATTGCTTGGCTGAATATGCCATGTATATAATATAAATGAATCTAACAGCTGTTGGAGCGAATAACGGAAAGTTATAACGGAGAAGACAAAGGCTCAAATATTAAAAAACCTTCGTATTTTTAAAATTTCCAAATAAAGAAAATTATTTTATTATTGTACCAAATTGAATCTTAAAAAAAAAAACTAATTTTGTTTAAGAAATGCCCGGTGTGGTCAAAAGCTGATGAATCACGTGAAAATATATTCTATATTATGTAAAGTAAAAAAAATTTTTGTTAAAATTTATATTGATATATTAAATATAAATTTTTACTAATTTTTATCATATTTACATAAAATTTTTATTAAATTTTAATTTATATTATTTTATATATTCTATTTATATCATTTTCATATCTGATCTTGCATCATGTTTAGGATACTTAATTCTGCCCTAGCCCCATGTTTAGCCTGGCCCTCAGAAAAAGAAGGGGGAAGAATCTGGTAAATGGAGAAGAAGAAAAAGCTATGGTCCAAAGTCAATCGAAATCCATTGGGAATATTTTGAATTGCTTACCAAATCAAAAAATACGGCAGCCCTAATTACTCTTGGGTGGAGTAGGCGATTCTCAAATGTCAGCTTCAACAGCATGTTTGTCAAACTTTCAATAGCTTCCTCGAACTTTCCTCGCAATTCATCAAGTATAAATTAAAAAAATAGATAAATAAATACTAAATAATTGAATTAATTATTTACGTTCCATAATGTTATTGATGGCTTTGTCTTTAGTCTATTGAGAAGCCTTCTGCTCTTACTCGTCATCTTCACCGAATGTTTTTCAGCTAAAAACACTAAAAAATTAAAATTGAAACAAAATGTATTTCAATCGTGCCTCCTAGCCTCAATGGAGACCTAGTAATTCGTGTCAAAAATTTATTTTCGTGTCATGTAAAATTGTGTTCGTATCGTGTATTCGTGTAAAAAATTCGTGTCGACACGAAAAACTCAAAATGTTATTTTTAGCTTTTACCATATTTATATATTAATTTTACTTAATTTTAACTTCGTGTCATCTCGTGTCACATCGTGTCATTTATTTGTGTCGTGTATTCGTGTAGTGTCTAAGATTGTCAGGTCTACCTCAATGGGACTGAAGAAGGCAAAAATATTTTGACAAAGATCAATTCAAAATTTAAAGAGTCTGAATGTCTGATTTTTAATCAGATAACAAAATCCAATGTTCGGAGAACTTCAATTTTGGGCAATAAAATCCACACGAAATCAATAATCCCAAATAACGATAAAAAATGCGAAAAGTTGCACTCAAGCTTATTCAAATGGCTTTTAGGTTAGGATTGATGAAATTGTAATATGGTGTATTTTGATTTAACTCAATTATGAATTACAATATTAGACTCTATTTATAGAGCATACTGATGTTTCCAAAAAAGAGAAAATAAGCGGGAAAATGAAACTTAACTCAGCTAACTATACAAACTAATGATAGTTATATTAAGGATCATTGGATTTTATTATGAGTCAAATTGAAGATTATTGGGCTTAAAGATAAATTGAGCCTAAGCAAAAAGAAAACTCATAAAGACCATGGAAGATCTATTAAGTAACCATTTAAGCCGTGATTCTTAAAGGTAATTACGTGCAAAATAACTTTTATAAATAGTTCACAGTTATTATCTTTACTCTCTAATCTCTATTTGCTTATTAAAACGCTGCTTAAATTCTATCTGACTTAAGCATCGAAGCCTCTGATGGTTTTTTTTTCTTGCAGAGTTCTTGGAGACAGGCCTAGCATAAAGATTGAGATTATCACGTCAGCTATAATAATTGTTGTATTTGGGTAACAATAATTAGCATCGTATGCAAAAATCGACAAGCCATTTGCTTATGATGATTCAATTAGATCTTGATATTTTTATTCAAAAATGGGTTAACTTTCTATCCCTATAATTATTTATAGATTTGTTATGATAATATTTGAAAAATATATATTAAAAAAAGAATGAAACCTGTCTCGAAGTGCAAACCCATCTCATCTTTAAAACTAATAATTACATATGCTGGGAAAAACACTTTCCTGTCACCACACTTAGATATGTATTCTATTTTTAGGAAATTATACTTCCCTTGTATGCTTTGCAATTATGTCTGGAAAAATATTATCGTTAACTGTACTTAGTATATTAAATTTGGTCTAGTTTTTTTTTTTGGTGAATAAAGGTACTTCAATAAATAAAACAGTTATCCCATATAGGGATAACAAAAGTTAGTTTTGGTGGTAAGCAACCCCAGACTATTAGAACCAACATCTCTAGGAATTAGAAATCCCATACTATCATAAAGAAACAAAAGATTTAATCTACTTGGGGGCATAGAAAAGAAAAGAAAATTCTCTTCAATCTCAGTCCCCATCTTGGCCAACATATCTGCACATCCATTAGCCTCCTTGAATATGTGGGTGATTTGAGGATTCTCCAACTTGTGCAGAAGGTACCTGCAATCATTCACAAGAGCATTGTAAGTATGAGATGGAGGAACCCCTGTAATGACATAGCTTAGTGCGCTCTGTGAATCAATTTCCACCAGGATATTTTTATATCCTCTATCAAAAGCCATGCGAAGTCCATCCCTAAGCCCTGAAAGTTCAGCACAAGTACTGGAAGTAAAGCCAAGTTTTCGTGTAAATCCACAAATCCATCTACCATCAGGCCTGCAGATAACACCCCCAGCTCCAGCTTTACCAAGGTTTTCGAGAGCTGAGCCATCAGTGTTCAACCAGGAGGAAGGTGTTGCCATCCAACTAAGATTTGTCTGACGCTTTTAGCTTTGGTTTCTTTGCCCATCACAGCCCAATATTCTTGAATAGAGCTTTGAAGTTTATCAAACCAATAATTTCTTGAATCAAGTTTGGATTCAAAAACGATGTGGTTTATATTAGTCCAAATGAACCAGATGGTGAAAGCAAAAACAATCTTCCAAGGGACTCCTCGAAAGAGAGAAACAGCATTAGAGATAATGTTAAGATGAAGCCAATCACAAAAACTTAAATTGAAAAAGTTCCACATTTTACTTGGGACTTTGATCATGTCCCAGCACTCCTTCACAAAGGGGCAATCTCAAAGGCAGTGAGATAGACTCTTCTTCATTGTTGCATCTTGGACAAATAGGTGTGATTTGGATCCCTCTAGCAACCAGGGTTTGACGGGTGGCTACCTTGAGATGGCTACATTGCCAAATAAAATGCTGAATCTTAGGCAGTACTGGGAGTTTCCAAATTTCCTCTATTGGAGTTGAAAAGGAGAAGGATTGTGTTTAGCAAGTCTGTAAGCTGATCCAACAAAAAATTGACCAGATGTTGAGTGTTTCCAAGCAAAAGTATCACTTTCATTACTTTCATATTGAAGTGGAATGGCGGTGATTTTGTCTTTAATTTCAGACGGTATGGGAGCACTAAGTAAATTAAAATTACATTCTCCCTGAGAGTTAAGCGCATCTCTAACTGACAGCTTTTTGTCTTTGGGCAACCAAGGTCCAAAAATGATGTCCTGAAGGGGTCCGAGGCCTGTCCAGTCATCCATCCAAAAAAGAATTTGTGTACCATTTTTTACAATCCATCTAAGTCCTTTCTCAAGAATCTTACATCTAATTCGCATGCCAGACCAAATAGAAGAGCAACCTTTGTTAGTTACCTTGCCATTTTTAGGGTATTTAGTTTTGAGGATTTTTGCCCACATAGCATCTTTTTCAACAAGGAGATGCCAGCCCAATTTTTCCATGTTCACCTCATTGAGAGTTCTCATATCCTTGATACCAAGCCCTCCTTCATCTTTATGAAGTGTTATGGTATCCCAATTAATCAAATGCAATTTCTTGCGGATTTCACAATCCCCCTAAAGAAAGTTTCTACTAATTTTATCAATCTCATCACAGACTTTCTTTGGAAGATAGACACCTTGCATATAATACATTGGCATTGCGTTAAGGACTGATTTTCACAAGAGTGGTTTTTCCAGCCATTGAAAGGAGATTAGATTTCCAACCTGCTAGTTTTTGCTTAACCTTATCAATGATGAATCTGTAGCTTGAGATTTTTCTTCCTTTGATGATAGGGAAACCAAGATAGGTACCAAAGTTGTCAACATAATTCATCCCCATTTCTCTCGAGATAACATCTTTGTCTTCTAACTTCACATTATGTGAGAAAAAGAGAGAAGATTTAAAAGAGTTAATAGTTTGACCTAAGAGTTCACAAATCCTCAAGAACTCTTATCATGCTCCTACAGGCAGTAAGAGTAGCTTTTCCCATAAGAATGAGGTCATCAGCATAGAAGAGATGGGTGAGTTTAGGACCTCTCCTTGAGATCTGAACTGGTTCCCATTGATGTCTAGCATAGGCTTCAGTAATCTTAAGTGAAAGAAATTCCATGCAAAGAATGAAAATGTATGGGGATAAAGGGCTTCCCTATCTAATGCCCCTAAACGGAAAGATTCTTGAACTTTGTTCTCCATTAATGAGAACTGTCATGGAAGTATTAGTAATGCAAGACATAACAAGTTTGATCCAACTTATTGGGAATTTGACGAACATAAGGACCTCTCGAATGAAGCTCTATTCCAATTTGTCATAAGGTTTTTCAAGGTCAATCTTAGCAGTGAAGAATCTAGTCTTCCCCTTTTTTCTTCGAAAAGAATGAAATATTTCTTGAGCAATAATGACATTATCTTGCGCTTTCCTGCCAGCAATGAAACTGGCTTGTAAAGGATGAATAATCCGAGAAAAGATAGGTCTGATCCTATTGACAATGATTTTAGAAATGATCTTATAAGTGGTGTTGCAAAGTCCAATAGGTCGAAATTGACCTATGGTTTCTAGGTTCTTAACTTTAGGGATAAGACAGATAAGACATCCATTAATCTCTTTAGGAACTTCACGCGAGGCA
The DNA here is from genome assembly GCA_032173925.1 of Heritiera fomes. Lineage (NCBI taxonomy): Eukaryota > Viridiplantae > Streptophyta > Magnoliopsida > Malvales > Malvaceae > Heritiera > Heritiera fomes. The sequence goes on along the minus strand of JAPDPM010000001.1, from coordinate 19,003,703 downwards.
AAAGTTTGGTGAACAAGTTCTAAGATGGAACATCCCACAATGTTCCAACACCTTTGAAAGAAGATTTGGTCCAGTCCATCAGGTCCAGGGACTTTGAGAGGTTTCATAGAGACTATGGTTTTATAAGCTTCATGATTGGAGATTGGCTTGTTTAGTTCGATCAATTCCTCATGAGAAAGTGATGTCCCTAAACAACAATTTAGCGAAGAGGTCAAGTTTCCATAAAGTCAATGAGCTCGTAAATAGGTCAGTGAAATGATTGGTGATCAATTTTTTGATCTCCAAAGCACTAGTGAACCAGTTGCCACTTTGATCACAAAGGGTCAAAATCTTGTTTCTCTTTCTATGTTGTATTATACTAAAGTGGTAGAATCTAGTATTCCTATCACCATCACATATCCAGTCAATCCTAGACTTCAGGGCCCAGAATTCTTCTTCAAGTTTCAGAATTTTTTGGTAATCAACTTCAAGCTTTTCTTGTAGATTAAGTAGCCATGAACAGGAAGAATTGTCCAGAGCAGGTTGAATTCCCTCAAGTCTGGCTCTTATTTTTCTTTTTTGATGAAACACATTGCCAAAAGTGTCTTTATTCCATGTTGTAACACTGGCTTTGAAGGAAGAGATAGCCGACATAATAGAGCCATGAGATTGGTTCCAAGATTTTTCCACAATATCCTTAAATTCCATATGGGAAAACCATATTATTTCAAATCTAAAAGGTCTTAGACCAAAATGGGGGAGTTGTGGTTTAGTGTCAAGCAGAATTGGGTTGTGATCAGAGTGGATTTTGGTTAGATGGAAAACTATTGCATTTGGAAAGCAAATTTTCCAAGTGCCATTAGCCATGCTCTATCTAATCTTTCTTTTATAATTTGTCCATGATGGTTTTTACTAGTCCAAGTAAATTGATGACCAACAAAACCCAAATCTACCATTCCTCGATTCTTCATGCAGTTTTGAAATAATTGCGCTCGACATTGACTAATTGGTCTTCCACCATTTTTTTCTGAGTCGCTAATGAGTTCATTGAAATCCCCCATCATGACCCATGAAAGAGAACGGGTAGAAGCAAAATCAACAAGATGTTCCCATAACGATTTACGCATAGCAAGTTTCGGGCGTGCATACAGTGCAGATAAGATCCAATTGGGAAAAGAGGAAGAAGAGTTAGAGTTAGAGGGAATGGAAGTTACCTGAATGTTGGCATGCATTACTTGAGCCGTAGAGAAGAGGAGACATTTACTTCCGCTGATCTCCAAAAGAGCCAAATACCTCCTGCAAATCCTTCTGTATCAACTCTAAAAGTACTATCGAACCTAGAGAATTGCAAATATTTTTTGCTTTGTCTCCAGACACTCTTGTTTCTGTTATGATGGCAATGCATGGGTTGTTGATACGTGTGATATCCATGAATGATCTTTTGAAGTTGGGGTTACCTTATCTCCAAAAGAGCCAAATACCTCCTGCAAATCCTTCCGCATCAACTCTAAAAGTACTATCGAAGCCTAGAGAATTGCAAATATATTTTGCTTTGTCTCCAGACACTCTTGTTTCTGTTATGATGGCAATGCATGGGTTGTTGATACGTGTGATATCCATGAATGATCTTTTGAAGTTGGGGTTACCCACCCCTCTAGCATTCCAGAGAAAACACTGTGTGGGAAAGATCTTATCATTTGTCTGGTTCATGAACCAATGAGCTATCTCCGGTATTACCTTGACTTCCCCCTGGATGTCTTACATATTACATTTGGCATAATGTGGTGTTGAGGTATGTTCAGGGCAGTGTATTCTCCCTTGTTCTCCCTGTTCAGAGTTCTCTTAATGTAGATTGTCACTAGATTTTTTATAGGTTGAGTCGAGCATAGAAATGCAATCTCCTTGTCCTCTGAGTATTTCATTTTCCTTACCGTGTCTATTAGAACCTAAGACAGTGTAATATGCTAGTAAGGTGGTAGATTCACTACAGGCTTTGGGATATATCTTGGTGATTATTTGGTCAAAAGGTGAAGGAACTGATGTGGGTTCGAAACATTGATTGGTATCATCACATTGTGCCATGCGTTCATAATCTCTTCCAAGCTCCAAATCTCCTCCCATGTGCTTTGTTCGAACAACATCTAGAGTGCCTCCTTCAGGCTTAAGCATTTCTCCTCTAAACATAGAAAGATCAATTCCAAGTTCTGGAACTCTCTTAGATAATCCATTATGGTTAGAGGTTGTGTTTCCTTTGTTTTGAAGATTTTTGCTAATGTTTTTGGTATTGTTTCAAGAAGGATTGGACGGTTTGCTAGTGAAATTGAAGGAATCTGTTTTTTCTTTTCATGATTCGGTTCATTTTGGACCTGACCAAATACCACATTGTTAGAGGAACTAGGTTGGTTTGTGTTAGTTCCAATACTATCAGTTTGATTCGACTCTTAGCTAGCCTTTTGGGACTTTTCTAACATGATTGTAGGATAGGCAGATGACTTTTGAGTCAGCTTATTCATGTGTTCATGAATTTTTCCTTTTCCTTTGTCTTTCCGGATGTGAACTGGGTTTTGGGTCGCGTCTTCTCTGCTCGCTTTTGCCTCTTTCTCCTTTTTTGGTTTTCTTCTAGTTACGACCATCCATGGTATGTAACTTTCATTTTTTTCTGTCGTTTTATTTTCGAAAGTGTTCTGCTCTTGAATATGGCTGTTTGTTGTAATGTCTTCCATATGTTCTTTACCCATTTAACAATGTTCTTTTCTATGCTCGATAATTCCGCAGCCAAATCACAGGTGCACTCCTTCATAAGTTATTTGTTGCAAGAATTTCCTAACACGAATTTTAGGAAGGAGAGGTTTGTCTAGGTATACCTGGACACAAATCCTTGCATATCGACCACGAGTGTTCTGTTCTATGCATGCATCAACCTTAAGTAGTGTTCCAATTTGGTTGCCTATTCTCTTGAGAATTCCCCTATCAAAAAATTATATGGGTAATCCTGGCAGTCGTGCCCATACTGCCGTGGTGGAGAAGGTCTTAGAGGTCTTAGCCACAAACCCAGGTTCCCAAATACGAATGGTTAGGTAATAAGGAGCCACAAACCAGGGGCCTCCAAATATAACTCTTTGGAAATCATCAACATTTTTGAAGTGGAATAGAAAGTAATCTTGCCCAAGGTCGATGCAATCCATCCCACCAGTTGGTTTCCATTGCACCTTGACTCTTGGATAGAGGAATTTGTATCCAACCAATTTGCCAAAGGTTTTGACAATGACCGCATTTTTCCATGGTTGTCTAATTCTTTTCTTCTCTTCTTTTGAAAGAAGAATGGTTGGAATCTCATCATCATAGTCTGTCTCTTGATCAGATTCTTCATTGATGGAAATTGGTTGATTAACGAATGACAGTCCAATGTCTTCATTGTTACCCATAAATGAATCCCTATATGAAGGAAAATGGTGGGTATTTTCTTGCATTTCATGATCTTGCGATTTGAATTCTCCATTCTTTGTTCTTTTTACGCTTCTAATCTTAAGGTTATCTTCCTCTGGACATGTTGGAGTTTCACTATTCGTGGATTTTGCCATAGTTGAGAGAACTCTGTTTCAAAGAGAACACAGACATGTGCTAGCACTCGGTGAACATCACCCAATTTGGTTTAGTTTTTGCTAGTGGTAGAAAAAAGCTGAAGTTAGTATCCTACCAAAGTTGAAATAAACTTCTGTTACTATTCTGCAATTGATGTGATGGGACATTTTTCAATCATCTTGAAGCATAGAAGTTTCCTGAAAACATAGGGATTATTACATAAAAATTGCAAAATTCTCAAAAAGAGAACTCTCACTCGCAGGCTATTTAGCAATATTAGAATTAGCAAGGTGGAATGACTTAAAAGAACTCATTTAATTGTTGTTTAGAGTACGAAAGAATTGAAAGTAGAGGTGACAAATGTACAAGTTGGATCAAGTTTGAATTGGATTATTTTGGATCAGATTATTTTGAGTTCGGATCATTTTGGGTTTGGGTTTAGAAAAAATCAGTCTATTTCGATTTTGGATAAGATTAGGCTTGGGTCAATTTGAATTCAAATCAATTTGGGTTTAAATTATTTTAGATTCGGGTTAGGTCAGGTTTGGATAGTTGATTTTTTGAGTCAATTCGGATTAGTCCAATTTGGATTTGGGTTGAGCATATAGGTTTTTTGGGTTAAGCCTTGGTCATCTCTATATGATTTGTTTGGTATGAAAATCAACTGAAACTTTATTTCTAAGAATTACAAAAGTCATGAAAATAAAATTTTCTTCTTACATTACCTATAACAAAACTGGGATTGAAATAATCAAAATATTTAACAATTCGTATGATAGTTTTTTATAATATATTTATCAATATTATAAATTAACTATATTTTTTTCATTTTATTTCTATTATCTATAATAATTAATAACTTTATGAATCAAATTATTTTATAATCCTTACTAAATATTATAATATACTATTATACATCTCTTTAATTTCTCTTAATTTTTTATACAATAATTTGAGACATTACATGTAGGTGATATAGGTTTTTTACTCTATTATAGATTAGCCATTAAACAAATATACGTTAGGTTCAAATGAATATAATATAAAAGTTAGTATTTAAGTTTAACTAGATTCAAAAAAATATAACACTCATATTATTGAAAAAAAAATTATATTTTGGCTATAGTAAAATACTTTGATAATTAATTTTAACATTTAAATATTTATTGATAATATTAATTTTAAGTTTGAATTTTTTCACATTTGGGTTATTTTGGGTTCGGGTCAATTTAGGTTTAAATTAATTTGGGTTTAGATCAGGTCAGGTTTGGGTTAATCTAAATTCAGATAAATTTGAGTTTGGATCAATTCAGGCTCGGATTAGGTTGAATTTGGATCAATGTGAATTCAGATCAATCTGGTTTCAAATCGGATTAGATTTGGGTTGCTGACTTTTTAATCAAATCGAATCAGTCGGATTTGGTTTTGGGTTGATCGGGTTGGTTTTTCGGGTCAGATCAATTTTTGCCACCTCTAATTGAAAGCATTGAGTGTTGCTATTCCTCTGAGAAAGAAAGTAAATACTAAAAAGAACCAATTCAAGCTTCTGTAAAAGGATGGCGTTATCCGATTCATGAGGCTATGAAAAATTTTCTTTGTTGAAAAATAAGTTATAACAACAACAGCCCCCTGTGTTTTTCAATTGCCATCAAAATTAGAGGGCTTCTTTATGCCATCATGGGCCATATTGATACCTAGCTTTAATTAAACATGCTTACCTTAGAGGGGCATAATGTCATAAATTACATATATTTTTTATGCGTTTTTGACTCTAAAGAGTTTAAGATCCCTTATCCAAAATTAGAGAAAATGAAGTACGATTTGGTTTCAATTTAAATTCACAATGTTTGAGTATTTAATAAAAAGATGATTTATTTGCTTTCGAGGTTAAATTGTACACAAAGCTCAATTCCTGATCCTTGTCATAGGAATGACACAGGAGATAAGTAGAATATAAAAATTTTAAATATAAAAATTTTCGAAATTGAAAAGGAAGAAAGGAGTATTAATGCAAAGTTAACTATAAAGACATGGACTGTTGTCTTCAAAGATGTTGGGGATGTCATTACCATTTCTCATCTTTATTAGGTAGGATAAACACCTTGGCTTTTTCAATAAATTTTTTGGTAGAAAAATTTTCAGATGTTATGGTTAGGACTTATGCGTTTGAGTAATCTTGTTCTCTTTTTACTATTCATTTTCTTTAAAATCTAGCTAACCATTACTCTCCCTGTAACTATTTTTGCTATTTTCCATCACTAGCTATGATGAATATTAGTATTAGTATCAATAATTGGGGATTCTTGTCCAAACTCTACTAGTTTTCTGTTTTGACATCAATATCAGTATTAGTGATTTGAGGCATTTTGTTAAACTCTATTGGTTATCTATTTTCATAAGACTTTTTGTTTTGAATTGAGTGCATAAGTACATTCAACCATTGCATTACTATATGTTCAATTTACATCATTGATTCATGATAAGTGATTTTGAAAATTAGTTATTGTGTTGAGGCTTAGGGAAATGAGGTGCCTAAGGCATCCTTCATATTAATACTTGGTACAACCTTGACTTTGAAGTGTGAGTCCGTATAGATATATTTGACATCTGGACATAATATCATACCTACATGTCATTTTAATTCTACTCATGCAATCACGCGTATGTAGATCAACATAAGCCTAGAATTCATTTACTTAAGCTATTTACTAAGTTGTGGTTTTACTCACGCTCGTTTTTTACCTTTGGAAGACTATCACAGCTAGCCTCCGGCATTGAGATTTTGGGTGGGCTATTGGGGACCGTACCTAGCATTGTTATCAACCAATTTCCTCCAAGCCTTGCTTTTGTAATTTTTGAGGTATATATAATTGTATATTATTTTGTTTACATGCATAGTCATTGTGTATTACACAATACAACTATTATTGTGTCAAGGGATGTAACTTATGATCATTCTAGATTATTGTATGAGTTAGTATAGTTATTAAGTGCGATCTTGGATATGACTAGTGTTATGATGAATATGTTGTGGACAATAGTAATGTCTTGATGTGATATGTGATATGATGAATGATGATGCTTTCAATATTTGGAAATGGGTTAAGAGAAAATTGATTGTGTATGATATGTGGTTAATCTAGGATATTCTCTTGAAATAAGGGTGATAATTTCTAGTAGTTACTAGGCAAGAATGCGTTGTGGAATAGAAATAATTTATACCTACCTTAACGATTAATTCAGCTCATATTTGATTGATGAATAAGTGAGTTGAAGTTGTACTAAAATAAAATGTAGAAGTGAATATCGCTTAGTGACTATACGGATATTGAATACAAACTGTCAATTACAAAACCAAAAAAAGGTTCGTTAGATAGAATAAGTATAAGTTCACAATCTGTGTAATGGGTTTTGGGTCATGACATTATTAGTTATAAAATTGTGCCGAGTCAATGGCGTAGAACGTATTGGGGCCAAATGATTTTTATAATACATCCATGCATATGTAGGATAAATTATAAATTGATCTCTGAATTAGATAACTTGATGCAACTTGCTTGTGTGAGACCATTATACTTACGCAAGTAAGTTTGCAAGACCACTATTCTCGTGCAAGCTTACTTGTACGATACCACATACTCGGTTCTTAGATCATTTTTCATTAAAACCATTTACATTTCAAAAAGAAAATAAAACAACAAAAATAGTTAACAAAACATATATGAAAGTGGGAAAGTGAATGATTTTGAAGATTTCTTCTTATTTTGGAGGTGTGGGTTTGGAATTTTAAGATGTGAAAGAAGAATAAGGAGAAAAATGGGTGTGAAATGACATATAGTCAAGCTTGTAATTTCATCAAAATGTTCAGCACGATGAAGAATATTTTTGTGTAGAGTATGAGGTGTATTTAGTAATGAAATTTAAATAGTAATATGAGAGGTGCAAGTAGAATTTATCTTGAATTAACTATATGTATAAACAGTTGAACAAACACATTAGCAAAGTAATTTATCATAAGAAATCTATAACTACTAATAAAAAGAATCTCATTAATATATGTTTGACATGCCTCCCTTTTTTTTCTTTTTTATTTTCATATTTTTATATTTTTTATATTCCCACTAATATGGGTTTGACACGTGTCTTGTTTTCTTTTTTATTTTCATATTTTTATATTTTTTTTAATTTTTTATATTATATTTTTTTAATTTTTATATTTTATACTATTTTTTTAATTTTTATATTATTTTGGTTTGATGAAAACCACGGCACAGCGTGAGTTAAAATTCTGGTGGGTATAAAAGATATCTCTTAATGAGTGAGTGGTTGTCACATGACACTTCATTACCTTTTTAGAAATAATTTTTTTATTTTTTAAATTTATAATTAGTTTTAAGTTTTTTCTTAAAATTAAAACTATTAAAAATAATTTTAGCTCTATGGTAGCTTTTAGTTTCATATGTGATGTTTTTTAATTCAAATAAAAATATTTATTTTTAAAACTTTTTAATATTAAAATAGTAAATATACAAAAAAAAAAAAACTTACCATGTAGAGAAGAAAGAGATAATGAAAAGCTCAAACAAAAAATTTTTGAAAAGAATTATATTAAATATTCACTTTTTTTCTTTTATAAATATTTATTATTTTTCTAAAGTTAAAATAAAAAAAAAGAAGCAAAAGATATGAAAAAGAAGAGAGAACAAAAATTAAAATTCAAATAATGTTTTTAAGGAGCTAAACCAAATATTCATGTAAAAAACAAATATTCAAAAATACGTATTAAAAATTTTTAAAAGTTCAAATCAAATACCCAAAAATTTGGTTTGACAAAATTCGAATAAAATACTAAAAATGTTACAAATGGTAAAAAAAATTTTAAATGGTAAAATTATAGTATAAAGCAAAAAATTCCAAAAATAATTTTTTTAAAACTTAAACACAAATAAAAACAAAAAAATCATAAAAATTAAATCCATGAATCAAAAAATTTTTTAAGAAAATTCTTTAAACATGAAAATCGAAGGTTATAAAAGAAGAAATGAAGTAATAAAAAGATAATTTTAATATTAAATACTTAAAGACTACGACAAATAAAAAGAAAAAGTGATAGTGAAGATTATTCTAATCTAAATTTATCTTGAAACAAACAAATTAGGATCAAACTGAATAAAATTTAAATATTTTGTAAGCTTTTTTCTGTCTATTTAATTTTCTAACATTGTGTTAAAATTTTATTTATTTTTTAGAAAAATAAAATAAAAATAAATAAGATGATTAATTGATAAATTAAATATTATTATTTTCATTTAATAAATCAATATTTTTAAAATAATTATCTTGATTTATATTATTTTTAATACTATTTATAATATATATTTTATGAAAAAAAAGTCCCATGCGAAATTGGAGTACCATTCTGGTTAGGCATGAAAAGAAAGAAAAGTAGAGGCTGGAACTTTCAAATAAGGTTTCTATTTTTTATGGTTTCAAATTGAGTCTTAAAAATTAATTTTATTTAATTAAATTATATTTGAATTGGAATCATCTAAATCCATTATCTTTTGCTACGTCAAAATCTACGAAAAAATTATCTCTACCATGTCTATCCTAAATATGATACATACCGGGCAAAATTAATAAATTATTCGTGGATGTTAATATGGTTTGTCCTGTAAACACTTAACACGAATTTCGTATTTTTATTACGGGAAGTTAATATGGGAAGAGTCATGTATGCACTGTCAATGAATAATAAAGTGTAGATAGTCGAGTTGCATCAAGTTTTATCCAAACTTATTTTTACAAACAACAAGAAAATCCAAGCTTGTTCATTAAAAAAAAAAAGATCTTTTCTTCAATTTAATGTTTATGTTGTAAAATTTTTATTCTTTAGTATTCTTACATAGCAAAGATTAAATATATTTGTAACTGATATGACAAAGTCTACCCATGTTGGGCCAGGCCCAATAGCATCAGAGGTCACCACGTGGCAAAGACTCACTGGTCAACGTGGCCTTTGGTGACAGAGGCAAAGTGCGTCATCACACCTGTCGCTGGGCGACAGACCTACTAGTCCACGTGGCATTCGGCGACAGAGGTAAAGTGCGTCATCGCACCTATCGCTGGGCGACAGACTCACAGTCTATCGCTTGCAATCATAACGACACACATGGTGCGCATTACACCTATCGCTTGGCGACAGACTCCCAGTCCGTCGCCTACAGTCATAAGGCGACACGTGGCGCATGACTTCGGCTCCCGCTAGCGACAGATCCCTGACGCCACAACGTGCCACGTGGTATGAATCTCTCGCCGGCGACAGGCTCCGAATGCTCCCGATTTTCGAGGAACTTGTGTTATATTGGGACACAAACTCTCAACAAGATGAGGGACTTATCCTCAAGCAATTAACCTAGAATATTGGCCTATAAATAGGCCCTCAGGTACAATTTTATTCTCTAATTTTTTACTACTGGCATTTACGCTTCCCAATATTGAAGAACTTTCTGCTGACTTAAGCATCGGAGTGTCTACGCAGGGAACCACCCCTGCGTCTCTCTGACTTTTCTTGTTTTACAGAAGCTTCTTGGAGACACGTGGAGACTAAGTACGAACATCGACGTAAGCATACCTTTATTGTTGTTTTGTGCAACAACAATTGGCGCCGTCTGTGAAAAACGTATAAAAAGCCAATTGAGATTTTCTAAGATGGTGAGAACAAGATCGACAAACGTAAGGACCGGAAGTGAGGAAAACTCTGTGAGCTCCCCTGAACAGCAGATTCACCAGACAAACCAAGTGAACAAGGAGGAAGAAAGAATTACCGTGTCGGTGGCAGAATTCGAGGCTCTGAGGCAACAAAGTGAAGAAACTACCCAGGCGCTGCGAGCCATGGTGGATCTGTTCCAAGGAGTTCTCCCGACATTGGATCTGCCGCCTGTAGTGTAGAACTTGGTAGGAGGAACAAGTAGAGGCGTCCCGCCGCAGGTGTTTGGGCGACAGGAGGACACAACAGCGGCAGACCCCTCTCGTCGGCGAGAGGTTCCCCATGTGCAAGAGCATGACATTCATCAGGGTGAGGCAGGACTGGGGAGCAGGAGGCCTGTCGCAGGTAACCAGCGAGAGACTGAGGAAGCGGCAGGCCTAAACCCTGCGACAGGGGTCACATGACAGGCGTCTGGTGTCGGGAGATAGGTACCTGAGCGACAGGGTGTCGACCGGGCGGCAGGGTCTTCCGCCCACCACCATGACTTGTCAAAATTTGCTGGTACCAATGCAGAATAAGGTATTGGAGGTGCTGGAAAGAACGGTGACGACGGCCAAAGCACTTGGGGAGTCGGGTCAGAGTTTGATCCCACTTGGTGTACACAAATGGCACGAACAGATGCACCTCAAGGAAGGGGTAAGGAAATAGTTGTTGAAGACCTGCCCGATTCGTCTCGTGCCAGGAATCAACTCGCTCCCCCTGTGGATATGAAGAAGATGATAGAACAAGTATTAGAAGAGAAAAAATTAGTGTCTGTAGAAGAGAGCCAGAGAAGAAGAGTACCGTTCTGCACGACCATCATGCAGAAACCTCTGCCCCCAAAGTTCAAAATGCCGCAGATGGCCTCATACACCGAAAAGATGGACCCCTACGACCATATACAAAACTATGAGGCCCTAATGTTGCTACATGGATGGGAAGACGAGATAATGTGCAGGGCCTTTTCCTTAACTTTAACCGGACATGCGATGAAATGGTTCAATAACCTACCTGAAGGGTCCATTGTCTCTTTTGACCAACTGCGAAGTGAGTTTCTCAAGGCGTTTGCGGTGAATAGTCAGAGAAGGAAGGAACCGACCTATTTGCTCACTATTAAGCAGGGAACTAAGGAGTCATTGAAGAGTTATGTGGATCGGTTTAGAGATGCTACTTTGGAGGTGCGAGATCTGCAAGTCGGTATAGCCGTGGCAGCCATGTTACATGGGACAAGGTCTGAGAAATTGCAAGAATCCCTGTCGCTAGAACAGCCAACTACCATCTCAGACCTGCTTTTCCGTGCACATAAGTACGTAACCCAGGAGGAAGTAATGAAAATAGTGGTGATAGGAGAATCCAAGGATGGAAGGAAACGAGGAAGAGAGGTCACTGAAGCATCTTCTAGCCAACCGAGAAAGTTTGAGAAAGCTCCCGCACTAAAATACAATTCCTATACCCCACTCACTGAATCTCGGGCTTCAGTGTTAGCAGCTATTGAAGGACCAGGGCTTATATAGACTCCAAAGAAGGCGTTAGGAAATTTGGACCGTGATTTAAGGTCGTACTGCGATTACCACTCAGTGCATGGGCACACGATCGAGAAGTGTAGGGAGTTGATGAATCAGCTAGAAAAGCTAGCGCGAGAGGAAAAAATAAACCGTTTCATGTGGAGAGGTGACAGAAACAACTATCATACTCGGAACAGAGGAAATCAATTTAGAGACAGAAGAGGTGAAAACAGGGGACCTGTGAGACGAAATGAAGGTGACAGGAGAGATAATAACAGAAGAACAGAAGGAAGGAATCGAGATGAAGATAATGAACCCACAGGGCCAGCTATTAACGTAATATCCGAAGGTGAATCATTAGCTGGTACTTCTTACTCATCTCGAAAATCTTACGCTCGACAGGCCCACCAAATCAACTCAGTAATGAAGGAAAAGCAGGATGAGGAACCCATTACTTTTACACCAGCCGATAGAGGAGATGTAGTGGTTCCTCATGATGACCCGATGGTAATTACAGCCATGGTAGCAAAGCACCCAGTGAGTCGAATCTTGGTCGACAATGGGAGTTCGGTAAACTTAATCTACTGGAACTGCTTTGAAAGGATGAATATCACGGAGGACAGGTTGAAGCCAGTACCTACACCCTTATACGGTTTCTCTAGAGAGAAGGTAAAGGTAGCAGGTGACATTCAGCTACCTGTTACATTGGGGGAGAGCCCAAAAGATGTCATCCGACAAGCGTTGTTTATGGTGGTAAGATCTACATCTGTGGCTTACAATATGATCTTCGGGCGGCCATTGTTAAATGACATGAGAACGGTGGTGCATCCCTGTTATTTGTTAATGAAGTTTCCAACTCCTCACGGTGTTGGACAAGTGAGGGGAGATCAAAGGAAAGCCAGGACGTGTAATGTCGCATCCACCACATGTAAGGGGATTCAGAGGAAGGAAATCCTTACAATTGAAGAAAAGCCTAAGCCAAAACCTGATGAGGAGATGGAGGCAATTCGGTTGGACAAAAAAGATAGAGAAAGAATAGTGTATGTGGGGGGCCAGCTTCCTAAAAAAGTGAAAGGAGAAATAATCCGATGCCTAAAAGAGAATAGTGATGTGTTCGCATGGACCCCAGCTGATATGGCCGGAATTAATCCTGAAGTTGTTTGTCATCGGTTGAACGTAGTCTCGGGGGCAAGACCGATAAAGCAAAAGAAGAGGAATTTTGCTCCAAAGAGGCAACAGGCAATAAACGAAGAAATTTCGAAGTTGTTACAGGCGAAATTCATTAGAGAAGTTAATTATCCAGAGTGGTTGGCTAAGTTGTGATGGTGAAGAAAGCCAACGGGAAATGGAGAATGTGTGTGGACTTCACGGATCTGAACAAAGCTTGCCTTAAGGATTCGTATCCACTATCCCGAATAGACAAGTTAGTAGATGAAACTTGTGGGTATGAATTGCTTAGTTTCTTAGATGCCTTTTCGGGGTACCACCAAATCATGATGCATCCAGATGATGAGGAAAAGACTTCGTTCATTACCGATAATGGGACATATTGCTATCGAGTAATGCCATTCAGTTTGAAAAACGCGGGGCTACCTACCAGCGCATGGTAAATAAGGTGTTCCAAGACTTGTTGGGCAACACCATGGAAGCTTATGTTGATGATATGATCATCATAAGCCGACAGGGAGAATCGTATGTTGAGAAAATGACTAAGGTATTTAATGTACTGCAACAGTACAAAATGAAGTTGAATCCCAATAAATGCTCATTTGGGGTGAGATCTGGAAAGTTCTTGGGATTCATGATTACTAATCGAGGGATAGAGGCTAATCCCGAGAAAGTTCAAGCTATTTTGGACATGAGGCCCCCCAATACTGTAAGAGAAGTTCAAAGGCTGACAGGGAGGATAGCAGCCTTGAGTCGTTTCTTGTTCAAATCAGCTGAAAGAAGTCTACCATTTTTCAAGGCGATAAAGGCAGGAAAGAACTTCAAATGGATGGAAGAGTGCAACGACGCTTTTGAAAGGTTGAAAGACTATCTGAAAGTGTTGCCTCTATTATCTCGGCCACAGCTCGGAGACCAACTCCTCATGTACCTCGGTGTAGGAGAGAAAGTTGTAAGTGCAGTCCTACTAAGGAAAGAAGGGGACAAGGATTGCCCGATCTATTATGTAAGCAAAGTCCTGCTAGATGTCGAGGCAAAGTACCCCTTAGTTGAAAGAATAGCTTTATCCCTAGTGATGGCAACTCGGAAGTTGCGGCCTTACTTCCAAGCTCACTCGGTGACTATCTTAACGGATCAGCCCTTGAGGCAAATACTGCAAAAACCAGAACACTCCGGGCATCTAATTAAATGGGCTATCGAATTGAGTGAATATGACATTCACTTCCAGCCTCGCTAAGCAATAAAAGGACAGGCATTGGCAGATTTCATTGTAGAATGCACTGGCCGAGAGGTTCAAGAGGAAACAGAGCTAGTCTGGTGGAAATTATTTGTTGATGGAGCTCGTAACATGGATGGCAGTGGAGCCGAAATTGTGCTAATATCGCCTGACGGGGAAACCTGTGAGTATTCACTACGTTTCGATTTCCCAAGTTCGAACAATACAGCCGAGTACGAAGCCTTGATAGCTGGGATGAAACTTGCTGAGAAACTAGGAGTTAGCAACTTAGTGGCCCATAGCGATTCATAATTTGTGGTAAACCAGTTCTCGGGTGAGTATAAAGCACGAGAACCCACCTTAGTCCCTTATCTGCAGAAGGTACAATTGTTGGCACAGTCGTTTAAGCACTTCCAGCTGACTCAGATAAATCGGACAGAGAACAACCATGCAAATGCTCTTTCAAAATTGGCTTCTTCTAGAGGGGTCAAAAGGGGTATCGTTAAAGTGAAATCCCTCGCTAAGCCAAGTATCGAAGAAGAAGGTGTCTGCGATATTGAGGTCGGAGATGATTGAAGAGTCATGATCAAAGACTATATATTGGGGAACACACTCCCAGCTAACAGTGACGAGGCTCGAAGGTTGAAATTGAAAAGTGCCAGGTTTTTCGTGGTAAATGGAGAACTCTATAAGCGAAGCTTCACAATGCCCTTGCTGAAATGCCTAGGGCCCCAACAGGCTGAGTACACCTTAGCTGAAGTTCATGAGGGAATATGCGGTGAACAATTAGGGGCTCGTGCCTTGGCCTTGAAAATACTGCGCGCAGGGTTTTATTGGCCTACACTGAGGAAGGATGCCACAGACAAAGGAGAAGATGCGAGAAGTGTCAGAAATTCGCTCCAATAACAACCGCGCCTGTTTCGGCCCTTCAGAACACTCTCCAGCCAACTTCGTTCGCACAGTGGGGACTAGATATCCTGGGACCCTTTCCACTAAGCTCAGGACAACGGAAATACTTACTTGTGGCCACGGATTACTTCACGAAGTGGATAGAGGCCGAACCTTTGGCTACAATTTCTGAGAAAAAGGTGGAAGCAGTGGTGTGGAAGGACATAATTTGCCGATTTGAGATCCCCCGTGTGATAAATGCAGACCATGGGAAGCAGTTCGACTGCGATGCTTTCCGGGATTTCTGCAAAGGCCTGAACATTCTCCTAAGAATATCTTCTGTGTCTTACCCGCAGGCTAATGGACAGGCAGAGGTTAGTAATCGAACTATATTACATGAGTTGAAGACCAGACTGGACAAAGCAAAGGGAGCATGGGTAGACGAGCTCCCGAGCGTCGTATGGGCCTACAGAACGACAAGCAAGGTGTCGACAGGGGAAACACCGTTCAATTTGGTGTATGGGACTGAAGCCCTCATCCCAGTAGAAGTTGGAGCTGAGTCACCCCGGTTGGTCCCTACATCGAGGAGCTCAATTCTCAGGGACTAAGGGAGAATCTAGACCTGATAGATGAGCTGAGAGACAAAGCAAAAATGAGACTGGCTGCTTACCAACAGAGGGTAGCTACTTATTACAACGCACGGGTTAAAAACAGAGAGTTATAAGAAGGAGACTTGGTATTGAGAAAGTCGGCAATTACAAACGCCCATAAGGAAGATGGAAAGCTTCGGGCTAATTGGGAAGGACCATACAAAATCAGAAGGATGATCGGACCTAGCACATGTACCTTAGAAACCTTGCAAGGAAAGAAGATATCAAAGACTTGGAATGCCAACCATTTTAAACCATACTGGCAGTAAACGTTGTACTTCTTTTCTGATTATGGTTATTCTTGTCTTCACTTTTCCATCTATTGCTCCGTTACTTTATAGATATTATTGCTTTATTTGATTCATTAATAAAGGCCAGCCCATCATTTCCTATAATTCTCTAATGCAATGTGTGAGACAGATTATGTGTTACAGGAATTGAAATGAGCAACAGCTGGTAAACAAAAAAGTCCCTAAGCGAAAAATGCGCGAGACGGGCACATCTAAAAGAGTCCCAAAGCGAAAAATGCGCAAGACGGGCACATCTAAAAAAGTCCCTAAGCGAAAAATGCGCGAGACGGGCACATCTAAAAAAGTCCCTAAGCGAAAATGCGCGAGACGGGCACATCTAAAAAAGTCCCTAAGCGAAAAATGCGCGAGATGGGCAAACAAAAAAGTCCCTAAGCGAAAATGAGTGAGATAGGCAAACAAAAAAGTCCCTAAGCGAAAAATGTGTGAGACGGGCACATCTAAAAGCCCCTAAGCATGGAAAAGTGCGAGACGAGCAAAGACCAGTCCTTAAACACGAAAAGCGCGTGAGAAAGTCAAAACCGAGAAACCATCCAGCAACAAACAAACGCGATATCCAAGTAACACAAAAGACACAAAATATATAGCATGTTACGAGATACGTTGAAATTTTCAGACTAATATGTTGAAATACGTTAGCAAATTATGGTTAACACCTTGACATATTAGTCGTTATTCAATAAAGTCCTTAAGCGAAAAAAGTGCAAGATAGGCACAATGCTCGAGAAAAGTTCATCTTTGCACAGGAATAAAAACGCTGTCTCAAAGTAGAACTTGGGGAGCAACATGGTATAAAGGTAAAAATAGAATTATTTGATATCGCTTCAGAACTTTGTGAGGTAACAGGTATACAAAGTATTATACTGAACTCACATAAGCAAAAGAAAAAGATACATAATGAAACGGTACTTTTCATTAAAAATGAATCTGTACATTGGAGTTAACAAACAAAACAAAAAATACTAAATTCTAATCTACGGCAATGACCGAGTCAGCTGGCTGAGAAAGCGCTACATCAGCACTAGCGTCTTGAGAAGCTTGAGGCTCAGGAACTAGAGGAGTCGAAGAATCAGGATCCTGGGGAGCCGAAGAAGCCATCCCGAAAGCAGGAACGTCACCTGAAGCCCCAACCACAGCCGTAGAGTCTGGCACAGGATCAACGGCTGCAGAATCAAAAATTTGGAACTCATCGCCTTCTAACCCCAGCAATGCCTCGATAGACTCAGGCTACTCGCCTGCCTCGGTAGATTCAGAAGCGTTACGCGCTGCTCGAGGCTCAGATTGATCAAGTGCCTCAGAAGACTCAGGCTGACGTTGTGGCTGTCGAGGAGGCCACTGACCCTCAAGATTGTCCGGCTCATCCATAGCTCCCTCCGCTAAATAGGCCTCCGGACCTTGCGAGTCGGGCTCATACTTGGTCCAAGAAAGAGCTTCGTAGTACTTGGCCTCCTCAGTAAAGAGCAATTCAGGGAAAGCCTCACTAGGTCGATGCTTCTCCAGCCAAGAACGAGCCAAGTAGAAGCCGTATTTAATGAATCCCGTCGCAAACTCTATTTTCTTGTCAAAAGCAATGCTGGGACAAGCGGTATTCACGAACGGCTTCGATTCGAGCTTCTCTTTGACGATCCAGTATGTTGTGCAGCTCCTCAATGGCCTCATTCCGCTGCTTCTCCATAGCTCCCCGATCATCGACGGCCTTATTGTAAGCTTCTTGGTACCCTTAAAAGGAAGCCACCTTCGCTTGCTCTTCTCGGAGCCTTTGCTCGAGATCAGCATTCTTTTTTCCCAACTCCTCCACCCTTTTGACGTAAGGATGACGTTGGCTAACCTCGTTTGAAAGCTCCATTTTTTGCTCTCGAAGCTCGCGAATGTCTTTGTCGGCTTGCTCCCTGAGAGCACTGTGTCGGGCATTGACAACCATAATTTGTTGAGCCGACTGATAAGATGAAAAACAGAAGTAACTAAAAAAACTTGACTGAAAAAGTTAAAACGGGGAAATTAATCACCAAACGAGCACAAAACTCTTACCTTTATAGCGAGATAATCAGAATTATCCTCCGCTTCTGGGATGTTTATGAAAAGCCCCACCTCGTCGTAAGGAAGGATGATGCTCCAGGTCAGACGAGATGCTATCCTGGCATCCTCGATGCTGTTGTTGTCATTTACTCCGAGATAAGTCTGGAAGTCTTCCCCACCTACAACGACCCCGTTATCAACTGGATAACGCCTCAAAGTCGGATCGGCTACCTTAGGCAAAATCGGTCTTGTAGGCATAGTGGCTTCAATAATCAGCCTCTTCTTGAATTTGCGCCTAGGCTAGCGAGGGGCAGACCTATCCTCAGCGACTCGACAGCCACCCTCTTGACGGCTGAATCACTCCTTTGGGACTCAGAGCTCTCGCGATCGTCCGAACCACGATCAGGAACAAGAGGCCTCTTTCGTTTATTCCTCCCGGCATCTTGTGTAGGACGGCTGGATTCACCAGTAAAAGGTGGAGGAGGAGTAGGAGCACAAGCTGGTCCAGATGGGGCTCTAACTTGCGAGTAAGGAGGAGGAGTCGCTCGAGCAGCAACATTGGTATCCTTCCTATGCATCAAATCTCGGAAGTTCATGCCTGCACAATATAAACAGAAAGGATCAGCCGACCAAGTAAAACACCACGCACATGCGTACAAAAAATAAAAAAGGATTGAAAACCTAGAAAACCACCAAAGTCCTCTAGACTATCCAAATTCGAATCCAACGAAAAATCGATGAAAGGACTCCCAAAGGCGTCAGCCTGAGTCCACTCAGGGTTCTCCTCTATTTGATCACTAGTACCCGCAACCTCAGGGGTCTCGTCCTCCGAATCTGAAGAGGATTCATCTACAAGGCAACCTACGGGGGTGGATGCTTCAGCTACAGGTACCGGGGATGGCTGACTAGGACCAGCATCAGATACACGAGGAGTTGTAGGCAAGTTAGATGGGGCAGCAGAAGCTTCGAGAACGGTCTTGCTTACCCCCCAGCCGGCAGCGGCAATGTTCTCTGGGGTTAGAAGGGAAAATAAATTATGCTCCCCAGTTGAACAGATTCGCCGAATAGGCTCACCAAATTGGTCTCTTAAAATTTCTGTTCTAAATCTTCCCGAGCGTTGTGAATGGTCGGAAGTATCACGATTCCATCTAGAGTGAATCCGCAGGTCACTTGGAATTTTAACAACAACCCACTCGCTCTCAAAGCCACGCAGTTTATTGGGGAGATCCGAAAAGATTTTATTATTAGGAAACTCGTTGACCATTAACCGTTGAAGAGAGAACGTTATTAACCCTTTCAGCCTGCGAACTCTGAAAAAGGCGCTTAAGAGAGGAACTGTTGGAATAATACCCAGGTTATGACACACTATGGAAAATGCTACCAGCTGAGCCCACGCATGGGGGTGGAGTTGACACGGGACGATGTCCTTATATCTAAGAAATGCTTCGCCAAACTCCAGAAGAAGGAAGCGAAAACCGAAAGACAAAGAAGCCTTATGAACGGCTACACCGTTCCTAACCAAGTCGGGCGTAACCTTCCCTTGCACTGGAAGTCTATAGCTATAACCCGAGGGAAGAGGGAAACGAGTCCTGATATCCTCTAAGTCAGCATTTGTCAAAGAACACACAAGACCACCTGTTTTAAGTGTTTTACCCGGGCGTAGCAAAGACATGGCAAAAAAAGCAAAAACTACCCTGCGACAGACTCTACAGACGACAGACCCGATAGGCGACAGACCTATTAAGGCGACAGACCTTTTGGGCGACAGATCTACTGAGTAAGACACATGCGGGAGACTAAACTCTACGCGGAAGACCAAGCCACCTACGGGAGACCTAAACCTAGTGCGAAAGGTGAATAGATAGGGCGACAGATGTATACTTACTGTCGATGAGATAAGCGAGAGACTCCTGGTGTGAGAGCGAAAGACTCTTTTTGACGAGAGAGCTGAAAAATGGGCGACAGACGGCTGCTCAGAGGTTTCTCGTGCGTTCTCTCGTTGGGTCCCAGCAGTTTATATAACCAGGACAGGGAATGCCAAACGTCACGCCTGATCACGTCTGTCGCAGAGTAGAATTTTTTCACTTGCAAAAAATACCAGAAGAAATCATAAAAAACAAAAAAGACTATTCACAGTGGGCTAAGGCCCAAAAAACACATATTTATACTCTCTTGGTTGGAGAAATCCAACAAGAGAGTGGGGAGCAATTGATATGACAAAGTCTACCCGTGTTGGGCCAGGCCCAATAGCATCAGAGGTCACCACGTGGCAAAAACTCACTGGTCAACGTGGCCTTCGACGATAGAGGCAAAGTGCGTCATCACACCAGTCGTTGAGCGACAAACCTACTGGTCCACGTGGCATTCGGCGACAGAGGTAAAGTGCGTCTTCGCACCTATCGCTAGGCGACAGACTCACAGTCTATCGCCTGCAATCATAACGACACACATGGAACGCATTACACCTATCGCTTGGCGACAGACTCCCAGTCCGTTGCCTACAGTCATAAGGCGACACGTGGCACATGACTTCGGCTCCCGCTAGCGACAGATCCCTGACGCCACAACGTGCCACGTGGTATGAATCTCTCGCCGGCGACAGGCTCCGAATGCTCCCGGTTTTCGAGGAACTTGTGTTATGTTGGGACACAAACTCTTAGCAAGATGAGGGTCAGCAAGATGAGGGACTTATCCTCAAGCAATTAACCTAGAATATTGGCCTATAAATAGGCCCCCAAGTACAATTTTTTTCTATAATTTTTGACAACTGGCTTTTACGCTTCCCAATACTGAAGAACTTTCTGCTGACTTAAGCATCGGAGTGTCTACGCAGTGAACCACCCCTGCGTCTCTCTGACTTTTCTTGTTTTACAGAAGCTTTTTGGAGACATGTGGAGACTAAGTACGAACATCGACGTCAGCATACCTTTATTGTTGTTTTGTGCAACAACAGTAACCAATAAAAAAAGATTAAATATACTACTTGAACCAATACTCAAAATTTTATGATGTTATTATTCATAATTAAAGTAAATGTGTCATACCTTATAGGATTAAAATTATAAAGTTATTTACTGGTAACATTTAAAATAAATAAACTTAATTATTAATTAATAAGATAAAAAAATTTCTTTAAATGTTACTAACAAAAAATTGGTACTGGCCAGATTTGCACTTTTAAAGGCAAAATCAATGTTCGACTTGTTTTTTAATCGAACCTTATTTGTTAGCCTAAACCCATTTAACAGGTTTAATGTTCAAATCCATCCAAAAGTCAGACGAATCTTAGAACTTGGATGAATAGTTTTGATAGAATATCATTTTATTGACGAGTAAAGTTAAAAAATATGTGATCTTTAAAAATAAATTTAAAATTTTTTATTAATATTTATTTTTAAAAATTTGTATATTTTTTAACTTTGATCATAAATAATGTGTTTGTGATTCAGTGACTGTCTATAAAAATGTGAAAATATCAAATCTTTATTTTTAAAGTTTTGTACATTTTATTAATATAAACTCACATAAAGGGGGGGGGGGGGGGGGGGGGAGGGAAGAAGGGAGATGAATGGCACATAAGATGTCCACAGAAATAATATATTTTTTGAGTTTCTTTTAGAAAATAAAGATTCAATTAATTAAAAAAATATTTTAGAAATTCAATTGAATATAATAAATATAATATTTTCTTAAATATTTTAATAAAAAAAGGAAAAAACTTAAAATGAATCGATCAGTTAGATACACACGTTCTAAAATGATAAATGTAATTATCAACATGGGGTAAACCTGCAATCGATCGCAATAAAAAAAAAAAATAATAAAGTGGAAACCTCAGGATTCTCAATATAGAATGGGACAAGCACAAGCCAACAACTTCACACTAAAAATAATCGTCCGGATAATACTCTTTTTGTCTCATTAAAATTGTTATTTATTGATAAAATACGTAGTTTTAAGAAGTTAAAGATTTTTTATATCATATCATATAAATGATTCAAATTGATCAAATTATTCTTAAAAATAATAGACATTAAACTTTTTAATGATTAAAATTGAAATATAATAAAAAATAAAAGTGAAAATATAATATTAAAATTTATTATTTGTTTCAATATGATATTTTTAATGAGACAATTTATTTAATTAAAAATAATAAATTTATTAAGACGGAAGAAATATTTAACAAAAGACGCAGCATCTACTAGTCTTTAATTATTTATTTTTGAATATAATAATAAATACAAAAGTAGGCAAGCAATTGAAAAGTGTGCACACGTTGTACGCCATCAAGGAAAAGACAGGTTGAAAGGTCAAAGCTACCAGCCCGAAGACTTCTGTTTTTCTTTTCTAACTACTGCGATCATCAGAAGAAAGGGCAAGAAAAGAAATTGACGGTTAAATTTTTTTTTTGGTCATTAAATTGACGGTTAATTTAAATGAATAATGAGTCAAATTTTTGATTAGATTGAAAAGAATAAAACGGTGATTAAAGGGTTATATTTTAAAACAAAATAATTAAAAAATTAAAATCAAATACGAAATAGTAATTTTTCTCCTCCCTATTTTTTTCGAAAGAATAGATCATTTGTCGTAATGCATTGATGTTGATTTTTTTGTGTAAATATTTTTTGATATTTGAAAGTTATTTTAAATTTTGATTAATTTAAAATAGTGTCGGATTGAATCTTATTTGAAAAAAATTTCTTTTAATATTATTTTTTTATTCACAAAATTCGACATTTTATTTAAATAACATAAAATTTTTTCACTTGTTCCGATAAATATTGGTGCATTGATGTTGATTGATGCATTAACAGAATTTTTTTGGGTGAAAAGTATAAAGCTTTTTCATTTTTATCTTATCGCCCTTAATTTGGTCCCACAGGCTGTGCACCATCGATAACATCTTGGACTAATAAAAGTGCCACCAACCCACCATCAATTTTTAGGAAAGGTTACGTAGTAAGTTATTATTAATGCACTATGTCATCGGTAAACTTAATTATTTCAGCTAATGAGATATTGGTTTGATGGTAAGGTGAAGGTCTTAAAATTTTGAAGTTTCAAGTTCAAATTTCACTAAATGTGAAATTTGTTTAGTTTGTTATTGTTTAGTTAGTTTGTTAAATATTGTTTAGTTAGTTTGTTAAATATTGTTATTGCGTTTACTAGTTCATCAAGTTATTTGTTCATGAAATGTAATATCTGATTATGATTGTAATTTTGAATGAAATGTACCCTTTAAAAAAAACTTAATTCTTTCAGACTTGACTAGACTCATGAATAAGTGCACCGACTCATCGGGATTTATATTATATAATATGATACAATATATTACAACACACTCAAAGTTTTTTTTATTCATAAGAAATAAAAAATAAAAAAAATCAAATTTTAAATTTAACTTTTTAACAAAAAATAATAATTATTAAATCGAGTTTTGATTATTCACTCGCAAAAAAATTTAGTATAATAAATTATGTACGAAAAAGATAGGTTCAAATATTTAAAATTTTTTTTATTTTTTAAATGTTATCAAGTTGAATAAAAAAAAGTAATTTTGTTCTATTTGGAATGTAGCCATGAAATCCATTATTTTTTGTATTAAAATATACATAGCTCTTATCTCTCTCTTCCACCAATACTTTATAACATATATACACGACAAAATAAACTATTTTGTATAATATGGCATTCCCTGTAAGCACTAAGCATGAATTTTCATATTTTATTATGTGAAGTTAATATGAGAAAAGATATATGACAAGTTAGGATGTCGGAATGGTAATTTATTTTGAGAATATATTGTCTTAAAGTTGGAGCAAAATTATTTTGAGAATATCTTGTGTTAAAGGGGGAATTTTCAAAAAATTTAACCTAATTTTTAAGGGGAGTACATATTTTGGTAACCACCTCATTTTTATATTTGCACCACACAAACAATTTATTGAATCTCGGTTAGTGACTTTTTTTATATATCTAGACTATACAGTACTACAAGAGATGTCACCACTTAATACTTCACTTTATCATAAAAGTACCAACTGACATCAGATCAATCTTACTCTGATACCAATATATATTATTACAGTCCAAGTACACAATATTTTACATAATTTCACACATTTTCATACACGTGAATTGGTTGGGCTATCTTCGATGCCTTTATTTCTCACTTTTAAAACACTAGTGAACAGTAAATACTGCTTTTCACTTTAATTTACATAAATGAAATTAATCACAAACAGTAATTTAATCATTCATATACATCCCCTGTCTAATATAACACGTAGTACTGTAAAAAAAAAGTCTGAACATATAAGGTAAACTAAATATACCTCCGAGATAAACAACAGCTACCTTGGGGTGCTCAATATGCAGTCACTAATTCTCGGATGATATATCCAATGGTCACTGGAAATACTTTGGAAGGATAAAATAATAGAATGAGCAAACCACGGCTCAATAAGAGAGTTGTATGCAAATTTTGATATCTCGAAGACTATATGCAGTAAAATCCTTAATTTCCTATTTGTATACTAGGCATACTAAAAAGGAAAGGATACTATAGTCGGCCGGAAAATTCAGATGGTGCATGGAAGGTATTTTGAAATACTTGTTTTATCCCGGAAACCCAGAGCAACTATAGGGAGTAAAATAAATTTTAATGTAAATTTCATTTAAATATTCACTACATATAAATATTTAATAAATTTGGGTAAAACAACTCATTTAATCATGTAAACAACACTTGAAAATAATTTGATTTCCACCATTGACGTCATCACTTTAAACATGTGTAACAGTAAAATAAACTGTTCAATTATTTCACCAATTCAGTGATAAAACAACACCGTAAACATTATATCTCAATAATTATCACCAAAACCAATAATAACACGTGGAATAATAGTGGAAATTAGGCAACGCCCTGATAATATCATGCTATAATAATTCTTATAAGGAGTAGTAATAATAAACACTTGAGATCTATGACCCTAGTCTATAAATGTCCTTGGTCGTACACTAAGCGGGTGACAACCGGCAGGTTGAAGACGGCTTAATGTCGACAACATTCACACATGATGAGTAACACATGAACACGTGAGCATGATATGGGGCCTAATAGTCTCAAAACAGTATTTACACAGTGATAAAACCTTTATGAAATTTAGTACACATAATAAAAATTTATTTAATCCATAAAGGAAAATTATAATAAAATAGTGAATATTACATTGAAAATAATTTATAAAATATTCACTATTCATCGGTTCACTTCACCAATCACACCGTTCATTATAAAACAAGTGGGATGAATTTTCTGTAGTTTAACCTTTACCGAAATCAGTATCATGAATATTTAATAAATACTTTTCGATAAATTCACCATTTATGGAAAATAATTAATTTATCTTTTTTAAGGCTAGGAGAAAATTCAATAATGCACTAAAATATTTTATAACATTTTTAGAAATATTTTCAATAAATTTTGGCAGCATAACGGCTGCCCGAGTCCTAGCCTCCTTGCACTTTCAGACACAATTTCACCAGCCAGAAAACCACAATTCCATAGCAATTTAGGGTAATTCAGTATTCAAATAATCTTATAAAATTCATAGAATGGAAAACATGCATTCGGATATCCCTACAAATTACCACACGCGTCTCTTACCTGTCTAGTGAGATCGTGCTACTCAACTGCACCATACGAACACTGAAATTCCCGAGCTACAATAAATTTCACCAAACTTATTAGCTTATTTAATCCTTATTTTTAAGCTATAATTTATACTAAAATACAGCCACATTGGATACTGCAAATATTTTTGCAGTATAAGTTCTATCGGTTATATAACATAACTTCTTTGTTTTGCTTCAAATTTTAAATTCGAGCATACCGGCAGACTCTTCGTAATTCCTATAGTCATAATCTACCCTCAAAATATCAAAACCAGCCATGAAATCAATCCCCTTCATCATGACTGAAAATTCACCATAGCCATTTTTTTATGGAATTTCATAATTCCAATTGCACCAAATTAGTTTCCTATGCTTAGTGATTCATTTGGCACCATTTATGTGCTTGAAACACCATGGAACCTTAAAATCCCATTCTTGGCCGAATGGGTCTCTCATGGTGAATTTTTATTTTCTAAAATTTAAACAAAACCATGACCAAAATCATGCTCACTACACTTAAAGGAATTGTTTTATGCCATTAAACTCAAGAAAACACAAGCATAGGAAGACTTACCAAGCTTGGCTGAATCTTTGGGGACTTGGTTCTCCTTGTATAGTGCTTGATAGGTTGAACTATGGGTGTAGGATTGCAGAGGAGAGAGAGAAGATAAATTTTGGTATAGATTTCTTGTTGAAATTCTAAGTAATTTGTAAGTTATTTTAGTTGGAAAAATTTCTTTCTTTCTTCAAGTGAGAATGGTGTGGGAGTGAGCTAAAGTGAAGATGAATAGTAACCATTCAGCAGTTGACAGAAATAAAGGGAGTTCTGGAACATTTGCCAAATGATCAAAATGCCCTTGGTTATTAAAATTTTAGACGATTTTGCCCTTACCAGTCCGTTGGCATAAAAACCTTGTAAAGGGGCTTCAAAAATTTTGATTCCAATTCCAAATGGTCATATTAATCATATCTAGATGATTGGGAGTGGTTTCGTTGATTCACGGTGCACGAATAATGAGAAATTATAATTTTACCCTTGCAACCCAACAACGAAAATTTCTGCTTTTGTGACCATTTCGACAATTCCGTTGACACCATGTTAAAGTAATTTTTATGTAGAATAACATGATATTTTTACTTTGTCTCAATTCATTTAGGTTTGGGAGAAATTTACGAAAATACCCTCGGGATGTATCTGTCATTTTCAATTTGTTTCTCATATTTCACAAAATAATGTAACTTTGGTATTTTGACTTCCAAATCACTACAATATAATTATTTAACCTTCAAAAATTTATTTCTCAGTCATAGCATCATCCGGGCATTGAAATCTAAGTGGAGCCCACGCGGCTCTTTACTTAATATTTATAAAAATATACAAAGATAATTTTATTTATTAATTAAAATATATATATATATATCCGTACATGTACAATACAAAATAATGAGTTCTCATATATTAATATTTATATTTACCGGTTTATTAAGTTATATGTTTATTGGTTGTAATATGCTAATTATGATTGCAATTTTGAAACAAAAATACATTACTAAAAAAAAATAAATTGATATATTTGTTTTGAAATGACAAATATTTAAGCATATTTAAATGTATGATCTATAATGTAAATTTGCTCATATAAATTGAAATTTTTACAAACCATATCACGAGCTTTGTATCAATTAAAGATCATAATTTAAATGATTATCTTTAATTGGTCTTAATTTATTTAGATATTAATTTTGGATATTATACTTAGTAATTTTCTCATAGAATTATTGAAAATGTATTTAGAAAATTAATTGGTAAAATTATAAGCTTAATTTCATGCAATTAAAATTGTATAAGGCATAAAAGAAATTGAAAAATAAGAAAAATTGATATTTTAGAGAATTATATTTGTCCATAATTTAAAATTAAGGCAAATGGATAGATCTCCTCCTTGATGGCATTGATCCCTCAAAACATAAAAGCCTCTCCGAACAGAGGGATCTATCCCCCTCAAGGGAGGCATAGATCCTCGAGGCTAAAATAACCTTCTTTCCCTTGTTTTTTAACAGAGGGATCGATACCCTTCAAGGGGGACATCGATCCTTTAGGCTGTTTTTCTTTACTTTTCTGCACAAGGATCAATCCCATATAAGAGAGGCATCAATCCCCCTAAAGTCAAAGAGCTTCAATGACTATTTCTTTGTATCTTCCAATAGGCATTTTTCTCTCCAATAGCAAAATTCATCATGTCACCTATAAAAGGGAGTTTTCAAGTGATGAGAAGAAAGAGCAACAATTCTACATCGCCTATTATACTCATATCAAGTCTTCACTTGTAAGCAAATTTTCGTTGTACAATCATCAAGAGAGCTTATCTTGTAATCACATAACCTTTATAAAGGTTATTAGATTACAAAATTTGTTTACGCACACTTAGTTCTTCTAATCAATGGGAGAGATACCCTTGAGAGATTGAATTTATGAGAGTTGGGTAGCCACTTGCTAAGTGAGGTTAAGGTTTCTTCCTAAGCGACAAAAAAAAGTGTAAGAGATCTTACCAACCTTGAAGAGGTGTGTCACTTCATATAGTAGAATCGGTAGCCTTGATGAAAAGCTCAAAGGGAGAGTAGTAGGCTTGAAATTAGCTTAATCTCTATAAAAATTGTATTTGCATTCTCTTTCCCTTAAACTCCTTACTTTAAGCATTTGAATTTTATATCTTTTGTGCTTGATTGTGTGAATTGGTAGAAAATTAACTTAAGGTAGAGATTTTAGTATAAAATCGATTCAACCCCTCTCATTTGAGTTAACAATTGATATCAGAGCTTAGGCTCTAAATTTGTAAAGGATTAAACCCTTTAGAGTTAAACGATTCGAGATGACTCAAACTAATGTAACAACTACTTTAGGTGGAAAAGGACACTTTACTCTTGACCTCCCATATTTAATGGAAAAAAATTACTCTTATTGGAAAACCAAAATGATGTTTGTGCAAGTAAATGATTATGATGTGGGGTGGACAATAGTTAGAGGTCCTCAAATTCCTAAAAAGAAAGTAGATGGAATTGAGATTCTAAAGAATGAGGAAGAATGGGATGCTACTGATATAAGAATAGCACAATTGAATGCCAAAGCAATTTGCACACTCTTTTGTGCATTAGGTCCTATGGATAACTTATGGAACTATAGTTGTGAACACTAACATTTAGGGACCCAAAGCCATTTAGGTACCAAAGAGAAAATGAATGTCTTATGTTGTAGGTGTGTCAGAGTATAGAGTTGTAAAGAAATTATGAAGATTGACTGTTCTAGACACTTATATGGAATTTTGTTTCGTATTCAAAGGATTGCTCAAATTGAACTTAAGGAAATATGGCAAAGCACTCTCAAACAAAGTAGCATTGTTTGTGTGAATCTTATGCTATTAATTCTTGTACATGCTCAAATTCGTTATGTGCTTTGATGTGATAATTTATTGATAATGTTTGATGCATTTTGAATGAGTTATGTGAGTTTGTAAACTCTTGTGATGAGGTGGTGCTAAATTGGATTGTTTGTGATTTAAGCAAGTTTTATATGTGGTGATAATATGATTACTTCTTTAAACATGCCAAGTGTTCAAAGTATGCAAAATACCTCTTGAGAGCCTTACTGAGAAATATTTACATTGTGATATGTATGGTGTATTGTATACATGGATGTTATTTTGATGGAATCTTTGTTTAAAAGTTATGAGAATAATATTGTTATTGTTAAATTTCTACTACTACTACTACTACTACTACTACTACTACTACTACTAATAATAATAATAATAATAATAATAATTTGTGAATAGTAAATAACAATAGAAAAAAAGAACATAACGAAGAAGGAACTCAAAAGAACTACATTATTAATATAGTAACTTACATAAAAAAGTACATGGAACACCCTATTATATAGGTAGTGTAGACAATATATGGAAAATAATAATGAGAGAGATTTTAGAGATTACAACTAATTATGAATGATATACTATTCCAATAAATGTTTAGATGCTATCTTGATTATCAGAATCTTCTTCAGTACGCTCCCTCAAGTTGAGCCACGAAATAGGGGTTTGGAGTGGTCAACTTGAAGAGAAGTACATAAGTGAACTCCAATAAATCTTCCTATGTATAATCACTTTGTAAGAATGATTTGAAGTGAAGGAGATGATGATGAACCCTTATAAGAGCAATTTGATTTGAAGGAGGTGCTAGACCTTCGTAGGAGTAAAGGAGGAGATGCTGGACCTTTGTAGAAGCAAAAGAAGAGGTGTATGGCCTTTTTGAATAGCTTGAAAAATATTTAGAGATGGTATTTTCCATTGGAGAAGAAAAAAATTTGAAGATTGCATATGCCATTGGAAAGTATAAATTTGGAGACAACATTTGCCATGGAAAAGAAAGAAAAACAATTAAAGATGGCGTATGCCATTGAAAAAGATAAAATTTGAGGTAGCATTAGATATTGAAAAGAAATTGGAGATGGTGTTAGCATTTGAAGAAGAAAAAAAAAAGAAATTTGAGGATGGCGTTAGCCATTGGAGAAATAAAAATTGTATGAAGCTTAGCTTGGTGTTTTGGCGTTAGCCATTGGAGAAACAAAAATTGTATGAAGCTTAGCCTAGTGTTTTGCGAATGACATTGCTTTTAGAGATGGTGGTAGTCATGAAAGAAAAAAGAAATATATAAAGATGGAGAAGAAAAAAATTATTTTGCCCGTTAGAGCTTAGGCTTTGATGCCATGTTAAATTTATAATAATAATGATTTGTGAATAGAAAATAACAATAGAAAAGAAAGAAAATGAAGAAAGGTTCAACCATGATGGCCTACACCAACAAAGAAACTCAAAGAACTGCATTATTAATATAGTAACTTATATAATAGAGTACATGGAATTTTATATAGGTAGTGTAGACAATAAATAAAAATAATAATGAGAGAGATTTTAGAAAT
This sequence comes from Heritiera fomes, assembly GCA_032173925.1. Classification (NCBI taxonomy): domain Eukaryota; kingdom Viridiplantae; phylum Streptophyta; class Magnoliopsida; order Malvales; family Malvaceae; genus Heritiera; species Heritiera fomes. The sequence continues at coordinate 18,972,986 of JAPDPM010000001.1, read as the reverse complement.
TACAACTAATTATGAACGATATATGTAACATTCCATTATATATAGTGATTATCGATACTTTCATATTCAATTCAATTGGTTGGGCTGTCTGCAGTGCCTTTATACCATTCACTTACTATAATAATAATTTTTTATATAAAATCTATCTATAACTAATTATTAATATTTACATTAATAGTATTTCCTTTAGTACATTTCACTAACATTTACATCCCCGTATATAAATTATATAAAAGTAGTACTGTACATAAATGTCTGAATATATAAAAATAAAATATACCTCCACAATCTAGCAACTGTTGCCTGAGGGAACTAGGAGTGTGCCACTCAGTGGAACGATATATCACTGAAGATAATCTGTGATGAGGGGAAAAGGGGGTGAGCTTAATACCAATAAGAAATTCGTATGCAAGAACTAAAACTATAAAATCTATATGCATAAAATCATTTAATTCCTAGTAGTACACTAAAGAACATTTTAGGAAGGATACTATAGTCGGTTAGGTATCCGAATAAAGTATGAGAGGATACTTTGAAGTACCTTTCATGTCTTGGTCCCTAATTCGGACTATGAGGAGTAAACGTTGAAAATGATACAAATATCAACATAAAATCATTAAATATATCTTATGCAATCCTTCAGCTGATAAACAATATATAAAACAATTTATTTAAGTAGTTCTATAAAAAAATTTCAGTATAAAATTCGGTAAATAGATCAATAACACTTTAGTATCATAATATAAAGCAATACGTTCAGTACTTTCAATTATAATCAGTATAAAATCCAATTTAGTAAAACAATACAGTGGAGACCAAGCAACACTGAATGGATATCATGCTATAATAGTATCCCAAGAAGGGAGAAACAGTAACACTAAGACATATGACCCTAGTCACAGTAGTGTCCATAGTGTGCATTGATTAGGTGACAGTTGGGACACTGATGATATGATCTGTATCAATCAGCAAATAGTATAGTAACAGTAATAGTCAGTCAGCATGATACGGGGCCTCAAGTCTTAAAACAATTTAGAGGCTGTATAAATACCATTAAAGAAAAAAATTTTCAATGATAAAACCTTCAATCAATCCATAAAAGCATATATGGGAAACATAAGTAGTTCAAGAATAAAAATTCATAAAATATTCACAGTTCAATATCTAGTTCTAAAACTATTATATTATCTGTAATAAAGTTATAAAAATATGCAAGTACTCTTACATGCACAAAATTCGATAACGTGAATACTTAAATATATAATTTCGGAGTTCAGTAAAAATATGGAATTTCAATGAATATGATAAAATTAACTTAATAAATCTTTCATTTCTAACATTTAAAGATGTCAAAATATGATTCTATAATTTTATTAGAATTTTTTGAAAGTATAACGATCGTTTCTAACCTAGCCCTCTGCAGTGAAAACACAATTTAAAAATATTATTTATACCAACAGCAGTTCACAATTCCAATGCATTTCAACCCAAAACAATTCCATAAAATCAATTTCAAGATCAACATGCATTCACAATATCCTTATGTCTTCCATATTCATCTTTTACCTTTTGGTTTCTATCGAAATGGCTGATAGCACCACGTGACTATACTCACTCTCGGGCTACAAGACATTATGAAAACACTATTATTTCATTGCACTTCAATTATAATTAATTATTTTCTCATTAAAATCGATCACATTGTCTACTGTAGTCACTAAACTAGTTTAATTTACATCGGTGCTAAAATTGCAACTATGCCAAAATCAACTCTATTTTCGATTCCGATTACACTGGTAGTCTTGCCTTAATTTATACAGTATTATGGGACCTAAAACACATCAAATTGGGAACCATTACTAGGTCCCCTTCTCATGGCTGAATACTTCATGGAGAAATTCATTAAGCTTTTCAACAATTTAAGCCTTATTTCATGCTTTATCATTATTCTTGATTCCTTTTACATCATTTTCATGCATCAAACACCATTATTCATGAACATTTCATCATGGTTGAAACCCAAAGGGAACATTGAAGTGGTTTTGATTCAATCCATGGCCAAAGTCAAGCTTATACACCTTAAATATATCACTTACTAACATTAAATCATAAAGGAAATTTAAGCCTGATGATACCTTGTTGTGGCTGAATTCAAGAAGGAATCATTCACCTTGATTTTGTTCACTTCACACTTAAATATTGGTATGGGCTTGTAGATCACTAAATTTGGGACAAGTTTACAAAAGAAATTTTTCAGTTTTAAGGTGGTTATTTTCTCACTAACTTATCAATGGTGGAATGATGAGAGGTTGAAGAAGGTGTGGACGGCCCCTTTAAGAAATATGTAAAAATTTCTTTTAAATTATCTTACTTGCAAAATTACCAAAATACCTATATACTTATTGATTTTGGACAATTTTGCTATTAAAAATTTAACTCCAAAATATTTTATTTCATCATTAAATATTAGTATTGAACATATTCTAATGAATGAATGGGGTTTTATTAAGGTTTGACTGGTCGTGTTAAGGCCCAGCCTATTTCAGTAGGCTGTTGGTTGGTATCCCCTAGGCACTCCGGCCCCAGGTTTACCTTGACTCAACCGCATTATCCGCTTTGGGGTGCACCCATAAGCCACTGCCCCTCACGGCTTTGTCGAAGTGTGCCCTTAGGCCAACCACAACTCCAATTCGGGTCCCCAGAGATTCGAACTTAGGACTCTTAGGTACCTAAGCCTTACACTCATGGTACCATTTGTTCCCTAGGCCTAATAGTTAGCATGTCTCAACACTTGCAAAAGGTTAAGGGTTCGAGACATGCGGACGTGAATTGTGGTGTTATTCCTCGATAAAACTGTGAGGGGCCTATGGGGCTTCCAAAGCGAACAGTACGGATGAGTAAGGTACTGGGGTGGTAAATCTCTGGTTAACGGAGATCCAGGCACTCCCGGTCCTTACAATAAAAAGCGTGTTTTACTATCAAGGCCCAGCCCGTATCACCAGGCCGTCAGCTAGCTTCCCCTAGGCCCTCTAGCCTCAGGTTTACCTTAAGGCCTAATGGTTAGCATGTCTCAACACTTGCAAGAGGTCAAGGGTTTGAGACATGTGGATGCGAATTGGGGTGTTATTCCCCGATAAAGCCGTGAGGGGCCTAGGGGGCTTTCAAAGTGGACAGTGTGGTTGAGTCAAGGTAAACCTGGGGGTGGAGGGCCTAGGGGATGCCAGCCGACGGCCTGGGGATACGGGCTAGGCCTTGACAGGCAATAAGATTAAAATTACCAAAATACCCCTATTGAGTAAATCGCATAAATTTATTACTTTACATATAATTCAATCTATTTATTGACATGGTACAAAACTTATTTACACGTAGATTATCATAGTTCAATCAGTTGGTTAAAAGTCAATTTAGTTTGACCATTATTTATGAAAATTCTTCGGACTGATGTCCTTAATCGTCATTTTCTAATTTGTTTGCACACCTCCCAGAAACAACTTAAATATAGGATTTTGGGTCCTGGATTTTTACCATAGGTTTATTTGACTCTTCTTTCTAAGTTTACCAAGTCTCCCGTCCATCTTGGCACTATAGGGCTTATGGGACCTACCACGCTGTTTCCTTTTATACTTGCGAAATACACAGGAATATAACAGTACCAGAATATGTGATTCTCACATCCTCCCCACCTTATGAAATTTGGTCTTCCAAATTTAATCGAGCCAATCACTGAAATAGCTCTAAATACTTTTTTTCATCAAACTCTCTAATTCCTATGTAGCTTTTTCAGCTAAATGGTATTGCTAGAGTACTTTTACCAAAAGAATAGTCTTAGACCGTAGCACCTTTTCTTCTAATCTAAAATTCGAATAGGCGTTTCTATGTAACTTATATTCTCCTTGTCTCTAGTGGTTCGTATTGAATTACGTGAGATGGATCTAGATGGTACTTTCTCAACATTGATACGTGGAAGACATTATGCACTCCGGATAGTTTTGGTGGTAGTGCTAGTTGATAAGCTATGTTACTTGAGAAGTCTTATACGTATAACAGTACCAAAATATGTGATTCTCACATCCTCCCCACCTTAGGAAATTTGGTCTTCCAAATTTAATTGAACCAATCACTGAAATAGCTTTAAATACTTTTTTTCGTCAAATTCTCTAATTCCCATGTAGCTTCTTTAGCTAAATGGTATTGCCAGAGTACTTTTACCAAAAGAATAGTCTTAGACCGTAGCACCTTTTCTTCTGATCTAAAATTCGAATAGGCTTTTCTACGTAACTTATATTCTCCTTATCTCTAGTAGTTCGTATTGAATTATGTGAGATGGATCTGAATGATAATTTCTCAACATTGATACGTGGAAGACATTATGCACTCCGGATAGTTTTGGTAGTAGTGCTAGTTGATAAGCTACGTTTCCTACGCAGTCTACGATCTTGAATGGTCCGATATACTAAAGACTTAATTTACCTATCTTTCCAAATCGCATGATGCCTTTAGAAGGTGAGACTTTCAAGAATACTGAATCTCCAACAGAAAACTCCAAAGGTAGGCGCATGCTATCAACATAACTCTTCTATCGACTCTGAGCAATCTTTAATCTATCACAAATAAGCTGCACATCCCTGGAAGCTTACTCAATCAAATTGGGAGTTAATATTTTTTGATCACCCACTTCTTCCCAACCGATTGGAGATTGGCACTGTTTGCATTAAAGAGCCTCATATGGTGGCATACCGATACTAGAAAGGTAACATTATTATAGGCGAATTTCACCAGTAGCAAGTGATCGTCCCAAAAGCCTTTAAAATCCAGTGCACATGCTTTCAACATATCCTCGAGCATCTGGATGGTGTGCTCGAACTGATCATTAAGCTACGGATGGAAAGCGATGCTAAAATTCAGTCGAGATCCTATGGCATTTTGAAATTGCTCCCAGAAATGAAAGGTAAACCTGGAATCCCTATCAAAAGTAATACTCACTGGAACCCCATGCAGTCTAACAATTTTCCCGACATATAAATCGACTAAGGCACTAAGGGAACTAGAGGATTTAATGGCAAGGAAATGGGTGGATTTTGTCAATTTGTCTATAATCACCGAAATTGCATCATGATTCCTTCGGGTCTTTTTAGCAAACCGTTAATGAAGTCCATAGTTATGTGCTCCTATTGTCACATCGGGATTGGTAGAGGCTATAATAATCCTGTAGGTTTCAGATGTTCTATCTTCACCTCTTAACATGTGAGACATCTAGCAACAAACTCCGTAATGTCCCATTTCATTCTAGGCCACCAATACACCCTATGCAGATTATGATACATTATATTATTGCCTAGATGTAAAGTGTATCGAGATGTATGACCCTTTGTCAGAATCAGATCCTTTAGCTATCGATCCTCGAGAATATAGATTCTACCCCTAAACCTCAGTATACCATCAATACCAATCCCAAAATTAGATTGACTACCCATTTGCACTCAAATGACAATCTCTATACGGTTTGTGTCATGCCTCTAAGCATTTCGGATTCTATCTATTAAATCTGGCTCAATTCGGAGACTAGTAATGAAACCATACCTCTCAAAAGAGATAACATTCAAGCTAAGGCTCAATAACTACTCTAGCAGATCATGCTTCCGAATCATCATGTAAGAAACTGTACCAATGTGCTTTCTGCTCAAAGCATCTGCCATCATATTTCTTTCCCTGAGTGGTACAAGATCTCACAGTCATAATCTTTCAACAGCTCTATCCATATACGCTATCTCATGTTTAATTCACGTTTTGAGAACACATACTTGAGGCTTTTTCTGATCTACGTATACCTAGAATTTCTCTCCATAAAGATAGTGTTGCCACATCTTCAATGCAAATACCACAGCAGCTAATTCCAAGTCATATGTGGGATAATTCTTCTCGTGCTCCTTTAGCTGTCTAGAACCATAAGCAATCATTTTCCCATTCTGCATAAGTACACATCCCAAACCCAATGCGGAAGTGGAAGACCACCAGCGACCGCAAGAGGCGGAGAGAAAAAAACAGAAGTGAAGCGGAGAAGAACTGAGAGGAAAAGAGAAAGGGAGATAGGCGGTGCCGGTCGATTCAGGCACTACCATCGCCATCACCACTCTCGCCACCGACGAAGGTCGACCAAGGTGAAGGTGACCAGCGGTGAAGAAGAAAACGGCGGAGGGAGGAGAAAAGAGGAAGAGAAGAGGCCGAAACCCAAGCCCCTAGATCCGACGCCGTCGCCGGTGATAGGGAGAAACAGAGGCCAGATCCGGCATCCTTGTAACTAGACCTGGCAATTCGTGTCAAAAATTCATTTTCGTGTCATGTAAAACCGTGTTCGTGTCGTGTTCGTGTCGTGTATTCTTGTCAAAAATTCGTGTCAACACAGAAAACTTAAAATGTTATTTTTAGCTTTTACCACATTCATATATTAATTTTACTTAATTTTAACCCCGTGTCATCTCGTGTCATTTATTCGTGTCGTGTTCGTGTCGTGTCTAAGATTGCCAGGTCTACCTGTAACGTCCGCCAACTGTGGGAAGCATGAACCAGCGAAAATGGTGGCTGCCGGTGGCCAAATCGGCGGGATGGGTCTGAACCGGTCCGAACCGGTTCAGACCAGAAAAGGAAAAAGGAAGAAAAGAAAAAAAGAAAAAGAAAAAGAAAAAGAAAAAGAAAAGAGAAGAAAAAGAAAAAGAAAAAGAAAGAAAAAGAGAGAAAAGAAAATTTTCGAAATTCAAAAATCTCAGAAATTCGGAGATCCATGAAATTCGGTAGGAAATTACGAAAATTATTTCGATTATTTAATTAAATAAATTATTTGTGAAAATTCTAAAATGTTAGAATTTGGTTTCCAAAAATTATTCTAGGCGAACGAAAGGATGGAATCAGAAAAGATGGAGTACGGGTGCAACCGATAACGCGAAAGTCGCTGACCTGGAAAAGGTAAGGGATGCATGTGCAGCACTGTAAGGATATTCAATCTGCATGATTTTAATTATGAAATATTTTATGAAAATATTTATGAAAATATTGCGATGAATTATTGGCTGGAAATTTGTGATGATGTACTGGCTGGTATTATAAACTTTATTTTCCGTGCAGGAGGCTAGTCAATGGCAGCCGTTATGTTGCCGAAAATTTTTAGAAAATTACGTAAAATCATATTAAATGATTTTATTTTCGAAAATCGATATTCAAGCACGAAAAATGAGAAAATTATTAATTTTCATAAAACATGAATATAATGTGATTTAATTTTAAAACATTCATGTTATCGAGAACGGTGATAATGAAATCACCGAAAATTCTCTTGATATGTAAATTACACGAAATACGAGGTAGAAAATGAAAAGAAATAAAGTGAATATTTTTATAAATATTTTATAAATATTCACTAAATGGTTTTGAGACTAGTTGGCCCCTCTATCATGCCGATATGTAATACGTGATATGTGATATGTGATATGTAACATGTGATATGTGATATGTAGTCCCTACCGACACCTAATCAGTGATCTGCCGGGGACAATTATAGACTATGGCCATAGATCTGACATGATTACTTTATACCTTTGGGTATTATTGCATGATAGGACTCGGTGATTGCCATTATCTCCATATATGATTTATGATATGTGAAATGAAAATGTTTTTACGATATGTGACATGTAAAATGAACATGTTTTATATGATATGAGAAGAAAATGAAATGATTTATAGCATTTTTATAAAAAATGCTCATTTCAATACTAATTTTAGTACTACGAGATGATTTTCATATGACATGTAATATGAATATATAATATGTTTTCAAAAGGAAAGAGGAGGAAAATAAATCTAATATTCTTATTTTAATTTTAAATTGACTATTAGATTTAAACGATATATATGTCATACAAAAAGGATTTAATAGCTTATTTTGCTATTTAAAGTACTGTACTAGTTATGATTGTACAGTAAAACATGAAACGAGTTTTAAATGAGAATGATGATGATTTGAGTAATATTCTTTTCAAAGAATATATGAAAGTTATTTTATTTAATGCTCTATTTCATAAAAGCATTATCTTGAAAAGTATATGAAAATGATATGGAATAAAAAGGAAAAAGATATTTTATTTCAAACGAAATAAAATTACTCCCTACAGTTGCTTCTAGGTTCCGGGACAAGACAGGTATTTCAAAATACCTACCTTACTCCATCTGGATCCCTAGCCGACTGTAGTATCCTTCCTACATATGTGCCTAGAGCCCCTATAGGAAAAATGAAAAAGTTTTTCAGCATATAGATAGCTGAGTATCAAGTGAGGCATATAATTCCCTTACTGAGCCGTGGTTTGCTCACCCTTAATTTTAACATTTCAGGTTTTCGAAGACTGAGAGTCTGACACCTAAAGGATTTCGGCTGCGCATTTGGGGATGATGCGACAGCTTGATTTATTTAATAAGGTATGATCATTTATTTTCTGTATTTAGACTTACTTACAGTACTACTTCCTTATGAAGTAAGATAGGGGATGTAATTCATATTATAATTTAATATGGAATTGTTTATGTGTAAAAGAAAAGTAAAGCATCGCAGACAGCCCAACCAAATAAGATGTATAGAATAAGGTGAAAAAATAGGATCACGGGCTGTGACATAATATCTAGCTAGACCCAAGAAACTCCATAACTCCGTCATTATCTTCGGTCTTTCCCACTGTACAATGGCTTCTATTTTAGACGGATCAACAGACACCTCGTCTTTAGACACCATGTGCTCTAGAAATGTAATATGATCTAGCCACAATTCACACTTACTAAACTTGGCATAAAGCTTCTGGTCTTTGAGGATCTGTCGGAAAATATAGAGATGTTGCTCATGTTCCTTTGATGACTTGGAATACACTAAGATGTCATCGATAAAGACAATGACAAACTTATCCAGGTATGGTTTGAACACCTTATTCATCAGGCTCATAAAAGCTGCACAGGCATTAATCAATCTAAAAGGCATCACCAAAAATTCGTAATGACCATACCGAGTCCAAAATGAAGTTTTAGGCATATCAGCTTCTTGGATTTTCAACTGATGATACTCCGATCGGATGTCAATCTTGGAAAACACCTGAGCACTCCTGAGCTGATCAAAGAGATCATTGATCCTAGGTAAGGGATATTTATTATTAATGGTAACCTTATTAAGCAAGCAGTAATCTATGCAAAGTTACAAGTTACCATCCTTTTTCCAAACGAACAGAACCGGTATACCCCATGGAGAGACACTGGGGTGAATGAAGCCTTTGTCTAACAACTCCTGGAGCTGCTTTTTAAGTTCCTTCAGCTCTACTAATGCCATCCGGTATGGTGGTTTAAAAATAGGCACCGTACCAGGTACCAAGTCAATAGTAAATTCAATATCTCGATCTGGTGGTAATCTTGGTAGTTCATCTGAAAACACGTCGGGGAAATCCCTGACTACAAGAATCTCATGCAACTTTGGACGTTGTTTTTCTATGTCCTCCACATATGCAATAAATCCTTCAATCGCATCAATACAACACTCAAACAATTTAATAATAAATATTTTACTTTCATTACTTACCTAACAATTTTACAATATAATGTTCAAGATAAGAGAAGGTTATAATATATTATTCTAATATATGTTTAGATGTTGTCTCAATTATCAGAATCTTATCCAATACTTATGCTGTGAAGACCGAGAATTTTCTAAATAAATATAAGGTATCCGGAAAATTTTAATTTGGAGAAATTGAAATCCAAATTAAATAAGAATGAAATTTGGAAAAAAAATAATATAAATTTGGATATCAAGAAATCCAAATTTAATTTGAAATAAAGATATGTAATTTTATATATATTTATATAAGGTTGTTATATAAATATATTCTTAAATAAATGTATACATTCATATATGGAATATATGTATACATCATATATTAAAATACCATTTTATATCATTGAATATATATATATATATATACGTAAATTTTTGTACATTTATGTGTATATATATATATATATATATATAAAATATATATGAAATATATATATATATATATAGTAATTTAAAGTAAAGTATACATATATAAATGGTTTATATATGAAATATATATTATATATAAATATAATATATATGAATTATATGTATAGTATTTTAAATTTAAAATGTATAGATTTATACATGTATATATAATTGATACAGATTTTATATATGCATATCTATATATATTTAATTATATGATATATTTATATATATAAATATAAAAGATAAATATTATAAATATTATAATTATAAATATATTTTATAATTATAAAAAAAAATTGGAATTTAGAAGCGGGAATCGGGATACCCGATTCCCAGCTTCTTCTTTCTCCTCTGTTATAGACAGAGCAGAAAGACAAATAAAACCGTCGGCCCCCTGTCGAACAAGAGAGAAGGAGAAAGAGAGGAGGAGCGAGCTGCCACCGGTCAATGGGAGGAGTAGAAGACCACCGGCGACCGCAAGGGGCGGAGAAAAGAGAAGATCTTGGAACCAGAAGCGAGAGAAGCGAAGGCCAAAAAGAGAAAAAGGAAACCGGCGATGCCGCCGATCTGGGCGTCGCCACCCCAACCCCGAGCTCGGCGGAGCTGAGGGGAAGAAAAGGAAGGCCACCAACGAGGCAGAGGAAGGCGGAGGGAGGAAGAAACGGAGGAGAAAAGAGCCGAAACCCACGCCGCAAGATCCGGCGTTGTCGCCGGTGATGGGGCGAAACCGAGGCCAGATTCGGCTTTGTGGCAACCTCGGCAAGCTGTTGGGTGGCCGAATCGCCGGAATGGGTTACCGTCGGTGGCTGAATCGGCCAAGCAAAGACTGAACCGGCGGAACCGGTCCAACCCGATCCGACCCGCCTGACCCGGTCAACCCGACCTGACCCGATTTGACCCGGTCAACCCGACCCGACCCGGCCAGGGAAAAAAAAGAGAAAAAAGAAAAGAAAAAGAAAGGAAAAAGAAGAAAAGAAAAGAAAAAGAGAAAGAAGGAGAAAGAAAAAGAAAAGAAAAAAAAGGAAAAAGGAAAAGGAAAAGAGAAGAAGAAGACAAGAAAGAAAAGGTAAGGAAAAAATTGAGGAAAAATAAATTGATAATATTTATTAAATAATTTTGTTGTTATATTGATGTAAGTGCATTGATATTAAAATTGTAGCAAAACGGAAATGAGACGAATGATGGAGTTCGGCAAGGCTCGAAAATCAGAAAGTGCGCTAAGCTTGGCGAATAGGTAAGATACTTTTATAAAGCATTAGTAGCATTGTATTGTATGTGGGATTTATGATCTTATATAATGGTCTAATGCAATGATTTTAATGGAATTATGATTTTTTTTATATGATGAATTGATTTAATTGATGTTAAAAATGCTAAGAGGACCCACAATTGATGGTGGGGGTCTTAGTAAGAGATAAAGAAAATGTGAGAATCAACGGCTGTAATTATAAACTATTTTTCGTGCAGGAGGCTTAGTAAAAATTAAGCCGTTATGTTGCCGAAATTTTTAGGAAAATATCTGAGGAAAAAGATTAAGTTTCTCACATAAATGGAATCTTGGAGATAATTATTGAAAATAAATATTAAAAGGATTTTATGGTATTACTGAAAGAGTTTGATATTGAAATCGATGAGAAGATAGATCGTTGAAAACGATAATGTGATAAATTATATGGTTTAAACCTTATAGAATTGATAAATCAAGTAATTTTAATATCACAAATGGTATCAAGTTGAGATTGAGGTGAAATCATTTATTAGACGGATCACTGATAAAAGTGACGATGATTATAGGATACAACTTAAAAGAGAAAAAAAATTGAAGTTGTGATTTAGACGGTCAAATGATAGAAGTGCAGAATTATCAATCGAGTGATGATTATGGAATTGATAGATTCAAATAAACGGACCGTCTTAGTGGTATGAACTAAGATTTTTGCAATAATATGCATAGTCGCAAGACGACTTAAATGATTGAAACACTGTTGATAGTGGAAATTTGGCAAATCCTTTTAAGTGGTAAATTGCCAATCAAAGAATTGAATTGAGGACATTTTATAGATAATTCTAGCATGATATTACATTCTACAGGCCATATGAAAAGTGAATTGAGGATTGTGATATGATTTTATGATAGTGAATGAAATTGAATCGCAAGTCGAAAATTCTGAATATGTACCAATAGGTCAAACCATAAATGGATTTGATAAGCGATTATTGATCTTGTGGTTCTATGATCCTCGATGTCGACTCTGAAATAGATATCGAATGAGGATATTAGTAATTCATAATTTCAGTATCCTGATGGCTATATGGAAACATGATATTTAGATGCTCATAGATACTAAGAGGATTCACACTGATGATGTGGTTCTAGTATCGATAATAAAATGTACAAATGATTATTATAGTCGATAATTATCGAAAAAGGATATTGAATACCGAATGGTTTGAATACCAAGTGATCTGGTTATTAAATAAATTGAGTATTGAACAATCTGAATACCGAATGAAATGAATCTTGAATGATTTGAATAATGATTTTCTGATTTGACAGAAAGAAAGTCTTGAAATCGAATAATTGATGGTGATAAGTTAAATGAATCGCTTCAGCGTATTTGATGAAAATATTACCGAAGTTGCATACTGAAATGTTTTATAGCATCGCATTTAAGCATGCCTTCTTATAACTTGAAGCATTATAATAATGTTTATATGAATACTGAAAAGTATTGATTTGTTTTGAAATGAAAGTATATGGTAGATATATATATTTTGATATATGAAGTCTCATACAGAATTTTACCATATGCTTTACATGATATTGAAAAGAAAGCTATAGATTTAAATGTTTTATGAGACTGTAGGCACCCTAAAAGAATGAAATTCAATAAAGCATAGTGGAAACCGCCTAATTGGAGCTTTGCTCATTAGGCAGAGAGATGCTTGTCCGACAATAGTCGTGGACAGGTCTCAGTCACGCCTGATCAGTGGGGCTGAGAGAGATGAGGTCTATGGCCATAGATAGCGCCCTAGTTGGTTTCCAGGGGACGATGACATGATTTTCACTGCTAGCTATAGTGATTTAAGTCTTTATTGATATAGAGATGATAGGGATCTAGCCTAGTCTCTAACCTATATGATATGAAGTCTAGAGTATGATTTTATTGATATGAACTCTAGACTTGACATGATTTATACTGTACATGAAACAGATTTGAAATGAAATATGTTTTGAAACAGTACATGTTTTAAACATGTTTTAAAAGTCCATGAGATATGAATTCGACACTTATATGATTTATATGTGATTTTGTGTCGAACATGGCATAATATGCGGTCTAGAGTATAGTTTGATTTGATATGAACTCTAGACCTGATATGATTTACAGTAAATATTTTAAAAGTATATGATAAATGATTTCGACACTTACATGATTTATATACGATTTTGTGTCGAATTTGAAACGACATGCGGTTTAGAGTATAGATTGATTTGATATGAACTCTAAACCTGATATGATTTATAGTATATGAAAAATGTTTTAAAACCGCACATGTTTTAGACATGCTCCGAAAACGAATACATGAATTGAAATTGAATACGTTTCTATTATGCCTTAAAGGCAAATTTGAAATGAATTGAAAATTTATATGTTGAGCATGTCCTAAAGTATATATGATATGATTTGAAATGATAGCGGTTTTATACAGAAAAATTACATGAATTGCATATTAAACCCTGATATGATAATATGCTTAGTATATGAGAGTTCCATGAGGAATGTCATGACTCGACGTTAATGATGTTTCATCTATACGATGACATGATATGATATGATATATGAACATAAGATTGATACGAAGAGAATTCTGATCTTACTCTATCGTGATCATAAATTCCCATACGATAAGTGATATGAATTGATATAAAACGGGAATTATGATTATTAAATGTAAAGTGACTTGATAGGATATCTCAATTAAACATGAAGAATATATGAGGAGTACCATGATTCGGTGGTAACGATATTTCATCTATATGATGTCATGATATGATATGAAACATGAATATAGAAATACACGAAGAGAATTATGACTTCGTACCACCGTGATCATGATCCACAATATGAGAATGGATAAGAGATGATATGAGAATTGATAAGAGATGATATGAGAATTGATAAGAGATGATATGAGAATCGATAAAAGATGATAGAATATAGAAATATGATTATGAAATGAAAAGTAAATATAAGAATTGATATGAGATGATAAAATACCAAAGTATGATTATGAAATGAAAAGTGAAAATGAGAAGCGATAATGAGATGTATCGATGAGAAAGGATTAACTGTAATTGCATCCTTACAAGTTTTAAGTATTGCAGTTTAAGACAGTGTAATCCTACTCATGTATTTATATTAGTATCTTACTGAGCCGTGGTTTTGCTCACCCCACTAAATTTCATCTCTTTCAGATTATTGAAGTTAACATCTGCCATGTGAGCTGCTCAGTGGGCATCGAAAACGGTATATGGACTTGGTACTAGTCTTCTGAGGTATATGTTTCTTATAAAATACTTGTTTACATGTAAGACTTAAATTGTTGCACAGTACATATTTTGTTTAACAAGTCGGGATGTAACTAAGAACCGTTTCCTTGTTTGTTAAATATTTAAATGAAATGACTATAGGTCACCTAAATAGTATAGTGACTACACTGACACCGAATACAAACCTTAAAATGAAAACGAAAAATTTAGTCCATAAATTTGTAGACTAAGAAAAGTACAAGTATTAAAGGAAAGTCGCGGCCTTCGGATCGTGGTCTAATGGTTAGTCGTTACTCGAATCGCTTGGATGTCAAGGGTTCGAGTAGCGGCGGACGCGAAAGAAATCCGTGAGGACCTAAGTGCCACGTCAGCTGAATTGACGGGGGCCACCTCTAGAATCCAAAGCGGACAATACGGTTGAGTGCGACCGGCCCCACATGATACTGGTGGTCACAAAAAAAACGGCCTCACGTGTAATTATAATATGAATTACATCCCCTATCTTAATTCCCAGGAAAGTAGTATTGTAGATAAGTCTAAATACGAAAAATAAATGATCGTACCTCATGTAGTAAATCAAGCTGTCGCATCGTCCCCAAATGCACAGCCGAAATCCTTACGATATCAGACTCTCAGTCCTCGAGAATCTAAAATGTTAAAATTAAGGGGTGAGCAAACCACGGCTCAGTAAGAGAGTTATATGCAACACTTGATATTCAGCTACCTATATGCTGAAAAACTTTTTCACTTTCTTTAAATCTTCCTAGAGGGCTCTAGGCTCACATGTAGGAAGGATACTACAGTCAGCTAGGGATCCGGATGGAGTAAGGCAGGTATTTTGAAATACCTGTCTTGTCTCGGAATCTAGAAGCAACTGTAGAGAGTATTTCATAAATGGTTCTCAAAACGATTTAATATTTGTTTTCCATAGATTAAACCATTTATTTCTCTTCACTTCAATATGGTTTAAAACACGTGACAGTTCAGTAGTAAAACAGTGGTTTACACCTGTTCTCTTCAGTACAGTTAAAAACACGTGACAGTACAGTAGTTTGTAAATATCCAAATCATTGGATAAATAATTTTGTAATTATTTCTATCTTAGGAATAATTTTCATGTTATTCTTTTTGAATGAACTTTAATTTCTATTTAGTTCAGTAACCGTATCTTACAGTTCAATAAAACAGTAATTTCAGTATAGTACTATTTGGTAAAACAGTATCTTGTAGAACAGTAAAACAATGTCTTGATACGGTTCAGTCAATAAACAGTAGCTACCAATTCAGTAAATAATATATGGTAGCTTTTAGTTCAGTAAACAGTAAATGGTAGCTTTCAGTTCAGTAAAGCAGTAATTAGTGGCTACCATTTCAGTAAACAGTACAGTTCTGTAAATAGTGTTTTGGTACGATTTTGCATTAGTAAACAGTAAACAGTACAGTAATTCAATACAGTAAACAGGATTCAGTAAATCCTTTCAGTAAACAATAAACAGTAAGTGAGACTAGACAACACCCTACAATTAAATCATGCTATCATCATCCATTAAGGGACACAGTAATCATCATCCCCGAAGGAACACAGTAAATAATGAGATCTATGGCCATGATCTATAATATATCCTCGGTGTACATTTGCCAGGTGACATCCGAGACGCTGATGACTGGCGGGTCAATCAGCCACGTGACAGTGACAGTAACAATATCAGTGTGATGCATGAAACTCAGGGCCTAAGTCTCAAAACAGTATAAAACCGTACCATAGCCTTTATGGATTTTAAACACAGTAGTGTAAAACATTTTACAATCATCCATAAGGCTTACAGGTAAATATAATCACCTTTATGAAATAATAAAATAAATGACATTTTCAAAATATTTCATAAAGATATAAATCATTATTTTTCTTACGGTGAAAACAGTTTATAAAATCATTACTGTAAAATATAAAAGGTCATAACTGTCATTTTTCACCGTAAAACATATACTTACGCTTCTTCGTGGTTTCTATCGAAAACATGGTTTTCAAAGTTATCGAGATTCAAATCAATTATTTTTATGATTTATGAAAAATTAAAAATATTTATTTTTCAAATCAACACTCCCGTCACCATGTTTTCTCTATAAACATATGTGGAGATCTTCTAGTCTTAAAATACTGTTTTTCACCTTTAATTAACCTTTATGGAATTTTCTATAAATACTTATTTTCACAATTGAAACTATAAAGGTTATTTGTGAAATCAAGTGAATATTTAAAGAAATATGATTAAAATATTCACTTTGTGTCTTTTCATCTTCCATCTCGTTTTACGTGTAATATATATCTCGAGAGGAAATTTCGGTAATTTTATTTTCCAAATTCTCAAAAACATGAATATTTTACAATTAATCATCCGTATATTCATGTTTTATGAAAGCTGATCGATTTCTCGATTTTTATGACTGAAAATCATTTCTCGTGAAATCAAATCGTTTAATATGATTTCCGGTAATTTTCGATAAATTTTCGTTTAATATTTACATTTCTTATATATATATATATATATATATATATTTATATATATATACATAAGATGTTATATTTGTATACATATGTATTATTTAAATTTATAAAATAGTATATATACATATATATACCAATGTATATTAATATATACTACATAGTATTTAAATACATATGTATTTGCATAAAAATACATTTATATAATATATAATTATATAAATATATATCATATTCATTTCTCATTTTCTTATTTAATTTGGATTTCAATTTATCCAAATTAAATTTCCTCTCTTCATTATTTTCCATAATTTCAACCTTATTCATATTTCCAATTTAATTTTCCTTCACTCGAATTTCCAAATTTGTCACTTCCTCAATTCTCAGAATTTTTTCTAATATTCCGATCTCATAATTATATTTATTTATTTCAACACATCTATTTTCTTTAATATTAATTTCCAATATTAATAATTTCCAATAAATGAAAAATTTTACGGTTATCACAAATGTCCTCCCGAGCGAGAAGATGGCTACTGAAGGTAATATGTATGGAGAATGAGGGGGGTGAGCTTGGCAAATCCTAATAAGACATATATATATATATATATAAAAAATAAATTGATACTATGTAAAGCTATATGCAAGTGTAAAACATAGTTTATATTATGATATATGGAAATAATATTAAAAAAAGGCACAAATTACGGAAGGGATACTATAGTTAATTAGGTAGCCAAGTTGAGTACAAAAGGATACTTTGAAGCACCTCACTTGTCCCGGCATCTAAATCCAACTATAAAGAGTTTGATTTTGAACGCAAAATCAGTAGTAATCCAAAATATCTTTCATTAAACAATTTACAGAAAATAGCCTTATAATGCTTTATGAACATTGCCAAACATTCTGAATTTCTTACAAATCGGAAATCATAATCAACAACCAAGTTGTAAATCAAAATTTATAAAAGCATGAAAATTCAATATTGCTGAATAGACAAGCATTACCCAATAGACTCATGCAATAACAATAATAATGACATATGGCTATAGTCAACAAGCCCACAGTGTACACTTGCTAGGTGACACTACGGAAGTTGAAGACTTGGTAGCTTTATCAGCATAATAATCAGTCATATATTTGTATAGTAATAAGAGCATGTGCCCGAAGGTAGCTATGGGGCCAATAGTCTTAAAATAGTTTATAGGCAATATAAATATCTTTAAAGAAATTAATTGCAGTGATTAAATCGTCAGTCAATTCATAAATGCATATTTAGAAACATAAACAGTTCAAAAATAAAAATTCATAAATTCATAGTTCAATATCCAGTTCTCAAAATTTTCTACTTATGCGTAAATAAGTTATAAAAACATGCAAGCACCCTTATGTACACAAAATTTGATAACAAGAATTTTTAAATATTGAATTACCAATTTCGATATACCTATGAGGTGTTTATACATAAACATAGTTAAAACTTATTTAATTTCCATTTCTAGGATTCCAAATATACCAAACTATAATTCTACGAGTTTCTTAGAAATTTCAGCAGTATAACGGCTAGGTATATCCTAACCCTCCTACACAAACCACAATTTAAATCCACAATATCGGTCCACAATCTCAACTCAATTTATCTCAAAACAATTTCATAATATTATTCTTATAATAAATCATGCATCATAGTACCCTTATGTCCATCATATATATTTCTTACTACTTAATTTTCCACTATGCTGCCTGCTAGCATCGGTAGTCTTGTCTAACTTTAAAGCTGCGATTTACCGCATAAACACAGTCATTTCAATTTCTAACAATTATAAAGAATATTCTACTCATTATAATCCAGCACATTGCCTACTATAGTTGCCAAACCGATCTACTTCACACCGGTGCTAATATTGCAACTAACCTCAAATCACCTCTGTTTTCGATTTTGATTGCACCTACTGGTTTGTATTAATTTATACAATATCCTAGGACCAAAATACACTAATTTGAACACCATTTTAGTGTCCCCTTCATCTAAACCGATTAAATTCTCTCTCTCTTGCACTAGCCATTTCAACAATTCAAGCTTAAATCTATTTTCTAGTATAATTCTACTTAATTTATACACCACTTTCGTATGAGGAAGCATCATCTACATGAAGAGGGAAGATTGGCTGAAACCTTAAGGACATGATTCTCAAAGTTTTGTTTCAACTCTAGTTTGAATTCATGCTTAAACAATGAAAACACATGATATTTAGCCATAAAACCATGAAAAAAAACTAAGTCTTCCATTAAAGCTTACCTTAGCGAAAACTTATGGGCTGTCTTAGACTTGAATTTTGGCCACTTTAGGCCTTGATTTTGGTATGGGTTTATAGAGCTTTGAATTCTGTATAGCTTTAGTGAAGGAATTTTTTAGTTTCGGTGTAATTTGGTTAAGGTTTCACAAGCTTTCTCTCTCTTCGAAGTTACAAAAATGATGGCTGTTGAGAAAGAGAGAAGTCTGGTCGAAATTGATGAGGAAGATGGTAGAAAATTCTAGTCTTGATGGCAAAATTACCATTTTGCCTTTAGTTATGAAAATTTTGGACAATTTTGCCCTTGTAGTTTGACTTTGTTGTAAACTATCAGTCTAATCTCCAAAATATTTCTTTTAGTCACCAATTACATCTACTCAACATGATCTCATGGTCGGATGAGCTTTTGTTGGAGTTTGACTGGTCATTTGCCCAAAATTATTAAAGTACCCCTAATAGTAAAATTTTGTAATTTTTTGCTTCTTTAGGTGATTTAATCTATCTATTGACATGGTATGGGGCTTCCTCACATAAGGATTATCTTACATTTGACACTTAGTCAGAAGTCAAATGTAAGATACCATCGACAATAAATCTTCAATGGCCTCTCAATACCATCGACAACGCATAGCCTAGTGATAAAATTTTGCAACCATATTGCCTTGTTGGATCCTTTATAGCAAGCTATAAACTCTACTTCCATGGTGGAAGAAGCTATAAGTGACTGCTTTACCCTTTTCTAAGATACAGCTCTTCTAGCTAACATGAAAACATAACCAGAAGTGAATCTTCTACTATCAAGGCAACCAGCAAAATCGAAGTTTGAATACCCAACGATCTTTAAATGATCTAACCTCCGATAGGTGAGCATGTAATCTTTCATTCTCTGTAGATATCATATAACCCTCTTTACTGCTTTCCAATGATCCATTCTAGGGTTACTTAAATATCTGCCAAGCATTCCAATTATGTACGCAATATCTAAAGACGTACAAACTTAAGCATACATGAGACTCCCTACTGCTGAAGCATAAGGAATCTTTTGCATTTCTTCCTTTTCAATATTATTTCTTGGGTATTAAAGCAAGCTAAATTTATCACCCTTAGCAATGGGCATGTCTCCTAATACACAATTTGTCATGTCAAATCTGCTAAGCGCCTTATCGATAGATGCCTTTTGTGATAAGCCAAGTATTCCTCAAGAACGATCTCGATGGATCTGTATGGCCAACATAAAAGATGCATTCCCAAGATCTTTCATCTCAAATTTATTTGAAAGAAATCTCTTGGTTTCATGCAATAGACCGGTATCACTACTTGCCAGCAGGAAGTCATTGACATATAACACCAGAAGAACAAACTTACTCCCACTAATCTTGTGATATGTACATTGATCAACAGTGTTCTCCTTAAAACCAAAACAGGTGATCACTTGATCAAATTTTCGATACCATTGACAAGATGCTTGCTTTAAACCATAAATGGATTTCTTTAATTTGCACACAAGGTGTTTTAATTCATCCAACATGAAATTTTCTAGCTGCACCATATAAATAGTTTCTTCAATGTCACTGTTGAGAAATGCAGTCTTTACATCCATCTGAAGTAGCTCCAAGTCATAATCAGCTACAAGTGCCATAATGATTCTAAAAGAGTCTTTCGATGAAATTGGAGAGAAAGTCTCTTTATAATCAATGCCTTCCCTTTGATTGAAACCTTTAGCAATCGGACGTGCTTTATATCTTTTGACATTATGTGATAACTGTGAATTTTCGAGTTTTGATATTAATTATTCAAAAATTTAAATTTTACTGCAAGTAGATAAATTAAAGTAAATAAATAAATAAGTTATTTACGAGATGGAAGACTGTTGAGGAATTTCAGAAATGGATGAAATGACGGAATTGAGAATTTATATGGAGGAAATTTAATTTGGATAAACGAGATCCAAATTTAATAAGAAACAAAAATGTGTAAATTCTATATTTATATATATATATACATTTATGGAATAAATGTATATTATTATATGTTTTGATATATATATATATATATTATTATATATTATTAAATATATATGTATGTTATTAATATACATATTTATGTATATATTTATAAATGAATATATATATATATATATATACACACACACACATGAAATATAAATGTAATTTTAAAATAAAATGTATGGATATATATATATTGTAAATTCATAATATATATCTATATATATAGTGCCAAAAATATGTATTCATATACATATATTAGTATTTTTATATTCATAAATATATACATACTTTGGATATATTATGTTTATAAATATAATTTATAAATATAATAATATATATTATTATTAATAATTATATTTATAAATATAATTAAAAAAAGGTTAAAACAGAAACGAGAATCGGGATCCCGTTTCTGTCGAAAAACAGAGGGGAAATGGGAGGCGGCCGACCTAGTCAGCGGTGAAGGAAAAGAGAGGGAGGAGGAGAGTCGCCGTCGCCGGTTGAAGAAGAAAAGAAAGAAGCTGCCGGCGACGGAAGAAGAAAAAAAGAAAGGAAGAAATCGGGAGAAAAACCGAAAGGAAAAAGAAAAAAAAGAGAGAAGGGAAAACGGTGGTGCTGGTCGATCCAGTTACCGCCACTGCATCTTTATCGCCGGTGAAGGAGAACAAAAGGGAAAGGAGCCGCCGGCAGTGGAAGAGAAGAGGAAAAGGAAGAGAAAAGAGGAGAGAAAAGAGCCAAAAACCCACCCTCCAGATCCGGCACCGTCGCCGTCTGTAGGAAGAAATGGAGGCCAGATCCAGCTTCACCGCCACCTCGGCTAGTTGTGGAGTGGCCGAACCGCCGGGAAAGGTGGGCTCCGGTGGCTGAACCGGCCAAGCAAAGGGAACCGGCCATAAGGGGCTGAATTGGTCTGGATCGATTCAGACCAGGAAAAAGGAAAAGAAGAAAAAAAGAAAAAAAAAGAAAGAGAGGAAAAAGGAAGAAAAAAAGAAACATGAGGTAGGAAATTTAGAATAAATTTTCGACAATTTATCACTATTATGTTGATAAATAAATTGTGGAAAATTCTAAATGTGTAGAATTTGTTGTAGAAAACCATCCTTGATGATTGAGACGATGGAATCAGGAGAGGTAGAATACGGGCGCGACGATAACGAGGAAGTCGCTGAATCGAGATAGGTAAGGGAGGCATCTGTAGCCTGTAAGGATATTCAATATGCATGATTTAAATATGCATTATTTCATGAAATATTGTGGAAATTAGTTGGTTGGAAAATTGTGGAGATTTATCGGCTATGAATTATAAATTGTCTTTTCTGTGCAGGGAGGTTAGTTAATTGGCAACCGTTATGCTGGCGAAAAATCTTAGAAAATTACAAAAAATCGTAATAAATGATTTTATTTCACGAGAAATGATTTCCAACCATGAAAATTGAGAAATTGATTATTTTTCATAAAACATGAATATATTGAATTCTATTTTTAAAATATTCATGTTTTCGAGATTGGTGATAATGTGATCACCGAAAATTCTTCCGATAGGTGAACTACACATGATAGGAAATGGAATATGAAAAGACAAGAAGTGAATATTTATAAATATTTTCTTAATATTCACTTGAATTCTTATATATAACCTTTATGGCTTTCAATTATGAAAGTAATTATTTTTAACTTCCATAAAGGTAAATTGAGGATGAAAAAATATTGTTTTGAGACCAAAATGTCTCTACATGGGAGTATCGAACATGGAGAATAAAATATCTTATTTTTCCATAAATTATGAAAATAGTGGAATTGAATTCCAATAACTTTGAAATATATGTTTTGGAAAGAAAACATAGAATTATGTGTGTACACGTTTTACGGTGAAAAAAAGCAGCTATGAAACTTTATTTTTACAGTGTGATTATTTTTATAAACTGTTTTCACCGTAAGAGAAAGTGTGATTTACACCTTTATGGATCTTTTGAAAATTGTTATGTATTTTATAAATTCCATAAAGGTGATGATATTTAAAATTGTGAGCCTTATGGATAAACGTGAAATATTTTCAATTACTTTAAATAAGGTCCATGAAGGCTATGGTATGGTTTTTTTATACTGTTTGGAGAATTAGGCCTCGAGTTTTATGCATCATATTGATACTATTACCGTCATGTGGCTGATTGACCCGCCAGTCATCAGCGTCCCGGATGTCACCTGGCAAGTGTACACCGAGGATAATCTATAGATCATGGCCATAGATCTCATTGCATACTGTTACTATGTCCCTTAGTGGACGAAGATAGCATGGTTTAATTGTAGGGTGATGCCTAGTCTCCAATTACTGATTTGTTTATTGAATTGATTTACTGAAATCTGCTTTTATTGTACTGTACAGTGAATACTGTTTACTGAGCTAAACCTTACCAAAAACACTATTTTACTGAACTGTACTGGATTGAGGAATACTGTTTTACTGAACTGTACTGTTTTACTGAACTGTACTGTACTTAACAAACTATTGTTTACTGTTTACTGAATTAGTAGCTACTAACTACCGTTTACTGAACAGAAAACTACTGTTTACTAAACTGCAAACTACTGTTTACGATTTACTGAATTGGTAGCTACTAATTACCGTTTACTGAACTGAAGCTACGATTTAAATGAAATAAAACCTATTGACTTCTGTTTACTGAACTGAATTGTATAAAATACTGTTTATTGAATTAAAATGGACTGTTTACGGTAATTATGGTTTTATCACTGTACTATCACGTGTTCTGAAATTGGTGTACTAAAGTAATATTATAAAATGGTTTATACCATTTTTATAATCATGAGAAAAGAGAAGGAAATTGTTTGGAAATAGAACAATTGATTTATTACTCTCTACAGTTGCTTCTAGGTTTCGGGACAAGTCAGGTATTTCAAAATACCTGCCTTACTCCATCCGGATCCCTAACCGACTGTAGTATCCTTCTTACACATGAGTCTAGTATACTTATAGGAAAAAGGAAAAAGTTTTTCAACATATAGATAGCTGAATATCAAGAGTTGTATAAAACTCCTTTACTGAGCCGTGGATTGCTCACTCCCTCTTTTTAACATTTCAGATTTTCGATGACTGTGAGACCTGACATTTGAGCGTCTCGGCTGCGCATTTAGAAGAAAATGTGACAGCTCGACTGAAATACAGGGTACGATCATTTATTTTTTGTATTTAGACTTATCTACAGTACTACTTTCTTATGAATTAAGATAGGGGATGTCAATGTTATTGTAATTTCATATGAAATTGTTTAACTGTAAAAGAAAAGTGAAGTATCGTAGACAGCCCAATCGTCAAAATTGTGTAAAAACATATGTATTACTGTATTACTGGACTGTTACAATTAATGGTATCAGAGCAAGGTTGGCCTGATGTCTGTCGATACTTTTGAAAGGAAAACGTGTTGAAAATGAGTAACATCACCTGTAGTACTGTGTAGTCTGAATATATAGGGAAATAAATGATTATAAATTGAGTTAAATGTTTTGAAGGGAGTGAGAATTTATGAAATAAGGATGGCTAAAGGGGAAAATGACTCGAAAAGTTTCTAGAAAATGGTGATCTTGTAATCTTAATGAAGGTCGGATTCAGTAAGGAACAGAAATGGATTCGATGAGGGCCCCACTAGTACTTTTCTGTTTGGATCGAATTGAGACTTTACATTGATGATATAAAGCAGAGAAATGAGATATCATCAGTAAATAGATCTTAAGATCATCGGTTGGATGTATTTTGGAAGAGAGAAATTTTTGGCAAAATGACCAAAATACCCTTACATTGAAAAAATTTTCTTCAGAGTCATAATAGATCGATGTGAGTTAGAATTGATAGATTTGACAGAAAATTGATGGTATAGGGATGCATTTCATGCAAAATGGTCCAGCTATTAATCACATCAAGATTTCTCTATCTAAATCAGACAAGATCTTACAAATGTTGATATTAGTATGAGAAGGGGTACTATCAGCAAATAGATAATAAGATCACTGGTTTAAATGTATATTGAGGTGAAAGAAATAAATTTTGAAATGACAAATATGCCCCTATGTTGGACTCATTTCTGAATAGTGATAAACGACATTTGATCTCGAATCCATTGATAGTGATGGAGCCACTAATGGCATAAAAGATGTAATACATGTATAATGATCCTGATTATCTAATCCCACCTACACTGAGATCGTTGATGCGACCCGAAATGTTTATAGTGGGAAGTCGCAGAATGATTGGCCCTTCTATTGATTCTTAAGGGTCGAAAATTAAAAAGTGTATTGACGGGATGTTTATTAAGGGATCGTTGGATATTATGAAAAGTAATATGAATACTGAAGATGACTGAGGAAGTAATAAGTACATTTGATGAAACCTAATCAGTATGGTTTATTCAGGTTCTATACATTCATACTGTTTCTGAAGTATCAAATAAATATTTATAGAACCAGAATATTTTGAAATATGTTTTACAGAATGATGTACTATATGGAATATTGTAAAGTTGGAGAATATGTATAAGAATAGTAAAATGACTATAAGAGACGAGGAAGAGGACAGCTAACCTGAGTTCATTAAATGAAAATGATTTTAAAATGAGTTACAATAATAAATCGGTTAGCTGTGAAATGTGTTAACTAAATAGTTACACTTGATACAACATACAAATTAAGACAATGCTGTGAAAATGAGTAAATAAGTGAATTAAGGTGGAGTAGGTGTCAAAATGAATTGAGTATTAAATGTTGTGCTTTGAGGATATACAGTGGAATGATAGGACACAGTGATGAAATGTCCAAAACAATAAGATATGAGTAGTTAAAAAGTATCGGATGTTATTCCTGATAAATTTCCAGAGTAACATAGATTCGTCAGATCGGGTTAATATTGACTCGATGGTTAATACAGAATCTATGTTAAGCTTATATCGGAGAACATTGAAAGAGTTCGAAAAGCTTAAGAAACCACTATGAAAAAATTTGTGGATAATGAAATTCACTTGTATAGATGTAAATGATGGAAATACAGATGATGTGATTTGTGGATGAATTAAAATGGTGTATTAAATTCTTATTAATTAATAAAGTTCTTACTAAGAACAAATAATCATCTGTATGAAATGGACGCTTTATTTGATTTAATCAGAGATATATGAGGAGTTCATACGACCAGTCTCTGTATAAGGCGTCATCAGATGAAAAGTTGAGGATTGATGATAATGATTAGAACTCGATAAAATTCTTACGATTTTCTAATGAGGTTTACAAGATTAATGAAATACC
Organism: Heritiera fomes; assembly: GCA_032173925.1. Classification (NCBI taxonomy): domain Eukaryota; kingdom Viridiplantae; phylum Streptophyta; class Magnoliopsida; order Malvales; family Malvaceae; genus Heritiera; species Heritiera fomes. Next base: position 18,946,261 of record JAPDPM010000001.1, on the reverse strand, counting down.
ATATGAGGTATGTAAACCTAGTGAATGAGGTATCCAAACCATACATGGATGAAGTGATGAAATATTGATATAGTCTAAGGCACTAATGAAACATGAGCAGCATTGTGTATGACCCTGCAGACTCTCAAAGGCCGAGAACTATATGTTAAGTTCGGCAATAGGATATTTGGCTAGACTGTATCTCTTCTGAGATATATGATCTCGAATGACAGAATGACTGTGGATCTGTCTATGAATTGAAAGATAGTGATTGAGATACGAAATTTACGAGGTCTAGCTAGATATTATTGCCAGTTTATAGAAGAGTTATGGGGCTAGCTGCTCTACAGATGTGACCTCTGATTAAAAAGTTAAGGTCAGTGAATGAACAAGTGTCAAGATAACGTTCAAAATGTTAAAAGACTTTAACAGTGGAGTACTATACCACTGAGGAAAAGTAATTGAAGTGATGAAAGTGAAAAGACAAAAATGTGATAAGAAGGTAAAAGTACATGATGATAAGGGAACACGAATATGAAGCAGTTCCCGAATTTAAGACTAAAAGTAATTTTACTTTGGTTATCACGTGATTATGCTTAGATGAAAGACCAAGCCAAACTTGAAAGATGGAATTAAATGATACTCAAAGGAGTAAATGAATGATCTCATTTTACTGCCCGTAATGTAAATGGAAAAATGATATATACGTATATCCATACTTTAAAATTGTGGAATTGTATGGATAATATGGTGACAAAATTGATGATTTTATTAGTCACCTATGGAATCTAAATTAAGAAAAGATTTCATGCTCAGGTATATTCTAAAACCTAAGTGATATTGAGTATACCAAAAGAATAGGAGATGTAATAAGAATACAGTATGAAAAGAGATATTAAGAGAAAATGATTGCCAAGTGCTTCATTTACTGTAAGAGATAATTAACAGTGAAGTCTGCAATGAGATGCAGCCTTGATGAAATAAATATGAAAATGAGTACTGGGAATAATAATGAAGAGTCTAGAAGAAATATGATGTTATGGAAGTGAATTTAGACTGATTGTCTAAACAAAATCACTTTTCCATTATCAGACTCCTAAACTTCTATAGTACCATAGTCGAACTATGACTATGAAATGATGTGAATATATGTGAAGTTCCAGTGAGCATTACATGTGATGGGAATCTCTAAGTTGCCATACGCTCATGGGAAATAGCAAAAGGCCTTGACATTCTAAATGTACTGACAGCACCGCTCCGCACTGATGTAAATATCTGAGCGTAGTATGGAAACGCTCGAAGATATGTGAGAAAGCGGATGCAAGAGATGTGAAAGCTACTGGGACAATTACATACAACTGATTGACATGTGTAAATGATAGTACCAAATTATATCGGCTTGGCACTAATTGAGAAAAATGGATGATAAACAATATGAATTATGGTACAAAAAGGAGAGGAAATAAATAACTCCCAATTTGATAAGGAATTTTAGGGAGTATAAATATGGGATGGAAGATGACATGTAATGGTTTGACAGTGATTACGATTTTGGAATATGCTGGCAGTATTATTTAAAGGATGATCAAGAGGTTAAGAAACGATAAGCACACAGGAAGGATAGTACCACCTTGTGATTTAAGTTAAATTCGGAGGACCGAATTTCTTAAGGTGGGGAGAGTGTGATAACCGTGAATTTTTCGAATTTTGATATTAATTATTCGAAAATTTAAATTTTACTGCAAGTAGATAAATTAAAGTAAATAAATAAATAAGTTATTTACGAGATGGAAGACTGTTGAGGAATTTCAGAAATGGATGAAATGACGGAATTGAGAATTTATCTGGAGGAAATTTAATTTGGATAAACGAGATCCAAATTTAATAAGAAACAAAAATGTGTAAATTATATATTTATATACAAATATATTTTATAAGGTATATATATATATATATATATATACATTTATGAAATAAATGTATATTATTATATGTTTTGATATGTATATATATTATATTATATTATTAAGTATATATGTTTATTATTAATATACATATTTATGTATATATTTATATATGAATATATATATATATACACATGAAATATAAATGTAATTTTAAAATAAAATGTATGGATATATATATTGTAATTTTATAATATATATATATAGTGCCAAAAATATGTATTTATATACCTATATTAGTAATTTTATATTCATAAATATATACATACTTTGAATATATTATGTTTATAAATATAATTTAGAAATATAATAATATATATTATTATTAATAATTATATTTATAAATATTTATTTATAAATATAATTAAAAAAAAGGTTAAAACAGAAACGGGAATCGGGATCCCGTTTTTGTCGAAAAATAGAGGGGAAATGGGAGGCGGCCGACCCAGTCAGCGATGAAGGAAAAGAGAGGGAGGAGGAGAGCCGCCGTCGTCGGCCGAAGAAGAAAAGAAAGAAGCTGTCGGCGATGGAAGAAAAAAAAAGAAAGGAAGAAATTGGGAGAAAAACCAAAAGGAAACAGAAAAGAAAAGAGAGGGGAAAACGGTAGTGCCAGCCGATCCGGTCACCGCCACTGCGTCTTTATCGACGGCGAAGGCGAACCAAAGGGAAAGGAGCCGCCGGCGGTGGAACAAAAGAGGAAAAGGAGGAGAAAAGAGCCGAAAACCCACCTTTCAGATCCGGCGTCGACGCCGTCGGTGGGATGAAATGGAGGCCAGATCTAGCTTCGCCGCTACCTCGACCAGCTGTGGAGTGGCCGAACCGCCAGGAAAGGTGGCCGTCGGTGACTGAACCGGCCAAGCAAAGGGGAACCGACCATAAGGGGCTGAACCGATCTGGACCGGTTCAGACCAGGAAAAGGGAAAAGAAAAAAAAAGAAAGAAAGAGAAGAAAAAAGGAAAAATGAGGTAGGAAATTTAGAATAAATTTTCGACGAGTTATCACTATTATGTTGATAAATAAATTGTGGAAAATTCTAAATGTGTAGAATTTGTTGTAGAAAACCATCCTCGATGATTGAGACAATAGAATCGGGAGAGGTGGAATACGGGCGCGACAGTAACAAGGAAGTCCCCGACCCGAGACAGGTAAGGGAGGCATGTGTAGCCTGTAAGGATATTCAGTATGCATGATTTAAATATGCATTATTTTATGAAATATTGTGGAAATTAGTTGGTTGGAAAATTGTGGAGATTTATCGGCTGTGAATTATAACTTGTCTTTTCTATTCAATGAGGCTAGTTAATCGGCAGCCGTTATGCTGCCAAAAAATCTTAAAAAATTATGAAAAATCGTAATAAATGATTTTATTTTACGAGAAATGATTTCTAACCATGAAAATTGAGAAATTGATTATTTTTCATAAAACATGAATATATTGAATTCTATTTTTAAAATATTCATGTTTTCGAGATTGGTGATAATGTGATCACCGAAAATTCTCCCGATAGGTGAACTACACATGATAGGAAATGGAATATGAAAAGACATGAAGTGAATATTTATAAATATTTTCTTAATATTCACTTGAATTCTTATATATAACCTTTATGGCTTTCAATTATGAAAGTAATTAATTTTAACTTCCATAAAGGTAAATTGAGAATGAAAAAATATTGTTTTGAGACTAGAATGTCTCTACACGAGAGTATCAAATATGGAGAATAAAATATCTTATTTTTCCATAAATTATGAAAATAGTGGAATTGATTTCCAATAACTTTGAAATATATGTTTTGGAAAGAAAACATAGAATTACATGTGTACACGTTTTACGATGAAAAAGAAACAGCTATGAAACTTTATTTTTACAGTGTGATTATTTTATAAACTGTTTTCACCATACGAGAAAGTGTGATTTACACCTTTATGGATCTTTTGAAAATTATTATGTATTTTATAAATTCCATAAAGGTGATGATATTTAAAATTGTGAGCATCATGGATAAACGTGAAATATTTTCAATTACTTTAAATAAGGTCCATGAAGGCTATGGTACGGTTTTTTATACTGTTTGGCAACTTAGGCCCCGAGTTTCATGCATCATATTGATATTGTTACTGTCACGTGGCTGATTGACCCTCCAGTCATTAGCGTCCCGGATGTTACCTGGCAAGTGTACACCGAGAACAATCTTTAGATCATGGCCATAGATCTCATTGCATACTGTTATTGTGTCCCTTAGTGGACGAAGATAACATGATTTAATTGTAGGGTGATGCCTAGTCTCCAATTACTGATTTGTTTATTGAATGGATTTACTGAAATCTGCTTTTACTTTACTGTACAGTGAATACTATTTACTGAACTGAACTATACAGTGAATTATTGTTTACTGAACTGAAATGTACTGAATACTGTTTACTAAGCTAAACCTACCAAAAACACTATTTTACTGAACTGTTATGGACTGAGGAATACTGTTCTACTGAACTATACTGTACTGAACAAACTACTGTTTACTATTTACTGAATTAGTAGCTACTAACTTCCGTTTACTGAGCAAAAAACTATTGTTTACTGAACTCCAAACTACTGTTTACGGTTTTCTGAATTGGTAGCTACTAATTACCGTTTACTGAACTGAAGCTACGGTTTAAATGAAATAAAACCTACTGACTTCTGTTTACTGAACTGAATTGTATAAAATACTGTTTACTGAATTAAAAAAGGACTGTTTACGGTAATTATGGTTTTATCACTGTACTGTCACGTGTTCTGAAATTGGTGTACTAAAGTAATATTATAAAATGGTTTATACCATTTTTATAATCATGAGAAAAGAGAAGGAAATTGTTTGGAAATAGAACAATTGATTTATTACTCTCTACAGTTGCTTCTAGGTTTCGGGATAAGACAGGTATTTCAAAATACCTGCCTTACTCCATCCGAATCCTTAGCCGACTGTAGTATCCTTCCTACATGTGAGCCTAGTATACTTCTAGGAAAAAGGAAAAAGTTTTTCAACATATAGATAGCTGAATATCAAGAGTTGCATATAACTCCTTTACTAAGCCGTGGATTACTCACTCCCTCTTTTTAACATTTCAGATTTTCGATGATTGTGAGACCCTACATTCGAGCGTCTCGGCTGCGCATTTAGAACAAAATGTGACAACTCGACTGAAATACAAGGTATGATCATTTATTTTCTCTATTTAGACTTATCTACGGTACTACTTTCTTATGAATTAAGATAGGGATGTCAATGTTATTGTAATTTCATATGAAATTGTTTAACTGTAAAACAAACGTGAAGTATCGTAAACAGCCCAACCATCAAAATTGTGTAAAAACATGTATATTACTGTATTACTGGACTGTTACACATTGCCTTTCGAATCCCTCTTGGTTTTGAAAATCCATTTACAAACAATCGGTTTCGCACCTTTAGGTAATTTAATAAGATCCCAAACATAATTATCCTCTATTGATTTTATCCCATCTTTCATGGCCTTAATTCATTTATGAGAGTGAACACTTTGTTTGGCTTCACTAAAAGATTTTGGATCATCTTCTAGTCCTATATCAAACTCGTATTCTTGGAGATATACGTTATAATCATTTGGAATCGTTGATTTCCTCTCTCTCAAGCATCTCCTTAATGGCACTTCTAATTGAGGTTGTTGTTGCTCTTTAATATGAGTAGGAGGTAACCCAAGAGTGTCTTGATAATCTAGATTTGCATCTTGAACAAGGTCAGACATTATTGTCTCATCATTTTCAATAGCAACAAAGTTCTTGAGTTTGGCACCCTCGTCATATTCAACATCCTCAATAAACTTAGCATTCCCTGTTTCGAAAAAGGATCTATTTGAGGGACCATAAAACTTGAAACCCCTCAATCTTTCTGAGTATCCAACAAAGTAGCAGCTTATTGTTCTTGAGTCCAATTTCCTTTCATTAGGGATGTATGGCCTAGCCTCAGCTGGACAAGCCTAAATATGTAAATGTCTAATACTAAGCTTCTTTCTTGTCCATAATTTATAAGGGGTTTCAGCTACAACTTTGCTTAGAACTCGATTAAGAATGTACACTGCATTCTTTAAGGCTTCTCCCCAAAGTGACTGTGGCAAAGAAAAATGACTAATCATACTTCTAACCATATCCTTTAGGGTCCGATTTCGTCTCTTAGCTATACTATTTTGACTTGGAGTCCCTGGCATAGTGTTCTGAGGAACGATGCCACACTCTACTAAATATCTTGCAAAAGGGTTTGGATGTTGTTCACCTAATCCGTCATATCTATCATAATATTCAGTTTCACTGTCAGATTTAACGGCTTTAATTTTCCTACCAAGCTGATTTTCAACGTCAGCTTTATAGGTCTTGAAAATATCCCATGACTGAGACTTCTCATGAATCAAGTATAGGTACCCGTAACGAGAATAATCATTTATGAAAGTAATAAAATACTGTTAACCATTCCAAGAAGCTATATGGAATAGACCACAAATATTAGTATGAATTAAATCTAAGACATTTAAACTCCTGTTAGCACCAATTTTGTTGATATTTGTTTGTTTTCCCTAATACACTCAACATAGATTTTGAAATCTGAAAATTAAGGGAATTGAGAATTTCTTCTGACACAAGCCTCTTTATTCTTTGTTTAGAAATATGTGCTAAACGCCTGTGCCATAACATGAAAGAATTCTCATTAATTAATTTGTACTTTGTACCATAATTATTTATATACAAGGATTCATTAATGTGTGAGGCATGAAGATCCAATTTATATAGATTATCAACTAAAGAACCTGTACTAATAAGATTTGAATATTGGAAGACCCTAAACTTTCTATTTCCAAATGAACAAGAATATCTTGATTTATCCAAATAAGAATCAAGAATTAAATTTTGTCTAAATGGCGATACATAAAAAGTTTCATTCAAATCTAAGTAGCAACCAAATCCTAGCTTTAATCTAAATAGACAAATAGCCTCAACAGGAGCCCTTTCACCATTTCCTACATAGATGAATCTTTCAGCATCAGTTGGCTTTCTGCTCCTTAGACAACCTTGCACAATTACACTATGTGGGTAGTTTGCACCGGTATTTATCCACCACGTGTGATTAGGTACTAAAGCCAAATTAAATTTAGAACAAACAAAATTGGGAAGTTTATCCTTTTTGGCAATCCATTTTGCATACTTGGAACAATCCTTCTTCACATAACCACCTTTATGGCAAAAAAACAAGTGATCGTCTTATCCTATTTTTGTTGCCCTTTAGGCTATGAAGTTTTAGTATTTGTAATGCCTTTTCCTATGCTCCTTTTCCTTTTTCTGTTGATAGCATTGTCATTGGAAAAAGATGCTAAGTAAGCACTTTCTGTTTTCTCTTGTTTCAACCTCTCTTTCTCTTGCACACACTGAGCAATAAGCTCATTAAGAGTCCATTTCTTCTTTTGAGCGTTATAACTTATTTTAAAAGGACTGAATTGTGCAGGAAGAGATATTAAGACCAAGTGCAGGAGAATGCCCTAAGATAATTCTAACTGCAGTGCCTTTAGTCTTGTAATGTGGTAACGGCAAAATTTTCACTATTTAATAGTGCAAATTGATATTAAAGAAAATAGATAAGCGGAAATAAATATAATTATGAGATCGAAATATTAGTGAAAATTTCGAGAATTGGGAAGTTCGAGTGAAGGAAAAAAATTTAAATTGGAAAATAAGGTTGGAATTATGGAAAATAATGAAAGGAGGAAAATTAATTTGGATAAATGGAAATCCAAATTAAATAAGAAAATAAGAAATGAATATGATATATATTTATATAATTATATATTATATAAATATATTTTTATACAAATACATATGTACTTAAAGGATATATAGTATATATTATTATACATTGGTATATATATGAATATATACTATTTCATAAATTTAAATAGTACATATGTATATTTTATGTATATATAAATATATACATATATAAGAAATGTAAATAGTATTTTACATTAAAGTTTGCATATATATATTGTAAATACAATATATATTGTAGTATTACATTTATATAAATATATATAAATGTTATTTTATTTTAAAAGTATATACGTATACATAATATATATGTATTAGATATATATATTTGTAATATACAATGTATATATACATATCTTTATATATAATACATATATATATAGTACTATAATATATATAAAAATAATATATAGTATAATATATAGTATAATATGTAGTATAATATGTATATAATTAAAATAGAAAAATAAAGAAGGAAAAATCGGGAAGACTCCCGATTTGCTCCCAGGCGAGTCGACCACCGTTGGCCGGCCAAGAAGGGAGATGTGGAGAAGAAAGGAGCCGTCGCCGGCAAGGGAAGAGGAGAAGGAATCGATCGGCGGTGGAAGGAAAAGGGAAACAGAGGCGAAACCCGGCGAAGACGAAAGAAAAAAAAAGAAAATAGGAAGTGGCGGTGCCCGCTGATTCGGCCACCGCCACTGTGACTGAAGCACCGGTGGAGGAAGTGGAAAGGGTAGGAGGCCACCGGTAAGGTGGAGAACGACGGAGGAGGAAGGGCGAAGAGGGAGAAGAGACCGGACCTAAACCGAGTCGATTCGTTGTCGTGCCGCCGATTCGAGATGAACGGAGGCTAAATCCAGGTTCACCGTGGCACCGGCCAGTTGAAGGGCCACTGAACCGCCAGAGAACCAGCCACCGGAGAAGAACTGGAGGTGAGGGGAGGTGACCGGTTCGGCTGGGAAAGGAAAAAGAAAAAGAAAAAGAAAAAGAAAAAGAAAAAGAAAAGAAAAAGGAAAAGAAAAGAAAAGAAAAAGGAAAAAGAAAAAGAAAGAGAAAGAAAAGAGGAAAAGAAGAAAAGAGAGAGAAAAGAAATTTTTGGGAATTCGGAAAATCTCGGGAAATTCGAAAACTCGAAATTACGAAAATTCGGTAAGAATTCCGGAAATTAATTTGGAATGATTTATTTTAATAAATTATGGAAAAATTCTAAATTTTAGAATTTAATTTCCAAAAAATTTCCTCGATGACCGAGATGATGGAATCGGGTGAGGTGAACATAGGCGCGACCTTTGAGAGGCAGTCAACGACCCGAGACAGGTAAGGGAGACATGTACCGCCTGTAAGGATATTCGGCCACATGTTTTAAATTATGCATTTAAATTTTATAAATGCAATTGACAATGATTGGTTGAAAATTGTGGTGTTTTATCAATTTGGAAATGGTGGTGAATTATCGGTTGAAAATTATAAAACTGTATTTTCTGTGTAGGAGGCTAGCCAATCGACAGCCGATATACTATCGAAAATTTACCAAAAATTATCGAAAATTATAATAAGTGATTTGATTTCACGAGAAACGATTTTCAGTCACGAAAATCGAGAAATCAAGTATTTTTCATAAAACATGAATATATGGAAATTTAAATATAAAATATTCATGTTTTCGAGAATGGTGAAAATGAAATCACTGAAAATTCACCCGGTAGGTGATATTTCACGTGAAACGAGATAGAAAATAAAAAAGACCGAAGTGAATATTTTATAAATATTTCTTAAATATTCACTTGATTTTATATAAAACCTTTATGGTTTTAATTATGAAAATAAGTAATTACATAAATTCCATAAAGGTTAAGAAATGATGGAAAACTATGATTTCGAGACTAGAGGTCTTTACATGTGTTTTAGTAGAAAACATGGAGACAGAATTATGGAAATTGGAAAATAAATATTTTTATTTTTCCATAAATTATGAAAATATTTGAGCTAAATCACGATGATTTTGAAAACCATGTTTTCGATAGAAAGTACGAAAAAGCGTGCGTATATATTTTACGGTGAAAAACACAGTTATGACCTTTTATATTTTACAGTGATGATTTATAAACTGTTTTCACCATATGGAAAATATGATTTATACCTTTATGAAATCTTTTGAGAAATGATATTTGATTTAATTATTTCATAAAGGTGATGATTTATACATGTGAGCCTTATGGATAATTGTGAAATATTTTACACTATTGTGTTTAAAATCCATAAAGGCTATGGTACGGTTTTACACTGTTTTGAGACTTAGGTCCCGAGCTTCATGCATCATACCATACTGTTACCGTCACGTGGCTGATTGACCAGCTAGTCATCAGCGTCCCGGATTGTCACCTACCAAGTGTACATCGAGGACATATTATAGATCATGGCCATAGATCTCATTACTGTTACTACGTCCCTAGTGGACGATGATAGCATGATTTACTTGTAGGGTGTTGCCTAGTCTCACTTACTGTTTACTGTTTACTGAAAGGATTTACGGAATCCTATTTACTGAACTGTACTGTTTACTGTACTGTTTACTGCACTGAATTACTGTACTGTTTACTGATGAAAAATCGTACCAAAATACTGTTTTATGGAACTGTACTGTTTATTGAAATGGTAGCCACTGATTACTATTTACTGGATTGAAAGCTACCATTTACTGTTTACTGAACTGAAAGCTACCGTATACTATTTTCTGAATTGGTAGCTACTGTTTACTGTTTTCTGTTTTCTGACTAAACCGTATCAAAATATTGTTTTACTGAATATTACTATTTTACTGAGCTAGAAGATACGATTTTACTGAGTTGTAAGGTACTGAATTAATAAATAGTACCGAAAACTATTGTTTACTGATCCAATGGTTTTGGATATTTATAAACCATTGTACTGTCATGTGTTTTAACTGTACTGACGAGAATAGAAGTAAACCATTATTTTACTACTGAACTGTCACGTGTTTTAAAATATACTGAAGTGAAAAGAAATAAATGGTTTACTTTACGGAAACGAATATTATATCGTTTTGAGAACAATTGATATAGTACTCTCTACAGTTGCTTCTAGGTTCCGAAACAAGTCAGGTATTTTAAAATACCTGCCTTACTCTACTTGGATCCCTAGCCGACTGTAGTATCCTTCCTACATGTGAGCCTAGAGCTCATCTAGGATTTAAAGAAAGTGAAAAAAAAATATTTTTAGCATATAGGTAGCTGAATATCAAGTGTGACATATAACTCTCTTACTGAGCTGTGGTTTGCTCACTCCCCAATTTTAACATGTCAGGTTTGTTGATGATTGTGAGATCTGAGGATTGTGGATCACAGCTGTACAGAACGGATAATGTGACAGACCGACTGAGATATATGAGGTACGATCATTTATTTTCTGTATTTAGACATGTATATAGTACTACATTTTTATAAGTAAGAGAGGGGATGTGTATAATGTTGACATTGTTGTACAAAAATTGTTTAACATTAAGTGCAAAGTGAAGTATCACAGACAGCCCAACTGGATAAGTTGTGTAGAATAATGTGAAAAATGTGGTAACGGATCGTAACATGTAACAAGATTAGACATTTCCTTAATATATTCTCTTATGTTTCCTTTGCCACTATATCGCATTTAAACAAGCTTAGATAGGAAGGTGCTTATTTCGACCTTTTCATTTGTAGTGAATCTGTCCGCAATCTGCTATAGGAAACTCTTAGCATTTTCTTCCTTAAGCATTGTGCCCCTGATGGTATCCGAAATTGAGTGCTTCATGATCATCAGACTCATGTGGCTTGAACGCTCCCATTTTTCATAAAGTGCCCTTTCCATAGCTATACTATTATCAGTAAAGGTGGGAGGTTTGTCAAATCTGATCACATAATCTAGATCTACACACCATAGCACAATAGTAATATGCTCCTTCCATTTCTCGAAGTTAATGCCGTTAAGCATCGTGATATTATTCAAATTGGTAGATATAGAAGAAACATTTCCTGTAAGCAAAAAAATAAAAATAATAAGCTCACAATTAACAAATAATAATTTTGGGCTATATAAGATACTAAGCACAACATTGAAATTTAGTTGTTGGACAGAAATTTCAATTTGTAAGCGATACTCTTAAACTTTATTAGTAAATATTGATAACTAAATCATGCCAACAACATGCCTTCCTTTGGGCCAACATATTGCATGCATGGTAAAAAAATAATTTTATCACATATTTACTACCTTATTGTGTTTGTAATCTGGCCAAAAAATAACCTTTCTATATGTCGATTATTTTTCGTAAGGATTAAAAACAGTCATTAAAATTCCTTAATGACAATCTTAATTTCCAAAATAAATTAATTAACATAAAAGAGGTCACTTTGGTGGCATTGTATATTAATTTAATTTATTTTGAACTTTATTTTCAACAATTATGCACATATACAAAACAATGAAAGTACACAAATTTATTCACATAAACAAGAAAAGTGAGCACCACCAATTAACTCAGAATATCATGAAATAAAATGTCAAAAAATATGAGCATAATATATCAAAACACTGAAATTATCAAGAATATTAAATAATAAATTCTTAACAGTGTAAAAAATTTCATAAAAATCATTAAAAATTTTAAAATAAAATTTTATGCAGCACTGGAAAAAAAGTGGCCAAATGGCCATCGAGAACCGCTGCAAGCGCCCCACACACCGCTCCAGGTGTGTGGGGGATGTCCCAGTCAGGATCCTCTTCTTCTTCCTCCAGTCGGCTCTGTTTTTATTTTTTCAAGGTTTTTAACCCCTTTTTGGACCGATTTTGCTAAAATTGAACATACCATGATGAAATTAAAATGTTTTTCTACAAAACCCATGTAAAAAAATTAACCGAAACAACAAGGATTGATGATGAAATGGATCAAGAAAAAATTTAAGAAAACTCCATGAAAACCCCAATCTTTTTTCTTGATTTCTTTCAACCAAAACAAAAAATTTACCGAAATTTTGACTTTAATTCAACCATATAAGTCACAGGAGACAATTATAATTAATCAATTTGAATTGTTTTGGTTAAATACTTAATTTGAGATTCAAAAAACTTGAAGAATAAATTACTTGAAACATGAAACAGATAATAAATTGTTTGCATGATTTTAATCTTTACTTTATAGGGAATAAAAGCCCTAAAGTTTCAAACAAAAATTTTTAATTCTCAATGATCAAACATGAACATGCTCTTGATACCACTTTTAGGAAATTCATACAGATAAACACACACAGGATCACAGTTCAATCATAAAAAAAAATAATACGAAAGCGTACTTGAATCCATTGATAGCGATTTCTTGGGATTAAAGTCTTCCACGTCTAAACCTTTTAAAAGAATCTGTATCTCACTCAATGATGGGATTTGAGACTGAGAATTACCTTATGTTTAGACTAGGGACCATAATCTATTTATACTTGAAGTATATTTTATTTTATTTTGGCCTATCATGAAAATAAATAATATTGGGTCTTTACACATTGCAAAGCACATACTAAATGAAATGCTTTAAAGTCTAATAACTTAAACTTTATTTGATCACTTTTAAATGACTAAACAAATTAAATAGCCTGTAATATACAATTAATTGATATATGTAGGCCACTTAAAGAATTTCCCAACATCACCTACTCACAAATAACTTCATTTATTGCTTTAAAGTTTCTTGTATGATCATATCCATCTTGATATTCCAGTTTCAACCATGCTTGCCTCGAAGATGTTTTGGTCAATGGATTGTTTCAAAATAATCTTAACCCATTAAGGCCAAGGACCAACCCTTGCTTTTGAGCTAATTTTTGCACTTCCTGATATTGGAATCTAATCTAAACTCAATAAATAAATCACTAATTAGTCTGTTTCTCAATTCTTTTCTACTTTCTGTTGGTTCTTAATTCTTAGTCCATTTCTCAAGTGCTACACTGATTAAATTATTGTATTGGTTTTGCAGGAGAGGCCAAAATGGATGAAAATAAGTTCCCTACAGAATAAAGTAGGACATGTTATAGTCATGATTCTCTTAGTGAAGATGTTTGAAAGAAGCAAGATGGTGACAATAGCTACTAGGATGGATCTTCTTAGTTATTCTATACGTTTTTTCCTATCATCCACTTCTTTATACATCCTTCATCATCTTCACAAGCTAGAATAGAGTAGTATTTGATCAAATTCAAAATGTATAATGTAACTGAAATATTTAATATCTTGAGCAGATATTCAATGCAACGAAAACAGTGTCTTTATATGAATAATGAATCCCAGTTTCAATAAGTTTTTATAAATTTTAAGCAATTTGAATCTCTTGGCTAATTAATTCTTTGAAACTATCCAAGAGAAATGAAGTCCACATTCTCATTCTCAACAGTTGGCCAAAGGATTATTGTAATAATCCCTTAAACTAAAAGTCTTCTATAGCATTAGAAAAGTAGAGTTGAACAAAGGACTATCCCTTGAACTGTAAGTCTTCTAGAGCAACAAGAAAGCATGTATACAAAAGTCTTTTAGAGCAACAAGAAAGCATGTATACAAAGCAAAAGGAATTTGTTTAAATGTAAAAAAATTGTATTTGTTGGGAGTCGAATCCGGATCTATTGTTTGGAAGGCAATTATCCTAATCGTTGGACTATAAATGCTTCCGATGCGGCACATGACGCAATAATAGAGAATTCAAACCATGAGATTATGGGAGATTCCTCTTAACCCTTTCGGTTTGAAAAATGCCTTCTTACTCCTTTAGCCATAAATTTGGCAAAACAAAAAATACCATTCTTTTGAGGTAATAATAAATAAATAACTTTAAATGAAAACATAAATATACATTTTGTTAATTATTTTTTTAATTCACTTTTTTTCTTTTCATTCTTTCTTTTACCTAAGCCCTTTTTTACTACAAAATTATAAAATTAATTAATTAATTTTAATAGTAATCCTTAATTACTATATATTAAATTTAATTAAATTATATTCTAATTTTTTGGCCAAATATTATATTGTAATTCTTGCTTATAGGGAGGTACTATGAAGTGGTTCCACTTACTTAAGTTTGTTACCATGTTGCCAATCTTGCAAAGTACCCCTTTTCATCGCACTTCATTCCAATCATCCCTAAATAATAACCCATTCTTCATTGACTCTAATAAGATTTCTTTAAAATCACCAAAACACAGCCACAGTTTTCATGAGTTTACTTATCAGCCACCTCAATAAGTCAATAGGAACTTCTAAACACATCCTAAGGAGTGCTAGGTGCACCCTAAATAAATGACATTTTTTGTTTACAAAACTAACCTTTGACAACATTACTATTATACCCTCCCAATCAATCAACACACCCTAAACTCCCTCCTCATCTTCTTTTTCCTTTCACACACTTTAAACAATTAAAACTCATCTAAAATCTAATTTATGGAGTATTTTGATGATAATTCAAGCAAGAATTCATTTATGGATGAAGATGTAAATGAAATGTGCCAGATTATTGAAGAGGTATGTTCTTATTAGTAAATTTTGATAATTTGTTTTCTCATTGTTTCGGTTTAGGGTTAGGATAAAATGAATTTCGATGCTCTTGGCAATGAATTATAAAGAGTTGCAATGTACTCCCAGCAGTGAATTACCGCAAGTGCATTGCATCTCCCAGCAATTCATTGCTAGGGGACATGATAGGTCTCGACCAAAACCCTTTCAATGGTTTTCACAGGCGGCTACTAGGACCCTTCATAAGGTCCTGGCAGATGCCTGCCGAGACTTCAATATAAAGCTCGGCACTTGGTTGTTAAGCCTTATATTATAGGCTCGGTAGTGTCTTGCCTAGCCTTATTTTAAAGCTAATAATTTATTTAATAATTTAGAATTTTGCTATTTATTTAATTATTTAGTTAATTGTTACATAATAAAACTAATAATTCGTTGAATATTTGTAGGATGACAGAAGATTAGTGGTTTACCAATAAGAAGTAAAGTCTTCTCAATTTGATTGCACCAAGTCATTTATGACGGACAAGGTTTTTTCTACTCGAGAAGAGTTAATCACATGAGTAAGGGAGATGAGTAAAAATGTAAGATTCATAATTATGATTAGAGGATCTGAACCAGCAATTTTTAAGAAAACCTAGATTATGACTCTATTGTAAATGAAATAGAAGATTTAGAGAGTCAAAAAAGAAGAAAGCAAAAATAGATAAAGCAACTCGTAAAGGTGTTGGAACGAAGAAATGTGTCTATCCATTTGAGTTACTGGGTGTGAAATTAGAAAAAGATGATGAGTGGTGAGTTCAAGTAGTAAGTGGGATGCACAATCATGTGCCTATGAGGCATTTTAAAGGTCATCCATTTGCCGTAAGACTATCAATTGAGGAGAAAGAAGTTGTGGCTGATATGACTAAGAACATGGTCAAACCACAAAATATTCTCATGTCGTTGAAAAACAAGAATTAGAAGAATGTAACTACTGTGAAAACCATTTACAATGCACAACAAGCTTACAAATTGATTGAGAAAGTCGATAGGTTACAAATGCAACAACTGATGAAACGGTTGAATGAGTGTAAGTACGTTGAGTGACATCGGAGTGATGAGTCAATCGATGTTGTAAAAGACTTGTTTTGGGCACATCCTACCTCAGTAGATTTGTTGCATGCTTTCCCATATGTATTGATTATGGATTGCACATATAAAAAAAAAAGATATCAGTTGCTACTCCTCGAGATCGTCAATGTCAATTCAATAAATTTGACTTTTTCGGTTGCATTTGTGTACATGGAGGCCAAGCGTGAAAACAACTATACATGGGCATTCCAAAAGTTAAAAAGTTTATTGACATGTGTTGCATCACCATCTGTTATTGTCACAGATTGAGATTTGGTATTGATGAATGCAGTTCAAGCGGTATTTCCCTCCACAAACATTCTTTTATGCATAGGCATATATCGAAGAATATGCTTATGAACTGCAAAATGTTATTTGAGCGCAAGGAGAGATAGAATGCATTCATGGCATCATAGAGTGTTCTTATGTTCTCATTGACGGAGAAGAAGTATGATAGGCATTTAAGCTCAATGCACTTGGATTACCCTAGTTATCCAAAAGCGTTGCAATATGTGACTGACACTCGGTTGGATAAGTATAAGGAGCAATTTGTTGCAGCTTAGATGGATAAAGTAATGCATTTCGGTAATGTGATAACTAATAGATACATTCATTTTCATCTTTTAGGTTTACGCTTGTTTTCAATAATTTTTTGAATTGATAATTAATACATGTTCTAATTTGTACTGTAGAGCAGAAAGTGCACATGCAATGTCGAAACGACATCTTAGATCATCTCAAGGTAATTTTGAAACATCTTAGAACATGATCAACTCTATAATTGAGCTGCAACATATGAACATAAAGTTTTTATTTGAGGCAAGCATTAATATTGTCGAACACAACTTCAAGCCATCATTATTCAAAAAGTTATGAGGGTTGGTGTCAAAGACAGCTTTGCATATGATATTAAGGGATGTAGAGCGAGTAAAGGATGCAGATATTGATATTCACTCTTGTGGTTGTGTAATGAGAATGACACATGGGTTGCTGTGTGCTCATGAAATTGCTGAACATACATGGTTTGGATGACTAATCCCCTTATCTACCATGCATTCACATTGGTTGAAATTAGAGTTGATGAAGTCCACAAATACAGACATGTAGCAATGGACATTGGATGTTGAGTGGGAGATAATTATGAAACAGTTCGATGTGTGTGATATTTCAAGAAAACTATCTTGAAAAAAAAGTTGAGAAAACTAGGTGATCCGGCAACAACATTTCTAATTCCTCTAGTTGAAAAGGCTAAGATAAAGGGTCGTACTCGAGCATTGAAGATGGATATATCAACTTGACAGGAACCTTTTTATTTAGAGATTGTCGAGTTTGGTCATGACAATACCATTTCACCCATAATGGCAAGTTCAGTGAAACTTGAGAAGAAGAGGAAAAAATTACACATGTATCGTAAAGGTGCCAAGATTCGACATACAGATTCTTTTCTAGTCGAGATATGTCCGTTCATTCACGATGTTGTTGATGTCGAGTCTGATAAACACTATGGATTTAGAGTTATTGCAGGGTTGTTAGGTATAAGTGTAGATGCATGGCCACAAGTGCGACGAGATTTGATGGATGAGTTAAGTAGACATCGAGATGATTATGTGCATCTCTATAGATGTTACCAGTGTGTTGATGAATTGATACTGTTAGCTTTAAATTGCCATATGTATTTTGAAATGACAAAAACTTAATTAAACCTTAATGTTTCTTTCATATTATAAATTTGCTTTATGACACATGATTTTCTCAAACCATTTAAAGTGATAATATCAAACATTAAGACCATGATTTAATGATACATACTTATTGGTCTTAATACTTTATAAAATGTTCTGAATATTTTAGAAAATTACTTAATGAATTTTTGGACCATGTTTTCATCAGAGAAAGTCAAGAAAAACTCCCACAAAAAATGCCAATATGTTTTGGGTTGGATTAGGATCAAAGGCCACATCATTTCTAACCTAAAAGTGCAGGAAATAGGCTCTCTAGAGGCATGGGATCGATCCCCTAAGGGAAGGGATCGTTCCCCTAGTGGCAGTAAGCAATTTTGCGGTAGAAAAGGTCCCTCAGCCCCGAATAAGCAATTCTGGAATGAAGGGATCGATCCCCTATGGAAAGGGATTGATCCCTTTTCCTGAGAAAAGGCTGTAACGGCTAGTTTCTGTGGGACAACGGTCATATTCGAGTTATAGCTCCATCCAACGTCCACAAACCATCCAAGGGACTATAAATAGAGGCTTAGAAGCTAAAAGAAGCAAGAGGAACTACTCAGCAACTCCAAAACTCATTTTCCTCAATTCCTCAAGCCTCAACAATATTTCAAAAGCTACAAAGTCTTCATCTTCTATCATACTCACATTCCTTGTATTGCTTAGCACAAATATTGTATAAGCTTTTCTTTGTGCTTAATCTCTGTAATCATTTGCCTTTCTAGAGGTCTTTCTTTGATTACATCTCTTGTAAACCAACTCATTCCTTGTACGAGGGGAGGTTTCTCTTTAGCCTAAGAAAAAGAGGGAGGTTTCTCTTTAGCCTAAGAAAAAGAGGAAGGTTTCTCTTAAGCCTAGAAAAATAGGGAGGTTTCTTTTGAGCCTGCAAAAAGAGAGAGTGTAACACAAATTCAAGAATAGTGAATTTGGGGAAAATCCTTGGGAGCGTCTCAAGGTAGAGGATGTAGGCAAGTTGCCAAACCTCTATAAATCGCTTGCGTACATTTCTCTTTCCCTACTCTCTTTATTTACTTGCAATTATATTTGTGCTTATTTGGATTGCATGATTGAATAGCCTAGAGAACTTAGAAAATATTTATATAGGCTAGAGAATTTAGAAGAATTGAAAAACAAGCTTAAGGTTAGTTAAAAACCGATTCACCCCCTCTCGGTATAGCCTATAGAGTCAACAATTGGTATCAAAGCTTGGGCTCGAGATTGATTTAGACTAACCTCTATCGAGCAAAACGATCATAAATGGCTCACTTGAATGTAGGCACACCCCTAGGAGAAGAGGGACAATCATTAGTTAGACCTCCACTCTTCAATGGAGAGAATTACTCATATTAGAAAATTAGGATGATGTTGTTTGTGCAATCAAATGACTATGAAGTGTGGAAAGTAATAGTAAATGGTCCTAAAATCCCAATGAAGAAAGTTGATGGAAAAGATGTCCCTAAAGGTTAGGATGAGTGGGACACAAATGACATGAGAGTGGCACAATTGAATGCCAAGGCTATGCACACTCTCATTTGTGCATTAGGTCCCAATGAATATAATAGAGTTTCCTTATGTGAGAATGCCAAGCAAATATGGAACAAATTAGCCATCACACATGAAGGGACCAATCAAGTTAAAGAAACTAAAGTAGGCATGCTCACACGACTATGAGCTTTTTAGGATGAAAGAAAATAAGTCCATGAGTGAAATGTACACTAGGCTTAATAACATAATTAATGGACTTAAGGCATTAAGCAAGACATATTCCAATGTAGAAATGGTTAAGAAAATCTTGAATAGCTTGCCAAAATCTTGGGAGGCAAAGGTGACCGCAATAGAAGAATCTAACGATCCTAACACCTTGTCTCTAGATGAACTTATGGGCTCCCTACTTACATATGAAATGAAATTAAAAAGAAATGAAGAGCCTTTAAAGAAAGTAGGGGTAGCACTTAAGTCTTCCACTCATGAGAACATTAGAGATGATAGTGATGAGAGTGGAAATGAGGAAGAAAAGGAAATGGCAATGTTCGCCAAAAGATTTAATAGGTTCATGAGAATGAATGAGAGAGAGAATAATAGGAGACATCAAAGGGGAGAGTCAAGTAGAAGAGAAAAGGACCTCTTAGTGTGTTATAAATGTGATGAACTGGGTCACACTAAGCTAGATTGCCCCTTACTTAGGAAAGAAAAGGATAGGAAACCTAAGAAGAAAGCATTTGTGGCTGCATGGAGTGATAGTGATAGCTCCGATGAGGATAACATGGATGATGAGGTAGCCTACATATGCTTTATGGCTATTAGTGATGATGAGGCTAGTTGTAGTTCTAGTGAAGATAATATTTATACATTTGATGAACTACAAAATGCTTTTAATGATTTAGCAAATGAATTTCAATGCATGAATTCTAAATATAAGAAAATTATTGCTAAATTAAAAATAGAAAATGAAGCCTTGACAAATGCTAAGCTAGAATTTGAAAAGAAATTAGAAGAGGCTAACTTAGAGATAAATGAGTTGAATGAAAAGAATATAAATTTGCATAACTCATTTTCTATGTTTTATATGGGTCAACAAAAATTAGATCACATGCTTGAGACCCAAAGAGCTTTCTTTGATAAAGATGGGTTAGGCTATAATGAAAAACAAAAAGAAACCCATCTTAAGAATTTCCTAGTGAGCAAAAATACTATGCATGATACATCTCTCACATGCTCACTATGCAATAGGATAGGCCACACCTCACAAGCATGCACTTATAGAAAAACCACATTTAGAGTAAGAGTAGTTAGAAAAATGTGGGTGCCAAAGCATGCTGTGAATAATGATGAATTGTGCTTGAAATGGATCTTAAAAGGATCAAAAATTATTTGCACTAACTCTCATGGACCCAAGAAAATTTGGGTACCAAAACATGCATGAATGTATTTGTTGTAGGAGTGTTAGAGCATGGGAATACAATAAAACTATGGAGTTTGAATGCTCAACACACCTCCATGGAGTTTGCTTGTGCCAATAAAAATGAGGAAGAACTTGGATATCCATCCTTGGCAAAGATCACAACAATTCTTCAAAGAAAGGCACAAGGTGGATTCAACTATTCAAGGCAAAGCATTCTCTAACAAAGGAGTATTGTAAGCTTAATTCCTTACTCCTTAAAATTTTCATTTGATTAAATTAATTGTAAGCTTTGATGAGAAAATTGGTTAATGATTAATGATGCATTATGATTGAGCAAAACGCATGATAAATGGTTGTTGAATGTTTGATGAACAAATCTTGATGATTGGATGAAAGGAATGTTTAGTGATTTTGAAATGATTATTGGATTTCTGCATTTTGAGTAAGTTTTCTATGTGTTGATAATGTATTTACTTGCCTTAAATTACCAAATATGTCATTTATGCAAAATGCCATGTCATGAGCATTAATGAAGAATTTGTATATTGAAAATCATGGCATGTTGTTCACAAGATGTATGCTTTAATGATATATGTGCTTAAAACCTATATGAACAAGTTTGTTTTGACATATTTGTAGTTTCCAATGCTTTGGTTTTGTCAAAATGTGCATAATGCTTAAAATGACCTCTTTTGAGACCAAAAATGCATTTATTGGTGAAAATCCTTCCAAAATTGCAAAATCTGTTGTTAAATGGTTTTTCATTCATGTTTTTCATTCACACAAGTCCAAAATCATGTTACACAAATGTTTAAACCATTACTTGGACTTAAAATACTCAAAAACGAAGTTTTGGCATCTCAAAGGTTGGATTTTCTGTCAAAAACTGCAGAAACTGGATGAGGGATCGATCCCTCAACAAGCAAGATCGATCCCCCTTGAGCAGAATGCAAAATTTGTGCATTCTATAACTAAGGGATCGATCCCCCTCCTCTAGGGATCGATCCCCCCAAGCCAGAAAGGGCTTTCCTGCATGTTTAAAACTGAAATTTGGTAGGATCTTTTGTTAGTTTCACACTATCTTTTGTATAAGCATAAAATTCATTGTTTTAACTTCTTTTTGATGATCCTTTCAATATGAAAAATCACTTCTCATTGATATCATGCCTCAACTCCATCAATTTGTATTATTTCCATCAATTGGTACTAGTTCTCAATAATTAATATCTTACTTTCTTAAACTCAGAAGTGCAAAATCATTTATCTTATTGAAGATGGTCATGAATTGCATAAATCTTGAAATATATTTTCAATAAATGCTTAAACATAATTTTGAGATTTATTTCAATGATTTGTGTATATATTTGAGAATTTGATGAACTTGTGCATAATAACTATTGATCATATCTTTTGTTCATCTTAGTCAAGCATGTTTATAGGATTATGTTTCTTAGCTTGACTCAACTACTCCACACTAGGTTTCATGATAATTATACATCTAGTGGAAGATGAATTATTAAGGTCATACACTTTAATGATAAAATAATTAAAACTTGACCTTAAGGATTGATTTCAAATGTAAATTCAACAATTAGTATAAAGTCATAATTTTCCTTGGCCTATAATTTGTGATGGTAAATGGATCTATAATGTTCAAATGCATGAAATTTTTCATCCATGAACTTAATTCTTTATGGCCAAATTATTAAAGAACTTGAGCTTTAATGACAACACCAACAATTGATATACATGCATTGAATCTTGATTGTTTTGATTTTGAACATGCATGTTTGCTTAAGTTGAATCAATAATCATGCCTATGAGATGAGAATAGTTGCTTTCATGATATTATGTGCTTAACCTCACTCATAGATTATGGATTTTATTGTTAAAATATACTTAAGTATGATATTGATTTATTTAGACAAATCCATTTTAGTTAAAATAGCATATACCCTTTGGAACCTTAAACGTTAAAATTAACTAGGGATATTGCTTTGAATTGATTAAAATGGTAATCTTCCCTTGCTCATAATTGGTTAAGATCTTGAATGGAAAATTGAGCATAGGATTCATTAGTTTCATGGAAAAAAATGTGTTTGCTTGAATACCTTGACTTTTTGAATCTTCCATATGGTATAATTTTGTGAATATGAATATGGATTAATACTTTATCATAGTGTGCTAATGTTCAATTAATCCATATGCATATTTGATGATGTGTGATTGTGTTCTTGTATATTTAGAATGATTATTTTCTTGACATGAACACACTACACATAAATATTGGATTCATGCAAAATGTCTAAGTCAAACATTAGTACCAATTGGTATTTAGATTGAAATAACAATTGGTATCATTGGTAACCATATTTTCACCAATTGGTAAGCCAAAACTAAATTGACTATTGGTATGAGCTTTAAATTGACAATTCTTCTTGTGCTTTTTAGTTTGAAATGACAAATAGAGAAGAATTCATTTAGGATATTTTTGCGTGAAACTCTTGTGTGCTAGAATTTGTAGTTAATTGCTATATGTCTTAATTCTATGCACATTCTTGCTTGAACGTGATTTATGAGCTCATGCATATGATATGTCATCTAAATTCAGCTCATAATCATGATGCTTTGTCATGCACCTTAGTTGGACCTTAGAGAACAATTGATATACTTAGGAGCTTGCTTCATCTCTCAGTAATTGGAAACTTCTTGCAAAATTATTTATAAACATTTGGTATAAGAATATAAGCCTTGTCCTTTGCATGCCTAAACATCTTATATTTTTATGGACATTGACTTATTTATTTGTGCTATGAGTCCCCTGTACTAACATATTTCTTGTTGGATGGAGCATATTTATTTGTTCTCACATAGCCATAATTTTAGGGGGAGCATACTTTTTATTTTTTTCCTTCTTTTTGCTATGACAAAAAGGGGGAGAGATATTAAGGTATTAAGGGGGAGAGATAATGGGGGAGTTTTGAAATCTCTTTTTGAAATCTCTTCTGGAAAATTCTCTTCAAACCATGCTTACATTAAAGGGGAGTTTTATAAAATCCTGCTTTATTTAAGGGGGAGTATTTTATCAAAGAATTTTCAAAGCAAATTTACATTAAGCTTTGTCATATCAAAAAGGGGGAGATTGTTAACTTTAAATTGCCATATGTATTTTGAAATGACAAAAACTTAAGTAAACCTTAATGTTTCTTTCATTTTGTAAATTTGCTTTATGACATGATTTTCTCAAACCATTTAAAGTGATAATATCAAACATTAAGACCATGATTTAATGATACATACTTATTGGTCTTAATACTTTATAAAATGTTTTGAATATTTTAGAAAATTACTTAATGAATTTTTGGACCATGTTTTCATCAGAGAAAGTCAAAAAAAACTCCCACAAAAAATGCCAATATGTTTTGGGTTGGATTAGGATCAAAGGCCACATCATTTCTAACCTAAAAGTGCAAGAAATAGGCTCTCTGGAGGCATGGGATTGATCCCCTAGTGGTAGTAAGCAATTTAGCGGTAGAAAAGGTCCCTCAGCCCAGAATAAGCAATTCTGGAATGAAGGGATCGATCCCCTATGGAAAGGGATCGATCCCTTTACCCGAAAAAAGGCTGTAACGGCTAGTTTCTGTGAGACAACGGTCATATTCGAGTTTTGGCTCCACCCAACATCCACAAACCATCCAAGGGACTATAAATAGAGGCTTAGAAGCTAAAGGAAGCAAGAGGAACTACTTAGCAACTCCAAAACTCATTTTCCTCAATTCTTCAAGCCTCAACAATATTTCAAGAGTTATAAAGTCTTCATCTTCTATCATACTCACATTCCTTGTATTGCTTAGCACAAATATTGTATAAGCTTTTCTTTGTGCTTAATCTCTGTAATCATTTGCCTACCTAGAGGTCTTTCTTTGATTACATCTCTTGTAAACCAACTCATTCCTTGTAAAAGGGGAGGTTTCTCTTTAGCCTAAGAAAAAGAGGGAGGCTTCTCTTTAGCCTATGAAAAAGAGGGAGGTTTCTTTTAAGCCTAGAAAAAGAGGGAGGTTTCTCTTGAGCCTGCAAAAAGAGGGAGTGTAACACAAATTCAAGAATAGTGAATTTGAGGAAAATCCTTGGGAGCGTCTCAAGGTAGAAGACATAGGTAAGTTGCCGAACCTCTATAAATCGCTTGCGTACATTTCTCTTTCCCTACTCTCTTTATTTACTTGCAATTATATTTGTGCTTATTTGGATTGCATGATTGAATAGCCTAGAGAACTTAGAAAATATTTATATAGGCTAGAGAATTTAGAAGAATCGAAAAATGAGCTTAAGGTTAGTTAAAACTGATTCACCCCCTCTCGGTATAGCCTATAAAGTCAATAGATACAATCGTTGGTGTGTTACAACACGATAGATTATATGGATAATTGAATTACCTTATCAGACATGGGTCATTTGATATCCTCATGGTATGACGGCGTGCTTATCCATTTATTTTTGAGATAGTGCCTGACATATCTTCCGCTCAGATCTATTGCACCTCCCTCACCGCAACATAGGTTAATTGCTATTGGATTTGTGAGCAATTGTCATTTTGTTTAGTATAGATCACAATGAAAGTTTGTTATTGTGTATTGTTTTCACTTGGATTTAATTAAATATAATGCATTATTGCAGGTATTGTTGGATCCAAGAGCACCGATACCTCTAATCGCATGCAACTAGCACAAGTATTGATATGAGTGCGCTCTAGAGTGAGAGCTTCTATATGTCTCTCAGATCGAGAATTTCAAATTATTATTCTCATCAAACACAAATGTTGTGACTCAAGAGACAATCAATCTAGATGAACCATGATGTATTATGTAACTAAATATAATGCATTGTTGCAAGCATTGTTTATTATACTATGTAACTTAATCGTCATCATGTTTTATTGGATTAAGT
This sequence comes from Heritiera fomes, assembly GCA_032173925.1. NCBI lineage: Eukaryota > Viridiplantae > Streptophyta > Magnoliopsida > Malvales > Malvaceae > Heritiera > Heritiera fomes. The sequence goes on along the minus strand of JAPDPM010000001.1, from coordinate 18,920,269 downwards.
CTATTTTATTTATTAAAATTTAATTGATTTACCGAATATACCATTTATTTATGATTATGTGTTAGTTATATATAAATATTATTAAAATACTAATTTTTATTTTAATAATTTAGGAAAATATAATTAATAATATATTTATTATTTTAATAATTTATTAATAATATATTATAATAATTTATTATTATTATAATTATTATTTTAAGTGAAAAGAAATAGTTATTTCAAATGATTTGATAAATATCATATGATGGATGAAGTGATGAGACAAAATTAACCTAAATATATACATAAATATATGTATATATATATATATATAAATATATATATACCATTTCTTACAAAAGTATAAGTTAAACTATAAAATACAATATCTACTATCTCCTTCTCTTCTTATGTCTAACATATACGAACAGAGATGTAGGAGTTGGTAAGGAAGATGACGGTGGTGCAGCTAGTGGGGGTAAAGCTGTTGGTGGTGATGTTGCTAGTACTAGTGGTGGTTAAGCTGTTGGTGCTAATGGTCCAGCTAGTGTTGAAAGTGGTGAAGCTGGTATTGCTGGTGGTGCAGCTGGTGGTGCTGATGGTAAGGCTGGTGGAGCTGATGCTAGCGGGGCTGATAGTGAGGTTAGTGGAGCTTATGCTACTAGCAAATGCACAATGAGCTGCTGAGATGAAGGTGAAGCGGCTAAGGAAGAAGGTGGAGCAAATGAGGATGGAGGTGGACATAGAGGTCGAGATGAAGATGTTATCTATAGAAGATGTGGGACCACTGCAGTATGCCTAGGCAATCTCGTTACCATGGCATAAGCATCATGTATAGCCTATCGCCAAACATCCAAGCCTTAATCATCTCCACCCATCTCCATTATTTAAAGTCTATCGTATATGTGTCCCACAATACACTACAAAGTAATGAAAATATAAATACATCAATTTTGAGATAAAAAGACATTATTAACATTAAATAAGAAATGAATAACTAACCTCCCACTGATTACTCTGTGCTGCTTTGTCGATTTGCATGCAAGATTCTGGATGTAACGATGTGCAATGGTCATATACCAAATCATGTAATCCACTATGGACTCTCTAGGAGTATTGCATCGTGCATCTCTCCTCTCCTCATTAATCACATGATAGACCTAACTATCCCAATACCCAAGTTGAAAGCTGTACTAAATGTGATAATTAGCTAGCTTCGATCCTCGTCTTGCGTGAGATAGGGTGAGAGGTAGACGTGAAATGCTCTGCACATAGCCCCATTGCTGAAGAACTCTATCCGTGGTATAACTCCACGATGTCATTGTACTTAATGCATTCACAAAAGAATTAAAAATCTTCAGCAATGGATGTCTCTCTCTACTATCGCATATAGATTCCAGTAGACCTGATGATACTGAAGGTCATCAAGTCTCTCTCTCAGTGTCTGGAGAGAGACGCTGCATCTGAGTGGCTTCCATCGTCGAGCACACAGTTGCCTCTCTCTGTATGACACGTCCCACACTGGATTTAGCAATGGAAAATTCTCGTAAATCCACACCTGCATAAAACAAAAGGGACATTTATAATCAAATCATAAGCTAATAAATATTAACGTAATCAATATTATTCTTATTAAATAAATTTTAAATACCTAAAGCAATGTCATATAACCAGTTATCAAATGGCACTTCACTCTGTTGGCTTCGCCAAGCTATCTATACATTTGAGCAAGGTAAGCTGCACCCCATGCAATCTCACCGAAAGTAGTAAGATCCTCCAAAAAAGATAAGTACATGACCAATACTCGCGTTGCACTCTTATCAGCAAAAAAAGTGCAACCAAGTAGAAATAATAAGAATGCGCGAGCCGCGTACTCTATCTGCTCCTCCCCATCAGAGTTGGTAATCTTTCAACCACTACATCTTAATTTGTGGTCCTCTAGTGGCGGTCGTCTCTTCCTTTGCCTTTTGTTTAGTCACTCCAAGCAACCACACTAGTATTCTATTTGCCTCATCGATGAAGATAATAACAAAAGATATAGTCCTCCCAACCACTAGGATGCCAAGCAACGTAAGCACATCATCTGGAATGATGGTCATCTCTCCGAATGACATGTAAAATATGTTTTTCTCTGGCTGCCACTAGAGGTGGCAAAAATTGGCCCGAGCTCGAAAACCAGCCAGAATCCGCTCGACACTGAACCGGGACCAGCCCGAATTGACCAAAAAAGTCAAAGGCCCGTAACTGAAAAAGCCCGTAACCGAAAATACCCGAAACCGAAAAAACTCGAAACCGAAAAAGCTCGAAACCTAAAAAACTCAAACCCGACACAACCTAAACCCGACATAACCCGAGCCTGATACGATCTGAAACCGAGACCGACCCAAACTGAAAACCGAAAAAACCAAATTTATAACCCGAGAAAACCCGAATTATAATTATATAATTATTATTTAAAAATAAATAAATAATTGATACACTTTTTTAATTAAAAAGTTTAAAATTTTGAAAACAATTATACAATTTTATCAATTATATATTACCAACATAATAAATATTGAATCTTTTTAATTAAATTAAATTAATTTAAAGCACCATAATATATGATATAATATATGATATCAAATAATCTTTAATATTATCCTTATTGCATTTATAATAATAAATATATTATTAATTTGACATTTGATTTTATTATAAAAATCATTTTAACATTTTATTATTTTTATTTATAATAAAATTTTAATTTTAATACAATAATAAATCAAATATATAAAAATTATATAATTTCAATATTTGTTTGAAACTTTGAATTTGATATTTTGTGCAACACATTAAAAATATTTTTAATAAAATTAAATTTAAACTATATTTTCTTAAAGTTTCAAGTATAGAAAGATATTAAATTTAGATTAAAAAAAACCTAATCTTAAAATTAAAATTCAAGTTTTTAAGATTAGAAAAAGTTAAGTAATTAAATTAAACAATACAAGTACAATTTTTTTATACTTGGGTATCATTAAAAGAGAAAATTATAGTGGTAATTTTATTTTTAGCCTTAAAACAAAAGACATTAAAAAATCAAGTTAGTGATAATTAATTATTTATTATATTATAATAATCTTATACATGAATAAACTAATTTGGTATCTTATAATAATGATTTGTATATTATATTATAATAATCTTTTAAGAATAAATTATGTAATCTCTTAGTGTGTAAGTATTATTTTGATAGAATTAAGTATTTATTAAAAATAATTTATTTATTATCTATTAAATGTAAAATTAAAGTGTGGATAAAAATAATAATTCTAATAGTAAATTAAAGTGTAATTTAATAATATATTAGAGTTGTATTATTATGTAAGTGGTAATTTTAATAAAATTTATTTTTTATACTTTGTTAATATTATTATTAATTATATTTAAATAACTAGCATTATATTAATTAATTTAGTAATATCTATTATTTAACATTTTAATTAGATATTCTATCAATTGGTGTATATCTAATATTATTATGTTAATGTGAATATGAAAAAAAATTAGTACTCAATTTGGAATAGTTTTTTTGATAGCAAATAAAATACATAATATAGTTAATAAATAACGCCTTATCATAGTGATTTGTATGTTATTATAACTTTAAAAATAATATCTTATCATGTGATATATAATCAACTATATAAGCTCTTAATTATATAAAATAGATTATTAATATATTTATCTTATCATAATGATTTGTATGTTACATTATAATAATCTCTTACCATATATTATAGAATAAATTAAACAATCTCTCATAGCATATTATAGTTTTAATTTCAGACATTTTTCATTCCAATTTCTTATCATGCTTTTAGAATATACTCTTGTTTTTAATTTCAAACATTTAATCTTTTATGATGTATTCATGTAATTTAGTTTAACTTGATCAATTAATAATCATAATATTGGATGATTAAATAGATATTGACCTTCTCAACTACTTTTTTAGTCAAAAAAGTGTTTTTTTAATTTATTATAATGAGTTACAAATAAAATAATAAACATAATATACTATATACTATATATATATATAAATATATATATATATATATATTAAGATTTACATTATAATAAAATGTCATATATGTTAAATTATCAATATCTTAAGAATTGTATCTTAACATATTATGAAATTTCTATTAATTTAATTTTAGTACTTTATGTCTAAAATTTTAAAATCTTATTATCTCAAGAATAAATTATTATTATTATTATTATTATTATTATTATTCAATAAACTATTTTTTTGGCCAACAATGTTTCATTAAATTTTAAATAGCAAGTTGTGTTAAAATAAAAATAAAATTTACAACAAATATAACAAATTCTCAATCTAGCTCACGTGGTTAAATATATAACAATAAATATAAGAGGCCATGGTTCAAATCTTTGTACAAGCATATAATTTTGATTACTTTCATATAATTGATGAACAAGTTCAGGTACCAGATATTACTTGATCAAAAGTTAATCGGGTATAGCGTACCCTAAGGGTACTACCCGAATCTGATACAGGTAATAAGAACACTATCCGAATCTTATAATTATTTGATTATAGAGTCAGGTAGTATCGGGTACCTGATTATATATTACCCATTTACATCATTATATCAAATATTTTTTTTTTGTACATTATATCAAATGTTATTATTTATAATATAATGTCAATTGGTGTATATAACTTGTTTAATTTAACGTTCTAAATTTTTAATGAGATATTTGATTAATTAATGTGTTTGAGTATGATTATATTTAATAAAAATAATGTTATATTATGATTTACGTACAAACTAAAAACAAAATAAATATAAAATTGAGATAATTAATTGACCAACTATTCATAATATTAATTTTTTTAATGTACACTATAATTTTATTCAACATTATAATTGAAGAATTAGTTAACTAGTTATGCGGTTAAATTTAATTTAATTACTAATTATGTTGGTATTTAAAAGACAAAATAAATGTAAAAAAGATTCTTAAAAATTTAAAATTTTATTAAAAATATAATATAATTATTAAAAAAGCTAATTAAACAAAGTAAAAAAAAAATTATTGAACTAAGAGTATCTAAATTCCAATGACCCAATATTGACCCAAAAAAAAAAAACCACAATGACTCGATAAGTTATTGTTAAGAGTATAAAGCTATTTATATAAATGTTTAATTGTTTAGTATGATTTATTTATAATTTGTTAGTTATTTATTTGTATAGCTAATACTTTTGGATTTTCACTTTAAATTTTGATTAATTAATTATAATGTAATAATTATAGATGATATGTTCTCTTTTATTATTGTAGATAACTATATTCTTCATTGGTCCACTCCCAATGTTTTCAAAATCATCCCAACCAAATTTCTCAATATATATATATTATACAATTCCCATTTATTAAATTTTAACTTTAATTTAGCATTTCTATTATATTTTTATTTAACTATATAAAATTAAATTAATTATTACATTCAAAATTATAAAATATTTATAATTTATAAAATTTTAAAATAATTTGACTAAGCCCGCTAAGCCCGCCTGATTAAAACCGGACCGAACCCGAAATCGAGAAAACCTGCAACCGAAAAAACCAGAAATCGAAAAAACTAGCAACCGAGAAAACCCGAGACCGAAAAAACTCGCAATCGAGACCGAAAAAACTCGTAATCGAGACCCAAAAAACCCGTAACCGAAAAAGCCCATAACCGAAAAAACTCAGACCGAAACCCGCCCGAACCCGCCCGTTTGCCACCTCTTGATAAATGCGGTAATGATAGTCTTGTTGCACGTGAGATAACTACATCGCAATAATGAAACCAACCCTAACCGTGGGATCTTAGCGGCCATGTACCAACTTTAGGGTTGTAATTAATAACTTTCAACTCCCTTCGCTCTTGTAACAAGACCAAATAAATAATTAGAATATTATTAAGTCTAATTTACATTACAATAAATATGTAATAAAGTTCAATTATACCTTTCACTGTCAAATAGTTGCAGCAACGTGCGACCTATAACTAAGTAGAAGAGATGTATCAACTGAACCACCAGGATATGATCTAGTAGAAGTGGCTACCTGAGTAGATGTACTGACTTGCTCAACAGCTGGTGCCTCGCCATATGTACTTGACTGCTACTTTCCGCCGCAGCTGGTGCCTCGGCAAATGCATTAGCCAATTGCCTCGCCTCCCTAGCTACAGCCTTAACATGCTACATCTCATCGAGTATTGCTACGTGAATAGCTGTAATCACATGCATGCTCTACTCAGCGGCTGTTGCCTCTAGAGCTCGTCTCCTCTTCTCAAACACAGTGGGTACCCACCTCGTATCATTTGAAGCTTCAACATGTCTCCTCCTCTCAGCTCTAGTGACCCCACTCCTCATGTACACAGTGGCATCTGTATAAACATACAAGAAAACCATTTCACATATAAGAAACTAATTTACATGCCAATTCAATTCAATAATCCATTTCACATGTAAGAAACAAATCAACCTAAACGAATTCATATCTCTTTAAACCAATTTAGATCAAATAACCAATTCATATTCAATTAACGTTATTTAAAATGTAATTTAACCTAAATTAAAAATTTTAAAAAAAGTTTAAAAAAAATTTTTCACTTCTTTTTTAGGTCGCAACACTTAGGTGTTGTGACCCAATGAGAGGTGCCGCGAGCTTTTGTTTCCTCATAGGACTTGGGTGCCGTTAGTCAAGAGACCCATGCAGCACTTTTGTGCCCAAATCCATTGCAAACCATCATGGATTTGGAGCACAAGAGTGCCGCATACGGTCAAGGACTCATGGCAAGGAGTTGCCGCTCGTAAGCTACGAATTCGTGACCTAACCGGCCCCACCTAATTCATTTTACTCAAATTCAACAATTATATACATTTAAATGAGAAAAAAATGAACATTAAACATATGTAATAGAACAATTAAGCTACACTTACCTTATTATCTTGAAAATCTCTAAGATTTGAAGGATTTATGGAAGATAGAAACTTGAATGAGGCATAGGATGTGAGAAATGGGAGTTAGGGTGAAGAGAAGAGAAAGTAGTTTAGGAATGAATGACTAGATAATATAGTGTGTCAAGTAAAAAATTGGAGAAAAATTTTTAAAATGATTTTTTAGCAATTAGGGTACCAATAGTTTGTAGGGTGTGTTTAGAATTTTCCTAAGTCAATAGCTCCCACGATTCATGACGCAACCCTAGTCAAACTAAGCTTGATTTATCCCAAGTTCATTCGTTGAGATTAGTTTTAATGGGATTAAAAATAATGAAAAAACATTTAAAAGTATATTTTTTCAATAAAATAACAAAAAAATTAAAACAAAGACAAAAAGATAATTTTACCTTCCTGCTTTTTTGTCTTTTTCTTTGTAATTGGCCCGCACTGGTGCCCACCGGGCAACCAAACGAGGCCTCCTTCGACATAACTATGAGCCCACAACTTCTTCTCTATGCATTAAACATGAGCTAGCGACTCAGAGAAACATGACCACATTGTTATCAACATCAAAAAAAATTACTCCTTATAATAACCGGATTGAACCATACATCTTTAGTTTGCTTGCCAACAACATTAAGGGTCCATTCGAATGGACAATAAGATTGGTTATAATGAGATTGAAAATAATGATGATAATGAGATTAGCTATTGTAACATTGAGATTAGTTATTGTAACATTGAGAATGAATACGGTTGTGATGAGATTAAATTAGTGGTACAACAGGATAATTTTTAGATGTAGATACAATGGTAGCAGAGAGATGAAACAAGAGAAGAGAAAATTGAATTACAAAATTTGTATATAATATAATTTATAGTATATATTTGATATTTGTAATATTAATAAATAATTAAAATTATTTTATATTAAATAAAATTATTAATTGAATAAAAATTAAAAAAATTAACTGAATAAATTAAATTTTATTATTTTAATTTTTAAAAAACCAATATTTTAATTCTTTTTTATTATAAATCCAATTATTTTCCCTAAAAAATTTATTGTCAAGAGTAGGTCCAAAACTTGACAAACGAATACAATATCACTCTAGAAAGTACATAATAGAATCAATAGTATATATATTGTATAGTATATCCCATTGCTCAAAGACAATAAATTGATTTTCAATATTGGTTCAAAATTTGAAATAAATATTTCTCTGCCTTTTAAATATGATAGCGCTGCAGGTTTAGAGTTTTAATATCAACATCTTTATTCCTTTTTCCTTAAACCAAAGAATTCCAGTGAAAAAAAAAACAATTAAGTTTTTTTTTATGAGAAAAAAAACACATGACTTATTATATGTTTTTAATAATTTTATTATTTAATATTTCTACCATGGCTAATGTCTGTTTTTGAAGCATACTTTATCCACGCAATTTTAATAAAAAAAATTTGAAAGTAAAAAGAAAAAAATTAAAATAAAAAAACTGGAAAAATAATATTCTTAATAACTAAAATTAAGAGCTAATTGTTACTATGGATAAATTTTCCGCACAAAGCATTTCAAGGACTCCATAAGTTATAATCCTGGAAAATTGTTTCATTCTTTTTCTCAACCAAACTACAAAATAAAATTATTGGTCTATCATGTCTTGAGATTGAGGAATAATAGGGTCTATAATCATGCTATTGAGTCTACCATGCAGGTTTCGGAGCACGTCAAGGAAGCTGTTGGTTTCAGGCCGGTTGGTCTGCATAATATAGCTGCTGCCTTTGTTAATGGTAACTTGAATGGTTTCCATTTGATTTAGCATTTGTAGTTAACTGATCCCATATTAGTTCTGTTAGGAAATAAAGGGTCGAGCAATCTAAGGACTTCCATATCGTTCCACATCAACTAATGCGTATATTCTTTAGACTGCAGATCAATGATGTTCCAATGAATTTTACTCATTAATTAAATTAATTACTTTATAGTGATAGAACTTATATTATTTTCGTTTTTTGTCTAAATATTCCGATATTTAAAGATTACTTTAAACTCCAATCCAAAATCGAGTTATTATTTGAATCCTAAATGGGAAGAGCTCCTTCAATGTTATTTTTTTCACTTACAAAATTCGAACTTAAAATATTGCTTAAAGAGTATCAAACTCTTTTCACTTGGTTTAACCCACATTGGTGATTTATATTATTTTCTTTTATAATATGATAAGTTGTATTAGTAATTAATTAACTCGAAAGCATCGCCACATCCAACGGCATCTATCTATCCGTCTGCGATGACCACCGCCAACGCTAATAATAAATATGATGTCGCTTAAGTTCTCTTCACCAACTCGTTTGTTTCTTTGCTGTTTAATCTATCAAACATCATCACCAAAACACATATCCCCTCCTTCTCATGGCTGAATACTTTGCATTTAACATTGTAGAGAATGTCGTCGTGAAACTAACCACCGTCAAAGATGTGCTCTTAGATGCTGAAGAAAAAAAAGCGCAATTGGTTACAGAAGCTGAAAGATGCGTGTTACGACGCAGAAGATGTGTTGGATGAATTTGAAATCGAAGCATTGCGGAGGCAGGTTCTGAAACAGAGGAGCACTGGAAAGAAGGTAAGCAATTTCTTTTCAAGCTCAAACCCAGTAGCTTTTCGATTTAGAATGGCCCATAAGATTAAAAAAGTTAATGAGAGGTTTGAAGAGATTGCCGCTTTGAAAAATAATTTTCATCTCACTGAAAGACATGATGGCACTAGCCATGTCGTGGGCTCTGACAGAGAGACCCACTCCTTTGTGCAAGCTGCAGATATCATTGGTAGAGATGAAGACAGAGAAAATCGTAACAACTTTAACGCAAGATCCAATAGATGGAGAAGATGATGGATTAACTCTGTTAATGTGGATTAGTTAAATGTAATTGACATCATATAACATTTAATTAGTAGTATATTTTGTATAAAATGTGATCATATATATAATATATGCCTATTATACATGTATTTATTCTTCATGGGACGGATGTAATATATGATTCAGAATATGGGAGATGCCTACCCTTGGCATCAATATATAAATGGTGGCTCATTAAGCATTTGTGCCTGTGTGAGAGTGTACAAGGGTAGCTTCTCCCTCTCCTTCTCTCCCGATTCTTCTCTTCCTCACCATCGTGCTCCTCTGTCTTCTTATAGGTTACCATGGCAAATCAGAATGGACGCAGCGAGGTGTGGGTGGACCTCCGACGGTGTCTTCCTTCCCTCTGGCAGTGGCGATAATGGCGGTGAAATGGTGGGTATTTTGCTCAACCCACCTATGGTTAGTTCTCTCTCTTGGTTATTGTGTTAATGACTTGGTGAGTTCAATTTGTTCCAACAATTGGCATCAGAGCCACTCACCCAAAGAGTCATTAACCATTTTTGGTTGAATGAGAGGAGCCATGAAAGCTTCTGTTGAGCTTTAGGGATTTTTGGGTTTTTCCGAAACCCATTCTATTTTTTGGCCATTTTTGAGCTTATTTTGGTTAGATTTATGTTGTATGATGTTTAAGGGTGAAAAGCCCCTTAATTTATGATGGAAATGAGGCCAAAAATGGTCATTTTCGACTGAGTCAGTTCTAAACCCATTTTCTGCGAAAACACCAGATTAGATGAGGAAATGATCGCCTGAATATGTAAGGAAGATGATGGGCGAGTATGTTGATCACCCTGAATAGGCGAGAAACATGATGGATGAGCATGATGATCGCTCGAAAAATGTAAGCCAGGTAGGCGAGTAAGGCAAATTAAGATGCTCGTGCGAATAAAATCCTCGCCCAATAGGCGAGTAAGGCGATTTTGTAAATGATCGCCTAAAGGTGATGGCGAGTAATATGATCGCCTAAGAATGATGATCGTCGATTAGGTGAGAAAGAACATGGGCGAGTATGGTTATTGCACGATTGGGGTGAGGGCTATGATCGCCCAAATGGCGAGAAAAGGGTGAGTAATATGATCGCCATATGGATAAGTAATATGATCGCCCGAGAGGCGAGGGCTATGACCGACCGAAAGTGGCGAGCAATATGATCGCCCAGAAAGGATGATCGCCTGATTAGGCAAGAAACATCATGGGCGAGTATGGCGATCTGCCAATGGGCGAGAAAGATGATTGCCCGTTTAAAAAGGCCAAAATAAATTTTGTTACATTATGGGCATTGTTTATTTAATTATTTATTGGCCATTTGGTATTAAATGAATTTTGGGCAATAAAATTAATTAATTTTGAGGCCATTTTGCCTAATGAATTTAGGGGCCATGTTGCTTAATTAATTTTATTTGGCTATTAAATTTTAGATTAATTTGTGGCTATTTTGCATAATTAATTAATAGGCCATTTTGGATTATGGTTTTAAGGGCCATTTTGATTAATTAATTATGGGCCATTGGGTTAATTATTTTGGACAATTTTGGATATTTAATAGCCATGATTAATTGCTAAGCCCAAAATTAAAGAGGTATAAGTGAATTTTTTAGAGGAATTAATTTCGGGGTAATTTTTTGGAAATTCAATTACCTATTTAATTTATAATTCACTTAATTTTGGAATATACCCATGCCCATAAAATATTGATGATTAGCCTAGTTAAATAAGTTTAAATAAATTATTTGGGTATCTTGTTTGATCCATTTTGGATTATAGTCTACCCATTCTGTTAATAATTTATTTAAAGAAATAAACTCTCTAAAAATAACATTGCCTTATTATTTGAATATTCACATTTATGTGAAATTAATTTAATTAATTAATGTTGGGCCTAAAATTATTACATATGCTTTGGGAATTGCACATTTTGGGTGTAGTTAATTCTGGTCAATGAATTTTGTGAATATTCTTAAAATTCTAAATCATTAATTGGATTGACTAGTACTTGCTTGTCGCAAGAATAGTTATAAAGATTTTCTAATGATTTATTCTGATAATTTTAAGGATATAATAATAAGGCAATGCATAGTGATAGTTGCATAATTTACTAAGATATCTAGAAGTGGCTAATCTCTCTTTGTCGAATTGTTAGTTGCTTTGAAGAGATGCTTGGGACTGAAAGGATTTTGGTTGGGATATGACACGATCTTCCTACCTTGTCGGTGGGCGATCATTCAGGTTATATTTAACTGGTTTTGTCTTATCCTCTGTAGTGTATTGTAGAATAAAATTGATATTTATTGAGTTATTCCACTAGCCTCCATTAATTCTAATTATTTGTGCAACTATCATATATAAAATCTTTAGCAAGATCAAATTAGATAGATGACGTGAATCACTCTCTATTGTTAGGGGTATATTGAACTAGGAAGTAACCTTGAGAGCTAATTCGTCTTCTATTCCCAATAATGTGAGCTCTTTGAGGACAAAATATTTAGAATTTAGGAACACTTAAATAAGAATTCTCTGATTATATAGGGCATGCCATTAATGAGCATATCAGCGAAAGTGTTCCAATTAGTGATAACCAAGAAGTATATATATGGATGCCATTAGAAAACAGTTCGCATAAGATTGATAAAGGTTGCTATAGGATTTTGATTCCATAAATGGCAAAAATTCAATACTACTTCCTTCTGGGGTGGAGAGTGGGAGATCTTTTAAGTTCGCAGATCTTATTTAGCATACCTTAATGGACAAAAGGAAGTATGGCATTTTAATATCAAAATTGATATTGTCATCCAAGACTCAGAGATCTTTCCGGTTAATAGATCTTATTCAATTATAATGATGACATATGCTAATATTACTGCCAAATGAAAATATTATTAAGATGTTTCAATAAAAGGTCATTTAGAAGAAGAAATTTGCCAAGTTTACTTCCCATTTTGATATTACCAACACATTTATATATCAATGTGTGCCACTTTTTGTAGTAATCCTCGGCACAAGAGGGTAGATTGCAAGAGTCCTCTAGATTATGATGTGAAAAAGGCATTCCGTTAGCTTTTATTTTGAATCCAATCTAGGAAATATGCCCTCTAACTATTGGTGTTTGGATATCGGTGCTATTATTGATAAAGCCATAAGCAACCGGAGATCGAATAAGGGAAGATTGTTGTGAATTGGGGCTATAGAGTTAGAATCCATACTGAAAACATAGCTAGTTTTTTGTTACATTTTGTTGACAGTTTTGGAACTACTGTCAGTTGATACTTTTCATTCTGATAACAAAAAAGTATTTCTATTTAGTAACAACATGTGTCCTGATTTTGGCATTTTGCATGATGGATATATGTAGACTTGTACCCCAATATTGGGCAAATTTTCTTCAATGGTGAATGATGTGACTATCGATTCTAATTATGGTGTAATAGATAAGAAATTTATCAAGTTGTGGCATAAGAGTTAGGGACATTTTGAGGCACATGTAGGATTTTATTAAGGGAAATCTTACTGCTAATATTAAGGATGTCATTAGCAGATATGGAAATGATTAGGAGCTGATACATACCGACATTTGTTGATCATTTCCACATATTGTATTCAGTGGATATAAGTGTTTCATCACTTTCACTAAAGATCATTTTGATGTAGGTCAGATGGAGTGAAAGATCTGATCTTGTAGAGGCCTTAGGCATTCTGATTAATTCCGCTGCACTGTTTAAGGCAATGATCAAACAGTAATGATGAATGTTGTGCTCGGTATAATGAAGCTAGGCAGGATCATATATCGATTTTCGGGTTAATTGCACTGTATGATTATGTATTGATGCCTAGTATGCTGTGCTTGGAATACCGACAAAGATGAAATTGCAGTAATAATCACTCGTACATTTTGATGTGGTACGATTTCTATTGAATCACTTCTAATACCCGAAATTTAGGTGGAGTGAAATTATGAAAACTGCAACTCACATTCAAAGATAGCATCCAAGCAAAATCAGTTCCCAAATTCATCTTAAGTTATAATCAGACATTAAGCTGAGTTTGTGCCGCTTTCGGGGTTTAAGGTAAGGCAAAAAGCTTATAACCCATAGTCAAGAAAACTTGACTAGAAAAATCTATCAGCAGCAATTCTGTTGGTTATCATATTGGCTAGAGAGATTCTAGATTTTGTTTTCTCGTTATGTGATATTAGAATCATTAAGTCTGACAATGCAATCTATTTAGAGGATGACTTAAAGAGTGGGAGTTATGAACTCCACAAAGTCATTATTGAAGTACACTTTGTTATGCTAGTCCCATGTATATGTTATTTGTTGATGATGAAAAGCCACAAACCAAAGGAATCAATGGTTGATCTCAATACTGTATATCTAAACCTGCACTTGACTTTACAAAGGAACATGAATGCAAGATTCATGTGTCTGTTGATTCTGATGTTTGTCAAAAGGCTATATTGAACTGAACTCTTGGAGTTGGACATTTGCCACGCAGGATGAATAAGCATCTATGTTGCATAAAGATGCACGGGATCTATTTTAGTTGTCACATCATTGTAGACCAAAAGAGATCTTAGTGACCAGGTAGAGAATTAAAAGCCAAAATTGGCTAAGGCTTAAATAAAGAGAAGGAATTGGTTTTATGAAAACCTTCTTTCCTGGTTCTACCTAAGATTCTTTTAGAATCATGATGATGATTAGTAGCTCATTTCGATTAAGAGCTACATCTTGGACAGTAAAATGTCTAAATGAAGCAACCTAAAAGTTTGTAGTTCCTACGATGGAACATACAGTATATGAACTCGAAGAGTTCATTTGCGAACATTAAAAGGCATCATATTGTACTATGTAAAGTAATGAGACTATCACTTTAAGGAGAACACATTTGATAATTAGATCCATTGCAAGGCCAGTGGGAGAAGTTGTGTGTTATTTGTGCTCTAAATTAATGATATCAAATAGTAGTCTATAGCACTGACCTATTATATGAGACAAATTTCATGTCGTCATGTCACTTCAGGATAAAGAATCTAAGTGAAGCTTTATTTCATTTTAAGGATTGAGATTCTTCGTGACATATTTATAGGCAGACATTATTGGTATCAAGAAACCTACATTTAGGTGTTAAGTAGGTTTACTGTATATTATTCTCATATTAAGGCACCATTTAATGAAAAGTGACATATTGTGAAAATCTCAAAGTCCTCAAAAGTAAAAATGAAAGAGTTCATATCGAGTGTTATGTATGCCTTATTGTGGGTAATTAGTGTATGCTCAGGTCTGTACACATTTTGATGTTGTGTATATTATAGGTGTATTTCGGAGACATTTGAGCGATCTTGCAAATAGAGAACTGGAAGTTGCAAGGAGAGTATTTGGATATTAACAAGTCTGACATTCTAGGTTTAGTCAGATATTCTGATGTTTATTTTGCATGCTATCCAGTTGTTGAAAATTATTTTTGGTCATATATATTTATGGATATAAACGAGCTTTATTTTGGAAAGCGTGAAACAAACACTTACAGCATCCTTGATTACAGAGGCTAAATATGTAGCATGTTGTAAAGCTACTTGATGAGCCATTTAGGCTGCAGATTTTCGTCCCAGGGCTAGTTTCTGTGGTTGCCATTTTGAAGTCCCGGAGATGTACTGTGGTAATGCTGCAACAAGTGTTTTCTCTCTAAAAAATGCTAGGAGTTCCTCACACTCCAAATATTTAGATATCATCATTTGATTTGTTAGAGAGAAAATAATGGAATCCATCGCTTGATTAGATTGTAGAGCACATGGTTTAAAAAGCTCATTCTGGCTAACTGAAAGTTTGGCGGCTAAAGTGCTTTGACAAAATAGTACTTGTATGAGGCATATGAACCATTTACTGCATTAAGTTAGTGGAAGCACTGTAATGAAATCAACTGTAGTTGTGTGGATGGATTCCTATTAGCCATATATGCATATTCTGTTTGCATGCATTCTGGTGAATATGGCATTCTGTTGGATGAGACATTCTGTATTAGTCTCATATGCTTTCTGTTGAAATGGTGCATCATTCGGTTTAGATGCATGGACCTAATGGAAATGGATATTGATTTTGTTTTCATATCAGTTCCATTTCACACTTTTTATACTACTATTTTGTTGCAGTATGGTATGATGCATTCTGAAGCTTATAAAGGCTTGTTGTTGTTATTGTTATTAAAGTATTTGTAAGTCTACACATTTGTACCCTTTCGGTACAATGTATTTAGAAGGCTTATGAATACATACTGATATTATGTGATGATTTTGTTAATTAACTTAACTGTCCAAGTGGGAAAATGTTGGATTAACTCCATTACTGTGGACTAGTTAAGTGTAATTGACATCATATAACATTTAATTAGTAGTATATTTTGTATAAAGTGTGACCATATATGTATAATATATGTCTATTATACATGTATTTATCCTTAATGGGATAGATATAATACATGATTCAGAATATGGACGGTCCCTACCCTTGACATCAATATATAAATGGTGGCCCATTAACCATTTGTGTGTGTGTGAGAGTGTACAAGGGTAGCTTCTCCCTCTCCTTCTCTCCTGATTCTCCTCTCCCTTACCATCGTGCTCCTTTGTCTTCTTACAGGCTACCATGGCAAATCAGAATGGACGCAGCGAGGTGTGGGTGGACTTCCGACAGTGTCTTCCTTCCCTCTGGTAGTGGCGATAATGGCGGTGAAATGGTGGGTATTTTGCTCAACCCACCTAAGGTTAGTTCTCTCTCTTGGTTATTGTGTTAATGACTTGGTGAGTTCAATTTGTTCCAACAAAAGACATATCTGTCCTTGCTATTGTTAGAATGGTGGGTCTTGGAAAGACTGCCCTTGCAAAGTTTGTGTTCAATGATGAATGTGTGGATTGGCATTTTGAGTTGAAAATGTGGGTATGTGTTTCAGATGATTTTTATTTGAATCTGTTAATAATAAAAATGATTAAAGCTGCAACGGGGGTCCATAGAGATTGTAGTAACATGGATTTAAACCAATTACAGAAGATCTTATGAAATTGTTTGAATGGGAAAAAATATTTACTTATTTTAGATGATGTATGGAACGAGGATAACATGAAGTGGAATGAACTGAAACAACTGTTAGTGGGAGCAGGTAGGGGAGGCAAAATTGTAGTCACCACTCGTAGTAATCAAATTGCAGAGATGATGAGCACAATCCACCCACACAATTTGCAAGGTCTTCCTGAAAATATTTTCATTTCCCTCTATTTAATTGATTTCTTGCTCAAATTTTCATTTAAAAAAAAACCATTTTAGTTAATTTAAAGGTATAAATGCGACTAAAGTTAAAGACCCAATGTTCCCTTTCTTCATTCTCTTTTGTTTTTTCTCCTTCTCCACTATTCTAATTTCCTTGCTTTAATTCAATTTCCTAGTTTTTTTTCCCATCTAAGCAATCATTTCCTTTCCTTATAACACAGCAAACCCAACCACATTTGTTGAAGTGAATTAATTAATATAATGCTAATTATTTAAATATAATTAATCATAATATTAATAAATTATAAAAAACAAATTTTATTAAAGTTACCGCTTGCACAATAATACTATTACAGTATATTATTAAATTACACTTTAATTTACTATTAGAAATATTATTTTTATTTACACTTTAATTTTATATTTAATAGATAATAAATTAATTATTTTTAATAAATAATTAATTCTATCAAAATAATACTTACGCATTAAGAGATTACATAATTTATTCCTAAAAGATTGTTATAATAAAATATAATATATATCATTGTTACAAGATACCAAATTAGAATCTTGTTAATATAACAAATAATTAATTACCAATAGCTTGATTTACTCATGTATTTTATTAAAATTACCACTTACATAATAATACTACTATAGTATTTTTTAAATTACACTTTACTATTGGAAATAATTATTTTTATCCAAAATTTAATTTTATAATTAAAAAAGTGTATTAATTATTTATTTATTTTAAAATAACAATCATATAATTATAATTCGAGTTTTTCGGGTTATAAATTAGGGTTTTTTCGGGTTTTGGATTGGATCGGTCTCGATTTCGGATCATAACGGGTTCGAGTTTTGTCGAGTTCAGGTTGTGTCAAGTTCGGATTTTTTTCGTGTTTGGACTTTTTCGAGTTCGAATTTTTTTTGTTTCGAGCTTTTTCAGTTTTGAGTTTTTTCGATTTCGGGCCTTTGACTTTTTTGGTCAATTCAGGTTGGTTCGGGTTAGGTCTTGGGCTAGTTCGGGCAAGTTTTCGGGCTTGGGCCAGCTTTTGCCACCTTTAGGTATGAAGGGGAAATGGATGGTGGGCCCCATTAGTCTTTTAGTGGCCCAATGGAGGTGAAATTTGGTATATTGGAATTTTATAGTGAAATATTGTGATGATAAGAATTTACACGTTGAACTTAATTATTTATGCATGTTTCAAAAAGAGTGTAACAATTTAGTTTAGGAAATTATGGTTAAGTCCATAAGTTATTAGAATTTTCATGAATAATCGTCAAACCGAGTTGACTTTTGATCAATTGACAATTGTAGGTAAATTCTCATGTGATAAAGTTTTATGCCATGTAGATTGATAGATTAAATTACACGTAAAAGTATAAAATTACGCGATTCACGTGTTAGGGGTATTTTGATAATTTCACTCAATTGAGTAGTCAAACCCCAAAAAAAGCTCAACCAATGATTATAATATGTTAGGCATATGTGTTTTGTAATTAAATAAAATATTTTAAAGGTTAGACTGATTGTTTAAACCGAAGTCAAATTATGAAAGGCAAAATTGGAACTTTAAAGTATAATGGCATTTTGTAATTTGCCATAAAAGATATTTGGGAGCTTCTAAATGCAGCCGGCGTTCCACTAAATGCAACCTATGTTTTTTAATTTTTAATATCTTTAAATGAAATGACTATTTTACCCTTATCACAACCTAAACTTAGCCATTCTCTCTTCTCCCGCTCGGTAAGCTTCCTTTCACTTCCCATTGACTATCCCATTCACTCAAAATCTGTGTAATTTGCTGATATGGATTACGAATCTAATGCTTCCATGAAAAATTATGAAGAAAATGAAGATATAAACAACAAAGCAGAGATATATGGAGAGGTATGATGCATTTTATTAAAATTTTACAAACTTTTGGTTTGAAAAAAACCCAAAAATTGGGTTTACGAAACTCTTTGAAGTGAATTTCCGGGAGTTTCTTCATGCTCCTGAAAATTCATTTCCAAGAGGCCTTTCAAGCTCCCGAAAGTCTAGGAGCTTTATTTTTTTTAATATTATATATTAGTTATATTTATTTATTTAATAAAACTAATTATTTGTTTAATTTTGTATGATGATAGAAGATTAGTTGTTTTTCAGCAAGAAGAAACGTTTAATCAATTCGATTGCACATATGCATTTTCTATGAATAAGGTATGAAAAGGTGAACCGTAATCATCTTGAATATGAATAAAGTAAAAAGTTAATTAATATTTGTATATTGTATAGGTTTTTTTACTCGAGAAGCATTGATTTCATGGGCAAGAGAGGTCGGAAGAAATTTAAGCTTTGTAGTTGTGATTAAAGCCTCTGAAGCGACAATTTTTGCAAGAAAACCTAGGTTACGACTCTCATGTGAACGAAATGGAAAATTCAAGGAGTCGAAGAAGAAAGAAACAATAGATAAATTACATCGTAAGGGTACGAGAACGAAGAAGTGTGGTTGTCTATTTAAGCTATATGGTGTAAAGTTGGAGAAAGACGATGAGTAGGGAGTTAGAGTAGTTAGTAGGTTGCATAATCATATGCTTGCTAGACAGTTTGAGGGCCATTCATTTGCAGCAAGATTGTCAGCTGAAGAGAAGGATATAGTTGTTGAAATGACCAAAAACATGGTAAAACCATGAAATATACTCATGACTTTCAAAAAAAAGAATGAGAAGAATGTTAGCACTATCAAGACAACTACACTTGGGCGTTGCAGAAGTTACAGAGTTTAATGTCATGTGTTGCATCACCATCTATCATTGTTACTAATCGAGATTTCGCATTGATGAATGTAGTTGCAACAGTGTTTTCGAGAGCAACCAATCTGTTATATAGATGGCACATATCGAAGAATGTGCTTGCTAACTGCAAAAAGAATTTTTAGCGCAAGGATAGGTGGGACGCATTCATGGCATCTTGGAGTTTTCTTATGTTTTCATTGATGGAGGAGGAGTATGAAAGGCATTTCAGCTCGATGTAGTTAGATTACCATAATTATCCAGATGCATTGCAATATGTGAAGGATACTTGGTAGGAAAAGCATAAAGAGCAATTTATTGTAGCTTGGACTGATAAAGTGATGCACTTCAGCAATGTAACAACTAATAGGTACGTTTAGT
Organism: Heritiera fomes; assembly: GCA_032173925.1. Classification (NCBI taxonomy): domain Eukaryota; kingdom Viridiplantae; phylum Streptophyta; class Magnoliopsida; order Malvales; family Malvaceae; genus Heritiera; species Heritiera fomes. Next base: position 18,899,946 of record JAPDPM010000001.1, on the reverse strand, counting down.
ATCATCTTTTAAGTTTATGTTTGTGTTAAATAATGTTTTGAATTTATAATGATTACATTTCATAATTTGTTGTAGAGCGGAGAGTGCACATGCAAAATTGAAAAGACACCTTGGATTGTCACAAAGTGATTTTGAAACATCTTAGATAGTTATCAACTCCTTGATTGAGCTAAAACATATAGACATAAAAGCTTTATTTGAGACAAGTCTTACCGTTGTTGAACACAACTTCAAGCCATCATTATTCAAGGAGTTACGTGGGTTGGTGTCAAGATCAGCACTGAATATGATATTAAAGGAGGTAGAGCAAGCAAAGGGTGCAAAGATTGATCATTTCTCATGTGGTTTGTGCATTAAGAAGCACACATGGGTTGCCATGTGCTCATGAGATTGCTGGATATGTATGGTTTGGACAACTAATTCCTTTATCTGCTGTGCATTCACATTGGTCAAAATTGGATTTGAAGAAGTCCAAAGATGATGACATGCAACAGTTGACATTGGATGCTGAGTGGGAGATGATTGTCAATCGGTTTAATGAATGTGATATTTCAAGGAAACGAGCCTTGAAGAAGAAATTGAGAGAACCAGGTGAGCCAGCAACAACATTTCTAGTTCCTCCGGTCAAAAAAGCTAAGGCAAAAGGTCGTTCTCGAGCAGTAAAGATGGACAAATCAACTCGATGCGATCCTTCTTATTTTGAGATTGTCAAATTTGGTCTTGACAATATTATTTCACCAATAATAGCAAGTTCAGCGAAACTAGCGAATAAGAGGAAGAAATTACCCGTGCATCATCCGGCAGGCAAGATTCGGTATCTTGGTTCTTTTCCAGTGGAGATATGTCAGTACATTCACAGTGTTGTTGATGTCGAGTCTGATGGACACTGTGGATTTAGAGCTATCGCTGGGTTGTTGGGCATGGGTGCAGATGCATGCCCACAAGTGCGACGAGATTTGATGGATGAGTTAATGAATTACCGAGATGATTATGTATATATCTATGGAAGCCAAGAGCGTGTTGATGAATTGATGCAGTCCTTCGTTTGTTTCAACACCATAGCTTATAAGAATAATTGGATGACCTTACCAGATATGGGTCATTTGATAGCATCACGGTATGACGTTGTGCTTGTCCATTTGTCTTTGAGATAGTGCTCGACATATCTCCCATTTAGATCTATTACACCTTCACCACTGCAGCATAGGTTAATTGCTATTAGATTTGTAAGCAATTGTCATTTTGTTCAGGTATGGGTCATTATGAAAGTCTAGCATTATGGATGCTTAAATATTATTAGTTTAAAGTCTGATTAAACTAAATATAATAAATTTTGCAAGTCATTATGGATCCAAGAGCACCGATACCTCCGATTGCATGCAACTGGCGCAAGTATATATATGAATATGCTCGAGAGTGGGAGCTCCCATATGTATCTTGTATCGAGGATCTCAAGTTATTGTTTGCGTCAAACACAGATGTTGTTAGTCAAGAAACAATTAATCTGGATGAGCCATGATTTTGATTTCTTTTTCTAATTTTTTTTGTATCTTAAATATTATCTTTTTTATATATGAGTATTTTATTTATTTAATCATCTACAATTTATTTATGATATCTTGTCATTTAAAAAAAAATATGTTGGCAAAGAGTCATGTTCTTTCGAGGTTTTTGAAGTGAAATTTGAGAAAGCTTATTAAAAAAATTATGTATGATTCATGTCAAGGGTTAAATACAATTGGGCATGAGTGAATGAAGATAGTAAATTAAAACTTTATTTATTTAATTTAGTTATTTAGTTATATTTATTTTTTTAGTTATAATTGTATGTATATATTTAAAATTAATAAATTGTTAAATTTTTGTAAGATGATTGAATTTATTTGTTTGTTTGATTTTATTTATTTAATCATTTATAATTTATTTATGTAAACATGTTATTTGTTTAATATATATAAATAAAACAAAAAAATCGATGATAGATAATGTAATAATAATAAATTAACATTTATATACATATTAATAAGAAATTAATAAATTAATAACGTAATGATAATAACTTAATAATAAATTAATATTTCATTCAAAAAATAAATGTAAATATATAAAAAAGTCTACTCTCTCTGTCTCCTCTTATGTCTAACATAAGAAATAATCTGCTAGTAGTGGTGGTGGTGTTGCTGAAAGTGCTGTTGGTGGTGTTGCAGGAGGTGCTGTAAGAGGTGCCGCCGCTGGTGGTGATGCAAGACGTGCAGGAGGTGTCACTGCTGCTAGTGATGCAGGAGGTACCGTCACTGGTGGTGATGCAAGAGGTTTCGGTGTTAGTAGAGGCAAGTGCACCAAGAGATGCTAAGCAGGGACTGCTGAGGAAGGACCTGCTAAAGATGAAGCCGCTGGTGGAGGCTGAGATGATCTTGGGATCGATGGTAGAGGAACTGGTGCTGGTGGTGGATCAAGACGTGGAGCTCGAGGTAAAGCCGAAGGAAAATGCTATATCATGCTGTAAAGAGCGTAAATGGCCTGTCTCCATGCATCCACAGGTTGATCATAACCACCAGCCACCATTAACTCAAGCCGATCCCGTATGGTTGCCACTATGTGCTATAAAAAATAATAACGTAAATAGATTAAACGCAATATAAAAACACAATATTGATATAACATAAGAAATGAATGGTTTACCTGGTAATTGATCGGCCTCTGTTGAGGTCTCAATCTATATCTAGGATTCTGCACATAATGATGAGAAATCGTAACATACCAAGTCATATAATCCGTTGTACACTGTCTAGGGATCTTGCATCGTCTTCATTTCCTCTCATCGGTGAGCAAATGACGATCCCACATATCCCAGTATTCCTGCTGAAAGGGATATCGTACATCGTAGTTCACTGGTTTCGACCCTCGTTCCTAGTTATATAGGGTGAGAGGTGGATGTGGAATCATCTGTACATAACCCCACTATCGAAGAACTCTATCTGGATGATAAGGCTCTACAATCTGCTCAAACTTAAGACATCCGGAAATGTAAGTAATCTGTAGCAAAAGATGGGGGCTCTGGCATCTACGTACGGATCCCAGCAGACCTGATGATAGCTGAGGTCATCAAGTCGTTCCCTCAATATCCGAAGATGCAAATTGCAGTTGAGTGGCTTCCATCTACGAGCTTGTGGCAACTCCTGTCTATATGACAAATCCTGTACTGGATCTAACGAGGGAAAATGCTCGTAAATCCATGCCTACATTAAACAAAACAATATGAAATTTATTAAATAAATTTTGAAATACCTGTAACAATGTCATGTAGCCAACTATCGAATGATAGTTAGACCTGCTGGCAATACCTAGTTGTTTATACGTATACGCAAGACAAGCTGCACCCCATGCAAATCTCCCAACGGTCGTCAGATCCTCCAAAAATGATAAATACGCGACCAATACTTTGGTTGCACTCTTATCAACAAAAAGAGTGTAACCAAGTAAAAATAACAAAAATGTGCGAGCCATGTACTCTACATGCTCCTCATCATCGGAGTCGGTCACACCAAAAAATGTATCTCGTAACCACTGCAACCTAACCTATGGTCCTCGAAAGGCGGCAGTCTCCTCATATGCCTTTTCTGCATTGACGCCAAGCAAACGCACCAGCGTCCCGTTTGCCTCATCAATAGAGACAATAGCAAATGATATAATCTGACCAACCACAGGAATGCCAACTAATGTGGACACATCATCTAGAGTGGTGGTCATCTCTCCGAACGGCATGTGAAACGTGTTGGTCTCTGGCTGCCACCTTTCAATAAATGCAGAAATGATGGTCTTGTTGCACGTCAAATAACTGCAGTCCAACAATGGAGCCAACCCTGACTGCTGAATGATCGATCGGATGCGTGATCGACTCGGATCCAACGGCCATGTACCAACTTTCGGACCATGATTAATGACTTTAATCTCTCCTCGTTCCTGTATTAAAACAAATAAATAATTAGTATATAATTAAGTATAATTTTCATAGCAATAAATATGTAATAACTTTCAAAATATACCTTTCCTTCCCAAATAGCTGCAGCAACATGAGATCCAAAGCTCTGCAAAATGGACACATCAACTGGACCACCATTACCAATTCCCTGATCAGAAGTACTGGCCTGCTGCGTATCTTGGGTAGCAGTGGCCTGCTGTGTATCCTACTATCTCACCTCGACAACTGTTGCCTCACTAGAAGCACGGGCATGCTGCATCTCCTAGGTAGCAGCTGCCTCATTGGATACAGGCACCTGCTGCGTCTGTTCGGTAGCTGCTTCAGCAGGAGCAGCAGGTGCGATCTCTGTTGCTACAGATGCAACGCGTCGCCTAACACATCACCTCCTCTCAGATGCTGTCGGTTGCCATCGCCATATGAATGAACTCAAGAGGGACAGCTACGACTACAACCACGGGATGACCCGACTGCTCATGTACGTGCCATCTGTAAAAACTAATTTTATTAAAAAGTATATAATACAAATTAATCTTATTAAAAATTTAATGACATAATTAAAATTAAAATTTAATAATAATAGTAATAATAATAAATTTTAATTTTAATTATGTCATTAAATTTTATTATTATAAAAAAATTTATTTTTTAACTTATTATTATTAAATATTATTAATAAATTTTATTTTTAATTCATGACATAATTAAAAATTAAAAATTATTAATAATAATAAAATTTAATAATAAATCAAAAATTAAAATTTATTAATAATAATAAAATTGAATGACATAATTAAAATTAAAATTTAATAATAAAAAATTTAATAATAATAAATTAAAATTAAAAATTAAAATTAAAATTAAAATTAAATAATAATAATGAATTAAAATTAAAATTAAACATTTAACTCTTCATAGCTTTCATAGGAGACTGCAATCATGAGTCTTGAAGCACTCACAGTAAGCAGATACCGTGAGGCTTTTAAGCCTCATGGCCTCATCCTTCCATGAGGCTGCCTTATCCCGAGAGGCTTTATAGCCTCACGATATCTTCTTGTCGTGAGGCCTTCAAGCCTCACGGTAGTGTCTTATTGTGAGCCTCGAAAGCCTCACGGCTTTTCACTGCCATGAGGCTTGTGCTCAGCCCTAACCCATTATCTTCGTTCTCAAAGACATTATCTTCTACATTTTACATGCAAAAACAACAATTTCACAAATAAAATTAGTAGTGTAGAAGATTTTACCTTATAAATCGATGAAGAAACGCAGATTTGATGGAGAAAATTAGTGGAAATTGATGGAAATTGAAGTGAAAATGGAAATAAGAAGAAACGAAACACTACTGCCGATAGGTTGTATTGAAGTGTGGGTATTTTAGGAATTAATGAAATAAATAGGTTGTGTTTAGAAGAAATAAGAAAAATGTTGGTTGTGTTTAGTAGTTTTTAGGTTGTATTTAGAATTTCCCATAAAAGAAACATGAAAGAAGAAAAGCGCTAGCAACAGTGAAAGTGGATTTGTCAACTTTTTTTTTTCAAGTATTTAAATAAAATTTGAATTTTAAAATTTTCATTGTTAACAGAATTTAATCATTTATCGTGCTTAACCAAAATTAATTTCAGATCACAGTATATATTAGACAGATATGCTCAAAAGTTGGGCTATCTGTTCATGCTTAAAGACTCATCCAATATTTAATAGGGCTTGGATAAAAAAATAAGATACATTTAATGAATTTGGACAAAAAATTTAAACCCAATTAAAAAACAAGATAAGCTCAAACTCGACTCTTCAAAGCTTGAGCCGGGCCCAACTTGGCTCAAACATAAATAAAATTTTATTTAAAAAAAACATATTTACTAAGTATATTGTAATTATATTTATATAAAACATTATTGATTAATAAATAAGATTATATATTTAATATAGAAATTGATATGTAAATTTTGACAAATCAAATTAAACTTCAAAAGGACTTAAAGAATAAAAAATAAATAAAAAATTAAACTAATAAAAAAATAAATAAAATAATTTTTGAGCGAATCAGGTCAGACGTGGTCTTGCAATATAAAATGAGAAAAGGCTTGTACTAAAAGTCAAACCCTAATTTCTTAACTTAAACTTGTATATAATCTATTATTATATGACTTAGACTCGACCTGAACTCACCATGATCAAGATGTATGTATGTAAGTATGTATGTATGTATGTATGTATGTGTGTGTGTAATGTTGTTTTTCTTTATTTTTTAATTGTGTGTAAAAAAATTGATTTTGATTGAAATTAAATATTAATAAATTAACATATAAATGTGATTATGTCTTATTATGCCATAAATAACATTTAGTAGCTCTCTTAATGAAATAGAAAAATAATGATGCTAAATACATTTTTAGAATTTTTATATTCAAAAATACTTTTTTATTTTTATGTACTAAACTTATTTTTTGATATTTAAAAAATAGAAAATTAAAATGATTTTTAGAAAATGAAAAATAAAAATAAAAATAAAAAGTATTTTTTAAATCATAGTATACCTGCTTGAAGACCGAGCTACTTGTCCAAACCCGAAGGCTGGCATGATATTTGGTTAAGCTTGAGCAAAAATTTTAGGCTTGATCAAAAATGGAGCCAAGCCTAGGCTTGACCATTTGAAGCCTAAGCCTGCCCGAGCATAATTAAATTTAAAACTTTTTAAAATTTATTTACTAAATATAATATAATTAAATATATATAAAATAATTATTGATTGATAATCATGATTATATATATTTAATATGGAGATTGACATGTAAATTTAGACAAATCAAATTAAATTTTAAATGAGATAAAAGGAAAAAAATGAGTAAACAAAAAATTTAAATTTAAAAATAAATAAAATAATATTTGAGTAGATCGAGTCAGGCTCGGACTTTGCATTATAAAATAAAAGCAAGCCTAGGTAAAAAGACAAGTCCGAATTTAGAAGCCGTGTCGAACTTGAGTTTTTACATAATGTGTTATTTGATAAACTGAAAATTAAGTGCTGAATTTTTAGTATTGAATTTAATAAGTATTGAATTTGAATTATGAAAATTGTTTAGTATTTTACTAAAAATTAAGCTCTGAATATAAATATATTGTTTGATAACAATAAATATTCAATTTTGAAATTTTGTTATTTTACATTTTTATCCTTATTTTCATATTATTTCAAATAAAATCAAGCTTTTATTGATGTATTCTATTTTATAATAAGAGTATGAAATATGAGAAAAAAATAACTATTAAATCTAAAAACATTACAAATTTAAGAAAAATAAAATAATATTTAAATATAATAATTTTTTTTTAAAAATTAAAAACCTAAATCACGTTTAGATTAAAAAAGCATAACAAATAAAAATCTCAAATTATTCACGCGATCATTACTTTTTTAAACAATGATATGATAAAATAAAATAAAATAAAAAAACTTTGGATATCAATAACAATTAAAACACTAAAATAACAAAAAACTAAAAAAAATATGCACTATTATATGGTCTTCAAGACCTGCAGTATATTAGCTTTTAGATTTTCGAAGTATTCAACTCTAAACAAGTCAAATTGGGAAGACATTGACTTTTTTCAATATCAATGTTCTAATAATAAAAGAATGGCGGTAGAGACATGTTAAGTCCATATCTAAAGTTGATAACATGATAATATAACCTTGAGTCTGCTTGAATGTAAATTTTTTAGGGTAAAATAATCTAATTTATTTTATTTTTATTAATAAAGTGATGGAAAATTTTTTATATTAAATGATAAGTAGGTGTTTATCTACTTGTTTTATTAATGCTTTTTCATTAAAAAAATTTTAAGTTGATTTTAAAATATATTATCAAGTATAATGAAAATATTTAATATTAGTATTAAATAATATAAAATAATATTATTTAATATTATCTACATATTATTATTTAATAAATATATTATTTTTTATTTAATTTTTAAAATTTTATTTTGTGAATTTAATTATTATATCTGAATCAATTTAAATATTTGATTTCAAAATATAACAGTATTAAATAAATATGCTTTCTTCGACGGTGGATACTTCATACCAATACCATAGTGAACCAAAAAAAAATATGCTTTCTATTTTCAGAAATTAAAAACAAAACATAACAAAACAAAATTAGAATTTTTAATAATAGAAAACATAAAACAATAAACAGAAAACGATACTAAATAATTCTTAAATAATTAAAAAAATTTATTTACATTAAATTAAAATTTTTCAATGATGCAGGCTTGACCCGAATCCATCCATCATCGGGTCTATGCCAAGGAGGAGGCAACTCCATATCGATAGCCATTCCAAACGTGCTCTTAGGACTCCCCTTCGTACTTCTAAGCAACAAGAACTGCAACAGTAAACCTTCCCTTTCTTTGAGTTATCTCGATTTGTCCTTGCAATTTTTTTGGTGGAAATTTTTCCCTGCAATTTTGAGGTAAGCCATTTGCATCTCTTATCAATCTTTTTTACTGAATACGTCCCCTATTTTTTATTTCACATTGATCTTTGAAATGAACTCATCAGCACTTCTCAAAAGGCAAAAGCTCTTAAAAATCCTCAGAAACCCATTTATTTTTCACCAAAGGTGTCCAAAACACAAAACCCTCCAAAACCCATGTTCTCATATACAAAACCCTTTAAGGGTTTTGGGGGTTTCTCAATATTCAACTCAATCCTCCAAGTTTCCTGAGTACCAAATGCCCTCTGTCACTTGGGGTGTTGTTCAAGGGAAAAAGGAAAAGCTAGTTAACCGTGTCAAAATCTGTGATTATCTTAAAACCATAGGAATAATCCCTGATGAATTAGAGAATCTAGAATTACCCTCTACTATTGAGGTTATGTCTGAGCGTGTCGAGTTTTTACAGAAACTTGGATTAACTATTGATGATATTAACGAATACCCCTTAATGCTTGGTTGTAGTGTGCGCAAAAACATGATACCTGTGTTAGGTTACTTGGAAAAAATAGGAATTCCTAAGCCGAAACTAGGGGAGTTTGTTAAGAACTATCCACAAGTGTTGCACGCAAGTGTGGTTGTTGAACTTGCTCCTGTTATTAAGTTTCTTAGGGGGCTTGATGTGGAGAAGCAGGATATTGGATATGTTTTACAGAAGTATCCGGAGTTGTTGGGGTTTAAGCTTGAAGGGACAATGAGTACATCGGTTGCTTACTTAGTGAGCATTGGAGTTAGTCCTAGAGATATAGGTCCTATGGTGACTCAATATCCATATTTTCTAGGGATGAGAGTTGGGACTGTGATTAAGCCGCTTGTGGATTACTTGGTTTCCTTGGGATTGCTGAAGAAGATTTTGGCTAGATTGTTGGAGAAACGGGCATATATACTTGGTTATGATCTTGAAGAAACTGTTAAACCAAACATTGACTGTTTGATTAGTTTTGGAATAAGGAGGGAAGCGATTGCTTCAGTTATAGCACAGTATCCACAAATTCTTGGGTTACCTTTAAAAGCTAAGTTGTCTTCACAACAATATTTCTTTAATCTGAAGCTCAAGATTGATCCAGATGGGTTTGCTTGTGTTATTGAGAAGATGCCGCAGATTGCTAGCCTTAATCAACATGTGCTTATGAAGCCTATAGAGTTTCTTTTGGGGAGAGGACTGCCATTAGATGATGTGGCTAAGATGGTTATGAAATGTCCCCAGTTGGTTGCACTTCGAATTGAGCTCATGAAGAAAAGCTATTATTACTTCAAAAGTGAGATGGGGAGGCCAGTGAAAGAGCTTGTGGAGTTTCCAGAGTACTTTACTTACAGTTTGGAATCTAGGATCAAACCCAGGTACCTTAAATTACAAAGCAAGGGAATCAGGTGCTCATTGAATTGGTTCCTAAACTGTAGTGACCAGAGATTTGAAGAGAGATTGCAGGGTGATTATATTGAATCAGCAACTTTAGGACCATCATTTTGTATGGGTGGAAAATTGGAGCTACCAGGAAATGACATTGTGTCAGATGAGGAAGATGAGAGTGATGATGAAGTACTTTACAGACGCACTGTTTCTCTGTAGTAAATTTTTGTTCCTTACATTAATGAATTAAGTTCAATTTAAACTGCTTTTCTCTATGCCTCCAGTTCTTTTCTTACATTTTGGTATGTTTGAGTTCTCTTCCTAAATTGATTGTTAGAGCTACAGTGTGTGTGCAAGCGCATCCATATTTTCCTGCACTTGCTTAAACTAACAGAGTCATATAGCCTGTGTGCAAGTGCATCTACACATGCATGAAATGGCATAGACTATTACAATCATATAAACTTATCTATTTATAAGGACTGACAAAATTCGTTTCCTGCGAACTGTGCCTTTTGCTATTAGTTGTCTGGGTTTACTTTTAAAATTGGGTTTTGTAAGTTTCTGCTTTAGGAGAACTAAAGTGTTGATCGGTTAAATCAGAAATCAGTGATGATATCTTATGGGCACCCAGGTGAGCTTCCTTATACGTGCTTGAAGACTTATATATAGCAAAGCTGTAAAGCATATGAACATTCCAGTGACATCTTTTTATGCTTCTTTCATTTTACTGTATGTTTTGACTTTAATTGTGGAATGTTTAAGTGGGTTCAAGCCTATAGTTGTCACTTTAAGGAAGGTTTCTCCTAATGATAGTGGTAAATTTTCTTTCCTTTGACTTCTTGTTTTCAAGTCATTCCTTTATTTTCATATATAAAGCTCCATGTGGATACAGACTGCTTGAAACATGAAATTGCTTATGTGTGCTCTTAGAATTGTCCAAATTGATATGAAGGCTATTCAGAAAATGTCTGAGTAGTTTGGAATTACCTTTCTGTGCAGTGTGAGATTTAATATTCTCTTACAAGAAGGACAGATAAGATTGCCTGATGACTACATACATATCAATTGTTGCCAGTTTTTGCTGATCCTCATTGTGTTGGCTCTTATATATCTTAGTATCCTATTTGAATTTAAGTAATTCAGGTCATGAAACTTTATATGTGCAACTTTAATGTGCTAAGTGAATAGAATTTTTCTTACAAAGTCTTAAAGAAATTATCTTAATGCTTCTATAAGAAGATATTATTGATTGCCTTGAAGTGTCCCTTTCTGGTCTTCTGATTGTAGTTACTTTAGCAGTGTGCTTAAGTTTTTTTCTTCTGTTGAAATCATGCACTTGGATGTTGCCTTTTTATGATTGAATACACATGAATCTGACATTTTTTTTTTGTTTTTTTTTTTAATTCTTCCAAAGTTTATACTCTTGCTATTTTGGATGTGATATAAGCTACTTTTAAACTAGCAAAATCATCTTCGTCATCGAGTTAAATCCACTGCATTGTTTTGAATTTTGTCTCTAACACTTGGAAAGGAGCCAAATCTTATTGAGAGAAGCAAGAGTTTGTCTTGTCAGGCAGATTAGTTTAAGGATCTTAATTAGTAACATGGAACTGACAAGATATTTTAAGTGGAATTTTTGGAGTAAAAGTTATTGCCTGTTGTTGTTCTTTAGAATCCAGAAAGCTATTGTATTGAGTGTTTAACATGCTTATCTAGAGCAATTCTACATGACATGAAAGACAGTTTACTTTGTTTCATGGTAACATACTTGTGTGAACAACCAGTTAGCTCCTGAGTTACTTGACCTCAGAACCAACTTGCAAGCAACAGATGAATGGAAACATTTGAGGACATTTATAGGAAGTTCTGCAAATTGATATGCTCTCATTCTGTATCCTTTTAATGAATTTCTGAACAAAACTAGCAGACTAATATGTTCAACATTTTGAATATTTTTTCCAAGAAGGTAAAAGAGACCTTAGGGAAGATGAAGCAAATTAGTTGATGATTGTTAAAGCTACCAAATTGGCTTTGTTGGCCCCCAATGCTTTGGACAAAACCATCTCCACCATTTGCATTCTAACCTTGCAAATTATAACACGTACTAATCCAAACCGCAGCACAATTAACCCAATCCATCAATCAATCAATAATGTGTGTAAAGAATATATATATATATATATATATATATGTATAGGGAATTTGATTATGTACAGATTACATGAAACCATCAGCATTGTTTTCTACGTCAATTAAAAGAAATAACCTTTGATGATAAAAGTCTTATCGAAGATTGATGAATTGTTAGATGTCATAGGGCATTCGCATGCATTTACAAGAAATTTGAAAGAACATTTGATATTTTTATTTAACACGTGATATTTTTAATGAGATGTCACATAGTGAATTAGGTAAACAATGTCTAATTTTAGCTTAATTCATAGTGCAATTTGTACAATTTTTTTTAAGTATCTATTCGTATGTTTTATTGTAATTGCAGTACAAAATAGTAATCAATTATGGGGAATTTTATAGGAAGAACAAAATTTTTAACCTTATTGTAATGTTAACTTAAATATGCATGAGTAAACGTAAATTTAACGTTACTAGGCATAAATGTATTGTAAACACAAGATAAAAGACAAATACATTTTGTAACAAAATTATCATATGTTTACATTTAGTGATACTAATTTATGTTTGTTCTTATGTGTTTAATATACTTTTAACATATTTTATGTCTATTAACACTAAACTTATGCTTAATTATATGCGTTTACATTGATTTTATAGTAAGATAAAAAAAATGTTACCTTACCGTAAAAGTTCTGAATAACTATTTTATCGTATCTGTCACCATATCATCGGATTGAACTTCCTTTTGTTATTATTATTATTTTTTGTCATTTACTTTTAAACACAATCATCATTACTGTTCACGTGCCTAAATTTTGCTCATAAGTTATGAAAGTCATGCTTGTAAATAGTGATTAAAGTTGTATTAAAAAAATAATAGATAAAAAAACAATGGAGAGAACTTAACCTCACTCGATCCAGATACCTTCAAGGCTGTAAGATTTTGAAATTGTTGGAATTAAAGAAAACTTCTATAATTACAAATGATTATTTACTTTATTTATTATAGTAATACTTTATCAGGAATTCTTTTAGTTCTTTTAGGTTTTTAGAGATTTACAGTAAATATGTTATTTTGATTTTTTTTTTCTGATAATCAATATGTTACATGTTATTTTATTAGTTGGTGTGATTTTATATAAGACTTTGAACGTTGCTCAAAAAGATATATGTGGAGTTGAGACTGAATAGAAAATTATGTGATTATATGATGGTATCTATTAAATTGTCAGTTGAGTTTGTTAGTTTACTGTTTATCAAGTTAATAAAATATTTTATGCAATATTTTTTCGTATTTTTAATATTTAGTTTAGGTAATTAGAAGGTGTTGAGGGATTTACGACAAGGTATGGGTATTCTTCATTGGAAGTCTGGAACAGCTCACAAGGTCCTTTTAGATGGGTGTTCAGCGCCTGGGAACAAAGAAGAGATGAGCAATGATGGCCAGAGCAAAGAAGAGGGCTCTGGCGTAGTATCAGTTCACAGTAAGGAGGTTGATAATGGAGTTCTAGAATGAAGCTAGAGGAAGCTTACTAGTTTGTGAGGAGCTGAGCAGAGTATGTATGCTATGTAAGGGTTGAGAGGTTGGAATCCCTTCTCTTTCTTGGCTGCTTTTATATCCGTTTGGGATTACATGCCAGATCTATATGGCAGAGAGGATATTCCCTGTTTTAGCAGTATTCAGGTCCATTAACTTGGCAGGTGGTTAGGTGTAATTGTGCACCAAAGTTGTTGCTGCGAGGGAGCTGGATTCTGTTAGGCAAGTTGAGCTTGCTTGGTGTGTAAGGCCAGCTTGCCCAAGTTGGGCCTTCTTGGTATATGAGGCATGCTCACCCAAGCTGGACCTTCCTGGTGTGTAAGGCCTATTCGTCTAAGCTAGGCTGAAATGTGCTCTGGGCTTCTCAGCATATTCGGCTTGTCGAGGCTTGTTTGCCCAGACTGGACTAAAGTGTCTTGAGCTTTATGGTTGGGCCTAACAGAATGAATCATTGTAACAAAAATGACAATGTAACAATGAAACATATGCTTTCTAGCCTTTAGGCGTGATAAATATATACATATAAATATAACACGAAAAAAATTTTTGGTGAGTGTAAGATGAGAACTACTTCTATTTATAATCATGTTACTTAACACATATGTTACTTTTACATGTTTCGTACTATTTTCTTTCTTCATCTAATGTACTTTTTGAAAATTTTTAAATTAAACAATTTTTACTTTTAAATACCTTGAGTCTTTTTTATATATGTTGTAGGATTTTCTTGTTATCATTTGTTTTTGAAGCAGTACAGTACATGAGAAGTTATAATCATAATCAAATATACATTCATAGCACTTGCAGCTATATAGAAATCATTTAACTAACTAAACTACTAAATAATTAGATTCAAGTTTACACATGATGAGACTTGAACTTGTGATCTTAAAATCTTAAGACTTATTTATTGCCTCAAAGCCAATGCATCATTGGCTTTTTTTTTCCATTTTCTTGTTGACTAAAATTGTTGTATTCCGCATCTACTTGGTGGATATGAAGATGGTCTTGATTTTTCTTGAATGCTTTGAATCACTTTTTTCTTTGATCTCCTTGGTAAATATGAACAGATGCAGAAATGGCTTCTAGGTGTGCTGCTGTAATGCTACTTTTCTTAGAATTATTTTCCCTACCAAATACAATATTTGATAAGGGTTTATCGAATATCCCTAGAATACAAAGAAGCCTTTGTTTAAGTACATCTTGCACTAGTGTAACTAAACCATTAAATACTATTGACAAGTTCAAAAGCATTTTGTCTTAGTTACTATTTTATGTAGCAAATGATACCTAAGAGATTTAAGTCTATTTTGACAATGAGAAGGGAATTGAGAATGTTAGAATTCTTATAATTTCAGTATGTATCTCAAGTTTGAACTTGATATCTCTATTTATTAGAGCTGTCAAAATGGGCCGGGCCAAAAATCTCTTCTTGTTAAATAGGCCTAAAAATGTAAGCCCATATCCGGCCCTAACGGCTAACTGGCTTAAATGGGCTGGCCCGTATAAGAAATTTAAAAAATTAAAATTTGTATTAAAATCTCATTTTTTTAGTATATAAACAAAATAAAATTTGAAATAAATATTAAACAAACATCAAATAAATTCATATAAAATCCATCAAGTCTTTAACATCATTTAAACATTACATATTAATAGTCTAACAAACATAATATAAATTGTTTTAACAAACTTAAATACTGAAAAAATGTCTCAACAATATTAAAAATCAAAAACATGATAAACAGATGCATGTCTATCCATTTCCTCCATAGTGTCAATCACATTCAATCAATTCTTTTTCAACTTCGCCATCTACAAACATAAAAAAGAAACAACATAACAACTCACAAGAATTAAACTTATGAATTGATTAAAAATTGTCAACTAATTAATAACATTACCTTCAAAACCAAAAATCCAATTTTGAGTGCAAATGAGAGTTTCCACATTCTCATGATCTAGAAAACTTCAATACTTATTTAAAACACGAGAACCAATACTAAAAGAACTCTCCGATGCCACCGTTGTTATTGGAATACTCAAGATATCACAAGCTATACTTGCAAGCTTTGGAAATCTTAACTTATGATCTTTCCACCATTACAACACATTTAAATCTTCAACCATATGACCCATGATCTTTAGCTCTTTCAAATAAAGATCTAATTGAGATTTTAGTTCTTTCGCTTGAATAGTTTCAAATCTTTTGAAAGCCTATATTATTGGACATTTCAAAATAAATTAATTGTCATTAAAAAAGAGAATTTAAAATAAAGTATATACTTAAAAAACAAAAATGGACTTACTTCACTCAAAGCAAATATATTCTTCCCCTTTCAACTAGCATGTGTAAGAGGTTGTGAGTCATTAGGTTAGCTTTAAGTAATTTAGTAATACTAAATAGAATTAATTTTATAAATTTTACTTTGATTAAAATGTTAAACATATAAATAATTAAAATAAAAATTTAATATAATTAAAATAAAAATTTAATATAATTAAAAATATTAAAAAATTAAACGGGTAGGCCCATTTAAGCCCAGGCTTAAATGGGTTGGGCTAAAAAGCCCTCTTTCTTAAATGGGTTACAAAAATGAGGTCTAAGCCTTGAATAAATGAGCCAGCCGGGCTGGCCCAACGGGCCTTGGCTCATTTTCACAGTGCTACTATTTATAGAGATTAATTCTAAATGATATGATTAGAGGTGAATTGTGGTGTTGGCTAAAGGGGGTGTTGCCTCCCCCCCCTCCCCCCCCCCCCCCCCCCCCCCCCCACACACACACACACACACACACACCAAGATTTAATATATATATATATATATATATATATATATATATATATAGACACATACACACATACATTTATACATTTGTATATATTTGTATTGAATAAATTTAAATTGGGTTCACAAATTAAAAAAAATTAAATTGATATCAATCTATTTATTTTTCACAGATCACTATCTACATACACTTTAATTCAATAGATCATAGATTCATAATTTTAGTTAAAATTTTTTATTTGATATTTATATAGTTTCCTTATACTTTTATTTATGAATTGACTAAATTTATAATTTTATAAGCTTTATATATATTTTTTTGTATATTACTTGCATACATGTTTAATGTTATTTAGTAAAACATAAGGATAATATCCAAATAAGTGTTTGAATTTCCAAAAATAGAAATAAGTCATTAATCTTTCATTATATGAAACTAAAGTTATGAACTTTTGTTTTATTGTAATTAAAATCACAACGGTATAAAATATTTAATTATTTGTTAAACTTTTTTAGTTAAATGATTTAATTTGTAGAAAATATTTATTTAAATTTATTCGGATGAACTAAATGACCAATATTGGAGAAAATACTATTTTAATTTTTTTTTTCAATTGGATATTATTAATCCATTTTTAAGATTTAATTACTGTAATTACAATAAAAAAGTTTATAATCTTTGAAAAAAAATACTATTTTAAAACTTGTATGCATTTTGTACTAAAATCTGAATATTTATTTGAAAATTTTAAAATAATTTATTTGAATATTAAACTGAAACCATAATAACATAAATAATATATATATGTACACATTTAAATTTTTAGTTGGCCCTATCAAAATCTAATGTCAAGATCCACCATTGGATATGATCTTTTAATAAAGTGATATAATATTTCATTTTATTGTTTGATTTAATAAACACATTTGTTTAATAAGGTCACAACTTTTAAAAGTCAATGATTATGTTTTTTAACCATTTAGAATTGAAAAAAAAAACAATTTTTGAAAGAGTTTGCAACTCTTCAAAAAAAAAAAAAACTAGCTGTTACTTACACTTTGTATTAGGGCAATCAGATGTCCTAGTATAATTCTAAAACATCAAATAATTTCCAAGTAGAGTAGCGACTGCCCTATAGTTAATTTTAGATAGAAACTTAACACGTAAAAGGGGTAGTCATTATGCAGTTGACTGCTTATGGGTTGGACTGGCCTCCCAGGGTATTTGACTATCTTCCTAGGGCATCCAACTTTCCTATTACAAAAATATAAAAAACTTTTCTTGCATAAGGGCAATTGACAGCCTTTACAAGCTTCACATAATCAAATTCAATTCAATTTTCTTAACTTGTAACTTTTCCGAAGCAATAGTTTCTTAGTTCCATTTATTAAACTTCATATTTAACCAATTGTTCATGCTACTATTTTCAAAGTAAAATAAATTTGATACTTAAGGAATCTTCGAGAATAAAATGAAGGTATCAATATAGACATAAACCTCCACCTCAGTGAATAGCATTATTGAGTTAATCAGAACAACATGGTAAAACAAGTTCATTAACCAATGATTCTATAATTATTAGTGATATGCTAATTCACCCTAAGACTTCAATAACTCGTAAAGATAAAGAGTCATTTAGTAAAAGCTCGACACATTTAGGCAGCATGTGTCTTTTATCTATTCATGATTGCATAAGAGCCAAGCGTTTCCCCTAGAAGCAGTATCACTTCCACTCATATAGACGAATTCCATAAAAAAAAAACAATTGTATAAGCATTTCAACACTTTATTTACATATTATGGGTTTATTAAGAGTTACAACTCAACCTCCTTCTATATCATATGACTTCAAGCATTAATAACTTTGGGATGTGTTGATTCATGAAAATCAACATCTAGGTATCTTTCATGTTTACTGGCAAAGCCGTGTCTTGGAGGAGTGCAAAACAATCTTTAACTGCTACTTCTACTATGGAGGTTGAGTTTGTTTCTTGTTTTAAGGCTATCTCATATGGTGTATGGTTGAAAAGTTTCATGTTTGTGCTTAAAATTGTTGATTCAATTTCAAAACCATTAAGCGTGTATTGTGACAATTTAGCTATTGTTTTCTTAGTTAAAAGCAACAAGAGTGGTAGTCAAAGTAAACACATCGTCATTAAGTATTTAGCGATAAAGGAACATGTTTAAGAGAACAAAGTGATCATTGAACACATTAGCATTAAATGGATAATTGCGATCATTTAACAAAAGGCATACCACCAAAGAGTTTTAAGGATCATGTAGTGCGAATGAAACTCTTCCTGTGTGAGTTAATGCAGCTGATCCCAAACTGGGATAAAAGAAGGAGAATGGTAGTAGGTGTGGACAATCAGCCATAAAAATTAGTCCAGTTTCATGAAATGAACCAATATCAAAACATCATTAGGGCCTCCACTATATATACGAATGATCTAATGTGAATTTAGATATTGGTTCATATAGCCTATCTCAATCTGTTGGGATAAAGGCACCGATGATGATGATGTAGTGCAAATGTGATTTGGTTCAATAATGTGAATTTTGTTGTATCGACAATTATTGTTTGAAACAAAACTCTTATTTATTTGTTTTGTTTTCTCATTTAATTTGGTAGACATATCGATTATTGAGAATGCCAATAATTTTAGACCTAAAATAAGTAAAAGGTTTATTCATTAAATTGTGTTATCACATACGAACTAACATTATAAAGATGAATACATTATAATATATGAAAGATAATACTCATTCTTAGAAGACTTATCACCATGATTTATGTTTTTTTTTATTTTTTTATTTAAGTATAAAGATTCATGAATTGCGAGTTAAAAGTAAGTGCGATAAAATATACAAATCAAATAGGAGAATTTAAGTTATCCGCATCTTGAATGTGGAAAATGTGCAAGACGTGAACATGAGAAATGGCCATGTCTCACAAGAGCAATGCTAGCAGCGGACGATGCAACATTTGTCTTTTAACACTCACTATTTTATAAAGCCACGTCATCTTACTTTTTTAACATAACACCAAATACCTACTATTACAAGTTTTTAAAACTTCTCATTGACTTTAGCTTTCCGGCAGCTGCAAATACTTTTGAGTGGCTTTAAACTTGAATTCTGTCACACCGTCAGTTTCAAGGATCTAGGAATGATCGTTTTGTTTCCTGAAAGAAGACCCATGGTTGGAGTTGGCTGTGCTTCCACGGGAGACACATCAGCTGCGTTATCTACTTATTGTGTTGCCACTGAGATTCCTTCCATCTGGAGGCCCTTGCCTTTGGTCTATCGTCTACCAAGTCTTAGGACTTGATCGGTGGTGTCACAGCCCGTGACCACCTTATTTCACGTTTTTCCACACATTTTATATGGTTGGGCTGTCTGTGATACTTTACTTTTCTTTTTCATTTAAACTATTACATATTAAATCGAAATGTCATTTACATCCCTTATCTTAATTTACATGAAAGTAGTACTGTAGATAAGTCTAAATACATGAAATAATTGATTGTACCTCATATTTCCATCGAGCTGTCGCATTGTCTCCAAACGCGTAGCTGAGATGCTCGGATGTCAAATCTCTCAGTCATTAAAATCTGAAATGTTGAAAATAGGGAGTGAGCAATCCACGGCTCAATAAAGGAGTTATATGTAACTCTTGATATCTAGATATCTATATGCTATAAAATTTTCATTTTCCTATAGGGGCTCTAGGGACCAAATAGGAAGGATACTATAGTCGGCTAGGGATCCAAATGGAGTTCAGAATGTATTTTGAAATACCTGTCTTGTCCCGAAACTTAGAAGCAACTGTAGGGAGTAATCAATTTCGTGTAATTCAACTCCTTTTCCTTTCTTATTCCATATCATTTTCATATTCCTTTCAACATAATGCTTTTATGAAATAAAGTATTTAAATAAAATAACTAATATTCATATATTCTTTGAAAAGAATATTAGTTTAAATCATCATCATCCCCATTTAAACTTATTTCATATTTTACTGCACAAGTCATAATTAGTACAGTACTTTGGACAGCAAAATAAGCTATTAAAAACCATTTCCTTATAACGTTTTAACTCATTTAAAATCTAATATTCAATTTAAAATTATAATACAAATATTAGATTTATAATCTCCTCTTTCTTTCATAAAACATATCACGTGTTCATCTCACATATATTATGAAAATCAGTATACAGTACCATACTTAACTTAGTATTATGCACCATGTAAAAGTAATGTAAAAGATTTTAATTTTCTTCATATCATATAAAACATTTTCTTTTAACATGTCACGTATCGTATAAGAGACTGAGGCAATCACCCAACCGTATCATGCTATAGGTACCGGAGGGTAGAAAATAAACATGTTAGATCTATGGCCATAGTCTATATTGTCTTCGGTGGATCACTGATAAGGTGTCGATCGGGACTAAACATATCACATATCACGTATTACATATCAGCATGATAGAGAGGCCAACTAGTCTCAAAATAGTGTTTTCACAAATCATTTACCTTTATGGAATTTATAGAAAATAATTAAATTCATGAATAAAACCATAAAGGTTATATAAGTAATTTCGTGAATATTTAAAAATATTTATAAAAATATTCACTTTATGTCTTATCATCTTCCATTTCGTATAACATATAGCTCATATATCAAGTGAATTTCGGTGATCTCATTATCACTAATTTCGAAACATGAATAATATAAAATAAAATTAATTATATTCATGTTTTATGAAAAATAATAATTTTTCTCATTTTTGTGGTTGGAAATCATTTCTCGTGTAAGAAAATCATTTATAATGATTTTATAGAATTTTTCTAAAATTTTCAGTAGCATAACGGCAACCTATTGACTAGCCTCCCTGCACAAAACAAACAGATTTACAATTCCACACCAGTCATATTACCACAATTTTCCAACCAATGCATTTCTCCACATTTTCATAAAATATTGCATAATTAGATCATGCAATCTAGATGTCCTTAGAGGATACACATGCCTCCCTTACCTGTTTCGTGTTAGTGACTTTCTCACTAACGTCGCGCACGTATTTTCGGTATTCCCGATTCCATCATCTCCAATCACCGAGTATGATTTTCTACAATTCCATTCCCATACTCAATTTAGAATTTTACACCATTAATTTACGATTAATAATAATAAAATTATTATAAAATTTTCTACCTTTTCTCTTCTTCTTCCTTCTCCTTTTTCCGTCTTCCTTCTTCTTTCTCCTTTTTCCATCTTTTTCTTTTTCTTTTTCTTTTTCCTTTTTCTTTTATTTTTCTTTTTCCTTTTCTGGTTTGAACCGGTTCACCTGGGTTCAGCCGGTTCGGCCATCATCAGCCTTGCTCACCACCGGTTCAGGCCTCCCATAGCTAGCCGAGGTTGTGCTAAAGCTGTTTCTGGCCTCCTTTTCCCTAGATCGGTGATGGCGGCGACGGATCTGGAGGTGGTGGTTTCGGCTTCTTCTCCTCCTCTTTTCCCTCTCTTTCCTTTTTCTTCCTTCAACGCCGGCCATCCTCTTCTCTTGCTTGACCTTCGTCAGCGTCGAGGGTGGGGTGGCGGTGCCCCAATCGACCGACGCCGCCGTTTCCCTTTTTTTTCCTCTCTTTTCTTTTTTCTCTTTTCTTTCTTTTCCTTTTCGATTTCCGATTCTCTTTTCTCTTTTTCTTTTCTGTCATTGGCCAGCCTTCTCTCTCTTTTCTTGCCAGCGATGTCTCTCCCTCCTTTCTCTTTTCTTGCCGACGGTGGCAACTGCTGCTGTCATCGGCTTCTCCTGGGAAAAGGAATCTGGTTTTCCCGATTCCCATTTCTTTTCTTTTTTTTTGTTTTATATATAATTATATATATACAATTATATTTATATATATAATTTACTGTTAAAAATTTATATATATACATATTTTATATTAACAATATATATACACTTTACTTTAAAATAATATTTATATTTCATCTATATATAGATATATATTTATATATACCATAAATATATAATAATATATATGTACTATTTTAGTGATATATATAAATAAGTATATATCAATATAAAAATTATATATATATATATATATATATATATACATATATGCACATATATACTTGTATAAAAATATATTTATATATTTTAAACATATAAATATATAAATATACACATATTTATTTCTTATAATTTTGGATCTTTTTATATCCAAAATAATTTTCTCAAATTCCTTACTTCATCAATTTCAAGAATTTCAATAACATTTCGATCTCGTTATACCCAATTTAATTTCCTCAATCCATTGCTTCATCCACTACCGAAATTCAACATATTCCAATTCTCGTAAATAAATTTATTTATTTACCTTAACTTATCTTTTTGCATAAAAATTAAATTTTCGGATAATTAATCTCAAAAATAGAAAATTCCTGGTTATCACAGGTGGAAACCGGTTTTGGGTTTAAAAGATATAGTGACGTGGCGTTATGAAATAACGAGTGTTAAAAGTGACTGTTACTTCATCTGCTGCTAGCATTCCTCTGTCTCACATTCTAAGACTTAGATGTGGGAAAACAACCACTATGTGAAAGCTGCTAAAGTTGGACATGGGAAATGTTCACTGTAGACACCCTATTTTGTCCGGGGTCTTAATTTGTATAAATAATTAATTGGGTTGGGTGACATTTGTATTTTAATTTAACAATTTAGAATTAGGCTAGAAGTAAATTAGAAATTTTAGATTTAGAATTAACATTATTTAGGAAATTAAAATTAAAATAGGATTTAGGAATAAGAAAAGAAAAGAGAGAGAAAAGATAAAAAGAAATAAAAATAAAATTAATTTTAGGATCAGATAATTAGGATAATTAGATTTTTTAGGATAATTATATGAATTAATATTAAATTTGGTAGAGTTAGATTAGGATTAACATAAGAATTAAATTGATAAAAGATAAAAATATGAGATAATTATTAGAATAAGTATAGTTGTATTAAGACTCTAACAAGTTTATGACTATTAAAAGGGATTAAAGCTCATGATTTGGGGGGACCGTGACTCCATTACTTTTTCCAAGCAACATCACCAGAAAACCATCTTCTACTAGCCTATTCCTCTTACCAAACTGATCAACACCTTCACGCTTCAACACTTATATTCTGAGTCTGCTACAAACCGCTCCGAGACAATTTCCATTGTCCATGTTCCGCGCTTCTGCCTGATCGGGATCCATCCTTCACACCATCTTGGACTGAGATTGAAGCCTTTGCTGTTCGTAAACTACACCGCTGCTATCGTGGAAAGGGAGCAAGTTGTCGACAAAAGCAACGGACAGGCCAGCCGATTAAAACAAAAAGAAATAAAGAGAGGTCCTGTTAGGTTAGTGGATAAACAATATGATTTGTAAAACAATTAATATTTGAATGAATGGCATTGCATCATATTGCATGAATAAACAATAAAAAGAGGTCTTGTCCGAATTAACAATAATGCATGAATAAACAACATTGCATCAGATTAGTAAAATTATGATTTGGTATTAAATGCTTGTACCTTAATTTAGTTAATAATAAAACATGATAACATAATAAATAGCAATACAATATTTAAAGTAAAAAGTAATAATAGTATTAATTAGTAGATAAAAAATTGAAAATAAGCTTTAAAGTAAATAAATTTTAGAATTTACAATTATTATAATAGGTGTCAAGAATAAAGTTAAAATTTTCCGAGGATGAGATTCTAAAGAGGGTTACGCTTAAGTAATACTTTGGAATCTCTAGGCAAGATGATTTCCTTCATGGTCTGACCAGCTTAATGGAAGGAGCTAAAGGAAATTGTCAATAAAAAAAATAATTGATGTGCATTTTCTAAAAATATAATAAATAATAATAAAAGATTACGATAAATAAAAATAAAAATATAATAATAATAATAAGAGTTAAATAATAATAATTCATGGAAGTGAGTATAGATCATTCCGATGATAAGATTCCAAAGAGGGTTACGCTTAAGTAATACTTTGGAATTCTTTAGGTAAGAGAATTTCTTAAATTCTACCAGCTTAATGGAGGATTTTAAAGGAATTTTTGATAAAATGATTTATATTAATTTTCTAAAAAATAAAGATAATTTATATTCATAAGATAAATATAACAATAAATAATAAAAAAATATTAGTCAAGAACATAATAGAAAATAATAAATGATAAAAATAAAATAAGATAATTTGGGTAAAGGAGTCAAAGTTAGGAAATTTCCATAAAATACTAAAATTCATCCGACGACGGAGCCTCTTCAAGCAAGTCGCATAGTACTACTTGAATACTCTTGAGGTGAGAAGGATTTTTAAGTTATCCCACCAGCTTAATGGAGGATACTTAGAAATATCTTTCAATAGTAAGCATATCGAAATTAAAGATTACCCAAGCAAATTTAGAAGATAACCTAAGACTAAGTGGTACCATTTTAGGATGGGCGTTTGGGGGTGCTAATCCTTCCCCACACGTAACCGTACTCCCGAGTCTAAGAATCTTTGAACGTAGACTAAGCCTTATCTTTAGACAAGAATAGGTGACCAATCACACCTTAGGTTTGAATGGTTGGTGGCGACTCCTAAGAATTTAAGTCCAGCGGGTTAGGTTCACGGACCTGACACGTTATGACAGTTTGGCGACTCCACTGGGGACTCTAGAGAGTCAGGCCTATACTTGGTTTTAGGTTATCTTGGGATTTGCTTAGGAAATCATAATTTGGAAAATTTTAATAAAACATTGTTCCTTCACCACACACATCATTTGCATGCATAAGCCCTCGACCCGGGCTCCATCCTTCTTAGGAGAGAGTAAAGTACCTACGCCCTCGTGAGGTAAATACCTCCGCAATGGCTATGAAATACTCTCGCTCAAATTGAACGTTTTCGTTTGTAGCCTGTCATGGGTGAGGATTGGGTGCCTTACTAGTCTTGTGTGGACGACAGTAAGGAGCAATTTGGGGACCTTTAGACTTTTGAACTACCCAAGCCTAGCATGTAATAAAACATAAGACTTAGCCTTAGGGTGGGACCATATTAGATTGAAATGTAAACTCAAACCCAAGATAGGACTCATGAAGGAATAAGTTTTGCTTCCTATTTTGTACATTGTTTTTTAAAAAAAAAAATTAGTTTTTATTTTCCTTTCCAGTTTTCAAAAAAAAAAGAGTTTGTTTATATCATTAAGTCATGCATCTTTACATTTGATTTTGCATTGCATAACATGTTCTTTACATTGGTCTTATCATGGAACATTCTTTTAATTGTTAAGAGAGATTGCAAGACTTTAGTGCATCCCATGTAGTTCATTCATTTGTATGTGCATAAACATATCATCACATGAAAAATAATTTCGACTTACTTATGGCACTAGAGGTATCAAAATTGCATCCATTAGACGATTAGCTCTCCACCAATATCATACAAGGTATCAAGCACGCATGATGGAAGAGGATCAAAATAGTAGGATAGAGAAGTTGGAAAGGGAAAATACAGAGATAAAGGGGCAATTAAGTGAAATTACTCAGTTGCTAAAAGCCATGATTAAAGGAAAGGAGAAGATGGGTAATCAAGAGGAGTCTATCCAAGAGGCTTAACAAAGCATGCGAGACAACCCCATTTTTGTTCCTGAAGGAAGTACTGTCAAAGCTCCAACACCTCTACAGATACAAGTTCAAAACCCAGTGGAAGTGCCAAATTTAGATGATCCCACAGAGCTAGAAAAGTTGAAGCATAAGGAAGAATATAGTGGTACTAAAGCCCAGCTGAGCTTGATAGAGGAAAGACTAAGTGCCATGGAAGGAGTTGACTATTTCGGACCAATTGATGCTGAAAGGTTGTGTTTGGTACCGGGTTTTGTCCTTCCACCAAAATTCAAGGTGCCCGAATTTGAAAAATTCAATGGAACATCGTGCCCAAAGGATCATCTCACCATGTACTGTAGAAAGATGGCGGCGTATGCATGGGATGACAAGCTATTAATTTATATTTTTCAAGACAGTTTGACTGGGTCAGCTGCTAAGTGGTACAACCAATTGGAAAGAAGCAAAGTTTCTTCTTGGTCTGAGTTGGCGAGAGCTTTTATAGCTCAATACAAACATGTGTCCAATGTAGCTTCTGATTGCTTATCTCTCCAAGGTATGGAAAAGAAGAGGGATGAGAGCTTCAAAGAATATGCCTAAAGGTGGAGAGATGTGGCGTCACAAGTTCAACCTCCTTTAACTGAAAAGGAAGTCGCCATGTTCTTTTTGAATACTCTCAAGGCGCCTTACTATGAGCGCATGCTTAGCAGTGTAACTAAAAACTTTGCAGATTTGGTGTTAACTGGCGAAGCTATTGAGAATGCCATCAAGAGTGGTAAGATCGAAGCACAAGTGAATGATAGTAGAAAGGGTGGATTCTCGAAGAAGGAAGGAGATGCACAAGCTGTCTCAAACAATTCGCGTCACCCTTATACCCCTTACCCGCCCTCAATGAATTACACCTATTCTCAATCTTACCCACAAACTCATCCCCAGAACACTTATCAACCTGTTTTCCATCAACAAACACCTACAACCTCGACAAACCACACTTTCCTACCTAATGACCAAAGGTACACCCGACCTAGCCGAAATGTCACCATAGACCCTATACCAATGACATACACAGAGCTGTTCCCGCAGTTGGTAAGGGGTCACCTTATTGCTCCTGTTTATGTAGAGCCCTTGAAGCCTCCCTACCCAAAGTGGTATGATCCTAATGCAAAGTGTGCTTATCATAATGACAATGTTGGTCACTCTATTGAGAATTGTATGGGCTTGAAGAGGAAAGTGCAAGCACTTGTCAAAGCTGGAATTTTGAGTTTTGGGGCAAATAATGACCTAAATGTGAATGATAATCCTCTGCCAGATCACACAAAGGGTAGCGGTTAATGCTGTGGAAGAAAGTGGATGATATTGATTGATTCATTTAATTTGAAGATAATGGCTATTTCTAATTTCATTCATCTTAGAATCTTTCAATTTTTAGGTAATGTGGGAGTGCTTGTCCCCAAAAGCACTAAGATTTTCTTTTATGTATTGGGCCAACTTTCATTTATTTTCATTTTCAATAAAGGATTAGTGCGATGCATATTTCTTAATTCCTCATTCCAATCTTGTTCTTTTTATGCAAAACACCAATACCCACATGATTTACATTGTTACCAAGCTTGAAAGTATCCAAATAATGAACATGATAATGATAATGGCAATGAGTATAAAATTCAATTATGAAAGAATTGCTTTGTTTGGTTGGATGGATTTCTAGTTTGCTAAGATTGTTCAAGCAAGAAGAGAATAGAAGAAATTTGTCTAAAATCTTCAACTATAGAATGTTACAAGTAAAGGTGAGTCTCTACATGAAATTCTAATGAGTTTGTCTTTGTTCAGTAGATGACGTTTAATGAGAGTACTTGTATTGAGATGAGAAATGGCCTTCTTTCATTACCTTTCAAGCATGAGTAAAATTATCCATTGATTACCCCTTTTGAGCCTATTATATTCTTTTTGATATAACCTACCAAGAATCACCCTCTACACTGGGGGGCAAAGAGAATAGAAGATGAAAGATCAGTGGGGCAAAGAAAAAAAAACCTTTTGTGAAAAAAAAAGAAAAAAAAGAAAAAGAGAATGAAGAAGGAAAGAGGGTTTGAATCAAGAAAGTGAAAACCCTAGTCACATTTGAATAAAAAAGGAGAGAGAAAGCAAATTAGAATGGGGCAAAAGTCAAAATGCCTAAATGATTCATGAAAAATGATTCTTGGTTTGATGAACCCTGAAACACTTATTTTGGGCCTATATTATCCTTTCTTTCATGAACCCTCACCTGAGCCTACATTACGTGCCTTAAAAGTCCATTTTGATCAAATATGAGTACTCTTATTGAAGAATCATGTGTTGAATAAAGGCATACTTACACTATGAGATGATGATCCTTTGGATGGAATTAGGACAAGCAGATCAAGATAAGCAAAAAGATTTCGTCTAGATGGAAGAAGTGAGATTCCAAAGACTCTCTTGGATCCATGTGAGCATTAAATTGGGTGAAGAAATATTTGATGTTGGGGCATGAATTAGAATGGAGAATAGATAAGAGAAGCTTTATCAAGGACAACGAAGTTGAAAATGAAGAGAAATGAATAAAAAAAAGAAAAAAAAGAAAAAAAAAGAGAGAAAAAATGAAAGGAGGATTCAGATCGAAAACCCAAAAAGGGCGGTTTGGATCAATGGAGTGCATCTAGGTTGAAAACCTGAAAAGGCGGCTTGGATACGAGAAAAGTTAGATGTCAAAGATACTGGGATAAGAGGATGTTTTGATAAACTCAACATGATCAGATAAAGTAGACATTTGGAAGGGAATTTTGTATTCGTTGACCAAAATCATTTGAAGTTTTGTTATTTGGATACTGTTACCTAAAACTTAATCTTGATAATTCTAGCTTTTCCTTTCTAGCCTATTTTCCTTCAAGCTTGGCTACCCCTTGTAATACTTTCAGATATTGAATACTACTATTGTTTTCACCTATCATTCCTTTGCTATATCCTTACCTTGAGAGATTGAGAAATTGTGTTGCATTGATCTTAAAATTAGAATGGTAATGAATGTTTGCTTGCCAAAATATGTGAAAGACTCCTATATTATTTAGGAAAATGAAAGAAAAGGAAACTTGTGGATGAATAGAAACTGGAAATCAAGAAAAACCAATGAATAAGAAAGAATGAATGATTTTAATGAGCAAATGACTGACCAGATAGAGAGAATAGTAAAGAGAAGAAACAAGGGATCAGATAAGATAAAGAGGGCACGAAGACAAGAGCTTCATTGGGAAAGAAAATGGAAGAAGGAAAATGAGAAAAGAAATAGGAAATATAAGGACAGGATGACAAATGAAAAGAGAAGGATGCATGAGGTGGACTGATAGAGAAAAACCTTGTTGTTGCCACAATTAAAGTTGAAATGTTTTTTCAAAGAAAACATTGCATGAACAGAATAGATTGTGTGAGTGATATTACATGAATGACATTGCATAGATAGGGTAGAATGCATGAATAGTTACAAACATGATACATTGCATGAGAAAGATAAATCACAGACAAGGTTCCTTGAATACAATCTGTAAGACCTTCGGGTATGATTCCTCCAAATTTTTTTAAGACAAGATTTTAAAGTTTGACTGCCTGCCTATTTAGGGGGAGCTTTTTGGACAAGATTTTAAAGTTTGACTGCCTGCCTGTTTAGGGGGAGCTTTTAGACAAGATTTTAAAGTTTGACTGCCTGCCTGTTTAGGAGGAGCATTATAGACAAGAGTTTAAAGTTTGACTGCCTGCCTGTTTAGGGGGAGCTTTTAGACAAGAGTTTAAAGTTTGACTGCCTGCCTGTTTAGGAGGAGCTTTTAGACAAGATTTTAAAGTTTGACTGCCTGCCTGTTTAGGGGGAGCCTTTTAGACAAGATTTTAAAGTTTGACTGCCTACCTGTTTAGGGGGAGCTTTTTAGACAAGATTTTAAAGTTTGACTGCCTTTCTGTTTAGAGGGGGCTTTTTGAAAAAAATAAAAAAATAAAAAAAAAGAGAAGTCAGACAAAATAGGTGTCTATGTCTTTGTGCAATTACTGTTTCACAGCAAATGCACAAAGAGGGGCAGCTGTAGATACCCTATTTTGTCCGGGGTCTTAATTTGTATAAATAATTAATTGGGTTGGGTGACATTTGTATTTTAATTTAACAATTTAGAATTAGGCTAGAAGTAAATTAGAATTTTTAGATTTAGAATTAACATTAATTAGGAAATTAAAATTAAAATAGGATTTAGGAATAAGAAAAGAAAAGAGAGAGAAAAGATAAAAAGAAATAAAAATAAAATTAATTTTAGGATCAGATAATTAGGATAATTAGATTTTTTAGGATAATTATATGGATTAATATTAAATTTGGTAGAGTTAGATTAGGATTAACATAAGAATTAAATTGTTAAAAGATAAAAATATGAGATAATTATTAGAATAAGTATAGTTGTATTAAGACTCTAACAAGTTTAATGACTATAAAAAGGGATTAAAGCTCATGATTTGGGGGGACCGTGACTCCATTACTTTTTCCAAGCAACATCACCAGAAAACCATCTTCTACTAGCCTATTCCTCTTACCAAACTGATTAACACCTTCACGCTTCAACACTTATATTCTGAGTCTGCTACAAACCGCTCCGAGACAGTTTCCATCGTCCATGTTCCGCGCTTCTGCCTGATCGGGATCCATCCTTCACACCATCTTGGACTGAGATTGAAGCCTTTACTGTTCGTAAACTACACCATTGCTATCGTGGAAAGGGAGCAAGTTGTCGACAAAAGCAATGGACAGGCCAGCCGATTAAAACAAAAAGAAATAAAGAGAGGTCCTGTCAGGTTAGTGGATAAACAATATGATTTGTAAAACAATTAATATTTGAATGAATGGCATTGCATCATATTGCATGAATAAAAAATAAAAAGAGGTCTTGTCCGAATTAACAATACTGCATGAATAAACAACATTGCATCAGATTAGTAAAATTATGATTTGGTATTAAATGCTTGTACCTTAATTTAGTTAATAATAAAACATGATAACATAATAAATAGCAATACAATATTTAAAGTAAAAAGTAATAATAGTATTAATTAGTAGATAAAAAAAATGAAAATAAGCTTTAAAGTAAATAAATTTTAGAATTTACAATTATTATAATAGGTGTCAAGAATAAAGTTAAAATTTTCTGAGGATGAGATTCTAAAGAGGGTTACGCTTAAGTAATACTTTGGAATCTCTAGGCAAGATGATTTCCTTCATGGTCTGACCAGCTTAATGGAAGGAGCTAAAGGAAATTGTCAATAAAAAAAATAATTGATGTGCATTTTCTAAAAATATAATAAATAATAATAAAAGATTACGATAAATAAAAATAAAAATATAATAATAATAATAAGAGTTAAATAATAATAATAATTCATGGAAGTGAGTATAGATCATTCCGATGATAAGATTCCAAAGAGGGTTACGCTTAAATAATACTTTGGAAATCTTTAGGTAAGAGAATTTCTTAAATTCTACCAGCTTAATGGAGGATTTTAAAGGAATTTTTGATAAAATGATTTATATTAATTTTCTAAAAAATAAAGATAATTTATATTCATAAGATAAATATAACAATAAATAATAAAAAAATATTAGTCAAGAACATAATAGAAAATAATAAATGATAAAAATAAAAGAAGATAATTTGGGTAGAGGAGTCAAAGTTAGGAAATTTCCATAAAATACTAAAATTCATCCGACGACGGAGCTTCTTCAAGCAAGTCGCATAGTACTACTTGAATACTCTTGAGGTAAGAAGGTTTTTTAAGTTATCCCACCAGCTTAATGGAGGATACTTAGAAATATCTTTCAATAGTAAGCATATCGAAATTAAAGATTACCCAAGCAAATTTAGAAGATAACCTAAGACTAAGTGGTACCATTTTAGGATGGGCGTTTGGGGGTGCTAATCCGTCCCCACACGTAACCGTACTCCCGAGTCTAAGAATCTTTGAACGTAGACCAAGCCTTATCTTTAGACAAGAATAGGTGACCAATCACACATTAGGTTTGAATGGTTGGTGGCGACTTCTAGAATTTTAAAGTCTAGCGGTTAGGTTCACGGACCTAGACGTTATGACATTCACAATTTGGTCGTACAAATGGTCTTATTTTATCAATAAAAAAACCACTCACCCATATTACAAAGTGATAGCTACCCATTAACTGCATTTAGATCCTTGATGGAAAGACTTATGCAACGCTAATAGAGAGTCTTCAGGCCTTAATATGTGCATTCTGAAGAGCAACATCATTTTCTGAGATTACTTATGATTAAAAGATTAAGAGTTTAACTTATATTAGGATGATCTTGAAACATTCACTTTTTAGGCACCAATAAAATAATGCCATGTCATATTTTTGTAAACATATACAATAATTATCTTATACACATGCACACCAAATCAACTCTTGTTAAGTGATAACCAAATCAACTCTTGTTAAGTGATAAATCTAACTCTAGTTAAAAATTAGTTATTAATTTTACCAAACTTAATGTGAAATCCCCAATTTCATGTAATTTCATTATGTTGTAAAGTATTTCAAACAGAAATGATTAAGTAAATATGAGAATTATGATGTATGGAACATGAGAAGAAATAAAGGAATTGAAAGTCAATTAGCCAATGAATAAATTCTGATGTTATGAGAATGATTGGATTATGGTGGAATTAAATGTTGATTTTATACACTAAATAGACATGTGGCTTATGAATGGAAGAAGACCAATCTAATTATGGTCAAAGAGTCAAAGCATGGCTGAGATGGTTAATGGCTGAGATGATAGGGGATAAAGCATGCATTTAATGCATATGGCATAGTCATCATCTCTTCCCTCCATCACCCCTACGACAGCAACATTCCAGCTCTCCCTCACGTTTTCTCCAAGCTTCCAAGTTTCCATTCTAAGCACCTTGACAAGCTACCTCATTCCTCCATCAATCCCTTTAGCTAGTTGAACGAAAAACGATCCTAGGCACTAAACTAAGCTATATCCGAAGTTTGGTAGATTGAATCCAAGTATTGGAGGAGATCTCAAAGTCTGAAATTTTGGTCACTAGCAAAGGTAAGAGAAGAAGATGATTCTTTCCATTATATTTATGGTATGGAGTTGTACTAAGTTGGTATGATATGTGTATGGTGATTGTTTAAAGGTTTGATTTGTGATGATGTTACAGCTTTGAAGAAGTGAAAGGCTAGGGTTGGATGCACCAAGTGATTTCGTGTTCTCGAAGTAATCGAGGTAAGGAATTTATGTAACGGACGTAGGGTGGCTATGTCCACATGTTTTTTGATGTGTTTTTAACTGTTTTGGTGAGAAATACCAGTTGATTTTATATAGGAAAAGTTATCTCTCGAGTTTTACTCTTAGTGCCAATTAGGCTAGGAGCAGCCGACTGCCTTAAGTAGCAGCCGACTGCCTAGAGACAACCAAAGCATAGTTTTTCGAAAACTGAGACAAACTAGTCGACTGCTATGTAAGCCAGTCGACTGCTATTTTCTCAGTATGCATTATGTTACAAACCAGTCGATTGCTATATGGGACAGTCGATGGCTATTTGCTAAAAAGCATTCTATTTCAAAACCAACCGACTGCCTATAAGACCAGTCGACTGCTATGTTTTCAGAAGCATTCTGTTTCAAAAATAGTCGATTGCTATATGGACCAGTCGACTGCCAATTCTTAAGAAGCATTCTGTTTCAAAACCAGTCGACTGCTATAAGGACCAGTCGACTGCCCCATGTGTTTTTAGAAATGAAAAATATCGAAATTTTAAATGAAAATAATTTCGATAAATGAAAATATGAGGCAGTAGCCGACTGCCCTATGAGGCCAGTCGACTACACTGTATGAAAAGAGATTTTAAAGCCTTTTTCAAGAAAGCATAAATGTCATAGCAAATAGTTATATGACAAATGTTTTGAGACTATGATGTACTTAATAATTATGCACTTTTGAAATTATTCAAGGACTTTGATCAAGTCCCCGATATGACATGAAATTGGCTGAAGAGCCTAAGTTCGGTCCTCAGTCGCCATAGATGTCACCTGTCTAGTGTTCACTGTGGCAAACTAACATTTGGCCAATTGTTCATGTTATGTATTTGGCTAAGGGAGGATTCTTGGCTCCTACGGGAGTACGCCATATAATTCAATGCACAATTCTGATGAATACGAATAGTCTCTCTGTTATTTAAAGGTTATATGATATATGTTTTGGAAGTAAGAATATGATGTATGTTTTGAAGTAAGAATATGATGTATGTTTTGGAGTAAGAATATAATGCATGTTTTGAAGAAGTATATGAAGTATGCTATTTTAAAGAAGCATATAAAGTATGTTTGCCTATACCATTTTGAAAGAAATATGCATGGTTGCAAACTATATATGAAAGAAGTATATGATGCATGCTTTATAATGATTTACATGACATTATAGAGCCAAGCAGGAAAACTGCATATAGAGGCATAGTATGCTCTTTTACATATTTTCTTACTGAGCGTAAACTCACCCTTTTACGAATTTTTTTCATACAGATTATCTGAAGTGAACCCCGCTCCGAATAGAGGAGCTTGCTTTTGAGATATCAGAGTGTACCTTCATGATACGCTTCCCTATTAGTATTGAAGGTATATTTATGTACTTATGTAAAGTAAATTGTAATTCAGCTATGGTATAGTACAAGTAACATTTATGTATATAAGATGTCGGGGATTTAAGTTAAGAATGATGTGTAAGATCCTGTGGAATGGAATGATATATATACATATAATTATTCTATTTATTGAAAGTAAATTGATCATATTGAGCTATTAGATATTAAGCTTAAGAAGGAGAAGAATGAATGACATTAATGAACTAAATCGAATCAAGTCGTATAAGATAATAAGGAAAAAGTTAGATGATAAGATGTAGTGACAGGGACGTCACAGATTTGTATCAGAGCTGATTCGATTGGTGTTTGTTAATGTCAGTAAGCTAGAGATAGAGTATATCCCTAATGTACTGTACTTGTCTGAATATATATGTATAGTATAATTGTTTATAGTTATACTAAAGAGCTCAAATTGTGACTATATTGACAAAATAAGCTCACGTAGAAGAGGTACTAGTAGAGGAAGAGGACGGGGTTGTGAAGAATAGCCCCCAGTACACTCTCCTCCTCCATCTCCACCGCATAGCCCGAACACTAGGCTAGCGAAAATGGAGAAGCATATGGAGAATACGGCCACCATGTTTACATAATTTATATCGAACTTTTCGAATATGGCCACAAGTACCCCAGCAGCTACACCTATTGTTCCTCCTACAGAGTTAGCCCCACCAGTCCTAGCTACTGAAAGGTGTGATCCTAGGGCATATTGTAGTGTGACCTTGATTAAAGAATTCAAGAAGTTGGATCCGCCTAAGTTTAAGGGGGAAAGAGATTTGTTGGCCGCAGAAAACTAGATGAAGGCGGTCATAAAATCTTTTGAGTATATGACCTGCTCTGAAAAGGAGAAGGTGGGCTTGGCTACTTACCTATTGATAGATGATGCAGAGTATTGGTGGCAGGCCACTCGGATCATATTAGAGGCTCGATATGATGAGGTTACGTGGGATCGATTTGTGGAAGTTTTTAATGAACAGTACATCCCACGCATGGATCAGAATAGATTAAAGATCGAGTTTTTGAGTTTGAGTCAAGGGACAATGACAGTAAATCAGTATGAATCGAAGTTCATTACCTTGAGTAGGTTTGATCCAGAGGTCCTAAGGAATGAAGGACATAAAATCTACCGGTTCATAGAGGGATTGAAGTCCCCTATTAGATCGAAGTTGTATCCTATGGATATTTCCACTTATGGAAAGGTGGTCTGTAAAGCTCAGTTGTGTGAGCAGGACTATGACCTTCATCACACTGACTTCCAAGCCAAGGGTAAAGGAAAAGAACGATGAAGCGAAAGTCAGATGAGAAAGCCTCTAATGATAGATATCCATCTAGGAGAAGCAGGCGATCTGAAGGAGTTTCTATAGGTAAGTAACAAATTTAAAGAAATTTATCTTTGTTTTAATTTAATGATTATATGGCAATATGTTGAATTTGGAGTTATGATGATGATGATACAGGAACTCCTAGAGATACCGGGATCAAGATAAGTGATGAAAGATCTCGATATCCAGTAGGTAGTACTGCTAGCTCACCGAAGAGTACGATGCAAAGATGTGAGCAATGCAGGAAGTTTCATGGATCATAGCCATGTCGGTTGGCGAGTGGCACATGTTTCAGGTGTGGTGAACAGGGACACATGATTTGAGATTGCCTTAGGAGGAATTTGAGGACGTCTAAGGAATCTGAGAAGACCCCTCAACCACAGCCTAAGGCCACTGTTGTAGAAAAGGGAAAGAAAGCTGTGACCCAAGGACGAGTGTTTGCCATCGATGAGGAGTCTGCTGATGTCTCGTCTAAGGTGATTAAGGTAAGATTTATCTATTTGATATAAGTGCCATTGCATTATTCGATCCAGGCTCTACGCATTCATTTATTTCCCCTATGATTGCCATGAAAGTGCCTGTTGAGCCTAAGCCTTTAAGACACTTGTTGCAACTAAGCACACCATTTAAGGAATCCCAAATGACAGATATAGTGTATAGAAATTGTAAGCTACGGGTAGGAGAAAGAGAATCAATAGCTGACTTAATCCTATTAAATATGTATGGATTTGATGTTATATTAGGAATGGATTGGTTAGCTAAGAATCATGTGATATTAGATTGTTATGCTAAGAGTGTAACTTTCTCTTCACCCGTTAGCTATGTTGTAAATTTTGCAAGTGATTAATGCTAAAGTATGTGTATTACTTGACTTAATTGCAAATGAAAGTAATGAAAAGTATGTATGGTTATGTGAAAGATTTATTTCTTATGTGGAGGACATAGATCAGAAATGTTTCGGACTTCATGAAATTTCTGTAGTCAAGGATTTTCCTGAGGTGTTCCCGGATGATCTTCCAGGACTTCCTCTAGATAGGGAAGTAGAGTTCACGATTGATTTGGTGCCAAGGACTGAGCCCATTTCGAGATCTCCCTATCGGATGGCATTAGTAAAATTAAAAGAATTGAAGAAGCAGCTTCAGGAGTTACTGGATAAGGGATTCATATGACCCTGGGTGCTCCTGTGCTTTTTGTCCTAAAGAAAGACGGTAGTATGAGGTTGTGTATAGACTACCTGTCACGACCCGAAGACCGCGACTTTCACTCGATTCTTATACTTTTCTTAGTCTACAAATTTATGGACTAAATTTTTCTTTTTCATTTTAAGGTTTGTATTCGGTGTCAGTGTAGTTACTATACTACCTAGGTGACTTATAGTCATTCCATTTAAATATTAAACAAACACGGAAACGGTTCTTAGTTACATCCCGACTTGTTAAACAGAATATGTACTGTGCATCAATTTAAGTCTTACATGTAAACAAGTATTTTATAACGAACATATAACTCAGAAAACTAGTACCAAGTTCATACACCGTCTCCGATGCCCACTGAGCAGCTCACAAGGTGGACGTTAACCTCAATAATCTGAAAGAGATGAAATTTAGTGGGGTGAGCAAAACCACGGCTCAGTAAGATACTAATATAAATACAAGAGTAGGATTAAACTGTCTTAAACTGCAATGCTTAATACTTACAAGGATGTAATTACAGTTAATCCTTTCTCATCGATACATCTCATTATCACTTTTCATTTCATAATCATATTTCTGTATTCTATCATCTCTTATCAATTCTCATATCATCTCTTATCAATTCTCATATCATCTCTTATCAATTCTCGTATTGTAGATCATAATCACGGTGGTACCCAATCATAATTCTCTTCGTGTATCTCTATATTCGTGTTTCATAACATATCATGACCTCATATAGATGAAATATCGTTACCACCGAGTCATGACATTCCTCATGGAATTCTCATATACTAAGCATATTGTCATATTA
Organism: Heritiera fomes; assembly: GCA_032173925.1. Classification (NCBI taxonomy): domain Eukaryota; kingdom Viridiplantae; phylum Streptophyta; class Magnoliopsida; order Malvales; family Malvaceae; genus Heritiera; species Heritiera fomes. Next base: position 18,861,980 of record JAPDPM010000001.1, on the reverse strand, counting down.
GGGTTTAATATGCAATTCATGTAATTTTTCTGTATAAACCGCGATCATTTCAAATCATATCATATATACTTTAGGACATGCTCAACATATGCATTTTCAAAAGTTTGCCTTTAAGGCATAATATAAACATATTCAATTTCAATTCATGTATTCGTTTCCGGAGCATGTCTAAAACATGTGCGGTTTTAAAACATTTTTCATATACTATAAATCATATCAGGTTTAGAGTTCATATCAAATCAATCTATACTCTAAACCGCATGTCGTTTCAAATTCGACACAAAATCGTATATAAATCATGTAAGTGTCGAAATCATTTATCATATACTTTTAAATCATCTACTGTAAATCATATCAGGTCTAGAGTTCATATCAAATCAAACTATACTCTAGACCGCATATCATGCCATGTTCGACACAAAATCACATATAAATCATATAGTGTCGAATTCATATCTCATGGACTTTTAAAACATGTTTAAAACATGTACTGTTTCAAAACATATTTCATTTCAAATCTGTTTCATGTACAGTATAAATCATGTCAAGTCTAGAGTTCATATCAATAAAAATCATACTCTAGACTTCATATCATATTTGTGAGAGACTAGGCTAGATCCCTATCATTTCTCTATCAATAAAGACTTAAATCACTGTAGCTAGCAGTGAAAATCATATCGTCCCCTGGAAACCAACTAGGGCGCTATCTATGGCCATAGACCTCATCTCTCTCAGCCCCACTGATCAGGCGTGACTGAGACCTGTCCACGACTATTGTCGGACAAGCATATCTATCTGCCTAATGAGCAAAGCTCCAATTAGGCGGTTTCCACTATGCTTTATTGAATTTAATTCTTTTAGGGTGCCTACAGTCTCATAAAACATTTAAATCTATAGCTTTCTTTTCAATATCATGTAAGGCATATGGTAAAATTCTGTATGAGACTTCATATATCAAAATATATATATATTTACCATATACTTTCATTTCAAAACAAATCAATACTTTTCAGTATTCATATAAACATTATTAAAATGTTTCAAGTTGCAAGAAGGCATGTTTAAATGCGATGCTGTAAAACATTTCAGTATGCAACTTCGGTAATGTTTCCATCAAATACGCTAAAGCGATTCATTTAACTTTATCACCATCAATTATTCGATTTCAAGACTTTCTTTCTGTCAACCAATAAATCACTATACAATTCATTCACTATTCATCTAATTCAGTATTCAATTTGCTCAGTACTCAATTCATTTGGAAATCGAATCACTTGGTATTCAGACCATTCGGTATTCAATACCCTTTCTTGATCGTCATTGACTATTATAATCATTTATACACTTCATCATCAATATTAGGATCGCATCATTAGTATGAATCCTCTAAGTTTTGATAAGCATTTAAACATCAATTTCTAAAATAGTCATCAAGTTACCGAATTTATGCAAATAATAATATCATCCTTCAATATCTGTTCCAGAATTGACATCGAGGATAACAGAATCACAAAATCGATAGTCACTTATCAAATCCATTTATGATTTGATCTATTGATACATGTTTATCATTTTTGATTTGAGGTTCAATTTCATTTACTATCACAAAATCGTATCTAAATCCTCAAATCCATTTTCATGTGGCCTTTATGATTTTATCCGAACTTATGCAATTGTCGATCTTATTATTCAAGATCTATTCTAAGGTTATAAGCACAATCATCTTTTCACATATTTATCACTCATTTCTTTGAATCCATAATTGATCGGATTGTGTCGTAATTAAATCTCCATTTCAGTCTCTCGAATTTGTCCATATTATCACTTTCGAAATTATTTCAAAATCATGAAACCGGACTCGGTAAATTCTGGAAATCATTACTCCGTTAATAACTTCACAATCCAATCATTCGACCATCGAAATTTCAACTGTGATCTTCTCTTCCAAGCTACATCATATAATTATCATCACTTTTATCCGTGATCCGTCTAATTAATAATTCCACCTCAATCTCAACTTGATACCATTTGTGATATTACAATTACTTGATTTATCGATTCTATAAGGTTTTAAACCATGTAATTCACCACATTATCGTTTTCAACGATCTATCTTCTCATCGATTTCAATATCAAACTCTTTCGGTAATACTATAAAATCCTTTCAATATTTATTTTCAATAATTATCTCCAAGATTCCATTTATGTGAGAAACTTAATCTTTTTCCTCAATTATTTTCCTAAAAATTTCGGCAGCATAACGGCTTAATTTTCCCTAACCTCCTGCAAGGGAAACACAATTTATACTTGCAGCCGTTGATTCTCACCAATTTTACCTCTTACTAAGACCCCCACCATCAGTTGTGGGTCCTCTTAGCATTTTTTAGCAAATCTATTTAAATTGATGCATCATATAAAAATCATAATTCCATTTAAAGTCAATTAAATAAATGCATCACAAAAAAAATCATAATTCCCACATACAATATAAAGCTACTAATGCTTTATAAAAGTATCTTACTTGTTCGCCAAAGCTTAGCGCACTTTCCGATTTCCGAGCCTTGCCGAACTCCACCATTCGTCTCATTTTCGTTTTGCTACAATTTCAAAAATTAACATATATTTTCATTTAGAAAATAATCCGAAAATTTCCAATAAATCCAATAGACATATGGCGAAAAGACTTAAATTTTCCTTACCACATTTTTTTTTCTTCTCTTTCTTTTTCCTTTCCTTCTTCTTCTTCTTCCTTCTTTTCTTTCTCCTTTTCTTTTCTTTTCTTCTTTCTTTTCTTTTTCTTTCCTTTTTCTTTTCTGTTCTGTTCTTTTTTTTTTTTCTCTGGCCTGAACCGGTTCGGACCGGTTCGGACCGGTTCACTTCTGCTGGCCGGTTCGGTCACCGGTGGCCACCCATTCCGGCGGTTCAGCCACTCCACAGCTTGCCGAAGTTGCGAGGATGCCGGATCTGGTCTCGGTTTCCCTAGCGGCGGCGCCGGCGGTGACGGATCTGGCGGTGGTTTGCGGCCTCTTTCTCCTCCTCTTTTCTCCCTCTTTTCTCTTCCTCCTTCACTGCCGGTTGTCCCTTTCACTTGGCCTGACCTCGCCGGCGTCGAAGGCAGCAACGGTGGCGTCCGGATGGGCCGGCATTACCTTTTCCCTTTTTCTTTTCTTTTTTCCTTTCTCTTTTCTGTTTTCCAGTCGTTTTTTTTTTCTCTTCTCCTTTTTCTTTCCCGCCGTTGGCGTTGGCGCCGGCGTCAGCTTCCTCTCCTCGGCTCACCGGCGGCGACGCTGCCTCTTTTTCCTCCCGGCTTTGGCCGGCTCTCCCTTGTCTCTATTTGCTTCTCTTCTGTTTTAATAAACAGAAGAGAAGTGTGGGAATCGGGGAACCCGATTCCCACGTATGTTGCTTTTCGTTTTTTTTTATTTTTTTATTTTATATAAGTATATATATATTTTTATATAAATCACTTATATATATATATATATATATATATATATATATATATATATATACACTTTAATTCACATTACTATATATATTTCATATATATATATCATATATATGTAAAAAAATATATATATATATATATATTTCATATAACCACTTATACATCTATACTCAAATTTAAAAATATATATATATATTTATATATATATACTTTTTACACTTTTAACACAAAATAATATTTATATTTATCCAAGGTATATTTATATAATATCATTATATAAATATATAAAAATATTTTTATTTCTTATTAAGTTTTGGATTTCTAAATATCCAAAATTATTTTCTCCATTTCCTTATTTAATTTGGATTTCCATTTATCCAAATTAAATTTCCTCCTTCATTTCTTATTTCCAAATTTAATTTTCTTTTTTTTTCTTATTTAATTTGGATTTCACTTTGTCCAAATTAAATTTTTCGGATACCTTATATTTATTTAGAAAATTCTTGGTCTTCACATTCTCCCCACCTTAAGAAATTCGGTCCTCCGAATTTAACTTAGATTTAGAAAGTGGTACTGTTCTGTACTCTTATCTTTCCTGTCCCCTCAATCGTCTTTTATGTATTTTTTTTTTTTACCAGTATACCTTCAACATCGAAATCACCTTTTTAAACCATTACATATCATTTTTCACCATATATCCATACTCCCTAAAATTTTCTTATCATTTTGGGAGTTATATCTTTCATCTCTTTTTGCATTATAGCTGATTCATATTGTTCATCATCCATTTTTTTTTCTCATTTGATGCCAATTCGATATAGCTTGATAGCTATCATTTAAACAATTAGTCCTTAATCACTTACATATCATCATATTTCTTTTGGGTTTCGTATTATCCCACAACACTCATTGTCACATTGATAAATCAAGGCTGCACCTCATTGCAAACTTTACTGTTAATCATCTCTTGCCATAAATGCAACATTTATCAATCATTTTCTCTCTATATCTCTTTTCATACAGTATTCTTATTACATCTCAATGTGATAACCAAAGTGAAATCACCTTCAGTCTTAAATTTGAAAACTGTTTCATATTCGTGTTCCCTTATAACTCGAAATCATATTTTCAATTTCCAATAATCTTCATAATTAAAGTGGGATTGTACTTTCAATCGAGCCATATGTTTGGGTTTGATCGTTTTTCGTTGGCTATTTCTTTACTTCTTTCAATCCTTTTCGATTCACATATCGATCATATTCTATACGATCATTGCATTATCTTCCATATCACTGCCACAATCAATCATTCTCGATCATTCATATTCTATTCCTTTAAGATAATACACAATTCTTCTATACCATATCGATAACATTCATTAACGGTTTCCAGTCCGTTTCAATAGGTCATCGATTGGCATCTTTATGTCAAAGCTCAGCCTGTTTTCAATAGGCCATCAACTGGTATCACTCATACCAATAGCTGACAAATCTTGGTACAGATTGAAAATCAACAAGTTTACATGTAGACACTACACAGTACATGGGATGTAACACTATCACTGTCTCAACTACACTGACACGTACTAGACAAACCGTGCTCTGATACCATTAAATCTGTCACGACCCGAAGACCGCGACTTTCACTCGATTCTTATACTTTTCTTAGTCTACAAATTTATGGACTAAATTTTTCTTTTTCATTTTAAGGTTTGTATTCGGTGTCAGTGTAGTTACTATACTACCTAGGTGACTTATAGTCATTCCATTTAAATATTAAACAAACACGGAAACGGTTCTTAGTTACATCCCGACTTGTTAAACAGAATATGTACTGTGCATCAATTTAAGTCTTACATGTAAACAAGTATTTTATAACGAACATATAACTCAGAAAACTAGTACCAAGTTCATACACCGTCTCCGATGCCCACTGAGCAGCTCACATGGTGGACGTTAACCTCAATAATCTGAAAGAGATGAAATTTAGTGGGGTGAGCAAAACCACGGCTCAGTAAGATACTAATATAAATACAAGAGTAGGATTAAACTGTCTTAAACTGCAATGCTTAATACTTACAAGGATGCAATTACAGTTAATCCTTTCTCATCGATACATCTCATTATCACTTTTCATTTCATAATCATATTTCTGTATTCTATCATCTCTTATCAATTCTCATATCATCTCTTATCAATTCTCATATCATCTCTTATCAATTCTCGTATTGTAGATCATAATCACGGTGGTACCCAATCATAATTCTCTTCGTGTATCTCTATATTCGTGTTTCATAACATATCATGACCTCATATAGATGAAATATCGTTACCACCGAGTCATGACATTCCTCATGGAATTCTCATATACTAAGCATATTGTCATATTAGGGTTTAATATGCAATTCATGTAATTTTTCTGTATAAACCGCGATCATTTCAAATCATATCATATATACTTTAGGACATGCTCAACATATGCATTTTCAAAAGTTTGCCTTTAAGGCATAATATAAACATATTCAATTTCAATTCATGTATTCGTTTCCGGAGCATGTCTAAAACATGTGCGGTTTTAAAACATTTTTCATATACTATAAATCATATCAGGTTTAGAGTTCATATCAAATCAATCTATACTCTAAACCGCATGTCGTTTCAAATTCGACACAAAATCGTATATAAATCATGTAAGTGTCGAAATCATTTATCATATACTTTTAAATCATCTATTGTAAATCATATCAGGTCTAGAGTTCATATCAAATCAAACTATACTCTAGACCGCATATCATGCCATGTTCGACACAAAATCAAATATAAATCATATAGTGTCGAATTCATATCTCATGGACTTTTAAAACATGTTTAAAACATGTACTGTTTCAAAACATATTTCATTTCAAATCTGTTTCATGTACAGTATAAATCATGTCAAGTCTAGAGTTCATATCAATAAAAATCATACTCTAGACTTCATATCATATTTGTGAGAGACTAGGCTAGATCCCTATCATTTCTCTATCAATAAAGACTTAAATCACTGTAGCTAGCAGTGAAAATCATATCGTCCCCTGGAAACCAACTAGGGCGCTATCTATGGCCATAGACCTCATCTCTCTCAGCCCCACTGATCAGGCGTGACTGAGACCTGTCCACGACTATTGTCGGACAAGCATATCTATCTGCCTAATGAGCAAAGCTCCAATTAGGCGGTTTCCACTATGCTTTATTGAATTTAATTCTTTTAGGGTGCCTACAGTCTCATAAAACATTTAAATCTATAGCTTTCTTTTCAATATCATGTAAGGCATATGGTAAAATTCTGTATGAGACTTCATATATCAAAATATATATATATTTACCATATACTTTCATTTCAAAACAAATCAATACTTTTCAGTATTCATATAAACATTATTAAAATGTTTCAAGTTGCAAGAAGGCATGTTTAAATGCGATGCTGTAAAACATTTCAGTATGCAACTTCGGTAATGTTTCCATCAAATACGCTAAAGCGATTCATTTAACTTTATCACCATCAATTATTCGATTTCAAGACTTTCTTTCTGTCAACCAATAAATCACTATACAATTCATTCACTATTCATCTAATTCAGTATTCAATTTGCTCAGTACTCAATTCATTTGGAAATCGAATCACTTGGTATTCAGACCATTCGGTATTCAATACCCTTTCTTGATCGTCATTGACTATTATAATCATTTATACACTTCATCATCAATATTAGGATCGCATCATTAGTATGAATCCTCTAAGTTTTGATAAGCATTTAAACATCAATTTCTAAAATAGTCATCAAGTTACCGAATTTATGCAAATAATAATATCATCCTTCAATATCTGTTCCAGAATCGACATCGAGGATAACAGAATCACAAAATCGATAGTCACTTATCAAATCCATTTATGATTTGATCTATTGATACATGTTTATCATTTTTGATTTGAGGTTCAATTTCATTTACTATCACAAAATCGTATCTAAATCCTCAAATCCATTTTCATGTGGCCTTTATGATTTTATCCGAACTTATGCAATTGTCGATCTTATTATTCAAGATCTATTCTAAGGTTATAAGCACAATCATCTTTTCACATATTTATCACTCATTTCTTTGAATCCATAATTGATCGGATTGTGTCGTAATTAAATCTCCATTTCAGTCTCTCGAATTTGTCCATATTATCACTTTCGAAATTATTTCAAAATCATGAAACCGGACTCGGTAAATTCTGGAAATCATTACTCCGTTAATAACTTCACAATCCAATCATTCGACCATCGAAATTTCAACTGTGATCTTCTCTTCCAAGCTACATCATATAATTATCATCACTTTTATCCGTGATCCGTCTAATTAATAATTCCACCTCAATCTCAACTTGATACCATTTGTGATATTACAATTACTTGATTTATCGATTCTATAAGGTTTTAAACCATGTAATTCACCACATTATCGTTTTCAACGATCTATCTTCTCATCGATTTCAATATCAAACTCTTTCGGTAATACTATAAAATCCTTTCAATATTTATTTTCAATAATTATCTCCAAGATTCCATTTATGTGAGAAACTTAATCTTTTTCCTCAATTATTTTCCTAAAAATTTCGGCAGCATAACGGCTTAATTTTCCCTAACCTCCTGCAAGGGAAACACAATTTATACTTGCAGCCGTTGATTCTCACCAATTTTACCTCTTACTAAGACCCCCACCATCAGTTGTGGGTCCTCTTAGCATTTTTTAGCAAATCTATTTAAATTGATGCATCATATAAAAATCATAATTCCATTTAAAGTCAATTAAATAAATGCATCACAAAAAAAATCATAATTCCCACATACAATATAAAGCTACTAATGCTTTATAAAAGTATCTTACTTGTTCGCCAAAGCTTAGCGCACTTTCCGATTTCCGAGCCTTGCCGAACTCCACCATTCGTCTCATTTTCGTTTTGCTACAATTTCAAAAATTAACATATATTTTCATTTAGAAAATAATCCGAAAATTTCCAATAAATCCAATAGACATATGGCGAAAAGACTTAAATTTTCCTTACCACATTTTTTTTTCTTCTCTTTCTTTTTCCTTTCCTTCTTCTTCTTCTTCCTTCTTTTCTTTCTCCTTTTCTTTTCTTTTCTTCTTTCTTTTCTTTTTCTTTCCTTTTTCTTTTCTGTTCTGTTCTTTTTTTTTTTTTTCTCTGGCCTGAACCGGTTCGGACCGGTTCGGACCGGTTCACTTCTGCTGGCCGGTTCGGTCACCGGCGGCCACCCATTCCGGCGGTTCAGCCACTCCACAGCTTGCCGAAGTTGCGAGGATGCCGGATCTGGTCTCGGTTTCCCTAGCGGCGGCGCCGGCGGTGACGGATCTGGCGGTGGTTTGCAGCCTCTTTCTCCTCCTCTTTTCTCCCTCTTTTCTCTTCCTCCTTCACTGCCGGTTGTCCTTTTCACTTGGCCTGACCTCGCCGGCGTCGAAGGCAGCAACGGTGGCGTCCGGATGGGCCGGCATTACCTTTTCCCTTTTTCTTTTCTTTTTTCCTTTCTCTTTTCTGTTTTCCAGTCGTTTTTTTTTCTCTTCTCCTTTTTCTTTCCCGCCGTTGGCGTTGGCGCCGGCGTCAGCTTCCTCTCCTCGGCTCACCGGCGGCGACGCTGCCTCTTTTTCCTCCCGGCTCCGGCCGGCTCTCCCTTGTCTCTATTTGCTTCTCTTCTGTTTTAATAAACAGAAGAGAAGTGTGGGAATCGGGGAACCCGATTCCCACGTATGTTGCTTTTCGTTTTTTTTTTTATTTTTTTATTTTATATAAGTATATATATATTTTTATATAAATCACTTATATATATATATATATATATACTTTAATTCACATTACTATATATATTTCATATATATATCATATATATGTAAAAATATATATATATATATATATTTCATATAACCACTTATACATCTATACTCAAATTTAAAAATATATATATATTTATATATATATACTTTTTACACTTTTAACACAAAATAATATTTATATTTATCCAAGGTATATTTATATAATATCATTATATAAATATATAAAAATATTTTTATTTCTTATTAAGTTTTGGATTTCTAAATATCCAAAATTATTTTCTCCATTTCCTTATTTAATTTGGATTTCCATTTATCCAAATTAAATTTCCTCCTTCATTTCTTATTTCCAAATTTAATTTTCTTTTTTTTTCTTATTTAATTTGGATTTCACTTTGTCCAAATTAAATTTTTCGGATACCTTATATTTATTTAGAAAATTCTTGGTCTTCACACTACCGATGGTTAAATAAAGTGACAATCAAGAACAAGCACCCTCTTCCTAGGATTGATGACCTGTTTGATCAGCTTAAGGGTGCACAAGTCTTTTCCAAGATAGACTTGAGATCAGGATATCATTAGTTGAAGATTCAAAGTGAAGATATCCTTAAGACTGCATTCAGGACACGGTATGGTCACTATGAATTCCTAGTGATGCCGTTTGGATTAACCAATGCACCCGCAACTTTTATGAACTTGATGAATGATGTGTTCAAACAGTATTTGGACCAGTTTGTCATTATCTTTATCGATGACATATTGGTGTACTCGAGGTCTCAGGAAGAGCATGAGTAGCATTTGAAGATAGTTTTGGAGATCCTTAGAGATTGAGGATTGTATGCCAAGCTAAGTAAGTGTGATTTCTGGCTAGATCATATCTCTTTTTTAGGTCATGTTATCAGTAAAGATGGAGTTTCGGTCGATCCATCGAAGATTGAAGCAGTGGTTCAATGGGAAAGATCGAAAATAGTGACGGAGATTAGGAGTTTCTTGGGTCTAGCTGGCTACTATCGAAGATTTATGGAGGGTTTCTCGAAGTTAGCTGCTCCATTGATGCGCTTAACGTGCAAAGAGGTGAAGTATAAGTGGAATGATGCCTGTGAGTGTAGCTTCTAAGAGTTGAAGCGCAAGCTGAAGACTGCACCTATCCTCACCATTCCTAGTGGTTCTGAGGATTTGAGGTGTATAGTGATGCCTCAGGGCAAGGTTTGGGATGTGTGTTAATGCAGCATGGTAAGGTAGTAGCATATGGTTCTCGACAATTAAAGGACTATGAGAAAACTACCCAACTCATGACTTGGAGCTAGCTGTAGTAGTATTTGCTCTAAAGATCCAGAGGCATTACTTGTATGGTGAGAGATTTCAGATTTTTACAAATCATAAAAATTTGAAGTATTTGTTCTCTCAAAGAGAGTTGAATATGAGACAAAGAAGATGGCTCAAGCTTCTGAAGGACTATGATTGTGAGATCTTGTACCACCCGAGGAAAGCCAATGTGGTGGCGGATGCTCTGAGCCGGAAGCATGTAAGAATGGTATCTTATATGATGGTGAAAGAATATGAACTGATTGAACAGTTTGCAAGCCTTAGATTAATTGTTTTGCCTTATGAGCAATATGGAATGATGGCTAGTTCAAGGATTGAGCCAGAGTTGATGCACAGAATTCGGATTGCTCAGAAGGAAGATGATCAATGTATTGAGCCTAAGAGTCAGATTCAGTCAGGTATAACCTCGGAGTTCAATATGGGTAGCGATGGAATTTTGAGGTTTAATAACCGTATATGTGTTCCTAATGATGATGAGTTAAGAAAGTTGATTTTGACTGAAGCACATGCCACTAAGTACACGTTGCATCCAAGAAATATGAAGATGTATCATAATCTTCGCAAGGTCTATTGGTGGACTGGCATGAAGAGAGACATAGCTGAGTTTGTGGCAAAGTGTCTCACATGTCAACAAGTTAAGGTAGAGCACCAAAGACCAGCAGGTTTGTTGCATCCTTTACCTATACCGATGTGGAAATGGGAGCACATTACAATGGATTTCATTATGGGATTGCCCAGGACCAAGAGGAATCATGATGGTATTTGGGTAATCGTGGACAGGTTAACAAAGTCAGCTCACTTCCTACCTATGAAGTCTACGGACACACTTAGTACTTTGGCAGACTTGTATGTAAGAAAAGTTGTAAGACTACATGGAGTTCCAGTGAGCATTACGTCTGATAGAGATTTCAGGTTTACCTCTCACTTTTGGGAGCATTTTCAAGAAGCCATGGGATCCAAGTTAAATTTTAGCACGGCTTTTCATCCGCAGACTAATGGACAGTCTGAGCGCACGATTCAGACGCTCGAGGATATGTTGAGAGCTTGTGCTATGGATTTTAAAGGCTCCTGGGATGACCATCTGCGATTAGCTGAGTTTGCTTACAATAATAGTTATCATGCAAGTATCGGGATGGCACCATATGAAGCTTTATATGGTAGAAGGTGTTGATCTCTGATTGGGTGGGAAGAAGTGGGCGAACGTAAGTTGTTGGCTCCAGATTTAGTCGAGCAAGCCTCTGAGGATGTTAAGATGATTTGCCAAAGGCTTAAGACAGCTTAAAGTAGACAAAAGAGCTATGCGGATGCTCGACGGAGACCACTTGAGTTTATGGTTGGAGATTTTGTGTTTTTGAAAGTTTCTCCATCCAAAGGGATCATGAGATTTGGTCGATGAGGTAAGCTTAGTCTTCGCTACATCGGTCCATTTGAAGTCTTAGATTGAGTTGGAGTTGTCGCCTATAGGTTGGCATTACCTCCGGAGCTATCGGGAGTGCATAATGTATTTCATGTATCGATGCTTCGGAAGTCTAATCCGGATCCGTCCCATGTCAGAGAGTACGAGCCCTTAGAGATATAGGAAGACATGAGTTATGTAGAAAAGTCGATTCAGATTTTGGACAGAAAAGATAACGTGCTAAGGTCTAAGACGATCCCACTAGTTAAAGTTCTCTGGCAATACCATATGATGGAAGAAGCTACATGGGAGCTAAAGAGCTTGATGAAAGAGAAGTATCCAGAACTGTTTAATACATAACTTGATAACTCAATTCAAATTTAGAGGACCAAATTTTCTAAGGTGGGAAGAATGTGAAATCCCCAATTTCATGTAATTTCATTATGTTGTAAAGTATTTCAAACAGAAATGATTAAGTTAAACCATGTATAAGAGTTGTTTTTCACTATAAATCATTTTCAAATTTTTATTTTTAAGTTTGATAAAAGTAATTATTAACTTTTATTAGATTAATTAGAGTTAAGTTCATAACTTAATGAGAGTTGATTTGGTAAGGATATGTATTAAATAATTATTTAATGTATTTAAAAATATATGACATGGCATTATTTTAGGTGCCTAGAAAGTGGATGTTTTAGGATCATCTTAACATAAGTTAAACTCTTAATTATTATATATAACAGAAATAAAATGAAAAAAATGTAATTAATTTATGAATATTGGTAAATATATTATAAAAAAAAACTATCACACATATTATTAAATATTTTGATTATTTCAATTCCAATTTTATTATAGATCATATAAGAAGAAAATTTTACTTTACTTTAATGAGTTTTGTAATTCTTAAAAATATGGTTTTAGTTCATTTTCGCACCAAAAAATCACATCGAGATGACCAAAGCTTAACCCAAAAAATTTGCCCGCTCGACTTAAATCCAAATTCGACCAACCTGAATTTACTAAAAAAGTCAACAACCCAAACCTGACTTAATCTGAACCCAAATTAGTCTGAACCCAAATTAGTCTGAACCCAAATTGATCCAAGTTCAAATTGATCCAAACCCTAAATGATCTGAATCCGAAATAGATCGATTTTTTCTAAACCCAAACCTAACTTTATCCAAACTCGAAATAATCCAAACCCAAAATAATCCGATTTTTACTTAACCTAAAATGATCTCATATAAAATAATCTAATCTAAACCCAATCCAATATTGACTTATTGGCCACCTCTAAAAGATATCTTTTTACTTCATTATCTTCCAAATATTGATTCAAACAGAAGTCACAACTTTTTTTAACTTAAATTAAATTTTATTGAAATCATCCTAAAAACTTTTCATAATTCTTGTAATCTTGAAAGGAATTACTCACTTAGGAAATTTTGATGTTATGTATTTGCAATCCCTCAAGATTTCATCAGTGAAATAATCACTATTCATCACCTTTAATTTATTGATAATTTTTTTATGTTTTATTTTTTTATTTATAAATAATTATTCTAGATACTGTTTATGGTTTATTGTACTGTTATAACTGAACTGTTTACTGATAGCGAAAGGTTTACTATTCTAGAATTGTTTATTATAGTGTTTTCAAATATTGTTTATAAACTGTTTATACGTTGTAATAATTTATGATATGATTTCTATAGCATTTTTATACTGTTTTCATATCATAATCAACTTTTGCTCCCTATAGTCGCTACTAAGGACTGGGACACAAAAGGTATTTTAAAATACCTCTCATACTCCATCTGGTTTCCTAGCCGACTATAGTATTATTCCTAAATGTCCTTTAGCGTATTGTTAGGTGAAACAACTAATCTTATTTTTTTAAATTTATATTTAGTACGTTTTTCGTAATTAATAAGAGAGTTTATTTTAACTGCATATAATAGTATAACGCTTTTATATATGTTTCTTATTAAGCTTTCCCCAAAACTCACCCCCTTACTCCCCTTTCTCAGATAGCTTTTCAAGGTACATGCCTACTGATGCTTCTAGATTTGTTGAAGAAATCATTAGGAGCTTAAAGTAACAAATGATCAGGTATATATATTTTATATTTATATTTAGACGTGTAACTACACAGCAAATGTCATTATAGAACAAATAAATTTTATAGTGGGATGTAAGATTGTACAGATAAATGTTATATTGTAGATGTACTGAGATTTCTAATTTCATAATTAATTTTCAAGGTATAATGAATTGACTGAAATAAAAATTTGGAGTGTGCTTATACTAACACCGAATGCAAACCTAACAATCGTAAGGGAATAAGTGTTTCAAAAGGAAAAAGTTAGTTCAAAATTTTATAATTTCGGACATTACATTATGCGGCTAGATTTAATTTAATTATTAATTATGTTGGTATTTAAAAGACAAAATAAATGTATAAAAAATTCTTAAAAATTTAAAATTTTATTAAAAATATAATATAATTATTAAAAAAGCTAATAAAACAAAGTAAAAAAAAATTTATTGAACTAAGAATGTCTAAATTCTAATGGCCTAATGTTGACCCAAAAAAAATATAATAACCCAATAAGTTCTTGTTAAGAATATAAAGCCATTTATATAAATGTCTAATTGTTTAGCGTGTTTTATTTATAATTTGTTATTTATTTATTTAGATAGCTAATACTTTTGGATTTTCACTTTCTTTTAGTGTTATATATATATATATATATATATATATATATATATATATATTTGGCTCACTTAAAAAATAAATTTCTATATATAATTATTAATATAAAATTATATATTTTAACAAATGTGAATATCACAAGAAATTAAAAAAAAATAAATAATAATTGTCAAGTAATAAAAACATTAAAATGCAAAAATTTATATTTATATAAATATTTATTAAATTTTAACTTTAATTTAGCATTTCTATTATATTTTTATTTAACTATATAAAATTAAATTAATTATTACATTCAAAGTTATAAAATATTTATAATTTATAAAATTTTAAAATAATTTGACTAAGCCCACCCAATTAAAACCGGATCGAAATCGAAAATAACTGAACTCGAAAATACCCGAAACGAAAAAACTTGAAATCGAAAGTGCCTGAAACCGAAAAAACCTGAGACCCGAAAAACTCAAAACCAAGAAAACTCGAAACCGGAAAAACCCGAAACTAAAAAAATTTGAAACCGAAATAATCTGAACCCAAATATAACTCGAACTGAACCCGCTCGAATCGGCCTGTTTGCCTCTTCTAACTATTTCCATTATTGAACTGTTTACTTTATTAATTATGAGGAAACAAGTAAGAAACAAGAAGGAAATTCTAATCTCAGACCTAGACTTTTGCCCTTATTTTTCAATATGCAAAGGAAGTTTTGCGCGTATATATACCTCTAAAACTCAAGAATACATGATATGAATATCGAGAAATTAACATGGATGCTTCATGGACTTTTGAAACAGCCATTGAAGTAGAATTCTTAAAAAGAATCTAGATTAATCTAAACTAAAAGAGAATCAAAGCAAAGAATCCAGTAAGAAAAGTGAAGTGTGTGTATACATACATACATATATATATATATATATATATATATATATATATATATATATAAACCAAGTTTGAGTATGATTTTTTTTTGAACTGTTTACTTTGTTAATTATAAGGAAACAAAAATTAGACTTTTGCCCTTCTTTTTCAATATTCAAAATTACGCCACACCGATTTGCTTTTATGGCTTTACTTTATTTACTCTTTAGGGTATTTTTTTTCTTTTTTACTCATTTATCTTTATCAACAATTAACTATCTTTTTACTCAAAAACAATTAACAGTCCTTAGATATTACTTATTTATTAATATCAAGTATATTTTATATTATATATTTATAATATATAACTACCAATTCGGGTTTGCATCGGCCTCGAGCCTTAAATGGTAAAATCAAAGTCCAAACCTGAAATTTATACATTAGACAAAATTTTTGTTCAACTACGTTCATTGAATCTAATATTTTTATTTTAAACTCTTTAATGACTTTATTTTTAAGCAAAAAATAACTCAGAAAGCAAAATAAATGAAATAAAAAAATTTTCCAGTCTTTGACCAGGACTTAGTTTTGCCAATTTCTCACTATTCAAATCTCATACCAAGACTTTGCTTTTCTTTTCTTGACCTGATGGAAATGACTGGCCATAGTTATCTTTTACAGTTGACTGGGATCAAATATTATCTTTTTGCCTGTCTATTCCTCCGCACCAATTTCCACACCAGTTTATACAAAAAACGAAAGTCGAGTAAATACATTTCCAATCTATGGCAGGTCAATCCATCCGCTGGTCCACGCCAATTGATCAAACAAATGAGAGTATGGGACAAGAAAATTGAAACAAAATTTCCAGATGTCTTTTTTTTTTAGAAAATAAGTAAATTTATTAACTAAACATCTAAGATACAACTAAGATTCTGGGACTAGGAAATTAAAACAAATTTACTTTCCACATGCCTACTTTTATTCTTTTTTTATAGAAAATTAGTAAATTTATTAACTAAACATCTAAGTATAAAGCATTAGTTAATGGGGAGTTTCTAAACACACCCTATTTCTAACTAGGCACACCCTAAGTAAATCCTTTTTTTTTCCCAAAATTAACCATTGATAATATTACAATTATACCTTAAACCTACTCTCAGCACACCTTAAATTCACTCATCCTCTCACCCGTTCATATACTCAAAGCAAATCAAACCCACTCAAAAATTGAAGTCATGGAGTATTTTGATGATAATACAAGCAAGGAATCATTTATGGATGAAGATTTAGAAGAAATGTATCGTAATGCTGAAGAGGTATGTTATTATACTTAGAAAACATTGTAATTTTTTTCATTTTTTGGTTCAAGTACTGGAAATTCGACACTCTTGGTAACGAATTACAGGGAGTCATAATGCTCTTCCAGCAGTAAATTGCTGGGAGACTAAGGAAGGTCTCGATAGTATCCTACTGAAACCATATAAGTAGTCTCGGCAGGATGCTATCGAGACCACCATTATGGTCTCGGCAAGATGATGCTGAGACCACATTAATGGTCTCGGTAGCATGCTGCAGAGACGATGGTCTCTCGGTTGCCGAGACCATGTTCTCGGCTGCCGAGACCACATATGTTGTCTCGAGAAGATTAATAGTTTTTTATTTAATTATTTAGTTAACTGATACGTAAAAAAACTAACAATTTTTTGAATATTTGTAGGATAACAGAAGATTAATAGTTTATCAGCATGCAGTGGAGTATTCTCAATTTGATTGCACTGAGTCATTTACTACCGACAAGGATTTTTCTACTCGAGAAGTGTTAATAACATGGGCAAGAGAGATGGGCAGAAATGTAGGATGTGTAGTTGTGATTAGAGGATCTGAACCAGTAATTTTTTCAAGAAAACCTAGATTATGACTCTGTTGTGAACGAAGTGGAAGATTTAGAGAGTCGAAAAAAAAGAAAGCTTAACGCACTAATAAACCAACACATAAGGGTGTTGGAACAAAGAAATGTGGCTGTCCATTCGAGCTATTGGGTGTGAAATTAGAAAAGGATGATGAGTGGCAAGTTCAAGTAGTTAATGGGATGCACAATCATGAGTGTGCGAGACATTTTGAGGGTCATCCATTTGTCGCAAGATTTTCAGTTGAGGAGAAGGAAGTTGTAGCTGATATGACCAAGAACATGGTCAAACCATGAAATATTCTCATGATGTTGAAAAACAAGAATGAGAAGAATGGAAGTGTTATGAAGACCATTTACAATGCACGACAAGCTTACAAATTGATTGAGAAAGCTGGTAGGTCACATATGCAACAACTAATAAAAAAGTTGAACGAGTGTAGATACATTAAGTGGCATTGGAGTGATGAGTCAACGGATGTTGTGAAAGACTTGTTTTGGGCACATCCTATCTCGGTAGACTTGTTGCATGCTTTCCCACATGTGCTGGTTATGGATTGCACATATAAAACGAATAGATATCGGATGCCACTCCTCGAGATCGTTGTGTCACATCAATGAATTTGACTTTTTCGGTTGCATTTGTGTATATGGAGGCCAAGCATCAAGAGAACTACACGTGGGCTTTGCAAAATTTCAAAAGTTTAATGACAGGTGTTGCATCACCATCCGTTATTGTCACAGATCGAGAATTAGCATTGATGAATGCAGTTCGAGCAGTATTTCCATCCACAACCAATTTGTTATGCAGATGGCACATATCGAAGAATGTGCTTGCGAACTGTAAAATGTTTTTTGAGCGCAAGGAGAGGTAGGATGCATTCATGGCATCATGGAGTGTTCTTATGTTCTTAATGACGGAGAAGGAGTATGATAGGCATTTAAGCTTAATGCACTTGGATTACCATAGTTATCCAAAAGTGCTGCAGTATGTAAAGGACACTTGGTTGGATAAATATAAGGAGCAATTTGTTGTAGCTTGGACAGATAAAGTAATGCATTTCGGTAATGTGACAACTAATAGGTACGTTTGTTGTCATCTTTTAAGTTTACATTCATTTTCAATAATTTTTTAGTTGATAAGTAATATATGTCCTAATTTCTATTGTAGAGCGGAGAGTGCGCATGCAAAGTTAAAACAACATGTCGAATCGTCGCAAGGTGATTTTGAATCATCTTGGAATGTGATCAACTCCTTGATTGATCTACAACATACAGACATAAAGGCTTCATTTGAGGCAAGCCTTATTGTTGTTGAACACAACTTCAGGCCATCTTTATTCAAGGAGTTACGAAGGCTAGTGTCGAGGTCGACTTTGCATATGATAAAGATGCAGGCTGAGAGAGTAAAGAATGGAGATATTGATATTCACTCTTGTGGCTGTGTAATGAGAATAACACATAGGTTGCCAAGTGCTCATGAAATTGCTGAGTATATACGGTTTGGATGACCAGTACCCTTATCTACAGTGCATCCACATTGGTCGAAATTAGATTTGACGAAGTCCACAAATGATGACGTGCAACAGTTGACATTGGATGCTGAGTGGGAGATAATTGTGAAACGGTTCGATGCATGTAATATTTCAGGAAAACTAGCCTTGAAAAAAAAGTTGAGAGAACTAGGTGATCCGGTAACAACATTCCTTGTTCCTCCAATTGAAAAGGGTAAGGCAAAGGGTCGTACTTGAGCATTGAAGATGGACACATCAACTCGAGGGAACCTTCTTATTTTGAGATCGTCGAGTCTGGTCATGACTGTGACGTCCCCGTCACTTCATCTTATCACTTAACTTTTTCCTTTTCTATTTAGATTGTAGTTCATCCAGTGTCATTCTTCCTTTATTCTTAAGCTAATTATCTGATAGCTCATAAATTTTATACCATTTCAATAAAACAGACTAATGATACATGTATATATGTATCATCCATTTCCACAGGATCTCATACATCGTCTTAACTTAAATCCCCGACATCTTATATACATTAATGTTAGTTGTACTGTACCATAACTGAATTACAATTTACTTTGCATAATTACATAAGTATACCTTCTATATTACTTTGGAAGCGTCTTTCGAAGGTAAACTTTCAAGATCCACTCGTAGACTCTTCTATCGAGAGCGAGGGATTACTTCAGATAGTCTGTATGAAAAATGTTCGTAGAAGGGTGAGTTTACGCTCAGTAAGAAAAATATGTAAAAGAGCGTACTATGCCTCTATATGCATTTTTCCTACTTGGCTCTATAATGTCATGTAAAGCATTATAATGCATGCATCATAAACATCTTTCATGCATTGTTTGCAACCATGCATATTATTTCAAATGGCATGACAAACATACTTTGTATGCTTTCTTAAAATAGCATACATTTAAAACATGTATCATAATTCTTGAAACATATTTCACACTTCTTACTTTAAAACATCATACTTCATATCATACTTAAAAACATACTTTACATGCTTTTATAACATAGCATGTTTCATATACTTCTTCAAAACATATTTCAAGTACTTCTTTCAAATATCATTTACATACATACATACATACATACATACTTCTCTTAAAACGTCTTATACTTTCTTGAAATCATACATCATATACTTCTTCATACATACATCTTGTACTTTGTAATAGATGGAGACTATGTACAATGTTTAAGCGATTGAGTCGTCATACGAACCGTTCATTCCCATTCATATGACTCATATGACTCTAATCATGCATTAGTACATTGGTATACCATGTAGAGGTCAGGGATTCTCTCCTGCCTTAATAATACCATAGTGAACACTAGTCAGGTGTCACTAATGGTCTTGAGGACCGGACTAGGGTTCCTCACTTAACATACATATTACTGAGGACTTGATCAGAGTCTCTCAGCCATTAGAAATGCATAATCATTACGCAGTCCATAGCCTCAAAACATTTATAATATTCTTTTCAGAAACACCTTTGTGTTTAATTCAAATAAGCTTTGAAAACATCTTTTCATACATGGCAGTCAACTGGTCTTATAGGGCAGTCGACTGCTGCTTCATAACTTTATTTCTCGAAATTATTTTCTTTTCGAAAAATACATGGGGGCAGTCGACTGGTCCATATAGCAGTCGACTGGTTTTCAAACAGAATGCTTACTAGATAAATAGCAGTCGACTGGCTTACTTAGCAGTCGACTGTTTTTAAAACAGAATGCTTCCTCAAAATTAGCAGTCGACTGGTCTAATAGGCAGTCGACTGGTTTTCAAACAGAATGCATTTTGGAAAATAGCAGTCGACTGGCCCATATAGCAGTCGACTGGTTTGAAACAGAATGCTTACTGGATAAATAGCAGTCGACTGGCTTACTTAGCAGTCGACTGGTTTGCATCGGTTTTCGGAAAACAACGTTTTGGTTGTCTTTAGGCAGTCGACTTCCCTTTATGGCAGTCGGCTGCCCCTAGCCTAATTGGTACTAGGAGACAAGTCCGAAAATGCACTTTTCCTATACAAAACCAGCTGATGTTTCATTCCAAACCACATCAAAACATTATAAAACATGCGGACATAGCCGCCTTACGTCCGTTACATAAATTCCTTACCTCGATTCCTTAGAGAACGCGAGATCACTTGTGCGTTACCCTAGCTTTTCACACCTTCAAATCTGAAATCATTATATCATATCAAACTTTAAATTAAACCACATACACATGTTGGACTAATTCAAAACAACTCCAAATCACAAACGAAATTGCAAGAATCATCCTCTTCTCTTACCTTCACTAGAGACCAAAACTTCAAATGTTGAGATCTCCTCCAATACTTGGAATTAACTCACCAAACTTTGGATATCATCTATTTTAGTGACAAGGATCATTTTTCGTCTAATAAACTTGTTGGATCGATGGGAGAGTAAGGTGGTTTAGCAAGGAGCTTGGAATGGAACTTGGGAGAATGGATATGGCACGAGAGGGAGAAGGCTGGAGGTAGAGGCTGACGTTGGGTGATTATGGTGAGGGTGATGACTCATGCTTCATGCATTAAATGCATGCTTTATCATCCTTTATCTCAGCCAACTTTATCCCATTACCCCTTTTGACTTAATTTGACTCATTAAATCCCTCTTCTCCTTCTTCCATTCATACTTTAGCCACATGTATTTAAATTAACCAAATCAGAATTCTGTTTTGATTTCTTGTCTCATCCTCCGTTTATTTTCCTGTCATCAACATAATTTATTTGGCTACTTGACTATTAATTTTCTTATTTCTTCCATACATCATGCATACATCATTAAACTTCATATTCATTTAATTGGTCTTCTTTCTCCCACATAACACTTGTCCTTAGTTACACTTAATTTTCTGATATTAATTCTGTGCTCATACCTCCATTATTCTTATAACATCAATTTAATTTCCTTGACTATTTAATCTTTCATCTCATTACTTCTTCCATGTTCCATACATCCTTCATACTTCATAATTCTCATATCTACTTATTTTCATTTAAGCTAACATACTTTATAATTATGGAGGAATTTCCTGAAATTGGGGATTTCACATTCTCCCCACCTTAGAGAATTTGGTCCTCCAAATTCAAATCAGGTCATGTCTCAAATGGTTCCGGATACTCTTCCTTCATTAGGCTATTTAGCTTCATGTACCTTTTTCCATAGTGTGGTATTGTCAATAATCTTTAACTAATGGGATAATTATAGACTTCTATACCTTATCTTTTCTGTCCAAAATCCCGAATGGCTTTTATCACATGACTTATGTCTTTCTAAACTTCTAAGGTTTCACCTTTTATCACATAAGATGAATTTTGGATTATACTTTCGAAATATTGACACTTTCTATTCTTATAACATTTCATACAGTGTCATCTAGATACTTGTATAATAGCTATTTTCATAAATAAACTCAGTCAATGGTAGATGGTCGTCCCATGAGCATTTAAAATACATAGCACCAGCTCTCTACATATCCTTGAGCGTCTAAATCATGCGCTCGGACTGCTCATCAGTCTACGGATGAAAAGCTGTGCAAAATTTTCAACTGAGATCCCATGGTTCCTTGCTAATCTCCTTAAAGTGAGAATCGAACCTGAAATCTCTATCACATGAAACTGCTCATTGGAACTCCACTTAGTTTAACGACTTTCTTTCACCTACATTTCTGCCAAAGCGCTAAGTGCGTCCATAGACTTCTTAGGTAGGAAGTGAGCTAACTTAGCAGATCCGTTCATCAATTCTGGCTTAATCATTATACTAGCCATTATTCCGATTTACTTTGAAGGCATAACATTTAGCTTAAGGCTTGTAAATTGCTCAAATACATCATACTTTCTTATCATCATACAAACCATTATTACTTCATGCTTTCAGCTTAGAGCATTTACCACCACAGTGGTTTTCCCTAGGTGATCTAATTTCACCTTCACAATCCTTTGAAAACTCGAGTCATCTCTTCTATCTTCATCAGAATCATAGCCATAATTTATTCACAATGGCTATCTATAATTTCTTGCCTTTGCTCTCTAAACACCTATATATCGATCACATTTTGAACTATTAGCATAGTTCTTTTAATTCGTATCTAAAGATGTCCTCTTCTCATAGCATCAAACATACCTAATGAATGAACATCTTCATTCTCTTATGGCATTCTAGGGATCCAATAGGAAGGATACTATAGTCGGCTAGGTAACCGGGTAGAGTATGGAAGGTACTTTAGAATACCTGTCGTGTTCCGGTCCCTAGATGCGACTATAGGGAATAATTACCATCGTTGAGACAATCCATCTCATATTAATTCATATTCTTTTCAGAGTAATGCTTTCATAGAATAAAACATTTAAGTAAAGTAGACTAATAACAGTCAATCATCATTCTTATTTAAACTCCTTTCACACATCACTATATATCATAAAACTTTATACAAA
The DNA here is from genome assembly GCA_032173925.1 of Heritiera fomes. Lineage (NCBI taxonomy): Eukaryota > Viridiplantae > Streptophyta > Magnoliopsida > Malvales > Malvaceae > Heritiera > Heritiera fomes. The sequence continues at coordinate 18,838,465 of JAPDPM010000001.1, read as the reverse complement.
GAGTACTTCAGAATTCCAACTATCATTTCTCATCAATTATTGTATTTCATTAAGTTCGGAACTTTTCTTTACTATCTCAACATCGTAAGCAAAAAATCCTTCATATAACCATACATACCTTCTATTATTTTCATTTGCAAACAAGTCATGACATACATTTAAACATACTTCATATTAATTACTTGCAAAACTTACAACATAGCTAACGGGTGAAGAGAATGTTACACTCTTAGCATAACAATCTAATATAACATGATTCTTAGCTAACCAATCCATACCCAAAATAACATCAAACCCATACATATTTAGTAGGATTAGGTCAGCTATTGATTCCCTTTCTCCTACCCGTAGCTTACAGTTTCTATACACTAACTCTGTCATTTGTGATTCCTTAAAAGGTGTACTTATTTGCAATAAGTGTCCTAAAGGCTCAGGCTCAACAGGCACTTTCATGGCAATCTTAGGTGACATAAATGAATGCGTGGAGCCTGGATCAAATAATGCAATGACACCTACATCAAACAGGTAAATCTTACCTTTAATCACTTTGGACGAGGCATCGGCAGACTCTTTGTCGATGGCAAACACTCGTCCTTGGGTCACAGTTTTCTTTCCCTTCTCTGTAGCAGTGGCCTTAGGTTGTGGTTTAGGGTTCTTATCCGATTCATCAGGCATCCTCGGATCTCTCTGAGGGCAATCCCTAATCATATGCCCTTTCTCACCACATCTAAAGCAAGCGCCACTCGCCAAGCGACATGACTGTGATCCGTGAAATTTCCCGCACTGCTCACATCTTTGCATCGTGCCCTTTGGTGAGCTAGCGGTACTTCCAGTTGGATATCGGGATCTCTCATCACTTATCTTGATCCCGGTAGCTCTAGGAGTACCTATAGAAGCTCCTTCAGGTCGTCTACTCCTCCGAAATGGATACTTATCGCTCGAAGGTTTTTCATCCGACTTCCGCTTCATTGGTTCCTTGCCTTTACTTTTGGCTCGGAAGTCAGTATGATGCAGATCATAGTCCTGCTCACACAACTGAGCCTTACGGACAGCTTCTCCATACGTGGTGATATCCATCGGATACAGTTTAGATCTAATCGGGGACTTCAATCCCTCGATGAACCTGTAGATCTTATGCCCTTCATCTCTTCGGACCTCTGGATCAAATCTACTCAAGGTGGTGAACTTAGATTCATACTGATTCACCGTCATCGTACCTTGAGTTAAACTGAGAAATTCAATCTTTAATCTATCCCGATCAGTGCGTGGGATGTACTGCTCATTAAAAGCTTCCACAAATCTATCCCACGTAACCTCATCGTATCGGGCCTCTAGCACAGTCCGAGTGGCTTGCCACTAGTATTCAGCATCATCTATCAACAAGTAGGCAGCCAAGCCTACCTTCTCCCTTTCAGAGCAGGGCATATACTCAAAGGATTTCAAGACCGCTTTCATCCAATTCTCTGCGGTCAGTAGATCTCTTTCCCCCTTAAACTTGGGTGGATCCAACTTCTTAAATTCTTTGATCAGTGCCACACTGCAATAGGCTCTAGGATCCTGCCTTCCCGTAGTTGGAACTGGGGGTGTTACTTCTGTCGGAGGAACAACAGGCGTAGCTGCTGGAGTACTTGTGGCCACATTCGGGAAGTTAGACATGAATTGGGTGAACATTGTGGCCATACTCTCCATGTGCTTTTCCATCTTAGCTAGCCTTGTATTCGGGCTATGTGGTGGAGATGGATGAGGAGATGGAACTGGGGGCTCTTCAGTGCGACCCCGTCCTCTTCCTCTACTTGTACCTCTCCTTCGTGAGCTCATACTGTAAATATAATCATCATTGAGCTCTTTAGTATAACTATAAACAGTTATACTATGCAATTGCATTCAGACAAGTACAGTACAATTGGGGATATACTCTAATTCTAGCTTCTTGACAACGACAAACCTCAATCTAAACTGCTCTGATACCACTCTGTGACGTCCCCGTCACTTCATCTTATCACTTAACTTTTTCCTTTTCTATTTAGATTGTAGTTCATCCAGTGTCATTCTTCCTTTATTCTTAAGCTAATTATCTGATAGCTCATAAATTTTATACCATTTCAATAAAACAGACTAATGATACATGTATATATGTATCATCCATTTCCACAGGATCTCATACATCGTCTTAACTTAAATCCCCGACATCTTATATACATTAATGTTAGTTGTACTGTACCATAACTGAATTACAATTTACTTTGCATAATTACATAAGTATACCTTCTATATTACTTTGGAAGTGTCTTTCGAAGGTAAACTTTCAAGATCCACTCGTAGACTCTTCTATCGAGAGCGAGGGATTACTTCAGATAGTCTGTATGAAAAATGTTCGTAGAAGGGTGAGTTTACGCTCAGTAAGAAAAATATGTAAAAGAGCGTACTATGCCTCTATATGCATTTTTCCTACTTGGCTCTATAATGTCATGTAAAGCATTATAATGCATGCATCATAAACATCTTTCATGCATTGTTTGCAACCATGCATATTATTTCAAATGGCATGACAAACATACTTTGTATGCTTTCTTAAAATAGCATACATTTAAAACATGTATCATAATTCTTGAAACATATTTCACACTTCTTACTTTAAAACATCATACTTCATATCATACTTAAAAACATACTTTACATGCTTTTATAACATAGCATGTTTCATATACTTCTTCAAAACATATTTCAAGTACTTCTTTCAAATATCATTTACATACATACATACATACATACATACTTCTCTTAAAACGTCTTATACTTTCTTGAAATCATACATCATATACTTCTTCATACATACATCTTGTACTTTGTAATAGATGGAGACTATGTACAATGTTTAAGTGATTGAGTCGTCATATGAACCGTTCATTCCCATTCATATGACTCATATGACTCTAATCATGCATTAGTACATTGGTATACCATGTAGAGGTCAGGGATTCTCTCCTGCCTTAATAATACCATAGTGAACACTAGTCAGGTGTCACTAATGGTCTTGAGGACCGGACTAGGGTTCCTCACTTAACATACATATTACTGAGGACTTGATCAGAGTCTCTCAGCCATCAGAAATGCATAATCATTACGCAGTCCATAGCCTCAAAACATTTATAATATTCTTTTCAGAAACACCTTTGTGTTTAATTCAAATAAGCTTTGAAAACATCTTTTCATACATGGCAGTCGACTGGTCTTATAGGGCAGTCGACTGCTGCTTCATAACTTTATTTCTCGAAATTATTTTCTTTTCGAAAAATACATGGGGGCAGTCGACTGTTCCATATAGCAGTCGACTGGTTTTCAAACAGAATGCTTACTAGATAAATAGCAGTCGACTGGCTTACTTAGCAGTCGACTGTTTTTAAAACAGAATGCTTCCTCAAAATTAGCAGTCGACTGGTCTAATAGGCAGTCGACTGGTTTTCAAACAGAATGCATTTTGGAAAATAGCAGTCGACTGGCCCATATAGCAGTCGACTGGTTTGAAACAGAATGCTTACTGGATAAATAGCAGTCGACTGGCTTACTTAGCAGTCGACTGGTTTGCATCGGTTTTCGAAAAACAACGTTTTGGTTGTCTTTAGGCAGTCGACTTCCCTTTGTGGCAGTCGGCTGCCCCTAGCCTAATTGGTACTAGGAGACAAGTCCGAAAATGCACTTTTCCTATACAAAACCAGCTGATGTTTCATTCCAAACCACATCAAAACATTATAAAACATGCGGACATAGCCGCCTTACGTCCGTTACATAAATTCCTTACCTCGATTCCTTAGAGAACGCGAGATCACTTGTGCGTTACCCTAGCTTTTCACACCTTCAAATCTGAAATCATTATATCATATCAAACTTTAAATTAAACCACATACACATGTTGGACTAATTCAAAACAACTCCAAATCACAAACGAAATTGCAAGAATCATCCTCTTCTCTTACCTTCACTAGAGACCAAAACTTCAAATGTTGAGATCTCCTCCAATACTTGGAATTAACTCACCAAACTTTGGATATCATCTATTTTAGTGACAAGGATCATTTTTCGTCTAATAAACTTGTTGGATCGATGGGAGAGTAAGGTGGTTTAGCAAGGAGCTTGGAATGGAACTTGGGAGAATGGATATGGCACGAGAGGGAGAAGGCTGGAGGTAGAGGCTGACGTTGGGTGATTATGGTGAGGGTGATGACTCATGCTTCATGCATTAAATGCATGCTTTATCATCCTTTATCTCAGCCAACTTTATCCCATTACCCCTTTTGACTTAATTTGACTCATTAAATCCCTCTTCTCCTTCTTCCATTCATACTTTAGCCACATGTATTTAAATTAACCAAATCAGAATTCTGTTTTGATTTCTTGTCTCATCCTCCGTTTATTTTCCTGTCATCAACATAATTTATTTGGCTACTTGACTATTAATTTTCTTATTTCTTCCATACATCATGCATACATCATTAAACTTCATATTCATTTAATTGGTCTTCTTTCTCCCACATAACACTTGTCCTTAGTTACACTTAATTTTCTGATATTAATTCTGTGCTTATACCTCCATTATTCTTATAACATCAATTTAATTTCCTTGACTATTTAATCTTTCATCTCATTACTTCTTCCATGTTCCATACATCCTTCATACTTCATAATTCTCATATCTACTTATTTTCATTTAAGCTAACATACTTTATAATTATGGAGGAATTTCCTGAAATTGGGGATTTCACAATGACAGTACCATTTCACCCACAATAGCCACTTCAGTGAAATTGGTGAAGAAGAGGCAGAAATTACCAGTGTATCGTAAAAAAGTCAAGATTCGATATATGGATTTTTTTTCCAGTCGAGATATGTCCATTCATTCACGATGTTGTTGATGTTGAGGGAAATGGACATTACGGATTTAAAGCTATAGTAGGGTTGTTGGGTAAGACTGTAGATGCATGGCCACAAGTGTGACGAGATTTGATGGATGAGTTAAGTAGACACAGAGATGAATATATATCTCTATGGATCTCAGGAGCGTGTTGATGAATTGATGCAATCATTGGTGTGTTTCATCATGGTGGCGTATAAGGATAATTGGATGACCTTACCAGACATGGGTCATTTGATATTCTCATGGTATGATGTTGTGCTTGTCCATTTATCTTCAAGACAGTGCCTGACATATCTTCTGCTTAGATCTATTGCACCTCCCCCAGTGCAACATAATTTAATAGCTATTGGATTTGTAAGCAACTGTCATTTTGTTCAGGTATAGATCACAGTGAAAGTTTATTATTGTTTATTGTTTTCACTTGGATTTAATTAAATATAATGCATTGTTGCAAGTATTATTGGATCGAAGAGCACCGATAGCTTCGATCGCATGAAACTAGCATAGGTATCAATATGAATGCACTCGAGAGTGGGAGCTTCCATACGGCTCTCGGATCAAAGATTTCAAATTATTATTCCCATCAAACTCAGATGTTGCAACCCAAGAGACAATCAATCTAGATGAACTATGATGTATTAAGTAACTAAGTACAATACATTGTTGTAAGCATTATTTATTATACTATGTAATTCAAACATAATCATGTTTTATTGGATTAAGTTTGTTTTATTCATTTTATGGCAATATAATTGCATATGATATTTATTATTTAATAATTTATTACAAATATATAATAATAATAATAATAATAATAATAATAATAATTATTATTATTATTATTATTATTATTATTATTGTAAATTATTAATATTTTAAGTTAAAAAAAATGATTGCCTCAAATAGTTTGATAAATAGAAGATGGCACATATCAAAGTAATGAGATAAAAGAAATCTAAATATATACATAAATATTTCCATAATTTCTTACAAAAGTCAACTATAAAATACAAAATCTACTATCTCCTCTTCTTTTGTCTAACATATACGGAAGGAGATGTAGGAGGTGGTAAGGAAGATGCAGGTGGTGCAACTAGTGCTGAAGGTGGTGGTGGTCATGAAACTGTTGGTGAAGCTACTGGTGTTGATGTTGATGGCAAATGCGGTGGAGCACCTAAGGAAGAAGGTGAAGTAGCTAAAGATGGAGGGGGACGTGGAGGTCGTGATGAAGATGCTGTATGTGGAGGATGTGAGGGCACTACAGTACGCCTGGGCAATCTCGCTACCATGGCATAAACATTATGCACAACCTGCCGCCAAACATCCAAGTCGTGATCATCTCCGCCCACCTCCACTGTGTGAAGTCTATCGTATATGTGTTTCACGATGCGCTACAAAATTATGAAAATATATATCAATTTCGAGATAAAAAGATATTATTAACATTAAATAAGAAATGCATAACTAACCCAGTCAATCACTCTGTGTTGCTCTGTCGATCTATGTGCAAGATTCTGGATAAAACGATGGGAAATGTTCATATACCAATCAAGTAATCTGTTGTGGACTCTCTAGGGGTCCTACCTCGTGCACCTCTTCTCTCCTCATTAATCACATGATAATACTAGCTATCCCAGTACCTAGGCTGAAACTATACTTCACATGGTAATTAGTTGGCTTCGATCCTCATCTCGCGTGATATGGGGTGAAAGGTGGACGTGGAATGCTCTGCACATAGCCTCACTGCTGAAGGACTCTATCCAGATGGTACGGCTCCACAATATCATTAAACTTAATGCATCCACAAAAGAATGAGATCTATGGCAATGGATGTCTCTCTCCACTGTCAGTATATGGCTCCCAACAGACTTGATGATACTGAAGATCATCAAGTCGCTCCTTCAATATCTGTAGAGAGATACAGCAGTTAAGTGGCTTCCATCGTCGAGCACGCGGTTGCCTCTCTTTGTATGACATGTCTTGTATTGGATTTAGTAATGGAAAATGCTCGTAAATCCATGCCTGCATAAAACAAAATAGATATTCAAAATCAAATCATAAGTTAATAAATGTCAAAGAAATCAAAATTATTCTTATTAAATAAATATTAAATACCTGAAGCAATGTCATATAACCAGCTATCGAATGACACTCCGCTCTGCTGGCTTCGCCCAGCTATCTATACATATGTGCAAGGCAAGCTACACCCCATGCAATCCCACCGAGGGTAGTAAGATCCTCCAGAAAGCATAAGTATGAGACTGGTACTCGCATTGCACTCTGATCAGTAAATAGAATGCAACCAAGTTGAAATAATAAGAATGTGCGAGTGGTGTACTTGATCCGCTCCTCGCTATTAGAGTCGGTAACCATGCAAAATGTATCTTTCAACCACTGCATCCTAACTTGCGGTCCTCTAGTGGCGGTCATCTCTTCATTTGCCTTTTCTTCAGTCACTCCAAGCAACCACACTAACATTCTATTTGCCTCATCAATGGAGATAGTATCAAAAGATATAGTCCTCCTAACCACGGGGATGCTAAGCAACGAAGACACATCATCTAAAGTGATGGTCATCTCTCCACCTCTCAGTAAATGCGGTAATAATGGTCTTGTTGCATGTGAGATAACTACACCGCAACAATGGAACCAACCCTGACCGTACGATCCTGGAAAGAATGCATGACCGACTTTGATCTAATGGCCATGTACTAACTATAGAGTTGTGATTAATAACTTTAACTCCCCTCGCTCCTGTAATATGACCAAATAAATAATTAGAATATCATTAAGTTTAATTTATATTACAATAAATATCTAACAGAGTTCATTTATACCTTTTGCTCCCAAATAGCTATAGCAACGTGTGATCCATAACTAAGTAACAACCATGTATCAACTAGACCACTGGGATATGATTTAGTAGAAGTGGCTACCTGAGTAAATGTACTGGCTTGCTCAGTAGCTGGTGCCTCACCAGATGTACTCCTCTGCTTTCTCTTCACCATAGCTGGTGCCTCGGTAGATGTACTCAGCTATTGCCTCTCCACCGCAGCTGGTGCCTTGGTAGATGTACTTGGCTGCTACCTTTCCACCATAACTGGTGCCTCGGTAGATGTACTAGGCTACTGCCTCTAAAGCTCATCTCCTCCTCTCAGATGTAGTGGGTACCCATCTCGTATCAACTAGAGCTTCATCAATGCGTCTTTTCCTCTCATGTCTAGACGACCTCTCTCCTCGTGTACGCGGTGGCATCTGTATAAACACACAAGAAAACTATTTCAATAATCATATGCCAATTCAATTCAATAATTCATTTCATATGTAAAAAATAAATAATCCTAAACGAATTCACATCTCTTTCAATTAACTTTATTTAAAATGTAATTTAACCAAAATTAAAATTGTTATTTTTTAACATAAATTTATTTTTAAACTAAAATTTGTTATTTTTAAACCTATTTTTATTTTTTTAACCTATAGCATGGTGCTGCGAGTCAATAGGCACTTGCGGCACTATAGTGCCATGAGAATAACCCTATCGCTACACTCGGTGTCGCAACCAAGGACCTTAATGCCACGCCCAAGGAACATACGCGACATTAAGGTGCCGCTCATTGGAACGCTCACGGCATGTTCATTGCTGCGAGCTGCACTTCGATAATGAACATTTAACATCTATAATTCAACATAGAAGCCATATGTACCTTATTAACTTTAAATACTCAAGGATTTGAGGAGGATTTGAAGGAATGAGGGTTTGGGAAAAAAAAAAGAAACGTAGGAATGGTGTGTGTCGTGGGTGAGGAGGGTAAAATGGGATTACAATTTCGGATTTAGGGTGTGGTAATAGAAAATAGAAGAGCAGAAAATAGAAGAGAAATGGGAAAAACAAGGTATGTCTAGCAAATAGGGCGTGTCCAGCTAAATATTGTGTGTGTTTAGTTGCACTTTAGTTAATGTTCGAAACTTAGAAAAATACGGTCAAGGGGCCCAACGGGGGCTCAAGTCCCCACTAGCACAAATAAAAAAATTAATTTAAATATAAATTTATATAAATAATATTTTATATTTTATAAAATTTTATTTCTTTTTTGTTTGATGAATTGATTTTATTGTAAGAATGTTTGAGACTAAAAAAAATGTATCTATTAATTTTTTATTTATTTATAATATATAAGAATGTTTCTATCAGTTTTCTTTTTGATTCATAGGAAGTACAAGGAGGAATGGACAGAATTGAACCTTGTACATAATCTCTCCTAAGGAGAGTTAATAACCACTAGGCCACGTATTGGTTGTTATGTTTCTATTGGTTTTTAGTATCATTGTAAATAATGTGTTTTTCGCAATGAATATGTTGAACACTCGTTTGCATAATCTAATGATAGATTAATTATGTACCTTGAAAAATGTTTTCTAAAATATTAAAAACAAAACTATTGTGCATTGTTTTTGAAATATAAAATTATGTTAAAAACAATTGAAAACTTTTTTAACAATTATGACTAAATACATTAAATGAAGCCCCCACTAAACAAGCCGCTGAATACAGTTACCTGTGGAAAATGATTAGCACCTTACAATGTCCATCCTAAAAGGTTACCAACAACTTAGTCTTAAGTCATTTTAAGTTTTTCTTTTATTTGTATCAATATCAAATAATTAAATATTGGAAATATTCTTTAAGTCTTTTCCTTTATACTATGGTAAAATTCTTAAAGATATTTTCTCACTTCAAGAGTACTTTTATTTGAATTTCCAAGACTAAATCATTCATTAAATGTCTTATGAGAGTCTTAATTTTCTTTATTCACCACCTAATGTCTATCTTTTCTATTCATCTCTTTGTTTAATCTAATTTATTGAAATTATCCTAGGAACTTTCCATCATTTTGGTAAAGTCATAAGGTGTGTTCTTATGAGTGATTCCAAAGGAAATTTCTTTCAATCAAGATATTCAAAAGTCAAAAATTCAATTTCTTTTCTGCCCAAAAAAATTTGAAGAATTTTAAAATTTTTGAAGAATTTCAAGAAAGAATTTGAGTATCTCAAATTCCTTTTTGAAAATACACCTAAATAGATGGTTTTTCAATATTTCTCTAAAACTACTCCAATATTACATATAATCGATAATTAAATACAAAAACTAAAAAAGTAAATATTATTTTATTTAATATAAAATATATTTTATTTTTTCATATTATTATTAATACAATACCTACATTGCATATTTTATTTTATATTTTTCTTTTTTTATATTTAATATCATTATTTTGATTATAATTATCTTTTTACTTTATCAAATTCCAATAGTCAAAATTTCTCTCTAAAAAATATTTATTCAAACAATACAGTTACAAATGTTAGTATTTCGAATTGATGAATTTCAAAATGCTTGCACATTGAAATTCTTCAAAATTTTAAAATTCCTCATCTAAACGCATTGTTAAAGAATTTCTCATTTAGGAAATTTGGATGTTACGTATTTGCAATCCCCCAAGACTTCCATAATTGGAAGAATCTCTATTCATCTCTTTTAACTTCTTTGATATTTATGTTCTATTTTATTTATTATCATGTATTATTAATGTTGGCGACTTTTCAAATTTTCTTTTTAAATCTTCCATTATGCCTGTAAAATTTAAAAAACTTTCAGTATCCCTAAGAATTCCATCATCAGATAACCTTCTTTTATATTATTTTATTAATAAATTATTGAATTTTAAATACTAATTTAAGTTACAAAAGTTTATGCATTTTCCTAATCTAACTATCTAACCTATAATTTGTTATTACTTTTTTATTACAAAAAAAACTAAAAAACTTAATCAAACTAAATAATAAAATTATATAATTGTAGCTTAATTAAATAAATTATATAATAAGCTATATATATTAAAATATATGTGTGTACATACATACATACATACATACATACATACATACATACATACATACATAAATTTCAGTATCCCTAAGAATTCCATCATCAGATAACCTTCTTTTTTATTATTTTATTAATAAATTATTGAATTTTAAATACTAATTTAATTTACAAAAGTTTATGCATTTTCCTAATCTAACTATCTAACCTATAATTTGTTATTACATTTTTATTACAAAAAAACTAAAAATATTAATCAAACTAAATAATAAAATTATATAATTGAATAACTTACTAGCTTAATTAAATAAATTATATAATAAGCTATATATACATTAAAATATGTGTGTGTACATACATACAGCCCTAGTTTTATGAGAAAAATGCATTGCGGGTATATGTTGATATTTATTCGTGCATAAGCTATAGGTGGAATTTAGGCTATGATAGAAGGAGATCGAACTTATATACATGTTGCATGATGTGTATTGAGGACTTTGGATGATAATGTAGGTTCAGTGTGTTGATGTGAATAGGATATTAGGGATAGTTACTATTACGCCATTATTATGTCGGATTTTTGGTTGGTGGTTACCCTGTGCATACTTCGTAACGTTATCTTGAGCTTGCAGTATATATCATTATCATCATGTATTTCATAAATGAAACTTTGCATCGAGATCCGCACGCTTTGTAATTAAAATATTATTTTTCTAAAGTATCAAGTCTAATCTATATAAGTTGAAATGTGCTTGCCCTGATAGTTTTGCTGAAGTGATTTCACATGTGAGGATTAAGTGTTAAGTATTCTAAAGTTTGTTTAATTTATTTCAATGTTTTCAAGTGTGTATGTTTTAAACGATACATATATTTTGTCATACAACTGAGTTTGAAAAGCTGTCTTTATATGGATTTTTTAATACTTGAGATGCCTTCGTGGTATCGTGAGATGTCCATCTAACATCGTGAGATGCCTTCGTGGTATCGTGAGATGTCTATGTGACATCGTGAGATGCCTTCGTGATATCATGAGATGTCCTCGTAACATCATGAGATGCCTTAGTAGTATCATGAGATGTCCTCGTGATATCGTGAGATGCCTTTATGATATCATAAGATTTCTTCTTAACATCATGAAATGCCTTCTTCTCTTCTTAACATCACGAGATACGTTCGTGGTATCGTGAGATGTCTTCGTGACATCATGAGATGCCTTCGTGGTATTATGTGAATTGGAATTGCCATGTACTAAGATCATGCCAAAATAGTACTAATCATAAATTTCACTCATCTACGGTTGGGCTGTCTGTAATGTTTTTGCTTTCACATACACAAGTATATGTAAATAGGTAAAACTTTTAATTTACATATATTAATTTAATTTCAATTTACATCCCAAAGATGTAATTTACATATAATAGTACTGTACAAAGTATGGTTTGAATACATGAAGGAAATTAGTATACCTCAACGGTAATCTATATCTGCCTTAGGGATACCAAAACGAAAGTCCTCTCAAGCGGAAGTAGGCACCTATTGTAGATAATCTAGAAGGAGGAAAGAAGGGGTGAGCTAATGCCCAGTAAGAAATATATATAACATAACTAATACTATGTATATCTATATACAGGTATCTTAAAACATACACTTTAGAGTCCAAAAACGATGATTATAAATTTATTTGGCACGATGTTCGAAAATGATACTATAGTGGATTAGATAACCAAGCTGAGTATAGAAGGATGCTTTAAAGCACCTAACTTATCTTAGCATCTAATTCCAACTATAAGGAGTTTCGTGAAAGCTTAATCAATCACAGGATTCAACGAGCATTCAGAAAATAACTTCCATAATATAGTGCATAATTATTCAAAATAATCAATTTCCAAAATACTCCGTAAACAATATTAAAAATCAATTTCCATATTGCATATAAAGTTACGGAAATCATACTCAACAATAATTCTGTGATCAGAAATCAATAAAGTATAGGAGTGCTTGGAATACCGAGAATTTGCCACCCCAATAAAAATAAGATGAAGACAAGGCATCACTCAATAGACTTATGCAATAGGACTTGTGGCCATAGTCATAGTAAAGTCCTCAGTGACATTGATCAGGTGTTATATGGGAAGTTGATGACGGGATCAAAATCAATCAACCCAAAGGTCAATCATACAATCACACACTCATAGAAGCATGTGCTAGTAGGCAACTCTCGGGCCAATAGTCTCAAAACAATTTACTAAAAACATTTCAATCCATAAAAGTGTGAAAATCATAAATCTAATACACTTGAAAATAAAATTCACCAAATATTCTCAATTCAATAACAATTGTTTGAAATATTTTATTTACGCACTATACTGACATGGAAACATGCATGTAGCAGAAAACGTGTAAAAACTAATAAAAATTCCATTGAAAACAAGTTATAAAACTTACATGCAGCAGATATCTTTGAAGGCTATCTACCAAATTTCAATCTTCTCCACTTCATTTTCTTTTCCAAATCATACCAATGATAATTTTAAAGATTCAATGCTATTTCTAGAAAATTTCGATAGCATAACGGCTATGCCTACCCTAACCTCATTGCAGGAAAACGCAGTTTATAAACATCAAATCTAGGATTTCAATTCTCAACCAAATCACAAAGTTCAATGTCATAAAAGCATTTTTAAGATTCCATATGCATCATAGTATCCCTACATCTCTTACATATATCCCTTACCTGTCAGGTTCTTGTTGTGCCACGAGTTAGCACCAGTCTCCTCCTAGGACTTCAAAGTTTCAATTCACCACACAAATACTGTCAATTCTCTATACTTCAGTCATAAAGAATATTTATATCAATAAGACCTAGCATATTGTCTATTGCAGCCTTAATTTTAGTCTATTTCCTACTTATACTAACACTACAATTATCGTCTAAACACCTTCGTTTTCAGTTTTGATTTTGCCTACAGTCTTGTATTAATTTATACATTATTTTAGGACTCAAAACTCATCAAGTTGAGCACTCCTTTTGTCTAGGCTAATTTCATGTTCCATGCTTATTCTAAATTAATTCTACATTGAATTCACATTGAATCACATCATGTTCAAGCATAAGAGGTGGTGGCTGAAACCTTAAGGGAGTGAATTTCATGGTTTTAATTTGATTCAAGCACAAATAAATGTCTAAAAATCTTAAACACATAGCTAAAAGTCATAAAACCATGAAAAACAAGCTTTCTCTCTCACCTTTAGGGTTGACCGAAACTTGTGGGAGTGCCTACCCTTAGATTTTGGCCACCTTGGCACTTTAAGGTTTCAAACACTTTCTCTCTCTTAATAAGCTTGGTTATAGAGGAAAATGAGAGAAGGAAATGGCTATCGAAATGGGAGGAAGAAAGTTAGAAATTTGTATAAAAATTAATATTTTAATGTATAAATTACCAAGATGCCCTTATGCTTGAAGGAATCTTCCAATTTTGCCATTCACAATTTGACTTTGTTTGAAAATAGTTTGTACAACCTTCAAAATATTTTATTCAACCATAAAACACTTCTATTTAACATCCTCTAATCATTTGTTGAGCCCTTGTTGAGGTTTGACTACCCATTTGGGTGAAATAACCAAAATACCGTTAACAGTTGAATTGCATAATTCTCTGTTCACTAAAATTCTTTTATCCTATTGACTTAATCGTTATTTTCTAATTTGTTTACACACTTTTCAAAACATGCATAAACAAATGAGTTTAAGGTGCAAATTCTTACTACCACTATTTTTGGCTCTAAATAACAAATCCATCAAGTTTGACCTCCATCAGAACACCAAAGGTTAGGTGGGGCCTACCATTCAATTCCTTTTTATACTTACAAAACAAGTAGCATTTAATCACTTATAAGGCATCCACTCTTCCTATCTTCACTAATAATATGTAGGAATAGTAGAAAATATGAATTTCACATTCCTCCCCTCCTTAGGAAATTTGGTACTCCAAATTTGATCAGACTTGTCTGTTGAATAACTTTGGACACCATTAGGCTCTACAACTCCCAAGTGGCTTCTTTTGCTGTGTGATGCTGCTAGAGAACCTTTACCAGAGGAATCATCTTAGACCGTGGTACCTTCTCCTTCCATCCAAGATCTGTACTAGTTCCCTACATAACTCATATCTTCCCTAATCTCCAGTGGCTCGTATTGAATCACATGTGATGGATCCGAATGGTATTTTCTCAACATCGATACATAGAAGACATTATGGACATCGGATAGCTTTAGTGGTAACGCTAACTGATAAGCCACATCTCCCACTCGGTCTAAGATCTTATATGGTTCGATAAAGCAAGGACTTAACTCCCCTTTCTTCTCGAATCTCACAAAGCCCTTGGATGATGAAACTTTCAAGAAAATTGAATCTCCTACAGAAAATTCTAAAGGTCGATGTTTGACATATGCATAACTTTTTTGTCGACTCTAAGCAATCTTCAGTCTATCATATATAATCCTAATATCCTCTGAAGCTTGCTTTATAAGATCGGGAGTTGATATCTTTCTGTCACCCACTTCTTCCTAAGCAATGGGAGAACGTCATCTTTTGCCATATAACGCTTCATAAGGTGCCATACTGATACTAGAATGATAACTATTATTATATACAATTCTGCCAATGGAAGATGATCATCCCAAGAGCCCTTAAAATCTAGTGCACAAGCTTTGAATATATCCTCGAGTGTCTGGATCGTGTGTTTGGATTGCCCATCAATCTACAGATGGAAAGCTATGCTAAAATTTAAAGAAGACCCCATAGCCTCTTGAAATCTCTCCAAAAAATGAGAGGTAAATTGAGAATCTTTGTCAGAAGTGATGCTCACTGGGACACCGTGCAATCTGACAATCTCCCTGACATAAAGATCGGCTAAGGCATTTAAGGCATCTGTGGATTTGATAGCTAAGAAGTGGGTTGACTTCATCAATCTATCAACGATCACCCATATAGCATCATGATTCCTTCGGGTCTTCAATAAACCCATGATGAAACCATGGTGATATGCTTTTATTTCCACATTGGTATCAGTAGAGGCTACAACAATCTTGTTAGTTTCTGATGCTTTACCTTTACCTGCTGACAAGTGAGACATCTTGCAACAAACTCGGCAATGTCTCTCTTCATATTAGGCTACCAGTACACTTTATGCAAATTTTGATACATCTTATTACTACCAAGGTGTAAAGTGTACCTCGAAGTATGTGCCTCTGTCAAGATTAGGCCTCTTAACTATCTATCTTCAAGATCAAAAATTCGATTCTTGAACCTCAGAATACCATCTGTGCCAATCATGTACTCTGTCTAATTCCCCAACTGTATCTGACTGGCTATCTCGATACAACTTGCATCTCCCCTTTAAGCATTCCTAATTTGATCCATCTGATCAAGCTCAATCCAGAGACTAGCCATCAGACCATATCTCTTAGAAGGAGTAATATTAAGACTGAGGCTCGCAAACTGCTCGAACAGATCATATTCTCGAACCATCATATAGGAGACCATATCTAAGTGCTTTTGGCTCAGAGCATCTGCCACCATATTTGCTTTCCTTAGATAATACAATATCTTACAGTCATAATCTTTTAGCAGCTCCATCCATCTACACTTGTAATAACTGAAAAGTTTCCCTCATCCTAAATTTGTTGTTTACTATTTAATGTTCAAAAAAATTATTAAATAGCATTATGTTATAATTTAAACAGCATTGAGGTTTGAATTATATAGGAATTTAGGATGAAGGTAATTACCATGAATAACATAATGCTAACTTAGGTAATATTTAATTTTAAAACAAAATTTGATGATACTTGTTACAATTATTAGCTAGTTGAGTTAGAAAAATTCAAGTAAATAATATAAGTATGCATATAGAAAGATATATATATATAGACATATATACAATCATATATACCTATATATATATATATATATAACAATCAAACCTATAATTAATGCATAGTCATATATATATGTGTTATAGGATTAGCACTTATATAGATATATAACTAATAAATGAATAAAATATATAAGAAATATATTTACTTATGCATATGTGGCTGAGTGGGTGTGTGTTTAAAAAAAATGTAAAATCATGGTTTCGGTAGTGGCTTCGTGAAGAAGCTGAAAACTCCCACCTACTGCCACTCACATTTCCTTGTCTCAATTGAAGAAAATAAGAAGTAAAAACAATTTTCTTCTCGGCAGCGGTCAGGACAAGGGAAGAAAATAGCAGTTTGGCATCGGAGAAGGGAAGAAAGGGAGGAAAATATGGAAAGGAGGGATTATCGAATCAGGCTGAAGAAGGGGATACTTACGCCGGAAAAGAAAAAGAGGAACAGAAATAGTGATAGCAAAACAAAAGGAGAGCAAACTAGAAGCAGATCTCGGCAATAGCATTAGTGGCTGGTGTAGGTTGTTTTTGGTCTTAAAAGGTGTTGGCATGGTGCTCATTTTGCTAGATAAAGGACGGTAAAACATGGGTCTGTCATTCGAGAAGAATCGAAACAAAACAAAGTGACAAAGGAACAAAAATGACGGTTGTTTCTAGTGTAGAAAGGACGTGAAGGGAGCAATGGAAATGTTTGGAAATAGCAGTTGCGAGTGGAAGATGAGGAGAGGTAGTACATTGGGTTGGAAATTTTAAATTGGAATTATAGGGGCTGAGCAAAGTTTTACTAGTGGTTCACGGCAGAGAGCTTTGGCTGGGCTAGTCACAAACGACAAGGTTGTATGTTGTATCGTCCTTCCTTCCCTTATGGTGCCAAAGCAGCAACCATTTTGAGAAGGAACTTGAACTCGAGAGAGAGAAAGGTTTAGGAAGAAGAAGGGAAGCTTATCAAGGTAATTTAAGGATAAGGATGTCATACATGGGATTAAGAATAAGATATATATATTTATTTATGTCAATGTATGCAGCTAATGAGAGACCGGTTGTAGTAATGAGATTATCATATGTGACATCGATATTAATTTGGAAGTGTGGACGGTGTAGGTTCTTGGTGGGAGCCTTGAATAAACATATACTAAGGAAGAGCTAGAGTTGGGAGACTTTCAAAGGTAAAGAATTAAGGTGGATGAAATAAATTATGAGAATGATATAGTATAAACTAACATTTGTGAGTGAAATATAGTTTGAAAATATACTATGAATAAATTATTAAATGGGATTTGCGCATTGAAATTATAGAGAAAACTTCCAAGGAGGTGGAGTTGAACAATTGGCTAAGGAATGCAAAAAATGACATTATCTAGGTAAGGGAATATACGGTAAATGCTTGTTAGTTTGCTATGTTTATGTATGTCTAAATTAATTTAAATTAATGCTTATGGATTTTAAATGCATTCTTGGTTAAATTTCAGGTGGAGTTGAACAATTGGCTAAGGAGTGCAAAAAGTGACGTTATCTAGGTAAAGGAATATACGGTAAATGCTTGTTAGTATGCTATGTTTATGTATGTCTAAATTAATTTAAATTAATGCTTATGGATTTTACATGCATTCTTGGTTAAATTTCAAAATATATTGAATTGAGCTTAAAGTGCAAAATTGTTTGAGATTTGAATTGTGTTGGATTAGTAAATAAATGTACTACTTGTTGGAGTTTTTTGCAGGTTATTTGGTTGTTGATTGTGACGCTAGGTAGTGTCCTACCTATGCCGTCATAATGCCGAAATTTCGTTAGAAATTATTAAGTGGATTTTTGGTATTAGTCTAAATTTCTATAACGCATTTAAAACCTCATATACATTAAGCACCATTACTTGTCATCGAAAGAATGGTTTTTAAATATGTTTCGTACAATGAGGTTATCAAACTAGAGTGTTTAACACGATTCATGCCTTCAATACTCAAGTTATGTTGTAAAAGTTAATCTTGCATGAATTTTAACATATGAGACAGGGCACGTTATGAAATGCCTATGTGGCCTTATCTTGCTTGTGTGGCATTTGTCATGCCTATGTGGCATTTGTTATGCCTATGTGGCATTAAGGCGCCTATCTATATATACATAATTCAGATTCCTCTTGTGTGTTGATGGATATCTGTGTATATATATGAATTGTGAAATATCCTGGATGCTTTGTGATCTTCTAGGTGTCCGACAACTAGTTGTGACTTTTACTTCACTACTAGATGATCACTGGTGTTGGGAGGATTCATGATCATGGGTAGAGCCTTAGTATGGGATTGTGACCACTGCTAGCTATAGTGGATGATTTTCATAGAAAACTTATTTGTTATTTCATGATCATTGGTGTTAGGAGGATTTATGATCATGGGTAGAGCCCTAGTATGGGATTGTGACCACTGCTAGCTACAGTGGATGGTTTTCATAGAAAACTTATCCGTTATTTCATAGAAAACTTATCTATTATTTCATGATCACTGGTGTTGGGAGAATTCATGATCATGGGTAGAGCCCTAGTATGAGATTGTGACCACTGCTAGCTACAGTGGATGGTTTTCATAGAAAACTTATCTGTTATTTCGTGATCACTGGTGTTGGGAGGATTCATGATCATGGGTAGAGCCCTAGTATGGGATTGTGACCACTACTAGCTACAGTGGATGGTTTTCATAGAAAACTTATCTATTATTTGCAAAGATCTCGGTTATATTACCATATCTTACCGATGGATGCCTGTCTCTTGAAAATACCTTGAATGTATATTTCAATTTTATAAATGCGTGAGCACAAGCGTTTTATAGCTTATAAAAAATGGCTTATCAACTTTGCATTATTTTCAATAAAACATATTTAAGCATGAGTTTTGCCGCATTTATTCACGTATACACATGCATTAAACATAGTAAGAGCCTAACATCATTTAACATATATTTTCTTATTGGACATTAGCTCACCCCCCTTTTACCTCACAGATTACTTCAAGTATACTCGGCACGAGTGTGGTGCACCGAGAGTTATTTTGTTGAGCTGCAGAAAGTTATATTTTGAATCAAGGTATAATCCTTTTGTTCTTTTATTTATATCCCAGACTAAATTCTTTTGTGTACACAATGTATAGGATTTGGGATGTAAGTACTAGGGAATATCGAGTCTGTAAACAAACTGTGCTATGTGATTAAGTTGTAATCTCGATATATATATTGAATCAATGGTTATTAAGTGTTTCAGATGTTATTTTGAGATTGAAACACTATGATTTTCCAGCACATTATGATTTTCCATCGTGGTCCAAGTAGTGTTGGGATTGGATCCTTTCACGGTGATTTGGTGAGGATAGCACTTTTAAATTACTAGAGCAAGTATTAGGTTTGGTCCTGCCATAAGAGGATCCATATATGGTTTGGTCCTGCCGCAAGAGGATCAATATTTATTTTCTGGTACCATCTAATAAACGGCCTGGCAAATTTGTGTGCACATAAGTAGGTTCCTAGAGAGGGACAATTCCTAGAAAGGAACGAGTAGGTTCACTGTTAGCACTGCAATGATCCGGTGATGATGATATGAGCTCTAGGTAAGAGACAAATTGGTGCAACCTCACACTTTTACGTATATGCCTAACTTGTTTCCTGAAACTATGTTTTAGTATGCTTTTGAAATTTATGATTTATACGATTAATAAGTGCATATACGGCTATGTTATTTCTGATGATTGCATAGCGGACTTTAAATGTTATGACTGTGGACCATGATTAACTGATTGCATGTCTAATGATTTACAATACTATTTATAACAATGACTTCTAAAGAACTGCATAATGTTCCTTATTGTGATTTTTGACATGCAAGGTTTTATAAAAGCATCATTAACTTAGATTTGATTTTTACTGCTATACTTTCCCTTATTGAGCCTCCCAAGCTCACCCCCCTCCTTTCCTCATAGATTAGCTCGTCATAGTCCTGGTGGACTACAGTTGGGTTGATACTCCTAGATGCTTAGTAGCTAGCTTGAGGTATCGATAGCGGCAATATATTTTGTTTGTACATATATGTATATCTACAGAGATTATGCACTCATGCACAGTGTAGTAGTTGTATATAGGTCGAGCATGTGGGATGTATGATGATGTTATAGTTTCATCAGCTAAGATGTGCTTTTTGGTGAATATATTATGGTTGGAATTGCATATTTGTTGTGTTTATCGTGCAGGAGGATTAGATTAGTTATAAGCCGTTATGCTGCCAGATTTTTTAAGAAATCTATGACTTGACGAATCCAAATTATAACTATTTATTAAAGCAAGCTTGAGTTGATGCCTATACTATACACACTCAAATGGTATAGCCAAGGATTCAAGCAATTAAAAAAAAAATTGGCCCTAATTTCTACTTCCATTGAACAAAGTGATGTATTAGGTTATGACACTATCTGTGATGCCTTTATCACTTGAACGGTAACAGTAATAAATGATAAACATTATTTATTTAATGAATTTTGAATATGAAATTTATACAATATTCCTTATACTTTACATCCCCTGTTTCAATTTTACAATAAAGTAGTACTATATACATGTGTCTGAATATATAAGAGAAGTGACTGTACCTTTAAAATTTAACGCACTTTGCCCTAGTATGCTTACTCGCAGCTCTACTTATTCGAGGAAGATCTCAATAATCCTTGCAATTAATCTGGGGAGTTGGAAAAACAAAGGGGTGAGCGAACCATGTGCTCGGTAAAAAAGTCGTATGCTGCTTGATATAATGAAATCTATATGTAGTAAAACACTTATTTTCCTAACGGTGTACTATGCACAATAAGGAAGGATACTATAGTCGGCCAGGAAATTAGATGGAGCATGGAAGGTATTTTGAAATACCTGTCTTATCCCGGAAATCTATAGGGACTATAGAGAGCAATAAATAAATTGTTTTATTTAAAAACAATTAAATTCTCATTTCTTATAATTATAAAAATGGTATAAACCATTTTATTATATCACTTTAGTAACAGTTTTTCAGTAACATGTGATAGTATAGTGATAAAATAGTTCAGTGAACAGTAAGTATAAAACTATAGAAACAGTAAACAGTATTTTTCGTATAGTAGCTTATAGATATCCAAATCTCTGGATAAATAGTTCAGTAATTATTTCTATTTTCGAAATAATTTTCAAAATATTCTTTCTCGATAAATAGTAAATTTCCTTTCAATTTAGTAAATAGTAATTTAGTACGATTCAGTTCAGTAAACAGTATTCAGTACGATTCAGTTTAGTAAATAGTAATTTACAGTACAATACGATAAATGGTACTCAGTAAACCCATTCAGTAAATAGTAATCAGTAGGTTGAGACTAAGCATCACCCTAAATCATATCATGCTATAATAAGCCCCTAAGGGACACAGTAATAGTATACAGTGTAGATCTATGGCTATAGTCTATAGTCTATAGGGTGTCCTCGGTGTACACTTGCTAGGTGACTCCGGGACTGCTGATGACTTGGCGGGTCAATCAGTCACGTGACATTAACAGTAATCAGTAAGCATGAAATTGGGGCTAAGTCTCAAAACAATATAAAAATTGTATCATAGCCTTTACAAATTTTATTCAAAATGATTTGAAATATTTCATGTTTATCCATAAGGCTCACAATTCCATATACTTCCTCTTTTCATGAATTTCCATCATTTTTACATTTTTCCCCAAAATCATCTCAAAACATTTTATTCCTCATCTCATCACCATTATGGAATTTATAAAATAAATAAGATCATTATTTAGTTCCATAAAGGTATAAAATCATTTCTTTTTCCATAAAAATACCTTTAAGGAAATCTAATGAATTAAATCATTTATTTAAATATTTATTTCCAAAAAGATATTTATTTCTCATTTCCAAATATAGGGAAAACGGTCGATAAATATTCATGTATTTAGTGAGAAATCTCATAAATATTCTTTTTGAATATTTAATAGTATAAAGAATATATTATATTCTCACTTTAAATCAATTTTAAAACATGAATATTTAATTTAATATTTTTCTCATAATTTCCCATTTGTGGAAAGTTTATGGAAATGATTTCCAAATTCACTATTTAACTCAAATTTATGCATCTAAAATATTCAAGATATTTTAGAATATTTTCAGTAAATTTTTTGGCAGCATAACGGCTGTGGATTTCTAACCTCCTGCACGAAATTTAACAATATATAAACCAACTTTCAACCACAATTTGCATGTTTTCAAACCTAATCATGCTTCCAATATTGCCATAAAATTAAGTTTCATAAAACATGCAATTCATTATATCTCTACAACTCACACACTTCCCCCTTACCTGCCTAACGAAACCAAACTTCCTGGTTGCGCCTACCGAAATTCATAATTCCCGGCTGCAAAATAATTTTATCAAAAATGACACAGCATATGCACAACCAGTATAATTTATATTGGTGCTAAAACTAAACTTTCTTGTTTTAGCTTCTTTTTTGGTTCCGATTTCACCGATCTTTCTCTTTCAATTTCTATAGTCACTTTCTAACCTCAAACTAAAAATTCAGTATGGTATCATGGCCAATTAATCTATGGCTGAAACCCCCTAATTGCACAATTTTATAATTTTGTTTCCTTTTCAAAATCTAATGTTCCCATCCTTCTTGTTCCATCTTAAACTATTATTTCATATCATTTTCATGCAAGAAATAGCACGTCTTCCTTAGGTTCTCAAATTGACTGAAACCCATAAAAATGGAATATTTTTGTTTAAGCAAAATAACTCAAATCCAATGATAATTATGAGATCTATACCTTTAGATCTTTAAGATTATAACTTTGAATTAAAATAACACAATAGAATTGGTATCCCCTTTCTCTGTCCGAACCTTCCTTAGTCTTTTTCCTCTTATTTATTCATTTCAATCTCATGTCTTAACATGTTATCTATGCTATGACAATTAAAGATCATTGTAAAATCAACCAACACATCACCAACCCTTTTTTACCTTTGCTTGGCCGAACCAACACAACTCCAATTGATGCTGTTTTCTGTTCATGTTAGCCCTCCCTCTTGTGGTTCTTAGATGCTCTTAAGATGGAGGAAAGGTTTGCTACAAAAGCTTGGACGGTTAGATAGCAAGAGGGTGAGATTTTTGCTAAAAATCCTTAGAAGAAACGGAAGGAAAACAAAGCAAGAATGAGCAGCCAAAACAAAAAAGTCAAAGTGCAGCAGAGTAAGTCGGCAAGGAAGAAGAAATTTGCTAAAGTTTTGGACCAATTTAGTCTTCTATTTATCCATGTTAGCCAATAAGACTTTGCCACCTATTTCCTATCCCATTTCTTCATCATTTCATGTCCTGTAGTGCATTAAAACATGAAGAAAAACTGTAGAAAAAGGAACAGCTGGAGACTCATTTTCTGCACGTTCCTTGACTTATTTTGCCTCTCTTGATGTATACTTCAGCCAATAAAAATTAACCATATTTCCAATTAATAAAATCCCCTCCATCTAATTATCATTTATCCAATAAAACCAAAATCCAAAGTGAAATCCACGCTTACTTGGGCGAGAATTTTCAATTCAGCGAGCACCTTTACTCCCTTACTCGCCTACTTGGCGATTATTTACGCATCTATATGGGCGATCATAAGCCCTCGCCCCATTCAGGCGATCATCTTAATTGACCAATTTGGCGAACATATCTATTGACGATTCGGGCGTTTCATCAAACTCGTCATCATCCTTTGGGTGAGCATCTTAATTGCCTTGCTTGCCTATTTGGCGAGCAGTTTGGATCATAATATTCGCCTATCGAGTGTTTCACAGAAATGGGTCTAAGAACTCGACTCAGTCGAGAATGGCCATTTTTGGCTTCGTTTCCATCCTAAATTAAAGGGCTTTTCACTAAAGTGGAAATCCACATTCATTATTTATTTAAATTTCACTAAATAATTTATTTCCACAATCAAAGATTTACAAAAAAATGGTGTACAGTATTGTAAAATGGAGTCTCACAGGGTCACCTGGCAAGTGTACTCTTTGGACGCTCTATAGTCCATGGCCATAGATCTAACTGTATACTGTTACTGTTTCCCTTCGGGGATAATTATAGCATGATTTGATTTAGGGTGTTGCCTAGTCTCAACCTACTAATAAATAATTACTAAACTGGGTTTTACTGAATACTGTTTACTGTACTTTACTGTATTGAGAAATAATGTTTACTGAACTGTATCTTACTGATTACTATTTACTGAACTGTACTGAAATCACTGTTTATTGGAAAGAAAATATTCATGATTTTATTTCTAAATTAGAAATAATTACTGAAATGTTTATCGACTAATTTTCCAAAAAATTAGTTTGTATTGTACTGAAGTGACTGTATACTATTTTTACTGTTTTAAACTTATTGCTTACTGTACTATTTCACTACTGTACTGTCACGTGTTTTAAACTGTTATTGAAGTGAGTAAATTAAATGGTTTATTCCATTTTATATTTATGGACAATGAGTATTAAATTGTTTTATTATAACAATTTATAAATTACTCCTTATAGTTGCTCTGGGTTTCCAAGACAAGACAGGTATTTCAAAATACCTTCCATGCTTCATCTAAATTTCCTGGCCGACTATAGTATCCATCCTTTACTTTGCTTAATGAACCATTAAGAAAATAAATATTTTCAGTCATATAGTTTTCATTGTATCAAGCTTGCATACGACTCCTTTACTGAGCACGTTGTCGTCACCCCTTTATTTCCACTCAACAGGTTATTGTATTTGGATAAGAGACATACCATCCTGAGTTATCGGCTAGGATTTCGGTTACCCGAGTCAGCAGATTTACGATCTTGGAGGTATTGTATTTTCTTTTATATATTCAAAAATTTTGTACAGTACTACTTTAATTTTAGTAGGACACATGGGATGTAAATATAATAAGGAATAATGTAATATTCATATTCTGAAATTATAAGTTAAATAAAATTCACTGTTTATTACTGATATTGTTTAAGTGATTAAGGCATTGCAAATGGCCCAACCATCAAATATGTATAAAAATAACTGATTTACTATAAAATTAGACTGTTACACACACACATAACATTCAAATCATTTTAACACATATTCCACGTTGATTCACTTATTTATTTATACTTCATAGTGTACCATTCAACATGGAAAGATATGATACATTAAGTATAACAATTTAAATTAACACACTTCACAGCTAACCTATTTATTTCTGGACTTACTTCGAATTCATACCTAGGTTAGCTGTCATTTTCCTTCTCTCTTATAGTTACTTCACAGTTTCTATACACACTTTTTTTAGAATTTATGATACTCTAAACAGTATATTATTTTATGGAGCATACCCCAAAATATTCTTGTTCTATAAATATCAGATTTTTACACATAGAAAATGGAAAGAATGTATAGAACCAGAATTAACAATACTGATATTGAATCATCAAATACACAAATCACATTCTCAGTTACACTCGGTAGATATATCACTTTCCATATTATCAAACAATCCTTAACCAGATGCCTCGTCTGTTCACATTTAATTCAAGCCCTAAAGAATCTGTAACAGAGCCAACTATCATGCGACCTCCCACAATATACACTTTGGGTCACATTACTCATTTGAGTAAAGGTAGGGCTAATAGTAGAGACCGTAATACATGTTTTACGTTCTTTACACCATTAGTTGCTCTATTACAACCAGTGAGTTCAAGATTAATTTGGTTTACTATTATTCAAAAACATTATTTCAATATAGGAACATGTTCGTTATTTCCAAGTTTATTTATGTCTTTTCAAGATACATTTAAATAGGTGATCTTAAGATCTATCTACTGATGATATCCTATTTCACTCCCATATCAATGTTTTAGGATCTTGCTTCGATCAGGAAAAAAAAGTCTTGATGGGGCCTTCACCGAATTCTTCCCCGTATCTTATTGAACAAACCCTTCATTAAGATTATAAGATCACCCGTTTCATGTAAAATTCTCGGTTTCCCACCCCTTTTTATAACCTTTAGTTCACTAACTTCCGCACAATTTAGACGCTTTACCCAATTCGCAGTCACTTGATTCATTTATGCATTCAGACTGTATAGTACTAGAGGGGATGTTAACCACTTTTGACACTTTTGGTTCTAGAATCATCAACAAACATCAGGCGAATCTTGCTCTGATACCAATAAAATTGTAACAGTCCAAATATATAGTATAATAGTCATTTTACACATAAATTACAGTTGGACTGTCTGTGATGTTTTTAACACTATTCATCTATAATAGTAAAACACTTTAGACATTATTTATTTATTACTAAATAACATTCACAATTGTATAAATCAGTTTACATCCCCTAAGACTAAATTTACAGTAAGTAGTACTGTATAAAAAATGTCTGAATATACAAATGTAAACACAATACCTCCAAGATCCACTACCACTGCTTAAGGATAACCAAAATGTAATCAATCCATGGTTAAGTAATTCATGCACTCATGGAAATTAATCTGTGGAAGGTGTAAATAAAGGAATGAGCAAACCATGGCTCAATAAAGGAATTGCATGTAAATCTTGATATTACGAAATCTATATGCAATAAAATCCTTTATTTCCCTATAGGTACGCTAGGGATCGAAATAGGAAGGATACTATAGTTGGCTAGGGATCCGAATAGAGTAAGGAAGGTATTTTGAAATACCTGTCTTGTCTCGAAAACTAGAAGCGACTATAGGGAGTAGGTATTGATTTTTAAAATAAACCACTGTTTCATAACGTTTCATAGTCCTTTCAAATCAGGACTTTCATCATGTAAAACATTTAATCAAATAATCTAATATTCGAATTTAAATTATAAAAAGAATATTAGATTAGTAAATCTCCCTTTCTATTTGAAAACTTATCACATATATCACTGAAATTGTAAGCAGTATCGTACTCAATGTAGTACAGTAAACCATTTAGAAATCATCATTCATCTCAGTTAAAACATATAGATACTCATTTATCATTTAATACCATCATCCATTTAAAATCATCATTTCTATATCATAAGAATGGTGGGGACTAAGGCAACACCCTCATTATATCTTGCTATAATCCCTATAAGGAACAGTTTGTCACAGCCCGTAACCTTATTTTTCATCTTTTTCTATACATTTTATTTGGTTGGGCTGTCTGCGATACTTTACTTTTCTTTTACATATAAACAATTTCATAAAAAATTATAATATGAATTACATCCCCTATCTTAATTCGTAAGGAAGTAGTACTGTAGACAACTCTAAATACAGAAAATAAATGATCGTACCTTATATAATAAATCAAGTTGTCGCATCGTCCCCAAATGCGCAACCGAGATACTCGTAGGTCAGATCTCTTACTCCTCGAAAATCTGAAATGTTAAAATTAAAGGGTGAGCAAACCATGGCTTAATAAGAGAGTTATATGCAACACTTGATATTCAGCTATCTATATGCTGAAAAACTTTTTCATTTTTCCTATAAGGGCTCTAGGCTCACATGTAGGAAGGATACTACAGTCGGCTAGGGATCCAGATGGAGTAAGGCAGGTATTCTGAAATACCTGTCCTGTCCCGGAACCTAGAAGCAACTGTAGAGAGTAATTTTATTTCGTTTGAAATTTAAATCCTTTTCCTTTTTATTTCATATCATTTTCATATTCTTTACAAAATAATGCTTTTATGAAATAAAGCATTTAAATAAAGTAACTAATATTCATATATTCTTTGAAAAGAATATTAGTTAAATCATCATCATTCTCATTTAAATTCATTTCATGTTTTACTATACAATCATAATTAGTACAGTACTTTAAATAACAAAATAAGCTATTAATTCCTTTTCGTATAACATATACATCATTTAAATCTAATATTCAATTTAAGAAATTAAAATAAGAATATTAGATTTATTTTCCTCCTCTTTCTTTTTTAAAAACATATCACATGTTCATGTCACATATAGTCTAATATTCAATTTAAAATCATAGTAAGAATATTAGACTTATAAACTATTTTGAAAAATCATCATGTAGTACTATCATCAGTACCGTAATAAGCATTATGTAAAATGCTATAAATCATTTTCATTTAACTTGTCACATATCATATAAAACATTTACATTTCACGTATCACATATCATATAAAACATTTTCATATATAGAGATTGAGGCAATCATCACTCATATCATGCTATAGACCTCGAAGGGTATAAAATAATCGTGTCAGATCTATGGCCATAGTCTATAATTGTCCTCGACGGATCACTAATCAGGTGTCAGTCGGGACTACATATCACATGTCACATATCACATATCAGCATGATAAGGTTGCCAACTAGTCTCAAAACAGTATTTTTCATCATCAATAAACCTTTATGGAATTTATAAAAATATATAATTTCATAATTTAAAACCATAAAAGTTATAAAACCATTTAGTGAATATTTAAGAAATATATATATAAGAATATTCATTTTATTTCTTTTCATTTTCTATTTCGTATTTCGTGTAATTTACATATCAAGAGAATTTTCGGTGATTTCATTATCACCATTCTCGAAAACATGAATATTTAAAAATCAATCTAATTATATTCATGTTTTATGAGAAATAATAATTTTCTCGTTTTTCGTGATTGAATATCGATTTTCGGAAATAAAATCATTTAATATGATTTTACATAATTTTCTAAAAATTCTCGGCAGTATAACGGCTACCGATTGACTACCCTCATGCACGGAAAATACAGTTTATAATTCCAGCCAGTACATCATCACAAATTTCCAACCAAAGAATCATCCCAATACTTTCATAAAATATTTCATAATTAAAAACATGCAGACTGAATATCCTTACAGTACTGCACATGCATCCCTTACTTATCCCGGGTTGGCGACTTCCTCGTTATCGGTCGCGCCCATGTTCATCTCTTCCGATTCCATCATCTCGTTCGCTGAGAATAATTTTTTGGAATTCGAATTCTAAAATTTAGAATTTTTGTCAATTTATTTATATAAATAAATTGATAATTTTCTTAAACCATTTTCAAAAAGTTCTTACCGAATTTCCATAAATTTTTGATCTTCCGAAATTTTCGAATTCCCAAAAATTTCCTTTTCTCTATTTTTTTTCTCTTTTCTTCTTTTTCCTCTTCTTTTTCTTCTCTTTTCTTTTTCTTTTTTTTTTCTTTTTCCTGGTCTGAATGGTTCAAACCAGTCCAGCCTCCCTCACCTTCGGTTCTCCTCTGGTGCCGGTTCTCCGACGGTTCGGCATCTCTACGGTTGGTGAACATCACGGCGAAGCTGCTGGTGGTCTCCGTTCAGCCCAGATCGGTGGCACAGCGGCGGATCTGGCGGCGTGGGTCTCGGTCCTTTCTTCCCCTTTTTCTTCCTTCCTCTGCCATTTTCCTTCACCACCGACGACTCCTTCTTCTTGGTCTCCCTTCGACGATGGTGCTGGTGGTGGTGGCGGTGCCCGAATCGATCGGTATCGTCTATTTCCCTTTTTTTTCTTCTCCTTTCCTATTTCGGCTTTCGATTTCGCTTCTCCTTTCCTTTTCCTTTCCCGTTGCCGGCAACTTCCTTCTCTTCCTTTCCTCGTCGGTGACGACTTCCCTTCTCTCTCTTTCTTTCTCGCTGACGGTGGTCAGGTTACTTTTGGCTTCTCCTCTATTACGACAGAGGAGAAGAAACGAGGTCGGGTTTTTCCAATCCCGTTTTCCTTTCTTTTATTTTTTTTCTAATTATAATTTTATAAATAATTATAATTATATACTAATACACTATTTAAATTATATGTATCTAAATACATATTTTATACTAAGATATATATGTATATATATTTTATATTTTATACTTTTTAATATGAAATAATATTCATATTTCATATATATACATAAATATATTTATATATATAAATAAATATATTTATATATATAAATATATAATAATATACATATATACTTATGTAATAGTATAAAATAATATATATATCAATACATATATATCACATACATATATTTTATATATGTACATATGTACTTATGTAAAAATATATTTATATAATATAATTATATAAATATATCAATATATTCATTTTTATTTTTTAATTAATTTGGATTCCTTAATATCCAAAATAATTATACCTATTTTATTTTCTTATTTAATTTGGATTTCCATTTATCCAAATTAATTTCCTCAACTTCATCACTTCATCAATTTCAAGAATTTCAACAATATTTCCTTTTTCGTAAATACTTAATTTATTTGCTTTATCTTACCTATTTACATTTAAAAATTAAATTTCAATTCTTAATAATTTCCAAAATGGAAAAATTTATGGTTATCACATTCTCCCCACCTTAAGAAATTCGGTCCTCCGAATTTAACTTAGATTACAAGGTGGTACCATCCTGTATACTTATCATTCTTGTCCTTTTAATCATCTTTTAAGTAATACTACCAGTATACCTTCACATCGGAATCATCTCTTCTATTTTTCGTCATATATTTATACTCCCTAAGATTACTTATTAATTTGGGAGTTATCCATTTCCACTCCTTTTCATATCACATATGATTCATACTGTTCATCATCCATCTTTCTTATTTGGTGCCAAGTCGATATAGTTTGGTAACTATCATTTACTTGGTTTAAATCAATCGTATGTAATTGTCCCAGTAGCTTTCACATCTTGTGCATCCGCTCTCTCAACATATATTCGAGCATTTCATACTACACTCAGATATTTACATCAATACGGAGCGATGCTGTTAATAAATTTGGAATCTCAAAGCCTTTTGCTATTTCCCATAATCATATAGCTACTCAGAGATTCCCATTACATATAGGGCTCATTGAAACTTCACATACATTCTCATCATTCTATAATCATATTTCGACTATGGCACTAGGAAATCTATAAGTCTAATAATGGAAATGTGATTCCATTTAGACCATTAGTCTATAATAACTTCCATATCATCACATCTCTTTTAGATTCTTCCTTATTATCCCCAATACTCATTTTTACATTTATTTCATCAAAACTGCACCTTATTGCAGACTGTACTGTTAATCATCTCTTGCCATAAAGGCAACATTTATCAATCATTTTCTCTCTATATCTCTTTTCATACTGTATTATCAGTACATCTCTTATCCTTATGGTATACTCAATATTACTTAAATTTTAGAATATACCTAAGAATATATTCTTTTCATACTTTAGATTCCATAGGTGATTAATCAGATTATCAATCTCATCACTTTCGTCACCACATTATCTATACAATTCCATCATTCCAATGTGTGGATGTATATATGTATCATTTTTCCGTTTACATAGCTAGCAGTAGGTCATATAATTCATTTATCTACTCTTTTGAGTATCGTTAAGTTTCATTTATCGAAATTGGCTCGATCTTCCATCTAGCCATAATCATGTGATAACCACAAGGAAATCATCATTTTTTTTTGTCATAAATTCGAGAACTGCTTCATATTCGTGTTCCCTCATCATCATGTACTTATCTTTTTATTACATTTTCATCTTTTCACTCATCATCATTTCGGTCACTTTTCATCAGTGGTAAAATATTCCACTATTAAACTCTTTTAACCTTTTGTATACCATCTTTACATTTATTCATCCACTTACTTAAAATTATTTAATTTTAAGTCACATCTATAGAGCAGCTAACTTAATAACTCTTCCATAGACTGGCAATAGTATTTAGCTAGACCTAGTACATTTCGTATCTCAATTATTATCTCTTTATCATAGACAGATCTACATCACTCTGTCATTCGAGATCATATATCTTAGAAGGAGGTACTGTCTAGCCACATCTCTTATTTGCCAATCTTAACATATAATTCACAGTCTTTGAGAGTCCATAGGGTCATACCACTATGTTGCTCATTTTCCATTAATGTCTTAGACTATATCAATATCTCATCACTTTATTCATATATGGATGCCTCATTCATTAGGCTCATATATCTCACAAGGTATTTCATTAACCTTGTAAACTTCAATAGGAACTTGTAAAAATTTTATCGAGTTCTAATTATTATCATCTTACGACCA
This sequence comes from Heritiera fomes, assembly GCA_032173925.1. NCBI lineage: Eukaryota > Viridiplantae > Streptophyta > Magnoliopsida > Malvales > Malvaceae > Heritiera > Heritiera fomes. Next base: position 18,805,569 of record JAPDPM010000001.1, on the reverse strand, counting down.
TCAATTTCCAACTTTCATCTAATGATGCCTTGTACAAAGACTGGTCATATAAGCTCCTTATATATATCTGATTAAATCAAATAAGGCATCAATTCTATATGGATGATTATTTGTTCTTAATAAAAACTTTATTGCATAATAGGAATTTAATATCGAATTATACTTCATCACCTCATTAACATTATCCGTATTTTCCATCGATTACACTTTATACAAGTGAATTTCATTTTCCACATATTTTTCAGAGTTGTTTTCCTAAGCTTTTCGGATTCTTCTATGTTCTCCGATATAAGCTTAGAAATAAATTTCATATTAACAATCTAGTCAATATTAACTCGATCTTTCCCATCTATATTACTCTGAAAATTTATCGGGAATCACATCCGATACTTTCTTTAATCATTCATCTCGTACCCTTTTGGACATTTCATCTCTGTGTCCTATCATTTTCATTGTATATCCTCAAGGCAGAGACATTTAATATTCAAATTATTTTAACACATGCTCCACCTTGATTCATTTATTTACTCATACTTCACAGCATATCGATCATCTTAATTAGTATGCTGTATCCAGTGTAATAATTTCATTAACACCTTTCACAGCTAACCGATTTATTACTGTAATTCATTTTAAAATCATTTTCATTTAATAATTCAGGTTAGCTGTCATCTTCCTCATCTCTTATCATCACTTACTGTTCTTATGCATATTCTCCAATTTCATATACTCCATACAGTATATCATTCCGTAAAACATATTTAAAAATATTCTGATTCTATAAATATCCATTTAATACTTCAGAAACTGTATGAATGTATAGAACCAGAATTAACCGTACTGCTATGGATTTCATCCTCTATACTGATCTCTTTCTCATTCATCTTCAGTAATCATTTCATTTTTCATCATATCCAACAATCCTGTAATCAACATCCTATCAATACACTTTTACTCTGACCCTTAAGAATCAATAATAGAACCGCTCATCCTGCGACTTCCTTATAACCATTCGGGTCACATCAGCACTCTAAGTGTAGGTGGAATTTATAATCAGGATCGTTATACTCATATTACATTTCTTATGTCATCAATAACTCCATTACTATCAATGAATTTAAGATCATCTTAGTTTTATCACTGTTCAAAACATAGTCTAACATAGGGGCATTTTCATCATTTCAACATTTATTTCTTTATCCTCATATACATTTAAACCATTGATCTCCTTATCCATAGAATGATGATATCCCTTCTCACACTATATCATCATTTTAAAATCTTGTCTGATTGAGACAGAAAAATCCTGATAGGACTGATATACAGATCATTTGCATTAAATGCATCCTTACACCATCAATTACTCTGTCAATCAATCAATTTTAAATTCTATTGGCCTACCATGGCTCAGAAGAAAATTTTTCCACTAAGGGGTATTTTGGTCATTTTGTTAAAATTTTCTCTCTTCAAAATTACATTCAATCGATGATCTTAAGGTTTATTTAATGATGATATTTTATTCTCCTCCTTTACATCATCACTTTAAGGTCTTAATTCGATCCGAACAGAAAAATACTGGTAGGGCCCTCACCGAGTCCATTTCTGTTCCTTACCGAACCGACCTTCATTTAGATTATAAGCTCACCAATTTAACCTTCTAGAGCCGTTTTTCCTCTTTAGCATTTCTTAATTCATAATTCTCACTCCCTTCACAACATTTAACTCAATTTAAAATCATTTATTTCCTTTATGTATTTAGACTACACAGTACTACAAGGGATGTTAACCTTTTTCAATACATTTTCTTTCCAAAAGTATCGATAGACATCAGGCCAACCTTGCTCTGATACCATTAAATCTATCATAGCCTGTGACCCTATTTTTCATCTTTTTCTATACATCTTATTTGGTTGGGCTGTCTACGATACTTTACTTTTCTTTTACATATAAACAATTTCATATAAAATTATAATATGAATTACATCCCCTATCTTAATTCATAAGGAAGTAGTACTGTAGATAAGTCTAAATACAGAAAATAAATGATCGTACCTTATATAATAAATCAAGCTGTTGCATCGTCCCCAAATGCGCAGCCGAGATGCTCGTAAGTCAGATCTATTACTCCTCGAAAATCTGAAATGCTAAAATTAAGGGGTGAGCAAACCACGGCTCAGTAAGAGAGTTATATGCAACACTTGATATTCAGCTATCTATATGCTGAAAAACTTTTTCATTTTTCCTATAAGGGCTCTAGGCTCATATGTAGGAAGGATACTACAGTCGGCTAGGGATCCAAATGGAGTAAGACAAGTATTTTGAAATACCTGTCTTGTCCCGAAACCTAGAAGTAACTGTAGAGAGTAATTTCATTTCGTTTGAAATTTAAATCCTTTTCCTTTTTATTCCATATCATTTTCATATTCTTTTCAAAATAATGCTTTTATGAAATAAAACATTTAAATAAAGTAACTAATATTCATATATTCTTTGAAAAGAATATTAGTTAAATCATCATCATTCTCATTTAAATTCATTTCATATTTTACTGTACAATCATAATTAATACAGTACTTTAAATAGCAAAATAAGCTATTAATTCCTTTTCGTATAACATATACATCATTTAAATCTAATATTCAATTTAAGAAATTAAAATAAGAATATTAGATTTATTTTCCTCCTCTTTCCTTTTTGAAAACATATCACATGTTCATGTCACATATAGTCTAATATTCAATTTAAAATCATAGTAAGAATATTAGACTTATAAACTCTTTTGAAAAATCATCATGCAGTACTATCATCAGTACTGTAATAAGCATTATGTAAAATGCTATAAATCATTTTCATTTAACTTGTCACATATCATGTAAAGCATTTACATTTCCTGTATCACATATCATATAAAACATTTTCATATATGGAGACTGAGGCAATCATCACTCATATCATGCAATAGACCCCAAAGGGTATAAAATAATCGTGTCAGATTTATGGCCATAGTCTATAATTGTCCTCGGCGGATCACTGATCAGGTGTTGGCGTACTACATATCACATATCACATGTCACATGTCACATATCACATATCACATATCAGCATGATAAGGTTGCCAACTAGTCTCAAAAAAATATTTTTCATCATCAATAAACCTTTATGGAATTTATAAAAAATATACAATTTCATAATTTAAAACCATAAAGGTTATAAAACCATTTAGTGAATATTTAAGAAATATATATAAAAATATTCACTTTATTTCTTTTCATTTTCTATTTCGTATTTCGTGTAATTTACATATCAAGAGAATTTTCGGTGATTTCATTATCACCATTCTCAAAAACATGAATATTTAAAAATCAATCTCATTATATTCATGTTTTATGAGAAATAATAATTTTCTCGTTTTTCGTGATTAAATATCGATTTTCGAAAATAAAATAATTTAATATGATTTTACGTAATTTTCTAAAAATTCTCGGCAGTATAACGGCTGCCGATTGACTACCCTCATGCACGGAAAATACAGTTTATAATTCCAGCCAGTACATCATCACAAATTTCAAACCAAAGAATCATCCCAATATTTTCATAAAATATTTCATAATTAAAAACATGCAGACTGAATATCCGTACAGTGCTGCACATGCATCCCTTACTTATCCCAGGTTGGCGACTTCCTCGTTATCAGTCGCGCCTGTGTTCATCTCTTCCGATTCCATCATCTCGTTCGCCGAGAATAATTTTCTAGAATTCAAATTCTAAAATTTAGAATTTTTCTCAATTTATTTAAATAAATAAATTGATAATTTTCTTAAACCATTTTCAGAAATTTCTTACTGAATTTCCATAAATTTTCGAACTTTCGAAATTTTCGAATCTCCAAAAATTTCCTTTTCTTTTTTTTTCTCTTTTCTTCTTTTTCCTCTTCTTTTTCTTCTTCGTTTTCCTCTCTTTTCTTTTTTCTTTTCTTTTTCCTGGTCTGAACGCCCCCCTCACAGTTGGTTCTCCTTCGGTGGCCGGTTCTTCGGCGGTTCGACGTCTCCACGGCTGGCGGACATCACGGGGAAGCTGCTGGTTATCTCCATTCAGCCTAGATCGGCGGCATGGCGGTGGATCTGGCGGCGTGGGTCTTGATCCTTTCCTCCGCTTTTTCTTCCTTCCTCTGCCGTTTTCCTTCACCACCGGCGACTCCTTCTTCTTGGTCTCCTTTCAGCGGTGGTGCTGGTGGCGGTGGCAGTGCCTGAATTGGCCGACACCATCGATTTCCCTTTTTTTTCTTCTCCTTTCCCGTTTCGGCTTCTAATTTCGCTTCTCCTATCCTTTTCCTTTCTTGTCGCCGGCAGCTTCCTTCTTTTCCTTTCCTCACCGATGACGGCTTCCTTTCTCTCTCTTTCTTTCTCGCCAACAGTGGTCGGCTTTCTTTTGGCTTCCCCTCTATTACGACAGAGGAGAAGAAACGGGGTCGGGTTTTCCCGATCCCGTTTTCCTTTCTTTTATTTTTTTTCTAATTATAATTATATAAATAATTATAATTATATACTAATACACTATTTAAATTATATGTATCTAAATACATATTTTATACTAAGATATATATATGTATATATATTTTATATTTTATATTTTATACTCTTTAATATGAAATAATATTCATATTTCATATATATACATAAATATATTTATATATATATATATAAATATATAATAATATACATGTATACTTATGTAATAGTATAAAATAATATATATGTATTATTACATATATATCACATACATATATTTTATATATGTACATATGTATTTATGTAAAAATATATTTATATAATATAATTATATAAATATATCAATATATTCATTTTTATTTCTTAATTAATTTGGATTCATTAATATCCAAAATAATTATAACCATTTTCCTTTCTTATTTAATTTGGATTTCCATTTATCCAAATTAATTTCCTCAACTTCATCACTTCATCAATTTCGGGAATTTCAACAATATTTCCTTTTTCGTAAATACTTGATTTATTTGCTTTATCTTACCTATTTACATTTAAAAATTAAATTTCCATTCTTAATAATTTCCAAAAATAGAAAAATTTACAGTTATCACACAGTTACAGTATCATATGAGATCTATGGCCATAGTCTATAATTATCCTCGGCCGTACAATGATCAAGTGTCAACCGGGACGCTGAAGTTAGGATCAGTACCAACAGCTTCACACAGCACGTACATATCACATATCACATATCAGCATGATACGAGGCCTATTAGTTTCCAAACAATGTATACAAAATCTCATCACCTTTATGGAATTTAATAATATAGATAATATCTTCAGAAAATTTATAAAGGTATAAATCACAGTATATAGTACGGTGAAGACAATGTTATAAAATATTTGCATTGTAGTAATAAATTTCATAAATATCTCATTTCACCGTAAAACATATATACTGACATTTCTATGCTTCCCTTTCAAGAAATTCACTTTCAAGATTACTGAAATATTCTTTTCCGGTAATTTTACACTTTATTAAAAATAGCAATATTATTTTCCAAAACTAATAGTACTTCCATAAACATACCATTTCACTGTGAAACACATTTAGGAACATTTCGGTCTCAAAACAATACTTACACAATAATATCACCTTTATGAAAATTAATAAAATGAGTAAAATCTTCAATTAGTCCATAAAGGTTTTATTAAATCATATAGTGAATATTTATGAAAATAATTTATAAAATATTCACTTTTTGACTTTTCACTTTATAAACCACTTCATATACTGTAAAACATGTAGGAGGAATTTTCAGTAACCTCACTTTCCATAGATTCGATAACATGAATATTTAAAAAATATTTTTCAGCATATTCATGTTTTATGAAAAATATTAAATTCATCATTTCCAAGGCTAAGAAATCATTCAAATATGCATTAATATATTTCATGTCATTTTTAGAAATTTCTAAGGAAATTTCAACAGCATAACGGTAACGAATATCCTAGCCTTTCTGCAAATTCAACATAGTTCAAAAAACAGCCAACAACCACAATTTCACAGTTTCCAAGGCATTTCATTTCTAAAATATTCTCATAAAATTATTTGCAGTAAAATCATGCCTTTGAGATATCCTTACAGTTCACATACGCATCCTTTACTTGTTTATCTTATCCGATCTCTCCAAGTGCACTACTTGAAAACTGATATTCCTGGGCTGCAGATAATTTCACCAAAAATTTACATTAATTATCCTCTAATTTTTGAACCATTATTCATCCCTAAATGTAGCCACATTGTACACTACTTATGTTTAACTAGTGTAATTTACACCAATAGTAAAACATAACTTTCTGTTTTAACTCTGATTTTAGATCCGTTTGTGTGAGAACTCGTTATTTTGTACTGTACATGTACGAAATTACAAATTTTAAATAAATAAATAATTTAATTTTGAATATTTTCTAAATGTTGAATTAAGGTGAGATAGAATGGAAAAATTCAAAGTTGTACAAGGACAAAATTTGTTTTCCTCAAGGAGTGGTTAAGGTTGATTAAATAAGCCATAATTTGGCTTAAGAAATAATTAACATAAATGAAAATTTTAAATGAAAAATGGGCTGGAACAGAAAAGTGACTAGATAGTGGCAAGTGAGTAAATAAAGTGATTTTGGAGGCTATTTTGACTTAATTAAAATATATCAGAATTTTTATAAATTAAAATTAAGTTATGGCCAATTAAAATGTAGTAACAAAGTCAGCTTCCATTATTTATTCAGCTGAGATTTCACCCCTCAATCATTGTCAGTTTTAGCCTACCTTTATGCTCAGTTTTCAGCTTTTAGACACCATTTTTCACTCCTAAATTTCTATGGCTAACCGAGAACATAATCCTATGTTTATACATCATTTTCTTTTCCATGTTCACTCTTATTTTTCACATGTCAGCCATGCCACACAACAACTACAAAGTAGATCACATAATTCACTGTAACACGTAGGATAAATTTTCAATAGTGACACCTTCACCAAAATCGGTGTCAAGAATATTTCGTAAATATTTTTCGATATAGTAACCATTTATGAAAAATATTTAATTTATCCCTTTTTCGAGGCTAGAAGAAGTATAATAAAGCACCAAAATATTTTCCCACATTGTTAGAAATATTTTGAATAAATTTCGGCAGTGTAACGACTGCCCGAGTTCTAGCCTCCCTGCACTTGCAAACACAGTTCACCGACTAGAAAGCCACAAATTTGATGCAATTCGAGGTAAACCAATATTCCATAATTCTTATAAAATTTAGAGCATAGGAATTATGCATTCGGATACCCCTATAAATTCACACATGCGTCTCTTACCTGTTTATCAAGATCGCGTTATCTCGTGTACCACATGAACGTTGAACTTCCGACTGCAATTTAATTCACCAAAATCATTAGCTTAGGGTGTGTTTGGCATCAATTTTATTTTGTGTTTTATGTTTTTGTTTCCAAAACCTTGCAACATAAAATATGAATTGTGTTTGGTAGATAGATTTTGTTTTATAATTTTAGAATTTGGCAATGATATTTCCAAAATAATAAGAAACAACAAATTTCTGATTTCAAATATTTTGGAAACATTTTGGAAACAAGTTTTCCATCAAAACACGGAATGAACAATGTCAATTAATGAAGTTCAGCCTTCGAGTCTTACAAGCGACATTTATATCTTTTTTTTTGTTTTGGCAAAAGGCAAACCCTAACCCCACACATCTTTCTCATTCCCCTTTCAGCTGTTTGCCTCTTCTTTTTCACTTCTCTCCTTCTTCTTCTTCATTTCTCCTTCACTTCTCCCTCGATTAACCCCTAGATTTCTTCAAATTTCCTTCTATATGTATCATCTTTTTTCATTAGCTATTGATCTACCCAGGCAACCAACAAGAAAAAGGTTCGTATCAACTTTCTTCTATATTATCTTCTTTGTTTCTATCTGTCTAAGGTCTTATATTATTTTCTATAATTTTGCTTCCTCATATTATAGGATGTATGTGATTTGTTTTGGAGGGTTAATTTTTTAGATCATAAATTCTATACTATGGGTTAATTTTTTGATTTGTTTTGGGATTAAATTGATGCTTGCTAAGTTTGTACTTCATGATCCTGCTCTTTGGAGTCTTCCTTCCCTGTCGACAGCCACCCAAACCTTTGCTGCAACTTCCATTTTTTTTCAGCTTTCATTTCCCTTGCATCTTCCCTCGATTTGGCACCCAGAAAACCACCCTTGCTCATGTCGATTTTGAGCCTCTTATCAGCCTTGGATCGTCCATTGTTCGGTGTTGAAACTCCCTCTAGCAGTAGCTGTTGACTAGATTTTGGGCCTTACACCGCTTTCAATTTCCTGCTGCTAGCCAAGTCTGTTGTAATAAACGTGTACTATACTGCCTTGACCACTTTCTCTACTACTTCTAGAATTAGACTTGACGTTGGGATTGGACTAGAAATGGAGTCAGGTCAAGGAGCTTAATGCTAATTTTTTTTTTCTAGTTATGCCTTTCAGTTAACGTTTCCTAGTCTAATGGTATTTCTTTTACCTTGGGGCTGATAGATGCTGCGTGGGGCCTGCCACATAAATACAAGTTATTTTTGCTAATTCTTGCTTAGTTACAGCTTTTTCCAAAAGTCATAGTTGGTTTTAAAGTGAATCTTTCAGCAGCTTGCCAAAATGAGGCTAAGACAAAAGAGAGAATGTGTTACTGGCATTAAACATTCAGTTGGACTTCAAAGCCCACAGTTATATATAGTTGTTAAATTAATTCATGATCTATTATTATTTCTTGTGTTATATATGAGTTGTTTGCTTATCGCATTTGCTTTGTATCTATATAGTGCAATCACTTTGAAATTGCATTTTTTATCTAAATTACAAAGACATTTATTAGAGTTAAATGTTTTGCGATATGTCTGTTCATAATAAATTAAATTGCAATTCAATTTTAAAAAAAAATCACATGGCATATATGTTTAGCTAATGCTAAAATGTCTCAATTAATGCAATTGAGAAAAAGTTCTTTAGATTAATGACAATTTAAAAGATCATGATAAATGTATCAATTGTTTTAAATAATAAAAGTTTAAATTAAATTACAAAAAAGAACAAATGTTTTCTTGCTCTCTAAAGTCTAAAAAACTATGAAGAAAAGGTTAGGAAGTGTGGCAGAATATGCACATTGTTCTTTGCCTATGACGTAATGGATAAATTCTCCAATTTAGTCCAAAATGGATCTGTTTTCTATGTCCAAGCCAATGAACGTTATTGACAAATCTTTCCTGTAGTTATTTCTAATTATGATTTTTATGAGGGCTCGTAAAGTATAGATTCATTCAAGTTATGTTACTTAATTATAATTATGTTACTTAATTATATTATTTAAATTGCAATTCAATTTAAAGAAAAAAAAAAGATCACATGGCATATATTTTAGTTAATGCTAAAATATCTCAATTAATGCAATTTCGAAAAAGTTCTTTAGATTAATGACAATTTAAAAGATCAAGATAAATGTATCAATTGTTTTAAATAATAAAAGTTTAAATTAAAATTACAAAACAGTACAAATGTATAAACAACTATATATTAAATTTAAAAACAAATCACCAAAACAAAACTGATGGCTTTTATGTAGAAAAAGATTACATAAAAGCTCTTAATTTAATTTTAAATTTAATGTCATAACACAGCTGATATTATTTTGGTGATTTAATTTCCCTTTAGCTATGAATAATGGCTAGTGCATAAATTCCACTGCGGACATAAAAATGACATTTTTCCCTTTGAGATTTGCTTCTTTGTAGTGTGGTTTGATCTTTGATGTGTTGTCCTTAGATAATACAAAGGTTATTATTTAACTAAATTTTTGAAACATGCTTTCTCATGCATAAATTTCTTTGAATGTCAAAAAACCACAGAATCACTTATGAGCCTTAGAAAATGATATTTTGTGTCTCATATGCCGCACACTTGATGCACAACTGGTAGGGAAATAAGGGCAAATAGAGATCAGGTATATAAAGGAAAGGGAAAGAAATAGAAGAAAATTGGGGTGAAATAGTGGCAATTCAGGAAAAAAATGATTTTTCTTTTCTTAAAGTCTTAATACCCAACTTTCTCTACTAGCCAGGTCTATTTTTCTTTTGCTTTTGTCTTCTCTGGAAAAGATTTGTCCTTATACTTCTTTCAATTCCCTGCTGCTAGCCGTGCATTCATTTATGCAAGGGAGACCAAATTTCCCCTAACGCATGCATTCATTTATGCATTTATTTATGCATTCATTTATGGATATGTTTTGTAATGTCCGAAATTAGAAAATTTCGAACTAAATTTTTCATTTTCAATACTATCTTTTTCTTTCAATTAATCAATAACACTAGGTTTGCATTCGGTATCAGTGTAAGTACAATTCATCTTTTCATTTCACCTAATTCAATATACAATTAATTCAATTAATAATAATAAATTAAATACAGACTATAATATAATAACTACGATTTTGTTCACAATAAACTTCACATATGTTACATCCCACTAAAATTCCGATACATATTTATGCTCTATTCATAAATACGACTGCTGTACAAATACATGTCTGAATATAAATAAACATTTAACAAATACTTTATCACTTGGTACTTCTAACTTCTAGCAATTTCTTCGATTAACTAAAGGCAGCGGACTTCTTGTATACTGATAAGCTATCTGGGATGGTGAGAAGGGGGGTGAGCTTTGGGGAAAGTTGTGATAACCGCAAATTTTCTATTTTTGAAAATTAATATTAAAGAAAATAGAAGAGGAAATAAATAAATTAAAGTAAATAAATAAAATTTATTTACGAGATGGGAATATCGTTAAAATTCCCGAAATTAAGGAAGTGAGGAAATTGAGGAATTTAAATTTGGATAAATTGGAAATAAGGAGAAGGATGAAACTATGGAAAATAATGAAGAGAGAATTTAAATTGAAGAATGGAAATCCAAATTAAATAAGAAATAAGAATGGAGAAATATAATTTGGATATTAAGAAATCCAAATTATGATAAATACAAAGGTGAGTATTTATATATATTTATATAATTTGACTATATAAATACATTTTTAAATATATTTTATATGCTTTACATATTTACATATGTATATATATATATATATATATATGAAATATAGTATATATATGATAGATAGATATATACTATTTTTATCATGACATAAATACATATGTATTTATGTATACAAATAAATATATATATGAAATATATATATTATTTTAAAGTTAAAGTGTAGATATATATAATATAATAATTATAGATATAATTTTACAAATATAATTATATGAATATTCTAATTATATATGTATATAATAATTATATAAAGAAATAATTATATTATATATAATAAAAAAAAAAGAAGAAGAAATTAAGACAGAGACGGGATCCCGTTTCTGTCTCAAAACAAAGGAAAACAGAGGAGAGGAACCCGGAGAAGCTGGCCGACGCCGGCCGATCAAAGGAAGAAGAAGAAGACGTTGTCGGCGAGAGGAAGAAGAGGAGGAGGCGACCGGCGACGGGAAAGGACAAAAAGAAGAAGCGAAACGCGGTGAAACAAAAGGGAAAAACTGACGGAACCGAGAGGAGAAAAGGAAAAGAGATACGGCGGTGTCGGCTGGCCCAGGCACCGCCACCGCCACTCGAACCTTGGCGGAGGTGAGGGAAAGGTGAAGGAGGCCACCGGTGAGGCCAACGACGGCGGAGGAAGGGAGAACGAAGGAGGAGGAGAAACCGAGACCCACGCCGCCAGATTCGTCGCTGTGTCGCCGATCCAGGGCAAACGGAGGGCACCGGTGAGTTCGCCTTGACGTCGACCAGCTGAAGGGCACCTGAACCGCCGGAGAACCGGCGAGGAAGGAAGCTAAACCGATCTGATCGGGAAAGGAAGAGGAACAAGAAAAGAAAAAGAAAAAGAAAAGAAAGAGAAAGAAAAGAAAAAGAAAGAAAGAAAAAGAAAAGAGAAAAAGGAAGAAAAAGAGGAAAAAGGAGAATTTCGAGAATTCAGAGATTCCCGAGAAGTTGGCAACTCGAAAATTACGAAAATTCGGTAAGAATTCCGGAAAATGATTTCGAAAAAAAATTTAATAAATTATTTATGAAAATTCTAAAATTTAGAATTTTAATTTCCAGAAATTATTCTCGGTGATTGAGATGAGGATAGGAAGAGATGGAGTACGGGCGCGACCGATAAAAGGAAGTCGCCGACCCGAAAAAGGTAAGGGATGCATGTGCAGCACTGTAAGGATATTCAGTCTGCATGATTTTAATTATGAAATATTTTATGAAAATATTTATGAAAATATTGCGATGAATGATTGGTTTGAAAATTGTGGTGAAGTACCGGTTGAAATTATAAACTGTATTTTTTATGCAGGAGGCTAGCCAATCGACAGCCGTTATACTGCCAAAAAATTATCGAAAATTATCAAAAATTTCTAGAAAATTTCATAAAACCATAATAAATGATTTTATTTCACAAGAAATGATTTTCAACCACGAAAATCGAGAAAATGAATATTTTCCATAAAAACATGAATAGAATGAAAATGATTTTAAAATATTCATGTTTTCGAGAAATGGTGATAATGAAATCACCGAAAATTCTCTTGATATGTAAATTACACGTAATACGAGATGAAAAATGAAAAGAAATAAAGTGAATATTTTTATATATATTTCTTAAATATTCACTAAATGATTTTATAACCTTTATGGTTTTAAATTATGAAATTATATATTTTTATAAATTCCATAAAGGTTATTTTATGATGAAAAATACGGTTTTGAGACTAGATGGCATCCTATCATGCTGATATGTGACATGTGATATGTGATATGTGATATGTAGTCCAGGTCAACACCTGATCAGTGATCTGCCGAAGACAATTATAGACTATGGCTATAGATCTGACATGATTATTTTATACCCTTCAGGGTCTATAGCATGATATGAGTAACGACCCAGTGGACGGGCTGGGCGTGCTTCAGTCTCCATATATGAAAATGTTTTATATGATATATGATACATGAAATGAAAATATTTTACATGATATGTGATACGTGAAATGAAAATGTTTTATATGATATGTAATACGTGAAATGAAAATGATTTACAGCATTTTACAAAATGCTTATTTCAGTACTGATTTTAATACTACGAGATGATTTTCATATGACATGTAATATGAATATGTAATATGTTTTCAAAAAGGAAAAGGAGGAAAGTAAATCTAATATTCTTATTTTAAATTTTAAATTGAATATTAGATTTAAATTATTTATATGTTATACGAAAAAGGATTTAATAGCTTATTTTGCTATTTTAAAGTACTGTATTAATTATGATTATACAGTAAAACATGAAATGAGTTTTAAAGAAAAATGATGATGATTTAACTAATATTCTTTTCAAAGAAAATATGAATATTAGTTATTTTATTTAAATGCTTTATTTCATAAAAGCATTATTTTGAAAAGAATATGAAAAAGTTATGGAATAAAAAGGAAAAAGGATTTAAATTTCAAAACAAAAATGAAATTTACTCTCTACAGTTGCTTCTAGATTCCGGGACAAGATAGGTATTTCAAAATACCTACCTTACTCCATCCGGATCCCTAGCCGACTGTAGTATCCTTCCTACATGCGACCGTAGAGCCCATAGGAAAAAAATGAAAAAGTTTTTCAGCATATAGATAGCTTAGTATCAAGTGAGGCATATAATTCCCTTACTGAGCCGTGGTTTGCTCACCCCTTAATATTAACATTTCAGGTTTTCGAGGACTAAGAGTCTGATATCTAAAGGACTTCGACTGTGCATTTGGGGAGGATGCGACAGCTTGATTTATTTAATAAGGTATAATCATTTATTTTCTGTATTTAGACTTATCTACAGTACTACTTCCTTATGAATTAAAATAGGGGATGTAATTCATATTATAATTTAATATGTAATTATTTATATGTAAAAGAAAAGTAAAGTATCGCTGACAGCCTAACCAAATAAGATGTATAGAATAAGGTGAAAAATAGGGTCACGGGCTGTGACGAAAGCCCAGTAAGAAACATATATAAAAGCGCATATAAAATTCAGTTAAGTAAAAATCATTTATTTTACTGATTAAGAAAAAGGCATATTAAATACAGATATTAAAATGCATAAAAATATTCATTTCTTAGCAGCTCACTAGGGGATAGTATCGGAAGGATACTATAGTCGGCTAAGTAACCGAGTATGGAAGGTACTTTAGAGTACCTGTCGTGTTCCAGTCCTTAGATGCGACTATAAGGAGTAAATTCAGTTGACAATAAAACGATTAATCGATATAAAACACTTAACACTTTATGCAATGCAATTTCAATTCATTAATCAATATAAAACATTTAATAATTCATGTGATGCTATTTCAAATCAATAATCAGTATAAAACATTTTATAATTTATGCGATGCAATCTCGAATCATTAATCACTGTATAAGCCATTTATGTACGCGATGCTATAAGACCATTTCAGTATGCAACTTCAGTAAACAAAATGGTAACAATTTCAAAATCATGAGATAATGTAATAATTTCAGAAACTTCGATCAGTACAGTAATGTGATTCATTTAAAATCCTTAAAATAGGATAAATGCACTTGCATAAGAAAAACATATACTGTAAAACTTGTGTCACTTTCTTTGTCACTTTTCAATCAAATCATTGACTAAATCAATTATCAGTCAAGTTTCACTTATCGATAGAAAATAATCTCCCAGAGATTCATGCATGCACTATATCCTATAAGAGACCTGTATAGGAAGGCCAGGGATTCGGAACTCCTTAGCCAATCCTATGAAACACTATAACGAATGGCCATCGTTGATCATTCACAGTTCGCACTGGTCAGGTGCTCACTGTGTAAACTTGTGGGGTTCGACCGTAACTCCTACAGTCATATCATGAAAAGGAGAAGGTCTGGGACGTCTCCCAGCCTAATCATCACTGTCTCGTATGCACGATCATCAGGGAGACATCAATTTCATAAAATCACTTCATATACTCATAAATCATTTCATATAAATCACTTCATGTAATTCCTCTTATGAAATTTAGTTCATGTAAATCATTTTGTATAGTTCAATTCATGTAAAGCACTTCACGAACCTCAATTCATGTAAAATACTTCATATAATTCAAATCATGTAAATTGTTTCGTGCAATTTGATTCATGTAAAACATGTCATATAATTCAAATCATGTAATTTATTTCATGTAATTCCAAATCGTGTAAAGCACTTCATGTAAAACAATTCATGTAACTCATTTCTTGTAAATCAATTTGTGCAAATTATTTCGTGAAAGACGATTCGTGTGAATCATTTCATGTGATTCAGTTCATGTAAACCATTTCTCATGAAATCAATCCATGTAAATCATTCATGCAATGAAATTCATGTAAATAATTTCTTGTAAATCACTCATGTAATGCAATTCATGTAATTCATGTAATATAATGAAATTCATATAAATCATTTCAGATAATGAAATTTATGGAAGTCATCGCATGCAATTTAATTTGTATAAATCATATCATGTAAATCATTTAATGTAATTAAATGCATATAAATCATTTCATTTAAATCAACTCATGTAAAATATTTCATATAATGAAATATTTAAACTTGTAAAAATTAAAGATAATTTCTATTTCTTGTATTTAGGAAAATTGGATAAGAACGATTAAAACGAGATTTCAATAAATTTTCAATTGAAAATAAAACATGTTTTATACAACTCCTATACATGTATCTTACCTCTATTTCCATGCAATATAAAATTCGATAGTGCCATTATGACTCTTTATCCTTCAATTCCTTAGCACTGCACAGAAATTTCCAAACTATATTTAGAATTCCATACTATGACTTTAATAAATTTCTTTTAATTCTTGTATTTAATTTCTATGATTTCTAACAATTAATTTTTTTCTTAACTTAATTTCGTACTAATTACCAAAGAATAATTTCAATGATATCTCATTCTTTCTCTAAATTCCATGTCAACAATAATTCTAATTTAATCTTAAAATTATGATTTACTAAAATTATATCAATTTCTTCTCTTTTTTTTTCCTAACCGAATGCTCTGCATGAAGACTCATCATCATCCTATATTCCACTCACAACCGTGAGTTTCAAATTGCCATCTCTTTATGATGTGCACTCTTCACTCATTCCTACTTCCATAATTCTTTCCTATTCATTTGGGACTTCCATCAAATACCTTCAATTCAACAAAATTAAACCATAATCATTTAACTTATGTGCTGTCCGTGAGTGTCCTTATTGACACCACAAACAGCCACTTTTATGTCTTCACAAATTGTCATGAATTCCAAGTTCAATCCAAGTTTAATTCATCATCTACAACTTACTCCTATTCAACAAGCATTAAAATTACCAGAATTTCTTCATTTTCTAAGCATGACCGAAACCTATAAATTTTACTGCACATCATTTTCTTCAATCTAAGTATCAATCATGTTATCCATGCCTTAAACAAGTAACTACCTTAGCTAGGATCAAGTAAACATCACCCAATTAATTTACCTTGATCAGCCGAATTGTTTCGCCCCTAAAACAGTGGTGATATCTTCACGTCAGCCCCTTAATTTCCAAGTTCTTTGGCTAATCTTGATGCAAGAAACGGGTTTCGTGAAGGAGATTGAATGATTTGCTAAAGGGGAGATGAGGTTTGACAAGGCAATGTGAGGAACCCAAGGAGGAAATGAAGGAAGAACGAGCAGCAAGGGAAATTCTATTTCAGTAGCAAACAGAGTCAGTAATGGGGTAGAAAATAAAAGAAAGTAAGTTGGTTTGTGGCTGATAGAATTTTGGTGTTCTATTATTAACATGTAACCAATTAAATTATGCCACCTAGATAGCTAATTAAACTCCTCTCTTTTCTCTCTTTTTTTTCTTCTTTTTCTTGTTTTAATCAGTCGGTGCAGCAAAGGAAAAATGAAATAGAAGAGTCGGCTGCAGCTTGTTTTTGCCGACCTAGAAGAAACATCAAGAAGGCCTCTCTTTTGTCTTCTTCTATTAACATTTAGTCCAATTTGATTTTGCCACCCTGACCTCTTTTCTCTCTATTTTTCTTTTTTTTTTCTGCTTCAATCGTGTGCCCTAATTTGTGTAGCAAGCTGAAGCTCCCACGAGCTTTCTGCAATTTTTCTCTTCTCTTCTTTTATTTATTTATTTATTTGTTTATTTATTTATTTATTTATTTTGCATATACCTAAGTCTAAAAATAGGAGAATTTACGATTATCACATGTTTGATGATTGATACAAATTTTTTCAAGTTTTTATTGCTTTTATCTTATTTTTTGTTGTTTATATTAATCACTTACATGATTTTTTACATAGTCAAAAGTTGCTTAATCACATTTTAGCTAGTGGTTGGCTTCAAGAATAGTTACAATCTATTGTTGCAATTTCTTAACACTTTTGTGCCAAGAAAGCTCTATGAGGCAAGTGGCTTGGTGCAATGGTATTAGAAACTAGATATATCTTTAAAAAAATTTAAAGTCAGAAACTGGTTTTTATAGTTTATCAATGACAATGGCGCTCTTACCAATCTTCTATATTATTTAAATAAGCTTCAATGTGATATTTTAACAATTTCTGAATTTATATTAAGAAGAATCGAAATGATTCAATTTCTGTGGAAGGTGCCATAAGAAAAGACTCAAACAGTAAACCGTAGTGGTCTAAATGTCTCATTGCTTTTTTTTCCAGATTTTTTATGTCTAAATGTCTTTTTGTTTCAGCAACGGTGGAATACACTAAACAGTAAACACTAACCTCTTATCCTTTTAATATTAAGCTACATAAGCAAGACTAGAATGTTTAAGAGCAAACAGAAAATTTTTTTTCTTTTTTAAAATTATTGGGTTATTTCTGTTCTACTAATATTTAAGCATCATTGATTGATGATTGATAAATTACATGATATATTTGATGATTAATTTCTTGAATATTTAAGCATCAATGATAGAACTTAGATAACTTGGATATGTTTGATGATTGATAAATTACTTGTTTCTTTTTTTAAGGGCATTTGTAGTATTTTTTTTATTAAGACATATACTTATGAGAGATTTTATATATGAGAGATTTTAATCAAATAATTGAAGTACAATTAAAACCTAGATAACTAACAACTATCTTGTTGTAGGACTTTGTATTTTTAAATGGCAAGTGGTGATAAAAATTTGCAACCAATTGATAGTGAGGGTGAGGAAAACGATCTTGGAAATGATGGTAAAAATATATGGACAATCGAGAAAGAGAATTTATTCATTTGCATTATGGAGGAAGAGGTTGTTAAGGGAAATAGAGTTACAACTACATTTAGTAAAGAATCATGGAAGTTTATTCGAGAAACCCTTAGTAAAAGAGCTAAGCACAACTATCTGTATTCATAATTGAGAAATAAGTTTAATCAATTGAGAATTCGTTATAATAGTTTCAAGGAGTTGTTAAAGGAGACTGGAGTTGGATATGAAGTTAACACTGGAAAAGTTATTGCTGTAGAGGAAACATGGCACCATCTATATGCTGTAAGTTCCTTAATTTCTTCCTTTATTTCAATAGTATAAATACATATACATTTTAAATTTCATTTTGATGACATATATATATATATATATATATATAAATATATATTGTTTTACAGGTTCATAAGATGGCCAAAAGATTTCAAAAAAAAGGTTGCCCAATGTATGACAAATTGTGTGTGATTTATGGAGATACTTCTACTACTGGATCAAATGCAAGACCTTCTACACACAGTCCATCGGATAGTGATAAGGAGGGAGTGAATCCAACTTATCACGTAGACAAAGAATTAGAGGAAGATGTAGAAGGTGATGGCGATGCAAATCCTAGTGGTGGTAACACTAGAAAGCGTACTCATTCTACTACCCCTATCAATCACCAAGGAAAAAGATCAAATGTTTCCATAGCAATGCAATCTGCCTTAAACTCTCTTAGTGAAAGTTCTAAAAGAAAAGTTGACATATGGGAGAGATTATTAGTTGGTTCAGCTCATTCCACACATTCTGGGGGATCTACTGGGGATATTTACACTGAAGCTATTTCGGAATCTAGATCACCTAGAAGGAAATTCTTAAAGGAGAGTTTAGAAGCATTAGACAAACTTGATGGTATTGATGGGCCAGCTTATGCCAAGGCTGTTGAGAAATTTCATGATGATGAATTGTGGAGAGAAATGTTTCTACAAATGAGTGATGGAAGGAAGAAAGATTGGGTTCTTAATTTAAAATGAATTTGTTTCTAATGTTGTGTTTTTCCAATTTTAGAATATCTTTCTTTGTCTTGGATTTTTATTTATGATGTTTATGTTTATTGTTTGTCTTTTTTTTTTATTTAGTTTATTTGTGGAATATGTGATTTGGAATGTATTTTCTGGACTAAGTATTTCAACTATATGTATGAATAGAGTTTAGTTTTATTTTAATATGCATTTGACTCATTTTATTAATGATTTTGTAGAGATCCTATATGATCTTTTTTTTATGAAATTTTAATATACGTTTGAATCTTTTTTAACCATTTAGTTCACTTATATGATTGATTATCAGATTTACATGATGGATCGTAATAAGATGATACAAATTGCCTCACTTACCGAGTTTGATGATGAAGAAGATGAGGTGGAAGATATTTTATTGATTATGGTTGTTGAAGAATACTATAATAGGTACTTACTTAAACAACCTTATAGAACATCTCAATTAACAGGTCACGCACATGTTCAAGAAATTCTTTATGGGAATAAAGTTAGATGTTTTGATGAGTTAAGCATGGAGCCACCTAAGTTTGTTGATTTTTGTGATACTTTAAAAGAACGAGGATTATTACAAAACTCCAAGTACTTGATAGTAGAAGAACAAGTTGCTATCTTTTTATTTACTTTGGCACATAATGAGCGAAATCCAGTTATAGCAAAACGATTTCAACATTTCGGTGAAACTATTTCTCGACATTTTAAAAATGTGTTAAAGGTTGTGTGTCGTCTTGGAAAGGAGATCATAACTCCACCATTATTCGATGTAATACCTCCTCAGATTCAATATGATAAAAGATATTATCTATTTTTTAAGGTAATATAATTCATTACTTTTTTATATTCATTAATAACAAAATTTATTATAGTTAGTGATATATCTCTGTATTGTTCAAATAGAATTGCATTGGAGCAATAGATGGAACACACATAGCTGCACATGTTCCTATTAAACAACAGATACCTTATCGTAGGAAGAAAATGGAACCAACACAGAATATTATGTGTGCCTGTTCATTTGATATGCGATTTACATATGTGATGGCGGGATGGGAGGGAACTACAAATGATTCTAGAGTTTTTATTGATTGTGTATCTAATCCTGAAAATTGTTTTCCAATGCCTCCACAAGGTAACTTACTTTCTAGCATTTAATTAAGCCTTCTAGTTTTGTTAGAGAATTATTTATTTATTTATTTTTTGTGTAGGTAAATATTATCTTGTAGATTCTGGATATACAAATATGCCAGGTTTCTTGTCTCCTTATCGTGGTGAAAGATATCATTTAAGAGATTATAGAGGAAGAGGACAACAACCACATGGTCCAGAAGAGATTTTCAATTATAGACACTCATCTTTGCGTAATTGTATTGAGCGATGTTTTGGAGTACTAAAGGCCCGATTTCCAATTTTAAAAGGAATGCCACCATATAGTTTACGCTTGCAATGTTTTATTACCATTGCATATTGTACGGTGCATAATTTTACTGGGACGCATAGGATGCAAGATAATATGTTCGAAGAATATGAGACGGACAATCTTGTAGTCGATAACAATGAAGAAACTTTAGGAGCCAACAGTTCACAAGAACATGTGGAGTTTAATGTTACTCCAAGTCAATTACGATATATGCACAGAGTTCGTGATGAAATTGCTACTGAATTGTGGAATGCATATCAAAATAATTGATTGTTGTATATGTATCATGACTTAAACTAAACTTAAACTATCTTTTTTTTTGTGTTTTTTGTATTATAAATTTTACTTTTGTATTTTTAATTGTGCTTATGTAATTTTATTGATATCATATTAAAATTTAGTTGTATTAAATTTAAATATTAGTATTTTTAGATATGTAGAGTATGAAATAAGTCTCATTTAAATTTTAAAATAATAATTTTAAGATAAATTTTATATAATAATAAATGAAATAGTTTATGTAATATATCAAAATTAAGAATAAAATTGCACATTATTAATAATATACTAAAATTATATAATTTTAATAAAAATATTTAATGCAACATTAATAAATTATAAGATTCAAAAAAATTATGTTTTAACTTATTAGATGCCAAACATGTTTTATGTTTTCAATTTTAGAAATTATACAACAACATTAGTTTACCAAACATGTTTTCTGTTTTTAAAATTTCAAAACAAAACAAAACAAAAACAAAAACAAAATTTCAAAAACAAAAAACATAAAACACAAAATTGACAACGATACCAAACGACCCTTTAATTATCATTTTATTTTAAACAATGATTTATATTAAAACTATAAATGTAACTAGATTCTCATAATTAAAAATGGCTACTCTTAATGCCATTTTTTTCTTCCTTTTTCCTCTATGGCCAAATGGCCTTTATCTAATTAAATTTATTGTTTATATTTCTTAGTCAATGTATTAAGTATATAGGTTGCCATTTTTCTGTATTTTTTCCCACTATTAAAAAATAAAATGCTATATTTTATTCCTCCCATTTCTCTATACCCGACAGCCTATATATTTTTATTGACTATACTTACATTTTCATTATGTTTATGGCTACATTTTTCTTCTCTACGGCCTTCATTTTTTGACTTTCTTACTTGATTATTTATCACAAGTCAATCCATGTTTTCTTCCCTCTATTCACGGCAACAACAACTCTTCTTTTCTTTCTTGTTTCCACGCCAAAATTAGCCCCTTTTATTGACTTTTTCATTTAGACAATTTCAGCCTATTTTTTTCTTCATTTCCACGTACAATCAGCCATTTTTCTTTCTTATTTCATGTCACACACAACACTTCATCTTTCTCTCTTATTTTCACGCCACAATAGCCACTATTGTTGACCATTTGCTTCCTAGGTCATTTTTGTTGTATATATTACCAAAGTTATATCTTAAAATCATTTAGTTTGCATATATGTTAAAGAAAAATGAAATTGAAAGTATGAAAAATGAGTTGGAATGAAGAAATTACTTGATTAGTCGACTGCCCAAAAGAGCAGTCAACTGCTCTATGTGTCGGGGCTTTCTGGAAATATTTTTCGCTTGAGAATTTGAGTTACATATATGGCAGTCGACTGCCCTAAAGGGCAGTCCACTGCCCCAAGAAAAATTACATTCTGTTTTGAAAAAACACTAGGGAAGTCGACTCCCTTTCTCGGGCATCCGACTTCCCATTCTGGAAACTCAAAAAACATGTCCGTTGGACATGTTTCTTCATTCCAAAAGTCATGATTCTTCATTCAAATGATGTCTAATCATGAAAGGGTGTTTACAACACCATTTTGAGTCTATAAATACTTTCACTTTCATGGAATTTAACATACAATCTTCTACATTCTTTCACTCAAAATCAAATTCTCTTCTTGCACTCTTTTTCTTGGGTTTGGTTCAAGTGAGTTCAAGAGAGAAACTCAAAGTGCAATTGAATTTCTCTTGGAGTAGGCATTGTATCCTGGGAACAACGTTTCCTGAACCATTTGCACCAGTGTGGGGAAACTATTGTTCTTAAGATAGCTTCCTGAAAGTGCCTTGCCTACCAAATTTCTTCTTTAACTTGTTTGCAGCACCACACTAAGAAGTTTTTCAATACAACAATTTAAGAACAATAGTATTTCAAGATGGCGACTCCTGCATTCAAGCCTCATGTTTATGAAGTGGAGAAACTAGAAAGGTTCAATGGCCTGAATTACAAGAGGTGGAGCATGAAGATATACTATCAAGTCAGTCTTTTGAAGGTTGCTTATGTTCTTCATGAGTACTACCCCCAAAAAGAAAGCAATGATGGACAACTTACAGCAAAACAACAAAAATGGCTTGAAGATGACTACATTTGCAGACTTTCAATACTTCAAGCACTCAACAACTCACTCTTCAATGTATTCCATAAACACAACACAGCATTGGAGTTATGGCGTGCAATTGAGAAGAGGTACGAGAATGAAGATGCTGGAAACAAGTCCTTCCTTGTGAATAGGTATGTAGACTTTAAAATGATAGACTCTAAACCTGTCATTGATCAAGTAAATGCATTGAATGATATTGCTACTGAATGCAATGATGCTGGAGAACCAATTTCTGAGACTTTCCAAGTGTCTACCATAATTGGTAAACTTCCTCCTTCTTGGAAAGATTATCAAAGGTATTTGAAACACAAGAAGAAGTCACTTACCTTGGATGAATTGGTGAAGCATATCCAGATTGAAAGTGCAGCCCGTACAAGAGATGAAAAGGACAATAATGTGCATAACATTGAAGGTCCTAATGAGAACAAAACTGAAAGTGAGAAGAAAACTCACCAGAACAAGAGACAGAAAAACTCTTCAAAGAAAAAGGGAAAGTTCAACAAGTTTGATAAGAACTTCAAAAAGAAGAAAGGCCCTTGCTATGTATGTGGAAAGAATGGCCACATTGCAAAAGAATGCCACTTCCGGAAAGGTAAGAAAAGTGAGGCGAATCTTGTGATTGAAGATGACATGGTTGCAATGGTTACCGAAATTCTTATGGTTGAAAACCAAGAGGATTGGTGGATCGATTCTGGAGCAACTTGTCATGTCACTCCATTTAGAGATGTTTTCAAGACATATGAAGAGATAAATGAGGACAAATCAGTCTTCATGGGGAACTCTTCAACTTGCAAAATTGTTGGCAAAGGGACAATCAAACTTGCTTTGACTTCAGGAAAAATTTTGACATTACAAGATGTGTATCACATCCCAAACCTTAGGAAGAGTTTAATTTCTGTGAAGAAACTTGATGACCATGGATTTAAGGTTGTGTTTGATTCTCAAAAGGTGATCATTTCTAAGAAAGGATCATTTGTTGGGAAGGGATATGCTAAAGACCATATGTATGTTCTCAATATCAATAAAAGTTCTTTGAATTATGCTTATGTTGTTGATATGAATGATTCTAATTGTTTGTGGCATTATAGATTAGGACATATTGGCATGAATGCATTAAATAGAATGTCATCTCATGATTTAATTCCTAAGTCTTCTACCATTTTAAGTACTAAAACTTGTGAGTGTTGTGCACAAGCAAAGATTTCAAAAATCCCTTTTAAATCAGTTTTTAAAACTAATTCTTTGTTAGAACTAGTACATATTGATTTATGTGATAATAATGAAATTATTACTAGAGGTGGAAAAAGATATTTTGTTACTTTTATAGATGATTTTTCAAAATATACTTATGTTTATTTACTAAAAACTAAAGATGAAGCATTTGAAAAATTCAAGATTTTTAAAGAAGAAATAGAAAACTTGACAAATAGAAAAATTAAGAAACTTAGATCCGATAGGGGTGGAGAATTTCTTTCAAATGAGTTTTATGACTTTTGTAAGAAACATGGAATAGTAAGAGAAGTTTCTGCTCCTAATACTCCACCATAAAATGGAGTAGCGGAAAGAAAGAATAGATCATTACTTGAAATGGTAAGTGCTATGCTTTTACATTCAAATTTGCCTTTGAATTTTTAGGGTGAAGCACTCTTTACTGCTTGTTACATCTCAAATAGAGTTTTACATAAAGGTTTTGATAAATCTCCCTATGAGTTATTAAAAGGAAGAAAGTCTAATATAAATTATTTTAAAGTGTTTGGATGCATTGCATATGTTCTTGATGCTACAAATAAGAGACCTAAGATAGGAAGTAAGGCAATCAAATCTATATTTCTTGGTTATGCTTTAGGAAGTAAAGCATGTAGATTTCTTAATCTTAAAACTAATAGTGTTTTTGAATCTATTCATGCAATTTATTTTGAGCATTTGACAATTAAAGATGCTAGTAGTCATGAATTAGAGAAAGACTTGTCAAATGAATTAATTGTTCATGAGCATGCTATTGATGATATATCTCCACATGATAGTGAAAATCATAATCATGCAAATACATCTAATGCATGTAGTGATATTGAGTTAAGAAGAAGTAAGAGGAAAAGAATTGAAAAAGATTTAGGACCAGGCATGTATACTTACTTGTTAGAAGAGGATCCTAAAACTTTTCAAAAAGCCATGAACATGAAAGATGCCATGTTATGGAAGAAAGCTATGGATGATGAAATTAAATCTATACATGAGAACAATACATGGTCTTTAGTGGATCTACCTCCTAACACTAAACCTATTGGCACCAAATGGGTTTTAGAAAAGAAACTCAAAACCGATGGGAGTATTGATAAATACAAGACAAGGTTGGTAGCCAAAGGTTATAGTCAAAAGGAAGGTTTGGATTATTTTGAAACATTTTCACCGGTCACCAAGTTTGCTTCAATAAGGGTGATGTTTGCTATTGCTTCAATCTACAATCTTGAAGTACATCAAATGGATGTAAAGACAGCCTTCCTCAATGGTGATCTAGATGAAGAGATCTATATTCATCAACCGGAAGGATATGTAGTTCAAGGACAAGAACACAAGGTATGTAAACTCAACAAGTCTCTTTATGGTCTTAAACAAGCACCTAGGCAATGGTATAAGAAATTTAAGAAAGAAGTTAAAAAGTTTGGTTTAAAAGTAGTAAAGCTGAAAATTGTGTCTTTATTAAAGTCACAAATGATAGTAAAGTATTAATTACTCTTTATGTTGACGATTTACTTATTTTTGGTACAAATATATATTGCATCAATGAAACTAAGTCATATTTAACTAATGCATTTGATATTAAAGACTTAGGTGAAGTTGATGTTATATTAGGTGTTAAGGTTTATAGGAAGAATGGTAAGTTTATTCTTTCACAATCACATTACATAGAAAAATTACTTAGGAAGTTTAACCACTTTGATAGCAAACCTTGCAAAACACCTATAGATCCATATCACAAGTTAGTACCTAATCAAGGAGAACCAGTAAATCAAAAGGAGTATGCAAAAATTATTGGTAGTTTGATTTATGCTATGAATTATACAAGACCGGACATTGCATGTGCAGTTGGTATATTGAGTAGATTTACTAGTAATCCTAGTAATGAGCATTGGCATGAATTAAGTAGATTGTTGAGATATTTGAAGCATACTTTATATTATGGCTTGCACTATAAATGTGAAACTTCAGTTCTAGAATGTTATAGTGATGCTAATTGGGCTTCAGATAAAAGAAGTTCCAAATCAACAAGTGGTTGGTTATTCACCATAGGTGGTGCTATTGTTTCTTGGTCTTCTAAGAAACAAACTTGTGTGGCTTTATCAACAATGGAATCTGAGTTCATTGCTATGTCACATGCCACCAAGGATTTACTTTGGTTTAAAAGGTTTTTAAGGGGAATACCTTTTATTGAGAGAACCAAAGGACCAGTCACTTTATATTGTGACAATAAAGCTGCAATTTACAACACAAAGAATGATAGGTTGTCTAATAATAGCAAGCATATAGCTATGAGATACAACCATGTGAGAAGTATTGTAAAGAAAGGTAAGGTAAATTTAGAATATCTACCTACCGAGCAAATGTTAGCTGATCCCCTAACTAAACCGTTATCGGGAGATAAGATTGCTAACACTATGAGAGGTATGGGATTACTATCAGTTACTAGAGATGATCTTGATTGATTCCAACTCTATCTCATTGATGTCACTAAGGAAATTGATCCTTTAGGTTTAAAGGATAATCTCCTCATTTGATGATCTTTGTGTATGAGAGTTCAAAAGGCATTCAATCATGAATCATCCAAGGAACTCATATATGAGATATATGATATTCCCAATGCATCACTTCTTGGAATAGTGGGGGTATATAAATTAAAGACTATTCCTAATAAGATCCCATATCTAGATGCATTGTTAATCATAATGATTGGTTGGATTAAAATCCATAATTGACTTATAGCTCTTGTGAGTGGAGTGTTTGTAAAAAAGGAAGATTGTGATGCACTCTTGATAAGTTTTCCTATGCAAGTAGAGAAGTGAGAGGACGCTTCTTATGGATTTTCGGTTAATCCTAGAGTACTTGCTAACATAGGATAAAAGCGAAGTCCCATGACAAAAATGCGCTGCCCTATTTGAGGAACTCACGAACCAATGTAAGGGGTGAATATGTTTCCTAGAGTTTCATATTCAATCTAAAGGTTCAAGCCTTGGCCACCTTTAGATATACACCATACATAAGAACCAACTTGCATCTTTCTTAGGATTGCATAAAATTGCATACATTTGTATACTTTGGTAATAAGTGGGGGATTGTTGTATATATTACCAAAGTTATATCTTAAAATCATTTAGTTTGCATATATGTTAAAGAAAAATGAAATTGAAAGTATGAAAAATGAGTTGGAATGAAGAAATTACTTGATTAGTCGACTGCCCAAAAGAGCAGTCAACTGCTCTATGTGTCGGGGCTTTCTGGAAATATTTTTCGCTTGAGAATTTGAGTTACATATATGGCAGTCGACTGCCCTAAAGGGCAGTCAACTGTCCCAAGAAAAATTACATTCTGTTTTGAAAAAACACTAGGGAAGTCGACTCCCATTCTCGGGCATCCGACTTCCCATTCTGGAAACTCAAAAAACATGTCCGTTGGACATGTTTCTTCATTCCAAAAGTCATGATTCTTCATTCAAATGATGTCTAATCATGAAAGGGTGTTTACAACACCGTTTTGAGTCTATAAATACTTTCACTTTCATGGAATTTAACATACAATCTTGTACATTCTTTCACTCAAAATCAAATTCTCTTCTTGCACTCTTTTTCTTGGGTTTGGTTCAAGTGAGTTCAAGAGAGAAACTCAAAGTGCAATTGAATTTCTCTTGGAGTAGACATTGTATCCTAGGAACAACGTTTCCTGAACCATTTGCACCAGTGTGGGGAAACTATTGTTCTTAAGATAGCTTCCTGAAAGTGCCTTGCTTACCAAATTTCTTCTTTAACTTGTTTGCAGCACCACACTAAGGAGTTTTTCAATACAACAATTTTCTCATAAATTTAGTTTTTCTTTCTTCTTCATTTCCATGCCAAAGTCAGCCAATTTTATTGACTTTTATTCTAGCCCTCACCACATTCGGTTAACACATTAATCAATTTCCATTTTCATTTTCGGTTTCAGCCTACCTTTATGCTCGGTTTTCAACTTTTAGACACCATTTTTCACTTCTTAATTTCTATGGCTAACCGAGAACATAATCCTCTGTTTATACATCATTTTCTTTTCCATGTTCACTCTTATTTTTCACATGTCAGCCACGCCACACAGCAACTACAAAGCAGAATGCTTCCTCTATTCACGCTACCTACGCATCCAACAACAAAACACTTTCAGCCATTAACGCCACCACCAACCAGCAAGAAGTTTAGCCATATTGAATTGCTACTTGTTTTTATGCCATACTATATACATACACTTCACTTACTTAACAAATCATCACCATATACAAAAAATTAAATGCATGAAACGTTGGCTGTAAATTTCCTTACCTGTTTCATGCCACTGTCCAGTAGCAGGGGGACCTCATTTTGGGAGATTTTGGCTGAAATTCTTTGATGGTTGGGGAGTTATGGAGGTGAGGGTGAAGTTTTGGGAAGGGGCTTAACTGATTTGGTGATGAGAGGATGATGATTTTAAAGTTGAAGCATGAAGATCGATGGAGGAGGAAGCATGAAACGTTGGCTGAAGCAAAAAATGATTGAGGCGTGAAATCTCAGCTGAATAAATAATGGAAGTTGACTTTGTTACTACATTTTAATTGGTCATAACTTAATTTTAATTTATAAAAATTCTGATATATTTTAATTAAGTTAAGATAGCCTCCAAAATCACTTTATTTACTCACTTGCCACTGCATAGTCACTTTTCTGTTCCAGCCCATTTTTCATTTAAATTTTTCATTTATGTTAATTATTTCTTAAGCCAAATTATGGCTTATTTAATCAACCTTAACCACTCCTTAAGGAAAACAAATTTTGTCCTTGTACGACTTCAAAATTTTCCATTCTATCCCACATTAATTCAACATTTAGAAAATATTCAAAATTAATTAATTTATTTATTTAAAATTTGTAATTTTGTACATGTACACTACAAAATAACGGGTTCTCACATTTTCTCCTCACCTTAAGAAATTCGATCCTCCGAATTTCAATCGAACTACTCACTGGAACAGCTCTGGATACTTTTCTCTTATGAAACTTTCTAATTCTCATGTAGTTTGGAGTGGTACTGCCAGAGCACTTTCACTAAATGAATTGTCTTGGATCGTAACACTTTATCCTTACGATCCAGAATCCTGATAGGTCGTTCCATGTAACTCATATTTTCCTGTATCTCTAACGGTTCATATCGAATTACGTGAGATGGATCTGGATTGTACTTGCGAAGCATTGAAACATGGAATACATTGTGCACACCTGATAGCTCTAGTGATAGTGCTAATCGGTACGCCATGTTTCTGTTGCCCTCTAAGACCTATACCACAAGTGCATGGGTCGCGACAAGTAATAAAGTGATTTGTAGAGTATCGTTCCCACAAGGATTAGTTAGAATTGCTATAGCTACGTACTAAAATTGGTCATCCTAAGTTTATTCAAGCAAATGAACATTTTCAACATACTAATTGTTAAATTTCCTAAAATAAAACCTAAACTAAATATGCATGAAAATAAAAATAAAATTTGATTTAAAATTCAATAATAAAAAAAATAAACTAAATAAAACGCATGACATTAAGAAAGCAAAATTAAATTGATGATCATAAAATAAAATTTCTTAAAACTAAAATCTCAATTTAAACTAATACTAATAATTACTTATACTAATCTAATAAAATTAATTTACTAACAAAACAAATTAACACTAACACATTAATATACTATAATAATATGCTGTAAAACTAATATAACAATATAATAATGTATAATAAACTAAGCAACTATAAGAACCACTAAACTTGCATTAAATTCAAACAAAACAAAAGAGTGAAAATGCCCCTGCCATCGTTCATGAGCTGTGCCACCTCCTGCTTGCCTCTTCTGTTCAGCACACACATGCCACGCACACCACAGCTCTTCATAACTAGGCTTCCACGCAACAACAACACGTCCTGCCAGCAGATGACGTCCCAAGCGGCTACAGCAACTCAACGCCAATGCTCCTGCTTTAGCTTTGCCACGTTCAGCGCCTAACAGCAGTAATGGAACCACGTTCTGCCCCTGCAGCCTAGCAACCCAGAAATGCAGCAGACCCGTGAACCACCGGCATGCCTTCCTCGTGCCCAGCAACAGCAACGTCCCTTGCGGAAGCCAAGCACCAGTCCAGTAGGGAACAGCCAATCCCGATCAGTGCAAACAACAACGAGACAGAACAAGAAATAATATGCAGTAATACACAGCAGAAATTAAAGCATGAATTCTAAGGGATCGAATGATGAACACGTTAAGCAGAGCAAAGAAATATGATGCAGTTCAAAATTTAAGAAATCAAAAAAAAATTAATTTTAAACAATAATTAAGAAGAACTTAAGGTCAAATACAATACTAGAACAATAAAACCGTAAACTAAATATAAAACAAACAGAGCATGGAAAGAGCAAGAAGAGAAACTGTAATTTCATTGAATCTAAATTTAAGACAATTGTAGTTTGATATAAAACTTGACTGCTTCAAATGAAACTAAATAAACAAAGACAAATAAAAAAATAAAACCAAAACTAACGAAAGAAAAAGAAACATGGCAAGAACGTTGGAGAAGCTTTGGCCATTGTCACCAGCCTCTTCTCCACCTCAAGCTTGTCGCGCCAGCTAGCAGCAAAAGAGTAAACTAATAAACTGAAAACTACTCCTAATCTTCGAAGAAAACAACAAAGAAAAGAACAATGGTAGTAACAGATGGTGAGAATCGGCTCCTATCACCAGCCTCCTCTCTACCTCAAGCTTGTCGCAGCTTCATCCTTTTTTGTTGTTAAAGGTAGGGTTCCCTTCAAGTCTTGGGCTGCCTCCTTTCCTTCACTTTGGGCTCTTCAAATTTTTGGGCAGCTACATCCATGGGCTACACCTTTCTTTGGTGTCCTTGTTGATGCCTAATCCATGATTGAATACTACTTGGGCTTGCATAGTTGGGCTTGCATGAGAAAAGATCAAGATATTAAAGTGGTTTTGGATTTGAAATGTTTTAGGATTGTGAGTTTTGATATTTGAGATGGGCATAAAAAATGCTTGGGCTTTATGTGAGAATAGAATAGGTTAAGGTGGGTTATAGTAGGATAAGGGTTTAAGGGTTTCTAATAGGAAAATTAGTTTAGGTAAAATTTATGGTTTAGAAAAAAAATAATTTAGAGGTAAGGTGGTAGGAATAGGATTTGGGGTTTGGAAAAGGCTAAGACTATGGATTTTAGGGGTTAAACACCAAATCCAAATATTTTTCCTTAATTTTCTCATTATTCTCGAAATTCCTACACATGAAAACAATTTAATTAAAATGGGAG
The DNA here is from genome assembly GCA_032173925.1 of Heritiera fomes. NCBI lineage: Eukaryota > Viridiplantae > Streptophyta > Magnoliopsida > Malvales > Malvaceae > Heritiera > Heritiera fomes. The sequence goes on along the minus strand of JAPDPM010000001.1, from coordinate 18,773,713 downwards.
AAAATTATATTAAAATTCCAAAATTCAAGCAAAATTGATGCAATAAAATACTCTAAAAATGTCTATTTTAGAGACTTATCACACCCGCAGACTTAATATTTTGCTTGTCCTCAAGCAAAACAATTTCAAAACATGTAAGAGATAACATTTACTTGATAGATTTATACCCCATATACACCTCATAGAAAGAGTACTGATCTAATCTAAGGAAAAATCACAATTATTGATCAACATAGAGTTTCCACCAATCACATGTCCAAGTCCTAATTAGATTCTCCGTGTGTGTGTGAAGTGTCCATTACATATCAAAGTATACATATCCGGATAAGATTATGCAAGCATGAAAAGCACAGTCCCTAAAGCATGAACAATCCCATAGGTTTGCTTTTCACTTCTCTCTCCACTAATGTAGCCATACTCAATCAAGAATCAATGAGACTTCTTTAAGCTTGTAAAGTAAGGCTAGGGTTATTGTACGATAAAAGACAATTTAGGCTCAACAACCCCAAATCATGCATTACACTCTAGGATCTTTATGTTTCGAGCTTCAATTAACTCCCCCAAACTGTTTTCTTCTTACTTTATTATACAATTTATTCTATTTTTGTATTTTTTTATTTTCATTCATTTTCTTTTCTTTTTTTTTTCTTCTTCTTCTTTTTTTTTGTTTTCATTTTCAATTTTTTTTTATATCCTATCTATCTACCCAAATCTGTACATAGCTCATGATATATCCTACTAAAACACATGCTTTGAGGGTAAGGGATAGGAAAGTGTATTTATTTGGCTAAAGGAAATTAACTTGTAGGTGTATAAACAAAAATAGGCTAGTTTGGCACAAAGGGGTGACTAAGGGCAAGTATGTCCAAGGTTAGCTTGAAAAGCTCAAATGATACAAGGATGGCTTAAATCATTTTCCTAACTAAGCATGGGCTCAAAATTTCGCCTTGAGAGAAGATCAAACAAATTCTAGGATATGCTCACAGTTTCAAAGACAAATACAATCCCATTTTCACATAATCCTTCTCTAAATATGTATACAAATCTATGATCAAGACATAGTGCATAAAGGTGGAAAAACCATAATCAGAACAAGGCAAGTTCAAGAATTCAACTCATGCTTCTCAATAATCATGCTTTTCCAAAGATCAGAATCAATCTCAATCATAAACTCAATCATGGGGACATGGGAAATAACCAAATCAAGCACAATATATCTCAAGGCAAAACATTTAAAGCTAAAAAAGTTTGAAAATTTTTGGAATTTTTGAAAAAGTTTAGCTCAAATTTCCTTCCCCCCAAACTTGAAGTGCACATTGTCCTAAATGTGTAAGTGATTCAAGAATTCAAAAAAAGATAGAAGGAAACTCCCCTGAATTTTCTGTTGAAGCTCAACTGCATGCCCAAAAATTTGCTTTACTGCTCCCCCAAACTTAGACTCAAACCTACAAAATAGAAAGAAAAAGAAATTAAAGCTATGAAATACTAACACTAAGCTAATCAAAGAAAGAAACAACTAATAAACTACTAAAAAGCTAGGGTTGCCTCCCCAGAAGCGCTTGATTTATAGTCATCAGCTTGACTATCTCTGTCCTCCTTCATGGTGGCTTGAATGGTCTGAAGATGGATGGATGTACATAATGCACCACCATGGAAGGTGACTCCATCAGATATTTTTCTTCAAAGAACTTCACTCCACAATCTTCTAAGATATAACCCACTGAATTCTCTTGTGGAAAGTTCCATGAAGAAATAATGAAGGATGCCTCTTGATGTTTCTTGTCAACCTCTAGAACTTGAACTTTAATCATAAGCCCTTCCTCTTGGACTTCTTCCTCATCTTTACTATTCTCCATTTCTTTTTCATCACCCACACTTTCATTTTCAATAAACTCAGGTGATGGAGACTTTTCAATTTCTTCACTCAACACCTCTTACTGCAGTGCTTGCAGAGGAGCTTGATGAGAAAGGCCATAGGTCTTTGTAAGCTCCGAAGGAGGTGATGAAAGCTTCTCATATTTGCTTAAGGAATAGCTCGGATGACTCACCCAACTCAGATTGATAGGACAATTCTCAATGGTATGACTCCCTTCACATATCTCACAGGAAATAAAAGGACTCAAGTAAACTTTCCCAAGCAAGGTGGCTTCGGGAGAAGATAAGGTCTTAATAAGATCAAGCTCTTGTTTGTTGATGATCTTCCCTGATATATCTCTCTCATACTGCTATTGGAAGTCATTGGAAGCAATTACCTCTATCAATTCATATGCTTCCTCAACAGACCTTCCCATAAGTGCTCCACCTGCTACTGCATCAACTACTACTCTCGATGAATCATCCAAACCATTATAGAAACTTTGAATTTGTAGCCACATGGTAATCCACGAGAAGGACATCTCTTAATCAAGTCCTTAAACTTTTCCCATGCTTCACAAAAAGGCTCAAAGTCATATTGCTCGAAGGATAAAATTTGATTCCTCATCTTCGCCATATACTCAGGTGAAATGAATCTAGCTAAGAACTTATTAGCCAAATCATCCCACGTACAAATAGAATGATGAGGAAGTGACCGTAGCCAATCCTTTGCCTTATCTCGGAGTGAGAATGAAAAGAGTCTCAATCGAATGGCGTCATCAAAAATACCATCGTACTTGCATAAGTCACATATCTCCAAGAATTTGACAAGATGAGCATATGGATCTTCACTAGGCAAACCTCCAAACTGAACTGAATTCAAGATCATTAGGATGAAGTATGGCTCAATCTCAAAGCTATCAGCTTCGATTTCGGGCTTCCTAATGCTTGAATGTATTACAGACACACGAGGCATGATGTAGTCTCTCAAGGTTCTAGGCTCTGCTAGATTTGCCATGGTTCCTCGTAAAAGAACAGAATTAAAATATTAGAGGAAGAAATATTTACAAAAATAAGAAAAAGAAAAGGCTTGAACTAAACCTAGACATGATTGATTCCAATATTAGCTAAAAACAACCTAGACTAATCCCCAGCAACGACGCTAAAAACTTGTTGCTCTCTAAGACCTATACCGCAAGTGCACGGGTCGCGACAAGTAATAAAGTGATTCGTAGAGTATCGTTCCCACGAGAATTAGTTAGAATTGCTATAGCTAAGTACTAAAATTGGTCATCCTAAGTTTATTCAAGCAAATGAACATTTTCAACATACTAATTGTTAAATTTCCGAAAATAAAACCTAAACTAAATATGCATGAAAATAAAAATAAAATTTGATTTAAAATTCAATAATAAAAAAAATAAACTAAATAAAACGCATGACATTAAGAAAGCAAAATTAAATGAATGATTACAAAATAAAATTTCTTAAAACTAAAATCTCAATTTAAACTAATACTAATAATTACTTATACTAATCTAACAAAATTAATTTACTAACAAAACAAATTAACACTAACACATTAATATACTATAATAATATGTTGTAAAACTAATATAACAACAATATAATGTATAATAAACTAAGCAACTATAAGAACCACTAAACTTGCATTAAATTCAAACAAAACAAAAGAGTGAAAATGCCCCTGCCATCGTTCATGAGCTGTGCCACCTCCTGCTTGCCTCTTCTATTCAACACACACATGCCACGCACACCACAACTCTTCATTACTAGGCTTCCACGCAACAACAACACATGTCCTGCCAGCAGATGACGTCCCAAGCGGCTACAACAACTCAATGCCGATGCTCCTGCTTTAGCTTTGCCACGTTCAGCACCCAATAGCAGTAATGGAACAACGTTTTGCCCCTGCGGCCTAGCAACCCAGAAACGCAGCAGACCCGCGAACCACCGGCATGCCTTCCTCGTGCCCAGCAACAGCAACGTCCCTTGCGAATGCCAAGTACCAGTCCAGTAGGGAACAGCCAATCCCGATCAGTGCAAACAACAACAAGATAGAACAAGAAATAATATGCAGTAATGCACAGCAGAAATTAAAGCATGAATTCTAAGGGGTCGAATGATGAACATGTTAAGCAGAGCAAAGAAATATGATGCAGTTCAAAACTTAAAAAATTAAAAAAAAATTAATTTTAAACAATAATTAAGAAGAACTTAAGGTCAAATACAATACTAGAACAATAAAATCGTAAACTAAATATAAAACAAACAGAGCATGGAAAGAGCAAGAAAAGAAACTGTAATTTCATTGAATCTAAATTTAAAACAATTTGTAGTTTGATATAAAACTTGACTGCTTCAAATGAAACTAAATAAACAAAGAAAAATAAAAAAAAAAACCAAAACTAAAGAAAGAAAAAGAAACATGGCAAGAACGTTGGAGAAGCTTTGGCCATTGTCACCAGCCTCCTCTCCACCTCAAGCTTGTCGCACCAGCTAGCAGCAAAAGAGTAAACTAATAAACTAAAAACTACTCCTAATCTTCGAAGAAAACAGCAAAGAAAAGAACAATGGCAGAAACAAATGGTGAGAATCGGCTCCTGTCACTAGCCTCCTCTCCACCTCAAGCTTGTCGCAGCTTCATCCTTTTTTGTTGTTAGAGGTAGGGTTCCCTTTAAGTCTTGGGCTGCATCCTTTCCGTCACTTTGGGCTCTTCAAATTTTTGGGCAGCTACATCCATGGGCTACACCTTTCTTTGGTGTCCTTGTTGATGCCTAATCCATGATTGAATACTACTTGAGCTTGCATAGTTGGGCTTGCATGAGAAAAGATCAAGATATTAAAGTGGTTTTGGATTTGAAATGTTTTAGGATTGTGGGTTTTGGTATTTGAGATGGGCATAAAAAATGCTTGGGCTTTATGTGAGAATGGAATAGGTTAAGGTGGGTTATAGTAGGATAAGGGTTAAAGGGTTTCTAATAGGAAAATTGGTTTAGATAAAATTTATGGCTTAGAAAAAAAATAATTTAGAGGTAAGGTGGTAGGAATAGGATTTGGGATTTGGAAAAGGCTAAGACTATGGATTTTAGGGGTTAAAAACCAAATCCAACCATTTTTCCTTGATTTTCTCATTATTCTCGAAATTCCTACACATGAAAACAATTTAATTAAAATGGGAGAAAATTATATTAAAATTCCAAAATTCAAGCAAAATTGATGCAATAAAATACTCTAAAAATGTCTATTTTAGAGACTTATCAGTTTCCAACACGATCCAAGATCTTGAATGGTCCGATGTAACGAGGACTCAGTTTTCCTTTCTTGTCAAATCTCATAATGCCTTTAGATGGGGAAACTTTTAGAAATACATAATCACCTGGTGAGAACTCGAGTGGTAAACGTCTTGTATCCGCATAACTCTTTTGCTGACTTTGTGCTGTACGAGGTCTTGCACATATCATTTGTACATCCTGTGAGGCTCGCTCTACCAATTTGGGAGCTAACAACTTCCGGTCTCCCACTTCTTCCCATGTAATTGGAGATCTACATCGTCTACCATATAATGCCTCGTATGGTGCCATGCCGATGCTAGTGTGATAATTGTTATTATTTGCAAACTCGGTTAACGGCAAATGATAATCCCAGGAGCCTTTAAAATCTAACGCACACGCCCGTAACATATCCTCGAGCGTCTGTGTCACTCTCTTGGACTGTCCATCAGTCTGCGAATGAAAGGTGGTGCTGAAGTTCAACCGAGATCCCATGGCCTTCTGAAATCTCTCCCAAAAATGGGATGTAAACCAGGAGTCCCTATTCAATGTAATGCTCACTGGAACTCCGTGTAGCCTCACTATTTCCTGCACATACAAAGCGATAAGGACATTTAGAGGATTGGTAGATTTAATAGCTAGGAAGTGGGTGGACTTCGTCAACCTGTCAACTATTACCCAAATTGCATCATGCTGTTTTTGGGTCCTTGGTAAACCCATGATGAAGTCCAACGTAATATGCTCCCATTTCCAAGTAGGAACTGATAGATGCTGTAATAATCATGCAGCCTTTTGATGCTCGATCTTCACTTGCTGGCACGTGAGACATCTTGCTACAAATTCTGCGATGTCTTTCTTTATTTTCAGCCACCAATAAATCCTTTGTAGATTTTAGTACATTTTAGTGCTGTCAGGGTGTAGAGTGTACCTGGAGGTATAGGCCTCAATCAAAATCAGGTCTCTAAGTTGCTTATTATAGGTAACACAAATCTTGCCTCGAAATCTCATAATTTCGTCGATGCTAATCTCAAAATCAAATTGTACTCCCACCTGTACCAGACTAGCGACCGATCCACAGTAATCATCTGTCCTCTGAGTTTCTCTGATCTGATTTATCAACTCGGGCTCAATTCTGAAACCAGCAGTGAACCCATAACTCTCAAAGGATACCACACAAATGTCGAGGTTCAAGAACTACTCTAGTAGCTCATGTTCCCTGAACATCATATAATATACCATCGCTACATGCTTTCGGCTCAGAGCGTCTGCCACCATGTTCGCTTTCCCTGGGTGGTATAGTATCTCACAATCATAGTCTTTAAGCAATTCCATCCATCTCCGCTGTCTCATATTAAGCTCATGCTGCGAGAATAAGTATTTCAGACTCTTATGGTCTGTATAAATCTAAAAAGTCTCATCGTATAAGTAATGCCGTCAAATCTTCAATGCAAACACCATAGCAACCAGCTCCAGATCATGAGTCTGGTAGTTCTTCTCATGCTCTTTAAGCTATCTAGATCCATATGCAATAACCTGATCATGCTTCATTAATACACATCCTAATCCCTGAGCGGAAGCATCTGTGTATACTGCAAAACCACTTGTTTCTGTAGGAAGAGCTAACATTGGAGCTGTCGTAAGTCTCTGCTTCAGTTCTTGAAAACTGCGCTCACACGCTTTTGTCCATTCGAACTTCACATCCTTTTGTGTAAGTCGCGTTAATGGAGCAGCAAGTCTGAAAAATCCCTCAACGAACTGACAGTAATATCGGGCTAGACCTAGAAAACTCCTGATCTCTGTTATTGTCTCAGGTCTCTTCCACTGTACTATAGCTTCAATCTTGGACGGATCTACTGACACCCCGTCCTTCGAGACTCCGTGACCCAGAAATACAATATGATCTAGCCAAAAATCACACTTACTGAGTTTAGCATAAAGCTTTCGGTCCCAGAGGGTCTGCAAGACTATATGGAGATGCTGCTCGTGCTCCTCGGGAGACATAGAATATACCAAAATATCATCAATGAATACGATCACAAACTGATCGAGATATGGCTTAAATACCTCATTCATCAAACTCATGAATGCTGTTGGGGCATTAGTCAGTCCGAACGGCATCACCAGGAACTAGTAGTGTCCATATCGAGTTCGAAATGCCGTCTTAGGCACATCCGACTCTCGAATCTTAAGCTAATGATAACCTGATTGGAGATATATCTTTGAAAATATGTGAGCACCCCTCAACTGATCAAACAAATCATCAATCCTGGGCAGGGGATATTTATTCTTAATAGTCATCTTATTCAACATTCGGTAATCGATACACAACCGTAAACTACCATCTTTCTTTCGGACGAATAATACTGGTGCACCCCACGGAGACACGCTGGGATGTATAAATCCCCTATCCAGCAATTTCTGGAGCTGCTTCTTAAGCTCCTCTAACTCCGATAATGCCATCCGATACGGGGGTTTAGAAATAGGTTTCGTACTGGTTACCAAGTCAATGGTAAACTTAATCTCCCGATCTGGTAGCAACCCAGGTAAGTCTTCCGCAAGTACGTCCGGGAAATCCTTGACCACAGGAATCTCATGTAGCTCTAGATGTCTCTTCTCTATGTCCTCCACACATGCTACAAAACCTTTAATACATCACATACACATTCACACAGTTTAGTAACACATCACTTTTATTATTAATTATCATAAAGCTTTACAATATATTTCTCGAGTTAGGAGAAGGTTACAAACTTAGTATAATAGTCTATATTTACATGATTTGCAGCTAACCAATTCCTACCTAATATCACATCAAAATCATACAACATTAACAAAATTGGGTTAGCTGTAGTTTCCTTCTCGCCTATTTTAACTTTACAATCTCTATATACAATATCAGTAACTTGAGACTCTCTAAAAGGAGTATTTACATACAATGTATACCCTAACTGCTCTGGCTTTACTGGGACTTCGTTAGAGCAACTAAGAGATATAAATGAATGAGCAGAACCAGAATCGATTAATGCAAGCACAGGTATGTCGAAAATATAGATTTTTACCTTTAATGATGTCCGCGGATGCATCAACAGTCTCCTGATCTAATGCGTACACCCATCCCTGAACCATGGGCTTTTTACCCTTCTCTGCTGCTATCGCCAGTCTAGGCTGAGAGGGTGTTGCTCTCCCCGATTCTGTCGGAGCTATTGGTGCCAGTGTCGATGATGGAAGGGTTGGGGCTAGTGTGGTAGATGCAACTGCCTCTCTGAGCATGGGGCAATCTCTCACTAAATGTCCCGCCTGCCTGCATCTAAAACAAGCCCTGGTCGACATGTGGCAAGGTCGAGTACCATGCGATCGTCCACACCGATCACATCTGGTCATGGTACCCCTCGTCGCAGAAGCAGGACCAGTAGTAGTAGGAGTTGTAACGGTCGATCTTGTGAATCGCCCCTCTGAGATCTAGATACCGAAAGGTCTGGCTCTCTTATGCTGCTTTCTACCAAATCTATCGTCCGTGCCCCTCTTCGCTTTACCTTTACCTTTAACCTTCCCCTTACCCACGAACTCTGGTTGATACTACTCGAAGTCCTGTTCACAAAGCTGTGCTCGTCGAGCCACCTCATCATAGGTCCGAATATCAAAAGGAGCCAACTTAGACCGAATAGACGGTCTTAACCCAGCCTTGAACATGTCGATCTTATGCCGCTCGTTAATACTATTCAGTGGATCGAACCTGCTAAGTGTGGTAAATCGAGACTCATACTGGTCCACTAACTTGCTCCCCTGAATCAAATCTATAAACTCTTGTTGAAGCTTCTTCTAAGCAATATCGGGGATGTATTGGTGGGGGAAAGCCTCAACAAATATGTCCCATGTAATCACTGGATGCTGGGCGGAGAGTACCGTCTAAGTAGACTTCCACCAGTGTTCCGCATCATCACTCATCTAGAACACCACTAGTCCGACTCGCTCTGTATCAAAACATCTCATAACCTTGAAAAGTTTCTCTACCGCTATAATCCACTACTCCGCCACTAATGGATCTCCGTCACCTTTAAACTTTGGTGGATTTAGCTTAGTAAATGACTGTACTAAAGTCACATCACAGTAAAGCTCTATATCCTATGGCGGCTGTACTAGTGACAGTGGTACAGGCTGAGCTTGTGGTGTTGGCTACAGTGCTGGCTGTGGCTCAGGAGTAGATTGCACAAGGGGTGGTGGAGGTGGTGCAATAGGTGGAACCACTAGGGCAACAAGTAGCGTGTTCTCTCTCTCTTTCTGCCCCGGTCGATAGCTCTGTCAGCGTGATACATGACGATAAAATCAGCCAACATGCACTCTATCCTGGACATCCGAGTATCTGGACTCTCGAGCTGCGAAGGATGAGCCGGTCTTGGGGCGGGCTTTGGTTCAGGCTCTGGTGTCTGAGGTTCCGGAATCTGCTCCGCCCTACCTCGACCTCGACCCCTATATGCACGAGTCATTCGTTGTTTACTCATATCTACACCACATAATGATTTATTGAACTTTGGTTAGTGACACGTTATATATTCAGACTCAACAATACTATCGGGGATGTAATCATTTTATTCTATCAGTAAGATATCGACAGACATCAGGCCAACATTGCTCTGATACTAATAATTACTGTCACATCTCAAATACACAGTATTTTACAATTTTACAAGATTTCACAACACATGAATAGGTTGGGCTGCCTGCGATATCTTATTTTCCACGTTTAATCCATTAAAAGTACAATACCAGTAATTTTAATATAAATACCGAGAATACATAGTTACATATTTTATTCTGTAATTTACACTTACATCCCTCAATTTATTATAACATCGTAGTATTGTAAATCAAAAGTCTGAACATATAACATAAAATGTTATACCTCCGGGATTTATAAGCACTGCCTCATGTGCTCAATACGCAGCCTCAAATGTGATAACCGCAAATTTTCTATTTTTGAAAATTAATATTAAAGAAAATAGGTAAGAAGAAATAAATAAATTAAAGTAAATAAATAAAATTTATTTACGAGAGGGAATATCGTTAAAATTCCCGAAATTGATGAAGTGAAGAAGTAGAGAAAATTAAATTGAATAAAATTGAGGAAATTTAATTTGGATAATGGAAATCCAAATTAAATGAAATAAAATGCGTATATTATATATTTATATAATTAGATTATATAAATATATTTTGATACATTTTTATAAGAATACATATGTATATAAATATGATATTTTATGTATATATATAAATATATACATATATAAGAAAAGTAAATATTATTTTATCAAATATATATATATATATTGTAATACAATATATATCTATAAATACATATATATATATATATATGAAAAATATATTAATTCAAATTAAAATTATATATATGTATTTTGTGTATAAAATATATATATGTGTTATATTATGTTTGTATATATTATACAAATATAATATGGTATATTATATTAATATAATATAGTATATTGTATTATATACAAAAAAAAAGAAAGAGAAATGAAACAGAAACGGGAAAATGGGATCCCGTTTCTGTCAAAAACACAGATTCACGCCGCCCCCGCCAGCGGCCGCCGGAGAAGGAAAGGAGAGAAGGGAGAAAGAGCGACGTCGCCGGCGAGAGGAGAAGCAAACGACGGTGGCCGGCGACGGAAAGAAGAAAAGAAACGGAAAGAAAATGAAACAGAAACCGGCGGAACCGAGAGGAGAAAAGGAAAAAAGATACGGCGGTGCCGGCGGAATTGGTCGCCGCCACTGCCACTGAAGCATCGCCGGGGAAAGAGGAAGAGGATGGAGGCCACGGTTGAGGCAGAGAACGGCGGAGGAAGGCCGGCGAAGAGCGGAAGAAACCGAAGCTAAATCGAGTCGATCCGCCGCCGTGCCGCCGATCCAGAGCAAACGGAGGCCACCGGTAGTTTTGTTGTGCCGTCGGCCAGCTGTGGAGCCCTTGAACCGCCGGAGAACCAGCCGCCGGCGAGGAACCGGCGAGGAAGGGAGCTGACCGGTCTGACGGGAAGGAAAAAGAAAAAGAAAAGAAAAAGGAAAAAGAAAAAGAAAAAGAAAAGAAAGAGAAAGAAAAGAAAAGAGAAAAAGGAAGAAAGAAAAGAGGAAAAAGAAGAAAGAGGGAGAAAAAGGAGAATTTTGGAAATTACGAGAAATCTCGAGAATTCGGAAACCCGGGAATTACGGGAAACGGTAAGAAATCTCGGAAAGTGATAAATTATTTAAATAATTTATTTATTTAAATAATTATGGAAAAATTCTAAAATTTAAAAATTAATTTCCAGAAAATTTCCTCGATAACCGAGATGATGGAATCGGGCGAGGTGAACACGGGCGTGACGAACGAGGCGATCGCCGACCCGGAAAAAGGTAAGGGATGCATGTGCAGCACTGTAAGGATATTCAGTCTGCATGATTTTAATTATGAAATATTTTATGAAAATATTTTATGAAGATATTGTGATGAATGATTGGTTGAAATTTGTGGTGATGCACTGGCTGGATTTTAAACTGTATTTTCCGTGCAGGAGGCTAGCCAATCGGCAGCCGTTATACTGTCGAAAAATTATTGAAAAATTCTCGAAAAATTACTAAAAATCATAATAAATGATTTTATTTCATAAGAAACGATTTTCAACAACGAAAATCGAGAAAAATGATTATTTTTCATAAAACATGAATATAACGCAATTCATTTTAAAATATTCATATTTTCGAGAATGGTGATAAGGAAATCACCGAAAAATCTCTTCGAGAATGGTGATAATGAAATCACCAAAAATTCTCTTGATATGTAAGTTACACGTAATACGAGATGGAAAATGAAAGGAAATAAAGTGAATATTTTTATATATATTTCTTAAATATTCACTAAATGGTTTTATAACCTTTATGGTTTTAAAATGATGAAATTATATATTTTTATAAATTCCATAAAGGTTTTCTGATGATGAAAAATATGGTTTTGAGACTAGATGGCATCCTATCATGCTGATATGTGATATGTGATATGTAACATGTGATATGTAATATGTGATATGTGATATGTAATATGTGATATGTGATATGTAGTCCCGGCCGACACCTGATCAGTGATCCGCCGAGGACAATTATAGACTATGGCCATAGATCTGACATGATTATTCATACCCTTCGGGGTCTATAGCATGATATGAGTGACGACCCAGTGGACGGGCTGGGCGTGTGTGCCTAAGTCTCCATATATGAAAATGTTTTATATGATATGTGATATGTGAAATGTAAATGTTTTACATGATATGTGAAATGTTAATGAAAGAGATTTACAGCATTTTACAGAATGCTTATTTCAGTACTGATTTTAGTACTACGAGATGATTTCATATGATATGTGATATGAACATGTAATATGTTTTCCAAAAAGGAAAAAGGAGGAAAATAAATCTAATATTCTTATTTTAATTTGTAAATTGAATATTAGATTTAAATGATACATATGATATACGAAAAGGATTTAATAGCGGATTTTGCTATTTAAAGTATTGTACTAATTATGGTTGTACAGTAAAATATGAATTGAGTTTTAAATGAGAATGATGAGAATTTAACTAATATTCTTTTCAAGAAAATATGAATATTAGTTATTTTATTTAAATGCTTTATTTCATAAAAGCATTATTTTGAAAAAGAATATGAAAATTTTACGGAATAAAAAGGAAAGGATTTGAATTTTAAAACAAGAAAGAATATTATTCTCTACAGTTGCTTCTAGGTTCCGGGACAAGCTAGGTATTTCAAAATACCTATCTTACTCCATCCGAATCCCTAGCCGACTGTAGTATCCTTCCTACATGTGAGCCTAGAGCCCATAGGAAAAATGAAAAAGATTTTCAGCATATAGGAAGCTGAATATCAAGTATGCATATAATTCCCTTACTGAGCCGTGGTTTGCTCACCCCCTTAATTTTAACATTTCAGGTTTTCGAAGACTGAGAGTTTAGCACTTAAAGGATTTTCGACTGCGCATTTGGGGACGATGTGGCAGGTCGATTTATTTAATAAGGTATGATCATTTATTTTCTGTATTTAGACTTATCGACAGTACTACTTTCTTATGAAATAGAAATCGGGGATGTAATTCATATTATAATTTAATATGAAATTGTGTATATGTAAAAGAAAAGTAAAGTATCGCAGACAGCCCAACCAAATAAGATGTATAGAATAAGGTGAAAAATAGGGTCACGGGCTGTGACATCAAATCCTCGGATGATATATTCCCAATGGTCACTAAAAATAATCTGGAGAGATAAAATATTGGAGTGAGCAAAACCACAGCTCATTAAGAGATTTGTATGCAAATCTTGATATCTAGAAGACTATATGCAATAAAATCTTTAATTTCCTATTTATAGCTGGCACACTATAAAGGAAATGATACTATAGTCGGCTGGGAAACTAAGATGGAGCATGGAAGATATTTTGAAATACCTGTCTTGTCCTAGGAACCCAGAGCGACCATAGGGAGTAAGAATTTTATTTAATACAAAATTCATTAAAATATTTATTGCATATAAAATATCATATGATTAAATAAAACAATTTAATCAATCATATGAAACACATTAGAAATTCATGTTGATTTCCACCATTGAAATCAATCACTTTAAACACATGTAGCAATAAAATACATTGTTCACATATTTCACAAAACAGTGATAAAACATCAAAATACCCAGTATACTTCCACATTTCTCACCAAATCAAATAATAACACGTAGACTAATAGTGGAGACCAGGCAACATGTGACGTCCTCGTCACTAACCAAATAGCAACTAATTTACTTCAAATAACAAATAAATCGATTAGTTTATCCGATGTCAATCTCCCTTACTCTTATGCTTTAGGCATTTCTATCAGAGTATAATATTTATTTTCACATGCATAAAATTTTTCATTTATAAACATGTGCCATATACACCAGGATCTCAAATATTCATACACCCTAATCCCCAACATATACAAAACTGTAGTATTGTACTGTACATTAGCCGAAGTAACGGCCGACTAAATATACCTTCAAAGGATAAGTAGGAAGCGTGCCTCGAAGGTATCTCAAAATCCCAAAATGAGCTCCTCTATCCGGAGCGGAATTACTTCAAGTAATCTGTATGAAAAATAGTTTGTAAAGGAGTGAGTTTACGCTCAGTAAGAAACTTATGTAAAAGAGCGTACTATATCACTATATGCAGTTTTCCTGCTTGGCTCTATAATGTCATGTAAAATCATTATAAAGCATAGCGCTTATATTTCTTTCAAATATATCAAAAGCAAGTAAATCACACTTTCAAGTATTTCCACGGATCTCCAATCGCGTGAAATCAAGTAGGCAAATATAATTATTTTCAAATAGATGGGAGACAATTTATATCCAATAGATTCATGCACCAAGTAATTCTCATCATGGATACCTCAAATATATCCTTTAAGGATAATCCAGAGAGATAATGGATACAGCAAATATATCCCGTGAGGGATAATCCATTAGAGATGATGGATACAGCAAATATATCCCGTGAGAGATAATCCATTAGAGATGATGGATACAGCAAATATATCCCGTGAGGGATAATCCAATATATCAAATAAATGGCGTACCCACGTATGGGCCAGGGATCCTCCCCAAAGCCGAAACAAATAAGAGACTCATGGCCATTGTCTATATCCCACAGTTTCACTAGTCAGGTGCCGTACTGCGGGTCTGAGGGCTGGACTAGAGCTTCTCAGTCAAATACAAGTAACAAATAATGTGCATGCTCTTTTGAGAGATTCATAGTCTCCAAAACCTTATTCATATAGGTTTTAAACAAGTATGAATATTCTTTCTTAAAATAGGTTCTCAAAACCTCTCTTTCAAATAGGCAGTCGACTGGTCCTATATGGCAGTCGACTGCTACCTCATGTTTTGCCTTATTGAATTTCTTTCCCTTTTTGAAATTCAATTATTATATTTTTCAAAATACAAATAGGGCAGTCGACTGGTCCCAAATAGCAGTCGACTGGTTTTGAAACAGAATGTTTCCCGAGAAATAGCAGTCGACTGGCCCCCTTGGCAGTCGGCTGGTTTTGAAACAGAATGCTTCTGGACAAATAGCAGTCGACTGGCCCCCTGGGCAGTCGGCTGGTGTTTGAAACAGAATGTTTTCCAAATAAAAGCAGTCGACTGTCCACCATAGCAGTCGACTGGTTTGAAACAGAATGATTTCTGGAAAAATGGCAGTCGACTGGCTCCCATGGCAGTCGACTGGTTTATCTCGGTTTTCGAAAATCACCGTTTTGGTTGTCTCTAGGCAATCGGCTGCTACTTAAGGCAGTCGGTTGCTCCTAACCTAATTGGTACTACAAGTAGGACCCAAAATGTCCCTTTTTCCTGCACTTCAAGCAACCGTTGTTTCTCTCCAAAACAGTTAAGATAATTTAAAACATGCGGACATAGCCACCCTACGTCCGTTACATAAATTCCTTACCTCGATTGAGATTAATCCACAAGCTTGTTAGAATCAACCCTTAGTCCTTTTTCACTTCTTCAAGCTGTAAACATCATGATAATTTAAAGCTCAATAAATACACTCTATCAACTACATACAACTCCAAACCATCCATAAAATTAACCAAAACCTTCTAACTTGCTTACCTTTGCAATTCACGAAATCTTTGGATTTCTAGATCTCCTTATTCACTTGGATTCACTCTCTCATATTAAAGGTATAGGCTAAGCTATCGACAAGGATCGTTTTTCGTTAATGGAACTTAACGAATCGATGGCATGAGAGGGTGGTTTGTCAAGGTGAGAAGCTTGGACACTTAGAGGAAATGGAAGCAACGAGAGGGAGAAGAAGATGGGCTGGTGCCGTGGGGTGCAAGAGCTGATGATGATGGTGAGGGTGAGTCATACTATTTCATTTAATGCTCATCAATGCATCCTCATCAATCTCAGCCATTGACCACCTCCTTTGGCCCCTTTGACCTTTGATTATTTGACCCTCAATTCCTTTAATTCCTCCTATGTCCCATACACCATTTGTATATCAAAATTTCACATTTATTCCATTAATTCAAGTCAGAAAACTGTACAATTAAGGGAAAATTACAGAAAATTGGGGATTTCACATTCTCCCCACCTTAGAGAATTAGTCCTCCAAATTCATGTAAGGTTATGTCTCAAACAATTCCGGGTATCTCTCTCTCATCAAGTTCTCTAGTTCCCAAGTAGCTTCTTCTGTCGTATGGTGTTGCCAAAGAACTTTAACCAATGGAATCGTCTTAGATCTTAGCACCTTATCTTTCCTATCCAAAATCCGATTCGGTTTCTCCACATAACTCATGTCTTCTTGAATCTCCAAGGGTTCATATTCAATGACATGAGATGGATCCGGATTATACTTCCGAAGCATCGATACATGAAAGACATCGTGTACTCCCGATAACTCCGGAGGTAGTGCCAACCTATAGGCCACATCTCCTACTCGATCGAGTATTTCAAATGGTCCGATATAGCGAGGACTCAGCTTACCTCGTCGGCCAAATCTCATGATCCCTTTGGATGGAGAGACTTTTAAGAACACAAAATCTCCAACCATGAACTCAAGTGGCCTCCGTCGAGCATCTGCATAGCTCTTTTGTCTACTCTGGGCTGTCTTAAGCCTCTGACAAATCAGTTTAACATCCTCAGTGGCTTGCTCGACTAAGTCTGGAGCCAATAACCTTCGCTCACCCAATTCTTCCCACCCAATCGGTGATCGACACCTTCTACCATATAGGGCCTCATATGGTGCCATCCCGATGCTAGCATGATAGCTATTGTTATAAGCAAACTCAGCCAATGGCAGATGGTCGTCCCATGAGCCTTTAAAATCCATAGCACATGCTCTCAACATATCTTCGAGCGTCTGAATAGTGCGCTCGGACTGCCCATCAGTCTGCAGATGAAAAGCTGTGCTAAAATTCAGCTGAGATCCCATGGCTTCCTGAAAATGTTCCCAAAAGTGGGAAGTAAACCTGGAATCTCTATCCGATGTGATGCTCACTGGAACACCATGTAGTCTGACGACCTCTCTCACATACAAGTCTGCCAAAGTACTAAGTGTGTCCGTAGATTTCATAGGCAGGAAGTGAGTTGACTTCGTCAATCTATCCACTATCACCCAAATACCATCATGATTCCTCTTGGTTTTGGGCAATCCCATAATAAAGTCCATCGTAATGTGTTCCCATTTCCACATAGGTATAGGCAGAGGGTGCAGTAATCCTGCTGGCTTTTGGTGCTCTACCTTGACCTGTTGACAAGTAAGACATTTCGCCACAAACTCAGCTATGTCTCTCTTCATGCCAGTCCACCAATACACCTTGCGAAGATTATGATACATCTTCGTGCTTCCCGGGTGTAGTGTGTACCTAGTGGAATGTGCTTCTGTCAAGATAAGCTTCCTCAACTCATCATCCTTTGGAACACATATACGGGTATTAAACCTTAAAATCCCATCACTACCAATATCAAACTCCGAGAGCATACCTGATTGGATTTCGTCCATAGCCTCAATGCACCAAACATCTTCTCTCTGAGCAATCCGGATTTTATCCATCAACTCTGGCTCAATTCTCAAGCTAGCCATCATCCCATTTTGCTCAAGAGATGCAACACTTAAGTTGAGGCTTGCAAACTGCTCAAGTAACTCATATTCTCTTACCATCATGTATAATACCATACTCACGGGCTTCCGACTCAGAGCATCTGCTACCACATTGGCTTTTCCCGGGTGGTATAGGATTTCACAATCAAAATCTTTAAGTAGCTCCAGCCATCTCCTTTGCCTCATGTTCAACTCCTTCTGGGAGAACAAGTATTTCAGACTTTTATGATCCGTAAAAATCTGAAATTTCTCACCATACAAGTAATGCCTCCATATCTTCAGGGCAAACACTACTGCAGCTAACTCCAAATCATGAGTCGGGTAGTTCTTCTCATGGTCCTTCAATTGTCTGGAACCATAGGCTACTACCTTATCATGCTGCATTAATACACATCCCAAACCTTGTCCTGAGGCATCACTATACACTGAATATCCTCCTGAACCATTAGGAATGGTGAGGATAGGTGCAGTCGTCAGCCTATGCTTCAACTCTTGGAAACTTTGCTCACAAGCTTCATTCCATTCATACTTTACCTCTTTGCGCGTCAGTCTTGTCAATGGAGCAGCTAACTTCGAGAAACCCTCTACAAACCTTCTATAGTAGCCAGCTAAACCCAAGAAACTCCTTATCTCCGTCACTGTCTTCGGTCTTTCCCATTGAACTACCGCTTCAATCTTTGATGGGTCAACCAAGACTCCATCTTTACTAATCACATGACCTAAAAAGGAGATTTGGTTTAACCAGAATTCACACTTATTTAGCTTGGCATACAATCCTCTTTCTCTGAGGGTTTCCAAAACAATCCTCAAATGTTGCTCATGCTCTTCCCGTGACCTCGAATATACCAAGATGTCATCGATAAAGACAATGACAAACTGGTCCAAGTATTGCTTAAACACATCATTCATCAAGTTCATGAATGCTGCGGGTGCATTGGTTAACCCAAACGGCATCACCAAGAATTCATAATGGCCATACCGTGTCCTGAATGCAGTCTTAGGGATATCTTCATCTCGAATCTTCAACTGATGATATCCCGATCTTAAGTCTATCTTGGAAAAGACTTGTGCACCCTTTAGCTGATCAAATAGATCATCGATCCTGGGAAGAGGATACTTGTTCTTGATCGTCACTTTATTCAACCACCGGTAATCGATGCACAACCTCATACTACCATCCTTCTTCCTGACAAAAAGCACAGGAGCACCCCAAGGGGATACGCTGGGTCGTATGAATCCCTTGTCTAGCAACTCCTGAAGCTGCTTCTTTAGTTCTTCCAATTCTACCAAGGCCATCCGGTAGGGAGCTCTTGAAATGGGCTCTGTCCCCGGCACCAATTCTATAGTGAACTCTACTTCCCTATCCGGAGGAAGTCCTGGAAGATCATCCGGAAATACTTCGGAAAATTCCTTAACTATTGGAATTTCGTGAAGTGTGGGACGTTTCTGATCTACGTCAACCACGTATGCTACAAACCCTTCACATCACAAATATGTTCTATCAATTAATTCTCAATTAAACCAAACAAGTAATTATGCTTTTACATTACATATTTGCAAAATTTACAACATAGCTAACGGGAGAGGAGAAAATCACACTCTTAGCATGACAATCTATCATCACGTGATTTTCAGCTAACCAATCCATTCCTAATATAACATCAAATACAGACATGTTTAATAAGATTAGGTCAGCTATTGACTCTCTTTCTCCTACCCGTAGCTTACAATTACGATACACTATGTCCGTTATTTGGGATTCCCTAAATGGAGTAATTATTTGCATCACTTTTCCTAGATGCTCAGGCTCAATATTTAATCTCCTAGTAGCCATAGGGGAAATAAAAGAGTGCGTAGAGCCTGGATCAAATAAAGCAAGGACGTATGTATCATTAATGTAAATCTTACCCTGAATCATCTTCGATGAAGCATCAGCGGACTCCTTGTCAATGGCAAATACCCTTCCCTGAGTCACTGGCGCTTTTCCTTTCTCTGCCGCTGTGGCTTTACGCTGGGGTTGTGTGGTCTTAGATTGTGGTTGAGGGGTCTTTTCTAACTCTTCAAGTGCCCTCTGATTTATCTTGGGACAATCCTTAATCCTGTGTCCCTGTTCACCACACCAATAGCACGCCCCACTTGCAGATCGGCAAGGCTGTGCTCCATGAAATTTCCCGCATTGCACACACCTCGGCATTGTACTCCTCGGTGAGCTAGCGGTACTACCAACTGGATGTCGGGATCTTTCATCACCTATTTTGATCCCGGTAGATCTAGGAGTTCCTGTCGAAGTTCTATCATACGGCCTATTTCTCCTAGATGGATACCTATCACTCGAGGCCTTCTCATCTGACTTCCGCTTCATAGGTTCTTTACCCTTATTCCTCGCTCGGAAGTCTGCCTGATGAAACTCATAGTCCTGCTCACACAGTTGAGCCTTACGGACTGCCTCTCCATAGGTAGTGATATCCAACGGATATAGCTTAGACCTAATGGAAGGTCTCAATCCCTCCATGAATCTATAGGTCTTATGATCCTCTCTTCTCAGTACTTCAGGATCAAATCTGCTCAGCGTAATGAACTTCGACTCATACTGGCTAACCGTCATACTTCCTTGAGTCAAGTTCAAAAATTCAACCTGTAGTCTCCTCTGAGCAGTACGTGGGACATATTGCTCATTAAAAGCTTCTACGAACCTATCCCATGTTACCTCGGTATGCTTAGCCTCTAGAACAGTCTGCGTAGCCTGCCACCATGGCTCGGCCTCATCCACTAGCAAGTAGGCGGCTAATCCCACCTTCTCTTTCTCAGTACAAGCCATGTATCCGAATGACTTAGTAACCGCTTTCATCCAGTTCTCTGCGGCTACTGGATCACTGTCCCCTTTGAACTTTGGCGGATCCAGCTTCTTAAACTCCTTTATTAATGCCACACTGCAGTAAGCTGTAGGATCTCGCCTCTCATTAGCTGGGACTGGTGGGGGTTGTACCACAGAAGTAAGAGGTACTGTAGAGGTAACTGCCGGTGCACTAGCGGCCACGTCCGGAAATTTAGCCATAAACTGGGTGAACATTGCGGACATGTTTTCCATATGTTTCTCCATTTTAGCTAGCCTCGTATTCGGGATATGCGGTGGAGATGGATGAGGAGACGGAACTGGGGGCTCTTCAGTGCGACCCCGTCCTCTTCCTCGTCCTCGTCTAGTACCCCTCCTTCGAGTACTCATTCTGTTAAGATCATGATCAAATAACATCATTTAGTATAACCTTATGCCGTTATATTACTTAAATAAAATAGGCTAGTACAGTACATTGGGAAATTACTCTAATTCTAGCTCATTGACATCGATAAACTTCAATCGAATCAGCTCTGATACCAATCTGTGACGTCCTCGTCACTAACCAAATAGCAACTAATTTACTTCAAATAACAAATAAATCGATTAGTTTATCCGATGTCAATCTCCCTTACTCTTATGCTTTAGGCATTTCTATCAGAGTATAATATTTATTTTCACATGCATAAAATTTTTCATTTATAAACATGTGCCATATACACCAGGATCTCAAATATTCATACACCCTAATCCCCAACATATACAAAACTGTAGTATTGTACTGTACATTAGCCGAAGTAACGGCCGACTAAATATACCTTCAAAGGATAAGTAGGAAGCGTGCCTCGAAGGTATCTCAAAATCCCAAAATGAGCTCCTCTATCCGGAGCGGAATTACTTCAAGTAATCTGTATGAAAAATAGTTTGTAAAGGAGTGAGTTTACGCTCAGTAAGAAACTTATGTAAAAGAGCGTACTATATCACTATATGCAGTTTTCCTGCTTGGCTTTATAATGTCATGTAAAATCATTATAAAGCATAGCGCTTATATTTCTTTCAAATATATCAAAAGCAAGTAAATCACACTTTCAAGTATTTCCACGGATCTCCAATCGCGTGAAATCAAGTAGGCAAATATAATTATTTTCAAATAGATGGGAGACAATTTATATCCAATAGATTCATGCACCAAGTAATTCTCATCATGGATACCTCAAATATATCCTTTAAGGATAATCCAGAGAGATAATGGATACAGCAAATATATCCCGTGAGGGATAATCCATTAGAGATGATGGATACAGCAAATATATCCCGTGAGGGATAATCCATTAGAGATGATGGATACAGCAAATATATCCCGTGAGGGATAATCCAATATATCAAATAAATGGCGTACCCACGTATGGGCCAGGGATCCTCCCCAAAGCCGAAACAAATAAGAGACTCATGGCCATTGTCTATATCCCACAGTTTCACTAGTCAGGTGCCGTACTGCGGGTCTGAGGGCTGGACTAGAGCTCCTCAGTCAAATACAAGTAACAAATAATGTGCATGCTCTTTTGAGAGATTCATAGTCTCCAAAACCTTATTCATATAGGTTTTAAACAAGTATGAATATTCTTTCTTAAAATAGGTTCTCAAAACCTCTCTTTCAAATAGGCAGTCGACTGGTCCTATATGGCAGTCGACTGCTACCTCATGTTTTGCCTTATTGAATTTCTTTCCCTTTTTGAAATTCAATTATTATATTTTTCAAAATACAAATAGGGCAGTCGACTGGTCCCAAATAGCAGTCGACTGGTTTTGAAACAGAATGTTTCCCGAGAAATAGCAGTCGACTGGCCCCCTTGGCAGTCGGCTGGTTTTGAAACAGAATGCTTCTGGACAAATAGCAGTCGACTGGCCCCCTGGGCAGTCGGCTGGTGTTTGAAACAGAATGTTTTCCAAATAAAAGCAGTCGACTGTCCACCATAGCAGTCGACTGGTTTGAAACCAGAATGATTTCTGGAAAAATGGTAGTCGACTGGCTCCCATGGCAGTCGACTGGTTTATCTCGGTTTTCGAAAATCACTGTTTTGGTTGTCTCTAGGCAGTCGGCTGCTACTTAAGGCAGTCGGCTGCTCCTAACCTAATTGGTACTACAAGTAGGACCCAAAATGTCCCTTTTTCCTGCACTTCAAGCAACCGTTGTTTCTCTCCAAAACAGTTAAGATAATTTAAACATGCGGACATAGCCACCCTACGTCCGTTACATAAATTCCTTACCTCAATTGAGATTAATCCACAAGCTTGTTAGAATCAACCCTTAGTCCTTTTTCACTTCTTCAAGCTGTAAACATCATGATAATTTAAAGCTCAATAAATACACTCTATCAACTACATACAACTCCAAACCATCCATAAAATTAACCAAAACCTTCTAACTTGCTTACCTTTGCAATTCACCAAATCTTTGGATTTCTAGATCTCCTTATTCACTTGGATTCACTCTCTCATATTAAAGGTATAGGCTAAGCTATCGACAAGGATCGTTTTTCGTTAATGGAACTTAACGAATCGATGGCATGAGAGGGTGGTTTGTCAAGGTGAGAAGCTTGGACACTTAGAGGAAATGGAAGCAACGAGAGGGAGAAGAAGATGGGCTGGTGCCGTGGGGTGCAAGAGCTGATGATGATGGTGAGGGTGAGTCATACTATTTCATTTAATGCTCATCAATGCATCCTCATCAATCTCAGCCATTGACCACCTCCTTTGGCCCCTTTGACCTTTGATTATTTGACCCTCAATTCCTTTAATTCCTCCTATGTCCCATACACCATTTGTATATCAAAATTTCACATTTATTCCATTAATTCAAGTCAGAAAACTGTACAATTAAGGGAAAATTACAGAAAATTGGGGATTTCACACAACACCCTAATGATATCATGCTATACATCCCGTAGGAAATAATAGGGTACACGTAAGAATCCTTGTAGGGACAGTAAAATAAATATCAAAGACCTCTGGCCATAATCTATAGATGTCCTCAGTCGTACACTGAGCAGGTGACAACCGGGACGCTGAAGATGGCTCAATGTCAACAGTACAACACATTAGAGGGTACACATGAACACGTGAGCATGATATAGGGTGTATCAGTCTCAAAACAATTTTTACACGGTGATAAAACCTTTACGAAATTTTATAACACATGGTAGAATCTCATAAATTCCATAAAGGAAAATATTTATTCTTTATTAGTGAATATTTTATAAGTGATTTTAAATTAATATTTGCTAATAAAGAATAAATATTTTCCTTTATGGAATTTATGAGATTCTACCATGTGTTATAAAATTTTGTAAAGGTTTTATCACCGTGTAAAGATTGTTTTGAGATTGATAAGTCTCATATCATGCTTACGTGTTCATGTGTAACCTCTCATGTGTTTTGCTGTTGACATTAAGCTGTCTTTAGCGTCCCGATTGTCACCCGCTCAGTGTACGACCGAGGACATCTATAGACTATGGCCATAGGTCTTTAATATTTATTTTACTGTCCTTACAAGGATTCTCACGTGTACCTTATTATTCCCTACGGGACGTATAGCATGACATCATTAGGGTGTTGCTTGGTCTCCACTATTAGTCCACATGTTATTATTTGATTTGGCGAGAAATGTGGAAATATACTGGGTATTTTGATGTTTTATCACTCTTTTGTGAAATGTGTGAACAGTGTACTGCTACATGTGTTTAAAGTGATTGATTTCAATAGTGGAAATCAACATGAATTTCTAATGTGTTTCATATGATTGATTAAATTGTTTTATTTAATCATATGATATTTTACATGTAGTAAATATTTTAATGAATTTTGTATTAAATAAAATTCTTACTCCCTGTGGTCGCTATGGGTTCCCGGGACAAGAAAGGTATTTCAAAATACCTTCCATGCTCCATCTGAGTTTCCCAGCCGACTATAATATCATTTCCTTTATAGTGTGCCAACTATAAATAAGAAATTAAAGATTTTACTGCATATAGTCTTCGAGATATCAAGATTTGCATACAAATCTCTTGATGAGCCGTGGTTTTGCTCACTCCAATATTTTCTCTCTAGATTATTTTCAATGACCATTGGGAATATATCATCCGAGGATTTGAGGTTGCGTATTGAGCACCCGAGGCAGTGCTTATAAATCCCGGAGGCATAACTTTTTATGTTATATGTTCAGATTTTTGATTTACAGTACTACGATGTTATATTAAATTCAGGGATGTAAGTGTAAATTACAGAATTAAATATGTAACTATGTATTCTCGATATTTATATTAAAATTACGAGTATTGTACTTTCAGTGGATTAAACGTGGAAAATAAGATATTGCAAACAGCCTAACCTATTCATGTGTTGTGAAATCTTGTAAAATTGTAAAATACTATGCACTTGGGATGTGACAGTTTGCACCATTGATCTTCTCTTAATTTCTACATAAATTTGGCATAATAAACTCATGAAATGTAGCCTTCTAAGCTGCCCAAAACGCCATGGCCTAATGGTGCTTTATGGGGTTCTTATTGTTTTCTAATAATCTAAGCTTACCAATCAACAAATCCATGCTCATTAAGCTTTTTGGCATCATTTTCATGCAAAGATTAACATGGATTCATCATGTTCTTCACCTAACCAGAACCCCTCTCTCATGGCAACATTTTATTTAGCTTAAACTAATTAAGTCTAAAGCTAGAAACATGTTCTACACACTTAGATCTATCTTTCTCTACCTTTAAAATTAAATGAAATACTAAGTATAGAAATCCATACCTCTTGACCGAAACTTTCCTTCCTCTTTTCTTTTTGTTTGGTCACTTTCTCAATGAGATATTGGCTTGGGTTGATAAAGCATAAAGAGAAGAACAATTTGCTAGAAATAGGCTTTTTGAAATTTGAATGATTTAAGGTACTTTTGTTGATTTTTGTTTTTCTTCTCTTTTCTTTCTTTTTCTTTTTCTTGTTGGTGTCGTGCAAGCCATGGAAGAAGAAAGTGAATAGGGCCAGCACATGTTGGCTGAATAATGGAGATGTTTCTAGAAGGTGGCAAATTACCAAAATGCCCTAGTTATGTAAATTTTAGATAATTTTGCCCTTAAGCTTCTGTAATAGTAAAAACTATGTAATTGGACTCCAAAATTTTGGATTCCATCACCAAATAATCATATTAAATGTATTTTAATGATTAGAAGTGGTTTCGTTGATGCGCGGTACACCGATTGCATGAAATTACAAAATTACCCCTAGTGGACGGCCAGTGAAATTTTCCAATTAAACCTCTGATTTGATAAATCTCTTGACACTATCTTATACTCCTTTTCATGTAGAATATCATGGTATTTTTACTTCATGCCAATTCCTTTTAGTTTGGGAGAAATTTATGAAAATACCCTTGGTACGTAATCGTGATTTTCCAATTTGTTTACCATACTTCTCAAAATAATATAAATAAAGGATTTTAAACCTCAAAATCATCATATTATATTTATTACACCCACTATACACTATATTATCAGTCTTGAGCCCATCAGAACACATTAAATTAAGTGAGGCCCACTTTACACTTTACACTTTCACTTATAAATTATGTAATACATTAAATTTCACTTACTAAATAATTACATCTCACATATACAGTATATTAGAAATGGGTCTCACATAGCCACGCCAATTTTTTTAAATGAATCTTTAATTTATTTAATTAATTACTGAAAAAAGTTGGGCTTTAAAATAAATTTTGAACTTTGGCTTTTAAGCTTAAAAAGATGGCCTTCAAAATTGCACTTTGGGACTTCAAGCCCATATGCCCAATTCATTAATGGACTAGACACAAAAAGACACAATTATATAGACTTAAGACTAAAAGATTTAATAAATTTAGTTAAAAGTTTCAAATGAGTCCGAATCGAACACATTGAAATTGAGAATAAGAACTCGATTTATTTTGCGTAACATTCAATAGCCCGGACAAAATTAGGTGTCTATAGCTGCCCCTCTTTGCCCATTGCTGAGATTCAGGAATAGGGCAAAGATAATAGACAACAATTTTGTCGGGCTCATTACCTATTGTTTTTGTTTTTCCTTTTTTTCTTATTTTTTTCGTTTTCTTTTCCTTCCCCCCTTTTTTTTATAAAATGGTTCTCATGAACAAAAACTTTTGAATAAAATAAAATAAAATAAAGGATCTTGTTTGAAATGTGCTTCACTCAAACAAAAGCCTTGAAAATTTAAAAAATTCTTTAAAAAATCTTTCCTTTTGCAAGGTCTTGAAACTTTAAAAATTCTTTTTGACAAATGTTCCTTCTATAGGGCATTGGAACTTTAAAATCCTTTTCCTGAAAAAGTGCTCCTTCTTCAATAGAGGCATTGAGACTTTAAAAAATCTTTTTTGAAAAGTGCTCCTCATACAATAGAGGCATTGAAACTTTAAAATTCTTTCTTGAAAGTGCTCTTTCTACAATAGAGGCATTGAAACTTTAAATTCCTTTTGAAAAAGGCTCCTCCTACAATAGAGGCATTGAAACTTTAAAAGTTTTTTTTTTTGAAAAAAATGCTTCTTGTAAAATAGAGGCATTAAGACTTTGGTTTCTTTCATGAAAAGTGCTCCTCCTACAATAGAGGCATTGAAATTTTAAAATTCTTTCCTGAAAAGTGCTTCTCCTACAATAGAGATATTGAAACTTTAAATTCCTTTTGAAAAGGCTCCTCATACAATAGAGGCATTGAAACTCTAAAAGTTTTTTTTTTTAAAAAAATTCTCCTCGTACAATAGAGGCATTGAGACTTTAAATTCTTTAATGAAAAGTGCTCCTCTTACAATAGAGGCATTGAAACTTCAAAATTCTTTCCTGAAAAGTGCTCCTCCTTTAATAGAGGCGTTGAAACTTTAAATTCCTTCTACAAAAGGGTCCTCCTACAATAAGGGCATTGAAACTTTAAATTTTTTTTTTGAAAAAATGCTTTTCATACAATAGAGGCATTGAGACTTTAAATTCTTTCATGAAAAGTACTCCAGGTTATTGTATTTGGATAAGGGACATACCATCCATAGTTATCGGTTGCGATTTCGGTTACCGAGTTAGCAGTTTCACGATCTTGAGGGTATTTTTTTTTCTTTTATATACTCAGAAATTTTGTATAGTACTACTTTAATTTTAATACAGGGGATGTAAATATGATAAGGAATAATGTAATATTCATATTCCGATCTAGTAAGTTAAATAAAATTTTACTATTTATCACTGTAACTGTTTAAATGATTAAGGCATCGCAGACGGTCCAACCATCAAATATGTGTAAAATTAAGAGATTTACTGTATATTAAG
This sequence comes from Heritiera fomes, assembly GCA_032173925.1. Classification (NCBI taxonomy): domain Eukaryota; kingdom Viridiplantae; phylum Streptophyta; class Magnoliopsida; order Malvales; family Malvaceae; genus Heritiera; species Heritiera fomes. Next base: position 18,745,661 of record JAPDPM010000001.1, on the reverse strand, counting down.
ACTATTATATCCTACAATAGAGGCATTGAAACTTTAAAATTCTAACATGAAAAGTGCTCCTCCTACAATAGAGGCATTGAAACTTTAAAATTCTAACATGAAAAGTGCTCCTCCTACAATAGAGGCATTGAAACTTTAAATTTCCTTCTAAAAAAGCTTTTCTTACAATAGAGGCATTGAAACTTTAAAAGTCTTTTCTAAAAAAATGCTCTTCGTACAATAAAGGCATTGAGACTTTAAATTTTTTAATGAAAAGTGCTCCTCCTACAATAGAGGCATTGAAACTTTAAATTCTTTCCGAAAAATGCTCCTCCTACAATAGAGGCATTAAAACTTTAAAATTCTTTCTTGAAAAGTGCTCCTCCTACGATAAAGGCATTGAAACTTTCAATTCTTTATAAATGAATGACAATATCATCTTCCTAATTTGAAAGTAATATTATTATCTCTTGAAAAGTTTCTTAATCTCATATTTAAATTATTATATGATTTAGAATTTATATAAAATAAAATGAGATGTCGATGCAAGTAATCATGTAGTTCCTATTGTGGTAATCAAGTTCTCAGAACTATCCTTTCTTTGTCTTTCGATTCCCCAACACCCAATTCTACTAAAGACAAAATGGTTATCCCAAACCCCAATTGGCAATGATTTACAGCACGTATTTGTAACATTTTCTAATTTCCTTTGTTTTATTCCATTCTCTCTCTTTTTATTTTTTTTTTTAAAGTAATGCTAGTCATGCAGATTATCATTTAATCATCATCTTCATTTCAATCTTGTTAATAAATGCGATGCATCCCTTGTGTTTCAATGATTAATTATAGGATGATCACAAGAACAAGAAAACGAACAAAATTTGAGAGAAAAGTATTGATTATTGAGCAAATAAGAGACAATGTAAGCAAAAGGGTTATCAAGATACAACTGGCTAACAGATACCATTGGAGTTAGGTAGTGAATTTTAAGAGATGGTGACCAGAACAAAATAATGAATGCTCAGATAACCTTTCACAAACAAAACCGGTGCTTTCCTCAGAAAAGTTGATTTGTTGATGCCCCTTCTCACACTAAGTTCATTTGACTAAAACCATACCTCATATAATCTCGATCTTTAGGAATTGATCTTTTCTGTATCTAAGCCGCCTTTTTCAAGTTTTCAACTTAGATATCTCCACTTAATCCAACTGCCATTTTTAGGTTTTCAATCTGAATTCGCCTTTTATTTTTTTCTTTTTTTTCCTTTTTTTCTGCTTTCTTTTTCTTTTTTCTTTTTTTTTTCTTTTTAATCTTTACTGTCTTCTTTTTTCTTATTCTTTTCTTTTTTTTCAAGCATAGAATTATTTCATGGCATCAGAATTTATCAGGTTAGGCAAATCATTTCCATCCATTTCTGTCAAGATCAATGCTCCACTTGAAAATGCTCTTTTTACCATAAGTAGACCTTCCCAATTTGGTGTCCATTTGCCCTGACCATCATGGTGGCTTGGGAGAATCCTTTTCAACACTATTTCCCCTTCATGGGCTTGCATCATTCTTTTTTGGGACATCTGACCATGGCATAGTGCTGTGAGCCTTTTCTCTTCTATAAGATTCAACTGCTCATAGCGACTTCGAACCCATTCAGGCTCATCCAAGTCTAGTTCCATTAAGACTCTCAAGGAGGGAATTTCAGCCTCAATAGGCAGCATCGCTTCCATACCATAAACCAAAGAAAAAGGAGTTGACCCAGTAGATATGTGCACTGATGTTCTATGAGCATGCAAATTAAATGGTAGCTTCTCGTGCCAATCTTTGTATGTATTAGTCATCTTTCCCACAATCTTCTTGATATTCTTATTAGCAGCCTCAACTGCTTCATTCATCTTTGGACAATACAGGGCGGATTTGTGGTGCTTGATCTTGAATTGTGCACATACTTCTTTCATCATGTTGTTGTTAAAATTAAGGACATTGTCTAATATGATCCTTTCTGGAAGCCCGTACCGACATATTATCTCCTTTATGAATCTACAAATAGTAGATCGAGTTATGTTGGCATAAGAAGCTACTTCAACCTATTTTGTAAAGTAATCTATCATCACAAAAATGTATATGTGCCCATTTGATGCTTTGGGAGAGATGGGTCCAATCACATCCATTTCCCACATGGAAAAAGGCCGTGGTGATGCCATGACATTTAGTGATGTGGGGGGAACTTGAATCTTGTCGACATAGATTTGACACTTATGGCATCTTCTAGCATAATCTATGCAATCTCTTTCAATATAGTCTAATAATAGCTTACTCTTATAATTTGTCTAGCCATAAAATGACCATTTACATGTGCCTCTCAAATTCCATCATGCACCTCTTCAAGAATCCTTTTGGCTTCAAACGCATTTACACATCTTAACAGCATTTGATCCCGACCTCTTTTATACAAAACATCTCCATTAACGAGGAATCCCATTGCCAGTCTTCTGAGGATCTTTTTGTCATTTTCCAATCCGTGCTTTAGGTATTGTTGATTCTTAAGGTACCGAATGATGTCATAATGCCAAGGTTGTCCATCTATTTCCTCTTCTACACTAGAGCGTCTCTTATGCGCAGTTTGATAGGTGAGACCTCTGCTTCTACCTCCATTTTAAACATCGCAGCTAGTGTTGCTAAGGCATCAGTGACCTGATTCTCTTCCTGAGATAAATGTTGGAAGACGATGTCATCAAATTGTTTTATAAGGTTAGCTATATATTTTTGGTACTAGACTCACTTTAGATCCCTTGTTTCCCATTCACCTCATAACTAATAAATGACTAGTGCTGAATCCCCATAGACTTCAAAGTTTCTAATTCCCCTTGCAATTGCAACTTCTAAGCCCATTACTCAAGTTTCATACTCAGCCATATTGTTGGTGCAGCTGAAATTTAACCTTGCTATGCATAGGTAATAGTTTCGATTTGAAGATATTAAAACTGCCCCTATCCCATGTCCTAAGGCATTGGATGCGTCATCGAAGAACATCCTTCATGCTTTCTTGTTGGGTACTTCCTTCTCAACTTAAAAGATAGGCATTATATCCTCATCTGGAAAATCTAGCTTGATAGGCTTATACTCATCAGTAGCATGGTCTGCAAAGAAGTTGGCTATTGCCCCACCTTTAATTGCTTTTTAGGATACATGCACAATGTCATATTCAAAAAGCATAACTTGCCACCTAGCTAAGCTTCCTGATAATGACAGCTTCTCGAAGATATGTTTAAGGGGATCCAATCTAGCTATCAACCAAGTCAAATGATACAACCTATATTGCCTTAATCTACGAGCAACCCAAGCTAATGCGCAACACATCTTTTCTATCGTAGTGTACTTAGCCTCATAATCGGTGAACTTCTTACTGAAGTAATAGATAGCTCATTCTTTCTTGCCTGTATCATCTTGTTGCCCTAGTACGCATCCCATAGAGTGTTCGTTGACAGTCATATACAACAACCAAGGCCTTTTTGCAACAGGTGGTACTAAAACAGATGGATTTGATAAGTGTCTTTTCATTTTTTTCAAAAGCCTCTTGACATGCCTCATTTCATTCACTTGGATCTTGTTTTCGGATCAACTTGAAAATGGGGTCACATTTAAGCGTGAGTTGAGAGATGAAATGAGAAATGTAGTTCATCTTCCCAAAAAGCCTCTTATTTCCTTTTGTGTGTGGGGGGGTGACAAATTTTGAATCGCACTTATTTTATCGGGGTCCACCTTAATTCCCTTTTCACTAACCACAAACCCCAACAATTTTCCTGATTTAATACTAAAGGTGCATTTGGAGGGGTTTAACTTGACTTGGAACTTTCGTAACCTTTCGAACAACTTTCGAAGATTTGTCACGTGATCTTCTTCTCCCTGAGACTTAGCAATCATGTCATTTACATACATCTCTATTTCTTTATGCATCATGTCATGAAAGATAGTTACCATTGCCCTTTGGTAGGTGGCCCTCGCATTTTTTAAGCCAAAAGGCATAACTTTATAGGAAAACGTGCCCCAAACTATCATGAACTTGGTTTTCTCCATGTCATCCTCAGCCATTTTAATTTGATTGTAGCTTGAGAAACCATCCATAAATGAAAACATGTAGTGTTGAGCTGTGTTATCCACCAGTGTATCAATATGGGCTAATGGAAAATTATCCTTGGGACTAACCCGATTTGGATCCCGGTAGTCTACACATATCCTTACTTTCCCGTCTTTTTTGGGTTCCAGGATTTTATTAGCTGCCCATTTAGGATACTTGGCTACTTTTAAGAACCCTGCATCAAACTACTTTTTTACTTCCTCTTTCACTTTCAACAACATCTCATGCTTCATGCGCCTAAGCATTTGCTGTACTGGTTTATATTCCATTTTCAAAGGCAGACGGTGCTCCACAATATCAGTGTTCAGCCCCGACATGTCTTGATAAGACCATGCAAAAGTATCCACAAACTCATGAAGTAATTCCTCTAATATTTACCTCGCAACCAATGGAAGTGCTGTGCTTACTTTGACTTCTTTGATGTCCTCATCATCCCCTAAGTTGACCATGTCAATAGCTTCCTTATGGGGTTCAATTTGATTTCCCTTGTTCAATCAATTTCAACAGATCTGGAGATAAAGCATCATCATCTGAATCTACATTGTTATCGAGTTCATCAACATGAATAGAGTTTTCAAGATCAAACCCTAAATCGTTGTTAAGGTTATCTTCACATTCATTATTCATATTCTTGAAAAGGTAAAAAATTTGACAGATGTGGTTGGTTGTTCATACTAATGGTAGTGAATGAAAAGAAAGAACATTTATAGAAATGATAGTGAATGAAAATAAAGAACTAGAAATGCATTAAACTTGTTAATTTATTGAAATGATGATGAAGATTAAGTTCATACAAAAGGAGCCTCTAAAGCTCTTTAAGCTGCAATACTGATAATCTAACTTACTGCATGACAAAAAACAAAAAAATAATAGGCATCTATGCAATAATTCAGTTTTTCAGCTCCGTGCCCAATGACACAAACATCTTTACAACAAAAAGTTGCCTTTACTTCACGCACCACTTAGACTGAGAATTTGCGAGAGGGTTCTTTCATCACCAACATAGGTCTCCTTTTCAAAACCTCTAATGAGTTAGGATGATAGTGTCCACTAAAGCGAAATGTATCATAGAGGTGCGAGATCAACATCTTTTTTGGTTCTTCTTCATGTTCTCGGAGGAGAGTTATTCTTCTCTTTCTTTTCTCTTCCATAATCTTCTTCCTTTTCAAACCAGTGGCCTTGTATTCAAGACCGAACCTATCTCTGTTTTCCATTATCGTCACAGGTTTCCTAGTTCCTTGTAGATTTCTTTCTAAACCTCTTCTGACATGCCAACCCTTTTCAAGTGTCTATTTAACGACCATTTTGGTAGTGGCCAACAACCTAGGGGTAGGTATTCTTGATCCTTCTCACACATATGTTGCATTTACTATTTCAAATGACTTGAAAGAACACTCCAATGCTTCTTTGGTTGCCTCAATGTACGGTACAGACAAGGGTTTGGTGATCAAGAGGTCTTGTTCTCTAGAAATAAACACTTGTTTATCATTAACAACAAACTTCACTTTCTGGTGCAGCGATAATGGAACAACGCCTGTTGTATGGATCCATGGTCTTCTTAGTAGGAAACTGTATGATGACGAAATATCCATTACTTGAAATTGAATATTGAAAGTAACTGGCCCGATGTCAATTGGGATCTCAATGTGACCTATCACATCTCTTTTGGAGTCGTCAAATGCCCTTACAACCATGTTGCTTGGTTGTATGTAAGACATGCCAATGGGCATATTTTCTAGTGTGGCCATAGGGCATGACGTTGATTGACGATCCATTTTCAATCAAAACGTTGGCAATTGTATGACCTTTGCAGCTAGTGGTGATGTTCAGAGCCTTCATACTCACTCGCCTTTTTGGCGAAATTTCATCATTAGTAAAGGATATAAAGTTCACCACTATGATATTCCCTACTAATTGGTCCATATTGTCAACTGGAATATTATGAGGCACATAAGCCTAGTTTAACACCTTCATTAGGGCTTTCCGATGCGATTCTAAATTCAATAGCAAAGATAATAATGAAATTCGAGCAGGCATTTTATTTAATTGGTTGACTACACTATATTCGTTATGCTTGATAACTTCAAGAATTCCCTTGCATCCTCTTCTGATACTGGCTTTCGTAATTTTTCCCTTTGATCTTTAGAAGGCAAAGTTTGTTCTTCTCCCTTTTCCATCAGATAGTTTTCTTCACTTTGTTTTGCTTTTCCTTTTCGGGCTCTCTCTAGCATCTCTGATGTATAACATCTCCTGATTCGTGTAATTCCTCCTAATACACTTATATTTGCACTATTCAACATATCTGGTTTGTCTGAGTCCATGTTGCCAAATCCTTCAATCACTGCATTGAACTCATACTTCCAAGGGACAGCCTTATCACTCTTGTAAGGGAAAGAGCTTGGGATTTTGATTGTCATAGTTAGAGGAGTAACAAAGTTAGATTTTTCCTTTTTGGGACTTGATTTCTCCTTGTAAAACACCGTTATTGGTTTCCCCCACTAGTAGTTGTATCCCAAAGATTCATTTGCAATAGTGTTCACCACATCCTCATTTTTCTCTTATATAACTTGATTAAAAACGAATTCATCATTGATTGGATCACACGTCAGAATTGGGGACAATTTTGGATAGAGTGACCCACAAATCTTATATGATATTCACAAGTCTGATATTGGCTGAATTCATCTTGAAAAAGCTCCAAGTCCAATGGTATAGGCTGAATCATCCTGGCCTTAACTAGAACATCAAATACTAGACTCATTAGAGTCTTAATCTCTTCTACACTCCTCTTTATACCATTCCTTCTTCCAACTTCAACTGCACTAACTGAAGCCCCATTATGACTGGGTAATGGATTAGCATTGATACTCGGCTCCACCGTTTTAGAAAAGGATAATCTTCTTGACTTGATTAAATCTTGCACCTTATACTTCAAAGTCATGTAGTTTTCAGTTGAATGACCTGGGTTTCCCCTATGATAATCACATCAAGCGTTAGGGTCATACCATCTTGAAAAAGGTGGTTTCATTATTTCCCTGTAAAGTGGTGCAATCATATGACCTTTCATAAGTTGTGGGAATATATCTGTATATGACATAGGAATAGGATCAATAGGAGCCTTTTCAGTACTTCTTCGAAGTGGCCTTTGGTTAGCTGTTGGGTTACTGTTTGGTTAAGATGGCTAGATTGTAGGCATTGGTGTATGGTAAGGTGTTGCGGGGTAAAAACTTGGTTGAAACATTGGTGGTTGGAATGAACTTTGGTAAGGGACTTGTGAGACATTATTTGCAACTAGGAAATTGGGTTGGTAGTTTGGGTAAGGTTGAGGCTATCGCTAAAATCGAAGTGAATAAGGTGCATATCCCCTATATCGAGGTGTTGCATGGGTTACTACCTGTGTTTCAGCTTCTTTCTTTTTAGATAACCTGCCTTTCTTTGAATCACTACCTTCTAACTTCCCACATTCAATTATGTTTTCTATTATCTCTCCAGTGATAACCATATCAGCAAAATTATTTATTGCATTCCCTATCATACGTTCATAATAAGGTGCCTTCAATGTATTGATAAACAAAACTATGATTTCCTTCTTAGTTAAAAGTGGCTGGACTTGTGCTGCTATATCCCTCCAACGCTGGGCATATTCTTTGAAGCTTTCATTAGCCTTCTTTTCTATATTCTGTAGAGACAATCTGTTAGGGGCCATGTCCACGACATGCTTGTATTGTGCTATAAATGCTCTGGCTAAGTCATTCCAAGCATGGATGCGTGTACGATCCAATTGCGATGCATGTATGATCCAACCCAACTACACATACCACCTAGCGGCTAACCTAGTGAGGTTGTCTTGAAATATGTGTATCAACAACTTGTCATCATGATTATAAGCAGTTATCTTTCGACAGTACATTGTCACATGGGAAACAGGGCACTTGGTATCATCATATTTCTTAAACTTAGGAGTTTTAAACTTAGGGGGAATGACCACATCTGGTACTAAACATAGTCCCATTGCGTCTACGGACCCGTAGAAATCACTTCCCTCGATAACGCACAACCTCTCCTTTATGATATTCAACTTTTTAGAGTCTGAATTACCTCTTACCTCCAACACATTACCCCTTAGCTTCTCCTGTTCCCTAAGATCATCTAAGTTAGAGACTTGGATTGGATCTGAAGGTCTTGCTCCTTAAGCTAAGGGAACTGGTGCTATAAACTGAGGTTGTCTTGAGGCATTTGGTGCACCCGGATACATGTTCACATAACCACCTATAGATTGTGGGGGAGGTGGAGGTACGCCTTGTGAAGATTGGGCATAAAGCGGGGTAAACCCTGAAGGGTATTGTGGATTGTCATTCTCTTTGGGTTGATCACTCCCTTAATTAGGTGTTTCTCTAGCCACTTCTTTCTCTCGATTCATTCTTGTCACCATATCCATTAAAGCAGTTAATTACTCTCAAATTTCATCTTGCACCATCTCAATTTTATCCATCCTGCTACCCTGTTCTTCTTCCATTACCTTGGAATGTAATTGGGTATTGTATGAGTGTTGAGGAACTTGGGCTAAAATCTTGAATGTTAGAGCTATCCCTGAATCTTAATTACAACCATAAGAGACTAATTATTATATGACGCAACTTAGAAAAATCATCCCAATATTTGGGAGCATGTTTTACTTCAATCTTATGAAAGATTAAATAAATGGATGTAATATTAAATGAATGATGTTTTGACATAACAATTTCAACAAAACGAAAATTTCATTCATTCAAAGAGTCATTTATTACATTCCAATCATATTTTGATTATATCCATAAAAACAACTAACTTGTTGATATTAATCTTTGGCTCCATCTAGAAAATTCAACAGCCTTTGCCCATATTCTCCTGCTGCGCAGATTTCTTGTCTTAGAGCTTCAGCTTTGTCAACCATCTCCCTCACTTTCGTCATAGCTTTGCAAACTTGCGTGGCTAAGTGTTCTATATATTGCTATCTTCCCAAACTTCCTACTCTCCACTTCATGCTCACATCCTGTGCCAGGTCATATCCATATCTCTAGTTATTTTCACTTTCCTCCCATTCTTTTATAATTACTTTAATGTGGTTCCTATGTTTCTGAAGCTGGTCCTCTAACATTTGGATTATCTGTTGCAGTGTGACATTTTCATTTTCTAGCTTACCTGCTTTCCTTTTTTCAGCCTGGCCTTTAGTTCCTCATTCTCTTTCTGGTATTTGGTTAACTTTGTTGCACTTGCTGAGTACAAGTCTTCCCATTTCCGTCGTTCTTGAGACAAGTAGGCAACTTTTTCTTTACGTTTCTTTGCCTTGTTTGCCCAATGTTCTACCCTCATATGCAAGTTTTCCAATTCTCTTTTTCTTTCACTAGAAGTTTGAATAATTCCCTCAATTCTCATTTCAGATCTCAACTTCTTGTTTTCTTGGTACAGGTTTTTAAGATCCTTGCTAATGGTGCTATGTTCGAGCTAAACTTTCTTGAGCATGGCTTCTTGTATTACTGCGTTGTACTTGAGCTGTTCCATCTCTTTTTGAAGTTTTAAATTCTCTTATCTCCACCTTTCCTCTTCCATCTTGAATTACTACTTGACGATCTTAGCCTCGGATATTTCTACTTTAGGTTGTGAAGGTATGCTATTTTCTCTTGGAAGAAATACTATTTCCCTTACTTACTTTATTCTCCATACTAAATATTCTGGGGTAGTCCTATCAGAGAGGGGTCCAAGGTTGAGTCTTCGTGCTTGTTTCCATGTTCAAACCACTTGCTCGGCCTTCTTCATTGCCTTTAACTCACCATAGAAAATTCCATGTCACTGAGCCCATGTGTTGGAGGAATGAATTGTTTAGCTCCAAACTACCTTAGTACCGTAAGTGGTGCGTAGCTCACCAGTCCCCACAGTCCCAAAAGTTACACCTATGGTTCCTCTCCACATCGATACAAGATTGGTACATGAGGCATCCATGGTGTCATCCATACTACTTGTTTTTCTCCAAGCCTTTGCAAAAAATCCACCCATTCTTCTTTGTCCTTTGGTTTTGGCCACTTACTGTTATAGAACTATTTAAACGAAGTGCGGTGATGGAGGAAAATTCTTTTGAATGCTTTTTCCTCTCATTTAAAATGGCTTTTAGCCCAAACATGAAGTAACTGTGCGCATCGCACAAATCGCCCTTCTCCATTCCACCGACAATAGTTCAATGACCTAAAGGTTTTTGCTAAAATGGCAGGTGATGGATTCCCATTATTCTTGATTTGCTCAAAAAGGTTTATTACTGCTATTTCAATATACCCTAACACCTTTGGGAAGATAATGAAGCCATATATTGCTAAAGCAAAAACCGCCAATCCTTGTTTGTCGTCAAGATGCCCTTTGATAAATTCGTGAAGAAAGTCTCATGGCACACAAACATTGGTCCCTTTTTGCTTCATATGGGGGTCTATGTCCTCTGGTTTGACTCCCATAAGCTTAGCTAACTTCTTGTGAAACCCAGACTTTGGTTTTCGAACATATATTTTATCTGGACTTTTCAAATCAATACCTAACAAAATGGAGTATTCCCCTACTGTGGGTGTTAAGTCCATCCCATTAAAAGAAAAACACCGATGAGAAGGATCCCAAAATTGAATAGCTACTCTAATAAAAGGTTCTTCAACTTTTACAGCAATCAAGTATTCTATTTGGCCATACCTTTCATGGAAATCCTTCTTCCTATCCTCACTGATTTGATTTCATAAGTTGGCCAAATTTTTTAGGTTATTTTGCTTGAGATTTAGATTCACTTCTTTTGGTAGCGAGGACAAAAAATCTCTAGTCAAGCAATCCCCCTTCACTTGTTGAACTTTTTCTGACCAAATTCATACCTCTTTGTAGGAATCACATAAAACATTCACAAATGACGAACAAGCCAACCTTTCTATGGATTCTGTGAAAAATTCCTCATTGAATAGAGCCATGGCTAAAACACACCTTATGTGGCTATGTGATGCAAGATCATTTATGCAAAAGAACAAGAAAACAAATACAAATCAGTATGTATATAAAAAGATATAGACAAAGAAATAAAAAGCAGACAAAAAAATAAAATGTTTATTCATATCTTATCAAAGGTCACTCTCATAAAAATGTGGGAATGGCTCTATCTTAGGTTGGCTCCTCACAATGCACTATATGCTTGTTTAAGGTTTCACAAATCTAATAGGCTTCCAAATCATTCCCTACTGTCGTCTACACTAGACTAGTAGGAACCAATTTTAGTATGAGTATTTCACTTGCCATTGCGGAGGTGACTACCTCACGAGAGCATAGGTACTTTACTCCCTCAAAAGAAGGACGAAACCTGGGTATCGAGCTCATGGTATGAAAACGCGAGTGTAAGTGTGTATATGAGGGAACATGTCAATTATTAATCACACTATAACCCCTATCCTAAATATCTCAACAATTTATTAGCAACAATAATACAAAAAATAAAAAATGATATAAAAATGATTGCAAACAAAAATTATTTAAAGAAAATAAAGGAATTAAATTTAAATATCGATTAAGACTATTAGATTAAAATTTAGGATAACACATGATTTATAAATGGCTTGACTCTCAAAGCTTCCCAGTGGAGTCGCCAAGTTGTCATAACGATTTCATTTGAGAATTCGACTGCTTGACAATTTTGAAAACAATAAAACAAGGGAGTCACCACCAATCTTTTTTATCTAGGTGTGATTGGCCACCTAAAAATTTGTCATTTTAACAAAACCTTAAAATTGATTGAGTTCTATTAAAAAGACAATTTTTCTGCGAAAAAACAAAATTTTGGGTTTAGACGTACAACTACGCGTGGGGAAGGATTAGCACCCCCATAGCGCCCGTTAAAAACAATACCATATTATGTGCTATCCTTTGGCTTTAATAAAATGGTCTTAATTTGATATTCAAAAATAATTTTTCATTACACTTTTTCAAAGCATTTTTTATCAAAATCATTTTTTCCTTACTTTAAAAAGTTAAATTTTATTTTTCAAAAGTGAATGTGAACCTTTTTGTATTGAAAAATTAAATCAAATACTCCAATACTTTTGGTAATATTTGAAATAACATTCTCATCTAGAGATTTATAAGAATTGCTACTTGCAATTTTTATAGAATCTCATCCTCGAAAGATTCACGTTTTAATTTAAAATTACATTAATGCATATGATGCAGACATACTATGAATGATGCACATGTATTTATTGTCATTTATATGAAAATTTATTTTTTATTTTAAATAAGAATTTGTTTTATTGAAAAGTCAAATTAAATATTTCAATACTTTGGTAATATTTAATAGACTCCTTTCACCTAGGGATCAGTTAGGAATCACTACTTGTGATTTCCGTAGCATCTCATCATTGGAAATAAAATCAATGCAAATTATACAAATATACATTAGATGCTCATTTGATTTCTAATTTGTTATATTGTTTATTAATTTATCATTATTTTATCTCTATTTATTTTTTATTATTTTCATTTATAAAAATTGCTCATTATTTTTTTAATAATAAATGTGAATCTATGTATTGAAAAATTACTCCAAAAATTCCAATACTCTGGTAATAATTGGAGAATTTCTCACCTAGAGATTTTCAAGAAATTGCTGCTTGCGAATTTTACAAAATCTCATCATTAAGCCAAATATTTAATTAAATTTAAAATTTATCATTAATTTCTTTGTTTTGATTTTTTTTTTTAAAAAAAACTTATTCATTTTCATTTTTAACAAAAATTTAAATTCTTGAAAAGTCGCACTAAATATTCCAATTCACTGGTAATATTTAGTGGACTCTTCTCACCTAGAGATTAGTTAAGGATCACTACTTATGATTTCCGTAACATCCCATCATCGGAATTCCTTAAATTTAATTTAAATTTCATTATTAATTTTTCTTTGTTTTGAAAATAAAACTTATTCATTTTCATTTTGACAAAAATTTAAATTATTGAAAAAAATCACACCAAATACTCCAATACGCTGGTAATATTTAGTGGACTCCTTTCACCTAGGAATCATTTAGGAATCACTACTTGTGATTTCTGTAACATCCCATCATCGGAGGAAATTTTTATTTATTTCATTATCAAAAATATATTATCTCACAAATATAGTATAATCATGTATATATATATATATATATATATATATATATATATATATATATATATATATACACACATTTATATCTTATGTTACTAAAAATAAATAAATAAATAGAATGATAAAGTAATAAAATGAAAACCAATGGAATCAAATTTACCGAAGGTGAATGAAAGGCATAATTAAAAAGAATCACGTGAATGAAGTTAAAATATATAAGCAAAAGGCATAAAAAATAATAATAATAACAATAATAATAATAATAATAATAATAATAATAGACAAAGATAAGTACAATGATTGACTAAACACAGAACATTAAGAAAGCAATAAAAATAAGTGACGGTAATTATGACCAATAGGTAGAAGAAACAGAAAAAGAAAAAACTTAAAAAGTATATGTGAAATCATAAAGTTTAACCGGTAAAAGATAATAGTAACTCAAGCTGTAGCAGCAAATTGCATAAAAAAATAAACCATGGTTCAAGGATCGGTTAGAATACCCAAAAACGTTCTTCCTTCTCTTTGCTTTCTAATTTTTTTTTTTGTGTAAACCACAGGTATCTTCATCCATTTTAACAGTCTGAGATTAATCCTGTTCGGGGTTTAGTCACAGTTAAAGCTCTTCACCCCTCTCCAAAGATGTGTTTAGTGGGAGTCGAACCCGAGAGCTCTTCCCACAAACTCAACCTGCGTTGCCAACTGAGCCACAATCCTTAGGTCTCTTTGCTTTCTATTTATTTTTTCAATTGAGAGCTTCTCTTCCTTCTTTAGCCAAAGGTCCCCTGGGCCCTTTGAGCTCCAGTTGCCGGAAGTGGCTGAAACAAACCAGAAAAAAAGCTGCTTTCCAAATCGTTCCGTCCGTTCCTCCTTCCTCTTCACTCGGTTTTCCTCAAAACCTCTTCCTTGCTCCTAGATCTATCCCAAATAGTAACTCCCAAGAAAGAAAAACCCAAGCTTTTCTCCCTTATATTCGTATTTCTTGATTTTGATACTGTGGCTTCCCAAAAGGGAACGTGTTGTTTTGTTTTTATTTATTAATGAGAATGGATTTTCAGGTTCAATGGTTTGGGGACTTCGGGGTGTTGGAGAATGTGAGGATGGGTGATCGTGTGTGTGGTTTTTTATGAGTGTTCGGTGGTTGAAGATGGAGGGAGCTCCTAGTGAGGTTGAGTTCTGTTCTCCTTTTTTTTTTCTTAGAAAATGGTTTGTGGTGTCTTTTTATTATTGGTAGAAGACTTTGAGGATGATGGATTAAGACTGTGGAAAAAGAAATTTTTTATAGCATCCTTAGAATTTAGCTTTTAACCATGGTGATGAGGGGTCTCCTGTTGCTGCATATGCCTTGGAACCAGTTTATTGGCATGTTATTGCATGCTCTGGATTTTGGGGAGAAGGAAAAGTGAAGACCTGTGCTTGTAGCTCATTAACCTGATGTAGGGGGTAAAAAACAGGATCCTCAAATAGAGAGATTTGGGTAGTTAGGTGATAGCTGAAAGGGACATGGGTAAAATGGTGGGTTGTCAAATTGGTGAAAACTCGAAAAGGTAAGGTAAACTGTCAATACATACATAGATTTGTGTATGTTGGAAGAGAATAGAAAGGATTGTGGGACGGTAGCTATAAGCAAAAAAAAAAAATAGGAAGAGGCAAAATGGTGTCCATCTGGTTTTAGCCACACCAAAATTTTTTTAAATGAATCTTTAATTTATTTAATTAATTACCAAAAAAAATTGGGCTTTAAAATAAATTTTGAACTTGGGCTTTTAAGGTTAAAAAGATAGACTTCACAATTGAACTTTAGGCTTTCAAGCCTATATGCCCAATTCATTAATGGACTGAAAACAAAAAGACACAATTATATGTTGACTTAAGACCAAAGGATTTAATAAATTTAATTAAAATTTTCAAATGAGTCCAAATCGAACACATTGAAATTGAGAATAAGAACTCGATTTATTTTGAGTAACATTCAATAGTCTGGATAAAATTAGGTGTCTACAAGGTGTCTACACATGGCACATGTATAAAGTATGGGGATATTTTATACATTTGATGGATTGAGTGGTACATAGTGTTAGGGCCCAAGGAAATAAGGTACTTCAAAGTATCCTACTGACTAACACCCCATAAACCCTAACACAACATGTTGGTAAACATGTATGATTAGGTAAATTGTTGATTTTGATACTTAGAGATTGATGAGTATAACTAAGATCAATTTATAATGTATTTGCTACACCCTGTACTAGGAGTATATTTCCATTGAGTAAACGATTTCATTTTTCAACAGTTTTCCAACAGCATTATGAAATGGAGTGTTAACTAGGTAAATATATTTGGTAGATAAGAAAAATAACACTTCTACGGTGTAAATAAATTAATGCTGATGGATTAATCCTTACTGATGAATCAATGAGTGTGATTGTCACACTTTGATTCTTGAAAATCGAAACCAACTTTTCCATTTTCACTCAGTCGGTTGGGTTGTGCTCAATGTGTCATCACTTCGATATTGAGCTAAAACTTACTAAGCTAAATTAATATTTAACCTTTCAAATTGGTCCCAATACAATCATTTACACTACACATTTATTATTCTTTACCTTCTCATCTCAATTACAGTAAGTCAAGTTAAAATACTACTTAACTATACTCAAATAACTATCTCAATCTATGCAAATATCTAGTATCAAAAGACTATGATTATCACTCGGGCTCTTATAGTTTACTGTTTACATCCTTTTATACACTAAAGTATTGTACCACAAATGTCTGAATACGATAAAGTAACCATGTAATTATACTGGTAAGGTACAATATTGAAACCTCATTGGAATTCGATCAAAATCCCTTCTTAACACTAACAACTACTACTACATATAATTTGTAAGGTAGAAGGGTGAGCTTACGCTCAGTAGGAAATATACATAAAAGAACTGATACTATGCACACCTATATGTGTGTATCGAAAACATGTTCATAACCTTACAGTCAGTATTAAAAATAGTGTTTAGGCACTCTATCAGAAAAGATACTATAATCAGTTAGGAGTACTAGGTTGAGTATAGATGGATACATTAGAGCACCTCACTTGTCTCGGTCCCTAAATCCAACTATAGGAAATTCATGAAAATTCTATAGAGAAGGAATTCATCCGTATCAAATCAGTGTCAAAACCTTTTAATCTTTCAGTGGCAATACTATACGATAAACGATCGTTATCAAATCATTTATGATTTAAAATCTATAGAAATTGATTATATATACGTGTATACATTTAATAAGCACTCAATAAATTGTTCAATGTACAAGTTCTATAATAAGTTTAGTAAAACGTTCAGCAAATCACTTATTAAATAGTTCAGTGAAACGTTCAGTAAATAATTTAGTAAAACGTTTAGTAAATCATTCAATAAATCATTCAGTTAAACAGTATCGTAATCACTTCGGTAATTCACTCAGTAAATGATTCAATAAATAGTTCAATAGTCAGTTTAATAAATTAGTCAGTAGACAATTCAGTAAACAGTGCAGTTATTAATTCAATAAACCACTTAGTAGACGACTCAGAAAATGCTCAGTAAACAATTCAAGAAACAAACTAGTGAATTAGTCAGTAAATGATTGAGGAAATAGTTCAGACAATCAGTAAACTTTTTTAGTAAAGCAGTTCAGTAGACACTCAATAAATGATTTGGTAAATGGTTTAGTAAGATAGTTCATTAGAAAACCAATAATTAGTTCAATAGTCAATTTAGACAGTCAGTAGACGATTTAGTGAATGATCGATAATGATTCAATAAACAATTCAGTGATAAGTTTAGTAAATAGTCAGTAAATTGTTCAGTAACAATTTAGTATACGATCAATAAATAGTTAGTAAACACTCAGTAAACAATTACTAAACGGTTTAGGAAACAGTCAAAAAATGGTTCAGTAAACAATCAGTAAACAATCAATAACAATTCAGTAAACAATCAGTGAATAGTTTGTAAAAGATTTAGCAACACTTCAATATACAGTTCGATAAAACGTTCAGTACACAATACTATAAATAGTTCAGTGAGTAGTACTGTAACGGCTTATAAATCAGTTTAGTAAACACTTGGAAATAGCATCCATTAAATAGTTTAAAAATCATTCTGATAATTAGTTCAAATCACTCCGTAAACAATATAACAATCACTTGCAATAGATAGTACAAAGATTAGAAAACATATTTAACAAATATGCTGAAAACATAAATTAATTAAGTCTGGGAGTGCCTGGATTAGCCAAGGATTTACCGCCCCAAGAAAACAATACAGTGAAGACTAGGTATCACCCAATAAACTAATGCAATATAAGTATCCCAACAGGGAGTAATAATGACATATGGCCATAATCAAAAGATCCACAATGTACATGAGCCAGGTGACATATGTAGGCGTTGAAGACGTGGCTAAGGTCAAGCATCAATAGTTCACAGACATAAAAGAGCACGTACCCGCAGGCAACTATGGGGCCAATAGTCTTAAAACATTTATTCGATTACCATGAAAACAATAAAACCATACTTTATGTTTGCAAAGCATAATAGAGTAGTATAAACTCGCGTTTTATTGTCAGGGTATGGAAGTGCCTGGATTGGCCAAGGATTTGCCACCCAGCAGTACAAATATAAACTTTAGGGTACTGTAACGATCTAAGTGTACATTTTTACACGATATTTACTAGTATTTTACGTATTTTTATCGGTTGGGCTGTCTGTGATGCCTTTAACATATGATCATTAACAGTAATAAATGGTAAACATTTATTCAATAAATTCAGAATATAAAATTTTTTTTCAATATTCCATACACTTTACATCCCCTGTTTCTATTTTACAATAATATAGTACTATATACAAGTGTCTGAATATATAAGAGAAGTGACTGTACCTTAAATTTCAATGCTCTTTGTCCCAGTGGGCTACTCGCAGCTATATTTATTTGAGGAAGTCATCAAATAATTCTCATAATAAATCTGAAAAATTTGAAAGTAAGGGGTGAGCGAACCACATGCTTAGTAAAGGAGTCGTATGCTGCTTGATATAATGAAAACTATATGTCGTAAAACATTTATTTCCTAACGGTGTACTAAGCACAGTAAAGGAAGGATACTATAATCGGTCGGGAAATCCAGATAGAGCATGGAAGGTATTTTGGAATACTTGTCTTGTCCTGGAAACCCAGAGCGACTATAAGGAGTAATTTATAAATTGTCTTGATAAAACAATTTAATACCCATTTTCCCATAATTATAAACGGGATAAACCATTTATTTTCCTTCCTTTCAGTACAGTTCAAAAACACGTGACAATACAGTGGTAAAACAGTAATTACAGTAAACAGTCGTTTCAGTACAGTAGCTTATAAATATCCAAATCACTAGATAAAAGTTCATTAATTATTTCTATTTTAGAAATAATTTTCAAAGTATTCTTTCTCGGTAACAATAAATTTCCTTTCAGTTCAGTAAACAGTATTTCGTATAATTCGATTCAGTAAATAGTAATCAGTAGGTTTTAGTTCAATAAATAATAATCAGTAGCTACCAGTTCATTAGACAGAAATTAGTAGGTTTCAGTTCAGTAAACAGTAATAAGTAGCTACAAGTTCAGTAAACAGTAAGTTTTCGTTCAGTAAACAGTAATCAGTAGCTACTAGTTCAGTTAACAGTAAACAGCAGCTTTTAGTTCATTAAACAGTAGTCAGTAACTACCAGTTTAGTAAATAGTAAACCGTAAGTTGAGACTAGGCATCACACTACATGGTATCATGCTATAATAGTCCACTAGGGACACAGGATCGTCCACTAAGGGACACAGTATCATCCACTAAGAGACACAGTACAGTAACAGTTTAGATCTCTGGCCATAATCTCTAGTTGGTCCTAGGTGTACATTTGCCAAATGACTCCGGGACCGCTGATGACTGGCGTGTCAATTAGCCACGTGAACAGTAACAGTATAACAGTAAAGCATGAATCTCGGGGCCTAACGTCTCAAAATCAAATTATTTCTCAAAAGTACCTTTAAGGAACATTTTGTAAATCTCTTCATTTATTTAAAGAATTATTTTCCAAAAAGGTATTTTATTCCCCATTTTCACATACAGTAAATCCATCAGTAAATATTTATGTATCAAGTGAGAAAGTAAATAAATATTCAATTTGAATATTTAATATCATATAAAATAAATCAAATTCTCACTTTAATAAAATATAAAACATGAATATTTAATTTCTCATAACTTTCTCATAATTTCCAATTTATGGAAAATTGGTGGAAATTTTATTTAAATTTCCATTTTAAATCATTTCATGCTTCTAAAATATTTTATAATATTTTAGAATATTTTTGGAAGTTTTCAGACAGCATAACGGTTGCGGATTCCTAACCTCCTGCACACAATTTACAGTTTATAAACCAACTTATCAACCACAATTTTTTGCATGTTTTAAACCAATTCATGCTCCCAATATTTCCATAAAATTTGGCTTAATAAAACATGCATTTCACTATATCACTACAACTCACACACTCCCCTTTACCAGTCTTATGAAGCTGAACTTCTCGGTTACGCTAATCGAAATCCGTCAACTCGAGCTGCAAAATAATTTTATCAAAAATTATTACTATTCTCGTTCTTATTTTTAAGCCACTAATATTCGTAAAATGCAGCCATTAACGTCACATTATAAGCACAACCAGTATAAATTATACTGATGCTAAAACTCAACTTGCCCATTCTAGCTTCTTTTTTAGGTTTAATTTCACCAGCCCTACTCTTTTAATTCCTGTATTTATTTTCTATCATATCCTTAATTTTCAGCACATTTTGTGCTTCCAAAATGCCATTGCCGAATCCTCTAATGGCCACTTCCATTGACTTTTCCATCTTTTTTCTAATTGTTGTTTCCTCTTAATTGTTTCTTGCCTACGTGAGCCACTCTTGGCTTATTCTTGCATGAAGTCTTAATTTCTCTTATTTATTCATGTTCAACCGAACCTTCTCTTTATTAACCAACTTTGGATTTTTTAACCCTTTCACGAATATTTGCTCTCCACTCATCTAAATCCATTCTCAAGCTATTATTTCCTACTACTTTTTATGCAAGAAATGCATGTCTTCCATGGAATTCCAAATTCCACCTAAATTCTCCAAAAATGGCTGATTTTTAGTGAGCAAATATTATGGAAAATTAACTTCATAACATTTTTCTACACCTTGCAAATACTAGAATTCAAGTTTAAAATCAAGGAAAGCATCAAATTTTCAACATGCTCTTACCCTTAGCCAACGGGTTGTGACTCCATTTTCTATTTGTCTCCTACACATCAGTCCTTCTTTTCTAGTTTCTTGATGGTTTTAAGGTGCAAGGTAAGTTTATGGAGGTGGTTAGATGATTAACCAACAAGAATATGAAGTTTTACTAAAAGTTTATGGGAGAAACAGAGGAAAACCGAATACAAAGTGCAGCAAAACAGAACTCTCGTGAGCAACAGAGGAGTTCGGTATGGAAAAGAAATTGCTGAAGCTTTTGTTCCACAAATTCAATTATTAATCATGTTATCAAATGGGAATTTGCCACTTAGCTTTCTATCCTTTTCTTCATCATTTTTCTTGTCTGATATCTCATTAATTGATGAAGAAAATGGCAGCCAAAAGAACACAATGAGGAGCAAATTTTCTACACTCATTAATTTGTGAATATACTTTGCAGCCAAGAGAACGACGTGTAGTAATTTTGTCTACATGTTTTCTTGACCTATTTCCCTTATATTTCTACCATAAAATTCATATTTTAACGGCCTTTAAAAAGGCTGAAGAAAGACGTGCCATAGCAGCAAAAGTGGCGTGGAATTCAACTTGTTGGCTGCATGGTTTTTGTCTCATTTTCCTCTTTTCTTATGTGCTCCAACCAATGAAAATTATGCAAGAAACTTCTCTTCCTTTTTCTTTATATTTATACCATAAAATGCAACTTGTTCTTCTTTTTTTTTTCTTGAAAATTTTTCAGCCATGTAAACCAATTGGCCAGCAAGGTGGCGTGATTTCTTGGCTGATCAGTTAAGTTGTTTTCAATTTTTCTTTTTTTTTGTGTAGACCACAGGTATCTTCATCCATTTTAATGGTCTGAGACTAATCCTGTTCGGGGTTTAGTCACAGTTAAAGCTCTTCACCTCTCCCCAAAGATGTGTTTAGTGAGAGTCGAACCCAAAAGCTCTTCCCACAAACTCAGCCTGCGTTACCAACTGAGCCATAACCCTTGGGTGTTTTCAACTTTTCTTTGCTTGCATTTCAGCCAATGAAATCCTCTTACATACTAGCTTTAAATGCTTTATCTTTTAAGCATTATTTTCCTTATATTTTATACTATAAAAATTACATTTTATCAGCCTTTAAATGGCTGATCAGAAATGGTACAACAGCAGCACATGTGGCGTTGAAGTCCACTTTGCTGCACCATTTCTTGACTTTCTTCCCTCTCCTGTATATATTCTAACCAATAGGAAGGTAACACATGTTAACATATTAATTTCTCCCTCCAAAAATCAATAATTTGTACTTTTTCGCCATATTATATCTTTAAAACATTAACCTTATTTTTTTCTTATTACTTTACTACACTTACAACCAACTTTAAAAATTCACCAAACTTAGTCCAAAATGAATAAAAATATGAGCCATATATCACCAGAAAGGCCTTCGAGTTAACTTTCCAACGCAATTTGAATCACCTCATTTGGAATTCCCTATCAAAATTTATGTCTAACTCTTTTCTGATTGCTCAATGCTGAATTCCATACATGTGACGTGAATGTAGGAATTTCTAGTTGTTAATCTATAATGAATTAAAATGTAAGCCTTACATGGATTAAAAGGTATTTAAGTTAGCTTTCTAATGGATTTTGATTCACCTTAATCGGAGTTTCCTACCAACTGCTATGGGTGAATCTTTACAGATAGGTCAGTTGAGTTGATTGGTAGAATCTACTGCTCATGGAGTAATTTTACAAAATTTCTGGTATTGATCTATGAGAAGCTAGAATATGAGGCCTATATTTTGGAAAAATACTTAAGTTAACTTTCCAAAGAATTTTATGGTTTATCATTTGAATACTTCGATCAATAATTATAATCGAACCACTGTCGATTGGTCATTCAAGCCTCATGATATTTTATCTTCACAATTTTCAATCCTTAATTCAACATCCAAAAATATTTTCTCACTCATATCATTGTCTAAACACCGAAATCTAAGTGGGGTTCACATAGCTTTTACTTTAATATTTGTCAAAATATACAAAAATAATTTATTTATTAATTAAAATCTATAGGTCTGTACATATACAGTACTATAAAATCAGATCTTACAGGTACCAAGTTTCATTTTAAAATCAATATTGTTCAAAAATCAATATATTTCATTCAACAAGTTCAGTTAAGTTCAAGACATTCAAATCAGTAACTTCAGTAAAAAAATAGACATTTTTAGTAAAACAATGTCAGTTAATTCAAAACATTCAAAGCATTTACTTTAGTCAAACACTTAAAACATTTACTTCAGTCAAACAATTAGAACTTTCAGTAAAACAGAGTTAGTCAGTCTAAAACATTCACTTTAGTCAGTTGTTTAAAAGTTTCAACAATGTATTTCATAAATCAGTTGGAAAATACTCCTCATTTAACAATTATTCAATCAAAACATATCTTTAGTCAATTCATAAGTTTATAAAATCAATGACAAAATTTCTTATTTACAGTTAAGGGTTTTAGGGTCATTTTACAAAATTTCAATAACATAACTATACTAACTATCTTAACCCTTCTGCACTTAAAACACAAATTAAAAGCCACAATTCTAGTTTCTCAATCTCAAGATAGTTACAATATCAATCAGTCAGTCCAATCATTCTTTCAAATCATACAGTCTGTCACATCCTGAGTACATAGTATTTTACACTTTTTATATAATTCTATCACACATGAATAGGTTGGGCTGTCCACGATATCTTATTTTTTCATATATAATTTATTAACACATGATATCCGTAATTTAGTATAATTAACGAAAATAAATATTCTAAAAATTTGCATTGTTTCCATACTTACATCCCCTAATTTAAAACAATATTGTAGTACTGTAAATTAAAAATCTGAACATATAAAATAAAATAATTATACCTCCGGGATCTATAAGCGCTACCTCGGGGTACTAAATATGCAGCCTCGAATCCTCGGATAATATACCTTGAATGGTCACTGCAAAATATCTGGGAGATAAAATATTGTAGTGAGCAACCATGGCTCAATAAGAGATTTGTATGTAAATCTTGATACCTCGAAAACTACATGCAGTAAAACCTTTAATTCTCACTCCTAAATTGGGTACACTATAAAGGAAGTGATACTATAGTCGGCTAGGAAATTCAGATTGTGAAATCCCCAATTTTCATGTAAAATCCTTCATAATTGTAAAGTGTTTCAGCTTAAAGGAAGTAAATAAATATGAGAATTATGAAATATGAATGATGTATGGGACATGGGAGAAGTAATCAAATGGAAAGTCAATTAGTCAAGAAATTAAATTAATGTTATAAGAATAATTGAGGTATGAGAAAAGAATTAATATCAGAAAATTAGTGTAAGTAAAGACAAGTGTTATATGGAAGAAAGAAGACTAATTAGAATGGTCAAATAAGATGGCAAAAAGGTTAAGGACTGATATGAAAAGGGAAGAAGGGAAATTAAATGGTCCAAGAAGGGTCAAAAGCATGGTCAATGGCTAAGATGAGATGATAATGAATTAATGAGCATTAAATGAACTTGATGAATCACCATCTACAGCCATAACCCCTACGGCAGCAACCTCCCAGCCCTCTCCCTCTCGTTGCCTCTCATCCCTTCCAAAAACTTCCAAGTTTTCCTCCATAGCTGCCTTGACAAACCACCATCTCCTGTGACCAATTTGTTAAGCTCACTTAATGAAAAACGTTCCTTATCGCCAGCTCAAGCTATGTTTGTAATATGAAGAGCTGAATCCAAGTGATTAAGGAGATCTGAAATTCTGTCAAGTTTGGTTATTGACAAAGGTAAGAGAAGAAGTTAATTTCTTCAATTATGTTTATGGTATGGAGTTGTATGATGTTGATATAGTCTAATTATGGTACTAAAGTGCAAGAAAGCTAAAGGTTTGAATGATGGTGTTTACAGCTTTGAAGAAGTAAAGGAAAGGAATTGGAGTCACCAAGTGATTTCGTGTTCTCGAAGTAATCAAGGTAAGGAATTTATGTAACGGACGCACGACAACTATGTCCGCATGATTTTAATTGTTTTGAGATGAAGTACCAGCTGATTTGAGTAAAGGAAATGTGATTTTCGGGTTTTACTCCTAGTTACCAAAATGCTAGGAGCAGCCGACTGCCTAGAGACAACCAAAGCGTAGTTTTTCGAAAATCGAGACAAACCAGTCGACTACTATGTAAGCCATTCGACTGCTATTTACCCAGTATGCATTCTGTTTCAAACCAGTCGACTGTTATATAGGACAGTCGACTGCTATTTGCTAAAAAGCATTCTGTTTCACAAACAGTCGACTGCTATATGACCAGTCAATTGCTATTTCTCGAAAAGCATTCTGTTTGAAAACCAGTCAACTGCTATATGGACTAGTCGACTGCCCCATATGTTTTCAGAAAATAAAATATCAGAATTTTAAAAGAAAAGAATTTCGATAAATGAAAATATGAGGTAGCAACCGACTGCCCTATGAGGCCAGTCGACTGCCCTGTGTTAAAATATGGTTTCAAAGCCTATTTGGTTTAAACACAAAAGTGTTTTCTGAAGAAGTATATGATAAATGTTTTGAGACTATGGACTACGTTATGATCATGCATCCCTGTATGTGGCTGAGAGACTCTGATCAAGTCCTCAGTATTATTTGTGTTGAGCGAGGAACCCTAGTCCGGTCCTCAATACCACAGATGACACCTGACTAGTGTTCACTGTGGATTACCGACACTTGGCCATTTGCTCCTGTTATGTAGCTACCAGCACTTGGCCATTTGCTTCAGTGATATGTTAGGCAAGAGAGAATCCTTGGCTATTACATGGTGCACCCCTGTTCTAATGCATGACTGGAATCATATAAATAGGTATAAATGATTTATATGATGATGTAATTACTTGAATATTTGTACATAGTCTCCCTCTGGTTTATAGAATATATGATTTCAATTGACTTAAGGCATATGCAAGCATTTAAATTACTTGAAAATATGTAAGAGATTTATACGATGATTGCATATGTCCATATTTGATTTACTGGTGTAAGATGTTTTGAGAAAAGTATGTATGTATGTAAATGATGTTTGAAAGAAGTATGAAATATGTTTCCAAGTAGGGATATGGAGTATGTATGCATATGCTATTTTAAAGAAGTACATGATTTACTTGACTTAGAAGCATATGCTATTATGAAGAGTTTTATATATTTGATGAGAGTATATGACCATGCTTTATAATGATTTTACATGACATTATAGAGCCAAGCAGGAAAACTGCATATAGAGACATAGTACGCTCATTTATATATTTTTCTTACTGAGCGTAAACTCACCCTTTTACGAATATTTTTCATACAGACCACTTGAGGTGATCCCTCGCTCTTGATAGAAGAGCCTACTAATAGGTTTTGAAAGTTTACCTTCGAGATACGCTTCCCAGTAAATATTGAAGGTATACTTATGTAATCATGTAAAGTGTATTGTAATTCAGCTATTGTACAATACTAGCTAACAATAATGTATATAAGATGTCTGGAGATTTAGGTTAAGTAAGATGTGTAAGATCCTGTAGTAAGGAATGATATATATATATATCATTTTTATGTTTCAATTGATGTCAAAATTATTTATGATGAACTATTAAATACAAAGTTCAAGAAGAAGAAGAAATGACATTGATGAAACGAGACTAACAAATCTGTATGTGAAAGGTAAAAGTTAGTTGTTATTTGTAAGTGACGAGATGTCACACAGATAGAGCATGGAAGGTATTTTGAAATACTTGTCCCGGAAACCCAAAGCGACTATAAGGAGTAAAAATTTATTTCAAAATTAAACTCACTAAAATATATTTACTGCATATATAAAATATCACATGTTTAATTATGAAAATCTATGTAATCATGTGAAAAACACTTGGAATTTATTTTGATTTCTCATCATTGAAATCATCCACTTTGATCACATGTACACATATAGCAGTAAAATACAATGTTCATATATTTCACAATTCAGTGATAAAATATCACAGTAAACAATATATTTTCAAATTCTCATCAAAATCAGTCATAACACGTGGAATAATAGTGGAGACCCGATAACACCCTAATAATATCATGCTATAAGTCTCGAAAGTAATAGGGTTCACGTGAGATTCCTGTAGGAACAATAAATAATCGTAAAAATCTATTGCCATAGTCTATAGGTGTCCTCGATCGTACACTGAGTAGGTGACAACCGGGACGCTTAAGACGGCTCAATGTCAATAGCATAACACATGAGAGGGTACGCATGAATACGTGAGCATGATATAGAACCTAACAGTCTCAAAACAATCTTTTCACAGTGATAAAACCTTTATGGAAAATCAACACATATGATAAAACTTTATTAATTCCATAAAGGAAAATGTATATATATATTTCAAATAGTGAATATTAATTTAAATCAATTATAAAATATTCACTATTTATTATTCCACATCACTAACCACACCATGCACTGTAACACACATGAAGTGGGTTTTCGGTAATAAAACCTGCACCCAAATCGGTGTCAAGAATATTTAATAAATATTTTTCGGTATATTAACCATTTATGAAAAATATTTAATTTCACAATTTCAAGGCTAGGAATATATCAATAATGCCCTCAAAATATTTTCTACTATTACTAGAAATATTTTTAATAAGTTTCGGCAGCATAACGGCTGCCCGAGCCCTAGCCTTCTTGCATGTTCAAACACAGTGTACCAATCAAAAACCACAGTTTTTCATGCTATTTCAGGGCAAAACCATATTCCATAATTCATATAAAATTCATAGCACTTGAATTATGCATTCAGATATCCCCACAAATCTACACACGCATTTCTTACATGTCTATCGCATTTGTGCAATCGCGTGCACCACATGTTCACCAAAATTCCTGGCTACAATTTAAATTCACCAAAATTATTAGCTCATTAAATCCTTATTTTTAAGCTATGATTGATGCTAAAATGTAGCCATATAAAATACTGCAAATATTTTTGCAGTAAAATTTCTACCGATAGTATAACATAACTTCTCCGTTTTGTGTCAGATTTTAAATCCGAGCATACCGACAGACTCCTCATGAATTCTATTGTCATAATCAACCATCAAACCATCCAAAACAGCCACCATTCATGTCACATCTCGTGACCACATTTTTCATATTTTTCTATACATTTTATACGGTTGGGCTGTCTGTGATACTTTACTTTTCATATTCATTTAACTATTAAATATAAAATTAGTAATATCAATTACATCCCCTACCTTAATTCTCGAGAAAGTAGTACTGAAAGTAAGTCTAAATACAGAAAATAAATAATCATACCTCATATTATAAATCAAGCTGTCGTAATGTCTCCAAATGCGCATCTCGGAATCCTCAGATGTCAAATCTCACAATCACCGAAAATCTGAAATGTTAAAATTAGGGAGTAAGCAAACCATGGCTCAGTAAGAGAGTTATATGCAACACTTGATATTCAGCTACCTATATGCTGAAAATAATTTTTTTACTTTCTTTAAATCTTCCTGGAGGCTCTAGGCTCACATGTAGGAAGGATACTACAGTCGGCTAGGGATCCAGATGGAGTAAGGCAGGTATTTTAGAATACCTGTCTTGTCTCGAAACCTAGAAGCAACTGTAGAGACTAATCGTTTTCTTTTGATATTCAAATCCCAGTAAAACATTAAATATTCACGTGATAAAACACTTAAGTAAATAAATAAGGAATTAATGTTCCTTTCACAATTACTCATTTCCACACTTGTAAAACACCGTATAATATTTAGTTCAACATGTAATATATCAAAAGCTCAATAGCTGTAGATAATTTAGTACCATGTTTTCCTCTATAAACACGTGTAGAGACCTTCTAGTCTCAAAATACTATTTTTCATCTTTAATTAACCTTTATGGGATTTCCATAAATAATTATTTTCATAATTAAAACCATAAAGGTTATTTATGAAATCAAGTGAATAATTAGAGAAATATTATTAAAATATTCACTTTGGTCTTTTTTTATTTTTCACCTCGTTTCACGTGAAATATCACCTATCGAGATAAATTTCGGTGATTTCCTTTTTCACCATTCTCAAAAACATGAATATTTTAAAATTAATTATCAGTATATTCATGTTTTATGAAAACTAATCGATTTCTCGATTTTCATGTTGGAAATCGTTTCTCGTGATAAAAAATCATTTATTATGATTTTCGGTAATTTTTTCAATAATTTTCGGTAGTATAACGGCTACCGATTGGCTAGCCTCCTGCACGGAAAATATAGTTTAAATCTCAACCGGTAAATCACCACAATTTTTTCAACCAATCATTATTAATAGCATTTATAAAAATTAAATGCATAATTTAAAACATGTGTGCCGAATATCCCTACAGGCTGTACATGTCTCCCTTACCTTTCTCGGGTTGGCGACTGCCTCTCAAAGGTCGTACCCGTGTTCACCTCGTCCGATTCCATCGTCTCAGTCATCAAGGAATTTTCTGAAAATTAAATTCAAAAATTTAGAATTTTTCCATAATTTATTAAAACAAATCACTCGAGTTTAATTTCCGGAATTCTTACCGAATTTTCGTAATTTTCGAGTTTCCGAATTTCCCAGGATTTCTCGAATTCCCGAAAATTTCTTTTCTCTCTCTTTTCTTCTTTTCCTCTTTTCTTTCTCTTTCTTTTTCTTTTCTTTTTCTTTTTTTGTTTTTCCTTTCTCTTTTTCTTTTCTTTTTCCTTTTCCTTTTTCTTTTTCCTTTCCCAGTCGAACCGGTCACCTCTCCTCACCGCCGGTTCTTCGGGGTTCAGTGGCTCCTCAGCTGGCCGGCGCCACGGCGAACCTGGATCTGGCCTCCGTTCATCCCGAATCGACGGCACGGCAGCGAATCGACTCGGTTTTGGTTCGGTTTCTTCTCTTTCTCGTTCCTCCTTCCTCCGTCGGCCTCTGCCTCGCCGGTGGCCTCCTCCTTCTTCCTCTTCCTTCGGTGAAGCTTCGGTGGTAGTGGCGGCAACCAGATAAACGGCACCGCCGGATCCCCTTTTTCCTTTTTCCTCTTTTTCTTCTCGGCTTCGGCCGGTTTCTGTTTTCCTTCTCCGTTTCTTCTTTCTTCCGTCGGTCACTGGCTTCTCCTCTCTCTGCCGGCGCCGTTTCACTCTTTCCTTTTCTCCCTCGCCGACGGTGGCAGCTCCGCCGCCGTCAGCCCCTCTGGCTGGGAAGGATCGAGTCCTTCCCCGATTCTTCCTTTCCATTTTTTTGTTTATCTTTAATATAATTATACACATATAATTATATTTATCAACTCTATATTATACATATAATATATTATACATATAATATTATTATTTTATATATATAGTATTGTACTATATATGAATTATATATATAAAGATATATATTGTGTATTACAAAATATATATATCTAGTATATATATATATATGTGTGTATATTTATATACTTTAAAAATAAATAACCTTTATATATATATATATTATACCACAATATATATTGTATTTACAATATATAATTATGCAACCTTTAATGTAAAATAATATTTACATTCTCATATATGTATATATTTATATATACATAAAATATACATATGTACTATTTAAATTTATGAAATAGTAGATATTCATATATATACCAATGTATAATAATATATACTATATATCATCTAAGTACATATGCATTTGTATAAAAATACATTTACATAATATATAATTATATAATTATATATCATTTTTATTTCTTATTTTCTTATTTAATTTGGATTTCCATTTATCCAAATTAAATTTCCTTTCCTCATTATTTTTCGAATTTCCAAATATTCTTATTTCCACTTACATTTTCCTTCACTCTAATTTTCCCAATTTATCACTTCCTCAATTCACGGAATATTCACTAATATTCCTATCTCATAATTAAATTTATTTATTTCCCCTTATCTATTTTTTTAATATTAATTTCCACTATTAAACAGTAGAAAATTTTGCGGTTATCACATTCTCCCCACCTTAAGAAATTCAGTCCTCCGAATTTAACTTAAGTCAGAAGGTGGTACATTCCGTATACTTACAACTTTTGTCCTTTAGATCAACCTTTACATAATACTACCAGCATATTCTTAACATCAGAATCACTTTTAGACCACTACATGCTATCTTTCATCATATATCTATACTGCCGTAAGATTTCTTACCAATTGGGAGTTATCAATTTCATTTCTCTTTGCACAAAAAAAATCAATTCACATTATTTTTCATATCACAACTGATCTATGCTGTTCATCATCCATTTTTCTCACTTAGTGCCAAGTCGATATAGTTTAAAAACTATCAATTACACATGTCAATCAGTTGTATGTAATTGTCCCAGCGGCTTTCACATCTCGTGCACTCGCTCTCTCAATATATCCTCAAGCGTCCAAGTATTACGCTCGAGCATTTTCATCAGTACGGAGCGGTGCTATTAATACATTTGGGATCTCAAAGCCTTTTGTTGTTTCTCATTAACACATGGCAACTCAAAGACTCCTATCACATGTAATGCTCACTGGAACTGTACACATACATTTCCACCGTTTCACACTCACACTTCGACTAAGGCACTAGAGAATCTATGAGTCTAATAATGGAAAGTGATTCTATAATCACTTCCATATCATTATTTCTCTTTTGAACTCTTTATTGTCCATAATATTCGTTTTCTCATTTATTCCATTAAGGCTGCATCTCACTTGTAGACTTTACTAATCATCACTTTCACCACCACTTTATCTATACAATTCCACTATTTTCATCATTTTGAGGTGATTATATGTATAACCATTTTCCATTTATATACTGGCAGTAAAATGGTAAATCATTTCTTTACTCTTTTAAATCTCATTAATTTCACTTGTCAAGTTTGGCTTGATTTTACACCTAGCCACAGTCATGTGATAACCAACTTGAAATCGCCTTTCGGTCTTAATTTTGGGAACTACTTTATGTTCCTTACTCGTCATATAATCTACTTTCTTATTCCATTTCCATATTTTCAGTCTCATTCTTTCAGTCGGTTTTCTCAAGTGGTATGGTACTTTATTGTTAAAATCATTTAACATCTTGTGTACCATCTTTTCTTTCCACTTTTCCATTTACCAACTTTAATTTCTCTAATTATGTCTCATTAGTAGAGCAGTAATCCTATCACTCTTCTATAAATTGGTAACAATATCTAGCTAGACTCAGTAATTCCATATCTCAATCATTATCTCACTATCATAGAAAGATTCACTGTCATTCTGTCATCTCGAGATCATATATCCCAGAAAGAGATACTGTATAGCCAAGTCTCTTATTCGCCAATCTTAACATAAGTCTACAGTCTCTGAAAGTTTAAAGGATTATATATCATAATGCTGCTCCTGTTCCATTTGTATTCTTAACTATTTCGATATCTCACTCCTTAGGTTTATATACCTCCATAAGAACTCGTAAGTATTTATCGAGTTCTAATCATCATTCCATGGACCTTAGTCTCCAATTTTTTTTGACGCTTTATACTAATGCTGGTCTTATTAACTCCTCATGTATCTCTGATCAAATAAATAAAGCGTCCATTTTCATATAGATGAATACTTGTTCTTCATAAGAACTTCATTAATTAGTAATAATTTACTATACCACTTTAATTCATCTACATATCAAGGTCATCTGTGCTTCTCTCGTTTACACATACAGATAATTTCACTAACCTCAAATTACATTATCTGTATTTTCATCAATCACACCCTTACACGTAAATTTCATTATTCACACATTTTCCAGAGTTATTTCTTAAGCTTTTTGGATTCTTTCTATATTCTCCGATATAAGTTTAAAATTAGGTTTCCATATAACCAATCGAATCAATGTTAGTTCGATTTCTCCAATCCATACAACTCTGAGAAATTTATGGGGCATTACATCCGATACTTTCTTTAATCACTCACCTCTTATCATCTTGGACATTTCATCCTCATGTCCTGTCATTTTCGCTATGTATCCTCAAGGCAGAGAAAGTTAATATTCAAATCATTTTGAAATATTCTCCACCTTGATTTCATTATTTATTCATGTTTCACAGCATATTACTCAAAGTGATTAGTAATGCTGTAACAATGTAATCATTTAATTAACCATATTGATATGGATTTCATTATTTGTACTATTCACTTTCTCAGTCATTTTCTATAGTCATCTCATTTTTCATAATATCCAACGATCTCGTAATAAACATCCAATTCAATACACTCTTAATTCAGGCCCTTACAATCAATAACCGGGCCAATCATTTTGCAACATTCCACTACACTCTTATTGGATCGCATCATATAAGGCCCCGGCCCGTTCGCCGTCCACCTTTACACGTGTACTATCCTCTTTGGTGAGCCCACTGGCCCCCTCGAGGTTTTGTCATGAGGCCTAGCCCGTTCACTAGGTCACTCGCAATTCGCGTCCATAATCTAAGTGTAAGTGGAATCAGTAATAGGGATCATTATATTCATATTACATCCTCTATGCCATTAATAACTCCATCACCATCAATGGATTCAAGATTAACTTGGTTTTATCACTATTCAGAACATAGCCCAACATAGGGGCGTTTTCGTCATTTTGACATTTATTTCTTTCTCCTCAGTATACATTTAAACCAAGTATCTTGTCATCTATGTGCTGATAGTATCCCTTCTCATACTAATATCAGCAGTTTAATATCTTGTTCGGTTTCGACAAAGAAGTCCACTAGAATCCATAATTGGATTATTTTGCATGAAATGCAGCTTTACATCGTCAATTTCACTGTCAAATCAATCAATTCTAACTTTTGTTGGTCCATTATGACTCCAGGTAAAATTTTGGAGGTAGGGGTATTTTGGTCATTTTTGGCTAAAAATTTTCTCTCTCCTTAAAATACCTTCAACTGATGATCTTAAGGTCTATTTAATGATGATATTTCATTCCTCTCCTTTATATCATCACTTTCAGATCTCAGTTCGATCCGGACAGAAAAGTACTAGTGGGGCCCTCACCGAGTCTTTTCTATTCCTTACCGAACCGACCTTCATTTAAATTATAAGATCACCATTTTCTGGTAAATTCTGAGCCTATTATTTCTCTTTAATATTCTCAATTTATAATATCTCACTCCCTTCAAATCATTTTACTCGATTTGCAATCATTTATTTTCTTTATGTATTTAGACCACACAGTACTACCGGGGATGTTTAACATTTCCGACACATTTTCTCTTCCAAAGTATTCACAAACATCAAGCCAACCATGCTCTAATACCACTAAATTTGTCACATCCTGTGACCATATTTTTCACATTTTTCTATACATTTTATACGGTTGGGCTGTCGTAATACTTTACTTTTCATATTCATTTAACTATTAAATATAAAATTAGTAATATCAATTACATCCCCTATCTTAATTCTCAAGAAAATAGTACTGAAAGTAAGTCTAAATATAGAAAATAAATGATCATACCTCATATTATAAATCAAGCTGTCGCAATGTCTCCAAATGCGCAGCTCGAAATCCTCAGATGTCAGATCTCACAGTCACCGAAAATCTGAAATGTTAAAATTGGGGAGTGAGCAAACCACGGCTCAGTAAGAGAGTTATATGCAACACTTGATATTCAACTACCTATATGCTGAAAATAATTTTTTTACTTTCTTTAAATCTTCTTGGAGGCTCTAGGCTCACATGTAGGAAAGATACTACAGTCGGCTAGGGATCTAGATGGAGTAAGGCAGGTATTTTAGAATACCTGTCTTGTCCCGAAAAATAGAAGCAACTGTAGAGAGTAATCATTTTCTTTTGATATTCAAATCCCAGTAAAACATTAAATATTCACGTGATAAAACACTTAAGTAAATAAATAAGGAATTAATATTCCTTTCACAATTACTCATTTCCACACTTGTAAAACACCGTATAATATTTAGTTCAACATGTAATATATCAAAAGCTCAGTAGCTGTAGATAATTTAGTACCAGCAAAAGTTCAGTGAAAAGTACAATCATCAGTACAGTATAATGGAGACTAGGCAACACCCTAAATATATCATGCTATAAAATCATCCCAAATAGGGGAAACACATGAGATCTATGGCCATAGTCTATGGGGTCCACAGTGTGCACTGATCAGGTGTCCACTGGGATGCTGATAATAGGATCAGTATCTATCAGCACTAACACGTGACACGTGAGCATGATATGGGGCCTAACAGTCTCAAAACAGTAAACACGTGATATAAACCCCATTTATGAAATCAATTTCATTGAATATAAGTTCAATCAATCCATAAATATTCATAAGGAAAATATTTTCATCTTATGAATAACAATTTATAAAATATTCATACTGGGTAATCACTCCTGAAAATGGTCTAAATATTATAGAACAGTATAAATCACATTTCCATATGGTGAAAATAGCTTATAAAATAATCACACTATAAAATAAATCTCATGACTGTTTCTTTTTCACCGTAAAACATGTACGCATGCTTTTTCGTACTTTCTATCCAAAACATGGTTTTCAAAGTTATCAGAATTCAAATCAATTATTTTTATGATTTATGAAAAAATAAAATATTTATTTTCCAAATTCAATAATCCTGTCACCATGTTTTCCTCTATAAACACGTGTAGAGACCTTCTAGTCTCAAAATACTATTTTTCATCTTTAATTAACGTTTATGGGATTTCCATAAATAATTATTTTCATAATTAAAAGCATAAAGGTTATTTATGAAATCAAGTGAATATTTAGGGAAATATTATTAAAATATTCACTTTGGTCTTTTTTCATTTTTCACCTCGTTTCACATGAAATATCACTTATCGAGATAAATTTCGGTGATTTCCTTTTTCGTCATTCTCAAAAACATGAATATTTTAAAATTAATTATCAGTATATTCATGTTTTATGAAAACTAATCGATTTCTCGATTTTCATGTTGGAAATCGTTTCTCGTGATGAAAAATCATTTATTATGATTTTCGGTAATTTTTCCAGTAATTTTCGGCAGTATAACGGCTGCCGATTGGCTAGCCTCCTGCACGAAAAATACAGTTTAAATCTCAACCAGTAAATCACCACAATTTTTCCAACCAATCATTATCAATAGCATTTATAAAAATTAAATGCATAATTTAAAACATGTGTGCTGAATATCCCTACAGGCTGCACATGTCTCCCTTACCTTTCTTGGGTCGACGACTGCCTCTCAAAGGTCGCGCCCGTGTTCACCTTGCCCGATTCCATCGTCTCGGTCATTGAGGAATTTTCTGGAAATTAAATTCTAAAATTTAGAATTTAGAATTTTTTCATAATTTATTAAAATAAATCACTCGAATTTAATTTTCGGAATTCTTACCGAATTTTCGTAATTTTCGAGTTTTTGAATTTCTCAGGATTTCCCAAATTCTTGGAAATTTCTTTTCTCTCTCTTTTCTTCTTTTCCTCTTTTCTTTCTCTTTCTTTTTCTTTTTCTTTTTCCTTTCTCTTTTTCTTTTCTTTTTCCTTTTCCTTTTTCTTTTTCCTTTCTTTTTCCTTTTCCTTTTTCTTTTTCCTTTCCCAGCCGAACCGGTCACCTCCCCTCACCGTCGGTTCTTCTTCGGCGGTCGGTTCTTCAGCGGTTCAGTGGCCCCTCAGCTGGCCGGCACCACGGTGAACCTGGATCTGGCCTCCGTTCATCCCGAATCGACGGCACGGCGGCGGATCGATTCGGTTTTGGTTTGGTTTCTTCTCCTCCTCGTTCCTCCTTCCTCCGCCGTCCTCTGCCTCGCCGGTGGCCTCCTCCTTCTTCCTCTTCCTCCAGTGAACCGGATCGACCGGCACCGTCGGATCCCCTTTTTCCTTTTTCCTCTTTCCTCTTTTTCTTCTCGGCTTCCGCCGGTTTCTGTTTTCCTTCTCCATTTCTCCTTTCTTCCGTCGGTCACCGGCTTCTCCTCTCTTTGCCGGTGCCGTTTCACTCTTTCCTTTTCTCCCTCACCGACGGTGGCAGCTCCGCCGCCGTCGGCCCCACTGGCTGGGAAGGATCGGGTCCTTCCCCGATTCTTCCTTTCCATTTTTTTTATATTTAATATAATTATACACATATAATTATATTTATCAACTCTATATGATACATATAATATATTATACATATAATATTATTATTTTATATATAGTATTGTACTATATATGAATTATATATATAAAGATATATATTGTGTATTACAAAATATATATATATATATCTAGTATATATATGTATATTTATATACTTTAAAAATAAATAACCTTTATATATATATTTATATATATATATTATACCACAATATATATTGTATTTACAATATATAATTATGCAACCTTTAATGTAAAATAATATTTACATTCTCATATATGTATATATTTACATATACATAAAATATAAATATGTACTATTTAAATTTATGAAATAGTAAATATTCATATATATACCAATGTATAATAATATATACTATATATCATTTAAGTACATATGCATTTGTATAAAAATACATTTACATAATATATAATTATATAATTATATATCATTTTCATTTCTCATTTTCTTATTTAATTTGGATTTCCATTTATCCAAATTAAATTTCCTTTCCTCATTATTTTTCGAATTTCCAAATATTCTTATTTCCACTTACATTTTCCTTCACTCGAATTTTCCCAATTTATCACTTCCTCAATTCATGGAATATTCACTAATATTCCTATCTCATAATTATATTTATTTATTCCACCTATCTATTTTCTTTAATATTAATTTTCACTATTAAACAGTAGAAATTTTGCGGTTATCACAATTCATCTCCCCTTCACCTAGACCGAATGGCTTCTTAGCCATTTCTTCATGTTATTCAACAAACTAAAGTTACCATGTTGTTTCTCTAAGCTTAATGATTAATTTTGCATCATCAAAGTGCTTGAAACACCATAGATTCTCATACTTCCATGCTTGGCCGAATGGTGTAAGAATGGTGGATTTTTGTATGGCAACATTTATACAAAATAAAAGCTAGAAACATGCTCACTAGTTTACAAGGATAAATTCTATACCATTAATCTTAAGAAATACAACATGGATGGCCACTTACCAAGCTTGACCGAATGCTTGAGGAAGTCTTTTCTCCTTGTGTGTTGCCTAATAGGCTGAGATATGGGTATAGAATTACAGAGGAGGAAGAGAGGAACAATTTTTGTGTAATAAGCTTGATGAAATTCTAAGTATTTTGTAAGTTATGGTTGATAGAAAAATTTTTCTTTCTCTTTTCTCAACAATGGTGGCGTGGTTGAAGGTTGAAGATGATTCAAAGAAGTGGCCGGCTGACAGCAGGTTTAATGAGGGAATTTTCTGGATTTTTATGAAATTACAAAAATGCCCCTCATTAGTTGAAATATTTACGATTTTTGCCATTAATCTTTCGTAATCGTAAAAACCATGCAAATGAACACCAGAAATTATGATTCCAGTTCCAAAAATTCACATTCAATGTATCTTAATAAATAGAAGTGGTTTCCTTGCCGCGCGGTGTACAAATAATGTGAAATTACTGTTTTACCCCTTACGGACCGCCAACGAGATTTTCAAATTTTTTTGTCCATTTCGACAATTCCGTCGACGTCATGTTAAAGTACTTTTCATGTAGAGTAACATGATATTTTTATTTTATTTTAATTCATTTTAGTTTGGGAGAAATTTACGAAAATACCCTTGAGACGTATCCGTTATTTTCCAATTTGTTTCTCATAATTCACAAAATAATGGCATTCGGGTATTTTAGCTTCCAAAACACCATAATATCATTATTTAACCTCCTCGAAATTATTTTCTCACTTATATCATTATCTGGGCACTGATATTCAAAGTAGGTCCCACATAGCTTGTCACTTAATATTATAAAAATATTTAAAATTTATTTATTAAAATTTACAAATTCGTACATGTACAGTACAAAATAATGAGTTCTCATATTCTCTCCACCTTAAGAAATTCGGTCCTCCAAATTTCACTCAAACCACTCACTGAAATAACTCTGGATACTTTTCCTTCATCAGACTCTCCAATTCCCATGTAGCCTCTTCTTCAGAGTGGTATTGCCAGAGCACTTTTACTAATGGAATTGTCTTGGATCGCAGTACTTTATCCTTCCGGTCCAAGATCCTGATAGGTCGCTCCACGTAACTCATATCTTCGCATATTTCTAACGGTTTATACCGAATTACGTGGGATGGTACTTGCGAAGCACAGAAACATGGAATACATTATGCACACCAGATAGCTCGGGTGGTAGTGCCAATCAATACGCCATGTTCCCAACTCAATCCAAGATCTCGAATGGTCCGATGTAGCGAGGACTTAGTTTTCCTTTCCCACCAAATCTCATAATACCTTTAGATGGGAAACTTTCAAAAATACAAAATCACTTGGTGAGAACTCAAGTGGTCGTCGTCTCGTGTCCGTGTAGCTCTTTTGCTGATTCTGGGCCATATGTAATCTCTCACATATTAACTGTACATCTTGTGAGGCTAGCTCTACTAATTCGAGAGCGAATAACTTCTGATCTCCCACTTCTTCCCATGTAATCGGAGATCTACATTGTCTATCATATAACGCCTCATATGGGGCCATGTCGATGCTAGTCTGATAACTGTTATTATATGCAAACTCAGCTCACGACAAATGATCATCCCAGGAGCCTTTAAAGTCTAACGCACACACCCGTAACATATCCTCGAGCGTATGTATCACTCGTTTGGACTGCCCGTCAGTCTGTGGATGAAAGGCGGTGCTAAAATTCAACCGGGATCCCATAGCCTCCTGAAATCTCTCTTAGAAATGAGATGTGTACTGGGAATCCCTATCCGACGTAATGCTCACTAGAACTCCGTGTAGCCTCACTATTTCCCGTACATACAAATCTGCAAAGGCATTGAGAGGATTGGTAGACTTGGTAGCTAAGAAGTCGGCTGACTTCGTCAATTTATCAACTATCACCCAAATCGCATCATGCTGTCTTCGGGTCTTTGGTAAACCCATGATGAAGTCCATCGTGATGTGCTCCCATTTCCAAGTAGGAATTGGTAGAGGCTGTAGTAGTCCTACAGGCTTTTGATGCTCGATCTTCACCTGCTGACACGTGAGACATCTCACTACAAACTCTGCGATGTCTCTCTTCATCTTAGAACACCAATAGATCCTTATTAAATTCTAGTACATTTTACTGCTGCCAGGATGCAGAATGTATCTGGAGGTATAAGCCTTTGTCAAAATCAAGTCTTTGAGTTGTTTATCTTCGGGAACACACATTCTGCCTCGAAACCTCAAAATCCCGTCGGTGCCAATCTCGAAATCAGATTGTACTCTCACTTGTACTTGACTAGTAGCCGATACATAGTAATCATTTGTCCTTTGGGCTTCTTAATTTTACCCATCAAATCGGGCTCAATTCTGAAGCTAGCAATAAATCCATAACCCCCAGAGTGTTCCACACTAATGCTGAGGCTCGAAAATTGCTCCAATAGCTCATGTTCCCTAACCATCATATAAGATACCATCACTACATGCTTTCAGCTCAGAGCGTCTGCCACCACGTTCGCTTTCCTCGAGTGGTACAATATCTCGCTGTCAAAATCTTTGAGCAATTCCATCCATCTCCTTTGTCTCATATTAAGCTCACGTTGTGAAAACAAACATTTCAGACTCTTATGGTCTGTGTATAACTGAAATGTCTCACCATATAGGTAATGCCACCAAATCTTCAATGCGAACACCATGGCGGCTGGCTCCAAATCATGAGTCAGGTAATTCTTCTCATGCTCCTTAAGCTGTCCGACCATGCTGCATTGGTACACACCCTAATCCCTGAGCAGAAGTATCTGTATATACTGCAAATCCACCCGATCCACTGGGAAGGGCTAATATTGGAGCTATCGTAAGTTTCCGTTTTAGTTCCTGGAAGTTGTGCTCACACCCATCTGTCCACTCGAACTTCATATCCTTACGCGTGAGTCGCGTCAATGGAGCAGCGAATTTGGAAAATCTCTCAACGAATTGACGATAATACCCGGCTAGACCCAGAAACTCCTGATCTCCGTCATTGTCTCTGGTCTCTTCCACTGCACTATGGCTTCTATCTTGGACGGATCTATTGACACCTCATCCTTCGAGACTACGTGACCCAAAAATACAATGTGATCTAGCCAGAAATCACACTTACTAAGTTTGGCATAAAGCTTCCGGTCTCAGAAGGTCTGTAAAACTATATGGAGATGCTGCTCGTGCTCTGCCTGAGAATTAGAATACACCAAGATATCATCAATGAATACGATCATGAACCGATCTAAGTAGGGCTTAAACACCTCGTTCATCAAGCCCATGAATGCTGCTGGGGCATTAGTCAATCGGAACAGCATCACCAGAAAATCATAGTGTCCGTATCGAGTCGAAATGCTGTCTTGGGAACATCCGACTCTCATATCTTAAGCTGATGATAACCCGATCGGAGATCTATCTTTGAAAATACCTGAGCGCCCCTTAATTGATCAAATAATTTATCGATCCGGCTAGACCCAGAAAACTCCTGATCTCCGTCATTGTCTCGAGTTTCTTCCACTACATTATGGCTTCTATCTTGAATGGATCTATTGACACCTCATCCTTCGAGACTACATGACCCAAAAATACAATGTGATTTAGCCATAAATCACACTTACTAAGTTTAGTATAAAGCTTCCGATCTCGGAGGGTCTGCAAAACTATACGGAAATACTGCTCGTGCTCCGCCGGAGAATTAGAATACACGAAGATATCGTCAATGAATACGATCATGAACCGATCTAAGTAGGGCTTAAACACCTCGTTCATCAAGCCCATGAATGTTGCTGGGGCATTAGTCAATCCGAACGGCATCACCAGAAAATCATAGTGTCCGTATCAAGTTCGAAATGTTGTTTTGGGAACATCCGACTCTTGTATCTTAAGCAGATGATAACCCGATCGGAGATCTATCTTTGAAAATACCTGAGCACCCCTTAACTAATCAAATAAATTATCGATCTTGGGCAGCAGATATTTTTTCTTAATGGGCACCTTATTTAGCATCTGGTAATCGATGCACAATTGCAAACTGCAGTCTTTCTTCCAGACGAATAATACCAGTGCACCCCACGGAGACACGCTGGGACGTATAAATCCCTTATCCAACAATTCCTGGAGCTGCTTCTTAAGCTCCTCCAACTCCGATAGTGCCATCTAATATGAGGGTTTAGAAATGGGTTCCGTGCCAGGTACCAAGTCTATGGTGAACTTGATCTCCCGATCCGGCGGTAACCTAGGTAACTCCTCTGGGAATACGTCCAGAAAATCCTTGACAACAGGAATCTCGTGCAGTTCTGGATGTCTCTTCTCTATGTCCTCCACACATGCTACAAAACCTTCAACACATCACATACACATTCACACAATTCAGTAAATATGTCTCTTTTATTATTACATACCATAAAGCTTTACAATATATTTATCAGGCTTGGAGAAAGTCACAAACTTGGTGTAATAGTCTATAGTTACATAATTCGCAGCTAACCAATTCATACCCAATATCACATCAAAATCATACATCGTTAACAAAATCAGGTCAGCTGTAGTTTCTTTCTCGCCTATTCTTATCTTACAATCTCTATATACAATATCAGTAGATTATGATTCTTTAAAAGGTGTATTTACATGAAGTGTATATCCTAAGTGCTTCGGCTCTACTAGGACTTTGTTAGAATAATTAGGAGATATGAATGATGAGTAGAACCATTGTTGATTAATGCAAACACGAGTACATCAAAAATGTAAATTTTACCTTTAATAATGTCTGCGGATGCATCAGCAGTCTCCTGGTCTAATGCGTACACTTGTCCTTGAGTCACGGGCTTCTTACCCTTCTCTGCTGCTGTGGCCCGTCTAGGCTAAGAGGGTGTCACTCTCTCCGATTCTGTCGAAACTGCTGGTGTCGCAGTTGGTGCCGGAAGTATTGGGGCTGGAGTGGTAGATGCAACGGCCTCTCTGAGCATGGGGTAGTTTCTCACCAAATGTCCCGCCTGCCCACATCTAAAACAAGTCCCGGATGACATGTGACAAGGTCGGGTACCATGCGATCGTCCACACCACTCACATCTGGCCGTGGTACCTCTCGGCACAGAATTAGGACTAGTAGTAGTGGGGGTTGCAGTAGTCGATCTCGTGGATCGCCCCTTTGAGAACTGAATACCAGAAGATCTAGCTCTCTTGGACTGCTCTCTACCAGATCTATCTTCCGCGCCCCTCTTTGCTTTACCTTTACCCTTTGCCTTACCTTTAGCTGCGGACTCTGAATGATACTACTCAAAGTCCTGCTCACAGAGCTGTGCTCGTTGGACTACCTCAGCATATGTCTGGATATCAAAAGGAGCTAACGTAGACTGAATAGAAGGTTTCAACCCAGCCTTAAACCTGTCTATCTTATGCCGCTTGTCAATCCTAGTCAGTGGATCGAATTTGCTGAGTGTGGTAAATCAAGTCTCATACTGGTCCACTGACATGCTCCCCTGAGTCAAATCCATAAACTCTTGCTGAAGCTTTTTCTGGGCCGTATCAGGGATGTACTAACGGCAAAAAGCCTCAACAAATATATCCAATGTGATGACTGGATGCTGGGCGAATAATATCGTCTGTACGAATTTTCACCAGTGTTTGCATCATCACTCATCTGGAAGACTGCTAGTCCGACTCGCTCTATATCGGAGCATCTCATATACTTGAATAGCTTCTCCACAGCTATAATCGATTGCTCTGCCACCAATGGATCTCTCTTACCCTTAAACCTCGGTGGATTTAGCTTAGTGAATGACCGCACTAAAGTCACATCACAATAAGACTCTATGTCCTGCGACTGTGCTGGTGGCGGTGGCACGGGTTGAACCGGTGGTGCTGGTTGTGGTGCAGGAACATGCGGTAAGGGAGGTGGTGGAGGTTGTGCAACAAGTGGGACCACTAGAGCTGCAGGTGGAGCGGCTGGAGTTGCACGCTCTCTTTCTGCCTTGTCGACAGCTCGATCAACATGATACATGGCGATAAAATCCGCCAACATATGCTCCATCTTAGACATCTGAGTATTCGAACTCTTGGGCTGCCGAGGGTGAGCCAGTCCTGAGGCGGGCTCCGACCTACGTTCTGGTGTCTGAGGCTCTGGAATCTGCTCTGCCCTACCTCGGCCTCGACCCCTATATGCGTGAGTCACCCGTCGTCCACTCATATCTGCACCACGTAACAATTTTATCGAACTTTGGTTAGTGACCATTTATATCTCCAGACTCTACAATACTACGGGGATGTAATCACTTTACTGTTCCACTTTACTTTATCACTAAAATATTAACAGACATCAGACCAACCTTACTCTGATACCAATAAATTACTGTCACATCCCGAGTATATAATATTTTACACTTTTTACATAATTCCATCACACATGAAAAGGTTGGGCTGTCCGCGATATCTTATTTTTTTCACATATAATTTATTAACACATGATATCCGTAATTTAGTATAATTAATGGAAATAAATATTCTAAAACTTTGCATTGTATCCATACTTACATCCCCTAATTTAATACAACATTGTAGTTGTTGACACCTAATTTTGTCCTAATATTATTATTATTATGTTTATATTTATTTTATTATTTGTTTTGTTATTATTATTAGTATTATTATTATTATTATTATTATTATTATTATTCTGTTTTTTTGTCTAATCTGTCAACCAGCCCTCTGCCACCCCTACCATAGCCTCCCTCCCGAGGTTGGCCACTAGTCCCCAGGCCATCCCATCCCCGTCGGCCAGCTACTCTACCTCAGCCCACTACCACCACCAGCTACTCTACCCCATCCCATCACTACAAACCCTATAC
Source organism: Heritiera fomes (assembly GCA_032173925.1). Lineage (NCBI taxonomy): Eukaryota > Viridiplantae > Streptophyta > Magnoliopsida > Malvales > Malvaceae > Heritiera > Heritiera fomes. Next base: position 18,701,032 of record JAPDPM010000001.1, on the reverse strand, counting down.
CAGTCCCCCTATAAAAACCCTCCCTCAAGCCTCGGTTCAATGGGGAGACCATTCCACAGGCAGACCCATCTTCACTACCCAAACCCCGAACAAAAAACCCTCTAGCCCTCAAACCTCCGGCCACACCCTCTGCCTCTGTCTACGTTTCACTACAGAGATCCTCCACAAGCCCACGCACTCAGCCATTGACCAGCAAAACACCATCTGTCTCAACACCATTCCTTACTACCCTTAACCTCACCAAACCACCATCACAGAAGCCCCAAAAACACCACTACCCTTAAAACCGATCCCAAACCAAGCCCATTAAAAAAACCTACTTGCAAAAAAAAGAAACAAGCCACAAAAACAACAAGCCACAACCAAACATCATCAACAAGATCTGAAAAAAAAAGAAGAAGAAGAAATCGAAAAAAAAAAGGGGAAGGTGTCATAACGTATTAAGTTTTGGAGAAAACCTAATAGCTAGACACAAAGATATGGAGTCGCCACCAACCATTCTACCTAGGTGTGATTGGTCACGTATTCAAACTAAGGATAAGGCTTGGTCTGCGTTCAAAGATACTAAGGTTCGGGAGTACGGTTACGTATAGGGAAGGATTAGCACCCCACAACGCCCATCCTAAGATGGTACCACTTAGTTTTAGGTCATTTGCAAAATTTGCTTATGTTGATCTTTAATATCGATATAATTATTATTGAAAAATATTTCTAAGTGTCTTCCATTAAGCTGGTGGGACAACTCAAAAATCTTTCTCACCTCAGGAGTATTCAAGTAGTACTATGCGACTTGCTTGAAGAGGCTCCGTCGTCGGATTCATTTTAATATCTTATGAAAAATTCTAACTTTGACTCCTTCTACCTAATTTATTCTTACCATTCTATCATTTTCATTATTTATTAATTCTTAATTTTATTTATTTATTTATTTTTATGCGAAAATGAATATGAATTACTTTTATCAAAAATTCTTTTTAAATCTTCCATTAAGCTAGTGAGACTCAAATGAAATTTTCTTACCTAAAGATTTCCAAATCATTACTTAAGCATAAATCTATTTGAAATCTCATCATAGGAACAATCAATATTCATTCTCAATAACTCCTATTTATCATTTTATTATTTCATCAAATTTCATTGCTATTTATTATTGTTATTTTATTATTATAGTTAACATGAATTATTGAAGTTTTTTTTATCTTCTTAATTAATTACTTTAATTTTAATTTTAATTTAATAATATTTTTAGATAAAAATCACCTATTTTATAATTTTAAAAGATGAATAAAAATCACTTATTCTTGAAAACTATCTCTAGGCCATCCATTAAGCTGGTGAGACCTTGAAAATAATTTTCCCACCTAGAAAATTTCAAGAAAATCACTTATGCATAATTCTCTCGATATTTCATCATTGGAGTAATTCATATTCACCTTCATTATAATTTTCATATCTAATTTTTATTCATTCCATTCCTTATTTTGTTACTTATTACTATTTCTATTATATTATCATGGATAGTTAATATCGTTTCTAATTTTTATAAATTATTCTTGTTCTAATTCAATAACAAATCTACTAATTATTCATATTTTAATTTTTTTTAAAAAATGAATATAAATTACTTTTTATTGAAGACCCTATTTAGACCTTCCATTAAGCTGGTGAGGCCTTGAATAGAACTTTTTCATCTAAAAATCTTTAAGAAAATTACTTAAGCGTAATCCTCTTAATATTTCATCATCGAAGCAAATTATGTTCATTTTCATTATTATTTTAATATCTAATTATAGTTTCTTCATTTATTTTCCTTCCTTATTTTGTTTCGTGCCATTATTTTGTTATATTATTACGAATCATTAATGATATTTTTAATTTTATAACTAATTATTTTTATTGTTATTCTATACTAAACTTATTTGTTAAACAACAAATATAGATTACTTGTTATTGAAAACTCTATTTAAACCCTCCATTGAGCTGGTGAGGCCTTGGATAGAATTTTCTTACCTAAAAATTCTCAAGAAAATTATTTAAGCATAATTCTCTTGATATTTCATCATCGGAGTAATCCCTTTTTTATTTTTTATATTGTTAAATAGTTTTATTACGCTTATATTAATCCTTTTCCATATGAATATATTTTATTTTTATAAATTCATAAATATAACTAAGTTTACATCTTATTTTATAAATCCCTAAACAATAGAAGAAAACTACTAAAAGATTTATTTTATTATTATAACAAAACTTTCAACGTGTACCTAAACTACTTACCAACTAATTAAGCTTCAATCTTGTCAAGTGTTAAATAATCAATTAATTAATGTGGAATATTTTGATCAATCAAGATGCATTCATCACACCTACACATAACAACATCCATGCAAAATATTTGAAGACAATTAACATAGAAATAAATGAGCATCGTATAACTCCCTTACCTTTCTAATTCCTTTGTTTCTTTTCTTGTATGTTGCAGCAACAGGAATTCACCTACAAACAGAAACGTGTCCGGGCTTGAAGCAACGTGTCCAAGCTTTCTGTTCCCTTGTTTCTCTTCTTGAATATTGCAGCAACAAGAAATCGCAACAGCAGAGCAAAGCGACGATGAGACTTGTGCACAAAGGAGAAGCCGATTGTAGGACTGTTTAGGCGATGAAGCTTGTGCAACAGAGCAGGTGGGGAAATGATGATACAGCAATCTTGGAGATGGAAATGACGCCGTCGCTTCTTAAAATGCTAAAACAGTGTCGTTTATGGCTTGTTTTCCTCTTCCTTTTTATCTATTTTCTCTGCTTTACCCAAGACAGAGTATGCTTTCCTTATATTTGGTAGCCACGTGCAAAATAAAAACAACAAAAGTAGTTTACAGCATGATGCAGAATGGAAGCGTGGAGCACGGGATGATGGCAGCAACACATTGCGGCGGTGGTGTGGTTGGATGATTCGATGCAGGGGCTGGGGCGACAATGAGGAAAGCACCACGCGGTAGAAACCTTCTGCAATGTACAACCAATGTCGACGGTGGAGCAGTGGTGCGCAGCAGGATCTTGGTGCTGGTACAGGAGGATCGATGGTTTCTTGGAAACTGGGTGCGACAACGCAGAGGTGGCACAATCGATGGTTTCTTTCTTTCCCGTGTGTTGTGTCATTTTATTTAATATTTTTCCTTTTCTTGATACGGGTATTAAACCAATTTTATTTCCTTTCCATCCATGCACAAATTTGAGTTTGACTTGTATCTTCATTGATTCCCACTTGATTCACTCATTGATTTTGATTTTCTTTTTAAAATTTTCAAATTTTTGACTTTGCCTTTGTTTTAAGATTTTGATTTTTTTTTTCAAGTTTCCCTTCTTTGATCACTTTATTTTTGTTATTTTATTTTTTTATTTTTCTATTTTCTTTTCATTTTTTTAATAAATAAAATAGTAATACAAAAATTAGATTCATCTTCTAATTATCAAACCCAATAGGCCCAATAACATTAAAAGACCCCGGACAAAATGGGGTGTCTACAGTTGCCCCTCTTTGTACATTTGCTATGAAATAGTAATTATGCAAAGACATAGACATCCATTTTGTCCGCATCCATTTTATTATTTTTTCCTTTCTTTTCAAAATTTTTATTTTTATTTTTTATTTTTTTTGTTTTGTTCCCCTTTTTTTTTCTTTTTTGTGGATATTTACTCATTCTAAAAGAAATTGGTTTTCATCATGAAAATGCTCCTTCGACCAGGAAGGCCCTTAAACTTTAAATTTTCTCATCTCTTAAATGCTCCTTCGACTAGAAAGGCCCTGAAACTTTAAATTTTCTAATCTCTAAAATGCTCATTCGACTAGGAAGGCCCTGAAACTTTAAATTTCTCATCTCCAAAATGCTCCTTCTACTAGGAAGGCCCTGAAACTTTAAAATTTTCTCGTCTCCAAAATGCTCCTTCGGCTAGGAAGGCCCGGAAACTTTAAATTTTCTCATCTCTTAAATGCTCCTTCGACCAGGAAGGCCCTGAAACTTTATAAATTTTCTCATCTCTTAAATGCTCCTTCGACCAGGAAGGCCCTGAAACTTTAAAATTTTCTCATCTCTAAAATGCTCCTTCGACCAGGAAGGCCCTGAAACTTTAAAATTTTCTCATCTCTAAAATGCTCCTTCGACGAGGAAGGCCCTGAAACTTTAACTTTTCTCATCTCTTAAATGCTCCTTCGACCAGGAAGGCCCTGAAACTTTAAATTTCTCATCTCCGAAATGCTCCTTCGACTAGGAAGGCCCTGAAACTTTAAAATTTTCTCATTTTTGAAGTGCTCCTTTATGCCCGGAGGTCTTTATAAATTATACCCTGAGGTTTTGAAGAAACATGCCCGAAGGTCTTACAGGTTGTACCCGGAGGTTTTAGTGAATCATGCCCGAAGGTCTTACAAGTTGTACCCGGAGGTTCTAATGAATCATACCTAGAGGTCTTGCAGATTGTACTCGGAGGTTTTAATGAATCAAACCCGGAGGTTTTACAGATTGTACCCGGAGGCTTTGATCTTATCTCATCATTTCAATTCTATCTTCTGGATCATCTTATCATTCCAGTTTCTTCTTTTTGTTATTTTCTATCACATTTTTTTCATCTCATCACATCTTTCAATCCCTTTTTCATTATCCCATCATATCCATACCTTTTTAGTTTCCTCTTCCTTTCCAAATTTTTAACATTTTTGTTTCAAAACTTCATACCTTTTTCGTCACATCTTATTCCTAATCCTTCTCACATTTTATGATTTTCTTTTTCTTCTCTTTCTTTTTTTTTTAAAAAAAAAATTCAAAATTTTAGTAATCTAATCTTTCAAAACTTTTTATCCTATTATCTTAACAAACAGTTCAAATTTTTTTGTTTTGGTGTAAAAATGCATATAATGAAATGTCATGCATGTCATGAATGCAATGCAAATGATAAATAATGCCTTACCAAGTCACATCATCAATCTACCATATTCCTTTCTTCAAAAATTTGTCATCCTTTAATTTTCTCTTTGCGTTATCATTCAATCTTTCAATGCCTCATCATTCTTCTTTCTTCAAATTTAGCAATCCTAAAATCATTTGCCCCATCCTCATCATTCATTCAGTCTTCTCATTGCCCCATCATCATCATTCATTTAGTTTTCTTCTTACCCCGTAATTCTTATCAACTTAAAATTCGTCAATCCAAATCATAACAACAAAATCATCCCGAACTATTCACAAGAACACTTCACCATTTCTCATATCTTTAGGAAAATTCATGTTCTCACAACAACCAAAGATTGCCCCAAGAATAGTCTTAAAAACACCATCACCACACTTGATTTTTTTTTTAAACAAGAACTTGCCCCCATAAAATCACAAAACTTTCATTTTTCAATTCTTCAAGTTTCTTTTTGAAAATAGAAAATTGCCCCACATAATAATTTTCCAAGATAAAAACATTTGACATTTAATCTCTTAAAAATTGGTGATTACTATTGAGAACAAATAGAATGAGTCATAACTTGGTCTAGCTGAATAAATGTACTGATTTAGTGCATCAAGGATGTTTGGTTATCAAGAAAGGTTCTATTGATCAATGTCTCTTCATCTTGGCTCACAAATGAAACAAATTCCTTGAAAATCAAAATTCCTTTTGTAAAAGTAATTTTCACAGAACACAATCCATTTTAGCATTCTCTTTATTAATTGATATGTGGACTTTAACAAATGTCAAGACTAGCTGTGATGGCTCAAATTTCTGGGCAAGGATACCAAAGATACAAATCACAAGTCAAAATTTCAAGGTGATGGTTCTTGAATTTCTCAAAAGGTCTTGACTGAAAGCATCACTTCTCTGGTTTTTCTTCTTTCTTGTTGTTGCCTTAGCATAGTCACAAACAATGGCCTTGAGTTGTTTCAAATTTGCTCTAGACTGCCCTTTCAAGGGTTTTCACCTAGAGCTTCATTCTCTTTTTTTCTTCTTCTTTTTTTTTATTGATTATTCTACCATGCATTTGAGAATTCAGATTTCATTCCAAACTAAATAATGATGATGGTTTCTCAAAGAAAAGCTTTTCAATACAAGCATCTTTATTTGATCAAAATGGACTTTTAAGCACGTACCATAGGCCAAGGTTTAGGGTTTTCAAAGAATGGATAAATAGGCCCAAAATAAGTGTTTTCAAGGTTTATCGAACCAAGGATCATTTCTTCAATTGTGAACATCTGTCCTTCCCACTCTTCGAAGCATTTTTCTTTTCTTTTATTTTCTAACTTTTATTCTCATTCATTTCTTCTTTTTTTTTCACATCTACCTTTTTCTTTTTTTTCAATTTCTTGTTTTTTCATATTGATTTCCATCTTCACATATCCTTCTTCTCACATTTGCCCCTTAACAAGGGCATCAATTTCTTGCATTTGACATAAGACCAATCACTAATGCTTCTAAAACTCCTCTGATGTATTTGCCTCTCCAATATGGAGGGTGATCCTTGGTCAAGGTTCATTTAGAAAAAAATCAATAAGCTCAAAAGGGGTAACAAAAGGATGATTTCATTTCAGTAATAGGAATATGAAAGATGGCCATTTGTCATATCAAATATTGACACTTCTATTGAAAACCAATCCTCAAGATGAAAATTTGGCTTTTGAAATCATTTGAATATCCCTCGTGCATGGTTTCACAATCAATTTTTTTCTTCTTTTCTTTTTTTTTTACTTCCTTTTTCTTCACTTTTTTTTTCATAACTCATGCCCAGAATGTATCAACTCAACTTTATGAAGGCCATATGCAACAATTTTTCATTATCATGGTTTAAAATAGGAAAAGGATATCAATCAAATTAAGAATGGCCATTAAAAGATGTTGAGGTTATCAAAAGCTTGGCTTTTTCAATCATTTTGCCCTGAGGTGTAGCGAAGGATGATTTGGGTTAGAAAGTCTAAGTTATGAGAAAGAATTTTGGGTTGATGTGTTTGGGACTCTTAGCTTAGCCTTAACATCTTTCAAATTTCCAAATACAAAGTCCTTAAGAGAATGCTTCGTGAATTGGTCCTTCAAAACAATTCAAAAAGTTTTGCAAATTCATCAATCATTTCATTGCTCATTGCCTTAACAAAGATCATCGACTTCAAAAAAAGTTTACCAGGGTAGGCAAAAATGAATGAATTTCAAGCTTGTGTTTCTTTATGGATTCCAAGTTTTCATTGAATTGGGAAGTATACTGGAAATGTAATGGCTAGGTCTATTCATTCTCAATAACAATCACCAATGTTTTCAAAATTATTTCATTTCATCTACTTGGAAAGAAAAATATGGAAAGCTTTCAAAACAACTTGATGAAAATTTCAAGAATCCTGAGAACATCTCAAATCCACAAATTACATATAGGAAACTTGGCCTATGGAGAAGCAAACCTCCATTGCTCAATAAGCTCTTGAGTCAAGGCACTACTACTGATGAGTTCTTCAACCTTTTCCTTCAATTGCCTACACCTTTCTGTTGAATGCCCAATTGCCCTCATGTGATATTCACATTTGCTATTTGGTTCATAACTCTTTGCTGCTGGGTTTGGAGTTGTTTTCAAAGGCATAGGCACCAGATACTGGTTCTTTATTAGAAAAGGCAATAGTTTAGAAATTGGAATTGGCAATCTCTTTACACCGTTTCTTGGCTTTCTTGGATTGTTTGGTAGGGTGAAGAGTGATTGAGGACAAAAGTTAGGCTGAAAACCATTTTGAGGAATTGACTAATAAGGATATGGACTAGGGTGGTGAGATTGTTGCATGGGGTATGGGTAATATGAGGTATAACTTTCATACTGCTTTTCATTAGTCATAGCCTGAACATCTTGACTCTCGTTATTGAATGTTGCACCTCTCATTGTATTTGCCCATTCGATCTTCCCGCTTTTTATAGCATATTCGATTATCTCACCAAAGAGTACCATATCTGCAAAGTTTTTTTGTGACATTACCAATCATTCTCTCATAGTATGAAGCCTTAAGTGTATTGACAAATAGAATTGTCGTCTCTTTCTCCGTAAAGGGAGGCTGAACCTGAGCAGCAATATTTCGCCATCTCTGAGCATATTCTCTAAAGCTCTTGGTAGCCCTCTTTTCCATATTCTGTAACAATAATCGATCTGGTGCCATATCTTTTACATTTTGATATTGAGCTATGAAGGCTCGTGCAAGATCTTTCCATGAATGGATACGTCCTCTGTCTAATTGGACATACCACCTTGCTGCGGACCCAATAAGGCTATCTTGAAAGTAATGGATGAGCAACTTTTCATTGCGAGTATGCCCTGCCATTTTTTGACAAAACATTATAATATGGGCTAATGGGCATTCAGTTCCACCATATTTTTCAAAGTCGAGGACTTTGAATTTTGCGGGTAACACTAAATCAGGAACCAAACTCAATTTCTCCATGTCAATGTTTCCATAAATAGTGCTCCCTTCGATAGCGCTCAGTCTCTCCTCTAACATATCACACATACGATGCATCCCCTCATGAGAATCTAGTTCAATCGCTTCCCTCCTAAGCTTCTCTTGCTTGATGGGGTCCTCCATTTGGGGCTCCACTCTAACGTTAGTGTCTTCATCAACTGCCTTCCCTTTTGCCAAGCTCATCATGATCTCCATCATCTTGGCCATTTGTTCCCTAGACTCTTCTTGGGCCCTAACAATCTCTTGTTGCACCTTTTCAATTCCATCAATTCGTGCCAATTGCTCATTTTCCATTACTCTTGTTTGCAAACAAGTATCATGTGGGTGACTGGCAATTTTGATGGTCGAGCTCACCTTTATTACCATATTCTAAGTCAAGATGCCATGATGTGCACATACAAACCTATGCATGAGATGCATGCTCAATTTATGTATGACCAAAAATATTTAGATGTATAGGTGCAATGTTGAAATTGACATGTCATGCATTGTAAAATCAAATAGATGCACGTCGTAATGAACCATTTTGTCTCCTAATTTATTTTCTTTTTATTTTTTGAAAAGGAATATTCCTTTGTGTCTCCTAGCTATAGGTTATTTCTACACATTAAGTTGGCAAGGCTTTGTCTAAAGTTGGGCCTCTTAAGTGTTATTACATGCTGGGCTTGGATAAGTCAGAATTCTAAAGGTTCTCAAATTGTCCCTCACTATCGTCCACAAAGAACTAGTAAGGCACTCAATCCTCACCCATTACAGGTTGCAAACGAAAAGGTTCAATTTGAGTGGGAGTATTTCGCTAGCCATTGCAGAGGTATTACCTCACGAGAGCGTAGATACTTTACTCCCTCCTAAACGGACTGAGCCCGGGTCGAGGGCTTATGCATGCTAATGCAAAGTGATGTGTGTGTATGAAGGAATAATGTTTTATTTAATGTTTATTTTCTACTAAGATCTCTTAAGCAAATTCTAAGATAACCTAAAACTAAGTATTGGCCTGACTCTCTGAATTCCCCAATAGAGTCGCCAAACTGTCATAACGTATTAGGCCTTTGAAAAAAAACCTCAACGTTGATGGAAAGCAGAAGATTATGTTTGCTTTGACCTCAATAAAAGGTATAGGAAGGCGTTTTGCTAACATTGTCTGCAAGAAGGCTAACGTCGACATGAACAAGAGGGCTGGTGAGTTGACTACACATGAGCTGGACAATCTCATGACAATTGTGGCAAACCCCAGGCAGTTCAAAATCCCAGACTGGTTTTTGAACAAGCAAAAGGATTACAAGGATGGAAAGTATTCCCAAGTTGTGTCTAATGCTCTCGATATGAAGTTGAGAGATGACTTGGAGCGCTTGAAGAAGATCAGGAACCACCGCGGTCTGAGACACTACTGGGGCCTTCGTGTGCGTGGTCAGCACACCAAGACCACCGGTCGCAGGGGAAAGACTGTTGGTGTCTCGAAGAAGCGATGAATGCTTGATATATATATTTTGATCAAGTATATATTATCAAGGAGAGTTATTATTTCTTTGCTTTTAATGCTGTTCGCATCAAGTCAGATTTTGGATGTGATTTTGTTCTTCTTAGTTGGTTATAAACCTTGCAGCCAAGTAGTGTATCAATGGATTGTTTGATCTTTATCTATTGCCATCAAGAATACTTGCATTGATAGAAAAAAAACCACAAAAACAAAAAAAACAAGCAGAAGGGGATAGTCGAGGGTTTTTGAGTTGAGGCAGTGTAGGTTTTTTGATTTTGAGGAGTTAGATCTGTGGGTTTTTGGAGGGTTTGAGTAATCGGGATCTATAGACCTGGCGTGAAGGACTGTCGGTGAGGATTTTTGGGCGTTTATAGGCATAGATCTGGTGGTTTACGTTGGTTTACGGTAGGAAGATCGTCGGAATCTGGAAAATCAAGAGGTTTCCGGCGACCGTTTGAGTTTTCCGGTGACAGTTTGAAGTTTCCGGCCACCGGAAATCGCCTGGATCGAGAGAGTTTTGAAGATTTTTTTTTTTGGAAAGTGAAGTTTTTGTCCGAAATATTTGGAAATAGGGTTTAAATACCAGGCTTGGAACGACGCCGTTTTGACCAACCGTGATCTGAGCCTGGACTGCACTCGACCCGTATCCGACTCGACCCGAGTCGCAGGTTTTTTTTTCATTTTCTGATGATTTTCTTTTTTTATTTATTTTTTATTTATATATTTATTTTGTTTGATGATTTTTGTTAATGCGATAATTCAATTAAAAAATTTATGTGATAATATGATTTAAATAATTAATTTGATTAATCTCACTAACAGTAGGTTAACAGATTTAATTGGATATGTGAATAGTATAATTTAATGAATATTTGTAAGATCTAATTGGTGTAATGTGGTTTGTGTATTTAAATTGATGTAATTTGTTTTTATTGGCTCAATTGTTTAGTTTAATTTAATTAGTATGATTAATTTAATTAGAATGATTCATTGGTATGACTTCTTTAATTTTTCGAATAAAATTTATATGATATGCTCAATTTAGTGTATGATTAAAGTATTGTCAAAATTTATGTGGTTTAGAATTGCAATGCCTTAGAAGAATATAATAATAAGCATTTTAAATATAATAAATATGAGTTATTCCGACAATGGAACTCTAGAGGCATCGCGCTCAAGTGGTTCTTTTAGAGATCTTAAGGTAAAAAAATTCTATCCAAGGCCTCACCAACTTAATGGAGGGTCTAAATAGGATTTTTGATAATAAATAATTCATATTCATTTTTTTAAAAATAAAATAAAATAAGTTTATCATAAAATAACAATAAAAATAATTATTTACAAAATTAGAAAAGATGTTAATGATTAGTAATAATATGATAAAAATAGTAATAGCAAATAATAAAATAACGAAGGAAATAAATAAAATAACTAGAGTTGGATATTAAAATAATAATGAAAATGAATATAATTTGCTTTGATGATGAAATATTAAGAGGATTACGCTTAAGTAATTTTCTTAAAGATTTCTAGATGAGAAAGTTCTATTCAAGGTCTCACCAGCTTAATGGAAGGTCTAAATAGGGTCTTCAATAAAAAGTAATTTATATTCATTTTTTAAAAATTAAAATATGAATAATTAGTAGATTTGTCATTGAATTAAAACAAGATTAATTAGAAACGATATTAATAATCCATGATAATATAATAGAAATAATAATGAGTTACAAAATAAGGAATGGAATAGAATAAAAATTAGATATGAAAATTATAATGAAGATAAATACGAATTACTCCAATGATGAAATATCGAAAGGATTACGCATAAGTGATTTTCTTGAAATTTTCTAGGTGAGAAGATTATTTTCGAGGCCTCACCAGCTTAATGGATGGCCTAGAGATAGTTTTCAATAATAAGTGATTTTTATTCATCTTTTAAAAGTATAAAATAAGTTATTTATATCTAAAAAATATTATTAAATTAAAATCAAAATGGTGAATTAAGAAGATAAAAAATTTCAATAATTCATGTTAACTATAATAATAAAATAACAATAATAAATAGTAATAAAATTTGATGAAATAATAAAATGATAATAATAAATAGGAGTTATTGAGAATAAATATTGATTGTTCCTATGATGAGATTCCAAGTAGAGTTATGCTTAAGTAACGCTTTGGAAATCTTTACGTAAGAAAATTTCTTTTAGGTCTCACCAGCTTAATGGAAGATCTAAAAGGGATATTTGATAAAAATAATTCATATTCATTTTTGCATAAAAATAAATAAATAAAATTAATAATTAGTAATAGAAAATAATAGAATAGTAAGAACAAATTGGGTAGGAGTGAAAGTTAGAATTTTTCATAAGATATTAAAATGAATCCGACGACGGAGCCTCTTCAAGCAAGTCGCATAGTACTACTTGAATACTCTTGAGATGAGAAAGATTTTTGAGTTGTCCCACCAGCTTAATGGAGGACACTTAGAAATATTTTTCAATATTAATTATATCGAGATTAAAGATCAACATAAGCAAATTTAGCAAATGACCTAAAACTAAGTGGTACCATTTTAGGATGGGCGTTGTGGGGTGCTAATCCTTTCCTACACGTAATCGTACTCTCGAACCCTAGTATCTTTGAACGTAGACCAAGTCTTATCCTTAGTTTGAATAGGTGACCAATCACACCTAGATAGAATGGTTGGTGGCGACTCCATATCTTTGTGTCTAGCTATTAGGTTTTTTTTTCGAAGGCCTAATACGTTATGACAGTTTGGCGACTCCACTGGGGATATCAAGACCACTCCTACTCCTCGTCCAAAAGCATTGGATGCTCCATCAAAGAACATTTTCCATGACCTTTTAGCTGGCTTCGCTTCTTCTACCTGAAATACAGCCATTAAATCTTCATCTGGAAAATCGAGTTTCATAGGCACATAGTCATCGGCAACGCGGTCTGCCAAGAAATCAGCGATCACGCTCCCCTTAATGGCTTTTTGGGTCACATATACAATATCATATTCAGAAAGCATAACTTGCCACCTTGCAATCCTACCAGACAAAGATGGTTTCTCGAAGACATACTTCAAAGGATCAAGTTTAGCAACCAACCAAGTCGTGTGATATAACATGTACTATCTGAGTCTTTGGGCTGTCCAAGCTAAGGCGCAACACATCTTTTCCAATTGAGAATACTTTGATTCATAGTCAGTGAATTTCTTACTTAGGTAGTAGATGGCTTGTTCTTTCTTGCCACTCTCATCTCGTTGCCCCATTACACATCCCATTGAACCCTCACAAACTGTCAGGTACAAAATCAAAGGTCTACCAGGAATAGGAGGTACTAACATAGGTGGGTTTGATAAGTACTCCTTGACTTTATTGAAGGCCTTTTGACATTCTGCATTCCATTCCCCAGAGTCATGTTTACGAAGAAGCTTGAAAATTGGATCACATTTTGAAGTAAGTTGAGAGATGAACCTGGATATGTAGTTTAGCCTCCTTAGGAAACCTCTTATTTTTAAATTTTTGACTTTGCCTTTGTTTTAAGATTTTGATTTTTTTTTCAAGTTTCCCTTCTTTGATCACTTTATTTTTGTTTTTTTATTTTTTTATTTTTCTATTTTCTTTTCATTTTTTTAATAAATAAAATAGTAATACAAAAATTAGATTCATCTTCTAATTATCAAACCCAATAGGCCTAATAACATTAAAAGACCCCGGACAAAATGGGGTGTCTACAGAAGGGTTTCGATCAAGTTCAGATCTAAGGGGTTAGGAGGCTTTTTAGGAGAAACAGGAGTTGAAAACAGAAAGAGAAAGTTTGGAAGCTTCGGAAAGCAGCTTCCTTTTCAATTTTCACTACCGATGAGCGACGGCAGACGACGGCACACGGCGGGTTGGCGGTGGCCGGGAATCGCCCGAGGGGAGAGCCTTTGAAGGCTCTGAGTTTTTTGTGAAAAAAAGAAGAAAAAGTGAAAGGAAAAAAAAGAGAAGTTTTTAATAGGAAAAAAAAAAAGAAAAGGGCCAGATCCACGCGTGGACCCGGACCCGATCCGAGACCCACGCGCCCGTCCGCTCGAGGAGAAGCAAGACCCGTGAGCTCACCCGCTCGAGGAGAAGCAAGATCTGTGAGCTCACCCGCCTGAGGAGAAGCAGGATCCGTGAGCTCGCCCGCCTGAGGAGAAGTAGGATCCGCGTGTTGCTCCCACTAGACAAGACCGGGATTCGCGAGATCGCCCACCTGAGGATAGGGAAGATCCGCGAGCTCACCCACCCTAATATAAGCAAGTTCCGAGATCGCCCGCCCGAGGAGAGGAAGATCGTGAGCTCGCCCGCCCGAGCAAAAAGCATGATCCGCGAGCTCGCCCGCTCGAGGAGAAGCAGGATCCGTGAGCTCGCCCACCCGCCTCGCTTCACCCAGACTAACCGGTGCCAGCCAATCAGCAGTCTTCAAGTCCACTTCTACTTGGATTTTGATCCAATTTGTGGTATATTTTTGTATTAAATTTAATTGATTTTTATTCTTGTTTTATTTATTTATTATTTCTCATGCATGTTTACAAAAACAAAAATAAAAAAATAATAAAAATAAGTTTTCAAAAGAAAATTAATAATAAAGGTCCGATGATGGGATGTCATGAAACTCACAAGTAGTGATTTCTTGACTGATCCCTAGGTGAGAAGAGTCTACTAAATGTTACTAGAGTATTGGGATACTTAGTATGATTTTTCAATAATTTAAATTTTTATTAAAAATAAAATAAATAAGTTTTTAAAAGAAAATAGAAAAAAGGAAATTAATAATAAAGTTTCGATGATGGGATGTCATGAAACTCACAAGTAGTGATTTCTTGACTGATCCCTAGGTGAGAAGAGTCTACTAAATGTTACCATAGTATTGAGATATTTAGTATGATTTTTCAATAATTTAAATTTTTATTAAAAATGAAAATAAATAATTTTTTTATAAAAAAACAACGAAAAATAAATAATGAAATTTAATAATTAAACAATGGCCCGATGATGGGATGTTATGAAACTCACAAGTACTGATTTCTTAATTGATCCCTAGGTGAGAGGAATTAGCTAAATGTTACCAGAGTATTAGGATATTTAGCTAAATTTTTCAATATCAAGAGTTTCATTAATAAAATCAAAATAAATAAAATTTCTTTTAAGTTTCATATGCATCATTTTTTATCTGCTTGCATCATGTGCATTCATAATAATTTTCGAAGCAAGTGTGAATCTTCCGATGATGAGATTCTATAGAACTCACAAGTAGTGATTCTTAAGAAATCTCTAGGTGAGGAAATTATCCGAAATGCTACCAGAGTATTGGGGTACTTCGGAATAATTTTTAATACAAAAGATTTTCATTTATTTCAAATAAAATTTAAATGTTTCAAAATTAAAAGAATAAAATTGATTGCAATAAAATAAGAATTATTTTTAAATATTAAGTTAAGACCATTTCGTTAAAATCAAAGGATAACACATGATTACTATGGTATCGTTTTTTAACGGGCGTCGTGGGGGTGCTAATCCTTCCCCACGTGTAACCGTACTCCCGAACCCAATTTTGTTTTCGCAGACCAAAAATTGTCTTTTTAATAAAACTTAATTAATTTTGACATTTTGTTAAAAAGATAAATATTTTAGGTGACCAATCACACCTAGACAAAAAAGATTGGTGGCGACTCCCTTTGTTTTTAAATGTTTTCAAAATCATCGAGCGCAAAGCCGTTACGACAGCTTGGCGACTCCACTGGGGACGCTTTTTGAGGGTCAAGCCATCCATTAATCATGTGTTATCCACAGTTTTAATTTAATAGTCTTGATTGATATTTAAACTTAATTCGTTTGGATTTCGAAAATAAGTTTGTTTGCATCTACTTTTTATGTTATTTATTTTATGTTTTATATTTGTATATACTTGTTGTTAATAAATTGTTGAGGCATTTAGGATAGAGATAATAATTTAATTTGAGTCTGACATGTTGCCTCATGCACACACTTGCACTTGCATTTGCATCACATGAGCTCTATACCCGAGTTCCGTCCTTCATAGGAGGGAGTAGAGTACCTTTGCTCTCGTGAGGTAATCACCTCCGCAATGGCAAGCGAAATACTCCCACTCAAATTAAATCTTACTGGTCCAGTGTGGATGAAAGTGAGGTATAATTTGAGAACCTTTAGATCTTTATAAGTCCCAACCCAGCATGTAAAAGGCCCTAAGAAGCCGATCCTAGCTAGAGCCATGTCCGATTCTGGTAGAAATCATCTCGAGATTAGGACACATGAGGGAACATTTTTACTACTTTTTTCATATTATAACTCTAATAATTTTTCAAATTCATACTCTCACAAAATCAAGATATATTTGTTTTCAAATAAAATTTTACAATTTTACGACTTTAAAGAATAAAACAAAGTTTTATTCTGTTTTTCTTCTTTGTCAGAAATAATATGAAAATATTCCTGCATTCTTTAATACAATTTGAAAAATAACAATAATGTTTTTATTTTTTAAAACTAATGCATAGACATTAAAAAGAAAGAGGAATTTTGATAAGAAAATAAAAGGTAAGTGCATTGTCACATTCCTTTAAAAATAAATTAAATAAAAAAAAGGAAATTAAAGATAATAAATTGTGGTGTGAAAATAAGATTTTTTTTAAAAAAAAAAGAGAAAAAGAAAAGTTTATTCTTTACAAAAAAAAAAGAGAAATCATCAAAATTTAAAATAAAGAAAAAAGAGAGAATTCATTCATTGAATTTAAATAAGAGAAAATTTTGATTCTTTAGCATGTCATATTTCATTATATTAATGCATTCACATCACATAATAAGGAGGGTATTTGTCTTTTTGGATTAAAAGAAGTCAAAGACATGGAGATCAATTAGAAGCTATACTATTTTGGAGAATAATCGAGAGGAGTTTGGACGTGATATACGGAAGATGAAAGGAAAGCTAGCTAAGATAATGCAGATGCTTGAAAGTTTTGGAGAGGCTAAATTGGTTCATTCTCAAGGATCGTTGTTGTTTCCAGAACGACTACATGTTGAATCATCAGCAAGTGGAGACCAATTGACTTTTCATATAAGGAGAAAGGACTGATTTATACAAAGTCCCCGATATAAGGGAGGTGGTTACAAGATTTTTTTATAGGTTTGCATTCACTTCATTCATATGTGCATGATACGATTTGAATAGAAGAATAATAAGGCTAACAATAACTGTTTCCTTAAAAAAAAAAAGAGAAGGAAAAAATATAAAAGAAAAGAAAAAAAACAGTTGATCAAAACAAAGGAATGGTCAAATGGCAATTTTCAGTTTATAATTTCCCTTTTTTCTTTTAGTGTACAACTTGTGATACTCTGAAATAATAACAAGATTGAATTTTCTTTTTATTTCGCAATTTCCATACAATAAAAGCTTCATATTAGCATGGCAAGCGTGGCATCTAATTTGGGGTTATGACAGATTAGGTGCCAAGTGGCTTGAACATTGAAAAATTTTGGAAATAGTTGTGGACCATGGAAGAGACAGAAATGAGTTGAATGGAAAAAATGGAAAAAGCTCAACAAGAGATGAGAGAGCAGTTGTCACAAATGGCAGGTTTGTGGGAGAAGCCGAACAATGGAAAAATGGGAGAACTAGCTACTCAAGAGGGGCATCGGTTACGAAATGCGGAGGATTCTTTTTATCCAGTTAACATTGGCTCACAAGAAACCCAATCATCTCAAGAGCCACAAGCAATGCCCACCGAGGGTTATGTGTGCCCTAATATGCCATCTGCAGTTGACCCTAGTAAGTTTTAAGGGCATGCAACTCCCACCATGAACCCCCTCGAACCAATTCATGTTGCTAATTTGGATAGTCACAAAAAGCAAGGGATGCCACAAGTGAAAGAAGGCTCAAGTTCCCGACAAAAGATAGAGCTTATAGAAGAAAGACTTCGGATTGTTGAAGGAATGGATTTTCATGGTTCTTTAGATGCAGCAAGATTATGCTTAATACCTGGTGTGGTCATTCCGTCAAAGTTTAGAGCTTCAGAATTTGAAAAATACGATGGGACCACTTGTCCAAAGGCCCATATCACTATGTACTGCAGAAAGATGGCAGCGCATGTGCATGATGACAAGTTATTGATCCATGTTTTTCAAGATAGCCTTAAAGGATCTGCTGCTAGGTGGTATACACAATTGGGCAGGGGAGATGTTTGCTCATGGGAAGATTTGGCAAAAGCTTTTGTCGCCCAATATAAGCATATTGTGGATCTAGCCCCAGATCGTTTATCTTTGCAATCCATAGAGAAGAAAGCTACTGAAGGCTTTAGAGAATATGCCCAGAGATGGAAGAATTTTGCCACCCAAGTCCAGCCTCCCCTCACGGAAAAAGAGACTGCAACTCTGTTTCTTAGTACCCTCCAGGCACCATATTATGATAGGATGATTGGGAATGTTACTAAGAATTTTGCCGACATGGTAGCCTCTGGAGAGATGATTGAGAATGCAATGAAGAGGGGCAAGATTAAGATAGGCGACATAGCCGATAATAAGCCAGAAAGAATGGAAGAAGAAGCGCAAGCTGCGACGTTTGAGGGACAATTTCCCAGAAATTCCATTCCATATGATCCCTATTTGTCTCACCCATCATACCGTCCAACCTCGAACAATGCTTCCTGTGATCCTTATCTTTATTCACCAATCCCGCAACCAGGATTCCAAACAAACTCTTACCTTCCAACGATTGCTCATGCGCCTATCTTTATGCCTAGGCCAGTAGCTCAACCTCCTCAACAATCAATAAACAGCAGAAAAAGATCGAGAAGCAATCAAGGAAAAATCCCAATTCCAATCTCCGATCTTTTGCCCTTTTTGATAAAAAACCAATATTTGGCCCTTATACCTTTGAGGACAGCACCAAACCTAGTAGCCAAGAGCTATGATCCGAATAGCATATGTGACTATCACATGGGGGCAATTGGGCATGCAACAGAAAAATGCAGACAGTTGAAGGAAAGGGTTGAAGAGCTCATCAATGGTGGAATCTTGACTCCGGAACTTATGGAACAGTGGAAGTCCACTTTGGTGTAGAGTTATGGCATTTTGACGGATCAATCTGGAGGGAAATGAAGATTTTAAGATTTTGAAGTCTGTATTTTGTTGGAAAATGCTTGTCGTTTCCGTTGGCCTAGGTGACAATTGTATAAGCACAACTTTTTGCATAATTTATTTTCCAGTGGCATATGACAAGAATGTTTCTTTTCTTCACATTAATGATAAAAATGATTCCAAGAAAATTGGTGATTACTGTCAAAGATGAATGTATTAAATCATTCCCGGATCATATCTCAGCGAAACCTAAGTTACTTGGGAGCCAAAAGGCTAAATTGGGGCATAAATTTTTGAAAGTTCGATTTTGTTTTCACTTTGACCATGATAGGGCTTTACTGTTAATGATTTTTAAAGAAATGATCGATTTGCAAAACTTTTTGAGAATTTTTTTGGAAATCAATGACAATCTCAAAGATTCTGGATAATGGCGGTCAAACATGTGGCAAAATCATTTTGAAATACATTTCCACCTAAATTCTTGTACAAATCCTGAATTCTTCAATCTTGTACTCTCGAGATGCCTTTTCGCCCATGTTTTGGGGAAAGATAAAAAAAAAAGAAAAGAAAGGAAGAAGCAAGAAAAAAAAAAGAAAGAGAGAGCCAAAGTTGAGGATTTTTCACTGTTGTCCATCTGTATAATACCTTGAGTCGCGCATCACCTCTTTCCTTAAATAAATTTTTGGTGTGTGAGGTCAAGTTCTGTCATATTAAAGTGTCGCATTACAAGAAAATCAAAAAGAAAGCAAAAAAAAAAACAAAATAAAAAAACAGAGAGAAAGAAAAATGAAATTGATCGTGACATCATGCAAACATGATATTCAGAGGATTTCAAAAGCCAAAAGAAAAAAAACTTATCCTAAGAATTGCTTTTCAATAGAAGCATCTTAATTTGAGATGACGAATGGCCGTCTTTCGCATTCCATTCGCAAATATAAACATTATCCTTTTGCTACCCCTTTTGAGCCTGATAATTTCTTTCACAATAAACCTCTTCCAAGGATCACCCTCCACACCGGGGGGGGGGGACATGTGCAAAAAATATCTTTTCAAAGAAAATGAATGACTAAACTTTTGTTTTCGATCAAATAAGATTTACTGTGTTTTTGAAATCTTGGATATGAATCAATGAAAAAAGAAAAGAGAAAAGAAAAAGAAAGAGAAAGGAGGAAGGATACATGTGAAAGTACATAAAAGAAAAATACTTCAAAGGATGAATAGGATTTGAAAAAAAAGAAAGAGAAAGAAAGAAAAAAGAAGAGGAAGAAATACATGGAAAAGTATAAAGAGAAAAGGTGCTTCTGAGTATGTAAATGGTAGATGTCTATATGAGAAGAAATGATCCTTGGATTGATCACCTTCAAATACATTTTGGGCCTGTTTATCTATTCTTTCAGAACCCTGAACCATGGCCTACATTATGTACTTAAAAGTCCATTTTGATCAAGTAGGGATGCTTGTATCGAAGAGCTCTTCTTTGGAAGATTCTCGCCATTCTTTGGTTTGAATAAAATTTGAATTCTTGAATGCATGGTGGAACAATCAATCAAAAAAATGCAAAAAAACAAAAAAAAAATAGAGAAAAGAAAACAAAAGAAAGAGCGCAGTTTTAGGGTGAAAACTCGAAAAGGGCATTCTAAAGCAAACAATGAACTCTCAGAGCAACAAATCAAGCAGTGACACGAATTGAAAACATGGAAAAAGAACCAATAGTCCATGAGAAATCCTCGAGATATCCAAAGATTCCGATGTCACTTGATTGCCTGACATTTTTCTGAAAAAGTTTGAACCTTTCTTCCTGTACATACTCTTCCTAAACAGAAAAGGCTTCAGTTATTCATATCTCATCTTGGCATCTGTAGAACCCCATTATTCAAAAATTTAAGAGACTGTCAAACCAAGTTGTAGATATTTTGTTTCTTTGCTCATTCAAAATTTTGTTCAAAACAAAAAAAAACAAAAAAACAAAGAAGAAAGAAAGAAAAGTGATGGTATTTTAAGAAAACCATTTTGAGCCAAGAAAGAAATCATTGTTTTTTTGTTTTGGATAAGTGGCAAAGTATTCCCTGAACAAAACATCTTGGTGCATCAGACTTTCAGTTGTCCAGTTGAAAAGATCCGAATAGGATTTATGTCACTCAGCTTGAAAAGTAATCACTAATCTTTCGAAAGGATCAGGTATCACCTGTGAAATTTAGATTCGTTTCTCCTGGAAAATAGTTATGAGGAAAATTTAATGCTATTAGTCAAAAAGCTATGATGAGAGTGCAAGAACTCTGCAGAAATGGAAAATAGAAAAGAGCTTTCATGGTCATGTTTGGGGGCAAACAAGATAAAAAAGGCAAATGATGTACCTCTTTGGCAAGATAGGAAAAAGATTTAAAGTTAGAAAATGTACATGATTGAGTGTCATGCATGCACGCATACATATACAATATCATACAGCATCAACATTGAAAGTTTTTGTGTAAAATTTTGAGATTAAAACATGTTTTTTGAGCTGAAAGCTCGACACCATCCAATCAAGATTTTGAAGGTTATGCAACCTTTTTTCAAAACAAGAAAGTCAAGTTTATTCAAGATAAAGAAATTTTCAAATCCAGTTTAATTAAGTGCTATATTCGATTAAAATTAAAGATTGATTTTCAGAAGATAAGTAAAATTCTAAGTCCTCCGGGCGCCGTCTTTAAGCTCTTCAGGAAAGATGCTAAGACCTCCGGGCACCAATTCTAAGTCCTCCGGGCAAAATTTTTAAAGTTTCAATGCCTCTGCTGCAAGAGGAGCACTTTTCAGCAAACAAATTTAAGTCCTCCAGGCACAAATCATAAGACCTTCGGGCACCAATTCTAATTCCTCTGGGCAAAATTTTTAAAGTTTCAATGCCTCTGCTGCAAGAGAAGCACTTTTCAGCAAACAAATTTAAGTCCTCCGGGCACAAATCATAAGACCTCCGGGCACCAATTCTAAGTCCTCCGAGCAAAATTTTTAAAGTTTCAAAGCCTTTGCTGCAAGAGGAGCACTTTTTAGCAAACAAATTTAAGTCCTCTGGGCACAAATCATAAGATCTCCGGGCACCAATTCTAAGTCCTCCGGGCAAAATATTTAAAGTTTCAATGCCTCTGCTGCAAGATGAGCACTTTTCAGCAAAAGAATTTAAGTCCCTCGGGCACAAATCATAAGACCTCCGGGCACCAATTCTAAGTCCTTCAGGTAAAATTTTTAAACTTTCAATGCCTCTGCTGCAAGAGGAGCACTTTCCAAAAAAAGGAATTTAAAGACCTCCGGGCACCAATTCTAAGCCCTCCGGGCAAAATTTTTAAAGTTTCAATGCCTCTGTTGCAAGAGGAGCACTTTTTAGAAAAGGAATTTAAGTCCTCCGGGCACCAATTCTAAGTCCTCTGGGCAAAATTTTTAAAGTTTCAATGCCTCTGCTGCAAGAGGAGCACTTTTCAATAAAGGAATTTAAGTCCTCCGGGCACAAATTTTAAGTCCTCCGGGCACAAATCATAAGACCTCTGGGCACCAATTCTAAGTCTTCCGGGCAAAATTTTTAAAGTTTCAATGCCTCTGCTGCAAGAGGAGCACTTTTCAGAAAAGGAATATAAGACCTCCGGGCACCAATTCTAAGTCCTCCGGGCAAAATTTTTAAAGTTTCAATGCCTCTGTTGCAAGAGGAGCACTTTTCAGAAAAGGAATTTAAGTCCTCCGGGCAAAATTTTTAAAGTTTCAATGCCTCTGCTGCAAGAGGAGCACTTTTCAGAAAAGGAATTTAAGTCCTCCGGGCACCAATTCTAAGTCCTCCAGGAAAAATTTTTAAAGTTCCAATGCCTCTGCTGCAAAAGGAGCACTTTTCAGAAAAGGAATATAAGACCTCCGAGCATAAATTCTAAGTCCTTCGGGCAAAATTTTTAAAATTAAAGATTCATTGCCTCTGTTGCAAGAGGAGCACATTTCAGAAAATAATTTTAAAGTTTCACTGCCTCTGCTGTAAGAGGAGCACATTTTAGAAGAAAAAGTTAAAGTTTTATTGCCTCTGCTGCAAGAGAAGCACATTTCAGAAAATAATTTTAAAGTTTCACTGCCTCTGCTGCAAGAGGAGCACATTTTAGAAGAAAAAGTTAAAGTTTCATTGCCTCTGCTGCAAGAGGAGCACATTTCAAAAAAAAATTTAAAGTTCCATTGCCTCTGCTGCAAGAGGAGCACATTTCAGGAAGGAATTTAAAGTTTTATCGCCTCTGCTGCAAGAGGAGCACATTTCAAAAAAAAAGATACCGAAAAAAGAGAAGAAAAAAAAAAGAAGAGGAATTTCAAAGTTTCATCACCTCTGTTGCAAGAGGAGCAATTTCAAAAAAAAAAGAAGAACATTTAAAGTTTCATCGCCTCTGCTGCAAGAGGAGCACATTTCAAAAAAAAAACAAAAAAAAGAAGAAAAAAAACAAAACAACAAAAAAAGGAATTTTAAAGTTTCATCGCCTCTGCTGCAATAGGAGCACATTTCAAAAAAAATGAAAAAAGAGAAAAGAAAGAAGAAAATGAGAGAATTAGATCATAAGCCAGACAAAATTAGTGTCTATCGTCTTTGCTCTATTCCTGATTCTCAGCAATGAGCAAAGAGGGGCAACTGTTGACACCTAATTTTGTCTTAATATTATTATTATTATTTTTATATTTATTTTTATTATTTGTTTTGTTATTATTATTATTATTATTATTATTATTATTATTATTATTATTATTATTATTATTATTATTATTATTATTATTATTATTATTATTATTATTATTTTGTTTTTTTGTCCAATCTGTCAACCAGCCCTCTGCCACCCCTACCATAGCCTCCCTCTCGAGGCTGGCCACTAGTCCCCAGGCCGTCCCATCCCCGCCGGCCAGCTACTCTACCTCAGCCCACTACCACCACCAGCTACTTTACCCCATCCCATCACTGCAAACCCTATACCAGTCCCCCTACAAAAACCCTCCCTCAAGCCTCGGTTCAGGGGGGAGACCATTCCACAGGCAGACCCATCTTCACTACCCAAACCCCGAACAGAAAACCCTCAAACCTCCAGCCACACCCTCTGCCTCTATCTACGTTTCACTACAGAGATCCTCCACAAGCCCACACACTCAGCCATTGACCACCAAAACACCCTCTGTCTCAACACCATTCCTCACTACCCGTAACCTCACCAAACCACCATCACAGAAGCCCCAAAAACACCACTACCCTTAAAACCGATCCTAAACCAAGCCCATCAAACACCTACCTGCAAAAAAAGAAACAAGCCACAACCAAACATCATCAACCAGATCTGAAAAAAAAAAGAAGAAAAAATCGAAAAAAAAAAGGGAAGGGTTTCGGTCAAGTTCAGATCTAAGGGGTTAGGAGGCTTTTTAGGATAAATAGGAGTTGAAAACGAAAAGAGAAAACTTGGAAGCTTTGGAAAGCAGCTTCCTTTTCAATTTTCGCCGCCAGACGACGGCGCACGGCGGGCCGACGGTGGCCTGGAATCGCCCGAGGGGAAAGCCTTTGAAGGCTCTGAGTTTTTTGTGAAAAAAAGAAGAAAAAGTGAAAGGAAAAAAAAAAGAGAAGGTTTTTATAAAAAAAAAAAGAAAAGGGCCAGATCCGCGCGTGGACCCGGACCCGATCTAGGACCCGCTCGCCCTTCCGCTCGAGGAGAAGCAAGACCCGTGAGCTCGCCCGCTCGAGGAGAAGCAAGATCTGTGAGCTCGCTCGCCTGAGGAGAAGCAGGATCCGCATGTTGCTCCCACTCGACAAGATCGGGATTCGCGAGCTCGCCCACCCGAGGATAGGGAAGATCTGCGAGCTCGCCCACCCTAATAGAAGCAAGTTCCGAGATCGCCCGCCCGAGGAGAGGAAGATCGTGAGCTCGCCCGCCCGAGGAGAAAGCATGATCCGCGAGCTCGCCCGCTTGAGGAGAAGCAGGATCCGTGAACTCGCCCGCCCGCCTTGCTTCACCCAGATCCAATCGGTGTCAGCCAATCAGCAGTCTTCAAGTCCACTTCTACTTGGATTTTGATCCAATTTGTGGTATATTTTTGTATTACATTTAATTGATTTTTAATGTTATTTTATTTATTTATTATTTCTCATGCATGTTTACAAAAACAAAAATATTAAAAATAATAAAAATTAGTTTTCAAAAGAAAATTAATAATAAAGGTCCGATGATGGGATGTCATGAAACTCACAAGTAGTGATTTCTTGACTGATCCCTAGGTGAGAAGAGTCTACTAAATGTTACCAGAGTATTGGGATACTTAGTATGAATTTCAATAATTTAAATTTTTAATAAAAATAAAATAAATAAGTTTTTAAAAGAAAATAGAAAAAAGGAAATTAATAATAAAGTTCCGATGATGGGATGTCATGAAACTCACAAGTAGTGATTTCTTAACTGATCCCTAGGTGAGAAGAGTCTACTAAATGTTACCAGAGTATTGGGATATTTAGTATGATTTTTCAATAATTTAAATTTTTATTAAAAATGAAAATAAATATTTTTTTTTATAAAAAAAACAACGAAAAATAAATAATGAAATTTAATAATTAAACAATGGCCCGATGATGGGATGTTATGAAACTCACAAGTACTGATTTCATAACTGATCCCTAGGTGAGAGGAATTAGCTAAATGTTACCAGAGTATTAGGATATTTAGCTAAATTTTTCAATATCAATAGTTTCATTAATAAAATCAAAATAAATAAAATTTCTTTTAAGTTTCATATGCATCATTTTTTATCTGCTTGCATCATGTGCATTCATAATAATTTTCAAAGCAAGTGTGAATCTTCTGATGATGAGATTCTATAGAACTCACAAGTAGTGATTCTTAAGAAATCTCTAGGTGAGGAAATTATCCAAAATGCTACCAGAGTATTGGGGTACTTTGGAATAATTTTCAATACAAAAGATTTTCATTTATTTCAAATAAAATTTAAATGTTTCAAAATTAAAAGAATAAAATTGATTGCAATAAAATAGGAATTATTTTTAAATATTAAGTTAAGACCATTTCGTTAAAATCAAAGGATAACACATGATTACTATGGTACCGTTTTTTAACGGGCGTCGTGGGGGTGCTAATCCTTCCCCACGCGTAACCGTACTCCCGGACCCAATTTTGTTTTCGCAGACCAAAAATTGTCTTTTTAATAAAACTTAATTAATTTTGAGATTTTGTTAACAAGATAAATATTCTAGGTGACCAATCACACCTAGACAAAAAAGATTGGTGGCGACTCCCTTTGTTTTTAAATGTTTTCAAAATCGTCGAGCGCAAAGCCGTTACGACAATAGTATTGTAAATTAAAAGTCTGAACATATAAAATAAAATAATTATACCTCTAGGATCTATAAGCGCTGCCTCGAGGTGCTAGTCTCGAATCCTCGGATAATATACCTCGAATGGTCACTACAAAATATCTGGGGAGATAAAATATTGGAGTGAGCAAACCACGGCTCAATAAGAGATTTGTATGTAAATCTTGATACCTCGAAAACTACATGTAGTAAAACCTTTAATTCTCACTCCTAAATGGGTACACTATAAAGGAAGTGATACTATAGTCAGCTGAAAAATCCAGATAAAGCATGGAATGTATTTTGAAATACTTGTCTCGTCCCGAAAGCTCAGAGCGACTATAAGGAGTAGAAATTTATTTTAAAATCAAACTCACTAAAATATTTTTACTGCATATATAAAATATCACATGTTTAATTATGAAAATCTATGAAATCATGTGAAAAACACTTGGAATTTATTTTGATTTCTCATCATTGAAATCATCCACTTTGATCACATGTACACATATAGCAGTAAAATACATTGTTCATATATTTCACAATTCAGTGATAAAATATCACAGTAAACAGTATATTTTCAAATTCTCATCAAAATCAGTCATAACATGTGGAATAATAGTGGAGACTCGGTAACACCCTAATAATATCATGCTATAAGTCCCAAAAGGAATAGGGTACACGTGAGATTCTTGTAGGGACAATAAATAATCATAAAGATCTATGGCCATAGTCTATAAGTGTCTTCGATCGCACACTGAGCAGGTGACAACCGGGACGCTGAAGATGACTCAATGTCAACAGCATAACACATGAGAGGGTACACATGAATACATGAGCATGATATAGGGCCTAACAGTCTCAAAACAATCTTTTCACAGTGATAGAACCTTTATGGAAAATCAACACACATGATAAAACTTTATTAATTCCATAAAGGAAAATATATACTTTCAAATAGTGAATATTAATTTAAACCAATTATAAAATATTCACTATTTATTATTCCACATCACTAACCACACAATTCACTGTAACACACGTGAAGTGAGTTTTCGGTAATAAAACCTTCACCCAAATCAGTGTCAAGAATATTTAATAAATATTTTTCGGTATATTAACCATTTATGAAAAATATTTAATTTCACAATTTCAAGGCTAGGAATATATCAATAATGCCCTCAAAATATTTTCTAGTATTATTAGAAATATTTTTAATAAATTTCGGCAGTATAACGGCTGCCCGGGCACTCACCTTCCTGCACGTTCAAACATAGTGAACCAACCAAGAACCACAGTTTTTCATGCTATTTCAAGGCAAAACCATATTCCATAATTCATATAAAATTCATTGCACTTGAATTATGCATTCAAATATCCCTACAAATCTACACATGCATCTCTTACCTGTCTATCGAATTCGCGCAATCACGTGGACCACACGTTCACTAAAATTCCCAGCTACAATTTAAATTCACCAAAATTATTAACTCATTAAATCCTTATTTTTAAGCTATGATTGATGCTAAAATGTAGCCATATAAAATACTACAAATATTTTTGCAGTGAAATTTCTACCGGTAGTATAACATAACTTCTCTGTTTTGCGTCGGATTTTAAATTCGAGCTTACCTACAGACTCCTCATGAATTCTACTGTTAGAATCAACCATCAAACCATCCAAAACAGCCACCATTCATCTCCCCTTCACCTAGACCGAATGGCTTCTTAGCCATTTCTTCATGTTTTTCAACAAACTAAAGTTACCATGTTGTTTCTCTAAGCTTAATGATTAATTTTGCATCATCAAAGTGCTTGAAACACCATAGATTCTCATAGTTCCATGCTTGGCCGAATGGTGTAAGAATGGTGGATTTTTGTATGGCAACATTTAGACAAAATAAAAGCTAGAAACATGCTCACTAGTTTACCAGGATAAATTCTATACCATTATCTTAAGAAATACAACATGGATGGCCACTTACCAAGCTTGATCGAATGCTTGAGGAAGTCTTTTCTCCTTGTGTGTTGCTTAATAGGTTGAGATATGGGTATAGAATTAAAGAGGAGGAAGAGAGGAACAATTTTTGTGTAATAAGCTTGATAAAATTCTAAGTATTTTATAAGTTATGGTTGATAGAAAAATTTTTCTTTCACTTTTCTCAACATTGGTGGCGTGGTTGAAGATGATTCAAGAAGTGGCTGGCTGACAGCTGATTTAATGAGGGAATTTTCTGAATTTTTATGAAATTACAAAAAAGCCCCTCATTAGTTGAAATATTAACGATTTGTGCCATCAATCTTTCGTAATAGTAAAAACCATGCAAATGAACTCCAAAAATTATGATTCCAGTTCCAAAAATTCACATTCAATGTATCTTAATAAATGGAAGTGGTTTCATTGCCGCACGGTGTACCAATAATGTGAAATTATAGTTTTACCCCTTACAAACCGCCAGCTAGATTTTCAAATTTTTTTGTCCATTTCGACAATTTCATCGACATCATGTTAAAGTACTTTTCATGTAGAGTAACATGATTTTTTTTATTTTATTTTAATTCATTTTAGTTTGAGAAAATTTACAAAAATACCCTCGAGACGTATCCGTCATTTTCCAATTCATTTCTCATAATTCATAGAATAATGCCACTTGGGTATTTTAGCTTCCAGAACACCATAATATCATTATTTAACCTCCCCAGAATTATTTCTCACTCATATCATTATCTGCCCATTGATATTCAAAGTGGGTCCCACATAACTTGTCACCTAATATTATAAAAATATTTAAAATTAATTTATTTATTTATTAAAATTTTACAAATTCATACATGTACAGTACAAAATAACGAGTTCTCACACAATCTAATCAATTAATTCAAGTCACACAGTCCAGTGAATTGATATATACTAAGTTTCATTCAATCATTTCTAATGCAACCATAGTATCCCTACATTTTCTATATATATCTCTTACCGCTACAGTTCACTAGCATAATTCAACATCACTAGAATTCATAAAGTAGCATATATTGGTCCATCATCCCTTAACTCTCTTCACTTCTGGGTTGTAAAATAATAGCCAAACTCTAGTGCTTCAGTCATAAAGATTGTATAACTCTTTAAGATCTATCATATTTTCTAATAGAAGAGCAAAACTAGTCCACTTCATATCGGTACCTATAACTGCAACACAGTCAAAACACTTCCTTTTCCGAATCTGACTTCAATAGCAATTTTATATTAATTTATACAATGTTTTATAACCATTAATTCATTAAACTGAGCATGATCACACTATAAACCCATGTTGGCTGAAACCATATAGACCCAATACACATGGTTTTGTTGAAAATTAACACCATAAACATACTTATTACACCTTAAAACATCACATATGTTGGATTGAGTAAGAGTAGAATTTTCTGTCTCCTACCTTTCCTTATGGCTGAACCTTTGGGCAAGTTTTTCATCGTTCAAATAGCCATTCAAACGGCTGGTTCGTAGGTACTTTGTAGAGTTTGATGAGATGAACAATTTTCATTTAGTGAGTTTTTTGATTTTGGGCTTGTAGGTTGGTGTTTTACAAGCTTTCTCTCTCTCTCTCTTTAAATGTGTGAAACCATAACATTTTCTTTGTCCTCCCTTACCATGGCCACCCGAGTGATAAGGATGATGAGATATTTTGGTGTTTTATAATATCTTTAATGTCAAAAGACCATTTTGCCCTCAACAATTTTAAAAGTTTCTTTTATGTCCCCACTCTTTTAATATTCAATTAAATATTCCATTTAATTTCAAGCAATTTTCATTTCCATGCCAAATATTTCTATTAGACATAATTTAGCCAAAACATTGACTTTTATTGGGGTTTTACAAGTCATTTTGGTAAAATTACCAAAATACCCATGTTTGTTCATTCGTGTCATTTTTAGCGTTTTCGTGTGATTTAGTCTATGGGTTGAAGTCACATAAGACTTCTTTACATGAGGATTTGACTATAATTGTCTGTTGGTAAGAAGTCAAACTAGGTTGACCATTATTTGCAATTGTTTCTCTAACCTATGGATGTAACTGTTATTTTTGAAATTGTTATATGCTTTTCAAAACATGCTTAAATGAAGGAATTTTGAGATGCAAATTCTTGCTATCTCAATGTTTCACTCCAAATATCATTGCTCTAAGATTTTACTTTGATTTGGACAATAAAAGTCTTTATAGGGCCCACATTGGATTCTTCCATGATCTGTACTGAACAAACTCACTATTTAGAAATCCTAGTGATCAACTCTCGCTTTTCGATTTCTACACTCTTTAACTTATATTGGCTATTGGGGAAATAAGGTTCTCACAGTGATATTAAGAAATATATTTTTTGTTAGTAAACAATTGTATTTTTATGTATTTTTTGACAGATAATGTACCTTGAGGTGTATATTGAGTTAATAAGACCTTACGTTACAAAATACAATGCATTTATGAGGCGAATAACTTAGTACTACCTAATTCTCCCATATCGAGTAAATATGGATATTATTTGCCGAGCATATATTTTGAAAAGGTAAATGATCTTACTTTTTGGCTGTTTCTTAGTAGTTTGATACATGGAGAAGTGAATGAGGAAAATAGACATTTAGAATAAGAAATATACCCTTCTGGTAGAAGAGTTAATTCATTGTCTAAAATAAGTCTCTACTCATAAATGATTTGATAAAGTTTAAGATCTATTATTTGTATATTTCTTTAATATTGATTTGTTTATATGATTATGTGGTGATACCTGGGTATGTGATATGAGCCTAATTTCAATTTATATGTGTTCTTATTGGGCTTTAGCTCATTCCCCTCTATCCATTCTTCTAAGAATTATTGGGTGAGATCTGAGCCTGTGATAAAGGTTATGCAGAGTAGATCTACCTTTAGTGAAACGACTAAGTGTCTTAAAGGTATAACCTTGGTGCTTTTGTTTATTTATTTCCGAACATGTATGTATATACATAGTAATATGAGATGGGATGCAAAATAGGACATTATGAATATAAATATTAAACTTATTACTTGGTGATAAAAGTAAGATGAAACTAAATGTGTATGATGTTAATCAGTATTATGGAATGTTAATTATGGATCTTGTATAATTAATGTTGCTGATGAATACTGGAGTAATTACGGAATCCTAATCTACTAGCAAAGGTAAACATCTACATCACAAGGTTCATATGTGGAGACCTTAGGCAAGGAGTCTAAAATAATATGAGCAACAATCTATTTATAGAAAAAAACCTACACTACATAATGACAAATTATAAAGTAAATAAGAAAAATGAAAATTTTAGCCAACATTTTCGAAATTCGGACCATTACACTTGGTCCACTTGAAGTTGGGTTTTCAAGCCCTCACACATAACTAGACTTGACTTAGGTTTGGACAATGAAGTCCAAATCTAAAACCAACAAATATTGGATTCTAATCGACTTGGTTTAAACTAAATGCGATCACTCATTTCTTCTCAAGTTCAAAATGAATTTAATTCAATTGTGTTCAATAACAAAAGCATTCAACAAGCTTCGAAAATCAACTAAGCTAGGATTTATCTAAATATATTTTATGAACTCAGATAAAATTAGGTGTTTATAGATATAATATATTAAGCCCAAATAATATTTGAAGATATTGACCTGCATGCATTATAAAACAAAATTTATAATGGAATAGGAAATCTCATGAATCAAGATAAATACTATATTTTGTTCTTTAGAGATGCAACATTAGCTTATCATAGATAACTAAGAACAAAAGACACATGGCATGACGAGTTACCTTGTTTGTTCCAAATAAATCCTATAATCTATCAATCACTCTTTAACTAAACCCATCCTATACAATGTTCGTTGGGATTTATACAAAAGATATAGGTAACTCGCAACAAACTGACCAGAACATTTAGTCATATCTTGAAAGTAACGATCAACGAGATTTTCTTGGTCGACTGGCTCATAATCATATACGAGGTCAATATCACTTTTTATAAAATTTAACTCTGAAAGCACTGTAAGGTTCACATGATCTCCAGCTTCTAGTTCCTCCCCAAGTTTCCAACTACTCAACCAATGGATTACGGTGTTTTTAGCTTCAGGGATACCGATGAAATGTTTAGCATAGCTCCACTTGGTGCCTTTGGTCTCATTGACAATCTCAACTCGTGGAAAGAAATCCAATGTTCTATCGTTATTGGCATAAAGCATGATAATCGATTTTAGCCAGCTAATCTTTCCACAACCTAGGGGCACTGTAAATGAAATCTTAGGTCTAGGAACATAAGTGCTATAGTTACTAAATAGATCATCCTTTGATGGATCAAATTCGGAGACTATGGCACAATCATATAACACCTGTAGCATTGAATTAAAATTATATTAAGTTATTGAAGTATTCGATTATGTCAAAAAAAATAAAAAAATAAACTGAAAAAAATTGTCCATTTTTTTTCAAAAGCATAAATTTTAAGTTCATTTGGTTCTAATGATTTAATCATAAAATTCATTCAGTAGATCATAATGTCATATTTTATGGGAAAAAAAAAACCTTAAGTCAAATTCACAAATTTTAAAGTATAAAGTTGTAAGGACCCGCTGAGTAGCACTTTGTTCTCGTGGGATTCAAGAGGTGGCTCCTTCGTTGACCTTACGTTTCATGAGGTAGGCGATCGCCCATCACCACACTCACTTCACTTAACGTATTGTCCGCCTTGGGCGATCGCCGCCCACACGGCTTAGTCCCAAGGGTCTTGAAGAACTCAGGATAATTCTCTTGAGCGCTTTTTCACTGAGGCTCGAACCCCGGCACCCTTAAGTACCCGAGTCTTACACTCGTGTTAGCATTGAGACAAAGGTGCCGGGGTTGGAGCCTCAGTGAAAACGCGCTCAAGGGAATTTTCCTGAGTTCTTCAGGACCCTTGAGACAAAGCCGTGAGGGCGGCGATCACCTAAAGCGGACAATATGTTAAGTGAAGTGAGGGTAGTGATGGGCGACCGCCTACCTCATGAAACGTAAGGTCACCGAGAGAGCCACCTGTTGAATCCTACGGGAACAAAGTGCTACTCGGCGAGTCCTTACAAAAGTCTACTTCCCTGTTTAATTGGAGAGGTAAATACAATGCAATGAGATATTATCTCATGGCTCTAGTAATCTTCCATAAATTTTATGGGTTAGGGCCTTTAGTTTGAAATTTTTACTTTTCTATTTTGCTTTTTTTTTAAAGCAAAAGATAAAATATGTGTTTAACATACAAAAGTAGATATTATGTTAATAAGAGAAAAAAATTCAGGATTGATAACATATTTAACCTCACTTTTGAAGCCTAAAATCTCTACTAACAAATAAATATTAATCTAACATTTCACTTTTTAATCTGATAATCTTATTTGCAGTTATCACAGTGTACCGAATATAAACTGTATACTCATTGTTTTTTGATGAATTACATGTGATAGTGGAAATTAAAGTCATAACCACTCAACCTTTTATGTACATCAAAGAGAAAAAACTAGTGAATTAATCAAACCAACAGCCAATAAACTAATAGTATATAATTACATGGAAGATGTATACTTAATAAGACTTTATAATCCTTTCTATATATAAATAAAGGACATTTTTAGAATTTTTGTTGAAAGTTAGATGTTATTTTCTTTATAAAAATAAAAACTACTTTTTTGATCTCTCTCTATAAGTTTTTATTTAATTCCAATAGGATTAATATAAGAAAATTATATGAAATTTACTATCTTTCTCATAAAACCTTAATTTTTTTAAAATTGAGTGTAGTCAATTGATTCCATTATTTATTATGTAGTTATATGGTAATTTTCTTTTGTTTTTATAAAATTTATATGAAAGCAAAAATGTAAACAATAAATAGTAAAGTAAAAATATCAATAAAACTAAACTTGGAAATGTAAAAAAGCACCTTTGGGGAAGCTACCGTTTTTGATTCTTCTAAATGATTGTCAACTTGCAGTTTAAGATTTCGACCAGGGTCGAAATTATTGAACAAGTCCTCAGTTAGTTCCAACTCCAAGTGTCTTGCAACATGCTCTTCGTTTCCTAAAAGACGTCATAAATAGATGCCAGTATTATCGCCAATTCTAATGGTCATTCATCAAGTATATGTATTAAGATTTCAAGACAATGTAAGTACAATAAAACAACTCCTATAACAGAAATGTGGCAGTACTTTTTAAGGGAAAGAATCAACTTAAAGCTTTGTACATAATAATTGTTATTGGAGTCGACTTTAAATAAAACAAAACTTACACAAGTTGAAAACGAATCTAAGAGCAAGGCTAACAAAGGCCTGATTTAAGTTTGAAAATTTTATAGTAAGGCTTTATTGTTAGATTAATAAAAATATATATGATTAAGTGTAAACTTTAGTGTTATTTGTCGTAAAATATGTTAAAAATATTGTAAACATATGAGAATAAATATAAACACATCTTATAGCAAAATTCATTTAGTTGCATCTATTGATTCTAATTTTATGTTTGTTAATTAAATCATAACATTCATGTATTAAATAATTCAAGTAAAAATCATAGGTAGAAAAACTAGTATATAAAATCGTATCTTTTGGAATTATACTCATACCTGCAAGATAGTAGTGCCAAGAGTCAGAATTATATCTAATGTTGTTTTCTGATCCACATGCAACTCCAAATTCTATTACATTGAGATCAGAAGACACTACTTTGAAGCTGAGAGAATTGCTACCATCGCATTCGAAACCAATTGTTGGCCAATGAATTAACCACAACATTGTGTTATTATTGGTTTCAGGAATTCCAATGAAACTTGAGAAATAATTCCATGTAATCTCCTTGGTCTCATTAAAAATTGACAAACAGGGTAGAATTCCAAAAATTTGATCTCTAACAAGAGAAAAAACAATGCATAAGTTGATGTAAGTAATATTTTCACTAGGATGAGATGGTGTTGGGAAAGAAAAAGCAATATGAGGCCCTTTAGTACGATGCTCAAACCAGATTGGAACCTCACTTCCTTGAATAAATGTGCTAGTTATACCGCATTCATGTAATACCTGATTTATCAAAATTGTGAGTTCATTAGGAATATTTTGATTAAGTAATATAAGAAAAATAAGAAAAAATATAAAAACTTAGCGAAATGTTGAAGGAAAGACCTGTGGGGTAAGAATTATTTTTGTGTCCGTTAGGTAGTTGTAAAGTTGCACTTTACAACTGTCAATAAAGTCCATGTTGAATAAACTTTTAATCTCTTCCGCTTCTAAGTTTTCAATTGGTTCCAACTTGAATACATCTTGAATCTCAGTCAGTCTTTCACAACCAAAAATAATGCACCGTTTGGAAGAAAATAGGCATGCTATAGTTGAGATTGAGACCATTATTGGAAACATTGACATGTATAGCTTAACAGAATCCGACAAGATTATTGGAAGCTTTGGAATTACTTGGAGCTTTGTGCAAGAAGTCAATAGAAGTTCATTGAGCTTTGTAAGGCTCTTAATGCTCTCAGGTAGGCTACGGAGTGGATTTCTACTTAAATTCAAACATTTCAACGAAGGTAAGATGCTAAGATCATTGGGCATAACATCATCAGATAGTCTGCAACTTTCTAAACTTAACTTTACCAAAGAGCAAGGTAAAGATGCCCAAAAGAAACCCAATTCTTTGCTTCTTTTCAATGATAGCCAAGACACCCATGATTTTGATTGATTTAAGGAAGTTTCATCTAAATTAAGCACCTTTAATGACTTCATATTATGCAACTCCCTAGGAACATCTTCGAGTCTTGAGCAACCAGATAAAATAAGCACTTCAATAGATACTAGCAATCCAATTGTCCTTGGAAGTTTCATAAGATTTATGCAATCTTTAAGGCTTAAAAAAGTAAGTGTCTTTAGGTCACCAATGGATTGGTCAATCTCAATCAACTTTATGCAATCTTTGAGCATCAATTTCTCAAGACTTGGGAGTTGTGAAAAGTTCGGGCTTTTGAGAAGGCAATGTGAATGGTTGAGATTAAGAATCTTCAAATTTGGAAGACACTGTAGAAAAAAAAAATCTCTTCATACAAATGTGTCAACACTTCAAAAAATAAATAGAAAGAGAAATTAGTGGTTATCATACCTGTGCATCCTTCCAAACATGTTTTAGGCTACTGTAGCGCATGTCAAGAACAACTAGCCTCTTAATATCAAAATCTATTGGAAGAGACTGTATAGAAAACCCATGCCAACGCAACCATATTAAGCCTTTGGGGAAGTCTTTGTAGTCTCCCGTAAGCTTCGCATAATCTAGCTGAAGTAGTTTAAGTCTTTTCATTTTTGCAAATGCTTTAGTTTCTATATTAACATCATTTGACATGACAAATCGATTTTTTGAATACTTTGCAAAAAGCTGACTTGGAGTTGCCCTTCTGAACTTATCTTCTAGCAATCGTTGAAGGTTAAGAGTGAGGCACTTAATTGTTTTGGAACCCTGGAGAAAGATTTTTTTAAGAAAAGGAAATTATTGAAAAAAAAAAGTAGTATGATGAAATTTTAAACAAAAATAGATGGATTAGAATGAAGTTTCTCACAATTTTTTCTCTTATTACATCAAATGCATCCTTATGCCACAACCTACTTCGTTTCCCAAGGTTAGGAGATTCTTGACGAATAATTTCTCGTCCCATATCTCTGACAATTGGATGCATCATTAGCTTGTTTTTTTCATTAACAATTAGAAGAGATCTGCCTATGAGATTTTCAATTCCAACTGTTGTATAGTAATCACAACCATCTAGAATTGTAGTTGTATAATCTTTGTCTTTCCCAATGAATAAACAAGCAATGTCAAGGAATAAATTTTTATCATGATCATCTTGAAGGGAATCATAGCTTACTCTTAGAATTTTTTGAACTTTGCTATTAGGAATTGCTTCCAATTTCTCCAATGCACTTTTCCAGACACTCATACTTTTTCCATATAGAGAAGAACCCAAAACTTGAAGAGCTAACGGAAGCCCACCACAATGTTTCACTATACTGCTTGCATACTCTATAAAAGTCTCAGGTATAGAGTTGTGGCAGAAGACATACCAGTTAAACAGTTGGAGTGATTCACTGAAAGCTAATTCTTTTACTTCAAATACTTTGCAAAAGTCTCCATAATTGGATGATGCTTCCAAATCAAACATTTGTCTAATAAAAGGAGTACTCAGTATATATCGATGCCTACTAGTTATGATGATTTTACTTCCCGGATGAAAAGGAACTTTGGTTCCAATCATGTTAGTTATTTTTCCCAAATCATCAACATCATCAAGAATAAGAAGAACTCTTCTACAACATAGAGCTTCTTTGATCTTATTAATTCCATTATCTGCATTGTGTATTTTCTGTGCTTTCCCCTTAACAATATCTGAGATAAGTTGTCTTTGCAAACAAACCAAACCATTACGTTCTTCACTTGTTTCTCTGACATCAGCTAAGAAACTATAACCTTCAAATCTTTGGATGTTTTGATTGTAAATGACTTTGGCAATAGTTGTCTTCCCAATCCCTCCAATTCCACAAATTGATGCAATGCAAACTTTATTTGATCCATCTTCTTTTAACCACCAATTAATACATGTCACAAGAGAATCTATTCCAACTAGATAAGGAGAGACATATAAAGCCTTGAGATGGAGTTTATTTTGAACTTGCTTAACAATATCTTGAATGACTTGTGACTCATGTCTGCAAATTTTAAAATAAATTATACATTCAAAATATAACACTAATAAGAAAATCTTAAATTGAATTAAAAAAATCATAACATGTTTGACTTTTTTACAAGATTACATGTTCAAGTAAAAATTATAATCTAATGCAACGTATTTCAATATATATGACAGAGCTATTAAATTTTAAAAAAAAAACTAAACAAACTATAAGGTAATGTAAATTTTAAGGAAATTTAAAAGGTGAACTTCAAATCTACAAGTTTTATATTCTTCTCTTTGTGAAAGTTTAAGAAAATTAAGTTTGTTGGCTTCAATAAATACACATCTTTTATCCTTAGTTATTATAATTTTTTTTTGTTGTGAAATTTATTGTGAAATAATATTGCATATACTAGTACCGATGTCAACTTAAATGTTTTTGAAGGGAATAATAAATATGTTATTGCTGCAAATAAGGTAAGTTCCACCAACTAGTAAGCCTTAAAACAAACCGAAGATGATAACTTTCTAAGTATAGAGCCAAAAACCAATCCAAAAGATAATGCAACGTTCTAATAAAATCCTAGACAATTAAAGATCTGAGAATATAAAAAATATAGCAGCAAAACCCAAGTGACAACCCCTCATATATAAGAAAACACAACATTGTGCTAGGTTAAAAGCTGAAAGTATAGAGAACAAGAGTAGAAAAATAATTTCATTCGACTTCCAAGTATAAATAGTATCAGAAACACAACTAAATACTGTCATGGGCTTCTACTTCTCTTGTTCAAGTTCCATAAATTTATTTATATATAATTATATCATTTCATATGCAAAGGATAAAGTAAGAAATTTACCAACTTCTAAAGTTTTGATAGCTTCATCACCTTTGTAAAAAATTTCTTAATCTATATTAGCATAAAAGATGTAGATATCTTTCGTAATAGGAGGTCTGGGAACACAGTATTAACCTTAATGCATGCCTTCTTTCTACTTGAGTTAAAGTTTTGTTCCTTATTTTTTCTAAGATTTTTCAACTTATTCTTGTTGATAAATTCTTTCCACTCATCATCTCATTATCAACATCACAGTCATCATCTTTATCATCGACAACATCATTATCACCATATAAATTTAAATAATTAGGTGGATAACAATCATCTAAATGTTCTTTATCCTTCACCTATACACTTTAATTCTCATCCAACTAAAGCATACCATTATCACTACGAAACTCAGTCAATAGTTCCTCATACTTATAGTCTATGCCACAAAACATATTGATTTCGCTGGTGCTTTTAGTGTGTAAATTGTAACATGGGTTTTATACTCTATAATATGCATCAAGATTAATCTACATGTTTTGCTATTTACAGTTTAAGGAGTAAGGATAAATACAAGTTCGCACTGAATTAAGAGAACAATTTAAAGGAATGACAAGGAAATTTAGCACAATACTTCATGACATCATGTTGGGACCAATGTTTGGATTGATCAACTATAGGCTTCTCAACTTAAGGATTCTTGCAGGATGAATCCTTATCATTGTCATGCAAAGTATTCGTATGGATAGGAATGTTTGAATTTCCATCTATAAAAAAGTTAATAGATTTTGTTAGCTTTGAAATACATAAAATTTTGATATGACCTAGAAAAATTAAGTGAATTAGATTTTTTATTGAAACTTTGGCATATTTCTATCTAGAACTAATGAAGAATGATATATAGAAGTACTGCTAAAATGAATGGACTTAGTAGAACACTAATATGTATGTGATTGAATGATAAATTATGTCATTTCTTGTTTGGTGTTTTTAATGTTGCCTTGGATAATGAATGCATGCTTAATTTATCCAAAATTTTGTTTTATATCCAAAGTATTGGTACTTCTGGTAAAGGTATCGATACCCTCATTTGAATCTTGTGTGAGACCCGATTTTATAATAATGTACACCATAATTTTTGTAAATCTTTGATAGTGAAAATAAATTATTGAGTGAAATTAAATAAATATTTAATTTAGATTTCCACTTTGGATTTTGGATTCATTGGAATTATGAATTATAATATAGAGTATAAGAGGTGGAATAAATATTAAATGATGAAGTGGTGGCATAGAAATAAACAAAGAAGTAAATCTGAAATTGGAGATTTAAATTCCATTTCAATGGCATAGAATACAAAAGAAATGAGTTTTTAGAGAAGGAAAGTAATTTATTGCATAAGTGAATAAATTGGATTGGGAAAAAAATGGAAAAATAAGCTAAAACCATGTAGCAGAAAATTGGCTTTCACGCCACCTATCTTGCTGCTGTTGTATGTTACACGGCATAAAAATATCAGGGGAGTTAAAATGCAACATAAATGATGCTTAGAGGAAGAAGATGTTAAAGTCTAATATGTGAATAATTTTGTTGGTTGAAACTTACAACAAGAAAAGGAAAGCAACCAAAACCGTGTGTTAAATGGGACTACACGTCACTTTGCTGCTGTAATATGCCATACGGGTGGATACAAGTTGAAAGGTAATTTTTTTATGTTATAAAAATTGATAAACGATAATTAAATGGAAGGGAATTGTTGATTGGAGATATGGTCGATTTAATTGGTTGAAGTACACATCAAAAGCAAGCCAAACAAGTCAATAACGTGTAAGAAAAAAATGACTTCAGCTGATTTCTTTTGCTGCAGTTTTCTTGATGTCTTAAATGCACAATAAAACAAGGAAAGGATGAGGAAATAGGATAAGTAAGAAAGGTGGCAACTTCTTATTAGATACTTTGAATAAAAAGAAGACTTAAAGAGAACAAAACTTCATCAATTTTATTTCTTCATCACCGATTCCCCAGCTGTCCACGAGAGGAGTTGTGTTGGTTGCAAATTTTATTATGTTTTGCATCCATTTTACTTAAGGAAAATTCAGCAAAATTATATACTCTTGCTACCTAATCACTTAGAGCTTCACCACCAACCTTCTTCCATCATTTAAACTAGCCAAGAACCAAGAAGAGAGGCTGAAATGAGATAGAAAAGTGTTCTGTTTTGGAGTTGTGATTCGACCAAGGGGATTTTCCATATTCTTTTGGTTTTCTTAATATTAAATGGTAAATTTCTATGTTCCACAACATGATAATCATGGTTCTAGTATCATTTTTAGTTAAGCCTCATTAGAGCATGAAAATAGAACAAGATGGAATTTCTTTGTAGATGAGAAAATTTTCAGCCAACATTCATGCAATATATCTTTAGCTATGGTGATGTTGGTTAGTAGATGAAGTATATATAATTTATTGCTTTGAGGGAGAACTGTCGTAGTGCTTTTAGGATATTGATTTTGAAATAAATTCTTGAAGAAATAAGCTTGAAAATACTCCTGACATGATGATTGTAAATGGCATAAATGGAAGCAGAAAATTTCTGATGTACAAGTGTGATGTGAAGAGCAGAAAAATAAATCAATATTATATACTTATGAAACCATATTGTTACGTAGCTATAAAGGTTTCAAAGAGGTATAAACATAGTGTTTCGATGGTGTGAAAACATAAAGTAAAGCATGAAAACCGAATAGAACATGAGGCTGGAATCGAAACCA
The DNA here is from genome assembly GCA_032173925.1 of Heritiera fomes. Classification (NCBI taxonomy): domain Eukaryota; kingdom Viridiplantae; phylum Streptophyta; class Magnoliopsida; order Malvales; family Malvaceae; genus Heritiera; species Heritiera fomes. Next base: position 18,659,318 of record JAPDPM010000001.1, on the reverse strand, counting down.
GAAAATGGAAATGGAATTAATTGTTGTTGACCCATTTTCATGAAGGTGGCATAATAGTCAAAAAAAAAAAGGGGCTATGCTGGCGTGTAAATGAGAAAGAATAAAGAGCGAGTTTATGAGAAAATCGGCTAAGTGAAAGTGAAAGTCAAAAATGAGGACTTGGGATGAGGAAAATAAAACCATAAAAAGAACTAACATAGTCAAGGTATGTGGGCTACCGGTTAGAGAAGAAGTGAAGGAAATAAAATATTGCCTTTTATTTCTTATATGATGAAAAAATTACAAGAAAGAAGGCAGCAAAATTATGTGGTACCTTGATTAAGAAAATGAAACAATAACCTTAATTATCTAAGGGCCATTCGGCAAAGGAAGAAAGAATGGCATTGAGAGTAGTCAATTTTAGCTATGAGACTTATTTACATTTACATGTTGATATAAATCATAACTCAAAATAAAAAGGATAATTAAGCTAATGAGTTGGTGAAATTATGTTTGCAGTCGGAAATTACAAAGTTCGGTTGACGCAACCGAGAAACTCGATTTTGTTAGACAGGTAAGGGGGAAGTGTGTGAGTTGTAGTGATATAATGAATTGCACGTTTTCTTGAGTTAAATGTTATGAGCATATTGAATGCAAGAATAGGTTTGAAAACATGCAAAATCTATGGTTGAAAAGCTGGTTTATATACCGTGACTGTATGCAGGAGGTTAGGAGTCCACAGCTGTTATGCTGTCGAAAAATTTCCTAAAACATTCTAAAATATTATAAAATATTTTGGAAACATAAAATGATTTAAATGTGAAATTTGGAATATAATTTCCATCAATTTTCCATAAGTTGGAATTTATGAGAAAGTTATGAAAAATTAAATATTTATGTTTATATTTTATTAAAGTGAGAATTTGAATTATTTTGTAGGATATTAAATATTCAAATTGAATATTTATTTATTTTCTCACTTGATACATGAATATTTATTGATGGATTCACTATATATGAAAATAGGGATAAAATACCTTTTTGGAAAATAATTCTTTAAATAAAGGATGAAATTTACAAAATATTCCTTAAAGGTATTTTTGAGCAATAAATTGATTTTGAGACTTTAGGCCTCGAGATTCATGTTTTACTGTTATACTGTTACTGTCACGTGGCTGATTGACCCGCCAGTCATCAGTGGTCCCGGAGGCACCTGGCAAGTGTACACCAAGAACCACCTATAGATTATGGCCATAGATCTAACTGTATACTGTTACTGTGTTCTTTCGAGAATGTGTCCCAAGTGGACGATTATAGCATGATACCATGTAGGGTGATGCCTAGTCTTAACTTACTGATTACTGTTTACTGAACTGGTAGCTACTGATTACTATTTACTGAACTGGTAGCTACTGATTACTATTTACTGAACTAAAAGCTACTACTTACTATTTACTGAACTAGTAGCTACTGCTTACTGTTTACTGAACTAGTAGCTACTGATTATGGTTTATTGAACTCAGCCCTACTGATTTCTGGTTACTAAACTAAATTGTACGAAATACTGTGTACTGAATTGGAAGTAAACTTACTGTTATCGAGAAAGAATACCTTGAAAATTCTTTCTAAAATAGAAATAAGTTATCCAGTGATTTGGATATTTATAAACCACTATACTGAAAAAACTGTTTACTGTAACTACTACTTTACCACTGTACTGCACGTGTTTTGAACTGTACTGAAAGGAAGGAAAATAAATGGTTTATCCGGTTTATAATTATGGGAAAAATGGGTAATTAAATTGTTTTATCAAGAACAATTTATAAACTACTTCCTATAGTCGCTCTGGGTTTCTGGGACAAAACAGGTATTCCAAAATACCTTCCATGCTCCATCTGGATTTCCCGGCCTACTATGGTATCCTTCCTTTACTGTGCTTAGTACACCGTTAGGAAATAAATGTTTTACGGCATATAGTTTTCATTATATCAAGTAGCATACAACTCATTTACTGAGCATGTGGTTCGCTCATCCCTTACTTTCAAATTTTTCAGATTTATTATGAGAATTATTTGATGGGTTCCTCGGATAAATATACTTGCGAGTAGCCACTAGGACAAAGAGCATTGAAATTTAAGGTACAGTCACTTCTCTTATATATTCAGACACTTGTATACAGTACTACATTATCGTAAAACAAGAAACAGGGGATGTAAAGTGTATGGAATATTGTAAAAATTTTTATATTTCGAATTTATTGAATAAATGTTTACCATTTATTACTGTTAATGATCAAGTGTTAAAGGCATCGCAGACAGCCCAACCGGTAAAAATATGTAAAACACTAGTAAATATTGTGTAAAATTGTACACTCAGACTGCTACAGATTTAATGGTATCAAAGCAAGGTTGGCCTGATGTCTGTTGATGCCTTTAGAGCAGAAAGTGTTGAAAATGGTTAACATCCACTGTAGTACTATATAGTCTGAATGTATGAGAAATCAAGTGACTGTAAAATTGGATTAAGTGTTCAAAAATGGTGTGAAAATTTATGAATTAGGGATGTTAAAGAGGTATAATAATCCTAGAATTTCTGTTTGAAATAGGTGATCTTATAATCTAAAACGAAGGTCTGTTCGGTAAGGAACAAAAAGGAACTCAGTAAGGGCCCTACAGGACCTTTCTGTCCGGATCGAATTAGGATCTTACCATGATGATATAGAAGTGGAATGAGATATCATCAGTTAATATATCTTAAGATCATCTCTTCAATATAACTTGAAGAGGGAGAAATAAACTGAGAAATGATGAATATGCCCATATATTGAAATAATCCCTCTGAATCATAGCGGACTAAATTGATTTGGAATTGATTGATGATGATAGAGTAACTGATGGTGTAAAGAACATATTACATGTTTAATGGTCCACATTATGAGCCCCACTTATACTTTGATGAGCAATGCGACCCGGAATGTATACCGGGGAGGTCGCAAGATAGTCGGCCCTGTTATGAATTCTTTAGGACCTGAGTTACACGTGAAAAGATGGGGTAGTTGATTAGGGATTAATGGATATTATGAAAAGTGACACACTTACTGAGAGTAATTGAAAAGGTGAATTATGCATTGATGATTTAATATCAGTGTTATTAATTCTGGTTCTAAATAGTTTTTCTATTTCTTATGGAAATAAATCAGATATTTATAGAACTGGAATATTTTGAAATATGCTTGACAGAATGGTATATTATGAAGTGAAAACATATATAAAAATGAATCGATGTGAAATATATGCTAAATGATTTGAAAATTTTACGTATGTGTTTTGGAGTATACATAGTGTATTAGCAGGATGTAAATGACGAAACATCCAAGATGGTATAAGGTTATGTTATGATTTAAAAGTTACTAAAGGTAACTTCAAATAAATTTCTGGAGTATAATAGATTTGAGAGATTATTGACATGATTCACAGTATGGATTCCATTTCTAAGCTCTTATCAGAGAATATAAAGGAGTTCGAAGAGCCTAAGAAATTACTTCGAAAAATTGTGGATAAAGAATTTATTGTATAAAGGTGTTCGAAGGAAACATTGATGATCTCATTGGAGAGAGTATAAGGAATTCCTAAGATCAATCTCTGAACAGGGTGTTAACAGATAAAAGCCTAGAGATTGATGTTTATAAGATAATGTTCTAAACTCGATATAATTTTAACGAGTTATTGATGGTACCTATGAGGTTAATGAAATATTTGTGATGTATGTGAGTTTAATGAATAATATATTTTGATCATATACAGATAAAGTATAATAGCATATGACTATGATGTGAATATATTCCAACTCATTCGAATAATATAAGCAGCACTCTTGAATGATTTCACAAACTTCTGGGAACTGAGAATTTTATTGTTAAGCTCAATAAAATTTAGTTTTAACTGAATCATAGCACTATTAGAGACGTGCGGTCTTGAATGATAAAGTGAATAAGGATTTGTCGAGGAGTTTGTGGAATCAGATGCTTCATTGATATGATACATATATGTGGGAGCATAGTATTCGAAATGTTAAAAGGCTTTAACGAAAGAGTACTATACCATTTGGAAAAGCAACTAAAGTGATAATTATGCAAGGATAAAAATACATAAAAAGACAAGTCATGTGGTGATAAGGGAACACGAATTATGAAATAATTCTCAAATCTAAAATTGAATGTGATTCCTCTGACTATCATACAGTTATGGCTAGATTTAAAATCGAGTCGGATTTACAGATGAAATTTAGTTATACTCAGAGGAATAAATCAATGATTACTGCCAGTCATGTAAATGGATATATATATATATATATATATGTATATATATATAATGGATGGTGAAATTGCATAAGTAATATGGAGACCGAATTGGTATTTTGATAAATTCAATTGCATAATTTGATTTTAAAAAGAGTACATCCCCTAATCGAGTGATATTACATGTACTATAATAGTGAGGGATGTAATGATAACTCAATATGAAAGAGATGTCAGGGAAAAGTATTACCTAATGTCTCATTCACTATAATTGTTAAAGTCTGCAAGTGAAGTGCAGTCTTAGCTAAACTGTGAAATGATTATTGTGGGATAGTAAAGAATCCGAAAGAAACATGCTGGTATAGAAGTGACTATAGATTGATTGACAAATGATTCACTTCTACATCATTCCATTTCTAGATCTCTTGAATGTCCTAGTCGATATATATATGTGAAACAGTGAGAATGTATGTGAAGTTCCAGTGAGTGAGTGCATGTGATAGGGATCTTTGATTTGCCGCATGCTTTTAAAAGAATAGCAAAAAGGCTTCGGGATTCCAAATTTATTGTCAGCACCGCTTCTTATAGATGTAAATATCCGAGCACATTGTATGGACGCTCAATGATATATTGAGAGCGAGTGCACTGAATTTAAAAAGCTACTGGAATGGTTACATACGACCAATTAAAATTGTTTAAATGATTGTCGCCAAATTATTATCGACTTGACACCAAATGAGATAGTATGTGATAATAGTGTGAATTAATTACTGTATGAAAAGAAGTGGAAATTGTTAAATCCCAAAGATGATAAACAATTTCAAGGAGTATAAATTGATTGTGATAAAGGAAATGTGTGATTTAAAGGAAAGTCGAATTGTAAAAGTATACTGGCAGTCTCATCTTAAATACAGGATTAACTGAAAGTTAGAAATTATATAAGGAAGAAAAATACCTATATTGGTGGTACTTCCTAAATTAAGTGAAATTCGGAGAACCCGTAAGGGATCTGATGCTATCTGGATAATTGTGGAATCTGCCCAATTTCATGGTTATGGAATCTACTGATCCAATTATTGCCTTGGCCGAATTATATGTCAGGGAGATAGTGAGAGTACATGGTGTTCCAGCGAGCATTACATCTAACAGGGAGTTCCACCTTACATCTCATTGTTGAGAGAGATTTCAAGAGGCCATGGGATCCCAAATAAGTTTTAGCACCGCATTTCATCCGTAGACTGATGGACAATCCGAGTGTACAATACAGACGCTCAAGGATATGTTGTGAGTGTGTGCACTTGATTTTAGAGGCTCCTGGGACGATCATCTACCCTAGTAGAGTTTATATATGATAATAGCTAACATGCGAGTATCGGCATGGCACTTACGAAGCTATATGTGGCAAACAATATAGATCCATGATAGCATGGAAAAAGTGGGAAACCATGAGTTATTAGCTCCTTACGAGGTCGAGCAGATTCTCGAGGTGTACAGGCGATTATATTTTTGAAGGTCTCACCCTCTAAAGGTATAATGAGATTTAGTAAGAAAGGAAAACTGAGTCCTCGATACATAGGACCTTTCGAGATCTTAGATCGTGTGGGAGAGGTGGCATACCAATTATGTGACGTCCCCATCACTACATCTTACCATCTAACTTTTTCCTTATCTTATATGACTTGATTTGACTCGTTCATCAATGTCATTCATTCTTCTACTTCTTAAGCTTAATGTCTAATAGCTCAATATAATTAATTTACTTCCAATAAAATAGAATAATGATATGTATATATATCATTCCTTACCACAGGATCTTACACATCATTCTTAACTTAAATCCTTGACATATTACATACATAACTGTTAACTTGTACTGTACCATAGCTGAATTACAATTTACTTTACATAATTACATAAGTATACCTTCAATACTAACTAGGAAGCGTATCTCGAAGGTACACTTTGGTATCTTAAAAGCAAGCTCCTCTATTTGGAGCGAGGTTCACTTTAGATAATCTGTAGGAAAAATATTCGTAAAAAGGTGAGTTTACGCTCAGTAAGAAATATATGTAAAAGAGCGTATTATGCCTCTATATGCAATTTTCCTGCTTGGCTCTATAATGTCAAGTAAATCATTATAAAGCATGCTGGTGTACTTATATCAAAACATACATCATATACTTCTTTCAAAACGTCATATGAAATTATATTTCACATACTTTCTTTAAAACATGCTTTCTTCAAAACATACATCATATACTTGCATCAAAACATGCATCATATTCTTTCTTTAAAACATACATCATATAGCTTGAAATTAACAGAGACTATTCGAATATTAACAGAATTATGCACTGAATCATGTGGCGTACTCCCATAGGAGCCAGGAATCCTCCCTTAGTCAATATATATATATATATATATATATATATATATATATATAACAGAGACAAGTTGGCCAAACGTCGGTGGCTACAGTGAACACTAGTCAGGTGACATCTGTAGTACTGAGGGCTGGACTAGAGCTCCTCTGCCATGAACATATATAGAAGTGCATAATCATTAAGTACTTTATAGTCTCAAAACATTTGTCATATAGCTATTTGCTCTGACATTATACTTTCTTGAAATAGGCTTTGAAACCTTCTTTTCAAACAGGGCAGTCGACTGGCCTCAAAGGGCAGTCGGCTGCTGCCTCATATTTTCATTTATCAAAATTATTTTCTTTTAAAATTTTGTATTTTTATTTTCTGAAAACACATGGGGCAGTCGACTGGTCCATATAGCAATCGACTGGTTTTCAAACAGAATGCTTTTTCAAGAAATAGCAATCGACTGGTCATATAGCAGTCGACTGGTCATATAACAGTCGATTGTTTTTTAAACAGAATGGTTTTGGAAACATGGCAGTCGACTGGTCTTATAGGCAGTCGCCTGGTTTTGAAATAGAATGCTTACTAGGAAAATAGCAGTCGACTAGCTTACATAGTAGTCGACTAGTTTGTCTCGGTTTTCAGAAAACTACGCTTTGGTTGTCTCTAGGCAGTCGGCTGCTACTTAAGGCAGTCGGCTGCTCCTAGCCTAATTGGCACTAAGAGTAAAATCCGAAAATCACCTTTCCTACATAAAAGCCAACTTGTACTTCTCTCCAAAACACTTAAAAACACATTAAAATATGTGGACATAGCCACCCTACGTCCGTTACATAAATTCCTTACATCAATCCACTTCGAAGATGCAAATCCTTAGTTGCACCAATTCTTGCCTTTCACTTCTTCAAGCTGTAACATCATACAATTCAAACCTTTTAAACAATCACCATACACATGTTATACCAACTCAGTACAACTTCAAACTATGAATGAAATTGACTAAATCCATTTCTTTTCTTACCTTTACTAGTCACCAAATTTTCAGAATTTGAGATCTCCTCCAATACTTGGATTCAATCTACCAAACTTCGGATATAACTTACCCTAGTGACTATGGTCGTTTTTCGTTCAACTAACTAAATGAATCGATGGAGGAACAAGGTGGTTTGTCAAGGTAGCTAAGATGGGAACTTAGGGAAAAATGGAGGAAACGTGAGGGAGAGTTGAAAAGGGGCTGCAGATAGGTGATGGGAGATGAAGATGATGACTCATGAATTTTGCATTAAATGCATGTTAATCCCATAATCATCTCAGTCATGCTTCCTTGACCCTTTGACCATTCACTTAATTGGTCTTCTTCCATTCATATGCCACATGTATTTTAATTACCGATTAAAATTTCTGATTTTGATTCTTTTCTCATACTCTAAACATTTTCCTGATATCAAAATAATTTCTTTGATTAATTGACTATCAATCTCATTATTCCTTCATATGATTCATACATCATTTACACATCAAACTTCATATTTATTTAATTCCTTTCAGCTAGAACACTTTACAAACATCAGGGAATTACATGAAATTGGGGATTTCACAAGTTAGCACTACCTCCAAAGTTATCAGGAGTGCATAATGTATTCCACCTGATTTTATAATACTGTACACCATAATTTTTGTAAATCCTTGATAGTGGAAATAAATTATTGAGTGAAATTAAATAAATATTTAATTTGGATTTCCACTTTGGATTTTGGATTCATTGGAATTATGAATTATAATATGGAGTATAAGAGGTGGAATAAATATTAAATGATGAAGTAGTGGCATAGAAATAAACAAAGCAGTAAATCTGAAATTGGAGACTTAAATTCCATTTCAATGGCATAGAATACAAAAGAAATGAGTTTTTAGAGAAGGAAAGTAATTTATTGGATAAGTGAATAAATTGGATAGGGAAAAAAATGGAAAAATAAGCTAAAACCATGTAGCAGAAAATTGGCTTTCATGCCACCTATCTTGCTGCTGTTGTATGTTACACGGCAGAAAAATATCAGGGGAGTTAAAATGCAACATAAATGATGCTTAGAGGAAGAAGATGTTGAAGTCTAATATGTGAATAATTTTATTGGTTGAAACTTACAACAAGAAAAGGAAAACAAGCAAAACCGTGTGTTAAATGGAACTACACGTCACTTTGCTGTTGTAATATGCCATACGGCTGGATACAAGCTGAAAGGTAATTTTTTTATGTTATAAAAATTGATAAATGATAATTAAATGGAGGGGAATTGTTGATTGGAGATATGGTCGATTTAATTGGTTGAAGTACACATCAAAAGCAAGCCAAACAAGTCAATAACGTGTAAGAAAAAAATGACTTCAGCCGATTTGTTTGCTGTAGCTTTCTTGATGTTTTAAATGCACAATAAAACAAGGAAAGGATGAGGAAATAGGATGCGTAAGAAAGGTGGCAACTTCCTATGGGATACTTTGAATAAAAAGAATACTTAAAGAGAACAAAACTTCAGCAATTTTATTTCTTCATCACCGATTCCCCTACTGTCCACGAGAGGATTTGTGTTGGTTGCAAATTTTATTCTGTTTTGCATCCATTTTACTTAAGGAAAATTCAGCAAAATTATATACTCTTGCTACATAATCACTTAGAGCTTCACCACCAACCTTCCTCCATCATTTAAACTAGCCAAGAACCAAGAAGAGAGGCTGAAATGAGACAGAAAACTGTTCTGTTTTGGAGTTGTGATTCGGCCAAGGTGATTTTCCATATTCTTTTGGTTTTCTTAATATTAAATGGAAAATTTCTATGTTCCACAACATGATAATCATGGTTCTAGTATTATTTTTAGTTAAGTCTCATTAGAGTATGAAAATAGAACAAGATGGAATTTCTTTGTAGATGAGAAAATTTTCAGCCAACATTCATGCAATATGTCTTTAGTTATGGTGATATTGGTTAGTAGATGAAGTATATATAATTTATTGTTTTGAGGGAGAACTGTCATAGTGCTTTTGGGATATTGATTTTGAAATAAATTCTTGAAGAAATAAGCTTGAAAATACTCCTGACATGATGATTGTAAATGGCATAAATGGAAGCAGAAAATTTCTGCTGTGTAGGTGTGATGTGAAGAGCAGAAAAATAAATCAATATTATATACTTATGAAACAATATTGTTACGGTAGCTATGAAGGTTTCAAAGAGGTATAAACATAGTGTTTTGATGGTGTGAAAACATAAAGTATAGCATGAAAACCGAATAGAACATGAGGCTGGAACCGAAACCAGAAAATGGAAATGGAATTAATTGTTGTTGACCCATTTTCATGAAGGTGGCATAATAGTCAAAAAAAGGGGCTATGCTAGCGTGTAAATGAGAAAGAATAAAGAGTGAGTTTATGAGAAAATCGGCTAAGTGAAAGTGAAAGTCAAAAATGAGGACTTGGGATGAGGAAAATAAAACCATAAAAAGAACAAACATAGTCAAGGTATGTGGGCTACTGGTTAGAGTAGAAGTGAAGGAAATAAAATATTGCCTTTTTTTTCTTAAATGATGGAAAAATTACAAGAAAGAAGGCAGCAAAATTATGTGGTACCTTGATTAAGAAAATGAAACAATAACCTTAATTATCTAAGGGCCATTCGACCATAGCGAAAAAGGAAGAAAGAATGGCATTGAGAGTAGTCATTTTTAGCTATGAGACTTATTTACATTTACATGTTGATATAAATCATAACTTAAAATAAAAAGGATAATTAAGCTAATGAGTTGGTGAAATTATGTTTGCAGTTGGAAATTACAAAGTTCGGTTGACGCAACCAGGAAACTCGATTTTTTTAGACAGGTAAGAGGGGAGTGTGTGAGTTGTAGTAATATAATGAATTGCATGTTTTCTTGAGTTAAATGTTATGAGCATATTGAATGCAAGAATTGGTTTGAAAACATGCAAAATCTGTGGTTGAAAAACTGGTTTATATACCGTGACTGTGTGCAAGAGGTTAGGAGTCCGCAGCTGTTATGCTGTCGAAAAATTTCCTAAAACAGTCTAAAATATTATAAAATATTTTAGTAGCATGAAATGATTTAAATGGGAAATTTTGAATATAATTTCCATCAATTTTCCATAAGTTGGAATTTATGAGAAAGTTATGAAAAATTAAATATTCATGTTTATATTTTATTAAAGTGAGAATCTGAATTATTTTATAGGATATTAAATATTCAAATTGAATATTTATTTATTTTCTCACTTGATACATGAATATTTACTGATGGATTTACTGTATATGAAAATGGGGAATAAATACCTTTTTGGAAAATAATTCTTTAAATAAAGGATGAAATTTACAAAATATTCCTTAAAGGTATTTTTGAGCAATAAATTGATTTTGAGACTTTAAGCCCCGAGATTCATGCTTTACTGTTATACTATTATTGTCACATGGCTAATTGACCCGCCAGTCATCAGCGGTCCTGGAGGCACCTGGCAAGTGTACACCGAGGACCACCTATAGATTATGGTCATAGATTTAACTATATACTGTTACTGTGTTCCTTCGGGAACGATTACTGTGTCCTTAGTGGACGATTATAGCATGATACCATGTATGGTGATGCCTAGTCTCAACTTACTGATTATTGTTTACTGAACTGAAAGCTACTGATTACTGTTTACTGAACTGGTAGCTACTGATTACTGTTTACTGAACTGAAAGCTACTGCTTACTGTTTACTAAACTAGTAGCTACTGATTGCAGTTTACTGAACTGAACCCTAATGATTTCTGGTTACTGAACTGAATTGTACGAAATACTGTGTACTGAACTGGAAGTAAACTTACTGTTATCAAGAAGGAATACCTTGAAAATTATTTCTAAAATAGAAATAATTACTGAATTGTTATCTAATGATTTGGATATTTATAAACCACTATACTGAAAAGACTATTTACTATAACTACTGTTTTACCAATGTATTGCACGTGTTTTGAACTATACTGAAAAGAAGGAAAATAAATGGTTTATCCCGTTTATAATTATGGGAAAAATGGGTAATTAAATTGTTTTATCAAGAACAATTTATAACTACTCCTTATAGTCGCTCTGGGTTTCCGGGACAAGACAAGTATTCCAAAATACTTTCCATGCTCCATCTGGATTTTCCGACCGACTATAGTATCCTTCCTTTACTATGCTTAGTACACCATTAGGAAATAAATGTTTTACGACATATAGTTTTCATTATATCAAGCAACATACAACTCCTTTACTAAGCATGTGGTTCGCTCACCCCTTACATTCAAATTTTCCAGATTTATTATGAGAATTATTTGATGGCTTCCTCAGATAAATATAGCTGCGAGTAGCCACTAGGTCAAAGAGCATTGAAATTTAAGGTACAGTCACTTCTCTTATATATTCAGACACTTGTATACAGTACTACATTATTATAAAACAAGAAACAGGGGATGTAAAGTGTATGGAATATTGTAAAAATTTTTATATTCCGAATTTATTGAATAAATGTTTACCATTTATTACTGTTAATGATCAAGTGTTAAATGCATCGCAGACAGCCCAACTAGTAAAATTATGTAAAATACTAGTAAATATTGTGTAAAATGTACATTCAAACTATTACATCTTGGTTGTGAAAATAGACAATATTGATACCTCTATCATAACCATCTAACAAAAGCAAACTGCTTGTTTTGGTATCACCACTTAGTGGGGTGGGAAAAGTTAGTGGGGTGAGAAAAGTTTCTCCTTAACCTAAGAAAAATGAGGGTTGTAAATGTTGCTCTTGAACCTTGAAAAGAGGGTTGTAAGCAAATTCAAGTAGTGAATTTGGGAAACACATAAGGGAAAACTCAAGTAAGATGACGTAGGCACGAGAGAAACTAAGCCTTTATAAATCGATTGTTTGTATTTCTGTTTCTTTAACTCTTTTAATTTAAAATTCATTTTATATATTTTTGATTGGATTGAAATTGTGATAGGATCTAAAACCAATTGTTAAATTAAGTTAGAAAACTGATTCACTCCTCTCTCGGTTTATTTTGATACAATAATTGGTATTAAAGCTCGGGCTTTTGATTTTTAAGGTTTAATCACCTAATAGCATAAATGATCTTAAATGACTCTAAGTAACATAAGAAGATCTCTACAAGTAGAAGGATATTCAAAGATATATATTTTAAATTTTCTTTTTTGGATGTATTTGTATTTCCTTTAGCCATCTTGTGCCATGTTTTACTTTTAATTCATTTACTTGGCACCTTATGTTGTGTATGTGACTATTGAATGATATGTATATTGACTATGTTTTTCATGACAATCATTGCTTGTGTTGTGCTTACTATTAACAATGACTATTTCTATCATGATCATTAACTATCTCTATTGTCTCTATATGAAAATTGATCATTGATTGACTTCTCTTTGACTATATGTTGACAAAAAGTGTGCTTACAATATAATATCCTTAGTCATAAATAAGGTCCTCATGTCATTATTGTTTCGAAATAAATAATCTTTTTTGCTATGACAAAAAAAGAGAAAAGAAAATTGATGAATTATGTGTATGCCCTCATGTAAAATCATATTAAATTTAATGCACACATTTAGAAGGAGCATAATTTTGCAAAAATAGATGATTATTAGATTGAGGGAGAGATTTTAAAATTAAATCATCTTAAGTTTTGTCATATAAAGGAATGGGAGATTGTTAGCTTTGAAATACATAGAATTTTGATATAACCTAGACAAACGTAAGTGAAATAGATTTTATTGACACTTTAGCATATTTCTATCCCATAACTTATTGAAGAATGATATATAGAAATATTGCTAAAATGAATGGAGACTTAGTAAAACACTAACATGCATGTGATTGAATGATAAATTATGTCGTCGCTTGTTTTGTGTTTTCAATTTTGCCTTGGATGAATGAATGCATACTTAATTTAGTTAAAATTGTGTGTTTTATATCCTAAGTATCAATACTTTATTTATTAATTAAAAATTTAGCCAAAATTGTGTGTTTTATTTATTAATTAAAAAACATCTTTTTAATTAATAAATAATTATTTTATTAGGAAATAATTTATTCATATATTTAATATTTTACTTAATTTCTAAGGGAATAAGTTTTGATTTTTGTAAAATTATATTAGTTGGTGAATTATTTTTAATTAAGTTTATTTAATTGATTTAATAACTTAATTGGTATGGATTCTTAGTAAATAGAGCTTTTGGTAATCAAGTAATGGGCTTTATAAATAGAAAGTAGGTCTTAACCTTAAGAATTTTGATAAATGTAGTTTCTATGTGATCTTTAAGTGAGAGATGAGGTATTTACAAAATTGTAAAGATGTGAAAAAGAATTAAGAAACATGTAAGCGTATTTCACGGATTTAAATACTAGTGAGCATAGAGGTTATGCTTGTTTTGAAACTTGGTTTTAAGTCTATTTATTGGTGTTTTTGTACTCTTTATAATATTTACATTAAACTTTTCCTTATTTGTGGACATAGAATATTGAATCTTGTTTATTTAATTTATTTTATGTCGATCTCATCGTAAACAAACGATTATACTAAAAATTTACAACAATATATTTGTTAAATTTTAATTATAAAATATATTTTAATTATTAAAATATTAATATAACATCAGAGTTGAATAAGCAGGGCTTAGATTTTTACTTTAAAAAAGAGAGGCTTAATAGGCATGGCACATGAACAAAACACCTTTACCTATAAGTCAAGAATTAAATTCAGTATGTTCTTTTTCTGATACTACATTATTTGTACTCTAGGACCTCAGTTGGAGGAATAGTGATCTGAATTGTCATATTTGGTATGAGTCAAAATTAATTATGTTTTTCTTTCCTTACTCCTTTATCAAGCAAACCAATGTGTTAGTCGGAAAAGATACAAAGAAGACTAACATATAACTAGAGTACCGTGCACACACATTAATACTATACTACCCACCCACTTAGAAAATTAAGCAAAAAAATTTTAAAATGTGAGATAAAACTGATGAATTATATTAAACAATCTATACAAATATATATGTAAATAGTTGAATTAGTATTAAAGCATTAAAGGCATCAACCTAGCTAATTAATTGGTAAAATCATATGAAAATTTTAAATAAAAAAAAACATTACGACATATTAAAAGGGATATGTTAGTAATATTTTGCTTTTTCGAAAGATTAGGATTTAACGTATTCAAGTAATATACATAGATGTTAAAACTAAAACCATGAAATAATGGGAATTATGTAAAGTTAGCAATTTTTAAGACGGGATACAACATAGTATGGAACTTGATTAATTATATATACGTACCTATCATGTAGAATCATGCCTCCCAAATCCGCAACTTCTTTTAAAGCATCCCTCCATCTTTGTACCATTCCCATGTCAGACTTGGAGCTCTCTACGTGCTTGGCAAACGCATCTGCATAACTCCCTCTCTGCTTCTTGACTTGGGTTGGATCAACGTGGTAAAAAACAGGCAAAACAATGTGTTGAGAGGATCTTTTATGCTCCAGTATCTTCACAAGTTCGTTAAGGCACCATGTTGAGGAAGCATAGTTCTTTGAGAAGACAATGATAGAAATTTTTGACTCATGCAGAGCATTTTCAATTTCATCCTTGATATTCTTCCCTCTCTCAATCTTTTCTTCATCTCTAAATGTGTGAATCCCGGCTTGTACCAGTGCCGTGTAAAGATGATCTGTGAAGTTTTTGCGCGTATCTACACCTCTAAAACTCAAGAATACATGGTAAGAACATTCAGAAACTAACTTTGAGGCTTCATGGACCTTTGAAACAGCCATTGAAGTACAATTCTAGAAGAGAATCTAGATTAATCTAAACTAAAAGAGAATCAAAGCGAAGAAACGAATAAGAAAAATGAAGTCCTATTCTATATTTATATATAACCAAGTCTGAGTATGATTTTCTTTTTGAGATGTTTACTTTATTAATTATATGGAAACAAAAATGAAATTCCAATCTCAGACCTAGATTTTTGCCCTTCTATTTCAATATTCAAATCTTTGACAATGACTTTGCTTTTCTTTTTCTTGACCTGAGCATCAATCTCTTGCCGATCTTTTACCCCACACCAATTTGTTTTCATGGCTTTACTTTATTTACTCTAGTTTTTTATTTTTTTTTTACTTGTTTATC
This sequence comes from Heritiera fomes, assembly GCA_032173925.1. NCBI lineage: Eukaryota > Viridiplantae > Streptophyta > Magnoliopsida > Malvales > Malvaceae > Heritiera > Heritiera fomes. Next base: position 18,643,440 of record JAPDPM010000001.1, on the reverse strand, counting down.
TTTGTCAACAATTAACCATCTTTCTACTCAAAAAACAATTTACAGTCCGTAGACATTACTTATTTATAATATATAACTATCGGATTTGTATCGGGCTCAAGCCTTAAATATTTTTTTTTGAATAGTACATTCTCATCAAAATTACAATCACATCAGTATATTACATTCCATGAACCGGTAATTTGATAAATTGGTAAATACAAATGATAACAATGAATTAAATAAATAACAAATAAACTAACTCGAACTCACATTCAGTGAGATTCGAACCTGGAACCTCAAAGTTCCAGGGCTTCCTCCTTGCCACTAAGCCAAGGCCTCATTGGACTAATTTTTTGCTCAACTCCGTTCAATGAACCTAATATTTTTATTTTTTTTGAAAGAAACCTAATATTTTTATAAAAACTCTTCAAAAAATCAGACAACCTTCACACTTTCAGAATACTACTTTTGGAAAGACCTAATGTTAAGACTTAAATATATAACTAAAAAACGAATTTATTTTTAACTCTTTGATGACTTTATTTTTAAGCAAAAATAACTCCAAAGCAAAATAAATGAAAAAAAAATTCCAATCTTTGACCTGGACTTAATTTTGCCAATTTCTTACCATTCCAATCTCATACCAAGACTTCGCTTTTCTTTTCTTGACCTGATGGAAATGACTGGAATTAATCCAATTATATTTTTGCCCGTCTATCCCTCCACACCAATTTCCACACCAATTTATACAAAAAAGAAAATCGAGTAAATACATTTCCAATCAATGGCAGGTCAATCCCTCCATTGGTCCACCCCAATTGATCATGCAAATGAGAGTCTGGGACAGGAAAATTAAAACAAATTATCCAGATGTCCACCTGTTTTTTTTTAGAAAATCAGTAAATTTATTAACTAAACATCTAAGATACAGCTGAGAGTCTGGGACTAGAAAATTAAAACAAATTTATTTTCCAGATGCCCACCTTTATTTTTTTTTATAGAAAATCAGTAAATTTATTAACAAAACATCTAAGTACAAAGTATTAGTCAACATTCAAAACTTAGAAGAATACGGTTACGTACAGGTGGAAAATAATTAGCACCTCTAGTGTTCATCCTAAACCAATAACTTAGTCTTAAGTCATTTCCTTTTATTTGCATGAATATCAAATATTTAAATATTGGAAACATTCTTTAAGTCTTTTCTATTATACTATGGTAGAATTCTCAAAGATATTTTCTCACCTTAAAAGTAATCTTATCTGGCTTTCCAAGGCTCCATCATTCATTAAATGTCTTATAAGTAGACCTAGCAATCTTAGATACGATATAGATTACACGACACGAAAACGATACGAATATTAGACACGAGATGACACAGATTAAAATTAAGTAAAAATTGTATAATAATATTGTAAAAGTTAAAAATAAGTTAAAAACAAGATTTTATGTTTTCTGTGTCAACACGAATTTTGAAACGAAATTTGTGTTTTACACGATACGAACACGATTTTACATAATATGAAAACTAATCAGAAACACGAATTACTAGGTCTACTTATAAGAGTCTTAAATTTCTTAATTCACTACCTAATTTCTATCTCTTTTATTCATCTCTTCGTTTAATTTAATTAATTAAAATTATTCTAGGAACTTTTCATTATTCTAGTAAAGTCATAAGGTATGTTTGGATGAGTGATTACAAGGGAAATTCATTTCAATCATGGCACTCAAAAGTAAAAAAATCAATTTATTTTTTGCCAAAATAATTTGCAGAATTTTAAAATATCACATATAACTCACAGTTAAATAAAAAAAATCAATAGTATGATACCCATAATGCGGGTAAGAATGAGCTGAGGCCAAATATGGGGTTGAGGAATATCCAACCAAAGTAAAAATGTATTGGCCACTGATGTACTTCATGTGAATGAGTAAAAATGTGAAGATTTTCATTCAGAAAAAGAATATATAGCCCACAAGTAAATACAAAAAGAAAAAAAAATTATTTTATTTAAATAATATATATTTTTTTTCATATTATTAATAATATGATATCCATATTGCATATTTCATTTTATATTTTTCTTTTTTATATTTAATATCACTATTTTGATTATAATTATTTTTTTATTTTATCAAATTCTAATAGTCAAAATTTATTTCTAAAAAATATTTATCCAAACAATACTATTACAAATACTAGTATTTCGAATTGATGAATTTTAAAATGCTTGCACTTGAAATTCTTCAAAATTTTAAAATTCCTCATCCATACATACTATTAAGAAATTTCTCATTTAGGAAATTTGAATGTTACGTATTTGCAACCCCCCAAGACTTCCATAGTTGGAATAATCTCTATTCATCTCTTTCAACTTCTTTGAGTTTTTATGTTCTATTTTTATTTGTTATCATTTATTATTGTTGTTGCACCAAACAACAATGATTATGTATCGCTGACATGGTCGTTTGATTCTCTTTTCCATGTGTTACTAAGAACTCTGCCAGAAAAAGAAGTAAGAGGGACGCAAGGATTTTTTCCTGCATAAGCACTCTGATGCTTAAGTCAGAAAGAGATTTAATAAAATCTTAGCAAGCCAAAATAGAACTTAGTCTAAGATGACATACCTGTCTTGTATTTATTGGTGTAATTTTATAGATAAATACCCTAATTACCGTAATAACTATTGAGTGAATAGAAAATGTTTAATTATGAAAAGGGCAATTCAATCATTTCATTCTTCTTGGACCCGCATGAATCAAAAGGGCTTTTTCATGCCTGTCAGAAGGGTATTCCTGTGCCTGGAGAGAGAGTGCTCCCACATAGCAGGAGGCTGCCCTTGCTTGGCTGGAGGGGGCTCCCACGTTTGGTGGGAAGGTTCTCGTACCTGGCAAGAAAGTGCTCCCTCCTTGCAAAAAGGTGCCCTCGCATAGCAAAAGGGTGTTCTTGCTCGATGGGAGGTATCCCTACTTGGCAGGAGGCTACCTTCATAGGACGTTTGCCATGTGTCACTTGCCATGTGGCTACATATGCGTGCACCACATGCCGTCACTTAGTAGCTAGGGTTCCGTCATACTCTGTGTTGGTAATGCCCATATCAATTGCTCCCCACTCTTTTAACTTGAAGTTGTGTTCAACAACAGTAAGGCTTGCCTCAAATGAAGCCTTTATGTCCGTATGTTGCAGCTCAATCAAGGAGTTGATCACGTTCCAAGATGATTCAAAATCACCTTGCGACGATCCGACATGTTGTTTCAACTTTGCATGCGCACTTTTCGCTCTACAATAGAAATTAGGACATATATTACTTATCAATTAAAAAATTATTTTAAATGAATGTAAACTTAAAAGATGACAATAAACGTATCTATTAGTTGTCACATTGCCGAAATGCATTACTTTATCTATCCAAGCTGCAACAAATTGCTCCTTATATTTATCTAACAAAGTGTCACATCCCAAGTACGTAGTATTTTACATTTTTTACACAATATCATAGTACATAAATCGGTTGGGCTGTCTGTGATATCTTATTTTCATATTTGCTTCACTAAAAGTACAATACCCGTAATTTGATATAATTACCCGGAATTAATATTAAAAAATTGTATTTTGTAATTCACTCTTACATCCTATACCTTAATACAATATCATAGTACTGTAAATCAAAAGTCTAAACATATAAGATAAAATAGCTATACTTCCGAGATCTATAAGCGTTGCCTCGGGTGCTCAAGATGCAGCCTCAATCCTCGAATGATATACTCCAAATCGTCATTGAAAATAATCTGGAGAGATAAAATATTAGAGTAAACAAAACCACGGCTCAGTAAGAGATTTGTATGTAAACCTTGATATCTCGAAGACTATATGCAGTAAAGTCTTTAAATTTCTATTTTAAAAGCTAGCGCACTATCACTGGAATGATACTATAGTCGGCTGGGAAACCCAGATGGAGCATGAAAGGTATTTTGGAATACCTGGTGTCGTAACGGCTTCGCGCTCGACGATTTTGGAAAAAAACATTTAAAAATAAAAAGGAGTCGCCACCAATCTTTTTTGACTAGGTGTGATTAGCCACCTAAAAATATTTATCTTTTTAACAAAATCTCAAAATTAATTAAGTTTTATTAAAAAGATAATCCTTTGGTCTGCGAAACAAAAATTGGGTTCGGGAGTACAGTTACGCGTGGGGAAGGATTAGCACCCCCACGACGCCCGTTAAAAAACGGTACCATAATAATCATGTGTTATCCTTTAGTTTTAATAAAATGGTCTTGAATTAATATTTAAAAATAATTCCTATTTTATCGCAATCAATTTTATTCTTTTAATTTTGAAACATTTAAATATTATTTTTTTTATTTGAAATAAGTGAAAATCTTTTGTATTGAAAATTATTTCGAAGTACCCCAATACTCTGGTAGCATTTCGGATAATTTCCTCACCTAGAGATTTCTTAAGAATCACTACTTGTGAGTTCTATAGAATCTCATCATCAGAAGATTCACACTCGTTTCAAAAATTATTATGAATGCATATGATGCAAACAGATAATAAATGATGCAAATGCATTTTTATTTTCTATATAAACATTTCTTTATTTATTTTAAATAAAAATTTTTATTATTGAAAAATTACACTAAGTATCCCAATACTCTGGTAACACTTAGTGAACTTCTCTCACCTAGGGATCAGTTAAGAAATCACTACTTGTGAGTTTCATAACATCCCATCATCGGACAAATATTTAATTAAATTTAATTTTTATTATAAATTTCCTTTTTGGATTTTCTTTTAAAAACTTATTTATTTTTATTTTTAATAAAAAATTAAATTATTGAAAAATCATACTAAATATCCAAATACTCTGGTAACATTTAGCACGACTCTTCTCACCTAGGGATCAGTCAAGAAATCACTACTTGTGAGTCTCATGACATCCCATCATCGGACAAATATTTAATTAAAATGCTATTGAATTTTCACGACTAAATAAAATGCAAAGGAATTAAACAAACACACTATTTAATCATAAACTTAGAATAAAACAATACATACTCTATGAAATTGAAATAATAAATTAAAAAAGGATTAAGAATTTACCAACTATGAGCCAATTAGAATGAGTCAAAATCTGAATCGAAATTGAAATCTATCGAGCACACGAACTCCGAGTGATGATTTGTCGATCATCCACTTAGATTCAATGGATCTAAAGCTCAAACATCTCACACTAACACAACTAACCTAAACCCAACACACCAAAAGCCCATAAACTTCAAGCCCTAAAAATTTCACACCAAAACTCACTAATTCTACATATAGCCCAATAAACAAAATAAAGCCCATCTCCTTTTATTTTTTTCTTTTTCATTTTTATATTTTATTTCTTTTCTTCTTCCAACACGTGGGACCCACAGACTCTTTATCATTTTCCCTCTCTTTTCTTCCGCCAACACTTTCAACCACATTCATCATTTTCAACATTTCCAACAAGTGGGACCCACACCTATTAACTCATTTCTTTTCTTTTCTTTTTTCCCTTTCTCTTTTTCTTTCATTTTCCTTCTTTTTTTTTCTCGCCTCTCTCTTTGTGAACAAGCGGGGCCGGCCCTTACATTTACAGACTCCGGCAGATGGCAGCCACCACGTCGGCCATCGTCGTCCACCACTACTGGCGGCGGTTTGCTTCAAAATTTCGACAGGAGCATCTTCTTGGCCTCCTCTTTCTCGTTCTAACCTTGGTTTCTCCTAAAAATGTCCCAAATCTCCTAAATCCAAGCTTAAACCTGGGGATTCTAAACTCTAAAACTCTACCTTCCACAGTTCCAATGACTGATTTTTTTTAATATATCTCTCACCACCCTTCAACCTAATCCTTTGCAAAGTTTCTACCCAAAAAAAAAAACAAGTTTAACACTCCAAACCGAAAATGAAAGAAGGAATAAAAGAAAGAAAAAATGAAATAAAATAAAACCTTTCTCTTTTGGCTTCTTTTTGGTTGTTCGTAGGTTTTTTTTGTTTGTTTTGGTTTATATGTTTTGGCTGTGCTGTGGTTAGAGCAGTGAGGTTTCTTTCCGAAATAGGTTGCTGTTTAGCTAAAGAGGTGGTGGATTTTGATGGTGGTGATGAAAATGGCAGGCGTTTGAAAGGTTACGGGTTTGGGTAGTTGCAGAGGGTTGAGTGGTGTCGATTCAGGTGGTGAGAACGGTGGCTTTTTGGTGATGTTGCTGGGTTGTTTCGTGTGTTGCTTGACAGTGAAGGGAGTTTGGAACAAAATGAAAATGGCTACCCCTTTTTGCATAGTCTGATCTCTGCCCTTTTAAGAATAAAAAATTAATTCTAGTTTATATTAACACTGAGCAGATCTCGGATATCCAGCTGAAACAATCGTTTGGTAGCTAATTTTCAGCTGCCATGGAAGAGCTTAAGTCAACAAACATGGACTGGCAGCGTGATTTTGGCAGCCAGCCACTCCTGCAAATGGTGCCGTGCACAACATTAAAGCATTGCATTTTCATTCATTTTTTTTTAAATTTTTTATTTTTTATTTTTTTTAATTTTTATTAAAAGAAAAAAATGATAAAAGATAAAATAAAGCAAATAATAATAATAATAATAACAACAATAGTAAAAATAAAAATAAAACATATAATCATAATAATTAAACAACTAAAATAAAATAATAATAATAATAATAATAATAATAAAGAGGCAAAATTAGGTGTCAACAGCTGCCCCTCTTTGTTCATTGCTGAGAATCAGAAATAGAGCAAAGACAATAGACAACAATTTTGTCCAACTCAACACCTAATCCTTCTCCTTCTCTCTCTCTTTTTTGTTTTTCTTCTCTTTTTTTCTTTTTTTCTTTTCTTCTTTTTTTTTTTGGTGTTTTTCTTACAACAGAGGTAGCGAAATTTTAAAATTCTTTCTGGAAATGTGCTCCTCTTGCAACACAGGTGATGAAACCTTTAAATTCTTTTTCTGAAATGTGCTTCTCTTGCAGCAGAGGCGATGAAACTTTAAATTCTTTTTTCTGAAAATGTGCTCCTCTTGCAGCAGAGGCGATGAAACTTTAAATTTAAATCATCCATTTTTTTTGGTTCTTTTTCTTCTTTTTTTTTTTAAATGTGCTCCTCTTGCAACAGAGGCGATGAAACTTTAAATTTCTTTTTGTTTTGTTTTTTTTTTTTTGAGAAAGCTCCTCTTGCAGCAGAGGCGATGAAACTTTAAATTCCTTTCTGAAAATGTGCTCCTCTTGCAGCAAAGGCGATGAAACTTTAAATTCTTTTTCTGAAATGTGCTCTCCTCTTGCAGCAGAGGCGATGAAACTTTAAATTCTTTTCTGAAAGAGCTCCTCTTGCAGCAGAGGCGATGAAACTTTAAAATTTTGCCCGGAGGACTTGAGATTTGTGCCTGGAGGACTTATGATTTGTGCCCGGAGGACTTATGATTTGTGCCCGGAGGACTTAAATGCTTTTTCTGGAAAGTGCTCCTCTTACAGCAAAGGCATTGAAACTTTAAAAATTTTGCCCGAAGGACTTAGAATTTGTGCCCGGAGGACTTGAGATTTATGCCCGGAGGTCTTAGAATTATGCCCGGAGGACTTAGATTCTTTTTCTGGAAAGTGCTCCTCTTACAGCAGAAGCATTGAAACTTTAAAAATTTTGCCCGGAGAACTTAGAACTGGTGCAAGGAGGTCTTATGATTTGTGCCCGGAGGACTTAAATTTTGTGCCTGGAGGACTTGATATTTTGTGCCCGGAGGTCTTATGATTTATGAAATTTGCGCCCAGAGGACTTGAAAATTTATGCCTGGAGGACTTAGATTTTGTGCCCGGAGGACTTAAATTTTGTGCCCGGAGGTCTTAAATTCTTTTTCTGGGAAGTGCTCCTCTTACAGCAGAGGCATTGAAACTTTAAAAATTTTGCCCAGATGACTTAGAACTTGTGCCCGGATGACTTAAATTTCTTTTCTGGAAAGTGCTCCTCTTGCAGCAGAGGCATTGAAACTTTAAATTTTTTTGCCCGGAGGTCTTAAATTTGGTGCCCAGAGGACTTAAATTTCTTTTCTAAAAAGTGCTCCTCTTGCAGCAGAGGCATTGAAACTTTAAATATTTTGCCCGGAGGTCTTATGATTTGTGCCCGGAGGACTTGAGATTTGTGCCCGGAGGACTTAAATTCATTTTCTGGAAAGTGCTCCTCTTGCAGCAGAGGCGATGAAACTTTAAAAATAATTTTGCCCGGAGGACTTATGATTTGATTCTCCTGAAAATAAATCTTCCCTCTTGATTAAACAGGACACTGGTAAAACTGAATTTGAAATTTTCTTTATCATGAGCAAACTTATCCCTCTTTTTTTTCTTTTTCTTCTTTTTTCTCTCTTTCTTTTTTCTCTTCTTTCTTCTCTTTTCTCTCTTTCTCTTTTTCTCTTCTCTTTTCTTTCTCTTTTCTTTCTTTTTTCTTTTCTCTTCTTTTTTTCTCGTCTTTCTTTCTCTTCTCTTTTTTTTTCTTTTTTTCTTGGAAAAGGTCTTCTTTCTTCTCTTTTCTCTCTCTCTTTTTCTCTTCTCTTTTTCTTTCTCTTTTCTTTCTTGGAAAAGGTTGCATAACCTTTGAAATCTCGATTGAATGATGTTGAGTCTTCAGCTTGAGAAAAATGTTTTAATCTCAAAATTTTTACACAAAAATTTTCAATGTTGATGTTGTATGATATTGTGTATGTATGCATGTATGCATGACACTCAATTCTGTACATTCTCTAACTTTGAAACTCTATCTTGTCTTGCCAAAAGAGGCACATTATTTGTCTTTTTATTTTCTTTGCCCCAACATGATCATGAAAGCTCCTTTCTGTTTCCTATTTTTGCAGATTTCTTGTACTCACATCATGACCTTTTGATGAAAAGCACAAAAAATTTTCCCATAACTATTTTCCTGGAGGGAATGAATCCAAATTTCACAAGTGATATTTAATTCTTTCAAAAAAAAATTAATGATTACTTTTCAAGATGATTGACATAAATTCTATCCGGATCTTGTTCTTTTGGACAATTATCCAAAAACAATGGTTCCTTTCTTGGCTCAAAATAATTTTCTTAAAATACCATCGCTTTTTCTCCATCTTTTTTGTTTGTTTTAAACAAAATTCTGAATGAGAAGAGAAACAAAATATTTACAACTTGGTTTGACAATCTCTTAAATTCTCGAATAATGACGTTTCACAAATGCCAAGATAGGATACAAATGACTGAGGTCTTTCCTGTTCAGGGAGAGTATTTACAAGAAGAAAGGTTCAAACTTTTTCAAAAAATGTCAGCGATCAAATGACATCAAAATCTTTGAATATTTCGAGGGTCTCTCAAGGCTTGTTAATTCTTTTTCCACATTTTCAGTTCATGTCACTGCTTGAACTTGGTTGCATGAAAAGTTCATTGTTCGCTCTAGACTGCCCTTTTCGGGTTTTCACCCTAGAGCTTTATTCTTTCTTTTGTTTTCTCTTTTTTTTTTTATTGATTGTTCCACCATGCATTCAAGAACTCAAATTTCATTCAGACCAAATAATGGCGAGAATCTTCCAAAGAAGAGCTCTTCGATACAAGCATCCATATTTGATCAAAATGGACTTTTAAGTACGTAATGTAGGCCATGGTTTAGGGTTCTGAAAGAATGGATAAATAGGCCCAAAATGTGTTTGAAGGTGATCAATCCAAGGATCATTTCTTTTCTTACAGTTGTCCATCATTTTCACTCTTCGAAGCACCTTTCTTTTTCCCATTTTCCATGTATCTCTTCTCCTTCTTCTTCTCTCTTTTTTTTTTTTCCTTTTCATTCTTTGAATCACCTTTCTTTGTGTACTTTCACATATATCCTTTCTTATCTCTCTTTTTTCATTTTTTTCCTTTTCCATTGATTTATGTCCAAGATTTCAAAAACAATTTGCCCCAAATTGTCCCACCACATAGTTAATCTTATTTGATCAAGTACAGAAGTTGAATCATTCATCTTCTTTGGAGAGATATTTTTCGTGCATGCCCTCCCAGTGTGGAGGGTGATCCTTGGAGGAGGTTTATTTTGAAAGAAACTATCAGGCTCAAAAAGGGTAGCAACAGGATAACATTTATATTTGTGAATGGAATATGAAAGACGGCCATTCGTCATCTCAAATTAAGATACTTCTATTGAAAAGCAATTCTTAGGATAAGTTTTTCCTTTGGCATTTGAAATCCTCTGAATAACATGTTTGCATGATGTCACGATCAATTTCATTTTTCTTTCTTCTTTTTTTCTTTTCTCTTTTTTTTTATTATTTTTTGTAATACAACACTTTAATATGATAGAGCTTGACCTCACAGACCACATCGTCATTTAAGGAAACAAGTGATGCATAGCTCGAGGTATTACGCAGATGGACATTGATGGGAAAATCCTCGACTTTGGTTCTCTTTTTTTTTCTTTCTCTCTCTCTTCTTTTTTTTATCTTGCCCCAAAACATGGGCAAAAAGCATCTATGGAATACAGGATTGAAGAATTTGAGATTTATACAAGAATCTAGGTGGAAAGGTGTTTCAAAATGATCTTGCCACATATTTGACCGCCATTATCCAAAATCTTCGAGATTGCCATTGATTTCCAAAAAATTTCAAAAAGTTTTGCAAATCGGTTATTTCTTAAAAATCATTAACAGTAAAGCCCTATCATGGTTAAAGTGAAAACAAAATAGAACTTTCAAAATTTTATGCCCCAATTTAGCTTTTTAGCTCTCAACTGCCTTAGATTTTATGGAGACATGATCCAAAAATGATTTAAGACGTTCATCTTTGACCGTAATCACCGATTTTCTTATAATCATTTATCATTATTGTGAAGAAAAGAAACATTCTTGTCATATGCCACTGGAAAATAAATTATGCAAAAAGTTGGGCTCATACAATTGTCACCTAGGCCAACGAGAACGAAAAGCATTTTTCCGACAAAATACAGACTTCAAAATCTCAAAATCTCCGTTTTCCTCCAGATTGATCTTGTCAAAATGCCATGATTTTACACCAAAGTGGACTTCCACTGTTCCATGAGTTCTTGAGTCAAGATTCCACCATTGATGAGCTCTTCAATCCTTTCCTTCAACTGTCTGCATTTTTCTGTTGAATGCCCAACTGCCCCCATGTGATAGTCACATTTGCTATTCGGATCATAGCTCTTGGCCAATGGGTTTGGTGCTGTCCTCAAAGATATAGGAGCCAAATATTGGTTTTTCACCAAAAAAGGCAAAAGATCGGAGATTGGAATCGAAATTTTTCCTTGGTTGCTTCTTGATCTTTTTCTATTGTTTATTGATTGTTGAGGAGGTTGAGTTACTGGCCTGGGCATAAAGATGGGCGCATGAGCAACCGTTGGAGGGTAAGAATTTGCTTGGCATCCTGGTTGTGGGATTAGTGAATAAAGATAAGGATCATAGGAGACACTGTTCAAGATTGGACAGTATGATGGGTGAGCCAAATAGGGATTTTGTGGAGTGGGATTTCTGGGAAATTGCCCCTTAAATGTCACAGCTTGCACTTCTTCTTCCCTTCCTTCAAGTTTGTTATCAGCCATGTCGTCTATCTTGATCTTGCCCCTCTTAATTGCATTCTCGATCATCTCTCCAGAGGCTACCATGTCGATAAAATTCTTAGTAACATTCCTAATCATTCTATCATAATATGGTGCCTGGAGGGTACTAAGAAACATAGTTCCAGTCTCTTTTTCTGTGAGGAGAGGCTGGACTTGGGTGGCAACATTCTTCCATCTCTGGGCATATTCTCTAAAGCCTTCAGTAGCTTTCTTCTCTATGGATTGCAAAGATAAACGATCTGGGGCTGAATCCACAATATGATTATATTGGGCGACAAATGCCCTTGCCAAATCTTCCCATGAGTGAATATCGCCCTTGCCCAGTTGTGTATACCACCTAGCAGCAGATCCTTTAAGGCTGTCTTGGAAAACATGGATTAACAGCTTGTCATCATGCACATGCGCTGCCATTTTTCTACAGTACATAGTGATATGGGCTTTTGGACAAGTGGTCCCGTCATATTTCTCAAATTCTGGAACTTTAAACTTTGGAGGAATGACGACACCAGGTACTAGAGATAATTTGGCTGCATCTAAAGATCCATGGAAATCCATTCCTTCAACAATCCGAAGCCTTTCTTCTATAAGCTCTATCTTTTGTCGGGAACTTGAGCCTCCTTCCACTTGTGGCATCCTTTGCTCTTTGTGACTATCCAGATCGGCAACATGAATTGGTTCGAAGGGATTCATGGTAGGAATTACTTGTGGCTCTTGAGATGATTGGGTTTCTCGTGAGCCAGTGTTGAGTGGATAAAAAGAATATTCAGCGTTTCGTAACTGATGCCCCTCTTGAGTAGCTAATTGTCCCATTCTTCCATTTTTCAGCTTCTCCCACAAACCTGCCATCTGTGACAATTGCTCTCTCATCTCTTGTTGAGCTTTTTCCATCCTTTCCATCCAAATCATTTCTGTCTCTTCCATGTCTCAAAACTATCTCTGAAGCTTTTCAATGATCAAGCTATATCTACACCAAATCTGTCATAACCCAAAATTAGATGTCATGCTTACCATGCTAACATGAAGCTTTTATTGTATTGAAATGGTGTATCTACATGTAAAAGAAATTTCAATCTTGTTATTATTTTACAATATCACAAGTTACACACCAAAAGGAAAAAATTATAAAAAAAAAATTTTTTGACCGTTTATTTACTTTCTTCATTTTCATTTTTTCATTTTTTTTTGGAAACAATTATTGCTAGCCTTATTATTTTCTGTCAAAATCATGTTATGCACATATGAATGAAGTGAATGCAAACCTATATAAAATCTTGTAACCTTCATATTCATACAGGAATTGTATACAAGATCCAAAAATTCTTTACTAACTCTCCCTTATTCTAATGCCCTCAACATTCAAAGTCTTTCAAAAACAAATCAAGCATTGTAGATTCCTGGTTGACCATTTCATGAAAAGTCGATCTGTTTCCACTTGCTAATGATTCAACATGTAATTGTTCTGGAAACGACAGCGACCCTTGAAAATGAACCAATTTAGCCTCTCCAAAACTTTCAAGCATCTGCATTATCCTAGCTAGCTTTCCCTTCATCTCTCGTATATCACGTCCAAACTCCTCTCGATTATTCTCCAAAATAGTCTAGCTTTCTTAATTTATCTCCCATATCTTTGACCTATTTTACTCCAAAAAGACAAATATCTTCCTTATTATGTGATGTGAATGCATTAATGTAATGAAATATGCCATGCTAAAATTTAAGAATAAAAGAATCAAAATTTTTTTCTCATTTAAATTCAATGAATTCTTTCTTTCTTTCTTTTTTCATTTTAGAATTTGATTATTTCTCCTCTTTTTTTTTTTAAGAATAAATTTTCTTTTTTCAAAATTATCTTATTTTCACACCACACTTTATTTTCTTTTTTATTTAATCTATTTTTAAAAGAATGTGACAATGCACTTACCTTTTATTTTCTCATCAAAATTCTTCTTTCTTTTTAATGTCTATGCATTAGTTTAAAAGAAATAAAGAACATTATTGTTATTTTTCAAATATTATTAAAGAATGAATGGATGTTTTCTTGTTATTTTGACAAAGGATAGAAACCGAATAAGTCTTTGTTTTATTCTATAAAATTGTAAAAATGTGAAACTTTATTTGAAAACAAATATCTTTTGATTTTATGAGAGCATGAATTAGAAAAAATCAATAGAGTTATGATATGAAAAAAGTATTAAAATGTTCCCTCATGTGTCCTAATTTCAGGATAATTTCTACAAAAATTGGACATGGCTCTAGCTAGGATCGGCTTCTTAAGGCCTTTTACATGCTGGGTTGGGATATGAAGATCTAAAGGTTCCCAAATTATATCTCACTGTCATCCACACTGGACTAGTAAGATTTAATTTGAGTGGAAGTATTTCGCTTGCCATTGCGGAGGTGATTACCTCACGAGAGCAAAGGTACTCTACTCCCTCCTAAGAAGGACGTAGCCCGGGTATAGAGCTCATGTTATGCAAATGCAAGTGCAAGTGTGTGCATTAGGAAACACGTCAAACATTTATCATAACATAACCCCTATCCTAGATGCCCCATAATTTATTAGCAATAATATATACAAGATAAAGAACGCCATAAAATAAACATAATAACTTATTCACACAAATGCAACAAATTATTTAAAATTAAAGAAATTAAATTTAAATATTAATTAAGACCTTTAAATTAAAACTTAGGATAACACATGATTAATAAATGGCTTGACCCTCAAAAAGCGTCCCCAGTGGAGTCGCCAAGCTGTCGTAACGGCTTCGCGCTCGACGATTTTGGAAAAAAACATTTAAAAATAAAAAGGAGTCGCCACCAATCTTTTTTGACTAGGTGTGATTGGCCACCTAAAAATATTTATCTTTTTAACAAAATCTCAAAATTAATTAAGTTTTATTAAAAAGATAATCCTTTGGTCTGCGAAACAAAAATTGGGTTCGGGAGTACAGTTACGCGTGGGGAAGGATTAGCACCCCCACGATGCCCGTTAAAAAACGGTACCATAATAATCATGTGTTATCCTTTAGTTTTAATAAAATGGTCTTGAATTAATATTTAAAAATAATTCCTATTTTATCGCAATCAATTTTATTCTTTTAATTTTGAAACATTTAAATATTATTTTTTTTATTTGAAATAAGTGAAAATCTTTTGTATTGAAAATTATTTCGAAGTACCCCAATACTCTGGTAGCATTTCGGATAATTTCCTCACCTAGAGATTTCTTAAGAATCACTACTTGTGAGTTCTATAGAATCTCATCATCAGAAGATTCACACTCGTTTCAAAAATTATTATGAATGCATATGATGCAAACAGATAATAAATGATCAAATGCATTTTTATTTTCTATATAAACATTTCTTTATTTATTTTAAATAAAAATTTTTATTATTGAAAAATTACACTAAGTATCCCAATACTCTGGTAACACTTAGTGAACTTCTCTCACCTAGGGATCAGTTAAGAAATCACTACTTGTGAGTTTCATAACATCCCATCATCGGACAAATATTTAATTAAATTTAATTTTTATTATAAATTTCCTTTTTGGATTTTCTTTTAAAAACTTATTTATTTTTATTTTTAATAAAAAATTAAATTATTGAAAAATCATACTAAATATCCAAATACTCTGGTAACATTTAGCACGACTCTTCTCACCTAGGGATCAGTCAAGAAATCACTACTTGTGAGTCTCATGACATCCCATCATCGGACAAATATTTAATTAAAATGCTATTGAATTTTCACGACTAAATAAAATGCAAAGGAATTAAACAAACACACTATTTAATCATAAACTTAGAATAAAACAATACATACTCTATGAAATTGAAATAATAAATTAAAAAAGGATTAAGAATTTACCAACTATGAGCCAATTAGAATGAGTCAAAATCTGAATCGAAATTGAAATCTATCGAGCACACGAACTCCGAGTGATGATTTGTCGATCATCCACTTAGATTCAATGGATCTAAAGCTCAAACATCTCACACTAACACAACTAACCTAAACCCAACACACCAAAAGCCCATAAACTTCAAGCCCTAAAAATTTCACACCAAAACTCACTAATTCTACATATAGCCCAATAAACAAAATAAAGCCCATCTCCTTTTATTTTTTTTTTTTTCATTTTTATATTTTATTTCTTTTCTTCTTCCAACACGTGGGACCCACAGACTCTTTATCATTTTCCCTCTCTTTTCTTCCGCCAACACTTTCAACCACATTCATCATTTTCAACATTTCCAACAAGTGGGACCCACACCTATTAACTCATTTCTTTTCTTTTCTTTTTTCCCTTTCTCTTTTTCTTTCATTTTCCTTCTTTTTTTTTCTCGCCTCTCTCTTTGTGAACAAGCGGGGCCGGCCCTTACATTTACAGACTCCGGCAGATGGCAGCCACCACGTCGGCCATCGTCGTCCACCACTACTGGCGGCGGTTTGCTTCAAAATTTCGACAGGAGCATCTTCTTGGCCTCCTCTTTCTCGTTCTAACCTTGGTTTCTCCTAAAAATGTCCCAAATCTCCTAAATCCAAGCTTAAACCTGGGGATTCTAAACTCTAAAACTCTACCTTCCACAGTTCCAATGACTGATTTTTTTTAATATATCTCTCACCACCCTCCAACCTAATCCTTTGCAAAGTTTCTACCCAAAAAAAAAAACAAGTTTAACACTCCAAACCGAAAATGAAAGAAGGAATAAAAGAAAGAAAAAATGAAATAAAATAAAACCTTTCTCTTTTGGCTTCTTTTTGGTTGTTCGTAGGTTTTTTTTGTTTGTTTTGGTTTATATGTTTTGGCTGTGCTGTGGTTAGAGCAGTGAGGTTTCTTTCCGAAATAGGTTGCTGTTTAGCTAAAGAGGTGGTGGATTTTGATGGTGGTGATGAAAATGGCAGGCGTTTGAAAGGTTACGGGTTTGGGTAGTTGCAGAGGGTTGAGTGGTGTCGATTCAGGTGGTGAGAACGGTGGCTTTTTGGTGATGTTGCTGGGTTGTTTCGTGTGTTGCTTGACAGTGAAGGGAGTTTGGAACAAAATGAAAATGGCTACCCCTTTTTGCATAGTCTGATCTCTGCCCTTTTAAGAATAAAAAATTAATTCTAGTTTATATTAACACTGAGCATATCTCGGATATCCAGCTGAAACAATCGTTTGGTAGCTAATTTTCAGCTGCCATGGAAGAGCTTGAGTCAACAAACATGGACTGGCAGCGTGATTTTGGCAGCCAGCCACTCCTGCAAATGGTGCCGTGCACAACATTAAAGCATTGCATTTTCATTCATTTTTTTTTAAATTTTTTATTTTTTATTTTTTTTAATTTTTATTAAAAGAAAAAAATGATAAAAGATAAAATAAAGCAAATAATAATAATAATAATAACAACAATAGTAAAAATAAAAATAAAACATATAATCATAATAATTAAACAACTAAAATAAAATAATAATAATAATAAAGAGGCAAAATTAGGTGTCAACACCTGGTTTGTCTTGGGACCCCAGAGCGACTATAGGAAATTAGGAATGTATTTAAATATAACATTAAAATATTTATTGCATATAACATATCATATGATTACATAAAACCAATAATAAATCGTGTGAATCACACTCGAAATATTATTTCAATTCCCACCGTTGAAATCAACCACGTTTAAATAGATGCATCAATAGAATACACTATTCATATTTTTCATGGAACAGGTGTTAAAGCATTACATTAAACAGTATAATTCCACATTTCTCACAAAACCAATAATAACACGTGGAATAATAATGGAGACTAGGTAACACCCTACTAATATCATGCTATACGTCCCGTAGGGAACAATAAGGCACACGTGAAAATCCCTATGGGGATAGTAAATGAATGTGAGAGATCTATGGCCATAGTCTATAAGTATCCTCGATCGTACACTGAGCGAGTGACAACCGAGACGTTGGAGACGGTTCAATGTCAACAACATAACACATGAAAGGGTACACATGAACACGTGAGCATGATATGGGGCCTAACAGTCTCAAAATAGTCTATGCACGATGATAAAACCTTTACAGAAATTTAAAACACATGGTAAAATTTCATAAATTCCATAAAGGAAAATATTATTCTCAAATAGTGAATATTCAATTAAAATCATTTGTAAATTATTCACTATTTATTATTTCACATCACCGATCACATAATTCACGGTAAAACACGTAGGATAAATTTTCAATAGTGACACCCTCGCCAAACTTGGTGTCAAAAATACTTCATAAATATTTTTCGGTATAGTAACCATTTATGAAAATATTTAATTTATCCTTTTCGAGATTAGGAAAAATATCGATACTGTACCAAAATATTTTCTCACTTTTTTAGAAATATTTTGAGTAAATCTTGGCAGTGTAACGACTGTCGTGTCCTAGCCTTCATGCACTTGCACACACTATGCACCGTCTAGAAAAATCATAAATTTTATGCAATTTAATGCAATCAATATTCCATAATTTTTTATAAAATTTAAAGCATAAGAATTATGCATTCGAATATCCTTACAAATTTGCACACGCATCTCTTACCTATGTATCAAGACCGCGTTATCTCGTGTGCCACACGAACGTCGAACTTCCGATTGCAATTTAATTTACCAAAACCATTAGCTTAATTATCATTTTATTTTAAGCCATGATTTATAAAATTTATAAATGTAACCAAGCCTTCATAGTTAAAGATAGCTATTTTTCCATGCTATCTTTCTTCCTTTTTCTTTACCATGGCCGAATGGCCATTTGTTAATTAAACTTATTGTTTTAATTTTTTAATCAATTTACCATATACATGTGTTGTTTCCTTCTTTGACCTTTTCCTTCATTTAAGAATTAAAAATTTTATTTTCTTTCTTTCATTTCTACCATGACCGGCGGCACACACATACACTCTAGCTATATGTATTTTCTAATCATGTGTATGGTTGCATTTTTTCTTCTTTCAAGCCTTCATCTTTGACCTCATTACAAGCCTTTATTTTTGACTTTTTTTCTCTTGACTATTTGCACAATTTTAGCTCTTACTCTTCCTTATTCACGTCACACACACACCACATTTCATTTTCTTCTCATTTCACGTCACACACTACACTTCTTTTCTTTTCTCATGTACACGCCACAATAGCCCCTTTTGTGGACTTTCATTCCACCATTCATCTATTTAGTCAACATGTTAAATCAACCTTTATATATATATATAAATATATATATATATATATATATATTTTCCATTCAGTTTTTTTTTTCCAGCCTTTATGTTCGGTATGCAGCCTTCATTTCTTCTTCACTTCCACGTACAACCAGCCATTATTTTGAACCTTTTTATTCTTGACTATTTGCCACATATTTCAGCCCTTACTCTACCTTCTTTTCACGCCACATACTCAACCATTTTTCTTCTTTCTCACTTAATGTCACAAGACTTTCATTCCTTCTTCTCATTTCAAGTTATCTAGCCATTTTTGTTGACTTGCATTACTTGCTCATTAATAACATGTTCCATCTTTTTTTCCTCTTCATTTCCACGTTCCTTTTTCTGCCATTTTTTATTCTCCTCATTCTCATCATTCTCATGCCATTGCAGCCCCCTTTTGCTGACTTTTATTTCCAGCCTTGGTTATTTTAATTCAACATACAAATTTACTCTCTCTTTTCTTTGTTTCGGTTACAGCTAGCTTCACCTCGGGTTTTCCATGCTTTACTAGAGGTGGTTTGGGCCGGTTCGAACCGGTTTCGAACAAATTTTTACCGATTTCGACCCACACCATATTGGAACCGGTCCGAACCGGTATACAAATCGGTTCAAGCCGGGCCGGTTCCTATGTTCTTTAGGTGCAAACCGGGCCGAACCGAAGCGGGTTAAACCGGTTCGGTCTATTTTTTTGTTTTAAAATTTTTATTTTTAAAATTTATATTAATTTATTTTAATAAAAATAAATATATATTAATATATTTTTATAATTTAATCTAATAAATTTATTTTTATTATTAAATAATGTTAATAGTTTAATTTAACAATAATTTATTAAAAAGTTATTATAATTTATTTAATTTATGTAACCATAATTTAAAAATAAATTACTATAAAATTATTGTTATAATAAAAAAAAGTTATATTATGAATATAATATTATAATAAAGTTATTATGACAAAGTGATATTTGATTCAAAATATAAATAATGATATTATGAATATTATTATTATATTCATTTTGTAATATCATTTTGCATATCATTACTTATATTCATTTATTATATCTATTTTGCATTTAAAATGATAAATAAGCTATAAGCGTATCAATATTATTTTGCATTTAAAATAATTTATTATATTTGAAATATCATTTACTTAATATTTATTTATTTATTTAATATTTTTTTAAAATATTCATTCATTTTGTATTTTAAATATTTATTTATTTTAAACATAGATAAGTATAACATTAATTAATTTGGTATGTAATAATAATAATAATAATAATAATAATAATAATAATAATAATAATAATAATTTGGTATGTAGTAATAATAATAATAATAATAATAATAATAATAATAATAATAATAATAATAATAATAATAATAATAATAAAGGAGAAAAAGAAGAGAGTAGGAGATCAAAGATTTTTTACGTGGAAAACCCCTTCAAAAGTTAGAAGGGTAAAAACCACAGGACCGTAGTCCATAAAAATATTTATTATGACTAAACTTATTTACAATTTTATTTTTACATACAATTTACAAAAAAAAGATTATTCTCTATTCTTCATAATTTATACGAATTACCTTGGAAATTTCTTCCTCCTCCTCTGAATTATTATCAGCGAATTCATTTGGTCATTCCAAGTTCGACATTGTGCGATTCCGCATCAAACCAATCTTTAAGGCATGTTAACATGCACAATGAATCCAAATTAAGAGTGGTTCGATGGTCTCCAATAATTCTTCCACATGTCGAGAATGCAGATTCCGAAGCAACATAAGAAACTTGCACCGTAAAAACATCTCGGGCCATAGAAGCTAAAATTGGAAATTGTTTTTGGTTTTCTTTCCACCATTAGAGAAGATTAAAGTTTTCATCTACAGAAAAATCCTGACTTAAGAAAAATCCTAGCTCATTGAAGCTAGAATTTCGTCGAGTTGTTGATCCAGATCCGCTGGCTTTTCCTTTTAGCTTCATTCTCTTCTTTGCTGCTTCCTTAATTGCATTTAAAATTCCTTTTCCTTTTTTGCTACTCTCGGTTTCTTTGTATGAATCTTCTTCTCCTCGATTAAAGTTGAACTGCTCCCTTTCTGCTTCATAAACTGTGAGAACCGAAAATTTTCTAGCTAAATATGTATTCTTATGTAATTTAGTGACACAAAGAGATAATGTACTTATGAGATTTCAAGTATAAGATTACAGTACGTATTCATAGAAGTCAAGTACTCGAGATTAGTGTGAGCTTTATGATAAAACGATATATGAAGTGCACACTAAATAAGTACGAAAGGAGTTATAATCCTATGATTGAAAAGAGTTACGTGTGCACGTAAGTCAAACTAAAAGCATGTAATGTGTATGCATGCAAACGTACATGCATGTATGTATACGTATAAACATACGCAAATAATAATTAGAAAATAAATTAATGTACATATGTACACATAAGTATAGATATATGTACATACAAATGAATGTAAATGCATAAGCATATAAATTAAATATATAAGTGTATAAAGGAAAATACACAAGTATATATTATATAGCATACAATTATATAAATGGGAAAAGTATGTATATATATATATGGGTAATATACATATATAAATATGAAAATAGATAAATAAAAATATATTATACGTATGTTGATTATAAATATATTATTTATAATACATAAAGTATGAGATATATATATATATATATTGTAATCTTTAATAAAAGCTATATATACATATATATTAAAAGTTTGAAATATAAATCATTTTATATTAAAAGTATGTATATATTATATATAAAAAAAAATTTGATGGATGATCGGATTGGGTGGGAAAAATCCCACCAAAAAATCAAAAGTGCTCTGCCGAATACTCAACAGCACCCTATACCTATACTAGTAATAAAATAAACTAAAAGAAAAAGAAAGAAAACCTAAAAACAGCTAAAGTGCTCAGCCTCTCTTTCTCCCGTTTTCCTTCTCCCATTTGTTGTTCACCGTCTAGAATTTTTCTAGCCTCCCATCGTGCCTTCCTCTTACTTCCCTCGTGTAGCACATTGCTAGGTAATTAACGAGGGCTGGTCTATCTAGTGTTGTGAGCTGAAAATAAAGGAAAAGAAGCTAGGTTTAAGAAGGAGATTAAGGAAGGAGAGAGGGCTGGAAATCAAGGTTTAATTTTCTGAAGATTCAAGGCTGTTTGGGAGTGCATGGTGGCTGAGAGAAGGAGGAAGAGGCGTTGAAAGAGAGCACAAGGAAGGGGGGGCTACTTCACGAGGTGTTGGAGGCTACCGTGGGTGGTATTCTTCACCAAGCCGCCAGAAATACAAGGTAAAAGAAAAATAAAAGAAAAGAAATAAAAGAGAAAGAAAGAAGAAAATAAAGAAAAATAAAAAGAAAGAAGATATATATATGAAAATATATATTTGTGTATATATGGAAATGAGAAAAATAGATTTAAGAATTAGATTATACAAGTGTTAAATATATCAAGATGTAGAAAGTTGGAAGAATAAGATTCAAGAAACTATATTATACTAGAGTTAAATATATATAAATATATATTTCTTATTTGAAAAACATGGAATTAGATATTTATATATATGTAGGTATAGTACATATATATATAAAGATGTAGGAAAAATGAGAGAATGTGATGTACGAACTTGAAGTATATGGTGTTAAAAGTATATGTATATATATATATATACACACACACATATATATGTATATATATAGATATTATGTTGGAGTGTAAATTTACATAAGCGTATTGCAAACTTGAGCTAGACTTTATTAAGTCGAAATTCCTTGTGAATGTGTAGTGCGCCAAGAGGATGACGGACACAGTCTAACTGGACGGTCTAGCTAATCACGAGACAAGATCAAGCTAAGCTCGCACTAGGTAAGACGTTTATATAACGTAGAGTAGGATTATCCTGTATAAGATTGAATCTTACAAAGGAATGATTTGAATACATAGAGATTGAATATAATGAAAATGCAGGTATGATATTCGACGTAATAAAGTACCAAAGTGGTGGAATATTGACCGGAAGTGACTCGATATGGTATAGTTTCATAGACATTATGAGATGAAATGAAATGAATTCATGCAATGCACGAGCATGCCATTTTACAGTTTTTACTTCATTTCTTTGAACTTTATTGCCATTAAGCATGCCATACTTACAGTACATGAAATTCGAAATGATTTATTCTCATCATGTTTACAAGAATACCTTGGATGCTTGAATGACTTTGAAAAGAATGAAATTATAGTTTTCATGTATGTACGTATATATATATATATATATATATGTAAATGATCTTCAGAAAAGTATTACGTACATTGAACTATTTTCATAAGAAAGATCGAACGCTTTATGAGACTATAGGCACCCTAAGAGAATTAAATTCAATAAAGCATAATGGAAGCTGCCTAATTGGAGATTACTCATTAGGCATAGATGCTTGTCTGATAATAGTCGTGGATAGGTCTCAGTCTCGCCTGATCAATGAGGCTGAGAGACATGAGGTCTATGGCCATAGATAGCGCCCTAGTGGTTTCCAGGGGACGATGATATGATTCTTCACTGCTAGCTACAGTGAACTAAGTCTTTATTGATAGAGAAATAGGGATTTAGCCTAGTCTCAATGATATGAAATGAAGTTTAGAGTATGCCTTGAAATGAAAATGAACTCTAAACTCGATATTGATTTACAGCATATGAAACGCATTTTAAAGCTATATGTGATATGAACTATACTTCAAAAAAATATATGTGATATGAAATGTGTTTCAAAAAGTATATGTGATATGAAATGTATTTCAAAAAATATATGTGATATGAAATATACTTCAAAAAATATATGTGATATGAAATGTGCTTCAAAAAGCATATGTGATATGAAATGTGCTTCAAAAAGCATATGTGATATGAAATGTGTTTCAAAAAGTATATGTGATATGAACTATACTTCAAAAAATATATATATGTGATATGAAATATGCTTCAAAAAGTATATTTGACATGAAATGTAAAAGCTTGCATATTTCAAGTATGTCTTAAAAGAATATTGAAATGTATTGATATTTTCATTTTTTGAACTTGTTTAAAGGAACATGTATTATACGTTTTATGATTGTAACCACTTCATTCATAATTACATGTTCAAGATCATATTATGATTTCAAGACTTAGACATCTCATGCCATGTTGAAGCATAGTTGGATTGAGTTGGAAAATATAACATGTAAATGTTGCATGATGAATAAGAAAACGATCAATAATGAATTCTCCTCACATGACATCATGCATGACATTAGAACAGTATAATTCTAACTCTGCACTTATATAAATGACTTACTGAGCCTTGTTCATTAAACGCTATTTAAATTTTTCAGATTGAGCACGGAGTTGGGGGAGTATTTTGGAGCCTTTCGAATAGTCCCGAGCCTGAAATACAGTCCCAACTCTCCAAAGATATTTTTTTGTGAACATGTGGTATACACACTCTACTTTTGTATCTATTACCAATTAAGGCTGTTTTTGATTCAGTACTTAGATAGGATGTAATCTGATATAGAGAATAGCATCTAGACTAGCAATGATGAAGTATGAAATGTTGATTTTGCATGAGTATGGATTATGGATTGAATAGCATGAACAAGTGACCAAGTAGGAAAAATGTGAACCATAAGATGAAATGTCATGATATGGAAATGAACTTGGTCATAGGAATGCTAGAATATAATTAACTGTCATTGTGGGAAGCATGAGCTGGAATTATTTGCAAATTTTTATGCAAGTAATTAACCTGGGTAAAGTGATAAAAATAGGCGAGGGAGTTAACGTCCCGAAACAAAATTCACTACATTGCACTTAGACAAAGCAAATATAGGAAATAGAAAAAAAAATTAGCCTTAATTTCTACGCATCCGTACAAATAAGAGGCACCGTCGGGGCCTTCGAGTCGTGACAGATTTATTGGTATCAGAGCTGAGATTGTCTAGTGCATGTCAATGTAGATGAGTTAGAATAGTTTATATCCCATAGTACTGTCATTGCCTGATTGTATAGTGCTCAATAGTGCTCAATAAGTGCAGAAAAAGCTGTTCTAAATGCATTGTTGTAATATTGAACACAGAAAAAGATATGAGGAGAAGAGGAGGACGTGGACGTGGACGAACCCACATGCAAGGCAAGCTCAATCACCTTCACCGTCACCACCTCCAAGTCCGAACACTCAGTTCGCACGCTTGGAGCAAACCGTGTCCGGGTTAGTTGCCGTGATAGAGCGGCAAAATGCTAGGAGTCAAGATCAACAACAGACTCCACCTGTGCAAGAACCGGTACAGCCCACTCCACCACCCCTACCACTTAATCAGTAGTCACCGACCTCGCAATCACAGATTGCACCACCACCGCCTCCACCTACACAGATAGTAGCACCCACATCATCAGCTACTAATGTGAGGCAGAATGTGGAGCAGTTTAAA
Source organism: Heritiera fomes (assembly GCA_032173925.1). Classification (NCBI taxonomy): domain Eukaryota; kingdom Viridiplantae; phylum Streptophyta; class Magnoliopsida; order Malvales; family Malvaceae; genus Heritiera; species Heritiera fomes. The sequence goes on along the minus strand of JAPDPM010000001.1, from coordinate 18,618,099 downwards.
CAATTCCAGAAGATGAACCTTCCAGTGTTTATAGGGGCAATAGACATTGAAGCAGCCGAGACATGGCTGATGAAGATAGAGAAGGCCTTTGAGATTATGGGATGCAGCTCAGAGGATAGGGTGAACTTAGCTGCTTATATGTTTGAAGGTGAGGCCGAGCACTGGTGGAGAGCGACCAAGATCGTGTTACAGAGCAGGAAATCTACCATTACGTGAGAGGCATTTCTCGGGGCCTTCAATGATCAGTACTTCCCTAAGAGTGCCCATGAAAAGAAACAAGAGGAGTTTCTCAGCTTGGTTCAGGGTTCCATGACAGTGGACCAGTATGTGGCACGGTTTACCACCTTGTCTCGCTATGAGGCGAGAAAGGCCAAGAAGTTCATTAATGGGTTGAGGCCAGTGATTTGAGGAAGACTCTCAGCTCTTCGTATCGTGTCCTATGCCGATGCTATCCAGAGAGCTCAGTTTGTGGAGCAAGACTTGGAAAAGACACAGAGCCAGTATGATAGCAGAAATAAAGGAAAGGGTAAGAAGATCGATACTAGGAGGCCCGAGCAGAATAGGTCCCACCATAAGAGGCCGAAGTATGGAGCGCCTCACATTCAGGCTTCTAAGCCTAAGACAGCTCAGATTTGTTCGAGGTGTGATAGAGATCATGGCACCAGGCTATGTTATATGGACATAGGGGCTTGTTTCAAGTGTGGCAAGATTGGGCATCAATTTAAAGACTGTCCCACACTCAAGGCTCCTGAGAGGCGACCTGAGACGAGGAGCACGGATAAGCAAAAGCCCACGAATAAGGGCAAGAAACCGGTGGCACAAGGCCGAGTGTTTGCTTTGGACCAAGATAACTTGGGTAAAGTGATAAAAATAGGCGAGGGAGTTAACGTTCCGAAACAAAATTCACTACATTGCATTTAGACAAAGCAAATATAGGAAATAGAAAAAAAAATTAGCCCTAATTTCTACGCATCCGTACAAGTAAGAGGCACCGTCGGCGCCTTTGGATCGTGACATAAACATTAAACAATTCTCAAAAAAGATTGTTAATTGAGGACTTTTGATCCTTAATAGAAGCAAGACCAAGAAATTCTTTATAACAAAAAAAATCTCTATATTTGCCTCACCTTGACTAGGATATAGTAAAGTTGCAATATAATAAATAGGAGGAATTATTTCCCAATATTTTTTAAATTTTTCCTCCATATCATATACAAAAAAACTTAAAGTTTTATGATACCTAAATTTTACAAATTTTTCAAACATTATGTAGATAATAGGAACAAAATACGGTGTAGTTGGATAAAATTAAGTTGAAAATCTTTCGGTTGCATCTTTAAAAGTAGATAATAAATCAACACAATATTCAATAAAAGTCCAATCTTCTTCAAAAAGTACTAAATGCGTGCTAGTTGTATAATTGTTATAAAAAGGAGTAACAAGTTCTTTATAAGGTAAAATAGAAGAAAGCAAACAATGAAGTGAATTCCATCTTATTTCCACCAGAAGTGGAAATGCTTTAACAGGTATATTATTTGCTATACAAATTTGCTTCCATTCACGTTTATTACTTGGTGTGCAAATTCATTTTGCTAAAATTTTAATTTTATCAATTAGACCTATACCACTACCAGTACCACTAGAACTAAAACCACTTTGAACACATAAATTTATAATATGACATGCACATCTTGCATGAAAAAATATACCTTGCATAACAGGGTTTAAACTTTTAATTAAATGAGGAATAGCTGCAGTATTACTCAAAGCATTATCAAAAGTAATAGCAAAAACTTTATTATTTTCTAGTCCATATAATTTACAAACTTTAGTAATATGTTTATGAATAGTATATGAATTATGTGCTTCTTCTATTACATCTAAAGATAAAATTCGTTTTTGCATGCACCAATCTTTATCTATCCAATGACAAGTTATAACAAAATAACTTATACCATTAGTACTAGTCCATATATCACTAGTTAAACTAACCTTAGATGAAATATTACTAAGTTTATCAATTAAAGCTTGTCTATATTCTTTAAACATATCCATGTAATCTTTTTTTAGTATATGTCTAGAAACAGATTTATATGTAAAAACAAATTCTAAATATCCGACTTTTTCACAAATTGTGAATGGTTGTTCAGTCCTAACTACAAATCTAACTAAACCACGTCTAGCTTGAACATTATCAAAATTAAAATTTTTTCCACCATCATTTGTATTAATTTGAGATTGTTTGCCTTCTAAAATTTCATTTTTTTCGGCATCAAGATTAATCAATGTGCCTTGGCATATGCATTACAAATCAAGTTTCATAGTTTTGTATGATTAAATTAATGAAATTGTGCCTTGGCATAAGCGTCTGATAGTAATAGTTCATTCAGATCAAAATAGTGGGATGACAGATCAGCTTTGTCATACACAAAAGCAAAACTATGTCAACCTTAAAGTAGATTGTCTTTGGTTCTGACTACCATACAAAGGATAATGCTGACATTTCCATGGTAGTTGAGCTTTGCATTCTTTGTTCACATTTCTTTTATATTAGCAGCGAATTTGTTATTGTTTATGGTGGTTGCTTTTCTTTTTCTCATTTTTGTTTATCAAGCTTCGATGTTGTTGCTATTTCTTACTTAACATAGTACTTTCTTTTATAGCTTTATACCTTATAAGATTATTTGTTTTCCTCCTATAGATATGGACGAGGAGCAACAACTACTTACTTACTTGATATTAGAACAAATCTATCAACAAATGATGGCTGTTTACACTAGTATTTTCATGCTAATGTACACCATTATACAAAGGCATCATGAAAAACATGTCTTGAAGGAGAGAACATTTGTAAGGCATGAAACTAGGCCAAAACACTTAGATAGGATAATACATGGGAGTGATAGAACTTGTGTAAACCAACTTCGAATGAATAGGTATACATTTGGTATTCTATGTGAGTTATTGCATACAGTTGGTAAGGTGAAAGTAAATGGGCTAGTTTCTTTAGAGGAGGAAGTGGCAATTTTTTTACATATTCTAGCCCATCATGTCAAAAATCGTGTTATTATAAAAGATTTCTATAGGTCGGGTGAAACTATAAGTAGGTGTTTCAATAATATTTTGAATGGGGTCCTGCGATTACAATATATATTACTTCGAGCACCAGATCCAATACTTGATAATTGCACTGAGGAAAGGTGGAAGTGGGTTAAGGTATGCTATTCCTATTAGGCATTTTGATCAGTTTTGCATAACTAGATATAAGTGGTTTGATGATTATGTTATTTTGGCTAACAGAATTTTTTAGGAGCATTGAATGGTAACTGTATTAGGATGCACGTACTGGAAATTGACAAACCAAGATATAGGACAAGAAAGGGTGAGATAGCTACCAATGTCTTAGGAGTGTGCACACGTGATTTGAGATTTATCTATGTATTGTCGGGTTGGGAAGGTTCTGCATCAGATGCTCGAGTTCTTCGAGATGCTATTAGTAGGCAAAATGGTTTGAAAGTGCCCACTGGTAAGTCTAGGTAGTTGATGGCTAATTAGTTAATTTGTTCTTAACTAATATAGGTATACTTAACATTTTCGTTTATATATATAATAAGTTACTATTACCTAGTGGATGCTGGATATGCAAATAGTGAAGCATTCCTTGCACCGTATCGAGGAGCTCGATATCATTTGAAAGAGTGGGGTAGTGGGAATCTTCCAAGCAACCATGAAGAATACTTTAACATGAAGCATTCTTCTGCTAGAAATGTCATAGAGAGAGCTTTTAGATTACTCAAGATGTGTTAGGCCATTCTTAGGAGTCCTAGCTTCTATCCTGTTAAGACACAAGTTCGAATAATAACAACTTGCTGTCTTCTCCACAATTTGATAAGAAGTGAAATGTCTATAGACCCGGCTGAAAAAGATCTTGATGAGGATGGATCCGAAACGATGCTAAATGCATCTTCTGATGTAATTAGCACGATTGAAGCTTCCGATTAATGGGCTGCATGGAGAGATAACTTGGTGATGACCATGTTTAATGAATGGAGAGCTAATAGGAGACAATAATAATTACTAGGACTTTTTCTCATTCTTTAACTCTTTCTATATTCATATATATACATTTCTCTTGTCAAGTTGGCATTTGAAACTTTTTTAGTATTCCTGTAATTTTGTTTCATTGTACAATTTTATATTCAATGTACATTCTATTTGTGAATAAAGCAACAGTTTGTGAATTTATTGTTTCTACCTCCTTTACTTAGCTCCTCTACCAGCCCCTGCCACAGTAATACAAAATTCAGCATATTCCTAAGTATAAGCTTATATCATATTCTCCAATAGTCTATGTTGAATAAATTTATCATTCGAAACGATACTACTGGTTTTAAGAAATGCATTAACTAGAGAAATCTATGTTGAATAAATTACTTGAGGTTGCTACTGGTTTGGAGAAATTCATTAACTAGAGAAATTTATTTTCTCGGAAAAAAGTTTCTGCAACTCTGACATTGTCTTATTTTCTATATTAATTTTTAAAGTTCTACCATTTGGTTTATATATGGTTGGAAATCTGTTCGAGTCTACTGTCTAATGGACTAAATGGAATTGAAATCTGACTTTTCTAAGTAAAGATATTGTATTTTTATTAAATATTATTCTAGTTGTTTGACATCTGTGCTAGAAAAACATTATTCTAGCTGTTTTTAAGTTAAGATACTATATTTTTGTTGATATTTTAACCTTTTTTTCATCTTGTTTATAGATGGAGCTTGAAGAATATTTTGAAAAGCACAAAAAAGATCGACGTTCATGGACTATGGAAGAAGAAAATGCCTTTCTTGAAATACTAGAGGAATGTGTTGCAAAAGGAGCAAGGTTAGATTGTGGCACTTTTAAACCAGGAATTTTACTTGCTATGGAGAAAGATTTGGCCAAAAAATGCCCTGAGAGTGGTCTTAAAGTAAAACCACACATTGAATCAAAATTGAAGTTTTGAAGGGAACAACATGGAATTGTGTTTGACATGCTGAATCAAAGTGGTTTGGATGGAATGAAGATAGAAGGTGTGTAGAAGTGGTTGATGGGGCTGATAAAGCAGTTTTGATTGCTTACTTGAAGGTAATAATTTTTACTCTAAAATTTGACTAAAATTGTTGTTGTGCTTAGATATTTGAACATTATTTGTTGAATTTTACATTGTTGTCGTGGTGCTATATTATTGTAATTTGGGGGTTAAGCCATTTATAATAGACAAATATTGCACTGCTAAATTTGAACTTCAATTTCTCCCTAAGTTAACGGTCATAAGTGCCATTTGCTGCCACCAGTTGTGCATATAAATGGACATTGACACTTGGTCTCATAGTTGGCTCTACACTGCTACACGTTTGAAATGTATTGCATTTTATTACTTTTTTTTTTTTTACGTAGGTGGTAGAGTATAGAATAAAGGAAGCTCATGAGTTTTTTACTTTCTAGCTTTATGATCAGTAGTTGAATATTCTGTTTTTATAATTATTAATCTTCAGATTTCTTCTTATACATTTGAAGTTCCCTTGCCCTTCAAATATCTTAATATTTTGTGCTATTGTTTGAATCAAGTACCAGATTTTTTTTTACTTCTTTATATTGTTAGGTGCTATTTTTGAATATTTGTTCATTTAGATATTTTGATTTTGAAATAGTGGATTTTATATAAATCATGTTTTTGATTTTAAGTTGTCTTCATCTATTATAGAATCATAAGGGAGCAAAGAAATGGGTTAATAAAGAATTCATCTACTTTGAAAGGTTAGATATTATATTTGGGAAGGATAGTGCTATTGGAAAAGGAGCAGAAGCACCTGCAGATGCTGTAGAAGAGTTGGATTGTGAAGGAAATGATGTAAGTGATGATGGAGATCATACAGTAAATTCCGAGAATCAAAATGTTCATATTTAAAAAAATGTTGAAGGCTCTTGTAAAAGGCGCTATAAAGGTGGTGAAGCACTGGCAGATGGCTTGGTAGAGGCAGTTCACATCTTTGGCTCCTACTTTGATAAATCTAGTGAGAGACTTGATCGTATTGCTGAGAAAATTGGACATAGAAAGAGGATCTATGATGATCAAAGGAACTTTCCCGAGGAGCTTGAGAAAATGGGGTTAAACACTGAGGACATGATTGAAGCTGGTATAGAGATAATGGACAAACCTCAAAATGTTCATTTGTTTCGGGGTTTCAAAGGAGATGCTAGAGTAGCCTTTGTTCAACGTGTACTTGCAAAGTGAAGCTTTTTAGTAGTATAGGTTATAAATACTAGTTTTGTTGGTATTGTTTTCATCATAATTGTCAATATCATGATTCCACTAGCAAACTTATTATCTTTGAGATTGTTAGTATTAATGTTACTTTTGTTTTAAGAAATTGTTTTTGATTTTAAGAAAAAACTTGTTATTTCTAATGATACTTTTGATATGTAAAAATTGCATTGCTATATTACATAAAAAAAATTGCTTTGCTATAAGTTTTATTTTTTATTTGATTTTTTACTATTTTTTATTGTTTGATTCATGATTTTATTTTTTTTGGTTATTTTTAAATTATTATTGTGTGATTTGAAAGGAAAAAAAGGTTAAGTTTTGAGTTAGTATATAAATAAGGGTAATTTTGTCCAATAAAAAAATATGTAACAGCCCATTACCACATTTTTCACGTATTTCCATACAACTTTACCGGTTGGGCTGTCTGTGATGCCAATAACATTCTACAATAATAGTGACAAATAATAATATTTATTTATCTAATATGAAATATGAAATTTCTTTTCATTATTCCTTACATCTGACATCCCCTATTATCTTTGTCTCAATAAAGTAGTACTGTATACGTATGTCTAAAATGTAAAAGAGAAGTGACTATACCTGTCATATTTGACATAAGTTGCCCCTGCGCTTGATATGTAGCTATCCATATGAGAGCTAATTCTTTCAACTTCGTGTCTTTTATCTGTGGAGTCAAAACAAAAGGGTGAGCGATTCATACGCTCAGTAAATGAGACATATGCTGTTTTATGAAACCAAAACCATATTTCACAATTTATTTGTTTTCCAAAAATCACATCAAATAGGAAAACAGTGAATATAGTTACCAACACTTTCGATACACCAGTCAAATCTCTAGCTAAACAGTTTACTTTAAAATGTAGTAAACAGTAAACATGATTCAATAAATCCTTTCAGTAAACAGAAACCAATAAGTTGAGACTAGGCAATAACTTAATCATGCTCGGTTCCCCCAGGAACATAATTCGTCCGTTTTTGGGGTGCACCCGTAGGCCACCGCTCCTCACGGCTATCTCAACTAGATCTATGGCCATAATCTATAGGTGGTCCTCAGGTCCACTTGCCAAGTGACCTCGAGACCGCTGATGACTTGGCGGGTCCATCAGCCCTGTGACGCCCTGAGGTGCACCCGTAGGTCCATCAACCCGAGCCACCGCCCCAGGTGGGTCACGCAACTACATGAATAATAAAGCATGAACTCAGGGCCTAAAGTCTCAAAAATCACTTTTATATCTCATGAAAAACCTTTATGGAATTATCTCACCTTTATTATCATTTTCTCAAAATGATTCGATTTCCAAAAAGGTTTAGGTTTTCTGTTTACAAACACCTTGAAAACAGTCCGAAATCTCAACAATTAAAACCTGTTCGCCCATGTCAGCTCGCCATTATGGCTTGCCCATGGCAGCTCGCCCAGTGCGGAGAACTTGTGTTCACTCGCCCAACTTTGCTTTTAAAATCAGCAAGCAAAACTGGCTCGCCCTTAGTGGCTCGCCCATTAGTCAATTCGCCCAAAAGGGTTTATATTTTCTATTTTCAAAGATATTAAAATGGCTAATTTCTCCTTAAGAAAAGACCATTGAAATCTTTTCGCCATAGTCAGCTCGCCCAGCATGGCTCGCCCATGGTCACTCGAAAGTGGGGTGAACAAGTATTCGCCCACCACTTTCTAAATTTAAAACAAAAACACTGGCTCGCCCATTTCGGCTCGCCCATTTCGGCTCGCTCATAGCTTTCTTAACAAAAGGGGTCACCCGCCCCAACCCAAACTTTCTTAACAAAGGGGTCGCCCGCCCCTAAACATTATAAAAGGGTTCGCCCATCTATGGCTTACCCGGATTCTATTTAAAACCAGGTAACTCGCCCAAATTTCATAGAAAGGGTTCTTCGCCCAAAATAGCAGAAAAGATTTGGCTCGCCCGCCATTATCAGTTCGCCCAAAAATAACATAGGGTCGGCTATGTAGCTCGCCCTATATCCAAAACACTTTATCAAATAATGCATGTCATAAAACAAAACATTTATCAATATTTTCATAATATTTACTCCATAGGACATGCATTCACTTCACACACATCTCTCTTACCTGGTTCAACGAAGCCTTGCTTCCCGATCCCCTTTCCGATCGCTTTTACCTAGTCCATAATTCCCGACTGCAAAATAGTTTATTAAAACTATTAATCTTTTCATTTTATATCACTTGGCGAGATGGAGATAAATTAAATGACTACTCGCCCAACAAAGCTCTTACGAGCTCGCCCTATCGAGCTCACCATTCATCAAAGGCTAACAAGTGGGAGATCGCCTGCCATTAATCTCCATCAATTTATTTGGTAGTTCGCCCAACATTCACTTCGCCATGCCTTTATTGGCTTAAATGTGGGAGTTCGCCCACAATTCAACTCGCCCAATGAACTTCTTTTTGAGCTCGCCCACACTGTTTTCTATTCAGAAGTGAGCTCGCCCATGACTTAGACTAGCGTTGGGCGACCTCGCTCACTTGAACAACAACTTTGGCAAGTTCATTATTTCCTACTCGCCTTATTGGTAATTACTAACTTTTAACATGGGCGATCACTATAGTCGCCATTCTCATCAGTTTTCCAGTATTTTCTCATCATTCTACTACAATTTTAACTCAGTTTCATTTTATTCTTCATCTACTTCAAGATATGAATTTATTCTATTTCTATGATCTAACAAGAATAAATCAAAAGCAACACTAAAATCATGCTTCTCATACTTGAAATCATAGAAATATATCATTCAATCTCAAGAAACCATTAAATCTCACCTCAATCAACTGCACTTCCAAAACAGATCACTTTCTGTCTCATGTTGGCCTTACTTTGTTTATCCTTTTAGTTCATCAACGATGAAGGAAGGTTTTGCAGGCAGGTTTATTTGTTTAGCCAACTTAAGAGTAAAGCTCAATAAATCAAGCATGGCAAGATTGGAAGAAATAACATAAACTTGCAGTTGCATAGTTTTCGGGAGGAAGATGAAGTTTGTTAAGCCTGTCTTCCTCAATTGTTTCTCCTTATATAGCCATGCTATCCAATCAAAACCCCTCACTTGGCCTTATCCCATCTTCTTTCATTAATTTCACGTCTTTCATGCATATAATGCATGAAGAAAAACTGAAGCTTAAGCTGGCGTGAAAGTCTCCCTTCCACGCTCCTTTTTCTGCTCCTATTGACTTTGTTTTATTTCTCAACCAATAAGGTTAATTCCTTATTGACTTTATCATCCTCTCTATTAATTGTTTTCAACCGTATGACTTACAAAGTCAATTTTGGCTGCAATGGTCACGTGTTGATTCCAGTTCCAGTTCACCTATTCAACCAGAAACCTCAGCTCGCCAACTTAATTTCAGTTCGCCAACTTAAGATTTGGCAATTTACTTGCTGATTTCCTTTTCTTGGCGATTACGTTGAAATTTGGCGAGTAGCTTTTGCCTTTCTCACCAACTAGACCATTATTTGCCACTCTATATGGGCGATCACATTACTCGCCATACTCGATCTTTGGGCGATCACCACATGGTTCATTTGGGCGATCACAGCCCTCTCATCACTCGGGAGATCACCTGTTATCACTCTACTCGCCACTTTGCTATCATAAAACTCACTCAATCCCAATGGGTGATCACAAGTCCTCGCCCAACTCAGGTTATCGTCTTAAGCAACTAAACTTGGCAAACTTACCTATTCGCCAAACCAAAGAGGCAAACAATCAACTCGCCATCATCAACTTGCCACACTCATTCCTTGGGCGATCAGATGGCACGTCACATTGGGCGATCACCCTTGCTTGCCCATTGGCGAGCTGTCCATTATATTACTCGCCCGTCGAGTATTTCACATAAATTGCTCTATTCATATCTCAAATTAAGGAGCTTTTCACTTAAGTGAAATCAATATTCATTATTTATTTAATTTCCATTATCCATTTTATAAAATTAGAGTCTACAGTAGGGTAGAATCAGATCTGACAAAATATCATCCTATCTAATTTTAATCTTACACATAACAAACATAGTAAAGGATAAAAAATCATCCTATCTTATGTATAATCCTTGTACACACCAAACATAAGATAGGATGTTTTTATCTAATCTTATCCTATCCACAGTCCAATCTTATCCTATCCTATCTTTATCCCTTGCACCAAACATGACCTAAGGTCCTTATTATAGGGAAATGCGCTGAGGTTAGAATGGATCGCCTATGGTTGCAACCATTTAACTTTTTGTGCAATTAGCTTGACTTTTTCTGGACAGAACATTTTTTTTATAGGAAGGGCAGCAACATTAATTATTCCATAAAAATTTCACAATATTCACAAAAAATGTTGTTTTTACAAGCGTAAATGAACAAAATTAAATTTCTTCATGTTTTATTATTATTTTTACTTTACTAAGTAAAATACAAAAATTCTCATTTGAATAAATAACAAGAAATGAGGCAGTCTCAAACAAAAATAAGAAATTTGTTTTCTAGATTAGAGATAAACTAGTTTCAAATAAATTTTAATGCAAGCCATTGAATTTTTATGAATAATATTGGACACTTTAAAAAGAAAAAAAATTATTTCTTACATCATTTAATAACAGAGTTAATAAAGTCATGTATATCTCTTTAAAATATATTTAAAAATAAAATAATTAAAAAAATAATATATATGATTTTTTTTAACTCTACTTATTGAATTAAAAAAACCCCACTCTCATTTTATCAAAACAAATAAAAACTTAAAATAATAACATTTTGAGTTTTAACAAAAAATATAAGCAAGAAAAGGCATTATTTGATACATTACCTCATGAATTTATGTACCAAAAGATAGATAAATAATTAAATTTAAAAGAATCATTGGACAAAATATGAGAAATGTACATATTTCATGTCTTTTTAGTTAATAATTAAAAAATACTAGAATTAAATTAAATATTTTCATATTTCATTAAAAATAGAAGTTACATATTAGATTAGTTTATCTTTCCTCTTTTTTTTATATGACTATGTTTTCAGTTTTTTTATTTCTTTTTTATAGTGCTTGAAATTTTGTCTTTTTCTTTTTTTTTTTAATTTTGTTGCCATACACGTACAACAATGCCTTGATCCTTCATAAATCACAAGTCATAACCGTGAGGATGTCCGCACAATATCGCCCCTACTTCTACAAAAAAAAAACCCATAATTTTTCACGTCCAAACTCGGACGTGTTCAAATTGTTAACTCACAAATCTTAGTCCCTAGTCAAGTCCACATTTCTCACACGCAATAAAAGAGGCGGTTGTACTGTTCCAATGTCCCCTAACAGCTCTCTCTCAAACCCCTAAAATCTCTTTAAAGAAAATTTCAATGGCAGTTATCAAACCCTAACTAGGTATCTCTCTAATAATCTTCTTCATAGTTTCATTAAATTATTCTGATTCTGTCACAACCGAGAGTATCTGTGAAAAGATGAAGCTCAACAATGGAGAAATAGAATTAGAAATAGAAATAGAAGAAGAAGATGAAGATAGAGAGGATTCATATATTTTTTCATTCCTGTATTCTCTGTTACATTGGTTCATATATACCAATAGTACTGTCTAAAGGTGTGACCTGAGCAATTACAGATAAAAACAAAAAGGACAGTTGCTGCATGAGTCTAATTATTCTCTGCCACCTCAACATGTTCGTTACTCCTATCCCCTGCCTACATTTCAGTACCAATTCGAATGTTGTCTGCTACTAGCTCAACTTGGCTGCTGTTGTGGCTATAGTCAGCTGTCAGCTCGTCCTTCAACTTCTTTTCTTTTATATTTGGTGGCTCGACTCTTAGTTCATCCCTTTTCTTTTCTTTCTTAATCTCAATAGTTCTACTGCCAGTCCCAGCACTCATTTAATTCATCAAATTTTCCCCCTCAGAAGATCCTTGTCCCTAAGGATCAAAAGACAGAAATTGAGCTTTCAGAACTATATAATCCTCCTAAGTTGCATTTTTAAGGCTTAGATTAGACCAAACCACTAATAATTGGGTTACTGCTTGATTCTTCCTTTTAACCATACGTTTATCAAGCGCAGCAGCAAGGTAGACTCACAATTGGCCATCTACTCCTTCTTCTGGTGGAGCTATGCTTGGAACTATCTTAGAACCAATCTTCTTCTTCAATAAACTCACATGAAAGACAAAGTGAATTCTAGATGTTGCTGGTAGTTGTAGCTTGTAAGCCACTGAGCCGATCTTAGCTATTATAGGATAAGGGCCATAGTATCTTGATAAGAGTTTCAGGTTCTTTTTTAGGGCTAAGGATGTTTGTCTGTAAGGCTAGATTTAAGATAGACTTCATCACCTATGTGAAACTCCCTTTTGCTTTTTTTCTTATCTGCATAAAACTTCATTCTCTGTCTTGCCTTTTGTAACTAATCTTCCACAAACTTACTCAACTGTTCTCTGTCATTTAGCAATTCCTCAACTGTAGCTACCTTAGCCGTACTACTGGCATCCCACATTAAACCTGGAGGTTTGTAACCATATAATGCCTGGAAAGGAGTCATTCCTATAGCAGTGTGATGGCTGGTATTATACCACTATTCTGCTAAAGGTAACCATTAAGCCCAATTTCTTGGTTTCAAAGAACACATGCATCTTAGATATTGCTCCAAGCATTGATTTAGCCTTTCAGATTGTCCATCAGATTCTGGATTGTAGGCTGTTGTAAGCTGAACAGTATTACCTAATAACTTCATCAATTCTTTCCAAAACATGCTAGTGAAGATCTTATCTCTATCTAATATAGCAGTCTTTGGTGTCCCATATAGCTTATAGACTTGGTTCAAATACACCTTGGTAACATCCATAGCAGTATAGGGGTGGGTAAGGGGTAAGAAATGGGCATATTTGGTAATTTGTCAACAACAACCATAATACAATTGAACTTCTAAGATAAAGGCAACCCTTCAATGAAGTCCATGGTGATCAATTGCCAGGCTTGTTTAAGGCTAAGGATAGGCTGCAATAACCCAGGATGGGCCACATGTTCATCCTTGTTCCTTTGATAGATTTCACACAATTGCACATAAGTCTGGATCTACCTTTTCAACCCTGGCCAATAGAAATAAGATCTTGTCTTGAGGTAAGTGGCTTGTTTACTAGAATGACCTCCTTTTGGTGAATCATGCATGGTCTTAACTAGTTGCTCTCTTAACTGTCCATTCTGCCTACTTATACCCTTCTTTTGTACCTTAGTATCCCATTACTAAAGGGATACTTGGAGGAGTCTGATGTTTTCACTATCAAAGCCCTGATCTGCTCTTAAGCAGTCTCATCATTCACATAACTACCTTCTATCTCCTTTACTTATTCTGGAATGATGCTAGTTGAATGTAGGCTGTACTATTGAGCCTCTTCTTCAAACTGTCTGGAAAGTGCATTTGCTACCATGTTGTTCTTTCCTTTTCTATACTATATAGAGTAGTCTAACCCCAACAACTTGGTTAAACCTTTCTTTTGAATTGTGGTGGTCAGTTTCTTCTCAAGGAGGTGTTTCGAAGCTTTGTGATCTGTTTTAATAATAAAAGGTCCACCTTCAAAGTAGTGTCTCCACTTGGTTACTGCCATTAGTATGGCCAAATACTCCTTTTCATATATGGACAAGTCCAAGTGTCTTGGACCTAAAGCATTGCTAAGGTAAGCTATAGGTCTTCCTTCTTGTGTTAACACAGCCCCAATTCCCATGCTACTAGCATCTATCTCTAAACAAAAAGGCTTCTTAAAATCTGGTAATGCTAAAACAGGAGCTGAAGTCATGGCTGTCTTGAGTTGATTGAAGGCTGTCACTGCTTTAGGAGACCACTTGAACCCATTCTTCTTAAGCATGTTGGTTAAAGGCCTACTAATCACCCCATACCCCTTGATAAACTTTCTATAATAGCCCGTTAGACCTAAGAATCCTCTTAAAGACTTAAGGTTATTATATTGTTACCATTTAAGCATGGCCTCCACTTTAGCAAGATCTGTGGCTACACCTTCTGCAGATATAACATATCCCAAGTACTTTATCTTGGTCTACCTAAAGAAGCATTTGCTTCTTTTTGCTCTCAACTGATGTAACCTGAGTAGCTAAAAAACAATATGCAAATTCTCTACATGGCTTTCCAAGTTAGTACTATAAATCAGAATGTCATCAAAAAATACCAATACAAACTTTCTTAAATATGGAGCAAAAACCTCATTCATCAAAGATTGAAATGTAGCTGGGGCATTAGTTAAACCAAAAGGCATTACCTTAAACTCAAAATGACCTTGATGAGTTCTAAATGCTATCTTTGGTATGTCCTTTGCTCTGACTCTGATTTGCCAATAACCTGATCTCAAATCCACCTTTAAGAAATAACAAGCCCCCTTCAACTCATCCAAGAGATCTTCCACCACTGGTATGGGAAACTTGTTTTTGATAGTCATGGCATTCAATTGCCTATAGTCCACACATAACCTCCAAGACCTATCTTTTTTCTTCACCAAGAGACAAGGAGATGCAAATGGGCTGCTGCTGGTTTGCATAACAGATGAGGATAGCATCTCAGAAATTTGCCTTTCCACTTCAGTCTTTTGATGGTATGGAAACCTGTATGGCCTCAAGTTGACAGGTTGAGATCCTCCTTTAAAGGAATGCTATGGTTTTGGCTTCTTTTAGGGGGTAGCCTTTTTGGTTCCTCAAATACATCTTCAAAGGTAGAAAGAAGGTTTACAACTGTTGGAGGAGTATTAATTTCTTCATAGTCTACATTTAGTACATATAATTCTCCTAATATCTCCTGATCTTTGCCAGGCATTTTCTGCAATCTCCCTTCTAAAATCACCTTAAGCTTATCATTTGAGCTGTTTTCTTTTAAGGTGATCTGTTGGCCATCCTTGTCAAAGGATAAGGAAAGCTTCTTAAAGTCAAACAGTAGGGGACTATATTGCCTCATCCAATCAACTCCAAGCACCATGTCACTACCTCTAAGGGGTAAAACCTTAAGATCATGAGCAAACTAGTAACCTTGCATTTGCCACTCTAATTGCTTGCATTTTGTTGTGCTGTATAGTTTATCCCCATTGGCAACTGTAATGGTTAAGGGAGTAGTGTTTACCAATTCAACACCTTCTCTAGCCCACCTAGGAGTAACAAAGCTGTGGGTACTTCCACTGTTAATTAACACACTAAGAGGTCTACCCTTGATGCTGCCTTAAATCCTCAAAGTGCTATGCCCAATGTTCCCAGTTATAGCATTAATAGAGATTTATATACTCTTATTCTCCAAGCAAGTTTTGCTCTTCCTCTACACATTCCCCTAAATTATCCTTACTCCCTTCTAATGATTCTTCAGCAGTTATGACATTCAACTGTTTGATCCTACATACATGCCCAAGTATGAATTTTCACCACACTTGAAACATAAATTTTGTGCCCTCTTTTGTTCCATAAGGGTGAGTTTAGGATTGGTTTGAGGTATAACAGCAAGGTTCTTCTGTGTTTGAGTCCAGGGTGTATGGGAAGTTTTGGTATAAGTGGTATGGGTAGGTGTAAGGCTAGGTCTTAGGTTCTGTCTATGCTTCTTGCCTTCTATTTCTAGAGAAGTTCATGCAATCTAGCTTGTTTGTAAGCAACAATCAAAGTTTGGGGTTCACTAGCCTTAGCTCTAAGTTTAAGATCATCCTTTAGGCCGCTAATAAAACTGGACATAAAATACTCTTTGCCAAGGTATGGATTCAATTGGAGCATGTATGGTTTGAGCTCTTCAAATCTGTCCTAGTATTCCTCAACAGTGGATTTTTGAAATAGTTTGTTAAACTCCTCTACTATATCAGCACAATTCTTATCCCCAAACCTTTGACACAGGTCTTGGGCAAATCCCTGCCAAGTGATCCTTTCCCTCTGCATAGCATATCCTTCAAACCAAACCTTTGCCTTCCCAACCAAATACATTACTGCTATCTCCATTTTTTGATTTTCTGCTATGGCAAAGATAGAAAAATACCTCTGACATTTTCTCACCCATCCTCTCGAGTTCTCACCTTCAAACATTGGTAATTCTATCTTAGGTCTAGAAGTGAAAGCATTTTCATTGTTAGTGGCATTTGGCACTATAGCAGTTTCATTGCTCTTTGCAGGAAATATGTTATCTAAGGGACTCAAGGAAATATGATCTGGTTCGTTCCTAGGCAAAATACTAGGTTCCTTAGGCCCATAGTTATACTTACCATTATCACCAATAACAGTAATCTCGATGGGTTGCTTACCTTCTCTCCTTGTAGGTTGTAAGGGCGAAGGTTGAGAACAGCTGGAAGTAGCCTTGCCCCTTGGATCAGGTTGAATCTGTGATGTTTCCTTTAAGATTAAAGTCTCCACCAGTTTGCTCATACAACTCTGGTTTTCAGCAAACTTAGCATCTATCTCACACCTTTGCTCTTCCCACCATCTAGGTACTGTGTTTTCAGCAGCCCCTCCAGTTGACTCTGTATAGCCTAAACTTATTCATGTAGAGAGTTGAGTCTTGTTCCTTCAGCCATGGCCTTCTGTTTCTTGCTTTTTCCCATTTTTTTGGGTGGATTCTTAACCTGCTCTAATGCCAAATTTGTCACAACCGAGAGTATCTGTGACAAGAAAAAGCTCAACACTGGAGAAATAGAATTAGAAATAGAAATAGAAGAAGAGAAGAAGAACAGAAGAAGAAGATAGAGAGAATTCAGATATTTTTTCATTCCTGTATTCTCTGTTACATTGGTTTATATATACCAATAGTATTGTCTAAAGGTGTGACCTAAGCAATTACAGATAAAAACAAAAAGCCCAGCTGCTGCATGAGTCTAATTATTCTATGCCACCTCAACATGTTCGTTACTCCTGTCCCCTGCCTACATTTCAGCACCAATTCGAATGTTGTTTGCTACTAGCTCAGCTTGGCTACTGTTGTGGCAATAGTCAGCTACCAGCTTGTCCTTCAGCTTCTTTTCTTCCAGATTTGGTGGCTCGACTCTTAGTTCATCCCTTTTCTTTTCTTTCTGAATCTCCATAGTTCTACTGCCAGTCCCAGCACTTATCCAATTCATCATAGATTCCTTACTCCAAATTTTAATTTTCATATAAATTTTTAAAAAATAATCAATTTATTTAATCTTTATTTATAACTTTTTTGAAAGGATCTTCACGAGTCCTAGATCATCAAAACTAAAAAAAATGAAACTGAATCAGTTCCTTATTCCGACGGTAAATAATTTTCTGGAAACCTAGTGGGCTGTTTGGAAACTAAGTTTAATCGAATCCAGAACTCAATCGATTTGTTATCGGGTCGATCGATCAATGGAGGCTAAGGTTCGAGGCTTACTGTAACACTGGTTAAATGAACAAGAATAGAATAGAAAAGACCAAAAGAAGAGAAGAAGAAAAATAGAGAGAAAAGATGGTATTTTCATTTCATAACCCCTTTTCTACATCAGATCAATATATATATGTACTAATTCCTAATAGTTTGCTAATTACAAAAGCTATAAAAAACTTGGAGTATTCCAGACAACCTTGCATTGTTGTGCTACATGTCCTGCCCTCCCAGTAGCACCTCCTTCGAATGACCTGCAACTCCTTTTTGTCCTTTAGTAGCTCGGTAACATCAGGTGCTTTGCTGGTATTTCCTTTGCCACTTGTCAATACGCTAGCTGCTAAGGTGGATCTACAGTCAGCTACCTTGTTGTCACTGTTCAATTTCTATAATTCCATAACATTACCCCCCTTTGCAGCATATCCTTGTCCCCAAGGATCAAATGAAGGAAACTGTGAGGTGAGGACTTAGTAATCCTCCCAAGTGGCATTTTTAGGTCCCAAATTCATCCATTCAATCAATAGTTGTGTCACAGGTTGATTGTTACGTTTCATCGTTCTCTTATCCAACACAGCAGCAGGGTAAACAAAGGGTTGACCATCACTTGAAATTGTAGATGGGTTGATGCCAGGTACTACCTTAGAACCAATTTTTCTCTTCAAGAGGCTAACATGAAAAACGGGATGTATTTTGGCAATAGGAGCCATTTGTAGTTTATAGGCAACTGTAGTTTATAGGCAACTGGGCTAATTTTAACAATGATAGGATAAGGGCCATAATATTTGGAAGAGAGCCTAAGGTTCCTTCTAAGAGCCAGGGTAGTTTGTCTGTAAGGTTAAGGTTGGATTTTCAAGTAGACTTGATCTCTGACTTGGAATTCTCTTTCACTCCTTTTCTTATCAGCATACCACTTCATCCTCTGTTGAGCTTTCTATAACTGATCTATTAATAGTTTACTCAACTATTCTCTCTCTTTTAACATCTCTGCTATAGTAGCAACCTTTGCTTGATCACTTGCATTCCATGAAAACCCAAGTGGAGGGTAACCATTTAGTGCCTAGAAAGGGGACATACCCAAAGTTGTATGGTGGCTGGTATTATACCACCACTCTGCCATCGCTAACCACTTTCGCCAAGAGTTAGGCTGCAAGAAACACATATAATGCAGGTACTATTCTAGGCATTGGTTCAACCTTTCAGTTTGGCCATCTGTTTCAGGATGATAAGCTGTACTCATCTGAACAGTAGGCATTAGTTCAACCTTTCAGTTTGGCCATTTGTTTCAGGATGATAAGCTGTACTCATTTGAACAGTAGGCATTAGTTCAACCTTTCAGTTTGGCCATTTGTTTCAGGATGATAAGCTATACTCATCTGAACAGTAGTGCCAATTAACTTCATTAGTTCTTGCCAAACTACACTTGTGAAAACCTTATCTCTATTAGATATTATAACCTTATGAAGACCACGAAGTTTGTAGACTTGGCTCATATACACCTTAGCTACATCCAAGGCTGTGTAAGGGTGAGTGAGAGGAATAAAATGTGCATATTTGGTAAATTTATCAATGATTACCAGAATGCAATTGAACTTTTGGGTTGGAGGTAATCCTTCAATAAAATCCATGGTTATCATCTCCCACCCTTATGTAGGAATTGAAATGGGTTGTAACAAACCTAGAGAAGCCACATTTTCACCCTTGTTCCTTTGACACACCTAACATTGTTGTACATGATCTTTAACCTGTTTCATCATTCCAGGCTATTACAAGTATAGCTTCAATCTGTAATATGTGGCTTGAGTACTAGAGTGACCACCTTGTGGAGAATCATGAAGTGCCTGAAGTAGTTGTTGTCTCAACTAACCATTAGCTACTACATACACCCTGCCCTTGTACCATAGTATACCATTAGCAAATGAAAATTTAGCAATGGCATTAGGTGATACTGTTAAAATAGTAATCTTCTCCTTAGCAAACTGATCTTGTAGATAGCTATTCTCAACCTCTTTAACCCATGCTGGAATTATAGTTGTAGAGGTGAAACTCTGACAACTTCCTTCTTCTTCATATTGTCTTGATAAAGCATCAGCCACTCTATTTGTTTTGCCTTTCCTATACTGTATAAAGTAATCCAATCCCAACTGTTTGGTTAGCCCTTTTTTTTTGTATTGTTGTGGTCAACTTTTGTTCTAACAGATGCTTTAATGCCTCATGATCTGTTTTGATAATGAATGGACCACCCTCTAGGTAATGCCTCCACTTAGCAATTGCCATCAATATAGCCAAATACTCCTTATAGATTGATAAATCTGCATGTCTAGGCCCTAAGGCCTTACTATGGTAAGCTATAGGTCAGCTATCTTGAGTCAACACAGCTCCAATCCTTGCTGTACTAACATCCATCTCCAAGCTAAAGGGTTTAGAAAAATCTGGTAACGCCAACAATGGAGTAGTGCTCATGGCTTCCTTGAGATGGTTAAAAGCTGCTACTGCCTCTAGACTCCATTGAAACTTATTCTTTTTCAGCATCTCAGTCAAGGGTTTGCTAATAACCCCATAATCTTTTATTCTGTAGTAGCCTGTTAACCTTAGAAAACCTCTAAGAGACTTTAAGGTTTTTGGTTGCTGCCAACTCCTCATAACTTCCATCTTAGAGGGATTAGTGGCTACTCCCTCTGCTGAGATAATATGTCTTAGGTATTCAACCTGCTTCTATCCAAAAAAACACTTGCTCTTCTTTGCAAAGAGCTGATTAGTTCTCAATGTTTCAAAAACAGCTTGCAAATGTCCTACATGGTCCTTAAGATTAGAGCTGTAGACAAGTATGTCATCAAAGAATACAAGTACAAATTTTCTCAAGTACTTAGAAAACGCATCATTCATTAAAGATTGGAAAGTGGTTGGAGCATTGGTAAGTCCAAAAGACATTACCTTAAACTCATAGTGACCTTGATGAGCTCTAAATGCTATCTTTGGAATGTCTTCTTCCCTCACTCGAATTTACTAATATCCAGACCTTAGGTCGATTTTAGAGAAGTTGCTTGATCCCTTAAGCTCATCCATTAGGTCCTCCACCATTGGAATTGGAAATTTATCCTTCACAGTCATGGCATTCAACTGCCTATAGTCAACACAAAGTCTCCAACTTCCATCCTTTTTCCTAACCAAAATGCAAGGTGAGGTAAATGGACTTTTACTTGTCTATATGATTGAGGCTGAAAGCATGTCAGAAATCTATTTCTCCACTTCAATTTTCTGGTAATATGGAAATAAATTTGGCCTTTGATTAACAAGTTAAGCTCCTGCTTTCAATGGTATGATATAATTATGAGCTCTCTTTGGTGGTAGCCCTTTAGGCTCCTCAAAAATGTCAGAATACCTTTCTAGTAAACTTTACAACTCTATAGGCACCTTTGTAGCTTCATCTTCTATGCTTAGCATGTACAACTCCCCTGTTAACTCAGGATCTTTGTCTACTATTTTCTGCAATTTTTCATCAGTGATAATCTTTAGGGTAGGTTGTTGTTGGCCACCCTTGAGAGTGATTTATTTCCCATTTTTTTGAAAAGAGAGTGATAGATTGTTGAAATCAAAGATGAGTGGACTGTATCTCTTCATCCAATCTACTCCCAAAACCATGTTGCTTCCACCCATGGCTAACACCCTCAAATCATGAGAAAAACTATGCCCCTGCGTGCACCAGTCTAATTGTTTACACTTAGTTGTACTATATAGCTTTTCTCCATTGGCCACAATGATTGCCAAAGGAGAAGTATGCACCAGCTCCACTCCATCTTTAGCCCACCTAGGAGTAATAAAGCTATGAGTACTTCTACTATCTATCAATACATGAATTGGCTGCCTTTAATGCTTCCTGTGAAGATCGAGAATTTTCTAAATAAATATAAGGTATCCGGAAAATTTAATTTGGACAAAGTGAAATCCAAATTTAAATAAGAAACTAAAAGGGAAATTAAATTGGAAATAAGAAATGAAGGTGAAAATTAATTTGGATAAATTAATATCCAAATTAAATAAGAAAATGAGAAATAAAAGAGAAATATATTTATATAATTATAAATTATATAAATGTATTTTTATACAAATACATATGTATATAAATATGATATTTTATGTATATATATATATATAAAAATATATACATATATAAGAAAAGTAAATATTATTTTTATCAAAATTTATATATATTGTAATATAATATATATCTATAAATACATATATATTTGAAATATATATATAAATTCAAATTAAAATTTATATATATGTATTTTGTGTAAAAAGAATATATATATATATATGTTATATTATGTTTGTATATAAAACAAAAAAAAAAGAAACAGAAACAGAAGAAACAATCGGGAGAAGCCCGATTTTGTCTCCCCCGAGTGGCACCGGCAACGGTCGTCGGAGAAGGGAAGAGAGGAGAAGGGAGAGAGGACGTCGGCCGGCGAGCCAAGGAAAGGAGGAGATGAATCCGGCGACGGAAGAGGGATTGGCGAAGCGAAACAGAGGCGGAAAACTAAAGGAAAAAGAGAGGAAAAGAGAAGAGGAGATCGGCGGTGCCGGCCGATTCGGGCACCGCCACTCCCCCCACGAGACCGGCGGGGACCAGGGGAAGGTGAGAGGAGCCACCGACGAAGAGGAAACCGACGGAGGAAGGGGAAAAGAGGAAGAGAAGAGCCGCCAGTGTCGCTTCCAGATCCGGCGCCGTCGCCAGTGATGGGGCCAAACCGAAACCAGATCCGGCTTCGTGGCAACCTCGGCAAGCTGTGGAGTGGTCGAACCGCCGAAATGGGTGGCCGCCGGTGACCGAACCGGCCAGCAGAAGTGAACCGGCCAGAACCGGCCTGAACCGGTCCGAACCGGTTCAGGCCAGAAAAAAAAAAAACAGAACAGAAAAGAAAAAGGAAAGAAAAAGAAAAGAAAGAAGAAAAGAAAAGAAAAGAAAAGGAGAAAGAAAAGAAGGAAGAAGAAGAAGAAGGAAAGGAAAAAGAAAGAGAAGAAAAAAAATGTGGTAAGGAAAATATAGAAAATAAATTGATGGTATTTATTGAATAAATTATGGTTATATTGATGTAGTGCATTGATATTGAAATTGTAGTAAAGCGGAAATGCGACGAATGGTGGAGTTCGGCAATGCTCGAAAATCAGAAAGTGCGCCAAGCTTGGCGAATAGGTAAGATACTTTTATAAAGCATTAGTAGCTTTATATTGTATGTGGGAATTTCAATTTTTATATATGATGCATTCAATTAAATTGATTTGCTAAAAATGCTAAGAGGACCCACAACTGATGGTGGGGGTCTTAGTAAGAGGTAAAATTGGTGAGAATCAACGGCTGCAAGTATAAATTGTGTTTCCCTTGCAGGAGGTTAGGGAAAATTAAGCCGTTATGCTGCCGAAATTTTAGGAAAATAATTGAGGAAAAAGATGAAGTTTCTCACATAAATGGAATCTTGGAGATAATTATTGAAAATAAATATTGAAAGGATTTTATAGTATTATCGAAAGAGTTTGATATTGAAATCGATGAGAAGATAGATCGTTGGAAACGATAATGTGGTGAATTACATGGTTTAAAACCTTATAGAATCGATAAATCAAGTAATTTTAATATCACGAATGGTATCAAGTTGAGATTGAGGTGGAATTATTAATTAGACGGATCACGGATAAAAGTAATGATAATTATATGATGTAGCTTGGAAGAGAAGATCACAGTTGAAATTTCGATGGTCGAATGATTGGATTGTGAAGTTATTAACGGAGTAATGATTTCCAGAATTTACCGAGTCCGGTTTCATGATTTTGAAATAATTTCGAAAGTGATAATATGGACAAATTCGAGAGATTGAAATGGAGATTTAATTACGACACAATCCGATCAATTATGGATTCAAAGAAATGAGTGATAAATATGTGAAAAGATGATTGTGCTTATAACCTTAGAATAGATCTTGAATAATAAGATCGACAATTGCATGAGTTCGGATAAAATCATAAAGGCCACATGAAAATGGATTTGAGGATTTAGATACGATTTTGTGATAGTAAATGAAATTGAACCTCAAATCGAAAATGATAAACATGTATCAATAGATCAAATCATAAATGGATTTGATAAGTGACTATCGATTTTGTGATTCTGTTATCCTCGATGTCGATTCTGGAACAGATATTGAAGGATGATATTATTATTTGCATAAATTCGGTAACTTGATGACTATTTTAGAAATTGATGTTTAAATGCTTATCAAAACTTAGAGGATTCACACTAATGATGCGATCCTAATATTGATAATGAAGTGTATAAATGATTATAATAGTCAATGACGATCAAGAAAGGATATTGAATACCGAATGGTCTGAATACCAAGTGATTCGATTTCCAAATGAATTGAGTACTGAGCAAATTGAATACTGAATTAGATGAATAGTGAATGAATTGTATAGTGATTTATTGGTTGACAGAAAGAAAGTCTTGAAATCGAATAATTGATGGTGATAAAGTTAAATGAATCGCTTTAGCGTATTTGATGGAAACATTATCGAAGTTGCATACTGAAATGTTTTACAGCATCGCATTTAAGCATGCTTTCTTGCAACTTGAAACATTTTAATAATGTTTATATGAATACTGAAAAGTATTGATTTGTTTTGAAATGAAAGTATATGGTAGATATATATATTTTGATATATGAAATATCATTCAGAATTTTACCATATGCTTTACATGATATTGAAAATAAAGCTATAGATTTAAATGTTTTATGAGACTGTAGGCACCCTAAGAGAATTAAATTCAATAAAGCATAGTGGAAACCGCCTAATTGGAGCTTTGCTCATTAGGCAGATAGATATGCTTGTCCGACAATAGTCGTGGACAAGTCTCAGTCACGCCTGATCAGTGGGGCTGAGAGAGATGAGGTCTATGGCCATAGATAGCGCCCTAGTTGGTTTCCAGGGGACGATGATATGATTCACTGCTAGCTACAGTGATTTAAGTCTTTATTGATAGAGATGATAGGGATCTAGCCTAGTCTCTAATTGATATGATATAAAGTCTAGAGTATGATTTTTATTGATATGAACTCTAGACTTGACATGATTTATACTGTACATGAAACAGATTTGAAATGAAATATGTTTTGAAACAGTACATGTTTTAAACATGTTTTAAAAGTCCATGACATATGATTTCGACACTTATATGATTTATACGTAATTTTGTGTCGAACATGGCATGATATGCGGTCTAGAGTATAGTTTGATTTGATATGAACTCTAGACCTGATATGATTTACAGAATATGTTTTAAAAGTATATGATAAATGATTTCGACACTTACATGATTTATATAAGATTTTGTGTCGAATTTGAAATGACATGCGGTTTAGAGTATAGACTGATTTGATATGAACTCTAAACCTGATATGATTTATAGTATATGAAAAATGTTTTAAAACCGCACATGTTTTAGACATGCTCCGAAAACGGATACATGAACTGAAAATGAACATGTTTCTATCATGTCTTAAAAGCAAATTTGAAATGAATTGAAAATTCATATGTTGAGCATGTCCTAAAGTATATATGATATGATTTGAAAAGATAGCGGTTTATACAGTAAAGTTACATAATTGCATATTAAACCTTGACATGATAATATGCTTCGTACACGAGTTACATGATAAATGTCATGACTCGACATAAATGATATTTCATCTAGACGATGACATGATATGATACATGGACATATGATAGATATGAAGAGAATTGTGAACTTACACTGTGGTGATCATGATTTCTCTATAAGGAAAAGTGATATGAGATGATAAATTACAGGAGTACGATTATGAAATATACAGTGAATTGATATGGTGCTTCAATTGGACATGATGTACTCCGAGATAGAGGAAAATATAGACTAATAGTATATGACATTCAATTTGGATACGACAGATTGTTGTGCGATGCACTATAGTGTAAGGACAAGAAGACTGAAAAGTGATTATGATGAAAATTTTAAAAGTATAAGTGATAGACAGATGACAAGAAATGAGATAATGATATGTTATCGATGAGAAAGGATTAACTGTGATTGCAAATTTGCAAGTTTTGAGCATTGCAGATTAAGACTGTAATCCTACTCTTGTATTTATATTAGTATCTTACTGAGCCGTGGTTTTGCTCACCCCACTAAATTTCATCTCTTTCAGATTATTGAAGTTAACATCTGCCATGTGAGCTGCTCAGTGGGCATCGGAGACTGTATATGGACTTGGTACTAGTCTTCTGAGGTATATGTTTCTTATAAATTACTTGTTTACATGTAAGACTTAAATTGAAGCACAGTACATATTCTGTTTAACAAGTCGGGATGTAACTAAGAATCGTTTCAGTGGTTGTTAAATATTTAAATGGAATAACTATAGGTCACCGAGATAGTATAGTAACTACACTGACACCGAATACAAACCTTAAAATGAAAAAGAAAAATTTAGTCCATAAATTTGTAGACTAAGAAAAGTATAAGAATCAAGTGAAAGTCGCGGTCTTCGGGTCGTGACACTTCCTTGTATCCTTAGTGTGCTATGCCTCACATTTCGCGTAAGAGTATTAATGGATATCTCCAAGTTATCTTCTAAGTTGCCTTATTCTTCTCCAACTCCTTGCTCCTCATTTGCTTCCTCAAACTCAACCTTTTCTGCTATTTCTTCCATTGTCTCCGATGTTAAAGCATTTAGTTGCTTGTTCTTACAAGCATGACCAGGCAGGAATCTTTCACCACATCTAAAACAAAGGTTTTAGGCTCTTCTTTGCCCTATAAGTGATGGTTTAGTCAAGGTTGGGTTTTGGTTAGGGATGGTTTTGAGTGATTGGTAAGGTCGTGTATAAGTGTTCTTGGTATAAGGATTGGAGTTAGCTGTGAAGGGGTTTTTGGCATTTGGTTTGTGTCTTTTGTTTTCAATTTCTATAGACAATTCATGTAATTTGACTTGTCTATATGTAGATCAGAGATTTTGGGGTTCACTTACTGACTCCGGGTTTTAAATCTTCTCTTAAGCCATTGATGAAGCTTAAAACAAAATAGCCTTCAAATAAGTGATGATTATACTATAGCAGGTAGAGCTTTAGTTCTTCAAATCTCTCTAGGTACTCTTCCACAATGGTTTTCTGAGATAATTGCTAAACTCCTCAATAACATCAGAGTAGTTTTTATCATAAAATCTTTGACACAAATCCTCAAAAAATTCTTGCCAAGTAACCTTACCATTCTGCATTATATACCCATCAAACCAGGTTTCGGCTTTTCCAGTCAAATACATGGAGGCTATATCCAGTTTTTTGTGATCCTCAATGGCAAAAATAGCAAAATACTTCTGACATTTCTTAAGCCATCCCCTAACATTGCTACCCTTGAACATTGGTAGTTCAATCTTAGGCTTAGGTGTAAATGCATTCAAGGAGGTGCCAGAGTTGTGACCAGTGACACTATCATTGTTTCTGAACATTCCACTATGCTCTTGAAACAAACCACTACCAGTTTCTTGCTGATTTTTAGAAATCAAACCAAGTTCATTATGCTTATGCATGTATTTTCCAGCATCATCTATAATAATGACTTCAACAGGAGCCTTACCTTCTCTCTTGAGCTATGATATAGGGGTTGGGTAACCACTGGTGACATTAGAAGCTCCACAAGATTCTGATTAAGCTAGTATTCCTCCCTTCTGAGTTCATAAGGCTAACACCTGACTGATATAGCCTTGGTTCTCTGCTAGTTTAGCCTCGATGCCCTTTTTTTGTTCCTCCCACCATTTTGGAATTTTTGCAACATCATTTTTCATAGTCTCTAGTTGGTTCTGTAAGGCTTGAACCTGTTCATGGAAAGTATTCAACCTAGTTCCCTAAACCATTGGTTTGTTTTTCCTGTGGTTTCCCAAAGTGTAGTTAGATCGTAAGGCTCTTGATACCAATTTTATTTGGCTTATTGTAACACTAGTTAAATGAACAAGAATAGAATAGAAGAATACCAGAAGAAGAGAAGAAGAAGAATAAAGAGAAAAGATGGTATTTTCATTTCATAACCCCTCTTTTACATCAGATCAGTATATATATGTACTAATTCCCAATAGTTTGCTAATTACAAAAACTGTAAAAAAAACCTGGAGTATTCCAGACAGCCTTGCATTGTTGTGCTACATGTCCTGCCCTGCCAGTAGCACCTCCCTCAAATGCCTTGCAACTCTTTTTTGTCCTTTAGTAGCTCGGTAACATCAAGTGCTTTGCTGGTATTTCCTTTGCCACTTGTTAGTACACTAGCTGCTGAGGTGGATTTGCAGTCAGTTGCCTTGTTATAACCATTCAATTTTTGTAATTCCATGACAGCCGAGGAAACACAGGAGACCAGAAGAAGAAAATGAAAGTGTCGCCTCTGACACGAAAGCCAATAATTCCAAAACTAAAAAGTGGGCATTGGAGACAAGATCCATGGCCCTCGTAGGTCAATACGTGTTGAAAGAATTTGGGGGAAATGTTTTTTTAGGTAAGATTGTTTCATATGATATTGGATTGTATAGAGTAGATTATGAGGATTGATGCGCACGGACAAGAGAAAACGTAACTTGGAATTGAAGGAGCTGAAAACGCAACAGGACAGAAGCAAGGATGATGAATGACAACTTCTGAAAACCTAGACCCGAGCCTAAAGAGACTCGAACCCAAAGGTATTGGACCTTGACCCTACGAATAAGAATTCGAGAACCTAAGGTATAGTAATGGTGGATGGTGAAAAAGGAGGTGCCACAAGGAAAAAGACCTTGATAAGCCTAGTTGAGAGGGAACCCAAGAGAAAGGCACACTCAATTTCTGAAAATTCAATTAACTGATCTCTCATGAATAGCGTTTACAAGGTATTTATAATAATACCTAGCACTTAAGCACTTAAACAAGTGGGCTGTAATTAACACCAACAGAAAATAAGACTAAACCCAAATTCATGCCTAAACCTAGTTACATAAAATAAATAGTCCAAGACACAATAAGACTCAAATGTGGGCTATTCAAACACTTAACCCATCTTATTGTTAAGCTAAAATAAGACAGTAAACCATGCTCATGTCGTTTGGGCTTCCAAGCAAGTATTGATGTCTTGGGACTCTTCATGGAAGCTTCCTTGATGCTTCAATGATGCCAGAGCTTGTTGCATTAATGAGGCCAGGGCTTGTTGCATCTTCTTGGCTCGAGCTCGGGTAATTGGACCTCCTTGGATGACCAATGGATCCTTAGCATCACGAACATCACGAGCAAGTGGATCTCCATCATTCCCCCTCTCCTCTAAAGGATTTGTCCTCAAATCGCATATGCCTTCATCAAAAGAAAAGGGAGAAAGATCAGAAACATTAAAAGTAGCAGATACACCATACTCACCAGGAAGATCCAATCGGTAGGCATTATCGTTGATCTTCTCAATGACTTGGAATGGTTTATCTCCTCGGGGATGCAGCTTGGTTCGGCGCTGAATAGGAAACCTCTCCTTTCTCATATGCACCCAAACCCAATCACTAGGTTCAAAGACTACTTTCTTTCGATGCTTATTTGCTTAGGTGGTATACTGCTCAGTCTTCTTTTCAATAGCTTGATGTACTCTCTCATGGAGTTGCTTCACAAACTTAGCCTTCTGTTCTCCAGCCAAGTTACTCTGCTCAGCACTAGGTAATGGCAACAAATCCAAAGGAGTAAGAGGATTGAAGCCATAAACAACTTCGAATGGAGAGTAACTCGTAGTGGAGTGGACACTGCGGTTATATGCAAACTCCACATGTGGCAAGCAATCTTCCCAATTCTTCAAATTCTTCTGTATAATGGACCTCAATAATGTAGATAGGGTTCGGTTGACTACCTCAGTCTGTCCATCAATCTGGGGGTGACAAGTGGTGGAGAATAAAAATTTAGTTCCCAACTTTCCCCATAACGTCTTCCAAAAGTAACTAAGGAACTTGGCATCTCGATCAGAAACAATGGTCCTCGGTACACCATGGAGACGTACTATCTCTTTGAAGAAAAGGTCAGCAACGTTGCTCGCATCATCCGTCTTGTGGAAAGCGATGAAATGAGCCATCTTAGAAAACCTATCAACCATAACAAAAATAGAATCTCTACCTCGTTTTGTTCTAGGCAAGCCCAAAACAAAATCCATGGAGATATCAGTCCACGGAGTAGTAGGAATGGGTAAAGGAGTATATAAGCCATGATTTTGAACTTTAGATTTAGCTTGTCTACATGAAATGCATCTATCACATAACCTCACTACATCTCTCCTCATGTTAGGCCAAAAGAAATGTTCTTGCAAAACATCTAGAGTTTTCCTAACTCCAAAGTGACCCATTAATTCTCCACTATGAGCTTCTCTAACTAACAGCTCCCGCAATGAACTCCGAGGCACACATAATTTATTTTCTCTAAATAAAAACCCATCGTGCCAAAAAAACTTGCCAAAGCCAGATGTAGCACATGCCTCATAAACATTACCAAAATCAACATCATCAGCATACTGTTCTTTGATATACTCAAATCCTAAAAGTTTAGCATAAAGAGTAGTGATAAGAGTATACCTACGAGATAACGCATCAGCGACGACATTCTCTTTACCTTGTTTGTACTTGATCACGTACGGGAACATCTCAATGAACTCTATCCACTTGGCATGACGCTTATGCAGCTTATTCTGTCCTTTCAGATGCTTCAAGGACTCGTGATCGGTGTGGATGACAAATTCCTTGGGCCACAAGTAATGTTGCCATGTCTCCAAGGCCCTCACTAATGCGTACATCTCCTTGTCATATGTGGGATAGTTAAGTGCTACTCCACCTAACTTCTCACTAAAGAAAGCAATTGGGCGTTTTTCCTGCATAAGCATAGCTCCAATACCTACACCTGAGGCTTCGCACTCAATCTCAAAAGTTTTAGTAAAGTCAGGCAGAGATAACAAAGGAGCAGAACAAAGTTTATCCTTAAGCAAATTAAAAGCATGCTCTTGTGTGGGACCCTAATGAAATGCAACATTCTTTTTGACCACTTCGATCAAAGGTGCAGCTATAGTGCTAAAATCTCTAATGAATCGACGATAGAAACTAGCTAAACCATGGAAACTACGCACCTCAGAAACAGACTTAGGTACAGGCCAATCTTTAATTGCCTTTACCTTCTCATTATCAACAGAAATGCCATGTGAAGAAACTACATACCCAATGAAAACAACCTTATCAGTGCAACTTGCATTCCTCAAAATAGTAAGAACATTCCTAAGATGCTCAACATGCTCATGCTGGCTCTTACTGTATATCAAAATATCATCAAAATAGACAACCACACACTTACCAATGAAATCACGTAAAACATGGTTCATTAAGCGCATGAATGTACTGGGTGCATTAGTCAAGCCAAAAGGCATAACTAACCACTCGTAGAGACCATGTTTAGTCTTGAATGCGGTTTTCCATTCATCACCTTGTCTCACATGAATTTGGTGATATCCGCTCTTTAAATCAATTTTAGAAAACATGCATGCACCATGCAACTCATCAAGCATGTCATCTAACCTAGGAATAGGATAGCGGTACTTTACAGTGATTTTGTTGACGGTTCGGCAGTCAACGCACATCCTCCATGTCCCATCTTTTTTAAGCACAAGCAGTACAGGCACGGCGCATGGACTCATGCTCTCTCTCACATAACCTTTCCTCATGAGCTCCTCAACTTGCCTTTGAAGCTCCTTCGTCTCCTCGGGATTACTTCTGTAGGCTGGACGGTTAGGAATAGCAGCTCCGGGGACAAGGTCAATCATGTGCTCAATCCCACGAATCGGTGGTAATCCACTTGGGATCTCCTCAGGGAATACATCTTCGAACTCCTGCAACAATGAGACAACATCAGTAGGCAAAGTATCATGGAGTTCAGCATTAATGAAACAAGAGTAAAAGGATAGGAGACTTAGCAAGAAACGCAATCTTCACATCTCGGGGTTTGGCATAGCAGCTTACTGTTTTGCTTTCCTTGTTTTCCTTCTTTTCTTTAGCTTGCTTCCTTTGATCATCATGTTGCTCCTTTAGCCTTAATTGGTCCTCATAAATCTCCTTGGGGCTAAAGGGAGCAAGAGTGATCTTTTTGCCATCCGTAGTAAAGGAGTAACGGTTAGTGTAACCATCGTGGATGACTCTCCGATCATACTGCCACGGTCTACCCAGCAATAGGTGGCTGGCTTGCATGGGCACCACGTCATACAACACCTTATCTCGATAACTTCTAATACAAAAAGGAACCAAGACTTACTTCACCACGTTCACTTCACCACAGTCATTAATCCACTGCAACTTATATGGGTGGTGATGCTTGGTAGTGGGCAACTTTAACTTATCAACAAGGTATGTGCTAGCAACATTAGTACAGCTCCTACCATCAATGATTACAGTGCATACCTTGTCACTAATATGGCACCTCGTATGGAAGATGTTCTCACGCTGTGCCTTATCTTCAAACTTCACATGGGTATTAAGAGCACGCCTGGCAACAAGCGCTTCACCATAAGCAGCATACTCAACAACTTCTTCTTCTTCAGCATCTGCTAACGCAGGCATCTCATCTTCAACACCGACTTCAGAACCTTCACTCTCAACATCTCCATTTCCATGCATGATCATCACTCTATGATTGGGACATTGTGAGGCAACATGTCCATGACCTAAACACTTGAAACACTTAATGTCACGCGTCCTGCTCTGGGATGTTTGGGCAGGTTCAGTCTTGGGCTTTGGAGGGCCCTCAGGCTTGGGCTTAGCAAAGCTCTCGGACTTAGGCGTAGACACAAGCTTATCATCCCTACGAAAGGTGTTAGATTTCCCAACAGGAACTGAACTAGAAGTGAAACGGGATGTACCTTTCCTTTGGAGTTGCCTTTCCACTTTGATGGCCACATGCTGCATCTCCTCTAAATCCATGTAATGCTACAACTCTACGACATTGGCAATCTCACGGTTTAAGCCTTGGAGAAAATGAGCCATGGTAGCTTCTGCATCCTCCTGGATATTGGCTCGGATCATGGTTATTTCCATCCCTTTGTAGTAATCCTCAACACTCTTTGAGCCCTGGGTAAGACGTTGGAGCTTCTAGTATAACTCTCTGTAGTAATGAGTAGGAACAAATCTCTTCCTTATGATGCTCTTCATCTCATCCCATGTAGACACTGGAGGATTACCATATCTTCTTCTACTAGTGACTAACTGATCCCACCAAACCATAGCATACTTTGTGAACTCAATTGCTGCAAGTTTGACCTTCTTTTCCTCATAGTAGTGGTGGCAGTCAAACACCATTTCAATCTTCCTTTCCCACTCCAAATATGCCTCAGGATCATTCTTGCCTTGGAAAGGAGGAATCTTCAATTTTATATTGCCAAGGTTTCCATCCATCTTCTCCTTACCTCTATCACGGGCTCTATCAACTCGATCTCTATACCCATGGTACCTTCTATGATGTCTATCTACCCCAGACTCTTCGTTCGAGTCATACCCAACATTATCATCATACTCGTCATTGGGAACAACCTTACTTTTTAGACGAGAAGTACCACCTTGTTGGATCTTCACAAACCGAGCTTCATGTTGGTTCAACTTATCATGAATGTCATTGAATTTCACGTCCATCTGTTGGAACTGTTGTTGCATTGCTTGAAGTATGAATTCAATCTTTTTAAAGTCTGACTTATCACCTTTAGAAGACATTTTCAACAAATGATATCCTCACGTGTTTACACTCATGTTTCACTCAAGTAATTTGACTTTTCTCTACTAATGTTTCTCACACACTCATGCCTTTTTCCCTTACTCTACCTTAACTCTATAGGTTCACAATCGTACTAGAGACTCAGTCAAAGATTCAACCTCGCAGAATCAACTAATTTACCAAGTATTTTCACCAAGTATTTCCTCTTTTTTTTTGTTTTCGAATTCCCCTTTTTTTTTGGAATTCTTCTCTTTTTTTTTTGAATTCTTCTCCCCCTTTTTTTTCACAAAAAGGTGTGGCTAGGGTGACTCAAAGAAAGAAAAAAATAAAATAAAAATAAAAAATGAAAAAAAATCACTAGAAAGACCAAAAAAATGAAAAATGGCCTAAAACGATAGGAAAACGATGGAATTTGGCCAAGATAGGGTGGGCCCGTTTTACGGGTTCATTTTATTTCGTCGTTTTCTTTAAAACGGGTACTCGCACGCCTCCTAACTCAACCAAATTTTTCTATTTGAACAGTACGGCAACAATTTTTTTTTTTGGAATTCTTTTTTTTTCTTCTTCTTCTTCTTTTTTGTAATCTAATTTTTGCGGTTTCCTTGAAAAGAGTAGGGGTGCGGCTAGCGTTGAATTAAGTGGTTGAAGAAGTGCGGCTAGGGTTATAATTGAGGGGTGCGGCTAGGGTTATGAAATAAGTGGCAGCTAGGGTTATGAAATAAGTGGCGGGATTTCCAAGGATTCTACCAAAAGTGGGAGATGCACAAACAAACCAGAAATTGAAACCAACAAAAGAAGAAAAAAAAACCAACAAACCAAAAATCGAAAAGTGAGTGACGCACAAACAAACCAGAAAATCGAAACTTGAGCTCTTATTACCAACTGATGCGCATGGACAAGAGAAAACGTAGCTTGGAATTTGAAGGAGCTGAAAACGCAACAGGACAGAAGTAAGGATGATGAATGACAACTTCTGAAAACCTAGACCCGAAGCCTAAAGAGACTCGAACCCAAAGGTATTGGACCTTGACCCTACGAATAAGAATTCGAAAACCTAAGGTATAATAATGGTGGATGGTGAAAAAGGAGGCGCCACAAGGAAGAAGACCTTGATAAGCCTAGTTGAGAGGGAACCCAAGAGAAAGGCACACTCAATTTCTGAAAATTCAATTAACTGATCTCTCATGAATAGCGTTTACAAGATATTTATAATAATACCTAGCACTTAAGCCCATAAACAAGTGGGTTGTAATTAACACCAACAGAAAATAAGACTAAACTCAAATTCATGCCTAAACCTAGTTACATAAAATAAATAGTCCAAGACACAATAAGACTCAAATGTGGGCTATTCAAACACTTAACCCATCTTATTGTTAAGCTAAAATAAGACAGTAAACCATGCTCATGTCGTTTGGGCTTCCAAGAAAGTATAGATGTCTTGGGACTCTTCATGGAAGCTTCCTTAATGCTTCAATGATGCCAGAGCTTGTTGCATTAATGAGGCCAGGGCTTGTTGCATCTT
The DNA here is from genome assembly GCA_032173925.1 of Heritiera fomes. NCBI lineage: Eukaryota > Viridiplantae > Streptophyta > Magnoliopsida > Malvales > Malvaceae > Heritiera > Heritiera fomes. Next base: position 18,583,091 of record JAPDPM010000001.1, on the reverse strand, counting down.
CTTGGCTCGAGCTCGGGTAATTGAACCTCTTTGGATGACCAATGGATCTTTAGCATCACGAACATCACGAGCAAGTGGATCTCCATCAAAGATGGTGATTTTGAAGATCTGGAAAGTGGGGAGCTTCGTGAGTTGATTTTAGAAGAGTTATATTTTGATGATGATTTGACTAGAAGAAAAGTTCTTTTAGATGAATTAGTGTTGAGCAGGATTTTAAAGGAGAGTGAGTTGGAGAAGGAAAATAAGAAAGTGGAGATTTTGAGAAATGAGGTTGAAAGCATGGAAACCTCAACTTTAAGTGAGCTAAGTGGTGGAATGATGATTGACAATGACGATGAGCAAGTTGAAGACGATGCGGATTCTTCAAGTGATTCCTGTGATTATGCCCACGATAGCAATTTGTTTTTGTAGGTTCCTCTTATTCCACCCCTGATGTTACCTTTCTTCAGGAACAATTGGTTTGCCAGAAGAGTGTGTTTCGCATCTGTTTTCCGTGTATGGTTTTCTAAGGTCATTTAGCATCATTTTGTTTTTAAGCCCGTTTGGATTGGATGATTTTGTGGGATCATTAAATTGCTCTAGTCCAAACGCATTATTGGATGCTGTTCATGTTGCTTTGATGCGAGCATTGAGTTGTCATCTTGAAACATTCTCTTCTGAAGGCTCGGAGCTTGCATCAAAATGCTTGAGGTATATACATATAAACACATTTTTACACAGCATTAGGTAATTTAGTTTTAAAATCATTGTTTTATTTGATGATTTTATAATTGGGATATATTGTTGAAAATTTGTTTTCCTCCACAATTTACTGTACTGTTATTTTTCCTTGCTAAAAATGTGAGGTGGACCATGAGCCCTTAAAAGTTGAAAGAAAACCAACACATGTTCCAATCCTCCATGGCGGGTTAGTGTGTGCTTTTTGGAGGAAACTAATAGTGACTTTGATATCTCTTTAAAACAAAAGAGGTGTTTGAATTCAACTTTTAGCATCATAGTGCCTTTCGCGCGCCGCGCCACCCCCCCCCCCCCCCCCCCCCCCCCCCCAACCCCCAAAAAAAAAAGTGACATTCTTTATTTACAGGTGCCTTGATTGGAGCTTGCTCGATGCACTTACTTGGCCTGTTTATTTTGTCTAGTATTTTATGGTAATGGGATATGCAAGAAGACCTGATTGGAAAGGATTTTATGAAGATGTCTCTAAAAGAGAGTACTATTCTTTACCTATAAGCAGAAAGTTGATGACTCTACAACTTCTATGTGATGATGTATTAGAATATGCAGAGCTGAGAGCTGAAATTGACATGCGTGAGGCAATGGAAGTAAAAAGAGATCCTGATGCAGTTGTGACTGATCCTCTTGAAACAGGACCAAGAAGGGTTCATCCTAGATATTCTAAAACTTCAGCATGCAAGGAGAGGGAGGCAATGGAGATCATTGAAGAAAGCCATGAGGTCAAGTCATCTTCTAGAACATATTCTTCGGGCTTGAGAAGAGCTGAAGGGAATGCTGGTGTTGAAGCTGATTTAGATGGGAATAATGATTAGTGTCGTCTTTGTGGCATGGATGGGACATTGCTTTGCTGTGATGGGTGTCCATCTGCATATCACTCGAGGTGTACAGGTGTCATGAAAATGTATATACCCGAAGGGCACTGGTATTGTCCAGAATGTGTAATTGATAAAATGGGACCAACAGTTACAGTAAACATGTCACTTAAAGGAGCAGAACTTTTTGGTGTTGATTTATATGGGCAAGTCTTCTTGTGGACTTGCAATCACTTGCTTGTGTAAGCTTTTAAACCCATTTCTTATTCTACACTAATAACATTTTCTGTTTGTCAGGTCAACCTTTCTTCTGAGTGGTATTTGTGATCTATATGTGAAACTATTTCCTATCTTTGTTTGGAATTGTTTTCTGGTTATGTTTTCTTCTATTCTTAAACTGTCTCCACATTTGAAGAGAGTTTCATCATGTTAAGTTGCTTGTTCGTGTTCCTCCAGCCTTCGACTAAAGTTGCTCTTTTGCTGATGTGCATGACATTGATGCCTTTTTTTTTACTTTCTTTCTTTCTTTCTGATTAGCTATTCAATGTGTTCTAAATTTTTGTTCACAATTTCAAAGTTAATAATTGCAAGCTCAGGGCTTCCCTTGGCACTGAATCATATCCCAGATACTACAATCTGAATGACATTCCAAAAGTCCTCCAGGTGCTTTCTTCATCCATTCAATATAAAACATTATACTTTGACATATGCAAAGCAATTATACACTATTGGAATATCCCAAAAAATGTTTTCTCTCCACTTGAAATCGGTGGCAATGTAGAAAATATGAAGGAAGATGCAAAATTTTCTTTTGGATCACCTTTGCCTTCGGGAAAGGCAAGTCATAAATTTTTGGGTTTAGTTGATGCTGAGGTTGCTAGTAGTATCAGTGGAAGCAACATGGCCAATGTGGGAGTTTCATGTCCAGATACTCCTGTGGATGCAATGAACCAAACTGACCTTCCTGGCTTTCTGGGCAATGGTGGGAAAAATGGAGGGAAGGATCATCTTCCAATGAATAAGAAGCTATCTAAGCAGATTTATATTGAGTCTACCATGTCTGCTGCTTTAGTTAGCCAGCAAGCTGCATCTGATGTAACCCACCAAAGCTTAGTTGACAGATCAAGTGCGATAGATCATAATTCATGTGCCTCAGGAAACAGTAGTGACAGTTATGGTGGACTGGCAAATATGTTTTGCCAGAGCAAAGCAAGCAATCATGTGGGTTTTGGAAGGGATGCAAGGAATTCTACTATTGACTACACATGCACGGGGATTCTTTTAAACCAAATGCTTATATAAATGACTATATTCATGGGCAATTTGCTGCTACTACAGCTGCTAAGCTGGCTATTCTTTCATCTGAAGAAAGTCAGGTTTCTGAGGTAAACAAATCAAGGCAGTGCTAGAAAATTTACGTCTACAAGTAGCATTTTCCTCCAAGTAAAAGCTTTCTCATCTGCAGCCTCATGATTTTTCTGGCCAAGTGCTGAAAAGAAGTCCTTGGATGTTCCAAGGGAAAGGTGTGGCTAGTGTCATTCTTGTAAGGCCTCAACTTTAAGCAAGAAAGGATGCATGTTGAATTTTGTTGTCTCCACCGCCACTCAAAGTACTAAGATCCTCATTGGCTTTCCTTCTTTAAGGAATGGAGAGGGTAGTTTTGCTAGCATTGCAGCATATATTTTATACATTGAGGAGAGTTTATGTGGTCTTGTAGTTGGCTCCTTCTTAAGCCCAGATTATAGGAAACAATGGCGTAGAAAAATAGAAGAAGCTTCAACCTGTAATGCAATTAAAGTCCTCTTGCTCGATGTGAGTTTTGCGAATTTATTCATTAATTTCCTTCATGCTTATCTGTTAAAAGCATTTTATCTTGTTTCACCACCTAGCCTAGCCTGTCCTCACTCATTCACTTTTCAACTGCTAAGAGTTTAAGAAGGCCAGAGTCACGTTAAATTATTTTGCTCCCTCTTCCTTTCCTTCTCTGTCACATTGTCTTAATTCATCTTTAGTTGTTAAAACAATTCTATAACATCCCTTGGCTTCCATCTTCCAATTAGTACTTTAGACTTTCTTTTAGCCTTTGTGTGGTTGTAACACGTAATTTTGAGTAGTAAGCTAATGCATGAAATATGATCATAAGCCATTCACTGTATGACTTGTTACTCTGGTTCCAAACATAGTAGGTACACTTGTGTCTGTATGGATTCATTATCAGGCATATATTCTCTATATTTTGGTTGTTCTGGTTTTTGGTTACTATTTTTAGCTTGAGGAAAACATTTCCATTATTGCTCTTTCTGTGGACTGGGTCAAGCTAATGGATGATTGGTTAGTGGAATCTTCTGTGATTCAAAACACTTCATCTGTTATGGGATTGCCACAGAAATGTGGACCTGGTGGAAGACAACATAGGAAACAGTCTGTAGCATCTGAAATTACAGTCAGTGAAAGCGATGATAAATGTTTTGATTGGTGGCATGGAGGAAAGTTATCAACCTATGTATTCCAAAAGCAATTTTGCCTGGCTCAATGGTTAGAAGAGCTGCACGACAAGGTATCTTTGGTTTATATGAAATACAGAAATTTTAATTTGCTATCTTGTAATTGTATAATTTGTGAAAGTGAAGAAAGTAATAGAGTTATGGTTTTGTAATTCATTAGGTGGTGTGAGAAAGATTTCTAGTATTAATTATGTTGACAATTCTGAGATTCCTAAAAGAAGCAGACAACTAATTTGGAGAGCTGCAGTTGAAAGGAGTAAGAATGCAACACAGCTTGCACTTTAGGTTTGTCATTCAATTACTATTTTTGAATGAATCATTCCTTGCAAAACTGTGTCCAATGGCATATTAGATTGTCTGGAAGTTTAACAAAATTTGATCAGACTTTGGTTCAGGTTAGATATCTAGACCTTCATGTGAGATGGAATGATCTTGTTCGTTCTGAACATAACATCCAGGATGGAAAAGGTACAGAGACAAAAGCATCTGTTTTTATAAATGCAACTATCTGTGATAGGAAAACTGTGGCCAGTGAGATCCAATATGGAGTTGCTTTCAGAAATCAAAAGCATCTTCCTTCACGTGTCATGAAGAACATAATTAACATCGAGCAAACTGAAGACAGAAAAGAGAAATGTTGGTTTCTTATTGTAAAATAATCTTTTCTGATCTGCTCTATTCATCTTAATAGTCAAACATATATATACAACATTTACAGAGGAATATATGGAAAGATTATAAACTGATGCCTAGCCTGTAGCCTGATTTCTTGCCTTCTTGATGGTCAGAATATCAGCACAGCAAAACATAAGGGATTACAATAGATTTCAGCAAAACATAAGGGATTACAATAAATTTAAGCATAATTGCAGCTAAGATATACCATATCGTCTAATCCTCCCCCTCAAGTTGGAGCATGGATGTTCAAAATGCCGAACTTGCTGAGTAGTTTGTGGAACTGATCACGTCCTAATGCTTTGGTAAAGATATCAGCCAATTGGTGATGTGCAGGAGTGTAACTGGTGACAATGGCCCCAGAGTTGATATGTTCGCGAATGAAATGACAATCGATCTCAATGTGTTTTGTTCTTTCGTGGAAGACTGGATTGGCAGCAATATGAAGAGCTACCTGATTGTCGCAATAAAGTTGCATGGGATGTGTATGAGTAATGCCAAGATCATGAAGTAAAGTGCGTAACCAAACCAATTCACTGACTGTTGCTGCCATTGATCGGTATTCAGCCTCAGCCGAAGATCGTGACATGGTAGCTTGCTTCTTGGTTTTCCAAGACAATGGCGATGAGCCTAACATTGTAATGTAACTAGTAGTTGAGCATCGAGTAATAGGACAACTCGCCCAATCAGAGTCAGAATAAGCCTTGATAATAAGATCACTTGAAGCAGAAAGAAATATTCCTTGACCAGGAGAGGACTTGAGATACCGTAGTACTCTCATAGCTGCATCAAAATGTGCTTGGCGTGGCTCATGCATGAAATGACTGAGAATATGTATGGCATAAGTGATGTCTAGTCGTGTGATGGTGAGATAAATGAGTCGTCCAACTAGCCTTCGGTATTGTGCAGGATCAAGAAGAAGAGAGCTGGAATCATTTGCAAGTTTATGTTGTTGCTCCATAGGAAAGTGGACAGGTTTTGCACCAAGCATGCCAAATTCTTGCAATATGTCCAAAGTATATTTTCTTTGGCAAAGAAAAATACCCGAAGGTGATCTTGCAACTTCAATTCCCAAGAAATATTTCAACCTACCAAGATCTTTAATATGAAAGCAAGAATCAAGGTAATGTTTAAGAGAAGCACACTTAGTCAAATCATTACCTGTGATGATAAGGTCATCCACATATACTAATACTACCAAAAAACTTGAACCTTGAGTAAAGGTAAAAAGAGAATAATCTGCTATGGATTGTTGAAACCCATATTGTTTGAGAGCTGTAGAGAATTTGTCAAACCAGCTACGAGAAGCTTGCTTCAGACCATATAAAGATTTTTGAAGTTTGCAAACTCTTTGATCATTCTTAGTGCTAAAGCCTGGTGGTAGTTTCATATAAACTTCCTCATGCAAGTCTCCATGTAAGAATGCATTATGAACATCCAATTGATGAAGTTCCCAGCCCTTGATAGCAGCCACAGCCAAGAGACATCGAACTGTAGTGAGCTTTGCTACTGGTGCAAATGTCTCATGAAAATCCAACCCTTCAACTTGTGTATAACCCTTAGCCACCAAGCGTGCTTTGTAGCGTTCAATAGTCCCATCAGCATGATATTTAATTTTATATATCCATTTGCAACCGATTGCCTTCTTTCCGGGAGGTAGAGACACAATTTTCCAAGTTTGGTTATGTTCGAAGGCGGCTATTTCTTTGGACATTGCTTCTTTCCAATTTGGATCATGGATAGCTCAAGCAAAGGTTTGAGGTTCTTTATGAGCTGAAACAGCAGCTAGAAAAGCTTGGTAAGAACTAGATAAAGAGCAGCAAGATATGAAATTGGAGATAGGATATGGTGTACCTAAGGAAGTGATGGTTGGTTGAGATGAAGAGGAATTTAATACCTGAAATGAGAGGCATAAGTAATCATTTAAATGTTTTGGTGCTTTTCAAATTCTTTGTGGACGAGAGGTATGTGGTTGATCTTGTGGATTTTGTGATGAAATAGTTTTTGAAGGTGTTGGTATAGAGGAACTTGATATATTAGTGGGACTCACAGAGGGTGCTTCTTGTGGGGCATCAATGATTTGCATGCTTTCAATATTATTTGAAAGGTCTACCGTTAGGGAATTTTCTACATTTTCAATGATAGGTAAAGGAATAACAACAGAATCACTTTCAAAGGTAGTGTGTGGTATTGAATGAAAAGGAAAATTATTTTCATAAAATACAACATCTCTTGAAGTGAAAATGCGTTTGGTGGACAGATCATACACTCGATACCCTTTCTCCCCATGAGGATACCCAACAAAAATACATCGAATGGCTCTAGGATCAAATTTATTAGTTATGAGAGAATGGTTGTGAGCATAACAAAGGCAACCAAAAACACGTAGATGTGAATAAGTGGGTGTTTTGGAAAATAATATTTCATATGGTGTTTTACCATGTAAAAGAGGTGTAGGGGTGTAGTTAATAAGATAAGCAGCAGTGAGCACACATTCACCCCAAAAAGACAGAGGAAGATTTGCTTGAAATCTTAAGGCACGAGCCACATTTAAAACATGACGATGTTTTCGCTCAACAATGCCATTTTGTTGTGGTGTGTCAACACAGGATGTTTGGTGTAGAATGCTATGATCTTGAAAAATTTTTGCATATGATCAGAAGTAAATTCAGACCCATTATCAGACCTAATTTGTTTGACATCTTGTCCATATTGGGTTTTAACCATTTTACAAAACATGATCATATAATCATAAGCTTGAGATTTGAATTTAAGAAGAAAAACCCAAGTTGCCCGAGAACAATCATCTACAATGGTAAGAAAATAGTGGGCACCAGAATGAGAAGGAGTGTTGTATCTACCCCACAAGTCACAATGAATTAAAGCAAAACAAGAATCTGCTCTTTTATTTGAAATAGGAAAAGAAATTCGTGTTTGTTTAGCACGATGACAAACATCACAACAATCACCAACTGTTTTTGAAGTAGGAATTAAATTAAAAGGAAGAGAAGATAAAATTTTGTAAGAAACATGACCAAGTCTTTGATGCCACACTTTAGAAGATGGGTGATGAGCAGCTTGGTTCGCTTGAGGAGATGTGTTATACGTAGCATGGTGAATGAAGGAGGCACCAAATGGTTTCAGGTGGTAAATTCCATCTTGCATATCACCCTTGCCAATCAGCTTCCTCGAGGTGAGGTCCTGTAAGACACAAAAGGAGGGAAAAAATATCACTGCACAATTTAATTGTTTGCTCAACTTGCTGACAGAAAGTAGGTTGCAAGAGAATTCTGGGATGTATAGAACATCTCGAACAACCATATCTGAAGATAGAGAAACATGACCAACGCCAGCAATAGAGACACTTGAGCCATTCGGTAAAGAGGCAAATAAATGTGAAGGAATAGGGTTGCTAGCAATCAAGTTAGATTTAGTGGATGTCATGTGATCAGAGGCTCCACTATCAATTATCCAATTAGAAAGAGGTTGAACAATCTTACCAGACAGTGTCTCAAGATGTTCTGGCTTTTCAGGTTTGAGTAGCATGATTAATTGGTCATATTGATCCTGTGTAAGGCCTGCTATTGGACTGGATGTTGAAGTGGCATTACTGGTGATTGAAGTAGTAGAATGGACTTGTGCATGATGTGCTTTATGAAGTGATGGACTTCTAGTATTGCGGTTGTTGCAATGTGGTCTACCTCTTGCTGCCCTGTTTGAAGGACATCCACAAGTTCAAAACATTGACTTTTGCTGGTCTGTCAGCCTATTCATTATCCAGTTGTACTGTTTAATATTTTTGCAGTTAACTTATAACTGAAAAAAATACAAGCCATTCTATCATAGGTAATCTAGGAGAAAGGTTAATCTAGGTAGGGTCTTCCCATTATTTATAGGTCTTTATTTGTTTGTGAGTGCATAAATGACTTTTGATATTTGCATTCCATGTTCTTTTTCCTTGCACATTAGAGGAAATTTGTACTTTACATATTCCTGGGGTGATAAAAGCCAATAGTTTTTGGTTTAGATTTACATTTTTCCACAACATTTTTCCACAAAGGATGTGAAATAATGTTGTTGGATAAATAATATTATAAGGAGAATTTCTTGTAATGTTGCAGCATAGAAGTGATCATCCTGTTAAATAATATTGATGGGCTTTGCCTTTAAGTATAAAAATCTTCCTATAATTGCATCATAAATGAATCTTAAAAGTAATACCCCAGTGAAGTAGAAAAATATCTGAAAATTGATGTCTTAAAACTTTCTTGTTGCTTTAACAGCAATTAACTGATTTGGGCAGTTTGGTAACTTGACTTTATGGTTTTGACAAAGTGAATTTGTTCCTTTCTTGCGAAATATGGATTCAGGGGAAAAGATATTAATTGGTGATCATTGACACTCGACAGAAAAGTTCATCATTAATTATCATTTCACTAATTGTTTAGTTGGACCAGGCCTAAAGTGATAAACCTAAATCTTACTCTTATTGGGTCAACTGGATAGCCATCCAATCCAATATATTTCCAGTGAGTTTTTCAAAAATTGATAAATGTGACAGATAAAGGCATCTGAGTCATATATCAACATTTTTTGCAACAAAAATTAACAACCCGCCACGTATGGATGCAGTTTGCCTTTGAATGTCAAGCTGAATATTTTTTTTTTCATATTGTTATCAGGTTATTGACATGAGGACTGTACTTTAAGTTCAATGCATATGAACGGGAAAGTTGAGTGCTTGATCATTTGTAAGCAGTGTTACCATGCCAAAGCTCTTGCTCAAAATGAAATCAGTACCAAGTCTCCTACCACTCTGTTGCCTTTGCAAGGACGAGACTGTCACAATGCACCAGCAGTGTCCAAGGGCCTGCAGGTTAAAAGTTCTATTCAGCCCATGCTACCATTGGCCTCTGTCAGAAGTAAGGAAAATTCTATCAGAATTTAGAAAGGAAGCTCTGATACGAAGTAGTCAGGTTCTCTTTTTGGCTCAGTGACGAAGTGAAGCAAGTTGTGTAACTGGGGGGTTATATGGAGGAAAAAGAATAGTGATGAAACTAGAATTGATTTCAGGCGTGTAGAGGTGGCAAACGGGCGGGCTCAGGCAGGTTCGGTCCGGGTTTTTTCGGTTATGGATTTTTTCGGTTACGGGTTTTCTCGGTTTCGGTTTTTCTCGATTTCGAGTTTTTTCGGTCTCGAGTTTTTTCGGTTTCGAGTACTTTCGGTTTCGGGTATTTTCAGTTTCGATCCGGTTTCAAGTTCGGTCCGGTTTTAATCGGGCAGGTTTAGCGGGCTTAGTCAAATTATTTTAAAATTTTATAAATTATAAGTATTTTTATAATTTTAAATGTAATAATTAATTTAATTTTATATAGTTAAATAAAAATATAATAGAAATGCTAAATTAAGTTAAAATTTAATAAATAATTATATAAATTTAAATTTTTACATTTTAATATTTTTATTATTTGACAATTATTATTATTTTTTTTAATTTCCTATGATATTCACATGTGTTCTAAAAATATATAATTATATAATAATAATTATATAAAAATTTATACTCTTAATAATAACTTATTGAGTTATTGTTTTTTTTTAGGTCAACATTGGGCCATTGGAATTTAGACACTCTTAGTTCAATAAATTTCTTTTTTTTCTTACTTTGTTTTATTAGCTTTTTTAATAATTATATTATATTTTTAATAAAATTTTAAGTTTTCAAGAATTTTTTTACATTTATTTTGTCTTTTAAATACCAACATAATTAGTAATTAAATTAAATCTAATTGCATAACTAGTTAACTAATTGTTCAATTATAATGTTGAATAAGATTATAGTATACATTAAAAAAATACTTAATATTATGAATAATTGATCAATTAATTACCTCAATTTTATATTTATTTTGTTTTTGGTTTGTACATAAATCATAATATAACATTATTATATTAAATATAATCGTACTCATACATATTAATTAATCAAATATCTCATTAAAAATTTAGAACGTCAAATTAAACAAGTTATATACACCAATTAATTTTATAAAGACCACCATCAATCTGATATATATATATATATATATATATATAAATACATACACGTATTTGACAAAATTTACTAATTTTATATCATAAATGGTAAAAAAAAGTCAATTATTCTCTTTTTCTTTTCTAAATTAACTTGCAAAATATTTAATTTACCATAATAAATTGAAATAAGATTGAAAGTAATTGGCAACTTATCATATATGGTATAATTATTAATCTTATAAAGACCACCATCAATATGATATATATATATATATATATATATATATATATATATATATATGTTTAAATACATAATTGATAATTTACTAATTCTTCTATCATAAACTTGGAAGAAGAGATCAAGTATTATTATTTTTCTCTAAATTAGCTTGTACAATATTTAATTTACTATAATTAGATAAATTAATAGTATTTACATTTTCAATAAAGTAATTAAAGTTTGTGAATAAAACACATCTGAAGATTGAAAATTTTTTTAACTAAAAAACCTAATATTTATAACAAATGCAAATATCTAAACTACAGACATTTAAAATATTTGTAATGACTTGGTATAGCTAAAATTATTAAATATATTCTTATTATGCATACTTTGTTATAATGTTTGTTAAATGATAAATTTAACATCATTCCACTCAAGCTTAAAAAGCACCAATTGTTTTGATTATGAATAATGCTTAAAATGCCCTAATTTAAATCAATGATGAACACTCTTAATTTAAATCTTATCTTGCTTTCATGCTTGTATAAATATAAATTATAATTAATCAATCATAATTAAGAAATATGTATATGTTAAAATATACTTGAGGTTAATATTTATAAATGATGAATCATTAGTAGCTATAGTGTTTAATGAAGTTTAATAGTCTCAAATATATAAAAAATTACATTTAGCTAATTTTAAATAAACTTTAATTGTCTCTAGCTTGACAAAATTGGATATATAGTTTATAATAGCCAAATTGATTGTGGAAAATAATTTTACGTTATATTATTTTAATAAATATAATGTGATTCCTTAGAAAGAAAAGCTATAATTATATTAATTGAACAATATTTATAAATTTTGCTGAATGTAGAAGCACATTTTACATTTGTCATTAAAAAAGTAGAAGGGTCCTATAATTTAAAATTAACGGTTGCAGCAAGAATATTTATTATATTACAATTAATTAATGAAAAAATAAAAATAAAAAAATTTAAAAACAAAATTATTATTTTCATTATTATTTTTTTTAAATTTGTAATTTTTTATTGCAATTATTTCTTGCCGTTTATCATATTTTTATTTATTTATTTCAGAATTTAAATTATTTTATTAAAAAAAATTTTGGCGGTAAAAGACTATTTCAATTACAGAAACTTAACGCCTTACAAAACTTAACCTCAACCTTTCCCTTTTTTATCCCATCAACACAATGACACTATTTGCTTCTTTGACGGCTTGACCCTTCTCTGTGAATCTCTCAAACCCGCTCATCCTCTTCTTCTTCCCCAACCCAAGCTAATCCCTTCTCTCAAAATCTTTTTCCTCTTCTTCTTTTACCCAGACCCCTGCTCTTGAATCTCTGATTCCTTTTCTTCGCTGGAATCCAAGCTAACTATTTTATAGCTTGCAAGTTGCTTTTTGAGGTTAATTGAGAAGACGAAAACCCGAATGAAATTAATTTCTTGTCAATATGAATGCTCTGGACTTGTCCAACGAAGGTAGTCTTTCGATTTCACAATAACTTCCATGACAAAACATTGTTTAGGGGATTTAGTTTTCTGCATATGCTTTTCTATCAGTATACTTGATGTTGCTTGTATTGGAATGAAGCCAGAGCTGACAGTGAAGGCATCGATTATTTATTAAACTGTGAACTATGTTTTTCTTGTTTTATATGGCACTGTTGTCTCACAGTATAATATATAATTGGGTGTTTAATATTACAGCTTTGATTTGGATAATGGACCAAAAGCTGCTGAGTTTATTAAGGTTTGTTGAAACTATGGGCTTTCTTGTGCTCTGATGTTTCATTTGTCAGTTTTTAACTTCGATCACTGTCTATTTGGGGTTTTCTTTGTTTAATTTCGATTACTTACATTTGTTTATGTTAGACATTTGGGCTTACATTGTCTCATTTTTCTATGAATGTACTTTAAGGCCTTCATTAATGACCCATTAATGCACAGCAATATCATCAATGATAGGGTTCGTATTACTCAAGTGTCAAACTATAGTCCCCATTTTGGTATATACTTCTAGATCAGCAAAGATTAATATCAGCAAAGAAATTGATACTTTAATATTGTATATGATTGTAACACATGGATAACATAGTATGCATATTCTAATGTATATGAAATTCTAAGTTATCTATGCTCTATGCTCTTCAATATAGTTTGTATTATTTGAACATATATTGTTTTGCTTGAGTATATCAGCTGATGTTCTCTTTGATCTTCAGCACTGTATAGCTTGAATGTAGAGTGGTGTTCCATTACTTCTATAGCACTGGATACTGGATCTATACTATTGTAACATCTTATTGGTATGCTTATAAAATTAGTGAATAGTTCTATGCAATTCTTTATTTAGATCATAAGTATATTCAGACATTTAGAATTTCAAAGATGGTTTTGCTGCTAATATATGTCCAATTCTTCTTGCTCCAAAATATCCTGCAAGGTTTTCCTTAATCTTACCTTTTTTGGTTCCCATTGCTAATAAAATTTTTCAAAACAAATAGTTAATCACTGTTGTTTAATAGTAGACGATTGATGTTCTATTGGTCTAAGCTGCCTGAAGGAATTTGAGAAATGTAGATGCTTAATAACTGCTAAAGCTGCTGGATCTTAGAATAGGACTAAGGCTTCAGAGATTGTGGAATTTGTTTCAATCACTTGAATCATGTATATAAGAAGAAATAACTTTAGCCCTCCATACATTGTAATAATACATTACAACTTAAAAGATCTCACAATCAATCCATACAAACAACAATCACACAACAACAAAGTGATTAAACAAATACAAAGTCAAGCCCAGGGTCCGGCATGGCGACTCAGGGGTTGACCTTGGAGGGTCAAGGTTCAACTCTTGGTTCTAAGCAAAGACCAAAGACTGCGGCAAACACTAGCAATCACACACTGAATGTTCTTGAAAAATATACAAACATAAAAAAGGAAGAAACCAGCATCTTTCCTTCTCGCCATGTATGGCAGCTCCTCTGACTCAGCCTTTTAGTCAGACATTTCCTGGAAAGATCAAAGTCAAACACAAGATAAAATTATAATTATGCTTTGACGCGATTTCTACGAAGAAAGTTTGAACAAAATTAGTTTGAAGAAAAGTTGGACAGAGAAATAGACAGAAAGAGTACCGATAACTAATCGAGATATATTCGTAGGTCGAGATGTGGGTTTAAGGCTTGAATAAAGCCGTTACAATCTTCACGTCCACAGTCTCCATGGTCTATGCGTACTAGCTCGAGATTAATCTTTTTGTGAAGTTTGGCTCTCTTAGCCTCTTCCACAACCACCACATTTCGCACCAGTTTTATCTCAAGAACCCCACGAAGGTTGTCCAAGTTTTCCAGATTATACTTATGATCTAAATAATACTTACACACTAAGAGATTACATAATTTATTCTTAAAAGATTATTATAATATAATATATAAATCATTATTATAAGATACCAAATTAGTTTATTCATGTATAAGATTATTATAATATAATAAATAATTAATTACTAATAGCTTGAATTATTAATGTCTTTTGTTTTAAAGCTAAAAATAAAATTACCACTAGCTTGATTTATAATTTTCTCTTTTAATGATGCCCAAGCTTATAAAAAAAATTGTACTTGTATTGTTTAATTTAATTACTTAACTTTTTCTAATCTTAAAAACTTGAATTTTAATTTTAAGATTAGGTTTTTTTTAATCTAAATTTAATATCTTTCTATACTTGAAACTTTAAGAAAATATAGTTTAAATTTAATTTTATTAAAAATATTTTTAATGTGTTGCACAAAATATCAAATTCAAAGTTTCAAACAAATATTGAAATTATATAATTTTTTTATATATATTTGATTTATTATTGTATTAAAATTAAAGTTTTATTATAAAATAAAAATAATAAAATGTTAAAATGATTTTTATAATAAAATCAAATGTTAAATTAATAATATATTTATTATTATAAATGCAATAAGTATAGTATTAAAGATTATTTGATATTATATATTATGGTTTTTTAAATTAATTTAATTTAATTGAATTAAAAAGATTCATATTTATTTTGCTGGTAATACATCATCATCATCAGAGCCTTTATCCCAATAGATTGGGGTAGGCTATATGAACCAATATCTAAAATCACGTTAGATCGTCCATATGTATTCTCTGCCTCCATAGATTCCTATTCAAGGCCATTTGCTCATCTAATTCTAAAACCTCCATGTCTTTCCAAACTACTTCCTTCCAAGTCTTTTTCGGTCTTCCTCTAGTCTTAACCCTTCTGTCAACATCCATAGCCTCTATTCTCCTAACTGGAGCATCTACAGGTCTACGTCTTACATGTCCAAACCAACGTAAATGATTTTCACACATTTTGTCTTCGATAGGTACCACTCGAATCATCTTACGAATATCATCATTTCTCATTTTATCCTTTCTTGTATATCCACATATCCACCGTAACATTCTCATTTCTGTTACACTCATTTTTTTGTGTATGTAGCCTCTTAGTCGCCCAACATTCACTACCATATAACAATGTTGGTCTAACAAATGTCCTTTAAAACTTGCCTTTCAACCATGTAGGAATTCCTTTATCGCACAACACACCAGTAGCACTTCTCAACTTACTCCATCCAGCCTGGATCCTATAGGTCACATCACCATCAATCTCTCCATCCATCTGTATTATTGATCCCAAGTATCGAAAATGATCCCGCTTAGGTATCGCCACCCCATCTAACTTCACTACATCATGCTCTTCCAGTCGGTTAGAACTGAATTTACACTCCATGTATTCAGTCTTCACTGTGCTTAGTTTAAATCCTTTTGATTCCAACGTTTGTCTCCATAATTCCAACTTTGTATTGATCTCCGCTCTAGTTTCCACACATAGGACAATATCATCTGCAAACATCATACACCAAGGCACCTTATCCTGGATGGATTTTGTCAGTTCGTCCATAACTACCGCAAACAAGAATGGACTCAACGCTGACCCTTGGTGTAATCCCACCGTGATAGGAAACTCACTTGTTTGCCCCCCACCTGTCCTCACATGTGTCCTTGCGCCTTTATACATGTCCTTAATTAGTTTAATATATTTCAAAGGAACTCTTTTCTTCATTAAGGACCACCAGAGTACCTCCCTAGGCACTTTATCATATGCTTTCTCCAAATCTATAAAGACCATATGGAGATCTTTACCCATTACTCGAAAGCGCTCCATAAGTTGTCTAAGTAAATATATTGCCTCCATAGTTGATCGACCCGGCATAAAACCAAATTGATTCTCCAATATCTCTACATTCTTTCTTAATCTCCGTTCTATCACTCTCTCCCATAGTTTCATCGTGTGACTCATCAATTTTATGTCTCGGTAGTTGGCGCAACTTTGAATATCTCCCTTGTTCTTATATAAAGGTACTAAGACACTCTTCCTCCATTCCTCTGGCATTTTGTTAGTGTGCCAAATCTTATTAAATAGATTTGTCAACCACCTAACTCCTACATCTCCAAGGCATTTCCAAACTTCAATTGGGATGTCATCAGGTCCAACAGCTTTTCCATTCTTCATCATCTTTAGTGCCTCTTTTACCTCTGTCTCTTGGATTCTACGCATAAAGCACCGATTTAAATCCTTAAGAGGCACCGAAATATTATCCAAAACTTTATTTTCTCCGTCATTAAATAATTTGTTAAAATAATCTCACCACCTGTCCTTAATGTCATTATCTTTAACGAGAGTTCTTTGATGCTCATCCTTAATACATTTCACGACTCCTAGGTCGCGACTCCTCCTTTCTCTTGCTCGCGCCAATCTGTATATCCTTTTCTCTCCCTCCTTTGTGTTCAACTTGTCGTAAATCTCTTTCGCAACCTTCGTCTTAGCTTCTGCCACAGCCTTCTTTGCCTCCTTTCTTGCTACCTTATATTCCGAAAAACTCTCTTCTGTATTGTTCTTCTTCAAAGCCATGTAACGCTCTCGCTTAGTCTTTATAGCATCTTTTACTACTGCAGTCCACCATGTTGCGTCCTTTCCAGTCGGCACTCTTCCGTTTGATACTCCTAATGTCTCTTTGCCTACCTCCCGAATGCATTTTGCCATCTTATTCCACATTACATTTGGGTTCTCTTCTGTTGTCCAAGCCTCTTTTTGAATCCAACTATCTCTACATGTTGTATGACAATCTTCTTTTAGCTTCCACCATCGAATCCGTTCAATTCTTTTTTGTTGGTTCCTTCGATGTCGTCTATCTATCTTCATATCTAGAACTAAGAGTCTATGTTGCGCGGTAACACTCTCACCTGGGATAACCTTACAATCCAAACATCTATGTCTATCCTTACTCCTAGTTAAAAAGAAATCTATCTGACTTGCTCTTGGTCCACTTCTAAAGGTTATAAGATGAGAATCTCTCTTCTTAAACAATGTATTTGCTAGGATTAAGTCATAAGATAAAGCAAAATTTAAGATAGCATCTCCTCCCTCGTTTCTTACACTATAACTAAAACCCCCATGTACTCTCTCAAAACCCTCTCTACTTGTACCTACATGTCCATTAAGATCACCGCCAATAAAAAGGTTTTCTCCTATGGGTACTTCTTGTACTACCTTATCTAAATCCTCCCAAAACTGTCGTTTACTAACCTCATCAAGTCCTATCTGGGGTGCATACACGCTAATGACATTCAACACCTCTTCTCCTAAAACTAGTTTAACCAAAATAATCCTATCCCCTTGTCTCTTAATCTGTACAACATCCTTATGGTACTCTTTATCTATAATGATACCTACTCCATTTCGGTCTTTATCTTTCCCTGTGTACCAAAGCTTATATTGCCAAGGTGCTATCTCTCTAGCCTTTTCCCCAACCCATTTGATCTTTTGGAGACACAAGATGTTAACCCTCCTCCTACTCATAACCTCACAAATCTCACCTAACTTACCACTAAGCGTACCTATATTCTAAGATCCTAACCTAAGCTTATGGTTATGGACTAACTTCTTTACCCACCCCCGTCCATTGTGGTGTGGGAACCTTTGCCTATTTAACACCACATCCAGGTGTCGATGTGGCGCGTCACTTCCAGGCGACGACCTAGCAACCCTTGCCCACTTTTCACTACACCCAGGCTCCGATGTAGCGTGTCGCTGTGTAGGGGACGCCCCAACGATGTTTTGATATTGGTTCATTTCATGAGATTGGACTAGTTTTTAAGGCTGGTTATCCAAACCTACCGCCACCCTCCTCCTTCACCCGGGCTTGGGATCGACTGCGTTAACTCACACAGGCAGAGTTTTTGCTGGTAATACATAATTGATAAAATTGTATAATAAATAATAATTGTTTACAAAATTTTAAACTTTTTAATTAAAAAAGTGTATCAATTATTTATTTATTTTTAAATAATAATTATATAATTATAATTCGGGTTTTCTCGGGTTATAAATTCGATTTTTTACGGGTTTCGGATCGGATCAGTCTCGATCTCGGATCGTATCGGGCTCGGGTTATGTCGGGTTCGGGTTGTGTCAGGTTCGGGTTTTTTCGGTTTCGAGTTTTTTCGGTTTCGAGCTTTTTCGGTTACGAGCTTTTTCGATTACGGGCCTTTGACTTTTTTGGTCAATTCAGGCTGGTCCCGGTTCGGTCTCGGGCGGATTCGGATGGGTTTTCGGACTCGGGCCAGTTTTTGCCACCTCTACAGGCGTGCAAACATTCTCACAAGAGGTGGTTCAAATAACCACTTTTTGGAGCCCATTTGTGAGCTGTGTGAACAATCCTATAATTCTGATCTAATGTATATTCACTGTGAAACTTGCGAAAGTACGTTGTAGATCATTACTATCATTTATTTTTTTTAATATTCTTTTATTTTTTTTGTTTATGATGAATGCTTTTTTTGCAAGATGGTACCATGCTGAAGCTGTTGAACTTGAAGAGTCGAGGATTTCTGATGTGATTGGATTCAAATGTTGCAAGTGTCGAAGGATACGAGGACTTAAGTGTCCTTTTATGGACCTTGAATTTAGAGAGCAAGAGCGCAAGAAACAATTTGGAAAGCCGCAGAAACAAGGACAAGGAAGCATAGTATTAGACTCTGATTTTGGAACTATTTCCCACTCCGAAGAGTGTAATCCTATCATTTCTATGGAGGATGAGCTTGTACTACCTGATGATCCTCTTCTTTTCTCCCTTTCAAAAGTTGAGCTAATAACATAGAACAATTAGAAAAAATTAGATGCTGAGTTGAATACTGCTTTTGGCACTAGGCTGCAGAAGTTACCAGTTAGAAGGCATGTGAAGCGGGAAGGAGAGGTGGATAGTCTTGCTGAGTGTGATCTTGGTCAAGGTGAAATATTGACATGTCTTATACTTGATGATTTTGTGGAGCCCAAGGTGGAGTCATCTATTCCTTTTGCAGAATGGGATGTTTTTGGTGATGGCCTTGGAGGCAAGCTGCTTTTTGATTATGAAAGTTTTAACTATGAGGATATGGAGTTTGAACCACAGACCTATATCTCTTTTACTGAGCTGCTAGCATCTAACGATGGTGGTCAAGTTAATGAAAATGATGCAACGGGGGATGGGCCAAGAAACCGGGAGAATGCATCTTGTTCAATTTCACAGGATGGATTCACTGCACAATGTGGAATTGATACTTATAATAATCAAGTGGAACCCACGAACTCTGTTAATGCACCTCATTGTCACGTGTCTAAAGAATGAACCTGCCCTTAAACTTTATTGTGAAATTTGTGGCTTCTTGATGGACAGTCAGTGTTCTCTTTGGGATGACTCCTCATTGTCAAAAGGCAGCTGGAGGTGTGGCCGATGCCGAGAATGGCGCTAGTCGGCTCAATGGCTTGTAAGTTTTAAGATTGTCTTCTGTATCTATACTGTTGGTTTAGTTGTTAAGAGGGAGGCAATGTGAGCCACAAGTGACAAGTTTTTATTACCATACTGGTCACTGAGGTTATGCATTGCCATTGATGGAGGAAACTCAGTCCCAGTGCCCCATCGCTGGAATTTCACAAGGCTAAAAAGGCTTCTGCATTTTCTGCAGTGGCTTTCTTTTTTATGCTCCCTTAGACCTCTTTCCTCTTATTGGATCAACGTGCTCTTTTAGAATTTAAAAAAAAAAAAAGAAGTAAAAGCCATGACCATTATTCCAAGGGTGTGCCTAACTACACCCTATCTCTTACTAGACACACCCTAAGTTAGTGCTTTTTTTTTCCAAAATTAACCACTTGTAATATTACAATTCTACCCTAACCTATCTCAGCACACCCTAAATTAGCACACCCTAGCCATAATTCATCTTCTCTCCCGTTCAACATTCTTAGACCAAACAAAACCCACTCAAAAATTGAAGTCATGGAGTATTTTGATGATAATACAAGCAAGGAATCATTCATGGATGAAGATTTAGCAGAAATGTATCATAATGCTGAAGAGGTATGTTATTATACTTGAAAACGTTGTAATTTTTTCATTTTTTGGCAAAAAATACTGGAATTCGACACTCCCAACAGTAAATTGCTGAGAGACTAACAGTTTCGTGATAGCATCTTACCGAGACTAGATAGCAGTCATGGCAGGGTGCTACCGAGAAGCATTAGTGGTCTCGGCAACACCCTGCCGAGACCACATTAGTGATCTCGGTAGCATCCTGCCAAGACCATGGTCTCTTGGTTGCCGAGACTATGTTCTCAGTTGCCGAGACCACATATATACTCTCGAAACCATGTTTAATAGTTTTTTATTTCATAATAGTTTGTTAACTAATACGTAAAAAAACTAATAATTTGTTGAATATTTGTAGGATAACAGAAGATTAATAGTTTATCAGCATTCAATGGAGTCTTCTCAATTTGATTGCACTGAGTCATTCATTACAGACAAGGTTTTTTCTACTCGAGAAGAGTTAATAACATGGGCAAGGGAGATGGGCAGAAATGTAGAATTCGTAGTTGTGATTAGAGGATCTGAACCAATAATTTTTTCAAGAAAGCCTAGATTACGACTCTGTTGTGAACAAAGTGGAAGATTTAGAGAGTTGAAAAAGAACAAAGCTCAATACACTGATAAACCAACTCGTAAGGGTGTTGGAACAAAGAAATGTGGCTGCCCATTCGAGCTACTAGGTGTGAAATTAGAAAAGGATGATGAGTGGCAAGTTCAAGTAGTAAATGGGATGCATAATCATGCACCTGCGAGACATTTTAAGGTCATCCATTTGCTGCAAGATTGTCAGTTGAGGAGAAGGATGTTGTAGCTGATATGACCAAGAACATGGTCAAACCACGAAATATTCTCATGACGTTGAAAAACAAGAATGAGAAGAATGTAAGTGTTATGAAGACTATTTACAATGCACGACATGCTTACAAATTGATTGAGAAAGCTGGTAGGTCACAAATGCAACAACTAATGAAAATGTTGAACAAGTGTAGATACATTGAGTGGCATCGGAGTGATGAGTCAATGGATGTTGTGAAAGACTTGTTTTGGGCACATCCTACCTCGGTAGACTTGTTGCATGCTTTCCCACATGTGTTGATTATGGATTGTACATATAAAACAAATAGATATCGATGCCACTCCTCGAGATCGTTGGTGTCACATCAATGAATTTGACTTTTTTGGTTGCATTTGTGTACATGGAGGCAGAGCGTTAAGAGAATTACATGTGGGCATTGCAAATGTTAAAAAGTTTAATGGTAGGTGTTGCATCACCATATGTTATTGTCACAGATCGAGAATTGGCATTGATGACTGCAGTTCAAGCAGTATTTCCCTCCGCAACCAACTTGTTATGTAGATGGCACATATCAAAGAATGTGCTTGTGAACTGCAAAAAGTTATTTGAGCGCAAGGAGAGGTGGGATGCATTCATGGCATCATGGAGTCTTCTTACATTTGTAATGAAAGAAGAAGAGTACGATAGGCATTTAAGTTCAATGCACTTGGATTACTATAGTTATCCAAAAGCACTGCAATATGTGAAGGGGACTTGGTTGGATAATTATAAGGAGCGATTTGTTGCGGCTTGGACAGATAGAGTAATGCATTTCAGTAATGTAACAACTAATAGGTACGTTTATTGTCAGCTTTTAAGTTTACGTTCATTTTCCTCAGTAATTTTTGAATTGATAAGTAATATATGTCCTAATTTCTATTGTAGAGTGGAGAGTGCGCATGCAAGGTTGAAACGACATCTCGGATCGTTGCAAGGTGATTTTGAATCATCTTAGAACGTGATCAACTCCTTGATTGAAGTGGAAGAATTATTAGAAAAAATCTGAAATTAAAGCTTTGGCCTTTGAAGTGGAGGCAAATCTTTTAAATCAATAAATCTAATCCGAAATTTCCTTTTTTTTGGTGTTCTGGTGGGTATATTGTTAACTCCTCCGCCTGCCTTTTCTTTTGTGCCATGCTACGCATTTACTTGGCTATACATTTTTGCTTTTATCATTTAGTCTTTTATTAGTTACTACTTCTTGAATTTTGATTATTTTCGGCCTGTTTTATCTTTGCCATTTATTTGTTCTCATGTACATTTGATTTTCTCTTGTCCTTCCCTCGCAGGTTCTTTCATTTTTGTTCTTTCGCTGCTTTGATTTGTCCACTGCTGCGCTGTCGTCATTGCTCATTCCTCTTTGTTGTGGTCGTTGCATATCTTGTCTCTTACATGTTACTACTTGCATGTTTTGCAGCATACAAGTTTTAAACATTCATACATTTTTATTCTTTTCGATTTACTTTTTTATGTTAATGAACATGAACTCTTAGTCCTTATTTTAAATTTCCCTTATTTGATCTTCGGGTATTGCCTAGTAATATTTTAACTAAATAGAAAATGATCACAGATTCTTCTAATCCAATAATCCGTGGAAGGTCCAAATATTCAGCCCAATCTTAAAATAAATGCTTACAGCCTAACCTTATTCAATGCAACCCAGAGGCCCAGTATACACATACAAAAAATCTAAAGCCCGAAAGAAAGAATCAAGTGAACCGAGCATCTCCCATCAATTACAACTTTTTTTTGTATTTTTTATTTTATAATTGCTGGTAGAGGTGCAATTATTTGATCTCGAATTCAAATATTATAATATGTTATAAATTTTTTTTAATCATTCAATCAAAAAATTATTATAGAAGTGATGTTATTTGGACTCGGATCCAAATTTTATCAAATTTTATAATATGTTATAACTATTTTTTAATTATTTCATTACGAGGTTGTTGGCATAGCAAGAATTTTTTTTGGCTCATAGAAATTTTGGTTTTGATTCAGAATTTTCCCCTTTTTATAGGAGGAATAAGATTAATGATAATCAGTCTATTTACTTTAAAATTTAGGGGTTTAGGGTTTATTATAAATTCTGTTATTTTAGTACTCTTTTTTCATATAGAAGACAAACAATTAGACATTACAAATCTAAAACCAAGTTTTTTAGACTGCATATTATGGTAGTGGTTTTAGGACAATTATAGGTCAGTGACGCATTATAATTGAATGAGAAATCAAATCATGCACCCAAAGAGGGTAAAATTGAATTAAAAGAAATGTGGTCAAATTTATCATATTATATATATATATATATATATATATATATATATATATATATATATATATATATATAAGTAAATTTAATCATTTCAAGCTTATCTTCTTCATTTTTTGCTCTTAGAATCAACATTTTGCCAACTTACCAAAATTTATTCACATTTTTAGTACCTTTGCTGTATAATATGTAATCACTTACAATAAAAATCAGACACATGATTTTAATTCTATGGCCACCACTGCTGTAATAAATTATTTTTTAAAATTCAAAATCAAAATTCTAGAAAACACTAACACCAACAGATAATAAATAAATTTCCAATATTAATAATATCTCATAATTATAATAAAAATAAAAAATAATCGTAAAAGTTGCAAAATAAATTAGATATATATATATATATATATAATTTGGTAAATCAAAAGATACCCCTTCCATTAATTAGTAAATAAAAATAAATTATATAATAATAACTTTATTTTATCATTATTTTCTCTTAAAAACCTCACAAATAATTAATAACTTAAAACTCTGGCCAATCTCGAAATATATGAAAGGGTTTTCTATCCACACCCTATTCACTAGGCATGCCCTATTTGCTACCCCCACCTTAACCCCATAAATATTTTGCTACTTACACCCAACATCTCAACATTTCATCCCATTCTACCCCTCCCTAACCCATGGCACACCCAAAGTTCACTCCAAAAACAGTTTCCAAACTCTCTCATTTCCTCAAATCCTTCCCAAATCGTTGAGTTTTTGAAGTAAATATGGCTTCTATTTTCAATTATAAATGTTATATGTTTTATATTTTTTCATTTAAACGAAATAAATGTGAAAATTTTGATAAAAACATATAGGGGCCCGATTCTGCAGCTCACGGTAATGAATTGCAGCAAGCATCTAGCTTGCACGGAATCTTTCGCAACACTAAAGTGTCGCGACCGTGGTAGTCTAGTGGCACTAAAGTGCCGCGAATATGGTAGTCTAGCGGCACTAATGTGCCACGAGACAAATCATGTCTCAACACGAAGGTGCCGCGAGAGTTTTAGTCTCACGGCACTAGCCTTGTGATCTCGTGGCATCCTGGTGCCGCGAGATTGTGAGGCTCACGGCACCCTGGAAAATAAATAATTAAAATAAAAAAAATTTAGTTTAGATTAAATTTAAGTTATATTTTATTTTTAGTTTAGATTATATGTGAAATAGATTAAATTTAATTTATTTTTTAGTTTAGATTAAATTTAACTTATTTGCTATTTTTAGTTTAGATTATATTTAACTTAATTTTTATTTTTAGTTTAGATTAAATTTAACTTATTTACTATTTTTAGTTTAGATTATATTTAACTTATTTTTTATTTTTATTTTAGATTATATGTGAAATAAATTAAATTTAACTTATTTTTTAGTTTAGATTAAATTTAACTTATTTGCTATTTTTAGTTTAGATTATATTTAACTTAATTTTTGTTTTTTTTATTTTTAGTTTAGATTAAATTTAACTTATTTACTATTTTTAGTTTAGATTATATTTAACTTATTTTTTTATTTTTTTTATTTTTATTTTTAGTTTAGATTATATTTAACTTATTTTTTATTTTTAGTTTAGATTAAATTTAACTTATTTTGCATTGTTAGTTTAAATTATATGTGAATTGGTTAATCGGAATTAAAATAGTTTTCTTCTGTGTTTATACAGATGCCACCACGTACACGAGGAGTGGGGTCATCTAGAGGTGAGAGGAAGAGACGTGTTGAAGTGTCAGTGGATCTGAGATGGGTACCCACTGCGTCTGAGAGGAGGAGATGAGCTCTTGAGGCAGCAGCTGTTGAGGAGAGACAGGAGCCAAGTACATCTAGTGATGTACCAACCGTGGCGCAAAGGCAGCAGCTGTGGCGCCGAGGCACAGAGGAGTACCTTTGGTAAGGCAACAGCTGCGGCGCAGAGGCAGCTGCGGAGTACATCTGGCGAGACACCAGCTATGGCGTAGAAGGAGCAGCTGAGTACATCTGGTGTGGCACCAGTTGTTGAGCAAGCTAGTACATCTAGTCAGGCAATTGCTTCTACTGGATCTTATCCTGGTGGTCCAGTTGATACATCCCCACTAGTTAGTTATGGATCACATGTTGCTGCAGCTATTTGGCAGCAAAAGGTATAAGTGAACTTCATTATATATTTATTATAATGTAAATTAGAATTAATAATATGACCATTATTTATTTGGTCTTGTTACAGGAGCGAGAGGAGTTAAAAGTTATTAATCACAGTTCTAAAGTTGATACATGGTTGTTAGATCAGAGTCGATCACGCATCCGTTCTAGGATTGCACGATCAGGGTTGGTTCCATTGTTGCGGTGTAGTTATGTTACGTGCAACAAGACCATTATTACCGCATTTACCGAGAAGTGGCATCCAGAGACAAACACAATTCACATGCCTTTTGGAGAGATGACCATCACTCTAGATGAAGTGTCTTCATTGCTTGGCATCATCATGGTCAGGAGGACTATATCTTTCGATACTGTCTCCATTGACGAGGCAAATAGAATGTTAGTGCAGTTACTTGGAGTGAGTGAAGAAAAGGCAAAGGAAGAGTCGACTACCACTAGAGGACCACAGGTTAGGATGCAGTGGCTGAAAGATACGTTTTGGATGGTTTTCGACTCTGATAGCAAGGAGCAGATAGAGTACGCGACTCGCGCATTGTTATTATTTCTACTTGGCTGCACTCTATTTGCTGATAAGAGTGCAACGCGAGTACCAGTCGCGTACTTATCTTTTTTGGAGGATCTTACTACCGTTGGTGAGATTGCATGGGGTGCAGCTTGCCTTGCTCATATGTATAGACAGTTGGGCGAGGCTAGTAGAGTGGAGTGCCATTCGATAGCTGGTTATATGACATTGCTTCAGGTATTTAATATTTATTTAATAATAATAATATTTGTTGACTCTACCGAGAGGGGGATGAATCCGTTTTTCTAGTTATTTCTAATTTTCCTAACTCTTAATGCACAATCAAAGTCAAATAAACAACAATGAAATAAATGCAGTAAATAAGAGTAAGGGAAAGAGAAGCAAACACAAGTTTTATAGAGGTTCGGCCAATCTCTTGCCTACGTCCTCTCTCCTTGAACTCCTTGTCAAGGTTTTGATTCACCTCTTCCTTGAGAATGCTTACAAACCACTTGAAGGTGTGGCAAGACCTCTTACAATTTCTCTTGAGACTTCAGAAATCTCCTTCTAATCCTCTACCCTTGTAGTATTCCCACACTCTACAATATCAGACCTTACAAGAATAGCTCACCCCTTTGAATATCTGATTTTTCAGTGAATGTGTGAAGAACACAGAAAACAATCTCACAAAATAGAGTTACAATAAAGATTTTTAGATTTCAGTTTCTCTCTTGAAGCTTGAATACTTTGGAATGCTTGTTCTGCCTTCAAACTTCAAAAATGCCTCTATTTATAACCCATCAAACGAATGGAACAGTTGGTGAAGCATTTAATGCAAATCTTCCCGTTGAAACCCTCAAAAACTAGCCGTTGGTGTCAGGTCTCGTGCGAAGGGATCGATCCTGCTACAGTAGGGATCGATCCCTTTTCTCCAGAATGTTTTCCAACTTTTTCCCGGATGGTTCAAGAGCATTCTGCCAATTTGGGATCGATCCTACTACAGTAGGGATCGATCCCTTTTGTCCAGTACACCATCCTGCACTTAATTTGCTGCAAAGTTTAAGGCTTTTGTGATTTTAAGTCAGTTCAAAATCTTCTAACACTTTTCTAAGAGTATTTACTGACCTTTTTCAATTGAAATCGCAATCCAAGACTTTGTTAAAATAGTTTCAATCATTGAGTTCATTCAAAGCAAATTTACTTGTATAAAAATCATTTCTAAGCTTGCTTGAGTTTTGTCATTTTCAAAATACTTGTCAATTTAAAGCTAACAATCTCCCCCTTTTTGATATGACAAAACTTAAGGTAAATTTGCTTATATGTTTGAAAATTGAGGTTACTTAATTTTTGAAAAACATTACTCCCCCTCAATATTTGCTCCCCCTCAATTTAATATTTGCTCCCCTTCAATTTAATACAAGTTTACCACATGAATTCTCCCCCTTTTTGTCATAGCAAATGAAGAAACAGAACAAATAGCACGGGGAAATGGTTAGTGGGATAAGTCAATTTAAAGCAATAAGGGTATACCAATGATAAGCAGAAAAAGCAATAGCATTGGTAATGAAATAAAGAGAAACAAAGATCAACCCAATGTCCTGAACGCACAATGAATGTCAGAACAAGACATAGTCATTAACATAAAACCACTAGAAAGCATAACTAGCAATGTCATTAACATAGTCATAGACATAGTTACAAAAGGTTCAAAACATATCACATCAGTGCAGAGATCTAAGAAAGTTCAGACAATGAAACACTAAAGCCGACAGAACACAGCAAAGGATAAAACACCAAGGCCATAAGCATAGCAAGGTAAAAGCGCATCCCACATGACAATCACAATCAGCGCCGAGGAAACGTCTTGTAGTATTGGTCCATGAAATCCTAGTGCTGCATACGAACATCTTGGATTTCATCATACATGATAGCTTGAGTGTCCTCGATCTGATCAAGTCGCTGAGTGACGTCTTGCTGGAAATTTTGCTGAGAGGTGTTCATTTGTTGAAGCATGAGCAGGATCTGGTCAAGAGAAATTGATGTGGAGCCGGAAGGTGCAGAAGATGTGGCTGCTGCAGGTGCGTCAGCTGCGTCCTCTCCTTCTTCGCCAACTTTTGCCGGAGCATGTTCAGGAGATGCAGGCGGTCCATGAGTCTTGACCCATTCGAGTGAGTCGCCCCGTTGACGTTGATACCACCCAAGGTTATGAAGAGTGGCGACGTTGATTGTGGTGCTGGGGTCCGGAAGGACACCGATTTCACAGGAACAGTCAACGCCACGAAAGTGCAAGTAAAAGGCGAGAGGTTGAGGGAAGACAATGGTGTGGACCTTGCCACGAACAATCTTCACCCAGTCATGAAGTATAAAGTGTATGAGGTCTGGTTGTTCACCGTCAGGTTCATGAAGATGATGAAGCCAAAAACGATCAAGTTTGCGAAGGTGAGAGTATCGGGTGCCAAGAGGGCGGAGATTCCATGAGATGATGATATGGAGGAGGCGTGCGAAGACAGGAAGGTCACTTGCACGATTATCGATAATGGGAAACGCTAAGGGGACATCTATATTTTCATAGATATTACCACTGTCAGGAAGGCTAAAAGCAAGGGAAAGGGATTGTGTGGTCAGTTCAACAGTTTTGCCCATGACATAAGAGCTAATCCCTACAACCGTACAGTCATCATTAGGATCATAGATGATTTCGGCATTGGAAAAGAAGGCACGAATGATGTTTGCCGAGACCGGAGTATTGATTTTGAGGAACTGGGTCCAGCGATATTCATTAAACTTGGCGAGGTAAGGAAAATTAATTGATTCGAGGAAATCGAAATCAATAGGACGCCAATGCTTAATGGGCATATTTGCAAAGTTTGCTAGAAATTTGGTTTTCTCATTAGCATGGCGAAAGCATCGATTAAAGGTGGTTGGTATGGAGGAAGAGGAAGTGGAAGCACTAGTTTTGCGTTTTTGAGCGGTATGCTTAAGCTTAGGAGCCATATGGAGTAAGAAAAAGATAGAAAATTTCGTTGAGAACTTTTATCGAACAGGTGGTGGGCACAAGTTTGGTGAGCTATGGATGAGTATGTGGGAGAGATATGATCTAACCAACAGCAGATAATCACAGCAGACAATACATAGAACAGATATGACAAGGAAATACGGATTAAGAACTACAAAAAAGCTAAGTATAAACTCTAGAAAAGAGACAAGTGCCAAATGAAGGGAAAAACTAGATGGAAATGAAAACAATGCAAGATATGCAAATGGGTAGTCAAGACATGATAAAAGAAACGAGAAATGCAAGAAAAAATTAATGAAAAATGTGAGAAAAACTTACAATTGAAATGTTGGGTGAATAGTAACCATGGTGTGGAAAAAGAAGGAAGAGAAGAAAATAGGAGATTTGGTCAGGAAATGAGGAGGGGAAATGAAAAAGAGAAAGAAATGAGGAAGATTAGTGAAAGAATGAAGCGATTTGGTGTAGAAATGAGTGAGATCTAGAAGTTTTGGATGAGAGGAAATGGGGAACGGCGTGGAGAGGAGAAGAAGAAGGTGTATAGTTGGAAAGGAAGGAGGGCCTGATGTTTTAAAAGAAGCGCGAAGTCAATTCTGTTACGAGGGATCGATCCCTACTGTAGAGGGATCGATCCCTTTTAGGCAGAATGCTTCCCATCACCTAGATTTTTGGCCTGATAGACTGGAAAATCAATCCTATTCGAGAAGAATTGTCTCCTTAGTCACTGGCCTCATTCATGATGCATAAAAATGATTTGAAAACAAGGAAACTTATGCATTTTTACCATCTTAAGATCAAAGTTTGATTGTTTTCACTTGAGATGCAGGAAATGAGATTGAAAACTGCAGAAAAAGTGCGGAAAACTGCAGCAAAGTGCAAAAAATTGCATAAGTATGCAGAACCAATAGGTGAACATGGCTGTGATAGTGTCTTAACATTAGAAATGTGTTTTGGCAAATGAAAGAAGTTTAACATGATCAAAACACACACAAATCAACAGTTCAATTTCAAAAAGTTAAGAACATGAACAATAACATGGTAAATTAAGGTCATGAATTGCAAGTGGAAATGATATGCTCCAAATTTCTTTCTTGCAATCATATCAAACCAACTTAAGTCATTCATTCAACATCAAATCAATTCAAGGAGCATTCATAATGCCTAATTCACCTCTAAGAGTGCAAAATCTCTCCTTGTCCAAGGGCTTTGTGAAAATATCAGCTAATTGGCGTAAGGTGTCCACATACTCTAGAATTATGTCTCCTTTTTGCACATGATCTCGTATAAAATGATGTCTAATCTCAATGTGCTTGGTTTTAGAGTGTTGGATGGGATTTTTTGTAAGATTGATGGCACTAGTGTTGTCACACCTAATGGGAACTTGGTTCATTTCTATTCCATAGTCTCTCATTTGTTGCTTAATCCATAACACTTGAGCACAGCAACTTCCGGAAGCTATATATTCAGCCTCAATTGTGGATTGAGCTACACTATTTTGTTTCTTAGAGAACCATGAGATGAGCCTACTTCCTAAGAATTGGCATGTTCCCGATGTGCTTTTCCTATCCACTTTGCATCCACCAAAATCTGCATCGGAATAAGCATGGAGATCTAGTGTAGAATCTTTAGGATACCAAAGTCCTAAGGAGGAAGTGTCTTTGAGGTATCTAAGGATTCTTTTTACTGCTTGTAGGTGTGATTCTCTAGGGGATGACTGAAATCTAGCACACAAGCATACACTAAACATTATATCGGGTCTACTAGCAGTTAAATATAGCAATGAGCCAATCATAGACCTATATAGTTTAGTGTCTACACATTTTCCTCCTTCATCCTTATCAAGCTTAATATTTGTGCTCATATGTGTAGAGAAAGGTTTAGATTCATCCATTCCAAATCTTTTGAGCAAATCTTTAGTGTACTTAGCTTGATTTATGAAAATACCTTCTTTACATTGTTTAACTTAAAGTCCTAGAAAGAAGGTTAATTCACCCATCATACTCATTTCAAATTCACCTTGCATTAGCTTTGAGAAATTTTTGCACAATGACTCATTTGTAGATCCAAAAATGATATCATCGACATAAATTTGAACTACTAATAAGTCATGACCCTTAGATTGAATAAACAAGATTGTGTCTACCTTTCCTCTTGTAAAACCTTTTTCGATTAAAAACTTTGAAAGTCTTTCATACCAAGCTCTAGGAGCTTGTTTTAATCCATATAAGGCTTTTGAAGGTTTGAAAACATGGTTAGGAAATTTTGGATTTTCAAAACCGGGAGGTTGCTCAACATAAACCTCTTCGTTTATATAACCATTTAAGAAAGCACTTTTTACATCCATTTGATATAACTTAAAATCCTTATAGCATGCAAAAGCAAGTAGCATCCTAATGGCTTCTAATCTAGCTACCGGAGCATAGGTTTCATCATAGTCTATCCCTTCTTCTTATCTATATCCTTGAGCCACTAACCTAGCCTTGTTTCTAACAATAATGCTATTTTCATCCATCTTATTCTTGAATATCCATTTGGTTCCAATGATGGGATGATCTTTAGGTCTTTCTACTAATGTCCACACTTTGCTTCTCTCAAATTGATTTAATTCTTCTTGCATGGCCATAATCCAATTTTCATCATTCAGGCCTCATCCACTTTCTTTGGCTCAAATTGTGACACAAAGGCTACATTTTGACATATGTTTCTATAGGTTGCCCTAGTCCTAACTCCAATGGTTGGATCTCCAACAATATCATTATCTTTCACATATCCAAGTTCTCTAGGACACCTAGATTCCTTCTCAATTATTTCTTGTTCCATGGACTCCTCATTCTTGTTAATAGTAAGATCTTCTAATTGTTCCCTAACATCCTTATCTTGAGATGGGTCAACTATAGGTTCATCAAAAATCTCTACTTCATCATCAAGATTGGTTCTACTAGAAATATTTGATTCATCAAAGATTACATGTATTGACTCTTCTACAACAAGTGTTCTTTTATTGAAAACTCTATAAGCCTTAGAATTTAAAGAATAACCAAGAAAAATACATTCGTCACTTTTAGCATCAAATTTTCCTAGGTTATCTTTACCATTGTTTAAAACAAAACATTTATATCCAAATGGGTGAAAATAACTTATGTTAGACCTTTTTCCTTTATAAAGCTCATAAGGAGTTTTCTTTAAAATAGGCCTTACCATAGCTCTATTTATAACATAGCAAGAGGTGTTTACTGCTTCAGCCCAAAAATATTTAGGTAAGTTATTTTCACAAAGCATGGTTCTAGCCATTTCTTCTAAGGTTCTATTTCTCCTTTCAACTACCCCATTTTGTTGAGGAGTTCTAGGAGCTGAAAAATTATGGCTAATACCGTTTTCATTGCAAAACATATCAAAACCAAGATTTTCAAATTCTTTTTCATGATCACTTCTAATACTTGAAATAGAGTAACCTTTTTCATTTTGAACAAGTTTTGAGAAAACAGTGAATTTTTCTAAGGCCTCATTTTTAACACTTAAAAATAGAGGTGGCAAAAATTGGCCCGAGCCCGAAAACCCGCCCGAATTCGCCCGAGACCGAACCGGGACCAGCCCGAATTGACCAAAAAAGTCAAAGGCCCGTAACCGAAAAAGCCTGTAACCGAAAAAGCCCGGAACCGAAAACTCTCGAAACCGAAAAAGCTCGAAACCGAAAAAGCTCGAACCCGACACAACCCGAACTCGACATAACCCAAGCCCGATACGATCCGAAACCGAGACCGACTCGAACCGAAAACCGGAAAAACTGAATTTATAACCCGAGAAAACCCGAATTATAATTATATAATTATTATTTAAAAATAAATAAATATTTGATACACTTTTTTAATTAAAAAGTTTAAAATTTTGAAAACAATTATTATTTATTATACAATTTTATCAATTATATATTACCAGCATAATAAATATTGAATCTTTTTAATTAAATTAAATTAATTTAAAACACCATAATATATGATATAATATATGATATCAAATAATCTTTAATATTATCCTTACTGCATTTATAATAATAAATATATTATTAATTTGACATTTGATTTTATTATAAAAATCATTTTAACATTTTATTATTTTTATTTATAATAAAATTTTAATTTTAATACAACAATAAATCAAATATATAAAAATTATATAATTTCAATATTTGTTTGAAACTTTGAATTTGATATTTTGTGCAACACATTAAAAATATTTTTAATAAAATTAAATTTAAACTATATTTTCTTAAAGTTTCAAGTACAGAAAGATATTAAATTTAGATTAAAAAAACCTAATCTTTAAATTAAAATTCAAAGTTTTTAAAATTAGAAAAAGTTAAATAATTAAATTAAACAATACAAGTACAATTTTTTTTATACTTGGATATCATTAAAAGAGAAAATTATAGTGGTAATTTTATTTTTAGCCTTAAAACAAAAGATATTAAAAAATCAAGCTAGTGATAATTAATTATTTATTATATTATAATAATCTTATACATGAATAAACTAATTTGATATCTTATAATAATGATTTGTATATTATATTATAATAATCTTTTAAGAATAAATTATGTAATCTCTTAGTGTGTAAGTATTATTTTGATAGAATTGAGTATTTACTAAAAATAATTCATTTATTATCTATCAAATGTAAATTAAAGTGTGGATAAAAATAATAATTCTAATAGTAAATTAAAGTGTAATTTAATAATATATTAAAGTTGTATTACTATGTAAGTGGTAATTTTAATCAAATTTATTTTTTATACTTTGTTAATATTATTATTAATTATATTTAAATAACTAGCATTATATTAATTAATTTAGTAATATCTATTATTTAACATTTTAATTAGATATTCAATCAATTGGTGTATATCTAATATTATTATGTTAATCTAATATTATTATGTTAATGTGAATATGAAAAAAAATTAGTACTCAATTTGTAATAGTTTTTTTGATAGCAAATAAAATACATAATATAGTTAATAAATAACGCCTTATCATAATGATTTGTATGTTATTATAACTTTAAAAATAATATCTTATCATGTGATATATAATCAACTATACAAGCTCTTAATTATATAAAATAGATTATTAATATGTTTATCTTATCATAATAATTTGTATGTTACATTATAATAATCGCTTACCATGTAATATAGAATAAATTAAACAATCTCTCATAGCATATTATAGTTTTAATTTCAGACATTTTTCATTCTAATTTCTTATCATGCTTTTAGAATATACTCTTGTGTTTAATTTCAAACATTTAATCTCTTATGATGTATTCATGTAATTTAGTTTAACTTGATCAATTAATAATCAGAATATTGGATGATTAAATAGATATTGACCTTCTCAACTACTTTTTTAGTCAAAAAAGTGTTTTTTTTTAATTTATTATAATGAGTTACAAATAAAATAATAAACATAATATACTATATATATATATATATATATATTAAGATTTACATTATAATAAAATGTCATATAAGTTAAA
Organism: Heritiera fomes; assembly: GCA_032173925.1. NCBI lineage: Eukaryota > Viridiplantae > Streptophyta > Magnoliopsida > Malvales > Malvaceae > Heritiera > Heritiera fomes. The sequence continues at coordinate 18,548,270 of JAPDPM010000001.1, read as the reverse complement.
TTATCAATATCTTAAGAATTGTATCTTAACATATTATGAAATTTCTATTAATTTAATTTTAGTACTTTATGTCTAAAATTTTAAAATCTTATTATCTTAAGAATAAATTATTATTATTATTATTATTATTATTATTATTATTATTATTATTATTATTATTCAGTAAACTATTTTTTGGCCAACAATGTTTCATTAAATTTTAAATTGCAAGTTGTGTTAAAATAAAAATAAAATTTACAACAAATATAACAAATTCTAAATCTAGCTCACGTGGTTAAAACATATAACAATAAATATAAGAGGTCATGGTTCAAATCTTTGTACAAGCATATAATTTTGATTACTTTCATATAATTGATGAATAAGTTCAAGTACCATATACTACTTGATCAAAAGTTAATCGAGTATAGCGTACCATAAGGGTACTACCCGAATCCGATACGGGTAATAAGAACACTATCCGAACTCATAATTATTCGTTTATAGAGTCGGGTAGTGTCCGGTACCTGATTATATATTACCCATTTACATCATTATATCAAATGGTTTTTTTTGGTACATTATATCGAATGTTATTATTTATAATATAATATCAATTTATGTATATAACTTGTTTAATTTAACGTTCTAAATTTTTAATGAGATATTTGATTAATTAATGTGTTTGAGTATGATTATATTTAATAAAAATAATGTTATATTGTGATTTATGTATAAACTAAAAACAAAATAAATATAAAATTGAGATAATTAATTGACCAATTATTCATAATATTAATTATTTTTTTAATGTATACTATAATTTTATTATGGACGATCTAACATGATTTTAGATATTGGTTCATTAGCCTACCCCAATCTATTGGGATAAAGGCTCTGATGATGATGATGATACTATAATTTTATTCAATATTATAATTGAAGAATTAATTAACTAGTTATGCGATTAAATTTAATTTAATAACTTATTATGTTGGCATTTAAAAGACAAAATAAATGTAAAAAAGATTCTTAAAAATTTAAAATTTTATTAAAAATATAATATAATTATTAAAAAAGCTAATTAAACAAAGTAAAAAAAAAAGAAATTTATTGAACTAAGAGTATCTAAATTCCAATGACCCAATATTGACCTAAAAAAAAACAATGACTCAATAAGTTATTGTTAAGAGTATAAAGCTATTTATATAAATGTTTAATTGTTTAGTGTGATTTATTTATAATTTGTTAGTTATTTATTTGTATAGCTAATACTTTTGGATTTTCACTTTCTTTTAGTTTTACTATATATATTTGGCTCATTTAAAAAATAATTTTTTATATAATTATTAATATATAATTATATATTTTATAACAAATGTAAATATCACAGGAAATTAAAAAAAATAAATAATAATTATCAAGTAATAAAAACATTAAAATGTAAAAATTTATATTTATATAAATTTAGTCAAAACAACAAAAGAAATTAAAAATAATGAATAATAATATTTTATTTATGAGAGTTTCGTGTGAAATGAGATCTGTTTGATTGTCATTTTTCAATTCCCTCCAAACAAGCTTTTCCCACGTTACCAAAAAATTTCAAATTTTTTGGGAATATACCTTTTCCCTCCCTTGAGAATCACATGAAAAAACTTCCAAAGCAAACTTTGAAATATCTTTATCTCAATATACTGTCATGCAATGTAGATATGATAATTAAAAAAAATGAACGTGACATTGGATCAAATTTTGATAAAAATTAGAAAAAAAATTGTGTTTGGTATATCAATATAAATTTTAATACAATAATTTTTATATTTTATATGATACAAATATATTTGATGCAATACGAATACAATATATATATATATATATATATATATATATATATATATATATATATATATATACGAATTATTAAGTCTAATATAATGTAATGTCTATTATAATCATTTTAATTATAATCGAAATTCAAAGATAATTTTTTTATTACAAGAAAAATATTAAATAACTGAAGATAGAGGTAGAGGTGGTTATTGGGTCGAGGTTGAACCGGTCTGGTTCAACAAAATATTTTTTTTTAAAAAAAAAGCAGCCTGCCACTGCGCATGCAGTGGCAGGCATGTAGGCAGTAGCCTTTGTAGGCTACTGCCTATGTTGATGGGCAACGGCCAGCTTTGTAAGGGAGGGAACGTTTCCCTCCCTTTTTTTTTTAAATTTATTTTTTAAAATTTTTAAAATTGTTTTAAATTTTCATTTTTCCTCTATAAATATCAATTTATTTTATTTTATTTTTTTTAAATTTTTTTTCATATTTTGTCTTAAATCTAAACGCTCATCCACTCTTATTCTTTTAATACTAACTTATACTTTCTCAATAATCACTCAAACTCTCTCAAATTCACTTAAATTCTCTTATTTCAAATTTATAATATTATCATTTTATTCTCTAAATTTCTTTTTTTTATCATAATAATTTTATTATAATATCATATTCATAATATAATTTTATTTTATTATAACAATAGTTTTATTACATAATTTTATAGTAATTTATTTTTACATTATTGTTACATTAATTAAATAAATTATAATAACTTTATAATAAATTGTTGTTAAATTAAACTATTAACATTATTTATTATAAAAATAAATTTGTTAGATTAAATTATAAAAATATATTAATATATATTATTTTTATTAAAATAAATTAATATAAATTTAAAAAAATAAAAAATTTAAATTAAAAAAGGACTAAACCGGTCCATGAACCGGGCCGGTTCGCAAGTAAAAATAATGTGAACCGGCCTGGCTCGGACCAGTCCACTACCGGTTCGGACCGGTTTAAGTTGTTAGTCAGCCGGAACCGGTGAGAACCGGCCTGGTCCGGCCCACTAACAGCTCTAGATAGGGGTGTTGGATTTAAATTCAAGATTTATAATATGCGACAACTTATCTTTAACCACTAGGCCAAGAGGTTGTTGGCAATTCAAAGATGATTTTTAGTAGTTGGAGTTTGTGGACAAAAAAATTAATTAGTACAGAAATACAGATGCTTCCAAGGCAAAAGTTTACAATAGTAAGAGTGCTTTCATTTCTTGCAAATGCAATGCAAGATTTAAAACTTTTTCAATGTCTTTTACGTCTTCGAGTATTTTACTTGTAATTCTTTTTACGATAATTAATCAATTATAATTAAAAATTATGTACTGGTCCATCATTTACAAGTGCGAACTTTATGTATTATTTTGATAGATCTCACGTGACTTTAAATTTTGATTAATTAATTATAATGTAATAATTATAGATGATATGTTCTCTTTTATTATTGTAGATAACTATATTCTTCATTAGTTCACTCCCAATGTTTTCAAAATCATCCCAACCAAATTTCTCAATATATATATATATTATACAATTCCCATTTATTAAATTTTAACTTTAATTTAGCATTTTTATTATATTTTTATTTAACTATATAAAATTAAATTCATTATTACATTCAAAATTATAAAATATTTATAATTTATAAAATTTTAAAATAATTTGACTAAGCCCGCTAAGCCCGCCCGATTAAAACCGGACCGAACCCGAAACTGGACCGAAACCGAGAAAACCCGCAACCGAAAAATCTGAAACCGAGAAAACCCGAGATCGAAAAAACCCGCAACCAAGAAAACCCGAAACCGAAAAAACCTGGAACCGAAAAAACCCGAAACCGAAAAAACCTGGAACCGAAAAAACCCGTAACCGAGAAAACCCGTAACCGAAAAAGCTCGTAACCGAAAAACCCAGACCGAAACCCGCCCGAACCCGCCCGTTTGCCACCTCTACTTAAAAAGAACACCCAAGTAAACCCAGTGTAATCATCAACTATCACAAATCCATAGTGTTTACCTCCTAAACTAATTGTCTTAGTTGGTCCAAAAAGATCTAAGTGAAGAAGTTGAAGTATCTAGAGGTAGTGACACACTTCTTAGGTTTAAATGAAATTCTTTTGTGTTTTCCTCTTACACATGCCTCACAAATTTTGTCATTTTCAAATTGAAGCTTAGGCAATCCTACTGCTAAGTCTCTTTTGGCTAACTTAGACAAAACATGCATGCTAGCATGGCCTAGTCTTCTATGCCATAACCAAGGTTCATCTTCTCTAGTAGCCATAAAGCATACATTTTTGCTATTAAGTTCATTTAAATCCACAATATAAATATTTCCTTGTCTATGTCCAATAAACACAATTTGATTAGATTTGGTATTAACAACATTGCAACACAAATCATCAAACATAACTTTAAATCCCTTATCACACAATTGACTAATACTAAGCAAGTTATGTTTCAAGCCTCTAACATACAAAACATTTTCAATGGTTGAGGAAGAGTTACCAATAGAGCCAATTCCTTCAATTTGTCCTTTGGAGTTGTCTCCAAACGTGACTTCTCCACCACTTTTATGCTTTAGGAACTTGAATTGACTCTTGTAACCCGTCATGTGTCTTGAGCATCCACTATCAAGGTACCAATGCTCCTTGGACTTAGCCTTGTAGCAATACTCTTCCTCCTACATACAAACACATCAAGCTTTCATCTTAGGTACCCAAATTTTCTTGGGTCCTTGAGAGTTAGTACTTATAATTTTAGATCCTTTAGGGATCCATTTCATCTTTAAGGACTCATCACTTGAATTTAAAACATGTTTAGGCACCCAAATCTTGACAGCCATTTTTCCTCGAATCATAGTCTTCCTAGAGGTGCATGCTTGTGAAGAGTATCCTAGTTTATTACATAATGTGCACAAAACAAATTTTCTATCTTTAACTAGGAAATTTTTAAGATGAGTCTCTTTGTTAGATGCATTGTAGCCTAACCCTTCTCTATCAAAGAATGCTCTTTGAGTCTCTAGCATTTGATCAAGTTTTTGTTGACCCATGTAAAATCTAGAAAAGGAGTTATGCAAATTAGTGTTCTTCTTATTTAATTCTTCAATTTCTAGATTAGCATTTTCTAATTTGTTCTCACATTCTAACTTAACATTCACAAGCATTTCATTTTCCTTTTCCAACTTAGAGCTCATTTTCTTATATTTCAAGTTCATGCATTCAAATTCATTGGCCAATTCATCAAATGCATCTTGCAATTCATCAAAAGTGTATTCATGAGTATCTAGCAAGTTAGAAGTTACCTTCTCATCTTCAAAAGCCATGAAGCAAAGGTTAGCTACTTCATCTTCCACATTCTCTTCATCGGAGGAGTCACTATCACTCCAAGTAGCCACCATTGCTTTCTTCTTTTATTTCTTTTCATTTTGCTTCCTATACAAAGGACAATCAAATTTAATATGGTCAGGTTTTTTGCATTCATAACATATAATTTGGTTCTTATCTTTCCTACTAGTTTTACCTCTATTTAACTCTCTCCTAGGGGGTCTCCTAGAGTTTCCACTAGCTCTCATCCTCATGAATTTATTGAACCTCTTGGCGAACATGGCCATTTCTAACTCTTCTTCATCACCACTTACATCATGATCATCCTTTGATTCCTCACTTGTGGTGGATTTTAGTGCTACTTCAACTTTCTTTAGGGGATCTTGATTTCTCTTAATTTTCATCTCATAAGTGAGCAAAGATCCCATAAGTTCATCTAATGAGAGTGTACGAGGGTCCTTGGATTCCTCAATAGCAATGACTTTAGCTTCCCATGATTTGGGTAAGCTATTGAGAATCTTTTTCACCATATATACATTAGAGTACGTCTTCCCTAAAGCTTTAAGACCATTTATTATGTCCATAAACCTAGTAAACATGTCACTAATTGACTCATCATTCTTCATTCTAAATAGTTCATAGTCTTGTGTGAGCATGCCTACTTTGGTTTCTTTGACTTGTGTGGTTCCTTCATGTGTGATAGCTAGTTTATCCCAAACTTGTTTAGCATTCTCACATTGTGACACTCGATTATACTCATTTGGTCCTAATGCACAAAAGAGTGTGTGCCTTGCTTTAGCATTAAGTTGTGCGATCCTAATATCATTAGTATCCTATTCATCTTCTTTCTTAGGCACATCCGTCCCATCTACTTTCTTAATAGGGATAAGGGGACCTTTAACAATAACTCTTCATACTTCATAATCATTAGCTTGAATAAATAGCATCATTCTAGTCTTCCAATAAGCATAGTTTTCACCATTAAGGAGTGGAGGTCTAACCGTAGAGCGTCCCTCTCCTACCAAGGGTGTAGACAAACTAGTTTGAGCCATTAGTGATCGTTTATACTCGATAGATGTTAATCTAAGTCAATATCGAGTCCAAGCTCTGATACCAATTGTTGACTCTACCGAGAGGGGGGGTGAATCGGTTTTTCTAGTTATTTCTAATTTTCCTAACTCTTAATGCACAATCAAAGTCAAATAAACAACAATGAAATAAATGCAGTAAATAAGAGTAAGGGAAAGAGAAGCAAACACAAGTTTTATAGAGGTTCGGCCAATCTCTTGCCTACGTCCTCTCTCCTTGAACTCCTTGTCAAGGTTTTGATTCACCTCTTCCTTGAGAATGCTTACAAACCACTTGAAGGTGTGGCAAGATCTCTTACAATTTCTCTTGAGACTTTAGAAATCTCCTTCTAATCCTCTACCCTTGTAGTATTCCCACACTCTACAATATCAGACCTTACAAGGATAGCTCACCCCTTTGAATATCTGATTTTTCAGTGAATGGGTGAAGAACACAAAAAACAATCTCACAAAATGGAGTTACAATAAAGATTTTTAGATTTCAATTTCTCTCTTGAAGCTTGAATACTTTGGAATGCTTGTTCTGCCTTCAAACTTCATAAATGCCTCTATTTATAACCCACCAAACGAATGGAACAGTTGGTGAAGCATTTAATGCAAATCTTCCCGTTGAAACCCTCAAAAACTAGCCGTTGGTGTCAGGTCTCGTACGAAGGGATCGATCCTGCTACAGTAGCGATCGATCCCTTTTCTCCAGAATGTTTTCCAACTTTTTCCCGGATGGTTCAAGAGTATTCTGCCAATTTGGGATCGATCCTGCTACAGTAGGGATCGATCCTTTTTGTCCAGTACACCATCCTGCACTTAATTTGCTGCAAAGTTTAAGGCTTTTGTGATTTTAAGTCAGTTCAAAATCTTCTAACACTTTTCTAAGAGTATTTACTGACTTTTTCAATTGAAATCGCAATCCAAGACTTTGTTACATTAGTTTCAATCATTGAGTTTATTCAAAGCAAATTTACTTGTATAAAAATCATTTCTAAGCTTGCTTGAGTTTTGTCATTTTCAAAATACTTGTCAATTTAAAGCTAACAATATTGATTTTTATGATATTTATTAGCTTATGATTTGATTATGAAAATCTGTTTTGTTTTATGTAGGCGTTGATTTACGAGCATTTTCCATGACTAAATCCAGTACGAGACATGTCATACAGAGAGAGGCAGCCACGTGCTCGATGATAAAAGCCACTTAGCTTCAGTATTTCTCTACAGATACTGAGGGAACAACTTGATGACCTTCAGTATCACCAGGTTTGTTGGGATCCATATGCAGACAGTAGAGAGAGACATCCATTGCCAGAGATTTCATTTTTTTTTGCGGATGCATCAAGTTCAATGACATCGTGGAGCCATACCATCCGGATAGAGTTCTTCGACAGTGGGGCTATGTGCAGAGCATTCCACGTCCACCTTTCACTCCATCTCACGCGAGATGAGGAACAAAGCGAACTAATTATGTCATGAAGTATAGCTTTCAGCCTGGGTACTAGGATAGCTAGGATTATCATGTGATTAATGAGGATAGAAGAGGTGCGCGAGGTAGGACTCCTTGAGAGTCTACAGTGGATTACATGATTTGGTATATGACCATTTCACATCGTTATATCCAGAATCCTGCATACAGATCGACTAAGTAGCACAGAGTGATTGACTAGGAGGTTAGTCATTTCTGATTTAATGTTACTAATACTTACATATCTTGAAATTGATATATTTATTTTTTCATGATTTTGTAGCACATCGTGGGACACATGTGACAAACTTCACACAGTGGAGGGGTGGAGACGATCAAGACTTGGATGTTTGGTGGCAGGCTGTGCATGATGTTTATGCCATGGTAGCGAGATTGCTCAGGTGTACTCTAGTGCCCCCACATCCTCCACAGACAGCATCTTCATCACGACCTCCACGTCCCCCTCCATCCTCAGCTGCTCCACCTTCTTTCTCAGGTGCTCCACTGCGTTTGCCATCAGCACCAGCAGCACCTTCAGTAGGTTCACCAGTACCAGCAGCTTCACCAGCACCAGCACCAGCACCAGCAGCTTCACCACCACCTTCAGCAGCAGCTGCACCACCTGCATCTTCCCTACCACCTCCTACATCTCCTATCGTATATGTTAGACAAAAGAGAAGGAGATAGTAGATTTTGCATTTTATAGTTGACTTAAACCTTTGTAAGAAATTGTGGAAATATTTATGTATATATTTAGATTTCTTTTGTCTCATTACTTCGATATGTGCCATCTTTTATTTATCAAACCATTTGAAGTAATCATTTTTTTCAACTTAAAATAATAATAATTATAATAATATATTAGTAATAAATTATTAAAATAATAAATATCATATGCAATTATATTACATAGTATATTGCCATAAAATGAATAAAATATACTTAATTCAATAAAACATGATTATGTTTGACTTACATAGTATAATAAATAATGCTTACAACAATGTATTATACTTAGTTACTTAATACATCATAGTTCATCTAGATTGATTGTCTTTTGGGTTGCAACATCTATGTTTGATGAGAATAATAATTTGAAATCCTCGATCCGACAAACGTATGGAAGCTCCCACTCTCGAGCGCATTCATTTCGATACCTATGCCAGTTGCATCCGATCGGAGGTATTGGTGCTCTTGGATCCAATAATACATGCAAAAATGCATTATATTTAATTAAATCCAAGTGAAAACAATAAACAATAATAAACTTTCACCGTGATCTATACCTGAACAAAATGACAGTTGCTTACAAATCCAATAGCTATTAACTTATGTTGTAGTAGGGGAGGTGCAATAGATCTGAGCGAAAGATATGTCAAGCATTGTCTTGAAGATATATGGACAAGCACAATGTCATACTGTGAGGATATTAAATGACCCATGTTTGGTAAGGTCATTGAATTATCCTTATATACCATCGTGTCGAAACACACCAACGATTGCATCAATTCATCAACACGCTCTTGAGATCGATAGAGATATATATATATATATATATTCATCTATGTGTTTATTTAACTCATCCATCAAATCTCGTTGCACTTGTGGCCATGCATTTGCAGTCATACCCAATAACCCTGCTATAGCTCTAAATCCGCAATGTCCATCAGACTCAACATCAACAACATTGTGTATGAATGGATATATCTCGACTAGAAAAAAAATCCATATATCGAATCTTGGCACCTTTACGATATACGAGTAATTTCTACCTCTTCTTCACTAATTTCACTGAACTTGTTGTTGTGGGTGAAATGGTACTATCATGACCAGACTCGACAATCTCAAAATAAGAAGGTTCCCATTGAATTGATGTCTCCATCTTCAATGCTCGAGTATGACCCTTTGTCTTAGCCTTTTCAACTGGAGGAACAAGGAATGTTGTTGCCAGATCAGCTAATTCTCTCAACTTTTTTTTCAAGGCTAGTTTTCTTGAAATATTACATGCATTGAACCGTTTCACAATTATCTCCCACTCAGCATCCAATGTCAATTGTTGCACGTCATCATTTGTGGACTTCGTCAAATCTAATTTTGACCAATGTGGATGCACGGCAGATAAGGGTACTAGTTGTCCAAACTGTATATACTCAGCAATTTCATAAGCACATGGCAACCCATGTGTCATTCTCATTACACAGCCACAAGAGTGAATATCAATATCTTCATTCTTTACTCTCTCAACCTCTATCAATATCATATGCAAAGCCGATCTCACACCAACCCTCGTAACTCCTTGAATAAAGATGGCCTGAATTTGTGTTCAACAACAGTAAGGCTTGCCTCAAATGAAGCCTTTATGTCCGTATGTTGCAACTCAATCAAGGAGTTGATCACGTTCCAAGATGATTAAAATCACCTTGCGACAATCCGAGATGTCGTTTCAACTTTGCATGCGCACTTTTCGCTCTACAATAGAAATTAGGACATATATTACTTATCAATTAAAAAATTTATTGAAAATGAATGTAAACTTAAAAGATGACAATAAACGTACCTATTAATTGTCACATTGCCGAAATGCATTACTTTATCTGTCCAAGCTGCAACAAATTGCTCCTTATATTTATCCAACCAAGTGTCCTTTACATATTGCAGCACTTTTGGATAACTATAGTAATCCAAGTGCATTGAGCTTAAATGCCTTTTATACTCCTCCTCCGTCACTGAGAACATAAGAACACTACATGATGCCATGAATGCATCCCACCTCTCCTTGCGTTCAAAAAACTTTTTACAGTTCCCAAGCACATTCTTCGATATGTGCCATCTATATAACAGATTGGTTGTGGATGGAAATACTGCTTGAATTGCATTCATCAATGCTAATTCTCGATCCGTGACAATAACAGATGGTGATGCAACACCTGTCATTAAACTTTTTAATGATAGCAAAGCCCATATGTAGTTCTCTTGACGCTCGGCCTCCATATACACAAATGTAACCGAAAAAGTCAAATTTGTTGATGTGACACCAACGATCTCGAGGAGTGACATCCGATATCCATTCGTTTTATATGCGCAATCCATAATCAACACTTAGGAAAGCATGCAACAAATCTACCAAGGTAAGATGTGTCTAAAACAAGTCTTTCACAACATCTGTTGACTCATCACTCCGATGCCACTCAATGTATCTACATTTGTTCAACTTTTTCATTAGTTGTTGCATTTGTGACCTACCAGCTTTCTCAATCAATTTGTAAGCTTGTCGTGCATTGTAAATGGTCTTCATAACACTTACATTCTTCTCATTCTTGTCTTTCAATGCCATGAGAATATTTCATGGTTTGACCATGTTCTTGGTCATATCAACTACAACTTCCTTCTCCTCAACTGACAATCTTGCGACAAATGGATGACCCTCAAAATGTCTCGCAGGAGCATGATTATGCATCCCATTTACTACTTGAACTTGCCACTCATCATCCTTTTCTAATTTCACACCCAGTAGCTCGAATGGATAGCCACATTTCTTTGTTCCAACACCCTTACGAGTTGGTTTACCAGTGCATTGGGCTTTCTTCTTTTTTGACTCTCTAAATCTTCCACTTCGCTCACAACAGAGTTGTAATCTAGGTTTTCTTGAAAAATTTCCTGGTTCAGATCCTCTAATCACAATTACGAATCCTACATTTCTACCCATCTCCTTTGCCCATGTTATTAACTCTTCTCGAGTAGAAAAAACCTTGTCCGTAGTAAATGACTCGTGCAATCAAATTGAGAAGACTCCACTGCATGCTGATAAACTATTAATCTTTAGTCATCCTACAAATATTCAACAAATTATTAGTTTTTTTACATATCAGTTAACTAAATAATTAAATAAAAAACTATTAATCTTCTCGAGACAATATACATGGTCTCGGCAACCGAGAACATGGTCTCAGCAGCCAAGAGACCATGGTCTCTGCAGCATGCTGCCGAGACCATATAAGTGGTCTTGGCATCATCCTGCCGAGATCACTCATATGGTCTCGACAGGATACTACCGAGACGTTCGTTAGTCTCCCAGCAATTTACTGCTGGGAGGGCATATGCCTCCCGGTAATTCATTATCGGGAGTGTCGGATTTCCAATACTTAACTGAAAAATGAAAAAAATTTCAACGTTTTCCAAGTATAATAACATACCTCTTCAACATTATGATACATTTCTTCTAAATTTTCATCCATAAATGATTCCTTGCTTGTATTATCATCAAAATACTCCATGACTTCAAATATTCAATGGGTTGGATTTGCTTTGAGTATGTAAACGGGAGAAAGGATGAGTGAATTTAGGGTGTGCTGAGAGTAGGTTTAGGGTATAATTGTAATATTGTCAATGGTTAATTTTGGGAAAAAAAAAGGATACTTAGGGTGTGCCTAGTTAGAAATGCGGCGTGTTTAGAAACTCCGTTTATTCATTTATGTTTGCTTTAGTCTCAAAGAATTCCTCGATTTAAATGCGTTCTTGCTGTGACACAGGCGGATTCTCCTTAAAAAAGGTAATGCTCCATTTCTCATCGTTGTATTGTAGCTATTGATCTCTGGCTATACTTCTTGTCAAATATAACAAAAAAAAACTAATTTGAATGCCAATAATACCCAAAATATTTGCATCCTAGAAAAAATTGGAAACCACGCCTTTCAGATGTGTTAAAACTCAAGAGGGGTGCACCAACAAGCCCAAGCATATATGAAGATCAATCGTCATCATTGATTTGCTCCTATAAATACTCACTAGAGTTTCAGAGCTCGGCTGCAAACCCCTAAGCAGGAAGTCATGGTAACGCTTACTCTCTTAGCTATTTTTTTTATTTGTTTAATTTTTTCTATTTAAATCTTATCTGTATGATTGTTTATCTTTGCTTATTTCAATTCTAAATGTCATTGTGTACAATGTTTAGCTTCAAATTTTAATGTCAAATCTCTCTTTTTTTCTTTGATTTTGATTGCTTAAAACTTGTGAAAACGTGAAAGAATTGAGCCTAGAATGCATCTTTTAACATTGTGACGATTTTGTTTGAGAAATGAATCAATGGAATGTGTTAAACTCTTTTTTTAGTATATTTATTTAAGTATATTTTAAGGATGTCCGATTTTTAGTAGGAAACTCAAAGATTATATTTAGTTTTACTAATTTCAAGTTTAATTTGGATTTTCTATCTTTAATTCTTTTTTTTTTTTTGCTGAATTGATAAGAAAAAGTAAGCTAACTTAAGAATTGAAATATTAAGCGAGAATTTAGAGGTGTGAATTCTTTTTATTGGAAATTTTTTTCTTTTTATTGAAAAAATTTAGGCAATGTTTGGTTGTTAGTTTTGCTATTTCTAAGCAAATTAAGCCAAACTACATGGTTAAACTACATTGGAATTCTAGATGAAAAATTTAGCTCATATTTAAGAAATGAAACTTCCATCATATCTAGACAGACAAATAGGCCCTATCACCGTATTCTATTTCTAAAGCACAATATAACACATCGACAATATCTAGAGAAGCATTCTGTTTATGGTAGAAATACTGGAGTCTAAAGGACCATATATATGAAGAAAAAAATTTAAGCCCTTGTACATAAAGAGCTCACATCATTAAATAGTTACATGACAACATTAGTACATTTTATTTTATGTTAATGCCAAACAGACTATAAGGAAACAACTTCTTTAGCGCATATAGGGGAGTTTGGTTTAGTGAAAATAGAGTCTTTTTTGCTAGAAATGCATAATTTGCTTCAAGAGGATTGTATGGGATTGGGTAAATCTAGGTTCTGTAGTTTTTAAGCAGCTAGCTGCTCCTATGAATAAAAAAAAAAGTTTCTTTTGTGCAATTGAGTAATTCATGAATTTAATAGAATTTTTATAATTTAATATATATTTTTATTATTTTAATTATTAATTTATGATTTTATCCAGTATTGTCATCCTTTTACTTGGCCTTTTTGAGTTTGACTAATAAAATATTTTTCTATGTTTTTTTTTTCTTGTGCACCTTTAAACTTTGGCTTTTTTTATCCTCGGAGAGGCTTGTTAACAGTCAAATCTTTGTGTTCTTTTCTCCTTTTTCTTCATTTTTTCTATATATTTGTGGAAAACTGAGATTTATGTTCTGATTTCTAAGAATTTGTTTCCTAAAATAAAGGGATTTGTTAATCCTATTCTGATTATTTTCTTTCCTATTCTGTTCCTGATTTCTAGGAATAGATTTTTTCTTATTCCTATTTATTTTCCTCTTATATTCTTTATTTTCAAGAATAATAAGAGAATTTTTTCTTCATTCTGAAATTCTCTCATAGTATCAGAGCAGTCTTTGAACCTCTAAAACTCTTTTTGTTATGGCCATGGAAAATCAGAGTTCATCTTCATCCGATGTTACATCGGGTCCTGAAATTCCAGTCACAGCCAACCAAGGCAGCTCAGATAGTTTCTCTTTTCCCATTACTGTACATAAGTTGAATGGGAATAACTATCTTCAATGGTCGCAGTCCGTCATGATGTACGTATGTGGCAAAGGGAAGGACGAGTATCTCAATGGTAATATTGTTCCTCCCAAGACCGAAGATCCAAGATTCAAAAGCTGGAAGATAGAAAATAATATGGTCATGTCATGGCTGATTAATTCCATGACAAACGAGATTGGAGAAAATTTTTTTGCTTTATAGTACTGCATACAAGATTTGGGGTGCAGCAAAAGAATTTTACTCTAGCAAAGACAATACCTTAGAGATTTTCTAGATCGAAACTAGTCTTCATGATCTTCGACAAGGAGATCTTGCTGTCACTCAGTACTACAATATCCTCTCTCATCATTGGCAACATTTGGATGTCTTCGAGGAACATCACTGGAACTATCCTGATGATGCAAAGAAATTCAGAGAAATTGTTGAAAAGAAAAGGATATTTAAATTCCTAATGGGTCTAAACAAGAATCTTGATGAGGTTCGATGAAGAATTCTAGGATTAAAGCCCTTGCCAAGCATTTGAGAAGTCTTTTCTGAGGTTTGACGAGAAGAGAGCAGGAAGAAAGTGATGCTTGGAGAATCCACCTTCACTCCAATTGCTGAAAATTCTGCCTTAGCAGCTCGTGGAGTTCAGCACAATAATGACAATCGCCAAAAGAAGGGAAGACTGTGGTGTGATCACTGTAGAAAACCTGGTCATTCTCGTGATAATTGCTAGAAACTTCACAGTAAACCTACAGATTGGAAGTCTTCAAAATCTACAAGTGATAAGGAGAGGCAAGGAAACCATGTTTCAATTGATGAAGGACCACTAACCAAAAAAAAAAATTGATGAAGGACCATTTGCCAGCGAATCCAGCCCATTCACCAACGAACAACTTGAAATTCTGCAAAAGATGTTCTCACAACAAAATTCTGCAACTAGCACAATTAGAATGGGATCTTTAGCACAAAAAGGCAATTACTCAAGTGCACTCATTGTAAAATCTGAAAAAACAGGTCCATGGATTGTAGACTCAACGGCATCCGATCATATGACGGAAGATGCCACACTTTTTCGCAAGTATAATCCACGTCAACAAAATGTTACAGTGAAAATAGCTGATGGATCCCTTAGAGCTGGTTATGGGCCAGACCAGACTGGTTCCGAATCGATTTTCACCGGTTTCGGCCTATACTAAATGAAAATCGATCTGAACCGGTAGCGAACCGGTCTGAGCCGGGCCGGTTCGCATGATATTAAGGTGCGAATCGGCCCGGTTTGCAGGACCGGTTTGGTTCAATTTTTATTTTTTTTATTCGATAAATTTAAAGTTTTATTGTTTAAAATTTATATTAATTTATTTTAATAAATATATATTAATATATCTTTATAATTTATTCTAATAAATTTATTTTTATAATAAATAATGTTAATAGTTTAATTTAACAATAATTTATTATAAAATTATTATAATTTATTTAATTAATGTAACAATAATGTAATTTTAAATTACTATAAAATTATCTAATAAAATTATTGTTATAATAAAATAAAGTTATATTATGAATATAATACTATAATAAAGTTATTATGATAAAATGATATTTGATTCAAAGTACAAATAATGATATTATAAATATTATTATTATATTCAGTTTGCAATATCATTTTGCATATCATTATTTATATTCATTTATTATATTCATTTTGCATTTAAAATAATTTATTATATTTGAAATATCATTTACTTAATATTTATTCATTTATTTAATATGTTTTTAAATTATTCATTCATTTTGTATTTTAAATATTTATTTATTTTAAACATAGATAAGTATAACATTAATTAATTTGGTATGTAATAATAATAATAATAATAATAATAATAACAACAACAACAACAACAACAACAACAACAACAAAGGAGAAAAAGGAGAGAGTAGGAGACCAAAGATTTTTTACGTGAAAAACCCCTTCAAAACTTAGAAGGGTAAAAATCACGGAACCGTAATTCATAAAAATATTTACTATGATTAAACTTATTTACAATTTTGCATACAATTTACAAAAGAAAAAGATTATTCTCTATTCTTCATAATTTATATGGATTGCCTTAGAAATTTCTTCCTCCCCTTCTGAATTATTATCAGCAAATTCATTGGTCATTCCAAGTTCGACATTGCGCGATTCCGCATCAAACCAATCTTTAAGGCATGTTAACATGCACAATGAATCTGGATTAAGAGTGGTTCGATGGTCTCCAATAATTCTTCCACATGTTGAGAATGCGGATTCCTAAGCAACAGAAGAAACTTGCACCGCAAAAACATCTCGGGCCATGGAAGCTAAAATTGGAAATTGTTTTTGGTTTTCTTTCCACCATTGGAGAAGATCAAAGTTTTCATCTATAGAAAAATCTTGACTTAAGAAAAATCCTAGCTCATTGAAGCTAGAACTTCGTCGAGTTGTTGATCCAGATCCGCTGGCTTTTCCTTTTAGCTTCATTCTCTTCTTTGCTACTTCTTTAATTGCGTTTAAAATTCCTTTTCCTTTTTTGCTACTCTTGGTTTCTTCGTATGAATCTTCTTCTCCTCGATTAAAGTTGAACTGCTCCCTTTCTGCTTCATAAACATTAAACAATTCTCGAAAAGATTGTTAATTGAGGATTTTTGATCCTCAATAGAATCAAGACCAAGAAATTCTTTATAACAATTAAAAAAAAATCTCTATCTTTACCTCACCTTGACTAGGATCTAGTAAAGTTGCAATACAATAAATAGGATGAATTATTTTCCAATATTTTTTAAATTTTTCCTCCATATCATATACAAAAGAACTTAAAGTTTCATGATTCCTAAATTTTACAAATTTTTCAAATATTGTGTAGATAATAGGAACAAAATACGGTGTAGTTGGATAAAATTGAGTTGAAAATCTTTCGGTTGCATTTTTAAAAGTAGATAATAAATCAACACAATATTCAATAAAAGTCTAATCTTCTTAAAAAAGTACTAAATGCGTGCTACTTGTATAATTATTATAAAAAGGAGTAACAAGCTCTTTATAAGGTAAAATAGAAGAAAGCAAACAATGAAGTGAATTCCAAACGCTTTAATAGATATATTATTCGCTATATAAATTTGCTTCCATTCACGTTTATGACTTGGTGTGCGAATCCATTTTGCTAAAATTTTAATTTTATCAACTGGACCTATGCCACTACCAGTACCACTAGAACTAAAACCACTTTGAACACATAAATTTATAATATGACATGCACATCTTGCATGAAAAAATATACCTTGCATAATAGGGTTTAAACTTTTAATTAAATGAGGAATAGCTGCAGTATTACTCGAAGCATTATCAAAAGTAATAGCAAAAACTCTATTATTTTCTAATCCATATAATTTACAAACTTTAGTAATATATTTATGAATAGTAGATGAATTATGTGCTTCTTCTATTACATCTAAAGATAAAATTCATTTTTGCATGCACCAATCTTCATCTATCCAATGACAAGTTATAACAAGATAAGTTATATCATTAGTACTAGTCCATATATCACTAGTTAAACTAAGCCTAGATGAAATATTACTAAGTTTATCAATTAAAGCTTTTCTATATTCTTTAAACATATCCATGCAATCTTTTTTAATGCATGTCTAGAAACAGATTTATATGCGGTTGTAAATATTTACAAACAAATTCTAAATATCCTACTTTTTCACAAATTGTGAATGGTTGTTTAGTTCTAACTACAAATCTAACTAAACCACGTCTAGCTTGAACATTATCAAAATTAAAATTTTTTCCACCATCATGTGTATTAATTTGAGATTGTTTGCCTTCTAAAATTTCATTTTCTTCAGCATCAGGATTAATTTTATGTATAGTATTTAAATGTCTTTTATACGCACATGTACCGCCACCACCTCCACCGAAGTTATAAGAGTAAATGCCTTTGCACAATTTACAGATAGCACAATATTTATTCGTCTCACCTTCTTTTGCTACAATGTCAAAATACTCACATACCCTGCTTGTTTTTTTTCGACCTAACTTCGGTCTTGATGATGTAGCAGCAGTGGTGGCATCTGATGATTGTGTTTGAGCACGGCCTCCTCCACGACCACGACCAAACGATGGTGCCAAAGGAAGCTCCTCCTCCTCCAAATGAATATCTGGTTCGATTTCATTAAATGATTCGTCACCCAAATTAGGAATTTCAGTGGAACCAAAAGGTCAAGAAACAGAGCATGAACGATGAAAGAAATTTGACATTTTTATATTTTTTTGAAAATAAATATATGTTAAAAATAAAAAAATAGATGTAGAATATATATAATATATTGAAATTTGTAAATTGAAACTTGAAAATTAAAAGTCAAATTTGTAAAATTATAAAATAAAAAGAAAAACGAAATTTAGAGAGGAAAATGATGATATTATAAATTTGGAATAAGGGAATTTATGTGAATTTGAGAGAGTTTGAGTGAAGAGAATAAGAGTAGATGAAGGTAGACAGTAGATTTGAGAGAAAATATAGAATAAAATGTAAGGAAAAATAAAAAGAAGAATAGAGGTATTTATAAGAAAAAAATGAAAATTTTTAAAATAAAAAAAATATTGATGGGTAACGACCATCAAATGGCAAGTCATAGTCGGCAGTAAGGCTGCCATTGCACCTTTTTTTTTAACTTAAACCGGATCGGTTCAACCGGAATCGGTTCGGTCTCGGTTCCAAATAATGAGAACCGACACTGTGTCGGTTCAATTATTGGGCCGGATCGACCTGATCCGGTTGCGAACCTAGTCGGGCCAACCCGACCTAATAACCACATCTGGGATCCCTTTCTAAAGTGGCAGGAACAAGTTCTATTATTATTTCAAAGGACCTAACTCTACAATCTATTCTTTATGTTCCAAATCTCGAAAGTAATCTGTTGTCTGTCAGCAGGCTCACTTAAGAACATAACTATGTGGCTAAATTTTTTTCTGGTTTGTGTGAATTTCAAGATTTGGATTCGGGGAGGACGATTAGCAGTGCTAAGGCGTGCTCTAGTCTTTTTCTTCTGAAAGTTGAGGAATCTCCTGTAAGACAAACTCCTAATGCAGCATGTGTTGAGTCAAAATATCTTGTTTCTCATGAAAATTCTAAGAAGGATAGTGCAATCATGTTGTGGCACTATCGTCTAGGTCATCCTAATTTCTTATATCTACAAAAATTGTTTCTTTCATTTTCAAGAATAAAAATCCAAAAACTTTTCACTGTGAAGTGTGTCAATTTTCAAAGCATGTATGTAATTCCTATCATAGTCTTCCATACAAGTCATCATATCCATTTTCAATGATTCACAGTGATGTTTGGGGGCCATCGAGAGTTAAAAATGTTACCGGCACTAGTTGGTTTGTATCATTTGTAGATGATTATACTAGAATCACATGGTTGTTTCTTATGAAAGAGAAGTCGGAAGTAGGTCATATTTTCAAAAAATTCAACACTATGGTTCAACTCAATTCCAAACAAAGATACAAGTGTTAAAGACTGACAATGCTAAAGAATATTTTGAGACAATTCTAGGAAATTTTCTAGTGGGACAAGGAATAATTCATGTGAGTTCATGTGTTGATACATCCCAACAAAATGGGATTGCAGAAAGGAAAAATAGACACCTTCTTGAAGTTACTCGATCGCTAATGTTTACCACCCATGTTCCAAAATTTTTCTGGGGTGAAGCAGTCCTAACAGCTGCCTATCTAATAAATAGGATGCCCTCTCGAGTTTTAAATTTTCAAACACCATGTCAGGTCCTACTTCAATGCTTTCCCAATACTCATATCCTAAATACTCTTCCTGTGAAAATCTTTGGGTGTACAATGTTTTTTCATACACATGCACAACATAAGAGTAAACTTGATCCAAAAGCTCTCAAATGTATATTTGTCGAATACTCCTAGAATCAAAAAGGGTACAAGTGCTATTCTCTAGTCACTCGAAAATTCTACAATTTAATGGATGTCTCATTTTTTGAACAACAACCCTACTACAAAGCTAATATTCACAAGGAGAAATCTAATCAAGAATATCAGCTTTGGAATTTTGATACATTGGATTCATCTTCATTTCCTATTATCCAATCTGAACATCTTTAGTTATCTCAACTTTCTGATCCAATTTCTGTTATCAAGCCAGAGTCATCTCCTGTTGTCCAATCTGAACCTGAATCTTCTTCTCAAATAGAGTTCCAATCACCTCAACGTATTAGTCACACACAACCTGCAGGAAATTTAGAGTTACGTGTCTATTTGAGGAGAAATAAAACTCAAGAAGGGAAAGATTTGTAGCCGATTGAACAAGGCCATGAGTCTGACCAGGTTCCAAAACCTCAAATTTCACCAGATAATAATAGCATCAACTCTAATTCTGGCCATATACTTGATGATGATAGACCTATCGCCTTGAGAAAAGGCAAGAGGACTTGCACGGATCATCCTATTTATAATTTTATTTCATATGAAGGACTCTCACCCAAATATCGTGCTTTTGTTAGCAATCTTGACAAAATACAGGTTCAAAGTTCAATTCATGAGGCTCTTAGAATTTCGGAGTGGAAGGCAGCTATTTGGGAAGAAATTCATGCTCTAGAAAAGAATGGAACTTGGGTGATATCTGAGTTACCTACAGGGAAACGTCCAGTTGGTTGCAAGTGGATCTTTACGGTCAATCATAATGTAGATGGGAGTGTTAATAGATTCAAAGCTAGATTAGTAGCTAAGGGGTTCACTCAATCATATGGAATCGACTACCATGAGACTTTTGCTCATGTGGCCAAGCTTAATACAGCCTGAGTGTTGTTTTCACTTGCTTCCAATCTAGACTGGCCACTATATCAACTTGATGTGAAGAATGCTTTCCTCAACGAAGAGCTCAAGGAAGAAGTTTACATGGAAACACCTCCTGGATTTGATACTCTAGCTACCACCAATAAAGTTTGTAAACTCAAGAAGTCATTGTACGGGCTCAAGCAGTCACCAAAGGCTTGGTTTGACAGGTTCACTAGAGCAGTCAAGAAATTTGGGTATGTTCAATGTTAGACAGATCACACAATGTTTGTTAAGCTCTCATCCTCAGGAAAAAGGGCAATACTTATTGTGTACATAGATGATATCATCCTAACTGGAGATCATAATGATGAGATACTTATGCTCAAAATTTTTCTAGCCAAAGAATTTGAAATCAAAGATTTGGGCAATCTTAAGTATTTTCTTGGTATGGAAGTAGCAAGGTCAAAAAGAGGAATTTCAGTTTCACAGCGAAAATATGTGTTAGATCTATTGAGAGAGACAGGGATGCTTGGTTGCAAACCTACTGACACTCCAATGGACCCTAACTCAAAATTGGGAAATAAGGAAGATAGTGCTCCTGTAGACAAAGGGAGGTATCAAAAGTTGGTAGGCAAACTCATTTATCTCTCACATGCCAGGCTTGATATCAGCTTTGCTGTAAGCGTGGTTAGTCAATTCATGAACAATCCTACAGAAGATCACATGGAGGCAGTATACAGAATCCTGAGATATCTTAAAATGACACCAGTAGAGGGATTATTCTTCAAAAAGACAACAAACAGAGAAGTAACAATCTTCATTGATGCAGATTGGGCTGGGTCTGTAACTGATAGACAGTCAACTTCGGGTTACTGCACCTATGTCTAGGGAAATTTGGTCACTTAGCGAAGCAAGAAGTAGTCAGTAGTATCTCGTAGCAGTGCTAAGGTAGAATTCAGGGCACTATCACATGGCATTTGTGAGGGAATTTGGCTAAAAAGAGTTCTTAATGAGTTGGGAATTCAAACTGCAGAATCTATAGAAACCTTTTGTGATAACTAGTCAGCAATCAGCATTGCGAAGAATCCCATCCATCATGATAGAACAAAGCATGTTGAGATCGATAGACATTTTGTTAAGGAGAAGATAGAGTCAGGCGTGATATCACTCATTTATATCCAGACTAGTCAACATATTGCTAATATTCTAACTAAAGCAGTACCACGGAAGAACTTTGATGAGCTTAAGTCCAAGCTAGGTTGTAGGTTTACTTAACATCTACAACCTAGCTTGAGAAGGAGTGTGGAAAACTAAGATTTATGTTTTGATTGTAGGAATTTGTTTCCTAAAATAAAGGGATTTGTTAATCCTATTCTAATTATTCTCTTTCTTAGGCTTCGTTTGGTTTGCGTAAAATGACTTTCAGAAAATGATTTCTGGAAAATGATTTCTGAAAAATTGATTTTCTGAAAAAATTGATATTTTCTGTTGTTTGGTTGATATGCTAAAAAATATTTTTCATTGTTTGGTTATTTTTTGGAAAATCTGTATTTTTGTAGCTCACTTTGATACAGTTCATGTATTCCACGTTGATGCAGTTCATGTGGCTCTAGAAGTTGGTTATGGCTAATGTTTTTGTTTTATTGAGAATTAAATAAACTACAATTCCTTTTTCTAGTTCAAATGCCTGTTAATTTTTCATTTTTTTATTTATAAATTTTTTTTGGTTGGGTTTGTTGCTACTTGACAGCAGCAACACTGCAGTGGCAAATAGCAGCATCTGCTGGAGCAGATCGCCGAAAAAAGTGCTACAGGACGCTGAAAAAAGCTTGACGGTGCTGGTAATGGTGAGGTGAAAGAGGTGCCGGCAAAATGGAGGGTGAGAGTCGTGGTTTGTCCAGCCAAAGTAAAAACGTGGATTTTGTCTTCCCCTTTTGAAAAGGGGAAGACATTTTACAAAATGTAACAGCATTTTTTGGGTTGACCGAAAATGATTTCTATTGACCGAAATTATTTTCGGTCTACCAAATACAGGAAAATGATGAAAATGATTTCCGAAAATCGAAATACAGATACCAAACAGAGCCTTATTCTGTTCCTAATTTCCAGAAACAGATTTTTCTTATTCCTATTTATTTTCCTCTCGTACGCTTTATTTTCAAGAATAATAAAGAAAAAATTCTCTCAATATCTTTGTTTCTTGCATATGGGATGGATGTTGATCATCATTTCAGTTCTTGTTATCTGGGTTGCTTCGCTTTGCAATATTTTCCTTGTTATCTCGTCACTCCAAATCCACATTTTTAAATGGTCTGCTCAAAATTATAGATTTTTTAAAATATATATGTTAATATTTCAATTAATTATTTACCTATTGAAACCAGGTCCAGTTTTTCGCAAAAGAAATGTCTTGCTGGTCGTTGCTCACCCTGATGATGAGTCCATGTAATCTTTTCAAATAACTCTTTAATTATTTCATTTAGGGATGAACTATTCACACCCTAAAAAACTCTTGACACACCCTAAATACTAATCAAACCCTAAGTCTCTTATTTCTTTTCACCATTCTGCTAATCACACCCTAAAACCTTCTTTTTCACCCGAAACTGCCCCTTCACCCACAGCATACCCAGAATTTCTCACACTACAAACACACCCTAACCCTCAATTACTCAAATCTTCTTCAAATCTTTGAAAAGTTCAAGATAATAAGATAAGTGTAATTTTTATGTTCAATTAAACATATTAAATGTTCATCGCTTTCTCATTAAAATGATTATAATAACTGAATTTGATTAAAATGAATTTAGGAATCGATTCTGTAGCTCGCGGTAATGAATTGCCGCGAGCATCGAAGTCATGCGGCACTAAAGTGCCGCGTATGCTTTAGGATATACGGCACTTTAGTGCCGCGATGATAGCTTGCTCGCAGCATCCATGAGCAATTTATCATCCACAAGCGTCAAAGCCAGCTAGGATACCGTGAGCTGCTTTGCTTTTATTGTAAAATGCTTGAGGGATTTGAAACCATTGAGCCACGAGGAACTCACCAGACAACTACAAATAATAACAAATCAAAAGCATCCAAAATTGCTCCCCTTGCTCGCTTACTACTATTCCAAAGATGAAAAGTTATTCCTCTAACCTTTCATAACACACAGTAGTCAACTGCTGAGCCCCATGATGGGGGCTCAGCAGTACATTGCCGTGGCCCTCTTTATAGGTCTCGATAGTAAACTATCGATGACGAGAGGGTGTATTGAAATTGAAAGGGTATAATAGTAATATTATCAAATATTAATTTTGTAATAAAAAAAACGTTTACTTAGGGTGTATCTAGTAATATTTAGGGTGTATTTAGAAAACCCCTTTCATTTATTACACTTGGTTGCTACAGTTAATCTTTGGGTATTTGTTTTCTGAAATATTGAAGCTGTTAAAAGTAAATTCGTAGTGATTAAACAAAATTAATCAATGAATAATCAATTATATTAATTACTATATAATTAGTATGTATAAGAGTACACTTTTTTTCTTCTAGAATAAGAAAATAAGTAGCAAAAGGAGCAACTGAGTGGTATCCTTGTTTCTTTCTTAAGTACTATGTCTTCTGCTTAATCTTTTGGGAATAATAAAAACTTGTTTTTATCCAATAAAGGTTTTTACAATTTCATTTGACCATTTGCAATTTTTTTTTATTATGAAGAGGTATAAACGGATTTTTGAACGAATTAATCCATGATATCAGCTCAATTTCTTTTGAAAATTGATTTGTTTTAATTTATTGCCCTGTAAATTGTTTGTAATACTAGTGACAGCTTGACTTTCGCTGACCCAAGATTAGTTTTCAATGTTAAGGTTCATTTATGATCTATTTAATGTTATTTGAATCAATTCAATTTGATGGGGTGGTGTTTTTGTATTCTGTTGCAGGTTCTTTTCACCAACAATAAGCTACCTGACTTCAGGAGGGCACAATCTTTATCTATTATGCTTGTCTGTGGGTAACGCATTTTCATCTTTTTGTGGCTTGATATTATTTAGTATTTCTTGTGTCCAGAAATCTCTGCTTCTGAATCTTTTTCACTTGAAATGATGTGAGCCTTCATTTCTTTGTGAGTAAATGTTAAATGTAGTCAAGAACCGAGATTATGTTGGAAGGACTTCTCTTTACTGTAAATCTGTAAAGTATGACAAGATAATAATTATTGCTATATCATGCTGAAACAAAGCAACTTCATGTAGGTGATATTTAGTTTTTCCTTGGTATTTGCATAAAATCTTCCTTTTTTTGGTTGAAAGGTCTCATATGAAAGGGGAAACTATAGGATTATAGGTGCTTAACTGCCAAAGAATTATGTAATCTGTTGATAATAAGAGTATGCCTCTTATTTTCAAATTGTGCTATAGATGCAATTTGGATTGCTAGATGCGAGGCTTTAAAGGTCAAGGATGGCATCCCTGGAGACTGCTTACCTTTCAGGGACCTTATATTTATAAAAACTTTTAACAGTAGCTCTTAAGCTGTAAGCTACTTAAAGAAGGCTATTTCAGAATCAATCTCTTTCACAAGTTGTTTTGTTCATATTGCTGCTTCAGGGAATGTAAATTTGGCAATAATAACGTAATGTAGGAACTCAATACCTCAGGATATGTGTTAACGATAATGTAATCTACTTCAGGGGAGATGCTATTTCATCTCTTCTTTCGTTTAGTTTATGGTGGTTTATTCATTTTCCTTTGCTAAATAGGAAGTTTTGTGGTATCACAAATGAATTATTTATCCAAATGCCATCCATGTCTTGTCAAAAGGGAAAGGAATATGGTAGGCAGAAAAAGAAACCTTGTCGTGTTTTCTACAAAGAAAGAGTTTCTCTTTCCCCACCCCTGTAAAAATTATGTGGGTGGAATTTGCTATTAGTCTTACTTCATTTTCTTTATGTAGGTAATGCAGATGGCATGGGAAGCATTAGAAGAGATGAGCTTTATCGTGCTTGTGCAGTTCACAAGGTGTTCTCATTATCATGCAGCTTAGTTGGGTTCAACTGCTTAAGTAATCTATTTATTATAATGTTTGCAACAACCTCATCTTGTATTTTTTCTAGCTACAAGATAACCTTGCTTCTCTTGTACACTAGTTTATTGTGCTTTTAACTGTTTTAAGTTTGTAAATGCAGGTTCAACTTCAACAAGTGAAGGTTTTGGATCACCCTGATTTTTGAACAGTTTCTATCCAGAAATTGGTGTGTTTTAAACAGGGAAACCGATGCTTTTTCAGTTGTAGCTAAAATAGTAAAAACTTATTCAATTACCCCAGTATCACTTAACTTGGATATACTGTTAATTGGTAAAGTAAATTCATTTTGTAATTTATTTTTTTTTATCAGGATGGTTTTGGCCAAGTTTGGAACCATGATTTATTGGCAAAGATTATTGAAGAGGAGGTTCACAATCATGGCATTGATGTGGTACATTCTGGGTTCTTTCCTACTTTTTTTTTTGGCCAAACATTTTTGGCTGCTTTAATTCATTTAAGTTGATTGTTTGTCGAGATTACTGTATAAAATTTCTAAGTCTGTTAAGATATGCTTGTATTTGGGAGTTGGGAGTGGTAAGCATCATTTGCAGGGATATTTTTCTATTACCACTTGTGAATTCATATATATAGATCCATTTCTTATTTCTCTTATTCCCACTTTTATTTTTCAGCTTATCACATTTGATAGTTATGGTGTTTCTGGTCATTGCAACCATAGTGACGTGCATTATGGTGGACGGTAAGTTAAAACATTTTATATTTTTCAACTCAATTATGCAAAGTAACTTTTTAATTGTTGCCTCATAGCATGTTTGGCACCAACCTAAAATAAAATGTACTAATGCCCTCATGTAACTATTTAATTATGTGACTTCTTAATGTACAAGGGCTTAAAATTTATTCTTCCTGTATCGGGTTTTCTAGACTCTAGTATTTCTACCATAAATTGATTGCCTTTTTAGATAGAGTTGGTGTGTTATATCTTGCTTTAGAATTAGGATAGGTGATATGTCCTATTTGTCTGTCTAGATATGATGAAGTTTCATTGTTTAAGCCAAGTGGCAGAATTCGAAGATAGTTTACCGAAACTTTGCTAAGCTGGTTTAACTGCAGAAGAACACTTTGAACCCTCTTGATTTTTATCTTGCATGAGATGGATTAGGTGGAAAACAGTTTGGCTTGCAAGAGAGAAATAAGTGTAGAACCAAAGAATGTGGTATCTAGAATGCCTTGAAAGTGATTCTGAACATAATTAGAATCCTAAGAGCTCCTCAAGTTGCCATTTTTCATGAAGAACATAGGGCTATCTGTAGCACTTGGGGTTCACCTCTCTGCCAAAAGGAGAGTTCCTAATGTGGAATGGAAAAGAAGAATTTGTATGAAAAGTAATGTGTATGAGATGTATGAAACATGGGCAGTATTAATTTCTTGTTCAGAAAGTTATACATCATTAGTGCAAGGCCAAGCAAGTGCAATCTGGATTGTTGTGAGCTTCTCAAGCTTTTTCGAAAAACATTTCACCAAGGGTTTAGAATCTTCAGTCATCCTGCATTTAGCTTTTGAGCCATTTAGTACGACTGCATGCATTGAAGGAAATTACATATCATTTCTACATCATTCTTGTGCATGTGTTTTCTTGTCTTTGCTATTTATAAGCTACATTTTTTTTATATTATTTATCACTATAAAATGTTTTCTGAATTCTTTTTTTATTTTTCTGTGTTGCATGCATTAGCAAGTTCTTGCGTGATTCTAGATCAATAAATATTGAAGCCTGGGAACTTGTAAGTTACCTTTCTACCATTTCTTTTATATATCCCGTTTAAGTTGTCATTAGCTGAGCAAAATACTTTTTCCGATTTTCCCTTTTAGTTTTTCTTTGATCATTAAATTTTGTTTCAATTTTTTCTTTTACAAACTTCAGTTCAAATCTCAGTTCCATTTATTACTTAGATTGTTTTACTTTATAGAACTGCAGGGTTTTGATAGGCCCTGAAATTTTTTTTGTAAGCCCCTGCAAATTTTATTTACCTTGATCCATGGCTGGCATAGGGAAAGAAGAGGTAAACACAAATGGTTTCTGGTTTAGGTCTTGTAGCTGCTTCTGTCCATGTTGGCATGTCTGTAAAAGTCTTGCCGCCCTGAAAAACATTTCTTTCAACTCTTATACAATTTTACCTAACTAATTCTTGCATGATCGAAGATTTACTAGCATTAATTTTGCCAATATTCAACTCTCTTTCAAGTCGTTTCTCCTCCTTATGATCTAAGTTCAAGTCGAAGCCTACTTTCTTTATTTGTTCTTTGGATTCCAATCAAATGATTTTCTTGTTGATTTACTGTACAAGTTCAAGGCTCTTGGCCAAGTTGTTGCATCTAGCTGCTGAAGGAGAAAGAACCCTTGAACAAATTTACTGTGGCCTTTATAAACATATCTCCATTATATGATTTAACATATTATATTATTTATGGTTTTTTCCCTCTTTTTTCTGAATTATGACACTTCTTTCCTTCTGCGCCTGTTTGTTTTTGGGTGAGTATAAACATATTGCGCCAGTATAGTGGACCGCTTGACATTTGGTTATCAAGTTTAGATTCCATGCAACATCCAAGAGATTGGTTCATAAATAAAACTCAAAATTTTGCTTACTTAACTAAGGAGAATGAGGTTGATTTTGAATACCATAATAAGAATCAAGATTACCATTATCATTTTTTTTTTGTGCAAGGACGCTGAATGAATTCTTTAGCTATATACAATACCTCAATAACACTTTTATTGGCATCTGATTATTTAATGTCAATGCTCTATAATTATTCTTAGAAAGAATATTAGAAGAAAGTCATAGAGAGGACTTGGATTAGGTACCGGAGCACAAGTATTAAACTCTCTCCCATACGCTTTCTTTTGTTTTTGCCAGAGAAAGCGTATGCGTGTGTGTTGATGTGTGGTGCGATCCTGCGTGTCCGTGGGCTACCCTGATTGTGGGTTGTCTTCGGATCCCATATCGGCAATGTGCGTGTGTCTTGTGGTTTATAAGGAGCTCCAGGCCTCACAAAATCACCATGGTTTTGTTGAGGTGCTGTGTTCTTTCTCTGACAAAAAAAAAACTCTTTCCTATAAACACATTTGAATGAAAAAAAAAATGCAGGTAAAAAACATTTCAGTTTTGAAACAGAGCTGGTAAGAAACACAAACCTTAGAATGAGAGCTGGACTAATACCATCATTTAAACAATGCATGCCTAGCTAAACACATTCGTAACGTGTCGACCAAAAAATAAAACACATTCGTAAGATTTTATTACTGTTCTTGGAACGCAGCTTCAAGACAATCTTGGTTTTTTTTTTCATTATCTGTGGGTGAGCCTCAGCATTGATCGCCAGATGATGAAACTAAGAGGCTGAGAAAGGGAAACGTTCTTGAAGCCCATTGTTTGCGTGTGTAAAAGAGTGCAATGAAAGATGATATAATGAAAATTAAGACTTAAGCCGAATTAAAAGGGCATTTAGCGTGTCTTGCTTGCACTTTTTTTTTATCTTTGATCTTCCGGTATCCGCTTTATGCGATTATTCTGAAGTCGGAGAACTGTCAGGCCACATGAAAGTGAGGTGCCCCTCTCAGCACGATTTGCTTTATATGCATGACTTAAACCCAGATCATGCTTAAAAGAGAATGAGTCTCTTACCACTCAATCCCAACCAATATTGGTGTCTTACTTGCACTTATTCTCTTCTTACAAGTTACAAATAGGATTTTTCCTTCTCATTTTGTTTTTTCAATTTTATTTTATTTATTAGTACTATCATTTTTTATTTTATTAAATGTTACATCTTCCCATATTTTTGGTCCGAATGTTTGAGTACTTCATAGATTTTTAATTATGTTCATGTTTGCTAATGGGTATTTGGCATAATGGTTAAGAGGAAATTTTAGAACTTTAAAATTCTAGGTTTATAAAATATTTGATTATAATTGTAATTTGTATTTATGATTTAACAAAGGTTTTTTTTTTCAATTACGAAAAAAAAAATCTATAATTAAGAAAGTTGACCAATCTCTTATTAGGTATATTTATGAAATTAATAAAATTTTATTTTTAAAATAATTAAATGAATACATGAAAGTAGTCTAACTCTATTTTTAGATTTAGGTTTAAAATTTGATTCTCTTTATTCTTTTTTTACTTCCTGGAAACAAATTTTTTTTTTATATATTTCTTCTAAATGTCATTTTTTTAACTAACATTTATACAATTGATAGCGGGTGTGTCCTATTTTAGTTTATTTAAATAATAATTTTATTAAATTCTTAGTTAGGTATTGTTTAATGAATTAAATAGATTCAATATTAAAAAAATCAATTATTAGATTTTTCGTTTTAAAAATTTTTAATACTGATTTATGATATGAAAATAATTTATTATTGAAAATTAACTATTTAGTAGGTTTTTTATTAAATCTTTTATAAAAAAAGATATAATTTTAAATTAGTTTTCATTTATAAAAAAATAGTTAAAAATAAAATTACAAAATTAAACAATTTTTTAATTAAATAAAATTAAATTTATACATTAAGTAACAAAATATTTCATTAAGTTGTTTCCAAAAGTAAATTTTCAATTATTCTAAAATTCTCAATGGGTTACATATCAAGTACACACTCATTTAACAAAATTGTTCTAATTAATCAAAATATGCACTTTCAATTTTGAATAAATTTATATACGTACTTCAAAATTAATTTTTTATGAGAAATATATACATTTTTTTAAATTTTGTGCGCTATAAGATAAAAATATTCATGGGCCATAAAAATTGCCTTTGGCTCGGGTTCATTAGTTTCCCGCCATTTTTCGCTTGTAGCTTTCTCACTCTCAGTCTCGGAAATTAGGGTTTCTCAAACTCCATGAACTATTGATCATACCCAATCATCAGCGACTAGGGTTTCAATTGATTTCAATGTTCGCCTAAAATTCCCCATTCCCAAAATCACCATAATAACGCACAACTGACTGATCAATTCGCTTTTTCTTGTTTTTCCCATGGAGGAACCTCGCGCTAAGCGCCCCAAAATTTCAAGGTCCGTACATTCTCAGAATTTTTAAAAAAATTTTTTTTAAATGCTTTTGGTGTTGTTTAGTTGCTTTATTCTTCACGGTGGTCGAAAATTAGGGTTTTTTCTTTATCTTTTCTTTGGGGGTGATCTTCAGTGCCACGATTGGCTTCCGAAAAGCGCCGGAAAATGCGGTAAAAAAGGATTGGGTTGAGGAAAAAAAAGACTTGAACTTTGAATTTGGTTTGTTGGGGATAAGAGGAGATACAGATAAACATTTTGGATTTCCCACCTTTTCTATGCTATGTTCGTTTCCTGGGAAAATGTGGGTGTGTGGGGGTGAAGAAGAGAAATTGAGATGAAAAAGGGACTTTGAAATTTTTTGTTTCAGTAATATATTTCTCATTGTCATATTTCGGGCAATCATGCATAGGGTGAATGGATTTTTTCTTTTTTATTCTTTTAGGGGTGAAGATGACTATCTGCCTGGAAATATCATTGAAATTGAGCTTCATAATTTCATGACTTTCAATCACTTGGTATGCAAACCTGGACCACGATTAAATCTTGTCATAGGGCCAAATGGTTCTGGTAAGAGCTCTCTTGTATGTGCTATCGCACTATGTCTCGGCGGTGAACCTCAGGTTGGTATTGTTTGATTGATTGTATAGCTTATATTTTGTACTGAATATGACTGAAGGTGTTTGACTTTGTGCAGCTGCTTGGGAGGGCCACAAGTATTGGAGCATATGTGAAGCGTGGGGAAGAGTCTGGGTACATTAAAATTTCCTTGAGGGGGTACACTAATGAGGGGCAGATTACAATTGTCCGTAAAATAGATACACGCAACAAGTCGGAGTGGTTGTACAATGGTTAGATGTTAAATTCTTGATATGACATACTTTTGGTCAATAATGGAATATTTTATTTATCATGGTTAGGTTTGACTGGAATCATGGGGCTGTAAAGTCAACTTAGGAGCAATTTGTGCTTAAATTAGTCAGTGTCCAATATATCTGTTATTTTACCTCTTGTTTCTTGTAAATGAGGATTTTGCATAGCATAGAGTTTTCTTACCACTATTAGTGGGTTTGCCGGTAACTGACATGATTTTTTTAGTTAATACTGTGGTTAGTATTTATGTTACCATCTATTCAAGGTGTTCCAGATGTTTTTCTCAAGGGCATCCCTCTCATCTTGTGCACTTATTTTTAATGTAGTGTTTTGTTTGTGTATGGTCCCAGTTCATTGTAGATTAGTTGCTTGGAAATCTCTCTCTCTGTTTATGGAAAGAAATTACCTATCAGTGCTATTGGTTTGATTAAGCTTTCTCCTTATTAGAAATAAGGAAAAATTGAGGAAAAAAAATGTAATATGATTTTAATTGATTTCAGGCAAATCTGTCCCCAAAAGAGAGATATTGGAAGTAATTCGAAAATTCAACATCCAAGTGAACAATTTGACGCAAGTGAGTTTTAGAACGTACTGTTTGGACATTACATGCATTATCTTTCTAGACTGACATGCATGACTTATTTGCATATGGTGAGTCTTGAAGCCTTGCATGACTTATTCAGTGATTTTGAGCATTTTGCTTGTCCTATTATTTTCATATCAGATTTTCATTTTATGTTATTTTCACTTGGAAAAGACAAGTTTGCATGTAATTGAGTATTATTTGGGATATGTTCACTATAATATCTGTAGGTGCTTCACTCCAATGTTGTTGAGCTGCATGTCTAGGTGTTAAGATCTTGATAAACTACACTGCCTCGCACTCTTTCAGTGTTCAGATGAGGTGTTTTTAATAGGTGCCTAACTTTTGAGGCAAAAGGTGCATAAAAAGTTTGCCCAGATTAAGGGTCCTTTGGGTTTCCTTGGTTATTGATTTCATTTATTAGCTATTTTCTTGCAGTCAAGAAAAGGAAAATGTAAACTCTCTTTACTAGAATAAAATGTTGGGTAAATAGTTTATTGAAATTTTCTGTTGAAAGATTGAAGTGAAGGAAACATTGAGCTTTGTTGGATAATGACTTTAGTTAATTATGATGATTCTTGATTTTTGGAAGACATTATGCAATCTAATGATGCAGACACTTCAATGTTTGTTGATATTAAAATTATACGTTCTAACTTCTAAGCATATCCAACTTCTAAGCATATTAAATATGCTCCATAGAATTTTTTTGCACACATGTGCCTTCTTTTCGTTTTTTTTTTGTTTGTCTGGTGTTTATAGTTTTAAAATATTGGCAGAACATATAGCCATATTAAGGACCAATAAAGGCATAAGGTGATTATTTATTATATTTGTTTTTGATGTAATGGTTTATTATCCCATTTGGTTTCACCTGCATAGAGTCTTCAAAAGTGTCCTACTGTGGTCCTAACATTCAGCACTTTTTGCATGAAGTGGCTTGAAGCCATGGACTTAAAATACAAGTTAGAGGCATTCATTCCGGCACTTTAGACATTTCTTTACCATCAGATTTCTATGAACAGCAGCCTTTCTATAACATTTGAAATATGAAATGGTCAGCCTTTAGTCTTAAACACTAATATATATTCATTAATATACTTCTATGTCCATTCTGTTTGTTTTGGTTTATTATGATGCTTTTTAGCGGCGCAGTGTGGTTGTGATTTACATTATGTCTCTGTGTGTGTGTGCTCCTTTATGCCCTCCCTTGTTTTGTCTTACCATATCATGTTTGTAGTGGATGGTAATGGATGCCAAATAAAATTTTTTATTCTAATCTTATCAATAGAGAAGATCAACCATATTGGTCCTTCTAACTAGTTTGAGATATGCACTTGGCAGTGTACAAGTTTTTATTTCTTTCTCCAATCTTGTACTTTGGTCTCTGATATCTAGATTTTGAAATTTTAGTCCTGTCTTGGATGTAATTAATATTTATGTTCTGCAAGTACCTGTGTTTTCTTCTTTTCTTTCTCCTTACATTATTTTCTTTTATGGGGCTCTTATATTTATTTATTTATTTATTAATTTTGTGGGGGGGGGGGGGGGGGGGGGGGGTGTTCCTGTTCTGGCATAGTTCTTGCCGCAAGACAGGGTCTGTGAGTTTGCCAGATTAACTCCCATTCAGCTCCTCGAAGAAACTGAAAAAGCAGTTGGTGACCCTCAACTTCCAGTGCAACATTGTGCTCTTGTTGAAAAGAGCCGTGAACTAAAAAGATATCAAAAAGTCAGTTGAAACTTTCAATTTTGTTGTGTTACTGGTTTTATAAAGCAATGTTTTTAAACTTCACCAAATCTATTTTAGGCTGTAGAAAAAATGGGAGAAAGTTTGAAACAGCTGAGAGCCCTTAATGCTGAGCAAGAAAAAGATGTTGAACGAGTTCGCCAAAGAGATGAACTTCTTGAAAAGGTTTGCCTATTGTCTTGTTTATTATTACCTTAGTTGCTCCATAACATACTGATGCCTTTTTTGGTAAATTTTAGGTTGATTCCATGAAAAAGAAATTGCCTTGGCTGAAGTATGATATGAAGAAGACTGACTACTTGGAAGCCCAAAAGAAGGAAAAAGATGCAAGGAAGAATTTGGATGAAGCTGCAAAGACACTGAATGAATTCAAGGCACCCATTGAGTATGATGACTTCGTTCTTCTGATTGTATAAACAACTTAAGCATTCATTTGTCCTCCTGTGCAAAATATATTGCTTGATAAGTGATACTTGGAACTTTTGTTCTCATTTATATCATTGTACAGTTAACTGAAGCTGCATTTCAGCCTAAAATATATCAGTTTCTGTTTCAATTATTTTTCTTCTGTTAGAAAGTCAATCCTATGTTTTTATGAAGAACAGTGATCGCTAAATCAACTAAATGACCACAGTTTTGTTTTGTTAATAATGCAATCTTTTTGAAAATTCATAGCTAAGTACTTTGAATCTTGATCCTGAAGATTTTCATTTATCTACTTAGATGCCCATGACTATTGACTTGGGTTTTTTATCCTTCCTTTAAGCATCTTGTTTATTGCTGTATTTCCTCTAATTATGGTGGAAATATTTAATCAGTAAATTATTGGTTGCAGAAAACATAAGCAGGAGAAAGTGGAGCTGGATAATAAATGTAAACACATTAACAATCACATTAATAAAAATATTAAGAAACGGGTCGAGCTTTTGCAGAAAGAAAATGAAGCGGTGTGTAGAACTTTTTATTATCTTTTTGCTGTTAAGTGTTTTCTATGTAGTTGCTCAAATGTTTGAATCATTTATATTGATTTAATGAGTCAATTACACACTTTTAGGCAGTGCAAGTACGAGGTAAATACAAGGAAGTAGAAGATTTGAGGAGGGAGGAAGACTTTCGCAAACAAAGTATTTTGGAGGCTAAAGAAAAACTTGCTGCTGCTGAACAGGACCTTCAGAACCTGCCTGCATATGAGCCTCCTAAGGAGGAAATTGTAAGTCATGTTTATTAGCTTTCATTGTTTTTATTTATTTATGTGCCCTAAGGTAGTTTGGTACTGCATAAAATGGTATAAACCATGATTTATACATGACAGACTTGTATGTTTTTGGAAGAAATTATCGCAAATTGTTCTGAACTCTGTCCCAAAGTATTAATCTCCTACTATAATGAATCAAGTTCAAGTGATATAGTTGGTTTTTTGCATGATATTGTCTCTTGCCCTCAAGAATTGATTATGTTTTGTCTTTTTGTGATGATTAGTAATATAGTGAATTTTTTTTTGGCTAGAAATATAGTGAATGGGTGCATAGAAAAAAAAAAGTAGTTATCTACTTTTGGTAAATGGGGAAACATTTAAGCGAACCAAACTTAAACTATTTGTTTAATTTTTGGGTTGTTTGGGATCAGCTTAAGCTCAGTAAGGGATTCTTACATTAATTCAACCTTGATTTGCTTAGATATTAAGTTATTTGAGACCGGTTTGGCTCATTTTTGAACTTTAAATGAACATATTCATGGACATATAATCGGACGTGGCCACAAACAACTAAAAACATGCTCGTGAACAATAAAACAAACAATTTTAAATTAATAACATATATATACTAACAAATTTATATACCCCTTCCTAGATCTCACAATGTGGGAGCCTTGTGCTTTGGGTTTGCCTTTTTATATATACAAACAAATTAAGAAACCCTACATAAAAACTGAAACCATCCAACAACTTAAGTCCGACATCTTCAATTGTTAAGTACAACACAACTTGAAACACTCCCCTCCTTTCTTAAGGAATAGAACAAAAAATGTCATGAGAATACAACTTAAGCAAGGCTCATTTGTATTACCTCTATGATTGTTGCTATGGGGAACTCGTCCTTGTCTGTTAACTTGTTTAACTGTTTATACTCTACACATAATCGCCATGAGCCATCTTTTTTCTTCACTAGTGCTACAAGAGATGCAAATGGGCTATTACTGTCCCTAATAATACCATTGGACTTCATCTTAGCTATTATCTTTTCAATTTCAATCTTCTGAGCAGTGGGATATATTATAAGGTCTCACCTTCACCACCTGAGATTCATCTTTCAGAGGAATGTGATGATCCTGAGTCCTCAGTGGTGGTAATCTCACCACATTTTCAAACAATTGCTCGAATTTTCCAAGAACTTCCTGTAACTGCATCTGTGATTCCACACTAAGCCCATTGTTTTGTACCTTGGTATTAAGTTGCAAGGCAAAGTTTTCAGTACCCAACATAATGCAGATTCCCTTCTCAACCACCATTACCATTTTAGAGAACTGATTCTTGGCAGCCAATTGGACTGTGCCTCCATGAATCCCTGATAATGTTACTATTCTGCCATGTAGAGAAAAGCTCATGGTTAAAGTTTGAAAATTCCGGTGATAGGCCCCAAAGTCCTCGATCATTGTACTCCAAGTACCAAATCACAACCCATGAAGGGAATACCAAGAAATCAGTACACTGGTTCAGTCCCTGAGTCTCCCATTTCACTGCCTTACAGAGCTCTTGGGTGTGCAATGATTGGCTATTTGTCATGGTAACACTGACTCCTTCTATGCTCAGAATATCACAATTCAGCCTTTTGACCACTGTTTGGTCTATGAAGTTGTGAGTATTGCCTGAGTTGACCGATATCACCAGCAGTTGATTCTTCACTTTCCCCTTCATTCTCATAGTTTGATAACTTGCTTTTCTTGAAAGTGCATGAGAAGGAATTGTAGAATTTTCACCATTCATTCCTTATTGTTCAACTCTTCTAGGGATTCTACACAATTAGAATATTCTTCCAATTCTCTCCTGTTTTCATCCAAATGCTGTACTAGCAATTGGTGGAGCTATGATTTGACACACTTGTGGACAACAGTGTATTTTGCAGCACACCACATCAGAGACCCTTCCTGCTCCTATCCTCCCTTTCTTCCACGGTAGTGGTTTTGGCAGTGGTCATTGGTTTTGCGTGGACCTGGTATTATGTCTTTGTGGTGCTTGGGATAGGTAAGTTAGGGCATGAGTGGTAGATTGCTTATATCATATGGTGTAAATGGCCTTTTGGGCAAATTATAAATTACCATTTCCATTTGTTTTGCTAGGCTTAAGGTTTTAGGGTAGAAAAGTCTCACAGATCTTGATATGTCTAGTTTAAGATTGCTCACAAAAATACTAAGAGCATACTCATCAGCTAAATGCAGCAGATTCAACAAAGATTCGAGTTCATCATGGTATTCTTCTACTGAAGTTAAGCACACCAGCTCTGACATGGGATCTGCATATTCATTGTCAGAGAACCTAATCTTTATCTGCTCACCATAGTCTTGCCATTTTGCTGTTCACATCACAAATCTTTTGTGTCATTGTAGGGCCTTCCCTGATCATGACTAATTGAATATTTTCTTCCTCAATAAGACACATAGCGTCAAAGTATTCCTCTGTTTTCATATACCATCCCTTGAAATCATACCCATCAAAACTTGGGTAGTCTAGTTCACCATGCTTAGGGTTAATCTTCATGGGATCTGTATTGGTATAAAACTCTTAGGCTTTTGAACCAATGGAGTCTAGGGTTCTTTAACAACACCCGTTGTAGAATTGGCTAAAAAACTGTATATTTTCTGTCAATGTTTTTCCTTCTGATTTACAATCCTTTTATAGGGAAAAACTGTACATAGGAATAGGAAAGTTCTAGCTAATTTACAGCCTAATTTTCTCACTTCACTGATTTAGATCATTGACCAAATCGGTTCTCAATCAACTCCTAGTTACAGACAGAGATTTAGGAAACTAAGGAAAGTAAATCTAATCACATCTTTGACATTCTCAACACTCCTATTGCCCGATGACTCAGATGTGCCTTCTGGATTCGCGGGGGAATCCAACTCAGTAACTGCAAGAGTATTTTTCTCAGGAGGCTTGTTGCCCACATGACTCAGTACTTTGTCCTGCATCTTACCCATCTTAAATTGCATATTTTCCGTTCCCTTTTATAGTTCCAAACTTAGCTCAGCTTTCACCTGCTCCAAGACATTGTCCATCTTAGAATCCAGCTTTTCAACATCTTTTTGGAGTTGACTCACTTCTTTTTGCAACCGAGTGTTTATTCCTTCAGCCATGCCAAAAAGATGCTCTGATAACAAGATGATACAGGCTGATTTCTGAAGAACGATAGCTCAGCAATGAAGAACTTTTATCATGACCTCAGAGAGAAGAAAGAAGAGAGAGAAATAGATAGGAAAAGAGAGAGAAGAATTTTCTAACAGAATAGAGAGTGAATGTGTTGTATTGAATATTCTCATTAATTGCCATATTCCCTGTCTCCCATTCTAATACATTCATTTTAATTGCTGTTCTTTAGGGCCGACTCATTAATTCTGACTAGGCATAACTAATTCTGTCATGTAACTAACTAATAACTTTTTAAACTAACTTTTAAAGGCCACTTAATTATTTACATAAAATATTACTACTGAAATGGCTGTTTTCCTTCTTGGCCTGTATCATATTTGCAAAAAACAAAAAGACCCAAATTTGGAAGCAAAAATTATTTTTAAGAATCAAACAACTTGCAGCAAACTTAAACATACTACATCAACAGAATCATATACTTGCATGCATGCATACAAAAAGGAGGAAACTTTAGAGGTACCCAAATACAGAAATAAATCAAAGAAAAGCTATAAAAACTTGGGACTTTCGGGGAAATGAAAGAGTCTCAAGAAGTATAGTTTGGGGGGAAAAAATGAAGTACAAAGTTTATCTCATGTGAGCTTCTTGGGTAGTGAATGGATCCAGAAATGAGGATCCTTCTTCGCTCATTAATGGTGATAGCTTTATAGTCATAGGAAACAGTAGCAGAACTGAACAAACCCAAGAAGCTAAAAGAAGAACCAAAAAGCTTTCCACATTACCTGATAAACAGGAAACATGCAAAAAATTACCAAATAAACTTCTTGCCAAGGTTCACCAACTTCTATTAAAACTACAAGATTGGGATATTGAGACCTCTTTCTGAAGACAAGTGATCACTAGGAGTGGTAATGGCAGGGTGAGATGAGGAAGGACCTGTGGCAGTTTTGTATTAATGAAAGGATTGAGAGAAATAAGGAAGCCAAGAAGGTTAGAAGGATGAGCCATGAGTGAGAGTCTGAGAGGTTTAGAGCAGAAAATGAGAAATGAAGAGTGGCGATTAGATTTATGCCTTTGGGATAAATGAACCAAACAAACCTTTGTTTGAGACTGGCTCATTTAATAAATGAGTCTTGAAATGTTGATTGAGATTGTTTGTTAAGTTTAATAAACAAATATAAACAAACAGTTACTGAATTTGTTCACGAATTGTTCGTCAAACGCTTAGTTTGTTTACACTCTTAATTTCAACCAAATTGGAAAGTTTAAGAAGATTCTTTCTGGGACATAGGGGGTAGTAATTTACACTTTTATAGAACTGAAATTATAATTAAAAGACATGATCCATATGTATTGTCTTCGAGGAAGAATGTGGGATAATTTGGCATAATGTTCCTCTTTGTCAAGATATTTTACTTGTGTTCATTTTCTGTATATTTTTGGCAATTTTGACGTCTTGCTTTCTGATGTTGAGTAAAATTCTTCTTGCCAGGAGAGATTAAAAAGTCAAATTGTGGAGCTAACTTCTTCTGCTCACCAAAAGATGCAGCAGAAGAAGGAGAAGGAAAGGTCTCTAGGCCAAATGAAATCAGCTTTGAGGAACTGTATTGATAGGTAATTTTCAAACGGTCAAAGTTCTGTTCATATGCTTTTGAAAATATTTGAATATTTTGTTTATTTCTTCGATATCTTTCCAAATTTTGCAGTTTGACAGATATGGAGAATGCAAACACCAAACTTTTACATGCATTACAGAAATCTGGTGCAGAAAAGATATTTGACGCTTATCGGTGGGTGCAACTGCATCGCGATGAATTGAACAAGGAGGTTTATGGCCCTGTATTGCTTGAGGTACATGTTTCATAGCTCAGATTATTGTTTTGTTACTAGAATATAGCTTTTTTTGCTAATTGTGTAAATGTTAAACTTAGGTGAAAGTCTCAGATCAGATCCATGCTAATTTCTTGGAAGGTCATGTTGCTCACTACATCTGGAAGGTATGCTCTAGCGTTTTTGTTTTCTTTTTTTTTCCTTTTTGTCATATTTCTTATATTTAACAATAACAAGTATCATCATCATCATCATCATAGCCTTTATCCCAATAGATTGAGGTAAGTTACATGAACCAATATTTGAAATCACGTTAAATCATTCATATAAATTCTCCTCCGCAGATTCCTATCCAAGGCAATGTCTTCATCCAATTATAATATCTCCGCATCTTCTTGAATTACTTCCTTACAAGATTTTTTTGGTCTTCCTCTGGTCTTGACCCTTCTTTCCTCATTCATAGCCTCTACTCTTCTAACTGTAGCATCTACAAATCTACGTCGTATGCGTCCAAACCACCGTAAACGAATTTCGCATATCTTGTCTTCGATAGGTACTACTCCAATCATCTTGTGGATGTCTTCATTTTTCTCTTTATCCTTTCTTATACATCTACACATCCATCGCAACATTCACATTTTTACTACACTCATTTTTTGTGTATGCAGTCTCTTAGTCAGCTAGCATTCACTACCACATAGCAATGTTGGTCTAACAACTATTCTATAAAACTGGCATTTCAACCATATAGGAATTCTTTTATCACACAGTACACTTGTGGCACTTCTCCACTTATTTTATCTAGTCTGGATCCTATGGGTTGCATCACCATCAATCTCTCCATCTATCTGTACTATCGACCCCAGATAGGGACCACTCCAACAATAACAAGTATAGGTTACAAAATTGTGGTGCCGGTTTTTGTTCATTTGAATTTATTTATGTCCAAAGAGGCTAAGAGACCCTGTTGCTTCTTTTGCATTTAACAAATTCTTACGTTATCCCATATGAGGTATATCCATTTTGCACAGAGTACTTGGTTTTTTTCACTGTTCAGAGGCCTTAGTTACACAAGGAAGTTGGCTTGAAGATGATGGATAAAAGATCTGGTAGGAAATGATGCTGAGTAGTCAAGATCTTTTGCGTTAAAATTTTGACTGATTTAAATCAAAGAAGCTTAATAAATAGAGTGCAGTGTGCATTCATGGCCCCCAAAACATACCGTATTTTCTTGAATCTGAGGGTTGCATATTGATGCTTTCATATAATGCTCTTCCTGATGGCCAAAATGCAGTATGTATGTGGCTGTAAAGGACTGAGCCATGTTTTTCCTTGTTGAGGCTTAGCTTGGCTAAATTTAAGTGAGCTCAATCCAAGCTTGCGAAAGTTTTGAACTTGGCTCAGCTTGGTTAGGTGAGCCCTAAGCCAAACAGGAGCCCATACTGAGCTCATGGCTTAAGCCAAAGCAATGGCTTGAAAATCATGGTAAAAGTATTAAAGTCCAGGTGTAGCTCACCAGTGGTAAGCAGACCTCAGGGGCCAAAATGGCCCTTGACTTAAAGCATGTTCCTGCACTTGCAGGATCCCTTCAAACTTTGGCTCATTTATGGATGCAGTCTACCCTCTTGACTTTGTTTCCACTGGCGATGTGGGATTGACAGGGGAGGGAAGTTTTTTTTCCCATGTCTTCAAACTTACAATGTCTCCATTTTTAAGCTCTTAACAAATTTATCCTGCATTAATAGTGTCTTTTTTAAAAAAGTTGATGATTGTTACATGATATTTCTATTTTACAATAATATAAAATAGAAAATCATGATCTGAAATTTGAAATATACCAATGCTGAAAGAGTCAACTTGATAAGAATAAAGCAAACTATTATCTAGCTTTAAATTGAGTTTGTTCATAGATGGTGTATTGAGCTTGTTCATGAATATAAACAAGCGGAGCTTCCTGATGTTCAAACTCTGTTCTCTTATTAATTCAGATGAAAGTAATGTTCAAACTTGTCTGTTAAGCTTCATAGATGAATATAAACAAGTTCCAACTGTGCTTGTTCATGAACTGTTCAAGTAATACAGCATTTGGTTTTTGGGCTCAGCGGTATACTATTAATGGTAGGCTTATTAGGACTGCAGAAACGACCTTTATGTCATTTGAACATGAAAAATAGTGAGGGTGCTATTTGAGCAGAAATTTCAAATTAGGCTTATCTAGTAACTGCTAAGTCCTTTGGTAGAAATAAATTTATATATTTTAAGAATTCATGATTGTGGCAAAGTCACATGGGTGCATTCTCCTACGAAGTCTGGTAGACTACACCTAGTGCAGGACTTAAACTATCATACATTTTTGTCAACATTCTAATGTCTATTGTTAATTGGCATGTTAGTCTATGCATTGCATGATGTCATTGAGGATTAGGAGATGATTCCACATGCTGCTTACATTCAATATTGTGATATATGCTTGAAGAAATATCAGATTTAGGATCAGATTTCTTTGTTTTGTATCATTTGGTTATTTTTGACTTGCATAATTGCATATTTTTCTCTAGATTATTCTAACACTAGAATTCATAAGTTATGGATCTTGCTAATTTTGTTATAAAATTATTAAAGCTGCTTGCTCAAAAAAGAAAAAATGATCTTTTTTTCTGAAATGGTATACTACTGCTTCAATTTGCGTAGTTCCTATTATAGAATTCTCTCTTTCTTTCTTACTTATCTAGACAAAACTGCTGCATTACTTATCTAGACAAAACTTTCAACATGTGATGTGAAAATTGACTTTTACTATTTTACAGGAAACGATGATCTTCTGTTTATTATGTTTACTTTTCTTTTATTTGCAGTCTTTCATTACTCAAGATTCTGTTGATAGGGATTTTCTGGTAAAAAACCTACAGTCATTTGATGTTCCCATTCTAAATTATGTAAGAGACGAACATGTTCAGAGAGCACCCTTTGAAATATCTAAGCAGGTAAGTGTCACTGATTCTCCAAATATTTCATCCAGGCAGTTCTTATCAACTTAATATTTGTTGTTTGTTTTC
Source organism: Heritiera fomes (assembly GCA_032173925.1). NCBI lineage: Eukaryota > Viridiplantae > Streptophyta > Magnoliopsida > Malvales > Malvaceae > Heritiera > Heritiera fomes. The sequence continues at coordinate 18,504,651 of JAPDPM010000001.1, read as the reverse complement.
TTGCTAATTGAACAGATGCGGGAACTTGGCATCTATTCCCGGCTAGACCAGGTATTTGATGCTCCCGCTGCTGTAAAGGAGGTTTTGACATCGCAATTTGGTCTGGAGCATTCGGTATGCCTGAAACATCCCTGGTCAACATATATTTTTCAACTGAATTTTAAAGACGTAATCTCTGAAAGTATTTAGGCTTTGAATCTGATCCTTTTTTCTTGCCTTCACTTGCTCCCATTAGTATATTGGGTCAGACAAAACTGATCAGACGGCTGATGATGTTGCGAAAAAATTGGGAATTTTAGATTTCTGGACTCCTCAAAGTCACTATCATTGGTCTGTTTCTAGATATGGTGATAATGAAATGTCAGCAAGAGTAGAACCCGTTAATGGTTCTCGTCTTCTACTGTGTGGTATTTCCTTACTAAACCTTCTCTAGATTGATCTCTAATCCTAAATTTGGAATTTTCTAGGATGCTCATTCTTGTTCAATTTCCTCTTTTTAAGGTGTGGATACTGGGGAGATTGAAAAGCTTAGGTCCAGAAAGAATGAGCTTGAAAACAGTGTCGTTGATATGGAGGAAGGCATCAAATCACTTCAGATTCAACAACGGCTGTTTGAAGATGAAGCAGCCAAACTTCAAAAACAGCGTGTATGCTAAAAGAATAAAGTTTCATTTTCTTTTTATCTAACTGAATGTTCCATGCTGACACATGAATGTGTTTTTTGTTTTGGTTTATTTTGTGATTTTGTATGCATGAGTTGGAATAACAGTGAATCTTAAAAGTAGGTTGTCTTCTGGAGCTCATCTTTCCATATACATCTAATTCATGCGTTCTGCAGGAGGAGATGGTTGAAACTGGCAGAAGGGAGATGAAAAAACGGAAAGAAATGGAAAGCCGTGTTGGTAAGTTTTTGAAGTTTCATTGGTTGCCATAGAGAGTTTCTTATTCCTTATCATTTATTTACATTAAATGTTCATACAAATGTCTGCAGAACAAAGGAAAAGAAAATTAGTATCCTTGGAGAAAGGTGGTGACCTGGAAACAGCTGTGGCTAAGCTCATTGACCAAGCTATGAGATCTAATGTTGAACGGTTCAATTATGCAATTAAAATTAAGGTGAAGATTCTCTTCAGTCATGTTTTCTGTGGCTCTTTCTATGTCATTCTTGTGCTTTTCAGATAATAATCGGAAATTGTATAAGAATTGTCATATGTTGTATTATAGCATATGTGCATTTACTGAGTTACTTTGTTTTATTATTTTTAGTTCACTAAACTTTGTTTTTACAGGATTTGCTTGTTGAAGCTGTTTCTTGCAAATGGGGTTTTGCAGAAAAACACATGGTCTCCATTGAATGTGATACAAAGGTACACTTTAGTGAAATATGCCAGAGTAACTTTCTTTTCTATTTACTGGGTTAATTACTCCAGTGGCCTGTGACCCTTTTACAAAGTTTATTTTCATCTGCAACACAATTGATGAAATTTGTGATGTTATGACCCTGCGGCACCCTTGTATTTACTCATATCATTTTCTTCTATTTGCTTCTTTCATTATTTATTTTATTTTATTTTTCAAATTTAACTCCTATCTCAGTCACCTCCCTCTCTCTCCCTAGTCTTCCAGCCTTCTCCCTCGCCCCCTGCCACCAGCACTGGCAGCTGGCCAGAGAACCACTTTCCTTATTTGTAACTTTCTTTCCTGTTACCATTGTTTCTCTCTTCATCCCCCCTTCTCTAGTGTTTCTCTTTCCCAGTTTATCTGTCTCATCATTGGGTCTTGCTGACAGTAGACCAGGTTCAGATGGCTCGATTTGGTGCCTTTCCTCCCTAATGTTTCTTTCTTCCCTTTCTCTCTTTACAATCTCTCTATGTGTCTCTTATTCTCTGTTTCTGCCTCTAGTGATGGATTGAGTTGTCCGATGCTCATATGGGCATTGGATGGCAAGATTCAGTACTTCCCATCACTTTTTTTTTCCTTTCTCGTTCTCTCTTCTCCCTTCCATTTCTCTCTCTCTCTCTCTAGATGATAGAAGGATGCCTGGATTTCTGCCTTTTGTACTTTTACATATGGCATGTGGAGTTGATGGGGCGTTTTCTGTTAAGCCTGTGATCTCTTTTTGACATCGTCATTTTTATAATACTCCTGAACAAAATTTTTGAACTTTTTTTCTTTCTTTTTTCATGGATGGAAATGAATCTTTGGACAAGGATCAAGGATTTCAGGCATAAGTTATTGATTGTATAAATTGGTATTTCTGATTCATCAATCACTGGTTTTTGTTGGCTTTGCAATGTTATAGATTAGAGACTTGGAAGTCAATCTCAAGGAGCACGAGAAGTTTGCTCACCAGGCATCACTGAACTTACAGTTTTGTGAGTTATTTATATATTTATTTATTTTATGATCTTGATTTAAATATAATTTTAGGTTCATTTCTTGATAGAAGTTGTCATGGTGGATTGCATTTTGGCTTGCCCTGTGCAACTAGTCTACAGAACAGTCTTATTTTCCGGGGTTGATGGTTTTCTAGAAAGAGTTCCAGGTTCATTTGTTTCCTAAAGTTTAAGAGAGCTTCTATTTGCACCCAAAAAAATATCTCTCATACCCTATTTTAAAATTCTTTTTAAATACCAAAATATTCTTACAAAAAATTACACAATTACCGTTAATAATAATTTTTTAATTTTTTATTTTTCATATTCCCGGAAATGAATTTCCGGGAATACAATAGAACTCTAGGAAGTGGATTTCTGGGAGCAAATGGTGCTCTCGGAAATCCATTGTGCTCCCGGAAATCCACTTCCGGGAGCCCATAACTTCAGTAGCATTCATGTGTGCTGCCAGGCAGCACAGCTCACTGGGAAAATTTCTGAATATAAAGGCGTAATGTTTTTTTTTTTTTTTTCTGTAATAAGGATAAAAGTGGAAAAATATTAAATTTTTTAGGGCGTGAAGAGTGATTTTAGAAATGGAATTTTAGGGTTTAGGGTTTTCTAGTAATTAAGGTGTGTCTAGTCACCCTTAGGGTGTGAATAGAATTACTGAAAGTTTAATATCCCGAACTGTCTTGCTTCTTATTTTCAAAGAGGTTTATATAAATGCCTTTCTTTGCAAGGTTAATGCTAATGAAATGTTCTAAAGAATGGGTTCTTAAGGTGGAGTATTTAATTTTTTCAATTGATGGGATTTCAGTGTGTCCCCATGAAGTAGGATAAAACTTAGTTTATTGTTCTTGTTGTAATATACATTTTCTTTATCGAGTATAAGCAATATCTTTTTTATATTTTAAATCCTATGAACTTCCTAGTTTATATGGTCCTGATGTTGACTGAAAATCTAAAATCAATGATTTCCTCATTTACTATACAAGGATATACCGGAATGATATGTTCAACAATTGTCTGAGATTTTTGATTATGCAAAATTTTGTTTTCCAAAAACTGACTTTTCCCAATTTTCTTCTTGGTTAGGTGAAAAAGATGTAGAGGATTGTTATCAACAACTTTCAGCTGCGAAGAGGCATGCTGAATCAATTGCCATCATTACTCCTGAACTTGCAAAGTTATTTCTTGAGGTTTGTTTTTGTTTTGAGTTGCAATAGAACCATGAAAATTTATTATTCCCTTCGAATTCGTTATGAGCAACTTCTATCAAGCTTAGTGTTAAATTCTTGACAAATTCACTATTGTTATTCTAGACTAGAGGTGTCAATGGGCTGTTTTTGCCTGTCCAAGCCTGGGTAGCCTTCTAAAGGCCTGCCAATGGCCCAAACTGGTTTGTCAGGCTTAAGGGGCGCAAAATTTTCTAAAAATATATTGGAATATTAAAGAATTCAATATTTTAATATTTTAAATGTATTTTTGAATTAAAATTAAATTATTATTTTTTACTAATTTAATGTCCCAAGCTGAGCTTGGAAATCCCTGTCCAAGGCTTGGTCTGCAGGTCTGTGGGCCTGATAGGTAGCCCAGCCTGTGGTTAGGTCTATTGTGGACGTGAATGGACTGAATACACAGAAAAGTAGCTTTGCAGGACAATTAAGAAGCAAGTTTTGATTCATCAAAAAAAAAGTTTTTCTCAGGCTCAGGAGAATATATATAATATATTATATATATATATATATTTGAAACTGAACCCATGAGAATATTGGCTAACAAATAAACTATTTGTGCATATGTAATTTATTCTTAGCTAACTTTTTATGTGTATCAAGTGTGATTGACATGGATTGGGGCTGAAATTTGCAATCAACAAAATTGTTTTTGTTCTGTCGTTAGATTAGATGACAAGTTGCATATTTGAATTCCTCAAGTGATTTGGATTTTACGGTTTTCTGGCTTTATTTTATAAACAGGAAATGATCAAGATTCTTCTTTTGTGTTTCAAATGTAATGTTAATTATGTGCCAAATGTTCTGTTTCAGAAACATCTTCTGGAACACTAGCTTGTATCATCAATTCTACTTGAATTCAATGTGCTTTGTTGTTCTTCGGATGTTTTCATTTTATGAATTCTTCCATGTTTACCTGAAGATGCCAACTACAATTGAGGAATTGGAGGCTGCAATACAAGACAACATTTCTCAAGCCAATTCCATTGTTTTCCTAAACAGGAATGTCCTGCTGGAATATGAAGATCGTCAGCGTCAGGTATTTCTGTATTATCTTCTTCTTTTGGTATGTTATTAAAGTCTTATCTATAGTGCATATATTACAGATAGAAACCATTTCTGCCAAACTAGACGCAGATAATAAGGAACTGCAAAGGTGCTTAGCTGACATAGATGCCCTGAAGGTGAGACAAGCATTCTTGTTTCTTGTTCTAAATATGATATGCTGCATTCTGCTTCCTAGTTGTTGTAACGATTAATGTGATCTTTTGAGGCTTGAAAAAGCGACATGCATTATTTGGCATGTGTGTCTAAAGGAGACTTGCAGTTGGCTCTCTATAACACCTTTCAGCTCCTCTTTCCAGCTCTTCCCTCTCCCACTTGATCTTTTTCTGTTTTTGGTAATGTCCCCTTTGGCACCTATAAAAAGGCAAACCCAGTGCACATGGTGCATGTATTAAAAAATTGTTCAGTGGGGTAGTCAAACTTTCGTTTTGTCTATCAATGTGTTCTAACTTCTAACACTGGAAAATCTGGTGTGTCAATGGACCAATCATTATATGCCTTGTGGCAAAACAAGTACCAACTCATTTTGTGAGGTGATGATTAGGATAGGAACGTGGCATAACCTTGTTCATAAATTTTTTTTTCTTAAAAGATTTGGAGAAAGCATATGATAAAGTGCCTAGGGAGGTACTATGGTAGTCCTTAATGAAGAAAAGAGTTCCTTTGAAATATATTGAACTAATTAAGAACATGTATAGAGATGCAAGGACCCATGTGAGGATAGGTGGGGGGCAAACAAGTGAGTTTCCTATCACGATGGGATTACATCAAGAGTCAGCGTTGAGTTCATTTTTGTTTGCAGTAGTTATGGACGAATTGATAAGATCCATCTAAGATAAGGTGCCTTGGTGTATGATGTTTGCAGATGATATTGTCCTATGTGCGGAAACTAGAGTGGAGATCAATACAAAGTTGGAATTATGAAGACAAACATTGGAATCAAAAGGATTTAAATTAAGCAGAGTGAAGATTGAATACATGGAGTGTAAATTCAGTTCTAATCGAGTGGAAGAGCATGATGTAGTGACGTTAGATGGGGTGATGATACCTAAGCGGGACCATTTTCGATATCTGGGATCAATAGTACAGATGGATGGAGAGATTGATGGTGATGTGACCTATAGGATTCAGGCTGGATGGAGTAAGTGGAGAAGTGCTACAAGTGTGTTGTGCGATAAACGAATTCCTATATGGTTGAAAGACAAGTTTTATCGGACAGTTGTTAGACTAACATTATTATATGGTAGTGAATGTTGGGTGACTAAGAGGCTATATACACAAAAGATGAGTGTAACAGAAATACGAATGTTACGATGGGTATGTGGATATACAAGAAAGGATAGAATGAGAAATGATGATATTCGTAAGATGGTTGGAGTGGTACCTATTGAAGACAAGATGTGTGAAAATCATTTACGTTGGTTTGGACACGTAAGACGTAGATCTATAGATGCTCCAGTTAGGAGAATAGAGGCTATGGATGTCGAGAGAAGGGTTAAGACTAGAGGAAGACTGAAAAAGACTTGGAAGGAAGTAGTTCGGAAAGATATGGAGGTTTTAGAATTGGATAAGCAAATGGCTTTGGATAGGAATCTATGAAGGAGGAGAATACATATGGACGATCTAACGTGAATTCAGATATTAGTTCATATAGCCTACCCCAATCTCTTGAGATAAAGGCTCTGATGATGATGATGATGAAAAGATTAAAAAATAAAAAATTACTTTTGGAAATAATAAACTAAGAATTTAAAACGTATTTCTTCCCATTCTCCCCTTCTCTCTCTCTTCTTTCCTTTCTCTTCTCTCGCCCAATCCCTTTCCTGATGGCCCAAACTGATCAATCACTGATTGAATCTATCTACTTGAGGTATGATCCAACATGTTCTGAGGTTGTTTTAAGACATAACGACGTCAAATCCAATCTTGGCTGGCTAGATTTGGCTTGGTAGGAAAGGGGATTGCTAGAGAGAAGAGTAAGGAGATTGGGAGAGAGGAAAGGAAAGAAAAATAGAAAAAGTTTTTTTTATAAGAATTCTGGTTTTCATTTTTCAAAAGATAAAAATTATTTTTTAATTTTTTTTAGTTTTCAAAGATTTTTTTTTAAATTTTAAAATTTTAAGGGAAAACAAAAAAAGGTAAAATTTAAAAGTTTTTTTTTAACTTTTTAAAATATAAAATTTTAAATTTAATTTGGGTTTTTTTTTTCAAAAATAAAATTTATTGCATAAATTTTTTAGTTTTTTGACTTTTAGAGTCTATGCCTGTCTTGATTGTATAGGCTGACCGGTTTGGGTAGTGTGAATTGTTGAACGGATCTTGGAACACTGGGCAATGTTTTCAAGGTCTAAATACCTCTGCTGGACTGCCTCCCAGATTTTTTTAGTTGCCTTGTGGAACAAGTAGGTTCGACCAATCCTAGGTTCCATACAGTTGATCAGCCAGGCCATGACAATGGAGTTTTCAGCCTCCGAAGTACTGAAAATTTCAGCAATGGTTGAGGAAATAGGAATGGCACCCATTAGGTAGTCATCTTGCCTTTGCCTTTCATTACTAACAGAATAGACTGAAACCACTCACAAAAATTTGTTCCATTCACTTTATGTTGAGTTATTTTAAGGGAATGGGTGTCTAGCGAAGATAATCGAGAGGATAAAGGATTATTCAGAATGTTAGAAACAACGGGATTCTGCCGTAGATGTGGACTGGGTAGTACCAGCCATTGGTCTAACAATTTTTTCAGCTCAACTATGAATGGCTGGAAAAAAAATTGCCAGCAAGAACACTGGCTCTGATAACATGAAACAGGATCTTTTATTCATCTTTTCCATACATTAGGATTTTCATATAGATGGAGAGCTATTCTAAAATAGCCACAATAACTCTAAGAATGAAAGAAGGGGAAATACCAAAAAAAAATCAGAAAACTGACCCTAATAAAATCCCAATAAATTCAGTATTTTCCTAATCTTTCCTGTAGAATCTCTTGAAGAAGCAAATAGCAAAAACAAGTAACAATTTCTCTTTTTATCTTTTGCTTATGAACTTGTCTCTTTGAAAGCTGTATTGGCAATGCTTAGGATTTATTGACCTTGGTTTAGTCAACTAGCCAAGCCTTTGAAGGTTTATTATGCACCCTACCTTGTGGGAAAAAGCTTGTACTGCTTTTTTTTTTTTATTACTGATCTTGGTCTCAAATTTGTTTTGATACCTCAATAAATCTTGTCGCTGTTACATGCAGGGAAATTGGCTTCCAACATTGAGAAATCTTGTTTGTCAGATAAATGAAACTTTCAGTCGTAACTTCCAAGAGATGGCAGTTGCAGGAGAAGTTTCATTGGGTATCATATATTACTACCTTTTAGAGAATTTGCTATATGCTAATCTGTGGCTTCCTGTTCTGATTTAATGTTTTCTTTCAGATGAGCATGATAATGATTTTGATCAGTTTGGAATACTTGTAAAAGTGAAGTTCAGGTGGGTTTCAGAACTTGCTATTTATTTTACCAATTTAACAATATCATTTGGCATGGGATCCGATATTCACATTGTTCAAAATAAAACATTAGATTTGGCTGTTTTCAGTTTTGAAGTGACGTCTGGGAGGTCTGCTATATGGGAACAATTGCAATTTATAATTCAAACAAAAGACTTTTGAATATAAAAGCTTATTGTTTAAGGGGTGATCTTTGCAGTATTGAATTGTATGCAATCCTTAAATGACATTACATTAATGGATGATGTCATTTGCTATTCATCTGCCTATACCTTCATGATGTCTGGTTTTAAGATAGCTGAATGAAATATTGTCTTAAAGGTTAATATTTTTGAACATTAAGGCCCTAATGCTACTTGGAAGATTTAGTGTTAGAATGTTAAACCCTGTCTTTTTTTCTGCCTGGAAGTCCATTCACCAATACTTAGTTCTCATCAAGGTCACTATTGCTTAAAAATCTGAGATGCTTTCCCATCTGGTAGAGATGATGCTTACTGGATAATTCCTAATCTAACTTTCTCGTTGCCAATCAAATAAGTAAAACTCTAGTGCGATGAAGGTATTTTATAAAATGAACATCCAGAGTTGCAAATGTAGAGATATCAGAGATTAAGAAAGAATGTAGAGATATCGGAGAATCAATTTGGTTTTATGCCAGGTCGATCAACTATGGAGGCAATATATTTGCTTAGACAACTTATGGAGCACTTTCGAGTAATGGGTAAAGATCTTCATATGGTATTTATAGATTTGGAGAAAGCATATGATAAAGTGCCTAGGGAGGTACTCTGGTGGTCCTTAATGAAGAAAAGAGTTCCTTTGAAATATATTAAACTAATTAAGGACATGTATAGAGACGCAAGGACACATGTGAGGACAGGTGGGGGGCAAACAAGTGAGTTTCCTATCACGGTGGGATTACACTAAGGGTCAGCGTTGAGTTCATTCTTGTTTGCGGTAGTTATGAACGAACTGACAAAATCCATCCAGGATAAGGTGCCTTGGTGTATGATGTTTGCAGATGATATTGTCCTATGTGCGGAAACTAGAGTGGAGATCAATACAAAGTTGGAATTATGGAGACAAACGTTGGAATCAAAAGAATTTAAACTAAGCAGAGTGAAGACTGAATACATGGAGTGTAAATTCAGTTCTAATCGAGTGGAAGAGCATGATGTAGTGAAGTTAGATGGGGTAGCGATACCTAAGTGGGATCATTTTCGATATTTGGGATCAATAATACAAATGGATGGAGATATTGATGGTGATGTGACCTATAGGATCCAAGCTGGATGGAGTAAGTGGAGAAGTGCTACAGGTGTGTTGTGCGATAAAGGAATTCCTACATGGTTGAAAGGCAAGTTTTATAGGACAGTTGTTAGACCAACATTGTTATATGGTAGTGAATGTTGGGCGACTAAGAGGCTACATACACAAAAGATGAGTGTAATAGAAATGAGAATGTTACGGTGGATATGTGGATATACAAGAAAGGATAGAATGAGAAATGATGATATTCGTAAGATGATTGGAGTGGTACCTATCGAAGACAAAATGTGTGAAAATCGTTTACGTTGGTTTGGACATGTCAGACGTAGACCTGTAGATGCTCCAGTTAGGAGAATAGAGGCTATGAATGTTGAGAGAAAGGTTAAGACTAGAGGAAGACCGAAAAAGACTTGGAAGGAAGTAGTTTGGAAAGACATGGAGGTTTTAGAATTAGATGAACAAATGATCTTGAATAGGAATCTATGGAGGCAGAGAATACATATGGACGATCTAACATGATTTTAGATATTAGTTCATATAGCCTACCCCAATCTATTGGGATAAAGGCTCTGATGATGATGATGATGATGATGATGATCCAGAGTTGCAAATGTGATTCTACTGTTGTATACTATTGATCACATTTTTGGCAGGTGGATTGGAAGAAATGAAAACCGGATGACTCCAGCATTATCCTTGCACATCCATAAAACTTTAAGGTTAAACTGAGCCCTTTTATAGAGTATAACTTTGTCCAATACATATTGTGTCATCCAGCATTATCCTTGCACATCCATAGAATATTAGAGTTAAACTGATCCCTTTTGTAGAGTATAACTTTGTCCAATACATATCTTTTTTATCTTGGATCTGTATATTTCCTTGTTCTTAATAATTTAAGTTGACAATTGATGGCCAGAAAGTATTATTCTGTTTTATTTATTTGTTTAGGTGTAGCGTAAGTTAGATGTCCATGGTGTCATTTCACTACTTTTTGTTTTATAATGTTACAATGATTCCAAGACCATTTTTGCTTTTTCAATATGTAGAATTTCATATTTGATTTAAGTTTTTGAATGGTTAATGCTCTTTCTTGATTTTTGTGTTGTCCATCAGACAAGCAGAGCAACTGCAAGTTCTCAGTGCTCACCATCAATCTGGAGGGGTATTCAAATTCAAATTCTTTAATTCATGAATACAATCCAAAATGTAATTTTTCACTGCATTTATAAATTTCATGTTTGCAGGAACGTTCGGTTTCAACTATTCTTTATCTTGTTTCTCTTCAAGATCTCACTAATTGCCCCTTTAGGGTTGTTGATGAGATTAATCAAGGTAAGCCTGAATCAACTTCTATGCCGCATGATACAGATGTACTGCATGAAAGTCCTTGTGGTTGATTTTTATTCTTACTTTTCTTTCCTTCTTCAGGAATGGACCCCATAAATGAACGAAAGATGTTTCAGCAATTAGTAAGAGCTGCCAGCCAACCTAACACCCCACAGTAAGAACTAACATTAGCAGGGAAAAGCTATTTCTTTTTCTGTTTTTAACTCATTAGTTTATTGACCCTGATTTGGCTAATGGTTATAAAGCTGATGTCACAAATTCAGTTGAAAGTTTTTACTGCTATCCATGTAGTCATTGGTTTTTCCCGAGTTTCTAAATTGAGGCTGATCAGTATAGGTACTAATAAAAATGAAGAGAAACAGATTAGGCTGGGAATTAGATGTTCAAAACTGATGGAATTGCAAGTATTTACATGATTCTCCTGTTTAAAATATTTTAAGGTTGGCTTAAAACTCAAATGAAAAGAGAAGGATTAATATCGTGGAGCAAACTAACTAGTTTGTCTGAATGCTTAATTGGTTTGAGGCTGATCGAAAAATAGGTTCATATAGATGTAAAGTTATGCTTCTCACTCTTCCTGATCCAAGATGTAGTAGTTACTGCAGATGTACTAATTATCTTACTCTTTTTTCTTGGTAGCCTGGTAAACTTTTTTTCTTAAGTCATCATCATCATTATCATCAGAGCCTTTATCCCAAGAGATTGAGGTAGGCTATATGAACCAATATTTGAATTCACGTTAGATCGTCCATATGTATTCTCTTCTTTCATAGATTCCTATTTAAGGCCATTTGCTCATTCAATTCTAAAACCTCTATATCTTTCCAAACTACTTCCTTCCAAGTCTTTTTCGGTCTTGCTCTAGTCTTAACCCTTCTTTTAACATCCATAGTTTTTATTCTCCTAACTTGAGCATCTACAGGTCTACGTCTTTACGTGTCCAAACTAATGTAAAAACTTTTGCCTCTTAAGTAAATAACAAAATGTTTACTGAGTTAAAGGAATACGTACCAGTTGCTGTCAATTCCGAATATATGAACTATCTGATGTTTTTACAGTTTGGTAGAAGCAAGTTGTGTTTTCCATTTGGGTTGTTTCAGAAATATATATATATATATATATATTAATATAAAGTGGCCTGAAGTTTTGCTTCTATATCACGGCAGGTGTTTCTTACTTACACCAAAGTTGCTACCAAATCTGGAATACAGCGAGGCTTGTAGCATCCTGAATATAATGAATGGTCCTTGGATTGAGACGCCCTCAAAAGGTGAAACACCAGGCATTGCCCGCTTACAAATAGTCTTAGCATACAAAACTTGCCGAGAACACTGTTAACATATGCATATCTGTATGTGTTGTTTTATTCAGTTTGGAGCAGTGGAGAATGTTGGGGCACCATTGCAGGGTTATTGAAAGAAAGATGCTGAAATATCATCCCTGCCCATAGGATGCCAGAGTGGAATATTTATCCCAAAGGAGGATGGACCCATTATTTAGAATACGCAAGAAAGAATTACATGGTTAGCTAACGTGAAGCTATTGTTTTCTCTTGTAATTGCTGCATTTTGGAAAACAGACAATTATGCTTCATTGTTACAAGCTGTATAGTTTTTGGTCTATGTAACTGCAAGTAGCATTATAATTTGTAAAGCAGCAAAATTTACTTGCAGTAGTCTGGATGTTTGATACGGCACAGTATGAATTTCTTTAATTTAGTTGATTTGCCTGGTAAAAAAATAATTCTCCTAAGTTGTCAAATAAATTATTATTGAGCAATCCTTCTGCCTGCTTCAGTTGAAGATTACTGTTAACCAGCACAAAGCGGCCTCTCTTGTTGGACTAGAGTCTGAGGTTGGTGGGCTGTAATCGAGCCGAGTTGTGAAGTTGCAGTATCAGGCTTGAGCTAGGCTTGATTCGAAAATTTGAAGTTCGGCTTCAACTTGATTAAACTTAGTTTTTGAAAGTCGAGCTCGACTCGATAAAATATTCGAGTGGCTCAAGTTCGGTTTGATGGATTTAAATTCAATTCATTAGGTTTGATTTATTATTTTCAAATATATATTATAGGGGTACAATAATAAATTAATAAAAAAATTAAAAATATTTAATAAAGAAGTTTGATTAAGCTTGTGAGTTGTTCGAGTTGGATTTTAAGAAATTTAAATTTAATTCGATTTGTTATTCGAATAGCTTAATGAGTCGAATTAAAATAATTATTAAGTTAAGTAGTTCACAAATAATTTAACTCGTTTATACTTTTAGGTTGGTCTTTACTTCTGTCTTCATATCATTTAATCATATCACTCAACTTAATTTGATTGATAGGATCATTGATCTGAACATTACACATAAGAGATTTTGAATTTAGGTCTTATTCATAGTTTATTGTTGTATATTCATTGAAAAGTTTGTCGAAAAAAATAATTTTAGAGGTTTGTTTGGTTTTGGTGTCAGAATTGTTTAATTTTTCCAATGTATTGTAATTGTAAGGAGAAATAAATGTTTAAGTTGATAGTAAAAGCTAGTCAATCATAAAAACAAACGAACTTTGAATCAATTTATCTTTGGGACTTCGGACTATGGAGTTGAAGAAAATGTCATGTACCAATACGTAACAACTTAATTTGATTTAAATTAAGTATGATTTTTTTTACTTCAATAATAATAATAATAATAATAATAATAATAATAATAATAATAATAATTATATTTTAGATTTTTGATGCTGATGTTTATTAGAATATTGATAAAATTTGACTAAAAATCCAACCTCTATATTAATGACCCAATTCTTTCAAAAGAGAAATTTTATATACACCATTCATATTAACTTCTAAACCCATTGTTAAATACACTTCATTCACCGTACAGAAATACTCTTTACACCCCTTAAAATTATGGTGAAATTACTAACTTGACCTACACCCAATTTCTCTCACAGGTTCATCCAAATCCCCAAAATCCACAAACCCTAAATTCTATAAAAAAATCCAAATCTCTAAATTTCTTCTAAAATTAACAAAAATCTTCAAAATCATTCACTTTATATTTTGCTAGCATTTTTTTTGTATTATTTTGCTGTGAAAATATAAATGAATTTAGTCGTGAATGATGAAGAACTATCGCGAGACTGTGTTATCGTGTCTCTTACTTGTGCGGTATTGATGTTCCGTACAAGCCAGCTTGTGCAACACTACGAGATTCGTGGTTTTGCACAAAACCCTCCATTCTTTCCCTAATTTAAAGAGATCAGATAACATCAATGAATGTATTGGTTAGTCTTAAATCCCTTAGTTTTAGATTTCATCCCACAAAAATAAAACCATAATTAGTTACAATGATTAATGATGCATCTCAAAAAATACTTCTATTTGTTTGTGAATCTGTTCTCATTCACATTTGGGGAGCATTAATAAGGATTTTGTTGAGATTAACTTGCTTCTGGTCTCCTTGTTACATTTATGAACTATTTTTTTAATTTTTTTTTGCTTGATTTTTGGGTTTACAAAAGAAAAGAAATAGGAGTTAAAATGAAAGAGAGAAATGGGAGGCAGAAGAAGTGATATATTTTCTAGTTAATTTAATAATTTTATTAAGGTTACAATTGGTTTTTTATTTGAGGACAATTTTGTCTTATAATTTGATGGGGTGTATAGAGTACGAGAAATTCTATTCCTACATTTTTTACCCTCTACACTTCAAACATTTATAAACCAAAAAAACCCTAATATAAAAAGATATTAATACTCTAATATAAATTTACAAAACATAAACTCATCCCCTCTTTCCCTCTTCTATTAGCTTCTTCTTCTTCTTCTCAACGTTAGCCTTTTTCTTCTAAACCTTAAATTTTATTCTCTTTAATAGAAAAATGGAAGATTTAAGTGAAGGTAGCTATTATGATAGCTATAAAAAATATGAAAGCATAGAAGAAGAAGAGGTAAAGTCATGGCAGAGCTTGATATTTTCATACGGTTTGCTTCTTGCGCAACCGAATTTGCGCGTGAAGCATGTCTCAGCGTAAGTTGGCTTGTGCTAAGAAGAGACTCAAGCGCAAGTTGCCTTGAGTGGACATCCCAGTTGAGCACAAGTCACCTTGCATAGACATCCCAACTAAACGCAAGCTAACTTGCGCGGCGATGAGCTTCTCGCGCAAGGCAGCTTGCACAAGAGGCTTATATTTGTGCAAAATGCCTTTTGCAGATACAAGGTTTCAACTCAAGTTGACTTGCGCGAACAACTTGTTGTGTAATTTTATTATAATTTTATTTTAATAATTATAAATAATTATTTTTGCTATACAATTTATTATAATAATTTTAATTAATTATTGTTTAATATTTGCAAAGTGACAAAAGAATGTACATTAGAGAATTCAATATGGGTATAAAGTTGATAAATGGAGAATCAACATACTAGATCCTTATGATAAATGGATGACCTTACTCGATATGGGTCATTAGATAGCAACACAGTATAAAGTTGTGCTAGTCTATTTATCTTCGAGGCAGTGCTTGACATATCTCCCGCTTAGACCTACACCACCTCTATCACTATAGCACGAATTCATTGTAATTGGACTTGTTAATGATTCTCATATTGTTGAGGTATTGATAACAATATCTATGTCAGACTTAAGATATTTTGTTTTACATTTTTACATATGTTTAACAGTGCTATTTTTCAATTATTTATGGACTCGTTTGCACTAATACCTTTGATTGCATGTAATTGGCATCGGTATTGGTGTGATTCTGCTCATGAGTGGGAGCTTCCATATGTATCTTGTATCGAGGAATTCCAAAATTTGTTATCAACATCAAAGGTTGCTATTAAAGAAACCATTAGCTTAGATGAACAATGATATTTTATTAAATATTATTTTATTTGACATTTATGCTTTTTTATAAATGTATTATTCATTTTAATATATATTTGTAACATGCAAGAAAAGCAATGAATGAGGATGAAAACATAATTATAACTATAAGCAAATAAATAACATTATTGTATATCATAAATATAAATCGAATGTTTAAAAAACAAAAATCACTAAATACAGAACACTAATCCTCTGACACATCCCGTAAAATTATCATACCCTTCTGCTTCTTGGACTTAGTAAAAAACCATATACGTAGACAAGCTGCCTTTGATGTAGCTAGGGTAGGAGCTATCTTAGATGGAATTGGGAGAAGAGCTGTCTTAGATGGAATTGGGATAAGAGTAGCCTTAGATGGAACTAGGGGAGGAGCTTTCTTTTATATAGCTGAGGCAGGAATTCTCTCTGATGTAGTTGGGGGAGGAGTAATCTCGATGGAACTGGGGTAGGAGCTGTCTTCGATGGAGTTAGAGGAAGAGTTGTCTCTGATGCAGCTAGAGGAGAAGATGTCACTGATTGAACTGGAGGAGGAGCCATCTCTGATGGAACAGAAAGAGGAGCTACCTTTGATGGAGCTGAGGCCAGAGCTGCCTCTGATGAGTGAGAAGGGAGAGCTATTGCTCCTGCAAGTGGCGTGGATGTGGCAGGTGTTGGTTTAGAACCATTGCTACTATTCGCATCTGGTGACCTAGATAATATGTCACTTAGGTTGTAAAATCCTTTTGTTAGTGTCTCCACATCTTTGTTGCCACTAATGAGTATTTCAATACGTGACATTGCCTTCGACATGCGCTGCTAGAGAAGACATATAGAGATTTCATCAAATCAATTTGTATAAATAAAAATTTTATTCACTTAGAATTTAATATTAATAACTTACATTAGAATAATCAGAATCAACCGATTTAGCTTGAAACCCCAATCGATGTGTGGGATTTTGTACGAATCAATGAGAAATTGAGTCGTACCAAGCCATGTAATTTGGAGCTATCTCACATGAGATCACAGACTTTCACCCTCTATTCTCATTGGTGAGCACATACATAGTCCATCTTTACCACAATTAATGCATGAATTGAAAAACAACATGATAAGTGACACTTGTACTACCTCTTTGTGCTCTATATGGTGCTAAAGGTGTCGGAGGTATGGTCTGTACATAGCCCACTACCGCAACATTCTCTCTGGATGTTACGGTTCCACGATATCTCCAACTTTTAAATAAACCATGAAAAATGTTATGGGAGGCAACAGATGATGCCTCTGACTATCTGTATCTGGATCCCAGCACATATGATTACACTAGAGGTCATCTAGCTGCTCTTGGAAGACCTTCACATCTTGGTCATAACCACGTGGCTTCTATCATTAAGCCTGAGGCAAACTATCCTCGTAATTGAAGTTTGCCTTCGGACTAAACGACAAAAAGTGCTCATAAATCCAAGTCTACATCTAATAAAACATTGATCACTAATAAATTATATATAAACCGATTATAATTAATAAGTTATTTATATATATATAAATCATAATATTTGCAAAAGGGTCACATAGCTACCAATCCAATGTACTTTTGACTTGCTTGTAAGACCCAGCTGTATATATATATATATAAGTAAGAGCAGATACACCCCATGCATATCCACTGATAGTCGAGAGATCCTCTAAATAAGCCAATAATGATATGGGAACATGCGATGCACTCTTATCCATAGAACGTGTGCACCCAAGTAAGTGAAGCAAGTATGCTCGAATAGCATACACTATTCTCTCATTACTTTTCCTGTTGGTCACATCGCCAAAGTTCAATCTCAGCTAATGCAATGTCACACTTGACCCACGACCAATACTTATCACTGCTGTAGCTTCTGTAAGAGAGATGCCTAACAAACTTTCTAACATTTTGTTCGTGCGCTTAATGGAGATGTGTCGGCATGATATGATTTGTCTGGCCACTGGTATGCAAAGGAGTGTAGCTACATTGTCCACGATAATCATCATCTCTACAAAAGGTATATGGAATGTATTTGTTTCCAGCTACCACTTATCACAAAAAGTAGAGATGATGGTGTTGTTGCAAGTGCAATTACTGTACTTAACCAAACAACCTAAGCCAGATTGTAAAACAGTGGAGCGAATACAGGATGGATTATCATCTAAAGTCCACTGAGAGATTTTCTGGCTACGATTTAGTACCTTCAAATTGCCTCGCTCCTAATTAGAAGCAACAAACAATAAAATCATTTTTAATAAATAATATAGATCTATATTCTTAAATTTTACAAAATAATTACTTGACCATCCCATATGGCAAAGGCATGTGATTTAAAACTTTTAAGAATCAAGGTATCAATCAAGCTTCCAGGACAAGGCCCGGGATTTGCATCCTCTAAATCTGCCTACTCGATTTGCTTAGCCTACTCGGTCTGCTTTGCTTGTTTGGCATGTTCGACCTACTCACCCTATTCGGTAGGTTTGGCCTGTTCGGCTTGCTCAACATGATCTATCCTAGCTCATCGTCTCCTCTTAATAGCGGGGGGTCGCTTTTGTCTTCCTTGAGATAAACAAAGAATATATTTTCATTTTTAACTCTTCTTTCATAGAGAGTGAAGATTTGATTTACCCAATTGAACATAAGAATATTCTTAACTACACAAACCATAATTTCAAACTTCAAATAACACTTTCTTTGAGTTTTTTTGTCTACTACCATTTCTTATCTAAAATTCCAAGAATGGGTCAAATTTTAACCATCTTTATCAATATTTATTTCTAGGTAATATTTATTTATTATAATTAACATACCTATATATTGTATATGTATTTACACATATTGTGTATGTATTTATTAGAATTAACATAGATATATATATATATATATATATATACACTATATATGTATATATACATATTGTATATGTATTTACTAAAATTAACATATATATATACATATTGTATATGTGTATATACATATATAGCAACCGACCACTTGACAATACTGTATTATGATGTTTGGTTGTTTATCAGTTTGGAAGTCAGAATAGCAAAATGCACTTCCAGTCTTCCACAAAGTTACTTTTATGACCAATTACCTTGCTTCAATTCTCTAATTCCTATTCTCAACTCCTAAACAAAATTTACTGAAAAAATTACTTTTTCAATTAATCATTCATATTAGCATTAGTTGAATTCAAAATCCAAGTCAAATAAAAATCTCACATCTCCAGAGGTGGAATCCAATTCTCTCCTAATTAAGCAAAGCAAAAGGTAAAAAAAAATAAAACAAAAGCATTAAGCAAAAACACATTATCGGAAGAGAAATTCAAATTATGAGAAGAAGAGGAGTAAGAAAAAAAAACGAGGAGGAGCCGAACGCTACAAAGGATTTGGTTTTGAACCACAAAACCATGTCCATTAGAAACCACAATATCAACTCAGGAAGCCCATAATATCAACTACAATAGCAGCATATTTAAGAACAACACAAGGGTCAATCAAATATTTGAAAAAAAATTCAGCAAATGGCCACGAGGCCAGAAAGAGAATCCTTGCACGTGCATATGAGGTAAGCAACCTCATGCAGTATGCCCTACCTGAAGCCACCGATGCTGCACGAGACGACTCCGTTCGGTGTCATCAACAGCCTTAGTTGCCTCGCGCACAAGCCCTTGGTCCCTAAGCAAAAAAAAAAAACTTGGAATGGATGATACCTAAATCGGAGATTAAGGAGCCGCCGTCAAAGCTAGAGACCAATGGAGAAGCTGTTTGTAAGAGATGATTTGGTGTGGAAGGAGTTTCTAGTGAGAGGAAGGATTGGATTTGGGGATTGAATGTGATAGGGTTAAAATTGTAAATGAATGGGGTAGGTTTAGTGTGTGTATATATATATATATATATATATATATATATTTATATATATATTGTGATGTAATTAAACTGTGATGTAAAGAGTAAAAAAGGTAGTAGAAATACAATTTCTCAAAATTTATGTACATGATTAATGTGAGTAGATTGTTAAATCCAACAACCGGTTTGTAAAAATATTAATATTACATGAAGTTTAGGGTATAGTGTGTAAAATGATTTATTTTACGCATGTGTAAGTGGATCAGTCATGTATTTTTTAATTATTGAAAGTATGGGGTTGTTTGGTATCATTTTTATTTCCTATTTCTTGTTTCTAGTTTTTTTAAAAACAGCAATGAAAAACATGTTTAGCAACATGTATATGTTTTAAAAAAAACAAAAAAAAAAACAAAAACAAGAATTTTTGAAATTGTTAGAAACAAAAATTTATTTTTTCCATTGTTTTTAGAAGCATGTTTTCATTTTTAATACTGTTCATAAGTAAGTAAACAGTGTTTACATATTAATATAATATTAATATGAGAGACCTTGTAATTTAGAATACTGTTTAATTATATTTTTATAATTGAGAATTAGGGAAATTGTTGATTTTATCTTAGGTTTTAAGGTTAAATAGTAAGTGGGCCTCGTCGATTCTCAAAGGCCCAAATGAAGGTGAAACTTCAGGGATACAATGTTCATAGTCGAAAAAATATGATGGTAAGAGTTCTAGCCTTAATCTCAAATATTTTTACATATTTTGGAAAATGTGCAACAATTTGAGAAATGACGATTTAATCCATAGGCCGTCAGATTTTTCGAAAAAATGGTCAAACCAAAAGGACTTTTGAGCCAATGTCTATACCAAACAATTCCTCATGAAATATAGTTTTAGAATATCTAGACAGATGGAAGAAACTAGATGTAAAGATAAAAATTTACGCGATTTTACTGTTAGAGGTATTTTAGTAATTTCACCCAAATCGGTATCTGAACCTCAACAAAAGCTTCACCAAATATTAAAGCAAGCTAAATAGATTTGAATTATGATTAAATAAAATATTTTAGAGGTCAGACAGACCGTTTTCAACAAAGAAAAACTTTAGGGGCAAAATTAAAAAGTTTCATTAAGAAGAAGGGTATTTTGGTAATTTTGCATGAGAGGCATTAAAAATCAGAATTTTCTACGCTTTTCTCCTCAATTTGGCCAGCCATCATCTTCCTCCTCTTGCCGTCCTCCATAGCCAACTTTGAGAAAGAAAATAGAACTTCCAAAACCTTAAGAAAAATAACTCGAAACTGAAAAAGTTATTAACAAACTATTGGCTCTATAAACTAAACCGAGAGGGGGGTGAATCGGTTTTGTGGTACTCTTGGGTTCATTTTTCGATTCTTCTAAATTCTCTAGCCTATGTTGAAATTTTCTAAGTGCTCTAGGCTACTCAAGTATGCAATATAAATTTAATTCAACAATCACAATATAAATGCAAATAAGTAAAGAGAGTAGGGAAAGAGAGATGTACACAATCAATTTATAGAGGTTCGACAACCTTACTTACGTCCTCTACCTTGAGATGCTCCCAAGGATTTTCCCAAATCCACTAACTTGAATTTGTATTACAATCCCTCTTTTTGCAGGCTCAAGAGTAACCTCCCTCTTTTTCTAAGGCTAAAGAGAAACCTCCCCTTTACAAAGTGTGAATGAGTTTACAAGGAATGTAATCAAAGAAAGGCCTCTAGTTAGGCAAGTGATTACAATGGTTAATCATAAGGGAAATCCTATACAATATTTGTGCTATGCTATACAAAGATGATGAGTATGATAGAATATGAAGACTTTGTAGCACTTGTGAGTTTGATAGGCTTGAGGAAAATGGAGAAGATGAAGAAAAATGTTGCTCAACTATTCCTCTTACTTCCTTGAGCTTCCAAGCCTTTATTTATAGTCCCTTGAATGGTTTCTAAACATTGGTAGGAGCCAAAATTGAATGTGATCGTTGTATCTCACAAAAACTAGCCGTTGGAGTGCATTTTCGAGGTATGGGATCGATCCTTTGACCTAGGGGATCGATCCCATGCTTCTTTGCAAGCTTCCAAGGCATTCTGCCATGAAGGGATCGATCCCTTCCCTTAGGGGATCGATCCCATGCTTCATTTTTGCTTGATTTTGCTTCCTGGAAGCATTTTGCCATTCGGGGATTGATCCCTCATCTTAGGAGATCAATCCCTCATGTTTTTCCTGCACTTTTTTGAGCCATTTTGGGTTAGAAATGATGTAAACTTTGATTTTAATTCATCCCAAAACATTTTAGAATTTTGTGGGAGTTTTTCTTGACTTTCTTTGTGAAGACTACAAATTCTGTACCCATTTTGTAAATAAATAAAATACATCAAATGAACTAAGTATAGGAATGTAGTTTGTATTTCTAATTGTTTCAAGTAATGGAAACGAATATTTTATTTTTGTGGTATTAGCAATAGGTGATTAATGGTAATATAATTTAGATATTATATAAATAAATTAGAGATAGACATGAGTGTTAAATAAATATATATATATTTAAGTAGAAATTAAATAAAGAATATATAAAAATAAATACAAATTAAGTATTAAATATATATGTATATATGAAGGTAAAAGTTAAAATAAAAGAAAATAGAATATATGGATATTTCTATGATGTGAATATATATATATATATATATATATATATAGTGTTATATATATATAATTGAGATATAAGAAACATATATATATATATATATATGAATATAGATAAATCCACCATATAAGATATATATATATATAAATAAGAATGGGAAATGTGACTATATAATATAAGATACATATATATAAAAATAATATATATATATAAAATAAAATAAAGGAAAATAGAGGGAAAAACCGAGGCTTCCTTAGGAAGCCATCGGCTCCCTCACCTACTCCCAAAAGAAATGGCAGGGGACCTTACCGGTCCTCTGCCAAAAACCAAACCTAAACCAAATTAAAACCAAGAAAGGAAAGAAAGAAAGGAGAGAAAAAGAGAAAGAATAAGGGATCTCAGCAAGACACAAAGGAGAAGTGCAGTGAAGGAGAGAAGGAAACAGGCTGGAGAAGGAGAAAGAGAGAACACCTAAAAGATGAAAAATGTGGCTGAAGAGGAGGGCGATGGAAGCTGATCGGGAAAGAGCTAAGGAAGTTATTTGGAGCTTTGGCTTGTTGTTTTTTTTTAAAAGGTTGAGAGGAAGACAGAACCAAGGCTGGAATCAGCCTTGAATAGCGGCATTTTAAGGGATCCGAAGCAGTGAAAAGAAAGGAAGCTAGTTAAAGGAAGAAAAGAGTGAAACGGGAGAAAGAGAGCAGCAGATGGGTTGCTGCAAATGACGAGAAGAATAGAGGAAGGAGATCGAAACACGGCAATTTCAAATGAGAAGGAAAGCCCGAAAATTCAACTGGAAGTGTGATTTTGTAAGGCTGTATATTGGGACTGGTTTAAGGCTGTGTGGTGGCAGAAACAGTGCTAGTTCAAAGGCTGTGTTTACACAGTGTTAAAGCTAAAGAAGACAAGCACAAATAGCTTAAACCAAAAGGGTAAGACTCTTTGTTGGTTAATTTTAATCTATATAAGCATTATTTGATTGATGAGGAATCATGAATATTGAGGATGATATACTTTAGATTTATCTTGATTAACAATTTGGAAATTTTTAAGGAAGAAAAAGGAATTATACATTTGGTCAAAGTAGATATGTGTGTATACATATAAATGTAAATACACACACGTAAAGAGATTGTAGATTGAAAAAAAAAATACATATATATATATATAAGTATAGAATGAATATTTACATGGAAAAAGAATAGAATAAGCATACGTATATATTGGAATATACATATATATGAGCATATATATATATATATATATGTGTGTGTGTGTATGTATGTGTATATATATATATTTTAAATATATACGAATAAGGATGAGAAATTATCGGTATACCTCGAATGACGATAAAGAGTCGATTTTTGGACTTAGCAGTAAGTTAAAATGAATTGTGGTGCTAAGATGCTTGTTTTGATGCACGATTAAGTATAATGATGAAGAGTGATTGAAAATGTTAATAAATTTTGTTTAGTGAATCGGAGCAGTGTTGGGGGCTTGAGTATGGATTTCGAAGCACGAGAAGGAAATTTTTAAGCCTCAAGATAAGTAGGTTAAGTAATGTATGTTAGCATTATCTCGTAGGATAACTTTAAATTTTATAAATATTTCGATTTATTCTTACGATACAAAAATACAAGGGTTATGACTGGACAATAAGGTATAGTGGTTTGCAAAAATTGGTTTATGTTAGGTTGGATAAAAATTCATTTTTGCCTTGTGTGTTGTGATCAGCCAAACATATACGTTAATTTTATCGAATGGATGCATATATGCATTTACATATTGCATAATTTGAAATGAGCTATTTAATGCCCATATTTTGATAAATTGTATCATGTTTTCAATTATAAAGTTTTGGTTTGGGCTAACCCTTTTAAATAAATCGAAATCTTTGCATATTTAAAATTCAAAAGTTATTTAGCAAGTGTTTTGAAATTCGTAGAAGCCAAGTGCTACACGAAGAAATTGTTTTCGAACTATTTTTGAGCGCAGGCATGTCCTACGACCTTCGGGTCATTTTTAGCCTATCAAGCTTAGCTCTAGGCCTTATTGCCCGTCTATCGAGCTTTGTGCTCTAGACTATCATATTGTACCTATCGAGCCTAGTGCTCTAGGTAGATTGTTAATTGTCTGGAAAACCAGCAGGCAAGTTCCAGCTCTCGACTGATCAGCGAGACTGGATATTGTTCTATGGCCATAGATTTAGTGTTGCTTGTAACACCATACCATCTCTAGCTACGATGGATATCGACTGATTGATTAATTGAGGATCATTGCCTAAACTCTACTTACTACTGTTTCATTATCAGTACTATTTTCAGTTAATCGAGGCATTATGCCTAACCATTATCGACTTCTTGATTTACGACTCATAGATTATTGAAGTCCATATTGATCAAAATTATTGTACTGTATATTGATTGTTTTATCAAAGTGTTTATTGATTGTTTTATCAAAGTGGTTATTGATTGATTTATCGAATTATATTAATCGTTTATTTGAAATGCATAGCGTATTGAGTTTAACCGAATGCATAACGAATTGATTTAGCTGAACTGCATGGTAAGTTTGTTTTAATTAAGTACATATTGAAAGCGTTTTACAACTGAAGTGCATGAAGAAGTGTTTGACTTAATATCATGCTTAAATACCAAGCTTACTTATTACTCCAGCATTGTTTTCTACACGTGCATGTAGATTGACATGAGTCTAACATGCATTTACTTAAGCTACTTATTGAGCCATGGTTTTGCTCACCCATTTTCTAACAACATCACAGATCATACGAGCTAGGCTCCTATTCGGAGTTTGGTGCAAGGCCTCGGGGACGATCTTTATTTGAGATATTGGTCTGTGTCCTCCGAGCACTGTTTTTGTTTCGTTTGAGGTATAGAAACAGTTATTTTGTTTATTATGTATGACATTTAAGATGCACAGTACATGCTTATGAAATTATTTTGGGATGTAACTTAGGATCTTTCTAGATTATTATAAACTCATATGATTATCGAGTGCGATTCGAGAAATGATCTGTGTACGACAATTATGAACTTATGAAATGCTAATATAGGTAACTGATGATTTTGGAAATATGTGTAGTATATGGTGCTGTAGACTGTTGATTGTGGAATTGAAAGATGCAGTTGGGAATAGTTGATTATTTTGCAGGTTATTAGGTTGGGGAAAATCGATTTTATATAAGGGGGAGTTTTCGACCTTTTTCTTTTATCAGTTTAATATTGAATTAGATTATTAAGTAAGTTGAGTTGTCTTAAGAGGTAGCAAATTAAATAGTGAATGTAAAGTTAAATTAAATTGAGAAATGCGAAATTATTTCGGAAGTGACACTGACACCGAATACAAACCTTAAAGTGAAAAGAAAAATTTAGTTCGTAAATTTGAGAAAATGTATAAGTGTGATTGCTAAGTACATGTCGCGACCTTCGGGTCGTGACATTCTTAACTGAAAACATAGTCCAAAAACTCATTAAATAATTTTCTAAGTTTGTGTTCAAATATATTCTTGAAAAACATTACTTAATGAAAATATTCAAAACCATTTTATAAAGTATTAAGACCAATAAGAATATATCATTAAATCATGATCTTAGACTTAAAATGGTTTGAGAAAATCATGTGTGATAAAGCAAATTTACAATATGAATCAAAACATAATGGATCACTTAAGTTTTTGTCATTTCAAAATACATATGTTAATTTAAAGCTAACAATTTCCTCCTTTTTGATATGACAAAACTTAAGGTAAATTTGCTTTAAAAATTCTTTAAAGAAATACTCCCCCTCAAATAAAGCATGATTTTGTAAAACTCCCCCTTAATTTAAGCATAGTTTAAAGCATGGTTTTGTAAAGCTCCCCCTTAATATAAGCATATTTTAAAGCATGGTTTTTAAAGGAATTTTTCAAATCCCATTATTTCTCCCCCTTTTTGTCATAATAAAAAGAAGGGAAAAAAAAAAAGAAAGCTCCCCCTAAAATTATGGCTTAAAGAAATGTGAGAACAAAGAAATATGCTCCATTTAACAAAAAACATGTTAGTACATGGGACTCATAGCACAAATAAATAAGTCAATGTCCATAAAGAGTGTCAAATGTTTGTTCATGCAAAGGACATTGCTAAAGATTCTATACCAATTGTTTGTAAATAATTTTGCAAGAAGCGCTCAATTGGTAAATAATGAAGCACGTTGATTATAAAATATCTATTAAGTCCAATAACTTGCTAATTTCAATTTTATCAAGCACCTAAGTATATCAATTATTCTCTAAGGTTCAATTAAGGTGCATGGCAATACATCATGATTATGAGCTGAAATTAGATGACATATCATATGCATTGAACCCATAAATCATTTTCAACTAAGAATGTGTTTAGAATTAATACATATATCAATTAACCACAAATTCCAGCACACAAATGTCTCATGCGAAAGAATTGTCAATTTAAAGCTCATACCAATTGTTATCAGTGGTTGACTTAGCCATTTTGATTGATGCTAATTGTTATGTGTGGTGTGCTTAGTGAATAATTAAGTCAAACATGTAAAAGTACAATCACACACACCATTAGACATGGATATGGATTAATTAAACATTAGCATACTATCATAAAGTAGTAATCCATATTCATAAGCACAACTCTAATTATATGGAAGATTTAAAGGTTCAAGTCATTCAATTGCACACATTTTCTTCCATATGACTAAAGAATCCTATGCTCAATTTTCCATTCAAGATCTTAACCAATTATGAGCAAGGAAGAGTTCAAGATTTGCATCTTAATCATTTTAATAGCCATATCCTTAATTGTTATCATCATTTAAGGTTCTAGAGGGTATATGCTATTTTATCTAAATTGGCTTTACCTAAGTGAATCAATATTATCAAGCTAAAATGTGTTTTATCATTAAGATTTTCAGTCTATGAGTGAAGTCAAGTATAATTTCATGAAAAACTAATATTTTCTTCTCATAGACATGATCATTGATTCAACTTAAGCAAACATGCAAGTTCAACATCAAAGCAATCAAGATTCAATGCATGGATATCAATCAAAGTGTATTTGTTCAAGTTTGCATTTATTTTTGAATGTTGATGTTGTCATTAAATCCTAAGTTCTTTTAAAAATTTGGCCATAAGAAAAATTTAAGTTCATGGATGATAAATTTTCATGCATTTGAACATTTAAGATTCATTTATCAACACAAATTGTAGGCCAAGGATAATTATGACTTTAGGTAAAGCTTTTTGTATTTCATGTATTTCATTCACCTAAGTCATGTTTGAATTTTATCATTAAGGTCAAGTTATGATCATTTTATCATTCAAGCATATATGTATATATTGACCTTTAATTACTTATATTCCACCAAAAATATATCATGATGCCTAATGGGAATATGTGAGTCAAGCTATGAGATAAAATCTTCTAAGCATGTTTGACTAAGATGAACAAAAGAAGTGAACAATATCTATCATGCATAAGTTCATCAAACTCTTAAATATATACACAAATTATTGAAATAATTCTTGAAAATTATGTTTAAGCATTTATTGAAAATATATTTCAAGATTATTTCAAGATTTATGCAAATCATGAGTGTTTTTAACAGGAAAAATGATTTTGCACTTGTGAGCTTAATGAGAATGATATTGATTGTTGAAAACAATACCAATTGTTGAAGTTGAGGCATGATACCAATGAAAAATGATTATTTAAATTGAAAAGATCAACAAGAAGAAGTTGAAAACAATGAATTTTAAGCAGAGAAGGAAGAAAGTATCAAGAAAATTAAGAAAATTTCTCAATTTTTGCTTAAAAGTGCATAAATAGGCACATTTTGCCTAGGGGGATCGATCCTGCATGTGGAGGGATCGATCCCCCATCCAATTTTTGTAGAATTTTGACAGAAAATTCAACTTTTGAGGTGCTAAAACTTCATTTTTGAGTATTTTAAGTCCAAGTAAAAGTTTAAAACATTTGTGTAACATGATTTTGGACTTGTATGAATGTAAAATATGGATGAAAAATCATTTAATAATAGATTTCACAATTTTGGAAGAATTTGCACTATAAAATGATTTTTGGTCTCAAAGAAGGTCATTTTAAAAGTTATGCATATTTTGGTAAAACCAAAGTATTGGAAAACACAAATATGCCAAAATAAACATGTTCACATAGATTTTAAGCACACATATCATCAAATCACCACACTTGTGAACATTATGCCATGATTTCTAATATACAAATTCCTCATTAATGCTCATGACATGGTATTTTGCATACATGGCATATTTGACATCTTTAGAGCAAGAAAATATATTATCAACACATTGCAAACTTGCTCAAATCACACAATATCATTTCAAAATCATTAAACATGCTTTTCATTTAATGCATCAAAAATCATCAACAAAATGCCTCAAATAATTTTAATAAATATGAGTTTTGAGAAGATAGAATTTAAGCTTACAAAACTCCTTTGTTTGAGAAGGCTTTGCCTTAATTTGTTGAATCCATCTTGAGCTATCCTTTGAGGAATTGTTGTGACCTTGCCAAGGATGGATTCTCAAGTTCTTTCTCTTTCTTATTGGCACAAGCAAACTCCATGGGATGTGTAGAGCATTTGAACTTCATTGTATCATTGTAGCTTCATGCTCTAACACTCCTACAACAAACAAATTCAAGTAATTTTTGGTACCCAAATTTTCTTGGGTCCATGGGAGTTAGTGCAAACAATTTTTGATCCTTTAAGGATCCATTTAAAACTCAATTCATCATTATTTACAACATGCTTTGGCACCCATATTTTTCTAACTACTCTTCCTCTAAATGTGGTTTTTCTATAAGTGCATGCTTGTGATAAGTGTCCTATTCTATTGCAAAGTGAGTATGTGAGTGATGTATCATGCATAAAATTTTTGTTCACAAGAAAATTCTTAAGATGAGTTTCCTTTTTATTTGCATTATAACCTAATCCATCTTTGTCAAAGAAAGCTCTTTGGGTCTCAAGCATGTGATCCAATTTTTGTTGACCCATGTAAAATCTAGAAAATGAGTTTTGCAAATTTGTATTCTTTTTATTCAACTCATTTATCTCTAAGTTTGCTTCTTCTAATTTCTTTTCAAATTCAAGTTTGGCATTTAATAGGATTTCATTTTCTATTTTCAATTTAGTAATAATCTTTTTATATTTGGAGTTCATGCATTGAAACTCATTTGCTAGTTCATTAAAAGCATTTTGTAGTTCACCAAAGGTATAATCATTATCTTCACTAAAACTAGAACTAGCCTCATCATCACTAATGGCCATAAAGCATGAACAGGCTACCTCATCATCTATGTTTTCCTCATTGGAGCTATCATTATCGCTTCATACAGCCACAAATGCTTTCTTCTTTAGCTTTCTATCCTTTTCTTTCCTAAGTAAGGGGCAATCTAGCTTAGTAAGACCCGGTTCATTACACTCATAACACACTAAGGGGTCTTTTTGTTTCCTACTTGACTCTCCTCTTATTATCCCTCTTCTTTGATGTCTCCTATCATTCTCTCTCTCCTTCATTCTCGTAAATCTATTAAATCTTTTGGCAAACATTGCCATTTCCTTTTCTTCCTCATTTCCACTCTCATCACTATAATTTCCAATGTTCTCATTAGTGGATGATTTAAGAGCTACCCCTACTTTCTTTGAGGGCACTTCATTTCTTTTTTAATTTCATTTCATATATAAGTAGGGAGCTGTGAAGATCGTCTATTCTGATTTCAGACTTGTAAATTGATGTATGATTGAAGTAAATTAAATGTTGAAGAAGTAATTGGAATTTAATCATTATCAAGTGATGAATCATGTACGAATAATAGAAACGACTTTCAATTTTCAAGTTTATGAGAAATATGGAGAACAAAGGAAACTAAGGATTTAAAATAGTGGATTAAAACATCTTAATAAATTGGATGAGATTAATTTATCTAATTGGTGGATTAAAACTCTAAAAATTTAATTGTATTAAATATACAAGGATTTTTAAAGAAATAATAATAAAGATATGTATAAAAGAAATAATATATATCATAGTGTGTGTTTATATATATATATATATATATATATATATATATCTTATAATATATATATATATATAATTTATAATAAGCATATATTATAAAAAAAAACTTAATTAAATGACGTGATTGGGTTCCTGAAGAAGCCAATCACGTTGGCTAAAATGTGAGTGGGTGAAAATCCACCCACTCACACATATTATATATTAAAAATAAAATAAAAATAATAAAAAGAATATTATAAATTAAATTAAGTGTCGGTGAGTGGGTATTTTACCCACTCACCTGCAGTATCACGTCTGCTGCTAACTCTTTTTATTTAAAAAAAAAGGATTTAGAGCAATGGTAAGTGCTGAAGCAGAAGGCACGGGTAGAGGAAGCATTCTTTGTTTGGGTTAAGAAAATTGATATTTTAGGCAAGATAAAGAGCTAAAAAAAAAAGACTGAAGGTATGAGGCTGAGACGTGAAAGGAAGCTTCATTTGGGTCCTTTCGAGCAGCAGCAAAACGTGAAGACAGGGGAGTTTCACTCTTGGGTTTCCTTCAAGAAAACCCAAGAGCAAAACACGAGGGCTATTAAGGAGTCTGGACTTAGCTGGAATGAAGACAGAATTGGGGCTGAGTTGAGGTGTTTTGAATGTTGCTACAAGACTAATTCTGGTGGCTAGCAATGGTATTGTTTCGGCATTGAGTGGGACGCCTAGAAGCAGCAAAACTGGGATTCCAAGGAGGCTGGAACCAAGAGGGTAAAAGCCCTTCTAGTATTAGATTTAAAATTCATTTATATATAAATCTACATATGAAAAGAATATGATGAGTGTAGATTTATATATATATATATATATATATATATGTATGCATATATATAAAAATATATTATTGAGTAAGATTTCATGACGAAGAATGAACAAATTTTTGGTGTAGGAATCTCGAAAATTTTAAAGAGAATCTTGGAAATTCTAAGGTTGGCAAAAAGCTTGGTTTGAAGATATCTTAAAGGTAAGGGATTATATAAAAAGAATGTAGGATGATATCATGATCATACTGTTTAGGTCTTGGTCCTAAGAAGGAAGGTTACATTTACTTGCATATGTTTTATTAGAAACATTATAGTTATGATTTATTGAAGTTTAACGTGGTGAATCGCTTTTGGGTTTAGTAATGAATTGATTTGAATTTAAAGTAATCGAACTATTTGTGATCTTATAAAATGAACTACTTCGAATGTGGTGGATTTAAACTGTTTTGGAATTGTTGAGGTTTATAGATATCGCTTGTAGGAAGTTTGAATTTTCGAAACATTATGTTGTTGGAGCTTGTATAAAAACACTTGATGCAAATAGTTGCTATTTTCCGCATAATTAGATATTTGTAGAAAGAACAATCTAAAGATGTGATTGTGGAAGCAAATGGGTACCTTGGCAAAAAAAAAAATGGGTGCATGTATAAAGATATCTATATATATATATCAAATATATATTACATGTATATTGAAGTTATGAGATAGTAAAGAGTTAAGTGCGAGCATAGAAGCGAATTTAGATGATTGTGATTTTAAGATATATGCCTTAGCATGTGATTAAACATGGTGAAGTCAAATTATTGAGATGGAAATGAATTTAATTGTAGTGAATCGGAGCGGTCTAGGGGCTTGCCTTCGATTTGGAAGCTCGAGGAGGAAGGATTTCTATGTATCAAGGTAAGTGGGTTAAGTAAAGTTTGTTAACACCATCTCGTAGGAATGATTTAAACTTTATAAATTCGTTTATGCTGGCTGGATTGAAACACTTATTTTCTGCTTTACGTGTTGTGGCCAGCCAAGCGTGCATGTTAAGTGAAATGAACCGATGCATATATGCATTTATGTATAGCATGTTTTGAGTTTAATTACTTAATATTTATGCTTTAATGACTTGCATCATATTTTATATTTGCAAAGTCTTAGTTTGAACTGACATTTGAAATAAATCGAAAGTTCTTTATATTTCGAACTCAAAATTGATTTAATAGTGATTTGAATTTCGTGGAAGCCAAGTGCTACATGAGGAAATTGATTTCAAACTGTTTTTGAGTACAGGCATATCTTACGACCTTTGGGTTCTAGCCTATCGAGCTTAGCTCTAGGCCTTATGGCCCGTCTATCGAGCTTTGTGCTCTAAACTACTGTATTGTACTATACCTATCGAGCCTAGTGCTCTGGGTAAATTGTTAGGCTTGTCTGGAAAACCAGCAGACAAGTTCCAGCTCTCGATTGATCAGCAAGACTGGAGTATCGTTCTATGACCATAGATTTAGTGTTGTTTGCAACACCATTCCATCGCTAGCTACGATGGATATCGACTGATAGATTGATTGAGGATCATTGCCTAAACTCTACTTACTACTGTTTCATTATCAGTACTATTTTCAATGAAACGAGGCATTATGCCTAACCGTTATCAACTTCTTAATTTACTACTCATAGATTATTGAAGTCCATATTGATTGAAATTATTGTAGCGTATATTGATCATTTTATCAAAGTGTTTATTGATTGTTTTATCAAAGTGGTTATTGGTTGATTTATCGAATTATATTAATCGTTTATTTGAAATGCATAGCGTATTGAGTTTAGCCGAATGCATAACGAATTGATTTAACTGAACTGCATGGTAAGTTTGTTTTAATTAAGTGCATATTGAAAGCGTTTTGCAACTGAAGTGCACGAAGAAGTGTTTGACTTAATACCATGCTTAAATACCAAGCTTACTTATTACTCCAGCATTGTTTTCTACACGTGCATGTAGATCGACATGAGTCTAACATGCATTTACTTAAGCTACTTACTGAGCCATGGTTTTGCTCACCCCTTTCTAACATCATCGCAGATCACACAAGCTAAAGTCCACGCCTAAAGCTTCTGTGTGGGCATTGGGGACTGTACCTAGTAGTGGTACTTGCTTAAGTTCTACGAGTGTTGCTTTTGTTACATGAAATTTTATACATCATGTTAGTTGTTATGTATAGACATTATGCAATACACAGTACATGTTTATTAGAAATATTTTGGGATGTAACTTAGGATCGCATTAGATTACTATAGACTAGAATGATTATTAAGTACAATTCGATACGTGATTGTGGTACGATAACTATGAACTTTATGGAATGTGAAAATGTTAATTGATGATTTTGGGATTGTGTAGTGTATAATAATGTAAGTTGTGGGTTGTGGAATTGAGATTTGTTGTTGGGAATAGTTGTTATTTTGCAGGTTATTTACTAGGGAAAATCAATTATATATAAGGAGGAGTTTTCAACCTTTTTCTTTTATCAGTTTAATATTGAATTAGATTATTAAGTATGTTGAGTTGTCTTAAGAGGTAGCAAATTAAATAGTGAATGTAAAGTTAAATTAAATTGAGAAATGCGAAATTAGTTCGGAAGCGACACTGACACCGAATACAAACCTTAAAGTGAAAAGAAAAATTTAGTTCGTAAATTTGGGAAAATGGTATAAGTGTGATTGTTAAGTGCACATTGCGACCTTCGGGTCGTGGCAGAGCCCATAAGTTCATCTAGAGACAAGGTGTTAGGATCCTTAGATTCTTCTATTGCGGTTACCTTTGCCTCCCATGATTTTGGCAAGCTATTCAAAATTTTCTTAACCATTTCTACATTTGAATAGGTCTTGCCTAAAGCCTTAAGTCCATTGATAATGTCATTAAACCTAGTAAACATATCACTCATGGACTCATCTTCTTTCATCTTAAAAAGTTCATAATCATGTGTGAGCATACTTACTTTGGTTTCTCTAACTTGATTTGTCTCTTCATGTGTAATGGCTAATTTGTCCCATATTTGCTTGGCATTCTCACATATGGAGACTCTATTATATTCATTGGGACCTAATGCACAAAAAAGAGTGTGCATAGCCTTGGCATTTAATTGTGCCAATCTCATGTTACTTGTGTCCCACTCATCTTCACTTTTAGGAACATCCTTTCCATCCACTTTCTTAATTGAAATTTTGGGACCATTAACTATAACTCTCTACACTTTATAATCATTTGATTGCACAAACAACATCATTCTTGTTTTCCAATATGAGTAATTTTCTCCATTAAAGAGTAGAGGTCTAATCAATGAGTGTCCCTCTTCTCCTAGGGGTGTACCTATGTTAAAATGAGCCATCTATGATCGTTTTGCTCGATGGATGTTAATCCAAATCAATCTCGAGCCCAATCTCTAATACCAATTGTTGGCTTAATAGGCTAATCAATTTTGTGGTACTCTTAGGTTCGTTTTTCAATTCTTCTAAATTCTCTAGCCTATGTTGAAATTTTATAAGTGCTATAGGCTACTCAAATATGCAATATTAATTCAATTCAATAATCACAATATAAATGCAAATAAGTAAAGAGAGTAAGGAAAAAGAGATGTACACAATCGATTTATAGAGGTTCGGTAACCTTGCCTACGTCCTCTACCTTGAGATGCTCCCAAGGATTTTCCCTAATCCACTAACTTGAATTTGTATTACAATCCCTCTTTTTGCAGGCTCAAGAATAACCTCCCTCTTTTTCTAGGCTCAAGAGAAACCTCCCTCTTTTTTTAAGGCTAAAGAGAAACCTCCCCTTTACAAGGTGAGATTGAGTTTACAAGGAATGTAATCAAAGTAAGGCCTCTAGTTAGGCAAGTGATTACAATGGTTAAGCACAAGGAAAATCCTATACAATATTTGTGCTATGCTATACAAAGATGATGAGTATGATAGAATATGAAGATTTTGTAGCACTTGTGAGTTTGATAGGCTTGAGGAAAATGGAGAAGATGAAGAAAAACATTGCTCAGGTATTCCTTTTATTTCCTTGAGCTTCCAAGCCTTTATTTATAATCCTTTGGATGGTTTCTAAACGTTGGTAGGAGCCAAAACTGAATGTGACCGTTGTATCTCACAAAAACTAGCCGTTAGAGTGTATTTTCGGGGTAGGGGATCAATCCTTTGACCTAAGGGATCTATCCTATGCTTCTTTGCAAGCTTTCAAGGCATTCTGCCATGAAGGGATCGATCCCTTCCCTTAGGGGATCGATAACATGCTTAATTTTTTCTTGATTTTGCTTCCCGAGAGCGTTCTGCCATTCAGGGATCGATCGCTCAACCTAGGGGGTCGATCCCTCATGTTTTTCCTGCACTTTTCTAGGCCATTTTGGGTTAGAAATGATGTAAACTTTGATTTAAATTCATCCCAAAACATTTTAGAATTTTGTGGGAGTTTTTCATGACTTTCTTAACTGAAAACATAGTCCAAAAACTCATTAAGTAATTTTCTAAGGTAGTGTTCAGATATATTCTTGAAAACATTACTTAATGAAAAATATTCAAAACCATTTTATAAAGTATTAAGACCAATAAGAATATATCACTAAATCATGATCTTAGACTTAAAATGGTTTGAGAAAATCATGTGTGATAAAAGCAAATTTACAATATGAATCAAAACATAAAAGATCACTTAAGTTTTTGTTATTTCAAAATACATATGTCAATTTAAAGCTAACACAAACATTGTCTATTTTTCTGTGCTTTTTCTTTTGGCACCAATATCTCATCCTAAAGTGCCCAAAATCAGCCTTCAAGTTCTCCTATCGAATTCGGCCAAGTTGAGTTGTTGGGGAATTTTAGATTTTTCCATAGTTTTCTTACTAATTCCTATATGTTTGAGTCATTTTCATACTCCTTTAAGCTTGAGTCATGCTAGAATCATGAAAGTGGATAGGCAAAGGCTTCGGTCAACATTCCATGTCCATGAACTTGATGTGTTTTGATGAAATTTAATGTCGAAAAATGAAGTAGGAATCATGAAAAACATGAAATCAAGCTTGGTTTAGCTTAATTGAGAGAAAATCAACATGGAGGAAGAAGAAGACCATTCGGCCATGGCTAGGAAGAGTAGATTTTGATGCCATTTAATGTGTAATCCATGTAGAAGTTGTGTAGAAAATTAATAGAAGTAATTTAGAATTAGTAAGGGAGTTTAAATTGCAAAATTCAACATATAGGAAAGGAAGGGAGTTTCGGCCAAGCTAAGGGGAGGATGAAATTGTGCCAATTTCAATACAATTTAGGCCCTAAAATAATGTGTGAATTATTTTGAGAATTTAGGCGCAATCAGAATCGAAATCGAAGTTATGTACCAAAAATTACAATTTTGCACATGTAGAAATTAGACAGCATTTAGAGAAATTCACAGACAATGCATTAGCATCTAATTTATTAAATATTCATTTAATTAAAATATAGTGAATTTATCATGTTTAAATAATAATTTGAAGCATCTAGATCCGAGAGTACTACCGGGGTTGACAAGGCGTCTACCGAAAAATTAAGAGGTAAGGGATATTTGTATGAAACGTAGGGATATTGCATTGCATGATTTGGTAAAAATTTGCAATTTGTGGAATTTAAATAAATAATTTGGATTGAATTTTTGGAACTGTGAATTGTGGTTTGAAGCTGGATTTTTGTGCAGGAGGGGTTAGGTTTAAATAAATCGATATGATGCCAAAATTGTTCTAAATTTGCCTAAGTTATTTTAAATTTCTATTTTGGCATGAATTTTGAAATATAAGAAAATGGATTTTATAAGGTTGGAATTAAATTCTTAAGTATGAATTTATATAATTAAATCACAAATTCATTATATGCCTTAAATTAGCTAATTAATTATAAATTTATTTGTACTGGAATATTTCTATCATTGTGGAATTTATATTGAATATTTGCAAGGCTAATATTGTTTTGATAATTATGTTTGTGAATAATATCATTGATTATATGATTATATGAATTTATTTAAGATGTGTTCTATCTAATTTATCTCCGTAAACAACCTTGAAATATTTATTTAAAATGTTTTAAGACTATGGCTTCGTAGCTACCTGTAGGTACATGCATTTTCATTCCTTCTGATTGCTATTGACTCTAGCCCAATCTTCTAGCTCCCACAGGTGTCACCTGGCCAATGTGCACACTTGTGGTACCCTGACTATGACCATATGTCTATTATAGTGCATGTATCAATTGGGTGTAGCCTAGTCTATACTAAAATTATACTAGGGTGGTAAATCCTTGGTTAACTTAGATCTAAGCACTCTCGATTACGATATATTTATGATTTCGATTTATCCGTATTTTATGTTCCATGATATGAAATGATATTTTATGAAATTATTTTTTTTGAATTATCTTCTAGAAATTGCTATAAATATGAATTACACTTTTTACAGAGAAATTGTATAATTTCTATTATAAGTATGTTTTATTTCTCAAAACATTGAAATTATATTTGAATTTGTGATTTAATTAAATCAAATGAATTCCCTATAGTGGACTTGGATACTGGAACACGAAAAATATTTTAAAGTACCTCCCATACTCCATCTGGTTACCTAATTCACTATAGTATCTTTTCTATTAAATCGTGCCAGATTTATTTCATATTTTAAATTCATGATTTCATATAAATATCTATTTATGAAATTTGCATATATGATATGTTATATCAGCTTTCGTATAAATATTTTTTACTGAGCACGTTAGCTCACCCTTTTATTTCTCACTCCGGGATTATTTGCAGTGAGATCGGTTTGCTTTCCATAAGGACCTGATTCTGGTATTCCTTAGGCGATTTTACAGATTCGTCGAGGTATATTGATTTTATGTTTATGTATTTAGGTTTCTATACAGTGCTACTTTTATGTACCTTATACATGGGATGTAAATTCCTTTTGGTAAATGAATTTTTGTAAATTTCGAATCTTGGGCTTTGTAAATCAATAATAAATTTTTATTTGGAGATTAATTGACATTGCAGACGAGCCCAATTTTTATGTGTTTATTTATGTGAAATTAGTATAAATATGGTAATTCGGGACGTTACATAATATATTTTCATAATAAAAATATAAAATAAAATAAATTAATTTTTTCAAATAAAATAATATTAAACATTATTTAATTAAAAATATATATTTCAAAATTAACATACTTATTTTAACATAAAAAAGCTGAAAACGTAAAAACAATTAAATATAAATTATATTAATCTATAATATTATAATATTATTTAATTTAAATTTGTAAAATAATTAATTGAATATATTATATATTTTAAATAATATCATTAATTATAATTTTGATATGTTTATATTTAATATTATTGCTAAGTACAATTTTTTGATATAATTAATCATTATTTCACTAAACAATATTATTATTTAATATTATATTTTTATTTAAATTTAAAATATATCATTACTACTATTAAATAATTTAATATAATTAAATAAGTGAATACTTAATATTAAATAATATTATTTATATTAAATATATATTTTAATAACTATATAAATTTTATAAATTAATTAGTTAAATTTATGTTATTTAATAATTTAATATTATTACAATTAAATTAAATTAAATTAAATACTATTATTAAATATAATTTATAATTATTAATTCATATTATTATTTAATATATGAATTTAGAATTTTGTTAATCTCAATTATTATCAAATAAAATTAATATTAAAAATTATGTAATATTATTTTTAATTGAATTATTTTATTTAATATTATATTTAATTATAGTATTATTTCAATTATAGTAAATTTTAATATGATTAAATGAAAATATTTAATAAAATTATGAAATACTATAAAATAATATTATTTAATATTATGTACATAATAACATTATGAGTTTATATATGATGCATTGATAGTGTATTGTTTTTATATACTATCAGTCAACCATGAGACGACACATTATATGGAGGTCATTAAAAATAAATATTAACAAAATTTTTAAATTTATTTTTAAGGGCTTATACACTTCTATACTTTGTTCATTAATATGTTGTCATCCTATAATTGACTAACAAAGTATAGAGACTATACATTATCAATGCATCATATATAAACTCTTATATTATTTAATAAAAATATTATTATTTTTACTTAATTTTTAAAATTTTATTTTATGAATTGAATTATTATACCTGAATCTGTTTAAATATTTATTTTCAAAAAGATAATATTATCCAAACATGTTTTTTACTTTCAGAAGAAAAGAAAACAGAACAAAAACAAATCTAAAACAGGAAACAGAAAACATAAAATAAGAAACAATGCCAAACGGCCATCATCATACAAAGCAGGTAATTAAAAATTATCATACAAAAACAAGTAATTAATTATAATAATTATCATACAAAAATTTTTAAATAAATTTATTTAATTATTAAAAATAAAAGAAATGATTATAATAAATGTATATTACAAAGTAACCATAACAATATCGTATACAATTTACCTTTTGTATCATATACATACATACATACATACATACATACATACATACATATATATATATATATATATATATATATATATATTCAAATATATATTAGATTTGAAAAATCAGACCGTTGCAATGAACAAAGAAAAGGAGAAAAAAAATCAGACCGTTGCGCTCCCCCCTCATATATTTTATAAATCCGGCTGTTTGTCTCAATTAAACCCATTCATATCTCAAGGAACCATTTTCTCTCTCAATTTTTTTTTCTTTTCCCAAAAATAGCTGATACAAAAAGCCTTGAAACAGAAAATTGGCAGAAATGCTCTCACAGCCTTCCCCAATTGCTCAGTTCTCGAAAGACAAAGAACAGGACAAGAAAGAGAAAAAGAAGGGAGGCCCTGAAAAGAAAAGGCCATCGTCACCTTACGTCTTATGGTGCAAAGATCAATGGAATGAGGTAAGATTTTGAATTATAATTTTAATTTTGCGGTCAGTTTCTAACTCTCAATCGTTTTGTTAATTTGGGGAATTTGGGTTTTGCGTCAAGAAGGCTAACCCAGAGGGAGATTTCAAAAAAGTATCAAATATTTATGAAGACATCTGTTTAAAGTTACTTTGGGTGTTTATTTTGCTCTTAGGGAGAGGTTCTTATTGGTATATAGTACTCTTTGAACCTCTTGCTATTACTTGCCCTTTTAAGGTTTTGAAATTTGGGTACACATGTTTTAATTTTATATTCTTGAGTTCCTGTTTTAAA
Organism: Heritiera fomes; assembly: GCA_032173925.1. Lineage (NCBI taxonomy): Eukaryota > Viridiplantae > Streptophyta > Magnoliopsida > Malvales > Malvaceae > Heritiera > Heritiera fomes. The sequence continues at coordinate 18,464,286 of JAPDPM010000001.1, read as the reverse complement.
ATATGTCTTGATTGTGATAATATAGAAATTTATTGGATGGAGGACAAGGAAGAAGAAACTGAAAGCAGTTTGGAAAAGGGGAGGTTCCAGAGTTTCAAGTTTTGGGACAACTCATTAGTAAGGTAACCTTTGTGTTCTATTATCTGGAAATTTAGTTGCATCCTTTAATTTCTTTTTGTTAGTTTTTGGCACAAAGGTAGAGGTGAGGAGTTCAGATCTCGAATTGTTGACTTTCATTTTCTTTAATTATCTAGTCCATATTTCAATTAATATTCAAAATGGTATTAATATGTGTACTTTTCTTCGGATTTTGGTTCGTTGGCTGTGAGGAAGTCTACCATTTCTGCTCTGTGTCATTTCAATTTTAGCTTATTATCTTTTATCCTTGTCGTATTTGCACTCATATCTATTTAACGTTTGGTTTTGGTGTTTCTTTTGTTCTCAAGGATTTGGTAAGTTGAACTTTTAGCTTGGTAGAGTTTTTAAGAAAAATTCTTGTTGGTAGTATTATTGCTATTGCTTTTAAGGCTTTTTATGATTTGGGTCCTTTTGGATTTGAAGTTTTTTAAATTTTGCAATGGATTTTGAAGTCTTTATGTTAAGTCTTTAGTTTTCTGTTTTAAAACTCATAAAGTGACTTGATGGGAGAATGATAAATGTAGATGCTATCAAAGGTTGGTAACTAGGGTTGAAGGTTCTTACTTTTCCTCGTCATTATCTTTGGTTACTTATTATTGTGAAGTGATAGATGAAATGGATGAGGGATTTGCCTGTATTTTCGGCCATGGGCCTTTTATTGATGGTTCTCTTTATCTTCAGTTTTGTTGACAATGATTGACAATGATTTTGGATTTGGACAATGTGATATTAATTTGTTGTAAATGGTGCCATCAAAAAAAAGTTGTTGTAAATGGTAATCTGGATAGATCTGTAGGTCAATCTTTCTGGAATTTGGTAAGTTTTCTGTTTATTCAATTATTCAATAGTAAGAATACCAGAGTTTGGAAGCTAGTTGCATTTCCAGTGATTTGGGTTTCTTTTTAGTTTATTGGCTGTGTTACGGAGGAGGAAAATCTTGCCTATTAAAAAACTTCAAACAGTGGAATTGTAACTTTTATTCTCTTTCATTTGATCATTCCTATTAGTACTCTTAGGTTGCGTTTGGATGAAAAATTTTAAAATTTTGAGGCATTTTAAAATAAAAACATTTCAAAATATCTCATTTTAAGATACTAACATTTTTAATTTAACTTGTTTGGGTCAAATAATATTTAAAAATTTTTTTTGAATATTAGAATTTGATTAAATAAAAATTAATTATAAAAGAAAAATAATAGTATATATTAGAAAAAAATCAAATAAAATATGCAATATAGATATCATTAAATTTGTAAAAAATATATAGATGGTATATATTCTATATTTAAATAAAATAATATATTTTTATTTTTAACTTTATATTTAATAGTGGGGCATATCTAATGAAGTAGAGAAGAGTAGGGGGAGTTTTAAAAAACCACCTCTTTAGGTGGATTTTCAAGAGGGAATTTGAGATGCTCAAATTCCCTTTTGAAATCTCTGCTAAATTTTGAAATTCTTCAAAAATTTTTGCCAAACAAGAAATTTGGATTTTAGACTTTTAAATATCCTTATGAATTCCCTCCTTAAAATCCTTCATCCAAACACACCGTTAGGTTGTGTTTGGATGAGGAATTCATTTTAATCAAGATATTTAAAAGTTCAAAATGCAAATTTCTTGTTTGGCAAAAAATTTTGAAGAATTTGAACTTTTATTCTCTTTCATTTGATCATTCCTGTTAGTACTCTTAGGTTGCGTTTGGATGGAGAATTTTAAAATTTTGAGACATTTTAAAATAAAAACATTTCAAAATATCTCATTTTAAGATTTTAAAACATTTCAAAACATTTCAACATTTTTAATTAACTTGTTTGGGTCAAATAATTAACTTGTTTGGGTCAAAAATTTTTTTGATTAAATAAAAATTAATTATAAAAGAAAAATAATAGTATATATTAGAAAAAGAAAAAAATCAAATAAAATATGCAATATGATATCATTAAATTTGTAAAAATATATAGATGTTATATATTCTATATTTAAATAAAATAATATGTTTTTATTTTTAACTTTATATTTAATAGTGGGGCATGTCTAATGAAGTAGAGAAGAGTAGGGGGAGTTTTAAAAAACTACCTCTTTAGGTGGATTTTCAAGAGGGAATTTGAGATGCTCAAATTCCCTTTTGAAATCCCTGCTAAATTTTGAAATTCTTCAAAAATTTTTGCCAAACAAGAAATTTGGATTTTAGACTTTTAAATATCCTTATGAATTCCCTCCTTAAAATCCTTCATCCAAACACACCGTTAGGTTGTGTTTGGATGAGGAATTCATTTTAATCAAGATATTTAAAAGTTCAAAATGCAAATTTCTTGTTTGGCAAAAAATTTTGAAGAATTTGAACTTTTATTCTCTTTCATTTGATCATTCCTGTTAGTACTCTTAGGTTGCGTTTGGATGGAGAATTTTAAAATTTTGAGGCATTTTAAAATAAAAACATTTCAAAATATCTCATTTTAAGATACTAACATTTTTAATTAACTTGTTTGGGTCAAATAATATTTAAAAAAAATTTTGAATATTAGAATTTGATTAAATAAAAATTAATTATAAAAGAAAAATAATAGTATATATTAGAAAAAGAAAAAAATCAAATAAAATATGCAATATAGATATCATTAAATTTATAAAAATATATAGATGTTATATATTCTATATTTAAATAAAATAATATGTTTTTATTTTTAACTTTATATTTAATAGTGGGGCATGTCTAATGAAGTAGAGAAGAGTAAGGGGAGTTTTAAAAAACCACCTCTTTAGGTGGATTTTCAAGAGGGAATTTGAGATGCTCAAATTCCCTTTTGAAATCTCTGCTAAATTTTGAAATTCTTCAAAAATTTTTGCCAAACAAGAAATTTGGATTTTAGACTTTTAAATATCCTTATGAATTCTCTCGTTAAAATCCTTCATCCAAACACACCGTTAGGTTGTGTTTGGATGAGGAATTCATTTTAATCAAGATACTTAAAAGTTCAAAATGCAAATTTCTTGTTTGGCAAAAAATTTTGAAGAATTTGAAAATTTAGGAAGGATTTAAAAAAAGAATTTGAAATGCTCAAATTCCCTTTTGAAAATCCACCTAAAGAGGTGGTTTTTCAAAATTCTTTCAACTCTTTCTTACATTATTAGATATGACCTACAATAATATTTATACATTTTTACAAATATAATGATACTCATATTGTATATTTTATATAATATTATTATTTTTCTTTTATAATTATTTTTTATTTAATCAAATTCTCATATTCAAAAATTCTTTCTAAAATTTTTTTATCCAAACAAGTCAATTATAAATGATAGTATTCTAAAATTATAAATTTTGAAATGTCTTCATTTTAAAATCTCTCAAAATTTCAAAATTCTCCATCCAAACACATTGTTAATGATGGTGGTATTTTTGTGCGGTTTTTGGTTAGCTGGCTGTATTAATATGGGATTTTACTCTTCCTTTTCTGGTTCATTTTGTTTTCTAAAGGACTTTTCACTTTTAGCTTCTTCATTCTTTCTTTTAATATTTGTGCTCATATCTGTTTAAAGTTTGGTTTTGTTGTTTGTTTTGTTCTTAGGGAGAGATTTTTATTGGTATTTAATACTTTTAAGGCTTTCTTATCATGGTCCTTTTAGGTTTTGAAGTTTGTGTAAAGACCCAATTTTGTCCGGGGTTTGTAAACGACTAATTTAGGTGACATGGTGTTAATTAGGTCTAATATAGGAACTAGGATTATTAAATTAAGAATTAATAGTATTGTATAGGATTAATTAAGAATTAATTAGGATTATTAAAAAATAAAAAAAGAAACGAAAAGAAAAAAATAAAAGAAATTATTAAATTAGGATAATTTTTTATTAGAGGTATTTGATAATTATCAAGATAAAATAAAAAATAAAAAATAAAAAAATAGGTAGTTAATTTGTATTAAAACATTAATATTTTTTTTGGCTATAAAAAGGAGATTCACCCGATTTTGTCCAGGTAGTTTAATTGTATTAAATCATAGATATTTTTTTGGCTATAAAAAGGGATTCACCTAAATGATTAATTTAGGTGACATGGTGTTAAGTAGGTTTAATTTAATTAGAATTAATATAGGAATTAGGATTATTAAATAATATTTATGTAGGATTAATTAAGAATTAATTAAGATTATTAAAAAATAAAAAAGATAAATAAAAGAAAATAAAAGAAAAAATAAGAAAATAAAATAAATAATTGATTAGGATTTAATTTTTTTTTTGGAGTTTGTTAGGTAAAAATAGTTGGTGTTAGAGTTAGTTTAATTGTATTAAAACACATATTTTAATACAATTAAGATAAAATAAAAAATAGTTAGTTTAATTGTATTTAAGATAAAATAAATTATTAAGATAAAATAAAAAATAGTTAGTTTAATTGTATTAACACATTTTTTTGCTAGGCACTTGGCTTCTACCACTTTATACCCTGATCACTGAACCCATTAGCCTCCTGCCTAGCTCCCACACCAAGCCACACCATCATCTTCACCATCGCACCATACACCTGTGCCCTTCCGCACCGATTCATCACCATACAAGGGACACACTCGGTTCGCACACACAGCCCTGCACTTATTGCCTTCTTCATTCGCACCAGCCCCTGTCCTAGCCAACACTATCATCATCCTTACTGGTTCTTCTTTGTGCCACCATCCTTATTGCAAACCATCTTCACTAAACCAAACCAGGCCTCCAACCCTGCTATACACAGCCAACAAATTACCATAGCTTCTTTGCCCTGCACTACACTCCTGCCAAGCCACCGTCCTTTCACATAGGCACCATCATCATCTCCCTGCTAGCCACCTTGCTGCCAAGCCTTCACTGTATAGCTCCCTGCCGAAACCTGCCTGCATCACCTTAATTTTTTGCCTATTGTCCCTGTGCACTGCTCTGCAGTAAACAGCTCACCATCATCCTCCACCATTGTCCTCTACACTATCTCTTCCAAGCTGTGCACCATCACTGATTAGCTGCTCTGCATCACCTCCACCACTCGCCCCTGCTGGTGCTAAATTTTCCTGCTACTGTTCCTGCTCGTCTCCAGCACTGATCAATTCTTGCACCCCTGTCCAAACAAACAAAACCGAACTTGCATCCTTGCTTCCTCCTCGCAAACTTTCTGCCGCTGCATCCTCGCACCTACATTGCTGCCTCTGCTTTTGCTTGCCGAACTGTTTTCGCTGCACAACGGAGCCTCCCTGCTTCACCAAACGTGTGCTGGAATTAAAGCTCTTGCTGGCAACGTGGAAGAGAAAAGGAAAGAAAGTTGTGAAAAGAAACAAGAAAGGATTAAAGAAAAGAAAGGAAGGAAAGAAACTTAAAAAGGTCGTTAAGTTGATAAGTTGATTAATTTGATATTAATGATAAGGAAACTATTTAATTAGCTTTATTATGATATAATTTATTATTTATATGCATGTTAATTAATTTAATAATTTGTATGTGATTAAATAAATTGATAAGTTGATATTAATTTAATAATTGGATTTAATAGTAATTTGATTTAGTAGTTTAATTAAATTTACTTAATAATTGAATAATTTGATTGGTATAACTAATTTGATTTAATAATTGGTATGGGATTTAATTTGCATGTCCATGAAAATTTGTGGTAATTCGAGTTAATTAATTTGTACGTTTGTATGGTTTGATTTAGTTTGTATAAGTAATGTGATATGTAATTAGGATTTAATTAAATAGTTTATATGATCTAGGTAATTTATAGGATAGATTTTAGGAGTTTAATATTAGAAAAATATGACCCTTTAGGAAAATATAGTTAGAATTTTTAGGTTACAAAAGAGTAGGAAAATAATATAAATTAAAAAAATGTCATAACCAAATTAAATTTGGAAGATGATTGCAAGTTATGCAATGATGAAATTCCAAAAAAGTCATGGTACTCTTTGGAAATTTGTAGGTGAGAGGATTTCTCTAAATTGAACTAGATTGACGGAAGATATGAGAATATATTAAATAAAATAATAGAGTCGTGAAGATAGATGTGAGTTATTTCGAAGATGGAATTCCAAGATAGACCAGTGAGAGATTTCTAGGTGAGAGATTTCTTTAGACTGAATTAGATTGATGCAAGGTCTAAGAAAGATCTTCAATATTCAATATTCAATAAATATTCAATGACAAGCATGTATAAAAAATATTAAGAATGAAAATAATAAGAATCAAATTAGAATTAAAATATGATAGGAAAATAATTAAAATAAAAATAAATCTAAGGAAAATAAAATAAAAATAACAATGAGTCACTATTAGATTTTTCATAATGTTTTTAAATGATCCAACGATGGAGCCTCTTCAAGCAAGTCAAATGGTATTACTTGAATACTCCCTGAGGTGAGGAAAATTACTTATTATCTAAACCAGAGTGATAAAAGGATTTTTGGTAAATTTCCAATATATTAAGTGTATAGAAATTAAGGCAAATTTGGAATGGCCTAGAATAGTTGGTACCGTTTTAGGATGGACGTTATGGGGGTGCTAATTGTACTCCCAAACCTAAGATTCTTTGAACATAGATCAAGCTTTATCTTTAGATAGGAATAGGTGACTAGTTACACCTAGGTTAGAATGGTTGGTGGCAACTCTTTGAACTGCAGTCTAGTGAGTTAGGATCTAGGTCTTGAAATGTTATGACAGTTTGGATACACTTTTTTTATCTGATAATTTCAGTTTTAAAACTCTTATAATATAGAAAGTTATTGTGAAGGACAAGGATGAAGAATTTGACTGCAGTTTGGAACATGGGAGGTATGTTGTTAACATTATAATATAGAAAGTTATTGTAGAGGACAAGGATGAAGAATTTGACTGCAGTTTGGAACATGGGAAGTTATGTTTTTTGCAGTTTTTATCATTTCTGGTCAGTTATTATTGTAAAATACTGTTTGTGGTTATTGGTTTGGATTTGAAAGGATAAAGAAATTAGAATTAAAATATGATAGGAAAATAATTAAAATAAAAATAAATCTGAGGAAAATAAAATAAAAATAACAGTAAGTCACTACTAGATTTTTCATAATATTTTTAAATGATGTGACGATGGAGCCTCTTTAAGCAAGTCAAATGGTATTACTTGAATACTCTTGAGGTGAGGAAAATTACTTATTATCTAAACCAGAGTGATGGAAAGATTTTTTGGTAAATTTCCAATATATTAAGTGTATAGAAATTAAGGCAAATTTGGAATGGCCTAGAATAGTTGTTACCATTTTAGGATGGACGTTATGAGGGTATTAATTGTAAAACTCTTAAGAGGTATGTTGTTAGCATTATAATATAGAAAGTTATTGTGGAGGACAAGGATGAAGAATTTGACTGCAGTTTGGAACATGGGAAGTTATGTTTTTTTGTAGTTTTTATCATTTCTGGTCAGTTATTATTGTGAAATACTGTTTGTGGTTATTGGTTTGGATTTGAAAGGATAAAGAAATTAGAATTAAAATATGACAGGAAAATAATTAAAATAAAAATAAATTCTAAGGAAAATAAAATAAAAATAACAATAAGTCACTATTAGATTTTTCATAATATTTTTAAATGATGTGACGATGGAGCCTCTTTAAGCAAGTCAAATGGTATTACTTGAATACTCTTGAGGTGAGGAAAATTACTTATTATCTAAACCAGAATGATGGAAAGATTTTTGGTAAATTTCCAATATATTAAGTGTATAGAAATTAAGGCAAATTTGGAATGGCCTAGAATAGTTGGTACCATTTTAGGATGGACGTTATGAGGGTGCTAATTGTAAAACTCTTAAGAGGTATGTTGTTAGCATTATAATATAGAAAGTTATTGTGGAGGACAAGGATGAAGAATTTTACTGCAGTTTGGAACATGGGAGGTTATGTTTTTTTGCAGTTTTTATCATTTCTGGTTAGTTATTATTGTAAAATACTGTTTGTGGTTATTGGTTTGGATTCGAAAGGATAAAGAAATAGATGAGTGATTTGGTAGCAGTTTGAACAGGGCCCTTTGTTGTCTTTCGTTCTGTTCTTTTTTTGAAATATTACAGTTTTGAGTTTGATTGAGAATGATTTGATTGAAATTCCAGAATTTCAAGTTCTTACATCTATTTACTAACATCATTTTTGGTATTTGGAAATTCTAATGTATATTTTTAGTGATATTTTTTTTGGGTTAGTTTATTAGCACAGAGGTAGAAGGGTGGAAGTCCGCTTAGGGACTTAAAACAGGATGGAATTGTTAACTTTCAATTTACTTGGAACTTCTTTGACATCTTGTTATTAGCATTAAGGCTATATTTTGAAGTTTGAAAATTTTAATAATTGCATCTTTAATTCAGTTTTAAAACTCTAAGACATTATGGTGTGAGCATGAATTGTAAATGCTGTTTGAGTTTGTAGTTATTAGAAGGTGGACTATGATGATGAAATTGGCAGCAGTTAGGCACAACTGTTAAAAGGTTCTTCACTTGCATCATCTTTGGTCACTTATTTTGTAGATTTTGTCTGTTGTTATTGTTTGGGATTTGAATGGATAAAGGTTATTGATGAATGATTTGGCTGCAATTTGGAGTAGAGGCCTTTTTGTTGGCTCTACCGAGAGGGGGGTAAATTAGTTTTTCTACTTATTTTTGGTTTTTCTAACACTCAATGCAAAAAAAAAAAAACAAATAAGGCTACAATAAAATAAATGCAGTAAATAAGTAAGGGAAAGAGAAGCAAACACAGATTTATAGAGGTTCGACCAATCTTCTTTAATCCTCTCTCCTTGATCAAAGAAGAGTAATGCCTACGTCCTCTCTCCTTGATCCTCTTGTCAAGGTATCGATTTCACTCTTCTTTTGGAATTCTTACAAACCACTTCAAGTTGTGGTGATACCTCTTACAATTTCTCTTGAAGACTTAGAAATAATCTTCTAAGCCTCTCCCCTTGTAATACTACCCACACTCTTATAATAACAATTCTTACAAGGCTTACACACCCTTTGAATATCAAAAGTTTGAGTGAATGAGTGATGTACAATGAGAATTCACACAAATGGAGTTGCAAAGAATGAATTTTCAGATTTGATTTTGTCTCTTGTAGCTTGGAGAATTTCTGAATGCTTGTTCTGCATCCAATCTTCATAAATGCCTCTATTTATAGTCCACCAACTGATTGGAACGGTTGGTGAAACATAATCCTCCTGTTGAAACCCTCAAAAACTAGCCATTGGGCTTAGTTTTCGTTCAAAGGGATCGATCCCTTTACAAACGGATCGATTCCTTTTCTCCAAAATGCTTGGTTCTTGCTCGACGACCCTTTTCAGGCTTTGAAAACCATTCTGCCACTTGGGGATCGATCCCTTGTCAGAGGGGATTGATCCCTCATGTCCAACTTGCATACTTGTGAACAATTTTGGGATGGTTTGATGGGTTTTTGTGATTTTAAGTCAGTTCAAAGTATTCTATCACTTTTATAAAAGTATTTACTGACTTTTCAAATTGAAATCACAATCCAATCTTTTGTTTAAAAGATTTTCAATCATGAGTTCATTTTGAGCAAATTTACATTGAGATCATTTTGAGCTTGCTTAAGTTTTTGTCATTTCAAAATACTTGTCAATTTAAAGCTAACAATCTCCTCTTTTTTGATATGACAAAACTTAAGGTAAATTTGTTTATATGTTTGAAAAATGAGATTGCTTAAATTTTTGAAAAATGATGCTCCCCCTCAATTTAATCATGAAAAGTATTTTGCTCCCCCTTAATTTAAGCATGAAAGATTATAGAAATTTACTACATTAATTCTCCCCCTTTTTGTCAGAGCAAAAAAAATGATAACTAAGATGTATAGATACTCCCCCTTAATAACAGAAATAAATAACATGGAGAAATGGTCAGGGGTAAAAGTAATTTAAAGCAACAATCCAAGGATATAAATTCAATGATATAAATAGACTAAGTCAAAGTGATAAAACAATCCAATATAAAGATAGATCAAGCCAATGTCATATATATATATATATATATATATATAAAGTCATAAGTCATACCATAGAAACATAAAGTGCAAAGAGTCTAACAGCAAAACACACCAGTCATAGTTACAAACATAAGGCTAAAACACCATAAGCATACTAGGAAGTGCCACAACAAACTAATAAGCATAAGGTCCGAAATCATAACAAGCTAAAGGCTCATCCCACACAAAAATCATAGTCAACACCTAGGAAACGTCTTGTGATACTGGTCAATGAAGTCCTCTTGCTGCATGCTGATATCTTGGACTTCATCGAACAAGGTGGCCTGGGTCTCCTCTATTTGATAGAGACGCTGACCCACCTCCTACTGAAAAGTATGGATTTGCTGAAGCATTTGCATGATCTGGTCAAGGGAGGCAGATGTGGACCTCGATGGTGCGGAGGAAGAAGGGTTGACAGGGGCTTCCTCCTCGTCATCATGCTCGGGAGAGGCAGGGGGACCATGACTTTTCTCCCATACTGCAATATCACCCCGCTGACGTTCATACCACCCAAGGTTATGTAATGTAGCGAGATTGATGGTGGCACTTGGTTCCGGAAGGATACCAACCTCACATGAACAATCGATGCCTTGATCAAGTAGATAAAAGGCAAGCGGCTGAGGAAAGACAATTGTTTTAACCTTGCCACGAACAATCTTCACCCAATCTTGCAGAATAAAATGAAGAAGGTCTGGTCGATCTCCATGAATGAATTTGGTGGAGCCAAAAGAGATCAAGTCGCCGGAGTTGAGAGTATTTAGTGCCAAGGGGTCGAAGATTCCAGGAAATTATGATGGGAATAAGTCGTGTGAAGACGGGAAGTCACCCGCACGGTTATTGACTACGTTAAACTCTAATGGAACTTCGATAGTTTCAAACATAAGACCATCGGTGGGAATGCGAAAGGCAAGTGAGAGGGATCGCTCGGTGATTTCAACATCTTTGCCCATGACAAATGATCGAATGCCTACTACCTTGCATGGACGATTGGGATCCATGATAAGTTCGGCATTTGAAAAGAAGGCTCGAATGATGTTGGGAGGAACCGGTGTGTTGATGTTTAGAAAATTAGTCCAATGGAATTCGTTGAATTTGGCCAAATAAGGGAAGTTAATTGATTCTAGGAAATCGAAATCAATTGGACGGCAATGCTTAATGTTCATATTTGCAAAGTTCCTTTGAAATCTATTTTTCTCCTCGGCATTTTGAAAACACCGATTAAAGGTGGTTGGCACAGAGAAGGAGGACGAAGCGGGTGCTTTGCGTTTTTGGGCAGTGTGTTTAGTTCTAGGAGCCATTTTGAGTGAAGTTTGAGTTCAAGAAATGAAGGAAAGCTCTAAGAGGAATTTAGTCGAACAGTTGGTGAGCACAATTTTGGTTGATAACGGATGCGTGTATGGGAGAGTGAGTGCCTAACCAACAACAAGAGACCACAAAGCAATGTGCAAGCTACAATTTTGATGAAGGAATGATGCTTAAATACTAACTAGATTCTGGGTTATAGACCTTAGAAATTAGACAAATGCATGGGTTTTATGTGATATGAAAACCTAGATGGAATGAAGATATATGCAAGAGATGCAAATGGGTTGACAAAAGATGATGAAATAAATGAGAAATGCAAGAAAATTTAAGGAAAATAGTGAAGAAAAACTTACAATTGAAATGTTGGGTGTGAATAGTGATGAACACAAGGGAGATGATAGGAAGTTGAAATTGATGAAGTTTTAGTGTGAAGTGATGATGAAAAGCGAAAGAGATGGAGAAAAGATGAAGAATGGTGAAGGAATGAAGTGATTTGGTGAAGAAATAGAGTAGATCTTGAAGTTTTGGTGAAGGAGAATGGAGGAAAGAACGTTCTGTAGATGGGGATAATGAATAGTAGTGAAGAAGGTGAGGGGCCGACGTTTTTTAAAGGCCACGAGTGCATTCTGGCTCGAGGGGATCGATCCCTTCTTGGCCGATGCCTCAAGTCCCAAGTAAAAACCCCTCCAAACCATTCTGATGCTATAGGATCGATTCCATGGTGATTGGGATCGATCCCTCATAGCAGAAACTCAGATTTTTGGCCTGAATGACTTGAGAATCAATCCTATTTTTTGAAGAATTGTCCCCTCAGTAGCCTTAGTTTTGATACATAAAAATGATTTGAAAACAAAAGAACTTATGCATTTTTACTATTTTAAAATCAAAACCAGGTTTGAGCTACTTGGAAAGCATGATAATTGACTTGAAAAAGGCTGAAAAAAGCAGAATAGTATTGAAAATATGCAGAAAAGCATTAAAAAAACATTTTGGCATGATTGTGAGGAAGTCTTAAGCATGAGAAGTGAGTTTTAGCTAATGAAGCTAAATGATAAAGAATTTGCATGATCAAACACACATTTTATTAACAATTCATCCTAAGAACTAGCATCAATATGGCAAGTTAAAGTCATAAACAACAAGTGGTCAATACATTCTCTAAATTTCTATCTTGCAATTATCACAACCAACTTAAGCCATTCATTCAAAAACAATTTAATTCAAGGAGCATTCATGAGACCAAGTTCACCTTTAAGTGTGCAAAATCTCTCATTGTCTAAGGGTTTTGTGAAGATATCAGTTAGTTGGTGCAAAGTATCTACATACTCTAGAACTATATCACCTTTTGTGACGTCCCCGTCACTTCATCTTATCACTTAACTTTTTCCTTTTCTATTTAGATTGTAGTTCATCCAGTGTCATTCTTCCTTTATTCTTAAGCTAATTATCTGATAGCTCATAACATTTTATTCAATTCCAATAAAACAGACTAATGATACATGTATATATGTATCATCCGTTTCCACAGGATCTCATACATCATCTTAACTTAAATCCCCGACATCTTATATACATTAATGTTAGTTGTACTGTACCATTACTGAATTACAATTTACTTTGCATAATTACATAAGTATACCTTCTGTATTACTTGGGAAGCGTCTTTCGAAGGTAAACTTTCAAGATCCACTCGTAAACTCTTCTATCGAGAGCGAGGGATTACTTCAGATAGTCTGTATGAAAAATGTTCGTAAAAGGGTGAGTTTACGCTCAGTAAGAAAAATATGTAAAAGAGCGTGCTATGCCTCTATATGTAGTTTTTCCTACTTGGCTCTATAAGGTCATGAAAAGCATTATAAAGTATGCATCATAAACCTCTTTCATGCATTGTTTGCAACCATGCATATTTCTTTCAAATGGTATAGGCAAACATACTTTCTTGAAAACATCATGCTTCAAATCATACTTTGTATGCTTCTTTTTAAATATAGCATACATATAAACATGCACCATATTTCTTCTTCTTATACTTTCTTTAAAACATCATGCTTTATAACATACTTCAAAACATCATACTTCATAAACTTGCTTCTTTACTTTAAAACATACTTTACATGCTTTTATAACATAACATGTTTCGTATACTTCTTCAAAACATATTTCAAATACTTCTTTGAAATATCATTTACATACATACATGCTTTTCTTAAAACATCTTATACTTTCTTGAAAACATACTTCATATACTTCTTTTAAAACTTCTTGTACAAGTAAACCAAGTACTTTCGATTTCTTTATTCTTAGAAATCGCATATACATATAGTTTTCGATAACATAAAAACTATTCATACTTTTGTGGAGTTATGCACTGCATCATCATCATCATCATAATCATGTGGCGTACCCCGTAGGGCCAGGAATTCTCCTTTAGCCAAACATGAAACATAAACAGATTGGCCAACTGCGGGTGGCTACAGTTAACACTAGTCAGGTGTCCCCTGTAGCAACTGAGGCCTGACTTATGGTCCTCAGCCCTTAACATACATCATTTCAGGACTTGATCAGAGCCCCTACTAGAAACATGAAAGTGCATAATCTCAAAGCATATGCCATGTAGCTTCTAGCCATGACATTTCATACTTTCTGAAAATAGGTTAGAAAGCCTCTTTTCAAAACAGGGCAGTCGACTGGCTTAATAGGGCAGTCGGCTGCTGCTTCATACTTTCATTTATCGAAATTATTTTTATTTAAAATTTCGATATTTTCATCTTCGAAAACATATAAGGGCAGTCGACTGGTCCATATAGCAGTCGACTGGTTTTCAAACAGAATGCTTCTTAAGAAATAGCAGTCGACTGGTCCATATAGCAGTCGACTGTTTTTAAAACAGAATGCATTTTGGAAAATAGCAGTCGACTGGTCCATATAGCAGTCGACTGGTTTGAAACAGAATGCTTCTGGGTAAATAGCAGTCGACTGGTTTGCATCGGTTTTCGGAAAACGGCGTTTTGGTTGTCTCTAGGCAGTCGACTTCCCTTTATGGCAGTCGGCTGCCCCTAGCCTAATTGGTACTAGGAGACAAGTCCGAAAATGCATCTTTTCCTGTACAAATCATCTGATGTTTTATTCCAAATCACATAACAACATCATAAAACATGCGGACATAGCCGCCTTACGTCCGTTACATAATTTCCTTACCTCGATTACTTCAAGAACATGAATCACTTGGTTCACCAACCCTAATCCTTTTCTTCTTCAAATATGAAATCGTCATATCAAAGCAAACTTTTAAGAATTTGCCATAAACATGTTATACTAATTCAGTACAACACCATACCATGAACATAATTGACTAAATCATCTTCTTCTCTTACCTTTTGCTAGTAACCAAAATCTCAAACTTTGAGATCTCCTCCAATACTTGGATTCAATCTACCAAACTTCGGATATCACTTAGTCTAGTGACGAGGATCAATTTTCGTTCAACTAGTTAAAGAGATCGATGGAGGAATAAGGTAGCTTGTCAAGGTAGCTATGGAATGGAACTTATGGAAACTTGGAGAACACGAGGGAGAGGGCTAGAAGAGTTGCTGCCGTGGGGTGATGGCTGGAGGTGGTGACTCATGCAGCCTCATTTAATGCTTCCCTATCTAATATCATCTCATCTCAGCCATGCTTTCCCTTGACCATTGACATTTGACTCTTTGACTCTTTTAATTCTCTTCTTCCATTCTCTCATATCAACCATACAAAATCATTTAATTATGAAAATCTGGTATTTGTTTCATCATCATCTAATTAAATCATTTCATCTCAATCTTTGACCATTATTATTTGACCATTCACTTAATTGGTCTCCTTTCTTCCATATAACACTTGTCTTTGCTTACAAAATTTTCTGATATTAATTCTTTGCTCATACCTCAATTATTCTTATAACATCAATTTAATTTCCTTGACTATTTGACTTTCCATTTCTTATTTCTTCCATACTTCATACATCATGCATACATTATTCATACCTCAATTACACATCAACTCCATATTCATTTAATCATATTAGATTGAAATACTTTACAAACATGGAGGAATACATGGAAATTGGGGATTTCACATCCTCCCCACCTTAGAGAATTTGGTCCTCCAAATTCAAATCAGGTCATGTCTCACATGGTTCCGGATACTCTTCCTTCATTAGGCTATTTAGCTTCATGTAGCTTCTTCCATAATGTGATATTGTCAATGATCTTTAATTAATGGGATCGTCTTAGACCTTAATACTTCCGGATTATACTTCTGAAGCATATATGCATGAAATATATTATTCACTCCCGATAATTCTGGAGGCAATGCCAATCTATAGGCAACATCTTTAACTCGATCTAAAACCTCAAATGGACCGATATAACGAGGACTTAACTTACCTCGTCGGCCAAATCTCATAATTCCTTTGGATGGAAAATTTTCAATTTACCGAATCTCCCACCAAAACATCAATTAGTCTTTATTAAGCATTTGTATAACCTTTTGTCTATTCTGAGCTATCATGTGTCTTTAATCACTCACTTAATCTCTTTAAATGCTTGCTTGAATACATCAAAAGCTAATAATTTTCGCTCGCCTACTTCTTCCCACCAATTCGAAGATTGACACTTTTTATTCTTATAACATTTCATACAGTGTCATCCGGATACTTGTATAATAGCTATTATCATAAATAAACTTAGTCAATGGCAGATGGTCGTCCCATGAGCATTTAAAATACATAGCACCAGCTCTTTACATATCCTCGAGCGTCTAAATCATGCGCTCGGACTGCTCATCAGTCTACGGATGAAAAGCTGTGCAAAATTTTCAACTGAGATTCCATGGTTCCTTGCTAATCTCCTTAAATGAGAATTGAACCTGAAATCTCTATCACATGAAATTGCTCATTGGAACTCCACTTAGTCTAATGACGTTCTTTCATCTACATTTCTGCCAAAGCACTAAGTGCGTCCATAGACTTCTTAGGTAGGAAGTGAGCTGACTTAGCAGATCCGTTCATCAATTCTGGCTAAATCATTATACTAGCCATTATTCAGATTTACCTTAAAAGCATAAGACTTAGATTAAGGCTTGAAATTTCTCAAGCAACTTCTTACTTCCTTGTCATCATATGAACCATTATTCTTTCATGCTTTTGACTTATAGTATTTGCCACCGTAATGGCTTTCCTTAGGTGGTATAATTTCACCTGCACAATCCTTTGTAAACTTGAGTCATCTCTTCTATCTTAATCAGAATCATAGCCGTAATTTATTCACAATGACTATTTATAATTTCTTGCCTTTGCTCTCTAAATACCCATATATCGATCACATTTTGAACTATTAGCATAGTTCTTTTAATTCGTATCTAAAAATGTTCTCTTCTCATAGCATCAAACATACCTAATGAATGAACATCTTCATTCTCTTATGGCATTCTAGGGATCCAATAGGAAGGATACTATAGTCGGCTAGGTAACCGAGTAGAGTAGGAAGGTACTTTAGAATACCTGTCGTGTTCCGGTCCCTAGATGCGACTATAGGGAATAATTACCATCGTTGAGACAATCCATCTCATATTAATTCATATTCTTTTCAGAGTAATGCTTTCATAGGATAAAACATTTAAGTAAAGTCGACTAATAAAAGTCAATCATCATTCTTATTTAAACTCCTTTCACACATCACTATATATTATAAAATTTTATACTAAGGAGTACTTCAGAATTCCAACTATCATTTCTCATCAATTATTGTGTTTCATTAAGTTCGGGACTTTTCTTTACTATCTCAACATCGTAAGCAAAAATCCTTCATATAACCATACATACCTTCTATTAACTTTCTTTACAATTTAGTCAGATCATACAACATACTTTTGCATTAGACATCTTCAACATTTACATCATAATTAATAGGTGTCTTTCCCTTCTCTTTAGTAGTGGTCTTGTGTTGTGGTTGAGGGGTCTTCTCAGATTCCTCGGGTGTCCTCAAGTCTCTCTTGGAACAATTCCTGATCATATGTCCCTGTTCACCACATCTGAAACATGCGCCACTTGCCAATCGGCATGGTTGTGATCCGTGGAACTTTCCGCAATGTTCACACCTTTGTCTTGTACTCTTAGGTGAGCTAACGATACTACTAGCTGAATGTCGGGATCTCTCATCATTAATCTTAATCCCGGTAGTTCTCGGATTCCCTGTACCATAATCATCATAATACTCCCAACTCAATATATATTCCACATAACCATTAAATTTAAAACAATCATCATTTTCTTATACTTTACTTGCTTACCTATTGAGGCTCTTTCATATGGCCTACATCTCCCAGATGAGCATCCATCTTTCGATGTTTTCCTTTCTGACTTCCGCTTTATCGATTTCTTACCTTTACCTTGGGCTCGGAATTCAGTTTGATGAAGCTCATAGTCCTGCTCACACAACTGAGCCTTACGGACTGTCTCATTATAAGTAGTGATACCCATAGTATACAACTTGGATTTGATAGGAGACTTCAGTCCTTCTATAAATCTGTATATCTTATATCCTTCACTCCTAATGGTCTCTCGGTCGAATCCACTTAGAGAAATAAACCTTGACTCATATTGATTAACTGACATAGTCCCTTGAGTCAATTTCAAAAATTCAATCTTTAATCTAATCTGATCGGTGCGTGGGATGTACTGCTCAGTAAAGGCTTCTAAAAATTTATCCCACATAACCTCAACATGTTGGGCTTCCAAAAAGGCCTGAGTGGACTGCCACCAATACTTTGCATCATTCACTAATAGATAAACAGCTAAACCCACCTTTTCCTTTTCGGAACATAACATATACTCAAAAGATCTAGTGACCGCCTTCACCCAATTTACTGCGGCCAACGTGTCCTTATCCCCCTTAAACTTAGGCGGATCCAGCTTCTTATATTCCTTAATTAAGGTCATACTGCAATAAGCTGTGAGATTCCTCCTTTCAATCACTGGGACTGGTGGGGGTAACTCTGTCTATACTGATGGTGGTGGTACTATAGGAATAGCGAATGGTACACTTGTGACCACATTTGGAAAGTTCGCCATAAACTGCGTAAACATAGTGGTCATATTCTCCACATGCTTCTCCATCTTCGCTAACCTAGTGTTCAGGCTATGCGGTGGAGATGGTTGAGGAGACTGTGTTGGGGACTGTTCTACATAACCCCTTCCTCTTCCTTTCTCAACACCACTTCTACCTGAGCTCATTCTGTCGATAAAATCACAAAATTGAGCTATTTAGTATAACTTCAAACAGTTATACATCGTATATGTATTCAGACAAGTACAGTACACTTGGGGATATACTCTACTTCTAACTCATCGACACTGACAAACCTCAATCTAACTGCTCTGATACCACTCTGTGACGTCCCCGTCACTTCATCTTATCACTTAACTTTTTCCTTTTCTATTTAGATTGTAGTTCATCCAGTGTCATTCTTCCTTTATTCTTAAGCTAATTATCTGATAGCTCATAACATTTTATTCAATTCCAATAAAACAGACTAATGATACATGTATATATGTATCATCCGTTTCCACAGGATCTCATACATCATCTTAACTTAAATCCCCGACATCTTATATACATTAATGTTAGTTGTACTGTACCATTACTGAATTACAATTTACTTTGTATAATTACATAAGTATACCTTCTGTATTACTTGGGAAGCGTCTTTCGAAGGTAAACTTTCAAGATCCACTTGTAAACTCTTCTATCGAGAGCGAGGGATTACTTCAGATAGTCTGTATGAAAAATGTTCGTAAAAGGGTGAGTTTACGCTCAGTAAGAAAAATATGTAAAAGAGCGTGCTATGCCTCTATATGTAGTTTTTCCTACTTGGCTCTATAAGGTCATGAAAAGCATTATAAAGTATGCATCATAAACCTCTTTCATGCATTGTTTGCAACCATGCATATTTCTTTCAAATGGTATAGGCAAACATACTTTCTTGAAAACATCATGCTTCAAATCATACTTTGTATGCTTCTTTTTAAATATAGCATACATATAAACATGCACCATATTTCTTCTTCTTATACTTTCTTTAAAACATCATGCTTTATAACATACTTCAAAACATCATACTTCATAAACTTGCTTCTTTACTTTAAAACATACTTTACATGCTTTTATAACATAGCATGTTTCGTATACTTCTTCAAAACATATTTCAAATACTTCTTTGAAATATCATTTACATACATACATGCTTTTCTTAAAACATCTTATACTTTCTTGAAAACATACTTCATATACTTCTTTTAAAACTTCTTGTACAAGTAAACCAAGTACTTTCGATTTCTTTATTCTTAGAAATCGCATATACATATAGTTTTCGATAACATAAAAACTATTCATACTTTTGTGGAGTTATGCACTGCATCATCATCATCATCATAATCATGTGGCGTACCCCGTAGGGCCAGGAATTCTCCTTTAGCCAAACATGAAACATAAACAGATTGGCCAACTGCGGGTGGCTACAGTTAACACTAGTCAGGTGTCCCCTGTAGCAACTGAGGCCTGACTTATGGTCCTCAGCCCTTAACATACATCATTTCAGGACTTGATCAGAGCCCCTACTAGAAACATGAAAGTGCATAATCTCAAAGCATATGCCATGTAGCTTCTAGCCATGACATTTCATACTTTCTGAAAATAGGTTAGAAAGCCTCTTTTCAAAACAGGGCAGTCGACTGGCTTAATAGGGCAGTCGGCTGCTGCTTCATACTTTCATTTATCGAAATTATTTTTATTTAAAATTTCGATATTTTCATCTTCGAAAACATATAAGGGCAGTCGACTGGTCCATATAGCAGTCGACTGGTTTTCAAACAGAATGCTTCTTAAGAAATAGCAGTCGACTGGTCCATATAGCAGTCGACTGTTTTTAAAACAGAATGCATTTTGGAAAATAGCAGTCGACTGGTCCATATAGCAGTCGACTGGTTTGAAACAGAATGCTTCTGGGTAAATAGCAGTCGACTGGTTTGCATCGGTTTTCGGAAAACGGCGTTTTGGTTGTCTCTAGGCAGTCGACTTCCCTTTATGGCAGTCGGCTGCCCCTAGCCTAATTGGTACTAGGAGACAAGTCCGAAAATGCATCTTTTCCTGTACAAATCAGCTGATGTTTCATTCCAAATCACATAACAACATCATAAAACATGCGGACATAGCCGCCTTACGTCCGTTACATAATTTCCTTACCTCGATTACTTCGAGAACATGAATCACTTGGTTCACCAACCCTAATCCTTTTCTTCTTCAAATCTGAAATCGTCATATCAAAGCAAACCTTTAAGAATTTGCCATAAACATGTTATACTAATTCAGTACAACACCATACCATGAACATAATTGACTAAATCATCTTCTTCTCTTACCTTTTGCTAGTAACCAAAATCTCAAACTTTGAGATCTCCTCCAATACTTGGATTCAATCTACCAAACTTCAGATATCACTTAGTCTAGTGACGAGGATCAATTTTCGTTCAACTAGTTAAAGAGATCGATGGAGGAATAAGGTAGCTTGTCAAGGTAGCTATGGAATGGAACTTATGGAAACTTGGAGAACACGAGGGAGAGGGCTAGAAGAGTTACTGCCGTGGGGTGATGGCTGGAGGTGGTGACTCATGCAGCCTCATTTAATGCTTCCCTATCCAATATCATCTCATCTCAGCCATGCTTTCCCTTGACCATTGACATTTGACTCTTTGACTCTTTTAATTCTCTTCTTCCATTCTCTCATATCAACCATACAAAATCATTTAATTATGAAAATCTGGTATTTGTTTCATCATCATCTAATTAAATCATTTCATCTCAATCTTTGACCATTATTATTTGACCATTCACTTAATTGGTCTCCTTTCTTCCATATAACACTTGTCTTTGCTTACAAAATTTTCTGATATTAATTCTTTGCTCATACCTCAATTATTCTTATAACATCAATTTAATTTCCTTGACTATTTGACTTTCCATTTCTTATTTCTTCCATACTTCATACATCATGCATACATTATTCATACCTCAATTACACATCAACTCCATATTCATTTAATCATATTAGATTGAAATACTTTACAAACATGGAGGAATACATGGAAATTGGGGATTTCACACCTTTTTGCACATGATCTCTTATAAAATGGTGTCTAATCTCAATGTGCTTAGTTCTAGAATGTTGGATGGGATTTTTGGTAAGATTAATAGCACTAGTGTTGTCACATTTGATGGGAACTTGATTCATTTCTATTCCATAGTCACTCATTTGTTGTTTAATCCACAATACTTGAGCACAACAACTTTCGGAAGCAATATATTCAGCTTCGGTTGTGGATTGAGCTACACTATTTTGTTTTTTAGAGAACCATGAAATGAGCCTATTTCCTAAGAATTGACAAGTTCCCGATGTGCTTTTCCTATCAACTTTGCATCCACCAAAATCCGCATCTGAATAAGCATGAGAGCAAAAGTAGAATCTTTAGGATACCACAGTCCTAGGGAAGAAGTGTCTTTAAGGTATCTAAGGATTCTTTTTATAGCTTGTAAGTGTGATTCTCTAGGAGATGATTGAAATCTAGCACACAAGCACACACTAAACATTATATCGGGTCTACTGGCAGTGAGATATAGCAATGAACCAATCATAGACCTATATAGTTTAGTGTCTACACACTTTCCTCCTTCATCCTTATCAAGTTTGACATTTGTGCTCATTGGAGTGGAGTAAGGTTTAGACTCATCCATTCCAAATCTTTTGAGCAAGTCTTTAGTGTACTTGGCTTGATTTATAAAAATACCCTCTTTGCATTATTTAACTTGAAGTCCTAAAAAGAAGGTTAGCTCTCCCATCATACTCATCTCAAATTCACCTTGCATTAATTTTGAGAAATCTTTACACAATGACTCATTTGTAGATCCAAAAATGATATCATCCACATAAATTTGAACTATTAATAGGTCACTACCCTTAGATTGGATAAACAAGGTTGTGTCTACTTTGCCTCTTGCATAACCTTTTTCAATCAAAAACTTTGAAAGTCTTTCATACCAAGCTCTAGGAGCTTGTTTTAGTCCATATAAAGCTTTTGATAATTTGAAAACGTGGTTAGGAAACTTCGAATTTTCAAAACCGGGAAGTTGCTCAACATAAACATCTTCATTTATGTAACCATTTAAGAAAGCACTTTTAACATCCATTTGATATAGTTTAAAATCCTTGTAGCATGCAAAGGCAAGTAGTATTCTAATGGCTTCTAATCTAGCTACCGGAGCATATGTTTCATCATAGTCTATCCCCTCTTCTTGCCTATATCCTTGAGCCACTAGTCTAGCTTTGTTTCTAACAATTATGCTATTCTTATCCATCTTATTCTTGAATATCCATTTAGTTCCAATAATTGGATAATCATTAGGTCTTTCCACTAGTATCTATACTTTGCTTCTTTCAAATTGATTTAATTCCTCTTGCATGGCCATAATCCAATTTTCATCTTTCAAGGCCTCATGCACATTCTTTGGCTCAAATTGTGACACAAAGGCCACATGTTGACATATGTTTCTATAGGTTGACCTAGTTCTAACACCAATATTTGGATCTCCAACAATATCATTATCCTTCACATATCCAAGTTCTCTAGGACACTTAGATTCTTTCTTAATTATATTTTGTTCCATGGACTCCTTATTCTTATTAATATCAAGTTCTTCTAATTGTTCTCTAACATCTTTATCTTGAGATGGATCAACTATAGGTTCATCAAAAATCTCTACTTCATCATCAATATTGGTTCTACTAGAGGCATTTGACTAATCAAATATCACATGAATTGACTCTTCTACAATAAGTGTTTTTTTATTGAAATTCTATATGCCTTAGAATTTAAAGAATAACCAAGAAAAATGTCTTCATCACTTTTTGCATCAAATTTTCCTAAGTTATCTTTTCCATTATTCAAAACAAAACATTTACATCCAAATGGATGAAAATAGCTTATGTTAGGCCTTTTTCTTTATAAAGCTCATAGGGAGTTTTCTTTAAAATAGGCCTAACCATAGCTCTATTTATAACATAACAAGCAGTGTTTATGGCTTCAGCCCAAAAATATTTTTGTAAATTATTTTCACAAAGCATGGTTCTAGCCATTTCTTCAAGGTTCTATTTCTCCTTTCAACTACCCCATTTTATTAAGGAGTTCTAGGAGCTGAAAAGTTATGACTAATACCACTTTCATTACAATATGTATCAAAACCAAGATTTTCAAATTCTTTTCCATGATCACTCTTAATGCTTGTAATAGAGTAACCTTTTTCATTTTGAATAAGCTTTGAAAAAATAATGAATTTATCTAAGGCTTCATTTTTCACACTTAAAAAGAACACCCAAGTAAACCTAGTATAATCATTAACTATGACAAATCCATAGTGTTTCCCTCCTAAACTAATGGTTCTAGTTGGTCCAAAGAGATCTAAGTGGAGAAGTTGAAGTGACCTAGAGGTTGTAACACACTTCTTAGTTTTAAATGATATTCTCTTGTGTTTTCCTCTTACACATGCCTCACAAACCTTATCATTTTCAAATTGAAGTTTGGGCAAACCTACCACTAAGTCTCCTTTGACTAATTTAGATAAAGCATGCATGCTAGCATGACCTAGTCTTCTATGCCATAACCAAGGTTCATCTTTTCTAGTGGCCATAAAGCATACATTTTTGCTATTTAGTTCATCTAAATTAACAATATAAATGTTTCCTTGTCTATGTCCAATAAAGAGAATTTGATTAGTTTTAGCATTAACAACATTGCAGCATAAAGCATCAACACAACTTTAAAACTCTTATCACACAATTGACTAATACTAAGCAAATTATGTTTTAAACCTCTAACATACAAAACATTCTCAATAGTTGAAGAAGAGTTACCAATAGAGCCAATTCCTTCAATTTGTCCTTTGGAGTTATCTCCAAATGTGACTTCTCCACCACTTTTGGGCTTTAAGAACTTGAATTGGCTCTTGTCACTAATCATATGTCTTGAGCATCCACTATCAAGATACTAATGCTCCTTAGACTTAGCCTTGTAGCAATGCTCTTCCTTTTACACACAAATACATCAAACTTTTATCTTAGGTACCCAAAATTTCTTGGGTCCTTGTGTGTTAGTACTAACAATTTTTGATCCTTTAGGGATCCATTTCAATTTCAATGACTCATAATTTGAGTTTAAAATATGTTTTAGCACCCAAATCTTAACAGTCATTTTTCCTCTAATAATGGTCTTCCTAAATGTGCATGCTTGTGAAGAGTGTCCTAATTTATTACATAAAGTACACAATACAAATTTTCTATCTTTGACAAGGAAATTTTTAAGATGAGTTTCTTTGTTTGATGCATTGTAACCTACTCCTTCTCTATCAAAAAATGCTCTTTGGGTCTCTAACATATGATCAAGTTTTTGTTGACCCATGTAAAATCTAGAAAATGAATTTTGCAAATTAATGTTCTTTTTACTTAACTCTTCTATTTCTAGATTTGCATTTTCTAATTTCTTCTCACATTCTAATTTAGCATTCATAAGCATTTCATTTTTCTTTTTCAATTTTGAGATCATTTTCTTATATTTCATATTCATGCACTCAAACTCATTTGCTAACTCATCAAATGCATCTTGCAATTCATCAAATGTGTATTCATTGGTGTCAAATGAGTTAGATTTTACCTTCTCATCTTCAGAGGCCATAAAGTAAATGTTGGCTACTTCATCTTCTACATTTTCTTCATCGAAGTAATCACTATCACTCCATGTAGCCATCATTGCCTTCTTCTTTGGTTTCTTCTCATTTTGCTTTATATAAAAAGAACAATCAAATTTAATATGACCAGGTTTTTTACATTCATAACAAATAATTTGGTCCTTTTCTTTCCTACTTGTTTCACCTTTGTTAAAATCTCTCCTAGGGGGTCTCCTAGAGTTTCCACTAGCTCTCATCCTCATGAATTTATTGAATCTCTTTGCAAACATGGCTATTTCTAAATCCTTATCATCACCACTCTCATCATGATCATCTTTTGATTCCTCAATCGTGGTGGATTTTAAAGCTACTCTAACTTTGTTAGGAGGATCTTGATTTCTCTTGATCTTCATCTCACAGGTGAGTAGAGATCCCACGAGTTCATTTAGTGAAAAAGTATGGGGATCCTTAGATTCCTCAATAGCTGTAACTTTAGCTTCTCATGATTTAGGTAAGCTATTAAGGATCTTTTTTTTACCATTTCTACATAAGAATATGTTTTTCCTAAAGCTTTAAGACCATTTGTAATTTCAGTAAACCTAGTAAACATGTCACTAATAGATTCATCACTTTTCATTCTAAATAATTCATAATCTTTGAGTGAGCATGCCTACCTTAGTTTCTTTAACTTGTGTGGTTCCCTCATGTGTAATGGCTAGTTTATGCCAAACTTGTTTAGCATTCTCATATTGTGAAACTCTATTATACTCATTTGGTCCTAATGCACAAAATAGTGTGTGCATTGCCTTAGCATTTAGTTGTGCCATTCTAACATCATTTGTGTCCCACTCATCCTCTTTCTTTGGCACATTCTCCCCATCTACTTGCTTAATAGGAACAAGGGGACCTTTAATTATAATCCTTCATACTTCATAATAATTAGCTTGAATGAATAATATCATCCTAGTCTTCCAATAATCATAATTTTCACCATTAAAGAGTGGTGGCCTAACCGTAGAGTGTCTCTCTCCCACCAAAGGTGTAGATACACTAGTTTGAGCCATCTAGATCATTTATACTAGAAGGAAATTACTCCTAATTGATTTTCGAGTCCAAGCTCTGATACCAATTGTTGGCTCACCGAGAGAGGGGTGAATCAATTTTTCTACTTATTTTTGGTTTTTCTAACACTTAATGCACAAATAAAACAAATAAGGCTATAATAAAATAAATGTAGTAAATAAGTAAGGGAAAGAGAAGCAAACATAGATTTATAGAGGTTCAGCCAATCTCTTGCCTACGTCCTCTCTCCTTGATCCTCTTGTCAAGGTATCGATTTCACTCTTCCTTTGGAATTCTTACAAACCACTTCAAGGTGTGGTGATACCTCCTACAATTTCTCTTGAAGACCTAGAAATAATCTTCTAAGCCTCTCCCCTGGTAATGCTACCCACACTCTTACAATAACAATTCTTACAAGGCTTACACACCCCTTGAATATCAGAAGTTTGAGTGAATGGGTGATGTACAATGAGAATTCACACAAATAGGGTTGCAAAGAATGAATTTTCAGATTTGATTTTGTCTCTTGAAGCTTGGAGAATTTCTGAATGCTTGTTCTACCTCCAATCTTCATAAATGCCTCTATTTATAGTCCACCAACTGATTGGAATGGTTGGTGAAGCATTTAATGCTAATCTTTCCATTGAAATCCTCAAAAACTAGTCATTGGGCTCAATTCTCGTTCAAAGGGATCGATCCTTTTACAAACAGATCGATTCCTTTTCTCCAGAATGCTTGGTTCTTGCTCGAGGACCCTTTTCAGGCTTTGAAAACCATTCTGCCGCTTAGGGATCAATCCCTTGCGGGATCGATCCCTTATTAGAGGGGATCGATCCCTCATGTCCAACCTGCATACTTGTGAACAATTTTGGGATGGTTTGATGGGTTTTTGTGATTTTAAGTTAGTTCAAAGTATTCTATCATTTTTCAAATTGAAATCACAGTCCAATCTTTTGTTTAAAAGATTTTCAATCATGAGTTCATTTTGAACAAATTTACATTGAGATCATTTTGAGCTTGCTTAAGTTTTTGTCATTTCAAAATACTTGTCAATTTAAAGCTAACACTTTTGTAGAAGGTTTTGTCTATCATCACCTTTGTTCTTTTCTTAATTTATTGACAGTGATTCTGGGATTTGGACGTGGTGGTATTATTTGGTTGTTAAAAGGGAATGTGGGATATCGTATTTTTAGGTCAATCTTTTCGTAATATGGAAGTAAGTTTTAGGTCAATCTTTTCGTAATAACTCAGGAGTTTCAAGTTTCGAGAATTTTCTGGAATTTTTATTTTTATTTTTTATATTTAAGTGTTTTTTGGTTAGTTATTGGCACAAAGGTAGAAGGGAGGAATTAAAGACTTGAAATAGGATGGAATCGTTAACTTTCATTTTCTTTAAATATCTTATCCATCATTTCAGTTAGGATGGAATCAAAGTCTTTTTGTGCAGTTTGCGATTCATTGGCTATATTAATGCAGAAGTCTACCTTTTCTGCTTTTGGGCCTTTTTTTTGAAGGATTTTTGCCTTTAGTTTCTTAATTTTTTTAATTTTTTTTATTGTAATTTGTTTAATGTTTAGTTTTGGTGCTTATTTTGTTCTTAGGGATTTTGCATGTTTAACATTAGCTTAGTGGAGTTTCTTCGCAAGATTCTTATTGGTATTTAGTACTTTTTGGACCTCTTGCTAAAGTCTTTCTATTCTCAAGGACCTTTTGGATTTGAAGTTTTTTCACACTCGTTAAAGACTATTTTAAGTCTTTATGTTTTAATTGTGTCTTTAATTTTCAATTTTAGAACTCTTACAGATGTATGATGTGAGAATTATAAGGTAGATGCTATTTGAAGTTATTGGAAGGTGGACAAGTAGAAAGAATATGGCAAAGCACTTGCGAACAATGGTTGAAGGTTCTCATTCATCTTTTTGATCACTTGTTATTGTGAACGCTTTTGTGGTTATTGCATATGATTAGAAAGAATAGAGGAAATGAATGAGGGTTTTGAATCCACACCTTTTGCTGGTGTTTCTCTTTATCTCTGTGTATATTCTTTTGGAATTGAAGTTTTTTCACACTCGTTAAAGACTATTTTAAGTCTTTATGTTTTAATTGTGTCTTTAATTTTCAATTTTAGAACTCTTACAGATGTATGATGTGAGAATTATAAGGTAGATGCTATTTGAAGTTATTAGAAGGTGGACAAGTAGAAAGAATATGGCAAAGCAATTGCGAACAACGGTTGAAGGTTCTCATTCATCTTTTTGATCACTTATTATTGTGAACGCTTTTGTGGTTATTGCATATGATTAGAAAGAATAGAGGAAATGAATAAGGGCTTTGAATCCACACCTTTTGCTGGTGTTTCTCTTTATCTCTGTGTATATTCTTTTTCTCAATTCTGAATGACTTTACACTTTTAGTCTATTTCTTTTCCTTGTAATATTTATACTCATACCTCTTTACTGTTTAGTTTTGTGTTTATTCTGTTCATAGTGGAGTTTCTTAGAAATATTCTATATACTTGTTACTTCTTTGAAATCTTGTTGCTTCTTATATACCTATAATATTAAGGCTATCTATGATCAGAGTCCTTTTAGATTTTGAAGTTTGAAAATTTTAGTAAGGTGGACTTTAATTCAATTTTTAAGTCTTAAGACATTATGGTGCAAGCATGATAATGTAAATGCTGTTTGAGTTTGAAGTTATAGGAAGGTGGACTATGATGAAGAATTTCGCAACAGTTGGGCACAACTATTGGTCACTTATTTTGTAGATTCTGTCTGTTGTTATAGTTTGGGATTTGAATAAAGGATTTTGATGAATGATTTGGCTGCAATTTGGAGTAGAGGCCTTTGTTAGATTCTGTCTATCTTTACTTCTGTTCTTTTGAATGATTTGGCTGCAAATGGGAATGGTAGATTCTATATTTTTAGGTCAATATTTTTGGAATATAGAATGATGAAAATTTTTACGAAAGTTTCATCTAGTTGCTTGCAATTGAGGTTTTTCGTCTTTTAGCTGTTGTTCGTCTTTTATTACTTACAATTGAGGTTTTTCATTTTTGATATTTATCAATTTTCTTTTTTGAGTTCTAGTTTCTCTTGGTTTATATAAATGTTTGAAAGTTGTTTGTTTGTGTGAGAGATACATTTGTAATTCTTGCTAGGTTTCATAACGATTCTAATTAATGGTTATTTTATTTTATTTGGGTTGGGCTCTGCTAGTGGCCAAATTTGTTGCTAAATCTTCAATTGTTATTTCTTTCTTGGTATTTAAATTTGTTGCTAGTGGCCAAATGGTTATTTTATTTTATTTCTTTCTTGCTAAATCTCAAAACTTAATGAGTGGGTTTGAATTGAAATCATTTTTGTTAAAATCTTGAAAATTCCTATGTATTACATTGCGATTAGTTGGTGAGAATTTATGAGGCCAAAGCTAAGCTGGACTATCTTGCAGGCAAGATCTCTTGAAGTCTTATGTAAGTATGAAACTGTGTCCTTCGTGTTTGGAACAAAATCTTGTTTCTGTTTCATTGGACTCAATATGTTTTCAAGTTTTACTTCTCTGGTTTAATTCTTTACAAATGACTTAAATATGCGATGGGCACTAAGATATAGTCCTTTGTTGCTCTAATTCATCCCTCTCCTCTCCCATGATAAAAATTTCATTTTTTACTTGATTGCCATAAGGGGTTTGAATCCAAAGATTTCAAGAAAACCAAATGCTCTATAATATCCCTCTCTTCATAGACAATTTAAACCATCGTAGTAAAGGTAGCCAACACACAATTGGTATCAGTCTTTTGCAGCAAGGCTCAATTGGTGCCCATGGTGTGCGAGGCAAGCTTGTGCACCAAAGCTCGGTAAGTGCCAATGGTATGCGAGGCAAGGATAGGTTGGTGCTGATAGTGTGCAAGCACACTAAGGACAAGTTGATGCCAATTTTGTGTGAGGCAAGCCTGTACACCATGGTTTGGCTAGTGCCAATAGTGAGGTAGCCTGTGCACCATGGTTTTGTTGGTGCTGATGGCGTGTGAGATAGGCCTATGCAATAAGGCTCAATTGATGCCCATGGTGTGTGAGGCAGGCTTGGTCGATGCCAATGGTGTGTGAGTTGAGCACTAAGGCTCGATTAGTGTTGATGGACTGTGAGGCAAGCTTGCACACCAAGACTCGACCAATGTTGATGGTGTGCGAGGTAGCCTATGCACCATGGTCCAACTAGTGCCGATGGTGTGCAAGACAAGCTTGTGCACCATGGTTTGGCTGATGCCTATGTTGTGTGAGGCAAGCCTGTGCACCAAGGCTTGACTGGTTCTGTCACGACTCGGAGGCCGTGACGTTCACTTAACACTTACCTTATTTCACTTAGAAAATTACGAACTAAATTTTTTTTTTCTATTTACAGTTTGTATTCAGTGTTAGTGTAGTAACTAAACCGAACCTTACCTTGCCTTAATAATATTATTTCTCTAGCTATGTCATACTTCTCAAAGTGACTATAATCATTTTAGCCTTATATTCACTTATCCAAAAGAAATTGGTCGAAAACCTCCCCATTATATTTTATCAATTTCCCCAGTAAAATCACCTGCATTGAAAATACATTTCTAACTTTCACAATACAACCAGTTTTGATTTCCACAATTCATACAATCATGTATCTCATGTTTCTCAAGATCCATCTCACTAGTAATTCCACATTCTTTTGTTTATAGTTTATACATATTAAAAAAATGATATTATCAAGGATCATACTCGATAACCACATAAACCTATATAATAATCTAGTGCAATCCAAAGTTACATCCCATTTACTTCCTAGTACTGTGAAAATAAAGTTTGCATAATTATCAAAATGATATACCATTGTATACCTCAAAAGCACAAAAGCAAGACTCGGAGAATGTAGACGAGTACTACAGCTAGGTACAGTTTTCGAGAGAGCCTATATGAAGCCTGAGCTGGATATCAACCCAATGATCTGTAGATGTTAAATTTAAGGGGGTGAGCAAATCCACGGCTTAGTAACTAGCTTAAATAAATACAGACTAAGCTCATATCGTAAAATATGATCATACATGCATGAACTCCATAAAATATCATGTATGCAGTCTACCATGAATTGCTACTCACATATAATCTACAACAGATTGTATAGGCTCGTTCAACTTTTTCCTCATATCTTTAACTTGCACAATTTCATCCTTTTCATTTCTTTCATCGATATGGTTAAGCGTGAAATAAATAATCATTTCAAATAGCACATGATGCTATAGCATAATATAAGTAAAGTTCAACAATTATTCCAATTCTCTGTCATATGTATAGTATCTATCTTATCTAATGATAGTTGTCACATTCAAAGATCACAATCGTTTATCCATTGTCTCATTGGCATATGATTTCCCATGATTCATCATTACACGTGCAGCACTTAGCTCTCAAAGCATTCTAAAGGTGGCTCCCACAGTTTCGAAGAATCTGTGTAGCACGTAGTTCCTTTGATTTCTCTAGAGGTGGCTCACACGGTACAAAGGAATGAGTTTTACTCAGATTGGACTCTATGGCGCATGCTTTCTAATGGTTCATTAGAACTTGTGTAGCACTTAGCTCTCAAAGGACTCTAGAGGTGGCTCCCACAGTTTCGAAGAATCTGTGTAGCACGTAGTTCCTTTGAGTTCTCTAGATGTGGCTCACACGGTACAAAGGAATGAGTTTTACTCGGATTGGCCTCTATGGCACATGCTTTCTAATGGTTCATCGGAACTTGTGTAGCACTTAGCTCTCAAAGGACTCTAGAGGTGGCTCCTACAGTTCCGAAGAATTTGTGTAGTACGTAGTTCCTTTAAGTTCTCTAGAGGTAGCTCACACGGTACAAAGGAATGAGTTTTACTCGGATTGGCCTCTATGGCGCATGCTTTCTAATGGTTCATCGGAACTCGTGTAACACTTAGCTCTCAAAGGACTCTAGAGGTGACTCCCACAGTTTCGAAGAATCTGTGTAGCACGTAGTTCCTTTAAGTTCTCTAGAGGTGGTGTAGCACTTAGCTCTCAAAGGACTCTAGAGGTGGCTCCCACAGTTCCGAAGAATTTGTGTAGTACGTAAGTCCTTTAAGTTCTCTAGAGGTAGCTCACACAGTACAAAGGAATGAGTTTTACTCGGATTGGCCTCTATGGCGCATGCTTTCTAATGGTTCATCGGAACTCGTGTAACACTTAGCTCTCAAAAGACTCTAGAGGTAACTCCCACAGTTTCGAAGAATCTGTGTAGCACGTAGTTCCTTTGAGTTCTCTAGAGGTGGCTCACATGGTACAAAGGAATGAGTTTTACTCGGATTGGCCTCTATGGCACATGCTTTCTAATGGTTCATCGAAACTCGTGTAGCACTTAGCTCTCAAAGGACTCTAGAAGTGGCTCCCACAGTTTCGAAGAATCTGTGTAGCACGTAGTTCCTTTGAGTTCTCTAGAGGTGGCTCACACGTTACAAGGAATGAGTTTTACTCTAGTTGCCATTTCGGTGCATGATTTCTAGAGATAATGCTCTAAAATCATTCAATTCCTCGAGTTACATAAGCACTTCAGTTATCATACGATTCCATTATCCTAGTTTTCGACAAAAACAACTAGGTGCTATTCGAGGTCCATGAGTTAAACATCATAGGCTGTATACATATTGTACACTAGTTCGTATATACATTTCAAAGTGTAACAATGTATTGGCATGCTCACTAGGTGCAACCTAATTAAATCACATACATTTCTCATGATACAGGCACCTACATTTTATACCAGTTTGCATTCTCATTGAGCATAGCAAGTTATAACACACCACACATAAATCACAATTAATTCGAAAACTATTCACGAACACATCAAGCCCAACTTGTATCTTACCCATACTTACTCTTATAGTCTTATCCGTAATATTCCACCAAACTTGATATAAAATTAGATAATTATTGAATAAAGATTTCTTTCATCTCTTACGAGATAATATTAGTATGGTTTATTTAACCCACTTACCTTAATGCTTAGAAATCATCTTCCTCGGTCTTCCAAATTTAAGATTTGAGCTCCTACACCGCTCCAAGTCACTGTACGGTGTTATTTCATTCAAACCGTACACTTCGTGGCCTTGAACCAATGATTGTGTCCTTATTCTTCTCCTTTCTCATTTCGTTTATTTAGCTTCAGAGCTACAGAAGATGAGTCATACAAGTTCAATTCCGAAACATACATATACACTAAGCATTCTTAGAAATCCTACTCATTAAGGTAGAATTATTCTTTATAAGAATTTCCAACCTATCAATGCCTTTCTATTCATAACGGAAAATATTAAATTCTGATTAATGCACCGTCAATTTTATATATAATTTGACTTAATTCCCTATCCAGAAATATAAAGCCCATTTTCTAGTTCATTCCATGTTGTTCCTCACAATTTTCCAAAGTTCAGCCCAATTCTGACCCATATGACAGGATGGTTTTTTGACCTTTGTGTATTAAATTTTATATTACTAATTATAGGGATATCCAAAATTATGAATCCCAAAACCATGTGAATCTTAATCCAATTTCTTATTCAGAATAGCAAGTTTCACAATCTTATCATTTCGAAATTATTTTTAATAATTCTTCAAATTTGCCCTATTTCAAGATGCATTCTGGTAGATTGTCTACTGACCTCTATGTACAAATTGAGTCATATCTCAAGATAGGTTTGTCCAAATTGTGCAAACTCAAAACCATATTATTCTTAACTCATTTACCTTTCTAGTTGCAACCAAATTCAATCTGTGCTAATTTCTACAAATTTTCAAAGTTAACATAGAGCATCTCACCTACTGCACTGAGTGCTCTGTGTTCAACTGCCTATATCTCAGGCTACATAACTCCAAATTAGGTAATTCCAAAACTGAATTTTGCCTAACTCATAAAGCTACCTGTAATAATTTTTCTAGAATTTATTTCATTCTAAAACCCCCAAACTGAATTTTTAAATATGTTGCTCGGACAGACAGTTTTCCAGCAAAATTGAAATCTACATTTAGCACTTTGTTTCTCTTCTTTTCTCAACTCTAACCTTATAAACATTTTCTATTCACTTAGTATATTCATCAAATACTAAAATGCAGCATTAAATCATGCCCAAACCAACCTTGGCTGAAACCCCAATTTACCATTTTTCTTGATTTTTCAATCCTTTCTTCAAACTATTGTTTCTATGTTACTTAAACCTTTTCTAGCTTTCATTTCCTACCAATTTCATGCAACAAAATGCATGCATTCATCATGAACCATGGCTGGCCAAAACCCATAAATATGGCACATTTTTATTCAGCCATTTTTAGGTAAATCCAATGCCATAATCTTTTTCTACAACTTGAATAGATTAGGAACACAACCTTGAAACAAATCAAAGCCATATATTTTTGGACAAATCTTACCTTGATCGAAATCTTCTTGGCCTTCTTTCTCCTTGTGCCTTTTTCCTTTTTCCTTCGGACTGCTCTTTCTTTTCTCCCTTTTTCTTTCGGCCTCACCTTTCTTTTCTTTCCTATCGGGTTCAGCTTTCAGCCCTCATTTCCTCTATTTTCTTTTTCCTTCTTCTCTTGCCCGAACGGCTGCAACTTTCTTCCTTCTCTCTTTCGACCTCACCTTTTTTTCTTTTCTATTCACTTCATTCTCTTCTTTTTAATTCCAAAGCTTCTTTGAAAAGCTTTAAGTGATGATGCCGATGGTGATGTTAGTGGGGTTTGATGGGAGAAAGTCCCATCAAACTCCACTAACAATATATATATATTAATATACAATTCATTTTATCATTTTTAAGTTTATTTTATTTTATTTTATATTTTTATTCCTATCTCAATTATTTATAATTATATAATCTATAATCATCTTTACATAATAATATATATCTTTATATATATAATAATATATATTCATATGTATTTATTTATTTTGTTACATTCTTTACATATAATATGCATATGCACACATATTTTTGTGGAGGTATTTACATGTATATAAATATATATCCCTCCTTTACTATAAAATTCACATATATTTATATATATACGTATTTATATATCTATATATATATATATATTTTTTTTCATATTTAATACTCAATGTGTGTATATATATATATATATATATATATATATGTATTCCTTGCTTATTTATATTTTAATTGTTTTAATGTTCAAGCATACTACACTTCCTTTAGCATACTTGTGTCCTTTGTTTCATTAAAATAAAAATACATATATATTGTGGAATATATGTACCTATTTGTTCTTATGTATCTCTTGAACTTATTTATAAAATTTCTAAATTATTCCAAAGTATCAATCATTTATTACTAAATTTACTAAACTTGAAATTTCATTCTCATTACTTGAAATAATGATAATTACAAAGTGCATCATAGTACTTAGCTTACACTATGCCTCTTATTTATTCACTAGTATGGTACAAAGTTTTTGCAATCTTTACAGGTTCCCATAGTGTGTAAGACAGGCTTGCCATTGCTTGGTTGGTGCTAGCCTCGCAGACACCAAGAACACCATGGTATCGTGGTTGTGTGAGGCATCTATGCATACCAAGCCCACCAAGGTGCCAAGGCATTTGCACACACCAAGGCTATCAAGGTGTTAAGGCTATGTAAAGAATCTATGAGTACCAAGGTGGGTATTGAGGTTGTGCGAGGTGCACTTCAAGATGTTGAGACAATGTAAGGCATCTGCGTGCGCCAAGATCACAAAAGTAACGGGGCTATGCAAGACATCCACGCACACCAAGGGCAATGTGCCAAGGTCGTGTGTCATGGTCTGACATCGATGAGCTTTGGTTCTACCATGACTGCCCTGATGATGAGCAGTGGGCGAGACTTAAGGTGATGGCCTTGGAGCTGATTGCTTGCTAGGGTGCTCCCAATCTAGCCATGTAGGGTAGCTTTCCAGTGGGATGGTGGAGCAACTGAGTATTTCCTAGCATCATTTGGGCTCAAGGATCACTGTGCATTGAGTTGGCCTTGGATTGGCCTGGGGAGAAAAGTGTCCTCGTTTTAGACATTTGAATGGTTATTGGTAGAATAGCTATATTGTCTCTGGTCACGAGTGTGGCATGGTGTCTCATCAGGAATTGGAAACCCAAGATGGTTTAGGACCAACGGACGCCGTATCGCAAGTTGTGTCGCGATCAGTGGTTCCCATAGCAAACTGCTATGCCCCTATGGGTTCTTTGCACCCGTAGGTATGTAGGCCTTACAAATAGCCAAGGAACTTGGCCTAGTGCTAGAGTAAGAGGAGCAACAACAAGTTTGTAGGAAAGAGATGGCTTGTAGACAAGTAAGTTGCTATGCCTTGTGGACCAATGTGTGGGTGTGTTGGAGATGGGCAACACACTCATGCAAAATAGCATGATGTCATGATTAATGGTATCCATTATGCCTAAGACAAGCTGATTGTAGGCTAATTGGATGTGGCCATTGAGATGTGCAGGGATGTGGCCATCCTTGGTTAATGTTAGTGAGCCTTGTGAGGCACTTGGCTGGCAGCGTGCTAATCATTGAGTAATATGCCTTGGGTTTCAAGCATAAGAGTTATGGTTTGCATGTAGCCATGGTGCTCAATTCTCACCATGCTTAGACGAGCTGCCTAAGCAAGACTTGGGTGATCATACTTATGGGCAGACCTTAAGGGTCGATGCTTGCGACTAGTGAGTGTGAGCACTTTATGAGGGCTTGAGGTGTTTGGTCAAGTAATGGGAGTTCATTTCCTTCCTAGAAATGAGTTTGGGAATATTATGTATGACCCATGAAAGGTCGAGCCTTGCGTTGCTCTTGAGCATGTTGGTAAACACGATCATGGGAACTCTCCAAATAGAGAATGGATGAGCGAAAGGTTGACCATGATTAAGAGTACACATGACATCGTGATTTTGGTGTAAAGAGCTTAAGCAAGACTTAGGTGATCATACTTATGGGCAGACCTTAAGGGTCGATGCTTGAGACTAGTGAGTGTGAGCACTCTATAAGGGCTTGAGGTGTTTGGTCAAGTAATGGGAGTTCGTTTCCTTCCTAGAAATGAGTTTGGGAATATTATGTATGACCTATGAAAGGTCGAGCCTTGCATTGCTCTCGAGCATGTTGGTAAACACGATCATGGGAACTGTCCAAATAGAGAATGGATGAGCGAAAGGTTGACCATGATTAAGAGTACACATGACGTTGCGATTTTGGTGTAAAGAGCCTAACATCTGTGACACTATACGAAGCATCCACGTGCACCAAGGTCATCAAGGTGTTGAGGCTATGTGAGGCATTCCTGTGCACTAAGACCACTAAGGTGCCTAGCACACCCATTGACACTGATGGAGCCTTAGCACACAAGCCTGCCTCACACACCATCAACGCTCGTCAAACCTTGGTGCGCAAGCTACCTCATACATCATTAACACCGATCAAGCCTTAGGCACAAGCCTGCCTCACACACCATCAACGCTTGTCAAACCTTTGTGTGCAAGCTAACTCATACATCATCAACACCAATCAAGCCTTAGGCATAAGCCTACCTCTCACACCATCGGCTCCAACCAAGCCTTGGCAGGT
Organism: Heritiera fomes; assembly: GCA_032173925.1. Lineage (NCBI taxonomy): Eukaryota > Viridiplantae > Streptophyta > Magnoliopsida > Malvales > Malvaceae > Heritiera > Heritiera fomes. Next base: position 18,426,344 of record JAPDPM010000001.1, on the reverse strand, counting down.
TTGCCTTGTACACAATTGGCTTTAGCCAAGGCTTAGTGCGTAGGCTTGTTTTCACAAATGTCAATTTCCTTACACCAAAATCGCAATGTCGTGCAACACCAAGGCTTAGTAGTCATGGTCAGCCTTTCACTCATCCATTCTCTACTTGGATAGTTCATACAATCATATTTACCAATATGCTCGAAAGCCATGCAAGATGTGATCCATCATGGGTCATGCAAACATTCACAAACTCATTGCTAGAGAGGACAGGTTCACCCATTGCTCGGCCAAGCACATTAGTCGAAGCAGGGCCTCAAACCTGTCTTAAGTGCTAAAATGCACACTAGCCTCAAGCCTTGATGCTACTAGTTCGCATATGGGCATACCACCCAAACCTCACTCAAAGAATCTCAAATGAATGGTGAGAACCCAACTTCATGTTCGCGCACATATCACACAACTCATATGCTTGGAACCCAAAGACATTATTCGATGACCGACATGCTGCCAGCCAAGAGCCTCATTAGGCTTACTAACATCAGCCAAGGATGCTCACATCTAGTTCATATCTCAGGAGTCACACCCCATTGGCCTACCTTTAGCTCGTTTCAAGCATGATGGACAACCTTCATCATGCTAGCACGCTATGAAGCATCTGAGTGTGCTGCCCATGTAGACACCCTATTTTGTCCAGGGCCTTAGTGGATTGAATGGTAAATAGGGTTTGAATTATATGGTCATTTTAAGGTAGTTTGTTTTAATTAAGTTATTATAACTGATTGGGGTAGTTTAATAATTAAGTTATTTTTTATTATTTGATAAATTATAAAGTTAAATTAATATGGTAAATTTAATTAGTTGGGTTAATTAGGTTAGTTAGGATTAGTCATATTAACTGGGGGATTATGATTAAAATAATTAGAATTAATTTAGGATAAATAGGTTAATTGATATTTTTAGATTAGGAAACTAAAATTAAGATTGTTAGATAAATTAAAACAAAAGGATAATTTTAGATAAATAGGATAAATAAATAAGATAAATAAGAATAATAGATATAACAAAAAGAGATTAGGAGATATAAATAATAAAAAAATACAAAAGAGATAAATTAAGAAAGTAGATGTTTAAGTCAATTTAAATACTAAGTCTAGGCTTATAAAAGGAGGAGAAGATCTTGGGATGAGAGGACCTGGTCTTGTTATTCTGAAAACTGCCTCATAGCCTTCACTATCACTTTCTTGCATTTCCCTACACCATCACCTCTTGTTGCACCAAGAAAACCAAGAAAAGGAAGAAAGAAGCGCAAAGGAAATAGGAAAGAGAAAGAAGAAAGGTATTTTTTTATTTTTAGTTGAATTATTTAGATTTAACTAGGTAATTATGTAATTACTTAGGTTTAGATGATTAATTAAGTGATTGATTTAATAATTATACTGTTTAAAATTGATAATTAATAAGTTAGGAAATTTAATTTGTATGGTTAATATGATAATTTGCATGATAATTGGTATGATACTTGATAAAAATGTGATAATTTAATTTGCTATAATTTGTGTATTGTGATATAACTTGTATGATATGGTTTAATTTATGATAGGATAGAATACTTTGCATGATGATTTATATAATATGGTATTAATTGATTCAAAACATAAATAATAAATAGATACTAAATCATAAAATATAGAGATAAATTTAGATTATTCTGAGAATGAAATTCTATTTTGAAAATTCCTACGTGAGAATATTTTCATTAAATTTTGCTAGCACAATGGAAGGTTTAAGGAAAATATTCAATATTAATAATCAATATTTATTTTTTAAAAAATATGAAATAATAATAATAATAATAAAAAATTAAGAGGTAATGATTTAAAATTGAGAGTAAAATTATTAATAATAAGTTGAAGGTAAATGAAGATTATCTCAATGATGGAATTATAAGATGTCAAAAATGGTTGATATTTTAAAATTCTTAGGTGAATGTTTTTTTTAAATTTCACCAGCATGGTAGAAGATTTAAAGAAAATTTTGAATTCTAATAATTGACATTTGTTTATTTATATATAAGATTAAAATAACATTAAAATAAAACTTAGAAAATAAAAATATAAAAAAAATAAAAAAATTGGAAAAATCTATTAGAAAATAAAGTTATGATAAATTAAAGATAAAACATAAGATAGGAAAAAAGATGGAAACAAAATTAAGAATCCTTCATAAGAAATTTAATGAATCCAACGACGGATCCTCTCCAAGAAAGATGAATGAGATTTTTTGGATACTCTTGAGGCGAAGATATATTTTTAAGAAATTCTACCAGAATGAATGAGAGTTTTTTAGAAATTGTCCAATATTTAATAAGAATAAAAACCATTTGGTTAGGAATTCTTTAGTTGCAGGAGTGTTAATATTTCCCCACATGTAATCATACTCTCAAATCCTAGATTCTTTGAACGTAGACTAAGCCTTATCCATCGTTTGAATAGGTAACCAATCACACCTAGCGTAGAATGGTTGGTGGCGACAACTTGAATTTAAGTTTAGCGAATTAAGTTCTAGGATTTAGAACGTTATGACAACCTCCAACACACTCACACATAGGTCCATTAGGCCTAGCAGCTTGCCTGCTAGCTAGCTGTCTCATCAGACAAGCTCCCTGGTGCCCCTTACTCTAGCACTATGCCAAGATCTTTGGCTACTCGTTGCCCACGTTTTACAGGTGGAGGGAGCTTGAAAGGCCATAGCAATTGCTATATGAAACAACTAGCGATGAACAATGTGATATGAGGCCCATTGGCCTCGAACTATCCCTGAGTTTATAATATTTCAGTGGACATTGTGCTACACTTGTGACTCAACGGTGCCTGAATACCACATGTGCCTAGGGTAGCTTACTTCAAACAGGTAAGGCCCCACTTGCCTGGCAGTTAAGGAAGTAGCAGAGAGTTGACGCACTTCATCTTCCTATAAAGAGCAAAGGAGCTTTTATAGTTATCCTACTATTAACCGTTACATGTCTAAAATAGGGATTCGTTTTTCCCCAGGCGAACTCAAGCACACTTAATGCACAACGATCCTTGCTTTGACCCAAACGATGCTAGGAAACACTCGATTGCTCCACTATCCCACTCAAATACTACCACACATGGCTCAATTGGGAGTGCCTCACAAGGCTACTTGACACCAAGGGATCACTTGTCCCATAGTTCTGGACTTGTCTACTGCACATCATCAAGGCAATCATGGTAGCACTAAGACTCAATAGTGCCAGATTGTGACACCTATCATTGGTTCGCAAGTTGCCTTGCTCACCATCGGCACCAATCGAGCCATGATGCACAGGCTACCTCGTACAATTGACACCGGCCTATATCTCCAAGGTGCACAAGCCTACCTTGCAATCTATCGACACCAACCTATCCTTGGTGTGTAGGTATGCCTCGCACACCATCGGCACTAGTCAAGCTTTGGCATGTAAAACTTCCTCATTTAGTAGACATAAGTTGAGAATTTGTGCACATGCCTACCTCATGTACCATTGGCACCAACAAAAGCAATGGTGCAGAAGCCACTTCGCACATCATCAACAATAGTCGAGCCATAGTGCACAAGCTGCCTAGCACACCATCAACACCAATTAAACATTGGTGCGCAAGTAGGCCTTGCTCACCATCGATACCGATTGAACTTGTGCTCTAAACATCAGCAACAATCGTGCCTTGGTGAGCAGGCTTGCCTCAAAAACCATCAACACCAGCAAGGTCATAGAGTGCAGGCCTACCTCGCACATTATTGGTACCAATTGCGCCATGGTGTGCAGGATTTCTCACACACCATTGGCACCAACAGGGCCATGATACACAAGTTGCCTCAAAAATCAATGGCATCGACTGAGCCATGATGTGCAGTCCTACCTTGCATACTATGTGCAGCAACCAAGTCTTAGTGCACAGGCTTACCTAGAACACCATTGGCTTACAAATCATACTTAGCCAAACCATGATGCACAGGAATACCCTGTACACCATTAGCATCGACCATATGCTCAGTGTCAAGGCATGTCTTGTACACCATCGACACTAGATGGGCCATGGTGCACAAGCTGCATCATACTCCATCAGCACCAATAAGGTTATATTGCGTAGGTTGCCTCGCACACAATCGGCACCAGTCAGGCTATGGTGCACAGGTTGCCTTGTATACCAACGGCATAGATCAGGCCTTAATGCACAGGCTTGTGCAAATACTGTCAGCACCAATTGAGCCATGATGCAAAGGCCAGCTTCAAACCATCGGCACCAGTCGTGCCATGATGCACAGGCTTACCTCGCATATCGTGGGCATCAATTGAGCCTTAGTGTGTAGACCTACCTTGCATACCATCGGCACTAGTTGAGTGATGATGCGCAGGCCAACTTCACACACCTTTGGCACTATCCAGGCCATGATGCACAAGCCTACCTGACACCTTGGGCATCATGTGTGCAAGCTTGCCTTTCACACCAACGACTCCGACCGAGCAGAATCTAGACCAGTCTCCATTTGGGGGGAGACCCTCCTTTTTTGTAGGCCCATGTGGCTGTCCTTGGTTGGTCTGCGATATTTATATGGGCCTAAATATTCGATTGTCTAAAGATTAACGTGAGTCCTACATCAATTGCTCCCTACTCTTTCAGGAGTCATGACACGTGAAAGAGTATAAAAAACGAGCTTTTAATATTTTTTGGTCTGATTAGGTTTTTCCACCTTTTATTGTTGACTTTTTACGGTTTTTGGCGAGAGACTACCTGTCTACTATAGAGCTGTGTCTACTTAACTACATCTGACGCCACTATATATAGAGGTAATAACTTCATTCTTTCGCATATTCTTTGAGCACTATTTGGCTTTCACTATGCCTTTTACTTTGTCATTTAATTGTTGTAGATCTTAGAAAGCCACTCTCTTGTTTCACTCTGACTTACCACTCTGCCACATTGGTCTGCGGCACACTCTACCACATCGATATGCTATACACACTTTGTCACACAGCACTAATGCCTAATATCTTCCATGGCTAGCCATCGCAATAACTAGCAACTTGAGTCAGGTTTTAGTTCTAGCTTGTTGAGTCAAACTTAGAAGAAATCCAAAATAACTATCCTCTCCCTGAAAGGTAGACATACAGACTTCCTTATTTGAACGAAATGTCCCCGATAGGTGTATCTAATCAAAATCATGATTTGTTGATTTGGTAGGGTCAATACTCAGTGAAGATACAAACTACTGACTAAAGGTGAAAAGGAAGGAGGAAGAAGTGGAAGAGAGCTTTTGAGATAAATTTGGAAGAAAGTTTGGTCGACTTCAATGCCAAACAATGAAAGTCTTCGTGTGGAGAGTGCTAATTTGGAAAAGAGGAAGATCACAGGCAAAAATCGGTGTCCTAGATGCAGGATGGCAGATGAAAATATTGTTCATGCTTTGAGACATTTTTCTTATTCAGATGAAGTGTTGAAGCAACTAGAATATGTGTAGGATAATGCCATAGAGGATGCTGCAGATGTCTGGATTGAGAAGAAGGTACAAAGCCTCATTCTTCATAAATCAATCCAGCAGTTAATTTTTACAACATGGGCAATTGGGTCAGCCAGGAATAATGAAGTCCTTAGGGAAAAATAAAGACCAGCCTGGATTACAAATAATAATGTTACTAATTATATAAAAGATCTCAACCAACCTAACCTAAAGGTTGAAGGGAGAGTAAACAGAGAAACAATTAGCTGGAAGCCTTATGAGAAAAATCGATATAAGGCCAATTTTGATGGTGTCATATGCAACACTAGGAAGGTTGAGTGGTTGGTGTGGTAGTCAAAAACTCAAATGATGATAATTAGAGCTTTTACGACGTGTTTTCCTCACATAGCGGATCTGATGCTAATAAAATCGAAGGCCACTTATAAAGCACTAGAATTTGTTGTGAATTTAGGACTAGAGGAAGATGCTGCAATAGTTATAAGGAAACTAAAAAAAACAAGAGAGGAAGATTTATCTTTGGCGAGAGTCATCGTCGATATTGCAGGGATTTAATATGATTTGTTGTATTATGAAAGTAGATGATATTACTGCTTCCCAGTTGTTGTAAAGATTACTATTAGCACTGTCAAAATGGGCCAAGGCCCGGCCCATTTATTGAGGGCTTGGACTTCATTTTTGTAGCCCATTTAAGAAAGAAGGCTTTTTGGCCCAGCCCATTTAGGCCCGAGCCTAAATGGATTTAGCCCGGGCTTAAATGGGCAGGCCCGCTTAATTTTTTAATATTTTTAATTATATTAAAATTTTTTTATTTTAATTATTTATATGTTTAACATTTTAATCAAAGTAAAATATATAAAATTAATTCTATTTAGTATTACTAATTTACTTCAAACCAACCTAATGACTCACAACCTCTTACCCATGCTAGTTGGAAGGGGAAGAGCATTTGCTTTAAGTGATGTAAGTTCATTTTTGTTTTTTAAGTATATACTTTATTTTAAATTCTCTTTTGTAATGACAATTAATTTATTTTTAAATGTCCAAGGATATAGGCTTTCAAAAGATTTAAAACTATTCAAGTGGAAGAACCAAAATCTCAATTAGATCTTTATTTAGAAGAGCTAAAGATTATGGTCGCATAGTTGAAAATTTAAATGTACTGCAATGGTAAAAAGATCATAAGTCAAGATTTCCAAAGCTTGCAAGTATAGCTTGTGATATCTTAAGCATTTCAATAACAACAGTAGCATCAGAGACTTTTTTTAATATTGGTTCTTGTGTTTTAAATAAGCATTGAAGTTCTCTAAATTATGGGAACGTGAAAACTTTCATTTGCATTCGAAATTGGATTCTTGGTTTTGAAGGTAATGTTATTAATTAGTTGATAATTTTTAATCAATTCATAAGTTTAATTCTTGTGAGTTCTTATATTGTTCTTTATTTATATTTGTAGATGGCAAAGTTGAAAAAGAATTGATTGAATATGATTGACACTATGGAGAAGATAGATGGACATGTATTTATTTATCATGCTTTTGATTTTTAATATTGTTGAGACATGTTTTTCAGTATCTAGTTTTGTTAAAACAATTTATATTATGCTTGTTAAACTATTAATATGTAATGTTCAAATGATGTTGAAGACTTGATGGATTTGATGTGAATTTATTTGATGTTTGTTTAATATTTATTTCAAATTTTACTTTGTTTATTTACTAAAAATGGGACTTTAATATAAAATTTAATTTTTTTTAATTTCTTATACGAGCCTGCCCATTTAAGCCTGTTAGCCCTTAGGGCCGAATATGGGCTTGTATTTTTAGGCCTATTTAACAAAAAGGCCTTTTTGGCCCGGCCCATTTTGACAGTGCTAATTTATTGTGATCTTATTTGGAATTCGTAATGGCCCAATCCCTTTTCCTTTCTCTTCTCTTGTCCAATCCCTTTCTTAATGGCCCAATCCAATCAAGCAATGATTGAATCTATCTACTTGAGGTATGATCCAAAGTGTTTTGAGGTTGTTTTGAGTCATAATGACTTCAAACCCAACCTTGACTGGCTAGATTTGGCTGGTAGAAAAAGGGATTGCTATAGAGAAGAGAAAGGAGATTGAGAGAGAGGGAAAGAAAGAAAGAAAAATAGAAAAGATTTTTGTATAAGAATTTTGTTTTTCATTTTTTTTAAAGATGACAATTATTTTTTAAATTTTTTTGGTTTTCAAAGAACTTTTTTAGTTTTCTTTTTTAATTTTTAAACAATAAATTTTAAAATTTTAAAGGGAAAATAGAAAATAGAAAATGTAAAATTTTAAAAGTTTCTTTTTACTTTTTAAAATATAAAAATTTATTTTTAATTTATTTGGTTTTTTTGTTTTTCAAAAATAGAATTTATTTCATAAATTTTTTTTACTTTTTTTTACTTTCAAAGCTTGTGGCGAACTTGATTGTATAGGTTAACTGGTTTGATTTTTCTTTTATTTTTGGGTTTCCAATCTGTAGGTTTTTCATCAATTTCTCAGTAAGTCTCCTTGGTGTAACAAGATTTATTGTAGTGGTCACACCACAATTGCTCATCCTTAGACCTTTAGCCTTGAGAATTGGTGGCCTCACTCTAGTTTGTGGCCAAAGCAGAATTTTGTTGCATCACCTTTGGGATTGGGCTAGAAGTGTGAAGCATCACTTTCTTGTGACTTTCTTCATGTCTAACCTCAACGAATGCTTTCCAAATGGTACGAAGAGATTTGGCTCCAAGATGACGTCCACTAACTTCATCAATATCCTTATTGAGACCTTGTAGGAAATTGAACACACGTTTTTTCTCTAGCATGGTTATACGTCATGCTATCTTCAGGACAACTTCAACTTGTCTTATGGAACAAATCCCTCTATTGCCACAGTTTAGACAAAGCATTCTATTACTTGGTTACTAAAATAATTCCGTGTCAAGTAGTGCTAATTGTTGAACAGATCTCAAAACACTAGGCAGTGTTTACAGGGTCTAAATATGTCTCCTAGACTGCCTCCCTAATTTCCTTAGTTGTCTTGTAGAACAAGTAGGTTCCACCAATCTTTGGTTCCATAGAGTTGATTAGCAAGGCCATGACAATGGAGTTTTCAACCTCCTAAATGCCGAAAATTTTAGCAATGGTTGAGGGAATAGGAATGGCATCCATTAGGTAGCTATCTTGCCTTTGCCTTTAATTAGTAACAGAACTGAAACTACTCACGAAAATTTGTTCCATTCACTCTATTTTGTTTTATTTTAAGAGAATGGTGTCTAGTAAAGATGCTAAAGTGGGTACAAGATTATTTAGAATGTTAGAAACAATAGGGGATTCTACTGTAGATATCGAATAGGCAGTACTAGCCATTAGCTAACAATTTTTTCAGTTCAACTATGAACAACTAGAAAAAAAATGCCAACAGGAACACCGGCTCTGATACCATGAAACATGAGGTTTAGAAAATAATTTCCTCTATCCATATTTTCCATATATTAGGACTTACATTATATAGATGGGGAACTATCCTACAATAAACACCATAACTCTTTAAGAATGAAAAAAGGAAATACCAAAAATAAAAAATCAGAAAGCTAACCTTAATCAAATCCTAAAAATTTCAAGATTTTCCTAATCTTTCCTATAGCAACTCTTGAAGAAGCAAAAGCAACTAGTAAAAACAAGTAACAATTTCTCTTTTTACCATTTGCTTATGATATTGGTTTAGTCAACTATTCAAGCCTTTGAAGGCTTATTATGTATCCTATCTTGTGGGAAAAGGCTTGTACCCTTTTGTTTTTTTTTTTAGTTACTGATTTAGGTTTCAAAATTGTTTAATACCTCAATAAATCTTGTCACTGTTACATGCAGAGAAATTGGCTTCCAACATTGAGAAATCTTGTTAGTCAGATAAATGAAACTTTCAGTCGTAACTTTCGGCGGATGGCAGTTGCAGGAGAAGTTTCATTAGGTACCATATATTACTACCTTTTAGTGAATTCACTATATGCTAATTTGTAGCTTCCTGTTCTGATTTAATGTTTTCTTTCAGATGAGCATGACAATGATTTTGATCAGTTTGGAATACTTGTAAAAGTGAAGTTCATGTAGGTTTCCGAACTTGCTATTTATTTCACCAATTTGACAATATCATTTGGCATGGGATCGAGTTTTTACATTATTTAAAATAAAATATTAGATTTGGCTGTTTTCAATTTTGAAGTGATGTCGTTATGTGGGATCAAATACAATTTATAATTCAAACAAAAGACTTTCGAATATAAAAGCTTATTGTTTAAAGGGTGATCTTTTTTGCAATATTGAATTGTATGCAATCCATAAATGACTACATTAATGGATGATGCCATTTGCTACTCATCTGCCCATAGCTTTGTGACGTCTGGTTTTAAGATTGCTGAATGAAATATTGTCTTAGAGGTTTATATTTTGAATATTAAGGCTCTAATGCTACTTGTAGAAAGCTCATTGTTTAAGGGGTGATCTTTTTAGTATTGAATTGTATGCAATCCATAAAATGACATTACATTAATCTACGATGTCATTTGTTATTCATGTGCCTATAACTTTATGATATATGGTTTTAGATAGCTGAATGAAATAGTCTTAAAGGTTAAATATTTTGAACATTAGATCCCTAATGCTACTTGGAAGATTTAGTGTTACAATGTTAAACCTCTTTTTTTTTCCTGCTTGGGGGTCCATTCACCAATACATAGTTCTCATTAAGGTCACTATTGCTTAAAAATCTAAGATGCTTTCCCATCTAGTAAATATGATGCTGACTGGATAGTTCCCAATCTCACTTTCTCGTTGCCAATCAAAAAAGTAAATCTCTAGTGTGATGTATTAAAGGTATTTCATAAAAAGAACATCCAAAGTTGCAAATGTGATTATACTATATTATATGTTATTGATCACATTTTTGGCTGTTGGATCGGAAGAAATGAAAACTGGATGACTCCAGCATTATCCTTGCACATCCATAAAATATTAAAGTGAGCCCTTTTATAGAGTATAAAGTTTGTCCAATACATATCTTTTTTATATCGGGTTTGTATATTTTCAAACTCTGCCTGTGTTGAACGCTGCTAATCCCAAGCCCGGATAAATGAGGGTTGGCAGTAGGTTTGGACAACCAACCACTTAAAACTCATTCAATTTTTATGAGATGAACCATTATATGAAATTCGTTGAGGTGTCTCCTACTCAGCAACATGCTGCATCGAAGCCCAAGTGTTGTGAAAAATATGCAAGGGCTGCTAGGTGTGTGGAATTTCAGAATATTTTATACCTGAATTTTACTTGAATGATACAAAATTCTAAGGATTATATACAGCTACTGTTAAGAAGTAAATAGGAAACTAAATCAATCTAAATCTAATCCCCATAATTGAGGAATTGTTTAACCTTAATTCTAGGAATACAAATATTTACACATTTAATAGAGTTGACTTTTCCACACTCCCCCTCAAGCTGGCTTGAAGATATCTTCAATGGCGAGCTTGCTCACTAGATTTTCAAACTGCTTCTTGTATAATCCCTTTGTAAGAACATCAGCAACTTGGTCACTTGTTGGTATATATGGCATGCAAATTATTCCATTGTCAAGCTTCTCTTTGATAAAATGCTTATCTACTTCTACATGCTTCGTTCTATCATGGAGCACTGGATTGTGAGAAATAGAGATTGCAGCTTTGTTATCATAGTAGAGCTTTATCGGTGAGGGATTAGAAACCTTCAAGTCTTCAAGTAGTCTTTTAATCCACATTACCTCACAAATCCCATGGGCTATTGAACGAAACTCAGCCTCGGCACTACTTCTGGCTACTACATTCTGTTTCTTACTTCTCCAAGTGACAAGGTTTCCTCCCACAAATGTGCAATAGCCTGAAGTTGACCTTCTATCGGTAATACTTCCTACCCAGTCAGCGTCGGTATAGGCTTCTACTTGTAGATGTCCATGGTTTTTGAACAGCAATCCCTTTCCAGGTGTTCCCTTTAGGTACCTTAGGATTCTGTAGGCAGCTTCAAAGTGTTCTGAGCTGGGTGAATGCATAAACTGACTTACCACACTTACTGCAAAAGCTATATCAGGTCGTGTATGTGCTAAATAGATAAGTCTACCCACAAGTCTTTGGTATTTCTCTCTATCCACCACATCTTTGGTTTCAGTAGGCTGAAGTTTCAAGTTGGGCTCTATTGGGGTTTCAGCTATCTTGCAGCCAAGCATTCCTGTCTCACTAAGCAAGTCTAGGACATACTTACGTTGGCTAACAAAGATACCCTCCTTTGATCTTGCAAATTCCATACCAAGGAAGTACTTTAAGGCCCCCAAATCCTTTATCTCAAAGTCATGTGCAAGCTTTCTCTTAAGTACTCCAATTTCTGCACTATCACCACCAGTTATTATTATATCATCCACATACACAACTAAAATAGCTAGTTTACCGTTTCTAGAGTGCTTGAAGAACATTGTGTGGTCAGCTTGACTCTGAATATAACCATAGCTCTTCACTACATTTCCAAACCTTTCAAAACATGCTCTCGGTGATTGTTTAAGACCATACAAGGATTTTTTCAATTTGCACACCTTGTTGGTTCTGAGGTTTTTCTCAAATCCAGGTGGGAGGTCCATAAACACTTTTTCCTCTAAATCTCCATTAAGAAAGGCATTTTTTACATCAAGTTGGTGTAGAGACCAATTGAAATTCACTGCTAAAGAGAGAAGTACTCGGATTGAGTTTATTTTTGCAACTGGAGCGAAAGTCTCTTGGTAGTCAATGCCATAAGTTTGAGTGAATCCCTTGGCAACAAGTCTTGCCTTGTACCTCTCTATGCTCCCATCTGCCTTACACTTCACAATGAAGACCCATTTACATCCTACAGTTGTCTTGCCTCTTGGTAGCTCCACAATCTCCCAAGTCCCATTCTTTTCAAGAGCATCCATCTCTTCCTTCACTGCTAACTTCCAATCCGAATCACCTAGGGCATCCTGAATAGATCTTGGTACATGCAAGTTAGAAATATTTGAAAGGAATGCTTTGTGGTTATTGGACAACTTTTGATACGACAAATATTTTGTAATGGGATGATTGGTACATGATCTTACTCCTTTTCTGTTAGCAATTGGGACATCTAGATCAGAAAAATCAGTATTTGGAGACTCAATGGAAGAAACTAAAGGAGCAATTTTAGGATTAACCTGAGTCTAAGGAGGAGGAGGACCATCCTTCGGAGATTCTGGTTGAACAGGTGCTAGAGAAATAATTGGATCAGTAATATTTTTATGAGATTTCCTCCTGGTGTAAACTTAAAGCTCAATATTTGGATTTTATGAATCCGTTTGAAGTAATTCTCCCCCTGTTTCAAATTCTTCAATACTTAGCACCTGTTGACTAAGAGAGTCCTTGTTTTCATTATTTTTAACATCCATTTCCTTAAATTGTTTAATAAACTGAATTGGTGACTCAATGAGACTTGGTAGTGGTGTAGAGAATATCCAAAAATTATCTTCTTCTTCTTTATTCTCCCCCTGAAGAAGACTTTTGCTGAAATAGGGTTGATTTTCTAGAAAAGTGACATCCATAGTTATGTGAATTTTCTTTGTCAAAGGATTAAAACACTTATACCCTTTTTTATTTGGAGCATAGCCAATGAAAACACATTTTTCAACTTTAGGATCCAATTTGGATCGAAAAATTTGGGGAATATAAACAAAGCAAGTGCATCCAAAAATTTTTAAAGGTAACTCAGAGTATAAACGAAATGTTGGGAAGTATTTTTTGAGAGTATTCAAAGGTGTTTCAAAATGTAAGACATGAGTTGGCATTCTATTGATTAAGTAAGATGCAGTTAACACAGCATCTCCCCAAAGATATTTTGGAATGTTCATAGAAAACATGATAGCTCTAGCTACCTCAAGTAAATGCCTATTTTTCCTTTCAGCTATTCCATTTTGCTGGGGTGTGTCCCGACATGTAGATTGGTGTAAAATACCTTTTTCTTTTAGAAAATTTCCCAAACATTCATTAAAGTACTCAGTTCCATTATCTGTTCGAAGGATGCAAATTTTTGTTTGAATTGGGTTTCAATCATGCAATAAAAATCTTTGAAAAGTTTTTCTACATCAGATTTTTTGCTTAGTAAGTAAACCCAACACAATCTAGTGTGATCATTGATAAAAGTTACGAACCACCTTTTTCCAAACAAAGTGGTAACCTTTGAAGGTCCCCAAACATCAGTTTGAAACAATTAAAATGGTTTTGATGGACTATAAGGTTTTGAAATATATTTAACTCGATGATCTTTAGATAAAAGACAGCTTTCACATTGAAAAATAAAGCAATCCACTCCTTTAAACAAATTAGGAAATAAATGTTTTAAATAAGGGAAACTAGGATGTCCTAACCTAAGATGCCATTGCATTATTTTATCAGAAACAGAATTTGAACTGGTACTACTAAGCCCTTGAGCTTTTTTATTACCTAGGAAATCCTCACTGAAATAGTAGAGCCCATTTATTTCTCTAGCACTGCCAAACATCTTCCCTGAGTTTTGGTCCTGAAATTGGCAAAGAGAGTAAAAAAAGATAACACGACAGTTAGAATCCTTTGAGAGTTTACTGACAGATAAAAGATTACAAGCAAGTTTAGGAACATGAAGTATCGATTTAAGATAAATACTTTCAAAAAGTTTAACAGAACCTTTACCTGCAATAGGTGAAAAACTACCATCTACTATTCTTATTTTTTCATTATTAGAACAGGGAGTGTATGAACTGAATAGATTAGACATGTTAGTCATATAATCAGATGCTCCTGAATCAATGATCCATGGAGTAGAATTAAAGACAATGGATAGGGCTAATGGATTTCTACCTGAATGAGCCAATGAACTATTAGATGTACCAGATGTCAGATTGGACTTTAGTAATTTCAGGAGTTGATTGAGCTACTCTTTGCTGAAGGAACCCATATTTGCTTCATTAGCAGAGGGTTGTGACCGATTCTGCTTCGGCTTCCAATTTGTTGGTTTTCCATGGATATGCCAACAAGTTTCTTAAGTATGGCGTGGTTTGTTGCAATGGTCACACCACACTCGAGGCTTGTCATCAATCTTACGCAAATCAGGGACATTCTGTCCACCAACATTAGCTTCTGCAGTGACCAATGTAGAGTTCTTGATCAGACTACTAGTGCGGGGAGTAGAATTTACAACCGCAGCAGAACCTAACATGGTGGTAAAAAAAAATAGCAGCAGCTCTTGAAAAAATATAGTGATTTAGGGTTTGGCAAGAAAGAAAAGTTCTTGATGAGAAAGTGGCTATGAAGGCCCAAGGTAAAAAAAATCAGCAATGAATGCTGAAGAAGAAACTGTAGAAAAATCAGCAATGAAGGCTGAAAAAGTGACTGATTTCCAAGAAAAAACCTAAAGCTCTGATACCATGTGAAATTTCAGAATATTTTATTTCTGAATCTTACTTGAATGATATAAAATTCTAAGGATTATATACAGCTACTGTTAAGAAGTAAATAGGAAACTAAATCAGTCTAAATCTAATCCCCATAATTGATGAATTGTTTAACCTTAATTCTAGGGATACAGATATTTACACATTTAATATAGTTGACTTTTCCACAAGGTGGTCACCTGAAAGCGACACGCTACATTAACACTTGGATCTTGTGCCCAAAAGGCAAAGGTTCCCATGCTATAATGGACAGGGGTGGCTAAAGAAGTTAGTTCATAACCATAAGCTTAGGTTAGGATATTTGAATATAGGTATGTTTAATGGTAAGTTAGTGGAGATTTGTGAGGCTATGTGTAGGAGAAGGGTTAATATGTTGCTACCAGGAGACCAAATGGGTTGGAGAGAAGGCTAGGGAGATAACACCTTGGCAATATAAGCTTTGCTATACGGTGAAGGATAGAGATAGAAATGGTGTAGGTATCATCATAGACAAAGAGCATCTAAAGGATGTTGTAAAAGTTAGGAGACAAAGAGATAGAATTATTTTGGTTAAGTTAGTTTTAGGAGGGGACGTTTTGAATGTTATTAGTGCATATGCACCACAGATAAGACTTGATAATCTAGTAAACGATAGTTTTGGGAGGATTTGGCTAAGATAGTACAAGAAGTGCCTATAGGAGAAAACCTTTGTATTGATGGTGACTTTAATAGCCATGTAGGTGCTAGTAGAGAGGGTTTTGAGAGAGTGCATGGGGGTTTAGTTATGAGGTAAGAAATGAGGGTAGAGATACTATCTTAGATTTTGTTTTATCTTACGACCTAACCCTATTGAATATGTTATTTAGGAAGAGAGAACATCACCTTATAACCTTAAGAGTGGATTGAACGCAAGTCAGATAGACTTCTTTTTTACTAAGAGGAGGGATAGACCCAGTATTCTTGACTGCAAAGTTATCCTCGATGAGAATGTTACCACGTAACATAGACTGCTAGTCTTAGACATGAAAATTCATAAACAACATTGAAAGAACCAATAAGAACTACAAGAATTCAATGGTAGAAGCTAAAAGAAGATTATTATGCAATACGTCAAAATAGTTTGATACAGAAGGAAGACTGAAGAATAGAGGAGAACCTAAATACAATGTAAAAAAAGATGGCAAAACACATTAGGGAGGTGGACAAGGAGAGTCTAGGAGTATCAAACGGCAAAGCACCTACTGGAAAAGATACAACATGGTGAACTGAATCAGTTAAGGAAGCTATAAAGACTAAACAAAATTGTTGCAAGGCTTTAAAGACAAATAACACCGAAGAGGGCTTCAAAAAATACAAGTTAGCTAGGAATGAGGCAAAGAGGGCAGTGGTAAAGCTAAGGCGAAGGTTGTGAAAGAGTTTTATAACAATTTGGACACAAAAGAGGGAGAAAAAGAGATATATAGATTAGTGTGAGCAAGAGAGTATAGGAGTCGAGACCTAGGAGTCGTGAATTGTATCAAGGAAAAGCACCACAGAACTCTAATTAAGGACAATGATATTAAAGAAAGGTTGCATGACTATTTCAACAAATTATTCAGTGATGGACAATGCCAAATTTTGGACAATATCTTAGTGCCTCTCGAGGATTTAAACTGATGCTTTATGCACAGAATCAAAGAGATAGAGGTGGAGGCACTAAAGAGGATGAAGACAGGAAAAGCTGTTGAGCCTGATGACATTCCTATTGAAGTTTGGAAATGCCTTGGTGAGGTAGGAGTTAAGTGGTTGACAAATCTTTTTAATAAGATTTGTTGCACCAACAAGATGCTTGAGGAATAGAGAAAGAGTGCGTTGGTACCTCTCTATAAGAACAAGGGAGATATTCAAAGTTGCTCCAATTACTAAAGCATAAAACTAAAAAGTTACACAAAGAAATTATGGGAAAGAGTGATAGAACGAAGATTAAGGAAGACCGTAAAGATATCGAATAATCAATTTGGTTTTATGTCTTGCTAGTCAACTATGGAAGCAATACACTTGCTTAGACAACTTGTGAACTATTCTCGAGTACAATGTAAAGATGTTCATACAGTCTTATAGATTTGGAGAAAGCATATGATAAAGTACCTAGAGAGGTGTTATGGTGGCCTTTAATGAAGAAAAGAATCCTTGTGAAATATATTGAAATAATTAAAGATATGTACGGAGATGAAAGGACACGTGAGGACA
This sequence comes from Heritiera fomes, assembly GCA_032173925.1. Classification (NCBI taxonomy): domain Eukaryota; kingdom Viridiplantae; phylum Streptophyta; class Magnoliopsida; order Malvales; family Malvaceae; genus Heritiera; species Heritiera fomes. The sequence goes on along the minus strand of JAPDPM010000001.1, from coordinate 18,409,143 downwards.
TGTGGAGGGCAAACAAGTGAATTTCCTATCACAATAAGACTACATCAAGGGTCAACATTAAGCCCATTTCTGTTCACTATAGTAATGGACGAGCTGACAAAAGCCATCCAAAATAATGTACCTGGATGTATGATGTTTGCAGATGATATTATCTTCTGTGCTGAGACTAGGGCGGAGGTTAATGCGAAGTTGAAACTGTGGAAACAGATGTTGGAATCAAGAGGATTCAGACTAAGCAAAGTAAAGACTAAATGCATGGAATGTAAATTCAGTTCAAACAAAAAAGAAGACAGAAACATAGTGTTGGTAGATGGGGTGGCGATCCCTAGGCGAGATCATTTTAGATATTTGAGGTCGATCATATAAATGGATGGAGATCTCGATGGTGATGTGACCTATAGGATATAGGTTGGTTGGAGCAAGTGGGATAGCGCTGCATGTGTGTTGTGTGACAAAGGAATTCCTATATGATTGAAAGGTAAGTTTTACAAGACAGTTGTTAAACTAACATTGCTCTATGGCAGTGAATGTTGGGCAACTAAAAGACTACATACACAAAAGATGAGTTTAGCATAAATGTGAATGCTGCAATGGATGTATGGATACATAAAAAAAGATAGAATGAGAAATGATGACATTTGCAAAAAGGTTAGAGTGGCACCTATTAAAGACAAGATGAGTGAAAGTTGTTTATGGTGGTTTGGACACATACGACGTAGACTTGTGGATGCTTTAGTTAGAAGAGTGGAGGTTACGAATGATGTAACAAGGGTCAAGGCTAGGGGAAGACCGAAGAAGACTTGGAAAAAAGTAATTCAGAAAGACATGGTAGAAAGAGAATTGGAAAAACACATTGATTTAGATAGGAATGAGTGGAGGAGAATTCATGTTGACAACTTAGCATGAGGTCATATACTGGTTTAGATGGCCTACCCTAGTATTGGGATAAAGGTTTGGATGATGATGATGATCTGTATATTTCCCCCTTAGTAACTTTAGTTGGCAATTGATGGTGAAAAAAGTATTATTCTGTCTTATTTATTTATTTTTCTAGGTGTAGCGTAAGTTCAATGTTCATGGTGTCATTTCACTACTTTTTGTTTTATGATACTACGATGATTCCAAGACCATATTTGCTTTTTCAATATGTAGAATTTCATATTTGATTTACATTTCCGAATAGTTAATGCTCTTGAATTTTTTGTGTTGTCCATCAGACAAGCAGGTCAACTTCAAGTTCTCAATGCTCATCATGAATCTGGAGTGGTATTCACATTCAAATTCTTTAATTCATGAATGCGATCTTGAAAAGCAATTTTCACTGCTTTTATAAATTTCCTCTTTGTCGGAACGTTTGGTTCACTACAAGACAAATCACTTTTACTGGCACTTATAAGTGCCGGTAAAAGCCCAATTAAACGCCGGCAAAGGTCTTACCGGCGTTCAACAAACCGCCGGCTGACCGCCGGCCAGGTGAATGCCGGTGAAGATCTTCCGGCGGTCATGTACTCCAATGCCGGTAAAGAGGAGGGGAATTGGGGCAGTCCTTTTCCCGGCGCTTTTAAATGTCTTTACAAGCATAAGGCTTTTACCAGCACTTTAAAGTGCCGAAAAAAATCCTATTGAAATTTTGAATTTATTTGAAATTTAAAAGCTTTTACCGGCACTTTAAAGTGCCGGGAAAAATCCTATTGAAAATTTAAATTTATTTCGAATTTAAAAACTTTTACCGGCACTTTTAAGTGCCGGTAAATATCTTATTTGAAATTTAAAATTTTTATATTTATATTTATTTTAAATTTAAAAATACAAATCCCCTCTATTCTTCATTTCACTTTTTAAGCCGACGCTTTATAATTAACTTTCCAATTCTAAAGCTGATATTTTTGAACCTAGCAATCAAATTAATTTCTCCGTTCAAAAACTGAGATTTTTAAACTTCATTATCAAATTACTGAAGTTTTAAAATTCATTAAAACATAAATTGATCAAGCAAAAATCATAAGCCATCCAATGATCATTCAAGAAAGAAGCTGGCTACAAAAAAATAATATCCTCAAGAACCATGATGTTACAGCTAACACCTAATAGTCTTGAACCATGATGGTTTGAATAATATCCTCAAGAACCAATCACAATAGCCACAAAGTTTTCTAAACTTCCTGGAAATCTAATACAAGCATAAAATTCCTAACTGAATTGTATACCGATTATCCTTGAAACTTCCATCTTCACTTAAGTATTTGCACGTAGTGACCCAAACGAACTAGATGCATCTGAAACCTGTAATAAGAGAGAATGAAACCACTTAACTATTATCACCATGCTATAAAAAAAGAGCCTTATGATCCACTCTATGTCAACAGTAGCATGAACAAATGTTTATATAAACAAATGATCCACTTCACCCATCATGAAGTTAATAAATAAATTTATGCTGATATAAAAAAAAAAACATGTATAAACAAATGTGGTTTTCACCTGTCTGTTGCCAACTGCAAGGGAAGCTGAGCTGATGTCCATGCTTAGCACATGTGGAAATATCCTTTGCATGGCATTTGCAAATTTAACTAACTCAACATTAACCTTTTTAAGTGTTGCTAATGTCGCCTCAAGTTCATCCATCTTAGAGACTTTTTCTTCAAGCTCAGACACTTTAGCTGCCTTTTCCTCCAAGTTGGAAACTTTATTAGTCATGGCATCTAGCTTCCCTTGTAGCTTGAGAACTTCTTCATCTCTATCATTCATTGCTTGAAAATGACGAGAAGACAGACCCCATATCTCTATGGGCGTAGGGCCTAATCCCAATCCCCGTACACAACCAGGACGTTCCTTCCCCATCACTTCAATGAAAACCTCATCGATGGAAGAACTTGTTTCTCCCGATTGCTCCAAGTTGCTAGAAAGTTGAGATAGCACCTCCTTTAACTTCTCCTGACAAAAAGAATCCCAAAAAAGAAAGTTGTCTGCATATAAGCCTAGACCATGCAAAAAGTTTATAACTAGTGCAAAATAACACAGAAACACAATTACAAGCATAAATTTTATTCTGGGAAGAAAAAGATAGTGTGATAAAAATCATCACATCCTAAGGAGGCATGAGGAATGAAATTGACAATGAACTTGGAGGGAAAGGAGTTAGAGCGCAAGGCTGCATGTAGTAGAAAGATGTTTTAGACAAGTCAATGTTCAGTATTGTATCACTTTTTTCTATGCCTACGCAGGAGCTGTCAGCAACAAATATTGACAAAATTGAGTGTGTTATTATATGAAGGACCAAAGGACACTTGTCCAACAAACTGACAGCAAAATAGTGTAGCCATCAGAAAATTGTAAAGCCATCAGGTTGCCACCGGTAAGGATCAAAGGCCAAAGCCCAAATGCTTCACCTAAAATCCAAAACCAGCACCATTGAATCTGTCCAAACTACATTTGCAAAACAGCCACTTCAAAACTGCAACTACCCAATAGCCAAAAACATTAACGTAGCAATATTTTTTAGGATAATGTTCAGAATTTAATTCTATCTTAAATCATTTGAGTCAGTACGAAGCTTGTAAAGATATAAGACAGCCTTAACTTTGAAGAAAGCACATACATAGAACAAGCATACAAAAGATAGTGAAATTACATAAGAATTGCACTTATTTGATTTGCTAGTTCAAAAGTAAACAAATATACACATGAACATGAATTTTGTAGATCATTTATCAATGCAAATGCCCATAAATTAATCCGTGTGCAGGAAAATTGGATTAGTTGCTTAGTTGTCAAAGGTTCGGTGTGAAACCTAACACTTCTAATATCATTCAATGGAAAAATTTTCCAGTTCTCCTTAAAATTCTAATATCAGTGTAGCTTTTTTCACAGGAGATAAACATTTAAACTACAAAGCTGTTAAAGAGAATGAAACAGTAACAGTATAAAAAGAGAATAAAGCTCTTGTTGATTCCAAAATCCAAATACAAATCTCTTGGTATTGCATTAACAAACAAAGTAAATATGAAATTGAATTAGATACAAATCTCTTCCTCAATTGATTCAACCTTCTCCCTCAATTGATTCCGCACCCATATCATACAAATCTCTTGGTATTGCATTCAATACAATTTTCCAATTTTGATGGGAAGGATCTTGTACATAAAACACTTGTTTTGCTTGGGACGCAAGCACAAAAGGTTCATCTCTTATATCATTACCCGTATGAATTAAATTTGAGAAATTCACAAGGGTGAATCCATATTGATCTTTCTTAATGCCCTTTCCTTCAATAAGGCTAGCCCAATCACATCGAAACAATACAACCTTAAATCTCTCAAAGTAATTCAGCTCTATTATATCTGTCAATACTCCATAATAAGTATCTTCCATAACAATAGGATCTCCACCTCGTGCATTTGGATAATGAGTGGTTTTTGCAATCACTGCTACTCCACTGTTTTGAGTTTTTCTGTCTCTCTCACGACTTTTGGTATGAAACCTAAGCCCATTGATCACATAACCGTTATATCTTGTTGCCACCCTATTAGGACCTTGAGAAAGATACCTAATATCTGTTGTAGTTTTCGAAGGATCCATTTTTGCAACCTAATTTAACATTAAAAGGTATGAGACTTGCTATTTTGACCTTAAATATAAAACAAAGAGAAAAACAAAAGAAAATAGTCATTGGAAAATTACTAACCCAATCATAAAACCATTCATGAAATGTAGTATTCATCATGTCACTTATTTCGATTGGACGAGCTCGTTTGCGCCTTTGTTGCCTTCTTATACTTTTCTCAAATTCTCTATAACAACCTAATCAAGTTAACTACAATTTAACTAAAAAAACTTTATAAGAGAAAGACAAGGTAGAGGGCTTACTGTTGAAATTCATGAATTGCTTCGCATTGAAATAGCACGTAACGATGAGCTTGTACCCATGTTTGTTCATCTAGCTCAAAACCTATTACCTTTCCTAATGGTCGCCCTAAGCTTGGAAATAAGCTTGATTTTTGTCGCGGTTCACTAGGGACATCATAATTCCTAACTGAGGGGCCAAATCGGGTTTCAAACTCTTCTAAGTATCTTGAACAAAAAACCATACACTCTTCAGCCAAATAAGCCTCTGCAATCGAGCCTTCAGGGTGAGCTTTATTAGTCTTATAGGACTTCAATTTAAGAAGAAACCTATAATAAAAGAACCATAATTAAAAAAAAATACTTTAACTCATAAGAAAATACTTGAACCAATTGAAAGACCAAATTGGATTATACCTTTCAACTGGATACATCCATCTATAATACACAGGTCCAGTAATTTTTGCCTCTTCAACCAAATGAACCACCAAATGTACCATAATGGTAAAGAATGAAGGAGTGAAAATCTTCTCCATTTGACAAAGAGTGAGCACAATCTTAGATTGAAGTCTCTTGAGTTCTTCAACTACAAGAACTTTAGCACATAATGCCTTGAAAAATTGACCCAATTCAACCACAACCATGGTCACATCTTTAGGTAGAAGCCCACGTAATGCAAGTCCAAGAAACTCCTCCATCAATATATGGTTGTCGTGACTTTTCAAAGGAAGAATTTTGCGATCTTTGAGACTGACACGTTGGGAGATATTTGAAGAGAAACCATCTGGAACTTTGATTCTTTTTAAAACTTCTAGAAACACATCTTTCTCCTTCGTTGACATCCAATAGCAAGCAGGGGGTATATGAAGTCTACCATCCTCATCTTCCCTTGGATGTAGCTCTTTCCTTATACCCATTGCTTGCAAGTCTAGACGAGCCTTCAAATTATCCTTAGTCTTCCCATCAATATTTAATAAAGTCCCCAAAATATTATCGCATACATTTTTCTCTACATGCATCACATCTAGATTATGACGTAACAAATTGTGCTCCCAATATGGCAAACTAAAAAAAATGCTCTTCTTTTTCCAAGTATTAGAATGAATTGGATTTTTCTTTCCAAAAGTAACATAAATGTTATCTACTTGACTTAAAACCATACTTCCTGAAGGTGAAATTGGGGCAGCCCTTAATTCTTGAGTGCCATCAAAAGAGGAATCAGTCCGAAATTCATGATTAATATCTAAAAACCGACGATGACCCATGAAACAATATTTACCCCCATGATGTAGCCATAAATAACATGTGTCTTCAGAACAGTGAGGACATGCAAAACGACTTTTAACATTCCAACCTGACAAATCTCCGTATGCAGGAAAGTCGTTTATTGTCCACATTAATGCAGCACGTAATTGAAAATTCTCTTCAACAAAAGCATCAAAGGTGTTTACCCCAACTTCCCATAATTCTTTTAACTCTCTTACTAGAGGTTGTAAGTAAACATCAATATCATTTCCAGGTCCACTCCTACCCGGAATCACTAAAGAAAGAATAAAACTAGACTCTTTCATAGACAACCAAGGGGGCAAGTTGTATGGTATCACCATAACAGGCCAAACACTATACTTATTGTTCATTGTTCTAAATGGATTAAATCCATCAGTAGCCAAGCCTAGTCTCACATTACGAGGGTCTAAGGCAAAATCAGGATATCGCAAATCAAAAGATTTCCAAGCAAGAGAGTCAGCTGGATGCCTTAATTTTCCATCTTTCTTACGACCCTTGTCATGCCATAACATAGCAGAAGCTATTTTTGGAGACATGAACAATTTTTGAAGCCTAGGTTTCAAGGGAAAATGACGTAACACCTTTATGGGTTTCTTCTTTTTACCACTAAAACCACCCTCCAAATCATTATTATCACATTGCACCCACCTAGAAGCACCGCACACATAACACGACTCTTCATTTGCTCTCTCATCAAGGTACAACATACAATCATTTGGACAAGCATGAATCTTGTCATACCCAAGACCTAATTCCTTAATCATGTTCTTAGTTTCACGATAGGAATGAGGCAAAGTTTCACCCTCAGGAAGAATCCTTTTCAATAGTGAAATGAGCGAATTGAATGACTCATTACTCATCCCACTAGAAACCTTTATTTGAAACAACTCTAAGATGACAGACAATCTAGACATTTTTTTGAATCCCGGGTACAGTTCTTGGTTTAAATCATCTAACAACTTAAAAAACTTAGTTGCTTCAACATTTAGCTCTTCTTGGGATTGTCTAGGATCACTTCCTCCACCAGAAAATTGAGATAAGTCAATCTCATTCTCATATGCAACTCCTAAACTCTCTTCAACACAAACATCTCGAAGTTCTTGAGAGCTTTCTGGTAAATGAGACTCGTAGGCAGACAATGAAGTCTCACCATGACAAACCCAATGAGTATAACCAGACAAAAACCCATTGCAAATCAAATGCTCTTGTACATCTTCTAATGGTTTCCAACACAAATTGACACATTTTATGCATGGACATAAGATCATGCCATCCCGACATGCATTCTCAAATGCAAATCTTAAAAATTGGCTCACCCCTTGCACATATTCACTACTAAACTTAGACTTTCCAATCCAACTCTTATCCATGGTTGTAGTAGTGATGGCAAAAGAAAACAACCAATGAAGGAGAACACAACCTAGAAAACAACAAAGCAACTCGATTATGTATCTATAATCTATATGTGTATATAAAACCAACCTTATATGTGTATATAAAGTTCAAGAAATGCATTATAAAATTATTAAATGGTCAATAAAACAATTTTATTAATTATTGTGATAGAAGAATTTATTAAATTTTATAATTGTCAGAGTTAGAATTATGATTTTTTATTAATTTAAAGAAACTATTATTTTAATGCTATGACATAAGAATTTATCTCTAGAACAAAATACAAAATGAGAATAGGGAAAATGATGAAAAACCAGATTATAATAAGGTTTTAATCATCTAAACTCTACGTGTAAATACTATTATGCTAATATATATAGCAAGCAGCAATATTTATTTTGTTTTGGTTGAAATAGTTTTTAATATATAAAAAGACAACTTAAGGCCATGTTACTAAATCACCTGATTCTATCCATGAGACATACAAGCCGCAAGTGTACATGTATCGAAAATCTTCTTTTGCCTTTTTTTTTTATTCCCAGCTAATACATTGCACAACTATTGAAGATAGTGAACTTAGTACTGTACTTAAATAGTTTTTAAATCGTAATTAACACTTACGATCTTTCCCTCTAGTTTCAGGTTTGTACCACTTTAATATATATATATATATATGTATGTATGTATATATGTATGATCAATTTCTTATCATAAAAGTAATTAATTATGCAGAGAATGATAAGAGTTGACATGATGATCAATTTCTTTACTTTAAAATGACTTTTCCAATCAATCACATTTTTGGGCCAAATGAATGCCTAATTTTCAACGCAAACAGTATCAAACATCCATTAGCATGGCTAATTTTTATCCAAATTCTAGGAGAAAAATCAGTCTAATTGACTTGAGCAAGGAAACTAGAAAGCGAGTCCACTATCATCAATTGGGCCAAAGCAAAAGTACACTTATTTCCAATATATTTATATATCTGTCTCAATTTAGGACAGACATGGGTAGCTGGTGGAGTTTATCAACCAAGATAACCAACCCTGTAATAACACTAGAAAATGAAGGCGTAGCTAGGCAGCCCAAGTAGGAACCCCTAACTGTACTAAGTTTTATGCAATAAAGACAGGCCATTAGAGCCATTGAAATATAGGAGGCTGTAGGAGAATTCAAACTAAAATTTTTCGAACTTGTTTTAAAGGCATCATGTGCACTGTACAAATGTACAGTTAATTGCAAAGATAAAGAAGATGAAACAATGGACCAAACCTTAGTAGAGATGTTGGGATTTTGACATTTTTCGAAGTATTCAACCGGTTGGTTGTTACTGCAATCAAAGCCTTATTGTCCTTTTGTCTGGCAAATGACAAAGTAGCTAAAATGTTTTAGACTTCAGATTGTCTTAGACTGTAACTGTTTGAACTAAACCAAATTGATATTCCTAATTTTTAGCAGGATTTGGGAGAACTTTGACTTAAAAGTGAGAACATGATCGTTTGATTTGTAAAAGTTAAGATCTAATGTAGTTTTGGTCATGCTAAATTACACCAGAGAATCCTGATCCCCTACCCTACTAGAATTAAAACTTGAATTTCAGGTATGGAATTACAATGTGTACTCTAACAACTTGTTTAGCAGCAGTAATTATTATCCTGATCCCCCACTCTACTAGAAAGAGGCTAAAATTACAGAAAATACCAATAGGTGCAACATATTTCAGATTAAACAATATCACAAACAGCTGAACACGTGAGACAACAATGAAGACATAGCATATCACACAAACTAAGCTGGAAGGAAAGTACAATGAGACATACCTATCACAAAATCGGAGACTAAGATCGGTGAGCTAGCGACAATGCTCACTAACAGCTATGATTCCCTTGTTTATATCACAAGTTAAGGATTTATATCACAATTTATGGTTATTCAAATCGAAAACAAATGTCTGTTAGCATCGAAAAGAAATGACCAAGTCTAGACAAACTAAAAAATTGAAGCACTAAAATATCTAATAAAATTCTTGCTTCAATCTTTTCTGAAAATATTTTGATTAAAACTACATTCTTTAAATAATAAACCATCTAACTGCCAACTTACACAGAAAAGAAAATCATCCAGCATAAGATAAATGAGAGAGGATGTGCGAGATCTGCAATGTGAGATCTGCAAATCTAGATGATGACTTCTAGACAAGCTTTCTTTGAAAAATAATCAAAATTAAATCCAATACTTATCAGACAGAAGGTGATAAAATGTTGTTTGCAAAGCCAAAAGAGGGGAAAACAATACATAGAATCAGAAGCTCCTTTACCCACAGAAACGCAGATCTGGAAAGAAACGCAGATCTGGATTGAAAATATATAAAAATACAAAAAAAAAACTCCGAATATATAGTTTACCTTTTGGATCTGGAGAAAACTTGAAAAGAAACGCAACCTCAACAGAAGAGAATATGAGATAAGGAGAAGAGGATCTTGAAGATTCTGAGAGGGCAACACTGTTTCTGAAAGGGGAACAATGGAGAAACGGAGTGGCAGAGGTGACGATGTGAGAGCAGAGAAAAAATGATTTCGGGAAAAAGGAAAATTTGGAGAAAGAAGCTTTAGATTTTAAAGTGCCGTTTAAACATTTGCTGGCAACGGCGTTTGGTTTAGAGTCGGTGAAAGTTAAATTGAAAGGAGAAATGCAGGCGCTTTGGACAACCGCCCAAATAAAATTGCCGTTAAAAATGTTATTTTTTGTAGTGGTTTCAACTATTCTTTATCTTGTTTCTCTTCAAGATCTCACTAATTGTCCCTTTAGGGTTGTTGATGAGATTAATCAAGGTAAGCCAGCATCAGCTTCTACACTGCATAATACAGATATGTACAGCATGAAAATCCTTGTGGTTGATTTTTCTTTTTTTTCTTCTTTCCTTCTTCAGGAATGGGCCCCATAAATGAAAGAAAGATGTTTCAGCAATTAGTAAGAGCTGCCAGCCAACCTAACACCCCGCAATAAGAACTAACATTAGCAGGGAAATGTTATTTCTTTTTCTGTTTTTAACTCCTTAGTTTATTGACCCTGAATTGGTAAATGGTTATAAAGCTCATGTTACAAATTCAGTTGAAAGTTTTTACCGCTATGCATGTAGTAATTGGTGTGTGCCAAGTTTCTAAATTGAGGCTGATCAGTATAGATAATAATGAAAATGAAGAGAAACAGATTAGGCTGGGAATTAGATGTTCAAAACTGATGAAATTGCAAGTATTTACATGATTCTCCTTTTAAAATATTTTCTAAAGGTTGGCTTAAAACTCAAATGAAAAGAGAAGGATTGATATGGTGGAGCAAACCAACTAGTTTGTCTTAATGCTTAATTGGTTTGAGGCTGATCAAAAATAGGTTTATATAGATGTAAAGTCATGCTTCTCACTCTTCCTGATCCAAGATATGGTAGTGACTGCAGATATACTAATTATCTTACTCTTTTTTCTTGGTAGCATGGTAAACTTTTCCTCTTAAGTAAATCACTAAATGTTTACTGAGTTGAAGGAATATGTACCAGTTGCTGTTAATTCCAAATATCTGATGTTTTTACAGTTTGGTAGAAGCAAGTTGTGTTTTCTATTTAGGTTGTTAAATATATATATATATATATATATATATATATATATATATATATATATAAAGTGGCCTGAAGATTTTGCTTCTATATCATGGCTGGTGTTTACTTACGCCAAAGTTGCTACCAAATCTGGAATACAGCGAGGCTTGTAGCATCCTGAATATAATGAACGTCCTTGGATTGAGACGCCCTCTAAAGGTGAAACACCAAGCATTGCCTGCTTACAAATAGTATTAGTATGCAAAACTTGCTGAGAACACTTTTAACGTGCACGTATGTGTGTGTTGTTTTATTCAGTTTGGAGCAGTGGAGAATGTTGGGGCACCATTGCAGGGTTATTGGAAGAAAGATGCTGAAATATCATCCCTGCCCGTAGGATGCCAGAGCGGAATATTTATCCCAAAATAGGATGGATCCATTATTTAGAATACGCAACAAAGAATTACATGGTTAGCTAACTTGAATCTATTGTTTTCTCTTGTAATTGCAGCATTTTGGAAAACGGACAATTATGCTTCATTGTTACAAGCTATATAGTTTTTGGTCTATCTAATTGTAAAGTTGGTTTGTGTCCTAAAGTAGCATTACAATTTGTAATGCGGCAAAACTTACTTGCAGTAGTATTGATGTTTGATACGGCATTGTATGAATCTTTAGTTTATTTGATTTGCCTGGTAGAAAATAATTCTCCTAAGTTTATTATCGAGCAATCCTTCTGCCGGCTTCTGTTGAAGCTTATTGTTAACCAGCACAAAGAGACCTATCTTGTTGGACTAGAGTCTGAGGCTGGTCTAAAAGTGTAATCGAGTCGAGTCAAGACGATCTAGTATCAGTTCAAGTTTTGACTTGACTCAAAAACTCAATATTCAAAACTCAGCTTGAGTTCAATCGAACTTTGTTTTTGAAGTTCAAGTTCGATTTGACAAAATATTCGAGTGACTCGACCTCGGTTTAATAGGTTCAAACTCGATTCGTCAAGCTCGATTTATCATTTTTCAATCTTATATCATGGGGTAAATAAATTAATAATAAAATATTAAAATATACATATTAAAAAAGTTCAATTATGCTTGCGAGCTGGGTATTAAGAAATTCGAACTCGGTTCGACTTGTTACTCAAATAGCTTGAGTTCAGTTTAAAAATAAATGAGTCGAATTTAAATAATAATTGAGTTGAGTTTGAATAGCTTGCAAATAACTTGACTGATTTATGCCCTTAGGCTGGTCTTTGCTTTTATATTCACATCAGTCAATTATTTCTCTCAACTTGGTTCGATTGATAAAATCATTGGTCTTAACATTACATATAAAAGATTTTGAACATAGGTATTATCCATAGTTTATCGTTATATATTCATTGAAAAAATTGTCAAAAAAAAAACTTTCGAAGGTTTGTTTGGTTTTGGTGTCAGAATTGTTTAATATCTTCAATGTATTGTAATTGTATGGAGAAATAAATGTTTATAAATTGATAGCAAAAGCTAGTAAATCATAAAAACAAACCAACTTTGAATTAATTTATGTTTGGAACTTTAGACTATGGAGTTGAAAAAAATGTTACGTACCAAAACATAAAAACTTAATATTAAGTATAAAGTTTTTTTACTTCGAATAATAATAATAATAATAATAATAATATTATTATTATTATATGATTGAAAGAAATGTAAGTAAATTTTTTTAAATATTTAACATGATTTGAATTTTAGAATTGAGAGGAATTTAAGTTTTATCACTTTCTATTTAAATAAAATTAATTTTATATCATAAATAAGACAAAGAAACTATATTTTAGATCCTTGGTGTTGGTGTTTACTAGAATATCCATAAAAATAGACAAGAAATCCAACCCCCTTGCTAATAACGAAATTCTTTCAAAATTGAAGGCCCGACTCTCGTTTCTTCTCTGCTCTTCTCTCTCTCTCGCAGTGTCACTCCGCCTCGACTCACCTCACCTCAGTGTTCAACCAACGTCAACGAAAGTATACACATCTCCCAAAGTCCGTCCCCTTTGATTCCATTTTGAGGGTGGGAGGGGTGTCTTCAATTTCAGCTAAGAAAACAATAATGAGGAACCTTCTTCTCAAAACCTTCATCCAAACAAGTTCATCGTCTTTCTCTCCTTCCTCTACTTCCAGGCCCACTCTCCCTTTCTTACTCTCATCTCGACGCGTAAGTCTCTATTTTTCGATTCTTCTTTTATTATTATTATTATTATTATTATTATTATTATTATTATCGTTTAAGCATTGGAGCATGTCGTTATTAGCTTAACTTTTATCGTTGTTTGTTTAGATTCTCCAGCTGCAGCTAAGTATGTTGCTTTTTGTATTGAATTAGAAGTCAAATGAGCGGACTTTTGCTCTCATTTCATTGACATGAATTACGGTTTCTGGGTATTTTTAAGCTTTTTTGTATTTATTGGCAAACGTTAAAAGGTTATTCCAACCATTGCTTAAAATTCATTAATTCTAGCATTTTTCACTCGCTGGATACTGTAATAGTTAGAAACTTTACACTTTCCGCTAAAACATCTCGAGTTCCTATTTCCGGAGAAAGGTTATGAGTTGGACATCGGGGCTAACCTTCATTTTTGATCTAAATAAAATTAATTTTCGATCATAAATAAGACAAAGAAACTATATTTTAGATCCTTGGTATTGGCGTTTATTAGAATATCCATAAAAATAGACTTGAAATCCAACCCCCTTGTTAATAACGAAATTCTTTCCAAATTGAAGGCCCGTTCCTCGTTTCTTCTCTGCTCTTCTCTCTCCCTCGCAGTGTCACTCCGCCTCGACTCACCTCACCTCACCTCACCTCAGTGTTCAACCAACGCCAATACACATCTCCCAAAGTCCGTCCCCTTTGACTCCATTTTGAGGGTGGGAGGGGTGTCTTCAATTACAGCTAAGAAAACAACAATGAGGAACCTTCTTCTCAAAACATTCATCCAAACAACTTCATCGTCTTTCTCTCCTTCCTCTACTTCCAGACCCACTATCCCTTTCTTACTCTCATCTCGACGCGTAAGTCTCTATTTTTCGATTATTATTATTATTATTATTATTATCGTTTGAGCATTGGAGCATGTCGTTATTAGCTTAACTTTTATTGTTGTTTGTTTAGATTCTCCAGCTGCAGCTAAGTATGTTGCTTTTTGTATTGAATTAGAAGTCAAATGAGCGGACTTTTGCTCTCGTTTCATTGACATGAATTACGGTTTCTGGGTATTTTTAAGCTTTTTTGTATTTATTGGCAAACGTTAAAAGGTTGTTCCAACCATTGCTTAAAATTCATTAATTCTAGCATTTTTCACTCGCTGGATACTGTAATAGTTAGAAACTTTACACTTTCCGCTAAAACATCTCGAGTTCCTATTTCCGGAGAAAGGTTATGAGTTGGACATCGGGGCTAACCTTCATTTTGTAACCCAAACTCGAGCTTTCACATGTACTGAAAAGTATGCTAACATTTTTTTTTAACATGAAATTAAATTTAACAAATTTGTTGAGTATGTAGACGTCTTCTTTTGAATGTAATGATAGGGATATGGGTGAGGAAGAAGCAGAGAAAGCTCACCAGGAGCCGATAGAAGGTGCTCAGACTGTAGCTCAGGGTTGAGCTAGGAGGCAAACCAGGAGACCTGCTCATTATGAACTATAGAGTGAAAAAGTATTTTCCAGTTAGTTAGGAAAATAGTTATAGACCGTTATAACAGTTGTAGCAGTTGATGGTTATCAGTTTTGGTAGTTTTATGATTGTGTACATAAATACTGGTATTGCAATGAAAAGAGAAAAGTGAGATCTCTGTTGCTTCTTGAATCTCTTCTCAACTCTCTTCTTCTTCTTCTCCTCATCCCTGCTCTTAGTGTAGTTTTTGGGCATCTAGATTACAGTCCAATTAGAGCAAGTAATGATGCAGTTGATAAAGAACTTGTGGACAGACAGTCTATTTTGCAACAGCTAAAGCAAAATTTAGTTAAGCTTAATCAGCTATGAAGAAATATGCTGATGCACATCGAAGGGAAGTGGTGTATAATCCAGGTGGTTTGGTATTGGTGGAACTCCAGCCTTATAGACAACAAACAGTGGCCCTACGAGAGAGTCATAAACTCACTAAGAGATTCTTTGGTCCATTCAAAGTGTTGAGGCATATTGGTCAGGTAGCCTACAAGCTTGATCCTGAAAACGCCAAAATACATGAAGTATTTCATGTCTCTTTATTAAAGTTGTTTGAAGGGAATGAGGTCCCTCCAATTCTGCCATTACCTAGTGATATTGTAGCATGCTGTCCTATTCTAAAACCTGCAATAATTTTACAATCCAGGAAGGTAGTCCGTGAGGGGGTTGATGTTTGGCAATTCGTAATTCAATGGCAAGAACTTACTGCAGAAGAAGCTAGTTAGGAGGATGAAATCTTTCTTAGTAGTTGTTATCCAAATTTCAACCTTGAGGACAAGATTGTAATTGAAGAGGGTATTGCTAAGGAGAGGAAGAAGCAGAGGAGGCCCATAAGGAGCTAACAGAAGGTGCTCAGACTGTAGCTTAAGGTCGAGCTAGGAGGCAAACTAGCAGACCTGCTCGTTGTGAACTATAGAGTGAAGAAGTATTTTCCAGTCAGTTAGGAAAATAGTTAGACTGTTATAACAGTTGTAGGAGTTGACTATTATCAGTTTTGGTAGTTTTATGATTGTGTACATAAATACTGGTATTGCAATGAAAAGAGATGAGAAAGATCTATGTTGTTTCTTGAATCCCTTCACAACTCTGTTCTTCTTCTACTCATCCCTGTTCTTCTAGATTCTTCTCAAGAATCTATCATATAACTTTTGTAGTAGGAGTAAAATCTAGTGGCATTTTTTTTCTATGTTGTTGATGATCTCTTTATGAGAAATTATTTAATGATGGACAAAATAAAATTTTGGATAATATCTTGGTGCCTCTCGAAACTCTGCCTGTGTGAGTTAACGCAGCCGGTCCCAAGCCCGAGTAAAGGAGGAGGGTGGCGGTAGGTTTGGACAACCAGCCTTAAAAACTAGTCCAATCTCATGAAATGAACCAATATCAAAACATCGTTGGGGCGTCCCCTACACAGCGACGCGCTGCATCGGAGCCCGGGTGTAGTGAAAAGTGGGCAAGGGTTGCTAGGTTGTCACCTGGAAGTGACGCGCCACATCGACGCCTGGATGTGGTGTTAAATAGGCAAAGGTTCCCACACCACAATGGACGGGGGTGGGTAAAGAAGTTAGTCCATAACCATAAGCTTAGGTTAGGATCTTGGAATATAGGTACGCTTAGTGGTAAGTTAGGTGAGATTTGTGAGGTTATGAGTAGGAGGAGGGTTAACATTTTGTGTCTCCAAGAGACCAAATGGGTTGGGGAAAAGGCTAGAGAGATAGCACCTTGGCAATATAAGCTTTGGTACACAGGGAAAGATAGAGACCGAAATGGAGTAGGTATCATCATAGATAAAGAGTATCATAAGGATGTTGTACAGATCAAGAGACAAGGGAATAGGATTATTTTGGTTAAACTAGTTTTAGGAGAAGAGGTGTTGAATGTCATTAGCGTGTATACACCCCAGATAGGACTTGATGAGGTTAGTAAACGACAGTTTTGGGAGGATTTAGATAAGGTAGTACAAGAAGTACCCATAGGAGAAAACCTTTTTATTGGTGGTGATCTTAATGGACATGTTGGTACAAGTAGAGAGGGTTTTGAGAGAGTACATGGGGGTTTTAGTTATGGTGTAAGAAACGAGGGAGGAGATGCTATCTTAAATTTTGCTTTATCTTATGACCTAATCCTAGCAAATACATTGTTTAAGAAGAGAGATTCTCATCTTATAACCTTTAGAAGTGGACCAAGAGCAAGTCAGATTTCTTTTTAACTAGGAGTAGGGATAGACATAGATGTTTGGATTGTAAGGTTATACCAGGTGAGAGTGTTACCACGCAACATAGACTCTTAGTTCTAGATATGAAGATAGATAGACGACATCGAAGGAACCAACAAAAAGGAATTGAACGGATTCGATGGTGGAAGCTAAAAGAAGATTGTCATACAATATGTAGAGATAGTTGGATTCAAAAAGAGGCTTGGACAACAGAAGAGAACCCAAATGTAATGTGGAATAAGATGGCAAAATGCATTCGGGAGGTAGGCAAAGAGACATTAGGAGTATCAAACGGAAGAGTGCCGACTAGAAAGGACGCAACATGGTGGACTGCAATAGTAAAAGATGCTATAAAGACTAAGCGAGAGCGTTACAAGGCTTTAAAGAAAAACAATACAGAAGAGAGTTTTTCAGAATATAAGGTAGCAAGAAAGGAGGCAAAGAAGGCTGTGGCAGAAGCTAAGACGAAGGTTGCGAAAGAGATTTACGACAAATTGAACACAAAGGAAGGAGAGAAAAGGATATACAGATTGGCGCGAGCAAGAGAAAGGAGGAGTCGCGACCTAGGAGTTGTGAAATGTATTAAGGATGAGCATCAAAGAACTCTCGTTAAAGATAATGACATTAAGAACAGGTGGCGAGATTATTTTAACAAATTATTTAATGACGGACAAAATAAAGTTTTGGATAATATTTCGGTGCCTCTTAAGGATTTAAATCGGTGTTTTATGCGTAGAATCCAAGAGACAGAGGTAAAAGAGGCACTAAAGATGATGAAGAATGGAAAAGCTGTTGGACCTGATGACATCCCAATTGAAGTTTGGAAATGCCTTGGAGATGTAGGAGTTAGGTGGTTGACAAATCTATTTAATAAGATTTGGCACACTAACAAAATGCCAGAGGAATGGAGGAAGAGTGTCTTAGTACCTTTATATAAGAACAAGGGAGATATTCAAAGTTGCGCCAACTACCGAGGCATAAAATTGATGAGTCACACGATGAAACTATGGGAGAGAGTGATAGAACGGAGATTAAGAAAGAATGTAGAGATATCGGAGAATCAATTTGGTTTTATGCCAGGTCGATCAACTATGGAGGCAATATATTTGCTTAGACAACTTATGGAGCGCTTTCGAGTAATGGGTAAAGATCTTCATATGGTCTTTATAGATTTGGAGAAAGCATATGATAAAGTGCCTAGGGAGGTACTCTGGTGGTCCTTAATGAAGAAAAGAGTTCCTTTGAAATATATTAAACTAATTAAGGACATGTATAGAGGCGCAAGGACACATGTGAGGACAGGTGGGAGGCAAACAAGTGAGTTTCTGTTGGAAGATGGAAGATTCTGCTGAGATATTGCCAGAATCTTAGAGATTTGCTAGCTGATTTTTCTGTACAAAGATTTAGTCAACTTATGTAAATTAGGAAAGTTTCCTTGTAGTTTAGCTAGAGTTATTATGTAGTTCCTAGAAGTGTGCTGTGTATTTTCTATAAGAAGGAAGCTTGTAAAGTATTTTATACAGTGAGTCAATACATAAAAATTATTCCTTCAGATATCTCTCTTTGTTTTCATGGTATCAAGAGCTGGATTTTGATCATTGACTCTTTCTAAAAAACCCTAGGACTTATTCTGCAGATGCCTTAGCCAACCTATAGCTTTTACCATGTCTGATATTTCAATTCAATCCAGTCCTCCTACTAACTCAAGGAAAACCACAGAAACCCAAATCCAAGCCTCCAATTCTAGTTCACACTCTGTCCAAATCACCACTATCCGTTTGAATGGTGATAATTTTCTGCGAAGAGAAGAGAGTCGTAGGAATGTTATGCTTGGAAAAAAGGGTGCTGGTGTATCTATCGAAAACTCAGCATTGGCTGCCTCTAATGCAAGACAGATGAATCAGCGAAAGACAGATGAAAGACCTCGAGTTTGGAAAAGCAGCAAACAAGGTGATAGACCCACTTGTGCGTATCCTTCAGCAAATGAAGTTGAGACAAGTCCCTTCAGTAAAGAGCAGATGGATCATCTTCTTAAACTGCTAAAATCCAATTCATCATCTGGTATTCCTAGTATTTCCCTTGCTCAAACAGGTAGTAACCCTAATGCTTTATCTTCTTGTTCAAATTCTGCTCCTTGGATCATTGATTCAGGTGCATCTGACCACATGACTAGTTTGTCTCATCTATTTAATTCTTATGTACCTTGTTCTGGTAATGAAACAATTAGAATTGCCGATGGTAGTTTCTCACCTATTGCAGGAAAAGGATCAATAAAAATCTCAGAGAATATAGATCTTAAATCTGTTCTTCATGTCCCTAAACTTGCCTGTAATCTTTTGTCTGTGAGTAAATTATCCAAAGATTCTAACTGTCGTGTTACCTTCTTTGATTCTCGTTGTGAATTCCAGGACTTGAACTCGGGGAGGATGATTGGCAGTGCTAGAATGATAGACGGCCTTTACTGTTTTGATGACAACCTCTTCAGTAATAAAAAAGCTCAAGGTTTTGGTAGTATTAGTTCAATTTCTGTTCGTGAACAAATAATGCTTTGGCATCATAGACTAGGACATCCTAGTTTTCCTTATCTTAAACATTTATTTCCTGCTTTATTTAAAAATTTGGATTGTTCATCTTTTCAATGTGAGAGTTGTCATTTATCAAAGAGCCACCGTGCTACTTATATCTCAAAACCATATCATGCTTCCAAACCATTTTATTTGATTCATACTGATGTTTGGGGTCCTTCAAAGATTACCACTTTATCTGGAAAAAAATGGTTTGTGACATTCATAGATGATCACACACGATTGTGTTGGGTATTTTTGATAAGTGACAAATCTGTGGTGGAAAAGTTGTTCAAAGATTTTTATAATATGGTTGAAAATCAATTTCAAACAAAAATTAGTATATTACGCTCCAATAATGGAACGGAATATTTTAATGAATGTTTGGGAAATTTTTTTAAAGAAAAAGGTATCCAACATCAATCTACGTGTCGTGATACTCCTAAGCAAAATGGAATTGCTGAGAGAAAAAATAGACATTTACTTGAAGTGGCTCGTGCCATCATGTTTTCTATGCATATTCCAAAATATTTATGGGGAGAAGCTGTTTTAACAGCATCCTATTTGATTAATAGGATGCCTACCCGAGTTTTAAACTACATCACACCTTTAGACTGCCTCAAAAAAACTTTTCCAGAATCTAGAATACAATCTGATTTGCCTTTAAAAGTTTTTGGCTGCACAGTATTTGTTCATATACCCAGCAAACTTAGATCTAAACTTGATCCTAGAGCTGAAAAATGTGTTTTCATAGGTTATGCTCCAAATAAAAAAGGGTACAAGTGTTATAATCCTCAAACCAGAAAAATCCATGTCAGTATGGATGTCTCTTTTTTGGAAAATCAACCTTACTTTAACAAAAATTATCTTCAGGGGGAGAAAGAAAGAGAAGAAGACAATTTTTGGAACATTTCTCTACCTAATACAATCATTTGTGATACCACTTCTCCTATTTTTTTTGAAACAAAAATTCAGGAAAAATCTGTTCAAGATATTGAGAACAAAGGAAATTCTAATCAACCATTGCAAAGCATGGATGTATCACAAACAGGGGGAGAAATACTACAAACGGATCAAAACAATCCAAATTCTGAGCTTCTGGTTTATACTAGAAGAACTCATAAAAATGGTAAAGATCCACCTATCACTCTAGCACAGAATCAACCAAAATCTCCGAGAGATGATCCTTCAAATATTCAAGGTAATTCTATTCCTATTTCATCTTCAGCTCCAATTCCTTCTTCTATTATGCCTTCTAACAATGAGTCCTCAGATCTTAATGTTCCCATAGCTATTAGGAAAGGAGTTCGAACATGTACCAATCACCCTATTGCCAAATATTTATCTTACCATAGACTTTCTAATCACCATAGAGCATTTACCTCAAAAATTTCTCACTTGTTTGTTCCGAGAAACATTCAGGAAGCTCTAGATGATCCAAATTGGAAGTTAGCAGTTATAGAAGAGATGAATGCTCTTAAGAAAAGTGGTACTTGGGAGGTAGTGGACTTGCCAAGGGACAAGAAGACAGTAGGGTGCAAATGGGTATTTACTGTAAAGTGCAAGGCTGATGGTAGTGTAGAAAGGTACAAGGCTAGGCTTGTGGCAAAAGGATTTACACAGACCTATGGGATTGATTACCAAGAAACGTTCGCTCCAGTAGCCAAAATAAACTCAATTCGGGTTTTATTATCTTTGGCCGTGAATCTCGATTGGTCCCTACATCAGTTAGATGTAAAAAATGCCTTCCTAAATGGAGATTTGGAAGAGGAAGTGTTTATGAACCTACCACCTGGCTTCGAGGAAAGGATTGGTAAAGATAAAGTCTGTAGATTAAAGAAGTCGTTGTATGGCCTCAAACAATCCCCTAGAGCTTGGTTTGAACGCTTTGGGAAGGTAGTAAAAAGTCATGGTTACTGTCAAAGTCAAGCAGATCATACTATGTTTTATAAACGTTCAAGAGATGGGAAAATTGCTATCTTGATCGTTTATGTGGATGATATAATCTTGACAGGTGATGATAATGTTGAACTAGAAAGATTGAAGAAGAAACTTGCTAATGACTTTGAAATCAAAGACTTGGGTACGTTGAAATATTTCCTCGGGATGGAGTTTGCTAGGTCTAAAGAAGGTATATTTGTCAATCAACGCAAGTACATACTCGATTTGCTTGGTGAGACAGGTTTGCTTGGTTGCAAAGCAGCTGAAACACCGATTGAACCCAACTTAAAGCTACAACCTGCCAAAACTAAAGATGTGGTGAACAAGGACCAATACCAAAGGCTTGTTGGAAGATTGATTTATTTGTCCCATACACGTCCAGATATAGCTTTTGCAGTAAGCATGGTGAGTCAATTTATGCATTCACCAGGTTTGGAACACTTTGATGCTGTGTACAGGATCTTGAGGTACTTGAAAGGGACTCCTGGAAGGGGTCTGTTGTTTAAGAAACGTGGACACCTACAGATCGAAGTCTACACTGATGCAGATTGGGCTGGAAGTATTAATGACAGAAGATCAACTTCAGGCTACTGTACATTTGTTGGAGGAAATCTTGTTACTTGGCGGAGCAAGAAACAAAATGTGGTGGCTAGAAGTAGTGCAGAGGCTGAGTTTAGGTCTGTTGCTCATGGGATTTGTGAAGTAATGTGGATTAAAAGGTTGTTAGAAGATTTGAGGATCTCTAACCCTTCACCCATGAAAGTATATTGTGATAATAAAGCAGCAATCTCTATTGCTCATAATCCAGTCCTTCATGACAGAACAAAGCATGTGGAAGTGGATAAGCATTTTATTAAAGAAAAGCTCAATAATGGACTGATTTGCATGCCTTACATTCCAACTACTGATCAGATTGCTGATATACTTACAAAGGGGCTACATAAGAAGCAATTTGACAGTTTGATTAGCAAGCTGGCAATGGAAGATATCTTCAAGCCAGCTTGAGGGGGAGTGTTGGAAGATGGAAGATTCTGCTGAGATATTGCCAGAATCTTAGAGATTTGCTAGCTGATTTTTCTGTACAAAGATTTAGTCAACTTATGTAAATTAGGAAAGTTTCCTTGTAGTTTAGCTAGAGTTATTATGTAGTTCCTAGAAGTGTGCTGTGTATTTTCTATAAGAAGGAAGCTTGTAAAGTATTTTATACAGTGAGTCAATACATAAAAATTATTCCTTCAGATATCTCTCTTTGTTTTCAGTTTCTTATCACAGTGGGATTACACCAAGGGTCAGCGTTGAGTCCATTCTTGTTTGCGGTAGTTATGGACGAACTGACAAAATCCATCCAGGATAAGGTGCCTTGGTGTATGATGTTTGCAGATGATATTGTCCTATGTGCGGAAACTAGAGCGGAGATCAATACAAAGTTGGAATTATGGAGACAAACGTTGGAATTAAAAGGATTTAAACTAAGCAGAGTGAAGACTGAATACATGGAGTGTAAATTCAGTTCTAACCGACTGGAAGAGCATGATGTAGTGAAGTTAGATGGGGTGGCGATATCTAAGCGGGATCATTTTCGATACTTGGGATCAATAATACAGATGGATGGAGAGATTGATGGTGATGTGACCTATAGGATCCAAGCTGGATGGAGTAAGTGGAGAAGTGCTACAGGTGTGTTGTGCGATAAAGGAATTTCTACATGGTTGAAAGGCAAGTTTTATAGGACAGTTGTTAGACCAACATTGTTATATGGTAGTGAATGTTAGGCGACTAAGAGGCTACATACACAAAAGATGAGTGTAACAGAAATGAGAATGTTACGGTGGATATGTGGATACACAAGAAAGGATAGAATGAGAAATGATCATATTCGTAAGATGATTGGAGTGGTACCTATCAAAGACAAAATGTGTGAAAATCGTTTACGTTGGTTTGGACATGTAAGACGTAGACCTGTAGATGCTCCAGTTAGGAGAATAGAGGCTATGGATGTTGAGAGAAGGGTTAAGACTAGAGGAAGACCGAAAAAGACTTGGAAGGAAGTAGTTTGGAAAGACATGGAGGTTTTAGAATTAGATGAGCAAATGGCCTTGAATAGGAATCTATGGAAGCAGAGAATACATATGGACGATCTAACATGATTTTAGATATTGGTTCATATAGCCTACCCCAATCTATTGGGATAAAGGCTCTGATTATGATGATGATGATCTTGGTGCCTCTCGAGGATTTTAGTCGGTGCTTTATGCATAGAATCAAAGACACGAGGTAAAGCAGGCATCAAAAAGAGGATGAAGATCGAAAAAGCTATTGGACCTGATGACATTCCAATTGAATTTTGAAAATGTTTTGGAGATGTAGGAGTTAGGTGGTTGACAAATCTTTTTAATAAGATTTGGTGCACCAACAAAATGGCTGAGGAATGGAGGAAGAGTGTCTTGATGCCTCTTTATAAGAACAAGGGAGATATTCAAAGTTGCGCCAACTACCGAGGCATAAAATTGATAAGTCTTATGATGAAACTATGGGAGAGAGTGATAGAATGGAGATTAAGAAAGAATGTAGAGATATCGGAAAATCAATTTGGTTTTATGCCTGGTCAATCAACTATAGAGGCAATATATTTGCTTAGACAACTTATGGAGCGCTCTTGAGTATTGGGTAAAGATCTCCATATGGTCTTTATAGATTTGGAGAAAGCATATAATAAAGTGCCTAGGGAGGTACTATGGTGGTTCTTAATGAAGAAAAGAGTTCCTTTGCTAATTAAGGAATGTATGGAGATGCAATGACCCATGTGAGGACATGTGGAGGGCAAACAAGTGAGTTTCCCATCACAGTGGGATTATACCAAGGGTCAGCGTTAAGCCTATTCTTGTTTGCAGTAGTTATGGATGAACTAACAAAATCCATTAAAGATAAGGTGCCTTGGTGTATGATATTAGCAAATGATGTTGTTTTATGTGCTGAAATTAGAGCGGAGATCAATGCAAAGTTGGAATCATGAAGACAAACGTTAGAATCAAGAGGGTTTAAACTAAGCAAAGTGAAGACTAAATACATGGAGTGTAAATTCAGTTCAAATCAAGTGGAAGAGCATAATGTAGTGACATTAGATGGGGTAGCGATACCTAAGCGGGACCATTTTCGATATCTGGGGCCTATAGTACTGATGGATGGAGAGATTGATGGTAATGTGACTCATAGGATCCAAGCTGGATGGAGTAAGTGGAGAAGTGCTACTGGTGTGTTATGCGATAAAGAAATTCCTATATGGTTGAAAGGCAAGTTTTATAGGACAGTTGTTAGACCAACATTGTTATATGGTAGTGAATGTTGGGAGACTAAGACTGCATACATAAAAAATGAGTGTAACAGAAATGCGAATGTTGCGGTGGATATGTGGATATACAAGAAAAGATAGAATGAGTAATGAAGATATTCATAAGATGGTTGGAGTGGTACCTATCGAAAACAATATGTGTGAAAGTCGTTTACATTGGTTTGGACACGTACGACGTAGACTTATAAATGCTCTAGTTAAGAGAATAGAGGTTATGAATGTTTAGAGAAGGGTTAGAACTAGAGGAAGACCGAAAAAGATTTGAAAGGAAGTAATTTGGAAAGATATGGAGCTATTAAAGCTGGATGAACACATGGCCTTGGATAGGAATGTGTGAAGGAGAAGAATACATATGGAAGATCTAACGTGAATTTAGATATTGATTCATATAGCCTACCCCAATCTTTTGGGATAAAGGCTCTGATGATGATGATGATGGTGTTGTCAATGATCTCTTTCACTCTTTTTAGGTTTTTTATGTTTAATACCTTTGCTTCTTACCCCTTGCCTTCGATGTAAGTAGTCTTATCACCAAATTCATTCATCTGTATGTTTATAACAATAAACATGACACATTTTGCCAACCTTAATCATATCAACAAAAGCACCATTGTGCTTTGTGTTATTCATTTTTCTTTTCATCTCTGGGAGTAAGGACATTCTTCTATGTGTCTTATTAATGTGATCTTGGTACAATTTATTTGATTTTTCCTTGGAACAGTGTTAAAGCCAGATATGTCATTGTATACATTCTTTTATTTTCTACATCATCATCCTGTAAAATTCTCAAAAATCACATTCTATGACCAACTATGCTTTCATGTTTCAATTTCAATTTTGTCTCACGTTTTTTTACTCTCAATCTTCATTTACTTATATGCATATATGATTTTGCACTTTATTTCATGCTCAATCTGAACTATTTGTCACCTAATAGTATTATTTGGTCTTGGATTTTTACAGAATTCAGTTTCAGCTCCTTTGGTTGAGGAGAAAGGTGAAACAGTTGTATTTCCAACGTAAAATTTCGCTTGAACAGGACTGAGACCTAAGCAGGTTAAGAATGTAACTGCTGTGAAATGATTTTGACTAGCCAACATGGTACTTAAAGTTCATTGAGTCAATTTTGGTTCCCTTAATTCCCCTCTCAAAGCTTCCATTTCTGAGAGGTATTGCTAATAATTAAGTTTTCTGCAATTTATTGACATTGCTTTTAGTTTGTCTCTGACATTTGAATGTTTTGTCTTGTTTCTACCTATCAAACTAGGAGAACATATATCTTTCCTATTGAGTTATGTGTCGAGTCAAACATCATCATCATCAAAGACTTTATCCCAATATTAGGAAGGCTATATGAACCAATAGATGACCTCACGCTAAATCATCAACATGAATTCTTCTCCTCCATTCATTCTTATCTAAAGCAATGTGTTCTTCCAACCCTCTTTTTGTCATATCTTTTTAGATTACTTTCTTCCAAATCTTTTTCGGTCTTTCCTTAGCCTTGACCCTTTTTAGATCATTCATAGCTCAAATACTTCCTAGGGATTCGATGGAGGAGGCGAATAGACTTTAGAAATGTTGGCTAAGGAATTTGAAATCAAAGACTTGGGAAATCTCAAGTACTTCCTAGTGATGGAAGTGGCTCGGTCAAGTCAAGGGATCTCAGTTTCCCAAAGGAAGCATGTACTGGATCTACTAAAGGAATCTGGCATGATGGGTTCAAACCAGCAGACACTCCAATGGATTCTACTTCCAAACTTGGAAAGGGAGAAGATTTGGCACCAGTTGATAAAGGGAGATATTAGAGATTGGTGGGAAGACTCATTTACCTATCCCATACAAGACCAGACATTGGATTCGCCATAAGTATGGTTAGTCAATATATGAACGACCCAAGAGAAGATCACGTGGAGGCAGTGTTTAGGATCCTAAGATATTTAAAGCTAACTCTAGGGAAAAGGCTTATTCTTCAAAAAGGGATTAGGACAAAATATAGAAGTATTCAGTGATGCAGATTGGGCTTGGTCTGTAAATGATCAAAGGTATTGCACTTATGTTTAGGGAAATCTGGTTACTTGGAGGAGCAAAAAGCAGTCTGTAGTCTCGAGAAGCAGTGCAGAGATTGAGTTTAGAGCTTTAGCTCATGGAATTTGCGAAAGAATTTGGATTAGAATAATTCTCAAGGAACTTTTCTTTAAATTGGAACCTATGAGAACGTTTTGTGCCAATTAGTCTGCTATCTGCATTGCCAAAAATCTAGTGTACCATGATCGAACCAAGCATGTGGAGATAGATCATCATTTTATAAAAGAAAAGATCGAGGAAGGAATAATTCAGTCTCTCTATACTCCTACTGGTCTTCAGGTTGCAGACATCTTGACAAAGGCCCTACTGAGAAAAAGCTTTGATGCTTTATGTTCCAAGCTTTGCATGAACAACATCTTCAGCTCAGCTTGAGGGGAAGTATGGAAATTCCAGCATTTATTATTATTTATTTGTTATTTTGTAATTAGGAAACAAATAATTGGATTTATTCCAATCTAGATAATTCCTAATTTCATAGAGATTTGGTTAGAATGTTGCCCTTATCACTATCAGTTAGGTAGTTTTCTTTTTGTGGATTCTTATTTATTTCTGTCCACTGTATACCGCTGTATACAGTTTCTGAACATATCAGAGGAACTAAAAAAATCTTTTTTCAAAATTCTACAGTTTTGTTTGTGATAGATGGATTATGTGTATGTTTGAATCTGATACATATCTTGTATACACAGTTAAAAAAATAATAATAATAGTAACATAAAGATGCTAATTGTATTATACATGTGAAGGTATGTGACAGACTATGTAGTTTGTTCTTGATAGAAGTTGCGTGCTTATCATTCTACTCTTTGCTTCTTTCAATATAGGGAAAGCCCTGGACTTCTTATGGACTTAATTGGGGTCTGGCTGGAAAAGGTGTCATTGTGAAGGATAAAGCTTTCCAAAACTTGAGCTCTTCTGAATTGCAAAAAAAAGGTGCAACCATCACAGGTAAAACTTTCACCATATTGAGTGTAATCATATTTTGTTCTCTTTTTTTATTGTTTAGGTGTTTCTGATTTTCTTGTTTCCCATTTCTTTTGTCAGAATCATTGTCAGGGCTTCCAGTTCATGTTAGAGGAACTCTCTGGGGAGCTTCACCAATTTCAAAGGCACAATATAGTAAACTTTTGAAGCAGGTATGTTTTGTTCTGTGGCTTTAATATTTCTGTTCTTATTGAGCCTTTAATCTTAGAGATAAGAACGGAAAATCTTTTCTTTACTCACTGTCTGGCTCACTCACAAGCACTCTCATATGATGAATGATAACATTTTTCTAAAAAATGTTGTGTGTTTTGCATATGATGCTGGGCATGATCAATTGTGTCAGTAATTATAGATGTCAAATTCATTAAGGTTGGCTGAAGCTTTAATGTATGGGAGGTGCTTGTGGGAAATTTGGCAAAAAAGAGAGATGCAGAAGCCAAATCCATAAAAAAAAATATGGAACTTTAATATTGGACCTTTTATGTACAAACAATGGAGTATTAGGTTTGTTTTTAAGGAGAAAATAGAAAGGCACTACGTTTGATGTTCTTGAAAAGTAGAGCATTAGACACATGGTAAGATCACATGTATCTATGTTTACACTATTGTTTCTATTTGAAAGTTCCTTCTTGAATTCCTAGTGCGATGCAAGCAGCATCATGGACGATTATGCTTGTTTTACTATTCTTGATTTTATCAGGTCACAACTCACATATCATCTGTCTCAAACATTTTTGTCCATGATGGAGCTATTGGTTCATTACCAAAATCTGATGCTAAAGTTCGCGTGATTAGTGACTGTCCATCCGCTGTATTGACACTTTCTAATGTTCTTTGGGAGACTACTACTCGTGCTGTTTCCCATGATTCTTGTCCTTTAACAGTTTATGCTGCTACATCAATAAGGTTTGAAATTTAAATGCTTTTGTTGTTTTATTTCCTTCAGTAGGTACAACATCAAAGAAAAAAAAGGTCTAGAATCTGAAATGAATAAAGCTTCCATTTCCTTGATGTCTTGAAGTGTCATTACCAATTAGGCTGTGCCTCAGCCTCATGGTGGAAAATTTTCAGTTACTTGGTTTCTCCTTGTAGTGTTCTGGTCTCTCACCTTGTTTCTATGAACTCTACCAGAACCGATAGTGCTTAAGTTTTAATATATCATGATACTTCAGCTTCTAAATTTTATTTATACAGTGCGGCTGTCAGGGACGTCATTGGGCTTGGAGCTCAAGGAAATAATGGATTTATAGTAGCTGATGTTGAGCGTTCTTCACTTATTTTATGTGGTAAAGCATTTTCTGATATAAATGGAACTAAAGAAGCTTTAGCTGCCTTATCTGAGCCAGTTATATCTGCACGAGGAGGCCTTCCTCTGTCTGCTAGGTAAGAGTCTTTTGTATTCAACTGCTAAATTTTCGTAGTAATGATAAATATGCAATTTGTAACTCACATCTGTAGTTGGAAATTTCAGGCTTCTAGTATCTGGTGATTCTGTGGTCCTTATGTTTGCCACTGAGAATGCCATTCAGAGTTTTGCAGATCTGTTGGTGTCTGCAGATGCAGGTGTAGTCCTTTCCCATGAAGGTGTTGCACCTTTGTTTAAAACCAAAAAGTCCAGTGGTGAAAATCTATACAAGATGCCATCTGCTGTAATCCTTGCAACATCTGATAGGTAAAAAAAATAAATTAAGGATGTTCAGTTCCTTTTGACAATAATATACAATGCAATATGATGGATCCCTGGTATCGGTGCCTTCTTTGCCTTGCATCATTTATGAAATATGGTTTGCAAGCAAGAGTGATCTTCAAAAGTTGAACTTTTAATTATGTAGACAAGAGTTCATTGTACTTTGTGGGCTGGTTATCCCAGTTGATCCATTTCCCTTAGAACATGTGAAACAACAGAATGCTAGTTCTCCACTCCAAGTCGAGTAGGGCGTTAACTAGTTTTTTAATAGGAGTTATTATAAGATAGGGGAAAAGAAATATTTTGAGCACTGTTTCCCCTAATTGTAGCATTGAGTGACTATCGGCATGTGACACAAGGCACATTCAGACACCTTCCTTCAAATTTCTCTAGGTGTTTATGCTTTCTAGCAGATATAAATTAACTGGATCACCCCAATCATCAAATAGACAAATATTTGTAGTTGCACAGAAATTGAAAAGTGCAAAGAGTTCCTCGTGTTTCTTGAAACATAACTCAGAGCCAACACCTGAAGGTGCCTTGAGAATAGAGACTTCAACAGCACCTCTCCATATCGTTTATATATTGTAACTGTCAGTAGATTCCTTCTCCCAATTATGATAAATTTACTGCTAGTGGCATGGAAATAATTTCTGTATGGGTTGAAAAGGTTGGGTGTTTGTAACTTTCTCTATGTTTCACATCTCATTGCCTGTCCCACACTTGGAGAAATCAGTGAAAATATAGTTTCATTTGGCTCCTATATTATTTATATAAATCCTGAAGAAATAGAATAATTGTACTCTTAACTGGTGTAAGTTAACATATTTTTCCTTGACACAATTGACCTTGCTGTTAAAAGCAGTGGAATTTTGTCTGTCCTCCAGTTCTGGAAGCATCCCTTCTGTAGCAAAGCTCTCTCCCGGCCAAGCAACTTATCACTTTTTGGCTGGCTATCAAAATGGGGAGTTTGTGCCTGCTTATGCTAAGGGTCCTTCCTGTATTGACGCATTGGATCTTGCAAAGAGTCTTCTCTCCAAGGTTAAAATTGAAAAATTACTAGCTTATGTAATTATTTTTAATTCAAATCTTACATAAATATGTTAAATTAATCGTTGTCATTGTTAACCGCTAACTGATGAGCTGCACTATGATATGTTTCTAAATTGTTTCTATAGTTGAAAGAGCACCAGATACCATCCTTTCTTGTTAACATCAGTGGAGAAGGCAAGAGTGTTGCAGGTAAGGAATAATTATGAAATGTTGCTCAATATCTACCTCGGTTTTTTATGCAATAATTCAAAGTTGAGGAAGAATCTACTGAATCATGCACCAGGTTCATGCTGATAAAAAGATGATAATTTCTTATTAAATGATCTTAAGTTTGAACGTTTGTTATAACTCTGCATCATCAAGCATGAACACTGCTGAACAGCATAATTGTCATTTTCATATTTTCAAGGTTGATTTCTGTTCCTAATTCTTATCATGGGAAAGGAAGTGCAGGAGCATATAGAATCTGTTGCTTTATTCTCACAAAGTTTAAGAAAGGATACCAATTAATTACAAATTTATCGAAACTATATTTTATTGCTTGAGGTTTTCACATGTTGCTATTGTGAACCACCTCTAAAAGGCTGGGTTATCCACTATGTAGTTTTGCTACCAGCATTCAAGTCATTACTCTAAATCCTCAGCGAATTATTTTCAGTGTTTCTAAAACTTAGAAGTTCCTTAATATAACAAAAGTTTACCAATTTGTTAATCTCTGCTTAGGCTGAAATTTTCAGTTCATTGCTGTTCCATCTGCCTTTTTAAGTCTCTGGAGGATTTTTTTGTTTGTTTTTAAAAGCTGGAGTTGCATTTACCTGCTTTAAGGATATGTTTATTCATGATATCTTTTTTACGTTTCCTGTTGATTTTCCAGGCAAAGATATTCTGAACACGGTTGGATTAGGAAACATTGCACCATTTGAACTTAAAAAAGGTAGCTATTATCCTCTTTATTTGCAACCCTTGCTAGTGTTGCATCCGGTTTTACTTACCGACCAAAATGTCATATTTTCAGGTGATCTTAAAGAGAAATATAGAAGCTTTTTGTCAGGTAAGTTTCAAGAAATACCTGAAGAATTCTCATTCTGAGAACCAAAGCCCTTTGTCATTGTAGCTGTCTTTGTACCACGTTGCAATGGTAATCTCTTCAGGAACAGAAATCACACCCCAGACTCATGTATGATTTTTGCATTTACTCAAATAGCAACTGGAGTGGAGTACCAGAGAATGAAATAGAGATCCAATTGTATATTTTGTATTGTTTCAACTCCCATTTTTCGATTTGAGTGAAAGGAGTTGATGAATGTGGCAACATTGTGAAGCAGTTGTTACTTCTTTTTCTTGTAGCAATTCAACTTGAAATAGATGGGTGACTTTTGAGCTTATCCTAATTGTTGATTAGGATTAATAACTGTCAGTGATTAGCAGACGTACTTCCTTAAGTTTGCTTAAGCCAAACTGCAAAAGCTCCATTAATATTTCATTTCTACTTTTATGAGATGACTCTGGAACTAGCATTAGGCAGCACTGCAGAATCCTGACTATTGACTAACCAACCTACAGTTGGATTGTGCTATCAAAAATTAATGAAAAGACTAATCCACTTGAACTAAATGATGTAACACATCCTTGACATTATGCTTAGAAATTTCAGAAAGTTAATAAGCAAGCCCACTTGCTTCTCAAACTCAATTATTTGCCTCATTTGTCTAAATTGGTAGGCCTCGACTTATCTTATCATTGAAAGTCAGATGCCTTAAATGATATTAATCACTAACTTATGTATGTTAAGAAGAGTTATATTGCACTTTTAGTTTCCTTAAATTATAATATTGCCACTCATATTCAGTGTTTACAATTTGGATGCATGAAATAGCTCAATTTTGAATTAGTAAACAAGCAAGCTCCCCTCTTTGAAAGATATCCTCCACAAACTGAGAAATTAATCAAGGTTTGAGGGTGTAGTGGCTCGAAACCTTTGCTTTTGCCTTTGCCTTTACATTGAGGAAAGATTGGTTGGCGGATATGGGATTAGGATTGTAAAAGGGTCGAGCATTTGTTATGGAAATTCAATTATTTTTTATAATATCCGAACTTAATTAACAATTCGATTATTTTGCTTTGTGTTACTCAAACCCTACCTCTATAATCCAAAATATATCTGTTTATTAAATCAAATTTTAACTTACAAATTTAAATTTAAAATTAATTTTAGAACAACTTATTAAAAATTTAAATTAATAAATTTAATTCAACTCATAAAATTAAAAATCATAGTTACAATATTTAATGAATTATTGATTAACTATAACATTAATTTAAATTAAAAATATAAATATCATATTAAAAATTATTATTTAAAATTAGATTCGAGCATCGAGTGCCTTAAGATAACCATTCGAATTTTATCAGAACATGTGATGGGCAATAATTTTACTATCCTAACCGTATTATATGCTACTTTAATCTTATTTAATTAGGTCAAATAATATCAAGTATCTGTTTATAGCATACCATTTTCATCCTTAATGTGGAGCTCAAGTTAACTTATTATCCACACACGTATGCACGCGCTGATTGAGAGTTGGTTTCATTGTTTTGTTTTTGTGTCACAAAATAAAAGAATGGCTGTTGGCTTTGCTTTACAAGCTCATAAAATAGTATGCCAAAAAAACAAAAACTATATACACATACTTAGAGGTGGCAAATGGGCGGGTCGGATCGGGTTTTGGTTGGATCATTTTGGATCGGATTATTTCGGGTTAAGAAAAAATCGGATCATTTTGGATTCGGATCATTTCGGGTTAGGATAAGGTCGGGTTTGGGTCAAGGAAAAATCGGTCTATTTCGGGTTTGGATCATTTCGGGTTCGGATAAGGTCGGGTTTGGGTCAAGGAAAAATCGGTCTATTTTCGGATTTGGATCATTTCGGGTTCGGATAAGGTCGGGTTTGGGACGTTGACTTTTTTAGTCAATTCGGGTTGGTCGGATTTGGATTCGGGTCGGTCGGATTTGGATTCAGGTCGATTTGACAGATTTATTGGATTAAGCTTTGGTCATCTTGATGTAATTTATCTGATATAAAAATCAACTGAAACCATATTTCTAAGAACTACAAAACTCATGAATATAAAATTGTCTTCTTACATGACCTATAATACAATTGGGATTGAAATAATCAAAATATTTAATAATCTGTATGATAGTTTTCTTTATAATATATTTACCAATATTAATAAATTAATTACGTTAATTAATAACTTTTGAATCAAAGTGATTTAATAATCCATACTAAATATTATAAAACAATACTATATATCTCTATTTAATTTAGTTTGATTTTTTATAGAATAATTAGAGACATTAGTGTAGATGATATAGCTTCTGTACTCTATTATAGATTAACCATTAAATAATTATACATTATGTTCAAATGAATGCAATATAAAAGCGAATATTTAAATTAAACTATATTAAAAAAATATATAACACTCATATTATTGAAAAAAATTATATTTTTACTATATTAAAATACTTTGATATTTAATTTTAACATTTAAATATTTATTAATAATATTAAATTTAAGTTTGAATATTTTCAGGTTTGGGTAAATTTGGATTCGAATCAATTTGGATTCGGGTCAATTTGGGTTCGGATCAATTTGGGTTCGGATCAATTCGGGTTCGGATCAATTCGGGTTCGGGTTAATCTAAATTCGGATGAATTTGGGTTCGGATACATTCGGGTTCGGATCCGGTCGGGTTTGGATCAATGTAAATTTGGATCAATGTAAATTCGGATCAATTCGGTTTCGGATCAATTCGAATTCGGATAGGGTTGGATTTGGATTGTTGACTTTTTTAGTCAAATCGGATCGGTCGAATTTGGATTCGGGTTAATCGGACGGATTTTTCGGGTCGGGTCAACTTTTGCCACCTCTACACATACTGTTTTTCTTGGTGGAACTATATAAATATACTGACACATAGTAATTTGCGAGTACAATATTGGTACAAATTGAACATTTATTGGACTTTTCAATCATTATCAAACTTTTGGTTTGGCACCACAGTGCGCATCGAGGTTCCACTCTTGGCCAAATGCCTTGTTTCACTGTCTCATTCATTCTTTGTTTTCTTTTCAAATGTCTATCTCATCCAACTTATGATGAACATTTTATTTTATTTTCTCACTCCTTTTTTTACTGTATTTTTTTATGAATTATTTATTATCTATTTGAAAGAGAGTCTACTACCTTCTTTAGGCCCCTGAGGAAACCAAATTTTCACGCAACATTTTTTACACAAAAAAAATTCTATACAATTAATAAATAACTTGATTCTAATAAATTTGGCTAAAAAGAAATCACTTTTTTTGTTGCCATATAGCTCAATTAGAATCTAAAATCAATAAAAATGAATTGAATTCCAAATATTGGTCTAATTCATTCTAATTTAAATTTTAGAGTATATTCCATATAAATCTTTGATATTTAAACTTAATTCAACTTTAATATATTAATATTAAAAATGAACACTCCACCTCAAATAATTTAACAATGTTAATAAAAGTTAATAAAATGTGAGCAATTACAAAATTACTCAATCCTAAACTTTTCAATCTAAATAATTCTCAATTCTTTTATTTTCCCTATATCTTCCATGATTTTTCACTTTTTTTCACAAGTATTGTTTCATCCGCGATTTTCTTTTCAAATGTATTATATTTGATCGTATTAATTTTTTTAAAATAAAATTATACTTAATTTAAATTTTATTAATTTTAATCAATGTTTCAAAATTTTCAAATTTTAAATTATTTTGATTTTGAATAATTTTAAATATAAATTATTTTGTGTTATGTTATTTTAATTTAAATTATTTACATTTATATTAAATCAATTTAGATGAACTCAAATGAATTTTTGAGCCCACATAAATTTTAATCTCTTTACTTGTAGACATCAAATTTTATCTGAGCAATTTTAAAAAAATAATAATCAAAATAATAAAAAAATCAAAAATAATATATATAATAAAATAAATTTCTTTGTCAAACTCTAATCCTAAACTACACTACCATTTAAAGAGTTGATTTCAAAGATTTGTTTCTAAAAGGAAATAAATAAATAAACAAAAAAAAGGAAAATAAATCAGGCAAATTAAGGAGATTTGGTGCCAAATAAAAAGAGTTAACTCAGATGATTTAGCTCCAAAAATGAGAAGGGCAATGAGCAGCAAGAAGGGAAAAAAATCTGAGAATTTAGATGCCAAAAATAAAAAGAAAATTCCATGAATTTGGCCATATTAAGGGATTTAAATAATTCCTTTCCCAAATGAAAAAGGAGGCTTGGCTATAAAAGGATACAAAGTTGACACACCGAGAGGAGGAACATGCACGAACAAGGGAGGAGTTGAAAATACAGAGAGTGAAGGGGATACCGACAGAAAGACATGGGAAAGTGAAATGAGAACCAAAAAATAAATGAAATAATGATAACAAAAAGGAGAGAAGAAGTATAGCTGGTTTCATTAAAACTTCATCCCTGTCATTGCCATATTTTCCTACTGCCCTGTACAACATCACCATACTGTTGCATCGCCATTAAAGCACAGACCCTTCCTGCACTGTTTCCCCTTTGCTGTCTCGTCATCCCTGTTTAATTCCCTGCTGCTGCCGCATTCGCCCCCGGTCCCCGCTGCCTGTCGCCCACAGCTGCTACTGCTCTTCTGTGCGCCGAGCTTCGCTACACCGCCGGCACTGCTGCGTGCGTCGCCATCGTTTCCTGCCCACCTCCACCGTTCGCTGCATCAAGTTTCCTGCTCTGTTTACAAATTCCCGATCCTGCCTCGTTCTCCATCACTGTTTGCTGCTCTTGACTCCAGCATCACCGAACCGCCTGCTCCAGCACCATCTTCGCCCGTTGCCCACGTACACGCTACGATGACCTGCTGAGTTGGACGTGCCTTGCTGCGTTGGCGTATTGTGGCTGGGCTTTGGTGACACAGATACTGCAAAACTTTGAAGAGAGGAAAGAGACGTGGTGTTAACAAAAAAAAAGGGGGAGCACTCTGTTAGGTACATGTTATTTTACTTTGTTTATTTTTATTACATGTTATATTTTAATTTATTCATTATTATAATTTTAAAAATAAAAAAAGAATATTATTCAAAATGTTCATTAGTATGGTTCATTTACTCAATGCATAACACACATACTGAAAATAATATTTTAAAAAATAAATATTTTTCATGAAATTTTCTAAATATGAATTATTAATAGTAAAAATAAAAAATATAAAAAGGATAAATAATGAGAAATTCCAAAGACAAGATTTCGAAGAAATTACAGGTAGTGATTCTTCGATAATCTCTAGGATCGAGAAAAATCTTTAGATATTATCAGCTTATTAGAACATTTAATTGATTTTATCTCTATATCAAGATTCCTTATAATTTTAAAAATATAATAATAAATTAAAAAGATAAAAAAATAAATGAATATAAATATAATTTTTTAAATAAACCAATAAAAATAAATATAAATTTTAAAATAAATACTTAAATAAAATATTAAATAGATAAATGAATAAAAATAAATTTTTCCCGATAATGAAATTTCTTAGAAATCACAAATAATGAATCTTTGATAATCATTAAAGTCAAAGTAAAATACTTAACTATTACCAACATATTGAAATATTTAAGTAATTTTAACTCAATATAAAATTTTGTAATATAATTAATTTTACGAAATAAATTAATACTTAAAAATAAATAAAGTAAAATTTTTAAATAAAT
This sequence comes from Heritiera fomes, assembly GCA_032173925.1. NCBI lineage: Eukaryota > Viridiplantae > Streptophyta > Magnoliopsida > Malvales > Malvaceae > Heritiera > Heritiera fomes. The sequence continues at coordinate 18,371,636 of JAPDPM010000001.1, read as the reverse complement.
AAACAAAAATAATAAATAAAATATAAATTTGAATTCCAATGTTGAGATGTTAAGAAATTTACCATTAGTAATTCATAACTGATCTCTAGGTGATAGAAATCTACTAAATGTTATCAGCGTATTGAAATATTTAGTATAATTTTTTCAAAAATAATATAAATAAATAATGAAAATAAAATAATTAATAGATTTCTCATATGCATCATTCATATTCAATTTGCATCATTTGCATTCGTGAAACTCTGAGATAAATGTTATTTCTCAAGGATGAGATTTTATAGAAATCGCAAATAGCAATTCTTAAGAAATCCCTAGGTGAGGAAATTATCCAAAATGCTACTAGAAGTATTGGGGTGCTTTAGAATAATTTCGATACAAATGATTCTCATTTATTTCAAACAAAAAATAAAATTTCAAATAAATAAATAAATGGTTTCAAAATAAATGAAAATTTTAAAGCATTTAATTAAGTGGTTTCAAAATAAAACAAATAAAAATGATTTCAAAATAAATAGAATTCTTTTAAATGTTTAATTAAGATCATTTTATTAAGTTCAAAGGATAATACATGATTAAGCGATACCGTTTTTAACGGGTGTTATAGGAGTACTAATCCTTCCTCACGCATAACCAAATTCCTGAATCCAAACTTTGTTTTCGCAGATCAAATTTTATTTTTCTAATAAAACTTAATTAATTTTAGGATTTTATTGAAAAGATAAATGTTTTTAGATAGCCAATCACACCTTGTAAAAAAGATTGGTAACAATTCCTTTTTGTGTTTTAAAAAAATTGTCCAGCTATTAAGTTCCTAGACGAAATCGTTACGACATTACCCTATCTAACTTGTAACAAAAAGAGCATAGTATCAAACAGTTATAATGTGCTACTTAATACTAAACCCAATAAACAAAAAATAATATTTTTCATAAATTCTATAAAATTCATATGACGGGTGAGTATTAACACATAATTTTTTTTAGAAAAGTATGTATATAACAAATAATAAACTAATAAATGAACAAAAATTAAAAATATAAAAGAAAACAAAGCTTTCGAAGTTCAATAGCTCTTCAATATTTCCTTTTTCATTCTTGTTTAATTTTGAGTATTTAAAGTATTCCAAATAGTTCAGTGGAAAAATCGTCTCAAAATTAATTTTTTAATAGTTTTCTTAACAAATGGTAAGATTTATTGTCCCGTAAAATAAAAAAGTTTGAGGTAGAGTATCTATTTTTATACTAAAGAACTAAAGTTAAATTAGGTTCAAAACTTAAAACTTAGATGGAATTTACAAAACTTAAAACTTAGATGGAATTTATCCTAAATTTTACCTAATCTAATTTGCTTAGGAAAAATCAATAATTTGAACCCATCCAATTCAAATTAGAAATGATTCAAATCTGAATTTGACTTAAATTTAAAATACAATAATTTAAATTGATTCAAACTTAAACAATTCAAATATCAAATTAAATGATTTGAACTTGAAACAATGTAAAATTTCCTCAACTCAAAATGTCCTAACCTGCTATTGCCATGTCTAACCCAAATTAATCATTAAAAAAGAAAGAAAGAAAAAAATTATATATGTATATGTATCTGTATATGTCTATATGTGTTCCCAGACAGAATTGGGAATCAAATGGAATGTTCAAACCTCAAACAAAGGAGAAGACCTTGTGCCTTTGTTTAGGGAGAAGAAGGAACCAAAGCAAGGCCAGAGGGAAAAGAAGGGAAAAGGAAATTGTCAATGAGGGTTGGCGTGAATGGATAAAGTTTGAGGTTTCGTACAAAGCACTCGAGTTTTCAAAAAATTTACATATAAAAATCTAATAGATCTGTCAATCCAAAAATAAGTTAACAACTTGCATTAGCTTTAGAGATAGGATAACCTTATCTACTCTAAACTTTTTTTTTCCAAAAAAAAAGGAAAAATGAGGACAAAAAAGAAGGGTGTTATAATGTTATTATTATAGGATTAGGAGAGAAGGAAACCAATCAAAGCACGCATGATGCATCATTGCATTTTGTGGGGACTAGACATTAACTTACCTTTTTTCTCTTTCATTGCAAGTGGAAGGAAATTAATTATTTATTTAATTAATAAAGGCATTTAATATAAAGCCCAAAAACCCTCTATTGCTTCTGAATAGGTGTGGCCTGTAGGAGAGCCCCCCTCTCTGTCCCTAGCCAGTGTCACACAATAAAGACTGCAGTTGCCAGCTGGGGCCTCTACTCACCATTTTTCCCAATCTCTTCTTACCCTATCGCATCATAAATTTAATAATTTGTACATATATTTCGTAGTGATATTTGACAATTCATACTTATATAAAATTATATTTATATTATATAAAATATAAAAATTTTATATCAAAATTTGTATCAATACTTATAATATAAATATTATTTTTAATTTTTACTATATTTATATATTATTTTTACTTAATTTTAGTTTATATTACCTTTATATCTTTTATTCATATATTCTTTTATATTGTATTATTGTATCATATTTAAAATTACCATATCTACCCTACCCTACCCACCTCATCCTTCATTTCAATTCTGATTCTCCGAACCCAACCCCAAACAGTCATTGCACCTTTAAAACATATAAATATTTAACAATTAATTAATTAATTAAACTCAATAGAGGATAAATGGTTTATATTTTCAAATTATATATTAAGCATTAGAAGTGTACCTATATTAAGCATTATAATTTTTTTTCATTTTTGTTGAATATGAACATCCTCTATCTCTCTTACAATCCTAGTTAATTAAGGGTTGGACGAGGTTTAAATAAAAAAATATAAAATTCAAACCTTAAAACTCTTCTTTATATATATATATATATATATATATATATATATATTAAAAAAAATAATGAAAGATAGAAGACACTGGAACCATAGACCAATAATAATTGAGTCATCTAGAACTTTGACCAAACTGAAATTTTAATGAAAAGAAAATAAAAAGAAAGGTATAGAAAGTTCTCAAAAGATAGAGCGAAATAAAAGTGTTGGAGATGCATGCATTGCATGGGTGGTAGATGAGCAAAATCAAATCTTCCTAACATATACATATATTATTGTACAAGGCCACATATAATAATATAATAGTAGTGTCAAATGTGTTCAAAGAAGAAAAGTTGTCAAACCCATGGATATTAATTTCTTTTATTGGTTCAACGTCGTCGGCCACTTTATTAATATTAATGGGAAAGATATAGACAACTGTGAACTGCCTTCGAGATTGACCTTAGAGTTAGACCAAGCCATATCCCTTCCATCAATAATAGTCTTGTAATTTCCTTCATTTTCATAAAATTTTATTCCACTCTCATTTGTTGATATATATTTGAGTTTGAGTTCACGTCTACTTTACTATGTTATAATTTTTCAATTTTCTTTAACAAGTTTTATAAGAACAAAATTGAAATTGTGTCTTTCATTTTTTCAGGACTTGATATTGTTTTTTATTTATATTTTATATCTTGTTTAACATTAAAATCTTAACAGCACATCATATATTAAAATAATTTAAAACCGTTGATAAAATATACATTAAAATCAAATTTTCTTAATTGCTATGCCAACTTAAAACTTGGATAAAAAGTTTCTAGGAATTAATTATAACTAGATTTGATATAACCATTATATTTGTAAATTACGATATAAAAGTAGCAAGATTTGAGCAATTTAGTATTATTATCATCATTGTTCATAGAAAGGTACAAGAGACAAAAAAGATATAAACATTAGACCTAATCTCTCTTATGAATGGGTAATAACAATTAGGGCAATTATAGGCCATTAATTACTATTAATTTCTTTCATTCCTTTGTTTAATTAAATTTAAATTGAAACAACTAATTAAATGCATTGAGCTTTAGAGTAAGTATCCCTCCTTCCCTTAATAATAAGAATTTTGGAATTTGAATATATATATATATATATATATATATATATATATATATATATACACACACATACGTACATACATACATACAATATACTTACATACGTACGTACATACATATAGTTTATTTATTATGTACCATTCTCAATTCAAATTCATCAGATATAAGACTATATGGAACAGAGCATTTAACAAATGTGATATAACACCACTTTAACAGTCCTCCATCATGTGTAGGCTGAGACATAAAAGCCTACTATGTGACAATTTTGGAAAAGGTAACAAACAAGAATAACATAACAGAATTTGAGCTCTGATATCATGTTAGAAAAACTATTCTATTTATTGACTTGAATAAAACTATAATCTTAGATATTATTCTAATTACAGAATTGTAATATCTTAGATTAAGTTTGATTACATAATTATAGAAATGGTTCAGACATCATCCTAAGCATCCAACCTAAAACCAATTGGCAATTGTTGGAAGAGTCTAACTTGAAAATAAAACCACAAGGAATAGAGTACTTAATAAATGTAGGATAATACCACTTTAGCCTCCTCCTATCATATGTAAACGAAGACATAAAAACCTACCACGTGATAATTTTGGAATGGATGGTGAACAATAATTATAGAACAAAATCTGAGCTTTAATACCATATTAGAAGAGAACTCTTATATTCATTGATTTGAATAAAACCGTACAAAAGTGTCCTATTTATACATAAAGAATTCTCAATAATTTGGAAAAGAATCAACCCATAATTCTAGATATTATACTCATAATTAAGTAATATTAGATATTATTTAATTATAGAATTGTAATATCTTAGATTACATTTGACTATATAATTACAGAATATTGCATTAACATTAATAATATATATAAAAATAATTATCTCATACACAATTAGTGGAGTTTTTTAAGTTCACAAACGAGCTTAGGATGATAACACATATATCTTATTTTATTTATTTTATATTTTTAAATATTTTCAAGAGATATGTGTCATTATTTTAATTCCTCTTACGGAGTCAAAAAACTTCATTGATGATAAGATATTAATCCTATATATATGAGAAGGGATACAATTATACGTATGCAAAACAGATATTTTTCACACTTTTTATGACTTCATATAAGATTAATATTTTTGTAAATTAACTGACAAATTTAACAACCTATTTGTATTTATCATACACTTAAATTTTTTAGTCAATTTAATATTTTTATCATTTTAATCGAGAATTTTTTTCAATATATATTAATGGCTAAAATTTTTTTATTATAAAACAAATAATTAAACATATTCGATTAATTTGAAATTTGACGTGCATGATTTACGTGAATAAAACATAAAATCAAATAATCAAATTAAAAAATATAAATCTTATAAAAAATATAAAAATGCGTAAAACTAAATTAGTTTTACAAACATATTTATATATAAGTGGATTTCTATATATATATATATATATACACACACACGCGCGCGCACACACACTTGATAATAATTGGGTTTGATTTAAATAATTTTCTACTGACATTAAATTAAAAAGAGGTCTAACCAAACTGTTTATCACAAAGTTCTTCAGACAAAAGAAAATAAAAAAGAAAGTGTTACTCTGCTCTGACTCTCCAAACTTCCTCTTGAATTTGATTAATTATTTTCCTATTCTATATAATATATTTCTATTAGGACTAATTAAAACTAACTCTACACCCTAAAGATATTTGAGCGGTTGTTTTTGGGATGCTGAAACAAATTTAAACCATAATTATCATAATTTGATAATTAAATTGAATAACAAAGCCATATGTGTTAGTCACGGAATCAATGGTTCATTCGTTGGATCAATTGAGTCAATTATTATTAATAAAAAATTTTAGCATGTAAATAATTTTTAAGAATTTATTCAATTTTGTGATAAATAATAAAATTTTACGTTGTCTGTAATTTTTCATACTTTAAATTTTATAACATGATATAAATGAGAAATTTTCATATAATAAAAAATATATAATAAGTTCAACTTACAAAACTTTAAACTCAAAATTTATTAATAAAAGTTTATAAAGATATTTAAATATTAATATAACAAATAACTTTAAAAGATGAAGCTTTAATCAGGTGAATTGAGCATCAATCTCATTTCTCAAAATCGAACCGATCGGTTGGATCAAACACAGTTCTCAAAATCGAATCGATCGATTGGATCATTTTTGTTATGTATTTATTACATTTAATATTTATTTTAGTATTAAACTTAAATTTTAAATAATAAAATGTTATAGTGAATTGAATCCACGATTAAATTGAGAATCGAATTTTCGAGTAACCTGAAGATTGATTCGATTATTCAAACATCAATGAATATGATATTTAAAGTTATTAATAAATTTTCATATGATTTGATTTGATCCATTAACATTTTTACTTTGAAAATAGTTTGAGTTAAAACTCTTCGATTTGTATATAAAAAATAAACTTAAGAAGTTATTCCATTTAGATTTGGTAATTCGTATTTATAATTCGTTTTCGTATCATATAAAATCGTGTTCATATTGTGTAAAACACAAAAATTAGTATTAAGATTCTGTCGATACAAAAAACCAAAATTTTTATTTTTAGTATTTAACATATTCATATATGATTTTTACTTAATTTTAACTGGTGTCACATTCAACTTATTATAAAAGTTGATTTCAGCTTACAACTTGAATTCATTTTTCCTAATTGTGCAATTATCCTCTTGGAATATTTCTCTTGACATATATCGTTTCCTTCGGTTTTCATTTATAAAAAAAACACATTTATCCTTGCTTGAACAAGTTTGACTTTATCAAAAGTTGACATCTTCTTCCATAGTTGGGTGGTCTTCTTAGTAGCAATAATAGGGATGCATCCATCACTTTTTTGTCAATCATTTTCAGACAGTAGATTACTAATTTCTTGCTTCTTGTAATTTATAGTGAAAACAAAAAATGAACAATTAAAATTTAATCTAGTAGTTGTTATTTTTCAAAGTTCGATATTTTATTCTCTCTGATACCTCTTTATTATAAAAAATAAAAGAAAAAAAATGGATGCATACTCTTCGAGCTCCTCTTATGCTATTTACTTTACATTTCAAGAAATAGACAAATTATAACAGTACGTACGGAGCAAAGATGCGGAGTCAAAAACACTTCATTTATTCTACGCAATGAAAAGTGAGGGATTTTACATCAGAATTTTAATATTAATCATAATTTTATGCTGTTAAAACAAAGGGTTATTTAATCAATTGATCATTAATTTAGATGGTATGTATATTGAATAGATTTTTAAAGATTGTGGATTTAAAATGGTTTAAGTGTATAATATCTTTCTCGAATAAATTAAAAGCTTGAGATTAGGTTTTACTATAGAAAAAAAAACTTGTTTAATTTACTGGTAAGAGGTGTAAGTGAGATTTACCAAACCGTGTGCAAGTGAAAAGTGAGAACCGTAAAGGCAAAGAAGAAACGGTTGTCTTGTCTTGCTTGAAAATGTTTGGTCTTAGCTTGCAGGGTGGGTCCCACTTGGTAGTATCTGATCTGTCATCAGCCAGCTCTTCGGCCTCTCATTATTATAGTTTCTGCTGGCCACGTCAACGACTAGGCCTTCGTTTATTTGTAAATTGTAGTAGCTAACTACTACCTGCCCATTGCCCAACCATTTCCATCTGTCTTTAACTAAACTCTTTCAATGCTCTCTTCCCTCCTCTTCATACTTAATAAATACCATCGCCTCTTCACATTTCCCTCTCAACCATTTCACCATTCTTCTTCTTCTTCTTCTTCTTCTTTTTGGCATTGTATCAAACATGGCAAGATCAGCTTCTAATTTCAACGACAATTCGAGGACTGTTTGTGTAATGGACGCCTCCGGTCACCTTGGCTCCACCCTTGTGCACTTGCTCTTGCATCGAGGCTACACTGTCCATGCTGCAGTCCAACACCATGGTTATGGTTTGTTTCTCTTGCTCTTTTCTCCATTATCACACTTTTCACTTTATCTTAAATTTTAACTTTGATATTACATTGGCAAAAAAGAATGCCTGAATTACAATAGAAGCATGGTCTAGATGTTGGCTTTTTCAATGAATTCCATTTTATTTTCTTTACTATTATTTATATGATTATATACAGGCAGTATGCACATGGTCCATTAATAATGGTTAGACTTGTCGGAAATTGGATTTAATAAATAGTTTTGGAAAATTTTAAAAAAAAAGTGTGTGATGTGAAATAATTAAATTGAAGTAGTTTGTGTTGGTAAAATATGCATGCAGGTGAATTCCAGCCTTGCAGTAATGAAAAATTAAAGGTATTTGATGCAGAACCCTTTGACTATCACAGCATAACAAATGCATTGAAGGGATGTTGCGGCTTGTTTTACTGCTTTGAACCACCCTCTGACCACGCCACCTATGATGTATGTTTCTTATTTATTTCCTCTATATTTGCTGGTTTTCAATTTTAGTATTTTATTTCCCATTTTCTCCTAATTTTTTTTCATTACTAGTACTTCCTAGTCCTAGTCTTGAATTCAAAATCACCTTCATTTTTTTTAAATATCAGTATGTTAACTATAAAGGGTTTTTTTTTTCTTTACAAAATTAAGGAAAGTGTTACCAATTAAGTTTATACGATGTTAAATCCAACTATTGAATTGTAAATATATTAGTTACACATGAAATTATAAAAATGATGCAAACAAAACAAATAATTTTAATTTTACTATTGTAGTTTGATCATTTTTCTTTAAATATGAAAATTTTTATAACAAGGTCAGAACTTTTGACATTATTGTAAGGTCAATATAAATACACATGATTAAATGTAAATTCAGTCTCATTAAGGTTGTGTTTGGATGAGGAATTTCAAGGAGGGAATTCATTTCAATAAGATATTTAAAAATCTAAAATACAAATTTCTTGTTTGGCAAAAAATTTTGAAGAATTTGAAAATTTAGAAGGGATTTCAAAAGGGGATTTGAAATTCTCAAATTCACTTTTAAAAATCCACCTAAAGAGGTGGTTTTTCAAAATTCTTTCAACTCTTTCTTACTTTATTAGACATGACCTACTATTAAATATAAAGTTAAAAACAAAAAACATATTATTTTATTTAAATTTAATATATATCTTTATTTTTTATATTATTAATAATATTTATACATTTTTACAAATCTAATGATACCCATATTGCATATTTTATTTAATATTTTTCTTTTTCTAATATATAATATTATTATTTTTTTTTTATAATTATTTTTTATTTAATCAAATTCTAGTATTCAAAAATTCTTTCTAAAATTTTTTTATCCAAACAAGTCAATTATGAATGCTAATATTTTAAAATGATGAATTTTGAAATGTCTTTATTTTAAAATGCCTCAAAATTTCAAAATTCTCCATCCAAACGCATTGTAAATGTAAAATATGTTAAAAGTATGTAAATATATAAGAATAAACATAAATTAAAATCAACAATCCACAAGTCCTATTTATTATGTTAGTTAGCTTTAAATCACTGGCGTGTAGCTAAAGTTATGGGACATTAAAGCCTCTAAATTGTTGATAAAGTTAGCACAAACTTGTGGTATTATAGTTAGAGAGAGGGAGAGGCAGGCAAAGTTGTTTTATGGAGGATTTTCATGGATTTCTAGAACTCTGAGACTCTTCCAATTAATCCTTCTCATTTTTTTATTTTTTATTCATTATTAATTTTTAAATAAATTAACTGAAATTAAATTAAATTAAATTAAAACATTGATTTGGCTAGGATGAATGTGTGATAATTATTATATATCTTTAAACAAATGAAATGTCATTATTTTATTGATGCCTAAAATATTTACCTTCTAGGATCACACTCATATAATATATTCTCATACATTAACTTTGTAAGATTCCCTGAAAGATGTAACTTTCCTATTGCTAGATGCATATAGCCCACCAAAGGGTCAAATTAATGTGTTGAATAAACACATATCAATCTTCATAATCAAGTCTTCTATATGTACCCCATATATTAAATTTTCTTTATGGTACCCCCACAAATTTGGACAACATGGAAGATCTATGACAAAGAAATTAAACAACCTTTTTAATCTAATCATTAAGTAATCTTTCTATTTTCTAGTACAATCATTTATTTCGAAAATTTTTCTACCCTTTCACTTTTTCATCCTTTTACACAAGCATGCTTAGCGAAAGCAAAATCAAAAATTCAAAATTGAAGTTCGTTGCGTATGGTACGTATATACAGCTAGAAAAAAAAAATCAATTTCAAAGGAACAAAGTAAAGAGAGAAGCATGTGGCTTGTTTGGTGCAGGAATTTATGGCCGAAGTTGAGGTGAGAGCTGCTCACAATGTGTTGGAAGCATGTGCTCAAACAGATACGATGGAAAAGGTCGTTTTCACATCCTCTGTAACTGCTGTAGTATGGAACGAAGGTCGCAACACAGCTTCATCCGATCTTGACGAAAAGAACTGGAGTGACATAAACTTCTGCAAGAAGTTTAAGGTACTAAAACATGAGTTATCATCTTTCAATTCCATGTGTTAAGTTATGTTTAGTTCTTGGATATGAAAAAAGGATTGATCCGTTGACTTTAATTTTGAGCAGTTATGGCATGCATTATCAAAGACACTAGCAGAAAAATCAGCATGGGCTCTGGCAATGGATCGTGGCATAAACATGGTGACCATTAATGGAGGGTTGTTGATGACTCCTGATATAACCATCACAAATCCTTATTTAAAAGGAGCAGCTGAGATGTATGAGGATGGTGTGTTTGTTACGGTGGATCTCAGATACATTGCGGACGCTCACATTTGTGTGTTCGAAGATATCTCATCATACGGACGATATCTGTGCTTCAAACATGTCATCAATTGCAGCCATGTTGCTGATAAGCTTGCCCAAATGCTATTACCATCCTCTGATTCTTCACCTCCTCAAAGGTTAGTAACATAATTTATGTTTTTTCTCAAAAATTAGCTTGTTCCACGTTATAATGATTAGGAATATCTGTATAGATAGGTTTAACTATTATCAGGAATAATTTTTATTTGTTTATTTTATTGATTTATTTATATGTAAATATATTCTGTCTGCAGTTCGAAGGACGCAAGAATCTACCAACAGAGAATAAGCAATAGGAAGCTGAGCAACATGATGATGGAGTTTGAGAATGATCAACTTCTGAGTAATTGAACTGTGGACTGATCATGATGAGGCAGGCTTCTGTCTTCTCTAATTTCCAGAAGTTTTGTTATGTTCAGGATCATCTATCAATAACCTCCCATTTATATTCTTTGAAAAACAAAAATAGCTTTGTTTAAACAAGTTTTCTTAGCACATGGCTCAGTAGATTTCAAGATTCTGCTTAATCTCTAACCAGAAGATGGAGGAGAGAGTTTATTATATGCTATCATTATTCATTCAGCAATTGACCTGCAAGGATAACAATTGACCTTGTTGTTCAAAGCTGTACTCAAAATTCCTGTATTGAAATTTACTTTTTTTAATAGCAGAAGTTGATAAATGAACTTTTATATCAGACTGATTGTAATCTTTAGTTCTTCTTGCCAGTTTTATCTCAACAGTAAGGAAACCGGCCACCATTTGATATAGCTTGTTGCCTAGAAGAAAGCTACCTGAAGCAGCTAGCTAGCTTTTGTTGGACTGAGATTGTTTTAAGTAATAATCAAGTTGCAAAAGAGGGGAAAAAACTAGAAAAATAAATAAAAAGAAAGCCAAGGCTAACTAGAAAATGTGTGCTGATAAGTATATAGATTTAATATTTTTATTTATTTTATGGGATATATATATATATATATATATATATATATATATATATATATATATATCTGAAAACAGGACTTACTTTTATGGGAGAACTATTGCTGCAAAGGTAAGCAGAAAAATCGGGGACATGACTTTAAGCAATGTTTAATGATAAAAAACCATATTGTACAAAAGCTTTTTTATTTTTTTTGGCAAAAAAGAAGAAAAAAGCATTTAATATATCATGCAAATTAAATGACAAAAATGACATGGTAATAGATCGAAATCACAGGAGAACCAACGTTAATACCAAAACAAAGAAAGGGCAAGATAGTAAATTTGACTACTAACGACGTAGCCTCACGAGAATTCAAAAAATCCATGGATCTTTACTTATAAGATGTTTATTGCAAATGAAAACTATTCAGTACATACTCTTAATAGGAGGAGTTAAAAAAAATTATTCATTGCATACAAGAATTTTGGATTGGGAATTACAACTTTGTAAGAAAAATATGCTTCTGGTAAAGCAAATCCTCTTTGTTCAAGGTATGATTCAAGGAATGAAGCTTATTTTTTAGCCTCTGCAACCTGAAACCACCAGATATTTTGTGATCATCTTTACTGCTCTCTGAAGTTAGAATGCTGTTCGTTCGGCCTAAAAGAAAAAAGAGTTGGAATGCTTTTCCATGTCACTGAATCTACTAAGGCTTTGCTTGAGCTTCAACCACAGCATGCACGCATTCATAATTGCTAAAAGCCAATTGGTAAACTAGACATTTTCTCCCATAGAACATCAAGCAATTACGATCATTTGTGGAGGCACTTGTCAGAAAGATGTTTGAGAACATGGAGAAGAGTAATCACTATACAATTAATGCTATCAACAAGTGGGTGGAATAAGTAAAAATGGATTTTTTTTTCAAGCATTTTGACATGATTTGAATTTTGGATTCATCACTGTTACGAAGATTTTATTGTTTATTACTTTCGATCAAACAAAATTAGTTTTAAACAGTAAAATAAATAAAAATACATGTGATTATACATGGTAAGAATATAACCATCCAGCAAAGCTTTTATGACAACAAACAGGCACCCACCTCATACTAAACATGCAAAAAGCAATATGCATTGAGTTGACGAAGAACCAGACAGTTGAACATGGTGACTCACAGGATCAGGATGACAGTCTGCGCTGTGGCTACCGCCAACTACACAAGTCCAGCTACCATACCATCCTCCCTTGTACAAACCAACCCTGCGATGCGATGTAAGGAGTGAACGACTGTCTGACCAGACCAGAGCAGAGCAGAGCAGCTGAATGCCATGTCTCCTAAGCAAGAAAGAGAAAGTGGCAATTAGAGAAGAAAGGTATGTGGTATGGGCCGTAATGGGCCAAGCAGCAACTCGAGAGAGTCTTCCTGTTGGTAAATAGTACAGCAATCTTTTGGGTGAACTGATAATGGCTTGGCTCAGTTTGCAAGTTGTTCTTAATTTAACAATAATAGATGTTCAAACTTTGGTTTTTAACCAAATTAATTAATCAAAATTAATTAAAAATTTAATCAAAATATAAAAAATTAAAATATATGAAAGCTAAAAATATTTTTAATATTCGAAATTTTGTTGATGTTTTAAATTTAATGATGTTAGAGTTTTTAACTTCATACTTGAGTATTAAAATATTTTGTTGAATGATATTATTTACCTTGTTTCAAAAATGATAAATTAATAATTTAACTTAAATGTATTTTATTATTCTGAATAATTCAATTTTAAACTGAATTTAATTCAATTTAATTAATTTCGAAGTTAAATAACAAAATAAAAATAATTAGTTCAATTATGTTTGATTTTAATGAATTTGATTCGAAATTATTCAAATGGACCAAATGAACATCTCTAACGATAATAAGTTCAATTCGTATTAACAAATCAATTTTTTTATTAATGTTAATTTCAGATATATATATAACTTTTAATTTAAATTTTATTTAAAAAAGAATTTTAATTTCTAATCTATTATTGTACTCATTCATCTTATGATCCATTTGTAATTGATTCATCTTGTAATATTTTTTTCATTTGAAAACAATTAATTCATATTTAAATTTTTTTGTGCACATGAATATATATCAGATTATTATCGAATATATTTATTGCAGTTAATTTTTAGACTCCATGAATAGGAGAAAGATAATAGTCATAACGTCTAGGTCCTTGTACCTAACCGCTAGACTTTAAAATTCTAGGAGTCGCCACCAACCATTCTACCTAGGTGTGATTGGTCACCTATTCATAACTATGGACAAGGTTAAGTCTACATTCAAAAATTCTAGGTTCGGGAGTACGGTTACATGTGGAAAAGGATTAGCACCCCCACAATGCCCATCTAAGATGGTACCATTTTAGCCTTAAATTATTCTAAGTTTGTCTTAAAATTTTATTTCTACCCTTTCTAACCCTTTTTAATTTTATTTCTTAATTTTATTTTATTTATTTGTTCTTTTTATTTATTTTATCTTTGTTGGGAAAATGAATATTGATTGTTTTTTTTTATTGAAACCACCTTCAGATTCTCCATTACTCTGGCAATAATCTAAAGGAACTTCTCACCTAGAAAATTCTTAGATGTTGCTTACTCGCAATCACCCTAAGACTTCCATCATCGGGACAACCTTTACCCATATTCATTATTTAATCTTTTTAAATTATTGTTATTATTAATTATTATCTCTTGAATTTTTTATTTTATTTATATTATTTAAAATAAATGTTGATTATTTTTCACAACTTCTAATTAAATCATCCATTACTTTGGAAAAATTTAAAAGGAAACTTTTACCTAGAAATTCCTTAAGTGCTGCTTACTTGCAATCACCTTAAGGATTTCATCCTCGGATAATCACCATTTATTTGTTTATTTATTTACTAAATTTAATATAATTATTGTTTTTTTTACATAAGTGGTGATTTTTTAAAAATATCCTATTAAACTATCCATTACTCTGGAAAAATTTAATAAGATATTCATGCCTAGAAAGCCCTTAAGTGCTGCTTACTTGCAGTCACCTTAAGGTTTTCATCATCGGATAATCACCACTTATTATATTTATTTATTTATTTACTAATTTTTATTATCCTAAAGAGTTCTACTATTGCTTCCTAAATAGTCATATTTTTTAAAATCAAAAGTCTTGTCCTGTAAATCTTCAAACAAATCACATCATTTAATTAAATCTTAATTACACTTGTAAATTATCATACAAATAAATCAAGTCGTACAAATACAAATAATATTTATTAACGTGCAAATTATTAAATCAATCAACATATAAATAGTTATGAAATCAGTATGCCAATTAACGTGCAAACCAAAGTCTATTTGTCAAATCAAATTAAAAATTATCCTTCAATTATCAAATTATTAGTATTTAAATAATTATCCACTTTCACTTTGTTAAGGTATTAAATCCAAGTTATCAAATCACATTATTAAATTATTAAACTAACTATTAGCAACTTACTTAGCCAATTAGTCAGCCAATTATTAAAATAAGAAGTGAAAGAAAAACCTGGAAAACCTGGAACCTTCTCTTTGACTTTGTCGAGTAAGTGGAGTTAGCTGAGATAGTGGAAAAGCGATGAAGGGCACAGCAGCAGCGATCAACGATGACCGGGCCAATAGCGTGATGACCTGGGCGATAACTAATGCGACGCAAGGAATGAGCGGCTTTGGACGATCAAAAACGGTGTAGCGGTGCAAGCAAGACAGATCCGAATCGTCAACGGGCAAGGGAGTTAGAGCGACGATTATGTTTGCTGACAGTGGTGCTGATCAGCTCAAGACAAGCAGCAACTCAATGTCACTAATGCAAGGAGAATGAAGCGGCAGTAATGTAGGGAGCAAAACCAGCAAATCGACAATGGCTTGGTGGTGAACTATGATGGGTGCAAGCTTGGACCGTGATGGACGAAGTTTAATGGCTGTGTAAGTGGTGATGATAGGTATCGGTTGTATTGAAGATAGGTTGAATATTCTCCAGTGACCTACCCCTTTCTCCGGTCTCTCTCTATTCTTTTGTAAGCATGGAGTTAGTGGTTTAATAGAACTAAAATTCTGTTAGATTTGTTTTCCCTCCTTTTTCTTAAATCCTAATTATCTCAAAATTAATCTAATGTTAATTAAATAATCCTATCCTAATTCCAATCAAATATTAATCTTAATTAATTTTTTTTAAATAATCTAAAATAATATCCTATCCTAAAAATATTTTAATTTATAATTATCTAATAAATCCTAACCTATATTACTATTTATCTTATATTAATAAAATTATTCTAATCTATTAAATATTTCTAATTTAAATAATCCTAATAATATTAATCCTAATTTTCTAGATGTTAATTCAAAATGTCAATTCAAAATTTACAAATTATTATTTTTTTACAATAATACAACCCGGACAAAATGAGGTGTTTACAATAATGACACATACTCTTTAAGAAATATTAAAATAAAAAATAAAATATAGTATATATCACTATCTTAACCCTTGATAGTATGTTAGATAATAATATGTCATTAAATTAAATGTTCAAATGTTCATTATAAAATTCAAGAGTATGTATTACCATCTTAATCCCTAATAATAATATTCATTAAATTAAATGTTCAAATGTTTACGCAATCAAAAGTCGATGTCATTATCTTTTTTTCTTTGGTAGAAAGTATTGCACAAAAATTTGATTTTTTTTGATAATTTTTTATCCCAAATTACTTTTACGGTACTATTTGTAGTATGTAGTAAATACGGTTGGCTTATTGGATTAAGTTGAAAAAAACAACTGATGATTTTTTGTTTTTCATTAAAAAAAATAATTCACTCAATAGTTTTTACTCTCATTTGTAAACATGCATCATTGCCTTGTATTGCCTGAATGTGAAGGAAAAAGGACCGATAGGTGATTTAATCCTCCAAACATTTGAAAATGAATCAAATGACTTGGTCCCAACATCAACATGTAAATAAAAAGAAAGCACACTGCAGTAGAGGGAAATTGCATTAATTATAACGACTTGGTTTGTTGAATATCATTGATAGTGTATCACCAACTAGAATTAAATGTTACAAGCTTGGCATGCTTTTTGCCTAAATGGGTCTTTAGTTTCTACTTTCAAATGGCATCTGCCCCTATCTTTTGACCCTTTGAATTCAACCTCCCTCCTATTTTTCTTCCTTTTTGTGGGCTAGTGTCAGAACTCACAAGGACCACCAGGCAGCAGTTCATGGAAAAAGGTCAAAAAAAAGAAAAAAAAAAGAAGAAGAAAACCATTACCATTGCACAGTTCAAACTGTGGTTCTCCTCCCCACATGCTATAGCTTCTTAATAAGTCAAATTTTTACCACGGGGTAATTTTTATAAAAAGAGGTTCCTTAGGTCAAATAATTCCTGGTCTAAACTTGCTGCATGAATTCTTCTTGGGATTCTTATAAAACTATAAAATCCTAAAATGATCCCCACAAATTCTCAAGTCTTGAGAAAAAAGTTAGATCACCATTTTCCTTCTCTTGATTATGTAAATTAGTCTTTTTTTTCCCCATTAAGTTTTATGTCTCCCTCATCTTGAATACATCACATTACAGACCAACAATCATAATGTCAACACCCTTGTTTCATGGATGAACACAATCTTTTACATTAAGAAAGCATATCCATTTGGATGTTGGAACAATCATTACTCCAAATTGTATTAGCTATTTGAACAACAACCAATATTTGCGGCCATTTGCAGCTCCCATACCTTGACAAGTGGAGAAAAAAAAGTTTCACTGTTCTAGTTTTGATCTCATTCTTCCCTGCGAATTGGGATAATGGAATGTTTCATGTTTGATTCAGAGTATTTTGGTAGAATAAACATCAAGTTTACCGGTGAAAGCCTTCAATTACTGTAACATTAACCCTTAGTTCTCATCATCTATTCCACGCTTGGATGCTACATTCTACTGTTGATCACTTAAAAAGAGAGGGTATTTTCTCAGAAAACTGGAAGTTTCAACTTTGAATTAACCGCATAGCAAGATCAATCAGCAACGCAGATTTTTTTTCTGATGCCGAAGAGAACTAAGGGCATATAAGGTATGATTCAGTTTTATATCACAAACTGGTTGAGGTAACATAATAATCCTGCACATTCCTTTAAATAGTGATTGCGATTTAAACATGACATGTAAAACTAAGTTTAAAATTGAATGAATGCACAACACTACAGTTTCCTTGTAAAACGTAAAGAAAGCACAGTGAAATACAACTTAGGTAACCACGATTTTTCATGAATTTTAGATATGAAGAACAAACCAAAAAAATATAAGAATTATCACCATCACATATAAGATACCATCCAACATTGAGTCAAATTTAAAATTTTTAGAAGAGAAAAAAATTCAAGTAACTAAACATGATACAAGCCTCTTCAATTTTAAACCTATTGAGCATTTGAAGCAAAACAAATGAAGCAAACACATTCAGCTGGAAGATATTATCCAATATACCTGCCCGCTTGTCGGGCCAAGTCATGCCATGGCTGATTTCTATACCTACTTCTGGTTGCTACTTCCCTTTTTCTTCAGTAGGCTCCCAAATTTACGGAGTAAAGGCTTCTTCTTTTTGTGCTGCTGCTGCTTTGATGGTGAGTTTCCACCATCTTCAACATTTTCTGTGGAACCATTTATCTGATCAAAGCCCTCACTACCCTCCACCTTTGATTCAACTTCCTCCTCAAAGGATTCTTGCTCAGGTTCTCTTGCTGGTGAAAATTCTTTCTTTTCAATTTTGCAGCTCTCCCACATTTTGAATTCAACTTCAACTGAGTCATCCTCTTTTCCTTTCGTATCTTCCTTCACTCGTCCATTCACATTCTCCACTTTGGCACCATCTGCTTGAAGAACCTCATCTTTTGAGCCATCATTTACCTCTAGAGAAATTTCATTTTTGGTCTCCCCGGGATGTTCTGATGGGAGCCCTAACTTGGGCTTCTCTTCACTTCCATGTCCATTCTCTTCCGAGAATTCAACCACCTTAGGCAGCATATCATAGTCCTTCTCACTGTCAGTTAGCTCACCATTTTCCTCATGTTGCTTTTTTATTGTAGCTTCTTCCAACAAGTTAGACAACTCCTCAACTTTTTTAAGAGAAGCAGCTTCCCTAGCTTGGAGTTCCTCATTTTCTTGAATGACACTCTGCAGTTTGGTTTCTTTATCCAACAAACTCTCCTTCAATTTCATGCTCTCAGTCTTGACCTCCTTTAAAGCTTCTTGCAGATAAATCACCTCAGATTCAACTTCCTTTAGGCTCTCCGTCAACTGAGCTTCTTCCTCCTTAGATGCAGAAGCTTCTTCCTCAGATTGTTTCAGCAAATTCACCAGCCTATTAATTTCTTTTTCCAGACAAGAGTTTTCTTCTTCCGATTTTTTTACACAATCTACTAAATGTAGTTCTTTTTGTTCGCACTCAGTTTTCGAATTCTGGTATTCATTCTTGGACTGTTCAATGGTATCTGTAAGAATATCAATCTCATTTTTTGCATCATCAAGCATGGTTTCATACTTCTCATTTGTTGCTTTCAGGACCAATCGTAGATCTTCTAACTGGGTCTCATAACTTTCATGCTCGGTTTTACTGGATAATAGCTTCTCCTTAGCCTCCCTAGCTTCTGCAGAAACTTCATGTAAGGCTGAAGCTAAGCTTTCCATTGCTTTCTTGCTCTTCTCTTCCTCATCCCTAGAATTTTCTAACTCATTAATGAGTTTGTTTTTCTCTTCTAAAAGAGTTTGAACACTGGAAGCTGCAAGCTTCTCATTCTTTAAAGCTTGGGTCTTTTCTTCCTTCACTGTTTCTAACTCAGACTTCAGAGATTCAACCAGTTCTGTCACTTCTGCAGTTTCTTCCCTAGCAATATTAATACGATGTTCTGATTCATCAAGATCCCCTCTTTGTCCACCAATTGTCATTTCCAATAATCCCACCTTCTCTTTAAGAGCAGCAATTTCAGATTCTGCATCATGCAATGAATCATTGTTGCTCTCTAATTGTTTCATGACTGAGTTGAGAGATTCTGATGCACATCTTTCCAACTTCTTTGCTTCCTCAATCTGCATTTCTAATTCTTCAACTCTATTTTTCAATTCCTCTACTACATTGCGTGCATAAGATTCAGCCATTCTTGCAGTTTCTAGATCAACATTAAGTTGTTCAATGAAAGCCTCTTTTTCCATCAGCTTCTCCTCATGGGTCTTTGCTTTCACAAGTTGTTGTTTTAATGATTCTATCTTTTCCTCCAGCTTTAACACCATTTCCTTGTTTTCATTAGCCTCTGTTTCATGCTTCGAATCAATCAAGGACTTCAACCGAACCAATTCAGCTGAAAGAATCTCCACCTTCTCAGCATGGATTTCAGCAATCTTGGTTGCATCATCAGCATGGCTCAGTGCTTGGTTTTTTGCATCACAAGTCATGGCTAGCTCCTGCTTCACCCTTTGAAGCTCCTGAGTCGTTGAGAGAAGAGCAGCCACATCCAAAGCATGCTGGTTCCTCACAGATTCAATTTCTTTCTGCCACTCTTCATCTTTCTTCTGAGCAGCTTCAAGTCCTGCCTGTTCCAACTCAACAGCTCTGAACTTCTCAATCTCAGAGCTCTCTTCAGCTCGCTTTTGTGCAACCAAAGCCTCTCTAAGCTTTTCATTTGCTTCTTCAGCTGCTTTCTGTGCTTCTTTCAGTTCATCAATTGCTTGTTCCTTCTCTTTCTCAATCAATGATATTTGCTCCTTTGCTTTCTTCAAATCCTCCTGAACCAAGTTCAATTGAGCCTGCAATTCTGATCCCTTACCCACCCGTGTTTGCGGTTTCTGAAAATCAAACCCAACCAATAATGCAAATGAAATTCCATAGTTTCATAATTAAAATAGTAGATGCATGTTTGATTCTCTTTCCGGAAACCAGTTTTCCTCTCCAAACATCAAAGGATATAAAATGTTTCAGAACTCACTTTATTCTCCTAAAAGTCAAAATAAAACTTCTTTTTCTAAAAATTTCTTGAAACACAACAAATTATCCAGAAACATCAAGAAAAACTTTCCCTACTTCAGCATCCTCTAAACAAGAATCCCATGTCAATAATTCCCTTTTAACTTTCAATTTTCCTGTGAGTGAGAAAATTACTTCTTGTACCAAAAAATATTTATAATAAGATGAAATGCAGTAACATTTCGCAGCACTGACTAAAAACTTACTTCAGGTGGCGTGGCAACCTTTGGTGATCTACGATCAATTGCAGGCTTCGAGTTAAGGGATGATCGTGGGGATCGCTCCACTGAATGGCGAGTACTCTGCAAGGGAGAGGGTGAATCAGGTTCTGATTTAGCCAGTCCCCTGCTTACTTTACTTGCCACTCTAGGTGTTGCTGGTGAAACCTTGCTAGGAGTTTCAGACAAACTAGATCTGTTTAAATGTTCAAAGTGTCATATTTTGAACATAAGATCAAAGTGCCATCATTTAAAACATGCAACGCAAAGAATATAAACAAATTCATGAGGAAATCAAATTAAAGATGGATCTATGTCCAATATGGCAACATTTCTGGCATAATTTAGCAAGATCAAATTAGTCTATAAATTCATACATGTATAGATATGCATTTCAAATAAAACATTCGGAAATTGAGAGAAATAATCTTGAGATAATATCCAACACCAGAAGCAAAAGATTTAAGAAGAAACACTCGTAAAATATGGCCTGGATTGTGAATACAGGAAAATTAAGTAAAATCCATTTGAAAAAGAGAATCAAAGAACAAAATTGACAAAGAAAGGTGAGCACTTGAGTGGAAAAAAGTAGGGTGGCAAAGGGAGAGAGACTGAGTGTTCAAATTTCAAATTACAAGGAAAAAAAAAACCCGCAACCCCTAAAAAACCATAGAAAAAGAAAACAGATCCAAATACTCCCAGAGTTTAATATAAAAAAATCAAAATAAAAGAAAATAAAAACAAGAAACAAGCAGTTGAACACAGAAACAAAAAAAACCCAAGTCAGATCTAGTCTAAAATTAAAGAATTGAAGACGAAAGCTTGAAATATAGAGAAAAAAATTGGAAAAAAAAAATGAGTGCAACTTACTTGGATTTAGCAGACATGTTGATAATGAGAAGAAGCAGCTAGCTGAAGAATTCCTTTGTCTTTAACAAGGAAAGAGAAGAGAGGAACTTGGATAAAGCTGCTGCTAGCTAAAATGCTGACATTTTGAAAGAAGAGAATGAAAACTGTAATGTTGAATGTAACAGATGAACCTTTACTCTACCAAGATTAGAAAGAGAGAGAAAAAAACCGGCTCTTTTCCTTTTTCTTCTACAATCCAACTACAAGACTAAAGAAGAAACAAAGAACAAGAAGTTGAAGCAAAAAATAAGCTTAGCAAATCAAATTATGTTGGTTGGGATTTCTTGTCTCCAGAGTGACCACAACATGAAAGAACACAACACAACGCATAGCTTGAAACTTTTGTCTTTCTTTTTTCTACTTTGTTTCTTTTTAGGTGAGAGGGGAAGCGAGGAAGTTACAGAAATAACCCTGGGTTGTTTCTTTGGACTGTCAAAGATGCAAGTAGTTACTTTTTCAGAGACTCAAAGAGACCTCAAAATACTCTAACTAGTACCTACCGATGGCCAAAGCCTACCCTGCTTTTTCTTCATGGAGGGAGACAGTTTGGAGGGGAGGCTGGGTCAAAGTCATGGTGGTTTCATTTAAAAAAAAAAAAATGAAATTGAAGTATGTCCCACTCCACTTTAAATTTCCACTTTATTTACCTTCTATTTTGGAAAAGGAGTTAATTTGTCTGGCATTTTCATTTCTTGTTAATAGAATAAGAGTTTTTTTCTTGGTACATAAAGTAAGAACATTTTTAATGCTATATTATTTTCATTTATTTTTCAAGGGGTTAAATTTGATTTTTTATAAAATATATATTATAAGAGAGGTTACATTTATCTTCGTAATCAAATATTATATTCGTAAATTAATTAAATCAATCAAATAAATTGGTATCTAATTTGGATATTTGGTGGAGACATTTTTTATTTCATTTAACATCTTTTTCTTATTTTTAAGCCAAGATTTTATGGTTAAATATGCAATTTTATTCATATTTAATGAGGTATCCGATATTTATTAGAACGAAACAAATATGATAACAAATTTCGAAAATAAAAAGAAATAATATCATTGAATATGAAAACGGATAATACAACAGTCAGTCCATACCATCCAACCCTAGCTGACGTTGATACAAATGCCAGGAAGACGAATGGGATTGAAGCCGGAATGTCATGTGCCAATGCAGCCGAGGATTGGTGCCTTGTGCCGTTGGAAGGACGACTCTGCAAGCGAAGTGGGCTCTGATGGCGCTGCAGGAGGAGGAATACAGAAAGCGATGCCTTGTTATCAAGGGGAGAGATACTATAAATCAAGAAGATGTTGAGTAAATAAGAAATGATATAACTCTTGTTTATTTATTCATCACATTCTTGGTAGCCAGATATTCCTTCCACCCAATCTTTCTTAAATAATTAAGCATTATACAACATCACCGTCGTTGAAAATGGAGGAATAATATGGTATATTATTATATAGTAATTAATTAGTAACCCTCACCCAAACCAATAATATAATAATAATAATTTATGGTTAAAAAATCACGATAATTTGACAGAAAAATGGGCCTTAGCTTGCTAAAAATATTTTAATTTTGGGTTTGTGCAACAAAAGATTAAACAATCTTCCACCTCTTTATTTATATAGTTGGCTTCTTAAAACAAAGAGATATTATTGAACTACTGAATTAAATCATTAATGGGTATACCTATGGTAAAAAAAAAAAAAAACCCTTTCTCGTGGTTATTTGATAAAATAATTTTCCTTGCTTTTCTTTCTCTTGGACGAAAATGAAATGCATGTGGCTACTCCCTTAAAGCTTAAGAAAATAACATAAAAAATTTCCCTCAAAGAAAGCCTCCTAACGATAAAGCTAGTCATTTTCATATAATGAGAAAAACGGGTTCTATTTTAAATTGATTGTCCATCACCATCAGCCACTAAAATACAATTTTAATCCACCAAAACCTCACACTGCTGAAAGCTTATTTTGGATTGCTTTAACCTAATTAAACCTTTGTCAGATAGGTTACGAGAAATGTGTGTGTATATATATGTACACACACTCGTTTTATTATGACTAATTGAAATGAGACAAAACACTTTCAAATTAAACAAAACACACTTTATAAGGAATATTTCCATTTTTAATTCTTGAGACTTAAGAACTTCTATTTGAATCAAATAATTTGAAAAGTGAAGTTCATGAGATAAGAAAGAATTACATATTTACTTTGGTGTAATATATATTATCATATTATAAAAAAAATGGATTACACACTTTACAATAAATCGATAAAAATATAGTGTCACTTCATTTGGGTTATTGATATTGATGTATGACAAATTATTCGTAAATCATAAATAGAGTTTTTAGATTTTATTGACAGAATTAACATAATAACATGTGCTTTTTACTGTATATTATAAATGAAAAAATAATTAAAAATAAAATGTGACAGTCTTTTATTTTTATAAAATTTTAAAAATTCACCATCAATGTAATAAAAAAATTCAAATTATCAATTCAAAATTAGTAGCATGATAGCACTTTGTAAAGAGAAAAAAACAATAAAATAAGATATCCCTTCATTAACTTTTTTTTTTTGGTTCACTAACTTGAATAAATGATCAATTCAACAATTATGCTAATCATGATTTGATTTAATGGCAACTCTGATAACACATATATTGGATGAAAATCTTAAAATCTAAATCTGATTCAACAGCAGCCTTCTCTTTTACCAAGCTGATAATATATATACTAATAATACTATGTACATTCAATAAGTGGGTGAAATAATTAAAATAATTAAATATAAAAATAAAAAAACTGTACAGATTTTAAAAATCGAAAAAAAAAGAAGTTTTTAAAAATAATTTTAACTCTATTTTAAAAATAACTAAATTACTAATATGACTCTATGTATATTTCTGTACTTTTTTCGCTTGAATTGTTGCTATTTAATTTGTAACGTCAAACTTAATCAAAAGTTTTATAATAATATGAATGTTAAAAATATTTATTTTAATTATCTTTCTTTTAATAGTTGATGGATGCATAAGTCCAGAAAATTAACAAGGTTTATTAAACTCAATTTCTTAAGAGATATACATTTTTTTCATTGAGCAAAATGTATAAGTGCATTACTGTCACTTAAACTTAATATTTATATACTGAGTTTATATATGATACATGAATAGTGTATAGCTTTTGTATACTGCTAATCAACCATATAATATTGTTTTATTAATGAGCAAAACTTAAAAATGTACATGTTCTTAGAAATAAATTTAAAAACTTCATTAATATTACTTGGTTGATTGATAGTCAATGCTTTATAGTCTCTATATACTGTCAATGTATTATATATAAACTCTTATATATTATTAACATTTTTTTAGATTAAGAAAGAATTTTACATAGCCAAATTCTATTTCATGTTTAGTGTCTATTAATACGGGCTGCTATGGATAAGTGTCCACTGTCCAATATCTACAAGTCTAATGGCTGTAATTGAAAACGAACATGACCTACAATTTCGTTGCTAACTAACTAAAAACCAAATATATAGACTAATAATTAGAGTATGAGCATGCACTAGCTTCTAACTTATTGCTTTGATACTATCTACCAACTTAATTGGTTGATCATTATTAGATGAATTAAATGAGGTAGATGGAACCTATAGGACCCTTTTTTTTTTTATAAAGAGATATTGCAGTTTGAAGATAAGAAAAAGTGAATGTAAGTGTTGAAATTTGAACTCTAAAATTTTTTAATACCTCGATTTAAAAGAACTTAACTCATATTTGAGACCAATATTACTTGAAACTCAGTACTTATCCAACCTATATTTCAAGTTTAATAAAAAAATATAGTAAGGTTAATCAAGTAATACAAAACTAGCTAATTAAGCTGCTTAAGTTTTCTTTGACCCGACTGTAGCTTTTATAAAATGTGTTATTCAAGTAAAATTGTTCTAAAAGTACTGTGAAGAGAAATTAAATTGGTATTTGACAAATTTTATACAAATTTTTTGTAAATTATTGAAAACTATTTAATGAAAATTTTGGATAACATTAATAAATGTAAAATAAAATAATAAACTTTATTAAATTGAAACACAAGTTTTTTAAATGAAACAAATAAATAAAATAAATACTTTTGCTAATTAAAATAAAAAATAATTAAAATTAATATAAAATTGAACAAAATAAATAAATTGATCTGAAATAATATAATATAATACTCTTTATAATTTTGTGAATTATTGAAGAGTAAAGTGAAAAATATACAAAAATTTACTAAATACATGCTATTAAAATTAGCATTTCTTGAAAAAGTTTGATTTATAACTTTAGCAAAAAGCTCAAACTTACTTTTCGCATAAGCTTAAAATTTTAAAATTTTGATAACTAAGCATTTGATTTTTGATTTTAAAGTAAATAAATTCTTCTATAAGCTGTGACAAACATACACATGCACTTAGGTTGGTTGAACTTTAACTTTTCCAAGGCTGTCAATATAAAATTCTAAATTAAGTTTAAAACAATTTTGAAACATTTCAAAATTCAATCCCCAAGGGGCATTTAAATCTAAATGGTTAGAACTTTAAACTTCATTATAAATATTAAGGTTTAAGGAATAGAGGTGAATTTAAATTTGTAAATCAAGAAAAAAGATTTATTTTTTATGTAATGCAAAATTGATAAATTCTCTAATTAAGGGCAAAGTTTATATTTGATACACCTTTAATGTATAAATTTATGCATTATCGATGAATCATAATATTTCACCTCATTGATTCATAAATTTTAAAATAAAAATTCTTAAAAATAAATATTATGAAAATTTATTAATTAAGTATCATGATATATTTTGATGACGGTAAGATTAATAATTAACAGTGCATCAAATATAAATTTCTTAAAAAATTATCAAACATCTCTTCCAATATTATGTTAATCAAGAAGAACTTTGATGAACATGGTTAAAACAGGATACCGACCTCCAAATTTGACGTTAGGTAAAGATCTACCGTATTAATCTCCTAATAGAGATAAGATGAAATATATATATATATATATATATATGTATATATGGATTTTATCAATATACTATCAGCAAAAATTTTAGACTCCACAAATAAGATTAACAAAATGACACATATCCCATTTATTTATATATTAACAGTATAGTAATTTTTACATGGAGTATGACATGGTAAACGATGTTGAGTTTCATTTCAAATTTGAAAAAGAGCAACCTTTTTTGTATGGTGGGGAAGCTGACTAGCAACCAACAAAGCTTTTCCCCTATTTTCTTATGGTTGGGGGCGTTTTGATTGAATTTATTAGGTGGGACTTTATCTTAAAGAAGTTGTAACCCGAAATCTCATCTCCACCCTTTGTAATTATTGATTGGTTTCCACGTTCATCGCATACTACTCTCGCACGACTTCCTCTTTTGCTCTTTTTTCCTTTTTTTTTTGGGTAATTTTGTAACTTAAGATTCTTATTATCTCGGGAATTTCAGTTAGTCCTATAAATGTAATTTTGTGAATTTAAGCTAAAAATGATGTCTTTGCTGCATTTAAGAACGTTTGTTAATGTCATTGTCTCATATCTTCTTAGCCCATTATTGAAGGTTTAATTAATTGGGTCCACCAATATTTCAGAGCTTGATATACAATAATGCAACTGTTAGTTTTGATAATTTTAATTTTCTTATAACTATCAAAAAAAAATCCTATTGGGTATTTGAGAGTAGAAATTGATTTTGAATAGTTCCATCAAATATTCAATTTAATGATTTTGCATATTTTAGATATTCAAAGAATCAGGTTCGAATTTTTATCCGTTGTATAAACAAAATGATTTTGAATCCTTAATTGTTCAAACGCTTTGAATTATTGAATTTATAGACCTTTTCTTTCAACATTTAGGGCTGGTCAATTTTAATTTATCAAGTATATATACTTTGCTTTAAATTGTAACCAAATGCTAAAAGGAAAAAAAATCATATCAATGTGAACTTCTTTATTATTCAAATGTTTGTTGTAAAGAAGCTATATTTTCATGTAGTATGGTTTAGTGAAGATGTACTATAACTTTGTGTCGGCTGAACTTCATTAATTTTGTAACCATAGATTCATCATACATTCATACTAAACAATAATTACAATATATATATATATATATATATATATATATATATATATATGTCAATAATGAACGTAATTTCCTCATACTTGGAACTTACAAGGAGAAGCTCAGAGCCTCAGAAGCATAGACTTATAAATACGAGAAAGCAGAGGTTTTTGAAAAATACGATTTAAGTATAAATACAGACACATTCTCTTTTCAAATTGATCTATAAAAAATTTATAAAAGAGGGAAAAGAAGCCACTTCTAACCACCCTTTGAACTCTGGTTTGAAATGTATTATTAACAATTAATAGATAAAAGGACAAATGATAAAAATTGTAAAACGAGTTGCAAAAGGCATTTTCCCTCCTATCAACAGTCATTCATCGAAATTAACATTTACGAATCAGATTAATTTAACAATTTGTAAAAGTAATTGTTGAAAATGAAAGATTAAAAATTATCTTAATGACAAAAAATTTATATTCATATACATTGTTGTCGAGAATATATATATATATATATATATATATATATATTTGCCGTTAAATATGCATATTTTGATTATGATTATAATTTTTATGTTACGTAAAATGTTATGATTTGAGTGAAAATTTTTTTATCGAATTCAATTGAACTATGAAATTATATTTTACCTTAAGTGGATTGTAAATCCAAAAGAATGATGATCCTAGCTTTTGCATTGCAAATTTGTTTTTACCACACAATGATTCACAAGGAAGCTGCGGGGGACAATCCATGTAGTTGGTAACCTTTCCACATCTATGCTAAGTGGCAGGTTGCAAGGGGATAAGAATTGCAATTCTTCTTTCTTTTTTATTTTTTGCTAAAGAGCAAGACAATGTTGTGTTCGTGAAGTAGATGACAAATATTAATCATTATTTTGATTTAGCCCAAATCACACGGTACATTGGATTTGGATGTTAGCCTTGTTGGTTAAAATTTCTCCGTGTTTCAAGCAATCAATCTAGAGGAAGTGAGAATAAGATTGCTTAGGTTTAACTAGAACATTCATCACCAACAACTGGTTGGCGTAGGTGGCAAGCGGCCCTCGTTCCTTAAGCAAGGACAGGGTTCGAATCTTGACTTGTGTATGGAGTGTCAGTGTTGGGAGGGGGACAAGCCTAACCACGCTCTGCTTCTCCCGACTCCGGAATAGTCACCGAAGGTGAAAACCGGAGGGTTTCGACCAAAAAACTAGAACATTCATCTTCTAATTTTTTTTTAATTGATAAAAGAGGGAGTTGAATTCAAATTTTCATTTATGAGTCATACATATATCATTAAGTTAAATATTTATTTACAAATTTTTTCCTTTAATGATTTTAATCACATAAGACGGTGGTTTTTTTCGTAAAAAGGTTACAATATCAGAATAATTGTAAGAGATTGTAGAATTTTTTAATTTGATCTTCAAATCTAATTTAAATTCATCTTTTAATAAAATTACATGAACTGATTATAAATTGGATCCTGATTTCATATAAAGATGATTTTCTAATATAGATAACATAATAGATTTATGTGTAGTTAAGGATTCTCTATATGCATTGAGGGGTCTTCGTCCCCATAAAATTTAAAATACATATATATATTTATAGTAAATAAATTTAAATTAGTACCTTAAAATTAAAATTGTTATTTTTAGTTTCATAATTTAATTACATACATTAATTGCTGATGAGGTTTTGGTTTAGTGGTAAGAAAAAAGTTCTAAAACATTGAAGTTTCAGGTTTATCAAAAAAATTTTTTTTGTTACAAGAAGAATATTAAATAATTAAAGATGAGATGATTGAATTTGAATAATCAAAATTATTTATTCATCGAATATAATATTTTAATTATAATTGTAATTGTGAATGAAAATGAATCCTTTAAAAAAAATTACCTGCATTAATTTTAGAACAGTTAAAATTACATTGTTATTTGTTACTTTATTGTACTTACCAATCATTACTTCTAAATTTTTAAAATCAAAACAGTTGTTAGAAATTTTAAATCACAATAACGGAAATTTAACAAAAATCAAATCAAAACAAATCAAATCGCCAACTAAACACTAAACGCGTATTTCTTCTTTTCTTTTAACTAAAATTTAGAATGCACCTCATCAGTAAAACGTATAATTTTTTTCAGTGAGGATTAATTTTGTAAGAACTCAAACTCCAATCTAAACGAATTACCAGACATATAGTTTTTATTTTAAATTTTATAATGATATGAAATTTATTTTTGTATATAAAAATAAGGAAAAATTGAAACCTTAAACCTCAAGTATTTAAGAAGGAGTAGCAATTACTTTCATAATGTTTTCGATTTTCCACATACCATCATCCTAATTAATTAATAATGATCAAAATTATTTTATTCATATACGGTCGCTTTCTGTTCAATTATTGATGCCGTACCCAAGTCCCAGAACATGTTTTTTAGACTTTCTTTCATGTTTCTAAAATCAAAATGCAAGAGACCAAAAGTCTAAAAATTTTCAAATGAATTAATGGCTTATAAGGGAATATACAAACAAATTATTTCCTAAAAAGAATTTTTAGAAAATATGTATCAATGTAAAGTAACATCCGAGGTTCTCGACCAGCTAAAAAGACAAATTTAATGACTTCATCCATTAATAGTTTTGTTAAAATTGAATTCATGATGACAAGCGTTGATACAAACAATCATGTTTTTATTTTTAAAATATAAAAATTTTGTAAATTTGATATTTAAATCTCAATTTTTCATACAAAATTCAAAATCTCCATTGTAAAAAATAAAAATTGAACCCACAATTGAAAACAAAAGTCGACTAAAAAAGAAAAAAGTAAGTGAAAAAAAAGGCAAGTGTTGCTGACTGATGTTAGCAATCAAGTAACCTGAAAGCTGTGGTCCTTGCCAAACATGATGGTTTCAGCAATCTCTGTGTTTCATGTTCTTATACCAAAACAAAACCACCCCCCTCCCCCACCCGCAAAAAAAAAAAAAATCAATGTTCTGTCTAATTAGAATTGGGAATTGTCAAGGTTTCACTTATCTCAGCGAAAAACCTCAATTAAAAAATAATTAAGCTTCAAAATCAGGCCTGCCATTTCATAAATGGCCTGGTGGGAGTCCTTTGGCATCAATATTAGTTCCATTTTTTGCCTATTTAAATTAATAAACTAAGTTTTGTGATTCAACTAACTTATATAATAAATAAGAAACATGAAATCACATGAGAAACATATAGAGAAGAGAGATTTTGCGAAGCTTTTTTCATGCTTAATTAATAAAGGGTTTGAATTGATATAATTTGGTTAGGATGTATTAATAATCCTCTGGACATGAATAATGTTTCATTATGTATGGTCCATTTGATGGGTCCCCCGTAAATCAATTGGTCTAATGGTTGGTGGTCCATATTGTACTTTTCTGCTATTTTCTTTTTCATTTTGTGCTTTTTTTTAATCAACTAAAAATTATTAAAAACCATATAAGCTTCAAAGTGAAGAACAGTTATTTTTATCATAGAAGGGTTTGAATTTGGTTTTAAACGAAAAAAATAAATTTATTTATCATTGAATTAAATTTCGAATTCAATTAACTTGAATCTAAACTATTATGAATAAAAGGACTAGTTAGCTAATATCATCTAGAGGTGGTAAAAGCTAGCCTGAGCTCGAAAACCCGTTCAAACCCGTCCGAGACCAAACTCGGACCAATCTGAATGACCAAAAAAGTCAAAGACTTGAAACTGAAAAAATCTAAAATAAAAAAAATCTGAAATTGAAAAAGCCTAAAATGGAAAAAACACAAACCCAACACAACCTGAACTCGATATGATCCAAAATCGAAATTGATCTGATCTGAGACTCATTAAAAATCAAATTTATAACCCAAAAAACTCAAGTTATAATTATATGATTATTATTTAAAAATAAATAAATAATTGGTACACTTTTTTAATTAAAAAGTTTAAAAATTTGAAAATAATTATTATTTATTATACAATTATATCAATCATGTATTACCAGCAAAATAAATATTGAATCTTTTTAAATCTATTATTAAATAAAATTAATTCAAAACACCATAATATATGATATCTAATAATCTTTAATAATATACTTATTGTATTTATAATAATAATAAATATATTATTAATTTAACATTTGATTTTATTATAAAAATCATTTTAACATTTTATTATTTTTATTTTATAATAAAAATTTAATTTTAATACAATAATAAATCAAATATATAAAACAATTATATAATTTCAATATTTGTTTGAAACTTTGAATTTGATATTTTGTGCAACACATTAAGAATATTATTAAGAAAATTAAATTTAAACTATATATTCTTAAAGTTTCAAGTGTAGAAAGAAATTAAATTTACATTAAAAAAAAACTCAATCTTAAAATTAAAATTTAAGTTTTTAAAATTAGAAAAAGTTAAGTAATTAAATTAACCATACAAGTACAATTTTTTTGATAAGCTTGGACATCATTTAAAAAGAAAATTAAATCAAGCTATTGGTAGTTAATTATTTATTATATTATAATAATCTTATACACGAATAAATCAATTTATAATAATGATTTGTATATTATATTATAATAATCTTTTAAAAATAAATTATGTAATCTCTTATTGTGTAAGTATTTTTTTTATAGAATTAAGTATTTATTAAAAATAATTTATTTATTATCTATTAAATATAAAATTAAAGTGTGGATAAAAATAATAATTCTAATAGTAAATTAAAGTGTAATTTAATAATATACTAGAGCAATATTATTGTGTAAGTGGTAATTTTAATAAAATTTGATTTTTTATACTTTATTAATATTATTATAAATTATATTCAAATAACTAACATTATATTAATTAATTTAGTAATATTTACTATTTAATATTTTAATTAGACATTCGATCAATTGGTGTATTATGTTAATGTGAACATGAAAAATTAGTACTCAATTGGTGTATAGCTATATATAATATGATTATATCAAATGTTACTATTTATAATATAATGTCAATTGGTGCATATAACTTGTTTAATTCAAGGTTCTAAATTTTTAATGAGTTACTTGATTAATTAGTGTATATGAATACGATTATATTTAATGTAATAATGTTAATATTGTGATTTATGTACACACAAAAATGAAATAAATATAAAATTGAGGTAATTAATTGACCAATTATTAGGATGGCAATGGGTACCCTATAAACGGGTACCCGGCACTATTCGATCCATTTAGGTAGGGTTTAGGTAGTATATAATCGGGTTCGGGTAGTGAAATTACTACCTGTCACGGGTTTGGGTAGTTATCTTAGGGTACCCGCTACCCGAACCCGATTATAAATAATAATTAATTAATATAATATTTATATTTTCTATTTATAAATTATTTATTAGTAATGTTGTATTTAATTAAATTAAGTCAATAAATATAATTATGATTTTAACTTTAATTTATTTTTATGAGTTAAATTAAATTTATTAATTTAGTTTTTTTAATTAAGTTATTCCAAAATTGATTTTAAATTTAAAAGTCAAATTTTGACTTAATAAACTGGTAATTAACGGATTCGGGTAGTTAAATAGGTACTTTCTATTTTATAGGGTTAGGGTTCGGGTAACATAAATCAAAATAATCGGATAGTTAATAGGGTTTGGGTATTATACATATTAATCGGGTTCGGGTTTGAGTATATCAAATTTAACGGGTATCCGGCCTGTTTACATTCTTAATTATTCATAATGTTAAGTATTTTTTCAATGTATACTATAATTTTATTCAACAGTATAATTGAACAATTAGTTAACTAGTGACACGGTTAGATTTAATTTAATTACTAATTATGTTGGTATTTAAAAAACAAAACAAATGTAAAAAAAATTTCTTAAAAATTTAAAATTTCAATAAAATTTAATATAATTATAATTATATTTTATTAAAAATATAATTTAATTATTAAAAAAGCTAATAAAATAAAATGAAAAAAAAAGAAAGAAATTTATTGAACTAAGAGTGTCCAAATTCCAATGACCTAATGTCGATCCAAAAAAATATAATGATCCAATAAGTTATTGTTAAGAGTATAAAACAATTTATATAAATATTTAATTGTTTAGTGTGATTTTTTATAATTTGTTAGTTATTTATTTGTATAGCTATACTTTTAGATTTTCACTTTCTTTTAGTTTTACTATTCATATATATATATATATATAGACACATATTTGGCTCACTTAAAAAATAAATATAATTATTAATACATGTAACTATATATTTTATAACAAATATGAATGTCGCAAGAAATTAAAAAAAATAATTGTCAAGTAATAAAAACATTAAAATGTAAAAAATTTATATTTATATAAATATTTATTAAATTTTAACTTTAATTTGGTATGTCTATTATATTTTTTTAACTATATAAAATTAAATTAATTATTGCATTCAAAATTATAAAAATATTTATAACTTATAAAATCTCAAAATAATTTGACTATGCCTACTAAGCCCGTCTGGTTAAAACTGGACCAACTGAAAATAACTAAACTCTAAAATACCTGAAATCGAAAAACTCTGAAATAAAAAAAACTCGAGACCGAAAAATCCAAAACCGGAAAAAATCGAAATCGAAACAACCAAAAATCGAAATAACCTGAACCCGAATATAACCCGACTGAACCTGCTCAAACTGGTTTGTTTGCCACCTCTAATATCATTATATAGGATAAAAGAAATTTTCAAATAATTAAAAAAAACAAAGAAATTAAAGAAATTTTTTTTTTGTATTTTCATTTAGTTGGGAATATCGAAAGTTATATAGAGATCTAAATCTTCTTAATGTATTTAAAAAGGGGGGAAAAAGACACTATTCAACATCACACTTGGCATATCATGAATTTTATTGCTCGAATGTTATGGCACATGGTGATTTGTTTAAGAAGAAGCACGATTGTAGAACACATGATGTCCATGCATGTCACTCTCCCAAAAATGGTAAAAAGAAAAGAAACTGATTTGACGCATGTGAGGATGTTAATGAGGCTCATGAGTCATGCCCCTATTGAACAGTAGTTATGATTTCTTTCGACATTTCTTTTTGCTGTCATTTTGTTTAAATAATTATATCATCCTGCGTGGTATGTAATATACTAATAATATATAGTAATTATATAGTATTAATTATTAGTAAAATGTTACTGTATTAATGAGCAAAATTTAAAAAAAATACATAAACAAATTCTTAAAAATAAATTAAAAAATTTCATTGGTATTTATTTTTAGTAATTTATACATTTTTTTTAATTTTATTCATCAATGAGATAACGGTTTTTGGTTGATTGATCGTATATAAATTTTATACAATGTCAATGCATTAAATAAATAAACATATATATATATTTATAAAACTCATAAAAGCTAATAAATAAATAAATAAAGCTAATAGGTTATGTAAGTTGTTTAGATTTTTCACCTATCAGGCAGCAAAACATGTGATTCCAATAAAACTCATATAACTTAATTAACTCCCAATGTGGACAAAAATTATTTAAAGTTATTATAAGAATGGTAAGTAAATAAAATGCTGAAGCTAATATTGTTTAGCCAACTAAATCTCTATAAAGATTATGGAAAATCTGGCATTTGTGTTTGTTCTTGCTTTTGGCAATAAACAAAACCCTATACTCCAAGTTGGTTCTTATTGTTGAATTGCCAACCTAAGATATAGTAATTTTTATGACTTTTTTTTTCCTTTTTACTATTAATTATGATTTTCAACTTGCTAAAGGCAATTTCAAAAATAAATAAATAAAACAAAAGGAAAAAAAAAACAATCAACATGTTATACCACATGGCATGTTTCAACTTTCATCTCTTTGGATCCCTTTACCAGTGCCAGTAGGGATCCTTCTTCGTACAGATTGACAGGTCGCTTTAAGCTTTCTGTATTTCATTGGTGGCATTTTTCTTCTTCTTCTTGGTTGTTTTTGGGTTTTTAAAGTTAAACCACAAATGCAACACTTAAATCATATGTAAGAAAAAATTTAAAACTTTTTTCTTTATAACAGTATAATTTGTTTTTTAATATATAATGGAGTTCTCAATTTACGGAAAGAGAAAATGAAAGTATTGGAATTTGAATTTTAAATTTACAATCGCATATTACCTTCACATCTTAAAACCGAGAATATAATCATTTGAATCTATTTAATATGAATATTAAGATATTTTACCTTTATATATTGGTTGATATTAGTACACCATTAATTGCTCTTTCTAAGATGCAAGGGTGAATTATATTTGTTTATATATTTTCAGAAAACATTGTAATTTAAACCCCGATTATAATTTAAACCTTTACTCAAATGTGAATTGCGTTTATGGTTTGAGTACTCAAAGTACGTACACAGAAAGACAGAAGGGGCCCTAGGCAAACCTGCAGCTTCAGTTTTATTCATCAAAATGACAAAAAAGGTAGGGGAGTTTTAGTTCACTGAGTTGAATAATTTGGCTATAAGTATTGCAAAGTATAGCCGACAAATTAAAACACAACGTAGTTTTTGTTGAAAATTGGAATCTAGTAAAAGCAATACCATCGATGAATAAGGATAGACTTTAGCGATAAGAAAATATATAATATATTATAATGTAATCAAAAGTTTTTGTGTCAATAAAGAGAAAATGAATGGTAAAGAATCTAATTAAGATGTAATTGTGATATTTTATTTTATTTTAAGGAAAGTGACTTGCCCAACATCAATGAAAACTCTAAAATCGTTACTGTTTGAAGAGTTCTACAGTTTATTAGTTCTATCCGAAATAAGATTAATTTTAAATATTAAAATAGATAAAAATATTTATGGTTAAAAAAAAAAAACTTCTAAACATTCAAACAATAAGACAAATTTATTCATTGAGAAGACAAGCCCTAGATCATCAAAATTTCAGAATTTCCCTCCTTTTTCCCTTTTTGACATAAAAAGGGAAGAAAATCTGACATTTGTCTTCTAAAATTTGCATGGAGGTACATTTAGGCCTGAGGCACGTGCTGTCCTGCAACATTCGCAATCAATTTTAGGGCAGAACCACACATGACAAACTTAGTGAAATTCAAACCACGCCAACCCCACATTCTTGAAATCCAACAAAAAGACATAAATTAGATAGCCAATTCTCTCGTGATACATTAATGTAGGACAATACGAGGACAGTTTACATTTATATCAGGACCAGAGGCATGCAGAAATACACAGATTCTATCTTCAGAGAACATTCAGGCGAATAAAGAGACATGGAGACTGCAGGTAGTGCAGCCTAAAGTCCAAGGGTCCTCAGCCCCACAGCACTCGTAGAACTTGGCAGCATACGGCGGATCATCGGGTCTTCATTCATATAGCAAGTTGAATCAATCCAAAGAGCTGGTATACAGTAACCACCAAGCATATCTGTCATGTCACACAGTTGGGAAAAAGAGTAAAACGTGTTCAATAAACTTAAAAGAAATATTATGCTAAAAGCAAGGGTAGAGTTTCTAAACCGAGTAATTTGGTTAACTGCATAAACTCACAGAGGCACACTACAGTTTCCAGTATAGCCTCAAACACAAGGAGTCGAGCACCTTACGAGTTCTCTTCATGGCAAATATTGATCTGTCACTGTTACACAAACCCAAAATAATAAAGCATTCTAGAGTAGCCGTGACATTGTGAATTACTTTAGTCCATTTTTTTTCAACTGGAAAAGTAGACACATGCAAAAGCAATAATAATCTGTTCTAGAATATGACAGTTTGAATCACTTCTAATTCACTGTATATCAATACAAAAATGAAGGCAAGCTACCGTTCTTCTTGATCGGTAAACTGAATTCTTCCATCTACTTTGATACAATCCATTCTCCAAATGAAACTCAAACTATCATTAACTTCTTGACTATAGGCAGAAGACAGCCACTTAATTGTGCAAACTCAATCGCCAAAAGAGCAAAAAAATTTTTGAAACAGAACCAATCCATGCTAATCTAACACTTGGTTTGCACAATTAAGCTCTGTATGAAATGTAACGTACTAAGACAAACTTCTCTGTAAATAGCTAAGGAATTTCGTCAAAATAGTTAACAAGCACAGTTGACTACATGCATAATCATGTTATCATAGAGCTGAGATATATAGCTTTTCCGATCAACTTGATAGTCATAAACAAAAAAAAACCCTTGATGGTAGATAAATGGGCTTCTATGAGAAAAAAAAAAGGTTCCTAAGGTACGTAAGGTAAGATTACCAAATACCTGAAATTCAAAACATGGGTCAACACCACAATAGATGCATCTTGGATTATCGGCCTCAGATGGCCGACCACCGAACATGGGCCATCTTAGTTTATCAGTATTGCTCATACACTATCTGTTAATATATATATATATATATATATATATATATATATATATATATATATATTTATATATATGTCATAACGTTTCCTATGGCTAGGTCGCTAGACATTAAACAAATAGAGTCACCATCAATCTTTTTTAACTTAGGTGTGATTGGCCACCTAATGACTCTAAAAACTGGTCTATATTTTAAGTTTTGGGTTCAGGAGTTCATTTACGTGTAGGGAAGGTTATAGCACCCCTACAACGCCCAATATTGATACCATTTTAATCTTGTGTTATTTTAACTTAGTCTTAATTATGTGGTCTTTAAAATTTATATTTTTTTATTATTTAAATATTGAAAATTCTTTTAAGAATCCTCCATCATTCTGGATGAACTCTTAAAAAATCTTCTCACCTCAAGAGTGTTCAAGGGGTACCATTCGACTCCCTTGAAGAAGCTCCATCGTCGGAAGTATTTTAGAATTTTATTATTCCTTAATTTATTTTTATTTAATTATTTTATTACTTTTATTTATTTATTTTAAATATTATTTTATATATATTTTTAATATTTTTAGGATTTTTGGTGTTTAATATTGAGAATATCTCCTAAATTTTCCATCGTTCTGGATAAACTTAGAAAGACCTTCTGTGAAATCCCCCAATTTCATGTAATTCCTCCATAATTATAAAGTATGTTAGCTTAAATGAAAATAAGTAGATATGAGAATTATGAAGTATGAAGGATGTATGAAACATGGAAGAAGTAATGAGATGAAAGATTAAATAGTCAAGGAAATTAAATTGATGTTATAAGAATAATGGAGGTATGAGCAAAGAATTAATATCAGATTTTCATAATTTAATGAATATGAAGTTTAATGTATGAGTGATGTATGCATGATGTATGGAAGAAATAAGAAAATGAATGTCAATTAGTCAAATGATTTAATGTTGATATCAGAAAAATATTAAGAGTATGAGACAAGAAACAAAATCAGAAATTTGATTGGTTAATTAAACACATGTGGCTTATGCATGAATGGAAGAAGGAAAGGAGGAATTAAATGATGGTCAATGGGTCAAAGGGTCAAGAGAAGAATGCATGGCTGAGATTGAGGATGAGATGAGTATGCATTTAATGGAATGGCATGACTCATCACCCTCACTATCATCACCCAACGTTAGCCCCATTTCTAGCCCTTTCCCTCGTGTTCTCCAAGCTTCCAAGTCTTCCTCCATAGCTACCTTGACAAGCTACCTTATTCCTCCATCGATCTCTTTAGCTAGTTGAACGAAAATTGATCCTTGTCACTAGACTAAGTGATATCTGAAGTTTGGTGGATTGATTCCAAGTATTGGAAGAGATCTCAAAGTTTGAGATTTTGGCCACTAGCAAAAGGTAAGAAAAGAAGATGATTTAGTCAATTATGTTCATGGTATGGTGTTGTACTGAATTAGTATAACATGTTTATGGCAAATTCTTAAAGGTTTGCTTTGATATGATGATTTCAGATTTGAAGAAGAAAAGGATTAGGGTTGGTGAACCAAGTGATTTCATGTTCTCGAAGTAATCGAGGTAAGGAAATTATGTAACGGACGTAAGGCGGCTATGTCCGCATGTTTTATGATGTTATTATGTGATTTGGAATGAAACATCAGCTGATTTGTACAGGAAAAGATGCATTTTCGGACTTGTCTCCTAGTACCAATTAGGCTAGGGGCAGCCGACTGCCATAAAGGGAAGTCGACTGCCTAGAGACAACCAAAACGTCGTTTTCCGAAAACCGATGCAAACCAGTCGACTGCTATGTAAGCCAGTCGACTGCTATTTACCCAGTAAGCATTCTGTTTCAAACCAGTCGACTGCTATATGGGCCAGTCGACTGCTATTTTCCAAAAATGCATTCTGTTTGAAAACCAGTCGACTGCCTATTAGACCAGTCGACTGCTAATTTTGAAGAAGCATTCTGTTTTAAAAACAGTCGACTGCTATATGGACCAGTCGACTGCTATTTCTTAAGAAGCATTCTGTTTGAAAACCAGTCGACTGCTATATGGACCAGTCGACTGCCCTTATATGTTTTCGAAGATGAAAATATCGAAATTTTAAATAAAAATAATTTCGATAAATGAAAGAATGAAGCAGCAGCCGACTGCCCTATTAAGCCAGTCGACTGCCCTGTTTTGAAAAGAGGCTTTCTAACCTATTTTCAGAAAGTATGAAATGTCATGGCTAGAAGCTACATGGCATATGTTTTGAGATTATGCACTTTCATGTTTCTAGTAGGGGCTCTGATCAAGTCCTGAAATGATGTATGTTAAGGGCTGAGGACCATAAGTCAGGCCTCAGTTGCTACAGGGGACACCTGACTAGTGTTAACTGTAGCCACCTGCAGTTGGCCAATCTGCTTATGTTTCATGTTTGGCTAATGGAGAATTCCTGGCCCTACGGGGTACGCCACATGATTATGATGATGATGATGATGATGTAGTGCATAACTCCACAAAAGTATGAATAGTTTTTATGTTATCGAAAACTATATGTATATGCGATTTCTAAGAATAAAGAAATCGAAAGTACTTGGTTTACTTGTACAAGAAGTTTTAAAAGAAGTATATGAAGTATGTTTTCAAGAAAGTATAAGATGTTTTAAGAAAAGCATGTATGTATGTAAATGATATTTTAAAGAAGTATTTGAAACATGTTTTGAAGAAGTATACGAAACATGCTATGTTATAAAAGCATGTAAAGTATGTTTTAAAGTAAAGAAGCAAGTTTATGAAGTATGATGTTTTGAAGTATGTTATAAAGCATGATGTTTTAAAGAAAATATAAGAAGAAGAAGTATGGTGCATGTTTATATGTATGCTATATTTAAAAAGAAGCATACAAAGTATGATTTGAAGCATGATGTTTTCAAGTAAGTATGTTTGCCTACACCATCTGAAAGAAATATGCATGGTTGCAAACAATGCATGAAAGAGGTTTATAATGCATGCTTTATAATGCTTTACATGACATTATAGAGCCAAGTAGGAAAAACTAC
Organism: Heritiera fomes; assembly: GCA_032173925.1. NCBI lineage: Eukaryota > Viridiplantae > Streptophyta > Magnoliopsida > Malvales > Malvaceae > Heritiera > Heritiera fomes. Next base: position 18,330,068 of record JAPDPM010000001.1, on the reverse strand, counting down.
ATATAGAGGCATAGCACGCTCTTTTACATATTTTTCTTACTGAGCGTAAACTCACCCTTTTACGAACATTTTTCATACAGACTATCTGAAGTAATCCCTCGCTCTCGATAGAAGAGTTTACGAGTGGATCTTGAAAGTTTACCTTCGAAAGACGCTTCCCAAGTAATATAGAAGGTATACTTATGTAATTATGTAAAGTAAATTGTAATTCAGTTATGGTACAGTACAACTAACATTAATGTATATAAGATGTCGGGGATTTAAGTTAAGACGATGTATGAGATCCTGTGGAAATGGATGGTACATATATACATGTATCATTAGTCTGTTTTATTGTAATTGAATAAAATTTTATGAGCTATCAGATAATTAGCTTAAGAATAAAGGAAGAATGACACTGGATGAACTACAATCTAAATAAAGAAGGAAAAAGTTAAGTGATAAGATGAAGTGACGGGGACGTCACACCTTCTCACCTAAAAATTCTTCGATTGTTACTCATTCGTAATCGCCTCAAAGATTCCATCATCGGAATTAATTAATAATTTATTTTTTATTATTTATCATCATCTTAGAGCATAGCTTTTTATTATTATATTTTCATTTTTATTCTATTTTTATTATTCAGAGAATAAAGTATCAACTTTCATTTTGAAAATACCATTTAAATTTTTCATCATTCTGGATAAATTTAAAAGGATCCTCTCACCTAGGAATTCCTCAAGTGTTACTCATTCGCAATCGCCTTGAGAATTCTATCATCAGAAAAGTTTAACCAATTCTCAAAAATTAGTTATACCATAATTTATTATAAATTCCCTAATTTTATTTATTTTTAATCATTTTATTATTTACCTTTTTAATTATTTTTTTTTCTTACTTGGACAAATTGTTATCTTATTTACTTATCTTTGAAATTTTATCTATTCTCCTGATTCTTTGTTATTTATTATTTTTTATTAGTCTTATATACTTCTATATTTCATTGTTATTTTTTAATCTCTTTATTATAAAGAAAAGCAATTTACACTATTAAGTACATCATTAATAACGAGAATCACATGACAACATAGAAATAAAGTAAGAAAGCTTACCTTGATAATGGGCACTCAGGCTGACGTGGGTTACTCTTGGATTTGTTGGGCAATAAGCAACACTTTTAAACCCAATAACAATCTTAAAAAATAAGGGAACTACTCTTGAAAACCAGAAAAACGCTGCTGTCCGAACTTCATACGACCACCACCAATCGCCGATCCTTAGTTCTTTTTCACAACCGCACGCTGCTGGCCACAATCCAATATTGCCTCGTCCCTGCTTCCACTGGAAAATATCAGAGCCTTGATGCCGCTGTCAGTCTAGAAACAACAAAGGATATCGCTGCCAGTCTGATACTTGCCGTAGGTGTTGTCCTCACTGTGTGGAATTTTCCTGATGTTTGTTGCCTTGTGTATTTTTTTATTTTCTTTGAAAATTGTTGTCCCCCAAGTTATGGGGTTTAACCCTTTTTTATAGTCATAAATTTATTAGAGTCCTAATACAATTAAACCTATCCTATTAATTATCTCTTATTTTTAACATTTTATCTATTTAATTCTTATGTTAATCATAATCTAACTCTATCAACTTTAACACCTAAATAATTATCCTAAAAAATCTAATTATCCTATCCTAAAATTAATTTTATTTTCTTTTCTTATCTCTTCTTCTTTTCTTTATTTATCATTCCTAAATCCTATTTTAACTTTAATTTACTAATTAATGTTAATTCTAAACCTAAAAATTCTAATTTAATTCTAGCCTAATTCTAAATTGTTAAATTAAAATATAATGTCACCCAGTCCAATTAATTATTTTTACAAATTAAGATTCCGGACAAAATAAGGTGTCTACAGCTGCCACTCTTTGTACATTTTCTGAAAATCAGGAATTGTGCAAAGACAATTAGACAACTATTTTGTCCGGATTTTTTTTATTTTTTGTTTTTTTTCTTTTTTTACAAAATATTTACAATTTTTTAGAAACATTTAGTTCCTCTCACCAGAGGCTGTAAGACTTTGAAACATAACCTTACGCTTCTCTCACCATAGGCATTGGAACTTTGGAAAAATAACCTTGTGCTCCTCTCACTAGAGGCATTGAAACTTTGAAACATAACCTTGTGCTCCTCTCACCAGAGGCATTGGAACTTTGAAAAATAACCTCGTGCTCCCCTCACCAGAGGCATTGGAACTTTGGAAAAATAACCTTGTGCTCCTCTCACCAGAGGCATTGAAACTTTGAAAAATAACCTTGTACTCTTCTCACCAAAGGCATTGGAACTTTGGAAAAATAACCTTGTGTTCCTCTCACTAGAGGCATTGAAACTTTGAAAAAAATAACCTTGTGCTCCTCTCACTAGAGGCATTGATACTTTGAAACATAACCTTGTGCTCCTTTCACCGGAGGCATTGATACTTTGAAAAATAACCTTGCGCTCCTCTCACCAGAGGCGTTGGAACTTTGAAAAATAACCTTGTGCTCCTCTCACCAGAGGCAGTGAAACTTTGAAACATAACCTTGTGCTCCTCTCACCAGAAGCATTGATACTTTGAAACATAACCTTGTGCTCCTCTCACCAGAGGCATTGATACTTTGAAACATAACCTTGTGTTCCTCTCACCAGAGGCATTGATACTTTGAAAGATAACTTTGTGCTCCTCTCACCAGAGGCGTTGGAACTTTGAAAAATAACCTTGTGCTCCTCTCACCAAAGGCATTGGATCTTTGAAAAATAACCTTGTGCTCCTTTCACCAGAGGCATTGGAACTTTGAAACATAACCTTGTGCTCCTCTCACCAGAGGCATTGATACTTTGAAACATAACCTTGTGCTCCTCTCACCAGAGGCATTGATACTTTGAAAAATAACCTTATGCTCCTCTCACAAGAGGCATTGGAACTTGGAAAAATAACCTTGTTTTTTTATTCACCAATATACCAATTCCAATAGTCTTGAAACCACAACATGGCATAGGATTCAACATTTCATTTTCAAGAATTTTGACATCTCGAGTTCTTATCAATTTCCTTCAATGTATGCACATAAATAATGTAAATGTGAATGTATGTGTCAAATAATGCAAATGCTCATGCAACACTGACTTCCTTTTAATGCTAATGTGAAAGTAATGAGATTAAACAATCCTATCATGAAGTGAATGCCTATAACCTGAATGTATGATGCGAAATGTAATGAAAATTTTTAGTTAGAATTTTCATTTTAATGTCCTCTAAGATTAACCCCCACATTCCAATTTCCATTCTTCCACTATTCTTGCCCCACTCGAGATCAGTATCATACTGCTATTGAATTAATCTTTATCTTTCATGTTTTTGCCCCAAGTAATGTTGGCAATCATCATCCCTTTGTATTTCCTTCAATGTAATGCAAACACCCTCTTTTTTTCTTTAAAGACCCTATAGTACGTTATTCAATTTCAATTAGAACAAAAGCAAGATGAATAAGATAAGAACACGATGGTATATTTATTCGAACAAGGTATATTTATTCGAATAATAAGTGAACATTTTCAAGAATTGATAGGGATAAGTACAAAAGCAATGACTAGTGAGTTACAAATAATGAATATCCAGACAACTACAAACCCATCATCACAGAATTTTGCTTTGGAAGCCTCGTTAGTAGATGTCTATAATCTTCCAAGAACCTTTAGATCAGAACTTTGCCCCCTTCACTATGAGACATTCCTCTTTTCAATCTTTGGCCCAATTATTCTTTTTTGTTCAAGTCGCCTTTTCAAGTTTTCAACTTGAAATTTCTTTTTTGTTTTTTCCTTTTTTTTGAATTCAAGCCGCCTTTTCAGGTTTTTAACTTGAAATTTCTTTTTTTGTTTTTTTTCTTTTTCTTTTTTTTTTTGAATTCAAGCCGCCTTTTCAGGTTTTCAACTTGGATTCTCTCTTCCTTTTTTTTTTTTGAAATCAAGCTGCCTTTTTAGGTTTTCAACTTGAATTCTTTTTTCTCTTCAGGCATAGTATTTCTTCACTGCATCTGAATTTATTGGATTTGGTAAATCATCTCCGTCCATTTCACTAAGTAACAATGCCCCTCCTGAAAAAGCTTTCTTCACCACATAAGGGCTTTCCCAATTTGGCACCCATTTTCCACGAGGATCTGGCTGATTTGGTAGAATTTTCTTTGATACCAATTCTCTTTCTTAAAGATGTCTAGGACGAACTTTCTTATCATGAGCTCGCATCATCCTCTTTTGATACAATTGCCCGTGACAAAGAGCCTTAAACCTTTTTTCTTCGATCAAATTTAATTGTTCATAACGACAACTGACCCATTCAGCTTCTTCTAATTCAACTTCCATCAATACTCGTAATGACGAGATTTCTACCTCGATAGGTAATACTGCTTCCATTCCTTATACCAATGAAAATGGGGTGGCTCCAGTAGATGTACGAATTGAAGTGCGATAAGCATGCAAGGCAAATGGTAATTTCTCATGCCAATCCCTATATGTTTCTGTCATCTTGCTAACGATCTTCTTTATATTCTTATTAGTTGCCTCTACTGCTCCATTCATCTTCGGACGATATGGTGCTGAATTGTGGTGTTTTGAACTGACTGCACACTTCTTCTATCATTGTGTTATTCAGATTAAGTGCATTGTCTGAGATGATTCTTTATGAAAGACCATATCGACATATTATCTCTTTCTTGATAAACCTACACACCACGACTTTTGTCACATTAGCATACGAAGTTGCCTCTACCCATTTTGTGAAATAATCAATGACCACAAAGATGAAACGGTGTCCATTCGAAACTTTTGGCGTAATAGGGCCAATGACATCCATACCCCACATAGAGAAAGGCCAAGGAGTTGCCATTACATGCAACGGCAACGGAGGAGCATGCATCTTGTCTGCATATATTTGGCATTTATGGCACCTTCTAGCATACTTAATACAATCACCTTCCATAGTCATCCAATAATAACCTGCCCTCATAATTTGTTTAGCCATTCTCTGACCGTTAGCATGGGTCCCACAAACTCCTTCATGAACTTCTTCAAGAATTCTTCTTGTTTCAACAGCATCTACACACCTCAAAAGCACTTGATCTCTTCCTTTTTTGTACAAGACTTCACCATCTAACAAGAAATTCATTGCCAGTCTTCTCAATGTTCTCTTATCATTTTCAGAGATCGAATCTGGGTATTGTTGATATTTCAAATATCTCAAAATATCATAATACCATGGTTTTCCGTCAACTTCCTCTTCAACATTGCAACAATGTGCAGGAGACTCTTGTATCCTTAGCTTAATGGGATAAATTTCGGCATTGGGGTTTACTTTGAACATTGCAGCTAAGGTGGCTAAAGTATCGGCCATTTGGTTCTCTTCTTGAGGTAAATGATTAAATTGAATTTCCTCAAACTGTTCAACCAACTTACCTATGAAGTCACGGTAGAGAAGTAACTTCGAGTCTCTTGTTTCCCATTCTTTTCGCAATTGGTAGATTACTAAAGTTGAATCACCATAGACCTCTCTCTTTTTTATTTTCTTTTCAATTGTAGCCTGAAGCCCCATGACACAAGCTTCGCATTCTGCCACGTTATTGGTGCAGTTGAAATTCAATCTTGCAGTGAATGGGCATTGATTTCCTTTTGGGGATATCAAGACAACTCCAATGCCATGCCCCAAGGCATTTGATGCACCATCAAAGTACATTTTCCATGTATCCTTTTCTACTTGATCCTTATTAATTTGCATGATAGCCATTAAGTCTTCATCTGGGAAGTCAAACTTTATGGGCTCATAATCTTCTAAAGCTCGTTCTGCAAGGAATTCTGCAATGGCACTCCCTTTGATGTCTTTCTGTGACACGTACACAATATCATATTCAGAAAGCAATACTTGCCATCTTGTTATTCTTCCAGATAGAGAAGGCTTCTTGAATATGTACTTGACAAGATCTAATTTTGCGATCAACCAAGTGGTATGATACAACATGTATTGTCTGAGTCTATGAGCTGCCCAGGCCAACGCACAACACATCTTTTCCAAGGATGAATACTTGGATTCAGAGTTAGTAAACTTTTTGCTCAAGTAATAAATAACCCTTTCTTTTCTACTTGTAGCATCATGTTGCGCCAGTACACATCCCATTGATTTTTCATGCACTGTTAAGTAAAGGATGAGAGGCTTCCCTAGAACAGGTGGGACCAATACTGGTGGTCTTGAGAGATACTCCTTAATCTTATCAAAAGCTGCCTGACAGTCTTTATCCCAATCCCCCTTATCATTCTTTCGTAGGAGTTTGAAAATTGGATCATACTTGGCCGTTAATTGAGAAATGAAACGGGCAATGTAATTCAATCTTCCAAGAAAACCTCTTATTTCTTTTTGAGTACGTGGTGGAGGCAAGTTTTGAATAGCACGTATTTTGTCTGGGTCTACCTCAATGCCTTTTTCACTGACAATAAATCCCAACAATTTTCCAGAAGTTGCTCCAAACGTGCACTTAGCGGGGTTCAACTTGAGTTGAAACTTTCTCAATCTTTCAAATAACTTCTTGAGATTGACCACATGATCTTCTTCTTTATGGGATTTGGCAATCATATCATCCACATATACTTCTATCTCCTTGTGCATCATATCGTGGAATAAAGTCACCATAGCTCTTTGATAGGTTGCCCTCGTATTCTTCAATCCAAATGGCATGACTTTGTAACAGAAAGTTCCCCACATTGTAATGAATGTAGTTTTCTCCATATCATCTTTATCCATCTTGATTTGATTGTAACCTGAAAAACCATCCATGAAAGAGAATAAGGAGTACCTAGCAGTATTATCAACCAAAATATCGATATGTGGCAATGGAAAGTTGTCTTTTGGGCTAGCCCGATTCAAATCCCTGTAATCAACGCACATTCGTACTTTCCCATCTTTTTTCGGAACAGGGACAATGTTTGCCACCCTTTGGGGGTATCTTGCCACTTATAGAAAACCAGCATCAAATTGCTTTTTAACTTCTTCTTTTATCTTCAAAAGCATGTCTGGCTTCATTCTTCTTAACTTTTGTTGAACTGGTTTACATTCTGGTTTCAAGGGTAATTTATGCCCCACAATGTCTGTGTCTAAACCGGGCATGTCTTGATATGACCATGCAAATACATCCTGGAACTCATGGAGCAAATTCACCAGATTCTTTCTTGTAAAAGATGAGATGGAAGTTCTGATCTTAACTTCTTTCTTGACTTCTTCATCCCCTAAATTGATGACCTCAGTAGATTCCTTATGAGGCATGATTTGTTTTTCTTCTTGCTATACTAATCTCAATAGATCGGGAGGCAAAGCATAATCATCAGAATTCTCATCTTCATTAAGTTCACCCATACAACTAGACCTCTCAAAATCAAATCCTGGATCATCATTATAATTGTCTGTGTATTCATCATTTGTACACCTGGCATTGGGCAAAAAATAGGAAAATATAGAGAAGTGTATAGGTAAAAAGAAACAAATGCAAAAGAAAGAGGAAAAAAATATGGAAAGAGATATGAGCAAATGTATCATGCTTTTATTTTATTGAAATTGAATAAACGCCCTACATAAGATCTCTAATGCTTTTGGGCATAAGCACTGAGAAAGGATTTATTGCATTACTTTGAAGAAGAGTTATAGATGGTAAGGATCTCAATAACACTCAAATTCTTCAACTCAAAACCTGGTGGGCAAGGGTGTATTTCCAACATCTTGGTGCTCTCTCCAATTTCTTCTTTATGTACCATTTGGATAGAAAGTTCTTCAAAAGCCTTTTGCAATGCGGAATTACTTACTCTAGGATAGACATATCCTGCTGAACGGAAGGTATCATACAATGGAGGGAATACCATCGATTTAGTTTCCAGATCTTCCTCGTTAAAAGTAGCCATTCTTTTCTTCCTCTTTTCTTCGACAAACCTCTTCATCTGAAACCCTTTCGGTTTGTAACCTAAACCAAACATATCTTTCTTCATGATGACCTTCACCGGCATCTTGATTCCTTGCAGCCTCTTCCCCAAGCCTGACCTAGCACGACATCCTTTTCCTACCATTTGAAAAACACCTGCTTTAGTAACCCTAGACAATCGTGGCACAAGCACAGTAGATCCTTCTCCTACAAAAGTTGCATTGACTAACTCCAAAGACCTGAAAGAACATTCAACGGCATCTTCTGCAATTTCCACATAGGGTGTTGACAAAAAGGTTGTGGCAATCATATCCTTTTCAGCATTCACAGTCATTAAGTGTTCATCCATGACGAATTTAATCTTTTGATGCAAAGTTGAAGGGACTGCACCAGCTTGATGAATCCATGGTCTTCCTAAAAGGCAATTATACGAGGGAGTGATATCCATCACTATGAACTTAATGTTGAATACATGTGGCCCAATCTCGATAGGCAATTCAATCTCTCCTATTATCTCTCGACGAGTACCATCAAAAGCTTTGACTATCGTGTGGCTTCTTCTCATGTGAGACTTATCAACTGGTAACTTAGACAGAGTAGCCATTGGCATTACATTAAGAGCTGAGCCCTTATCAATAAGGACCCGTGGTAGGATATGATCTTTACATTTGGTAGTTATATGCAAAGCCTTGGTGCTACCTCTTCCATCCGGAGGAATCTCACCATCACTAAATGAGATAAAATTATCAGCCGTGATATTTCCCACCAATCTATCTAACTTTTCTACCAAAATGTTATGTGCCACGTGTGCTTCATTGAGTACTTTTAGCAAGGCATTCCTATGTGGCTCTGAATTTAGCAATAAAGAGAGCATTGTTATGCGAGCCAGTAGCTTATTCAGTTGCTCTACAACACTATACTCACTATGCCTGATGAATTTTAGGAATTCACAAGCCTCCCTTTCTGTCACGGGTTGCTTAAGTTCTGCAGGTATTACTGTCTTTTCTTTGTCATCCTTCAACGGAACCTCTTCAACCTCTTTCCCTTTCTATGACATCAGCATTTGGGGTGTATAACAACGCCCACTACGGGTCATCCCACCTTCACTTGTTACATTCCCAAACATTGCAGCACTATCAATGTCTGATGCATTTTAGGTTACAATACTGCAATTATAGTTCCATGGAACTGCTTTATTATCTTTATATGGGAATGGTTTTGGAACTTTGATGGTGACTTTGGGAAACATTGGAGTAGTATTAAGTGCTGGCTTCTTCTTATAAAATATGGTCACTAGCTCTATTCCTTCAAAAAGGTGATCTTTTTTTGAATCTTCTGCCATGGCAACAACTGCATCTTCCTCCATTTCCTTATAAAATTCTATTGTACCCTCATTCATCATTATCTGTACCTTCTCTCAAAATTGAATGGTATGTCCAACTGATTATCCATGATATTTGCAAAAGGTTTCCTCACCCTTCTCTCCTTCAACTCCCAATCCCATATTAGTAGGTTGAATCATCTTTGCTTTTGTCATTGCATTCAATTCCTTTTCCATTGGTGTCTTGACTTCATTGATGCTACCCTTAACCAAGCACATTTTTCCTTCAATAATAGCATTGACTTTTCCTCCATGATCCGGTAAAGGATTCCCAACTACATTTGGTTCTTTTTCAACATCGAAGTTCAAAATTCCTGCTTTTATGAGATCACGAACTTTGAACTTTAGCCCTGTGCAATTTTCTGTCGAATGACCAGCAATCCCATAATGATAATCACAATGAGCATTAGGATCATACCATTTAGGAAAAGGAGGTTTAAATGGCTCAATGTGGACTGGTGCTATTAGGCGTTTTTCAATGAGTTGGGGTAGCAATTCAGTGTAGGTTATTGGGATGGGATCAAATTGGTATTTGTTTTGATTATTCCAAGACCTTCCTGGGTTATGGCCTGAATTGTTGGCTTGGTATTGTGTTTGTGGAGTGAATGGGGTTATTGGACGATAGGTTGGAGGTTGGGACATCGATTGGTGAGGGTAAGGATTTTGGGATACTGGTTGGTAAGAGTAGGGGCTTTGTGATATATTATTGCTAGTAGGGTAAGAATTGTAGTTGGATCTAGCATGGTAAGAAATATTACTTGGTTGCCTACTTCCAAAGCTGATGTTGTTGGCCTCCCCTTCTTTCTTCTTGGAGTTTGCCTTTTCCTGAAACTTGGAGCATCGCTTGCTTCAATCCTCCCATTTCTTATTGCATTTTCAATCATTTCTCCTACTACTACTAAATCTGCAAAGTATTTTGTTGCATTGCCAACAAGCCTCTCATAATATGGTGTTCGAAGCGAATTAATGAACAACATGGTCGTCTTTTTTTCTGTGAGAGGTAGGTAGACTTAGGTAGCCATGTCTCTCCATCTCTGTGCATATTCCTTAAAGCCTTCGCTCGACTTCTTTTCCATATTCTGAAGAGATAACCTATCTGGGGCCATATCCACTACATGTTTATACTGAGCTTTAAAAGCTTTAGCCAAATCTCTCCAAGAGCGAATTCACTATTTATTGAGTTGAACATACCATCCAGCTACAGATCTTGTCAAACTATCTTGGAAGCAATGGATTAGTAACTTTTCATTGTTCGTATACCCAGCCATTTTTCTATAGAACATTGTGATGTGAGTCACAGGGCATGTCGTTCCATCATATTTTGAAAATTCAGGAACTTTAAATTTTGGCAAAATCACCAAATCAGGAATTAGACTCAGTTCACTTGCATCAATGCAATCAAAATTATCTTTCCCTTCTATGGCCTTCAACCTTTCTTCTAACAAATCATATTTAAGCTGAATTTCTTTATCTTCTAGAGGTTCAGAAGTTTTTCTTCTCAGCTTTTCCTGTTCCAAAGGATCGTCTAGATTTGGAACATATAAAGGGTTCACAAAGCCTCCTCTAAGGTTTGATTCCACTTGAGCTTGATCTCTTTGTTGCCCTATAGGAATAAATGGTTGCTCTACAGCTGATGGATGACCTTGAATAGTTACGCCATGAGAATTCTGTGGCGGGGTAAACCTCGGTGGATAAACTGGTTCAGCACTGAATTCATGAGACCCGCCTTCATCTTTTGAGGGGGATGTTTCGACAACAGCTTCACCAATCGCCGATCCCTAGTTCTTTTTCACAATCGCACGCTGCTGGCCACAATCCAATATTGCCTCGTCCCTGCTTCCACCGGAAAATATCAGAGCCTTGATGCCGCTGTCAGTCTAGAAACAACAAAGGATATCGCTGCCAGTCTGATACTTGCTGTGGGTGTTGTCCTTACTGTGTGGAATTTTCCTGATGTTTGCTGCCTTGTGTATTTTTTTATTTTCTCTGAAAATTGTTGTCCCCCAAGTTATGGGGTTTAACCCTTTTTTATAGTCATAAATTTATTAGAGTCCTAATACAATTAAACCTATCCTATTAATTATCTCTTATTTTTAATATTTTATCTATTTAATTCTTATGTTAATCATAATCTAACTCTATCAACTTTAATATTAACCTAAATAATTATCCTAAAAAATCTAATTATCCTATCCTAAAATTAATTTTATTTTCTTTTCTTATCTCTTTTTCTTTTCTTTATTTATCATTCCTAAATCCTATTTTAACTTTAATTTACTAATTAATGTTAATTCTAAGCCTAAAAATTCTAATTTAATTCTAGCCTAATTCTAAATTGTTAAATTAAAATATAATGTCACCCAGTCCAATTAATTATTTTTACAAATTAAGACTCCGGATAAAATAAGGTGTCTACAATATATATATATATATATATATTTTAATATTAACAAACATGAGAAATCAAGTATTTTGAGTGATAGCAAGGACTTTGAATCGATGAAAAGAAGAGGAATAAACCTTATAAATGTAATATTTTCAGCATCATCTATTTTTTTGCTTTTCCAATTTTTTTTGGATGAACTTTATTTGTTTGCTATTTTAAACAAGATGATTGAAATAAGGATTCATGTATAGATATTAGTGAAAATAACAGTTAGTAGTTGTAAGGAGTTTCGTTAGTTAGATCAGTTAGTAACTAACATAACTGTATAGCATTGGAAGATGAGATTTCAGAACAACTACTATATAAATGTATTCAACATCACAGTACAATAATTGAGTTAAAATGAATAAATTCTTTTCAGTTCCTAATCTTCTCTTCTATATTCTCTATTATTCTCTATTTCATTCTTCTTGATTTCTTATCTGCTTTGTCTACAAAACCTCACATGGTATCAAAGCCAGAAATGGAAAGTGGTATGGCAGTCTTGAAAGGCTCATCTTCTTCATGTGCTGTGTGGAATCCGAGTTTCGATCATTACATTGTCAGCTTACACATACCTCTTCTTTACCAGCAAATGAGTCTTCCTATCCTTCTGATCAATCAAACTCTTCCACACAGAGTAATGACCAATCTTCTATGTTAGGACCACCTCCAATCCCTACAACTAATCAACACCTTATGACAACTAGATCTAAAGCTGGGATTTTCAAGCCTAAAATATAAATGGCTAATCTTGACTGCAATGAACCAGTTACTGTTAAACAGGCTCTTCAACATAGTAAATGGAGTTAAGCAGTGCACGAGGAGTATAATGCCTTGCTGAAGAGTAAAACATGGTCACTGGTTCCTTGTCCTTCACACAGGTCTATAGTTGGTTGTAAGTGGGTTTTTAAGCTCAAGAAAAACTCAGATGGATCTGTTGCTCGATATAAGGCAAGGCGGTTGCAAAAGGCTATCTTCAACAACCTAAGATTGACCTTGGAGAGGCATTCAGTCCTGTTGTTAAGCCTACTACAATCAGGGTGATTCTTACTCTTGTCTTGTCTGAGGGATGGTGCATCAAGCAAATAGATGGAAACAATGCATTCTTGAATGGCATTCTTAAAGAATAGGTGCATATGCAGCAACCACCAGGCTTTGAGGTTCAAGATAGCAATCAGAAGCTTGTATGTAAGCTACACAAAGCTTTATATGGGTTGAAACAGGCTCCTCGAGCATGGTATGACAAACTACAATCTTTTCTCTATTAACAAGGCTTTGTATGCTGATGATATCATTATCACTGGTAACTCTACTACTGAAGTTGAAAAGCTTATTCATAGTCTAGACAATGCATTTTCACTCAAAGACCTTGGGTCTTTGAATTTTTTTTCTTGGTATTGAGGTGAAGCATTTACCTACTGGAATTTTGTTATCTTAAACCAAGTACATCAAAGACTTATTGCTGAAGTTCAAGATGTTAGAGCCTAATCCTTTACCTACACCAATGGTAAGCTCACTTAGACTGTCTTCTCTTGAAGGGTTACCTGTAGAGGATCCTCAACAATATAGAAGTACAGTTAGGGCTTTGCAATATGTGATTGTTACAAGGCCAGAGATTTCTTACAATGTTAGCAAAGTTTCTCAGTATATACATCGGCCCTTAGACACACATTGGAAAGCAGTCAAACAAATTTTTAGGTACCTTTGTTGTACACTGGATCATGGTATTTTGCTTCAGCCCTCTCCAGTTCTTACCTTAACAAGTTTTACTGATACAGATTGGGCAGCTGATCCTGATGATAAAAGATCGATTTCAGGCTATTGTGTGTTTTTAGGATCTAACATTATATTATGGAGTTTAAAGAAGCAAACTACATTCTCTAGATCGAGCACAGAAGCTGAGTTTAGGAGTTTGGCTAATCTTACAGTAGAAATCACATGGCTCCATTCTCTCTTGTTTGAAATTGGAGTCATGCTTTCTGTTAGGCCACATGTTTGGTGTGACAATTTGTCCATAGTAGCATTAGCTGCCAACCCTATTCAACATACAAGGACCAAGCACATGGAGCTGGATATGTTCTTTGTTAGGGAGAAAGTTCTTCAAAAGCAGCTCACCATTAGTCACCTACCAGCATATGACCAAGTTGCTGATATTCTGAGTAAACCTCTTTTCTTATCTAATTTTCTTAGACTTGGATCCAAGCTTACAGTACAAGGACCAAAGAGAGCTGAACTTGCAGGGGAGCATTGTGGAAGAAGTTTGGGAAAGAGAGAGAGTTGAACTTGCAGGGGAGTACTAGTGAAAAGAATAGTTAGGAGTTAGGAGTTATGTTAGTTAGATCAGTTAGTAACTAACATAACGACATAGCATTGAAAGATGAGATTTTAGAACAACTACTATATAAATGTATTCAATATCATAGTATAATAATCAAGTTACAACCAATGCACTCTTCTCAGTTCTTCCTAATCTTCTCTTCTGTGTTCTCTCTTATTCTCTATTTCTGTCTTTTTGATTTCTATCTGCTATGTCTACAAACCCTCACAATAGACAAGCATGCATGTAAAAGAGCGTACTATATCACTATATGCAGTTTTTTCCTGCTTGGCTCTATAATGTCATGTAAAATCATTATAAAGCATATGCCATATATATCTTTTGCAAATATCAAATACAAGTAAATCCATCTCTTTCAAATATTTCCACAGATCTCAAATCTCGTGAAATCAAATATGCAAGTACAAATAGCTTCAATTACTTTAAAATAGATGGGAGACAATCAATTCCCAATAGGATTCATGCACTAAATAATTCTCATAATGGATACAGCAAATATATCCCGTAAGAGATAATCCAAGAGAGATCTCATAAGGATACCACAAATATATCCCGTAAGGGATAATCCTGAGAGATATCAATTAAGTGGCGTACCCACGTATGGGCCAGGGATCCTCCCCAAGGCCGAACAAGTAAGAGACTCATGGCCATTGTCTATAGCCCATAGTGCTCATTAGTCAGGTGCCTTACTGCGGGTCTAAGGGCTGGACTAGAGCTCCTCAGTTAAGTACAAGTAACAAATAATGTGCATGCTCTTTCAAGAGATTCATAATCTCCAAAACCTTATTCATATAGCTTTTAGCAAATACAAATATCCTTTCTTGAAATAGGTTTTCAAAACCTTCTTTTCAAATGGGCAGTCAACTGGTCCCAAATAGCAGTCGACTAGTTTTGAAATAGAATGTTTCCCGAGAAAAGGCAGTCGATTGGCCCCTTAGGCAGTCGGTTGGTTTTGAAACAAAATGCTTTTTAGCAAATAGCAGTCGACTGTCCCATAGAGCAGTCGACTGTTTTTGAAACAGAATGCTTCTGGAAGAAAAGCAGTCGACTGGCATCCTTAGTAGTCGACTGGTTTGAAACAGAATACTTTCTGGAAATTGGCAGTCGACTGGCTTACATAGCAGTCGACTGGTTTGTCTCGGTTTTCAGAAAACTCCGCTTTGGTTGTCTCTAGGCAGTCGGTTGCTTCTAGCCTAATTGGTACTAAGAGTAGGGCCCAAAATGTTCCTTTTTCTTGCAATTGAACCAGCTTATACTTCTCTCCAAGACAGTTAAAAATACATTAAAACCATGCGGACATAGTCACCCTACGTTCGTTACATAAATTCCTTACCTCAAATAGCAAATAAATCTCCAAGCTTGGTTGCACCAACCCTTGTCCTTTTTCACTTCTTCAAAGCTGCATAATTTCATACAATTAAACTTCAATAAATACACTCCACCAATTCCATACAACTCCAAACTATCCATAAAATAAACTAAAACCATTTCTTCTCTTACCTTTGCTAGTGACCAATTTTTCAGGATTTCTAGATCTCCTTACTCACTTGGTTCCAGCCTTTCATATTAAAGGTATGGCTTAAGCTAGCAACAAGGATCGTTTTTCGTTAAGTGAACTTAACGAATCGATAGCATGAGTGGTGGTTTGTCAAGGGAGTTGGAATTGGAAACTTGAAGGAAATGGAAGAAACGAGAGGGATGGGAGAAATGGTGCTATCATGGGGTGATGAGGATGATGGTGAGTCATGCCATGGCATTTAATGCCAGTTAATGCATGATTATCATCTCAGCCATTGACCACCTCCTTTGACCCTTTGACCATTTGACCCTCAATTGCTTTAATTCCACTTATGTCCCCATATCTCATCCATATATCAGAAATTCATATTTATTCAATTAATCCAAGTTGGAAAACTATACAAGTATGGGAAAATTACAGGAATTTGGGGATTTCACATTCTTCCCACCTTAAAGAATTTGGTCCTCCAAATTCAAATAAGGTTATGCTTCAAACAATTCCAGGTACTTCTCTTTCATCAAGCTCTCTAACTCCCGTGTAGCTTCTTCCGTCGTATGGTATTGTCAGAGAACTTTAACTAATGGGATCATCTAAGACCTCAATACTTTGTCTTTTCTATCCAAAATCCGAATCGGCTTCTCCACATAACTCATGTCTTCCCAAATCTCCAAAGGTTCATATTCAATGACATGAGATGGATCCGGATTATACTTTCAAAGCATCGACACATGAAAGACATTGTGTACTCCCGATAACTCTGGAGGTAGTACCAACCTATAAGCCACATCTCTAACACGATCTAGGATCTCAAATGGTCCGATGTAGTGAGGACTCAGCTTACCTCGTCGGCCAAATCTCATGATCCCTTTGGATGGAGAAACTTTCAAGAACACATAGTCTCCAACCAAAAACTCAAGTGGCCTCTGTCGAGCATCCGCATAACTCTTTTGTCGACTCTAAGCTGTCTTGAGTCTTTGACAAATCATCTTAACATCCTCAGAGGCTTGCTTGACTAAATCTGGAGTTAACAACTTGCGCTAACCCACTTCTTCCCACCCAATTGGAGACCGGCACCTTCTACCATATAAAGCCTCATATGGTGCAATCCCGATGCTTTCATGGTAGCTATTGTTATACGCAAACTTAGCCAATGGTAGATGGTCGTCCCATGAACCTTTAAAGTCCAAAGCACAAGCTCTCAACATATCCTCGAGCGTCTAAATAGTGCGCTCGGACTGCCAATCAGTCTGCGGATGAAAAGCTGTGCTAAAATTCAACTAAGATCCCATGGCTTCCTGAAAATGTTTCCAAAAATGAGAAGTAAACCAGGAATCTCCATTGGACGTAATGCTCATCGGAACACTGTGTAGTCTGACGACTTCTCTCACATGTAAGTCTGCCAAAGCGCTAAGTGTATCCGTAGACTTCATAGGTAGGAAGTGAGCTGACTTAGTTAACCGATCCACAACTACCCAGACACCATCATGATTCCTCTTGGTCCTGGGCAATCCCATAATGAAGTCCATCATAATGTGTTCCCATTTCCACATGGGTATAGGTAGAGGGTGTAACAATCCTGCTGGTCTTTGGTGCTCTACCTTAACCTGTTGACATGTGAGACATTTTGCTACAAGCTCTGCTATGTCTCTCTTCATGCCAGTCCACCAATACACCTTGCGAAGATTGTGATAGATCTTCATATTTTCTGGGTGTAATGTGTACTTAGTGGAGTGTGCTTCTATCAAGATTAGCTTCTTCAACTCTTTATCATTAGGAACATATATACGATTGTTAAACCTCAAAATTCCATCACTACCGATATCAAACTTCGAGAGCGTACCTGATCGGATTTCATCCATAGCCTCAATGCACTGGACATCCCTCTGAGCAACCCGGTTTCTATCCATCAATTCTGGCTCAATCCTCAAACTTGGTATCATCCCATTTTGCTTAAGAGGTGTAACACGTAAGCTGAGGCTTGCAAACTGCTCAAACAACTCATACTCTCGAATCATCATATAAGCCACTATGCTCACATGCTTACGGCTCAGAGCATCTGCCACCACATTGGCTTTCCCCGGGTGGTACAAGATCTCACAATCATAATCCTTTAAGAGCTCGAGCCATCTTCTTTGCCTCATGTTTAATTCTCTTTGAGAGAACAAATATTTTAGACTTTTATGATCCTTAAAAATCTGAAATCTCTCACCATACAAGTAATGCCTCCATATCTTCAGAGCAAATACTACTGCAGCTAACTCCAAATCATGAGTTGGGTAGTTCTTCTCATGGTCCTTTAGTTGTCTAGAACCATATGCTACTACCTTACCATGTTGCATTAACACACATCCCAAACCTTGCCCTGAGGCATCACTATACACCGAAAATCCTCCTGAACCACTTGGAATGGTGAGGATGGGTGCAGTCGTCAACCTACGCTTCAACTCTTGGAAGCTACACTCACAGGCCTCATTCTACTCATACTTCACCTCTTTGCGCGTTAAACGCGTCAATGGAGCAGCTAACTTCGAGAAACCCTCTACAAATCTTCTATAGTAGCTAGCTTGACCCAAGAAACTCCTAATCTCCGTTACTGTCTTCGATCTCTCCCATTGAACCACCGCTTCAATTTTTGATGGATTAACCGAAACTCCATCTTTACTGATAACATGACCTAAAAAGGAGATATGACCTAGCCATAAATCACACTTACTTAGCTTGGCATACAATCCTCTATCTCTGAGGGTCTTCAAAACTAAATTTATATGCTGCTCATGCTCTTCCTGAGACCTTGAGTACACCAAGATGTCATTGATAAAAACAACAACAAACTGGTACAAGTACTACTTGAACACATCGTTCATCAAGTTCATAAAAGCTGCGGGTACATTAGTTAATCCAAACGGCATCACTAGGAATTCATAGTGACCATATCGTGTCTTGAATGCTGTCTTAGGGATATCTTTACTTCGGATCTTCAACTGATGATATCCCGATCTCAAGTCTATCTTGGAAAAGACTTGTGCACCCTTAAGCTGATCAAAGAGGTCATCAATCCTAGGAAGAGGATACTTATTCTTGATTGCCACCTTATTTAACCATCGGTAGTCGATGCACAGTCTCATGCTGCCATCCTTTTTCCGGACAAATAGTACAGGAGCACCCTAAGAGGATACGCTGGGTTGTATGAATCCCTTATCCAGTAACTCCTGAAGCTGCTTCTTCAATTCTTCCAATTCCACTAACGGCATTCGATAGGGAGATCTCGAAATGGGCTCAGTCCCAGGCACCAAATCGATAGTGAATTCTACTTCCCTATCAGGAGGAAGTCCTGGAAGATCATCCGGAAACACCTCGAAAAATTCCCTGACTACTGAAATTTTGTGAAGTTCGGGACGTTTCTGATCTACGTCCTCCACATATGCTATAAATCCTTCACATCACAAGTATATTCTATCACTTCAATTTCAAATAATTAAATCAGCAAACATACTTTTGTATTAAGTATTTGCAAAATTTACAACATAGCTAACGGGAGAAGAGAAGATCACACTCTTAGCATGACAATCTAGCATCACATGATTCTTAGCTAACCAATCCATTCCCAAAATGACATCAAACCCATACATATTCAATAGGATTAAGTCAGCTATTGATTCTCTTTTTTCTACCCATAGCTTACAATTACGATACACTATGTCCGTCATTTGGGATTCCCTAAATGAAGTACTTATTTCCAGTAATTGTCCTAAAGGTTCAGGCTCAATAATTAATCTCATAGCAACCATAGGGGAAATAAAAGAGTGCGAAGAGCCTGGATCAAATAAAGCAAGGACATGTGTATCATTAAGGTAAATCTTACCCTGAATCATTTTTGGTGAATCATCAGCGGACTCCTTATCAATGGCAAATACCCGTCCTTGAGTCACAGGTGCCTTTCCTTTCTCCGTCGCTGTGGCCTTACACTGGGGTTGGGTGGTCTTAGGTTGTGGTTGAGGGGTCTTTTCTGACTCTTCAGGCGCCCTCTGATTTATCTTGGGACAATCCTTAATCCTATGTCCCTGCTCACCACACCAATAACAAGCCCCACTCGCTAACCTGCAAGGCTGTGCTCCATGAAATTTCTCGCAATGCTCGCACCTCGGCATTGTACTCCTCGGTGAGCTTGCGGTACTACCAGCTGGATGTCGGGATCTTTCATCACTTATCTTGATCCCGGTGGTTTTAGGAGTTCTTGTACCATTATCATCATAACTCATAATTTAGCATAATTCCATATAACCATTAAATGAAGACAATTTATTTTCTTATAATGGACCTGCTTACCTATCGAGGCTCTATCATAAGGCCTATTCCTCCTAGATGGATATCTATCACTCGAGGCTCTCTCATCTGACTTCCGCTTCATCTGCTCTTTACCCTTATTCCTAGCTCGAAAGTCGGCCTGATGAAACTCATAGTCCTGCTCACACAGTTGAGCCTTACGGACTGCCTCTCCATATGTAGTGATATCCAAAGGATATAACTTAGACCTAATGGAAGGTCTCAATCCCTCCATGAATCTGTAGGTCTTATGATCCTCTCTTCTCAGTACTTCAGGATCAAATCTTCTCAGTGTAATGAACTTCGACTCATATTGGCTAACTGTCATATTTTCCTGAGTCAAGTTCAAAAATTCAACCTGTAACCTTCTCTGAGCGGTGCGTGGGACGTATTGTTCATTGAAAGCTTCCACAAATATGTCTCATGTTGCCTCTGGATGTCGAGCCTCTAACACCGTCTGAGTGGCCTGCCACCATGGCTCTGGCTCATCCACTAATAAGTAGGCAGCTAATCCCACTTTTCCTTCTCGGTACAAGTCATGTACCCAAATGCCTTGGTGACTGCTTTCATCCAATTCTCCGCAGCCAATGGATCACTGTCCCCTTTGAACTTAGGCGGATCCAGCTTCTTAAACTCCTTAATCAAAGTCACACTACAATAAGATGTAGGATCCCGCCTCTCATTAGTTGGGATTGGTGGGGGTTGTACCATAGGTGTAGGAGGTACTGTAGGTGGAGCTGTTGGTACACTTGTGGCCATGTTTGAGAAGTTAGACATAAACTGGTTGAACATCGCGGCCATATTTTCCATGTGCTTCTCCATTCTCGCTAGCCTCGTATTCGGGCTATGCGGTGGAGATGGAGGAGAAGACTGTGATGGGGGCGGTTCATCACAACCCCGTTCTCGTCCTCGTCTAGTACCCCTCCTTCGAGTACTCATTCTGTTAAGATTACCATCATATAACAAGGTTTAGTATAACTTTAAGCCGTTATACTACACATAATTATGTAGACTAGTACAGTACATTGGGGAAATACTCTAATTCTAGCTTATTGACATCGACAAACTTCAATCGAATCAGCTTCGATACCAATCTGTGACATCCTCGTCACTAACCAAATAACAACTAACTTTTTCTTTAAATAACAAATAAAGCGACTAGTTTATCAATGTCAATCTTACTCCTTCTTATGTTTTAGGCATTATTATCAAAACATGATATCAATTTCATATGAATAAAATTTCCATTTATAAACATGTGTCACATACATCAGGATCGCAAATATTCACATAACCTATTTTCCCCACATATACACAAATGTTATACCGTACTGTACAATAACTGAAGCAACGGCCAACTGATTATACCTTCAAATGACTAGTGGGAAGCGCATCTCGAAGGTATATCAAAATCCCAAAATGTGGTCCTCTATCCGAAGTGGAAATTACTTCAAATAATCTGTATGAAAAATGTTCGTAAAAGAGTGAGTTTACGCTCAGTAAGAAACTTATGTAAAAGAGTGTACTATATCACTATATGCAGTTTTTTCTTGCTTGGCTCTATAATGTCATGTAAAATCATTATAAAGCATATGCCATATATATCTTTCGCAAATATCAAATACAAGTAAATCCATCTCTTTCAAATGTTTCCACGGATCTCAAATCTCGTGAAATCAAACATGCAAGTACAAATAGCTTCAATTACTTTCAAATAGATGGGAGACAATCAATTCCCAATAGGATTCATGCACCAAGTAATTCTCATAATGGATACAGCAAATATATCCCGTAAGGGATAATCCAAGAGAGATCTCATAAGGATACCACAAATATATCTCGTAAGGGATAATCATGAGAGATATCAATTAAGTGGCGTACCCACGTATGGGCCAGGGATCCTCCCCAAAGTCGAACAAGTAAGAGACTCATGGCCATTGTCTATAGCCCACAGTGCTCACTAGTCAAGTGCCTTACTGCGGGTCTGAGGGCTGGATTAGAGCTCCTTAGTCAAGTACAAGTAACAAATAATGTGCATGCTCATTCAAGAGATTCATAGTCTCCAAAACCTTATTCATATAGCTTTTAGCAAATATAAATATCGTTTCTTGAAATAGGTTTTCAAAACATTCTTTTCAAATGGGCAGTCGACTAGTCCCAAATAGCAGTCGACTGGTTTTGAAACAGAATGTTTCCTGAGAAAAGGCAGTCGGCTGGTTTTGAAACAGAATGCTTTTTAGCAAATAGCAGTCGACTGTCCCATATAGCAGTCGACTATTTTTGAAACAGAATGCTTCTGGAAGAAAAGCAGTCGACTAGCATCCTTAGCAGTCGATTGGTTTGAAACAGAATACTTTCTAGGAAATTAGCAGTCGACTGGCTTACATAGCAGTCGATTGGTTTGTCTCGATTTTCGAAAAACTCCGCTTTGGTTGCTCTAGGCAGTTGGCTTCTACTTAAGGCAGTCGGCTGCTCCTAGCCTAATTGGTACAAAGAGTAGGGCCCAAAATGTCCCTTTTTCCTGCAATTGAACCAGCTTATACTTCTCTCCAAGACAGTTAAAAATACATTAAAACCATGCGGACATAGTCACCCTACGTCCGTAACATAAATTCCTTACCTCAAATAGCAAATAAATCTCCAAGCTTGGTTGCACCAACCCTTGTCCTTTTTCACTTCTTCAAAGCTGCATAATTTCATACAATTAAACTTCAATAAATACACTCCACCAACTCCATACAACTCCAAACTATCCATAAAATCAACTAAGACCATTTCTTCTCTTACCTTTGCTAGTGACCAATTTTTCAAGATTTCTAGATCTCCTTACTCACTTGGTTCCAGCCTTTCATATTAAAGGTATGGCTTAAGCTAGCGACAAGGATCATTTTTCGTTAAGTGAACTTAACAAATCGATAACACGAGACGGTGATTTGTCAAGGGAGTTGGAATTGGAAACTTGAAGGAAATGGAAGAAACAAGAGGGATGGGAGAAATGGTGCTGCCGTAGGGTGATGAGGATGATGGTGAGTCATGCCATGGCGTTTAATGCCCATTAATGCATGATTATCATCTCAGCCATTAACCACCTCCTTTGACCCTTTGACCATTTGACCTTCAATTGCTTTAATTCCACTTATGTCCCCATATCTCATCCATAAATCAGAAATTCATATTTATTCAATCAATCTAAGTTGGAAAACTATACAAGTATGAGAAAATTACAGGAATTTGGGGATTTCACATTAATCCAAAAAGTTAATGTCATTTAAAAAAGTAACGATGTGGCAAATCATCCTATACCACTTGAACCATCAAACAACGTCTTTTCTCTTGAAAATTTCATGTAAGGATAAAAAAAATATTTCTTATTTTTCTATTGACTAAACTGATAGGTTAAAAAATTTGAGATATTTTGTGGAGAAAATAGGGATTTTGCAGTACCTAATCTACAATAGAGAGAGGGAATTTTAGAGTTTGTATCAGGCAAAATAGAGATATTGGAATATTTGGGGGTAGAAAATTGGGATAATGTAGTAAGATAATCGACAACAAAGAGGGGATTTTGGATTTTGTGTCAGGCGAAATAGGAATTTTGGGACATTTAGGGTAGAAAATAGGGATTCTGCAATAAGGTAATCAACAACAGAGAGAGGGGATTTTGATTTTGTATTAAGTGAAATAGGAATTTTGGGTTTTTTCTATCAATTTAGAGAAGGAAATTGATAGATTAGTAAAATAACTTAAGTAGATTCAATTAGGGCATTGAGAAATATTTTGAGTTTGAAGAATTTGATAGATTGAGATTGTGATTTGGATAAATGATAGAAGACAAATTAAAAAAAAGTTTGTCGTGAAATAGTGAAACATATATTTGATTTTTACAGAAATATAAGGTTTAGGGTTTGTTGATATGGGATGATGTTGTTTTCTTCTGTTGGGTTTAGAAAATTTATTGCTTTCACTTTAGTTTATTGTTGTTTGGTTTTGTGTCCCATTTCCATTATCTTTGTCTATTTTATTCCAAGAACTATGTTTTGTCTGAAATTAGGGTATTGATTTTTAATTTTTTTTATTACTGCAACATAATGGCTAAGGTAAAGTATATGCATATAAGTGAGATTTTTAAGACATTCTTAGTTAGAATATGTTGATGGGAATATAAATGAATAGTCTATTGATCTTGACTTTTTATTTGATGGATTGTTGAGTGATATGGTTGAAGATGCTAGTTATGTAACAGTAAAATCTTTTTCTTTTCTCGAATTGGGACATGATTAAAAAAATAGTATTGCGCTAGTTTATGATAATGTATCTTTTGTGTTTATGATAAATCATATCATGTGAAGACCGAGAATTTCTAAATAAATATAAGGTATCCGAAAAATTTAATTTGGACAAGTTGAAATCCAAATTTAAATAAGAAACTAAAAGGGGAAATTAAATTGGAAATAAGAAATGAAGGAGGAAATTTAATTTGGATAAATGGAAATCCAAATTAAATAAGAAAATGGAGAAAATAATTTTGGATATTTAGAAATCCAAAACTTAATAAGAAATAAAAATATATTAGAATGATCCTAGTAGTCTATGGATGTTATTGAAATGTATTTGAATAAACGTGCAAACATATGTACAGTGGATTTTAATGATGCCATTGGGGACTTGAAAGACGTGTGTAATTGTAGAATGAATGACGGATGACTTTCGTGTCATGATCATGTTTGAATAAGAAATTTAGGCTACTAAAGACACACCTTAGTCTGATGTCATAATATGCACAACAATAGATTGAATGAGTATTGAGATATAATTGGATATATTTAGAAAATCATTCATGCATGACATATGATCTCATGTTGTTTTAAAAGAAAAAGTGATATTTTAAAAAGAGATGCATCGAAATCTTTTAAGTGAAAGTAAATATTTGAAATGATTAGACAGCCACAGACCTTGATGTTTAATATCATTTTGACATTATTCATGACATGTACAGATTGAACATGAGATTTGATTATGCATTGATTTGACAAAAGACTCGGTTTTAAATGTTTTTTTTTATGAAGGCTGTCTAAATGAATTCAAAATGATATATCAAAAGATTTCGATTTTTGAGACGACAGGTACCCTATTGAATGCCTGAGTGGCATATGCCTTTGTGGCACAGAGTATGTATTTATTGTGTGGTTCTGCCTGTGTGGCATGGAACCCCATTTATACATATATGATATGTACATGTAAATGTTGCCTGATGAGATCATTCCAGGCTGTCCGACAATAGTCGTGGACACATTCCTCAGTTTCCAGCTGATCAGTGGGACTGGGACGATCTATGATCATAGATAGTGAACCCTTCGAGGGAAACTATCCCATTGATAGCTACAATGGGTTAGAGATGATATGATAATAGAATAGGGATTCATGCCTAGTCTCTTACTAAATGTTAAAGAATGTCTAGAGTACAATTTATTATATATTAAACTCTAACTCTAGACATGATATGTTTTACAGTATACATGAAATGATTGAAATTGAATGATTGAAACATGGTTTATATTATGCATTATATGATTTGAGACTTTATATGTTTTAAACCATGTTTATTTGACATGACAGATGAAATGATGTACATGTGTTTTATACCACACATGATATGAATAGAGATTTCATATGTTTTAAAATGTGTTTTAAAACATATGTCAAATGATTCTAAATTACATGACTTTCGTACATGATTATGTACTACATGAAACATGATTTGAAATGAATGTTTTATACAGAACACAAATTTTATACGGTACATATTGAATCATGTGATGATAGCACACAGTGGTAACGATATTTCATCTAGACATGATATGATACATGAACATAAGAGTGATATGAAGAGAATTGTGAACTTACACTATTGTGATCATGATTTCTCTATATGGAAAATGATATGAGGTGATAGATTACAAGAGTACGATTATGAAACATAAGGTGAATTGATATGATGCTTCAATTGGACATGATGTACTCCGAGATAGAGGAAAATATAGACTAGTAGTATATGACATTCAATTTGGATACGACAGATGCGATGCACTATAGTGTAAGATCGAGAAGATTGAAAAAGTGATTATGATTATTTATTTAAAAGTATAAGTGACAGACAGATGACAAGAAATGAGATAATGATATGTTATCGATGAGAAAGGATTAACTGTAATTGCATCCTTGCAAGTTTTAAGCATTTGCGGTTAAGACAGTATAATCCTACTCTTGCATTTATATTAGTATCTTACTGAGCCGTGGTTTTGCTCACCCCACTAAATTTCATCTCTTTCAGATTATTGAAGTTAACATCTGCCATGTGAGCTGCTCAGTGGGCATCGGAGACGGTGTATGGACTTGGTACTAGTTTCCGGAGGTATATGGAACTTATAAAATACTTGTTTACATGTATGACTTTAATTGATGCACAGTACATATTTTGTTTAACAAGTCGGGATGTAACTAAGAACCGTTTCCGTGTTGTTTAATATTTAAATGGAATGACTATAAGCCACCTAGATAGTATAGTAACTACACTGACACCGAATACAAACCTTAAAATGAAAAAGAAAAATTTAGTCCATAAATTTGTAGACTAAGAAAAGTATGAGTATAAAGGAAAGTCGAGGCCTTCGGGTCGTGACTGGAATTTCTAAATAAATATAAGGTATCCGAAAAATTTAATTTGGACAAGTTGAAATCCAAATTTAAATAAGAAACTAAAAGGGGAAATTAAATTGGAAATAAGAAATGAAGGAGGAAATTTAATTTGGATAAATGGAAATCCAAATTAAATAAGAAAATGGAGAAAATAATTTTGGATATTTAGAAATCCAAAACTTAATAAGAAATAAAAATATTTTGGTATATTTATATAATGATATTATATAAATATTATTTTGTGTTAAAAGTGTAAAAATATATATATGAAATATATGTATAGTGTTTTAAATTAAAGTGTATATATATATATGGTTTATACAAATAATATATATATAAATATAGTAATTATATATATAATTATATGAATATAATTATATATATAATAATAAATATATATAAAAAAAAATTAAATTAATTAAAAATTAAATATCACAAGTGCAGAAAAGTTACATGTTTAAGTGTAACATGATGAGTCTATATAAATTTATCCCATTACTTCCAAATGTTCCGATTTAATCCACTGCGCCCATCAGTCAAATATGCCATACAAGTTAAATGAGCCAAATGTATTAACTTAAATCAGTATACTACCAATTAATTTTTTTTCAATTTTCTAAAAGATAGATATCTATACTTGTATACATATTAAAATTAAAGAAAAATCAATTATCATGTATCGATTAATTTACCCATCTTTTTATCAATGTGTGTGTGTGATGTTGCTCTCTATATACATTAAAATTGCAAAATAAACTAATCTTACATAAATATATAAAAGCCAAAGGTTTTTGTAAAAAGAAAAATATTTACATGGATGGCTTTTTTTGCCATGTGTATTATCTTTCTAAAATTTCAAAGAATAAATAATATTTTTTTTCATTTGCATTTATACTTTATTTACATTTTACTTATGATTGATATTGAGACTACTATATTTTTTTCCCAAAACCTTAAAAAATAGAGTTATCAACTTTAATTAATTTTATAAAATTAATTTGAAACTATTTAGATTTAAATTTTTAATAAAAAATAACCAGTAATAATTCAAATAATTACAAGCATACAAATATTTTAATTGAGTATAATAAACATTATTGCAAAATTCATATTTTATATTTTTATGATAAGATATATTAAATATCCATATTTAAAACTTTCTATTATGCCTTTTACTGTTATTAATAGTTTCTGTATGGTTTGTAATCATTATTACCATTTATTTCTTTTTGTTCTTAAAGAGGTATAAGAGAAGAGAGAATCAAACTTTAGACACAATTATTTTGGACGACATACATACATATATCATTATAAATACTTCTAACAAAAATCATCTCCATTTCTGTCTGATCTTAAACTATAAAAAAAAAATTGGAGATTAAAATTGTAATATGTTTTAAGACTATAAAGTATTGTAGCAAACTGGATGAGTAGGTACCGTGTAAGTGAGTTCAACATGATATTTTTTTTCTATTATAAAGTATCGAGCACATGAAGTCAATAATCTATTAGTGACTGGTAATGTGCGAATTGACTTCTCTAAGATTGTAAATTTTAATTAATTAATTTATGTAATAACTAAGATTTTTAATTTTAAACTATATTTTTTTTAATTAGTGTTTAGTTTCAAATGATTTTTTAATGTGTATTCTATACATTTACATCAATATTTTTACTACATTGTCCAACGTGTATGCTTTCAATTAAATTTTTCTTGATGATTTTATTTTACTTTTAAAAATGTTATAGATTAAAATCTTTACTGTATATTGTTCGGATCTAAATCTAATATTAAAATAATTTCTAAGTGCTCTTCTAATACTTTGGCGAATCCACTAAATTTCTAGGAACCTATAAATTTTCAAAAAATTTCATCATTATTATTGACTGATGTATAACACACTAACTATCCTTGATATTACATTAACAAATAATAATAAATAATAATTCGATACTAAAATATACAATTTTTTAAATAAAAAAATCACTTTTTGAATTAAATTTAGGTTTGACTCGGTGAAATTATAGATAATGAAGTAGGTTTTTTTGGATAATATAGTCAATTTCTTGTTTGTTTGTTTTTTTTTAATTAACTTTTCTTACACTAAGTGGTAAGTAGATCCTTAGCTATCTATCTTATTCAACAATTTTTTGTTAAAAAAATTTTAAGTAAATTTTTATCAAATGCATTTAAAAAATAAAGTATTAGAAGTTTTAATTTTCAATTAATTGAAAACTTTCAAGGCATTATCAAATAATATCTTTTTATTGAGCAGTACATTCTCATTTAAAGTTACAATCATAATTAGAATATTATATTTCATTAACGGATAACTTGATAAATTAATAAAAATGATAGTAACAAACTAAACAAATAACAAATAAATTAATTCAAACTCACACTCGGCAAGACTCGAACTTGAAATCTTAAAATCTCAAAACCTTTTCATTGCCATTAAGCCGAAGCCTCATCAGCATGATGTCTTAGAATGAATGAGAGCTCAATGAATAGGCCTAGTTTGTCGAGAGTTTCACTTTTTGATAAAAGTCCACTCCTTTTAATTTCATGCAATGCCTAAAGTACCCGCTTCATTCTCAATTTTTTTCCAAACATGGTTTCTTTATTCTAAGCAGTGAAACGACTTTCATGTAATGATAGATTGTTCCATTGAATAATTAAAAAAAGAGTATAATTAGTGAGAAATTAATCAAAATAGAATACCATAATTATTCTGACCAAATATCAATTTGAAAAAATAAATTAAAGCTTTGTTATTACCGAGAAACTTGTGTGCAGAGAATAATCAGTGATCTGTTTTATTCGAAACTTCATTCTCTATTGATTAGGGATTTTCTATATATTGGCAGAAACAAATTGAGCGTTCTTCATACTCCAGGCATCGAGCCTTGAGATTGTGACATCCACGGTCCCATTATTGAACGCATACAGGTGAGCTTGGTTGTCTATGGCCAAAGCTGGATAAACTCTAGCGGTAATGCAGGCTCTGCCTTGCCCACCAAAACTCTCTACAACTGAATGATCTATCTGCAGATGAACACAACATATAAATAGTCAGTAAAACCATGGACATCACAAGATTAAACATGCAGGAAATTAATTCTTTTTATCAGTAGTCCAAGACAGAAAATGCTTTAAATTTTGGGAGAAAGTAGGTGTTTCAAGCACACTATTAGGCGATTACAAACCAGGCTTCTTAGTGTAATCTTCTCCTTACGGGGGTCTATGTCAATAAAAGCTCCATAGGTGGTTTTGTCTGGCCCTTCCCTAAATGTAGACCTGTTGGAATTTGTAAAGTGAAGTTGAGGAAATGAAGCAGCTAAAATTAACAAAAAGCCAAAACTGACCTGCTTTGATCACTACACATGAGCACAACATATTTTTCTTGGCTTCTAAAGATGCGAAAGAAGATTGCAGTTTGCTCTGTCAAACCTCGAGAGGCTAAAACTAGCAGTCCAAATGGCCCGATCATGCCTCGAAATGATGCTGTCATTTGGCTGCAGAGAGCTTGAGGATCAACCCCCTCTGGGACCAGGAATTCAGCCTCTTTTAAATTGGTTAAATCAAATGAGACTTCTACATCGGCCTGTGCATGGATAAATACACAATATTATCCTCCCCAAGCGTATGGTTAGGGGACAAGTATAACTGGTCATTAGATTAAGTTGTTACCTGTGAAGCTGTAATTCCCAAAACTTCAACAACTGATTCACCCTTCAGCTGCTTCTCTCGAATGCTCACATTCTCAGCACGAAGAGTCTTAATCTCTTTGATTGGCCATTGAATCAATTGCTTTCCAGTTTTACTGAGCAGAATGGTTCTAGGAATTGACTGTCATACACAGATTGCATTACAAACTAAGTCTGTTAATTGTCATTACACACACACACACATCTTAAGCAATCATGAATGAGTGAGACAGTAGTTGATAAGAGCGAATACAAAAATTCAACTTAGATTACCTGAAGCCCTGACCAGCCTTTCCTGAGGGCATCTGCAGCACCATCCATCTCTGCTATCCAGCCCCATGATATTCGCCTCTTCTTAGAGCTGTCAAAGAATGTCTTGGAAGCATAAAATTTTCCATAATCATATCGAAAATCAAAACCGCTCTCCAAGAAGTCATTTTCAGCTGAGAAGTTGTCTGTTTGGGCTGTGTAATTTCCTAATAAGTAGTAATCATACCCATTGAAGCTTGCCTTGAACACATGCTTGGTAAATTTATCTTCTGAAGAAGTATCGACTCCATAATTTCCATTTATGCTAACAGGATAAAAATCAGGACACTCAATCATTGTCGTCTTTGCTGATGAACGAAGTGGATTGGTACTCCTAGTCCAGCTAAAAAAGTCTTTGCTGTGATAAAGAATTGCTGTTCCCTGGCCATTTAGGTTGGCTCCAACAATAAGCCGCCATGTTCCATCAGGACCTTGCCAAGCAGTAGAGGGATCCCTAAAATTTTTTGGATCAATACCATCGAAGGGGATCATTAAAGGATTAAGAGGAGATTTCAGCCATTCTGTTAGAAATGGATCAGACAGGTTCTTAGGCAATGCCAGATTTTGTGCCTGGGTATCATTAGAGTAAACTCCGGTGTACAGAATGGCTGGTTGTCCATCAGAAAGGATTGTGGTTGAACCAGAGAAGCAACCATTGATGTCAAAAGGATCCGTTGGAGAAAGTGCATGAGGAAGATGAAGCCAATTGATAAGATCATATGATACTGAATGGGCCCATGTAATGTTTCCCCACAAGGGACTGTATGGATTGTATTGATAAAATAGATGATAGACACCATTGTACAACATTGGCCCTGTTATATAAACAGAGGGATTGGTTTTAAAAAACATCAAAATTTCTAGCAATTAATGAAACATTACATTCCCTAAAAATTAAAGAAGTGAAAAAGATTAAGAGAAAAAAACAAACAAACAAAAAGCAGATAGAGAATAAGAAGCTATCTTTTCATGAACATACCATTTGGATCTGCATTGCCATTGCATCCATTTGCAAATTACATGTAAATTCCAGAGGGAAAAAGTGAAAAAATAAGTTAGCTGCTAGAGCTAATAGTTGAATAAAAATTTGACATAAATTCTGTAGATAAATTCAATCCAAGAAGGCATACCATTCATCCAGTTTTGGGGAGGCTGGAAATGGTAGGCAGTCCTGTATTGTTGTTCTGTTGAGGATTCAGCTCGAAGGCAAATCAAGGAAAAACATAAAGCAACAACCTTTACTACAGATACTCCCATTGTGGTTAACTCTCGGGTCAGGATTCGAGACTCGGACAGTAAAGCTTTGAGTTAGATATTCTAAACCCTCCTTCAAACGTATTGGATTATACTAATACTGATAGGATCCTCGTATAGTTTTAAGGTGGGCAATGTTTCCCTTCTCGCAAAGGAAATTCGGAAGATGATGACTTGACCAATACTATTCTTTTGGACCGAGCAATACGTAAAAGGTTTGATGAATTAATGTGAACATGCAAACTTAAAGACAACTGTGGTAGCCAAAGTCATTAATGAGCAACGTTGAATTGTTCCAATTAGTACAAAAGTATCTTCCATTTCGTTACTGAAACTTCCCTTCTCTTTCATTTCCATGAGTAAAAGGACCTGTGGAAGACTTTTAATTCAATTCATGAGTGACTTTCTAAAAAAAGGGGCAAAAAAAATAAATAAATTGAAAAAAAAAACCACGGCGGCTAGTTGCTTGGGGTTGAGAAGTAAGCTATGATGTGAAGAATGCATCAAAAAAATGAATAAAAAAAATCCATTATAGTTATTCAGCGGCTCACGACACCTCTAAATTCCACAAATAAGAGATTTTTTTTTTGCATCAATTTATTTTTAGCTCCATTTTAGCTACCCTTAATCAAATAAAATATTAAATATATTATATTTAATTATTATATATATTGTATAAATATATGAAATTCCTGCTTAGAACTTTATGGATATTACACTACTAGAAAATGGATCTTTTACAACGCTTAAAGTCGTTGCAAAATGCAAATTTATCGTTGTTAAAATATTTTCGCAACGACTTTTAGTCGTTTCAAGGTCGTTGCGTTAAGCTTCATTACTAAAAGTATACGCAATGATTTTTATTTAATAAAAGTCGTTGCAAAAATATATTTATTGCAACGACTTTTTATCATTACTAATTAAATTTTCATTTTAGCAACGACTTAATAATTGTCTATCTATTTTTTAGTAACGGAATACATTTGGTTGCTATTGCTTTTGGCAACAGTTTTTTGATTGTTGCAATAACTAGTTTTGTAACGATTGTTGTCGTTGC
This sequence comes from Heritiera fomes, assembly GCA_032173925.1. NCBI lineage: Eukaryota > Viridiplantae > Streptophyta > Magnoliopsida > Malvales > Malvaceae > Heritiera > Heritiera fomes. The sequence goes on along the minus strand of JAPDPM010000001.1, from coordinate 18,297,090 downwards.
CACTAATAAATGAGAAATGACAATTTTGTCGTATCCAGTTTTATTCACAACAATTATAGTCGTCATTATAAATAAATAGAAACGACAATTTTGTCATATCTAATTTTATTCACAACTATCATAATCATTGCTAAAAAATAATTATGCAACCACAATCATCAATTCTAATTTGTTTTAGAATGTAAAAATTAATAATAACCAAAATTACTATTGCAAATAATCTTTTCATTACAATATTTTTATCATTATAAATAATAAAAAATATTTGTTTATATGATAAAAATAATAAATTATCAAAGATTTGATCATTTACATATTTGATATTAATGAAATTTAGAATACAATAAATTTTCATATTCAACAAAAGAACATTAAAATTAATAAATTAAAAAATATATTTATTATTCAGTCACTTACAATATAATTTTACTTAGAAAGTAAAAGACTTAAAAGTAGTCACTATACTTTATCAACTTCATAGCATCTTCGCTTAGTTGGTCAGATGACATTTTCCCATTTCTGTTGAAGCAAGGACTATTTGAAAGCTAAAATGTAAGGTTGAGTCTTCTTTACTAGGATCCAGAGGGTCAAGAATAGAATCTGATTGCAAGGTAGCATTGACATCATCCATCCCCATCTACAAATTTTAGGGGATCAAAAAATTTAATGAGTGAACTAAATCTGTTTACTTTGTAATATTATAAGCACTTGATCAAAATAAACAGATAAACAATAAGCAAGATTATAGAACATAAACAATAAGCAGAAGTGAACATTTTACCAAGATCGATTAGGATTTTCTAATACTGTAACAATTGTCAATTCTTTTCTTATTTATTTTGGTTATAGTTTAAGCATTATAGACAAATTCTTCATTTGGATAGCTTTGAGTTCTTGAGTATATGATAAATGCATTAGCAAAAAAAAAAAGCTAGACTGAACAAGTTCTTACACAAGCTTTTAAACAACAACACAATCTGGTGCGGCAGAAGCTCACCGGCTGGGTACGTTGAATCTGGTGCTGCGGGGTGTTGGCGAGCCAGATCTGGTGTCACAAGTGGGCTCGGGTGATTGGGTGTGTCGGATCAGTGCTCACCGGAGAAGAGCTGCTTGACTTCGGATGTGCCATGAGGCAGCTCGAGCAGCTGAGTGCATCAGATTTATGCTCACCGGAGAATAGCCGCTCGGCGACGATGGTTCCGCAAGGAGGCTCAGGTCTATTTTGGAAAAGACTTGTGCACCCTTAAGCTGATAAAAAAGATCATCAATCCTGGGAAGAGGATACTTGTTCTTGAACGTCACCTTATTCAACCATCGGTAGTCGATACATAGCCTCATGCTGCCATCTTTCTTCCAGACAAATAGTATAGGAGCACCCCAAGGGGATACGCTAGGTTGTATGAACTCCTATCTAGTAACTCCTGAAGCTGCTTCTTCAATTCCTCTAATTCCATTAGAGCCATCCGATAGGGTGATCTCGAAATGGGCTCGGTCCCGGGCACCAAATCGATAGTAAACTTAATTTTCCTATCCGGAGGAAGTCTTGGAAGATCGTCTAAAAACACCTCGAAAAATTCCATGACTACCGGAATTTCATGAAGTCCGGGACGTTTCTGTTCTATGTCCACCACATAAGCTATAAACCCTTCACATAACAATTATATTTTCTATTAATTCAATTTCAAATAATTCAATTAACAATTATACTTTTACATTAAACACTTGTAAAATTTACACCATAGCTCACGGGAGAAGAGAATATCACTTTTTGCATGACAATCTAGTATCACATGATTCTTAGCTAACCAATCCATTCCCAATATGACATCAAATCCATACATATTTAGTAGGATTAGGTCAACTATCGATTCTCTCTCTCCTACCCGTAGCTTACAACTACGATACACTATATCTGTCATTTGTGATTCCACAAATGGAGTACTTATTTGCAACAATTGTCCTAAGGATTTAGGCTCAATAGGTAACTTCATAGCAACCGTAGGAGAAACAAAAGAGTGTGTAGAGCCTGGATCAAATAATGCAAGGATATATGTATCATAAAGGTAAATCTTACCCTGAATCATCTTAGATGAAGCATCGGCGGACTCTTTAACAATGGCGAATACCCGACCCTGAGTCACGAGTGTCTTTTCCTTCTCGGCAGTCGTGGCCTTATGCTAGGGCTGGGTGGCCTTTTTCGATTCTTCGGGCACCCTTTCAAATAATTCAATTAACAATTATACTTTTGCATTAAACACTTTTAAAATTTACACCATAGCTCACGGGAGAAGAGAATATCACTTTTTGCATGACAATCTAGTATCACATGATTCTTAGCTAACCAATCCATTCCCAATATGACATCAAATCCATACATATTTAGTAGGATTAGGTTAGCTATCGATTCTCTCTCTCCTACCCGTAGCTTACAACTACGATACACTATATCTATCATTTGTGATTCCATAAATGGAATACTTATTTGCAACAATTGTCCTAAGGATTTAGGCTCAATAGGTAACTTCATAGAAACCGTAGGAGAAACAAAAGAGTGTGTAGAGCCTGGATCAAATAATTCAAGGATATATGTATCATAAAGGTAAATCTTACCCTGAATCATCTTAGATGAAGCATCGGCAGACTCTTTAACAATGGCGAATACCCGACCCTGAGTCACGGGTGTCTTTCCCTTCTCGACAACTGTGGCCTTATGCTAGGGCTGGGTGGCCTTTTTTGATTCTTCGGGCACCCTCTGATTTATCTTGGGACAATCTTTAATCCTGTGTCCCTATTCACTGCACCAATAACAAGCCCTAGTAGCCATGCGGCATGCTTATGACCTACGAAACTTCCCGCAATACTCACACCTTGGCATTGTACTCCTTGGTGAGCTAGCGGTACTACTAGCTGAATGTCGGGATCTCTCATCATTTATCTTGATCCCGATGGGTCTAGGGGTCCCTGTACCATAACCATCATAGAACTCCACAATTTAATACATTCCCATTTTTAACCATTTAATTTAAAACAAAAGTCATTTTCTTATAATATATTTGCTTACCTATCGAAGCCCCTTCATAACGTCTACTTCTCCTAGATGGATATCTGTCACTAGAGGCTCTCTCATCTGACTTCCGTTTCATCGGTTCTTTGCCTTTACCCTTGGCCCGAAAATCAGTATGATGAAACTCATAGTCCTACTCACACAGCTGAGCCTTGCGAACCGCCTCTCCATACGTGGTGATATCCATAGGGTACAACATAGATATAATAGGAGGCTTCAGCCCTTCTATAAACCAATAGATCTTGTGCCCTTCACTCCTGAGGACCTCTGGGTCGAATTTGCTCAAGGTAATGAACTTCGACTCATTGATTTACTGACATTGTCCCCTGAGTCAAGTTCAAAAATTCTATCTTTAACCTAGTCTGATCAGTGCATGGGATGTACTACTCATTAAAGGCCTCTAAAAATCTATCCCACGTAACCTCAGCATGTCGAGCCTCCAAAATGGTCTGAGTGGACTGCCACCAATACTCTGCATCGTCCACTAATAGGTAAGCAACCAAACCCACCTTTTCCTTTTCACAACATGGCATGTACTCAAAGGATTTAGTGACCGCCTTTACCCAGTTCTCTGCGGCCAACAGGTCTTTATCCCCCTTAAACTTAGGAGGATCAAGCTTCTTAAATTCCTTAATCAAGGTCACACTGCAATAAGCTGTGGGATCTCGCCTTTCAGTAGCTGGGACTGATGGGGGTAACTCTGTCTGTGCCGGTAGGGGTTGTACTGTAGGAGTAGCTGCTGGTGCACTAGTGGCCACATTCGGAAAGTTCGTCATAAACTGCGTGAACATCGAGACCATATTCTCCATATGCTTCTCCATTTTAGCTAGCCTAGTGTTCAGGCTATGCGGTGGAGATGGAGGAGAATACTGTGTTGGGGGCGGTTCCACTCGACCCCATCCTCGTCCTTGGCCTTTATTAGTACCCCTTCTTCGAGTACTCATTCTGCCAATATCACCACCAAATAACACGATTTAGTATAAATTTAACAATTATACCATGCATATATATTCAAACAAGTACAGTATATTGGAGATATACTCTATTTCTAGCCTAATGACACCGACAAACATCAGTCTAACCAGGCTCTGATACCAATCTGTGATATCTTCATCACTCACAAATATGAGCTAACTTTTTTCTTTCACATACGGTTTGGTTAGACTTGCTCGTCAATGTCATCCTTCCTTATTCTTATACTTCCAACTTTATCGTTATAATATGATATCAATTTTCCACATGAATTGAAATTTTCATATATTCACATAAGTCAAATACATCATGATCTCAAATAACTTACATAACCTACATCCCCAAAACATACCCTAATGTAATATTGTACTGTACAATAACCAAAGTACATAGCCAACTGATTATACCTTCAAGGGATAATTAGGAAGCGTAACTCAAAGGTATATTAGAAGATCCCAAAGTAAGCTCTTCTGTGTCTGGAGCGGGAATCACTTCAAATAATCTGAATAATGATTGTAAAGGGGTGAGTTTACGCTCAGTAAGAAACATATGTAAAAGAGCGTACTATGCCACTATATGCAGCTTTCCTGCTTGGCTCTATAATATCATGTAAAACCATTATAAAGCATATATCATATACTTCCTTCAAATATCATATACAAGTAAAATCAAATAATTCAAATACTTCAAATACATTCACGCATATCCAATCACGTGAAATCACATGTACAAATACAAATAACTTCAAATATAAATAACTTCAAATACTTTCAAATATATGGGAGACAATTAATTTCCAATAGAATCATGCACCAAGCAATTCTCATAAGGATACAGCAAATATATCCCATAAGGGATAATCCGTAAGAGATCTCATAAGAGATACCACAAATATATCCCATAAGGGATAATCCCGAGGGAAGTCAAATAAGTGACGTACCCACACATCGGCCAGGGATCCTCCCCAAAGCCAAATACAAATAAGAGACATATGGCCATTGTCTATAGACCACAGGGAACACTAGTTAAGTGACATTAGTGGCACTGAGGATCGGACTAAGGTTCCTCAGCCAAGTACAAATACAAGTAACATGCATGATCATTAAAGGAATCCATGGTCTCCAAAACCTTTCTCATATAGCTTTTAGTAAATACAATTATACTTTCTTGAAATAGGTTTTAAAACCTCTTTTTCAAAGGGGGCGGTCGACTGGTCTTTAGGGCCGTTGACTGGTCTTTAGGGCAGTCGGCTGCTACACCATATATTGCTTTATTGAATTTCTTTTCCTTTTAAAATTCAAATATTTTATTTTTCGAAAAACCATAGGGCAGTCGACTGTTTCGCAAACAGAAAGTTTTTCGAGAAAAGGCAGTCGACTGGCTCCATAGGCAGTCGACTGGTTTTGAAACAGATTGCTTTTTGAAGAAAAGCAGTCGACTGGCATCCTTAGCAATTGACTGGGTTGAAACAGAATGTTTTTTGGGAAATAGCAGTCGACTGGTTTGCATCGATTTTCAAAAATCTACGCTTTGGTTGTCTCTAGGCAGTCGGTTGCTACTCAAGGCAGTTTGCTGCTACTCAAGGCAGTCGGTAGCTAGGAGTAAAACCTAAAATGTAACCTTCCTGCACTTAAATCAGCTTTTGTTTCTCCCAAAACAATTAAAATATGTGGACATAGCCACCCTACGTCCGTTACACATATTCCTTACCTCAATTAACACTGAAAATGCAAATCACTTGGTTGCACTAATGATTTCCTCTTCACTTCTTCAAAGTTGAAATATCATAACAAATTCAAACCTTTAAGAAATCTTTATAAATATACTCTACCAGCTTTACCTAACTCCAAACCATAGGCAAAATTGAATAAATCAATTTCTTCTCTTACCTTTGTTAATGACCAAATTTGATAAAAATCATATCTCCTCAAAGACTTTGTTTCAGCCTTTCATATTACAGACATGGCTTTAGCTAGTGACAAGGATCGGTTTTCGTTAAGTAAGCTTAATGATTCGATGGAAGGAGGTGGTGGTTTGTCAAGGCAAATGCAAATGGAAACTTAGAGAATTTTGGAGTGGAACGAGAGGCAGAGCAATTGTGGCTACCGACTTGGAGAGGGAGATGATGATGACTCATTGATTCATTAAATGTGAATTTATCCTTTTAACCTCATCTTTTGACCCTTGAACCTTTGACCCATTCTAATTACTCTTCTTCCCTTTTTCTGCCACATGCTCTTAATTATCCAAAAATCTTATATAAATTCTTTTCTTATACTTCAATATTCTTACAATATCAATTTCATTCCTTGACTATTTGACTTTCAATTCCATTTATTCCACATATGTCCCATATACCATTTATATATATAATATCAGAATTTCACATTTATGTAATCATTTCAGCTGTGAATACTTTACAATCATAAGGAAATTATAGGAAATTACAGGAAATTGGGGATTTCACAACTTGTAATTGCTTCTTCAACTCTTTTAAATCTAATAGTGCCATTCTATACAGGGGTCTAGAGATCGGTTGAGTGACTGGTAGGAGATCAATGGCAAACTTAATCTCTCTCTAGTGGTAATCCTAGTAAGTCATCTGGAAAGATATTGATATGTCTCTGACTATCGGGATATCTAACAACTCTAGATGTTCATTGTTTGTGTCATCCACAAAAGCTAGATAACATTCACAACACAAAACAATATATTCAGATAAGATTCCATTACAAAATATTCATTTTCATTTCATTTAACAAACTGTATTATAATTAGTTCGAGAAAAGAGAAGGTTACACTTTTACTATGACAATCTACACTGGCATGGTTAGTGGCTAGCCAATCCATATCCAAAATAACATCTATGTCGTACATATGTAACAAAATCAAATCATCCACTAACTCTTTGTCTCCCATTTTCACTTTCACACCTTTTACAAGCGGATTCTATCATATGTAACTATTTAAACCCTAATTGTCTTAGAACCATAGCTAGAGCATAGCTATTAGCACCCCATACTCCTAGCAAAAGGACCCAAGGGAACTTGCCACAACGAACTAAGATTGGAATATGTCTCATCCAAGGCGCTCTCTAAGCTACCTCTTACCTAGTAAGCCAACATAGCTTTGAAATCCATGAATATAAGTCTTGAAGTATGCTTCATGAAAAGAAGACTTTTTACACTCAAGGTAACTTTTCATCCACGTATAAAGGAGAGGTAAACATCCTATGAATCATCCTTCTCCTTTTCGTCTATAATAATTTAGAAATCTAAATGTTTCTACCAGGATTATAGGTGCAACATTATTCTCAAAATCCAAATTTTGAACAAAATCTATAGCAGAAGCATCAATATATCCTAAGACCTTTGGAAATAGGACTACCCGTATATAGCGACATCCATCATACCTATACTTCACTCTTTCTCTAAGTGTTTACCAGTGTGATCTTGCAGGAAATCCTATAGTATGTAATCTTGCCCACCTTTTTGCCGAACCCATTTGTCTACTTCTTCAACTTCAACTCTCATGATAGTTGCCAATTTCTTTCACTAACCACTCTTCTTATTCTTTCTAAAAACTTTATCAGACTCAAAACTTTCCACTTGGAGCATGATTGAATATTCTTGATTGTTGGCACCATGTCTACTACATTATACGCAAAACACTGATACGACGATCCCAAAATTGGACCATAACCCTAACCAATTCTTGTCTATGTTGACTAAGAGAAGTAGCATTGAATCTCCGTACTTCGCTTGAAATGCTTTATGTCTCTTTTCACTCCACTGTTTCCAAAAACTGGTAATTTTGGGTACATTATTTTGCCTAAGGTCAAGATGCATGTTTTCAGGAAAAGTGGACATGTAATCTTCAGGCAAACAATCACATTCTCTCTGATGGGTTTCTTCTAACTCCATCTTCAAAATAATACTAAAATTGGTTCACGCTTCTTTATGGATGTAACTAATTCTTATTCATGTGATAATTTCTAAGGGACAAAAGAATGCAAAAATGCATGTAAGAAACCCTTTTAGTTTTCTCATTTGTTTATTATTTCTTATTTTGTTTTGTTATATTATTTTTTTTATCATTTTTTTTAAAGATTATTATAACTCCTTCATGTTTCCTAATAAGGTATTCTCTACACTAACATGGCTCTAACTTATACTAGGTCTCTTAAGCTTTTACATGCATGGTTTTGGATCAATAGGCTAAAGGTTCTCAAATTGTTCCCCACTGTTGTCCATACAGGAATAGTAAGGCACTTCGATCCTCACCCAATGGCTACAAGATGAAAATATTCAATTTGACTGAAAGCATTTAACCAGCCCATGCGGAGGTTACCACCTCATGTGAGTAATAGGCATTTTACTTCCTCCTAATAAGGACAGAGCTCGAGTAAAAGGCTGATGCATGCACATGTAAGTGAATGTGTGTGAGGAAACCATTGCTTTGATTATTAATATTTTAATGTGAGAATTGTTAGGCAAACTTATTGCAATTTAAGGCTAATCATTAACTTGACTCTCTAAGTCCCCAATAAAGTTGCCAAATTATCAAAACCTCTAGTTCTGTGAACCTATCTGTTAGACATAAAATTCTAGGAGTCACCACCAATTATTCTATCTAAGGTGTAATTGGTCATATTTTCATAATGATGGACAAAGTGTAGTTTACATTCAAAAACTCTAGGTTTGGGAGTATGGCTAAATGTGGAGAAAGATTAGCATCTCCACAATGCTCATCTTAGATGGTACCATTTTAGAATTAAATAATCCAAAGTTTGCCTTTAAAATTTTATTCTACACTTTTACCCCTTTTGTATTCCTATTTCATTGTTATTTTATTTTATTTTTTTATTTTATCATGAAAATGAATATTGATTATTTTTATTGAAATTACTTTATAGATCATACATCACTTTGGAGAAAATCTAAAAAGAATTTCTCAACTAGGAAATTCTTATGTGCTACTCACTTACAGTTATCCTAAAACTTTCATCATCGAAACAATCTCTATCCATCTCCATTTATTATTATTTTGATTATTTTTACTTAATATTATTTTTATTATATTATATATTTATTGTATTTTATTTTATTTATATATTATATGAATATTGATTATTTTTCAAAATTCCTCAATTAAATCATTCATCACTCTGGAAAACATTCAAAAGAGAAATTTATACCTAGGAAATTCTTAGGTGCCACTCACTTGCAATCACCCTAATATTTCCGTCCTCAGATAACCAATACCCATTTAATTTTGATTTATTTATTATATTTTTTAATTTATTATAAGAAATAAGTGTTGATTATTTTTCAAAAATTTTCATTTAAATAATCCATCACTTTGAAAAAAATTTAAACAAAAATCTATACCTAAATTCCATTGTAATCCTAAATAAAACTAATTCTACTATCCTAATAAATAATCTAACATTTTATCCTAATTAATATCCTAATTAACAAATTAATAATATCCTAATAAATAATTCTACTTTAATAATTATCTCTTACTCTTAATCCTATCTCCGTAATATAAACTTATACTAATATTTATCCTATGTTAAGAAGTTAAGGACCAATCTAAGTGTAAACTAACAATAACTCTATTTACATAAATCACCTAAAAATTAATATTATTTAATTAAATTAATCATATCCTATCCTATACTAATTCCAACAATTATCCCTAATAGACACAATTAAATAATCGTAATAATTCTAATTAAATAATCCTATAATTCTAATATTAACTATTAATTTGCTTAATTAAATACGACAAAATTACCTAATTAATCAAACTGATATTTGCAACAGCTATTTTTTACAAATTAAATTCTCAGATAAAATGGGGTGTCACCAACGACTATGAAAAGTCAATGTAAACATAATGAAATATTATAACAATTTTTTTATTATTGTCAATTTAATAAAAATTCAAAAAAATAAGTATTATTGTATAAAATATAAAAAATATTATTTAAGCAACAACTATAAAAAAAAATCGTTGCAAATATTATCACATTTTGCAAGGACTATTGTAGTTACAAATTTTGATTGCTAAAAGCTCATTTCCTACGCTTATCAAGGTCACTCCAATTGTAGAAAGATGCAATAAAAATTAGGTGTTATTGTATACCAGTCGGGTGTATTAGACACTCCAATTTTTTAATGTAAAGGACAAGGTTAAGTTAGTTAATTGCTAACAACGTTTAATTTTTTTAATTAGTGAGTATATACCCAACAATCATTGTACGCTGTGGCAGAGGCTAGAAATTTATGAACACTAGAATGCTACTCCCACGTCGTTCGGATGACGTTGGGATGTTTCTTTTTTTCTTTTTTCTTAAGAAAAAAAATTGAATTAATAATAAAAGAAGTAATTTTAAATTAAATAATAATAGTATTAATAAATAATTATAATTATTTTCAGTTATTATATTTTTATTTTTGACATCTTAAAAAACTTTAATTAATTAATAATTTTTATTTTCTTTATTTTATTAAATAATTTCATAAACTTAATTCATATAAAAATCAAATATTAAATAACTAATATATATATATCTATACATATATATATTTTTGTCTCCTCCTCTCCCATAGTGTGACACTTGTCATTTATTTTTTTTTGCCTTCAACAATTTTTTTTTTTACTTAGGTCTTTTTATTTTGTTTTCTCAACAATTTTTTTAGTTAAATCATTAACATGTTTTTTGTATAGCTTTTTAACTCTTTTTAATCCAGTCTTCTATTATTGTTTTATGATATTACTTTATATTTTTATCTATTTGCTTCTTTTACTTGCATATATTTTGCTTTCGAATGAAAATTATTATATGAAAGGGTTTTTACTTTTAACTTTTTCAAAAAAAAATACTTTTACTTTACATATTATACTTTGTAGTAAATATAAATAATTCAATTAGCTATTCTTAAAATAAAAATACTTACAGATGAGTTTAAAACTTCACTTGATTAATAATATGAATAAAGCATTCTTAGCTAATTTTTCTATGAACAAAGCATTCTTAGCTAATTTTTTTATTTATTCGTTAAATTGTCTGAACTACTATGCCGTATATATACTTTGATGCTTTTACTTTTTATTGCTATAGCATAATTATCTTAATTTGTTTGTTTCTAGAGCATATTATCTGTTTGTCATACTATTTAACTTAAGTATTGTGCATTTTTTAAAATTCAAGTTAATCCAATTTTCTCAAAAAATTGTTTTTTGACATTTTGTTTGATATATAAACTCTATCCTTAATAAACATGTTTTTCTTTTGTACTAAACAATATGAAGGAAATAAATATTTTTATGACAAAAAACTTTTATCTAATAATCAATTTTATTAACTTTAAAAATTGCAAAATAAAAAAAGACCGGCAGTATCGCGCGGGTTTATTTCTAGTATATATATATAGACACACACACACACACGTATATAAGGAGCTACATATCTCAAGCATTATTGAGTTTAACCCAACTTTATGGATCCAATTGCAACCCAACTTTCTTTCCTTTCATTTTCAAGTTTAATCCAATTATCGAAACCCTTTCAAACATTTAATTAATAATCAAATTTCCTTTATATCTTTTTAGAAAACATGTCATGCATAAAATTTTTTGGGATTCTTTTAATATAAGGTTATAGATTTCGAAAAACATCTAAATTGACAAACATTTCTAAAAAAAGATGTGGGAATATTTTACACCTATTTCTGAAATGTCATATTTATTTGACAAAAATAAGGTTTTTTTTCATAAATATAAACAATATGTTATCTTTCAATTAACTCATTAGACGTGGATAGAAATAATATATTTTTTTGAGTTTTTATAAAAATAAAGATTCAATTAATCAAAAATATATTTTAAAGTTACAACTAAATATAATTGTGACATCTTTGTCACTAACCAAATAACAATTAACTTTTTCTTCAAATAACAAATAAAGCGACTGGTTTATCAATGTCAATCTTCCTTCTTCTTCAATGCTTTAGGCATTGCTTTTAAAGTATAACATCCATTTTCACATGAATATAATTTTCATATCTAAACATGTGCCACATACATCAGGATCTCAAATATTTACATAACCTAGTTCCCCAAATATACACAAATGTTATATCGTACTGTACAATAGCCGAAGTAACGACCAATTGATTATACCTTCAAATGACTAGTGGGAAGCGCGTCTCGAAGGTATATCAAAATCCCAAAATGTGCTCCTTTATCCGGAGCGGGAATTACTTCAAGTAATTTGTGTGAAAAATGTTCGTAAAGGAGTGAGTTTACGCTCAGTAAGAAACTTATGTAAAAGAGCGTACTATGTCACTATATGCTGTTTTCCTAATTGGCTCTATAATGTCATGTAAAATCATTATAAAGCATATGCCATATATATACCTTTCGCAAAAATCAAATACGAGTAAATCATTTCTTTCAAGTATTTCCACGGATCTCAAATCACGTGGAATCATATATGCAAATACAAATAACTTCAAATCCTTTCAAATACTTTTAAATAGATGGGAGACAATTTATATCCAATAGAATCATGCACCAAATAATTCTCATAATGGATACCGCAAATATATCCCGTAAGGGATAATCCAAGAGAGATCTCATGAGGATACCGCAAATATATCCCATAAGGGATAATCCTGAGAGATATCAAATAAATGGCGTACCCACGTATGGGCAAGGGATCCTCCCCAAAGCCGAACAAGTAAAAGACGTATGGCCGTTGTCTATAGCCCACAACGCTCACTAGTCAGGTGCCTTATTGTGGGTCTGAGGACCAGACTAGGGCTCCTCAGCCAAGATCAAGTACAAATAATGTGCATGCTCTTTCAAGAGATTCATAGTCTCCAAAACCTTATTCATATAACCTTTAACAAATACAAATATACTTTCTTAAAATACGTTCTCAAAACCTCTTTTTCAAATAGGCAGTCGACTGGTCTTTAGGGCAGTCAGCTGTTACACCACATTTTGCTTTATAGAATTTCTTTCCCTTTTTGAAATTCAATTAATTTATTTTTCAAAATACACATAGGACAGTTGACTGGTCCCAAATAGCAGTCGATCGATTTTGAAACAGAGTATTTCTCCAGAAATGGCAGTCGACTGGCTCCCTGAGCAGTCGGCTGTTTTTGAAACAAAATGCTTTTGAACAAATAGCAGTCGACTATCCCATATAGCAGTCGACTGGTTTGAAACAAAATACTTTCTGGGAAAATGGCAGTCGACTGGCTTACATAGCAGTCGACTGGTTTGTCTCGGTTTTCAGAAATCTCCGCTTTGGTTGTCTCTAGGCAGTCGGCTGCTCCTAACCTAATTGGTACTAGGTAGAGGTGGCAAATAGGCGGGTCGGATTGGGTTTGGATTGGGTCATTTTGGATTGGATCATTTTGGGTTAAGAAAAAATCGGATCATTTTGGATTTGGATCATTTCGGGTTCGGATAAGGTCAGGTTTGGGTCAAGAAAAAATCGGTCTATTTCGGGTTTATATCATTTCGGGTTCCGATAAGGTTGGGTTTGGGTCAAGAAAAAAATCGGTTTATTTCGGGTTTGGATCATTTCGGGTCCGGAAAAGGTCGGGTTTGGGTCGTTGACTTTTTTAGTCAATTCGGGTTGGTCGGATTTGGATTTGAGTTGGTCGGATTTGGATTAAGCTTGATTGGACAGATTTATTGGATTAAGCTTTGGTCATCTTGATGTGATTTAACTAGTATGAAAATCAACTGAAACCATATTTTTAAGAACTACAAAACTAATGAAAATAAAATTTTCTTCTTACATGACCTATAGTACAATTGGGATTTAAATAATCAAAATATTTAATAATCTGTATGATAGTTTTTTTATAATATATTTACCAATATTCATAAATTAATTACATTTTTTTCATTTTATTTTTATTATCTACAATAATCAATAACTTGTGAATCAAAGTGATTTAATAATCCCTATTAAATATCATAAAACAATACTATATATCTCTTTAATTTAGTTTGATTTTTTATAGAATAATTGGAGACATTAGTGTAGATGATATAACTTTTGTACTATATTATAGATTAGCCATTAAATAATTATACATTAGGTTCAAATGAATGCAATATAAAAGTGAATATTTAAATTTAACTAGATTAAAAAAATATATAACACTCATATTATTGAAAAAAATATATTTTTTACTATATTAAAATACTTTGATATTTAATTTTAACATTTAAATATTTATTGATAATATTAAATTTAAGTTTGAATCTTTTCAGGTTTGAGTAAATTTGGATTCGGATCAATTTGGATTCGGGCCAATTTGGGTTCGGATCAATTCGGGTTCGGGTTAATCTAAATTCAGATGAATTTGGGTTCAGATCAATTCCGGTTCGGATCCGGTCGGGTTTGGATCAATGTAAATTCAAATAAATTTGGTTTCGGATCAATTCGGATTCGGATCGGGTTGTTGACTTTTTTAGTCAAATCCAATCGGTCGGGTTTGGATTCGGGTTAATCGGGCGGATTTTTCGGGTCGGGTCAACTTTTGCCACCTTTAGAACTAGGAGTAGGACCCAAAATGTCCTTTTTTCCTGCACTTAAACCAACAGTTGTTTCTCTCCAAATACACTTCAAATATGTTTAAAACATGCGGACATATCCTCTCTACGTCCGTTACATAAATTCCTTATCTCAATTGCAATTTATCCTTAAGCTTGGTTGAATCAACCCTTAGCCTTCACTTCTTTAAAGCTGCATAATTCATAAAATCAAACTTCAATAGATATACTCTACTAACTCTACACAACTCCAAACCATCAATGAAATCAACTAAAACCACCTAACTCTCTTACCTTTGCAATTCACCAATTTCAGGGTTTCTAGATCTCCTCAATCACTTGGATTTAGCCTTTCATATTAAAGATATGGCTTAAGCTATCGACAAGGATCGTTTTTCGTTTTAGAAGCTTAACGAATCGATGACATGAGATGGTGGTTCGTCAAGGTAGTTGGAATGGACACTTAGAGGAAATGGAGTGGAAACCAGAGGGAGAGGGGAAGGGTGATGCTGCCGATTGGGAGAAGATGATGATGAGTCATGGCTTCATTAAATGCCCATTAATGCATGATCATCATCTTAGCCATTGACCACCTCCTTTGACCCTTTGACTATTTGACCTTCAATTCCTTTAATTTCACTTATGTCCCATATACCATTTATATATCAGAATTTACATTTAGTCCATTCATTTCAGCTTACAATACTTTACAATTATGGAAGAATTATAGGAAATTGGGGGTTTCACAATAATAAATATATAAATTTATTCGGAAAAATTTATGAAAGCATTTTCTTAAATTTTTCAAAAAAAAAAGCTTAATAGTCAAATAGATCCTTAACTTTTTGCACAAAATAGATATATAAAATTATTCGAAAAAACTTATGAAAGCATTTTCTTAAATATTTCAATAAAAATAGTAAAAAAAACTTAATAACCAAATAGACCCTTAACTTTTTGCACAAAATAGAAATAAATTCTCAACTTTTAATTCTATTGCACAAACTCCTAACCTTTCAAAATAATACAATTTCATCTAAATTAGTTTTAAATTTTTACGGTAAAATAAAAAAAAGGTTGAGAGCTTATAAGACCTTAACATCTTATTTATTTTAATTAATTGCATTATTTTGAAAAGCTGAAGACTTATTTATGGTAAAATAAAAGTTTTTGGACATTTACAATAAATTAAAAGCTTATATTCATTTTATGAAAAAAAAAAGGGTATATTTAACTTTTATATCCTCTTATTTATTTTATTAAGTCGGTCAGGCATTTTTGTAAATATATTAAATATTTAACGAAAGACTCAATATCTATAAGTCTTTAATTATTTATTTATGAATATAATAATAAATCAATCATTGAAATAAGGCAGACAAAAAAGTGGGCAAGCTGCAAGCAATAGATTTTTAGTCAAAAAAAAATATAGTTTTACATGGTAATAAATTATAATTACAGCGCCCACCAGAATTGAAAAGTCTGCACAGGTTGTACTCTTTTATTCAGTTTGTCAGGCCATTCATTATCAAGAATAAGACATTGAAAGCTCAAAGCTACCTCCCCTAAGACTTCTGTGGTTTTTTTTTTTAACTGCTACTACTAAGAAAAGGGGAAAATGCAAAGAAAATTAAAGTAAGAAATATAAATAAATACAAATAAAATGCATTAGGTAGAAATGCCTTTTAGATAATTAGGATATTACTTAAAACACCACATTATAATTAAAAATTCTTATGCTGTGTGGAGTTTAATCATATATTGTCTTGGTGCTGCAGAATGCAGATTGTTCTTACCTAGGGTAAATATGTTGATTTTTTTTTTGAAGTCAGGGTAAATATGTTGATGGATTTTGGAATTTTTGAAAATATAAATTGATTGCACTAATTATTTACAGGATAATATATATTTTTGAAAATATATATTTTGGATTTTTTGAAATATATTTAAAGGATAGCCGATTTAAAGTTTATTGTCATATTTCGTAATTTCGCTTTTAATCTTGATTGCCCTTAATATGTCCGTCCAAGCTGTGCAGCCATCAATTACATCAGGGACCTTGATATCAAGATGAAATGATGATCAAGACTAACAAAAGTACCACTAGCCCACCTCATATTCAAAATTGTTCGGTGTCTATCGTAGAGAAAGAATTAATGTATAATTTGACCTCTAAATTTTGATATTTAAAGAGAAAATGTTATCAATTTGATATATAAATTTTACTTCCATCACATAATTAATCCTAAAATCTAATATCATATAAAAAAGTAACGACGTTGTAAATTTAGCCAATCAAACTCTATCATTTGGATCATAAAACCACGTTATTTCTTTTGAAAATTTCATACAAGCATAAAAAAAAGATATTTCTTATTTTTTCTATTGACAAAACTGATAGGTTAGAAAAATTGAGATACTTTGGGGTAGAAACTAATTTTTTTATAGTAACTTAATCGACAATAAAGAGAGGGAATTTTGGAGTTTGTATCAGGCAAAATAGAGATTTTGAGATATTTGGGGTAGACAGTAGAAATTTTGCAATAACATAATAAAAAACTTAATCGACAATAAAGAGAGGGAATTTTGAATTTTGGAGGTCATCTCTCTTTGACAGTGCCTTGTTCTCGGAACACATACAGTAAGTTTCAAATGGAAGTTTCCGCCTTCTCACTGGAGGAAAAAAAAATTGATTAGAGTTGAGAAATCTTACTGTAAACACTTAATTTTGTTCGTATTATTAGATGCGTTATTTCAAAACAAATTATAATGAATTTTGATTTTGCTGCAGCATTCTAATTGAACTTGTTCTCCTTGCATTGCATTTTGGACTAATTTTAAGTCTTTTTGCCTTGGATGAAATTTCAATTGGGCTCTTTGTACGTGAGACAGGGCCCATTATGATCTTAGCTCATATGTGCTTCAAAGCCGAGCGTTAAAGCCCAAAGTTTAATAGATTCAAGTTTATTTCTTTAAAACAGAAAATACAGCACCATGGCATCCAATCGAACCGACAAATTACGGCACTGATGGGCGAGAAAATGCTCCATTGAATCGCACGGTGTCATGCATCGGTTTGAATTCAAATGGAACTTTAAAATATAGTTTTAGGATTGGTGTAAAAGAGTTCTGGTTCCTTAAGGTTTTCACTTTTTTTAATAAATTTTATTTTTTAAAATTTGATTTTTGTTTTATTTTATTTTAGTTAAAATAATATGTGCAATACGGATATTGGATTATTTCATCCATCGTTACTTTTCTCTAGTTCAAATAACAAAAGAAATTTTGAATTTTACTATTTAGATAAATTCATATACCTATTGCATTCCAATAAATTCATAGTTTTTAAGTTATATCAAATAAATTTTTAATTTTTAATTGAATTTATATATGATACACTGACAATGTACAGTTTTTATCAACCATTAATATACCAAAGCTTGATACTTCAATAATGAGCAAAACTAAAAAAAAATCAAACTTTTAAAAATAAATATAAATAGATCTTTTTCAATTTGCTCATAATACATTGTCTTATTATAGAATTCTCCGAATTTATTAAGTGAATTGAAATTCTAGAGTTCAGTAATATTGGTACTTTCCTTATTTTAGTTTGCCTTAATTAATTTCTTATTTGGCAATGTTGGGATAAAATTATATTGAGACAATTATAGTACTTAAGCAAAATTAATACAATTCTTCGTGGAAACAATTTTGACGGACACTTTATTATTTGTTGACCACGTATACTTGTATGTTAACGCCGTTGATTAATTTCTAGCATGACAAGTCTTTTATGGAATTCTTGAGGAGATGATACCAAAAAAAATGAGGCACAAAAATGGATTTTCGTAGGGCATTTATGGCCTATAGAAATTCATTTCAATATCAAATTCGATAAAAAAAAATGAGGAAAAGTGTTTTTCAGATGCGAAGGCAAAGACTATGTTAAGACAAAGAATATGATTGGAGGCCCACACAATCATTTCAACAAGGATAATAAAATAATTTAGTATAAGAATAATTTTGTAATAAAAAATTGATTAGAATGAGAAAATTAGTAATTGCAAATAAAATTTTTCATCAAAATTTCAATTTATTTATTTTATGTAACAATCTTCCAAAATTTTATGGTTTGAAATTTTCTGTTAAATTTTTAATTTGAAGGAGAAATATTATGAACTTTAACCTAAAAATTTTTTACCCGAATGCTATTTTTTTAAATCTTTACCCCTTACCCATAACTATACAATTAACCATTTTTTTTATATAAAAGAAATTGGGCTTTAATTCAAAGAATTAGTTTAACGATGTAAGGCCTCACCGAGTTCTTGAGTGAGAATGATCAATAATAAGAAGTAAAAGATATACGAAGAATAACTTCCTTGAATTAAGGGATTTATGGTATATATTATATTTAAATTAAATTTTTGATTTTAGAGATTTATATTTAATTATAATATTTGATTCTAGGGATTTACATCTAATTGTATATATTTAGTAACTATCTTTAATACAACTTCTACATGTATAAATAGTGTAATACTCTTATCAATAAAATTTGACTAGCCATGTATAAAACTTTACTCTCAAATCTCTTCATGATATCAGAGCATTTTTTTTGGGAACTGTAATATCCCATAGTCTTTTTTTTTTCTAGTTCTCTCTTTCATCTTCACAACTCCACCACCTCTACATGCAGCAATGGCCAGTTAAAATAATCAACTCACAAATCCCTAACACAAGAACCCACCAAGCCTCTTATCATTATAAACATAAACAATTCTATCAAAATCACCTCCACCAATTATCTCTCTTGGAAACTTTAGATGGAAGCACTTCTAATTGGTTACGACTTTTACAAGTTCATTGATAGCACTCACCTTGCTTCTTCAACCAGAATCATTGCAAACAATGTCATCACTCCTAATCTAGAGTACCAAACATGGCCATGTCAAGATAAACTTATCTTGGTGCTCTTGTAGGCTTCCTCACCTCTTCTCTCATACCTCTTATTTCTCAATCACAAACCTTTTGCGAAGCTTGGCATGTTCTTGGGAATACCTACAATAAGCCTTCTCGTAGGCATATCAGGCAGATCAAGGAACAAATAAAGCAAGCCACTAAGGACACCCAAACAATTTCAAACTACATGCAGTTTATTAAAACCATGCTGATGAACTTGCGACTCTAGGAAAACCTATGAATCATGAAGATCTCATTGAGAAAATCCTCAATGGCCTTGATTAAGATTACAAGCCTATCATTGATGTTATTAATGGTCGTGATACACTAATATCGTTTGATAAATTACATGAGAAGTTATTCAACAAGGAACTCTTGCTGTGCCTCCATTATTCCAATTCCTTTCCACTTCCAGCCTCTGCCAATCTGGCTAATTCTTGTGAGATTAAAATCATTGATTAAATATATGTTTAAATAGCAAAAACAACAATAATAGTAAAATAAAATATGGTGAAAAAAGAAAATGATAATTAAAGACATTATACTTAAATTTGTATATAATGAAATTGTTAGATTATTTAACATTTATAAAGTTACTAAATGATAAAAATTATTTTTGTGCAATAGTAATTTTGTTAATAGATAATTTAAGTTTAATAAAACTGCTAGTAATATATCAAGTAACAAATTTTTCTAGAAAAATATAAATAATAATATTTTACGTAAATTGAAACATAACACAGAATATTCAATTATTTATTATTTGTTATATTTATTTTATAAAATTAAAAAAATAAAAGAATTGAAAAGAAAAGATAAAGTAACAAGACATTTAATTTTGTCCTTACGATATAACTCAAAAGGCAAAATAAATAATGATAATTAGCACATATATCATTAGTGGAGTTTTATTTTATTTCATAAACAGGGTAAAGATGATAACACATGTATTGTTTTATTTACTTTTTATTTTCTTAATATTTTTAAAAGACATATGTCATCATCTCAATTGTACTTGTGGAGTTAAAAAAATTTATTGACGGTGTGTTAGATATTAGTCCAATAAATAAATAAATAATGGGAGTAGAGGTGGATTTGCACTGCAACACAGTGGACTCCACCGTTAGGCGAGAAAATGCTCCAATTGCATGGTGTCATGGGTTAGTTTGAATTTAAATGGGACTTGTTAAATAGAAAATAGTTTTAGGATTGGTGTCATGACCTTAAGGCTGTGACTTGCACTTGATATTCACACTTTTTCCTTCTTTAAAAATTTACAGACTAAATTTTTCTTTTTCATTTTTAGTGCCAGTGTAGTCACTAAACCATTTTTATTCATCCTTTAATTCAAATATGATTTAAATTACTATCTAAAATAAGCAATAGTCATTTTTATTCCCATAACTTATCGTTTCTTAGAAACAGATTAAAAATAGCCCTTTATATTTTGAGATTTTCTCCAATGAACCACCTGCAAATCATCGCAACGCAACACAACAATATTTCCCACAATCCATATTATATTTATCAATTGGGTATCATCTCAACAGTCGTAATATCCATAACTACTCATCGAATACATATCATATAACATTAAAATATTATATCAACCATTCATTGGCATCCTCTAGTACTGTACAAACATTGCCTAAAAGTAAAAGCATATTAGGAAGAAATATTAGTATACCAAACTATTCAACAACAAAGACTTCAATAGTAGAGACACTATCAAATCACCAGAACTCTCCCAACATGTCTTTTAACTCGGATCAATTTGTAAGAAAAATTAATCTCGTTTAATGAGCAAGAGCTCAGTAAGTTTCTAATATAAGAATAGAGTTAAGTAGTATTGTCTCTAATGCAAATGCATGAATCCTGCAAGTATACATCCTAGTATCATTTAGAAATTGATATCCTTCGAGTATTTATTTGATCATGTCCTAACGAAACTAAATGTTCTTGTATCACTGCATATCATATATCGATGCAAGATGTACTATAATGAAAGGGTTCAATATGTAACATATGAAAATTCTACTATATAAAACATCTATTTCAAAACATGTCACATGTAATATATAATCATGTACAAAACTCATATAGTTTCAGAATCATTTAACATATACTTTAGAACACATTTCAAAACATGTACAACCTCATATCATATTATGTGTGGTATAAAACCATGTGTAAATCATATTCAGTCACAGTCATATCACATATACTATACAAACATATCATATTTAGAGTTTCATATATGATAAACCATACTCTAGACAACGTTTAACATTTACTGAGAGACTAGGCATGGATCCTTATTCTAGTATCATATCATCTCTGACCTATTGTAATTTTCAATGGAAAAGTTTCCTTCTAAGGCCATTGTCGTAATGACTTAGGTCCTAAACCTAATTGCTATATGTCATAACGTATTAAGTTTTGGAAAACCTAATAGCTAGACACTAAAATTACGGAGTCCCCACCAACCATTCTACCTAGGTGTGATTGGTCACCTATTCAAATTAAGGGTAAGGCTTGGTCTACGTTCAAGGACACGAGGGTTCGGGAGTACGGTTACGTGTAGGGAAGGATTAGCTGTCATGACCCGAAAGCCGCGACGTTCACTTGATACTCTTACTTTTCTTAGTCTACAAATTTATGGACTAAATTTTTTCTTTTCATTTTACAGTTTGTATTCGGTATCAGTGTAGTCACTGACTATTTTCTTTTATTCTTTAATTCAATTACAATTTAAATTACTCTTTAAGATGAGGAGAAATCAATTATGGTCCATATCCTACTATTTCTTAGAAACAGATTGAAAATATCCCCCCTTATATTTTGAGATTTCCCCAGCTAATTACCTATGAATCATTTCAATGCAACGCAAGGTATCCCACAATCCACATTATATTTATCGAATAGGCATCATCACAACAATCTTAAGATCCATAACTAATCACTGCATACTTATCATATAATATCAAAATATTATATCGACTACTCATTATCCTAGTTTACATCTCATCCTATAATACTGTGCAGAAATTTGCCTGAAAATAAAAGCATATGTCAAATAGTGTATGCCTCAAAAGCAACCAAGTAGTTTCGGAGGACAGGGACAAGTATCGAGCCTAGATACCATCTTCGAGTCCCACTTAAAAGCCCCCATTGCGAGGTTCAACCCAAATAATCTGAAAAGATGTGAAATTAAGAGGAGTGAGCAAAACCACGGCTCAGTAAGTCATTTATATAAGTGCAGAATTAGACTTATACTGTCTTAATGCAAATGCATGAAACCTTTAAATAAGGATTCTCATATCACATTCACTCTATGATCGTTTATCAAATGGCTCAGATCATGTCATAAAGGTTTCTTAGTATGTAAGGGCTTAAGGTATCAATGGGAAAGGGTCTCTTCGAAGTATCTCATCCGATACCCATCTATCACGTTAACCTTTGATCAAAATCGATCAACCATTTTCAATCTTCTTATCATTATTCCATAGTATACTATACGATAATGAATACATAATTCCGATATCATGTGGTACTACTTTACACATATCAGTCTCATATCATATCATATCATGTCACATATCATATCATGTCACATCTCATATTAAGTCTATGTTCAGACATAATATTAAATCATGTCACTTCTCATCAAACAGGTACGCTTAGTACTGTATCAAATTGTAACACTTTCAATATGGAGAAACATAATCACATATAGCATAAAAGTCATAATATTTCTTCATATACATCTCATGCTCGAATACAGTATAAGATCATGACATACTTCATGCAGAATTGTATATCGCTCTATCATGATTCCACATGCAACTTATGCAAGTTTTACTATATAAAACAACTATCATCTCAAATTTTATTACATTTAACATATAGTCGTATATGAATCATGTGGTATCGAAATCATATTACATGTACTTTTAGAGCATGCTCAAAACATGTCAAATCTCAAATCATCTCTTGTTTATTCTTAAGACATAATTGAAAGCATGCACATTTCTCTTTTCATATTTCGTGAAATCAAACATGTACTTTTTTATTTTCATATCATGTGAAATCAAACATGCACATTTCTCTTTTCACATTTTGGGAAATCAAACATGTACTTATCTATTTTCATATAATGTGAAATCAAAGCATGCACATTTCTCTTTTCACATTTCGTGAAATCAAACATGTACTTTTCTATTTCCATATCATGTGAAATCAAGGCATGCACCTTTCATATACTGTGAAATCATATCAGTTTAGAGTTCATATCAATTTAAAATCATACTCTAAACTGCATACATATCGGTTTGAGACTAGGCTAAATCCCTAATACTCTATCAATAAAGACTTAGATCACTGTAGCTAGTAGTGAAATCGTATCATCGTCCCTGGAAACCAACTAGGGCGCTATCTATGGCTATAGACCTCATCTCTCCCAACCCCACTGATCAGGTGTGACTGAGACCTGTCCACGACTATTGTCGGATAAGCATCTCTGCCTAATGAGTAATCTCCAATTAGGCGGTTTCCACTATGCTTTATTGAGTTTAACTCTCTTAGGGTGCCTATAGTCTCGTAAAACATTTAAACATTTCACTTTTCTTATAAAAATAGCGTAAAGTATGCAACACGTTTCTTTAAGATCATTTACATATATGAATACATACATTACACTATCTATTCAGTCTTTTCAAAACAATTTAAGCATCCAAAATATTCATGTGAGTATTGTATGAATGAATGCTTTCAAAATATCGTGCATAAATCGAGGCATGTTTTAGGGCGATGCAATTAAACAATGGAATTAAAACAGTATTGAAGCAAGGCATGCTTATGAAATGGATTAATGCAATATCACTCGATATAGTGCTAACTATAATGCCAATTCTTCCTTAGATCATCACCCTCAAAACACATCGATTTAGCACCTATACCCAACTCATCGTCATTTACATCTCATTTTAAAGTCCTCGATTCAATCCTTTCTATTTCAACAGAATTACACCTAATAAATCATCCAAAATTCCCTATCATTCAATAATATATAATACCATTTCACAATATTTGTAAATTAAACCAATTACCTTTGCTTTCAATGTCAATACTAAGATCCCACCATTGATGTCGGTCTTCTTAGTATTTCACGTATGTTCAAATATTACCTTAGCGACTTCCACAATAACACTAAAATCATTCAATGTAAATGAATTCATTCAAGATAAGTCTATTCTGTAAATCATTCATTCACAATATCCACATCATTGAGTCATTTCCTCAATTTACCATATTACCATGGGCATATCATTCCTTATGCGTCATTAAACCTCAAACCTTTGATCACCATCATTACCATACAATCTAACTATATCTGTACAATATAATTCTAAATCTGAATTATATAAATGTCTTACCAACTCCTCGCTTAGCATGCGCATACGCCAAGCTTAGCCAAACTCGTATTGTCGCCTTAGCATCGTGCTATACCTTTAAACATTGTAAAACGACTTAGTATAAATCAAGCAAGCCTCTAAAATATTTCATAAAAATAAATGTCATGTTACGACATTATCTTACCGACTTCCTTAGACTGAAACATTAGGAGAGTGCCTCGCATTTAGTAATTTCGCCTTTTGTCACTTTATGTCATGCTACACGTTTAAACAAAATTAATAAGGTTTAGGATTGACCATCTAGCTTACTAAATTATTTATTAAAATAATCAATAAAACAAGGTCAATTCTTACCAATTACGAGCATTAACCCAAAAATCCTTTTTCTTTCTTTTCTTTTATTTTCTTTCCTTTCCTTGTTTTCTTTTCCTTTCTTTTCTTGCTTATCGGCCAGCACCATATTTGGCCACCTAAACCGCCTCTTCAATAATGCCCCAAGTAGCCATTAAGAGCCTTGTTTTAAAGCTTTGTTTTCAGCCCTTTGTGAAATAGACCGGTTCAATCCTTTATATGCCCGATTAACTACCTCACAACAGCTTAAATGCCACCCCTTTAGTCATGTTTTGCAACCAACAATCTAGCCAAGCAGCAGCCCTTGAGCAACCTTAGTCGAACGCAGCTCAGCACCATAAAAACTACCTTGATCCACCCTTGTTCAGGCCACCAAACCAACGTACAGCTTCACCTTTTAAACACCTCTATCCAACTGCTCCAAACACTACTCATGGTAGCCCTTTTCCTAACGTCAGCTACGAGTTCCTTTGCTTCAGATTTCAATTCAACAACCTTGCTTTCCCCTGCCATCGGACTGCCCTGTTTTCGCCTAAACATTCCTGCTCCATGCCTAAATTGTGTCGCTGCACTAGGCTCCAAAAATGCTACCATCTAACAACTCTAATCAGCGCCTACGACACCCAAACACCAACCCTTGATCGGATTCACCCAGCCACTTGGTCCTCACTTTTTTAGCCCTGTAAACCGCCTTTCATAACCTCTAACACTCAACCCTTAAACAACCTCACATTGTCAGTTAGAACCCGTGCTTCCAACAGCCTTACCATAACCTAAATCTACCCTAAATTTGGCCTCCTTTGTGCAGCCAAATCCTGACCAAGCCCCTTGCATTTTCAGTCTATCGAGAGCCTCAAACAACCGCAAGAAATTTCTTGGTCCAGACCTCCCTCACGCATCACCCAGCTTTGCTTCAGATTCTTCATCCTGCATCGCCTTTTACCTCATCTCTCCCTCACATGTCGCCATTCTTCGTCTCAGCTCTGTCTTTAGGTTTTCTGTCTCATCTTCTTCTTCTTCTTTGAACATATGTATTTATTTATTTGTCTAAGTATTCGGTAATGACAAAGTGATGAGGACGAGAGAGAGACAAGGGAAGAGAATGGGATGAAAGATGGAGAAAACGTAGAAAGGACTGCAAGGAGGCGTGTAATGGAGAGAAAGGTGTGGGTAGGTTCTAGCTATTAGCTTTAGGTGTATGGGTGCTCTGCCAAGAGGAAGATGGCATAGCACTAACTCATTTTTTTTTTTTATAATATACTTATATTTATTCTATATTCTAAAATATATTATAAAAATATATATTATTATATCTATATATTATGTTTACCTTAATAAATTTATAAAATGAATATCATGTATATAGCTATATTTCTTCATTCTTTCTATTACTTTTATATTTATATATGTAAAAGTAGAATGTATATATTCATATTTGTATGTATATATATATATATATATATATATATATATATATATATTATGCCCAGTGTACATATATATGTACACACTTATATATATTTCTATATACATACCTTTTACTCATGTATTCCTTTATATATTTATATACACTTATATTTAAATATTTATTTACTTGTACCTATATTTATTCTAATGTGTATAATATAAAATATAAACCTATATTTATACATATCTATTTATATGTATTTACTTATTTTGTTACTTATTTTCACTTTACTTGATCCTTTATTTATATATGCTCTTAAATAAGCATGTACGTGCATTGCATGCATGCGCATTTATGTACACATGCATGCATGCACGTTGTGTGCTTTTAGTTTCGCTTACACGTGTATGTAATCATGATCTTATATTTAAGACCCCAAAATTACATTACTTCATCGTGTTTGCTTAAATTTACGCGGTCAATATATATTTGGTTTAAGAAAATCTATGGTTCTCACATCCTCTCCACCTTGGAAAATTTGGTCCTCCAAATTTCTCTTAGTTATCTAGAATAGGTAAGGCTACATTTCTTTCATTCAACTTCCCAACTGTCGTGTCGCTTCTTCTGAGAAGTGGCACTACCAAAATACCTTTACCAAGGAAATTGTTTTGGACCACAATGCCTTATCCGCTCGATCCAAACTCCGAATCGTCTTCTCAATATGACTCAAGTCCTCTTAGATCTCCAAAGTTTCATGCTCAGCTATGTGAGAGTGATTTAAATGACACTTCTTACGCATAGATATGTGGAAGGCATTGTGCACACCCAATAGTTAGGGTGAAAGTACTAGTTGACATGCTACGTCACCCACATTCTCTAATATCTCAATTAGTCCAATGTATCAAGGAATTACTTCCTTTCCTTTCAAAATCTCATTGCGCCTATAATTAAAGAGATCTTCAAGAATACTCTATCTCTAATTTGAAACTCCAAGTGTCTTCTTTGTTTATTGGCATAACTCGTCTGTTCACATCTGAGTTGTCCTTAACCAACCCCATATCAACTTCACAATTTGAGAAACTTTCTCTACTAGTTCCAAAGCACATATCTTGTCTTTATACCCTAAAACTCATCGTCTATCTTTTTCACTAACAATACTAGAGCCTTTAGAGTGACACACTTGGGCACGTAAACCCATTGTCTAACAACTTTTGCAGTTGCTTTTTAATTTCTTCGAACACTGTTCAACCTCATCTCAACATAAGAGGTTTTTTTTTTTTAGATCATATCATTTCCATATTATTTCCAAAGTTCAATACTTGATAAGTTCACCAAGTTGGACATATCTCATTAATTCACACTTTGTTACCATTCATCCCTTCATAATTCATAAATATCAATTGGGTAAAGATCAAGTCCAAGACAGGACGATCTCAAGTGTCTTATTTCACACAATCTTAACTTTCACATCAATTTGTTATCTCGCATGACATGCTTTAATAACCTCTAATAATTATTAACGATTCAAAGTTTACAGCATGTCGTGTCCAATCTTAACTCTACAAATGGGAGGTGTGAAAATTTCTTTTGTTTTCAAATTCCCATAGTTAAGAACTGTAAGGTTCAATAATTAAGCTTTCAGGGTCCATGTAACTTAAAGAGGCAAATTTCAAAAGTCAATTAATTTGAAATCCATGTAGTCTCCAATTCATAAATTTTCTAAATCACATGGTTTCCTAAGATCCATATGCTTTTCAAGATATATAGGATCCTATACGTCTTTCAAATTCGTACAAGGTTAGGTAACTATCCCTTAAGGCATCTCAATAAATTTCACTTCTGTCACACCTAGTGGATGGGTTCTAGTGAATTTCCTGCATATTGTAGACAGGCCAAAATCCAACTTGTCCGCTCCAGTAGGCCTGATTGAACTCTATCTGTTGAAGCTCATTAAGGATACCCAATCTCTCAAAATCCAAAACTTTCGTATTTTGACATCACTTTCTAAGTCCAATAGTTTTCAAAACAAGCCTAGATCTTGTATTCGATCAAATCTTATACCCTTTAGGTATTACCAATTCATTGACATAACGTCGTTAAATCTTCTCTTTTGGTTTCACACTTGAGGCTTTATAAAGTAACGTTTGTCTGAGTTTAAGCGTACTGCTTAAACTCCAAGCCATAGCATAACCTCGTTTTGAAGTCAACTATGCTAGGCTAGCCCATAATGATTCACATCAAACAAAATTTTAAGCCTCGTTCATAAACTTTGATGGGTATACCATATCAATCTCCACAACCCAATATTTAATATAGGCTATTGTGCCTTCTCTAATCTCATAGGAATTCACAATACCTTATAGGTCATTGTGTTGCTTAATGAGGCTTCAAACCATCCATAACTTGGCGGTCTTTTTTACCTGGTTATCATTTAATTTCGATGCAAAAACACATGCATTTGGAATAGTTTTCTACACTTACTGAGCATTTAACATTCAGGCAATCACAGTACTATGGGATGTAAACTATTTTGACTAATCTACACTGACACGTACTAGACAAACACTGCTTTGATACCATTAAATCTGTCACGACCCGAAAGCCGCGACGTTCACTTGATACTCTTACTTTTCTTAGTCTACAAATTTATGGACTAAATTTTTTCTTTTCATTTTACAGTTTGTATTCAGTGTCAGTGTGGTCACTAACTATTTCTCTTCATTCTTTAATTCAATTACGATTTAAATTACTCTTTAAGATGATGAGAAATCAATTATGGTCCATATCATACTATTTCTTAGAAACAAATTGAAAATATCCCCCCTTATATTTTGAAATTTCCCCAGCTAATTACTTGTGAATCATTTCAATGCAACGCAAGGTATCC
The DNA here is from genome assembly GCA_032173925.1 of Heritiera fomes. Classification (NCBI taxonomy): domain Eukaryota; kingdom Viridiplantae; phylum Streptophyta; class Magnoliopsida; order Malvales; family Malvaceae; genus Heritiera; species Heritiera fomes. The sequence continues at coordinate 18,267,439 of JAPDPM010000001.1, read as the reverse complement.
CACAATCCACATTATATTTATCAAATAGGCATCATCTCAACAATCTTAAGATCCATAACTAATCACTGCATACTTATCATATAATATCAAAATATTATATCGACTACTCATTATCCTAGTTTACATCCCATCCTATAGACTGTGCAGAAATTTGCCTGAAAATAAAAGCGTATGTCAAACAGTGTATACCTCAAAAGCAACCAAGTAGTTTCGGAGGACAGGGACAAGTATCAAGCCTAGATACCGTCTCCGAGTCCCACTCAAAAGCCCTCATGGCGGGGTTCAACCCAAATAATCTGAAAAGATGTGAAATTAAGAGGAGTGAGCAAAATCACGGCTCAGTAAGTCATTTATATAAGTGCAGAATTAGACTTATACTGTCTTAATGCAAATGCATGAAACCTTTAAGTAAGGATTCTCATGTCACATTCACTCTATGATCGTTTATCAAACGGCTCAGATCATGTCATAAAGGTTTCTTAGTATGTAATGGCTTAAAGTATCAATAGGAAAGGGTCTCTTCGAAGTATCTCATTATACTCATTCTGATACCCATCTATCACGTTAGCCTTTGATCAAAATCGATCAACCATTTTCAGTCTTCTTATCATTATTCCATAGTATACTATACGATAATGAATACATAATTCCGATATCATGTGGTACTAGTTTACACTCATATCAGTCTCATATCATATCATATCATGTCACATATCATATCATGTCACATCTCATATTAAGTCTATGTTCAGACATAATATTAAATCATGTCATTTCTCATCAAACAGGTATGCTTTGTATTGTATCAAATCGTAACACTTTCAATACGGAGAAACATAATCACATATAGCATAAAAGTCATGATATTTCTTCATATACATCTCATGCTCGAATACAGTATAAGATCATGACATACTTCATGCAGAATTGTATATCGCTCTATCACGATTCCACATGCAACTTATGCAAGTTTTACTATATAAAACAACTATCATCTCAAATTTTATTACATTTAACATATAGTCGTATATGAATCATATGTGGTATCGAAATCATATTACATGTACTTTTAGAGCATGTTCAAAACATGTCAAATCTCAAATCATCTCTTATTTATTCTTAAGACATGATTGAAAGCATGCACATTTCTCTTTTCACATTTCGTGAAATCAAACATGTACTTTTCTATTTTCATATCATGTGAAATCAAAGCATGCACGTTTCTCTTTTCACATTTCGTGAAATCAAACATGTACTTTTCTATTTTCATATCATGTGAAATCAAAGCATGCACATTTCTCTTTTCACATTTCGTGAAATCAAACATGTACTTTTCTATTTTCATATCATGTGAAATCAAGGCATGCACCTTTCATATACTGTGAAATCATATCAGTTTAGAGTTCATATCAATTTAAAATCATACTCTAAACTGCATACATATCGGTTTGAGACTAGGCTAAATCCCTAATACTCTATCAATAAAGACTTTGATCACTGTAGCTAGCAGTGAAATCGTATCATCATCCCCTAGAAACCAACTAGGGCGCTATCTATGGCCATAGACCTCATCTCTCCCAACCCTACTGATCAAGTGTGACTGAGACCTATCCACGACTATTGTCGGACAAGCATCTCTACCTAATGAGTAATCTCCAATTAGGCGGTTTCCACTATGCTTTATTGAGTTTAACTCTCTTAGGGTGCCTATAGTCTCGTAAAACATTTAAACATTTCACTTTTCTTATAAAAATAGTGTAAAGTATGTAACACATTTCTTTAAGATCATTTACATATATGAATACATACATTACACTATCTATTCAGTCTTTTCAAAACAATTTAAGCATCCAAAATATTCATGTGAGTATTGTATGAATGAATGCTTTCAAAATCTCGTGCATAAATCGAGGCATGTTTAAGGGTGATGCAATTAAACAATGGAATTAAAACAGTATTGAAGCGAGGCATGCTTATGAAATGGATTAATGCAATATCACTCGATATAGTGCTAACTATAATAGCAATTCTTCCTTAGATCATCACCCTCAAAACACGTCGATTGAGCACCTATACCCAACTCATCGTCATTTACATCTCATTTTAAAGTCCTCGATTCAATCCTTTCTATTTCAACAGAATTACACCTAATAAATCATCCAAAATTCCCTATCATTCAATAATATATAATATCATTTCACAATATTTGTAAATTAAACCAATTACCTTTGCTTTCAATGTCAATACTAAGACCCCACCATTGATATCGGTCTTCTTAGTATTTCATGTATGTTCAAATATTACCTTAGCGACTTCCACAATAACACTAAAATCATTCAATGTAAATGAATTCATTCAAGATAGGTCTATTCTGTAAATCATTCATTCACAATATCCACATCATTGAGTCATTTCCTCAATTTACCATATTACCATGGGCATATCATTCCTTATGCGTCATTAAACCTCAAACCTTTGATCACCATCATTACCATACAATCTAACTATATCTATACAATATAATTTTAAATCTGAATTATACAAATGTCTTACCAACTCCTCGCTTAGCATGCGCGTACGCCAAGCTTAGCCAAACTCGTATTGTCGCCTTAGCATCGTGCTATACCTTTAAACATTGTAAAACGACTTAGTATAAATCAAGCAAGCCTCTAAAATATTTCATAAAAATAAATGTCATGTTACGACATTATCTTACCGACTTCCTTAAACCGAAACATTAGGAGAGTGCCCCGCATTTAGTAATTTCGCCTTTTGTCACTTTATGTCATGCTACACGTTTAAACAAAATTAATAAGGTTTAGGATTGACCATCTAGCTTACTAAATTATTAATTAAAATAATCAATAAAACAAGGTCATTTCTTACCAATTGCGAGCATTAACCCAAAAATCCTTTTTCTTTCTTTTCTTTTATTTTCTTTCCTTTCCTTGTTTTCTTTTCCTTTCTTTTCTTGCCTATCGGCCAGCTCCATATTTGGCCACCTAAACCGCCTCTTCAATAATGCCCCAAGTAGCCACCAAGAGCCTTGTTTTAAAGCTTTGTTTTCAGCCCTTTGTGAAACAGCCCAGTTCAATCCTTTATATGCCTGATTAACTACCTCACAGGAGCTTAAATGCCACCCCTTCAGTCACGTTTTGCAACCAACAATCTAACCAAGCAGCAGCCCTTGAGCAACCTTAGTCGAACTCAGCTCAGCACCATAAAAACTACCTTGATCCACCCTTGTTCAGGCCACCAAACCAACGTACAGCTTCACCTTTTAAACACCTCTGTCCAACTGCTCCAAACACTACTCATGGTAGCCCTTTTCCTAACGTTAGCTGCGAGTTCCTTTGCTTCAGATTTCAATTCAACAACCTTGCTTTCCCTTGCCATCGGACTGCCCTGTTTCCGCCTAAACATTCCTGCTCCATGCCTAAATTGTGTCACTGCACCAGGCTCCAAAAATGCCACTATCTAACAACTCTAATCAGCGCCTACGACACCCAAACACCAACCCTTGATCGGATTTAACCCAGCCACTTGGTCCTCACTTTTTCAGCCCTGTAAACCGCCTTTCATAACCTCTAACACTCAACCCTTAAACAACCTCACATTGTCAGTTAGAACCCGTGCTTCCAACAGCCTTACCACAACCTAAATCTGCCCTAAATTTGGCCTCCTTTGTGCAGCCAAATCCTGACCAAGCCCCTTGCATTTTCAGTCTATCGAGAGCCTCAAACAGCCGCAAGAAATTTCTTGGTCCAGACCTCCCTCACGCATCACCCAGCTTTGCTTCAGATTCTTCATCCCTCGTCGCCTTTTACCTCGTCTCTCCCTCCCATATCGCCATTCTTCGTCTCAGCTCTGTCTTTAGGTTTTCTGTCTCATCTTCTTCTTCTTCTTTGAACATATGTATTTATTTATTTATTTGTCTAAGTATCCGGTAATGACAAAGTGATGAGGACGAGAGAGAGACAAGGGAAGAGAATGGGATGAAAGATGGAGAAAACGTAGAAAGGACTGCAAGGAGGCTTGTAATGGAGAGAAAGGTGTGGGTAGGTTCTGGCTATTAGCTTTAGGTGTATGGGTGCTCTGCCAAGCTCTGCCAAGAGGCAGATGGCAGAGCACTAACTCATTTTTTTTTTATAATATACTTATATTTATTCTATATTCTAAAATATATTATAAAAATATAAATTTTTATACAAAAATATATATTATTATATCTATATATTATGTTTACCTTTATAATTTTATAAAATGAATATAATGTATATAGCTATATTTCTTCATTCTTTCTATTACTTTTATATTTATACATGTAAAAGTAGAATATATATTCATATTTGTATTTGTATGTGTATATATATATATATATATATATATTTATGCCCATTATACATATATATATGTACACACTTATATATATTTCTATATACATACCTTTTACTCATGTATTCCTTTATATATTTATATACACTTATATTTAAATATTTATTTACTTGTACTTATATTTATTCTAATGTGTATAATATAAAATACAAACCTATATTTATACATATCTATTTATATGTATTTACTTATTTTCACTTTACTTGATCCTTTATTTATATATGCTCTTATATAAGCATGTACGTGCGTTGCATGCATGCGCATTTACGTACACATGCATGCATGCACGTTGTGTGCTTTTAGTTTGGCTTACACGTGTACGTGATCATGATCTTATATTTAAGACCCCAAAATTACATTACTTCATCATATTTGCTTAAATTTACGCGGTCAATATATATTTGATTTAAGAAAATCTACGGTTCTCACATTAGCACCCCTGCAACGCCTATCCTAAAATGGTAACAACTAGTTTTAGGTTATCTTTACAATTTACCTTGTATTTATATTAATTTTGATATGCTTATATATTGGGAATATTTTTAAGATTTTTCTATCAATTTGGCTCAAATCTTAAAAATCTCCCTCACCGCAAGATTTTGAAAGAGTCTCGATTGACTTTCTTGAATTTTATCGTCGGATCAATAAAATATTTTATGAAACTCTTATTATATATATTTTTAAATTTGGCTCTAATATTGACTCCATATTAATTTCTTTATTTTCTAAGTCTTATTTTACATTATTTTTATCTATATGTTTTATTTATTTAGAGAATAAATATGAATCATGGTTTATTGAAAATTTTCTTAAAAGCGTCCCATCGATTTGATTCGACTTAAAAGAAATCTTTTCACCTAGAAATTTTCAAGGAGTTCCAATTGACTTTCTTGAAATTTCATCCTTGGCATAATTCATATTTTTTATTTTATTTCTTATAAAGTTTATTCTAAGCTATTTAGTTCATTTATTTATTTACTTATCCAATTTTATTTAAATTTCTCTAAATTTAATCTTGATCTAATTTATTTTTATTTCATTTATTTCATTTATTTATATTTATTTAATAAACATGAATTATATTTTATTGAAAATTCTTTCAAAAGTATTCCATCAATTTGGCTCAACTTAAGAAAGAATCATCTCACCTAGAAATTTCCAAAGAGTCTCGATTGACTTTCTTGAAATTTCATCATTGGTATAACTCATATTTATTTATTATCTAGTCTTATTAATTACTAATTATTCTCAATCTAAGCTATTTCATTCTATTTATTTAATTTCTAATTTATGTTCTCGTATTTATATTTATTTATCTATATTCATTTACATTTTATTCATATTTAATTTACTAAGAATAAACATAGATTATAATTTATTGAAAATTCTTTCAAAAGTATTCCATCGATTTGGCTCAACTTAAGAAAGAATTTCCTCACCTAGATGTCGTAACGGCTTCGCGCTCGACGATTTTGAAAAGCAACATTTAAAAACAAAAAGGGAGTCGCCACCAATCTTTTTTGACTAGGTGTGATTGGCCACCTAAAAATATTTATCTTTTTAACAAAATCTCAAAATTAATTAAGTTTTATTAAAAAGACAAATTTTTGGTCTGCGAAAACAAAAATCGGGTTCGGGGGTACGGTTACGCGTGGGGAAGGATTAGCACCCCCACGACGCCCGTTGAAAAACGGTACCATAATAATCATGTGTTATCCCTTGATTTTAGTGAAATGGTCTTGAATTAATATTTAAAATTAATTCCTATTTTATTCCAATCAATTTTATTTTTTTTTAATTTTGAAACGTTTAAGTTTTATTTTTTTATTTGAAATAAGTGAAAATCTTTTGTATTGAAAATTATTCCGAAGTACCCCAATACTCTGGTAGCATTTCGGATAATTTCCTCACCTAGAGATTTCTTAAGAATCACTACTTGTGAGTTCTATAGAATCTCATCATCAGAAGATTCACACTCGTTTCAAAAATTATTATGAATGCATATGATGCAAACAGTTAATAAATGATGCAAATGAATTTTTTGATTTTTTATATAAATATTTCCTTATTTATTTTAAATAAAAATTCTTATTATTGAAAAATTGCACTAAGTATCCCAATACTCTGGTAACACTTAGTGAACTCTTCTCACCTAGGGATCAGTCAAGAAATCACTACTTGTGAGTCTCATGACATCCCATCCTCGGAAATTTATTATTAATTTCCTTTTTTCTATTTTTTTAAAAAACTTATTTATTTTATTTTTAATAAAATTTTAAATTATTGAAAAATCATACTAAGTATCCCAATACTCTGGTAACATTTAGTACGACTCTTCTCACCTAGGGATCAGTTAAGAAATCACTATTTGTGAGTTTCATAACATCCCATCATCGGGCCATTGTTTAATTATTTAAATTTTATTATTAATTTTCTTTTTCTATTTTCTTTTAAAAATTTATTCATTTTTATTTTGATAAAAATTTAAATTATTGAAAAATCATACTAAATATCCCAATACTCTGGTAACATTTAGTACAACTCTTCTCACCTAGGGATCAGTTATGAAATCACTACTTGTGAGTTTCATAACATCCCATCATCGGACAAATATTTAATTAAATTTAAATTTTATTATTTATTTCTTTTTCTTATTTTCTTTTTAAAAAACTTATTTATTTTTATTTTTTTTATAAAAATTTAAATTATTGAAAAATCGTACTAAATATCCCAATACTCTGGTAACATTTAGTATGACTCTTCTCACCTAGGGATCAGTTAAGAAATCACTACTTGTGAGTTTCATAACATCCCATCATCGGACTTTATTATTATTTGAGAAATCTATTTTCTTTTTAAATAAACTTATTTGTTTTTATTTTAATAAAAATTTAAATTATTGAAAAATCATACTAAGTATCCCAATACTCTGGTAACACTTAGTACAACTCTTCTCACCTAGGGATCAGTCAAGAAATCACTACTTGTGAGTTTCATGACATCCCATCATCGGACATTTATTAATTTAAATTTAAAATTTCATTATTTTTTCTTTATTTTTAAATAAGCTTTCAAATCAATAATAATAATTAATACAAGTAAAAGAAAATTTTTCAATTTCTTATTTTACAACATGCATTAATAATAATAATAAGAATAACTAAACACAATAATAATAATAATAATAATAATAATAATAATAATAATAATAATAATAATAAAAAACACAAAAAACAATAATAATAACAAAACCTAATAGTAATAATAATAATAAAACCCAATAATAATAATAATAATAATACTAATAATAATACTAATAGTAATACTAATAGTAATAAAACAAATAAAGGGCTAAGAAAAATATACCCAAATTAATTGGGTTTATACCCAATGGCAAGGAGGCCCAATTGACAGCCCAATAAGAGGCCCAAAGCAGGTGGGCCGGATCGGGTCGGCAACGGGCCAAACGCGCGGGTCGGATCGGGTCGGCAGGCGCGCGGGTCGGCTCCTCCGAAGCGGGTCGGACGCGCGGATCCGGGTCGGGCAATTGGGCTACGCGCGGATCCTTCTCCCACGGGTTGGTGCGCGGACCCCGGGTCGCGCGCGGATCCTCTTCTTTTTTTTTTTTGCTATAAAAGCTAAATCTTTTTTTTTAAATCATTTTTCTCTTTTCTTCTAAAAAAAAAAACTAGAGCTCTTGAGCTCTCCGCCGACTAGGCGATTTCCGGCGCTGCCGGACTGCCGTCTGCCGTCGTCGGCCGCCGCTCACCGACGGCTAATCCCAAAAAGTTTCCCACTTTCCGATGCTCCTCAACCTCCTCTTTCCGTTTCCAGCCCTCTTTTCCTTCGAAAACGCCTCTAACCCCACGAATCTGAGGTCGAAACCTTCGGCCTCTGTTGTTTTTTTTTATTTTTTTTCTTTTCAGATCTGGTTTTGGATGCGTTTGGGTTTGTGTTTTTATTGTTGTTGATTTTTTGGTTGCTGGTACGGTGAGTGATGGGCTCGGTTTGGGATAGGTTTTAGGCTTGGGTTTGTTTTGCAGGTTTGGGGCTTCGATTTTGGGACGGTGGAGTTGGGGTTTTTCGGTGGTGGTTATGTGTGTATGGCGTCGTGGTGATTTGGTGTTTTCGACAGAGGCCCTGTGTGAGTTTGGCTTGTGGGTGTTTTGGTGATGGTGGATTGGGAATGGGTCTCAGGTTTCGGTTGTGGATGATGTTGTTGGTGGTTAGTGGTTGAACGGGGATGGTGTAATGGCGAAAGTGGTGTTGAGAACTAGGGGTTTCGGGTTGGCGATGGTTGATGGCTTCCGAATGATGGTGAAGAAGGTGTGGGTTCGATGGTGGTGTGGTGAGGGTTACGGTTACTGGGTTTGTGGAGGGCAGAGGGTTGTTTCGGTCATCCTCGTGGGGTTTGGGTAGCTTCAAGCTTCGGTCCCGGTGAGGGTTGAATGGGGGTCTTTTAGAGGGACTGGTATAGGGTTTGCTATGATGGGATAGGGTAGAGTAGCTGGTGGTGGTAGTGGGTTGAGGGTGGCTGGAGGCTATGGTGGCCGGCGGATTTTGGGGAAAACGAATCTTCATGGCAGATTAGATCAAAAGAAATAAAGAAAATAAAGAAAATAAAAATAAAAATAAAAATAAAAATAATAAGATAAATAATAATAATAATAAAAGTAATAATAATAATAATAATAATAATAATAATAATAATAATAATAATAATAATAACCAAATAATAAAAAATAAATATAAATATAAACAAATAATAATAATAATAGAAATAATAACAAAAAGGGACAAAATTAGGCGTCAACACTAGACATTTTTAAGATGTCTCAATTGACTTTCTCAAAATGTCATCATTGGTATAATCTTTATTTAATCTCTAGTCATTAAATGATTTTATTAATCTATATCTAAATTTATTTATGAGAATTATAACTATCTATTTCTCCTTATAAGTATATTTTAGTTTTATAATTTCATGAATATGACAATATTATATTTTATTTAATAATTTCCTTGTTTAATTTAAAATCTTATTAAATTTTAGCCACTTAGTTTATTAATAAAGAAAATTTTTAATTATTTAATTTAACAATTTAAATTTGTATTTTTAATTTACACCAACTATATCTTATTTAAAAATCCCAATTTTATTTATCTCCTACGTTACAAATTCAATTTTAAATTAATTATCTCAAATAATTACTTCCCTAAGTCTAATTTCAATTTTATTAAATCTCCTAATATTTTATTCAATCCTTATCTCAATTTTAATCCCACAAATCAAACTAACATATATAAAAATTAAATAAATAAATAAACATACATACCCAAAGACCAGTCCGGTCTTCTTCCTTGCTTCTTCACTCTGGTTTGTCTCCCCTCTTTCACGACAGTACCATACTTAGGCTTGGCAACAGGGAACAGCAATGACGTTGGTGTAAGGAGCAGGCAGCAACAAGATTCTAGAATACAGGGAAATAGCGACGGTGATGCAGCTGCTTGGGGAAGGTGGTGACTTGGTTAGCTTTGGCAGAGTAGGGTGGCTGTGAAGCAGTAGTTGACTCCAGTGGTAACGGCAGCAAAGTCAGGTAGCAGACTCGGCTGGTGATGAAGATGATGATGGCGATCAGCAGTGATAGTCACGATCAGTGGCGGATCTTGACCGTTGATTTTGGGGGGCAACTAAAAATGTACAACTATATATATAATTGAGTTCTATCTTTATGTATTAATAACATAAAACATATATGCAAGAAATTATAAATTTTAATAATAATATAGAAAAGTATGAAGAAAGAAAATACATCAAATAAATAATTTTATCTAAAATTGTGAGCGACGTTCTTTTAAAAAAACAAAATCTTTAAGAATTGAGACTAAACTAAATGTCTCAATAATCTCTCTTTCAACGTTGACAACCAAATTTTTTGCAAGAAATTCATCTTTCATCTTGTTTCTTAGTCTTGTTTTGAAGATCTTCATAGCTGAAAATGCTCGCTTACTAGTTGCAATAGACACTGCAAGAGTTAAAACAAGTCTAATCAATCTATCAAAAAGATAATATATTTTTTATTTTTTTGTCTCTGTTAGAACAAGGCACAATAAATTATAATTATTTTTCTATAGTTATTTCTCTAATCTTTACTCAAACATCTATATAGGAAGAGCTTTTAATTTCCATTCACAAAAGCCCTCACTGTCCTCATGCATGTAAAAAAATGACTTCTATTAATATTTTAATTGCAATCCATGAATCCCAGCTAAAGTTTTATGAATTAACTATCTAATTTGAGTACGCCCTAAATTTTTTCAATTCTTCTAACAGAAGGAAAATAAAAAAACGCCCATTTTCTTCCCCAATTTCATGGTGAAAGTGAGAGTCTAAGCAATTTTCTCAGGCGGCAACAGGGCATAAGAATTGTCATTATCATCCCACTTAATTTATTTGTTTCACCTTTAGTTTTAATTTTTTTTTAATAGAATTAAGAAACAGTTACCTCAAAAATTTGATTAAATATAAAAGATTTAACACTACTCATTCATATAATGATAAAATTATGTAAATAATAAACATATATTAAAAAAGTTAACATACAAACCTTGATAATTTTGATAGTCTTGATTTTGAGAAAATGATGCTCAAAATTATAAGTAAAAGTGCAAAGTATATGGGAAGAAAATAAAATAGAAGAAGTTATGTTGGGTGGTTGATGAGTTATAAAATATTTTAGGTTTATTTTTTTTTAAGTTGACTGAAAATTTAATTAGGTTTTTTAAGTTCACATAATTGTGACATAATATTTGTGACAAGCCAATTAATTTTAAATATTTGTTAAAGAGATTGGTAAGTAAAAAAATAAATAAATATCAATAGAATTTTATTTTTTGAGGGACCAATTTAAATTTATTTAATTTAATATATTGTACATATGAATAAGTACATGAATTTTGCAAAAATAGTGGGGGGGCCAATGCCTACTAGTCATAGATTAAGAGCAGCCCCTTATAATACATATAAAAAGATTTTTAAAATTTTTGGGGGGGCCATGGCCTCCCCTAAGGTACACTACCATCCGCCCCTGAGTACATATCATCGGAATATTTCTCCCTTCATTAGAGAAAAGTAGTTCTTTTTCTTTGTATCAATAAATTTTTTTTATTAACATGCATTAGAACTACCTGCCTATCTTTAAATTCCTTTTTTTTTTTGTTGAAAACATAATTTTTATTTTATTTTTACCCACATAGTGGGTGTGCCAAATCTGTGTGTCTACATATACGCACGAAATGATGTAAAAAGTAATAGGTAAATACATAGTATGAAGTTTTTGTGACATTGAGTCCAAAAGAAAGAAAAGCACTCCAATCTTGAGCTGAAACTCAATAGGCAACAAACCAAACCAGCAAATGAAGAAAGCAAAGCAAAGCCTAGCAAAGAAAATACAACAATAATCAGCAGACGTGGCAAGGCCATGAACATCCTTGGACTCAATCTTTGGGATTATTACAGGCACAGGACTTGGGTGCAGCCAGCAAGAGAAGGAGAAGCCCAATTGAATTCCAGCCACCGAGAGAAAATTAAATCCAATGCCCTGCCTGCCACTCGATAATAACAATAATGGAATTCGAAATTTTTCTAAATAATGCTAAATTAACGAAAATTATTTTGTTTACTACAAACATGTCAAAACTATGTAGTAACTCCTATTTGAATATAAATAAATATATATATGTGTATATATATATATATATATATTTATATATTTTTGCTACTTGGTCGATCATATATACTACAAAAAGAAAACCTTAAACATTGATATCTGGACCAATGATTAAAATCACTTTTATCATTTCTCTAAAAAGATTTATAAATAAATTAAATGGAGGAAAGGTCATTGATATACAATAAATAAAAATGGAAATTGAAAATTAGTTCTTACCCAGCAAACCGTCATGCTCATCATTTGTTTGAGGATGATATTTCATTGCCATCAATCGATATTGAAGAGGCATGAGCAATGTTGGCCCAATCCTCTCCCATATCTGGTTTGCATCTTTCACTCAGAATAGGACATCTTTCAATTTCCAATTGTTTGAGACACGGCATCCACTCTGGCAGTGATGACAACTTTGGACAATCGCGAATCCAAAATTTTTCAAGTGATGTAAAATCCTGATTTTTTGATAATGTTGTGAGATTCTCACATCCTTTAATTTCCATGTATTGTAAGGTGTTGGCGGATCCTACAAGAAGCCATTGGGGTAGTGCCTCCAACTTTGTTAACCTTCCAATGCCCAATGTTTGAAGGTGTAACCCACTGCCAACAAGGTAATCTTGATTATCATCATCCTCTTTGCCTTTCCCTTCGAATCCCAATTCCATATTAAGATCAAGCAGTTCACATTCATCAATGATCAGATGTTTTAATGAGGTTGAAGATTTCCAACCATGCGGTAACGAGATCAAGTTTTTGCAACAGAAAACCCCCAATGTATGAAGGGAAGTGAGGTTTTGAAATCCTTCAAACAAATATTCTAAATTTTCACAGTTACAAATGTACAAATGCCGAAGAGAATTCAAGTGCTCAAAGCCATTCTCAAATAGGACCCTCTGTTTTGTACATATTGCTAATGATCTGAGACTGATAATGTATCTCATATCTTTAGGCAACTCTTCAATTCCTTCACAATCCATAAGCAAAGTTTCCAAACTCTGTAATTTACATATGGAGTTCGGAAGTTTCTTGATTTTGGAATGGGATAGGTCAAGATACCTTAAATGCTTCAAACTACCAATATTTCTGGGCAATACCTCAAAATTAGCTCCTTCTAGTTCCAGCACTCGCAGTTTTTGAAAACTTGAAATGCATTTTTTAGTAAAGGATTCACCGTTGGGATCCTCTTTTGCATTTGGGAAGCGAAACGTACGCACATTAGATAGCTTATGAGCATCAAGGAACCACCTAGTAGGGTTTTCTTCAAGAAAATCCAAGTTGTCAATGTACAAATGTCGAACCCCTTGGGGAATATTTTGCTTAAAAGAGTTTACCGTGCTGCTCTCATTCTTTGCCACTGATAGTGCAAGATCATGGAGAAGATCATGCATTTTAAACATATTAAAGGTGAATTTTTCATCAAAATCTTGGAAAAAGGATCTTGACGAAAGATCATTCAAGTAACGCCTACCAATATCTTCTGGGTCTTCAACCTTTTCATTGGAGGATTGAAGCAAACCATGAGCCATCCAAAATTGGATCAACATCCTATCAGAATATTCATAATCCTTTGGAAAGACCGAAAATAATGCAAAACATTGTTTGAGATATGGAGGTAATTCATCATAACTCAATTTCAAAACAGGAAAAATATCATTTCCCTTTTCCACTGATGCCCACATCTCAGTATCTCTCACCTGTTTCCATTCACGTTCTGAAGTTTTTGAGAGGAGTAAGCTCCCAAGTGTCTTCAAAGCCAAAGGAACTCCATGGCATTTCTTAACTATCTCTTCCCCAATTTTCACTAGGTGTGGATAGTGATTCATTTCCCCTTTCCTGAATGCAAACTGGAAAAACGTAGACAAAGATTCCTTTTCGGGAAGACCTTGCAAACTGTGTGCTGGGATTGTGCCCATCATCTCTGCAATTCGGTTATTACGAGTGGTGACCACAATTTTGCCTCTCCTGCCTCCTCCCACTAACAGCTCTTTTAAATCATTCCACTTCTTAATATCCTCGTTCCATAAATCATCTAAAATGAGTAAATACTTTTTCCCATCTAGACAATCTCGTAAGGTCTTCTGTAATTGCTCTAAATCCATGTTGCTACAATCTTCATTGACCCCTTTTGCTGCTTTAATCATTTTTATCATTAAGCGTTCCAAAGTAAAATCATCTGAAACACACACCCACATTTTCAGCTCGAAATTCCCATCCACAAATTCATCATTGAACACCAACTTTGCAAGGGCAGTCTTTCCAACACCTCCAAATCCAATTATCGGAAGGACAGATATGTCTTCCCCATCTGTTGGATCTTGCATCAAAGTTGTTATGATTTTCACTTTGTCTTCATCTCTACCAATGATATCCGCTGCTTGCACAAAGGAGTGAGTCCCTCTGTTCAAGCTCACGGTATGCCTAGTGCCATCGTGTCTTTCAGTGAGATGAAAATTATTTTTCAAAGCAGCAATCTCACCAAACCTCTCCGTAACTTTTTTAATCTTATGGGCCATCCTAAGTTGAAAAGCAATTGGGTTTGAGCTTGAAAAGAAATTGCTTACCTTCTTTGCAATGCTTCTCTGTTTCAGAACTTGCCTCCGCACTGCTTGGATTTCAAATTCATCCAACACATCTTCTGCATCGTAACAGGCATCCTTCAGCTTCTGTAACCAGTTGCGCAGCTGATTACTTTGGCCTTGTTTTTCTTCAGCATCTAACAGCCCATCTTTGGCAGTGGTTAACAAGTCACTGAGCCTTTGAAAATCACTTTGGACACCCCAAGCTCGGGAAATTTCATGATAAGTCTCAGTGGCTAGTTTCACGAGGACTTTCTCTACAATGTTAAATGCAAAGGATTCAGCCATGATTTTGAGGAGGTGGGGGGATAGTCTTTTGGTGATGGATTAAACAACAAAGAAACAGATGAGTAGGAGAACCGCCGATTGATTACATTGGAAAGAAGCAGCTAGGAAAAGGGGAAGAAAGTAATAAGACAAAGATGCAAGGAAAATTAGACGTCGACGTGGCATTATTGTATAGCAGTTGCGCAGTGACGGATCTTGACTTTTGATTTTGGGGCAACTAAAAATATAAAACTATATATATAGTTGAGTTCTATCTTTATGAATTAATAACATAAAACATATATGCAAGAAATTATAAATTTTAATAATAATATAAAAAAGTATAAAGAAAGAAAATACATCAAATAAATAATTTTATCTAAAATTGTGAGCGACGTTCTTTTAAAGAAACAAAATCTTTAAGAATTGAGACTAAACTAAATGTCTCAATAATCTCTCTTTCAACGTTGACAACCAAATTGTCTGCAAGAAATTCATCTTCCATCTTGTTTCTTAGTCTTGTTTTGACGATCTTCATAGCTGAAAATGCTCGCTCACTAGTTGCAATAGACACTGCAAGAGTTAAAACAAGTCTAATCAATCTATCAAGAAGATAATATATTTTTGATTTTTCTGTCTCTGATAGAACAAGGCACAATAAATTATAATTATTTTTCTATAGTTATTTCTCTAATCTTTACTCAAACATCTATATAGGAAGAGCTTTTAATTTCCATTCACAAAAGCCCTCACTGTCCTCATGCATGTAAAAAAAATGACCTCTATTAATATTTTAATTGCAATCCATGAATCCAAGCTAAAGTTTTATGAATTAACTATCTAATTTGAGTAGCCCTAAATTTTTCCAATTCTTCTAACAAAAGGAAAATAAAAAAACGCCCATTTTCTTCCTCAATTTCATGGTGAAAGTGAGAGTCTAAGCAATTTTCTCATGCAGCAACAGGGCATAAGAATTGTCGTTATCATCCCACTTAATTTATTTGTTTCACCTTTAGTTTTAATTTCTTTTTAATAGAATTAAGAAACAGTTACCTCAAAAATTTGACTAAATATAAAAAATTTAACACTACTCATTCATATAATGATAAAATTATGTAAATAATAAACATATATTAAAAAAGTTAACATACAAACCTTGATAATTTTGATAGTGTTGATTTTGAGAAAATGATGCTCAAAATTATAAGTAAAAGTGCAAAGTATATGGGAAGAAAATAAAATAGAAGAAGTTATGTTGGGTGGTTGATAAGTTATAAAATATTCTAGGTTTATTTGTTTTTTAAGTTGACTGAAAATTTAATTAGGTTTTTTAAGTTCACATGATTGTGACATAATATTTGTGACAAGCTAATTAATTTTAAATATTTGTTAAAGAGATTGGTAAGTAAAAAAATAAATAAATATAAATAGAATTTTATTTTTTGAGAGACCAATTTAAATTTATTTAATTTAATATATTGTACATATGAATAAGTACATGAATTTTACAAATATATTAGGGGGGGCCAATGCCTACTAGTCATAGATTAAGAGCAGCTCCTTATAATACATAGAAAAAAATTTTTAAAATGGGGGGGGGGGGGGGGGGGGGGGGGTCCTAAGGTACACTACCATCCGCCCCAGCAGTCGCGTGTACCGGAGATTCCAATTTTGAATAAGTTAAAAATAAAATAATAAAAAGAAAAACGCTTAAGTTTTCCAATTTGTTTACTCATGGAATATATAATATAAATTGGACAATTACATGCCAACAACTTCAAACTGAAGACTATCGTTTGGATATATTTAACAAAAGACTCGGTATCTGTAAGTCTTCAAATATTTATTTTTGAATACAATAATAAATCAATAAATTCAAAATTTTTTGTCATTTTTTTTAATTTTTTGTCGCTTTTTGTCTCTTCTTCCAATCCTTTTTTAAGTCAATAAATTCAAAATTGTGCTGAATCCACCCAAAACACCACCGCTTGGTTGCTTTATAAAATCTCTTTTTTTGTCTCATTATTACAGACAATTTAAAACTTTGCATTTTAAAAATATGCTTCTATGTATTTTTTTTACTTATTTTTCATAAACATTATAATGCTTCTCTATTTTTTTTTTGGTTACATACAATACTTCTCTATTAATAAAGTTTATTATGATTAAATGTATAATTTTTTTCTAATTAAACAAAATAAATATTTTATTTAATTAACAAACGCAAATAATTAAAGTGGTGGAATGGAAATAATACATTTTTATTGTTATCTTTAAGAAAAACAATCATAGTAAGAATAGAAGAACTGATAAAAGTTTCTTCTTAATTAATTTATATTTTTAACTTTTCATATTTCCAATCTTCTAAATTTCTTCCAATGTATTTCTCCTATCACTTTCCTAATTGGAGTGCATGTCAATAGAAAATTTTTACATATTGTAATAGGATAACAATATTGTATTTTAGAAAATAAAAAATAATTCATTAATTAATTGAAAATGTTTAATTATAAACAATATTTAATTATTGAAAACTGTATTTAATTCCATAATCAATGACAGTTCACTTATAACGTAAAAAAAAAGGATAGATTTTGTACCAAAAAAATGCTAATTACTTAGAAATGTTTTTCTGGGTCATGATTTTTATACAAAACAAAATTCATTGACGCTCTTTATAAAGTTTGATGTTTTTTGTTAGTTATATGAAAATTATGAAATTTTATATGTTACTTTTTGTTGAGTAGTACTTTTTTATTAGAAGTTACAATCATAATCAATATATTACATTGCATGAATAAGTAACTATAAAAATCACATTACTCAAACTAGGTAAACTAATAAATAACTATAACAAACTAAACAAATTAATAAATAACTAAACTAACTCAAACTCACACTTGATGAGAACTCATTCATATCAACATAAAATATTCTAAAAAAACTAACAAGAATAGCCAACAATTAATATAATCTCAATATATTACATATTAAGTTTATATATATATATATATATATATATATTAATCTCGATATTATCACATCATTCTTACTTGAAAATTTATTTTATTACTTTTATGTTATAAAATTAATATAAATCATAGGTACATAAATAATTATTAAGTGTCCCTTGACCATATAGAAGGTTTTTAAAAGTATTTCATGATAGATTGGTAATGAATACTTTATAAATGGGTACCCTATACTATTCAATTCGATTAAATAGAATTAATGTATTATATAATTGGATTCATGTAGGGTTTGGATAGTAAAACTACTGCTCGTCATGGATTTGAGTATAATTCGGGTTGTTATTTTAGAGTACCCGCTACTTGAACCAAATTATGAATAATAATTGTTTAATACTATACTTATATTTTTATATATAAAATATTTATTACTAATGTTATATTTAATTAAATAATTCATTAAACATTATAATTATGATTTTTAAATTTAATTTATTTTTTTGAGTTAAACAAATTTATTAATTAAAATTTTTAAATAATTTATTTTAAAATAGATTTTATATTTAAATTTGAAAGTCCAAATTTAACTTAATAAATGAGTATTTAATGGGTTTGAGTAGTTAAACAGGTAGTTTCACTACAGCAAAATAGACTTTTAGCAGCATTTTTTTTTCATCTTTTAGCGGTGTTTATAAATGCCGCTAACCTATCGTGGTATTACCAGAAAACGCCGCAAAAAACGCCGACCTTGTTAGTGTCTGGAAAAATAGCGACATTTTCTAAAATAATTGCCACTAAGTTCACGGCAATTTTATATAGAATAGCGGCGTTTATAGTCGCCGCAAGTAGCAGCTTTTTAGGGGAAAAACGCCTCGAATTTAACGACGTTTTTAGGGAAAAATGCTGCAAATTTAGTGGCATTTTAGGGGAAAAACACTGCAAATTTAGCGGCATTTCCGGCGAAAAACGCCGCTAAATTAGGCTTCTTTTTTTTTTTTTAAGTTTTAATTAGAACAACCTGAGGCATTTTGAGACTTAAGGCATGCCTCTGCTTAGCCTACCTTACCAGCACAATACTATAAAATAAGTGTAATGAAACAATATTACATTAAGACATGAATAATATAAAATAAATGTAATGAAAAAATATATTTACACATCTCCTATTTGATATAAAAATAAATTTATCCTAAACATTTGAATCTCTCAACATCTAATTAAGGAAAACATATATAAGAAAAAAGAAAATAAAAGTCTTTAAATATTTATTTCTCGAAAGTTCATGCAGCCATGTGATTTTGTCAATTTTTCTTTTTAAAATTTTTTGTCGCTTTTGTCTCTTCTTCCAATCTTTTTTTAAATCGATAAATTCAAAATTTTGCTGAATCTACCCAAAACACCACCGTTTTGGTTGCTTTATAAAATCTTTTTTTTTGTCTATTATTACAAACAATTTAAAACTTGGCATTTTAAAAGTATGCTTCTATGTATTTTTTTACCTTTTTTTCATAAGCATTATAATACTTCTCTATTAATAAAGTTTATTATGATTAAATGTATATTTTTTTCTAACTAAATAAAATAAATATTTTATTTAATTAACAAACACAAATAATTAAAGTGGCGGAATAGAAATGATACATTTTTATTGTTATCTTTAAGAAAAACAATCATAGTAAGAATAGATGAACTGATAAAAGTTTCTTCTTAATTAATTTATATTTTTAACTTTTCATATTTCCATTCTTCTAAATTTCTTCCAATGTATTTTTACTATCACTTTCCTAATTGGAGTGCATGTCAATAGAAAATTTTTACATTTTGTAACAGGATAACAATATTATATTTTAGAAATAAAAAAAACTCATTAATTAATTAAAAATATTTAATTATAAACGATATTTAATTATGGAAAACTGTATTTAATTCCATAATCAATGACAGTTCACTTATAACGTAAAAAAAAAGGATAAATTTTGTACCAAAAAAATGCTAATTACTTAGAAATGTTATTCTGGGTCATGATTTTCATACAAAACAAAATTCATTGACGCTCTTTATAAAGTTTGATGTTTTTGTTAGTTATATGAAAATTATGAAATTTTATACGTTACTTTTAATCATACATAACATAACTCATTCGTATCAACATAAAAATATTCTAAAAAACTAACAAGAATGGCCAACAATTAACATAATCTCAATATATTACATATTAAGTTATATATATATATATATATATATATATATATATTAATCTCTATATTATCATATCATTCTTCCTTGAAAATTTATTTTATTACTTTTATGTTATAAAAGTAATATAGATCATAGGTACATAAATAATTATTAAGTGTCCCTTGACAGGATAGAAGGGTTTTAAAAGTATTTCATGATAAATTGGTAATGAATACTATCCAATCTGATTAAGTAGGATTAATGCATTATATAATCGAGCTCAAGTAAGATTTGGATAGTAAAACTACTTCTCGTCACCGGTAGAGCTGCTTATTGGGCTGGGTTGACCCAACCCGGTTCGCAACCGGATCGGGTCAACCCGACCCAATAACCGAACCAGCACTTAATAAATGGAACTAGGCTTGATAAGGGCCAAGCCCATTAAGGACCGGGTCCGATAAGGGCTCGGCCTAGAACCGGACCGGTTCCGGTTGAACCGATTCGGTTCAAATTAAAAAATTTAAAAAAAAAATAAAAAGAAAGGGAGTGCACAGTGGCAGGCCTTCCCTGCAAGTCACACAGCAGTGTGACTTGCCCATCAATCTTATTTTTTTTAATTTTTTTCTATAAATACCTCTATTCTATCTTTTATTTTTCTTTACATTTCTTCTACATTTTCTCTCAAATCTACTATCTACAATTCTACATTCATCTACTCTTATTTTCTTCACTCACATACTCTCTCAATATTCACTCAAACCCTCTCAAATTCACTTAAATTCCCTTATTTCAAATTTATAATATCATTATTTCCTTTCTAAATTTCATTTTTTTTATTTTATAATTTTACAAATTTTACTTTTAATTTTCAAGTTTCAATTTTCAAATTCCAATATATTATATATATCCTACATCTATTTTTTTAATTTTTAACATATATTTATTTTCAAAAAAATATAAAAATGTCAAATTTCTTTCGTCGTTCATGCTTTGTTTCTCGACCTTTTGGTTCTACTGAAATTCCTAATTTGGGTGACGAATCATTTAATGAAATCGAACCCGATATTCATCCGGAGAAGGAGGAGCTTCCTTTGGCACCATCGTTTGGTCTTGGTCGTGGTCGTGGAGGAGGCCATGCTCAAACACAATCATCAGCTGCTACCACTGCTGCTACATCATCAAGATCGAAGTTTAATAAAAAAAACAAGTCGGGTATGGGAGTATTTCGACATTGTAGCAAAAGAAGGTGAGACGAATAAATATTGTGCTATCTGTAAATTGTGCAAAGACGTTTACTCTTATAACTCCGGTAGAGGTGGTGGCGGTACAGGTACGTATAAAAGAAATTTAATTTCTACACATAAAATTAATCCTGATGCCGAAGAAAATGAAAGTTTAGGAGGTAAACAATCTCAAATTAATACACATGATGGTGAAAAAAATTTTAATTTTGATAATGTTCAAGCTAGACGTGGTTTAGTTAGATTTGAAGTTAGGACTGAACAACTATTCACAATTTGTGAAAAAACAGGATATTTAGAATTTGTTTGTAAATATTTACAACCCGCATATAAATCTGTTTCTAAACATACATTAAAAAAAGATAGCATGGATATGTTTAAAGAATATAGACAAGCTCTAATTGATAAACTTAGTAATATTTCATGTAGGGTTAGTTTAACTAGTGATATATGGACTAGTACTAACGATATAAGTTATCTTGTTATAACTTGTCATTGGATAGATGAAGATTGGTTCATGCAAAAACGAATTTTATCTTTAGATGTAATAGAAGAAGCACATAATTCATATACTATTCATAAATATATTACTAAAGTTTGTAAATTATATGGACTAGAAAATAATAGAGTTTTTGCTATTACTTTTGATAATGCTTCCAGTAATACTGCAGCTATTCTTCATTTAATTAAAAGTTTAAATCCTATTATGCAAGGCATATTTTTTCATGCAAGATATGCATGTCATATTATAAATTTATGTGTTCAAAGTGGTTTTAGTTCTAGTGGTACTGGTAGTGGCATAGGTCCAATTGATAAAATTAAAATTTTAGCAAAATGGATTCGCACACCAAGTAATAAACAAAAATGGAAGCAAATTTGTATAGCAAATAATATACCTGTTAAAGCGTTTCCACTTCCCGTAGAAACAAGATGGAATTCACTTCATCGTTTGCTTTCTTTTATTTTACCTTATAAAGAACTTGTTACTCCTTTTTATAATAATTATACAAGTAGCACGCATTTAGTACTTTTTGAAGAAGATTGGACTTTTATTGAATATTGTGTTGATTTATTATCTACTTTTAAAGATACAACCGAAAGATTTTCAACTCAATTTTATCCAACTACACCGTATTTTGTTCCTATTATATACACAATGTTTGACATATTTGTAAAATTTAGGAATCATGAAACTTTAAGTTCTTTTGTATATGATATGGAGGAAAAATTTTAAAAATACTGGGAAATAATTTCTCCTATTTATTGTATTGCAACTTTACTAGATCCTAGTCAAGGTGAGGTAAATATAGAAATTTTTTTTGATTGTTATAAAGAATTTCTTGGTCTTGATTCTATTGAGGATCAAAAGTTCTTAATTAACAATCTTTTTCGAGAATTGTTTAATGTTTATGAAACAAAAAAGGAGCAATTCAACTTTAATCGAGGAGAAGAAGATTCATACGAAGAAACCGAAAAATAGCAAAAAAGGAAAAGGAATTTTAAACGCAATTAAGGAAGCAACAAAGAAGAGAATGATGTTAAAAGGAAAAATGAGCAGATCGGGATCAGGATCAACAACTCGACGAAGTTCTAGCTTCAATGAGCTAGGATTTTTCTTAAGTCAAGATTTTTCTGTAGATGAAAACTTTGATCTTCTTCAACGGTGGAAAGAAAACCAAAAACAATTTCCAGTTTTAGCTTCCATGGCACGAGATATTTTTGCGGTGCAAGTTTCTGCTATTGCTTCGAAATTCGCATTCTTGACGTGTGGAAGAATTGTTGGAGACCATCGAACTACTCTTAATCTGGATTCATTGTGCATGTTAACATGCCTTAAAGATTGGTTTGATGCGGAATCACGCAATGTCGAACTTAGAATGACCAATGAATTCGCTGATAATAATTCAGAAGAGGAGGAAGAAATTTCCAAGGCAATCCGTATAAATTATGAAGAGTAGAGAATAATCTTTTTTTTTTGTAAATTGTATGTAAAATTGTAAATAAGTTTAGTCATAGTGAATATTTTTATAGACTACAGTCTCGTGGTTTTTACCCTTCTAACTTTTAAAGGGGTTTTCCACGTAAAAAATCTTTGGTCTCCTACTCTCTCTTTTTTCTCCTTTGTTGTTGTTGTTGTTGTTGTTGTTGTTGTTATTATTACATACCAAATTAATTAATGTTATACTTATCTATGTTTAAAATAAATAAATATTTAAAATACAAAATGAATTAATATTTTAAAAACATATTAAATAAATGAATAAATAAATAAATGAATAAATATTACGTAAATGATATTTCAAATATAATAAATTATTTTAAATGCAAAATGAATATAATAAATGAATATAAATAAAGATATGCAAAATGATATTGCAAAATGAGTATAATAATAATATTCATAATATCATTATTTGTATTTTGAACCAAATATCATTTTGTCATAATAACTTTATTATAATATTATATTCATAATATAACTTTATTTTATTATAACAATAATTTTATTAGATAAATTATTAAGTAATTTATTTTTACATATTGTCACATTAATTAAATAAATTATAATATAACTTTATAATAAATTATTGTTAAATTAAACTATTAACATTATTTATTATAAAAATAAATTTATTAGATTAAATTATTAAAATATATTATTATATATTAAAATAAATTAATATATATTTTTAACAATAAAATTTAAAAAGTATAAAAAAAAGGACCGAACCGGTTTAAACTGGTATGGTCTGGTTTTTGGGCGAACCGGTCCTACGAACCGGGTCGGTTCGCACCATTAAACCATTTGAACTAGCCCGCTCCTGACAGGTTCTCTACTGGTTCGGACCGGTTCTCTACTAGTTCAGACCGGTTTTCATTTCACATAGGCCAGAACCGATGGGAATCCGCCCGATCCGGCCTGTAACCACCTCTAGTCACGGGTTTGAGTATGATTCGAATAGTTATCTTAAGGTATCCGCTACCCGAATTCAATTATGAATAATAATTATTTAATACTATACTTATATTTTTATATATAAATTATTTATTAGTAATGTTACATTTAATTAAATAATTCATTAAACATTATAATTATGATTTTTAAATCTAATTTATTTTTATGAGTTAAACTAAATTTATTAATTTAAATTTTTTAAATAATTTATTTTAAAATTAATTTTATAATTAAATTTAAAAATTTAAATTAGACTTAATAAACGAAAATTTAAAATTGATTTTATATCCAAATTTGAAAGTCCAATGCAATTGATGCATCCTATCCACATTTTTCAACACAATGTCCTTATCTGTTACTAATTTTCATGCGTAGTACAATTATAGACAGCATGATGTTTGCTTTTTTATTGAATGAACAAAAAAAAAGATGTTTGCTTTTTTATTCAACGAATGCAATTGATGCATCCTATCCAAATCTTTCAACACAATGTCCTTATCTGTTACTAATGTTCACGCGTAGTATAATTATTGAGCGGTATGATGTTGCTTTGTTATTCAACCAATGCAATTGATGCATCCTATCCAGATTTTTCAACACAGTGTCCTTATCTGTTACTAATTTTCACGCGCAGTACAATTATTGAGCAGTTTGATGTTTTTTTTTTTTATCAGGAGCAGTATGATGTTTGGTTTTTTTCCATTCAGCCGTTTCACCAGTGATTTCCCATGTTCGTATTTGATAAGATAGCACCAACTACTATAGGTCATACTAATTATTGACCTGCCACGGCACGAAAGGAATGCAGACATGAAAATAATATTAACTAAAAATAATGAAAATTATATATAAACATGAAAAATATTATATTTGCATATTGATACAAAATTTTATATTTTATACAATATAAATATTATTTTACATAATACGAATATAAATTTTGTACGTGATTTAATGGGTTTACTTATAATACAAATAATTTCTCTGATGTTTTCCTTTGCAATATTTTTATTATGTATCGTGAATAGAAAATTAATATTTTTTAGAGAGAAGTTCCGTTTACATTCAGTAGCAAAATAAAAATTTTATCTAACAAGAGCTTAATTTATATATAGTAAATTATATAAATAATAGTAAGTGATAATAAAAAAGTTGTACTATGATACAAGCCAAATCGAGATGCTGAAGAAATTATAGAAGAAGAGAAGAAAAGAGGAAGAGCAGAGGAAGAAGGATAGAGAGAAAGAAGAGAGGGAGATGAGAGGGAGTGTAAATTCTGTTATGATATTTCTTGTAGCCCAAATGCTCAGGTTTACAACTTATATACTGAGTTTAAGCAAAACGACCAAAAGTACTGCGTTTCAACTTCTTCATTTTTGGGCATGTATCAAATACGCCTCCCTTCAAAACATCCTTGTCCCCTTGTCCTCAAGGATGAAGGTCTGGAAAATCTTGTCTTGTAATGAACCAAGCAATTATCGATTCTGCTACTCCAGCTATCATTCTCGAAAAGCTTTCATGAATTGTTCATTTTTCTGCATCGTACTAGTTGTATCAACCAGAGCAACATTTGAACCATTACAAGTGGCCTTTGGAATTGATTCCCTTACTAACATTGCAAGACTGCAGCATATCGTGTCAGAGAGTTTCCAGAAGTTTGACTTGATGAATAAGTCTCAAAGTGGACAATCAAGTGATCAAGAAGAGTTACAACACAAACAAGCTCATAGGATTCATTAAAACAAGCACAAACAACAGCAACTTGTATGGCCTCAATGCACCTAAAGCTATATTCTATCCCTTGAGTTAAATGTTTCTCATCCCCAACTGTAAGCATCCGCATAAACTTCTTTTGGTTGGAACAACATTTGTTGATAAGATCAACTATCACTTCATCTTGTACTGCTGCATGATCATTGAGGTTTACAGCTTGCTTCATGTCACTGAACAACTCCATGAAATTCCTTATGGTGTCCAAACTAGACAATATTGAACTATCAACATCTGTAGCTCTTGTCTCATCAAACCTTCTAGAAGAATTGCTTGGCATTTCATAACTAGGATGAGTTAGTGTTGGAAATGTAACAAGTGGTGTAAAAATAAGAGCTGAATTTGATGAACACATGGAAAATTCTACTCCAAAAAGCCTTAACTCACCATATGTCCAGCAGTACTAAAGATTTTTACCTCTAGGATCACCAATTGCTTCATGACCAGAGTCCAACAAGGCCAACATTTTGACTCTCAGTATCATATCTATCTTCTGCTTCACCATCTCAACCATCTTCTCCAATATTTTCCTCTCTGTAATGTGAAAATGAACATAATCGCCACAATTATTTACCATTTATTCCAAAATAGTTCAAGCAAAAATTTGAGCAGTAGAACTCTTGTACTGCAATCTTCTCTTCATAGCCTTAACAACATCCCTTGCTTGCCTTGCTTAGAGTGCCTTGGGGTTGTGGCATCCATCATATTGCAGTAGTAAATCATCTTCTTGACCCCACGGATAATTGCCAAAAAACACAAGCTCATAGATCTGATCATCCTTGGACGTACAAGCTTCAAATTTACCAAAGGTTGAGTCAATAATGAGAATAACACAATCAACCTCTAAGGTACCCGTAATCATGTTCTTGAAAATATCATGGTGTCCAAGGGCATTAATGGTAGTACCATAGTATTTAGCAGTCTCAAATTTGAACATGGCAATATCTGTGGCAACATAATTGCTCATTCTTCCCATCACTAGAAGTCTGAATCTATAAGGGTCATTGACTGTAAATAGCTCATTCTTAGTTACTAAATCCATTGAATAAACCTCTGTAAGTTTTTCACAAGTATCAAAATCTCTACAAAATAATTGCCCAAACAAATTATCTTTGCAAACAACACAAACAGATCCAATCATATCTTCAACACTAAAAGGTTGCACAATTTTCAGCATGAAGGAATCATTAGCTAGGGCCCTAACATCTCCAGCAACCATTTCACCAAGCATATCCTCACATTTAGACTCCTCAAACTCTTCTAGTATTAGCTTTGAAGGGGTAAAGTCAATTGAAATAGGTTTTACAAGATTGATACCTGAGATATCTTTCACCAACTTACCATAAGGAGCTTTTCCGGTGGATGAACAAATTAGTGTCCATCCTCACTTTCCTGATTGTTGCCCACTCAATTGGATTTGATAAGTCTTCGTTCAACTCATTTTCCTCAATTGTTGCCCACTCAATCGGATGGGACGAGTCCTCTTTCAAAGCCAAACGTAGCTTACATGGTCTATAAGGATCTTTAGGCGGATCATAAAACAAGGATTCTGTTTGCTTAGCTAGGTTCAAAGCATGAGTCAATGAATTTGGGCAAAAGAATCTTACTAATCTAAAGATATCCTCATTTAGATTGCGAGTGAAACTGTTGAGGGCGTCTTCATCATTTATTTCCAGAAGAATTAAGAGACTCCCAAAATTTTCGAAATATTCCTACATAGTGCCTATTTGCTTTAGATTCATCAACTCCATCATAGGATCTGTAGGTTTCGACTTCTCCTTTACACCATCAAACCGTGTCATCAGTCGATCAAACATCTTGATTAGCTCTATACGTGACTGATCGACACCATCAGCCTTGCCAAAATTGCTGAGAATTGTCGGCTCTGATACCATTGATACAAGCCAAATCGAGATGCTGAAGAAATTATAAAAGAAGAGAAGAAAAGAGGAAGAGCAGAGGAAGAAGGATAGAGAGAAAGAAGAGAGGGAGACGAGAGGGAGTGTAAATTCTGTTATGATATTTCTTGTAGCCCAAATGCTCAAGTTTACAACTTATATACTGAGTTTAGTTATTTAAGCAAAACGACCAAAAGTACTGCTTTTCAACTTCTTCATTTTTGGGCAAGTATCATATTATTACCAAAAAAAGTTTGCATTTGATTCCTTGACGAAAGCATCAAAAATCAAAAGTTCAAATTTCATTACTTTATAAAATACTTTTTCATCAAAAAAAATATTTCATTACTTTATAAAATACTTTTAAAATATTAAATAACAAAAGTATTAAACACGATCTGGTATCAATATGACTCGATTCGGATTGGCTTTAAAGCGATTCAGTTATGCTTAGTGGATTGGACAAACCTCCATTTTTTATTCAACCAATGCAACTGATGCATCCTATCCAGATTTTTCAACACGATGTCCTTTTTTTTACTATTTTTCATGCTTAGTACCATTATTGAGTAGTATGATGTCTTCCGTTTTTCTATTCAGCTCTTTCACTTGGAATTTATTGAGGTTTACCTTAAATCTTACATCTAAAGTATAAAAAAAGTTATAAGAATTCTTCCTTTAAAAATAATATATTAGGCTTGATTTATAAAGTGTCTCAAAGAGCTCTAAAGTACAATTTTTCTCTCTAAAATTGCATGATTTGGCTTTGTAAGGAGTTTACAATTTTTTTTCCTAAAAATTGCATAGTTGTAATTATTTGATTGGTTATTAAATTGATTGGATGGTTATAGGCCAATTTGGTTTGGCTAAACCACATTAAAAATTATTGTATTTATTTTTGTTTTCTTCTATTTTTGTGGGTGTTTTGTTTGAGAGATATATTTTTCAACAAGTGGTATCAGAGCTCAAGATTCGTGATCTTATCAAAGGATGAAAGTTATGAAGATGAAGATGAAAGCTATGTCTGAAGATGATGATGATGATGATGAGGATGAGGTCAAGGATCATGATGATTTGGAAGAAGATGACCATGGTGAGTTTGATGATGATGATTGGAAGAAGATGACAAGCATGATAGTGATGACAATGGTGGAGTTACTTTTCAGTTAAGGATGGTTTATATGTTTATTTGAGCAGTTTAGGGAGTTTGGGAATTCAAGTCAAGGAAATATTTGTTGAGATTTGCCTTGAATTCCACATTGAAAGTATAAGAGAAGTTATAAGGGCTCTTCCCTTAAAAATAATATGTTAGGCTTGGTTTGTAAGGTATCCCATTGAGTTATAGACACCAATAGAATAGCTAAGGTTTGGGCTATTAAAAAGGTATAAATGGGCTTTGGGATTCTTGTTAGGAGTTTACAATTTTTTTATCTAAAAATTGCATAGTTGGGCTTTGTAAGAAGTTTGCAATTTTTCTCTTCTAAAAATTGTATAGTTGTAATTATTTGATTGATTATTACATTGATTGGGTGGTTATATGCCAATTTGGTTAGGCCAAACCACATTAAAAATTATTGTGTTTATTTTTGTTTTTTTTTTCATTTTCGTGGGTGTTTGATTTGAGGGATATTTTTCCAAATACAATTTCCCATTTTCATTTTTGTTAGAATAGCACCAACCACAATTGGTCACAATGAATAATTAGATTTGGTATGATATGAAAAAAGATATAAATATAAAACACGAAAATGATATAAATTTTTTTTATTATCAATGTCTATTAAACCAAGTGAAAAGAACTCAGTGTCTTTTATATAAGATCTCAAGTTTGAGCTTTATGAATGGAAAAAAACAATATTGAGAGAGCTTCCCTCATTTTGGATCTAATCAAAACTTAATTCTAGATTAGTTAGAGCCCAAAATGATCTTCGAATATTGGGAGGTTTCAACCAAAAAAAAAGAGAAAATGATATGAATTAAAAACCGATAAAAATTATATATGAATATGAAAAAAAAGCTAAAAAGTTTTTTATATTTGGACTTAATCATTATTTTCGAATTTGTTATACAACCTAGGTATGCTTAATTGAACTCCAATTGAGCCGAAATTTTCACCTTAGGTATATCAAACTCCAAATATCAATAATTTGCCATCTTGTGATCATTTTGGATCTTAATGAGTCCCATAGTGCTCGCGTCTAGTTTCCTCTGGCACTATCACTATTGAGAAATCTTAGTGATTAATTTTCACTTTTCGATTTCCATAATAACTTATATAAGGTATTTGAAAAATGTGGTTCTCATATTCTTTCCTCCTTAATGAATTCAATTTTCCAAATTCGATAAAGGTACCTTCAAAATCAATATTTCTATCTATCTAGATCACAACTATACTCAATCACTCTTCAATCAATACTTATCCTTAATAATCATTCTCTACCATTCAATATCTATCTCAATCATTCAAAATCAATTAACTTATTATAAACAATTATAAGTGTAGATACTTAATTTTATTCGGGATTATAAAATATGCTAGTATGAAAAATTAAAGTGGCTCGATCTTATTAAAATGCTCACTTCAAAACTTTGAGTTATAGGTTAAAATTCAGGCTAAATATTGGATCAAGTTGCATAAGTCCAATTATTAGAATCCTGGATTATTTTTATTTGGTTTTTCACTTAAATTTAAAAGCCCATTTTATCTTTTTGAAACCCAATTCGAATTTTATCTTTTTGAAACCTAGTTCTAATCATCTTAAAAAGCACAATTCATATCTTTAGGCCTAATTTCTAAATTTCCGTCACTATTATTTTTTAAAAAAATTTTAAAAAACTAATTATAAAAAAATAATAATAATCAACTTAGATGGTCCCTTACACGGCACCAGCTACTGCTTGCTACCCAAGGAGGCTGAGCAGCCTCCTATGCCACTTGCCAGCCACCCTAATATCTGCCAACCACACCAATTGCAGCTTGAAATCAGCTGCCAACCTGATCTTACCCCTTAAATATCAGAGATTTGGTCCCTGTTAACCAGAAATGGAAACCAAGATCTGGACTGAAACGAGGATGAGCAATAGAGCAAAAAAAAGTCACAAAGCAGCAACCAAAAAAATTCAATCAACAATTAGCAACCCAGCAATCAAAAGAAAAAAAATCATCCAACAATCAACAGTTAAAAAAAAAAACCCAGAATTCACAAGCCAAAACCGAGAACCCCTGTGACCAAAATACCACGGCCTGACTTAGTTTCCGCCACCGCGACCCACCACGCAAAACAGAGCCTCTAGGACCGAAGCCCCATCCACTCTTCACCGAAAAGCACTACTACAAAAAATTTAATGGAGGGAAGCCAAAGTAGTAATCCGTAACATTGTTGCATGATAGGAAAAAAAATAAGGAAATAATGTAAAATGAACCAAAAAAAAAAGAAGAAATAATGTAAAATGTAACAAGTAAACACATAATAAGACGCTTTTGTGACATTCACTTCTGCACGGCATCCAATCCAAATGACAAGCTATGGCACGATTGGGCAAGACGATGCTCCAATTGCATAGTGTCATGGATCCGATTAAATTCAAATGGGACGTTACAAAATAGGAAATAGTTTTGGGATTAGAATATAAGAATTCAAGTAGATGAGAAAAAAAAAACTTATAAATCCTTTGTGATTTGTGAAATTTTAAGGAATTGTTCGATAAGATTTTCTATTTTTTAAAATTTTTATTTTTCGCTTTTAAAATTTTATATTTTAGTTTTCCTTTTTGAATAAAAAAAACATATTTAATATGAATTATCGGGATATTTCTCCCTTCATTTTTTGGTATAGACCACAGGTATACTGTGACGTCCCCGTCACCATACATTTCCAATTCATCTCTTTCCATTTTCACTTAACTAGATTAGATTTGCTTGTCAATGTCAATCATGCTTTTCTTTCTTAAGCTTAATATGAATAATTCAATTTTAACAAAACAGACTAATGATACATGTATATATGTATCATCCGTTTCCACAGGATCTCATATATCATCTTAACTTAAATCCCCGACATCTTATATACATTAATGTTAGTTGTACCGTACCATAACTGAATTACAATTTACTTTGCATAATTACATAAGTATACCTTCTATACTACTTGGGAAGCGTCTTTCGAAGGTAAACTTTCAAGATCCACTCGTAGGCTCTTCTATCGAGAGCGAGGGATTACTTCAGATAGTCTGTATGAAAAATGTTCGTAAAAGGGTGAGTTTACGCTCAGTAAGAAAAATATGTAAAAGAGCGTACTATGCCTCTATATGCATTTTTCCTACTTGGCTCTATAATGTCATGTAAAGCATTATAAAGCATGCATCATAAACATCTTTCATGCATTATTTGCAACCATGCATATTTATTTCAAATGACATGGAAATCATACTTTGTATGCTTCTTTTAAAATATAGCATACATATAAAACATGCATCATCTTCTATCTTTAAAACATACTTTACATGCTTTTATAACATAGCATGTTTCGTATACTTCTTCAAAACATACTTCCTTTAAAACATCTTATACTTCTTGAAATCATAAATCATATACTTCTTTTTTTAAAACTTCTTATATAAGTAAACCAAGTACTTTCGATTTCTTTATTCTTTGAAATCGTATATACATATAGTTCTTGATAACATAAAAACTATTTGTACTTTTATGGAGTTATGCACTGCATCATCATCATCATCATGTGGCGTACCCCGTAGGGCCAGGAATCCTCCCTTAGCCGAACATGAAATATAAACAGATTGGCCAACTGCGGGTGGCTACAGTTAACACTAGTAAGGTGTCCTTTTGTAGCGACTGAGGCCTGACTTATGGTTCCTTAGCCCATAACATACATTACATCATTTCAGGACTTGATCAGAGCCCCTACTATAAACATGAAAGTGCATAATCTCAAAACATATGCCATATAGCTTCTTGCCATGACATTTCATACTTTCTGAAAATAGGTGTAAAAGATCTCTTTTCAAAACAGGGCAGTCGACTGGCCTCATAGGGCAGTCGGCTGCTGCTTCATAATTTCATTTATCGAAATTATTTTCATTTAAATTTTTTGATATTTTCATATTTGAAAATACATGGGGGCAGTCGACTGGTCCATATAGCAGTCGACTGGTTTTCAAACAGAATGCTTCTTAGCAAATAGCAGTCGACTGGTCATATAGCAGTCGACTGGTTTTCAAACAGAATGCATTTTAGCAAATAGCAGTCGACTGGTCCATATAGTAGTCGACTGGTTTGAAACAGAATGCATTTTAGAAAATAGCAATCGACTGTCCCTTATAACAGTCGACTGGTTTGAAACAGAATGCTTCTGGGAAAATAGCAGTCAACTGGCTTACATAGCAGTCGATTGGTTTACATCGATTTTCGAAAAACGGCGTTTTGATTGTCTCTAGGCAGTCGACTTCCCTTTATGGCAGTCGGCTGCCCCTAGCCTAATTGGTACTAGGAGACAAGTCCGAAAATGCATCTTTTCCTGCAAAAGACAACTAGTATTTCTCCCCCAAAGTAGTTCAAAATCATATTAAAACATGCGGACATAGCCGCCTTACGTCCGTTACATAAATTTCTTACCTTGATTCCTTCGGAAACGCGAAATGTGAAATCCCTAAATTTCTGTAATTTTCCCATGTTTGTATATTTTTCCAGCTTGAATTAATGAAATAAATATGAAATTCTGATATATAAATGATGCATAGGACATAGAGAGAATTAAAGGGATTGATGGTCAAATAATTAAAGGTCAAAGAGTCAATGGATGGTCAATGGCTGAGATGATGAGAATGAATTTAATGGGCAATTAATGAAAACCATGACTCACCATTATCATCATCAGCTCTTGCATCCCACGTACCAGCCCATCTTCTTCTCCCTCTCGTTGCCTCCATTTCTTCTAAGTGTCCAAGCTTCTCACCTTGACAAACCACCCTCTCATGCCATCGATTCGTTAAGTTCCATTAACGAAAAACGATCCTTGTCGATAGCTTAGCCTATACCTTTAATATGAGAGAGTGAATCCAAGTGAATAAGGAGATCTAGAAATCCAAAGATTTGGTGAATTGCAAAGGTAAGCAAGTTAGAAGGTTTTGGTTAATTTTATGGATGGTTTGGAGTAGTATATAGTTGATAGAGTGTATTTATTGAGCTTTAAATTATCATGATGTTTACAGCTTGAAGAAGTGAAAAAGGACTAAGGGTTGATTCTAACAAGCTTGTGGATTAATCTCAATCGAGGTAAGGAATTTATGTAACGGACGTAGGGTGGCTATGTCCGCATGATTTAAATTATCTTAACTGTTTTGGAGAGAATCAACGGTTGCTTGAAGTGCAGGAAAAAGGGACATTTTGGGTCCTACTTGTAGTACCAATTAGGTTAGAAGCAGCCGACTGCCTTAAGTAGCAGCCGACTGCCTAGAGACAACCAAAACGGTGATTTTCGAAAACCGAGATAAACCAGTCGACTGCCATTGGAGCCAGTCGACTGCCATGGGAGCCAGTCGACTGCCATTTTTCC
The DNA here is from genome assembly GCA_032173925.1 of Heritiera fomes. Lineage (NCBI taxonomy): Eukaryota > Viridiplantae > Streptophyta > Magnoliopsida > Malvales > Malvaceae > Heritiera > Heritiera fomes. The sequence goes on along the minus strand of JAPDPM010000001.1, from coordinate 18,232,890 downwards.
AGAAATCATTCTGTTTCAAACCAGTCGACTGCTATGGTGGACAGTCGACTGCTTTTATTTGGAAAACATTCTGTTTCAAAACCAGCCGACTGCCCAGGGGGCCAGTCGACTGCTATTTGTCCAGAAGCATTCTGTTTCAAAACCAGCCGACTGCCAAGGGGGCCAGTCGACTGCTATTTCTCGGGAAACATTCTGTTTCAAAACCAGTCGACTGCTATTTGGGACCAGTCGACTGCCCTATTTGTATTTTGAAAAATATAATAATTGAATTTCAAAAAGGGAAAGAAATTCAATAAGGCAAAACATGGGGTAGCAGTCGACTGCCATATATGACCAGTCGACTGCCTATTTGAAAGAAAGGTTTTGAGAACCTATTTTAAGAAAGAATATTCATACTTGTTTAAAACCTATATGAATAAGGTTTTGGAGACTATGAATCTCTCAAAAGAGCATGCACATTATTTGTTACTTGTATTTGACTGAGGAGCTCTAGTCCAGCCCTCAGACCCGCAGTACGGCACCTGACTAGTGAAACTGTGGGATATAGACAATGGCCATGAGTCTCTTATTTGTTTCGGCTTTGGGGAGGATCCCTGGCCCATACGTGGGTACGCCATTTATTTGATATATTGGATTATCCCTTACGGGATATATTTGCTGTATCCAGTATGGATTATCCCTCATGGGATATAATTGCTGTATCCAGTATGGATTATCCCTCATGGGATATAATTGCTGTATCCAGTATGGATTATCCCTCATGGGATATATTTGCTGTATCCAGTATGGATTATCCCTCATGGAATATATTTGCTGTATCCATTATCTCTCTGGATTATCCTTAAAGGATATATTTGCGGTATCCATGATGAGAATTACTTGGTGCATGAATCTATTGGATATAAATTGTCTCCCATCTATTTGAAAATAATTATATTTGCCTAATTGATTTCACGCGATTGGAGATCCGTGGAAATACTTGAAAGTGTGATTTACTTGCTTTTGATATATTTGAAAGAAATATAAGCGCTACGCTTTATAATGATTTTACATGACATTATAGAGCCAAGCAGGAAAACTGCATATAGTGATATAGTACGCTCTTTTACATAAGTTTCTTACTGAGCGTAAACTCACTCCTTTACAAACTATTTTTCATACAGATTACTTGAAGTAATTTCGCTCCGGATAGAGGAGCTCATTTTGGGATTTTTGAGATACCTTCGAGGCACGCTTCCTACTTATCCTTTGAAGGTATATTTAGTTGGCCGTTACTTCGGCTAATGTACAGTACAATACTACAGTTTTGTATATGTTGGGGATTAGGGTGTATGAATATTTGAGATCCTGGTGTATATGGCACATGTTTATAAATGAAAAATTTTATGCATGTGAAAGTAAATATTATACTCTGATAGAAATGCCTAAAGCATAAGAGTAAGGGAGATTGACATCGGATAAACTAATCGATTTATTTGTTATTTGAAGTAAATTAGTTGCTATTTGGTTAGTGACGAGGACGTCACACGAAATCACTTGGCGCGTAACCCTAGCTTTTACTCCTTCAAAGCTGTAACATCAAATCAATTTAAACCTTTACACAATCATCATACATACATCATATCAACTTAGTACAACTCCAAACCATGAATCAAATTGACTAAATCATCTTCTTCTCTTACCTTTTGCTAGTGACCAAAATCTCAAACTTTGCGATCTCCTCCAATACTTGGATTCAATCTACCAAATTTCGGATATCACTTAGTCTAGTGACAAGGATCGATTTTCGTTCAACTAGCTAAAGGGATCGATGGAAGAATAAGGTAGCTTGTCAAGGTAGCTATGGAAGGAGACTTGAAATCTTGGAGAAATGGAGAGGACGAGAGGGAGAGAGCTGGAATTATGGCTGACGTTGGGTGATGGCTGGTGAAGATGACTCATGCTAGTTGCATTAAATGCTTCCCTATCACTTAATCATCTCATCCAAATCTCAGTCATGCTTCTTTTTGACTCAAGACCATTTGACCCTCATTTAATTTCCTCCTTCTCATCACAGCCACTTATCCATTATAGCCAATAAAATCTGATATTAATTTCTTATCATACATTAAATAAATTCCTCATATCAACATAATCTATTTGGCTTATTGACTATGAACTTCCTTATTTCTTCCATACTTCATACATCATGCATACATCATTCATACATCAATTACACATCAACTTCATATTCATTTAATCATATTAGATTGAAATACTTTACAAACATAGAGGAATTACATGAAAATTGGGGATTTCACATATACTCATTCGTTTTAACGGTCTGAGATTAATTCTGTTCGGAGTTTAGTCACAGTTAATGCTCTTCACCTCTTTCCAAAGATATGTTTAGTGGGAGTCGAACCCGAGAGCTCTTCTTACAAATTCAGCTTGCGTTCCCTACTGAGTCACAACACTTGAGTTGATATTTCTCCCTTCATTAGAGAAAAGTAATTCTTTCTCTTTTTACCAATAAACTTTTTTATTTACATGCATTTAAAGGAAAACTACATGCCCATCTTTAACTTCCTTTTTTTTTTGGAAACATAATTTTTATTTTATTTTTACCCAAATAGTGGGTGTGCCAAATCCGTGTGTCTACGTATATATGAAATGATGTAAAAAGTAATAAGTAAATACATAATATGAAGTACTCCAATCTTGAACTGAAACTCAATAGGCAACAAACCAAACCAGCAAATGAAGAAAGCAAAGCAAAGCCAAGCAAAGAAAATACAACACTAATCAGGAGACGTGGCACTGGCAAGGCCATGAACATCCTTGGACTCAATTTTTGGGATTATTACAGGGACAGTAATTCGGTGCAACCAGCCAGCCGCCGAGAGAAAATTAAATCCAAGGCCCTGTCTGCCACTCGATAATAACAATAATGGAATTAGAAATTTTCTAAACAATGCTAAATTAACCAAAATTAATTTGTTTACTACAAACATGTCAACAATATGTAGTAACTCCTATTTGAAAATTCCAATAAGTTTCTTTTTACTATTTTTGAACATAACGTGAGTAATTTATGCATATATATAGTAACATATTACTGCTATATATACTACAAGAAGAAAACCTTAAACATTGATATACTGACCCAATGATTAAAATCACTTTTATCATTTCTCTAAAAAGATTTATAAAATAAATTAAATGGAGGAAAGGATATTGAAGTACAATGGAAAAAAATGGAAATTAAAAATTAGTTCTTACCTAGCAAACCATCATGCTCATCATTTGTTTGATGATGATATTTTATCGCCATCAATCCATATTGAAGAGGCATGAGCAATGTTGGCCCAATCCTCTCCCATATCTGGTTTGCATCTTTGGCTCAAAATAGGACATCCTTTAATTTCCAATTGTTTGAGACACAGCATCCGCTCTAGCAGCGACGGCCACTTTGGGCAATTCTCAATCTCCAAATTTTCAAGTGATGTAAAGTCCTAATTTTTTGATAATATTGTGAGATTCTCACAATCTATAAGTGCCATGAGTTGTAAGATGTTGGCGGATCCTGCAAAAAACCATTGGGGTAGTGCCTCCAACTTTGGTAACCCTCCAATGAGCAATGTTTGAAGGCGTAACCCACTGCCAACAAGGTAATCTTGACCATCATCATCTTTTTTTTTTCTCTCCCTTCGAATCCCAATGCCATATTACACATTTCCAAAATATCAGACGTTTTAACAAGGTTGAAGATTTCAAACCATGTGGCAGTGAGATCAAGATTTTGCAACGACTAATCTCCAATGTATGAAGGGAAGAGAGGTTTTGAAACCCTTCAAACAAATATTCTAAATTTTCACAATCAACAATGAGCAAAAGCCGAAGAGATTTCAAGCGCCCAAAACCATTCTCAGATAAGATCCTCTGTTTTGTACGTATTGCTAACATTCTAAGACTAATCATGTATTTCATATCTTTGGGCAACTCTTCAATTCCTTCACAACGGATAAGCAGAGTTTCCAAACTCTGTAATTTACATATGGAATTCAAAAGTTTCTTGATTTTGGAATTGGTTAGGTCAAGATACCTTAAATGCTTCAAACTATCAATATTTCTAGGCAATAACTCAAAACTAGCTCTACGTGGAGACAGCACTCATAATTTCTGAAATCTTGAAAGGCATTTTTTAATAAAGTATTCACTGTTAGGATCCTCCTTCGAATTTGGGAAGAGAAATGTACGCACATGAGATATCTTATGAGAATCAAGGAACCACCTAGACGGGTTTTCTTCAAGGAAATCCAAGTTGTCAATGTACAAATGTCGAACCCCTTGGGGAATATTTTGCTTGGAAGAGTTCACCATGCAGCACTCAGTCTTTGCCACTGACAGTGCAAGATCATGGAGAAGATCATGCATTTTAAATCTAATAAAAGTCCACCTTTTATCATGGAAAAAAGATCTTGATGACAGATTATTCAAGTAACGCCTACCAATATATTCTAGTTCTTTATCTTTTTCATTGAAGGATTGAAGCAAACCATGAGCCATCCAAAATTGGATCAACCATCCATCAGAAAATTCATAATCCTTTGGAAATATCGAAAAAAAAAAGGTAAACATTGTTTGAGATATGGAGGCAATTCATCATTACTCAATTTCAAAACAGGAAAAATATTATTTTCCTTTTCCACTAATGCCCACATCTCACTATCTCTCACAAGTTTCCAATCTTGCTCTGAAGTCTTTGAGAGGAGTAAGCTCCCAAGTGTTTTCAAAACCAAAGGAACTCCACTGCATTTGTTAACAATCTCTTCCCCAATTTTGACTAGGTGTGGATGTTGATTTATTTCCTCTTTCTTGAATGCAAACTGAAGAAACAAAGACAAAGATTCCTTTTTGAGAAAGACCTTGCAAATTGTGTGTTGGGATTGTGCCCATCATCTTTGCAATTTGGTTACAACGAGTGGTGACCACAATTTTGCTTCCCCTGCCTCCTCCCACTAACAGCTGTTTCAATTCATTCCACTTCATATTATCTTCGTTCCACACATCATCTAAAATGAGTAAATGCTTTTTCCCATCCGAACAATCTCGTAAGGCCTTCTGTCATTGGTCTAAATCCATGTTAATACAATCTCCATCGACCCGCTTTGCTGCTTTAATCATTTTTATCATTAACCGTTTCAAATCAAAATCATCTGAAACACACACCCACATTTTCAACTCAAAATGCGTATCCACAGATTCATCATTGAACACCAACTTTGTAAGGGCAGTCTTTCGAAGACCTGCAATTCCAACTATAGAAAGGACAGATATGTCTTCCCCATATGTTGGATCCTGCATCAAAGTTGTTATGATTTTCTCTTTGTCTTCTTCTCTACCAATGATATCCGCTGCTTGCACAAAAGAGTGAGTCTCTCTGTCCAAGCGCACGACATGGCTAGTGCTATCATGTCTTTCAGTTAGATGAAAATTAATTTTCAAAAGCAGTAATCTCACCAAACCTCTCGGTAACTTTTTTAATCTTATGGGCCATCCTAAGTCGGAAATCAATTGGGTTTGAGGTTGAAAAGAAATTGGTTACCTGCTTTCCAATGCTCCTCTGTTTCAGAACTTGCCTCCGCAATGCTTGGATTTCAAATTCATCCAACACATCTCCTGCATCATAACAGGCATCCTTCAACTCTTGTAGCCAAACTCTCAGCTGATTGTCATGAGCTTGTTTTTCTTCAACATCCAAAAGCACAGCTTTGATAGTTGTTAACGTCTTCTTCAGCTTCTCAAGGTCACTTTGAACAGGCCAAGCCAAGCGAATTTCTTGAAAGGCAATATTAGTTAGTTTAGAAAGGACATTTTCAGCAATGTTAAAGGCAAAGTATTCAGCCATGATACTGATGAGGAGGGGATATGTCTTTTGGTGATGTTGTTTGATGGATTAAACGACAAAGAAACAGTAAGAGAACTGCCGGTCAATTACAGTGGGAAGAAGCAGCACAGAAAAGAGAAAATGCAAGGAAAATTGGACGTTGACTTGTATTATTGCAAAGGTTAAGTTCAAGGTTAAGTTAGTTAACCGTATTTTATTACTTAAATTGAATTATTTTTTTAAATAAAAATAATTAGTGGATCCCATGCTAGGCAATACCGTGTTTTATATGTTCAATTGAAAGTGACCAATTTTCTATAGAAGTTTTTTTTCTGGCAGTGATAAAATTAGAGACTTGCACAATTTAGTGGCTGCTCGCTCTATAGACGGTAACTAGTCAATAAGATAAAATCAAAGCTCCTCCATCTTTAGCACCTCTACTGTCTTTTGATCAGAGTACCACTAGTACTTTCCGACTTGAAAAAAACCGAAGTATATGTACTTTTACTTTTTAATTAATAAAATATCTTGTCGTTTTAGTCAAAAAAAAAAAAGCATGTGCTAATTTCATGGCCTCCGACCCTATTAAACACGGTTGTCCAATCCTATTCCCTATTCTCAGAATCCAGCTAAACTCTCCGGCCCTGCCATATTCTCAGAACACATATAGTAAGTTTCGAATAAAAGCCACACCAGGATGAAGTTTCCCTTTTCTCACTGGAGAAAAAAAAATTGATTAAAGTTAAGAAATACTACGAAAAACACTTAATTTTGTTGGAATTATGAGATGTATTACTTCGAAACAAATAGAAACTTTTACTATGGTAAATTTATAAGTCTTTTCGCCATTTTTAGTAAAACTTTTAAACGGAATTCTCAACTAAGAATTCTAAAAAATTTTGTAACTTACAATTTTCTTGAAATTTTATTATTAAATAGATTCTCATTTACTTGCGGAATCAAAATTAAAATGCATATAACTCAAAAAATATGATGATTTAATTTTCAAATTATTCAAGATTTAGTTCTTTTTATTATATTTTAAAAATTAATCCATATATTAAAATAACTTCTAAGGGACTCTTCTAATATTTGGTGGAAAATCCAGTAAATTTCTAGGGAAAATGTCCTTATTACAGATACTCCCATTGTGGTTAACTCTTGGGTCAAGGCTCAGACAAAGAAGCGTTGAGTTAGATATTCTAAACCCTTCTTCAAATCAGTGTTGTATATCTGTATTGGATAATACTGATAGTGATAGGATATGCTTCCCCTCCTGCAAAGGAAATTCAGAAGATCATGAATTGACAAAGAATGTTCCCTCCTGCAAAGGAAATTCAGAAGATCATGAATTGACCAAGAATGTTCTTTTGAACAGAGCAAACGTAAAAGGTCTTATGAATTAATGTGAGAAAGTGACATGCAAACTTAGAGACAAATGTGATAGACAAAGTCATTAATAAACAGCATTGAATTGGTCCAACTAGTAGAAAATTTTCTTTCATTTCTATGGAGTAAACAGACCTGTTTAATAGTTGAAGTTAATTCACGACATGAGTGATCAGTGACCTATTGTCAAGAACAGCGTAAAATCTAAGAACACCGCGGCTTCATGCTTGGGGTTGGGAAGCAAGCGACGATGTGAATGCATAAAAAAATCGCATCCTTGCACCATAAGAAGCAAAATTCCACAAATTAGATAATTTTTTCCGCATCAATTTATTTTTAGTTCCCTTTTAGTTTCCGTTAATCAAATAAAATATTAAATATTATAAAATATATTATAATTGATTGTTATTTTTATATGTTTTATAAATATACAAAAGAGTTTATAGTTGGTGTAGTAATAGTCAACTAACAATAAAATATCATGTCATCAACCAGCTACATAAAAACCATGCAGGTTCTTAAAAATAAATTAAAAATTTTTGTTAATGCTATGTAATTTTTTTAACATTGCTCATTAATGAGCTGATATTTTATAATTGACTGATAATATTTAGTATTTATTTATTATCAGTGCATTAAATATAAATCATTTATGAAATCCCTACTTAAAACTTTATGAATGTTATTTTATATAAAAATAATATATATCATTTTTTGCATAAATAATACATATCAATTTTATGTTGAATATATTTCAAATGGTAAATGAAATTAAAATATACATGATAATAATTTATTAATCAATTTGTATATTAATGTCATTGATATATTTTTTTTCATCTCACTCTCACGATTGGTTTTCTCAAACATGCATATATCTTCTTACCATTGATTTAATCTCACTACAATAATAACCAATCTCACTATTATAGTTATTTTTAACCTTATTGCAATAAATCTCACCGCTAACCCAATAGATTTGAATTGTACTAGTGGATTAAAATCAATGACAAAATATAATGTTTTTAATAAAACAATGATGACAGTGAGATAAGAAAGTAAAATGACTATTAAAGATATTAATTTTAAAAAGTACTAATATGTTATTAATATACTTTCATATTTTATTTGATATTTTAAAATTTATAAAAAAAATAATTCAATAGAAATATTAACACCTTATTTTATATCAAATATCTATTTGTTATTAAATATATAAAAATATTATGTATATTTATACCTATATTAATTTATTATATAATATCATACAAACAATTTTTAATAAAAAATAAAAAACTATTTAAAAAATAATTTAAAATATAATGTAAAATTAAAGAAAAAAGCTAAGGGCATTTTGGGAAAGATTTCTGTAAGATCCGAATTTTATTATACTGTATATCATATGTGTACAAAATCGATAGTGGAAATAAATCCTTTTAGTGAAATTAAGAAATCATTGAATGTGAATTTTCACTTTTCATTTTATGTTATAATGTACAAATGGTGTATAAAGAATAGATGGGATTTAATTATTTATTTAGGGTATTAAAGCATTTAATGAAGAGTAATGACTGTCAGACAAATGGGGAAATGAATGAAAGGAAAGCCAATAAACATTAGCTAGAAGTGAGTTGGCGTGGAAAAGAGAAGAAAAGAAAATAGAAAAGTCAAGGAAAGGGGCGGCAGTGGACTTCTCGCCAATTGCTTCTCCTGACAACGGGATTAGGCAATAAATGGCAAGTGAAATTAGTCAAGAATAGAGCTGCAGTAGGGACGTCACTACTGTTCTATTTGCTGCAGTTTTCTTTGGTTTTAATTGCATGAAATGATGAGGAAAACAGGATAAGGAAACAGGTGTTAAATTTTAAGTGAAACGGAACGGCTATATAAGAAGAGTTCATGAGGAAAAATCGATGGAAGCAACTTCATCTTCCTCAAAATCATTCTCGCCCATTCTGTTTTAGTTGCAAGTTCACCATTAGTTTTCCTCTACTTCCATAAGTGAGCCATGAGACTCATCCTTAGTTAGCTAAACATTTATCCAGTGTGTGAAGAACTGAGGAATAAGCAAAGTAAAGCTAATTGAGGCAAGAAAGCACTCTGCCCCAGGAAGTGCAACTTAGTTGAGGTGAGCTTCCATATTTCTATGGTTATTTTGATAAATGAAGGTATATTTCTATGTTTATAACGTGATAAATATAGATATAGCCTGGTTGTAGTTAAATATTGAGGGAATATATAAGAAATTAGATGGAAATGATTAAGAAAAACAATAGGCGAGTAAGGAGTATTCGCCCAAAGGGTGAGGCGAGTACAATGCAATACATGACTAGGCGAGAACATGTTCGCCAATAGTTATATGATAATATGGAATGTGAAAGTAAAGGCGAGGATCAATGATCGCCAATGAGGTGAGTAGGTAATAGAGAACTCGTCAAAGTGTTATTCAAGAGGGCGAGGTAGCCAAGGGTTATCCAATTCATGGGCGAGCCCCAATTATGAATGAAAAGCCACGAGTGGCGAACTGAATTGATAAGCATGGCGAGTTGAGCTCCTATGTTGGGCGAACTCCCATGAATAAGCCGCTAATGGACAGCGAGCTATGTTGGGCGAATGGCGAGCTGTTATCTTGCCAAAGTGGTTGAAAATAGTTTTAGAAATAAATTGCTAGAAAAGAAAATATTAATGGAATTAATATTTTACCTTGCAGCCGGGAAGTGAAATTGCTATCGGCGAGTAGGGGGCAAGGCGAAGCAAGACTTCGAGAGATCAGGTAAGGAAGTAGTATGTGATGCAAATGCATGTCCTGTGGAGTACAAATGTCAAGAAAATATTAGAAATTGTTTTATTTTCTGACATGCATTGGTTGATAAACTGTTTTGATCTCGGGCGAGCTACAAGCCGCCATATGTTGTTTTTTTGGGCGAACTGATTAGGGCAGGTGAGTAGCTTTGTTCTAGGTAGAAATTCGGGCGAGCCAAATGGCAAGCTCTCTTTTATGAAAACTGGGTGAGTGCCCTTGTTTTAAAGAGAAATCCGGGTAAGCCAAAGTTGGGCGAACCCCTTTTGAATGTTGGTATGTGCGGGCGATCCCTATTTTAAATAAAAGGCGAGCGATCCATTATGGACGAGCCAAATTACTTTCTGTTTTGAAAAGCTCAGTGGCGGGCGAATAATAATTCGCGGCCTTATCGAGTTAGTCATGAGCGAGCCGTGAGGGCGAGCTAATCATGGCGAACAGGTTTGAGGAGTATTTTTCTCAAAAGAAAAATGAATTATTTTATGATTTCGAAAATAGAAATATGAAATTATTTGGGGTGAATTGACCATTGGGCGAGTTGACCAATGGGCGAATTGACTATGGGCGAACTAGCCATGGGCGAGCCAATTAACCCGTGCCTTTCTCACATGGAAAATGTTGAGATTGCGGGCTGTTTTAACTATTTTATCAAACCTTTTGGAAAATCAAATCGTTTTGTGGAAATGATAGACTTTATGAAATAATTCCATAAAGGCTTTTCATATGATATAACTTGACTTTGAGACATTAGGCGATGAGTTCATGCATCATTATTCATATACTTGCGTGACCCATCTAGGGCGATGGCTCGAGTCAAATAGACTAACGAGTGCACCCTAGGGCGTCACAGGGCTGATGGACCTGCCAAGTCTTCAGCGGTCTCGAGGTCACTTGGCAAGTGGACCCGAGGACCACCTATAGATTATGGCCATAGATCTTGTTGAGATAGCCGTGAGGGGCGATGGCCTACGGGTGCACCCCAAAAGCGGAAGACTAGTGTTCTTTGCATGATTTAAAATGTTGCCTAGTCTCAATTAAATGATTTCTGAAAGTATCTGTTGAATCCTGTTTAATGTTAACAACATTCATGGTTTCCTAATGAGTTTGATCGTTAGGATAATAAAGTGGTTTTGAGAATATAGTTTTTTTTATATATTTGTAAAGCAGCATACATTTTCTTTACTGAGCACGTAGTCGCTCACTCCTTATTTTTCCACTCCACAGATTGTTGAGTTAGGGCAAAGAGAATTACCTTCCCGAGATTTACTATCGAAGATATGTGGTATTCTTTTATATATTCAGTAAAATGGTACAGTACTACTTTAAATAGAAGGGAATGTATAAACAGTTGTAAGTGAACAAATCAATAATTCATAACTTTATATGATTTACGAGGAATAAGAGAACAAAATCTTATTAAAGTATTGAGAGTTGTTAAGCATCACTGACAGCCCAAACGGTAATAAGTGTAAGTTATAAGTAAGTAACATGTTAGATAGTGAAATTGGGATGTTACAATTTCACTCCGATGGGATGTCAACTTCCCACTAGACCCAAGAGGGTCGAGTAGGATGGCATGGTGGGATTGCTCCCAGCGTGCCACATTGGAGTGATCCACACAGATCACTTTGGTGCAATCCAAAGCACCTAGAGCTTTGGATTGTTTTGGATCCCACCACACCGGTAAATGTTTCTTTTGTTAATAAATAATGATAGAATTGATATTAGTTATTATAATTGTAGGCTTAAAATCGGTGATTAAATATATATATATATATGTATATATATATTTAAATAGTAAACATAACAACGATGATAGGATAAAATATGGTGAAAAGAAAAAATGATCATTAAAAATATTATACTAAAATTTGTATATAATGATATTGTTATATTATTTGACATATATAAAGTTAATAAATAATAAAAATTATTAAAATTATTTTTTGTCAATTGATAATTTTGTTGATAAATAATTTATGTTTAATAAAAATGCTTGTAATGCATTAAATAGTATTTTTTAAAAAATAAAATTTTACCTAAATTGAAACTTAACAAAGAATATTCAATTATTTATTATTTTTATATTTATTTACATAATTAAAAAATTAGACCGGAAAACAAAAGGTTAAGTGACATGACATTTAATTCTGTCCTTACAATATAAATCCAAGGGCCAAATAAATAAAAAGGAAATGGGAGTAGAGGTATTGGCCTATTGAGAAGGAGGGGTAAGGTGGGAGGAGAGGGACTTGCACTGCAACACGGTGGAGAGAGCCACACCATGGCATCCAAAAACGACAAGTTACGGCACTGTTGAGCGAGAAAATGCCCCAATTGCATGGTGTCATGGATCGGTTTGAATTTAAATGGGACTATACAAAATAGAAAATGGTTTTAGGATCAGTGGTGTATAAGAATTCTAGTTAGTGAGAAAAACTTATAAACCCTTTGTGATTCATGAAATTCTTAGGATTTGTTCAGTAAGGTTTTCAATTTGTTAATAATTTTTATTTTTTAAAAAAAGTTTGGTTTTTGTTTTATTTGTTTTTCATTTTTAGTAAGAAAAATGCGTTCAATACGTGATATGGGATCATTTCTCCCACTGTTACTTTTCTCTTGCTAAAATAACAAAAAGAAATAATTGAATTTTAGTACTAGATAAATTCATATGCTTTTATTGTATTCGAATAAATCCATTATTTTTAAGTTACATCAAATTAATTCTTAATTTTAATTAGGTTTATATATGATATACTAACAGTGTATCTATACACAACAATGTTTTAGAGTTTGACACATCATTAATGAACAAATTGAAAAAAAGTCAAAATTTTAAAAATAAATACAAAAAGTTTTTTTAGTTTGCTCCTAAAGCATTTTAATTGACTACTCAACAAATCAATAAAATAAACAAAATAATTTTTTTATTTGTTCTTTACCAATAATTTTTTTATTCACATGCATTTAAAAAACCCTATCGCCCTTCTTTAAATTCCATTTTTCTTAAAACTTAATTTTTACTATACTTTTACCCACATAGTGGTGTGCCAAATCTAAAGGGGAGTAATAAATCCAAGGCTTGCTTGGTAGGATGGAAAGAAATGGGTGAGGAATGAAAATTAGTTAATCAAATAGTTATGTTTCATAACAATTTTCATATTTTGTAGTTTAACCATTTGATTAACTAATTTTCTTTCCTCACTCCTTTCTTTTTACCATACCAAGCAAAGCTTAAAACATATAATGTAGGGAAGCCAGAGTTGTAATCCGCAACATTCTTGCGTGTTAGGAAAAAAAATGAAATAATTAGAAAGTAATAAGTAGATACATAAACATAATATGAAGCTTTTGTGACATTGAGTCCAAAAGAAAGAAGAGTGCTCCAATCTTGAACTGAAACTCAGTAGGCAACGAACAAACCAGCAAATGAACAAAGGAAAGCAAAGCAAAGAAAATACAAGTTCATAACACAACAATAATGAGGACACAGTGATTATTACAGGGAGAGTAATTTGGTGCAACCAGCATGAGAAGCCCAATTCAATATCGAATAAATAACAATTGTAGTGCAGCCATCTAAAGAAAGTCAAATCCAATGCCCCGCCTCTGTCTGCCACTCAATAATAATAAGGGTAATTATTCATATATTGTTAGTGAAGTTTTTTGATTTCACGAGTGGGATTAAGATGATGACACATGTCTTATATTATTTATATTTTATTTTGTTAATATTTTTAAAAGATATGTATTATCATCTTAATCTTGTTCGTAAAGTTAAAATATTCCACTAACAGTATATTTAATATTATTCCTAATAATAATTAAGGAATAAGAAAATTTTCTAAACAAAGCTAAATTAACGAACAATTGTTTGTTTACTACAAGCAAGTCAAAAATATGTGGTAATTCCCATTTTTGAAAATCCTTATAAGTTTCTTGTTTCTTTCTACGTACCATTTTTGAATATAACGTGAGTAATTTATGCGTGTGTATGTATATATAGTGTAACATATTGCTCCTTATTAGTCAATTATATATAGTACAAAAAAAATCTCAAACATTGATATCTGGACCAATGATTAAAATCACTTTTATCGTTTCTCTAAAAAGCCTTAAAAATAAATTAAACGGAGGAAAGGAAATGTGATAACCGCTAAATTTTTAAATTTAATATTAAAACAAAAAAAAATAAACTACAGAAAATAAATGAAATTATATAAGAGATAGAAATATTTGGAAAATTCGAAAGTCGATGAAGTAATGAAATTGAGAAATTGGAATTTGGAAATTTAATTCGGATATTAAGAAATCCGAATTTAAAGATATAAAGAAAAAAAAAGCGTATATTTATATAATTATATTATATAAATATACTTTTATATATTTTTACATAAATACATATGTACATATTAGTATTATACATAATGTTGTACATGAATAATATATATACATATATTAAATGTATATAGTACTTTAATTTAAAGTATATAACAAGATGTATATTATATGTAAAAAGATATATATATATATTTATGTACAATGTATATATATACATATATATCTATATAAGATATATTATAAATAAAATATATAAATATAATAATAATATAAAAAAAAAAAAAAAGAAAGGCTTAAGACAGAAACGGGAATAGGGACCCCCGTTTCTGTCGAAAAAAAATAGAGGAAAAAGGGGGGTGTCCGACGGCGGGAGAAACAGAGAGAGGGAAGAAGCCGGCGAGTCGAGGGAGAGGAGGACAGAAGCGACCTGCGGCCGGCGGAAAAGAAAAGAAAGAGGGGAAAGCAAAGCGAAGCGGACCAGAGAAGGAAAAGAAAGGAAAGAAAAGAAAGAAGGAAGCGGCGGTGCCAGCCGATCCAGGCACCGCCGAACCCGCCACAACGCCGGCGGAGATAAGGGGAGAGAAAAGGAAGCTGGCAGTGGAGGGGAGAAAGGAAAAAGGAGGGAGAAAAGAGTGGAGAAGAGGTCGAAACCCACCATCCCAGATCCGGCACTGTCGCAGGCGGTGGGGGGAAAAGGAGGTCAGATCCGGCACCAGCACTACCTCGGTGAGCTTCGGGGTGGCCAACCCGGCAGAGAACCGGTCGATGGGGTGCCGAACCAGCCAAACCAGCTGAACCGGTCTGAACCGGTCCGAACCGGTTCAGACCAGAAAAAAAAAAGAAAAAAAAAAGAAAAGAAAAGAAAAGAAAAAAAAGAAAAAGGAAAAGAGAAAAGAGGAAGAAAAGAGAAGAAGAAAGAAAGAGAAAATGCGGTAGGAAATTACGATAATTTCATTATTATCAATTTATTTAATAATTGTATTAAATATCTAAAGTTTAATATGATGTGGACGTGTAGAAAAATATGCTCGGAAGCCGAGGCAAGAGAAATCGGGAGAGATGATTACGGACGCGACGTAATAAGGAAGTCGCTAGCCCGGGACAAGTAAGAATATCTAAATTTGCGTGATTAAATAATGCATGAGTTTTATGGAAATATTGTGGAAAATCGATTGGTTGGAAATTGTGGAGATTCACTGGCTGTTAAAAAGATTATAAACTGTCTACTTTGTGCAGGGAGGTTAGTCAATAAGCAGTCGTTATGCTGCCGGAAATTTTAGAAAAATTACGTAGAATCATTTAAAAAAAAATGATTTTATTACACAAGAAGTAATTTCCAACCACGGAAATAAGAAATTAAATACTTTCATAAAAACATGAATATACTGAATTTTAATTAAAAAAAATATTCATGTTATGAAAATTGGTGATTTTGAGATCACCGAAATTTCTCCCGGTTTGTAAACCACATGTGAATTGAAAAGAAAGAAATGGAAGAAAGAAGAGACAAGAAAAGAAATACATACATGTATATATATACATGAATATGTATGGTATGTCAAATGAATAAGCATAGGTATGACATACATAATTATAGATATATATGTAACAATAAAGAAAAGAACAAAAAGAATAAATAGAAAGAACAAGAGAAGGATTTATTAAATCCTTATATGAAAATTTGTAAGTTAATAAATGAGCCCCGTAATATATTCATGAAGCTTTTATGAATATATTTAATTAATTCTCAACTAAGTTACAATGCGGTAATTGTAGGAAAACTATAAAGCGGGGACCTTGTTGGCGACTGAGCGGCCACTATTAGCATAGCTAATCTCAAAGTGATTAGTTTAAGGAAGTTGCATGATGTAAGACGATGATTCGAGTTCGGCGAAGCTCAACGCATGAAACATCAAGCTCAATGAGGTAAGACATTTATATAATTCAGCGTTAGAATTATATTGTATAGATATAGTTAAATTGTATGGTAATGGTGAAAATTAAAAGATTTGAGGTTTAGTGACACATAAGAAATGATATACCCATAGTAATATGGTAAATTGAGGAAATGACTCAATGATATGGGTATGATGAGTAAATGATCTACAGAATAGATCTCGAATGGACTCCTTAACATTGAATGATTTTAGTGTCATAATGAAATACTAAGAAGACCGACATGAATGGATGAGTCTTAGTTTTAACATTGAAAGTAAAGGTGATTTAGTTTACCAACACCATGAAATGATATTATATGTTATTGGACAATGGAAAATCTTGGATGATTTATTAGATGTGCTCCTGTTGAAATAGAATGGATTGAATCGAGGAATTTAAAATGAAATGTAAAAATGATGACGAGTTAGGTATAGGTGCTAAGTCGAGATGTTTGAGGGTGATGATCTAAGGAAGAATTGACATTATAGTTAGCACTATACCGAGTGACATTACCTTAATCCATTTCATAAGCATACCTCATTTCAATAATGTTTTGATCCCATTGTTTAATTGCATCGCTCTTAAACATGCCTCGTATTATGCACGAGATTTGAAAACATTCGTTTATATGATACTTACATGAATGTTTTGAATGTTTAAATTGTTTTGAAAAGATTGAACATATAGTGTAATGTATGTATTCATATATATGTAAATGATCTTAAAGAAAAACGTGTTACATACTGTACACTATTTTTACAAGAAAAGCGAAAGATTTAAATGTTTTATGAGACTGTAAGCACCCTAAAAGAATTTAAATTTCAATAAAGCATAGTGGAAACCGCCTAATTGGAGCTTTGCTCATTAGGCAGAGATGCTTGTCCGACAATAGTCGTGGACAGGTCTCAGTCACGCCTGATCAGTGGGGCTGAGAGAGATGAGGTCTATGGCCATAGATAGCGCCCTAGTTGGTTTCCAGGGGACGATGACATGATTTTCACTGCTAGCTACAGTGATATAAGTCTTTATTGATAGAGTGATAGGGATCTAGCCTAGTCTCAACCATATGATATGCAGTTTAGAGTATGCTTTTAGATTGATATGAACTCTAAACTGATATGATTTTACAATATCTGAAATGTGTTTCGATATTTTATTCGATCACACATGATATGAAAAGAAAAATGTGCACGTTTTGATTGAAACGAAATGAAAAGACATGTTTTCATTTGACATGATATGAAAAGAAAAATGTGCACGTTTTGATTGAAACGAAATGAAAAGACATGTTTTCAATTGACATGATATGAAAAGAAAAATGTGCACGTTTTGATTGAAACGAAATGAAAAGACATGTTTTCAATTGACATGATATGAAAAGAAAAATGTGCACGTTTTGATTGAAACGAAATGAAAAGACATGTTTTGATTTGACATGATATGAAAAGTGAAATGTGCACGTTTTATTTGAAAGATAAGAAAAGTACTTGTTTTGATTTCACGAAATGTGAAAAGAGAAATATGCATGCTTTGATTACACATAATATGAAAAGGGAAATGTGTATGCTTTCAATCATGTCTTAAAAATAAACGAGAGATGATTTGAGATTTGACATGATTTGAACGTGTTCTAAGAGTACACATGATATGATTTCAATATCACCTATGATTTATATACGACTATGTGTTAAATGTAATGCAATGTGAGATGATAGTCGTTTTATACAGTAAAACTTGTATAAGTGATATGTGGAATCAGAATAGAACGATATACATTCTGCATGAAATATATTATGATCTTATGCGGTACATTGAACATGAGATGTATAGGAAGAGGTATCATGACTTTTATACTATATGTGACTATATTTCTCTAAATTGAAAATATTACGAATTAATACAGTACAAAATGTACTTATTGATGAGAAGTGATATGGTCTAATAGTGTCTGAACAAAACTTCATATGAAATGACATGATATGATATGATATGGTATATTATGGAAGAATGATAAAAGATTGAAAATGGTTGATCGACTATGATTAAAGGTTAATGTATCAGATAAGTATCGGGATGAGTATAATGAGGTACTATAAAGAGACTCTTCCTTATTGATACCTTAAGCTCTTACACACCAAGGAACTTTTAGGACATGATCTGAGCCATTTGATAAACGATCATAGAGTGAATATGACGTGAAAATCCTTAAAGGTTTCATGCATCGCATTAGGACAGTATAAGTCTAATTCTGCAATTATATAAATGACTTACTGAGCCGTGGTTTTGCTCACCCCTTCAATTTCATATCTTTTCAGACTACTTGGATTGAAACTTCACCAGGAGGGTTTTTGAGTGGGACTCGGAGAGGTATCTAGGCTCGATACTTGTCCCTGTCCTCCGAAACTACTTGGTTGCTTTTGAGGTATGCACTCTTGGGCATATGCTTTTATTTTCAGGCAAATTTCTGTATGGTACTATAGTATGGGATGTAAACTAAAATAATGAGTAATCGATATAATGTTTTAATGTTATAATGTTATATGATAAGTATGCGAGGATTAGTTATGGACAATAATTGATTTCTCCTCATCTTAAGGAGCAAATTTAAATCATAACTGAATTAAGAAATGAACGGAATTAGATAGTAACTACACTGACACCGAATACAAACTGTAAAATGAAAAGGAAAAATTTAGTCCATAAATTTGTAGACTAAGAAAAAGTATGAGTGTAAAAGGAATCATTGCGGCCTTCGGGTCGTAACAGATTTAATGGTATCAGAGCAACGTTTGTCTAGTACGTGTCAGTGTAGGTACGTCATAATAGTTTACATCCCATAGTACTGTAAAGGCCTGAATGTTAAGTGCTCAGTAAGTGCAGAATACTGTTCTAAATGCATGTGTTTTATATAGAAAGTAAATGATAACAAGGTTAAGAAGATCACCAAGGTGTGGGTGGTTGTTAGCCTCAATAAGTGACACAATGGCTTATAAGGTATTATGGATTGCAACGAGATGAGAATAGACACAGTAGCCTATATTGTGCATTGAGTTGTGGAGATTGATATAGTATACTTATCACAACTTATGAATGAGACTTAAAATTATGTTTAATAGAAATGATTATGGAGTGACCTAGCATAATTGGCCAAAAACGAGATTATGCTATGGCCTGGAGTTTAAGCAATATGCTTAAACTCAAACAATTGTTACCTTATAAAGCCTCAGGTGTGAAACAAAAAGAGAAAATTTGAACGACGTTATGTCAATAAATTGATAATACCAAAAGGGTATAAGAGTTGATCAAGTATAAGATCCTGACTGTCTTGAAGGCTATTTGGATCGGAAAGTGATGTGAAAATACAAGGTTTTAGATTTGAATTGAGTGGGCATTTTTAATGAGCCTAAATAAATACGATTCGATTGGGTCTATAGGAGTGAACCAGTAATATTTTTGGACCTGTCCATGGAAGTTGTAGGAAGCTTATGAAAACTTGTCCACTATAAGTGACAGGACGTGAACTTTATTAAGATGCCTCAAGAGAAAACAAATGGCTAGCCTTCTTATGGATTTCGAAAGTATTCGACTTTTGACACATCGTTTGAACTACGTGAAATTTGAACGTTCAATGAATTAAACCCTATGGTTTTGAAACAATGTGGATTCAAAACCTGCAAGACTTTCCAGAATTCTCACTAATGGATTCGAAAAGAGTGAATGTTACAAAAGAAGGCTTAAAAAAAAAATTTGAAAAAATTGATGGACTTATCAAGTGTTGAAATTCGAAACTAATATGAGGATGGTACTCAAAGGAGTAAATAAATGATTTATATTTATTGCCAGTAATGTAAATGGAAAATGTCATATATATACCCACCTCAGAATGATAGAAGTGGTGGAATTGCATGGATAATGTAATGACGAAAGTAATGACTGATTTATCACCTGTGTATTTTAAATTATGGAAAGAGTATAAAGTCAGGTATATTATAAAACTTCGGTGATATTGAGTTACCATAAAGATAAGAGATTTAGTGATAATACAGTATGAAAAGAGATGATTAACAGTAAGGTCCGCAATGAGGTGCAACTTTGATGAAATAAATGTAAACATAAGTATTATGGAGTAACGAAGAGTATAAAAGGGAGGTGATGATATAGAAGTGATTTAAGATTGATTGTTTAAAAAGGGAATTACTTTTCCATTACCAGACTCTTAGATTTTCTTATGCCACAGTCGAAAAACGACTATGAAATGATGAGAAAGTATATGAAGTTCCAGTGAGCGTTACAGGTGATAGGAGTCTCTAATTTTGCCATATGCTTATGGATAACAGCAAAGGGCCTTGAGATTCCAAAGCTACCGACAGCACCGCTTAGTACTGATGTAAATATACGAGCGTAATACGTGAACGCTCCGTGATACTGAGAGAGCGTGTGCATGAGAATTGAGGGCTACTGGGACAATCACATGCTACTGATTAAATCGGTAAACGATAGTTACCAAATTTTATCGACTTGGCACCAAATGAGAGAAATGGATGATAAATGGCGTGAAACGACTATTATGTGAAAAGAGATGAAAGTGATAGCTCCCAAAGTGATAAGAATGTTTTAAGGAATATAAATATATGGAAAAAAAATGAATGATGATATAAAATAGTGTGAAAAGACGGTTCTAATGTTAAAGATATGCTAACAATATCATTGAAGGATGATCGAAAGGATAAGAAAGATAAGAGTACAGGATGATACCACCTTTTAATTTGAGTAAAATTCAGAGGACCGAATTTCTTAAGGTGGAGAGGATGTGATAACCGCTAAATTTTTAAATTTAATATTAAAACAAAAAAAATAAACTACAGAAAATAAATGAAATTATATAAGAGATAGAAATATTTGGAAAATTCGAAAGTCGATGAAGTAATGAAATTGAGAAATTGGAATTTGGAAATTTAATTCGGATATTAAGAAATCCGAATTTAAAGATATAAAGAAAAAAAAAGCGTATATTTATATAATTATATTATATAAATATACTTTTATATATTTTTACATAAATACATATGTACATATTAGTATTATACATAATGTTGTACATGAATAATATATATACATATATTAAATGTATATAGTACTTTAATTTAAAGTATATAACAAGATGTATATTATATGTAAAAAGATATATATATATATATTTATGTACAATGTATATATATACATATATATCTATATAAGATATATTATAAATAAAATATATAAATATAATAATAATATAAAAAAAAAAGAAAGGCTTAAGACAGAAACGGGAATAGGGACCCCCGTTTCTGTCGAAAAAAAATAGAGGAAAAAGGGGGGTGTCCGACGGCGGGAGAAACAGAGAGAGGGAAGAAGCCGGCGAGTCGAGGGAGAGGAGGACAGAAGCGACCGGCGGCCGGCGGAAAAGAAAAGAAAGAGGGGAAAGCAAAGCGAAGCGGACCAGAGAAGGAAAAGAAAGGAAAGAAAAGAAAGAAGGAAGCGGCGGTGCCAGCCGATCCAGGCACCGCCGAACCCGCCACAACGCCGGCGGAGATAAGGGGAGAGAAAAGGAAGCTGGCAGTGGAGGGGAGAAAGGAAAAAGGAGGGAGAAAAGAGTGGAGAAGAGGTCGAAACCCACCATCCCAGATCCGGCACTGTCGCAGGCGGTGGGGGGAAAAGGAGGTCAGATCTGGCACCAGCACTACCTCGGTGAGCTTCGGGGTGGCCAACCCGGCAGAGAACCGGTCGATGGGGTGCCGAACCGGCCAAACCAGCTGAACCGGTCTGAACCGGTCCGAACCGGTTCAGACCAGAAAAAAAAAAGAAAAAAAAAGAAAAGAAAAGAAAAGAAAAAAAAGAAAAAGGAAAAGAGAAAAGAGGAAGAAAAGAGAAGAAGAAAGAAAGAGAAAATGCGGTAGGAAATTACGATAATTTCATTATTATCAATTTATTTAATAATTGTATTAAATATCTAAAGTTTAATATGATGTGGACGTGTAGAAAAATATGCTCGGAAGCCGAGGCAAGAGAAATCGGGAGAGATGATTACGGACGCGACGTAATAAGGAAGTCGCTAGCCCGGGACAAGTAAGAATATCTAAATTTGCGTGATTAAATAATGCATGAGTTTTATGGAAATATTGTGGAAAATCGATTGGTTGGAAATTGTGGAGATTCACTGGCTGTTAAAAAGATTATAAACTGTCTACTTTGTGCAGGGAGGTTAGTCAATAAGCAGCCGTTATGCTGCCGGAAATTTTAGAAAAATTACGTAGAATCATTTAAAAAAAATGATTTTATTACACAAGAAGTAATTTCCAACCACGGAAATAAGAAATTAAATACTTTCATAAAAACATGAATATACTGAATTTTAATTAAAAAAAATATTCATGTTATGAAAATTGGTGATTTTGAGATCACCGAAATTTCTCCCGGTTTGTAAACCACATGTGAATTGAAAAGAAAGAAATGGAAGAAAGAAGAGACAAGAAAAGAAATACATACATGTATATATATACATGAATATGTATGGTATGTCAAATGAATAAGCATAGGTATGACATACATAATTATAGATATATATGTAACAATAAAGAAAAGAACAAAAAGAATAAATAGAAAGAACAAGAGAAGGATTTATTAAATCCTTATATGAAAATTTGTAAGTTAATAAATGAGCCCCGTAATATATTCATGAAGCTTTTATGAATATATTTAATTAATTCTCAACTAAGTTACAATGCGGTAATTGTAGGAAAACTATAAAGCGGGGACCTTGTTGGCGACTGAGCGGCCACTATTAGCATAGCTAATCTCAAAGTGATTAGTTTAAGGAAGTTGCATGATGTAAGACGATGATTCGAGTTCGGCGAAGCTCAACGCATGAAACATCAAGCTCAATGAGGTAAGACATTTATATAATTCAGCGTTAGAATTATATTGTATAGATATAGTTGAATTGTATGGTAATGGTGAAAATTAAAAGATTTGAGGTTTAGTGACACATAAGAAATGATATACCCATAGTAATATGGTAAATTGAGGAAATGACTCAATGATATGGGTATGATGAGTAAATGATCTACAGAATAGATCTCGAATGGACTCCTTAACATTGAATGATTTTAGTGTCATAATGAAATACTAAGAAGACCGACATGAATGGATGAGTCTTAGTTTTAACATTGAAAGTAAAGGTGATTTAGTTTACCAACACCATGAAATGATATTATATGTTATTGGACAATGGAAAATCTTGGATGATTTATTAGATGTGCTCCTGTTGAAATAGAATGGATTGAATCGAGGAATTTAAAATGAAATGTAAAAATGATGACGAGTTAGGTATAGGTGCTAAGTCGAGATGTTTGAGGGTGATGATCTAAGGAAGAATTGACATTATAGTTAGCACTATACCGAGTGACATTACCTTAATCCATTTCATAAGCATACCTCATTTCAATAATGTTTTGATCCCATTGTTTAATTGCATCGCTCTTAAACATGCCTCGTATTATGCACGAGATTTGAAAACATTCGTTTATATGATACTTACATGAATGTTTTGAATGTTTAAATTGTTTTGAAAAGATTGAACATATAGTGTAATGTATGTATTCATATATATGTAAATGATCTTAAAGAAAAACGTGTTACATACTGTACACTATTTTTACAAGAAAAGCGAAAGATTTAAATGTTTTATGAGACTGTAGGCACCCTAAAAGAATTTAAATTTCAATAAAGCATAGTGGAAACCGCCTAATTGGAGCTTTGCTCATTAGGCAGAGATGCTTGTCCGACAATAGTCGTGGACAGGTCTCAGTCACGCCTGATCAGTGGGGCTGAGAGAGATGAGGTCTATGGCCATAGATAGCGCCCTAGTTGGTTTCCAGGGGACGATGACATGATTTTCACTGCTAGCTACAGTGATATAAGTCTTTATTGATAGAGTGATAGGGATCTAGCCTAGTCTCAACCATATGATATGCAGTTTAGAGTATGCTTTTAGATTGATATGAACTCTAAACTGATATGATTTTACAATATCTGAAATGTGTTTCGTTATTTTATTCGATCACACATGATATGAAAAGAAAAATGTGCACGTTTTGATTGAAACGAAATGAAAAGACATGTTTTCATTTGACATGATATGAAAAGAAAAATGTGCACGTTTTGATTGAAACGAAATGAAAAGACATGTTTTCAATTGACATGATATGAAAAGAAAAATGTGCACGTTTTGATTGAAACGAAATGAAAAGACATGTTTTCAATTGACATGATATGAAAAGAAAAATGTGCAC
The DNA here is from genome assembly GCA_032173925.1 of Heritiera fomes. Lineage (NCBI taxonomy): Eukaryota > Viridiplantae > Streptophyta > Magnoliopsida > Malvales > Malvaceae > Heritiera > Heritiera fomes. The sequence goes on along the minus strand of JAPDPM010000001.1, from coordinate 18,208,223 downwards.
GTTTTGATTGAAACGAAATGAAAAGACATGTTTTGATTTGACATGATATGAAAAGTGAAATGTGCACGTTTTATTTGAAAGATAAGAAAAGTACTTGTTTTGATTTCACGAAATGTGAAAAGAGAAATATGCATGCTTTGATTACACATAATATGAAAAGGGAAATGTGTATGCTTTCAATCATGTCTTAAAAATAAACGAGAGATGATTTGAGATTTGACATGATTTGAACGTGTTCTAAGAGTACACATGATATGATTTCAATATCACCTATGATTTATATACGACTATGTGTTAAATGTAATGCAATGTGAGATGATAGTCGTTTTATACAGTAAAACTTGTATAAGTGATATGTGGAATCAGAATAGAACGATATACATTCTGCATGAAATATATTATGATCTTATGCGGTACATTGAACATGAGATGTATAGGAAGAGGTATCATGACTTTTATACTATATGTGACTATATTTCTCTAAATTGAAAATATTACGAATTAATACAGTACAAAATGTACTTATTGATGAGAAGTGATATGGTCTAATAGTGTCTGAACAAAACTTCATATGAAATGACATGATATGATATGATATGGTATATTATGGAAGAATGATAAAAGATTGAAAATGGTTGATCGACTATGATTAAAGGTTAATGTATCAGATAAGTATCGGGATGAGTATAATGAGGTACTATAAAGAGACTCTTCCTTATTGATACCTTAAGCTCTTACACACCAAGGAACTTTTAGGACATGATCTGAGCCATTTGATAAACGATCATAGAGTGAATATGACGTGAAAATCCTTAAAGGTTTCATGCATCGCATTAGGACAGTATAAGTCTAATTCTGCAATTATATAAATGACTTACTGAGCCGTGGTTTTGCTCACCCCTTCAATTTCATATCTTTTCAGACTACTTGGATTGAAACTTCACCAGGAGGGTTTTTGAGTGGGACTCGGAGAGGTATCTAGGCTCGATACTTGTCCCTGTCCTCCGAAACTACTTGGTTGCTTTTGAGGTATGCACTCTTGGGCATATGCTTTTATTTTCAGGCAAATTTCTGTATGGTACTATAGTATGGGATGTAAACTAAAATAATGAGTAATCGATATAATGTTTTAATGTTATAATGTTATATGATAAGTATGCGAGGATTAGTTATGGACAATAATTGATTTCTCCTCATCTTAAGGAGCAAATTTAAATCATAACTGAATTAAGAAATGAACGGAATTAGATAGTAACTACACTGACACCGAATACAAACTGTAAAATGAAAAGGAAAAATTTAGTCCATAAATTTGTAGACTAAGAAAAAGTATGAGTGTAAAGGGAATCATTGCGGCCTTCGGGTCGTGACAGGAAATTCTAATACAATAGAAAAAAATGGAAATTAAAAATTAGTTCTTACCTTGCAAACCGTCTTGCTGATCATTTGTTTGATGATGATATTTCATTGCCATCAATCAATATATTAGAGACATGAGCAATGTTGGCCCAATCCTCTCCCATTTTTGGTTTGTATCCTTCGCTCAAAATAGGACATCCTTCAATTTCCAATACACATCCGCGTTGACAGCGATGATAACTTTGGGCAATTGACAATCCCAAAATTTTCAAGTGATGTAAAGTCCTGATTTTTTTTATAATGTTGTGAGATTCTCACAATCCTGAAGTACCAATAATTGAAAGGTGTTGGTGGATCCTACAAGAAGCCATTGAGGTAGTGCCTCTAACTTTGGTAACCCTCTAATGATTAATGCTTGAAGGCGTAACCCATTTCCAACAAGCTAATCTTGGTTATCATCATCTTCTCATCATCTTCTTTTTCTCTCCCTTCGAATCCCAATGCCATTTCCAGATCAAGCTTTTCACAATTCCAAATTATCATATGTTTTAATGCGATTGAAGATTTCAAACCATGCGACAATGAGATCAAGTTTTTGCAACAAACGCCAACGTATGAAGGGACGTGAGGTTTTGAAACCCTATGAACGAATATTCTAAATGTTTACAATAATAAATTGACGAATGTCGAACAGATCTCAAGTGCTCAAACCTATGCTCAAAAAGGATCTTCTGTTTTGTACTTATTGTTAACACTCTGAGACCAATCACATATCTCATAATCTTTGGGCAGCTCTTCACAATTGATAATCAGAGTTTCCAAACTTAGTAACGTACATATGGAATTTGAAAGTTTCTTGATTTTGGAACAGTCTAGGTTAAGACACCTCAAATGCTTTAAACTACCGATATTATTGAACAATACCTCAAAACTAGCTCCATGCAAATCCAGCACTCGCAATTTCTAAAACTTTGAAATGCATTTTTTAATAAAGAATTCATAGTTAAGATCCTCTTTCAATTTTAGGAAGAGAAATGTATGCACAATAGATAGGTTATGAGCATCAAGGAACCACCTAGACAGATTTTCTTCAAGAATATCTAGAGGTGGAAAAAATTAACCTGATCCAAAAAACCAACCCGATTAACCTGAAACCAAACCCAATAGATTTGATTTGACTAAAAAAAATCAACAACCCAAGCCCAACCCGATCCGAATCTGGATTGATCTAAAACTAAATTTATCCAAATTCATATTGATCTAAACCTGATCTGATCCAAACCTGAATTGATCTGAACCCAAATTCATTCGAATTTAGATTAACCCAAATTCGACCTAATCCGAACTCAAATTGATCCGAATTCAAGTTAACCCAAACTCGAAAAGATTCAAACTTAAATTTAATATTAACAATAAATATTTAATTGTTAAAATTAATTATCAAAGGATTTTAATATAGTAAAAATATAATTTTTTCAATAATATGAGTGTTATATTTTTTAATCGAGTTAAACTTAAATATTCACTTTTATATTATATTCATTTGAACCTAATGTATAATTATTTTATCGCTAATTTATAATAGAGTACACAAGCTATATCACCTACATTTAATGTCTCCCCAATTATTCTATAAAAAATAAGAGAAATTAAAGAGATGTATGGTATTGTATTATGATATTTAGTAGGGATTATTAAATCACCTTGATTTATAAAGTTATTAATTATTATAGATAATAAAAATAAAATGAAAAAATTGTAATTAATTTATGAATATTGGTAAATATATTATAAAGAAAACTATCATACAGATTATTAAATATTTTAATTATTTCAATTCCAATTTTGTTATAGGTTGTGTAAGAAGAAAATTTATTTTTATGAGTTTAAGTATTTCAATTCCAGTTTTATTATAGGTCGTGTAAGAAGAAAATTTATTTTTATGAGTTTTGTAATTTTTAAAAATATGGTTTCAGTTGATTTTCATACTAGACAAATCACATCAAGATGGCCAAAGCTTAACAAAAAAAACTTGTCTGCTTGACCTGAATCCAAATCCAACCCAAATTGACTAAAAATGTCAACAACCCAAACCCAACCTAATCTGAGCCCGAATTAATCTGAACCCAAATTGATCCAAATTCAAATTGATCCAAACTCAACCTTATTCGAACTCGAAATGATCTGAACCCAAAATAGATCGATTTTTTTTTTACCCAAAACCTGACCTTATCTGAATCCAAAATGATCTAATTTTTTCTTAACCCAAATTGATCCGATCCAAAATAACCTAACTCAAACCCGATCTGACCCTCCCATTTGCCACCTCTAAGAATATCCAAGTTGTCAATGTACAAATGTCGAGCCCCTTGGAGAATATTTTGCTTGGAAGAGTTCACCGTGCAGCATTCATTCTTTACGACTGATAGTGCAAGATCATGGAGAAGATCATGCATTTTAAAACTTGTCGAGGCTAAAGATGGTCCTAAGGAGAGATTGGGGAATAAGAGGAAGAGAAAGAAGGTTCGAAGTCTCCTTTTCAAGAGGGACAAAGGGGATTTATAGGCGAGGATGGTATAGATGACCGAATACATGGCCGAATAGTAATTCGAGGAAGAGCTAACATGTATGACAAGTCAGCCAGGTCATCCTCTTGCCAAAAGGTCCATGTGTGCTTTGTTCCAAGACTAGTCCTTGGTTCCAAGGTAAACGATGACACCAAGCGAGAGGTGCTGACCTGAATTGATTAGTCATTTCTAATGACGCTGATCTAAGTCCATGATTGTCTGCCCTAGTCACACGCTTTCAGTTTTGCTATGTGGGTCATGTTTGACTAGGCAAAGATTCCGAGATGAAAGACTAAAATAGCCCTAGTCTGAAATATTCCACGTCAAAACTAATAGAAATAAAACATTTATCAAAATCTTGAAAAAAAGATCTTGATGATAGATCATTCAAGTAACACATACCAGTATCTTTTAGGTCTTTATCTTTTTCATTTAAGGATTGAAGCAAACCATGAGCCATCCAAAATTGGATTAATATCACATGATTAAATAAATAATCCTTTGGAAAGACCGAAAATAATGCAAAACATTGTTTGAGATATGAAGGCAATTCATCTTCTTAATTTCAAAACAGGAAAAATATTCTTTTCCTTTTACACTAATGCCCACATCTCACTATCTCTCACACGTTTCCAATCATGTTCAGAATATTTTGAAAGGAATGAGCTCCCAAGTGTCTTCCAAACCAAAGGAACTCCACTGCATTTTTTAACAATCTCTTCCCCAATTTTGATTAGATGTGGATTTTGATTTACTTCCCCTTATTTGAATGCAAACTAGAGAAACAAAGTCAAAGATTCTTTTTCAGGAAGACCTTGCAAATTGTTTGTTGGGATTGTGCCCGTCATTTCTGCAATTTGGTTACTACGAGTGGTGATAACAATTTTGCTTCCCACTCCTGTTCCCACTAACAGCTGTTTCAATTCATTCCACTTAATATTATCCTCGTTCCACACCATCTGAAATGAGTAAGTACTTTTTCTCTTCTAGACAATCTCGCAAGGCTTTCTGTAATTGATATAAATCCATGTTACTGCAATCTCCATCGACTCCTTGTGCAGCTTTGGTAATTTTTATCATTAACCGTTATAAATCAAAATCATCGGAAACACATGCCCACATTTTCAACTCAAAATGCCTATCCACATATTCATCAGTGAACACCAACTTTGCAAGGGCAGTCTTTCCAAGACCTCCAATTCCAACTCTAGGAAGGACAGATATGTCTTCCCCATCCGTTGGATCTTGCATCAAAGTTGATATGATTTTCTTTTTGTCTTCACCTGTACCAATAATATCCACTGCTAGCACAACGGAGTGAGTCTCTCTGTCCAAGCGCGCGACATTGCTAGTGCTATCATGTCTTTCGGTGAGATGAAAATTATTTTTCAAAGCAGCAATCTCACCAATCCTCTCAGTAACTATTTTAATCTTATGGGCCACCGTAAATGGAAAAGCAATTGGGTTTGAGCTTGAAAAAAAATTGCTTACCTTCTCTCCAATGCTCCTGTGATTCAGAACTTGCCTCCGCAATGCGTGGATTTCAAATTCATCCATCTTCTGCATCGTAACAGGTATCCTTCAACTCTTTTATTTTTATTTTTTTTGATAAGCAATGCATTTCATTGATATTAAATGATAACTACAAGAAGATATAGATCTTCATGGAAGCCATTACAGCAAAGAAAAACAGGGCAAAGCAGCAAAAGAAAAACAAGAAGTATAGAACAAAAAGAACAGCCGGCATGTAAAGAATTTCTGCTTGCTCTCATGATAAAGATGCACTTGAAGATTATGGTAAAAAGATCACCATGCTCTTGGCTTTTGTCTCCAGGTATCCACGATTGATGAGAGCACTCCACCATTCCTTGATTAATTTGCTTTTCCAAGAAGTTCTTCCAGACAAAGATCCATATGGCTGCAGCTATATGATTGGAATTAACTTTCCCCATGGACGGTCACCATCTTGCATTCCTCCTTAAATTCAATCATTAATTAATAATTAGACAGCTTAAAGACCAAAAGAAAAAGGCTTGGTTCATGTGGAATTTTCAGTAAAGGAAGCTCATCATGTGAGATTAAATTAAGCCTAAACAAGCTTCTAAACATATATGAAACATGTTAAATAATTGATAAGTGGAAGCTTACAGTAAGGATCAAACTAACCTTCCGCCATTGCTTTACTGTTTGTCTAATTTTGATCTAGTCTCCGGAATGGATAGACTTCTTTGAAACGCTCAAAAGCCTCACTACATGATGTTAGCAGCCTTCTTTAAATACTAATGAAAGCATGCTAATTATGGCAATAAAATCACGTTTTAACCATTATAAAATTGTGCTTTTAATAGCTAAATATTGAGTTGAGATTCAGCGCGAAATTATAGACCATATCCGAGATTGGTCAATATGAAATTGCTGATATCATGGAAACCATATTCTGTCAATTAACAAATATTTTATTTCCATAATCAAAATATATACCAACACATCAAACTGAGCAAGCTTTCATAATGGACCATTCAGTAGCAAAAAGAGCAAAACAATAGATTCTTCTTGGCAGCCGCTCACAAGGAGAAAAAAGATCATGATAGAGCAAATAAAATCTGGCGTTGTTAATGTCCTTGAACCAGTAAATATCTGCTAGCAGTAATGAGTCCTCCATAACCAAAGTTTCTTTGTCCCAAACCGTTAAAAGCTCACCCCAAGAATCCCGTAGCCTCCAAGAAATTCCAGCCAAATTTTGATCCCACAAAAAACTCATCTGTTAAGGATATTCACCAACTCCGTCTCCTGTAGAAGAGGCGTTTCTACTTAAATGCTCACCACCATTTTCGTTTAGAATTCTAATGATGACAGAACTCCCTATTCCCTTGCTGATGAACTAAGAATATGCCTCAATGAAGAACAATGTTAATCCTGATCTCTTGCTTCCAAGAGTATTAATTTTTCCACAATTTGCTTCTCATTAAGATTTGTTTGAATCCCATCATTTTACCAATCTCCCAACTATCCTAAGCCAGTTTTTCAATCACCTTTCTTCTATTTATAAAATCTCCGTCAGACGATTACTCATTGGCAGCCTTCCCCTAGCCAGAAGCTGCTTTCCTTGGCTGCTTTTTTATCAGAAATTTTATTTTCTTCTTGCCCGTCCGAGATACTTTAAGCACTAAAGAATCATCAATATCATCAAGATACCTGAATTTTCTTGCACCAGCAAAGGAAGACTTACCTGAAAGTGACCCGCTCTCCCTCTTACTGACAGGAGGTAGGATTACTTTGTGGGCTTCATTATCGTTGACCTCCATATTTTCGGTTTCTATTTCTTGATCTTTCACTTTGTCCATAGGAGCAAGCCCTGTGCAATAAATTTTCCCATTCCCTCTGTCGTCTTCAGTAAGTGTCCAAGAAGGCCTTTCTGCATGTGTCAACATCAATTCCATTATCAAGGTAGGCCGAGCTTTGAAAAGAGTTGGCTATGAGCTCTGCACTGCTCGAGCCAGAGATAGTCCTAGGACCGGTGCTTTCTTTAAGCTCTGATGTGTTGACTTGATTGACCTCTACATTGATATCTGTGCTTATGCAATCAACCTTTGTTTCAGACCCTTGGTTATTATACATTGTTTCCTTTGGTGCCCTTCAACTCTTGTAGCCAAACCCGCAGCTGATTGTCTGTGATAACCGCAAATTTCTACGATTTAATAGTAAAAATTAATATTAAAGAAAATAGATAAGTGGAAATAAATAAATATAATATGAGATCGGAATATTAGTGAATATTCCGTGAATTGAGGAAGTGACGAATTAGGAAATTCGTGTGGAAAAAAAAATGTTGTTCAGAAGGTGAAATAAATATTAAATAATTATTTGGAGGCATGAAAATAATTTTTATGCCATTTGAAATTATTTTGAGAATTTTGGAAAACAAATTAGAAAATTTCGCTGGCGGTTCGTAAGGGGTAAAATCGTAATTTTTCATTATAGGTACACCGCGCGGCAACGAAACCACCTCCATTCATTAAGTTACATTAAATGTGATTTACTGATGCTGGAATCATAATTTTTGGAATTCGTTTGCATGGTTTTTACGAAAACGAAAACTTAATGGTAAAACCGTTAATATTATAGTTCATTAAGGACAAAATGGTCATTTAACATAAGAGGATTGGCCAAATAGTCGATTTCTGACCATTATTGACTTAGATAAATCAAATCTAATTAAAATAAAATTTAATTTCTGAAATTGGAAATTTATTAGATATGGTTGTGGTATAAATGTAAATGCATGATTGTAAAGGGGAAATTTAATTATTGGGACATGTGGCCATTTCCCATTGGATGAAAAAAACAATAATAGAAGACTAAAGCTCAGCCATTTTCTGGATCCATCCCCCGATTTCCTCTGCCCAGTTCTGCTCCACGATTTTTTCTTTTGGTTCTCCATGAATTTTTTTGATTTCATATGCCAATCTCACTTTCTCTTCATTTGATCATCCCGTTTTCTTCACTAAACCTCTCCCTCACCTTAAGATCATCATACGGCTGGAATTGGAGGGGCTGAGGTGAAACGATTTGCACTGGTTTGGGGGCCTTGCTGCTCGGTTAATTAAGGTAAGATGGGTTGAAGATGTTTTAATTGATCTTAACTATGGTTTAAGATTGATTCATGCATGGGAAGTTGGTTTATGGGCTTTGATTGAAATGAAATTTGAGGTAGAAGAAACAGGGAGGTTCGGCAATGGTGTAGGAGTAGGGGAAATTGTTGTGATTTTGTTATGATTTGGGTAGAAATTGACAGTAAATAATGAGAGGAACTTGATTTAATTGTGATTCTAGTGACAAATTGCGGAAAATTAGAAGTAGTGTGAAGTGGGTATTTCGGCCAAGTCATGGATGAAATAATGGTGATGAATTTTACTGCATAAATGATGTTTACTTAAATGTCTAAGTGATTAAATGATAAATATAAAGACTGAATTGAAAAAAAAAAAAAGGGGAAGAAAAGCCATGAAAACTTGGTAATTGGAAAACTCATGGGAAGAAAGAAAAACCCAGGGAGCTACGGCAGTAAAGGAAAAAGGAAAAACAGAAAAAAAAAATTCTTTATTTTAAGGAATCAAGTTATAATGACAAGGAACAAGTGTTGATTCATGATAATGTATATGTTGGAAGAATATATATATATAAATATATATATATATATATATATATATATATATATATATGTAATCTTCATAGTATAAGATATGAGAAATTGGATAAGGTATTATTCATGAGAGACTCTCATATCAATCATATGATTGATGATTAAAGAAAAATAGTTAAGGATGAGTAGAAATATTTAAAAAGGAGAATAAAGGAAACAATAGACATGCATAAATGGGATTAAGGATGAATAGATGAATCACCATAAGAAAGGGATTCATGAAGACATTCGGCAATGAGCATTTTTAGACTATTATTATGCTGCAATTTTATGGTTTGAACATGGAAATTTCTATAGAAATTACGAGAATAATTAATGACAATTTTTGATGAAATTAATTGCAGCATAAATAATCGGATCTCATGTGGTGACATCGAGAAGTTCGATACCACAAGAAAGGTAAGGGATGCATGTGCAGCACTGTAAGGATATTCAGTCTACATGTTTTAATTACAAAATATTTTATGAAAATATTTTATGAAATTATTATGATTGGTTGGAAATTATAAACTGTATTTTTCGTGCAGGAGGTTAGTCAATCGGCAATCGTTATGTTGTCGAAAAATTTTAGAAAATTTCATAAGATCATAATAAATGATTTTATTTCACGAGAAACAATTTTCAATCACGAAAACCAAGAAATTGATGATTTTTCAAAAAACATGAATATATGGTATTCTATTTTTAAAATATTCATGTTTTCGATATCGGTGATAATGAAATCATTGAAAATTCTCCCGATATGTAAATTACATGATTTGATTTACATGAAGTGATTTATCCGCATTGATTTGCATGAAATGTATTTCATCGAAAATGAATTTCTTACTGCTAATCGTTATTTGAAATTGATATTTTATTATTAAATGAATGATTTATGGAAATGTTTTGAGACGGTTGTTCTTTAGTGATCATGCATATTGTTACCAACTGCGAGACCTTGATCAAGTCCGCAAGTTACCGACATATTGATTACCGGCTGTGGGATTATTATGGTCAAACTCACAGATTTACACAGCGAGCACCTGACCAGTGCGAACTGTGACCGACCGACGATGGCCATTCGTTACCGATCGTCCCTTCAGGGATACCGACATTGTTTCATGCATGATTATATTAGATGTGACTGTCTCCATTGAATTGTATTTGAATGATTTGAATACCTAATTTAGTGAGGTGATGAATGACCCGTAAGGTACTTCGGGCCCTCACAATAAATACTAAATACTTTGAATGCTGAATGAATTGATTTCTAAACGATTTGAATACCGAATGATTTGATTTCTGAATGATTTGAATGATAATGATTTAACTAATATTCTTTTCAAAGAATATATGAATATTAGTTACCTTATTTAAATGCTTTATTTCATAAAAGCATTATTTTGAAAAGAATATGAAAATGATATGAAATAAAAAAAAAAGGAGTTAAATTTCAAATGAAATGAAATGTATTACTCTCTACAGTTGCTTATAGGTTTCGGGACAAGACAGGTATTTCAAAATACTTGCCTTACTCCATCTGGATCCCTAGCCAACTGTAGTATCTTTCCTACATGCGAGCCTAGAGCTCCTATAGGAAAAATGAAAAAGATTTTCAGCATATAGGAAGCTGAATATCAAGTATGCATATAATTCTCTTACTGAGCCGTGGTTTGCTCACCCCTTAATTTTAACATTTCAGATTTTCGAGGACTGAGAGTTTGACATCTAAAGGATTTCGGCTGCGCATTCGGGGACGATGCAACAGCTCGACTTATGACATAAGGTACGAACATTTGTTTTCTGTATTTAGACATATTCACAGTACTGCTTCCTTATGAAGTAAGATAGGGGATGTAGTTCATATTATTATTTTATAGGAAATTGCTTATGTATAAAAAAAAAGAGATAAAGTATCGCAGACAGCCCAACCAAATAAGATGTATAGAAAAAAAAATAGGGTCACGGGCTGTGACATTGTCATAAGCCTCTTTTTCTTCAGCATCCAAATTCACAGCTTTGATAGTAGTTAACGTCTTCTCCAGCTTCTCAAGGTCACCTTGAACAAGCCAAGCCAAGCAAATTTCTTGATAGGCTATATTAGTTAGTTTTGAAAGGGCTTCTCCAGGTTAAAGGCAAAGGATTCGGCTATGATTTTGAGGAGGGTAGGAGAAGTCTTTGGGTGATACTGTTTGATGGATTGAACAGCAAAGAAACAGATGATTAGGAGAACTGCCGATCGATTGCAAAGGGAAAAAAGAAATAGGAGAAAGATGCAAGGCAAATTAGACGTTGGTATACGGTACAGCACTGGCAGTTGGGTACCGGAGATATCAATGTAACATTAAATATCTTTTATTTAAAAAAATATCAATGTCCTCGATGTTTAATAAAACTGCTAGTAATATATCATTAAACTAGTTTATGACCCGTGCGATGCACGGATTCTTTATTTAAATGTATCCATAGATACATAAATTTAACTTAATTTATATATTCAAAATAAAGCTGAAATAATAATACTTAAAAAAATATTTAAGTTCTTATAATATTTTTAACATATGTTGAACAATAATTTAAAGTTCATTCAAATATAAAAAAATTGATAAGCCAAAATATCCATCAAATTGTTGAAGTAAAGTCTAAAAGCTTCATCAAAGTAAAAAATTTTCTTCAATTTTCAGCATCTTCGATTGGTGCAGAATTTTTTGTAAACCTGTAAATGTAAAATATTTCAGAAAATTTCTATTTTATTGTACATATCCAATAATTTTAAGTAATTAAATAATGTACGTAAAAACTTACTCTCATGTACATATCCTTTTTGCAGGAGTTTGAAGATTACTTTCATCTTCATCAGTTCTATTACTTGTCAAAATATTATGCATTTTGGTTGGTATCTGCTTTACATTAGACATAGAAGCACGTTCTAGTAAAAGCTGAAACAAAATAGTTTTAGATATTGAGTATCCAATAGTTTAAACTATAACAATTCATTTAAAAAACAACATACATTAAATCATGAAATATATATTACTTACCTTTTGCATTTTGTCAAGTAAATACTGACTTAATGTAAATGGAAGTGAAGTTAGTACTTATTTGTCTTGATTATATTAGTTTTTCATTAAACTGTTATAATGATGCATTCACGTTTTTATTTGTTTATTTTATAACATTAAGTGAATATTAAAATTGTTATGAACTATAATGAAATTTCAAAAGTATGTGTGTTAGATACGTATGCAAAAATTATCTACTAAGATATATGAAAACTTATAATGCATAATAGATCAATGCAATAATTTGAGAAGAACAGTATTTTTTAGTTGCATTGAACTCATCAAAAAATACTGTTCTTCTCATCAAATTAGTATCTAATAATCCATAATGGTTTTCTCTTAAAGATGCATGTAAGCAAATGGTGAATTGTACTAACAGAATTACAACCTCCATACCCTTGTTGTGAAACTCTTTACTTAGACACACGAAAACTATGTGATAGTAAAAATATTTTCTATTCATTTTTAAATTTCAATATTTTTGAGAGTTAAAATTGTAAAAGTGTAAAATTAATAACGTGTAAAATTGTAAACGTGTAAAATTGATAACGTGTAAAATTATCATGAAATATAAATGTGTAAAATTGTAAAAGTGTAAAATTGATAATGTGTAAAATTGAAATATAAAATTGAAATATAAACATGAAATATAAACGTGTAAAACTGATGAGATCTCAGTAAAAGTTATGCTTATAAAAACACTTATGAACCAACAATCGCAGATTCAAAAATTTTTAAATACAGACTTAAAAGTAACATAAAATATAAAGCTATGAAAGAACAAAAAACCTGAGATCAGAATGAAGAGTTGTATGTATCTGCTTTGATTGTGCTTCTTTGACAGGTAAAAACAGTGCTTCGATTGCTGATTAATAAGATTAATTTTTCAGAATTAGTCAAGTAAGATGAAAAAAAAAACTTGAACTAAGAAGTATAAAAGAAAAAAAATACCTGCAAAATGAGAATGAGAATTGCAGTTACGCAAACATCTTACTGCTTCTACTGCAAATATCAGACAAATTTAAAAATACATCAATGCCATAATTCAAAGATATATATTACAATTATTTTGAACCAATTAATAATTCTGCCATTAATTATGCCAATTAATACGTAAAATTTAACATTTAAAATTTTATTCCTTTTAAATGTTGGTATTTGAAATGATAAAAAAAATGTTGACCCTTAATAATTCTGCCATTAATTCTGCCCATTAATAAGTAAAATTAACATTTAAAATTTTATTCCCTTTAAATCCAAGTCGAAAATCTTGTCATTCTTTTCCCACAATGCTGCTTTGATTTCAATTTTGGAACCTATTAAAATTGCCATTAATGCTGCTTTGATTTCAATTTTGGAACCTGTTAAAATTGCCATTAATGTTGCTTTGATTTCAATTTTGGAACCTATTAATATTTCATGCCATTAAACGCAATTTTTATGGAGAAACCAGTTTTGCCGAAATTTGCTGCAATTCTGATCAAATATTGTATATTTAAATGTACACATTGTATATACTAATTACTTATTCTCAAATATGTTACAATTAATTAGAGTTAATACTAATTGATAACAATATTGACCCAATTTATGAATTAATGACTAATTAAATGTAAGAGAGGATCTAATATATATTTGGTAATTAAAACAAAGCTTATGTGTCAAAATTATAACTTATCCACGTAGGCATCCACATCAACAATTTTTAACACGTAAGCATGTACCTTGTAATATAATATATATATATATATGATATCTTTTTAAAAAAATATTATTAGTATTATTTTGGGAATTTTTATAGTAAGATCATCAATTTTGACCTTATTATAAAATTAATGTAAAAAATATATGATTAAGCATAAATTTAAAGTCATTAGGCATAAAAAATATTAGACATATCATAAAAATGTGATTATCAATATAAATATTAGTGTCAATAGATTTAAACATATGATAATTTTGTTATAATGTATGTTTATGTTAATTATCATGTGTTTATATACTTCTAACATATTTTACATATAATAACTTTGGATTTATACTAAATCATGTGTTGTTTACATTAATTTTAAGTTAATTATCAAGTATTTACGATACGTCTAACATTTTTATGCCTAATGACTTTAAATTTACGTTTAATCATATATTTTTTATGTTGACCTTATAATAAAGTCAAAATTTATGATCTTATTATAAAATTTCTCATATTTTACCTAAATTGAAACTTAACAAAGAATATTCCATTATTTATTATATTTATTTTATATAATTAAAAAAAAGAATTGAAAAGAAAAAGTTAAGTAACATGACATATAATTTTTGTCCTTACAATATAATTCCTTGGGCAAAATAAATAAATAAATAACGGGAGTGGGGGCATTGGGAAGGAGGGATGACGTGGGAGGAGAGGGATTTGCACCGCAACACGGTTCAGCTGTGCCACACCATGGCATCCAACCGAAACGACAAGTGAGTGACGGTAGTGTTAGGAGAGAAAATGCTACACTTACATAGTGCCATAGATCGATATTTTGAATTTGTAAAAAAAAAAAAAAGGATCTATTTTAATTCAAATAGGATTTTATAAAATATAAAATATTTTTGGGATTGGTGTATAAGAATTCTGGTTGGTGAGAAGAACTTATAAACTCCTTTGTGATCCATGAAATTCTTAAGATTTTTAATTTTTATTTTAAAGTTTCGTTTTTTGTTTTATTTTTCTTTTTTCAGTTAGAAAAATACACTTCATTACCCATTAAGCAAAACTTTCACATTCTGAAAGACGCGATAAAAGCAATTATTTATGCAAAATTCAAAAATTTAGTGTTAATTTTTTTTTTTACATTGATTTGTCGTGGAAGTAGTATTATATGATGGTATCAGGTAGTCAGCTACATAATACGATTTAAAGCATTTTACCTAAAGTCGTAGTTCAATAAATCGAAAATCATTTACAATAACCTCAAAATCATTCTTGCGTAAAGTGGGGTTTCTTCTATTGTGACAAATTTCAGACAGTCTATCAAAGTATCAGTCAAATTCGAAATCTTATCATCAATTGTTCTAATACCCTCTTTAATCTATCACATATCCAAAGTTCATCAAAAAATACGATGGTTTTGCCCATAAAAAAATTACATACAATTTATTCCAATATTTTTAGTTTTGGCTTGTTAAACAATAAAAATTCATTTACATTCCATTATCAATAATTTTTTGTAATAAAATCATACTTTTAACTAGTACACACCCCAACCTACAGTACTGTATAAAACTATCCACAATTGGAAACATTTAAGCACTAAATTCATATACCAAATATTTACTACAAGACCTTTGAAGCTTGCAACTTGCAAAGCAGGATACTGTGAGCAATAATTGTACTATCCCAGCTTAACTTGTGATGAAAATAGTGGGGAAGTGACCTAGAAGCCCAGTAAGTCAACCATACAAGAATAGAAGATAGTAACATGTGAAATCCCTAATTTCTATTTTTCATACACCTACTTAATCTGATAAGTTAGAATATTAAGTTTAATCGTTACAATTTATTCGCATGAATTTTGTAGGTATTGAGGAAATGGCTAAGTGGGCACTACAGCATAAGCTGTAATTTGGATGTATTCGAAAGCATCAAAATATGAAAGTTGAATTCGAAATACTTAAAAAGTAAGAAAACCATTCCTTGAAATTCTTCTTCTTTCCTATACTTAGTTATAGCTCAACAAATATAAAAATAACGATCGTGTCCATACCTTGGGAATATTTTTTTGAATAACAATAAAATCAAATTGAATTTGAACCTACAGCTTGAAATAAAAGAATCCTCGCATAAAAATATTTCACGTGGATCTAGCCCGTGAATTAAATTATGTGAATAAGGCAAAAAGCTGTCGATAAGGGGTAAATTGGTAATTTCATTACCATGGCCGATCCAAATGTGAGAACCGTGTATTTAGGTACTGTTTCACATGTAAGGACACTCACACTATCTATTTTCTGTGAATTTCGCAGATACGAGCTAATACAGTGTGGTGGGCCCCACAGGTTATACAGTATCGGATGGACTTGAGACCGGATAGATAATACACAGAGTCTAATAAATATACGGTATGAATTTTAAGTCTAAATTTCCTCATTTAGATTATTTTTGAAGAGTATGGAAACAAATTAGGAAATGACGTTTAAGTCCATAACCCGGTGGCATTTTCGTAAATTGAGGTCAAAATAAATGGGAATTTAATCTAGTGATTAAAGAATGATATTCTACATGAAAATAAGTCCTGGGTTATGTAAATAGATATACTGAATCGGTAGTCAAATTAGAATTCTACGCGATTTACCCGGTAAGGGTATTTTTGTAATTTCACCTTCTCGGCAAGGTTAAACCCGAGCCAAACCCCAACCATTTATCAAAATACACTTAATATGAATTTTGGTGATGGAAAATAAATTTTTGGAGTTTAACTGTCTAGTTATAAAAATTTCGGAAGAAAAAGACCGAAAAACCTATCATTAATGGCATTTTTGTAATTCTTAGCATTTTTTAAAATAACTACAAACTATTTTATTAATTGTTTTGCTGCTGCCGGCCACTGTTGCAGCTTCTTCTTCTCTTCAATCCCGTAACCTCCATGGAAGAACAATAGAAAGAAAGTGAAAGCTTCCAAAACTCACCAAAAAACATCAAATTTCTACTAAGCTATTTCTACCAAAATTATTCTAGTCATCTTCCTCTCTCAAACCATACCAATAGCCCCTTGATTAAGTGGCTAAATCAAGAGAAAAGTGAAGAGGAAATTTCGGCCAAGGTACCATTTATTGTGTTTTTATATTCTTTGATTTCTAATGGTTGATTTTAAGAGAATTAAGCTTCCTAAGCTTGTTCATGGCATTAGATTCATTGGAAATTAGCTAAATCATGCTCAACCATTAGAGGGAGTGTACGGCCAAGAGAGGATTTCCATGAATTGCTATGGTTTGATGTTTAAAAATAAGATTAGGATGATGATTAAGCTTAATTAAACAAAGTATATTAGTTAAATTGTGGAAAATTCACAAAAATGGCAAGAAGCCATTTTCGGTCAAGGTGAGATGGGAGGGTTTAATTGCTTCAAATTATGATGTTAGGATGTTAAGAGACTGTAGAAATTATAAGAAGACTGATGGTGAAGTCGGATTACGATTTGGAGCTAAATTGGCGAAGTTAGGTTTTAGCACCGGTAAAAATTATACCTGTTTAATATTTTCTACTGAAAATATAGTAGAATTTAATTCAAGAAAAATTATTAGAATTTTAATTATGGTGAATAATGGCCTTGGGTGAATTTTATTGCAGCCCGGGAGTGGTAAATTGTACGTGGTGCTATCAGGCGACTAGATTTCATCAGACAGGTAAGGGATGCTTGTGTGAGCCATAAGGATACTGTAAATGCATGGTTTGGTTCACACTATTTTTATAAAATAATTTGGATATAAATTGCCTTGAGATTGGTGAAAATTTGGTGGAATTGTGGCTGTTGTTGAACTATTAAACTGCAATTTTCGTGCAAGGAGGCTAGGTTAAAAATAATCGTTACTCTGCCGAAAATTACATAAATAATTGAGAAACATTTCTAGTATTTTTCTAAAGTGAAATTTGGAGAAATTTCCATGAAATTCATTAAATTGCATAATTTTATAGTTTACCGAAAAACTATATTTAAATATTCCTGTTAAGGAATTTTATTTATGTGAAAGTACCAGCATGTGATTTATACTATTCTACAAATATCTAGAACATTTTCTAGAATGATTGTTATAGTATGAATATTTTATGAATTTTTATTCATAAAATGAATATATTTTCACTTTAAATATTTATAGATTGATTGAAAATATATTCGGTGGAATTGATTTCATAAATAGTGTTTAGATCACGTGTTTACTGTTTTGAGACTGTTAGGCCCCGTATCATGCTCACGTGTCACGTGTTATTGCTGATAGATACTGATCCTATTGTCAGCGTCTCCAGTGGGCACCTGATCAGTGCACACTATAGACCTCATAGACTATGGCCATAGATCTCATGTGTTTCCCCTATTTGGGATGATATTATAGCATGATATATTTAGGGTGTTGCCTGGTCTCCATGATACTGTATTGATGATTGTACTTTTTACTGAACTTTTAACTGGTACTAAATTAATTGCAGCCACTGAGTTTTTGATATACTACGTGTTGAACTGAATGTTATACGGTGTTTTACAAGTGTGAAAATGAATATCTTTTTGAAAGGAATATCAATTCCTCATTTATTTACTTAAGTGTTTTATTATGTGAATATCAAACGTTTTTAGCATATAGATTTTATAGTATCAGTTTCACATACAATTCTCTTACTGAGCGCGTTAGCTCACCCCTTTATTTTCTCACTCCACAGACTATCTTCAGTGATTTCGTTCCATAGAATTTGGTTGCGTGGTAGTTGACCCCGAGGCAGCTTTTAGTGGATCCTGGAGGTATTATTTCTTTTATATGTTTTCGGACATATTTGTACAGTACTACATTGTATAGTTCTTGTACCGGGGATGTAGAAAATGTGTACAGACTGTATATGTATATTACAGTAAATATTTTCATCGACTAAAATTTAATTTAAGTATAATAGTAGTTAATGTTTTTCCTAAGTGAGTGATAAAGGCACTGCAGACAGCCCAACCGTCACGTGGGATGTTATAATATGGTAAATACTGTGCATTTCAGGATGTGACACCAAAACACCTCAATAATTAATCTTTAATCATATTTAACCTAAATATATGAAAAATTAATGAAAATAAAATATAAAATCTGAAAAATAAAAATATTAGAAAAATGTTGAAATAGAAATTGGAATTTATTAAATTATAAGGGGTATTTAAGTCATTTTACATGGGACATTGGTCAAACTTTATATTGAATCAATAATTGATTTTATTTGACTTAAATAAATATAATTTATTGAAAATAATAAAAAAATCTGAAATTTGGATTTGGTAAAATATTTTGGCGGCAAACTTGAAATTTGGCGGAAATTAAAGGGGAAATTGATACTTTATTAAAATGGACAGATTTTTAGGAATAAAATAACATAAAAAAGGACCACAAAGTGGACATTGTTGACCAAAATTCTCATCTTCTCCAGCAGCCTTGCTCTATTTCATTTCTTCCATTTTCACGCCAAGTTTTCTTTCATTCTTCCTTGTCAAACTACCTTCCATCTTCACCAAATCAAGAGACACCCTTAACAAGAATTGTTCTACTCATCAAGGGCTGTTGATAGACGGTGATTTTTAGGGCTGGAATCGAAAATTAATGGAGTATTTTGTTGCTGCAGTTTCGATTTTCATGGGTAAGAAAATGAGATGTTGTTTTCATTAAGTTTGTTCTTGGTTTTGTTATTGATTTAAGTGTGAATGATAGATTTATGGCCTTAATTTTATATGAAACTAAGTGTGTGAAGCGAAGAGGGTTTTGGCCAAAAGAGGGTTCATGATGAACCAACGTGAATTACATATATGGTGGGTAGGAAAATGAAGCTTGTGAAGAGTTGAGCTTAGCCATGAAATAAGACTTGGCAAAACAAAGAAATTGGACATTTGGGTGTGTTCGGCCAACATGAAAGTGGATGATTTTGGTGCAATTTTGATATATGAAAATTATATAATTAATACTTGATGGGAATTAAAATGATATATGGAAATAAAAAAATTGGAGAATGGTTAAGGATAGCATGAAGGATGCTTATGGTTGGGATAAAAATTGAAAGATGAATATTGGCATAATGAGCCTCACGTGGAAGCATGGAAGTTGGGGAAAATGATGTAATTTTAAGGCATGCAAATTATAAAAGAAAAAATCAATGTTGGTATGAATTAAATAGAAATATAGAATTGAAATTAGAAAATGAATAGTAATTGCATGAAGAGGCTCATGGCATAGAGGAAGGGGATTTAGAAATTTTTTGATTTTATATAATTAATGGTTATAAGTATTATTAAAAATAATGCATGAATCCCATAAAGGAAATTAGAATAGAAATATATATATATATATATATATATATATATATATGTTGGAGAATGAAGGGAAGCATTTAACCAAGCTTCCATTGATATGCTTCATGCTACTTTTTCTTAGGTTTATGGTTTAATATTAAGTATAATTACTAAGGAATTTAAAGGAAAGATCGATTGGGGAAATAGACACTAAATTGGCCATAATTAATTTCTTACTAATTAGTGAAATTTAAATAGAAATTTTATTTAAAGAAGCAAGCATGACTATAATTGATTTAGATATTAAGTTTAAATGAATCGATATTATTTTGCAGCTTTAAAATAGAAGGAATAAAGTTTTGAGAGTGGTGCAATTGAATTTCCATACGGCACAGTAAATAAGGTAAGGAATATATATGGAGGTTGTTAGGAAAATACTGTGCTTGCATGGGAAATTGGTTAATTTGGAAATTATATATATATATATATATATTGTGAATTTTTATGCAGGGGGTTATGTAACATCCAGAATTATAAAATTCGAACTAACTTTTTCCTTTTAATTACTATCTTTCCCATTCAATTAGTCGGTATCAATCGGTTTGCATTCGATGTCAGTGTAAGTTCATTTTTCAATTTTCATTACAATACATAAACATGTTTTAACTTAACATCACGCTATTTACATCACATCGCAAACACATCTACTGTGCATTTATAAATCTGAATATAAATATAAAATTCTATATATATATATATATATATAGATATATATATATACACTTGATCACTTGGTACTTCTAACCTCTAGCGATTTCTTCTACTAACTAAAGGCAGCGGACTTCGTGTATATCGATAAGCTATCTGGGATGGTGAGAAGGGGGGTGAGCTTTGGGGAAAGCCCAGTAAGAAACATATATAAAAGTGCATATAAAATTCAATTGACGATAAAACGATTAATCGATATAAAACGTTTAACACTTTATACAAAGCAATTTCAATTCATTAATCAATATAAAACATTTAATAATTCATGTGATGCTATTTCAAATCAATAATCAGTATAAAACATTTTATAATTTATGTGATGCAAGCTCGAATCATTAATCATTGTATAAGTCATTTATGTAGGCAATGCTATAAGATCATTTCAATATGCAACTTCGATAAACAATATAGTAACAATTTCAAAATCATGAGATAATGCAATAATTTCAGAAACTTCGATCAGTACAGTAATGCGATTCATTTAAAATCCTTAAAATAGGATAAATGCATTTGCATCAGAAAAACATATACTGTAAAACTTGTATCACTTTCTTTGTCACTTTTCAATCAAATCATGCACTAGTCTCGTAAATCAAATCATTTACTAAATCAATTATCAGTCAAGTTTCACTTATCGATAGAAAATAATCTCTCAGAGATTCATGCACGCACTATATCCCATAAGGGACCGGTATAGGAAGGCCAGGGATCCAAAACTCCTTAGCCAATCCTATGAAACACTATAACGAATGGCCATCGTCGATCACTCACAGTTCGCATTGGTCAGGTGCTCACTGTGTAAGCCTGTGGGGTTCGACCGTAACTCCCACAGTCATATCATGTAAAGGGGAAGGTCTGAGACGTCTCCCAGCCTAATCATCACTATCTCGTATGCACGATCATCAGGGAGACATCAATTTCATAAAATCACTTCATATACTCTTAAATCATTTCATATAAATCACTTCATGTAATTCCTTTCATGAAATTCAGTTCATGTAAATCATTTTGTATAGTTTAATTCATGTAAAGCACTTCATGAATCTCAATTCATGTAAAATATTTCATATAATTCAAATCATGTAAATCGTTTCATGTAATTTAATTCATGTAAACCGTTTCTTGTAATTCAATTCATATAAATCATGTCATGCGATTCAATTCATGTAAATCAATTTCTTGTAAATCAATTCATGTACATCACTCGTGTAATGCAATTCATGTAAGTCATTGCATGTAATTTAATTTGTATAAATCATATCATGTACTCATTTCATGTAAATCATTTTATGTAATTTAATGCATATAAATCATTTCATTTAAATCAACTCATGTAAAACATTTCATATAAAGAAATATTTAAACTTGTAGAAATTAAAGATAATTTCTATTTTTTGTATTCGGGAAATTGGGTAATGAACGATTAAAACAAGATTTTCGAGAATTTTCAATTGCAAGTAAAGCATATCATATGCAACTCCTATACATGTTTCTTACCTCTATTTCCGTGCAGTATGAAATCCGATAATCCACTTACGCCTCTTTATTCCTCGTACTTCATACTGCACAATAAACCTAAATGATATTCAAAATCCCATATTACCAATTCTACTTCTAATAAATATTCCATCATTTGCCTATATCAAATTTACTTTCATTCAATTAATTCCCACAATCAATTTATTCTCTATTATTTAGTACAATATAATTACTGTTAAATTATATTTTCTTATTCTAATTCACTCCACCCATGTCATGTAATGTTTATTATGGCTTAATTTTCATTTTTGAATTTCACTTGTTATTGTCCAATTTATATTTAAAATCTAGCATTTTAGCTATAATAAATTTTCTATAAATCCATTTCAAAAATTAATTTATTCCCTCTCATATCAGATATCAACACAAGACCACAATTAACTTTATATTCTTTCCTAATTTAATTCCATCTTATGACTCTTATTTAATTTTCTCTTGATTTCTTATCTTTTGCCTTATTATTGATTCCAACTATTTAATTTGTTTTATTTTTTTTTTGGTTTTTCCTTGCTTTTCTGTTTTATTTCCTTCCACTACCGGCAGCTATATATTTTTCCCCTCTTTATGGCCGACAGTTTCTTTTAATTTCCTCTTCATGATTTCCTTTCTTTATTCAATTCTAACTTATGAACATTATCCATTCACTCAAGATTCCTATCAAACACTTGTTATGCAACAAAACTCATCCTTTCTCTAAATTCCATGTCAACAATAATTCTAATTTATATTCAAAATCCAATACATAGCCAAATCCTTTAATTTGCTCCTAATTATTCTTTTCAAATTTTAAATTTCACAATTACTCTATACTCACTTAATACACTTACCATACACCTTTTTATACATATGCACTAACTTCAATTCTTCCAAGTCATGGCCAACACCCCTCATACTCACAATTTACCTTTCTTTCCAGTTAACTCTATAATTGATCATGATTTATCGCCATGTCAGTTTTAAAATCATTAAATAATAAAATACAACCAACATCTCATCATTTTCCTGCATAACCGTAAGCCTCAATTGCCATGTTCCCATGATATTTCATTCTTCAACCAATTCTCATTTCATAAGCCTATTCTATTCACTCAGTAATTTCATCAAACATGTTAAATTCATCAAGACACCATCACCAACATCCAGCCCCTGTTCTGACCGAGAGTTCCCTTACCCACGCCATTTTCTGTTTTGCCAATTTATCATCATCATTCAGCCCACGTTTTGAGAAAGCATCACTCAATTAAATTTCAATCTAATTCCTTTTATAGTTTGCTCTTAATTCCAAATCAAAAAACAATAAAAATTCCAATAATTTCTTCATTTCTTTTTCAATGACCGAACCTACAGGGGATATCTATATATGATTTTTATTTCATTTTTAAAGCAACAAACATACTACTCATGTTTTAAACTATCAAAATAATCAACTAGAATTGCATAAAAATTATTTACTGCTCACCTCTCTCATTAGCTAAACAGAACAGCTGCTCAAAAACCCATTCCGTTTTCTTCCCTCCAGCCCTCTAATTCCAGATCTAAGGTCATCTTAATGTGAAGAAGATGTCTTGTGAAGGAGGGTAGATGGATTAATGCAGAAAAGTTGAGGTTTGGGAAGGTGAACGTGAGAGAAACGGGAAGAAATACAGGGAAACGATGCAGCAGAAAGAAATAACAGTAGGGGAGAGGAAAACATATGCTGTAGCCGACCCCTTCTCAGCCAATTAAAATTTTAACTTTATTTAATAAAATTTTGGTGTACAAAAATCTCACATGTGCTAATTGATTTATTTGTCCCCTTTAAAAGTCAATATTTACCATTATATCATTAATTTTATTTTATTCTTTTTAGTTTCCAGATTTTTTATTTATTTATTTATTTACTTATTTAGTTATTCATTTAATTATTCACCATATCATCAATATATCACTAATATATTTTCTATTAACAATTACATATATATATATATATATAATCCTTAAAACATATATTATTCATCTTGCTATTTAATAATATACATATACTTTAATTCAAAATAACATTTATTATTTATATATATACTTTTATATTTGTACAAATATATATAATCACATATATATAGACACATATTTTTTTTATCAATTGATCAAATATTATAATTTTGAAATATTCCAATCCTTTAATAAATTTATTTATTTCAACCAATCTATTAACATCAAAAATTAAATTTTACAGATACCTAACTCCAAAAATAGGAAAATTTGCGGTTATCACATTCTCCCCACCTTTAAAGAATTTGGTCCTCTAAATTCAACACTGGTACTTCAATGATTTCAATATCTTAAGACTTGTCGATTTCTATATCTACTTTTAGCAGCCTATCATTTTACTCCTTACTATCAATAGTCTCATACACTGTTTATATGATTCATTATCAATCCTCTTACTTTTATCGATCCCTATCGATCTCTACATCAATTATATTATATACAATCGTCCTATTATCCTCAAATAATATAGACTTCAATAAATCAGTCTCGATCGTTCAACATCTATTTTATTCCTTTACGGTGATACACGATTTTCTATACAATGTTTATACCATTCATCAACTATCGTATTGCATCCCTTCTATTCTCATCAATCTTCATACTACTCATATCCTTTATAATCATTTTATCACTTCCAAACAACCACAATTCTATTATTATACTTAAACCGTACCCCTCCTTATACATAAAATGACAAGTCGAAGTGCCTATATAGGAGTGTATAATACTCATACATGTTCCCATATTGCTTTATCAATCTAATAAACAATGTGCAGTGCCTTAAAAACTGTGAAACTCAATATATGTTTTGAAGTCCAATAGTCCTATGGATATAAAAGCAAATGTATGTTTAATCCAAAAATACGTACATACGCAATATAGTTATATATTCAATAAACTTCCAAACATAGCTATAAAACAATTCTTATACATGTTTTGAAAATCGATAACAATATAGATATAAAAGCAAATATATACTTTGTTAAAAAAACACGTACATATACAATGTAGTCATATATTCAATGTATTTCAAAACATGTAATAAGTGAGATTTCAAAGCTTTCTGTCATGTAGATATAAATCCTTGTAAGCTTAAAAATCTCATCAATACTATGCTATGCACAAGGATGATCCATGCAATGTAGACGTGGTTCATTACATCAGACTCTCACATTTGGTATTCAAATTTCTAAAAATTTTTGCAATAAGACATGGTTACAATGTCTCACTAACCAGACCTGCAGTCACAACTTATTTTCAATCCCAATCCATAATTCATATCATAAATCAACCACTTATACATATATACTTCGCATGTAATACAATTGGACTACTATGCCTTACTAGGCAGTATTGGCACACAACTTATATATGTGATTCAATTATCAATTTATCATTGTCTTACCATTCATACTTACACCATATGATGCTATAATGCATCTTATGTAGTTAACTTAACAAAGCTCAATTATTTGAGCACTCATTCAAGCTTAGTCAAAGTAATCACCACACCACCAATTGGTTTCAATTTCCTACAATTTCACACCATTCACTTAGTTTTCACGTTATAGTACATTCGATATAAATCATTTGTTCACTTAACCTTACTCTCACTTAACTTATCCTTATGTCACCTTTAGTATGAAAGTGACAAAGGCCACATTCACTTAATTTCTTATCCTTTTAAAGGTACCTATCATACCACTACCAACATGTGATTAACATATTACTAATGCACATAAAAAACACACCATTTACAAACATCCCTTCACTATGGCCGAATGTACCTAGGGCTATTTCATATCATTTTGATCAATTTAATACCATATTCATGCTTAGTCATAAGAATTACACACTGTCATTTTCATCATAAATAAGCATGATACCATATAAAACCCTAAGTGGCTAAACCTACACAAGCATGATCCTCTATTTCTCTTTCAATTCTAATAATACCAATAATTTACTTAGCATACTTCTAATATCACTATATATTCAATTCAGCTTGAGTGAAGCATTCATTCTCTATCTTACACTTAGTGCCCTAAACCCTAGCTTACTCTTCCAAGAGTATTTGTTGCAATTTAACACCAAATTCTTGTTTATCATTCTCAAATCTATCTTTTATACCATATCTAACCAAAACACAATACTTTTACCTTAGGTTCCCCTTATGGCTAAAACCCTATATGCTTGTTGTGATAACATGTTGGATCCTAAAACCTAACCCACTAGACTTAAAATTATAAAGTCACTACCAATCATTCTAACCTAAACTGTGATTAGTCACATATTCATGTATAAAGATAAGGCTCAATCTATATTTAAAGAATCTAGGGTTCGAGAGTACAATTGCGTTTAGGGAAGGATTAGCGCCCTCACAACGTCCATCTAAAATGGAACCAGTTAATCTTAAGTTATCTTCTAAATTTGCTTATGTTAATCGTTAATCTCGATATAATTAGTATGGAAAAATATTTCTAAGGGCGATACAAGGCTAAGCAAACACCAACAAAACCGAAGAGCAGGCTGTGCAGATAAAGGATTGTGGTTTGGTTCAATAATGAGGTTCTGTTGATGTGAAGATGATGACTATTTTGTTGGTTGAAACAAAGGCTCGGTCTGTGGTGGTGGATGATAATATGTTAGGAGAGAAAATGCTACAGTTACATAGTGTCATGGATTGATATGTTGAATTTGTAAAAAAAAAAGGATTGATTTTAATTTAAATAAGACTTTGTAAAATATAAAATATTTTTGGGATTGGTGTATAAGAACTTTGGTTGGTGAGAAGAACTTATAAACTCCTTTGTGATTCATGAAATTCTTAGGATTTGTCAAGTAAGGTTTTCAGTTTTTATTTTAAAGTTTGGTTTTTGTTTTATTTTTCTTTTGTAGTAAGAAAAATATTTTTCCTGAAAAAATACACTTTATTGCCCATTAAGCAAAGCTTTCACACTTTGAAAGATGCGATAAAAACGTTAATTTATGCAAAATTCAAAAATTTAGGATTAATTTTTTTATGTTGATTTGTCATGTGAGTAGTTTCATATGATGGTATCAAGTAGTTAGCTACATAATACGATTTGAGGCATCCTAGCTAAGGTTCCAGTTCAATAAAATCGAAAATAATCATTTACAATAACCTCAAAACCATTCTCGCATAAAGTGGGCTTTCTCTATCGTGATCACTTTCAGGCAGTCTATCAAATTACCAGTCAAATTTAAAATCTTATCATCCATTGTTCTAGTACCCTTTTTAATCTATCACATATCCAAAGCTCATCAAAAAATACATTGGTTTGGCCCTTTAAAAAAATTATATATAATACATTCCAATATTTTTGATTTTGGCTCATTAAACAATAAAAATTCATTTACATCCCATTTCGATAATTTTTGGAACATAATCATACTTTTAACTAGTACATAACCTAACTTATAGTAATGTAAAAAACTGTCCACAATCGAAAACATTTAAGCAATTAAATCATATACCAAATACTTTCTACAATAGCTTTGAAGCTTGCAACTTGCAAAGCTAGATATTGTGAGTGATAATTGTACTATCCCAGTTCAACCTATGATGGAAATGTGGGAGAGTGAACTAGAAGCCCAATAAGTCAACCATACAAGAACAAAGAATAGTAACATGCTGTATACTACTTTATAGTGCATGCATACAACGAAATGATATGATTTCCAATATAATTTCAATATGTACTACCTTGTTAAATTCTTAGTTCCCTTATTCGGTCATTTTTAATTCCTTTTTACTTTAAGACTACGTGATGTTGTCAAGGTCTTTCAAAGTCTTAGATAGAATGATACTTTAAAGCACCTCATTTCTCCTTGAACTTGGCATCACAACTAAGCAATCATAACAATGTCATGTTATAATTGTTCAATGCTATAAAAACAATACAATGTTTGATAAATCAATGCGATTACGGTTATGATAAAACAATGCACTTTTACGATAACACATCATATTTTATGATAAACAGTGTACTTATATAATAAAAAAATCCAATGCAGTACAACATTTTTCGTAAATCAATAATCGTAAGTTCAGAAACCCATGCTCATAAGTTCAATGATCAATGCTCATAAATTTTAACATCAATACTTATAAGTTCATAAATCAATACTTGTAATTTCGAAAATCATTATTTGTAAATTCATAAATTAGTAGTCGTAAATTCATAAATCAATACTTGTAAGTTCATAAATTAGTTCTTGTAAATTCATAAAGCAATACTCGTAAATTCCATTAGGCAAGTTCTTCGATAATTAACCAATAAAGACTTCTCTCACTAGCCTAGATTGTTCCCTGGAATCTAGGGTGTTACCTATGGCCGTAAATCCTAATGTCTCTTGCCTAATGAGATCGAAACTTGTCAACGACCATTGTTGGACAAGTCAAAGTGCCTACATAAGAGTATATGATATTTATGCGTGTTACCATATTGCTTTGCCAGCCTAGTAAACAATGCGGAGTGCTTTAAAAACTGTGAAACTAAGTATATGTTTTGAAGTCCAATACTATTATGGATATAAAAGCAAATGTATGTTTTATCCGAAAATACGCATATACGCAATATAGTCATATATTCAATAAACTTCAAAACATAGCTATAAAATAGTTTTTATACATGTTTTGAAATTTGATAATAATGTAGATATAAAAGCAAATTTATACTTTATTTGAAAACATACACATATACAATGTAGTCATATATTCAATATATTTCATAATATGTAACAAGTGAGATTTCAAAGCTTTCTATCATGTAGATATGAATCCTCGTAAGTTTAAAATCTCATCAATACCATGTTATGCACAATGATGATCTATGAAATAGACATGGTTCATTACATCAAACTCTCATATTCAGTAAACAAATTTCTAAAAATTTCTATAATAGGACAAGGTTACAACATCCCATTGCCCAGGCCGCAATCACAATGTATTTTCAATCTCCGTCCACAATTAATATCACAAATCAACCACTTGTACATATATATACTTCTCATGCATGACAACCACTTATATTATGCCCTATTAGGCAATATTAGCATGTAACTTATATATATGATTCAATTATCAATTTATCATTGTCTTACCATTCATACTTACATTGTATGATGCTATAATGCATCTTATATAGTTAACTTAACAAAACTCGATTATTTGAGCACTTGTTTAAGCTTAGTCAAAGTAATCATCACACCGCCAATTGGTTTCAATTTCCTACAAATGCACACCATTCACTTAGTTTTCACATCATAATACATTAGATATAAATCATTAGTTCACTAAACCTTACTCTTACTTAATTTATCTGTATGTCACCTTTAGTATCAGAGTGACAAAGGTCACATTTACTTAATTTCTTATCCTTGTAAAGGTACCTATCACGCCACCACTAACGTGTGATTAACATATTATAATTTACATAGAAAACACACCATCTACACACACTCCTTCACTATGGCTGAATGTACCCATGGCTATTTCATATCATTTTGATCGAATTTAATACCATAGTCATGCTTAACCATAAGAATTACACATCATTTTCATCATAAACTAAGCAAGATACCACGTAAAACCCTAAGTGGTTGAACCTACACAAGCATGATCCTTTATTTCTCTTTCAATTCTAATAGTACCAAACATTTACTTAGCATACTTCTAATATCACTATATATTCAATTCAACTTGAGTGAAGCAATTCATTCTCTATCTTACACTTAGTGGCCAAAACTCTAGCTCACTCTTCCAAGAGTATTTGTTGCAATTTAACGCCGAATTCAATTTTATGAGGCTCAAATCTATCTTATATGTCATATTTAACCAAAACACAATACTTTTACTTAGGTTCCCCTTATGGTTGAAACCCTATATGCTTCTTATTTATTTTTAATTGCTACAAAATAAAAACAAATATACACTTAAGAACCTCTAAAACATCACATAATTCAATTTTGGCTCAAATAGATTCTTCTTACCCTAAGCTCTCATTTAAACTAAAACCTTGCCTCTACTTTCTCTCTCACGTTTCAGCCTTCAAACATTAAAGGAATACTTTAAAATTGATATATAGGATAGAGGATAGCTAGAGGATGAAGACATATCAGGGTTAGAAGCCAGTTTTATTTCTTTCTTTCTTTTATTAATTTTTCTTCTTTCTTCTTCTTCATGTCTTTCTCTTCTAATTTCCAAATATAGTTTCTTTTATTTCAGCAGCAAAATGGCATGTATGAGGCATGTATTACACGTAAAAATATCTCACTTTGGTCTACGGCTTCCCTAAGAAGCTTGGTAATTAAATTTAGTATTTTATAAATACATTGTGTGTATTTAATATAGCTTGCATGGCTAGAATTTCCAGCCATGGTTCACTCCCATATACTTATTATTAGGGTATTTTAAGGCCATACTTACTCATTATTTCTTGGGATATTTATCTACTAAATTTTCTAATTATATTAATTAATTAAATTTATACTTGATTATTATTTAAAATGAGACACTTCGTTGAAAATTCAGCCTACATTTTTGTCACTTTACATGTCATATTTGACTTTTCTAAGGTTGAAAAGTCTTGTTTTTTTAGTTCTTTAGGTATGTTAAATTAAAATCAAATTGAGCTGAGTTTCTCACCACATGTAGGTTGTGCTCTAATTGTTGATAATTGACATTTTTGGATTTAATTTGGCTTATCGGGAATCCTACGTAGCTATGCATTCAAATACTCACACTCCTACAAAGAATTCAATTAATTATTAATTGATTTTCAATTATCAACTGAGTATCAAATAATTTATGTAAGGTGTAAGGAAAAGTGTGGTTCTCACAAAAACATACATGGTCAGTGCATGAACTATATAACCATATCAAAACAGAGGTAATCTAGCCTTTTCTATAGTGCGTTTAGATGAAAAATTTTAAAATTTTTCAAAATGTAAGTGTAAACACCTAATTTTATCCGAACTATGAAACATTACTCAAAATAAATCGGGATTTTAAATTCTATTAAAAAGCGTTAGATTCAAGCTCGTTTGAAAATTTTAATTAAATTTATTAAATCCTTTGGTCTTAATATAATTTTGTCTTTTGTGTCCAACTCGTTAATGAATTGGACTTTGGGCTTGAAAGCCCAAAGTTCAATTATGAAGTCTATTTTTAGACTTAAAAGCCCAAATCTCAAATTTATTTTAAGGCCCAACTTGTTTTTGTAATTAATTAAATGAACGAAAATTTCATTTAAAAAAAATTGGCGTGGGAGACCATATCAGACTCCATTTTGTCTCTTCTCACTTTTGCTTTACACTTAACACCCCACAGTCCATACCATTCTCTTCCAACTTTCACAAATCTAAGCATGCATCGGCACTTTACCCAACCTTCCCCAGTTTTCACTAGTTTGACAGCCCATCATTTTACCCACGTTACTATTGGCCATCACCAAATTACCCAAATCTCTCCATCCCAGAATCTTGGTTTTAGCCCCTGTATCAGAAGATCAATAAGCTACAACCACAGATCTTCACTTTCCAATCTGTCTTATTCAGACACCTGCCATCACCTCATCCCCATATTAGCCAGTTCTCCTCCCCATAATAGTCATCTTCGTCACCGAATGGGTTGAAAATTCCTTTGGATTGAAAAATGAAAAGGGTGTTGAAATATCCCAATTAATGTGAACTATTTAAGTGTAATTAACTTCGTATAATATTTATTTAATAGTATAATTTTGTATAAAGTGTGACCTATAATTAATTATATTAAATATATAATATATGTGTATTAAACCTATAATGGGATGGGTTTATATATGGTCACATAAAGAGAGGTCCTTACTCTCAACCTCTATATATATTAGGCTGACCTATTAAGTTTCATAACTTTTTGCAAAGGGATGAGAGTAGCTCTCTCCTCTCTCTCTCTCTCACTACCCCATCTCACTCTTTCCCATTTTCTCTTCGTTTCAGGTTCGAAGGCAGTCAACTGGAAGCATACGGCTTGGGCTTCAACAATGTGGTAATTCAAGATAGCGTGATTGAGCTCTCACCTGCTTCCAAGTTAGTCTTACAGCGTATTAATTTCGTGTTAATGACTTGGTAAGGTTTTAATAAATTCCATCAATTGGCATCAAAGTCGAACTTACCGTAAGTCACTAACCATTTCTGTTTGTGAGAAATAAGTAATTAAAGGCCATTTTTTAAGCTAATTTTTCGGATGGCTTAAAACTCATTTCGGTTTTTGGCGTTTTGAACAAAAAATTTGGTTGGATTATTGATATATAGTGTTTTAGGGTGAAAAACCCATTAATTTCAAGCAAAAAACGAGCCAAAAAGGCCTAAATACAACGGGGTCGAGTCGAAATACCCAAATTTTTGCAAAAAACTCGATTTTGGGAGGAAGATGATCGGGCACGTAATAGCAGAAAGGCGCAAGTCGCCAATTCTATGTAGGTGCAGGTGCGTGAGTTTCACATGCCCATATGTTAATAAAAATAAAAAATAAAAAATATATATTTTTTCAACCATTGTGGCCATACGGACTGGGCCCTTTTTGGTGTTTGGGTCACCATTTTTTTTAGGCTAATGTTTTTGTCTTTTTTAGGCCATCTTGAATTGTTTGGGCTTTTTTATTTAGATTAAATGGGCCAATTTTTTTAATTAGTAGGCCATTAATTCTTGGATATAACCCATTATTAAAATAAAATAAAATAAAATAAAAGGTTATTTATTTTATTTTAATTAAGCCTTAACATTTAATTAATTTAGGCCAAAATAAATTTTATAATATTATGGGGCATTATTTATTTAGTTATTTTAATTGGCCATTTGGTATTAAATCAATTTTGGG
The DNA here is from genome assembly GCA_032173925.1 of Heritiera fomes. Classification (NCBI taxonomy): domain Eukaryota; kingdom Viridiplantae; phylum Streptophyta; class Magnoliopsida; order Malvales; family Malvaceae; genus Heritiera; species Heritiera fomes. The sequence continues at coordinate 18,174,816 of JAPDPM010000001.1, read as the reverse complement.
CAATTAAAATTAATTAATTTTGGGTCATTTTACCTAATTAATTTAGGGCCCATATTGATTAATTAATTTTATTTGGCTATTAAATTTAGATTAATTATTGGTTATTTTGCATAATTAATTAATAGGCCATTTTAGATTATGTTTTAGAAGGCCATTTTGTTTAATTAATTATGGGCCATTTAGTTAATTAATTTTTGGATAATTTGATTATAACCAAATTTATTTAATAGCCATAATTAGTTGTCAAGCCTAAAATTAAAGAAGTGAAATTTGAAGGAATTAATTTTGGGGTAATTTTTTGGAAATTCAATTACCCATTTAACTCATAATTCACTTAATTTTGAAATATATGCTCATACCCAAAAATTATTAATAATTGGCCTAATTAAACAATTTTAAATAAATTATTTGGGTATTTTATTTTAACTAGTTATTTGAATTTTGATCTACCCATTTTGTTAATAATTTATTTAAACAAATAAACTCTCTAAAATAACATTGCCTTATTATTTGAATATTCACATTTATGTGAAATTAATTTAATAATTAATATTGGGCCTAAAATTACTACATATGCTTCAAGAATTGCATATTTTGGGTGTAGTTAATTTTGGTCAATTAATTGTATGAATATCCTTAAAATTATAAATCATTAATTAGATTGACTAGTACTTACCTGTTGCAAGAATGGTCATGAAGATTTTCTGACGATTATTCTGATAATTTTAAGGACAATATAATAAGGTAATGCATAATGATAGTTGCATAATTTACTAAGATCTCTAGAAGTGGCAACTCTTTTTGTTGGATTGCTTGTTGCTTTGAAAGATGCTTGGGAATGAGAGGATTCTGGTTAGGATATAACATGATTTTCCTACCCTATCAGTGGGCGATCATTCATGTTTATATTCAATCAGTTTTGTTTTTTCCTCGGTAACGTATTATGGAATAAATTTAATATTATTTGAGTTATTCCACTAGCCTCCATTATTTTGATTGTTTATGCAACTATCACATATCAAGTCTCTAGTAGGATTGAATTAGATAGATGACGTAAATCGCTCTCTACGGTTAGGGGAATATTAAACTAGGAAGTAGCCTTAAGAGTCGATCAATTTTCTATACCCAATAATGTGAGCTCTTTGAGGACAAGATATTTAGAATTTTGGGAACACCCAATGTCACGACCCGAAGGCCGCGACTTTCCTTTATACTCATACTTTTCTTAGTCTACAAATTTATGGACTAAATTTTTCTTTTTCATTTTAAGGTTTGTATTCGGTGTCAGTGTAGTTACTATACTATCTAGGTGACTTATAATTATTCCATTTAAATATTAAACAACCACGGAAACGATTCTTAGTTACATCCCGACTTGTTAAACAGAATATGTACTGTGCTTCAATTTAAGTCTTACATGTAAACAAGTAATTTATAAGAAACATATACCTCAGAAGACTAGTACCAAGTCCATATACAGTCTCCGATGCCCACTGAGCAGCTCACATGGCAGATGTTAACTTCAATAATCTGAAAGAGATGAAATTTAGTGGGGTGAGCAAAACCACGGCTCAGTAAGATACTAATATAAATACAAGAGTAGGATTACACTGTCTTAATCTGCAATGCTTAAAACTTGCAAATTTGCAATCACAGTTAATCCTTTCTCATCGATAACATATCATTATCTCATTTCTTGTCATCTGTCTATCACTTATACTTTTAAAATTATCATCATAATCACTTTTCAGTCTTCTTGTCCTTACACTATAGTGCATCGCACAACAATCTGTCATATCCAAATTGAATGTCATACACTATTAGTCTATATTTTCCTCTATCTCGGAGTACATCATGTCCAATTGAAACACCATATTAATTCATTTTATATTTCATAATCGTACTCCTGTAATTTATCATCTCATATCACTTTTCCTTATAGAGAAATCATGATCACCACAGTGTAAGTTCACAATTCTCTTCATATCTATCATATGTTCATGTATCATATCATGTCATCGTCTAGATGAAATATCATTTATGTCGAGTCATGACATTTATCATGAAACTCGTGTACGAAGCATATTATCATGTCAAGGTTTAATATGCAATTATGTAACTTTACTGTATAAACCGCTATTTTTTCAAATCATATCATATATACTTTAGGACATGCTCAACATATGAATTTTCAATTCATTTCAAATTTGCCTTTAAGACATGATAGAAACATGTTCATTTTCATTTCATGTATTCGTTTTCAGAGCATGTCTAAAACATGTGCGGTTTTAAAACATTTTTCATATACTATAAATCATATCAAGTTTAGAGTTCATATCAAATCAGTCTATACTCTAAACCGCATGTCATTTCAAATTCGACACAAAATCTTATATAAATCATGTAAGTGTCGAAATCATTTATCATATACTTTTAAAACATATTCTGTAAATCATATCAGGTTTAGAGTTCATATCAAATCAAACTATACTCTAGACCGCATATCATGCCATGTTCGACACAAAATTACGTATAAATCATATAAGTGTCGAAATCATATCTCATGGACTTTTAAAACATGTTTAAAACATGTACTGTTTCAAAACATATTTCATTTCAAATCTGTTTCATGTACAGTATAAATCATGTCAAGTCTAGAGTTCATATCAATAAAAATCATACTCTAGACTTCATATCATATCAATTAGAGACTAGGCTAGATCCCTATCATCTCTATCAATAAAGACTTAAATCACTGTAGCTAGCAGTGAATCATATCATCGTCCCCTGGAAACCAACTAGGGCGCTATCTATGGCCATAGACCTCATCTCTCTCAGCCCCACTGATCAGGCGTGACTGAGACCTGTCCACGACTATTGTCGGACAAGCATATCTGCCTAATGAGCAAAGCTCCAATTAGGCGGTTTCCACTATGCTTTATTGAATTTAATTCTCTTAGGGTGCCTACAGTCTCATAAAACATTTAAATCTATAGCTTTGTTTTCAATATCATGTAAAGCATATGGTAAAATTCTGTATGATATTTCATATATCAATATATATATATAAATATCTACCATATACTTTCATTTCAAAACAAATCAATACTTTTCAGTATTCATATAAACATTATTAAAATGTTTCAAGTTGCAAGAAAGCATGCTTAAATGCGATGCTGTAAAACATTTCAGTATGCAACTTCGGTAATATTTTCATCAAATACAGAGAAGCGATTCATTCAACTTTATCGCCATCAACTATTCGATTTCAAGACTTTCTTTCTGTCAAATCAGTAAATCACTATTTATTTCGTTCACTATTCCTTTAATTTAATATTCAACTTGCTCAGTACTCAATTCATTCAGAAATCGAATCACTTGGTATTCAGACCATTTGGTATTCAATATCCTTTCTCAATCACGTCGACTATTATAATAATCATTTATACATCTCATCATCAATATTAGGATCGCTTCATTTGTATGAATCCTCTAAGTTTCTATAAGCATTTAAACATCAATTTCTAAATAGTCATCAATTTACCAAAATTATGCAAATAATAATATCATCATTCAATATCTATTCCAGAGTCGACATCGAGGATCGTAGAACCACAAGATCAATAATCGCATATCAAATCCATTTATGGTTTGACCTATTGGTACATATTCAGAATTTTCGACTTGCGGTTCATTTTTCATTCACTATCATCAAAATCATATCACAATCCTCAATTCACTTTTCATCTGGCCTGTAGAATGTAATATCATGTTAAAATTATCCATAAACGTCCTCAATTCAATTTTTGATTGGCAATTCACCACTTAAAAGAATTTGCCAATTTCCACTATCAACAGTATTTTAATCATTTAAGTCGCCTTGCGACTATCCATATTATTGCCAAAAATCTCAGTTCATACCACTAAGACGGTCCATTTATTTGAATTTATCAATCCTATAATCGTCACTCGATTGATAATTCCGCAATTCTATCATTCGACCATCTAATTTATAACTTCAATCTTTCTCTTTTAATTTATATTATATAACCATTGTTACTCTTATCAGTTGATCCTCCAAATATCTATTTCATCTCAATCTCAGCTTGATAATCACTTTGAGATATTAAGATAATTTGATTTATCGAATCCAATATCAACCTTTTCCGGTAATACAATAAAGTCCTTCACATGTTTATTTTCAATAATTATTTCTAAAATTCCATTTATGGGAGAAACTAAATCTTTTTCCTCAAACATTTTCCTAAAATTTTCGGCAGCATAACGACTTAATTTTCCCTAACCTCCTGCAAGGGAAACACAATTTATACCACAGCCGTTGATTCTCACAATTCCTACGTCTCTACTAAGACCCCCACCATCAGTTGTGGGTCCTCTTAGCATTTTTAATATCAATTAAATCAATGGATCATATATAAAAATATCACAATTCCATTAAAAATCATTTCATAAATGCATCATATAAAAATCATAAATCCCATATACAATATGATGCTACTAATGCTTTATAAAAGTATCTTACCTATTCGCCAAAGCTTAGCGCACTTTCCGATTTTTCGAGCCTGGCCGAATTCCACCATTCGTCTCATTTCCGTTTTACTACAATTTCAATATCAATGCACTACATCAATATAACCATAAATTATTCAATAAATACCATCATTTTATTTTTTTCTAAATTTCCTTACCATTTTTTCTTCCTTTTTCCCTTTCTTCTTCCTTTCCTTCTTTCTCCTTTTCTTTTCTTTTCTTTTCTTCTTTCTTTCTTTTTTTTTCTTCCTTTTCTTTTCTGTTCTGTTTTTTTTTTCTGGCCTGAACCGGTTCGGACCGGTTCAGGCCGGTTCAGCTTGGCTTGACCGGTTCGGTCACCGGCGGCCAACCATTCTGGCGGTTCAGCCGCTCCACAACTTGCCGAGGTTGCCACGAGGCCGGATCTGGTCTCCATTTCCCCAGCGGCGGCGCCGACGGTGGCGGATCTGGAGGTGGGTTTTCGATCTCTTCTCCTCCACGTTTCTCCTTCCTCCGCCGTCGTTCTTCTTCACCGGCGGTCTTCCTTTGCTTCCCCTCAGCTCCGCCGAGCTCGGGGTTGGGGTGGCGGTGCCTAGACCGGCCGGCACTGCCACTTCCCTCTTTTCTCTTTTCCTCTTTTTCCTTCGGTTTTTCTCTTCTATTTTCGCACCGCTTCTTTCTCTTTCCGGCGCCGGTGGGTCTCCTCTCCCTCTTCCCTTACCGGCGACGGCCTCAGCTCGCTCTTCCCTTCTGCCCCTCGCTCAGCCGGCGTCGGGTTGGCTTCCATTGTCTCTCTTCTGTTTTTGCTAAATAGAAGAGAAAATGTGGGAATCGAGGAACCCAATTCCCACTTCCGTTATTTCCTTCTTCTTTTTTTTCAATTTCTTTTTTTTTTATAATTATAAAATATATTTATAATTATAATATCTATAATCTTTATCTTTTATATATATATATATATATATATATATATATATACATACATATAACTATGCCATATAATTAAATACATATAGATATGTATATATAAAGTTTGTATCAATTATATATATATATATATGTATAAATCTATACACTTTAAATTTAAAATACTATACATATACTTCATATATATATTTATATATATAAGTATATATTTCATATAAACTATTTATATATATATATTTTAAAATATTATATATATATATATATATTTCATATATATATATTACATATATATATTCATTGATATAAAATGATATTTTAACATATGATATATACATATATTCCATATATGAATATATACATATTTATCAAAAGTATGTTTACATAATATCATTATATAAATCTCTCAAAATACATATTTTATTTCTTATTACGTTTTGGATTTCTTGATATCCAAATTTATTTTCTCCACTTTCATTCTTATTTAATTTGGATTTCAATTTGTCCAAATTAAATTTTCCGGATACCTTTATTTATTTAGAAAATTCTCGGTCTTCACACCCAAATAAGAGTTCTCTGATTATGTAAGGTATACCATTAATGAGCACATCAGAGAAAGTGTTCCAATTAGTGATAATCATGAAGCATTTATGGATGCCATTAGGAAATGGTTCTCATAGGATTGATAAAAGTTGCAATAAGGAACCAGTTCATGTTTGGCAGATTGTGAACCACTTCCTTCTGGGGTGGAGAGTGGGAGATCTTTCAAGTTCACATATCTCATTCAGTTTATCTAAATGGACAGAAGGAAGTATGGTATTTTAATATCAAAATTGATATTATCATCTAGGAGTGGAAGATCTTTCAAGTTAACAGATCTCATTCGACCCTCATGATGACATATGCTAATATTGCTGCCAGAAGAAATATTATTAAAAAGTCTCAATAAAAAGGTCATTTAAAAGAAGAAATATACAAGTCCAATTCCTATTTTGGTTCCACCAACACCTCTAAATATGAATGTGTGCCACTTCTGTCATAAACTTAGGCACAAGAAGGTAGATTGTAAGAGTTCTTTTAGATTGGGATATGTGTAAAAAGGCATTCTGTTAGCCTTTGTTTTGGTTCCAATCTAAGAGACATGCCCTCAACTATTGGTGGATGGATACCGATGCTATTATCGATAAAGCCATAAGCAACCAGACACCAAATAAGGGAAAATAGTTGTGAATTGGGACTATAGAGTTAAAATCCATACTGAAAACATAAGAATTAGCCAAATTGTTGTTACAATATTTGAAATTTCTATCAGTTTATAGTTTTTATTTTGATAACGGAAAAGTATTTTTGTTTAGTAACAACATGTGTATTGATTCTGGTATTTTGTGTGATGGATCAAATACAATACACTTGTACCCCAATATTGAGCAAATTTTCTTCAATTGTGAATAATGTGATTGTCAATTTTGATTATGGTGGAATGGATAAGAAATCTATTATTTTGTGGCATAAGGGTTAGGGACATTTTGAATATGGCACATGTAGAGATTGCACTAAGAGAAATTTTGCTGCTAATGTCAAGGATATAATTAACAGATATGGAGATGATTAGGAACTAATATATACTGACATTTGTAGATCATTTCCACATACTATATTTAGTGGATCTAAGCATTTCATCACTTTCACTAAAGACCATTCTAATTTAGGTCATATGGAGTGAAAAATCTGATCTTATAGAGGCCTTAAGCACTCAAATTGATTCCATTGTGTAGCTTACAATAGGTAAGTTACTTAAGGCAATGATCAAACAATGGTGATGAATACTGTGGTCGGCATAATAAAGCTAGGTGAAATCCTATACTAGTTTTTTGGTTTAGTGCACTACAGAATTGTGTTGACACCTAATATACTATGCTTGGAATACCGAAGTAGAATGAGATTGCAGTAATAATCATTCGTACATTTTGATATGGTACGATTTACTTTGATCACTCCAAGTTTTCAAAATACGGGTGGAGTGAAGTTATTAAAAAATTGCAACTCATATTCAAAGTTGATTTCTAAGCAAAACCAGTTCCAAATTCATCCTAAGCTATAGTCAGACATTAAGCTGAGTTTGTGTCGCCTTTTGTGTTTAGGGTTATAAAGTAAGGTAAATTACTATAACCCACAGTCAAAAAAACTTGACAAGAAAATTATCAGTGGCAATTCTGTTGGTTATTGAGATTCTAGATTCTAACCTTCCGTCATATGGTACTAGAATTATTGAGTCTGACCATGCAATCCATTTAGAGGATGACTTAAAGAGTGAGAGTTATAAACTCCATAAAGTCATTACTGAAATACATATTGTTGTGCCAATCCCATATATGTGTTACCTTTTAATGGTAAAAGGCAATAGCCGAAAGAATCAATAGTTGATCTCAATACCATATTTCTGAACTTGCATCTGAACTTACAGAAAACTTGGAAATGAAATTCATGTGTCTTCTGATTCTGATATTTGTCAAGAGGCTATACTGATCCGAACTCTTAGAGTTGGATATTTGCCACATATGATGAGTAAGCGTCTATGTTGTATAAAGATGCATGGGATCTATTTGAGCTGTCACATCATTATAGACCAAAAGAGACTTTAAAGATTAAGTAGAAGATTTAAAGCCAAATTTCGCCAAAGAGCTTTAAATAAAGAGAAGGAATTAGTTTTATGAACACCTTCTTTCTGTTTTTACCTAAAATTCTTTTAGAATCATGATGGTAATTGGTAGCTCATTTTGATTAGGAGCTACATTTTGAACATTAAAATGTCTAAATGAAGCAACCTAAAATTTTGTAGCTCCTAATATGGAACATATAGTTTGTGAACTCAAGGAGTTCATTTGCGAACATTAAAGGGCATCCAAACTGTATCCAAAGTAATTAGATTGTCACTTTAAGGAGAACACGTTTGATAAATGGATCCATTACAAGGTTAGTGGGAGTAGTTATGTGTTTATTGTGCTCTAAGTTGATGATATCAAATAGCAGCCAATAGCACTGGCTTGTTAAATGAGATAAATTTCTTGTCGTCATGTCACTTTAGGATAAAGAATGCAAGTAAGGCTTTATTTTATTTAAGGGATTAAGATTCTTCGTGACGTATCTATAGGCATACTTTGTTGGCCTCAAGAAACCTACATTGTGTGTGTTAAGTAAGTTTGATATATATATATGTCTATATATATATTGTTCTCTTATTTAAGGCACCCTTCCATGAAAAGTGACATACTATGAAAATCTCAAAGTCCTCAAAGCGATGATGAAAGAGCTCATGTTGAGTGTTATGTATGCCTTGTTATGGGTAATTATCGTATGCTCAAGTTTGTACACATTTTGATGTTGTGTATATTATAGGTATATTTCGAAGATACTTGAGCAATCCTATAATAAACAGCTGGAAGCTATAAAGAGAGTATTTGGATATCAACAAATCTGATATTCTGGGTTTGGTTAGATATTCTGATGTTGATTTTGCATGCTATCCAAATGTTGAAAATTATTTTGATTATATATTTATGAATATAAAGGAGCTGTTTTTAGGAAAGTATGAAACAAACACATACAGCATCCTTGATTATGGAGGCTAAGTATGTAGCATGCTGTAAAGCTACATGAAGGGCCATTTAAGCCGCAGAATTTTATCTTAAGGTTGGTTTCTATGGTTGCCATTTCGAAGTCCTAGAGATGTAATATGTAACGCTACAACACTTAATTTCTCTCTTAAAATGCTAGGAGTTCCTCACACTCCAAATGTTTGGATATCATCATTCGATTTATTAAAGAGAGAGAAAAATAATGGAACCCATTATTTAATAGGATTGTAGAGCACATAATCAAAGAGCTCATTCTACTTAACTTTGAATTTGGCTACTAAAGTTTTCTGACGATAATACTTGTTTGAGGCATATGGAGCCATTTGCTGTATTAAGTTAGTGAGAGCTCTGTAATGAAATCAGTTGCAACTGCATGGATGGATTCCTGTTTGCCATATATGCATATTTTGCTTCCGTGCATTTTGATGAATATGGCATATTGTTAGATGAGATATTCTGTATTAGTCTTATATGCTTCCGCAAAAGCAATGCATCATTCCATTTAGATGCATGGACCTAACAGAAATGGATATTTGATTTTGTTTTCATACCATTTCCATTTCACACTTTTATACTACTATTTTGTTGAAGTCTTTATGAGTTTACGCATTTATACCATGTCGGTATGATGCATTCTAAAACTTGTAAAGGCTTATTGTTGTTAAAGTATTTATAAGGCTATACATTTATACCCTTTCAGTACAATGTATCTAGAGGGCTTATGAATACATATTGATATTATATGATGTTTTCGTTAATTAACTTAACTGTCCAAGTGGAAGTGTTGAAATATCTTTATTAATGTGAACTAGTTAAGTGTAATTAACTTCATATAATATTTATTTAGTGGTATAGTTTTGTATAAAGTGTGACCCATAATTAATTATATTAAATATATAATATACATGTATGTCATAACGTATTAAGTTTTTTAAAACCTAATAGTTAGACACTAAAATTATGGGAGTCGCCACCAATCATTCTACCTTGGTGTGATTGGTCACCTATTCAAACTAAGGATAAGGCTTGGTCTACGTTCAAAGACATCAGGGTTCGGGAGTACGGTTACGTGTAGGGAAAGATTAGCACCGCCACAACGCCCATCCTAAATGGTACTAACTAGTTTTAGGTTATCTTTACAATTTACCTTGTATTTATGTTAATTTCGATATGCTTATATATTGGGAATATTTCTAAGATTTTTCCATCAATTTGGCTCAAATCTTAAAAACCTCCCTCACCTTAAGATTATCAAGGAGTCTCAATTGACTTTCTTGAATTCCATCGTTGGATCAATTAAATAATTTATGAAAATCTTATTCTTTCTAACTTTGGCTCTAATTTCGACTCCATATTAATCTCTATGTTTTTTTTAATCTTATTTCATATTATATTTATCTATATATTTTATTTATTTATTTTATTTATTTAGAGAATAAATATGAATCATGGTTTATTGAAATTTTTCTTAAAAGCGTCCCATCAATTTGGCTCGGCTTAAAAGAAATCTTTTCACCTAGAAAATTCAAGGAGTCCCAATTGACATTCTTGAAATTTCGTCATTGGCATAATTCATATTTTTTTTATTTCCTATAATTTTTATTCTAAGCTATTTAGTTCATTTATTTATTCACTTATCTAATTTTATTTAAATTTCTTTAATTTTAATCTTGATCTAATTTATTTTTATTTTATTTATTTCATTTATTTATATTTATTTAACAAACATGAATTATATTTTATTGAAAATTCTTTCAAAAGTATTCCATCAATTTGGCTCAACTTAAGAAAGAATCATCTCACCTAAAAATTTCCAAGGAGTCTCGATTGACTTTCTTGAAATTTTATCATTGGTATAACTCATATTTATTTCTTTATTATCTAATCTTATTAATTACTAATTATTTTCAATCTAAGCTATTTCATTCTATTTATTTAATTTTTCATCTAATTTATGTTCTCGTATTTATATTTATTTGTCTATATTCATTTATATTTTATTTAATTTACTAAGAATAAACATGGATTATAATTTATTGAAAATTCTTTCAAAAATATTCCATCGATTTGGCTCAACTCAAGAAAGAATGTCCTCACCTAGACATTTTTAAGATGTCTCAATTGACTTTCTCAAAATATCATCATCGGTATAATCTATATTTATCTTTTAATAATTAATTAATAATTTTAAACCATTTTTATTTACAAAATAATTTTAGTTTATAAATTTTAATCTATTCTAATTTATTTGTTCTAATCTATAGTTCAATTAGCAAATTTCATTCTAAACAAAGAATAAATAAATATAATTAATTAGTTAATCATTTTACACAAATTTAATGGGTATAATATTGATAACAACTTTTATATAGGATGGCATCATGATTAAAAAAATAAATATATATAAAAATACCATGCACGTGAATGACAAAGAATGAAATATGAAAGAAATAAAAAAAATCAATTATATATCAAGTCATTATCGGAATCTTTACCTTTTATGTCAACTAAAAATTTCCTTCTTTTGCTCTCTTTGCACTTTACTTTCTATTTTTTCCACGTGATTTCCTTCCTCACTAGCTTTGATTGTTTCTTTTCTTTTCTTTCCAGCTTTTATTTCCTTGTACCAGTCACCAAAAGCAGTAGCAAATGAAGAGCAATCAAAATAGAAACTATGCAGACGTATACGTGAAGCAAGGATCGTAGGAACTAGGAACAAAGATGCAGCAGTAGCAAGTCGATGCTAACAGCTGCTAGGGCGACGACCACGCAAGGCTAAAACAAACGGACACTATTCCCTTCTCCCTTTATCCCTCTGCTTCTCGTTCCTTTCCTTTATTCTTCAGTATTGCAACTGAAGTTGATCAGCAGCAGCAAGCAGGAAGAGACGCTGCTTGGCCGGTAGCGAAGTGAAGATGATGCACTTGGCTTGGTTTGGGACAGTGCAGACGCAGCGAACTCCGGCGCAGGCAGCAGGCAATGGTGCGGTTGTGGCAAGGCAGGGGTTTCGACCTTTCTTCCACCAGCAATTTACGTGCTCGTCTTCTACACTAACTTTGTTGCGTCTCGTGAGGAACCGATGCAGTTGCTATTGCCAAGAGCTTTCTGTTTTGTGGCTCTCTCTTTTGCCTTTCCTAGTGTCCGTAATTAGAGATCAAGAATCAATTCTTTTTAGGAAATTTTATATTTCAAGAATCGAATTTTAAATATGATATCAATTCTGACTGTTCTTTCCACCAAGTTCAAATTAATTTTTAATTTTTTAATAGTCTCATTTAATTCCACTTTCCTATCAAAATTAACTCTGATTTCTTTCCCTTTTTTTTTTCAAAAATAAAAATCAAAATTTATTAAAAAAATAAAAATAAAAAAATCAAATATATAAAAACTAATTAATTAAAAATGTTTGAAAAAGATCCGAACAAAAATGGTGTCTATAGTGTATTAAACCTATAATGGGATGGGTTTATACATGATCATATAAAGGGAGATCCCTACTCTCCACTTCTATTTATATGAGGCTGGCCCATTGAGTTTCATAATTTTTTACAGAGGAATGAGAGTAGCTCTCTCCTCTCTCTCTCTCTCTCTCTCTCACACTACCCCATTTCACTCTTTTCAGTTTTCTCTCTATTTTAGGTCCGAGAGCAATCAACGGGAAGCATACAGATTGGGCTTTAATAACGTGGTAATACGAGATAGCGGAATTGAGCTCTCACACACATCCAGATCAATTTTACTACATATTAATTTCGTCTTAGTAGCTTGGTGATGTTTTAATAAATTCTAACAAAGGGGACAAAAATATGCATCCCAACTCAGATTAAAAACTCAAACTTGTTATACTGTAGAGGGCAAGGTCTGAGCCTAATCCTCTATCTTTGAAAAGGCACCAGTAGCCTCATTCTCACGAGCCCAAGCCACCACCTTTGCCTACCATCCGAACAAGCTCCGACCTCATGCATTCACTACCAAAAAAGTCAAACAACAGAAACCCATAGCCAACATCCCAACCACCACTAACTCAAAACCCCAAGTCCTTCCACTCTTACACAGCCTCAATCCCACAACCAAATACTTCAAAATAAAAAAAAAATTTCCGTTCTCTTTTGGGAAGTCTCATCAAACAACACACAAAAACCAAGCACCATAATAGCAGAGCAAAGAGAAACCATAGCTCAGGGTGGGGCTTTCGAGTTTGTGGATTCTTTGAATCTTGAAGCTTTTGGGTCTAATCAAAGGAAGAACGGAAGAAAGGAGCTCTCGGTGGTCGAAGGGTTTGTGGCTAAAGAAGAGATGGTCAGCAATTGAAGGAGTGGTGAAAGAAGGGTTGAATGACGCCATTTGTGGAGGAAAGGAGCTAGAAGGTTTATGTCTGCTGAAGGAAGGAAAGAAAGTGAAATCTTCCTGCCAAGTTAAAGTACCCCTTCTATTCTTTTATTTATTTATTTTTTAAAGTGCTTGGTCAAATCTATTTGTTTTGGTCTATCTATCATCTATTTGTTTTATATTTTTATTAAATAATATGCTTGTTTGACCGATTGTAGGAGTAGCTTTGAGGATAGGCTTTAATCTTTATCTTTGTTTAATGTAACCATGTGTTCATGTACTTATATTATCTGTTTACTAAAACCTTTGCTTGACTTGATTAGCTAATATATATAATATTTATACATGGCTTGCTCGCCTAGCAATGTGGTGTATCTTTTTAATGCTTTTATTAATTTTGCTTTGAGCTCTTTAATTACTTATTTGGATTGCATTGATTTTAAGTGATTACTTATACACTTGTAATTGTTAAGATGAGCCTTAATTATTTTTCACATTTGAAATTCAAGATGTATAGGATAAAATACATAGTATATAAAATTAATATTTGTTTCATGATTAAATTATAATAATAAAGTTTTAAATTTAAGCAAATTTGTCCGATGATGAGATTTCATAAAAATCGCAAGTAGCAATTCTTCGAAAATTTCTAGGTGAGAGAAATAATCTAAATGTTAACAAAAGCATTGGAATATTTAATGTGATTTTTCAATATACAAATTTTTATTTTTAAAAACAAATGCAAATGATTTTAAAAAAATTTAAAAAGACATAAGTAAGAATTCATGTGTATCATATATTATATGCTTGCACCATATGCACCCATTTAAATTTTAAAAATGAAATGAAAATTCTTACGATGATGGGATGTTATGAAAGTCACAAGTAATGATTCTTAATTGATCCCTAGGTGAGAAGAGTTTACTAAATATTACCAGTATATTGAAGTATTTAGTGCGATTTTTTAATAATTTAAAATTTTGTTAAACTGAAAATGAATAAGTTTTTTAATCAAAACAAAGAACTTAGTAATAAATTTTGAATTTAATTAGTTACTTGTCCGATGATGGGATGTTATGGAAGTCACAAATAGTGATTCCTAATTGATCCTTAGGTGAGAAGAGTCTACTAAATATTACCAGCGTATTGGGGTGTTTAATACGATTTTTCAATAATTTAAATTTTTATTAAAACTAAAAACAAATAAGTTTTTTAATCAAAACAAAGAAATTAGTAATAAATTTTAAATTTAAATAGTTACTTGTCCGATTAAGAGATGTTACAGAATTCACAAGTAGTGATTCCTAACTAATCCTTAGATGAGAAGAATTCACTAAATATTACCAGCGTATTGGAGTATTTAGCATGATTTTTCAATAATTTAAATTTTTTAAAAATGAAAATGAATAAGGTTTTTTTTAAATCAAAACAAAAAAATTAATATTGAAATTTAAATTTAATAAAATGAATGTCCAATGATGAGATGTTATAGAAATCACAAGTAGTGATTCCTAACTGATTTCTAGGTGAAAAGAGCTAACTAAATATTACCAAAGTATTGGAATATTTAGTGAAACTTTTCGATAACATGAATTTTTTATAAAAATAAAAATAAATAAAGTGTTTTTAAGAAAAATAAAATTTATGTGCATCATTTATATTATCTGTTTGCATCATATGCATCCATAATTAATTACAAAAATAAAATGTGAATCTTCTGAAGATGAGACTCCATAGAAATTGCAAGTAGTGATTCTTAAGAAATTTCTAAGTGAGAATATTATTTCAAATATTAACAAAAGTATTGTGGTATTTGATTTAATCTTTCAATACAAAAAGGTTCACATTCACTTTTGAAAAATAAAATTTAACCTTTTTTAAAATAAATAAAAAACGAGTTTGATAAATGATAAATATGCTTTAAAAAATTGCAATAAAAATAGAAATTATTTTTAAAAATTAAATTAAGACCATTTTATTGAAACTAAATGATAAGACTTTGTTAAAATGGTACTATTTTTAAGTAGACGTTGTGGGGGTGCTAATCATTTCCCACACGTAATCGTACTCTCGAACTCGACTTTATTTTCATAGACCCTAAACTTGTCTTTTTAATAAAACTTAATTGTTTTTAAGGTTTTGTTAAAAAGATAAATATTTTAGGTGGCCAATCACACTTAATAAAAAAGATTGATGGTGACTCCATTTTTTTTTATGTTTTCAAAATTATCGAGCTGTCGAATCTCCAAACGAAATTGTTACGACAGCAAGCATTTCAAAATTCATCAATTTGAAATACTAGCATTTGTAATTATATTATTTGAATAATTATTTTTTAGAAAGAAAATCTAACCATTAGAATTTGATAAAATAAAAAATATTATAAAATAAAATAAATAATATTAAATATAACAAAAAAAATATAATATAAAATATGCAATATTAGTATCATTAGATTTGCAAAAATATATAGATACTATTAATAATATGAAAAAATAAAATATATGTTATATTTAAATAAAATAATTTTATTTTAGTTTTTGTATTAAATTGTGTGATATATGTAATATTGTAGGAGTTGTTTTAGAGGAAATTTGAAAAATCACCTATTTATGTGGATTTTCGTAAAATAATTTGATATATTGAAATTCTCTCTTGAAATTCTTTTAGAGTGTGTTTGGATAAGGGATTTCAAGGAAGAAACTCATTTCAATCAAAATATTTAAAAATCCAAAATTTTAGGAGGGATTTCAAAAGGAAATTTGAAATGCTCAAATTTCCTCTTGAAAATCCACCTAAAAAGGTGGTTTTTCAAAATTCCTCCCACTCCTCTATATTTTATTAGACATGACCCACTATTAAATATAAATTTAAAAAGAGAAACATGTTATTTTATTTAAATATAATATATATTTTTATTTTTTTTATATTATTAACAATATCTATACAATTTTACAAATTTAATGATACCCATATTGTATATTTTATTTGATATTTTTCTTTTTCTAATATATAATATTATTTTTTTTATAATTATTATTTATTTAATTAAATTCTAGTGTCAAAAATTCTTTTTAAAAATTATTTACCCAAACAAGTCAATTATAAATGCTAGTATTTTAAAATGATGAATTTTGAAATGCCTTCATTTTAAAATGCCTCAAAATTTTAAAATTCTCCATCAAAACACATTGTTGGGGTGTGTATGGATGAAGGATTTTAAGAAGAAAATTCATTTCAATTAGGAATTTGAAAGTTCAAAATTCAAATTCTTAGATTGGCAAAAATTTTCAAAAATTTCAAAATTTAAAAAGGATTTCAAAAGGGAATTTGAGATGTTCAAATTCCCTCTTGAAAATCCACTTAAATAGTGATTTTTCAAAATTCCTTCTACTCTTCTTTACTTTATTAGACATGACCCACTATTAAATATAAAGTTAAAAATGAAAACATATTATTTTATTTAAATTTAATATATATTTTTATTTTTATATTATTAATAATATTTATATATTTTTACAAATCTAATGATACCCATATTACATATTTTATTTGATTTTTTTCTTTTTTAATATATAATATTATTATTATTTTTCTTTTATAATTATTTATTATTTAATCAAAATCTAGTATTCAAAAATTCTTTCTAAAAATTAATTACCCAAACAAGTCAATTATAAATGCTAACATTTTAAATGATGAATTTTGAAATGCTTTCATTTTAAAATGATTCAAAATTTTAGAATTCCTCAACCAAACATATTCTTAAAATTTTAAAATTCTTCAAATTTTTTTGGCAAACAAAAAAAATTGAATTTCGAACTTTTAAATATTCTGATTAAAATGAATTCTTCTCTTGAAATCCCTAATCCAAACTCACCTTTAGAGAACAAATTACGATACAATCTCAAGAAACTTAGATCAAAACAGAGCTTTTAATTGACAGGTGGGGCTGGTAACTCATCTTTGTCCAATATACACATCAAGAAGGATGGGGTTTTCAATCAAAAAAAAAAAAAAAGAAGGATCGGGTCAATCTGTGATATCAGATTATTTCTCCCAACGTTACTTTTTTATTGTTAATAACAAAAAAAAATTAATATTACTGCTTAGATATATTCATACACCTTTACTGCATTCAAATAAAATCAATGACTTTTAAGTTACATAGAACAAAAAATTAATATATGATAAATTGATAGTGTATAGTCTCTATACACTGTCAGTCAATCATAAAATAACACCTTATTAATGATCAAATTTAAAAAATATGTTGATCTTTAAAAATAAATATTAATAAAGTTTTTAAATTTATTTTTAAGAATTTATGCACTTTTAGGTTTTACTCGTTAATTAGGTGGCATTATGTAGACTAATACAGTACATTATATATAAACTCTTGAACAAATCCTTAATTTTTAATTAGATTTATAAATAATATACTAATTGTGTATAGTCTCTATAGGCCATCAATATACCAAAATTTGACACTTCATTAACGAGCAAACTAAAAAAATATCGAACTTTTAGAAATAAATACAAACAATTTTTTTTTCCATTTGCTCATAGGGCATTTTAAATGACTACTCAAACCCAAATCAATAAAAATCAATAAAATAAATTTTTTAATTTTTTCTTTACCAATAATTTTTTTTATTCACTTGCATCTAAAGAAAAATAACCAGCCCATTTTTAAATTTCATTTTTTTATTTTAAAAGCTTAATTTTTATTTTATTTTAACCCGCATAGTGGGTGTGCCAACGCTAAAGCAAGGTAATAAATGTGAGGCTAAAAAATATAACGGAGAGAAGCCAATGTTGTAATCCCTAACGTTGTTGAATGTTAGGAATGATAATGAAATAATGTAAAAAGTAACAAGTAAACACAAAATAAGAAGCTTTTGTGACATTCACTCCTGCATTGGTCAGACAATGCTCGACTTGCAAAGTTTCATGGGTCCGATTAAATTCAAATTGGACGTTCTACAATAGGAAATAGTTTTGGGATTAGAATACAAGAATTCTAGTAGATGAGAAAAAACTTACAAATCCATTGTGATTCGTGAAATTCTTAGGATTTGTTTGATAAGATTTCCAATTTTATAATAATTTTTGTTTTTCACTTTTAAAATTTTATATTTTAGTTTTCCTTTTTGAGTTAAAAAACATATTTAATCCATATTATCGGGATATTTCTCCCTACATTAGAGAAAAGTAATTCTTTTTCTTTTTATCAATAAATTTTTGTATTCACATGCATTAGAAGGAAAACTACCAGCCCATCTTTAAATTCCTTTTTTTCTTGAAAACATAATTTTTATTTTATTTTTACCGACATAGTGGGTGTGCCAGTGTCTATATATATATATATATATATATATATATATATATATATATATATATATATATATATATATGAAATGATGTAAAAAGTAATAAGTAAATACATAATATGAGGTTTTTGTGACGTTGAGTTCAAAAGAAAGAATGAAGAAATATATATATATATATATATATATATATATATATATATATATATATATATATGAAATGATGTAAAAAGTAATAAGTAAATACATAATATGAGGTTTTTGTGACGTTGAGTTCAAAAGAAAGAATGAAGAATGCAAATCGAAGCAAAGAAAATACAAGTTCATTATACAACAATAATCAGGAGACGTGGCAAGGCCATGAACACTAATTTGGTGCAGCCAGCAAGAGAAGGAGAAGCCCAATTCAATACCAGCCACCGAGAGAAAATTAAATCTAATGCCCTGCCTGCCACTCGATAATAACAATAATGGAATTAGAAAATTTTCTAAATAATGCTAACTTAACCAATTTTTCTTTTCACTACAAACATGTCAAAAAAAATATGTAGTAACTCCTATTTGAAAATCCCAATAAGTTTCTTTCTACTATTTTTGAACATAACGTGAGTAATTTTTGCATATATAAGTAACATATTACTGCTACTTGGTCGATCATATATACTACGAAAAGAAAACCTTAAACATTGATATCTGGACCAATGATTAAAATCACTTTTATAATTTCTCTAAAAAGATTTATAAAAAAAAAATTAAAGGGGGGAAAGGAAATTGAAATACAATAAAAGAATGAAAATTAAAAATTAGTACTTACCTAGCAAACCGTCATGTTCATCATTTGTTTGAGGATGATATTTCATTGCCATCAATCAATATTGAAGAGGCATGAGCAATGTTGGTCCAATCCTCTCCCATATCTGGTTTGCATCTTTCGCTCACAATAGGACATCCTCCAATTCCCAATTGTTTGAGACACGGCATCCGCTCTGGCAGCGATGACAACTTTGGACAATTGTGAATGCAAAATTTTTCAAGTGATGTAAAGTCCTGATTTTTTGATAATATTGTGAGATTCTCACAATCTCCAAGTGACATGAGTTGCAAGGTGTTGGCGGATCCTATAAGAAGCCATTGGGGTAGTGCCTTCAACTTTGGTAACTCTCCCATGACCAATGTTTGAAGGCATAACCCACTGCCAACACGGTAATCTTGACCATTATCATCTTCTTTTTCTCTCCCTTCGAATCCCAATGCCATATCAATATCAAGCTTTTCACAATCAAATATCATCAGATGTTTTAATGCAATTGAAGATTTCAAACCATGCGACAATGAGATCAAGTTTTTGCAACCAACGATTCTTAATGTATGAAGGAATGTGAGGTTTTCAAACCCTTCAAACAAACTTTCTAAATTTTTACAATTGCGAATGTGCAAAATTCGAAGAGATTTCAAGTGCTCAAGGTCATTCTCAAATAGGACCCTTTGATTTGTCTTTAGTGATAACATTCTGAGGCTGATCATGTATCTCATATCTTTGGGCAAGTCATCACAACTAATAATCAGAACTTCCAAACTCTGTAATTTACATATGGAATTTGGAACTTTCTTGATATTGGAACTCCTGAAGTCAAGATACCTTAAATGCTTCAAACTACCAATATTTCTGGGCAATACCTCAAAACTAGTTCCCCGAAGATCCAGCACTCGCAGTTTTCGGAACCTTGAAAGGCAATTTTTAACAAAGGATTCACTGTTAGGATCCTTTTTCAGATTTGGGCAGCGAAATGTACGCACTTGAAATAGCTTGTGAGCACCATGGAACCGCCTGGAAGTAGAAGGGTTTTCGTCAAGAAAATCCAAGTTGTTAATGCACAAATGTCGAACCCCTTGGAGAATATTTTGCTTGGAAGAGTTTACCGTACAGCACTCGTTCTTTGCCACTGATAGTGCAAGATCATGGAGAAGATCATGCATTTTAAATGAATTAAAAGTGAATCTTTCATCAAAATCTTGGAAAAATGATCTTGATGATAGATCATTCAAGTAACGCCTGCCAATATCTTCTGGGTCTTCAACCTTTTCATTGGAGGATTGAAGCAAACCATGAGCCATCCAAAATTGGATCAACGCCCTATCATAATATTCAAAACCCTTTGGAAAGACCGAAAATAAGGCAAAGCATTGTTTGAGATATGGAGGCAATTCATCATAACTCAATTTCAAAACAGGAAAAATATCATTTCCATTTTCCACCGATGCCCACATCTCACTATCTCTTACCTGTTTCCATTCGTCTTCTGAAGTTTTTGAGAGGAGTAAGCTCCCAAGTGTCTTCAAAGCCAAAGGAACTCCATGGCATTTCTTAACTATCTCTTCCCCAGTTTTCACTAGGTGTGGATATTGATTCATTCCCCCTTTCCTGAATGCAAACTGGAAAAACATAGACAAAGATTCCTTTTCGGGAAGACCTTGCAAACTGTGTGCTGGGATTGTGCCCATCATCTCTGCAATTCGGTTCTTACGAGTAGTGACCACAATTTTGCCTCCCCTGCCTCCTCCCACTAACAGCTCTTTCAAATCATTCCACTTCTTAATATCCTCGTTCCAAACATCATCTAAAATGAGTAAATACTTTTTCCCATCTAAACAATCTCGTAACGTCTTCTGTAATTGCTCTAAATCCATGTTGCTACAATCTCCATTGACCCCTTTTGCTGCTTTAATCATTTTTATTATTAATCGTTTCAAATCAAAATCATCTGAAACACACACCCACATTTTCAACCCAAAATGCTTATCCACACATTCATCATTGAACACCAACTTTGCAAGGGCAGTCTTTCCAAGACCACCAATTCCAACTATAGGGAGGACAGATACGTCTTCCCCATCTGTTGAATCTTGCATCAAAGTTGTTATGATTTTCTTTTTGTCTTCACCTCTACCAATGATATCCGCTGCTTGCACAAAGGAGTGAGTCTCTCTGTCCAAGCGCACGACATGGCTAGTGCCATCCTGTCTTTCAGTGAGATCAAACTTATCTTTCAAAGCAGCAATCTCATCGATTCTCTCAGTAACTTTTTTAATCTTATGGGCCATTCTAAATCTAAAAGCAATTGGGTTTGAGCTCGAAAAGAAATTGCTTACCCTCTTTCCAATGCTCCTCTGTTTCAGAACTTGCCTCCGCACTGCTTGGATTTCAAATTCATCCAACACATCTTCTGCACAGTAACAGGCATCCTTCAGCTTCTGTAACCAGTTGCGCAGCTTATTAGATTTGGCTTGTTTCTCTTCAGCATCTAACAGCACATCTTTGACAGTGGTTAACAAGTCATTAAGCCTTTGAAAATCACTTTGGACACCCCAAGCTCGGGAGATCTCATGATAAGTCTCAGTGGCTAGTTTCACGAGGACATTCTCTACAATGATAAATGCAAAGGATTCAGCCATGATTTTGAGTTTGAAGGAATTAAGCACGAAGAAACAGATGAGTACAAAAAGAGACTTTAAGCGAAATGATGGTTATTGCTGGCGATCGATCTCAAAGGGAAGAAAGTAAAGAGAAAGATGCGAGGAAAGTTAGACGTTGACTCGATATACTGGGAACCGGAGACTTCAATTTTTTTTTAAGAGACCTTAATTTCCCAATATAAAGCATTTAAGAGAGCTTTTATTCACTCCTTGAGAATTATTAAACATATATTAATTATTGAAAATCTTAAATTCTAAAATTTTCTTTCTAAAATCACTTCTCACTCTCTAAAAAATTTAATATTTTTTCAAAAATTATCCTTGATCCAAAAATTTTTCCTTTTTTATTGGAATTTTTTGCAACTTATCGGAAATGCTGCCTGGACAGCGACCAAGTAATGCCTAGGCTGCTAAGTGTCTTTTGTTTTTCCGGGTATTGTGGAAAGTTTCAAAATTAAATTTTTAAGATAAAATAGACATTTTGTATAAAAATATTTTTGTAATAAAAAATTTTCATTAATTTAAGATGTACTTAATAAAATGTGAATAGAACCTTTCTGCTTTTAATTTAATTAATGAGTATTATCATATCTGTACACCGTAGCAAGACCTAGAAATTATGAAAATTTTTAAAGACGGCTTTGACAAACATTTTTCCTGAAAGATGTGGGAATATTTTACTCCTATTTTTGAAATGTCATATATATTAGAGAAAATAATTTTTTTTTCGTTAAATATAAACAATCTCTTATCTTTCATAGCTACGCAGGTTGTTTAATAGTATTACTACTTAATCGAATCTTATCTTTAAAAAGAAAAAAAAACTCCAATGGCCAATTTTAAATGTTAAAGCGACCGTGACCATTGTTCTAAAGAAATTAATTTTTTTGGCGTGATAAACCTAGGGATTTGCACAATTTGGCTGTTGTTTCTTAAAACTGAACGTGAATGGAACTCTTTGGTTTGGTCAATCAAAGAATGTGCCTCATTTTATGACCTCGACCCCATTTTTTTTATACATTTGTCTAGATTAAATACCGTTGGTCAGGCCAACAATCTTTTAACAAAATGATTAAAAAAAATTGTAACATATTTTAATATTTGAATTCGAATTCGAATAACTTTATCTCCATAGTAAACATCTAATTTTGTCTGGATCAAAAAATATGTCTAATTTGATTTTCGATTTAATTTTTAAGTTTTGGATTCAAAATTTGATAGCTAAAAGACTTGATTTAATTAAAGTCATAAATTAAGTTTGCCAAATTAAAATTTAAGCAAATTTAATAAATGAATTTAGTTTAGATTGAATCATTTCATTTGAACAATACATAATTCTAGTTTCGATGTCAGATTGAGCCTTTAGTATTAAGCTAGGTCAAAATTTGAATTTGAAAGTATCGGAGTTAAAAAAAAAAACTTCACTAATGGTGGACAAGACAATAAATGTTAAGAAAATAAAAAATAAATAAAATGAGAAATGTGTTATTATCTTAATCCTGCTTGTGGAATTAAAAAACTCTATTGACAGTGGATAGGGTAATAATCCTTTATATATATATATATATATATATATGAGAAAAAAGGGTTTAGTTTTGTGTCATGTGTTTAAAAAGTATGATTAAACAAATATGATTAAAATGAATTGGTGAATAAAAATCGTTTTTATGGATTAAATAATAATCATGTTTTAATGAAAATAACAAATTTTCAATGATGGGATGTTACAAAAATTACAAATAGTGATTTCTATATGATCCCTAAGTAAGAGGAGTCCACTAAATATTATCAGCTTATTAGAGTATTTAGTGCGGTTTTTTCAATAATTTAAATTTTTTTAAAAAAAAGGAAAAGGAATAAGGTTTTTTTTAATCAAAACAAAGAATATTAATAATGAAATTTAAATTTAATTAAATATTTGTCCGATGATGGGATGTTGCAAAAATAACAAGTAGTGATTCTTAACTGATCTCTAAGTGAGAAGAAAATACTGAATATTACCAAAGAATTATAATATTTAATATAATTTTTCAATAATGTGAATTTTTATTAAAAATAAAATAAATCAGTTTTTTTTAAGAAAAATAAAACTCATATGCATCATGAATTCTCTAGTTGCATCATGTTCATTCATAATTAATTACGAAAATAATGTGAAATTTCTGAAGATGAGATTCTATAGAAATCGCATGTAGCGATTCTTAAAAAATCTCTAAGTAAGATTATTATTTCAAATATTACATAAAGTACTGGAGTGTTTGATTTAATTTTTCAATACAAAAGGTTCACATTCAATTTCAAAATAATAAAAATAATTTTTTTATTTTTAAATAAAAAATGACTTTGAAGAAAAAAATAAAATTGATTGCAATAAATAAGAATTATTTTTAAATATTAAATTTAAGACCATTTTATTAAAGCCAAATGATAACGTTTGATTAAGATGGCACCGTTTTTAATGGGTGCAGTGGTGGTGGTGGTGGTGGTGGTAATCTTTTCCCATGCGCAACCGTCCTCTTGAATCCAATTCTTGTTTTCGTGGACCAAAATTCTTTTTTTAATAAAACTTAATCAATTTTAAGGTTTTGTTAAAACGGAAAATTTTTATGTGGCCAATTACATCTAGACAAAAAAAATTTGGTGGCAACTCCTTATTTTTAATGTTTTCAAAATTGTTGAGCAATTAAGTTTCTAGACGAAATCGTTACAACATCCATCTTCAATTATCAAATATTTACCTTGTAAAACAAAAAAAATACGACTCTTTATCCAGCTTATCTCTCTCTAACTTCACCCCATTCTCAGAACACATATATTAAGTTTCAAATGCTGTAAGTAGATTTGATAATTTTAAACATAATATGAAAAATTGTATGTGAGTTAAAAAAAAACATGTTTTATTTTTTGGCTATATTTACACGAATTTTGACACGATGTTATTTGTGTCTTATATTATATTATATATTTAACACGTGAAAGACACAAGAAACACATTTAAATTTGTATACAAGTACACATTTAATACACGTAAGATACGGTAAAGACAATGAATTAAAATGTGTCACACAAAACACATTTAAAATGTATAGCTAGTTTTATTATATTATTAATTTATTTTATTTTAAATTTTGAATAATATGATAAATTTTGAGTCTTGTACTTCATGCTAATCGTGTTGCGTTCTATTAATCATATTGTGTTACATGGACAATATAAACGTGTTAATCATATCTTGTTGCATGCAACACTATAATAAACATATTATGTTCATTTTTAGGATTTAAACATGTTTTATAATTCGTTTGCAAATTCCATCTCAATTCCAGAGCGAAAAAGTGAAAAAAAAAGTTAGTTGCGCGAGCTATTAGTTGAATAAAATTTGACATAAATTGTGAGGATAAATTCAATCCAAGAAAGCATACTGTTCACTAGT
The DNA here is from genome assembly GCA_032173925.1 of Heritiera fomes. Classification (NCBI taxonomy): domain Eukaryota; kingdom Viridiplantae; phylum Streptophyta; class Magnoliopsida; order Malvales; family Malvaceae; genus Heritiera; species Heritiera fomes. The sequence goes on along the minus strand of JAPDPM010000001.1, from coordinate 18,149,161 downwards.
GGTAGATCTTAACATTTGATTTTGAAGGGGTCAATTAAGATTTTAAGATTTTTTTTTTCATTTGAGCTCTGTCACTATATTTTTCTAACATAATATATATGTAAATAATATACTAATAAAAAAATAAGTTTATAAAATTATAGATTTTATTAATTCATAAAGAAAATTATAATGATTTTGACATCATGCGATATAAATGTTAAAATTTCAGAGAGTAAAATTCAAAAAGATTAATTTACTGGGATATAGATGATTTTCAACTAATTTACTGGGATGTAGATGATTTTCAACTAATAATAAGAATCAAATAATACTTATTGAATTCAAGAGTACTTTGCCCATTTTAAAAAAAAATTGTTTGTTTTTATTTTTTAAAATTTATCATATTTTTACTTTTTACTCCACGGAACATAAAACCCAACTAATTTTTGATTCTCAATGCCTTCAACTTGACAAAAAATAACTATCTATCGAGGAATTCAATAGTAAAAATTTAAAGATAACTATCACAAAATTTTAACATTACCCAAGCATACAATGACAATATTATGTAAAAATATATTGTGACGTCCCCGTCACTTCATCTTATCACTTATCTTTTTCTTTTTTTATTTAGATTTAGTTCATCCAGTGTCATTTTTCCTTTATTCTTAAGCTAATTATCTGATAGCTCATAAAATTTTATTCAATTTCAATAAAACAGACTAATGATACATGTATATATGTATCATCCGTTTCCACAGGATCTCATACATCATCTTAACTTAAATCCCCGACATCTTATATACATAAATATTAGTTGTATTGTACCATAGCTGAATTACAATTTACTTTGTATAATTACATAAGTATACCTTCTGTACTACTTGGGAAGCGTCTTTCGAAGGTAAACTTTCAAGATCCACTCGTAGGCTCTTCTATCGAGAGCGAGGGATTACTTCATATAGTCTGTATGAAAAATTTATCAAAATCTTAGAAAAAAGATCTTGATGACAGATCATTCAAGTAACGCCTACCAATATCTCCTGGGTCTTCATCTTTTTCATCGGAGGATTGAAGCAAACCATGAGCCGTCCAAAAATGGATCAAGTCCACATCAAAAAAATTATAATCCCCTGGAAAAACCGATAACAATGCAAAACATCGTTTGAGATGTGGAGGCAATTCATCATAACTCAATTTCAGAACAGGAAAAATGCTATTTTCTTTTTCCACTAATGCCCATAACTCACCATCTCTCACTAGTTTCCAATCATGTTCTGAAGTTTTTGAGAGGAGTAAGCTCCCAAGTGTCTTCAAAACCAAAGGAACTCCATGGCATTTTTTAACTATCTCTTCCCCAATTTTCATTCGGTTTGGAGATTGATTCACTTCCCCTTTCTTGAATGCAAATTGAAGAAACAAAGACAAAGATTCTTTTTCAGGAAGACCCTGCAACTTGTGTGTTGCGATTGTACCCATCATCTCTGCAATTTGGTTACTACGAGTGGTCACCAAAATTTTGCTTCCCCTGCCTCCACCCACTAACAGCTGTTTCAATTCATTCCACTTTCCATTATCCTCGTTCCATACATCATCTAAAATGAGTAAATACTTTTTCCCATCTAAACGATCCCGTAAGGCTTTCTGTAATTGCTCTAATTCCATGTTACCGCAATCTCTATCGACCCCCTTTGCGGCTTTAATCATTTTTATCATTAACCGTTTCAAATCAAAATCATCTGAAACACACACCCACATTTTCAACTCAAAATGCTTATCCACACATTCATCATTGAACACCAACTTTGCAAGGGCAGTCTTTCCAAGACCTCCGATTCCAACTATAGGAAGGACAGATATGTCTTCCCCATCTGTTGGATCTTGCATCAAAGTTGTTATGATTTTCTCTTTGTCTTTATCTCTACCAATGATATCCGTTGCCTGCACGAAGGAGTGAGTCTCTCTGTCCAAGCTCACTGCATGACTAGTGCCAGCATGCCTTTCGGTGAGATGAAAATTATTTTTCAAAGCAGCTATCTCACCAAACCTCTCGGAAACTTTTTTAATCTTATGGGCCATTCTAAGTCGAAAAGCAATTGGGTTTGAGCTTGAAAAGAAATTGCTTACCTTCTTTCCAATGGTCCTCGTTTCAGAACTTGCATCCGCAGTGCTTGGATTTCGAATTCGTCCAACACATCTTCTGCATTGTAACAAGCATCCTTCAACTCTTTTAACCAAACCCGCAGCTGATTGTCATGAGCCTGTTTTTTTTTCAGCATCCAAAAGCACAGCTTTAATTGTAGTTAAAGTAGCCTTCAGCTTTTCAAGGTCACCCTGAACAAGCCAAGCCAAGCGAATTTCTTGATAGGTAATATTTGTTAGTTTTGAAAGCACGTTTGCAGCAATGTTAAAGGCAAAGGATTCAGCCATGATTTTGAAGAGGAGGGGATATGTCTTTTGGTGATATTGTTTGATGGGTTAAACAACAAAGAACCAGATGAATGGAAGAACTGCAGATCGATTACAAATGGAAGATGCAGCTAGGAAAAGGGTAAGAAAGTAATAAGGCAAAGATGAAAGGAAACTTAGACGTTGATTTGGTATTATTGTATAGCAGTTGCGTGTACCGGAGACTCCAATTTTCAAACAATAAAAAGCAATAATAAAAATGCCAAAGTAAGTTTTTCAATTTGTTTGCTCATAGAATATAGTATAGAATTATCGTTTGGATAATATTTAACAAAAGACTCGGTGTCTGTGAGTCCTTAAATATTTCTTTATGAACATAATAATAAATCAATAATTGAAATAAAAAAGATAAAAAAGTGGGGAAGATAAAAAAGTGCGCAAGCTGCAAGCAACAGATTTTAGTCAAACAAAAAAAATTATAGTTTTACACCAAGAAAAAATTTATAGTTTTATATGCTAATAAATTATGATTATATCGCCAGCCAGAATTGAAAAGTCTGCATAAGTTGTACCTCTTTATCCAATTGTGTCATGCCATTCATTAGCAAGAACAAGATATCGAAAAATTAAAAAAAAAACTCAACTTAATGATTATTATTCTTTTTAAAAAAAAGTTAGATTCAAAGTTTGACTTTTTTCCAACCTTCTATGAATAAAAAAAAAAGTGAAAGCTCAAAGCTACCTCAGTGAAAACTGCCTTTTTTTTTTTTTTACTACTACTAATACTCGAAGAAAGGGGGAATACAATTAAAGTAAGAAATACAAATAAATACAAATCAAAAACTTCTGTTTTCATAACTACTACTATTCGAAGAAAGGGGGAAAATACAAATAAAATTAAAGTAAGAAATACAAACAAATATAAATAAAATACATTAGGTAGCTGCGCCCTGGCGTATAGAAATGCCTTTTAGGTAATTAGTATATCGCTTAAAACACCACATTATAATTAGAAATTATTATGTTGTGTGGAGTTTAATCATATATTGTCTTGATGCTATAGAGTGCAGAGCAGACTGTTCTTGCATAGAGTAAATATGTTAATGGATTTTGGATTTTTTGAAAATATAATTTGATTGCACTTATTATTTTATGTTTAAAGGATACTCAGTTTAAAGTTTATTATCATGTTTCGTGATTTCTCTTTTAATCTTGGTTGCCCTTGATATGTCCGTGCAAGCTGTGTAACCATCAATTACATGAGGGACCTTGATATCTATATGAAATGATGATCAACAGTAATAAAAGTACCACCAGCCCACCTCATATTTAAAATTGTTCGGTATCAATTATACAGAAAGAATTAATATAAAATTTGACCTCCAAATTATATTACTTTTTATCATTTCGGTACTTAAAAAAAATTATCAATTTAATATATAAACTTTACTTCATCACATAGTTAATCGTAAATTCTAACATCGTTTATAAAAATAATGACATGGTAAATTTAACCAATCATGCTCTACCATTTGTATCATAAAACCACATCATTTTTATTGAAAATTTCATGTAAGCATACAAAAAAGGATATTTCTTATTTTTCTGTTGACTAAACTGATAGGTTAAAAAAATGGGGATATTTTGAGGTAGAAAATAGGGATTTTACAGTAACCTAATCGACAATAGATATAGGAAATTTTGGAGTTTGTATCAGGTAAAATAGAGATTTTGGAAAATTTGGGGTAGAAAATAGGGATTTTGTAGTAAGGTAATTGACAATAGAGAGAGGGGATTGGGGGTTTTGTATAAGGGGATTTTGGGATATACAAGGTAGAAAATAGGGATTTTGCAGTAAGGTAATCTTTATATACCATCAATGTATCAAAATTTGACATATCATTAATGAACAATTTGAAAAAATGTCGAAATTTTAAAATAAATACAAATATTTTTTTCTTTTTTTTGTTACAAGAAGAATATTAAATAATTGGGAAAAGAGATGTTTGGATTCGAACCTAAAACTTACAATATATCACAACTTATCCTTAATCATTAGGCCGAAGGTTGTTGACAATATTTTTTTTTTCGTTTGCTCACAAGGCATTTTAAATGACTACTCAAAGCCCCGAATCAATAAAAAACAACAAAATAAGTGTTTTTTTTATTTTTTCCTTTACCAACAAATTTTTTATGCACATGCATCTAAAGAAAAACTACCAGCCCATTTTTAAATTTCATTTTTATTTCAAAAACTTAATTTTTTATTTTATTTTTACCCACATAGTGGGTGTGCCAAAGTTAAAGGAGAGTAATAAATGTGAGGCTAAAAAATAATGAAATAATGTAAAAAGTAATAACACATAATAAGAAGCTCTCGTGACATTCACTCCTGCGTTGCATCTAATCCAAATGACAAGCTGTGGCACGATTGGGCGAGACAATGCTCAAATTGCATAGTGTCCTAGGTCCGATTAAATTCAAATGGGACGTTATAAAATAACAATGCTCCAATTGCATAGTGTCATGGGTCCGATTAAATTCAAATTGGACGTTATAAAATAGGAAATAATTTTGGGATTAGAATATAAGAAGTCCAGTAGGTGAGAAAAAAACTTACAAATCTTTTGTCATTCGTGAAATTTTAAAGATTTGTTCGATAAGGTTTTCTATTTTTTAATAATTTTTATTTTTCACTTTTAAAATTTTATATCCTAGTTTTCCTTTTTGTGTAAAAAAAAACATATTTAATACATATTATCAAAGATATTTCTCCGTTCATTAGCGAAATGTAATTCTTTTTCTTTTATCAATAAATTTTTTTAATCACATGCATTAGAAGGAAAACTACCTGCCCATCTTTAAATTCCTTTTTTTCTTGAAAACATAATTTTTATTTTATTTTTACCCAAATAGTGGGTGTGCCAAATCTGTGTGTCTACATATATATGAAATGATGTAAAAAGTAATAAGTTAATACATAATATGAAGTTTTTGTGACATTGAGTCCAAATGAAAGAAAAGCACTCCAATCTTGTACTGAAACTTAATAGGCAACAAACCAAACCAGCAAATGAAGAAAGCAAAGCAAAGCAAAGCCAAGCAAAGAAAATACAACAATAATCAGGAGACGTGGCAAGGCCATGAACATCCTTGGACTCAATTTTTGGGATTATTGCAGGGACAGTAATTTGGTGCAGCCAGCAAGAGAAGGAGAAGCCCAATTCAATACCAGCCACCGAAGAAAATTAAATCCAATGCCCTGCCTGCCACTCGATAATAACAATCATGGAATTAGAAATTTTTCTAAATAATGCTCAATTAACCAAAATTAATTTGTTTACTACCAGCATGTCAAAACTATGTGGTAACTCCTATTTGAAATTCCAATAAGTTTCTTTCTACTATTTTTGAACATATATATGTATATATTTCTGCTACTTAGTCGATCATATATACTACAAAAAGAAAACCTTAAACATTGATATCTGGACCAATGATTAAAATCACTTTTATCATTTCTCTAAAAAAATTTATAAAATAGGACATTCTTTAATTGAAATACAATGGAAAAAAATGGAAATTGAAAATTAGTTCTTACCTAGCAAACCGTCATGGTCATTATTTGTTTGATGATGATATTTCATTGCCATCAATCCATATTGAAGAGGCATGAGCAATGTTGGCCCAATCCTCTCCCATATCTGGTTTGCATCTTTCGCTCAAAATAGGACATTCTTTAATTTCCAATTTTTTGAGACACGGCATCCGCTCTGGCAGCGACGGTAAATTTGGGCAGTTCAAAATCTGCAAAAATTCAAGTGATGTAAAGTCCTGATTTTTTGATACTGTTGTGAGATTCTCACACCCTTTAATTTCCATGTATTGTAAGGTGTTGGCGGATCCTACAAGAAGCTATTGGGGTAGTGCCTCCAACTGAGGTAACCCTACAATGCCGAATGTTTGAAGGCGTAACCCACTGTCAACAAGGTAATTGTGATTATCATTTTCTTCCTTGTCTCTCCCTTCGAATCCCAATTCCATATTAAGATCAAGCTTTTCACATGTCGAAATCTTCAGATTCTTTACTGAGGTTGAAGATTTCAAACCATGCGGTAGTGAGATCAAGTTTTTGCAACCAAAAATCCCCAAAGTATGAAGGAGTGTGAGGTTTTGAAACCCTTCAAACAAATATTCTATATTTTCACATCCAATAATGAACAAAATTCGAAGAGATTTCAAGTGATCAAAACCATTCTTAGATAGGACTCTCTGTCTTGTACCTATTACTAACGTTCTGAGACTGATCATGTATCTCATATCTTTGGGCAACTCTTCAGTTTCTTCAGAACCGATAAGCAGAGTTTCCAAACTCTGTAATTTACACGAGGAATTCGGAAGTTTCTTGATTTTGGAATCTTTTAGATCAAGATACCTTAAATGCTTCAAACTACCAATATTTCTGGGCAATACCTCAAAATTAGCTCCTTTTAGGTCCAGCACTCGCAGTTTCTGAAACCCTGAAATGCATTTTTTAGTAAAGGATTCACCGTTAGGATCCTCTTTTACATTTGGGAAACGAAACGTACGCACATTAGATAGCTTATGAGCATCAAGGAACCACCTAGATGGGTTTTCTTCAAGAAAATCCAAGTTGTCAATGTACAAATGTCGAACCCCTTGGGGAATATTTTGCTTGGAAGAGTTTACCGTGCAGCTCTCATTCTTTGCCACTGACAGTGCAAGATCATGGAGAAGATCATGCATTTTAAATGTTTTAAAAGTAAAACTTTCATCAAAATCTTGGAAAAAAGATCTTGACGAAAGATCATTCAAGTAACGCCTACCAATATCTTCTGGGTCCTCGACCTTTTCATTGGAGGATTGAAGCAAACCATGAGCCATCCAAAATTGGATCAACCGCACATCAGAAAATTCATAATCCTTTGGAAAGACCGAAATTAATGCAAAACATTGTTTGAGAAGTGGAGGCAATTCATCATAACTCAATTTCAAAACAGGAAAAATATCATTTCCCTTTTCCACCGATGCCCACATCTCACTATCTCTCACCTGTTTCCATTCACCTTCTGAAGTTTTCGAGAGGAGTAAGCTCCCAAGTGTCTTCAAAGCCAAAGGAACTCCATGGCATTTCTTAACTATCTGTTCCCCAATTTTCACTAGGTGTGGATATTGATTCATTTCCCCTTTCTTGAATGCAAACTGGAGAAACATAGACAAAGATTCCTTTTCGGGTAGACCTTGCAAACTGTGTGCTGGGATTGTGCCCATCATCTCTGCAATTCGGTTCTTACGAGTGGTGACCACAATTTTGCCTCCCCCGCCTCCTCCCACTAACAGCTCTTTCAAATCATTCCACTTCTTAATATCCTCGTTCCATACGTCATCTAAAATGAGTAAATACTTTTTCCCATCTAGACAAGCTCGTAAGGTCTTCTGTAATTGCTCTAAATCCATGTTGCTACAATCTTCAATCACCCCTTTTGCTGCTTTAATCATTTTTATTATTAATCGTTTCAAATCAAAATCATCTGAAACGCACACCCACATTTTCAACTTAAAATGCGTATCCACACATTCATCATTGAACACCAACTTTGCAAGGGCAGTCTTTCCAAGACCACCAATTCCAACTATAGGGAGGACAGATACGTCTTCCCCATCTGTTGAATCTTGCATCAAAGTTGTTATGATTTTCTTTTTGTCTTCACCTCTACCAATGATATCCGCTGCTTGCACAAAGGAGTGAGTCTCTCTGTCCAAGCGCACGACATGGCTAGTGCCATCCTGTCTTTCAGTGAGATCAAACTTATCTTTCAAAGCAGCAATCTCATCGATTCTCTCAGTAACTTTTTTAATCTTATGGGCCATTCTAAATCTAAAAGCAATTGGGTTTGAGCTCGAAAAGAAATTGCTTACCCTCTTTCCAATGCTCCTCTGTTTCAGAACTTGCCTCCGCACTGCTTGGATTTCAAATTCATCCAACACATCTTCTGCACAGTAACAGGCATCCTTCAGCTTCTGTAACCAGTTGCGCAGCTTATTAGATTTGGCTTGTTTCTCTTCAGCATCTAACAGCACATCTTTGACAGTGGTTAACAAGTCATTAAGCCTTTGAAAATCACTTTGGACACCCCAAGCTCGGGAGATCTCATGATAAGTCTCAGTGGCTAGTTTCACGAGGACATTCTCTACAATGTTAAATGCAAAGGATTCAGCCATGATTTTGAGTTTGAAGGAATTAAGCAAGAAGAAACAGATGAGTAGAAAAAGAGAATTTAAGCGAAATGATGGTTATTGCTGGCGATCGATCTCAAAGGGAAGAAGAAACTGGGAAAAGGGGAAGAAAGTAAAGAGCAAGATGCGAGGAAAGTTAGACGTTGACTCGGTATACTGGGAACCGGAGACTTCAATTTTTTTTTTAAGAGACTTTAACTTTCCAATATAAAGCATTTAAGAGAGCTTTTATTCCCACCTTGTGAATTATTAAACATATCTTAATTATTAGAAAACCTTAAATTCTAAAACTTTCTTTTTAAAATCACTTCTCATTCTTTAAAAAATTTAATATTTTTTCAAAATTATCCTTGATCCAAAAATTTTTCATTTTTTCTTGGAATTTTTTGCAGCTCATCGGAAATGCTGCAGGCATCAAGCAAATGCTGGACAGCGACCAAGTAATGCTTAGGCTGCTAAGGGTCTTTTGTTTCTCCGGACAATTTTAAACATAATATGAAAAATTGTATATGAGTTTAAAAAAAAACATGTTTTATTTTTTGGCTATATTTACACGAATTTTGACACGATGTTATTTGTGTCTTATATTATATTATATTATATTATATTATATTATATTTTTAACACGTGAAAGACACAAAAAACACATTTAAATGAATCGTATTATACAAGTACACATTTAATACACGTAAGATACGGTAAAGACAATGAATTAAAATGTGTCACACAAAACACATTTAAAATGTATAACTTGTTTTATTATATTATTAATTTAATTTATTTTAAATTTCGAATAATATGATAAATTTTGAGTCTTGTAATTCATGCTAATCGTGTTGTGTTCTATTAATCATATTGTGTTACATGGACAATATAAACGTGTTAATCGTATCTTGTCGCATGCAACACTATAATAAAAATATTATGTTCATTTTTAGGATTTAAACATGTTTTATAATTCGTTTGCAAATTACATCTCAATTCCAGAGCGAAAAAGTGAAACAAGAAATTAGTTGCGCGAGCTATTAGTTGAATAAAATTTGACATAAATTGTGGAGATAAATTCAATCCAAGAAAGCATACTGTTCACTAGTGGTAGATCTTAACATTTGATTTTGAAGGGATCAATTAAGATTTTAAGATTATATTTTTTTTTCATTTGAGCTCCATCACTATATTTTTCTAACATAATATATATATATGTAAATAATATACTAATAAAAAAATAAGCTTATAAAATAATAGATTATATTAATTCATAAAGAAAATTATAATGATTTTGACATCATGCGGTATAAATGTTAAAATTTCAGAGAGTAAAATTCAAAAAGATTAATTTACTGGGATATAGATGATTTTCAACTAATTTACTGGGATGTAGATGATTTTCAACTAATAATAAGAATCAAATAATACTTATTGAATTCAAGAGTACTTTGCCCTTTTAAAAAATAAAAAAAATTGTTTGTTTTTATTTTTCAAAATTTATCATATTTTTACTTTTTACTCAACGGAACATAAAACCCAACTAATTTTCGATTCTCAATGCCTTCAACTTGACAAAAAATAACTATCTATTGAGGATTTCAACAGTAAAAATTTAAAGATAACTATCACAAAATTTTAACATTACCCAAGCATATAATGACAATACTCTGTAAAAATATATTAAAAACAATAACGTAACAAACAAAACCTTTATAATTTTGTTATTCTTGCTTTAAGGGAATGGTTGACAAATCCCAAGATAACCCAAGTGGTAAGTAAAAATACAATTTAGATTGAAAAAAAATATAGAATACTAAAGAAATTATAATGGTAAGAAAATTATTATAGGTTTCTTTGCTTTAATAGTTGTGGTGAGAAAACTAGAATTTATAAAGTTAAATTGAGTAACCAACAAATGGTTGGAAGAAGTGAAAGTGTACTTTTTCCCTAGGTACTTGAATACAGTTCAAGTCTTGGAGCCCCCAATGCTGGGAAGGCTTTATCGTTTACTACTTTCGGTGTGATAACTGTGAATTTTCCTAACCCGATTTTGGACCAAAGTGTAAATCGTATATGTACTAAGTATGACTAAGTGAATTTGGGAATTTAAATTTACTAATCTTAGCCCAAAATTATGAGAATGAATCTTGAATATATATATATATATATATATATATATATATATATTTATTTATTTATTTATTTATATAAGCCTTGAATGCAAGTAAAATGTACACATATGCCATATAGACAAGTACACTAAACAAAAAAAAAAGTACACGATTTGATACAAACGCTGACATGTGCCCTGGTTAATACATGCAAAGTGCATGCATGTACACGTGTTTTGGTATCTACGAATAATTGAGTACAATAAATAATATGATAAACACGTATATGTATGTGTATATATATATGTGTGTGTGTGCGCGCGCGCGCGTGTGTATATATATATATATATACAAATACATATAAAAGTAATTAAGTGAAGCAAAAATAAATTAACACACTAACATAAATATACATGTATAAGTATGAGTGTGTGTATGTGTGTGTGTGTATATATATATATATATTTATATATTTATATATATATGTATATATATTTATTTATATATATGTATATGTATTTAAAAAGGGACATACTAAAAGATGTGTGTAGAGATATAGAACAAGCAAAAATATAAAATACGTATACATATATGCATTATGTATATTAAAATAATTTATATACATATAAATACATATTAAATGAATTAATATACTACCTCTTAAGATTATAAAGATATAATATAAAATACATATTACGAATAAAAAACTATATATATTATATAATATATAATGTAATTAAGTATATATAATATACACATTAAAGATGGTATACTATAAAAAAAATTAAAAATTTTAATTTATGGGTTGATGGAAAATTTCCCACCAACCCATAAGTAGGGCTGTAAACGAACCGAACACGAACGAACGAACTGATGTTTCTGTTCGTTTGTTTGTTTTTTAGTGTCGTTCGTGTTTGTTCGTGTTCGTTAAGGAGTGCGTTCATGTTTGTTCGTTGGTAGGAATTGTTCGTTAATGTTCGCGAACATGTAAATGAACGCATTAACGAATGCGTTCGCGAACATATAAACGAACGCGTTCGTGAACATGTAAACGAACGTGTTCGCGAACATATAAAGGAACGCGTTCCCGAACACGTAAACAAACGCGTTCGTGAACAAATGTTCATGAACAAGTTGCATAAGAACAAACTAAATATTAAATATTAAAAATCTTACATAAAGATTTAAATTTTACATGCAAATTGAAATCATCTAATACAAAATCTTAAATACAACTTAAGTCAACAATGTTTTATTAAAATTTATAATTACTATTTTAAGTACAATTTATACTATACACATATACATATATTAAAGTATCATATATATGTGTGTGTATACACAAATATGTGTAACATATATATATATATGTAAATGGTTAATGGATAAGATCATATGAATGAAATCTTAATTTATTATGAGATTTTTATTAATTTTATTTTAGTACATTATGTTTAAAATTTTTTTTAAAAAATTTTTTTAAGTATAATTAACTAATTTAATTTTATAGTTATATTTTATTAATTTTTTAAACCAACAAAGTTATATTGTATAAATATATTTAAAAATTAGGTACTAATTTTTTAGGTTAATGTCTTAAAAATAAGGTATATATTATATAACTTAGATAATATAAGTAATTTTAGTATTTTAATAAATAGCAAACGAACAATAAACGAACATAAACAAACGAACAACAAATGACACTTTAAACGAACGAACAATAAATGAACATAAAAAAACGAACAACGAACGAATAATAAACGAACAATAAATGACACTTTAAACAAACGAATAATAAACAAACATAAACGAGCATGTTCGCGAACAAAAACGAATGAACCATACTTCTGTTCATGTTCGGTTCGTTTAACAAACGAACATTAAAATGTTGTTCGTATTCGTTCGTTAAGCTTAATAAACGAACATAAACGAACATAAACTGAACGAATTTACTAACGATTTGTCGAACATTTTGTTCATTTACACCCCTACCATAAGCTGTCCTTGGTGCTTTGAACTGTGACAGAGCACCATCCCATCTTTCACTCATCACTTTCCCATCCTCACCGACCCTCTTATCTCTCCTATTCCCTTTTTCCTTCATTTCTTTTACTCTCTCATTCTCCCTCATTCTCTCGTTCTCACTCTGTCCTGCCATCACTCAGCCCACCCCACTTTTTTCTCTTTCAATCTTTTGTTCCCACGTTAGCTCCCTAAGGTTCCAAAACTGAAGCCACTGAACTAAAAGAGAAAAAAAAACGAGGCTGATGAAGGAAAAAAGAATAGGATAGCGGGTCGTCTTGGCCGTAGCTAGTGAGGGAGTTACATTTCAGTCTTGAAGAGGATGAACAGAGGCGTGAGAGTGAAAGAACCAAAGCCATTTCCTTTAGTTTGTGAAACTGAAATAAACGAGAGTCAAGAAAGTAAGGAATCAAGCTGAAGCACTCCGGATCAGCAGTAAGCTACTGCCATAGGCAAAGCTAAGGCTCAAAATCAATGGCTTTTTGGAGATTGATTGGGGAGCTGGAACCGTAGCTTTTGAAGACTATGCGTAGGGTGTTTAAGGGCTGGATTGATGCTGAGTTTTTGGAGCTAGAAATGGCGTTCTTAAATGAAGAAAATGCAAGGTGATTAAGGGCTATTGGGTAGTGTTTAGAGGGTTGAAACACTGGGCTTTTGTACTGGAAATGGGATGTAACAATAGAGTGGAAATAAGGAACCGAAGGGTGTTTGAGGCGTGGAATCAGAGGAAGAAAAGGGGCTGATATCGGTTAGGTTTAAGTTTTGGTTTAAGTTGGAAATGCCAAAAGCTATTGTTGGAGTGAGGAAGCTCAGCTTGAACTAGGGGCTGCCTCAGGTCAGAAATAATGGAGTAGCAGGTTGCTGGTTAAAGTTAAAGCAATGGTGGTTGCTAGGCTACTGTTTGAAGCCACACTTCGGTCAAATATTGAAGCAGCAGAGGGCACTCTCTTGGTTGAATAGAGGGGCAGCAAATGGGAGTGTCTTTGAAAGAAAAGAAGACAAGCACAAGGAGCTTAAATCGAGAAGGTAAAAGGCTCTTTGTGGATGAATTTATATATATATATATATATATATATATATATATATATATACATATACATAAAAATATATATATGTATATATATAAGCATTATTTGATTGATGAGGAATTATGAATATTTGAGGATGATATACTTTAGATTTATCTTGATTATCAATTTGGAATTATTTAAAGGAGAAAAAGAAATTATACATTTGGTCAAAGTTGATGCGTGTGTATGCATATATATAAATATATATAATATATATATATATATATATATATATATATATACATACACATTAAATGTAAAATAATACCTCTTGGCCACCTCAAAAGGAAGTGTAGAAAAAGGTTAATATTTTTATAATTAGTAATACTTTAGTGAAATAAATATTGATAGTGAATAATGATGTGTATTGGTGGCATAAGAATGACTTAAATAATTTTGGTCCTAAGATACGTGTTTTAATCCATGAATAAACATAATGAGGTCATGTTATTGAATTGATTGTAGTGAATTGGAACGATGGAGAAGCTTGAGCTTGATTTGGAAACTTGAGCAAGTAAACTACTAAGTATCAAGGTAAGTGGATTATGTAAAGTTTCGCTAGTATCATCTCATAGAAGATGTTTATATATATATATATATATATATATATATATATAAATTACCTAACCTTCGAAAATTAAGCGCTGTGATGCTATTGATCAGACTATTAAGGTAAGATATAAGGTATTACTGAACTGTGAATATGGATTATGCTTGGGCCGGGATTGAGAATTGTGTTTTATGATTTGCGTGTTGTGGCCGGCCAAGCTTGCCTGTTATGTGGAGTGAAATGTTAAAGTGTTTAAGTTATGCAATGAATCTTGTTTGTCTAGTTTGTTTAGGCTAAGTGAATGTGTGCATGGTTTGCATTAAAAATCTTACTAGGTTACTATGCAAAGTACGTAGAAGTAATTCTTTAATGCATAAGTGAAATTACGGACAACATGTTTTGACTCAAACTATAGTATGCATAAGCTTTATAATACTCGGCACTAAACTTTAGTTTGAAAAGCATAGTTTTGGACTAACTCTGTAACAAAGAGCTCTTATGCATATTTGGAATCCTTAAGCTGTTTTGATTGGTATTTTAAAAGCTGTGCACTTAATAGGCACAATGGTGTACCTTTGAATTTTGACAATACATTCTATCTTGCTAAGTTAAATTTTGATCAGTTCTCCATTTCTGAACTTAAGGATTTCGATCATTACTCAGTAGTCCGTTTCCTGAACTAAAGGATTTTGATCAATATTCAGTAATCTGTGTTCTAAACTAAAGGATTTTTATCAGTACTCAGTTTTCCATTTTATATTTGATTTTAGGCAGATCCATTGACCTTCGGGTCACTCGGAGCCTATCGAGCTTCGCTCTAGGTTCCATTACCCGTCTATTGAGCTTTGTGCTCTAGACTTTCAGTATCACTATCTGCACCTTAGAAGCCTCGTGCTCTAGGCATTATCAGGCTTGTCTGGAGAACCAGCAGACAAGTTCCAGTTCTCGACTGCATAGCGAAGCTGGAGTAACTCTATGGCCATAGGTGTTGTGTTGCTTGCGACACTTATCCATCACTAGCTAGGATGGACATCAGTATCAATATCAGTTATCAGGGATCTTTGCCTACACTTTATCAGTATCAGTTTTCAATTGTTTGAGGCTTATGCCAAACTTTATCAATATCCGTTTTGGATATCAGTTTCAGTTTATTTATCAGTATCTGTTTTGGATTTCAGTTTCAGTTTAGTGTTTGAGGCTTTACGCCAAACTTTATTAGTATCCGTTTGGATTTCAGTTTTAGTTTAGCCTTTGAGGCTCTATGCCTAACTTTATCAGTATCTGTTTTGGATTTCAGCTTTAGTCTAGTATTTGAGGCTTTCTACCAAACTTTGTTAGTATCTGTTTTGATTTAGCATCAATTTTTAATATTTCTAGGCATTTTGCCTAACTCCATCAAGTATCTATTTTCATAAGATAATTTGTTGTAAACTCAGTGCATAATGACTATGTTTTAAGCTCATGTGCATAGTTACCTTGTTTTGAACTTATGTGTATAGTGACCGTGTTTAAACTCATGTGCATAGTTATCATGTTTTAAACTCGTGCATAATGACCATGTTTGAACTTGTTCATAGTGATTGTGTTTTGAAAGTAGTTGCATTTGAACTAAGTGTATTAGAAAGCTATTTTGTTATTTGAATCAGTTTCTCAACGTTTTGAGATTTTATTCCTAAACTTATTGATTTTTTTTTAGTTTTACTACGATTATCGGTTTTGAACTAAATGCATCAAAAAAATCTATTTTATCAGTATTTGGTTTTAGTATTCAGAGGCTTTAAGCCTAACCTTATCAGTATCAATTCAGTACAATTATCGATTTTGAACCATGTGTTTAAAGAAGTGTTTCTATATCAGTATCGACTTTATTATTTCCAGGCTTACGCCTAGAGTGATCAGTAATCTGTTTTGAATGAGTGCATAGTGATTTTGGTTTTGAATAAATACATTGTGAATCGGTTTTGAATTGATCGGTTTTAAACTAAACACATTACCATTGTAGTGCTATGCATCCTATTAACATTGTAGTATTGTGATAAGTGATCGTGTTCTCTAGTATCGTATTGAGGCTCAAAGAAATGAAGTTCGTAGGGTATCATTCAGACTAATACCTTGTACAGCTTCAACCTTAAAATATGAGTCCAAATAGATAAATCCGGCATCAGGACATAGTATCACACATACATTTCACTTTATTTCTGTTCATGCATACACATGCATGTAGATCGACATGAGCCTAGCATGCATTTACTTAAACTACTTACTGAGTTGTGGTTTGCTCACCCTTTTTTAACATCATCACAGATCATACAAGCTAAAGTCTACGTTTGGAGTTCTATGTGTGGGCCATCAAGGACTGTACTAAGCCTAGGTACATACCAGCGTCCTTTGAGCCCTGCTTTCGCTATTTTTCAAGGTATACGAATAATGTATTATTTTGTTTACATGCACATTTTATCAAGATTATATAGTATTGTTTGCTTGTGTCATGGGATGTAACTTAGGATCGTTTTAGAATTATTTTGTAAGTAATATGATAATCGAGCGTGATCCTAGATTCAATATGTATGTGATAATTAGTGGTGGATATTAGGATTGTTGACATGATAATCATTTGATGATTTTTGATGATTTGCATTTTGATGTGAATGTGTGGATAGTGGAATTGATTTGGTATGATTGGGTTATGATAAATGATAATGTTTTACAGGTTGTTTACTTAAGGAAATCTCTAAATATAAGGGGGGATATTTTCAATCTAGTTTTTAGGCAAGATTACGTTACGGATGAAAAAAAAATGATCATTATATACCTTAGGCAGTTATTTCCCTCGCCTTTAGATCAAAGAATAAGTTAGTAAAGTTGAATTGAAAGAAAAATGATAAGTGAAAATCGTTTAGTGACTACACTGACATCGAATACAAACCTTAAAGTGAAAATATAAATTTAGTTTGTAAATTTGCCAAATGTAATAAGTGTAAGTGTTAAGGGTACGTCACGGCCTTCGAGTCATGACATTCGATCTGGATAGGATTAATCTCAGACCGTAAAACGAAAAAGGATACATGTGCTTACACTAAAAAAAACGTTAAATTGAGTTTTTTAAGCTCATTTGATTGATTTAATAATGATGTAATGCCTTTGGAAGCTGGAATTTTTGAGCTAACTTTTCCTTTACTTATTATGTTTGTTACTCGCTCAGTGTAGCAACATCTAACAAGTAGAGTTCTACTCATTTAATTGTTTAAGACTAATTGTTTAAGGTCTCATTTAAATACCTCGTGATGTGTGCCATTTCCCTATTGGAAAATTTTAACCTATATTATGTCCATATTTCATCCTTATATAATCTTTGACTATTTCATCAGCTTGCTACATATCTATTATCTTGATAGAGAACTCATAGTAATCCATTCACACTTAGAGCTTACTATCGAATAAATTCCATCACGAGGTACATGAACTAATATTTATCAGCAAAGTCCTATTACTTGCATCCCAAATACAATACACTATGTATATGAAAGAATATTGAGTCTAGAACATAACCAAAGAAGCAAGACATTATACCTTAACACAAAGTAGTAGACTTGGCTGCACGCAAGTCAAGCTACTATTGCAGCACACTTACGATCGAGACTATCTTTAGTAATTTGTGAGTAGAAAGAAAGGGTGAGCCAAAGCCCAGTAAGAAAATATATATATAATGTATGTTAAGTTCATATAGTATTTGTAAGACCTCGTATTTTAAAGCATTATTTAATTTTATTTATATAATTAAGAATATTGAATAATTTATAATTAATAAATTTTGGAATATACTTTAAGTATGTAGGTAGAACAGCAAGTGGGTCCAACAGACTTTTTAAGATCCAGATAAAGGTAAAACTTCGGGCATTCGATATTTAGGGCCAAAAATTATAAATGTATGACCTAAGATTTAATTATTTTCGCATGTTTTGGGAAATGTGCAACAATTTGAAAAATGACAGTTTAGTCCATTAACTGTTGAAATTTTCGGAAATAACGATCAAACAAAAAATACTTTTGAACCACTATCTAAAATAAATAAATCCTTATGAAATATAATTTTAGACCATCTAGACAGATGGAATAAATTAGATGTAACAACAGAAATTTACGCGATTTTACGGTTAGAGGTATTTCGGTAATTTCACCCAAATTGGTAACCAAACCCTAACAAAAACTTCACCAAACATTACAACAAGTTACATAGAGGTGTTCTATGATTAAATGAAATAATTTGGAGATTGGATAGACTATTTTCAACAAAGTCAAATTATAAGGGCATAATTGGAAGAAATATTTAAGTATAAGGGCAAAAAAGTAAAATGGCCATTAAAATATCTTATTTTAGAATTTTCCAGCCTCTTCAGTGCTCTTTTTCGGCAGTAACCAGTAGCTACAATTCCTCCATAGCCAAGCTTGGTAAAAGAGAGAGAAAGTAAGAAAACCTAGCCAAAAACACATTAAAATCAAAAACTTTCTTCACCAAACTTGTTCTCCTCAATTTCCTCTATCTTCCTACACCAAAATCATTAGCCATAAAAGCCAAAAGAGAGGTGTGGGATTTCTTGAAGTGTTCTATAGACACCTAATTTTGTCCGGAACTATAAATGTATTTGGATTGAGTCTTGTTTCACTCTTAATGATTTGGGATTGAAATTTACTTGTTGATTAATTCGATTTAATCGTGCGCTTGAATTGATTTGTCAAAAACAAACTTTGAGTGAAGAGATGTTGAAAATTAATTTAAAATTTGAATATGTGAAAATTGAATTTTATCTTTCAAAATCGATTCTAAATTTGTTTTAAATAACTGGACCTTTTCTTTTATTTGTTGAAATTAATTTATGCCACTTGGGTTAAAGGCCAATGAGCCCAAATTAATTGAATTGGGGATGATGAAGCTAAAGATTTAGACCCATTTAAAGCCCATCTTTTAATTTTGATATTTAAATTAATTTATTTTTATTTTATTTTATTTTTTTAGAATTAAAAAAGCCAAGAAAATAATATACCTAATTTTTAATTATTTTGTTTTTTAAAAGAAAATTTTTTAAAAAAAGTGGTGTCGATGCTGACTATCGGCCAAAATCAAGCTGACTCCATTGACAAACACAAAGTCATCTGCTAAAGGGATTACAATCCCTGGATCTAAGGGATTTCATCAGTTTTTCTTGACTAAAAATGCCTATTAAATGGCTTAAAGGAGGCCGAAGAAAAGGGGGGAAAACAAAGAAAAGAGGAAGTTTAAGAGAAAACCAAAAGAGAACCCCTTCTGCCATGAACCAAAAAATGCCTTACTGTTTTTACCCAAAATAAAACCACATTCAACAACAAAGATAAAAAAAACCTCAACCTTAGATCAAAAGTTGAGACACCTAGTTCCAAGTCTGAATCACAAATCACAAGGCACATTTAAAGGAATATAAAAAAATAAAAAATGAAAGTAGTAGTTGTATTTTGGAGTCTAACAGAACCAGAGACAGGGGCAGTGGAATAGGTAGGATATGGTGATACACGGTGGTAATCGCCAGGCCAGGTGACTGTAATAACCGTAAATTTTTCATTTATTGGAAATTATTAATACTAAAGATTTAAATTTAATGCAAGAGATAAATTAAAGTAAATAAAGAAATTATTTACAAGATCGGAATATCAGTGGAAATTCCATGAATTGAGGAAGTGACGAATTAGGAAATTCATGTGAAGGAAAATTAAATTAGAAATAAAAATATTTGGAAATTCGAAAAATAATGAGGAAAGGAAATTTAATTTGGATAAATGGAAATCCAAATTAAATAAGAAAATGAAAAAATGAAAATGATATATAATTATATAATTATATATTATATAAATGTATTTTTATACAAATACATATGTACTTAAATGATATATAGTATATATTATTATACATGGTATATATATGACTATATACTATTTCATAAATTTAAATAGTACATATGTATATATTATGTATATGTAAATATATACATATATGAGAATGTAAATATTATTTTACATTAAAGGTTGCATAATTATATATTGTAAATACAATATATATTGTGGTATAATATAAATATATATATAAATATATATATAAAGGTCCCCAGTGGAGTCGCCAAACTGTCATAACATATTAAGTTTTAAAAAAACCTAATAGCTAGACACAAAATTTATGGAGTCGCCACCAACCATTTTACTAAGTGTGATTGGCCACCTGTTCAAACTATGGATAAGGACTAGTCTATATCTCAAATTTAGGGTTCGGGAGTACGGTTACGTGTAAGGACGGATTAGCACCCTCACAACGCCCATCCTAAAATGGTACCAACTAGCTTTAGGTTATCTCAAATTTGCCTTAGTTAATCTTAAGTTCAATAATTAAATATTGGAAAATATTTCTAAGCATCCTCCATTAAGCTGGTGGGACAACTTAAAAAATTCTCCTCACCTCAAGAGTATTCAAGTAGTACCATGCGACTTGCTTGAAGAGGCTCCGTCGTCAGATCCATTTTAACGTCTTATGAAAATTTTTAATTTTGACTCCTATCTAATTCATTCTTGCTATCTTATCATTTTCATTATTTTTGTTGTTTTCTATTATTTTATTAATCCTTAATTTTATTAATTTATTATTTTTATTTATTTTATTAGAGAATGAATATGAATTATTTTTCTCTAAAATTCCTTTTAGATCTTCCATTAAGCTAGTAAGATCTTGAAAGGAGTTGCTTCACCTAAAGATTTCCAAAGTATTACTTAAGCGTAACTCCCTTTGGAATCTTGTATCGAAATAATCAATACTCAATCTCAATAATTATTATTAACTATTACCATCCTATTTTATCATTTATTGTTATTATTATTATTATTATTATTATTATTATTATTATTATTATTATCATCATCATCATCATCATCAACATCATCTTTGTAACTAATTTTAATTTTAGTTTTATAATACATCTTATTTTACTTTTAGACTAAAAATAAGCTATTAGTTATCTAAAACTCTCTCTAGACCATCCATTAAGCTGTTGAGGCCTTGAGAGAACTTTCAAGAAAATTACTTAAGCGTAATTCTCTTGATATTTTATCATCGATGTAATTCATATTCACATTCATTATCATTTTAATATCTAATTCTAGTTTCTTCATTTATTTTCCTTCCTTATTTTGTTATCTACGAACCATTAATATCTTTTTTCATTTTGTAACTAATTGTTTTTATTGTAATTTTATAATAAATTTATTTTTAAAATGAATATAAATTATTTGTTATTGAAAACTCTATTTAGACCCTTCATTAAGATGTGAAGCCTTAGATAGAATTTTCTCACCTAGACATTTTTAAGATGTCTCAATTGACTTTCTCAAAATATCATCATCGGTATAATCCATATCTATTTTAAATAATTAATTAATATTTCTTATGGACATCTAATTTTTATATTTTTCTAATTTCTCTTTAATAAATAAAATATTTTCATACCAAATCATAAATTATTCACTATAAAATCATATACTGCGCCAATTAAGTTACACAAGTCAAGTTAACATACAAATTATTTAGCCATATCATTAATCATACAAATCATATCCTATTCGAACCATGCAAACTATTCCACCATATTATTAATCATACAAACTAAATGATATTAAAATATCAATTTAGCTAAATCATGTTATAATTATTCACAAATTAAATTAATTATTATTGCATACAATTATCCTCAAATAATTTATCAATACTCAACTACATTTTAAGATCTTTTACTATTATATTATTTTATCATATCAAACTACCATGCCCATAGTTAATGTGGAGTAAAAAAAAAACCATTTGAACAAATCAACACATGGATCCATTATTAACTAAGAAAAATGGGTAACAAAAGGAAAGAAAAATAGATACCTCACAGATTTTATGAACACTTTCCTTTTTTTTCTTTTTATTTACTCTCTTACACGTCGTCTCTTTCTTCACATTGCAAGCCAAACAAAATTGCAGCAATAACTTTAATTTGCAACTCGGGCAAGAATCGATGCAAGGTTGAACGGGCAGCCACGGATCCAGTAGGCGAAGGAGTTGTGACAGCAGCACACAAGCAGTCAGCGATGGTGATGCAGAGAATTAGGATCGGCGGTAAGGAACAGAACAGTGAAAGATACTGCAGCAGCTTGAAACAAAATGCAGTCAAGCAGAACTGGTACGTTGTAGTACAAGCGGTGGTGTGGCGGACTTGATGAACAAACAGGTTTGGAAATAGAGACCAAGACAGTAGTAGCGATGGAAGCTCGGTATAGCAAGGTGCAAAGGCGATGTAAACGACAGTAAGTAGAGGCGCGAATGGCAAAACCAAGGGGTGGCGTCCAGTCCCTTTTTGGTGTGATAGGTTTTTTTTTGTCTCTTGCTCCTGTATTTTTGCCCCTTCCCCCATGTATTTTTTTTGTATGTTGTTTAAATAGAACTAGGTTTTCTTTTTTTTTGGTAATATATAAAAATCAAGAATCAATCTTTTAGGAAAAATATTTTTAGATTTCAAGAATCGGACTTAAATCCGATATTAATTCTAGACTTTCCTTTCCACAAAATTTGATTTTCAATCTTTAATAGTCTCATTTAATTTTGCTTTCCTATTCCGATTGCCTTCCCTTTTTTATTATATTTTATAAAAATCAAAATCAAAATTTATTTCTAAATCTAAATTAAAAATAAAAAAATCAATATAAAAATTAATTAATTAAAACTGTTTGAAAAAGACCCGGACAAAAATGGTGTCTACAATCGTGAATAAATTATTTTAATGGTATAAAGATTAATAGTTGTCGAAAGTTCTAGGATGAACTTACACTAACACCAAATGCAAACCAAATGATTGTAATTGATCGAATGTGAACGTGTGTTTTCAAAAAAAAAGTTAGTTCGAAATTCACAATTTCAGACGTTACAATGTTTTTATTATCAAGGTCCAACCCGTTCATAGGCTGTCGGTTGGCTTCCCCTTGGCCCTTTGCCCTAAGTTTGCCTTGACTCATAACATACTGTCTGTTGCAACCCGCAACCTCTACTTCTTATCAAATAACAATTAATTATCAACTAACTTTTTCCTCACATACACTTTGGTTAGACTCGTCTGTCAATGTTCTCCTTTTTCTTATATACTTTATTATTATAATATGATATCAATTTGCCACAGGAATTGAAATTTCATATATTCTTATGAGTCAACTACATCAGGATCTCAAATAACTTACATATCATATATCTCTAAAACATACACTAATGTAATATTGTACTGTAAAATAGCCGAAGTACACGGCCATCTGATTATACCTTCAAGGGATAATTGGGAAGCGTAACTCGAAGGTATACCAGAAGATCCCAAGTAAGCTCCTCTCTATCTGTAGCGGGAATTACTTCAAATAGTTTGAAAAATAGTTGTAAAGGAGTGAGTTTACGCTAAGTAAGAAATATATGTAAAAGAGCGTACTATGTCACTATATGCAGTTTTCCTACTTGGCTTTATAATATCATGTAAAACCATTATAAAGCATATACCATATACAAGTAAAATCATCTCTTTCAAATACTTTCACGAATCTCAAATCACGTGAAATCACATGTGCAAATACAAATAACCTCAAATACTTTCACATGTTTTCAAATACCTTTAAATAGATGGGAGAAAATTAACTTCCAATAGAATCATGCACCAAGTAATTCTCATAAGGATACAGCAAATATATCCCGTAAGGGATAATCCATACGAGATCTCATAAGGATACCACAAATATCCCGTAAGAGATAATCCTGAGAGATGTCAAATAAGTGGTGTACCCACGTATGGGCCAGGGATCCTCCCCAAAGCTGAATACAAATAAAAGACATATGGCCATTGTCTATAAACCACAGTGAATACTAGTCAGTTGACATTTGTGGCACTGAGGACCGGACTAAGGTTCCTCAGCCAAGTACAAATACAAATAATATGCATGATCGTTACAGGAACCCACGGTCTCCAAAACCTTTGTTATGTAGCTTTAGCAAATACAAGTATACTTTCTTGAAATAGGTTTCAAACCTCTTTTTCCAAAGTTGGCAGTCGACTGGTCTTTAGGGTAGTCGGCTGCTACACCATATTTTGTTTTATTGAATTTCTTTTCTTTTGGAAATTCAAATATTTTATTTTTCGAAAACCACATAAGGCAGTCGACTGTTTCGCAACAGAATGTTTCTGAAAACAGGGCAGTCGACTGGCTACATAGGTAGTCGGCTGGTTTTGAAATAGAATGCTTTTTGAAGAAAAGCAGTCGACTGGCTTATATAGCAGTCGACTATTTTGTATCGATATTCAAGAATCTACGCTTTGGTTGTCTCTATGCAGTCGGCTGCTACTCAAGGCAATCAGTTGCTACTCAAGGCAGTCGGCTACTCCTAGCATTTTGGTAACTAGGAGTACAATCCGAAATTTAACATTCCTACACTTAAACCAGCTTGTACTTCTCTTCAAAACAATTAAAAACATGCCGACGTAGTCACCCTACGTCCGTTACATAAATTCCTTATCTCGATTAACTTCAGAAACGCGAAATCGCTTGATTACGCCAATTCCTTGTCTTCACTTCTTCAAAGCTGTAAACATCATATTAATCGAAACCTTTAAGAAATCTTTACAAACACGTTATACCAACCCTATATGACTCCAAACCTTGGATAAAATCAACTAGAACTAATTCCATCTCTTACCTTTGCTAGTGACCAAAAATGACAGCAACAAGATCTCCTTAATTCCTTGGATTCAGCCTTTCATATTACATATATGGCTTTAGCTAGTGACAAGGAACAATTTTCGTTTAAGGAGCTCGTTGATTCGATGGAGGACCAAGGTAGTTTGCTAAGGTGAATGGAAATGGAACTGAGGAGAAATTGGAAGGGAACAAGAGGGAGAGCAATTGTGGCTGCCGACTTGGAGATGAAGGAGGATGATGACTCATGCCATTTCATTAAATGCACATTTATCCCATACTCATCTTAGCCTTTGACTTTATTTGACTCTTGACCATTTGACCATCAATTCCTTTTATTCCATCTATGTCCCTTATATTCTTTATATATCAGAATTTCATTTAATGCTTCCCTATCTCTTTAATCAATTCAGCCATTGACCATAGACCCCTTTTACTATTTGACTATTACTCCATTCATTCTACATATGTCCCATATATCATTTATAGATCAAATTCGCATATTTACTTAATCATTTCAAATGGTAATACTTTACAAATATGGGAAAATTACAGGAAATTGGGGATTTCACACTGTCTGCTTTGGCAGCCACACAAGTCCTTACGATTTTGTCGAGACGTGTTGGGAATACCTGGAATTTGCCACTCCCAAGTACTAATTGAAATGTACTTGTAATAAGTTAATATTAATAAAAGTATAAAATTTTATATTGTGGTTTATACTCCTATTTCATATTAATAATTGTGAATAAATTATTTTAATGGTATAAAGATTAATAGGTATCAAAAGTTCTAAGATGAACTTACACCAACACCAAATGCAAACCAAATAATTGTAATTGATCGAATGTGAATATGTGTTTTCAAAAAAAAAAGTTAGTTCGAAATTCACAATTTCGGACGTTAAAATGTTTTTATTGTCAAGGCCCAACCTCTTCATAGGCTGTTGGTTGGCTTCCTCTTGGCCTTTTTCCCTAGGTTTGCCTTGACTCACAACATACTGTCCACTTTAGCAGCCACACAGGCCCTCACAATTTTGTCGAGACATGCTGGGAATACCTGGAATTTGTCACTCCCAATTTGCGTCCGGAGCAACTAGAACCCTTAACCTCATTAAAGTTCAAGTCACTCCTAACCATTAGGCCACAAGCCCCTCATTATAAAATCTCAAAGGTACACTATAAAATCTTAGCTGAATTACATGTCAAGTAAGTAAACCTTCAATAATTATTGGGAAGCGTATCACGAAGGTACACTATAAAATCTCAAAAGTGTGCTCCTTTATCCGGAGTGGAAATCGCTTCAGATAATTTGTATGACAAATGATTGTAAAGGGGTGAGTTTACGCTCAGTAAGAAACATATGTAAAAGAGCATACTATGTCTCTATATGCAATTTTCCTGCTTGGCTCTATAATGTCATGTAAAACCATTATAAAGCATATATTATATATAAGTAAATCAAGTAATTCAAATACTTTTGATTTCTTTATTTCTTTGAAATCACATATACAGATATCTTTCAAATAACATGGAGACTATTAGCATTTCAACGGAATCATGCACTAGATAAATCTCATCAGGGATACAACAAATATATCTCGTAAGGGATAATCCTGAGAGATATCAAGTAAGTGGCGTACCCTCGTAGGAGCCAGGAATCCTCCCCTAGCCAAACATATAATAGAGACAAATTGGCCAAATGTCGATAGGCCACGATGAACACTAGTCAGGTCACATCTGTGGCACTGAAGACCGGACTAGGGCTCTTCAGTCAAGTACATATACAAATAGTGCATAATCATCAAGTACTTTATAGTCTCAAAACATTTGCCATATAACTTTTTGCAATAACAATCATACTTTCTTGAAATATGCTTTTAAAACCTCTTTCTCAAATGGGGCAATCGATTGGTTTTGTAGGGTAGTCGGCTGCTATTACATATCTTGATTTATCGAAATTATTTTCTTTTAAAATTTCGATATTTCGAAATTCTGAAAATACATGGGGCAGTCGATTGGTCCCATATAGTAGTCGACTGGTTTTGAAACAAAATACTTTTCGAGAAAAGGTAGTCAACTGGTCATATAGCAGTCAACTGTTTCGCAAACAGAATGTTCTGAAAACAAGGCAGTCGACTGGCTCCATAGGCAGTCGACTGGCTCAAATAGAATACTTTTCAAGTAAATAGCAGTCAACTGGCTCATATAGCAGTTGATTGGTTTGAAACAAAATGCTTTCTGGAAAATAGCAGTCGACTGGCTTATATAGCAGTCGGCTGGTTTGCATTGGTTTTCGAAAATATATGCTTTGGTTGTCTCTAGGCAGTCAGCTGCTACTTAAGGCAGTCGGCTGCTACTTAAGGCAGTCGGCTGCTACTTAAGGCAGTCGGATGCTACTTAAGATAGTCGGCTGCTCCTAGCCAAATTGGTACTAAGAGTAAAAACCCGAAATGTAACTTCTTGCACTTCAAATAAACTTTTACTTCTCCCAAAACAATTAAAACATGCGGACATAGCCACCCTACGTCCGTTACACATATTCCTTACCTTAATTCACTTCGGAACCGTAAATCACTTGGTTATATCGATTCTTTCCTTCACTTCTTCAAAGCTGCATAATTCATATTAATTAAAACCTTTAGCTTTCTTTCATTTTAACACCGTAGGTATACTATACCAACATCACATAACTCCAAATCATGTACAGAATTGAATGAATCAATTTCTTCTCTTACCTTTGTCAATAGCCACAATAATAGCAACTTAGATCTATTCAATTCCTTGGATTCACTCCACCAAACTTCAGGTATAGCTTAAGCTAGTGACAAGGATCAATTTTCGTTAAGTGAGCTTAATGATTTGGTGACAGGAAATGGGGGTTTCTCAAGGTGAATGGAAATGGAACTTAGGAGAAATTGAGGGAACT
Source organism: Heritiera fomes (assembly GCA_032173925.1). Lineage (NCBI taxonomy): Eukaryota > Viridiplantae > Streptophyta > Magnoliopsida > Malvales > Malvaceae > Heritiera > Heritiera fomes. The sequence goes on along the minus strand of JAPDPM010000001.1, from coordinate 18,121,064 downwards.
AGAGGAAGAGAGAATTGGGGCTATCGACTTGGAGAGGGAGAAGAAGATGACAAGGCCAAATTCATTTAATGCATAGTTATCCCTTTCATCAATTCATCACCTTGACTTTTGACCCCTTTGACCCTTTTTGACTATTCTATTAATTGGTCTTCTTTCTTCCATATGCCACATATCCTTAATTACCAAAAATCTTATATTTATTTCCACATAATTAACATCTTCAATTAATATAACAAAATTTCCTTATTCCATCTATATCCCATATATCATTCATACATCAAATTTTCATATTTATTTACATCATTTAAGCTGGAAACATTATTCAATTATGGGAATTTACATGAAATTGGGGGATTTCTCATTCTCCCCACCTTAAAGAATTTAGTCCTCCAAATTTGAATCGGGCTATCACGTAAACAATTCCGGATACTTTTCTTTCATTAAGCTCTCTAGCTCCCATGTAGCTTCTTCCATAGTATGGTATTGCTAGAGAATTTTAACTAATGGAATCGTCTTAGACCTCAACACTTTCTCCTTTCTATCTAAAATCCGAACTAGCTTCTCCACATAACTCATGTCTTCCTGAATCTCCGAGGGTTCATATTCTATGACATGAGACGAATCCGGATTATACTTCTGAAGCATGGACACATGAAATACATTATGCACTCTTGATAGCTCCGGAGGTAATGCCAACTTATATGCAACATCTCTAACTCGGTCCAAGACTTCAAATGGCCCAATGTAACGAGGACTAAGCTTACCTCTTTTCCTGAATCTCATAATTCCTTTGGAATGAGAAACTTTCAAAAACACAAAGTCTCCAACCAAAAACTCAAGTGTCTTCGTCGAGCATCCACATAACTCTTTTGTAGACTCTGAGCTGTATTAAGTCTTTGACAAATCAGCTTAACATCCTCAGAGGCTTGCTCGACTAAATCTGGAGCCAACAACTTGCGCTCGCCCACTTCTTCCCACCCAATCGGAGATTGACACCTTCTACCATATAAAGCTTCATATGGTGCCATCTCGATGCTTGAGTGATAACTATTATTGTAAGCAAACTCAACCAATGGCAGATGATCGTCCCATGAGCCTTTAAAGTCCAAAGCATAAGCTCTTAACATATCTTTGAGTGTCTGAATGGTGCACTCGGACTGACCATCAGTCTGCAGATGAAAAGCTGTGCTCAAGTTCAACTAAGATCCAATGGCTTCTTGAAAATGTTCCCAGAAATGAGAAGTGAACCTGGAATCTCTATCAGAGGTAATGGTCACTGGAACTCCGTGTAGTTTGACAACTTCTTTCACATACAAATCTGCCAAAGTACAAGTATATCCATAAACTTCATAGGTAGGAAGTGTGCGGACTTAGTCAGTCTGTCCATGATGACCCAAAAACCATCATGACTTATTCTAGTCCGAGGGAATCCCATAACGAAATCCATCGTAATGTGCTCCCACTTCCACATAGGTATAGGTAGCAGCTGAAGCAAACTTGCCGGTCGCTGGTGCTTTACCTTAATCTGTTGACATGTGAGACACTTCAACACAAATTCTGTTATGTCGCTCTTCATGCCAGTCCACCGATACACCTTGCGAAGATTATGATACATATTCGTATTTCCTGGATGCAACGTGTATTTAGTGGAATATGCTTCTATCAAAATCAGCTTCCTCAACTCCTTATCATTAGGAACACATATACGGGTATTAAACCTCAAAATTCCATCGTTACCAATATCAAATTCCGAGAGTATACCTGATTAAATCCAATACATAGCTTCAATACATTGATCATCTTCCTTCTGAGCAAGCCGAATTTTATCCATCAACTCCAACTCAATCATCAGACTAGCTATCATCTCAAATTGTTCATAAGGTGTAACATTTAGATTGAGGCTTGCAAATTGTTCTAGCAGCTCATATTCTCTTACCATCATGTACAACACTATGCTCATATGCTTACGACTCAGAGCATCTGCCACCACATTGGCCTTCCCCGGGTGGTACAAGATCTCACAATCATAATCTTTCAGAAGCTCAAGCCATCTCCTCTGTCTCATGTTCAATTCTCTTTGAAAGAACAAGTACTTTAGACTTTTATAATCCGTAAGAATCTAAAATTTCTCACCATACAAGTAATGCCTCCAAATCTTTAGGGCAAATACCACTGTAGCTAACTCCAAGTCGTGAGTTGGGTAGTTCTTTTCATGGTCCTTTAATTGTTGATAACCATATGCAACTACCTTATCATGCTGCATTAACACACATCCCAAACCTTGTCCTGAGACATCACTATACACCGAAAATCCTCCAGAACCACTAAGAATGGTGAGAATAGGTGCAGTCGTCAGCCTGTGCTTCAACTCTTGAAAGCTACGCTTACAAGCGTCGTTCCACTCATACTTCACTTCTTTGCACATTAAGCGCGTCATGGGAGCAGCTAACCTTGAGAAACCCTCCACAAATCTTCGATAATAGCCAGCTAGACCTAAGAAACTCCTAATTTCCGTCACTGTTTTCTGTCTCTCCCGTTAAACCATAGCTTCAATCTTTGCTGGATCAACCGAAACTCCATCTTTACTAATTACATGACCCAAAAAGGAGATTTGATCTAGCCAAAAATCACACTTACTTAGCTTGGCATACAATCCCCAATCTCTGAGGGTTTGCAGAACTATCTTCAGGTGTTGCTCATGCTCTTCTCAGGGTCTTGAGTACACCAGTATATCATCGATAAAGACAATGACAAACTGGTCTAAATACTGTTTGAAAACATCGTTCATTAAGTTCATAAACGCTGCGGGTGCATTTGTTAGACCAAATGGCATTACTAGGAATTCATAGTGACCATACCTCATCCTAAATGCCGTCTTAGGGATATCTTCACTCCGGATCTTCAATTGATGATATCCCGACCTCAAGTCTATCTTGGAAAAGACTTGTGCACCCTTAAGCTGATCAAAGAGATCGTCAATCCTAGGAAGAGGGTACTTATTCTTGATTGTCACCTTATTCAACCATCGGTAGTCGATATACAGCCTCATGCTGCCATCCTTCTTTCGGACAAACAGCACAGGAGCACCCCAAGGGGATACGCTGGGTCGTATGAATCCTTTGTCTATTAACTCCTGAAGCTACTTCTTAAGTTCTTCCAATTCTACTAGTGCCATCCGATAGGGTGATCTCGAAATGGGCTCAGTTCCCGGCGTCAAATCAATAGTAAACTCTATCTCCCTATCTGGAGGAAGTCCTAGAAGATCGTTCGAAAACACATCCAAAAAATCCCTGACTACTGGAATCTCATGGAGTCCGAGACGTTTCTTTTCTACGTCTACCACATAAGCTGTAAATCCTTCACATAGCAATACATACTTTCTATTAATTCCATTTACAATTAAGTTAATTAAGCAAACATACTTTTGCTTTAAGCATTGGCAAAATTTACAACATAGCTAACAGGAGAAGAGAAGGTCACACTTTTAGCATAACAATCTAATATCACATGATTCTTAGCTAACCAATCTATACCCAAAATAACATCAAATCCATACATATTTAATAGGATTAGGTCAGCTATTGATTCAATTTCTCCTACCCGTAGCTTACAACTACGATACATTATGTCCATCATTTGGGATTCCCTAAAGGGAGTACTTATTTGCAACAATTGTCCTAAACGCTCAAGCTCAATAGGTACTTTCAACGCAATCATAGGAGAAACAAAAGAGTGCGTGGAGCTTGGATCAAATAATGCAGTAACACTTATATTGAAGAGATAAATCTTACCTTTAATCACCTTAGACGAAGCATCGGCAGACTCTTCATCAATAGCAAATACTCGTCCCGAAGTCATAGCTTTCTTTCCCTTCTCTGTAGCTGTGGCCTTAAGCTGTGGTTGGGTGGTCTTTCCTAATTTTTCGGATGCTCTCAGATTCCTCTTGGGGCAATCTTTAATCATATGTCCCTGCTCACTACATCAAAAACAAGCCTCACTCGCTAACCGGCAAGGCTGTGATCCATGAAATTTCCCGTATTGTTCACATCTTTGCATTATACTCTTCGATGAGCTAGCAGTACTGCCTGCGAATATCGAGATCTCTCATCACTTATCTTGATCCCGGTAGGTCTAGGAGTCCTTGTACCATAATCATCATAACTCCCAAATTTAGTACATTTTCATATAACCTCTTAATTAAAACAAGAGTCATTTTCTTATAATTTATTTGCTTACTTATCGAAGCCCCTTCATAACGTTTACTTCTCCTATATGGATATCTATCACTAGAGGCTCTCTCGTCTGACTTCCGCTTCATCGGTTCTTTGCCTTTACCCTTGGCTCAAAAATCAATATGGTAAAACTCATAGTCCTGCTCACACAACTGAGCCTTACGGACTGCCTCTCGATAAGTGGTGATATCATAGGATACAACTTGGATCTGATAGGAGACTTCAATCCTTCTATAAACCGATAGATCTTATGTCCCTCACTCCTTAGGACCTTTGGATCGAATCTGCTCAAAGTAATGAACTTCGACTCATATTGATTAATTGACACTGTCCCCTGCGTCAAGTTCAAAAACTCAATCTTCAACCTAATCTGATCAGTGCGTGGGATGTACTGCTCAGTAAAGGCCTCTAAAAATCTATCCCATGTAACCTCAGCATGTCGAGCCTCCAAACTGGTCCGAGTGGACTGCCACCAATACTCTGTATCGTCCACTAATAGTTAAGTAGCCAAACCCACCTTCTCCCTTTCGGAACATGTCATATACTCGAAGCATTTAGTGACCGCCTTTACCTAATTCTCTGCGGCCAACAGATCTCTATCCCCCTTAAACTTAGGCGGATCCAGCTTCTTAAATTCTTTGATCAAAGTCATACTGCAATAAACTTTGGGATCCCGCCTTTCAGTAGCTGGGACTGGTGGGGGTAACTCTGTCTGTGTGGGTGGGGCCTGTATTGTAGGAGTAGGAGGAACAACAGGAGTAGCTGTTGTTGCACTAGTGGCCACAGTCGGAAAGTTCACCATAAACTGCATGAACATCATGGCCATATTCTCCATATGCTTCTCCATTTTAGCTAGCCTAGTATTCGGGATATGCAGTGGAAATGGAGGAAGAGACTGTGTTGGGGGCAGTTCTGTTCGACCCATTCCTCGTACTCTACCAGTACCCTTTCTATGTGAGCTCATTTTATCGATAAAATCACAAAATTGAACTATTCAGTATAACTATAAACAGTTATACTATTCATATGTATTCAGACAAGTACAGTACATTGGGGATATCTATTATTTCTAACCTAATGACACCGACAAATATCAGTCTAACTTGCTCTGATACCAATCTGTAACATCCTCATCACTACCACTTAACACATAATTTTTTCTTTCACATACAACTTGGTTAGACTCATTTGTCAATGTCATTCCTTCTTTCTTCTAATTATTAGTATTAATTTGCTCATCAATTTCAAGCGAAACATAATTATTATATTTATATGTCTATCATTCCAAAGCACAGAATCTTACACATTTTATATAACCTAAATCTCCAACATGATTATAGACATCACTGTAGCATCGTACTGTACAATAGCTGAATTACATGTCAAGTAAGTATACCTTCAATAATTATTGGGAAGCGTATCTCGAAGGTACATTATAAAATCTTAAAAGTGTGCTCCTTTATCCGAAGCAAAAATCACTTCAGATAATCTGTATGAAAAATGATTGTAAAGGGATGAGTTTACGCTCAGTAAGAAACATATGCAAAAGAGCATACTATGCCTCTATATGCAGTTTTCCTGCTTGGCTCTATAATGTCATGTAAAACCATTATAAAACATATATCATATACAAGTAAATCAAGTAATTCAAATACTTTCGATTTCTTTATTTCTTTGAAATCACATATACAAATATCTTTTAAATAATATGAAGACTATTAGCATTTCAACGGAATCATGCATTAGATAAATCTCATCAGGGATACAGCAAATATATCACATAAGGGATAATCCCGAGAGATATCAAGTAAGTGGCGTACCCTTGTAGGGGCTAGGAATCCTCCCCTAGCCAAACATATAACAGAGACAATTGGTCAAATGTCGATAGGCCATGATGAACACTAGTCAGGTGACATCTGTGGCAATAAGGACCGGACTAGGACTCCTCAGTCAAGTACATATACAGATAGTGCATGATCATCAAGTAGTTCATAGTCTCAAAACATTTGTCATATAACTTTTTCCAATGACAATCATACTTTCTTGAAATAGGCTTTAAAACCTCTTTCTCAAATGGGGCAGTCGACTGGTTTTGTAGGGCAGTAGGCTGCTATTACATATCTTGATTTATTGAAATTATTTTCTTTTAAAATTTTGATATTTCGAAATTCTGAAAATAAATAGGGCAGTCGACTGGTTTTGTAGGGCAGTAGGCTGCTATTACATATCTTGATTTATTGAAATTATTTTCTTTTAAAATTTTGATATTTCGAAATTCTGAAAATAAATAGGGCAGTCGACTGGTCCCATATAGTAGTCGACTGGTTTTGAAACAGAATACTTTCCAAGAAAAGGCAGTCGATTGTTCATATATAAACAGAATGCTTTTGAAAACAGGGCAGTCGACTGGCTCCATAGGCAGTCGGCTGGTTTCTCAAACAGAATACTTTTCAAGTAAATAACAGTTGACTGGTTTGAAACAAAATGCTTTTTGGAAAATAGCAGTTGACTGGCTTATATAGCAGTCGGCTGGTTTGCATTGATCTTCAAAAATCTACGCTTTGGTTGTCTTTAAGCAGTCGGCTGCTACTTAAGGCAGTCGGTCGCTCCTAGCCAAATTGGTACTAGTAGTAAAAACCTGAAATGTAACTTCCTGCACTTCAAATCAACTTTTACTTCTCCCAAAACAATTAAAACATGCGGACATAGCCATCCTACGTCCGTTACACATATTCCTTACCTCAATTCACTTCGGAACCGCAAATCACTTGGTTACACCGATTCTTTCCTTCACTTCTTCAAAGCTGCATAATTCATATTAATTGAAACCTTTAGCTTTCTTTCATTTTAACACCATAAGTATACTATACCAACATCACATAACTCCAAATCATGGACAGAATTGAATGAATCAATTTCTTCTCTTACCTTTGCCAATAGCCACAATAACAGCAACTTAGATCTCTTCAATTCCTTCAGATATTGCTTAAGCTAGTGACAAGGATCGATTTTCGTTAAGTGAGCTTAATGATTTGATGACGGGAAATACTGGTTTGTCAAGGTGAATGGAAATGGAACTTAGGAGAAATTGAGGGAACGAGAGGAAGAGAGAATTGGGGCTATCGACTTGGAGAGGGAGAAGAAGATGACAAGGCCTAATTCATTTAATGCATAGCTATCCCTTTCATCAATTCATCACCTTGACTTTTGACCCTTTTTGACTATTCTATTAATTGGTCCTCTTTCTTCCATATGCCACATATCCTTAATTACCAAAAATCTGATATTTATTTCCACATAATTAACATCTTCAATTAATAAAACAAAATTTCCTTATTCCATCTATATCCCATATATCATTCATACATCAAATTTTCATATTTATTTACATCATTTAAGCTGGAAATATTATACAATTATGGGAATTTACATGAAATTGGGGGATTTCACATCCCGGCACGTGCCGACAAAATCGTGGGGACCTGTGAGGCTGCTAAAGCGAACAGTACATTGTGAGTTAAGGCAAACCTAAGGCCAAGGGCTTAGGAGAAGCCAATCGACGGCCTATGAACGGGTTGGGCCTTGATAGTGGAAGGTTTTGTCTTGGCATTGACCTGGTTATACAGAAGCATGTGATTTTTTTTTAAAAATTAAGAATTGTGTTATGCTTGGCTATTGTATTTATCGTATATGAGATCAGCAGAAAAAAATAAAAATATATATAAATATCTTAGAAGGAAAGAAGACAACTATTATCCATCCTCATTTAATAAGCAGAATTCTTTCATAGTTGAACAATTAAAAATACAAGATTAAATAATAAGATATGAGATTAAGAAGAAAAATGCAAAATTTATAATTATAATAAGAGAGAGTTTTTTTAAATATCTGATATTTAATTTGATAAAAATAATAAATAAAAAATTTTTAAATAAAAAATACTTAATACTAATAATTTTAAAATTATTAATTTATTTACTTTCAATAAAATTTTTTAAGTATAAAAATTTTTAATTACTCAGAAACTGCATAAAGATTCGGACGATCTATAAATAAAATGGCTTAAAGCTTGCTATATAAAACAACCAGATGACCATGTAACCAAATCACCAGTCTTTGTGGATGGATCACTTGTCCACCCTAAACAAAGAAAACTAGAGGTGGCAAAAACTGGCTCGAGCTCGAAAACCCACTCGAGACAGAACCGAGATCAGCTCAAATTGACCAAAAAAAGTCAAAGGCCCGTAACCGAAAAAGCCCGAAACCGAAAAAACTCGAACCCGACATAACTCAAGCTTGATACGATCCGAAACTGAGACCAATCTGACCCGAAACCCGAAAAAAACCGAATTTATAACCCGAGAAAACCCGAATTATAATTATATAATTATTATTTAAAAATAAATAAATAATTGATACACTTTTTAAAGTTTAAAATTTTGAAAACAATTATTATTTATTATACAATTTTATCAATTATGTATTACCAGCAAAATAAATATTGAATCTTTTTAATTAAATTAAATTAAATTAATTTAGAACACTATAATATATGATATCAAATATTTTTTAATATCTTACATCTTGCATTTATAATAATCAGTATATTATTAATTTAACATTTGATTTTATTATAAAATTCATTTTAACATTTTATTATTTTTATTTTATAATAAAACTTTAATTTTAATACAATAATAAATCAAATACATAAAAAAATTATAGAATTTTAATATTTGTTTGAAACTTTGAATTTGATATTTTGTGCAACATATTAAAAATATTTTTAATAAAATTAAATTTAAACTATATTTTCTTAAAATTTTAAGAATAGAAATATATTGAATTTAGATTAAAAAAACCTAATCTTAAAACTAAAATTCAAGTTTTTAAGATTAGCAAAAGTTTAAGTAATTAAATTAAACAAAATAAGTATAATTGTTTTTATAAGCTTTGACATCATTGAAAGAGAAAATTATAAATCAAGCTAGTGATAATTTTATTTTAGTCTTAAAACAAAAAAATTAACAAACCAAGCTAGTGGTAATTAATTATTTATTATATTATAATAATTTATACATGAATAAACCAATTTGGTATCTTATAATAATGATTTGTATATTATATTATAATAATCTTTTAAGAATAAATTATGTAATCTCTTAGTGTCACGACCCGAAGGTTGCGATGGTACCTCTTACTTGTATGGATGCGTAGAATTTAGGGCTAATTTTTTTTTTGCTTTTCTATACTTGTTTTGTATAAGTGCAATGCAGTGAATTTTATTTCGGGACGTTAACTCCCTCGCCTATTTTTATCACTTTACCCAGGTTAATTACCTGCATAAAATTTACAAGTAATATCCAGCTCATGCTACCCACAATAGCAATTGATTATATTCTAGCATTACTATGACCAAGTTCACCATTATTCTTTCTTCTAATGAGTCTAAACTTTCATCATAACCTAAGTCCATTTCCAATTCATAACATTTCATCTTATGGTTTACATTTTCTTACTTGGTCACTTGTTTATGCTATTCAATCATATCCATAATCACGCAAAAATCAACAATTCTATAATTCTTTACTATAGTCTAAATGCTTTCCTCTATATTAAGTTACATCCCATCTAAGTACTGAATCAAAAAAAGCCTGAAATGATATATAATACAAAAGATGAGTATATATACCCAAAGTGCTCACAAAAGTCTCCTTGGAGAGTTGGGACTATATTTCAGGCTTGGGACTATTCTAAAAGCTCCGAAATACCCCCCCAACTCCATGCTCAATATGAAAAATTTAAATAGCATTTAATGAGCAAGGCTCAGTAAGTCATTTAGATAAGTGTAAAGTTAGAATTATACTGTTCTAATACATATGCATGATGTCATGTGAGGAGAATTTACTATCAATTATTCTTTTATTCATCATGTAGCATATGCTTGTTATATTCTCAAGCTCAATCAAACTATACCTCAACATGTAATGAGATGTCTAAGTCATGAAATCATGATATGACTTTTAACATATAACTATATATGAACTGATTGCAAATCCTGAAACATATAATACATATTCTTTTAAAACATGTTCAAAACATGCGAAAATATCAATACATCTCAGTTCCACCTTTAAGACATGCTTGAAGTATGTAAGCTTTTTCATTTCATGTCACATATACTTTTAAAGCATATTTCATATCATGTGTAATATCAAAATACGTTTCATATGCTATAAAGCTATATCGAGTTTAGAGTTCATTTCCGTTTTCAAAACCGTACTCTAAACTTCATTTCATGTCATATGTACTTTGAAACATATTTCATGTCATGTACAATATCAAATACATTTCATATGGCATAAAGCTATATCGAGTTTAGAGTTCATTTTTCTTTTAAAACGATACTCTAAACTTCATTTCATGTCATTTGTACTTTTGAAGCATATATTATGCCATGTACGATATCAAAATACATTTCGTATGCCATATGGCTATATCGAGTTTAGAGTTCATTTTCGTTTAAAACCATACTCTAAACTTCATTTCATATCGTTTGAGACTAGGCTAGATCCCTACTTCACTATCAATAAAGACTTAGATCACTGTAGCTAGCAGTGAAGAGTCATATCATCGTCCCCTAGAAACCACTAGGGCGTTTTCTATGGCCATAGACCTCATATCTCTCAGCCCCACTGATCAGGTGAGACTGAGCCCTGTCCACGACTATTGTCGGACAAGCATCTATGCCTAATGAGTAATCTCCAATTAGGCAACTTCCACTATGCTTTATTGAATTTAACTCTCTTAGGGTGCCTATAGTCTCATAAAATATTTAACTTTTCTTATGAAAATAATGCAATGTACGTAATATTTTTCTTTAAGATCATTTACATATATACGTACATATGCGTATACTATAAATTCATTTTTTTCAAAACCATTTAAGCATCCAAGTATTCTTGTAAACATAATAAGAATAAATCATTTTGAGTTTCATGTAGAGTACTAAGGCATGCTTAATGGCAATAAAATTCAAATAGATGAAATGAAAACAATACAATGTAATACTCATGAAATGCATGAATGTTTATCGTTCCATCTAGTGATGCCTATATGTCAATACCATATCGATTCATTTTCTTTTAACACTGTATCACTATGGTATCTTATCGAGCTTATCATTGTACCTGCATTTCATTTCGTTAAATTGAGTCTCTAGATACTCAAATCATTTCATCATTAGATTTCAACCTATACAGGATAATCCTACTTCCACGTTATATAAACGTCTTACCACTATTGAGTTTGGCGTTTAGTTGCTAAGCTTTGCCGAGCTTGAAATCACCGCCTTAACATTGAGCTACCGACTTCCTCAAATCAAAATACTAGGCGAGTACCCTCGGGTTTTAGCTAGATTTGTGTTTGTCCCCTTTTCGTCGCGCTACACCTTCAGCACCATAAATTGACTCAATACCGTCTAAATAGAGTTTCATATACTTAAAATTTCAATGCCAATTATTTACTTTAATTATTAATATCTATACCAAAGCTTAGCCTAAGTAAAATCATTTACCTTATTTCCTTCCTTTTCTTTCTTTTCTATTCTTTTCTTTCTTGTTTTAGAAATATATATATATATAAATATATATATATATATATATATATATATATATATATATGTTCTGATTTTTAGCCCTTGAGATTCAATATTGTTTCAACAGCCAAAAATATATACCTTTCAAATAGCCACCATAACTTCACTCAAATTAGCCCTTAGTAGCCTTCAACAATGTTTGATTCGGAATAGACCTACAACAGCCCCAAATTCTCCATTGTTACCATGGTTCACTGTTGAGGTTTCTTCCTTGAAACCAGTCACGATCACTTCCTTTTCCAAACCTATTCGGGCACCAAAAGAGTGCTCACTCAGCCTTCCCAAGACTCCCTTGCATATTGCTTACAACCAGTCACCAACCCAACTTCTAAACTCAGCCCCTTAGCATAACATCCCAGCCACTGCTGTATCTCACCAAGCTCCTTTCTCTTTATAGCATTCACCGAGGAAAAAGGTTCCTGATCAGTTCTGATTTTTGGGTGCTTGGTTCAGCCCCAAACAGCCACAAAACAAATGCTAATAATCAGTCGAGAACCACCCCTATAATGCCTCTGTTTCGACACTTACAAACCCACTCATTTCAGCCACTAATAATGCCTCCAAAAACCCAACCTTCTTCGACCCTAATCAATGCCTAACACCCTTGCTCAACAGTTTCTTCTTCCTTTATTCTTCTTCTCTAGTTGATCAACGCATAACTCCTTCTCAGGCCTCATCTCTTACTGTCTTCCTTCACTTTTTTTTTCTCCTTCACTGCATTTTTGTTCAGTACTTATTTTCAGCAGCCAAAGGTTAGCTCCCAAATTGCCAAGATTCAACCAAAATGGTCTTGTCGAGAACCTTGTGAGCAACCATGTACGTGCCCTGTCCAGCCCTTGATTTGGTGTCCCGATTAGCACCAAAAGCTCCCTTGTTTACAGCTGCTAACCAGCTCCACGTAGCCACCCTTTTTCAGCTCCCATTTCGGCTTGTTTCAGCATCTACAACTGATTGTAAACTCAGCCAACTCACCTGTGGATGCCCTATTTCCAGCCACTGCCTTAATAGCCCTTCGGCACCGATAAAACCCTTGCACATAGCCTCTAATGAAGCCCCTGATCAGGCGTCCACTTAACTAAAACCAAGCCACGATCAGCCTCCCTGTAGCCCCTATTTTAGTACCCAGTAACTACCCCAATGGCCTCCCGTATCTCCTTATTTACTGCCTGAATAGAGCCCTTAAACACCCACCATGAGTCGAGCCTCAGGCCATCTCTTGACAGCCTTTAACAGCCCAAAAAAATGCCTTCTTTCGACCATTGCTTCAGGCTACTTACAGCCTCATTTAAACCTCCAAAAAGCCAACCAATTAGCTCTATTCTAGTTTCAGTTTACAGCCCATAGTAGCCTTAGAAAATAGCTTACTTCCAGTTTGACAAATGCCACTTAACTTCAGCCTATAACCAAAGACAAATAGCTGCACCGATCCAACCATTCCAGCTACTGTGTCCATACCAACGTAGCTTGAAATGTCTCGCACGATATCCCCCTGTTTGCAGCCTTCTTCTTCGCGTCACTGTTACTTCTTCATTTAAGATTTTCTTCAATTTCTTCTCTTTGTTGTTTTTTTTTTATCATTTTCTTTTTAGCTCTCTCCCTCTCCTGATGCGTTTCTGTTTCCTTTAAATCGAGGCTCTCTCACCTCGTCTTGCTTCCTTTCCTTATTTTCTTTTCCTTTCAAATTTTGTCAGCTCTCTCACGTCTCTCCTCTGTCGTTTTCCATCTATTTTTTCTATGTTTCTTTTCTCTCTCTATTTTTTTTTTATGGTTTTAAAGTACAAGGTCAGGCAGCATAGGTCTGCCTTAGTTGCAGACTTGCTGACTGAATGATTTTAGTGGGATTTTTCCCACCAAATCATCCACCTTTACGTTATATATTATATATATATATATATATATATATTCATTTTCTATATATATATATATATATTCATTATACTATATATATATATTAATTTTTTTAATTATATTACATTTATCATTTATTTATCATATATATATATTTTTTAAAACTATTTCACTTTTAAAACTTTTATTTTTCTTTTATAACTTTTACAATATATTACTCGGATTATACATGTTATGTAACATATATTTATTTATTTATTTATTTTGTTTATTCATTTCATTTTGCATGTCTTTATGTACGTACATTAATACGCATGCATGTATGCACGTTGCATGTATGAGTTGGCACATGTGTATACGTAAACATATGTGTGAAATCCACGTACTCCATTCATATTGGTTTAACATACATCGCATAGACAACGTACGTGCACGTTTAACGCAATTCACGATTGTTGTTATCGAAGACTTCATTTCGATAATTTCGAAACCCTGTTCAAATATTTGAAATTCACAATTACCTTATTGCATTTACAAGCACTTATAGGTACACATTGGGTACATGATTGGCTTGAAGAAAAATTGTAGTTCTAACATTCTTCCCACCTTAGAAAATTTGGTACTCCAAATTTCTCTAGGTTATCTAAAGATAGGTGAGGATACTTCTATTTCATTAAACTTTCTAGTTCCCATGTAGTTTCTTTTAAGGAGTGATGTTGCCAAAGTACTTTTACTAAGGTCATTATCTTGGACTTCAATACCTTATCCTTTCGTTCCAAACTCTAAATTGGCTCCTCAATATAACTTAAGTCTGCACTAATCTCCAAAGGTTCATATTCAATCATGTGGGAGGAATTCAGATGATACTTCCTAAGCATCGACATGTGAAAGACGTTGTGCACACCATCGATAACTAGGGTGGAAGTGCTAGTTGGTATGCCACGTCACCCACTTCCTCTAGTATTTCAAATGGTCCAATGTGTTGAGTACTTAACTTCCCTTCTTTTCCAAATATCATTTTGTCTTTAGATGGAAAGATCTTTAAGGATACTTTATCTCCAACCTGGAACTCCAAGTGTCTCCTTCGATTATCAGCATGACTAGTCTATCTACTCTGAATTATCCTTAACTAATCACACATCGACTTTACATTTTCAGCAGTTTTCTCTATTTCCCCGACATACATCTCTGCTTGGGCACAGAGTGAATCGATAGCCTTTATAGCTAAAAGTTATGCAGACTTAGTCAATCTGTCAATAATCACCCAAATGGCGTCATGGTTTCTTCGGATTCTTTACTATCCCACAATCATCATTTCACAGTTTAGCTAAAATTGCACTTTATTTGCAGACTTTAATATCAATCATCACTTACGGTGAATGAGACATTAGGTAATAATTTTTCCTGACATCTCTTTTCATATAACATTACCATTACATCCCTTATTCTTATAGTACATGTAATATCACTAAATTTTAGGATGTACTTGAGGATGTAATTTTTCCACAATCAAATTCTGTAATTGAATTTATCAAAATACTAATTCCGTCTCCACATTACTTATGCAATTTCACAGTTCCAATATATATACATATATGCATATATATATATATATATATATCCATTTACATAACTGACAGTACTTCATTTATTCACTCCTCTGAATATAACTAATTTTTGTCTGTTAAGTTTGGCTCGATCTTATATCTAGCCATAACCACATGATAATCAGAGGAAATTACATACAATCTTAGGTTTGGAAACTACCTCATAATTCGTGTTCCCTTATCATCATATGATTTGTCTTTTAATACATTTTCATCTTTTCACATTTATTACTTTCATTGCTTTTCCAAATGGTATAGTACTCTTCCATTAAAAATCTTTTAATAATTTCGAATACTATACTCATACATATTCATTCGCTACCACTTAATTTTCTTATATGTATGTATCATATCAGTAAAGCAACCAATTCCACAACTCCTCAACAAATCATTTATATTATTCGAGTAAACTTCGTAATTTTTGTACCCTAATAACTATATCTTAATCTTACTCACTTAGCAATAACCTTTTTTTAAACAAACCAATATTCACTTTATCATTCGAGACCACACGTCTCTACAAAGATACTGTTCAGTTAAAACTCATATTTACTTAACTTGATAACAAAATTCTCAATTTCTAGAAGTTTGTGGAATTATTTAAGGATGCTACTTATATTCTTCAAATAAATATACATATTCACATCTCGTGGTTTCATGCCATTATAATTTTTTCTATATGTGATTGAAATATTTCATTCATTAAATTCACAAACGTCACGAGATATTTCATAAATCTCTTAAGTACCACAAAGGACTCGTAAAAGTTATACCGAGTTCTGAACATCACCTTATAAACACTTATCTGTAAACTCTTGTTCAAAGATTGATATTGAAACTCTACAAATACCATTAAGTGGATCAAGTAAAACATCAACTTTGAACAATAACTTATTCATTCTCAATAATAATACTATCGAGTACTTGAAATTTTAGTACACAATCATAAGCTATGCTTGTTCTTTCAAACCATATCATCTGTGTTTCCACCACTTAGTAGTCTTCTTTACTTTGTTATCATTTAATTTCTATATATATAAAAACACATGCATTTAGAACAGTATTCTGCACTTACTGAGCACTTAACAATCAGGCAATTACAGTACTATGAGATGTAGACCATTCTAACTCATCTCCACTGACATGCACTAGACAATCTCGGCTCTGATACCACTAAATCTGTTACGACCCGAAGGTTGCGACGGTACTTTTTACTTATACGGATGCGTAAAATTTAGGGCTAATTTTTTTTTTTGCTTTTCTATACTTGTTTTATATAAGTGCAATGCAGTGAATTTTATTTCGAGACGTTAACTCTCTTGCCTATTTTTATCACTTTACCTAGGTTAATTACCTGCATAAAATTCACAAGTAATATCCAGCTCATGCTTCCCACAATAGCAGTTGATTATATTCTAGCATTACTATGACCAAGTTCACCATTATTCTTTCTTCTAATGAGTCTAAACTTTCTTCATAACCTAAGTTCATTTCCAATTCATAACATTTCATCTTATGGTTTACATTTTCTTACTTGGTCACTTGTTCATGCTATTCAAATCATATCCATAATCATGCAAAAATCAACAATTCTATAATTCTTTACTATAGTCTATATGCTGTCCTCTGTATTAGGTTACATCCCATCTAAGTACTGAATCAAAAACAGCCTGAATTGATATATAATACAAAAGATGAGTATATATACCCAAAGTGCTCACAAAAGTCTCCTTGAAGAGTTTGGACTATATTTGAGGCCTGGGACTATTCGGAAAGCTCCGAAATACTCCCCCAACTCCATGTTCAATCTGAAAAATTTAAATAGCGTTTAACGAGCAAGGCTCAGTAAGTCATTTATATAAGTGCAGAGTTAGAATTATACTGTTCTAATACATATGCATGATGTCATGTGAGGAGAATTTACTATCAATTATTCTTTTATTCATCATGTAGCATATGCTTGTTATATTCTCAAGCTCAATCCAACTATACCTCAACATGCCATGAGATGTCTAAGTCATGAAATCATGATATGACTTTTAACATATAACTATATATGAAGTGATTACAAATCTTGAAACATATAATACATATTCTTTTAAAACATGTTCAAAACATGCGAAAATATCAATACACCTCAGTTTTACCTTTAAAACATGCTTGAAGTATGTAAGCTTTTTCATTTCATGTCACATATACTTTTGAAGCATATTTTATATCATATGCAATATCAAAATACGTTTCATATGCTATAAGGCTATATCCAGTTTAGAGATCATTTCCGTTTTCAAAACCGTACTCTAAACTTCATTTCATGTCACATGTACTTTTAAAACATATTTCATATCATGTACATTATCAAATACATTTCATATGGCATAAAGCTATATCAAGTTTAGAGTTCATTTTTCTTTTAAAACCATACTCTAAACTTCATTTCATGTCATTTGTACTTTTGAAGCATATATTATGCCATGTACGTTATCAAAATACATTTCGTATGCCATATGGCTATATCGAGTTTAGAGTTCATTTTCGTTTAAAACCATACTCTAAACTTCATTTCATATCGTTTGAGACTAGGCTAGATCCCTACTTCACTATCAATAAAGACTTAGATCACTGTAGCTAGCAGTGAAGAATCATATCATCGTCCCCTAGAAACCACTAGGGTGCTATCTATGGCCATAGACTTCATGTTTCTCAGCCCTACTGATCAAGTGAGACTGAGCCCTGTCCACGACTATTGTCGGACAAGCACCTATGCCTAATGAGTAATCTCCAATTAGGCAGCTTCCATTATGCTTTATTGAATTTAACTCTCTTAGGGTGCCCATAGTCTCATAAAATATTTAACTTTTCTTATGAAAATAATGCAATGTACGTAATACTTTTCTTTAAGATCATTTACATATATACGTACATATGCGTATACTATAAATTCATTCTTTTCAAAACCATTTAAGCATCCAAGTATTCTTATAAACATGATAAGAATAAATCATTTCGAGTTTCATGTATAGTACTAAGGCATGCTTAATGGCGATAAAATTCACGTAGATGAAACGAAAACAATACAATGTAATACTCATGAAATGCATGAATGCTTATCGTTCCATCTAGTGATGCCTATATGTCAATACCATGTCGATTCATTTTCTTTTAACACTGCATCAATATGGTACCTTATCGAGCTTATCATTGTACCTTCATTTCATTTCGTTAAATCGAGTCTCTAGATACTCAAATCATTTTATCATTAGATATCAACCTATACAGGATAATCCTACTTCTATATTATATAAACGTCTTACCACTATTGAGTTTGGCGTTTAGTCGCTAAGCTTTGCCGAGCTTGAAATCACCGCCTTAACATTGAGCTACTGACTTCCTCAAATTGAAATACTAGGCGAGTGGCCCCGGGTTTTAGCTAGATTCGTGTTTGTCGCCTTTTCGTCGCGCTACACCTTCAACACCATAAATTGACTCAATACCGTCTAAATAGAGTTTCATATACTTAAAATTTCAATGCCAATTATTTACTTTAATTATTAATATCTATACCAAAGCATAGCCTAAGTAAAATCATTTACCTTATTTCCTTCCTTTTTTTTCTTTTTTATTCTTTTCTTTCTTGTTTTAGAAATATATATATATATATATATATATATATGTTCTGATTTTTAGCCCTTGATATTCAATATTGTTTCAACAGCCAAAAATATATACCTTTCAAATAGCCACCATAACTTCACTCAAATTAGCCCTTAGTAGCCTTCAACAATGTTTGATTCAGAATGGACCTTCAACAGCCCCAAATTCTCCATTGTTACCGTGGTTCACTGTTGCGGTTTCTTCCTTGAAACCAGTCACGATCACTTCCTTTTCCAAACCTATTCGGGCACCAAAAGTGTGAAATCCCCAATTTCAGGAAATTCCTCCATAATTATAAAGTATGTTAGCTTAAATAAAAATAAGTAGATATGAGAATTATGAAGTATGAAGGATGTATGAAACATGGAAGAAGTAATGAGATGAAAGATTAAATAGTCAAGGAAATTAAATTGATGTTATAAGAATAATGGAGGTATGAGCAAAGAATTAATATCAGATTTTCATAATTTAATGAATATGAAGTTTAATGTATGAGTGATGTATGCATGATGTATGGAAGAAATAAGGAAGTGAATGTCAATTAGTCAAATGATTTAATGTTGATATCAGAAAAATATTAAAAGTATGAGACAAGAAACAAAATCAGATTTTTGATTGGTTAATTAAACATATGTGGCTTATGCATGAATGGAAGAATGGAAGAAGAGGGATTTAATGGGTCAAATGGTCAAGAGTCAAGGGAAGGGTCAAAGGCTGAGATTAACTAAGGGGATAAGAAGCAATTAATGAAGATTGCATGACTCACCATCCTCATCATCATCACCCCACGGCAGCAACTCTTCTAGCCCTCTCCCTCGTGTTCTCCAAGTTTCCATAAGTTTTCTTCCATAGCTACCTTGACAAACACTCTTGTTTAGTAACTAAATCGCTAAGCTTATTAGACGAAAAACGATCCTTATCACTAGACTAGATGATATCCGGAGTTTGGTGAATTAATTCCAAGTATTGGAGGAGATCTCAAGATTTGAAGTTTTGGTCTCTAGTGAAGGTAAGAGAAGAAGATGATTTTTACAATTTGGTTCATGATATGAAGTTGTTTTGAGTTAGTATAGCATATGTATGTGGTTTGATTTAAGGTTTGATATGATTTATGATTACAGCTTTGAAGGAGTGAAAAGCTAGGGTAGACGCGCCAAGTGATTTCGCGTTCCCGAAGGATTCAAGGTAAGGAAATTATGTAACGGACGTAAGGCGGCTATGTCCGCATGTTTTATGATATGTGCATGTGATTTGGAGAGAAATACCAGCTGTTTCTATGCAGGAAAAGATGCATTTTCGGACTTGTCTCCTAGTACCAATTAGGCTAGGGGCAGCCGACTGCCTTAGAGGGAAGTCGACTGCCTAGAGACAACCAAAACGTCGTTTTCGAAAACCGATGCAAACCAGTCGACTGCTATGTAAGCCAGTCGACTGCTATTTACCCAGTAAGCATTCTGTTTCAAACCAGTCGACTGCTATATGGGCCAGTCGACTGCTATTTTCCAAAATGCATTCTGTTTGAAAACCAGTCGACTGCCTATTAGACCAGTCGACTGCTAATTTTGAAGAAGCATTCTGTTTTAAAAACAGTCGACTGCTATATGGACCAGTCGACTGCTATTTCTTAAGAAGCATTCTGTTTGAAAACCAGTCGACTGCTATATGGACCAGTCGACTGCCCTTATATGTTTTCGAAGATGAAAATATCGAAATTTTAAATAAAAATAATTTCGATAAATGAAAGTATGAAGCAGCAGCCGACTGCCCTATTAAGCCAGTCGACTGCCCTGTTTTGAAAAGAGGCTTTTTAACTTATTTTCAGAAAGTATGAAATGTCATGGCTAGAAGCTACATGGCATATGTTTTGAGATTATGCACTTTCATGTTTCTAGTAGGGGCTCTGATCAAGTCCTGAAATGATGTATGTTAAGGGCTGAGGACCATAAGTCAGGCCTCAGTTGCTACAGGGGACACCTGACTAGTGTTAACTGTAGCCACCCGCAGTTGGCCAATCTGTTTATGTTTCATGTTTGGCTAAAGGAGAATTCCTGGCCCTACGGGGTACGCCACATGATTATGATGATGATGATGATGCAATGCATAACTCCACAAAAGTATGAATAGTTTTTATGTTATCGAAAACTATATGTATATGCGATTTCTAAGAATAAAGAAATCGAAAGTACTTGGTTTACTTGTACAAGAAGTTTTAAAAGAAGTATATGAAGTATGTTTTCAAGCAAGTATAAGATGTTTTAAGAAAAGCATGTATGTATGTAAATGATATTTCAAAGAAGTATTTGAAATATGTTTTGAAGAAGTACACGAAACATGCTATGTTATAAAAGCATGTAAAGTATGTTTTAAAGTAAAGAAGCAAGTTTATGAAGTATGATGTTTTGAAGTATGTTATAAAGCATGATGTTTTAAAGAAAGTATAAGAAGAAGAAGTATGGTGCATGTTTATATGTATGCTATATTATAAAAGAAGCATACAAAGTATGATTTGAAGCATGATGTTTTCTAGAAAGTATGTTTGCCTATACCATCTGAAAGAAATATGCATGGTTGCAAACAATGCATGAAAGAGGTTTATGATGCATACTTTATAATGCTTTACATGACATTATAGAGCCAAGTAGGAAAAACTACATATAGAGGCATAGCACGCTCTTTTACATATTTTTCTTACTGAGCGTAAACTCACCCTTTTACGAACATTTTTCATACAGACTATCTGAAGTAATCCCTCGCTCTCGATAGAAGAGTTTACGAGTGGATCTTGAAAGTTTACCTTCGAAAGACGCTTCCCAAGTAATATAGAAGGTATACTTATGTAATTATGCAAAGTAAATTGTAATTCAGTAATGGTACAGTACAACTAACATTAATGTATGTAAGATGTCGGGGATTTAAGTTAAGACGATGTATGAGATCTTGGGGAAATGGATGATACATATATACATGTATCATTAGTCTGTTTTATTGAAATTGAATTAATTATATTGAGCCGTTAGATAGTAAGCCTATTTCAAGAAAAGTATGATTGACATTGACAAGCAAATCTAACCAAGTTAAGGGAAAAAGGATAAAAGATGAATAAGAAATGTATGGTGACTGGGACGCCACAGAGTGGTATCAGAGCAATTAGATTGAGGTTTGTCAGTGTCGATAAGTTAGAAGTAGAGTATATCCCCAATTATACTGTACTTGTCTGAATACATATACGATGTATAACTGTTTGAAGTTATACTAAATAGCTCATCTTTGTGATTTTATCAACAGAATGAGCTCAAGTAGAAGTGGTGTTGAGAAAGGAAGAGGAAGGGGTTATGTAGAACAGTCCCCAACACAGTCTCCTCAACCATCTCCACCGCACAGCCCGAACACTAGGTTAGTGAAGATGGAGAAGCATGTGGAGAATATGACCACTATGTTTACGCAGTTTATGGCGAACTTTCCAAATGTGGTCACAAGTGTACCATTCGCTATTCCTATAGTACCACCACCATCAGTACAGACAGAGTTACCCCCACCAGTCCCAGTTATTGAAAGGAGGAATCTCACAGCTTATTGCAGTATGACCTTAATTAAGGAATATAAGAAGCTGGATTCGCCTAAGTTTAAGGGGGATAAGGACACGTTGGCCGCAGTAAATTGGGTGAAGGCGGTCACTAGATCTTTCGAGTATATGTTATGTTCCGAAAAGGAAAAGGTGGGTTTAGCTGTTTATCTATTAGTGAATGATGCAAAGTATTGGTGGCAGTCCACTCAGGCCTTTTTGGAAGCCCAACATGTTGAGGTTATGTGGGATAAATTTTTAGAAGCCTTTACTGAGCAGTACATCCCACGCATCGATCAGATTAGATTAAAGATTGAATTTTTGAAATTGACTCAAGGAACAATGTCAGTTAATCAATATGAGTCGAAGTTTATTTCTCTAAGTGGATTCGATCGAGAGACCATCAGGAGTGAAGGATATAAGATATACCGATTTATAGAAGGACTGAAGTCTCCTATCAAATCCAAGTTGTATATTATGGGTATCACTACTTATAATGAGACAATCCGTAAGGCTCAGTTGTGTGAGCAGGACTATGAGCTTCATCAAACTGAATTCCGAGCCCAAGGTAAAGGTAAGAAATCGATAAAGCGGAAGTCAGAAAGGAAAACATCGAAAGATGGATGCTCATCTGGGAGATGTAGGCCATATGAAAGAGCCTCAATAGGTAAGCAAGTCAATTATAAGAAAATGATTATTAATTAAATTTAATGGTTATGTGGAATATATATTGAGTTGGGAGTATTATGATGATTATGGTACAGGGAATCCTAGAGCTACTGGGATCAAGATAAATGATGATAGATTCCGACCTTCAGCTAGTAGTATCGTTAGCTCACCTAAGAGAACAAGACAAAGGTGTGAACATTGCAGAAAGTTTCACAGAGCACAGCCATGCCGGTTGGCAAGTGGCACATGTTTCAGATGTGGTGAACAGGGACATATGATCAGAGATTGTCCCAAGAGGGACTTGAGGACATTCGAGGAATCTGAGGAGACCTCTCAACCACAACGCAAGGCCACTGCTGAAGAGAAGGGAAAGACACCTGTTAACTATGATGTAAATGTTGAAGATGTCTAATGCAAAAGTATGTTGTATGATCTGACTAAATTGTAAAGAAAGTTAATAGAAAGTATGTATGGTTATATGAAGGATTTTTTTTTTTTTGCTTACGATGTTGAGATAGTAAAGAAAAGTTCCAAACTTAATGAAATACAATAATTGATGAGAAATGATAGTTGGAATTCTGAAGTACTCTTTGGTACAAAGTTTTACGGTATATAGTGATATGTGAAAGGAGTTTAAATAAGAATGATGATTGACTTTTATTAGTCTACTTTCCTTAAATGTTTTATTCTATGAAAGCAGTACTCTGACAAGAATATGAATTAATATGAGAGATGAGTTATCTCAACGACGGTAATTATTCTCTATAGTCGCATCTAGGGACCGAAACACGACAGGTGCTCTAAAGTACCTTCCATACTCTACTCGGTTACCTAGCCGACTATAGTATCTTTCCTGGTTGATCCCTAGAGTACCATAGGGAAATGAAGATGTTCATTTATAGGCATGTTTGATGCTATGAGAAGAGGACATTTTGGATATGAATTAAAAGAACTATGCTAATAGTTTAAAATGTGATCAGTATATGGGTATTAAAAGAGCAAGAAGAAAGAAATTATAGAAAGCCATTGTGATGGCAAATGCTATGAGTCAGAAGCATGAGAGAATAATGGTTCATATGATGACAAGAAAGTAAGAAGTTACTTGAGAAATTCCAAGCCTTAAGCTAAATGTTATGCTTTCAAGGTAAATTGGGAATGATGACTAGTATAATGATTAAGCCAGAATTGATGAACGGATCTGCTAAATCAGCCCACTTCCTACTTAAGAAGTCTATGGACGCACTTAGTGCTTTGGCAGAAATGTAGATGAAAGAACGTCATTAGACTAAGTGGAGTTCCAATGAGCAATTTCATGTGATAGAGATTTCAGGTTCAATTCTCATTTAAGGAGATTAGCAAGGAACCATGGAATCTCAGTTGAAAATTTTGCACAGCTTTTCGTCCGCAGACTGATGAGCAGTCCGAGCGCATGATTTAGACGCTCGAGGACATGTGAAGAGTTGATGCTATGTATTTTAAAGGCTCATGGGACGACCATCTGCCATTGACTGAGTTTACTTATGATAATAGCTATTATACAAGTATCGGGGTGACACTGTATGAAATGTTATAAGAATAGAAAGTGTCAACATTTCGAAAGTATAATCCAGAATTCATCTTATGTGATAAAAGGTGAAACCTTAGAAGTTTAGAAAGACATAAGTCATGTGAGAAAAGCCATTTGGGATTTTGGACGGAAAAGATACGGTATAGAAGTCTATGATGATCCCATTAGTTAAAGATTATTGACAATACCACATCATGGAAAAAGCTACATGAAGCTAAATAGCCTAATGAAGGAAGAGTATCCGGAACCATTTGAGATATGACCTGATTTGAATTTGGAGGACCAAATTCTCTAAGGTGGGGAGAATGTGAAATCCCCAATTTCAGGAAATTCCTCCATAATTGTAAAGTATGTTAGCTTAAATAAAAATAAGTAGATATGGGAATTATGAAGTATGAAGGATGTATGAAACATGGAAGAAGTAATGAGATGAAAGATTAAATAGTCAAGGAAATTAAATTGATGTTATAAGAATAATGGAGGTATGAGCAAAGAATTAATATCAGATTTTCATAATTTAACGAATATGAAGTTTAATGTATGAGTGATGTATGCATGATGTATGGAAGAAATAAGGAAGTGAATGTCAATTAGTCAAATGATTTAATGTTGATATCAGAAAAATATTAAGAGTATGAGACAAGAAACAAAATCAGATTTTTGATTGGTTAATTAAACATATGTGGCTTATGCATGAATGGAAGAATGGAAGAAGAGGGATTTAATGGGTCAAATGGTCAAGAGTCAAGGGAAGGGTCAAAGGCTGAGATTAACTAAGGGGATAAGAAGCAATTAATGAAGATTGCATGACTCACCATCCTCATCATCATCACCCCACGACAGCAACTCTTCTAGCCCTCTCCCTCGTGTTCTCCAAGTTTCCATAAGTTTTCTTTCATAGCTACCTTGACAAACACTCTTGTTTAGTAACTAAATCGCTAAGCTTATTAGACGAAAAACGATCCTTATCACTAGACTAGATGATATCCGGAGTTTGGTGAATTAATTCCAAGTATTGGAGGAGATCTCAAGATTTGAAGTTTTGGTCTCTAGTGAAGGTAAGAGAAGAAGATGATTTTTACAATTTGGTTCATGATATGAAGTTGTTTTGAGTTAGTATAGCATATGTATGTGGTTTGATTTAAGGTTTGATATGATTTATGATTACAGCTTTGAAGGAGTGAAAAGCTAGGGTAGACGCGCCAAGTGATTTCGCGTTCCCGAAGGATTCAAGGTAAGGAAATTATGTAACGGACGTAAGGCGGCTATGTCCGCATGTTTTATGATATGTGCATGTGATTTGGAGAGAAATACCAGCTGTTTCTATGCAGGAAAAGATGCATTTTCGGACTTGTCTCCTAGTACCAATTAGGCTAGGGGCAGCCGACTGCCTTAGAGGGAAGTCGACTGCCTAGAGACAACCAAAACGTCGTTTTCGAAAACCGATGCAAACCAGTCGACTGCTATGTAAGCCAGTCGACTGCTATTTACCCAGTAAGCATTCTGTTTCAAACCAGTCGACTGCTATATGGGCCAGTCGACTGCTATTTTCCAAAATGCATTCTGTTTGAAAACCAGTCGACTGCCTATTAGACCAGTCGATTGCTAATTTTGAAGAAGCATTCTGTTTTAAAAACAGTCGACTGCTATATGGACCAGTCGACTGCTATTTCTTAAGAAGCATTCTGTTTGAAAACCAGTCGACTGCTATATGGACCAGTCGACTGCCCTTATATGTTTTCGAAGATGAAAATATCGAAATTTTAAATAAAAATAATTTCGATAAATGAAAGTATGAAGCAGCAGCCGACTGCCCTATTAAGCCAGTCGACTGCCCTGTTTTGAAAAGAGGCTTTCTAACTTATTTTCAGAAAGTATGAAATGTCATGGCTAGAAGCTACATGGCATATGTTTTGAGATTATGCACTTTCATGTTTCTAGTAGGGGCTCTGATCAAGTCCTGAAATGATGTATGTTAAGGGCTGAGGACCATAAGTCAGGCCTCAGTTGCTACAGGGGACACCTGACTAGTGTTAACTGTAGCCACCCGCAGTTGGCCAATCTGTTTATGTTTCATGTTTGGCTAAAGGAGAATTCCTGGCCCTACGGGGTACGCCACATGATTATGATGATGATGATGATGCAGTGCATAACTCCACAAAAGTATGAATAGTTTTTATGTTATCGAAAACTATATGTATATGCGATTTCTAAGAATAAAGAAATCGAAAGTACTTGGTTTACTTGTACAAGAAGTTTTAAAAGAAGTATATGAAGTATGTTTTCAAGCAAGTATAAGATGTTTTAAGAAAAGCATGTATGTATGTAAATGATATTTCAAAGAAGTATTTGAAATATGTTTTGAAGAAGTACACGAAACATGCTATGTTATAAAAGCATGTAAAGTATGTTTTAAAGTAAAGAAGCAAGTTTATGAAGTATGATGTTTTGAAGTATGTTATAAAGCATGATGTTTTAAAGAAAGTATAAGAAGAAGAAGTATGGTGCATGTTTATATGTATGCTATATTATAAAAGAAGCATACAAAGTATGATTTGAAGCATGATGTTTTCTAGAAAGTATGTTTGCCTATACCATCTGAAAGAAATATGCATGGTTGCAAACAATGCATGAAAGAGGTTTATGATGCATACTTTATAATGCTTTACATGACATTATAGAGCCAAGTAGGAAAAACTACATATAGAGGCATAGCACGCTCTTTTACATATTTTTCTTACTGAGCGTAAACTCACCTTTTTACGAACATTTTTCATACAGACTATCTGAAGTAATCCCTCGCTCTCGATAGAAGAGTTTACGAGTGGATCTTGAAAGTTTACCTTCGAAAGACGCTTCCCAAGTAATATAGAAGGTATACTTATGTAATTATGCAAAGTAAATTGTAATTCAGTAATGGTACAGTACAACTAACATTAATGTATGTAAGATGTCGGGGATTTAAGTTAAGACGATGTATGAGATCCTGGGGAAATGGATGATACATATATACATGTATCATTAGTCTGTTTTATTGAAATTGAATTAATTATATTGAGCCGTTAGATAGTAAGCTTATTTCAAGAAAAGTATGATTGACATTGACAAGCAAATCTAACCAAGTTAAGGGAAAAAGGATAAAAGATGAATAAGAAATGTATGGTGACTGGGACGCCACAAAAAGAGTGCTCACTCAGCCTTCCCAAGACTCCCTTGCATACTGCTTACAAGCAGTCACCAACCCAACTTCTAAACTCAGCCCCTTAGCATAACATCCCATCCACGGCTGTACCTCACCAAGCTCCTTTCTCTTTATAGCATTCACCGAGGAAAAAGGTTCCTGATCAGTTCTGATTTTTGGGTGCTTGGTTCAGCACCAAACAGCCACAAAACAAACACTAATAATCAGTCGAGAACCACCCCTATAATGCCTCTGTTTCGACACTTACAAACCCACTCATTTCAGCCACTAATAATGCCTCCAAAAACCCAACCTTCTTCGGCCCTAATCAACGCCAAACACCCTTGCTCAACAGTTTCTTCTTCCTCTATTCTTCTTCTCTAGTTGATCAACGCCTGACTCCTTCTCAGGCCTCATCTCTTACTATCTTCCTTCACTTTTTTTTTCTCCTTCACTGCATTTTTGTTCAGTACTTATTTTCAGCAGCCAAAGGTTAGCTCCCAAATTGCCAAGGTTCAACCAAAATGGTCTTGTCGAGAACCTTGTGAGCAACCATGTACGTGCTCTGTCCAGCCCTTGATTTGGTGTCCCGATTAGCACCAAAAGCTCCCTTGTTTACAGCTGCTAACCAGCTCCACGTAGCCACCCTTTTTCAGCTCCCATTCTAGCCTGTTTCAGCATCTACAACTTATTGTAAACTCAGCCAACTCACCTGTGGATGCCCTATTTCTAGCCACTGCCTTAACAGCCCTTCGGCACCGATAAAACCCTTGCACACAGCCTCTAATGAAGCCCCTGATCAGGCGTCCACTTAACTAAAACCAAGCCACGATCAACCTCTCTGTAGCCCCTATTTTAGTACCCAGTAACTACCCCAATGTTCTCCCGTATCTCCTTATTTACTGCCTGAACAGAGCCCTTAAACACCCACCATGAGTCGAGCCTCAGGCCATCTCTTGACAGCCTTTAACAGCCCAAAAAAATGCCTTCTTTCAACCATTGTTTCAGGCTACTTACCGCCTCATTTAAACCTCCAAAAAGCCAACCAATTAGCTCTATTCTAGTTTCAGTTTACAGCCCATAGTAGCCTTAGAAAATAGCTTACTTCTAGTTTGAAAAATGCCACTTAACTTCAGCCTATAACCAAAGACAAATAGCTGCACCGATCCAACCATTCCAGCTACTGTGTCCACACCAACGCAGCTTGAAATGTCTCGCAAGATATCCCCCTGTTTGCAGCCTTCTTCCTCGCGTCACTGTTACTTCTTCATTTAAGCTTTTCTTCAGTTTCTTCTCTTTGTTTTTTTTTATCATTTTCTTTTTGGTCTTTGGTACGTTCACCATGGCTGCGGATAAAGAAAAGAGAAACTGAGCTGCGCTTCTGTTTCCTCTAAATGGAGGCTCTCTCACCTCGTCTTGCTTCCTTTCCCTATTTTCTTTTCCTTTCAAATTTTGTCAGCTCTCTCATGTCTCTCCTCTGTCTTTTTCCATCTATCTTTTCTATGTTTCTTTTCTCTCTCTCTCTCTCTTTTTTTTTTTTATGGTTTTAAAGTACAAGGTCGGGCAGCATAGGTATGCCTCAGTTGCAGACTTGCTGACCGAATGATTTTAGTGGGATTTTTCGCACCAAATCATCCACCTTTACATTATATTATATTATATATATATATATATTCATTTTTTATATTTATACATATATATTTTTTCTCCAAAACCCTTCTTTGCATGACACTTGTCCTCTCTTTTGCTTGACATTTGTTTTTTTTTGAGTAAGGGAAAATCAGAATTTTTTGAATACATATATTTATATTTTTGTCTCCAAGACCCCTTTGCATGACACTTGTCTCCTCCTTTGCATGACATTTGTTCTTTTTTTGAGTAAGGGAAAATCAAAATTTTTTGAAAATTGAAATATCAAAATTTTGATTTGCAATAATTCAAATAAAATACTAATACCAAACATCCAAAAAATTTCAAATCAAATTATAAATCTCTTTTTTATTTGTATAATTCTCAAAATTTAAAAATTACAAAAACAATAAATATCTAATAAATATTATAAATAATATAAAAATTCAAAAAAAATGATAAAATTATATAATAAATAAAAAAATTCCAAAGATCATTTTTTAAAAATTAAACACAAATAAAAATATATAAAAAATAAATCTACAAATCAAATTCAAAAAATTTTCATTAATTATGAAAATTGAATGCTGTAAAAAAGGAAATAAAGTAATAAATAGATAATTTCAATATTCAGCACTTAAAAATTATGAAAAATAAAAAAAAATAATGGTGATGGAGGATTAGTCTATTTTGAATTTATACTGATACTAGCAAATTTAGGTTACACTCAATAAAAATTAAATGTCTATAACTTTTTTTTATTTTGATCTATTTAATTTTCTAACTTTGTGTTAGAATTTATTTTATTTTTTAAAAAAAATATAAGAATAAAAAAAATAAGTGGTTTAATTGATAAATTAAATATTATTATTTTGATTTAAAAAATTAGTATTTTTTAAATAATTATTTTGACTTATTATTTTTAATAAATTCTATTTATAATATTTTTTAAGAAAAAAAGCACCCCTGCGTAGTAGGGGCATTATTCTAGTATATATATATTCATTATACTATATGTATATATATTCATTTTTTAATTATATTACATTTATCATTTATTTATCATATATATATTTTTTAAAACTATTTCACATTTAAAACTTTTATTTTTCTTTTATAACTCTTACAATATATTACTCGTATTATACATGTTATGTAACATATATTTATTTATTTATTTTGTTTATTCATTTCATTTTGCATGTCTTTATGTACGTACATTAATACGCATGCATGCATGCATGCACGTTGCATGTAAGAGTTGGCACATGTGTATACGTAAACATATGTGTGAAATCCATGTACTCCATTCATATTGGTTTAACATACATCGCATAGACAACGTACGTGCACGTTTAATGCAATTCACGACTGTTATTATCGAAGACTTCATTTCAATAATTTCGAAACCCTGTTCAAATATTTGAAATTCACAATTACCTTATTGCATTTACAAGCACTTATAGGTTACACATTGGATACATGATTGGCTTGAAGAAAAATTGTGATTCTAACACTCAGTGTGTAACTTTTATTTTGATAGAATTAAGTATTTATTAAAGATAATTTATTTATTGTCTATTAAACGTAAAATTAAAGTATGGATAAAAATAATAATTCTAATAGTAAATTAAAAGTGTAATTTAATAATATATTAGAGTAGTATTACTGTGTAAGTGGTAATTTTAATAAAATTTATTTTTATACTTTATTAATATTATTATTAATTATATTTAAATAACTAGCATTATATTAATTAATTTAGTAATATGTACTATTTAATATTTTAATTAGATATTCGATCAATTGGTGTATATCTACTATTATTATGTTAATGTGAACATGAAAAAATTAATATTCAATCGGTGTATAATTGTATATGATATGATTATATCAAATGTTATTATTTATAATGTAATGTTAATTGGTGTATATAACTTATTTAATTTAACGTTCTAAATTTTTAATGAGATATTTGATTAATTATTGCGTATGAGTATGATTATATTTAATATAATAATGTTATATTATGATTTATGTTCAAACCAAAAACAAAATAAATATAAAATTGAGGTAATTAATTGACCAATTATTCATGGTATTAAGTTTTTTTTAATGTATTCTATAATTTTATTTAACATTATAATTGAACAATTAGTTAATAAGTTATGCAGTTAGATTTAATTTAACTACTAATTATATTGATATTTAAAAGACAAAATAAATGTAAAAAAAATTCTTAAAAATTTAAAATTTTATTAAAAATATAATATAATTATTAAAAAAGCTAATAAAACAAAATAAAAAAATTATTGAAGTAAGAATGTCTAAATTCCAATAGCCCAATATTGACCGAAAAAATACAATAATCCAATAAATTATTGTTAAAAGTATAAAATCATTTATATAAATGTTTAATTATTTAATGTGATTTATTTATAATTTGTTAATTATTTATTTGTATAGCTAATACTTTTTGGATTTTTACTTTCTTTTAGTTTTACTATATATATATATTTATATATTTGGCTCACTTAAAAAATAATTTTTATATAATTATTAATATATAATTATATATTTTATAACAAATATGAATATCACAAGAAATTAATAAAATAAATAATAATTGTCAAGTAATAAAAACATTAAAATGTAAAAATTTATATTTATATAAATATTTATTAAATTTTAACTTTAATTTAGTATTTCTATTATATTTTTATTTAACTATATAAAATTAAATTAATTATTACATTCAAAATTATAAAAATATTTATAATTTATAAAATTTTAAAATAATTTGACTAAATTCACTAAGCCCGCTCGATTAAAATCAGGCCGAACTTGAAACCGCAAATAACCAAACCCCAAAATACCAGAAATCGAAAAAAACCGAAACCAAAAGTGCTCAAAACCGAAAAAACTCGAGACTAAAAAAATTCAAAATCGAAAAAATCTGAACCCGAATAAAATCTGGATCAAACCCGTCCGAATCGGCTCATGTGCTACCTCTAAGGAAACTCAAAACCCAGAATTCCAATAAACAAAAAAAAAATCTCATTTTAGCCGATAAGACATAGAGCAGAAAACAGAGGGACAGTATTGAATTTTGAAGGGAATTATTATGTCTTTCCTTAATCATATTTCATCTTCTCCGCAAATTAACACCGCCTTTTGCTTCCCAAATTTCTCTCCTTACCACTTCCATTCGTCTTATTTTTCTTCCCTGTCACCGCAAACAAAGTTATGGGGGTGGGAGGATTATAAGAGGGCTGGGGTTTTTGGGTGATTGGAAAGCCAATGAGGAGGAGAATTCTGGTCCAATGGGAAAAAAGAAAGGTGGGTATATTTGGATTTCTTCTCTTTGTAGTTCTAGAGGGAGTAGTAGCTGTAGTAGTAGCAAAGAAGAGGACGACGACGACGAAGAAGAAGAGGTTTACGGATCATTTTGTGTTTTGCCTGACAGTGGGATGTTCTTGGCCTTGGTCAAGCCATGGTATATTTCTGAACATTTTTTTGTAAAGTTTTGTTGATATGAATTTATAATTCTATTAAAGTTGAGCTTTTTTATTTTGTTTTATTTAGGAAAATATAGGGAAATGACGAGAATTGAATGTTAAGGATACTAGCCATGTAACATTTCTGTTTCGTTAAAATGGAATTTGGATCCTATGTTCTCTTTTGTTCATTTCCCGCCCACCCTTTTTGTTGCTTTTGAATTGTTAAGGCTTCGATGGTTAGTTTAGCAACCCGCTTTTTGCTATTTTCCTGGTTTTTCAAATGTGATTCGAAGCATTATTATATTTCATGAAATCCAGTTGATAGCTAAAATATAATACATACTGAATTATAATTGTTTTGTATATGAAATTATGCATTTTGTCAGGAAAATATGTAATTAAAAGATGTTATGCCTAATTTAGGATTTTGGTTGCATTGTTTACCTTTACTTTCAGAAGCAAAATACATGTTGTAAACATAAGAACAACATAGAACCATGAAAAGTTGGGTCAAATTGGGGTTATTTCCTCTATTTCTTTATCCATGGAGAACTGGCAAAAAATTTGTTAGGGGTTGAAGAACTATTTCCCATTTTGGTTAGTTATCAACTGTGTCAATTTGAATGTTCAATGAATTTCCATAACTCAACTCTTTACTGGTCTGATTTATTATTTTTGAATGTTGAAGTTGGGATTCTTTGCAAATGCTGAGAATTGATTATAAGACATGGCTGCTTGTTTTCTTAACTCCCGTTGATATTATCCTTTTTTATTGTTTACTCTAATTTTACTTCCTGCTTTGCAGTTTTTGACATATTTTGTTTGTATATATTGTCCTGAAAAATATTAATCTTTTTTTTAATAAAATATCTGTACTTCTAGGTAGATTTTTCCGGTGTAGTTGATGATGAATTCTTAGAGAGACTGGGATTACAGAAGGGAACCAGGAAGGTTGTGAATCATGAGGAGAGGGGTAGAGTTTTGCAGGCTATGGATGGTTGCAGCTATAAGGCAGCTGCTGGAGGATCTCTTTCCAACAGTCTGGTGGCTTTGGCAAGGCTTGGTAGTAAGCCCATTGGAGGCCCTGTGTTAAATGTAGCTATGGCAGGCAGTGGAGGTAGTGATCCACTGGGTGGCTTCTACAGGTTAGATTTTGTTTTGAGAAATATCTTGCTGTTTCTTTTCTCAACTTGTTTAATTGTGTGAGGCTACTAGTGAAATCCCTGGCTAATGGCATTGAGGATGTCTAAGCTGCTTCAAGTAAACAAAATGAGAATGGACATTCATTTCTAGAATAAACATGTCTGAATCTGATACCTCAAGTGCCATCTTTTGAATGGAACTTATCTTTTAAAATCGCCGAGAGTACTTCTTATATTTTCTGACATAACAGTTGGAATCCCCATTTTTATGAAAAAAAATTAAAGAAAGGAATTTGCATAAAATTTTTTTCTTAGCTATACTATTTAGTAAACATAATTGGTTCACTGCAAAAGATGACAGGATTTGGACAGTTGCTTTTATTTAAATTGGCCAAGAATGTTGTATGATTCTTGTAAAAATGACTAGGATATAATAATTAGAAATTAGGTGGATAGTTAAGTACTTGCTGCTTTCTCTGTCAGAAATCAACACTCTACAGGACTTTGAAGTATGATGATTGGTAAATTTAGGTGTCTGGTGTTGTTGCAATGATCTGGTATTCCTTTCTGGATTTTATGTCCTTATCTTAGCAGATTATATTTGTGATCGCAACAAGCTGAAATGGATGTCCTTGGTCATTTTAGCTGAGAGGATGAAAAATGTGTATGTGCTAGGAATATGAATATGTACCAGACATTTGAATTGCATGCTGAATGTTATTAGAGCCTTGCAAGATTGACCTCGGTGTTGGTTGATATATATATTAGGTGATTACTTGCTTTGTAAAATAGTTGATTCATGGAGGGATGGAGCCTTTTGAAGCTCCATTAAGAAAAGAATTTGCAAAATTAAGTTTGATTATTTGCTTTTGCTGGCTGTTAAGTGTTGTTTTCTATAAAGTGTGCTCTCATTTTGTCAAACTATTCCATATATTTCTAGATTGCTGCTGTGAATTAATGCAATGAGAATTTCATTAAGTTAGGAACTTTTTGTGATGAGATGTGGGGGGTGGTTTTGTTCTCTATTTCGTGTACATAAATTAATCCCAAGATCTATAATAGAGATATTGACATGGTTAAAAAATACTGGAATAAGAACCACAGGGTATGAAGTCACATTTTTAGGAGAATTGTTAATTTGTTTATCGTGAAGTTTGTTTAATAAAAAAGTTGATGGAAGTTTCAAGGCAATTGACCATCACTGTCAGCTCAATTGTAGATAAACAAACTTCACAATAAACAAAAGGCTTAATAGCCAAATAAGCCCTCAACCTTTAGCCCAAAATGAAATTCAGCCCTCAACGTTTTATCGCGTGAAATTCAATCCATAAACTTTTATTTCGGTGGAAATAAATCCTCAACCTTTTAAAATTATGCAATTAAGTCCAAATTTGTTAAATGACACTAACTGCTGTTAGTATTGCACACGTGGCAGCCAACTAAGCTATCCACATTATCTTTCATGTTAGATATACTAACGGCAGTTAGTTTCATTTAACAGATTTGGACTTAATTGCATAATTTTAAAAGGTTGAGGGTTTATTTCCACCGAAATAAAAGTTTATGGACTGAATGTCACGCGATAAAATGTTAAGGGCTGAATTCCATTTTGGGCTAAAGGTTGAGGGCTTCTTTGGCTATTAAGCCTAAACAAAATAACAACCAAGAAAGGCTGAATTGGATTGATAAGAAATTTAAAACTATTTTTGAAACAATGCAATCTTTAGTGAAAATTCATTGGAACACTATTGCACTTAAAATATAAACAAACGACTTCAAAATAACAGGAGTAAGGAAGAAATCTTAAACGCTAAAATTTATGGAGGTTAAAAGGCACCTACATCCTGTCCCTTGGCTTCTTTTTATCTAGAAGTCAATTTCACTATTTTCTTGAAGCTTACAAATACCTTTTCAAGAGTTAGGTATAACCTTTAAAGTCTTCAAATTAGCTAAATGAGTTTTTAAGACAAACTCACAAATTCTTAGATAATTTTGCAAATTATATGACCTCTCTATGGTTGGATGTTTGTCTAATAAGCTTAAAGATGCATGAATGAAACTGAATACAACTTACGTGCAAGGATAGGAAAAATTAAACTATAAGTCCTTGAAAACTCTTGATTTGCTTGGAAGGATTGAATCAATGATCTTTGGATGTAGTCTTTTGTCTCTCTACTTGAGTATGATATAGAAAGACTCCTTTTAAGGTGACAATAAGTTTGGAGCTGTTTGCGTTGAGTTGAAGAAATAAAGAGCTGCTATAGTTTGAAAAAGTAGACATTAGAGACCCTTCCACACATAGGAGATCGATCTTGATATGAAAACCCTAAGGAGGATTGATTCTAGGGCCGCTCTCAGGCTTAATATCAAGGAAACACAGGGGAAAGCATTCAGTGTCCAAAAGGATTGATCCTAGGATCAATCGACCCCGTTTTAATTTTGTATTTTTGGCATTTTAGTCTTTAAAATTATTTTCTTACTTCTCAAAATTAATATGATCAACTTTATACTTTTAAGAACATAAAATTTTGAGTAGGAATAAGTTTGCTAAATATTTATTAATTTTAAAACTAGTATACAAGAATAATTGAAAATTGGACTTCATTTTAAAATCAACTTAAAAAACTAAGCTTTATTTAATAAAAAATTATATCACTAGAAAAACTTGTATTATATTAAACTTTATCAAAATACGTATTCTTGAACAAAAGTCTAGTTAGTCGTCATCATCATCATCATCAAAGCCTTTATTCCAAGAGAGTTGAGGTAGGTTATATGAACCAATATTTGAACTCACATTAGATCGTCTATATGTATTCTCCTCGTTCATCTAATTAGTCATTTTGATTTTTTTTTTTTTGGTTTAAAGTCAATTTTTACGTTAGATCACAAAATCTTTCTCAAAACCAATTATATTGAGTCCATGGAAAATCTATGAATGTCAAATGGACTTGTATTTTCAGATTAAACTCATAGAACTTTGAAGGCAATCTTTTGGTTTGAGAATACTTGAATATCAAAAACAAATTTAATTTTTCTAACACATTTAAACAAATTTAATTTGGGCTATAGTTTCTCTGTTTCTTTCTCCTTTTTTATTCTTTTCGGTTCTTCTCTTGTATAACTCCTTTATACTTATGTGGTCCACCATTTTGTTGAACTTATTAAAAGAAAAGCAGAGAATCTGTGATTCCTTGGCAGCTTCATTTCTTGTGGTACCCATATTTGTTAGCTAGTTTCCTGCTGTTAGGTTAATTCTGGCCACTTGAATAATTAAGTTGTTAGTTGATAAACTTATACTTTAGTGATTCTATTCTCATCTCACACATACTCGTAAAGGAACCATTGATAAATGAGACTTCCCTTGATAAACTTATATTTTGCTTCATTTCTTGTACTAAACTTTACCATTCTTTTCCCTTTAATACAGTTGAATTCCACTACTCCCTCCTTATTCCTTTGGTGTCCAATATTTGTTGCTATTCATGCCATGAATTGTCAGAGTTTATGGAGTCCTTTTCAATGTATTGAACTAAACTTTTGATTTGAGGTTCTTAGACTCTTTGAGTATAGGAAGTCTTGTTCCCTAACTTGCATCTGGTCAGTCCTCTCTCTATGTAGTTTTATGTGCAGTTTCATCTATTTCAATGTTGATAGGGGGATTAGGATCTATTGGGATAAAGGTTCTGATGATGATGATGATGATGATGATATGGGGATTAGGAGGAGAAAAAGTTCAATAATGTAGGTGAAATATTACCATGATGATAAAGTCTTGTTTTTCCTTATTTTGTACATCATAGACATTGTAATTCTTTTAGATCTATTATCTACGGTTTCTTGCGTCTTCAATGCCTTTTGTGGCTGCACATAGATCTGTGATTGCTCTTAAATTGACCAATCATTAACATTTGGTTTGTTTTGGATTAATAGCTGGAGTTTAATAAATAAATCACCATAATGGAAAAGACTAAAGATTGATTTAGATTCCATTTAGCTGATATTTTAATTTTTCGTGGGTATGTTGAATTTCATCAGTGTGTCACTGTGATGATAGTTAGATACTTTTTTGCTTTCAATGACATTATGAGGTGCATTTGGACAAAATTTCATGGTACCATCAAAACTTTTTAATTTCATTGTCCTTCCATAAAGGTTTAAAAAAGAATTACTCTTAATGTGAAATTCTTTTAAAACCATTTTCAATCATTTTTTTTTTGTTTTTCCTTGAAACAAGCTTCTATCTTTTTTTTTTCCATTTTGTTAATTTATTTATTTTTAAAATTTGGATAATTTCTCGTTGCCACTCGAGGATTTAAATTGGTGTTTTATGCGCCGATCAGAGAGATAGAGGTAAAAAAGGCACTAAAGAGGATGAAGATCGGAAAAGTTGTTGGATTGGATGACATTCTAATTAAAGTTTGAAAATGTCTTGGAGATGTAGGAGTTAGGTGATTA
The DNA here is from genome assembly GCA_032173925.1 of Heritiera fomes. Lineage (NCBI taxonomy): Eukaryota > Viridiplantae > Streptophyta > Magnoliopsida > Malvales > Malvaceae > Heritiera > Heritiera fomes. Next base: position 18,082,358 of record JAPDPM010000001.1, on the reverse strand, counting down.
ACAAGTCTTTTTATTAATATTTGATGCATTAACAAAATGCGTGAGGAATGAAAAGTGTCTTGATACCTTTTTTATAAGAATAACGGCGGTATTCAAAGTTGCGTTAACTACCGAGGCATAAAACTGATGAGTCACACGACGAGATTATGGGAGAGAGTGATAGAACAGAGATTAAGAAAGATTGTAGAGATATTGGAGAATCAATTTGGTGTTATACTTGGTCAATAAACTATGGAGGCAATATATTTGTTTAGATAACTTATGTAGGGTTCTCGAGTACTGGATAAAGATCTTCATATAATCTTTATAGATTTGGAGAAAGCATATGATAAAGTGCCTATGGAGGTACTATGGTGGTTCTTGATGACAAAAAGATTTCCTATGAAATATATTGAACTAATTAAGAACATGTATGGAGATACAAGGACACTTGTGAGAATATGCGGAGGGTAAACAAGTTAGTTTTCTATCACAGTGGGATTACATCAAGGGTCAGTGTTAAGTCCATTTTTGTTTGTGGCAATAATGGATGAATTGACAAAATCCATCAAGGATAAAGTGCTTTGATGTATGATGTTTACAGATGATATTGTCCTGTGTTGAGACTAGAGCGGAGATCAACGCAAAGTTGAAACTATGAAGACAGATGTTAGAGACAAAAGGGTTCAAACTGAGTAAAGACTGAATACATGGAATGTAACTTCAGTTCAAACAAAGAAGAAGAGTAGAACGTAATGACGTTTGATGGGGCGGCATTACCTAAGCGGGACCATTTTTGATACATGGGGTCGATAGTACATATGGATTGTGAGATTGATGGTGTTGTGACTCATAGCATCCAAGCTAGATGGAGTAAGTGGAGAAGTGCTAGAGGTATGTTGTGCGACAAAGGAATTCTTATATGGTTGAAAGGCAAGTTTTACAGGACAGTTGTTAAACCAATATTGCTATATGGTAGTGAATGTTGGGTGACTAAGAGATTGCATACACAAAAGATGAGTGTAGTAAAAATGCGAATGTTACGATGGATGTGTGGGTACACAAAAGATGAGTGTAGTAAAAATGCAAATGTTACGATAGATGTGTGGATATACAAAAAAGGATATAATAAGAAATGAAGATATTTGTAAAAGTTGTTTACATTGGTTTGTACACATATGACATAAACTTGTAGATGCGCTAATTAGAAGAGAGGAGGCTATGAATGATGAAAGAATGGTTAAAGCTAGAAGAAGACCAAAAAAGACCTGGAAGGAAGTAATTCAAAAAGATATGGAGGTATTAGAGTTGGATGAACACATTGCCTTGATAAGAATGTGTGGATAAAAAGAATTCATATAGACAATTTAACATGAGTTTAGATATTGGTTCATGTAGCCTACCCCAATGTCTTAGGATAAAGGCTTTGATGATGATGATGATTTGCATTGCATGCTGAATATTATTAGAGCCTTGCAAGATTGACCTCAGTGTTGGTTGATATACTTTTTAGGTGATTACCTGCTTTGTAAAATAGTTGATTCATGGAGTGATGAAGCCTTTTGAAACTCCATTGAGAATAGAATTTGCAAAATTAAGTCTTATTATTTGCTTTTGCTGGCTGTTAAGAAGAGTTCTTTTCTATGAAGGTTGCGTTTGGTACATTGCAGCTCAAAGTTATTGTTGGGAAAGTGATTGCTAGGAAAGTGACATTGCAGCGTTTGGTATGCAGTGTAAAGTTTTGTTTAAATTGCAGGGAAAGTAACATTGCAGCATTTGGTATGCAGTTAACTTTGCTGGTAATGTAATTGCAAATTCCAAAAATACCCTTAAGTATAAAAAAAAATTTACATTGGAATTATAATAAAAAATGTAATTATCTTATTGAAATGTAAAGAATATAAAGTTATTATTGTTGACATTAATCATTATTTGTAATAATAAATTTATATACATTATTATTAATTTGTATAATTAATTTTGTAATAATTAATTGTATAATTATTTGTATAAATTTATATTCATTATTGTAATATAATTGAGGAAATGCCAAATAATTTTATTCATTTTGGATTATAAATAAACGAATTTGCCTTCTAGCTCAAAGAATCAAAGCTAAAAACTACAAAATCATAGGTGATAATAAAACCATATTATAAATCCAAAATAAGTCATACATGATATGTAGCTAAAATGTCCATGAAAGTCATAAACAAGCCACCTTAATAATTTACCTAGACGTCTAACAAATCATAAACATAATTCATAATCATTGTAATCAAACCATCCATAGTTCACATCCTAATGACTCATAACTGACGGGCTTGCCGAAGGTACTTCTTGACATAGACCTTTTTCCTTTCAAAAGAGCATGAGAAGAAAACATCAACCTTGGTCTGACAACTCAAAATGATTTCTGTAACCTCAACTATTTCTTCATTTGTCATGTCTTCTATATCACCCTTCAACTCATATATTAAGTCCATTACCTTAGCCCTTCTAGTAACATCATCAGACAAACATTGAAAGCAATCAGCCAACTTACCAATATGTTGAGTTGCTTTCTCATATAAGTTATGAAAGTTACCCATTGTATTAATTACTGCTCCAGTAAGTTCCTCAACATTAGCATCTATAGCTCTCCTTTTCTTGTTTCTATTTGTACGAGTGTTATTAACATCAATGTTGAAAGGAGGCAGTTGAGTGCCAACAAAAGGAGAACTAGGTCGAAAGAAGCCATTATTTCCATCCATCTCAACTTCAACATTCATATCCTCAAGCCCTCCACCATTTGCATTTTCAATTTCAATGTTTTCAATAGCATCTGCAGGACTTTTTGCTGCTAAACCAGTTGCTCTATCCTTCCCAAAGATCAAGGCTAACTTGTCAAAGTGTGGAAAAGACTTATTTCGTAGTCCTGCAGCTCCAGGATGGCCCTACATTCCAAGTCAGAAATCATGCAGAATAGTTAATTACCCATGATACATTTGAAAAACATATAGATAGAATTTAAGATAGGAATTATAGTACCTTTACCCAACCAACCCACACATCAAGTTCGCATGTTACACATTTCTTTTCATCATCCCACCCAAAACCAGAAGCAGCATTGCTTAACATATCAGCCATCTCTCTATATTGAGACTTGAGTAGTCTCATCCTGGAGTTGATGTGAGGAACTCCTTTGATGGTGCAATTTGGGATTTTTTCAGCCATCCATTTTTCAAGCTGTGTTAGGTATCCAGCTTTGAACGTGTCATTGTCCTTACTCCATCCACCTTGATTGACAAGATCTATACAGCAATCTATTAAAATAGCATCCTCATCTGGTGTCCACTGGTGAGTGGATCTTTTGTTTGCAGCTCGAGATGATTCACCGTTCATGAATTTGTTATAGTATCAAACTAGACAAACAAAAAGTTGGTAGCACAAAATAAAAGTGTTATAATTATTAGTAATACATTATTCCAAACATACATTCCAAAGCAAACAATTATTACAAATATCACAATACATATCAAATACAAATACAAGAAACTTAAATAAGTTTATAACCATACATAATTCGAAAGCAAGAATTTAACAATACATAATTTAAAAGGAAACACCTCCTAGTTCGAAAGAACGAAACAAAACACTAGCATATTACATAGTTTACGCATGGTTTCTTGAAACAAGCCAATCATTCCACATCTCTTGTGCTAAATTATCTCTCCAAGTAGTCCATGTAGGGGAAGACTCGATGAATGTGATGATCTCTACATCTTCATTAGATTAAACAAATCCCTCTGAGATTTCAACCTCAAGTGGATCAACTGACATCTCCCTTCGTATGTGGTTGCGTAACAAAGCACACGCGGAAATTATTCTGCACTTTGTTTGCACTGGATACCAAGACCTCTCTCTGAAAATTGCCCATCTCATTTTCAAAAAACTAAAACATCTCTCGATAACATTTCTGGCACTAGAGTGTCTATAATTAAACAACTCTTCTTTCGATCGAGGGGTGTGATTATGTCTCCAATCGTTTAAATGATACCTTACCCCTCTATATGGAGTTAGAAACCCTTCACCATTGGTATACCCAGCATCACATAAATAATAAAAACCTATGGTAAAAACATTTGAGTTTTAGGTAAATCATTTAATGGTGAAATAAATATTCACACTAATGATGGTAATGTCATACCTTTAGGCACTTTCAACCCATTTCGTCTAGAAATTGCATCTCGAAGAACCCTAGAGTCTACAGCGGAACCTTCCCAGCCAGGTAAGATATATATGAACTGCATATCTTATGAACAGACTCCTAAGACATTTGTAGCAATTTCATTCTTTCTTGTCCTGTATCTAGGCTTATCAATCTCCAATGCATTAACTTTAATATATGTCCCATCTAAAGCACCTAAACAATTCTATTGTTTCCAATAGAAAATAAGCATTTGTTGGATTAGTTTATATTTTCAACGAGAAACATATAAACTTCAGCAAATTGATAAATTGCCTTAAACTATTTCCATCTCGAGTCATTGGAATTCTCAAGTACATGCTCCCGCTTCTTTAACAAAATTGAGTACAGCCTTAGTACCGAATTTAAGACAACACTAAATTGCCTACTCACAGTCTCTTCGCTTCTAACAAATTCTCTCTTAAGGATCCTATTTTTTGCATGATGAGAAATGATGTACAAAAATATAGCAACCATTTCCTCAACATTCATGTTTTTTGTCGGTGCAAGTCTACCAATAGTTTGAAGCATATTACATAGTTTATAGAAGCTAAGTCTATCCATTCTAATATTTTCAATACATGTCAAATTAGAATCAAATACCATCCTTCTAAAATTCAGCTGCCTAATGGCCTGTCTCTCATAACTAGCACCTTCGTCCCTCTTACGCTTTCTCATATTCAGTAACAAAATACCACAATTACCAAGTAACATATTAACCAAGTTAATACTATTAAGAATCTCTATAATGAAAGCTATAGCAGTGGCCAGCATTGCAAGTTGTTGAGGAGACAATCCTTTCATTCTGTAAACTAATAACATACACAAAGTCATGAACAAGCCGTAAAACGTTTTGAATATCTTCAAAATAAAAAATACAAATAGTTCACATTACATTACTCTCCACTAGCAACACAAATATATAAGATACATATCACTTCACTCTATTTGCCATTACCAACACAAATCAAGGTGAAAATAACACCAAGACAGAATGCAATTATTAAATGGCACCAATAAACAGTGGAAGGTTGATGTTGCATAACATCTACAGTCTGATCATTTAAGTGCCTTTCTTGGTGCCTAATAGCATCAACATTTGGTATTTCACTATCAAGATAGTCATTCATTTCCCAATAATCCAAGAAAGCTTGTTCAGCCTGGGCTCTAGTAGGAAATGATTCATGGATTGCTCCCCTAAACCCATGAACTTGTCTTTGAGCTTCCGGCCAACTGTTATAAATGCCCGGTTTGTATCCAACAAACACTACGTGTGTCTTTGCCATATCTAAATGCTGCAAATTATATGTAAAATATTATAATCTAACTAATATGCTAGCTACTTAACTAAATAATAATAACTAATTAAGACCTTACTTAACTAAAAATGCGTATTATTATTCTCATGTATTATTGTTATTGTTGTTTAACTAATCACTAATATATTTATAAGCTCCAATGGAAATGATGTTAAAGAGTACTTACAGCATAAACATATTTGCAAGTGAAAAATAATGAACATTAGCATTTGTGTTTTAACAATGGAGGCAAAAGTGGAGGTTTCATATCTCAAACTTGCAGAATCTTGAATCTTTCTCTAAGACGAGACACGATTTAAATAACCACTAAATTTTAATGCATATAAGATTGTGTTTGTGATTTTTTTATATTTAAGGTTAATTTGGATGCATGAAGAAAATATTCTTATTGCATTTTTATGAAAGTTGAAAGTAAAGGCTTGAGCATATGCTTTGAGATCATAGTCAATTTTTTAGCTCTATTCTTTAGTTTTTTAGCTATATTCTTTAGTTTCTGTGCCAAAGTTCAAAAAAGAAAATCTGAAAAACAAGTTATGCACAAGTTGGTTTTCAACTTATTTTTGGACTGACATGTTAATCCTATCCTACCATGTTAATCCGATATGTTAATCCTATCCTACCATGCCAAGATGTTTGCTGCTCAACTATTATCCAAACCGAGAGCTCCCTTTCCTTTTCAGTTGTCCTTTTCTCTTCTTTTATTTCTCTACTACTTGTTATCCAAACCGAGAGCTCCCTTTCCTTTTCATTTTCTTGCCCACATTGGCTTTATCTTGGTTAGGTAATTTATTCTTTAAAAATGCATATATACATATTAACTTCGTTGGTACTTTATCTTGCCATTTAGTCAACTTAGACCTAACCCTTTTCTTTCCATTTATTATTGTTTATTTAATTTTTTTTCTGAACTTGCTTTCCAAACCGACAACTTCTTTCCTTTTTCTGTTTTCAGCACATATAAGTTTTACATGTTGTCTCTATATTTTAGCTATATCTAGTACACTTTTAAGTCACCAATCAGAATTCACACCTAAAAGTCAGCCAAAATCAACCACACCATTTATAAATTTTCTTCCCATCTCGGCTGCATCATCCAGCCACACATTTCCTCTCCATTTTCGGCTGTACAAACAGCCCAATTTATTTTCCATTCAGCCACAATTGTTGACTATAAGAACCCCATTTTATCTCTTTCTTCTTTTCCCATGGTTCACATAAAACCCTACCTATAGAACAGAAAATAATGCTCTCAATGAACATAAACGATTTACTTACTAGCAAAGTTACAAAATCATCAAACTCTCTAGTTTTCCTTTCAAATACTGATCATAATGAGTTCATTTATGCGGTTCTTTTACTTCATCTAGTTTTCTGTTTTCAAGGTAAGTTAACAAGAAGCTATAGAACAGAAAATCATGCTCTCAATGAACATAAACGATTTAATTACTAGCAAAGTTCAAGACTCCTTGATTCTCATCTTTCTCTCTTTCTAGTTCATAACCCACATTAAAATTTAGAATGAATGGTTTTAATATCTAGAAAAGACCAAAGCTCCATATTCACATTTGCTTTATCATATGAACCTGCATTCCCAGATCTCTAACACTAACCTAACCTCATTCCATTGTTAAGTATTGAAACTCTTCCTTACCTAAACCCCAACCTAGACTGCTAGTTTTCTTTCAACTCAGGCAAGAAAAATATTGCATTTTTAAGCAAGAAATTGGATCTCGTCCCTGTGAAAAAATGGACAGAGCATAGAAACAGAGCAAGCTAAGCAATTCCCAAAGAAAAGAAAACCAAGCATGAATTTTCGTTTAAATTTACTCCAAATACAATAAATTTAATTGAAAACAATATTTATATATTAAGAAAATATAATTGAGCTCATTTTTTTAGAAAAAAATTCCTCAAAAAATTTTTGATTTTCCAAACCCATTGATTTTTAGAAACAGAGAAGATATAAAAAAAACCATTTCGATGTGCCTAGAGCTGTGAAGGAGCTGGGCATTGCAAGTTCAGACACCTAAATCCCAAAAATCCTAAACCCAAACAGGAATCGAGCTATCCACACATTGCATGTTCAGAGAACTAAAACAATCACACAGCATAAATATTTTACTGCAACAAAAAGCAAATGCAGAAGAAATCCCTACATATTTCTAGCAAATATCGGCGACAATGGAGGAGCCCTAATCAACAAAACCCTAGCACTATCAACAGCTTTCAAAGCCCAAATTTCAAACCTCTTCGCACTATAAACAGCACATGAAAACAATTTCAAACACAAAGTAAATCAATGGAAGCAAGCATTTTGAGAAAAAAAAACTTGTGCGACAAAGATGAGAGATGTTGCAGAGGCGAGCTCGAGGTGGAGAGGCGATGGAGATGCGAGAGGGCAAGAGGGAAAATGAGAGACAGGCGTGAGGGAAAAATGGGCAGAGGCGAGCTACAGAGAGTGATGGCAGAGGCGAGAGTGTTGAAAGAAGCTGGTAAGAGTTGATTTTCGATAAATGGGGGTAATATTGGCTAAAGAACTTTGCAGCGTTGGCTGTAAAGTGCTTTGCAGCCAATATCCGCTGCAATTGGCTGCAAAGTACTTTGCAGCGGTAAGTTACTTTGCAGCGTAAGGTTGCAAACCAAACGCTGCAATCACTTTGCAGGGTTTTACTTTGCAGCGTAATGTCTTCACTTCCGCAATACCAAACGCCCTCGAAGTGCTCTCATGGTGTGCACACTATTCCATATATTTCTAGATTGCTACTGTGAATTAATGCAGTGAAAATTTTGTTACGTTAGGATTTTTTTTGTGATGAGATGTGGGGGATGGTTTTATTCTCTATATCATGTACATAAAGTAATCCCAAGATCTATGATAGAGATACTGGCATGGATAAAAAACTAGAATAACAATTGCAGCGTAAGAATGGTCACATTGTTAGGAGAATTGTTCTTCTGTTTATCGTTAAGTTTGTTTAATAAAAATGTTGATGGAGGTTTTAAGGCAATTGACCATCATTGTTAGCTCAATTGTAGATAGCAATCCAAGAAAGGCTGAATTGGATTGATAAGAAATTTAAAATTATTTTTGGAACAATATAATCTTTAGTGAAAATTCATGGAACACTATTGCACTTAAAGCTTAAACAAACAGCTTCAAAATAAAAAAGGAGTAAGGAAGAAAACTCAAACGCTAAAATTTATGGAGGTTAGAAGGCACCTATGTGCTCTCCCTTGGCTTCGTTTTATAAAAAAGTCAATTTCACTATTTTCTTGGAGCTTACAAATACCTTTTCAAGAGTTAGGTAATATGTATAACCTTCAAAGTTTTCAAATTAGCTAAGTGAATTTTTAAGATAAACTCACAAATTCTTAGATAATTTTGCAAACTATATGGCCTCTGTGGTTGGATGTCTGCCTAATAAGCTTAAAGAAATAAGAATGAAAATGAATACAACTTAGGTACAAGGATAGGAAAAATTAAATCCTTGAAAAAACTCTTGATTTGCTTGGAAGGATTGAATCGATGTTCTTTAGATGTAGTATGTTGTCTCTCTACTTGAATATGATATAGGAAGACTCCTATTATAGGTGAAAACTAAGTTTGGAGCTATTTGGATTGAGTTACAGAAATAAAGAGCTGTTATAGTTTTTAAAACTAGACATTAGAGACATTTCTGCACATAGGCGGGCGATCCTGCTATGAAAACTTAAAGAGGATTGATCCTAGGATCGTTCTTAGCCTTAAAATCAAGGGAAAACTAAGAAAAGCAGGGGAAAGCATTCAGTATTCAGAAGGATTGATCCTGGGATCAGTCCACCCCATTTAATTTTGTATTTTTGGCATTTTAGTCTTTAAAATCATTTCCTTAATTCTCAAAATTAATCTGATTAATTTTATACAGTTAAGAACATTTATTTTTGATTAGGAATAAGTTTGCAAATATATATTAATTTTAAAACTAAAATACAAGAATAATTTCAACTCAAAAGACTAAGTTTTATTTAATAAAAAATTATATCACTAGAAAAACTTGTTTTAAATAAAACTTGTCAAAATGCATATTCTAGAACAAAAACTCTTGTCAGTGATATTGAATTTTTTATTTTGTTTAAAGTCAATTTTCAAGTTAGATCACAAATTCTTTCTCAAAACCAATTATATTAAGTCCAAGAAAAATCTATGAATATCAAATTGACTTGTATTTTCAGATTAAGCTCATAGAACTTTCAAGGCAATCTTTTACTGGAATATCAAAAACAAATTTAATTTTTAAAACACATTTAAACAAATTTAATTTGGGCTATAGTTTCTCTCCCCTTTTTTTATTCTTTTCAGTGCTTCTATTGTATAACTCCCATATACTTCTTTGTCCGCCAGTTTGGTGAACGTATTAAAAGAAAAGCAGAAGAATCTGTGATTCCTTGGCAGCTTCATTTCTTGTGGTACCTATATTTGTTAGCTAGTTTCCTGCTGTTAGGTTAATTCTGGCCACTTGAATAACTAAGTTGTTAGTTGATAATCTTATACTTTAATGATTCTATTCTCACCTCACATATACTTATGGAGGAACCATTGATAATGAGACTTCCCTTGATAAACTTATATTTTACTTCATTTGTTGTACTAAACTTTACTATTCTTTTCCTTTAGTACAGTTGAATTCCACTACGCCCTCCTCATTCCTTTTGTGTCCAATATTTGTTGTTATTCATGTCATGAATTGTGAAAGTTTCTGGAGTCCTTTTCAATGTATTGGACTAAACTTTTGATTTGAGGTTCTTAGACTCTTTGAGTATAGGAAGTCTTGTTTCCTACCTTCCATGTTCTCGGTACTCTCTCTTTGTAGTTTTGTGTATAGTTTCATCTATTTCCATGTTGATTGGGGGATTAGGATCTATTGGGATAAAAGTTTTGATGATGATGATGATGATGCTATGGGGATTAGGAGGAGAAAAAGTTCAATAATGTAGGAGAAATATTACCACAATGTTGAAGTCTTGTTTTTCCTTATTTTGTACATCATAGACATTTTAATTCTTTTAGATCTATCATCTAAGGTTTCTTGCGTCTTCAATGCCTCTTGTGGCTGCACATAGATCTGTGATTGCTCTTAAATTGAGCAATCATTACTCTTTTAGATATTTGTAATGGTCTTGTTAAATTAAAGATCCAATTTCTTGATGTGTTTAGGGCAAATGTGAATTTTCTTTCTGAACCTATCAAGGATGGAACAACTGGAACAGTATAGTTCTCACAACTCCAGATGCTTAACGCACAATGCTTGCTTATCAGGTTAAATTTCTTTGACTATTAACTTATAATAACAATTCACGAAAGTGACTTTAATTTGAAGTTTATAGTCTTGTTTCCTATTTAGGTTTAGTTCAGTATGATTGATATATTTATTCTCTTTTAAAGCTTCTGACTTGCACACTGGTCTTTGCTGCTTTTTCTTTTCTGGGCACTAGGTTGAATTGTTTGAAATGGAACAGTGATAGTTCTCACAACTCCTGATGCTTAGCGCACAATGCTTGCTTATCAGGTTAAATTTCTTTGACTATTAACTTATAATAACAATTCACGAAAGTGACTTTAATTTGAAGTTTATAGTCTTGTTTCCTATTTAGGTTTAGTTCAGTATGATTGATATATTTATTCTCTTTTAAAGCTTCTGACTTGCACACTGGTCTTTGCTGCTTTTTCTTTTCTGGGCACTAGGTTGAATTGTTTGAAGGGAAACATATTATAATTATGTTATATTGCAGACTTGCATATATGCATAATCACTTGGCATTGAGTTGCAAATTAGGAGCAAGCATTTGTGAGCTTTTCTCGTTTATTAGGTGTACATCCCTCCTTCATTTCTATTGTCAAAGAATATTATGCTTCTTTTTCAATGATGCTTTGTCACTCCACACAAGTTTTAAGTGAGAGTAATGTTTCTTGCCGCTCTTAATTTTTTCTTTTTTATACTGAAATGTCTCAAACTTAGTAAGTCTCAATAATCCATAAATTGAAACCTAAGTAAAACTGAAATAACATTGGTACTTGTGACTATCCTTAATGACCTAGTACTTGGAAAATAAGTAAAACACCAATAAACTAAATGTGCCTAAATAATCTATATAAAAATGTCCATGAAGCCTTAGCTGGTCAAACATTATAATCTTACAAATAAAATTTCACGATCAAGCAACTCCTTTCTGCAACACCTTACGCTAAATTCTTTTGCACAATTTTCCCCTCTTGTGCAATAGTTCTTGAAAATAGCATTGCATCAGAAACTCTCTGATTTCCTAATTTTGTTTTCATGAGATCCTTACAGGTAACTTCTTTTGATTTTTTCAGGATACATCATCGACTATCAATTACGATTCTTGCTTGGCTGGCGTAGTCTCCAAGACAAATATATTTGTTGTTGAGGGCTATTTATTTGAACTTCCTGATACAATCAAAACTATTATAAAGGCATGTGAAGAAGCACGCAGGAGTGGTGCCCTGGTAGCAATCACAGCATCAGATATCTCCTGCATTGAGAGACACTATGATGATTTCTGGTAAGTTTGTTATCCATTTTGGTCAACCTTATTAGAATTGCTGACTTTTTGTGTTTGCCTTCTTGAATGCGTTTATATGTTCCATAAAAAAGAGTAATGGAATTGATTTTAATTGAGTTAATTGATTGAAGACAATTTGATAGTGGCCTAAGGATCTTGGAATTTATGTTTGATATATATATATATATATATATATATATATATATATATATATATATATATATATATATGTTAATGAGAAAACGACTTCTGATTTTACTAAATGTTGAAACTTAGGCACATTGTTATAGTTTTTTGTAAGCTTTTTCATGTTGGAAGCTAAAACTTGTATCAAGCCCCTGCGTTTGGAAAGTAGTGTAGGTGACAAAAATGAGCCCTATTCAGTACTGTTAATGTTTTCGGAACTTGTCCTTGCTGGAAAAGATATTTTTCTGGATAAAAAAAAATTGTGTTCTTCACAAAACTGGTTTCTGGGAGAAGCTATGTAATATACTAAAAGACAAGGTCAATTATTGGTATCTTTGTACGTAATATTCTCATATTCTTGAGAATCTGACAAGATGTAATAGACCTGGCTTGAATTTGAAGCCTAACAAAGAAAAGAGAGTTCCAATTCTCCTGAGAGTTCAGATGCTTGTGGTAATTTGCATCCGTTGATAGTAATCTTGAAAAGTTACAAACTTCTGGAAATTGGAAAACCACTTGTTAGAGGTGAAACTTAGTATGGTGATTGGCCACATTAAAGGGTGATTGATGGAGTTTACAGTTCAAAACACTTTGCAGTTGTATTTTATTCTTTTTTCATGATGTTACATGTAATCACCTCTATGAATTCTGTTCTTGGTACCTGTTTCTGTTGTGGAATGCATTCTTAATAACCTTGAGGTCAATACATGTCAAAGTTCTGTGGGAAGCTGATTTGGCTCTCAAATATTAATTTCTTCGCCTTTCATGGTCAGGGAAATTGTTGGGAATTACGCGGATATTGTGTTTGCAAACAGTGATGAAGCAAGAGCTCTATGTCATTGTTCCCCCAAGGAAAGCCCTATTTCAGCAACAAGGTATCTTAGCCACTTTGTTCCCCTAGTCTCAGTTACAGATGGATCTAGAGGCTCTTACATAGGTGTAAAAGGAGAAGCTGTGTACATTCCTTCTTCTCCATGTGTGCCAGTTGACACGTGGTGCCGGTGATGCGTATGCATCTGGTATTTTGTACGGTATATTATGAGGCATCTCAGATTTGAAAGGTATGTGTACATTAGCAGCTAGGATTGCATCCACGGTTGTCGGGCAACAGGGGACCCGACTTAGGGTTCAGGATGCCATTGATCTGGCAGAGTCATGCATTCAATCTTGAGAGTTCTACTGTACGGTCAAATGTAGGTTCGGATCATATTTACAGATTGTGGCACGGTTGTCGGGCAACAGGGGACCCGACTTAGGGTTCAGGATGCCATTGATCTGGCAGAGTCATGCATTCAATCTTGAGAGTTCTACTGTACGGTCAAATGTAGGTTCGGATCATATTTCCAGATTGTGGCATGGTGCCTCGAGGCACTTGTTTATTTTTCGATTCTTTTGGATCTCTTTGTTCATAGCTTGTAACCTTGTAAATTACCCTCTCCAAACATTGCTGGCAGCGGAAATGCCTTGCCATTGATTCAAATTTAGTAGTCATTCCAAAACCATGTGCTGGTAATGTTATAAAATTAAATCTGTTATTCTCTTGCACTATCTTTCTTTATCAATATTTAATCTAGGCAACATGATATTATTGACAAGCAATCATAATTTCAACTCATGCAGTTTATGGAAAAATATTTTAGATTTTGCTCCTTCAAACACTACTCTAATTGTATGTTTAGGAGTGTATACAAAGTGAACATAAACAAATATTATGTTCCTATTTATTCATTTATTTTTTTATACTGTTCCTGTTTAGTTTGTGTTTGTTAAAGTCGTTCATAAACATTAACGAACATGTTCACAATTGTGTTCTTGAATATTAAACAAATATACTCATAAACACTTGTTCATGAACATTAAACAAATATATTGATGACCATTAAAAAAAAGTTATACAAATAAATGATATTCACCCTAATACATATGTCAAATTTAAGAAAAAAATACATGAATACGTAGTTTTAATAGTTACATATTAAAATGACCTATGAGTACATGTGTAATATAAAAATGCATTATTATCGAACAGTAGACAAACACTAAATGATTTATTAAATGAACAAATTTTAAATAAATTTTAAACGATTTTGTTTATGAATATAAACAAATGAATAATATATTTATTTGTGATCATTTCTTAAACAAATATAAACGAACAAAAATTATACATATTTTAGAACAATTCTTCCAACGTTTTATTCATTAAAATGTTTTATTCATTTAAATCCCTATGTTAATGGATGTGAATAGAACAACAAATTCTTCTGACCTGCAAGATTCCCAATGGAGACCATAGTAAGTTTGGACAGATAGCTAATGATAGAATGAATGAGATTTGGTGATTGAAAGTTTGAAACAAATTCCAGTGCAGATAAGACGGTTCTTGGCTGAGATTGGTGCCTAGCATTTTCTGCAAGATAACTGGAACAGACCTTAGTTTTGTCCTATCTCAATCATGAACCATCCAACTCAATGGAACTGTCAAGATGCCATTCAAACGCAGACTGGTTTATGCTCATAGTTTTAATTTTATCTTCAACCTAAAACCGAAAATAAGAATCTATTGTCTATTCATTACCAATGATTTTGAAGTTTGAATTTTGAAGTAACTAAAAGGGGGAATAATCCAAAGTAAGGTTCACAAATCAACTTACAGCCCATATCTAAAAGCAGCCAGCAAGCTGCTGTTAGAAGATTTATGCAACTTTCTTTAGCACTTTTAGATAAATCTGCTGCTTAAAATCATTCAAAACATAATTTCTTAACCCACAAATTAAACAAAACATATGATTAAAAAGGGGAAATTGGTTTTCCACCACCACCAGCCATAGGTGAAACAAAAAAAAAGGCCTGTTCAAACTAGGGTGGTTAAATAATGCCCTCTAAATGGTCCCAGAAGGCTTTCAATCTTCTTGATTGTGACCCGGACACAGACTGCATTCATCAAAGTTTTGGCATTTATGGCTCCTGACAAATCTTAATCATACAATTTTCTTGGGCTACTCTCTATCTCTCCAATATAGTAGTCCACTAATTAATTATTCAGCCATATTCCACCAACCAAATTATAATTGGCTCAATTGAAAATTTTATTCTCATTTTACATAATTGATTTTAGATTCAAATCTTAGCAAAACGTAATCTAACTATAAATTTTTTAAAATTATCTTAAAATAATAATAAATTAAAAACATTTTTGTTCTAAATCAAATATCTTATCTGCCAAGAGAAGAGGACACACCTAGATTGGTGCAATTAATGATTCCCAGTGAGAAAAAGATAGTTTATTCCATTATTTATGATAGACAAGATTCTATCATATAGATGAGCCAATCGTACCAAATTCTTATTGAACAATAAAAATCTGAAAAATAGCCCATCGTACCAAATTCTTATTGAACAATAAAAATCTGAAAAATATGTTTGTCTTGAACAAAATTATTAAAATTCTTCACAAAATTGTGAACTTATTATGGGTTTAAAGGGACATCCAAATTTATTTAAGAGTAAGAAACCCTCACCTCTCCCTTCTAGTCTACATTTTTCCATAAAATGTGGTACATTGAGTGATCAAGTCCATCCATAAATTGATGAGAAGATTGACTTTCTTAAGCCTAACTAGGTTTAACCTTCTCAATTAATTCATCATCTATAAAAAACCAAATGGTGGTTGAGGGGAAAAAATTGACTTATTTTGGCGAGGTGTGAACTCATGGGATTCATCATATTTTCATTGGTTTTTTAATAATATATTTTTACCCTTTTTGCTACCATGAGAAATGGTTAACTTATATTATATTTATAACTACCAAGCTTTGACCTAGTAATTATTACTTTTTTTTCGAAAAGATTAGATCCAAAGTTCGAATCTCTCTTTCCTCTTATACCTCTCTATGAATCAAAAATAATACTAATATTATATTTATATAATCCAAAGCAAATTCAATGAAGTTTCTCATATAGGTTTAGTCAAAATATAAAAAATTTTACCAATGATGTATGAAATAATTTTATTTTATACACTATGGTAGAGCTTCTAAATTTCATAAATTAAATTGTTTTTTAATAATAAATTAAATTGTTATTTTATCATATATTTAATTATTATATTTATTTTAAATGGGTATTTAAAAAAAATTTAATTAAAAATTTTAGTAACCATATTAAATAATTTACATGTATATATATCTCCAAAATAATATATATGTGATTGAAACTTGAAATTTCATTTTAGAAATTTAGATAATTATCTCTTGTTATATAATAAAAAAAATTAGTCTTTATATTTTGCTAGTATGTTTTACTTTTTTTTTTCTAAATCAATTTAGCCAAAAGTAAATAAATTAGGTTGAGGCAGGCTGGGCCCCAGTGTATTTGAGTTTTTCCATGTGTTTGTTTGTTGAGATTTGAACCTAACCCAAAGAAAACAAAAAAGAGAGGCCCATGTGTCCTTTTGTCTGTTTTTATCTCTACTTTTTGCCTTCCATTTTAAAATCTGGTGCTTCTAATTAAAAAATAAAATCTCCTAAAAACTTTGAGCCACTCATAAAAACATATATAAATATATATATATATATATAAAATAAAAAAAGAAGAACGATATGTGGTCAGAAAAAAGGTTCATGATAATTCATTTTTTAAATAGGAAAAAACTGTAAATATGGTCGGCTTTGAATAACTGAGTCCACTCCACCCTTCTGGATTTGGGAGTGATTGTACTTGTACTGGTCAGAGTGGCTTAAGTTTTACAAGAAAGGCGTGGTCCATTTAAGACCTATCTGAAGAATTTTCAGAAATTCAACATCACTTTTTTTTTCTTCTCCTTCTTTTTATTTTTTTCAATCTTATTTTTTTTCTGTTACAATTGTTTAATTTTCAAGCCTATTTCTTGAAATTAAATATAAGGGTGTTCATATTTCAAGTTTAACCTAATTAATCGATCAAATAGAATTTAATTCAGTTAATCAGTCTATTATCGAATTATTTTGATTGGCTAACGAAAATGATTTTAAATTTAATTCAATTTGATTAATTGTGAAATTAAAAATAAATTTATTTTATTTTAATATTGTCCTATTTAATTCAAAATTAATTGAATCGGCCGGCTAAATACCCCAAATTAAAAAGAGTTCCATGATCAATATTTTGAAATAAAGGCAACCTTTGTTCATATCATAAGTTTCTACCTAAAACAAGCACCTAATCTTATTTAGTGTTTGAATATTTGAATGTGGTAAGTTGTAACATATTAATTTTTCTTCTACATTTTTTTAAATCTCATTATTGGAATGAATATATATACTTATATACATCGATGTGATTATCTTTCATATTACATTTTAATGATTAAAATTTAAAATTGTAATTTAAATATATAATTTTAAATTTTTTAAAATGAAAAGATTGAGATTTTGTGAGATGAAAAGTGAAGTCTATTTTTTACACATGTATAGTCAATGATTTAATGAATCTGTATTATATAGAAGCAGAAAAAAAATCAATGAGTGAAATTCATTAGTTATGAATAACTTTAGATTTGAGTAAGAAATTCATGTAATTAGCTTTATATTGCTAACAAGACTTCGATCATTCATGCATGTTTACACTTAATTATAGCATATATATATATATATATATATATATATATATAGTTAGTTAGTTCTTAGCTCATATATTTGCATGATCCTAATTAACTTTTTTGGCTACTGCATTAACATTTGGTTTGTTTTGAATCAATAGCTGGAGTTTAATAAACAAATTACCATAATGGAAAAGACTAAAGATTGATTTAGATTCCATTTAGCTGATATTTTTATTTTTTTTCGTGGGTATACGTTGAATTTCATCACAGTTTCACCATGGTGATAGTTAGATATTTTTTTGCTTTCAATGACATTACGAGGTGCATTTGGGCAAAATTTCGTGGTACAATTGTAACTTTTCAATTTCACTGTCCTTCCATAAAGGTTCAATAAAGAATTACTCTTAATGTGAAATTTTTTTAAAACCATTTTCGATCATTATTTTGTTTTTTTCTTGCAACAAGTTTCTATCTTTTTTTTTCCATTTTGTTAATTTATTTATTTTTAAAAAGTTTTTAAGTTATTTATTTGTATTAATTCTCTCATTTTTTTCCTTTCATCCTAGATGCTTTTTTTTTTGTTTTCATTTTTGTTACTTTTTTTGTTTTAAGATTTTCAATTATGCATTTATCTTATCAATAGACTCTCTACTCCCATGATTCATAATATGTTCTGGTTGTGTGAAAAACCAGGGCATACAGCAAAGACTTGCAGGTTTTAGAAATCCTACTCACAAGAACCAATAGAACCAGTAGCCAACAACGTTTTTTCCATTTTGTTTTCTGGTGAAGGATTTAAGCACGAGGGCACCTCTGGTGACGTCTAAGCAGGAATAGTCTGTATGAATTGCCTAGTCAAATGCCAGTCTCTGCTCCTTCAATTAAAGCACTACTTATTGTCAAAACTTCTGTTGACGCATGGCATCAAAAATTAGGACATCCATCATATGAAGTCCTTAGTTACATGCTCAAGTCTTTTGATTTGTCTTCTGGAAGTCTTCAAAACTTGTCAATTTATGATTCTTGCCATTGTAATAAAAGTCATAAGATTCCCTTTCATAAATGAAGTTTAACTAGTTCAAAACCTTTGGAATTGCTATATATTGATGTTTAGGCGCCAACACATGTTATTTCCATTGACAATTTTCAGTACTATGTTACTTATATAAACCACTACACTAAGTATATCTGGTTATTTCCACTCAAATATAAGTCTGATGTTTCACCAATGTCCTGGAATTGGTTACAGGGAAACATTTAGCCCTGTTATACAACCTGCCATTAGAAGGATTGTTCTTGCATTGCTCTCAATAAGGCTTGGCCTATCAGGCAATTCAATGTGAATAATGACGTTCTACAAAACTCACTGCCTGATGAGGTTTACATGGCTCAACCTGTTGGTTTTGTAAACAAGGATACTCCAACTCATGTATGCAACTCTTTATGGTCTCAAACAAGCTCCCAGAGCTCGGTACAAAGAACTGAGCAAGTTTCTGGTTGACTTTTGCTATAATAACTTAGTGTTTGATGCTTCAGTATTCATTTACTCCAAGGATTCTATCATACTATACTTTCTAGTTTATGTTGATAATCTTCTTGTTACAGAAAATCACCCTTAAACTCTCAATCTTTTGTTCCAACAACTATCTCGCAGATTTTCTCTAAAAGATCTTGGCTGCCTCAATTTCCTTTTAGGGGTTGAAATTATAAATACCCCTAATGGTCTATTTTTGAGTCAAAATAAATATATTAGAGATATTCTAGAAAAAGTATGACATGGACAATGCTAAGGACAGCCCAACACCTATAACTACAAACGTCAAATTGCA
Source organism: Heritiera fomes (assembly GCA_032173925.1). Classification (NCBI taxonomy): domain Eukaryota; kingdom Viridiplantae; phylum Streptophyta; class Magnoliopsida; order Malvales; family Malvaceae; genus Heritiera; species Heritiera fomes. The sequence goes on along the minus strand of JAPDPM010000001.1, from coordinate 18,062,675 downwards.
ATTGAAGGATGGAACTGGGAATACAGATTCACATCAATATCGAAAGATTATCGGCTCTCTACAGTGTTTGTCCTTAATCAGACCTAATAATGCTAATTCTATCAACAAGCTTTCTTCGTTTATGCATGCACCTAGTAAATGCCATAGGTCTTGTCTCAAAAGGATTTTGAGATATCTCAAAGGCTCGATATGTCATGTACTGCTTCTTCAAAGATCTAGTCATCTTAATCTTTTAGCTTTTAGTGTTTCTGATTGGACAGGCAACATAAATGACAGATCTTCAACTACTGCATATGTTATCTATCTAGGAGGCAATCCAATTTCTTGGAAGTCATCAAAACAAAGGTAAGTTGCTAGATCATCGTTAGAGACTGAATATCAAACTATTGCTAATACAACATTTGATCTCGTATGGATTCAAAATCTTCTAACACAACTATGTTCTCCATGCACGTCTCCTCCTGTATTTCACTGTGACAATATAGGCGCAGCATTAACATATCTCAGTTCAAACCCAGTTTTTCATTCTCGAATGAAACATTTAGCACTTAATTAACATTTCGTGCACCAATGTGTTCAGAATGGTCAATTTCAAGTATCTTATATAGCCACCATGTTAGAAATTGATGCAAACAAATTATTAGTTTAAGTTGAATAAGTCTTCCACTATATGTATAACATGGAAGAGTGGTTTCTAGATTTTAGGAGTTAAGTTCCCACTAACCCACTTATGTTTGTGTACTTAGTGGGTGAATATCATCCCATGAAGTGAGAACATGGGGGTGTGGCTTTCATTTCAGTTCATCTATTTATAGTGTTGCAAATTGAGTTTTTAGCAATGTAGAAGATCCTTTGAATTCTTAGCCAATATTCTTTATTCTGTCCTTTTTCTTTGCTTACTCATACTTTGCTCAATATTCGTTTGTTCTTGTCAAACACACCCTTATTCTTCGAAACCAACATTTTGGTATCCGAGCCAGGTTCGATTAAATTGGGTGTTATTCTGTTGTGGTGATCTTTGCTGAAGCAAGTGATCTTTGGTTTGTATTCATCATGTCTAATGGTATGAATACTTTGAATGTTTCTCAATCATTGGTGCCCATCTTCAATGGAGAAAGTTATGCTTTTTGGAGCATTAAAATGAAGACCTTTTTCATTTCTCAAGATTTGTGGGATCTTGTAGAAAATGGATATACAGAATCTGACAAGGCAGAGAAGGCAGCGGAGATGAAGGAGTTTCGGAAGAAGGATGCAAAGGCGTTGCTCGTATTGCAGCAAGCAGTGACAGACTCAATTTTTCCTCGAATCTCGAATGCAGCAAAATCGAATGAAGCTTGGACCATTCTACATAAAGAGTTCCATGGAGATAACAAGGTAACTGTAGTGAAACTCCAAACTCTTCGTAGAGAATTTGAGAACTTGTGTATGAAAAGTAGTGAGTCGGTTCAAGATTATATTGGTAGAGTTTCTCTCATTATGAATCAATTGAGAACTTATGGAGAGAAAATTGAAGATCAAACAATTGTAGAAAAAGTTTTGAGGAGTTTACCTCCTAAATTTGATCATGTTGTTACTGCTATTGAAGAATCAAAGGATCTTTCTAAGTATTCTCTTAATGAGCTAATGGGTTCACTCTTAGCACATGAAGATAGGATGAACAGGTCTGCAGAGAAGAGTATGGAGCAGGCATTTCAGACAAAGATAGAGATCTCTAGCAAGGAGAAAAGCAATGACAATGGTTTTGCAGGTAGAGGTAGAGGAAGAGGTAAAGGTGGCTACCGTGGTCGTGGTAGAGGTCGTGGTAGATCAAATTCAAGTCGCCAAGAAACTGAGAGTGGTGACAAAGAGAATCAAAAGCAGAACCATAAGGACAAGCAGTGTTACTTTTGCAAAAAGATGGGGCACGTTGAGGCGAATTGTTGGAAAAAGGCTAAGCAACAGGCAAATTTCGTTGAAAAAGAAGAAGATGGTAACTTGTTTCTCACTTTTATGAATTCAAAGGAAAGTAACAGTGATCTTTGGTTTTTGGATAGTGGGTGTAGCAATCACATGACAGGTGTTAGAAGTATTTTTCAGAGTATGGATGAATCAGTAAAGTTGCAAGTCCGTCTTGGGAATGACAAACAAGTGCAGATTGAAGGTAAGGGAACAATAGCAGTAAGGACCAAGTCAGGTAATGAGAGGTTGATTCATGATGTTTATTACATTCCTAGCTTGGCACATAATTTACTCAGTGTGGGTCAATTGGTTAAAAGGGGATATTCAGTTTTATTTCATGATGGTGTGTGTGAAATTAAAAGTAAAAATTCTGATATGCCGTTTGTAAAAATTCCCATGGCTGAAAATAAGATGTTTCCTCTTGAGATTTCTTGTTTGGATGATTATGCACTTGTTGCTAATGTTGAAAGTGATTCGTGGTTATGTGGTTATGGCATTTGAGATATGGGCACTTGCATTTTAATGGGTTGAAGTTGTTGTGTCAGAAAAATATGGTTCATGGTTTGCCTACAATTCCTTTTGCTAATGATTTGTGTGAAAGTTGTATTTATGGGAAACAGCATAGACAGTCATTTCCGGTTGGGAAAGCATGGAGAGCAAAAAAGCCTTTGGAGTTGGTGCATGCAGACATTTGTGGGCCAATGAATACTCTGTATTTGAACAAGAGTAGATATTTTTTGTTGTTTACTGATGATTTTACTCGTATGAGTTGGGTGTTTTTTCTTGTTCAGAAATCAGAAGCACTTGATAAGTTTCGGGAGTTCAAGGCCTTTGCAGAAAAGGAATCTGGTCATCAATTAAAAATTCTTCGAACTGATAGGGGAGGAGAATTTTTATCCGATGATTTTACCTTGTTTTTCAAGCAAAATGGAATCAAAAGGCAGCTAACAGTGAGAAGAACGCCAGAGCAGAATGGAGTCGCTGAAAGGAAGAATCGAACAGTAGTGGAGATGGCCAGGAGTATGTTGAATGAGAAAAGGCTTGCAAATGATTTTTGGGCTGAAGCAGTGGCTACAGCGGTTCACCTTCTCAACATTTCTCCAACGAAGGCGGTGCGTGGTATGACTCCTTATGAAGCTTGGTGGAACCGCAAGCCTAATGTAAGTGCCTTGAAGATTTTTGGTTGTATTGCTTATGCCATGTTAGCTTCTAATGATCGGACAAAGATGGACAAGAAGAGTGAGAAATGTATTTTCGTTGGGTATAGTGATGAGACAAAGGGGCATAGATTGTATAATCCAGTTACTAAGAAGCTAATCATTCGTAGAGATGTTATTTTTGATGAGAACAGCTTTTGGGAGTGGAATGCAGACAAAAATCAGCACTTGTCTTGTGAAGAAAATGAATTAATTGAGACACAAGATGACGAGAACAAAGTGGCTCAACAGGTTTCCCCTACACCTAGTCCTTCAAGGTTGTCACCACAAGCTTCACCAACTCCTCAACCTTCAAGGATGATTACTAGAAGTATGTCTGGGGCTCTTCCCAGAAAGGTAAAACCTTGGGAAGAAGTTTATAATTCTAACATGTTTGCTCTTTTAGTAACAGAACTTTGATGAAGCATGTGGAAAAGATGAATGGGAACATGCCATGGAGGAGGAGATTGCTTCCATTGAGAAGCATGATACTTGGGAGCTAGTAGACAAGCCGCAAGGAAGAGATACAATTGGTTTAAAGTGGGTTTACAAGGTGAAGTTTAATGCGGATGGGAGTGTCCAAAAATTCAAGGCAAGGTTGGTTGCTAAAGGATATGTGCAAGAGTATGGTAAAGATTTCTTTGAAACCTTCTCTCCTGTTGCTAGATTTGAAACTGTTAGATTTTTGTTAGCATTGGCAGCTCAAATGAGGTGGAAGGTTTATCAGTTTGATGTCAAATCTGCCTTTTTGAATGGTTATTTGGATGAAGAGGTATATGTCGAGCAGCCACAAGGATTTGTTGTTGAAGGCAAAGAGGATAAGGTGTACAAGCTCAAGAAGGCCCTTTATGGACTCAAACAAGCACCACGAGCTTGGTATGGTAGGCTTGATTCTTACTTGTTTGAAAATGGTTTCCATCGTAGTAGTAGTGAGCCCACTTTGTACGTGAAGGAAAAAGGTGATGATGTTCTTATTGTTTGTGTTTATGTGGATGACATTATCTATACTAGTTCTTCTGAAGTTCTTATTACAGAATTCAAGAAGAGCATGACTGATGAATTTGATATGTCAGATTTGGGGTTGTTGCATTATTTTCTTGGCTTACAAATTTCTCAAACTGATGATGGTGTCTTTGTTTCACAAGAAAAATATGCTCTGGATTTGTTGAAGAGGTTTAACATGCAGAATTGTAAGACATTTTCTACTCCCATGAATACAAATGAGAAGTTGACAATGAATGATGGAATGCCAAGGGCAAATGAGAAGTATTTCAGAAGCTTGGTTGGTGGGTTGATGTACTTGACTCATACTCGTCCAGATATCATGTTTCCTGTCAGTTTGGTCTCAAGGTTCATGCATAATCCCTCCTTGCATCATCTTGGGGCAGCAAAACGAATTCTTCGCTACATTCGAGCTACAAGTAACTTTGGGATTTGGTACAACCCAGTTCCTAACTTTAAATTGTTTGGTTTTACTGATAGTGATTGGGCAGGTTGTGTAGATGATAGAAAAAGCACAAGTGGTTTCATTTTTAACTTTGGTTCGGGTGCTGTGTCATGGAGCTCAAAGAAACAAGCAAGCACGGCATTGTCATCTTCGGAAGCTGAGTATATTGCAGCTACATCTGCTGCTTGTCAAGCAATTTGGATGAGAAGAATCATGGAGGATTTGCATCAAGTTCAAGGAAAGGCGACTGAGATTTTCTGTGATAACAAAGCAACCATTTTAATGACCAAAAATCCAGTGTTCCATGGAAGGACAAAGCACATTGAGCTTCGCCACCACTTTATTCGAGATGCTGTTGCTGAAGGACTGATCGTGATGAAGTACTGCTCAACAAATGATCAAGTTGCTGATGGTTTTACTAAGGGACTTGGTTATTCAAAGTTTGCAAAGTTTCGATTATCACTTGGAGTTGCAGATTTTGCATCAAGGGGGGATGTTAGAAATTGATGCAAACAAATTATTAGTTTAAGTTGAATAAGTCTTCCACTATGTGTATAACATGGAAGAGTGGTTTCTAGATTTTAGGAGTTAAGTTCCCACTAACCCACTTATGTTTGTGTACTTAGTGGGTGAATATCATCCCATGAAGTGAGAACATGGGGGTGTGACTTTCATTTCAGTTCATCTATTTATAGTGTTGCAAATTGAGTTTTTAGCAATGTAGAAGATCCTTTGAATTCTTAGCCAATATTTTTTATTCTGTCCTTTTTCTTTGCTTACTCATACTTTGCTCAATATTCGTTTGTTCTTGTCAAACACACCCTTATTCTTCGAAACCAACACACCAAAGATCAGCTTGCAAATGTTCTTACAAAATCAGTAGCTAAGTGAAGGCTTTTGTTTCTAAGAGCCAAGATTGGCGTACCAATGGCTCTACGATCTTGCGAAGGCATATTAAGGGAACTCTCCAATCAGGATCGGTTCAGTCAACAGAGAAGCCAAGAGAAATAGGGTCAACTCTATAACTCATCAGCAAATCACATGAAGTAATTGCAGCAGCAAACATTAGGAGAAATTTCAGCAATCTGTCAAGTTTTGAAAAGTCAACTCCAAAAACAATCCATCACTATTTATTGTCCAGGTTTTATGTAATTAGATATTAGAATCATAGCACTAACAACACAATATTCTTTGTATAATGCTCTCTTACAAGCTGTGTATATATTCTTGAAACATCAGTGAATAAAAATCTTGTTTCCCCTGTATCTCATTCATCATCTTAATAATAATAACAATAATAATAACAAAAAATAATAATAATATTATTTTTATTGTTATTGCACTCTTCTTTTTACTATTCAAAACTTTCTAGTATCTATCAAAACCAATAAACATTACTAAAGTTCTAATATAAGAATCTTTAAAATGTTTTTTTTTCTAAATTAATCACAACCCTCCCATTTTATCTTTTCTTTTTCTTTTTAAATTCCTCATTAATCAATTGATCCTAATCAATGAACGTACTGAGGAATAGTGCCTTGATTTTTAAATTTATTTTTTCAGTACATGCATGAAGCTCTTTTTTTTTTTAATCTTTGTATGAGCTAGGCTTTTAACTTACTCGACAACTGTAATTTTTTTTCAATTTTATAAATTTCATCTTTTCTATTTTTAGGATTCGAATTCAGTGCCTTCAAGTTAGAATTTGGATTATAACTGTTAGGCCATGGTCCAGTTGCAGTAAACAGAGCTGTCTGCTTTCTAATTTTCATAGAACATAAGAATGAAAAAAAATAAATTTGTGAAATACATGTAAAATAATTGCCATGGAACTACTTAGTTGGTGATGTAGGTGACTTAACAACGGGGCTATTACCCAATAAATAAAAAACAAATATTAAATTAAAATTTTTTTTGCATAATAAAAATTTTTATCTGAGAAAAGAAATGAATATAAAAATCAAAAACCGAATTTCATATTCTTTAAAACTCTGACATTTTAGAGATGGGAGCATTAACATTTGAACTAATACTCTAAATCATTGTATCATCATTATTATTATTATTATTTAAAAACAATCTATTTAAAATATTAGTTTAAATGCTAATACTCTTATCATTATGAATGAAAGAAATGAATTCATATTGATGATTTAACGTGAGTTCATATATTTATTTATGTAATTTATCTCGATTTATTGGGATAAATACTTTGATGATGATGATTATAAGCACAATAATGTCATGTAATGGGAGAGGGATAAATAGTAAATTGAAGGGATCTGATCACATCATGGCTTAGGCAGAGTTCATCAATGGTGGGTTCCCACCCTATCCCGAATGAACCCCCAAAACTTAGCTTTCATGGTGGAGTGGAGAGCCAGTGGACAAAAGCATTTTGGGGAAATGAAAAGAAAAAAGAAAAGAAAATTAAAAAAAAAAAGAACAGCTACTATTATTAATAGAATCCATGACAAGGATTGGAGAGGCATATATTTGGCATAGAATGGAAGCATATCTAAGGGGGAAAATGCCAAGCAATGACCCGTTAAAACTGATTGATGGGTCCATAAAGTTCTGTCTTGTGCTGAGGATAAGAGCTACCCAGAATAATTGCCTAACCTGCCTCCTTTGCTCTCCCCTTGACCTTGAGATCTTTTTTAATTAATTAAGTGGAATAGATGAAATAAGCTATTGATATTATGAATTTGTGATATTGTTGTACTTAATCCATTTCCTATAACCCCTGGCGAAACGTGAACAAATTTGAGATTTTCTTTGATGAATATATATACATGATTATTATCCAGCTAATACATGTTAAATTTTTTTGTATAAGTACATGTATCTTCATCTTGTTAAAATGCCTGTTAATTTTAATAATTAAATAATTTATTATATTATATTTAATATAATTTTAAATACAGATAGTACATGTTAATTTAAGATGTATTTAAAATTAAATAAATAAACTATTTAATTATTAAAATGAATGCATGTGATAATTTTCTAATTTTGTTTGTTTGCCTGCAGCGTTAAAAAAAATAAATTAAAATAATTAATAAATGTAATTGATTTTTTCAACAAAAGAAATTACAAATTTAAAGTGCATTATTGAGAACTCATGGAATTGGCATTCCATGTATTTTTTTTAAGCTACAAGTATCCTTATTCGTTTTACGGTCTGATTCAAATCATATTTAAATATTTGAAAAAATATATTTACTTTCATTTTTTCCCACCACTTATTGGTAACATTCCATGTGTTGGTGAAACAAATTTTAGTGAAGAAAGAATGTGCTCATATATATATATATATATATATATATATATATATATATATATATATATATATATATATATATATATAGGTCCCCTTTAATTTCAAAGAATATGGTGACTTGTCAATTTGAATTAAAGCTTGGATATGCCTTCGAGTTTATTATTCTTCGTCACACATGCCTTTTATTTTATTATTCTTTCCAATTAGAGGGGAATATTGTATTATATGTATGTGGTTATGGAATTTCAAAACAAAAATTAATTATCACCTTAATTTCCAAGTAGAAAGAGGGCTTCACCATTTTATAATAGGAATCAACAGTGAAGGTCTATTTTGAAAAGTACACAATTCCAATTCAAATGTGGGGGCTTAGGGTGTTTTTTTTTTATATATATTATCAAATATGATCTCACTCCAATTTGGACAACAGAAGAAGACATATAGGAAACAATTTCTACTTTCTTTAGTACAAACAACAAATCACACACTTTCAAGTCTCATCTCTTTCCTTTTTTTTCTTTTTCTTTTCTCATTGATTCTTAGTTTTATTAATTTAAAAAATTAATAAAATCAGTATTTGAATGTGAGATCTTCATAAGTCAATTATGATTATAAAATTGTGAATGAAAAATAGGTAAGTGAATTAGTGTTATGTGAAATAACATGCACTATATATCCTTAATAGGTACGTAGCATTTATCAATATAATATTTTATAATTAAAAAATCAAATACGATTTCAGAGATTATAATACTATAATTAAAATAATATTTAAAATTATGTAATTATAAATTGATTCTTTTATTAATTAGTAAAAAATTTTTGTACATGAAAAGGATACATCTGCAAAGTTTTATATTCAAATTAACAAATAAAAAACTCTTTTTATATGCAGGATTAACAGAGTTAGAAGTCTACATGATATATCCCGTTATTGATATTATGTATTTGTGACTGAATATGAAATATATATTACAAAATTCTCATTTATATTAATAACAAAATAATTCCCCAAAAAAAGGATGCAATTTTTTATTTTTTATAATTTATTGGAATCACATTTCTTACAAAAAAAATGATCCAAAAGGCATATATTCTAACTTTGAACTTTAATCCTATTAAAAGAATTAAACATGTTTACAAGTTAAATTTGAATTGCGCAATTTCATAAATTGTTGGTTATTTTTTATTTCAACTTGTCATGAGTCATTAACCATATTTAGAGAATGTGATTCACTCCGACTTATATTATCAAAATTACACGTGAACGTCAATGGTATCGTCACACTTCAATTATTGATAACAATTAGAAGATTAACTTTTGTTGTTTAAAGGAAATGTCACTATACTCTATTACTGTAGAGATGATATTTTTCATGAAAGTTATCCGTAAATGTTTGGGAAAGTTCATTTTCAAGGTGATAGAAACCCAAAGCACATAATCATATTTTACTTCTTTTTTTTCTTCCTTTAGTTAGATAATATCAATTATCATGGGATTCATGTTAATGTCAATTGTGTTTAAAATTTTGATAAATTAAAAACACAATACAGTGATATAATACAAAAATAATATAAAAATAAATACACAAAAATAAAATGGATTAAATTTTTAACAAAAATTGCATATAAAAAATAAAAATTATTTTAATTTTTAATGCGTTGACACAAATTATAATAATAATTTTTATATTTTACACATTTTGCACTGCACAAGCATAACAAACAAAATACACTAATAGTCAGTTACTCCAATACGATAATTTAAGATTAAGCCTATGTTTGGATTGAGGGTGGGGAAGGGAAAGGAAAGGAAAGGAAAGTAAAACAAAGGAAGGTTGTAAACTTTTCCTTTGTTTGGGAAGATTTTTTAGCAAGGGAAAGGAAAGAGAGGGAGAGTGAGCACCCCTTGCTTTCCCTTTAGTTACTCAATTTTTTTAAAACCCCAATTTGGGATAAAGGGGAAGGAAAAGAAACTTGAAAAAAATTTTAACATGTAGAATATCAAATTTAACTTTATTATCTTATAAAATTTAAAACAAAAAGAGTTATAATTGGAAAAAAAGCATTACAATAAATCATTTCCTTTCCTTTCCATTGTTTAACCAAACAAGGATTGTTAGGATTACTTTCTTTTCCTTTCCTTTATTAATTTTAGCTATCCAAACAAGGGGTACATGTACCCTTTCCTTTCCTCTCCTTTCCTCTAATTTACATTCCTTTTCTTTCCATTCCTTTCCTTTACTAATATTTATCCAAACATAGTGTAAGATCATGCTATGTGATTTAGGCATTTAGCCACCACCAACCCACCACAACGAAGGCCTTAATATTATTACAAATATACATTGTAAATAATATTATACTATTTCTTCTTCTTCATTGGCTTTATTATTCAACAAAGTACGACGCAAAAAGACGAGAATCTTTTTATGATGCAATGGACGGCTAAGAACTGACCAAAATACAATTATTGAAGTTAGAGGGACACGTGTCGCTCTCTGAGTAAATTTACGTGGCTTGATTGCGATGGCAATTTCAGGTGCTTCGACTTTCTAGGGGCGGCGTGTACTCCATCATTTTCACTACAATTAAAAAAATAAACTAATACTCAAAAAAAAAATTAAAACTAAAACTAAAACTATGAAACTTTTTCTTTTGAAAAAAATTAGAAAAGAAAAATGCCTTTGCCAGTATTACCGGTGAAAAAGACAAAAAATGTGTCTATATCAAGACCTTACCCCAAATTGAATGAGACTCTAAATTTAAATTTTATGGGGTCATTTTTTAATTTAAAATTTTAATAATTTTAGAAGTTTGATAGGGATTGCAAATATTGTTAAATCAGTTTCTTGTACTGTTGGTATACAAAGATTTAATGACATAATCCAACTTCCCCATCATGGCAAGAGTTTTTTTTTTTTCTTAGAAAAATTCTTTATTAGATAAATTAGTGAGTTCTTTTTTTCTCCTCTTACTCTCTATTTTAAGATGTATTGATCGATTTTCTAATAAAATCGACCTGAGGTTGGAAGAGAGGTAGTACTAGTAAACCTCACCGCAAGAGTGCAAGATTATATATAAAAATGTGGATTTATATATGATATATTAATAGTGTATAGCTTTTATATACTGTTAATGCATTAAAAATAGACACTTGATTAATAAATTTTTGTGAGTAATTTTTAAAAAATTATTTTTTTTTAAATTTAAGGGCTTGATTTATTTTTAATTTACTTATTGATAAAGTATCAACTTCTAATGTATTAATAGTATATAAAGACTATATACTGTCAATGCATCTTATACAAACCCTAAAAATATTATTAATAAAGTTATTTTACGATTTTTGCATAAATGATTTGATTGCTCTAATATACTTATATTAGGAGGTTTGTCACCTTAAGATCATATAATCTCGTTTGTAATCTCCATTTATTATTGTGAACATCTACAATTTGTAATCTCCATTTTATTATAGTGAACATCTACAACGCTGCAAGTAGATGTTACTTTCAAGTTGAGAGTGAAGTGAGCCATTAAAATTTTTTTTCGTGTTCCTTATATTCTATTTTTTTCTTTGAATTTATTTAGTAGAGACGTAACTCTCAAGTTGAGAGTAAACCACTAAAAATTTATGTGTTCATGATATTCAATTTTTTTTCTGAATTTATTTAAAGAGAGTAGATTTTGGGTTTTAATTCTAACATCATTTACTCACCATTTTGCTACATTGTTAATTGAACATGTGTTTAAAAGAAAATGAAATGAGGAAGGATAATACATGAAAATATACAATTAATTTTACTAGTAATTATATAATTTTTAGTCTTGTATGGAAGATAGTAATATAAAAAAATTATAAAATTTTTTATTGAACAAAAAATCTAATGAAGTATGAAAGTTTGAAATTATTGAAGATTTAATCATTCCCACGAAGAAGGAATTCAAATTTAAATAAGAAAACAAAATTGTCATAAGTACTTATTTTGAAATTGAATATATTAACAAATATTTTTGAAAGTTGAAAAATTGCACGAATGAACAATTGAATTTTCGAGAGTATATGTTAAATATCTTTTTAGTGAGTAAACTTGTTCAAAGGTAGAATCATATGTTCAAATTTGAAAGTCTGTCCAATTTTTATAAAGATTTAAACAAAAATATTAAACTATTAGATGTATCTGATTAAGCAAATGTGAATTGATGAAAAATCATATCAAGCATTTTTTGCACCATTATATTATCCAAGTTCAATCCAGCCTAGCAGTTAATTACATAACAAATATGTTATATATACATTATATTATTAATTTAAAAATAAACATATACTTAAGTTTTGCAAATTTTAAAGGGTTAATGATAAAATTAGCCTTTGAATTATATCAGTTTTGTCATGTTAATATCTAAAGAATAAAAGTTATTATATTGATACTTGAATTTCAATTTTGCTGCACAGTTTAGTAGCTAAGACTAACATCATTAGTAAAAATACTGCCGCGGCATGAATACCTAATAAAATTGTGACACATAGCAATGAATGCCATGTAATTGGTGTGTCACATCAGCATGAACAGTGTTAGTTTTAGATGCTAAAGTGTTACTAAATTAAAGTTTAGGTATCAACGTGACAATTTTTATTCTTTGAATATCAAAATGACAAAAATGATATAGTTTAGAGGTTAATTTTGACATTAATCTAGTTTTAAATTTTGAAAAATAAACATGTGCTGTGATGTGTTGCATGAATGTAACTTTCTTAATACAATATTATTTTCTCATTATGTAACATTCATTAAATTTATATTATTAATTTTTTTTATTTAAAAAAGATAGTAAGAATATACTCGAACAAAAAAAATCAATTTTAAAAAAAATAAAATAAATCTTGGATATGTTTAAAATTTGTTAATCCGTTGCTCGACCCAGATCCATTGATGATCAGATCTACTATATAATGAGTTACTTCTGTTTAAAAGTAAACTATTCTTTTTAAGAAAATAATTAACTCGTCAATTACTATTGGTAACACCAATTGCAACAACACAATTTGGAGGCTATTAAATGATAGATAATAAAAATGGTAATCCTTCTTTAGGAAATTAAACCAACCATGACAAGTAAATACATGACTTGGATGGCAACAATAATATTGATACTAATTTATGTCCAGAAAAATTAAGCAAAATTATAGTCATCACAACTGTTCAATTTGATATATTTGTTAGTTTTTTTTCTATAATAACAAATATATTTGACATATAGTTATTCTCATAGACAATAAGTACTGTCCTTGACAGCTTTATAAACCAAATACTTTGTACTATATGGCAATATCAAAATTAGGCTACCAAATGCATTAAAAGCTTTTTTTATGTGGTGGAGGCTAGCATTAGAAGTTTAATTAATTAAATATTGTATTATGGATTTGGTTAATTATTTTAAATCTTATATTTTAAGAAAAATAACCATTAAATCAAATCTGTATTGTTTTCTCAATTTTATTAATTCGCCCTTCTATTAATTTTGTGCTCATTTCCATTTTTAATATGATCAAAGATATATTTTCAGACTTTGTTTTGATCACTTTTTTTTATCGGATGATTCTAAGAATGTGCATCTTCATATTAATTAGATTGATCCATTCAAAATTTTATTTCCAAAATACTTTACGTAGGAATTGAATTAGAATTGACCAAAAAAAACTCTTCAAACAATCTTTAACGTTCATCAAGAAAAATCAACAAATAAATCAAATCGATAAATAATTAGATGAAAACTCTATCTATTTAACTAGATAAAACTCACATAATAGAACTTGAATTATAAGATATAAAGTTTTATATGAAAATTACTGAAAGGCTACCAAGTAAAAAGAACATATAGATTTGGACAATCTTAAGAAATTTTAATGGAAAGACACCAACCAAGTAAACGAGCGTGTGATTTGACATCCAAAATTCACTTTTTCATGATGCCAAATTGACATTTTCCCAGTAACAAATCCTTAATCACTTACCACCAACTACCAAATTAAGCTAAAATTCCCACCCCATTGTCTAAGCAAGCAAAAAATTTCTTTCGCAGTAGTACAACAAAGCTGGCTATGGGAGAAAACGTGTTGAAATTGAAACTCTTTAAAAAAAAAAAAAAAGGTCCAATTCATCATAGTACTTCTGATCGACAACAAAAAGCACCAGAATTTGTTATTTACCCCGCAAAACTGACCTCTAACGCGCCCTTGGTCGCGTTTGAGACCCCATTTTCTCACTCGCTTTCTCTCTTTTGGTTGGAGAAGCTTTGAGTGGCAGTGTACTCGCAAAAGATCAGTACTTTCACTGAAAGAAATGTCATCATTCATCGAAGCAAAAACAAACCGTCTTTATAAATTGTCTACCCACTCCATTCATTTCATTTTCACAGTACAAATTTTCTCTTATAATACATTCAACATCTATATATAAATATATACACATTACAAATTAAAGTTCTGTATAAAGAGTGTACAAAGCCTACATCTCACTATCCAACACATCTTATTTTGATCCAAATCTCTTTTATTTTTCCTTCGTTTTTATTTTTTTATATTTTTTTTGGTTTTTTTTTCATTTCTATGTACAATAACATTGGCATTATTTAGTTTCCAACACCGGCCTCGAGGCACTAGGCTCATGTGTTCTTGCTTGGTATATCAGTTGAGAAAAAAAGAAGTATATTAACTTTTATTATTAGTATTCTATGATGAGGCCTCCCATTGGAGATCGATGAGGAACTCCCTTCCTCCGCTTTCCAGTTCTGAAATTCACGGCTGTTGGCGGCGGCGTTGACGGCGTAAAGCTCTGTCGTTTGCTCTTTGTGCTCCCACTGTTAACACCATTCAATGACTCAGCGTCTGACCCGTCTGTTTCCTTGCACATTTTCTTTTTCCTGATGAAGTTTTTGGATGTCCCAACAATCTGAAATAAATTTAATTACAGCAGTAAAAATGTTAGGAAATGGGGTAAAAAAATTGATGAAAACCCATTTTTTATTGGAGAAATTAGGGGAATATGAATGAAAAATGTAGATTGATTAATTACCTTGCAACCAAGAGAACAGAAGCTGAAGGAATCAAGGAGGCTACGCTCACAAACTTGGCAGGTATTTGTGACACCTTTGCCAGGCCTAGGCTGTGGCCTTTCGTTCAAGAAAACAATCCTGGCACTGTTGATAATGTAGGTTTGAATCCCTGAGATGTCTAAGAATTTCTGAATCTCAGAAACCCTTATTACATCATGGTATGAGGATCTCCTTATCTGAAATTAAGTTTAGTCAAATGAATGAAAATGATCAACAAAGGCTTAATGCTGTATCAAATAGTTGTGTTGAAGCAATAAGGTTTGACAATTGAAGAAAATAGGAAAATCAGGTGCCTGTAGCCTTTTTCTCAGGCCCCTCCAAGAAAAAAGGCACATGGCATTTGCTGAAACCAATGCAAATCCATGTAATTTTGTCCCCGTGATCAAAGTCAGGTAACTTCTGGTAATGGAATATGTTACTCAAACAGCTAGATTCTCACCAGTTTACAACCCGAAACTGTAGGCAATGAAATCTTACAAAAGAAAACATTTCTTCCTCTCTTTCTCTCTCTTCTATTCTATCTTTTCCTTTCCCAAGGGTGAAGAGTGAAGAAACAAAGAAGAAATTGAACATACCTGAATAGCTCTATGGTCTCTGTGATAAGCAAGGCAAAGAGAACAAAGAGCACCATTCATGCAATCCAAGCAATACATGTTGCATTCACTCTTATGAGCATCAGCATGGAGCTTGCATTGAACAAAAAACCTTGTTTGAAGCAGTGGCCGCAGCCATGGCGGCCACTTCACATCCTCTTTATCATCATCATCATCTGGACCTCCTCCTCCCTAAATTATGACCCAAATTTATTTATCATCAAATCAACCAAACCATCATCATAATCATCCCAATAACAATATCATTACAATCAATTACTGTTTATATACATGTTAACCAACAAAAGAAATGTGAGAATTAAGGAAGAAAGGTGAGGGGGGCCTAACCATGATTCTTCTG
Source organism: Heritiera fomes (assembly GCA_032173925.1). Lineage (NCBI taxonomy): Eukaryota > Viridiplantae > Streptophyta > Magnoliopsida > Malvales > Malvaceae > Heritiera > Heritiera fomes. Next base: position 18,046,738 of record JAPDPM010000001.1, on the reverse strand, counting down.
CTTTTTGGCTTGATTTCTCTAACAGTTATTTCTTGATCAATATTGATCATTTAGAGCGGATTCTGGGAGAAAGAAAAAGAGAAACTTTCTTGGAAAACTTTTCTTTCCTGGAGAAAAAGGGAGAGAAGAAGAAAAAACAGAAGTGGGGTTGCTTTGTAGTGGTGGGTGGTGGATGGGGCATGGAAGGTGCTTATCTATGGCTTAAAAGTCCTCAACCGAACCTCCATCCGAACCTATAAAAAAAATAGATGCGTTTATCTCAAGTAACTTGACCACTTTCTTTTTTTTTTTATTTAATCTTATTTTATTTAGTTTTTCAATTATTCTTATTTTTTAATTTTGAAAATTCATGCATTTTTACGTGGACGGAGGAGGTTTGAGGTAGGGTTTGGGCATACGGTTGTTTCCAGTGACGACATTCGGGAGCGAGAGATGTTGACCTGTGGCGAAAGTACTGAATCAGCTAGAATACAAGGAGGGTGAAAATGCCATATGTGTTGGACATATTGTATAATATATGGCTCCTAAATTTTGCATGGTGAGGTAAAAAGTTAGGGCTTTGGAATTTGCCACCTCAAATGCACATATAACAAAGATTTCACTTTAGAAACCTCTTGAAGATGATGAGTTGTTGGTGCATGCAAGGGAAATATAAATATTTATATGATTCTCCCAAATAATTGTTAATTAAATACTTGCATCACAACCATTATTAAATTTTGTTTGATAAATACATTTTAATTTTTAAAAAGTAAAAATTAATTCAAGATAAATAATAAGAAACAATTAAAAGCATTTATAAGCAAAGAGGGTGTTAAAACTGAGGTATAAAGTTATGTTCTTTTTTTTAATTATCACTTAAATATTTTTTTACAATGCAAAATTATAATCATTCACAAACTTAAACAATTTTTAAAATGCATTTTTTTATAGAATAATGATTCATTAACAATGTATTAGATAATAACCCTTTTCCCTTGAATCTCTTTATGAACGAATTTCCATCCTTGGATTAATTCTTTTGGGTTTTTCCAGTAATTATGCATATAATTCTAATGCACTAATGCAAAAAGATTTATTCGGAGAGAATAATTTTTTTTTCTTTTCGTTTTTATCTAATTCCAAGGTCGGGAAGATTATAACAGTATAAGACCATTGATTTGTCAAGTTGTAGATATATTTGTCTTAACTTTCTCATTAATTAGTAGAATAAGTTATCAAAATATTCTCATGAGAGTACTCTGTTAATTTAGGATTTTTTATTTTAACAGTGAGGCTTCTTGTATTCCCTTTTTTTGTGCATTCTATGTATTTTAATGGTCGAAAAAAATGTCAATTCTGTTTGAGCTGCAAATGGTTAAAGGAAACTTGTAATTAAAAAGTTTTTGACTTTTTGTATAATGTTAAGTCGCCATTTTGAACTTTTTATTGAGTTGTACAATTTTCTATTTTGACCAGAGAGTTAATTTGAAGTTTACCAATAAAAATCATGAAGAAGTTCGAAAATTTCAACCTACACTCTTTTACAAAAGATTTTACGTTAATTTCATGTAATTATTTCAATCTTTTAATTGAAAATTGATTGTTATTGATTGTTTTCTTATATATCAATATGCTTTGCTTCTATCTTGAGTTGTCATATTCTTTTCAGTCTTAAGTTGCCATATTTATCAATTATTTGATAGTTTGTCTACCTAATCACAGACTATTATTATATATAGATTACGCATTTATGAAAGACCGTAGTTTATATATAGATTTAATCTTTATAAAACGTAGTCCTTTTATATTTAGACTACAACTTTACAAGAAATTATAGTCTTTTGTAGCTATAAGCTACGCTTTTATAGAAAAACATAATTTTTTGTACATATAAACTACAATTTTATGAAAAAGCGTAGTCTTTTTACTTTTATGCATATAAACTATGCTTTTATGAAAAACCGTAATTTGTTGTACATATAAATTACGCTTCTATGAGAAAACATATAAAGAATACGTCTTTTATGAAAAAAAATGTAGTCTTTTATACACAAAAACTACGCTTTTATGAAAAAAACGTAGTCTTTATATACGTAAATACTACTACGCTTTTACTTAAAAGCATGGTTTTTTGCACATATATATAATGCTTTAATAAAAAAAAATAGTCTTTTATACATTATAAAAAAAATTCAACATATCTTATAGAAAATACATTAAAAAATCACATATTCATAATAATATGCTTATACATTGTGTATTTTATCAAGTGTTTAACTAACAAAAGGAATATATACCAAATTACAAGTGGTCGTCATGAATACGTAATTTATCAACATGAACCAAAAAACTTGACACATACGGACACCATTCCATTTGGACTTTATTGATTCCTTTCATTGTGTATTATTCTTTTCCATGAAACTGCAGTTATAAAATAATATAATAAAAATATTACATCAATGCAAGTGCAAGTCTAAGCAGTAAAATATTAGTAGGTATTTTACTATCCTAGCAAATAGAAGCTATGACTAACAACATCAAATAAAATTTTATTCTAACAAATAATTAAGTAAAATAAAAAATCTATTATCTAATATTTAGATAAATGAACATACAAATACTACAAGTGAATTTTGGATATAGTTTAGGAAAATCTCAATTTTTCAACAATTAAGTTTGTTTAGCTGTATCAATTTTATTTGTTTAATATGTACCAAAGGCAGGATCTAGTAGTTTTTACTTCAAAGTTTGCATTGGAAACTTCCTAGCCAATAATATGTACCAAAGGCAATAGTTAGCGTGTGTCAACATTTCCAAGTGGCTAAGGGATCGAAATACGTGAAACGTGCTCAAGGTGTTAAATGTCTTGGGAAGTACTTCAGGCACCTTGAAACAAAGTCGTGAGGACGGCGAGCGCCCAAAGTAGACAATACGTTGAGTGAGTGTGTACTTGAGGGGTCTTGGGTTCAAATGTGAAAAGACGCGTCCCTATGGGGAATAAAGCCGTGAAGGGGACGACCACTTTAAGCGGACAATACGTTGAGTGAGTGAGTGGGCGACCGTTTACCTCACATGTAAGGTTGCCACAGGGGCCACCTCTTGAATCTTGTGGGAGCAAAGTGCCACGCAGGTACTTACAATAAAAAATGCTCGTTTTTTATTGTAAAGACCCGCGTGTCACTTTGTTCTTGCAGGATTCAAAAGGTGGCCCCCGCGACGATCTTACAATCGTGAGGTGGTGATCGCCCACACTCACTCAACGTATTGTCCGCTTTGGGGGGTCGTCCCCCTCACACTTGTAAGGTCATTGCGAGGGCTACCTCTTGAATCCTGTGGAACAAAGTACCATGCGGGTCCTTACAATAAAAACGCGCATTTTTTTATTGTAAGGACCCGCGTGGCACTTTGCTCCCGTAAGATTCAAGAGGTGGCCCCCGCGACAACCTTACATGTGAGGCAGGCGGTTGCCCACTCACTCACTTAACGTATTATTCGCTTTGGGCGGTCGCCCCCTCACGACTTTATTCCCCACTGGGACGCGTTCTTTTACATTCGAACCCAAGACTCCTCGAGTACATGGGTTCTACAATCATCATACCATTTGGAAATGGTTAGCGTGTTTCAACTTTCCCAAGTGGTTAAGGGATTGAAACATGCGGAATGCGCTCAAGGTGTTAAATGTCCTGGGAGGTACTCCAGACACCTTGAAACAAAGCCGTGACCTATCTAAAAATACCTCAACATATTTAGTAAAAAAACGACACTAATCATGTCTCTCGTAGCAACCGAAGCAATAAACCTCGAAACTGAAATTGTGACCCCAACCATCATCTTGGTAGAGGTGCTCATGGTCTGAGCTAGGTCAGGTTTAGGTCGGGCTTAGGTAGGGTATTAGAAAATTGATAGTAAGCCCCTAGCCATATTTATGAAACCCAAAATTTTCCTAAGTTTTATTTTTACGATTAATTATAAAATTGGAGATTTAATGGAATTAATTTAGAAAATCGATATTGGATAAGCAGGAAATTTTGACCAACCAATACTATTTTAATCATTACTTTAAGTTGAGGAATCTAACTGACAAGTAGTAAAATTTGCTTGAAAACTAACTCAAAGAGCTTTCCAACCATATGTAGCACATTTTCTAGTTCATCGTGGATTGATACGAGTGAATTTTTGAAGTTTCATTATGTGCAAGAATTTCGACCAGTGAGCAGTCTGTAAATAGTTGCTTATAACTCTTAATAGGAGACTCTAGTTGATGTGATTCCAATTTTGTTGAAAATTTAACTTAGAGATCTTTTAAACCGTACATGGAATGCCTCCTAATTCATTGTAGATTAGTATAGCTAATTGTCCAAACTCAGGACATAAGTTGAATTGTAGTAATGTGGACTAAATTGGAAAATTTTGAGAATCAAGCTTATGGAGACTGATTTGAGCCACCTTGAAATGTTTCTACCTACCTTATAATAATATTTTCTCATGTCTTAATATGTAATTTTGGCAACCTCCATCTTGGCCGACGGAAGCCAGCTAAGTGGCTATCATGAGGATAAAGATTCCCTACTATGGTCGACCACCTCTTGCATGCCATACCCCCTTGCAACTTTTGAAATTAAAGGCAAAAACTAGTTGAAAAACAAAGGAAAAAAAGAGGCTTAAGGGCTCTAAGAGATTTGATGACAAGGAGGAGATTGAGGTAAGGAGCTTTAAACTTTTGTAATTTTATTTGGAAATATGGTTTTATGAGCTTAGCGTGGCATGTTTCTAACAAAATTTTGGAAGACATTCCTAGTAAGTGTTCGGCCAAAAGAAGAAGAGAAAGGGAGAAAAGACATTCAGCCGAGGGGGATTTAGGAGAGAAAATGTTGATTTTTCTTGTATTGCAAAGGTTATTAAAGTGTTAAGATCTTAGCATATATGTATTACTAACAAAATGATGAAAATGGCACCTAGGAGGATTCGGCCAAAGCATTTAGGAAGGGGAAATCTTGAATTACTTGGTAAGATAAGGTATATACATGCATAGTTTTGGTTTATGATTAAGTTATGAGTATGGATTAGTGGGATTTTGATGAAAATTTGCCAACGGTCAAAGTAGGAATTTGGCTAAGCTTGAGGAGGCAAGGTCTTGGTCCATTTTGGTTCATTTTGATAAGGCCAGTTATAATACTTACTTGATTTTGGACTACTGTGATGATTGTGAGAAAGATTTAGTGTACAATTTCGGGTATAGAGGTGAATTTGAGTTTAATATATTCATGGTTTTAAATGTGATTTTTGAGGAATAATTAGAAATTGCAGTGTGTTGAATTGAGCTATGTGCATTGTTTAAAAGTGAATTGATATGAGATTGATATCCTAAGATGGTGTAATTGGGGTTAGGAAACCCAAAAACCAATTTGGCACCATTTAGGGTTTGGTAAGGGTAGGTTCAGCCAAGGCCTAATTTTAGGGGTTGGTTTGTCGATTTTAGCAATTTAAAATCATGATTAAGCCTAATTAGAGCTTTGGAGTCATCTGAGACCAATTAGGAAAAGATTGAACTTAAAAATCAAATGTTAACTTTTTGGTTTAAGGTTTGACTTTTATAAAAAAGGGTTCATTTGAGGTAATTTGGGGTTTAAAGTGACTTTTGAGGGTTCAAATGATGAAAATAAGGTTTAACTGAACTTAGATTGTACTCACTTTAATAGGATTGTAATTTTCATTATGATGATTTACACATGACATTTGATATGGCTTAGAGGAAAATTATGATAGGGTTTTATAATTGTGTTTTGAGATAAATCATAGCATATGTACTTTTACATTTTCTTACGGTTTTTATGTATGCCTGCACTAACATCATGACATGTACTTATTTTGCTTTGTTTTACAAATAAAACTTACCTTTTTAATTACTTTGTTTGAATAACTTACGTCATGATATTTACAAGCAAACTTGTTTTCGAAACATCATTCAATTTTAAATTCCTATAAGGTTTTTTGCGGTACTAATCTTGTGTGCTTAATTTAGTTACTTACTGGGTGTTAGCTCACTAATTCATTTTTAAAATATTTTAGATTGATTAGCTTTCAGGTTACCTTCGAGGAGCTTCAGTCTCACATGTTTCTTCTATCTCTCACTTGAGAGGTATATGTAGAGGTGAATTTATTACACATTTGTACTATTTTTCGGTAGACTCTTATTAGGATGTAAGACATGTCTAAGTTGGATTGTAATTTGAATTTAAATTTTTGTGTACATGAAACTAGTGATGAATATTTATGAATTTGTATAATTAATGGTTGGATGGAGATCTTGATTTAGTATGTATGATATGTCTTCTATGATCTTAATTAAGTAGGTTGCATGTACCTTGAGTTGTGAATTGATGTATTATATGAATCAAAGTTTATTGCCTATCTAACTCGCGACAAACGTGAATTGTATGTTAGTTTAGAAAAGTTCGCTTTTATATACAATGAATGAATCCAAGCCCATCCAAATACTATTATTAAAAAATTATAATTGTAAAAAATTAAAACACATAATAGTTAATAAGTGTGAGATTGAGTTTAATTTGTTATTTGTATTGTTTGTTATTGTTATCTGTATTTATCTGTTTATTAGTTACTAGTTCATCAATGTAATATACTGATTGTGATTATAACTTTGAATGAAAATGTACTATTAAAAAAAGTATAACATAATAACTTAAAATAAGTTCTTATAAAAAGATTATGAGAAACAAGAAAATTTTAAATTAAAGTTTAAAAAATGATACAATCTAAAATTAAATTATATAAAAGAATCAAAAGTAATTCAAAAAATGAATTAATATAGAAGAACGAAAATTATAATTATTGGACCGAGCTGAAATTGGCATGAAATGGTGAATCTTAGCCCAACTCAAAATTTTATGAGATATTTATTTTCAAACCTAAATCCATTTAACGAACTTAAAATTTTTGTTCAATCCCACTCAGAAAATGAATAGATTTTTGAGCTTGGACAGATAACTGCCGTTAAATAGATCTACATATCCCAGCCAACGTCCCTCCTCCATATAGATACCGCTGCCACCATCTTTCCTAGCAACAGGCAGTTTTTTCCAAGTACATCAATGGCGGAATATCCTTTCCAGCAACAAAGATAGGAATATATCCCAAATTCCCAATATATATGCATAACACGGTATTCTCTGCTCCCTGAATATCTCACTCCCTAAGTTACTTCCAAAATATGAGTTTAATTCTTCCCCACCACTTTTTCGTACGTACAACCGCTGCACTCCCAAATACGGTGGCTGCGCTACCTCAAAGGTAATGCTGTTTTCATAAGCTTTAAGCAATATATATATATTGATAGTGTCTATAATCTCTATATATTATCATTGCAAAAGAAATTAACACTTAATTAATAAATCTTTATAAGTAAATTGAAAAAAAATATTAATAATTATTTTTAAGGATTTGGTAATTTTTTAATTTATTTATTGATAAAGTGTCAATTTCTAATTTGTTATTAGTATATAAAAATTATACACGATCAATAAATCAGGTATAAACTCTTAAATAATTTGTTATTTTCTCGGTCACACCCTTAATTTTCCATCGCAATCAAGCATCCCAGTTTACAAGAAATTTGTTCGATGTATTTATTTTTTTAATAAATGTTTGATTGAATTTACTTAAGCTATAACTGAGATTTTAATAGAATAGGGAGTAGAGTCTTAAAATCAATCGGTCCACTCACGTAATCTATACCTGTCTGTTTCTGTGCTTTTCTTAATTTTGTCTACAAAAAGTCGCTTTTGTATATGCTAGCAGATAAAATACACGCACACAGGCACGGCCATGCTCCCTACGTTTGTTAGCAAATTTTTTATATTTCTTTGGTTGTGTAGTTATTCGACGGCGGGTAGTTATCTGTCAATATATGTAAATTATATATTTTGCTTCTTAATATCTATACTTTAAAATATTATTACTGAATTTTTTTTTAACTATTTTAATTTAAAAGTTTTATCTTGTACAATAAAAGAGAAGACTTGCTTTCTAACCAAAAAAAAAAAAGAAGAGAAGATTTGCTTCAACACCTCGATACTCAAATGTCTCAAAAATTGACATGGACAAAAATTTTATGTCCACTACTTACAATAAACTTAAAAAAAAAGTTATTATAATATATTAGACGTGTTCAAAAATTAGACTACTCGTTAAAACTAAAAAATTTGTCCATTTTTGGACGGATTTGAAAAAATATTAAACTTGTATGGATTTAGGCTTAAAAATCAAAACTCATTAAAAAATTAGACCGGACTTGAGTATACAATTTCAAATCCGAGTCCAATGTGGAACGGCTCGATAATTATAATTTTTTTACTACTTTTATATTAACTCATCTTTTAGTTACTTGTAATTTTTTGTGCAATTTAATATGAACTTATATTATTTTTTTTGACTTTAATACAAATTTCCATTTTTTTGTAATCTTTTGTGAAAAATTATTTGGACAAAAAATTAGGTCCAAAAAATCTAATTGACTTGAGCTTACTTTAAATTCTTTAATACCTTATTTAAACCTGATCTGACTTGACCCATGAATAAATCTATAATAGACTAATTAAGTTAAACCAAATCGAATCCAAATAAATTCGGTAAGTAAATTATTATTGTGGTATTATTTTATATTTTCCTGATTTTTTTATTGTAAATAATGGTGAACAGTTTAATAATTTTATTGGTCGGATTATACAAGATTAATTTTATTCTTATATGGTTCTCGTGAACATGAAATACCTAATCTTATCCATTGAAAGCAAAATATATAATACGAACAAAAAATTAAAGTAAATATTTTTAAAATTTTCCCTTTAACATTTTTTTATTGCCATAGCCATCTAACCATACTATTTGCCCTTTTACAAAAGGCGGCAGGCGGCAGATTTTTCAAGCTTCGACCAAAAGTTGTTTGCAAGGCTATCCATAATCCATCCAATGAGGAAGAGTCCGGCATTGTTGATGATGAAGATGAATGAAATAATTGTTGTTGGTGTTGACTTTGGGCCTCCTATCGACTGAAATTGCTGAGCCCAGCTTTGACGGCTCACCCAGGCCAGCAGATTCTTTGGACTCAAATGTATTGTCATGTCATTATTCACCGCAATTTCACACAAGAAAACAAAAGTCATTATATCATCATCCACGTACCATCAGTTTTACATTTTTTTGGCAAATAAGTTGTGCTCTTTCTCTTTATTTTGGTTAATGTAAATGAGAAACTATTTTCTAAATCTTAAATAAAATTTTTAAGTAAATAAGTGAAATACGTGATAATCTTTCCATTTCATTTATAAAATTACTTGTATCATATATGTCATAATATTCGTACATTCAAGACTAGTGATAATGAAAGTTAGGTTTAATATTTAAATATACTCTCAATGTTTACCACAAGTTGAAATTGAATCATCAACGTTTAATTGCATGAAAACCAATCTTTTAAGTTTTATTTTAAGTAATTAAACCTTAAACATTTCAAAATAACAGAATTAAGTACATTTTCATTAAATTTCTTTAACTATCATTAAGTTTTAATTGCTATACAATGATAACGACAATTAAAAGACTTAACGAAAATATACTTAATTTTATTATTTTGAAATGTTTAGATTTTAATTACTTAAAATAAAACTTAATATATTGCTTTTCATGCAATTAAACTTAAGGGCTTAATTCCATTTTGTTATTAACGTTAAAGGCACATGTAAATATTAAGCCTAAAAGTTATTATTCATTATTTATGTTAAATGAATTTAGTTAGGATACAATTATTTGCATGAGTTCATATTGATTTTATCTCATATTTTTGATAATTTTTTACGTTAATTTAGTTGGTTTAAGTATTATACCTATTTAAAATTAAAATGAAATATCAGATATGTAAGGAAACAATTAAAATAGTCTGTGTGATATAATTCACTTCTGACATCCAACGGCCTTTAACGATTGAGCCAATATCTGGTTAGCTGATGCTCTTTGTTCTTTTTTTTTAGTTGTTAGCTGATGTTCAGTGTCTTCATTCTTTTGGCAATCGATTGCCCTGTGATGTCGACATGACCTTCCGCCACAAACGCTACCATTTCATTCTGTCCAACCTTTCCACTGGTGACAAAAAGAACTGAAAACGAATCAATAGTAGTTGGAGGAAATAAAAATAATTTTTTTAAGTATTTAAATATAGTTGGAATTTTGAAATCGTCATTATAGAAAGAATTTTATTGTTTATTATTTTCGACTCTAACATAATTAATTTCAGATCAAAAAATAAATAAATAAATAAAAATATTTATGATTACATGAAAAAGAAAAAAGAACTGAAAATGCTTTTATGGATAATAAATACTACTGTGACTGCCATTTTATAGCGGTAACAACTTGAAACCAAAGAATTCTTTTTCTCACTGTTTTCAAGTCTTTTTCTGAAACCATGGCCGATCCTTTCCTGTATTCAACACTGTCGCAGTCAACCCCATCGGCCATCATCACTTACAAGCTTAGGTTTTGCAATTATTTGCAAATTAGTTGTGTTTATTTTTCTCTTAATTATGTGAGAAATATATATAAATTTCCTATCGAACTCGGTGTAATAATTGTTGTGGGGGCTAATAATAACATTGTTTATGAATTGTGCCGTCAGTCTAGTTTGAGTTGGAAGCAATGAGTAATCAACAATCAACTGTTTATGCTTGTGTTTTGTCTTTATCAGACACACACCGGGAACGCCAAGTAGTCCATTGGAGCTGAAAATGAAAGAGCGTTGTTACTCATCATTGGGGAAACACCCACATTTCATAGTACTCTGCAAGATAAATTCAGGAGAATTTTTAGAATAACGTCATAAATTTTGATGAGATTGTAAGGTTAATATAAAAAAACACATTATTAAACGTAAATTTAGAGTGATTAAGCGTAAAATATATTTGAAGTATTATAAAAATATAATTATTAATATAAACATTAGTGTCAATAGATTTAAACACATGATAATTTTGCTATAATGTATGTTTATGTTAATTATCACCTGTTTACATTCTTTTAATATATTTTACACCTAATAACTTTAGATTTATGCTTAATCATGTATTGTTTACATTAATCTTTAGTTAATTATCAAGTATTTATGATATTTCTAACATATTTTATGTTTAATAACTTTAAATTTATGTTTAATCATGTGTTTTTTATGTTGACATTAAAGTAAGGTCAAAATTTATGACTTTACTGTAGAGTTTCCCGTTGTTCTATTGTTGAAATATTTTTTAAATAGTGGAAGCATGATTAAATGAATATGATATTTAATCAATAAAATAAAAAATTAGTACAAAATACAAACACAATTATTTAATTAATAGTTATTTTTTTAAAGAGTTTCTTTCTTTTTTTTTTTCACTTTTGAATGGTTTAAAAACATGTCCATTGGTTTTCCAAAAATTATGATTTTAGCAAAAATATAAGTTGTATCAGACAACACAATTGAAAGATCACAATATTTTATTGTGAGGACATAAATTTTAGATTGGATCCTTATAATAAAGATGCCAATAAGTTTATGTTTTTGATATATTATATACTTTTTTAGTTTGGAAATTGGATTGATTATGAATTAGAAAATTAAATTAAGATTATTTATAAATTTGAAAATCAACTAAATTGGAGATGAATATGAGTTATGCTAATAATTAGGTGAAAATGTTCTTTTTAAGACGCTTAAAAAAATTTCAAAAAATCATAATTCATATTCATAATTTCCTGAATAAAAAGAATAAATAAGTAAAGCTAATAGTAAAGTTTAGGAAATTTAGAAGATGAGTAGAGAGCCAAGATTAGAATTAGATTTCATAAAAATTTTAACCAATTTCGTGACGGAGTTCCAGAAAGTTAATTAGTACTTCTTGAGCATTCTGAGGTGAGAGAAATTTTTACAACCGGAGCTAAATCGATGGAAAAGTATTAAAGAATATTCTCAATATATAATTATATCAAAATTAAAACAAACACAAGGCATATTTTAGGTTGATACCATTTTAATATTAACTTTATTAGGTGTTAATCATCCTCCACATTTAATCATACTCCTAAACTTAAAATCGTTCACTACAGACTGTGCTAATTTTTTATTTACTCGTGGTGAAGTGTAAAGTTTCTTTAAATTAGAATAGATGACTAATCACTCATAAGTATAATGATTTGTGGTGACTTTTAAATTTGTGTCTGGTGGTTTGGTTTAGAGACTTAAACATTGCGACCCAGACACAAATTATAATGAAAGAAGCCAAACGTTATGTGAGAAGGAAGGATAGGTCTCAGAATCTTAGTTTTTTTGGACCTTATAAGGATTTTATTCCTTCTCCTTCTGATTAATTGTGAAATCCCAAATTTCCAGGTATTCCTCTATGTATGTAAAGAATTTCAATTTCATACGATCAACTGAATATGAAGTTGAGGTGTAAATGATGTATGAATGATGTATGTATGAGGTATGGAGTATGTAAGAAATAAATAGGATGGGAAGAAATTAGTCAAATACATTATGGTGATATCAGGAAAATAATTGAAGTAGGAAAGAAAATAAAATCAGATTCTATTTGGTAATCAAATATTAAAGAGGTCAAATGGTCAAGGAAACTAATATCAGAAAAATATTAAGAGTATGAGACAAGAAATAAAAAAATCAAAAATATTATTGGAGATTAAATGGATGAGTCATATGGAAGAGGAATTAAATGGACAAATAGTCTTGAGTCAAAAGGATAAAGTGGCAGAGATGAGATGATATTGGATAGGGAAGCATTAAATGAGGCTGCATGAGTCACCACCTCCAGCCATCACCCCTACGGCAGCAAACCATCCCAGCCCTCTCTCTCGTTGCCTCTCGTTCATTTCAGAAATATCTAAGTCTTCTTCCATAGCTACCTTGACAAACACCCTTGTTTAGTAACCAAATCATTAAGTTTGTTAGACGAAAAACGATCATAGTCACTAGACGAGGTTATATCTGAAGTTTGGTGGATTGATTCCAAGTATTGGAAGAGATCTCAAAGTTTGAGATTTTGGTCACTAGCAAAAGGTAAGAGAAGAAGATGATTTAGTCAATTATGTTCATGGTATGGTGTTGTACTGAATTAGTATAACATGATTATGGCAAATTCTTAAAGGTTTGCTTTGATATGATGATTTCAGATCTGAAGAAGAAAAGGATTAGGGTTGGTGAACCAAGTGATTTCATGTTCTCGAAGTAATCGAGGTAAGGAATTTATGTAACGGACGTAAGGCGGCTATGTCCGCATGATTTATGATGTTTTTACATGTTTTGGAGAGAAGTATTAGTTGATTTTGTGTAGGAAAAGATGCATTTTCGGATTTGTCTCCTAGTACCAATTAGGCTAGGGGCAGCCGACTGCCATAAAGGGAAGTCGACTGCCTAGAGACAACCAAAACGTTGTTTTCCGAAAACCGATGCAAACCAGTCGACTGCTATGTAAGCCAGTCGACTGATATTTACCCAGTAAACATTCTGTTTCAAACTAGTCGACTGCTATATGGGACAGTCGACTGCTATTTTCTAAAATGCATTCTGTTTCAAAAACAGTCGACTGCTATATGGACCAGTCGACTGCTATTTGCTAAGAAGCATTCTGTTTGAAAACCAGTCGACTGCTATATGGACCAGTCGACTGCCATTATATGTTTTCAAAGATGAAAATATCGGAATTTTAAATGAAAATAATTTCGATAAATGAAAGTATGAAGCAGCAGCCGACTGCCCTGTTAAGCCAGTCGACTGCCCTGTTTTAAAAAAAAGAGGTTTTCAATCCTATTTTCAGAAAGTATGAAATGCCATGGCAAGAAGCTATATGGCATATGTTTTGAGATTATGCATTATCATGTTTATAGTAGGGGCTCTGATCAAGTCCTGAAATGATGTAATGTATGTTATGGGCTGAGGAACCATAAGTCAGGCCTCAGTCGCTACAGAAGGACACCTGACTAGTGTTAACTGTAGCCACCCGCAGTTGGCCAATCTGTTTATATTTCATGTTCGGCTAAGGGAGGATTCTTGGCCCTACGGGGTACGCCACATGATAATGATGATGATGATGATGATGATGATGCAGTGCATAACTCCACCTAAGTACAAATAGTTTTATGTTATCAAAACTATATGTATATGCGATTTCTAAGAATAAAGAAATCGAAAGTACTTGATTTACTGGTACAAGAAGTTTTAAAAGAAGTATATGATGTATGATTTCAAGAAAGTATAAGACGTTTTAAGAGAAGTATGTATGTATGTATGTATGTATGTAAATGATATTTGAAAGAAGTACTTGAAATATGTTTTGAAGAAGTATACGAAACATGCTATGTTATAAAAGCATGTAAAGTATGTTTTAAAGTAAGTTATGAAGTATGATGTTTTAAAGAAAGTATAAGAAGAAGAAGTATGATGCATGTTTTATATGTTTTAAAGAAAGTATGTTTGCTTAAACCATTTGAAAGAAATATGCATGGTTGCAAACAATGCATGAAATGAGTATACAATGTATACATGCTTTATAATGCTTTACATGACATTATAGAGCCAAGTAGGAAAAATGCATATAGAGGCATAGTACGCTCTTTTACATATTTTTCTTACTGAGCGTAAACTCACCCTTTTACGAACATTTTTCATACAGACTATCTGAAGTAATCCCTCGCTCTCGATAGATGAGTCTACGTGTGGATCTTGAAAGTTTACCTTCGAGAGACGCTTCCCAAGTAGTATAGAAGGTATACTTATGTAATTATGCAAAGTAAATTGTAATTCAGTTATGGTACAGTACAACAATCATTAATGTATATAAGATGTCGGGGATTTAAGTTAAGATGATGTATGAGATCCTGTGGAAATGGATGGTACATATATACATGTATCATTAGTCTGTTATATTGAAATTAAATTATTCATATTGAGCTATTAGATATTAAGCTTAAGAAAGAAAAGTATGATTGACATTGACAAGCAAATCTAATCAAGTTAAGTGGAAATAGGAAAAAGTTAAGTGATAAGATGAAGTGACGGGGATGTCACAGAGTGGTATCAGAGCAATTAGATTGAGGTTTGTCAGTGTCGATGAGTTAGAAGTAGAGTATATCCCCAAGTGTACTGTACTTGTCTGAATGCATATACGATGTATAACTGTTTGAAGTTATACTAAATAGCTCATCTTTGTGATTTTATCGACAGAATGAGCTCTGGTAGAAGTGGTGTTGAGAAAGGAAGAGGAAGGGGTTATGTAGAACAGTCCCCAACACAGTCTCCTCAACCATCTCCACCGCATAGCCCGAGCACTAGGTTAGCGAAGATGGAGAAGCATGTGGAGAATATGACCACTATGTTTACGCAGTTTATAGCGAACTTTCCAAATGTGGTCACAAGTGTACCATTCGCTACTCTTATAGTACAACCACCATCAGTACAGACAGAGTTACCCCCACCAGTCCCAGTTATGGAAAGGAGGAATCTCACAGCTTATTGCAGTATGACCTTAATTAAGGAATATAAGAAGCTGGATCCGCCTAAGTTTAAGGGGGATAAGGACACGTTGGCCGCAGTGAATTGGGTGAAGACGATCACTAGATCCTTCGAGTATATGTCATGCTCTGAAAAGGAAAAAGTGGGTTTGGCTGCGTATCTGTTAGTGGATGATGCAGAGTATTGGTGGCAGTCCACTCGGGCCATTTTGGAGGCTCAACATGTTGAGGTTATGTGGGATAGATTTTTAGAGGCTTTTACTGAGAAGTACATCCCACGCACCGATCAGACTAGGTTGAAGATGGAATTTTTGAAATTGACTCAGGGGACAATGTCAGTTAATCAATATGAGTCGAAGTTTATTTCTCTAAGCGGATTCGACCGAGAGACCATCAGGAGTGAAGGATATAAGATATACAGATTTATAGAAGGACTGAAGTCACCTATCAAATCCAAGTTGTATACTATGGGTATCACTACTTATAATGAGACAGTCCGTAAGGCTCAGTTATGTGAGCAGGACTATGAGTTTCACTATGATGATTTCCGTGCCCAAAGTAAAGGCAAAGGACCGATGAAGCGGAAGTCAAAAGGGAAATCCTCCCGTGACAGATATCTATCTGGGAGAAGTAAGCCATATGACAGAGTTTCGATAAGTAAGCAAGTAAAGTATAAGAAAATAATGATTGTTTTAATTAAATGGTTATATGGAAATATATATTAAATTGAGAGTATTATGATAATTATGGTATAGGGACCCCGAGAGCTACTGGGATCAAGATTAATGATGAGAGATCCCGACATTCAGCTAGTAGTATCGTTAACTCACCTAAGAGTACAAGACAAAGGTGTGAACATTGCAAAAAGTTCCACAGAGCACAGCCATGCCGGTTGGCAAGTGGCGCATGTTTTAGATGTGGTGAATAGGGACATATGATCAGGAATTGTTCCAAGAGAGATTTGAGGACACCTGAGGAATTTGAGGAGACCCCTCAACCACAACACAAGGCCACTACTGAAGAGAAGGGAAAGACACCTATTAATTATGATGTAAATGTTGAAGATGTCTAATGCAAAAGTATGTGGTATTATCTGACTCATTGTAACGAAAGTTAATAGAAGGTAATATGATTATGGGAAGGATTTTTAGTTTACGTTATGAAAGGAGTGAAGAAAAGTCCTACACTTAATGAAAATTAAGGTAATCATGGAAAATTTTGATATGATTTCGAATGATCTTCCAGGACTCTTTATGGATAAGAAAATAGATGTTACTATTGATTTAGTGCCAAGAATGAGCTCATTTTAAGACTACCATATCAAGTGGCATTAATAAAATTTGAAGAACTTGAAAAGTAATTTCAAGAGTTGTCATGAGATAATGTTTGTGACTGAAGTTACTATGGTATGATTTAATATAAGTTGGAGTTTTAATGAATACATAATAATTCGATTTCTTATTTATTGCACTTTTGTTGAGAAGTGAAGTGTGAAATACAATAATTGATGAGAAATGATAGTTGAAATTCTGAAGTACTCCTTGGTATAAAATTTTATGATATATAGTGATGTGTGAAAGGAGTTTAAATAAGAATGATGATTGACTTTTATTAGTCGACTTTACATAAATGTTTTATTCTATGAAAGCATTACTCTGAAAAGAATATGAATTAATATGAGATGGATTGTCTCAACGATGGTAATTATTCCCTATAGTCGCATCTAGGGACCGGAACACGACAGGTACTCTAAAGTACCTTCCATACTCTACTCGGTTACCTAGCCGACTATAGTATCCTTCCTATTGGATTCCTAGAATGCCATAAGAGAATGAAGATGTTCATTCATTAGGTATGTTTGATGCTATGAGAAGAGGACATTTTTAGATACGAATTAAAAGAACTATGCTAATAGTTCAAAATGTGATCGATATATGGGTATTTAAAGAGCAAAAGCAAGAAATTATGGATAGCCATTGTGAATAAATTATGGCTATAATTCTAATTAAGATAGAAGAGATGATTAGAGTTTTTCAAAGGATTGTGAAGGTGAAATTAGATCACCTAAGGAAAACTACTGTGGTGATAAATGCTCTAAGCTGAAAGCATGAAATAATAATGGTTAGTATGATGATAAGAAAGTATGATGTACTTGAGCAATTTACAAGCCTTAAGTTAAACGTTATGCCTTCAAAGTAAATTTGGAATGATGGCTAGTATAATGATTAAGCCAGAATTGATGAACGAATCTGCTAAGTCAGCCTACTTCCTGCCCATGAAGTCTACAGATACACTTAGTGAGTTGGCAAAATGTAGGTGAAAGAAGTGTTAGACTACATGGAGTTCCAATGAGCATTTCATATGGTAGAGATTTCAGGTTCACTTCTCATTTGAGGAGATTAGTAAGGAACCATGGGATCTCAATTGAAAATTTTGCACAGCTTTTCATCCGTAGACTGATGAGCAGTCTGAGCGCATGATTTAGACGCTCGAGGATATGTAAAGAGCTGGTGCTATGTATTTTAAATGCTCATGGGACGACCATCTGCCATTGACTAAGTTTATTTATGATAATAGCTATTATACAAGTATCCGGATGACACTGTATGAAATGTTATAAGAATAAAAAGTGTCAATCTCCGAATTGGTGAGAAGAAGTAGGCGAATGAAAGTTATTAGCCTTTGATTTAGTCGAGCAAGCATTTAAAGAGATTAAGTGAGTGATTAAAGACACATGACAGCTCAGAATAGACAAAAGGTTATACAAATGCTTAATAAAGACTAATTGATGTTTTGGTTGGAGATTCGGTAAATTGAAAATTTTCCATCCAAAGGAATTATAAGAATTGGTCGACGAGGTAAATTGAGCCCTCGTTATATCGATCCAATTGAAGTCTTAGATCAAATTGGAGATATCACCAGTAAATTGATGTTACCTTCAGAGCTATTGAGGATACGTAATGTTTGTATATGTCAATATTTCGAAGGTATAATTCAGAATTCATCTTATGTCATAAAAGATGAAACCTTAGAAGTTCAGAAAGACATAAGTCATGTGAAATAAGCCATTTGGGATTTTGGACAGAAAAGATAAGGTATATAAGTCTATGATGATTCCATTAGTTAAAGATTATTGACAATACCACATCATGGAAAAAGTTACATGAAGCTAAATAGCCTAATGAAGGAAGAGTATCCGGAACCATGTGAGACATGACCTGATTTGAATTTGGAGGACCAAATTTTCTAAGGTGGGGAGGATGTGAAATCCCAAATTTCCATGTATTCCTTTATGTATGTAAAGAATTTCAATTTCATACGATCAACTGAATATGAAGTTGAGGTGTAAATGATGTATGAATGATGTATGTATGAGGTATGGAGTATGTAAGAAATAAATAGGATGGGAAGAAATTAGTCAAATAAATTATGGTGATATCAGGAAAATAATTAAAGTAGGAAAGAAAATAAAATCAGATTCTATTTGGTAATCAAATATTAAAGAGGTCAAATGGTCAAGGAAACTAATATCAGAAAAATATTAAGAGTATGAGACAAGAAATAAAAAAATCAAAAATATTATTGGAGATTAAATGGATGAGTCATATGGAAGAGGAATTAAATGGACAAATGGTCTTGAGTCAAAAGGATAAAGTGGCTGAGATGAGATGATATTGGATAGGGAAGCATTAAATGAGGCTGCATGAGTCACCACCTCCAGCCATCACCCCTACGGCAGCAAACCATCCCAGCCCTCTCTCTCGTTGCCTCTCGTTCATTTCAGAAATATCTAAGTCTTCTTCCATAGCTACCTTGACAAACACCCTTGTTTAGTAACCAAATCGTTAAGTTTGTTAGACGAAAAACGATCATAGTCACTAGACGAGGTTATATCTGAAGTTTGGTGGATTGATTCCAAGTATTGGAAGAGATCTCAAAGTTTGAGATTTTGGTCACTAGCAAAAGGTAAGAGAAGAAGATGATTTAGTCAATTATGTTCATGGTATGGTGTTGTACTGAATTAGTATAACATGATTATGGCAAATTCTTAAAGGTTTGCTTTGATATGATGATTTCAGATTTGAAGAAGAAAAGGATTAGGGTTGGTGAACCAAGTGATTTCATATTCTCGAAGTAATCGAGGTAAGGAATTTATGTAACGGACGTAAGGCGGCTATGTCCGCATGATTTATGATGTTTTTACATGTTTTGGAGAGAAGTATTAGTTGATTTTGTGTAGGAAAAGATGCATTTTCGGATTTGTCTCCTAGTACCAATTAGGCTAGGGGCAGCCGACTGCCATAAAGGGAAGTCGACTGCCTAGAGACAACCAAAACGTTGTTTTCCGAAAACCGATGCAAACCAGTCGACTGCTATGTAAGCCAGTCGACTGATATTTACCCAGTAAACATTCTGTTTCAAACCAGTCGACTGCTATATGGGACAGTCGACTGCTATTTTCTAAAATGCATTCTGTTTCAAAAACAGTCGACTGCTATATGGACCAGTCGACTGCTATTTGCTAAGAAGCATTCTGTTTGAAAACCAGTCAACTACTATATGGACCAGTCGACTGCCATTATATGTTTTCAAAGATGAAAATATCGGAATTTTAAATGAAAATAATTTCTATAAATGAAAGTATGAAGCAGCAGCCGACTGCCCTGTTAAGCTAGTCGACTGCCCTGTTTTAAAAAAAGAGGTTTTCAATCCTATTTTCAGAAAGTATGAAATGCCATGGCAAGAAGCTATATGGCATATGTTTTGAGATTATGCATTATCATGTTTATAGTAGGGGCTCTGATCAAGTCCTGAAATGATGTAATGTATGTTATGGGCTGAGGAACCATAAGTCAGGCCTCAGTCGCTACAGAAGGACACCTGACTAGTGTTAACTGTAGCCACCCGCAGTTGGCCAATCTGTTTATATTTCATGTTCGGCTAAGGGAGGATTCTTGGCCCTACGGGGTACGCCACATGATAATGATGATGATGATGATGATGATGATGCAGTGCATAACTCCACCTAAGTACAAATAGTTTTATGTTATCAAAACTATATGTATATGCGATTTCTAAGAATAAAGAAATCGAAAGTACTTGATTTACTGGTACAAGAAGTTTTAAAAGAAGTATATGATGTATGATTTCAAGAAAGTATAAGACGTTTTAAGAGAAGTATGTATGTATGTATGTATGTATGTAAATGATATTTGAAAGAAGTACTTGAAATATGTTTTGAAGAAGTATACGAAACATGCTATGTTATAAAAGCATGTAAAGTATGTTTTAAAGTAAGTTATGAAGTATGATGTTTTAAAGAAAGTATAAGAAGAAGAAGTATGATGCATGTTTTATATGTTTTAAAGAAAGTATGTTTGCTTAAACCATTTGAAAGAAATATGCATGGTTGCAAACAATGCATGAAATGAGTATACAATGTATACATGCTTTATAATGCTTTACATGACATTATAGAGCCAAGTAGGAAAAATGCATATAGAGGCATAGTACGCTCTTTTACATATTTTTCTTACTGAGCGTAAACTCACCCTTTTACGAACATTTTTCATACAGACTATCTGAAGTAATCCCTCGCTCTCGATAGATGAGTCTACGTGTGGATCTTGAAAGTTTACCTTCGAGAGACGCTTCCCAAGTAGTATAGAAGGTATACTTATGTAATTATGCAAAGTAAATTGTAATTCAGTTATGGTACAGTACAACAATCATTAATGTATATAAGATGTCGGGGATTTAAGTTAAGATGATGTATGAGATCCTGTGGAAATGGATGGTACATATATACATGTATCATTAGTCTGTTATATTGAAATTAAATTATTCATATTGAGCTGTTAGATATTAAGCTTAAGAAAGAAAAGTATGATTGACATTGACAAGCAAATCTAATCAAGTTAAGTGGAAATAGGAAAAAGTTAAGTGATAAGATGAAGTGACGGGGATGTCACATTAATCGAAAGAAATTTGGATGTTGTAATATTTGTATTTTTTAGGAGTTTCGATTGGGATTTCTGTTTCTTTATGATTGTGTAATTTGGAATATTTAACAAATTACAAATGATCAAAAACTAGATCGAATTTTTCTCAACACTTTTGGCAGTGAAAATTTTAAGTATTGTAACTCAAATTTAAAATCTTTAAAGAAAAATTCATTTCACTAACAAGTTCTGATGCTTAGATCCTTGAATTAAATTAAAATTCATTTTTTAAAAATGTTTGCAATACTTTTTATTCATTTGAATTATTTAAAAAATTATTATTTTGTGCATTACCATCTGTCCAAGCGAGAGAAATCAATATTATCAAAAATAAATTGAAAAAAAAGCTAATAACTAAAGCTTGACCTAACAGTTATTATTCTTCTTTAGAAAAAAGTATATCTAAAGTTTGAATTCTCCTTCCTCTTTGTATCTCCCTATAAAAAAGACAAAGAAAATTGAAGACAAGATAAAATGATTAATATGATCATGAAATAAGCTTAAACTTGCCAAAAAAAATAAAAGTAATTAAAAAATGAATTAGTATAAAAATAGTAAAAATTGTATTTAGTGAGCTGAGCCGGGTTGGATTTGAATTTAAAATGATGAATCTTAGCCCGATTCATTTTTAGCAGGCCACGATTTGCAAGTCTAAACTCATTTAATGAGTTTAATAATTTTGTTTAAATCTACCAAAAAATGAGCAAACTTTCAAATTTGGATGAATAATCTGGCTTTTGAATAGATCTATTGTGCAAGAAATTACTAAACACATTACAATTTGATTGGTGGCCCTTTTTTTAACCTATGCAATTTTGCAAATTCTATATGTGGTTGTTCAAGTATAAATAAAAGTCACGATTTCACGAGTTGCTCGAAGTTTCAATTTAAACCATGGCAGACTGCTTTTCTTGATTTCTACAGATAAGGTTAGAGTCGAGTTAATAATTAGTATGCCAAGATTTTCTTTCTTTCTTTCTTTTGTTGTTATGCTGTTTTAAAGGATTCAAACCCTATGCTTGAAAAAAATACGTGAACAATTAAGATTTGGCATAGTGATTGTTACCACTCTTTAAAAGAAATTAGATCCAATATTCGATTTTCCACTTTCTCAATGTTCCTTCTATGAACCAAAAAAAATACGTGTATGATTCACTAAATCAAACGTATAACTGGTTTAAATATTATTAACTCAGTTATTATACATGTGACGATCAAAGTCTTGAAACCCAGATTTTTACTGGAACATTTACTTAATAATTCAATTCTGAAATTTGCAAATTTTTGTATTTTTACAATGAACTTACTTCGGGCTTCTGCACCAACTACCAAAACAAACAAAAGGGAAAAAAAATCTTCAATTGTGTTAGGGAATAAGGAGATAGGGACGGCTTATCAGTTGCTTCAGATTTTTCAGTGTATCAAATAATTTTGTCAAAATTTGGCAGAGAAGATAAAACTGAAAACAAAATTCCAAATGAAAAAGATAAGATCTGAGTTCATGCCGTCTGACACAGAGTTGAGACGTTGTACTGTCTAGAGAGTAGGGATGGATAAAGTACAAACAATTGGCCAAATATTTATTTGCTGCCTAATTTATGGCTCTCGGTTCCTTCTGAGCTCTGCCAAATATTATTGCCATTTCAATATATATATATATTTAGTAAGATATGGAAAGGAGTTGAAGTCAGTAACAACCTTTCGTGAACTAACATTAATTTTGTTGAAATTGATAGTAAAATTTATATTTGATGCATTGTTAATATATAAATTTTATATACAGTATTGCCTTTCAAAAAAAGATTTATATAGAGTATTGAATTAAACATGTCATTTCATTAATTTATAAAGTATCAATATTATGATATGATTCGATAAATGTATAAGATTTTTATATTATAATATATGCATCGAATAGAAATTTTTTATAATATGCACAATGAATTCTTTTCTTTTTTTTCCCATAGTTTAAGGGTTAATGAGTAATTTGTTGTTTTAACTATATCACTTCTATGGAGTTGGTATTTAAAGAATAACATTTCACAATTACATACTAAACTTGCATTCCTTGGATAATTTGCTCCACACCTTAACTCCATTAACCAAAAATTGATGACTTAAATTGTCCGGAACAGCTGCCAACTGTCCCATAAATTCAACATCAATTGTAATATATTTACAAAATATCATGTTATTTTTTATTTTTAAATTTTAAAATTAAAAAAGAAGAAAATCAACAAAAAATAAATTAAGAAATCTAGAAAAAATAGAAAATAGGGAAAGAAAGAGAAGGGAGTATAGAAAGAAGAGAGGGGGAAGAGGTCGCCGACATCGACCAATGCTAGCTCGAGGCACGTCAGTGTTGAGTGGCCTCCTTAACCCCCCCTCCCCCCGTGAAATCCCCAATTTCCATGTATTCCTCTATGTTTGTAAAGTATTTCAATCTAATATGATTAAATGAATATGAAGTTGATGTGTAATTGAGGTATGAATGATGTATGCATGATGTATGAAGTATGGAAGAAATAAGAAATGGAAAGTCAAATAGTCAAGGAAATTAAATTGATGTTATAAGAATAATTGAGGTATGAGAAAAGAATTAATATCAGAAAATTAAGTGTAATTAAAGACAAGTGTTATATGGGAGAAAGAAGACCAATTAAATGAATGGTCAAATAATGATGATTAAAGGTTAAGATGAAAGGATTTAATTGGATGATGATAAATTAGATATCAGAATTTTATGTAGTTAAATGATATAGGTGACAGATATGAGAAAGGAGGAAAAGAGAAATTAAATAGGTCAAATAGTCAATTAGAGGATTAATGGCTGAGATGAGAGGATAAAGCATGCAATTAATGCATCTTGCATGACTCATCATCCTTATCAGTCATCACCCCTACGCCAGCCTCTTTCCAGCCCTCTCCCTCTCGTTCCATCCAAGCTTCCAAGTCTCCTTCCATAGCTACCTTGACAAGCTACCTTATTCTTCCATCGATCTCTTTAGCTAGTTGAACGAAAAACGATCCTTGTAGTCAGACTAAGAGATATCCAAAGTTTGGTGGATTGATTCCAAGTATTGGAGGAGATCTCAACATTTGAGATTTTGATCTCTAGTGAAGTAAGAGAAGAAGATGATTCTTGCAATTTGATTCATGGTTTGGAGTTGTACTAAGTTGATATGATGTATGTATGATGATTGTTTAAAGGTTTAAATTGATATGATGATTTCAGATTTGAAGAAGTGAAAAGCTAGGGTTACGCGCCAAGTGATTTCGCGTTTCCGAAGGAATGAAGGTAAGAAATTTATGTAACGGACGTAAGACGGCTATGTCCGCATGTTTTAATATGATTTTGAACTGCTTTGGGGAGAAATACTAGTTGTCTTTTGCAGGAAAAGTGCATTTTCGGACTTGTTTCCTAGTACCAATTAGGCTAGGGGCAGTCGACTGCCTTGAAAGGGAAGTCGACTGCCTAGAGACAACCAAAACGTCGTTTTCTGAAAACCGACTCAAACCAGTCGACTGCTATGTAAGCCAGTCGACTGCTATTTTCCCAGAAGCATTCTGTTTCAAACCAGTCGACTGCTATATGGGACAGTCGACAGCTATTTGCCAAAATACATTCTGTTTCAAAAACAGTCGACTACTATATGGACCAGTCGACTGCTATTTCTTAAGAAGCATTCTGTTTGAAAACCAGTCGACTGCTATATGGACCAGTCGACTGCCCCCATGTCTTTTCAAAGATGAATATATCGAAATTTTAAATGAAAATAATTTCGATAAATGAAAGTATGAAGCAGCAGCCGACTGCCCTATAAGGCCAATCGACTGCCCTGTTTTGAAAAGAGGTTTTTACACCTATTTTCAGAAAGTATGAAATGTCATGGCAAGAAGCTATATGGCATATGTTTTGAGATTATGCACTTTCATGTTTATAGTAGGGGCTCTGATCAAGTCTTGAAATGATGTAATGTATGTTATGGGCTGAGGAACCATAAGTCAGGCCTCAGTCGCTACAGAAGGACACCTAACTAGTGTTAACTGTAGCCACCCGCAGTTGGCTAATCTGTTTATATTTCATGTTTGGCTAAGGGAGGATTCCTGGCCCTACGGGGTACGCCACATGATGATGATGATGATGATGCAGTGCATAACTCCATAAAAGTATAAATAGTTTTTATGTTATTAAGAACTATATGTATATACGATTTCAAAGAATAAAGAAATCGAAAGTACTTGGTGTACTTGTATAAGAAGTTTTAAAAAGAAGTATATGATTTATGATTTCAAGAAGTATAAGATGTTTTAAAGGAAGTATGTATGTATGTAAATGATATTTGAAAGAAGTACATGAAGTATGTTTTGAAGAAGTATACGAAACATGCTATGTTACAAAAGCATGTAAAGTATGTTTTAAAGATAGAAGATGATGCATGTTTTATATGTATGCTATATTTTAAAAGAAGTATACAAAGTACGATTTCCATGTCATTTGAAATAAATATGCATGGTTGCAAATAATGCATGAAAGATGTTTATGATGCATGCTTTATAATGCTTTACATGACATTATAGGGCCAAGTAGGAAAAATGCATATAGAGGCATAGTACGCTCTTTTACATATTTTTCTTACTGAGCGTAAACTCACCCTTTTACGAACATTTTTCATACAGACTATCTGAAGTAATCTCTCGCTCTCGATAGAAGAGCCTACGAGTAGATCTTGAAAGTTTACCTTCGAAAGACGCTTCCCAAGTAGTATAGAAGGTATACTTATGTAATTATGCAAAGTAAATTGTAATTCAGTTATGGTACAGTACAACTAACATTAATGTATATAAGATGTCGGGGATTTAAGTTAAGATGATGTATGAGATCCTGTGGAAACAGATGATACATATATACATGTATCATTAGTCTGTTTTGTTGAAATTGAATTATTCATATTGAGCTGTTAGATATTAAGCTTAAGAAAGAAAAGCATGATTGACATTGACAAGCAAATCTAATCAAGCTAAGTGGAAATGGAAAGAGATGAATTGGAAATGTATGGTGACGGGGACGTCACAGAGTGGTATCAGAGCAGTTTAGATTGAGGTTTGTCAGTGTCAAGAAGTTAGAAGTAGAGTATATCCCCAATTGTACTGTACTTGTCTGAATACATATAAGATGTATAACTGTTTGAAGTTATACTAAATAGCTTAACTTTGTGATTTTATCGACAGAATGAGCTCAGGTAGAAGTGGTGTTGAGAAAGGAATAGGAAGGGGTTATGTAAAACAGTCCCCTAACACAGTTTCCTCATCCATCTCCACCGCATAGCCCGAACACTAGGTTAGCAAAGATGGAGAAGCATGTGGAGAATATGAACACCATGTTTACGCAGTTTATGGCGAACTTTCCAAATGTGGTCACAAGTGTACCATTCACTATTCCTATAGTACAACCACCACCAGTACAGACAGAGTTACCCCCACCAGTCCCAGTTATTGAAAGGAGAAATCTCACAGCTTATTGCAGTATGACCTTAATTAAGAAATATAAGAAGCTGGATCCGCCTAAGTTTAAGGGGGATAAGGACACATTGGCCGTAGTGAATTGGGTGAAGGCGATCACTAGATCCTTCGAGTATATGCTATGTTCCGAAAAGGAAAAGGTGGGTTTGGCTGCGTATCTGTTAGTGGATGATGCAGAGTATTGGTGGCAGTCCACTCGGGCCATTTTGGAGGCTCAACATGTTAAGGTTACGTGGGATAGATTTTTAGAGTCCTTTACTGAGCAGTACATCCCACGCACCGATCAGACTAGGTTGAAGATGGAATTTTTGAAATTGACTCAGGGGACAATGTCAGTTAATCAATATGAGTCGAAGTTTATTTCTCTAAGCGGATTCGACCGAGAGACCATCAGGAGTGAAGGATATAAGATATACAGATTTATAGAAGGACTGAAGTCACCTATCAAATCCAAGTTGTATACTATGGGTATCACTACTTATAATGAGACAGTCCGTAAGGCTCAGTTATGTGAGCAGGACTATGAGTTTCACTATGATGATTTCCGTGCCCAAAGTAAAGGCAAAGGACCGATGAAGCGGAAGTCAAAAGGGAAAGCCTCCCGTGACAGATATCCATCTGGGAGAAGTAAGCCATATGACAGAGCTTCGATAGGTAAGCAAGTAAAGTATAAGAAAATGATGATTGTTTTAATTAAATGGTTATATGGAAATATATATTAAATTGGGAGTATTATGATGATTATGGTATAAGGACCCCGAGAACTACTGGGATCAAGATTAATGATGAGAGATCCCGACATTCAGCTAGTAGTATCGTTAGCTCACCTAAGAGTACAAGAAAAAGGTGTGAACATTGCAGAAAGTTCCACAGATCAAAGCCATGTCGGTTGGTAAGTGGTGCATGTTTTAGATATGGGGAACAGGGGCATATGATCAGGAATTGTTCCAAGAGAGATTTGAGGACACCCGAGGAATCTGAGGAGACCCCTCAACCACAACACAAGGCCACTATTGAAGAGAAGGGAAAGACACCTATTAATTATGATGTAAATGTTGAAGATGTCTAATGTAAAAGTATGTGGTATTATCTGACTCATTGTAAATGAAGTTAATAGAAGGTATGTATGGTTATATGAAGGATTTTTGCTTACGATGTTGAGATAGTAAAGAAAAGTCCCGAACTTGATGAAATACAATAATTGACAAGAAACGATAGTTGGAATTCTGAAGTACTCTTTGGTATAAAGTTTTATGATATATAGTGATATGTGAAAGGAGTTTAAATGAGAATGATGATTGACTGTTATTAGTCGATTTTACTTAAATGTTTTATTCTATGAAAGCATTACTCTGAAAAGAATATGAATTAATATGAGAGATGGATTGTCTCAACAACGGTAATTATTCCCTATAGTCGTTTCTAGGTTTCGGAACAAGACAGGTATTTTAAAGTACCTTCCTTACTCCATCCGGATCCTTAGCCGACTATAGTATCCTTCCTGGTTGATCCCTAGAGTACCATAGGGAAATGAAGACATTCATTCATCTGGCATGTTTGATGCTATGAGAAGAAAATATTTTGGATATGAATTAAAAGAACTATGCCGATAGTTTAAAATGTAATCAGTATATGGGTATTTAGAAGGCAAAAGTAAGAAATTATGGATAGCCATTATGAATAAATTATGGCTATAATTCTAATTAAGATAGAAGAAATGACTCGAGTTTTTAAAGGATTGTGAATGTGAAATTAGATCACCTAGGGGAAACTACTGTGGTGATAAATGCTCTAAGCTGAAAACATGAAGTAATAATGGTTTGTACGATGATAAGAAAGTATGATGTACTTGAGCAATTTACAAGCCTTAAGCTAATTGTTATGCCTTCAAGGTAAATTTGGAATGATGGCTAGTATAATGATTAAGCTAGAACTGATGAACGGATTTGCTAAGTCAGCCTACTTCCTGCCCATGAAGTCTGCAGATACACTTAGTGAGTTGGCAAAATGTAGGTGAAAGAAGTGTTAGACTACATGTAGTTCCAATGAGCATTTCATATGGTAGAGATTTCAGGTTCACTTCTCATTTTAAGGAGATTAGCAAGGAACCATGGGATCTCAGTTGAAAATTTTGCACAGCTTTTTCATCCGTAGGCTGATGAGTAGTCCAAGCACATGATTTAGACGCTCGAGGATATGTAAAGAGCTGGTGCTATGTATTTTAAATGCTCATGGGATGACCATCTGCCATTGACTGAGTTTCCTTATGATAGTAGCTATTATACAAGTATCCGAATAACACTATATGAAATGTTATAAGAATAGAAAGTGTCAACCTCCGAATTGGTGGGAAGAAGTAGGCGAATGAAAGTTATTAGCTTTTGATTTAGTCGAGCAAGCATCTAAAGAGATTAAGTGAGTGGTCAAAGATTTAAGATAGCTCAGAATAGACAAAAAGGTTATACAAATGCTTGACAAAGACTAATTAATGTTTTGGTTGGAGACTCGGTAAATTGAAAGTTCTCCATCCAAAGGAATTATAAGATTTGGTCGACGAGGTAAGTTGATCCCTTGTTATATCAATCCAATTGAAGTCTTAGATCAAATTGGAGATATCACCAATAAATTGATGTTACCTTCAGAGTTATTGAGGATACGTAATGTTTGTATATGTCAATACTTCGAAAGTATAATCCATAATTCATCTTATGTCATAAATGATGAAATTTTAGAAGTTCAGAAAGACATAAGTCAGGTGAAAAAGCCATTTGGGATTTTGGACAGAAAAGATAAGGTATAGAAGTCTATGATTATTCCATTAGTTAAAGATTATTGAAAATACCACATCATGGAAAAAGATACATGAAGCTAAATAGCTTGATGAAAGAGAAGTATCCGGAAATGGTTAAGACGTAACCTGATTTGAATTTGGAGGACCAAATTCTCTAAGGTGGGGAGGATGTGAAATCCCCAATTTCCATGTATTCCTTTATGTTTGTAAAGTATTTCAATCTAATATGATTAAATGAATATGAAGTTGATGTGTAATTGAGGTATGAATGATGTATGCATGATGTATGAAGTATGGAAGAAATAAGAAATGGAAAGTCAAATAGTCAAGGAAATTAAATTGATGTTATAAGAATAATTGAGGTATGAGAAAAGAATTAATATCAGAAAATTAAGTGTAATTAAAGACAAGTGTTATATGGGAGAAAGAAGACCAATTAAATGAATGGTCAAATAATGATGATTAAAGGTTAAGATGAAAGGATTTAATTGGACGATGATAAATTAGATATCAGAATTTTATGCAGTTAAATGATATAGGTGACAGATATGAGAAAGGAGGAAAAGAGAAATTAAATAGGTAAAATAGTCAATTAGAGGATTAATGGCTGAGATGAGAGGATAAAGCATGCAATTAATGCATCTTGCATGACTCATCATCCTTATCAGTCATCACCCCTACGCCAGCCTCTTTCCAGCCCTCTCCCCCTCGTTCCATCCAAGCTTCCAAGTCTCCTTCCATAGCTACCTTGACAAGCTACCTTATTCTTCCATCGATCTCTTTAGCTAGTTGAACGAAAAACGATCCTTGTAGTTAGACTAAGAGATATCCAAAGTTTGGTGGATTGATTCCAAGTATTGGAGGAGATCTCAACATTTGAGATTTTGATCTCTAGTGAAGTAAGAGAAGAAGATGATTCTTGCAATTTGATTCATGGTTTGGAGTTGTACTAAGTTGATATGATGTATGTATGATGATTGTTTAAAGGTTTAAATTGATATGATGATTTCATATTTGAAGAAGTGAAAAGCTAGGGTTACGCGCCAAGTGATTTCGCGTTTCCGAAGGAATGAAGGTAAGAAATTTATGTAACGAACGTAAGGCGGCTATGTCCGCATGTTTTAATATGATTTTGAACTGCTTTGGGGAGAAATACTAGTTGTCTTTTGCAGGAAAAGTGCATTTTCGGACTTGTTTCCTAGTACTAATTAGGCTAGGGGTAGCCGACTGCCTTGAAAGGGAAGTCGAATGCCTAGAGACAACCAAAACGTCGTTTTCCGAAAACCGACTCAAACCAGTCGACTGCTATGTAAGCCAGTCGACTGCTATTTTCCCAGAAGCATTCTGTTTCAAACCAGTCGACTGCTATATGGGACAGTCGACTGCTATTTGCCAAAATACATTCTGTTGCAAAAACAGTCGACTGCTATATGGACCAGTCGACTGCTATTTCTTAAGAAGCATTCTGTTTGAAAACCAGTCGACTGCTATATGGACCAGTCGACTGCCCCCATGTATTTTCAAAGATGAAAATATCAGAATTTTAAATGAAAATAATTTCGATAAATGAAAGTATGAAGCAGCAGCTGACTGCCCTATGAGGCCAATCGACTGCCCTGTTTTGAAAAGAGGTTTTTACACCTATTTTCAGAAAGTATGAAATGTCATGGCAAGAAGCTATATGGCATATGTTTTGAGATTATGCACTTTCATGTTTATAGTAGGGGTTCTGATCAAGTCCTGAAATGATGTAATGTATGTTATGGGCTGAGGAACCATAAGTCAGGCCTCAGTCGCTACAGAAGGACACCTGACTAGTGTTAACTGTAGCCACCCGCAGTTGGCCAATCTGTTTATATTTCATGTTCGGCTAAGGGAGGATTCCTGGCCCTACAGGGTACGCCACATGATGATGATGATGATGATGATGATGATGCAGTACATAACTCCATAAAAGTATAAATAGTTTTTATGTTATTAAGAACTATATGTATATACGATTTCAAAGAATAAAGAAATCGAAAGTACTTGGTGTACTTGTATAAGAAGTTTTAAAAAGAAGTATATGATTTATGATTTCAAGAAGTATAAGATGTTTTAAAGGAAGTATGTATGTATGTAAATGATATTTGAAAGAAGTACATGAAGTATGTTTTGAAGAAGTATACGAAACATGCTATGTTATAAAAGCATGTAAAGTATGTTTTAAAGATAGAAGATGATGCATGTTTTATATGTATGCTATATTTTAAAAGAAGCATACAAAGTACGATTTCCATGTCATTTGAAATAAATATGCATGGTTGCAAATAATGCATGAAAGATGTTTATGATGCATGTTTTATAATGCTTTACATGACATTATAGAGCCAAGTAGGAAAAATGCATATAGAGGCATAGTACGTTCTTTTACATATTTTTCTTACTGAGCGTAAACTCACCCTTTTACGAACATTTTTCATACAGACTATCTGAAGTAATCTCTCGCTCTCGATAGAAGAGCCTACGAGTGGATCTTGAAAGTTTACCTTCGAGAGACGCTTCCCAAGTAGTATAGAAGGTATACTTATGTAATTATGCAAAGTAAATTGTAATTCAGTTATGGTACAGTACAACTAACATTAATGTATATAAGATGTCGGGGATTTAAGTTAAGATGATGTATGAGATCCTGTGGAAACGGATGATACATATATACATGTATCATTAGTCTGTTTTGTTGAAATTGAATTATTCATATTGAGCTGTTAGATATTAAGCTTAAGAAAGAAAAGCATGATTGACATTGACAAGCAAATCTAATCAAGTCAAGTGGAAATGGAAAGAGATGAATTGGAAATGTATGGTGACGGGGACGTCACACCCCCCCTCTCTCTCCTCTATTTTTTATTTTCCTCTTTCCCTGATTTTTCTCACCTTTTTTTTAAAAAATTTTGTAATTTTTCTATTTTTAATTTTCTTAAAAAATTCTTAATTCAAAGATTATAAAATGTATTTTTTGAATTTTTATTCAAAATTTAAAATTTTTTATTTTTCTAATTTTTTAATTCAAGTATCTTAAAAGATTTAAAGTTAAAATTTTTTTTATAATTTTTTTAAATTTAATTAAAAATTCTAAAAATAAAAATTTTTCTACTGACGTGTCGTTTAAGTCACTACAGGAAAACGTGCTTTTAGCGACACATTTTTAGCGGCGTTTTTTAAAAAACGCCGCTAAAAGCCACTTTTAAATCCATTTGCAGCATTTTTCAATTAAAACGCTGTGAAGTTTAACCAATAATGGCGTTTATGTAGCTAAACGCCGTTAAATTGATCAGATAGCGGCGTTTTTCTCCTATAAACGCCGCTATATTTTAAAATAAAGTAAATTATAGAAATATTTATTTTAATTTTTTTAAATATATATTTTATTTAAAAAATTAAATAGCGGCGTTTTTTAAAATAAACGCCGCTATGTTAAAATTACATATATATATATATATATATATATATAAATTAAACATAAAATAAATGTATTTTGATAAAAAAATCCAATAAAAAATTCGATAAAAAAAGTTTTTTAAACATCTCGGTCAAAACCACTTCTCTCATAGACACCCTAAACCCAGATTTTCCCGATTCTCTCTTCAATTTTTACAATGCTATTCATTTTTCCCGATTCTCTCATATTTCAGTCTCCGATTCTCTTTTCAATTCCCTCTTAGTATTTAAAATCTCTCTCCGATTCTCTTTCCAGGCCTTCAAGCTTTTGAGCTTTAGCAGCATTGGGATGAGATTCTTCAATTCTCATCGATTCAAGGTTAAAAAAAATTTGCATTTTAATACCTTCATTTGCTTTATTATCTGATTTTATATGTCATTTTCTCAATCATTTGATGCAAGCCGAACCAAAATGCTTCAGAAATTATTGAAGAAAAGAGAGAAAGAGGAAGAGGAAGAGGAAGAGGAAGAGGAAGAGCAGAGGAAGAAGAGAGGGAGACGAGCAGGAGTGTAAATTCTGTTCTTGATATTTCTTGTATCCACAATACTCAGTTTTTACAAATTATATATTGAGTAGCTAAAGATTATCTTGTTGAACTTCTTCATTTTTGGCGTGTATCATCATCCTCTGCTACTGCAGTGTTTTTTCTATATGTAGGTATTTTTTTTTAATTCCTCAATCATCCGTTGTTATAATTTCATTTACTAATTTAATGATTTGCTAATTTATATATGTTGCTACAGGCTTAATTGATCAATCCAGCGGCCTCAATCCCTTTCTCTCTCCCCAAATCCAAATCCCAATCCCTGATTTTTTCTGCAGTCTCCACTGATTTAATTTCTCCGATTCCGGTACTTCTATTATTCTCTCCTTCATCTTTTTCCCTGTTCTTGCTCTGTTTTGCAGAATCATTTCGGTGCTGGATATGATTGTTCTATTGTTGAAAAACTTTGGTTTTTTTTATTGTTCGCATATTGTTTTTAGTTGTTGATTTGATGCTATGATTTTTTGTTGTCGGTTTTTATGCAGTGATGATGTTTAATTAATTTCCTTCAATTTTTTTTTCCTTTGGCCTATTGCCCTAAAGTTGAAATATAAGGCTTGCGTGTTTGATGTTCACAGCAAATCTAGGAAACATGCTTCTTATCATACTTCCAGCAATCTGTGAAGAGGCAAATAGTCCATTTGGAGATTCATCCTCCTGCTCTGCATATGGAGAGGCTTATGCTTCTCTTTCTTTAGCTGTATCTTCTATTACTCTTGCTCCATGACTGTCCAAATGAAGAAGTGTAATGATAAGACATGTTTGTGATTAAATATTAGATGTCACTCAATGCCTGCCTGATTTCTTGTCTACTGATTAGTAGAATAGAAGGGATTATGTAATGCATATTTTGATTTCTCATTAAGTAAAGGGATGCATCTTTTTCGTTTTCCCCTTTGAATGCACTCTCTTGGCGTCAGTTTTTTGAGGACACATGCCTTTCCCTTGAATAATTTCAAGGCAGAATGAGCCCCAGGGGTTTAAAAACCTTGGTCTAACCTTGCCATAGCATTCTCTCAAGCCATTTCATGGTTGAAAATATTGGAGGCCATATTCTTGCCTGATTAGAAAGGCCAAAGCACAGGAAGTTCCTATAACTTTGGTCCAAGTGGAATAGTCAAAATGATGAGGTGCTCTGTGCCAATTTGTTTTAGTAACAAGCTCTAGAAGAAACAATTGAGAGCTTTGGATGTTTGCACTGGTTTTGTTTATTACATGGCAACCTTAAAAATTATTAAGTGGCACATAAAAAATGTTGCATGAACACTCTTAGTAGTTCAACTGTACAGACAACATCTTGCATGACAAGTCATTGAAAGTTATATGAAACAAAAGGAAAGAAAAATGCTGTAATACTTATCCTGAGTATTATAATATAACCTTCAGTTCTGCATGTTTGAAACTCTTTTACTTTTTCTTGTAGCTTTATATTGTAACGACTTTGTAATTTTGTTGCTAATATAATGCAGATACAAGCAGTTTATGTCTGGTCCGTTTTGTATTTTGTTATGCGGTCGTCTGCAAACTGTGAAGTTGAAGAAATCCAGACAAATAACTATACAATCGCTGTGAAGACTTCTGGACAAACCGCATAAATGCTTTCAGGGAGTTGCACAGAACCTCTACTTTCTTCAAATGCTTGCCCTGGAGACAGCATATATCAAGAGCTTGAAGATGATTTTTGCACCATCTACAATTGCGGCGGTATGTTCATTGTCTTGGTTATCTTCTGTGAAAGTCTGCATTTCATGTTGTTAAGAAAAAAGTCAATTTCCTTCTTCCCTACATACCTTGTCTAAGTGCTTTTTTAGTAAAATGCATTGAAAGGAAGAAGCAGCATTCAGTTCAGTAGATAGCAATATTCATCCAATTCATTCTGGAATATGAGGATGTTGTAAGGCACAGCTGTTAAAACTAAAAAGTGGCAAAAAAAAGGTTAGTTCAAAAAAAAGATTCGGTTGCCTGTCGGGTCATGTGAATTTTATTGGAATTCTAATTGTTGCTGTTTGTTCCTTTAATCTATTCTACATTGTATTCCACATTTTTCTTGCTGATTTGGAAATTTACCATCTTGGAATGATGAGTTGAAGTCCAGCACCTGTTAATGGAAAGCTTAAACTAACTGAATTTTCTAGTTTTCCCAAGTCTGAAAGGCTTTAATTTAAACTTACTGGATAAATTTGAACAGAGTATTTCCATTCAGAGAGAGCACACCGTGAAGCATATGCAACAATTCTACACTCTGCTCATGTATATGTTTGTGGAGCCATTGCTGCTGCTCAAAGTACCTGCATGTCAGGTTCAACTAGGGACCTTGTGATACTTGTTAATGACTCGATCAGTGATTATCATAGAGGTGGTTTGGAGGCTGCTGGGTGGAAAATTTATACAATCCAAAGAATCAGGAATCCAAAAGCTGAACCAGAAGCATATAATGAATGGAATTACAGCAAGTTCCGTCTTTGGCAGTTAACTGATTATGACAAGATAATTTTCATTGATGCTTGATCTTTGTTCTTTCTTTTTTCTTACATAATTATTCTGTAAAAGCTTAGATGTTGGGAGAATGAAATGTTTAGGACAGATATGATTGAAAGAAGTGTATTTTATATTCTTAACAATTGACAACTCTTAATATATTGAAGGCAAAAGCTCATATTTTCATCATTCTTGTATGTTCTTTTCTAAAAATAATTAAAATGTTTTCTAAAAATATAATTAAAAATCATTAAATATATTTGTCATAACGACTAGGTCCGTGAACCTAACCGCTAGACTTTAAAATTCTAGGAGTCGCCACCAACCATTCAAACCTGAGGTGTGATTGGTCACCTATTCTTGTCTAAAGATAAGGCATGGTCTACGTTCAAAGAATCTAGGGTTCGGGAGTACGGTTACGTGTAGGGAAGGATTAGCACCCCCACAACGCCCATCCTAAAATGGTACCAACTAATTTTGTGATATCTTTAATAATTTTTAATTAAATGGTTTTTAATCTTGTTAAATTTAAATATTTAAATATTGGACAATTTCTAAGAAACTCTCCATCATGCTGGCGGAATTCCTTAAATTTCATCCTCACCTCAAGAGTATCCAAGAAATCCCATTCGTCTTTCTCGGAGAGGCTCCGTCGTCGGACTTGTCAAATCATTTATGAAATATCTTAATTTTATTTTCCATCTTTTGTTCTTATTTTTATCTTCTTTTTATTTCCTTTTTAATTATCCTTTATTTTTTATTTTATTTTTTATCTTTATTTTATTATTTATCTTTTTGAAAATAAATGTCGATTATTCTTCTTGAAAATTTTCTTTAAATCTTCCATCATGCTGGCGAAACTTAAAGAAAACATCTCACCTAAGAATTTAAAAGTGTCAACCATTCGTGACACTTTATAATTCCATCATCGGGATAACCTCCCCTTATTCTCAATTTATTATTACTATATTTTTATTTTTTAATCATTATTCCCTAATTTCTTATTAATTTTTATGTTTATTTTATTTTAAATAGAGATTGACTATTAATATATATTTATGTTTTTAGAAATAAATATCGATTATTAATATTGAACACTTACCTTAAATCTTCCATCATGCTGGCAAAATCTAAGGTAAACATCCTCACCTAGGAATTTCCAAAATGGCAACCATTCGTGACACTCAGAATTCCATCATCGGAATAATTTTTTTATTTTTATTAAGTAGTTATAATTTTATAATAATTAAATATTTCACATATATATTTTAATATTGAACATCTTCCATGAATTTTCCATCATTCTGGCGAAACTCATGGAAAACATCCTCACCTAGAAAATCTGAAATGTCAACCATTCGTGACACCTCAGAATTCCATCATCGGAATAATCTCAATTTATCTCTAAATTTTATGATTTATTATCTATTTATTATTTATTGTTTTAACCCTTAAAATTTTTCTTATAATATTTTCCTAAAAGTTTATATTTCCTGAAATTCTACTCTTAATGTTTTAAGTCAAATTTTAGTCATACATCCTACTATTCATGCAAACTAAATTGAAAACTACAAATTTAATAATTAATCATGCAAAAACAATATCTTAATAAAGAATAAATATTTTAAACTAATTATACAACTTATACAAACATACATACCATGTAAAACAAATTTCCAAATTATTTATCACACAAATTATTTCATCATGCCAATTAACTTAAATCATATCACTTTAATCATTCAATCAAACAAATTATGCCATGTTAAATTATTTTCATAAACTATGTAAATTTAATAAATTAAATCATGCAAATTATATACATATATATATGTACTTATTTATTTTTACTTTCTAAACAAATGAAACTTATAAGAATTATTTTATTATTACTGTACATACCTAAATTAACTAATCAATTAATTTATTTTGATTTTAATCTTGCCTAAAAAGTTGAAGAGTTAATTAATTAATTTAGAACATAACAAAAGAACCTAATTTTCACTTACCTATTCACGTGTACAAGGAAATAGCAACCTTTTTTGATCTTCTCCTTCACGTGTCAACCAACACCAAAAGCATTAATATTGATGGTGGTGTTATGCGTGGTAACAGCTTGGATGCAACCAGACAATGGCGTGGCAACACAACGTAAATTGGGCAGCAGTTGAAGGGATGTTGGTAGAGTGATGTGAGGCCAATTTTGAGAATGATGTTTGCGGTGAAGCAGTGAGGATAATGGTCTCGGCTTGGGCTAGATGGTTTGTTTCAGTTTTGAAAAGTGATGAAGATGATAATCAGTCGAGCAAGGTTGGCGGTGTCAGGCGTGTAGTAAGAGATGGCAAAAGCAATGGAAGTTGAGATCTTTGATAATGAATTGATCCTCCTCAAATCATGAGCCTTAATCCCTTTTTATAGTTACAAATTTGTTAGAGTCCTAATACAACTATACTTATTTTAATCATTATCTCCTATTTTTAATATTTTATCTATTTAATCCTTATGTTAATCCTAGTCCAACTCTATCAAATTTAATATTAATCTATATAATTATCCTAAAAAATCTAATTATCCTAATTATATAATCCTAAAATTAATTTTATTTTTATTTCTTTTTATCTTTTCTCTCTCTTTTCTTTTCTTTTTTTTTATTCCTAAATCCTATTTTAATTTTAATTTCCTAATTAATGTTAATTCTAAATTCTAATTTAATTTTAGCCTAATTCTAAATTGTTAAATTATTTAAAATACAAATGTCACCCAACTCAATTAATTATTTATACAAATTAAGACCTCGGACAAAATAGGGTGTCTACAATATTCAAATTGAAAAATATAAAATCTAATTATATAATTAAAATTCTAAAAAAAAAGTCTAAATTAGCGGCGTTTTATGATAAAAATGCCGCTAATTTGTAGCTTAGCGGCGTTTATGCAGAAAAATGCCTAATTTTGCGGCGTTTTTCTGGATAAACGCCGCTAAATTAGCGGCATTTCAACAAAAATGCCGCTAACTTGTGGCGACTATAAACGTCGTTAATGGGTAGAAAATCGCCACCAATTTAGCGGTGTTTTTAGAAAAAACGCTGCTATTTTTCCCGACGTTAATAAAGCCGACACTTTTTGTGGCGTTTTTTGCTAGTCTCGCGATAGTTTAGCGGTATTTATAAACGCCGCTAAATAACAAAAAAAATGCCGCTAAAAATACATTTTGCTGTAGTGAGTGTTATATGAGTTGACAATCCGCTAACAGTTGATGTCTTGTTATTAACTATTATGCCACATTAGCATTTTGGTTATTGGAATTAGCAATTGGAGTAAATTGTTTGGGAAAACGTAGATTTAGGTATTTAACTATGAATTTTTCTTTTTAAGTCCCAAATTGATAGAAATGATATAGTTCATGGCTGATAAATTACACATTAAGTTATTAACCCATTAAGAAATAACACATTTATAATTTAAGAATTATTCACGGGGAAGAAATGAGTTATTACCATTCAAAATTGAATTTAAAAAAAATAATGAACAGCAATATTCTAATTTAATAATTGTACAAAAAAATTAATTGAATTGTATCTTATCATCAAAAGCTATCAAATTGTATTTTTATTTTTTTTCAAGATAACTCGATAATAAACATCTTTAACGGTCAATGAAATCAAAATTCAGTGACTTTGTTAAGAATTTGAGCCTGTATTGATTGTTTCTTCCATTCGTAACTCGTAAGTGTTAAGAAATAAGGTTCAAATTTCCTCTTCTTTCTTCAGCTTTCTCACATATAAAGTATCTCTTTACAAAAATGAAAATAATAATAATTTCGGGATTCTTCTACAAAATGCGTGTGATATATTAATTGCCCTACTAAGACATTGATGATAAAGAACTATATCATCGGGCATTTGTTGTTGTTGTTATTATTATTATTATTAAGTAAAACAAGAAAAAAGGACTTTTTCTTGAGTGCATAAGCGCTGAACTTTACAATTGAAAAGAAAGAACAAAGGATTCTTTTCATGTCATTTTCCCTAAAGCTTTTGGCTTTTCCATGTTCAATAAGACAATGATCACCTTGTAATAATCCTATGGATGGTATGAAAAGCTCCCAACATAATATACTACTTAATTTTATATAGAATTGGAAAGGGATTTTTTTTTCTTTGTTTATGGTATTGCTTTAACTTAATTCATGTCACATATTTCTTTGCCCAATTTTTAAAATATTTTTAATAAAAAATCTCATTTAAAATTGTTTTGATTTAATTAATTAATTCATTAGATAAGGAAGCATACCTAGACCTTGAAAGTGTCAAACCCATTAGTTCCTTCCATTTCCATACCATGATAATTTTAGGGTAATGCTATTTTGTTCGATAATTCGATTATTTACAAATGACATAAAGTAATCAATACCTACATATACATTTTGAATTTGGTAAATCAAACTGTCATTTGTTCATTTAGACTCTTAATTTTGCTTCTTATTGGGACCCATTTAATTTGTGAATTTGAATATCTAATTTAATGATACTTGACAATTTAAATATATAAACACGCCTCAATTATTATTGACTGATTTTTATTTGCTCATCGGGTCCGTTTATGATATTTGATAATTTTATTGTTTGATTTTGTGACATTTATCATTTAGGATTCATTGGCTGTGATTTTATTGGTCAGCTGGTGTCAACAATTAGAAGTCTGTTTTCCAATAAAACTTATAGTATGGTAAAAAACAGATTCATTTCACCAATTTGAAAGAGATAAGATTAAGTCAAATGAAAATTGGTGTACACGATAAAACATATTAACTATTTAAATAACTCATTCATGGATTGTGGTTCAGTTGACAACGCAGATTGAATTTGTAGAAAGAGCTTTCGAGTTCGACTTCTACTAAACATACTTTTAGGGAGGAGAGAAGAGCCTTAACTGTGACTAAACTCCGAACAAGATTAGTCTCAAACCGTTAAAACAGATAAAAATATCTGTGATTTACACCAAAAAAACTATTTAAATCACTCATTTGATTAAATTCTTTTTTTTGGAATTACCTATTATTTTTTAAAATACTTCTTATTAGTTCATACTAATAAAAATGCAACTCGAGGGAAGTTGTATAAATTTTCTAGTAAATAATAAATTCATGAACATAAAATTTTCATCGATGATTAGATAACAAAATGTTGTTTCTCCTAATTAAACTTATGAAAAGTATCAAATAATATAATACTTTGAACAAAATTCAAAGAATTAATTATCGATAGACCAAGTAAGCAAGTAACTAACACCAGTGAAGGAGGAATGCATGTAAGATCAAAACCACATGGTACTCTCATCTTCCTGTTAATTGTTGCCATAGAGCAGTTTGGCTCAGTAATGAGAATGGTGTGGTACAGTTATAATTTTCGCCGTGCCGCATTTTCAAATTTCTCTCTCTTTTCATCATTTTTCTAATATAATATATTTAATGGTTATTTTTTTTACCACACTTATCTTACCATCACCATTACGATTAGATCTAAACATATTATCATTTCATACCAATCTTATTACCACTGTTGTTTTCAATTTCCTTGAAACCAATTACATGACCCATCCAAACTAATCCTCAGTTAACCGAAAGTCTCTTGCTCAAAATGATAAATATCAACTCACTTTTTTGAGTAATACATTCTTATTCAAAGTTACAATTATATTTTATAAACCGGTAACTTGATAAATTGGTTGATATAAATGATAATAATAAACTAAAAAAATAACAAATAAACTAATTCGAACTCATACTTAGTGAGACTCAAATTTGAGACCTCAAAATCTCTTTCTTGCCATTAAACCAATGCCTCATTAGCACAATTAACTCACTTAAGTTTTCTTTGCTTTCTTTTCTTGTTTCCCAAAGGCCAAAGCTGAAGAGCATCTTTGTCATTGTATATTATTCTTTAGTATTAATGCTTTGAATTATTAATTAATTCAATTTATTATCATACTTTGTTATAATCCCACATATATAGAATTTTTCCTTGAGATTCTAAAAAATATAAGATTCCATATATTCTCTGATTATTGTCTTAAAAAACTTTATTCGCTTGGAATATTTTAAAGTTTCGTGATATTTTATATTTTATAATCTTTGAGTCCTTCTCAACACTTTGTTAAGATCCAAATACTTTGTGCTGTGTAAGTCATCAACTAGATTATAAATATTTATGAAGGAGTCTCATTCAAATGACTTTGCACTAGTAAAAAAATGATTCCACTAATAAGTGGATTCATTCTGGTATATATATTGTGTGTTTTTTTAGATAAATATAAATATAAATATAAATATAAATATTTTAGAAATTTGTTAAAATGATTTTTATGATTTTTTTAATTAAAAGAAAATGATATAACCGCCATTTGAGACATCATTTATATATAATTTTTTTATAAAAAAAAAAGTTTGAGTTCCAATTAATTTTTTTTCTATCTCAAATAATCAAAAGAAAATGCTAACGACATATCATAAACCCTTATTAAAATACTTGATGTCTTAAAAAAGATGTTTTTTAAACATTATTTTTTTTAATTAATACATTAATCATTAATGTTCACACACACACACACACGATACATTCATAAGTCGAGCTCAAAATAAAGGTTCATAAAAAAATACAAATTTGAAAGCAAGATGAAATTTAGATAGAGATGTTATTTTAAAAACATAATGATCTCTAAGAAAAATAAATAAACAAATAAAATTGAAACAGACATTTTTTATCTACTTGGTCCAAACAATTTTTTTTTTCATTTTTGCAATAAATGTAATTTTTACCACTAAATATTTATTTATGTGTTTAATTTTCAATAGACTCTATTTTCTATAAACAAAAATAATAAAGGAGACCATAGATTTTTTACATGAAAAACCCTTCCGAAAGTTAAAAAATAAAAACCACGAGACCATAGTTGATAAAATAATTTATTATGAGTAACTTTATTTACATACAATTTACAAAGAAAAAAATTAAAGGTTTTTTTATATAATTAAAAATTAATAAAATTTGTTTAGAAATTT
This sequence comes from Heritiera fomes, assembly GCA_032173925.1. Classification (NCBI taxonomy): domain Eukaryota; kingdom Viridiplantae; phylum Streptophyta; class Magnoliopsida; order Malvales; family Malvaceae; genus Heritiera; species Heritiera fomes. The sequence goes on along the minus strand of JAPDPM010000001.1, from coordinate 18,003,304 downwards.
CCTCTTTCTTCTCCAAAATATACTCATTGAACTCGTCTATTGTCCATTGTTCTTTATTCAAAATTCGGCTTCGAACAAATCTTTGAGACATGTTGAGAAATCTTTGAGACTCGTCTATGATGGACTAAGATTGGTTCGATGATCTCTAATGATTCTTCTATAAGTCCAAAAAGTGGATTTTGATGCAATAGATGATGCTTGCATTGTGAAAACATCTTAAGCCATGAAAGCTGAGACCGAGTATTGTCTTTGATTCTGTTTTCACTATTGAAAGAGACCAAATTCTTCTCTAATAAAAAATGTTGATAGAATAAGAATTATAACTCATTTGAGCTACCTTCTTGACTTCATTAAGATGATGATTCGATGCTTTTTCCATTCAATTTTAACCTCTTTCTTGCTGCTGCCTTTATTGTGTCCAAAACACCTCGACTTCATCCACTATTAGCTTTATCATTGGAATCGTCTTATTGTTGGCCGGACTACTCCTTCTCACTATCATAAAAAGAAAACAACTATCGAAAGAGATTATAAATTGATGACTTTTGGTCTTTAACATCACTTGAGAAAATTAGTAAAATGTTTAAAAAAAAAGTTTCTATGTTTTCTTTTCCTTGACTAGACTCTAATATGTTGGTTTTGGCTCATGCTCAAATACACAACCAAAGTTGCACAACAAAATAAAGGAGGAATTAAACAAAGAAATAATGAATCCACACACAGAATCACGTTTGATATAAGCATTCAATAAATCTGTTTTAGTGTTTCAAGCATATAATGTAGTTCAAAATTTTGTACCTTATCTAGAGATATCGTAATAACTCTGCTTGTGTGAGTTAACGTAGTCGATCCCAAGCCCAGATAAAGGAGGAAGGTGGTGGTAGGTTTGGACAATGAGCTATAAAAACTAGTCCAATCTCATGAAATGAACCAATATTAGAACATCTTTGGGGCGTTCCCTACTCAGCGACGCATTACATTGGAGCTCGGGTGTAGTGAAAAGTGGGAAACAGTGGCGAGGCCGTCGCTCGGAAGTGACACGCCACATCGACGCCTAGATGTGGTGTTAAATAGGCAAAAGTTTCCACACCACAATGGACGGGGGTGGGTAAAGAAGTTAGTCCATAACCATAAGCTTAGGTTAGGATCTTGGAATATAGGTATGCTTAGTGGTAAGTTAGCTGAGATTTGTGAAGTTATGAGTAAGAGGAAGGTTAACATCCTGTGTCTTCAAAAGACCAAATGGGTTAGGGAAAAGGCTAGAGAGATAGCACGTTGGCAATATAACCTTTGGTACACAGGGAAAGATAGAGACCGAAATGGAGTTGGTATCATTATAAATAAAGAGTACCATAAGGATGTTGTACAGATTAGGAGACAAGGGGATAGGATCATTTTGGTTAAGCTAGTTCTAGAAAAAAAGGTGTTGAATATCATTAGCTCATATGCACCCCAAATAGGGCTTGATGAGGTTAGTAAACGACAATTTTGGGAGGATTTAGATAAGGTAGTACAAGAAGTGTCTCTAAGAGAAAACCTTTTTATTGGCGGTGACTTTAATAGACATGTAGGTACAAATAGAGAGGGTTTTGAGAGCGTACATGTGGGTTTTAGTTATGGTGTAAGAAACAAGAGTGGGGATGCTATATTAGATTTTGCTTTATCCTATGACCTAATCCTAGTAAACACATTGTTTAGAAAGAGAGATTCTCATCTTATGTGACGTCCTTCTTTGTTTAGATTTAGTTCATCAATGTCATCCCTCTTTTCATACATTAGCTAATTGTCTAATAACTCATAATTTTTGTTCAATATCCATAAGCATAAAATGATATATATAAATATCATTCCATTTCCACAGGATCTCATACATTATCTTATCTTACATCCCCGACATCTTATATACATAAATTTCTACTTGTACTGTACTGTAGCTGAATTACAATTTACTATATTCATGAACATATAAGTATACCTTCTATGCTAACTGGGAAGCGTATCAAGAAGGTAAAACTTGATTCTTCAAAAACAAGCTCCTTTAGTCGGAGCGGGATTCACTTCAGGTAATTTGTAGGAAAAATGGTCGTAAAAGGGTGAGTTTACGCTCAGTAAGAAAAGTATGTAAAAGAGCGTACTATGCCTCTATATGCATTTTTCCTACTTGGCTCTATAATGTCATGTAAAGCATTATAAAGCATGCATCATAAACCTCTTTCATGCATTGTTTGCAACCATGCATATTCATTTCAAATGACATGGCAATCATACTTTGTATGCTTCTTTTAAAATATAGCATACATATAAAACATGCATCATACTTCTTTCTTTAAAACATCATACTTCATAACATACTTTAAAAACATACATCATACATTTCTTTATACATACATCTTGTACTTTGAAATAGATGGAGACTATGTACAATATTTAAGCGATTGAGTCGTCATATGAACCGTTCATTCCCATTCATATGACTCTAATCATGCATTGGTACAGTAGTGCACTCTGCGTAGGTCAGGGATTCTCTCTTGCCTTTAGTAATCCACAGTGAACACTAGTCAGGTGTCACATGTGGGATTGAGGACCTGACTAGGGTTCCTCGCTCAACATATATATTACTGAGGACTTGATCAGAGTCACTCAGCCATCAGAAATGCATAATCATTACGCAATCCATAGCCTCAAAACATTATAATATACTTTTTCAGAAAACACTTTTGTGTTTAAATCAAATAAGCTTTGAAAGCTCTTTTCATACATGGCAGTCGACTGGTCTTATAGGGCAGTCGGCTGCTGCTTCATAACTTCATTTCTCGAAATTATTTTCTTTTTGAAAAATACATGGAGGCAGTCAACTGGTCCATATAGCAGTCGACTGGTTTTCAAATAGAATGCTTCTTAGCAAATAGCAGTCGACTGTTTTTGAAACAGAATGTATTTTGGCAAATAGCAGTCGACTGGTTTGAAACAGAATGCTTTTGGGAAAATAGCAGTCGACTAGCTTACATAGCAGTCGACTGGTTTGAGTCGGTTTTCGGAAAACGACGTTTTGGTTGTCTCTAGGCAGTCGACTTCCCTTTTAAGGCAGTCGGCTGCCCCTAGCCTAATTGGTACTAGGGAACAAGTCCGAAAATGCATCTTTTTCTGCACAAAATCAACTGATGCTTCTCTCCAAACCACATAAAAACATCATAAAACATGTGGACATAGCCGCCTTACGTCTGTTACATAAATTTGTTACCTCGATTCCTTCGAGAACGCAAGATCACTTGGCGCGTTAACCCTAGCTTTCACTCCTTCAAAGCTGAAATCATCATATCATATCAAACCTTAAATTAAACCACATACACATGTTATACTAACTTAAAACAACTCCAAATCAAGAACGAAATTGCAAGAATCATCTATTTCTCTTACCTTCACTAGAGATCAAAATCTTAAACTTTGAGATCTCTTCCAATACTTGAAATCAATCCACCAAACTTTGGATATCACATAGTCTAGTGACAAGGATTATTTTTCGTTCTACGAACTTAGTGAATTAGTGGAAGGATGAGGTGGTTTAGCAAGGAGCTTGGAATGGAAACTTGGAAGATTGGATGGAACGAGAGGGAGAGCTGGGAAGAGTGGCTGATGTTGGTGATAGCTGATGGGGATGATGAGTCATGCAAGATGCATTAAATGCATGCTCATCTCATTAATCATCTCAGCCCTTTCTTGACCCTTTGACCATTTAACTCATTAAATCCCTCTTCTCCTTCTTCCATTCATTCATAAGCCACATGTAGTTAATTAACCAATAAAATCTGTTTTGTTTCTTGTCTCATCCTCCATTTATTTTCCTGATATTAACATTACTTCATTTAACTTATTAACATTCAACTTCATTATTTCTTCTCATTCTACTTATTTCTTACATGCTCTATACCTCATGCATACATCATTCATACATTAAACTTCATATTTATTTAATCATCTTGATTGAAATACTTTACAAACATGGAGGAATTACATGGAAATTGGGGATCTCACATCCTCCCCACCTTAGAAAATTTGGTCCTCCAAATTTGCCTTAGCTTGTCATGTAAATAATTCTGGATACCTTTCCTTCATTAAGCTCTCTAGCTCCCATGTAGCTTCTTCCATCGTATGGTATTGCCAGAGAACTTTCACTAACGAGATCGTCTTAGACCTCAAAACTTTCTCTTTTCTGTCCAAAATCCGAATCAGCTTATCTATATAGCTCATATCTTCCCTTATCTCCAAGGGTTCATACTCAATGACATGAGACGGATCCGAATTATACTTCCGAAGCATCGATACATGAAACACATTATGCACTCCCGATAGCTCCGGAGGTAATGTCAATCTATAGGCAACATCACCTATCCAATCTAAGACCTCAAATGGACCGATGTAATGAGGACTCATCTTACCTCGTCGGCCAAATCTCATGATCCCTTTGGATGGAGAAACTTTCAAGAATACAAAATCTCCAAACATAAACTCAAGTGGTCTCCGTTGAGCATCTGCATAGCTCTTTTGTCTACTCTGAGCTGTCTTAAGCCTTTGACAAATCAACTTAACATCTTCTGAGGCTTGCTCGACTAAATCTGGAGTGAACAACTTACGTTCGCCCACTTCTTCCCACCCAATCGAAGATCGACACCTTCTTCCATACAAAGCTTCATATGGTGCCATCCCGATACTTGCATGATAGCTATTATTGTATGCAAACTCAGCCAATGGTAGATGGTCATCCCAGGAGCCTTTAAAATCCATAGCACAAGCCCTCAACATATCCTCGAGCGTCTGGATCGTGCGCTCGAACTGTCCATCAGTCTGCGGATGAAAAGCTGTGCTGAAATTGAGCTTAGATCCCATGGCTTCTTGAAAATGTTCCCAGAAATGGGAAGTAAACCTGGAATCTCTATCAGAAGTGATGCTCACTGGAACACCGTGTAGTCTTACGACATCTTTTACATACATATCTGCCAAAGCATTGAGTGTATCAGTTGACTTCATAGGCAGGAAGTGAGCTGACTTTGTCAATCTATCCACGATCACCCAAATACCATCATGATTCCTCTTGGTTCTGGGCAATCCCATAATAAAGTCCATCGTAATGTGTTCCCACTTCCACATAGGTATAGGCAGAGGGTGCAGTAATCCTGCTGGCTTTTGGTGCTCTACCTTGACCTGTTGACATGTAAGACATTTTGCTACAAAATCTGCTATGTCTCTCTTCATGCCCTTCCACCAATACATCTTGCAAAGATTGTGATACATCTTCGTATTTCCTGGATGCAACGTGTACTTAGTGGCATGTGCTTCAGTTAAGATCAATTTCTTCAATTCATCGTCATGTGGAACACATATACGACTCCTAAACCTCAAAATTCCATCACTACCGAGACTGAACTCTGAGATCATACCTGACTGCGTCTGACTCATAGCCTTTATGCATCTATCATCTTCCTTTTGAGCACTTCGGATTCTGTCCATTAACTCTGGCTCAATCCTTAAACTAGCCATCATTCCAATTTGCTCATAAGTCATAACATTAAGGTTGAGGCTTGCGAATTGCTCAATTAGTTCATGCTCTTTTATCATCATATAAGACACCATACTTACATGCTTCCGTTTCAAAGCATCCGCCACCACATTGGCTTTCCCCGGGTGGTACAAGATCTCACAATCGTAATCCTTTAGTAGCTCGAGCCATCTTCTTTGCCTCATGTTTAATTCCTTCTGGGAGAATAAGTATTTCAGACTTTTGTGATCCGTAAAAATCTGAAATCTCTCACCATATAAGTAATGTCTCCATATTTTCAGGGCAAACACTACTGCAGCTAACTCCAAATCATGAGTCGGGTAGTTCTTCTCATGGTCCTTCAATTGTTTGGAACCATAGGCTACTACCTTACCATGCTGCATTAACACGCATCCCAAACCTTGCCCTGAGGCATCACTATACACCGGAAATCCACCTGAACCACTAGGGATGGTGAGAATTGGTGCAGTCGTCAGCCTGTGCTTCAACTCTTGGAAACTACACTCACATGCTTCATTCCACTCATACTTCATTTCCTTGCGCGTCAAGCACGTCAATGGAGCAGCTAGCTTTGAGAAACCCTCTACAAACCTCCTATAGTAGCCAGCTAAACCCAAGAAACTCCTAATCTCCGTCACAGTCTTCGGTCGTTCCCATTTGACCACCGCTTCAATCTTTGATGGATCAACTGAAACTCCATCTTTACTGATCACATGACCTAAAAAGGAGATTTGGTTTAACCAGAATTCACACTTATTTAGCTTGGCATATAGTCCTCTATCTCTAAGGGTCTCCAAAACAATCCTCAAATGCTGCTCATGCTCTTCCCGTGACCTCGAGTACACCAAGATGTCATCGATGAAGACAATGACAAACTGGTCCAAGTACTGCTTAAACACATCATTCATCAGATTCATGAATGCTGCGGGTGCATTGGTTAATCCAAACGGCATCACCAAGAATTCATAATGGCCATACCGTGTCCTGAACGCAGTCTTAGGGATATCTTCATCTCGGATCTTCAACTGATGATATCCCGATCTCAAGTCTATCTTGGAGAAGACTTGTGCACCCTTTAGCTGATCAAAGAGGTCATCTATCCTGGGAAGAGGATACTTATTCTTGATGGTCACTTTATTCAACCACCGATAGTCGATGCACAACCTCATACTACCGTCCTTCTTCTTGACAAAAAGCACAGGAGCACCCCAAGGGGATACGCTGGGTCGTATGAATCCCTTGTCTAGCAACTCCTGAAGCTGCTTCTTAAGTTCTTCCAATTCTACCAAAGCCATCCGGTAAGGAGCTCTTGATATAGGCTCAGTCCCTGGCACCAAATCGATAGTGAACTCCACTTCCCTATCCAGAGGAAGTCCTGGAAGATCATCCGGGAACACCTTGGGAAAATCTCGGACTACAGGAATATCATTGAGTCCGGGACGTTTCTGATCTACGTCCTCCACATAAGCAATGAATCCTTCATACAACCATACATGCTTCTCATTATTTTCATATGAATTCAAATCAAGAACCAAACAACTTTCATATTAATTTCTTGCAAAATTTACAACATAGCTAACGGGTGAAGAGAATGTTACACTCTTAGCATAACAGTCCACTATAACATGATTATTAGCTAACCAATCCATACCCAAAATAACATCAAACCCATACATATATAGTAGGATTAGGTCAGCCTTAGATTCTCTTTCTCCTACCTGTAGCTTACAGTTTCTATACACCAACTCTGTCATTTGTGATTCCTTAAAAGGTGTGCTTATTTGCAATAAGTGTCCTAAATGCTCAGGCTCAACAGGTACTTTCATAGCAATCATAGGAGACATGAAAGAATGCGTAGAGCCTGGATCAAACAATGCTATGACATTCACATCAAACAGGTAAATTGTACCTTTAATCACTTTGGACGAGGCATCGGCAGACTCTTCGTCGATGGCAAACACTCGTCCTTGGGTCACAGCTTTCTTTCCCTTCTCAGCAGCAGTGGCTTTAGGTTGTGGTTTAGGGGTCTTATCTGATTCATCAGGCATCCTCGGATCTCTCTGAGGGCAATCCCTAATCATGTGCCCTTTCTCCCCACATCTAAAGCAAGCGCCACTCGCCAAGCGACATGGCTGTGATCCATGAAACTTCCCGCACTGCTCACATCTTTGCATCGTACTCTTTGGTGAGCTAGCGGTACTTCCAACTTGATTTCGGGATCGCTCATCACTTATCTTGATCCCGGTAGCTCTAGGAGTGCCTATATCATTATCATCATCATAACTCCGATTTCAATATAGGTCCTTATAACTATTAAATTAATTTAAAGATCATCTTTCTACACTTTACTTACCTATAGAAACTCCTTCAGATCGTTTACTTCTCCGGAATGGATACCTATCACTCGGAGTTTTCTCATCCGACTTCCGCTTCATCGGCTCCTTGCCTTTACCCTTGGCTCGAAAGTCAGCATGGTGTAGATCATAGTCCTGCTCACATAATTGAGCCTTACGGACAGCCTCTCCATAGGTGGTGATATCCATCGGATACAGTTTAGATCTAATCGGGGACTTCAATCCCTCGATGAACCCATAGATCTTATGCCCTTCGTCTCTTCAGACCTCTGGATCGAATCTACTCAAGGTGGTGAACTTAGATTCATACTGATTCACCGTCATCGTACCTTGAGTCAAACTGAGGAACTCGATCTTCAGTCTATTCTGATCCGTGCGTGGGATGTATTGTTCATTAAAAGCCTCCACAAATCTGTCCCACGTGACCTCATCATATCGGGCCTCTAACACGGTCCGAGTGGCTTGCCACCAATATTCAGCATCATCAATCAACAGATAAACGGCCAAGCCTACCTTTTCCCTTTCAAAGCAGGGCATATACTCAAAGGATTTTAGAACTGCTTTCATCCAATTCTCGGCGGTCAGCAGATCTCTTTCCCCCTTGAACTTGGGCGGATCCAACTTCTTAAATTCTTTTATCAAGGCCACACTACAATAGGCTCTAGGATCCCGCCTTCCAGTAGCTGGGACTGGTGGGATTAGTTCAGTAGGAGGAACTACAGATGTAGCTACTTGGGTACATCTGGCCACATTCGGGAAATTAGACATAAACTGGGTGAACATCGTGGCCATGTTCTCCATATGCTTTTCCATTTTCGCTAGCCTTGTATTCGGGCTATGTGGTGGAGATGGATGAGGAGACGGAACTGGGGGCTCTTCAGTGCGACCCCGTCCTCTTCCTCTACTTGTACCTCTTCTTCATGAGCTCATACTGTAAACATAATCATCATTGAGCTCTTTAGTATAACTAGAAACAGCTATACTATACATTTGTATTCAGACAAGTACAGTACAATTGGGGGATATACTCTATTTCTAGCTTCTTGACACTGACAAACCTCAATCTAAACTGCTCTGATACCACTCTGTGACGTCCCCGTCACTTCATCTTATCACTTATCTTTTTCCTTCTTTGTTTAGATTTAGTTCATCAATGTCATCCCTCTTTTCATACATTAGCTAATTATCTAATAACTCATAAAATTTTGTTCAATATCCATAAGCATAAAATGATATATATAAATATCATTCCTTTTTCACAGGATCTCATACATTATCTTATCTTACATCCCCGACATCTTATATACATAAATTTCTACTTGTACTGTACTGTAGCTGAATTACAATTTACCATATTCATGAACATATAAGTATACCTTCTATGCTAACTGGGAAGCGTATCAAGAAGGTAAACCTTGATTCTTCAAAAACAAGCTCCTTTAGTCGGAGCGGGATTCACTTCAGGTAATCTGTAGGAAAAATGGTCGTAAAATGGTGAGTTTACGCTCAGTAAGAAAAGTATGTAAAAGAGCGTACTATGCCTCTATATGCATTTTTCCTACTTGGCTCTATAATGTCATGTAAAGCATTATAAAGCATGCATCATAAACCTCTTTCATGCATTGTTTGCAACCATGCATATTCATTTCAAATGACATGACAATCATACTTTGTATGCTTCTTTTAAAATATAGCATACATATAAAACATGCATCATACTTCTTTCTTTAAAACATCATACTTCATAACATACTTTAAAAACATACATCATACATTTCTTTATACATACATCTTGTACTTTGAAATAGATGGAGACTATGTACAATATTTAAGCGATTGAGTCATCATATGAACCGTTCATTCCCATTCATATGACTCTAATCATGCATTGGTACAGTAGTGCACTCTGCATAGGTCAGGGATTCTTTCCTGCCTTTAGTAATCCACAGTGAACACTAGTCAGTGTCACATGTGGGATTGAGGACCTGACTAGGGTTCCTCGCTCAACATATATATTACTGAGGACTTGATCAGAGTCACTCAGCCATCAGAAATGCATAATCATTACGCAGTCCATAGCCTCAAAACATTATAATATACTTTTTCAGAAAACACTTTTGTGTTTAAATCAAATAAGCTTTGAAAGCTCTTTTCATACATGGCAGTCGACTGGTCTTATAGGGCAGTCGGCTGCTGCTTCATAACTTCATTTCTCGAAATTATTTTCTTTTTGAAAAATACATGGAGGCAGTCAACTGGTCCATATAGCAGTCGACTGGTTTTCAAATAGAATGCTTCTTAGCAAATAGCAGTCGACTGGTTTATATAGCAGTCGACTGTTTTTGAAACAGAATGTATTTTGGCAAATAGCAGTCGACTGTCCCATATAGCAGTCGACTGGTTTGAAACAGAATGCTTCTGGGAAAATAGCAGTCGACTGGCTTACATAGCAGTCGACTGGTTTGAGTCGGTTTTCGGAAAACGACGTTTTGGTTGTCTCTAGGTAGTCGACTTCCCTTTTAAGGCAGTCGGCTGCCCCTAGCCTAATTGGTACTAGGGAACAAGTCCGAAAATGCATCTTTTTCTGCACAAAATCAACTGATGCTTCTCTCCAAACCACATAAAAACATCATAAAACATGCGGACATAGCCGCCTTACGTCCGTTACATAAATTTCTTACCTCAATTCCTTCGAGAACGCAAGATCACTTGGAGCGTTAACCCTAGCTTTCACTCCTTCAAAGCTGAAATCATCATATCATATCAAACCTTAAATTAAACCACATACACATGTTATACTAACTTAAAACAACTCCAAACCAAGAACGAAATTGCAAGAATCATCTATTTCTCTTACCTTCACTAGAGATCAAAATCTTAAACTTTGAGATCTCTTCCAATACTTGAAATCAATCCACCAAACTTTGGATATCACATAGTCTAGTGACAAGGATTATTTTTCGTTCTACGAACTTAGTGAATTAGTGGAAGGATGAGGTGGTTTAGCAAGGAGCTTGGAATGGAAACTTGGAAGATTGGATGGAACGAGAGGGAGAGCTGGGAAGAGTGGCTGACGTTGGTGATAGCTGATGGGGATGATGAGTCATGCAAGATGCATTAAATGCATGCTCATCTCATTAATCATCTCAGTCCTTTCTTGACCCTTTGACCATTTAACTCATTAAATCCCTCTTCTCCTTCTTCCATTCATGCATAAGCCACATGTAGTGAATTAACCAATAAAATCTGTTTTGTTTCTTGTCTCATCCTCCATTTATTTTCCTGATATTAACATTACTTCATTTAACTTATTAACATTCAACTCCATTATTTCTTCTCATTCTACTTATTTCTTACATGCTCTATACCTCATGCATACATCATTGATACATTAAACTTCATATTTATTTAATCATTTTGATTGAAATACTTTACAAACATGGAGGAATTACATGGAAATTGGGGATCTCACATCTTATAACCTTTAGAAGCGGACCAAGAGCAAATCAGATAGATTTCTTTTTAACTAATGGTAAGGATAGACATAGATGTTTGGACTGCAAGGTTATCCTAGGTGAGCGTGTTACCATGCAACATAGACTCCTAGTCCTAGATATGAAGATACGTAGACGACATCAAAGGAACCAACAAAAAGGCACTAAAAGGATTCAATGATGAAAGCTAAACAAAGATTGTCATACAACATATAAAGATAGTTAGATTCAAAAAGAGGATTGGACAACATAAGAGAACACAAATGTAATGTGGAACAAGATGGCAAAATGCATTTGGGAGGTAGGCAAGGCGACACTACAAGTATCAAATAGAAGAGTGCTAATAGGAAAGGACTCAACATGGTGGATTGTAGCAGTAAAAGACGCTATAAAGACTAAGCGGGAGTGTTACAAGGCTTTAAAGAAGAACAATACAGAAGAGAGTTTTATGGAATATAAGTTAGTTAGAAAGAAGGTAAATAAGGTGTGGCAGAAGCTAAGACAAAGGTTACGAAAGAGATTTATGACAAGTTGAACATAAAGGAGAAAGAGAAAAAGATATACAGATTGGCGCGAGTAAGAGAAAGGACGAGTCACGACTTAAGAGTCATGAAATGTATTAAGGATGGCATCAAAGAACTCTCGTTAAGGATAATGACATTAAAGACAAATGGCATGATTATTTTGACAAATTATTTAATAACGAACAAAATAAAATTTTGGATAATATCTTGGTACATCTTGAGGATTTGAATCGATGCTTTATGCGTAGAATCAAAGAGACAAAGGTAAAAGAAGTACTAAAGATGATGAAAAATGGAAAAGCTGTTGGATCTGATGACATTACCAAAAGAGCTCTCACGTTGGGTGACATTACCAAAAGAGCTCTCACGTTGGTTCATATTCAGTAAGCTTATTCTCTAATAAACATGTACATGCTATCCTCAAATATCTCTATATTTTAGTTTATGAGATCAATTGCTTACTTCATAACTAAGAAGGCTTAGCATATGCTAGCCTTTTATCACTATCAATACCCTATCTTGATAGTACAAATACCATAAACATATTTAGGAACATAGCTTTGATACATAAGGATCTGATAATTATAACCCTTTACAATTCCCTTACAAGGTTGTTCCATGTGGTTCACCTATTCAGTGACTAGTAAATCCATTCTTGTCAACAATAAATGGTGAAGGAAAACATTATATCACTTATCTTAAGTAAACATCTATTATCATGGTACTATGGCTCATACCAAGTGAATTGGCTATAAGGGATGCACTTACGTAATAATGATGCAACACAATGAATCATTATCTCTAAACTGTAAAACTTTTTTGAACATTGAGAGAACTTGAGGAATAAAAAAAGGTGGTCGAATAATGTTGAGCAAAAAATGTTTTAGTTGCAAGTTTAAAAGCAGTTAACAAGTCAACATAATTTTTAAGAAAATTCCAATCATTTTCATCTAATTACAAGGAATAAAAGCATAATTGTTATAAAATGGAGTAATAAGATCTTTAAAAGCTAATACGGATAAAAGCAAACGATGACGTGAGTTTCATTTTGTTTTCACAGGAAGTGAAAGTAAAATGGGATTAACCCCACTTCTGTTGCAAATATGCTTCCATTCACGTTTATGATGTGAATTACAAATCCATTTTTTAACGATTTATTTATTTTTTTCATTAGAATATGCACCACTAACATTTAAAGCCTTTTGAATGCGTAAATTAATTATATGATATATACATCTAACATGAAAAAAAGGCTCCATTTAAAATTGGTTTTAAATTATAAATTAAAATGAAAATAATTGCATTATTATTGGATGCATTATCTAAACTAATAGAATAAAATTTTATTTTTCAATACAATAGTTTAAAAACATTAGTAATATATTGTGTTATAGTTTATGTAGTATGTGATTGATCTGAATAATGATGAATTGTGGTATATTGTAAGTATTAGGTTTAAATCCAAATACCTCCATCCCTAATTATTTAATATTTCGCTTGCAATCAAAAAAATAGTATGCAATTGATCTGAATAATGTAAAGATAAAATGCATTTTTGCGTACATCAATTGCGATCAATCCAATAACAAGTAATAATAAGATAACCTATACCATTGATAGTAGTCCAAATATTACATGTTAAATTAACTCTAGAAGAAACATTTTAACGATTTTCGATTAAAGATGTCCTATACTCTAAATACATTTTCATGCAATTGTTTCTTAATGTATATCTAAAAATTGATTGACAAGCCCGTTGTAAATATTGGCAAATATATTCTAGGAATCCTTCTTTTTCACATATTGTGAAAAGCTTTTCACATCTAACTACAAATCTAACTAAACCACATCTAGCTTTGTTAATTTTAAAACTCAAGTAGTTCCATTTTGTGGATTAATTTGAGTTTGGGTACCCTTCCTAGTTTGTAGTTATATGGTATCTAGATCAGATTTATGTCTATTAACTAAATGTTTTTTTTTTAAACTTACTTGCACCCCCCAAACTTCCACCCATTTTATAAGAATAACTTCTTTTACATAATTTACAAATTGCAAGATAATCAGACATACCATCATTTTACACAATATCGAAGTGTTCTCATATCTTACTCTTTTTAGAGTGGTTAGAAAATGTTGTAGCCACAAAGACAATGGTAGCAACGAATGATTGTGTTTATTGACATTAGGCTGGAACCAGAAGCTCCTCCTTCATATGAATTTTGAGCTCAAATTCATTGAAAGACTCTTCCTTTAATCTGGGGATGTGAGTAGGAACATGAGACATAGATGTTGATTGACGAAAACGTGCCTTTTTTAAATTAAAATAATTAAATATTCTTATTTGTAATTGTAATTGTAGTAAGATAAAAATTTGAAATAAATCCAGTAAATAAAGATATTGAAAGTAAACAAATATATAATATTATAAGAAATTTGAAGAATTCTAAGTAAATAAATATATATATTATATAATAAATATATAATAAAAGAATTTGAGAGAATGAGTAATTTGAGAGAATTAGAGAGATTGTGTGAAGAGAAAACGAGAAATGGGAGTATCTATAGAGCATAGTTATTAAATCGAGATATGTATCGTGAATCGAAATTTTATTTTTAAGAATCGAGTATCGTATCGAATCGTAAGATACAATAAATAATTTTAAATTTAATTATAAATAATATATACATATGTAAGATAAAAAAATTAAAAATTATTATACATATGAATAGGATTAAGTAAGAATATGATAAAAATAAGAAGTATGATTGTTTTCAAACTCTTAACATACTCATTAATAGTATATATATTTAGAAAATATTTTCATATATATATATATATATTTTATTTTTAATTTACTAACTTAAAGATTGATTTTTTTTTCAATATTTCAAGATTAAATTATATAAAGAATATGTTTTTAAGTGGCTTTTTAGGTTAAAACACTATTAAAATTGCATTTTTAGCTAAATGGGTCAGATCAAATTTTTATTGGGTCTGACCTAATTTCACTATAAAGTGTATCGAAGTGTATTAGTGTATCGTATGATACACATCAATTCGCTTGTGTATTAATAGATACACTATTAATTCATGATAAAAATGATTCTTTATATCGATACATATCAAATTTATAGTGAATGGTACGTATAATATGTATCGCGTATTGATTTCTTGTTGATGTTAGCAAGCTCAAAATTACAACTGCTGCATAGAATTCGAACTGGTTTTGGATCGAAACAAGAATCAGTCTAGAATCGGTTTCCTATATATTTCCCTAAAATCACTTCAATCCATTAATAATATAACGAATTAGAGCCGAACTGAAACCCTTATGAGCCAGTTTTACAGGGCCATTCAATCCGATTCTGAGCCAATCTGGCTCGATTAGTATGTCCACCCATCTTGTCACTAAATGCAAAGCCACTTTACCCTTAAGTGTCAAGTGGCTTCCCGTTAGGGTTTTTTTTTGTCTTCAAAATTTTTTAAATATTAGATTTATAAAATATAATATTTATTTATTTTTATTACTTTTATTTTCTTAAGTTTTTCAAATAATTTTATTATAATAAATAATAATCATTTATATGTTTATACAATAAATTAATAAATAAATATTTATAATATAAATATATAATTAGTAAATTAGTTTTGTTATTAAATAAATCACAAGTAAATAAAAATGAATATTTTATAATAAATAATTAAAACAAACAACTACATGAATAATAACATAAATAAATATAAATAATTTTTATTTTAAGATGTATAAATATATTATTATTTTTAAATAAATATTAGATATTTATTAAGAAAAATATTATTAGATATAAAAATAATTTGAAAAAATTTTAATTATTTATTAATTTCATAATTACCAAATAAATATTATAAATTTCATAATATACAAATTTTAATTTAATATCTTTTATGATCATTTTTTTCTCACTATATTTTTGATCTCATTGCTACTATTGTGTTTGCATGTAACATATATCCCACCATTGAATTTAATATGCTACCGTATCCAATCTTTTGCTATAATAACTAACTTCACCTCTGTTGTTTTCAATCTTATCGGAACCTATGAGATTCCACATTTCTAATTATTGTTAATTACTATTCATGAAGTTAGAAATTTTACAAACTATTAAAATGTTAATTTTATTGTAGGAATGAAAGGAAATTAGAAGGTAGGCCCCACTAGCCTTCTAGCGTTTAGATGGAGGTGATGTGAGAACCACATATTCTGGTACTATTACTCATGTAGAACTACTCACTACTGTTCAGTTCTTGTGTATTTCACAATACGATCGGATACAGTAAGGTAGGTCCCACAGGCCCTATAGTGCCCGGATGGACGTGAGACTGGATAGATACTGTAAGGAGAGCCAAATAAGCCTATGTTAAGAATTTTGAATTCAAAATCTTTTATTTAAGTTATTTTTGGGAAGTGTGTGAACAAATTAAAAAATGACAATTAAGGACATAGTCCGGTTGAACTTTCGTAAATAATGGCCAAACTAAATTTACTTTTAACCAATTGACTGAAGAATGATAATCTACGTATCAATAAGTTTTAGGCTATGTCAACAGGTAGGTTAAATCGGTGGTGAAATCAGAAATTTAAGCGATTGGCCTAATAGGGGTATTTTCGTAATTTCACCCTTACAATCAGTCAAACCTTAATAAAACCCCATTCATTCATTAAATTATGTTCAATAATAATATTTAGTGATGAAATAAAATATTTTGAAGTTAAATTGGATAGTTCTAAAAATTATGAAAGTTTAAGGGTAAAAGTGTCCAAAATTCTCATAATGAAGGGCATTTTAGTCATCTTATCATTAAGTGAAGCTTCTAAATTTCTCTGCGCAAGCAGCTGGCCACCCCACTCTATCATCTTCAACCTCAAGTCACTCAGCTCCATAGCCAAAACTTGAAGAAAAATAAAATCCAACAAAAACACCATCAAATTCACCTTAAAACACAAAATTTCTTCTACAAAGTTGTTCTAAATTCAATCATCTACAAGCCCATAGCTATATCTTATTGTAAAGTGGACAAAATCAAGAGGAAAGAGATCCCTTAGATTTCGACCAAGGTAAGGAAATTTCATGCTTTTAATTTCTTTAAGTTCTAATGTTGGAAAATGATGAAATCAAGTGTGTTAAACATGAATATAGCCTTAGATTGAATTAAATCATACTCAATCATCCTCTTAGGGTTTTGGCCATGATATGAAGCTTATGAATTCTTGTGTTTTGATACATGAAAATGATGCTAGATGGAAGAAGGATAAGGATTAAGCATGAATTAATGCTTAGATTGTTGAAAATTCATGAGAAAGGCACCATGTTGGCCATGCTAAAGGGACCATGTAATTTTGTTCAATTTGATGTATTCTAGGTGCCATAATACTGTATAAATTAAGAGAAGACTGCTGACGAAATCGAAATTAGAATCGGAGTTGATTTAGGCAAAGTATGTTTTAGCACGGTGTAAATTATACTGGGTTTAATAGTTACAGTAGAGAATGTGGTGAAATTTAGTGCAGGAAAATTTATTATAATTTAAGGATGGTGAAATGATGGTGTTGATATATTGATTTTGCAGCCCGAGAGTGAGAATTATCGAGTGGTGCTGTTAGTGACTTCAGTGAAAAAAAAGACGGGTAAGGGACAAGTATATAAGCTATATGGATACTGTGAATGCATGTTATGGTTTAAAATAATTTTATGAAATTGTTTTGAAGTCAATTGCTTTGGAATTGGTGAAATTGTGGATATTGGCTGATTTATAAACTATGTTTTCAATGCAGGAGGGCTAAGTTAGAAACAATCGTTATACTGTCGAAAATTCTAGAAATTTTATGAAATCATCTTTAATATTCTTAGATATTAATAAAAAAAAATTTCTAGCTGATTTTCATCTCATTTATTAAAATGGCACATTTTTATTAAATATAGAAAAACAATATTTAAAAATCCATGTGAATGAATTTTACGTATGTGAAGGTATCAGCACATGCTTATAACTGTTCTATAGATAAATAGAATGTTTTTGGAAAAAAAATACTGAACTATAAATATTTTATGAATTTTTATTCCTAAACTGCTTATATTTTTTGATATATTTATTTATGGACTGATTGAAGATATTTTCATTGAAATTGATTTCATAAAGAGTGTTTTACTGTTTATAAATTGTTTTGAGACTATTAGGCCCCGTATCATGCTCACGTGTTACTGTTGTTGATAGACTTGCCAAGTTTTGCAGTTTCCACTGTTGTCACTGGCAAGCGTACATTGTGGACCACTATGACTATGACCATATGTCGTACTGTTACTGTTTCTCTCTTCTTGGGATACTGTTATAACATGATTGGGTGTTGCCTAGTCTCCACTGTATTGTACTGTTTTACTGATCTGAGAGCTTTTACTAGTACCGAAGTGATTGCTTTAAATATTGTTACTACATTGTTTACTGATTTTATATTGAACTGTTTATTAAATGATTTAAATTAAAGTGATTACAAACTATTATATACTGAAAAGTGCATAAAATGATTTTAAGTGATTTATATTGTTTATTTATATCAATTTCAACTATCTACTCCCTATAGTCACTACTAGGAATTGGGACACGAAAGGTACTTCAAAGTACCTCCCATACTCTATTCGGTTTCCTAGTAGACTATAGTATCGTTCCGATAAATGTCCTTTAGTGTACTGTTAGGAATTAAATGTTTTGCGCATATAGATTTCATAGTATCGGTTCTTGCATACAAATCTCTTACTGAGCACGTTAACTCACTCCTTATTTTTCCAACTAACAAATTATCTGCAGTAGTATATCGTTCCACAGATTTGGCTTTGTTTTAGTATCTTGAGGTAGCTATGATTGGATCCTGGAGGTATATTTTATTTTTTTATATATTTAGACTTGTTATGTATAGTACTACATTTGTATAATTATGTACAGGAGATGTAGAACTTGTGAAAAATACTGAAAATAATATTTTGTTGTAAATATTAATGTCTGTTGTAAATAGAAATTTTGTTTAAAAGTGGATTACTGTTAATAGTAAGTGAGATAAAGGCATTGCAAATAGCCTAACCAACTTACTATGTGTGTGATTTTAGATAATTATTGTATATTATGGAACTTTACATGTGAATCTCGGCTAACTCGAGAATTAGAGCCAAATAATGTGGAGGTAAAAATCTGCATCTTAAATTCAATTATTTATGCATGTTTTGAAAAGTGTAAAATAAATTAAAAAATGACGGTTAAGTCCATAGACAGCCGGAATTTTCGTAAATAATGGTCAAACTAAGTTGATTTAAGACCAACTAATAATTGTGGAAAAATCCCTATGAAATTGTAACGTCCCGAACTCACAATATAACACAATATTTACTTATAAATCACACATTTCCACCGGTTGGGCTGTCTGTGATACTTAACAACCCGTAACCCTTTAAGCATTACATAGTACTTCCATTTACAGTACTATAACAGAATTATGAATATTACATTTAATTTATTTGAGATCATTACATTCCCTCTTACTCAAAGTAGTACTGTACAATTTTACTGAATATATAAAAGAATATAATGTACCTTCGATATCGTATATTTGCTGACTCCAGCCACCGATAACTCTGGAAGGTAAACCGTTTAATTCAAATCAATAACCTATGGAGTGGAAAATAAAGGGTGAGCGACGACGTGCTCAGTAAGGAAGGTGTATGCTGCTTTATAAATAAAAACTATATCCCACATAACGTTTATTTTCCCTAACAACATGCCCAGTAGGAAAAAGTGGATATAGTACACAGTCTTTAATATTCAAATCACTGGCTAAACAGTTTACAATATAATATAGTAAACAGTAAACAGGATTCAGTAAATCCTTTCAGTAAACAGAAATCAGTAAGTTGAGACTAGGCATCACCTTACAATTAAATCATGCTATCATCGTTCCCGAAGGAACATATCATTCCCAAAGGAACATAGTAATCATCCCCACAGAGATACAGTAAATCTATGGCCATAATCTATAGGTGGTCATCGGGTAAACTTGCCAGGTGACCTCGAGACCTCTGATGACTTGGCGGGTCAATCAGCCTCGTGAATAGTAATGCATGAAACTCGGGGCCTAAAGTCTCAAAAATCACTTTATATCTCATAAAGAACCTTTAAGGAACATTTCACACATTTCATCATTTCTTTAAAATGATTGTTTTCCAAAAAGGTATTATATTTTTTGTTTACAAAACACAGTAAAAACAGCCAGTAATTTCTCCATTTTTCTAGTGATAAAAACATAAGTTAAACCGACTCGCCCCTTACCAGCTCGCCGATTATGGCTCGCCCATCGTAGTGGATTGAACTCGCATGTTTTCATTCGCCCATGTGGCGAACTAACATCACCCATTGTGACTCTCATATCGAGTTGAATTGGGAGGTCGCCCACAAAATATTTCTCTTTAAAAATAAGGGATCGCCTATCTAGCTTTCCCAAATTAAAAACAGTTTATCAAACTAACGCATGTCACAAACTAAATCATTTTCTCAATATTTATATAATAGTTTTCTCCACAAGACATGCATTTCATTTCACATACTACTCCCTTACCTAGTCTTACAAAATCGAGCTTTTCGGTTGCGTCTATCAAAATTGCACTTCTCAACTGCAGAATAATTTTACCGACTCATTAGCTTAATTGTCCTTTTTTTATATTAAGCTATGATTTATATCACAATATAAATATAAATAAGGCTCATAGCTAAAATGGTTATTCTTCATGCCATTTTCTCTTTTTTTTCCACTATGGCGGAATGGCCTTTATTTAAATAAAGCTCATTGTTTTATTTTTAGTCAATGCACAATATAAATGTGCTACCTTCTTTCTTGACATTTTCCATCTTTTAAGAAATAAAGTGTAATATCTATTCTCTTTATTTCTTTCATACACGGCAGCACATATTCCCCTTATGTGAAAATGGTTTCTAGTCAAGGTTATGTTTCTATCATTTTTTTTCTATCATTAGCCTTCATATTTGACTTTCTTACCTTGGCTAATTAGCACCATTTTCAGCTTTTATTCTTCTCTTTTATACGCCACTCTCAGCACCTTTCTTTCCCTCTTAAATTCACTTTCCACATGCATCTTTCTACATTCTCTTTCACGTCACCTAGCCCCATTTTTTGACTATTATGTTGAGCTTCTCCCATTCGGTCAGCTCTAGTATTCTATCTCTTTGTATTTTCATTTAATTTCCCGCCTTCCTTTTTCTTCTTACTTTACGTTTCACACCATTCTCATCTTCCTCTCTAAGTTCCACACCCCCTAGCCACAATTGTTGACTATTATTCCTTAATCTTACATTTCACTCAACTTAGTTTTCCTTCTTTCTTTCTCCTTCCTTTCCACGCCATTTCTAGCCCCTTTTATTGACTTTTATCTCCTCTTCTCTTCATTCGGTCAGCAACAATTCTCTTTTCACATTTTCATTTGGTTCTTCCTTTTTCCTTTTTCTTTCCTTTGTTTCGGTTCCAGCCTTACATCTTTAGTTTTCCATGCTTTATTTTATGTTTTTCACAGCTTAATTTATCAAGATCGAATCCCATATTTTTCTATATTTTTACTTATGTTTAATTTGCTTCTCATCCTTCATGGCACACACTCATAGTAGCAGAATTTTCTGCTTGACTTATTCACATCATTAATGTCACCAACAACATAGGAATTCAACCATACAAAATTACTACATATATTTATACCGAGAAATGTCTATATATATATATATTCATGTACACACCACCAACTTAATATATCATTCTATCAACCAAGATTTAATTACATAAAACTTTAGTTGGAATATTTACCTTTGTTTGATCGAACAACCACAGCTCTTGTTGTTTCTTCCTACGTAAATCCTCATTTTCTTTAGTTCTTTGGTGTTTTATGAGTGAAAGAAAAGTGTATGAAGGAAAGCTAGATACTTAGATAGCAAGAGAGGAAATCTTGCTAAATAAAAGAGGAATAAATGACACTTAGACAAGCAGAAGTGATCGGCAAAGTCGATCTCGGAGAAGGATATGTCATAAATTTGTTTGGCTTAATCAATTATATATCCGGTTATCAAGCTTTATATCTTCTAATCTCTTTGCTCATCACTTTCCTTGTCCTTTAGCTCATTAATTATTGAGGAAAAATGGTAGAAAAAGGTATGGCATGGTAACAATATTCTTCATTCATTAATTTGGAGATAAAAGCTGCAGCCAAGGAATTATGATGCCGAGATTCTTTTCTTTCTTCTTGTTTTCTTGGCTTATTTGCACATTTGTTTTATTCCTCATCTAATTAAAACACATTTCATATTGACTTAACATTTCTTTCTTCTCATTTCATCCAACACAGCCGACTTTCTCTCTAACAGAAGTGGCGTGCAGCACCAATTTTTCTGCTGCCTATTGACTTATTTTCTTACTTGTCTTATGAGCATTAATTCATGAAGAAAAATGCAGCAAACGAGCAGTTGAAGGAGCATTAAAATCGGTTAGAAAAGTGTAGCAAAAGAACGACAATCAGCTTCCTTTTATTCCCACACGTTATTGACTTGTTTGCCTCTCTTGATGTATCCTTCATCCCATAGAATCCTTCACATGTTAGACTTTAACATCACCCTACTCTAAACATCATTTAAATTGCATTTTGATTCTCATGAAATTTCTTTTCTACCGTGCAACATAACTAGCAACTATATATAGGTGGCGTAAAAGCCACTTTGTTTGCTACATGGTTTTAGCTCATGTTTCCATCTCTTATAATTACATTTGTTTATATTTCATGCCATGAAATATCACTTTCATTTTAAAATTTCAGATTTGTTTTCTTCCTTTGTTCTTTACCTTCAATCAATCATTTAATATTCATTCCACCTCTTATACACCATATTATAAATTATAAATCCAATAATTAAAAATGGAAAGTGGAAATCCACATTCAATATTTATTTAAGTCCATTAAATAATTCATTTCCACTATCAATCATTTACAATTATGGTGTATAGTGTAACGAATTTGGTCTTACAGAAATAAAGCTCTAGGCCATGTGAACTGTGAAACTAAATAAAGTGTAAAAGTAGAAATCTATGCGATTTAATGATTAGGGGTATTTGGGTAATTTCACCTAAATAATAGACAAATCTCAATAAAAGCTTAATCACTGATTTGAGAGAGTTAAATAGAAATGTCTTATGATCAAATGAAATATTTTGGAGGTGTGATAGATTGTTTTCAATGAAGTCAATGGGTGAAGGGCGAAAGTGGAAAGGTTCTTTAAGTATAAGGGCATTTTGATAATTTGTACCATAAATTGCGAAAATTTATAGAAATTTCCAGCCTTTTCTTCATCATTTTCAACAACCGATCTTCCTTTCTCACTTTCCACCATTGTTAAGAGCTTGAAGTAAAAGAAAGCTAATAAAACACTATCCAAACTCCCTTAAAACTCAAAACACTCTTCACTAAACCTATTCAAATTTCCGAGCTCTGCATCTTGGCATCTAAATCAAGGCTTAAAGTGGCCATTTGCATGGTGAGAAGACCCCACAAGATTCGGTCAAGGTAAGCTAGTGAAAGAAAGCTTATGTTTTCATGGTTTTATGATTCATGGATTATGTGTTTGAGATGTTTAAGAATGTAATTCAATTCAAATTGAGCTAAAATCAAGAGAATGATCATTTTTGAGTTAGGATTCAATACTCTCCATGCATAAGTATGATGTGGTTGAATGTGAAAATAGAGTAGCGTTAATGTGGAGTAAAGGTAACCTATAGATTTAAGCTTAAAAATGGAAGAAATGGGGTAGTTGATGGAAATGGAAGCTGAATTTCGAAGTTGGAATAAAAATTTGTTTGGAAGCGGTCGACTGCCCTGAATAGCAGGCAACTGTGTCACACTTTGATTACTAAAATTTCACACCAAAATTTTCCTTTTTCATTCAGATTTTCACTCACTCAGTTGGACTTTGCTAAGTGTCCTCACTCATATATCATATTAAAATTTATTGAGCCATATAACATTTACTATTCACATCGGTCCCAATAAAATCATTCACAATACGTATTTATTTTTCCTTGTAATAACCCATAATAAAGACTATAGTAGACACTCAGAATTCTTTTAATTTACTATTTACATCCCTTTACACACTAAGGTACTATACAATAAATGTCTGAATACCATACCTGCCAGATACGACATCGAAAATCCCCATAGGCATCTTATTAGAATCTTCTCTCAACAAGCAACTATTTTTGTAGTTAGATCTGGAAGGTAAAGGGGGGTGAGCTTTGGGGAAAGCCCAGTGAGAAATATATATAAAAAAACTGATACTATGCATACCTACATGCATGCATCGAAAACGTGGTCATAACTCACAGTCGTTATTAAAACAATGTTTGGGCACTCTATCGGAATGATACTATAATCTGTTAGGTAACCAGGCTGAGTATGGGAGAATGCTTTGGAGCACCTCACATGTCCCGGTCCCTAAATCCGACTATAGGGAATATCAAATCTTCATAGAGAAGGAATTCATGCATATTAAATTCGTATCAAAGCCTTTCAATCTTTTAGTAAACCATTAAGTAAAACACTTAGTGAAGCAATTAGTCAAACAGCCAGTAGTTCCTTCGATAAACCCCTTAGTAGACAGTTTAATAAAATGTTCAATAAATCCTTTAGTATATATTTTAATAAAACCTTTTTAAAATACATTCAATAGATAGTTAACAAACGATCAGTGAACAGATCGAAAATAATCAAAAAATGGTTCGATAAACGATTAATGAAATGTCAAAAAAACCATTAGTATACGATTAGAAAAACATCAATAAATAATCGTAATACAATCAGTAAACAAACAGAAAACCGTCAGTGGAACATTGAAAAACAGCTAGAAAACCATTAGAAATCAATCAGTAACCATAGGAAAACGATCGGTAAAACAAATCAGAAGATGATCTACACTAAGTGGAAAACGATCAGAATACAGTCACTAAACGATCAGAGTTCAATCAGTAAACAATTAGAAAATAGTCAGTAATCGATTGAAAATCGGTCAGTAAACATTCAGAAAACGATCAAAAAATGATCAGAAAACAATTCAGTAAACAATTAGAGAATGGTCTGTAAACGATCAAATAACAATAGAAAACAATCAGAAAATGATTAGAAAATGATCTATAAACAATCAGAAAAATGATCAGTAAACGATCAAAGATCAATCGGTTATAATCGATCAGATTTAATAAACACTCAATATATCAAATCAATCGATTAGATTTAATAAACACATAGCAAAGCAAATTTAATAATAGAATAGTGGAGACTAGGCTACACCGAATAACATGCATGAAATAGAAATCCCATAGGGATTAGAAACAGAAATCCTAAAGGGATTAGAAACAGAAATCCCAAAGGGATTAGAAAAGACATATGGCTATAGTCAAAAGGGGTCCACCGTGTGCACTTGCCGGGTGACATCTGTGGGACTGAAGACTTGGTAGGTCTAATAGCATATGATCAATCATTCAAAATGCATGAAATGGGGTCAATAGTCTCAAAACATTTACTTGATTCTCCTAAAGACAATAAAATCAATACTTTACATTTTCCAAAACATAGTATGGTAGTGTAAATGCATATTTTATTGTGAAGGCTGGGAGTGCCTAGATCTATGTTAGCTAGGGATTTACCACCCTAGCGGTCACAATATAAACCTTTGTGTTGGCTCTATAGGCTATACCGAGAGGGGGGGTGAATCGGTTTTTCGATAACCTTAGGTTCATTTTTCGATTCCTCTAAATTCTGTAGCCTATTTGAGTGATTTCTAAGTTCTCTAAGCTAGGCAATTATACAATATAAATTCAATACAATAAACACAAATATAATTGCAAATAAGTAAAAAGAGTAAGGATAGAGAAATATACGCAAGTGATTTATAGAAGTTCGGCAACCTTGCCTACGTCCTCTACCTTGAGACGCTCCCAAGGATTTTCCCAAATTCACTATCCTTGAATTTGTTACACTCCCTCATTTTTTAGGCTAAAGAGAAACCTCTCTCTTTTTCTAGGCTCAAAAGAAACCTCCCTCTTTTTCTTAGGCTAAAGAGTAACCTCCCTCTTTTTCTAGGCTCAAGAGAAACCTCCCCTTTTACAAGGTATGAATTTGTTTACAAGTGGTGCA
This sequence comes from Heritiera fomes, assembly GCA_032173925.1. Classification (NCBI taxonomy): domain Eukaryota; kingdom Viridiplantae; phylum Streptophyta; class Magnoliopsida; order Malvales; family Malvaceae; genus Heritiera; species Heritiera fomes. The sequence goes on along the minus strand of JAPDPM010000001.1, from coordinate 17,977,113 downwards.
ATCAAAGAAGGCCTCTAAGTAGGCAAATGATTACAGAAATTAGGCACAAGTGAAAGCCTATACAAGATTTGTGCTAAGCAATACAAGAGATATGTGAATGATAGAAAATAAGGAATTTGTAGCTCTTGATTTGTTGTTGAGGCTTGAGAATTTGAGGAATATGTGTTTTGGAGTTGCTGAGCAGTTCCTCTTACTTTCTTTAGCTTCTAAGCCTCTATTTATAGTCCCTTGGATGTATTCTAGCCGTTGGGTGGAGCCAAAACTTGAATATGACCGTTGTCTCACAAAAACTAGCCGTTACAGGCTATTTTCGGGCAAAGGGATCGATCCCTTTCCATAGGGGATCGATCCCAGGCTTCTAGGATGTTAAATATGGGCTTGAGGATCATTCTACCTTGAAGGGATCGATCCCTTCCCTTAGGGAATCGATCCCATGCCTCCAGAAAGCTATTTCCTGCACTTTTGGGTTAGAAATGATGTGGTCTTTGATCCTAATTCAACCCAAACATTTTGGCATTTGTGTGGGAGTTTTTCTTGACTTTCTCTGATGAAAACATGGTCCAAAAATTCATCAAGTGATTTTCTAAAATATTCAAAACATTTTATGAAGTATTAAGACCAATAAGAATATGTAATTAAATCATGGTCTTAATGTTTGATATGATCACTTGAAAATGGATTGAGAAAATCATGTGTGATAAGGCAAATTTACAATATGAATTATAACATTAAAGCTTACTTAAGTTTTTGTCATTTCAAAATATATATGGCAATTTAAAGCTAACAATCTCCCCTTTTTTGATATGACAAAACTTAATGTAAATTTGTTTTGAAAATTCTTTGATAAAATACTCCCCCTCAAATAAAGTAGGATTTTATAAAGCTCCCCTTTAATATAAGCATGGGTTTTGAAAATGAATTTTCAAACTATTTCTCCCCCATTATCTCTCCCCTTTAATATCTCTCCCTTTTAATATCTATCTCTCCCCCTTTTTGTTATAGCAAAAAGAAGGAAAAAATAATAAAAAATATGCTCCCCTTAAAATCATGGCTATGTGAGAAGATATAAAAGAATATGCTCCATCCAACAAGAAATATGTTAGTACATGGGACTCATAGCACAAATAAATAAGTCAATTGTTCATAAAGAGTATGAAATATTCATGCAAAGAACATGACTTATGATCCTATATCAATTGTTTATAAATAATTTTGCAAGAAGTTCACAATTGGTAATTAATGAAGCAAGTTGTGTATAAATATCTACTAAGGTCTATGACTTTCTCATTTCAATCCTATTAAGCACCTAAGTATATCAATTGTTCTCTAAAGTCCAACTAAGGTGCATGTCAATACATTATGATTATGAGCTAAAATTATATAACATATCATATGCATGTGCTCATAAATCATTTTCAAGAAATATTGAGCCTAGAATTAAGATATATAGCAATTAACTATATATTCTAGTACACAAGAGTTTCATGCAAAAATATCCTAAGAGAATTCTTCTCTATTTGTCATTTCAAACTAAAGAGCATAAGAAGAATTGTCAATTTAAAGCTCATAGCAATTGGCAATTTAGTTTTGGCTTACCAATTGTTGAAAATATGGTTGCCAACGATACTAATTGTTATTTCAATCTAAATACCAATTGTTACTAATGGTTGACTTAGTCATTTTGCATGAATCCAATATCTATGTGTAGTGTGCTCATGTCAAGAAAATAATCATTCTAAATATGCAAGAACACAACACACATCATCAAATATGCATATGGATCAATTAATCATTAGCACACTATCATAGAGTATTAATCCATATTTACAAAATTATACCATATGGAAGATTCAACAATAAGGTATTCAAGCAAACACATTTTCTTCCATGGTTTCAAGCACAAAAATCCTATGCTCATTTTCCAATTCAAGTCCTTAACCAATTATGAGCAAGAAAAGATTTCAATATTACCATTTTAATCATTTAATAGCCATATCCCTAGTTGTTTTATCATTTAAGGTTCTAAGGGGTATATGCTATTTTAACTAAAATGGTTTTACCTAAGTAAATCAATATCATGCTCAAAATATTAAAGTTCATGATCTATGAGTGAGATTAAGCACATAATTTCATGAAAATAACTACTCTCATCTCATAGGCATGATTATTGATTCAACTCAAGTAAGCATGTAAGTTCACATCAAAACAATCAAGAATAAATACATGGATATCAATCAAGGTACATTTGTTCATGTTTGCATTTATCTTTGAATGTTGGTATTGTCATTAAAGCCCAAGTTCTTTAACAATTTGGCCACAAGAGAAGTTTAAGTTCATGGATGACAAATTTTCATGCATTTGAACATTTTAGATCCATTTACTGTCACAAATTTTAGGCCAATGACAATTATAATTTTATACCAATTGTTGAATTTATATTTGAAATCAATCCTTAAGGTCAAATTTTAATCATTTTTTTCGTTAAAGTATATGACCTTAACTATTCATCTTCCACTAGATGTATAATTATCATGAAGACTAGTGTGGAATAGATAAGTCAAGCTAAGAGACATAATCTTATAAGCATGCTTGACTAAGATGAACAAAAGGAATAAAGAATATTCATTATGCACAAGTTCATCAAATTCTCAAATATATCCATAAATTCTTGAAATAATTCTCAAAATTATGTTTAAGCATTCATTGAAAGTATGATTCAAGATTATTTCAAGAGTTATGTAAATCATGAATGTTTTCAACAAGAAAAATGATTTTGCACTTGTGAGTTCAATAAAAATGATATTGATTGTTGAAAGTGATACCATTTGTTGGAAATGATACAAATTGATGGAGTTGAGGCATGATATCAATGAAAAATGAATTTTCATAGTTTAAAGATCATAAAAAAGAAGTTAAAATACTGGATTTTAAGTTGAGAAGAAAGAAGATATCAAGATAGTGAAAAATCCTTCTCAAATTTGGTTGAAAAAGTGCAGAAAAGCCATTTTGGCCTGGGGGGATCGATCCCTAGAGGAGGGGGATCGATCCCTTAACTCCAGAATGCAGATTTCTGCATTCTGCTCAAAGGGGATCGATCCTGCTTGTTGAGGGATCGATCCCTCATCCTGTTTCTGCAGTTTTTGACAGAAAATCCAACCTTTGAGGTACCAAAACTTCGTTTTTGAGTATTTTAAGTCCAAGTAAGGGTTTAAACATTTGTAAAACATGATTTTGGACTTGTATGAATGAAAAACATGAATGAAAAACCATTTTACAAAAGATTTTACAATTTCGGAAGAATTTACACAATAAAATGCATTTTTGGCCTCAAAGGAGCTCATTTTGAGAGTTAAACATATTTTGACAAAACCAAAGCATTGGATACCACAAATATGTCAAAACAAACTTGTTCACATAGGTTTTAAGTACATATATAATTAAAGCATACATCTTGTGAACAGCATGCCATAATTTCAAGCATACAAGTTCTTCATTCTTGCTCATGACATGACATTTTGTATAAACGACATATTTGATCATTTGAGGCAAGTAAATACATTATCAACACATAGAAAACTTTCTCAAAATGCAAAAATCCAATAATCATTTCAAAATCACAAATCATGTTTTTCATTCAATGCATCAAGTACTATTCATCAAACATTCAAAAATCATTGTCATGCCTTTTTTGTTCAATCATTCAACTCACAATGCATCAAGAATCATTAACCAAATTTCTCATCAAAGCACAAATAATCAAATAATAGTTTTAAGGAGTAAGGAATTAAGCTTACAAAACTCCTTTGCGTGAGAATGCTTTGCCTTGAATTGTTGAATCCACCTTAGGCCTTTCTTGAAGGATTGTTGTGACCTTGCCAAGGATGGATTTCCAAGCTTTTCCTTTTTCTCATTGGCATAAGCAATCTCCATTGGGGGTGTGTAGAGCATTTGATCTGCATTGCTTCTTTGTATTCTCATGCTCAAACACTCCTACAACAAACAATTTAAGCATGTTTTGGTACCTAAATTTTCTTGGGTCCATGAGAGTTAGTGTAAATAATTGTTGATCCTTTTGGGATCCATTTCAAGCACAAATCATCATTATTTATTGTATGCTTTGGCACCCACATTTTTCTAACAACTCTTCCTCTAAATGTAGTTTTTCTATAAGTGCATGCTTGTGAAGAGTGTCCTATTCTATTGCACAGTGAGCATGTGAGAGATGTATCATGCATAGAATTTTTGCTCACTAGGAAATTCTTAAGATGAGTTTCTTTATGTATTGCATTATATCCTATCTCATCTTTATCAAAGAAAGCTCTTTGGATCTCAAGCATATGATCTAATTTTTGTTGACCCATATAAAACCTAGAAAATGAGTTATGCAAATTTGTATTCTTTTCATTCAACTCATTTATCTCTAAGTTAGCCTCTTCTAATTTCTTTTGAAATTCTAACTTAGCATTCAATAGCTCATCATTTTCCATTTTTAATTTTGTAATCATTTTCTTGTATTTTGAGTTCATGCATTCAAATTCACTAGCTAGCTCATCAAAGCAATTTTGTAAATCGTCATAGGAATGGTCATTACATTCACTAGAGCTAGGTTTCTCCTTTTCATCTTTGATAGTCAAGGAGCTAGGATTTGCTAATTTATCTTTAATGTCTTCTAATTTTTTTTCTAGCTCCAATTTCACCTTGGTGAGTTCATAATTCTTTGAGCCTAGATCTTTTATTTTCTCCTCCAACTCAAACTTAGTATTTATCAAAATTTCATTCTCTTTGCTAAATTTATTTAACTTTTTGTTATATTTTGCATGCATTGATTTATATTCATCACTTAGCTCATTAAATGTGTTAGCTTTAAATTGACATATATTTTGAAATGACAAAAACTTAAGTAAGCCTTAATGCTTTAATCCATATTGTAAATTTGCCTTATCACACATGATTTTCTCAATACATTTCAAGTGATCATATCAAACATTAAGACCTTGATTTAATGATGCATACTCTTATTGGTCTTAATACTTTGTAAATGTTTTGAATATTTTAGAAAATCACTTGATGAATTTTTAGATCATGATTTCATTTGAGAAAGTCAAGAAAAACTCCCACAAAAATGCCAAAATGTTTTGGGTTGGACTAGGATCAAAGACCACATCATTTCTAACTCAAAAAGTGCAGGAAATCACCTTCTGGAGAGAAGGGATCGATCCTCTAAGGGAAGGGATCGATCCCCTTTTGGCAGTAAGCTCCCAACGGCTAGAAAAGGTCCCTGAAGCCCAGAATCAAGATTCTGGACAAAAAGGATCGATCCCCTATGGAAAGGGATCGATCCCTTTGATCGAAAATAGCCTATAACGGCTAGTTTTTGTGAGACAACGGTAATATCCGAGATTTGGCTCCACCCAACAGCTAGAATACATCCAAGGGACTATAAATAGAGGCCTAGAAGCTAAAGGAAGCATGAGGAACTACTCAATCAACTCCAATACTCATTTTCCTCAAATCCTCAAGCCTCAACAACAAATCAAGAGATAAAAAGTCTTCATCTTCCATCATTCATCTATTTCCTGTATTGCTTAGCACAAATCTTGTATAGGCTTTATCCTTGTGCTTAATTTGTGTAATCACTTGCCTATCTAGAGGCCTCCTTGATTACTTCATTTGTAAACTCATTTCATTCCTTGTAAAGGGGAGGTTTCTCTTGAGCCTTGAAAAAGAGGGAGGTTACTCTTTAGCCTAGGAAAAGAGAGAAGTTACTCTTGAGCCTAGAAGAGAGAGAGGTTTCTCTTGAGCCTAGAAGAGAGAGAGGTTTCTCTTGAGCCTTGAAAAGAGGGAGTGTAACAAATTCAAGGATAGTGAATTTGGGAAAATCCTTGGGAGCGTCTCAAGGTAGAGGACGTAAGCAAGGTTGCCGAACCTCTATAAATCACTTGTGTACATTTCTCTATCCTTTCTCTCTTTACTTTCTTGCAATTATATTTGTGTTTATTGCATTGAATTTATATTGTATAATTGCCTAACTAAGAGAACTTAGAAAATATCAATATAGGCTAGAGAATTTAGAGAAACCGAAAAACGAGCCTAAGGTTAGTGAAAACCTGATTCACCCCCCTCTCGGTATAGCCTATAGAGCCAACAATTGGTATCAGAGCTTGGGCTCGAGATTGAATTAGATTAACCTCTATCGAGCAAAACGATCTTAAATGGCTCACTTGAATGTAGGCACACCCCTAGGAGAAGAGGGCAATCGTTAGTTAGACCTCCACTCTTCAATGGAGAGAATTACTCTTATTGGAAAACAAGAATGATGTTATTTGTACAATCCAATGACTATGAAGTGTGGAGAATTATAGTGAATGGTCCTAGAATTCCCATGAAAAAAGTAGATGGAAAAGATGTCCCTAAGCTAGAGGATGAGTGGGACACAAATGACATGAGAGTGGCACAATTGAATGCCAAGGCTATGCACACTCTCTTTTGTGCATTAGGTCCTAATGAATATAATAGAGTCTCCCTATGTGAGAATGCCAAGCAAATATGGGACAAATTAGCCATCACACATGAAGGGACAAATTAAGTTAGAGAGACCAAAGTAGGAATGCTCACACATGATTATGAGCTATTTAGGATGAAAGAAAATGAGTCCATTAGTGAAATATTCACTAGGTTTAATGATATAATCAATGGACTTAAGGCTCTAGGCAAAGCTTATTCCAATGTTGAAATGGTAAAGAAAATTTTGAATAGCTTGCCTAAGTCATGGAAGGCAAAGGTAACCGCAATAGAAGAATCTAAGGATCCTAACACCTTGTCTCTAGATGAACTTATAGGCTCCTTACTTACATATGAAATGAAAATAAAAAGAAATGAAGAGCCTTCAAAGAAAGTAGGAGTAGCACTTAAGTCTTCCACTCATAAGGATGATAGTGATGAGAGTGGAAATGAGGAAGAAAAGGAAATGGCAATGTTTGCCAAAAGATTCAATAGGTTCATGAGAATGAACGAGAAAGAGCAAAATAGGAGACATCATATGGGAGAATCAAGTAGAAGAGAAAAAGACTCCTTAGTATGTTATGAGTGCAATGAACCGGGTCATACTAAGTTAGATTGCCCCTTACTTAGGAAAGAAAAGGATAGGAAACCTAGGAAGAAAGCATTTGTGGCTGCATGGAGCGATAGTGATAGCTCCGATGAGGAAAACATAGATGATGAGGTAGCCTACTCATGCTTTATGGCTATTAGTGACGATGAGGCTAGCTCTAGTTCTAGTGAAAATAATGATTTTACATTTGATGAGTTACAAGATGCTTTTAATGATTTAGCAAATGAATTTCAATGCATGAATTCTAAATATAAGAAAATCATTGCTAAATTGAAAATAGAAAATAAAGCCTTGACAAATGCTAAGCTAGAATTTGAAAAGAAATTAGAAGAGGCTAACTTGGAGATAAATGAGTTGAATAAAAAGAACTTAAACTTACATAACTCATTTATTAGGTTTTATATGGGTCAACAAAAGCTAGATCATATGTTAGAGACCCAAAGAGCTTTCTTTGACAAAGATGGGCTAGGATACAATGAAATACATAAAGAAACTCATCTTAGGAATTTCTTAGTGAGCAAAAATACTATGCATGATTTATCCCTTACATGCTCACTATGCAATAGGATTGGACACTCTTCACAAGCATGCACATATAGAAAAACCACATTTAAAGGAAGAGTTGTTAGAAAAATATGGGTGCCAAAGCATGCAATAAATAATGATTATTTGAGCTTGAAATGGATCCCAAAAGGATCTAAAATTGTTTGCACTAACTCTCATGGACCCAAGAAAATTTGGGTACCAAAGCATGCTTGAATTTGTGTGTTGTAGGAGTGTTAGAGCATGGGAATACAATGAAACAATGAAGTTCAAATGCTCTATACGTCCCTTGGAGTTTGCTTGTGCCAATGAGAAAAAGAAAAAGCTTGAGGATCCATCACAACAATTCTTCAAATGATGGTACAAGGTGGATTCAACTATTCAAGGCAAAGCATTCTCTAGCAAAGGAGTTTTGTAAGCTTAAATCTTATCTCTTCAAAACTCATTTTTGCTAAAATTATTTATATGTTTTATTGAGGCACTTGGTTGATGATTCTTGATGCATTATAAGTAGAATGATTGAGCAAAAGGCATGATAAATGATTGTTGAATGATTGTTGATTGGTTGATGGATGATTCTTGAGGCATTGGATTATTGAATGAAAAGCATGATTTATGATTTTGAAATGATTATTGGATTTCTGTAGTTTGAGCAAGTTTGATATGTTTAGATAATATATTTAGTTGCTCAAAAGTTGTCAAATATGTCATATATGCAAAATGTCATGTCATGAGCATTAATGAAGAACTTGTATATTGGAAATCATGACATGTTGTTCAAAAGATATATGCTTTGATGATATAGGTGCTTGAAATCTATGTGAACAAGTTTGTTTTGACATATTTAAGTAATTCAATGCATTGGTTTTGCCAAAACATGCATAACTTTCAAAATGACCCCCTTTGAGGCCAAAAATGCATTTAATTGTGAAAATTCTTCCAAAATTGCAAAATCTTTTGTAGAATGGTTTTTCATTCATGTTTTTCATTCATACAAGTCCAAAATCATGTTTTACAAATGTTTAAACCCTTACTTGGACTTAAAATACTTAAAAACGAAGATTTGGTACCTCACAAGTTGGATTTTCTGTCAAAAATCTGCAGAACCAAGATGAGGGATCGATCCCTCTACATATAGGATCGATCCCTTTGGAAAAACATGTAGGAAACATGCTTCTGGAGTTTAGGGATCGATCCCTTTGCTCATAGGATCGATCCCTCTAGGCAAATTATGTCATTTTCTGCATTTTTAAGCCTTAGTTGAGAAGTTTTCTTAATTCTTTTGATATCCTTTTTCTTCTCAACTTAAAATTCATTGTTTTAACTTCTTTTTGATGATCTTTAATATATGAAAACTCATTTTTCATTGATATCATGCCTCAACTTCATCAATTAATATCATTTCCAACAAATGGTATCACTTTCAACAATCTATATCATTTTTCTTGAACTCACAAGTGCAAAATCAGTTTTCTCATTGAAAATGGTCATGAATTGCATAAATCTTGAAATAATCTTGAAACATACTTTCAATGAATGCTTAAACATAATTTTGAGATCTATTTCAATGATTTATGGATATATTTGAGAATTTGATGAACTTGTGCATAATGAGTGTTTTTCATATCTTTTGTTCATCTTAGTCAAGCATGCTTATAGGATTATGTCTCTTGGCTTGACTTATCAATTCCACACTAGGTTTCATGATAATTTTACATCTAGTGGATTGATTCCAAATGCAAATTCAACAATTGGTAATAGTCATTGGCCTATAATGTGTGATGGTAAATGGATCTTAAATGTTCAAATGCATGAAACGTTATCATCCTTGTACTTAAAGAACTAGGGTCTTAATGACAACACCAACATTCAAAGATAAATGCAAACTTGAACATATGTATTTTGATTGATATCCATGCATTTATTCTTGATTGTTTTGATGTTGAACTTACATGCTTGCTTGAGTTGAATCAATAATCATGCCTATGAGATGAGAATAGTTGTTTTCATGATATTATGTGCTTAACCTCACTCATAGTTTATGGATTTTAATGATAAAATATATCTTAGCTTGATAATATTGATTCACTTAGGTGAAGCCATTTTAATTAAAATAGCTTATACCCTCTAGAACATTAAATGATGATAACAACTAGGGATATGGCTATTAATTGATTAAAATGAATCTTTCCTTGCTCATAATTGGTTAAGGATTTGAATTGAAAATGAGCATAGGATTTTTGTACTTGAAACCATGGAAGAAAATGTGTTTGCTTGAATATCTTTATTGTTTGAATCTTCCATATGGTATAACTTTGGGAATATGAATATGGATTAATACCTTATGATAGTGTGCTAATGTTTATTTGATCTATATGCATATTTGATGATGTGTGATTGTGTTCTTGCATACTTAGAATAATTATTTTCTTGATATGATCACACTATACACATAGATATTGGATTCATGCAAAATGACTAAGTCAACCATTAGTAACAATTGGTATTTAGATTGAAATAACAATTAGTATTATTGGCAACCATATTTTCAATAATTGGTAAGCCAAATCTAAATTGCCAATTGGAATGAGCTTTAAATTGACAATTCTTCTTGTGCTTTTTAGATTGAAATGACAAATAGAGAAGAATTCTCTTAGGATATTTTTGCATGAAACTCTTGTGTGCTAGAATTTGAAGTTAATTGCTATATGATTTAATTCTAGACACAATATTTCTTGAGAATGATTTATGAGCGCATGCATATGATATGTTATATAATTTTAGCTCATAATCATGATATCTTACCATGCACCTTAGTTGGACCTTAGAGAACAATTGATATACTTAGGTGCTTGCTTAACTTCTTACCAATTGGAACCTTCTTGCAAAATTACTTATCAACAATTGGTATCAAAATTATTTATAGACAATTGGTATAGGATCATAAGTCATATTCATTGCATAAATATTTCATACTCTTTGAGAATATTGACTTATTTATTTGTGCTATAAGTCCCATGTACTAACATGTTTCTTGTTGGATGGAGCATGTTTATTTGTTCTCACATAGCCATGATTTTAGGGGGAGCATATTTTTTATTATTTTTCCTTCTTTTTGCTATGACAAAAAGGGGGAGAGATAGATAAAGGGAGAGATAGATATAGGGAGAGATATTAAGGGGGAGAAATAGTTTGAAAATTCATTTTCAAAACCCATGCTTATATTAAGGGGGAGCTTTATAAAATCCTGCTTTATTTGAGGGGGAGTATTTTATCAAAGAATTTTCAAAGCAAATTTACATTAAGTTTTGTTATATCAAAAAGGGGGAGATTGTTAGCTTTAAATTGACATATATATTTTGAAATGACAAAAACTTAAGTAAGCCTTAATGCTTTAATCCATATTGTAAATTTGCCTTATCACACATGATTTTCTCAATACATTTCAAGTGATCATATCAAACATTAAGACCTTGATTTAATGATGCATACTCTTATTGGTCTTAATACTTTGTAAATGTTTTGAATATTTTAGAAAATCACTTGATGAATTTTTAGATCATGTTTTCATTTGAGAAAGTCAAGAAAAACTCCCACAAAAATGTCAAAATGTTTTGGGTTGGACTAGGATCAAAGACCACATCATTTCTAACTCAAAAAGTGCAGGAAATCACCTTCTGGAGAGAAGGGATCGATCCTCTAAGGGAAGGGATCGATCCCCTTTTGGCAGTAAGCTCCCAACGGTTAGAAAAGGTCCCTGAAGCCCAGAATCAAGATTCTGGACAAAAGGGATCGATCCCCTATGGAAAGGGATCGATCCCTTTGATCGAAAATAGCCTATAACGGCTAGTTTTTGTGAGACAACGGTAATATCCGAGATTTGGCTCCACCCAACGGCTAGAATACATCCAAGGGACTATAAATAGAGGCCTAGAAGCTAAAGGAAGCAAGAGGAACTACTCAATCAACTCCAATACTCATTTTCCTCAAATCCTCAAGCCTCAACAACAAATCAAGAGATAAAAAGTCTTCATCTTCCATCATTCATCTATTTCTTGTATTGCTTAGCACAAATCTTGTATAGGCTTTATCTTTGTGCTTAATTTGTGTAATCACTTGCCTATCTAGAGGCCTCCTTTGATTACTTTATTTGTAAACTCATTTCATTCCTTGTAAAGGGGAGGTTTCTCTTAAGCCTTGAAAAAGAGGGAGGTTACTCTTTAGCTTAGGAAAAGAGAGAAGTTACTCTTGAGCCTAGAAAAGAGAGAGGTTTCTCTTGAGCCTTGAAAAGAGGGAGTGTAACAAATTCAAGGATAGTGAATTTGGGAAAATCCTTGGGAGCGTCTCAAGGTAGAGGACGTAGGCAAGGTTGCCGAACCTCTATAAATCACTTGTGTACATTTCTCTATCCTTTCTCTCTTTACTTTCTTGCAATTATATTTGTGTTTATTGCATTGAATTTATATTGTATAATTGCCTAGCTAAGAGAACTTAGAAAATATCAATATAGGCTAGAGAATTTAGAGAAACCGAAAAACGAGCCTAAGGTTAGTGAAAAACCGATTCACCCCCCTCTCGGTATAGCCTATAGAGCCAACAAAATGCATCTTAAAGCTCATCAAATGAATATTCTTCTAAAGTATGTGAGCTAGTCTCAAAATCATCACCAAGAGCCATTTATGATCGTTTTGCTCGATAGAGGTTAGTCTAAATCAATCTCAAGCCCAAGCTCTGATACCAATTGTTGGCTCTATAGGCTATAAGGGTGAATCAGTTTTTCGATAACCTTATGTTCGTTTTTCGATTCCTCTAAATTCTCTAGCCTATTTGAGTGATTTCTAAGTTCTCTAAGCTAAGCAATTATACAATATAAACTCAATACAATAAACACAAATATAATTGCAAATAAGTAAAGAGAGTAAGGATAGATAAATGTACGCAAGTGATTTATAGAAGTTCGGCAACCTTGCCTACGTCCTCTACCTTGAGACGCTCCCAAGGATTTTCCCAAATTCACTATCCTTGAATTTGTTACACTCCCTCTTTTTCTAAACTAAAGAGAAACCTCTCTCTTTTTCTAGGCTCAAGAGAAACCTCCCTCTTTTTCTTAGGCTAAAGAGTAACCTCCTTCTTTTTCTAGGCTCAAGAGAAACCTCCCCTTTTACAAGGTATGAATTTGTTTACAAGTGGTGCAATCAAAGAAGGCCTCTAAGTAGGCAAATGATTACAGAAATTAGGCACAAGTGAAAGCCTATACAAGATTTGTGCTAAGCAATACAAGAGATATGTGAATGATAGAAAATAAGGAATTTGTAGCTCTTGATTTGTTGTTGAGGCTTGAGGATTTGAGGAATATGTGTTTTGGAGTTGCTGAGTAGTTCCTCTTACTTTCTTTAGCTTCTAAGCCTCTATTTATAGTCCCTTGGATGTATTCTAGCCGTTTGGTGGAGCCAAAACTTGAATATGACCATTGTCTCACAAAAACTAGCTGTTACAGGCTATTTCCGAGCAAAGGGATCGATCCCTTTCAATAGGGGATCGATCCCAGGCTTCCAGGATGTTAAATCTGGGCTTGAGGATCATTCTGCCTTGAAGGGATCGATCCCTTCTCTTAGGGGATCGATCCCATGCCTCCAGAAAGCTATTTCCTGTACTTTTTGGGTTAGAAATGATGTGGTCTTTGATCCTAATTCAACCCAAAACATTTTGGCATTTTTGTGGGAGTTTTTCTTGACTTTCTCTGATGAAAACATGGTCCAAAAATTCATCAAGTGATTTTCTAAAATATTCAAAACATTTTATGAAGTGTTAAGACCAATAAGAATATGTAATTAAATCATGGTCTTAATGTTTGATATGATCACTTGAAAATGGATTGAGAAAATCATATGTGATAAGGCAAATTTACAATATAAATTATAACATTAAAGCTTACTTAAGTTTTTATCATTTCAAAATATATATGGCAATTTAAAGCTAACATTTTGGGAACCTAGTTTTCATTTAAAATCATGTCGTTTGAAATTCAATATATATTTTGTTCAATATGTTTAGTTAAACTCTAAATATTTAACTTAAATAAGGGAATGGACATTTTCAGTAAACAGTGTCAGTAATTTCCAAATATTAAAGCATTTACTTCAATCAAACAAAATAAAACTTTAACTATAATCAAACACTCAAAGTGGTTCACAAATTGGTAATATCACATTTCAAGATTGGTACAGTAAAACAGATTATTACTCAGTTCATAAAACCATTAAAATTAGAATACTAATAGTTCAAGAATATAAATTTGGCAAATATTCCCAGATCAGAACTCAAGGTTCAAAATATTTTATTTACGTATAAGAAGGGTACCATCACTCGTATAAATCATAAATTCAGGGAAATCCATCAAAATCAGTCTTAGAAATTGAGTTACAAATTTTATGTTTCTCATGACTTTTATAAAAATTTCAACTCAAATTCCTTTCCAAAAACCATTCAAAATGACTTCAAATTCAATTTTTTGAAATCTAGAGTTCCAAACATGTTTAATGAAATTTCGACAGCATAACAGCTATATATGCCTTAACCTCCCTACACAAAAATACAGTTTAAATACCACAACTCCAGTTACCCAATATCAATCAATCACATTTCAATTAATAGTTTAGAAAACCAATTCAAATCACTCAGTCCAGTCAATCGATCTCAAAACAATTTCAATGTTCAATAATGTAGAATTTTCAAATCAATCGATCAAACCATATCAATGTAATCGCAGTATCTCTAGGTCTTATATATATCCCTTATGTCTTGGTTTCTACCGAAAAGCTCGATATCACTCAAATTGCACCACTCACTTTCGAGCTGAAAAATTCCATACAAATATAATCAAATCATTACACTTTATACCGCAACTGCTAAACTGGTCTATTTCATACCGGTGCTAATACTGCAACTAGCGTCAAAACTACTCCATTTTTTATTTTGATTTCACTGGTAGTCTTCTATTAATTTATACAATCTCCTAGTACCCAAAACACATTGAAATGAGCATCATTCATGGCTACCCTTCACTTGGCTGAAGAGTACGTGCATAAATTCATCACCATTTTCAACAATTTGAGCTTAATTAAGCTTGTATTCATGCTCTACACATGTTTTTCATCATTTCTACATGCATAATTCATCAAAAAATCACTCATAATTATAAAAAGCTTGATGGTTGAAACCCTTATGGTGTGATTTACATGGATTTAATTCAAATTAAGCTTGAATACTTAGCTAAACATGAAGAACACATGGTATAAAGCCTTAAAACCATGTAAAACAATTTTTTCTCTCACCTCTAAGTGATGACCAAATCTGGTAAGTTGCCTCACACCCTGATTTTGTTCTCTTTTGGATTAGATTTTGGTACCAAATTGAAGAGCCCTGAGTTCTGCACAAGTTTGGTGAAGATGGTTTTCGGTTTCGGTATGTTTTGCTTAGGGTTTTAAGGTGTTTCTCTCACTTCAAGCTTTGGCTATGGAGGATTTGAGAAAAGATGAAGGAAGGTCAGTTTTGGGAGGAAGATAACCAGAAAATTCTTTAAAAATTAATATTTTAACAGGAAAATTACCAAAATGCCCTTATATTTAAAGATTTCAGACAATTTTGCCCTTAAACTTCTATAACATTTTTAACCAGTCAATTTAACTTCTAAATATTTTATTTTATCCTAAAATATGAGCATTTAATATATTCTAATCTTTGGAAGTGGTTTTATTAAGGTTTGGTTGATCGAAAGGGCAAAATTACTAAAATACCTATATTCGGCCAATTGCGTAGATTTTATTCTTCCCGTGTGATTTAGTCTATTTAATGGCATGGCACAGAACTCTATCACACGTAGATTATCATACTTCTTTTGGTTGGTCAAAAGTCAACTTAGTTTGACTGTTATTCACAAAAATTTTTTTCGGATTATGTCTTTAATTGTCATTTTTGAAATTGTTTCACGCTTTTCAAAATATACTCAAACGAAGTGATTTTGAGAAGCAGATTCTTGCTATATTCATATTTCACCTCAAATATCATTATTCTAAGGTCTTACTTCAATTTGGACAGAGAAAGTTTTAGTAGGGCCCACACCTAGTACTTTCCTGAACCTTATCGAATTGACCCTTTATTTAGATATTTTAACAATCAATATTTTCTTTTAAGTTCCTACACTCTTTTATATCAAATATGAGGAAAATGGGGTTCTCATAGACTGCCCAAACACGGAATTTGGATATTTTCGTCTAACCACCTTAAAATTAGTTAACTGCCCTAAATAGCAGCAAACTACCCCTGCAACTAACTTAAGTAAGTCGACTGCTATCCATACCAGTTGACTGCTTATAGCTCAAAAGCATTCTGTTTGAAAACTAGTCGATTGCCACCCATACCAGTTGATTGCTTTTTACTTAGAGGCATTCTATTTCAAAACCAGTCTACTGTTCCAATAACCAGTCGACTGCCTATAGCAGGGACGATTTAAGAAGAAGGAATGCTTGAATTAGTTTACGATTGTAAGGATTAAATGATTTTCATAATTGAAGTATTGAAATTGATGATATTCGATTAAAGAAATTGTAGTTCAAGAGTCAGAACGTAATATTGGGGCTAGCAAAAGTTGTCACGAAATTTAAGAGGTAAGGGATATATGAATGAAGCGTAGAGATACTATGTTGCATGATTTTGATAAAACCTACCCTTATGTGATTTAAATGTGAAATTTTGGCTAGATTGTGAATTGAAATTGTGGGTTATGAACTGAGTTTTTCTTGCAGGAAGGTTAAGATAGTTATAATCATAATGCCATCGAAATTTTCCAAAAATAGTCTTAAACCTCCAAAATCCTAAAGGGTATTATTTTAGGAATGGGAAAAATAAAGTAAACATGGAATTTAGGATAATGGCTTCCAAATTTCAATTGCATATAACTTTGTAATTTTGTTTTCATTAGAATTTTTATTTATTTTATTTTTTTTGGTATGTATATGTTTTTATATCTCTATGATGCATGAATAAAATATTTTGGACACTTGTTAGTGAATTAAGAATATTTGTTGAACTCTTATTCTTTGAGTATAATGAAATTGAGACTTTAATGCTTTTTGGATTGTTTAAAGATATGGATTATTGCATATATCTCCGTAAACTCTTTTGAAAGGATTTATGAACTGTTTTGAGACTGTTGGCCCGATTGCTGCCTACAAGCACATGCGTCTATTACTGATTATTGATTACTGTTGCTAATAGACCTTGGTCACGTCTTCAACGCCACAGCTGTCACCTGACCCGTGTATATTGTGGACCCCTCTAACTATGGCCATATGTCACAATTACTATGCTACATGAGTCTATTAAGTGATGCCATGTCTCCAATATATGATTTTACAAGAGAGACAAATTCCTGGTATTCCGGGTACTCCCAGACTTTATTGATTTTGGTTACTGGATATTGAATTGATGTAATTTTGATTTTGGCATGAACTATTTGAAAGTTAGTTATGACATTATTTACGGAGAGTTTTAGCATTACTGTTTTAAGTAATTTATAAAATGTTTATTGGAAATCATTATTGTAAACCTACCGAACTTTGTAACTGGTTACACATTAAAGAACTCCTTATAGCTAGAAATTGATGTCAGGACAAGTGAGATACTTTAAAGCATTCTTTTGTACTAAACTTGGTTAACTATTCCACTATAGTATTCTTTTCAACTTTCTTGCTTAATTAGTGATCATCATTTGTTTTCTATGAAATATTTTGTTTTGCATATAGATATACGTCGTATCAACATTTGTATATATATTTCTTACTAGGCGTAAGCTCACCCCCTTATTCTCCTTCCAGATTATTTACAGTAGTTCTTTACATGCTCGAGAGGACTTTTCACTTTTGAGTATCCGTCAAGTAGTTTTTATTGTTCATTAAGGTATACTATCATCTTTATGTATTCAAACTTTATTTGTACAATACTATGTTGTGTACAATTATGTTTGGGATGTAAATTAAGTAAATATAAAAATATCGTGTGTAAATTTTGAAGCTGATGCATAATTTATAAATATTTATTTGAATTATGTGCTACGAAATTGACAAATTTTCTTAAGTATTAACAAAGACACTGCAGACAACCAAACAGTAAATATATGAAATAAAAAGAATAAATACTGTTTCGGAGATAATTAGTTTGTGACAGAACCAATCTTAGCTCTTGTCTAAATGGACCCTAAAGCAAGAAATAAGCCAGAACAAAAGTTATTCTTTTTTGGCTAGCAAACAAAAGAAGCAAACATATGAGTCATAAACAAATCAATTTTTTGGGAATGGAAATTACAAAAGGGAAAATTTTAAAAAAAGGTGGTAGACTCTGAATTTTTGAAGATTAGTACCTTGTGAAAACTTAAATACTAAAAATTTAATGATTGGTTCAGAAATTAGTCATAAGAAAATTGAAATGACCATTAAATTAGCTCTTATCATGTCTAACTTTGAAAACATGTTATGTTCATTTTGATTTGTACACTACTCACTAAAATAACTATATCTTGAGTTACAAAATTCAAAATAATAATTCGTTTAGAGTTTTTGAAGCTAGACTTAATTATCTTTCCATGTATATAAAGAGTAATATGTGAAACAATGTAGGAAAATTCAGTAAAATTTTAAATCTACCCATTATGTAATGCTAGATAGCCTGCATAATTTGTATTAAAAATTCAATATCATTTTATAAAAAATTTGGATTTTGATTTCATTTTATTCATTAGAAAGCAAACTTAAAAATATTTCCAACCATATGTAATTTTTATATTAAAACTTTATAAATGAAAGCATAAAATAAAAAAAAATTTACATTTTGAATAAACATATTGAGCTCAAACAATGAATTTATTTTATTTTCTATATTTATAAATAACTTTTTAATATTTAAATTATATATGGCTGGAAATATTTTTCAGTCTACTTTTTAATGGATCAAACAAAATTAAAATCCAATTTTTCTATAAAAAGATATTGAATTTTTACTACAAACTCTATAGGCTGTCTGACATCTCACTAATGATTTGCTTTTTTATTTTTTTGTATTTATATATTTTTAATATCAAAATTTTATATGGTTGGAAATATTTTTTAGTCTACTTTCTAATGGATTAAATAGAATTGAAATATGAGTTTTCTATAAAATGATATTGAATTTTAATACAAACTATGCAAGTTATCTAACACCTACATAAAAGGGTAAATTTAGAATTTTACTGCCTTTTTTCTACATTTATTCACATATTGGTCTTTATATGTATAAAAAGATAATTAAATCTCATTTTAGAAACTTTAAATGAATTATTATTTTGAGTTTTTTAGCTCAAGATATAGTTAATTTAGTGAGTTGTGTACATATAATTATCATTCGAAATGAGAAATTATCTTAAGTATTCGAATACCTAAAATAAGGAATTCGAGTACCTATATATACAAAGCTCTATAAATATATGTATATTTTATTCACATCATAATACAAACATATATACGTTTGTTCCATGAGATAAATTAGTCTTAGGCATTCAAATATGTATAATAAAGTATTTGAATGTCTATGTTAGAAAGCTTTATTTAAAGATGCGTAATTTTATGATAATTATATTACATCGCGATTTAAATATATATACATTTGTTTACAAATATTATATTTGTGAAGACCGAGAATTTTCTAAATAAATATAAGGTATCCGAAAAATTTAATTTGGACAAAGTGAAATCCAAATTAAATAAGAAATAAAAAGGAAAATTAAATTTGGAAATAAGAAATGAAGGAGGAAATTTAATTTGGATAAATGGAAATCCAAATTAAATAAGAAAATGGAGAAATTTAATTGAATACCAAGAAATCCAAAAATTTGAGAAAATTAGAAATGTGTATATATGTTATTATTAATTAATAATTATATTTATAAATATATAAATATAATTATTAAAAAAATAAAATAAAATAGAAAACGGGCGGGAATCGGGTATCCCGATTCCCACCCATTTTCCTCCTCTGTTTACAACAGAATAGGGATCTGCAAAGAAGAACCGGCCCCCTGCCGGCCAAAGGAGAAAGCGGAGGAGAGAGTGACGCCGCCGGCGAGCCGAGATGGAGGAAGAGAAGTCGACGCCGACGGCGGGAAAGGAAAAGGAAACAGAGCGAAGCGAAAACGAGAGAATGGCGAGGCGGAAAACCGAAAGGAGAAGGAAAAAGGAAAGGAGGCGACGCCGGCCGATCCACCTGTCGCTGCCGCCTTGCGAAGCCCCGACGAAGCCAGATCTGGAGGGAGGAACGCCCGACGGTGGAGAAAACGGCGAGAAAAGAGAGGAAGAAAAGAGAGAAGGAGCCGCCGCCGCCCGTCCCAGATCTGCTACCGCCGGCGCTGCCGATCGAGAAACGGAGGCCAGATCCGGAGTCGTTGCAACCTCGGCAAGCTGTGGAGTGGCCGAACCGCCGGAATGGGTGGCCGCCGGTGACCGAACCGGTCAGCCAAAGTTGAACCGGCCAAGCCAAGCTTTGACCCGACCCGACCCGGTTTGACCCGACCCGACCCGGTTCAGAAAAAAAAAAAGAAAGAAAAAAAAAGAGGAAGAAAAAGAAGAAAAGAAAAGAAAAAGGAAAAAGGAAAAGGAAGAAGAAGAAGGAAGAAAAGGTAAGAAAAATTGAGGAAAAATAAATTATTGATGTTATTGAATAATTTATGGTTATATTGATGTAGTGCATTAATATTGAAAATTGTAGCAAAACGGAAAATGAGACGAATGGTGGAGTTCGGCAAGGCTCGGAAATCGGAAAGTGCGCTAAGCTTTGGCGAACAGGTAAGATACTTTTACAAAGCATTAGTAGCTTTATATTGTATGTGGGAATTTCGATTTTTATATATGATGCATTCAATTAAATTGATTTGCTAAAAATGCTAAGAGGACCCACAACTGATGGTGGGGGTCTTAGTAAGAGGTAAAATTGGTGAGAATCAACGGCTGCAAGTATAAATTGTGTTTCCCTTGCAGGAGGTTAGGGAAAATTAAGCCGTTATGCTGCCGAAATTTTAAGAAAATAATTGAGGAAAAAGATGAAGTTTCTCACATAAATGGAATCTTGGAGATAATTATTGAAAATAAATATTGAAAGGATTTTATAGTATTATCAAAAGAGTTTGATATTGAAATCGATGAGAAGATAGATCGTTGGAAACGATAATGTGGTGAATTACATGGTTTAAAACCTTATAAAATCGATAAATCAAGTAATTTTAATATCACGAATGGTATCAAGTTGAGATTGAGGTGGAATTATTAATTAGACGGATCACGGATAAAAGTAATGATAATTATATGATGTAGCTTGGAAGAGAAGATCACAGTTGAAATTTCGATGGTCGAATGATTGGATTGTGAAGTTATTAACGGAGTAATGATTTCCAGAATTTACCGAGTCCGGTTTCATGATTTTGAAATAATTTCGAAAGTGATAATATGGACAAATTCGAGAGATTGAAATGGAGATTTAATTACGACACAATCCGATCAATTATGGATTCAAAGAAATGAGTGATAAATATGTGAAAAGATGATTGTGCTTATAACCTTAGAATAGATCTTGAATAATAAGATCGACAATTGCATGAGTTCGGATAAAATCATAAAGGCCACATGAAAATGAATTTGAGGATTTAGATACGATTTTGTGATAGTAAATGAAATTGAACCTCAAATCGAAAATGATAAACATGTATCAATAGATCAAATCATAAATGGATTTGATAAGTGACTATCGATTTTGTGATTCTGTTATCCTCGATGTCGATTCTGGAACAGATATTGAAGGATGATATTATTATTTGCATAAATTCGGTAACTTGATGACTATTTTAGAAATTGATGTTTAAATGCTTATCAAAACTTAGAGGATTCACACTAATGATGCGATCCTAATATTGATAATGAAGTGTATAAATGATTATAATAGTCAATGACGATCAAGAAAGGGTATGGAATACCGAATGGTCTGAATACCAAGTGATTCGATTTCCAAATGAATTGAGTACTGAGCAAATTGAATACTGAATTAGATGAATAGTGAATGAATTGTATAGTGATTTATTGGTTGACAGAAAGAAAGTCTTGAAATCGAATAATTGATGGTGATAAAGTTAAATGAATCGCTTTAGCGTATTTGATGGAAACATTATCGAAGTTGCATACTGAAATGTTTTACAGCATCGCATTTAAGCATGCTTTCTTGCAACTTGAAACATTTTAATAATGTTTATATGAATATTGAAAAGTATTGATTTGTTTTGAAATGAAAGTATATGGTAGATATATATATTTTGATATATGAAATATCATTCAGAATTTTACCATATGCTTTACATGATATTGAAAATAAAGCTATAGATTTAAATGTTTTATGAGACTGTAGGCACCCTAAGAGAATTAAATTCAATAAAGCATAGTGGAAACCGCCTAATTGGAGCTTTGCTCATTAGGCAGATAGATATGCTTGTCCGACAATAGTCGTGGACAGGTCTCAGTCACGCCTGATCAGTGGGGCTGAGAGAGATGAGGTCTATGGCCATAGATAGCGCCCTAGTTGGTTTCCAGGGGACGATGATATGATTCACTGCTAGCTACAGTGATTTAAGTCTTTATTGATAGAGATGATAGGGATCTAGCCTAGTCTCTAATTGATATGATATGAAGTCTAGAGTATGATTTTTATTGATATGAACTCTAGACTTGACATGATTTATACTGTACATGAAACAGATTTGAAATGAAATATGTTTTGAAACAGTACATGTTTTAAACATGTTTTAAAAGTCCATGAGATATGATTTCGACACTTATATGATTTATACGTAATTTTGTGTCGAACATGGCATGATATGCGGTCTAGAGTATAGTTTGATTTGATATGAACTCTAGACCTGATATGATTTACAGAATATGTTTTAAAAGTATATGATAAATGATTTCGACACTTACATGATTTATATAAGATTTTGTGTCGAATTTGAAATGACATGCGGTTTAGAGTATAGACTGATTTGATATGAACTCTAAACCTGATATGATTTATAGTATATGAAAAATGTTTTAAAACCGCACATGTTTTAGACATGCTCCGAAAACGAATACATGAACTGAAAATGAACATGTTTCTATCATGTCTTAAAGGCAAATTTGAAATGAATTGAAAATTCATATGTTGAGCATGTCCTAAAGTATATATGATATGATTTGAAAAGATAGCGGTTTATACAGTAAAGTTACATAATTGCATATTAAACCTTGACATGATAATATGCTTCGTACACGAGTTTCATGATAAATGTCATGACTCGACATAAATGATATTTCATCTAGACGATGACATGATATGATACATGGACATATGATAGATATGAAGAGAATTGTGAACTTACACTGTGGTGGTCATGATTTCTCTATAAGGAAAAGTGATATGAGATGATAAATTACAGGAGTACGATTATGAAATATACAGTGAATTGATATGGTGCTTCAATTGGACATGATGTACTCCGAGATAGAGGAAAATATAGACTAATAGTATATGACATTCAATTTGGATACGACAGATTGTTGTGCGATGCACTATAGTGTAAGGACAAGAAGACTGAAAAGTGATTATGATGATAATTTTAAAAGTATAAGTGATAGACAGATGACAAGAAATGAGATAATGATATGTTATCGATGAGAAAGGATTAACTGTGATTGCAAATTTGCAAGTTTTGAGCATTGCAGATTAAGACAGTGTAATCCTACTCTTGTATTTATATTAGTATCTTACTGAGCCGTGGTTTTGCTCACCCCACTAAATTTCATCTCTTTCAGATTATTGAAGTTAACATCTGCCATGTGAGCTGCTCAGTGGGCATCGGAGACTGTATATGGACTTGGTACTAGTCTTCTGAGGTATATGTTTCTTATAAATTACTTGTTTACATGTAAGACTTAAATTGAAGCACAGTACATATTCTGTTTAACAAGTCGGGATGTAACTAAGAATCGTTTCCGTGTTTGTTTAATATTTAAATGGAATGACTATAAGCCACCTAGATAGTATAGTAACTACACTGACACCGAATACAAACCTTAAATTGAAAAAGAAAAATTTAGTCCATAAATTTGTAGACTAAGAAAAGTATGAGTATAAAGGAAAGTCGCGGCCTTCGGGTCGTGACAGTATTCGAATGCTTTATTATAGGTATTTGAATGCTCAAAACTAATTTTCAAGAGAAAAAATGAGGGTTGGAAATTCAAGTACTTAAAATAATACATTCGAATACCTATAAGTACAAAGCTCTATAAAATATGTACATTATATATGTACATTTTATGATAATTATAAGTAAATAATGATATAAACATATGTATATTTTTTTTCCAAATGATAGGTATTCAAATGCCTTATTGTAGGTATTTGAATGCTTAAGATTAATTTTCAAGAGAGAAAATAAGGCTTTTAAATTTGAATACCTAAAATAAGGCCTGTTGGTACAAAATTTTATAAAATATGTACATTTTATGATAAATATACGTACAACATGATATAAACATATACAAATTCTTTTAAGAGAGAAATTAATTTTAAGCGTTCGAATACATACCATAAAATATTCGAAAATCTATATGTACATATGATTTGAAGCGTGTATCAATAATTAAATATTCCTTATTAATAATTAAGTACTAATTAATACTTAATAGTTACTTACAATAATTTATAATTGCTAATTATTCTTAATTAATAATTAAATAAAATTTTTAATTAATTATCTTTTAGTATTTTTATAAATTAATAATTAATTTTAATAATTAACTACTACTAAAAATGATTAATCAATAATTAATAATTAAAAGCATTTATTAATTAATTTTACCATTAAAATATTACTGGCCATGCTATATTGAACCCATGACTTTATTCTCAACAAATACGAGAATATTGGCCATTTTCATCTTTTTTTTTTATGTAAACCACAAGTATCCTAATCCATTTTAACGATTTGAGATTAATCATGTTCGAAGTTTAGTCACATTTACGACTCTTCACTCCTCCCTAAAAATGTATTTAATGGGAATCGAACCCGAAAACCCTTTCCGTAAACTCAACTTGCGTTGCCATTCACTGAGTTTTTGGCATTTAAGTTTTCACATATAACTAATTTTTTAAAATTCTAAATCCATCATCTTTTTTTCAAAATTTCCCATTTCCTAAAATATTTCAACCTCCTTACGTCTCTGTGAGAGACTTTGTACAGTTAAAATCAAACGGAATCCTCCTATAAATAAACTACCCATTCCACCCGATCTAACTCCAAATCCTCTGTTTTTACCTTCTATTTTTCTTCACTTTCTTTTCAACCAAACACCACGGAACCCATACCCAATTCATCGTTTCAATCAAAAAAAGAAAAAAAATGGGTATCGAAAACAATTGTTGTACGAATCTCATTTTCACGTACGGTACCTTGAAACGGGGCTTTCCCAATCATGTGCTTCTTCAAGATTTGATGCGAGCCGGAGACGCCGTATTCAAAGGCACTTACCAAACGATAGAGAAATACCCTCTCGTTTGCGGGCCCTACCGCGTCCCTTTCCTACTCAACATGCCCGCTTCGGGACACCGAGTCACAGGTGAGTTGTACGCCGTGTCGGCTCGGGGACTCGCCCGCGTGGATGAGTTGGAAGGCACGAGTCGCGGGCATTACGAGAGGCTGCCCATTGAGCTGATGCCAGCTGGCAACGAGATCGAAAGCGGGAACAAAGAGAACGAGGAAGAGTCGCTAACGTGCGCGGCGGAGGCGTATTATGCGCACAAGAGTTACGACAAGGAGATGTGGAAGAGGAATGGGAATAAAGGGTTTATGATTTATTCGGAGAAAGAAGCGAAAGGTTATGTGAAAAGAAAAGATAGGCCTCAAAATCTCAGTTTTTTGGAGCATATAAGGATTTTTATTTCTTCTCCTTTGGATGAATTGAAATAAAATTCAGATGTTCTAATGTTTGTATTTTGTTTGGAATTCTGTTTGGGATTTTTATATTGATAATGCAATTAGGAATATTGAAGCAATTTTAAATGATTAGAAACAAGACTTGATTTTTTTCAACATTTCTCAACATTATTGGTATTTTTTTTGTTCATAAATTTTGTAAGGTAGATTTTTCTGATGAATTTAAAATATTCATAGAAATATTCATCTCAAGCCATTGGATTAAATTAAAATTCAAAGGGCATTTGCGATTTTTTCTTAATTCATTTTCATTGTAATACATGGTTGAATTGTAAATAAAAATCATGACTTCACGGGTTGCTAGAAGTTTCAATTTAGACAATCTCAGATTGCTTTTCTTGATCTTAAATGATAAGGTTAGAGTTGAGTCAGTATGCCAGGAATTTTTTTTTGGGTAAGGGATTACAAACGATAAAGAGAAAGAAGAATCTTTCATTGTGTTTGGGGATAAGAACATGGGGAGGGGTTATCAATTATCTGCAGATCTGTTAGCTTATCATATAATTAATTTTGTGCAATTTGGAAGAGAAGACAGCTGAAAACAAAATTCCAAATGAGAAAGGTAACATATGAGTACATGCCGTCTGACACAGAAATCATATGTTGTATTGTCTAAAGAGCAAGGATGGATAAATACAAATTTTTTAACCCAAGCAGAGGCTACAAATTCAAGGGAATTGCGCTGGGCAGAGAAATGTCCTTATCAAAGATAATTTAATTGCCGATGTAAATTTAAACTCTCTTTTATTAAAAAAAAACTCGGTCAAATATTTATTTGATGCTTAATTTGTTGATCAAAAAAAAAATTTTGATGCCTAATTCATTTTTTTAGTATAATCACAAATATCTTTATCCGTTTTATAGTTAGGATTAATTTTGTTCAGATCGGGAGTGGTTAACAGTAAAGCCCTCTCAACAGTGACGATTTCAAGATTCGAACCAGCCTAAATGCATTGAGAAAATATTCACTTTCAACTTTTTTTAACCACTTGTTGGTGATGCCTAATTTACTGCTTACGGTTCTTTTTGAACTTTGCCAAATATTTTTGTTGTTTCAATCTATCATGTGGTGTATGTATTCAGAATGATATGGTAAGGAGTTGAAGTCACTAATTACCTTTTGGGTAAGGTACTGTCTTTGTTCCTGAATTTCTTCTTTAACAACTAATGTTGAAGAATTTTTGGAGCACTTATCATTTTTTGAGAAGAAGACTGTTGTGGAGTCATCACAATATATTTTTGATAGATTGGCAATAATATCGACAATTTCAAACGCTGAAATAAAGTTTCGCAACCAATTCTCATAAATTATGGTCTCATAGCATGTTGCAAATTTAACCTTCATAGTGGAGGCTCCTATGTCGATCTGCTTCACACTCTTTCATGAAATTACTCATTCATTTGCTTACATTTCAATTAATTATTTGGATATTTTGTAAGATTAAATTTGTCCCCTTTCTAAATTGAAACAACATATATTGAGCATTTTTCGATCCTAAATTTTTGTTAAAACTTTATTTATGTACACTTTTTGAGACAACCCTAACATTTCTTGTGATCTATCCTGTAATATTTCAATTCCAGCCACTTAATTTGCCTCTTCCATTTCTTTCATTTCAAAATTCTCAAAGAGAAATTTCTTTGTTTCATGTAATAAACCAAAAGCAATAGTTGCAAGTAAGATATCATTAACATACAGAACCAAAATATATCATTAACATACAGAACCAAAATATAAACTTACTCCCACAAATCTTCAGATAGATACATCGATCAATGATGTTTTTCTTAAATCCAAAAGAAGTGATGGTATCATTGAACGTAAGATACCACTATCAAGAACTGTACCAAAAAAAGATACCATTGTCAAGAAGCTTATTTAAGTTTGTTTATTGATTTCTTAATTTTACACAACATGCATTTCTTTCCTTTAACTGTAAAGCCCTTAGGTTGGTCTATATAGACCTCTTCCTTTAAATTTCTATTTAGAATGGTAGTTTCATATCCATTTGATATAGCTCTAAATGAGTCTTTCCTTGATATTGGTGAGAAAGTCTCGTTGTAATCGATACTATCCTTTTAAGTAAAACCCTTAGCAACAAGTTTGTATTTAGAACTTCCAATATTACCTTCAGAGTCACACTTGGTCTCAAAGACCCATTTACACCAAACTCTTTTACAATCTTCAAGCAATTCAACGAGTTTCCAGACTTCATTATGTTCCGTGGATTTTAACTCATCTTTCATGACTTCTATCCATTTAATAGAATTAAGGTTTTCAATGGCTTGTGATAATGAAATCGAATCATCACCAATTCCTAACTCATATATTTGACACGTGTAGATATAGCATTTAATCATCAGGAATAGTTGACTTTTTTTGTCTTTGAGACTCTCTTAATGTTATTCCTAGTGGCATATCTACTATGGGTTCATTCAGAATAATTTCAGTTTGAGGTGTTTGATCATTCTATTGTTGTTCTCACATATTGTCAAATGTTCTACAATTATGGGAACAACAACTCTTGGTGAGATTATGGATAAATGAGCTTACATCCTAATCTCTTTAATTATCATATTATGTGACTATTAACTCCCACTAAATTCATCATCCTCATTGAATCTTGCATTCCCAGTTTCCACAATTCTCCTACTATAGTTAGGATAATAAAATGCATACGCTTTATGTTTTTCTAGATAACCAATGTAAAAACCACTATTTGTTCTTAAATCTAGTTTCTTTTCTTATGGATTATAAATTTTTACTTTTACTAGGCAACCCTAAACATGTAAGTGTCTTGAACTTGATTTTCTTCCAGTTCACAATTCAAAAGTGTTTTTTGAACTATCTTACTAGGAATCCTAGTTATGAGGTAAACAACGGTCTTTAAAGCATGCATCCTCTTTGATTTGGATAATAAATAATTACTTAGCATAATCCTAATCATATCCATTAATGTGCGGTTGTACCTTTTTGCACAACATTTGCTGTGGTGTGCCTGGCATTGTGTAGTGAGCACATATGCCACATCTTTCAAGAAATTTAACAAATAGACTTAAGCATTGTCTAGTTTCATAATACTTTCTATAATATTCATCACTTTTGTCAAACCTGATAACTTTCACCTTTTTTTTAATTATCGTTCAACTTTAGTAATAAATACTTCTAATGTATTTATTGCTTGAGACTTTTCATATAGTAAATAGACATAATTATAACGTGAAAAGTCATCAATAAAGGTGATAAAATATTTTTCTTTGCTAAAAGATAGAACTTCAAATGGCCCACAAATATTAGTGTGTATAATCTCAAGAAGATATGCGCTTATTGTAGCTCATTTCTTTGTGTGTTTAGTTTGTTTCCCTTTAATACAATCTATACACATACTAAGATCAATAAAATCCAAGTCATTAAGGATTTCATTCTTTACCAGCCTCTTAATCCTTCTTGGGAAATGTGACCTAAAAGTTTATGCCACATGTAAGTGAATGTTCAATTACGTACCCACATTTAGTACCAACATTAGAAGCAACGTCAATAGAATTTACAGCTTCTACTGAAGCTTTGGCTCTATTCCCCATGAAAACATTTCTTTTGTTATTTGGATTTGTTGTTTAGATCGTAAAGAATCCCTACATCGTATTAGAAATATGAACTATACAACCATAATCAATTCACTACGTCTTATTTTGAACTTTAGTTAAATTTGATTCGATACATACTAAAGCATTAAGCTTAACTTTCTTTTTGAACCATGCCTAGTGTTTTAGACAATCTTTTGAAAGTGCCCATGTTTTCCACAAAAATGGCATTTTCCTTTCTTACGTTCTTTCTTTGGGAAGAGGAATCAATGATCTTAACTGATCCCCAACTCTTTTCATTCTTTCTTTTGGCTTTCGTTTCTACTTCTTGATCACTTACGAAATGATCAAAGTGAGATTTTAAATTCTTAAGCTTGGTCTCCTCTTGAGTGAGCGTGTAATTCATTACTTTCCACTTTTCTTTCATGTTATTTTAGTTCATTTGAAATGGATCATACTTAAGAGGTAAGGAGTTCATAATGAGCTGTATTAAGAAATCATCATCCACGTGTATTCCCAAAAACTTCAATCTTGCTACAATGTTAATCATTTCATTATCATGCTCGTGTATTGTACGTGAACCATCATATTTCTTGTCGGTCAGTGTACCCATTATTGTTCCAACAAGTGACTTGTCAAAAGTTTGGAGTCGCTTTTCTACAAAATTTATATATTCATTGGTAGAATCAATACTGGGAAGAGCATATTTAATGTTCTCGACCACTATCATTCTCATAATCATTAGGCTCAATCTGTTTGATTTTTTGATCTTTCCCACGCTTTAAAAGATTTCTCATCATTGTTATTAGTCCTAGTAATAGCAGCAAGTTTCTTTCTTTGGAGTGCCAAGTCCAAATCCATAACAATTAAGTGAAAATGAACTTGCTCACATCAATCAGAAAAATTAAGTCCATTAAACATAGACAAAAACAAAGCAAATGCATGCAATGAGACGAGTTGGAACTTCAAACATAATAAGATATTAATAAATTAATGCTACGAGTTATAAATATAAACACATAAATCATATTTGAAGTTTTATAAGAATCATTCACATACATTGAGAATCTCTTATGGGTGATACTACGACATATACACATAAACTGTAATGATGATAAAAATATAATTAATGTAATTTGGTAATTAAATGTATTCCATTTAAACAAGTTTGCTATCTTTGGATTTACAAAACAAATCTAAAGAAATAAATTAATTACCACTATCATGTTCATAATAACTAATCAGCCTTTGGACAATCCTTATATGCCTCATAATTTTGAACTTCGATTACTCACAATAAGAAATATACAATCATGATATTCTCGTTCATTATCATCCTTAAATTATGAGTAATTGAAAATTATCGTTAATTTGATATTCATAAAATCTTAAAGTTTGATCACTTTGATAACTAACAAACTATCATAATAAGTCGTAATGATGCTAAATAAAAATATAATTAATGTAATTTGTATTTAAATATATTATATTTAAACAAGTTTGTTATCTTTGGATAGATAAAATGAATCTAAAGTAATAAATTAATTATCACTATCATGTTCATCAATTATAAAAACAACAAATAAGTCTTTGGGTAATCCTTAAATGCTTTATTAGTATGAACTCCAATTATTCATAATAAAATACACACACACACACACACAAAAACAATCATTAGCATCATTAAATTATGAGAAATTGAAAATTATCATTAATTTGATATTCATGAAACCTTAAAATCGAGCTATTTTGGAGATTAACAAATTATCATAATGCATGAATATCTAATTTGATTTAAAGAGACATTAAATCATAATAACCAAATAATTAAACATGAAACTTTAATTTTTTTTTTTGATAAACACTAACATATACAAAATTATATATATTATCAAAAACTTAACACATAGCAACAGAACAATCACAAAATAAATCATATAATATTTGTTCAACATTCATAATTATTTACTTAATTCAACTAGTAGCCTCCTTACATGTACTATACTTCAGAAAACACAATATAATTCATGAAAATAAATTATTATTCATCGAATTTCATTTTAAAACAATTGAAATGATCGACATATGTACGATGGTAGAAAAAAATCCAACAATTTTAACAGTTCTTCAAACAAAATTGTATTTGCAATCTATTAAGTTCTTAAACTCCTAAAAACATTTAATATATATATATATATATTGTGAGAACTCTATTTTCCCAATAACCAGTATAAGTTATTCATTATGGAAATTGACAAGCCAGAGTTAATCACTAAGATTTCTATATAGTGATTATGCTAGAGGAAAATTAAACACTGGGCCACGGGAATTGCTAAGACCTAGAATGATCCTGGAAGGGTAGGTTATTGATGCTTAGGGATTGATTTACCCATGGTTTGAAACTTGTCTTGATTGGAGTTTAATTTGAAGTATCAAAGAGAGCTATAGTAAATGTTATGCTTTGTAAGGAGTGGGGAAAATCATAGTGAGGGCCTCACTGGGATTTCTACAACTCAGATTGGGATAAAACTTCAGAGTATTGATATTTGCAGTGAAATAATGAGATGGTAAGAATCTGCATCTCAAAATTTCCTTGTTTGTGCATGTTTTAAGAAATGTGTAACAAATTCAAAACTGACGGTTATATCCATGGGCTAGAAAAACATTTGTGAATATCAGTCAATATAGTTTGACTTTTGACCCATAGACTGTCATAGATGAACCTTCGTGTGAAGTTGTCTTACGGAATTTCAACTATAGACTAAATCACACAAAAATGTTAAAAATAATACAAATAAACAATTAGAGTTATTTTGGTAATTTCATCCTTTTGACAGTCAAAACCTATTAAAAGTCAAAGTTTTGACTAAATTATGTAAATAAGTATAATTGGCATGGAAATAAAATATTTTGGAAATTAAATTAAATATTTAAATGAATATTAAAATAGTCGAGACATAAAGGGAATTAATGAAATTGTGTAAGGGTAAAATGGTAAATTGGTCAAAAAGATATTATAAAAGTGAAAAGTCATCATCTTCCCCATGTGTTGGCCAGCCATGTGAGGGAGGAAAGAGAAAGTCTCATGTTTCTATGGTCTCCAGAGAGAGAAAGTATATAAAACCCTAGTGTAAACACTCAAAATCGAAAAGTGACCTAAAGGAAAGTTATTTAGCTTGACGAGCTCTACAACATATTATGGTATGGTGTGTTGGAGTGACCATTTGGAGGGTGAAAAGCAAGCCCAATGATTCGGCCAAGAGAGTGTCAAGCCAATCATATATGTGTGATATTTCTGAGACTGTAGAGCATGAGTATGAAGTCTAATCTAAAAAATCGTGTTTGAATTAATCTCTACAGCTTTGAAATAAATTGGACATTTAGGCTCGCTCATTGAAAATTGGTGCTAAAGAGACTATTGTCGCATAATCGCGATTATTTGGTAAAGGAATGTGTATAAAAGAACGTAGAGATATTATGGTTGCATTGAATTATGGCTGAATTGTGGTGTATTGAACTATGTTTGATTGTATAGGAGATTTTGAAAATGAGTTTTTAACTCCTACGTAGCGTTCTATCTAGGAGCAACCATTTAACAATCGACCGCCATAAAGACCAGTTGACCGCTTTTTATCTAGAAGCTTTCTATATGAAAACCAGTCAACTACCTATTGTATAGTTAGTTTTAAATATTATGAAATTTTTTAATCTAGAAAATTAAAGAAATGCATGGTATCCGATTGCCCTAAAAGAGTGGTTAACCACCCTAAGTTAGAATGATTTTGGTTTGAGAAAGAGTTAGGTAAGGTAATGATTTAAATAAATTAATGTATTCTAAACCGTTTGAATGTCTATTGATCGTTTTGGAATCGTTGGATTTTGATAGTCAATGATGATTTTAGAATCAGACTTTGGATCAAAATGACTAATAATAATATAAAGGTATACGTTTTGAATGTGTTGAGTTATATTATATGATTGAAAGTTTACCAAAAGTAGTAATAAAAGATTTTAAAATACAGTGTTTGAAAATGACATTTATCAAAATGATAGAATAAATTTTAGAGTTTAAAGGATTGAAATGGTTAACTGTTATCAAACGAAAGGAAATGTTTTGGGATTGGTTAATGATTGCATAGGATTAATGATTTGACGTTATTGATTGTATTGAAAATATTAGAATTGAAACTATAGAATCAAAAATGAAAGGGGTATTGTATAAGCATTTGTTTAGTCATGCATGATTGCATTGTTCACATGCATCATCATTGTTTTGATGTTTTTCAATATTTTAGAATGCATTGTTAGTGTTTAATGGTTTTGAAAGAATGTATAGTTTTGAATGTTTTGAAGTTTGAATGGAATGGAATGAAATGTTTTGGCTTTATAGTAATAAAAGCTTTTGAAGCTTGAATGAAATGTTTGATGAAAGGTGGGTTATTGTAAATGTTTTAACATAGTATGCTACGATTTGAGAATTATATTGTGGAAACCACCTCTAGAGTCCTAAGGACTTATATGCTACACGAGTTCCTTTGAGACCGTGAAAGTCACCTCTTAATTCTCAAGGAAGCTAAGTGCTACACAGTATACCTCACCGTTAGAATCCATGGCAACGTAAAATGAAACTTGGTTTCCTAAAAGTGTGTATTTCAAATGTGTCATTGTAAAATGTTTGAAACATGAAGTATTCTTTTATTATTTTTATGAGAATCGAGTAAATGTTTTGAGATTGTTAGCTCCCATAGTTGCCTTTGGGTAATCATGCTAATATAATGTAATGTTTGTTATTGACCTTGAGCAAAGTCTTTAGCAGTTCGTAGGATGTCACTAGCTTCTTAACGCTGGATGGACACCCTTATGACTGTGGCTATATGTCTTAATGTTATTCCCATTCGGGAACCTAATGTTGCAAGATTATATTGGGACATTGATTGTCTCCACCGAATGATTTTATCGAGTCGTATTTATCGAAATGAAATGTTAAAATGCAAAGGAATGTTTTGATAGAATGACTTTATGGTTAAAAGAAATGGTTTATTGAACTGTAAATGCTATGATTTTATTATTTATTACTATATAATGATTTTAATGAATAATTGCTTATATTGCATCGTATTGAATTATATTTATTGAAATGAAATGTTGTAATACAAATAAATGTACTGAGGTTATGATTTTATTGTTTGAAAGAAAAGATTTTTTCAAACTATTTATTGATATGACTTTATCGTTTATTATTGCGTAATGATTTAATGATTGTCTCCATCGAATGTTTTATTGAAATGAAATGAAATGTTTCTATCGAATCTTATCTATTGAAATGAAATGCTTTACTGCAAAGAAATGTATTTAAGATATGGTTTTATTGTTTGAAAGAAAGTGTTTTCTAAACTATTATGGATATGACTTTATCGTTTATTATTGCATAATGATTTAATGGTAATTGTTTTTATACTATATTGCATTACTAGTGATTATGAAAATAATGGAACTCTGTTTTAAAACACATGAAATCCTTCTCTGTAAAGTTCATTTAAGTTCACTATAATCGGACTTAGGGATCAGCACAAGTGAGGTACTTCAAAGTATCCTTCTTTACTCAACCTGGTATCTCTAACCGATTATAGCAATTCCTTTCTTCTAAGTCCCGTGTTATGGTCATCGATAGTAAAAAAGTAAATGTAAGAAATATAGTTAGGATACGTGCATGTTAGTTGCATAGTATCTATTCCTTCCAAGATCCAGTCTAAAGTTATTGATGATAAACTATCATTGTAGGAACTTGTGTAGGATACATGCATATAGTTGGCATGGTATCTGCTCTTTTATATATATTTCTTACTAGGCTTAAAGCTCACCCCCCTCTTCCACATCATAGATAATGTGCTGTAGCAGTTGCCTTGTTAAATGAAGGATTCTGATCGAATTCCTTTAAGGCTTTCGTATTGTACTTGGAGGTATATTTGCACAGATACATTATGTATTAAGACTTTATTGTATAGTATTTTAGTGTATCAAAAGGGGTGTAAACTAAAGGAGTTTAAGTGTTAATGATAGTCATTTGATATAGAAATGAATGTATACTGAGGTTAACAGTTTGACATAGGGTATTTATGTAGTTTGAGGTTGTTTATTTAAGTATAGTTATGAAGTAATTTTACTTGACTTGATATAAATGAAATGAGAATGTAAAGAAAGTAAACATGTATTGTAATGATTATATTGGGACCAATCTGAATAATGGAATATTGACTTAGCTAAGTAAGTTTTGCTAAATATTGAACTGATGACACTGAGCACAACCCAACTAAATGAATGAAAAAGAAAAAGTTAGTCCTAAATTTAGGTGAAAAGTCTGTGACATAAATATATATATATATATATATATATATATATATATATATACATACATATATATAGGATTGTTATCCTATCTACTGTTAGTGGAGTTTTTTTAACTCCATAAGCAGGGTTAGGATAATGACATGTGTCCTTTAAGAATATTAAAAAAATAAATAATAAATAAAATAGGACACATGTCATCATCCTAACCCGCTTGTGAAGTTAAAAAACTCTACTGACGGTTGATGGGATAATAATCCATATATATTTTCTCGCAAAACTTCAACATTAACCTTAAAAAAGGAAGAAATAGAACATATGTGGAGATTATTATACAGTCAACGTTTGCAAGAGAATAGTGGCCTATCCTACACATTTTATGGGAATTTAGACAATAATTTCCCAAAAAGTTCATCTATTGCTTTAGCACTATAATTAATCAAGCTCTAGTGTTTTGATGGTTTGACATTATATTTACTCAAACTCTTTTCTTGTTTGCACATATTGACCGTAGTGCTTCGAAGCTATATATAAAGGTGGCAAATAGGCTGGTTGGATCAAATTCAGGTTAGGTTATTTTGGATCGGATCATTTTGGGTTAAAAAAAATCAGATTATTTTAGGTTCGAATAATTTCATATTCAAGTTAGGTCAAGTTTGGGTCAAGAAAAATTGGTCTATTTTAGGTTCAAATCATTTTGAGTTCAGATAAGGTTAGATTCGGGTCAATTTGATTTCAAATCAATTTAGGTTCGAATAAATTTGGGTTCGGATTAGGTTGGGTTCGGGTTGTTGACTTTTTTAGTCAATTTAGGTTGGTTGGATTTGGATTCGAGTTGAGCAGATAGGTTCTTTAGGTTAAGCCTTGGTCATCTCGATGTGATTTGTCTGGTATGAAAATGAACCGAAACCATATTTCTAAGAATCACAAAACTCATGAAAATAAAATTTTCTTCTTACATGACCTATAATAAAATTGAGATTGAAATAATCAAATATTTAAAGCTTAATAGCCAAATAGACCCTCAACCTATAACATAAAATATAATTAAGTCCTCAACGTTTTATTGCACGGAAATCAGTCCATAAACTTTTATTTCATTCTAAATAAACCCTCAACCTTATGCAATTAAGTCCAAATCTGTTAAATGACACTAACTTCCGTTAGTATTGCACACGTGGCATGCCACATGACAGCCAACTAAGCTATCCATGTCAGCTTTCACATTAGATGTCCAAATGACAATTAGTGTCATTTAACAAATTTGGACTTAATTGCATAATTTTAAAAGGTTAAGGGTTTATTTGCAATGAAATAAAAGTTTATGAATTGATTTTCATGAAATAAAACGTTGAGGGCGTAATTCCATCTTATACTAAGGGTTGAGGGTCTATTTGGGTATTAAGCCAATATTTAATAATCTGTATGATAATTTTCTTTATAATATATTCACCAATATTCATAAATTAATTACTTTTTTTCATTTTATTTTTATTATCTATAATAATTAATAACTTTATGAATTAAAATGATTTAATAATCCCTATTAAATATCGCAATACACTAACATACATCTCTTTAATTTCTCTTGATTTTTTAATAGAATAATTGGAGATATTAAGTGTACCTGATATAGCTTCTATACTCTATTATAGATTAGCCATTAAATAATTATATGTAAGGTTCAAGTGAATATTATATAAAAGTGAATATTCAAGTTTAACTTGATTCAAAAAATATAATATTGTATTATTAAAAAATTATATTTTTACTATAGTAAAATACTTTGACAATTAATTTTAACATTTAAATAATTATAGATAATATTAAATTTAAGTTTGAATCTTTTTGAGTTTGAGTTAATTTGGATTCGGATCAATTCAAGTTCGAATCAGGTCGGGTTTGAGTTAATTTAAATTCGAATAATTTGGGGATAAGATCAATTCGGGCTTGGATCAGGTCAGCTTTAGATCAATATGAATTTAAATCAATTTGGTTTTAAATCAATTCAAATTCGGATCGGATTGGATTTGAGTTGTTGACTTTTTTAATCAAATTAGATTGATCGGGTTTGGTTTCGAATTAATCAGTTTGGTTTTTTGGGTCGGATCAATTTTTGCTATCTCTAGCTATATATAAATTCTTTTTTTTTTTTGGTAAGCTATGTATAAATTCATATGCGAATATACATTTAACTATAATCAAGACATATAATTTTATGACAACGTAATTTGTTTGACTATTTGACAAAATTATAATAATCAAAAGTCTTTTTCAAATGTTTACGCATACAATCAAGTGGGAAATTTTAATTATTTAATGAAAAAATTATAAATTTTTAAATCTGACCGTTATGATATCATATGTAATAGTTCTCAATTATATTATGCATAAACTCTCGACTGCATAAATCTTAATTTTCCAATTAATAGGATCTTCGAATTAATTTAATGATTTTCACCAATTAGAAAATAAATTAGCAAGCGTACTTTATTCCATGGAGATTCTTAATTGAAGAAGACGATTTAATTCTTGATAATGAAAAAGCTATATTTCTCTCTCTTCCCCGTAATACATTTTAGCATTTTCCTAATGAAAAAGATACACGTACATAATATAGTAAAAAAGGGCCTAATTTTAATAAAATTCTAATAAAAAGAAATTACCTCCCATCAAAATATAGTTATCTTTTATAAAAGTATTGCTTCTCTAAAATACACCAATAAAATTTTAACAATTATTTATTTAAATATCCATTTTATTAAAATATAGTATACGTTAACCACATTAATCTGACAAAAGCAAGTAACGAGGATTGAACTGTAATATCAGAACCCAAGTACTCCCATCTTGCTGGTAATTGTTGCCTCAGATTACAAAAGTTCTCTCTTCATATAAGTTTATTCTTCAAAATGATAAATATCAACCCTTGAGCAATAAAGTTTTCTTTGCTTTATTTCCTTCATTCCCAAAGGCCAAAAGGGCATCTTTTCCCTTTCTATATTATTCTAAAAAATGCAAGCTTTCATTTTTCCCTAAATTATTAATTTTTTATTGTACTTTGTTTTATAACCCCACATATAGAATTTTTCCTTGACATTTTAAAAAGTATAAGATTCCATATATTCTTTGAAGGATTGCCTTTAAAAAAAAAACTTTATTCGCTTGGAGTACTTTAATTTCATGATTATTTGTTATCTTGGAATCCTTCTTAACACTTTGTTAAGATCCAAATACTGTGTTGTATATGTCATCAATCATATTAAAAATATTTAAGAAGGTGTCTCTTTCAAGATCAAAATTTGGCCATTGAGATTCTCAATTGGTTTTGCACTAATAAAAAAAATGGTTGCACTAAGAAGTGGATTCATCATCATATAATCATTTTTTTGGAACTTTATATGAATCTTTATCTGAAATAAAATGATATTACTATTGAGATATAATCTATATATCACATTTCTCTGTAAACAAAAATTATTTTCTGTATATCTCAAGTAATCAAAATAAAATGCTAACAAAATTTTTATATAATTAAAATTTCTTGTTCGAAAGAAAAAAAATACAAGTATAAAGACACGAGTTTCAAATTTGTATAAATCTCACATTTTAATAGTGAAAATATGATTATTTAATTCAATACTCAATATTGCAAACAACTTCTTATAGACCTTAATTAAACTACTTGGTGTCTGAAAAAAATACGTTTTTGAACATTATTTTATTTAACTATACCGTATTCATTAATGTTTTCATACATTGGTTAATCGAACCTGCAACAAAAGTCAATTGAAATTTAGATGGAGATGTTATTTTAGAATCACAGTGATCTCTTTATTAAAAAAAATGAATAAAATTGAAAGAGACATTTCCGTATCTACATGGTCCAAACAATATTTTTTTCATTTTTTGCAATAATTGTATTTTATCATTAAATGTTAATTTATTTATATATTTTTCAATAGACTATAAGATTCTTGTCTGTAAGTGCGGTGGGTGAGATGCTTCCACGCTATTTTAATTTATAAAATGGAGTAAGGGCCGAAATTATTGAAAATTATATAAATTTATTATTAATGATGTGTTTTTCTTAGAACACTGACTTTCATAGCTGGATGAAGAATGTGGGCGGCGCATACTTCCAACTTAGTGACTAATTTTTGTGAATGATAAAAGCAAGAAATCAGCCGAAAAAAATACCAATCTTTTTCGGCTACCAACAAAAATGCAAACGTCTAAATCATAAACAAAGGAATTTTTTGGGAATTGAATTTACAAAAACTCCTATCCTAAAAGGGAAAATAATTGCTTTCAAGGCATACAATTCTCATCAGATTGTATACTTTGCAGGATATAAATGGTGAATAAGTTATGAATGACTATACTGGCTCGGTCAGAGATTAATTCCACTATTAGATTTGTGTAAACCAGGCCAGCAAAATGTTAATAGAGCTTTCACCAAAAACGAACAAAAAAAATATTTACAAAGCTAAGGGTTAAAGAAAAGTGTACAAAATTGATTCAATTAAAGTAGCTTGGATTCCTACGCCCCACCGTGCGGTAAAATTCCTTACAAAATGACAAATTTTTAAATGACTAATATATATTTTTACCCCTAATTTGTAATATTTTATTAAAATTATTTTATTTAAAAATTATTTTATCTTTTTAATTTTACTGAAACAAAATTCACCGTATGTACAAACTAGCCCTTTGTAAAATTAAGGTTTTCAACTTAATTGGTCCTAAATAGACTTGTTAATGTTTGATACAATACAATAACAATATATATATATATATATATATATATATATATATATATATCAAAATGATATGGATTAAAATTTTGATAAAAAATTCCTATTCTAACATTATTTTGTCGCGGGCATATCACTTCATGATCTAGCATTAAACATTGTAAGTGTACGGTCATTTGAAGAAACAAAGAGAGAAAAATGAAGATGCAAGGGAAAACGACTATAAACATAAATTTAGATAGGTAACATGGCTGTATCAGTAACGCCACTTCTAAACTACATCAATTATACATTCGGTTACTCTATCAAACTCATACAAGCTAAACCACGCCTCATTGAAACACCTCACATCAGCATGAAAAGTCTCTTTCATTTGTTGATGCCTAATTTTGATTGAAATTGTGCTAATAATTGAAGGTGTGATGATACAAAGATGATGAGATATATTTTCAGCTTCGACAAGTACAAAATCGATATCATTATTCCTTTCGATTCACACAGTGGCCCTGTCAATCATATGACATTGGCATGTCAGGTTCACCGATAATTCGGAGTCACTAAGAAAATAAACAAGGTGTAAACTGTAATGAAAAATAAGAGCTAACCTTAACCTTAATCATCAGCGAATTCATTTGTTTCTGTTAGTTGTTGTGTCCTGCATTAACATACAAGGATATTAGTATCATAACTAATTGTAATAGAAAGTCAGTAAAACTCCTATCAAATTTTGTTTAGGATTAAGTAATGCATCATCGACCATGAAGCTAAAATGGCTCCGCACCAAGCTTTTATAAAGTTATCGAATTCAAACTAGTGAAGAGTAAACCACTGAATCAGAAGGCATCAACCAAAAGAGCATTTGGAAAGGAGGAGTAACAGGAAGAACAAGCATTGAAACAATTTGAACTTCAAGTACTTCCACTGATCATGAAATGAATGGTGAAAGTAAACTACAAAAGTTCTTGACTTCGGAGTTAGTTCAATATGTAGAGCATATTAAAGCCATCAAATACTTGTCTTCACGGGATTATGAAATTTATACTAATAAGGAAATTTGCAAAAGGAAAATAAATACAACCTACATCATTATAAATATCAGGAAAAAGTACTTTTAACATGGGGATTAATAAGCTAAAAATTTGAGATAAGATTGGGATACGATAGGACACTATCTGAAGAAGCTCAAACTTGACCTCCATATTTAAAGGTTTGTAAGATCAGTTATCCAGTTAAGCATCACTGCAAATAGAACACTTCTGTCACTCTTTAGTGTACAGAGAGCTAGAGGAAGCTTGCACGATTCTATTTCTATGGATAAATCCACACCCCCAACCTTCCAATTCAACCAATAAGGCAGCTTCAAAATCAGTAAGAGGTGCAATTTTGCTAGACAAGGAATTTTGAAATACCGTAACCTCATCACTTGTTAGAAATGCATTGTTATCCTGCCAAATCACAACCATGTGCTATTACTGGACCTATCAGCCTACCACCATTCTCTTATTTTAACTCAAACCATTTCTCCCACTGCCATAGACTTATGACCAGCAACAATTGACAAACAATGACATGTTAATAAAAACTCAGCTGAGAAGTCATGTCTCCAATAACACAGCCTCTTACAACCTCTCTTCTTTTTTTTTTTTAGTAATACATTTTCATTAGAAGTTACAATCATAATGTGCATATTACATTCCATAAACTAATAAATATGAAAATCATTTTACTCGAACTAGGTAAACTAGTAAATAACTAAAACTAACTAAACTAGTAAATAACAAAACTAACTCAAGCTCACAGTTGGTGAGACTAAAACCTGAGACTTCAAAATCTATTATGCCTAACAAACATAAAAACCTTTCATCATATAAAGTTTTTTTAGCTTTCATTGCTATTTTGCAGCATATAATATATATATATATATATATATATATATATATATATATATATATAACAAATCAAAGATTTAATGTAAATTCATATCATACAGGATTTTTCCAACCAAACAGAATTCCTCCATTTCATAGTGAGTGATATAGAAAAGCTCGCAAAACCCCTTGGACCAGAGAAAACAAGGCAACATAACTGAGCTTTCAATTAATACCTTCATAAGTATGGTTACATAAGGCAATTGTTTTGCAAATCTAAAGCCCAAAAATTTGATTAGACGTTGAAGCCTCTGAATATCAACAGATAGTACTCTGTTTCAGCATGTATCGTTTTTTGACCTTGATCATTATTGCAATTTCATAGTAATTTATTATTTTTTATCACTCTAAGGCTTCAATTGGATTTGCAAGTCTTCAAATACCAACACTAAGCTTTAGATTCATATAGGTGCTTCTAATGTCAACATCTACCATTACTTTCTATCATACACTAGCATTGAACTAGGCACAAAAACAAGTAGGAAAGTATCAGAAACCATCCCATGTGCCATAAGCATTGAACTAGGAATAAAAACAATCATCAGTCTGTAAAACTCTAATTTGCTTAGGTCAACGCTTTCCTTTTTGGATATTTGAGGTTGGCAAAGATCGAAGCCTGTAAATGGGAACTAAGAGTCTAGCACTCTACCAACAAACCACACGGCTTTTGGCAAGTCAACACTTTTAGTGATGAGAAGATTTTTATATATATATCTTAAGAAAAAGGCTCATCACCAGGATGAGGTGAAGCTGATATGAGAAAGATCCTTTTCTGTAGAAGTTTTACATAAAAGAGTTACTCTAATGACATGTGCAATCCTCTCCTACATGCTCTACCAAAAAAAAATCAGTCAAAAGAATTACCATATTGATGTATGACTAATACCAAGTCCGTTGCAAGTAAGAATCATTCCTTTAAATCTGGCAAGATATTCCTGCATCATAATTGCAGAGTTTCCTAGGCAATTAGAATATGGCATTAACCAATTATACCTAAAGAAACATAAGTTGACAATTCTAGACTATGTTACTGTATAGGTTGACATAAATTCTTACCCGTAAAGTATATTTATCAATCTCATATATTCCAGTTAAATCATATTCAAAGCGTTTATCAGGATCGATCAACACTGCAAAAGGGTATATCAACATTACATTTTATGTATAGTTAAATATGATGTGTTCTTGAAAAGCCTACATCAGAGAACTATAAATCCTGCGATTGGGTGACTAATTAAGTTGCACTCAAACATAGCAGGAATCGTATGCATTTAGGAGTGAATTTTTTTCCAGCCACAGGAAGAATTACCATTGTAAGCTTCGTTTATCTGTTGGAACTTTGCAGTAACAGCACTATCACCCTTGTGCTTATCTGGATGCCACTTCTATAAAACATCATAAAATGTTCTCCAGTCAACTCAATAGTATTTTAATAAGGAAATGTTAAATGAAACAAAAAATTGAAAGCCTATATATGAAGCAATGGCAAGAAATAAAAAGAGTTAAAAGGAAAACAAGAGAGAGATCACTGACCAGTGCAAGCTTCCGGTAGTTTAACCTGATCTTCTCATCAGTTGCATCATAATCAACTTCCAAAATTTTGTAGTAATCCTTGAATAGAAATTAAAACTATTATCAGAAACATGCTGAGTTATCTATAGAGTGAAATGAAACAAAGAATTGGATCATCTGGTAAAAAGAGACCACAAATATATGGTATACACCCTGGTTAAGGTGTCCAACTTAGAACTAACACAGATTGTCGCACAACAAGGCCTTGTTTGATTCAATTGGATGATAGGCAAGAAACTGGTAAATATTACTATTAAAGAAATTGCCAAACAATATGGATTTAAAACTCAAGGAACTACAGCTAATAGCGTTCCCCCCTTCCAGAAAGAAAAAAAAAAGGCGAATAAGGGGATGGGGTGGAGGGGATTGCATGTAATTTATCTAAGCCATTGTTCATGTGAATGCAGAAGGTTATAGTAATTGTTTGTACATATAGTTTGCACATAGATGAATCATAGCAGAAACAAAGAAGAATGTGTATACGTAAGCTTATTTTGTTTACTCTAAAATGCTACTATGTGAAGCAAATATATGTATTAGCTAAATATACTAATAAAACCAGAAGCCAGTTGAAAGCACAAAAGTTTTTGAACTAGATAAAGGAACTTACTGCAGCTTTACATGACAACAACAAAAATTATGTGAATATTCTCATCAAAGGCACGAGGGTGAGCTTTGGTGCAACGGTAGAGGTTGCTCCTTTGTGGCCTGAAGGTCACGAGTTCAAATCATGGAAACAACCTCTCCATTAATGCATAGGAAAGGCTCCCTACATATAATCCTCCCCAGACCTTACAATGAGGGAGCCTTTTGTACTAGGTTTGCCCTTTTATTCTCATCAGAGGCACCAGTGGAAGGCATGAACACAGAAATGAATATACACCTTACAACATATAATGGCTACCACCTCAAGACAT
The DNA here is from genome assembly GCA_032173925.1 of Heritiera fomes. Classification (NCBI taxonomy): domain Eukaryota; kingdom Viridiplantae; phylum Streptophyta; class Magnoliopsida; order Malvales; family Malvaceae; genus Heritiera; species Heritiera fomes. The sequence continues at coordinate 17,932,258 of JAPDPM010000001.1, read as the reverse complement.
TCTCTTCACCAATAAAGCAATAAAGGAAGCACACAAATGTAAAGCATGCTTTAGAGGAGAACGTTAATATGTTTACCACCAAATACTATCAAAATACGATAGCACTATCTATTCAGTAACGAATCAAGCCAGGAAGGCAGTATACTGTATAACATCCCTTTTTCAAGATTTAAGGCATTGAACAACTTTATGATTCCATCAACAAAAGTTACCTATAAATGCATTGCTAAAACAACTTTCACTTAGTAAACCGTATATTACATAACAACTTATGATTCTGTGAGCCACAACGAGTAGTTCAATAATAAGCACGGTACCAAATGATCAAGAATTCTAAAATCCAAATAATCCCATAAAATTCTGGGATTTTGTTAATTGCCACTTGCTAGAACATTCCATAAGACTGGTAAATCTCATTCATCATAATCAAATAACAAGAAAATAAGAACAGGGTTCATGCCTTTAGACATTTCCATTTCTAAATAAGCAACCTCGACCTAACCAAAGACAGCATATAAATTGAAAATAATATTTTAATCTATCCTTCCCTATATCTTTTCCAGCAACTAAACTAAGCCCATCATGATTCTTTTTTTCTTTTAATTTTTCACTTCTGCCTTCTTATAATTCCCTTGAGTTTCCAATTCCACAAAAGAATTTTCTTTTAAACATTTCCAATGTAAACAAAAACAGTTCCTTTAGTAAACTTCTATTTTGTAAAAGACCAATAATTTGTAACAAAGTCAGTTAAAACCATAACAGAATTCAGTTATGCCTTAATAAAATAAAATAAAGAAAACCCAGATTTAAAAAAAAGGCAGCAAAGAAAAATGAAGTCAAAGAGATTTCTTCTCAACTAAAATTATAAATAAATAAATAAATGAAGAAAAGAGAAAGGTAGGAGGAAGTAAAGAATACCTTAGGAGTGGAATTATCATTGCCTTCCATCTGCAAATTTAATGAGGTGGGTAAGCTGAAGTTTGTTTTTTACATACTTCATTTGATAGAAAGACTCCCAATATGTAAATTAAAAAAAATAAAAATTAAATAATTTTAACAGAATTTTGAATGTCGGAAAAAAATAAAATTTGGGATTTTTTTCTCTAAGGAGAGAGATTTTTTGGTGAAGAGGGAAATAAAAGAGAGGCTCTTTCGATGCCACAAAGCACAACTTGGTATATGGATTTGGGACTAAACTCAGAGCTTGTAATTTTGAAAGCTCTTTATCTGAAACATGAAAGAAATTATAAAGATTGGATCAAAAAAATATAAAGAAAAAAATATATTAACGTCTGGCAGGTGCAGTGTACGCGTTAACAGAAAACAGGGACCTCAAATCCAGAGAAGTGGGTGAAGAAACAAAATATTTTTTTTTCAAAATTGTTAAAAGAACAACACTTGTCTAATTAATACTTGTCGCCCTTAAATGAAAGGGTAATTCCAATTCTCAACTCCTTCGTAAATTTAATTTTTTAAATGGAATCAAATCTTCTTGGACATAATTTAGATTTATATTTTCCATATTTTATTTAAATTATTTTGTGTGTCTTTATTATGAGTTAATATCTTGAATGGTCCTTAGAGATTATACGATATTTTAAATTGGTCTCTAAAATTTTAAAAATATATTGGTTTCCGAAATTGTACATGGACATCATTTGAGTCCTTCCATTCAGCTTTTCGTCAATTCCAACATTAAATGCTAGCTAACATTACATGTCAGCACACATGACGCTAGTTGGGATGTTGATGTGTATTATTTAGTAAAAATATTACTTTTTGAGATAATATTTTGAATGGTCCTTGAAGTATACACAAATATTAAATTGATCCTCAAATTTTTTTTAAAAAAAACATATTAGTCCTCAAAGTTACAGTAAACCAAGAGAATATGAATTCCCTTGGCAATTATGCCTTTTCAAGGTATGTGTATATCCTAATATTATATATGCATATAGTTGTAACATGATGTACATATCTCATTGTTGCTTAGAACATATATACTCAAATTCTCATAAGTAATATCTAAACATATGTTTCTATTTGAATGAAATTTGATTAGCCCAAATATGATAATTGAATTACTCTCAAATATTGGTTTTTGCTAAATTAAAAAAATTTGAATACCCTTAGCCAATGCAAGAGTCTTTTAAGAGATGTCAACCTCTTGACCGAATAATTAAAGATAAGTTGTGACATTTTATAAGGCTTGGATTTGAATCCAAGCAACCACTTCCATATTTTCCCAACCACTTGTTGGTTTATATTATATATACATATGACTATAACAAAATGTGTATATATATATATATATATATATATATATATATCTCATTATTCCTTAGAACATAGAGATGTTCGATTCCTTCTAAAAGTATTTGAATTCTCATGAGTAATTTCAAACAGAAGCTTTTGCCTAAATAGAATTCAATTAGCCAAAATATAGTAATCGAATTACTTTCAAAATTGACATACTAGTTCCCACAAAAACTAGGAGTTTACCAAAAAAATCAAGGTGCTGGCGAGTAAAACAAAAACCAAGACTATCACCACAACATATAATTAGGTAAGATTGTCAAAGATATGTGGGTTTTAGAAGGAAATGACATTTGAATAATAGATTTCCTACACAAATGACATTCAAATTTATGAATGAAAATATTTGAATTCTACATTTTTTTTAGTTTTGGAAGACACGAACATAACTTTATATGGGTTTGTGCATATGGGTATTCGAATACATCTAAAAATTTATTTGAATTCTCCACATTAGTTTCTAGATTGGAAGAAACATTCATATGTACATTTACAATGTACATATTGCTATCACGAAATGTTCACATGTGAAATCCCCCAATTTCATGTGAATTCTCTATGATTGTAAAGTAACTCGGCTTAAATGAAGTAAATAGATATGAGAATTACGAAAGGAAAATGATGTATGGAACATGGGAGAAGTAATGAGATGGAAGATTTAATAATCAAGGAAATTTAATTTATGTTATAAGAATAATTGAGGTATGAGAAAAGAATTAATATCAGAAAATTAAGTGTAATTAAAGACAAGTGTATATGGGAGAAAGAAGACCAATTAAATGAATGGTCAAATAATAATGGTTAAAAGTTAAGATGAATTGATTTAATTTGGATGAAGATGAAACAAATATCAGATTTCATAATCTGATGATGATAAAATTTATATCAGATTTTAATTGGTGTAATGAAATGTGGCTGATATGATAAGGGAAGAAGAGAATTAATGGTCAAAGAAGGGTCAAAAAGCAAAGTCAAAAGGAAACATGGCTGAGATGAGTTATGGATTTGCATGCATTTAATGCATATTGCATGAGTCACCCTCCAACCATCATCACCCCTACGGCGGTAATTCTTTCCAGCTCTCTCTCTCTCTCTCGTTCTCTCAATTTCTCCAAGCTTCCAAGTCTCCTTCCATAGCTACCTTGACAAGCTACCTTATTCCTCCATCGATCCCTTTAGCTAGTTGAACGAAAAACGATCATAGTCACTAGACTAAGTGATATCCAAAGTTTGGTAGATTGAATCCAAGTATTGAAGGAGATCTCAAAGTTTGATATTTTGGTCACTAGCAAAAGGTAAGAGAAGAAGATGATTTGTTCAATTTCGTTCATGATATGGAGTTGTATGGAGTTGATATGATATGTGTATGTTGTTTAATTTAAGGTTTGATTTGGTATGATGATTTCAGATTTGAAGAAGTGAAAAGCTAGGGTTACGCGCCAAGTGATTTCGCGTTTCCGAAGGAATCAAGGTAAGAAATTTATGTAACGGACGTAAGGCGGCTATGTCCGCATGTTTTATAATGATTTTATGTGGTTTAGAGAGAAGCATCAGTTGATTTTGTGCAGGAAAAGATGCATTTTCGGACTTGTCTCCTAATACCAATTAGGCTAGGGGCAGCTGACTGCCATAAAGGGAAGTCGACTGCCTAGAGACAACCAAAACGCCGTTTTTCGAAAACCAATGCAAACCAGTCGACTGCTATGTAAGCCAGTCGACTGCTAATTTCCCAGTAAACATTCTGTTTTAAACCAGTCGACTGCTATATGGGACAGTCGACTGCTATTTGCCAAAATGCATTCTGTTTCAAAACCAGTCGACTGCCTATGAGAACAGTCGACTGTTAATTTTCCAGAAGCTTTCTGTTTCAAAAACAGTCGACTGCTATATGACCAGTCGACTGCTATTTCTTAAGAAGCATTCTGTTTGAAAACCAGTCGACTGCTATATGTACCAGTCGACTACCCCCATGTATTTTCAAAGATGAAAATATCGGAATTTTAAATGAAAATAATTTCGATAAATGAAAGTATGAAGCAGCAGCCGACTGCCCTATGAGGCCAGTCGACTGCCCTGTTTTGAAAAGAGGTTTTTACACCTATTTTCAGAAAGTATGAAATGTCATGGCAAGAAGCTATATGGCATATGTTTTGAGATTATGCACTTTCATGTTTCTAGTAGGGGCTCTGATCAAGTCCTGAAATAATGTATGTTATGGGCTGAGGAACCATAAGTTAGGCCTCAGTCGCTATAGAAGGACACCTGACTAGTGTTAACTGTAGCCACCAACAGTTGGCCAATCTGTTTATATTCATGATTCGGCTAAGGGAGGATTCCTGGGCCTACGGGGTACGCCACATGATGATGATGATGATGCAGTGCATAACTCCATAAAAGTACAAATAGTTTTTATGTTATCAAAAACTATATGTATATACGATTTCAAAGAAAAAAAAAGAAATCGAAAGTACTTGGTGTACTTGTATAAGAAGTTTTAAAAAGAAGTATATGATTTATGATTTCAAGAAGTATAAGATGTTTTAAAGGAAGTATGTATGTATGTAAATGATATTTGAAAGAAGTACATGAAGTATTTTTTGAAGAATTATACGAAACATGCTATGTTATAAAAGCATGTAAAGTATGTTTTAAAGATAGAAGATGATGCATGTTTTATATGTATGCTATATTTTAAAAGAAGCATAAAAAGTATGATTTCCATGTTATTTGAAATAAATATGCATGGTTGCAAATAATGCATGAAAGATGTTTATGATGCATGCTTTATAATGCTTTACATGACATTATAGAGCCAAGTAGGAAAAATGCATATAGAGGCATAGTACGCTCTTTTACATATTTTTTTTACTGAGCGTAAACTCACCCTTTTACGAACATTTTTCATACAGACTATCTGAAGTAATCCCTCGCTCCCGATAGAAGAGCCTACGAGTGGATCTTGAAAGTTTACATTCGAGAGACGCTTCCCGGTTAGCATAGAAGGTATACTTATGTAATTATGCAAAGTAAGTTGTAATTCAGCTATGGTACAGTACAACTAACATTAATGTATAAAAGATGTCGGGGATTTAAGTTAGGATGATGTATGAGATCCTGTGGAAACGGATGATATATATATATGTATCATTAGTCTGTTTTGTTAAAATTGAATTATTCATATGGAGCTGTTAGATATTAAGCTTAAGAAAGAAAAGTATGATTGACATTGACAAGCAAATTTATGATTTCAAGAAGTATAAGATGTTTTAAAGGAAGTATGTATGTATGTAAATGATATTTGAAAGAAGTACATGAAGTATGTTTTGAAGAAGTATACGAAACATGCTATGTTATAAAAGCATGTAAAGTATGTTTTAAAGATAGAAGATGATGCATGTTTTATATGTATGCTATATTTTAAAAGAAGCATACAAAGTATGATTTCCATGTTATTTGAAATAAATATGCATGGTTGCAAATAATGCATGAAAGATGTTTATGATGTATGCTTTATAATGCTTTACATGACATTATAGAGCTAAGTAGGAAAAATGCATATAGAGGCATAGTACGCTCTTTTACATATTTTTCTTACTGAGCGTAAACTCACCCTTTTACGAACATTTTTCATACAGACTATCTGAAGTAATCCCTCGCTCTCGATAGAAGAGCCTACGAGTGGATCTTGAAATTTTACCTTCGAGAGACGCTTCCCGGTTAGCATAGAAGGTATACTTATGTAATTATGCAAAGTAAGTTGTAATTCAGCTATGGTACAGTACAACTAACATTAATGTATATAAGATGTCAGGGATTTAAGTTAGGATGATGTATGAGATCCTTTGGAAACGGATGATATATATATATATATATGTATCATTAGTTTGTTTTGTTAAAATTGAATTATTCATATGGAGCTGCTAGATATTAAGCTTAAGAAAGAAAAGTATGATTGACATTGACAAGCAAATCTAATCAAGTTAAGTGAAAATGGAAAAAGTGAATTGTAAATGTATGGTGACGGGGACGTCACAGAGTGGTATCAGAGCAGTTTAGATTGAGGTTTGTCAGTGTCAAGAAGTTAGAAGTAGAGTATATCCCCAATTGTACTGTATTTGTCTGAATACATATACGATGTATAACTGTTTGAAGTTATACTAAATAGCTTAACTTTGTGATTTTATCGACAGAATGAGCTTAGGTAGAAGTGGTATTGAGAAAGGAAGAGGAAGGGGTTATGTAGAACAGGCCCCAACTCAGTCTCCTCAACCATCTCCACCGCATAGCCCGAACACTAGGTTAGCGAAGATGGAGAAGCATGTGGAGAATATGACCACTATGTTTACGCAGTTTATGGCGAACTTTCCAAATGTGGTCACAAGTGTACCATTCGCTATTCCTATAGTACAGCCACCACCAGTACAGACAGAGTTACCCCCACCAGTCCCAGTTATTGAAAGGTGGAATCTCACAGCTTATTGCAGTATGACCTTAATTAAGGAATATAAGAAGTTGGATCCGCCTAAATTTAAGGGGGATAAGGACACGTTAACCGCAGTGAATTGGGTGAAGGCGATCACTAGATCCTTCCAGTATATGCTATGTTCCGAAAAGGAAAAGGTGGGTTTGGCAGTGTATCTGTTAGTGGACAATGCAGAGTATTGGTGGCAGTCCACTCGGGCCATTTTGGAGGCTCAACATGTTGAGGTTACGTGGGATAGATTTTTAGAGGCCTTTACTGAGCAGTACATCCCACGCACCGATCAGACTAGGTTGAAGATGAAATTTTTGAAATTGACTCAGGGGACAATGTCAGTTAATCAATATGAGTCGAAGTTTATTTCTCTAAGCGGATTCGATCGAGAGACCATCAGGAGTGAAGGATATAAGATATACAGATTTATAGAAGGACTGAAGTCTCCTATCAAATCCAAGTTGTAAACTATGGGTATCACTACTTATAACGAGACAGTCCGTAAGGCTCAGTTGTGTGAGCAGGACTATGAGTTTCATCATGATGATTTTCGAGCCCAAAGTAAAGGCAAAGAACCAATGAAGCGAAAGTCAAAAGGGAAAGCCTTCCGTGACAGATATCCATCTGGAAGAAGTAAGCCATATGACAGAGTTTCGATAAGTAAGCAAGTAAATTATAAGAAAATGATGATTGTTTTAATTAAATGGTTATATGGAAATATACATTGAGTTAGGAGTATTATGATGATTATGGTACAGGGAATCCTAGAGCTACTGGGATCAAGATTAATGATGATAGATCCCGACATTCAGCTAGTAGTACCGTTAGCTCACCTAAGAGTAAAAGACAAAGGTGTAAACATTGCAGAAAGTTCCACAGATCACAGCCATGTCGGTTGGCAAGTGGCGCCTGTTTCAGATGTGGTGAACAGGGACATATGATCAGGGATTGTCCCAAAAGGGACTTAAGGGCACCCGAGGAATCTGAGGAGACCCCTCAACCACAACACAAAGCCACTACTGAAGAGAAGGGAAAGACACCTATTAATTATGATGTAAATGTTGAAGATGTCTAATGTAAAAGTATGTGGTATTATCTGACTCATTGTAAATGAAGTTAATAGAAGGTATGTATGGTTATATGAAGGATTTTTGCTTACGATGTTGAGATAGTAAAGAAAAGTCCCGAACTTAATGAAATACAATAATTGATGAGAAATGATAGTTGGAATTCTGAAGTACTCTTTGGTATAAAGTTTTATGATATAAAGTGATGTGTGAAAGGAGTTTAAATAAGAATGATGATTGACTTTTATTAGTTGACTTTACTTAAATGTTTTATTCTATGAAAGCATTACTCTGAAAAGAATAAGAATTAATATGAGAGATGGATTGTCTCAACGATGGTAATTATTCCCTATAGTCGCTTCTAGGTTTCGGAACAAGACAGGTATTTTAAAGTACCTTCCTTACTCCATCCGGATCCTTAGTCGACTATAGTATCTTTCCTGGTTGATCTCTAGAGTACCATAGGGGAATAAGGACATTCATTCATTGGCATGTTTGATGCTATGGGAAGAAAATATGTTAGATATGAATTAAAAGAACTATGCTAATAGTTTAAAATGTGATCAATATATGGGTATTTAGAGAGCAAAAGTAAGAAATTATGGATAGCCATTGTGAATAAATTATGGCTATAATTCTAATTAAGATAGAAGAGATGACTCGAGTTTTCAAAGGATTGTGAAGGTGAAATTAGATCACCTAAGGAAAACCACTGTGGTGGTAAACGCTCTAAGCTGAAAGCATGAAGTAATAATAGTTGTATGATGATAAGAAAGTATGATGTACTTGAGCAATTTACAAGCCTTAAGCTAAATGTTATGCCTTCAAAGTAAAATTGGAATGATGGCTAGTATAATGATTAAGCCAGAATTGATGAACGGATCTGCTAAGTCAGCCCACTTCCTGCCCATGAAGTCTGCAGATACACTTAGTGAGTTGGCAAAATGTAGTGAAAGAAGTGTTAGACTACATGGAGTTCCAATGAGCATTTCATATGGTAGAGATTTCAGGTTCACTTCTCTTTTTAAGGAGATTAGCAAGGAACCATGGGATCTCAGTTGAAAATTTTGCACAGCTTTTCATCCGCAGGCTGATGAGTAGTCCAAGCACATGATTTAGACGCTCGAGGATATGTAAAGAGCTAGTGCTATGTATTTTAAATGCTCATGGGATGACCATCTGCCATTGACTGAGTTTAATTGTGATAATAGCTATTATTCAAGTATCGAGATGACACTATATGAACTGTTCTATGATAGAAAGTGTCAATCTCCGATTAGGTGGGAAGAAGTAGACGAGCACGAATTATTAGCTCCAAATTTAGTCGAGCAAGTCTCTGAGGATGTTAAACTAATTTGTCAAAGAATTGAGACAGCTCAGAATTGACAAAAGAGTTATATAAATGTTCAACGGAGACCACTTGAATTTTTGGTTGGGGATTCAGTGTTTGTGAAAATTTCTCCATCCAAAGGAATTATGAGATTCGGCCAAAGAAGTAAGCTTAATCCTTATTACATTGGATCATTTGAGGTCTTGGACCAAGTGAGAGATGTTACCTATAGGTTGGCATTACCTCTAGAACTATTAGGAGTACACAATGTTTTTAATGTATCTATGTTTTGAAAGTATAATCTAGATCCATCTCATGTCATTGAATATGAACCATTAGAGATTTGGGAAGGTATGAGCTATGTGGAGAAGCCAGTTCAGATTTTAGACAGAAAATATAAGGTGTTGAGGTCTAAGGTGATTCATTTAGTTAAAGTTCCCTGGCAGTATCACATTATAGAAGAAACTACATAGAAGCTAGAGAGCTTAATGAAAGAGAAGTACCCGGAACTGTTTAATACATAACTTGATTTGAATTTGGGGACCAAATTCTCTAAGGTGGGGAGAATGTGAAATCCCCCAATTTCATGTGAATTCTCTATGATTGTAAAGTAACTCGGCTTAAATGAAGTAAATAGATATGAGAATTACGAAAGGAAAATGATGTATGGAACATGGGAGAAGTAATGAGATGGAAGATTTAATAATCAAGGAAATTTAATTTATGTTATAAGAATAATTGAGGTATGAGAAAAGAATTAATATCAGAAAATTAAGTGTAATTAAAGACAAGTGTATATGGGAGAAAGAAGACCAATTAAATGAATGGTCAAATAATAATGGTTAAAAGTTAAGATGAATTGATTTAATTTGGATGAAGATGAAACAAATATCAGATTTCATAATCTGATGATGATAAAATTTATATCAAATTTTAATTGGTGTAATGAAATGTGGCTGATATGATAAGGGAAGAAGAGAATTAATGGTCAAAGAAGGGTCAAAAAGCAAAGTCAAAAGGAAACATGGCTGAGATGAGTTATGGATTTGCATGCATTTAATGCATATTGCATGAGTCACCCTCCAACCATCATCACCCCTACGGCAGTAATTCTTTCCAGCTCTCTCTCTCTCGTTCTCTCAATTTCTCCAAGCTTCCAAGTCTCCTTCCATAGCTACCTTGACAAGCTACCTTATTCCTCCATCGATCCCTTTAGCTAGTTGAACGAAAAATGATCATAGTCACTAGACTAAGTGATATCCGAAGTTTGGTAGATTGAATCCAAGTATTGAAGGAGATCTCAAAGTTTGAGATTTTGGTCACTAGCAAAAGGTAAGAGAAGAAGATGATTTGTTCAATTTCGTTCATGATATGGAGTTGTATGGAGTTGATATGATATGTGTATGTTGTTTAATTTAAGGTTTGATTTGGTATGATGATTTCAGATTTGAAGAAGTGAAAAGCTAGGGTTACGTGCCAAGTGATTTCGCGTTTCTGAAGGAATCAAGGTAAGAAATTTATGTAACGGACGTAAGGCGGCTATGTCCGCATGTTTTATAATGATTTTATGTGGTTTGGAGAGAAGCATCAGTTGATTTTGTGCAGGAAAAGATGCATTTTCGGACTTGTCTCCTAGTACCAATTAGGCTAGGGGCAGCCGACTGCCATAAAGGGAAGTCGACTGCCTAGAGACAACCAAAACGCCGTTTTTCGAAAACCAATGCAAACCAGTCGACTGCTATGTAAGCCAGTACATAGCAGTCGACTGCTAATTTCCCAGTAAACATTCTGTTTCAAACTAGTCGACTGCTATATGGGACAGTCGACTGCTATTTGCCAAAATGCATTCTGTTTCAAAACCAGTCGACTGCCTATAAGAACAGTCGACTGCTAATTTTCCAGAAGCTTTCTGTTTCAAAAACAGTCTACTGCTATATGACCAGTCGACTGCTATTTCTTAAGAAGCATTCTGTTTGAAAACCAGTCGACTGCTATATGTACCAGTCGACTACCCCAATGTATTTTCAAAGATGAAAATATCAGAATTTTAAATGAAAATAATTTCGATAAATGAAAGTATGAAGCAGCAGCCGACTGCCTTATGAGGCCAATCAACTGCCCTGTTTTGAAAAAAGGTTTTTACACCTATTTTCAGAAAGTATGAAATGTCATGGCAAGAAGCTATATGGCATATGTTTTGAGATTATGCACTTTGATGTTTCTAGTAGGGGCTCTGATCAAGTTCTAAAATAATGTATGTTATGGGCTGAGGAACCATAAGTCAGGCCTCAGTCGCTACAGAAGGACACCTGACCAATGTTAACTGTAGCCACCAACAGTTGGCCAATCTGTTTATATTCATGATTTGGCTAAGGGAGGATTGCTGGCCCTACGGGTTACGCCACATGATGATGATGATGATGCAGTGCATAACTCCATAAAAGTACAAATAGTTTTTATGTTATCAAAAACTATATGTATATACGATTTCAAAGAAAAAAAAAAGAAATCGAAAGTACTTGGTGTACTTGTATAAGAAGTTTTAAAAAGAAGTATATGATTTATGATTTCAAGAAGTATAAGATGTTTTAAAGGAAGTATGTATGTATGTAAATGATATTTGAAAGAAGTACATGAAGTATGTTTTGAAGAAGTATACGAAACATGCTATGTTATAAAAGCATGTAAAGTATGTTTTAAAGATAGAAGATGATGCATGTTTTATATGTATGCTATATTTTAAAAGAAGCATACAAAGTATGATTTCCATGTTATTTGAAATAAATATGCATGGTTGCAAATAATGCATGAAAGATGTTTATGATGCATGCTTTATAATGCTTTACATGACATTATAGAGCTAAGTAGGAAAAATGCATATAGAGGCATAGTACGCTCTTTTACATATTTTTCTTACTGAGCGTAAACTCACCCTTTTACAAACATTTTTCATAGAGACTATCTGAAGTAATCCCTCGCTCTCGAGAGAAGAGCCTACGAGTGGATCTTGAAAGTTTACCTTCGAGAGACGCTTCCCGGTTAGCATAGAAAGTATACTTATGTAATTATGCAAAGTAAGTTGTAATTCAGCTATGGTACAGTACAACTAACATTAATGTATATAAGATGTCGGGGATTTAAGTTAGGATGATGTATGAGATCCTGTGGAAACGGATGATATATATATATATATGTATCATTAGTCTCTTTTGTTAAAATTGAATTATTCATATGGAGCTGTTAGATATTAAGCTTAAGAAAGAAAAGTATGATTGACATTGACAAGCAAATCTAATCAAGTTAAGTGAAAATGGAAAAAGTGAATTGTAAATGTATGGTGACGGGGACGTCACATCACATCCTTTTATAAGTTTGAAATTACAAGTATTTGAATGCCTTAAAAGGGTATTTGAATTCCTAAAATTATTTTTTGTTTTCTAATAAGGGTTTCTCAAGATAGATATTCAAAATTTTTAGATTAATTTTGGGATTGGAAGAAATGTACATATCTATGATAACCGCAAATTTTCTATTTTTGGAAATTAATATTAAAGAAAATAGATGAGGAAATAAATAAATTATAGTAAATAAATAAAATTTATTTACGAGATTAGAATATCGTTAAAATTCTCGAAATTAAGGAAGTGAGGAAATTGAGAAATTTAAATTTGGATAAATTGGAAATAAGGAGAAGGATGAAACTATGGAAAATAATGAAGAGAGAATTTAAATTGGAGAATGGAAATCTAAATTAAACAAGAAATAAGAATGGAGAAATATAATTTGGATATTAAGAAATCCAAATTATAATAAATATAAAGGTGAATATTTATATATATTTATATAATTTGACTATAGAAATACATTTTTAAATATATTTGATATGCTTTACATATTAACATATGTGTGTGTGTATATATATATATATATATATATATATATATATACATGAAATATAGTATATATATGATAGATAGATATATACTATTTTTATCATGAAATATATACATATGTATTTATGTATACAAATAAATATATATGAAATATATATATATATATATATTATTTTAAAGTTAAAGTGTAGATATATATATATATATATATATATAATATAATAATTATAGATATAATTTTACAAATATAATTATATGAATATTCTAATTATATATGTATATAATTATATAAAGAAATAATTATATTATATATAAAAACAAAAATTAAAATTAAGACAGAAACAGGATCGGGATCCCGTTTCTGTCTCAAAACAAAGGAAAATAGAGGAGAGAAACCCGGAGAAGCTAGCCGATGCCGGCCAACCAAAGGAAGAAGAAGAAGACGTCGCAAGAGAGAGGAAGAAGAGGAGGAGGTGACCGGCGACGGGAAAGGACGAAAAGAAGAAGCGAAACGCGATGAAACATAAGGGAAAAACCGGCGGAATCTAGAGGAGAAAAGGAAAAGAGATATGGTGGTGCTGGCCGGCCCAGGCACTGCCACTGCCACCCGAACCTTGGTTGAGGTGAGGGGAAGGTGAAGGAGGCCACCGGTGAGGCCAACGACGGCAGAGGAAGGGAGAACGAAGGAGGAAGAGAAACCGAGACCCACGCCGCCAGATTTGTCGCCGTTCCGTCGATCTAGGGCAAACGGAGGGCACCGACGAGTTCGCCTTGATGTCGACCAGCTGAAGGGCACTTGAACCGCCGAAGAACCGGCCGCCGGTGAGGAAGGAGGCAGATCGGTCTGAACCGGTCTGACCAAAAAAGAAAAAGGAAAAGGAAAAAGAAAAAGAAAAAGAAAAGAAAGAGAAAAAGAAAAGAAAAGAGGAAAAGAAGAAATGAGAGAGAAAAAAGAGAATTTCGGGGATTCGGAAGATTCTCGGGAATTCGGCAACCCGGAAACTTACGGAAATTTAGTAAGAAATTTTCGAAAATTAATTTTCAGTAAAATTTAATAAATTATGGAAAAATTCTAAAATTTAGAATTTTAATTTCCAGAAATTATTCTCAGCGATTGAGATGAGGAATCGGGAGAGATGGAGTTCGGGCGCGATCGATAAGAGGAAGTCGTCGACCCGAGAAAAGGTAAGGGATGCATGTGCAGCACTGTAGGAATATTCAGTCTACATGTTTTAATTCAAAATATTTTACGGAAACATTTTATGAAATTATTATGATGGATAATTTGTTGGGATTTGGAATGAAGTACTGGCTGGAAATTATAAACTATATTTTCCATGCAGAAGGCTAGCCAATCGGTAGCCATTATACTGCCGAAAAATTATCGAAAAATTCTCGAAAATTATTGAAAATCATAATAAATGATTTTATTTCACGAGAAATGATTTCCAACCATGAAAAAATCGAGAAATTGATTATTTTTCATAAAACATGAATATATGGAGTTCTATTTTTAAAATATTCATGTTTTCAAATTTGGTGATAATGAGAACACCGAAAATTCTCTCGATATGTGAACTACATGTGACATGAAAGGGAAGATGAAAGGAAATAAAGTGAATATTTTATAAATGCTTTCTAAATATTCACTAAATGATTTATAAAACCTTGATGGTTTTAATGATGAAACTATTATTTTTATAAATTCCATAAAGGTTTACTAATGATGAAAAACCCTGTTTTGAGACTAGTTGGCACCTTATCATGCTGATATGTGATATGTGATATGTAGTCCCGGCCGACACCTTATCAGTGATCCGTCGAGGACAATTATAGGCTATGGCCATAGATCTGACATGATTATTTTATACTCTGCGAGGTTTATAGCATGATATGAGTAACGACCCAGTGGACGGGCTGGGCGTGCCTTAGTCTCCATATATGAAAATGTTTTACATGATATATGATAAATCAAATGAAAGTGATTTACAGCATTTTACAAAATGCTTATTTCAGTACTGATTTTAGTATTAGAGATGATTTTCAAATGATATGTAATATGAACATGTGTTAGCTTTAAATTGACATATGTATTTTGAAATGACAAAAACTTAAGTAAGCTTTAATGTTTTAATTCATATTGTAAATTTACCTTATCACACATGATTTTCTCAATACATTTTAAGTGATCATATCAAACATTAAGACCATGATTTAAAGATGCATATTCTTATTGGTCTTAACACTTTATAAATGTTTTGAATATTTTATAAAATCACTTGATGATTTCTTGGACAATATTTTCATTTGAGAAAGTCAAGAAAAACTCCCTTAAAGCTTATAAATGTTTTGGGTTAATTAGGATCAAAGGTCATATCATTTCTAACCCAAAAGTGCAGGAAAAATGCCCTCTGGAAGAAAAGGATCGATCCCCACTGTAGAAGGATCGATCCCTTTTTGGCAGAAAGTCTTCCCAAGGTTCTGAAGCCCAGAATCAACATTCTGGACAAAAGGGATCGATCCCCTATGGAAAGGGATCGATCCCTTTGCCCGAAAATAGCCTATAACGGCTAGTTTTGTGAGATACAACGGTCATATTCAATCTTGGCTCCACCTAACGGATAGAATACATCCAAGGGACTATAAATAAAGGCTTAGAAGCTAAAGAAAAGAAGAGGAACTACTCAATCAACTCCAACACTCATTTTCCTCAAATCCTCAATCCTCAACAACAATTCAAGAGCTAGAATTCAATATCTTCTATCACTTTCGTATTCTTTGTATAGAAAAGCACAAATATTGTATAGGCTTTTCATTGTGCTTAATTTCTGTAATCACTTGCCTATCTAGAGGCTTTCCTTGATTACTCATTTGTAAACTCATTTCATTCCTTGTAAAGGGGAGGTTTCTCTTGAGCCTTGAAAAAGAGGGAGGTTACTCTTGAGCCTAGGAAAAAGAGGGAGGTTACTCTTGAGCCTAGAAAAGAGAGAGGTTTCTCTTGAGCCTTGAAAAGAGGGAGTGTAACAAATTCAAGGATAGTGAATTTGGGAAAATCCTTGGGAGCGTATCAAGGTAGAGGACGTAGGCAAGGTTGCCGAACCTCTATAAATCACTTGTGTACATTTCTCTATCCTTTCTCTCTTTACTTTCTTGCAATTATATTTGTGTTTATTGCATTGAATTTATATTGTATAATTGCCTAGCTAAGAGAACTTAGAAAACACTCAAATAGGCTAGAGAATTTAGAGAAACCGAAAAACGAGTTTAAGGTTAGTTAAAAACCGATTCACCCCCCCTCTCGGTATAGCCTATAAGAGCCAACAATTGGTATCAGAGCTTGGTCTCGAGATTGAATTAGACTAACCTCTATCGAGCTAAACGATCTTAAATGGCTCACTTGAATATAAGCACACCCTTAGGAGAAGAAGGACACTCATTAGTTAGACCTCCACTCTTCAATGGTGAGAATTACTCTTATTGGAAAATTAGGATGATGTTATTTGTGCAATCCAATGACTATGAAGTGTGGAGAGTAATAGTTAATGGCCCTAGAATCCTAATAAAGAAAGTAGATGGAAAGGATGTCCCTAAGAGTGAAGATGAGTGGGACACCAATGACATGAGATTGGCACAATTGAATGCCAAGGCTATGCACACCCTCTTTTGTGCATTAGGTCCCAATGAGTACAATAGAGTCTCCCTATGTGAAAATGCTAAGCAAATATGGGACAAACTAGCCATCACACATGAAGGGACCAATCAAGTTAGAGAGACTAAGGTAGGAATGCTCACACATGATTATGAGCTTTTTAGAATGAAAGAAAATGAGTCCATGAGTGATATGTACACTAGATTTAATGACATAATCAATGGACTTAAGGCATTAGGCAAGACCTATTCCAATGTAGAAATGGTGAAGAAAATCTTGAATAGCTTGCCACAATCATGGGAGGCAAAGGTAACTGCAATAGAAGAGTCTAAGGATCCAAATACCTTGTCTCTAGATGAGCTTATGGGCTCCCTACTTACATATGAGATGAAATTGAAAAGAAATGAAGTGCCTTCAAAGAAAGTAGGGGTAGCACTTAAGTCTTCCACTCATGAGGTTATTGAAGATGATAGTGATGAGAGTGGAAATGAGGAAGAAAAAGAAATGGCAATGTTTGCCAAAAGATTTAATAGGTTCATGAGAATGAAAGAAAAAGAAAATAATAGGAGACATCAAAGAGGGGAGTCAAGTAGGAGAGAAAAGGATAGAAAACCTAAGAAGAAAGCATTTGTGGCTGCATGGAGCGATAGTGATAGCTCCGATGATGAAAACATAGATGATGAGGTAGCCTACACATGCTTTATGGCTATTAGTGATGATGAGGCTAGTTGTAGTTCTAGTGAAGATGATGATTATACATTTGATGAACTACAAAATGCTTTTAATGAATTAGCTAATGATTTTCAATGCATGAACTCCAAATATAAGAAAATCATTGCTAAATTGAAAATAGAAAATGAAATGCTATTAAATGTCAAACTTGAATTTGAGAAGAAGTTAGAAGAAGCAAATCTAGAAATAAATGAGTTGAATAAAAAGAACTTAAATTTGCATAACTCATTTACTAGGTTCTATATGGGTCAACAAAAATTAGATCATATGTTAGAGACCCAAAGAGCTTTCTTTGATAAAGATGGGTTAGGTTATAATGCAATACAAAAGAAACTCATCTAAAGAATTTCCTTGTGAGCAAAAATACTATGCATGATCTATCTCTTACATGTTCACTATGCAATAGGATTGGCCACACCTCACAAGCATGCACTTATAGAAAAACTACATTTAGAGGAAGAGTGGTTAGAAAAATGTGGGTGCCAAAGCATGCTATAAACAATGATGAATTATGATTGAAATGGATCCCAAAAGGATCAAAAATTATTTGTACTAACTCTCATGAACCCGAGAAAGTTTGGGTACCAAAGCATGCTTAAATTTGTGTGTTGTAGGAGTGTTAGAGCATGGGAATACAATGGAACAATGGAGTCTAAATGCTCAACACATCCTCATGGAGTTTGCTTGTGCCAATGAGAAAAAGAAAAAGGTTGAGGATCCAACACAACAATTCTTCAAAGGATAGCTCGAGGTGGACTCAACTATTCAAGGCAAAGCATTCTCTAGCAAAGGAGTTTTGTAAGCTTAAATCCTATCTCTTCAAAACTCATTTTTGCTAAAATTATTTATATGTTATATTGAGGCACTTGGTTGATGATTCTTGATGCATTATAAGTAGAATGATTGAGCAAAAGGCATGTTGAATGATTGTTGATTGGTTGATGGATAGTTCTTGAGGCATTGGATTATTGAATGAAAGGCATGGTGTATGATTTTGAAAAGATTATTGAATTTCTGTAGTTTGAGCAAGTTTGATATGTCTAGATAATATATTTAGTTGCTCAAAAGCTGTCAAATATGTCATTTATGCAAAATGCCTTGTCATGAGCCTTAATGAAGAATATGTATGTTGGAAATCATGGCATAATGTTCACAAGTATGATGATTTGATGTTATATGTGCTTAAAATCTATGTGAACAAGTTTGTTTTGGCATACTTGTGGTTTCCAAAGTTTTGGTTTTGACAAAATATGCATAATGCTTAAAATGACCCACTTTGAGGCCAAAAATGCATTTTATTGTGTAAATTCTTCCAAAATTGCAAAATCTTTTGTAAAATGGCTTTTCATTCAGATTTTTCATTCATACAAGTCCAAAATCATGTTTTACAAATGTTTAAACCCTTACTTGGACTTAAATTACTCAAAAACGAAGTTTTGGTACCTCACAAGTCCAATTTTCTGTCAAAACAACTGCAGAATTTGCAAGAAACATATGAGGGATCGATCCCCACTGTAATAGGATCGATCCCCCCAGGCCAGAAAAGGCACTCCTGCATGTTTTCAACCGTAATTGAGAAGAACTCTTCATTGTTTTGATATTTTCTCTCTTCTCAACTTAAAATTCATTGTTTTTAACTTCTTTTTGATGATCTTTAATGTATGAAAATTCATTTTCCATTGATATCATGCCTCAACTTCATCAATTAATATCATTTCCAACAAATGGTATCACTTTCGACAATCAATACTAGTTTTCTTGAGCTCACAAGTGCAAAATCATTTTTCTTGTTGAAAACATTCATGAATCTTGAAATAATCTTGAAATATATTTTCAATGAATATTTAAACATAATTTTTGAGATTTATTTCAATGATTTGTATATATATTTGAGAATTTGATGAACTTGTGCATAATGAGTGTTTTTCATATCTTTTGTTCATCTTAGTCAAGCAT
Organism: Heritiera fomes; assembly: GCA_032173925.1. NCBI lineage: Eukaryota > Viridiplantae > Streptophyta > Magnoliopsida > Malvales > Malvaceae > Heritiera > Heritiera fomes. The sequence goes on along the minus strand of JAPDPM010000001.1, from coordinate 17,912,841 downwards.
GCTTATAAGATTATATTTATTAGCTTGACTCAACTACTCCACTATAGGTTACATGATAATTATACATCTAGTGGAAGAATAATTAAAACTTGACCTTAAGGATTGATTTGAAATGTAAATTCAACAATTGGTAATAGTCATTGGCCTATAATTTGTGATGGTAAATGGATCCTAAATGTTAAATGCATGAAACTTTATCATCCTTGTACTTAAAGAACTAAGGTCTTAATGACAACACCAACATTCAAAGATAAATGCAAACTTGAACAAACTTGATATCCATGCATTTATTATTTGAATATTTCCTTGCTCATAATTGGTTAAGGACTTGAATTAGAAAATGAGCATAGGATTTGTGTGCTTGAAACCATGGAAGAAAATGTGTTTGCTTGAATTCCTTGATGTTTTGAATCTTCCATATGGTATCAATTTGTGAATATGAATATGGATTAATACGTTATGATAGTGTGCTAATGATTAATTAATCCATATGCATATTTGATGATGTGTGTTGTGTTCTTGCATATTTGAATGATTATTTTCTTGACATGAACACACTACACATAAATATTGGATTCATGCAAAATGCCTAAGTCAACCATTAGTAACAATTGGTATTTAGATTGAAATAACAATTAGTATCATTGGAAACCATATTTTCAATAATTGGTAAGCCAAAACTAAATTGCCAATTGGTTTGAGCTTTAAATTGACAACACTTCTCATGCTCCTTGGATTGAAATGACAAATAGAGAAGAATTCTCTTAGGATACTTTTGCATGAAACTCTTGTGTGCTAGAATTTGTAGTTAATTGCTATATGTTTTGAATCTATGCACACTCTTGCTTGAACATGATTTATGAGCACATGCATATGATATGTTATCTAATTTTAGCTCATAATCATGATGTATTGACATGCACCTTAATTGGACCTTAGCGAACAATTGATATACTTAGGTGCTTGATAGGATTAAAATGAGCAAGTCACAGACCTTAATAGATATTTATACACAACTTGCTTCATTATTTACCAATTGGAACCTTCTTGCAAAATTACTTATCAACAATTGGTATCAAAATTATTTATAAACAGTTGGTATAGGAAAATAAACCTTGTCCTTTGCATGCCTAAACATTTCATACTCTTTATGGACATTGTCTTATGAATTTGTGCTATGAGTCCCATGTACTAACATGTTTCTTGTTGGCTGGAGCATTTTTATTTGTTCTCACATAGCCATGATTTTAGGGGGAGCATATTTTTTATTATTTTTCCTTCTTTTTGCTATGACAAAAAGGGGGAGAGATAGATATAGGGAGAGATATTAAGGGGGAGAGATAATGAGGGAAAATTCATTTTCAAAACCCATGCTTATATTAAGGGGGAGTATTTTATCAAAGAATTTTCAAAGCAAATTTACATTAAGTTTTGTCATATCAAAAAGGGGGAGATTGTTAGCTTTAAATTGACATATGTATTTTGAAATGACAAAAACTTAAGTAAGCTTTAATGTTTTAATTCATATTGTAAATTTGCCTTATCACACATGATTTTCTCAATACATTTTAAGTGATCATATCAAACATTACGACCATGATTTAATGATGCATATTCTTATTGGTCTTAACACTTTATAAATGTTTTGAATATTTTAGAAAATCACTTGATGATTTCTTGGACAATATTTTCATTTGAGAAAGTCAAGAAAAACTCTCTTAAAGCTTATAAATGTTTTGGGTTAATTAGGATCAAAGGTCATATCATTTCTAACCCAAAAGTGCAGGAAAAATGCCCTCTGGAAGAAAAAGATCGATCCCCACTGTAGAAGGATCGATCCCTTTTTGGCAGAAAGTCTTCCCAAGGTCCCTGAAGCCCAGAATCAACATTCTGGACAAAAGGGATCGATCCCCTATGGAAAGGGATCGATCCCTTTGCCCGAAAATAGCCTATAACGGCTAGTTTTGTGAGATACAACGGTCATATTCAATCTTGGCTCCACCCAACGGCTAGAATACATCCAAGGGACTATAAATAAAGGCTTAGAAGCTAAAGAAAAGAAGAGGAACTACTCAATCAACTCCCACACTCATTTTCCTCAAATCCTCAAGCCTCAACAACAATTCAAGAGCTAGAATTCAATATCTTCTATCACTCTCATATTCCTTGTATAGAAAAGCACAAATATTGTATAGGCTTTTCATTGTGCTTAATTTCTGTAATCACTTGCCTATCTAGAGGCTTTCCTTGATTACTCATTTGTAAACTCATTTCATTCCTTGTAAAGGGGAGGTTTCTCTTGAGCCTTGAAAAAGAGGGAGGTTACTCTTGAGCCTAGGAAAAAGAGGGAGGTTACTCTTGAGCCTAGAAAAGAGAGAGGTTACTCTTGAGCCTAGAAAAGAGAGAGGTTTCTCTTGAGCCTTGAAAAGAGGGAGTGTAACAAATTCAAGGATAGTGAATTTGGGAAAATCCTTGGGAGCGTATCAAGGTAGAGGACGTAGGCAAGGTTGCCGAACCTCTATAAATCACTTGTGTACATTTCTCTATCCTTTCTCTCTTTACTTTCTTGCAATTATATTTGTGTTTATTGCATTGAATTTATATTGAATAATTGCCTAGCTAAGAGAACTTAGAAAATACTCAAATAGGCTAGAGAATTTAGAGAAACCGAAAAACGAGCTTAAGGTTTGTTAAAAACCGATTCACCCCCCTCTCGGTATAGCCTATAAGAGCCAACAACATGTGATATGTTTTCGAATGGAAAAAGGAGGAAATTAAATCTAATATTCTTAGTTTAATTTTAAATTGAATATTAGATTTAAATGATTTATATGTTATATGAAAAGGGTTTAATAGCTTATTTTGCTATTTTAAGGTACTGTACTAATTATGATTGTACAATAAAACATGAAATGAGTTTTAAAGGAAAATAATGATGATTTAACTAATATTCTTTTCAAAGAAAATATGAATATTAGTTATTCTATTTAAATGCTTTATTTCATAAAAGCATTATTTTGAAAAAGAATATGAAAATGTTGCGAAATAAAAAGGAAAGGATTTAAATTTCAAAACAAGAATGAAAATTACTCTCTATAGTCGCTTCTAGGTTCCGGGACAAGATAGGTATTTCAAAATACCTACCTTACTCCATCCGGATCCCTAGCCGACTGTAGTTTCCTTCCTACATGCGACCCTAGAGCCCATAGGAAAAAATGAAAAAGTTTTTCAGCATATAGATAGCTGAGTATCAAGTGAGGCATATAATTCCCTTACTGAGCCGTGGTTTGCTCACCCCTTAATTTTAACATTTCAGGTTTTCGAAGACTGAGAGTCTGACACCCAAAGGATTTTGGCTGCGCATTTGGGGACGATGCGACAGCTTGATTTATTTAATAAGGTATGATCATTTATTTTCTGTATTGAGACTTACTTACGGTACTGCTTCTTTATGAATTAAGATAGGGGATGTAATTTATATTATAAATTTAATATGAAATTGTTTATATGTAAAGGAAAAGTAAAGTATCGCAGACAGCCCAACCAAATAAGAGGTATAGAATAAGGTGAAAAATAGGTTCACGGGCTGTGACAGATTTAATGGTATCAGAGCAGGGTTGGCTTGATGTTTGTCGATACTTTTGGAAAGAAAATGTGTCAAAAAAGGTTGATATCCCCTGTAGTACTGTGTAGTCTAAATACATAGGGAAAATAAATGATTGTAAATTGAGTTAAGTGTTTAGAAGGGTGTGAGAATTATGAACTAAAGATGTTGAAAAGGGAAAATGGCTCAGGAATGTTAACTGAAATGGTGATCTTATAATCTAAATGAAGGTCGGTTCGTAAGGAACAGAAATGGACTCGGTGAGGATCCCACTAGTACTTTTCTGTCCGGATCGAACTGAGACCTGAAAGTGATGATATAAAGGAGGGGAATGAAATATCATCATTAAATGGACTTTAAGATCATTGATTGAAGGTATTTTGAGGAGAGAGAATATTTTTGACCAAAAATGACCAAAATACCCATGCCTCCAAAATTTTACCGGGAGTCAAAATAGACCAACAGAAGTTGAAATTGATTGATTTGACAGAGAAATTGATGATGTAAAGCTGCATTTCATGCAAAATAATTCAATTATGGATCCTAGTGGACTTCTCTGTCGAAATCGAACAAGATCTTAAAATGTTGATAGTGGTACTAGAAAGGGGTACTATTAGCAAATTGATAATAAGATTACTGATTTAAATGTATAATGCGGAGAAAGAAAAAATATGAAATGACGAAAATGCCCCTATGTGGAATTATGTTTTGAATTGTGATAAATCAAGTCGATTTTGAACTTATTGATAGTAATGGAGTTATTGAGGGTATAAAGGACATAATATGAGTATAACAATCTCGATTATAAATTTCACTACACTTGAAGTGCTGATGTGACCCGAATGGTTATAGGGAAGTCATACGATGAGCAACTCTATTATTGATTTTTTAGGGTCTGAATTAAAAAGTGTATTAACGGGATATGATTACGGGATCATGGGATATGATGAAAATTAATATGATTACATATGATGAATAAGACAGAGATCAGTACAGAGGATGTAATCCATAGCAGTACGGTTAATTTCGGTTCTATATTGTTATTCTAGTTTCTGAAGTATTTAATGGATATTTATAGAACCGGAATATTTTGGAAATATGTTTTACGGGATAATGTATTGTATAGAGTATATGAAATTTGAGTATATGCATAAGGACAGTAAGTGATGATAAAAGATGAGGAAGACAACAGCTAACCTGAATTATTAAATGAAAATGATTTTAAAATGAATTTCAATAATAAATCGGTTAGCTGTGAAAGGTGTTAATCAACGATTACACTCGATACAGCATACTAAATCAAGAAAATCGATATGCTGTGAAGTATGAGGAAATAAGTGAACCAAGGCGGAGTAGGTATTAAAATGATTTAAACATTAAATGTCTTTGCCTTGAGGTTATGCAGTGAAATGATGGGACATAGAGATGAAATGTCCAAAATGATAAGAGATGTGTGATTTAAGAAAGTATCGGATGAGATTCCCGCTAAATTTTCAGAGTAACATAGATTGAGAGATCGGGTTAATATCCACTCGATTATGGATACAGACATTTATTTTAAGCTTATATCGGAGAACATAGAAGAATCCGAAAAGCTTAAGAAAATAATTTTGGAAAATATTGTGAATAATGAAATTCACATGTATTGATGTAAAGGATGGAAATACAAATGATGTGATTGAGGATGAATTAAATGGCGAACTAAATTCCTATTATACACTAAAGTTCTTATTAAGAACAAATAATCAATTCTATGGAAGTGATGCCTTATTTGATTTAATCGGAGATGTACAAGGACCTTATAAGATCAATCTTTGTACAAGGCATCACTAGACGAAAAGTTGGAAATTGATGATCATAAGATGATAATGATTAGAACTCGATATAATTTTTACGAGTTCCTATTGAGGTTTACAGGATCAACGAAATACCTTGTGAGGCATATGAGCCTAATAAATGAGGCAACCATATATGAATAATATGATGAGATAGCGATACGGTCTAAGACATCAATGGAAAACGAGCAGCATAGTGGTATAACCCTGCAGACTCTTAAAGACAGTGAGTTATATGTTAAGTATGGCAAATAAAGGATTTAGCTAGACAGTATCTCTTTCTAAGATATATGATCTCAAATGACAGAATGACGGTGAATCTGTTTATGACTGAAAGATGGTGATTGAGAGACAAAATGTATTGGGTCTAGTTAAATATTGTTTCCAGTCTATAGAAAAGTTCTGGGTTAGCTGCTCTACAAATGTGACTGATAAGTAAATAAGTTTAAGTTGATGGATGAATAAACATAAAGATGATATGTAAAAGGTTAAAGGAATTTAACAGTGGAATATTTTACCACTAATGAAAAGTGACTGAAATAATGATGAAGGAAAAGATGAATATGTCATAAGAGGAAAGTACATGATGAAAAGGGAACACAAATATGAAATAGTTCCCGAATTTAAAACTAAAAGTGATTTTGTGGTTATCACATGATTATGGTTAAATGTAAGATCGAGCCAACTCGATAGAGGAAAAGTAATTATACTCAAAGAAGTAAAGAGGTGATTTACATTTTACTACCAGTTATGTAAATGAAACAAAAAGGATATATATATATATATACATATAGACTACCTCGAAATGATGGAAATAATGGATTTATATGGATAATGAGACGATTAAATTGATAATTATAGATTCAATGATGAAGTTAAATAATGAGAAGATTAAATTATAATTTGATTATGCCATAATGGAATCTAAATTATCAAAAGATTATATTCTCAGGTATATTCTAAAACCTAAGTGACATAGAGTATACCATAAGAATAAGAGATGTAATGATGAGATTACATGGAAGTAGATATGGGGAGAAAATGATTGTCTCCTGATTCAATTATGGTAAAAGGTGGTAAATAGTAAAGTCTGCAAATAAACTGCAGCAGTTGATGAAATAAATATGAAAAGAGTATTGAGGATAATAATGAAGAATCTAAAAGAGATATGATAATATAGAAGTGATTATAGATTGATAGTCTAATGAAATCACTCCTCCATTATCAAACTCTTAGATTCTTTAGTGCCATAGTTGAAATATGATTATAAAATGATGAGAATGTATGTGAAGTTCCAGTGAGCTCTATATGTGATGGGAATCTCTGAGTAGCTATATGTTATGGGAAATAGCAAAAGGCTTTGAGATTCCAAATTTATAGACAGCACCGCCTCGTACATGATGTAAAAATGTTTGAGCGTAATACAGAAACGCTTGATGATATGTTGAGTGAGCGGATGCACGAGATGTGAAAGCTACTAGACCATTACATACTATTGATTTAAATCAGTAAATGATAATTATCGAAATGTATCGACTTGGCACCAAATAAGGAAGATGGATGATGAATAATATGAATCATATGTGATATAAAAAGGAGTGGAAATGGATAACTCCCAATTGATAAGAAATTTAAGGGAGTATAAGTATATGATGAGAAATGATATATAGAGGTATAAAAGGCGATTATGATCTTAAAGGTATACTGGCAGTATAATACGGAAGATGTTCAAAAGGTCAAGAATGATAAGTATACAGGATGCTACCACCTTTTGAATTAAGTTAAATTCGGAGGATCGAATTTCTTAAGGTGGGGAGAATGTGATAACCGCAAATTTTCTATTTTTGGAAATTAATATTAAAGAAAATAGACGAGGAAATAAATAAATTAAAGTAAATAAATAAAATTAATTTACAAGATGGGAATATCGTTAAAATTCTCGAAATTAAGGAAGTGAGGAAGTTGAGGAATTTAAATTTGGATAAATTGGAAATAAGGAGAAAGATGAAACTATGGAAAATAATGAAGAGAGAATTTAAATTGGAGAATGGAAATCCAAATTAAATAAGAAATAAGAATGGAGAAATATAATTTGGATATTAAAAAATCCAAATTATAATAAATACAAAGGTGAGTATTTATATATATTTATATAATTTGACTATATAAATACATTTTTAAATATATTTTATATGCTCTCAATAATTACATATGTATATATATATATATATATATATATATATATATATATATATATGAAATATAGTATATATATGAAAGATAGATATATACTATTTTTATCGTGAAATAAATACATATGTATTTTTGCATACAAATAAATATATATGATATATATATATATATATTATTTTAAAGTTAAAGTGTAGATATATATATATATAATATAATAATTACAGATATAATTTTACAAATATAATTATATTAATATTCTAATTATATATGTATATAATTATATAAAGAAATAATTATATTATATATATAAAAAATTAAAATTAAGACAGAAACAAGATCGGGACTCCGTGTCACAGCCCGTGACCTTATTTTTCACCTTATTCTATACATCTTATTTGGTTGGGCTGTCTGCGTTATTTTACTTTTCTTTTACATATAAACAATTTCATATTAAATTATAATATGAATTACATCCCCTATTTTAATCTATAAGGTAGTAGTACTGTAGATAAGTCTAAATACAGAAAATAAATGATCGTACCTTATGTAATAAATCAAGCTGTCACATCGTCCCCAAATGCACAGCCGAAGTCCTTTAGACGTCAGACTCTTAGTCCTCGAAAACCTGAAATATTAATATTAAGGGGTGAGCAAACCACGGCTCAGTAAGGGAATTATATGCATACTTGATATTCAGCTTTCTATATGCTGAAAATCTTTTTCATTTTTTCCTATGGGGCTCTAAGCTCGCATGTAGGAAGGATACTACAGTCGGCTAGGGATCCGGATGGAGTAAGGTAGGTATTTTGAAATACCTATCTTGTCCCGGAACCTAGAAGCAACTGTAGAGAGTAATTTTATTTTCGTTTGGAATGTAAATCCTTTTACTTTTTATTTCATAACATTTTCATATTCTTTTCAAAATACTGCTTTTAAGAAATAAAGCATTTAAATAAAATTACTAATATTCATATATGCTTTGAAAAGAATATTAGTTAAATCATCATCATCATTTTCCTTTAAAACTCATTTCATGTTTTACTGTACAATCATAATTAGTACAGTACTTTAAAATAGCAAAATAAGCTATTAAACCCTTTTCGTATAACATATAAATCATTTAAATCTAATATTCAATTTAAAATTTAAATAAGAATATTAGATTTACTTTCTTCCCTTTTTCCTTTTGAAAACATATCACATGTTCATATTACATATCATATGAAAGTCATCTCGTAGTACTAAAATCAGTACTGAAATAAGCATTTTGTAAAATGCTGTAAATCACGTTCATTTGATTTATCACATATCATGTAAAACATTTTCATTTCACATATCACATATCATGTAAAAAAACATTTTCATTTAAAACATATCATATATGGAGACTTAGGCACGCACGCCCAGCCCGTCCACTGGGTTGTTACTCATATCATGCTATAGACCCCGAAGGGTATAAATAATCATGTCAGATCTATGGCCATAGTCTATAATTGTCCTCGACGGATCACTGATCAGGTGTCGGCCAGGACTACATATCACATATCACATATCACATATTACATGTCACATATCACATGTCACATATCACATATCACATATCAGCATGATAGGATGCCAACTAGTCTCAAAACCGTATTTTTCATCATCAATAAACCTTTATGGAATTTATAAAAATATATATACTTTCATAATTTGAAACCATAAAGGTTAGAAAAAACCATTTAGTGAATATTTATAAAAATATATATAAAAATATTCACTTTATCTCTTTTCATATTTCATCTCGTATTTCGTGAAATTTACATATCAAGAGAATTTTCGGTGATTTCATTATCACCATTCTCAAGAAGATTTTCAGTGATTTCATTATCACCATTCTTGAAAACATGAATATTTTAAAATCACTTTCATTTTATTCATGTTTTTATGGAAAATATTCATTTTCTCGATTTTCGTGGTTGAAAATCATTTTTCGTGAAATAAAATCATTTATTATGATTTTATAAATTTTCTAGAAATTTTCGATAATTTTTCGGCAGTATAACGGCTGCCGATTGGCTAGCCTTTTGCATGGAAAATACAGTTTATAATTTCAACTGGTAATTCACCACAATTTTCCAACCAATCATTCATCGCAATAATTTCATAAAATATATTTATAAAATATTTCATAATTAAAATAATGCAGACTGAATATCCTTATAGTGCTGCATATGCATCCTTTACCTGTTCCGGGTCGGCGACTTCCTCTTACCGGTCGCGCCCGTACTCCATCTCTTCTGATTCCTCATCTCGATCACCGAGAATAATTTCTGGAATTTAAATTCTAAATTTTAGAATTTTCATAAATAATTAATTTAATTTTACTCGAATTTAATTTTCCAGAATTCTTACAGAAATTCAGTAATTCCAGAGTTACCGAATTTTCGGGAATTTTTCCGAATTCCCGAAATTCTCTTTTTTCTTCTTTTTTTTCATTTTTCCTCTTTCTTTTCTTTTTCTTTTTCTTTTTCCTTTCCTTTTCTTCCAACCGGACCGGTCAGACCGGTCAGTGTCTTTCCTCGCCGGTGGCCGGTTCTCCGGCGGTTCACTGGCTCCTCAGCTGGCCGACGGCACGACGAAGCTACCAGTGCCCTCTGTTTGCCCTGGATCGACGACACGGCGGCGGATCGAGTCGATTTTCCTTCGGTTTCTTCCGCCTCTTAGCCGGCCTTCCTCAACCGTTCACAGCGCCTCTGGTGGCCTCCATCGTCTTCCTCTCCCTCCAATGGTGCTTCGGTGGCAATGGCGGTGCCTGGATCGACCGGCACCGCCGTCTGCCATTTTTCTTTTCCTTTCCGGCTTCGTCGGTTTTTCGCTTCTGTTTCACCGCGTTTCGCTTCTTCTTTTCATCCTTTCCCGTCGCCGGTTGCCTCCTCCTCTTCTTCCTCTCGCCGGCAACGTCTTCTTCTTCTTCCTTTGGCCGGCCGGTCGACGGTGGCCAGCCTCCCTCTCACGTCTTCCCTCTGTGTTTATTTACTGGGTTTTGAGACAGAAACGGGGTCTCGATCCCGTTTCTGTTTTAAATTTTTCTTCTTTTTTTTTATAATTATTTCTTTTATATATATAATTATAGATATATATATACATATTATATAACTCATTTATATATATATATATATATATATCTATGCACATCACTTTAACATAAAATAATATATATTTCATATATATTATTTATATTTATTTATATACATAATCGTATATAAAAATATACACATTTATTTGTTTAATATAAAATGGTATATATTCATTTATAATATATATATACTATATTTCAAATACATACATATGTATTTATATAAAAATATCTGCAAATATATTTATATAATCTAATTATATAAATATATTCTTATACGCATTTTATTCTATTAAATTTGATTTCTTAATATCCAATTATTTTCTGCTTTTCATTTCCTATTTAATTTGGATTTCCTTTTTATCCAAATTAAATTTCCTTCTTCATTTCTTATTCCAATTTAATTTTCCTTTTCATTTCTTATTTAATTTGGATTTCAATTATCCAAATTAATTTCCTCAACTTCATCACTTCCTTAATTTCGGGAATTTCAACGATATTCCCTTCTCTTAAATAAATTTTATTTATTTACTTTAATTTATCTATTTGCATTTAAATTAAATTTTCGAATTAATAATATCAAAATTCAAAAATTCGCGGTTATCACACTCCGTTTCTGTCTCAAAACAAAGGAAAACAGAGGAGAGGAACCCAGAGAAGCCGGCCGACCAAAGGAAGAAGAAAAAGACGTCACCGGCGAGAGGAAGAAGAGGAGGAGGCCACCAGCGACGGGAAAGGACGGAAAGAAGAAGCGAAACGCGGTGAAACAGAAAGGAAAAACCGGTTGAATCGAGAGGAGAAAAGGAAAAGAGATACGACGGTGCCGGCCGGCCCAGGTACCGCGACTGCCACTCGAACCTTGGCGGAGGTGAGGGGAAGGTGAAGGAGGCCACCAGTGAGGCCAACAACGACGGAGGAATGGAGAATGAAGGAGGAGGAGAAACCGAGACCCACGCCACCAGATCCGTCACTGTGCTGCCGATCTAGGGCAAACGGAGGGCACCGGCTACTTTGCCTTGACGTCGACCAGCTGAAGGGCACCTGAGCTGCCGGAAAACCAACCGTCGGTGAGGAACTGACGAGGAAGGAGGCAGACCGGTCTGAACTGGTCTGACCAGAAAAGAAAAAGGAAAAAGAAAAAGAAGAAGAAAAAGAAAAAGAAAAAGAAAAAGAAAAGAAAGAGAAAAAGAAAAGAAAAGAGGAAAAGAAGAAATGAGAGAGAAAAAGGAGAATTTCGAGAATTCAAGATATTATCGGGAATTCGGCAACCCAAAAACTTACGAAAATTCGATAAGAAATTTTCAAAAATTAATTTTCAGTAAAATTTAATAAATTATGGAAAAATTCTAAAATTTAGAATTTTAATTTCAAGAAATTATTCTCGGCGATTGAGATGAGGAATCGGGAGAGATGGAGTACGGGCGCGATCGATAAGAGGAAGTCGCCGACCCGGGAAAAGGTAAGGGATGCATGTGCAACACTGTAGGGATACTTATTCTGCATGTTTTAATTCGAAATATTTTACGGAAACATTTTATGAAATTATTATGATGGATGATTTATTGGGATTTGGAATGAAGTATTGGTTGGAAATTATAAACTATATTTTTCGTGCAGGAGGCTAGCTAATCGGCAGCGATTGTACTGTCGAAAAATTATCGAAATTTTTTTGAAAATTACTGAAAATCATAATAAATGATTTTATTTCACGAGAAATGATTTTCAACCATGAAAAATCGAGAAATTGATTATTTTTCATAAAACATGAATATATGGAGTTCTATTTTTAAAATATTCATGTTTTCAAATTTGTTGATAATGAGATCACCGAAAATTTTCTCGATATGTGAATTGCAGTGACATGAAAGGGAAGATGAAAGGAAATAAAGTGAATATTTTATAAATGCTTTCTAAATATTCACTAAATGATTTATAAGACCTTGATGGTTTTAATGATGAAATTATTATTTTTATAAATTCCATAAAGGTTTACTGATGATGAAAAACCCTGTTTTGAGACTAGTAGGCACCTTATCATGTTGATATGTGATATGTGATATGTGACATGTGATATGTGATATGTAGTCCCGGCTGACACCTTATCAGTGATCCGCCAAGGACAATTATAAACTATGGTCATAGATCTGACATGATTATTTTATACCCTTCGGGGTCTATAGCATGATATGAGTGATGACCCAGTGGACGGGCTGGGCGTGCCTTAGTCTCCATATATGAAAATGTTTTACATAATATATGATAAATCAAATGAAAGTGATTTACAGCATTTTACAAAATGCTTATTTCGGTACTGATATTAGTATTACAAGATGATTTTCAAATGATATGTAATATGAACATGTGATATGTTTTCGAAAGGAAAAAAGGAGGAAATTAAATATAATATTCTTAGTTTAATTTTAAATTGAATATTAGATTTAAATGATTTACATGTTATACGAAAAAGGGTTTAATAGCTTATTTTTCTATTTTAAAGTATTGTACTAATTATGATTGTATAGTAAAACATGAAATGAGTTTTAAAGGAAAATGATGATGATTTAACTAATATTCTCTTCAAAGAAAATATGAATATTAGTTATTCTATTTAAATGCTTTATTTCATAAAAACATTATTTTGAAAAAGAATATGAAAATGTTACGAAATAAAAAGGAAAGGATTTGAATTTCAAAATAAGAATGAAAATTACTCTCTACAGTTGCTTCTAGGTTCCGAGACAAGATAGGTATTTCAAAATACCTACCTTACTCCATTCGGATCCCTAGCCGACTGTAGTATCCTTCCTACATGCGACCCTAAAGCCCATAGGAAAAAATGAAAAAGTTTTTCAGCATATAGATAGCTGAGTATCAAGTGAGGCATATAATTCCCTTATTGAGCTGTGGTTTGCTCACCCCTTAATTTTAACATGTCAGGTTTTCGAAGACTGAGAGTCTGACACCCAAAGGATTTGGCTGCGCATTTGGGGACGATGCGACAACTTGATTTATTTAATAAGGTATGATCATTTATTTCTGTATTTAGACTTACTTACAGTACTACTTCTTTATGAATTAAGATAGGGGATGTAATTCATATTATAAATTTAATATGAAATTGTTTATATGTAAAGGAAAAGTAAAGTATCGTAGACAGCCCAACCAAATAAGAGGTATAGAATAAGGTGAAAAATAGGGTCACGGGCTGTGACAATATCTCTATCACAAAATGTACATATACTTTTAGAGGTTTGTATATTAAGGTATTCAAATATCTAAGAAAATGTAAGTGAGTTCCTAATATTATTATTTCTATTCTCTTTAGTTCGTAATATTAGTTTTTATTCTCTTGACATGGTTAAAGGTATTAGAATTAGGGAGTAAGGGTATTCAAATTCTCCTAGTTTAGCATGTTCGAATTCTTCCAATTTAGTAGGAACCAGTATGTCAGTTTTAAATGTAATTCGATTACCAAATCTATGTTAATTGAGTTTCATTCAAACAGAATATTCTATTTGCAAATTACTCATGAGAATTCGAATATCTATATATTCAAAGCAATAACGAGGCATGTACATTGTGTTATAGTCACATGTATATATAATATCGAGATATGTACATCTCTTGGAACGGCAAAATTGCTAATTCGATTACCAAATCTGGGCTAATTGAGTTCCGTTCAGGTAGAACAATTCGAATACTTTTTGAAAGAATTCAAATACCTATATGTTCAAAGCAATAACAAGGTATGTACACTGTATTATAGCCACATGCACATATAATATCACGATATGTACATATCTTGTGTGAGAACCCCACTTTCCCAATACTCAATATAAGTTAAAGAGTATAGAAATCAAAAAGTCAGAGTTGGTCACTAAGATTTTTAAATAAAAGGTTTGTTTGGTAAAGATCAAGGAAGAAAACAAGGTAGGCCTCACAAGGACTTTAACTAGCCAGATCGAAATGAGCCCTTAGAGTAATGATAATTGAAGTGAAATACTAAGTAGCAAGAATTTACTTCTCAAAATTCCCTCATTTGTGTATGTTTTGAAAAGTATGCAATAATTTCAAAAATGATAATTACGTCCACAGGCTAGAGAAATTTTTGTAAATAACGGTCAATTTAAATTGATTTATGACTAATTGACAGTCATAGGTGAATCCTTGTGTGAAGAAGTCTCATGCTATTCCAACCCGTCGACTAAATCACACGAAAACACTGAAAATTATACGAATGGGCAATTAAGGGTATTTTGGTAATTTCACCAATCTAACAGATCAAACCCCAATGAAAATCAATGTTTCGACTAAATTATGTCAAATAGATACATTTGGCATTGAAATAGAAATAGTTTGAAATTATATTGAATATTTAATCGAATATTGAAGTAGTTGAGATGTAACGAGAATTTTTTAAATTGTTGAAAGGCAAAATGGTAATTTCTTAAAAGATATTATTTAATCACAAAAGTCTCATCTTTTTCATATTATGGTCGGCCACCATTTTTAGCGGAAAGAGAAAGCTTGGTTTTAGAAAGAGAAAGACATAAAAACCCTAGTGTACAAGCTCCAAACCAAAAAACACCTTAAAGGAAAGTTGTTCTACTTGATGAGCTTTTCCACATACCTTGTGTTAGCTTTAAATTGATATATATTTTGAAATGACAAACACTTAAGCAAGATTAAATGAATGATCAATATTGTAACTTTGCTTGATCAATTATGATTTTCACGAACTATATTAAGTGCTTTTATCAAATATCAAACCATGATTTAATTGATTACATTTATTGGTTTTAATCAATTTAGAAAACATTTTAAAATACTAGTTTAAATAATTTTCTTATGAAATTATTGAATATATTTTAAGAAAATTACTTGATAAATTTTTGGGCTGAAATTCATGTTTTCAAAGTCATATCATATTTAAAAAATTCAAAATTGGTTTAAGAATTTTTTTTAATGCTTAAAAGGCTTAAAAAAGGCAAATGAACAGTGTAAGGGATAGATCTCTTGATTAAAGGGATAAATGAATAGTGTAAGGGATGGATCCCCTGCCTAAAGGGATGGATCCCCTGTTGGTAAGACGTTCAAGGGATCTATCCTCTCCTTTTAGGGATCAATCCTTTATACCCAGAATACTCCCAAAGGCATAACTAGTTCATAGGATTGATCCTCTACCTCATGGGATTGATCCCCTATTGGTAGAAACCTTGGGAAGCATATCTAAAGCTACAAGATCGATCCCTTCCTTAAAAAGATCAATCCCTTCTTCGTGAAATATGCCCAATTGCTATTTTTTGTGAGTGCCAATGGGAAAATTAGGTTTAGGCTCCACCAAGCTTCAACAACCATCCAAAGGAGTATAAATAGAAGCTTAGAAGTTCAAGACACTCAAAAGACACAATTCCTCATCTTCTTCAAGCTTCAAAACCAAATCTTGTGCTAGAAATTCTTCATCTTCTATCATTCTCATCCCTCTTGTATAGCATAGCACAAATCATTGTATAGATTTCTCTAGAGCTCAAATTTTTGTAATCATTTACTTATTTAGAGGTTATCATTGATTACAAAACTTGAAAACCCATTCACAATTTATAAAAAGGAGTGAACTCTTCAAAGCTTCATTGTAAGTGAAGTTGGGAAGAAAAGATTTTCTCCTTGAGTCACAAAATGGAGAAGTTGTAAGGTTTCCTTCTTAAGCTTGAAAAGAAAAGGTGTAAGGTTTCCTCCTTGAGCTTGAAAAAAGGAGAGGTGTAAATGTGTCTCTTGAGCTTGAAAACAGAAGGTGTAAAGACAAATTCATTAGTGGATTTAGGGAAAATCCTTGAGAGCGTCTCAAGGTAGAGGACGTAGGCAAGGTTGCGGAACCTCTATAAATCACTTGTGTACAATTCTCTAACCCTTCACTCTTTAATTACTTGTAATTTAATTGTGTTTATTGTATTGTATATGAATTGTATGCTAGAATAGCCTAGTGAACTTAGAAGAACTACAATATAGGCTAGATAATTAAGAAGATCCAAAAACGAACCTAAGGTTGTCAAAAACCGATTCACCCCTCTCTCGGTTAGGTAATTGAGCCAACACCTTAGAATCAATCATGTAAATGGCCATTTGATGGGTGAAACCTTCCCTTGAAGTTTCGGTCAAGAGAAAGAGGTGAGAGAAAACTTAAATTTTTATGTTTTAATGGCTTATTGCTCTATGTTTAAGGTACTTAAGCATATGTTTAAGTTTAAATTGAAGCAAAGCCTAATAAATCTATCCCTTGAAGTTTCAGCCAACATGGGTTTATAGTGTAATCATCCTCAATTTGATAGATTAATGGTCCTAGAATACTATATAAATTGATACAAGATTGCTGGTGAAGTCAAAACTGAAAAAGAAAGTGTTTTGACTATACTTGCAATATGGCATCTGGTACAAATTTGATTCGATTTGCTATTGTATTAGGAAATATGGAAGACCTTAGAGTCTAGAATATTCTTTATAAAAAGAATATTGAAATTTGACTATGTTTTGACATTGTTTTGTAGCTCAAAGTAAGTGGTGTTAAGGAAAATGATAAGTGATTATTTGCTTGCTTATCTATAATTGCTTACAGAAGTTGATAGTAGGCTGCACTATAATTGGAATAGGTAAAGGATGTATATATATATAAAAGACGTACGGATACTATGATTACATTAGTGTGATTGATTGATTGATTGATTGATTGATTGAAATCCTGCATAATTGAACAATGAAATTATATTGAGATCGATTGACTAAACTTAGTGATTTGAACTAATTGATTGAACCGAGTGATTTGAACTAATTAACTGAATAGAATGATTAATATTGTGATTAATTGATATTGAGCAACTATAATTGTGGCTTTTAAACTGCATTTTAAGTGCAGGAGAGTTAGGATAAATAGTATCGTCATGCTGTCAAAATTTCGTAAAACGATCCTAAAAAGCTTATACTGTTAATAAAGAACTTTGTCATTGGTTTTATAAATTATGGACTGACCGAAGATATGTTTAATTTAACATTGTTAAATGTGAAGTGTTTTCTGAGTGGGTAATGTAATATGCTATTGAAAATTTTGAATGTTTGACTGAAATGAACGTTTTAAAACATTTTAGATTGACTAACTCTGTTTTACTAAAAGTTTCGATTTGTCTCACTAAAGTAAATATTTTTGAGTGTCTAACTGGAGTAAATGCTTTCAATGTTTTGAATCGACTGATATTGGTTTACTTAAAATATCCATTTTTCGACTGAAGTTACTGATTTAAATGTTTTGAACTTAATTAAACGTACTAAAATGAAATATATTGATTTTCAAACAGTAAAATTTTAAAATGAAACTTGGTTCTCAAAAGTTTATATTTTTATTGCTGGAGTGGCAAATTCTTAGCCAATCTAGGCACTCCCAAGCTTTACAATAAAATGCGAATCATTACTACTATATTATGCTTTGAAAATATAAAGAATGGATTTATTGTTTTTATGGGAATCGAGTAAATGTTTTGAGACTGTTGGCTTCCGTATCATGCGTACTGGCTACACTGTACTATTTGCTGCTAGACCTTGAGTAAGTTTACAATCACCTTTGTATCACCTGCTGTGACAATCGCAATTTTTTGAACTTAGTGAGTAAAGCTACTTATTTAGACTCTTATAATTTAACATAGCGATTTAAGATTTATGAGAATTTATTTAATTAAGTGATAATTAAATTTTAGAAATTTAATTAAATTGAAAAGGGAGGATTTAAGTTAAGGAAATATATATAAATGTATATATATTAAATAGATAAAAGAAAGAAAGAAATAAATATATATTAAAATTTTTAATTCAATTAAAATTGTTATGTAAATTTCAGAATTTTTTAAGTGTAGACACTGAATTTTGTCCAAACAATTTTTCTAAAAAATAAAAATATATATAATAACATAAATTTCTCGGTCAAACTCTAACACTAAACTAAACTACCATTTATAGAGTTGACTTGAAAGATTTGTTTGAAATAAATGAGTAAACAAAAAATAAAAGAAAAATAAATCAGGCAAATTAAGGAGATTTAGTGCTAAATAGAAAGAGTTGATCTGGGATGATTTAGTGCCAAAAAAAAGAGAAAGGCAAGGAGCAACAAGGAGGGATATAAAATCTGAAAATTTAGATGCCAAAAATAAAAAGAAAATTCCACGAATTTGGCCACTATTAAGGCATTTAAATAACTCCTTTCCCAAATGAGAAAAGAGGCTTCACTATAAGGAGCTTACACGGTTTTGACAAAAAAAAAAAAAGATAGGGGGAAGAAGCCAACACACGGGGTCTGCGCGATTTTTACATAGTAGAGAAAGAGAAATGAATTTGGGGAAGAAAGGGGACTTTTGGTTCGGCCTCAGGGATTCATCACCATTCTCTATTTCAACTTCTCCTTGCTGCATCCTTCTACACCGCCATTGATGCCCCTGTATTGCTCCACCGCTACCGTTCCAAGCTTCCCATCGCCCCACTACTGATGTTGCGTGCCCCTGCTACTGTATATTCTCGCTCCGCCATTCCTGCCCCCCACCTCACCTTTTCTTGCATCGAGCAGCTGTGGAATTTCCAAACCTATTTTTGTTGCGTTCTTGGCTGTGTAAAGACCTTCTAGCTGCGTCAGTGCTGCCCTTTCATGGCTGTTTTGTTTTGCTCCTGCTCCATTCCGCCCCTGCTACTGTGCCTATGTTTGTGAAGCTTGTGCACAGCCCTGTTGTATCATCCAAAATCCGCGTTGCTCCTGCACCATTCACGCCATTGCACTTGTGCTGCTTTTCCTCGCCTCCTACCAGCCTCATCGCTCCAAGGTTGCTGCCCATCCTTCAACGCCCACTGCCCGAGTTGCCACTGCCCGTTTTGCTTGCTATGTTTCTGTTTAGATGAAAAGCAAAGCCACGTGAAGCTCGTAACTTGCACTGCCCTAAGCTGTTGCTTTGCTTGCTACAATCGTGAAACGTCCAAGTGTAGGCTGCGTTGAAATACAAAGTATAAAAAAAAAAAAAGGGGAAGGATCTATTTACACAACTAAAAAGTTTTACACATTTTTCTGGACATTAGATTAGAAAACAAAGGATGGTTTAGATTAAAACACCATCCCCCACTCTACCGTTTCTTTAACATTCTCTTCTTGCTGTCTCTCTTCACACCTCACGTTGCCTTCTCTGTTTCTCCTCCCATCCCACGGCAAACGGTGGTCCTTCTTCATCTCTTCGCATCTCTATTTCTTCATCTCTTTTTTAATCTCACTACTCTACTGTTCTTGCCTCTATTTCTTTTCGTGCCATCTTTGTTTCCCTCTCTCACTGCAGTCCTCTATTTTTGCCTTTGTTTCTCTTCAAACCTCACGGTCTCTTCGCTTAACATTAGTCTCCTCACTCATGGTAGTCCTCTTCGCCTCTCTCATGTTGATAGCCCTTGCCTTGAGGAATCAATTCCCTTTTTAGATTTCAATTCCTTTTTTGGTATTCAATTCCTCTTACCCATTAGAAAATTTGTACCTTTATTTATAAAATTAGTGACATTGTTCTTTTCAATGCGATGAATTAATATTTTTGGCTCTTGCAATTGCAAGATATAGAAAGTGAAGTGGCACAACATTTAAAAAGGCTAGCAAGGAAGGATCCTACCACTAAGGTTGTAATATTTTTGTGAACATTATTTCTTTATGGTTTTTGCATGTTTTGTTGGACATATCTTAGTGTTTCGTTTACTTGATTCATTCTTAGTTGTAATTGCTAAGCTTGATGTGGTCACTATTGCCTTTTGATAATCAATTGAGTATGCCCTACAATTAATTGGATTTGGATTAAGTAATTTTAAAAGGCCCAAAAGATCAAATTTAGTTGGACTAAGGCTAAGGCCTTTTTAGGGTTTTGTTAAGAGGCACTATAAAAACAACATTAAGTCTAAAAGTTAGAAAGAAGAACAGAATATTTTATAGCCGTTCTGCCTCTTTGAGCTAGCATTCTCAGAAAACAATTCCCTTCCTCCTCCATTTGCTTTTGATCACATCTTGTCTCAGGCAAAGGTTTTGTTTTGCGTCCTACTCATGTGGATACCGTTAGAGGGCTTCTCTCAGCTAGGAGTCTTGAGTTAACAATAAATCAAAGGTTGTTCGTGGGCTGCCATATTCAAAAGTCGAACATTCCTACAAGAGTACACCAAAAGGTTAGATTCTATTCCGAAATTAATTTTGTTGCATGATGCTGGTGATTTTGGTTTTGTTGTTTTTCTAATCTGCTGCATATTTTCGTGTATGACATGATAAACCGAGACAACGAAACCTTACAGTGGTATCCGAGCCAGTGTGCAAACGACTTTCGGGATAGCGAATTCGATTCGAGGTAATGCTGTTTTATTGTTAGTTGTTACAGATTTGATTTTAATTTTCAAAATTCGTTTGGTCGACCTAAAATAATTGTAAGACAATTATATATTCAAAAAAAAATTAATACTTGTTATTATTTTATTTAAAATATATAAAATAAATTAGGATAAAAGTTATCTTGATAAGAGTTTCAAATTAAATATATTTTAAAGAAAGATATTTTTAAAAATAAAATTGGATAAGAGTTATCTAATATTTTTGAGATTTTAATAAGATTAAAATTTCAAAAACATTATCTTGATAAAATTGTTTTAAATAAAATATATCCTTTATTAAATTGGATAAGAGTTATCTAATATTTTTGAGATTTTAATAAGATTAAAATTTCAAAAACATTATCTTGATAATATTGCTTTAAAATAAAATATATCTTATATTAAATTGGATAAGAGTTATCCAATAATTTTGAGATTTTAATGAGATTAAAATTTCGAAAGGAATTATCTTAAAAAAATTTTTTTGTTTTAAAATGAAATATTTTGTATCTTAAATTGGATAAGAGTTATCAAATACTTTTGAGATTTTAATGAGATTAAAATTTCAAAAGGAGTTATCTTTATAAATTTTTGTTTTAAAATAAAATATTTTAAAATGAATAAGAGTTGTCCAATGGTTTTGAGATTTTAATAAGATTAAAATTTCAAATATGCCCAAATTGAATTTTGAGAATTAAAATTAAATTAAAATAGCCCTTGATACCCATAATTAATTAAAATTAGATTAATTAAAATTAGATTTTAATTAGGAAGCATGCAAATTAATATGTGATATTACTGTGTATGCTTGATGCTTGATTCTTATGTGATATGGATGATTGCATGGTGCATGGTTATGGGCCTAGGTTTACATGGGTTGTAATTTATTTAAATAAATTTAAATTGGGCCTGTGAGCCTTGATTTATTTTGTAATTTATTTATGTAATAGTTATATTGATAAATTAGGATTATCTTGTAAAATGTACAACATTTGGAGCCAATATGATTCGGAGCCAAGGCGAATCGAGGTGACGTTTGAAGGGCAATCGAGGAGAAGGCATTTAAAAAAAATAATGTATCCTTAGGTTCTTTTGTAATAGAAAGGCCATAACCATGTCACATTTAATTTTACACTTTTACTTATATATGTTGATATATATGTTAGAAAAGCATGCTAGATAAAACGGTAAAATTAAAAATCCCTCAAAATAAATATTAAGTCAAAGATAACAAATAAAGATGCCTTCCAATACGATGCATGTGAAAGAGACTTTGTTCGGTATTGTGCTACTTTGGCTTAGTTAAGGCCATACCTACCTTAGGAATTCACATTGCATGAGATAATAGTTATCTCCAAGTGAATTGGGTTTGACTTAACTAAATCAAATTAGGGCATTGGCTCAGTCAAACCTAATAAGATTTAGAGGCATAGGTTGGGCTTTAACCCATATGATGAGTTAGAACAAAAGTTGCAATTGACAAGAGTTGTCTACCTAAATAATCTCATTGGACGTATTAGCTCAGCTAAAGTCATAATGGGACCAAATATGGATCCTAGCCCACTAGGAAGTCTAGGTGAAAAGGCTTTCTGAGTTGATAGTGAGGGCTATTAGCTTGAAGAAAATAGTGGGAGTAATTCATTTAATTAAAAGACCATAATTAATGATTTTAATCACAATGTTACTTACTTGCATATTTTATGATTGTAGAATTATCATGGCAAACAACAATTTATCCCTTCGTTCTATCCTTGAGAAGGATAACAAGTTGGTTAGGGCAAACTTCTTAGACTGGTACAAAAATTTGAGGATAGTCCTCACTCAAGAAAAGAAGTTATTTGTTCTAGAGCATGCAATCCCTGCTCAACCCCGAAGAATGCTTTCACTATTGATAAGCAAGCTTATCAAAAGTATTTGGATGATGCCATTAAAGTACAGTGCCTGATGTTAGCTTCCATGAGTTCTGAACTCCAGAAGCAACATGAGAATATGAAACCGTTTGATATGATCGAACATCTCAAGGAAATGTTCCAAGAGCAAGCACGACACGAACGTTATGAGGTGTCTAAGGCGCTCTTCCAGAGCAAGATGGCTGAGGGAGCTCCGGTGCACACTCATGTACTTAATATGATTAGGTACATTGAGAGGCTGGAAGCACTGGGCTTCACCATGCATAAAGAGTTGTCAGTTGATCTCATCCTCCAATCCTTACCGGATAGCTATAGTTCGTTTGTGTTGCACTACAACATGAACAGTATGGATAAGACACTGGCAGAATTACTCAATATGTTGAGAACTACTGAGCAGGACTTGAAGAAGTCAAGGCCTACTTTTGTTATGGTGATTGACAAGACCAAATCCAAAGGCAAAGGCAAGCTTAAGGGTAAGCCCAAGCCCAAAGGTAACAAGAAGGAAAAGGCCAAGAAACTCAAGCCATCTGGTGGAGTTTCTAAGACAAGAAAATGCTTCCATTGCAGTAAGACTAGTCATTGGAAGCAAAATTGCACTATGTACCTTGAGGAGCTGAAGAAAAAGAAAGGAAGTGAGACTTCCATCTCAGGTATATATGTGATTTGTCTACTTCTTCATCTTGGGTATTAGATGCTGGATGTGGTTCTCACATTTGCATGAATGTGCAGGGACTAACAAGGAGTAGAAAACTTCTTAAGGGCGAGGTGGTCCTACGAGTTGGAAATGGAGCAACGGTTGCTGCGCTAGATGTAGGAATATTTAATTTATTGTTGCCTTCGGGCCTAATTCTAGAACTTGATAATTGTTATTATGTTCCAGCAATTGCCAAGAACATTATTTCTGTTTCTTGTTTGCACAAGAAAGGTTTTTCTTTTAAAATAATGAATAATAGTTGTTCAATTTACTTTAATGATATTTTCTATGGCAATGCTTCCATTATGAATGGATTGTATGTTCTAGATTTGGATAATCACATATACAATGTTGATTCCAAGAGGTCAAAGGGTAATGAGATTAACCCTACATTACTCTGGCATTGTAGACTTGGTCACGTAAACGAGAAACGCATATCTAGGCTCCACAAAGAGGGACACTTAGATTCATTTGATTTTGAATCATATGATGCATGCGAATCTTGTTTGCTTGGTAAAATGACCAAAGCCCCTTTTACAGGAACAAGTGAAAGGGCTAGTGGTTTATTAGAGCTCATATATACAGATGTATGTGGTCCATTAACCTCACAGGCTAGAGGAGGGCTCCAATACTTCATCACATTTACTAATGACTATAGTGGATATGGCTATGTTTATTTAATGATACATAAGTCAGAATCCTTTGAAAAGTTCAAAGAATTCAAGAATGAAGTACAAAACCAGCTAGGCAAGAATATCAAGACACTCCGATTAGATCGTGGTGGAGAGTATTTGAGCTTAGAATTTATAGATCATCTAAAGGAGTGTGGAATAGTTCCACAACTCACTCCACCTGGTACACTTGAATGGAACGGTGTATCTGAGAGGAGGAATTGGACCTTGTTAGACATGGTTCGATCCATGATGAGTCTATCTGACCTCCCTGTCTTCTTTTGGGGTTATGCTTTAGAGACAGCAGCATTTACACTAAATCGTGTTCCTACTAAAGCTGTTGAAAAGACACCACATGATATGTGGACTAGAAAAAAGCCTAATCTGTCTTTTCTAAAGATTTGGGGTTGTGAGGCATATGTCAAAAGACAAGTCTCAGACAAATTAGGACCCAAATCTGATAAATGCATATTTGTGCAGTATCCTAAAGAGACAAAAGGATACTATTTCTATAATCCCACAGAGCACAAAGTGTTTGTGGCTCGATACGATGTTTTTCTAGAAAAGGACTTCCTTTTTAGAAGAACTAATGGGAAGAAAATAGAGTTTGAAGAGGTTCAACAACCACAAAATGTCATTGAACCTTTAGTGGAACAAGAGCAAGTCCCACAAGATGTTTTGGAACAGGAAGTAGCTCTAGAAACACAAGGCCCGCGTAGGTCTAATAGGATACGTCGAGAGCTTGAGAAGCTTAACCTTCTCACCACTTAGCACAACGACGTATTGCTCATGGATAATGATAAGCCTACCACCTATGAAGAAGCAATTATGGGCCCAGATTCTGAGAAATGGCTTGAAGCTATGAAATCCGAAATGGACTCCATGTCTACAAACAAAGTATGGACCTTAGTTGATCCACCTAAAGGAGTAAAACCCATAGGGTGCAAGTGGGTCTTCAAAAAGAAGACTGACATGGATGGTAACGTGCTTACCTATAAAGGCCAATTGGTGGCCAAAGGTTTCAAACAAAGGTATGGTATAGACTATGATGAAACCTTTTCACCAGCTGCAATGCTCAAGTCCATTCGAATTTTGCTTGCTATTGCTGCATACCATAATTATAAGATATGGCAAATGGATGTTAAAACCATGTTTCTGAATGGAAACTTGTCGAAAGATGTGTATATGACACAACCTAACGGTTTTATCACTCCTGCGAATGCCAATAAGGTATGCAAACTTCATAAATCCATTTATGGATTGAAGCAAGCTTCTCGGAGTTGGAACATTCATTTTGATGAGACAGTCAAAGAGTTTGGCTTCATCAAGAATGAAGATGAACCTTGTGTTTACAAAAAGGTTAGTGGGAGTGCTATCATATTCCTAGTGTTATATGTGGATGACATACTACTCATAAGAAATGACATTCTTGCCCTACAATCTGTCAAAACTTGGCTAAGGAATTGTTTCTCCATGAAAGACTTAGGAGAAGCAGCCTATACCCTTGGAATAACGATCTATAGAGATAGATCGAGTAGGCTGCTAGGTCTAAGTCAAAGTACATATATTGATAAAGTGTTGAAAAGGTTCAACATGGAAGAATCCAAGAAAGGATTTTTACCTATGTCTCATGGCATTTATCTCTTAAAGGACATGTGTCCTAAAACACAAGATGAGAGAGATAAAATGGCTAGGATTCCATATGCTTCAGCTATTGGATCTATCATGTACGCCATGTTATGTACGAGGCTTGATGTCTCGCATGCTTTAAGCATGGTGAGTAGGTATCAAGCTTACCTAGGTGAGCGTCACTGGATAGCAGTTAAGAACATCCTTAAGTACTTAAGAAAGACTATGGATGCTTTCTTAGTCTATGGAGGAGAGAATGAGCTCATTGTAAATGGTTACACTGATGCTAGTTTCCAGTCAGATAAGGATGACTTTAAGTCACAATCTGGCTATGTGTTTTGCCTGAATGGTGGCGGTGTAAGTTGGAAGAGTTCAAAACAAGAGACAGTGGCTGATTCTACGACCGAGGCTGAGTATATATCGGCTTCAGATGCAGCTAAGGAAGCTGTTTGGATCAAAAAGTTCATCACAAAACTTGGAGTAATCCCTAGCATTGCTGATCCAGTGGCACTCTATTGTGACAACAATGGAGCCATTGCACAAGCTAAGGAACCCAGGTCTCACCAGCGGTCCAAACATATACTTAGGCGCTTCCATCTGATCAGGGAGATCATACAAAGAGGCGAGGTGAAGATATGCAAAATACACATTAATGATAATATTGCTTACCCGCTTATGAAGGCACTATCATAGCAAAAGCATGATGCACATGTTAGGTCATTTGGTATTAGATACATGACCGATTGGTTGTAGTGCAAGTGGGAGATTATTAGTGTGTGTGCCCTAAGAGCCAATCAGATTTGGATTTGTATCACACTTATGACATTGTGATTGTTTATGTTATTTAATAATACAAGGTAGTTATTTATCGTTATTGATTGTTTTTAATTTGATCAAGTCATAATAAAATGATAAAGTCCATAGAATAGTGGATTCGTATCAAAGGAATCAAAGTAGTGACTTTGATAATGAGACCCGTATAATACAAAGAATACTATTCTTAAATATCCTTAGTCGTAGTATCACTGAGAAGGGATGTCAGTGATATGATAAAACTAACATGTGTTAGATTCCTTTGGGTGATTGATCTCATAAGTCATGGATATGGTGATATCCAGATCAACACATGGGTGATCATTGTGAATGAATACACTGGATTGACCCATCTTGAGAACTCTATGTGGATCGTTACATTGAGTGTCATTAGATGTTCTCAAATAGCAATGGTATATGTGATTCTTAGACTTGAGATCACCATGGTATCCTATGTGTGGATTGGTGTACTTTGATGCTGGTAAACATAGCTCAATAAGGGTTGTAAGTAAGACAGTAATTGGGTACATCATGAATCATATGAGGGTTGTGAGTGATCAAGATAGGATTTGTCCCTTTCGGTAATAAGAGTCTATATCTCAAGGACTCTCAATAGAGATTAATGATTGAAAATCTGTGGCCACAGTACAAATAAGATTTAAGATGAGATCTTGAATTCATTTAATTAAATCATTTATCTTACGATTGAGAAACAACAGAGTTGAACTTTAATAGAGATGACTGTTGGATTATGCCCTTAGAACCATTCATTAGATGATTGACTTTGGCATTTTTTATGTATCATGACATTTTATTTATTATAGTTCATTATTATATTTGTCTTATAACTGTGTAATGTAATCTTATATGATAATGTCCTTAGAATAGTAATAACACAGTATTCTTAAAGTATCTCTAGTCAAGTATTATTGTGAACAAGGATAACAATGATACGATAAGACTAGTATGTGGTTGACTGATGACCATTGTCATGGATATAGGATATCAAGTCATCACATAGGTACATGTTAGAGAACTATGTACTGGATCGACCCTCTATGAGAACGCTACATAGATTGTTATATGAGTGTCATAAGCGATTCTCATAGCGATAATGGTGTATGTAATCCTTTGACTTGAGATCATTAGAGATCCCAACATAGAGAATTGCATACTTTAATGCTGCTAGATGTCATTCGTAACAGGATGGACTATAAAGGTAGTAATTGGGTATGCCTTGATATATGTAGAGGGATGTTGAGTGATCAAGATAGGATTTATCCCTCTTATATAACATGAGTGATGTCTTGGGCCCTTTGATAGAGTGAGACTAAGAAATGCATGGCCGTGCTCGAATAAGTCAATATGAGATATTGATTTTATTTGTTTAATTAGTCTACTCAGGAATCAAGAAACGCTGATTAGACTATACAAGTGTGACACATTCCATGACTTGTGTCTAATCAAGACATCAAAAGATAAAGGGATTAGACTACACGGTAACATCTATCACGAGTAACGTTATGTCGAGTCATTGACATTCTCGTTACATGGGTAGCAATGATGTATTGCTAGATACCGCTCATTGCCTGTGACAATTTTGTCATTGCCATTGTTTTGAGAACCTATTGGGTCGCACACTTAGAACGGATCAATGAGGAGCTTAATTAATCCTATTCTGAATTGGATTAAGGATATAACTAATCCTATTCTGAATTAGATTAAGGATATAACTAATCCTATTCTAAGTAGGATTAGAGTTCTGTTTGACAGTAAATTTTAGGGTAAAATTTACAGCCTATAAAAGGATGTTTTGTGTTTTCTAAAATAAAGTCGCACAAAAACAGAAAACAAAATATTCTTTTAATCGAAGCTAGCAATTCGGTTATAAGGAATCAAAAACGTTCTTTAAGGCTTCTGATCGTGAGACGTTCAAGAGTCGTGAGATCCGTTCGTGTGGATACCAGAGAGGCAGGAACGAAAAGTTGTTGCTTGTGACTCGACCAACGACAGAAAATTAGAGAAAACGTTAGGTAAAATCTCGAAACCCTAATCAGGCAACTCTCCGAATCGATCCTGGTGGAGGTCGAATGATTTAAATTCCGCTGCGTGTTTGTTTCGGTTTCCTTCAATGACAAGTTCCACACTCTATGTTCAACTGAGATATTAGGTGACAAAAGGATCGAATTATACGGTAGTTGCTAATTGAAAGGTTGTCGTCAACTCACCGACATTTTCATTACTTGGGTAGCCATGATGCATTGCTAGATGCCAATCTTGGCTTGTGATTTATGAATGAGATTCTGAATCACTGCCAACAGAATGAAACCTAAAGTGTCACACACAATAAGGGTATGACCAAGACAAGGTAATTGGAGTTGGATCCATGTGATGAATCTTAGTACAAGAAGGATTCCTAGTGAGACTAGAATCCTGTTCCAACTACAATTCCAGATTTAATTAATAGTAATTTTAGCTTGAAATTTCTAAAGGGTATTTTGGTCTTTTTAATTATAATGAAATTATAATTATGAATTATTAATATAATAATTCATGGGCAGACCAAATTATTAATCCAAATGCATAACCAATTGGTTGTAGTGCAAGTGGGAGATTGTTAGAGTATGCCCTACAATTAATTGGATTTGGATTAAGTAATTTTAAAAGGCCCAAAAGACCAAATTTAGTTGGACTAAGGCTAAGGCCTTTTTAGGGTTTTGTTAAGAGGCACTATAAAAACAAAATTAAGTCTAAAAGTTAGAAAAAAGAACAGAATATTTTATAGCCGTTTTGCCTCTATGAGCTAGCACTCTCAGAAAACAATTCCCTTCCTCCTCCCTTTGCTTCTGATCACATCTTGTCTCAGGCAAAGGTCTTGTTTTGCGTCCTACTCGTGTGGATACCGTTAGAGGGCTTCTCTCAGCTAGGAGTCTTGAGTTAACGATAAATCAAGGGCTGGTCGTGGGCTACCATATTCAAAAGTCGAACATTCTTACACGAGTACACCAAAAGGTTAGATTGTATTCCAAAATTAATTTTGTTGCATGATGCTAGTGATTTTGGTTTTGTTGTTTTTCTAATCCGTTGCGTATTTTCGTGTATGACATGATAAACCGAGACAACGAAACCTTACACATATCTTAGTGTTTCGTTTACTAGATTCATTCTTAGTTGTAATTGCTAAGCTTGATGTGGTCACTATTGCCTTTTGATAATCAATTGAGTATATCTCTTCATGATCAAGGATAATTCATTAATAGCTTAAAGCTCTGGCATCTTTGTCTACTTTGCTCAAGCAAAAGTCTAGAAAAGAAATAGTATTGATTATTCCACAATCGGTCTAATTTCATTTTTTTTTCTTTTCAATGGTGTCAGTTAAGTTGCTGTTATATTAATTGATATTTGAGTAGACTTTAAAGAAAAGGTTAAAAAAGTTATTAGTTCATTGGTCATTGCTGATGTGTCAATGGTAACGTTGTTTGTCTTATTCTATATATTGAAACATTGATTATTTTACCAGTTTGTTAAAAAAAGTGAATGGATTCAATTTGATAATTTAGTAGCTTTGAGGATGGTCTTTTTCAGCAGCTCTTGTTCAATGAACTTTTGTTGTCTACATTACCTTAAGCTTATAGTATATAACTTCATATTACAATTTGTTTATTAAAGTGTGTACCATGTAGTTCCCTTCTGATTTGTAGTTTGCTGATTAATGTTAGATATAAACTATTTTGCTAAATTGATTCTTAACTTTGACAGGGAGTTTTCCTATTTAGACCTCAGCGTACTACATGGCCTTTCAAAGACTTTAATAGTTTTTAGTGAAGATGTGAGCATACTTCAGATTTCTGAGATTTTTAGTGCTAGATCATGTTTTCTAATTTACATATTATGTTGAAAATTTGTTTGTTTCAGATGGGTAACAAGGGTGCATTTATTCACTTTGAAGCCCCTGACTTGAAGCCTAATATTGTTACATTCTCAACAGTGGTTAGTAGTTTATATTGTCAACTTTTTCCCTCCTAGAAAAGGAGTAGGAGCTCCTTTATTTATATGAAATAAGTTTGACTTTCTTCGAATGTGATTCGCAACTTCACCCTGATGTCAAACCAATGGCATATGCAAACAATTTCCTTCGAATGTTCCAATAGTTAATACCTTTGATCTGATTGCTCATGGTTCGTCCTGTATGATTTTTTGCTATACAATGTCTCCACTTGTCATAGGGTCGTTCCCTCCTAGAACCGTTTTCCCAGTGATGGCCTAAGTTCTCCGTAACTTAGTACAGCCAAACTCCAAACCTAGCCCAGACAAAGGCTAGCACGCAGCGGTATGTCACACCTGAGCAAATAGGAAAACCAACACAAGCACAACAAACAGAGAGAAAAGAAAGAGAATAGAAACACTCAAATCTTTACAAGGGAAACTCCCTCAACCTTTCTATTAAGCCGCAATAAAAAGGATTACAACTTGTAGAGAACACTTACACTGTTTCACTCCGTGTTCTACTGATCTCCCCTGAGGGGTTCATATAGGCAAGTGAGGACATCCCCCTCACATAGGTACAAGAGTTCTATTGAAATACAAACTCTCTAAGATTACATCCCACTAGACTTAGGACTCTACGGATGATTGCCACGTCAGCATCCATGAGTTATCTCCAAGTGATAAGATCAGCCAAATCTTATCTCGAAGCCGTGGCCCGCAATTCTCGCAACTATCTCCACATCGTGGGCTCCACACTGCGTAGGTCCCGCGCACTTCCCTGTTTGTGTGCGCGCACCCAGCCACTTATGCCTCAACGGTGCCTTGTGCCGTGCACCGATCAACCTCCCGCTCACATGGTCAAGGCCTATTGTGCTACACGAGTTAACTGCAACCCTTATCTCACGATCATCATCCATCACCGTCTAAGTGTCAAGCCTGGTAAGCCGCTTAAGCCAAGTACCTGTCTTGCCTGTCTCATGCGCATGCCCGTCGCGCAAGTGTGCCAAGTCTTTAGCATAGTGCAAGGCTTCTCCCACGCCTAGCACAAGTCATATCGTGCCCAAGGTCATCCTTCGGGAGATGGGCACAGTATCCGGTGTCTACAGGTCTAACAAACCCTCCCCCCGTCGGAGGAAGCCGATGCCCTCATCGGAATGAGCTCCAAGTATGCCTTGATCTCATCCTCAAACTGCCATAAAAAAGTGTCTCTCTCCCAAGTGGCGTCTGCCTCACTTTCACCTTCCTACTGAACCAAGTAGTAAGTTCTTCGATTCTTCCTACTGGCACCTTCCACTCTGTGGTCAAGTATCCCAGCCACCTTCTTCTCGAAATGGCTCCGAACAGCAGGTGGAGCCTTCCTTCCCTGTAGCCTCTCTGGATCACCATCTTCCTGATAAGGCTTCAGAAAGCTCACATGGAAAGTAGGATGCAACTTCATCCTCTCGGGCAGCTTTAATTAATAAGTTATCAAGCCTACCCGCTTTACAACTTCAAAAGGGCCATCATACTTCTGCACTAGACCTTTGTGAAACCGCTTGTTTGTGACCTTCTTCCATATCTGAGGCATTAATTTGAGTAACACCTTGTTGCCTACCTCGAACTCTAGTGCCCGTCTATGCCAGTCTGCATACTTTACCATCCTCCTCTGTGCCTTAGCCAAGCTCTCCTTAGCCTGTTCTAACAAATCCTACTTGTCTTGCATGAATCTGTAGGTTGCTGGGCACTCCCCTTGGGACTTAGTCTTTGCTATCTCCAAAGGTGTAGTTGGTTGATGTCCAAGAACCAACTCCGCCGGACTCAAACCTGTGGAAGATGATCTATGCATGTTATAGCAAAACTGTGCTAAATCAAGCAAACTTACCCAATTCTTTTGGCTCGCGGTCACATAGTGCCTCAAATACTCCTCTACTAATGCATTAATTCGCTCTGTCTGGCCATCTGTCTGCGGATGATTAGCAGTAGAAAACTTCAACTCCAAACCCATCAATTTGAAAAGATAAGTCCAGAACTTCCCTATAAATCGAGCATCCCGATCACTTACTATGTCCATAGGCAACCTAAAGATCGTCACCACATGCTTCAGGAAGAACTCTGCAGCTTCATAGGCGGTACATGCATGTAGGGCTACAATGAAGATGGCATAATTTGAAAAGCGATCGACCACCACCATCACGGACCTCATCTTGTCCACCTCTGGAAACCCAGTGATGAAGTCCATTGACACTGATTCCCAAGCTCTCTCAGGGTAGGTAGTGGTTGAAGCAATCCCGCTTGCTTGTTCCTCTCGGTCTTGTCAATCTGACAGATATGGCACGTGCAACATATAACTCGATGTCTTCCTCCATCTTTGGCCAGAAATATGTTCTCGTCAACAGTGCCAACATCCTCTCTACTCTAGGATGTCCTGCCCACTAAGGGTCGTGGGTTTCTCTCAGCAACTCCTTTCTAAGTCCCCCACCTGCTGGAACATAGACTCTGTTGCCTCTGGCATACAGCAAATCCCCCTCGAGCCAATATCTATAAACCTTGCCCAGTTTCACGCCCTCCCTGAGCTGTCCATAAGTCTTATCTACTGATGCCTGCTTCCTTATTTTGTCAATCAGGTTAGTCTCACTAGTGGATAATGAAGCAACATATGACTGGACTACCTTGCGACTCAGCGCATTAGCCACCTGGTTCTCCCTTCCTGGTCTGCGTACCCAAGCAAAGTCGAATTCTGCCAGAAACTCCTGCCAACGTGCCTGCTTTGGGCTTAGCTTCTTCTGTGTTTTGAAATAAGTATTGGCCACATTATCTGTCACCACCACAAACTTCGTCCCCAAAAGATAATGCTTCCACACCTCCAAACAATGCACCACAGCAGTCATCTCCTTCTCATGGGCTGAATACCGTTGTTCTGCGTCCTTAAGCTTGCGGCTCTCGTAAGCAATAAGGTGCCCTTCCTGGACTAGTACACCTCCAATGGCTCTATCTGATGCGTCTGTGTGAGCTTCAAATGGCAAGCTGAAATCTGGCAGTCTCAACACTGGCTCGGATGTCATTGCCCTCTTGATATCTTGAAATGCCCGTTCACAATCCTCAGACCACACCCACTTCCTGTCCTTCTTCAACAAATCTGTCAAAGGACTCACCATCTTATTGTACCCCTTGATGAAACGCCTGTAGTAGTTGGCCAGTCCTAAAAATGACCACAACTCCGGGATCCTAGTAGGGGCCTGCCACTCAACAATGGTCTGGATCTTCCTCTCATCCATGCGGATTTGCCCACTATTGACTTTATGACCTAGAAACATTATCTCCCGCTGGCAAAACTCACACTTCTCCTTTTTCACAAACAAGGAGTGCTTCTTCAAAGCCTCGAACACCCACTTGAGGTGCTGCCTATGTTCTGCTAGCGTCTGGCTATACACCACGATGTCATCCAGGTATACTACCATGAAGTGGTCCAAGTACTCATAGAGCACATCATTCATCAAGTTGCAAAATGTAGCAGGTGCATTAGTTAAACTAAATGGCATAACCAAAAATTCAAACGAACCATACCTCGTTACACAAGCCGTCTTTGATTCATCACCCTCGACAATCCTCACTTGCCAGTAACCCGATCTCAAGTCTAACTTTGTGAAATAAGTCGCCTTAGACAACCGGTCAAAAAAATCAGCGACATTTGGAACTGGATACTTGTTCTTGACCGTGACCTTGTTCAGGGCTTTTTAGTCAACACACATCCGTAGTGTGCCATCCTGCTTCCTTTGGAACAACACTGGGGCTCCATATGGTGCCTTCGATGGTTGGATATAACCTGCTTCCAACAACTCACCAAGCTGCTTTCTTAGCTCGGCTAACTCCAAAGGACCCATCTTGTAAGGTGCTTGAGCAGGTGGTTTAGCTCCCGGTTCCAACTCAATCTTATGATCCACAATGTGCTTGGGTGGTAGCGCCTTGGGTAATTCAAGGGGCATCACATCTCTATACTCATCAAGTACTGCCGCTATCTCATCAGGCACTTCGACAATCTTTTCTGGTTTCACCTCCACCAGGGCAGTTAACGTGGTTGTCTCCCCCTTCCTTAACCCACTATTCACCTGAGAAGCCCACTGCATCAATGGCTTCGCAGCACTTTGTCCCCTCTCCGCCGAAACAAAGCTTGGACATGCTTCGTCAGAGATCATCAATCCTCCTAGATGAGGAATAGCAAATGCCTTCGCTTGCACAAAGAATTCAATGCCCATGATTAGATCAAAATCATCAATAGGTAAAGCTAGGAACTTACAGTCCTGTTACCACGTCCCAATCTTCACCGATGCGATAGCCGTCCCCTGGATATCCTGGGCCTTTAAATTGACTGTCTTAACCTGATTTGTGCTCCTCGTGACCTTCAGACCAAGATGATCAACCATGCCCATCGAGACAAAGTTGTTGGTCGCACCCGTATCAAGCATAACTTGAATCGGTCTCCTATTCACCTCAACTTTCACATACATCAGTCCCTTCTGAGGAGTTCGTGGCTCCGCCCTAATAGCGTTGAGCAACTGTATTGGGGCAACTTGTGGACAGTCCTCCTTACCATCGTCCTCGCACATGAGAGCCGTTAGTTTGGACCTCTTGGGGCAGTCTCGCAACTTATGATTCCCATTGCACAAGAAACAACTCCAATCTCCCTTGCTTTGGGGTGGATCCGGTCCCTTCTGCTTAGAAGACTCAGCCTTGTCCTTGTTCTTCCGGTTTTTCTTCCAATCCTTCTTGCCCTTTCCCTTGTTGCCATCAGGATTGTTCTTCTTCTTTTCACCAGTACTCGTTGAAGAAGAACCCAGTTTGTAATCCACCAAACTGTCTGTAGCCGCAATTGCCTGAGGCAGATCCTTCACATTCTACCTACGTAACTTAGCCTGAGCCCATGGCTGAAGTCTCAAGAAAAAGTTAAACAACTTATCCTCTCCTGACATGTTTTTCACGTCCAACATCAAAGAGTTATACTCCTTGACATAGTCTCGCACAGAACCCGCGTGCTTCAACTTCTTGAGTGATTCCCTCGTGACCCATGCCGCATTCAACAGAAGAAATTGGTCCTTTAATTCCTTCTTCAGTGCATCCCATGTCTCAATTCTTGGTCGACCAGCACTATCATCATCAGCCAGTCTGCCTCGCCACCATAGCTTAGCATCACCAGTGAGGTACATACTAGTGATAGTCACTCGGTCCTGCTCCGGTATACCAGCAGCCTTGAAGTACTGCTCCATGTCCCACAAGAAATTCTCCAACTCCTTCGCATTACGAACTCCAGTGAACTCCTTATGTTCAGGTACCTTGATCCTCTTCTTGGGATCGCCACTATCAC
This sequence comes from Heritiera fomes, assembly GCA_032173925.1. Classification (NCBI taxonomy): domain Eukaryota; kingdom Viridiplantae; phylum Streptophyta; class Magnoliopsida; order Malvales; family Malvaceae; genus Heritiera; species Heritiera fomes. The sequence continues at coordinate 17,876,642 of JAPDPM010000001.1, read as the reverse complement.
CCCCTTTTATGCTACTAGAAGCCTCTGTTTGTTCTGTAGCAATCATAGTACGTTTCAGTACTAAAATATCAGTTTTCAGGGTATTGATTTGTACCTCAAATCTCTCTGAGAGATCATGAACTTGCTGCAAGAAACTGTTGTAGCGGTCAGCCTGCTCTTTCTGGACACTCGTTACCAGTTGAGTAAGCTCTTGCATACCACCCGCCACGGTCATTATCTGTTTCGCCACAGTACCTGCCTCTTCCAATGGTGTACCTACCATCGCTTCAAGGACAGCAACTCGGTCGGCTAGCTCGTGTGCCATGATCCGAAAACCGTGCTCGGATACCAAATTGTCACAGGGTCGTTCCCTCATAGAACTGTTTTCCCAGTGATGGCCTAAGTTCTCCGCAACTTAGTACAGCCAAACTCCAAACCTAGCCCAGACAAAGGCTAGCACGCAGCGGTATGTCACACCTGAGCAAATAGGAAAACCAACACAAGCACAACAAACAGAGAGAGAAGAAAGAGAATAGAAACACTCAAATCTTTACAAGGGAAACTCCTTCAACCTTTCTATTAAGCCGCAATAAAAAGGATTACAACTTGCAGAAAACACTTACACTGTTTCCCTCCGTGTTCTACTGATCTCCCATGAGGGGTTTATATAGGCAAGTGAGGACATCCCCCTCACATAGGTACAAGAGTTCTACTGAAATACAATCTCTCTAAGATTACATCCCACTAGACTTAGGATTCTACGGATGATCGCCATGTAAGCATCCATGAGTTATCTCCAAGTGATAAGGTCAGCCAAATCTTATCTCCAAGCCGTGGCCCATAATCCTCGCAACTATCTCCGTATCGTGGGCTCTACGTTGCGTAGGTCTCGCGCACTTCCCTGTTTGTGTGCGCGCACCCAGCCACTTATGCCTCAACGGTGCCTTGTGCCACGCACCGATCAACCTCCCGCTCACATGGTCAAGGCCTATTGTGCCACACGAGTTAACCGCAACCCGTATCTAACGATCATCATCCATCACCGTCTAAGTGTCAAGCCTGGTAAGCCGCCTAGGCCAAGTACCTGTCTCGCCTGTCTCATGCGCATGCCCGTCGTGCAAGTGTGCCAAGTCTTTAGCACAGTGCAAGGCTTCTCCCACGCCTAGCACAAGTCATATCGTGCCCAAGGTCATCCTTCGGGAGATGGGCACAGTATCCGGTGTCTACAGGTCTAACAAACCCTCCCCCCGTCGGAGGAAGCCGATGCCCTCATCGGAATGAGCTCCAAGTATGCCTTGATCTCATCCTCAAACTGCCATAAAAAAGTGTCTCTCTCCCAAGTAGCGTCTGCCTCACTTTCACCTTCCTACTGAACCAAGTAGTAAGTTCTTCGATTCTTCCTACTGGCACCTTCCACTCTGTGGTCAAGTATCCCAGCCACCTTCTTCTCGAAATGGCTCCGAACAACAGGTGGAGCCTTCCTTCCCTGTAGCCTCTTTGGATCACCATCTTCCTGATAAGGCTTCAGAAAGCTCACATGGAAAGTAGGATGCAACTTCATCCTCTCAAGCAGCTTCAACTGATAAGCTATCACGCCTACCCGCTTTACAGCTTTAAAAGGGCCATCATACTTCTGCACTAGACCTTTGTGAAACTGCTTGTCTGTGACCTTCTTCCATATCTGAGGCATTAATTTGAGTAACACCTTGTCGCCCACCTCGAACTCTAGTGCCCGCCTATGCCGGTCTGCATACTTTACCATCCTCCTCTGTGCCTTAGCCAAGCTCTCCTTAGCATGTTCCAACAAATCCTACTTTTCTTGCATGAATCTGTAGGCTGCTGGGCACTCCCATTGGGACTTAGTTGCTATCTCCAAAGGTGTAGTTGGTTGATGTCCAAGAACCAACTCCGCCGGACTCAAACCCGTGGAAGATGATCTATGCATGTTATAGCAAAACTGTGCTGAATCAAGCAAACTTACCCAATTCTTTTGGCTCGCAGTCACATAGTGCCTCAAATACTCCTCTACTAATGCATTAATTCCCTCTGTCTGGCCATCTGTCTGCGGATGATTAGCAGTAGAAAACTTCAACTCCGAACCCATCAATTTGAAAGGATAAGTCCAGAACTTTCCTGTAAACCGAGCATCCCGATCACTTACTATGTCCTTGGGCAACCCAAAGATCGTCACCACAAGCTTCAGGAACAACTCTGCAGCTTCATAGGCGGTACATGCATGTAGGGCTACAATGAAGACGGCATACTTTGAAAAGCGATCGACCACCACCATCACGGACCTCATCTTGTCCACCTCTGGAAACCCAGTGATGAAGTCCATTGACACTGATTCCCAAGCTCTCTCAGGGATAGGTAGTGGTTGAAGCAATCCCGCTTGCTTCTTCCTCTCGGTCTTGTCAATCTGACAGATATGGCACGTGCAACATATAACTCGATGTCTTCCTCCATCTTTGGCCAGAAATATGTTCTCGTCAACAGCGCCAACATCCTCTCTACTTAGGATGTCCTGCCCACTGAGGGTCGTGGGTTTCTCTCAGCAACTCCTTTCTAAGTCCCCCACCTGCTGGAACATAGACTCTGTTGCCTCTGGCATACAGCAAATCCCCCTCGAGCCAATATCTATGAACCTTGCCCAGTTTCACGCCCTCCCTGAGCTGTCCATAAGTCTTATCTGCTGATGCCTGCTGCCTTATTTTGTCAATCAGGTTAGTCTCACTAGTGGATAATGAAGCAACATATGACTGGACTACCTTGCGACTTAGCGCATCAGCCACCTGGTTCTCCCTTCCTGGTCTGCGTACCCAAGCAAAGTCAAACTCTGCCAGAAACTCCTGCCAACATGCTTGCTTTGGGCTTAGCTTCTTCTGCGTTTTGAAATAAGTATTGGCCATATTATCTGTCACCTCCAGAAACTTCGTCCCCAAAAGATAATGCTTCCACACCTCCAAACAATGCACCACAGCAGTCATCTCCTTCTCATGGGCTGAATACCGCTGTTTTGCGTCCTTAAGCTTGCGGCTCTCGTAAGCAATAGGGTGCCCTTCCTGGACTAGTACACCTCCAATGGCTCTATCTGATGCGTCTGTGTGAACTTGAAATAGCAAGCTGAAATCTGCCAGTCTCAACACTGGCTCGGATGTCACTGCCCTCTTGATATCTTGAAATGCCCGTTCACAATCCTCAGACCACACCAACTTCCTGTCCTTCTTCAATAGATCTGTCAAAGGACTCACCATCTTATTGTACCCCTTGATGAAACGCCTGTAGTAGTTGGCCAGTCCTAAGAATGACCACAACATCGGGACCCTAGTAGGGGCCTGCCACTCAACAATGGTCTGGATCTTCCTCTTATCCATGCGGATTTGCCCACTACTGACTTTATGACCTAGAAACATTATCTCCCGCTGGCAAAACTCACACTTCTCCTTTTTCACAAACAAGGAATGCTTCTTCAAAGCCTCGAACACCCACTTGAGGTGCTGCCTATGTTCTGCTAGCGTCTGGCTATACACCACGATGTCATCTAGGTATACTACCATGAAGTGGTCCAAGTACTCATAGAGCACATCATTCATCAAGTTGCAAAATGTAGCAGGTGCATTAGTTAAACTAAATGGCATAACCAAAAATTCAAACGAACCATACCTCGTTACACAAGCCGTCTTTGATTCATCACCCTCGACAATCCTCACTTGCTAGTAACCCGATCTCAAGTCTAACTTTGTGAAATAAGTCGCCTTAGACAACTGGTCAAACAAATCAGCAACATTTGGAACTGGATACTTGTTCTTGACCGTGACCTTGTTCAGGGCTCTTTAGTCAACACACATCCGTAGTGTGCCATCCTGCTTCCTTTGGAACAACACTGGGGCTCCATATAGTGCCTTCGATGGTTGGATATAACCTGCTTCCAACAACTCACCAAGCTACTTTCTTAGCTCGGCTAACTCCAAAGGACCCATCTTGTAAGGTGCTTGAGCAGGTGGTCTAGCTCCCGGTTCCAACTCAATCTTATGATCCACAACGCGCCTGGGTGGTAGCGCCTTGGGTAATTCAGGGGGCATCACATCTCTATACTCCTCAAGTACTGCCGCTATCTCATCAGGCACTTCGACAATCTTTTCTGGTTTCACCTCCACCAGGGCAGCTAACGTGGTTGTCTCCCCCTTCCTTAACCCACTATTCACCTGTGAAGCCCACTACATCAATGGCTTCGCAGCACTTTGTCCCCTCTCCGCCGAAACAAAGCTTGGACATGCTTCGTCAGATATCATCAATCCTCCCAGATAAGGAATAGCAAATGCCTTCGCTTGCACAAAGAATTCAATGCCCATGATTAGATCAAAATCATCAATAGGTAAAGCTAGGAACTTACAGTCCTGTTGCCACGTCCCAATCTTCACCGATGCGATAGCCGTCCCTTGGATATCCTGGGCCTTTAAATTGACTGTCTTAACCTGATTTGTGCTCCTCGTGACCTTCAGACCAAGATGATCAACCATGCCCATCGAGACAAAGTTGTTGGTCGCGCCCATATCAAGCATAACTTGAATCGGTCTCCTATTCACCTCAGCTTTCACATACATCAGTCCCTTCTGAGGAGTTCGTGGCTCCGCCCTAATAGCATTGAGCAACTGTATTGGGGCAACTTGTGGACAGTCCTCCTTACCATCGTCCTCGCACATGAGAGCCGTTAGTTTGGACCTCTTGGGGCAGTCTCGGATCTTATGATTCCCATTGCACAAGAAACAACTCTAATCTCCCTTGCTTTGGGGTGGATCCGGTCCTTTTTGCTTAGAAGACTCAGCCTTGTCCTTGTTCTTCTGGTTTTTCTTCCAATCCTTCTTGCCCTTTCCCTTGTTGGCATCAGGATTGTTCTTCTTCTTTTCACCAGTACTTGTTGAAGAAGAACCCAGTTTGTAATCCACCAAACTGTCTGTAGCCGCAATTGCCTGAGGCAGATCCTTCACATTCTGCCTACGTAACTTAGCCTGAGCCCATGGCTGAAGTCTCGAGAAAAAGTTAAACAACTTATCCTCTTCTGACATGTTTTTCACGTCCAATATCAAAGAGGTAAACTCCTTGACATAGTCTCGCACAGAACCCGCGTGCTTCAACTTCTTGAGTGATTCCCTCGTGACCCATGCCGCATTCAACGGAAGAAATTGGTCCTTTAATTCCTTCTTTAGTGCATCCCATGTCTCAATTCTTGGTCGACCTGCACTATCATCATCAGCCAGTCTGCCTCGCCACCATAGCTTAGCATCACCAGTGAGGTACATACTAGTGATAGTCACTCGGTCCTGCTCCGGTATACCAGCAGCCTTGAAGTACTGCTCCATGTCCCACAAGAAATTCTCCAACTCCTTCGCATTACGAACTCCAGTGAACTCCTTGTGTTCAGGTACCTTGATCCTCTTCTTGGGATCGCTATTATCACCCCCTTTTATGCTACTAGAAGCCTCTGTTTGTTCTGTAGCAATCATAGTACGTTTCAGTACTAAAATATCAGTTTTTAGGGTATTGATTTGTACCTCAAATCTCTCTGAGAGATCATGAACTTGCTGCAAGAAACTGTTGTAGCGGTCAGCCTGCTCTTTCTGGACACTCATTACCAGTTGAGTAAGCTCTTGCATACCACCCGCCATGGTCATTATCTGTTTCGCCACAGTACCTGTCTCTTCCAACGGTGTACCTACCATCGCTTCAAGGACAGCAACTCGGTCGGCTAGCTCGTGTGCCATGATCCGAAAACCGTGCTCGGATACCAAATTGTCACAGGGTCGTTCCCTCCTAGAACTGTTTTACCAGTGATGGCCTAAGTTCTCCGCAACTTAGTACAGCCAAACTCCAAACCTAGCCCAGACAAAGGCTAGCACGCAGCGGTATGTCACACCTGAGCAAATAGGAAAACCAACACAAGCACAACAAACAAAGACAGAAGAAAGAGAATAGAAACACTTAAATCTTTACAAGGGAAACTCCCTCAACCTTTCTATTAAGCCGCAATAAAAAGGATTACAACTTGCAGAGAACACTTACACTGTTTCACTCTGTTCTGTTGATCTCCCATGAGGGGTTTATATAGGCAAGTGAGGACATCCCCCTCACATAGGTACAAGAGTTCTACTGAAATATAAACTCTCTAAGATTACATCCCACTAGACTTAGGACTCTACGGATGATCGCCACGTAAGCATCCATGAGTTATCTCCAAGTGATAAGGTCAGCCAAATCTTATCTCGAAGCCGTGGCCCATAATCCTTGCAACTATCTCCGTATCGTGGGCTCTACGCTGCGTAGGTCCCGCGCACTTCCTTGTTTGCGTGCGCGCACCCAGCCACTTATGCCTCAACTGTGCCTTGTGCCGCACACCGACCAACCTCCCGCTCACATGGTCAAGGCCTATGGTGCCACACGAGTTAACCGTAACCCGTATCTCACGATCATCATCCATCACCGTCTAAGTGTCAAGCCTGGTAAGCCGCCCAAGTCAAGTACCTGTCTTGCCTGTCTCATGCGCATGCCCGTCGCGCAAGTGTGCCAAGTCTTTAGCACAGTGCAAGGCTTCTCCGACGCCTAGCACAAGTCATATCATGCCCAAGGTCATCATTCGGGAGATGGGCACAGTATCCGGTGTCTACAGGTCTAACACCACTCCTTAATGGTAAGTTGGTCCAGGAGGTAGCTGGAGAAGCGGTACATGTTGACAAATGCAGTTTAATTTATGGTTTTATTTTTTTTTTTTTTTACCTAGAAGTTTAGTGCAAGATTATGGAGAAGTTTTTTCCCTGTTATATTTGAGTGTTCAATGAATCTACCTAACTTAGTTTATTGATCCTTTCATAAATATGCATAAGGGTGTGAAGATTCAAATTCATATTCCTATCAACCTAATACTGACTGTTATAATGAGTATTGCCCCCCACAATTGTTTCAAACACAAAGAAGAAAGGAAAGAAAAATGCTTTATGGGAACTAAGGGTATTTGAGTGATATTGCTAATGCAAGTTCCGTAGCATAAATATTACAAAGAAAAATTTAGTAGACTGAGGTCATAGAACTTGTAGGCAATCCAAACTTTCTTTATTGCTTTTGATCATAACTGAAATATGTTACGACTCTATGTGTTACATGAAGAAATTGTAGACATGTATGTGAATGTTATTTATTTTATTGATACTTATTTGGTTAATTTGGCACAGAATAAGTGGTGTCACGGGAGTGGAAGTCTTGGCTGGTCCGCATTGGTACTTAAAGTATTGTTGTGGTTCACATGTATTTTGGCAAAAAACTGGTGGTGCACAACAATTTTCAACACCTAAGTTAGGCTATCTTCGTCGTGTTCAAGCGTCCAAAATCTTAAGTCCAGAGATCCATTTTATGGAATTATTACCAGCATGCAGTTACATCAAGCTCTGAATTTCTGCATCGACCAGAATGTTGGGCCTAACTTTTCTAGCTTGAGTTCTGTCTATTGTTGTTTCTACTATGATTTACGTGTTATTAGTTATGTTGCTTTTTAGGCTTGTAATTAAGTTCAGTAATAGCAATCCAATTTACATGTTGCATTTTATAGGCTTGTAATTGAACTAGTTTTTACAATTTGTACATATTAGTTATGTGGCCTTTTATAGGCTTATAATTGAACTTGTTTCAACCTTTTGTCCAATAGGTTTTGTGCTACCGTTCAAATTTCATTGTTGACAAATTAAAAGCAATTCCATATTTCAACAAGATGTGATTCATATGCACCACATTATATAAAATTCTTAGGAGAACTATACAACAGTTGTCCAAGACTAATGATAGATCCTGACATGTGAATTGTGTGATTGACATAGTAAAACTAAAGTGTTCATGGTTTTCAAAGTTTTTGACAAAACCATGGGAGCCAAATAGGGGTGATAGATCACTAGTGGTCAAATTAAATGGAAAATTATATATATCATTGATAGTAAAAGTCAAGAATTAAAAATGCTATGGCTTCAAAGGTAAAGAATCAAGAATTAAAAGTAAGAGATGTAATGAGATTTATCCATATCATTGGAAGATAGACAATACTTGAAGCATTTCAAAGGTATTATTAATACTTGAAGCATTTCAAAGTTATTATTTCTACTTAAAAATTAAATGGCAAGTTATGTACTTAAAAAATGATAGAAATTGTTTATCAAATTGTATCATAATATCTTATCCATGGAAAAATCTAAAATAAAAACTTGTACACTTTAATTAATTCCTTTTCAAAGCATTATTCTTCATTTACTTCTCCATATGTTGTGCTTCTGCAAGCAAAAGAAAACTTAAAAAAAATTCAACAAAATCAATAAAATTTAGTCAAAACAAAATTTAGTTAAAAAAATGTAAATAAACTCATCAAATTTATACCTTTCACTCTAAATTACTAGATGTTGTGATATTTGTAGACTTTCCTATTCCTTTACAGCTACGTTGGTTATGGCCATACCCTCCACAAATTTGACACGACCACCTTTTTACAAATGTATTAACCAAAGCTATTTCAAGCCCGCCTTTAAGTCTTCCACTTTAAGACTCATGACTACCTTTTTTTCAACCCTTAGTTTGCGAAATATGTGGATCACCAATATTTATCGACAAAGAAGTCTGATTCAATTAATTCTTTGTCATGTCATGAATCGCTTCACTCATCAATGGTTGGCAAGAACCAGTGTCTTTCTTTGTAATAGCAAGCACTTGGCTTTCCATCATGGAAACCTTTTGGAGTATCTGGCCCAAGTCTCCCATAATGACTTTATACATCTCTTTAGAATTTTTAGCAAAAAAAAGACAGTTGATTTATGAGTTGACAAACATGTAAAGTTCTTAAAGCTGCGACTTCTTATGATCAACTTGAAGGGTTTGCACACTTTCAAAAATTCCATAACCTTTATTTGCTTCCTTTGTCTAGCATTTCAAAATGTAATGATTTGGAATCTCAACAATATTTTTAAAGTGAAAAATTGCCAACATATGTCTAGACAAGACGCCTTTAAATTCAAACAAATTACAATCACAAGTACCAACTTTAGAACTCAAATCAAGATAAACAAGAAAGCTATCATGAGAATCAAAACAACTAGAAACCTTATATTCGTAACAAGAGCCAGTTTTGTTACCTTTTGCTTTATGAATTCATTACTCTTGACAAGCTCATCTTGGAAGAGATTAAAAACATTCTTTGTATAAACCAATGCTCCATGATGCTCCATTTTAGAACCAATTTTCAAAATCTGAGACTTGTTCCTTAATTCAAAATCTTCTTTTTTTTCTTTTTCATAACAATTGTCAACTGCCTTCTCATATTTCACTACAAACTCTTGCAATGTAGTTGTGGAATCTACAAAAGAATAAAAAAAAGAATTTAAAAAAAAAAGAATTTATGCTCTCACTCCTTTGGGTAGTGTTCATTCTTGCAAAAAAAGTATTTTGATTATACACAAGAATCCATGAATTACGAATCTCATACAACCCTTGAAGCCATTCATTTTGTTCCAAATTGTTCTTAACAATTAGTTCATGCCACTCCTTCTCAAACTCCTCCAGGAAGATGATTGACAAATGCATCTCTTCAACTCACGTTTGAAAGTGGAGTTTTTATGATATATATGAGAAAGTTTCTCTGAAAATTTCTTCTTTATATGCCAAAGGCATAGACGGTGGTGAGTTTCAAGAAACAGTTTCACCACAACAACCCTTATAGCTAAATCCTGATCAGTAATTATGGATATCGAAGCTTTTCTCTGCATTGCCTCAAGCCAAGTTTCAAATAACGAAATGAAACTTTGCTTAGATTCATCTTGCAATAAAGTACAACCAAATAAAATGGATTGGTAATGGTGATTTAATCCTACAAAAGAAGCAAATGGCATACTATACTTATTGGTTTTATATGTGGTGTCAAACGTACGCATCACCAAAATGTTCATAAGCCAATCGAGATTGAGCATCAACCCAAAATAAATTTACCATACCGAGTATCACCATCACATTGAATTGCATAAAAGAATTAGGATTCTCAATTTGTTTTCTTCGAAAATACCATAGAACAACTTGGGCATCTCCAACATCTAAGTTTTTCCTCCTTAAATGTCTAAGATGATTCCAACAATCTATATCTGAAAATTACTGGTCAACATTACAAAACAATACAACTACTTTTCCTATAGGAATTCCTTCTTTGTTAAATTTTTCAACAAGGCTCTTAGCTGTAGAAGCCACATTTTCATGACATCTAAGATAAGACACACTCTTAGGACTAATCATATCATGATTATGTTCATTTGAAAATAATTTTACAGTCCACTTCTTACTTTCCTTCACCCTTGCTACCTTTAACAATGCTTCACAACGGGTTATTAAAGTTGAACATCTCTTTTTAGTGATCTCGACATCGTTTCGAGTGTCATTATTCTCTGTCACTCTTTCTTTATACCAACCTTCATTACAACAAACATAGATACGACTTACTATTTCCGTAGATCGAGAGCCTATTCTACTCAATTGAATGTGAATACAAAACCTTGTTCCTGTCACAGCCTGTGACCTTATTTTTAACCTTTTTCTATATGTCTTATTTGGTTGGGCTGTCTGCGATACTTTATTTTTCTTTTACATATACACAATTTTATATTAAATTATAATATGAATTATGTCATAACGTGCCAGGTCCTAAAACCTAACCCGCTAGACTTAAATTCTTAGAGTCGCTACCAACCATTCAAACCTAAGGTGTGATTGGTCACCTATTCTTGTCTAAAGATAAGGTTTGGTCTACGTTCAAAGATTCTTAGACTCGGGAGTACGGTTACGTGTGGGGAAAGATTAGCACCCCCACGACACCCATCCTAGAATGGTACCACTTGGTCTTAAGTTATCTTCGAAATTTGCTTAGGATAATCTTTAAGTTCGATATGCCTAATATTGAAAGATATTTCTAAGTATCCTCTATTAAGTTGGTGGGATAACTTAAAAATCCTTCTCACCTCAAGAGTATTCAAGTAGTTCTATGTGACTTGCTTGAAGAGACTCCGTCGTCGAATGAATTTTAGTATTTTATGGAAATTTCCTAACTTCGACTCCTCTACCCAAATTATCTTATTTTATTTTTATCATTTATTATTTTCTATTATTTCTTGACTAATATCTTTATCTATTATTTATTGTTATATTTATCTTATGAATATAAATTATCTTTATTTTTTAGAAAATGAATATAAATTATTTTATCAAAAATTCCTTTAAAATCCTCCATTAAGCTGGTAGAATTTAAAAGAAATTCTCTTACCTAAAGATTTTCAAAGTATTACTTAAGCGTAACCCTCTTCGGAATCTTATCATCGGAATAATCAATACTCACTTTCATGAATTATTATTATCTGACTCTTATTATTATTATATTTTTATTTATCATATTCTTTTATTATTATTTATTATATTTTTAGAAAATGCACATGAATTATTTTTTATTGAAAATTCCTTTTATCTCCTTTCATTAAGCTGGTCAGACCATGAAGGAAATCTTCTTACCTAGAGATTCCAAAGTATTACTTAAGCGTAACCCTCCTTGAAATCTCATCATCGGAATAAATCATGTTCACCTTTAATATTTTTTATTTACTGAATCTTATCATTATTTTATTATTTTACCTTTGTGTTTTGTATTTATATTTATATATTTTTAATTACAATTTCCCGAGACCTTACCCAATAAATTGAGCATACAACATTAATTACATCCTAATTACTCATGCAAATCATACAAGTTAATTATACCAGTCATTAACGTGCAAAATTAGTATTTTATAAACAATTTATTTGCTCAAGTTATCATACAAAGTCGTATTAATTATTAAATCGAATTATTAAATCATACAAATTAAACTGTTAAGTCAAACTTATTATCAAATCATTAACATATTATTAAACTATAAAATTAGTTAAAGTGGAGAACAAATGATTAACATAAACTTACCTGATCGACGTGCTTTCTTCTTTCTAGTCTTTCTTTGTATTCCTTAGGACGTGAGTGGAGGCAAGCGATGGAGGTGTGCAATGATGTTCGGCAATCAACCAAAAGAGAGAGGTTTGCTGCTGTAACCGGTTCTATAAGCTTATAACAGCAACCAATGGCTTGCAACGAAAACACAAAATTGGATGGAATGGGCGATGACGGTGCTGAAGTGAGGATAGAAGTGCAGCAAACTGTTCAGGGCGACAGGAATAATTTTGGTTGCAAAGGCAATGGTGCAGTGCACAATCGGGAAAGAATCAGCAGTTGATGGTTTGTGGTGCGGCTTGGCAAGGTGATAATGGCAGTGCAGCAAGGTTAACGATAATGATGCTTAACAATGATGATGATTCACGATTTGGTTGCGGCAGTTTGTAAATCGAGTGGAGGATGGCTAATGATGCAGGCAGAAACGATGGAACTAGTGGACGATGGGATAGGTTCTGTGCTAATTTCAAGATGAAACGAAGGTTGCAGCTTAAAGACAAGGGCTGGTTTTTGATAAAGATGCAGGATACGGGTATAGGGCTTCTCATCCTCCTCTCCAACAGTTAAGAGTGCTCCCCTTTTTATAATAAAAAATTTATTTGAGTCCTAATACAACTCTACCTATTTTATTAGTTATCTCCTATTTTTAACATTTTATCTATTTCTTATACTAATCCTAATCTAACTCTGTCAAATTTAATATTAATCCAAATAATTATTCTAAAAAATCTAATTATCCTATCCTAAAATTAATTTTATTATTTTTTCTTTGTCTTTTTTTATTTTTCCTAAATACTATTTTAATTTTAATTTCCTAATTAATGTTAATTCTAAATCTAAAAATCTTGATTTAAATTACTAAATTATTTAAAATACAATCTCACTTAACCCTACTAATTATTTTTCTACAAGTTAAGACCTCGGACAAAATATGGTGCCTACAAATTACATCCCCGATTTTTACTTCATAAGAAAGCAATGCTGTCGATAAGTCTAAATATAGAAAATAAATGATCATACCTTATTAATTAAATCAAGCTGTCGCATCATCCCCAAATGCGTAGCCGAAATCCTTTAAGTGTCAGACTTTTAGTCTTCGAAAACCTGAAATGTTAAAATTAAGGGGTGAGCAAACCACAGCTCAGTAAGGGAATTATATGCATACTTGATATTCAGCTTTCTATATGCAGAAAATCTTTTTCGTTTTTCCTATAGGGGCTCTAGGCTCGCATGTAGGAAAGATACTACAGTCGGCTAGGGATCTGGATGGAGTAAGGCAAGTATTTTGAAATCCCTGTCTTGTCCCGGAACCTAGAAGCAACTGTAGAGAGTAATAGATTTCATTTGAAATTTAAATCCTTTTTCTTTTTATTCCATATCATCTTCATATTCTTTTCAAAAAAATGCTTTTATGAAATAAAGCATTTAAATAAAGTAACTAATATTCATATATTCTTCTAAAAGAATATTAGTTAAATCATTATCATTTAAATCATATTGCCTGTCAACAATAGATAGCATCAATACAATAAAATCATTTCATTTAAAATTATTATGTATTGTCATTCACAGTAAACTTTTTCTTTCTTTTCACTTCAATCAAATCGATATTTAAACAATTCAATAATCAATCAGTGGAGACAGTCAGCATTCAATAGAATCATGCACTTCCACTATCACTATCCCCGAAGGGACAATCACTGTCACTATCCCCGAAGGGACGATCACTATAACGAATGGCCATCGTCAACACTCACAGTTCGCACTGGTCAGGTGCTCACTGCTAAACCTGTGGGTTTTGACCATAATTCCCACAGTCATATACAATATAATAAACCTGCAGACTGATCAGGTCTCGCAGTCATATAACACTATGCATGATCATTAACGAATGACTGTCTCAAAACATTTTCATAATTCATTCATTTAACAGTAGAAATCAATTTCAAATAGCGATTAACAGTAGAAATCATTTTCAATTAAATCATTTCATGTAATTCCTTTCATGTAATTCTTTTCATTCGATTTAATTCATATAAATCCTTTCTTGAGATTCATTTCATGTAAATCAATGCACATAAACCACTTCATGTAAATAAAGTCATATAATTCATCTCATGTAAATCATTTCATGAAATTTAATTTATGTAAAATAATCATGTAATTTACATATTATTTGAATTTTTGGTGATTTCATTATCACCGATATCGAAAACATGAATATTTTAAAAATAGAATACCATATATTCATGTTTTATGAAAATAATCAATTTCTTGGTTTTCGTGATTGAAAATCGTTTCTCGTGAAATAAAATCATTTATTATGATTTTATGTAATTTTCTAAAATTTTTCGGCAGCATAACGACTGCCAATTGACTAATCTCCTGCACGAAAAATACAGTTTATAATTTTCAACCAATACTTCATCCCAAATTCCAACCAATCATTCATCATAATAATTTCATAAAATATTTCCATAAAATATTTCGTAATTAAAACATGCAAACTGAATATCCTTACAGTGCTGCACATGCATCCCTTACCTTTTTTCGGGTCGACGACTTCCTCTTATCGGTCGCGCCCGTACTCTATCTCTCTCTATTCCTCATCTCGATCGCCGAGAATAATTTCTGGAAATTAAACTTCTAAATTTTATAATTTTCATAAATAATTTATTAAATTTTTACTCGAAATCATTTTTCGGAATTCTTACCGAATTTCTGTAATTTTCGAGTTTCCGAATACTCGGGATCTCCCGTAATTTCCGAAATTCCGAAATCCCAATAATTTCTCTTTTTCTCTTTTCTTTTCTTTTCTTTTCTTTCTTCTCTTTCTTTTTCTCTTCTTTTCTTTCTTTTCTTTTCTTTTTCTTTTTCCTTTTTCTTTTCTCTTTTTCCTTTTCCTGGTCGGACCGGTTCAGACCGGTCAGATCCCCTCATCGCCGGTTCCTCGCCGGCGGCCGGTTCTCCGGCGGTTCGGTGGCTCCACAGCTGGCCGACGGCACGGCGAGTCTGCTGGTGGTCTCCGTTAGGCCTGGATCGGCGGCACGGCGGTGGATCGAGTCGATTTTCCTTCAGTTTCTTCCACCTCTTTGCCGGCCCTCCTCCGCCGTTCACCGCGCCTCGGGTGGCCTCCATCCTCTTCCTCTCCCTCCAACGGTGCTTCGATGGCAGTGGCGGTGCCTGGATCGACCGGCACCGCCGTCTGTCGTTTTCCCTTTTCTTTTCGGTTTTCTCCGCTTTCCGTTGTTTCGGTTTTCCGTTTTTGCTTCACCGCTTCCTTCTTCCGTCGCCAGTCGCCTTCCTTCACGTCCCCGGTGGCTTCGCCTCCTTTTCTTCTTCCTCTCTTGGCCAGCCGACAGTGGCCGGCCTCTGTTCCTTTTTCTTCTTGACAGAAACGGGTCCCGATTCCTGTTTCTGTTTTCTATTTCCTTTTTTTTAATTATCCTATATTATATTTATATATACCATATATAAACATAATATATTAACATATATATTTTATGCACAAAATACATATATATATATTTTTAATTTGAATTAATATATATTTCATTTATATATATATATATATGTATTTATAGATATATATTGTATTACAATATATATATATATATATACAAGTGTTGATAATAAATAATATTTACTTTTCTTATATATGTATATATTTATATATATACATAAAATATCATATTTATATACATATGTATTATTTAAATGTACTAAATAGTATATATATACTAATGTATATTAATATATACTATATAGTATTTCAATACATATGTATTTGTATAAAAATACATTTGTATAATATATAATTATATTTCATATTCTTCCTCACTTTCTTATTTAATTTGGATTTCTATTTATCCAAATTAAATTTCTCAAATTTATCCAAATTAATTTTTCTTAACTTCTTCACTTCATCAATTTCGGAAATTTCAACGGTATTCCTATCTCGTAAATAGATTTTTATTTATTTATTTAACTTCTATATTTGCTTTAGAAATTTAATTACAAATATTTAATATCAAAATATTAAAATTCGCGGTTATCACATTCTCCCCACCTTAAGAAATTCGGTCTTCCGAATTTAACTTAAATTAAAAGGTGGTACTATTTCATATACTTATAATTCTTGACCTTTAGATCATCATTTAAATAATACTGCCAGTATACCTTCATATCTGTATCACCTCTTATTTCTTTCATATCATTTTTCATCATATACTTATACTCCCCATAAATTACTTTATCAATTGGGGGTTATCAATTTCCCATCCTTTTCATATCACATAATAGCGAATTCATGCTATTCATTATTCATTTTTCTCAATTAGTGCTAAGTCGATATAGTTTTATAACTATCATTTATACACTTTATTCAATAGTATGTAATCGTCCCAGTTTCACATCTCATGCATCCGCTCTCTCAACATATCTTCGAGCGTTTTTATTCTACGCTCACATATTTACGTCATGTACGAAGCGGTGCTGTCTATAAATTTGGAATCTCGAAGCCTTTTGCTATTTCTCATAAACATATAGCTACTCAGAGATTCCCATCATATATAAGGCTCACTGGAACTTCACATACATTCTCTTCATTTTATAATCATATTTCGACTGTGGCACTAAAGAATTTAAGGGTTTGATAATGGAGAAGTGATTTCATTAGATTATCAGTCTATAATCATTTTTATATTATCATATCTCTTTTAGATTCTTCATTATTATCCCTAATATTCTTTACATATTTATTTCATCATATGCTGCAGTTCATTTGCAGACTTTACTATTTACTATCTTTTACCATAATTGAATCAGGAGACAATTATTTTCTCCCCATATCTACTTCCATGTAATCTCATCATTACATCTCTTATTCTTATAGTATACTCTATATCACTTAGGTTTTAGAATATACCTGAGAATATACTCTTTTGATAATTTAGATTCCATCATGGCATAATCAAATTATAATTTAATCTTTTCATTATTTAACTTCATCATTGAATCTATAATTATCAATTTAATCATCTCATTATCCATATAAATCCAATATTTCCATCATTTCGAGGTGGTATATATATAATTTTTCCATTTATATGACTGGCAGTAAAATGTAAATCATTTCTTTACTCCTTTGAGTATGATTACCTTTCCTTTATCGAGTTTTGGCTCGATCTTACATCTAGCCATAGTCATGTGATAACCACAAAATCACTTTTAGTTTTAAATTTGGGAATTATCTCATATTCGTGTTCCCTCTTCATCATGTACTCATCCTCTTATTACCTTTTCATCGTTTCCTTCATCATCATTTCGATCACTTTTCATCAGTGGTAAAATATTCCACTAATAAAATCTTTTAACTTTTTACATATCATCTTCATACTTATTCATTCACTGACTTAAACTTATTAAATTTTAAGTCACATCTTTAGAGCAGCTAACCCAATGACTCTTTCATAAATTGGCAATAGTATTTAGCTAGACCCAATAAATTCTGTATCTCAATCATTATCTCTTCATCTTAGACAGATCCACATCGATCTGTCATTTGAGATCATATATCTTAGAAAGAGATACTGTCTAGCTAAATCTTCTATTTGCCGTACTTAACATATAATTCACTGTCTTTAAGAGTTTGCGGGGTTATACCACTATGCTGCTCATTTTCCATTTGTGCCTTAGACCGTATGGTATATCCTTACTTTATCTTTATATGTTTCTCTTATTCATTAGTTTTATGTACCTCACAAGGTATTTCATTAATCTTGTAAACCTCAATATGAACTCGTAAAATTTCATCGAGTTCTTATCATTATCATCTTATGACCATTATTCTTTAACTTTTCATCTAGTGATGTCTTGTACAGAGATTGGTCTTATCAGCTCCTTATACATATCCGATTAAGTCAAATAAGACATCACTTTCATAGAAATGATTATTTGTTCTTCATAAGAACTTTATTTCATAATAGAAATTTAATTCACCATTTAATTCATCCTCAAATCATATCATCTATATTTCCATCCTTTACATCAATACATGTGAATTTCATTATCCACAAAATTTTCCAGAATTATTTTCCTTAGCTTTTCGGATTCTCTTTATATGTTTCCGATATAAGCTTAGAATTAGATTTCATATAGTCAATCAAGTCAATGTTAGCTGTCTCCAATCCATATAACTCTGAAATTTTATCGGGAATTTCATCCGATGCTTCCTTTAATCACACCTCTCTTATCATTTTGGACATTCCATCTCTTTTTGTCCTATCATTTCACTATATAACCTCAAGGTAAGAAACATTTAACATTAATTTCATTAACACCTTTCACAGCTAACCGATTTATTATTACTTTAATTTACCTTTACAATCATTTTCATTTAATAATTCAGGTTAGCTGTTATCTTCCTCATCTCTTATCTTTACTTACTGTCCTTGTGCATACTCTCCAATTTTATATTGTTCCATACAGTACATTATTCTGTAAAACATGTTTCAAAATATTTCGGTTCTATAATTATCTGTTTGATACCTCAAAAACAGTAGGAATGTATAGAACTAGAATTAACCGTACTGTTATGGATTTCATCATCTATACTGATCTCTTTATCAGTCATCTCCAGCAATCATATTACTTCTCATCATATCCAACGATCCCGTAATAATATCTCATCAATACACTTTTAACTCCGACCCTTAAGAATCAATAACTGAGTCGCTTATCCTGCGGCTTTCTTATAACCATTCGGGTCACATCAATCATCTAAGTGTAAGTGCAATTTATAATCGGGATCATTATACTCATATTACATTCCTTTACGCCATTAATAACTCCATTACTATCAACAGAAATCAAATCATCTTGGTTTTATCACTAATCAAACCATAATCCCACATAAGGGCATTTTTGTCATTTTCACATATATTTCCTTCTCCTCACTATACATTTAAATCAAGGATCTTATTATTTATGTGCTGATAGTATCCTTTCTAATACTACTGTCAACAGTTTAAGATCTTTTTCGATTTTGACAAAGAAATCCAATAGGATCCATAATTGGATTATTTTGCTTGTAATATAGCCTTACACCATCATTTACTCTGTCAAATCAATCAATTTCAACTTCTGTTGGTCTATTTTGACTCTCGGTACAATTTTTGGAGGTAGGGGTATTTTGGTCATTTTTTACCAAAAAATTTCTCTCTCCTCAAATTACCTTTAATCGGTGATCTTAAGGTCTATTTAATGATAATATTTCACTTCCCTCCTTTATATCGTCACTTTCAAGTCTTAATTCGATCCGGACAGAAAAGTACTGGTGGGGCCCTCATCGAGTCCATTTCTGTTCCTTACCGAACCGACCTTCATTTAGATTATAAGATCACCATTTCAGGTAATTTTCCTGAGCCGTTTTCCCTTTTTGACATCTTTAGTTCATAATTCTCACTCCCTTCTAAACACTTAACTCAATTTACAATCATTTATTTCCTTTATGTATTTAGACTACACAGTACTACAGGGGATGTTAACCTTTTTAACACATTTTCTTTCCAAAAGTATCGACAGACATCAGGCCAACCTTGCTCTGATACCATTAAATCTGTCACAGCCCGTGACCCTACTTTTAACCTTTTTCTATACGTCTTATTTGGTTGGGCTGTCTGCGATACTTTACTTTTCTTTTACATATATATAATTTCATATTAAATTATAATATGAATTACATCCCCGTTTTTTACTTCATAAGAAAGTAGTACTGTCGATAAGTCTAAATACAGAAAATAAATGATCATACCTTATTAATTAAATCAAGCGGTCGCATCGTCCCTAAATGCGCAGCCGAAATCCTTTAAGTGTCAGATTCTTAGTCTTCGAAAACCTGAAATGTTAAAATTAAGGGGTGAGCAAACCACGGCTCAGTAAGGGAATTATATGCATACTTGATATTCAGCTTCCTATATGCTGAAAATCTTTTTCGTTTTTCCTATAGGGGCTTTAGGTTCGCATGTAGGAAAGATATTACAATCGGCTAGGGATCTGGATGGAGTAAGGCAAGTATTTTGAAATCCCTGTCTTGTCCCGGAACCTAGAAGCAACTGTAAAGAGTAATAGATTTCATTTGAAATTTAAATCCTTTTTCTTTTTATTCCATATCATCTTCATATTCTTTTCAAAATAATGCTTTTATGAAATAAAGCATTTAAATAAAGTAACTAATATTCATATATTCTTTTAAAAGAATATTAGTTAAATCATTATCATTTAAATCATATTGCCTGTCAACAATAGATAGCATCAATACAATAAAATCATTTCATTTAAAATTATTATGTACTGTCATTCACAGTAAACCTTTTCTTTCTTTTCACTTCAATCAAATCGATATTTAAACAATTCAATAATCAATCAGTGGAGACAGTCAATATTCAATAGAATCATGCACTTCCACTATCACTATCCTCGAAGGGACAATCACTGTCGCTATCCTCGAAGGGACGATCACTATAACGAATGGCCATCGTCAACACTCACAGTTCGCACTGGTCAGGTGCTCACTGCTAAACCTGTGGGTTTTGACCATAATTCCCACAGTCATATACAATATAATAAACCTGCAGACTGATCAGGTCTCGCAGTCATATAATACTATGCATGATCATTAACGAACGACTGTCTCAAAACATTTTCATAATTCATTCATTTAACAGTAGAAATCAATTTCAAATAGCGATTAACAGTAGAAATCATTTTCAATTAAATCATTTCATCTAATTCCTTTCATGTAATTCTTTTCATTCAATTTAATTCATATAAATCCTTTCTTGAGATTCATTTCATGTAAATCAATGCACATAAACCACTTCATGTAAATTAAGTCATATAATTCATGTCATGTAAATCATTTCATGAAATTCAATTCATGTAAAATAATCGTGTAATTTACATATTATGAGAATTTTCGGTGATTTCATTATCACCGATATCGAAAACGTGAATATTTTAAAAATGGAATACCATATATTCATGTTTTATGAAAATAATCAATTTCTTTGGTTTTCGTGATTGAAAATCGTTTCTCGTGAAATAAAATCATTTATTATGATTTTATGTAATTTTCTAAAATTTTTCGGCAGCATAACGACTGCCAATTGACTAACCTCCTGCATGAAAAATACAGTTTATAATTTCCAACCAGTACTTCATCCCAAATTCCAACCAATCATTCATCATAATAATTTCATAAAATATTTCCATAAAATATTTCGTAATTAAAACATGCAGACTGAATATCCTTACAGTGCTGCACATGCATCCCTTACCTTTTTTCAGGTCGGCGACTTCCTCTTATCGGTCATGCTCGTACTCCATCTCTCCCGATTCCTCATCTCGATCGCCAAGAATAATTTCTGGAAATTAAAATTCTAAATTTTCGAATTTTCATAAATAATTTATTAAATTTTTACTCGAAATCATTTTTCGGAATTCTTACCAAATTTTCGTAATTTTCGAGTTTTCGAATTCTCGGGATCTCCCGTAATTTCCGAAATTCTCGAATCCCGAAAATTTCTCTTTTTCTCTTTTCTTTTCTTTCTTTCTTTTCTTTTTCTTTTTCCTTTTTCTTTTCTCTTTTTCCTATTTTCCTTTTCTTGGCTGGACCGGTTCAGACCGGTCAAATCCCCTTATCGCTGGTTCATCACCGGCGGTCGGTTCTCCGGCAGTTCGGCGGCTCCACAGCTGGCCGACGGCACGGCGAGTTTGCTGGTGGTCTCCGTTAGGCTTGGATCGGCGGCACGGCGGCGGATCGAGTCGATTTTCCTTCGGTTTCTTCCACCTCTTCGTCGGCCCTCCTCCGCCGTTTACCGTGCCTCGGGTGGCCTCCATCCTCTTCCTTTCCCTCCGGCGGTGCTTCGATGGCAGTGGCGGTGTCTGGATCGGTCGGCACCGCCGTCTGTCATTTTCCCTTTTCTTTCTGGTTTTCTCCGCTTTCCGTCGTTTCTATTTTCCGTTTTTGCTTCACCGCTTCCTTCTTCTGTCGCCGGTCGCCTTCCTTCACGTCGCCGGCGGCTTCGCCACCTTTTCTTCTTCCTCTTTTGTCCAGTCGACAGTGGCCGGCCTTTGTTCCTTTTTCTTCTCGACAGAAACAGGTCCCGATTCCTGTTTCTGTTTTCTATTTCCTTTGTTTTTTTAATTATCCTATATTATATTTATATATACCATATATAAACATATTATTTTAACATATATATATATATATATTATACACAAAATACATATATATATATATAAATTTTAATTTGAATATATATATATTTTTTATATATATGTATTTATATATATATATTGTATTATAATATATATATATACAAGTTTTGATAATAAATAATATTTACTTTTCTTATATATGTATATATTTATATATATATATATATATATATACATAAAATATCATATTTATATACATATGTATTATTTAAATGTACTAAATAGTATATATACATATATATACTAATGTATATTAATATATACTATATAGTATTTCAATACATATATATTTGTATAAAAATACATTTGTATAATATATAATTATATTTCATATTCTTCCTCACTTTCTTATTTAATTTGGATTTCCATTTATCCAAATTAAATTTCTCAAATTTATCCAAATTAATTTTTCTTAACTTCTTCACTTCATCAATTTCGGGAATTTCAACGGTATTCCTATCTCGTAAATAAATTTTTATTTATTTATTTAACTTCTATATTTGCTTTAGAAATTTAAATACAAATATTTAATATTAAAATATTAAAATTCGCGGTTATCACAGTTCCCTAGCAAGATTTTATAAAAGCTCTCTACCTCTTGTAAAGAGTCAAATTCCATTCCAATAAATGGCTCGGATTCCTTGATAGCATTACCAAAAGCTACTATGTTCTAAAAATTAGCTTGTAAGCTACTACATTCATTAACTAGCGTGCTTTGCTGACTCACCTCTATATTTTGAATATCACCAATAAATTAGGTATCCTTTAGTGATGAACTCTCCGTAGTATATTTAAAAGAGAATCTTGGAACATAAGTCAAGAAAACAAGGTTAAAGTGAAGAATCAATTTAGCAAAATAGTTTATATCTAACATTAATTAGCAAATGACAAATCAGAAGGGAACTATTGGTACACACTTCTATAAACAAATTGTAATCTAAAGTTATATACCGTCAACTTAAGGTAATGCAGACAACAAAAGTTCATTGAACAAGAGCTACTGAAAAAGACCATCCTCAAAGCTACTAAATTATCAAATTGAACCCATTCACTTTTTTTAACAAACTGGTAAAATAATCAATGTTTCAATATATAGAATAAGACAATCAAAGTTACAATTGACACATCAACAATGACTAATAAACTAATGACTTTTTTAACCTTTTCTTTAAAGTCTACTCAAATATCAATTAATATAACAACAACTTAATTGACACCATTGAAAAGAAAAAAGAATGAAATTAGACCCATTGTGGAATGATCGATACTATTTCTTTTCCAGACTTTTGCTTGAGTAGAGCAGACAAAGATGCCAGAGCTTTAAGCTATTAATGAATTATCCTTGATCATGAAGAGATATACTCAATTGATTGTCAAAAGGCAATAGTGACCACTCTAATCAAGCTTAGCAGCTACAACTGAGAATGAAATCCAGTAAACAAAACACTAAGATATGTCCAACGAAACATGCAAAAACTAGAAAGAAATAATGTTCACAAAAATATTACAACCTTAGTAGTAGGATCCTTCCTTGTCAGCCTTTTTAAGTGCTGTGCCACTTCACTTTCTATATCCTACAATTGCAAAAGCCAAAAATTATTAATTCATCGCATTAAAAGAACAAAGTCATTAATTTATAAATAAAGGTACAAATTTTCTAGTGGGTAAGAGGAATTGAATACCAAAAAAGGAATTGATTCCTCAAGGTGAGAGCTACCAACGTGAGAGAGATGAAGAGGATTGCTGTGATAGAGGAGACTATCGTGAAGCAATGAGACTGTGAGGTTTAAAGAGAAACAAAGGCAGAAATAGAAGACTGCTGTGAGAGAGGGAAACATGATAGTACATGGGACTAATTATGCTCCCCCTAAAATTATGGATTAATAAATGTGAGAACCAAGATATAAGCTCTATCCACCAAGAAACATGATAGTACATGGGACTAATAGCACAAATAAATAAGTCAATGTCTATAAAAAAATTATGCGATATTTGAGCATGCAAATGACATTGCTTACGATTCTATACCAATTGTTCATAATTAATTTTGCAAGAAGTTCTCAATTGGTAGGTAATGAAGCAAGTTGTTTATAAATTATTTACTAATTTCTCTAACTTGCTCATTTCGATTCTATCAAGCACCTAGATAGATCAATTGTTCTCTAAGGTCCAACTAAGGTGCATGTCAATAAATAATGATTATAAGCTAAACTTAGATGACAAATTGCATGCATTGAGCTCATAAACTATTTTCTAGTAAGAATGTGCTTAGAATGAATACATATATCAATTAACCAAAAATTCTAGCACACAAAATGTCTCATGCAAAAGTGTCCTAACTAAATTCTTCCCTATTTTTCATTTCAATCTAAAGAAAGAAGGAGAAGAATTATTGTCAATTTAAGGCTCATACCAATTGTTACCAATGGTTGTCTTAGCCATCTTGCATGATGCTAATAGTTATGTGTGGTGTGCTTAGTGAATAATCAAGTCAAACATGTAAGAACATAATCACTCACCATTAATCATGGATATGGATTAATTAGACATTAGCATCCTATCATAAAATATTAATCCATATTCATAAGAACAAATCTAATTATATGGAATATTCAAAAATTCATATCATCTAAGTACACACAATTGCTTTCATGGTTATAAGCACAAAAATTCTATGCTCATTTTCCAATTC
Source organism: Heritiera fomes (assembly GCA_032173925.1). Classification (NCBI taxonomy): domain Eukaryota; kingdom Viridiplantae; phylum Streptophyta; class Magnoliopsida; order Malvales; family Malvaceae; genus Heritiera; species Heritiera fomes. The sequence goes on along the minus strand of JAPDPM010000001.1, from coordinate 17,851,653 downwards.
AAGTCCTTAACCAATTATGAGTAAGGAAGGGTTCAAGATTTTCATCTTAATCAGTTAATAGCCATATTCTTGGTTGTTTTTATCATTTAAGGTTCTAAAGGGTATATGTCATTTTAACAAGATGGTTTTGCTTAAGTGAATCATATCATGCTTGAGTATATTTTAACTTTAAAATTCACAATCTATGAGTGAGGTCAAACATAATTTCACAAAAAAAAAAAATTCTCATCTCATAGTTATGAACATTGATTCATGCAAGATTAACATCAAAACAATCAAGAATCATTGCATGAAAGTCAATCAAAGTGTTTTTGTTCAAGTTTACATTTATTCTCAAATTTTGATGTCATTAACACTCATGTGCTTTAGAAATTTGGCCATAAGAAAGATTTCAGTTTATGAATGACATAATTTTCATACATTTAAACATTTAAGATCCATTTATCATCACAAATTATAGGCCAAGGACAATTATGACTTTAGATAAAGGTTTTAGCATCTCAAGTGTTTTATCACCTCAGTCATATTTGAATCTTATCATTAAGGTTAAGTTTTGATCATTTTATCTTTCAAGCATATATTTTGACATTTAATTATTCATATTCCATTAGATGTATAATTATCATGAAGTCTAGTGTGGAATAGGTGAGTCAAACTATGAGATAAAGTCTTCTAACCATGTTTAACTAAGATGAACAAAAGACTGAACAATATCTATCATGTACAAGTTCATAAATGTCACATCCCAAAATGTACAGTATTTACCATATTGTAACACCCCACGTGATGATTGGGTTGTCTGCGGTGCCTTTATCACTCACTTATGAAAAACATTAACTACTATTATACTAAAATTAAATCAGTAGTTGATGAAAATATTTACTGTAAAATATACATATACAGTCTGTTCACATGTTCTACATCCCCGGTATAAGAACTATACAATGTAGTACTGTACAAATATGTCCGAAAACATATAAAACAAATAATACCTCCGGATCCACTAAAAGCTGCCTTGGGGTCAACTACCACGCAGCCGAATTCTATGGAACGTAATCATTGAAGATAGTTTGTGGAGTGAGAAAATAAAGGGGTGAGCTAACACGCTCAGTAAGAGAATTGTATGTGAAACTGATAATATAAAATCTATATGCTAAAAATGTTTAATATTCACGTGATAAAATACTTAAGTAAATAAATGAGGAATTAATATTCCTTTCAAAAAGATATTCATTTTCACACTTGTAAAGCACCGTATAATATTTACTTCAATACATAGTATATCGAAAGCTCAGAGGCTGCAATTAATTTAGTACCAGCTAAAGGTTCAGTGAAAGATACAATCGTCATTACAATATCATGAGACCAGGCAACACCCTAAATATATCATGCTATAATATCATCCCAAATAGGGGAAACACATGAGATCTATGGCCATATTCTAGGAGGTCCACAATGTGCACTAATTAGGTGCCCACCGAAGACGCTGACAATAGGATTAGTATCTATCAGCAATAACACGTGACACGTGAGTATGATACGGGGCCTAACAGTCTCAAAACAATAAACACATGATATAAGCACCATTTATGAAATCAATTCCATTGAATATATTTTCAATCAATCTATAAATATTTAAAATGAAAATATATTCATTTTATGAATAAAAATTCATAAAATATTCATACTGTAACAATCATTCTAGAAAATATTCTAGATATTTATAAAACAATATAAGGCACATGCTGGTACTCTCACATAATAAAATTCCTTATCAGGAATATTTAAATATAGTTTTTTTGTAAACTATAAAATTTTGTAATTTAATGAGTTTCATGGAAATTTGCTGAAATTCCACTTTATAAAAATATTAGAAATATTTTCTAAATATTTCTATAATTTTTGACAGAATGACGACTATTTTTAGCCTAACCTTCCTGCACGGAAATTACAGTTTATAATTTCAACAGCAGTCACAATTTCACCAAATTTCACCACTTTCAAAGGCAATTTATGTCCAAATTATTTTGTAAAAATAATGTGAACCAAACTATGCATTTACAGTATCCCTACGGTTCACACACGCATCTCTTACCTATCTTATGAAATCTAGTCGCCTGATAGCAACATGTACAATTCACCACTCCCGGGCTGCAATAAAATTTACCCAAGACCATTATTCACCATAATTAAAATTCTAATAATTTTTCTTGAATTAAATTCTACTATATTTTCGGTAGAAAATATTAAATTGGTATAATTCGCACTGGTGCTAAAATCTAACTTCGCCAATTTAGCTCCAAATCGAAATCCAACTTCACCATCAGTCTTCATATAATTTCTACAGTCTCTTAACATCCTAACATCATAATTTGAAGCATTAAAATCCTCCCATCTCACCATGACCGAAAATGGCTTCTTACCATTTTTGTGATTTTTCCATAATTTAACTAATATACTTTGTTTAATTAAGCTTAATCATCATCCTAATCCTATTTTTAAACATCAAACCATAGCAATTCATAGAGATCTCCTCATGACCGAACATCCCTCTTAATGGTTGAGTATGTTTTAACTAGATTCAACCTAAACTAATACCATAAACAAACTTAGGAAGCTTAATTCTCTTAAAATCAACCATTAAAAATCAAAGAATGTAAATACACAATAAATGGGTACCTTGGCTGAAATTTCCTCTTCACTTTTCTCTTGATTTAGCCACTTAATCAAAGGGCTATTGGTATGCTTAGAGACGGGAAGATGAGTAGAGTAATTTTGGTAGAAATAGCTTAGTGGAAATAATGTGTTTTGGTGAGTTTTTGGAAGCTTTTGTTTTCTTTTCTTTTAGTCTTCAATGGTGGCCACGAGAATGCACGGAAAAGATGTAGAAACAGTATCGGCAGCAGCTGGAATTATATAATAAAATATTTGGTTGTATTTTATAAATGTTAAAAATAACAAAAATGCCATTAATGATAGGTTTTTCGATCTTTTTCTTTCGAAATTTTTATAACTAGGCAGTTGAACTCCAGAAATCTATTTTCCATCACCAAAAATTCATATTAAATGTATTTTGATAAATGATGGTGGTTTGGTTCAGGTTTAACCTTTCCGAAAAGGTGAAGTTACAAAAATACGCTTATCGAGTAAATCGCATAGAATTCTAATTTGACAGCCGATTTGGTCTATCTATTTACATAATCCTGGGCTTATTTTCATGTAGAATATCATTCTTTAATAACTAGATTAAATTCCCATTTATTTTGACCTCAATTTATGAAAACGCCACTAGGATATGTACTTAAACGTCAGTTTCTAATTCGTTTTCATACTCTTCAAAAATAATATAAATGAGGAAATTTAGACTTAAATTTCATACCGTATATTTATTAGACCCTCTGTGTATTATCTATCTGGTCTCATGCCCATCCAGGCACTATATAACCTGTGGGGCCCACCACACTGTACCGGCTCGTATCTACGAAATTCACATGAAATGAATCCGTACATGTGAAACAGTATCTGAATACACAGTTCTCACATTCTCCCCACCTGAAGAAATTCGGTCCTCCGAATTTAATCGAACCTGTCACTGAAAGAGCTCTGGATACTTCTCTCGCATGAGACTCTCTAATTCCCATGTAGCCTCCTCCTTTGAGTGATACTACCAGAGCACTTTCACTAGTGAAATCATCTTAGACCGTAGTACTCTATCCTTCCGATCCAAGATCCGTATCGGTTTCTCCACGTAGCTCATATCGTCCCTAATCTCCAGTGGCTCATGTCGAACTACATGAGAAGGATCTGGATGATATCTCCTTAACATCGATACATGGAAGACATTATGAACCCTTGATAACTCTGGAGGTAATGCTAACCTATAAGCAACATCTCCTACACGGTCTAAGATCTCAAAGGGCCCGATGTAACAAGGACTCAACTTGCCCTTCTTACTGAATCTCATAATACCTTTCGACGGTGAGACCTTAAGAACATAGAATCCCCCACTGAGAACTCCAATGGTTGGCGTCTAGTATCTGCATAACTTTTCTGCCGACTCTAAGTTGTCCTCAATCTATCTGAAATCAACTGTACACTCCGAGAAGCTTGCTCTACTAAATTAAGAGCTAATATCTGATGATCACCTACTTCCTCCCATGCAAGAGGTGATCTACATTTCCTGCCATACAAAGCCTCATAAGGTGCCATGCCGATACTGGAATGATAACTATTATTATATTCGAACTTCGCTAGTGACAAATGGTCGTCCCAGGAGCCTCTAAAATCTAGTGCACATGCTCTCAACATATCCTCGAGCGTCTGGATAGTGCGCTTGGATTGTCCATTAGTCTACAGATGGAAAGCGGTGCTAAAACTCAATCGGGATCCCATTGCCTCCTGAAATCTCTCCCAAAAATGAGATGTAAACCGGGAATCCCTATCAAAAGTGATACTCGCTGGAACACCATGCAATCTCACTATCTGCCGAATATACAAATCGGCTAAGGCACTGAGGGAATCAGTAGACTTCATGGCAAGAAAATGAGCGGACTTCGTCAATCGATCAACTGTCACTCATATACTATCGTGATTGCTCCGGGTTCTCGATAAACCCATCACGAAGTCCATAGTAATGTACTCCCACTTCCATGTCGGAATCTGTAGAGGCTGCAATAATCCAGCAGGCTTCTGGTGCTCAACTTTTACCTGCTGACATGTGTGACATCTAGCAACAAACTCCACGATGTCTCGCTTCATCCTAGGCCACCAATACACTCTCTATAAATCATGGTACATCTTAGTACTGCCTGGAGTGCACCTGGAGGTGTGAGCCTCTGCCAAAATCATATGCTTCAGCTACTGGTGATCAGGAATACATATCCTATCTCTGACCCTTAGTATCTCATCACTGCCAATCCTATAATTAGACTGAACTCCCATATGTACCTGACTGGCAACCTCTATACAATCAAAATCACTCCTCTGAGCATCCTCGATCCTGTCCATCAGATCCGGCTCTATCCTGAAGCTGGCCGTAAATCCATATCTCTCAGAGGAAATCTCACTCAAACTGAGGCCCAAGAACTGCTCAATCAACTCATACTCCCGGACCATCATATAAGCAACCATGCCCATCTGCTTCCTACTCAAAGCATCTGCCACCACATTAGCTTTTCCCGGATGGTAGAGGATCTCGCAATCATAATCCTTTAACAGCTCCATCCATCTGCGCTGTCTCATATTCAACTCTTGCTGCGAGAATAGATACCTCAGACTCTTATAGTCTGTGTATACCTGGAATCACTCTTCATATAAATAATGCCGCCAAATTCTCAATGCAAACACCACTGCGGCTAACTCTAAATCATGGGTCGGATAATTCTTCTCATGCACTTTCAACTGTCTAAAACCATAAGCAATTACTCGACCATTTTGCATCAAAACACAACCCAGTCCTAAAGCGAATGCATCACTGTACACTAAGAAACCACCAAATCCGCTAGGAAGAGCGAGGACAGGAGCACTAGTCAACCGTCGCTTCAACTCCTGAAAACTGCGCTCACACGCATCTATCCACTCAAATCTAACATCCTTACGCGTGAGGTGTGTCAGTGGAGCAGCTAGTCTCGAAAACCCCTCAACAAACCGACAATAATATCTGGCTAGACCCAAAAAACTCCGTATCTCTGTAATTGTACGAGGCCTCTCCCACTAAATAATCGCCTCGATCTTAGACGGATCCACAGACACCCCATCTCTAGACACCACATGCCCCAAAAATACGATGCGATCTAGCCAGAAATCACACTTACTGAGTTTAGCATAAAGTCTCCGGTCTCTGAGGGTCTATAAGACTATCTGGAGATGCTGCTCGTGCTCCTCTGATGATCTGGAGTAAATCAATATATCATCTATGAAAACAATCACAAACTGATCCAGGTATGGTTTGAACACCTCGTTCATCAGACTCATAAAAGCTGTAGGGGCATTAGTCAATCCAAAAGGCATCACTAGGAACTCGTAGTGACCATACTGAGTCCTAAATGTAGTCTTAGGGACATCAGACTCCCGTATCCTCAACTAATGATACCTTGATCGGAGATTAATCTTAGAAAATACCACTGCACCCCTGAGCTGATCAAATAAATCATCGATCCTGGGTAAGGGATACTTATTATTGATGGTAGCCCGATTAAGCAACCTGTAATCAATGCACAATCTCAAGCTACCATCCTTCTTCCGGATGAAGAGTACTGGAGCACCCCAAGGAGAAATACTAGGGCGGATGAAACCCTTATCTAACAACTCCTAGAGCTACTTCTTAAGCTCCTCCAACTCCACTAATGCCATCCGATATGGGGGCTTAGATATAGGCTCCGTACCAGGTACTAGCTCAATCACAAACTCTGTCTCCCTATTCGGTGGTAACCCTGGTAATTCATCCAGGAATACATCCGAGAAATCCCTAACCACAGGAATATCTGATAGATCTGGACGTTTCTATTCCATGTCCTCCACATACGCAATAAAACCTTCAATCACACCAAAATAGCATTTAAACAATTTTAGTAAAATACTCCACTTTATGTATTTATCAAATAATTTTACGGTATATCATTCAGGACAAGAGAAGGTAATAAACTTGGTATTACAGTCTAAACTAACAAAATTCACAGTTAACCAATCCATCCCTAGGATTACATCAAAGTCAAACATGTTTAACAAAATAAGGTTAGATGTCATCTCCTTCTCTCCTACAGTAACCTTATAATCTCTATAAACTACGTTCGTCATCCGAGACTCCTTAAATGGTGTACTAATCTGCAAAGTGTACTAAAGGTTCAGGTTCTACTGGTATCTTATTAGCACATGCAGGTGATACAAACGAATGCGTAGAGCCAGGATCAAGCAGTGCTAATACTGAAATATCAAAAATATAAATCTTACCTTTAATTACATCTGCATAGTATCAGCAGCCTCCTGATCTAATGCGAACACCCTTCCCTATGTCACAGCCTTCTTACCTTTCTCTGCGGCTGTCGCGCGTTTAGGCTGTGAAGGGGTCGCCTTATTTGTCTCAGTCTATATCGACGATGTTGGAGGAGGAATAGGAGCTGAAGCTGTAGATGCAGCTACCTCTCTCAACATCGGGCAATCTCTAACCAAATGCCCCATCTGTCCACATCGAAAACACGCCCTAAATATCATATGGCATGGTCTAGAACCGTGCGACCTCCCACACAATGTACACCTGGCCGCGGTACCTCTTTAAAATGTACTAGGGCTAGTAGTAGTAGGGGCAACTGTAGCAGATCTAATTGGTCTCCTCTCTGTAATCTGTATACCTGATGTCCTGGCCCTCTTAGGCTGCCATCTACTAAATCGATCACGGGTGCTCCTCTTTGGCTGCTCTCTGCCTTTACCCTTACCTTTAGACCCAGACTCTGTATAAAACTGCTCATAATCCCGCTCGCATAACTATGCTCGTCTCACGGCCTCATCATATGTATGGATGTCTAACGGGACTAACCTGGTCCAAGTAAAGGGTCTCAAACCCGCCATAAATCTGTCTATCTTATGCTGATTACTCATCTGAATCTATGGGTCAAATCTGCTCAAGGTTGTGAATCGCGACTTATACTGATCCACCGACATACTCCCTTGTACTAACTCCAAAAACTCATGCTGAAGCTTCTTTTGTGCTGTATCAGGAATGTACTGTCAGTGAAAAGCCTCCATAAATATATCCCAGGTCACCACCTGATGCTAGGCGAACAAAACTGTCTGTGTGGACTTCCACCAGTGCTCCACATCATCAGTCAACCGGAACACATTGCTAGTCTAACACTCTCTGTCTCTGTGCACCGCATATACCTAAATAATTTCTCTATAGCCTCAATCCACTACTCTGCCACCAATGGATCCTTATCCCCCTTAAACTTCGGAGGATCCAACTTCTCAAATGACCGTATCAAAGTGACATCACAGTAAGACTCAACACTATACGGATGTGTTGGTGGCTGCGGTGCTACTACGGCAGGTGCCTACGGTACTAGCTAAGGGGCAGGCTGTGGCTCGGGAGGTGGTACCACTGGCTGCGGTGGGGGTGGTGCTACTGCGGGAGTTGCTGTTGCTGCTGCTCTATCTCTATCTCTCTCAACTCTGTTAGCAGCTCAGTCAGTGTTATACGTGGCTACAAAGTCTGCCAACATCCGTTCCATCCTATTCATTCTGGTATTTGGACTCTCAAGATGCGGAGGGAGTGCGGGTCCTGGGGCTGGCTCCGATGTAAGCTCCGGAATAGGTGCCGCCCTACCGCGTCCTCTACCTCGTCTACCCCTGCATCCACTCATTTCTGCACAACACAGACATTTCAAAATAGTGTTCAATCACTTGAATCACTTAAATATGTTCAGACTATATAGTACTACATGAGATGTACTCTTATTTAAACCCAAAGATACTGAAAGACATCAAACCAACCTGCTCTGATACAAATTTAATTGTCACATCCCAAAATGTACAGTGTTTACCATATTGTAACACCCCATGTGACGATTAGGCTGTCTGCGATGCCTTTATCACTCACTTATGAAAAACATTAACTACTATTATACTTAAATTAAATCAGTAATCGATGAAAATATTTATTGTAAAATATACATATACAGTCTGTACACATGTTCTACATCCCTGGTACAAGAACTATACAATGTAGTACTGTACAAATATGTCCGAAAACATATAAAAGAAATAATACCTCCAGGATCCACTAAAAGCTGCCTCGAGGTCAACTACCATGCAGTCGAATTCTATGGAACGGAATCACTGAAGATAGTATGTGGAGTGAGAAAATAACGGGTTGAGCTAACGCGCTCAGTAAGAGAATTGTATGTGAAACTGATACTATAAAATCTATATGCTAAAACGTTTAATATTCACATGATAAAACACTTAAGTAAATAAATGAGGAATTAATATTCCTTTCAAAAAGATATTCATTTTCACACTTGTAAAGCATCGTATAATATTTAGTTCAACACATAGTATATCAAAAGCTCAATGGCTGCAATTAATTTAGTACCAGCTAAAGGTTCAGTGAAAGATACAATCATCATTACAATATCATGGAGACTAGGCAACACCCTAAATATATCATGCTATAATATCATCTCAAATAAGGGAAACACATGAGATCTATGGCCATAGTCTAGGAGGTCCACAGTGTGCATTGATCAGGTGCCCACCGAAGATGCTGACAATAGGATCAGTATCTATCAGCGATAACACGTGACACGTGAGCATGATACGAGGCCTAACAGTCTCAAAACAATAAACACATGATATAAGCACCATTTATGAAATCAATTCCACTGAATATATTTTCAATCAATATATAAAAATTTAAAATAAAAATATATTCATTTTATGAATAAAAATTCATAAAATATTCATACTGCAACAATCATGCTAGAAAATGTTCTAGATATTTATAAAACAATATAAGGCACATGCTGGTACTCTCATATAAATAAAATTTCTTATCAGGAATAATTAAATAAAGTTTTTCTGTAAACTATAAAATTTTGTAATTTAATGAGTTTCATGGAAATTTGCCAACATTCCACTTTAGAAAAATATTAGAAATATTTTCTAAATATTTCTATAATTTTCGGCAGAATGACGGCTATTTTTAGCCTAACCTTCCTACACGGAAATTACAATTTATAATTTCAACAGCAGCCACAATTTCACCAAATTTCACCACTTTCAAAGGCAATTTATATCCAAATTATTTTATAAAAATAATGTGATCCAAACTATGCATTTACAGTATCCCTACGGTTCACACACACATCCCTTACCTCTCTGATGAAATCTAGTCGCCCGATAGCACCACGTACGATTCACCACTCCCGGGCTGCAATAAAATTCACCCAAGACCATTATTCACCATAATTAAAATTCTAATAATTTTTCTTGAATTAAATTTTACTATATTTTCAGTAGAAAATATTAAACTGGTATAATTTGCACCGGTGCTAAAATCTAACTTTGCCAATTTAGCTCCAAATCGAAATCTGGCTTCACCGTCAGTCTGCTTATAATTTCTACAGTCTCTTAACATCCTAACATCATAATTTGAAGCATTAAAACCCTCCCATCTCACCATGACAGAAAATGGCTTCTTACCAGTTTTGTGATTTTTCCTTAATTTAACTAAAATACTTTATTTAATTAAGCTTAATCATCATCCTAATCCTATTTTTAAACATCAAATCATAGCAATTCATAGAGATCTCCTCATGACCGAACACCCATATTAATGGTTGAGTATGATTTAACTAGATTCAACCTAAACTAGTACCATAAACAAGCTTAGGAAGCTTAATTCTCTTAAAATCAACCATTAAAAATCAAAGAATGTAAATACACAATAAATGGGTACCTTGGCCGAAATTTCCTCTTCACTTTTCTCTTGGTTTAGCCACTTAATCAAAGGGCTATTGGTATGTTTAGAGAGAGGAAGATGAGTAGAGTAATTTTGGTAGAAATAGCTTAGTGGAAATAATGTGTTTTGGTGAGTTTTTGGAAGCTTTTTTTTTCTTTTCTTTTAGTCTTCAATGGTGGCCATGAGAATGCAAGGAAAAGATGCAGAAACAGTATCGGCAGCAGCTGGAATTATATAATAAAAAATTTGGTTGTATTTTATAAATGTTAAAAATAACAAAAATGCCATTAATGATAGGTTTTTTGATCTTTTTCTTCCGAAATTTTTATAACTAGGCAATGGAACTCAAAAAATCTATTTTCCATCACCAAAAATTCATATTAAATGTATTTTGATAAATGATGGTGGTTTGGTTCGGGTTTAACCCTTCTGAGAAGGTGAAATTACAAAAATACCCTTACCAGGTAAATCGTGTAGAATTCTAATTTGACAGCCAATTTGGTCTATCTATTTACATAACCCTCGGCTTATTTTCATGTAGTGTAAGATCCGATTCTACACTACTGTAGAGTCTAATTTCATAAAAGTGAGAATGGAAATTAAATAAATAAAGAGTATTGATTTCCACTTAGTTGAAAAGCTCCTTATCATGAGATGAGAATGGAACAATTTCAGTGAAATAATGTATTGGGCGAGTAAGGTGATCGCCCATATAGAGGTGAAGATGATAGCTTTGTTGGCGAGAAAGGCAATAGCTACTCGCCAAATCACAATGTGGTTGCCAAGAAGAGGGAAATTCTCGTAATTGCCAAATCTCAAGGTTGACGAACTGAAATAGAGATTGGCGAACTGGAGTGACACTTGTAGACAAAGTGAAAATAGATTTAAACCAATTTGCAGCCAAAATTGACTTGTAAGTCGTACAATTGAAGATAATGAATGGAGAAGATGTTAAAGTCAGTAAGGAATTAGCCTTATTGGTTGAGAAAAGAAACGAGTCAATAGCAGAGGAAAAGGCGTATGAAAGGGAGACTTTCACGCTATTGTCAGTACAATTTTTCCTTCATGCATTTAAGGCATGAAAGACGTGAAATAAATGAAGAAACAGGATAAGGGACAGGCGGTAGCTTTGGATTGGATGGCACGGCTATAAAAGAAGAAACAATTGAAGATAACAGAGTTAGCCAACTCCAGCTTCTTCAGGAGAGCCATTTCTCTGTTTCTTCCATTTCATTGCCATGCTTGATTTACTAGACTTCAACCTTAAGTTGGCCAAACACATAAACCAGCTTGCAAACCTTTCCTCCTTAGTGTGATGAGCAGAAGGAATAAGCAAAAGGAGGCCAACATGAGATGGAAAGCAAGCTGTTCTGGAAGTACAGTTGGTTGAGGTGAGTTTCATACTTTCTGGGGTGTTCTTGATGCTCAATGATAGATTTCTATGTTTTATGAAGTAATAAACATAGAATACAACATTGTTTTAGTTAGATCTTTAAGGAATATAGAAACAAGGAAAATAATGGAATAAGTGGCGACAATGGCAACTATAGTGATCGCCCATTTTGGAAGTCAGAAGTCGCCAATAAGGCGAGTAGATAATAAGTAACTCGCCAAGGTAAAGTCTGTGTTTAAAGGGCGAGAACGCCCAATTCTAGTGAAGTGAATTAATGGGCGAACTCAAATGCATAAGGCATTGGGCGAGTAGACCTATGGGCGAACTCCCACATTTATGCCAGTAAGGGCTTGGCGAGTTGAATGCAGGGCAAGCTCCCACATGTAAGCCATTTGAGGAGTGGTGAGCTTGGTCGGGCGAGCTAGTTAGAGCTCTGTTGGGCGAGTAGTCATTTGATTTATCTCACTCTCGCCAAATGATATGAAATGAAAATATTAATAGCATTTATATATTATTTGCAGCCAATAATTGGGAATGGCTATTGGCAAGCAGGAAGCAGGGCGAAGCAAGGCTTCGTAATTAGGTAAGGGAGATGTGTGTGAAGTGATGCATGTCCTGTGGAGTAAATTTTATGAAAACATGAAGTTAAATGTTTTGTTTTCTGACATGCATTGTTTGAGGATTTTATTTGATAATTGTTTTAATTTGGGCGAGCTAAAGGCCGATCCCTATGTTGTGTGTTAAGCAAATTGGTAATGGCGGGCGAGCCAAACTTTTATGATGTTTTGGGCGAATAACTTTTTTATAATATCTTCTGGACGAATTGGTTAAAGGCGGGCGAGCCCTTTTGTGTTTGTTTTGGGGCGAGTAACCCCGATTTTAATAGAAATTCGGGCAAGCCACTGATGGGCGAACCCTTTATAATGTTTAGTTGGGGCGGGCGACCCTTTCGTTGATAAAGTCTTGGGCGAGCCAGTTTCTTGTTTAAATGTAGAAAGTGACGGGTGAATACTTATTCCCGCACTGATGATTGACCATGGGCGAGCCAACAAGGGCGAGCTGACCATGGCGAACAGATTTCGATGGTATTTTCTTAAATAAAAACGAGCCATTTTAATATCTTTGAAAATAGAAATATGAAACCTTTTGGGCAATGAACTAATGGGCGAGCCATTGAGGGCGAGTCAGTTTTGCTTTCTGTTTTTAAAAGTAAGTGTTGGCGGGTGAGCACAAGTTCACCGCACTGGGTGAGCTGCCATGGGCGAGCCAATTAGGTGAGCAGACCGTGGGCGAGCAGTTTTAAAGGTTGAGATTTTGGAAATGTTTTCAAGGGTTTTGTAAACAAAAAAAAACCTAAACCTTTTTGGGAATTAGATCATTTGAGTAAATGATAATGTGGGTGAAATAATCCCTTAAAGGTTGTCATAAGATATGAAAATGATTTTGAGACTTTAGGCCTTGTATTCATGCATTATTATTCATATAGTTGCGTGACCTACCTGGGGCGGTGGCTCGGTCAATGGACCAATGAGTGCACCTCAGGGCGTCACAGGGCTGATGGACCCGCCAAGTCATCAGCGGTCCCGAGGTCACTTGGCAAGTGGACCCGAGGACCACTATAGATTATGGCCATAGATCAGAGATAGCCGTGAGGGGCGATGGCCTACGGGTGCACCCCAAAAGCGGCAGATTCCGTTCTCGCAAGGGGAAGGGGGAACGATGATAGCATGATTTATTTTGTTGCCTAGTCTCAACTTACCAATTTTTGTTTATTGATAAGATATATTGAATCCTATGTATTGTTTACTGCATTTTAAAGTAAACTGTTTAGCCATTGATTAAGTGGTGTTGAGAATGCTGTTTACTATATCCACTGTTTTCATATTCGATATGATTTTGGGATAATCAAATATGTTGTGGTATATAGTTTTGGTTTTATAAAGCAGCATATATCTCCTTTACTGAGCGTATGAATTGCTCACCCCTTTGTTTTAACTCCACAGATAAAAGACACGGAGTTAGAGAAGTAGCTCCAAGATGGGTGTTAAACATGACAGGTACAGTCTCTTCTCTTTTACAATTCAGACATACGTATACAGTACTACTTTATGGAAATGAAGACAATAGGGGATGTCAGATGTAAGGAAATGTGAAAAAGAAATTTTATATCCTGTTGTTATTAAATAAATGTTATTTTGAATGTTAATGGTATTGCAGACAGCCCAACCGGTAAAGTTATATGAAAATACGTGAAAAATGTGGTAACGGGATGTTACATGTAGAATATCATTCTTTAATCACTAGATTAAATTCCCATTTATTTTGACCTCAATTTACGAAGACGCCACCGAGCTATGTACTTAAACGTCAGTTTCGAATTTGTTTTCATTCTCTTCAAAAATAATATAAATGAGGAAATTTAGACTTAAATTTTATACCGTATATTTATTAGACCCTCTGTGTATTATCTGTTCGGTCTCATGCCCATCCAGGCACTGTATAACCTGTGGGGCCCACCACACTGTACTGGCTCGTATCTGCGAAATTCACATGAAATGAACAGTGTGAGTGTCCTTACGTGTGAAACAGTATCTGAATACACAGTTCTCACAATAAAATTCTAAAATATATACACAAATCATTGAAATAATTCTCAAAACAATGTTTTAGCATTTATTGAAAATATATTTCAAGATTATTTCAAAATTTATGCAATTCATGAATATATTCAACATTGAAAATGATTTTACACTTGTGAGTTCAATGAAAGATGATATCAATTGTTGAAAATAATACCCATTGTTGAAGTTGAGGCATGATATCAATGAAAAATGATTTTTCATATTGAAAAGATCATAAAAAAAAAGTTAAAATAATGAATTTTAAGCTAATAAGAAAGAGAGTATGAAGATAACAACATATCCTTCTCAAATTCGATTTAAAATGTGCAGGGAAGGCTTTTTGCCTTGGGAGGATCCATCCCTAGGGGAGGGGAATCGATCCCTCATTCCCAGAATGCAAAAATTCTAGCTAAAGGATCGATTCTACATGAGGAGGCATCGATCCCTCATTCAACTTTCGCAAAATTTTGGCTTAAAAATCAACTTTGTATGTGCCAAAACTTCGTTAAGTCCAAGAAATGATTTAAACATTTGTATAACATGATTATGGACTTGTATGAATGAAAAATATGGATGAAAAATCATTTGACAATAAATTTTGTAATTTTGGAAGCATTATCACCATATAGTGCACTTTTGGACTAAAAAAAACGTCATTTTCAAATTTATGCATATTTTGGCAAAACCAATACATTAGGAAACACAAATATGCCAAAAAAATATGTTCACATAGAATTTAAGTGCATATATCAATAAATCACATAATTTGTGAACATCATGCCATGATTTCTAATATATATATTGTTCATTGATGCTTATAACATGGCATTTTGCATGGATGACATATTTGACAATTTTGGAGCAAATAAATACATTATCAACACATCTCATACTTCCTTAAATCACAAAAGATCATTTCAAAATCATTTAAACATGTTTTTCATTCAATCATTCAATGCCTCAAGAGCTATCCATCAAACAATCAAAAAATCATTTATCATGCCTATTGTTGATTCATTCAACTCATAATGTATCAAAAATCATCAATCAAACATCTCATCAAGGCACCAATAATTTAACCAAATAAAAGTTTTGAGGAATAAGGGATTAAGCTTACAATATACCTTTGTTTAAGAGTGCTTTGTTGAATCCACCTTGAGCCATTCTTTGAAGAATTGTTGTAACCTTACCAAGGATGGATTCCTAAGCTCTTTCTCTTTCTTATTGGCGCAAGCAAACTCCATGGGATGTGTAGATATTTGAACTTCATTATTTCATTGTAGCTCCATGCTCTAACACTCCTACAACAAATAAATTCAAGCATGTTTTAGTGCCTAAATTTTCTTGGGTCCATGAGAGTTAGTGTTCAAAATTTTAGATCATTTAGGGATCCATTTCAAACTCAATTCATCATTATTTACAACATGCTTTGGCACTCACATTTTTCTAACTACTCTTCCTCTAAATGTGGTTTTTCTATAAGTGCATGCTTGTGACGAGTGTCTTATTCTATTGCATAGTGAACATGTGAGAGATGTATCATGCATAGAATTTTTGTTCACAAGAAAATTCTTAAGATGAGTTTCCTTTTTATTTGCATCATAACCTAACCAATCTTTATCAAAGAAAGCTCTTTAGGTCTTAAGCTTGCAAACTAATTTTTGTTGATCAATGTAAAATCTAGAAAATGAGTTTTGTAAATTTGTATTCTTTTTATTCAACTCATTTATCTCTAAGTTGGCCTCTTCTAATTTCTTCTCTAGTTCTAACTTAGCATTTGTTAAGACTTCCTTTTCTATTTTCAAATTAGCAATAATTTTCTTATAGTTAGAGTTCATGCATTGAAATTCATTTGCTAATTCATTAAAGGCATTTTGTAATTGATCAAATTTATAATCATTATCTTCCCTTGAACTAGAACTAGCCTCATTATTATTAATGGCCATAAAGCATGAGTAGGCTACCTCATCATCGATGATTTCATCATCGGAGCTATCACTATTGCCCCATGCAGCTACAAATGCCTTTTTCTTAGGCTTCTTATCATTTTTCTTTCTAAGTAAGGGACATTTTAACTTAGTATGACCATATTCATTACACTCATAACATACTAAGGGGTCCTTTTCTTTTCTACTTAATTCTCCTCTTATTACCTCTCTTCTTTGATGTCTCCTATTATTCTCTCTCTCCTTCATCCTCATCAACCTATTAAATCTTTTGGCAAACACTGCCATTTCCTTTTCTTCCTCATCTCCACTCGCATCACTATCATCTCTAATGTTCTCATGAGTGAAAGATTTAAATGCTACCCCTACTTTCTTTGAAGGCACTTTTTTTCTTTTCAATTTCATTTCATGGGTAAGTAAGGAACCCATAAGCTGATCTAGAGATAAGGTATTTGAGCCTTTAGACTCTTATATTGTAGTTACCTTTGCCTCTCAAGATTTAGGCAAGCTATTCAAGATTGTCTTTACCATTTCAATATTGAAATAAGTCTTGCTTAGAGCCTTAACTCTATTAATTATATCATTAAACCTAGTGAACATATCACTATTGAACTCATCTTCTTTCATTCTAAAAAGCTCATAGTCATGTGTGAGCATTCCTACTTTGATTTCTCTAACTTAATTTGTCCTTTCATGCGTGATAGCTAATTTGTCCCATATTTGCTTGGCATTCTCACATAAGGAGACTCTATTATATTCATAAAGACCTTATGCACAAAAGAGGGTGTGTATAGCCTTGGCATTCAATTGTGCCAATCTCATGTCATTTGTGTCCCACTCATCCTCACTCTTAAAGACATCCTTTCCATCAACTTTTTTCATTGAAATTTTGGGACCATTAACTATAACTCTCCACATTTCATAATTATTTGATTGCACAAATAACATCATTCTAGTATTCTAATATAAGTAATTCTCTCCATTGAAAAGTGAAGGCCTAACTAATAAGTGTCCCTCTTCTCCTGTGGGTATACCTATATTCAAATGAGTCATTTAGCACCGTTTTACTTGATGGATGTTAATCCAAATCAATCTCGGGTCTAAACTCTGATACCAATTATTAGTTATATAACTAAACTGAGAGGAGGGTGAATCGGTTTTGAGCTAACCTTGAGTTCATTTTTTGGTTCTTCTAAATTCACTACCTTATATTGATGTTTTCTAAGTTCTCTAGGCTACACAAGCATGCAATTCAAATTCAATACAACAAACAAGTTATAATTGCAAGTAAATAAAGAAAAAGGGAAAGAAAAATATACACAAGTGATTTATAAAGGTTCGGCAACCTTGCCGACGTCTTTTACCTTGAGATGCTCCCGAGGATTTTTCTCAAATTCACTAACTTGAATTTGTCTTTACAATCCCTTTCTTTCACAGGCTCAAAATTAACCTCCCTCTTTTTCAAGGCTCAAGAGAAACCTCCCTCTTTTTCAAGGCTCAAGAGAAACTTATCCCCTCCTTTTTTCGAGCTCAAAAAGTAAACCTTATCTACCCAATTTTACACTTACAATAATGCACTCAATGGTTCACTCCCCTTTACAAATTGTGAGTGGGTTTACAAAGGGTGTAATCAAGGAAGGCCTCTAGGTAGGCAAATAATTACAAAGGTTAAGCACAAAGAAAATCCTATACAATATTTGTGCTATTCTATACAAGGAAGATGAGAATGATAGAATATGAAGAATTTTTAGCACTTGAAATGTTGTCGAGACTTGATAAAATGGTGAAGATGAAGAATCTTATTGCTCAACTCTTCTTTTAGCTTTCTTGAGCTTTCAAGCCTCTATTTATAGTCGCTTAGCTGTGTTCTTGACGTTGGGTGGAGCCAAAATTAAAAGTTACCATTGTATATCATAAAAACTAGCCGTTGGAGTACTTTCTCGAGGTAGGGGTTCGATCCTATGCCTTAGGGGATCGATCGTATGCCTCTTGGGCATTCTGCCAAGAAGGGATTGATTCCATGCTTCAATTGTGAGAACTCATAATTTTGTACTGTACGTGCACGAAATTGTAAATTATATTAAATAAATAAATTATTCTTAAATATTTTTATAAATATAAAGTGAAAAGCCACATGGGCGCCACTTAGATTTTAGTGCCCAGATAAATATATGAGGGAGAAAATAATAAAATTAAAATATTAAATCAGAAAATGAAAATATCAGAATAAAAGTGGGATAGAATTGAAAATTTTGAAGTTATACAAAGGTAAATTGGCCATTTTCAAAGGCTAGTCAAAATGGATCAATTTTTTTTACTATGTTGACTCAGAAAAATAAATAAATAAAAGAAATAACTAAAATTTTAATCTAACAGAAAAGTGCACTGTGTAGTGGCATACTAGTTAAATAATTGGATTCTAAGGGGTATTTTGGACTTTAAATTAATTAAATTAGATTTTTATAAATTAAATTTTATTTTTGGCCAATCAAATTGAGACAACAAAGCAACTTCTTCATATTTCTATCCAATTCTTCACCGCCTTTCTCACTTTGCTGCTGTTGTCACTAATTTCTTCTCTTCTTCCTTACTATTCCTCATGATCCAGCCTTGAATCACCACCTTCTCATTACCAAAGCAGCTAAGGTTCTTTATATAAATTCATCCTCACCTCCATAGCTCCCTAGTCATTTGAAAAGTTCAGCCTAAAGTTGCCAAAACACAGCTCCCTTACTGCTAGATAGTGGCGTTGGTGTAGGTAAAAATTTTCTAGCCAACGTTTCATGCTATTTAGCCATTTGTTTATAGTGGTGTTGGCTAGGTAGATGATATGTATGGATATGGTTTGGAATAAGAACATGTAGACAACTCAATAAGGCTGAATTGCTTGTTGTTAGTGGCGCAAGTAGTTGAACCGAAATTCTACTCTGTGTGTGTGATGTGAATGACAGGAAACAAAGACTGAACTAAAATAATTATATATATATATATATATATGAAACCATGCTGCTACCGTTGGCCATGATAATTTTACGAGGTATAAAAATGGAGTTGTGATGGTGTGAAAATAGAAAACAAAGGCCGAAACCAAATAGAAAATGGGGGACTGACCTAAATGTTGTTGACCAACTTTGATGAAAGGTGGCATGAAAGTCAAGAAGAGGGGCTGTTGTTGGCATGGATGGAGGAAAAACAAGGGCTGATTGGTGATGAGTGGTCAAGAGTGAAGGGTAAAAAATGAAGGCTAGTGATGAGGAAAATGTAACCACAAAATATAAGTAACTAAAACATAAATTTAGTTACTAGGTATTGCCGGTTATAGAGGGAAAAAATGGAAGAAAGAATACTGCCTTTTGTTGCTTAAATGGTAGAAAAATATAAGTAAGAAAGGCAGCACATGTACTTGGTTCATTAACTAAAATGAAATAAGAATTTCACTTCTATAGAGGTCATTCGGCCATTGTGGAAGAAGGAAGAGGATATCGTGAAGGATAGATGTTCTTAGCCATGAGACCTTACTTACATCTGCATTTTAATATAAATCATATCTTTAAAATAAGGAATAAACAAGCTAATAATTTTGGTGAAATTAAATTGCAACCGAGAATTTCGGTGTTCGTGTGGTGGACGCGATAGTGCAATTTCGATAGACGGGTAAGAGACGCATGTGTAAATTTGTAGGGATATCCAAATGCATGATTTACATGCTATAAATTTTATAAGAATTATGGAATATTGATTTGCCTCGAATTGCATGGAAATTGTGGTTTTTTGGCTGTTAAGACTTTGTTTACAAGTACAAGGAGACTAGTACTCAAACAGCTGTCATACTGCCAAAATTTATTAAAAATATTTCCAAAAATATTAGAAAGTATTTTGGTGATTTATTGATATTTTTATTGGCCTTTAAAATGATAAATTAATTATTCTTCTTAAAGAGTGAATTTACCAAAAAATATTTATTAAATATTCTTGATACTGATTTCAGTAAAGGTTTCACTATCGAAAATTCCTCTCACGTGTTTTACAGTGGGAATCGTGTTTGGTAAAGTGATATAATAAATAGTGAATATTTTATAATTAATTTCATAATAATATTCACTATTTAAATATAATTTTCCTTTATGGATTTAATAAATTTTATTCATATGTAATAAATTCTATAAAGGTTTTATCACTGTGTAAATACTGTTTTGAGACTATTAGGCCCCATATCATGCTTACGTGTTCATGCGTACCCTTTCATGTGTTATGCTGTTGACATTAAGGTGTCTTCAACGTCTCGGTTGTCACTCGTTTAGTGTATGACTGAGGACATTTATAGACTATAGTCATAGATCTCATGTGTTATTACTACTGCTCCCTACGGGGATTATAGCAAGATATTATTAGGGTGTTGCCTAATCTCCATTCTGATTTCACGTGTTATAATTGATTTTGGTGATATTTATTGAGATAAACTGTCTACCATGTATTTTATTATAAGTTTGATATTTATCTTGACAGTTATTTACTAGTGCAAGTGTTTAAAGTGATGATTTCAATGCTGGAAATAAAAATAAATTTCAAGTGTTATTTACTTGATTTACATGAATTATTTTATTTAATCATGTGAATTATTTATATAAGTATATGTAGTGAATATTCTTTTAAATTTTATTTAAATTATTTTACTCCCTATAGTCGCTCTGGGTTTTCGGGACAAGACAGGCATTTCAAAATACCTTCCATGCTCCATCTGGATTTCCCAGCCGACTATAATGTCCTTTCCTTTTTAGTGTGCCTAGCATACAAATAGGAAATTAAAGATTTTACTGCATATAGTCTTTGAGGTATCAAACCTTGCATACAAATCTCTTATTGAGTCGTGGTTTGCTTACTCCAATATTTTATCTTCCCAGATTATTTTCAGTGACCACTAGGTATATCATCCAAGGGTTAGAGGCTGCATATTGAGTGCCCTGAAGCAATGGTTATAGATCTTGGAGGTATATTTATTTTATTTTATATGTTCAGACTTATATATTTACAGTACTACAATGTTTGTGTAAAAATTAGGGGACATAACTATTGACTTTAAAATACAGTTTTGTAAATATTTTGTTTCTATAAAATTTATTTAAATTAGGGACATTGAAATCACTATGATTTAAATGTGAACATAAAGGCATTGCAGACAGCGTAACCAATATACGTGTATGAAATATGTGGAAAATGTGTAAAAAGTGTAAAATATTGTGTACTTGGGATGTGACATCAATTTTGCCCTTAGGAGCATTTTGCCATTAGGGGATTGATCTCTCAACATGGGGGATCGATCCCTCAACTTGTTCCTACACTTTTCTGGGCTATTTTGGGTTAGAAATTATGTAGACTTTGATTTTAATTCATCCCAAAACATTTTCAGTTTTATGCAAGTTTTTCTTGACTTTCTCAAATGAATACTTAGTCCAAAAACTTATTAAGTAATTTTCTAAACTTGTGTTCAATATATTCTTGAGAAAATTACTTAATGAAAATATTCAAACTCATTTGTTAAAGTATTAAGACTAATAAGAATATACAATTAAATCATGGTCTTAATGTTTGATATGAACACTTAAAATGTTTTGAAAGAATCATGTGTGATAAAGCAAATTTACAATATGAATGAAACATTAAGGCTTACTGTCACAGGCCGTAACCACATTTTTCACGTTTTTTTATACAACTTTTTCGGTTGGGTTGTCTGTGATACTTCACTTTTCATTAAACATTAAACAATTTTATATAACATTGTTAATATAATATACATCCCCTATCTTAATTAATAAGCAAGTAGTACTGTAGACATGATTATATACAAAAAATAAATGATCATACCTCATATTTCAGTCGGTCTGTCACATTGTCCGTTATGTGCATCTATGATCCACAATTGTCAAATCTTGCAATCATCAAAATCTGAAATGTTTAAAAATAGGGAGTGAGCAATCCACAGCTCAATAAGAGAGTTATATGCAACTCTTGATATTCAGCTACCTATATGCTGAAAAACTTTTTCAGTTTCTTTAAATTTTCCTATAAGTGTTCTAGGCTCACATGTAAGAAGGATACTACAGTCGGCTAGGGATTCGAATGGAGTAAGGCAGGTATTTTGAAATACCTGTCTTGTCCTGGAACCTAGAAGTAACTGTAGAGAGTATTTTATAATTTGTTCTCAAAACACTTTAATACTCATTTTTCCTTAGATTAAACCATTTATTTCTCTTCACTTCAGTATGGTTTAAAACTCGTGACAGTATAGTAGTAAAACAGTAGTTTACTTTTTATCACTTTAGTACAGTGATTCGTAAATATCCAAAACATTGGATAAATGGTACAGTAATTATTTCCACCTTAGAAACAATTTTAATAAAAATCATTTCCAGTAAACAGTAATTTTCAGTACCGCTCAGTATTTCAGTACCTTACACTTCAATGAAGCCGTATCTTATAGTTTGGTAAAACAATATGTTGCAGTTCAGTAAAACAGTATCTTGATACGGTTCAGTCAGTAAACAGTAGCTACCAATTCAGTAAACAGTATACGATAGCTTTTAGTTCGGTAAAGATAAATGGTAGTTTTCAGTTCAGTAAAATAGTAATCAGTGGCTACCATTTCAGTAAACAGTCAATAGTAACAATACAGTCTAGTAAAACAGTGTTTTGTTATGATTTTTTGCTCAATAAATAGTAATCAGTAAATAGTATAGTAGTTCAGTACAATAAACAATGCAATACAGTAAATAGGATTCAGTAAATCCTTTCAATAAACAGAAATCAGTAAGTGAGACTAGGCAACACCCTATAATTAAATCATGCTATCTTCGTCCACTAAGGGACACAGTATCAGTACTGAGATCTATGGCCATGATCTATAATATGTCCTCGGTGTACACTTGCTAGGTGACATCCGGGACGCTGATGACTAATTGGTCAATTAGCCACGTGACAGTAATAGTACGATGCATGAAACTTGGGGCCTAAGTCTCAAAATAATATAAACACTGTACCATAGCCTTTATGGATTTCAAACACAATAATTTGAAATATTTCACAATTATCCATAAGGCTCAATGTATAAATCCTCACCTTTAGGAAATAAATAAAATAAATAACATTTTTCAAAATATTTCATAAAGGCATAAATCATATTTTCTATATGGTCAAAACAGTTAATTAATTAATCACACTGTAAAAATAAAATCTCATGACTGTTTTCTTTTTCACCGTAAAATAGGTACGCACGATTTTCCGTGCTTTCTATTCAAAACATGGTTTTCAAAGTTATCGAAATTCAAATCAATTATTTTTATGATTTACGAAAAAATAACATATTTATTTTCCAACTTCAACAATCCTGTCACCATGTTTTCCTCTATAAACACTGTGGAGACCTGCTAGTCTCAAAATACTATTTTTCATCTTTAATTAACCTTTATGGAATTTCTATAAATAATTATTTTCATAATTAAAACCATAAAGGTTATTTATGAAATCAAGTGAATATTTGAAAAAATATTAATAAAATATTCACTTCGTGTCTTTTCATCTTTCATCTCGTATTAAGTGTAATCTTACACTTTGAGAGAATTCTCGATGCTTTTATTTTCACACTTCTCGAAAACATGAATATTTTAAAATTAAACTTCCGTATATTCATGTTTTATGAAAAATAATTGATTTCTTGATTTTCGTGGCTGGAAATTGTTTCTTGTGAAATAAAATAATTTATTATGATTTTTGGTAATTTTCGGTAATTTTTTGGCAGTATAACGGTAGCCGATTGGCTAGCCTCCTGCACGGAAAATACAGTTATAATTTCAACCAGTAAATCACCACAATTTTTCAACCAATCATTATCAACAGCATTTATAAAAATTAAATGCATATTTAAAACATGTGTGCCAAATATCTTTACAGGTTGCACATGTCTCCCTTACTTGTCCCAAGTCGGCGACCACCTCATTACGTCGCGCCCATGTTTACCTCTCCCGATTTCATCATCTCGGTCATTGAGGGTGATTTTCTAGAAATAAAATTCTAAAATTTAGAATTTTCTATAATTTACTAAAAATCACTTGAAATTAATTTTCGAAAATTTCTTACCGAATTTTCGTAAAATTTCAAATTTTCAAAATTTTCGAATTCCGAAAATTTCCTTTTCTTTTTTTTTCTTTCTTCCTTTTTCTTTTTCTTTTCCTTTTTCGTTTTTCTTTTTCTTCTTCCTTTTTCCTTTTCTGGTCAGACTGGTCAGACCAGTTCAACCCCCTCAACACCGGTTCTTCTCTTGTGGTTCGGTGGCTCCACAGCTGGCCGACGTCACGGCGAAGCTACTGGTGGTCTCCGTTCAGCCCAGCTCGACGACATGGGGATGGATCTGGCCGGAATAGGTTCGGCCTTTCTATTCCTCTTTCCTCCTTCCTCGGCTGCTGTAGTCCTCACTGGTGGCTTTCTTCTTCTTCCCCTCACCTCCGCCGAGGTTGGGGCTAAGGTGGCGGTGCCTGGACCGACCGACACCGCTGATTTCCTCCTCTCCTTTCTCTTCTTGGTTTCGCTGATCTTTGTTTTGATTTTCCTCTCTTTTTCGGGCCGTCGCCGGTGGCCTTCACCCTTCCTCGTCGACCGGCGATGCCCTCTCCCTCTCTTTGACCTCCTCTCGTCGACGATGGTAGTTGTTGCTACTATTGGCATCTTTGTTCAAGAAGGGGTTGGGTTGTCCCGACTCCTTCTGTTTCTTTCCTTTTTTTTTCATTTAATATCTATATTTATAAACTATATAATAACATATAATATTATTATTTTATATATTTAGTATTGTACTATATATATTATATAAAGATATATATATATATAGCGTGTATTAACAAAATATATATTTAATATATATATATGTATATTGATATACTTTAAATTAAATAACATATATATATCTTTATATAAATGAAATAATACAATATATATTGTGTTTACAATATATAGATATACAAACTTTAATGTAAAATAATATTTACATTTCTTATATATGTATATACTTATATATACATAAGATGTTATATTTGTATACATATGTACTATTTAAATTTACAAAATAGTATATATACATATATATACCAATGTATAATAATATATACTATATAGCATTTAAATACATTTGTATTTGTACAAAAATACATTTATATAATAAATAATTATATAAATATATGTCATATTCATTTCTTATTTTCTTATTTAATTTGGATTTCAATTTATCCAAATTAAATCTCCTCTCTTCATTATTTTCCATAATTTCAACCTTATTCTTATTTCTAATTTAATTTTCCTTCACACGAATTTCCCAATTCATCACTTCCTCGATTCACGGAATTTTCACTAATATTCCGATCTCATAATTATATTTATTTATTTCAACTTATTTCAACTTATCTATTTTCTTTAATATTAATTTCCAATATTAAACAGTGAAAATTTTGCGGTTATCACACTTACTTAAGTTTTTGTCATTTCAAAATACACATGTCAATTTAAAGCTAACAGTTTGAACTCAGTTTGAACATTGTTTTAGACAATTAAAGTGTTTAGCTTGAAACTTTGGACAACATCCAAGTTAATGTTTAGAAACTTTGAACTTAAACCATCAACCTTTTGACTCCTGAAAGTGCATGTGTATTTGAACTTAGATTTGAATTTTGAACTTCAAAGAGACTTTTATAACACATGCACTTGCTTGAGATTGTACTTATTTTAAGACTGCACATGTGACATGATTTCTTGGCCACGTATATCATGAATTTGAATTCATGCACTATCACATATGATTTTTATGTTGTGAATTAAATAATTTGGGAATGTACATATAGTGTGGATCAATTTTGACTTGAGATGGATACTATGGATCAATTTTGAGTTAGTAGTTGATGATGTTATGATATAATATGATGTGATATGATATGTGTATGAAATGAGGATTGGAATCCAAGCTTGAGTGTTACATACATTGCATTTAGGACAATATAATTATACTTTTGCATTTATATTAGTATCTTATTAAGTCGTGGATTACTCACCCTTTAATTCCACCTCTTTGTAGACTATTTGAGTTAGACTTTGCCATGCGAGCTTTTGTGTGGGTCTTCAAAAACGGTACCTAGGTTGTACTGGCCTTTACCCTTTAAACCCTATTTTGTTACTTTTGAAGTATATGATCTTTATATATCACTTGTCTACATGTACAAACTTTAATTGATGCATAGTATGTTTTTGGTTTAATGAGTTGGGATGTAACTAAGGATTGTATTAAATTATTATATAAGTTTATATGATTATTAAACATTATCTAAGATGTGATTATGTTGGGTTGATTGTATATTTTGTGGAATATGGAAATGTAATTTAGATAATTCTAGGATTGTATGTAGTACATGAGGTATATATATTATGGATTGTGGATTCTTTGCAAATGATTAACTGGGAAAGTGATAAAATTTAAAGGGGAAGTTTTCGACCCATTTCTTTGCTAGTTTAATATTTAAGTGAAATGATTATAGTTCACCTAGAGAGTTGAGTAAATATGCTCACAAATTAAAGTTTAAGTTATCAAGGCTAGATTATAATGAAAGGATCAGTGAAATTAGTTTAATGACTACACTGACACAGAATACAAACTTTAAAGTAAAAAGAAAAACTTAGTTCATAAATTTGGATAAGTGGAATAAGTGTTAGTGTTAAGTGTAGATTATGGTCTTCAGGTCGCAACACCTAATTAGTGGTGCTGTGGGGTGCACTGTTAGTTGTTGACCGTGAGCAAGTCTTTAGCGGTCCTTAAGATTGTCACTAGCTTCGTGAAATTGGATGGACATCACTGTGACTATGGCCATATGTTTTACTATTACAGTTTACTCCTTTCTTTGGATATTAAAAATGCATGGTTCTATTGGAATATTGCCAAGTCTCCACTAAACTGTGAGAGTACTGTTTACTAAAGTGTTTACTGTTTAACAAATTATTTACTAAATTATTTACTGAACTAATTACTAAATTGTTTATTGAATTGTCACAGTACTATTTTGCTAAATTTTTTACTAAACTATACATAATTGTTTATTGAACTGTTAATTGAACTGATTTTTGAACTATTTAGTATTATTTACTAATTGTTACTGAATTGTTTTTTAAACCATTACTGACAGTTTACTGAATGTCTATTGAACTGTTTACTAAGTGTTTATTGACTGTTTACTGAATGTCTACTAAACTGTTTATTGAGTGTTTATTAACTGTTTACTAATCGAATAGTGAATTGTTACTGAACAATTTACTGACTATTTACTGAGCTAATCACGAAATTGTTTACTATGTCTTTACCGAACATTTACTGAATCGTCTACTGAATTGTTTTACTGAATTGCTTACTGAAACATTTTCTGATTGTCTAAATTGTTACTAAATTGTCTACTGATTGTTCACCAATCTATTTACGAAACTGTTCACTAATCACTTTTTGAAATGTTTACTAAGTGATTTACTGAAATCAATTTTTGTACTATATACTAAATTGTTTAAAGACTAATTTACTAAACTAATTACTAAACTGTTTACTAAATCATTTACTGATTGGTTTACTGAAATGACTACTATATTGTTTACTGAATGATTTATCGAATTTTTTGTTGAACTGTTTATTAAATGAATTATTGAATGTTTTAACTGAGTAAATTACTAAGTGTTATATTGAAGGGTTTATTGAATGATTTACTAACTGTTTTTTTGAACTGTTTGTTGAGTACTTACTGAATGTATACACGTATATATCATCGTTTTCTACCGATTTTAAATTATAAAGTACTCTCTACAGTTGCTTCTAGGTTTCGTGACAAGATAGGTATTTCAAAATACCTGCCTTACTCCATCTGGATCCCTAGCCAACTGTAGTATCCTTTTTACATGTGAGCCTAGAGCCTGCTAGGAAGATTTAAAGAAAGCGAAAAAAGTTTTTCAGCATATAGGTAGCTGAATATCAAGTGTTGCATATAACTCTCTTACTGAGCTGTGGTTTGCTCACTCCCTCTTTTTAAACATTTCAGATTATTGCTGATTATGAGATCCGAGGATCGTGGATCACGGTTGCACATAAAGGACAATGTGACAGGCTGACTGGAAAATAAGGTACGATAATTTATTTTCTGTATTTAGACATGTCTACAATACTACTTACTTATTAATTAAGATAGGGGATGCATATAATATTAACAATGGAATATAAAATTGTTTAACATAAAATGAAAAGTGAAGTATCGCAAATAGCCCAACCGGATAAGTTGAATAGAAAGACGTGAAAAATGTGGTCACGAGATGTGACACGGTGTCACATGGCAAGTGTACACTGAGGACGACTATAGACTGTGGCCATAGATTAGAACTGTTTACTGTTACTGTGTTCCTTCGGGAACGATTACAGCATGACATGATTTAAAGTGATGCCTAGTCTCAACCCACTGTTATTGAGTACTGTTTACTAAATATTGTTTTTCGAATACTGTTACTATACCTACTAATTTACCACTGTACTAGCATGTGTTTTAAACTGTACTGATGTGAAAGGAAGTAAATAGTTTCTTCCATTTATACTTATGGAAAATGAGTATTAAATTATTTTATAATGGTGAAAATTACGAATTACTCCATATGGTCGTTTTGGGTTTTCGGGACAAGGCAGGTATTTCAAAATACCTTACATACTTTATCTGGATTTCCCGACTGATTATAGTATCCTTCCTTTTATAATTAGTATACTGATAGGAAATTTATTATTTTATAGCATATAGATTCATTATATCAAGCAGCATACGACTCCTTTACTGAGCACGTGGTTCGCTTACCCCTTTATTTTCCACTTCACAAGTATTGATTTGGATTAAGAGATGTACCATCCGGAATTATCGGCTGCTAGTTCGGTTACCCGAGACAGCAGACTTTCGATATCGGAGGTGTATTATTTTCTTTTATATATTCAGAAACTTTGTACAATACTACTTTAACTATGATCATAATAACGGGAATGTAAATATAATACAGAATAATGTAATGTTCATGTCTTGGGAAATTACATTGTGAATGGAAGTACGAATCAATACTGTGACAATTATTTTACTGTAAGCACCATGGACAGCCCAACCGGTAAATGCGTGTGAAATGCAAGTGAATATAGTGTAAAACTATATACTCAGATCGTTACATATTAGGATTACCATTTATATCCCTAATCAAACCATATAAAGTAACAAATATTGGAATATCTACAAAAATCCTTGGATCAAAATTAATATGGAATTTTATAGAAAAACCAAAGATAAGAAATCTAAATTTATTAAAATAAAAAACAATTACAAATCAACAAATTAATATAATAATAAAAGACAAACAAAATCAAATATTCTATCTAAAAGAAGATATTAATTTCAAAAGAATCCAACAGCAATTACAAAATCCTCAAGTATAGAATAAGATAAAGTTATTGCAAACAGAAATTGAGAAAACAATTTGTTTTGATTTATTAACAGCTTGTTGGCAAAGAAAGAAACATGTGGTAGAATTACCATATGAAAAAGATTATGATGAAAAACAAATACCAACAAAAGCAAGACCAATACAAATGAATCAAGAAACGGAGCAATACTGTAAAAAAGAAATACAAGAACTGCTAAACAAAAAACTTATTAGAAAAAGTAAATCTCCTTAGAGCTATTTAGCTTTTTATGTTAATAAAAATGCAGAACTAGAAAGAGGAACACCAAAACTTGTCATTAATTACAAACCCCTTAATGAAGCATTAAAATGGATTAGATATCCTATTCCAAATAAAAAAGATTTACTTCAAAACTTTGCAATGCTCAAATCTTTTCAAAATTTGATACGAAATCAGGATTTTGGCAAATTCAAATTTCAGAAAAAGATAGGTATAAAACAGTGTTTACAGTCCCGTTTGGACAATATGAGTGGAATGTAATGCCATTTGGACTAAAAAAATACTCCATCAGAATTCCAAAGTATAATGAATGAAATATTTCACCAATATTCTCAATTTATGATAGTATACATTGATGATCAACATTTCAAACATTTATCAATTTTCATTAAAGCTGTTAAACAAAATGGTTTAGTTGTTTCCAAATCCAAAATTAGTTTATTTCAAACACGAGTAAAGTTTTTAGGACATTATGTCTATTAAGGAACCATTACTCCAATAGAAAGGTCAACCCAATTTGCTAATAAGTTTCTTGATCAAATCTTAAATAAAACCCAACTTTAAAGGTTTTTAGGGAGTCTAAATTATATTTTAGATTTCTATCTAAATCTTAATAAAATTCTTAAACCTCTTTATGAAAGACTTAAGAAAAATCCTCCACCATGGACTTAAACCCATACAGAAGTAGTTCAATTTGTTAAAGCCCAAATCAAAGAATTACCATGTCTACATTTAGCAGATCCAAATGCCTTCAAAATAGTAGAAACTGATGCTTCTAACATAGGATACGGAGGAATCCTCAAACAGTTAAAAGATAACAAAGAAAGTATAGTTCAATATACTTCTAAACACTGGAATAGTACCCAGAGGAATTATTCCACAATCAAAAAAGAGATTCTTTCCATCGTTTTATGCATCACAAATTTTCAAAGTGACTTGTTTAATTAAAAATTTCTTCTCAAAATTGATTGCAAATCTGCAAAAGAGATTCTTTAAAAAGATGTGAAAAATATGGCATCCAAACAGATTTTTGCAAGATGGCAAGCAATTTTATCAATCTTTGATTTTGAAATTGAGTTTATAAAAGGGGACTCTAACTCTCTCCCAGATTTCCTTACAAGAGAGTTTCTTCAAAATCCTTCACAATGTCTTCCAGAGAAAGAAGAGAAAAAGAGAAAGAAAGAGAGAAAAAAGACAAGGGTAAGCAAAAGCAAACCCATTCTCTAGCAAAATCAATCATCTCCCAATCCCCTATACCAACATGGCAACGGATTTTTGCCCAAGAACACCAAAGACAGGAGTCATCATCCAATTTTGAAGAACCACAACTGGAAATGATTCGTAAATTCTCCGAGTCATTACGACAAACCTCTTCAAAGGTACAATCTATTTCAAAATATAGACAGGTCATGATTTCAAAAAACCAACCTCTCCAAACTATTTTTTCAAAACAGAGAATGGTGATTACATATCCACGACCCAAATTTGATCAAAAATATTTTTCAAAACAGCAATTTCAACATATGGTTCTTGTTGAGCCTGAATATTTTCATGAAAATCCAAACATTGTTATCAAAAAGATTTTCAATGGTTTTCATTACAAATTGTAGGATCAGCAAAAACCTCAAAGTTTTTATGAAAATATTTTGATTGAAACAGGCTCCTTGGCAATCAAACATTATGCCAACAAAGACCAACCAGACTGTATCACCCATTTAACTACTCAAATCCTCAAAGTCCTCAGACCAATTGACTGCGAAAATGATCCAAACAGTTTCAAAAAATTTCCAGCCAACTATAACACCAGACTTCACCATTGTCCCACATTTAATTACTGAGATTATTAACAAGCTTAGTTCAATACCTTCACCTTTGAAAACCAACACAATCACCATTCATGGCTCATTTACTTCAAAAAAGACACCAAATACCAATTTCCAATCTGGTTTACTCACTGGTGGCAGTGGTACGGACCAAATCATGAAATCTTTCCCCCTCAAATATGAGAAGCTTATGAATTTTTCAATGAATATTTCCAAGAAGAACAAACTCAACAAGGATTCCAAAAATCATTGATGTTTTGCTCAATCTTTAATTTGTCTTGGATTTCTTCATGGCACTATGAATTCATGAATGATCCAGTATCAAGTTACAGACAAAT
This sequence comes from Heritiera fomes, assembly GCA_032173925.1. Classification (NCBI taxonomy): domain Eukaryota; kingdom Viridiplantae; phylum Streptophyta; class Magnoliopsida; order Malvales; family Malvaceae; genus Heritiera; species Heritiera fomes. The sequence continues at coordinate 17,819,314 of JAPDPM010000001.1, read as the reverse complement.
CATTAGAAGATTCAAAACAAAGTGGTGGGAGAAATTTGACTATTCAAAATGTTTAAGAGATAATGTCAAAGATTGGTTTCAGAAACACCCAGAATTCTGCAAATCAGCTCAAACGTCAGGTACCACACAGTTTCTTCAAGCCAAATCACATGCCAGTGTACTGTTAGCACAAGCTAAAACAAAGAAAGAATACAAAGAATTGATGAAACAAATCCTCCAATTAGTCAATTCTAATGATGAAGAAAACAGTAACCAGAGTAGCAATCATGAAAGCAGCACAAGGTCTCTACTTTCGATGGATTTAGCCTAAGACAATGAAGATGACTACTTTGGAATCTTACCTCAAATCAAAACTGACAAGACAAAAAGAAAAAGCAAACAGTAAAGATTCCACTGACAAGCACAAGCGTGAATCTATAATAAAGATTCCCAGTCAAAGTTCCACCAATAGACAAGGCTTCACCTTTCAATCAATCTCCAACAAAACGAAGATAGGCGTGACTTCACATGAATATGTAGGCCATAGTTTGTTCAAACTTTGTAATTATGAGGCATCCTATATAAAAGAATCCTATCTATAAAAAGGGTTCTGAAACAATTGAGAGCCGCAGTTTTGGAGGACGAACAATTTTAATCTCTAAAAATTCTGAAAGCTCCCACTCCAGCATATTTTGTAAATCAAATTTTATCTTCAAAGAGTTTTTATCAATCAATTTAATCAATCTTCAATCTTTTATATTTCATCTTTTATATCATCTCTTCTATATTATCCAAATTCATCACTGCTACAGCAGATCTACGGGAGTGTATATATATATATATATATATATATATATATATATATATATATATATATATATATAAAAGCCAAAGCATTTGATTACAAGTAAAACATCTTATATAGATAGCCTAAAAAGTTGACACGTGTAATATTTGAAAATAAAAAAGTAATATTTTTCCAACTTTTTTATAGATGGGAATCTATATACATTAAAATTTCAAAATAAATAATTATTTTTTTAAATCAAATATGTATTTCAATTTCCAAAAGATAGACATATATTTTTTTAAATATTTTAAAAATAAAGAAAAATCCCGTATTATTTATAAATTTCTTTACTCATCTTTTATCAATATACATGTTATGTTGTTATGTACATTATTTATAGAAATAATTAATTTTGATATAATTTGTTATATGGATACACTTTTTTAAAGACAAAGACAATCATATTTTATATGAACACGTGACATGTGTGATAAGATGATTTTTTTCATCTTTAAAATATAAAATGTTTACAAAAAATCACTTAATCATTGATTAATGTTATACTTCTAATTTCAATAAGATTTAGTTTATTTTATAATGATCTTATATGTTATATAAAAAAAATAAAAGCCAAAACTCTTAGCTAAAAATAAAATATCTTAGGAAAATATCTTAACTTTTTTATACTTAAAATAATAAATTAATTATATTGCAAAAAATAATAAATTGATTTTAATTTTTAGAAAATAATCCTATTCAATTAATTATTTATTTTTAAAATATTTGAAATTAAAAAAAATAGATTTCAACTATATTATTTTTAATTTAAATCAAATAAAATTTATCTCAGACTTCAAATTTTTTATCACTTATTATATTATTTTTAAATTAAAAAAATATCCATATATTTTGATTAGAATTATCTTAAAATTTAAATCTTTTATCAAAAACGTTAAAACTGGATATTTAAATTTATATATATTTTAGTATTGAAGTCAGCTTTCATATATTTTTTTTTTCATTTTTCAGTTATTCCTTTTTTAGAATTATTTGTTCAATCATTTTATTTGGAAACAAAGTCCATATGAATTTTCTATTCTATTGAAACATGTATGATCTTAAATATTGTATTTAATTATTTTGAATTGATTTGAATTTTAAAAAACTTAATAATAAATTATTTTTAGTTTTATTTCTATTAACATTTTTATTTTACTTATCTTTTTTGTTTAACACTACTATAAATAATTTTTTTAAAACCCTAAAAATTGAGTTTTTTTAACACTAATTAATTTTATAAGATTAATTTTGAGTCATCTAAATTCAATATTTAAAAATAAATCAGTTTCAATTATGCAATATTAACTAATAATCTATTAATGATTAATATAGTAAGGATTGTTTTCATTAAAATTGTAGTTATTTAATTCATTTATTAAATATTTAAGATTTGTGATATTTAATTTTTCTATAATTTTTAATTGTTATTTGATTTTGAATTATTTTTTAATTTGAGTAGTCTATACATGCATCAAGTTTTTAATACATTATTTAATACGTAGTTCAAAATAACTTTTTTTATAATTCTATTCTCTAAAAGTTATTATAAATTAAAATAATCATTGTGTATCGCATAGGTTTAAATCTAGTTTAGTAGTATATTTATATCACAAAGATTTGATGCCTGTTCTGATATTTGTAAGAAAGAAGCTAGTTGATGAATATAGAATAGATTGTCTGCACATGCATGTCAAGACGGGCTATGAAATCATGTGGTTGGATTATTTTCTATGGATAAATTTCTGCGGAAGCAATTACTTTGGCCATGGTAAACATCCTTGGCTTGTATTTAACAACATAACTTCTGTGTTTTTTACATAGGAGGGGATTATACGGTTCTTACTTCTATTTGATAACCTTTTCTAGCTAAATTTTTATTTGTTCTATCCTCTCTCTAGTTGAAGGCAAAGTTGTGACAGTTGAAGTTTCAAAATGCATGTACATACTTTTGCCAAGCAGAGACGGCGTGCAATGGCAGCAGCGTGTAAAGAACGGAAGAATATTGCCTCTACAAATTCTGACAAAGTCAAAGTCAAGAAAATTTTAGCAATTGATTGACACAAATGCAGTTTCTATTATTTCTTAAGGGGAACATAGGAGTTTTCATGGTTGGGTTTTGGCTTTTAGGAAAACAAATTTTACAAGTGAAAGACTAGGAAGTGTCGATAAACTCTCAGTAATTGAAGTTGTCTGATGGAATTTAGCATTGCTTATTCAATGCTTGTTGTTATTGATTTTTTTATTTTGTTGTTCGAAGTGCTATTTTCTTGTAAGAAAAACCTACAGACCTCCATTTATGTTTTTTCTTTGACTATGATTATTCGATTAAATCCTTAATTCATCTTTAGTTGATCCTTCTACTCAATATCGGAAACATGAATCGCTAATTTATTATTGTTTCTGCATTTATTTAATTTGAAGTCAAAATAGATTTCCGGCAGCCGGCCCCAAATGCAGCCTTTCTTTCTTCCAAATTAATAAAAAGAAATTTTTTTTACAATACAATAATTTAATAATTTTTAATGAGATAAAGTATAAGTTTTTATAAGATATTGACGCTCTCAATTTTTAATGAAAGAGAAAACAATGAAATAAATAGATTTCATTTGGGTAAATTTTTCTAAGGTCTTAAGGTTTATCATAATTTAATTCTAATTCATTAGTTTTGAAAATAAATATTTTATGCCAAAATCACAAATGATTTTAATATATATCAATCAATTACTGAATTTGAATTAATAATATCACATTTTCAAGTATAAACAATGAATTTTATTGCTATTTATTATTTTAAAGTAATTTTTTAAAAATTTATTCTATGTGAGTTTTTTTTTATCTTTTAATATCCAAAAATAGTATTATGGATATTTTATGGATAACAAACGTTTAGGTTAATTTGGTGGCATTTTATATTAAATTAATTTATTTTGAACTTTATTTTCAACACATTATGCACATATACAAAATATTGAGAGTTCACAAATTTATTCATATAAACAAGAAGAGTGAGTACTACCAATCATCTTAAAATATCATGAAATAATTTATCATGAAATAAATTCTCAAGAAACATGTGTATCATTTATCAAAACATTGAAATTATCATAAATATTAAATAACAAATATTTAACAGTGCCAAAAAACTTCATAAAAATTACTAAAAATTTTAAAATATCATAACATGCAGAAGAGCAACTCCCAAATCATAACACGCAAAGGTAATAACTCTCCTTTCGTTCATCTATATTTCACATGTTTATTAAATTATGCATGCTTTTATTATCCAAACTGAGATTGGAATTTAATTAGCTGTATTGATGATATCTTCTCTCAATTGAAATAATGTGGCAGCCATAGTATGTTGGGGAAAAGATAAACCATTGAAAGTGGAAGAGATACAAGTTGAACCACCAAAAGCATCTGAAATTCGAGTTAAAGTGCTTTATGCCAGTGTTTATCACACTGATGTACTGTTTGCCAACAGATTCCCAATTGTTAGTACTCCTCTTCTTCATCTTTATCATCTTTTCTATTGATTAGTTTTCACAAATTTTATCATTATAGCTTGGTCGGATAGACATACTTCTTAATAATTTTGTCCAGGATCCTTTCAGCCTTCTTTTCCTCGAGTTATGGGGCATGAAGGTGTCGGGTAAGTCTTTAATTTCTAACACATATTTGTTCATATTCGGCCTTCTTTTAGCACATCTTGGAAATAATTATTGCAGCGTGGTGGAGAGCATTGGAGAGAACGTGACAGAAGTGGAACAAGGAGACCTTGTGATTCCGGCCTCTGTTGCAGAGTGTAAAACATGTGAGTATTGTCTGTCTGACAAGACCAATCTATGTCTGAAATACCCCTTGAGCTACGATGGGTTAATGCTTGATGGCACTTCAAGAATGTCCATCGGAGGCCAGGCTGCTTACCATGCATTTTCCTGCTCTACATGGTCTGAATACATGGTCATCAATGTCAACTTTACTCTCAAGATTGACCCCAGAACTCCACTTACAGATGCTAGCTTCCTCTCATGTGGATTCACAACAGGATATGGCGCAGCCTGGAAGGAAGCCAAGGTTGAAAAGGGCTCAACTGTGGCTGTTTTTGGCCTTAGAGCTGTCGGTTTAGGGGTAGCTAGTTTCAAACTTTACCCTTTTACTCTACCATTGTTTGTCTTTTTTCTTCTTCTTTTTTTTAATAATGGTACCAAAAACTGGCTGTCAAAGGAGCCAAAAGTCAAGGTGCGAGTAAAATAATCGGCATAGACAAAAACCCAAGAAAGGAAGCAAAGGGACAAGCTTTTGGAATGACAGATTTCATAAATCCAGATGAATTATTTGATAAATCTATTGCTGAGTTAGTCTAAGATTTAACAGGTGGAATGGGAGTGGACTATAGCGTTGAGTGCACTGGAGTTCCAGCTCTCATTAATCAAGCTATTGAAGCCACAAAACTGGTATATATATATATATATATATATATATATATATATATATATATATATATATATATATATATATCTGTCATACATGACTAAGTTAAGATATAACAAAACCTATTTTGTAAGTTGTTGATTTGGCTTGTGATGGTCAGGGAGTAGGAAAAATCATACAGATTGGAGCAGGAGAACATGTAAGTGTAGACATAAACTTCTTAGGCCTTGTCCTTGGTAGAACTTTTAAGGGCTCGATTTTCGGAGGGCTCAAAGGCAAATCTGACCTTCCAATCATATATGAGAAATGTAGAAATGGAGTGAGTGTTTCTTATCCACCAATTAATTAATGTTTTCCAGATCGACAATCGTAAAATCAAAGTGGAATTGCTTAAACAGTTATTCTCTATTTGATCTTCACAAGAAATCCAACTTGATGAACTTTTGACTCATGAAATTCAACTGGAAGATGGAATGAAAGTATTTGAGTTGTTCAAGCTACCAAATTGTGTCAAGGTTTTGATCAAGATTTGATTGATAGGAGTGAAAAATATGCCGACAATTAAAACATAAACAAAGTATTGACATCCAAAAGATAGAAGTGGCAATGTCGATCTCTCTCTGTTTTTTTCGGGCAAATCATTTCTCTTTAATAAAGTTGATTGTTACTTATATTATGTGTAACATCAACCATGTTTAGAGTTGTTGCTTGAATTTACGGCAATAAATTTTTTGAGGAATGGTAAGGGCAATTGCATCTGCCATTCTTTTTCAACACTTGATTTTTTTAGCAAGCCATGTCAATTTATTTTTTTGACTTAAAAATTGCAACTAAGCACAAAAGTAACAAAATAATCTTCCTTAGAGTCTAACTGTCCCATCCAAAAGATTTGTAAAAGCAAGTTATCAATTTTTTATTGAAAAGACTAAATGATGTGACTTACTACATGTACAAGCATTGGAGACGAATGACAGATACAACAACCCTTAGCATTCATCAAAATTATATTGAAGAACAATGATGAAGAGGCTTCAAAGCCTTTAGAAAATAGTAGCAAGTATGTGAAATACAATGATAGCTATGGACATTGAACAATGGGCAAAACCAAGAGTAAATCCATTTACAATATCGTACCTTTCAGTGTCAATATGAAAATGAAGAGTCTTAAAAGCCTTTAGAAAATAGTAGCAAGTATGTGAAATACAATGATAGTTATGGACATTGAACAATAGGCAAAACCAAGAGTAAATCCATTTACAATATTGTACCTTTCAGTGTCAACATGAAAATGAAAATTTTGGGCTTTGTCTTTTTCAATTATTTTTATAAGTTTTTTAAAGAGAGATGACATAAAAGTTAGATATAAAACTAAGAATCAAGGTTTGAACAATTCAAAAGCATTGATGGAGATATATGAAAGCTGAAATCTGGTTCTAAAACGAGATAGTTGCAAGAAATTGTTGGATGATTAAGTCGGAAATGAACCAAATTAAAAAACTTGATCTTATTTAAATATTAATGGGTACATGATTTTAATAAATTAGTAATTAAATTGACTAATGCTGTGACACAATAGAAAACAACACCAAAAAATATAAAAAAATAACATAAGTTAAAATTTGGCAAAAATTAAAAAATATATTTTGCATGTCGATGCAAATGATGAAACAATAATTTTTTACGTTTTATACATGTTTGACATGAAACAAACATTGCAAAAATATAAAATTGCTAAAGAAAAATTTTAAATACAAGCCTAATTTTACTCTTTACAGCACATTACTATACACAACTCAACCAAAAATATAAATTTCCCTTTATAGCCACTAAAACCCAAATTAAATTTCTATTTAATTCTTCTTCAAATTTTCAACCTAAAATTTTCATATCCACTTTGCCGACAACTCAAAATCACTACTAGATTTCTAAATTGAAAACCACTTCGAAAACCACCAAACTTTCACTCCTACTTCTACTCTTAAACTAAAGGAACGCCCTAGATTTTTTTTTTTGTAATTTTTTTCTAAAATTTAAAGGAGAAACGGGAATATTTTCAAATCCACTTCTTCTCTTATAACTCAAACTCACTATCGAATTACAAGATTTTTACTAGAAATCACTTTGAAATCTACCAAACTTCTTCTCTTACAACTGATGGAATGTTTCAAATTGTTTTTTCTTTAATTTTTTTAAATTGAAATCTGGAGTTTTAAGAACTCTAGATTCACGAGGCCTTAACTTCCACAAGGCACATGAAGTTAACTTTCGCAAGGCCATCAACATCGCAAATCTAGGCGTGAATCTGGGGGTTCTTAGAACCCATATCTGCAACTTAAAAAAAATAAAGAAAAAAAAGAATATTTTCAAATCCACTTCTTATACAACTCAAACTCATTACTGAATTTCCAAATTTTCACCAGAAATCATTTTGAAAACCATCAAACTTTAACAATAGATTTCTTATTTTACAATTGAAACTATGTTATAGATTGTCTTTCTCTTTAAATTTTTAAAAATAATAATAATAATATTATCTCCCATTGTAGAAATACCAAATGAAATTTCGGAAATGAAGAGTTTATCTTGCATTGTGTTTCCGGAAATGATTTCCTGAAATCCCATTATATTTTCGAAAATGCATTTTAAGAAACCTAAATATCGTGGAAAAAAATGATGCTTTGCAGATATTTTATTACTAGTTTGGGCATATCTTCTTCTTCCATGCTATCTGAGTATAGGAATGTAAATGGGTATGATAAAGGATCTGATGATGATAATGATGATTGATACAATGCAAAAAATATCATATTAGTTAATAGTCTGTCCCAATGTTAGACAATTGAAGATTATAGTTTCTTCCCGAATGTACAAATTAGAGAAAGTTGGGAGCAATATAAAATGTTTTAGATTAATTTTGGGATTGAAAGAAATATAAAATGTACACATACTTTTATAGGTTTGTATATTAAGGTATTTGAATATCTAAGAAAATGTAGTTGAGTTCGTAATATTATTTTTTATTCTCTTGACATGGCTAAGTGTCACATCACGTGATTACATTATTTCATGTTTTTCCCACACATTTTATATGATTGAGCTGTCTGCAATGCTTTACTTCCCTTTTTCATCAAAACTATACATATTAAAATCGCAATATTATTTACAACCCTTATGTTAATTTGCAAGAAAACAGTATTGTGGATAAGTCTGAATACATAAATTAAATGGTTTTACCTCTTGGGATCAGTCAAGCTGTCACATTTCACCCAGATGCACAGCCGAATCCTCGGATGTAAGATCTCTCAGTCATTGAAATCTGAAATGTTAAAAATAGGGAGTAAGCAAACCACCGCTCAATAAAGGAGTTATATGCAACTCTTGATATCTAGATATCTAGATATCTATATGCTATCTGTGACATCCTCGTCACTACACATTCACTTATAACTTTTTCCTTTTACATATAACTTGATTAGACTCGTTCGTCAATGTCATTCCTTCTTCTTCTTCTTAAGCTTGATATTTAATAGTTCACTATAAAGATTTTAATTTCAATTAAAGCATAATAATTATATATATACATATCATTCCAAACCACAGAATCTTACACATCTTACATAATCCTAAATCCCCAAAAATCTTATAAACATCACTGTAAGCTTGTACTGTACAATAGCTTGAATACATGCTACTTAATTATACCTTCAAAAATTATTGGGAAGCGTATCTCAAAGGTACACTACAAGGTCTCAAAGGCAAGCTCCTCTATCTGGAGCGAAAATCACTTCAAATAATCTGTATGAAAAATGGTTGTAAAGGAGTGAGTTTACTGTCAGTAAGAAACATATGTAAAAGAGCATAGTATGCCTCTATATGCAGTTTTCTTGCTTGGCTCTATAATGTCATGTAAAATCATTATAAAGCATAAATCGTATACTTCTTTCAAATAGCATATGCAAGCATACATCTATACTTTCTTCAAATGTCATATACAATAAAATCAAGTAATTGTAAACACTTTTGATTTCTTTATTCTTTTGAAATCAAATATTCACATACTTTTAAGAAATTCATATACTTCAGATACTTTCAAATACAGGGAGACTATTTGCATTTCAGCATAATTTTGCGCTGAAAAACAGGTAGCATACCCCCGTAGGGGCCAGGAATCCTCCCCTAGCCAAACATATAACAGAGACAAATGGCCAAGTGTCAGTAGGCCACGATAAACACTAGTCAGGTGACATTTGTGGCACCGAGGATTGGACTAGGGTTCCTCAGTCAAGTACATATAAAGAAATGCATAATCATTGAGTACTTCATAGTCTCAAAACATTTGTCATGACAATCATACTTTTCTGAAATAGGCTTTAAGAAACCTCTTTTTTTCAAAGGGGGCAGTCGACTGGCTTCATAAGGCAGTCGACTGCTATGACATATCTAGATTTATTGAATTTCTTTTCTTTTTGAAATTCAAATATTTTATTTTTCGAAATTACATAGGGCAATCGACTGGTCCCATATAGCAATCGATTGGTTTTGAAACAGAATACTTTTCGAGAAAAGGCAGTCGACTGGTCATATAGCAATCGACTGTTTTTGTAAACAGAATGCTTATAAAAATAAGGCAGTCGACTGGTTTTATGGGCAGTGGGCTGGTTTCTCAAACAGAATGCTTTTCAAGTAAATAGAAATCGATTGTCTCATATAGCAGTCGACTGGTTTAAAGCAGAATGCTTTCTGGAATATAGCAGTTGACTGGTTTCTATCGGTTTTCGAAAATCTACGCTTTAGTTGTCTCTAAGTAGTCGACTGCTACTCAAGGCAGTCGGCTACTACTAGCATTTTGGTGACTAGGAGTAAAACCCAAAATGTAAACTTTTACACTTTAAAATAGCTTTTGTTTCTCTCCAAAACAATTAAAAACATGCAGACATAGCCACCCTACGTTCGTTACATAACTTCCTTACCTCAATAGCCAATAATCCACAAGCTTGGCTGAAATTCAACACCTTTCCTTGCAACTTTTCAAAACTGTAAACATCATCATAATTCAAACCTTTAGCTTTCTTTCATTCTAACACAATAGGCATACCATACCAATATCACATAACTCCAAATCATAGATGAAATTGAAAGAATCAACTTCGATCCTTACCTTTGTCAATAGCCAAAATAACAGAAATTTTGATCTCCTTACTTCCTTGGATTCATCCTTTCATATTATAGGCCTAACTTGAGCTAGTGACAAGGATCATTTTTCGTTAAGTGAACTTAACGATTTGATGTCAGAAAATGGTGGTTTGTCAAGGTGAGTATGGAAGGAAACTTGGAGAAATTTTGAGGAACACTCCTATGGTTGCCGACTTTTCATGGGAAAGATGGCAAATAATGGCATTAATTTCATATTTATCCAACCATTATATCAGCCCTTGACCCTTGGACCCTTTGACCATCTTAATTACTCTTCTCCCATGAATATGCCACATGTCTTTAATTACACTAAATTTCTGATATTAATTCTTTTCATACTCTAATATTCTTACAATATCAATTTAATTCCTTGACCATTTGACTATAAATTTCATTATTCTTTCCATGTCCCATATAGCATTTATCCATCAGATTTTCATATATATATATATATATATATTTACTTCATTCCAACTTGAAATAATTTACAATTATGGGAAAATTACAGGAAATTGGGGATTTCATATTCTCCCCACCTTAGAAAATTTGGTCCTCCAAATTTAAATCGGCTATCACGTAAACAATTTCGGATATTTCTATTTCATCAAGCTCTCTAGCTCCCATGTAGCTTCTTCTATAGTATGGTATTGCCAGAGAACTTTGACTAATGGAATCATCTTAGATCTTAACACCTTTTCCTTTCTATCCAAAATCCGAACTGGCTTCTCCACATAGCTCATGTCTTCCTGAATCTCCAAAAGCTCGTATTCTATGACATGAGATGGATCCGGATTATACTTCCGAAGCATGGACACATAAAAGACATTGTGTACTCCCGATAGCTCCGGAGGTAATGCCAATCTATATGCAACATCTCCAATTCGGTCTATGATCTCAAATGGACCAATATAGTGAAGGCTAAGCTTACCTCTTCTGCCAAATCTCATAATCCCCTTAGATAGAGAAACTTTCAAGAACACAAAGTCTCCAACCAAAAACTCAAGTGGCCTTCATCGAGCATCTGTGTAATTCTTTTGTTGACTCTGGGCTATTTTAAGTCTTTGACAAATCAACTTAACATCCTTAGAGGCTTGCTCGACTAGATCTGGAGCTAACAACTTCCACTCGCCTACTTCTTCCCACTCAATTGGAGATCAACACCTTCTACCATATAAAGCTTTATATGGTGCCATCTCGATACTTGCATGATAGCTATTATTGTAAGCAAACTCAGCCAATGGCAGATGATCATCCTAGGAGCCTTTGAAATCCATAGCACAAGCTCTTAACATATCCTCGAGCTTCTGAATAGTGCGCTTAGACTGACCATCAATCTGCAGATGAAAAGCTATGCTAAAATTCAGCTGAGATCTCATGGCTTCTTGAAAATGTTCCCAAAAATGAGAAGTAAACCTGGAATCTCTATCAGATGTTATGCTCACTAGAACTCCATGTAGTTTGACAACTTCTTTTACATACAAATCTGCCAAAGCGCTAAGTGTATCTGTAGACTTCATAGGTAGGAAGTGAGCTGACTTAATCAGTCTATCCACGATTACCCAAATACCATCATGATTCCTCTTGGTCCTAGGCAATACCATGATAAAATCCATCGTAATGTGTTCCCACTTCTACATAGGTATAGGTAGAGGCTGTAGTAAACTGACTGGTCTTTGGTGCTCTACCTTAACCTGCTGACACGTGAGACACTTTGCCATAAATTCTGCTATATCTCTTTTCATGCCAGTCCACCAATACACCTTGTGAAAATTATGATACATCTTCGTTTTTCCCGGATGCAACGTGTACTTAGTGGAATGCGCTTCTGTCAAAATCAACTTCTTCAACTCCTTATCATCAGGGACACATATACGATTCTTAAACCTTATAATTCCATCACTACCAACATCAAACTCCGAGAGCATACCTGTTTGGATCCTATCTATAGCCTTAATACGCTGGACATCCTCCCTCTAAGCAACCCGAATTTTGTCCATTAACTCCGGTTCAATCAACAAACTCGCTATCATCCCAAATTGCTCAAGAGGAGTAACATTTAAACTGAGGCTTACAAACTGCTCTAGTAGCTCATATTCTCTTACCATCATGTAAGCTACTATGCCTACGTGCTTTTGCTCAAAGCATCCGCCATCACATTGGCTTTCCCGGGGTGGTACAAGATTTCACACTCATAATCCTTCAGGAGCTCGAGCCATCTTCTTTGTCTCATGTTTAATTTTCTCTAAGAGAACAAGTACTTTAGACTTTTACGATCTATAAAAATCTGAAATTTCTCACCATACAAGTAATGCCTCCATATCTTCGGAGCAAATACTACTGCAGCTAACTCTAAGTCATGAGTTGGGTAGTTCTTCTCTTGGTCTTTTAATTGTTGAGAACCATATGCAACTACCTTACCATGCTGCATTAGTACAAATCCTAAACCTTGCCTGAGGCATCACTATACACTGAAAATCCACAAGAACCACTAGGAATAGTGAGAATAGGTGTCGTCGTTAGCCTACGCTTCAACTCTTGAAAACTTCGTTCACAAGCATCAACTCATTTGAATTTCACCTCTTTGCGCGTCAAGGGAGCAGCTGCGAAGATTGTAAATTCTTCGTGCTAGTCTGTAATTAAATAAAGAAATTAAATGAACTTAGCATGAAATGTACTACAGAATATACATTTATATATATAAATATATTCATGTGTGTATTCATTTAACTAAACAAAAAGCACAAATATATTGAATTAAAGGTAATATATACATGAGTATATAACTAAATAAATATGAATGTAATAAAAAGAGGAAAGTATACAAATGTCAAACATTGTATTATGTAATGGATATTTAAAATAAAGGAAAAATATAATATGTAATTTTATATCTACTATTATATGTATTTACATACTTTAGACATGAATATATATATATATATATATATATATATATATATATATATACATGTAGATATATGTATATGCATAAACTATATATATTTTTAACATTTGGAATATATGTACATACATGTATTAAATATATATAAGAAATATAACAAAATAAATAAGTAAATATGTATATTTTTGGTTGTGTGAATATATTTATAAATTATGTAAATATAGATGTTAAAGATTTGAATAAAACAAAAAAATAAAACAAATTACAAAATCTTAAAATTTAAAATTTAAAATAAGTAAAATAATGTTTAGTGGAGTTTGATGGGACTTTCTCCTATCAAACCCCATTAACATCATCGGCATCATCACTTAAAGCTTCTCAAAGAAGCCTTGGAATTAAAAAGAAGAAAAAGAAGTGAATAGAGAGGAGGAGAGACTTGGGAGAGAACCAAAAAAGAAAGCTGAACCCGATCGGGAAGAAAAGAAAGGTGAAGCTGAAAGGAAAAGGAAGAAAAGAAAGAGAAGTTGGAAGGAAAAAGGAAAGAGGAGAAGAGAAAGAAGAGAAAAGAAAGTGCAGCTGCTGCCTTACCATCGTGAGCAGCAAGGGACAGAAACAGAAAAGGAAAGGCACGGCTAGAAGTGGCGTGGAAGGAAGAGGAGTTGTAGTCGTATAGCATAGAGAAAATGAATAGCATTGAAGGATGAAGAAGAGGCTACACATTGTAGCTGAAATAGGCATTTTGAAACTGTTCGAGATTTGCTAATCGAGTTTCAAGAGCAGACCACATTCGGTGATATCAGCTGGAAACGTGAGCTGAAGGAGGAGAGATTATAAATAGTGCCTTAGGGAAATTTAGTGGTGTAACAAGGACGTTATTCAGAAGCCATTAGTTCTGTTTTTAGAGGCAAGAAACAAGCACATTTAGGGGCTAAAAAGTGGGACAGATCAAGAGGAACGAGGGGGAGAAGGACTTGGTTTCCTAAAGTCTAAAGGAAGGCCTTGTATTGGATTTTGATCATATTGGTATGTATATATATATATACATGTTTATATGAATATATTTTAAAGTGCAAAATGGTGGTATATGGCAGCAAATGAAGTTAAAGAAGAAAAGGGTTGACTGTGGCTGAATATGGCTCTCTAGTTTTCTTTCTTTTGGTGTCATTTTGGGCTGTATATGAGGGCCGAAAGGCAATGCCTTTGAGGTATTTGGAGAGCTGCTGTGCATTTTAGAAAAAATAAGAGAAAGGAGGTGAGGATAGCCATTATTTGTTGAAGAAGAAGTGTGAAGCAAAAAGGGAGAAGGAAATTACAGCAATGTGAGGAAGAGATGAAAGAGAGAGGGAGATACAAACCGAGGGAGAAACCTTGGAGCAGGAACCGAAAAAGAGAAGGGAAGAGCTACTGCAAGTGTCGATTGGACAAAGGAGTAAACAGGATCGAAAATGCAATAGCTTCACATGAGAGGAAAGGCTTGAAATACGGGGTAAAAAGCTACTGTTTGAGGCCATTTCGGGCAGCAGAATCTGGAAGAAGGAAGAGCCATAGGTTCAGCTAGAAAAAAAGAGCAGTGTAAGGGCTGATCTCAAGGCCAAATTAAAGGGCTGTTAATAGAGGTAAATGATGTCTTTTGAACTGGTTTTAAGCTGACCTTGATGGCTGTTATATGCATGAAAATAGGTCATATAGGGGATACTAGGAATGTCCTCTTGCTTAAAGGTTTTAGATGGATATATATATATATATATATATATATATATATATGTAAATATACTTATGCATGATACACATCTATATAAAAAGATATATATCTCTACAAAATATATTGGGACATACACAAAGATATAATCGTATATGTGTATAAACATATATATACATATATGTGCATAAGGACGAATACCTATTGGTATATCGCAACTGACGATAAGGAAGTAATCACGGATTAGTAGTAAATTGAATTTAATAGGTTTTGAATTAAATAGTTACACTTTGATGCAATATGAATAGATTGGGTACTTATTAATATCCAAGTACTGTTAAATATGAAATTGAGGAATGGAACCTTGGTATAGGAACTGATTTGGAAACGTCAAGGTGAATGTATGTGTGTAGTTTTAAATTATGCGCCTTAAGTTCAGAATTTAGCATGATAGGAGTAAATGATTGAGACAGTATTAGAATGTTTGTAGTGGCTTTGACTGGAGCGGAGGAGTGAATTTCCAATTCGGAGGATCGAGGAAGATTCGCTAAGGGTATAAGGTAAGTGGTTTAAATAAACCTTACTAGTATCATCTCGTAAGAGATGAAAGAGTCTATATTCAATAATTATCTAATTTCACATCAAGTTTGGCAAAATATCACGAAAAAGACTAAAGAGTAAGTATTGGTAAGATACAAGCTTTGACTTGATGTGATCATGAATAGTGTTCAGGCAAGAATGTAACCTTATTTGTGACTTGTGCATTGGATGTTATGATTTATTTATGCTCACTGAGTATATAAATTTATATAAAATATAAGTGCCTCCATCATGAGAAATGCATGTGATTTATTTAAGTTGCACCAAGTGAGTATGCTAATCTATTACAATATTTTGAGAAATGTATATGTGAATTAGTGTACAATATATATAGCCCACGATATTAAACTCTATGGATATCGAATAACACCAATTGTTTTGGGGACCCTGTGAGCCACCTCTAGAGAACTTAAAGGAACTACATGCTATGCAGATTCCTTTGAAACTATAGGAGCCACCTCTAGAGTCCTTTGAGAGCTAAGTGCTACACGAGTACCGATGAACTACTAGAAATCTTACGCCAAAGTGGCGATCGAATAACACCAATTCTTTTGGGGACCATGTGAGCCACCTCTAGAGAACTCAAAGGAACTACGTGCTACGCAGATTTCTTCGAAACTGTAGGAGCCACCTCTAGAGTCCTTTGAGAACTAAGTGCTACACGAGTACTGATAAACCATTGGAGATCATATGCCAAAGAGACAAATAGATAAAATGGTTATGATCTTGTGACGTTATATCCATCACTAGTTAGGATGGATATTATACATATGACAGTGAGTCTGAATAACTGCTGAAATTTATTTGTATTATGCTATAGCATCATGTGCTATTTAAAATGGTTAGTTATTTAACGCTTAACCATATTGATGAAAGAAATGAAAAGGATGAAATTGTACAAGTTAACGATATGAGGAAAAAGTTGAATGGGCCTATACAATCTGTTATTGATTTTATGTCAGTAGCAATTCATGGTAGAATGCATACATGTTATTTTTATATGGTACATGCATGTATGATCATATTTTACGGCATGAGCCTAGTATGTATTTATTTAAGCTACTTATTGAGCCGTGGATTGCTCACACCTTACTTTAACATCTACAGATCATACTAGTTAAAATCCAGCTTCAAGCTTCATATAGGCTCTCTCGGGAATAGTACTTGGTTGTGGTACTCAACTACGTTCTCCGAGCTTCGCTTTTGTACTTTTGAGGTATACGAATTGTATATCATTTTAATAATTATGCAAACTTTAATTTCACAATACTAGGAAGTAAATGGGATGTAACTTTGGATCGCACTAGATTGTTATATAGGTTTATGTGGTTATCGAGTACGATCCGGGATAAGATTATATTTTGAAATACGTATAAACTGTAAACAAAAGAATGTGGAATTATTAGTGAGTTGGATCTTGAGAAACATGAGATGCATGATTGTATGAATTGAGGGAATTAAAGCTAGCTGTATTGTGAAAGTTAGAAATGTATTTTCAATGTAGGTGATTTTACTGGGGAAATTGATAAAATACAAGGGGGAGGTTTTCGACCCATTTCTTTTGGGATAAGTGAATATGAGGCCAAAACAATTATATTCACCTTGAGATTTATGATATAGCTAGAGAAATAATATTATTAAGGCAAGATTTGGTTTAGTTACTACACTAACACTGAATACAAACCGTAAATAGAAAAAGAAAATTTTAGTTCGTAATTTTCTAAGTGAAATAAGGTAGGTGTTAAGTGAACGTCATGGCCTTCGGGTCGTGATAGCAACTAACTTCGAGAAACCCTCTACAAATCTTCAGTAGTAGCCAGCTAGACCCAAGATACTCCTTATCTCCGTAACTGTTTTCGGTCTCTCCCATTGCATTACTGCTTCAATCTTCGATGGATCGACAAAAACTCCATCTTTACTGATTATATGGCCCAAAAAGGAGATTTGATTCAACTAGAAATCATACTTACTTAGCTTGGCATACAATCATCGATCTCTGAGGGTTTGCAGAACTATCTGTAAATGCTGCTCATGCTCTTCCCGGGATCTCGAATACACCAATATGTCATTGATAAAGACAATGACAAACTGGTCCAAATACGACTTGAACACATCATTCATCAAGTTCATAAAAGCCATGGATGCATTGGTCAAACCAAACGGCATCACCAAAAATTCATAATGGACATACCCTGTCCTGAATGCTGTCTTGGGGATATCTTCACTCCGGATCTTCAATTGATGTGCACCCTTAAGCTGATGAAAGAGATCATCAATCTTGGGAATAGGGTACTTGTTCTTGATTGTCACCTTATTCAGCCATCGGTAGTCTATACACAACCTCATGCTGCCATCCTTCTTCCGGACAAACAGTATAGGAGCACCCCAAGGGGATACATTGGGTCGTATGAACCCCTTGTCTGGTAACAACTGAAGCTGCTTCTTAAGTTCTTTCAATTCCACTAATGCCATTTGATAGGGAGGTCTCGAAATAGGCTCCGTCTTTGGCACCAAATCGATCGTAAATTCGATTTTCCTATTCGGAGGGAGTCTTAGAAGATCGTCCGGAAACATCTCGAAAAATTCCATGACTACCGAAATTTCATGAAGTTTGGGACGTTTCTGATCTATGTCCACAACATATGCTATAAATCCTTCACGTAGAAAATATATTTTGTATCAATTTCATTTCAAGTAAACCAAAGAACAAACATACTTTTGCATTAAACACTTCCAAAATTCACAACATAACTAACGGGAGAAGAGAAGATTACACTCTTAGCATAGTAGTATAGTATTACATGATTCTTTGCTAACCAATCCATACCCAAAATAACATTGAATCCATACATATTCAGTAGGATTAGGTCAGCTATCGATTCTCTCTCTCCTACCCGTAGCTTACAACCACGATATACTATATCTGTCATTTGTGATTCCCCTAAAGGGAGTATTTATTTGCAACAATTGTCCTAAAAGCTCAGGCTCAACAGGCAATCTCATAGCAATCATAGGAGAAACAAATGAATGCATAGAGCCTGGATCAAACAATGCAGTGACACTTATATCAAACAAATAAATCTTACCCTTTATCACCTTGGATGAGGCATCGACATACTCCTTATCGATTGCAAACACTTGTCCTTGGGTCATCGCTTTCTTTCCTTTCTTTGTAGCTGTGGCCTTAGGCTGTGGTGGAGGGGTCTTCTCTGATTCCTCAGACGCCCTCTGGTTCCTTTTAGGACAATCTCTAATCATATGTCCTAGCTCACCACACCTAAAACAGGCACCACTAGCTAATCAGCAAAGTTGTGATCCAAGAAACTTCCTACATTGCTCACATCTTTACATCGTACTCTTCAGTGAGCCAGCGGTACTACCTACCGAATATCGAGATCTCTCATCATTTATCTTGATCCTGGTAGATCTAGGAGTCCCTATACCACAATCATCATAATTCCCAAATTTATTATCTTTCCATATAACCATTTAATTAAATTAGAAATTATTTTCTTATAATTTACTTGCTTACCTATGGAAACCCCTTCATAACGTCTACTTCTCCTAAGCGAATATCTATCACTAGAGGCTTTCTCCTCTAACTTTCGCTTCATCGGTTCTTTGCCTTTACCTTTGGCCCAGAAATCAGTATGATGAAGCTCATAGTCCTGCTCACACAATTTAGCCTTACGGACCGCCTCTCCATAAGTGGTGGTATCCATCGTGTATAACTTAGATCGGATGGGGGACTTCAATCCCTCTATAAATCGATAAATCTTATGTCCTTCAATCCTGAGGACCTCTAGGTCGAATCTGCTTAAAGAAATGAACTTCGACTCGTATTGATTTATTGACATCGTCCCCTAAGTCAAGTTTAGAAATTCTATCTTCAACCTAGTCTGATCAGTGCATGGGATGTACTGCTCATTAAAGGCTTCTAAGAATCTACCCACATGACCTCAGCATGTCGGGCCTCCAATATGGTTCGAGTGGCTTGCCACCAATACTCTGCATCGTCTACTAATAGGTAAGCAGCCAAACCCCCCTTTTCTCTTTCAGAACATGTCATATACTCGAAAGATTTAGTGACCGCCTTCACCCAGTTCTCTGCGGCCAACAAATCTCTATCCCCCTTAAACTTAGGTGGATCTAGCTTCTTAAATTCTTTGATCAAAGTCGCACTGCAATAAGCCTTGGGATCCCGCCTTTCAGCAGCTGGGACTGGTGGGAGTAACTCTGTTTGTGCTAGTGGCGACTGTACTGTAGGAGTAAGAGGAACAATAGGAGTAGTGGTTAGTGCACTAGTGGCCACATTCAGGAAGTTCGCCATAAACTGCTTGAACATAGTGGCCATATTCTCCGTATGCTTCTCCATTTTTGCTAGCCTAGTATTCAAGCTTTGCGGCGAAGATGGAGGACGAAACTGTGTTGTGGGTGGTTCTGCATGACCCCTTTCTCTTCCTCTACCAATACCTCTTCTTCGTGAGCTTATTCTGTCAATAAAATCACAAAATTAAGCTACTTAGTATAACTATAAACAGTTATACTATACATATGTATTCAAACAAGTACAGTACATTGGGGATATATACTATTTCTAACCTAATGACATCGACAAACATCAGTTAAATCTTGCTCTGATACCAATCTGTGACATCCTTATCACTACACATTCACTTATAACTTTTTCCTTTTACATATAACTTGATTAGACTCGTTCGTCAATGTCATTCCTTCTTCTTCTTCTTAAGCTTGATATTTAATAGTTCACAATAAAGATTTTAATTTCAATTAAAGCATAATAATGATATATATACATCTCATTCCAAACCACAGGATCTTACGCATCTTACATAATCCTAAATCCCCGAAAATCTTATAAACATCATTGTAAGCTTGTACTGTACAATAGCTGAAATACATGCCACTTAATTATACCTTCAAAATTATTAGGAAGCGTATCTTGAAGGTACACTACAAGGTCTCAAAGGCAAGCTCCTCTATCCGGAGTGAAAATCACTTCAAATAATCTGTATGAAAAATGGTTGTAAAGGAGTGAGTTTACGCTCAGTAAGAAACATATGTAAAAGAGCATACTATGCCTCTATATGCAGTTTTCCTGCTTGGCTCTATAATGTCATGTAAAATCATTATAAAGCATAAATCGTATACTTCTTTCAAATAGCATATGCAAGCATACATCTTATACTTTCTTCAAATGTCATATACAGTAAAATCAAGTAATTGTAAGCACTTTTGATTTCTTTATTCTTTTGAAATCAAATATTCACATACTTTCAAGAAATTCACATACTTTAGATACTTTCAAATACAGGGAGACTATTTGCATTTCAACGGAATTATGCAATGAATAAACAGGTGGCGTACCCCCATAGGGGCCAGGAATCTTCCCTTAGCCAAACATATAATAGAGACAAATGGCTAAGTGTCGATAGGCCACGATGAACACTAGTCAGGTGACATCTGCGGCACTGAAGACCGGACTAGGGTTCCTCAGTCAAGTACATATACAGAAGTGCATAATCATCAAGTACTTTATAGTCTCAAAACATTTGTCATATAGCTTTTTGTAACTGCAATCATACTTTTCTGAAATAGGCTTTAAGAAACCTCTTTTTTTCAAAGGGGGCAGTCGACTGGCTTCACGGGGCAGTCAGCTGCTATTACATATCTAGATTTATTTTTTGAAATTACATGGGGCAGTCGACTGGTTTTGAAACAGAATACTTTTCGAGAAAAGGCAGTTGACTGGTCATATAGCAGTCGAATGTTTTTGCAAACAAAATGCTTTTGAAAATAGGGCAATCGACTAGTTTTATAGGCAGTAGGCTGGTTTCTCAAACAGAATGCTTTTCAAGTAAATAGCAGTCGACTGTCTCATATAGCAGTCGACTGGTTTGAAACAGAATGCTCTCTAGAAAATAGCAGTTGACTGGTTTGCATCGATTTTCGAAAATCTACGCTTTGGTTGTCTCTAGGCAGTCGGCTGCTCCTAGCATTTTGGTAACTAGGAGTAAAACCCGAAATGTAAACTTCTACACTTTGGTAACTAGGAGTAAAACCCGAAATGTAAACTTCTACACTTTAAAACAGCTTTTGTTTTTCTCCAAAACAATTAAAAACATGCGGACATAGCCACCTTATATCTGTTATATAAATTCTTTACCTCAATAGCCAATAATCCACAAGCTTGGCTGAAATTCAACACCTTTCCTTACGACTTTTCAAAACTGTAAACATCATCATAATTCAAACCTTTAGCTTTCTTTCATTCTAACACAGTAGACATACCATATCAATATCACATAACTCCAAATCATAGATGAAATCGAAAGAATCAACTTCGATCCTTACCTTTATCAATAGTTAAAATAACATAAATTCTGATCTCATTACTTCCTTGGATTCAGCCTTTCATATTACAGGCCTAACCTGAGCTAGTGACAAGGATCATTTTTCGTTAAGTGAACTTAATGATTTGATGATAGAAAATGGTGGTTTGTTAAGGTGAGTATGGAAGGAAACTTGGATAAATTTTGAGGAACACTCCTATGTCTGCCGACTTCTCATAGGAAAGATGGCAATTAATGGCATTAATTTCATATTTATCCAACCATTATATCAGCCTTTGACCCTTGGACCCTTTGACCATTTGACCATCTTAATTACTCTTCTCCCATGCATATGCCGCATGTCTTTAATTACACTAAATTTCTGATATTAATTCTTTTCAAACTCCAATATTCTTACAATATCAATTTAATTTCATGACCATTTGACTATAATTTTCATTATTCTTTCCATGTCCCATATAGCATTTATCCATCAGATTTTCATATATATATATATATATTTACTTCATTCCAACTTGAAATAACTTAAAATTATGGGAAAATTACAGGAAATTGGGGATTTCACACTATCAAAACCTTTTTCATATTCCTATAAGTACACTAGGCTCATATAGGAAGGATACTACAGTCGGCCAGGGATCCGAATGGAGTACAGAAGGTATTTTGAAATACCTGTCTTGTCCCGAAACCTAAAAGCAACTGTAGGGAGTAATTAATTTCATTGGAAATTTAAACCTTTTCCTTTTCATTTTATATCATCTCCATTTAATGCTTTTATGAATTAAAGCATTTAATTAAAATAACAAATATTTATCTATTCTTTTAGAAAAATATTTGTTTAAATCATCATCATTCTCGTTTGAACTCATTTCATATTTTACTGTACAAATCATAATTAGTACAGTACTTTAGATAGCAAAATAATCTATTTAAAATTATTTCCTTATAACATTTACATTATTTAAATCTAATACTCAATTTAAAAATTATAATAAGAATATTAGATTTATAAACTCCTTTGTCCTTTTAACATTTTTCATATCCTGTAAAACACTTTCTTTTTAACATATCATATATCATAGTGGAGATTGAGACAATCACCTAAGTCATAACATGCTATAGACCCTAGAGGGTAAAGAAATAAATATGTCAGATCTATGGCCATAGTTTATAATCGTCCTCGGTGGATCACTGATCAGGTGTCGACTGGGACTACACAGATCACATGTCACATATCACGTATCACATATCAGCATGATAGAGGGGCCAACTAGTCTCAAAACAATGTTTTCTTCATCATTAATTTACCTTTATGGAATTTATAAAAATAATTAATTTCTCAAATAAAACCATAAAGGTTATATAAAATCAAGGGAATATTTAAGAGAATATTTATAAAATATTCCCTTTATGTCTTTTCATCTTCCATTTCGTATCACATGTAGTTTACATATCGGGTGAATTTTCGGTGATCTCATTATCACAAATTTCAAAAACATGAATATTTTAAAATCAAATTCGGTATATTCATGTTTTATGAAAATAATAATTTCCTCATTTTCGTGGTTGGAAATCATTTCTTATGTAAGAAAATCATTTATAATGATTTTATATAATTTTTTCTAAAATTTTTCGGCAGCATAATGATTGCCTTTAGAGTAGCCTCCCTGCACAAAACAACCAGATTAACAATTTCACAGCTAGCTATATATCCATAAGTTTCCAACCAATTGATTCCATAACATTTTTATAAAAATTATGTAGAATTAAATCATGCAATCTAGATATCCTTACAGGCTACATATGCCTCCCTTACCTATTTCGAGTTAGCAATTTCCTCACTAACGTCGCGCTCGTGGTCCAATTCTCCCGATTTAATCATCTCCAATCACTTTGTATGATTTTCTACAATTCCAAGTCCATATTCACGTTTAGAATTTTACACAATTATTCAACAAATAATAATAATAAAATTCTAATAAATTTTCCTACCCCTTTTCTTTTCTTCTTCTTCTTCTTCTTTTTCTTCTTCTTTTTCCTTCTTTTTCTCCTTTTTCTTTTTCATTACTGGTCTGAACTAGTTTAGCCAGTCCAACAACTATCAGCCGATTCAGCCATTGTCAGCCGATTAACTGCTGGTTCGGCCTCTCTATAGTTGGTCGAGGTTGCGCTGAAACCATTTCTGTCCTTCTTTCCTCCCGATCAACGGCGACGGATCTGGAGGAAGCAGGTTCAGTACCTTTCTCCCTTTTTTTTATTTTTCTCTTTTCTCTTTCCCCCTTCACCGCCAGCTGTTCATTTCACCTTGGTTTACCTTCGCCGGTGACGAAGGTGGCGTGGCGGTGCTCGAATCGACCGGCACCGCCTCTTTCCTTTTTCCTTTCTCTTTTCTTTTCTGTCACCGACTAGCTCTCTCTTCCTCTTCTTGGCTCACCTTTGACCTCTCTCCTCCTTCCTTTTGCCGACAAGGTCAGCTACTGTGGTGGGTTTCTCCTCTATTGTAACAGAGGAGAAAAACAAGGAATCAAGTTGTATCCCGATTCCCTTTTCTGTTTTAATTTTTTATATATATTTATATTTATATTTATATATATAAATACACTATATAATTATAATTATATATATATAAATATACTATATTTCCATATATATAGATATATATTTTGTATTAATAATTTATATATATCTATACACTTTAATTTAAAATAATATATATATTTCATACATATATATTTATATATATACATAATGTATAATAACATACATATGTATTTATTTAATGATATAAAATAGTATATATCAATATATAATAATAATATATACTATACTTCATATATGTACATATGTACTTATATAAATATATATATATATATATATATATATATGAATATACACATTTTCATTCCTTATTAAATTTGGATTTTTCGATATCCAAATTAAATTCCTCAAATTCATCACTTCAACAATTTCGGGAATTCCAACAATATTCCTATTTTCGTAAATAATTTTATTTATTTACTTTAACTTCTCTATTTGCATAAGAATTTAAGTTTACTGATATTTAATACTAAATTAGGAAAATTTGTGGTTATCACATTCTCCCCATCTTAAGAAATTCAGTCTTCCAAATTTTTTTCACTTAAGCTAGAAGGTGGTACCGTTCTGTATGCTTATTGTTCTTGACCTATAGATCATCTTTTAAATAATACTGCCAGCATACTTTCAAAATCAAAATCACTTTTAGGCCACTACATATCGTCTTTCACCATATATTTATACTCCCTAAAATTTCTTATAATTTGGGAGTTATCAGATTTCATCTCTCTTCACCTAATAGCTGATTCACTCTTTTTATCACCCGTTTTCTCATTTGGTGTCAAGTCGATATAGTTTGGTAACTATCATTTAAACAATTTAGTTAGTAGTATGTAATTGTTCTAGTAGCTTTTAAATTTCGTGCACCCGCTCTCAATATATCTTTAAGCGTTCACATATTCGCTCGAATATTTTTATCAGTACGGAGTAGTGCTATCAGTAAATTTGTAATCTCAAAGCCTTTTGCTATTTTCTATAAGCATATGTCAAATCAAAGATTCTCATCACACGTAACGCTCACTGGAACTTCACCTATATTCTCACTATTTCATAATCATATTTTGACTATGGCATTAGAGAATCTAGAAGCCTGATAATGGGAAAAGTGATTCCATTTGGACAATCAGTCTATAATCACTTCCATAACATCATATTTCTTTGGAATTCTTTATTATCCACAATACTCATTTCCACATTAATTTAACCAAGGTTACATCTCATTTGCAGACTTTACTGTTAATCATCTCTTACAGTCTAGGCAATCATCTTCTCTCAATGTCTCTTTTAACGTAATATTGTCATTACATCCTTTATTCTTAAGGTATACTCAATATCACTTAAGTTTTAGAATATACCTGAGAATGTAACCCTTTCATAATTTAGATTCCTTAGTGGAATACTCAAATTACCACTTTAATCACCTTATTATTCATACAATTCCACAATTCCGAGGTGTGTATAAATATAATATTTTTCCATTTATATAACTGGCAGTAAATGGTGTAAATCATTTATTTACTCATTTGAGTATCATTGTATTTCATTTGTCGAGTTTGGCTTGATCTTACATCTAGCCATAACCACGTGATAGTAAAAAAGAAATCACTTTAAGTCTTAGAATTGGGAACTGCGTCATATTCGTGTTCCCTAATCATCATGTGTGATAACCGCAAATTTTCCAATTATTGGAAATTAATATTTAAGAAAATAGATAAGAGGAAATAAATAAATTAAAGTAAATAAATAAAATTTATTTACGAGAGGGAATATCGTTAAAATTCCCGAAATTGATGAAGTGAAGAAGTAGAGAAAATTAAATTGAATAAAATTGAGGAAATTTAATTTGGATAATGGAAATCCAAATTAAATAGGAAATAAAAAGGAGAAATAAATGGATATTAAGAAAATCCAAATTAAATGAAATAAAATGCATATATTATATATTTATATGATTAGATTATATAAATATATTTTGATATGTTTTTATATAAATACATATGTATATATGATATATAGTATATATTATAAAATGATATATATACTATTTTATGTTAAATAAATACATATGTATGTTATTATAATACATTTTTGTATATAAATATATAATATATATATATATATATAGTATTTGATTTTAAATGTATAGATATATATATG
Source organism: Heritiera fomes (assembly GCA_032173925.1). Classification (NCBI taxonomy): domain Eukaryota; kingdom Viridiplantae; phylum Streptophyta; class Magnoliopsida; order Malvales; family Malvaceae; genus Heritiera; species Heritiera fomes. Next base: position 17,792,531 of record JAPDPM010000001.1, on the reverse strand, counting down.
GTATTATATGAAATATATATCATAAAATAATTATATATAATTATATAAATATAATTATATATATTATTTATAAAAAAAAAGAGAGAAAAAGGGGAATCGGGATATACCCGATTCCCATGTTATTTTCTTCTCCGTTAAAACAGAGGAGAAAACGTAAACAAAACAGAGGAAGCCGGCCACCGTCGGTCGGCCGACCGAGGGAGAAAGGAGAGGAACGCGACGTCGCCGGCGAGAGGAGAAGCGAACGACGGCGACCCGAGGCGGAAGAAGAAAGAAAACAGAAACGGTAACGAAGGAAAAACCGGCGGAAGCCGGAAAAGAAAAAGAAAATGGAAACCGGCGGTACCGGCGGAATTGGTTGCCGCCACTACCACCGAAGCATCGCCGGGGAAAGAGGAAGAGGATGGAGGCCACGGTTCAGGTGGTGAACGGCGGAGGAACGCCGACGGAGGAGGAGAAGAGACCGAAGGTAAACCGAGTAGATCCGCCACCGTACCGTCGATCCAGGCCGAACGGAGACCACCAGCGGACTCGCCGTGCCGTCGGCCAGCTAAAGGGCACCTGAACCGCCGGAGAACCGGTCGCCGGAGGAGAACCGGCGGTGAAGGGGGGCTAACCGGTCTGACGGGAAGGAAAAAGAAAAAGAAAAAGAAAAAAAAGAGAAAGAAAAGAAAAGAGAAAAAGGAAGAAAGAAAAGAGGAAAAAGAAGAAAGAGGGAGAAAAAGGAGAATTTTGGAAATTACGAGAAATCTCGAGAATTCGGAAACTCGGGAATTACGGGAAACGGTAAGAAATCCCGGAAAGTGATAAATTATTTAAATAATTTATTTATTTAAATAATTATGGAAAAATTCTAAAATTTAGAAATTAATTTCCAGAAAATTTCCTCGATGACCGAGATGATGGAATCGGGCGAGGTGAACACGGGCGCGACGAACGAGGCGATCGCCGACCCGGAAAAAGGTAAGGGATGCATGTGCAGCATTGTAAGGATATTCAGTCTGCATGTTTTAATTACAAAATATTTTATGGAAATATTTTATGAAAATATTGCGATAAATGATTGGTTGAAAAATTGTGGTGATTTATCAGTTGAAATTTTGTGATGAAGTACTGGCTGGAAATTATAAACTGTATTTTCGTGCAGGAGGCTAGCCAATCGGCAGCCGTTATACTGCCGAAAAATTATCGAAAATTACTGAAAATTTCTAGAAAATTTCATAAAATCATAATAAATGATTTTATTTCACGAGAAATGAATTTTAACCACGAAAATCAAGAAAATGAATATTTTCATAAAAACATGAATAAGATGAAAATGATTTTAAATTATTCATATTTTCGAGAATGGTGATAAGGAAATCACCGAAAAATCTCTTCGAGAATGGTGATAATGAAATCACCGAAAATTCTCTTGATATGTAAGTTACACGTAATACGAGATGGAAAATGAAAGGAAATAAAGTGAATATTTTTATATATATTTCTTAAATATTCACTAAATGGTTTTATAACCTTTATGGTTTTAAAATGATGAAATTATATATTTTTATAAATTCCATAAAGGTTTTCTGATGATGAAAAATATGGTTTTGAGACTAGATGGCATCCTATCATGCTGATATGTGATATGTGATATGTAACATGTGATATGTAATATGTGATATGTGATATGTAGTCCCGGCCGACACCTGATCAGTGATCCGCCGAGGACAATTATAGACTATGGCCATAGATCTGACATGATTATTCATACCCTTCGGGGTCTATAGCATGATATGAGTGACGACCCAGTGGACTGGTTGGGCGTGTGTGCCTAAGTCTCCATATATGAAAATGTTTTATATGATATGTGATATGTGAAATGTAAATGTTTTACATGATATGTGAAATGTTAATGAAAGAGATTTACAGCATTTTACAGAATGCTTATTTCAGTACTGATTTTAGTACTACGAGATGATTTCATATGATATGTGATATGAATATTTAATATGTTTTCAAAAGGAAAAAGAGGTTATAAGTCTAATATTCTTACTATGATTTTAAATTGAATATTAGACTATATGTGACATGAATATGTAATATGTTTTCCGAAAAGGAAAAAGGAGGAAAATAAATCTAATATTCTTATTTTAAATTTTAAATTGAATATTAGATTTAAATGATTTATATGTTATACGAAAAAGGTTTAATAGCTGATTTTGCTATTTAAAGTACTGTACTAATTATGGTTGTACAGTAAAACATGAAATGAGTTTTAAACGAGAATGATGAGAATTTAACTAATATTCTTTTAAAAAAAATATGAATATTAGTTATTTAATTTAAATGCTTTATTTGATAAAAGCATTATTTTGAAAAAGAATATGAAAATGTTACGGAATAAAAATGAAAGGATTTGAATTTCAAAACAAGAAAGAATATTATTCTCTACAGTTGCTTCTAGGTTCCGGGACAAGCTAGGTATTTCAAAATACCTATCTTACTCCATCTGGATCCCTAGCCGACTGTAGTATCCTTCCTACATGTGTGCCTAGAGCCCATACGAAAAATGAAAAAGTTTTTCAGCATATAGATAGCTGAGTATCAAGTGAGGCATATAATTCCCTTACTGAGCCGTGGTTTGCTCACCCCTTAATTTTAACATTTCAGGTTTTCGAGGACTGAGAGTCTAGCACTTAGAGGATTTTCAACTACGCATTTGAGGACGATGCGACAGGTCGATTTATTTAATAAGGTATGATCATTTATTTTCTGTATTTAGACTTATCAACAGTACTACTTTCTTATGAAATAAGATAGGGGATGTAATTCATGTTATCATTTAATATGAAATTATCTATATGAAAAAGGAAAAGTAAAGTATCGCAGACAGCCCAACCATATAAGATGTATAGAATAAGGTGAAAAATAGGGTCACGGGCTGTGACAGATTTAATGGTATCAGAGCACGGTTGGCCTGATGTCTTTCGATACTTTGGAAAGGAAAATGTGTTGAAAAGGTTAACATCCCCTGTAGTACTGTGTAGCCTAAATACATAAAGGAAATAAATAATTGTAAATTGAGTTAAGTGTTTAGAAGGGAGTGAGCATTATGAAATAAGGAATGCTAAAAAGGGTAAACGGCTCAGGAATGTTACCTAAAATGGTGATCTTATGATCTAAATGAAGGTCGGTTCGGTAAGGAACAGAAATGGACTCGGTGAGGGCCCCACCAGTACTTTTCTGTCCGGATCGAACTGAGACCTGAAAGTGATGATATAAAGGAGGGGAATGAAGTATCATCACTAAATAGACATTAAGATCATTGATTAAAGGTATTTTGAGGAGAGAGAAAATTTTTGGCCAAAAATGACCAAAATACCCCTACCCTCAAAATTTTACCGGGAGTCAAAATAGATCACCAGAAGATGGAATTGATCTATTTGACAGAGAAATTGATGATGGAAAGCTACATTTAAGGTAGAATAATCCAATTATGGATTTTATTGGATTTCTTTGTCGAAATCGAAAAAGATTTTAAACTGCTGATATTGGTATGAGAAAGGGGTACTATCAGCAAACAGACAATAAGATCACTTATTTAAATGTATATTGAGGAGAAAGAAATAAATGTGAAAATGATGAAAATGCCCTTGTGTGGGATTATGGTTTGAATAGTGATAAAATCAAGTCGATTTTGAATATATTGATAGTAATGGAGTTATTGATGATATGAGGACACAATATGAGTATAACGATCTCGATTATAAATTTCACTACACTTAGTGTGCTGGTACGACCCAAATGGTTATAGGGAAGTCGCAGGATGAGCGACTTAGTATTGATTTTATGGGTCTAAATTAAAAGTGTATTAAAGGGATATCATTACGGGATTGTTGAATATGATGAAAAGTAATATGATTACTGGAGATGACTGAGAAGAGATCAGTATAGAGGATGAAATCCATAGCAGTACTGTTAATTCTGGTTCTATACACTTATACTATTTTCGAGGTATTAAATGAATATTTATTTATAGAACTGGAGCATTTGGAGACATGCATTGCAAATTAATGTACTGTATGGAGTACTGTAAATTGGAGAATATTTATAAGTACAGTAAAGTGATAAAAAGAAGAAGATGACAGCTAACCTAAGTTCTTCAGGACCCTTGAGATAAAATAAGACGGGCGACCCAATGATGGGCGACCCGCAGTGGACAATATGATGTGAAATGTGGGCGAATTATGTGTAAGGGTAAACCTGGGGCGAAAGGATCGCCTAGGGGATGCTCGCCGACGGCCGATTCGAACGGGCGGGACTCTTACAATTATTTTAATGGTAATACGAGTGTAAGGAACTAGGTACGTAAGGGTGCCAAGGTTCGAACCTCGTGGATAACATGCTCAAGGGAATTAAACCTGAATTTATTAAATGAAATTGATTTTAAAGTAAATTGCAGTGACAATAAATCGGTTAGCTGTGAAAGGTGTTAATTAAATAATTGCACTTAATACAGCATTGTAAATTAAGAGGATTGATATGCTGTGGAGTACGAGAAATAAGCAAATCAAGGCGGAGTAGATGTTAAAATGATTTAAATATGAAATATCTCTGCCTTAAGGTTATACAGTGAAATGATGGGACACAAAGATGAATGTCTTTAATGATAAGAGATGTATGATTAAAGAAAGTATCGGATGAGATTTCCGATAAGATTTCAGATTTATATAGATTGGAAAAAAATCGAGCTAACATTGACTCGATTGTGAATATGAAAGTTATTCCAAGCTTATATCGGAGAACATAGAAGAATCGAAAAAGCTTAAGAAAATAATTTTGGAAAAAAATTAGTGAATAATGAAATCCACTTGTATACAGTTAAATGATGGAAATACAGATGATGTGATTGAGGATGAATTAAATGGTGAATTTAATTCCTATTATGAAATAAAGTTCTTATGAAGAACAAATAATCTTTTTATGAAATTGATGCCTTAAACTGAGTTAATTAGAGATATATAAGTAGCTTATCAGAGCAATCTTTGTAAAGGCATCACTAGATGGAAAGTTGGAAATTGGTGATCATAAGATGATAATGATTTGAACTCGATAAAATTATCACGAGTTCTAATGAGGTTTACAAGGTTAATGAAATACCTTGTGAGATATATAAGCCTAATGAATGAGGCACCCATACAAGGATAATATGATGAGATAGTGATACAGTCTAAGACACATATGGAAAATGAGCAGCATAATGGTATAACCTCACAGACTCTTAAAGACTGAAATCTATATGTTAAGATTGGCAAATAGAAGATGGGCTAGATAGTATCTCTGTCTAAGATATATGATCTCTAATGACACAATGACAGTGGATCTGTCTATGAAGAAGAGATAATGATTGAGATACAAAATGTACGAGGTCTAGCTATATACTATTGCCAGTCTATAGGAGAGTTTATTGGGTTAGCTACTCTAAAGATGTGACTTAAAACTTAATAAGTTTAAGTCAGTGAATGAATAAGTATAAAGAGGATATGTAAAAGGTTATAAGAATTAAATAGTGGAATATTTTACCGTTGATAAAAAGCCGATTGGAATGAAGAGAATGAAAAGATGAATATGTCATAAGAGAGAAGTACATGATGAAGAGGGAACACGAATATGAGGTAGTTCCCGAATTTAAAACTAAAAGTGATTTTGTGGTTATCACATGATTATGGCTAGATGTAAGATCGAGCCAAAACTAAATAGAGGAAAAGTAATCATACTCAAAGGAGTAAAGAAGTGATGTACATTTTTACTGCCAGTGATATAAATGGAAAAAGGATATATATGGATCTATATGAATAATGAGAAGATCAAATTATGATTTGATTATGTCGTTATGGAATCTGAATTATCAAAAGAGTATAATTTCAAGTATATTCTAAGATTAAAGTGATAATGAATATACCATAAGAATAAAAGAGGTAATAAGAATATTACATGGAAAGACGATATGGAGAGGAAATGATTATCTCCTGATGAAATTATGGTAAAAGATGGTGAATGATAAAGTCTGCAACTGAATTGCAGCAATTGGATGAAATTAATATGAAATGAAAATTGTGGATAAGGAAGAATCTAAAAGAGATATGATAATGTGACGGTGATTATAGACTGATAGTCTAATGAAATCACTTTTCCATTATCAAACTCTTAGATTCTTTAGTGCCATAGTCGAAATATGATTATAAAATGATGAGAATGTATGTGAAGTTCCAGTGAGCTCTATATGTGATGGGAATCTCTGAGTAGCTATATGTGATGGGAAATAGCAAAAGGCTCGGAGATTCCAAACCTATTGATAGCACCGCTCCGTACATGATATAGATGTTTGAGCGTAATACGGAAACGCTCGATAATATGTTGAGAGAGCGGATGCATGAGATGTGAAAGCTACTGGGACAATTACATACCATGGAATAAAATCGGTAAATGATAATTATCGAAATGTATCGACTTGGCACTAAATAAGAAAGATGAATGATGAGCAGTATGAATCATATGTGATATGAAAAGAAGTGGAAATGGATAACTCCCAACTGATAAGAAATTTAAGGGAGTATAAATATATGATGAGAAATGATATATAGTGGTATAAAAGCGATTATGATGTTAAAAGTATACTGGTAGTATAATTTGAAAGATGACTTAAAGGTCAAGAATGATAAGTATCCAGGATGCTACCTCCTTATGAATTAAGTTAAATTCGGAGGACCGAATTTCTTAAGGTGGGGAGAATGTGATAACCGCAAATTTTCCAATTATTGGAAATTAATATTTAAGAAAATAGATAAGAGGAAATAAATAAATTAAAGTAAAATAAAATTTATTTACGAGAGGGAATATTGTTAAAATTCCCGAAATTGATGAAGTGAAGAAGTAGAGAAAATTAAATTGAATAAAATTGAGGAAATTTAATTTGGATAATGGAAATCCAAATTAAATAGGAAATAAAAAGGAGAAATAAATGGATATTAAGAAAATCCAAATTAAATGAAATAAAATGCATATATTATATATTTATATGATTAGATTATATAAATATATTTTGATATGTTTTTATATAAATACATATGTATATATGAAATATAGTATATATTATAAAATGATATATATACTATTTTATGTTAAATAAATACATATGTATGTTATTATAATACATTTTTGTATATAAATATATATAATATATATATAGTATTTGATTTTAAATGTATAGATATATATATATATGGTATTATATGAAATATATATCATAAAATAATTATATATAATTATATAAATATAATTATATATATATTATTTATAAAAAAAAAAGAGAGAAAAAGGGGAATCGGGATATACCCGATTCCCATGTTATTTTCTTCTCTGTTAAAACAGAGGAGAAAACGTAAACAAAACAGAGGAAGCCGGCCACCGTCGGTCGGCCGACCGAGGGAGAAAGGAGAGGAACGCGACGTCGCCGGCGAGAGGAGAAGCGAACGACGGCGACCCGAGGCGGAAGAAGAAAGAAAACAGAAACGGAAACGAAGGAAAAACCGGCGGAAGCCGGAAAAGAAAAAGAAAATGGAAACCGGCGGTACCGGCGGAATTGGTTGCCGCCACTACCACCGAAGCATCGCCGGGGAAAGAGAAAGAGGATGGAGGCCACGGTTCAGGCGGTGAACGGCGAAGGAACGCCGACGGAGGAGGAGAAGAGACCGTAGGTAAACCGAGTAGATCCGCCGCCGTACCGTCGATCCAGGCCGAACGGAGACCACCAGCGGACTCGCAGTGCCGTCGGCCAGCTAAAGGGCACCTGAACCGCCGGAGAACCGGTCGCCGGAGGAGAACTGGCGGTGAAGGGGGGCTAACCGGTCTGACGGGAAGGAAAAAGAAAAAGAAAAAGAAAAAGAAAAAGAAAAGAAAGAGAAAGAAAAGAAAAGAGAAAAAGGAAGAAAGAAAAGAGGAAAAAGAAGAAAGAGGGAGAAAAAGGAGAATTTTGGAAATTACGAGAAATCTCAAGAATTCGGAAACCCGGGAATTACGGGAAACGGTAAGAAATCCCGGAAAGTGATAAATTATTTAAATAATTTATTTATTTAAATAATTATGGAAAAATTCTAAAATTTAAAAATTAATTTCCAGAAAATTTCCTCGATGACCGAGATGATGGAATCGGGCGAGGTGAACACGGGCGCGACGAACGAGGCGATCGCCGACCCGGAAAAAGGTAAGGGATGCATGTGCAGCACTGTAAGGATATTCAGTCTGCATGTTTTAATTACAAAATATTTTATGAAAATATTTTATGAAAATATTGCGATAAATGATTGGTTGAAAAATTGTGGTGATTTATCAGTTGAAATTTTGTGATGAAGTATTGGCTGGAAATTATAAACTGTATTTTCGTGCAGGAGGCTAGCCAATCGGCAGCCGTTATACTGCCGAAAAATTATCGAAAATTACTGAAAATTTCTAGAAAATTTCATAAAATCATAATAAATGATTTTATTTCACGAGAAATGATTTTTAACCACGAAAATCAAGAAAATGAATATTTTCATAAAAACATGAATAAGATGAAAATGATTTTAAATTATTCATGTTTTCGAGAATGGTGATAAGGAAATCACCGAAAAATCTCTTCGAGAATGGTGATAATGAAATCACCGAAAATTCTCTTGATATGTAAGTTACACGTAATACGAGATGAAAAATGAAAGGAAATAAAGTGAATATTTTTATATATATTTCTTAAATATTCACTAAATGGTTTTATAACCTTTATGGTTTTAAAATGATGAAATTATATATTTTTATAAATTCCATAAAGGTTTTCTGATGATGAAAAATATGGTTTTGAGACTAGATGGCATCCTATCATGCTGATATGTGATATGTGATATGTAACATGTGATATGTAATATGTGATATGTGATATGTAGTCCCGACCGACACCTGATCAGTGATCCGCCGAGGACAATTATAGACTATGGCCATAGATCTGACATGATTATTCATACCCTTCGAGGTCTATAGCATGATATGAGTGACGACCCAGTGGACGGGCTGGGCGTGTGTGCCTAAGTCTCCATATATGAAAATGTTTTATATGATATGTGATATGTGAAATGTAAATGTTTTACATGATATGTGAAATGTTAATGAAAGAGATTTACAGCATTTTACAAAATGCTTATTTCAGTACTGATTTTAGTACTACGAGATGATTTCATATGATATGTGATATGAATATGTAATATGTTTTCAAAAGGAAAAAGAGGTTATAAGTCTAATATTCTTACTATGATTTTAAATTGAATATTAGACTATATGTGACATGAATATGTAATATGTTTTCCGAAAAGGAAAAAGGAGGAAAATAAATCTAATATTCTTATTTTAAATTTTAAATTTAATATTAGATTTAAATGATTTATATGTTATACGAAAAAGGTTTAATAGCTGATTTTGCTATTTAAAGTACTGTACTAATTATGGTTGTACAGTAAAACATGAAATGAGTTTTAAACGAGAATGATGAGAATTTAACTAATATTCTTTCAAAAAAAATATGAATATTAGTTATTTAATTTAAATGCTTTATTTGATAAAAGCATTATTTTGAAAAAGAATATGAAAATGTTACGGAATAAAAATGAAAGGATTTGATTTTCAAAACAAGAAAGAATATTATTCTCTACAGTTGCTTCTAGGTTCCGAGACAAGCTAGGTATTTCAAAATACCTATCTTACTCCATCTGGATCCCTAGCCGACTGTAGTATCCTTCCTACATGTGTGCCTAGAGCCCATAGGAAAAATGAAAAAGTTTTTCAGCATATAAATAGCTGAGTATCAAGTGAGGCATATAATTCCCTTACTGAGCCGTGGTTTGCTCACCCCTTAATTTTAACATTTCAGGTTTTCGAGGACTGAGAGTCTAGCACTTAGAGGATTTTCGACTACGCATTTGGGGACGATGCGACAGGTCGATTTATTTAATAAAGTATGATCATTTATTTTCTGTATTTAGACTTATCGACAGTACTACTTTCTTATGAAATAAGATAGGGGATGTAATTCATGTTATCATTTAATATGAAATTATCTATATGAAAAAGGAAAAGTAAAGTATCGCAGACAGCCCAACCATATAAGATGTATAGAATAAGGTGAAAAATAGGGCCACGGGCTGTGACATCATGTACTTACCTTCTTATTACATTTTCATCTTTTCATTGTCATCACTTCAGTCGGCTTTTCCCAAGTGGTATAGTACTCCACTGTTAAAATCTTTTAACATTTTGAATACCATATTTACACTTATTCAGCCACCAACCTTAACTTTTTAATTGTAAGTCACATCTGTAGAGCAGCTAGCCCCATAAACTCTTCTATAGAGTGGCAATAGTATCTAGCTAAACCCAGTATGTGAAATCCCCAATTTTCTGTAATTTTCCCTTAATTGTACAGTTTTCCAACTTGAATTAATGGAATAAATGGGAATTTTCTGATATATATATATGGTGTATGGGACATGAGAGGAATTAAGGCAATTGAAGGGTCAAAGAATCAATGGTCAAAGGCTGAGATAGGATGAGAGGAGATTAGAATGCATTTAATGCATTAAATGAGGCTTAATGACTCACCATCATCTTGCACCCCACGACACCAGCCCATCTCCCTTCTCCCTCTCGTTGCTTCCATTTTTCCTCTAAGTGTCCAAGTTTCTCACCTTGACAAACCACCATCTCATACCATCGATTCGTTAAGCTTCTTTAACGAAAAAAGATCTTTGTCGATAGCTTAACCTATGCCTGTAATATGACAGAGTGAATCCCAGTGAATAAGGAGATCTAGAAATCCAAAGAATTGGTGAATTGCAAAGGTAAGGGAGTTAGATGGTTTATGTTGATATTTTGATGGTTTGGGATTGTATAAAGTTGATATAGTAGGTTTATTGAGGTTTAAATTTACCATGATGTTTACAGCTTGAAGAAGTGGAAAAAGGACAAGTGTTGGTGCAACCAACTTGTGGATTAATTGCTAATTAAGGTAAGGAATTTATGTAACGGACATAGGGTGACTATGTCCGGATGTTTTTAGTATGTTTTGATGTGAATTGGAAAGAAGTACAGCTGTTTTAATTTCAGGAAAAAAAGGGTACCATTTGGGTCATACTCCTAGTACCAATTAGGCTAGGAGCAGCCGACTGCCTTAAGTAGCAGCCGACTGCCTAGAAACATCAAAAACGTCGTTTTTCGAAAATTGATGCAAACCAGTCGACTGCCATGGGAGCCAGTCGACTGCCATTTTCCAGAAACCATTCTGTTTCAAACCAGTTGACTGCCAGGGGGAGCCAGTCGACTGCTATTTGTCTAAAAGCATTCTGTTTCAAAACCAGCCAACTGCTAAGGGGGCCAGTCGACTGCTAATTCTCGGGAAACATTCTGTTTCAAAACCAGTCGACTGCTATTTGGGGCCAGTAGACTGCCCTATTTGTATTTTGAAAAATATAATAATTGAATTTCAAAAAGGGAAAGAAATTCAATAAGGCAAAACATGGGGTAGCAGTCGACTGCCATATATGACCAGTCGACTGCCTATTTGAAAGAAAGGTTTTGAGAACCTGTTTTAAGAAAGGATATTCATACTTGTTTAAAAACCTATACGAACAAGGTTTTGGAGACTATAAATCTCTCAAAAGAGCATGCACATTATTTGTTACTTGTATTTGACTGAGGAGCTCTAGTCCAGCCCTCAGACTCGCAGTACGGCACCTGACTAGTGAAACTGTGGGATATAGACAATGGCCATGAGTCTCTTATTTGATTCGGCTTTGGGGAGGATCCCTGGCCCATACGTGGGTACGCCATTTATTTGATATCTCTCGGGATTATCCCTAACGGGATATATTTGCGGTATCCTTATGAGATTTATCTATTGGATTATCCCTTACGGAATATATTTGCTGTATCCATTATCTCTCTGGATTATCCTTGAAGGATATATTTGCTATATCCACGAAGAGAATTACTTGGTGCATGAATCTATTGGATATAAATTGTCTCTCATCTATTTGAAAATATTTGTATTTGCCTACTTGATTTCACGTAATTTGAGATCCGTGGAAATATTTGAAAGCATGATTTATTTATATTTGATATTTGCGAAAGAAATATAAGCACTATGCTTTATAATGATTTTACATGACATTATAGAGCCAAGCAGGAAAACTGCATATAGTGATATAGTACGCTCTTTTACATGAGTTTCTTACTGAGCGTAAACTCACCCCTTTACATTATTTTCATACAGATTACTTGAAGTAATTCCGCTCCGGATAGAGGAGCTCATTTCGGGATTTTTGAGATACCTTCGAGGCACGCTTCCTTCTTATCCTTTGAAGGTATATTTAGTCGGCCGTTACTTCGGCTAATGTACAGTACAATACTACAGTTTTGTATATGTTGGCGATTAGGGTGTATGAATATTTGAGATCCTGATGTATATGGCACATGTTTATAAATGAAAAATTTTATGCATGTGAAAATGAATATTATACTCTGATAGAAATGCCTAAAGCATAAGAGTAAGGGAGATTGACATCGGATAAACTAGTCGATTTATTTGTTATTTGAGTTAAAAGTTAGTTGTTATTTGGTTAGTGACAAGGACGTCACAGATTGGTATCAGAGTAGATTCAACTGAAGTTTGTCGATGTCAATAAGCTAGAATTAGAGTAATTCCCCAATGTACTGTACTAGCTTACTTTATTTAAGTAGTATAACGGCTTAAGGTTATACTAAATGATGTTATTTGATCATGATTTTAACAGAATGAGTACTCGAAGGAGGGGTACTAGACGAGGACGAGGAAGAGGACAGGGTCGCACTGAAGAGCCCCCAGTTCCGTCTCCTCATCCATCTCTACCGTATAGCCCGAATACGAGGCTAGCTAAAATAGAGAAACATATGGAAAACATGTCCGCAATGTTCACCCAGTTTATGGCTAAATTTTCGGACGTGGCCGCTAGTGCACCGGCAGTTACCCCTACAGTACCTCTTACTTCTGTGGTACAACCTCCACCAGTCCCAGCTAATGAGAGGCAAGATCCTACAGCTTACTGCAGTGTGGCATTAATAAAGGAGTTTAAGAAGCTGGATCCGCCAAAGTTCAAAGGGGACAGTGATCCAGTAGCCGCGGAGAACTGGATGAAAGCGGTCACTAAGTCATTCGGATACATGGCTTGTACTGAGAAAGAGAAGGTGGGATTAGCCGCCTATTTGCTAGTGGATGAGGTCGAGCCATGGTGGCAGGCTACTCAGACAGTATTAGAAGCTAAGTATCCAGAGGTGACGTGGGATAGATTTGTGGAAGCTTTTAATGAACAATATGTCCCACGTACTGCTCAGAGGAGGTTACAGGTTGAGTTTTTGAACTTGACTCAGGGAAGTATGACGGTTAGCCAATATGAGTCGAAGTTCATTACACTGAGTAGATTTGATCCTGAAGTACTGAGAAGAGAGGATCATAAGACCTATAGATTTATGGAGGGATTGAGACCTTCCATTAGGTCTAAGCTATATCCATTGGATATCACTACTTATGGAAAGGCAGTCCGTAAGGCTCAACTATGTGAGCAGGACTACGAGTTTCATCAAGCAGACTTTCGAGCAAGGAATAAAGGTAAAGAACCTATGAAGCGGAAGTCAGATGAGAAGGCCTCGAGGGATAGATGTCCATCTAGGAGGAATAGGCCTTATGACAGAGCTTCAATAGGTAAGCAAGTCAATTATAAGAAAATATATTGTCTTTATTAATGGTTATATGGAATTATGATAAATATGGAGTTATGATGATTATGACACAGGAACTCCTAGATCCACCGGGATCAAAATAGGTGATGAAAGATCACAACATCCAGTTGGTAGTACCGCTAGCTCACCGAGGAGTACGATGCCGAGGTGTGTGCAATACGGGAAATTTCATGGAACACAGCCTTGCCGGTTGGCAAGTGGGGCGTGCTATTGGTGTGGTGAACAGGGACATAGAATTAAAGATTGTCCCAAGATAAATCAGAGGGCACCCGAAGAGTCAGAAAAGATCCCTCAACCACAATCTAAGACCACACAACCCCAGCGTAAAGCCACAGCGGCAGAGAAAGGAAAAGCGCCAGTGACTCAGGGAAGGGTATTTGCCATTGATAAGGAGTCCGCTGATGCTTCATCGAAGATGATTCAGGGTAAGATTTACCTTAATGATACATATGTCCTTGCTTTATTTGATCCAAGCTCTACGCACTCTTTTATTTCCCCTATGGCTACTAGGAAATTAAATGTTGAGCCTGAGCAGTTAGGAGGATTGTTACAAATAATTACTCCATTTAGGGAATCCCAAATAACGGACATAGTGTATCGTAATTGTAAGCTACGGGTAGGAGAAAGAGAGTCAATAGCTGACCTAATCTTATTAAATATGTCTGGATTTGATGTTATATTAGGAATGGATTGGTTAGCTGAAAATCATGTGATGATAGATTGTCATGCTAAGAGTGTGATTTTCTCCTCTCCCGTTAGCTATGTTGTAAATTTTGCAAATATGTAATGCAAAAGCATAATTACTTGTTTGGTTTAATTGAGATTTAATTGATAGAACATATTTGTGATGTGAAGGGTTTGTAGCACACGTGGTAGACGTAGATCAGAAACGTCCCACACTTCACGAAATTCCAGTAGTTAAGGAATTTTTCGAAGTATTTCCGGATGATCTTCCAGGACTTCCTCCGGATAGGGAAGTAGAGTTCACTATCGAATTGGTGCCGGGGACTGAGCCTATATCAAGAGCTCCCTACCGGATGGCTTTGGTAGAATTGGAAGAACTTAAGAAACAACTTCAGGAGTTGCTAGACAAGGGATTCATACGACCCAGCGTATCCCCTTGGGGTGCTCCTGTGCTTTTTGTGAAGAAGAAGGACGGTAGTATGAGGTTGTGCATTGACTACCGGTGGTTGAATAAAGTGACAATCAAGAACAAGTATCCTCTTCCCAGGATAGATGACCTCTTTGATCAGCTAAAGGGTGCACAAGTCTTCTCCAAGATAGACTTGAGATCGGGATATCATCAATTGAAGATCCGAGATGAAGATATCCCTAAGATTGCATTCCGGACACGGTATGGCCATTATGAATTCTTGGTGATGCCGTTTGGGTTAACCAATGCACCCGCAGCATTCATGAATTTGATGAATGATGTGTTTAAGCAATACTTGGACCAGTTTGTCAATTTTTTCATCGATGACATCTTGGTGTACTCGAGGTCATGGGAAGAACATGAGCGGCATTTGAGGATTGTTTTGGAAACCCTTAGAGATAGAGGATTGTATGCCAAGCTAAATAAGTGTGAATTCTGGTTAAACCAAATCTCCTTTTTAGGTCATGTGATCAGTAAAGATGGAGTCTCAGTTGATCCGTCGAAGATTGAAGCGGTGGTCCAATGGGAAAGACCAAAGACGGTAACGGAGATTAGGAGTTTCTTGGGTTTAGCTGGCTACTATAGAAGGTTTGTAGAGGGTTTCTCGAAGCTAGTTGCTCCATTGACGAGACTGACGCGTAAAGAGGTGAAGTATGAATGGAATGAAGCTTGTGAGCAAAGTTTCCAAGAGTTGAAGTGCAGGTTAACGACTGCACCTATCCTCACCATTCCTAGTGGTTCAGGAGGATTTGCAATATATAGTGATGCCTCAGGGCAAGGTTTGGGATGTGTATTAATGCAACATGGTAAGGTAGTGGCATATGGTTCTAGACAGTTAAAGGACCATGAGAAGAACTACCCGACTCATGACTTGGAGTTAGCTGTAGTAGTATTTGCCCTGAAAATATGGAGACATTACTTGTATGGTGAGAAATTTCAGATTTTTACGGATCATAAAAGTCTGAAATACTTATTCTCCCAGAAAGAATTGAACATGAGGCAAAGAAGGTGGCTAGAGCTTCTGAAGGATTATGATTGTGAGATCATGTACCACCCGGGGAAGGCCAATGTGGTGGCGGATGCTCTGAGCCGAAAACATGTAAGTATGATAGCATATATGATGATAAAAGAACACGAACTAATTGAGCAGTTTGTAAGCCTCAGTTTAAGTGTTACATCCCTTGAACAATGTGGTATGATGGCTAGTTTAAGAGTTGAGCCAGAGTTGATGGATAGAATCCGAGTTGCTCAAAGAGAGGATACTCAGTGTATTGAGGCTATGGATGAGATTCAATCGGGTATGACCTCAGAATTCCATATGAGTAAGGATGAGATGTTGAGGTTTAATAACCGTATATGTGTTCCTAAGGATAATGAATTGAGGAAGTTGATCCTAACAGAAGCACATTCCACTAGGTACACATTACACCCGGGAAGCACGAAGATGTATCACAATCTTCGCAAGGTGTATTGGTGGACTGGCATGAAGAGAGACATAGCTGAGTTTGTAGCAAAATGTCTGACGTGCCAGCAGGTTAAGGTAGAGCACCAGAGACCGGCAGGATTGTTACATCCTCTACCTATACCTATGTGGAAATGGGAACACATTATGATGGACTTTATTATGGGATTGCCCAGAACCAAGAGGAATCATGATGGTATTTTGGTGATAGTGGATAGATTGACGAAGTCAGCTCACTTCCTACCTATGAAGTCTACAGATACACTTAGCGCTTTGGCAGACTTATACGTGAGAGAAGTCATCAGACTACACGGTGTTCCAGTGAGCATCACATCGGATAGAGATTCCAGGTTTACTTCTCACTTTTGGGAACATTTTCAGGAAGCCATGGGATCTCAACTGAATTTTAGCACAGCTTTTCATCCGCAGACTGATGGGCAGTCCGAGCGCACTATTCAGACGCTCGAGGATATGTTGAGAGCTTGTGCTTTGGATTTTAAAGGCTCATGGGACGACCATCTGCCATTGACTGAGTTTGCTTATAATAATAGCTATCATGCAAGCATCGGGATGGCACCATACGAGGCTTTGTATGGAAGACGGTGTCGATCACCGATTGGGTGGGAAGAAGTGGGCGAGTGCAAGTTATTGACTCCAGATTTAGTCGAACAAGCCTCTGAGAATGTTAAATTGATTTGTCAAAGACTTAAGATAGCTCAGAATCGACAAAAGAGCTATGCAGATGTTCAACGGAGGCCACTTGAGTTTTTGGTTGGAGACTATGTGTTTTTGGAAGTCTCTCCATCCAAAGGGATTATGAGATTTGGCCGACGAGGTAAATTAAGTCCTCGCTATATCGAACCATTTGAGATCCTAGATCGTGTTGGAGATGTGGCCTATAGGTTGGCACTACCTCCGGAGTTATCGGGAGTACACAATGTCTTTCATGTATCGATGCTTCGGAAGTATAATCCGAATCCATCTCATGTCATTGAATACGAACCCTTAGAGATTCAAGAAGACATGAGTTATGTGGAGAAACCGATTCGGATTTTGGATAGCAAAGATAAGGTGTTAAGATCAAAGACGATTCCATTAGTTAAAGTTCTTTGGCAACACCATACGACAGAAGAAGCTACTTGGGAACTAGAGAACTTAATGAGAGAGAGATAACTGGAATTGTTTTAGAACATAACCTTACTTGAATTTGGAGGACCAAATTCTCTAAGGTGGGGAGAATGTGAAATCCCCAATTTTCTGTAATTTTCCCTTAATTGTACAGTTTTCCAACTTGAATTAATGGAATAAATGGGAATTTTCTGATATATATATATATATATATATATGGTGTATGGGACATGAGAGGAATTAAGGCAATTGAAGGGTCAAAGAATCAATGGTCAAAGGGTTAATGGATGGTCAATGGCTGAGATAGGATGAGAGGAGATTAGAATGCATTTAATGCATTAAATGAGGCTTAATGACTCACCATCATCTTGCACCCCACGACACCAGCCCATCTCCCTTCTCCCTCTCGTTGCTTCCATTTTTCCTCTAAGTGTCCAAGTTTCTCACCTTGACAAACCACCATCTCATACCATCGATTCATTAAGCTTCTTTAACGAAAAACGATCTTTGTCGATAGCTTAACCTATGCATGTAATATGAGAGAGTGAATCCCAGTGAATAAGGAGATCTAGAAATCCAAAGAATTGGTGAATTGCAAAGGTAAGGGAGTTAGATGGTTTATATTGATATTTTGATGGTTTGGGATTGTATAAAGTTGATATAGTAGGTTTATTGAGGTTTAAATTTACCATGATGTTTACAGCTTGAAGAAGTGGCAAAAGGACAAGTGTTGGTGCAACCAACTTGTAGATTAATTGCTAATTGAGGTAAGGAATTTATGTAACGGACGTAGGGTGACTATGTCCGCATGTTTTTAGTATGTTTTGATGTGAATTGGAAAGAAGTACAGCTGTTTTAATTTCAGGAAAAAAAGGGTACCATTTGGGTCCTACTCCTAGTACCAATTAGGCTAGGAGCAGCCGACTGCCTAAAAACATCAAAAACGCCGTTTTTCGAAAATCGATGCAAACCAATCGACTGCCATGGGAGCCAGTCGACTGCCATTTTCCAGAAACCATTCTATTTCAAACCAGTCGACTGCCAGGGGGAGCTTGTCGACTGCTATTTGTCCAGAAGCATTCTGTTTCAAAACCAGCCGACTGCCAAGGGGGCCAGTCGACTGCTAATTCTCGGGAAACATTCTGTTTCAAAACCAGTCGACTGCCATTTGGGGCCAGTCGACTGCCCTATTTGTATTTTGAAAAATATAATAATTGAATTTCAAAAAGGGAAAGAAATTCAATAAGGCAAAACATGGGGTAGCAGTCGACTGCCATATATGACCAGTCGACTGCCTATTTGAAAGAAAGGTTTTGAGAACCTGTTTTAAGAAAGGATATTCATACTTGTTTAAAAACCTATACGAACAAGGTTTTGGAGACTATAAATCTCTCAAAAGAGCATGCACATTATTTGTTACTTGTATTTGACTGAGGAGCTCTAGTCCAGCCCTCAGACCCGCAGTACGGCACCTGACTAGTGAAACTGTGGGATATAGACAATGGCCATGAGTCTCTTATTTGATTCAGCTTTGGGGAGGATCCCTGGCCCATACGTGGGTACGCCATTTATTTGATATCTCTCGGGATTATCCCTAACGGGATATATTTGCGGTATCCTTATGAGATTTATCTATTGGATTATCCCTTACGGGATATATTTGCTGTATCCATTATCTCTCTGGATTATCCTTAAAGGATATATTTGCTGTATCCACGAAGAGAATTACTTGGTGCATGAATCTATTGGATATAAATTGTATCCCATCTATTTGAAAATATTTGTATTTGCCTACTTGATTTCACGTGATTTGAGATCCGTGGAAATATTTGAAAGCATGATTTATTTATATTTGATATTTGCGAAAGAAATATAAGCACTATGCTTTATAATGATTTTACATGACATTATAGAGCCAAGCAGGAAAACTGCATATAGTGATATAGTACGCTCTTTTACATAAGTTTCTTACTGAGCGTAAACTCACCCCTTTACAATTATTTTCATACAGATTACTTGAAGTAATTCCGCTCCAGATAGAGGAGCTCATTTCGGGATTTTTGAGATACCTTCAAGGCACGCTTCCTACTTATCCTTTGAAGGTATATTTAGTCGGCCGTTACTTCGGCTAATGTACAGTACAATACTACAGTTTTGTATATGTTGGGGATTAGGGTGTATGAATATTTGAGATCCTGATGTATATGGCATATGTTTATAAATGAAAAATTTTATGCATGTGAAAATGAATATTATACTCTGATAGAAATGCCTAAAGCATAAGAGTAAGGGAGATTGACATCGGATAAACTAGTCGATTTATTTGTTATTTGAGTTAAAAGTTAGTTGTTATTTGGTTAGTGACGAGGACGTCACACAGTAAATTTCGTATCTTTCAATCATAGATAGATCTATAGTCGCTCTGTCGTTCGAGATCATATATCTCAGAAAGAGATACAGTCTAGCCAAATCTCCCATTTGCCAAACTTAATATATAGTTCTCGGTCTTTGAGAGTTTGCAGGGTCATAAAAAAATGCTGCTCATGTTCTGTTAGTGTCTTAGACTATGTCGGTATATTATCAATAAACACTAATTATAAATTATCCAAGTATGGTTTAAATACCTCCGTCATTATGCTTACATACCTCACAGGGTATTTCATTAATCTTGTAAACCTCAATAGGAACTCGTAAGAATTATATCGAGTTCTAAATATTATCTTATGGACATCAGTCTCCAACTTTTATCTAATGACGCCTTGTACAGGGATTGGTCTTATGAACTCTTTATACATCTCTGATTAAATCTAGTAAGGCATCCATTCCACACAAATGAATATTCGTTCTTAACAAGAACTCTATTAATTAATAGGAATTTAATACACTATTATAAATCAGATTTTTGTGATTACATGGTTTGCTCACTCCCTTATTTTAAACATTTCAGATTTTTGTGACTGGGAGAATCCGACATATGAGGATCTCGACTGCACATTTAAAGGCCAATGTGGTAGCTCGACTGAAATATAAGGTACAATCATTTATTTTCTATATTTAGACTTATCTACAGTACTACTTTCTTGTGAGTTAAGATAAGGGATGTAAATGATAATTTGCTTTTTTAATGAAATAGTTTAATGAACATGAATAGTAAAGTATCACAAACAGCCCAACCATACAAAATGTATAGAAAAACATGAAAAAAGGTGGTCACGGGCTGTGACAGATTTAATGGTATCACAGCAAGGTTGGCCTGATATCTGTCGATGCTTTTAAAAAGAAAACGTGTCGAAAAAGAGTAACATTCCCTTTAGTACTGTGTAGTTTGAATACATAAAAGAAATAAATGATTATAAATTGAATTAAATGTTTCGAAGGGAGTGAGAATTTATGAAATAAGGATGGCTAAATAGGGAAAATGGCTCTAAAATTTTCTTGAAATTAGTGATCTTATAATCTTAAATGAAGGTCTGTTTGGTAAGGAGCAGAAATGGACTCGGTGAGGGCCTCGCCAGGACTTTTCTATCCAGATTGAACTGAGACCTTACAATGATGATATAGGAGTAGAATGAGATATCATCAGTAAATAGATCTTAAGATCACCCACCTGTTGAATATATCATGAAGAGAGAGAAATTTATGGAAAATGACCAAAATACCCTTACCTCGAAATTAATTCCTTTGAGTCATAGTAGACCAATATGAGTTAGAATTGACTGATTTGACAGAGTAATTGATGGTATAAGGAGGTATTATATGCAAAATGATCCCTTTATTAATCCTATTAGGAATTCTATGTCCAAATAGAACAAGATCTTATAAGATGCTGATATTAGTGTGAAAAGAGATACTATCAGCATATAAATGGTTTAAATTATATTGAAGAGAAAGAAATAAATTTTGAAATGACAAATATGTCCCTATGTTGGACTATGTTTTGAATTTTTCTAAAACCAATTTGATCTTGAAATCATTAATACTGATGGTGTTTGTTAGCTTTAAATTGACAAGTACTTTGAAATGACAAAACTCAAGTAAGCTTAAAAATGATTTTACTACAAAAATAAATTTGCCTTGAATGAACTCAATGATAGAAATTATTTTAACAAAGTCTTGGATTGAGATTTCAATTGAAAAAGTCAGTAAATACTCTTAGAAAAGTGTTAGAAAGTTGTTTTAACTGACTTAGAATCATAAAAGCCATAAACTATGCAGCAAATTAAGTGCAGGATGGTGTACTGGACAAAAGGGATCGATCCCTACTGTAGAAGGATCGATCCCTAAATGACAGAATACTTCAGAAGCCACCCGGGAGAAGTTTGAATAGCATTCTGGAGAAAAGGGATCGATCCCCCCAGGACAGGGATCGATCCCTCAATGGCAGATTAATTGGAAAAGACCCAGAAAAGGATAGGAATGAATTTTGGAGAAAAGGGATCGATCCCCCAAAAAAGGGATCAATCCCTTTTGCTCGAAATCTGACTCCAACGGCTAGTTTCTGAGGGTTTCAACGGGAAGAAATGCATTAAATGCTTCACCAACTGTTCCAGTCGTTGGGTGGACTATAAATAGAGACATTTATGAAGTTTGGAGGAAGGACAAGCATTCTAAAGTATTCAAGCTTCAAGAAAGAAAACTCAAATCTGAAAATCTTCATTGTAACTCCATTTTGTGAGATTTCTTTGTGTTCTTCACCCATTCACTGAAAATTCTCTTATTCAAAGGGGTGAGCTATCCTTGTAAGGACTGATATTGTAGAGTGTGGGTAGTAATACAAGGGTAGAGGCTTAAAAGGAGATTTCTACAGTCTCAAGAGAAATTGTAAGAGGTCTTGCCATACCTTCAAGTGGTTTGTAAGCATTCTCAAGGAAGAGCTGAATCAAAACCTTGACAAGCAGTTCAAGGAGAGAGGACGTAGGCAAGAGATTGGCCAAACCTCTATAAACTTGTGTTTGCTTCTCTTTCCTTTACTCTTTTTACTGCTCTTATTTCATTGTTATTTATTTAGTTTTAACTGTGCATTAAGAGTTAGGAAAATTAGAAATAAGTAGAAAAACTGATTCACCCCCCTCTCGGTAGAGCCAACAGTGTTATTGATGGTATAAAGGACGTAATATGTGTATAACGCTCCCGATTATTTAATCCCACTTACACTTAGATTACGGAAGCGACATAAAATGTTTATAGTGGAAAGTTGTAGGATGATTAGCCCTGTTATTGATTCTTAAGGGTTTGAATTAAAAGTGTATTGATGGGATGTTTATTACGGGATCGTTGGATATGATGAAAAGTGAAATGATTACCGAAGATGACTAAGAAAGTGATCGATATGGTTGATGAAATCCATAGCAGTACGGTTAATTCTAGTTCTATATATTTATAATGTTTTTGAAGTATCAAACAAATATTTATAGAACCAGAATATTTTGAAATATGTTTTGCAGAATAGTGTACTGTATGAAGTGTTATAAAATTTGAAAACATGTATAAGAACAGTAAAGTGACGATAAGAGATGAGGAAGATGACAGCTAACCTGAGGTTATTAAATGAAAATGATTTAAAAGTGAATTACTGCAATAAATAGGTTAGCTGTGAAATGTATTAATGAAATTATTACACTGGATACAACATATTAGTTAAGATTAATAATGTTGTGAAATATGAGTAAATAAGTGAATTAAGGTGGAGTACGTGTCGGAATGAATTGAATACTAAGTATTGGATGTTATTTTCGATAAATTTTCAGAGTAATATAGATGGGAGAGATCAGGTTAATATTGACTCGATTGTTAATATGAAATTTATTTCTAAGCTTATATCGGAGAACATAGAAGAATCTGAAAAGCTTAAGAAAACAACTCTAAAAAGTATGTGGACAATAAAATTCACTTATATAGATATAAATGATGGAAATAGAGATGATTTGATTTGAGGATGAATTAAAATAGTGTATTAAATTTTTATTATTTAATAAAGTTCTTATTAAGAACGAATATTCATCTGTATGGAATTGATGCCTTATTGAGTTTAATTAGAGATGTATAAGGAGTTCATAAGACCAGTCTCTGTACCAGACATCATCAGATAAAAGATGAAGACTGATGTCTATAAGATAATAATTAGAACTCGACATAAATTTTACAAGTTCTTTTTGAGGTTTACAAGGTTAATGAAATACCTTGTGATATATATAAGCCTAATGAATGAGGCATCCATACAAGGATAAAGTAATGAGATACCGACATAGTCTAAGACCCTAAGGGAACATGAGCAGCATTGTTGTATGACCCTCCAGACTCTCATAGACTGTGAAACATATATTAAGTTCGGCAAATAGGAAATTTGGCTAGACTGTATATTTCTAAGATATATGATCTCGAATGACAGAGCGATGTGGATATGTCTATGATGGAAAGATAGTGATTGAGATATGAAATGTGTTGACTCTAGCTAGATATTATTGCCAGTCTATAGGA
The DNA here is from genome assembly GCA_032173925.1 of Heritiera fomes. Taxonomy (NCBI): domain Eukaryota; kingdom Viridiplantae; phylum Streptophyta; class Magnoliopsida; order Malvales; family Malvaceae; genus Heritiera; species Heritiera fomes. The sequence continues at coordinate 17,768,472 of JAPDPM010000001.1, read as the reverse complement.
GATTTTATGGGTTAGCTGCTCTACAGATGTGAAATAATTAAAGAAGTTAAAGTCAGTGAATGAATAAGTGTAAAGATGGTAAGTAAAATGTTAAAAGAGTTTAACAGTGGAGAACTATACCACTGAAGAAAAGCTGACCGAAATGATGAGAATGAAAAGATGAAAATGTAATAAGAAGATAAGTACATGATGATGAGGGAACACGAATATGAAGCAATTCCTAATTCTAAGACTAAAAGTGATTTTATTTTGGTTATCACATGATCATGGTTAGATGTAAGATCGAGTCAAACTCGACAAATGAAATTAATTATACTCAAAGGAGTAAATAAATGATTTACATTTTTACTGCCAGTGATGTAAATGGAAAAATGATAAATATATATACACCCACCTTGAAATGGTGGAAATGTATGGATAATGTGGTGATGAGATTGATGATCTGAAATTTTCCACTATGGAATATAAATTGTAAGAAGATTACATCCTCAAGTATATTCTAAAATTTAAGTGATATTGAATATACCATAAGAAAAAGAGATGTAATGACGATACAACATGAAAAGTGATATAGAGAGGAGATAATTGCCAAGGGCTTCATTTATTGTGAGAAATAATTAACAGTAAAGTCCGCAATTAGATGCAGCCTTGATGAAATAAATGTAAAAATGAGTATTCTGGATAATAAAGAGTCTAAAGGAGATATCATAATATGGAAGTGATTAAGGACAGATTGTCTAATGAAATCACTTTTCCATTATCAGACTCTTGGATTCTTTAGTACCATAGTCGAAATATGTTTATGAAACGATGAGAAAGTATGTGAAGTTCCAGTGAGCATACATGCGATGGGAAACTCAGATTTGCTATATGCTTATGGGGAATAGCAAAAGGCCTTGAGATTCCAAATTTATTGACAGCATCGCTCCGTACTGATGTAAATATCTGAGCATAGTATGGAAACGCTCGAAGATATGTTGAGAGAGCGGATGCACGAGATTTGAAAGCTACTGGGACAATTACATACTATTGACTAATTCGAGTAAAAAGATAGTTATCAAACTATATCGACTTAGAACCAAATGAGAAAACGGATGATGAATAGTATGAATCAGCTATTATGTGAAAAGAAGTGGAAATGGATAACTCCCAATTGATAAAGTAATCCTTAGGGAGTATAAATGTGTGATGAAAAAGTACATGTATTGGATTAAAGTGATTCTTATTTTCGAAAGTATGCTGGCAGTATTATTCAAAAGATGATCTAGAGGTCAAGAATCATAAGTATACAGGATGCTACCACCTTTTAATTTAAGTTAAATTCAAAAGATCGAATTTCTTAAGGTGGGGAGAATGTGATAACTGTTAATTTTCTAAATTTAATATTAAATATTTGTAAATTAAATATTAAAACAAATAAATAAGCTAAAGAAAATAAATGAATTTATTTAAGAGATAGAGATATTTAGAAATTCGAAAGTTGATGAAGTGATGAATTTGAGAATTTAGAATTAGGAAATTAAATTTGGATATAAAGAAATCCAAATTGAATAAGAAAATGAAAAATCAATATATTTATATATTTATATAATTAGATTATATAAATATATTTTACATGTTTTAATATAAATACATATGTATATATGAGAAATATGATATATATTATAAAAGGATATATACTATTTTATATTAAATAAATACATATGTATATTATTATACATCTTTGTATATAAATAAATATATATATGAAATATATATATATATATAGTATTTAAAATTAAAGTGTAAAGATATATATATGGTTTATATAAAATATATATTTATCTATTTATCTAATATAGTAATTATATATATAATTATATAAATATAATTATATATATTATAAAAAAAATAAAAGAAAAGAAAATGGGATCGGGAAACCCGACCCCTTTTCTTCTCCTTTGCTGTAACAGAGGAGAAGCCAAAAGGAAGCCGACCACCGTCGACGAGAAAGAGAGAGAGAGAGAGAGAGAGAGGGGAAGCCGTCGTCAGTGAGGAAAGGAAGAGAAGGAAGTTGATGGCGACGGGAAAGGAAAAAGGAAAGGAGAAGTTAAGCGAAAAGGAAACTGAGAAGAGAAGAGAGGAGAAAGGAAACGGCGATGCCGACTGATTCAGGCACCGCCACCACCACGGGCGTCCCCAACGAAGGCCGACCAAGAGGAACGGGGTAGCTGGCAATGAAGGGGAAGAGAAAAGGAGGGAGAAAAAGCCGAAAACCACCATCCTAGATCGGTGCCGTTGCCATCGATGGGGAGGAAAGGAGACTAGATTCGGCTTCAGCACAACCTCGATGAGCTTCAGAGTAGCCGAACCGATGGAGAACCGAATGCTAGAGGTTGAACTGGCCAGAAGGGGCTGAACTAGTCTGAATTGGCCTGGACCGGTTCAGACCAGAAAAGAAGAAAAAGAAGAAGAAAAGAAAAGAAAAAGAAAGAAAAAGAAAAAGAAGAAAGAAAAGAAAGGAAAAGAAAAGAAAAGAAAAGAAAAAGAAAAGAAAAAGAAAAAAAAAGAAAAGGAAGAAGAAGAAGAAGGGAAAAAGAGGAAGAAAGGTAGAAAGAATTAATAATAATTTTATTATTATTAATTGTAGTTTAATTTTATAAAAATTATAAAATGTAGAATTTATTGTAGAAAATCGTTCTTAGTGAATGAGATGACGGAATTGGGAGAGATGGACTACGGGCGCGACATTAGTGTCACGACCCGGAGGTCGTGACGTACACTTATCAATCACACTTATACCGTTTTTCTCAAATTTTCGAACTAATTTTTTTTTCACTTTAAAGTTTGTTTTCGGTGTCAGTGTCACCTCTAAACTGAATTCACATTTCTTAATTCGATTTACATTCACCATTTAATTTACTATCTCTTAAACAACTCAACTTGATTATATTTCAATTCAATATTAAATTAGTAAAAGAAAAAGATCGAAAACTCCCCCTTATATAAAAATCGATTTTCCTCAATTAATTAACCTGCAAAAATATATATTTTTCAATATCATATCTCAACTTCACAATCCACAGTTTACATTATTATACACTACACAATCCCAGAATCATCAATTAACATTTTCACCTTCCATAAAATTCGTAGTTATCATACCACAAGCACATATCGGGTGTACTTAATAATCATTCTAGTCTATAATATTCTAATGCGATCCTAAGTTACATGCCAAAATGTTTCTAATAAACATGTACTGTGCATTGCATAATGTCTATACATGATAACCAACATTGTTGGCTCTATAGGCGATACCGAGAGGGGGGTGAATCGGTTCTTCACTAACCTTAAGCCCGTTTTTCGGTTCTTCTAAATTTTCTAGCTTAGATTGATATTTTCTAAGTTCTCTAAGCTAGGCAAGCATGCAATTCAAGTTCAATGCAATAAACACAACATAATCGCAAGTAAATAAAGAGTAGGGAGAGAGAGATTTACACAAGCGATTTATAGAGGTTCGACAACCTTGCCTACGTCCTCTACCTTGAGACGCTCCCAAGGATTTTCTCCAAATCCACTATCTTGAATTTGTGATTACAATCCCTCAAGAGTAACCTCCTTCTTTTTCTAGGCTCAAGAGAAACCTCTCTCTTTTTCTTAGGCTAAAGAGTAACCTCCCTCTTTTTCAAGGCTTAAGAGAAACCTCCCCTTTTACAAGGAATGGTGGGTTACAAATAATGTAATCAAGAGAGACCTCTAGGTAGGCAAATGATTACAGAAATTAAGCACAATGAGAACCTACACAAGATTTTGTGCTAAGCAATACAAGAGATAAGTGAATGATAGAAGATGAAGTCTTTGTATCTCTTGATTTGTTGTTTGAGGCTTGAGGAAGATGAATAAGATGATGAAAGATGTTGCTCAGTTGATCCACTTCCTTCCTTTAGCTTCTAAGCCTCTATTTATAGTCCCTTGGATGGTTTGTGGACGTTGGTTGGAGCCAAAACAGAAACTGGCCATTGTATCTCACAGAAACTAGCCGTTGTATCTCACAGAAACTAGCCGTTGGGGACTTTCTGGTGCAAAGGGATCGATCCTTTTACCAAAGGGATCAATCCTTTTCTTCATTCTGGGCTTCCATGGCATTCTGCCAAAAAGGGATCGATCCCTTTTCCTATGGGATCGATCCTATTCTTCCAGAATGTGTTTTTCCTGCACTTTTGGGTTAGAAATGATATGGCTTTTGATTTTAATGCAACCCAAAATGTTTATAAGCTTTAAGGGAGTTTTTCTTGACTTTCTCAAATGAAAATATTGTCCAAATACTTATAAGTAAGTTTCTAAACTTATATTCAATAATTCTTGAGAAAATTACTTAATATTCAAAACCATTTTATAAAGTATTAAGACCAATAAGAATGTATCATTAAATGATGGTCTTAATGTTTGATATAAACACTTAGATTGGATTGAGAAAATCATGTGTGATAATGCAAATTTACAATATGAATTAAAACATTAAAGCTTACTTAAGTTTTTGTCATTTCAAAATATATATGTCAATTTAAAGCTAACAATCTCCCCCTTTTTGATATGACAAAACTTAATGTAAATTTGCTTTGAAAATTCTTTAATAAAATACCCCCCTCAAATAAAGCAAGATTTTATAAAGCTCTCCCTTAATATAAGCATGGGTTTTGAAAATGAATTTTCAAGCTATTTCTCCCCCATTATCTCTCCCCCTTAATATCTCTCCATTTTAATATCTATCTCTCCCCCTTTTTGTCATAGCAAAAGGAAGGAAAAATAATAAACAATATACTCCCCCTAAAATCATGGCTATGTGAGAAGAGATAAAAGAATATGCTCCATCCAACAGGAAACATGTTAGTACATGGGACTCATAGCACAAATAAATAAGTCAATATTCACAAAGAGTATGAAAAATTCATGCAATGAATATGACTTATGATCCTATACCAATTGTTTATAAATAATATTGATACCAATTGTTGATAAGTAATTTTGCAAGAAGGTTCCAATTGGTAAGAAGTTAAGCAAGCACCTAAGTATATCAATTGTCTTCTAAGGTCCAACTAAGGTGCATGGCAATATATCATGATTATGAGCTGAAATTAGATGACATATCATATGCAAGAGCTCATAAATCATGTTCAAGCAAGAATGTGCATAGAATCAAGATATATATCAATTAACTACAAATTCTAGCACACAAGAGTTTCATGCAAAAATATCCTAAATGAATTCTTCTCTATTTGTCATTTCAACCTAAAGAGCACAAGAAGAATTGTCAATTTAAAGCTCATTCCAATTGGCAATTTAGATTTGGCTTACCAATTATTGAAAATATGGTTGCCAATGATACTAATAATTATTTCAATCTAAATACCAATTGTTACTAATGGTTGACTTAGGCATTTTGCATGAATCCAATATCTATGTGTAGTGTGTTCATGTCAAGAAAATAATCATTCCAAATATGCAAGAACACAACACATATCATCAAATATGCATATGGATCAATTAATCATTAGCATACTATCATAGAGTATTAATCCATATTCATATTCACAAATTTATACCATATGGAAGATTCAAAACATCAAGGAATTCAAGCAAGCACATTTTCTTCCATGGTTTCAAGCACAAAAGTCCTATGCTCATTTTCCAATTCAAGTCCTTAACCAATTATGAGCAAGGAAATATAAATGCATGGATATCAAGTTTGTTCAAGTTTGCATTTATCTTTGAATGTTGGTGTTGTCATTAAAGCCCAAGTTCTTTAATAATTTGGCCATAAAAATATAAGTTCATAGATGATGCATTTGAACATTTATGATTCATTTATCATCACTAATTATAAGCCAAGGAAAAGTATGACCTTCTACCAATTGTTGAATTTACATTTGAAGTCAATCCTTAAGGTTAAGTTTTAATTATTCTTCCACTAGATGTATAATTATCATGAAACCTAGAGTGGAGTAGTTGAGTCAAGCTAACACACATAATCCTATAAGCATGCTTGACTAAGATGAACAAAAGATATGAAAAACACTCAATATGCACAAGTTCATCAAATTCTCAAATAGATCCATAAATCATTGAAATAAATCTCAAAATTATGTTTAAGCATTCATTGAAAGTATGTTTCAAGATTATTTCAAGAGTTATGCAAATCATGAATGTTTTCAATAAGAAAAATGATTTTGCACTTGTGAGCTCAAGAAAAATGGTATTGATTGTTGAAAGTGATACCATTTATTGGAAATGATATTAATTGATGAAGTTGAGGCATGATATCAATGAAAAATGAATCTTCATATATTAAAGATCATCAAAAAGAAGTTAAAACAATGAATTTTAAGTTGAGAAGAGAGAAAGTATCAAAACAGTGAAAAGTTCTTCTCAATTTTGGTTAAAAACATGCAGAAAAGCCCTTTCTGGCTTGGGGGATCGATCCCTGTAGGGAGGGGATCGATCCCTTAACTCTAGAATACACCAATTCTGTTTTCTGCACAAGGGGATCGATCCTGCTTGTTGAGGGATCAATCCCTCATCCTATTTCTGCAGATTTTTGACAGAAAATCCAACTTTTGAGGTTCCAAAACTTCGTTTTTGAGTAATTTAAGTCCAAGTAAAGGTTTAAACATTTGTAAAACATGATTTTGGACTTGTATGAGTGAAAAATATGATTGAAAAAACATTTTACAAAAGATTTTACAATATTGGAAGAATTTACACAATAAAATGCATTTTTGGCCTCAAAGGGGGTCATTTTGAGAGTTAAGCATATTTTGACAAAACTAAAGCATTAGAAACCACAAATATGCCAAAATAAACTTGTTCACATAGATTTTAAGCACATATAACATCAAATCATCATACTTGTGAACATTATGCCATGATTTCCAGCATACAAGTTCTTCATTAATGCACATGACATGGCATTTTGCATAAATGACACATTTGGTAATTTAAGGCAAGTAAATACATTTTCAACACATAGAAAACATGCTCAAATTCCAGAATTCATTTCAAAAATCATAAATCATGCCTTTCATCCAATCATCAAGAATTGTCCATCAAACACTCAACAACCATTTATCATGCCTTTTTCTCAATCATTCTACTTATAATGCATCAAGAATCATCAACCAAGTGCCTCAACAAAACATATAAATAATTTTAGCAAAAATGAGTTTTGAAGAGATAGGATTTAAACTTACAAAACTTCTTTGCTAGAGAATGCTTTGCCTTGAATAGTTGAATCCACCTTGTGCCATTCTTTGAAGAATTGTTGTGACCTTGCCAAGGATGGATCCTCAAGCTCTTCCTTTTTCTCATTAGCACAAGCAAACTCCATAAGGATGTGTTGAGCATTCAAACTCCATTGTTTCATTGTATTCTCATGCTCAAACACTCCTACAATACACAAATTCAAGCATGCTTTGGTACCCAAACTTTCTTGGGTCCATGAGGGTTAGTGTTCACAATTTTTGATCCTTTTGGGATCCATTTCAAGCACAATTCATCATTATTTATTGCATGCTTTGGCACCCACATTTTTCTAACAACTCTTCCTTTAAATGTGGTTTTTCTATATGTGCATGCTTGTGAAGAGTGGCCTATCCTATTACATAGTGAGCATGCGAGAGATGTATCATGCATAGAATTTTTGCTCACAAGGAAATTTTTTAGATGAGTTTCTTTTTGTATTGCATTATAACCTAACCCATCTTTATCAAAGAAAGCTCTTTGGGTCTCTAACATATGATCTAGCTTTTGTTGACCCATATAAAACCTAGAGAATGAGTTATGCAAATTTGTATTCTTTTCATTCAACTCATTTATTTCTAAGTTGGCCTCTTCTAGTTTCTTTTCAAATTCTATCTTAGCACTTGTCAAGGCTTCATTTTCTATTTTTAATTTAGCAATGATTTTCTTATATTTAGAATTCATGCATTGAAATTCATTTGCTAAATCATCAAAGGCATTTTGTAGTTCACTAAAGGTATAATCATTATCTTCACTAGAACTACTACTAGCCTCATCATCACTAATGGCCATAAAGCATGAGTAGGCTACCTCATTATCTATGTTTTCATCATTGGAGCTATCACTATCGCTCCATGCAGCCACAAATGCTTTCTTCTTAGGTTTCCTATCCTTTTCTTTCCTAAGTAAGGGGCAATCTAGCTTAGTGTGACCCAGTTCATTACATTCATAACACACTAAGGGGTCTTTTTCTCTCCTACTAGATTCTCTTCTTATTACCCCCTACTTTAGTGTCTCCTATCATTCTCATAAATCTATTAAATCTTTTGGCAAACATTGCCATTTCTTTTTCTTTCTCATTTCCACTCTCATCACTATCATCTTCAAGAATCTCATGAGTGGAAGACTTAAGTGCTACCCTTACTTTCTTTGAAGGCACTTCATTCTTTTCATTTCATTTCATATGTAAGTAGGGAGCCCATAAGCTCATCTAGAGACAAGGTATTTGGATCCTTAGACTCTTCTATTGCGGTCACCTTTGCCTCCCAAGATTTTGGCAAGCTATTCAAGATTTTCTTGACCATTTCTACATTGGAATAGCTCTTGCCTAATGCCTTAAGTCCATTAATTATATCATTAAACCTAGTGAACATTTCGCTAATGGACTCATTTTCTTTCATCCTAAATAGCTCATAATCATGTGTGAGCATTCCTACTTTGGTCTCTTTCACTTGATTGGTCCCTTCATGTGTGATGGCTAATTTGTCCCATATTTGCTTGGCATTCTCACATAGGGAGACTCTATTATATTCATTGGGACCTAATGCACAAAAGAGGGTGTGCATAGCCTTGGCATTCAATTGTGCCAATCTCATGTCATTGGTGTCCCACTCATCTTCACTCTTAGGGACATCTTTTTCATCTACTTTCTTCATGGGAATTCTAGGGCCATTCACTATAATTCTCCACACTTCATAATCGTTTGATTGTACAAATAACATCATTCTAGTTTTCCAATATGAATAGTTCTCACCATTAAAGAATGGAGGTCTAACTAATGATTGTCCCTTTTCTCCTAGGGCTGTGTCTATATTCAAATGAGCCATTTAAGATCGTTTTGCTCGATAGAGGTTAGTCTAATTCAATCTCGAGCCCAAGCTCTGATACCAATTGTTGGCTCTATAGGTGATACCGAGAGGGGGGTGAATCGGTTCTTCACTAACCTTAAGCCCGTTTTTCGGTTCTTCTAAATTTTCTAGCTTAGATTGATATTTTCTAAGTTCTCTAATTTAGGCAAGCATGCAATTCAAGTTCAATGCAATAAACACAATATAATCGCAAGTAAATAAAGAGTAGGGAGAGAGAGATTTACACAAGCGATTTATAGAGGTTCGGCAACCTTGCCTACGTCCTCTACCTTGAGACGCTCCCAAGGATTTTCTCCAAATCCACTATCTTGAATTTGTGATTACAATCCCTCAAGAGTAACCTCCCTCTTTTTCTAGACTCAAGAGAAACCTATCTCTTTTTCTTAGGCTAAAGAGTAACCTCCCTCTTTTTCAAGGCTTAAGAGAAACCTCCCCTTTTACAAGGAATGATGGGTTACAAATAATGTAATCAAGAGAGGCCTCTATGTAGGCAAATGATTACAGAAATTAAGCACAATGAGAACCTACACAAGATTTTGTGCTAAGCAATACAAGAGATAAGTGAATGATAGAAGATGAAGTCTTTGTATCTCTTGATTTGTTGTTTGAGGCTTGAGGAAGATGAATAAGATGATGAAAGATGTTGCTCAGTTGATCCTCTTCCTTCCTTTAGCTTCTAAGCCTCTATTTATAGTCCCTTGGATGGTTTGTGGACGTTGGTTGGAGCCAAAACAGAAACTAGCCATTGTATCTCACAGAAACTAGCCGTTGGGGACTTTCTGGTGCAAAGGGATCGATCCTTTTACCAAAGGGATCGATCCTTTTACCAAAGGGATCGATGCTTTTCTTCATTCTGGGCTTCCATGGCATTCTGCCAAAAAGGGATCGATCCCTTTTCCTATGGGATCGATCCTATTCTTCCAGAATGTGTTTTTCATGCACTTTTGGGTTAGAAATGATATGGCTTTTGATTTTAATGCAACCCAAAATGTTTATAAGCTTTAAGGGAGTTTTTCTTGACTTTCTCAAATGAAAATATTGTCCAAATACTTATAAGTAATTTTCTAAACTTATATTCAATAATTCTTGAGAAAATTACTTAATATCCAAAACCATTTTATAAAGTATTAAGACCAATAAGAATGTATCATTAAATGATGGTCTTAATGTTTGATATAAACACTTAGATTGGATTGAGAAAATCATGTGTGATAATGCAAATTTACAATATGAATTAAAAGATTAAAACTTACTTAAGTTTTTGTCATTTCAAAATATATATGTCAATTTAAAGCTAACAAACATAATGTATAAAATTTCATATACCTTAAAATAACAAAAGCAACACTCAAAGGACTTAAACAAGTACCACTACTAGGTACAATCCCCAAGGCCCACACAGAAACTCTGGGTATGGACTTTAGCTTGTGTGATCTGTGATGATATTAGAAAGGGTTGAGCAAAACCACGACTCAGTTAGTAGCTTAAGTAAATGCATGTTAGTCTCATGTCGATCTACAAGCACGTGTAGAAAACAAGGCTGAAGTAACAAGTAAGCATGGTGTTTAAACATGGTCTTAAGACAAATATTTTCTTCCTGCACTTCAGTTTTAAAATGCTTTCAATTTGCACTTTATTTAAATCAAACTTACTATGCATTCCGATCAAATCGATTCATTATGCATTTCGCTTAAATTCAACACACCACGCACTTTGATAAAGCCAAAACATCATGCACTTTGATAAATCGATTACTTTGCATTCATTTTAAATCAATGACTTCGCACTTGAATAAATCGATTACTATGCATTCGTTTTAAAATCAATAATTGTGCACTTTGAGAAATCAATCACTATGCATTCGTTTGAAATCAATAACTATACATTTTTTTATAAATCAATTAGTTCACAAACAATAATCAATAAACATTAGGCGTATAACCTTGATTCACTGAAAACGATTTCAAAAACGATCACCTATCACTTTAGGCGTAAGCCTTAAATCACTTAAAACGATTTCAAATAGATCATTTTCACTTTAGGCATAAGCCTCGATTCACTAAAATTGATATCAAATTAGTCATTTGTCACTTTTAGGCATAAGCCTTAAATCACTTAAATGATTTCAAACCAATCACTTTTCACTTTAGGCGTAAGCCTTAATTCACTGAAATTGATATTAATAATAAAACAGTGGCATGTAGAGTTTAGGCAAAAATTCTCAATCAATCAATCAGTCGATATCCATCCTAGCTAGCGATGGAACGGTGTCGCAAGCAACACTAAATCTATGGCCATAGAACAATATCCAGTCTCACTGATCAGTCAAGAGCTGGAACTTGCCTGCTGATTTTCCAGACAAGTAACAATCTACCTAGAGCACTAGGCTCGATAGGTACAATACAATAGTCTAGAGCACAAAGCTCGATAGGCGGGCAGTAAGACCTAGAGCAAAGCTGGATAGGCTAGAAATAACCCGAAGGTCGTAGGACATGCCTGCACTCAAAACAGTTTGAAATCAATTTCCTCATGTAGCACTTGGCTTCCAAGGATTCCAAAACACTATTAAATCAGTTTTGAGTTCGAAATATAAAGAACTTTCGATTTATTTCTAATGTCGATTCAAACCAAGACTTTGCAAATATAACATATGATGCAAGTCATTAAAACATAAACACTAAGTAATTAAACTCAAAACATGCTATATGTAAATGCCTATATGCATTGGTTCATTTCACTTAACATGCACGCTTGGCTGGCCACAACACGCAAAGCAGAAAATAAGTTTCAGTCCAGCCCAAACATAAACGAATTTATAAAATTAAACCATTCCTACGAGATGGTGCTAACAAGCTTTACTTAACCCACTTACATCGATAATTAGCGATTTATCTTCCTTAAGCCTCGAAATCAAACTCAACTATTACTTTGCTCCAATTTCACTACAAATAAATTTAATGTCTTAATGACATGACCTCATAAGTTTAATCATGCAACAAAAACACGTATACTAGAACCACGATTACTTAGGTCATTCCTTTGCCAACCATTTTCTTTTCATTATCCTACAATTCTATATGTACATATTTATACATATATACATATCTATATATATATTGGTGTGTATACTTGCATACACATACATACGTATGCACACATAATGTTAGTTGCATACATACTTTCTAATTCTTGAGAATATTCCATTAGCTAGGTTTCATATAACCCATATTCCTCAAATCTCCAATTAAATCCTATACAAAAATTTTATCCTGTTAATTCGCAAATGACCTATAATCATATGGATATGTGTGTGTGTATATATATATATATATATTTATATCTCCATCTTCACATTTATTTATATATCTCCATATTTCATTTTATATGTTCGGAAATATGCTTTGATCATAATTCATTCACACATTTTAATGTCGCTTGATCGTTACAATTTCAACATTACTCCCCATTATTTGACATAAACATTCAAATATTGTCAATCTATACTATTCTTATGGTTTTTCTATGAATCTACTACACTGGTCCGATAACCATTCACATTTCACTAACATATCACAAAATTACACCGAAATCATGTCATTTTCATTATGGCCTTCACTGAGGCCTAATGTACACTTATGTCATACAATCAACTTTACTGCCATTTAGTATCTTAATCATGCTTAATTATATGAATTATAACTTATATATAAAAATCACTACCAAATCCAGCATGATTGCACCAAGAACACCAAGTGACCAAATGCTCACTAACTCGATAAATTCCAATTAAATTCTAATTTCCTTCAAATCATTCTCAAACAATTAAAACATATTTCGTTTATATTTATCTTAATATTTTAAGAATACCTACGCTTCAAATACTAAGGAACTAACTCAATGTTACTTTTACATATTGCATTTAAATCTAATTTTTCTTCAATTAAACCTCCACTCACTTCAATTTCACAAATTGAGCTTCCAATTAACTTCAATTAACACAAATTATTAAGATTAAAGCTTAATTCCTAAAATCCCCAAATCTCACATAAAGGGGAAAATTCAATTCTTGGCAAATCCATGCCACCCAATCAAATTAAACCTACAATTAACTTTTATTTATATAAATTACCAATAATTTAACTTCAATTTTATTCAATTTAACTCAATTACCCAAAATCCCCAATTTTACCAAAAGGAAAAATTCCAATTTTCATCAATTCATGACAATTTCTTGCAACATAATCAAATTCATACTTCAATCAACTCTCATTTACATCAGTAAACTAAAATTTTACTTCAATTACATCCAACAAAATCCCCAAATTTTGCCTCTTGATCAAAAACCCAACTTCTCCAATCATTGTGCAATTCTTCAAATTGAAACCATAAATACAATCAAGACTTATCATTGATACACATATAGATAAATCTTAAATTGAAAGAACAACTTTTACCTTACAAATCTAGCCAAAACCGAACTAGATCTACTCCCCCATTTTCGGCACTTCCACATCCAAACTCCATGAAATCGCACTCAAGAGCAGAAGAAGAGATTGAAATCTGCATGGGTAATGAGAGACTTAAAGCAATTCTTCCATTTTTTTCTCTTAAATTTCAGATTTTTCCTAAGGAAAGATGGGGAATGGCATGAATGGGAGGGAGAAAGAAGATGCTGTGGGTTCCCCTTGTAAAAGAGCCAAATTTTTTGCTTTCAATTAAAAAACTCAAGTTATTTACATTTATGCCGTTAATGAGACTAATATAGCACATGTTTAATTCATTTGGTCCTATTTTCTTAATTTTCATTTTATTTCACAAACATGGCTAAGATAACCTGAATTTATGAAATTATGAGATTTTATATTTATTTAAAATATTTTTTCTTGAGTTAAATATGAACGTGACGCGTTAAATTATAATTTTGCCCTTTTGGCCAATTAAACCCAATTTCGTGAGATAAAACAAAATCGACTTTAGTTAAATTAAAATGACTATTCTAGAGCTAAATATCATCAATTGTTGATGATTTGAGAGCATCTTGACGGGTGCGCACTTTCATGGGGCCCGCGGGCCTACTCATACGGAAGTTCTTGTTTTTGCACCAAAATCGATAATTCACTATTTTATTGATCAATTTAATTTATTTAGCCACAAAAATGTTCAATATTTATAAAAATAAGGGTTCTTACAATTAGTGACGTAGTCGCCAACTCGGAACAAGTAAGGGATGCATATGTAGCCTATAAGGATATCTAGGTTGCAAGAATTTAATACGCATCATTTTATGAAAATTGGTGAATTGATTTGGTTGGAAATTGTGGAAATTGGCTAAATGTGAAAATTATAAACGGTCTATTTTGTGCAGGGAGGCTAGTCAATAGGCAGCCGTTATATGATAACCGCAAATTTATTTAAATTTAAAAAGAATAATCTGAAATTTAAATTGAAAGTAAATAAATAAATTAATTACGAGGTGAAATATCTTGGAATGTCAGAAATTAAGAAAGTGGAGAAATTGAGGAATTAATTTGGATAAATTAAAATCCAAATTAATTAAGAATGAAAATATGTCAAATTAATTTTTGATATTAAGAAATCCAAAATTAAAGAAAATTAAAAATGAATATAGTGAGATATTCATATAATTATATTATATGAATATATTGTTACATAAATACATATGTACAATTATTTATTTATATAAATATATTTAAATACAAATACGTATATACATATATGAAATATATGTATATATTATTATTTAGTGATGTATACTATTTTAAGTCATTAAATAAGTAACATATATATTATTATAAAGTTTTGATATACATAAATATACGTATATACATGAAATATAAATACTATTGTATATATATATATTGTTAATGTAAAAATATATATCTATATAAAATACAAATATATGTATTTACATACATATAGTAATAATATTATTTTTATAAATGTATTGTATAAATATATTTTATAAATATATTTGTAATTATATATATATTAGAAAAAAAACAAAAGAAAAATAAAACAGAAAAGGGAATCGGTATTCCCGATTCCCTCTCAAACAGAAGCCGACGGCAGCACCGATTGCTGCCGTCGACAATGAGAAGAGAGAGGAGAGGAGGAGATGATGCCGACGAAGTGAAGGAGGAAGCCGACAAAGGAAAAGGAAGAACCGAAACGAAGCAAGGCCAAAAGGGAAGAAAAAAGGAAAAAGAGAAAATGACGGTGTCGTCGATTCAGACACCGCCACCACCACCGATATCACCAGCAAAGACCGACCAAGGCGAATGGAGTGACCTGCAGTGAAATGGAAGAGAAAAGGTGAGAGAAAAGAGGAGGAGAGAAGTCGAGAGCCACCGCTCCAGATCCACCACCGCCGCCACCGCTGATCGAGAAATAGAGGCCAGATCCAGCCTCGCCGCCACCCCAGCAAACTTCGAAGTGGCTAAACCACTGGTGATGGTAGTTGACAATGGCCGAACCGGCAGGGATAAAGTGAACCGACTGAACCGGTCTGAATCGGTTTCAAACTAGAAAAGAGGAAAAGAAAAAGAAAGAAAGGAAAAAGAAGAAAGAAAAGAAAAGAAAAAGAAAAAGAAGAAAAAAAAAGAAAGAAAAAAAAAAGAAAAGAGAAGAAAAAAAAGAAGAAGAAGAAGAAGGGAAAAAGAGGAAAAAGGTGGAAAATTAATAATTATTTTTATTATTATTAATTATAGTTGAATTTTTATAGAAATTCTAAAATATAGAATTTGTTGTAGAATCGTTCTCAGTGAACGAGATGATGGGACCAAGAGGATCACGGCCGTGACATGAGTTATGCAGTCGCCAACCCAGGAAAAGTAAGGGAGGCATGTGCAGCACTGTAAGGATATTCAGTCTGCATGCTTTTAATTATGAAATCTTTTATGAAAAAATTGTGATGATTCTTTGGTTGGAAATTGTGATGAAGTATTGGCTGGAATTATAAACTGTATTTTCCGTGCAGAAGGCAAATCGATCGGCAGCCGTTATGCTGCCAAATATTTTTAGAAAATTTCGTAAAATCATATTAAATGATTTTATTTCACGAAAAATGATACTTAAGCACGAAAAATGACAAGATGATTATTTTCCATAAAACATGAATATAATGAAGTTTAATTTTAAAATATTCATGTTTTCGAGATCGGTGGTAATGAGATCATCGAAAATTTACTCGATATATAAATGACATGTAATACGAGATGAAAAACGAAAAGAGATAAAGTGAATATTTCAATAAATATTTCTTAAATATTCACTAAATAGTTGTATAACCTTTATGGTTTTAAATTAAGAAATTATATATTTTTATAAATTCCATAAAGGTTTATTTATAATGAAAAAACTTGGTTTTGAGACTAGTTGGCCCCTCTATCATGCCGATATGTGATATGTGATAGGTAACATGTGATATGTAATATGTAGTCCCAGCCGACACCTGATCAGTGATTCATCGAGGACAATTATAGACTATGGCCATAGATCTGACATGATTTCTTTTCTACCCATTCGGGTACCATACCATGATATGACTCGGGTGTTTGCCTCAGTCTCCATATATAAAAATGTTTTATATGATATGTGATACGTTAAACGTAAATATTTTATATGAGATATGATGAATTAAATGAAAATGTTTATGTGATACGTGCCATGTAAAAGAGACATGTTTTATACGTTATGGTGAAAATTCACATGATTTACAGCATTTTGATAAATGCTTATTACAGTACTGATTTTAGGACTACGAGATGATTTTATATGACATGTGATATGAATATGTAATATGTTTTCAAAAAAGGAAAAGAATTTATAAGTCTAATATTCTTATTATGATTTTAATTGAATATTAGATTATATGTGATACGAATATGTAATATGTTTTCAAAAAGGAAAAGAGGAGGAAAATAAATCTAATATTCGTACTTTAAATTTTAAATTGAATATTAGATTTAAACGGTATAGATGTTATACGAAAAAGATTTAATAGCTTATTTTGCTATTTAAAATACTGTACTAATTATGATTGTACAATAAAACATGAAATGAGTTTAAAAGAGAATGATGATGATTTAACTAATATTCTTTTTAAAGAATATATGAATATTAGTTACTTTTTTTAAATGCTTTATTTCATAAAAGCATGATTTTGAAAAGAAAATGAAAATGATATGAAATAGAAAGGAAAAAAGGATTTAAATTTCAAACGAAATGAAATTACTCTCTACAGTTGCTTCTAGGTTTTGGGACAAGACAGGTATTTCAAACTACCTACCTTACTCCATCCGGACTCCTAGCCGGCTGTAGTATCCTTCCTACATGTGAGCCTAGAGCCCTTATAGGAAAACGAAAAAGTTTTTCAGGATATAGGCAGCTGAATATCAAGTATGCATATAACTCTCTTACTGAGCCGTGGTTTGCTCACCCCTTAATTTTAACATTTCAGATTTTCGAGGACTGAGAATCTGACATATGAGGATCTCGGCTATGCGTGTAGAGACACAGCGATAGCTCGATTTATGACATGAGGTACGATCATTTATTTTTCGTATTTAGACGTATTCACAGTACTACTTTCTTATAAATTAAGATAGGGGATGTAGATGGTTATATATTTTTAAATGTAATAGTTTAATGAATATGAAAATGTAAAGTATCACAGGCAACCCAACCATACAAGATGTATAGAAAAACATGTAAAAAGGTGGTCACGGGCTGTGACAGATTTAATGGTATCAGAGCACGGTTGGCCTGATGTTTGTTAATACTTTTGAAAGGAAAAATGTGTTGAAAAATGTTAACATCCCCTGTAGTACTGTATAGTCTAAATACATAGAAGAAAATAAATGATTGCAAAATGAATTAAGTGTTTAAGAAGGGGGTGAGAAATTTTGAAATAAGGATGTTAAAGAGGAAAGCGGCTCTAAAATTTTCTTGAGATGGGTGATCTTATAATCTAAAAGAAGGTCGGTTCGGTAAGGAACAAGAATGGACTCGGTGAGGGCCCTACCAGTACGTTTCTATCCAGATTGAATTGAGACCTTAAAGTGATAGTATAAAGGAGGGGAATGAGATATCATCATTAAATAAACCTTAAGATCATCGATTGAATGTAATTATGAAGAGGGAGAAAATTTTTGGCAAAATGACCAAAATGCCCCTATGTGGAAAAATTTTCTTCTAAGCAATGGTAGGCCAACAGAAGTTAGAATTGACTAATTTGACAGAATAATTGACGGTGTAAGGATGCATTTAATGCAAATGACCTGCATACCAGTCTTATCATGATTTTCTGTCTAAATCAGACAAGATCTGATAAATGCTGATATTAGCATGAGAAGGGGTACTATCAGTAAATGGATAATAAGATCACTGGTTTAAATGTATATTAAGGAGAAAGGAATAAATTTGAAGTGACGAAAACGTCCATATGTTGGACTATATCCCGAATAGTGATAAATCAAGTTGATCATGAGGTCATTGATAGTAATGGAGTATTGATGGCATAAAGGACATAATATGTGTATAACGGTCCCGATTTCTAATTTCAATTACACTTAGATGATGGACGTGACCCGAATAGTTATGGAGAAGTCGCAGGATGAGTGGCTTAGTGATTGATTCTAAAAGGGTCGGAGTTAAAAGTGTATCAACGGGATATTATTACTGGATCGTTGGATATGATAAAAAGTAATATGATTACTGGAGATGATTTAGAAAGTAATCGGTATAGTTGATGAAATCCATAATGGTATGGTTAACTCTGGTTCTATACATTGTATCGTTTATGAAGTATATAGAACAAAATATTTTGAGATATGTTGTACTAAATGAGGTACTAATTGAAGTAGTACTATAAATGTGGAAAATATGTATAAGGACAGTAAAGTGATGATAAGAGATGAGGAAAATGATAGCTAACTTGAGATTATTAAATTAGAATGATCTCTAAAGTAAAACAAAATGATAAATAGGTTAGCTATAAAATGTGTTAGTTAAATGGTTATACTAGATACAGCATACAAATTAAGATGATTGATATGATGTGTAGTATAAGTAAACAAGTGGATCAAGGTGGAATATATATGAAAATGAAATGAAGGTTAAATGTCTCCACCTTGAGGTTATATAGTGGAATAGAAAGACATAGAATGATAAGAGATGAATGATTAAAGAAAATATCGGATGCTATTCCCGATAAAGTTCCAAAGTAACATAGATTCGAGAGATCGGGATAACATTGACTTGATCGTAGATATGAAATTCATTTTTAAGCTTATATCGGGAGAACATAGAAGAATCCGAAAAGCTTAAGAACATAACTCTGAAAAATTTGTGGATAATGAAATTCACTTGTACACAAGTGCATGAGGGAAATATGGATGAGGTGAATTGAAGATGAAGTACAATTGGGAATTAAATTCCTATTATGCAATATAGTTCTTATTAAGAACGAATATTTATATGTATGAAATTGACACTTTAATTGATTTAATAAGAGATGTATAAGAGTTCATGAGATCAATCTCTGTACAAGGCGTCATCAGATGAAAAGTTGGAAATTGGTGGTCATAAGATGATAATGATTAGAACTTGATGAAATTTTTACAAGTTTCGATTGAGGTTTACAAAGTTAATGAAATACCTCGTAAGGTATACAAGCCTAATGAATAAGGCATCCATGTATAGATAAAGTAATGATATACCGATACAATATAAGATACCAATGGAAAATGAGCAGCATAGTGGTATGGCCCTACGGACTCTCAAAGACTATGATCTATATGTTAAGATTGGCAAATAAGAGATGTGGCTAGACAGTATCTCTTTCTAAGATATATGATCTCGAATGATAGAGCGATGCGGATCTGTCTATGATGAAGAGATAGTGATCGAGATATGAGATAGATGAGTTTAGCCAGATAACCTTATCAGTCTATAGGAGAGTTTATGGGTTAGCTGCTCTACTGATGTGACTAATAAGTAAAAGGTTAAAGTCAGTGGAGAAATAAATGTAAAGATGGTATACAAGGTTAAAAGAGTTTAATAGTGGAATACTTTACCACTGAGGAAAAGTGACCGAAATGAAGATGTAGGAAAAAATGAATATGTAATAAGAGGATAAGTACAAGATGAAGAGGGAACACGAATATGAAGTAGTTCCCAAATTAAGATTAAAAATAAAATTTTGTGGTTATCACATAATCATGGCTAGATGTAAGATCGAGCCAAATTCGATATATGAAAGTAATTATACTCTAAGGAGTAAAGAAATGATTTACATTTTACTGCCAGTCATATAAAAAGAAAAAGAATATATATATACCACCTCGAAATGATGAAATAATGAATTTATATGGATAATAAGGTGATTAAATTGATAATTTAGATTCAATGATGAATTTAAATAATGAGAAGATAAAATTATAATTTGATTATGCCATTATGGAATCTATGAGATCAAAAGAGTATAATTTCAGGTATATTCAAAATTTAAAGTGATAATGAATATACTACAAGAATAAAAGAGGTAATAAGAATGCTACATGAAAAGATGATATGGAGAGAAAATGATTTGTCTCCTGATAAAATCATGATAAAAGATGGTAAATAGTAAAGTCTACAAATGAGCTGCAACATTTGTTAAAGTAAAGGTGGAAAATAAGTATTGTGGATAATGAGAAACCTAAAGGAGATATGATGATATGAAAGTAATTATAGACTAATAGCCTAGTGGAATCACTTATTCATTTTCAGGCTCTTAAAGTCTATAGTGCCATGGTCGAAATATAATAATGAAATAATGAAAAAGTATGTGAAGTTCCAGTGAGCATACATGTGATGGGAATCTCTGAGTAGCTATATGTTTATGGAAAGTAGCAAAAGGCTTTGGGATTCTGAATTTATAGACAACAACGCTCCGTACATGATGCAAATATGTGAGCGTAGTATGGAAACGTTCGATGATATGTTTAGTGAGTGGATGCATGAGATGTGAAAGTTACTGGGATAATTACATACTATTGATTAATCGGTAAACGATAATTACCAAACTTGTTGACTTGGCACCAAATAAGAAAGATGGATGATAAACAGTATGAATCATATGTGATATGAAAAGGAGTGGAAATGGATAACTCCCAAATTGATAAGTAATCCATAGGGAGTATAAACATATGATGAGAAATGATATATAGCGGTATAAGGTGATTATGATGTATGGTATACTGGCAGTATTACTTAAAAGATGATTGAGAGGACAAGAATGATAAGTATACAAACAGTACCACCATTAATCTAAGTTAAATTCGGAGGACCAAATTTCTTAAGGTGGGGAGAATGTGATAACTGCAAATTTATTTAAATTTAAAAAGAATTATCCAAAATTTAAATTGAAAGTAAATAAATAAATTAATTACGAGGTGAAATATGTTGGAATGTCAAAAATTAAGAATGTGGGAAAATTGAGGAATTAATTTGGATAAATTGAAATCTAAATTAATTAAAAATGAAAATATGTCAAATTAATTTTTGATATTAAGAAATCCAAAATTAAAAAAAATGGAAAATGAATATAGTGAGATATACATATAATTATATTATATGAATATATTGTTACATAAATACATATGTACAATTATATATTTATATAAATATATTATGTAAATATATTTAAATACAAATACGTATATACATATATGAAATATATGTAGACATTATTATTTAGTGATGTATACTATTTTAAGTCATTAAATAAGTAACATATATATTATTATAAAGTTTTGATATACATAAATATATGTATGTACATGAAATATAAATACTATTGTATAGATATATATATATATATCTATATAAAATACAAATATATGTATTTATATACATATAGTAATAATAGTATATTTATAAATGTATTGTATAAATATATTTTATAAATATATTTATAATTATATATATTATAATGTATATTATATATATTAGAAAAAAAACAAAAGAAAAATAAAACAGAAAAGGGAATCGGGTATTCCCGATTCCCTCTCTAACAGAAGCCGACAGCAGCACCGGCTGCCGCCGTCGGCGATGAGAAGAGAGAGGAGAGGAGGAGATGATGCCGACGAAGTGAAGGAAAAAGCCGGCGAAGGAAAAAGGAAGAACCGAAACGAAGCAAGGCCGAAAGGGAAGAAAAAGAGAAAACGGCGGTGTCGCCGATTCATGCATCGCCACCACCACCGGTATCACCAGCAAAGATCGACCAAGGGGAATGGAGTGACCGGCAATAAAGAGGAAGAGAAAAGGAGGGAGAAAAAAGGAGGAGAGAAGCCGAGAGCCACAGCTCTAGATCTGCCGCCGCCGATCGAGAAACAAAGGCCAGATCTAGCCTCGCCGCCACCCCAACAAACTTTGGAGTGGCTAAACCGCCAGTGATGGTGGCTGACGATGGCCGAACCGACAGGGAGAAAGTGAACCGACTGAATCGGTCCGAATCGGTTCAGACTAGAAAAGAGGAAAAGAAAAAGAAAGAAAGGAAAAAGAAAAAAGAAAAGAAAAGAAAAAGAAAGAAAAAGAAAAAGAAGAAAAGAAAAGAAAGAAAAAAAAGAAAAGAGAAGAAAAAGAAAAGAAAAAGAAGAAGAAAAAGGGAAAAAGAAGGGAAAAAGAGGAAAAAGGTGGAAAATTAATAATAATTTTTATTATTATTAATTATAGTTTAATTTTTATAGAAATTTTAAAATATAGAATTTGTTGTAGAATATTTCACAGTGAATGAGATGATGGGACTAAGAGGATCATGGGTGTGACATGAGTGACGCAGTCGCCAACCTGAGAAAGGTAAGGGAGGCATGTGCAGCACTGTAAGGATATTCAGTCTGCATGCTTTAATTATGAAATCTTTTACGAAAATATTGTGATGATTCTTTGGTTGGAAATTGTGATGAAGTACTGGTTGGAATTATAAACTGTATTTTTCGTGCAGGAGGCTGGTCAATCGACAGCCGTTATGCTTCCGAAAATTTTTAGAAAATTTCGTAAAATCATATTAAATGATTTTATTTCACGAAAAATGATATTCAAGCACGAAAAACGAAAAGATGATTATTTTCCATAAAACATGAATATAATGAAGTTTAATTTTAAAATATTCATGTTTTTGAGATCGGTGGTAATGAGATCATCGAAAATTTACTCGATATATAAATGACACGTAATACGAGATGAAAAACGAAAAGAGATAAAGTGAATATTTCAATAAATATTTCTTAAATATTCACTAATAGTTGTATAACCTTTATGGTTTTAAATTAAGAAATTATATATTTTATAAATTCCATAAAGGTTTATTTATGATGAAAAAACTTGGTTT
This sequence comes from Heritiera fomes, assembly GCA_032173925.1. Lineage (NCBI taxonomy): Eukaryota > Viridiplantae > Streptophyta > Magnoliopsida > Malvales > Malvaceae > Heritiera > Heritiera fomes. The sequence goes on along the minus strand of JAPDPM010000001.1, from coordinate 17,744,934 downwards.
TGAGACTAGTTGGCCCCTCTATCATGCCGATATGTGATATGTGATAGGTAACATGTGATATGTGATAGGTAACATGTGATATGTAATATGTAGTCCTAGCTGACACCTGATTAGTGATTCATCGAGAACAATTATAGACTATGGCCATAGATCTGACATGATTTCTTTTCTACCCATTCGGGTACCATACCATGATATGACTCGAGTGTTTGCCTCAGTCTCCATATATAAAAATGTTTTATATGATATGTGATACGTTAAACGTAAATATTTTATATGAGATATGATGAATTAAATGAAAATGTTATGTGATACGTGACATGTAAAAGAGACATGTTTTATACGTTATGGTGAAAATTTACATGATTTACAGCATTTTGATAAATGCTTATTACAGTACTGATTTTAGTACTATGAAATGATATTATATGACATGTGATATGAATATGCAATATTCATATCAAAAAAGGAAAAGAATTTATAAGTCTAATATTCTTATTATGATTAATTGAATATTAGACTACATGTGACACGAATATGTAATATGTTTTCAAAAAGGAAAAAAGGAGGAAAATAAATCTAATATTCGTACTTTAAATTTTAAATTGAATATTAGATTTAAACGGTATAGATGTTATACGAAAAAGATTTAATAGCTTATTTTGCTATTTAAAATACTGTACTAATTATGATTGTACAGTAAAACATGAAATAAGTTTAAAAGAGAATGATGATGATTTAACTAATATTCTTTTTAAAGAATATATGAATATTAGTTACTTTTTTTAAATGCTTTATTTCATAAAAGCATGATTTTGAAAAGAAAATGAAAATGATATGAAATAGAAAGGAAAAAAGGATTTAAATTTCAAACGAAATGAAATTACTCTCTACAGTTGCTTCTAGGTTCTGGGACAAGACAGGTATTTCAAGCTACCTACCTTACTCCATCCGGACTCCTAGCCGGCTGCAGTATCCTTCCTACATGTGAGCCTAGAGCCCTTATAGGAAAACGAAAAAGCTTTTCAGCATATAGGTAGCTGAATATCAAGTATCCATATAACTCTCTTACTGAACTGTGGTTTGCTCACCCCTTAATTTTCACATTTCAGATTTTTGAGGACTGAGAATCTGACATATGAGGATCTCGGCTGTACGTGTAGAGACACAGCGACAGCTCAATTTATGACATGAGGTACGATCATTTATTTTTCGTATTTAGACGTATTCACAGTACTACTTTTTTATAAATTAAGATAGGGGATGTAGATGGTTATATGTTTTTAAATGTAATAGTTTAATGAATATGAAAATTTAAAGTATCACAGACAGCCCAACCATACAAGATGTATAGAAAAACATGTAAAAAGGTGGTCACGGGCTGTGACACATTATGCTGTCGAAAATTTTTAGAAAATTACGAAAAATCATTAAAAATGATTTTCTTATATGAGAAATGATTCCCAACCACGGGAAATGAGGAAAATTATGATTTTTTATAAAACATGAATATATCAAAATTTGATTTTAAAATATTCATGTTTTCGAAATTGGTGATAATGAGATCACCTAAAATTCTCCCGATATATGAATTATATGTGATATGAAATGAAAAATGAAAAAGGGATAAAGAGAATATTTTATAAAGGTTTTTCTAAATATTCTCTCGATATATGAATTATATGTGATATGAAATGAAAAATGAAAAAGGGATAAAGTGAATATTTTATAAATATTTTCTTAAATATTCACTTGATTTATTATATAACCTTTATGGTTTTAATTATGAAATTACTTATTTCTATAAATTCCATAAAGGTGAATTTATGATGCAAAACACTGTTTTGAATCTAGTTGACACCCTTATCATGCTGATATGTGATATGTGATATGTGACATGTGACATGTGATATGTTGTGATGATCGTAAATTTCCCATTTATTGTAAATAAATATTGGAGAAAATAAATCAGTGGAAATAAATAAAATTGTGAGAACGAGATATTGGTGAAAATCTCGAGAATTGAGAAAGGAACGGATGGTGGAAATCCGAGTGAAGGAAAATTAAATAAAAGTATAAGAAGAGAAATTATGGAAAACAATGAAGGAGGAAATTTAATTTGTATAAATGGAAATCCAAATTAAATGAGAAAATAAGGAAAAGAAAATGAAATATATTTATATAATTTTATATTATATAAATGTATTTTTATACAAATACATACGTATTTAAATATTGTATAGTATATAGTATATAGTATATAGTAATATACAGTGGTATATATATACGTGTATACTATTTTACAAATTTAAATAATACGTATGTATAGATACAACATTTTATGTATATATAAATATATATACATATATAAGAAATGTAAATATTAATTTACATTAAAGTTTGAAAATATTTATATAAAGGTTATTTAAATTAAAAATATATAAATATACATATATATATATATACTACTAGATATATATTTTGTAATATACAATATATATTTTATATATAATATATATTGTACTATATTATATATGAAACAATATATATATAATATATAGTATATATTATATGTATAAAATATATTTTATAGTATATAGTATATAGTATATTATATACTAAATAAGGAAATAAGACAAAACAAAAATAGAAAGGAAAACAGAAGGAAAGAAATCGAGAGAGACCTGACTCTGTCTCCCCCGATGAGGCCGACCACCGTCGGCAAGGGAAAGAGAGGAAGAGGCGGCGCCGACGAAGAGAGGAGAAGATGTCGGTGACCGGAAGAGGAAAAGAATCAAACAGAAGGAAAAACGGAAGGAGAATCAAGAAGGAAACCAGCGGAAGTCGAGGAAGAAAAGGAAAATGGAAACTAGTGGTGCCGGCTAAATTGGCCACCGCCACTGCGATCGAAGCACCGTCAGAGGAAGAGGTAGGAGGCCACCGAAGAGGCAGAGAAAGGCAGAGGAGGAACGGCGAAGAGGCAGAAAGAGGCCGACCTAAACCGATTCGATCCGTGCCGTGCCACCAATTTGGGATGAACGGAGGCCAGTTTCGGCTTCGCCGTGGTGCCGGCTAGTTGAGGGGCCATCGAACCGCATGAGAACCAACCACCTGAGAAGAACCGGTGGTGAGGGGAGGTGACTGGTTCGGCTGGGAAGAAAGAAAAAGGAAAAAGAAAAAGAAAAAAGAAAAAAAAGGAAAAAGAAAAAGAAAAGAAAAGAAAAGAGAAAAAGAAAGAAGAAAGAAAAAGAAGAAAGAGAAAGAGAAAAAGAATTTCGGAAATTTGAAAAATTTTCAAGAATTCGAAAATTACAGGAAATCCTGGGAATACAAGGAATCAGTAAGAAATCCCGAAAAGTGTTAAATTATTTAAATAATTTATTTATTTAAATAATTATGAAAAAATTCTAAATTTTAGAATTTAATTTCCAGAAAATTTCTTCGATGACCGAGACAATGGAATCGGGCAAGGTGAACACAGGCGCGGCCTTTGAGAGGCAGTCACCAACCCAAGACAGGTAAGGGAGATATGTGCCGCATGTAAGGATATTCGGCCACATGTTTTAAATTATGCATTTAAATTTTATAAATGCAATTGACAATGATTGGTTGAAAATTGTGGTGATTTATCGATTTGGAATTGTGGTGAATTACCGGTTGAAAATTATAAAACTATATTTTTCGTGCAGGAGGCTAGCCAATCGGCAGCCGTTATACTGCCAAAAAATTATCAAAAAATTACTGAAATTTACCGAAAATCGCCGAAAATCATAATAAATGATTTGATTTCACGAGAAATGATTTTCAGTCACAAAAATCGAGAAATAAGTATTTTTCATAAAACATGAATATATGGAAGTTTAAATTTAAAATATTCATGTTTTCAAGAATGGTGAAAATGAAATCACCGAAATTTCACCCGGTAGGTGATATCTCACGTGAAACGAGATAGAAAATAACAAGGACCGAAGCGAATATTTTATAAATATTTCTTAAATATTCACTTGATTTTATATAAAACCTTTATGGTTTTAATTATGAAAATAATTAATTACATAAATTCCATAAATGTTAGGAAATGATGGAAAACTATGATTTTGAAACTAGAGGTCTCTACACGTGTTTTTAGAAGGAAAACATGATGATGGAATTGTTGAATTGGAAAATAAATATTTTATTTTTCCATAAATCATAAAAATAATTGATTTGAATTTCGATGATTTTGAAAACCATGTTTTCGATAGAAAGCACGGAAAAGCGTACGTATATGTTTTACAGTGAAAAAGACAATTATAACCTTTTTATATTTTACAGTGATGATTTATAAACTATTTTCACCGTATGGAAAATATGATTTATACCTTTATGAAATATTTTGAGAAATGTTATCTAATTTAATTATTTCATAAAGCTGATGATTTATTACATGTGAGCCTTATGGATACTTGTGAAATATTTTAATTTATTGTGTTTAAAATCCATAAATGCTATGGTACGGTTACACTGTTTTGAGACTTAGGCCCCGAGCTTCATGCATCATACCATACTATTACTATCACGTGGCTGATTGACCAGCTAGTCATCAGCGTCCCAAATTGTCGCCTAGCAAGTGTACATTGAAGACATATCATAGATCATGGCCATAGATCTCATTACTGTTACTGTGTCCCTAGTGGACGATGATAGCATGATTTACTTATAGGGTGTTGCCTAGTCTCACTTACTGATTTCTATTTACTATTTACTGAAAGGATTTACGAAATCCTATTTACTGTACTGTACTGTTTACTGTACTGAATTACTGTACTGTTTACTGAACAAAGTCGTACCAAAACACTGTTTATTACTGAACTGTACTAGTTATTGAAATGGTAGCCACTGATTACTGTTTTACTAAAAAGAAAGCTACCATATACTGTTTACTGAACTGAAAGCTACCGTATACTGTTTACTAAATTGGTAGCTATTGTTTATAATTTTCTGACTAACCGTATCGAATTACTGTTTTACTGAATATTACTATTTTACTTAGCTATAAGATACGGTTTTACTGGGTTGTAAGAGGTACTGAATTAATAAATAGTACCGAAACTACTGTTTATTGATCCAACGGTTTTGGATATTTATAAACCATTGTACTGTCACATGTTTTAACTATACTGACGAGAACAGAAGTAAACCATTATTTTACTACTGAACTGGCATGTGTTTTAAAATATACTGAAGTGAAGAGAAATAAATGGTTTACTTTACGGAAATGAATATTATATCGTTTTGAGAACAATTGATACAGTAGTCTCTACACTTGCTTCTAGGTTCCGGAATAAGTCAGGTATTTCAAAATACTTGCCTTACTCTATCTGGATCCCTAGTCGACTGTAGTATCCTTCCTACATGTGAGCCTAGAGCCTCTAGGAAGATTTAAAGAAAGTGAAAAAAATATTTTCAGCATATAGATAGCTGAATATCAAGTATGATATATAACTCTTTTACTAAGCCGTGGTTTGGTCACCCCTTAATTTTAACATTTCAGATTTTTGAGGACTGAGAGTCAGATATCTAAGGATTTTGGCTATGCATTTGGGGACGATGTGATAGCTTGATTTACTACATGAGGTACGATCATTTATTTTTCATATTTAGACTTATCTATAGTACTACTTTCTTATAAATTAAGATAGGGGATGTAAATGATAATTATTTTTTTTAAATGTAATAGTTTGATGAATATGAAAGTAAAGTATCGCATACAGCCCAACCATCTAAATTGTGTAATAAATGTGTATTACTATATTACCAGACTGTTACAATTTAATGGTATCAGAGCAAGGTTGACCTGATGTCTGTCGATACTTTGGGAAAGAAAATGTGTCGAAAAAGGTTAACATCCCCTGTAGTACTGTGTAGTCTAAATACATAGAGAAAATAAATGATTGTAAATTGAGTTAAATGCTTTGAAGGAGGTGAGAATCATGCATTAAAGATGGTTAAAGAGGAAAATAGGCTCAGAAATTGCCAGAAATTGGTGATCTTATCATCTAAATGAAGGTCGATTCAGTAAGGAATAGAAACGGACTCCGTGAGCGCCCCACCAGTACTTTTCGTCCGGATCGAACTGAGACCTGAAAGTGATGATATAAAGGAGGGGAATGAAATATCATTATTAAATAGACCTTAAGATCGCTGTTTGAAGGTATTTTGAAGAGAGAGAAAATTTTTGGCCAAAAATGACCAAAATACCCCTACCTCCAAAAATTTACCGGGAGTCATAATAGACCAAAAGAAGTTGGAATTGACTGTTTTGATAAAGAAATTGATGATGTAAAGCTGAATTACAACCAGAATAATCCAATTATGAATTTTAGTGAACTTCTCTGTCGAAATCGAATAAGATCTAATTGCTGATATAAGTATCAGAAAGGATAATATAAGTACATAGATAATGAGATCCTTGGTTTAAATGTATACGGAGGAGAAAGAAATAAATGTTGAAATGACGAAAATGCCCCTATGTTGGGCGATGTTCTGAATAGTGATAAAATCAAGTGGATCTTCAGTCCATTGATAGTAATGAAATTATAAATGGCATAGAGGATGTCATATAAATATAACGATCCCTATTGCTAATTCCACTTACACTTCGATTATGGACACGAATTACGAGTGACCTAGTGAACGGGCTAGGCCTCATGATGAAACCTTAAGGGGTGACCTAGTGAACGGGCTGGGCATTCTCAAAGAGGACAGTACAGATGTATACAGGTGGACGACGGACGGGCCGAGGCCTTATATGGTGCGATTCGATAAGAGTGTAGTGGAAAGTTACAAAATAATTGGCCCAGTTATTGATTGTAAGGGCCGAAATTACGAATGTGTCAACTTGGATTATTATTATGGGATCGTGGACATCATGGAAAGTAAAATGAATACAAAAATGATTGAAAAAATGAATAGTAAAGATGATGAAATCCATAGTAGTACGATTAATTACGATTCTATACATGTATACTGTTTTTGAGGTAGTAAATGAATAATTATTTATAGAATCGAAACATTTAAAATATGCATTGCAAATTAATGTACTACTTGGAGTACTGTAAATGGGAAAAATGTGTATAAGAATAGTAAGTGATAAACAAAAGAAGATGACAGCTAACCTGAGTTCTTCAAGACCCTTGAGATAGAACCGTAATGGGCGACCCAATGATGGGCGACCCGTAGTGGATGATGTGTTGTGAGGTGTGGGCGAACTATGTGGTCGCTGACTCACTGGTAAGGGTAAACCTGGGGCGAAAGGATCACCCAAGGGATGCTCGCCGACGGCCGATACGAACGAGCGGGACTCTTACAATTATTTCAATGGTAAAATGAGTGTAAGGAACTAGGTACGTAAGGGTACCAAGGTTCGAACCTCTTGGATAACATGCTCAGGGGAGTTAAACCTGATTTCATTAGATGGAAATGATCTTAAAGTGAATAACTGAATTGAATTGGTTAGCTGTAAAATGTATTGACAACTGTTGTACTCGATACAGCTTACTAGAATGAAATTAGTAATGCTGTAAAGTATGAGTAAACAATGACATCAAGGTAGAGTATGAATGAAAATGATTTGAATAGTAAATGTCTCTGCCTTGAGGATATAGAGTGAATATGACAGGACATGAGGATGAAATGTTCGAAATGATAAAAGAGATGTGTGGTTAAAGAAAGTATCGGATGTAATTCCCGATAAGATTTTCAGAGTTATATAGATTGGAAAAATCGAGCTAACATTGACTCAATTGTGGATATGAAACCTAATTGTAAGCTTATATCGGAGAATATAAAGAGAATCCGAAAAGCTTAAGAAAAAATAACTCCAAAAAATGTGTGAATAACGAAATTCACGTGTAAAGGTGTAATTTATGGAAATACAGATAATATAAATTGAGGTTAATGAAGTATCTGTATAAGTGCAAATGAGAGAAGCACAAATGACCTTGATACGTAGGTGAATTAAATTGATATAGTAAAATTTTTACTATTTAATAAAGTTCTTGTGAAGAACAAGTATTCATCTACATGCAAAAGGATGCTTTAATGATCTAATCAAAGATATATGAGGAGTTCATAAGACTAGCCTCGGTATAAAGCGTCATTTGAGAAAAGTTGGAGACTAAGGTCCATGAAATAATGTTTAGAACTCGATGAAATTTTACGAGTTCCTATTGAGGTTTCAAGGTTAATGAATTACCTTATGAGGTATATAAACCTAAAGAGTGAGATATCGAAATAGTTAAGGATACAAATGGAACATGAGTAGCATTATGATATATAATCCTTTCAACTCTCAGAGACTGTGGACTTATGTTAAGATTGGCAAATAGGAGACTTGGCTAGATAGTATCTCTTTTTGGGATATATGATCTCGAGATGATAGAATGACAGTGGATCTGTTCATAATAAAGAGAATAATTGAGATATGAGATTACTGAGTCTAGATAAATACTACTGTCAGTTTATAGAAGAGTGATGGGACTAGCTGCTCTACTAATGAGATATAACTAAAGAAACTAAAGTCGGTAAACGGATAAATGGGAAGAAAACATGGTATGAAAAAGGTTAAAAGATTTTAACAGTAAAGTACCATACCACTTGAGGAAACCGACTAAATTGATGAAAGTGAAATAAGAAGGTAAGTTGCATGATAAGAAGAGAACACCAATAGAAACTAGTTCTCGGGAGTAAGATTAAAAAGTGATTTCATATTGGTTATCACATGACTGTGGCTAGATGAAAAAGAACGAGCCAAACTTGATAAGTGAAATTAAGGATACTCAATGGAGTAAATTGAATGATATGTATTATTTTACTGCCAGTTATGCAAGTGGAACAAAAATGATATATACACATATCCACAACTTGAGAAGGGTGGAATTGTGTAGATAAAGTGGTGATAAAAGTGATGATTAGTAAAGCCTGCAAGTGAGATGCAGCCTTGGTAAAATGAATGTGAACATGAGTATTGTGGACAACAAAGAGTTCAAAAGAAATATTATGATGTGGAAGTGATTAAAGACTGATTGTCTAAATGGAATCACTTTTTCACTAGTGAACTCTTAGATTCTCTTAGTGCCCTAGTTGAAGTATGAGTGTGAAACAGTGGAAAAGTATATGTACAGTTCCAGTAAGCATTACATGTGATGGGAGTCTCTAAGTTACCATATGCTTAATGAGAAATAGCAAAAGACTTTGAGATCCCAAGTGTATTGATAGCATCACTCCGTACTGATGTAAATATCTTAGCGTAATGATGAAACACTTGAAGATACATTGAGAGAGCAGATGCATGAGATATGAAAGCTACTGGGATAATTACATACAACTGATTGATATGAGTACATGATAGTACCAAATTATGTCGACTTGGCGCTAAGTGAGAAAAATGGATGATGAACAGCATAGATCGGCTCTGACATGAAAAAAAATTACTGTGCATGGACTCTTATGTATCTCACTACGGGAGTATAGACATATATGATGAAAGATAGCATGTAGTGGTCTAAAGTACTCTTGATGTTGAAAGTGTACTGGCAGTATTACTTGGAGGATGACCTAGAGGTCAGAAGTCGTAAGTATACGGTATGTACCACCTTTGGACTTAAGTTAAATTCGGAGGACCGAATTTCTTAAGGTGGGGAGAATGTGATAACCGTAAATTTCCCATTTATTGGAAATAAATATTGGAGAAAATAAATCAGTGGAAATAAATAAAATTGTGCGAACGGGATATTGGTGAAAATCTCGAGAATTGAGAAAGGAACGAATGGTGGAAATCTGAGTGAAGGAAAATTAAATAAAAGTATAAGATGAGAAATTATGGAAAACAATGAAAGAGGAAATTTAATTTGGATAAATGAAAATCCAAATTAAATGAGAAAATGAGGAAAAGAAAATGACATATATTTATATAATTTTATATTATATAAATGTATTTTTATACAAATACATACGTTTTTAAATACTTTATAGTATATAGTATATAGTAATATACAGTGGTATATATATATGTGTATACTATTTTACAAATTTAAATAATACGTATGTATAGATACAACATTTTAGGTATATATAAATTGTAGACACCCCATTTTGTCTGGGGTCTTTTAATGTTATTGGGCCTATTGGGTTTGATAATTAGAAGACAAATCTAATTTTTGTATTACTATGTTGTTTATTATTTAAAAAATAAAAAAAATAATAAAAATAATAAAAATGTAAAAAATAGAACAAAAATAACAAAAAAATAAAGTGATCAAAGAAGGAAAACTTGAAAAAAAAATTAAAAAAATAAAAAATAAAAAAAATCAGAATCTTAAAACAAAAGCAAAGTTAAAAATTTAAAAATAAAAATCAATGAGTGAATCAAGTGAGAATCAATAAAGATACAAGTCAAACTCAAATTTGTGCATGGATGGAAAGAAATAAAATGGGTTTTAATACCCATATCAAGGAAAGGAAAGAAAATTAAATAAAAAGAGATAAACACATATATTAAAGGGGAGGCGAAACCCTAGAAAAAGAGGAGGGGAGAAAAAGAAAAACCCTAAAAAAATTTTTTAGTGAAAAAGCTGCCATCGGCCAAGAGGATCCGGATTGCCTGCGTCTTCTACATCTCAACCATCATCGCTCGGTGGTCTGGGGCGCACATCTTTTTGTTGCGTCCTCGTTGTAGTTCCCTATTGTTGCGCACTGCTGCTGCGTTGGGACACTGCACTGAAGCAACTATTGTTCTACGCTCCTTAAACACCGTGCTTCATCGATTTCTTGCACCTTCAGTTTGCTGCTCAAGCCGCCCGCGTCAAGTTTCCCGTTCTGTCTGGACTCCTAAGTTGCTCCCGTTTCTCCATCTTCATACCCGAAACTACTGCTGCACCCTTGATCAGGCTTCAAGCTGCTCCACCGCCTCATCCTATCATTGCTACATTGCAGCTGCTTGTCCTTGGTTGCTACCTGCCACCACGCCTTATCGTCGCTCCGTTATTCACTTGCTGGTGGCATGAGAAGAAATAACGCAGCAAACCAGAGACAAGGAAAACCAACAACTGCTGCTAGGAATGAGCCATACCACTGCTGAGTTCCATAGCTACTCCGGCTACGTGAAGGAAACTCCTGCACTGAACCTACCTGGAACGGCGTCGAGCAAAGGGAAAAGACGAGGTTAAAAGCTTTTCTGTTTATGGTCAACGTGAAACAAAGGAAACAAAATACCGAGCTCATTCCTGCCAAGATTGCTCTCCTTTTGCTCCACCGATCCAAGTCTGTCGTGCCACCATTTGCTGCCAATATCGTTGCTTGCTGCACCGTTAAAGACAAAGGAAAAGCAAATTCTTGTTCCTCGTGTACGTGAGCGGGAAAGGCAAGTTCTTTTGGTATGTTATTTCACTTTTGTTTTATGCATCATTTTATTATTTTTGTCGGGCCATTTGGTTAATTCTTTAATGCTTTAGGTAACATTGAAATTAATTAGATGATTAATGGACTTAAATAATTTGTAATAATGAATAATTCTTTTAATTCTTACGTTTAGGTGTTTGTAGAATAGAATAAAATACAATTTCTACTATGTTTATATTTATAAAAAAAAAACAACTATTAAAATAGCATGGTTAATCATAGTTTGTACACATAAATTTGGTATAGGTTTAAATCAAATTATATAATAATTTGAGAGTAATTTTAGTGTTTTTTACCGATGATGACATTTTGAGAAAGTCAATTGAGACATCTTAAAATGTCTAGGTGAGAGGATTCTCTCTTAAGTTGAGCCAAATTGATGGGATACTTTTGGGAGAATTTTCGATAAAATATAAATCATATTTATTTTAAGATTAAATAGAGATAAAATAAATGAAACAAATAAAAATTAATTAGTAAAAACTAAAATTAAATGAGCATAAATAAAAAATAATAGATAAATAAAAAGGATAGTAAATTAGAAATAAGAATTAGATTTAGAATTAGATTTTATGGAATAAGTGTGAATTGTACCGACGATGAAATTTCAAGAAAGTCAATCGAGACTCCTTGAAATTTTTAGGTGAGAAGATTCTCCCTTAAGTTGAGCCAAATTGATGGGATACTTTTGGGAGAATTTTCAATAAAATATAATTCATATTTATTTTAAGATTAAATAGATATAAAATAAATGGAAGGAATAAAAATTAATTAGTAAAGACAAAAATTAAATGAACATAAACAAGAATAATAAATAAATAAAAAGGATAATAAATAAGAAATAGGAACTAGGTTGGGAATTAGATTTTATAGAATGAATGTGAATTATACCGATGATGAAATTTCAAGAAAGTCAATTGAGACTCCTTGAAATTTCTAGGTGAGGGGATTCTCCCTTAAGTTGAGCCAAATTGATGGGATACTTTTGGGAGAATTTTCAAATGAAATATATTTCATATTTATTTTAAGATTAAATAAATATAAATTAGATAAAGATTACGCTTAAATAAATATGAATAAAAAATTAGATAAATAAACGAATGAATAAATAAATAAATAAATAAATGTGACATGAAGACAAAAGTACAATAAAAATAAAATAAGAAATAAGTATGAATTATGCCGATGATGAAATTTCAAGAAAGTCAATTGAGACTCCTTGGAAATTTCTAGGTGAAAAGATTTCTTTTAAGCCGAGTCAAATTGATGGGACACTTTTAAGAAAATCTTTAATAAACCATGATCCATATTTATTTTCTAAATAAATAAAATAAAAAGTAAATATATAGATAAATATAATATGAAATAAGATTAAAAAATATAGAGATATGGAGTCGAATATATAGTCAAAATTATAGATAAGATTAAAAAAAAGGAACTTCATAAAATACTAAAATTTATCCGATGATGGAGTTCAAAAAAGTCAATCGAGACTCCTTGAACATCTTGAGGTGAGGGAGATTTTTAAGATTGGAGCCAAATTGATGGAAAAATCTTAGAAATACTCCCAATATATAAGCATATCGAAATTAATATAAACACAAGGTAAATTGTAAAGATAACCTAAAACTAGTTGGTACCATTTTAGGATGGGCGTTGTGGGGGTGCTAATCCTTCCCTACACGTAACCGTACTCCTAAACCCTAGTATCTTTGAACGTATACCAAGCCTTATCCTTAGTTTGAATAGGTGACCAATAACACCTAGGTTAGAATGGTTGGTGGAGACTCCATAGTTTTGTGTCTAGCTATTAGGTTTACTCCAAAACTTAATACATTATGACAGTTTGGCGACTCCACTGGGGATGTTAGAGGGTCAAGCCAACAATTGGTTTTAGGTTATCTTATATTCATCTTAAAAGTGTTAAATTTATAAATGGAAAAAAGACATTAATAATTACATGTTCCCTCAACACACACTTCACGTGCATTTGCATACATCAGCCCTCTACCCGAGCTCTATCCTTTTAGGAGGAAGTAAAGTAACTACGCTCTCGTGAGGTAATACCTCCGCAATGGCTAGCGAAATACTCCCACTCAAATTGAACCTTTCCGGTTGTAACCTGTGATGGGTGAGGATTGAGTGCCTTACTAGTCCCATATGGACGATAGTGAGGAACAATTTGAGAACTTTTAGAATTCTTACTTATCCAATCCAAGCATATAAAGAAACCTAAGAGACCAACTTAAGTTAGGGCCATGTCAACTCACCATGTAAAGATAACCAAGGATTAGGACACATGAAGGAAAAATTTTTCTTTTCAAAAAATATAATATTAAAAAAATCAAAATAAAGAAAATAAAGAGATGAAATGTGTCTGTTCATCACATAAGGCTTTCCTTTGAATTTGTGATGCATAACATGTCCATTTGAACATTGCACCTATACATTTAGACATTTTTGGCCATACATAAATTGAGCATGTATCTCATGCATAGGTTTGTATGTGCGTATCATGGCATCTTGATTTAGACTATGGTAATAAAGGTGAGAAAATAGCTTGGTCGTCAAAATTTTCAGTCACCTACACGATGCTTGTTTGCAAACAAGAGTAATGGAGAATAAGCAATTGGCACGAATTGAGCGAATAGAAAAGATGCAACAAGAGATTGTCGGGGCCCAAGAAGTGTCTAAGGAACAATTGGCCAAGATGATGGAGATCATGATGAGCTTGGCAAGAAGGGAAGGGAGTTGATGAAGACACTGCCGCTCAGGTTCAGCCTCCCATTACGGAGAAAGAGACGACAATTCTGTTAAGGCTCCATACTATGAGAGAATGATTGGTAATGTCGCCAAAAACTTTACAGATATGGTACTCTCTGGTGAGATAATTGAATATGCTATAAAAAGAGGGAAGATCGAATGGGCAAATATAATGAGAAGTGCAACATTCAATAACGAGAGTCAAGATGTTCAAGTTGTGACTAATGAAAAGCAATATGAAAGTTATACCCCATATTACCCATACCCCATGCAACAAGCCCACCACCTTTGTCCATATCCTTATCAGTCAATTCCTCAAAATATTTTTCAAACTAACTTTTGTCCTCAATCACTCTCCACCCGACCAAACAATCCAAGAAGGCCAAGAAACGGTGTAAAGAGATTGCCAATTCCAATTTCTAAACTATTGCCTTTTCTAATAAAGAACCAGAATCTGGTGCCTATGCCTTTGAAAACAACTCCAAACCCAACAACAAAGAGTTATGAACCAAATAGCAAATGCGAATATCACATGGGCATTCAACAGAAAAGTGTAGATTGAAGGAAAAGGTTGAAGAACTCATCAATAGTGGTGCCTTGACTCAAGAGCTTATTGAACAATGGAAGTCTGCTTCTCCATAGGCCAAGTTTCCTATATGTAATTTATGGATGTGAGACGTTCTCAAGATTCTTGAAATTTGCATCAATATGTTTTGAAAAGCTTTCCATATTTTTCTTTCCAAGTAGATGAAATAAAATAATTTTGAAAACATTGGTGATTGTTATTGAGAATGAATAAACCTAGCCATTACATTTCCGGTATACTTTCCAATTCAATGAAAACTTGGAATCCATAAAGAAACACAAGCTTGAAATTCATTCATTTTTGCCTACCCTAGTAAACTTTTGAAGTCAATGATCTTCGTTAAGGTAATGACCAATGAAATGACTAATGAATTTGCAAAACGTTTTGAACTGTTTTGAAGGACCAATTCACGAAGCATTCTCTTAAGGGCTTTGTATTTGGAAATTTGATAGATGTTAAGGCCAAGCTAAGAGTCTCAAACACATCAACCCAAAATTCTTTCTCATAACTTGAATCATCCTTCGCTACACCTTGGGGCAAAATGATTGAAAGAGCCAAGCTTTTGATAACCTCAACATCTTTTAATGGCCATTCTTAATTTGATTGATATCCTTTTTCCTATTTTAAACCATGATAATGAAAATTGTTGCATATGGCCTTCATAAAGTTGAGTTGATACATTCTGGGCATGAGTTGTAAAAAAAAAGTGAAGAAAAAGGAAGTAAAAAAAAAAGAAGAAGAAGAAGAAAAAATTTGATTGTGAAATCATGCACGAGGGATATTCAAATGATTTCAAAAGCCAAATTTTCATCTTGAGGATTGGTTTTCAATAGAAGTGTCAATATTTGATATGACAAATGGCCATCTTTCATATTCCTATTACTGAAATGAAATCATCCCTTTGTTACCCCTTTTGAGCTTATTGATTTCTTTCTAAATGAACCTTGACCAAGGATCACTCTCTACATCGGAGAGGCAAATACATCAGAGGAGTTTTAGAAGCATTAGTGATTGGTCCTATGTCAAATGCAAGAAAATGAAGCCCTTGTTAAGGGGCAAATGTGAGAAGAAGGATATGTGAAGATGGAAATCAATATGAAAAAAAACAAGAAATTGAAAAAAAATGAAAAAGGTAGATGTGAAAAAAAAAGAAATGAATGAGAATAAAAGGTTGAAAAGAAAAGAAAAATGCTTCGAAGAGTGGGAAGGACAGATGTTCACAATCGAAGAAATGATCCTTGGTTCGATAAACCTTGAAAACACTTATTTTGGGCATATTTATCCATTCTTTGAAAACCCTAAACCTTGGCCTACGGTACGTGCTTAAAAGTCCATTTTGATCAAATAAAGATGCTTGTATTGAAAAGCTTTTCTTTGAGAAACCATCATCATTATTTTGTTTGGAATGAAATTTGAATTCTCAAATGCATGGTAGAATAATCAATAAAAAAAAAGAAGAAAAAAAGAGAATGAAGCTCTAGGGTGAAAATCCATGAAAGGGCAGTCTAGAGCAAATTTGAAACAACTCAAGGCCATTGTTTGTGACGATGCTAAGGCAATAACAAGAAAGAAGAAAAACCAGAGGAGTGATGCTTTCAGTCAAGACATTTTGAGAAATTCAAAAACCATCACCTTGAAATTTTGACTTCAGAATTGTATCTTTGGTTTCCTTACCCCAAAATTTGAGCCATCACAACTAGTCTTGACATTTGTTAAAGTCCACGTATCAAGAAATTAAGAGAGTGCTAAAATGGATTGTGTTTTGTGAAAGTTGTTTTTACAAAAAGAATTTTGATTTTCAAGGAATTTGTTTCATTTGTGAGCTAAGATGAAGAGACATTGATCAATAGAACCTTTCTTGATAACCAAACATCCTTGATGCACCAAATCAGTACACTTATTCAGCTAGACCAAGTTGTGACTCATTCTATTTGTTCTCAATAGTAATCACCAATTTTTAAGAGATTTAAATGTCAAATGTTTTTATCTTTGAAAATTATTATGTGGGGCTATTTTCTATTTTCAAAAAAGAAACTTGAAGGAGTGAAAAATGAGAGTTTTGTGATTTTTTATGGGGGCAAGTTCTTGTTTTAAAGAAACCAAGCGTGGTAATGGTGTTTTTAAGACTATTATTGGGGCAATCTTTGGTTGTTACGAGAGTATGAATTTTCGTGAAGATATGAGAAGTGGTGAAGTGTTCTTGTGAATAGTTTGGGATGATTTTGTTTTTTTGATCTGGATAGATGAGTTTTAATTTGATAAGAATTGTGGGGCAAGAAGAACATTAAATGGATAATGATGAAGAGGCAATGGAAAGACTGAACGAGTGATGATTGCTAAATTTAAAGAAAGAAGAATTGTGAGGCAAGAAGAAGATTGAATGAACGATGGTGATGGGGCAAATGATTTTAGGATTGCTAAATTTGAAGAAAGAAGAATGATGAGGCATTGAAAGATTGAATGATAAGGCAAAGAGAAGATTGAAGGATGACAAATTTTTGAAGAAAGGAATAAGGTAGGCTGATGATGTGACTTGGTAAGGCATTGTTTATCATTTGCATTGGATTCATGACATACATGACATTGCATTCCATTACATGCATTTTGACACAAAAAAAGAAGAGAGAAAAAGAAAAAAATCAGAAAATGTGAGAAGGATTATGAATAAGATGTGATAAAAAAAAAAGAGGTTCTAAAAGACTAGTTGACTAAAATTTTGGAAAATTTTTTAAAAAAAAACCAAAAAAGAAGAGAGAAAAAGAAAATCAAAAAATGTGAGAAGGATTAGGAATAAGATGTGATGAAAAAGGTATAAAGTTTTGAAACAAAAATGTTAAAAATATGGAAAGGAAGAGGAAACTAAAAAGGTATGGTTATGATAGGATAATGAAAGAGGGATTGAAAGATGTGATGAGATGGAAAAATGTGATAGAAAATAACAAAAAGAAGAAATTGGAATGATAAGATGATCTAGAAGATAGAATTGAAATGATGAGATAAGATCAAAGCCTCCAGGTACAATCTGTAAGACTTCCGGGCTTGAAAAATTTAAAGTTTCAAGGCCTTCCTAGTCGAAGGAGCATTTTGGAGATGAGAAATTTAAAGTTTCAGGGCCTTCCTAGTCGAAGGAGCATTTTGGAGAGGAGAAAATTTAAAGTTTCAGGGCCTTCCTAGTCGAAAGAGCATTTTGGAGAGGAGAAATTTAAAGTTTCAGGGCCTTCCTAGTCGAAGGAGCATTTTGGAGATGAGAAATTTAAAGTTTCAGGGCCTTTCTAGTCGAAGGAGCATTTTGAAGATGAGAAATTTAAAGTTTCAAGGCCTTCCTAGTCGAATGAGCATTTTGGAGAGGAGAAAATTTAAAGTTTCAGGGCCTTCCTAGTCGAAGGAGCATTTTGGAGATGAGAAATTTTAAAGTTTCAGGCCTTCCTAGTCGAAGGAGCATTTTAGAAAAGAGAAATTTTAAAGTTTCAGGGCCTTCCTAGTCGAAGGAGCATTTAAGAGATTAGAAAATTAGAAAGTTTAAAGTGTCAGGGCCTTCCTAGTTGAAGGAGCATTTTAGAGATAAAAAATTCTAAAAAAAATCTCAGGGCCTTCCTAGTTGAAGGAGCACTTTAGGTGAAAGATTTAAAAAAAAAGATGAGAAATTTTAAAGTTTCAGGGCCTCCCTGGTCGGAGGAGCATTTTCATGATGAAAACCAATTTCTTTTAGAATAAGTAAATATCAAAAAAAAGGAAAAAATAATAAAATTGATGCGGACAAAATGGATGTCTATGTCTTTGCACAATTACTATTTCATAGCAAATGTACAAAGAGGGGCAACTGTAGACACCCCATTTTGTCTGGCATCTTTTAATGTTATTAGACTTATTGGGTTTGATAATTAGAAGACAAATCTAATTTTTGTATTACTATGTTGTTTATTATTAAAAAAAAATAAAAAAATAATAAAAAATAAAAATAAAAAAATAGAACAAAAATAACAAAAAAATAAAGTGATCAAAGAAGGAAAACTTGAAAAAAAAATTAAAAAAAATAAAAAATAAAAAAATCAGAATCTTCAAACAAAAGCAAAGTTAAAATTTAAAAATAAAAATCAATGAGTGAATCAAGTGAGAATCAATAAAGATACAAGTCAAACTCAAATTTGTGCATGGATGGAAAGGAAATAAAATGGGTTTTAATACCCATATCAAGGAAAGGAAAGAAAATTAAATAAAAAGAGACAAACACATATATTAAAGGGGAGGAGAAACCCTAGAAAAAGAGGAGGGGAGAAAAAGAAAAACCCTAAAAAAATTTTTTAGTGAAAAAGCTGCCATCGGCCAAGAGGATCCGGATTGCCTGCGTCTTCTACATCTCAACCATCATCGCTCGGTGGCCTGGGGCGCACATCCTTTTGTTGCGTCCTCGTTGTAGTTCCCTATTGTTGCGCGCTGCTGCTGCGTTGTGACACTGCACTGAAGCAACTATTGTTCTACGCTCCTTAAACACCGTGCTTCATCGATTTCTTGCACCTTCAGTTTGCTGCTCAAGCCCCCCGCGTCAAGTTTCCCGTTCTGTCTGGACTCCTAAGTTGCTCCCGTTTCTCCATCTTCATACCCGAAACTACTGCTGCACCCTTGATCAGGCTTCAAGCTGCTCCACCGCCTCATCCTATCACTGCTACATTGCAGCTGCTTGTCCTTGGTTGCTACCTGCCACCACGCCTTATCGTCGCTCCGTTATTCACTTGCTGGTGGCATGAGAAGAAATAACGCAGCAAACCAGAGACAAGGAAAACCAGCAACTGCTGCTAGGAATGAGCCATACCACTGCTGAGTTCCATAGCTACTCCGGCTACATGAAGGAAACTCCTGCACTGAACCTACCTGGAACGGCGTCGAGCAAAGGGAAAAGACGAGGTTAAAAGCTTTTCTGTTTATGGTCAACGTGAAACAAAGGAAACAAAATACCGAGCTCATTCCTGCCAAGATTGCTCTCCTTTTGCTCCACCGATCCAAGTCTGTCGTGCCACCATTTGCTGCCAATATCGTTGCTTGCTGCACCGTTAAAGACAAAGGAAAAGCAAATTCTTGTTCCTCGTGTACGTGAGCGGGAAAGGCAAGTTCTTTTGGTATGTTATTTCACTTTTGTTTTATGCATCATTTTATTATTTTTGTCAGGCCATTTGGTTAATTCTTTAATGCTTTAGGTAACATTGAAATTAATTAGATGATTAATGGACTTAAATAATTTGTAATAATAAATAATTCTTTTAATTCTTACGTTTAGGTGTTTGTAGAATAGAATAAAATACAATTTCTGCTATGTTTATATTTATAAAAAAAACAACTATTAAAATAGCATGGTTAATCATAGTTTGTACACATAAATTTGGTATAGGTTTAAATCAAATTATATAATAATTTGAGAGTAATTTTAGTGTTTTTTACCGATGATGACATTTTGAGAAAGTCAATTGAGACATCTTAAAATGTCTAGGTGAGAGGATTCTCTCTTAAGTTGAGCCAAATTGATGGGATACTTTTGGGAGAATTTTCGATAAAATATAAATCATATTTATTTTAAGATTAAATAGAGATAAAATAAATGAAACAAATAAAAATTAATTAGTAAAAACTAAAATTAAATGAGCATAAATAAAAAATAATAGATAAATAAAAAGGATAGTAAATTAGAAATAAGAATTAGATTTAGAATTAGATTTTATGGAATAAGTGTGAATTGTACCGACGATGAAATTTCAAGAAAGTCAATCGAGACTCCTTGAAATTTTTAGGTGAGAAGATTCTCCCTTAAGTTGAGCCAAATTGATGGGATACTTTTGGGAGAATTTTCAATAAAATATAATTCATATTTATTTTAAGATTAAATAGATATAAAATAAATGGAAGGAATAAAAATTAATTAGTAAAGACAAAAATTAAATGAACATAAACAAGAATAATAAATAACTAAAAAGGATAATAAATAAGAAATAGGAACTAGGTTGAGAATTAGATTTTATAGAATGAATGTGAATTATACCGATGATGAAATTTCAAGAAAGTCAATTGAGACTCCTTGAAATTTCTAGGTGAGGGGATTCTCCCTTAAGTTGAGCCAAATTGATGGGATACTTTTGGGAGAATTTTCAAATGAAATATAATTCATATTTATTTTAAGATTAAATAAATATAAATTAGATAAAGATTACGCTTAAATAAATATGAATAAAAAATTAGATAAATAAACGAATGAATAAATAAATAAATAAATAAATGTGACATGAAGACAAAAGTACAATAAAAATAAAATAAGAAATAAGTATGAATTATGCCGATGATGAAATTTCAAGAAAGTCAATTGAGACTCCTTGGAAATTTCTAGGTGAAAAGATTTCTTTTAAGCCGAGCCAAATTGATGGGACGCTTTTAAGAAAATCTTTAATAAACCATGATCCATATTTATTTTCTAAATAAATAAAATAAAAAGTAAATATATAGATAAATATAATATGAAATAAGATTAAAAAATATAGAGATATGGAGTCGAATATAGAGTCAAAATTATAGATAAGATTAAAAAAAGGAACTTCATAAAATACTAAAATTTATCCGACGATGGAGTTCAAGAAAGTCAATCGAGACTCATTGATCATCTTGAGGTGAGGGAGATTTTTAAGATTGGAGCCAAATTGATGGAAAATCTTAGAAATACTCCCAATATATAAGCATATCGATATTTAATATAAACACAAGGCAAATTGTAAAGATAACCTAAAACTAGTTGGTACCATTTTAGGATGGGCGTTGTGGGGGTGCTAATCCTTCCCTACACGTAACCGTACTCCCGAACCCTAGTATCTTTGAACGTAGACCAAGCCTTATCCTTAGTTTGAATAGGTGACCAATCACACCTAGGTTAGAATGGTTGGTGGCGACTCCATAGTTTCGTGTCTAGCTATTAGGTTTACTCCAAAACTTAATACATTATGACATAAATATATATATTCATATATAAGAAATGTAAATATTAATTTACATTAAAGTTTGAAAATATTTATATAAAGGTTATTTAAATTAAAAATATATAAATATACATATATATATATATACTACTAGATATATATTTTGTAATATACAATATATATTGTACTATATTATATATGAAATAATATATGTATAATATATAGTATATATTATATGTATAAAATATATTTTATAGTATATAGTATATAGTATATTATATACTAAATAAGGAAATAAGACAAAACAAAAATAGAAAGGAAAACAGAAGGAAAGATATCGGGAGAGACCCGACTCTGTCTCCCCTGGTGAGGCCGACCACCGTCGGCGAGGGAAAGAGAGGAAGAGACAGCACCGGCGAAGAGTGGAGAAGACGTTGGTGACCGGAAGAGGAAAAGAATCAAACGGAAGGAAAAACGGAAGGAGAATCGAGAAGGAAACCAGCGAAAGCCGAGGAAGAAAAGGAAAATGGAAACTGGCGGTGCCGACTAAATTGGCCACTGCCACTGCGACCGAAGCACCGACGGAGGAAGAGGAAGAGGTAGGAGGCCACCGGAGAGGCAGAGAATGGCGAAGGAGGAACGGCAAAGAGGCAGAAAGAGGCCGACCTAAACCGACTCGATCCACCGCCGTGCCGCCGATTCAAGATGAACGAAGGCCAGATCCGGCTTCATCGTGGTGCCCGCCAGCTGAAGGGCCACCGAACCGCAGGGGAACTGACCATTGAAGAAGAACCGGCGGTGAGGGGACCGGTCCAGCTGGGAAGAAAGAAAAAGGAAAAAGAAAAAGAAAAAGAAAAAAGAAAAGAAAAGAGAAAAAGAAAGAAGAAAGAAAAAGAAGAAAGAGAAAAAAAAAAGAAAAGGAATTCCAGAAATTTGAAAAATTCTCAAGAATTCAAAAATTACGGAAAATCTTTGGAATTACGAGAATCGGTAAGAAATCCCGAAAAGTGTTAAATTATTAAAATAATTTATTTATTTAAATAATTATGGAAAAATTCCAAATTTTAGAATTTAATTTTCAAAAAATTTTCTTGATGATCGAGACAATGGAATCGGGAGAGGTGAACACGGGTGCGACCTTTGAGAGGCAGTCGCTGACCCGAGAAAGGTAAGGGAGACATGTGCCACCTGTAAAGATATTTAGCCACATATTTTAAATTATGCATTTAAATTTTATAAATGCAATTGACAATGATTGGTTGAAAATTGTGGTGATTTATCGGTTTGGAATTTTGGTGAATTACCGATTGAAAATTATAAAATTATATTTTTCGTGCAGGAGGCTAGCCAATTGGCAGTCGTTATACTGCCAAAAAATTATCAAAAAATTACTGAAATTTACCGAAAATCACCGAAAATCATAATAAATGATTTGATTTCACGAGAAACGATTTTCAGTCACAAAAATCGAGAAATCAACTATTTTTCATAAAAACATGAATATATGGAAGTTTAAATTTAAAATATTCATGTTTTCAAAAATGGTGAAAATGAAATCACCGAAATTTCACTCGGTAGGTGATAGCTCACGTGAAACGAGATAGAAAATAAAAAGGACCGAAGTGAATATTTTATAAATATTTCTTAAATATTCACTTGATTTTATATAAAACCTTTATGGTTTTAATTATGAAAATAATTAATTACATAAATTCCATAAAGGTTAAGAAATGATGAAAAACTATGATTTCGAGACTAGAGGTCTCTACACGTGTTTTTAGAAGGAAAACATGGTGATGGAATTGTTTGAATTGGAAAATAAATATTTTATTTTTCCATAAATCATAAAAATAATTTATTTGAATTCCGATGATTTTGCAAACCATGTTTTCGATAGAAAGCACGGAAAAATATCCGTATATGTTTTATGGTGAAAAAGACAATTATAACCTTTTATATTTTACAGTGATGATTTATAAACTGTTTTCATCGTATGGAAAATATGATTTATACCTTTACGAAATATTTTGAGAAATGTTATCTAATTTAATTATTTTATAAAGGTGATGATTTATTACATGTGAGCCTTATGGATACTTGTGAAATATTTTAATTTACTGTGTTTAAAATCCATAAAGGCTAGGTACGGTTACACTGTTTTGAGACTTAGGCCCCGAGCTTCATGCATCATACTATACTGTTACTGTCACGTGGCTGATTGACCAACTAGTCATCAGCGTCCCGAATTGTCACCTAGCAAGTGTACACAAAAGACATAACATAGATCATGGCCATAGATCTCATTACTGTTACTTTGTCCCTAGTGGATGATGATAGCATGATTTACTTGTAGGGTGTTGCCTAGTCTCACTTACTGCTTACTATTTACTGTTTACTGAAAGGATTTATGGAATCCTATTTACTGTACTGTACTGTTTATTGTACTGAATTACTGTACTGTTTACTGAACAAAGCCATACCAAAACACTGTTTATTACTGAACTGTACTGGTTATTGAAATGATATCCACTGATTACTGTTTTACTGAAAAGAAAGCAACCATATATTGTTTACTAAACTGAAAGCTACCGTATACTGTTTACTAAATTGGTAGCTATTTTTTATTGTTTTCTGACTAAACTGTATTGAATTTTTGTTTTACTGAATATTACTATTTTACTGAGCTATAAGATACAATTTTACTGGGTTGTAAGGTACTGAATTAATAAATAGTACCGAAACTACTATTTACTGATCCAACGATTTTGGATATTTATAAACCACTGTACTGTCACGTGTTTTAACTATACTGACGAGAACAGAAGTAAACCATTATTTTACTACTGAACTGGCACGTGTTTTAAAATATACTGAAGTGAAGAGAAATAAATGGTTTACTTTACGGAAACGAATATTATATTGTTTTGAGAACAATTGATATAGTACTCTCTACAGTTGCTTCTAGGTTCCGGAACAAGTCAGGTATTTCAAAATACTTGCCTTACTCTATCTGGATCCCTAGCCGATTGTAGTATCCTTCCTACATGTGAGCCTAGAGCCTCTAGGAAGATTTAAAGAAAGTGAAAAAAATATTTTCAGCATATAGATAGCTGAATATCAAGTGTGACATATAACTCTCTTACTGATCTGTGATTTGCTCACCCCTAAATTTTAACATTTCAGATTTTCGAGGACTAAGAGTCAGATATCTAAGGATTTCGACTGTGCATTTGGGGACGATGCGACAGCTTGATTCACTACATGAGGTACGATCATTTATTTTTCGTATTTAGACTTATCTATAATACTACTTTCTTGTAAATTAAGATAGGGGATGTAATTGATAATTATTTTTTTAAAATGTAATAGTTTGATGAATATGAAAGTAAAGTATCGCAGACAGCTCAACCGTCTAAATTGTGTAATAATATGTGTATTACTGTATTATTGGATTGTTACATATGTGATATGTGATATGTAGTCCCGGTCGACACCTGATCAGTGATCCATCGAGGACAATGATAGATCTGATATGTTTACTTCTTTACCGCCCGAGGTCTATAGCATGATATGATTAGATGATTGCCTCAATCTCAACTATGATATATGATATGTTAAAAAGGAAATGTTTTATACGAGATGTGGAAAAATAAAAATGATTTACAGTACTTTTCTATAGTATTTATTACTATACTGAGTACTGTACTATATAATCATTTTTATAATATATGTGACATGAGCATGTGATATGTTTTCAAAAAAAGGAAAATGGAGATTATAAATCTAATATTCATATAATAAATTTTAAATTGAATATTAGATTTAAATGATGTAAAGGTTATAAGGAAATGATTTTAATAACTCATTTTGCTATTTAAAATACTGTACTAATTATGATTGTACAGTAAAATATGAAATGAGTTTAAATGAGAATGATGATGATTTAACTAATATTATTTTCAAAGAATATATGAATATTAGTTACTTTATTTAAATGCTTTATTTCATAAAAGCATTATTTTGAAAAGAATATGAAAATGATATGGAATAAAAAAGAAAAGGATTTAAATTTCAAACGAAATGAAATTACTCTCTACAGTTGCTTCTAAGTTCCGGGACAAGACAAGTATTTCAAAATACCTTTTGAACTCCATCCGAATCCATAGCCGACTGTAGTATCCTTCCTATTTGGTCACTAGAGCACCTATAAGAAAAATGAAAAATTTTACAGCATATAGATATCTTGATATCAAGTGTTGCATATAATTCCTTTACTGAGCCGTGGTTTGCTCACTCCCCAATTTTAAACATTTCAGATTTTTGTGACTGGGAGAATCTGACATATGAGGATCTCGACTACGCATTTAGAGGACAATGTGACAGCTCGACTGAAATATAAGGTACAATCATTTATTTTCTGTATTTAGACTTATCTACAGTATTACTTTCTTGTGAGTTAAGATAGGGGATGCAAATGATAATTTGTGTTTTTAATGAAATCGTTTTAATGAACATGAATAGTAAAGTATCACAGACAGTCCAACCATACAAGATATATAGAAAAATGTGAAAAAAGGTGGTCACGGGCTGTGACAACTTTAGATAGCAAAATAAGCTATTTAAAATTATTTCCTTAAAACATTTACATTATTTAAATCTAATACTCAATTTAACAATTATAATAAGAATATTAGATTTATAAACTCCTTTTTCCTTTTAATAGTTTTCATATCCTATGAAGCACTTTCTTTTTAACATATCAGTCACATATCATAGTGGAGACTGAGGCAATCACCTAAGTCATATCATGCTATAGACCCCGGAGGGTAAAGAAATAAACAGGTTAAATCTATGGTCATAGTCTATAATCGTCCTCGTTGGATCACTGATCAGGTGTCGACTGGGACTACACTGATCACATATCACATGTCACATATCACGTATCACATATTAGCATGATAGAGGGGCCAACTAGTCTCAAAACAGTGTTTTCTTCATCATTAATTTGCCTTTATGGAATTTATAAAAATAATTAATTTCATAAATAAAACCATAAAGGTTATATAAAATCAAGGGAATATTTAAGAGAATATTTATAAAATATTCCCTTTATGTCTTTTCATCTTCAATTTCGTATCACATGTAGTTTACATATCGGATGAATTTTTAGCGATTTCCTTATCACAAATTTCGAAAACATAAATATTTTAAAATCAAATTTGGTATATCATGCTATAGACCCCGGAGGGTAAAGAAATAAACAGGTCAAATCTATGGCCATAGTCTATAATCGTCCTCGGTGGATCACTGATCAGGTGTCGACTGGGACTACACAGATCACATATCACATGTCACATATCACGTATCACATATCAGCATGATAGAGGGGCCAACTAGTCTCAAAACAGTGTTTTCTTCATCATTAATTTACCTTTATGGAATTTATAAAAATAATTAATTTCTTAAATAAAACCATAAAGGTTATATAAAATCAAGGGAATATTTAAGAGAATATTTATAAAATATTCCCTTTATGTCTTTTCATCTTCAATTTCGTATCACATGTAGTTTACATATCGGGTAAATTTTTGGTAATTTTCTTATCACAAATTTCGAAAACATAAATATTTTAAAATCAAATTTGGTATATTCATGTTTTATGAAAAATAATAATTTCCTCATTTTCGTGGTTGGAAATCATTTCTCGTGTAAGAAAATCATTTATAATGATTTTATATAATTTTTTTTAAAATTTTTCGACAGCATAACAACTGCCTTTTGACTAGCCTCCCTGCACAAAACAAACAGATTTACAATTTCACAGCCAGCTATATATCCACAAGTTTCCAACCAATTGATTCCACAACATTTTCATAAAAATTATGCAGAATTAAATCATGCAATCTAGATATCCTTACAGGCTACATATGCCTCTTTTACCTATTCTGGGTTAGCAACTTCCTCACTAACGTCACGCCCGTGGTCCACTTCTCCCAATTTAATCATCTCCAATCACTGTATATGATTTTCTACATTCCAAGTCCATATTCACCTTTAGAATTTTACACAATTATTCAACAAATAATAATAATAAAATTCTAATAAATTTTCCTACCCCTTTTCTTTTCTTCTTCTTCTTCTTTTTCCTTCTTTTTCTCCTTTTACTTTTTCTTTTTCTTTTCTGGTCTAGACCAGTTCAGCCGGTCTAGCAACTATTGGCTAGTTCAGCCATCGTCAGTCGGTTCACTCATAAAAATTATGCAGAATTAAATCATGCAATCTAGATATCCTTACAGGCTACATATGCCTCTTTTACCTATTCTGGGTTAGCAACTTCCTCACTAACGTCACGCCCGTGGTCCACTTCTCCCAATTTAATCATCTCCAATCACTGTATATGATTTTCTACATTCCAAGTCCATATTCACCTTTAGAATTTTACACAATTATTCAACAAATAATAATAATAAAATTCTAATAAATTTTCCTACCCCTTTTCTTTTCTTCTTCTTCTTCTTTTTCCTTCTTTTTCTCCTTTTACTTTTTCTTTTTCTTTTCTGGTCTAGACCAGTTCAGCCGGTCTAGCAACTATTGGCTAGTTCAGCCATCGTCAGTCGGTTCACCGTCAGTTCGGCCTCTCCATAGCTGGCCAAGGTTATGCTGAAACCGTTTCTATCCTTCTTTCCTCCCGATCGACGGCTACGGCAGCGACGGCGGATCTGGAGGCAGCAGGTTTGGTTCCTTTCTCCCTTTTTTTTTCTTTTTCTCTTTTCTCTTTCCCCTTTCACCGTCGGCTATTCCTTTCACCTTGGTTTACCTTCGCCGACGACGAAGGTGGTGTGATGGTGCCCAAATCAGCCGACACTTGCCTCTTTCCTTTTTCCTTTCATCTTCCGATTCGCTTCGCTCCTTTCTCTTTTCTTTTCGTCGCCAGCCAGCTCTCTCTTCCTTTTCTTGGCTCGTCAGTGACCTCTCTCCTCCTTCCTCTCGCCGACAAGGTCGGCTGCTGTGGTGGGTTTCTCCTCTGTTGTAACAGAGGAGAAAAACGGGGAATCGGGTTGTATCCCGATTCCCGTTTCTGTTTTAATTTTTTTTCTTATATATATTTATATTTATAACTATATATAAATACACTATATAATTATATTTATATATATAAATATACTATATTTCCATATATATATATAGATATATATTTTGTATTAATAATTTATATATATTGTAGACACCAATTTTTATCTGGAACTAAATAATACGGAATTATGAATCTTGAGTCACTTGACGTGTATTCTGAAAATTGAAAATGGATTAAACCCATGTTTGAATAATTGATTTTATGTTGTCATTTTTATTCTATTTTATTTTATTTTTTATTTATTCTTATTTGTTTGTTTTTGTTATTTATTTTATTTTATTTTTTTATTTATTTATTTTTTCTTCTCTTTCTCTTCTCTTTCTTTTTCTTCTTTTCAATTTTCCTTGATATTTTATTTTTATTTATTATTATTGTTATTTTTATTATTTTTTATTTTATTTTCTTTATTATTATTATTATTTATTTTTTTATTATTTATTATTTTATTATTTTATCTTATTTTATTTTATTTATTTATTTTTTTCTTCTTTTTTTTTCATTCTTTTTCTTTCTTTCTTTCTTTTTCCTTTTCTTTCTGTTTTATTTTATTATTTGTACATTTATTCTTTTTGACAAAAATTAAAAAAAAAAGTAAAAAAGAAACAAAACACAAAAACAAAAACCCTATTTTGGAAACTCTGATCGAAACCCCAAATTGAAACCCTTTGGAAACCCCGATCAAAACCCCAAACGAACCCTTAACCCAAATGAACCCTTAACCCTAAACAGATCGGAAACCTTAAACTCCAAACAGATATGAAACCCCAACAAAAAACGAAACCCCAATTCAAAAACCCTCAACCCCTGATCCAAAACCTTTAACCCCAAACCTACGAACCCTTAACCAATCTTTGATCCAAAACCTTAAACACAATCCAAACCCTAATCTGAATCCCCAAACCCTAATCTAATTCCCAAAACCCTAAATCCAACAAAGCCATCAAGACATAAAAGGAAAGATCTTATCTTTAAAATCTGCAAGGAAATCAAAATTAAACAATTTAGAATCAAACATTAAAGGTCGTATCATAACCGGATCTCAGATCCGAGGGTTGACTTTTCAAAAAACACTGAGGAGCCGTTTGGTATTAAGAATGTAAAGCGATAACACTGCAATTTAAAAGGATGTAATCATTTTACAGAGTTTGGTTGAAAAAATTGACTGCAAAATAAGATTACTGCTGCAATCACTTTACTGTCCAGATCTGCATTCTGATTGCAGCCCACACCCCTTGCAAAGTTACTTTGCAGGGATGTAAAATTTCTCAAACCCCAAAATAGCCTCTCCTTCTCTCTCAATCCACGTTTCTTCGTTATTTCTCTATTGTTTCTCTCTAGACAGTATTCTTTCTCTTTGGAATCACCATTCTCCTCATTCTTTCTCTCTCCTTCGCTCTGCGTTTTTGTTGCACCGATGGTCTATTAGTCCATTCGTTTCCTTTTGCTTTTCTATGTTTAAACGGTTCGGGTGGTGGGGTATGGAATTAAAAAGATTTATCATGATCCAGTTATTAATTGTGTTCTGCGTTTATTGAGGCTGATTAATGTTGCTGTAGATGTTGTTTCCTTCATTCTTTTCTTGGTCTCATTTGGTTTCAGAGCTAAGGACATTCGGTCAAATTTATCTAGTGCTTCTTAGGTGTTTGACGTAATGCCCCAAAAAGAGATGGTTCTGTGCTCGATTGTTTAGTTGGGTGTAATAGCGGCAGGCATTCCTTGTATGAATAACTTAACCTTTTGGCTGGAATTTACATACATTCAATAAAAATTGGCTTTTCAAAAAAAAAATCATTTTAGTTTTACTTTGCAAAGATCAAAAACAGAATGAAGAAACTTGAAAATTTAAGGAATCATTATATTCGCCTTTATAGTTCATTGCCTTGGACAAAGCCTTTATTTTTGCCAGTGTTCTTTGAGAATAGGATTTGTTATGTTTGAAGAGTGGCTTTCAGTTGGTTTATGTTCAAATGAGATTGATGAACAAAATCTCCCAAATTAGAATTCAACAAATGGAATATCAAATTAATGTTCAAATCCATATTAGAACACATTTACTATAATAATAATTACATTATTAGCATTTTAATATAATGATTACATCATTAACATATCTTTCATTAGAATATAATAATTAAAATAGAATAATAATAATTACATATCCTTAACTACTAAATTATTTTTTATATTTTTGTTTTTACGAACAAAATTTATAAAATAATATGTATCTTTTAAAATATATTACAAATGACGAATAAATCTTTTAAAATATTTTAATATAATAATTAAAATTTAATTTAATAATAATTTATATAAAAATAATAAAATGTTAAAATGATTTTTATAATAAAATCAAATATTAAATTAATAATAAATTTATTATTATAAATACAATAATTATAATATTAAAGATTATTTGATATCATATATTATGGTGTTTTTTAATTAATTTAGTTTAATAATTGAATTAAAAAGATTCAATATTTATTTTGCTGGTTATACATAATCGATATAATTGTATAATAAATAATAATTATTTTTAAAATTTTAAAATTTTTAATTAAAAAAGTCTATCAATTTTTTATTTATTTTTAAATAATAATCATATAATTATAATTCGAGTTTTTTCAAGTTATAAATTCGATTTTTTTCGGGTTTCGGATCGGATTGGTCTCAGTTTTGAATCGTGTCGGGTTTGGGTTTTTTTTATTTCAGGTTTTTTCAGTTTCAGGCTTTTTCGGTTTCGGGTAGTTGACTTTTTTGGTCAATTCGGGTTAGTCCCAGTTCGGTCTCAAGCGGATTTAGGCAGGTTTTTGGCCTCGGGCTAACTTTTGTCACTTTTACTTAGAACAATATAGTACAAATGTGGATCAAGATGCCCTCAGTACGAAGCTATGTCAAGAAAATATCTTAACTTATAATTTTTCATTATTATATAAATTAATGTTAGTATTTTTTTTTCCTTTTGCGTTTGAAAATGAAAAAAAAACAAAGCATGTCTTGAAAACAAAAATTTTTCTATTTTCAAAAAATCATGTATGAGATAAGTAATTTTGTATAAAATAATATTTTTAATAAATTAAAAATTATTAAATTATTTTATATCAAATAAAAATTTTATTATTAAAAATAAAAATTATTTTTATGTATATTTTAATTTTATTTATTTAAGATTTAAAATTTTAATTTAAAATTTTATATTAAAATAATGTATTAAAAATTTTAAGTAATAAAAATTAATGATTATATATCATAAATATAAAATAATATTTATTTATAATTCATATATTAATAAATTATAAATTTCAAAATTAAAAATAATTATATAAAAAAAGTGTGGGATGGGATGGCATGCAAAAGAGTGCCCCATGAAAGTCGAACAGCATATAGCAAGGCAGGTGGGATACGCCCCAATTGCACAGCACTGGGCCTAAGTTGGCGATTGGTGTGAAACTGTGACTTACGGAATTAAAAATAAATAAATAAATTAGACGGTCCGGTTGAGTG
This sequence comes from Heritiera fomes, assembly GCA_032173925.1. Taxonomy (NCBI): domain Eukaryota; kingdom Viridiplantae; phylum Streptophyta; class Magnoliopsida; order Malvales; family Malvaceae; genus Heritiera; species Heritiera fomes. The sequence goes on along the minus strand of JAPDPM010000001.1, from coordinate 17,712,557 downwards.
GGTTTATCGAGCCGGCATGCCCATTAATTTCTTGTAATGCAAAGTCATCTACAAAACAGAAAGTCTTCTCCCTGATCGGCCAGTGGGAATTAGCTACAGTGCAAAGAAATGGAAATTCAATCGGTTTCAGCACCAGCTGTAATTGTTGACCAAAAAATTGATTTACTTAGGTTCCCCTGAAATAAACGGTCTTCAAACGCTGTACTACAGATGAGCAAAAGAAAAATGCACTTCAACGATGACTTTTTGAATCAGCAAGGTTGGAGAAAGAAAAATTGTCTGTTTAAATAATGATAAAGATTTTATTTCAATCATTTTCAACTGCATCGTGCACCCTACGGTGCAATCAAATCAAGATTAGTCCCCCCTCCACACTAGTGGGGGACTGGAGAGAGAGGGTCCAATATCACATTTCATTTTATTGATAAAATAAAAAGGGCCTCACAGATTGAAAATCATATTAAACTAATGTAGTAAAAAATTTAAGTAATAAAAATTAAAGATTATATATCATAAATATAAAATAATAATTATTTATAATTCATATATTAATAAATTATAAATTTAAAAATTAAAAATGATTATATAAAAAAACCAAAATAAAAGAAAAAGGTTTGGGATGGGATGCAAAAGGGTACCCCATGTAAGTCGAACAGCATATAGCAATGCACCGCACTAGGCCTATGTAGACGAGTAGTGTGAAACAGTTAGTTGCCAAATAATAATAATAATAATAATAATAATAATAATATAGCAAAAGAAATTAAACGGTCCAGTTGAGTGGCTTTATCAAACCAGGCTCATTAATCTTACATATATATATATATGCACGCAAGCCAAAGTAATTGATTAAAAAGTAAAATATTTTATGTAAATTGTTTATATGTTTGACACGTGATAGTTATTACATTAAAATAATAATTACTTTCTTTAAAATTTCAAAAAAAATAAAATTCTCTCCATGTATACAAATAAGGGCACTTTGATAGTGGCGGTTATGAAATATGCCCTTATTTGTATGTATTTCATGGCACAAATTTATAAGCTAGTAATTATAAAGCATTTAACATCACTTTTCCAAGTTAAAACTCTAATTTTTCTTATAAAAAAAAACCTTTTGATTTTCTAACTTTCCTAATTTCCTTTTACCCAAAAAAACCTAATTCTCTCAAGTTTTCTCTCCACTTTCACGATCTCCATTGCTGAGCTCTGTCTCCTCTCTTCATCTCCATTACCCACATGTAACACCACATTCACTCATTACTCACTCACAGTCATATTTCCATCGCCTAATTTTCATCGTTCTCCACGTCGCCTAATTTCCACATTCAGAGTCATCTCTCCATTGCCTAAGTTGTCGATGACTACTACGACGTCAGTGATTTCGAGCACGACAATCCCTTCGTCGAACCTGAACCTCAGAGAGACGTCGCTGAATTTGACTCCTTCGACTCCCACTTTGAAGACGATTTTGAAGCAGTACGATTTAAAAAAAAAATCTTTCACGATTATGCCTGATTTTCACGTCTTAGATACTAGAATCTTAATTGACATTTTTTTTGCTTTACTGTTTCTGGTTATTTGGAAACAGAATAACCCGAAAACGGATACATCAGCTGTGAAAGCTAGAAATGGAAAAGATATACAAGCAATTCCTTGGGAGAGGCTTAATTTCACTAGAGATAGGTATCGTGAGACGAGATTGAGACAATACAAGAACTACAAGAACATCTCTGGTTCTCGCGAAGAGTTGGTAAAGGTCAGTTTCTGTATATTTTGCAAAAAATCTACACCTAGCAAACATAATAGAACAAGCTGTTTATTTGTCATAAGCTGTGTGTCAAGTGCATGGAGTTGTTTGCTAAAGTTTTGTGCAAATAATTAAATATCCATGTTGTGTTGGTAGTGTTGGGAAAAATATCCCTCAAACCAAACACCCGCAAAAATAGAGGAAAGTAAAAACAAACACAATAATTTTTAGTGTGGATTGGCCCAACCAATTTGGCTTACAACCACCCAACTAATCTAATCAATCAAAACAATTACAACTGTGTAATTTTTAGAATAGAAAAATTGCAAACTCCTTAAAAACCCAACCATGCAATTTTTAGAGAGAAAAATTGCAAACTCCTAACAAAGATCCTAAAGCCCAACTACAGCCTTTAATAGCCCAAACCCTAGTTATTCTATCGGTGTTTACAATTTTTTGTGATATTTTACAAACAAGCCTGACACTTTATTTATAAGGGAATAGCCTTTATAACTTCTCCTATACTTTCGATGTGAGATTCAAAGCAAACCCCAACAGGTAGGATTGCTTGCAAGTAGAGAATGGAAAGGCCTTCTATGACTTTCAGTTTAACACAAGGCTTGTTAAATCGACGATTGTCCACTTTCAGGTACAGATTTTGCTATTACCTTCATCTTTACTTTGGATTGCTTACGATTCTCTCTCTCTTTTAAGGTAGATGCATTTTATTTTTTATATTTCATCATGGGTTCACATGTTCAACATTTAGAGCACATATCAATTCAGATACATTCTACGCATAACTTTTTTTTGTTTGTTTTATTAAAGTCGTGATATCTTGAATCTTTAAATTTAAATTGAGTTGATTTTTGTAGTTATTGCCGCTCGCTGTCGTTGAGTTTTCCATAGTTTTCTTCATCATCGTCACTTTGGTCTTGGTGATCCTTGTAGTCATCCTTTGCAAATGGTTTGAACTTCAATTATCTGCACATCATAAGTTTTGTTGTCTTGTAGGTCTTGTTGTCATATTATAACGTTTTATACATTTTATTTTATTCGATTACTGCTCTGTGCTTGAACCTGTTATTGGAAGGTATGGAGTCTAAACTTCTCCGTGAGACCTTAGGCTTCAGTAGTTTTTTTCTCTCTTTTGTTATAGAGGTAAATTATATGGTTTTATAGTTAACTCGTCTGCGGCCTTATATTTTAGAGTGATAAGTTCTTGAGTTTTGAGTAGGGTCAACGATGTAGTATTTTAATTCCAATTTGACTTAATATTTTTTGGTCAAATTTATCTTGTTCTTCTTTAGTTTCAAATTTTTAAATGTAACCCCATTTGAATCATCAAGATGGGGTTTATATTCACATGAATCCTTTTTGTGCAGATTTGTGAAGGATGCTTAAGCTTATACTTGCACATGATAACAGTTATATGAATTGTTAAAATTTAAAAGCAATACATGCAGAGGTACCATCCTTTTTACTGGTATTTATGCTTCGTGGCTGCGGTATGACTTGGGGTTTTGAAATTTTATCAAGAAATTATAGTCTTAGAACTTTACATTTGTATTTGTTCACAAACATGCATAGATTCATACACTATAAAAACTTGAACCATGCACTCGAACAGCCCACTCCTGCATATGCTTGTGCAAGCCAGTGCTTCAATACCCGGCAACATGTGAAGCTCATGATTTTGATGAGTTTTGAACTATTTCCGAGATTGTCTTTTGTGACACTAGATGAGCCATCAATATAGAGTTGCCATAGGTTTTACATTAGCTTCACTCATCTGAGCAAGGTGATAAGACAGCCGCATCATACTTGTTAAGAATCTTGGTGTTGATTTATTTACTTGGTTGTCCTTTTATTTAGAGTTATTGGCATTTCTTTGGATTATGATGTTATCTTTGCATTATGTGGTTCAATTTTAAATTTTTCATGCAATTTTTTGGTCAGGAATATGGTTTATGTACATGACTTATTACTAGTGAAAATGTCATGCATGTATGTTTATGTACAGGACTTATTACTTGTAATTGCATGTCTGTCTTGCAAAATGAAGAATCTTTTGCAAAAGCTAGAATTATTTAGTAAACAAAATATATTAGTTTAATGGTTCTTAAAATTATATGATTAATTCTTCTAATAACTATTTTTCTTTGAGCCCCTCTCTATATGTGTATGTGCATGTGTTGCCTTTACCTTCTATATCTAGATTCAACTTGACATTTTAGTTACTTTGTATTTAAATAGCTATATATTTGTGGATAAAACCTAATCATTGTTAATTTATATATTTATAGGGTTTAGTGAAGAAGATTTTTCGCTTTCGAACTACTATTTTTCAAGGAGGTGGGACAGATCATTTCTTGTTCTCTGCTAGAGTAGTACCTGTGCAATGTAGCAGCACTGATTCAAGGCATACAAATGTTGCTTGTAGCCTGTAGGGAGGTCTAATATTGTTGCCTTTTTAGCTAAAATGGTGAATTTAGCTTTAATATTGGTAATGTTGTTGCTTGTTGGCTTCTGCAAATATATCTTTTATTTTGTTTGCTAATTCTTGTAACATTATCTACTTTTATTTTATAGAAATAAAGTTTTGTTCAATTTGGTGCTTTAGCTGTTAAATTTTAATATTTTGTTAAATTATAGTATATTGTATTTAAGCAGTCAAAAGCAAACATCACGATGCATCTTATTTTTTAAATTTAAAGTAATTTTAAAGCTTTATTTGATTAAAAAAAAAGAAAGAAGCTAGAACAAAAAACTTATTAATTTAATAATTAAGTTATACTAATAAAAATTTAAAATTTAAAATGAAATTCAATAAATATAAAATTTTAAATTTAAAACAACACTTTACTGGCACTTCAAAGTGCGGTAAAAGCTTTTAAATTTAAATTTAAATTTAATAAATATAAAAATTTTAAAATTTAAATGGGACTTTTACCAGCACTTTAAAGTGCCAGTTAAAGCATATTACTTTTAACAGCGTTTAAAAGCGCTAGGAAAAGTTATATCGAAATTTGCAAAACTTGTACCGGCGCCAGAATACATGACTGCCGGCAAACCTTTACCGGCATTCACCTAGCCGGCGGTCAACAAACCGCCAGTAAGGTTTTTACTGGCGGTTTATATGTCTTTTACCAGCACTTATAAGCGTCGGTAAAAGTCAATTTTCTTGTAATGATATGTGTGTGTGTGTGTGTGTGTATAAAATAAAAAATAAAATATTTTCAAAAAAAAACATCTATATAAATTAACATCAATATAGATAAAAAAATAATATATATTAATATAACAACATCTTACACAATATTAGATTACCAATTAATTTTTATTTAATTTTCTAAAGGATAACATCAATTTTTTAATATTTAATTTTTTTAATAAATACATAACATGTAATCATTTTGTTTACATTAATATTATAATATATATATATATATATATTAATATAACAATATAGATAAAAAAACATCTATATATATATTAACATCAATATAGATAAAAAAATAATATATATTAATATAACAATATCTTACACAATATTAGATTACCAATTAATTTTTATTTAATTTTCTACAAGCTAACATCATTTTGTTTATAATTTAAATCTTTTTTAATAAATACATAACATGTAATCATTTTGTTTACATTAATATTACAAAATATAATATCTATGTCTACAGTTTAACCAATTAAAATATTTTGATCATCTAAATGATAACATTTATTTGTTATTATGTAAAAATCTCTTCCTCTATATATATATATATATATATATATATATATATATATATATATATATATATATATATATATATATATATATATATAATACATAGCAAATTATTTTCCAAAAGTAAATTAGTATAGACAATGTAATAAAACATATATTAGTATAATAACATTTTGCGTATTATTAGATTGTTAATTTTTATTTAATATTACAAAGGCTAACATCATTTTTTTAATATTTGAACCTTTTTTTAATAAATACATAACCCGTAATCATTTTTTTTACATTAATATCACAAAATATAACATTTATATATATACAGCTTTTACCAATTAATTTTTTTCACCATTGTCTTTTATAATCTTATATAATCATATAAGAGCCAAAGCATTTGATTATAAGTAAAACATTTTATATGGATAGTTAAAGAATTCGACACGTGTAATATCCTAAAACAAAAAATATATTCCAAAAAAAAATCAAATATTGCCCCTAAAAGGGTAATCGGTGGCCACATGGTAGCCAATCGCCTATTTAGGAGATAAATTTCATAAAGTAGTAAACTACCTACAATTTTTAGAAATTAAAAAGAAAACAGTTTTTAAGTGAATATATCTACTTCATTTTTGAGATTTGTATGAAATTAGATTGATTTACAATATAAATATATACGTATATATTCTCTTGACTAGTTTTATAATATTTTTAACAAAATTTATTATTATATTTTGTATATATTAAAACTGATATTATTATTATTATTATTATTATCTAACAAACTAAAAAGATAAAAATATCCTCAATGCCTTTTAATATTTTTAAGACAATTTGGTAATTTTAGAGATAAATGTGTAATTTTGTTAAATATCTTTAGTAATTTTGTGGTATATTTATAAATGTGGTATAAAAAATAAAAATTAAAGTGCAAATAGAAATTCACATTTAAAAATCCGACTTGTTCCCAAAGATTTGGGAACTAGCTCATCCATAAAATGATATTTCGAAGGAAAGCAAAAAAAAAAAAATGGTAGCAATTCTTTTTTGTGTTTTTCAAAATCGTTTAACGATTAAGTCTCCGAACGAAATCATTATCATAACAACGTAGATCTATGGATGCTTCTGTAAGAATAGTGATAGCTATGAATGATATAAAAAAGTCAAGGTTCGAAGGAGACTTGGAAAAAGTAATTCGAAAAAATATTGCAGAACGGAAGTCGGAAGAACACATTATTTTAAATAAAAATGAGTGGTGGAGGAAAATTTATACTAACGACTTAATGTGAGATTATATATTAATTTATATAACCTACTCTAATATTACGATAAAAGTACTAATGATGATGATGACGACGATCCATATACCATTTAATATTATTAAAAACCTATATTTAAATATTTCTTTCACAATTTAGTAAGAGAAAAATATAAAATATAAAATTTTGGATTTATTTCTAATAATTTTACTCTTTTTTTTTTAAGATTTCAGTGAAAGTAAAATACAAAATGTTAAATATATTATTAATAATAATTAATTTTCAGAACTTCACTGGGGGCATGAACCAGGTCAAGGTGACTGCTCTTAGACATGAACCTGTCAGTCTCACTGAATCTAAAGATGGCTTACGCAAAGGCTTGCGTGTTGCAACAGAAGCGGCAGATGTCATGCATTTCAATAGTAGGCTCAATCTGATATTTTCACAAAAAAGTTACCAGAACATAAACCAAGACAAAAGCCACATTGTTACTTAGAGAGAATAACATAACCCTAAGTATGGTTTCGTGGAGTAATGTAAATATGTAACCAAAAAAAAAAAAAAAGTGGAGTAATGTAAATAAAGTTTCTCAAAAGAAAAAAGGTAATTTATTGATAAAGTGAACTACCGTGAGAGTGAGAGAGAGAGAGACCACACCTCTTTACCTCCAGTCACGTTTTATACAGCAGTAAAATTTTTTTTATGCACCATATATTGCATCAAAGGAACCTACTCGCACCGGAACTTAGATCCAATGTGATCCAGTGGTCCAAGGTTGTTGGATTATATATTTATTGCTTGGCTTTGCCTAAGTCAGTAAGCAGAGCAAAGACGAAACCATAATCTAATTTTGACCAATAACGAAAACATACTTTTCAAATCTGCCTTCTCCGTAATTTTTCTATCGACGGGGTATGCAGTTGACTGACAGCGCCGAAGTTCTTTCATAAGTTCAGCGGGGTGTTCTTGATTTCCTGCGCTCTCTCTTTACTCTTTCCATCGCTATACCTGGCTTTAAAGTTGAAACCCTTTCATTTTTCCTACGACTATTTTCATTGGGCTTTCCTGATATGGATGAAAATTTGAGAAGAGCTGCTCTGGAAGGAAATGTTAGTGATTTGTATAGATTAATAAAGAGGGATGGAAATGTTTTGAAACGCATCGGTGAGGTGGAGTTTATCGACACTCCATTGCATATAGCTGCAGCTGCAGGGTGCATCGATTTTGCAATGGAGATAATGAGCTTAAAGCCATCATTTGCTAGGGTGCTAAACCAAGAAGGCTTGAGCCCCATTCATCTTGCAGTGGAAAACGGACATAAAGAGCTGGTGCTACTTCTTTTGGAAAATAACAAAGATCTCGTCCGCGTCAAAGGCAAGAATGGTGAAACTCTTTTGCACTATGCAATTACCAGAGAACACAACCTTGATCTCTTAGCCAAATTTCTAGAGGCTTGTCCCGAATGCATTCGAGATGTGACAACTACGAACCAGACTGCTCTGCACATTGCCACGAGAAACAATGAATTAGAAGCTCTTAAACTTCTATGCAGGATACTTAGGAGGACTGACTATCGCGAGGATGTGGTGAATCAGAAAGACAGGAATGGCGATACCGTCTTGCACATAGCTGCTCGTGATAATCGTCACGAGGTTCTACTCCTCTGCTCTAATTAATTTTACTTTAGCTAGATAAATGGATTATTTTTAGATTGTATAATTTCGTCAAACTCTTAATTGAACAGATGCTCAAACTGCTATTGAAATGCAAAGCTGACAAACATGCGACCAATCTGGATGGTTCAACTGCGTTGGATGTTGCTCAGCGACGTAAAAACAAAGAAAGCATTAGAATTCTGCGTAGTTGCTTTATTCCAAGGGTTTCAACCTTCATAGAGAAATTGCAGAAACAATATTCCAAGTATGTGAGAAAAGCATCAGCAATTATTTTTCATGACATTGACAATATATCAATTGAGGGCCGCAATGCCTTACTAGTAATTCTAGGACTGCTTTTAACAGCAACCTACCAAGCCAGTCTTAGCCCGCCTGGTAGTGTTTGGCAGGGAGACAATTCCTCAAACACCACTGCCAGTCTTAGCCCGCCAGGTCGTGTTTATTACAAAGACAATTCTTCCAGTTTTAGACCGCCTGGTAGTGTTTGGCAGGGTCACAATTCATCAAACTCCACTCCACAACCGGGGAAATCAGTCATGAATCAAACTAATTTTCTTCTTTTCTACATTCCAACTTGTGCTGTCTTCGTAGTAACGTTTTTCCTAACATTGGGACTCCTTAAACCTTTTCCTAGTGGTTTCAGGACTGCTCTTCAAATACTCCTTGCATTTCTTGCTGTATGCTTCTATCAAGCAATCTTTTTCCTCGCTCCAACTCCTTCAGCAACCCTAGTTATCAATCTATTTTCAGTTTTGGTTGTCGTTTTAATGATGTTCATGTGTTGTGCTTACCGGGTGTCAAAACTTAGCGTTTTAATTATAGGATGGTGGTTATGCCCCGCATCTCAGCTGCTTCAAGGTTATCTTGCAGTGAGCATATTTGTAGGATGTTTGTTAATCCCTTTTCTACATGGTGAATTCTGGAAAGGAACCGCTTTAATAGGATATTGTTTACTCTTTGTTTATAATTATCAAATCATGGGGACAAGAATAGCCATTTTTGTCCTAGGATGCTGGTTATTCCTTAGTCTTTGTCGATTTTGCTTAAACTGGTGCAATCGACATTTGTAATGCCTCAACAGTCAAACGATGTGCCATGTCCATGTCCCCTGCATATGGATATTGGATGCATATATAGCGTTGAAGGATGGTCACTGATATTTCATTTGGCTCGAATCTAATGTCTCTTCTGCTTTTACCACTTGAGCTGCCCATGTGGCGGATGGGAATTGTTTCTTCTTATTTCCAATAGGTTTTTCACTTAGTTCTATTTGTATTCTGTAGCACGTGTCAACGTATCACTTTTTTCTTTTTTCTTTCTTTTTATTATGTTTAATTTGTATGAGTTTTTTCACTGTATAATTTGCCTACATGTATAAATAGTAAATAAAATTTGTGTTAATTATCCGCCTTATGCGTTTTTATTACTTTTTTCTTTCAAAAGAATTTTTTTTATAAAATTAGCTTAACAGATCTGAGGGATGAGAATAAATTTTCAACTTAATTAATACAACAGATCATTGGTTAATTTATTCCAAATATAGTGTTGGGTGAAAAAAAAAGTCTTTTTAATTTGATTATTTGATTATCCAATCAATTTAGTTTCCTTGGGAGACCAAAAAGAATTTGAAAACATGAAGATTGCAAAATTTTCATACCTAGTTTGTAAGTAAATGAAAGAATTAAATAATCTAAGTATAGAGATGTATCTATTGGTATTTATGCACATTAGTATAAATATAGGTACAAGTAATATATATATATATATATATATATATATATATATATATATATTAGAAAGGATAATTATATATTCTATCTTAGGACTAAAATATATATATGTATAGAAATAAATATTTATAAATATATATCTTTTTTTTAGATTAAGAAATATACAAAATATATGGAGATATTTCTTATAGTATAACTATTTTACATTAGAATACAAGAATATTAATATAAAAAAATTATAGTATATTGCAAGTATATAAGTATAAATAAATAAAATAAAAGATAAAAAATTAATTAAATTACACTCGGTTTGGTGGGAAAACTCCCACCAAACCCGACAACTCTGCCTCAAAATCAGAATTGCCATGCCTACACTTCTCTCTTGTCTCTTAACCCTTATCCTTCCTGTCTCACATTCATTTAAAATAAAAGAAAAGAAGGAAAGTGAAAGGGAGAGAACCCGAAAATGGAAGGAAGAGATAGATTAAAAAGAGATATGAGTGAGAACAGAGAAACAACAAAAAAAAGTAGAGTTGAAGCAAGGTAGCTTCTATGAAGGAAAAAGAAGGTTATAACACCCTCGAAAGCTAGGATTTTCGAGCTAATTTTTCCTTTACATACTATTTTTGTCACTTGCTCAGTGTGGCTAAAACCTAACAAGCAGATTACTACTTGTTTATTTGTTTAAGACTAATTGTCTAAGATCCCATTCAGTTACTTCGTAATGCGTGCCAAAATCAGAACTGAGAAACTCTGTCTCTTTATATATACTTATTGTCCAACCACGCTCTGTAACACAATAATAATTCCAACGTATGGCACAATAACCATCTCAAGAAACCATCCAGAGTATCACATTTTCATCATGATATACTAGCAAGATACTATTCATTACAAGGTGCAATTATATATAATTCTCGATACAGTCTTAATACTTACATCCCGATCCATGTACATTGTGTATATTGAAAAGAATCTTATCCTCAAACAAAAGCAAATGAAAGGTTATACCTCAATATAAAAAGTAGTAACTTAGCAGCACGAAAGTCAAGTTCTAGTGTAGCACTCTCGCACTCGAGTCTATCTGAAGTAACCTGTGAGGTGGAAAAGGGGGGGGGGGGGGTGAGCTAATGCTCAGTAAGCAAATATACGCTAAGTGATGCTAAGCTCCTACTACGCTCTATGCATTTTTTTACATGAACAAATGCACAAAAACTCATGTTTCAATGTGGTTTACTAAAAAAAGTGCAATATCGGTATACTTTTGTTTATAAGATATAAACATTTATACTGAATAGTTCCAAACATATTAGTGCTCACACGTATATAAAATCGAGATACAATAGAAATAGAAATGATACATTCATTCGTTTTCGTAACAGTATTGAAATACACATTCAAAGGTATTTTCATTTGACAAGCATTAACTCGTGAGACTCGGTAATGTAATTGGGATCTTTGGAAATATAACTATTAGCTTTAAATTGCCATATATATTTTGAAATGACAAAAACTTAAGTAAGCTTCAATGTTTTAATTCATATTGTAAATTTGCCTTATCACACATGATTTTCTCAATCCATTTTCAAGTGGTTATATCAAACATTAAGACCATAATTTAATGATACATCTTTATTGGTCTTAATACTTTATAAATGTTTTGAATATTTTAGAAAATCACTTGATGAATTTTTGGACTATGTTTTCATTTGAGAAAGTCAAGAAAAACTCCCACAAAAGAGCCAAAATGTTTTGGGTTAGATTAGGATCAAAGGCCACATCATTTCTAACTCAAAAAGTGCAGGAAATCACATTCTGGAAGCATGGGATCGATCCCCTAAGAGAAGGGATCAATCCCTTTATGACAGAATACCCCGGAGGCCTAGAATGAAGCATGGGATCGATCCCTTTTGCAAAAGGATCGATCCCTTTTCATCAGAAAGTCCCCAATGGCTAGTTTCTGTGAGATACAATGGCTAGTTTCTGTTTTGGCTCCAACCAACGTCCACAAACCATCCAAGAGACTATAAATAGAGGCTTAGAAGCTGAAGCAACCAAGGGGAACTACTGAATCAACTCCAGTACTCATTTTCCTCAAATCCTCAAGCCTCAACAACAAATCAAGAGCTACAAAGTCTTCATCTTCCATCATTCACATATCTCTTGTATTGCTTAGCACAAATCTTGTATAGGCTTTTCTTTATGCCTAATTTCTGTAATCATTTGCCTACTTAGAGGCCTTATTTGATTGCAACATTTGTAAACCAATCCATTTCTTGTAAAAGGGGAGGTTTCTCTTTAGCCTAAGAAAAAGAGGGAGGTTTCTCTTTAGCCTAGAAAAAGAAGGAGAAGAGGTTTCTCTTGAGCCTAGAAAAAGCGAGAGGTTTCTCTTGAGCCTTGAAAAGTGGGAGTGTAACACAAATTCAAGTTAGTGAATTTGGGAAAATCCTTGGGAGCATCTCAAGGTAGAGGACGTAGGCAAGGTAGCCGAACCTCTATAAATCGATTGTGTAAATCTCTCTCTCCCTACTCTTTATTTACTTGAGATTATATTATGTTTATTGCATTGAACTTGGATTGCACGCTTGCCTAGCTTAGAGAACTTAGAAAATAATCAAATAGGCTAGAGAATTTAGAAGAATCGCAAAACGAGCTTAAGGGTAGTTAAAAACCAATTCACCCCCCCTCTCGGTATAGCCTATAAAGCCAACAATAACCAATAAGCTTTATACGAAAGCATCCACTGTGACTAGCAATGGTCACTGTTCTATACTAAGGCTCTATCCATGATCATGAATCATCCTAGCACTAGTGATCATCTAGTAGTTGAGGTACATGTCGCGACTAGTTGTCGGACAATCTACGTAATTACCGCTACCCATTGCCACACAGGCTTAATAATTGCCACATAGGCATAATAAATGCCATACAGGCAAGTTATGTGCCATAAAAGCATAGAGTGCCACACGGCATAAAGTGTCACACAAACTAGGTAAGTGCCACACAGGCATGATAAATGCCACATAGGCATAGAGTGCCATATAGGCATAAGGGGCCACATAGGCAAGGCAAATGCCACACAAGCATCACATAGCGCCCCATGTCTCATATGTCAAAATCCGTACAAAGATAGCTTTTACAACTTGATTTGAATAATGAAAGCATGAATCATTTTAAACACTTATAGTTTTGAAACCTCATTGTACAAAATCATGCTTAAAAACCATTATCTCAATGATAAGTAACGATGCTTGAAATGTATGAGGTTTTAAAGGCATTTTATAAATCTAAATTAATACATGAAATTTACTTAAATGATTTCTGACGAAATTCCGGTATTATGACGGCATGGGTAGAACACTACCCAGCGTCATATAACCACAACCAAACACCTATAGAAAATCAATCAAGTAGTATATATTTTATACACCAATCCAACACAATTCCAAATCTCAAACATTATACACTTTAAGCTCAATCCAACATATTCTAAAATTCAAACAAAATACATTTAAACCAATGAATGTTAAATAACATTAACTTATACATGCATAAACATAAAGGAATAACAAGTATTTAACATATATTCTCTTACCTCGTCATGTCAAGCTTAATGCTTAGCAATATCGTAGTTTCCCCCTTCAGAAATCTTCAACTCAAACTCTTTGCCAATATTACTCAAGATTCTGACATAAGCCTTGGAAATCCTTCCCTTTTCTTACAAAATTCCTTTTCCTTGATTTTTTTCTCACTAAAATCACCACATCAAAATTGCATTTATCATACTTTAACAAACATAAGTACATAAAACCCTTATATCATATACATTAAATTTAGACCAAAGCATGGACCCTTACTTCCACTTTAGTCATAATTTAGAAAACTTCTTCTTTATTATTTTTCTACAAACCATTACCAATCCATACTTAATATCACTCTCTTTACGTACAAAATAAATGTCTCAATTCACCACAATTCCAAATGCTCCTTGTGATTATATAGAATATATATATATATATATATATATATATTATGCCTAGAGAAATAAGAATGTTAACATTTAAACTTGGATTGCAACAATAACTCGTGTCATTTGGCAATAAGACACCAATGTTAATCCCATTTGTTACTTATCTATTCTTCCTTAAAATAAAATTGAATTAAATCTATATACATATACAATTCTCAATGAACAAGTTAATATACTTCTTATATGCCATTCTCTAAGCAATGATATCATTAAACTTAATTACTAACCAAATTATTCATGTACATATTAGAACAACACCAACAAACAATTATGTAAATTATTCACAATAAGCTTACCCCTCATTATAGTTACTTTATCATGCTCACTAACAAAGTGGCACTAACCACATATGTGTAGATCAATTACTCATATTCATTTTTTTATCATTTTATACACCTTTCCAAGATTCACAACACAATCAATACTCCATCAATATGACACACATCTTATTACACAATATAAACATAACATCAATTTGTATATAAATTCTTACCATTGAATTACCATGTTAACTGAACCTTTACTCCGCATTTTTCCTCAATGGTTACACAAATCCCTCAATCTCCAAGAATGCCAAACCTCCTCTCTAGATTTCCTTAATGATTATTAAATCGTTCCCTTAAAATCAGTCAAGAATGCTTCTCAGCCCTTAATTCAGTCACAAAACCCACTGCTTCGTTGTAACAGCCCGTTACCACATTTTTCACGTATTTCTTTACAACTTTTCCGGTTGGGCTGTCTGCGATGCCATTAAAACTCAACAGTGATAATAATAAATGATAAACATTTATTTAACAAATATGGAATATGAAATTCTTTTCATTATTCCTTACATTTGACATCCCATATTGTTCTTGTTTCAATAAAGTAGTACTGTATACTTATGTCTGAAATGTAAAAAAGAAGCGACTGTACCCATCATAATTAGCATCATTTGCCCCAGCGCTTATCACGTAGCTATATCCATTTTGGGATATGGTTCTCTAACTCCATGTCTTTCTATCTATGGAGTTAAAACAAAGGGGTGAGTGAATCACGCGCTGAGTAAAGGAGACATATGCTGCTTTATAAAACCAAAACTATATACCACAACATATTTATTTTTCCTAAAATCATATCAAATAGGAAAACAGTGGATATAGAAATCAACAATCTCAATACACCATTCAACTCACTAGCTTAACAGTTTACTTTAAAATGAAGTATGTAGTAATTAGGATTCAATAAATCTTCTCAGCAAATAGAAATCAGTAAGTTGAGACTGGGCAACACCCTATAAATAAATTATGCTTTCATCGTTCCCTCTCCCCCTCCGAGAACAGAATTATCATCCGCTTTTGGGGTGCACCCGTAGGTCGTCGCCCCTCACGGCTAACTCAGCTAGATCTATGACCATAATCTATAGGTGGTCCTCGGGTCCACTTGCCAAGTGACCTCGAGACCGCTGATGACTTGGCGGGTCCATCAACCTCAAACTCATAATAATGCATGAAACTAGGGGCCTAAAGTCTCAAAATTAAGTTATATCTCATGAAAAACCTTTAAGGAATTATTTCATAATTTCATCATTTTCTCAAAATGATTTTCTGTCCAAAAAGGTTTTAAAAACAGTCTACAATCTCACCAAATTTCGTGTGAGAAAGGCACGGGTTAAACTGGCTCGCCCATGGCTAGTTCGCCCATGGTCAACTCGCCCATAGTCAACTCACCCATAGTCAATTCACCTCAAAAAAAGTTTTATATTTCCTATTTACAAAGATAATAAAAACAGCCCATTTTTTGTGTGAGAAAATAAGGCTAAAATCTGCTCGCCCATGGTCAGCTCGCCATTACGGCTTGCCCATGGCAGCTCGCCTAGTGCGGTGAACTAGTATTCGCCCACCAACATTAGCATTTAAAAACAACTTAAACTGGCTCGCCCATAGCGGCTAGCCCATTCTGGCATTGGCCATGGTCAACTCGCCCAAGGCGGCACTCCCATGGCCAACTCGCCCATAATTTTCTTAACAAAGGGGTCGTTCGCCCCAAAACAACATAAAGGGTTTGCCTATATTGACTCGCCTGCCTTTTACCAGTTCGCCCAAATCAACGTAAGGGACGATTTATAGCTCGCCCAAGATCAAAACAATTTATCAAATCATGCATGTCATAAACCAAAATATTTCTCAATATTTTCATAATATTTTACTCCACAGGACATGCATTTTACTTCACATACAACTCCCTTACCTGGTCCAATGAAGCCTTGCTTCCTACTCACCTTCCTGATCGCATTTACCGAGTCCATAATTCCGAATTGCAAAATAATTTATAAATTCCATTAATATTTTCTTTATATATCTTTCCATCACTTGGGCGAGACTTGAGATAAATCAACCAGCTGGCCCACAGACATCCTACTAGCTCGCCCAACAAAGCTCTTAGTAGCTCGCCTAACCGAGCTCGCCATTCATTAAATGGCTTACACATGGTTGCTTGCCCAACATTCTCGCCATTCATATATTGTCTAATTAGTGGGAGTTCGCCTACAATTCAACTCGCCATTACCTAATGTACGTGAGTTCTCCATACACGGATTTCTATTCAGAGATGGGCTCACCCATGAATTAAACTAATGTTGGGCGACCTCGCCCATTTGAACAAGAACTTTAACTTGGTGAGTTCTTTATTTCCTACTCGTCTCATTGGCGGTTACTAACATTCAGCATGGGCGATCACCATAGTCGCCATTCTCATCACTCTTACACCATTTCCATTACTTTCCTTATTCATTCTCGATTATTTTCCCATCATCCTACTACAATTTCAACCCAGTTTCATTTTATTCTTCATCTACTTCAAGATATGAATTTATTCTATTTCTATGATCCAATAAGAATAAATCAAAAGCAAGACTATAATCACGCTTCTTATGCTTGAAATCATAGAAATATATCATTCAATCTCAAGAAACCATTAAATCTCACCTTAATCAACTGTACCTTCAGAATAGAACACTTTCTGTCTCATGTTGGCCTTACTTTGCTTATTCTTTTAGCTCATCAACGATAGAGGAAAGGTTTTGCAAGCAAGTTTATATGTTTAGCCAACTTAAGAGTGAAGTTTAATAAATCAAGCATGGCAAAAATGGAAGGAACCGAACATGAACTTGCAACAACAAAGAATCGGTTTTCCATTCAATCTTGATATATATATATATATATATATATATATATATATATATAGCCATGCTATCCAAATCAAAATCTACCACCTGTGCCTTATTCTGCTTCTTCCATCATTTCACATTTTATCATGCATTAAAAATCAAAGAAAAACTGCAGCAAAAAGGAACGGCTATGGGAAGCTATTTTCTGCACTTTTTGACTTACTTCACTTTGGCATTAATTGTCTAAACCAATTTGTAGAGAAGAAGTAAATGGCGTGAAGTCCATAGCCTCTTTTCTTGACTTATTGCACCTTTGTCTTATTCCTCAACCAATAAGGTTAATTCCTTTATTGACTTTAACCTTTCTCTATTTATTGTCTTCAACCGTATGACTTACAAAGTCAATTTTGGCTGCAAAATGGTTTGAATTTATTTTTATTTTGTCCACAAGTGTTGATTCCAGTTCGCCTCCTCATCTTGAGACCTCAGCTTGCTCTCACTACATCAATTCCCCAATTTTTCATCTCGCCCATATTCTCATGCTCGCCCATTAATTCTTAACTTGCCACTTGGCATTAACGTTTGTCTTTACTCAATTATTGGCATCGTCACATGATCTTGATGCCAACTTAAGATTTGGCTATTACGAGCTGATTTCCTTCCTTTAGACGATCTCCTTGAGGTTTGACGATTACAACAATTGTTACATTATTGGCGATCATAGTGTATTACTCTACTCGCCCACTTTGCTATGATTCCCCACAAGTTAGCGATCAAAATTAGCATTTTAAATTTACTCAATCCATATGGGCGATCAGAAGCCCTCGCCCCATTCGGCTATCATCTAATTCAACATATCGTGGCGAACTCACCTATTCGCCAAGAAGGAAATAAAATCAACTCGCCATCATCCATTGGCGATCATCATCTTGCTCGCCCATTGGCGAGCTGTTCCATAGTACTCGCCCATAGAGTATTCCATAGAAATGGCTGCATTCACATCCTACGTTAAGGAGCTTTCACCCAAATGAAAATCAATATTCATTATTTACTTCATTTACATTATCAAATTTTATGAAATTTGGGTCTACAGTAGTGTAGAATCAGGTCTTACATTTTCTCCCTACGTTAAGAAATTTGGTCTTCCAAATTTTATATGGACCTATTACTGAAAGAGCTCTGGATGCTTCTCACGTATAAGGCTATCTAACTCTCAAGTAGCCTCCCACTGCTAGAGCATGCAATCAAAGGATTAATCTTAGAGCACAACACCTTATCACAACACTTTATCCTTCCTATCCAAAATCCGTACCAATTTCTCAACGTAACTCTTGTCCTCTCTAATCTCTAGGACTCATGTCAAATCACGTGAGAAGAATATGGATAGTACTTTCTCATCATCGAGACATGAAATACGTTATGCACTCCTGACAACTTTGGAGGTAGTGCACATTTCTCACACGATCTAAGATCTCCTACGGTCCAATGCGTCAGAGACTCCATTTTCCTCTCATTATGTCTCTAAATGGTGAGACCTTATATACATAATCTCTTGTATATCTCAAGAAGCCTGTTCGACCAAGTCGAAAATAATTCTCGGTCTCCTATTTTCTTATGCTATCGTGGATTATATCGTCTGCTAAATAAACCTTTTAAGGTGCTATGCCTATACTCTCCTTTGGCCATTATCATAAGCAAACTCTGCCAGGGTAAAGGATTATCCCAGGAGCATATAAAATCAACTGCACACGCTCACACTATATCCTCGAGCGTCCATATCATACGCTCGGACTGTCCATCAATCTACGGATAAACTGCGGTGCAAAACTCAATCAGGATCCCATAGTTTCCCGTAATCTCTCTCAACATTGAGATACGAAGCGGGACTCCCTATCAAATGTAATGCTGACTGAAACATTGTATACCCTCATCATTTCCCTGACTCATATAACTCAGCCAAGGTACTAATTAGCTCAATAAATTCCAAAATCAAGGAATAAGCAGACTCAGTCAATATATCCATAACTATCCAGATAGCACTATACCCTTTTGTGGAAAATTCAAATTTTTTTCCACTTACTTCAGGAAGTACCATTAATATAGGTATTTTTATTCCTTATCACATTTTCAACTTTTAGTTAATCTCGTCTCTAAGATGAGACCACTAGTATCTCTTTATGCTCCATATTGTCTTTAAGAGTCCTGCCTGTCTCTTCAGGTCATCAACAGTCATTCCTTTGGTGCTCTTCCGCGCCCCAGGTTTACTCTTTCAAGTGAGTCGGCGACCACATAGTTCGTCCACACCTCACAACATATTATCCGCTGTTAGGTGATCACCCAACTCGTGGGTCACCATCCCGGATTTTATTCAAGGGTCTTAAAGAACTCAGGCTTCCTTTCTCAAAATCAATTTACACTCCCTGAAATCTTTTATCATCCTTGGGAGTTAGCAAATTTTCACTTCTTTTTACACAATAACTCATTTATACCACTTATCATCTCAGTCGATGCAAAGTCAATAATAATTTGGTGACTATTCTTTAGATAGTTTTAATCAATCGTATGTAATTGCCCCAGTAGTCTCTTAAATATGACGCACTTGTTCTCAATATATCCTGGAGCGTCCACACAATACGCTCGGATATCTATGGCAGTGCTAACAGTAAAATTTGGAATCCCAAAGCCTCTTGCTATTCTTTCAAAGCATATGACAATTCAGGGATCCCTATCACATATACTCACTCATTGGAACTTCACATACCTTTCCACTGTTTCACCAATATATATCGACTAAGGCACTCAAGACATCCCGAAACCTGATGATGGAGAAGTGAAATAATCTGGTTACTCAATCCATAATCACTTCTATAACCTTATGGTTCTTTCGGATTTTTTACCATCCCACTATGATTATTTCATGGTTAAACTATGACTGCCCTTCTTTTGCAGACCTTAACACTAACCATCGATTACGCCTCAGGTAATCATTTTTCTCGATAACTTCTTTTCATATCGAGTTATCATTTTATCTCTTATTCTCCTAGTACATGTAATGTCACTACTTGGAGAATATATTTAAGAGTATATTTTCCTCACATCAAATTTCTGGAATTTAATTTATTATTATTCAAATTTCATCACCACTTTACTTATACAATTTTATATTTCTAATATGTACATATATACACATATGTATATCCTTTTTCAGGATTGGTAGTACTTCTTGTATCTACTCCTCTGAGTATAACGATTTCATCTGTCCAAATTTGGCTTGTCATTAATTCCAGCCATAACCACATGATGATCAGACGAAGTAACATTTATTCATATACTTGGGAATTACCTCATAACTCGTGTTCCCTAGTCATCATATGACTTGTCTCTTAAGATATTTTCATTCTTTCATATTCATCACCACAATCGTTTTCCTACTTAATATAGTATTTTATCGTTACAATCTCGTAACCATTTCGAATACTATATTCATACATATCCATTCACTTTCACTTTCTCACAAGTATGTATCACATCAATAAGGTAGCAAATTTCACAAACTCCTCAACAACCCATTTATGTCATGCGAGTAAATCTCATAAATTTTATACCTTAATAACCACACTTTAATCTCACTTAGATAATAAGATCCTTTACTCAGACAATTTCAATGTCCCCTTAATCACTTGAGACCTCACGTCTCTAATGTACATAGTTCAATTAAAACTCATCTTCTCTGACTTAACATTAAGGTTTACCATTCCTAGAAGTTTGTGGCATTATTCAACGATATTGCTTATATCAATACATATATTCATTCTCTTTAAAATCTTCCTAGTTGGCTCTAGGCTCACATATAGGAAGGATACTACAGTCGGCTAGGGATCCAGATAGAATAAGGTAGGTATTTTAGAATACCATACTTGTTTCGGAACCTAGAAGCAACTGTAGAGAGTACTAATACCGTTGTTTTCAAAACGATAAAATTTTCGTTTTCACCAGTTATACCAAAACAGTTGATTTCTCTACTCATCAATCTCTTGAGTAATTTCTCAAGTTCTTCTGATTCTTTGGTAAGGGCTTACAAAAATTTTCATGTTGTGAATCAAGTTAACAATCTCTCGATTCCACATTACTCCAAAAGTTTACTTATAATATCATCCCGTAAATTCTAATTCACAAACTCATTTCATATTGGATGTCTCATTATTCACATCCAACAGATCCACTATGTATCCTCCAAACGCATATGTATAACTTTTCAAGTCATTTCACATGTATTTCACAATATTTCGGTTCTATGAATACGTATTTATTCTCCTAAAAACATAAGGAGTATATAGAACCAGTATTAACATTATCGATTTTTAAATCATTGCTCACACAATTCACCTTTTTGGTTCACACTCTATAAGTATATCACTTTTCATAATATTCAATCATCCCTATCCAATATAACCCATATTTTCACTTTAATTCGGACTGTAAAGTCCACAACAGGGCCGACTATCTTACGACCTCTCATAGCATATACCCTGGGTCACCTTACTCATCGAAATATAAATGGGCTCACAGTAGGGATCATCAAACGTGTAATATGTCCTTTACACCATCAAATACTATTTCACTATCAATCTATTTTAAATTAATTTAGTCATTTATGACTCAGAGAAAGCATTTCAATATAGGGGTATGTTCAGAAATTCCCCTTTAATTCTCTCTCTTCGATATACCTCCAAACATGCGATCTTAGGGCTTATGCACTAATATTACCCCTTTTTATTTCAATATCATCATTTCAGGATCTTAGTTCGATATGGACAGAGAAGTCCTGGTGGGGCCCTCACCGAGTTCCTCACTGTACCTTACCGAATAGATCTGACATTATGATGATAAGATCGCCTATTTCATGTAAAATTACCGGATTACCATATCTATTTGTAACACTTAATTCACTAACTTTCACCACATTTAAACACTTAACTCAATTCACAGTCACTTGACTACTCTATACATTCAGACTATACAGTACTACAGGGGATGTTAACCTTTTTCAACACTTTCCGTGCTAAAGGCATCAACAGACATCAGATTAACCAAGGCTCTGATACCATTAAATCTGTAATAGCCCGTTACCACATTTTTCACGTATTTCTTTACAACTTTTTCGGTTGGGCTGTCTGCGATGCCATTAAAACTCAACAGTGATAATAATAAATGATAAACATTTATTTAACAAATACGGAATATGAAATTATTTTCATTATTCCTTACATCTGACATCCCCTATTGTTCTTGTTTCAATAAAGTAGTACTGTATACTTATGTCTGAAATGTAAAAGAGAAGTGACTGTACCTGTCATAATTAGCATCATTTGCCCCAGCGCTTATCACGTAGCTATATCCATTTTGGGATATGGTTCTCTAACTCCGTGTCTTTCTATCTGTGGAGTTAAAACACAAGGGTGAGCGAATCACGCGCTCAGTAAATGAGACATATGCTGCTTTATAAAACCAAAACTATATACCACAACATATTTATTTTTCCTAAAATCATATCAAATAGGAAAACAGTGGATATAGAAATCAACAATCTCAATACACCATTCAACTCACTAGCTCAACAGTTTACTTTAAAATGTAGTATGCAGTAAATAGGATTCAATAAATCCTCTCAGCAAATAGAAATCAGTAAGTTGAGACTAGGCATCACCCTATAAATAAATCATGCTATCATCGTTCCCTCTCCCCCTCCGGGAACGGAATAATCATCCGCTTTTGGGGTGCACCCGTAGGCCATCGCCCCTCACAGCTAGATTTATGGTTATAATCTATAGGTGGTCCTCGGGTCCACTTGCCAAGTGACCTCGAGACCGCTGATGACTTGGCGGGTCCATCAGACTCATAACTCATAATAATGCATGAAACTAGGGGCCTAAAGTCTCAAAATCAAGTTATATCGCATGAAAAACCTTTAAGGAATTATTTCATAATTTCATCATTTTCTCAAAATGATTTTTTTTCCAAAAAGGTTTTAAAAACAGTCCGCAATCTCACCGAATTCCGTGTGAGAAAGGCACGGGTTAAACTGGCTCGCCCATGGCTAGTTCGCCCATGGTCAACTCACTTATAGTCAACTCACCCATTGTCAATTCACCTCAAAAAAAGTTTTATATTTCCTATTTACAATGATAATAAAAACAGCCCATTTTTCATGTGAGAAAATATGGCTAAAATCTACTTGTCCATGGTCAGCTCGCCATTACGGCTCGCCCATGGTAGCTCGCATAGTGCAGTGAACTAGTATTCGCCTGCCAACATTAGCATTTAAAAACAACATAAACTGGCTCACCCATAGCGGCTCGTCCATTCTGGCATTAGCCATGGTCAACTCGCCCAAGGCGGCACTCCCATGGCCAACTTGCCCATAATTTTCTTAACAAAGGGGTCGCTCGCCCCAAAACAACATAAAGGGTTCGCCTATATTGGCTCGCCCGCCTTTTACCAGTTCGCCCAAATCAACGTAGGGGTCGCTTTATAGCTCGCCCAAGATCAAAACAATTTATCAAATCATGCATGTCATAAACCAAAATATTTTTCAATATTTTCATAATATTTTACTCCACAGGACATGTATTTTACTTCACATACAACTCTCTTACCTGGTCCAGCGAAGCCTTGCTTCCTGCTCGCCTTCTTGATCGCATTTACCGAGTCCATAATTCCTGGCTGCAAAATAATTTATAAATTCCATTAATATTTTCTTTATATATCTTTCCATCACTTGGGCGAGACTTGAGATAAATCAACCAGCTCACCCACAGACATCCTACTAGCTCGTCTAACAGAGCTCTTAGTAGCTTGCCCAACCGAGCTCGCCATTCATTAAATGGCTTACACATGGGAGCTTGCCCAACATTCTCGCCATTCACATATTGTCTAATTAGTGGGAGTTCGCCCACAATTCAACTCGCCATTACCTAATGTACGTGAGTTCGTCATACACGGATTTCTATTCAGAGATGGGCTCATCCATGAATTAAACTAGTGTTGGGCGACCTCGCCCATTTGAACAAGAACTTTAACTTGGCGAGTTCTTTATTTCCTACTCGCCTCATTGGCGGTTACTAACATTCAGCATGGGTGATGACCATAATTGCCATTCTTATCACTCTTACAACATTTCCACTACTTTCCTTATTCATTCTCGATTATTTTCCCATCATCCTACTACAATTTCAACCCAGTTTCATTTTATTCTTCATCTACTTCAAGATATGAATTTATTCTATTTCTATGATCCAATAAGAATAAATCAAAAACAAGACTATAATCACGCTTCTTATGCTTGAAATCATAGAAATATATCATTCAATCTCAAGAAACCATTAAATCTCACCTTAATCAACTGTACCTTCAGAACAGAACACTTTCTGTCTCATGTTGGCCTTACTTTGCTTATTCCTTTAGCTCATCAACGATGGAGGAAAGGTTTTGCAAGCAGGTTTATGTGTTTAACCAACTTAAGGGTGAAGTTTAGTAAATCAAGCATGGCAAAAATGGAAGGAACCGAACATGAACTTGCAGCAACAAAGAATCGATTTTCCATTCAATCTTCATATATATATATATATTTATATATATAGCCATGCTATCCAAATCAAAATCTACCACCTGTGCCTTATTCTGCTTCTTCCATCATTTCACGTTTTATCATGCATTAAAAATCGAAGAAAAACTGCAGCAAAAAGGAACGGCTATGGGATGCTATTTTCTGCACGTTTTGACTTACTTCACTTTGCCATTAATTGTCTAAACCAATTTGTACAGAAGAAGTAAATGGCGTGAAGTCCATAGCCTCTTTTCTTGACTTATTACACCTTTGTCTTATTCCTCAACCAATAAGGTTAATTCCTTTATTGACTTTAACCTTTCTCTATTTATTGTCTTCAACCGTATGACTTACAAAGTCAGTTTTGGCTGCAAAATGGTTTGAATCTATTTTCATTTTGTCCACAAGTGTTGATTCCAGTTCGCCTCCTCATCTTGAGACCTCAGCTTGCTCTCACTACATCAATTAGCCAACTTTTCATCTCGCCCATATTCTCATGCTCGTCCATTAATTCTTAACTTGCCACTTGGCATTAACGTTTGTCTTTACTCAATTATTGGCATCGTCACATGATCTTGATGCCAACTTAAGATTTGGCTATTACGAGTTGATTTCCTTCCTTTAGGCGATCACCTTGAGGTTTGGCGATTACAACAATTGTTACATTGTTGGCGATCATAGTGTATTACCCTACTCGCCCACTTTGCTATGATTCCCCACAAGTTGGCGATCAAAATTAGCATTTTAAATTTACCCAATCCATATGGGCGATCTGAGGCCTTCACCCCATTCAACTATCATCTAATTCAATATATCGTGGCGAACTCACCTATTCACCAAGAAGGAAATAAAATCAACTCGCCATCATCCATTGGCGATCATCATCTTGCTCGCCCATTGGCGAGCTGTTCCATAGTACTCGCCCATAGAGTATTCCATAGAAATGGCTCCATTCACATCCTACGTTAAGGAGCTTTCACTCAAATGAAAATCAATATTCATTATTTACTTCATTTACATTATCAAATTTTATGAAATTTGGGTCTACAGTAGTGTAGAATCAGGTCTTACATTTGTCCCTATTTTCAGCTTACAAAGATCCCCTAATTCAGCAGCTGTTCATAGCTCCAAAACAGCCTCTTAAACTTTGCCTTTCTTAGCCCGTGACTGTCTCTCTTTCTGCCTCAACAAGCGTCATGATGTCCTCTGTTTTTAGCACCATTAATGCCCTAGAACAGCCCACAAATAGCTTCTTTACACTCCGCTATTACCATACCTATACACTGCAATTCAGCCTTGTTTCTATCCTGAAACCACCCCAAAGCACAGCCTTGTTATCACATCTGCGCAATAGTCCATGATAACTCCCAAGCTAGCACCGCTAGTAGCTTCTTGCGATACTTGTCTTGTAGTGATTTAGTCACTAATAGCCTCCTGTTCTGCCCTGCTTCACCCCGACAACAACCACAATTCAAACCCTGTTCAGAACCTCCAAGAACTCCCCTGTTCACATCAGTTACTTCCTTTTCAATTTTTAGATTTCATGCCAACTCCCTCTCTCATTAGCCTCCTAACAGCTCAACACCCAGCTATCATTTTTAGCACTGCCTCCAACCAAAAACCACACTAAATCAACCTTGTATAACAACTTAAAACCAACCAAGCCATTCCCTGCCTTAGTTCTTCTTGCCCATTTTGCTTCAGTTTATTTATTTATTTATTTTTTCGTCACTTTACCGATCTCCCCTAGTTTGGTTAGATCTGTTCTGACCAAATCTATGCCTAGTTCGATTGGCAACTAGTCTACCCTTTCCTCTTCTTTTGGCCACCGGTGCTTCGTTGGCTCCTCACGAGTTTGGCCGGATCAATCTCAACCACCCAGATCAACAGCCCCTGGTTTGACTAGCAACATCTCATTTCTCTTCCTCTTTCTTCTTTTCTTCTCTCTCTCCTTTCCTCTTTCTGTTCGCTGATGCAGCAAGGGCAGCGCCAGCTCGCGGTGATGTGCGGCAGTAGCAGGGTGCAGCTTCTCTTCTCCTTTCTCTCTTTCAAATTTTGACACCCACAATAGCGAGAAAATGTTGAAGCCGATGAAGCCAATCGGTTTCTACTTTATTTATTTATTTATTATATTGTGTGTGTGTATATATAAATATATATATATATATTTCTTTATAAACTTACTCATTTTCCCGTAATGTTATTAATTTACTAATATATATTATCTCATGTAAATTATTTAATAAAGTCTTAGTTAAGTAATAAGCCTATTAAATTAATAAGGTTAAGTTATATTTTATAACTTAAGTACCTTTTCCTTAGTAATTATTAAATACTGCAATTAACTATTTAAAATTAACTTAGTTAACTTAAATAAATTTGCAAAACTAGATTCCATTTCTCAAGTGAGGGGATTTAAAATTAAATTCTCTTATTCATCATACTTGATTCCTATAATCATGATTTTCTCATAATTCCACAGTCTACCAATTCTTACACTTGTTACTTAATAATTCACATAATTCAAAATTAAATTCTCAACAGCTGCATTACATCTAAAGACCACATTTATCTACTGTCCAAGTGTATGCTGTTCACAGTTATCACAAAGGTAAACCAAGGAGCTCTCGGCTAGCCCTTCTTTGGTACTGTTGTAGGTTGAAAAACATGAGTTGAAGGCTGTCCATGGAGCAGAAACGGAAGCGACACGAGAGAAGAAGGAAAAGCTAAGGACAGAACTGAGAGGAGAAGGAAGGCAGTTGCAACTGCTGCTAGGGGCCAAAACAAAAGGAAGAATGAATGAGGCCTAAAAACAAAGGGGAAGATCAGTTGAAAAGGGGCTGAAAATGGTGGTGCTATTTTGGTGATGTATAGGCGTGGGGAGGTTGTTGGCAGTATAGGAACTCTCGGGTATCGATCTAAAAAAAAGAGAGTTTGGAAGAGCTTATACCCTATTTTTGGTCTTGAAACAAGAGCATCGAAATAGTTTTTGAGGGGTTGAACTTGGGCTGATGGGTTGCTATTTGGGGCAGAATATGAAGGCTGAAATGGCTCTGTGTGAGGGCTGAAGGAGGTAGTTCTTGGCTTTATTGCTGGGTGCTTTAAAAGGGGGCTACTCAAGATGGTTTGCTATGAAACATGGCTGTGTTGAGGGCTTATCGTGACTGTTTGTAGAGGGCTAGAAAATGTGCTGATTGGGTGGCTGAGATGGTGACTAAAAATCTTTGCTAGTGTGGACTGGTTTTAGACGTTGAAGCATGTTCATTAAAGGCTGAACAGCGGCGCTTGGGAGGCTATATTTGAAGGTGAACGAATGCTGGAGAAGTGACCAAGGGAGGTTTGGTTAGTCAAGAAGAAAGAAGAAAGAAAGGAAATATATATAAATATATATAAAATCTTTGGCCCAGGTTTATAGGTAAGCCAATATCGTTTAAGTTTAAAAGTATTTATAGTTTTAATTTTATTAAGTTTATACTAATTGAATTGTCGATAATTGAAGGTATATAAGTGTCAAGCTTAGTGTATGTGCAAGAGTCAATGCACGGGTGCGAAGCTTGGGATTCACACATGCCGAGCTTTAATCAGTAAGAAAACTCTGTAGTGCCACATATTGTAAAATTAAGTCAGGAAATAACTCTGGTAAATTAGTACTAAATCGATACGATTGTGTTTAAGGTGTAACAAGGCTCTAAGATGACAAATTGAGTTTGGTATAAGCTCATTGCATGAGCTCTGAGCATAGGAGTTGGTAAGACTTTTATATAAGCCTATGGTAGATTTATATTGTATAGGCTATATAAAATTGTTAATCGGATGATTATACGATATAGCATGGAATTGAGTTTAGAGCTGTCAATTATATAATCAAATGTTGAATTGTGAAATTTTTAATGGAATCGGATATATAGTAATGATCTTGGTATTTAAGAATCTCGATTTCTTGATTGTGGAATAGTTCGAAGGTGAAATTATTGATATTGCAAGGGTTTAACATTTAGATAATTTTATCATTTTATATTGTTGAGAATAGATGAGATACTAAGAGGACTCACACTGATGGTAAGGATTTTAGTATTGATAATGTGGTGTGTAATGAATGATAGTGATATTGAATTGTGGTAAATTAATTCAATTTGTATTTGGTTTGATTATATTGCTATTGAGGTAATCGTGTCAAGATGCTAAATCAAATGAAATTATGGTAAGAACAAGTTTAGAATTGATTTAGTAACTCTATGGTTGAAATTGAGATTTTGAGGAATTAGATATGTGATGATGTTCTAATGGTCAAGTGATCTTGGCTTTGATTCTGAATTGTTTTGAAATTGGTAATATTGATATTTGCATGAATTGAGTAAATTAAGTGTGATTATGGTATTGGATTGTAAAAGAACTTCAAAGGAGGAAGGCTTGAGATTTTTATATATTTTGGACTCAAAGGTAAGTAATATACTTAAATGTTGTTGGTGTTAATTGTTATATATATGAGATTTTTGTGAAGAATAATAATGTCATAATTGGAATTGTGGATTTGAAAATATTTTAATAAGGAATAGGGAAGCAATGTGCATAGAGGTGAATTGGAATTACTTTTATCTTGTAACATTATTAAACTTTATTATTAAAGAATAAGGTGATTAAGATTTGTTTTGAGAGGCTGATGATTTTGGTTTTTAGTGACTTGGAGCAGTTAGAAGCTTGAGCTATGATTCGAAAACTTAAAGAAGATACTTGCTAAGTGCATAAGGTAAGGGTTATCTATAAGGAATGTAGGAGATACTAAATGGTTTTAAAATCAACTGCATTGGGTTTATAATCTGCTTTTGCCTTACAGAAGGTTTTAGAAAATTATATCGTTATGCTACCAAATTTTCGTAAAAATATTGATTATTGCGATTTAAGCAATAAATCTAAGAAACGTTTTAAGAATAGAACTTTCATAAGGAATTCAGTTTTTAAAATGTTAAATTACATGATTTAACATTTTCATGAATTTTTAGTTTAAATTTTGTTTTATGGAAATTACCAAAATTTAGTGTTTTAGAAATATCTATGAAAAGTTATGAAAATTTTAGATTTTTGGAATACCTTGTATTTTAACTGATTTTGGAACCTTTGTGAGTGTTGAAAATGCTGTTTTCGAATTTGGATTTATGAAACTCTTCAATAGCATAGAATTTCTAAGGAATTCGATTTTTGTTGAAAGCTTATTTAATTGCATGATTTTAAAGATTTGTGACTTTTCTATTTTAAATTTTTATTTTATAAATTTATTACAAATCATGGCAATGAAAACTACTTTCTTTATATATTTTGGAAATTACTAAGTTTTGAATATTTGGAATATAATCCTGATTTGATACAATAATCTGCTTTATGAACTCCTATGAATATTTGTATGGTTTGACTTACTGATTTGAACTCTAAACTACAAATCCTTATGTTTTGAGACACTGGCTTATTATCATCTTGTAGTATCTGGACTACTGTATATTTTGGATCTGGCTGTATCTGGCTGTAGTGTGACCTTCAGGGCCTATAGTGTCTGGCTATAGTGTGACCTTTGGGGCCTATAATATCTGGCTATAGTGTGTCCTTCGAGGCCTATAGTACTTGGCTATAGTGTGACCTTTGGGGCCTGCAGTATCTATATCTGATATGTATTCTGCACGCTTTATTACTGTGTGATTTGATCCAGTCCGTAGTGGTCACAGATAACACCTGATCAGTGTTAACTGTAACCACTTGGACTAGGGCCATATGTCTATCTATTATTATCCTTATGGGATATCTTTGTTGCTTGATGTATACTAAGTTATTGCCATATCTCTACTTTTTATTATTTTCTGATTTCTAAACGATTTCTGAACATCTGATATCCGAACTTTAAAATCTGAAAATGATTTGATACGGATTTATATGATTTGATTTGAGTTATGATATAATTTCTGAATTTGAGTGATTTACAATATCTGCATAACATGGCTTTACTAGCTAAATTTCTGTTATACTAATTTGATTAACCCTTGATTTTCAGAATATATGAATTCCTTCTTTGACAAATTTCTCAGACTTTTCTGTTTTAGAAATATCCCTTATATTTTAAAACTTATTAATCGTTTTCAGAAACAAGCACATAGCTTAGGATATCTGTCTTTTTATGTGTATTTATTACTAGGCTTTATAAGCTCACCTTCTCTTCTCCCTTCTAGATTATTTGTAGTAAGTGATTATGTACAAGGGGTTCTGACACATCCTTTGAGGTTTTTGTACCACCCTTGAAGATATATGATGTATAGTTATCCATTTTGTATTTAGACTTGTATTCAGTACTTTTATAGTAAGGGGATTTAATTAAAGGAAATACAAAATATAACTATGGTTTGTAATGATGCATGCAACTTTGATGGATATAAATTTTGTTAAGTAATATAGTTTTAAAATGTGATTGCATGCTTATCAAGAAAATTTGAACTGGACCAAAGTGATTTTAGGATATTAATTTAGCTAATGTAAATTTACCTTAAGGATAAGTCTGAGGCACTAAGTACAACCCAACTAAGTAAATGAAAAAAAAATTTGGTTCGAATTTTCAATAATTTAAGACATTACAAAAAGTTGGTATCAGAGCAAGGTTAGTCTAATGTGCGTTAGTGTCGGTACCTTAGGAAACTGTCTACATCCCTAAAGTACTATACATGTCTAAATATATACTGTACATATCTATTTAAAATGGTAATGAATGTGTTTATTCTATAAAGGTAAATTATAGTATTCTCCTTTCTTAATCTATATGTGATATGATTTGGTAAGTGATGAAGTAATAAATATTATTTACTCTATTTTGAACATTTTGAAGTGATATTAGTAGAGGCATAATGGCATATGTGGTTTATAGATTAATGTGGTGTACTTATCAAGATTCTTGAATAAGGAATGAAGTTGTGTTTGGTGGAGATGATAGTGATTTGATCTAGCATAGTTGGTCTAAGATCCTTAGTTTTTGAGATTGGTGGAATTTAATATTTTGATTTTGAATCATAGAATTTTGAATTTTGAGAAATTAGGCCTTCTTAGTGAGCCTCCATAAAGTATTATTCAACTAAATCTATTGGATTTGACCAGTAAGAGATTAGTTTTGTCTACTTCGTGAGATAGGAAATGGTTTTTTTTTTGATATGTTCACAAGAGAAATTAATACCTGATCTTCCTTCCAGCTTGAAAAAAATGCATTCAATCATGCGTACTTTGAAAAAAATATTTTTCAGAAGTTCATATACTTTGAAAACTATGTGACCTCGAATACCATGTGGATCAGGATGTATTCAATCTAGGAAGTATATGGATCTTTGAAATTATATAGTTTAAACTACAAGGATTTTAAAAGCTGAACGGTTTAAAATATATGGTTCTGAAATATGTGAAATCAAAAACATGTGAACTTTGAAAACCAAAGGACTCTTCAAATTTCACATGCGTAGAGTCGAAATTGAACATGACACATTAGAAGTGAATCCTTGAAGGAATGATGGATATATAAGTACACGTTGTATTACATGGTTTTTGATGCAAAAAAAATGATATTGAATGGGTTAAGATCTTGAATGTCTTATCATAACATTGATTTTACCTCAGCTGAAGGTTTTTGATTTATAGGAGAATGTATATTGTAAAGTGTGAGAGAAGGAGGTACCTTTGATTTGTTGAATGCTCGAATACTTGAATTTTGAAGTAATTAAGATCTTTGGATAAGTAATAATATGTGAGTTAGTGTGAAAGCCATATATTTTGGTACTGTTGTACATGTAGAGTTACTCACCACTGTTCAATTCTTATGTATTTTGCAGGTACAACCTGATACAATACGATAGTCCCCATAGGCTCTATAGTGCCCAGATAGAGGTGAGATTAGAAAAATACTGTACGGAAGGTCAAATAAGCCTAAGGTAAGAATTTAGAGCCCAAAATCCTCTATTAAGTTATTTTTGGGAAGTGAACCAACAATTTAGAAAATGACGATTAAAGACATAGCCCAGTTGAGCTTTCATAAATTGTGGTCAAACTAAATTGACTTTTGACCAACTGATTAAAGTATGATAATATGCATATAAATAATTCTTAGGCTATGCCAATAGATAGATCGAACCATACGTGTGGTACAAAATTTAAGCGATTGACATGATAGGGGTATTTTCGTAATTTTACCCTTATGGTCAGTCAAGCCTCAACAAAACTACTATCATTCATCAAAATGTGTTCCATAATAATATTTTATGATTTAATAAAATATTTGGAGTTAAATTGATTAGTTAGAAAAATTATGGAAGCTTAAAGGCATAATTGTCCAAAATCTTTATAACCAAGGGCATTTTGGTCATTTTGCCTTTAATGAATATTCTTAAATATTCTACACACCATGCTGCCGGCCACTTCCCCTCTCATCCTCAACCTCATGCCACTCTCACCATAGCCAAGCTTAAGAGGAAAAAAAAATCTAATAAAATCACCATTAAAATCACTTCAAAATCACTTCAAAATCAAAAGCTTATTTCTACAAAGTTGTTCTAGATCCAATTTTCTACAAGCCCATAGCCGTAGCTTGATGTAAAGTTGAAAAAAAATTAAGAAGAAGGGAGCACCATAGGTTTCGGCCAAGGTATGGTTTCATTATGCTTTTTATTCCTTTAACTGTAAATGGTAGAAAATGGTGTAATTAAGCTTCCTAAGTATGATTCTAGCCTTAGTTTGGATCAAATCTGATTCATTTGTGTCCCTAGGGTTTTGGACATTGATGGAACTTCATGAATCCATATTGTTTGATGCATGAAAATGATGCCAAATTAATTAGGAAAGATGATTAAGGATGAAAGTAAGGTTAGACTGTTGGAAAAACATAAGGATCCCATTTTGATGCATTTGGCCATAAACTATGGGAGAAGGTTTTTGTGCTCAATTTGATGAATTTAGGATGCCATAAGACTGTATAAATTGAGAGGAGACTGTTGGTGAACTTAGAATTAAAATCAGAGTTAAGTAGGCGATGTTATTTTTAACACTAGAGTAATTTAGACTGGTTAAATATTTGTTGTTGACAATGTAGCTAAATTTAGTGGAGAAAACTAGCTTACAAATTTAAATATGGTGAATTAACAAGGGTGGTGTAATGTTTTGTAGCCCGAGAGTTATAAATATCGACTGATGCTATCGACAAGTCGGTAGAAAAACGACAGGTAAAGGATGAGTATACTGTGAATGCATGTTTTGGCTCAAATCAATTTTATGGAATGATTTGGAAATCAATTGCTTTAGGATTGGTGAAATTGTGGATATTGGCTGGTTTATATAATGTGTTTCAAACGCAAGAGTGCTAGGTTAGACACAGTCGTTATATTATCGAAAATCCTAGAAATTCTAGGAAAATGGTGAGGTTATTCAGTGTTCCAGTGAGCATTACATTTGATAGGGAGTCCCACTTCGTATCTCAATGTTGAGAGAGATTACAGGAAGCTATGGGATCTCGATTGAGTTTTGCACCGTAGCTCATCCACAAACTGAGAGACAGTCCGAGCGTATGATATGAACGCTCGAGGATATGGTGTGAGCATGTGCAGTTGTGTGAGATCCGGTATTTTGTATACATTGTACATCTTATTGTACATGATTGATAATTAGAATAAATTAAAGTATGGAATTAAATAAAGAATTAAGATGAGACTTTATTTTACATTATGGAAATTGAAATTTTTAATTTCAATATGGTGCAGGTGAAGTATAATGAAAATCTAAAATTTTAAGAATGGAAATTTGATTGTTGGAATCATTGGCTTAATAGCAATCAAAGATATGAAGAAAAGATGATTTAAATGTGTACTCATGCAAAGCTATTTTATTTGATGGAATGTAAAAGAGAAGAGGAGAAACTAAATTGCCATTCACGCCAACAACAAAATCTGCACTTGGATTGCATTCGGCTGGAAGGAAATTACAAGGAAATGGAATTCAAGCATGGATAATATATATATATATATATAAAATAAAGTCAAGTTTATATATATATATATATATATATATATATATATATATATAAACAAAGGCCTATAGTTTATTGGTGGAAACTTTGAAAGAGATGTGTAAATAAAAGTCAAGAAAGGTGATTATACAAGGGGACTTCACGTCACTCTCTTTTATGCAAGACTGATTCGGTTCAGCCTTAACAAGTTGGTAAAAATATGGATTTTATGATATAAACAAGTGGACATGAAGTCTAGGAATAAAATAATAATTACCTTAGAATTTCATTGGTTAACATAAAGCAAAGAAAGAGGAAAAAGGGAAGCTAAACCGAAATGGCCAAGAAGAAGAAGTCCATGCCAGCTTTCTTGAACACGTTTTCATCTAGTCTTTAAAGGCTATCAGTACAAAGCTTTTATGAGCAGAAAGTTAAAGGAAACATGAGTTAACAAGATAGTATAAAAGAGGTACTAGATAAGAAATATTATTGGCTGGAAATGTTGAAAAGAAGATAAGAAAACTAGAAATTTCAGCCCTCCCTTTTTGACTGTAAAAGTTATTTGGTTTTAAATGAGTAGAAGACAAAATACATATATAAAACTAATAGTTTAACAATTATCATAATTATCTTTAAAGAATATAAAACAAAGACCAAACAAAAAGCATACAAGATGTGTAAAAGAGAACACATCCACGCCACTCTTGTGTCGTGTACGCCCCACTTCAGTTTTTCTTTTAATGATAAACTATGAATTATATGATAAGAAAAATATAAAGAAAATATTATAAAAATAACATGGAAGTGATATATAATAAATGAAACGAGAATTTGGCTGGGTGTGAAACGAAGACAAGATAAAGGAAAGGTGGTATGAGGCGTGTAGAATGGAGAATTCTACGCCATATTTTGCTGCAGTTTTCTTTTGTTCATTTAATGAATTTAATGCATGAAATGATGAAGAAAGTTGATAAGATGCTAGGTGTATAAGTGGTATGGGTAGTCTTGAATGGAAAGGAGTAAAGAAGAAAAACTCGACAAAAACCTTCTTCACCACCGAGAATACATTAGCTACGAGAATTATATTCTGTTTCTTCTCTGTTCTGTTTCTTTACTTCAAAACACTTAAGCCCACCCTTAAACCTTAGTTAAAGCTTGGAATAAATCAAGAACCAAGTCAATAGAGGCTGGCGTGAGAGGGAATAAAACAGAACAAAATTCTGTTTTGGAGATCACCAATCGTTCAAGGTAAAATCTCATAATTTTATGATCTCTTTGATAATAAATGATGAATTTACATGTTTATTAACATGAGAATTATGACTTTAGAATTTGTTGTTAATTTAATCTTGATATAGACTTAAATGAACATAAGAGAATCATGTTAGAAATTACATGATGGTGAAAAGAAACGAAGCATAAGATGTGAATAATAAGGAAGAAGAAATTAGAAGTTAAATAGTTGAAAGGAGACCTTTGACTAAAGAGGAGGTTTCTGTTGGAAATAGAAACAGAGAAGCATTTAAAGCTTCATGTAAGAATCGGTTGGAAAATAGAAACAGTGAAGCATTTAAAGATTCATGCAAGAAAAATGGAACAAAGGGAGTTCACGTAGAGAGGAAATTAACAGAAGCAAGAAGATAGAAAGAAAAGTTGAAAAAAAGTCAATAAGAAAATGGCCAAAGGTGGGTTCGGCCATGACTTTAAATTTAAATAACAGTGTTGAAAGAAAATTTGGAAATTAGTAAGAATAGTTGAAGAAATTGAGTTTTTATATCGGTATAATTTATACTGGTTATAATTATTTTATGACTTTAGAGGCTGCATTAGATGAATATTAGTGGTTTAAAAGTAAGAAGAAAATTATTAATAAATTTCGATAAAATTATTTTGTAGCCCGAGTAGACGGATTTCGGTTAGCATTACCGGGACGATCGTTTGCATAAAACCAGTAAGGGAGATGTGTGTGAAGTAAAATGCATGTCCTGTGGAGTAAATATTATGAAAATATTGATAAATGTTTTGTTTTATGACTGCATTATTTGATAAAGTGATTTTGAGACTTTAGGCCCTGAGTTCATGCCTTGTTATTCAGGTAATTGCGTGACCCACCTGGGGCGGTGGCTCGGGTCAATAGACTCACGAGCACACCTCAGGGCATCACAAGGCTGATAGACCCGCCAAGTCATCAGCGGTCTCGAGGTCACTTGGCAAGTGGACTCGAGGACCACCTATAGTTAATGGCCATAGATCTAGCCGAGATAGCCATGAGGGGCGATGACCTACGGGTGCACCCCAAAAGCGGACGGCTTGTGTTCCTGGGGGAACAATGAGAGCATGATTTAATTGTTGTCTAGTCTCAACTTATTGATTTTCATTTATTGAAAGTATCTAATGAATCCTGTTTAAAGGTTAACTATATCCTTTGTTTTCCCAATGGGTTTGATTGTTAGGATAAATAAATTGTGTTTGAGGATATAGCTTTTATTTTTATAAGCAGCCTACACCTTCCTTACTGAGCACGTTGTCGCTCACTCCTTATTTTTCCACTCCACAAATTATTGATTTTGGACTAAGAGAATTACCTTCCGGAGATTGATATCGAAGGTATGTTATATTCTTTTATATATTCAGTAAAAGGGAACAGTACTACTTTATAATTAAGGAATGTATATACATAAAAAAGAAAGAATTTAATAATTCATATTTTCATATTAGTACGAGAAATAAAAGTACTAATTCCTATTAAAGTATTAAGAGTTATTAAGCATCACAGGCAGCCCAACCGGTAAGTAAGTGGAGTTTACAAGTGAATATTATGTTATATAGGGGTTTTGGGATGTTACAGATTTAATGGTATCAGAGCAAGGTTGGTCGGATGTTAGTGATGCTTAAAGTAAATAGTATACATTCCCTGTAGTACTATATAATCTGAATATATAATTGATATACTAACGATAAGTGATAAATGATCTCTATGGTACAGATATGAGTGGAAGGAGGAGGATACGCTCAGTGAGAGGTATAGGCCGAGGTAGGGCGACACAAATTTCGGAACCATAGACACCAAAACCTACCCCAAGACCTCCACATCCTATACAGCCAGAGAACATTGATACTCGAGTGAGCCGAGTGGAGAGGCTAGTAGTCAATTTTATGGCTATGTATCAGGCTGACAGAGCCGCGGACAGGGCAGAGAGGGAGAGAGCTACTGCTCCCGCAGCCCCAGTAGAGGCGCCAATACTGCCACAGCCGGTACCAGTTGTACCTGAGCCTCAGCTTATTCCACCACCAGCCCCACAGCCACAGGTAGCTCCACCACAGCCATTGATTCAGCCGCCAAGAGATGTGGAGTCATATTGTGATGTGGCATTGGTGAAATCATTTGAGAAGTTGCATCCACCTAAGTTTAAATGTACTAGGGATCCATTGGCAGCCGAACAGTGGGTTATTGAGATCGATAGGTTACTTAAGATTATGAGATGTTCAGAGACA
This sequence comes from Heritiera fomes, assembly GCA_032173925.1. NCBI lineage: Eukaryota > Viridiplantae > Streptophyta > Magnoliopsida > Malvales > Malvaceae > Heritiera > Heritiera fomes. The sequence goes on along the minus strand of JAPDPM010000001.1, from coordinate 17,674,115 downwards.
GAGAAGGTAAGCCTAGCAGTATTCCAGTTGGCAAATGATGCGAGACATTAGTGGAAGGCCACTCAGACCATATTATTTGCTCAGCATCAGGATCTGTCATGGGATATCTTTGTGGATGCTTTTCGGAGGCAGTATATTCCTGACACTGCTTAAGAAAAATTACAACAAGAATTCATGGATTTAGTTCAGAGTAGCATGTCAGTGGCCGAGTATGAGGCCAAATTTACTACGTTGAGCCGATTTGATCCACAGACTAGTGTGAATAATAGATATAAGATTTCGAGGTTTAGGGCTGGTTTGAGGCCATCCATCAGAATGAAGCTAGCCCCATTTGATATACAGACTTATGATGAGATAGTTAAACGGGCTCAACTATGTGAGCGGGATTATGAGCAGTTCCAGCTTGATTTTACTAGCAAGAGTAAGGGTAAAGCAAAGGGAAAGACTAAGAGGTTTATGGAGGACAGATCAAGTAGAGAGCATCCTAAGAGGACTAGACCTATGGGCATACAAATTTTAGAGGGCAGATTTGATAGAGCAGCAGTTTCCACCACTCCTGCTAGTAGCCCCACCACTACTCAGAGAAGTGTTGCGCCCTTATGTAGACATTGTGGAAGGTTACATGGGTCACGCCCTTGTCCTTTAATGTCTGGGGCATGTTTTAGATGTGGACAGATGGGGCACTTTATTAAGAATTGCCCGATGCTTAGAGAGTCAACTGCTTCTACTAGACCTCCTGCATTACCTCAGATAGCGACATCGGCAGCTCAGAGTGAGCCAGAGAAAGCGACACCCTCACAACCTAGGCGGGCGACAGCCGCAGAGAAGGGTAAGAAGGTTGTGACTCAGGGTAGGGTGTACGCATTGGATCAAGAGACTGCCGACGCCTCTATTGACGTGATTAAAGGTAAAGTTTATCTTTTTGATATTCCCGTAATTGCCTTAATTGATCCGGGCTCTACTCATTCGTTCTTATCGTCTATATATGCTAATAGGACCCCAGTAGAGCCGAAGTTGTTAGAGTATACTTTGTGAGTGAAAACTCCTTTTAATGATTTCCAGAAGACGGATATTGTATATAGGAACTGTAAATTGATTATAGGAGAGAAGGTTATGACAGCTGACCTAATTTTGTTAGACATATATGATTTTGATATCATTTTGGGTTTGGATTGGTTAGCTGCGAACCATGTCAACTTAGATTGTAATACTAAGTTTATTACCTTCTCTTATCCCGAAAAGTACATTGTAAAGTTATTGTAAAAAAAATATGTGAGTATATGTTTATAAGATGACATTTATACTGAAATTGTGGTTGTGTATGAATGTTTATGAAGGGTATATTGCTAGTGTGGAGGATGTAGAGAGGAAACATCCATGGGGAGCTCCAGTATTATTTGTTTGGAAAAAGGATGGTAGTCTTCGGTTGTGTATAGATTATCGGATGTTGAATCGGGCTACCGTTAAGAATAAGTATCCATTACCCAGGATTGACGATCTATTCGATCAGCTTAGGGGTGCACAGGTATTTTCTAAGATAGATCTCCGATCAGGCTATCACCAGTTGAAAATTAACGAGTCGGATGTGCATAAGACAGCATTTCAAACTCGCTATGGTCACTATGAGTTCCTAGTGATGCCTTTTGGGTTAACAAATGCCCCTACAGCTTTTATGAGTTTGATGAATGAGGTGTTTCATCCATTTTTGGATAAGTTTGTCATAGTATTTATAGATGACATCTTGATTTATTCTAAGACTCCGGAAGAGCACGAGCAACATTTGCAGATTGTTTTACAGACCCTTAGGGACCGGAGATTATATGCTAAGCTCAGTAAGTGCAAGTTCTGGCTTAACCATATTATATTTCTCGGACACGTAGTGTCGAAGGACGGGGTGACAGTTGATCCGTCCAAGATTGAGGCTATTGTTCAATGGGAAAGGCCTAGCACGGTTACCGAGATACGGAGTTTCTTCGGTCTTGCAAGATATTATCGCAAGTTTATGGAGGGATTTTCTAGATTTGCTGCTCTATTGACACGACTCACACGTAAGGATGTGAAGTTCGAGTGGAATGACGCGTGTGAGCGTAGTTTTCTTGAGCTTAAGAGGAGATTGACTACTGCCCCCGTATTAGCACTTCCTAACAGATCGGGTGGATTTATGGTGTATACTGATTCGTCCGCTCGGGGACTAGGATGTGTGCTCATGCAGCATGGTCGGGTTATAGCATATGGTTCTCGACAGTTGAAGGATCATGAGAAGAATTACCCGACACATGATTTAGAGTTAGCCGCAGTAGTGTTTGCACTGAAGATATGGCGGCATTACTTGTATGGGGAGAAATTTCAGATATATACAGACCATAAGAGTCTGAAATATATATTCTCACAATGAGAATTGAACTTGAGGCAGCGACGGTTGATGGAACTATTAAAGGACTATGATTGTGAGATTTTGTATCACCCAGGTAAAGCTAATGTAATAGCAGATGCACTGAGCCGTAAGCATGTTGGCATGGTATCTTACATGATGATCAGGGAGCATGATTTGATAGAGCAGTTCTATGGCCTTAGCTTGACAGTTATTTCCTCTGACCAGTGTGGATTTACGGCTAGTTTTCGTATAAAGCCGGATTTGATGAATCGGATTAGGGAAACTCAGAAGAGTGATGATTATTGTATTGGGATTGCCAGTCAGATTCAGATGGGAGTTGAGTCAGATTTTGAAATTGGCACCGATAGGATACTGAGGTTTAGAGGTCGGATATGTGTTCCCGGTGATCAGCAGATTAGAGATCTAATTTTATCAGAGGCCCATACCTCTAGATATACGTTACATCCGGGTAGTACTAAGATGTACCAGAACCTCCGGAGAGTATATTGGTGGTCTAAGATGAAGAAAGACATCGCTGATTTTGTTGCTAGATGTCTGACATGCCAGCCGATTAAGATTGAGCATCAGAAGCCGACAGGTATGCTTCGACCGTTATCGATTCCTACGTGGAAATGGGAGCATGTTACCATGGATTTTATTATGGGAATACCATGGACCCGGAAGGGACATGATGCTATTTGCGTGATAGTAGACAAGTTGACGAAGTCTGCTCATTTCTTGACCATGAGATCCACTGATTCAGTGAGTGCCTTAGCCGATTTGTATGTCAGGGAGATTGTGAGGTTACTTGGTGTTCCGGTGAGTATCACATCTGATAGGGACTCCCGCTTCACCTCTCATTTCTGGGAGAGATTTCAGGAAGCTATGGGATCCCAGCTAAATTTTAGCACTGCTTTCCACCCGCAGACTGATGGACAGTCCGAGCGTACGATACAAACGCTCGAGGATATGTTGAGAGCGTATGTATTGGATTTTAAAGGCTCTTGGGATGATCATTTACCCTTGGCAGAGTTTGCATATAATAATAGCTACCATGCGAGTATCGGTATGGCACCTTATGAGGCTCTATATGGCAGACGATGTAGGTCCCCGATAGCATGGGAAGAAGTAGGGGACCGTAAGCTATTAGCTCTCGATTTGGTCGAACAGGCTTCTCGTGATGTACAGGTGATTTGTGAGAGGTTGAGAATGGCTCAGAGTCAACAGAAGAGTTATGCAGATACTAGACGCCGACCACTAGAGTTTTCAGCGCGTGATTATGTATTCTTGAAGGTCTCACCCTCCAAGGGTATTATGAGATTCGGGAAGAGAGGAAAGTTGAGTCCTCGATATATCGGGCCTTTTGAGATCTTAGATCGAGTGGGAGATGTGGCATATCGATTAGCACTACCACCAGAGTTGTCAGGAGTGCACAATGTATTCCATGTCTCGATGTTGAGGAAGTATTATCCGGATCGTGCTCATGTAATTCGACATGAGCCACTGGAGATTAGAGAGGATATGAGTTACGTTGAGAGACCAGTACAGTTCTTGGATAGGAAAGATAAGGTATTGCAATCTAAGACCATTCCTTTAGTTAAGGTGCTTTGGCAGTATCACACCGAGGAGGAGGCTACATGGGAGTTGGAGAGCCTTATGCGTGAGAAGTATCCAAAGCTTTTTCAATGACAGGTCCAGGTTAAATTTGGAGGACCAAATTTCTTAAGGAGGGGAGAAATGTGAGATCCGGTATTTTGTATACACTGTACATCTTATTGTACAAGATTGATAATTAGAATAAATTAAAGTATGGAATTAAATAAAGAATTAAAATGAGACTTTATATTACATTTTGGAAATTGAAATTTTTAATTTCAATATGGTGCAGGTGAAGTATAATGAAAATCTAAAATTTTAAGAATGGAAATTTGATTGTTGGAATTATTGGCTTAATAGCAATCAAAGATATGAAGAAAAGATGAATTAAATGTGTACTCAGGCAAAGCTATTTTATTTGATGGAATGTAAAAGAGAAGAGGAGAAACTAAATTGCCATTCACGCCAACAACAAAATCTGCACTTGGATTGCATTCAGCTGGAAGGAAATTACAAGGAAATGGAATTCAAGCATGGATAAAATATATATATAATAAAGTCAAGTTTATATATATATATATATATAAAACAAAGGCCTAGAGTTTATTAGTGGAAACTTTGAAAGAGATGTGTAAAGAAAAGTCAAGAAAGGTGATTATACAAGGGGACTTCACGTCACTCTCTTTTATGCAAGACTGATTCGGTTCAGCCTTAACAAGTTGGTAAAAATATGGATTTTATGATATAAACAAGTGGACATGAAGTCTAGGAATAAAATAATAATTACCTTAGAATTTCATTGGTTAACATAAAGCAAAGAAAGAGGAAAAAGGGAAGCTAAACCGAAATGGCCAAGAAGAAAAAGTCCACACCAGTTTTCTTGAACACGTTTTCATCTAGTCTTTAAAGGCTATCGGTACAAGGCTTTTATGAGAAGAAAGTTAAAGGAAACATGAGTTAACAAGATAGTATAAAAGAGGTACTAGATAAGAAATATTATTGGCTGGAAATGTTGAAAAGAAGATAAGAAAACTTGGCCAAAAACCGTGGATAACAACTAGAAATTTCAGCCCTCCCTTTTTTACTGTAAAAGGTATTTGGTTTTAAATGAGTAGAAGACAAAATACATATATAAAACTAATAGTTGAAAAATTATCATAATTATCTTTAAAGAATATAAAACAAAGACCAAACAAAAAGCATACAAGATGTGTAAAAGAGAACACATCCACGCCACTCTTGTGTCGTGTACGCCCCACTTCAGTTTTTCTTTTAATGATAAACTATGAATTATATGATAAAAAAATATAAAGAAAATATTATAAAAAGAACATGGAAGTGATATATAATAGATGAAACGAGACTTTGGCTGGGTGTGAAACGAAGACAAGATAAAGGAAAGGTTGTATGAGGCGTGTAGAATGGAGAATTCTACGCCATATTTTACTGCAGTTTTCTTTTGTTCATTTAATGAATTTAATGCATGAAATGATGAAGAAAGTTGATAAGATGCTAGGTGTATAAGTGGTATGGGTAGTCTTGAATGGAAAGGAGTAAAGAAGAAAAACTCGACAAAAACCTTCTTCACCACCGAGAATACATTAGCTACGAGAATTATATTCTGTTTCTTCTCTGTTCTGTTTCTTTACTTCAAAACACTTAAGCTCACCCTTAAAACTTAGTTAAAGCTTGGAATAAATCAAGAACCAAGTCAATAGAGGCTGGCGTGAGAGGGAATAAAACAGAACAAAATTCTGTTTTGGAGATCACCAATCGTTCAAGGTAAAATCTCATAATTTTATGATCTTTGATAATAAATGATGAATTAACATGTTTATTAACATGAGAATTATGACTTTAGAATTTGTTGTTAATTTAATCTTGATATAGACTTAAATGAACATAAGAGAACCATGTTAGAAATTACATGATGGTGAAAAGAAACGAAGAATAAGATGTGAATAATAAGGAAGAAGAAATTAGAAGTTAAATAGTTGAAAGGAGACCTTTGACTAAAGAGGAGGTTTCTGTTGGAAATAGAAACAGAGAAGCATTTAAAGCTTCATGTAAGAATCGGTTGGAAAATAGAAACAGTGAAGCATTTAAAGATTCATGCAAGAAAAATGGAACAAAGGGAGTTCATGTAGAGAGGAAATTACCAGAAGCAAGAAGATAGAAAGAAAAGTTGAAAAAAAGTCAATAAGAAAATGGCCAAAGGTGGGTTCGGCCATGACTTTAAATTTAAATAACGGTGTTGAAAGAAAATTTGGAAATTAGTAAGAATAGTTGAAGAAATTGAGTTTTTATATCGGTATAATTTATACTGGTTATAATTATTTTATGACTTTAGAGGCTGTATTAGATGAATATTAGTGGTTTAAAAATAAGAAGAAAATTATTAATAATTTTCGATAAAATTATTTTGCAGCCCGAGTAGACGGATTTCAGTTAGCATTACCGGGACGATCGTTTGCAGAAAACCGGTAAGGGAGATGTGTGTGAAGTAAAATGCATGTCCTGTGGAGTAAATATTATGAAAATATTGATAAATGTTTTGTTTTATGACATGCATTATTTGATAAAGTGATTTTGAGACTTTAGGCCCTGAGTTCATGCCTTGTTATTCAGGTAATTGCGTGACCCACCTGGGGCGGTGGCTCGGGTCAATAGACTCACGAGCACACCTCAGGGTGTCACAAGGCTGATAGACCCGCCAAGTCATCAGCGGTCTCAAGGTCACTTGGCAAGTGGACTCGAGGACCACCTATAGATTATGGCCATAGATCTAGCCGAGATAGCCGTGAGGGGCGATGGCCTACGGGTGCACCCCAAAAATGGACGACTTGTGTTCCTGGGGGAACAATGAAAGCATGATTTAATTGTTGCCTAGTCTCAACTTATTGATTTTCATTTATTGAAAGTATCTAATGAATCCTGTTTAAAGGTTAACTATATCCTTTGTTTTCCTAATGGGTTTGATTGTTAGGATAAATAAATTGTGTTTGAGGATATAGCTTTTATTTTTATAAGCAGCCTACACCTTCCTTATTGAGCACGTTGTCGCTCACTCCTTATTTTTCCACTCCACAGATTATTGATTTTGGACTAAGAGAATTACCTTCCGAGATTGATATTGAAGGTATGTTATATTCTTTTATATATTCAGTAAAAGGGAACAGTACTACTTTATAAATAAGGGAATGTATATACATAAAAAGGAAAGAATTTAATAATTCATATTTTCATATTAGTACGAGAAATAAAAGTACTAATTCCTATTAAAGTATTAAGAGTTATTAAGCATCACAGACAGCCCAACCGGTAAATAAGTGGAGTTTACAAGTGAATATTCTGTTATATAGGGGTTTTGGGATGTTACAAGTTGATTTTATAGGCTCCTGGAATAATCCTCTACCCTGGCAGAGTTTGTTTATGATAATGGCCAAAGGAGACTATAGACATAGCTCTTGAAAGGGTTTATTTATTTAGCAGACAATATAATCCACGATAGCATGAGAAAATAGGAGACCGAGAATTATTTCGACTTGATTGAATAGACTTCTTGAGATATATAAGAGATTATGTATATTAAGGTCTTACCAGTTAGAGGCATAATGAGTGGGAAATTGAGTCCCCGACGCATTGGATCGTTAGAGATCTTAGATCGTGTGGGAGATGTGAAATACCTCCAAAGTTGTTAGGAGAGCTTAATTTACTTCCTGTATTGATATTGAGAAAATGTTATCCAGATCATTCTCGCGTAATTCGACATGAATCTCTAGAGATTAGAGAAGACATAAGTCATGTTGAGAGGACTGATAAGGATCTTGGATAAGAAGGATAAAGTATTGCGATCTAAGATTATTCTTATGGCTAAAATGCTTTGGTAGTAAAATACTAAGGATAAGGCTACATGGGAATTAGAAAGCCTTATGCATAACAAATATCAAGAGCTTTATCCCTGATAGGTTATGTTGAAATTTAGAGGACCAAATTTCTTAAGGTGGGGAGAAAATGTAAGACCTGATTCTACACTACTGTAGACCCTAATTTTATAAAATTTGATGGAAATTAAATAAATAATGATTGTTGATTTCCACTTAGGTGAAAAGCTCATTAACTTGAGATATGAACGAAACAATTTATGTGAAATACTCTACGGACGAGTACAACAATGGGACAGCTTGCCAATGGGCGAGCAAGAGGATGATCGCCAACACATGATGGCGAATTGATGATGGCGAGATGGTTTAACTGCTTGTTTGGCGAAGAAGTGAGTTCGCCATGAATGTTGATTTAGATGGTCGCCCGAACGGGCAAGGACATGTAATCACCCATATATATTGAATAAACTGAAAAAGAAAAATGGTGATCGCCAATTGTGGTATGAATCATAGCAAAGTGGCGATACTCAGGTGCAAGCTAAGTGGGCGAACTGGATATAGCAGCATGTGGACAAAATGGAAATAAATTCAAATCGTTGCAGCAAAAGTTGGCTTTGTACGCCACACAGCTGAGGAAAATTAAGAATGGATGCTAAAGTCAATAAAGTAATTAGCCTTATTGGTTGAAAAATAAAACAAAGTCAATAGAAGCAAAAAAAAATGAGTGTGGAAGGGAGACTTTCACGCCAGCTTGAGCTGCAGTTTTTCTTCATGCATTAAATGAATGATTGACCCGTGAAATGATGAAAGAAACGGAATAAAGGCCAAGTGATAAATTCGGATTGGATTAGCATGGTTATATAAGAAGAAACACTTGAGGAAAACCGATTTAGCAAACTTCATCCTCTTCACGAAAACCATTCTACTGCAAGTTATGCTCTGTTTCTTCCATTTCTTTGCCATGCTTGATTTACTAAACTTCATCCTTAAGTTGGCTAAACATGTAAACTTGCTTGCCAAACCTTTCCTCCATCATTGATGAGCTAAAGGAATAAGCAAAGTAAGGCCAACATGAGACAGAAAGTGTTCTATTCTGGAGGTGCAGTTGATTAAGGTGAGATTTAATGGTTTCTTGAGATTGAATGATATATTTCTATGATTTCAAGCATAAGAAGCATGATTATAGTCTTGCCCTTGATTTATTCTTATTAGATCATAGAAATAGAATAAATTCATATCTTGAAGTAGATGAAGAATAAAATGAAACTGGGTTGAAATTGTAGTAGGATGATGGGAAAATAATCGAGAATGAATAAGGAAAGTAATGGAAAAGGTGTAAGAGTGATGAGAATGGTGACTATTGTGATCGCCAATTATGAATGTTAGTGATCGCCAATAAGGCGAGTAGGTAATAAAGAACTCGCCAAAGTTGTTGTTCAAGTGGGTGAGGTCGCCCAACTCCAGTTTAAGTTATAGGCGAGCCCATCTCTAAGTAGAAAGTCATGTATGGCGAACTCAAATGCATAGGCATTGGGCGAGTTGAATTGTGGGCGAACTCCCATATTTAAGGCAATGTGGAGTGGTGGTTTATTTATGGGCGAGCTTTCACTAATTAGACAATATGGGAATGGCGAGAATGTTGGGTGAGCTCACACGTGTAAGCCATTTGATGAATGGCGAACTCGGTTGGGGGAGCTAGTAAGAGCTCCATTGGGCGAGCTAGTTGATTTATCTCAAGTCTCGCCAAAGTACTAGAAGTATTTGGAAAAAGGAAAATATTAATAGTTTTAATAAATTATTTTGCAGCCGGGAATTGGGAATGGCTATTGGCGAGCAGGAAGCAAGGCGAAGCAAGGTTTCGTTGAACCAGGTAAGGGAGATGTGTGTGAAGTGAATGCATGTCCTGTGGAGTAAATATTATGAAAATATTGAGAAAATGCTTTGGTTTATGACATGCATTTTATTTGATAATTGTTTTGATTTGGGCGAGCTACAAAGATAGCCAAAACCTATTTCGTTTCCTGAGTGAACTGGTTAAAGGCGGGCGAGCCAATGTGGCAGACCCTTTTATGTTGTTTTGGGGCTGGTGACCCTTATTTTCAATAGAATCCGGGCGAGCCAAATGGGTAAGCCCTTTTGTAATGTTTTGGTGGGCGACTCCTTTTATAATGTTTGGGGCGGGCGATCCTTTTTGTTGGGAAAATTATGGGTAAGCCACGGAGGGCAAGCCAGTTTTATTTGTTATTTTTAAAGCAAGGGTTGGCGGACGAACACTTGTTCACCCCACTTTCGAGTTGACCACGGGCGAGCCATACTGGGCAAGCTGACCATGGGCGAACAGGTTTCAATTGCCATTTTCTCAACGAAAAATGAGTTGTTTTGTAAATAGAAAATATAAAACCTTTTTGGGCTAGTGGACTAATGGGCAAGCTGATCATTGGCGAGTTGACCATGGGCGAACTAGCCATGGGCAAGCCAGTTTAACCCGTGCCTTTTTCATTCGGAATTCAATAAGATTGCAGGCTGTTTTAAAACCTTTTTGGGAAAGTAAATCATTTTTAGAAAATGATGAAATTATGAAATAATTCCTTAAAGGTTTTTCATGAGATATAAAGTGATTTTGAGACTTTAGGCCCTGAGTTCATGCATTATTATTTAGGTAATCGCGTGACCCACCTGGGGCGATGGCTTGGGTCGATGGACCAACGAGTGCACCTTAGGGCGTCACAAGGCTGATGGACCCGCCAAGTCATCAGCGGTCTTGAGGTCACTTGGCAAGTGTACCCGAGGATCACCTATAGATTATGGCCATAGATCTAGCTGAGTTAGCCGTGAGGGGCGATGGCCTACGGGTGCACCCCAATAGCGGAAGATTTTCATTCTCATAAGGTGGAGGGGGAACGATGATAGCATAATTTATTTATAGGTTGATGCCTAGTCTCAACTTACTGATTTCTGTTTACTAAAAGGATTTATTGAATCCTATTTACTGTTTACTACATTTTAAAGTAAATTGTTGAGGTAGTGAGTTGAATGGTGTATTGAGAGTATTGTTTACTATATCCACTGTTTTCCTACTTAGTATGATTTTAGGAAATATAAATAATTTGTGGTATATAGTATTGCTTTCTATAAAGCAGCATACGTTTCCTTTACCGAGTGAGTGATTTGCTCACCCCTTTGTTTTAACTCCACAGATAGAAAGACACGGAGTTAAAGAACCATATCCCAAAATGGATATAGCTACGTGATAAGCGCTGGGGCAAATGATGCTAATTATGACAGGTGCAGTCGCTTCTCTTTTACATTTCAAACATGTGCATACAATACTACATTATTGAAATAAAAACAATAGGGGATGTCAGATGTAAGGAACAGTAAAAAATAATTTTCTATTCCGTCTTTGTTAAATAAATATTTATCATTTATTACTATCATTGTCGAGTGGTAATGGCATCGCAGACAGCCCAACCGGAAAAGTTGTATAGAAATATGTGAAAAATGTGGTAACGGGCTGTTACAACTTTATAATCATGGAAGAATTACATGGAATTGGGGATTTCACATACTGTTGTTATTGTTGTTGATAGACCTGCCAAGCCTTCAGCTTCTCTAGTTGTTACCTGGCAAGTGTACATTGTGGACCACTGTGACTATGGCCATATGTTGTACTACTACTGTTTTTGCTTTCTTGGGATACTATTATAGCATGATATTCATTGGATGTTGCCTGGTCTCTATTGTACTGTTCTGTTTACTTAACTGAGAATGCTACTGGTACTGAAGTGACTGTTTTAAACGTTGACTGCACTGTGGAATTTTAAAGTGTTATTGTACTGTTTACTAGATTTCTATACTAAATTGTTTATTGATGTGTTTTAATAAAAGTATGTATATATCTTGTTTATATATATATATATATATATATATATATATATATATAGTGAATAATACCATGGATTATTTCCAAGTGATTAAAATGTTTATTCATATAAATTTCAACTGCTTACTCCCTATAGTCATTACTAGGGATTGAGACACGACAGGTATTTTAAAATACCTCCCATACTCCATATAGTTTCCTAGCTGACTATAGTATCTTTCCTTATTTGTGCCTTAGTACACTATTAGGAATTAAATGTTTTAAGCATATAGATTCATAATATCAATCTTGCATATGATTATCTTACTGAGCACGTTAGCTCACTCTTTATTTTTCCACTCCACAGATTATCTACAGTGATAGTTTGATATACTGTTTCATGGATTTTTTACTGTTCTTCTGGTACCCTGAGGCAACAATTAGTGGATCCTAGATGTATATGTTATTTCTTTATTTGTTCAAATATATTGTACAGTACTACATTTTGTATAATGTACTTATGGGGGATGTAAATATATGAACCATACTGTGAATAATACTAGTCATGTAAATATTATTTATTTGTTATATATAAAATTTTGTGTATAAATTTAATTATTGTTTCAAGTGATTAGTGATAAAGGCATCGCAGACAGCACAACCATCCACTGTACACTTGAATAGTGATAAATGTGATAATTACTGTATATACCGAATCGTGGCAGTTAAATTGGTATCAAAGCAAAGTTGATCTGATGTCTGTCGATATCTTTATATCAAAATAGGAGACATCTTCGGTAGTACTATATAGTCTGAATGTATAATTAATTCTAGTAACAGAAAACCGATTTGAATGTCTATGCTTTGCAGAAATGAGAGGTCTAGGGGTACACGTAGAGGTAAAGGTCGTTGTAAGGCGAAGCCGATTCTAGAGCTAGCACCGGAACTCGGCCCAGAACTTGCACTCCTTCCGCAGCACGAGAGCTCGAACACCAGAATCATGAGGGTGGAATGGATGTTGGCGAACTTTATTGCCATGTATAACGCTGACAAAGCTACTAATAGAGCTGAAAGAGAAAGAGCAACAGCAGCCCTAGAAGTAGCACCACCCCTACCTCAGCTACCATAGCCAGCTCCGAGCCGCAGCCTGCTCCACAACCAGCGCCTCAGCCGCAAGTAGCACCACAGCCACTAGCACAGCCGCAACGTGATGTTGAGTCTTATTATGATGTTAATCTTATGCGAAAATTTAAGAAGTTGGATCCTTCAAAATTTAAGGGTGATAAGGATCTATTGGTGGCCGAGCAGTGGGTAATGCTACAGAGAAATTATTTAAATATATACGATGCTCGAAGACAGAGAAAGTAGGATTAGTAGTGTTCCAATTGACTGATGATATGGAACACTGGTGGAAATCGACACAGACCGTATTGTTAGCTCAACATCAAGTGGTGACATGGACAATATTTGTGGAGGCTTTTCGTAGACAATATATTCCCCAGACAGCACAGAAGAAGTTATAGCTGGTGTTCTTAAAGTTAATTTAAGGGAGCATAACTGTAGACTAGTACAAGTCTAGATTCACCACCTTGAGTCATTCTGATCCTCATACCTAGATGAGCGAGGAGCACAAGATTGATAGATTTATGGCGGGTTTAAGGCCTTTGATCAGGACTCGAATAGTCCTGTTTGACATTCAGATGTATAATGAGGCAATTAGACAGGCTCAGATTTGCGAGCAGGGGTACAAGCAATTTCATACTAATAGTGGATCTAAAGGTAAAGGTAAAGGAAAGGAGAAAGCCAAGAGCGGTCCTGAGAATAGATTCAATAGATGACAGTCTAAAAAAGCTACGCATAAGGTATTAGGACTTCAAAAGATAGATCAGTGAGATCTGCTGCTACTGCCCCTTCTACTGGCCCTTGCACTACTCAGATAGGTACTGCAACTAGGTATGTACATTGTGGGAGGTCGCATGCATGCTTACTAGGGCCTGTTTCATATAGGAAAGACAAGGCATTTAGTGAGAGATTGCTCGATGTTACGAGAGACACTTGCATCTACTGTTCCAGCTACTATTCCACCTTTAGCAGCTCTAGTGCCAAGTGAGTCTGAGAAGGCGACGCCCTCACAGCCGAGACGAGCTACAGCCACAGAGAAGGGTAAGAAGGCTATGACACAGGGTCAGGTGTACGCACTAGATTAGAAGGCTGCTAATGCTTCTATAGATGTTATCAAGGGTAAGATTTATATTTTTGATATTTCAGTACTTACATTATTTGAATCAGTTCTACGTATTCATTTGTATCACCTACTTATGCTAGTGAAATACTGGTATAAATTTGCTATAAACATGATTAAAGATGCTGCAAATAGTGATCAACCTGAAAATTAAGGTTACCATTATCAGAAAAAACAGCTACATTTTTCTCCAAAAATCCTTTCTTTGGATGAGCCATTTTGTGTTCCTGTAAAGAATGATAATTCCTTTGTTGATCAAGTTTTGGGTTGGCTTCTACTAACATAGGCTGTTGTAGTACTTTATCTTTTGTCTCCATTGTCTTTGATTGTCATTTAGATATCTTATATGATTTTTTTTGTTATAAGAGAAACATTTAGTAATTGTAGATGGAATTGAGCTGTTTGGATTCAAATCTAACCCTTATAATATGCCATAATTCTTTCTTAATCACTCGATCAGTAAGTTATTAGCAGATATCATATATAATAGCTTATGTGCATAGTTTTATGAGTTACCACGTAGTATATCACGTGTTAATTTTAATAAATTGAGACTTACTTGCACAATTTTAAAATGTTAAAGATTTATTTACAGTAAAACAAATGTTTATTACCTAATTTTCATGTGATAAAACATTGAAAACTTATATATTTGTGAAAAAAATTTGAATGTATATTTGACAACTATTTTTTTTATTATAATTGGGGACCAAACAAGGCAGGCTTTTTTTCCGTTCAAGGCCGGTAATTTTAATTATTTAAATTCCTCAAGGATGTAACATCATATTGCAAAGATCTCACAAATCACAATCACAGTCCATTTTTCGTCTTTTAATGATTGGGCTATTTCTTTCTTAATTTTTCTCTTTCCTTAATCCCTTAGTCTTTCACTCTCTGCAATAGACACCTGACAAAATTTGTGAGCAACAATTGAGGTTAGTAGATTGTCTCTTTGCATATTTCTATTAATTTTTTTTAAAAGAATTAACTTTTCTATCTCCTATAGCCAAAGCCGGCTTCTCGAACGATCGAACCAATGGAGCCGGATGACTGCATCATCGATGTTGGTAAAGGTGAAAAATTTATTTTAAGTGAAACTATACTCCCTTTTAATCTCCTTCATCTTCTGTTGCTCTTTTAATTGCTAGCTATATCACGTAAGCTCAGCCTAATTTCACTTTTTTGCCTGTCATTGTCATTTGTAGAGGTGGCAAAAGTTAACCCAACCCGAAAAATCCGTCCAATTAACCCGAATCCAAACTCGACCGATTCGATTTGACTAAAAAAGTCAACAACCCAAATCCAACCCGATCCGAATCCGAATTGATCCGAAACCAAATTTATCCGAATTTACATTGATCCAAACCCGACCGAATCCGAACCCGAATTGATCCAAATCCAAATTCATCTGAATTTAGATTAACTCGAACCCGAATTAATCCAAACCCGAATTGATCCGAACCCAAATTGACCCGAATCCAAATTGATCCAAATTCAAATTTACCCAAACTTGAAAAGATTCAAACTTAAATTTAATATTATCAATAAATATTTAAATGTTAAAATTAAATATCAAAGTATTTTAATATAGTAAAAATATAATTTTTTTCAATAATATGAGTGTTATATATATTTTTAATCTAGTTAAATTTAAATATTCACTTTTATATTGTATTCATTTGAACCTAATGTATAATTATTTAATGGCTAATCTATAATAGAGTACAGAAGCTATATCATCTACACTAATGTCTCCAAGTATTCTATAAAAAATCAAAATAAATTAAAGAGATATATAGTACTGTTTTATGATATTTAGTAGGGATTATTAAATCACTTTGATTCAAAAGTTATTAATTATTGTAGATAATAAAAATAAAATAAAAAAATGTAATTAATTTATGAATATTGGTAAATATATTATAAAGAAAAATATCATACAGATTATTAAATATTTTGATTATTTCAATCCCAATTGTACTATAGGTCATGTAAGAAGAAAATTTTATTTTCATGAGTTTTGTAATTCTTAGAAATATGGTTTCAGTTGATTTTTCATACCAAATAAATTACATCAAGATGACCAAAGCTTAATCCAATAAATTTGTCCAATCGACCCTGATCCAAATCCTACCAACCCGAATCCAAATCCGACCAACCCGAATTGACTAAAAAAGTCAACGACCCAAACCCGACCTTATCCGAACCCGAAATTATCCAAACCCGAAATAGACCGATTTTTCCTTGACCCAAACCCGACCTTATCCGAACCCGAAATGATCCAAACCCGAAATAAATCGATTTTTCCTTGATCCAAACCCGACCTTATCCGAACCCGAAATGATCCGAATCCGAAATGATCCGATTTTTCCTTAACCCAAAATGATCTGATCCAAAATGATCCAACCCAAACCCGATTCGACCCGCCCATTTGCCACCTCTAGTCATTTGGCTTCCTAATATGGATGAAAATTTGAGGAAGGCTGCTCAAAATGGAAACGTTGATGAATTATATGCATCAATCCAAAGAGATTGTCGTGTTTTGAGGCACATGGATGAGTTGGAGTTCGTTGACACTCCTTTACACGTAGCAGCATCAGAAGGTTGCATTGATTTTGCAATGGAGATAATGATCTTAAAGCCTTCATTTGCTAGGAAGCTTAACCAACAAGGCTTTAGTCCCATTCACCTTGCCGTGGAAAAGGGACATAAAGAGCTGGTGCTATTTCTCTTAAAACTGGATAAAGTTCTTGTCCGTGTCCAACGGAAAAAAGGTGAAACTCCTTTGCACTATGCAATAACCGGAGAACACAACCTTGATCTCTTATCCAAATTTCTGGAAGCTTGTCCCGAATGCATTCGAGATGTGACAACTACAAACCAGACTGCTTTGCACATTGCGGTGGGAAACAATGAATTTGAAGCTTTTATGCTGTTATGTGGGATGCTAAGGACTGGCTATCGCGAGGATGTGGTGAATCAAAAAGAAAAATGTGGCGACACTGCCTTGCACATAGCTGCATGCTATAATCAACATGAGGTTCTACTCATCTACTCTAATTAATTTTACTTTTATCTAAAGAAATATATTATTTTTAGATTGTACAATTTTATTAAACTCTTAATTAAAGAGATGCTCAAACTACTGTTGAAATGCAATGTTGACAAACATGCTATAAGGACCCGAGTAGCACTTTGTTCTTGTAGTATTCAAGAGGTGGCTCCCTTGGCAACCTTACCATTCGTCAAGGCCTTGCCCGTTTATCTGCCGTCGGCGAGCATCCCTTGACACCCTCACCCAGGTTTGCCTTAATTGTGACGTTGGCGAGCGCCCACACTCACTAATGAATTGTCCACTTTGGCAGTCACCCACCTCAATATCTAAAATTCAAAATATCTAAAATTCTATAAAATGGGCCAAGTTCTCTTATATAAAATATCTAAAAAACAGGCCAAATTTCAAAATATCTAAAATTCTATAAAACAGGCCAAATTTTCAAATAATATTTGACAATATTAAATTATGACCTTATGAAGTATGAAATATTGGTGACACAAATAAGAGATAATAAGAGAACTTAGATCATTTAGAATTTATCCACTAAATATGAAGTGGATTGAATAAATAAACCAAATAATCAAAAAAAGAAAATAAATACAAGTCAGCAAAATATGGGATTAAAAATAAATAAATAAATGAATAAACTAATTTAACAAAGGAAGACAACATGGGGAATTAGGCGTGGCTTATGAAGGAAGATTCAGAATAGTGACTCCACTAACTCAGCCAACCATCCACATTTGTTCCATTCCCATCGTCCATCATCATCCCCATCTGAACCTTGGCTATTCTAAACTTTTCCTTAAACTACTGCCATGTCCGAAAGCATTCCTCTATCCTCCTCACAATTCTGTTGCAACGTGGATATACTAAATATTGGCAGCCAAGATCCAAGGAAAGAGTGTCATCAAGAGGGGATTTAAGTCTAATTTTTAGGAGCCAAAACAGAGGAAAATTTTAGGCTTTTGAAAGAATGAATATTGGTCGCATTTTGGTGGCTACTAGGTTGGCTCTCGATCAAGGGAGGAAGGACAGCAAGACAAGATAAAAGAAAGGAAGAAGGAGGAAGGGAGCTAGCTATCGTCTTTACTGGAAGAAGAAATATTAGAGGAAGGAAAAGAAAATTTAAAGAGTATGAAAGGGCTGTTGGAGTCTTCTTTCTTATTCATCAAAGCAGCAGCTAATATTTGAAAGAGGGTTTAGATTTCTCTCAACACTTTACACCTCCATCGACGCCAAGATTTCTGTTGGCTGAACAGGGCAGGGCTGCAAGGTGTTCCCATTGTGGCGTACATGGCAACTGGAAGCTGCTCTTTTGTAGACATTACTACAGCTTAAAAGAGCTACATTTCTCTAATCTTCAAGGTTACAAACGGGATATTTTGGGTGTGAATGAATAGCTGAAACGTGACCAACCTTGCTGATTTTTGTGAAAGAATTTCTGTTTTGGAATTGTGTTAATTTCATGAAAGCTAACCAAGGCAAATGATAGGCTGACTATGAGGTAAGGAAGCTAATGTTGAGTTTTGTTTAAGTTTCTGTTTTAAAATTGTGTTAATTTCATGAAAGCTAACCAAGGCAAATGATAGGCTGACTATGAGGTAAGGAAGCTAATGTTGAGTTTTGTTTAAGTTTAAACTAAGGTATTTGTTCAAGAAAAGAATGGTTATTAAATTAGGTGGAATTGTGACAGAATTCTTTTCATTTTGGGCTGTTTCAATTTACTTGGAAGCTGAACAAAGAAACAAGGAAAAGAAAAAGAGTAAGTATATTGATTTAATTAGATTTAATTATCTAAGGTTATAAGAGAAACAAAAAGATATTAGTATGGTGATGTGTGTGTGTATATATATATATATATATAATAAGAGGTTCAAATGAGGATTTAATGAGAAACAAAAGTATGTTAATATTTATAAAGATTAATATATATATACATGTGTGTGTGTGTATATATATATATTAAGAAGTTCAAATGAGGACTTTATGAGGAAACAATATGCTAATAAATATAAGCTAAATATACTTATATAGGGTCTTTGATGTAGGATTTTGTGAAGAATGGAAATTTAAGAAGGTAAAAGATTAATTGCCAACCAAGAGAGAATAAGCAAGGTAACGCACATAAGACATAGATACTTTTATATATATATATATATATATATATATAAGTTACCTTAAGGTAATTTCATAATATAAATTTAATTGATTTTATGCCTTGATGTAGAAAGGATTTTTACAAAGGTAGAGAACCAAAATACATTAAATTAAAGGCTAAGGGGGAAGGAAAATCAAGAAGGATAAAGGTGACATAACAACATTTGTGTTGCACATTGAGGTAAGAGATATATATAAGAACGCAGGGATATTGAAATCAATTTAAAATCAACTGCATTGTGGTTATATAAACTGTATTTTCTTGCAGGAGGTTTTAAGAAAATATAAGCTGTTGTGCTGCCGGAATTTTTATGAAGATAATGGTTTATGATTTAAGCTTGATTTAAGCAATCATTTGAAAATGACAAATTATCTGGCACATTTATTTTGAAAACGGTTATATTTTATGACCTTAATTTATTTGTAAGACTTTTAGCCGAGAAGTTTATCTCAAGGAAATTTATCAACCGATGTTATCATGTTGAAGAAATTATGAGTATGTATCATTATATGTTTTGAATGAAAGGTATATGAATTTTGTTTTGAACTTTTCTAAAGCACGAAAAATACTATTTTGAATTTCGAAAATATATAGTATTGTTTTGAAACCACTGTGCGTGACCTTGATTCTACCCGCAGTAGATATTTGTATTTGGATTACTGTGTGTGGCCTTGAATCTGTTTGTAGTAGGAACTATATTGTTTTGAATTCCGAAAATATATAGTATTGTTTTGAAACTACTGTGCGTGACCTTGATTCTGCCCGCAGTAGGTATTTGTATTCGGACTACTGTGTGTGGCCTTGAATTTGCCCGCAGTAGGAACTTTATGTATGGAAATGTTTTGAGACATGACTAGCCAATCACTGTAGTATTGTTCTAGCTACTGTGTGACCCTGATCCAGTCCTCAGTAGATATTCATTCTGGCTATTGTGTGACCTTGATCCGATCCGCAATAGATATTTATTTTCTGATGCTGTGTGACCTTGATCCAGTCCACAGCGGGCCCAGTTGACACCTGATCAGTGCCCACTGTAGACCCCTCTGGACTATGGCCATATGTCAATTTGAACTGCATGATTATTTATTAGTCGCTAACATGTCTCCAGCTTAGTATATTTATACTTTTCCGTGCTTATCTTCGCATATGATTTCCGAATGTATGATATTTGGATTTTGAAACCGATATGATTTTGATTTGACAATTTGTATTGAAAATGAATGTGATAAGCACGTATATTTCAAATTATGTTCAAAATTTGGTTACTTATGTTTCTGTTTAAATGAAATGTTTTCCGATGCATTACATATGCATGATTTGATTTTTGAATAGTATGAAATATGGTATCTGAGCTTTAATAAATATTTTCGAAACTTGCATATAGAAATTCGGTAATTGTTTCTTATATATATTTCTTATTGGGCTTTCCACCTTCTAGGTTAATTGCAGTAAGTGTTTTGTACGCAGGGTTTAAGCAAGTCCTTCGAGGCTTTCATACCACGCTTGAAGGTATGTGATGTACAATATTCTTTTTTATATTTAGACTTGTATTTTCAGTACTTTTATAGTATGGGGATGTAATTGAAGGAAATATATGATATATTTATGGTTTATAATAATGCATGCAACTTGGGAGGAGATATATTTAATGAAGTAGAATGATTTGAAAGTGTAAATGCACACTTAGTGAGAGAATTTGACTGGGACCTAAGATAATTAAAGGATATTGACTTAGCTAATATAAAGTTGGCTTAAGAATTGATTAATGACATTACGTATAGCCCAACCAAGTAAGTGAATAAAGGAAAAATTAAGTTCGTATTTTTGGTATAAAGGGTCATTACAAAGTTTGTATCAGAACAAGGTTGATCTGATGTACGTTAGTGTCAGTAGGTCAAGAATTGTTTACATCCCCAAAGTACTGTATTATCTGAATATAAACTTTACATTTCTGTTTAAAATGGCACTGAATGTGTTTATTTGATGTGAATAAATTATAGCTTTTCCCTACCTAATCCGTTTATGATATGATTTGATAAGTAATGAAGTGGTAAATATTATTTGTTCGATTTTTAACATATTGAAGTGATATTTGTAGAGGCACAACAGCCTATGTGATTTAGAGATTGATGTGGTATGCTTATTAAGACTTATGAATAAGGAATGAAGTTATGTTTGATGGAGATGATGATGATGATGGTATAACCTAGCATAGTTGGCTTAATATAGGTCATGCAATGATCTGAAATGATTGATTTGAATACGTTTTGCTTTGAAAGAGATAGAATTATTGTATCTTATATGACCGGTGTGAAAATAAGTAGTGATTGAAAGATGCAAGAGGATGATTAATGAATAATATAGGCATTGTGAGATTGATATGTATGGGTGGAGTGATAGATTGTCAAGACTTGACCTTGATTGAAAAGTGGAGTATGATAACGATATGTAAAAAAAAAATTGTTTTGTCTAGGAAATTGATGATGGATTTGAATATGTGATTGAATTTCTAAATGACTAATGTAAGTAATGTATAGATGTATTACCGAGATAGTTATTAAATGATTGAAAATGGTTGATAGAGATATGCTTTGTTTTGAAGTTAATAGAATGATTGTACAGAAACATACCAAATTGATTGATAGAGAAATGAATCGATTATGGAAATTGAGTTATGTTTCATTGATTTCAAACTAATTTTCTTTGATAAATGGTTCAGGAGTTGGCTTGCTAAGAACAGTTTGCAAGTCTGAGTTTGAATATTACTTTTTCTGATGAATGGGAAATATGAAATGTCAAATTTGTTGGTGTGGCATAAAGTGCTAAATCTGTGGGATTTGTAAATGTACATGTAAAGTAGGCTTCATACTACATGATAATAAATTTTGGATTGAATTAATATCTTGAAATACTTAATGAGATGCTACGAAGAATTTGGTTAGTATGTTGATATGTTGATAGTGGAGTATTGATAAGAGGTTACAAGACTTTGTTAAATTATTGCCAGTGTAATTGGAACTTATTGGGTATTGTAGAAGAAAATATTGAATTGATCTGAACTTTAAGTAATGAACTGTTTGTGGTTTGAGAATTAAACTACTTGTGGACTTTGTGGATTGAAGTTGCTTGGGATTGTGTGGATTATTGGAGCTGGTTGCAAGAGGTTTTCATTTATGAAACAATATTGTTGCTCAAATGTGATGTTGAAGTTCTTTTGGGCATGGACAGTTAGACCCATTGTGTTAGTATAGATTGCCACAACAAAACTGTAACCTTCTCCCTTCTTGATCCGTATAAGATATGTTGACCAGTAATGAAGTGATGAGTGCTTATTGTTCTGTTTTGAACGTATTAAAGTGCACATTTCGTGTGAAAGTCAACTAGCATTCGCAGGACCTCGATGTGATACGTCCAAAGCTATCCAAATACTTATCATCAAGGACATCTCGATGTATTTTCAAAAGAATTGTTAGGTTTGTCATCGGAAGGAGAGATGGAGATTTCTATAGAACTACCTACAAGTACTCAACTGAGAATGTAAATTTTATATGTGATTGGCTAAGGACAGCTCAAGGTAGACAAGAATTGTGCTGACGATCAAAGCACACATTTAGAATTTCAAGTCGGAAATTAAAGTAATTTGATGGATATTGGAATTTGAAATTTTGATTTTGAATTATGAAATTTGAATTTTGAAGTACTAGGTGATCTTAATGTGTTTTGATAGATTATTACTATCGATTTGACCTATGAAATTTGATCAGTAAAGGTTGGACTTGTCCAAAATAGTGGCAAAAAATTATTAGAACCTATCCTTCATGAGTGGTAGGATTGGACTCTATAAAGATGTTTCGATAGGAATAAATGCCTAATCCCTTACGGATTCAAAAAGTGTACTGAATTATGTATATTTTGGAAAAGTATTTTCACTAGCCTATATGCTCTGACGATAATGCAACTTTGAAAACCATATGGATTAGAAAATAATTGATCTAGAGACTATGCATATTTTAAAATCATTTGACTTTTGGAAGTATATAGTTTAGAACTATGCGGAAAAAGAAACATGTGGCATTTGAAAATCAATAGGACTCTTCAAACTCTTTATTGGTAGAGTCGAGTTTGAACACATGTTATAACAAATGAATGCTGGAGTGAATATTAAAGAATTATTTGGACGTGTTATACAAGATAATGATTGACTTGAAAGTTAAAATGGTACGAGATAAAACATTCGAGATCGTCTTATCATAACATTGATTTTACCTCAATTGAAGGTTTCTGATTTATTGGAGAATGTATAACACAAAGTGTGAGATAAGGAGGTACCTTTGATTTGTTGAAAGCTTGAATACTTGAATGCTGAAGACGTTAGTATCTTTGGATAAGTAATAATATGCGAGTTAGACCTTGAAGTTTGTCAGACTTAGTACGTAAAGGATGTAAAGTAAAGATGGGAGATGAGAAATTAGAAATCATCTTGTTATAACATCTTGGGTAAATTGGTGGTTTTTGAATTTTAAGATATATGATCTTAATGTGTGAACCAATGAGATACATCCAGTTATTGGACTTTTCAAGCATCGAACTATAAGGTTAATATGGAATAAGTTAATCTTTAGATAGGTGGCAATATATTACTTTGATTAAGAAGCTTATCAAACTTGGATCATATGGATATAGAAGATATGATAAAAGAAGGCATCTTCACATGTTTGAGATAGCATTGAAAAATTTGGAGGATCAAATTTTCTAAGGCGGGGAGGATGTAACAACTGAAAATTTTGCATTTTTGGTGGATTATATAATTTACTTTGGTGATAAATTAATTTATGGAGAATTTAACTTTAAGCTAAGAGGATTAAGGAGGTAAATGAGAATTTATAGAGAATTAAATTATATGGAGAACTTAGGATTTAAAGTAATATTTGACAATATTAAATTATGACCTTATGAAGTACGAAATATTGGTGACACAAATAAGAGATAATAAGAGAACTTAGATCATTTAGAATTTATCCACTAAATATGAAGTGGATTGAATAAATAAACCAAATAATCAAAAAAAGAAAATAAATACAAGTCAGCAAAATATGGGATTAAAAATAAATAAATATATGAATAAACTAATTTAACAAAGGAAGACAACATGGGGAATTGGGCGTAGCTAATGAAGGAAGATTCAGAATAGTGACTCCACTAACTCAGCCAACCATCCACGTTTGTTCCATTCCCCTCGTCCATCATCATCCCCATCTGAACCTTGGCTATTCTAAACTCTTCCTTAAACTACTGCCATGTCGGAAAGCATTCCTCTATCCTCCTCACAATTCTATTGAAACGTGGATATACTAAATATTGGCAGCCAAGATCCAAGGAAAGAGTGTCATTAAGAGGGGATTTAAGTCTAATTTTTGGGAGCCAAAACAGAGGAAAATTTCAGGCTTTTGAAAGAATGAACATTGACTGCATTTTGATGGCTACTAGGTTGGCTCTCGATCAAGGGAGGAAGGACAGCAAGACAAGATAGAAGAAAGGAAGAAGGAGGAAGGGAGCCAGCTATCGTCTTTGCTGGAAGAAGAAATATTCGAGGAAGGAAAAGAAAATTTAAAGAGGATGAAAGGGCTGTAGGAGTCTTCTTTCTTCTTCATCAAAGCAGCAGCTGATATTTGAAAGAGGGTTTAGATTTCTCTCGACACTTTACGCCTCCATCGACGCCAAGATTTCTATCGGCTAAACAGGGCAGGGCTGCAAGGTGTTCCTATTGTGGCATACATGGCAGCTGGAAGCTGCTCTTTTGTCGACATTATTGCAGCTTAAAAGAGCTACATTTCCTCTAATCTTTAAGGTTACAAACGGGATATTTTGGGTGTGAATGAATAGCTGAAACGTGACCAACCTTGCTGATTTTTGTGAAAAAATTTCTGTTTTGGAATTGTGTTAATTTCATGAAAGCTAACCAAGGCAAATGATGGGCTGACTATGAGGTAAGGAAGCTAATGTTGAGTTTTGTTTAAGTTTAAACTAAGGTATTGTTGGATTATGCCCTCAGAACCATTCATTAGATGATTGACTTTGGCATTTTTATGTATCATGACATTTTATTTATTATAGCTCATTGTTATATTTGTCTTATAACTGCGTAATGTAATCTTATATGATAATGTCCTTAGAATAGTAATAACACACTATTCTTAAAATATCCCTAGTCAAGTATTACTGTGAACAAGGATAACAATGTACGATAAGACTAGTATGTGGTTGACTGATGACCATGAGATAGGATATCAAGTCATCACATAGGTACATGTTAGAGAACTATGTACTGGATCGACCCTTCATGAGAACGCTACATGGATTGTTATATGAGTGTCATAAGCGATTCTCATAGTGATGATGGTGTATGTGATCCTTTGACTTGAGATCATCAGAGATCCCAACATAGAGAATTGCATACTTTAATGCTGCTAGATGTCATTCGTAATAGGATGGACTATAAAGGTAGTAATTGGGTATGCCTTGATCTATGTAGAGAGATGTTGAGTGATCAAGATAGGATTTATCCCTCTTATATAACAAGAGTGATGTCTTGGGCCCTTTGATAGAGTGAGACTAAGAAATGCATGGCCTTGCTCGAATAAGTCAATATGAGATATTGATTTTATTTGTTTAATTAGTCTACTCAAGAATCAAGAAACGCTGATTAGACTATACAAGTGTGACACATTCCATGACTTGTGTCTAATCAAGACATCAAAGGATAAAGGGATTAGACTACACGGTAACATCTATCACGAGTCAGGTTATGTCGAGTCATTGACATTCTCGTTACATGGGTAGCAATGATGTGTTGCTAGATACCGCTCATTGCCTGTGACATTTTTTTGTCATTGCCATTGTTTTGAGAACCTATTGGGTCGCACACTTAGAACGGATCAATGAGGAGCTTAATTAATCCTATTCTGAATTGGATTAAGGATATATCTAATCCTATTCTGAATTGGATTAAGGATATAGTTAATCCTATTCTAAGTAGGATTAGAGTTCTGTTTGGCAGTAAATTTTAGGGTAAAATTTACTGCTTATAAAAGGATGTTTTTTTCTAAAACATAGCCGCATAATTAAAAACAATAGAAAAGGTATTCTTTTAATCGAAGCTAGCAATTCGATTATAAGGAATCAAAAACGCTCTTTAAGGCTTCTAATCGTGAGACGTTCAAGAGTCGTGAGATCCGTTCGTGTGGATACCGTAGAGGCAGGAACGAAAAGTTGTTGCTTGTGACTCGACCAACAACAGAAATAAGAGAAAACGTTAGGTAAAATCTCGAAACCCTAATCAGGCAACTCTCCGAATCGATCCTGGTGGAGGCCGAATGATTTAAATTCCGCTGCGTGTTTGTTTCGGTTTCCTTCACTGGTATCCGAGCCAGATTCGGAGTCCCTGATTTGTTTTGATAATAGCATGATCTCTGGTTACTTTCTGTTTATGATTACATGCAATCATTTTAATGAGATTAATACAGATTAGAATGTATATGATATATTCAGAGGCTAGAAATCGAATTGTTGAAATTATATATATGATATATATCAATTTCGATTCAACTTATATGTGAGATATAATCTGTGATGCGAATTATTAATGGCGGTTTCTGTTCTGCATAAACGTTATGGAAGAAACAGAACAATGTCGAAAGTGTTCTAATGTGACTAAAATTATAGTCAGTATGAGATACTGGCTGGAACATCCTGATAAGATTAGGACACTTCCGGATAAGGGGCGTTGGCAATGCCACCCCTGGGAACCCCGCAGTCGGGTCATAATTCTTTTCAAATGTGCCTCATTAATAAAACTAAAAGTTGAAATTGCATTACACTTGTTTGTATAACACGGTGGTTGTTGTTTGAGCATGGTGCATAGTTATAGCCCTAGCCCAATATGATTGTATTTTGGTGGTTGTAAATTTTAATAAATACGACCTGCGTGTCGTGCCTTGTTCTTGAAATTCTAGTTGTACATTCTTTTCTCATCTTACTCCCCTCGAATGTAACTCGAGGTTTCTCTTAAACTATGTAACTGTAACGTAGTATAGGGTTAGAATTTAGCTAAGTATGAGTTGATGGTGATCAACACTAATGGAGCTGATAACCATGCAAAGGATGACCAAAGAGGCACTTGGAGAAGATGCTATTACCCTTAGGTTAACCCTTAGGTTTTCTCATTGGCTTGGGAAATCGATTTAGTTTGGGCTATAACTATGTCACATTTATTTTATTGCTTAATTGCATGAGATGCATGGTTTATTTTGTACGTTTATGATATGAAAATCATATGATAATTTTAGAAAAGTAAAATTGGTGAGATCTTATTCAATAAACTAAGAAAATCCCTCAAATTAAATTAAGTCAATAATAGATGCTTACCAATGAATAGCACTCGTCAAGACTAGAATCGATTTTGTTATGTTTGCCAAAGCAAAATATCATATCTATCTTAGTAAGACATGATGGGATAATAGTGATATCCAAAGGCTATAAATTGGGTTGACTTAACTAGATTTCCTCAATAGGATTGGGAATTTAGAGGCATAAAGTTGGGCTTCCATTCATGAGATGAATTAGAACAAGTGTTGTTCACCCAACTATCCAAGAGTTACATGAGATGTAATTGGTAAGTGTTGCCTACCTAAGTAGCCAAATCTTGGGCGATTAGCCAAAGCTAACTCTAGATAAGGTGAAATATGGATCTTGGCCCACTAGAGAAATTATGTGATAATTTTTCCGAATTAATAGTGAGGGTTGTTGATTCGATAAAAATAGTGGGAGCATCATTTAATAAATATTTAATCAAATGAATGCATTCATGATACTTATATTTTGCATAATTTTGTTGTAGATTACCATGGCATCAAACACAAATAACACACTTTCACTGCGATCAGTCCTTGAGAAGGACAAGTTGAATGGGACAAACTTCCTGGATTGGTACAGGAACTTGAGGATAGTCCTCAAGCAAGAAAAGAAGTTGTATGTCCTTGAGATTCCCTTACCTGAGGAACCACCCTCTAATGCTCCAAGGGCAGAAAAAGATGCTTATAAGAAGCATCAAGATGATGCATTGGATGTTAGTTGCCTTATGCTTGCCTCCATGAATCCTGAGCTTCAAAAGCAACATGAGAAAATGGATGCGTTCGATATGATCGAGCATCTCAAGCAACTCTATCAAGAGGAAGCTAGGCAAGAAAGGTACAATGTCTCTAAGGCATTGTTTCAGTGTAAGATGGCAGAGGGGACTCCCGTTGGTACTCATGTGCTCAAGATGATTAGGTACATTGAAAACCTTGAAAGATTGGGATTTCCTTTGGGCCAAGAGTTGGCCACTGATGTGATTATGCAATCGTTGCCAGACAGCTATAGTCAGTTTGTTGTTAATTACAACATGAATGAAATTGACAAGACTCTGCCACAGTTACTTAGCATGTTGAAAACAACTGAATCCAACATGAAAAAGGCCAAGCCCAAAGATGTCTTAATAGTTAAGAAAGCTAAGGGCAGGGCTAATGCAAAGGGCAAGAAAAAAGGTAATAAAGCCAATGGCAAGTTCAAGCCCAATGATACTGCACTGAAGCCAAAAGGTGGGGTTGCCAAAGAAGGGAAATGCTTCCATTGCGGTGAGACCGGACATTGGAAGAGGAACTGCAACAAATACCTGGAAGAGCTAAAGAAGAAGATAGGAACTGAGAATTCCACTTCATGTATTTATGTTATAGAAGTTAATCTATCTACTTCTTCATCATGGGTATTAGATACTGGATGTGGTTCTCACATTTGTGTAAATGTGCAGGAACTCAAAAGGAGTAGATCGTTGACTAAGGGCGAGGTCGACCTACGAGTGGGAAATGGAGCAAGGGTTGCTGCATTAGCTGTAGGAACTTATATTTTGACATTGCCCACAAGGCTTGTTTTAGAATTAGATGATTGTTATTATGTGCCTTCCATCACTAAAAACATTATTTCTATTTCTTGTTTGGACAAGAAGGGTTTTTCATTTATAATAAAGGACAACTGTTGCTCCATTTATTTAAATGATATCTTTTATGGTAGTGCACAACTAATTAATGGTCTTTACATTCTAAATCTTGATATGCCTATTTATAACATAAATGCTAAAAGGATTAAATCTAATGATCAAAATCCAACATATCTCTGGCATTGTCGCTTGGGACACATAAATGAGAATCGCATTTCCAAACTCCATAAAGATGGAATTTTGGACTCATTTGATTTTGAATCGTATGAGACATGTGAATCTTGTTTGATGGGTAAGATGACTAAAGCCCCTTTCAAAGGACATAGTGAAAGGACAAGTGATTTATTGGGCTTAGTACATACAGATGTATGTGGACCTTTAAACACACAGGCCAGAGGTGGGTTTATGTACTTTATTACATTTACTTATGATTTCAGTAGATATGGCTATGTGTATCTTATGAGACACAAGTCAGAATCTTTTGAAAAGTTCAAAGAATTCAAGAATGAAGTACAAAACCAACTTGGTAAGAGCATTAAGGCACTTCGATCAGATCGAGGTGGTGAATACTTAAGCCAAGAATTTTATGACTATCTTAAAGAGTGTGGGATTGTCTCACAACTCACTCCTCCAGGTACACCACAATGGAATGGTGTATTTGAAAGGAGAAACCGAACTTTATTAGATATGGTTCGATCAATGATGAGTCATACAGATCTTCCAGAATCCTTTTGGGGACATGCATTAGAAACAGCTGCTTTTACACTGAACCGTGTTCCATCTAAATCGGTTCCAAAGACACCATATGAGATATGGACTGGTAAACGTCCCAGTATGTCTTTTATGAAGATTTGGGGTTGTGAGGCTTATGTAAGACGTCGAGTCTCTAACAAACTTGCACCTAAATCTGATAAGTGCTATTTTGTGGGATATCCTAAACTAACTAAAGGATATTATTTTTACAATCCCACTGAGCGCAAAGTGTTTGTAGCTCGAATAGGTGTCTTTCTAGAAAGAGAATTCATTTCTAGAAGAACTAGTGGGAGAAAAGTAGAACTTGAAGAAATTCAAGAGCTACAAGATAGCGCACCCAATGTTGAGATGGAGCCTGAACAAGCACCACAAGTTGTTGTGGAACCAGAACCATAAGCTGTTGTGGAGCAACCGCCTGCTCAAGAGACACAAGCCTTGCGTAGATTAGTTAGAACACATCGTGAGCCACAGAGATATGGATTTCTAATGACTCAGAACGGTGATGTATTGCTCATAGACCAAGATGAGCCTACTACCTATCAAGAGGCTATTACAGGGCCAGACTCTGAGAAATGGCTTGAAGCCATGAGATCTGAGATGGAATCCATGTATGCCAACCAAGTTTGGACCTTGGTTGATTTACCCGAAAGGGTAAAACTTATAGGGTGTAAATGGGTTTTTAAGAAGAAAACCGACATGGAAGGAAATGTTCATACCTATAAAGGGCGATTGGTTGCTAAAGGTTTTAAACAAATTCATGGTATTGACTATGATGAAACTTTTTCACCAGTCACAATGATCAAATCCATTAGGATCTTGCTTGCGATAGCTGCATACCATGATTATGAAATCTGGCAAATGGACGTCAAGACCGCTTTTCTTAATGGAAAGCTACTTGAGGATGTGTACATGACATAACCTGAGGGTTTTGTTGATCCAAAAAATGCTGGAAAGGTTTGTAAGCTGCAACGTTCTATTTATGGACTAAAACAAGCTTCTCGAAGTTGGAATCTTCGTTTTGATGATGCAATCAAAGAGTTTGGTTTCATCAAGAACGAAGATGAACCTTGTGTCTACAAGAAGGTCAGTGGGAGCACTATTGTCTTCCTGGTGTTGTATGTAGATGACATACTACTCATTGGGAATGACATCCCTACCCTTCAATCTGTAAAGACTTGGTTAGGGAATTGCTTTTCAACGAAGGACTTGGGCGAAGCTACCTATGTATTGGGTATAAGGATCTATAAAGATAGATCAAGGAAATTAATTGGCCTAAGTCAAAGTGCATACATAGATAAAGTGCTAAAGAGGTTTAGCATGCAGGATTCCAAGAAAGGATTCTTGCCTATGACACATGGCATTACTCTCTCAAAAGAACAATGTCCTATAACACAAGAAGAGAGAGAACGTATGAGTAAAGTTCCATATGCATCTGCTATTGGATCCATTATGTATGCCATGTTATGCACACGTCCCGATGTCTCGTATGCCTTGAGCATGACAAGTAGATATCAAGTTGATCCTGATGAACGTCACTGGATCACTGTCAAGAATATTCTTAAGTACTTGAAAAAGACTAAAGATACATTCTTGATATATGGAGGTGAGGAAGAGCTCATTGTAACAGGTTACACTGATGCTAGCTTCCAAACTGATAAAGATGACTATAGATCGCAGTCTGGTTATGTGTTTTGCCTTAATGGTGGTGCTGTGAGCTGGAAGAGTTCAAAGCAGGCGACAGTGGTCGATTCTACAACAGAGGCTCAGTATATAGCTGCCTCTGAAGCTGCTAAGGAGGCTGTTTGGATCAGGAAGTTCATTACTGAGCTTGAAGTTGTTCCTAGCATTATTGATCCGATTAAGCTCTATTGTGACAACAATGGAGCCATCGCACAAGCTAAGGAACCTAGATCTCACCAACGATCCAAACATATACTACGGCACTTCCATCTCATTCGAGATATCATCGAGAGAGGAGATGTCGTACCAACTGATGATAACATTGCCGACCCACTGACGAAGCCTTTGACGCAATAGAGACATGATCGTCACACTAGGTCACTAGGTATTAGATACATGAGTGAATGGTCTTAGTGCAAGTGGGAGGTTGTTGGATTATGCCCTTAGAACCATTCATTAGATGATTGACTTTGGCATTTTTATGTATCATAACATTTTATTTATTATAGCTCATTATTATATTTGCCTTATAACTGCGTAATGTAATCTTCTATGATAATGTCCTTAGAATAGTAATAACACACTATTCTTAAAATATCCCTAGTCAAGTATTATTGTGAACAAGGATAACAATGTACGATAAGACTAGTATGTGGTTAACTGATGACCATTGTCATGGATACAGGATATCAAGTCATCACATAGGTACATGTTAGAGAACTATGTACTGGATCGACCCTTCATGAGAACGCTACATGGATTGTTATATGAGTGTCATAAGCGATTCTCATAGTGATGATGGTGTATGTGATCCTTTGACTTGAGATCATCAGAGATCCCAACATAGAGAATTGCATACATTAATGCTGCTAGATGTCATTCGTAACAGGATGGACTATAAAGGTAGTAATTGGGTATGCCTTGATCTATGTAGAGGGATGTTGAGTGATCAAGATAGGATTTATCCCTCTTATATAACAAGAGTGATGTCTTGGGCCCTTTGATAGAGTGAGACTAAGAAATGCACGGCCGTGCTCGAATAAGTCAATATGAGATATTGATTTTATTTGTTTAATTAGTATACTCAAGAATCAAGAAACGCTGATTAGACTATACAAGTGTGACACATTCCATGACTTGTGTCTAATCAAGACATCAAAGGATAAAGGGATTAGACTACACGGTAACATCTATCATGAGTAAGGTTATGTCGAGTCATTGACATTCTCGTTACATGGGTAGCAATGATGTGTTGCTAGATACCGCTCATTGCCTGTGACATTTTTTTGTCATTGCCATTGTTTTGAGAACCTATTGGGTCGCACACTTAGAACGGATCAATGAGGAGCTTAATTAATCCTATTCTGAATTGGATTAAGGATATATCTAATCCTATTTTGAATTGGATTAAGGATATAGTTAATCCTATTCTAAGTAGGATTAGAGTTCTGTTTGGCAGTAAATTTTAGGGTAAAATTTACTGCCTATAAAAGGATGTTTTTTTCTAAAACATAGCCGCACAATTAAAAACAACAGAAAAGGTATTCTTTTAATCGAAGCTAGCAATTC
This sequence comes from Heritiera fomes, assembly GCA_032173925.1. Taxonomy (NCBI): domain Eukaryota; kingdom Viridiplantae; phylum Streptophyta; class Magnoliopsida; order Malvales; family Malvaceae; genus Heritiera; species Heritiera fomes. The sequence goes on along the minus strand of JAPDPM010000001.1, from coordinate 17,640,906 downwards.
GATTATAAGGAATCAAAAACGCTCTTTAAGGCTTCTGATCGTGAGACGTTCAAGAGTCGTGAGATCCGTTCGTGTGGATACCATAGAGGCAGGAACGAAAAGTTGTTGCTTGTGACTCGACCAACGACAGAAATCAGAGAAAACATTAGGTAAAATCTCGAAACCCTAATCAGGCAACTCTCCGAATCGATCTTGGTGGAGGCCGAATGATTTAAATTCCGCTGCGTATTTGTTTCGGTTTCCTTCAGGTATTTGTTCAAGAAAAGAATGGTTATTAAATTAGGTGGAATTGTGACAGAATTCTCTTCATTTTGGGCTGCATCAATTTACTTGGAAGCTGAACAAAGAAACAAGGAAAAGAAAAATAGTAAGTACATTGATTTAATTGGATTTAATTATCTAAGATTATAAGAGAAACAAAAAGGTATTACTATGGTGATATATATATATATATATATATATATATATATAAAATAAGAGGTTCAAATGAGGATTTAATGAGAAACAAAAGTATGTTAATATTTATAAAGATTAATATTTATATATATATGTATATCTATATATATATATATATTAAGAAGTTCAAATGAGGACTTTATGAGGAAGCAATATGCTAATAAATATAAGCTAAATATACTTATATAGGGTCTTTGATGTAGGATTTTGTGAAGAATGGAAATTTAAGAAGGCAAAAGATTAATTGCCAACCAAGAGAGAATAAGCAAGGTAAGGCACATAAGACATAGATACTTATATATATATATATATATATATATATATATATATTTATATATATATATATATATATAAAAGTTACCTTAAGGTAATTTCATAATATAAATTTAATTGATTTTATGCCTTGATGTAGAAAGGATTTTTACAAAGGTAGAGAGCCAAAATACATTAAATTAAAGGCTAAGGGGGAAGGAAAATCAAGAAGGATAAAGGTGCCATAACAACATTTGTGTTGCACATTGAGGTAAGAGATATATATAGGAACGTAGGGATACTGAAATCAATTTAAAATGAACTGCATTGTGGTTATATAAACTGTATTTTCTTGTAGGAGGTTTTAAGAAAATATAAGTCGTTATGCTACTGGAATTTTTATGAAAATAATGGTTTATGATTTAAGCTTGATTTAAGCAATCATTTGAAAATGACCAATTATCCAGCACATTTATTTTGAAAACGGTTATATTTTATGACCTTGATTTATTTGTAAGACTTTCAGCCGATATGTTTATCTCAAGGAAATTTATCAACCTATGTTATTGTGTTGAAGAAATTATGAGTATGTATCATTATATTTTTTGAAAGAAAGGTATATGACTTTTGTTATGAACTTTCCTAAAGCACAAAAAATACTGCTTTGAATTTCGAAAATATATAGTATTGTTTTGAAACTACTATGCGTGACCTTGATTTTGCCCACAGTAGATATTTGTATTCGAACTAGTATGTGTGGCCTTGAATCTGTCCGCAGTAGGAACTATATTGTTTTGAATTCCGAAAATATATAGTATTATTTTGAAACTACTGTGCGTGACCTTGATTCTGCTCGTAGTAGGTATTTGTATTCGGACTACTGTGTGTGGCCTTGAATCTGCCCGCAGTAGGAACTTTATGTATGGAAATGTTTTGAGACATGACTAGCCAATCACTGCAGTATTGTTCTCGCTACTGTGTGACCCTGATCCAGTCCTTAGTAGATATTCGTTCTGGCTATTGTGTGACCTTGATCCGGTCCGCAATAGATATTTATTTTCTGATACTGTGTGACCTTAATCCAGTCCACAGCGGGCCCAATTGACACCTGATCAGTGCTCACTGTGGACCCCTCTAGACTATAGCCATATGTCAATTTGAACTGTATGATTATTTATTAGTCGTTAACATGTCTCTAGCTTAGTATATATATACTTTTTCGTGCTTATCTTCGCATATGATTTCTGAATGTATGATATTTGGATTTTGAAATCGATATGAATTTGATTTGACAATTTGTATTGAAAATGAATGTGATAAGCACGTATATTTCGAATTATGTTTAGAATTTGGTTACTTATGTTTCTGTGTAAATGAAATGTTTTCCGATGCATTACATATGCATGATTTGATTTCTGAATAGTATGAAATATGGTATCTGAGCTTTAATAAATATTTTCGAAACTTGCATATAGAAATTCGGTATTTGTTTCTTATATATATTTCTTATCGGGCTTTCCAAAAAGCTCACCCCCCCTCTTCACCTTCCAGGTTAATTGCAGTAAGTGTTTTGTATGCGGGGTTTAAGCAAGTCCTTTAAGGCTTTCATACCACGCTTGAAGGTATGTGATGTACAGTATTCTTTTTTATATTCAGACTTGTATTTTCAGTACTTTATAGTATGGGGATGTAATTGAAGGAAACATAGGATATATTTATGGTTTATAATAATGCATGCAACTTGGGTGGAGATATATTTAATGAAGTAGAATGATTTGAAAGTGTAAATGCATGCTTAGTGAGAGAATTTGACTGGACCTAAGATAATTAAAGGATATTGACTTAGCTAATATAAAGTTGGCTTAAGAATTGATTAGTGACAGTACGTACAGTCCAACCAAGTAAGTGAATAAAGGAAAAATTAAGTTCGTATTTTTGGTATAAAGGGTCGTTACATGTAGATAGTTCGGATCTGCGCATGCCACACAGGCTCAGCTATCTCCGGAACATGAGCTCCAATTGGAGAGGAATACTCTTCTGTTTTCGGTAGATTAGTTGGAAGACTTTTCAGGAGAATGGTTCATATTTCCTGGAGTATACTGTTTCATTCACTCTAAACCTTGTTGGTTTGGTTTTTTTTCTTGGTTACTGAAGGACAGAAATGACCGGTTTTAGGATTGTTTCCACTTTCAAGCCCAATACTTTCGGAAAAATTAGTTGCATGAAAAGAAGTGCAGTAATATAATGAGCTCGGTATAAAGGTAAAGCTTGGTACAAACGCAATTCCAGAAGGAACCTTAAGAAATGTTCAGCGCAAAACACCCCGAAAGAATTCTTTAAATTCCCTCTAACTATTATAATGCCTAAAGGAATGCCATTGCTTCTGGTTTTCAAGTTAAACAAACAAGAACAGAGAGATAGACCTTTCAGAAAAGTAGGAATAAATTCGTCAGGTAAATCTATTGATTTGTCTACAAATAAATGAGACTTGTCAGATTATAACTATGACATAATTCTCCTGCAATGTTTCTTTGTTCGAAGGGCTTTTCCTGCCAATCACTTATTTAGTGAAAAATTCATGTGCAAGTAATATTTAGATTATTTTTTAGTAGAAAATAAACAACAGAGGATGTGCCTATTTGAAACTTGAAGATTAAGTTGGTTGGTTCATGCAACTCCTTGAAGAGGTGATTTTTAGTTTCAACTTCTCTAAATTAGAAGAAAGAACAAAGGCCTTCAATTTTTATAACTGGCATGGAAAATTAGCAACGTTCTATAATATGTTGTGAAGATCACTGTAAATAGAAGTTTAGTAACCTATTTGCCTGGCTCGTTTCATATGTATTAGGTAGATACAAGGTAAAAAATTTTGCTCTATTGTTCGGAGGCAACACGATTATGTGGAAGCTGAGATGAGAAGACTTAAACAAGACCTTAAGCAACCAATGGATATGTATAGTGCCGCCTGCACTCTCAACAAAGTAGAGAGTACTGTCTTAAAGCTAAAATTCCTTTTAAGCATAATCTACAAACTTTTCATTGCAATTTATAAGCTATATTAAAATTTTCAACTTAGGGGGAAAGTTCGGTGAATGTTGAATTTTCTATTTTGTTAGAATTATGCTAGAGCCCTACTACATATGGCTTGCAATTGTTTTTGGTAAAGAAAACCATGATTCCATTTCAAGCATGGTTAGTTATTTTTTTATGATAATTTCAATCAGATCTTTTATCTTTGGATGATATTGTTATCTCTTTATTTTCAGATTATTGATGAACCATTTGTTGTTCCCTAAGTAAATATTTGTATTTCTCTCTTTTTATAATCAGATGATCTTAGCCTTTGAATGGGTGCTTCCTGCAACAACCAACGGATATTTTCTAGTTTTACTAAAAATTAAACAATTTGACTTGGCTCACAATTTATTAGCCAATTAATTTGAAAGGTGTCTTTGTCCAACTTCTAAAAAAAATACAACAAAAGTAAACTACATTTGATCCATATCAGAACTTCATAATTTTTCTATTCTGCCATTATCTGATTTCTATTTTTTTTTTACCATAATTGATGACTTATCAATTCCTCACAATATATTTTTATTACTTATCAATTCCTCAGGGATATAAACTGTAAACATCTTCCTGCAAAGCCCTCACAATATATTTTAAGTGAAACAATGCTTCCGATTAATTTCCTCCATCTTCTCTTAGTCTTTTTAATTGCTATATCGCGTAGCCTAAGCATATTTTCTGCCTGTCATTGTCATCTGGCTCTCCCGAAATGGATGAAATTTGAGGAGTGCTGCTCAAAACGGAAACGTTGATGAATTATATGCACCGATCGAAAGAGATTGTCATGTTTTGAGGCATATTGATGAGTTGGAGTTTGTTGACACTCCATTACACATAGCTGCAGCTGAAGGTTGCATTGATTTTGCAATGGAGATAATGATCTTAAAGCCTCCGTTTGCTAGGAAGCTTAACAAACAAGGCTTTAGTCCCATTCACCTTGCCATGCAAAAAGGACATAAAGAGCTGGTGCTACTTTTCCTGGAACTTGATAAAAATCTTGTCCGTGTCAAAGGAAAGAAGAGTGAGACTCCTTTGCACCATGCGATAACCAAAGAACACAATCTTGATCTCTTACCTAGATTTCTGGAGGCTTGTACTGAATGCATCCAAGATGTGACAATTACAAACTAGACTGCTTTGCACATTGCGGCGAGAAACAATGAATTTGAACACTACAGCAAAATGTACTTTTAGTAGCGTTTTTCCGTTATTTAGTGGCGTTTATAAATGTTGCTAAACTGTAGTGACAGTAGCAAAAAATACCGCAAAATACTCCAGCTTTGTAAGCGTCGAGAAAAATAGCAGCGTTCTCTATAAAAAACACCACTAACTTTGTGGCAATTTTATATCGATTATGTGAAGACCGCAAATTTTCCGTACCTAGTTGTAAGTACATGAAGGAATACACCACCTTATGTTAATAGAATTATTTTATAGTGAAATAAATGTATTTAGTAATTTAAATTAATAAAGTCAAATATGTGTTAATATTAATATGTATATATTCATGTCCTTCATATATTGATACATGAATATAAATATATAATGATACTTATTTAAATTAATAAATACAGAAATATGAAAGGCTAGTGAAACAAGTAATATGTAGTAACTAAATTTAAATAACTTAGAATATATGTATCAAAGATCAATATAAGGTTAATATATATATGTATATATATATATATATATGTATATATATAGTAAGTGGATAAATAAATAAAATAAAAAAGTGGATTTTGTTGTAGCTTCTCAGAGAAGCTTGGGAACAATCCCCAAACTCCACTAACACTTATCCCAACCAGCCACATTATCTCCCCACTACCACCGTCCATCATCATCATCAGCCTAACAATATCTATTTCATTTTCCTTCTCCCATTTCGCTGCGGAACTGAGAGCCCCCACTTCCTCACCATCGTGTCACTATTCACCTACCCTTTTTGCGTCAATAGCCAAGGTTTAAGGAAGGAAAGCTCAAGGCAAGGGAAGTTCAAGTTTCAGAAGCCAAAACAGAGGCTGATTGGGATATTTTTAAGGTGTAAAATAAGGCTGTAACTGTAACATCCCTTTTTACCAAAATCTAGACTAATTTTTTTCCTTTTCTTACAGTTGGTTGGGTTGTACGTAGTGTCACTAATCAATTTCTAAGCTAATATTATATTAGCTATATCAATGTCCTTTAGTTACCTTAGGTCCCAGTCAAATTCTCTCACTAAGCATGCATTTATAATTTCGAATCATTCTACTTGACTAAATATATCTCTACCCAAGTTGCATGCATTGTTATAAACCGTAACGATATTCTATACTTCCTTTAATTACATCCACATACTATAAAAGTACTGAATTTAGAAGTTCGAATATAAAAGAGAATACTGTACATCACATACCTTCAAGAGTGATACAAAAGCCTCGAAGGACTTGCTTAAACCTCGTGTACAAAGCACCTGCTGCAATTTATCTTGAAGGTGGAGAGGGGGTGACCTTTTTAGAAAGCCTAATAAGAAATATATATATAAGAAACAGATACTGAATTTCTATATGCAAGTTTTGAAAATATTTATTAAAGCTCAAATATCATTTTTCATACTATTCAGAAATCAAATCATGCATATGTAATGTATCGGAAAACATTTCATTTAAACAGAAACATAAGTAACCAAATTCTGAATATAATTTGAAGTATATGTGCTTATCACATTCATTTTCAATACAGATTGTCAAATCAAATTCATATCAGTTTCAGAATCCAAATATCATACATTCGAAAATCATATACGAAGATAAGCACGAAAAAGTATATATATACTAAGCTGGAGGCATGTTAGCGACTAATAAATAATCATGCAGTTCAAATTGAAATATGGCCATAGTCCAGGGGGTCCACAGTGATAACTGACCAGGTGTCAACTGGGCCCGCTGTGGACTGGATCAAGGTCACACAGCATCAGAAATAAATATCCATTGCGGACTGGATTAGAGTTACACAATAGCCAGAATGAATATCTACTGAAGACTGGATCAGAGTCACACAGTGTAACAGCCCGTTACCACATTTTTCGCGTATTACTATACAACTTTTCTGGTTAGGCTGTCTGTGATGCCATTAACATGCAACAGTGATAGTAATAAATGATAAACATTTATTTAACAAATACGGAATATGAAAATTCTTTTCATATTTCCTTACATCTGACATCCCCTATTATCTTTATTTTAATAAAGTAGTACTGTATACCTATGTCTGAAATGCAAAAGAGAAGAGACTGTACCTGTCATGTTTAACATACTTTGCCCCAGTGCTTTATATGTAGCTATATCCATCTTGGAGTTAATTCTCTAACTCCTTGTCTTTTATCTGTGGAGTTAAAATAAGGGGTGAGCGAACTGTGCGCTCAGTAAAGGAAACGTATGCTGCTTATAGAAAGCAAAACTATATACCACAAAATATTGAAAACAGTGAATATAGTAAACAACACTCTCAATACACCATTCAAATCACTGGTTAAACAGATTGCTTTAATATGTAGTAAACAGTAAATAGTATTCAGTAAATCCTCTCAGTAAATAGAAATCAACAAGTTGAGACTAGGCATCACCCTATAAATAAATCATGCTGTCATCGTTCCCCCTCCCCCTTCGAAAACAGAATAATCATCCGCTTTTGGGGTGTACCCATAGGCCATCGCCCCTCACGGCTAACTCAGCTAGATCTATGGCAATAATCTATAGGTGGTCCTCAAGTCCACTTGCCAAGTGACCTCGAGACCGCTGATAACTTGGCGGCTCCATCAGCCTCATAACTCATAATGCATGAAACTAGGGGCCTAAAGTCTCAAAATCAAGTTATATCTCATGAAAAACCTTTAAGGAATTATTTCATAATTTCATCATTTTCTCAAAATGATTTACTTTCCAAAAAGGTTTTAAAAACAGCCTGCAATCTCACTGAATTCCGTATGAGAAAGGCACGGGTTAAACTGACTCGCCATGGCTAGTTCGCCCATGGTTAACTCGCTCATTGGTCAACTCGCCCAAAAAGGTTTTATATTTTCTATTTACAAAGATATTAAAATTTGCTCATTTTTTGTTGAGAAAATGCAAACGGAAATCTGTTCGCCATGGTCAGCTCACCCATCATGGCTCGCCTATGGTCAACTCGAAAGTGGGTGAACAAGTGTTCGCCTGCCAACCCTTGCTTTTAAAAACAACAAGTAAAACTGGCTCGCCCTTAGTGGCTCGCCCATAACCTCTTAACAAAGGGGTCGCCTGCCCTAAAACATTATAAAGGGTCCGCCCATCTGTGGCTCGCCCGAATGTCTATTAAAACAGGGTCACTCACCCAAGGTATCATAAAGAGTTCGCCCACATTGGCTCACCCAGATTTTTAGTAAAACAGGGGTCGTTCGCCCCAAAACAACGTAAAAGAGGTTGTTCGCCCAAACATCAGAAAAAGGAGGGCTCGCCCGCCCTGTACCAGTTCGCCCAATCATAACATAGGGGTCGGCTTTTAGCTCGCTCAAATCAAAACAATTATCAAAACAATGCATGTCATAAAACAAAACAATTTCTCAATAATTTTCGTAAAATTTAACTCCACAGGACATGCATTCACTTCACACACATCTCCCTTACCTGGTTTAACGAAGCCTTGCTTCCTGCTCGCCTTCTTGATCGCATTTACCGAGTCCATAATTTTCGGCTGCAAAATAATTTATAAATTCTATTAATATTTTCTTTATATATCTTTCCATCACCTGGGCAAGGCTTGAGATAAATCAACCAGCTCGCCCTCAGACATCCTACTAGCTCGCCCACAGACATCCTACTAGCTCGCCTAACCGAGCTCGCCATTCATCAAATAGCTTACACGTGGGAGCTCACCCAATATTCTCTCCATTCATACATTGGCTAATTAGTAGGAGTTCGCCCACAATTCAACTCGCCCAATGCCTAATGCATGTGAGTTCGCCATTTACTGCTTTCTACTCAAAGTTGAGCTCGCCTATGAATTAAAATAGCGTTGGGCGACCTCGCCCACTTGAACAACAACTTTCAACTTGGCGAGTTCTTTATTACCTACTCGCCTCATTGGCGATCACTAACATTCAACATAGGCGATCACAATAGTCGCCATTCTCCCTACTTCTCTAGTATTTTCCTTCAATAATTTTCCCATCATCCTACTACAATTTCAACCCAGTTTCATTTTATTCTTCATTTACTGCAAGATATGAATTTATTCTATTTCTATGATCTAACAAGAATAAATCAAAAGCAACACTATAATCATGCTTCTCATACTTGAAATCATAGAAATATATCATTCAATCTCAAGAAACCATTAAATCTTACCTTAATCAACTGCACTTCCAGAACAGAACTCTTTCTGTCTCATGTTGGCCCTACTTTGCTTATTCCTTTAGCTCATCAACGATGGAGGAAAGGTTTTGCAAGCAGGTTTACTTGTTTAGCCAACTTATGGGTAAAGTTTAGTAAAGAGAGCATGGCAAGAGTGGAAGGAACAACATAAACTTGCAATTGCATAGTTTTCGGGAAGAAGATGGAGTTTGCTAAGCCGGTCTTCCTCAAGTGTTTCTTCTTATATAGCCATGCTAATCCAATCAGAATCTATCACTTGGGCTTTATTCCACTTCTTTCATCATTTCACGTCTTATCCTGTATTAAAACCGAAGAAAAACTGCAGCAAAAGGGAATAGCTATGGGAAGCTATTTTCTACACGTTTTGACTTACTTCACTTTGCCATCAATTGTGTAAACCCATTTGTACTGGAGAAGCAACTGGCGTGAAGTCCATAGCGTCTTTTCTTGACTTATTGCACCTTTGTCTTATTCCTTGTCCAATAAGGTTAATTCCTTTATTGACTTTAGCAGCCTCTCTTAATATCCTTCAGCTGTGTGGCATACAAAGTCAATTTTTTTGCTGCACGGTTCTGATTTATTATTTCTAGATTGCCAGCTTTTATTTCCATTTTGTTCGTGCTAATTCCAGTTCACCTAATCAATCTTGAGACCTCACCTCGTCAACTCAATTTCAGTTAGCCAACATTCTCAGGCTTGCCTGTGCTCATCGCCACTTTGTCTTGATTCTAACTTAAGATTTGGCGATTACAAGCTAACTTCCTTGCCTTAGGCGAACACCATGAGATTTGGCAATTACTTCCATAGTTACATTGTTGGCGATCACAGGTTATTGCTCTACTTGCCATACTCACTCTTTGGCAATCATAAATAGATTCATTCGGGCGATCACTGCCCTCGCCTCATTCGGGTGTTCATCTTACCAAATTCACCTGGCGAACTTATCTATTCGCCCTCGCCATCATCCATTGGCGAGTTCCTCGCCCATTGGCAATCATCATAATTATTTTGCTTGCCCATTGGCGAGCTGTACCATTATAGTACTCACCCATAGTGTTTCACCAAAATTGCTCCTTTTACATCTCAAGTTCAGGAGCTTTTCACCCAAGTGGAAATCAATATTCATTATTTATTTAATTTCCATTACAAATTTTATGAAATTAGGGTCTACAGTAGTGTAGAATCAGGTCTCACATTTTCTCCCCACCTTAAAAAATTTGGTCCTCCAAATTTCAACTGGACCAATTAAGTGAGAAAGCTCTGGATATTTCTTATGCATAAGGCTTTCAAATTCTCAAGTAGCCTTATACTTAATATTATACTATCAGAGCACTTTAGCCATAAAAATAATCTTAGATCGCAGTATTTTATCCTTCCTATCCAAGATCCGTATCAGTCTCTCACATAACTTATGTCCTCTCTAATCTCTAGAGACTCATGTCAAATTACGTGAGAAGGATTTGGATGGTACTCTCTCACCCTCGAGACATGGAGTACATTATGCACTCCTGACAACTTTGGAGGTAGTGCACATCTCCCACACGATTTAAGATCTCCATCGATCCAATACGTCAGGGACTCAATTTCCCTCTCATTAAGCCTCTAAATGGTGAGACCTTATATACATATTCTCTTGTATATCTCAAGAAGTCTGTTCGACCAAGTCGAAAATAATTTTTGGTCTCTTATTTTCTCATGCTATCGTGGATTATATTGTTTGCTAAATAAACCCTTTTTAAGGTGTTATGCCTATACTCTCCTTTGGCCATTATCATAAGCAAACTCTGCCAGGGCAGAAGATTATCCCAAGAGCCTATAAAATCAACTGCACACGCTCACACCATATTCTCAAGCGTCCATATCATACGCTCGGACCGTCCATCAGTCTACAGATAAACTGCGATGCAAAACTCAATCGGGATCCCATAGCTTCCTGAAATCTCTCTCAACACTGAGATACGAAGTGGGACTCCCTATCAAATGTAATGCTCACTGGAACACTATATAACCTCACCATTTCCTTGACATATAACTCGGCCAAGGCACTAATTAGCTCAATAAATTCCATAATTAAGGGATAAGCAGACTAAATCAATATATCCACAACTATCCAAATATCATTTTTTCCTTTTTAGAGGTAATTCAATTCTCACTTAGTTTAGGAAGTACCACCAACATAGGTATTTTTTCTTCCTTATCACATTTCCAACTTTTAGTTAATCTCGTCTCTAAGATAAGACCACGAGTATCTCTTTATCCTCCATATTATCTTTAAGAGTCCTGCACGTCTCTTCAAGCCATCAACTGTCATTCCTTTGGCGCTCTCCCGCGCCTCAAGGTTACTCTTTCATGTGAGCCGGTGAGTACATAGTTCGCCCACACCTCACAACATATTATCCGCTGTTAGGCGATCGCCCAACTCATGGGTCACCATCCTGGATTTTATTCAAGGATCCTGAAGAACTCGAGCTTCCTCTCTCAAAATCAATTTACACTCCCTGAACTCTTTTATCATCCTTGGGAGTTAGCAAATTTTCACTTCTTTTTACACAGTAACTCATTCATATTATTTATCACTTATCATCTCATTCGGTGCTAAGTCGATAATAATTTTGGTGACTATCATTTAGATAGTTTTAATCAATCGTATGTAATTGTCCCATTAGTCTTTTAAATACAATGCACTCGCTCTCAATATATCCTAGAGCGTCCACACAATGCGCTCGGATATCTATATCAATCAAAGGCGGTGCTGACAATAAAATTTGGAATCCTGAAGCCTCTTGCTATTCTCTCAAAGCATGTGGCAAATCAGGGATCCCTATCACATGTACTCACTCACTGGAACTTCACATACGTTCTCACTGTTTTATCGATATATATCGACTAAGGCACTCAAAACATCCCGAAACATGATGATGAAGTGAATTAATTTAGTTACTCAATCCATAATCACTTCTATAACCTCATGGTTCTTTCGGATTCTTTACCATCCCACTATGATTATTTCATGGTTAAACTATGACTGCCCTCCTTTTGTAGACCTTAATACTATTCATCGATTACATCTCAGGTAATCATTTTCCTCGATAACTTCTTTTATATCGAGTTATCCTTTTATCTCTTATTCTCCTAGTACATGTAATATCACTTACTTGGAGAATGTATCTAAGAGTATAATTTCTTCACATCAATTTCTGAAATCGAATTTATTATCATTCAGATTTCATCACTACTTTACTTATACAATTTCACATTTCTAATATGTACATATATACACATATGTATATCCTTTCTCAGGATTGGCATAAAGAAAGTAGGTTTCAGTGCCATGATTTGTAATAAATTTATAAAATAAAAATTTAAAATAGAAAAGTCACAAATCTTTAAAATCATGCAATTAAATAAGCTTTCAACAAAAATCGAATTCCTTAGGGGTTGTTTGATAATGATTTTGTTTTATGTTTTTGTTTTTTAAAATCTTGCAACAAAAAATAAAAATTTTGTTTGGTTAACTTGTTTTGTTTTATAATTTCAAATTTTGGCAATAATATTTCCGAAATAATAGGAAACACAAATTTTGTGTTTCCAACGGTTTCCAAAACATTTTGGAAACAGATTTTCCTCAAAAACACAGGTGAACAGTGACGAACAGTAACATTTTAATAAGGTCCTGATATCAAATCCTAATACCAGCAGTTTTATCATATTTTCCTTTAAAACATAGAAAGCCCTAACCAACCGTCATTTTCTTTCTCGTTTCTTTTCTACCAGTCGTTCTGCATCTCTTCTTCTCTGTGCTTCAAAGCTACTTTTTCAACTTCTTGTTTCCTTCCTTCAAAGCGTGTCATTTTTCATCAAATCTTCATCAGATCTATCATCTTCTCAAGCAACTAACAAAATAGGTTAGTAACATAATTATTTTGATAATTTAAGAATGCTCGTTTATGGTGACTAACATCAAAGAGCTGCTTTATTTCAAAACTTTGATCATTTTGCTGCTTTTTGCTTTTGGCGGAGATTGGTTCTTGGTTGGTCATCTGGTTTGATTTGTTCTTTTTGGGTTTGGGTTGTAATGTAGGGCTTATGGTGGTTTTGCCTAGAATATGTTATGCTTGTTTGTTACAGATCTATGCTTCAGATTTGCTGTCACTAGCTTTGTTGCTTGACATATGCTTTTGGATAATTTAATCAAATCTATTTGGCTTATCAAAAAAAAGCATTGGCTTTTGTATTATTTTTATAGTTCTAAGATTATATGAAAAAAAACAAAGAATTTTAAGAAAATGTTTGTTGTATTTTGTAGCTTCAAATTCTCAGGGTAGCCCTTTCCATGATTTAAGCTTCCGATCCATATTAAAATAATTTTCCTAATTCTTGTTGCTTGTGTTTTATCTGTGGTTGTGTTTGAAAAGAACCACTAGTTTACTAGATGTTAAGTTGCACTGATGATAATCGAAGGTTAGCCCAAGTTAATATTGTTGAGCCATTTCGATGGCTTCTTAATCAGTGTTGTGGATGTGTTTCTGTTGTTCCTTCAGATTGGTGATTCTGTTAGAAGAAAGAGAGGGTGTTGAGGGTGATTCTGTTAGAAGAAACAGAAGAAACATGTTAGGCTTGGGCTACCAATTCTGAAAACTTAAAACTCATTTTTATTATCTCAATATTTACGACCTATCCCCAAAATCCACTAGCATTTATTGTTCAATAATTTGGATTTCTATGATCTATTCATTTTTTATATAATCCATTTTTGTACGATAGCTAAGGGCATTCAAACTTAAGTTTTAACTGAATTAATTGGTAAAATCAAAGTTTAATTCAGTTAATCAATTTGTCAATTATCAAAAAAAAAAGAAAACAAGCCTTGAGATTCAAATTTCTTATTTATAAAACTTTCATACTTTAAAGATATAATCATTTAAATCACTATTTTAAATCATTAAAATATAAAAATATAAAGTTTTATGTCTTGAATTTGAGTGGATAACTTTATCTTACAAGACAATGATGTTATTTGGAATTTACTCAAAATAGTCCTTTATAATATGTTTATATATATTTATAAAAGAGTAAAGAAAATAAAGAAAAAGAGGAATGAGTGCTCTGACCCACAGCTAGAGTCAAGAAAATTTTAATAATCATCCATAAATTATTCCACAGTCAATCACGTGACAATCAACAAGTTTGAAATTAACATGTTTAGTGGGAGCCATTCTCATAATGATATATAGATGTTTTCACATTTGTGATGTACACCATTAATGTTGACAATAGTGCATTATATATTATTTTCCTTAATTTCTTAATTATTTAAGCATCAAGATCATGTTTAATGACAGAACATCAAGTTGTTTGGATTTATTTGATGATTGATTGAAAATTGATTTTTTTTTTGGAAATTTGTAGTAATTTTTTTTATTGGTAAGACATGTAAACATGCAAAATTTTAATCAAATAAATTGAAGTATAATTAATACCTAAATAAACTAACAACTACCTTGCTATGGGAACTTTGCATTTTTAGATGGCAAGTGGTGATCCAAATTTACAATCAATTGATAGTAATGGTGAGAAAAATGAGCTTGTTGAACTTGGAAATGATGATAAAAATATATGGACATCTGAGAAAGAGAATTTATTTATTTGCATTATGGAGGAAGAGGTTGTTAAGGGAAATAGAGTTACAACAACATTTAGTAAAGAATCATGGAAGTTTATTCGAGAAGCCCTTAGTAAAAGAGCAAAGTACAACTATCTCGATTCGCAATTGAGAAATAAGTTTAATCAATTGAGAATTCGCTATAATAGTTTCAAGAAGTTGTTAAAGGAGATTGGAGTTGGATATGAAGCTACTAGTGGAAAAGTAATTGCTTCGGAGGAAACATGGCATCGTCTATATGCTGTAAGTCCCCTAATTTCAATATTGCAATATTTATATATTTTAATTTTCATTTTAATGACATATGTGTTTGTTTATATAGGTTCATAAGATGGCTAAAGATTTCAAAAAAAGCGTTGTCCAATGTATGACAAGTTATGTGTAATTTATGGAGATACTTCTACCACCGAATCAAATACAAGACCTTCGACACATAGTCCATCGGATAGTGATGAGGAGAGAGTGAATCCAACCTATGAAATAGACAAAGAATTAGAGGAAGATGCAGAAGGTGATGGCGATGCTAATCCTAGAGGTAGTAAAACTAGAAAGCGTACCCATTCTACTACCCTTACCATTCGCCAAGGGAAAAAATTCAATATCTCCATAGCAGTGCAATTTGCCTTGAACTCTATTAGTGAAAGTTCTAAAAGAAAGGCTGATATATGGGAGAAATTATTAGTTGGTTCAGTTCATTCCTCTCATTCAGGGGGATCTACTGGGGACATTTATTCTGAAGCTATTTCTGAATCTAGATCACCTAGAAGAAAATTTTTAAAGGAGAGTTTAGAAGCATTAGAAAAAACTTAATGGTACTGATGGGGCAGCTTATGCCAAAACTGTAGAGAAATTTCATGATGATGAATTGTTGTGACATCCCCGTCACTACATCTTACCATTTAACTTTTTCCTTATTATCTTATACGACTTGATTTGATTTTGTTCATCAATGTCATTCATTCTTCTTAAGCTTAATATCTAATAGCTCATTATGAATAATTTACTTTCAATAAACAGAATAATGATATGTATATATATCATTCCATACCACAGGATCTTACACATCATCTCTAACTTAAATCCCCAACATCTTTTATACACAATTGTTAACTTGTACTGTACCATAGCTGAATTACAATTTACTTTACATAATTACATAAGCATACCTTCAATACTAATTGGGAAGCATCTCTCGAAGGTAAACTTTAAGGATCCACTAGTAGGCTCTTCTATCTAGAGCGAGGGATCACTTCAAATAGTTTGAAAAATAGTTGTAAAGGGGTGAGTTTACGCTCAGTAAGAAAAATATGTAAAAGAGCATACTATGCCTCTATATGCAGTTTTCCTGCTTGGCTCTATAATGTTATGTAAATCATTATAAAGCATGCATCATATACTTTTTTCATATATCGTTTGTAATCATGTATATTTCTTTCAAATGGTATAAGCAAACATACTTTATATGCTTCCTTAAAATAGCATACTTCATATACTTCTTCAAAACATGCAGCATGTTCTTACTTCAAAACATATATCATATTCTTACTTCAAAACATAAAACATGCTTTATATAGCTTGTAAATAAAATAGAGACTATTCGCATATTAACAGAATTATGCACTGAATCATGTGGCGTACTCCCATAGGAGCTAGGAATCCTCCCCTAGCCAATATATATAAAACAAAGCCAATTTGGCCAAACGTCGGTGGCTACAGTGAACACTAGTCAGGTGACATCTGTAGCACTGAGGGTTAGACTAGAGTTCCTCAGCCATGAACATATACAGAAGTGCATAATCATTAAGTACATCATAGTCTCAAAACATTTGTCATATAGCTATTTGCTATGACATTTATGCTTTCTTGAAATAGGCTTTGAAATCTCTTTTCATATAGGGCAGTCAACTGGCCTCATAGGGCAGTTGGCTGCTGCCTCATAATTTCATTTATCGAAATTCTTTTCTTTTAAAATTTTTATATTTTCCGTTTTGAAAACTCATGGAGGCAGTCGACTGGTTTATATAGCAGTCGACTAGTTTTCAAACAGAATGCTTTTTGAGAAACAGCAGTCGACTGGTCATATAGCAGTCGACTGTTTTTGAAACAGAATGCTTCTGGAAAATTAGCAATCGACTGGTCTTATAAGCAGTCAGCTGGTTTTGAAACAAAATGCTTTTTGAGTAAAAGCAGTCGACTGGTTTGAAACAGAATGCATACTAGGAAAATAGCAGTCGACTGGTTTATCTCAGTTTTTGAAAAACTACGCTTTGGTTGTCTTAAGGCAGTCGGCTGCTACTTAAGGCAGTTAGCTGCTCCTAGCCTAATTGGCACTAGGAGTAAGACCCAAAAATGACATTTCCTGCATAAAAATCCAGCTTGTACTTCTCTCCAAAACACTTCAAAATACATCAAAAACATGTGGACATAGCCACCCTACGTCCGTTACATAAATTCCTTACCTCGATTACTTCGAGAACACGAAATCTCTTGGTTGCACCAACCCTAGTCTTTCACTTCTTCAAAGCTGTAACATCATCACAAACCAAACCTTTAAACAATTACCATAAACATACTCTACTATCCTCATATGACTCTATACCATAAACATAATTGAAAGAATCATCTTCTTCTCTTACCTTTGCTAGTGACCAATTTTTCAGACTTTGAGATCTCCTCCAATACTTGGATTCAATCTATCAAACTTCGGATATCGCTTAGTCTACTGACAAGGATCGATTTTCGTTCAACTAGCTAAAGGGATTGATGGAGGAATGAGGTAGCTTGTCAAGGTAGCTATGGAAGAAAACTTAAAAGCCTGGAGAGAACGAGAGGGGCTAGGGAAAAAGGGGTTGCCATTGGTGATAGCTAATGAGGATGATGACTATGCAATTTTGCATTAATTACATGCTTTATCCCATAATCATCTCAGCCATGCTTCTTTGACCCTTTGACCCTTCCTTTAATTGGTCTTCTTCCATTCATATGCCACATGTATTTTATTACCAAACAAAATCTGATTTTTTTGGTTCTTTTCTCATACTCCAAATATTTTCTTGATATCAACATAAATTCTTTGATTAATTGACTTTCAATTCCTTTATTTCTTCATATGATTCATACATCATTGATACATCAAAACTTCATATTTATTTAATTCCTTTTAGTTGGAACACTTTACAAACATAATGAAATTACATGAAATTGGGGATTTCACAATTGTGGAGAGAAATATTTCTTCAAATGAATGATGGAAGGAAGAAAGATTGGTTTCTTAATTTAAAGTGAATGTGTTTTTAGTGTTATGTTTTTTCCAGTCCTAAAACATATTACTTTGTCTTGAATTTTTATTTGCGACGTTTATGTTTATGTTTGTCTTTTTTTATTTCTTGTTTCTTAGTGGACTATGTTACTTGGGATATATTTTCTTAGTGGAATATGAAGTTTAGTTTTACTTTAATATGTATTTGACTATTTTTATTAGCCATTTAGTAAAAAAATCATATATGCTTTCGTTTATGAAATTTTAATACGCATTTGAATTTTTTTAACCATTTAGTTCACTTATATGATGATTTATCAGATTTACGTGATGGATTGTAATAAGATGATACAAATTGCATCAATTACAGAGTTAGATGATGAAGATGATGATGTGGAAGATATTTTACTGATTACAGGTATTTACTTAAATAACCTAGCAGAACATCTCAATTGTCAGGTCATGCATATGTTCAAGAAATTATTTACGGGAATGAAAGTAGATGTTTTGATGAGTTACGAATGAAACCATCAATGTTTATTGATTTTTGTGATACTTTGAAAGAACAGGTATTATTACAAAACTCCAAGCACTTGACAGTAAAAGAACAAGTTGCTATATTTTTATTTACTTTGGCACATAATGAACGCAATTGAGTTATTGCTGAACGATTTCAACATTCCGGAGAAACAATTTTTCGATATTTTAAAAATGTGCTAAAGGCCGTGTGTCGTCTTGGAAAAGAAATTATAATTCCACCATCATTCGATGTAGTTCCTCCTCAAATTCAACATGATCAAAGATATTATCCATTTTTTAAGGTAATATAGTTGATTAACTTTTTCTTATTTATTAATAGCAAAATTTATAATAGCTAGTGACATATATATTTTTTTAATAGAATTGCATTGGTGAAATGGATGGAACACACATAGCTGCACGTATTCCTACTAAACAACAAATTCCTTATCGTGGGAAGAAAATGGAGCCGACATAGAATATTATGTGTGCTTGTTCATTTGATATGCGATTTACATATGTGATAGTGGGATGGGAAGGAACTGCAAATGATGCTAGAGTATTTGTTGAATGTGTATCTAATCCTGAAAATGGTTTTCCAATGCCTCCACAAGATAATCTTACTTTCTAGTATTTTATTAAACCTTCTAGTTTTTGTTTGGAGAATTAAAAACAATTTTTTTGGCCTAGGTAAATATTATCTTGTAAACTTTGGATATACAAATATGCTTGGTTTTTTGTCTCCTTATCATGGTGAAAGATATCATTTAAGAGATTATCGAGGAAGAGGACGACAATCACATGGTCTAGAAGAGGTTTTCAATTACAAACACTCATCTTTGCGTAATTGTATCGAGCGATGTTTTGGAGTACTAAAAGCTCGATTTCCAATTTTAAAAGGAATGTCACCGTATAGTTTACGCATGCAATGCTTTATTGTTATTGCTTGTTGTGCGGTGCATAATTTTATTAGAACATATAGGATGCAAGATAATATGTTCGAAAAATATGAGACAAACAATCTTGTAGTTGATAACAATGAAGAAACTTCAGGAGCAAGCAGGTCCCAAGAACATGTGGAGTTTAACGTTACACCAAGTCAATTACGATATACGCATAGAATTCATGATGATATTGCTACTGAATTATGGAATGCATATCAAAATAATTGATTGTTGTATTTATATTAGGACTTAGACTCTCCTTTTTTGTATTTTGTATAATAAATTTTACTTTTATTTTTTAACTGTGTTTATAAAATTTTACATATAAAGTATTAAAACTTAGTTGTATTAAATTTAAATATTAATTGTGTATAGATATAGAGTATGAAATAAATCTCATATAATTTTTAAAATCATAATTTTAAGAGAAATTTTATTTAATAATAAATGAAATAATTTTCATAACATATCAAAATTAAGAATAAAATAGCATATTTTTAATCATATATTGAATTATATATTTTTAATAAATATATTTTAATGTTCAACATTAATATATTATAAAATTAAAAAAATTGTTTCAAAACTTATTTGATGCCAAACAGGTTTCCTGTTTTTGGTTTTTAAAAATATACAATAGTTTTAGCTCACCAAACATGTTTTCTGTTTTCAAAATTTCTAAATAAAACAAAACAAAATTTTTAAAGACAGAAAACATAAAACACAAAATTGACAACAAAACCAAACGACCCCTTAGAAATTCTATGCTATTGAAGAGTTTCATAAATCCAAATTCAAAAACTGCATTTTCAACACTCACAAAGGTTCCAAAATCAGTTAAAATACAAGGTATTCCAAAAATCCGAAAATTTCATAACTTTTCATACATATTTCTAAAACACTAAATTTTGGTAATTTCCATAAAACAAAATTTAAACTAAAAATTCATGTATATTCCAAAATCATGTAATTTAACATTTTCAAAACTGAATTCCTTATGAAAGTTCTATTCTTAAAATGTTTCTTAGATTTCTAGCTTAAATCGCAATAATCAATATTTTTACGAAAATTCGGTAGCATAACGATATAAATTTTCTAAAACTTTCTGTAAGGCAAAAGCAGATTATAAAACCCAATGTAGTTAATTTTAAAACCATTTAGTATCTCCTACATTCCTTATATATAACCCTTACATTATGCACTTAGCAAGTATCTTCTTTAAGTTTTCGAATCATAGCTCAAGCTTCTAACTACTCCAAGTCACTACAAACCAAAATCATCATCCTCTCAAAACAAATCTTAATCACCTTATTCTTTAATAATAAAGATTAATCATGTCACAAGATAAAAGTAATTCCAATTCACCTCTATGCACATTGCTTCCCTATTCCTTATTAAAATATTTTCAAATCCACAATTCCAATTATTACATTATTATTCTTCACAAAAATCTCATATATATATATATAACAATTAACACCAACAACATTTAAGTATATTACTTACCTTTGAGTCCAAAATATATAAAAATCTCAAGCCTTCCTCCTTTGAAGTTCTCTTACAATCCAATACCCTAATCACACTTAATTTACTCAATTCATGCAAATATCAATATTACCAATTTCAAAACAATTCAGAATCAAAACTAAGATTACTTGACCATTAGAACATCATCACATATCTAATTCCTCAATCATTTTTCCAAATCTCAATTTCAACCATAGAGTTACTAAACAATTCTAAACTTGTTCTTAGCATAATTTCGTTTGATTTAGCATCTTGACACGATAACCTCAACAGCAATATAATCAAACCAAATACGAATTGAATTAATTTACCACAATTCAATATCACTATCATTCATTACACACCACATTATCAATACTAAAATCCCTACTATCAGTGTGGGTCCTCTTAGTATCTCATGTATTCTCAACAATATAAAATGATAAAATTATCTAAATATTAAACCCTTGCAATATCAATAATTTCACCTTCGAACTATTCTACAATCAAGAAATCGAGATTCTTAAATACCAAGATCATTACTATATATCCGATTCCATTAAAAATTTCACAATTCAACATTTAATTATATAATTGACAGCTCTATACTCAATTCCATGCTATATCGTATAATCATCCGATTTAACAATTTTATATAGCCTATACAATATAAATCTATCATAGGCTTATATAAAAGTCTTACCAACTCCTATGCTCAGAGCTCGTGCATTGAGCTTATACCAAACTCAATTTGTCATCTTAGCGCCTTGTTACACCTTAAACACAATCATATCGATTTAGTGCTAATTTACCAGAGTTATTTCCTGACTTAATTTTACAATATGTGGCACTACAGAGTTTTCTTACCGATTAAAGCTCGGCATGTGTGAATCCCAAGCTTTGCACCCGTGCACTGACTCTTGCGCGTACACTAGGCTTGACACTTATATACCTTCAATTATCGGCAATTCAATTAGTATAAACTTAATAAAATTAAAACTATAAATACTTTTAAACTTAAACGATATTGGCTTACCTATAAACCTTATTGTATATATATTTATATATATTTCCTTTCTTTCTCTGTTTCCTTTCCATTCTTTCTTCTTTCTTCTCGACTAACCAAACCTCCCTTGGTCACTTCTCCAGCATTCGTTCAGCTTCAAATATAGCCTCCCAAGCGCAGCTGTTCAGCCTTTAATCAACATGCTTCAACGCCTAAAAACAGTCCACAGTAGCGAAGATTTTCAGTCACCATCTCAGCCACCCAATCAGCACATTTTCTAGCCCTCTACAAACAGTCACGATAAGCCTTCAACACAGCCATGTTTCATAGCAAACCATCTTGAGCAGCCCCCTTTTAAAGCACCTAGCAACAAAGCCAAGAACTACCTCCTTCAGCCCGCACAAAGAGCCGTTTCAGCCTTCATATTCTGCCCCAAACAGCAACCCATCAGCCCAAGCTCAACCCCCCAAAAACTATTTCGATTCTTTTGTTTCAAGACCAAAAATAGGGTATAAGCTCTTCCAAACTCCCTTTTTTTTAGATCGATACCCGAGAGTCCCTACACTGCCAACAACCTCCCCACGCCTATACATCACCAAAATAGCACCACCACCGAGCCTACAACACCACCATTTTCAGCCCCTTTTCAGCTGATCTTCCCCTTTGTTTTTAAGCCTCATTCATTCTTCCTCTTGTTTTGGCCCCTGGCAGCAGTTGCGACTGCCTTCCTTCTCCTCTCAGTTCTGTCCTTAGCTTTTCCTTCTTCTCTCGCGTCGCTTCCGTTTCTGCTCCATGGACAGCCCTCAACTCATGTTTTTCAACCTAAAACAGTACCAAAGAAGGGCTACCCGAAAGCTTCTTGGTTTACCTTTGTGATAACTGTGAACAGCATACACTTGGACAGTAGATAAATGTGGTCTTTAGATGTAATGCAGCTGTTGAGAATTTAATTTTGAATTATGTGAATTATTAAGTAACAAGTGTAAGAATTGGTAGACTGTGGAATTATGAGAAAATCATGATTATGGGAATCAAGTATGATGAATAAGAGAATTTAATTTTAAATCCCCTCACTCGATGAGAAATGGAATCTAGTTTTGTAAATTTATTTAAGTTAACTAAGTTAATTTTAAATAGTTAATTGCAGTATTTAATAATTACTAAGGAAAAGGTACTTAAGTTATAAAATATAACTTAACCCTATTAATTTAATAGGCTTATTACTTAACTAAGACTTTAATAAATAATTTACATGAGATAATATATATCAGTAAATTAATAAAATTATTGGTAGATGAGTAAGTTTATAAAGAAAGAAATATATATATATATATAGAGTTTGTATATGATGCACTGACAGTGTATACACTGTCAATGCATCAGAGGTTGACACTTCATCAATAGGCCCTTATGGGTAAATTAAAAAAATTTATTTATATTTGCATATAAGGGCCTATTGATGTGATGTCAACCTCTGATGCATTGACAATGTATAGAAATTATATACTATCAGTGCATCATATATAAATCCATATATATATAGAGAGAGAGAGAGAGTTTGTATATGATGCACTGACAGTGTATAGTTTCTATATACTGTCAATGCATCAAAGGTTGACACCTCATCAATAGGCCCTTATGGGCAAATTAAAAAAATTTATTTATATTTGCATATAAAGGTCTATTGATGAGGTGTCAACCTCTGCTGCATTGACAGTGTATAGAAACTATACACTGTCAGTGCATCATATATATATATATATATATATATATATATATATATATATATATATTACACACACAATATAATAAATAAATAAAGTAGAAACCGATTGGCTCATCGGCTTCAACATTTTCTCGCTATTGTGGGTGTCAAAATTTGAAAGAGAGAAAGGAGAAGAGAAGCTGCACCCTGCTAGTGCCGCACATCACCGCGAGCTAGCGCTGCCCTTGCTGCATCGGCGAATAGAAAGAGGAAAGGAGAGAGAGAAGAAAAGAAGAAAGAGGAAGAGAAATGAGATGTTGCTAGTCGAACCAGGGGCTGTTGATCTGGCTGATTGAGATTGATCCGGCCAAACTCGTGAGGAGCCAACGAAGCACCGGTGTCCAAAAGAAGAGGAAAGGGTAGACCAACTGCCAATCGAACTAGGCATAGATTTGGTCAGAACAGATTTGACCAAACTAGGGGAGATCGGTAAAGTGACGAAAAAATAAATAAATAAATAAACTGAAGCAAAATGGGCGAGAAAAACTAAGGCAGGGAATGGCTTGGTTGGTTTTAAGTTGTTATACAAGGTTGAATTAGTGTGGTTTTTGGTTGGAGGCAGTGCTAAAAATGATAGCTGGGTGTTGAACTATTAGAAGGCTAACGAGAGAGGGAGTTGGCATGAAATCTAAAAATTGAAAAGGAAGTAACTGATGTGAACATGGCAGTTCTTGGAGGTTCTGAACAGGGTTTGAATTGTGGTTGTTGTCGGGGTGAAGCAGGGCAGAACAGGAGACTATTGGTGACTAAATCACTACAAGAAAAGAATCGCAAGAAGCTACTGGCAGTGCTAGCTTGGGAGTTATCGTGGACTATTGCGCAGGTGTGATAACAAGGCTGTGCTTTGGGGTGGTTTCAGGATAGAAACAATGCTGAATTGCGGTGTATAGGTATGGTAATAGCGGAGTGTAAAGGAGCTATTTGTAGGCTGTTCTAAGGCATTCATGGTGCTAAAAACAGAGGAGGTCATGACGCTTGTTGAGGCAGAAAGAGAGACCGTCACGGGCTAAGAAAGGCAGAGTTTAAGAGGCTGTTTTGGAGCTATGAACAGCTGCTGGATTAGGGGATCTTTGTAAGCTCAAAATAGGGACGAAGCAGTGGGTTTTGTGACTGAATTAAGGACTGAGAAGCATTCTTGACTGATTTTAAGGGAACGATTTAATAATCATTAAGGAAATCTAGAGAGGAGGTTTGGCATTCTTGGAGATTGAGGGATTTGTGTAACCATTGAGGAAAAATGCGGAGTAAAGGTTCAGTTAACATGGTAATTCAATGGCAAGAATTTATATACAAATTGATGTTATGTTTATATTGTGTCATAAGATGTGTGTCATATTGATGGAGTATTGATTGTGTTGTGAATCTTGGAAAGGTGTATAAAATGATAAATAAATGAATATGAGTAATTGATCTACACATATGTGGTTAGTGCCACTTTGTTAGTGAGCATGATAAAGTAACTATGATGAGGGGTAAGCTTATTGTGAATAATTTACATAATTGTTTGTTGGTGTTGTTCTAATATGTACATGAATAATTTGGTTAGTAATTAAGTTTAATGATATCATTGCTTAGAGAATGGCATATAATGTGACGTCCCCGTCACTTCATCTTATCACTTATCTTTTTCCTTCTTTATTTAGATTTAGTTTATCCAGTGTCGTTCTTCCCTTAATCTTAAGCTAATCATTTAATAGCTTATGAAATTTTATTCAATTTCCATAAACATAAAAATGATATATATAAATATCATTCCGTTTCCACAGGATCTCATACATCATCTTAGCTTACATCTCCGACATCTTATACATATATTTTCTACTTGTATTGTACTGTAGCTGAATTACAATTTACTATATACATGAACATATAAGTATACCTTCTATGCTAACTGGGAAGCGTATCGAGAAGGTACACCTTGGTTCTTCAAAAACAAGCTCCTCTAGTCGGAGCGGAATTCACTTCAAGTAATCTGTAGGAAAAATGGTCGTAAAAGGGTGAGTTTACGCTCAGTAAGAAAAGTATGTAAAAGAGCGTACTATGCCTCTATATGCATTTTTCCTACTTGGCTCTATAATGTCATGTAAAGCATTATAAAGCATGCATTATAAACATCTTTCATGCATTGTTTGCAACCATGCATATTCATTTCAAATGACATGACAATCATACTTTGTATGCTTCTTTTTAAACTATAGCATACATATAAAACATGCTTCATACTTCTTTCTTTAAAACATCATACTTCATAACATACTTTAAAAACATACATCATACTTTTCTTCATACATACGTCTTGTGCTTTAAAATAGATGGAGACTATGTACAATGTTTAAGTGATTGAGTCATCATATGAACCGTTCATTCCCATTCATATGACTTATATGACTCTAATCATGCATTAGTACATTGGTATACCATGTAGAGGTCAGGGATTCTCTCCTGCCTTAATAATACCATAGTGAGCACTAGTCAGGTGTCACTGATGGTCTTAAGGACCGGACTAGGGTTCCTCACTTAACATACATATTACTGAGGACTTGATCAGAGTCTCTCAGCCATCAGAAATGCATAATCATTACGCAGTCCACAACCTCAAAACAGTTATAATATTCTTTTCAGAAACACCTTTGTGTTTAAATCAAATAAGCTTTGAAAACATCTTTTCATACATGGCAGTCGACTGGTCTTATAGGGCAGTCGACTGCTGCTTCATAACTTTATTTCTCGAAATTATTTTCTTTTCGAAAAATACATGGGGGGCAGTCGACTGGTTTTCAAACAGAATGCTTTTTAAGAAATAGCAGTCGACTGGTCCATATAGCAGTCGACTGTTTTTGAAACAGAATGCAATTTGGCAAATAGCAGTTGACTGTCCTATATAGCAGTCGACTGGTTTGAAACAGAATGCTTCTGGATAAATAGCAGTCGACTGGCTTACATAGCAGTCAACTGGTTTGCATCGATTTTCGGAAAACGGCGTTTTGGTTGTCTTTAGGCAGTCGACTTCCCTTTATGGCAGTCGGCTGCCCCTAGCCTAATTGGTACTAGAAGACAAGTCCGAAAATGCATCTTTTCCTATACAAAACCAGCTGATGTTTCTTTCCAAACCACATAAAACCATCGTAAAACATGCGGACATAGCCGCCTTACGTCCGTTACATAAATTCCTTACCTTGAATCCTTCGGGAACGCGAAATCACTTGGCGCGTCAACCCTAGCTTTTCACTCCTTCAAAGCTGTAATCATAAATCATATCAAACCTTAAATCAAACCACATACACATGCTATACTAACTCAAAACAACTTCATATCATGAACGAAATTGCAAGAATCATCTCCTTCTCTTACCTTTGCTAGTGACTAAAATCTCAAACTTTGAGATCTCCTCCAATACTTGGAATCAATCCACCAAACTTTAGATATCTCTTCGTTTAGTGGTAAGGATTATTTTTCATTCAACAACCTAAGGAAATCGATGGAGGGATGAGGGGCTTTGTCAAGGTAGCTTAGAATGGAAACTATGGAAGTTGGGATGGAACGAGAGGGATGGGGCTGGCAAGGGGCTGACGTTGGTGATGAGATGATGGGGTGATGACTATGCATGTTTGCATTAAATGCTTCCCTATCCATCATCAATCTCAGCCATGCACTTCTCCCTTTGACCCTTTGACCATTTAATTCCTCTCTTCCTTCTCTTCTATGACTCATCCATTTAATCATCAATTAAATCTGATTTTATTTTTCTTTATCCTCTATTCAATTTTATAATAACCAAAATAAGCTCTTTGCCTTATTGGCTATCAACTTTCTTATTTCTTCTATATTCCATACATCATTCCTACATTATTCATACATCAATTACACATCAACTTCATATTCATTTAATCATATTTACTTAGAATACTTTACATACATGGAGGAATACATGGAAATTGAGGATCTCACATCCTCCCCACCATAGAAAATTTGGTCCTCCAAATTTTCCTTAGCTTGTCATGTAAATAATTCTGGATACCTTTCGTTCATTAAGCTCTCTAGCTCCCATGTGGCTTCTTCCATCGTATGGTATTGCCAGAGAACTTTCACTAACGAGATCGTCTTAGACCTCAAAACCTTCTCTTTTCTGTCCAAAATCCGAATCGGCTTCTCTACATAGCTCATATCTTCCCTTATCTCCAAGGGTTCATACTCAATGACATGAGACGGATCCGGATTATACTTCCGAAGCATCGATACATGAAACACATTATGTACTCCTGATAGCTCCGGAGGCAATGCCAATCTATAGGCAACGTCACCTATACGATCTAAGACCTCAAATGGACCGATGTAACGAGGACTCAGCTTACCTCGTCGGCCAAACCTCATGATTCCTTTGGATGGAGAAACTTTCAAGAACACAAAATCTCCAACCATGAACTCAAGTGGCCTCCGTCGAGCATCTGCATAGCTCTTTTGTCTACTCTGAGCTGTCTTAAGCCTCTGACAAATCAACTTAACATCTTCTGATGCTTGCTCGACTAGATCTGGAGCCAATAACTTACGTTCGCCCACTTCTTCCCACCCAATCGGAGATCGACACCTTCTTCCATACAAAGCTTCATATGGTGCCATCCCGATGCTTGCATGATAACTATTATTATATGCAAACTCAGCCAATGGCAGATGGTCATCCCAGGAGCCTTTAAAGTCCATAGCACAAGCCCTCAACATATCCTCGAGCGTCTGAATCGTGCGCTCGGACTGTCCATCAGTCTGCGGATGAAAAGCTGTGCTAAAACTTAACTTAGATCCCATGGCTTCTTGAAAATGCTCCCAGAAATGGGAAGTAAACCTGGAATCTCTATCAGAAGTGATGCTCACTGGAACACCGTGTAGTCTTACGACATCTTTTACATACATATCTGCCAAAGTATTGAGTGTATCAGTTGACTTTATAGGTAGGAAGTGAGCTGATTTTGTCAATCTATCCACGATCACCCAAATATCATCATGATTCTTCTTGGTTCTGGGCAATCCCATAATAAAGTCCATCGTAATGTGTTCCCACTTCCACATAGGTATAGGCAGAGGGTGCAGTAATCCTGCTGGCTTTTGGTGCTCTACCTTGACCTGTTGACATGTGAGACATTTTGCTACAAAATCTGCTATGTCTCTCTTCATGCCCTTCCACCAGTACACCTTGCGAAGATTGTGATACATCTTCGTATTTCCTGGATGTAATGTGTACTTAGTGGCATGTGCTTCAATCAAGATCAACTTCTTCAATTTGTCATCATTAGGAACACATATACGACTTCGAAACCTCAAAATTCCATCACTACCAAGACTGAACTCTGAGATCATACCTGACTGCATCTGATTTATAGCCTCAATGCATCTATCATCTTCTTTTTGAGCACTTCGGATTCTGTCCATTAACTTTGGCTCAATCCTTAAACTAGCCATTATACCAAATTGCTCAAGAGGTGTAACACCTAAACTGAGGCTTGCAAACTGTTCAAGTAATTCATATTCTCTTATCATCATATAAGCCACTATACTTACATGTTTACGGCTCAGAGCATCCGCCACCACATTAGCTTTCCCTGGGTGGTACATGATCTCACAATCATAGTCCTTCAGAAGTTCTAGCCATCTTCTTTGCCTCATGTTCAATTCCTTCTGGGAGAACAAGTATTTCAGACTTTTATGATCCGTAAAAATCTGAAATTTCTCACCATACAAGTAATGTCTCCATATTTTCAGGGCAAACACTACTGCAGCTAACTCCAAATCATGAGTCGGGTAGTTCTTCTCATGGTCCTTCAATTGTCTGGAACCATAGGCTACTACCTTACCATGCTGCATTAACACGCATCCCAAACCTTGCCCTGAGGCATCACTATACACCGCAAATCCACCTGAACCACTAGGGATGGTGAGAATCGGTGCAGTCGTCAGCCTGCGCTTCAACTCTTGGAAATTTTACTCACAAGCTTCATTCCATTCATACTTTACCTCTTTGCGCGTCAAGCGCGTCAATGGAGCAGCTAACTTCGAGAAACCCTCTACAAACCTCCTATAGTAGCCAGCTAAACCCAAGAAACTCCTGATCTCCATCACAGTCTTCGGTCTTTCCCATTGAACCACCGCTTCAATCTTTGACGGATCAACTGAGACTCCATCTTTACTGATCACATGACCTAAAAAGGAGATCTGATTCAACCAGAAATCACATTTACTTAGCTTGGCATATAGTCCTCTATCTCTGAGGGTCTCCAAAACAATCCTCAAATGCTGCTCATGCTCTTCCCGTGACCTTGAGTACACCAAGATGTCATCAATGAAGACAATGACAAACTGGTCCAAGTATTGCTTAAACACATCATTCATCAGATTCATGAAGGCTGCAGGTGCATTGGTTAATCCAAACGGCATCACCAAGAACTCATAATGGCCATACCGTGTCCTGAACGCAGTCTTAGGGATATCTTCATCTCGGATCTTCAACTGATGATATCCCGACCTCAAGTCTATCTTGGAAAAGACTTGTGCACCCTTGAGCTGATCAAAGAGATCATCTATCCTGGGAAGAGGATACTTGTTCTTGATTGTCACTTTATTCAACCACCGGTAGTCAATGCACAACCTCATACTACCGTCCTTCTTCTTGACAAAAAGCACAAGAGCACCCCAAGGGGATACGCTGGGTCGTATGAATCCCTTGTCTAGCAACTCTTGAAGCTGTTTCTTAAGTTCTTCCAATTCTACCAAAGCCATCCGGTAAGGAGCTCTTGATATAGGCTCAGTCCCCGGCACCAAATCGATAGTGAACTCTACTTCCCTATCCGGAGGAAGTCCTGGAAGATCATCCGGGAACACTTCAGGAAAATATCGGACTACAGGAATATCATTGAGTCCGGGACGTTTCTGATCTACGTCCTCCACATAAGCAATGAATCCTTCATACAACCATACATGCTTCTCATTATTTTCATATGAATTCAAATCAGGAACTAAACAGGTTTCATATTAATTTCTTGCAAAATTTACAACATAGCTAACGGGTGAAGAGAATGTTACACTCTTAGCATAACAGTCCACTATAACATGATTGTTAGCTAACCAATCCATACCCAAAATAATATCAAACCCATACATATTCAATAGGATTAGGTCAGCCTTAGATTCTCTTTCTCCTACCCGTAGCTTACAGTTTCTATACACCAACTCTGTCACTTGTGATTCTCTAAGTGGTGTGCTTATCTTTAATGAGTGTTCTAAGGTCTCAAGCTCAACAGGTATTTTCATAGCAAACTTAGGAGACACAAAAGAATGCGTAGAGCCTGGATCAAACAATGCTATGACATTCACATCAAACAGGTAAATTGTACCTTTAATCACTTTGGACGAGGCATCGGCAGACTCTTCGTCGATGGCAAACACTCATCCTTGGGTCACAACTTTCTTTCCCTTCTCAGCAGTAGTAGCCTTAGGTTGTGGTTTAGGGGTCTTATCTGATTCATCAGGCATCTTCGGATCTCTCTGAGGGTAATCCCTAATCATGTGTCCTTTCTCCCCACATCTAAAGCAAGCGCCACTCGCCAAGCGACATGGCTGTGATCCATGAAACTTCCCGCACTGCTCACATCTTTGCATCGTACTCTTTGGTGAGCTAGCGGTACTTCCAACTTGATTTCGGAATCGCTCATCACTTATCTTGATCCCGGTAGCTTTAGGAGTACCTATATGAGTATCATCATCATCATAACTCCAACTTTAATATAATTCCATATAACCATTAAATTAATTTAAAGATCATCTTTCTATACTTTACTTACCTATAGAAACTCCTTCAGATCGTCTACTCCTCCGAAATGAATACCTATCACTCGAAGCTTTCTCATCCGACTTCCGCTTCATCGGTTCCTTGCCTTTACCCTTGGCTCAGAAGTCAGCATGATGTAGATCATAGTCCTGCTCACACAGCTGAGCCTTACAGACAGCTTCTCCATAGGTGGTGATATCCATTGGATACAACTTAGATCTAATCGGGGACTTCAATCCCTCGATGAATCTGTAGATCTTATGCCCTTCGTCTCTTCGGACCTCTAGATCGAATCTACTCAAGGTGGTGAACTTAGATTCATACTGATTCACCGTCATTGTACCTTGAGTCAAACTTAGGAACTCGATCTTCAGTCTATTCTGATCCGTGCGTGGGATATATTGCTCATTAAAAGCTTCTACAAATCTGTCCCACGTAACTTCATCATATCGGGCCTCTAATACGGTCCGAGTGGCTTGCCACCAATATTCAGCATCATCAATCAACAGATAGGCAGCCAAGCCTACTTTCTCCCTTTCGGAGCAGGGCATGTACTCGAAAGATTTTAGAACAGCTTTCATCCAATTCTCAGCTGTCAACAAATCTCTTTCCCCCTTGAACTTGGGCGAATCCAATTTCTTGAATTCTTTAATCAATGCCACACTGCAATAAGCTCTAGGATCCCGCCTTCCAGTAACTGGGACTGGTGGGGTTACTTCAGTAGGAGGAATAATAGTTGCAGTTGCTTGGGTGCTTGTGGCCACATTCGGGAAATTAGACATGAACTGCGTAAACATTGTGGCCATGTTCTCCATATGCTTTTCCATCTTCGCTAGCCTTGTATTCGGGCTATGTGGTGTAGATGGATGAGGAGACGGAACTGGGGGCTCTTCAGTGCGACCCCGTCCTCTTCCTCTTCTTGTACCTCTTCTTCGTGAGCTCATACTGTAAATGTAATCATCATTGAGCTCTTTAGTATAACTAGAAACAGCTATACTATACATTTGTATTCAGACAAGTACAGTACAATTGGGGAATATACTCTATTTCTAGCTTCTTGACACTGACAAACTTCAATCTAAACTGCTCTGATACCACTTTGTGACGTCCCCGTCACTTCATCTTATCACTTATCTTTTTCCTTCTTTATTTAGATTTAGTTTATCCAGTGTCGTTCTTCCCTTAATCTTAAGCTAATCATTTAATAGCTTATGAAATTTTATTCAATTTCCATAAACATAAAAATGATATATATAAATATCATTCCGTTTCCACAAGATCTCATACATCATCTTAACTTACATCCCCGACATCTTATACATATATTTTCTACTTGTACTGTACTGTAGCTGAATTACAATTTACTATATACATGAACATATAAGTATACCTTCTATGCTAACTGGGAAGCGTATCGAGAAGGTACACCTTGGTTCTTCAAAAACAAGCTCCTCTAGTCGGAGCGGAATTCACTTCAAGTAATCTGTAGGAAAAATGGTCGTAAAAGGGTGAGTTTACGCTCAGTAAGAAAAGTATGTAAAAGAGCGGACTATGCCTCTATATGCATTTTTCCTACTTGGCTCTATAATGTCATGTAAAGCATTATAAAGCATGCATTATAAACATCTTTCATGCATTGTTTGCAACCATGCATATTCATTTCAAATGACATGGCAATCATACTTTGTATGCTTCTTTTTAAACTATAGCATACATATAAAACATGCTTCATACTTCTTTCTTTAAAACATCATACTTCATAACATACTTTAAAAACATACATCATACTTTTCTTCATACATACGTCTTGTGCTTTAAAATAGATGGAGATTATGTACAATGTTTAAGCGATTGAGTCATCATATGAACCGTTCATTCCCATTCATATGACTTATATGACTCTAATCATGCATTAGTACATTGGTATACCATGTAGAGGTCAGGGATTCTCTCCTGCCTTAATAATACCATAGTGAGCACTAGTCAGGTGTCACTGATGGTCTTAAGGACCGGACTAGGGTTCCTCACTTAACATACATATTACTGAGGACTTGATCAGAGTCTCTCAGCCATCAGAAATGCATAATCATTACGCAGTCCACAGCCTCAAAACAGTTATAATATTCTTTTCAAAAACACCTTTGTGTTTAAATCAAATAAGCTTTGAAAACATCTTTTCATACATGGCAGTCGACTGGTCTTATAGGGCAGTCGACTGCTGCTTCATAACTTTATTTCTCGAAATTATTTTCTTTTCGAAAAATACATGGGGGGCAGTCGACTGGTCCATATAGCAGTCGACTAGTTTTCAAACAGAATGCTTTTTAAGAAATAGCAGTCGACTGGTCCATATAGCAGTCGACTGTTTTTGAAACAGAATGCAATTTGGCAAATAGCAGTCGACTGTCCTATATAGCAGTCGACTGGTTTGAAACAGAATGCTTCTGGATAAATAGCAGTCGACTGGCTTACATAGCAGTCAACTGGTTTGCATCGGTTTTCGAAAAACGGCGTTTTGGTTGTCTCTAGGCAGTCGACTTCCCTTTATGGCAGTCGGCTGCCCCTAGCCTAATTGGTACTAGAAGACAAGTTCGAAAATGCATCTTTTCCTATACAAAACCAGCTGATGTTTCTTTCCAAACCACATAAAACCATCGTAAAACATGCGGACATAGCCGCCTTACATCCGTTACATAAATTCCTTACCTTGAATCCTTCGGGAACGCGAAATCACTTGGCGCGTCAACCCTAGCTTTTCACTCCTTCAAAGCTGTAATCATAAATCATATCAAACCTTAAATCAAACCACATACACATGCTATACTAACTCAAAACAACTTCATATCATGAACGAAATTGCAAGAATCATCTCCTTCTCTTACCTTTGCTAGTGACTAAAATCTCAAACTTTGAGATCTCCTCCAATACTTGGAATCAATCCACCAAACTTTGGATATCTCTTCGTTTAGTGGTAAGGATTATTTTTCATTCAACAACCTAAGGAAATCGATGGAGGGATGAGGGGCTTTGTCAAGGTAGCTTGGAATGGAAACTATGGAAGTTGGGATGGAACGAGAGGGATGGGGCTGGCAAGGGGCTGACGTTGGTGATGAGATGATGGGGTGATGACTATGCATGTTTGCATTAAATGCTTCCCTATCCATCATCAATCTCAGCCATGCACTTCTCCCTTTGACCATTTAATTCCTCTCTTCCTTCTCTTCTATGACTCATCCATTTAATCATCAATTAAATCTGATTTTATTTTTCTTTATCCTCTATTCAATTCTATAATAACCAAAATAAGCTCTTTGCCTTATTGGCTATCAACTTTCTTATTTCTTCTATATTCCATACATCATTCCTACATTATTCATACATCAATTACACATCAACTTCATATTCATTTAATCATATTTACTTAGAATACTTTACATACATGAAGGAATACATGGAAATTGAGGATCTCACATATAAGAAGTATATTAACTTGTTCATTGAGAATTGTATATGTATACAGATTTAATTCAATTTTATTTTAAGGAAGAATTGATAAGTAACAAATGGGATTAATGTTGGTGTCTTATTGCCAAATGACACAAGTTATTGTTGCAATCTAAGTTTAAATGTTAACATTCTTATTTCTCTAGGCATAATATATATATATATTCTATATAATCACAAGGAGCATTTGGAATTGTGGTGAATTGAGACAATTATTTTGTACGTAAAGAGAGTGATATTAAGTATGGATTGGTAGTGGTTTGTAGAAAAATACTAAAGAAGAAGATTTCTAAATTATGACTAAAATGGAAGTAAGGGTCCATGCTTTGGTTTAAATTTAATGTATATGATATAAGGGTTTTATGTACTTATGTTTGTTAAAGTATGATAAATGCTATTTTGATGTGGTGATTTTAGTGAGAAAAAAAAATCAAGGAAAAGGAATTTCAGAAGAAAAGGGAAGGATTTCCAAGGATTATGTCAGACTCTTGAGTAATATTGGCAAAGAGTTTGAGTTGAAGACTTTTGAAAGGGGAAACTACGGTATTGCTAAGCATTAAGCTTGACATGACGAGGTAAGGGAATATATGTTAAATACTTGTTATTCCTTTATGTTTATGCATGTATAAGTTAATGTTATTTAACATTCATTGGTTTAAATGCATTTTGTTTGAATTTCAGAATATGTTGGATTGAGCTTAAAGTGTGTAATGTTTGGGATTTGGAATTGTGTTGGATTAGTGTATAAAATATATACTACTTGATTGATTTTCTATAGGTGTTTGGTTGTGGTTATATGACGCTGGGTAGTGTTCTACCCATGCCGTCATAATGCCAGAATTTCGTCAGAAATCATTTAAGTAAATTTCATGTATTAATTTAGATTTATAAAATGACTTTAAAACCTTATACATTTCAAGCATTGTTACTTATCATCAAGATAATGGTTTTTAAACATGATTTTGTACGATGAGGTTTCAAAACTATAAGTGTTTAAAATGATTCATGCTTTCATTATTCAAATCAAGCTGTAAAAGCTATCTTTGTACGGAATTTGACATATGAGACATGGGGCGCTATGTAATGCTTGTGTGGCATTTGCCCTGCCTGTGTGGCCCCTTATGCCTATGTGGCACTCTATGCCTATGTGGCATTTATCATACTTGTGTGGCACTTACCTAGTTTGTGTGACACTTTATGCCTGTGTGGCACTCTATGCTTTTATGGCACTTAACTTGCTTGTATGGCATTTATTATGCCTATGTGGCAATTATTAAGCCTGTGTGGCAAAGGGTAGCGGTAATTACGTAGATTGTCCGACAACTAGTCGTGACATGTACCTCAACTACTAGATGATCACTAGTGCTAGGATGATTCATGATCATGGATAGAGCCTTAGTATAGAACTGTGACCATTGCTAGTCATAGTGG
The DNA here is from genome assembly GCA_032173925.1 of Heritiera fomes. NCBI lineage: Eukaryota > Viridiplantae > Streptophyta > Magnoliopsida > Malvales > Malvaceae > Heritiera > Heritiera fomes. The sequence continues at coordinate 17,604,333 of JAPDPM010000001.1, read as the reverse complement.
ATGCTTTCGTATAAAGCTTATTGGTTATATTTCCAAAGATCCCAATTACATTACCAAGTCTCACGAGTTGATGCCTGTCTAATGCAAATACCTTTGAATGTGTATTTCAATACTGTTACGAAAACGAATGAGTGTATCATTTCTATTTCTATTGTATCTCGATTTTATATACGTGTGAGCACTAATATGTTTGGAACTATTCAGTATAAATGTTTATCTTATAAACAAAAGTATACCGACATTGCACTATTTTTAGTAAACCACATTGAAACATGAGTTTTTGTGCATTTGTTCACGTAAAAACATGCATAGAGCTTAGTAGGAGCTTAGCATCACTTAGCGTATATTTACTTACTGAGCTTTAGCTCACCCCCCCTCTTCCACCTCACAGGTTACTTCAAATAGACTCGAGTGCGAGAGTGCTACACTAGAACTTGACTTTCGTGCTGCTAAGTTACTACTTTTTATATTGAGGTATAACCTTTCATTTGCTTTTGTTTGAGGATAAGATTCTTTTCAATATACATAATGTACATGGATCGGGATGTAAGTATTAAGACTGTATCGAGAATTATATATAATTGCACCTTGTAATGAATAGTATCTTGATAGTATATCATGATGAAAATGTGATACTCTGGATGGTTTCTTGAGATGGTTATTGTGCCATAGGTTGGAATTATTGTTGTGTTATAGAGCGTGGTTGGACAATAAGTATATATAAAGAGACGAAGTTTCTCAGTTCTGATTTTGGCACGCATTACGAAGTAATTAAATGGGATCTTAGATAATTAGTCTTAAACAAATAAACAAGTAGTAATCTGTTTGCTAGGTTTTAGCTACATTGAGCAAGTGACAAAAATAGTATGTAAAGGAAAAATTAGCCCGAAAATCTTAGCATCTGAGGGTGTTATAACCTTCTTTTTCCTCCATAGAAGCTACATTGCTTCAACTCTACTTTATTTTGGTTGTTTCTCAGTTCTCACTCATATCTCTCTTTAATCTGTCTCTTCCTTCCATTTTCTGGTTCTCTCCCTTTCACTTTCCTTCTTTTCTTGTATTTTAAATGAATGTGAGAGAGACAAGAAGGATGAGGGTTAAGAGACAAGAGAGAAGTGTAGGCATGGCAATTCTGATTTTGAAGCAAAGTTGTCAGGTTTGGTGGGAGACTTCCCACCAAACCGAGTGTAATTTAATTTATTTTTTATCTTTTATTTTATTTATTTATTCTTATACACTTGCAATATACTATAATTTTTTTATATTAATATTCTTGTATTCTAATGTAAAATAGTTATACTATAAGAAATATCTTCATATGTTTTGTATATTTCTTAATCTAAAAAAAAGATATATACTTATAAATATTTATTTCTATACATATGTAACATCCCGTTACTACATTTTTCACGTATTTCCATACAACTTAACCGGTTGGGCTGTCTGCGATACCATTAACATTCAACAGTAACAATGATAAATGATAAACATTTATCTATTAATTATGGAATATGAAATTTCTTTTTCATTATCCCTTTGATCTAACATCCCCTATTAACCTTTATTTCACTAAGGTAGTACTATATACATATGTCTGAAATGTAAAAGAGAAGAGACTGTACCTGTCACATTTAACATGCCATGCCTCAGTGCTTTAAGCATAGCTATACTCATCTGAGAGCTAATTCTCTCAACTCCGTGTACTTCTTATCTGTGGAGTTAAAAACAAAAGGGTGAGCGATTCATACGCTCAGTAAGGGAAATATATGCTGCTTTAAAATAAGCAAAACTATATATCACAACACATTTATTCTTTTCTTAATAATAACCCAGAAGAAAAGACAATGGATATATAGTAAACAACTCTCTTAAAACACCATTCAAATCACTGGCTAACAGTTTACTTTAAAATGTAGTAAACACTATATAGGATTTCAACAAATCCTTACAGTAAACAGGAATTGATAAGTTGAGACTAGGCAACAATTAAATCATGCTATCATCGTTCCCCCTCCCCCTTGCGAGAACGGAATCTGCCGCTTTTGGGGTGCACCCGTAGGCCATCGCCCCTCACGGCTATCTCAGATCTATGGCCATAATCTATAGTGGTCCTCGGGTCCACTTGCCAAGTGACCTTGAGACCGCTGATGACTTGGCGGGTCCATCAGCCCTGTGACGCCCTGAGGTGCACTCATTGGTCCATCGACCGAGCCATCGCCCCAGGCGGGACACGCAATAGTAATGCATGAACTAGAGGCCTAACGTCTCAAAAATCACTTTATATTTCATGAAAACCTTTAAGGGATTCTCTCACCCATATTATCATTTACTCAAATGATTTAATTCCCAAAAAGGTTTAGGCTTTCTATTTACAAAACAATTCAAAAACATTACAAACTCTCAACCTTTAAAACCTGCTCGCCCAACATGGCTCGCCCAACATGGCTCGCCCATGGTAGCTCGCCCACTGCGGAGAACCTGTGTTCGCCCGCCCTCAATTTAAACAAAGGGCCGTTCGCCCAAACATATTAAAACCAGTTCGCCCGCCCTTAAATTAGAGACGGTTGTATAAAATTATAAAACGGATTGGCTCGCCCGCCAATACCAATTCGCCCAATTCACACCAATCATCCAAACCATTATCAAAACCAATGCATGTTAGAAAACAAAACATTTAACTTAATGTTTTCATAAAACTTACTCCACAGGACATGCATTACTTCACACATATCTCCCTTACCTGTTAGAAACGAAGCCTTGCTTCGCCCTGCTCTCTGTTCGCCCACAGCTATTCCCCATTCTCGGCTGCAAATTATATAAATTCCGTTAATATTTTCTTTATATAATATATATAATTTTCCATTACTTGGGCGAAATTAAAATAACTCAATCACTACTCGCCCAAATAGAGCTTCACTAGTTCGCCAGACGAGCTCGCCATTCACCATATGGCTACCACGTGTCATCTCGCTCGCCAGGCAACTCACGAGACCTTCATTGGCCTAATTGTGGGAGTTCGCCCACAATCCTATTCGCCCAACGCTTCTGCATTTGAGCTCGCCCATGAATTCATTTCACTAGAATTAGGCGTTCTCGCCCCTTGAACACATGCTTTACCTTGGCGAGTTCCTCATTATCTACTCGCCTCATTGGCGATTACTAGATATCAACATGGGCGATCACTGTAGTCGCCATTGTCGTTACTTATTTCATTATTTTCATTGTTTTCATGTTCTCTAAGGATCTAACTAAAACAAGGTTGTGTTCTATGTTGTAAACATATAAGTCTACCCTTGAATATCAAGAACACCTAAGAAATATGAAACTCACCTCAATCAACTGCACTTCCAGAACAGACTGCTTTCTGTCTCACGTTGGCCTCCTTTGCTTATTCTTTTAGCTCAACCAACTAAGAAAGAAAGGTTTGCAAGCTGTTTTGCTTGTTTAGCCAGCCTAAGGGTGAAGCTTATTCGATCAACCATAGCAGAAATGGAAGAAGCAGAGAAATGGTTTTTGTAAAGAAGATCAAATTGGCTAACTCGGTTTTCCTCTATTGTTTCTTCTTATATAACCATGCTCAACCAATCAATAGCTACCGCCTGTCCCTTATCCTGTTTCTTTCATCATTGTTCACGTCCTTCATGCATTTAAGGCATGAAGAAAACTGCAGCTCAAAGTGGCGTGGAAGTCTCCCTTTCACACGCCTTTTTCTTCTGCTGCAGCCTTTGCTTAATTCCTCAACCAATAAGGCTAATTCCCTTATTGAATTTAACTTTTCTTCATTTATTGTCCTCAACCGTATTTTTCACAAAGTCAATCTTGGCTGCTAGGTTGAATTCTGTTTTCATTTGCCCCTCTATCGGGGCGACCACCTTACTCGCCAAATACATTGGCGTTCCTAGTCCTCGCCACAAGCGGCCATCACCTATCCACGGAATTGGCGAACTCAACTATTTGCCCATCCAAAGAGCAACCAACCAACTCACCAATTGCTAAGATTCCCCACATTTGGAAATTTTTATTTAGCATTTTGATTTCCTCAATTTGTATGAGCGATCAGGAGCACTCGCATCATTTGGGCGAACTAGTATACTCGCCCTCGCCACTATCCATTGTCGATCTGCTCAACCATTGGCGAACATACTACCTTCTCGCCCTTTGGCGAGCTGAACAACATTCTCGCCCATACATTATTTCACCGAAATTGCTCCCTTCTCATCTCATGATAAAAGAGCTTTTCACCCTTTTGGAAATTAACATTCATTATTTATTTAATTTTTTTTATTATCCATTTTATGAGATTAAGGTCTATAGTAGGGTAAAATCAGATCTTACAACATATATATATATATTTTAGTCCTAAGATAGAATATATAATTATCCTTTCTAATATATATATATATATTTACTTGTACCTATATTTATACTAATGTGCATAAATATCAATAGATACATCTCTATACTTAGATTATTTAATTCTTTCATTTACTTACAAACTAGGTATGAAAAATTTGCAATCTTCATGTTTTCAAATTCTTTTTGGTCTCTCAAGGAATCTAAATTGATTGGATAATGATTGGATAATCAAATCGATCAAATTAAAAAAACTTTTTTTTTCACCCAACACTATATTTGGAATAAATTAACCAATGATCTGTTGTATTAATTAAGTTGAGATTTTATTCTCATCCCTCAGGTCTGTTAAGCTAATTTTATAAAAAAAATTCTCACTACAAAAAAATAAAGCATTAGAGATGGAATTTGTAACCGAATTTCCGTCACAAATTTTCAATTTCCGTCACTAATTGTAATTAGTGACGAATTTGAGACGGAATATTCCGTTTCAAATTCTGTCTCTAAATTTGAGGTGGCTAAAAGTCTATTTGTCACAAAAAAAAATTTTCCGTTGCAAAATCTGTTGCAAATTTGAGACGGATATTTGCTACTAAAATCCGTTTCTAAAACTATATTTTCCATCAAAAAAATTGTAATGAAACAAAAAAAAATTGGTTTTTTCTACGACTTTTGCATCGAATTTTGCAACTGATTTTTTCCGTTACAAAATTTTGTGACGGAAATTTCGATACAATTTCCATCACAAAAAAGTTAATTTATTTAAATTAAAAAAAATCAAATTCTATAGTTTGTGACAAAATTTTGGTAGAAAATTCCGTTTCAAAATAAGTTGCAACGGAATTAGTAACTAAAAATTCCGTTTGTAATTCCATTTTTTTTGTCACAACAAATATATTATTAAAACACTATAAAAATTAAAATTATAATGTGACAAAATTCTGTCACAAATTCCGTCAGAAAACTGAGACAAAAAAATCAACATTTAAATTATTATTTCATAGCTATTGAAATTGTTGAATTTCATTAAAAAACAATTAATTTTATAAGCTAAAATCTAATTTCCAAGTACACCTAAAATTGAATCCAATTAATTTACAATAAATATAGTTTAACAAAAAGATATACATTTAATATATACATAATTAAACAAAAACCTTAAATATATATACATCTAATATTCACAAAATATGTACCGACATCCATAAACAGTATATTAAATTCGAAAATATATACTATATTGAAATACAAAAGCATGAAGTCGTAAAACATCGTAGCGCTTCATGAAGATGGTTTTTGCTTCAAAAAGTGATCGAACACCTAAAACAAAATAAATTGTTTTGTTAAATACGATTTAACAAAAATTCATACAATTAATATATACTAGACAACACTCGTCCGTTGGTGCGGGTAGTTAAATCAAAAAGATTGACATTGAGATAAGCAACATAGCATTTGTATGAGTTAAAAAGGCAAAGAAAATGTTCAGGCATAGTAGCATGTAATTGAAAGAGCCCACAGGAAATGCAAAAGAGTAAAAAGCAACTTGTAATAGTCGATTTGAGCAAACCACGTGAGCTGAGGGAAGAGAATGGCATAAGCCAAAGGCAGTCATGTCTGAGCAAGCCGATCATGTCAAACAGCTACATTTATTGGAAGATGCCAGCTCTAGTTTCAGCGAATTCAAGAACTAGGGAGGATATGGCATTAGCAAATTTAATTTCAAGAAATAAAGGATCTCTATAATGGAGGAAATAAAAACAATAATAATCAATTAAAATTTATATATTAAAATTAAAACAAAAAAATCTAATATAACTATAATATACTTTGGACAAACTAATCTCATCACACCAAACACAAAACATCATTTTTTAATAATCTTATATCCAAGATTACAAAAAAAGTTTATAAAGTACCCAAAATTTTATATTGAAAACCCAATTCTACACTTACAAAAGATCACAAACAATTCGAATATTAACCTAAAGACAACAACAATCTACAAAAAAATTAAAATAGGAATCAAATAAAAAATTACAAAAACAATAGAAAATAAAAACAAAAGGAAAACCGCAAATCAAAGATTGGATTCCAAACATACATGATCACCATATATGCATTGAATTATTATATTGGAAAAAAATGAAAAATAAAAAAGAAATGAATGAATTAAAACAATAATTGAAATTATCCTCATTCAATTAACTATTCATATCTAAAGTACACCAATCACTCAGCTTTTACTAATCAACTCAATAGCACAATAGAAACACAATCAAAATTTTACACATCCAGCCAATAAACCATTTTGAACAGAAATAAATATCTGAATAACACGTGAAAGCATTAAAGAAAATAATTTTTTTAATTAAAAAACTCGAATATATACTAAAAATATATATACACATCATATAAATAACCCAGTTAAAAGAAAGAATAGTTATCAAGACTACAAAAGTAATGTAAATGAAGAAAAATCAAATGCATATAAGATATGTACATCAGAGAGTGATAATATATCAAGTTTGGCTATAGGATATTAAAGTATCTTCTCACATGGTTGCTAGCTTAAACTATACAACTGCACATTTGCTTGGCTTGTGATTATTTCTTCAGTTTGTAGTTGTTAAGCTTTTCAAGTTATCTAAATGAAACCTTATTGCCCCCAATGGAACATGAACAATTTGTGCCAAACTTAAATAACATGCTTTCATTTCGAGAAAAGAATTTAAAAACATTGCCAAATAATTTTTATTAGTTTTCACATTTCCCCTGATTCTTTATTAGCATGACATCCAAGAGCAACTTTAATGTCAAACCATAAAGTTAATGACTAAACCATAAGTCATTTCTTGCTATGGCAATGTAAAACAAAAAACATCTAGACTTCCAAAACATTAAGTTCATTAGAATACAAAATTTACATAACAGATCAAAAATTAATTAATGTGCATAATGTTCAAACTAAATCCGCTATAAACTAATAATAGAGCATAATTTCAAAGGGTAAGTTAACATAAACAGAGTAGGAAGATCATGTGGCAAATTGTTATGAATTAGCAGCACTATCAGGCATTAGAAGGAAGATAATGATGCAAAAGAAGATTATTTCATAATACAATTTTCCATTGTTTAATAGTCATACCGTCATGCATTCAGGCAAATCATTATCTTTGGTTCTCATATGAATCTGCAAAAACAGATAGAGTAGTGAGATTCTAGGTGACTTTATACTGAGAAAATCAGTATATAGATCAGTGAAAGCCAATACAGAGACCTTGTGAAGAAAGGAACAAAAAATTCTAACAAAAAATTTACATTTGCCAAGTATATTAACTTCTTTGAATTTCAATATTTTAAAGGCTGCTAAAACAGAAATGAAGGAAAACCAATCCTCAATGATAGATACCAAAAAATCAAAGATTATGTTGCAACGGTAATCTTCTTCATAACCAAAACATTCGATCCTTGCTCAAAGATAAAAACCCAGAACTTCTATCAAAACTAAAATGCAAAAAGGTTGATTATTATCTTACGTTGTTTGACTTTAGTCATGAAGTCAATTTACAAATCAAGGTTGTTTGTATAGATTTGATGATTATCTTACGTTGTTTGTACCATTCGAAAATACCAAATCAATTTACAAAATCTTTACCATAAACAACATAGATAGCACTAGCGCTCTCCACAAATATGGTGAAAAGCTCAACATGGCTGTACTTAATGCAGTAAAAAATGATTCAAAAAAATATGGAAATTGCAAATTAAAAACCTAATCTCTACGACTTGTTTCTCTAAACTCATAAAATCCTAACTATGCAAATCAGCAGAAAATCTGAACTATGCAAATCAGTGTTGTCCTGCAGCTGGTGCACCACCATCTGTTGTCCCGTGGCAGCAGGTCCAGCAGCAAGCAGGTCCAGCAGCTGGTGGTGCACTTGAGTGCTGTCCTGCAGTTGGTGGTGCACTTGCTGCCACAGGATAGCAGCTGGTGGTGCACCACAGCAAGAGGATTTAACCAGTTCAGGTCTAAATGCAATCCGTGTTCATGCCTCTTTAGTAGAAGACTTGAGGCCAGGCGACCTAATTTATTAACTCTTTTATGCATTTGTTGGGTCGTATTCCTTACCTTCATAGTGCACTTCTATGTGGCTAGTTAACAATGTCGTACTATTGATTTGCAGATCACCTATCACTTCTCTTAGCAAAAGAATGTTCTCATGCTTAGACTTACCTTGGATGCATGAAATAGTATTTACTGATCCTAAGCTGAAATGTTTAGTATTATTATTTATTATTTTAATCTAAGGTTTAGATATCTATATTAACTGCTTTTAGGCTTCATGTTTTGTGTGAATGTTTCTTTTTAGTTGACTGGAGTGCCTTTATCTGTATATTAGTATAAGAGATGATAGTTTGCTATCTTTGATTGATGTTAGCAATTCAGTTGAGAAGAAAACAGAAGTAAAGGTCTGGTTCAATGGCATCTACTAACATCACAATATTTAAGGAAAAGTCTGGAAAGCAGCTTCTTGTATTTGTTTTAAGGCCATGATAGTAGAAAAAGACCATTTACAACTATTAAGAATTCGATACTGGAACATCAAACTGGCTATTAATATGTTTACTGAATGCTGCATCTATAACTTCTCAAGCCAGATTTAGATAATGTTTTTAAAAGAAAAAGCATAATGGTTTTTTATTTGCTTGGATTAACAACGAATGCCCATATCAGAGAAGAAAGCATTAATCCGTGGAGGCAAAAAAGGCTTGAAATTTTGAGAAAGAGTGAAACCGAAAAGAGTCAAAATAAAGAAAAGTGAAACTTACAGATTTGCAAGCGAAAAGAGAAGCAGAGTGAAGCTCACAGTGTTATAAAGCATGTCGGAGAACTAAAGTAGCTAGAAGAAGAGCAAAATGCTGAATCCTTTCGAAGACCTGAACATAAAAAAAGTATGAATTTTTAACAATATAATCAATGTTTCAACATGAAAATTTAATTTAAAAAGAAAATTAATTACCAAAGATTTGAGATACTTATCGATATAAAACACTTCCTCTTCGATTACAAGAAGCGCTAGCACAGCAACAACAAAAAAACAGTAATTACCGATCACCACTCCTTGCAATTGCCTCTGATATATATATTGCATCAACGTGAAGAAGCTCAAGCTGCTTTTCATTCAGAAACAACATGATTCAAGCTCAAAAAAAATATAAAATAAAAAAAATTAAGAACGCAAAGACATAAACAAAAGGAACGGACCTTATGGAAGCGATTGAGAGCAAAGAAGAGTAGCTTGGAGTGGCAAGGTTGTTGAGGGACAGAGATAAGATAGAGGAGACTGGCAAATGCCAAAGGTTGATGATTCAGAATAAGCAAACCAGGTTGCTTCTCTTCCTCTTTCTTACTTTCTCATATTTTTTCTTTTGTCATTTTCAAAGCTGACAAACAAACACCAAAATAACTCATTTTAAAAGAATTTTTGAAAGAAATTGCTGCAGCAGCAGCTGCTGGTGCACCACCAGCTGCTGGTGCAATAAAATAAAGCCAACCACACTACTAGGCAAGAAAATGAATCATCAACTCATTTGTTTCAACTAAATTCACACAACCATATGATATTGATACCAGAAGCATAGAATATGTAGTCTTATTTTTTAGCAACAAGGCAGGAATTAAAGCAGAGATCTCAGATCTAAATGGTATCCAAAACTGAATCCTAACTGTTCAAATAATGGAGGACTATTCAAGGTCCTGAAACCAATTTAGTAGTGGCCTATTGAATTCAAGGCAGTAGAACCAAAATTGAAGTCAAATTGAAGGAGTTTTTTACTTAAGTAAGATAGTTTAAAATCTTTATTCTTAAAATAAGGTACTTTTAAACTTATTTCTATAATCAAGGTATTTTAGCCAACTAGATGCCATGTCATTTTATTAAAAAGGAAAATAAAAATTTAGACATCTTGCTAATTTCTCTTACATGACTGATGCAAATCAATAAATAAACATCTTGCTAATTTCTCTTACATCAAAACAAAATAGAAATAGAAATAGCTTAAAAGATGCACTTAGCCACTATTGAATTAATAAGAATAATTCTATTTTTCTCTTCCATATTCCTTAAAAAAAGTTTAAGGTTTCAACATATTTACCTATAAAGAGCTTGCAATAGGCACCCTTCTTTGCTAAATAACCCAAGGGCAATGCTTCTGATAAATGTTAAAAAAAGAATTAACTCAATAATAGTTACAAAGTAAAGACTGACGCAGTAAAAAAATGAAATGCAAAAGTAAAAAAAATAAAAAATCCTAGCTTACCTTAAACTTTACTATGAGCTCAATGATATTAATAGATAAGTGAAATAGAAATGGCAAATCACAAAAATGCTAATTACCTGTTTGATGATGCTTCCAATATCATTTCTGTCAAACATTCCAGCATCAAATGTTCTTAATAGTCAAAACAACTGCTTCAAACATTCCAGCATCAAATGTTCAACTTTTCACTAATTAAATTCAAATGTCAAATTACTTGTACTTAATTTGATTAGCAAAATGAAGAGCAGGTAAAATAAAATCACCTTGTAAATGGTTCTAAAACCTCCAATTCCTCTTTAATTGCTTGAACAAAAATCCTTTGTGGCTGATCATAATTGATCGTATAAGAAATGGTTGATTCCCCGTATCAATTGCTCTGCCAACATGCAAAAATAAATAAATAAATAAATAAATTTTGCAAAACAAGCCAAAGTACATTACTTGAAACATGTAATAAATTCAACTCCAATGACATTCTAAACTTTACCCCAAAATCTCTCGCAACATCTTCAGTCCACAATTAATAAGCATATTTAACTTAATCTATATGAAGCTTTCAGGTAGACAATAAATTAAAGATTTAGGTTAAAGTCATTCACAATCTTGAGATGTCAAAAGAAAAAAAAAACCTTAACCCAATGAATATGTCCAGATTTCTAATGCTTGAATAAGAAAAAGATATCAAGTTATTAAAGAAAGAGAAGAACATATTAACTAATCATAAAATGAACATGCCAGATAATTGTGGAAACAGAACAGAGATTCTAAATTATTCATTTGTACTCTAATCAGTGTCTTATTTTCATAGTCATATTGTTTTAGTCCTAAGATTTTCATATTCCAGAATATATCAGCTAACATGTTTTATTTTTCTTGTAAAGGGATGCCAAAGTTTCTCTCGTTTAACCAACATTACATTAGATTCAATTTTATATTAATTGAACCTAGATGTGATCGCTAACAGGTGTTTTCTTTTTTCAGAAATTAAGCAAACCTACAAAAGCATCTGAAAAAATGCCAAAATTAAGCAAAGCAAACAAACTCAATAGTAAGTCAAAATTAAGCAAACCTGCACATGTATCTAAAGTGCGAGCACTTGAGCCTTTTGAGGAGGTTTCGATTTTAGAAATTAAAATATTAATATTTCACAAAAAATCTGAACTTTGAAAATAGTATCAAAGTTTCAAGGGAAAATAAACCCCAATTTTCAAGTCCAAAGAAAATGGAATGATACTAAATATACAAAAATAAAGCACAAATTCGATAATGAAGCCCAATTTCAAGAAGATATAATTAAAAACCCTAATTTAAAATCTAGATTCAGAATTTTTTTTAAAAAAAATCTGGAAAAAAAATAAATTTTCCTTGCAGAGACTGACAGAATTCCTACTTCCATTATTATATTTTGCAGGCTTAAACTATTTTCCTTTTTATTTGCTCCTAGTATGTTTCCTTTAGACACCTATCCGGAAATAGGACATAAAGCAGCTCAAAACTAAATCCATTTATACAAAAAAAAAATTAATATACAAAATAAATAAAAAACATTTATACCCAAATGAGGATTGGGGAAGTGGGTAGACTTTCGGTGTCGGATCTGGTTAGTAAGGGTACCAACGGCAGCAGCTTAGTCAAGAGAGGCGCAGGGGACAGCTGGCGACAACTTGGCAGTGGAGAGGCGGACAGGGGAGAGGAGAGGCGCGCGTAGGGGGGAGGAGAGGAGAGGCGAGGCCAAGAGCTCGCAGCGGAGAGGAGAGGCGAGGCACGCAAGGCGGCTGGGCTAGACATCGGTGCCAGATTTGGGTGGGTGAGGCCGAAGGGAGGAGTCGGGGTGAAGGAGAGGTGGGTGAGGATCGGGCGTTCCTTTAGAGTTTCTTTCTTTTTTTTTAGCTAAGCCAGACATGAAAAGGGCGGTAAGGTAAAGTAAATTTTTTGTCCAAGTAGAATGGTTATTTAGGGCGGGAATTGATAAATAATTTTGAGACGGATTTGCGGTAGCAAAATCCGTCTCAAAATTTTAGTTTACTTTTTATATAAATTTAATAATATTATTTCAGTTAATTGTAAAAATTTTATTATACTTATTTTATATTTAAATGATATTATTTATAATTTATATATTCTAAAAATTATTATACAACATTAAACTAAAAAATAATATTATATTATATTTTATATTACTATATTAGTTTATATTCGGTCTTTAAATTTTGAGACAAATTTTGTAACAAAAATATTGTCTCAAAACTTTAGATATTTATTTTTTTTATTTCTTGGAAGATTTTGAGACGGAATTTCCGTTACAAAATTCCGTCTCTAATTTTTGAGACGGAATTTGCAACGGAAAATTCCGTCTCAAACCCCTTGAAAATAGAAAAGAAATAAATAGGATTTTGAGACGGAATTTTCCGTTGCAAATTCCGTCTCAAACTTTAGAGACGGCTTTTGCAACGGAAAATTCCGTCTCAAACCCCTTGAAAAATAGAAAAAAATAAACATGGTTTTGAGATGGAATTTTCCGTTGCAAATTCCGTCTCAAACTTTAGAGACGGATTTTGCAACGGAAAATTCCGTCTCAAACCCCTTGAAAAATAGAAAAAAATAAATAGGGTTTTGAGACGGAATTTTCCGTTGCAAATTCCGTCTCAAAACCCTTGAAAAATAGAAAAGAAAGAGGGTTTTGAAACAGAATTTTCCGTTGCAAATTCCGTCTCAAAACCCTTGAAAAATAGAAAAGAAAATACATAGGATTTTGAGACAGAATTTTCCGTCCCAAATTCCGTCTCAAATATTTGAGACGGATTTTGAGACGGAAAATTCCATCTCAAAACCTTTCTATTCCTTTAGTTATTTTTGGAAAGGGTTTGAGACGAAATTTTCCGTCTCAAATTCCATCTCAAACCCTTTCTATTCCTTTTTATTTCTTGAAAAGGCTTTGAGACGGAATTTTCCGTCTCAAATTCCGTCTCTAACATTTGAGACGGAATTTGAGATGGAAAATTCCGTCTCAAAGCCTTTTCAAGAAATAAAAAGGAATAGAAAGGGTTTGAGACGGAATTTTTCGTCTCTAATATTTGAGACGGATTTTGAGACGGAAAATTCCGTCTCAAAACCTTTCTATTCCTTTAGTTATTTTTGGAAAGGGTTTGAGACGGAATTTTCCGTCTCAAATTCCGTCTCAAACCCTTTCTATTCCTTTTTATTTCTTGAAAAGGCTTTGAGACGGAATTTTCCGTCTCTAATATTTGAGACAGAATTTGAGACGGAAAATTCCGTCTCAAACCCTTTTCAAGAAATAAAAAGGAATAGAAAGGGTTTGAGACGGAATTTTCCGTCTCAAATTCCGTCTCTAATATTTGAGACGAATTTTGAGACGGAAAATTCCATCTCAAACCCTTTTCAAGAAATAAAAAGGATAGAAAGGTTTTGAGACGGAATTTTCCGTCTCAAAATCCGTCTCAAATATTAGAGACGGAATTTGAGACGAAAAATTCCGTCTCAAACCATTTTCAAGAAATAAAAAGGAATATAAAGGTTTTGAGACGGAATTTTCCGTCTCAAATTCCGTCTCAAAATACCTCAGCAAAATAGAAAAAGCAATATAGTGGTTTTGAGACGGAATTTTCCGTTGCAAAATTCCGTATCAAACTTTAGAGACGGAATTTGCAACGAAAATTCCGTCTCAAAATCCGTCAAAAATTTGGAGGGAATAAACACTATTTGCACGCGCCTTTTTAGCTTCGGAATTTGTAACGGAATTTATTCCGTTGCAAATTTGCAACGATTTTCTGTAGAAAATCCGTAGCTAAATTTGTCGCTAAAACTTTTCTTTGTTCCGTCACTAATCCGTTGCTAATCCGTTGCTAATCCGCATGAACTTGTGACGGAAATTTCCGTCTCAAAAATTCCGCAACTGAAAGTATAATTTCTTGTAGTGTCTTTTGAAAGAAAAAAGTAAGGCTTAATAGCCAAATAAGCTCTCAACCTTTAGCCCAAAATGGAATTCGCCCTTAACATTTTATCGCATGAAATTCAGTCCATAAACTTTTATTTCAGTGGAAATAAACCCTCAACCTTTTACAATTATGCAATTAAGTCAAAATCTGTTAAATGACACTAACTGTCATAGTTTTGCATACATGGCAGCTGACGTGGATAGCTTAGTTAGCTGCCACGTGGCATGCCACGTATGCAAAACTAACTGCAGTTAGGTCATTTAACAGATTTGGTCTATTTTCACTGAAATAAAAGTTTATGGACTAAATTTCATGCGATAAAACGTTGAGGGCTGAATTCAATTTTGGGTTAAAAGTTGAGAGCTTATTTGGCTATTAAGCCAAAAAGTAATAAAAACGTGTAAGGCGGATAATTAACACAAATTTTATTTACTATTTATACATGTAAGCAAATTATATTGTGAAAAAACTCATACAAATTAAACATAATAAAAAGAAATAATAAAGAAAAAGGTGATACGTAGACACGTGCTACAGAATGCAAATAGAACTAAGTGGAAAACCTATTGGAAATAAGAAGAAACAATTCCCATCCGCCACATGGGCGGCTCAAGTGGTAAAAGCAGAAGAGACTATTAGATTCGAGCCAAATGAAATCAGTGACCATCCTTCAACGCTATATATGCATCCAATATCCAGATGCAGGGGACATGGACATGGACATGGCACATCGTTTGACTGTTGAGGGATTACAAATGTCGATTGCACCGCTCTATGCAAAATCGACAAAGATTAAGGAATAACCTGCATCCCACGACAAAAATGGCTATTCTTGTCCCCATGATTTGATAATTATAAACAAAGAGTAAACAATATCCTATTAAAGCGGTTTCTTTCCAGAATTGATCATGTAGAAAAGGAATTAACAAACATACTACAAATATGCTCCCTGCAAGATAACCTTGAAGCAGCTGAGATGCAGGGCCTAACCACCATCCTATAATTAAAACGCTAAGTTTTGACACCCGGTAAGCACAACACATGAACATCATTAAAACGACAACCAAAACTGAAAAATAGATTGATAACTAGGGTTGCTGAAGGAGTTGGAGCGAGGAAAAAGATTGCTTGATAGGAGCATACAGCAAGAAATGCAAGGAGTATTTGGAGAGCAGTCCAGAAACCACTAGGAAAGGTTTAAGAAGTCCCAATGTTAGGAAAAACGTTACTAAGAAGACAGCACAAGTTGGAATGTAGAAAAGAAGAAAATTAGTTTGATTCATGACAGATTTCCCCGGTTGTGGAGTGGAGTTTGATGAATTGTGACCCTGCCAAACACTACCAGGTGGTCTAAAACTGGAAGAATTGTCTTTGTAATAAACACGATCTGGCGGGCTAAGACTGGCAGTGGTGTTTGAGGAATTGTCTCCCTGCCAAACACTACCAGGCGGGCTAAGACTGGCTTGGTAGGTTGATGTTAAAAGCAGTCCTAGAATAACTAATAAGGCATTGCGGCCCTCAATTGATATATTGTCAATGTCATGAAAAATAATTGCTGATGCTTTTCTAACATACTTGGAATATTGTTTCTGCAATTTCTCTATGAAGGTTGAAACCCTTGGAATAAAGCAACTACGCAGAATTCTAATGCTTTCTTTGTTTTCACGTCGCTGAGCAACATCCAATGCAGTCGAACCATCCAGATTGGTCGCATGTTCGTCAGCTTTGCATTTCAATAGCAATTTGAGCATCTGCTCAATTAACAGTTTGACGAAATTATACAATCTAAAAATAATCCATTTATCTAGCTAAAAGTAAAATTAATTAGAGCAGAGGAGTAGAACCTCATGACGATTACCACGAGCAGCCATGTGCAAGACGGTATCGCCATTCCTGTCTTTCTGATTCACCACATCCTCGCGATAGTCAGTCCTCCTAAGCATCCTGCACAGAAGTTTAAGAGCTTCTAATTCATTGTTTCTCGTGGCAATATGCAGAGCAGTCTGGTTCGTAGTTGTCACATCTCGAATGCATTCGGGACAAGCCTCTAGAAATTTGGCTAAGAGATCAAGGTTGTGTTCTCTGGTAATTGCATAGTGCAAGGGAGTTTCACCATTCTTGCCTTTGACGCGGACGAGATCTTTGTTATTTTCCAAAAGAAGTAGCACCAGCTCTTTATGCCCCTTTTCCACTGCAAGGTGAATGGGGCTCAAGCCTTCTTGGTTTAGCACCCTAGCAAATGATGGCTTTAAGCTCATTATCTCCATTGCAAAATCGATGCACCCTGCAGCTGCAGCTATATGCAATGGAGTGTCGATAAACTCCACCTCACCGATGCGTTTCAAAACATTTCCATCCCTCTTTATTAATCTATACAAATCACTAACATTTCCTTCCAGAGCAGCTCTTCTCAAATTTTCATCCATATCAGGAAAGCCAAATTAAACCTGACAAATTTAGACACGACACGGGTGACATGACAAGAAAACAATACAAAAAAACCGTGTACGTGTTTGGAAAATTCGTGTTTCGTGTTTATCCGTGTCGACACGAATTTAGACACGGTAATTTTCGTGTTTAGCCGTGTCTGACACGGCTAAACACGTGTAAGACACAGAAACACGTTTAAGAATTTCGTGTTACACGAATACACGATTAACACGTACACGACATGAAAACACGTTTAAAGAAAATCATGTTACACGGATACACGAATACACGGATACACGTATAAGACACTATAATCATATATGTTTTTAGTGGGAATTGAATCTTGACCAAAAGTAAAAAACATAAGTGTTTTACCAAATGAACAATTGTAATATATTAGTATAATGTGTTATGAAAATTAATTTATGGTTAAGATAATAAAATTTTATAAATTTTGAAAATAAAGTATTAAGAACTTAAGTTAAGAACTTAAATACAATACTATAATGTATAAATATACATGATATTTTTTATTATAATGTATAAAATATAAATATTGTATTATACTAATAAAAGATTGTATAATTAATTAATTATTTTATGTCACGGACACTAACTGTATCACATAATATTCATAAGAAATTAAGAGTTTACACTTTACAAAATTACATTATTCAGTATACTAAGAGATTTTATAGTTTATTAATTTACTCTATATCAATTATCACATTATAGAAAATAAAATAACATAATATTAACATACAAATTATTATAGTAAGAATAATATTAATATACTTATTAATGATTTATTGATTTATTTTATATACTTAATCTTAAATCATAGTCATATGATGACAATGAATTGATGAATGTTACTCATATTATGGATTGTATGGATTGAAAATATTATTATTTTGTTATATTTGTTATTAATATTTGAATGTTAATTAATATAGATGTAAAAAATGTAAAAATATTTTTTATCATTTTTATTATATTTTATTTTTAATCGTGTCATTCGTGTCTATTCATGTCGTGTCAATTTCGTGTTATTTTATCTAAATCGTGTCGTGTCGTGTTAATCGTGTCGTGTCGTGTCCTGTGACACGATTAATTATCACGTATCAATCGTGTCGTGTCACGTGTTACACGTATAAAAAAAGTATCGTGTTTCGTGTTTACTATTCAGACACGTTTTATAATTCGTGTCGTGTTCGTGTTTTGATAATTCGTGTCGTGTCTGAACTCGTGTCGTGTCGTGTCATGACACGGAGACACGGATTGTCAGGTCTAAGCCAAATGAAAATAGGAGGAGGAAAAATGAAAGGGTTTCAACTTTAATGCCAGGTATAGCGATGGAAAGAGTAAAGAGAGAGCGCAGGAAATCAAGAACACCTCGCTGAACTTATGTGAGAACCTCGGCGCTGTCAGTCAACTACATATCCCGTCGGTAGAGAAATTTTTTTTTTTTTGTAGAAGGCAGATTTGAAAAGTATGTTTTCGTTATTGGTCAAAACTAGCGTATGGTTTCGTCGTTCCTTTGCTTACCTAGGCAAAGCAAAGCAATAAATACAATTGCTTCTGTGTTAATTGGTACTCCTTTTTTATGTTTCCTGGATAGCGGACAACGATAATTATTATTATTATTATTATTATTATTATTATCGAAATAAATAATCCAACAACCTTGGACCACTGGATCGCACTGGATCTAAGTCCTGGTGCGAGTAGGTTCCTTTGATGCAATATATGGTGCATAAAAAAATGTTTACTGCTGTATAAAACGTGACTGGAGGTAAAGAGGTGTGGTCTCTCTCTCACTCTCACGGTAGTTCACTTTATCAATAAATTACCTTTTCTCTTTTGAGAAACTTTATTTACATCAATCCAGGAAAGCATACTTAGGGTTTTTTTTTTTGGTTACATATACTTAGGGTTATGCTATTCTCTCTAAGTAACAATGTGGCTTTTGTCTTGGTTTATGTTTTGATAACTCTTTTGTGAAAATATCAGATTGAGCCTACTATTCAAATGCATGACATCTGCGGCTTTTCTTCCAACACGCAAGCCTTTGCGTAAGCCATCTTTAGATTCAGTGAGACTGACAGGTTCACGTCTAGAGCAGTCACCTTGACCTGGTTCATGCCCCTATTGAAGTTCTGAAAATTAATTATTATTGGTAATATATTTAACATTTTAATGACTCTTGTTTTTTACTTTCACTGAAATCTTAAAAAAAGAGAGTAAAATTATTAGAAATAAATCCAAAATTTTAAATTTTATTTTTTTTCTCTTACTAAATTGTAAAAGAAATATTTAAATATAGGCCTTTAATAATATTAAATGGCATATGGATCATTATCATCATCATCATCATTAAAACTTTTATCTCAATATTAAAGTAAGTTATATAAATTAATATATGATCTTACATTAAGTCGTTAGTATGAATTTTTCTCTACTACTCATTCTTATCTAAAGTAATGTGTTCTTCCAACTCCTGTTCTATAATATTTTTTCGGGTTACTTTTTTTCAAGTCTCTTTCGATCTACTCCTAATTTTGACCTTTTTAACATCATTCATTGCTTCCACTATTTTAACATAAGCATCCATAGATTTACGTCATTGTGATAACGATTTCGTTCGGAGACTTAATCGATAGACGATTTTGAAAAACACAAAAGAGATTTGCTACCTTTTTCATTTTTGCTTTCCTTCGAAATATCATTTTAGGGATGAGCTCGTTCCCAATTCTTTGGGAAGAGGTCGGATTTTTAAATGTGAATTTCTATTTGCACTTTAATTTTTATTTTTTATACCACATTTATAAATATACCACAAAAATTACTAAAGATATTTAACAAAATTACACATTTATCTCTAAAATTACCAAATTGTCTTAAAAATATTAAAAGGCATTGAGGATATTTTTATCTTTTAGTTTGTTAGATGATGATGATGATGATGATGATGATGATAATATCAGTTTTAATAGATACAAAATATAATAATAAATTTTGTTAAAAATATTATAAAACTAGTCAAGAGAATATATACACACACACACACACACACACATATATATATATATATATATATATATATTGTCAATCTAATTTCATACAAATCTCAAAAATGAAGTAGATATATTCACTTAAAAACTGTTTTCTTTTTAATTTTTGAAAATTGCAGGTAGTTTACTACTTTATGAAACTTATCTCCTAAACAGGCGATTGGCTACAATGTGGCCACCAATTACCCTTTTAAAGGCGATATTTGACTTTTTTTTTGGAATATATTTTTTGTTTTAGGGTATTACACGTGTCAAATTCTTTAATTATCTATATAAAATGTTTTACTTATAATCAAATGTTTTGGCTCTTATATAATTATATAAGATTATAAAAGACAATGGTGAAAAAAATTAATTGGTAAAAGCTGTATGTATAAATGTTATATTTTGTTATATTAATGTAAAAAAAATAATTACATGTTATGTATTTATTAAAAAAAGTTCAAATATTAAAAAAATGATGTTAGCTTTTGTAATATTAAATAAAAGTTAACAATCTAATAATACGCAGAATATTATTTTATTAATATATGTTTTATTACATTGTCTATACTAATTTACATTTTGAAAATAATTTGCTTTTTGAAAATAATTTGCTTTGTATTTTTAATATATATATATATATATAGAGGTGTCGTAACGATTTTCGTCCGGGGACTCGATCGCTAGACGACTTTGAAAAACACAAAGAGGAGTCGCCACCAATCTCTTTTGGCTAGGTGTGATTGGCCACCTAAAATTGTTTATTTTTTTCAATAAAATCTTAAAATTAATTAAGGTTTATCAAAAAAAAATAATTTTTGGTCTGCGAAAACAAAATTTGGGTTCGGGAGTTCGGTTACGCGTGGAGAAGGATTAGCACCCCTACAGCGCCCGTTAAAAACGGTACCACTTAATCATATATTATCTTTTAATCTTAATAAAAATGGTCTTAATTAAATATTTAAAAGAACTTCATTTATTTTGAAATCAATTTTTTATTTGCTTATTATTTGAAATATTAAATTTTATTTTTATTTATGCTAAATTTATTTTTTATTTGAAATAAATGAGAATCTTTTGTATTGAAAATTATTCCGAAGTACCCCAATACTTTTGGTAGCATTTCGGATAATTTCCTCACCTAGAGATTTCTTAAGAATCGCTACTTGCGATTTCTATAGAATCCCATCCTCGGGAGATTTGCACTTATTTTGGAATTTCATGAATGCAAATGATGCAATCAAAATACAGATGATGCACATGAGAAATCCATTATTCATTTATACTTATATTATTATTTTGTAATTTATTTATATTTATAAAATCTTGTTTTTATTGAGAAAATCATACTAAATATTCCAATACGCTGGTAACATTTAGCATATTTCTCTCACCTAGAGATCAGTTAGGAATCACTACTTGTGAATTCCGTAACATCTCATCATCAGAAAATCTTTAAAACTTATACTTTCTATTTAATTTTTAATTGTTTTATTATCATTTATTTTCGAAGGTTAATTATAACAATTTTATTTATTTATTTATTATTTGTTTATTAATATTAATTTATTTCATCGAACTAAAATTACTTAAATACCCCAATACGTTGGTAATATTCAAATATTTTATTTCGACCCTAAGGATTATCAAAGAATCACTACTTGTGATTTCTAAGAAATCCTATCATCGGAAATTCTTTTAAAATGTATATTTTTATTTATATTTATTTTAATACTTATATTTGCATTTATCTACATATTTACATTTATTTATTTATTTTGATAGTTACATTCTTATTTGTCTAACTATTTTAAAATTATTATTATTTTCATATCAAAACGATTTTTGATATCAAGATAAAATCAATTAGATGTTCCAATACGCTGGTAACATCCAAAGATTTTTCTCGACCCTAAAGATTGTCGAAGAATCACTACTTGTGATTTCTTCAAAATCTTATCATCGGAAATTCTCATTACTACTTTTTATTTTTATTTTATTTCATTTTGTTTTATTTTTTACATTTATTAATAATCGTTTTATAAATATCATGTTTTTTTTAATATTTTTTAGAATTCTTTTATTACTGTTTTCTATCTTATATTTTTTGTATTTTAAAATATTTTATTTTATTTTAAATTTTTTTTTCATGATCAGAAAAAAAATATTAAAGAAGAATCCAAATACACGTGAAACACAATAGGACTAAAAACAAAATGTTAGTGGAAGATGACTTTTCTTCATTTATTATTTCTATGAGAGCATCAAGGGCTAGCATTTACCTTAAATGCTCATCAGTGCAACGAGGTATGGTGATGGATGCTTCAGTGCAGTGTCCCAAGGCAGCAGCAGTGCACAACAATAAGGAACAACAAGAGGACGCAACAAAGGGATGTGCGGCGCAGGCCACCGAGCGATGATGCACCAGGGAACGACAAGAAGTTGGAGCGCAGCAAGGAGCAGGAGGTCTGGACAGCGGCCTCACAGCAAGACTCCGGTTTCTGCAGCAACAAGACTCGCGATGGTGCAACAACTGTATCAACTGTTACTTATTCCGCTTTCTTGTTTTTCTTTAAACCTATGCTTCGGTGAAGGACTGGGCACAGATAATGAGTGGTGATAAACGTGATTGTTCTGGCAAGTTCGAAACACAGCAGCTGAACGTGGCTAAGCAGGTGTGACGGATGAGCAGATGCTGTGAAGCGCAGAGCTTGTATGACGAGAAAGGAGGCTGGACAGCAGCTCAGCTTAGGAGAGTTCAATGACTGCAGTGAGGCGGTGGTGGTGCAGTCGATGGTGACATACGGTTTGGCACAGGTGTCAGCTTGGTTTAGATGCAAGGTGTAGAGGTGTTGGTATAGTAGCTGCAAAGATGGAGGCACGCAACAAGTGGCGGTGAGCTTTAGATAACAGCGGCGATGAGGATGCAAGAGAGTGGTGAGGTAGGGTGGCCCGAGTGAAAAAAAAAGAGCAGTAGCCAAAATTTCCTAGGGTTTTTCTCAAGGTTTTTCTAGGGTTTTCTCTTCAACGGTTTTTTTGGTTCTCCCCTTAAAACCAAAAATCCCTCCTTTATTTAAGAAAGAAAACTTTGATTTTAATGCATTGATCCCAAAATCATGGGATCTTTATTTTATCATTTATTTTTGTTTGACCTTTTTTAATTTGTTTCCTTTTCATTTTTTTTTTTACTTTAGGCAATGAATTTTCATATTTAATTTCACCTTAATTATCTCCTTCATTATTGTTATTCTTTTATTTTTTTTATTTTGAAACTGCTCGGACAAAATTAGGTGTCTACAGCTGCCCCTCTTTGCGCTTTACTGTGAAACAGCAATGGTGCAAAGACATAGACAACCATTTTGTCCGAATGCAAGACCTGTCAATGATTTTGTTTGTAAAACATGATAATTCCTAGTCTCTCCTATCACAAGACTAAGGAATGCAAAATGAAATTTTCTTAGTCTCTCCTATCATAAGACTAAAGAAATGAATGAAGAATGAGATTTCCTAGTCTCTCCTATCATAAGACTAAGCAATGCAAACATGAATTTTCCTAATCTTTTCTATCACAAGATCAAGGAATGCAAAAATGAAATTCCTAGTCTCTCCTATCATGAGACTAAAGAATGCGAAAAAATGAAATTTCCTAGTCTTTTCTATCATAAGACTAAGGATTGTGAAATTAAATTTCCTAGTCTTTCCTATCATAAGACTAAGGAATGCATAGTGAAATTCCTAGTCTCTCCTATCATAAGACTAAGGAATACAAACATGAATTTTCCAAATCTTTTCTATCATAAGATTAAGGAATGCAAAGTGAAATTCTTAGTCTCTCCTATCATAAGACTAAGGAATGCAAGATGAAATTTTCCTAGTCTCTCCTATCATAAGACTAAGGAATGCAAACATGAGTTTTCCTAATCTTTTCTATCACAAGATTAAGGAATGCAAAGTGAAATTCCTTTTTTAGTCTCTCCTATCATAAGACTAAGGAATGCAAACATGATCATGAAATAAAAGCTCCTCTCACTAGAGGTTATGAGACTTTTGAAACAAAAACTCCTCTCAACAGAGGCAATGAGACTTTGAAAAATAAAGCTCCTCTCAACAGAGGCAATGAGACTTTGAAAAATAGAGCTCCTCTCAACAGAGGCAATGAGACTTTGAAAAAATAAAGCTCCTCTCAACAGAGGCAATGAGACTTTGAAAAATAAAGCTTTCATTTCAGAATGCCAGTTAACATGGGTTTGACTGGGCTTAACTTTCATTTTGATGCCAACAATATTAGGCTTCATCCTCCTTTACGGTTCCAGCTGAACTGGACTTTGCTCTCATCTAAGGTTTTTCAAAAAGTTTTTTTTTTCTCATCATTTTTCAAATTACCATCTCTTATACTTTCTCTTTTCCTCAAAATTTTTCATCATTCAGAATTTCTTATCCAATGTCTTAAATATTTAAATGTCAAAATGCACTATTGAAATGTCATGCGTGTCATGAATATAATGAATGCCATGAATACCATGAATGCTATGAATGTTATGCACATGTCAATGTCATGGCCCCTGAATTATTCCATGAATGTATGTAAATGCAATCTCAATTGTGGTAACAAGATTCTCAAGCTCATCTTGTCTTTCTCAAGTCCACTCTATCTGTTGGATTCTTCTTATTTAAATCTTCTATATTCATTTCTCATCCCATCTTCTAATGAGTCTTGATCCCATTATGTTTGAAGACTTGCCATCATGCTTTCAAATTTATGTTTTCATCATTTTTTATTTTTGTTTCTTTCTCTCTTTTAGTAATGCAAGATTTCTCAAAAAAATATTTTTTTCAAAAATTTACCCAAAAAAGGTTACCAACATTTATTTATTTTCCTCCCAATTTGACCACCAATGTAATGCACTCATACATCTTCTCAATTTATTATAGGGATGGAATGAATTTAAAATAATCATGAGAGATATGGGTATTCATTCTTAGAAAAGGAATATGAAATCAAGAAAAATCAATGGGCCAGTTTGTTTGGAATAGGGTTTTCAGTATCTGTTTAATAAACATTTTGACAATTTCAATCAAGTCAATCTAAAATTCTTTTATGAAAAATCCACTCCTTTTGATATGTTCGTTCATGTTGGGCCTGCCAATCTTGCTTCTATATCAAAACTCTTGGTGATGATCTTTTCCTAAGTTGCCTTTTCAGGTTTTCAACTTAGGTTCCCCTCTTTTGATCCAAACTGCCTTTTCAGGTTTTCAATTTGAATCATCCTTTTTCTTTTTCTTTTTTTTTCTTTTTTTTTCATTTTCCTTTTTTCTTTTTTTTTCTTTTTTCATCTATTTCTTTTTTTTCATTTCAACTTCATTGGCTTTGACAAACTTCAACCTTCAGTGCTCAATCAAAATTCATGCCCCCAATAGGCGTTCTTAATTTTGATCCAAGATATCTTCTAAAACTCATGGGTTTCTTCATTCAACTTGATCTACTTCTCTTATCTCCATCGAACCTTCAAAGGATCATTATCTCATTGTACAAGTATGTCTTTATTCACTGCATGATTCTTCAATTTAAGCATTTACATTTGATCAAAATGGGCTTTTAAAGGCACGTAATGTAGGCTTGGGTAAGGGCTTATAAAAGAAAAAGATATAGTAGGCCCAAAATGTGTTTCAAGGTTTATAAACCAAGGGATCACTTTTTATCAAGTAAAACATTTAGGCATTTTGCCTCTTTCTAATTCACTCATTTCTTTTCTTTCTTTTTTTTGTTCTTTTAGGGTTCTTTGTATTCAAACCCTTTTCCTCTTTTTTTTTTTCACATAAATGGGCACTTTCTTTTTCTTTCTTTTGCCCCTCATGAATAATTTTTCATCTATCTTGCCCCCATGTGGAGGGTGATCCTTGGTGGGTTACATCACAAAAAACATAATAGGCTCAAAGGGGTAATCAAAGGATAATTTTACTCACGCTTGAAGGATAGTGAAAGAAGGCCATTTATCATTTCATATGCAAATACTCTCCTTGAAGGTCATTTACTGAACAAATACAAACTTGTTAGAAACTTCTATAAGAGATTCACCTTTTCTTATGCCATCAAATTTGGGTGAAAATTGTGAACAAATTTTCTTCTTTCTTACTTGGACACCTTGGCAGATTGATAATCCATCAGTAAAAGTGGTTCTTACAAATTTGAATCCCAGATTTATTGACATCATTATCATCATGTTCATTATTTGGATACTTGTGAATGAAAGATATGGTGAGTATGTGAGAAATGGCAAATGAATAGAATGAGAAAATGATAGTGCATCACACTAGTTGCTTGATTGAAAAGAAAATAAATAAAAGTTATCCCATACATAAAACTTTATTTCGTGCTTATGGGCTTAAGCACTTTTTAAAAAAAATTGTCTTGCATTACTAAAAAAAATTCTGATAAATCTTCAGACTTGCATGGCTTAAACTCCTTTCACCTCAAAAGAATCATCCCTCATTTTCATGGTTGGGCAATGGATTCGCATTCACAGTTGGTTCCCCCTTTGTTTCAAAGTGCAATATGCCGGCTTTTATCAAACCTTGCACCCTATACTTTAAAGCAGTGCAATTCTCCAAGGAATGACCCGGATTCCCAAAATGATACTCACATCGAGCATTCTCATTATACCATTTTGGATATGGAGGCTTGAGAGGTTCCACATAAACTGGGGCAATGAGTTGCTCTTTGATTAGTTTTGGGTACAACTCGGTATAGGTTATGGGAATTGGATCAAGGGGAGCTTTTTGTTGTTTTGGCCATGCCACCCTAGGATTGCTTTCTTGTTTGTTGGATTGGGCAACTGATTGGGTATTTGGTGCAGGTGTTTGAGGGTGAAAGTTAGGTTGAGCATTAATTTGCAGATATGACTAGTAAGGGTATTGGACAAGATAATATGGTTGTGGCATGGGATAAGAGTGTCGTGGAGTGTATCGTCCATGTTGCCCCCCATGTATAAAAGCATGGGCATCTTCTTCCCTCCTTCTGTTAGCTCCTCCTTTCTTCTCAGTATTGTTAGGAACTTCAATCTTGCCACGCTTGATCGCATTCTCGATGATCTCCCCGGATAACACCATATCAGCAAAATTCTTGGTGGCATTGCCTATCATCCTATCATAATATGGAGCCTTTAAAGTGTTCACAAATAGGATGGTGAGCTCCTTTTCTGAAAGAGGAGGTTGCACTTCTGCAGCTACATCGCACCACCTTTGCGCATATTGCTTGAAGCTTTCATTGGCTTTCATCTCCATGTTTTGAACTGATAAACGGTCAGGGGCCATATCAGCAACATGTCGGTATTGGGCCGTGAATGCCCTTGCTAAGTCATTCCATGTGGTAACCCGGGTTTTGTCTAATTGATTGTACCACTTGGCAGCAGATCTAGTGAGACTTTCTTGAAAAATGTGAATAAGGAGCTTATCATCTTGAGCAAAAGCAGCCATCTTCTGACAATTCATAATGAGATGAGACCTAGGGCAAGAAGTTCCATTGTACTTCTCAAACTCTGGTGCTTTGAACTTGGGTGGAATAACCAGGTCTGACACCAAGCACAACCCAGTAGCATCCATGGAACCATAAAAGTCTAAGCCTTCAATAGCTCGAATCCTTTCCTCCAACATATTAATCTTTTGTTGTGACTTCGCCTCATCTTTCTCTTCTACTTGTTTGGCTTTCAACTTCTCAATTTCCCTTGGGTCATCTAAGTCGGGCACCTCAATGGGATCAGTAGATTTTACGCCTTCGGAAGGATGGGCGGGTCCTTAGAATTGAGCTTGTCCAAACACTTGGGGTATAGCAGCGTAAGTAGGTGGATATCTTCTTTCTTGGGATGTTTGACTTGGAAATGGACCAAATCCAGGAGGATAGATAGGATCTTCCATACTGTGTTGTTGAACCCCTTCTTGGACTGCAGCTTCCTCTACTACTCCTTTGCCCTTGCTTAGATTTTTTAATAATTCTATAATTTGGGCCAGTTGCCCCCTCATTTCCTCTTGAGCTTTTTCCATCTTCTCCATGCGCGCGCTTGATTCTTCTTCCATGATCTTAGCTCGATAACGAGTGTTGTGTGAATGAACTTTTGGTCGAGCTATCTTCAAATCTTTATTACCACAATTAAGAATTTATCATTTCACATGTGGTGATGCTTGGAAAAAAATGAATGAAGATGAATGGATGAACAAAATGCTACATGTGTTTGGAAAAAATCATGCATGGAAATGTTTTGCTAAAGAACCTATGATTCCCTATTAGTGTCTCACATGTCAAACAAAAGCAAACATACATGATCAAAGATATGTCCTAAGTAATAGGGTTAACATGACTCTATCCCAAGTTGGTCCTCTTAAGTTTACTATATGTATGCTTTGGAGTTCTAAAGGACAAAAGGTTCCCAAATTGTTCCTTACTGACGTCCATACTAGACTAGTAAGGCACCCCAATCCTCACCCATGATAGGCTACAGACGGAAAGGGTTCAATTTGAGTGAGAGTATTTCACTTGCCATTGCGGAGGTTATTACCTCACAAGAGCAAAGGTACTCTACTCTCTCCTAAAAGGGACAAACCAGGGGGTATGGTTGATGTATGCAATGAATATGTCATGTATGCAAAGGAATAAAATTTAAGATGCATCCCAACAAAACACAAATGATGAAAATGATTCACACATTTTTTTTGTTTGTATCTTTTTGTTTTTTTTTAATTTTTATGAAGAGTTTTATTAAATATTTATTAAGACCATTAATTAAGATTTTGGATAAGACATGATTAATTATGGTTCGACTCTCTAACTTCCCCAGCGGAGTCGCCAAGCTGTCGTAACGATTTTCGTCCGGGGATTCGATCGCTAGACGACTTTGAAAAACACAAAGAGGAGTCGCCACCAATCTTTTTTGGCTAGGTGTGATTGGCCACCTAAAATTGTTTATTTTTTTCAATAAAATCTTAAAATTAATTAAGGTTTATCAAAAAAAATAATTTTTGGTCTGCGAAAACAAAGTTTGGGTTCGGGAGTTCGGTTACGCGTGGAGAAGGATTAGCACCCCCACAGCGCCCGTTAAAAACGGTACCACTTAATCATATATTATCTTTTAATCTTAATAAAAATGGTCTTAATTAAATATTTAAAAGAACTTCATTTATTTTGAAATCAATTTTTTATTTGCTTATTATTTGAAATATTAAATTTTATTTTTATTTATGCTAAATTTATTTTTTATTTAAAATAAATGAGAATCTTTTGTATTGAAAATTATTCCGAAGTACCCCAATACTTTTGGTAGCATTTCGGATAATTTCCTCACCTAGAAATTTCTTAAGAATCGCTACTTGCGATTTCTATAGAATCCCATCCTCGGGAGATTTGCACTTATTTTGGAATTTCATGAATGCAAATGATGCAATCAAAATACAGATGATGCACATGAGAAATCCATTATTCATTTATACTTATATTATTATTTTGTAATTTATTTATATTTATAAAATCTTGTTTTTATTGAGAAAATCATACTAAATATTCCAATACGCTGGTAACATTTAGCATATTTTTCTCACCTAGAGATCAGTTAGGAATCACTACTTGTGAATTCCGTAACATCTCATCATCGGAAAATCTTTAAAACTTATACTTTCTATTTAATTTTTAATTGCTTTATTATCATTTATTTCCGAAGGTTAATTATAACAATTTTATTTATTTATTTATTATTTGTTTATTAATATTAATTTATTTCATCGAACTAAAATTACTTAAATACTCCAATACGCTGGTAATATTCAAATATTTTATTTCGACCCTAAGGATTATCAAAGAATCACTACTTGTGATTTCTAAGAAATCCTATCATCGGAAATTCTTTTAAAATGTATATTTTTATTTATATTTATTTTAATACTTATATTTGCATTTATCTACATATTTACATTTATTTATTTATTTTGATAGTTACATTCTTATTTGTCTAACTATTTTAAAATTATTATTATTTTCATATCAAAACGATTTTTGATATCAATATAAAATCAATTAGATGTTCCAATACGCTGGTAACATCCAAAGATTTTTCTTGACCCTAAAGATTGTCGAAGAATCACTACTTGTGATTTCTTCAAAATCTTATCATCGGAAATTCTCATTACTACTTTTTATTTTTATTTTATTTCATTTTGTTTTATTTTTTACATTTATTAATCATCGTTTTATAAATATCATGTTTTTTTAATATTTTTTAGAATTCTTTTATTACTGTTTTCTATCTTATATTTTTTGTATTTTAAAATATTTTATTTTATTTTAAATTTTTTTTCATGATCAGAAAAAAAATATTAAAGAAGAATCCAAATACACGTGAAACACAATAGGACTAAAAACAAAATGTTAGTGGAAGATGACTTTTCTTCATTTATTATTTCTATGAGAGCATCAAGGGCTAGCATTTACCTTAAATGCTCATCAGTGCAACGAGGTATGGTGATGGATGCTTCAGTGCAGTGTCCCAAGGCAGCAGCAGTGCACAACAATAAGGAACAACAAGAGGACGCAACAAAGGGATGTGCGGCGCAGGCCACCGAGCGATGATGCACCAGGGAACGACAAGAAGTTGGAGCGCAGCAAGGAGCAGGAGGTCTGGACAGCGGCCTCACAGCAAGACTTCGGTTTCTGCAGCAACAAGACTCGCGATGGTGCAACAACTGTATCAACTGTTACTTATTCCGCTTTCTTGTTTTTCTTTAAACCTATGCTTCGGTGAAGGACTGGGCACAGATAATGAGTGGTGATAAACGTGATTGTTCTGGCAAGTTCGAAACACAGCAGCTGAACGTGGCTAAGCAGGTGCGACGGATGAGCAGATGCTGTGAAGCGCAGAGCTTGTATGACGAGAAAGGAGGCTGGACAGCAGCTCAGCTCAGGAGAGTTCAATGACTGTAGTGAGGCGGTGGTGGTGCAGCCGATGGTGACATACGGTTTGGCACAGGTGTCAGCTTGGTTTAGACGCAAGGTGCAGAGGTGCTGGTATAGTAGCTGCAAAGATGGAGGCACGCAACAAGTGGCGGTGAGCTTTAGATAACAGCGGCGATGAGGATGCAAGAGAGTGGTGAGGTAGGGTGGCCCGAGTGAAAAAAAAGAGCAGTAGCCAAAATTTCCTAGGGTTTTTCTCAAGGTTTTTCTAGGGTTTTCTCAAGGTTTTTCTAGGGTTTTCTCCTCAAGGGTTTTTTTGGTTCTCCCCTTAAAACCAAAAATCCCTCCTTTATTTAAGAAAGAAAATTTTGATTTTAATGCATTGATCCCAAAATCATGGGATCTTTATTTTATCATTTATTTTTGTTTGACCTTTTTTAATTTGTTTCCTTTTCAATTTTTTTTACTTTAGGCAATGAATTTTCATATTTAATTTCACCTTAATTATCTCCTTCATTATTGTTATTCTTTTAATTTTTATTTTTTTTTAATTTTTATTTTTTTATTTTGAAACTGCTCGGACAAAATTAGGTGTCTACAATAGGGAGAGATTTTTATATAATAACAATTTATATAGATATAAATGTTATCATTTAGATGATCAAAAATTTTTAATTGGTTAAACTGTAGACATAGATATTATATTTTATAATATTAATGTAAACAAAATGATTACATGTTATGTATTTATTAAAAAAGATTTAAATTATGAAAAATGACGTTAGCTTGTAGAAAATTAAATAAAAATTAATTGGTAATCTAATATTGTGTAAGATGTTGTTATATTAATATATATTATTTTTTTTATCTATATTGATGTTAATATATATAGATGTTTTCTTTTTGAAAATATTTTATTTTGTATTTTATATATATATATATATATATATATATATATATATATACACACATGGAAAGAATTTAAAATTTTAAAGAAAATAATTATTATTTTAATGTAATAACTACCACGTGTCAAACATATAAACAATTTACATAAAATATTTTACTTTTTAATCAATTACTTTGACTTGCGTGCATATATATATATATATATATATATATATATATATATAATAAGATTAATGAGCTTGGCCTGATAAAGCCACTCAACCGGGCCGTTTAATTTCCTTGGCTATATTATTATTATTATTATTATTATTATTATTATTATTATTATTTGGCAACTAACTGTTTCACACTACTCGTCTACATAGGCCTAGTGCGGTGCATTGCTATATGCTGTTCGACTTACATGGGGTACCCTTTTGCATCCCATCCCACACCTTTTTCTTTTATTTTGGTTTTTTTATATAATCATTTTTAATTTTGAAATTTATAATTTATTAATATATGAATTATAAATAATTATTATTTTATATTTATGATATATAATCATTAATTTTTGTTACTTAAATTTTTTACTACATTATTTTAATAAGATTTTCAATCGTGAGGCTCTTTTTATTTTATGAATAAAATGAAATGTGATATTGGACCCTCTCTCTCCAGTCCCCCACTAGTGTGGAGGGGGACTAATCTTGATTTGATTGCACCGTAGGGTGCACGATGCAGTTGAAAATGATCGAAATAAAATCTTAATCGTGATCTAATCAGACAAGTTTTCTTTCTTCAACCTTGCTGATTCAAAAAGTCATCGTTGAAGGCCATTTTTCTTTTGCTCATCTGTAGTATAGCGTTTGAAAACCATTTATTTCAGGGAAACCTGAGTAAATCAATTTTTTGGTCAACAATTACTAGAGAATCTGTTTCGAGGGATTAATTGTGATGGAATTTGTCCAATGCTGAATAATTCAACATGGTGATGAGGTCTAAATGGAATTAATTTGGCATATTAGCGAAGTTTGTCTGACCAATCGGTTCCGAAGGCAACATGTGGTTTACGAAGAATAATTGGTTGTCCAGCGGAGAAAAAACTCTGAGAAAAGACTACCGGGCATGCTGGCTTTATTAATTAAAACCACTCAACCGAACTGTTTAATATCTTTTGCTTTTTTTTAAAAAAAATATAATTTTAAGTCACAATTACGCACCACTCATTTACTCGGCTCAGTGCAGTGCAATTGGGGCGTATTCCAACTGCACTACAATATTCTGCTCGGCTTACATTACATGGGTTGTCAGGTCTGGCAGCGTACCCTTTCCTTTTGCATCCCATCTCAACTCATACCTTTTTTTAATTATTAATATATAAATTATAAATAATTATTATTTTATATGCATGATATGTAATCATTAATATTTATTAATTAAAATTTTTAATACATTATTTTAATATAAAACAATTGATCATATTTATTAAATAAATATTATTGTTTGATATAAAGCAATTTAATAATTTTAAGTTTATTAAAAATATTATTTTATATATATTTGCATATGTTATACATGAATTTTTGAAAAAAAAAAATTTTTGTATTCAAGACATGCTTTCTTTTCTTCATTTTAAATCGTAAAAGGAAAAAAAATAAAAAACTATTAACATTGATTTATATAATGTAAATTGTCAGTTAAGATGTTTTTTTTTTCTTATAATGGATAACATATAGAGCTAGCAAAAGCTGGTTTGATCTTGAAAATTTGTCTAAATCTGTATGAGATCGAACTCAAATTAATTCAAATTGATTAAAAATGTTAAAGATCAGAATCGAAAAAAAAAATCAAGCTTGAAAGGAAATTGGAGTCGGAGAAAAGAAATTTTCTTTAGAGGCATTCACAAAGAAGGATTTTGGGGATGGAGAAAGGAAATTTTCATTGGAGGCATCCATGAAGAGCCTTAGAAAATCTAACCTACTATGACTACTGATCAAGGTCCTTGGACATTTTTTTTGGTAACCATAGATATTATTATCTCTTTTTCAGTCTGAAATAATTTTGTTCAAGACAAGAGTAATAAATTGTAAAACCCTCTTAAAAATATCGATTTCAAGATTTGAATCACATCTAAATGACTAGAGAAAAAATCCACTTCTATTTCTTTCTATCATTTGCTGGTGTTCCTTGGACTTTGATGCCCATGATCTTTTATTTTTATTCTTAAAAATTAAAGTACTCTCGATATTTTTCTTAATTTGTATTACTAGAAATATTAAAATTTATATTATTTTATTGTTAAAATAATATATCATTTTTAAATAAAAATTTTTAAAACTTTAAATCTTAAATAATATTAAAATATGCATATAAATATTTTTGAAATATTACTTACAACTTTATTATTTGATATACATTTAAATAATTTTAGTAATTGTTAATTATTTATTAACTTGTCAAATATGCTATAAATTTATTATATATAAACTTTAATTTTTTGTCCTTAATATTTTTTAATCGTATTTTATTACACCATAATTGTTTTATTTGTATGTAAACGCATTTTCCACCGTTCACTACTACAGCTCCTATAGCTATCTAGGCTTCGATTTTTGAAAGGCTGAGTGATTGAAAAGGCAGTCAGCGGGGCCTGATTATATAGATGTTTGGAAAGAGTTGGATTACGGCTTTACCATACAATTTCTCGTAAATTTTCTTGTTATTTATCCATGTTATACGACGCAACTACTTCGATGCCATAAACGCTGTCAAAATACGGTAGATATGATAAAAGAATAGTTGTAGACTTTACCTGCTTGCCTTGGTAAAAACATCAATCAGATCAGAGTACTGAATTAAACTTTTAAAAACTATAATAACTAATTAGGCGAATTCTGTAATTTGTTCTTTAATGTCATCAATTGTTAGGAAACTAAAATAACTAATGCCCATAATTTCAAAAGGATTAGGACTATAATTTTCAATCTGTGAGGCCCTTTTTATTTTTGCTTTTGTTACTTATTCTTTGTTTTTTTAAAAAAATTTACAAAAATAAAAAAATGTGAAAAGTAATATCACAATGGATTTGATCGTCAAATATTTAAAATGCAACACTAATTATAACATAATTAATCTATGTAAAAATAAACTCGTACATTAAAAATTACATACGTACATATTTTATGCATGATCTTTAAAAGAAAACTTTTGTATCATTGTTGTTTTTTTCGCTTTAAAAAAAAGGCAGAAGACAAAACCATTACGCAAACAAAACTTTAAATATTTTCTATAATGTAAATTGTAAGATAAAATATTTAATTTTCTTATGATGGATGACATAGTAAGATTTTGTTGTCTTAGTTTATTATGTCATACATGAAAATAAGCAACGGATTAGAAAAACAACAAAACCAAAATCACCAGGATTATGCAACAAAATTGTTTTTGGGATAGAATCTAACCTTTTGGTGTGACTCGTATAGGAATATTCAATTTTTGAATATGGCAGCCTACGAACAGCCATTGATTTATCATTAATTCAAGACTCCTAGCTGAGAGAAGCCTTATAACGAAATCCACACGATTAGGATACAAAACAAGACCTTTGTATGAGACAAAATGTGATCAAAAGCAAAGGGATGAGGAAAGGAATTGTTTTTTGAGAGTGCTAGCTCCAAGAGGCAGAACGGCTATAAAAAATATTCTCACTAATGTTTAGTCTTAATGTTGTTTTTATAATGCCTCTTAACAAAACCCTAAAAAGACCTTAATCTTAGTCTAACTAAATTGGGTCTTTTGGACATTTTAAAATTATTTAATCCAAATCCAATTGATTTTAGGGCATACTCTAACAAACATAGCTAGCTTCCTACCAAGGGTGTTAATTGTTTTTTTTTTTGAAGAGTAAAGATTTTATTGAATGGACTATCAACAAAGTCAAAATTTTACAACATGGATATC
Source organism: Heritiera fomes (assembly GCA_032173925.1). NCBI lineage: Eukaryota > Viridiplantae > Streptophyta > Magnoliopsida > Malvales > Malvaceae > Heritiera > Heritiera fomes. Next base: position 17,568,433 of record JAPDPM010000001.1, on the reverse strand, counting down.
CTCTTACTGCAAAACTTGGCAGCAAACAACCCGATGGTATAGGAACTAAGGATCATTACAGCTAACAAAAGTCAAAAATCAACCAAAAGGGATACACAAAAACACTATATCACTAGTTCTGATCCCTTCCACCAGAACAAATTGATCAAAGATGAGCAACCATGTGGATTTTGAAGGTGGGATACCATAGAGATAATCCGATAATTGAAAGGCATTTTTTAAAAGGCTTAACAGCAAGCACCTGGAAGGCAAAGTAGCCATTGATTGATAGCTCTTTATATGGAGATCAAAGCCACCCCAGATGAGCAATGCCATTCAGAATATCAGCCATAAAGTCACACAAAAAACAACAGAAAGCATGCCATATTGTAAGAGCTGCTCGCCTCTTCCAGAAGAATCAAAACAATCATGTTTCCTGCAAGGATGCAAAACCCATTCTGACGTTTTTACACTTGATCCCAACTTTTCAACTATATATTCTGCTTCCTCCATTCTCTCATCAACCTTAGTTTCTCCTGCACTTTTTGATACCTGGAATTATATATATTTAAAACATTGCTGATTACTAAAATATAGGTGTTCGTAGGCTAAGTCTAGGCTATATATTAGTAGACTATTTATGTTCGAGCTCGACTGACTTGATTTTCAAACTTTGAATTTTAGCTCAAGTTCGTTTATATGTTTCATTGCCCTGAGTTCGGCCCAACCTCTTTTTTTTCCTTTTTTTGGTATGTCAGATATTAATATATATTAGCTTTTAGAAAATTAAATAAAAATTAATTGGTAATCTAATATTGTGTAAGATGTTGTTATATTAATATATATTATTTTTTTTATCTATATTGATGTTAATATATATAGATGTTTTCTTTTTGAAAATATTTTATTTTGTATTTATATATATATATATATATATATATATATATATATACACACACGGAAAGAATTTGAAATTTTAAAGAAAGTAATTATTATTTTAATGTAATAACTATCACGTGTCAAACATATAAACAATTTACATAAAATATTTTACTTTTTAATCAATTACTTTGGCTTGCGTGCATATATATATATGTAAGATTAATGAGCCTGGTTTGATAAAGCCACTCAACTGGACCGTTTAATTTCTTTTGCTATATTATTATTATTATTATTATTATTATTATTATTTGGCAACTAACTGTTTCACACTACTCGTCTACATAGGCCTAGTGCGGTGCATTGCTATATGCTGTTCGACTTACATGGGGTACCCTTTTGGGCTGAATGCTCAAATAAGGATCTAAAGTTTTCGGAAATATTCGATTCAGGATCTAAACTTTTATTTTGCTCAATTCAGGATAAAACGTTTTCGATTTTGCTCAAATAAGGATTTTTTAACGCGCGTGAGTTACACGCGCCGTTAAAATAATAACGGCGTTTATAAAAGCCACGTGGCAGCATGTGGTTGGGCCACGTGGTAGAAGTGGACACGTGGCAGCATAAGAATGGGACACGTGGCAGTGACATATAATTAATTTTCTTTTAATAGGTAAAAAATACATGGACACGTGGCAGCGTATTAGTGGGACACGTAGCAAGATTGACACGTGGTAGCGTGTGAGTGGGACACGTGGCAGTGACTTATAATCATTAGTGGGACACGTGGCAAAGTTTAGATCCTGAATTGAACATTTCCGAAAACGTTAGATCCTTATTTGAGCATTCAGCCAAATTTTTTTGTTATAAATATTAATAAAAAATTAAAAATTTAAATATTATTTATAATATTATAATTAGTAGTTAATTTTGTTAGTTGATTTTTTAATAAAAAATAACTTTTAAAAATTTATATTACATTTTCAAAAAAAATTGTTAAAAAATAAATTTTTATAAAAAATATTTCTGTATTTTTTTCACTTTGTTTTTCTTTTCTTTCCTTTTTGTTTTTATTTCTTTTATATGATTTAAATTTAAAATAATTTTTTATTTTAAATTAAATATATTTCTTTTTAGAAAATTGAGATTTTTTAGGAAATACGTTTATTTTTTTAATTACATTAATTTTTCTAAAAAGACAATTCTTACATATTTTTCTTTATTTTTATAGTTTCTTTATCTTCCTTCTTTTTTTGTCAATTAGAAGAAAATATAGAAAACAAAAAAAGAAGAAAAATAAAAATTAAATTTAGTAATTTAAAATTTATTCTTTAAAAAATATATAATTTCTAATAATTTTATGGCTAATAGTTTTTTTCCTTTTTTTATGGTAAAAACGAAAAAAATCAAGAAATAAAAAATAATAATTATACTAGTTAAAAAAAGTTTTATAATAATTTTTATGTTTGAGAATTTATTTTTTAAAACAAAATTTAAAAATTTTAATTATTTCAAAAAATAATTTTAAAAAATTTATTCAAGAAAATATTATTTTATGAAAATATATAGTTTTTTTAATAGAAAAAAAAAAGTTAAAAATGCGTGGACACGTGGCAGCGTGTGAGTGAGACACGTGGCAACATGTGAGTGAGACACGTGGCAACATAAGAGTGAGACACGTGGCAGTGATTTTATAATTATTTTCTTTTAATAAGTAAAAATAAAAAGGACACGTGGCGGCGTGTGAGTGTGACACGTGGCGGCGTGTGAGTGTGACACGTGGCAATAATTATCCTTTTATCGTCAGCCACTCTCTTTAACGGCGCGTGTAACTCACGCGCGTTAAAAAATCCTGAATTGAGCAAAATCGAAAACGTTTTATCCTGAATTGAGCAAAATAAAAGTTTAGATCCTGAATCGAATATTTCCGAAAACTTTAGATCCTTATTTGAGCATTCAGCCTACCCTTTTGCATCCCATCCCAAACCTTTTTCTTTTATTTTGGTTTTTTTATATAATCATTTTTAATTTTTAAATTTATAATTTATTAATATATGAATTATAAATAATTATTATTTTATATTTATGATATATAATCTTTAATTTTTATTACTTAAATTTTTTACTACATTAGTTTAATATGATTTTCAATCTGTGAGGCCCTTTTTATTTTATCAATAAAATGAAATGTGATATTGGACCCTCTCTCTCCAGTCCCCCACTAGTGTGGAGGGGGGACTAATCTTGATTTGATTGCACCGTAGGGTGCACGATGCAGTTGAAAATGATTGAAATAAAATCTTTATCATTATTTAAACAGACAATTTTTCTTTCTCCAACCTTGCTGATTCAAAAAGTCATCGTTGAAGTGCATTTTTCTTTTGCTCATCTGTAGTACAGCGTTTGAAGACCGTTTATTTCAGGGGAACCTAAGTAAATCAATTTTTTGGTCAACAATTACAGCTGGTGCTGAAACCGATTGAATTTCCATTTCTTTGCACTGTAGCTAATTCCCACTGGCCGATCAGGGAGAAGACTTTCTGTTTTGTAGATGACTTTGCATTACAAGAAATTAATGGGCATGCCGGCTCGATAAACCCACTCAACCGGACCGTCTAATTTATTTATTTATTTTTAATTCCGTAAGTCACAGTTTCACACCAATCGCCAACTTAGGCCCAGTGCTGTGCAATTGGGGCGTATCCCACCTGCCTTGCTATATGCTGTTCGACTTTCATGGGGCACTCTTTTGCATGCCATCCCATCCCACACTTTTTTTATATAATTATTTTTAATTTTGAAATTTATAATTTATTAATATATGAATTATAAATAAATATTATTTTATATTTATGATATATAATCATTAATTTTTATTACTTAAAATTTTTAATACATTATTTTAATATAAAATTTTAAATTAAAATTTTAAATCTTAAATAAATAAAATTAAAATATACATAAAAATAATTTTTATTTTTAATAATAAAATTTTTATTTGATATAAAATAATTTAATAATTTTTAATTTATTAAAAATATTATTTTATACAAAATTACTTATCTCATACATGATTTTTTGAAAATAGAAAAATTTTTGTTTTCAAGACATGCTTTGTTTTTTTTTCATTTTCAAACGCAAAAGGAAAAAAAAAATACTAACATTAATTTATATAATAATGAAAAATTATAAGTTAAGATATTTTCTTGACATAGCTTCGTACTGAGGGCATCTTGATCCACATTTGTACTATATTGTTCTAAGTAAAAGTGACAAAAGTTAGCCCGAGCCCAAAAACCTGCCTAAATCCGCTTGAGACCGAACTGGGACTAACCCGAATTGACCAAAAAAGTCAACTACCCGAAACCGAAAAAGCCTGAAACTGAAAAAACCTGAAATAAAAAAAACCCAAACCCGACACGATTCAAAACTGAGACCAATCCGATCCGAAACCCGAAAAAAATCGAATTTATAACTTGAAAAAACTCGAATTATAATTATATGATTATTATTTAAAAATAAATAAAAAATTGATAGACTTTTTTAATTAAAAATTTTAAAATTTTAAAAATAATTATTATTTATTATACAATTATATCGATTATGTATAACCAGCAAAATAAATATTGAATCTTTTTAATTCAATTATTAAACTAAATTAATTAAAAAACACCATAATATATGATATCAAATAATCTTTAATATTATAATTATTGTATTTATAATAATAAATTTATTATTAATTTAATATTTGATTTTATTATAAAAATCATTTTAACATTTTATTATTTTTATATAAATTATTATTAAATTAAATTTTAATTATTATATTAAAATATTTTAAAAGATTTATTCGTCATTTGTAATATATTTTAAAAGATACATATTATTTTATAAATTTTGTTCGTAAAAACAAAAATATAAAAAATAATTTAGTAGTTAAGGATATGTAATTATTATTATTCTATTTTAATTATTATATTCTAATGAAAGATATGTTAATGATGTAATCATTATATTAAAATGCTAATAATGTAATTATTATTATAGTAAATGTGTTCTAATATGGATTTGAACATTAATTTGATATTCCATTTGTTGAATTCTAATTTGGGAGATTTTGTTCATCAATCTCATTTGAACATAAACCAACTGAAAGCCACTCTTCAAACATAACAAATCCTATTCTCAAAGAACACTGGCAAAAATAAAGGCTTTGTCCAAGGCAATGAACTATAAAGGCGAATATAATGATTCCTTAAATTTTCAAGTTTCTTCATTCTGTTTTTGATCTTTGCAAAGTAAAACTAAAATGATTTTTTTTTTGAAAAGCCAATTTTTATTGAATGTATGTAAATTCCAGCCAAAAGGTTAAGTTATTCATACAAGGAATGCCTGCCGCTATTACACCCAACTAAACAATCGAGCACAGAACCATCTCTTTTTGGGGCATTACGTCAAACACCTAAGAAGCACTAGATAAATTTGACCGAATGTCCTTAGCTCTGAAACCAAATGAGACCAAGAAAAGAATGAAGGAAACAACATCTACAGCAACATTAATCAGCCTCAATAAACGCAGAACACAATTAATAACTGGATCATGATAAATCTTTTTAATTCCATACCCCACCACCCGAACCGTTTAAACATAGAAAAGCAAAAGGAAACGAATGGACTAATAGACCATCGGTGCAACAAAAACGCAGAGCGAAGGAGAGAGAAAGAATGAGGAGAATGGTGATTCCAAAGAGAAAGAATACTGTCTAGAGAGAAACAATAGAGAAATAACGAAGAAACGTGGATTGAGAGAGAAGGAGAGGCTATTTTGGGGTTTGAGAAATTTTACATCCCTGCAAAGTAACTTTGCAAGGGGTGTGGGCTGCAATCAGAATGCAGATCTGGACAGTAAAGTGATTGCAGCAGTAATCTTATTTTGCAGTCAATTTTTTCAACCAAACTCTGTAAAATGATTACATCCTTTTAAATTGCAGTGTTATCGCTTTACAAAATTACTTATCTTTAAACGGCCCCTGAGATTTAATATTAATATGAGGATACAACAGAAAAAAAGGAACAACAGGAGCCACAATATAAACACACAATCAACAACAACCAGAGGAGACAACAGAGAGAAAAACACAGCAATCACAGGGAAAGAACTGAATAAAAAACAGAGGTAGTCTGTTGGGGGTTCGGGGGCTTAGGCAGTATAGAGTTTTAGTCTAGGAATTCAGATCTGAGGGTTTTCAGGTTGATTTAGTAGTCGGGGTCCCTAGATTTGGTTTTAGGGAGAAAAGGTGGAGGTTTCTAGGCGTGTATATGTGTAGATCTGGTGGTTTAAGGTGGTGTACGGCGGAGGGATCTATCGGAATATGGAAATCGTTAAGTTTTCCGGTGACCGTTTGAAGTTTCCGGCCACCGAAAATCGCCTGGGTAGAGGGTTTGAAGATTTTTTTCTGGAAAGTAGGAATCTGAGTGAAAAAATCGGAAAAAGGGGTTTAAATACCGCCTCGGAACGACGTCGTTTTAAAGTGACCTGTGACCCGCCTGGACCCGCGTGCCGACCCGCATCCAACCTAACCCGATTGCAGGTTTTTCTTTTCCATTTTTTTGATGATTTTTCTTTTTTATTTTATTTTTATTTATTTATTTATTTTATTTATTTTGTTATTTACTTATTGATTATTTTATTTTCTTTTGATGATTTTTTTGTATATTTGTAATTAATATAGTAATTTAATTAACAAAAATTATGCAATAAAATAATTTAAGTAATTAATTTGATGAGTTAACAGACTAGTTTGATACATGGATAGTATAATTTAACATGTATTGATAAGATTTAATTAATGTAGTTTGTGTATATAAATTGATATATGTTTTTTATTGACTTGATTATGTAAGTTTCAATTTAATTAGTGTGTTTCAATTTAATTAACATGATCCAATACAATTGGTATATTTATTTATTTTATTTTTATTTATTTGTATTTTATTTTTTATTTTATTATTTATTTATTTTTTTAAGACTTCGAATGGAATTTATATGATATGTTTAATTTAGTGCATGGTTAAAATACTGTCAAATTTGTTTATGTAGCTTAGGATTGTAATGCTTTAGTAAGTGATAATAAGAAATAAGTTAAGAAAAATAATAGGATGAAAAATAGTAATCGAGTTAAAAATTGGATTTTATCAAATGAATATGAATTATACCGATGATGAAATTTCAAGAAACTCAATCAAGACTCCTTGAAATTTCTAGGTGAGAGGATTCTTCCTTAAGTTGAGCCAAATTGATGGGATACTTTTGGGAGAATTTTCAATAAAATATAATTCATATTTATTTTAAGATTAAATAGATATAAAATAAATGAAATGAATAAAAATTAATTAGTACAGACTAAAATTAATTGAGCATAAACAAAAATAATAGATAAATAAAAAGGATAATAAATAAGAAATAGGAATTAGGTTGAGAATTAGATTTTATAGAATAAATGTGAATTGTACCAATGATGAAATTTCGAGAAAGTCAATTGTGACTCCTTAAAATTTCTAGGTGAGGAGATTCTTATTTAAGTTGAACCAAATTAATGGAATACTTTTTGGAGAATTTTCAATAAAATATAATTCATATTTATTTTAAGATTAAATAAATATAAATATATAAAATAAATAAAAATATAAATTAGATAAAGACTAAGCTTAAATAAATATAAATAAAAAATAGATAAATAAATAAACGAATGAATAAATAAATAAATAAATAAATAAATAAATGTGACATGAAGACAAGAGTACAATAAAAATAAAATAAGAAATAAGTATGAATTATGCCGATGATGAAATTTCAAGAAAGTCAATTGAGACTCCTTGGAAATTTCTAGGTAAAGAGGTTCCTTTTGGGTCGAGCCAAATTGATGGGACGCTTAAGAGTGAATTTTCAATAAAACATAATTCATGTTTATCCTTTAAAAGTAAGATGAATAAGAATATAAAAATAATTAAAATAAATAAAAAAATCTAAGAAATTTATAAAATGAATATAGAGTCAAAATTAGAGATAAGAATAGAAAAAAGGGAACCTCATAAAATATTAAATTTATCCGACGATGGAGTTCAAGAAAATCAATTGAGACTCCTTGAATATCTTGAGGTGAGGGAAATTTTTAAGGTTGGAGCCAAATCGATGAAAAAGTCTTAGAAATTTTTCCAATACATAAGTATATCGAAATTAATATGAACTCAAAGCAAATTGTAAAGATAACCTAAATCTAATTGGTACCATTTTAGGATGGGCGTTGTGGGGGTGCTAATCCTTCCCTACACGTAACCATGCTCCCGAACCCTAATATCTTTGAACGTAGACCAAGCCTTATCCTTAGTTTGAATAGGTGACCAATCACACCTAGGTTAGAATGGTTGGTGGCTACTCCATATCTTTGTGTCTAGCTATTAGGTTTTCCAAAAACTTAATACGTTATGACAGTTTGGCGACTCCACTGGGGACATTAGAGGGACAAGCCAACAATTGGTTTTAGGTTATCTTAGATTCATCTTAAGAGTGTTAAATTTTATAAAAGAAAAAAACATTAATAATTACATGTTCCTTCAACACACACTTCACATGCATTTGCATACATCAGCCATCTTCCCGGGCTTTACCCTTTCTTAGGAGGGAGTAGGGTACTTACGCTCTCGTGAGGTAATACCTCCGCAATGGCTAGCGAAATACTCCCACTCAAATTGAACCTTTCCGTTTGTAGCCTATGATGGGTGAGGATTAGGTGCCTTACTAGTCCCGTTTGGACGATAGTGAGGAACAATTTGGGAACCTTTAGAACATTGAACTACCCAAGCCCTACATGTAGAAGCTTAAGGGAACCGTCCTAAGATAGAACTATGCCTACCTATAGTGTGAAAACCTTATAGGACACATGAAGGAGCAATGTTTATACAAAATTTGAAATATGTGCATATATCTTTAGTTATGTCTTGTTTTGACTCATCATGCATTTTTGTAGGAAAATCTACCGCATAGCAATTGATTGACAAAGTTCGTTCACTACATCCATGGGAAATCATCTGCAAGATAAGCTTATGTTGGAGGAACTCGCTGATATGGTTAAAGTGGTATCTGAGGAAGCTCAATGCAAGGACGGTGATTGCTTGCCCAAAGACTTCGTATGTAGCCTTCCAGAAAAAGTACGTCTTGATCTCAAGCAAAATGATCTCATTGAATTGATTGATATTTGGAAGAGTTGGGATAAAATGAAGCGGATTGCCTTTCAAGAGATATATAAAGATTTGGCATTGCTTCTTATTGTACCTGTGGACGATAATTTGATTAAGGCTATGGTGTATTTTTGGGATCCCTCGTATAGGTGCTTTGTGTTTAACGAGGTGGACATGGTGCCCGCTATTGAGGAGTACACAATTTTACTTCGCATTAAGGAGTCAGAGAAAGTAAGGTTTACAAGAAGAATAAGATGAGCCATCGTAAGTGTTTAGCCCAAATGATAGGTATCAATGTACAAAAGGTTGACTAACACATCAAAAAGAAAGGGGAAGGTACCTATTTAGGGTTGGAATTTTCTTCGGAGTTGTTTTGACAAACAATTAACAGACAAACAGAGTATGAGCTTAATGGTATTAGCTATTTATGGGATGGTGGTTTTCCCTAGATCGTTGCAGTATGTGGAGATTGTTCTTGTAGACCTCGTTGAACAACATGAGCATGAGGTGAATGCTGCTCCGGTTATCTTAGTGGAAACATTTAGATCTTTGAGCTACTATCATAGGAATGGTGGAGGGCGTTTCATCGGGTGCTGTAACATCCCGTTACCACATTTTTCACGTATTTCCATACAACTTTACTGGTTGGGCTGTCTGCGATGCCATTAACATTCAACAGTAACAATGATAAATGATAAACATTTATCTATTAATTATGGAATATGAAATTTCTTTTCTTTATTCCTTTCATCTGACATCCCCTATTAACCTTTATTTCACTAAGGTAGTACTGTATACCTATGTCTGAAATGTAAAAGAGAAGAGACTGTACCTGTCACACTTAACGTGTCATGCCTCAGTGCTTTAAGCATAGCTATACCCATCTAAGAGCTAATTCTCTCAACTCCGTGTACTTCTTATCTGTGGAGTTAAAACAAAAGGGTGAGCGATTCATACGCTCAGTAAAGGAAATATATGCTGCTTTAAAATAAGCAAAACTATATATCACCACACATTTATTCTTTTCTTAATAATAACCCAGTAGAAAAGACAATGGATATATAGTAAACAACTCTCTTAAAACACCATTCAGATCACTGGCTAACAGTTTACTTTAAAATGTAGTAAACACTATATAGGATTTCAACAAATCCTCACAGTAAACAGAAATTGGTAAGTTGAGACTAGGCAACAAATAAATCATGCTATCATTGTTCCCCCTCCCCCTTGCGAGAACGGAATCTGCTGCTTTTGGGGTGCACCCGTAGGCCATCGCCCCTCACGGCTATCTCAGATCTATGGCCATAATCTATAGTGGTCCTCGGCTCCACTTGCCAAGTGACCTCGAGACCGCTGATGACTTGGCGGGTCCATCAGCCCTGTGACGCCCTGAGGTGCACTCCTTGGTCCATCGACCGAGCCACCGCCCCAGGCAGGTCACGCAACTACATGAATAATACTGCATGAACTCAAAGCCTAAAGTCTCAAAAATCACTTTCATATCTCATGAAAAACCTTTATGGAATTATTTCACCCATATTATCATTTTCTCAAAATGATTCAATTTCCAAAAAGGTTTAGGCTTTCTGTTTACAAAACACCTTGAAAACATTCTAAAATCTCAACTTTTAAAACCTGCTCGCCCATGATCAGCTCGCTCAATATGGCTCGCCCATGGCAGCTCGCCCAATGCGGAGAACTTGTGTTCGCCTGCCCACTTGCTTTTAAAATCTGAAAGCAAAACTGGCTCGCCCTCAGTGGCTCGCCCAGTAATCAACTCGACAAGACGGTGAATTAGTATTCGCCCGCCACTTAGCTTTTCAAAATAGAAGTATATCTCGTTGATATCGGTTCGCCCGCCTTCTCTTTAAAACAACGGCCGCCCGCCCAAACACATTAAAAAGGGTTCACCCAACTATGGCTTACTCGGATTTCCCTTTAAAACAAGGGCACTCGCCCAGTTCTCATAAAAGAGAGCTCACCACTTGGCTCGCCCCATAGCTTTCCTATAAAAACGGTTCGCCCGCACTTAAAACTAGAAACGGGTGTATAAAAATTATAAAAGGGCTTGGCTCGCCCACCAATACCAATTTGCCCAACATAAAAATACAAGGGCTCGCCCAACATAAAAACACAAGAGCTCGCCCGCCCTGTATTAGTTCATCCAGAAAACAGCATAGGGGTCGGCTTTTAGCTTGCCCGAATCAAAATAATTATCAAATAACTTCCTCAAACAATGCATGTCAGAAAACAAAACATTTAACTTAATGTTTTTTATAAAATTTACTCCACAGGACATGCATCACTTCACACACATCTCCCTTACCTGGTTTAACGAAGCTTTGCTTCGCCCTGCTTCCTGCTCACCAATAGCCATTTCCAATTATCGGCTGCAAATAATTATAAATTCTATTAATATTTCTTTTTATATCACTTGGCGAGATTGAGATAAATCAAATGACTACTCGCCCAACAGAGCTCTAACTAGCACAATCGAGCTCGCCATTCAATAAATGTTTTACACGTGGAAGCTCGCCCACCAGCCAACTCACGAGGCCTTCATTGGCTTAATTGTGGGAGTTCGGCCACAATTCTACTCGCTCAATGCCTTATGCATTTGAGCTCGCCCATTAATTCATTTCACTAGAATTGGGCATTCTCGCCCTTTGAATACCTTGGCGAGTTCATTATTATCTACTCGCCTCATTGGCGATTACTAATTTTAAACATGGGCGATCACCATAGTCGCCATTCTCGTCACTTATTCCATTATTTTCCTTGTTTTCATATTCTCTAAGGATCTAACTAAAAACAAGACTGTATCTATGTTTATTACTTCATAAAACATAGCAATCTTTCATTGAGCATCAAGAACACCTCAGAAATATAAAACTCACCTCAACCAACTGCACTTCCAGAGCAGAATTCTTTCTGTCTCCTATTAGCCTCACTTTGCTTCTTCCTTTAATTCATCAACGATGGAAGAACGTTCTTGCAAACAGATTTTCTTATTTGGCTAACGTAAGGATGAAGCTCAGTAAATCAAACATGATAGAACTGGGTGAAGTTATAACATAAATTTGCAGGAGGATGGTTTTTGGGAAGGAGATGAAGTTTGCCAAAATGAGTTTTCCTCCAGCATTTCCTCTCATATAGCCATGCTAAACCAATCCAAAGCTTCCGCCTGTCCCTTATCCTGTTTCTTTCATCATTTCCACGTCTATCATGCATTTAATGCATGAAGAAAAACTGCACTTACATGGGCGAGAAAGTCTTCCTTCCACACACATCTTCTGCTTCTATTGACTTTGTTTTACTTCTCAACCAATAAGGTTAATTCCTTACTAACTTTAACATCTTCACCATTAATTGTCTTCAACCGTATCACTTACAAGTCAATTTTGGCTGCTAATTGTTTTGAAGCCATTTTCCTTTGTCCACACAAGCTGATTCCCGGTCTCCACCTCGTCTTGAGACCTCAGCTCGCCACACTACATCAGTTCGCCAGCCATTCAGCTTGCCAGCTTTATCTTGGCAATTACAAGAAATTCCTTTTTCTTGGCAATCATATTGAGATTTAGCAAGTGGCAGTTTTCTTTCTCGCCAACTAGGCTATTCTTTGCCTCTCAGTATGGCGATCACAAGTTCTCGCCCAATTAGGCGATCACCAGGTATGCTCAACTCGCCAACCTTGTTCTGATTCACCTCACACGTTGGCGAACACACCTATTCGCCCTTGACACCATCCAATTCGCCATCACCATTGGCGATCTGCTCGCCCATTGGCGAACATCCTTTCTTGCTAAATCATTAGCGAGCTATTCTGTATACTCGCTCATACATTATTTCACCATAATTGCTCCATTTACTACTCAACTTAAGGAGCTTTTCAACTAAATGGAAATCAATACTCTCTATTTATTTAATTTCCATTATCACTTTTATGAAATTAGACTCTACAGTAGTGTAGAATCGGATCTTACAGGTGCATACAGTTATTATATATGTGGATGAAGAGTCATTTTAAGTGTGAACGTAGTGAATTCAAAGATGCTTTCCTTGGTAGTAGTCTTCCTATTAAGGAATTTTGTGAAAGTGAGTGGCCCAAGTTTAAGACGAAGAAGGAATGGGTTTCGACTTTGCGTAAAACCACGACCCAATAGGAACGAACCCTTAACCCCAAACAGATCTGAAACCCTAAACTCCAAACAGATCTGAAACCTCAACAAAAACAAAACCCCAATTCGAAAACCCTCAACGCCTAATCCAAAACCCTTAATCCCAAACCTACGAAACCCTTAACCCAACCTTTGATCCAAAACCCCAAACACAATCCAAACCCTAATCTGAATCCCCAAACCCTAAACACAACCCAAATCCTAATTTGATTCCCCAAGCCCTAAATCCAACAAAGCCATCAAGACATAAAAGGAAAGATCATATCTTCAAAATTTGCAAGGAAATCAAAATTAAACAAATCAGAATCAAACATTAAAGGTTGTATCATAACTGGATCTCAGATCCAAGGGTTGACTTTCCAGAAAACACTGAGATCTAATATTGATACGAGGATACAACAGAAAAAAAGGAACAACAGCAACCACAATAAAAACACACAATCAACAACAACCAGAGGAGACAACAAAGAGAAAAACACATCAATCACAGGGAAAGAACCGAATCAAAAAAATAACAGAGGTAGTCTATTGGGGGTTCGGGGGCTTAGGCAGTATAGAGTTTTAGTCTAAGAATTCAGATCTAGGGGGTTTCAGGTTGATTTAGTAGTCGGGGTCCCTAGATCTGGTTTTAGGGAGAAAAGGTGGAGGTTTCAGGCGTGTATATGTGTAGATTTGGTGGTTTAGGGTGGTGTACGGTGGAGGGATTTGTCGGAATCTGGAAATCGTTGAGTTTTTCGGCGACCGTTTGAAGTTTTCGGCCACTGAAAATCGCCTAGGTAGAGAGGGTTTGAAAATTTTTTTCTGGAAAGTGGGAATCTGAGAGAAAAAATCGAAAAAAGGGGTTTAAATACCGCCTCGAAACGACGTCGTTTTGGAGTGACCCGTGACTCGCGCCGGACCCGCGTGCCGACCCGCATCCAACCTAACCCGATTGCAGGTTTTTCTTTTCCATTTTTTGATGATTTTTCTTTTTTATTTTATTTTTATTTATTTATTTATTTTATTTATTTTGTTATTTTATTTACTTATTGATTATTTTATTTTCCTTTGATGATTTTTTTGTATATTTGTAATTAATATAGTAATTTAATTAACAAAAATTATGCAATAAAATAATTTAAGTAATTAATTTGATGAGTTAACAGACTAGTTTGATATATGGATGGTATAATTTAACAAGTATTGATAAGATTTAATTAATGTAGATTGTGCATATAAATTGATATATGTTTTTTATTGACTTGATTATGTAAGTTTCTATTTAATTAGTGTGTTTTAATTTAATTAGCATGATCTAATACAATTGGTATATTTATTTATTTTATTTTATTTTTATTTATTTGTATTTTATTTATTTATTTATTTATTTTTTTAAGACTTTGAATAGAATTTATATGATATGTTTAATTTAGTGCATGGTTAAAATACTGTCAAATTTGTTTATGTAGCTTAGGATTGTAATGCTTTAGTAAGTGATAATAAGAAATAAGTTAAGAAAAATAATAGGATGAAAAATAGTAATTGAGTTAAAAATTGGATTTTATCAAATGAATGTGAATTATACCGATGATGAAATTTCAAGAAAGTCAATCGAGAGTCCTTGAAATTTTTAGGTGAGAGGATTCTTCCTTAAGTTGAGCCAAATTGATGGGATGCTTTTGGGAGTATTTTCAATAAAATATAATTCATATTTATTTTAAGATTAAATAGATATAAAATAAATGAAATGAATAAAAATTAATTAGTAAAGACTAAAATTAAATGAGCGTAAACAAAAATAATAGATAAATAAAAAGGATAATAAATAAGAATTAGGAATTAGGTTGAGAATTAGATTTTATAGAATAAATGTGAATTGTACCAATGATGAAATTTCGAAAAAGTCAATTGAGACTCCTTGAAATTTCTAGGTGAGGAGATTCTTCTTTAAGTTGAGCCAAATTGATGGAATACTTTTTGGAGAATTTTCAATAAAATATAATTCATATTTATTTTAAGATTAAATAAATATAAATAAATAAAATAAATAAAATTATAAATTAGATAAAGACTAAGCTTAAATAAATATAAATAAAAATTAGATAAATAAATAAACAAATGAATAAATAAATAAATAAATAAATGTGACATGAAGACAAAAGTACAATAAAAATAAAATAAGAAATAAGTATGAATTATGCCGATGATGAAATTTCAAGAAAGTCAATTGAGATTCCTTGGAAATTTCTAGGTGAGGAGGTTCCTTTTGGGTCAAGCCAAATTGATGGGACGCTTAAGAGTGAATTTTCAATAAAACATAATTCATGTTTATCCCTTAAAAGTAAGATGAATAAGAATATAAAAATAATTAAAATAAATAAAAAATCTAAAAAATTTATAAAATGAATATAGAGTCAAAATTAGATATAAGATTAGAAAAAAAGGGAATCTCATAAAATATTAAATTTATTCGACGATGGAGTTCAAGAAAGTCAATTAAGACTCCTTGAATATCTTGAGGTGAGGAGAATTTTTAAGGTTGGAGCCAAATCGATGGAAAAGTCTTAGAAATTTTCCGAATACATAAGTATATCGAAATTAATATGAACTCAAAGCAAATTGCAAAGATAACCTAAATTTAGTTGGTACCATTTTAGGATGAGCGTTGTGGGGGTGCTAATCTTTCTCTACACGTAACTGTACTCCTGAACCCTAGTGTCTTTGAACGTAGACCAAGCCTTATCTTTAGTTTGAATAGGTGACCAATCAGACCTAGGTTAGAATGGTTGGTGGCGACTCCATATCTTTATATCTAGCTATTAGGTTTTCCAAAAACTTAATACGTTATGACATATATCTATACACTTTAATTTAAAATAATATATATTTCATATATATATATATATATTTATATATATACATAAATGTATAATAATATATATGTATTTATTTAATGATGTAAAATAGTATATATCAATATATAATAATAATATATACTATACTTCATATATGTACATATGTACTTATATAAAAATATATTTATATATATACATATATAAATATATGAATATACGCATTTTCATTTTCTTATTAAATTTGGATTTCTCGATATCCAAATTATATTCCTCAAATTCATCACTTCATCAATTTCGGGAATTCCAACAATATTCCTATCTTCGTAAACAATTCTATTTATTTACTTTAACTTCTCTATTTGCATAAGAATTTAAATTTACTGATATTTAATACTAAATTAGGAAAATTTGCAGTTATCACACTAAGGGTATTCGAATTAGGGAGTAAGGGTATTTGAATTCTCCTAGTCCAACAGGAACCAATATGTCAGTTTTAAAAGTAATTCAATTACTGAATCTATGCTAATTGAGTTTCATTTAGACAGAATATTCTGTTTGAAGATTACTCATGAGTATTTGAATACCTTCCGAAGGAATTCGAAGATCTATGTGTTCAAAGCAATAATGAGGTATATACAATTCGTTATAGTCACATGTACATATAATATCGGGATATGTACATCTCTTGAAATCGCAGAATTACTAATTCGATTACCAAATCTAGGCTAATTGAGTTCCATTCAAGCATAACCTTTTGAAGATTACTCATGAGAATTCGAATACCTTCCAAAAGAATTTGAATACCTATATGTTCAAAGCCATAACAAGGTATGTACATTGTGTTATAGCCACATGCACATATAATATCAAGATATGTACATCTTTTGAAAGGGTAGAATTGCAAGAGGTATGTGAATTCTCTTGGTTTATTACAATTTTGAGGATCAAAATATCGTTCAAACTTTAGGAACTATTAAAGATTAGGAATGGCAATAGGTAGCAAACTTGCTAATTTTAAGGTATCCGACCCCAAACCTGTTTATGTATCCAATTACCTAAACCTTATAATTACCCGAATATTTTTATCCTTCCTGCCCGAACTGACCCTAATAATTTTGGCACTACCCGTTTACTAGATGTACCTATTTAATTACCCATTTAATAAGTCAAAATTTTGACTTTCAAACTAATTCAATAAATACCAAATATTTAACCGAAACCTAAATTCACAAAAAAATCCAAATTATGCAATTTTCATTAATTAAAGACAAATCAAACAAAAACTAAAATTAAAATATAAATTCAACCATTATTTACACACAGTTTTAAAAATACAACAAAAAAACTTTAAAAATACAACAAATAACAACTTCAAATCCATAGAAATCTATTTATGAAAATAAAAAAAATAAATTGATAAAAATCAAACTAACTATATTTAAAATTCTCTCAATCCTTGATAAACAATTATTCTTTATAAACAATATGAAATCCATAGCAGCACATGATCCTCCTACACAAACAAAACAGATAAAATACTATTATAACTCTTGAAATGAGATATAATAATATATTCTACTTCTAAAAAAAATAAATAGATTAAAATACAATAAGTGAATTATTTACCTTCTAGTTCATTCCTTAATCAACGCATATCTTTGAAAGTGCCCGGATGAAGCCTACTTCGATGATTACTCACTCCTCTCCCGCCAGTGCTAAAGGATGATTTGAATGCAACTGTAGAAATAGGAATAGCAAGAAAGTCTATAGCAATCAATTGCAAAGTGGGATACTTTATCCCAGTTGTCTTCCACCAATTAAACTATAAAAAAAATTGTGTTCATAGCAAAACTGGCTCATCTAGATAGTACTCCAACTCTGACTTCACATTCACACCACTAGAAGAATTACTTAGGAATGTAATCAACTCAGAAAAATCATCTCGTTGAGAAGAAGGAATATTTGGTGCTTGAATAGGTGGCGTAAATGATGCAGTGCAACAGCCATGTGATTTTGGTTTATAGCACCTATGTTGGTATTTATGAAGTAAATCATAACAAGTTTTCTTAACTTGTTCGACCTCAAAGATTGGATCATCATAAAAAATTTCAGAAAAATAATACTCTACCATCTTCATTTTATACTTAGGATCCAATAGAACACTCATAATGAACGTAATATGAATTACACTCCACTATTTGTCAAACTTGTTAAACATTTTTTTAGCCATTTCACTAACTGCAACATCAATAGGACATATCTATTTCAATAGTGCACTTTGAAGTTGACAAATTTAGATAAAATAACAACTTGCAGTAGAATACTTCGTCCCATAAAACAATTTTCTGACATTATAAAAGACTTCCAACTTTTTAGTAATGGTTTCTACCATCTCCCAATCTTTCTCACTAGGCATTTTAGTGTAAAACTTATCCCTAAGTGTCAACTTAGGAAAAAGATTTTTGTATCTAATAGCAATTTAAACTATCAAGTAAGTTGAGTTCCACCTAGTTTTACAATCAAGAGTCTAGAACACAAAACTTTTGCTTGATGTACCACATCTTCAAATTTTTCTACTCTCGAAGGACTATCTAACCAAAATGCCACTTTATCATCAATATTCTCAATCACAGGTTCTATTGTAGATAATCCATCTTTCATAATAATATTTGAAAGATGTGCACAACATCTCATGTCAAGGATTTTCCCATCAAGTTAAAGTTTAGAATTCAAATCCGCTTTGATAGAAACCATACCATCATTAGAACTGCAATTATCCACAATGATAGTATAAATTTTGGTCTATATATTCCATCGAATCAATGATGTCATCAATTCTTTTACAAAAACCTCATTGGTGTGAGCTGTTGGGACATAAATAAACCTACATGTTTAAAACTAACATTAGTTGGTTTGCTAATAGTTTGTTCATAGAAACATTAATGAATAGTATACCAAATGTTAAAAGATTCAAAAAAACTGTTTACCTTAACATACAACTTTGCAACATGTAAGAGTCACTAATAGAATGAGCAGTGATAGACATGTAACCTTTCTTTTGGTTTGTAGTCCACATTTCTGTTGTAATTGCTATTTGACTTTTTAGAGTCTGAAACACACCCATCAACTCCATTGTCTCTGAACGGTAAATCTTGAGAATGCCTTCCTTAATAGTATTGTGAGAAACCATCCTAAAAAAGGGTTGGGGGCTGGCAATAAATCTCTTAAAACCAACATTATCCAGAACAGAAATAAGATAATTAAGCAAGATTATAGCACGAGCCAACTCATTTGTTAAGACATATTGATCAAATGTGAAATTCTCAAAACAAACATTCCCATCTCCCTATCTCTTTTTTGGTTCACATTAATCAACTTTTGCTTTTCAAAGCATCCTTCAATGGTCAAATTCTTTCTACTTGAACAACTACCATGCAGTTTTCATAGCTTTTATTCCATTCTTGCTATTAGCCTTAAAGTTTTTTACAATAATTGCAAATTGCTACATCTTCTCCACTTATAGTTTTCTATTCAAAGCGCTCCTAAACCTCCAAAGTTAACTTGTGAGGCTAGTTCTTGAATTTAATTGGTAATGGTGGTATTGATAAGGTAGATGATGTCGAAGCTAAACTAGGAAGACTAGAAGAAGACATACTAGGAGCATGCATATCCGTGTTTCTGAAACTTGAACCCATAGCTGATGGATCGATTGCAATGTTATCATTCTCATCAATAATCTCAACATTTCTAATTGCCGACATTTTTGAAAGACCTATAATCTAATTTAAGGTTCAGAATTGAATAAAATAATGCTTAAATTCACAAACATTTCTAAACAGCATTAATTTTAACACCCAAACAAAACACAAATAAGGATCGGCTTCTTATTAGGAATTCTGCTAAGATGATTCTATCAGTATATGTTATAATTAGCTTTATTTGTCCCGCTTAGCTGCACTCAAGGAATATGCATTTATGATGGTTCTGTTTATGTTTCCCATTACTTGCTTTGGTTTTATCTTGTAGTAATCAGGCTTGGATTTATACTTACGCTTCTCTTATGCAGGCTTTGGAAGAGCATTGCTTTCCTGTACCAAATGCTGTGGACTGTAATTGTGAAGACCACCAAATTACCTTATTGAGTTTGTAAACGAATGCATAAAATTGAATAAATTAAGTGTTGAGTTGTATTTTTGGAATCTCTATTATTTCGAACTGATGAAATCAAGAAATTAAATTTGAGGTATCTAATGAGAACAATGGATATGTGATTAAGACATATATATATATATATATTCTATAAGGTTATATATTTTATATTTAAATATATATATTCCCTATTTAATTTACATGTATATATATATATATATATGAATAGAGAATATAAATAAATATAAGTAAACATACTTAAGATATAAGAAAATGATATCATATAAAATAATATAATATAATTAGTAATATTTATATATATATATATATATCTATATATAATGATATATATAAATAATTGTTGATTGGCTTCCTAAGGAAGCCAATCAACAATAGCTACGTGGGAGCAGTTGCCCTTTATTATTATTATTATTGAAAAGCATAAAAAGCAGGGCAAAGGATGGGAAAGCCTAGAGGTGGCAAACGGGTGGGTTCGGGCGGGTTTCGGGCCGGGTTTTTTCGGTTACGGGTTTTTTCGGTTACGGACTTTTTCGATTGCGGGTTTTTCCGGTCTTAGGTTTTCTCAGTTGCGAGTTTTTTCGATCTCGAGTTTTCTCGGTTGCGGGTTTTCTCAGTTTCGAGTTTTTTCGGTTACGGGTTTTCTCGGTTTCGGTCCGGTTTCGGGTTCGGTCCGGTTTTAATCGGGCGGGCTTAGCGGGCTTAGTCAAATTATTTTAAAATTTTATAAATTATAAATATTTTATAATTTTGAATGTAATAATTAATTTAATTTTATATAGTTAAATAAAAATATAATAGAAATGCTAAATTAAAGTCAAAATTTAATAAATGAAATTGTATTATATATATATATATAAATAGAAATTTGGTTGGGATGATTTTGAAAACATTGGGAGTGGACCAATGAAAAATATAGTTATCTATAATAATAAAAAAGAACATATCATCTATAACTATTACATTACAATTAATTAATCAAAATTTAAAGTCACGTGAGATCTATTGGGTCAATATTGGGTCATTGGAATTTAGATACTCTTAGTTCAATAAATTTTATTTTACTTTGTTTAATTAGCTTTTTTAATAATTATATTATATTTTTAATAAAATTTTAAATTTTTAAGAATCTTTTTTACATTTATTTTGTCTTTTAAATACCAACATAATTAGTAATTAAATTAAATTTAATCGCATAACTAGTTAACTAATTCTTCAATTATAATGTTGAATAAAATTATAGTATACATTAAAAAAATAATTAATATTTTGAATAATTGGTCAATTAATTATCTCAATTTTATATTTATTTTGTTTTTAGTTTGTACATAAATCATAATATAACATTATTTTTATTAAATATAATCATACTCAAGCACATTAATTAATCAAATATCTCATTAAAAATTTAGAACGTTAAATTAAACAAGTTATATACACCAATTGACATTATATTATAAATAATAACATTTGATATAATGTACCAAAAAAAACATTTGATATAATGATGTAAATGGGTAATATATAATCAGGTACCCAACACTACCCGACTCTATAATCAAATAATTATAGGGTTCGAATAGTGTTCTTATTACCCGTATCGGATTCAGGTAGTACCCTTAGGGTTCACTATACCCGATTAACTTTTGATCAAGTAGTATCTGGTACCTGAACTTGTTTATCAATTATATGAAAGTAATCAAAATTATATGCTTGTACAAAGATTTGAACCATGGCTTCTTATATTTATTGTTATATGTTTAACCACATGAGCTAGATTGGGAATTTGTTATATTTGTTGTAAATTTTATTTTTATTTTAACACAACTTGCAATTTAAAATTTATTGAAACATTGTTGGCCAAAAAAATAGTTTACTGAATAATAATAATAATAATAATAATAATAATAATAATAATAATTTATTCTTAAGATAATAAGATTTTAAAATTTTAGACATAAAGTACTAAAATTAAATTAATAGAAATTTCATAATATGTTAAGATACAATTCTTAAGATATTGATAATTTAACATATATGACATTTTATTATAATGTAAATCTTAATATATATATATATATATATATGTATATATATAGTATATTATGTTTATTATTTTATTTGTAACTCATTATAATAAATTAAAAAAAACACTTTTTGACTAGAAAAGTAGTTGAGAAGGTCAATATCTATTTAATCATCCAATATTATGATTATTAATTGATCAAGTTAAACAAAATTACATGAATACATCATAAGAGATTAAATGTTTGAAATTAAAAACAAGAGTATATTCTAAAAGCATGATAAGAAATTAGAATGAAAAATGTCTGAAATTAAAACTATAATATGCTATGAGAGATTGTTTAGTTTATTCTATATTACATGGTAAGAGATTATTATAATTTAACAAACAAATCATTATGATAAGATAAACATATTAATAATCTATTTTATATAATTAAGAGTTTGTATAGTTGATTATATATCACATGATAAGATATTATTTTTAAAGTTATAATAACATACAAATTATTATGATAAAGTGTTATTTATTAACTATATTATGTATTTTATTTGCTATCAAAAAAACTATTCCAAATTGAGTACTAATTTTTTTTCATATTCACATTAACATAATAATATTAGATTAACATAATAATATTAGATATACACCAATTGATTGAATATCTAATTAAAATGTTAAATAATAGATATTACTAAATTAATTAATATAATGCTAGTTATTTAAATATAATTAATAATAATATTAACAAAGTATAAAAAATAAATTTTATTAAAATTACCACTTACATAGTAATACAACTCTAATATATTATTAAATTACACTTTAATTTACTATTAGAATTATTATTTTTATCCACACTTTAATTTTACATTTAATAGTGTGAAGACCGAGAATTTTCTAAATAAATATAAGGTATTCAGAAAATTTAATTTGGACAAATTGAAATCCAAATTAAATAAGAAATGAAAAGGGAAATTTAAATTGGAAATAAGAAATGAAGGAGGAAATTTAATTTGGATAAATGGAAATCCAAATTAAATAAGAAAATGGAGAAATAATTTTGGATATTTAGAAATCCAAAACTTAATAAGAAATAAAAATATTTTGATATATTTATATAATGATATTATATAAATATACCTTGGATAAATATAAATATTATTTTGTGTTAAAAGTGTAAAAAGTATATATATAAATATATATTTTGATACAAAATGTATTTAAATATATTATGAATAGTGTATATATATAATTATGGTGTATAATAATTATATATATATATATATTATAGTTATTATTTGTATATATAATAATAAATATATATATTTATATTAAAAAAAAAAGGAAGAGAAGTGGGAATCGGGGAACCTGATTCCCACATTTCCTTTTCTGTTAGGCAAAAACAAAAGAGGAAACTAAAGAGAAAAGCGCCGGACGACGTCGGCCACCGGAGAAAGGAAGAAGCGGGAGGAGCGACGTCGTCGGCAAAGGAAGAAGCCGATGACGGTAGACCGAGGCAGAAAGAGAAAGAAGCGGTGCGAAAACAGAAGAGAAAACCGAAGGAAAAGAGAGGAAAAGAGAAGAGGAGATCGGCGGTGCCGGCCGATCCGGGCACCGCCACTCCCCCCACGAGACCGGCGGGGACCAGGGGAAGGTGAGAGGAGCCACCTACGAAGAGGAAACCGGCGGAGGAAGGAGAAAAGAGGAAGAGAAGAGCCGCCAGTGTCGCTTCCAGATCCGGCGTCGTCGCCGGTGATGGGGCCAAACCGAGACCAGATCCGGCTTCGTGGCAACCTCGGCAAGCTGTTGGGTGGCCGAACCGCCGGAATGGGTGGCCGCCGGTGACCGAACCGGTCAGCCAAAGTTGAACCGGCCAAGCCAAGCTCCGACCCGACCCGGTCCGACCCGACCTGACCCGATTCAGGAAAAAAAAATAAAAGAAAAAAAAAGAGAAAGAAAGGAAAAAGAAGAAAAGAAAAGAAAAAGGAAAAGGAAAAAGAAAGAAGAAAAAGAAGAAGAAGAAATGGGTAAGGAAAATTAAAAGTTTTTGCTATATTTCTATAGAATTTATTAGAAATTGTTGGATTATTTTCTAAATGAAAATATGTCTCAATTATTGAAATTGTAGCAAAAACGGAAATGAGACGAATGGTGGAGTTCGGCAAGGCTCGAAAAATCGAAAAGTGCGCTAAGCTTGGCGAATAGGTAAGATACTTTTATAAAGCATTAGTAGCTTTATATTGTATGTGGGAATTATGATTTTATATATGATGCATTTATTTAATTGATTTTAAATGGAATTGTGATTTTTATATGATGCATCGATTTAAATTGATGTTAAAAATGCTAAGAGGACCCATAACTGATGGTGGGGGTCTTAGTAAGAGATAAAGAAAATGTGAGAAACAACGGCTGCAATTATAAACTGTTTTCCGTGTAGGAGGTTTAGTAAAAATTAAGCCGTTATGCTGTCGAAATTTTTAGGAAAATATCTGAGGAAAAAGATTAAGTTTCTCACATAAATGGAATCTTGGAGATAATTATTGGAAATAAATATTTAAAAGGATTATACGGTATTACTGAAGAGTTTGATATTGAAATCGATGAGAAGATAGATCATTGAAAACGATAATGTGATGAATTATATGGTCTAAACCTTATAGAATTAATAAATCAAGTGATTTTAATATCATAAATGGTATCAAGTTGAGATTGAGGTGAAATTATTTATTTGACGAATCACAGATAAAGGTGATGATAATTATATGATACAACTTAAAAGAGAAAAAATCGAAGTTGTGATTTAGATGGTCGAATGATAGAATTGTATCGAGTGACGATTATAGGATTGATAAATTCAAATAAATGGACCGTCTTAGTGGTATGAACTGAGATTTTTGGCAATAATATGGATAGTCGCAAGGCGACTTAAATGATTGAAATACTGTTGATAGTGGAAATTGGCAAATTCTTTTAAGTGGTGAATTGCCAATCAAAAATTGAATTGAGGACGTTTATGGATAATTTTAACATGATATTACATTCTACAGGCCAGATGAAAAGTGAATTGAGGATTGTGATATGATTTTTATGATAGTGAATGAAAAATGAATCGCAAGTTGAAAATTCTGAATATGTACCAATAGGTCAAACCATAAATGGATTTGATATACGATTATTGATCTTGTGGTTCTACGATCCTCGATGTCGACTCTGGAATAGATATCGAATGAGGATATTAGTATTTCATAATTTCAGTATCCTGATAGTTATATGGAAACATGATATTTGATGCTCATAGATACTAAGAGGATTCACACTGATGATGTGGTTCTAGTATCGGTAATAAAAGTACAATTGATTATTATGGTCGATAATTATCGAAAAAGGATATTGAATACCGAATGGTTTGAATACCAAGTGATCTGGTTATTAAATAATTAGAGTATTGAGCAATCTGAATACTGAATGAAATGAATCTTGAATGATTTGAATAGTGATTTACTGATTGGACAGAAAGAAAGTCTTGAAATCGAATAACTGATGGTGATAAAGTTAAATGAATCGCTTCAGCGTATTTGATGGAAATAATACTGAAGTTGCATACTGAAATGTTTTATAGCATCGCATTTAAGCATGCTTTCTTGCAACTTGAAACATTTTAATAATGTTTATATGAAAACTGAAAAGTATTGATTTGTTTTGAAATGAAAATATATGGCAGATATTTATATATATATTTTGATATATGAAATATCATACAGAATTTTACCATATGCTTTACATGATATTGAAAACAAAGCTATAGATTTAAATGTTTTATGAGACTGTAGGCACCCTAAGAGAATTAAATTCAATAAAGCATAGTGGAAACCGCCTAATTGGAGCTTTGCTCATTAGGCAGATATGCTTGTCCGACAATAGTCGTGGACAGGTCTCAGTCACGCCTGATCAGTGGGGCTGAGAGAGATGAGGTCTATGGCCATAGATAGCGCCCTAGTTGGTTTCCAGGGGACGATGACATGATTTTCACTGCTAGCTACAGTGATTTAAGTCTTTATTGATAGAGAGATGATAGGGATCTAGCCTAGTCTCTAACTGATATGATATGAAGTCTAGAGTATGATTTTATTGATATGAACTCTAGACTTGACATGATTTATACTGTACATGAAACAGATTTGAAATGAAATATGTTTTGAAACAGTACATGTTTTAAACATGTTTTAAAAGTCCATGAGATATGATTTCGACACTTATATGATTTATACGTAATTTTGTGTCGAACATGGCATGATATGCGGTCTAGAATATAGTTTGATTTGATATGAACTCTAGACCTGATATGATTTACAGTATATGTTTTAAAAGTATATGATAAATGATTTCGACACTGATATGATTTATATACGATTTCGTGTCGAATTTAAAATGATATGCGGTCTAGAGTATAAATCGATTTGAAATGAACTCTAGACCTGATATGACTTATAGTATATGAAAAATGTTTTAAAACCGCACATGTTTTAGACATGCTCTGAAAATGAATACATGAATTGAAATTGAACATGTTTTATCATGCCATAAAGGTAGACTTGAATGAATTGAAAATTCATACGTGAAGCATGTTCTAAAGTACATATGACACGATTAGAGATTATAGTGGTTTATACAGTAAAGTTACATAATTGCATATTAAACCTTGACATGATATGATATGATACATGAACATATGATAGATATGAAGAGAATTCTGATCTTACTCTATCGTGATCATAAATTCCTACACGATAGGTGATATGAATTAATATAAGACGGGAATATGATTGTTAAATGTAAAGTGATTCGATAGGATATCTCAATTAAACATGAAGAATATATGAAGAGTATCATGACTCGGTAGTAACGATATTTCATCTATATGATGTCATGGTACGATATGAAACATTAATATAGAAATACACGAAGAGAATTATGACTTCGTACCACCGTGATCATGATCCACAATATGAGAATGGATAAGAGATGATATGAGAATTGATAAGAGATGATATGAGAATCGATACGAGATGATAGAATACAGAAATATGATCATGAAATGAAAAGTAAATATGAGAATTGATATGGGATGATAGCATACCAAAGTATGATTATGAAATGAAAAGTGAAAATGAGAAGTGATAATGAGATGTATCGATGAGAAAGGATTAACTGTAATTGCATCCTTACAAGTTTTAAGCATTGCAGTTTAAGACAGTATAATCCTACTCATGTATTTATATTAGTATCTTACTGAGCCGTGGTTTTGCTCACCCCACTAAATTTCATCTCTTTCAGATTATTAAAGTTAACATCTGCCATGTGAGCTGTTCAGTGGGCATCGGAGACGGTATATGGACTTAGTACTAGTCTTCCGAGGTATATGTTTCTTATAAAATACTTGTTTACATGTAAAACTTAAATTGATGCACAGTACATATTCTGTTTAACAAGTTGGGATGTAACTAAGAATCATTTCCGTGGTTGTTAAATATTTAAATGGAATAACTATAGGTCACCGAGATAGTATAGTAACTACACTGACACCGAATACAAACCTTAAAATGAAAAAGAAAAATTTAGTCCATAAATTTGTAGACTAAGAAAAGTACGAGTATAAAGGAAAGTCGCGGCCTTCGGGTCGTGACAAATAGATAGTAAATAAATTATTTTTAATAAATACTTAATTCTATCAAAATAATACTTACACACTAAGAGATTATATAATTTATTCTTAAAAGATTATTATAATATAATATACAAATCTTTATTATAAGATACCAAATTAGTTTATTCATGTATAAGATTATTATAATATAATAAATAATTAATTATCACTAGCTTGATTTTTTAATGTCTTTTGTTTTAAGGCTAAAAATAAAATTACCACTATAATTTTCTCTTTTAATGATACCCAAGTATAAAAAAATTGTGCTTGTATTGTTTAATTTAATTACTTAACTTTTTCTAATCTTAAAAACTTGAATTTTAATTTGAAGATTAGGTTTTTTTTAATCTAAATTTAATATTTTTCTATACTTGAAACTTTAAGAAAATATAGTTTAAATTTAATTTTATTAAAAATATTTTTAATGTGTTGCACAAAATATCAAGTTCAAAGTTTCAAACAAATATTGAAATTATATAATTTTTATATATTTGATTTATTATTGTATTAAAATTAAAATTTTATTATAAATAAAAATAATAAAATGTTAAAATGATTTTTATAATAAAATCAAATGTCAACTTAATAGTATATTTATTATTATAAATGCAATAAGGATAATATTAAAGATTATTTAATGATATCATATATTATATTATATATTATGGTGTTTTAAATTAATTTAATTAAAAAGATTCAATAGTTATTATGCTAGTAATATATAATTGATAAAATTGTATAATAAACAATAATTATTTTCAAAATTTTAAACTTTTTAATTAAAAAAGTGTTTCAATTATTTATTTATTTTTAAATAATAATTATATAATTATAATTCGGGTTTTCTCGGGTTATAAATTCGGTTTTTTCGGTTTTCGGTTCGGGTCGGTCTCGGTTTCGGATCGTATCGGGCTCGGGTTATGTCGGGTTCGGGTTGTGTCGGGTTCGAGCTTTTTCGGTTTTGAGCTTTTTCGGTTTCGAGTTTTTTCGGTTCCGGGTTTTTTCAGTTACGGGCCTTTGACTTTTTTGGTCAATTTGGGCTGGTCCCGGTTCGGTCTCGGGCGGATTCGGGCGGGTTTTCGGGCTCGGGCCAATTTTTGCCACCTCTAGGAAAGCCTCTGCAACCCGATTGAAAGAGAAATTAATGAGAGAAAAGAAATGAAATGATGAAAGGAAAGAAAAATAAGAGTGTGCTGAGACTAGGAAGCTGCTGGGAGTGAATGGCTATTGAAGGAAAGGCTGAAACTTGGCCTCAATCAGTGCGAAAACAAGGTTGAAAGGCTAGGTTTCGGGCGTGTACCAAAGGTGAGATCCAAGGCTGGTTGAGATGAAAGAAAGAGGGAAAAATGCAGAGGATTTTGATGGCTTTTAGGCTGTAAAACAGTAGAGTATAGGGGATTTTAAGGCTGATCTATGCTGGTATGGGAGATTGAGTTGTTGTAGTTAGAAGGCTGAAATTGGAGCTCAGCAAAGACTAGAGGAGAGGCCAAACCAAGGCTGTTTGTAGAGCCATGAGTGCTCTGTTTTACCAGCCAAGAAAGCAATGTGAGAAAGAAAGAAAAGAAAAGATGGAAAAGAAAAGAAAAAGGAAAAGAAATTAATAAAATTAGTCATAATTCTATGTAGTGTTATAGAATTTATTTGACTGTTTTTCTAAGTGAATATGTATGTGAATTTAATTTGTAGAGAACAACCAAGAGATGTGTCATGAAGCTGACTAAGTTTTTAGGAGACTGAGTCTCTACCCTTGAGACATTTTTATGGTAAGTAATTTACGTGAATCTTGGTTAGTATTACCTAGTGGGATAAGTGATTTATATAGCAAGGATGAGAGTGGGTAATTGATTTATCTAAGCATAATTAGTATTATATTTTTGCTTAATAAATATTATGAGTTAATTACTATAATAATAATATTACATGTTAAGTGAGATGTTACAAGTGATTGTGGAGTATAAATGAACTTTAGAAGATTACTATACAATTGCTTAAGGTTAAGTATAAGGACTAAGAAGTGAGTATTTCATTTTCATGTAGCATAAGTGATATACGAATATGTATATGTTAGAATTACATTATATGGTATATGTTATACTATGAGAAGGATGATTCAATTATGGAAAATTATGGACATAGAGATGAGATTATTTTGTATGTGATAATATAATAATTGAGATATAAAAAGGGATTTACAAGAGAATAATTAGGAACAAATACTTAATTTTCTTATCCACCTTAGCGGTTACATTTTGATATTATTTATGAAGCTTAAGGAAGGAATCGATAATGATATTTGTGGTGCAAGATGGTTGTTATGGATATAGTGCTATTCCTACGAATAATATTCATTTAGATTAATAATGATTGGGTAAAATATATATTGATATAAATTTTGATGTGTATTGATTGTAGAAAACTTGCAAGGAAGTGGAAGAGCACAATTAGCCAAGAGCGGTGCTTACTAAGTGCCAAGTTTGGTACACTTTAGGTAAGAGATGTATATCGGAACGTAAGGGATATTGAATGCAATTTTAAAATCAACTGTCTTGTGGGTATATAAACTGTATTTTCCTCACGGGGTTTTAAGAAAATATAAGTCGTTATGCTGCCAGATTTTTTTGAAAATAATAGTTTTTATGATTTAAGTTTAACTTAAGCAATCATTTGAAAATAACCATTTATCCGATAGATTTATTTTGAAAACAGTTAAATCTTATGACTTTGAATTGTTTATAAGGCTTTCAACCGAGATATTTATCTCAAGGAATTATCAACCTATGTTGTTGTTTTGAAGATATTATGAGTATGTATAGTTTATATGTTTTGAAAGAAATGTATGACTTTTGTTATGAACTTTCCTAAAGCACGAAAATACTGTTTTGAATTCCGAAAATATATGGTATTGTTTTGAAACTACTGTGCGTGACCTTAATTCTGCCCGCAGTAGGTATTTGTATTCGGACTACTGTGTGTGGCCTTGAATTAGTCCGCAGTAGGAACTATATGTATGGAAATGTTTTGAGACATGACTAACAATCACTTCAGCAATGTTTTGGACTACTGTGCGACCCTGATCCAGTCCACAATAGGTAATGTTTTGGGCTACTGTATGATCCTAATCCAGTTTATAGTAGAGTTTCTATTGCTGTGACCTTGATTCAGTCCACAGCGGGTCCAGTTGACACCTGATCAGTGCTCATTGTGGACCCCCTCTAGACTATGGCCATATGTCAATTTGAACTGCATGATTAATTATTAGTCGCTAACATGTCTCCAACTTAGTATGTATATGATTTTTCGTGCTTATCTTCGTATATGAGTTTTGAATGAATGATATTTGGATTTTGAAACTAATAAGAATTTGATTTGACAATCCGTATTGAAACTAAATGTGATAAGCATATATATTTTTGAAATATGTTCAGAATTCAATTGTTTATGTTTTGGTTTAAATGAAATGCTTTCTGATGCATTGCATAAGCATGATTTGATTTCCGAATGGTATGAAATACGGTATTCAAGTTTTAATAAATGTTTTAGAAACTTATATATAGAAATTTGGTATCTGTTTCTTATATGTATTTCTTATTGGGCTTTCCAAAAAGCTCACCCCCCCTCTCCACCTTCCAGATTATTTGCAGTAGATGCTTCGTACGTGGGGTTTAAGCAAGTCCTTCGAGGCTTTTGAACCACTCTTAAAGGTATGTAATGTACAGTATTCTCTTTATATTCAAACTTCTATATTCAGTACTTTTATAGTATGGGGATGTAATTAAAGGAAGTATAGAATATAGTTATAGTTTATAACAATGCATGCAACTTGGGTAGAGATATATTTACTCAAGTAAAATGATTGGAAATTATAAATGCATGCTTAGTGAGAGAATTTGACTGGGACCTAAGGTAACTAAAGGATATTGACTTAGCTAATATAATATTAGCTTAAGAATTGATTAGTGACACTACGTATAGCCCAACCAAATAAGTGAAAAAGAAAAAAATTTGGCTCGTATTTTTAGTATAAAGGGTCGTTACAGTAATAGGCATTGTGTAATTATGTCACTTATCCAAGGTTACCCACTGTAAGAGTTTCTCCTTAATCCTCTGGATTTGTTTGCATTTAATCCTGTTGCATGCATGTTAAGTGGCTTTTTTGTCAATCCTTTGGAAGTGAATAACAAAATTTATAGCTGGAAAAGGCGAATGGAATTATAAAATTATAATCTCTTGCTTCTTATACTTTTTTTATCTTTTTTTTCATGAAATGAGTTTAAAAGAGCAAATGATAGCAGCACTGGTTGTGTCAATAAACCAATATTATTGGTGACATAGTTTAATGTTAATTGCTGTTGCAGTTTTATTAGAATTGCATGATAACTCTAGGTTTATCTTCATCATGTGCTGATAACTACTA
Source organism: Heritiera fomes (assembly GCA_032173925.1). Taxonomy (NCBI): domain Eukaryota; kingdom Viridiplantae; phylum Streptophyta; class Magnoliopsida; order Malvales; family Malvaceae; genus Heritiera; species Heritiera fomes. The sequence goes on along the minus strand of JAPDPM010000001.1, from coordinate 17,536,005 downwards.
TTTGCCTCTCCCTTTTCCTTTTCTCATATGTCTTCTTTTAGACCTTTAGTACCTTATACAGTGCTATTGGGGTTACTTTGGTATGGATGAGGTGGCTTGGTTGTTTATTATTATTATTATTATTATTTGCCTACCTTAGTATTGGGATAAAGGCTTGATGATGATTATTTGCATAATACAGTGTAAAGGTGAAACAATTGCAAAAACCAGAGACAGTTTTCAAACAATCATCGGCCTTGTTGTTCATCTGGCAGAACATGGTCCCATTCATTGTGACTTCAATGAGTTTAACACAATGGTGTGCATTTGAGGCACTCTGTTTGGTCACAAATGACAAAATTTTCCAGTTTTAATTGTTTTCTTGTTAGCTTAGCTTATAACTTTAGTGAGATCATACAGTTAAATGGGTGTCAATTTTTCTTTTTAATTAAAAGAAAAACACTGTGTGAACTTCATGTTTCTGTTTTCTTTTCTGTTGAAATTATTAATATTTATTTACAATTTCATCTCTATAGATTGGTGATGATGAAACGGTGACAATGATTGATTTTCCCCAAATGGTATCTGTATCTCACCGTAATGCACAGATGAATGATGCACTGTCTTCTTTCTGATGCTAGTCCTAGTTTTCATCCTCTTTTGCTTGTGTGAATCAGATGTTATATTCTCATCTAGTTCCAACTTTCTGTTGTTCAGATACTTCGATCGTGATTTAGAATGCATTTTAAAGTTTTGGCAAGAGGTCAGTGATTTCTTTTCTAATCTAATTTAGTATTATATTTATATCACAAAGATTTGATGATTTCTGAAATCCTTAATAACTGTCACTGTTCTGATATTTGTAAGAAAGAAGCTAGTTGATGAATATAGAATAGATTGTCTACACAGGCATGTCAACACGGGCTATGAAATCATCTGGTTGGATTATCTTCTATGGATAAACATCCTTGGCTTGTATCTAAACAACATAACTTCTGTGTTTTTTACCTAGTAGGGGATTATATGGTCCTTACTTCTATTTGATAACCTTTTCTAGCTGAAATATTTATTTGTTCTATCCTCTCTGTAGTTGAAGGCAAAGTTGTGACACTCGTCAAAATCTTGTTAAGGGAAATATGCCTTGTTTGACCAAGTCCTCAAGGTGACAGTTTAAGTTTGAAAATGCATGTACACACTTTTGCCAAGCAGCGACGACGTGCAATGGCGGCAGCATGTAAAGGATGGAAGAATGTTGCCTCTAGAAATTCTGACAAAGTCTAGAAACAATGGCGTAGTTGGAAAATTTTAGCAATTATTTTAAAGTCAAAGACATGATAAAATAATTAAAAAAAATTGAAATCAAGGGCAAAAAGTTAATTCTCTTCTTTTTTGAGTTAAATAGGACCACCGATCACACTGCAGTGTGCTGATTGGTGTCTCAAACCGGCCCTGACCCCCTTTTTTTTTGTCTTTCTTTAAAATGAAGAGAAACTCTGAAATATTTTTCGTCTTTTTTCCTTGGAAAAAAGGGAAAAAGAATTAATTTGTTTGAATATTGAAGCCAACTGGCGTTTGTTTTGGGAGAGAACAGCTACGCTTTGCTTATAAATATGCATAACTTTTTAAAATCAAACTCAATTGCTAAGTCTAACTTTACTCCTCCAAAGTCTGTCTCCAAAAATGCAGAAGAGCAACTTTTAAATCATAACATGCAAAGGTAATAACTCTCCTTTCGTTCATCTATATTTCACATGTTTATTAAATTATGCATGCTTTTATTATCCAAACTAAGATTGGAATTTAATTAGTTGTAGTGATGTGATCTTTTCTCAATTGAAATAACGCGGCGGCAGCCATAGTATGTTGGGGAAAAGATAAACCATTGAAAGTGGAAGAGATACAAGTTGAACCACCAAAAGCATCGAAAATTCGAGTTAAAATGCTTTATGCTAGTGTTTGTCACACTGATGTACTGTTTGCCAACGGATTCCCAATTGTTAGTACTCCTCTTCATCATCATCATCATCTTTTCTATTGATTAGTTTTCATAGATTTTATCATTATAGCTTGGTCGGATAGTCATACTTCTTAATATTTTTGTCCGTAATCCTTTCAGCATTCTTTTCCTCGAGTTATGGGGCATGAAGGTGTCGGGTAAGTCTTTAATTTCTAAAACATATTTGTCCATATTTCGGCCTTCTTTTAGCACATCTTGGAAATAATTATTGTAGGGTGGTGGGAAGCATTGGAGAGAATGTGACAGAAGTGGAGGAAGGAGACCTTGTGATTCCGGCCTATGTTGGAGAGTGTAAAACATGTGAGTATTGTCTGTCTGACAGGACCAATTTATGTCTGAAATACCCCTTGACCTCCAATGGGTTAATGCTTGATGGCACTTCAAGAATGTCCATCGGAGGCCAAGCTGCTTACCATGCATTTTCCTGCTCTACATGTAAAAACTACAAAACTTTGTACCATATTAGCAAATAAATAAAAGACATAAGATAAGCTAGTATTGAGATACATTTTTCTAATTATTGTTCTTATGTCAAGTAATGAGAATGAAGTCTCAAATTAGTGAAATTAGAAAATAAATAAATTCTACCTTTGTGTAATTTAGAAATCCTATAACTAAGTTCAAGAATTATATAAGAACAAATAAATGCATATATTCCACATAACATATATGTATATTTGTTCTAATAAACGAAGGTACAAGTATACTAAAGGAAGTGTAGTGTACATGAACATTAAAACAATTAAAATATAAATAAGTGAGGAATACATAGATATATATATACATATACCTATTGAGTATTAAATATGTGTGTGAATATATATATATATATATGTAAATTTAAAGTAAAGGAGGAATATATATGTATATGCACATACCTACAACAACAAAAAAAGATATTAGACATGAATATATATATATATATATATATATTAGATATATATGGATATGTGTATGTACATATTTATAATTAAGGTTTGAAATATAGGTACATATATATATTATATGTAGAGAATATAATAGAATAAATACATATGAATATATGTTGGTATATATATAAATATATATATATTATTTAAAGACAATTATAAATTATATGAAATATAGATATTTAAGATAAGAATAGAAAATTTAAAACAAAAACAAAATTTAAAATAAGTTAAAATAAGGCTTAGTGGAGTTTGATGGGACTTTCTCTCCTCAAACTCCACTAGCATTTCTCGGCAACAATAACAAGCTTCTCAAAGAAGCTTGGTAATTAAATAGAAAAGAAAGAAGTGAAAGGAGAAGAGAGGCACGAGAGAGAGAGAGGGCTGAAGGTGATCCATTCGGTGAAAGGAAAAGAAAGGAAATAAAAGTGAAAGGAGAAGTGAGACACAATGAGAGAGAGCAGAAGGCTGAAACAAATCGGAAAGAAAGGAAATGAGTTGAAGCCGAGAAGAAAAGTAAGAGCAGCCGGAAAGAAAAAGGAAAGAGGAGAAGAGAAAGAAGAGGAAAGAAAGTGCAGTAGTTGCTTCATCATTTTGGACAGCAAAGGAGCAAAACCAGAACAAGTAGTGTTGGCTCTTCCACCTCGGACAGCAACGTGGAAAGGGGCTGTTTCAAGGGTGTTTCAAAGCTGTATAGAATCGGTTGTGAAGCAAGGTAAGTGTAGAAATGAATGCAACCTTACAACTTGTTGTTTATGGTTGTGCTGAACTTGTAAAACATGATTATTGTTGTTGAGTTAAATTAAAATTTATTTTTGGCAGTGAGGATGTCATCGGCTATGGAAATAAAAAAAATGGAAGAAAATTATGAAAGCATGGCAATGGGAAGCTACGGTTTGGTTGTTTGGGGAATAAATTTATGCAAAATTTAAGTATGATGAGGTACAGAGAAATATATTAAATGAATGGAAATTGGTTAAAACAGAATTGTAGGGACAATAGGCAGAACACTAGAAATGGCATGATGGTGAGTGACCATTCGGTCATAATGGAAATGGAAATTTTAAAGGGGTAAGACTTCTTTTCTTTGAGTCTTAATTTTATACACATGTATGTATAGATTTATATAAATGTATATACATATCACTAGTATGATAATGATAAGTTAATTATTGGCATGGGTTTTAATTGAACACTTTAAGGAGAAGAGGCAATATGAAATTCGGTGGAAGAAGTTTTATTATTATTTTTTTTAAGATACGAAACCATACATCGGTTTAGGATGGATACAAGTATATAAATATATACACACACATGCAAATTAATATCATTAGTATGATAAATAGAATATTAATGAATAAATTCTCGATGTACAAATGGCTTCGATTTATTTTGCTCTAAGATATATTATTGAGACTGAGAGAGATATGGATATATATATATATATATATATGTATATATATACATATATATATGTATATATATACATATATCATGATGATCAATATGTTATGTGTCATTAAAAATGATATAAACGTATAAATATATATTTATTTATACGTAATAAATATTGATAAGGAGAAGAAAAGAGATGAGCATGGATAAATATATATATCTATAATATATACATATATATATCTATAATATATATATATATATATATATTGGAATATACACATGGATATAAACACATAGGTGTTTAAACATATATAAATATATATGTACATGAGGACTTGTACCATGGATATGTCGGAACTGACGACAAGGAGGTAGCCTTAGATTAATAGTTACTTGAAATTAATAGCGTTTTTAAGATCCTTGTTTTAAGTACATGATTAAACATAATGATAAAAACTTATAAAAATGTTAATGGATTATATGTAGTGAATCGGAATGGTTGAAGACTTTGATTTCGGATTCCAAAAGGTCAGGAAGAAACGATTAAACCTCGAGGTAAGTGAGTTAAATAAATCTTACTAGTATAATCTTGTAAGAGATGAAAGAAATCCTTATTCGATAATTATTCAATTTCATATCAAGTTTAGTAAAATATCACGAAAAAGATGATGAGGGTAAGTCTTGGTAAGATATAAGATTGACTTGATGTGATCGTGAATAGTACCTATTTGGACTGAAATCTTATTACGATTTGTGTGTTATGTGCTATGAATTGTTTATGCTCACTAAACATATAGAATCGTATAAATGTCGGTGCTTGCATCTTGAGAAATGCATGTAATTTATTTAAGTTTCACCAAGTGAGCATGCTAATATATTATGACACGATGAGAACGTGTATGTGAATTGTGTACAATACATACATCTCACAATGTTATGCTCAAGGACCTCGAATAGTACTTAGTTGTTCTGATTGGAAAATAGGATAATGGAATTATATCATAACTGGCGTGTATATGTCATTAGGAAACATACGCCATAGAGACAATCCAAGTAAACTCATTCTTTTGTACCGTGTGAGCCACCTCTAAAGAACTTAAAGGAACTACGTGCTACACAGATTCTTTGGAACTGTGGGAGCCACCTCTAAAGTCCTTTGAGAGCTAAGTGCTACACGAGTTCCGATGAACCATTAGAAAGCATGTGCCATAGAGGCCAATCGAAGTAAAACTCATTCTTTTGTATCGTGTGAGCCACCTCTAGAGAACTCAAGGGACCTACGTGCTACATGGATTCCTCGAAACTGTGGGAGCCTGTAACATCCCGAATCCACAAAATACATAATTTTACTTATAAATTCTACCTACTTACCGGTTGGGCTGTATGTGATGCTTAACAACTCCTAACACTTTAATAAGAATTAGTACTCTTATTCCTTGTACTAATATAGAAATATGAATTATTACTTTCTTTCCTTAAGATGTATATACATTCCCTTCTATTTCAAGTAGTACTATACAATTTTACTGAATATATAAAAGAAAATAATGTACCTTCGATACCAAATCTCTGGAAGGTAATTCCCTTAGTTCGAAATCAATAATCTGTGGAGTGAAAAATAAGGAGTGAGCGATAACGTGCTCAGTAAGGAAGGTGTATGCTGCTTTATACAAATAAAACTATATCCCCCCAAATACGTTTATTTTTCTTAACAATAAACCCAGTAGGGAAAACAATGGATATAGTAAACAGTCTTTAATAGGCAAATCATTGGCTAAATAGTTTACAATAAAATAAAGTAAACAGTAAATAGGATTCAGTAAATCCTCTCAGTAAACAGAAATCAGTAAGTTGAGACTAGGCATCACCCTACAAATAAATCATACTCTCATCGTCCCCCCCCCCTCAGGAACGTAGTAATCATCCCCACAGGGATATAGTAGATCTGTGGCCATAACCTATAGGTGGTCCTCGGGTCCACTTGCCAGGTGACCTTGAGACCTCTGATGACTTGGCGGGTCCATCAGCCTCGTAAATCATAATGCATGAAAATAGGGGCCTAAAGTCTTAAAAATCAATTTATATCTCATAACTAACCTTTAAGGAATATTTCATAAATTTCATCATTTCCTCAAAATGATTTGTTTTCCAAAAAGGTTTTAGGCTTTCTGTTTACAATAGACAAATAAAAACAACCAATTATTTTCTCAAATGTTCGTGTGAGAAAACATATTTAAAACCTACTCGCACATGGTTAGTCGCTCATAGCGGCTCGCCCATGGCCAGTTCGCCCATTATGGCATTGCCCACAGCCAGTTCGCCCATTATGGCATTGCCCATGGTCAACTCGCCCAATGCGGCATTTCCATGGTCAACTCGCCCATTTTTATAAAACATGGGTCATTTTTCTTTGGCTCTCCCGAAATTTTGTTAAAATAGGGGTCGCCCGCCCAGAACATCATAAAAGGGATCGCCTTCCATTAGCTCGCCCGGATTTCTATTAAAACAAGGTCGCCCGCCCAAAATATCATAAAAGGGGTCGCCTATCGTTGGATCGCCTGCCCTTTACCAATTCGCCCAAATCAAAACGATTTATCAAACTAATGCATGTCATAAACCAAAACATTTTCTCAATAATTTCCATAAAATTTAACTCCACGGAACATGCATTCACTTCACACACATCTCCCTTACCTGGTCTTACGAAGCCTTGCTTATCGCTCGCCTTTATCAATTCTCAATTCCTGGCTGCAAAATAAATCATTAAGACTATCAATACATTTTGTCCGAATCCTTCTAACACTTTGGCAAGACTTGAGGCTAATCCTCTAGCTCGCCCAATGTAACTCGTCATTCATATATTAGCTTAGATGTGGGAGTTCGCCCAACACGACTTTTTATTCAAAGGTGGGCTCGCTTATGAATTGAACTTGCATGTGGCAACCTCGCCCATCATACCATGCTCCATATTGTTTAGCTCGCCCATGCTAACTGAGCTTGCCCATTTATCATCATTTCCAGTATTTTCATTGTTCATTCTCGATTAGTTTCCAGACTACATCTTGTTCTAGTTTCTTATATATTCTAGCAAGATTTAACTAAAACAAGGCTATATCTATGTTTATTATGTTGTAAAATATAGAAATCTACCATTGAATATCAATAGAACCATAAAAATATGGAACTCACCTTAACTGTGTTGCACTTCCAGAACATAGTGCTTTTCCGCCTCACTTAGCTTTACTTTGCTTATTCCTTAGCTCTTCAACGATGGAGAAAAGGTTTAGCTAACTAAGGATGAAGTTTCATAGCTCATATGAGAGGAACGAAAGAACGAAATGTGAGCTTGCAGTGAAAACAGAATAGGCGAGAAGGTTTTCGAAGAAGATGAAGTTTACTTAAATCAGTTTTCCTTATGAAGTCTTCTTATATAATCCTGTTAATCCAATCAGAACTTACCATCTATTTCTTATCCAGTTTTCTTTCATCATTTCACGTCTTTCATGCATTAAAAACTGAAGAAAAACTGCAGCAAAAAGGAATGGTGGTGAAGCTTCTTGCTGCAGTCCGTTTGACTTACTTCTCTTTACCATTAATTGTCTTTCACATTGCATGTAACTAGTTAAGCCATTTGGTGTCTAGACCGAATTGTACAGGATAAGCAAAGTGGCGTGAAGTCCACTTATAGCCTCTTTTCTTGACTTTTCTTCATGCTTAAATTTCAAAGCTTCCGCCAATAAGCTTTTAGGCATCATGTTATATTTAATTTCCATTCTTAAAATTTTTAGATATTCATTCTACTTCACATACACCATATAGAATTTAAATCCAATCAAAATGGGGAGTGGAAATCCATATTCACTATTTATTTTTACTATCAATCCTTTACAAGTATGGTGTACAGTATAATAAATTCGAGTCTCATAGAGCCACCTCTAGAATCCTTTGAGAGCTAAGTGCTGCACGTGTACCAATGTAACATTGGAGAACATATGCCATAGAGGCAAACCCGAGTAAAACTAAATCTTTCGTACCGTGTGAGCCACCTCTAGAGAACTCAAAGGACCTAAGTGCTACATAGATTCTTCGGAAATGTGGGAGCCGCCTCAAGAATCATTTGAGAGCTAAGTGCTGCACGTGTACTGATAAGTCATGGGAGATCATACGCCAATTAGATAATGGATAAACGATTGTGATTTGTGAATGTGACAACTATCATTAGATAAGATAGATATTATACATATGACTGAGAATTGGAATAATTGTTGAACTTTACTTAAACTATAGAATCATGTACTATTTGAAATGGTTGTTTCTTTCACGCTTAACCATATCGATAAAAAGGGACAAAAAGGATGATATTGTTTGATTTAAAGAAATGAAGAAAAGCATGAATGAACTTATGCAATCTGTTGTACATACAAGTTAGTAGCTAATCTTGGCATAATGCATACATGATATTTTATAGAGTTCATGCATATATGATCATGTTTTACGATATGAGCCTAGTCTGTATTTATTTAAGCTACTTACTGAGCCGTGGATTTGCTCACCCCTTAAATTTAACATCTGCAGATCATACAGGCTGATATCCAGCTCAGGCATTGTATAGGCTCTCGGGAACTGTACCTCGTTGTGGTACTCGTCTACGTTTTCCGAGCCTAGCTTTTGTGCTTTTGAGGTATACTAATTGTATATCGTTTTGGTAGTTATACAAACTTTAAATTTCACAGTACTAGAAAGAAACATGGGATGTAACTTTGGATTGCACTAAATTATTATGTAGGTCTATGTGATTATCGAGTACGATCCGAGATAGAGATATATTTTGAAGTATGCATAAACTGCAAAATGTGGAATTACTACTGGTTTAGATTCTTGAGAAATATGAGATGTATGATGATGTGAATTGTGGGAATTTGAGCTTGCTGCATTATGAAAATTATAAATGTATTTTAATGCAGGTGATTTTACTGAGGAAATTGATAAAATAAGAGAGGGAGGTTTTCGACCCGTTTCTTTTGGATAAGTGAAAATAAGGCTAAGATGATTAAAATCATTCTGAGAAGTATGACATAGTTAGAGAAATAATATCACTAAGGCAAGATTTGATTTAATTACTATACTAACACCGAATACAAACCGTAAATAGAAAAAGAAAAATTTGGTTCGTAATTTTCCAAAAGCAATAAAGTAAGTGTTAAGTGGACGTCATTGGCCATCGGGTCGTGACACTACATGGTCTGAATACATGGTTATCAATCAACTTTGCCCTCAAGATTGACCTTAGAACTCCACTTCCGGATGCTAGATTCCTCTCATATGGATTCACGACTGGATATGAGGCAACCTAGAAGGAAGCTAAGGTTGAAAAGGTCTCAACTGTGGCTGTTTTTGGCCTTCGAGCTATCGATTTAGGGGTAGCTAGTTTCAAACTTTACCTTTTACCCTACCATTGTTTATCCTTTTTTTTCTTTTTTTTTTTAATAATAGTACCAAAAACAGGCCATCAAAGGAGCCAAAAGTCAAGGTGCTAGTAAAATAATGGGCATAGACAAGAACCCAAGAAAGGAAGCAAAGGGAGGAGCTTTTGGAATGACAGAATTCATAAATTCAGATGAATTATCTGATAAATCCATTGCTGAATTAGTCCGAGATTTAGTGGAATGAGAGTGGACTATAGCATTGAGTGCACTAGAGTTCCAGCCCTCATCAATCAAGCTATTGAAGACATAAAATTGGTATATATATCTATCATACATGACTAAATTAAGACATGACAAAACCTATTTTGTAAGTTATTGATTTAGTTTGTGATGGTTAAGGAGCAGGAAAAATCATACAAATTAGAGCATGAAAAATGTAGCTGATTTAGTTTTTAAGTGTAGACGTAAACTTCTTAGGCCTTGTCTTTGGCAGAACCTTTAAGGGGTCAATTTTCGGAGGGCTCAAAGGCAAATCTGACCTTCCAATCATATATGAGAAATGTAGAAATGGAGTGAGTGTTTCTTATCCACCAATTAATTAATGTTTTCCAGATTGACAATTGTAAAATCAGAGTGGAATTGCTTAAACAGTTGTTCTCTGTTTGATCTTCACAGGAAATCCAGCTTGATGAACTTTTGACTCATGAAATTCAGCTGGAAGATGGTGTGAAAGTATTTAAGTTGTTCAAGCCACCAAATTGTGTCAAGGTTTTGATCAAGATTTGTTTGATATGAGTCAAAATATGCCAACAATTAAAACATAAACAAAGTATTGACATCCAAAAAATAGAAGTGGCAATGTAACGATCCCACATCGACTCCACAAGCAATTGTGGAGGGGTATTTAATCTTGAGGGGTTCTCCTACCTACTAACTAATCTTTTGGGCTATGCTCTCTCTTTGGGCTTAAGTACCTAACAGGTAATGTCAATTCTCTCTTTGTTTTTTTTGGACAAATCATTTCTCTTTAATAAAGTTGATTTGTTACTTATATTATCTGTAACATCAACCGTGTTTAGAGTTGTTGCTTGAATTGACGGCAATAAAATTATAGAGAACTGGTAAGGGCAGGTGCGTTTGCCATTCTCTTTCAATACTTGATTTTTTTAGCAAGCCACGTCAATTGATTTTTTTAACTTTAATTTTGAAAACTCATCTTCAGATTAATTTTCATTTATTTTTTAATTTATTATTAACTTATTATTTTTATTATTATTATGAAAAGTTGCAACAATTTTCTAAAAGTTGTAAATATATATAATTTTTTTATTTTATGTATTACAAAAAAAACACAAACTTATTAGAAGATGCATTCTAAATGTTGAATGAGATAGATACATACACTTCCTATGGAAGTAAACACTCAACTAGGTAATGTCAATTCTCTCTTTGTTTTTATTGGGCAAATCATTTCTCTTTAGTAAAGTTGATTTGTTACTTATATTATGTGTAACATCAACCATGTTTAAAGTTGCTTGAATTGATGGCAATAAAATTATAGAGGACTGGTAAGGGCAGTTGTGTTTGTCATTCTCTTTCAACACTTGACTTTTTTAGCAAGCCACATCAATTGATTTTTTTAACTTTAATTTTGAAAACTCATCTTCGGATTAATTTTCATTTATTCTTTAATTTATTATTAACTTATTTTTTTTATTATTATTATGAAAAGTTGCAACAATTTTCTAAAAGTTGTAAATATATAATTTTTTTTATTTTATGTATTACAAAAAAAACACAAACTTATTAGAAGATGCATTCTAAATGTTGAATGAGATAGATACATACACTTCCTATTGAGGTAAACACTCAACTAATGTATATTCTTTTAAAATAGAAACAAATTGCGCCTCCAAAGATATATAGCCGAGTAAAAAAATATCTAGTTATTAGTATACCTGTTTCTTTATTAGGATACGGTTAGGAACTTATTAAAAGCTTACTAACTAAATTTAGTAAATACACATTTAGTTTCCAATTGGTATTTAGAAACTCTGCAGTCAGGCCAAAAATGTCTGCTCCTACTCATATGAATAATGTAATGAGAAAGGAAAATGTTGTTGACCCTACTTTAATAGCCTTATTATTTCTCTTTTAAGATAAAAATTATTGATTTAAATGGTAAAAAATATTAGTGTAAGGTCAAATAATGGAATGAATGCAAAACTAGAAATATACATATATATACATATATATATGTATATATATACATATATATACATATATATATATGTATATTTCTAGTTTTGCATATGTATTACAAAAAAAAAAACACAAACTTATTAGAAGATGCATTCTAAATGTTGAATGAGATAGACACATACACTTCCTATTGAAGTAAACACTCAACTAGGTAATGTCAATTCTCTCTTTGTTTTTATTGGGCAAATCATTTCTCTTTAATAAAGTTGATTTGTTACTTATATTATGTGTAACATCAAGCATGTTTAAAGTTGCTTGAATTGATGGCAATAAAATTATAGAGGACTGGTAAGGGCAGTTGTGTTTGTCATTCTCTTTCAACACTTGACTTTTTTAGCAAGCCACATCAATTGATTTTTTTAACTTTAATTTTGAAAACTCATCTTCGGATTAATTTTCATTTATTCTTTAATTTATTATTAACTTATTATTTTTATTATTATTATGAAAAGTTGCAACAAGTTTCTAAAAGTTGTAAATATATAATTTTTTTATTTTATGTATTACAAAAAAAACACAAACTTATTAGAAGATGCATTCTAAATGTTGAATGAGATAGATACATACACTTCCTATTGAGGTAAACACTCAACTAATGTATATTCTTTTAAAATAGAAACAAATTGTGCCTCCAAAGATATATAGCCGAGTAAAAAAAATCTAGTTATTAGTATACCTGTTTCTTTATTAGGATACGGTTAGGAACTTATTAAAAGTTTACTAACTAAATTTAGTAAATACACATTTAGTTTCTAATTGGTATTTAGAAACTCTGCAGTCAGGCCAAAAATGTCTGCTCCTACTCATATGAATAATGTAATGAGAAAGGAAAATGTTGTTGACCCTACTTTAATAGCCTTATTATTTCTCTTTTAAGATAAAAATTATTGATTTAAATGGTAAAAAATATTAGTGTAAGGTCAAATAATGGAATGAATGCAAAACTAGAAATATACATATATATATACATATATATATATATATATATATATATATATATATATACACATATATGTATATATATATTAGAATTTAGATGATGTCTTCTAATCCTACACTTTACAAGGTTTTCCAATTAATTTTGCAAAAGAAGAGTTGGAATTGGATCCTTTAGTTTATCTAAAAATGTTATAATATTTTGTATTTCCTGAAATGTAGTACAGAATATTAAGTAATCGTTGTCATATAATCATAAAATTTCTCAAACTTATGCAAATATAACGTTTCAGAAATTAAATATTTTTTAGAAGTTGTAATTTCATTTATTCCATATGACCTCAAGTTAATTGAATTTTGCTATTATACAACAGCAAAACATTAATTTGAGAAGAAATATAAGAGCTCATATGTTATTCTTGATTTCATATGATGTCAATACGAAAACTTAGAGCTAATTTGAATGAACAGTAAAATTAGTTTGTGTAAGATTGAAAAGAATAAAATGATTATTAAATATTTATATTTTAAAATGAAATAATTAAAAAATTGAAATTAAGGCAAAAAGATAATTTTCTTCTCTCTTCCAATTTTGTTTTTAGTTAAAAAGGCCACCGATAACACTGTACTGTGCTGATTGGCGTCTCAAACCAGCCCTTACTTAAAAATGAAGAAAAGCTTTGAGATATATTTCGTCTTTTTCCTTAGAAAAAAGGGAAAAAGAATTGTTTTTGTCAACCAATTAATTTGTTTGAATATTGAAGCCAGCTGGCATTTGTTTTGGCAGATAAGATAGACTGGCAGCCACAGACCAATCAATAATAACATCATGACTAGCTGCACTTTGTTTATAAAAATGCATAACTACGGCCAATTTGTCTTATCTCTCTTGAAATCAAACGCAATTGAAGTCTAACTTTACTCTTCCAAAGTGTTTGTCTCCAAAAATGCAGAAGAGCAACTCCCAAATCATAACATGCAAAGGTAATAACTCTCTTTTTGTTCATCTATGTTTCACATGTTTATTAAATTATGTATGCTTTTATTGTCCAAACTAAGATTGGCATTTAATTAGTTGCATTGATGTGATCTTCTCTCAATTGAAATAACGTGGCAGCCATAGTATGTTGGGGAAAGGATGAACCATTGAAGGTGGAAGAGATACAAGTTGAACCACCAAAGGCATCTGAAATTCGAGTTAAAATGCTTTATGCCAGTGTTTGTCACACTGATATATTGTTTGCCAACGGATTCCCAATTGTTAGTACTCCTCTTCATCATCATCATCTTTTCTATTGATTAGTTATCACAGATTTTATCATTATAGCTTTGTCGGATAGACATACTTAATAATTTTGTCCATGATCCTTTCAGCCTTCTTTTCCTCGAGTTATGGGGCATGAAGGTGTCGGGTAAGTCTTTAATTTCTAATACATATTTGTTCATATTTCGGCCTTCTTTTAGCAATTCTTGGAAATGATTATTGCAGCGTGGTGGAGAGCATTGGAGAGAACGTGACAGAAGTGGAAGAAGGAGACCTTGTGATTCCGACCTATGTTGCAGAGTGTAAAACATGTGACTATTGTCTGTCTGACAACACCAATTTATGTCTGAGATACCCCTTGAGCTACAATGGGTTAATGCTTGATGGCACTTCAAGAATGTCCATCGGAGGCCAAGCTGCTTACCATGCATTTTCCTGCTCTACATGGTCTGAATACATGGTCGTCAATGTCAACTTTGCTCTCAAGATTGACCCCAGAACTCCACTCCCGGATGCTAGCTTCCTCTCATGTGGATTCACAACAGGATATGGGGCTGCCTGGAAGGAAGCCAAGGTTGAAAAGGGCTCATCTGTGGCTGTTTTTGGCCTTGGAGCTGTTGGTTTAGGGGTAGCTAGTTTCAAACTTTACCCTTTTACTCTACCATTTATTTGTCTTTTTTCTTTATTTTTTTAATAATAGTACCAAAAACAGGCCGTCAAAGGAGCCAAAAGTCTTGGTGCGAGTAAAATAATAGGCATAGACAAGAATCCAAGAAAAGAAGCAAAGGGACGAGCTTTTGGAATGACAGATTTCATAAATCCAGATGAATTATATGATAAATCCATTGCTGAATTAGTCCGAGATTTAACAGGTGGAATTGGAGTCGACTATAGCATTGAGTGCACTGGAGTTCCAACCCTCGTTAATCAAGCTATTGAAGCCACAAAACTGGTATATAAATATCTATCATACATGACGAGGTTAAGACATGTCAAAACCTGTTTTGTAAGTTATTGATATAGTTTGTAATGGTCAGGAAACAGGAAAAATCATACAGATTGGAGTAGGAGAACATGTAAGTGTAGACATAAACTTCTTAGGCCTTATCTTTGGCAGAACTTTGAAGTGGTCATTTTTCGGAGGGCTCAAAGGCAAATCTGACCTTCCAATCATATATGAGAAATGCAGAGATGGGGTGAGTGTATCTTATCCACCAATTAATTGATGTTTTCCAGATCGACAATCGTAAAATCAAAGTGGAATTGCTTAAACAGTTGTTCTTTGTTTGATCTTTACAGGAAATCCAGCTTGATGAACTTTTGACTCATGAAATTCAGCTGGAAGATGGAGTGAAAGTATTTGAGTTGTTCAAGCAACCAAATTGTGTCAAGGTTTTGATCAAGATTTGATCGATATGAGTGAAAAATATGCCGACAATTAAAACATAAACAAAGTATTGACATCCAAAAAATGGAAGTGGCAATGTCAATTCTCTCTCTGTTTTTTTTTTAGCAAATCATTTCTCTTTAATAAAGTTGATTGTTACTTATATTATGTGTAACATCAACCATGTTTAGAGTTGTTGCTTGAATTTATGGTAATAAAATTATAGCAGAATGGTAAGGGCAGTTGTGTTTAGCACTATCAAAATGCGCCAAAGCCCATTGGGCCGGCCCGGTTTGGCCCATTTATTCAGGGCTTGGACTTCATTTTTGTAGCCCATTTAATCAAGAGGGTTTTTTGGCCCAGCCCATTTAGGCCCAGGCCTAAATAGCCAGCCCGTTTAATTTTCTAATATTTTTAATTATATTAAAAATTTATTTTTATTTTAATTATTTATATGTTTAACATTTTAATCAAAGTAAAATATATAAAATTAATACTATTTAATATTAGTAATTTACTTTAAACCAACCTAATGACTCATAACTTCTTACACATGCTAGTTGGAAGGGGAAGAGTACATTTGCTTTAAGTGATGTAAGTTCATTTTTGTTTTTTAAATATATACTTTATTTTAAATTCTCTTTTGTAATGACAATTAATTTTTTTTGAAATGTCCAAGGATATAGGCTTTCAAAATATTTGAAACTATTCAAGTGGAAGAACCAAAATCTCAACTAGATCTTTATTTGAAAGAGTTAAAGATTATAGGTTGCATGATTGAAAATTTAAATGTGCTGCAATGGTAGAAAGATCATAACTCAAGATTTTCAAAGCTTGCAAGTATATCTTGTGATATCTTGAGCATTCCAATAACAATAATAGCATCGGAGAGTTTTTTTAGTATTGATTCTTGTGTTTTAAATAAGTATTGAAGTTCTCTAAATCATGAGAATGTGAAAACTTTCATTTGCATCCGAAATTGGATTCTTGGTTTTAAAAGTAATGTTATTAATTAGTTGACAATTTTTAATCAATTCATAAGTTTAATTCTTGTGAATTCTTATATTATTCTTGTGACATTCTCGTCACTAACCAAATAACAACTAACTTCTACTTCAATTAACAAGTAAATTGACTAGTTTATCCGATGTCAATCTTCCTTACTCTAATGCTTTAGGCATTATTATCAAAGTATAACATTAGAGTTCACATGCATAAAATTTTTCATTTATACACATATGTCACATACATCATGATCTCAAATATTTACATGACCTAGTTCCCCAAATATACACAAGTGTGCTACTGTACTGTACAATGTAGTCACTAAACTATTTCCATTCAATCTTTAATTCAATTATGATTTAAACTACTCTCTAAGATAAGGAAATATCAATTATAGTCCATATCTTACTATTTCTTAGAAACAGATTGAATATATCCCCCCTTATATTTTGAGTTTTCCCCAGTTATCTACCTGCAAATCATCGCAATATAATATGACAACAGTTTTCCACAATCCACATGTTCACCAAATGTCCTACATTTCAACAACTCTACTATCCATTACTAATCACCACATGCATATCGTATAAAATCCAAATATTACATCAACTATTCATTATCCTAGTTTACATCCCATCCTAAAGTACTGTACAGAAATTTGCCTGAAATAAAAACGTATGCCAAAGAATGTATACCTCAAAATGCAACCAAGTAGTTTCGGAGGACAGGGACAGTATCGAGCCTAGATACCGTCTCCGAGTCCCACTCAAAAGCCCTCATGGCGAAGTTCAACCCAAATAGTCTGAAAAGATATGAAATTGAGGAGGGTGAGCAAATCCACGGCTCAGTAAGTCATTTATATAAGTGCAGAATTAGAATTATACTGTTCTATATGCAATGCATGAACCTCAAAGTTCGTGGTCTTCATTTGTCATTCCAATCGATAACATCTCATACAACCAAATATCACTCCTTAATATACATTATTTATTCGATATAAATCCACAATGAATACATTTGATCAAATATCAATCCATAATATCATTTTCTATATCGATATCACACTCCATGTAGTCTACACATAACCAATTTAGTCTATCATGTAGTGAATATAAAGTACACTGCATGAGTGAAAGCATGAAAGTTATTAAATCCCTTCATACTACATTCTACATGATCAAACAATGTGAAATATCACCTCATAATCATTGGAGCAGGACAAAGTTTCCAGAATATGTTTCCAGGCTTGGGCTATGCTTAAGCTCAAGGTTCACCATGCATGAACATTTTTCACTCATGATTTCAAAACCAGAACATCATTAAAAATCATATCTCAAATAGTATCAATCATGTTTAGAACCAGTGTAATCTCAAAACATGTCATATAAAAGACTGATACTATGCCTCTGGTAAGTAAAGTACATTCATGCACAATAAAACGATATCATATACAAAACACTATGCATGGTACGATAATCATTTCACTGTTCAAATAAACATTTCACTATTCGATAAATCTTTCACTATTCAATAATCATTTCACTGCTTAAGTCCAAAGCTTATAGCCCGACTCAATGTTCACTTTTAAGACAAGTTAAAGTATGTACATTTCTCTTTTCACATTTCGTGAAATCAAAACATGTACTTTTCATATCGTTTCAAATCAAAACATGCACATTTCTCTTTTCATATTTCGTGAAATCAAAACATGTACTTTTCATATCGTTTCAAATCAAAACGTGCACATTTCTCTTTTCATATCATGTGTGATCAAATACAATATCGAAACACATTTCACATACTGTAAAATCATATCAGTTTAGAGTTCATATCAATCTAAAAGTACACTCTAAACTGCATATCATATCGGTTGAGACTAGGCTAGATCCCTATCACTCTATCAATAAAGACTTATATCACTGTAGCTAGCAGTGAAAATCATGTCATCGTCCCCTGGAAACCAACTAGGGCGCTATCTATGGCCATAGACCTCATCTCTCTCAGCCCCACTGATCAGGCGTGACTGAGACTTGTCTACGACTATTGTCGGACAAGCATCTCTGCCTAATGAGTAATCTCCAATTAGGCGGTTTCCACTATGCTTTATTGAATTTAATTCTTTTAGGGTGCCTACAGTCTCATAAAACATTTAAATCTTTCACTTTTCTTGTAAAAATAGCGTAAAGTATGTAACACCTTTTCTTTAAAATCATTTACATATATATGAATACATACATTACACTATATGTTCAATCTTTCAAAACAATTTAAGCATTCAAACCATTTATGTGAGTATTGTATCAATGAATGCTTCTCAAATCTCGTGTATAAAACGAGGCATGTTTAAGAGCAATACAATTAAACAATGGAATTAAAACAGTATTAAAACGAGGCATGCTTATGAAATGGATTAATGCAATATCACTCGGTATAGTGCTAACTAAAATGCCAAATCTTCCTTAGATCATCACCTTCAAAACATCTCGATTTAGCACCTATACCCAACTCGTCATCATTTCACATTTCATTTTAAAGTCCTCGATTCAATCCTTTCTATCTCAACAGAAGTACATCTAATAAATCATCCAAAATTATCTATTATCCAATAACATATAATATTATTTCACAGTATTTGTAAACTAAATCAATTACCTTTACTTTCAATGTTACAGCTAGGACCTCTCCGTTAATGTCGGTCTTCTTAGTATTTCACGTATGTTCACATATTACTTTAGTGACTTCCACAATAACACTAAGATCATTCAATGTTAATGGATTCATTCAAGATCCATTCTGTGGATCATTTATTCACAATATCACATCATTGAGTCATTTCCTCAATTTACCATATTACCATGGTCATATCATTCCTTATGTGTCATTTAAACCTCAAACCTTAAATTACCATCCAATTCAACTATATCTATACAATATAATTCTAACGCTGAATTATATAAATGTCTTACCGAATCGGAGCTTAGCATAAGCGCATACCAAGGATAGCTAGGCTGTGTTCGTTGTCCTTTCATCGTGCTACACATTCAACATTAAAATTCGACTTAGTATCATCTAATTAAAATTCTATATACTTATAAAAATTCAAGGCCAACTATAAAATTTTATTTCAATGTTTATACCAAGGCATAGGCAAGTACCATCATTTTTTTTTCTTCTTTTATTGATTTTCCTTTCCTTTTCTTCTTTTCTTTATTGCTCCTCTTTTCTTCTATCTCTTATCTACTTCGGTCACCACGGATAGCCCCAAAATAACCTTGCCAAGAGCCTTTCAAACTGCCACTATTTACAGCCTTCGAGAATGCCCAACGATCTTGAAAAAATCCAACCAGTAATCATGCTTAAAAAGAACCAGCCGAAAGCTCCCTATTTCCTTCTTTTCAGTCACGTTTTATAGCCAAAACTCTAACCGAACATCAGCCCTTGTTCAGCTTTAGTTCCAGCTTTGCTCGACACCATTACACAGCCTTGAATTAGTCACCCTTTTAGCTCCTCTGTCCAGCTTTCAACAGCCTTCAAAAGCTTATACACTTTAGCTCTAACAACCCCTATTTTAGCCACTATTATGCAGTACCAAAACCACTCTGGAATCACTATAGTTTGCATCTTTTTGCAGCAACTTCTAGCCATCCATTGGACACTAAACCAGCGCCAAATAGCCGCATGTTTTCGCCTCAGTTCAACCTTGAAAGCCCCTTTTCGGTTCAATTCTCACCATCTCTTGAAGTCAACCCTAACAGCCACAAGATCATGCACTTCCAACTTGAAAATGTTATTCAGAGTAATGGCCTTGTCGAGGGCCACAAGCACAGCTGCTTTTCTGTGGTTTTCCCCTGCTTCAACCAGCGTCAGCCTTGGCCCTCTTCTTCCTTCTCTAAACAGCAACCATAACACCGAATGTTCCCTCTTTCATCATGCCATTCCAACAGTATCAATGCCACTCACAGGGCCCCTAGTTTAGACCTTCTTCTGACTTGTCTTCACCGTATCTCAGCCCTCATACAGCCACTGTTAGCGTCTCTCTCTCTCCTTTGCCTGTTACAACAAAGCAAAGTTGCTTGTTTCAACCGATCTAGCCCTCAGCTTTTAAGCCGTATTCATTCTTCCTTTTGTTTTGGCCCTTGGCAGCGGCTGCCTCTTTTATCCTCTCGGTTCTGTCCGCAGACCAGTTCTTCCTTCTTCTCTTGTGTCGTCCCTCTCTTCACCGTTCCACTTCAGTTTCTTCCTCACTCATCCCTCTCGATTCTTCTGCTGCAGTTTTCTTTCTTTTCTTTGTATTTAGTAAAGATAAGAGAGGGAGCATTGTGTCGTGAGTGAGGCCAAGAGTGATTCGAGAAAGACACAGAAATGAGAGAAGGGATGGAAGTGAAGAGAGACTGAGAAATGGAAAGAGAAACGGACTGAGAAGGGAGAGGTGAAAAGAGGTGATGCGATGGGGAGGCAGAGTCCGCTGCCTTGTCACGTTGATAGGGTTAGTGGGAAACTCCCACTAACCCAAAAATTTATATTATATTTATTTTATTTATTTATCACTCTTCTCTCTTTTTTTTTTATATTTTTAATCTTAAAATATCTTTATATTTTGTAAAAATATTTATTCCTCTAGATGTATATTTTAACTCTTAGGATATAATGTATATTTTTCTTTTATAAGATATATGTAATCCACATATATATATATATATATATATATGCACATTTATCCCAAGATCTGATATATAGATATATATATATATATATTTTAAATTCTTAAAATATACATATATCTTATTTTCATTTTTATATAAATGTATACCTTTATATATATATATATAAATATATATATATATATATATCCACAATCCATATACTTGTGTGTACATTTATTAATCCATAATATACTTATTTAAATTCTTTGTTCTCTCAAATATATTTATATTTATATACGTATATTTCCAAATATATACATAAATATTTACACATGTAATTCATATATATTATTTTTATTTTACTTGGCCGTTCATTTATATAATTAGTTATAATATGTACTTGCGTTCGTACGAATGCATACACGTTGCATGCACTGGTTGGCGCATGCATGTACGTAACCTATACGTAGAACTTTGAGTACTCCTTCTGCATCAATTTAAGCATATTGTATATACTGCATACATGCACATTTCACGTCATTCTTGATTTCTATTCTCGAAGACTTCATTTCGATAATTGCATTATCTATACTCATAATTACATGTTGAGTATATGACCGATTTAAGAAAATTGCGATTCTCACATACGGCCAACAAATTATACCTTCAGATGACTAATGGAAAGCGCGTCTCAAAGGTATATCAAAGAAACCCAAAAGATGTTCCTCTATCCGGAGCGGGAATTACTTCAAGTAATCTGTATGAAAAATGTTCGTAAAGGAGTGAGTTTATGCTCAGTAAGAAACTTATGTACAATAGCGTACTATATCACTATATGCAGTTTTCCTACTTGGCTCAATAATGTCATGCAAAACCATTATAAAGCGTATGCCATATATATAGCTTTCGCAATTATCAAATACAAATAAATCATGCTTTCAAATATTTTCACGGATCTCAAATCACGTGAAATTAAATATGTAATTACAAATAACTTCAAGTACTTTCAAATATGTGAGAGACAATTTATATCCAATTAGGATCATGCACCAAGTAACTCTCATAATGGATACCGCAAATATATCCCCTAAGGGATAATCCAAAAGAGATCCCATGAGGATACCGCAAATATATCCCGTAAGGGATAATCCTGAGAGATATCAAATAATTGGCGTACCCACGTATGGGCCAGGGATCCTCCCCAAAGCCAAACAAGTAAGAGACTCATGGCCATTGTCTATAGCCCACAATGCTCACTAGTCAGGTGCCTTACTGCAGGTCCTCAGACCAGACTAGGGCTCCTCAACCAATATCAAGTACAAATAATGTGCATGCTCTTTCAAGAGATTCATAGTCTCCAAAACCTTATTCATATAGGCTTTAAACAAATACAAATATACTTTCTTAAAATAGGTTCTCAAAACCTCTCTTTCAAATAGGCAATCGACTGGTCTTTATGGCAGTTGGCTGCTACACCACGTTTTGCCTTATTGAATTTCTTTCCCTTTTTGAAATTCAATTATTTTATTTTTCAAAATACAAATAGGGCAGTTGACTGGTCCCAAATAGCAGTCGACCGATTTTGAAACAGAACGTTTCCCGAGAAATAGCAGTCGACTGGCCCCTTGGGCAGTCAGTTGGTTTTGAAACAAAATGTTTCTGGACAATTAGCAGTCGACTGGCCCCCTGGGCAGTCGGTTGGTTTTGAAACAGAATGCTTTCCAAATAAAAGCAGTCGACTGTCCCTTATAGCAGTCGACTGGTTTGAAACAAAATACTTTCTGGGAAAATGGCAGTTGACTGGCTTACATAGTAGTCGGCTGGTTTATCTCGATTTTCGAAAATCTCTACTTTGGTTGTCTCTAGGTAGTCGGCTGCTCCTAGCCTAATTGGTACTAGGAGTAGGACCCAAATTGTCCCTTTTTCCTGCACTTAAAGCAACTTTTGTTTAAATACACTTCAAATATATTTAAAACATGCGGACATAGCCTCACTACGTCCGTTACATAAATTCCTTACCTCGAATAGTAATTAATCCATAAGCTTGGTGAAATCAACCCTTGTCCTTTTTCACTTCTTCAAGCTGTAAACACCATGACAATTAAACCTTAATAAACATATTCTACAAACTCTATACAACTCTAAACCATCAATAAACTCAACTAAAACCATTTCTTCTCTTACCTTTGCTATTCACCAACTTTCAAGATTTCTAGATCTCCTCAATCACTTAGATTCAGCCTTTCATATTAAAGGTATGGCTTAGGCTATCGACAAGGATTGTTTTTTGTTAATGAAGCTTAACGAATCGATAACATATGATGGTGGTTTGTCAAGGTGAGAAAATTGAACACTTAGAGGAAAAATGGAAGGAACGGGAGGGATGGGGGAATGGTGCTATCGTAGGGTGAAGGGGATGATGATGATGATGATGAGTCATGGCTTTCATTTAATGCATGCTAATCCCCTTTCATCATCTCACCTTAGCCATTAATGCCTTGACCCTTTGACCATGTGACCATTTGACTATTCAATTGCCTTAATTCCTCCTATATCCCATATCTCATTTATAAAATCAGAAAATTCATATTTATTTATTCCATTGAAGCTGAAATGCTCTACAAATATGGGAAAATTTACAGTAATTTGGGGATTTCACATTCTCCCCACCTTAAAGAATTTGGTCCTCCAAATTCAAATAAGGTTATGTCTCAAACAATTCTCGATACTTTTCTTTCATCAAGCTCTCTAGTTCCTATGATGCTTCTTCCATCGTATGGTATTGCCAGAGAACTTTAACCAGTAGAATCGTCTTAGACCTTAGCACCTTATCTTTCCTATCCAAAATCCGAATCGGTTTCTCCGCATAGCTCATGTCTTTTCGAATCTCTAAAGGTTTGTATTCAATGACATGAGACAGATCAGGATTATATTTTCGAAGCATCGACACATGAAAGACATTGTGTACTCTCGATAACTTCGGAGGTAGTGCCAACCTATAGGCAACGTCTCCAACACGATCTAGGATCTCAATGGTCCGATGTAGCAAGGACTCAGCTTACCTCGTCGGCCAAATCTCATGATCCCTTTGGATAGAGAAACTTTCAAAAATACATAGTCTCCAACCAAAAACTCAAGTGGTCTCCGTCAAGCATCTGCATAACTCTTTTGTCTACTCTGAGCTGTCTTGAGTCTTTGACATATCAACTTAACATCCTCAGATGCTTGCTCGACTAAATCAAGAGTCAATAACTTACGCTCACCCATTTCTTCCCACCCAATCGACGATCGACACCTTCTATCATATAGGGCCTCATATGGTGCCATCCCGATGCTTGCATGATAGTTATTATTGTACGCAAACTCAGCCAATGGCAGATGGTTGTCCCATGAGCCTTTAAAATCCAAAGCACTAGCTCTTAACATATCCTCGAGCGTCTAAATAGTGCGCTCGGACTACCCATTAATCTGCGAATGAAAAGCTGTGCTAAAATTCAGTTGAGATCCCATGGCTTCCTGAAAATGTTCCCAAAAGTGGGAAGTAAACCTGGAATCTCTATCCGATGTGATGCTCACTAGAACACCGTGTAGTCTAACGACTTCTCTTACATACAAGTCTGCCAAAGCGCTAAGTGTATCCGTAGACTTCATAGGTAGGAAGTGAGCTGACTTGGTTAATCTATCCACCACGACCCAAACACTATCATGATTCCTCTTGGTCCTGGGCAATCTCGTAATAAAATCCATCATAATATGCTTTCATTTCCACATAGGTATAGGTAGAGGATGCAACAAACCTGCTGGTCTTTGGTGCTTTACCTTAACCTGTTGGCACGTGAGAAACTTTGCCACAAACTCAGCTATGTCTCTCTTCATGCCAGTCCACCAATACACCTTGCGAAGATTATGATACATCTTCGTATTTCCTGGATGTAATGTGTACTTAGTGGAGTGTGCTTCTGTCAAGATTAGCTTTCTCAACTCATTATCCTTAGGAACACATATACGGTTATTAAATCTCAAAATTCCATCGCTACCAATATTAAACTCCGAGGGCATGCCTAATTGGATCTCATCCATAGCCTCAATACATTGGGTATCCTCTCTCTGAGCAATCCAGATTCTATCCATCAAATTTGGCTTAATTCTCAAACTAGCCATCACCTCATTTTGCTCAAGAGGTGTAACACTTAAGCTGAGGCTTGCAAACTGTTCTAACAACTCATATTCTCTTACCATCATGTAAGACACCATACTCATATGCTTTCGGCTCAAAGCATTCGCCACTACATTGGCTTTCCCTGGGTGGTGCATGATCTCACAATCATAATCCTTAAGTAGCTCGAGCCATCTCCTTTGTCTCATATTCAACTCTCTTTGAGAGAACAACTATTTCAGACTTTTATGATCCGTAAAAATCTGAAATTTCTCACCGTATAAGTAATGCCTCCATATCTTTAGAGCAAATAGTACTACAGCTAACTCCAAATCATGAGTTGGGTAGTTCTTCTCATGGTCCTTTAGTTGTCTGGAACCATATGCTACTACCTTACCATGCTACATTAGTATACATCCCAAACCTTGCCCTGAGGCATCACTATATACTGCAATTCCTCCTGAACCACTAGGAATGGTGAGGATCAGTGCAGTCGTCAACCTGTGCTTCAACTCTTGGAAGCTACACTTACAGGCATCGTTCCACTCATACTTCACCTCTTTGCGCGTTAAGCGTCAATGGAGCAGCTACTCTCGAGAAACCCTCCATAAATCTTCGGTAATAGCCAGCTAAACCCAAGAAACTCCTAATCTCCATCACTGTCTTCGGTTTCTCCCATTGAACCACCGCTTCAATCTTCGATGGATTAACTGAGACCCCATCTTTACTGATTATGTGACCCAAGAAGGAGATATGATCTAGCCAGAAATCACACTTACTTAGCTTGGCATACAATCCTTGATCTCTAAGGGTTTCCAAAACTATCCTCAAGTGCTGCTCATGCTCTTCCTGAGACCTCGAGAACACCAAGATGTCATCGATGAAAACAATGACAAATTGGTCCAAGTATTGCTTGAACACGTCATTCATCAAGTTCATGAAGGTTGCGCGTGCATTGGTTAAACCAAACGGCATCACTAAAAACTTATAGTGACCATACCGTGTCCTGAATGCAGTCTTAGGGATATCTTCATTCCGAATCTTCAACTGATGATATCCCGATCTCAAGTCTATCTTGGAAAAGACTTGTGCACCCTTGAGCTGATCAAACAGATCATCTATCTTGGGAAGAGGATACGTATTCTTGATTGTCACCTTATTCAACCATCGGTAGTCTATACACAGTCTCATACTACCATATTTCTTTCGGACAAATAGCACAAGAGCACCCCAAGGGGATACGCTGGGTCATATGAATCCCTTGCCTAGTAACTCCTAAAGCTGCTTCTTCAATTCCTCTAATTCCACTAATGCCATCTAATAGGGAGAGCTCGAAATGGGCTCAGTCCCCGGCACCAAATCGATCGTAAACTCCACTTCCCTATCCGGAGGAAGTCCTAGAAGATCATCCGGAAACACCTCAGAAAATTCCTTAACTACCGAAATTTCATGAAGTACGGGACGTTTCTGATCTACGTCCACCACATATGCTATAAACCCTTCACATACAAACACATTCTCTATCAATTAATTTACGATTAATCAATTAAGAATCACACTTTTGCATTAATCATTTGTAAAATTTACAATATAGCTAATGGGAGAAGAGAAAATCACACTCTTAGCATGACAATCTATCGTCACATAGTTCTTAGATAACCAATCCATTCCTAATATAACATCAAATCCATACATATTCAATAGGATTAGGTCAGCTATTGATTCTCTTTTTCCTACCTGTAGCTTACAACTACGATACACTATGTTCGTCAACTGAGATTCCTTAAATGGAGTACTTATTTGTAGCAATTGTCCTAAATGTTCAGGCTCGACAATTAATCTCATAGCAACCCTAAGTGACATAAAAGAGTGCGTAGAGCCTGGATCAAACAATGCAAGGACACATGTATCATTAAGGTAAATCTTACCTTGAATCATCTTAGACGAAGCATCGGCGGACTCCTTATCAATGGCAAATACCCGACCCTGAGTCACAGTTGCCTTTCCTTTTTCTGTTGCTATGGCCTTACGCTGAGGCTGGGTGGTCTTAGGCTATGGTTGAGGGGTCTTCTCAGACTCTTCAGGCACCCTCTTATTTATCTTGGGACAAACTTTAATCCTATGTCCCTGGTCACCACACCAATAGCAAGCCCCACTCGCAAACCAGCAAGGCTGTGCTCCATGAAATTTCCCGCAATGCTCGCACCTTGGCATTGTACTCCTCGGTGAGCTAACGGTACTACCAGCTGGATGTTGGGATCTCTCATCACCTATCTTGATCCCGGTGGATCTAGGAGTTCCTATTGAGGCTCTGTCGTAAGGCCTATTCCTCCTAGATGGATATCTATAACTCGAGGCTCTCTCATCTGACTTTCGCTTCATAGGTTCTTTACCCTTATTCCTTGCCCGAAAATCGGCCTGATGAAACTTATAGTCCTGCTCACAGAGTTGAGCCTTACGGACTGCCTCTCCATATGTAGTGATATCCAATGGGTATAGCTTAGACCTGATGAAAGGTCTCAATCCTTCCATGAATCTGTAGGTCTTATGATCCTCTCTTCTCAACACTTCAGGATCAAATCTGCTCAGCGTAATGAACTTCGACTCGTATTGGCTAACCATCATGTTTCCTTTAGTCAAGTTCAGAAATTCAACCTGTAATCTCCTCTGAGAAGTACGTGGGACGTATTGTTCGTTAAAAGCTTCCACAAATCTATCCCATGTTACCTCTGGATGTTGGGCCTCTAATACTGTCTAAGTAGTCTGCCACCATGGTCTGCCTCATCCACTAGTAAATAAGCAGCCAATCCCACCTTCTCCTTCTCAGTACAAGCCATGTATCCGAATGACTTAGTGATCGCTTTCATCCAATTCTACGCAGCCACTGGATCACTATCCCCTTTAAACTTAGGAGGATCCAGCTTCTTAAAATCTTTAATCAAGATTACACTGCAGTAAGCTGTAGGATCCCACCTCTCATTAGCTAGGATTAGTGGGGGTTGTACCATAGGAGTAAGAGGTACAGTAGGTAGAGCTGTTGGTACACTCGTGGCCACGTTCGGGAAGTTCGACATGAACTGGGTGAACATCGCAGTCATGTTTTCCATATGTTTCTCCATTTTCGCTAGCCTCATATTCGGGCTATGCGGTGGAGATGGAGGAGAAGACTGTGGTGGGGGCGGTTCATCACGACCTCGTCCTCGTCCTTGTCTAGTACCCCTTCTTCGAGTACTCATGCTGTTAGGACCATGATCAAATAATCTGATTTAGTATAACCTTAAACAGTTATACTACTCAAAAGCAAGTAGACTAGTACAGTACATTAGGGAATTACTCTAATTCTAGCTTATTGACATCGACAAACTTCAGTCGAATAAGCTTTGATACCAATCTGTTACATCTTCGTCACTAACCAAATAACAACTAACTTCTACTTCAATTAACAAGTAAATTGACTAGTTTATCCGATGTCAATCTTCCTTACTCTTATGCTTTAGGCATTATTATCAAAGTATAACATTAGAGTTCACATGCATAAAATTTTTCATTTATACACATGTGTCACATACATCAAGATCTCAAATATTTACATGATCTAGTTCCCCAAATATACACAAGTGTGATACTGTACTGTACAATAGCCGAAGTACGGCCAACAGATTATACCTTCAGATGACTAATGGGAAGCGCGTCTCAAAGGTATATCAAAGAAACCCAAAAGATGCTCCTCTATCCGGAGCGGGAATTACTTCAAGTAATCTGTATGAAAAATGTTTGTAAAGGAGTGAGTTTACGCTCAATAAGAAACTTATGTAAAATAACGTACTATATCACTATATACAGTTTTCCTGCTTGGCTCTATAATGTCATGTAAAACCATTATAAAGTGTATGCCATATATATAGCTTTCGCAATTATCAAATACAAGTAAATCATGCTTTCAAATATTTTCACAGATCTCAAATCACGTGAAATCAAATATGTAATTACAAATAACTTCAAGTACTTTCAAATATGTGGGAGACAATTTATATCCAAGTAAATCATGCTTTCAAATAATTTCACGGATCATGCACCAAGTAACTCTCATAATGGATACCGCAAATATATCTCGTAAGGGATAATCCAAAAGAGATCCCATGAGGATACCACAAATATATCTTGTAAGGGATAATCCTGAGAGATATCAAATAATTGGCGTACCCACGTATGGGCCAGGGATCCTCCCTAAAGCCGAACAAGTAAGAGACTCATGGCCATTGTCTATAACCCACAGTGCTCACTAGTCAGGTGCTTTACTGCGGGTTTGAGGATCGGACTAGGGCTCCTCAGCCAAGATCAAGTACAAATAATGTGCATGCTCTTTCAAAAGATTCATAGTCTCCAAAACCTTATTCATATAGGCTTTAAACAAATACAAATATACTTTCTTAAAATAGGTTCTCAAAACCTCTCTTTCAAATAGGCAGTCGACTGGTCTTTATGGCAGTCGGCTGCTACACCACGTTTTGCCTTATTGAATTTCTTTCCCTTTTTGCAATTCAATTATTTTATTTTTCAAAATACAAATAAGGCAGTCGACTGGTCCCAAATAGCATTTGACCGGTTTTGAAACAGAATGTTTCTGGACAATTAGCAGTCGACTGGCCCCTTGGGCAGTCGGCTAGTTTTGAAACAGAATGCTTTCCAAATAAAAGAAGTCGACTGTCCCTTATAGCAGTCGATTGGTTTGAAATAGAGTCCTTTCTGGGAAAATGGCAGTCGACTGGCTTACATAGCAGTCGGCTGGTTTATCTCGATTTTCGAAAATCTCCGCTTTGGTTGTCTCTAGGCAGTCGGCTGCTCCTACCCTAATTGGTACTAGG
The DNA here is from genome assembly GCA_032173925.1 of Heritiera fomes. Taxonomy (NCBI): domain Eukaryota; kingdom Viridiplantae; phylum Streptophyta; class Magnoliopsida; order Malvales; family Malvaceae; genus Heritiera; species Heritiera fomes. The sequence continues at coordinate 17,505,738 of JAPDPM010000001.1, read as the reverse complement.
AGTAAGACCCAAATTGTCCCTTTTTCTTGCACTTAAAGCAGCTTTTGTTTCTCTCTAAATACACTTCAAATATATTTAAAACATGCGAACATAGCCTCCCTACATCTGTTACGTAAATTCCTTACCTCAAATAGTAATTAATCCATAAGCTTGGTGAAATCAACCTTTGTCCTTTTTAACTTCTTCAAGCTGTAAACACCATGACAATTAAAACTTAATAAACATACTCTACCAATTCTATACAACTCTAAACCATCAATAAACTCAACTAAAACCATTTCTTCTCTTACCTTTGCTATTCACCAACTTTCAAGATTTCTAGATCTCCTCAATCACTTGGATTCAGCCTTTCATATTAAAGGTATGGCTTAGACTATCGACAAAGATCATTTTCCGTTAATGAAGCTTAACGAATCAATAACATATGATGGTGGTTTGTGAAGGTGAGAAAAATGAACACTCAGAGGAAAAATGGAAGGAACGAGAGGGATGGGGGAATGGTGCTGCCTTGGGGTGAAGGGGATGATGATAATGAGTCATGGCTTTCATTTAATGCATGCTAATCCCCTTTCATCATCTCACCTTAGCCATTAATGCCTTGACCCTTTGACCATGTGACCATTTGACTATTCAATTGCCTTAATTCCTCTTAGATCCCATATCTCATTTATAAAATCATAAAAATCATATTTATTTATTCCATTGAATCTGAAATGCTTTACAAATATGAGAAAATTTACAGTAATTTGGGGATTTCATAATTCTTTATTTATATTTGTAAATGGCAAAGTTGAAAAAGAATTGATTGAATGTGATTGACACTATGGAGGAGATGGATGGACATGGATCTGTTTATCATGTTTTTTATTTTTAATATTGTTAAGACATGTTTTTCAGTATCTAGGTTTGTTAAAACAATTTATATTATGCTTGTTAAACTATTAATATGTAATGTTCAAATGATGTTGAAGACTTGATGGATTTGATGTGAATTTATTTGATGTTTGTTTAATATTTATTTCAAATTTTACTTTGTTTATTTACTAAAAATGAGATTTTAATATAAAATTTAATTTTTTTAATTTCTTATACGGGCCAGCCCATTTAAGCCCATTAGCCCTTGGGGTTGGATATGGACTTGCATTTTTACATCAATTTAATCAAAAGGATTTTTTGGCCCGGCCCATTTTGACCGTGCTAGTTGTGTTTGCCATTCTCTTTCAACACTTGATTTTTTAGTAAGCCACGTCAATTTATTTTTTAACGTAAAAATTGCAACTAAACACAAACTAACAAAATAATCTTCCTTATAGTTTAACTGTCCCATTCAAAAGACTTGTAATTGCAAGTTATTAGTTTTTGATTGAAAAAACTAGATAACGTGACTTACTACATGTACGAGTGTTTGAGACAAATGACAGACACAATAGCCTTAGCATTCATCAAAATTATATTGAAGAACAATGATGAATAGGCTTAAAAGCCTTTAGAAAATAGTAGCAAGTATGTGAAATACAATGATAGTTATGGGCTTTGTCTTTTTCAATTGTTTTGATTTGTTTTTTAAATAGAGAGATGACATAAAACTTGATATAAAACTAAGAATCAAGGTTTGAACAATTCAAAAACATTGGAGATATATGAAAGCTGAAATATGGTTCTAAAATCAGATAGTTGTCAGAAATTATTAGATGATTAAGTCGAAAACGAACCAAATTAATAAACTTGATCTTATTTAAATATTAATGGGAGCATGATTTTAATGAATTAGTAATTAAACCGACTAATGCTGTGACACAATAGAAAACAACTGTGACATCCTCGTCACTACCCAAATAGCAACTAACTTTTTACTTCACATGCCATTTAACTAGACTTGTTTATCAATGTCATCCTTTCTTTCTTCTTATACGTCATGCTTTATTTCTTATAGCACGATATCCAATTTGCATGAATAAAATTTCTTATATGTATATACACATGCGTCACATACATCAGGATCTCACATAACTTACATATCCTATATCCCCAAACTTCCTAATATACATTAATGAAATGTTGTACTGTACAATAGTCTGAAGCACATAATATATGAGTATACCTTCAATAGTTCTTGGGAAGCATATCTCGAAGGTACACTATAAGGTCTCAAAAGTAAGCTCCTCTATTTGGAGTGGAATTCACTTCAGGTAATCTGTAAAAAAAAAGTTCGTAAAAAGGTGAGTTTACGCTCAGTAAGAAATAAATGTAAAAGAGCGTACTATGCCACTATATGCAGTTTTCCTGCTTGGCTCTATAATGTCATGTAAAATCATTATAAAACATGTATCATATAATTTCTTCAAATATCATATACACCTAATATCAAATAGGTCAAATACTCTCAATTTCCTTTAATTCACTTGAAATCACATTTACAAATACAATTAACTTCAATTTCAAATAACTTCAAATACTTTCAAATACTTTCTTACGAAATCACTTGCAAATATTCAAATAACTCAAATATATTCATATACTTCAAATGCTTTCATATGTATCAATTCACTTGAAATTGAACATACAAATAACCTTCAAAATACTTATGGAGACATTTGACACCCAATAAAATCATGCACCAAATAAATCCCGTAAGGGATGCACATATAAAGTGGCGTACCCATGCATGGGCCAGGGATCCTCCCCTAGGCCAAAACATAAGAGACATATGGCCATTGTCTATAGACCACAGTGAACACTAGTCAGGTGACATTTGTGGCGACCAAGGCCTGACTTATGGTTTCTCAGCCCAAATACACATAACACATAATCTTAGGGACTTGATCAGAGTCCCTTCAACATATATCGATAGTGCATGATCATTAAGTGGTTCATTGTCTCAAAACATTAGGTAGCAAAACTACTTCTTAGAAAACCATTGCCTTCCAATAAACCTTCTTATATACTTTAATGATAATTTAAATACATTTATATAAGTAAATATAAAATTATTATTTTCAAGAGGGGCAGTTGATTGCTATTTTAGGGCAGTCGACTGCTATAGCATAAATAAATTTTATAAATTTATTTTCTTTTTCCATTTAAATTATTTAAAAATTCCAAATATACTTAAGGCAGTCGACTGGTCAAATAGGGCAGTCGACTGGTCCACAAACAGAAACTTTTTCGAGAAAATGCAGTCGGCTGGCTCTTTGGCGGTCGACTGGTTTGCAAACAGAATGCTTCTGAAAAAATGGCAGTCGACTGCTATATAGGGCAGTTGGCTGCTTTAAATCGGTTTCGGAAAAAGTTACGTCACGACTGTCTCTGAGCAGTCAGCTGTTATTTACAGCAGTCGGCTGCCCCTAGCCAAATCGTACTGTGCGAAAAACCGAGATTTTAAACCTTCCTGCACTTAAAACATCTTTTGTTTCAAACCAAATATACAACCAAAAAGGAACATAGTCTCCCTACGTTCGTTACACATATTCCTTACCCTCGATTCACTTCGAATATGCAAATCCCTTGGTTGCACCAATTCTTGCCTTTTACTTCCTCAAAGTTGCATAATTCATAACAAATCAAACCTTTAAGAAACCTTTATAACTATACTCTACCAACTCAACTTAACTCCAAACCATAGATAGAATTGAGAAAATCAACTTCTATCCTTACCTTTGTTATTCATCAAAATTTCAGAATTTCAGATCTCTTCACTTCCTTGGATTCAATCCACCAAACTTCAGATATAGCTTAAACTAGTGATGAGGAGTATTTTTAGTTAAATAAGCTTAGCGATTTGATGAAAGGAGATGATGGTTTGTCAAGGCAACTATGGAGGAAACTTAAGGAATTCTGGAAATGAAGGAAAGGCAACGAAAGGGAGGGCTGGGAGTGTTGCTGCCGATTGGTGATGGCTAAATATGGTGACTCATGCCATTTCATTTAATGCCATCCTTATCCCATAATCATCTCATCTCAGCCATGCTTCCTTTTTTACTATGCTTTTGACCTTTCTTTGACCATTTAATTCCTTTTTCTTCCATTCATATCAGCCACATCTCAATTAACTAACTAAAAATTCTGATATCTATTTTATCATCCAATTAAATCATTTCCTCTTAGCCCTTAACCTTTTGGCTCTTTAACTCTTTGACCATCATTATTTGACCATTCATTTAATTGGTTTCTTTTCTTCCATATAACACTTGGCTTTAATTGCACTTAATTTTCTGATATTAATTCTTTTCTCATACTTTAAATATTTTCCTGATATCAAAATAAATTCTTTGACTAATTGACTATTAATTTCATTATTCCTTCATATGTCTCATACATCAGAACTTTACATTTATTTAATTATTTCAGCTAGAATTCTTCACAACTATAAGAAAATTACATGAAATTAGGGGATTTCACATTCTCCCCACCTTAGAGAATTTGGTCCTCCAAATTCAAATCAAGTTATGTATTAAACAGTTTCGGGTACTTCTCTTTCATTAAGCTCTCTAGCTTCTATGTAGTTTCTTTTATACGGTGATACTGCCAGGGAACTTTAACTAAATGAATCACCTTAGACCTCAACACCTTATATTTTCTGTCCAAAATCTGAACCGGCTTCTCCATATAGCTCATACCTTCCCAAATCTCTAATGGTTCTTATTCAATGACATGAGATGGATCTAGATTATACTTTCAAAGCATAGATACATTAAAAACATTGTGTACTCCTAATAACTCTAGAGGTAATGCCAACCTATAGGTAACATCTCTCCCTTGGTCCAAGACCTCAAATGATCCAATGTAATAAGGATTAAGCTTACCTCTTTGGCCAAATCTCATAATTCCTTTGGATGGAGAATTTTCACAAACACTGAATCCCCAACCAAAAATTCAAGTGGTCTTCGTTGAACATTTATATAACTCTTTTGTCAATTCTGAGCTGTCTCAAATCTTTGACAAATTAGTCTAACATCCTCAGAGACTTGCTCGACTAAATTTGGAACTAATAATTCGTGCTCGTCTACTTCGTCCTACCAAATCGGAAATTGACACTTTCCATCATATAATAGTTCATATAGTGTCATCCCGATACTTACATGATAGCTATTGTTATAAGCAAACTTAGTCAATGGCAGATGGTCGTCCTATGAGCTCGTTAAAATCCATAGCACCAGCTCTCCACATGTCCTCGAGCGTCTGAATGGTGCGCTCGGGCTAACCGTCAGTCTGCGGATGAAAAGCTGTGCTAAAGTTTAGTTAAGATCCCATGGCTTCTTGGAATTCCCAAAAATGAGAAGTAAACCTGGAATCTCTATCAAGTGAAATGCTCACTAGAACTCCATATAGTTTAACAACTTCTTTTACATACAATTCTGCCAAAGCACTAAGTGTGTCCGTAGACTTCATAGTTAGGAAGTGAGCTGACTTCATAAATCTATTCATCAATTCTGACTTAATCATTATGCTAGTCATCATTCCCAATTTACCTTGAAGGCAAAACATTTAGCTTAAGGCTTGTGATTTACTCAAGTAATTCATACTCTTTATCATCATATAAACCATTATTCCCTTCATACTTTCGGTTTAGAGCATGCGCCACTACAATGGCTCTCCCTAAGTGATATAAAATCTCACCTTCATAATCCTTTAGAAACTTGAACTATTCCTTCGGTCTCATATTCAATTCTCTTTACGAGAATTAGTACTTCAAACAATTATGGTCTGTACAAATCTGAAATTTTTTACCATACAAATAATGCCTCTAAGTTTTCATATGATAATCGCACTTGTATTTCATGCCATAATCAACGATATTTATCATTAACAATTTCCAAACGAAACTTCTCTTCTATCTCAATCAGAATTATAGCCGTAATTTATTCATAATGGCTATCTATAAATTTTTTTTTATAACATCAAATACGCCAAATGAACAAACGTCCTCATTTCCTTATGGTACTCTAGGGATCAATTAGGAAGGATACTATAGTCGGCTAGGGATCCGGATGGAGTAAGGAGGTACTTTGAAATACCTGTCTTGTTCCGAAACCTAGAAGCGACTATAGGGAATAAATACCGTTGTTGAGACAACTTATCTTTCATATTAATTCATATTCTTTTCAGAGTAATGCTTTCATAGAATAAAACATTTAAGTAAAATCGACTAATAAAAGTCAATCATCATTCTCATTTAAACTCCTTTCACATATCACTATATACATCATAAAACTTCATACCAATAAGTACTTTAGAATTCCAACTATCGTTTCTTGTCGATTATTGTATTTCATTAAGTTCAGGACTTCTCTTTTCTACGTCCACGACATAAGTTAAAATCCTTCACAAAATCATACTTACTTTCTATTAACTTCATTTACAATAAGTCAGATAATGCAATATGCTTTTACATTATACATCTTCAACATTTACACCATAGTTAACAAGTGTCTTTCCCTTCTCTTCAGCTGTGGCCTTACACTGGGGTTGGGTAGTCTCTTCCGATTCCTCGGGCACCCTTTAATTCATCTTAGGACAATTCTTAATCATATGTCCATGTTTACCACACCAATAACAAGCCCCAGTAATCCTGCGGCATGCTTGTAACCCATGAAATTTCCCGCAATGTTCACACCTTCGTCTTGTACTCTTAAATTAGCTAGCGGTACTACTAGCTAAGTGTTGGGATCTCTCATCATCTAGTTTGATCCCGGTGGTTCTAGGAGTCCTTGTACCATAGTCATCATAACTCCAAATTTAATATATTTCCATATAACCATTTAATTAGAATAATCATCATTTTCTTATACTTTACTTGCTTACCTATTGAGGCTCTTTCATATGGCCTACCTCTCTTAGATGGATATCTATCACTAGAGGCTTTCCTTTCTGACTTCCGCTTTATCGGTCCTTTGCCTTTTCCTTTGGCTCGAAAATCATCATGATGAAGCTCATAGTCCTGCTCGCACAACTGAGCCTTACGGACTGTCTCATTATAAGTAGTGATACCCATAGTATACAACTTAGATCTAATAGGAGACTTCAGTCCCTCTATAAATCGGTAAATCTTATCTCCTTCACTCCTGAGGGTCTCTAAGTCAAATCCGCTTAAAGAAATGAACTTCGACTCATTGATAAACTGACATTATCCCCTGAATCAAGTTCAGAAGCTCAATCTTCAACCTAGTTTGATCGGTGTGTGGGATGTACTGTTCATTAAAGGCTTTTAAAAATTTCTCCCATGTAACTTCAGCATATTGAGCCTCCAAAATGGCTTTAGTGGACTGCCACCAATACTCTGCATCATCCACTAACAAGAAAGCAGCCAAACCCACCTTTTCTTTTTCAGAGCATGACATATACTCGAAAGATCTAGTGACCGCCTTCACCCAGTTCACTGCGGCTAACGTGTCCTTATCCCCCTTAAACTTAGGCGGATCCAACTTCTTGAATTCCTTAATTAAGGTCATGCTGCAATAAGTCGTGATCCCGCCTTTCAATAGTTGGGACTTGTGGGGGTAACTCTGTCTGTACTGGTGGGGGCTGTACTATTAGGGTATCCACTGGTGCACTAGTGGCCATGTTCGGGAAGTTCGCCATAAATTGCGTGAACATAATGACCATATTCTCCATATGCTTCTCCATTTTTGCTACCCTAGTGTTCGGGCTATGTGGTGGAGATGGAGAAGAAGACTGTGTTGGGGGTGGTTCTACATGACCTCTTCCCCTTCCTCTACCAATACCCCTTCTACCTGAGCTCATTCTATCGATAAAATCACAAAATTGATCTATTTAGCATAACTTTAACCAGTTATACTATGCATATGAACTCAGACAAGTACAGTACATTAGGGATATCTACTATTTCTAGCCTAATGACACCGACAAACATCAGTCTAAACTGCTCTGATACCAATCTGTGACATCCTTGTCACTGCTCAAATATCAACTAACTTTTTACTTCACATGCCATTTAACTAGACTTGTTTATCAATGTCATCCTTTCTTTCTTCTTATACGTCATGCTTTATTTCTTATAGCACGATATCCAATTTGCATGAATAAAATTTCTTATATGTATATACACATGCGTCACATACATCAGGATCTCACATAACTTACATATCTTATATCCCCAAACTTCCTAATATACATTAATGAAATGTTGTACTGTACAATAGTCTGAAGCACATAATATATGAGTATACCTTCAATAGTTATTGGGAAGCGTATCTCGAAGGTACACTATAAGGTCTCAAAAGTAAGCTCCTCTATTTGGAGCGGAATTCACTTCAGGTAATCTGTAAAAAAAAAAAGTTCGTAAAAGGGTGAGTTTACGCTCAGTAAGAAATAAATGTAAAAGAGCGTACTATGCCACTATATGCAGTTTTCCTGCTTGGCTCTATAATGTCATGTAAAATCATTATAAAACATGTATTATATAATTTCTTCAAATATCATATACACCTAATATCAAATAGGTCAAATACTCTCAATTTCCTTTAATTCACTTGAAATCACATTTACAAATACAATTAATTTCAATTTCAAATAACTTCAAATACTTTCAAATACTTTCTTACGAAATCACTTGCAAATATTCAAATAACTCAAATATATTCATATACTTCAAATACTTTCATATGTATCAATTCACTTGAAATTGAACATACAAATAACCTTCAAATACTTATGGAGACATTTGACACCCAATAAAATCATGCACCAAATAAATCCCGTAAGGGATGCACATATAAAGTGGCGTACCCACGCATGGGCCAGGGATCCTCCCCTAAGCCAAAACATAAGAGACATATGACCATTGTCTATAGACCACAGTGAACACTAGTCAGGTGACATCTGTGGCGACTGAGGCCTGACTTATGGTTCCTCAGCCCAAATACACATAACACATAATCTTAGGGACTTGATCAGAATCCCTTCAACACATATCGATAGTGCATGATCATTAAGTGGTTCATTGTCTCAAAACATTAGGTAGCAAAACTACTTCTTAGAAAACCATTGCCTTCCAATAAACCTTCTTATATACTTTAATGATAATTCAAATACATTTATATAAGTAAATATAAAATTATTATTTTCAAAAAGGGCAGTTGACTGCTATTTTAGGGCAGTCGACTGCTATAGCATAAATAAATTTTATAAATTTATTTTCTTTTTCCATTTAAATTATTTAAAAATTCCAAATATACTTAAGGTAGTCGACTGGTCAAATAGGGCAGTTGACTGGTCCGCAAACAGAAACTTTTTCGAGAAAATGCAGTCGGCTGGCTCTTTGGCGGTCGACTGGTTTGCAAACAGAATGCTTCTGGAAAAATGGCAGTCGACTGCTATATAGGGCAGTCGGCTGCTTTAAATCGGTTTCGAAAAAAGTTACGTCACGACTATCTCTGAGCAGTCAGCTGCTGTTTACAACAGTCGGCTGCCCTGAGCCAAATCGTACTGGGCGAAAAACCGAGATTTTAAACCTTCCTGCACTTAAAACAGCTTTTGTTTCAAACCACATATGCAACCAAAAAGGAACATAGTCTCCCTACGTCCGTTACACATATTCCTTACCTTCGATTCACTTCGAATATGCAAATCCCTTGGTTGCACCAATTCTTGCCTTTTACTTCCTCAAAGCTGCATAATTCATAACAAATCAAACCTTTAAGAAACCTTTATAACTATACTCTACCAACTCAACTTAACTCGAAACCATAGATAGAATTGAGAAAATCAACTTCTATCCTTACCTTTGTTATTCATCAAAATTTCAGAATTTCAGATCTCTTCACTTCCTTGGATTCAATCCACCAAACTTCAGATATAGCTTAAACTAGTGATGAGGAGTATTTTTAGTTAAATAAGCTTAGCGATTTGATGAAAGGAGATGATGGTTTGTCAAGGCAACTATGGAGGAAACTTAAGGAATTCTGGAAATGAAGGAAAGGCAACGAGAGGGAGGGCTGGGAGTGTTGCTCCCGATTGGTGATGGCTAAAGATGGTGACTCATGCCATTTCATTTAATGCCATCCTTATCCCATAATCATCTCATCTCAGCTATGCTTTCTTTTTGACTATGCTTTTGACCCTCCTTTGACCATTTAATTCCTTTTTCTTCCATTCATATCAGCCACATCTCAATTAACTAACTAAAAATTCTGATATCTATTTTATCATCCAATTAAATCATTTCCTCTTAGCCCTTAACCTTTTGGCTCTTTAACTTTTTGACCACCATTATTTGACCATTCATTTAATTGGTCTCTTTTCTTCCATATAACACTTGGCTTTAATTACACTTAATTTTCTGATATTAATTCTTTTCTCATACTTTAAATATTTTCCTGATATCAAAATAAATTCTTTGACTAATTGACTATCAATTTCATTATTCCTTCATATGTCTCATACATCATAACTTTACATTTATTTAATTATTTCAACTGGAATTCTTCGCAACTATAAGAAAATTACATGAAATTAGAGGATTTCACAACAACACAAAAAAAATATAAAAAATATATTTCGCATGTCGATGCGAATGATGAAACAATAATTTTTTACGTTTTATGTGTGTTTAACAAGAAACAAACACTGCAAAAATATAAAATTGCTAAAGAAAAATTCTAAATACAACCCTAATTTTACTCTTTACAACCCATTACTATACACAACTCAACCAAAAATATAAATTTCCCTTTATAGCCACTAAAACCCAAATTAAATTTCTATTTAATTCTTCAAAATTTCAACCTAAAATTTTCATATCCACTTTGCCGACAACTCAAAATCACTACTGGATTTCTAAATTTTCACTGAAACCCACTTCGAAAACCACCAAACTTTCACACCTACATCTTCTCTTAAACTAAGGGAACACCCTAGATTTTTTTTTTAATTTTTTTCTAAAATTTAAAGGAGAAACATGAATATTTTCAAATCCACTTCTTCTCTTATAACTCAAACTCACTATCGAATTTCAAAATTTTTACTAGAAATCACTTTGAAAACTACCAATCTTCTTCTCTTACAACTGAAGGGAAGTTTCAAATTGTTTTTTCTTTAATTTTTTTTAAATTGCAAATCTGGAGTTCTAAGAACCCTAGATTCGCGAGGCCTTAACTTCCACGAGGCACATGAAGTTAACTTTCGTAAGGCCATCAACATCACAAATCTAGGTTCCACGAGGCTATCAGCCCCGTGAATCTAAGGGTTCTTAGAACCCATATCTGCAACTAAAAAAAAGGAAAAAACAAAAATATTTTCAAATCCACTTCTTCTTATACAACTCAAACTCATTACTGAATTTCTAAATTTTCACCAGAAATCATTTTGAAAACCATCAAACTTTAACAATTGATTTCTTATTTTACAATTGAAACTATGTTCTAGATTGTCTTTTTCTTTAAATTTTTTAAAAATAATAATAATAATAATAATAATAATAATAATAATATTATTATTATTATTATTATTATTATTATTATTATTATTATTATTATTATTATTATTATTATTATTACCTCCCATTGTACAAATACCAAATGAATTTTCGGAAATGAAGAGTTTATCTTGCATTGTGTTTCAGGAAATGATTTCCTCAAATCCCATTATATTTTCGAAAATGCATTTTAAGAAACCTAAATATCGTGGAAAAAATGATGTTTTGCGGACATTTTTATTACCAGTTTGGGCATTTCTTCTTCTTCCATGCTATCTGAGTATAGGAATGTAAACCGGTATGATGAAGGCTCTAATGATGATGATGATGATGATTGACACAATGTGAAACATATCATATTAGTTAAAAGTCTGTCCCACTGTTAGACTATTGAAGATTATAGTTTCTTCCCAATGTTCAAATCAGAGAAACCTGGGAGCAATGCCATGAAAATGTAGTTTCTATTATTTCTTAAGGGGAATATAAAAGTTTTCATGGTTGGGTTTTGGCTTTTAGAAGAACAAATTTTACAAGTGAAAGACAAGAAAGTGTCGATAAACTCTCCGAAATTGAAGTTGTTTGTTAGAATTTAGCATTGCATATTCAATGCTTGTTATTATTAGTTCTTTGTTTTGTTGTTCGAAGTGCTATTTTCTTGTAAGAAAAACTTACTGACCTCCAATTATGTTTTTTATTTCACTATGATTATTCGATTAAATCCTTAATTCGGCTACATAAATCGTTAATTTATTATTTTTTCTGCATTTATTTAATTTGAAGTCAAAATAGGTTTCCCGCAGCTGGCCTTAAATGCGGCTTTTCTTTCTTCCCAGTTAATAAAATGAAATTTTTATTACAATACAATAATTTAATAATTTTTAATGAGATAAAATATAAGTTTTTATATGATATTGTCGTTTAAAAAAAATAAAATGAAAATAAGAAAAATACGGGGAAAGTAGACAAAAAAAATGCTCTGAGTCAGTTACTAGGTTTCGAAATGTTTTTTTGCAGTTTTTGTCAGTTATCATAGTCTGAGAATTCAGTTACAACCGTGCTCCGCTAGTAACTTCAAACTTGTGCGGTTGTTTTAGCCTATAGTCTGTCTGTTCTTTCTCATGTCCTACCTATATTCTACTCTCACAATCTCACTTTCCTATCCATTTTCTTTCCCTTGCTGCATCTATCATTCGTTGTTTTCTCTAATATCTTTTTGTTAATTTAACGACGAATCACATGGAATCCATTATGCTTGGAGACTTGAACAACATGAACCTTACGGAGGAAGAGGGTATTACGCTGGCCATACCCAATGCCATTCTCACTGATTCTAATATGGAGGGAGAACTCTATTTGGTTGGATCTCTTCTTACTCAGTGTCCTTTTAATTATGAGGCCATGTTTGCTATTTTTGAAAAGATTTGGAGACCGTCCAAAGGGGTCATTTGCAGGGTTCTTGATAAGAATGTCTTTCTCATCCAATTCTTTGCCAGAGGAGACCAAATCAGGGTTTTGGAGGGTAGCCCCTGGACTTTTGAACGCTGTCCTTTACTATTGCAGAGGTATGATGGTTCAAAAAGACATAAAGACTATATGTTCGAGCATTTAGCTATGTGGGTGCGTGTATATGACATTCCTCTTTCCATGATGCGCAAAGAAGTAGGGGAACTTATTGCTGCTCGCCTGGGGTTGTTACTTGATCTAGATTTATGAATGATTTTGGTAGTTGGGGACGCTTTATGCGTATGAGAGTTGAACTGGATATTACAACGCCATTGTTAAGGGGGCTTTTTGTTACTGATAGCCTAACAAAAGAAAAACATTTTGCCAAGTTTAAGCAGGAAAGATTGCCCAAATTCTGCTTTGCTTGTGGTATCATGGGACATGTTGATAAAGGTTGTTCCCTTTAGACAGATCTTTGCCGTAACACACAAGCCCTTATGGAATTTGGCTTTGTGCATCACCACTAACCAAGAGATACCATACTAAACCTTCCCTGCATGCTCCAAAATCTGTGCCCAAATTATCATACCCTATTCACCAAGCTGTCAACTCCACACCCGTGCATAGTTCAATCTCCCGTAAACTAACCTTTACCCCTCCACATACCTCAATCAACATTCCTACAGATTCTGAAACCATTAACCCAACCATTCTGACGACACAACCACTGATCACATCTGACATTAAGACCTTGCCCCAAACTACCTCATGTCTAGTCAATTCCTCCACTAGTGTAATAAATTCACTTACTAACCCTTCACCTATTCAGATTTCCTCGGACTCTTTGGTATGACGCGTAAAGCCTATGATGCGACATTCCATGCATCTTCTTTTGTTTCTGAGTCTACTATGCCTTTCATGAGTAAACGAATCAAAACCAGGCATTCTTGTCACTTTGTGCAAGAAGCTGTTGAAACATGGTTTACTGCGGAAGAGATCCCCTCGATGACCATGACAAGAGTCCAATTTGTTGCAAACATTATGGAAGTTAAAACTGATTCTCCTTCACGGGCGGAGGCAGAGCCAACTCTGCTCTGCCGATCATTATGAATCTTTTATGCCTTAACTGTCGTGATTTGGGAGGTCTACGAGCAGTTATGGGCCTTAAAAACCTTTTAAACAAATAGAAGCCATCCTTAGTGTTTCTTTCAGAGACAAGATTGTGGTCTGCTAAGGGGCAACGTTTGAAACTGACTTGTGGCTTTTCTTCTATTTTTTGTGTCTGTAGTGCTAGACAAAGTGGTGGGCTGATATTGATGTGGAATGATGACATACTGGTTGATCTACAGAGTTTTTCAAAGAACCATATAGATTTTGTGGTGGATGAGGTCTCTATTGGGGTTAAATGGCAATTTACGGGATTTTATGGTGACCTAGAAACACAAATGAGGTTCAAAAGTTGGGAGTTACTCAGGAGACTAATCAGACTTTCGACTTTACCATGGCTGTGTGGTTTAATGAAATTCTCTATCATTTTCAGAACTTTAGTCGTCTACAAAGAAACAATAACCAAATGGTTTCTTTCCATGAAACAGTGGCAGCATGTGGCCTACATGACTTAGGTTACTCAGGACCTCAGTTCACATGGTGGAATATTAGAGATGGTGATGCTACAGTAAAATTAAGGCTGGATCGGTTCTTCAGTACTGATCCATGGAGATCATTATTCCTACTTTCCGAGTCTCAAATCTCCCTGCTACATTCTCTGATCACAATCCTATTCTAATCTCAACTCAGAATCGGGTTATTGCTTCAACTCCGTTTAGGTGTAGACGATTCCGTTTTGAAGAAATGTGGCTTCGATCTCCAGAATGCGAGCACCAGGTTACTACATCATGGTCTGAAATACCAACCTCATCTCCTCAAACTCTACTCTTCAAGCTGAAGCATACCAGCAATAGTCTTTCTCGGTAGAATAAAAACTCTTTGGGTCATGTCCGGCGTCAAATTGAACACCTTCAGAAGAACTCTTATGTTGCCAAATGCAATCTATTTCTGATCAATCATTGGTTGAGGAAAAAAGGCTTAAGAAAGAGTTGTTGGAGTTCTTGGAGAGGGAAGAAACCCTTTAGCGTCAAAGATCTAGAGTCTCTTGGCTGCAATATGGAGACAAAAACTCAAAATTCTTTCATGCTAAAGCTTCTGCCTGCAGGAGAACGAATTCAGTTTCCAAATTGCAAGATGCTCAAGGTGTTTGGCATGATACTGAGGAGGCCATTGGTAGGATAGCAGTTGATTACTTCAACCTTTTATTTCAACCTAACACAGATTTGGCCATGGAAGGCATCCAGAAACCATGAACCATTTCTGTCTTATTAGTTTGTGTAATGTCTTATACAAACTAATCGCAAAAACCTTAGCCAACAGATTGAAGATACTTCTGCCTTTTGTGGTATCTGAAAATCAAAGTGCATTCATTCCCGGACATCTGATTTCTGACAACTTCTTGATTGCTTATGAGTTACTACATACTATCAAGAACCATAGAGGTACTAACCAAGGTTTCTGTGCTCTGAAATTGGATATGTGCAAAGCTTACGACAAAGTTGAATGGTCTTTTTTGGAAGCTTTAATGAAGAAGTTGGGGTTTGCAAATAGATGGGTGGAGTTGACTATGAGTTGTGTGACTTCAGTCTCTTTCTCAATAATCTTGAATGGGAAAACGTTTGGCTATTTTCATCCTACCAGAGGCCTTAGGCAAGGAGATCCATTATCTCCATACCTAGTCATGCTATGTGCTGAAGGACTGACCATGGCTTTGAATGTTGCTCAGTTGAACGGAGAGGTTACTAGTATCAAAGTTGGCCACACTGCTCCTTCCATAAATTCTTTGTTTTTTGCTGACGACTCTATGCTTTTTCTCAGAGCCAATTTACAGGAAGTTCAAAAAGTTAAAGCTCTTCTCCACAGCTATGAGAAAGCATCCGGGGAACAAGTGAATTTCTCAAAGTCTAGTCTCTTTATTTGTAAATCCACCCCAACAAGCATTTTTTTTTTGATAAGCAAAAGATTTATTGATATGAAAGTGGCCCTGGGATAAGGTGGTCTCCAGGTTTGCCATTACATACGGATTGCAAATAACCCCGAATACGAGCCTACATCAAAAAGAAACAAAGAGACAGCATACATCAAAAAGAAACAGCAAATCAAACAAAGGCTGAAACAAACAGGGTATTGCCACCAGGCCATGAAAAAGTCAGTTCTAGCTACCCCAGCTTTTGCCAAGGCATTAGCGAAACTATTTGCCTCTCTGAAAACTTTAGAAAAGAATGCTGATCCTATTGACTGAACCAGAGCATCAATTTCACAGAAAGTAGACCATAGATTCCATGGACGCTTGGAGGGATTCTTGCACCATGAGATAGCAACTTCAGAGTCTGACTCTACAATCAAAGGTGAGTCCTGTTTTGCTTCATTGAACAAGTATAGCATGGCGAAGGAATAGAGATGTGTGTGGCTGCTTGGGTAGCGGAGCTGATTTGCAATTGCATTGAGGACGAGGTAGTGGCCTAAGGCATCCAGCTCCATAATCAGCGTTTGGAAAAGGTCTGACACATGACTCAACTGATACAATTCCTTTGGGTCATTGCAAGTCCTCTGTTGTTCAAGGGCAGGCATGTTCTTTTTCGATAATTGCTGGATGGTCTGCATTCCAACATACAGGACGAGGGAGTTTATAAACAGCCCATCGTATCGGATTCCAGCTTGTGCTGCTGCCCCATTTTGTGGCAGTAGTAATTTCTCTTTCAGCTCCGATAAGAATGAAGACCCCTACTGTCTTGTCTTAAGATACTCATCTACATCATATTTCATCTGCTCAGCTTCTAGAGCAGCATCAACCTCGAGAATATATGTGGAGCTATGTGAACATCAGGCAATAAATCAATCTTTAAGTTTGGTGTAGAAGGGTTAGGTAGCTGCTTGTTGCCTGGAAAGGCACTAAGGAAAATATTTCGCATCTGAATGCAGCTGGTTGGAATTACATCACAGGAGCTGAAGTGAAAATTACACAGAAACTCTGGGAAATCATGCAGCAATACAAGCAGAAACTTTAAAGTGCCTTGATATAGAAGACCGATCGGCAAAGTTTAAACGAAGCAAATCAACCAGTAGAAGCTGCGCATAAACCCAACCTTTTGGAGCATTGATTGTGGGCAAATTTACCATGAAGCAATGAGTAATCAACGCAAGCCATGCAAAGAAAAGAAATTTTTATCCCACACCAGTAGTAAACCTCCTGAGAGACCTTTTGAGGCTGCAAAAAGCCAATCAAATTGTTACCCCACCAAAATCTTGAGATAAACTGATCAGACACTGTTTTCAATTTTGTTTCTTGAAGAAGCATCATCTCAACATTATTTTCATGCAAAATTCTCCTGAGGACTCCGATTTTAACATTACTTCCCAGACCTCTAATGTTCCACGTAAGGATTCTCATGATGCACAAGGGAACAAAACACCAATAAAGCTGGAGGGTTAGTCCCTCTCCTCTAGCATACAGAGGCTTTCAATGACTTGTTTATCACAAAGATTAGACTGGAATCCCATCATCTTGCCCACTTCCCAGGTTTCACGGGCCTTTTTCTCTAAAGCTTTCTTACGATTTATGAAGTCCCCATCAGATAGTGATTCATTAGCTGGTTTTGATAGTTTCAGCTCGCCCTTTCTTAGCAGCTTCTTTTTTTGAGTTTTGATTTTTTTCTTCCCTTTTTTAGTGGTTTTGATAAACAGTGTGTTATCCACTTCCTCAAGAGATTTGAATTTACGAGAGCTACGGATGGAAAATTTACCTTTTTTGGTTATTAGTGCTCTATAGCCAGCTAGAGTTTCGTTGGAACTGCAATTCTCGATATCATCAGCTTCTGTATCTTCAGGCTCCCTTTGGTTTTCAACTTCCTTGTCAGATTGAAAAACCGTAGGTTGTGTGTCAACAATCTCTTTGCCTCTGTCTATTGTACTTGGAGAATCCTCCTTATTGGATGGATCCGTCAGCCTTTGACCTTTTGTTATTCTATCATCTGCAGAGTTGGTATCTGCTACTGTGTCAGGGACCATTTCCTCACCGTCTTGGACAAGGAAGATATCAAGGCCTGTTTCAACTCCTGGCATAATGGTAAGGGGCGATGTACTTGATGTGGAGTTGGATGTGACCAGGCAAGCATTTGGTTTCTCGGGGGATGAAAGTGAGTGGTGGTTGACAGAGGTGCCACAGATCATTGGATCTTTACTCAGGCTTGGTGGAGGAGTCTCGAGATCTGCGTCATCATCTTCTTCAGAGGAGCTCATGAGAGGTTTAGCAATGGTGTTTGAAGTACTGGCTTTTGATGAGGTACAACAGCAGTGGAATAGAGAGACCATATCCGAGCCAACTTCAGAAACACGCACCTTGAAGGATTTGTTTCCGCATTCCAGGTTGATGACTTCTTCAATTTTCTCCATTTGGTCTGTCATAACAAGAACCGCTCCCTTGCTAAAATCATTGAATTTGAGAGTTGAACCATCCATAGATAGCAGATCACCCCAAATGTTTGCGATGCTTTTGAATGTACCGTAAGACCATGCATGTAATGGGACTCCATATATCGTGAGCCAAGTAGTTCTGTATTTAAATTCCAAATTTTCTGACCACTGGAAAATATCAACAAACCATTCTTTTAGCCAAGACCAACCAAGCTTCTCCATCGTGAGCTTTGTTTCCTCCTCCTCGAAAGATATTATGAATTGTCTACCTGAGATTTTTCGGACTGAGACATCAAAGACACCTTGTATTTTGAAATTCTCCATTAGGGTATGTGGCTCATAGAAGTCTCTGGCTATCCCAATCACACATTTCTCCAGGTTGTGGATTAGATCATCCTCAACTACACCTTTACATGACTTTGTTTGAGGGGACTGGGTTTGATAGGCTTGCGTTGTAACAAGATTCTCCTGGGGGTTTTCATTTAACAAAGCTTGCTTGAAGGATCTTCTGTGGTTGTCATTACCGGCAGGCTTTAGGATGTCTACTGATTGACCATGAACGTTCACCTTTTTCCAGTAGGCACACCTGGCATTGAACTTAGCCATATTAACAGTCATTCTATAGTCCATGAACCAAGCACCATTCAATTTTTCTGTTGCATTATTTGCTTCCTTGAGGCTTGCATACCGAACGAACCCGTATTTCTTTCCTGATTGACTCCTTCTTTGTGGGATGAAGACGTCAACAACCCTTCCATGATGTTGGAAGATTTGCTTCAACCATCTCCAGTGAATCTGAGGGGAAATGTTGTTTACAAAGACGGAGTAAACTTGGGGAGGTGAGGAGAGAGGAAGGGACATTTTTAAAACTCCCCAACAAGCATTATGTCTCAGATTACTTCGGCTCTTGGGGTGCAAGTGGTGGCTAATATTGAAAGATACCTAGGTCTCCCAACGGTGACTGGGAGATTGAAGAAACGAACTTTTGAGATTATCAAAGATCGGATATGGAAGAAATTGATGGAGTGGAAAGAGAGATTTCTCTCTCAAGCTGGGAAAGAAATCTTGATTAAAGCTGTTGTCCAGGCCATTCCAACTTACATGATGTCGGTATTCAAACTTCCTTACTCTTTTTGTACTAATCCGAACATGTTAATTTGTAGATTTTGGTGGCAACATGGTGATAACACACATGGATTACATTGGTTGAGTTCGGAAAAGCTGTGTTTTGCCAAAATCAGCTAGTTGGTTGGTGTCTGGCATCTTTTAATTTGTCACTACTAGCGAAACAGGAGTGGCGCCTGTAAAAAAATTGAGATTCACTTTATGCTAGAGTGCTGAAGGCACGGGATTTCAGATCTTGTTCATTTATGGATGCACAAGTGAGAAGCAATTCTTCATTCATTTGGAAGAGTATTTGTGAAGGAAGAAGAGTGTTAAAGTTGGGGTTCAATGGTGTATTGGAGATGGTAATTTTGTTTTGGTTTGGAAGGACCCCTGGATCTCGAGACCATGGAAATTTCAACCGGTCTCTTCTTCTGTTGCTATGCCAGAGTTGTTGGCTTCTGCTTTGAATGATAGGATATTGGGTAACTGGGATAGGCGTTTGTTGCAACAATTTTTCTCTGAGGTGGATGTGCAAGAGATTCTGAAAATTCCACTACTGGGCTTGAACACTAAAGATTTACTAATTTGGCATCACTCTCAATGTGGTCAATATAGTGTGAAATCTGGTTACTTGACATTGATGCAATATAACAAAAGTATGGGATCTCATACCAACTATTTAGGACATCTTACAAGTGAAAGCTCAAGTAATACCACTGTTGCTTCTGTTTGGAAGAATATCTGGAATATGGCTGTTCCTAGTAAAGTAAGAATGCTACTTTGGAGATGTTGTAGATCAATAATTCCCACAATGTTTCATCTTCATTAGAAAAGTGTTGCTCCGCATCCAACGTGTCCTCCTTGTGGCCAACACCAAGAAACTGTTAAAGTATGTCCTACGATTAATTGGATTTGGATTAAGTAATTTTAAAAGGCCCAAAAGACTCAATATAGTTGGACTAAGGCTAAGGCCTTTTTAGGGTTTTGTTAAGAGGCACTATAAAAACACCATTAAGTTTAAAAGTTAGACATAAGAAGAGAATATTTTTATAGCCGTTCTGCCTCTTAGAGCTAGCACTTTCAAAAAACAATTCCCTTTCTCCTCCCTTTACTTCTGATCACATCTTGTCGCAGGCAAAGGTCTTGCTTTGCGTCCTACTCTTGTGGATACCGTTAGAGGGCTTCTCTCAACTAGGAGTCTTGAGTTAACGATAAATCAAGGGCTATTCGTGGATTGCCATATTCAGAAGTCGAACATTCCTACACGAGTACACCAAAAAGGTTAGTTTTATCCCGAAATTAATCTTGTTGCATGATCCTGGTGATTTTGGTTTTGTTGATTTTTAATTCGCTGCTTATTTTCGTGTATGACATGATAAACCGAGACAACGAAACCTTACAGTGGTATCTAAGCCAGTGTGCAAACGGCTTTCGGGACAGCGAATTCGATTCGTGGTGATGCTGACAATTATAGATTTAAAAAAAAAACCTATAGTCAATCTTGTAGTTGCCACCCTTGCAAAAAAAAAATTTAATACTTGTTATTATTTTATTTAAAATATATAAAATAAATTAAGATAAAAGTTATCATGATAAGAATTTTAAATTAAATATATTTTAAAGAAAGACATTTTTAAAAAAAAATAAAATTGGATAAGAGTTATCCAGTAGTTTTTGAGATTTTAATAAGATTAAAATTTCAAAAACATTATCTTGATAAAATTGTTTTAAAATAAAATATATCCTTTATTAAATTGGATAAGAGTTATCCAATAGTTTTGAGATTTTAATAAGATTAAATTTTCAAAAACATTATCTTGATAAAATTGTTTTAAAATAATATATATATATATATATATATATATATATTCTTTATTAAATTGAATAACAGTTATCCAATAGTTTTAAGATTTTAATAAGATTAAATTTTCAAAAACATTATCTTGATAAAATTGTTTTAAAATAAAATATATATCCTGTATTAAATTGGATAAGAGTTATCCAATAGTTTTGAGATTTTAATGAGATTAAAATTTCAAAAGGAATTATCTTAATAAAATTTTGTTTTAAAATAAATTATTTTCTATGTTAAATTGGATAAGAGTTATCCAACACTTTTGATATTTTAATGAGATTAAAATTTCAAAAGAAGTTATCTTTATAAATTTTGTTTTAAAATAAAATATTTTAAAATGGATAAGAGTTATCCAATGGTTTTAAAATTTTAATAAGATTAAAATTTCAATTAAGCCCAAATTGAATTTTGAGAATTAAAATTAAATTAAAACAGCCCTTGATACCCATAATTAATTAAAATTTGATGAATTAAAATTAGATTTTAATTAGGAAACATGTAAACTAATATGTGATGTTGCTATGTATGCTTGATGCTTGATTCTTATGCGATATGGATGATAGCATGGTGCATGGTTATGAGCATAGGTTTACATGGGTTGTAATTTATTTAAATAAATTTAAATTGGACCTGTGAGCCTTGATTTATTTGTAATTTATTTATGTAATAGTTACATAGATAAATTAAGATTATCTTGTAAAATGTACAACATTTGGAGCCAAGATAATTCGGAGCCAAGGTGAACCGAGGTGACGCTTGAAGGGAAATCGAGAAGGCATTTAGAAAAATAATGTATCTCTAGTTTCTTCTGTAATAGAAAGGCCATAACCATGTCACGTTTAATTTTACGCTTTTACTTATATATGTTGATATATATATATATATATGTTAGAAAAGCATACTAGGTGAGACGGTAAAATTAAAAATCCCTCAAAATAAATATTAAGTCAAAGATAACAAACAAAGATGCCTTCCAATACGATGCATGTGAAAGAGACTTTGTTCGGTATTGTGCTACTTTGGCTCAGTCAAGGCCATACCTACCTTAGGAATTCACATTGTATGAGATAATAGTTATCTCCAAGTGTATTAGGTCAGACTTAACTAAATCAAATTAGGGCATTGACTCAGTCAAACCTAATAAGATTTGGAGGCATAGGTTGGGCTTTAACCCATATGATGAGTTAGAACAAGAGTTGTTTGCCCAACTATCCAGGAGTTGCATGAGATGCAATTGACAAGAGTTGTCTACCTAAATAATCTCATTAGGCGCATTAACTCAGCTAAATTCATAATGGGACTAAATATGGATCCTGGCCCACTAGGAAGTCTAGGCGAAAAGGCTTCCCGAGTTGATAGTTAGGGCTATTAGCTTGAGGAAAATAGTAGGAGTAATTCATTTAATTAAAAGACCATAATGAATGATTGTAATCACAATGTTACTTACTTGCATATTTTATGATTGTAGAATCATCATGGCAAACAACAATTTATCCCTTCGTTCTATCCTTGAGAAGGATAACAAGTTGGTTGGGGCAAACTTCTTTGACTGGTATAGAAATTTGAGGATAGTCCTTACTCAAGAAAAGAAGTTATATGTTCTAGAGCATGCAATCCTTGCTCAACCCCGACAGAATGCTTCCACTACTGATAAGCAAGCTTATCAAAAGCATTTGGATGATACCATTGACATACAGTGCCAGATGTTAGCTTCCATGGGTTATGAACTCCAGAAGCAACATGAGAATATGAAACCGTTTGATATGATCGAACATCTCAAGGAAATGTTCCAAGAGCAAGCACGGCACAAACGTTATGAGGTATCTAAGGCACTTTTCCAGAGCAAGATGGTCGAAAGAGCTCCGGTGCACACTCATGTACTTAATATGATTAGGTACATTGAGAGGTTGGAAGCACTGGGCTTTACCATGCATAAAGAGTTGTCAGTTGATCTCATCCTTTAATCCTTACCGGATAGCTATAGTTCGTTTGTGTTGCACTACAACATAAACAGTATGGATAAGACACTGGCAGAATTGCTCAATATGTTGAGAACTGTTGAGCAGGACTTGAAGAAGTTAAGGCTTACTTCTGTTACGGTGATTGACAAGACCAAATCCAAAGGCAAAGGCAAGCCTAAGGGCAAGCCCAAGCCTAAGGTTAAGCCCAAGCCTAAGGGTAACAAGAAGGAAAAGGCCAAGAAACTCAAGCCATCTGATGGAGTTGCTAAGACAGGAAAATGCTTCCATTATAGTAAGACTGGTCATTGGAAGCGAAATTGCACTGTGTACCTTGAGGAGCTAAAGAAAAAGAAAGGAAGTGAGACTTCCATCTCAGGTATATATGTGATTGAGATAAATTTGTCTACTTCTTCATCTTGGGTATTAGATATTGGATATGGTTCTCACATTTGCATGAATGTGTAGGGACTAACAAGGAGTAGAAAACTTGCCAAGGGCAAGGTGGTCCTACGAGTTGGAAATGGAGCAACAGTTGTTGTGTTAGCTGTAGGAACATTTAATTTATCGTTGCCTTCAGGCCTAATTCTAGAACTTGATAATTGTTATTATGTTCTAGCAATTGCCAAGAACATTATTTCTGTTTCTTGTTTGGACAAGAAAGGTTTTTCTTTTAAAATAATGAACAATAGTTGTTCAATTTACTTTAATGATATATTCTATGGCAATGCTTCCATTATGAATGAATTGTATGTTCTAGATTTAGATAATCACATATACAGTGTTGATTCCAAGAGGTCAAAGGGTAATGAGATTAACCTTACATTCCTCTAACATTGTAGACTTGGTCACATAAACGAGAAACACATATCTAGGCTCCACAAAGAGGGACACTTAGATTCATTTGATTTTGAATCATATGATGTATACGAATCTTGTTTGCTTGGTAAAATGACTAAGGCCCCTTTTACAAGAACAAGTGAAAGGGCTAGTGGTTTATTAGAGCTCATACATACAGATGTATGTGATCCATTAACCACACAAGCTAAAGGAGGGTTCCAATACTTCATCACATTTACTGATGATTACAGTAGATATGGCTATGTTTATTCAATGAGACACAAGTCAGAATCCTTTGAAAAGTTCAAAGAATTCAAGAATGAAGTACAAAACCAGCTAGGCAAGAATATCAAGACACTCCGATCAAATCGTGATGAAGAGTATTTGAGCCTAGAATTTATAGATCATCTAAAGGAGTGCGGAATAATGTAACATCCGAAATTTAAAAAATTTCGTACTAAATTTTTCCTTTCCACTTCTATTTTTTTTCAATTAATTGATAATACTAGGTTTGCATTCGGTATCGACGTAAGTACAATTCATCTTTTCATTTCACCTAATTCAATATACAATTAATTCAATTAATAATAATAAATTAAATACAAACTATAATATAATAACTACAATTTCGTTCACAATAAACTTCACATAAGTTACATCCCTCTAATTTTCGATACGTATTTATGCTCTATTTATAAATACAACTACTGTGCAAATACGTGTCTGAATATAAATAAACATTTAATAAATACCTGATCGCTTGGTACTTCTAACTTCTAGCGATGTCTTCGACTAACTAAAGGCAGCGGACTTTTTGTATACCGATAAGCTATCTAGGATGGTGAGAAGGGGGGTGAGCTTTGGGGAAAGCCCAGTAAGACACATATATAAAGGCGCATATAAAATGCTGTTAAATAAAAATCACTTATTTTACTGATTAAGAAAAAGACATATTAAATACAAATATTAAAATGTATAAAAATATTTATTTCTTAGCAGCTCACTAGGGAATAGTATCTGAAGGATACTATAATCGGCTAGGTAATCGGGTAGAGTATGGAAGGTAATTTAAAGTACCTGTCATGTTCCGATCCCTAGATACGATTATAGGAAGTAAATTCAGTTGATGATAAAACGATTAATCGATATAAAACGTTTAACATCAATTCATTAATCAATATAAAAACATTTAATAATTCATGTGATGATATTTCAAAGCAATTATCAGTATAAAACATTTTCTAATTTATGCAATGCAACCTCGAATCATTAATCACTGAATAAGCCATTTATGTAAGCGATGCTCTAAAACCATTTCAGTATGCAGCTTCGGTAAACAATATGGTAACAATTTCAAAATCATGAGATAATGTAATAATTTCAGAAACTTCGACTAGTACAGTATTGCGATTCATTTGAAATCCTTAAAATAGGGTAAATGCACTCGCATCAGAAAAACATATACTGTAAAACTTGTATCACTTTCTTTGTCACGTTTCAATCAAATCATGCACTAGTCTCGTAAATCAAATCATTCACTAAATCAATTATCAGTCAAGTTTCACTTATCGATAGAAGATAATCTCCCAAAGATTATGCATGCACTATATCCCATAAGGGACCTGTATAGGAAGGCTAGGGATCCGGAACTCCTTAGCCAATCCTATGAAACACTATAACGAATGACCATCGCCGATCACTTACAATTCGCACTGATCAGGTGCTCACTGTGTAAGCCTGTGGGGTTCGACCGTAACTCCCACAGTCATATCATGTAAAGGGGAAGGTCTGGGACGTCTCCCAGCCTAATCATCACTGTCTCGTATGGACGATCGTCAGGGAGACATCAATTTCGTAAAATCACTTCATATACTCGTAAGTCATTTCATATAAATCACTTCATGTAATTCCTTTCATGAAATTCAGTTCATGTAAATTATTTTGCATAGTTCAATTCGTGTAAAACACTTCACAAACCTCAATTAATGTAAAACACTTCATATAATTCAAATCATGTAAATCGTTCCATGTAATTTAACTCACGTAAACCGTTTCTTGTAATTCAATTCGTGTAAATCATGTCATGCGATTCAATTTATGTAAATCATTTCTTGTAAATCAATTCATGTAAATCACTCGTGTAATGCAATTCATGTAATTCATTTCATATAATGAAATTCGTATAAATCATTTCAGGTAATGCAATTCATGGAAGTCATCGCATGCAATTTAATTTGTATAAATCATATCATGTACTCATTTCATGTAAATCATTTAATGTAATTCAATGCATATAAATCATTTTATTTAAATCAATTCATGTAAAACATTTCATATAATGAAATATTTAAACTTGTAGGAATTAAAGATGATTCCTATTTCTTGTATTTGGAAAAATTGGGTAAGAAACGATTAAAATGAGATTTCAATGAATTTTCAATTGCAAATAAAACATGTTTTATACGACGCCTATACATGTATCTTACCTCTATTTCCGTGTAGTATATAAATCCAGTAACTCCTTTTGCGCCTCTTTATTCCTCGTACTTCATACTGCACAATAATTCTAAATTACATTCAAAATTCTGCATTATGATTCTAGTAAACATTCTATCAATTCTATTTTCTATTTGTCATTCTCAACAATCTATTTATTTTATCTTCTATTAAATACCCAAAATATAAGTTCAATTAAATTCACGTTTTATCTTAAATTTAACTATGTAATGTTTCTCATTTATTACATAAATCTATTTTCCATCATTCATTCACTTTAATTTCATCAACATCTCACCCATTTAGTCTTGACCAAACATGAATTTTTTTACTTCTTATTGTTATTATCATTAACATCATTTATTTATTTTTATTTTCTTTCTTTCTTTCTTTCTTTTCCGTTTTTCCTTTTCTGTTTCTTTTTTTTTTTTTACCAGCTGCAGCTTCTTTTCATTGCCGAGAGCCCCTATATGAATCCATTCTTTGTGTTGTCTTTTCTTAAATCCATTCTAGTTCCCTAGACTTCTTCTACTTATCTGGTAATTCCCTCAAACACCTTCAATTCACTAAGATCTCATCACTATAAGTCGGCCCTCTGTTTTGCCGAACATCACCCTTATCACGTCATTTTCATATTCAACAAAATTATTTTTTTAATTTAGTCTTCAAGCAAGTTCCAAACAGATTTTTATTCATCATTCCTTTTAATTCCTACCCAAACTACATCAGAATTACAAAAACTTCCTCCCTTTTCGCATCACTTTTCCTCTGTTTTGCAAGGTTATCACCACGCCATTTTCCTCATTTCTTTAACATGGCCGATTGGCCTCTATAAGGCCAAACTTATTATTTCGATTACCTATGCTATTCACTATCATTATCACCCTACATATGATCACTTTACATCCATTAGGTATTAAAAACAACATTATTTTTCACCATCCACGCCATGACCGAACAACCAAATGGGCTGTCTACATGTATTTATTTTAAACCAAAGCCACCAGCAGCAACTACTCATCTCATATTCACCTAAAAACCAAATAAAATCATATAAAACTACTGATTTCTTCTTACATATACAGGGATCGATTCTGTCAGCTACCGAACAGCATACTTTTTGGCTGCTTTTGGTTGACTTAAGCTGAGCTTTTTGGATGATCATGAAGCTATGGAGGTGAGGAATATTTTTCATGAAGAAATCCAGGTGAATCGGTGATGAAAAGAGGGGGCTTTTCACGGCTGAAACATGATGCATGACGAGGAGAAAGAAGAAAAATATCAGCTGCAGCAGAACAAGCCAGCTCTACCCGTGGAGAACAAACCAGAAATTTCTGGTTTAAATAGATATTTTCAGCCCCAATTTGTCTTCTTTTATTAATTTTCACCCATTAGTAGTTTGCCACATCCCCCACTAACCCAATTCCCTCTCTTTTCTCTATTTGTTTCCCTGTGCCAATCGGTCTACTCCCTCCTTAATTGTGCAGCAGCAAGCTTCCACGAGAAGCTTGCTGCAATTTCACTTTTTTTTTATATATATACATATATATTATAAATCTATTTTATATTTACAATTATATATATAACATATAGTATTTATATATTTTTACATATAATTATAATTTATACTTCATCTATATATATTTTTAAAACACACATAAGTATAAATTATATTATAAATATATATAATTCTTAAATCATATATTTCCTATTTTATTATTTATTAATATATATACACTTTAATTCAAAATAACATTTATTATTTTTATATATATATATATATATATATATATACACTTTTATATTTGTACACACACACATATATAATTATATATATACACACATCTTTTCTTTTTTTTAATACCTGAATTAAATTCCTAATTATTAAATTTTTAATTTATCGATTGATCAAGTATTATAATTTCAAAATATTCCAATCCTTTAATAGATTTATTTATTTCAACAAATCTATTAACATCTAAAAATTAATTTTTATGAATACCTAAGTCCAAAAATAGGAGGATTTGCGGTTATCACAAATAGTTCCACAACTCACTCCACCTGGTACACCTGAATGAAACGGTATATCTGAGAGGAGGAATCGGACCTTGTTAGACATGGTTCAATCCATGATGAGTCTATCTAACCTGCCTGTCTTCTTTTGGGGTTATGCTTTAGAGACAGCAACATTCACACTAAATCGTGTTCCTACTAAAGCTGCTGAAAAGACACCGCATGAGATATGGACTGAAAAAAAAAACTAATCTGTCTTTTCTAAAGATTTGGGGTTGTGAGGCTTATGTCAAAAGATAAGTCTCAAACAAATTAGGACCCAAAATATGATAAATGCATATTTATGGGGTATCCTAAAGAGACAAAAGGATATTATTTCTATAATTCCACAGAGCATAAAGTGTTTATGGCTTAGTACGGTGTCTTTCTAGAAAAGGACTTCTTTTTAGAAGAACTAGTGGGAAGAAAATAGAGCTTGGAGAGGTTCAAAAACCACAAAATGTCACTGAACCTTTAGTGGAACAGGAGCAAGTCCCACAAGATGTTGTGGAATAGGAAATAGCTCTAGAAACACAAGGCCCGCGTAGGTCTAAAAGGATACGTCGAGAGCTTGAGAAGCAAGTTTCTCGGAGCTGGAACATTTGTTTTGATGAAATAGTCAAAGAGTTTGGCTTCATCAAGAACGAAGATGAACCTTGTGTTTACAAAAGGGTTAGTGGGAGTGCTATCATATTCCTAGTGTTATATGTGGTTGGCATACTACTCATAGGAAATGACATTCCTGCCCTACAATCTGTCAAAACTTGGCTAGGGAATTGCTTCTCCATGAAAGACTTAGGATAAGCAGGCTATATCCTTGGAATAAAGATCTATAAAGATAGATCGCGTAGGCTGCGAGGTCTAAGTCAAAGTACATAAATTGACAAAGTGTTGAAAAGGTTCAACATGGAAGAATCCAAAAAAGAATTCTTACCTATGTCTCATGGCATTTATCTCTCAAAGGACATGTGTCCTAAAACACAAGATGAGAGAGATAAAATGGCTAAGATTCCATATGCTTCAGCTATTGGATCTATCATGTATGCCATGTTATGTACAAGGCTTGATGTCTCGCATGCTTTAAGCATGGTGAGTAGGTATCAAGTTGACCCAGGTGAGCGTAACTGGATAGCAGTTAAGAACATCCTTAAGTACTTAAGAAGGACTAAGGATGCTTTCTTAGTCTATGGAGGAGAGAATGAGCTCATTTGTAAATGGTTACACTGATGCTGGTTTCTAGTCAGATAAGGATGACTTTAAGTCACAATCTAGCTATGTGTTTTGCCTAAATGATGGCACTGTTAAGTTGGAAAAGTTCTAAACAAGAGACAGTGGCCAATTCTACGATCGTGGCTGAGTATATAACGGCTTCAGATGTAGCTAAGGAAGTTATTTGGATCAAAAAGTTTGTCACAGAACTTGGAGTGGTCCTTAGTATTGCTGATCTAGTGGCACTCTATTGTGACAACAATGGAGCCATTGCATAAGCTAAGAAATCTTGGTCTCACCAACGGTCTAAACAAATACTCAAGCCCTTCCATGATCGATTGGCTGTAGTGCAAGTGAGAGAATGTTAGTGTATGTGCTATGAGCCAATCAGATTTGGACTTATGGTACACTTAAGACATTGTGATTATTTATGTTATTTAATAATACTTGGTAGTTATTTATCATTATTGATTATATTTAATTTGATCAAGTCATAATCAAATGATAAAGTCCCTAGAATAGTGGATTCGTATAAAAGGAATCAAATTAATGACTTTGATAATGAGATCCTTATGATACAAAGAATACTATTCTTAAATATCCTTAGTCGTAGTATCACTGAGAAGGGACATCAGTGATACGGTAATACTAACATGTGTTAGATTCCTTTGAGTGACTAATCTCATAAGTTATGGATATGGTGATATCCAAATCAACACATGGGTGATCATTGTGACTGAATGCACTGGATTGACCCATCTTGAGACCTTTATGTAACGACCTGTTACCACATTTTTCACCTTATTTTACACAATTCATTCGGTTGGGCTGTCTGTGATACTTCACTTTTACTAACTGTTAAACAAATTTACATAACATTGTTTATATTATACACATCCCCTATCTTAGTTAATCAGATAAGTAGTACTGCAGACATGTCTAAATACAGAAAATAAATGATCGTACCTCATATAAATCAATCGGTCTGTCACATTATCCTTTGTGTACAACCGTGATCCACAATCAATTGATCTCACAATCTTTAAAACCTGAAATGTTTTAAATTAAGGGGTGAGCAAACCATGGCTCAGTAAGAGAGTTATATGTCACACTTGATATTCAGCTATCTATATGCTGAAAATATATATTTTTTTAAAAATCTTCCTAGCTGGCTCTAGGCTCACATGTAGGAAGGATACTACAGTCGGCTAGGGATCCAGATAGAGTAAGGTAGGTATTTTAGAATACCATACTTGTTCCGGAACCTTGAAGCAACTGTAGAGAGTACTAAATCCATTTTTTCTCAAAACGATATGATTCTTATTTTTTCACAGAGTAAACCATTTATTTCTTTTCACTTCACTGTCCTTTAAAACACGTGACAATTCAATAGTAAAACAGTGGTTTACTTCTCTTCTCTTCAGTACAGTGATTTGTGAATATCCAATCAATGGATAAACACTTCTTCGATTATTTCTATCTTAGAAATAATTCTTATGTTATTCTTTTAGAATAAACATTTATTTCTCTTTTCAAATCAACAACCGTATCTTATAGTTTAGTAAAACAGTATATTCGGTACTCAGTAAAACAGTATCTCGATACGGTTCAATCAGTAACAGTAAACAGTAGCTACCAATTCAGTAAATAGTATACGATAGCTTTCAGTTCAGTAAACAGTAAATGGTAGCCTTAAGTTCAGTAAAACAGTAATCAGTGGCTACCATTTCAGTGTACAATACAGTTCTGTAAACACAGTATTTTGGTATGATTTTTCATCAGTAAACAGAAACCAGTGATCAGTACAGTAAACAATACAGTACAGTAAATAGGATTCCGTAAATCCTTTCAATAAACAGTAATCAGTGTGTGAGACTAGGCATCAAATAAATCATGCTCTCATTGTTCCCTCAGGAACACAAGTCGTCCGCTTTTGGGGTGCACCCGTAGGCCATCGCCCCTCACGGCTACCTCTGCTAGATCTATGGCAATAATCTATAGGTGGTCCTCGGGTCCACTTGCCAAGTGACCTCGAGACCTCTGATGACTTGGCGGGTCCATCAGCCTTGTGACACCATGAGGTGCACCCGTTGGTCCATCGACCCGAGCCACCGCCCCAGGTGGGTCACGCAAATACATGAATAATAATGCATGAACTCAAGGCCTAAAGTCTCAAAACAGTATAAACGGTAACATAGCCTTTATGGATTTTTAAACACCTTAAATCAAATATCCATAAGACTCACATGTAAATATAATCACCTTTATGAAATTTATAAAATAAATAACATTTTTCAAATTATTTCATAAAGGTATATATCATGTTTTCTATACGATGAAGACAGTTTGAAAAATCATCACTGAAAGTATAAAAGGGCAAAACTATCTTTTCTCCACCGTAAAACACTTATGCACGCTTTTCCGTGCTTTCACTTGAAAACATGGTTTTCAATAATTTATGGAAAATAAAATATTTATTTTTTCAAATTCATAAATCCCGTAACCATGTTTCTTTCTAAAACACGTGTAGAGACCTCTAGTCTCGAAATCATAGTTTTTCATCATTTCTTAACCTTTATGGAATTTATATAATTATTTATCTCACAATTAAAACCATGAAGGTTTTATATTAAATCAAGTGAATATTTAAGAATATTTATAAAAATATTCACTTCAGTCTCTTTTTCATTTTTATCATCGTTTCACGTGAAATATCACCTATCGGGTGAATTTTCGATGATTTCCTTTTCACCATTCTCGAAAACATGAATATTTTATAATTAAATATCACTATATTCATGTTTTATGAAAATTACTTGCTTTCTCGATTTTCGTGCCTGAAAATCGTTTCACGTGAAATCAAATCATTTATTATGGTTTTCGGTGATTTTCAGTAAATTTCAGTAATTTTTTTTTGATAATTTTTCGGCAGTATAACAGTTGCCGATTTGACTAGCCTCCTGCACGAAAATACAGTTTATATTTCTCAACCAGTATTTCACCACAATTTAAAACCGATAAATCACCACAAATTTCAAAACCAATCATGATAAATTGCATTTATAATTTAAATGCATAATTTAAAACATGGCCGAATATCCTTACAGGCGGCACATGTCTCCCTTACCTGTTTCGGGTCGGCGACTGCCTCTTGAAGGTCGCGCCCGTGTTCAACTCGCCCAATTCCATTGGCTCGGTTATCGAGGGAATTTTCTGGAAATTAAATTCTAAAATTTAGAATTTTTCCACAATTATTTAAATAAATAAATTATTTAAATAATTTACTATTTTTCGAGATTTCTTACCGATTCCCGTAATTCTCGGGATTCCCGTAATTTTCGAATTCTCGGGAATTCTCCAAATTCCCGGAATTCTCCAAATTTCCGAAATTCCTTTTCTCTTTCTCTTTCTCTTTCTTCTTTTTCTTCCTTCTTTCTTTTTCTCTTTTCTTTTCTTTTCTTTTTCTTTTTCCTTTTTCTTTTCTTTTTCTTTTTCTTTCTCTTTTTCTTTCTTTTCCCGCCGGACCGTTCTACCTCCCTCACCGTCGGTTCTTCTCCGGTGGCTGGTTCTCCGGCGGTTCGGTGGCTCCAAAGCTGGCCAGCACCACGACGAAGCCGGATCTGGCCTCTGTTCGTCACGAATCGACGGCACGGCGGCGGATCTACTCGGTTTTGGTTCGGCTCCTTCTCCTCCTCCGTCGGCCTTCCTCCGCCGTTCTCCACCTGAACCGTGGCCTCCATCGTCTTCCTCTCCCTCCAGTGGTGCTTCGGTGGCAGTGGCGGCGACCGATTTGGCCGGCACCGCCACTTTCTCTTCCTTTTTCTTCCTGGCCTTCGTCGGTTTCCACCCCTGTTTTCGCTTCCGTTTCTTCCTTTCGACGCCGGCAACCATTTCCCCCTTCTGGCCGGTGGCGTCCTCTACCTCTATCTGGTCTCCTCTCGCCGGCGGTGGCAGTGGGTGCTGCCGTCGGGATTTGGCTGGGAAGGATCGGGTTTGCTTCCCCGATTCTTCCTTTCCTCTTTTGTTTTTCCCCTCTTTCCATATTTAGTATATAATATACTATTTACTATATATTATATACTATAACATATATTTTATACATATATTATTTCCCATTTAGATAACTTTCATATATATATATTTTCAACTTTAATGTAAATCAATATTTACATTTCTCAATTATATGTGTGTATATATATATATATTTATATATACATAAGAGATTTTACTGAAATACATATGTATTATTTAATTCCTTCAAATAGTATATATATACCCATGTATACCAATGTATAATTATATATATACCATATAATATTTTAAATACATATGTATTTGTATAAAAATACATTTATATAATATATAATTATATAAACGTATTTTCTGTTTTCTTTTCTCATTTCCTTATTTAATTTGGATTTTCCATTTATCCAAATTAAATTTCCTCATTTCCTTTTTTTTTTGAATTTCCAATTTAACTTTCTTCACTCGAATTTCTCGATTTGTCACTTCTTCAATTCTCGAGATTTTCACCAATATCCCGCTCTCACAATTTTATTTATTTGCTTTAATATTAATTTCCAATAATTGGAAAATTTACGATTATCACGCCTTTATGTGGATCGTTACATTGAGTGTCATTAGATGTTCTCAAATGGCAATGGTCTATGTGATCCTTAGACTTGAGATCACCATGGTATCCTATGTGTGGATTGGTGTACTTTGATGCTGGTAAACGTAGCTCAATAAGGGTTGCAAGTAAGACAGTAATTGGGTATATCATGAATCATATGAGGGTTGTGAGTGATCAAGATAGGATTTGTCCCTTTTGGTAACAAGAGTCTATATCTCAAGTGAAGGAAACCGAAACAAACACGCAGTGGAATTTAAATCATTGGCCTCCACCAGGATCGATTCGGAGAGTTGCCTGATTAGGGTTTCGAGATTTTACCTAATGTTTTCTCTGATTTTCTGTCGTTGGTCGAGTCACAAGCAACAACTTTTCGTTCCTGCCTCTATGGTATCCACATGAACGGATTTCACGACTCTTGAACGTCTCACGATCAGAAGCCTTAAAGAGCGTTTTTGATTCCTTATAACCGAATTGCTAGCTTCGATTAAAAGAATATTTTTTTTTGTTTAATTGTGCGGCTCTATTTTAGAAAACACAAAACATCCTTTTATAGGCAGTAAATTTTACCCTAAAATTTACTGTCAAATAGAACTCTAATCCTACTTAGAATAGGATTAGTTATATCCTTAATCCAATTCAGAATAGGATTAATTATATCCTTAATCCAATTCAGAATAGGATTAATTAAGCTCCTCATTGATCCGTTCTAAGTGTGCGACCCAATAGGTTCTCAAAACAATGACAATGACAAAATTGTCACAGGCAATGAGCGGTATCTAGCAACACATCATTGCTACCTATGTAACGAGAATGTCAATGACTCGACATAACCTTACTCGTGATAGATGTTACCATGTAGTCTAATCCCTTTATTCTTTGATGTCTTGATTAGACACAAGTCATGGAATGTGTCACACTTGTATAGTCTAATCAGCGTTTCATGATTCCTGAGTAGACTAATTAATCAAATAAAATCAATATCTCATATTGACTTATTCGAGCACGGCCATGCATTTCTTAGTCTCACTCTATCAAATGGCCCAAGACATCACTCTTGTTATATAATAGGGATAAATCCTATCTTGATCACTCAACATCCCTCTACATAGATCAAGGCATACCCAATTACTACCTTTATAGTCCATCCTGTTACGAATGACATCTAGCAGCATTAAAGTATGCAATTTTCTATGTTGGGATCTCTGATGATCTCAAGTCAAAGGATCACATACACCATCATCACTATGAGAATCGCTTATGACACTCATATAACAATCCATGTAGTGTTCTCATGGAGGGTCGATCCAGTACATAGTTCTCTAACATGTACCTATGTGATGACTTGATATCCTATATCCATGACAATGGTCATCAGTCAACCACATACTAGTCTTATCATATCATTGTTATCCTTGTTCACAATAATACGTGACTAGGGATATTTTAAGAATAGTGTGTTATTACTATTCTAAGGACATTATCATATAGGATTACATTACGCAGTTACAAGACAAATATAATAATGAACTATAATAAATAAAATGTCATGATACATAAAAAAATGCCAAAGTCAATCATCTAATGAATGGTTCTAAGGGCATAATCCAACATCAAGAACTCTTAATAGAGATTAATGATTGAAAATCTGTGGCCACAGTACAAATGAGATTTAAGATGAAATCTTGAATTCGTTTGATTAAATCATTTATCTTAAGATTGAGAAACAATGGAGTTGAACTTTAATAGAGATGACACATTCCGTACTCTATGTTCAACTGAGATATTAGGTGACAAAAGGAACGAATTATATGGCAATTGCTCATTGAAGGTTGTCGTCAACTCACCGACATTTTCATTACTTGGGTAGCCATGATGCATTGCTAGATGCCAATCTTAGCATGTGATTTATGAATAAGATTTTGAATCACTACCAACGTAATGGAAACCTAAAGGGTCACACACAATAAGGGTATGACCAAGACAAGGTAATTGGAGTTGGATCCATATGATTAATCCTAGTACAAGAAGGATTCCTAGTGAGACTAGAATCTTGTTCCAACTATAATTCGAGATTTAATTAATAGTAATTTTAGCCCGAGATTACTAAAGGATATTTTGATCTTTTCAATTATAATGAGATTATAATTATGAATTATTAATATAATAATTCATGGGTAGACCAAATTATTAATCCAAATGCATAACCAATTGGTTGTAGTGCAAGTGGGAGATTGTTAGAGTATGCTCTACGATTAATTGGATTTGGATTAAGTAATTTTAAAAGGCCTAAAGACCCAATATAGTTGGAAAGGCTAAGGCCTTTTTAGGGTTTTGTTAAGAGGCATTATAAAAACATCATTAAGTCTAAAAGTTAGACATAAGAAGAGAATATTTTTATAGCCGTTCTGCCTCTTAGAGCTAGCACTTTCAGAAAACAATTCCCTTCTTCCTCCCTTTACTTTTAATCACATCTTGTCTCGGGCAAAGGTCTTGTTTTGCATCCTACTCGTGTGGATACTGTTAGAAGGCTTCTCTCAACTAGGAGTCTTGAGTTAACAATAAATCAAAGGCTGTTCATGGGTTGCCATATTCAGAAGTCGAACATTCCTACACGAGTACACCAAAAGGTTAGTTTTATCCTGAAATTAATCTTGTTGCATGATCCTAGTGATTTTGGTTTTGTTGATTTTTAATCCGCTGCTTATTTTCGTGTATGACATGATAAACCGAGACAACGAAATCTTACAGAGACAACAATTCATATATTTAGAGATTATTCTTTTGTTGCTAAGGTGTGGTCGGAATTTGTTTTCCATAAATTCAAAGACTGGAATCGGTCACTATCTTTCCCAGATTCGTTATTACAGGTGATGTATAGTGAACAAGCATATCCGGTGGAACTTTTTGCACTGATTATATGGTTCCTTTGGTACGGCAGGAATTTTCTTGTCCACAATGGCAACTTGCCAACTCCTATCAGCTTTGTTCGTTTTGCCCATACATATTTGGAAGAATACTTTGCTACCAACAGAATACACCAAAATATAGCACAGCAAACTCGACTCACAGATTATTGGCTGCCACCAAAATCGCATGATATTATCAAACTTAATTGTGATGCTGCTATTTTTACTGACATTGGCTGTATTGGAATTGAAGTGGCTGCTCGAAATAGTAAAAGAGAGGTGCTGGCTCTTCTATCCTCCAAGAAAACGGTATATTTGTTGATCCTTTCACTGCAAAATGTATGGCTCTCCATGAAGCTCTTTCCTTTGCCTTTTCAATTGGTTTTTTTAGCGTGGAACTAGAAGGTAACTCCATAATAGCAACCTTGGTTGTTTCAAAATCTTCGGAAGATCATTCTGTGGCTGGTGCTATGATTGAAGCTGTAAAAACATTATTAGCACGTTTTAGACATTGCTCTATAACTCATGTTAAGCGTTGTGGTAATGTTATAGCTCACTTACTAGCTAGAAATGCAAAAGACATTGTAAATGACATGGTCTGGATTGAAGACTCTCCATCATTTGTGGATTCTGCCATCCTCCATGATTAGCTATATTGTAGTCTTGCCTCTATTATCTAAATAATACAATCACCATTCGCAATAAAAAAAAAGAAATTGTCGTTCCCGATTTCGCATGTGATGTCAACACAAAGACTTTTTTTTTTTGTCTCTCTTTGAATGAAAGAGAAAACATTGAATAGATTACATCTTGGGTAAATTTTTCTAAGGTCTTAAGGTTCATCATAACTTAATTCTAATCTATTAGTTTTGAAAATAAATGCTTTAGGCCAAAACCACAAACGATTTTAATATAAATCAGTCAATTGTTAAACTTGAATTAATAATATCACATTTCCAAGTATCAACAACAAATTTTATTATCCCACTGCATATAGTTAGCTAAGATTGTCAAAGATATGTGGATTTTAGAAGGAAACGACATTTGAATAATGGATTTCCTGCATAGATGGTATCCAAATTTATAAATGAAAATATTTGAATTCTACATTTTTTTTTAGTATTGGAAGACACGAACATAAGTTTATACCTATGGGTACTCGAATACATTTAAAAATTTATTCGAATTCTCCACATTAGTTTCTGGATTGAAAGAAACATTCATATGTACATTTAGAATGTACATATCACTATCACAAAATGTACACATCCTTTTTTAAGTTTGGAATTACAAATATTCAAATACCTTAAAAAGGTATTTGAATTCCTAATATTATTTTTTGTTTTCTAATAAGGCTTTGTCAAGATAGGTATTTGAATTTTTTAGATTAATTTTGGGATTGGAAGAAATGTACATATCTCTATCACAAAATGTACAGATACTTTTATAGGTTTGTATATTAAGGTATTCGAATATCTAAGAAAATGTAGTTGAGTTCCTAATATTATTTTCTATTCTCTTGACATGGCTAAGGGTATTCAAATTAGGGAGTAAGGGTATTCGAATTCTCCTAGTTCAGCAGGAACCAATATGTTAGTTTTAAAAGTAATTCGATTACTGAATCTATGCTAATTGAGTTTCATTCAGACAAAATATTCTGTTTGAAGATTACTCACGAGAATTTAAATACCTTTCGAAGAAAT
This sequence comes from Heritiera fomes, assembly GCA_032173925.1. NCBI lineage: Eukaryota > Viridiplantae > Streptophyta > Magnoliopsida > Malvales > Malvaceae > Heritiera > Heritiera fomes. The sequence continues at coordinate 17,466,585 of JAPDPM010000001.1, read as the reverse complement.
TCGAATATCTATATGTTCAAAGCAATAACGAGGTATGTACAATTCAATATAGTCACATGTACATATAATATCGGGATATGTACATCTCTTGAAATGGGAAATGGCAGAATTGCTAATTCGATTACCAAATCTGGGCTAATTGAGTTCCATTCAAGCATAACCTTTCAAAGATTATTCATAAGAATTCGAATACCTTCCAAAAGAATTTGAATACTAATATGTTCAAAGCAATAACAAGGTATGTACATTGTGTTGTAGCCACATGCACATACAATATCAAGATATGTACATCTTTTGAGAGGGTAGAATTGCAAAAGGTATGTGAATTCTCTTGGTTTATTGCAATTTTGAGGATTGAAATATCGTGCAAACTTCAGGAACTATTCAAGATTAGGAATGGCAACAGGTAGTGTAATAACTGTAAAAGGAGTTAATAATAATAATAATAATAATAATAAGCTTCCTTTATAAGCTTGTCAAAATCACGTCTGCTTCACTGCTTTGAAGCAGACTAAAGGCAACAAAAGAAAATATAAAATATATAAAATAAAATAATTTAATGATATTAAAACAAATGGCTTCTCGGAGAAGCCACTCTATACCACCTATCTCCACTAAGGTTTCACATTCTCGGATAATGTGTGGAGAAAAGGAATTAGTCTGCAATTGTTATGAACCGAGAGATAAAAAGGAAAGAAAGAAATAATAAGGGCTGAAAGAAAAAGGCTATCATGCTCATATCGGTTCAAGCTATTTAAAAGCTATTAGTTTCAGGCAAAACAAGGCATGAATGGAAGTTAGTCTTTGGTGATCAAGAAACGTTATAGGTTGAAGCAATGAGACGGGACAAGGGAGCCATTCTCGACTGGAACAGTTGAGTAGCAAGGGTTTCTTTTGGCTACAAAACGGTGCTGTACCGAGAGCCTTACCATTTTCTCTCCATCTTTAGATTTTATCGTAGCCTAGAATACTTTCAGCAGCTCCCTCTCGATCTTGTTGCCACTTAATCTTCTTGTTGTGTCAACAGTCAATGCTCATGGAAGGAAATGTCTAAGATAAGAGAGGGTTCAAAGGCTGGTGACAGACCACTTTAGGAGCCAAAACAGAAGAGAAAAGATTGAGCCCACGCTATCATTTGGGTTGGAAAGAACGATTGTTCAAGGGTTGTGTACAGAGGTATAAGAGGATGCTGTTGGGTGTTGTTACCACGCTGAGAACCATAGTTTTTGGAGATGAAATGGTTAGCTGAAAGAGGCAAAGCAGGGGTTGATCTAACGAGGAAAAGAGGGGTTTCGACCATTTACTGAAAAGAAGGAAGAAGAAAGGAAGAAGATTGAAGAGATTTGAGCATCGAAACAGGATAGATGTTAAAGTGAAGATAGTAAGTTTTCATTGCTGAAACAGAGTTGGTTTCGGTAGGATTAAATGTGGGTGTAACAGCTGTGATAGTGGCACTTGGGTGGCTTAGATAAGGCACTATGGTGATGATTTTAGGGCGTTGATCAAGGCTGCCATTGGAGCTTAATGCTGAGTTGAGTAGAAGCAAAGGACAGTGGCATTTTGGTTGAACTGAAGGAGCCACGATGGAGAAGAAATGAAAGCTGAAAATGGCATCTTTGGAAGACTGTTCAGGTAGTGTTTTTAGAGCTTATGTTGACTGCTGGAAATGGCATGAGAACAAAGGTTTTGTTAAGTGTAAAAGTGAGGAATTTAATGGGGGATTGGTGGAGAAACAGGGCTCGGCAGCTGCTATTGGAACAGTCCTTAAAACTTGACATTGGAAGCTTCAAACGGTGAGGAAACAAGGCTGAATGGATAAGTTAAATAAAAGGGTAAGGAGTTTTCCTACCAAGCTTACTAGAATATATAATTGCTAGAGATTAATGTTAAGGTGTTATGCGTAATGAATTTAATATTGGAGTTGTGATAAATTAGGTATTGTTAGGGTGAGGAATTAACCCTTTTAGATTGAATAAATTGTATAGGAGGTGTATGTTAATATTAAAATTTTATATGGTGTTAGGTTGATATAAGCATGGTGAGGGCCTAGTAAAAAGGTTCAGGTTTTGAGAGAGATCAAGGGTTAGGCCTCTTCCTTTAATTTCAAGTAAATTATATGTGTAAAAGGGATGGATTATGAGTTTATTTGTGTTGTTAAAGTGCAGAAATCTTGGCTGGACAGTGAGGAAGAAATTGTTCAAGTAAAGAATTCCTAATGTAAAGAATTGCGAAGGGTAAACCATTTCTTTTAAGTTGATCTTAACATATATGAATGTTGTGATGTGTTTAAGTGTAAAATTGATATTAATTCCTGAATTATGGAGGTTAAGAAGATGATAGAGTGCTGCCTTAGTACAGAACCTTATTAAAATGATTTAGTTAAATTAGACTTATAAGGTTTTATTGTTGTATATAGTACAAAAAAATTTATTAGTAAGGAAATCATTGTGTTTATAAGATTAAGGGATGATAATTGGTTATTAATGAAATGAATATATATATATATATATATATATATATAATGATTTACGAGAAGCACAAAGTTTAATGGTATTAATAGATTTGAAAGGAAGTGGAAGGAACACCAAGTTACCATTTCGGTTACAATAGGTACTTCGGAAAGTCATAGAATTTGATCAATTTAGAAATTGTTTGATATGTTTTGGAATGTGATAGGATTGAGTGACTAATGATTGACGTCTTTGTATATTGAATTGCAGCTAAGTTCACAACTGGAGAGGAATTGCAATAGGCAATATATATGCATTGCCTAGCCTTAAGCTTGATGGTTAGATAAGCAAAACCGAATCAGTTTGATAAGGTGAGGGATATATATCGGAAACGTAGGGGATACTAAATAAAATATTAAAATCAACTGCTTGTGGTTTATAAACTGTATCTTCTTTGCAGGAGGTTTTTACAAAAATTATGCTGTTATGCTGCCGGATTTTCGTATAATATTGATTTATAAATGAGCTAGAGTTCATGGAAATGATTTGAAATAACACTCCTCTAGCTAGTTTTGTTTTGAAAGTAAGTACGAAATGGCAGTATTTTGACTACTTTGGAAGTCATATTCGAAAGCTCCCATTTTCATAGAAACCATCGAGCTTCGTAATTGTTTTGGAAAGTATACGTATGGGAATGTTTTGAGACATGCTAATAATCATAGCAGTAATGTTTTGGACTACTGTGGGACCTTGATCCAGTCCACAGTAGGTAATGTTTTGGACTACTGTATGATTTTGATCCAATCTACAGTAGAGTTTCGATTGCTGTGTGACCTTGATCCAGTCCACAGCGGGCCCAGTAGACACCTGATCAGTGTTCACTGTGGACCCCTCTGGACTATGGCCATATGTCAACTGTACCTTCCCGCACGGGAATAATTGAACTGCTTGATTTTGCTTAATTATCATGTCTCCAGCTTATGATATATATATGATTCCTTTCGTACTTATGCCAATACGGATTTTGAATGTTATGATGAGAATAATGTTTCGAATGGAAATGTTTATCGATGGTTTGAAAGAAATGCTTTTGACGCATTGCATAAGCATGTTGATTTATAAACTTTATGAAAAATAGTATTTGAGTTAAATGAATGTTTTGAACGTGCATATAGAAATTTAGTATCCGTCTCTTATATTTATTTCTTACTAGGCTTTCCAAAAAGCTCACCCCCTCCTCCACCTCCCAGATTATTTGCAATAGGATCGTACACGTGGGGAGCTATCACGTCCTTCGAGGCTTTTGGTTCTACCTTGGAGGTATATTATGTACAGCTACTTAAATTATATTCAGACTTATGTTTTCAGTACTTTTAGAATATAAGGATGTAGCAATAGGAATTACATATATATATATATATATATATATCTATGTTAGATATCGATGCATGCAACTGGATGGTTATATATTGGTTAAGTATAATATTTTGTGATGAAGAATGCATGCTTATTTAGAATGTTTGGACTGGGACCAAATGTTGAATAATGTTTATATAGCTGTTATAAATATAGCTTATGAGTTAATGTAGTGACACTACGTACAGCCCAACCAAGTATGTGAAAAAGGAAAAATTTAGTTCGCATTTTCTGTATAAAAGGGTCGTTACAGGTAGTGAACCTGCTATTTTTGAGGTATTTGACTTCAAACTTGTTTATATATCAAATTACCTAAACCTTATAATTACCCGAATATTTTTATCCTTCCTACTCAAACCTACCCTAATAATTTTGACACTACTTGTTTACAAGACGAACCTATTTAATTAATAAGTTAAAATTTTGACTTTAAAACTAATTCAATAAATACCAAATATTTAATCGAAACCTGAATTGACAAAAAAATCCAAATTATAGAATTTCCATTAATTAAAGACAATTCAAACAAAAATTAAAATTAAAATATAAATTCAACCATTATTTACACACATAATTTTAAAAATACAACAAAAAACTTTAAAAATACAACAAATAACAACTCCAAATCCATAGAAATCTATTTATGAAAATAAAAAAAATTGATAAAAATCAACCCAACTATATTTAAAATTCTCTCAATCCTTAACAAACAATTATTCTTTATAAACAATATGAAATTCATAGCAGCACATGATCCTCCTACACAAACAAAATAGATAAAATATTATTGTAACTCTTGAAATGAGATATAATAATGTATTCTACTTTTAAATAAAAATAAATAGATTAAAAATACAATAAGTGAATTATTTACCTTCTAGTTCATTCCTTAATCAATGCACATCTTTTAAAGTGCCCAGATGAAGCCTACTTTGATGATTACTCACTCTTCTCTCGCTACTGCTAAAGGATGATTCGAATGCAACTGTAGAAATAGAAATAGCAAGAAAATCTATAGCAATTAATTGCAAAGGGGGATACTTTATCCCAGTTGTCTTCCACTAATTAAAATATAAAAAAAAATGTGTTCATGACGAAATTGGTTCATCTAGATACTGCTCCAACTCTGACTTCACATTCACACTACTAGAAGAATTACTTAGGAATGCAATCAACTCGAAAAAATCATTTTGTTGAGAAGAAGGAATATTTGGTGCTTGAACAAGTGGCGTAAATGATGCAGTACAAGACCCATGTGATTTTGGTTTAGAGCATCTATGTTGGTATTTATAAAGTAAATCACAAGAAGTTTTCTTGACTTGTTCGACCTCAAAGATTGGATCATCATAAAAAAATTCAGAAAAATAATACTCTACCATCTTCATTTTATACTTAGGATCCAATAGAACACCCATAGTGAACATAATATGAATTACACTCCACTATTTGTCAAACTTGTTAAACATTTTTTTAGCCATGTCACTAACTACAACATCAATAGTACATATCTATTTCAGTAGTGCACTTTGAAGCTAACAAATTTAGATAAAATAACAATTTGCACTCGGATACTTCGTCCCATAAAACAATTTTCTGACATTATAAAAGATTTGCAACTTTTTAGCAATAGTTTCTGTCATCTCCCAATCTTTCTCACTAGGCATTTTAGTGTAAAACTTATCCCTAAGTGTCAACTTATGAAAAAGGTTTTTGTATCTAATGGCGGGTTAAAGTATCAATTAAGTTGAGTTCCACCTAGTTTTACAATCAAGAGTCAACTAATTTTTAGAACACAAGACTTTTGCATGACGTGCCATATCTTCAAATTTTTCTACTCTAGAAGGACTAGCTAACAAAATGCCACTTTATCATGAATATTCTCAATCGCATGTTCTATTGTAGATAATCCATCTTTCATAATAATATTTGAAAGATGTGCACAACATCTCATGTCAAGGATTTTCCCATCAAGTAAAAGTTTAGAATATAAATCCGCTATGATAGAAACCATACCTTCATTAGAACTGCAACTATCCACAATGATAGTAGAAATTTTGGTCTATATATTCCATTGAATCAATGATGTCATCAATTCTTCTACAAAAACCTCCTTGGTGTGAGCTATTGGTACATAAATAAACCTACATGTTTAAAAATAACATTAGTCGGTTTGCTAATAGTTTGTTCACAGAAACATTAATGAATAGTATACCAAATGTTAAAAGATTCGAAAGAATTGTTTACCTCAAGATACAACTTTGTAACATGTAAGAGTCACTAATAGAATGAGCAGTGATAGGCATGTAACCTTTCTTTTGGTTTGAAGTCTACATTTATGTTGTAATTGCTATTCAACTTTTTAGAGTCTCAAACACACCCATCAACTTCATAGTCTCTGAACAGTAAATCTTGAGAATGCCTTCCTTAATAGTATTGTGAGAAACCATCCTAAAAAAAAGGTTGGGGGCTAGCAATAAATCTCTTAAAACCAACATTATCCACAACAGAAATAAGATAGTTAAGCAAGATTATAGCACGAGCCAACTCATTTGTTAAGATGTATTGATAAAATGTGAAATTCTCAAAATGAACATTCCCATCTCTTTTTTGGTTCACATTAATCCTTCAATGGTCGAATTCTTTCTACTTGAACAAGTACCCATGCAATTTTCTAGCTTTTATTCCATTCTTGCTATTAACCTTAAAGTTTTTTACAATAATTGCAAATTGCTACATCTTCTCCACTTATAATTTTCTATTCAAAGTGCTCCCAAACCTCCAAAGTTAACTTGTGAGGCTAGTTCTTACTTCAATTTAATTGGTAATGCTGGTATTGATAAGGTAGATGATGTCAAAACTAAACTGGGAGGACTAGAAGAAGTCATACTGGGAGCATGCATATCCATGTTTCCCAAACTTGAACCCATAGCAAATGGACCGATTGCAGTGTTATCATTCTCATCAACAATCTCAACATTTCCAATTGCCAACATTTTTGAAAGACCTATAAACAAATTCAAGGTTCAGAATTGAATAAAATAATACTTAAATTCACAAACATTTCTAATCAGCATTAATTTTAACACCCAAACAAAACACAAATAAGGATCGGCTTCTTATTAGGAATTCTGCTAAGATGATTCTGTCAATATCTGTTATAATTGGCTCTATTTGTCCCGCTTAGCTGCACTCAAGGAATATGCATTTATGAAGGTTCTGTTTATGTTTCCCCATTGCTTGCTTTGGTTCTATCTTGTCGTAATCAGGGTTGGATTTATACTTACGCTTCTCTTATGCAGGCTTTGGAAGAGCATGGTTTTCCCGTACCAAATGCTGTGGACTGTAATAGGCATTGTGTAGTTATGTCACTTATCCAAGGTTACCAGCTGTAAGAGTTTCCCCTTAATCCTCTGGATTTGTTTGCTTTTAATCATGTTGCATGCATGTTAAGTGGCTTTGTTGTCAATCCTTTGGAAGTGAATGAACAAAATTTATAGCTGGAAAAGGCGAATGGAATTATAAATGTATAATCTCTTGCTTCTTATACTTTTTTTTATCTTTTTTTTTTCATGAAATGAGTTTAAAAGAGCAAATGAGAGTGGCACTGGTTGTGTCAATAAACCAATATTATTGGTGACATAATTTAATGTTAATTGCTGTTGCAGTTTTAAATATTTTTGCTCTCGTTTCTGTTAGAATTGCATGATAACTCTAGGTTTATCTTCATCATGTGTTGATAACTACTATTTGCCTCTCCCTTTTCCTTTTCTCATTTGTCTTTCTTTAGACCTTTAGTACCTTATACAGTGCTATTGGGGTTACTTTGGTATGGATGAGATGGCTTGGTTGTTATTATTATTATTATTATTATTATTATTATTATTATTATTTGTTTACCTTAGTATTGGGATAAAGGCTTGATGATGATGATTTGCATAATACAGTGTAAAGGTGAAGCAGTTGCAAAATCCAGAGACAGTTTCAAACAATCATCGGCCTTGTTATTCATCTGGCAGAACATGGTCTCATTCATTGTGACTTCAATGAGTTTAACATAATGGCAATACACTTGAGGCACTCTATTTGGTCACACATGACAAAATTTTCCAGTTTTAATTGTTTTCTTGTTAGCTTAGCTTATAACTTTAGTGAGATCATAAAGTTAAATGGGTGTCAATTTTTCTTTTTAATTAAAAGAAAAATACTGTGTGAACTTCATGTTTCTGTTTTCTTTTCTGTTGAAATTATTAATATTTATTTGAAATTTCATCTCTATAGATTGGTGATGATGAAATGGTGACGATGATTGATTTTCCCCAAATGGTATCTGTATCTCACCGCACAGATGTATGATGCACTGTCTTCTTTCTGATGCTAGTCCTAGTTTTCATGCTTTTTTTGCTTGTGTGAATTAGATGTTATATTCTCATTTAGTTCCGACTTTCTGTTGTTCAGGCACTTTGATCGTGATTTAGAATGCATTTTTAAGTATTTTGGCAAGAGGTCAGTGATTTCGTTTCTAATCTAATTTAGTATTATATTTATATCGCAAAGGTTTGATGATTTCTGAAATCCTTAATAGCTCTTCCATTATAACTGTCACCGTTCTGATATTTGTAAGAAAGAAGCTAGTTGATGAGTGTAGAATAGATTGTCTGCACTGCACATGCATGTCAACACGGGTTATGAAATCATCTGGTTGGATTATTTTCTATGGATAAATTTCTAAGGAAGCAATTACTTTGGCCATGGTAAACATCCTTGGCTTGTATTTAAACAACATAACTTCTGTGTTTTTTACCTGGGAGGGGATTATACGGTTCTTACTTCTATTTGAGAACCTTTTCTAGCTAAAATTTTTATTTGTTCTATCCTCTCTGTTGTTGAAGGCAAAGTTGTGACACTCGTCAAAATCTTGTTAATGGAAATATGCTTTATTTGACCAATTCCACAAGGTGACAGTTGAAGTTTCAAAATGCATGCACACACTTTTGCCAAGCAGAGACGACGTGCAATGGCAGCAGTATGTAAAGGACGTCAGAAGAATATTGCCTCTAAAAATTCTGACAAAGTCAAAGTCAAGAAAGAGTTGCGTAGTTGGAAAATTTTAGCAATTGATTGACACAATGTGAGACTGATCCATTTTAGTCAATAGTCTGTCCCACTATTAGACAATCCAAGACAATAGTTTCTTCCCACTGTTCAAATCAGAGAAAGCTGGAGCAATACAAGAAAATCTAGTTTCCATTATTTCTTAAGGGGAATATAGTAGTTTTCATGGTTGGGTTTTGGCTTTTAGAAAAATAAATTTTACAAGTGGGACTAGAAAGTGTTGATAAACTCTCCGTAATTGAAGTTGTTTGATGGAATTTAGCATTGCATATTTAATGCTCGCTAATATTGATTTTTTTCTTTTGTTGTTCGAAGTGTTATTTTCTTGTAAGAAAAACCTACTGACCTCCAATTATGTTTTTTCTTTGACTATGATTAGTGGATTCAATATCGGCAACATGAATCGTTAATTTATTGTTGTTTCCGCATTTTTTTAGTTTGAAGTCAAAATAGGTTTCGCGCAGCCGGCCTTGACTGCAGCCTTTCTTTCTTCCAAGTCAATAAAATGAAAATTTTATTACAATACAATAATTTAATAATTTCTAATGAGATAAAATATAAGTTTTTAGGTAAAATAGCCAAATAAGCCCTCGACCTTGGATCCAAAATGGAATTAAGCCATCGACCTTTTATTTCGTGAAAATCAATTCATAAACTTTTATTTCAGTGAAAATAAACCCCTAACCTTCTAAAATTACGCAATTAAGTCCAAATCTGTTAAATGACACTAACTGCCGTTAGTATTGCACATGTGGCATGCCACGTGGTAGCTAAGTAAGCTATCCACGTCAGCTTTCACTAACAGCAGTTAGTATCATTTAACAGATTTGGACTTAATTGCATAATTTAAGAAGGTTGAGGTTTTATTTCCACTAAAATAAAAGTTTATGGACTGATTGCAATGAAATAAAACGTTGAGGGCTTAATTCCATTTTGGACTTAAGGTCGAGGGCTTATTTGGCTATTATTCCTAAGTTTTTATATGATATTGTCGTTCTCGATTTCGCATGTGATCTCATCACAGACTTTTATTTTCTCTCTCTTTGAATGTAAGAGAAAACATTGAAATAGATTGCATCATGGGTAAATTTTTCTAAGGTCTTAGGGTTAATCATAATCTAATCCTAATCTATTAGTTTTGAAAATAAATATTTTAGACTAAAATCACAAATGATTTTAATATATATATATATCAGTCAATTACAAATTTAAATTAATAATATTACATTTTCAAGTATCGATAATAAATTTTATTACTATTTAATGTTTTAAAGTAATTTTTTAAAAAATTATTCTATGTAAAATTTTTATTTTTTAATATAAAAAAAGGATATTATGAATAACAAATGTTTAGGTTAATAGAGTTTTTAATAATAACTTAATAAAAAAATTTTCTACTGTCAAATTTATAATTTTAAGCCAAAATGCTTATTTCTCAAACTAATAAATTAAAATTAAATTATAATTAAACTTTGAGGACATCTGTAAAATTTATCTTTTCATCTTTCATCTTTTTCTCTTTTTTATTTCTAAAAAAGCTATAACTTCGTTTTTAGCGATGAATTTCTGAGAATAGTTAACCGAATGGCATTTGATTTGGCAGATAAAACAGACGGGTAGCTTCAGATCAATTAGAGATGACATCAAGACAAGCTAGCTACACTTTCTTATAAATATGCATAACTGGGGTCACTTTCTTTTTGTACCTCTCTTCATATTTAACTCATCTGCTAAGTTACCTTCACTCCTCTCCTCCGAAGTCATTGACTCCAACAATGCAGAAGAGCAGCCCCCAAGTTATAACATGCAAAGGTAATACCATAACCTCTCTTTTTGTTCATAAATGTTTCACATATTTAACAAACTATATATGTTTCATCTTGCAAACTAAGATGATTGGAATTTAGTAGTTTCATTGATATGATCATCTCTCAATTGAAATAACGTGGCAGCCATAGTAAGTTGGGGAAAAGATGAGCCATTGAAGGTGGAAGAAATTCAAGTTGAACCACCAAAAGCATCTGAAATTCGAGTTAAAATGCTTTATGCCAGTGTTTGTCACTCTGATATATCGCTTGCTAACGGATTTCCATTTGTTAGTATTCCTCTTCATCATCTTTTCTAATGATTACTTTTATCTTTATAGCCTAGTCGGTGAGGCTTTGTTCTTAACAATTATGTCCATGATCCTTTCAGCCGTCTTTTCCTCGAGTTTTGGGGCATGAAGGTGTCGGGTAAGTCACCAAGTCTTTAATTTCTATATACATATTGTTTCATTTTTCGGCCTTTTTGAGCACATGTTGGAAATAATTATTGCAGGGTGGTGGAGTGCATTGGAGAGAATGTGACAGAAGTGGAAGAAGGAGACCTTGTGATTCCGGCCTCTGTTGCTGAGTGTAAAACATGTGAGAATTGTCTGTCTGACAAGACCAATATATGTCTAACATATCCCTTACGGTTCGATGGGTTAATGCTTGATGGCACTTCAAGAATGTCCATCGGTGGCCAAACTGTTTACCATGCATTTTCCTGCTCTACATGGTCTGAATACTTGGTTATCAATGTCAACTTTGCTCTCAAGATTGACCCCAGAACCCCACTTCCGGATGCTAGCTTCCTCTCATGTGGATTCTCGACTGGATATGGAGCAGCCTGGAAGGAAGCCAAGGTTGAAAAGGGCTCAACTGTGGCTGTTTTCGGGCTTGGAGCTGTTGGATTAGGGGTAGCTAGTTTCAAACTTTTCCCATTAACTCTACTTTTGTTTTTCCTTTTTCTTTACTTTTTTAATCATAGGTCGATTAATCCAAAAAAAGTTCTTATGGATAAGTCCAAATCTCATATTGGGCTAAAGTCCTTAATCATAGTGCCAAAAACAGTTTAGGTCCACTAATTAAGCAATTGGAATCAAAGCTGAGAAAAGGTGGAAATTAATTTGTCAATTATATATTTATATAAATTAAATTGCAGGCCGTCAATGGAGCCAAAAGTCAAGGTGCGAGTAGAATAATAGGCATAGACAAGAACCCAAGAAAAGCAGCAAAGGGACGAGCTTTTGGAATGACAGATTTTATAAATTCAGATGAATTATTTGATAAATCTATTGTTGAAGTAGTCCGAGATTTAACAGGTGGAATGGGAGTTGACTATAGCTTTGAATGCACTGGGGTTCCAGCTCTCATCAATCAGGCTATTGAAGCTACAAAACTGGTATACGTCATATATATATATATATATATATATATATATATATATATCTTAAATGACTAAGTTCAGATATGACCCAACATATTTTATAAGTTTTTTATTTACTTTGTCATGGTCAGGGAGCGGGAAAAATCATACAGATTGGAGGAGGAGATTCAAGTATAAGCATAAACTTCATGAGCCTTATGCTTGGCAGAACTTTGAAGGGATCGGTTTTCGGAGGGCTCAAAGGCAAATCTGACCTTCCAATTATATATGAAAAATGTAGAAATGGGGTGAGTGTATCTGATCCGTCGATTAATTAATGTTTTCCAGTATCAATTCAAGTAACTGGGGAGCAATGTCTTATGTCTTTCGTTGATGATCAACAATCATAAAACCAGAATGGGAAAATTCGTTACAAAAATTGTTTTCTCTTTGGTCTCCACAGGAAATCCAGCTTGATAAACTTCTGACTCATGAAATTCAGCTGGAAGATGTAGAGAAAGTATTTGAGTTGTTGAAGCAACCAAATTGTGTCAAGGTTTTGATCAAGATTTGATTGGTACGAGTGACAAATATGTTGACAGTTAGAACATAAACCAAGCATTGACATCCAAAACTTGGAAGTGGCAATGTTCTTTCTCCTTTTTTCTTTAGCACATATTTCTCTTTAATATGTTAAGCACTAGCTTCACTTGGTTTTTTTTTTTAATAAAGTTGTTTGCATCTTAAAGATTGTTACATATATATATATATATATATATATATATATATATATATATATATGCACCATCAACTATGGTTGGAGTGGTTGCTTGAATTTATAGCATTAAAATTGTATTGAAGAACAATGATGAATAGGCTTAAAAGCCTTAGGAAGATAGCAAGTTTGTGAAATTAATATAAAGACAGCTATGGACAATAGGCAAAGAAGTAATAAGATGAATCAATAGCCAATTCATTTATAATATGTTACAGTAGATACCTGATTGCGGATTTGCGGTTACTAATAATTTATATGTTTAAAATCATATTATAGTATACAGAATTCAAAAAATTAAGTTTGTTTTAGTGAAAAACACATTCACAGAACAATATTCACATAAAAAAACATATTCACAAAAAAACACTTCCACGAAGCGTAACAGAGTCCAGCAGCTCATCATCTTTTTGAATCGTTTATTTCCAATAAAGCGGTAGCTTCACATAAAAATATTTCCACATAACACTTTTCACGGAAAAACAACATCAATACTTTCACCAAATAGCACATTCACTAAAAAAGTGAAAGTTATCCCATAATATTGTAGGGCTTTTGGAGAACTCATTTTGTGAATTATATATGAAGATGGTTAAAAAGTTATTTTTTAACTTTTCTCTTATAGACACTTAATTTTGTTTAGACACTTAATTTTGTTTAGGATATAGACCATCTCGATCAAAATATTCATTTTGAGTCCATACAAAATTTCAATGAAACTTTTTAAAATTGGACTTGCATTATCATTTTATATAGGCTGGGATCAAAAGTCCAAGTCAAAGGCTTAACTTGTCTTGCTAAAATCTTGTTAAAAGAGCCCATTATCCCATGGCCTAATTCTCCTTTTTTTTTTTTTACTTTTATTTCGCTATTGTTATTAATTAAAAAATTCATTAAAAATTAAAAAATTAAAAAAAAAAAAAGACTGGCGACTGTGCTTGGCAGACACTATACAATTCACATGTTTATTAAATTATGTATGCTTTTATTGTCCAATCTAAGATTGGCATTTAATTAGTTGCATTGATGTGATCTTCTCTCATTTGAAATAACGTGGCAGCCAAAGTATGTTGGGGAAAGGATGAACCATTGAAGGTGGAAGAGACACAAGTTGAACCACCAAAAGCATCTGAAATTCGAGTTAAAATGCTTTATGCCAGTGTTTGTCACATTGATATATTGTTTGCTAACGGATTCCCAATTGTTAGTACTCCTCTTCATCATCATCTTTTCTATTGATTAGTTTTCACAGATTTTACCATTATAGCTTTGTCGGATCGACATACTTCTTAATAATTTTGTCCATGATCCTTTAAACCTTCTTTTCCTCGAGTTATGGGGCATGAAGGTGTCGGGTAAGTCTTTAATTTCTAACACATATTTGTTCATATTTCGGCCTTCTTTTAGCACATCTTGGAAATGATTATTACAGCGTGGTGGAGAGCATTGGAGAGAACGTGACAGAAGTGGAAGAAGGAGACCTTGTGATTCCGACCTATGTTGCAGAGTGTAAAACATGTGAGTATTGTCTGTCTGACAACACCAATTTATGTCTGAAGCACCCCTTGAGCTACAATGGGTTAATGCTTGATGGCACTTCAAGAATGTCCATCGGAGGCCAAGCTGCTTACCATGCATTTTCCTGCTCTACATGGTCTGAGTACATGGTCGTCAATGTCAACTTTGCTCTCAAGATTGACCCCAGAACCCCATTTTCGGATGCTAGCTTCCTCTCATGTGGATTCACAATAGGATATGGCGCAGCCTGGAAGGAAGCCAAGGTTGAAAAGGGCTCATCTGTGGCTGTTTTTGGCATTGGAGCTGTTGGTTTAGGGGTAGCTAGTTTCAGACTTTACCATTTTACTCTACCATTTATTTGTCTTTTTTCTATTTTTTTAAATAATAGTACCAAAAATAGGCCGTCAAAGGAACCCAAAGTCAAGGTGCGAGTAAAATAATAGGCATAAACAAGAACCCAAGAAAAGAAGCAAAGGGACGAGCTTTTGGAATGACAGATTTCATAAATCCAAATGAATTATCTAATAAATCCATTACTAAATTAGTCCGAGATTTAACAGGTGGAATGGGAGTGGACTACAGCATTGAGTGCACGGGAGTTCCAGCCCTCGTTAATCAAGCTATCGAAGCCACAAAACTAGTATATATATCTATCTATCATACATGACGAGGTTAAGACATGTCAAAACCTGTTTTGTAAGTTATTGATATAGTTTGTGATGGTCAGGAAACAAGAAAAATCATACAGATTGGAGTAGGAGAACATGTAAGCGTAGACATAAACTTCTTAGGCCTTATCTTTGGCAGAACTTTGAAGTGGTCGTTTCTCGGAGGGCTTAAAGGCAAATCTGACCTTCCAATCATATATGAGAAATGCAGAGATGGGGTGAGTGTATCTTATCCACCAATTAATTGATGTTTTCCAGATCGACAATCATAAAATCAGAGTGGAATTGCTTAAACAATTATTTTCTGTTTGATCTTCACAGGAAATCCAGCTTGATGAACTTTTGACTCATAAAATTCAGCTGGAAGATGGAGTGAAAGTATTTGAGTTGTTCAAGCAACCAAAATGTGTCAAGGTTTTGATCAAGATTTGATTGATATGAGTGAAAAATATGCCGACAATTAAAACATAAACAAAGTATTGACATCCAAAAAAATGGAAGTGGCAATGTCAATTCTCTCCCTGTTTTTTTTTGGGCAAATAATTTCTCTTCAATAAAGTTGATTGGTACTTATATTATGTGTAACATCAACCATGTTTAGAGTTGTTGCTTGAATTTATGGCAGTTGTGTTTGCCATTCTCTTTCAACACTTGATTTTTTAGTAAGCCATATCAATTTATATTTTTAAGTTAAAAATTGCAACTAAACACAAAACTAACAAAATAATCTTCCTTAGAGTTTAACTGTCCCATCCAAAAGACTTGTAATTGCAAGTTATTAGTTTTTGATTGAAAAAACTAGATGACGTGACTTACTACATGTACGAGTGTTGGAGACAAATGACAGACACAATAACCCTTAGGGGGCGTTTGGTTCGGGGAATTTAAGATTACCGGGAATATTAAATTACCGGAATATTATTTTACTTGACGGATTACTGGGAATATTAGATTCCTGTGTTTTGTTGTATTTGTGGGAATATAAGATTTCTGTGTTTGGTTAAAGGAAAGTAAGAGGGTAAAATTATTTATTTTACTATAATACCCTCCATATTATTAGTTGATGTAAAGTAAATAACACTTGAAATAAATTATATTTAAATTAATTACTTATTTATTTATATTTAATATATTTATTTATTTATTTATTTATTTTGCCCCTTTTTTATAAGGTTTTTGTTATGTAAATTATTTTGATATGACGAACTATTACTATATTAAATTGATTTTGATTAATCAAAAATCATAGGATCCATCTTATTATTGGTCCATTTGATTTTAAATTTATTTTTCTCTTCATCAAAATAAGAAAAAAACATGGTTGTAATATTAGATAGGTTTTAAGGGTAAAATGGAAACAAAATATAATTATTGGAGGGTAAAATTGGTAAAAAAGTTAGATTCCCCCCGGAAAAAAAAATACCTCAGGGAGAGGAGGTAATTTTTTTCCCAATTTTGGCACTATTTGGCACTGTTTGGGCACTGTTGGTAAAAAAAAAATTACCCCCGGAATCCGATTCCCCCAATCAAACGCGAGAATCATTTGACGGAAAAAAAATTCCCCAAGGTAAAAAAAAATTACTGAAACCAAACAGGCCCTTAGCATTCATCAAGATTATATTGAAGAACAATGATGAATAGGCTTAAAAGCCTTTAGAAAATAGTAGCAAGTATGTGAAATACAATGATAGTTATGGGCTTTGTATTTTCAATTGTTTTTATTTGTTTTTTAAAGAGAGAGATGACATAAAACTTGATATAAAACTAAGAATCATGGTTTGAACAATTCAAAAACATTGGAGATATGTGAAAGCTGAAATGTGGTTCTAAAATCAAATAGTTGCCAAAACTTGTTGGATGATTAAGTCGAAAACGAACCAAATTAATAAACTTGATCTTATTTAAATATTAATGGGTGCATGATTTTAATGAATTAGTAATTAAATCGACTAATGCTGTGACACAATAAAAATCAACACAAAAAAATATAAAAAAATAACATAAGTTAAAATTTGACAAAAATTTAAAAATATATTTCGCATGTCGATGCGAAAGATGAAACAATAATTTTTTACGTTTTATGTGTGTTTAACAAAGAAGCAAACACTGCAAAAAATATAAAATTGCTAAAGAAAAATTCTAAATACAACCCTAATTTTACTTTTTACAACCCATTACTATACACAACTCAACCAAAAATATAAATTTTCCTTTACAGCCACTAAAACCCAAATTAAATTTCTATTTAATTCTTCAAAATTTCAACCTAAAATTTTCATATCCACTTTACCGACAACTCAAAATCACTACTGGATTTCTAAATTTTCACTAAAAAGTGAAAACCACGTCGAAAACCACCTAACTTTCACACCTACTTCTTCTTCTAAACTAAGGGAACACCCTAGATTTTTTTTTCTGTAATTTTTTTCTAAAATTTAAAGGAGAAACAGGAATATTTTCAAATCCACTTCTTCTCTTATAACTCAAACTCACTATCAAATATCAAAATTTTTACTAGAAATCACTTTGAAAACTACCAAACTACCAAACTTCTTCTCTTACAACTTATGTTTTTAAATTGCAGTCACGATCACGTTTTTGGTTGCGTTGCGTTTATCGCGGTTGCGGACATAGCGACGGTCATCGTAGTCATGAATTTTTTTAAATTTCGCACAATTCTATATAAAGTGTAGTAATTGTAATTATAATCATATAAAGTTTTATTGTATAGTTTTTAAGGTAATTTATAATACCTCAAGTCTATTATTTATGTGAAAAAAAAGTCATTTATAATTTTTTGAAGTATAATAAAACATCATATTTAAAAAATTACTTATGAATATGATAATTAAAAAATAACAAATATTGAAAATAGATATAAATAATTATGTATTAATAAGAATTAATGTGCTAATTATTTAGCATTAATTATTTTTTATCTAAATTATTAAGGAATTTTTTCATCTAAATTTTATCAAATCTTTTTCATCTAAATTAATTATGTCAATTTTTTATCTTTTTTTTCTTTTTCTATATGAATTTCTATGAATATTAACCAAATATTTAATACCATATATTTAATTACACTACAAATTTTATTTAAAAAAATTAAATTAATAATCTAAATTCAACCTTATCTATTTTTTTTTTGGAATTCAGATTACCTAATATTGTTTATCAGGATTTATCATATTAGCTAATTTTAATTCTTAAACATTTAATGTTACATTGTTTCCTAAGAAAATTATTAAACAT
This sequence comes from Heritiera fomes, assembly GCA_032173925.1. NCBI lineage: Eukaryota > Viridiplantae > Streptophyta > Magnoliopsida > Malvales > Malvaceae > Heritiera > Heritiera fomes. Next base: position 17,448,220 of record JAPDPM010000001.1, on the reverse strand, counting down.
TTAAAACCTAAACCTATTACTAATTATCATTTACCACATACATTTAAAAAATAGTTAAAATAAAAAAAACCCAAACCCACCCAAACCCGTCGGCTCCTTTCCTTTCACTTTCATAGTTTCACTTCACCTTCCCCTCCCCTTCACCCAAACCCATCGGTTCAGTCTTAGCCTTGCGATTCTCCATCAGCTAACAAGAAGGCCAGCCTCCAGCCACCGGTTCCATTGCGCCAGATTTGATCTCAGATCAGTCATGTCTCATGCCGGTGTCAAGCAACCGACAAATGGAGCATCGCCCAGTCTTACCAGTGCTACGAGCTTGCGAGCCACCCATGGTCACGCCATGGCCCCACGTCGCCCACGATCCACTGTGCCTAGTGCCTGTCTACCCACGCCGCCCACCCCACTCAGCCTTTGCCCTTTCCAGTCACCGTTAATGATCGACTGTTGGTTGTTGTGAATCTTGCGATCTATCTATTGTTTTTCTTGTTAATTGAGGTTGGGAATATTTTTTCAGGCTGATATTTTGATTTTGATGCTTCTGTTGTTGTGTTCTATCCACATTTTGATTTTTTTTTTAAGTTTGATGGAATTGAATCAGAGGATAGTGGCGATAACGGACTGTTATCGCCGCTATCCTCCGTTATGGCATTTCGTAATGGCCAATAGCGACCGTTACTGATATGATCCGTACTCACACCTAATTTTTCATCGATAGCGGTAGCGGTCACTGCCACTATCGCGAGATAGCGGCTGCTATTTGAAATCCTATTACAACTGAAGGAATGTTTCAAATTGTTTTTTCTTTAATTTTTTTTAAATTGCAAATATGGAGTTCTAAGAACCCTAGATTCGCGAGGCCTTAACTTCCACGAGGCACATGAAGTTAACTTTCGTAAGGCCATCAACATCGTAAATCTAGGTTCCACGAGGCTATCAGCCCCGTGAATCTAGGGGTTCTTAGAACCCATATCTGCAACTAAAAAGAAAAAGGAAAAAACAAGAATATATTCAAATCCACTTCTTCTTATACAACTCAAACTCATTGCTGAATTTCTAAATTTTCACCAAAAATCATTTTGAAAACCATCATACTTTAACAATTGATTTCTTATTTTACAATTGAAACTATGTTCTAGATTGTCTTTTTCTTTGAATTTTAAAAATAATAATAATAATAATAATAATAATAATAATAATAATAATATTATCTCCCATGGTACAAATACCAAATGAATTTTTGGAAATGAAGAGTTTATCTTGCATTGTGTTTCCGGAAATGATTTCCTCAAATCCCATTATATTTTCGAAAATGCATTTTAAGAAACCTAAATATCGTGGAAAAAATGATGCTTTGCAGACATTTTTATTACCAGTTTGGGCATTTCTTCTTCTTCCATGCTATCCGAGTATAGGAATGTAAACGGGTATAATAAAGGCTCTGATGATGATGGTGATGATGATTGATACAATGTGAAACATATCATATTAGTTAATAGTTTGTCCCACTGTTAGACTATTGAAGATTATAGTTTCTTCCCAATGTTCAAATCAGAAAAAGCTGGGAGCAATGCCATGAAAATGTAGTTTCTATTATTTCTTAAGGGGAATATAGAAGTTTTCATGGTTGGGTTTTGGCTTTTAGAAGAACAAATTTTTCAAGTGAAAGACAAGAAAGTGTCGATAAACTCTCCGAAATTGAAGTTGTTTGTTAGAATTTAGCATTGCATATTCAATGCTTGTTATTATTGATTCTTTGCTTTGTTGTTCGAAGTGCTATTTTCTTGTATGAAAAACTTACTGACCTCCAATTATGTTTTTTATTTCACTATGATTATTAGATTAAATCCTTAATTCATCTTTAGTTGGTCCTTCTATTCAATATCGGCAACATGAATCGTTAATTTATTATTTTTTCTGCATTTATTTAATTTGAAGTCAAAATAGGTTTCCCGCAGCTGGCCTTAATTGCGGCTTTTCTTTCTTCCCAGTTAATAAAATGAAATTTTTATTACAATACAATAATTTAATAATTTTTAATGAGATAAAATATAATTTTTTATATGATAATGTTGTTTAAAAAAAATAAAATGAAAATAAGAAAAATACGGCGAAAGTAGACCAAAAAAAATGCTCCGAGTCAGTTACTAGGTTTCGAAATGTTTTTTTGCAGTTTTTGTCAGTTATCATAGTCTGAGAATTCAGTTACAACCGTGCTCCGCTAGTAACTTCAAACTTGTGCGGTTGTTTTAGCCTATAGTCTGTCTGTTCTTTCTCATGTCCTACCTATATTCTACTCTCACAATCTCACTTTCCTATCCATTTTCTTTCCCTTGCTGCATCTATCATTCGTTGTTTTCTCTAATATCTTTTTGTTAATTTAACGACGAATCACATGGAATCCATTATGCTTGGAGACTTGAACAACATGAACCTTACGGAGGAAGAGGGTATTACGCTGGCCATACCGAATGCCATTCTCACTGATTCTAATATGCAGGGAGAACTCTATTTGGTTGGATCTCTTCTTACTCAGTGTCCTTTTAATTATGAGGCCATGTTTGCTATTTTTGAAAAGATTTGGAGACCGTCCAAAGGGGTCAATTGCAGGGTTCTTGATGAGAATGTCTTTCTCTTCCAATTCTTTGCCAAAGGAGACCAAATTAGGGTTTTGGAGGGTAGCCCCTGGACTTTTTGTAACAGCCCGTTATCACATTTTTCACGTATTTTCATACAACTTTACCGGTTGGGCTGTTTGCAATGCCATTAACATTCAACAGTGACCGTAATAAATGATAAACATTTATCTATCAAATACTGAATATGAAAATTCTTTTCATGATTTCTTACATCCAACATCCCCTATTGACTTAATTCACTTAAGTAGTACTGTACACTTATGTCTGAAATGTAAAAGAGAAGAGACTGTACCTATCACGTTTAACATAACATGCCTCAGCGCTTTAAACGTAGCTGTACCCATCTAAGAGCTAATTCTCTAACTCCATGTCTTTTATCTGTGGAGTTAAAACAAAGGGGTGAGCGATTTATACGCTCAGTAAAGGAAACACATGCTGCTTTATTCAAGCAAAACTATATATCACAATTTATTTGTTTTCCAAAAATCACATCAAATCGGAAAACAGTGAATATAGTTACCAACATTTTCGATACACCAGTCAAATCACTAGCTAAACCGCCTCTCAATATACCATTCAAAATTACATGGTAACCAGTTTACTTTAACATGCAGTAAACAGTAAATAGGATTTCGCAAATCCTCTCAGTAAACAGAAATCAGTAAGTTAAGACTAGGCATCAAACAAATCATGCTCTCATTGTTCCCCCAGGAACACAAGTCATCCGCTTTTGGGGTGCACCCGTAGGCCACCGCCCCTCACGGCTATCTCAACTAGATCTATGGCCATAATTTATAGGTGGTCCTCGGGTCCACTTGCCAAGTGGCCTCGATACCGCTGATGACTTGGCGGGTCCATCAGCCCTGTGACGCCCTGAGGTGCACTCTTGGTCCATCGACCCGAGCCACTGCCCCAGGTGGATCATGCAATAGTAATGCATGAACTCATGGCCTAAAGTCTCAAAACCATTTTTATATCTCATGAAAACCTTTATCGAATTATCTCACCATAGTGTCATTTTCTCAAAATGATTTGATTTCCAAAAAGGTTTAGGCTTTCTGTTTACAAAACACCTTGAAAACAGTCCAAAATCTCAACCTTTAAAACCTGCTCACCCATGGCAGGTCGCCCAATATGGCTCGCCCATGGCAGCTCGCCCAGTGTGGAGAACTTGTGTTCGCCCGCCAACCATTGCTTTTAAAAACAACAAGCAACACTAGCTCGCCCTCAGTGGCTCGCCCATGACCAGTTCGCCCACTATATCATTGCCATGGTCAGTTCGCCCAACTGCAACACTTCCATGGTCAACTTGCCCAATGGGATACTACCATGGTCAACTCACCCAATTTTATAAAAAAAAACATGGGTCGTATGCCTAATTTATAATAAAAGGGTTCTTCGCCCAAAGCAACATAAAATGAGTTCGCCCATAATTGGCTAACTCGAATTTTATTAAACAGGGGTCACCCGCCCCAAAACTTATAAAGTTAGTTCGCCCAAAGTATTATAAAAGATTGGCTCGCCCGCCAATACCAATTCGTCCAGAAATATAATAAGGGTCAGCTTAGTAGCTCGCCCAATATCAAAGCAATTTATCAAACAATGCATGTCATAAACCGAAATATGTCTTAATATTTTTATTATATTTCTACTCCACAGGACATGCATTTTACTTCACACACATCTCCCTTACCTGGTTCAACGAAGCCTTGCTTCCTTCTCGCCTTCCAAATCGCATTCACCGAGTTCATAATTCCCGGCTGCAAATAATTTATAAATTCTATTAAGATTTTCATTTTATATCACTTGGCGAGATTGAGATATATCAAACGACTACTCGCCCAACAGAGCTCTAACTAGCTCAACCGAGCTTGCCATTCAATAAATAGTTTACACGTGGGAGCTCGCCCGCCATTACTCGCCAGATGTTTGTGAGCTCGTCCAATTCAACTCACCAGGCCTAGATTGGCTTAAATGTGGGAGTTCACCCACAATTCTACTCGCCCAATGTCTTATGCATGTGAGCTCGCCATACAGCCTCTATTTCAAAAATGGGCTCGCCCATGAATTAAACTAATATTGGGCGACTTTGCCCATTTGAAGAACAACTTTGGCGAGTTCATTATTTCATACTCGTCACATTGGCGATTACTAACACTCAATCGTAGGCGATCACCATAGTCGCCATTCTCATCACTTTTACACCATTTCCATTACTTTCCTTAATCATTCTCGATTATTTTCTCAGTATTCTACTACAATTTCAACCCAGTTTCATTTTATTCCTCATCTACATTCAAGATATGAACTTATTCTATTTCTATGATCTAACAAGAATAAATCAAAAGCAACACTAAAATCATGCTTCTTATACTTGAAATCATAGAAATATATCATTCAATCTCAAGAAATCATTAAATCTCACCTCAATCAACTGCACTTCCAGAACAGAACTCTGTCTATCTCATGTTAGCCTTACTTTGCTTATACCTTTAGCTCATCAACCATTGAGGAAAGGTTTTGCAAGCTGTTTTTTCTTATTTAGCTAACGTAAGGATGAAGCTCAGTAAATCAAGCATGGTAGAACTAGATGAAGTCAGAACATAAATTTGCAGGAGGATGGTTTTCGTGAAGAGAATAAAGTTTGCTAAATCTATTTTCCTCAAGCATTTCTTCTTATATAGCCATGCTAAACCAATCCAAAGCTACCGCCTGTCCCTTATCCTGTTTCTTTCATCATTCTTCACGTCTTTCATGCATTTAACGCATGAAGAAAAAACTGCAGCACAAATGGCGTGAAAGTCCTCCTTCCACACTTCTTTTTCTGCTTCTATTGACTTTGTTTTACTTCTTAACCAATAAGGTTAATTCCTTACTGACTTTAACATCTTCTCCATTAATTGTCTTCAACCGTATGACTTACAAAGTCAATTTTGGCTGCAAACATGTTTTGAATCTATTTTCATTTTGTCCACAAGTGTTGATTCGAGTTCGCCCCATCATTCTTGAGACCTCAACTCATCAACTCACTTTCAGTTTGCCAACATTCACAGCTTGCCTATGCTCATCACCACTTTGTCTTTATTCTAACTTAAGATTTGGCGATTACTCCTACATTGTTGGTGATCACCAGGTTTGATCTACTAGCCCACTTGCTATCATAAAACCTTCTCAATCCAATGGGCGATCACAAGTCCTCGCCCAATTCGGCTATTATCTTAAGCAACTAAACTTGGCGAACTCACCTGTTCGCCCAATTCCATCACCATTTGACGATTATCCACTAGGCGAGCTCTTTCATTAGTACTCGCCATCATCAACTCGCCGTCATGCATTGGTGATTATCGTCTTGCTCGCCCATTGGCGAGCTGTCCAACGTAGTACTCGCCCATCGAGTATTTCACCGAAATTGCTTCTTTCACAACTCATGTTAAGGAACTTTTCATCCAAGTGGAAATCAATATTCATTATTTATTTAATTTCCATTATTAATTTATGAAATTAGACTCTACAGTAGTGTAGAATCAGGTCTTACACTTTTGAACGCTGTCCTTTACTATTGCAGAGGTATGATGGTTCAAAAAGACCTAAAGACTATACGTTCCAGCATTTAGCTATGTGGGTGCATGTATATGACATTCCTCTTTCCATGATGGGCAAAGAAGTAGGGGAACTTATTGCTGCTCGCCTGGGGTTGTTACTTGATCTAGATTTAGGGATGATTTTGGTAGTTGGGGACGCTTTATGCGTATGAGAGTTGAACTGGATATTACAACGCCATTGTTAAGGGGGCTTTTTGTTACTGATAGCCTAACAAAAGAAAAACATTTTGCCAAGTTTAAGCATGAAAGATTGCCCAAATTCTGCTTTGCTTGTGGTATCATGGGACATGTTGATAAAGATTGTTCCCTTTAGACAGATCTTTGCCGTACCACACAAGCCCTTATGGAATTTGGCTTTGTGCATCACCACTAACCAAGAGATACCATACTAAACCTTCCCTGCATGCTCCAAAATCTGTGCCCAAATTATCATACCCTATTCACCAAGCTGTCAACTCCACACCCGTGCATAGTTCAATCTCCCGTAAACTAACCTTTACCCCTCCACATACCTCAATCAACATTCCTACATATTCTGAAACCATTAACCCAACCATTCTGACGACACAACCACTGATCACATCTGACATTAAGACCTTGCCCCAAACTACCACATGTCTAGTCAATTCCTCCACTAATGTAATAAATTCACTTACCAACCCTTCACCTATGCAGATTTCCTCGGACTCTTTGGTATGAAGCGTAAAGCCTATGATGCGACATTCCATGCATCTTCTTTTGTTTCTGAGTCTACTATGCCTTTCATGAGTAAACGAATCAAAACCAGGCATTCTTGTCACTTTGTGCAAGAAACTGTAGAAACATGGTTTACTGCGGAAGAGATCCCCTCGATGACCATGACAAGAGTCCAATTTGTTGCAAACATTATGGAAGTTAAACCTGATTCTCCTTCACTGGCGGAGGCAGAGCCAACTCTGCTCTGCCGATCATTATGAATCTTTTACGCCTTATAGATGTTGATCTACGGAGTTTTTCAAAGAACCATATAGATGTTGTGGTGGATGAGTTCTCTATTGGGGTTAAATGGCAATTTACCGGATTTTATGGTGACCTCGAAACACAAATGACGTTCAAAAGTTGGGAGTTACTCAGGAGACTAATCAGACTTTCGACTTTACCATGGCTGTGTGGTGGAGATTTTAATGAAATTCTCTGTCATTTTGAGAACTTTAGTCGTCTACAAAGAAACAATAACCAAATGGTTTCTTTCCATGAAACAGTGGCAGCATGTGGCCTACATGACTTAGGTTACTCAGGACCTCAGTTCACATGGTGGAATATTAGAGATGGTGATGCTACAGTAAAATTAAGGCTGGATCGGTTCTTCAGTACTGATCCATGGAGATCATTATTCCTACTTTCCGAGTCTCAAATCTCCCTGCTACATTCTCTGATCATAATCCTATTCTAATCTCAACTCAGAATCGGGTTGGAATTTAGCATTGTATGTTCAATGCTTGTTATTATTGATTTGTTTTGTTGTTCGAAGTGCTGTTTTCTTCTGAGAAAAACTTACTGACCTCCAATTATGTTTCTTATTTCACTATGATTATTCGATTAAATCCTTAATTCATCTTTAGTTGGTCCTTCTATTCAATATCAGCAACACGAATCGTTAATTTATTATTGTTTCTGCATTTATTTAATTTGAACTCAAAATAAGTTCCGGCAGCCGGCCTTAAATGCAGCCTTTTAAGTTAATAAAATGAAATTTTTTTATTACAATACAATAATTTAATAATTTTTAATGAGATAAAATATAAGTTTTTATATGATATTGTCTTTTTTTTACTAGAGGAATATTAAATAATTAAGAATAGAAGTTGGATGTTTGGATTCGAACTCAAACATTACAAGATATCACAATTCATTCTTAACCACTCAGTTAAATTTTTATATAATATTATCGCACATGATGTTAGTAGGACAGCTTTTCTTTGTCTCTCTTTTTTATTTCTAAAAAAACAAAAAATTCGTTTTTAGCTACAAATTTGATAGAATGGTTAATTACAAGAAACCAAATGGCATTTGATTTGGCAGATAAAACGAACAAGTAGCTACAAATCGATTGGCGATAACATCATGACGAGCTAGCTACAGTTTCTTATAAATATGCATAACTAGGGTCACTTTTTTTTGTATCCCTCTTCATAGTTAATTCAATTCCTAAGTTACCTTTACTTTTCCGAAGTCTTTGACTCCAATAATGCAGAAGAGCAACCCCCAAATCATAACATGTAAAGGTAATACCATTACCTTTCTTTTTGTTCATTTATGTGTGTTTATTATGCAAACAAAGATAGACTGGAATTTAATAGTTTCATTGATATAACGTGGCAGCCATAGTAAGTTGGGGAAAGGATGAGCCATTGAAGTTGGAAGATATTCAAGTTGAGCCACCAAAAGCATCTGAAATTCGAGTTAAAATGCTTTATGCCAGTGTTTGTCACACTGATATAATGTTTGCCAACGGATCCCGATTTGTTAGTACTCCTCTTCATCATCATATTTTCTATTGATTAGTTTTCACAGATTTTATCATTATAGCTTGGTCGGATAGACATTCTTATTAATAATTTTGTCCATGATCCTTTCAGCCTTCTTTTCCTCGAGTTATGGGGCATGAAGGTGTCGGGTAAGTCTTTAATTTCTAACACATATTTGTTCATATTTCGACCTTCTTTTAGCACATCTTGGAAATGATTATTGCAGCGTGGTGGAGAGCATTGGAGAGAACGTGACAGAAGTGGAAGAAGGAGACCTTGTGATTCCGACCTATGTTGCAGAGTGTAAAACATGCGAGTATTGTCTGTCTGACAAGACCAATTTATGTCTGAAATACCCCTTGAGCTACAATGGGTTAATGCTTGATGGCACTTCAAGAATGTCCATCGGAGGCCAAACTGCTTACCATGCATTTTCCTGCTCTACATGGTCTAAATACATGGTTATCAATGTCAACTTTGCTCTCAAGATTGACCCCAGAACTCCACTCCCGGATGCTAGCTTCCTCTCGTGTGGATTCACAACAGGATATGGGGCAGCCTGGAAGGAAGCCAAGGTTCAAAAGGGCTCAACTGTTGCTGTTTTTGGACTTGGAGCTGTTGGTTTAGGGGTAGCTAGTTTCAAACTTTACCCTTTTACTCTACCATTGTTTGTCTTTTTTCTTTATTTTTTTAATAATAGTACCAAAAACAGGCCGTCAAGGGAGCCAAAAGTCAAGGTGCGAGTAAAATAATAGGCATAGACAAGAACCCAAGAAAAGAAGCAAAGGGACGAGCTTTTGGAATGACAAATTTCATACTTCCAAATGAATTATTTGATAAATCTATTTCTGAATTAGTCCAAGATTTAACAGGTGGAATGGGAGTGGACTATAGCATTGAGTGCACTGGAGTTCCAGCCATCATCAATCAAGCTATCGAAGCCACAAAACTGGTATATATATATATATATATATATATATATATATATATATATATATATATATATATATCTATCATACATGACCAAGTTAAGACATGAAAACCTATTTTGTAAGTTATGATTTAGTTTGTGATGGTCAGGGAGCAGGAAAAATCATACAGATTGGAGCAGGAGAACATGTAAGCGCAAACTTAAACTTATTAGGCCTTATCTTTGGCAGAACTTTGAAGGGGTCGATTTTCGGAGGGCTCAAAGGCAAATCTGACCTTCCAATCGTATATGAGAAATGTAGAGATGGGGTGAGTGTATCTTATCCACCAATTAATTAATGTTTTCCATATCGACAATTGTAAAATCAGAGTGGAATTGCTTAAATAATTGTTCTCTGTTTGATCTTCATAGGAAATTCAACTTGATGAACTTTTGACTCATGAAATTCAGCTAGAAGATGGAGTGAAAGTATTCGAGTTGTTCAAGCAACCAAATTGTGTCAAGGTTTTGATCAAGAATTGATTGATATGAGTGACAAATATGCAGACAATTAGGACATAAACGAAGTATTGACATCTAAAAATAGAAGTGGCAATGTCAATTCTCTCTTTGTTTTTTTTGTTGGGCAAATTATATTTTTCTTTAATGAAGTTATTATCTTAGAATTATTACTTATATTATGTGTAACATCAACCATGTTTAGAGTTGTTGCTTGATTTTTTATGACAATAAAATTATAGAGGAATGGTAATGGCAGTTACGTCTTCTGTTTGTTGACACCTAATTTTGTCCCATTTTGTTATTATTAATAATTTTTACTATTATTATTATTATTTGTTTCTTATTTTATTTTTATTTTATTATCTATTTTTTTATTATTTTTATTATTTTTATTTTTATTATTTTTATTTTCTGTCTTGTTTCCCATCAGTTGTCTATCACCCTGTCCATCAGCCGGCCAGCCAGTCCATCTCCGCCGGTCACCCTTCTCTGCCCCCATCCCTTCTACACCAAACCCCTATACCAGTCCCTCTAAAAAACCCCCATTCGAGGACCACCCGAGAGGAAGGAGGGCCTCAACCAAAAATAGGGGACCCGAAGCTTTAAGCTCCCCACTCATCTGAGACCCCAATCCCTTCCACTTTGGCCCTGCCGATGAACCCACCTCACCAGAAACCAGTACCCAAAACCCAACCATTCGGCCTCCCCATCACCTGAAATCCGAAAACTAACCATCACCGTCCAAATCACCACCATCACCCCCACCAGACTTCCCATTACCACCATCAACCACTGAGACCCAAGCTTGAAGCTACCCAAACCCCACGAGCCTCGCCACAACCAAGCCCTCACACAGATCACCCTTATAGCCACATTCCCACCACCATGAACCCAACCGACACCTCCTCTGCCCCTGTCACGGACACCATCACCGAACCAACAACCCTACAAACCACAACCACCCGAAAAACCTCAGATCTGAGAACCCCAAATCTCAGATCTGAAACCTAAACCCATATTGAAACCTACAAACAAAACCAAAAAAAAAACATAACACAAACCCAGAACATCCAAACATCATTAACCATCGAACAACCAAAAAAACAAAAACAAAAAAAATAAAAAGGGAGGAAATCTTTTCGGTGAAGCTCAGATTTGCAGGGCTAGGGGATTTTTTAGGTGAATCGGAGGCCGGAATCGAGCTCAGGGGGTGGAGAGCCTCTGGAAAGTGGTTTCTTTTTTGATTTCCGACCACCGACGACAGCGGCCGGCAACGGCAGGCAGCGGCCCAGGCGGCTGCCGGGAATCGCCCCGGCAGAGAGCCTTAAAGGCTCTGGGCGTTTTTTTTGAAGAGAAAGGAAAAATGAAAGAATAAAAAAAAACAAGGCTTTTATAAAAAAAAAGTAGGATCCGCACCTGGACCCGACCCGGGTCCAGGATCCGCGCACCGACCTGTGGGAGAAGGATCCGCGCATCTCCCCATCGCCAGACCCGGATCCGCGCGTCCGACCCGGCTCCAACCCTCACGCGACCCTGCTCCAGCCCAACCCGTTTTCTGACCCGCGACCCGCTCCGTGGACAGACCCGGGCCCTTGCTGCTTGGGCTCGTTTTTGGGCCCCCTATTTGGGCTATTTTGTGGTATAATTTCTTTCTTTCTTTCAATTTTTTGTTTATTATTATTATTATTATTATTATTATTATTATTATTATTATTATTGTTATTATTATTGTTTTTATTATCTTTATTATTATTATTATTATTATTATTATTATTATTAATTAATGTTGTAAAATAAGAAATTGAAAAATTTTCTTTTACTTGTATTTTCATTAATTATTATTATTGATTAGAAAATGTATCAAAAAAATTAAAAATTAAAAAATAAAAATAAACAAGTTTTTTTTTTAAAAAAAAGAAAATTGATAAAGGAAATTAATAATAAAAATTTAAATTTAATTAAATATTTTCCGATGATGGGATGTTATGAAACTCACAAGTAGTGATTTCTTAACTGATCCCTAGGTGAGAGGAGTCATACTAAATGTTACCATAGTATTGGGATACTTAGTATGATTTTTCAATAATTTATTTTTTTATTAAAAATAAAAATAAATAAGTTTTTTAAAAAGAAATATAGATAAACAAATAAATAAAAAAATTTAAATTTAATTAAATATTTTCCGATGATGGGATGTTATGAAACTCACAAGTAGTGATTTCTTAACTGATCCCTAGGTGAGAGGAGTCATACTAAATGTTACCAGAGTATTGGGATACTTAGTATGATTTTTCAATAATTTATTTTTTTATTAAAAATAAAAATAAATAAGTTTTTTAAAAAGAAATATAGATAAACAAATAAGTAAAAAAATTTAAATTTAATTAAATATTTTTCGATGATGGGATGTCATGAAACTCACAAGTAGTGATTTCTTGACTGATCCCTAGGTGAGAAGAGTCCACTAAGTGTTACCAGAGTATTGAGATACTTAGTGCAATTTTTCAATAATAAGAATTTTTATTTAAAATAAATAAAGAAATATTTATACAAAAAATCAAAAAATTTATTTGCATCATTTATTATCTGTTTGCATCATATGCATTCATAATAATTTTTGAAACGAGTGGAATCTTCTGATGATGAGATTTTATAGAACTCACAAGTAGTGATTCTTAAGAAATCTCTAGGTGAGGAAATTATCCGAAATGCTACCAGAGTATTGGGGTACTTCGGAATAATTTTCAATACAAAAGATTTTCACTTATTTCAAATAAAAAAATAAAACTTAAATATTTCAAAATTAAAAGAATAAAATTGATTGCAATAAAAATAGGAATTATTTTTAAATATTAAGTTAAGACCATTTTATTAAAACCAAAGGATAACACATGATTATTATGGTACCGTTTTTTAACGGGCGTCGTGGGGGTGCTAATCCTTCCCCACACGTAACCGTACTCCCGGACCGAACTTTGTTTTCGCAGACCAAAAATTATCTTTTTAATAAAACTTAATTAATTTTGATATTTCGTTAAAAAGATAAATATTTTAGGTTACCAATCACACCTAGACAAAAAAGATTGGTGGCGACTCCTTTTTGTTTTTAAACGTTTTTTTCCAAAATTGTCGAGCGCGAAGCCGTTACGACAGCTTGGCGACTCTGCTGGGGACGCTTTTTGAGGGTCAAGCCATTCATTAATCATGTGTCATCCAAAGTTTTAATTTAATAGTCTTGATTGATATTTAAACTTAATTCACTTGGATTTTGAAAATAATTTTGTTTGCATTTGCATTTTATGTTATTTATTCTATGTTTTATATTTGTATATGCTTGTTGTTAATAAATTGTTGAGACATTTAGGATATAGATAATAATTTAATTTGAGTTTGATGTGTTCCCTCATACACACACTTACACATGCATGTCATAACATGAGCCCTATACCCGAGTTCAGTCCTTCTTAGGAGGGAGTAGAGTACTTTTGCTCTCGTGAGGTAATCACCTCCGCAATGGCAATTGAAATACTCCCACTCAAATTAAACCTTACTAGTCCAGTGTGGATGACAGTGAGGTATAATTTGGGAACCTTTTGACCTTTTAGAGACCTAAATCAGCATATAAAAGGCCCTAAGAAGTCGAACCTAGCTAGAGCCATGTCCGATTTTTGTAGAAATTATCCTGAAATTAGGACACATGAGGGAACATTTTACTACCCATTTTTTCATATCATAACTCTATTGATTTTTCAAATTCATGCTGTCATAAAATCAAAAGATATTTGTTTTCAAATAAAATTTCACATTTTTACAATTTTAGAGAATAAAACAAAGATTTATTCGGTTTCTCTCATTTGTCAAAAATAACATGAAAACATCCTTCATTCTTTAATATAATTTGAAAAATAACAATAATGTTTTTTATTTTTTTTAAAACTAATGCATAGACATTAAAAAGAAAGAAGAATTTTGATGAGAAAATAAAAGGTAAGTGCATTGTCACGTTCCTTTAAAAATAAATTAAATAAAAAGGGAAATTAAAGAAAATAAACTGTGGTGTGAAAATAAGATTTTTTTCAGAAAGAGAGAAAAAAAAAGAAGAAAATTTATTCTTTTAAAAAAAAAGGAGGAGGAGAAATCATCAAATTCTAAAATGAAAAAAGAAAGAAAGAAAGAATTCATTGAATTTAAATAAGAAAAATTTTGATTATTTTATTCTTAAATTTTAGCATAGCATATCTCATTACATGCATTCACATCACATAATAAGGAGAGTATTTGTCTTTTTGGATTAAAGGAAGTCAAAGATATCGGAGATCAATTTGAAGCTAGATTTACTACTTTGGAGAATAATCAAGAAGAATTTTGGACATGATATACGAGAAATAAAAAGGAAGCTAGTTAAGATTATGAAGATGCTTGAAAGTTTTGGAGAAATTAAATTGGTTCATTCTCAAGGGTCGTTGTAGTTTCCAGAACAACTACATGTTGAATCATTAGTAAGTGGAGATCGATTGACTTTTCATGAAACGGTCAACCAGAAATCTGCCACACTTGATTAGAGTTTGGAAAGTGAAAGAGGTGGCCGTTGTTGTGAAATTTGTTTTTGAAAGACTTTGAATGTTGAGGGCATTAGAATAAGTAAGAGTTATTAAGGAATTTTGAATCTTGTAAATAATTTCTATGTGAATATGAATGTTACAAGATTTTATATAGGTTTGTATTCACTTCATTCATGTGTGCATAACATGATTTTGACAGAAAATAATAAGGTTAATAATAATTGTTTCAAAAAAAGGGCAAAAAAAAAAACAAATGATCAAAGCAAAAAAAAAACAATTTTAGTTCATAATATATATATATATATTTTTTTTTTCTTTTCCCTTTTGGTGCGTGACTTGTGATATTGTAAAATAATAACAAGTTTGAAATTTCTTTTACATGTAGATATACAATTTCAATACAATAAAAGCTTCACATAGCATGGCAAGCATGACATCTAATTTTAGGTTGTGACGGATTTGGTGTAGATATAGCTTGATCATTAAAAAACTTCGGAGATAGTCTTGGATCATGGAAGGGACGGAAACGAGTCGAATGGAAAGGATGGAAAAAGCTCAACAAGAGATGAGAGAGCAATTATTACAAATGGCAGGTTTGTTGGAGAAGTTGAACAATGGAGAAATGGGACAATTAGCCACTCAAGAGGGGCATCGGTTACGAAACGCTGAAGATTCTTTTTGTCCACTCAACATTGGCTCACGAGAAACGCAATCATCTCAAAAGCCACAAGCAATGCCCACCGAGGGTTATGTGTGCCCTGATATGCCGTCTGCAGTCGACCCTAGTCAGTTTCAAGGGCATTCAACTCCCACCATGAACCCCCTCGAACCAATTCATGTTGCCAATCTGGATAGTCACAAAGAGCAAGGGATGCCACAAGTGGAAGGAGGCTCAAGTTCCCAACAAAAGATAGAGCTTATAGAAGAAAGGCTTCGGATTGTTGAAGGAAAGGATTTTCATGGATCTTTAGATGCAGCCAAATTATCTCTAGTACCTGGTGTTGTCATTCCTCCAAAGTTTAAAGTTCCAGAATTTGAGAAATATGATGGGACCACTTGTCCAAAGGCCCACATCACTATGTACTGTAGAAAGATGGTATCACATGTGCATGATGACAAGCTGTTGATCCATGTTTTCCAAGACAGCCTTAAAGGATCTGCTGCTAGGTGGTATACACAATTAGGCAGGGGAGATGCTCGCTCATGGGAAGATTTGGCAAGGGCTTTTGTCGCCCAATATAAGCATATTGTGGATCTAGCCCCAGATCGTTTATCTTTGCAAACTATGAAGAAGAAAGCTACTGAAGGCTTTAGAGAATATGCCCAAAGATGGAAGGATGTTGCCACCCAAGTCCAGCCTCCCTTTACTGAAAAAGAGACTGCAACTCTGTTTCTTAGTACACTCCAGGCACCATATTATGATAGAATGATTGGGAATGTTACTAAGAATTTTGCTGACATGGTGGCCTCCGGAGAGATGATTGAGAGTGCAATAAAGAGAGGCAAGATCAAGATAGGTGATATGGCCGATAATAGACTTGAAAGAACGGAAGAAGAAGTGCAAGCTGCGGCATTTGAGGGACAATTTCCCAGAAATCCCACTCCACATAATCCCTATTTGTCTCACCCATCATACCGTCCAATCTTGAACAGTGTCTCTTATGATCCTTATCTTTATTCACCAATCCCGCAACCAGGATTTCCAACAAACTCTTGTCCTCCAACGATTTTTCATGCGCCTATCTTCATGCCTAGGCCAATAGCTCAACCTTTTCAACAATCAACAAACAACAGAAAAAGATCGAGAAGCAATCAAGGAAAAATCCCAATTCCAATCTCCGATCTTTTGCCCTTTTTGATAAAAAAACCAATATTTGGCCCCTATACCTTTGAGAACAGCACCGAACCCATTGGCTAAGAGCTATGACCCGAACAACAAATGTGACTATCACTTGGGGGCAGTTGGGCATGCAACAGAAAAATGCAGACAGTTGAAGGAAAGGATTGAAGAGCTTATCAATGGTGGAATCTTGACTCGAGAACTCATGGAACAGTGGAAGTCCACTTTGGTGTAAAATCATGGCATTTTGGCAGATTAATCTGGAGGAAAACGAAGATTTTGAGATTTTAAAGTCTGTATTTTGTTGAAAAAAATGCTTGTCATTTTCGTTGGCTTAGGTGACAATTGTATGAGCACAACTTTTTGCATAATTTATTTTCCAGTGGCATATGACAAGAATATTTCTCTTCTTCACAATAATGATAAAAATGATCCCAAGAAAATTGGTGATTACGGTCAAAGATGAATGTCGTAAATCATTCCCGGATTATATCTCAGTAAAACCTAAGTTACTTGGGAGCCAAAAAGCTAAATTGAGGCATAAATTTTTGAAAGTTCGATTTTGTTTTCACTTTGACCATGATAGGGCTTTATTGTTAATGATTTTCAAGAAATAACCGATTTGCAAGACTTTTGAGATTTTTTTAGAAATCAATGACAATCTCAAAGATTCTGGATAATGGCGGTCAAATATGTGGCAAGATCATTTTGAAACACCTTTCCACCTAGATTCTTGTACAAATCCCAAATTCTTCAATCCTGTACTCCCAAGATGCCTTTTCGCCCATGTTTTGGGGCAAGATAAACAAAAAAAAAGAAAAAAAAGAGAGAAAGCCAAAGTTGAGGATTTTTCACTGTTATCCATCTGTATAATACCTTGAGTTGCGCATCACCTCTTTCCTTAAATGAAGATGTGGTGTGTGAGGTCAAGCTCTGTCGTATTAAAGTGTTGCATTAAAAAAAACAAAAAAGAAAGAAAAAAAAGAAAAAAATGAATTTGATTGTGACATCATGCAAATATGATAGTAAGATGATTTCAAAAGCCAAAAGAAAAACTTGTCCTAAGAATTGCTTTTCAATGGAAGCATCTTAATTTGAAATGATGAATGGCCATCTTTCACGTCCCATTCACAAATATAAACATTATCCTGTTGCTACCCCTTTTGAGCCTGATAATTTCTTTCATAATAAACCTCCTCCAAGGATCACCCTCCACACTGGGGGGCATGTGCGGAAAATATCTCTTCAAAGAAGATGAATGATTCAACTTTTGTTTTTGATCAAATAAGATTAACTATGTTGTGGGACAATTTGGGGCAAATTGTTTTTGAAATCCTGGGACATAAATCAATGAAAAAGGAAAAAATGAAAAAAAGATAGAAAGAAGAAAGGATACATGTGAAAGTACACAAAGAAAGGTGATTCAAAGAATGAAAAAGATTGAAAAAAAAGAAGAAAAAGAAAAAGGGAGAAGGAGAAGGAGAAGAGATACATGAAAATTAGAAAAAGAAAGGTGCTTGGAAGAGTGAAACTGATAGACATCTATGTGAGAAGAAATGATCCTTGGATTGATCACCTTCAAACTCATTTTTGGGCCTATTTATCCATTCTTTCAAAATCCTAAACCATGGCCTACATTACGTACTTAAAAGTCCATTTTGATCAAATATGGATGCTTGTATCGAAGAGCTCTTCTTTGGAAGATTCTCGCCATTATTTGGTATGAATGAAATTTGAATTCTTGAATGCATGGTGAAACAATCAATCAAACAAAAAATGAAGAAAAAAGAGAAAAGAAAAGAAAACAAAAGAAAGGATGAAGCTCTAGGGTGAAAACCTGAAAAGGGCAGTCTAGAGCGAACAATGAACTTTTCATGCAACCAAGTCAAGCAGTGACATGAATTGAAAATGTGGAAAAAGAATTAACAAACCTTGAGAGATCCTCGAGATATCCAAAGAGTTTGATGTCATTTGATTGCTCGACATTTTTTGAAAAAGTTTGAACCTTCCTTCTTGTAAATACTCTTCCTAAGTAGGAAAGACGTTAGTCATTCATGCCTAGTCTTGGCATTTGTAGAACGTCATTATTCGGGAATTTAAGAGATTGTCAAATCAAGTTGTGAATATTTTGTTTCTTTTCTCATTCAAAATTTTGTTCAAAAAAGAAGGGAAGAAAAACGATGGTATTTTAAGAAAACCATTTTGAGCTAAGAAAGGAACCATTGTTGTTAGATAAGTGGCAAAGTATCCCCACAAACAAAACACCTAGTGCATCAAATTTTCAATTGTCCAGTTGAAGAGATCTGAGTAGGATTTATGTCACTCATCTTGAAAAGTAATCACTAATATTTTTAAAGAATCAAATATCACTTGTGAAATTTAGATTCAATTCCCTCCTGGAAAATAGTTATGAGAAAATTTTCAGTGCTTTTCGTCAAAAGGCTATGATGAGCACCAGAACCCTACAGAAATGGGAAACAGAAAGGAGCTTTCATGATCATGTTGGGGGGCAAAGGAGACAAAAAAGGCAAATGATGTGCCTCTTTGGCAGGATAGGAAAGAGTTTTGAAGTCAAAAAATGTACAGGATTGAGTGCCATGCATTCATGCATACATACACAATATCATACAGCATCAACATTGAAAGTTTTCGTGTAAAATTTTGAGATTAAAACATGTTTCTCAAGCTGAAGACTCAACACCATTAATCTAGATTTTAAAGGTTATGCAACCTTTTATAAGATTAAAAAAAAAGAAAAAAAAGAGAGAAAGAGAAGAGAAAAGAAAAAAAAAAGAGAAAAGAAAAGAGAGAGAAAGAAGAGAAGAAAGAGAAGAGAAAAGAGAGAAGAGAGAAAAAGAGAAAAAAAAAAGAAAAGAGAAGAGAAAAAGAGAAAAGAGAAAAGAGAAGAAAAAAGAGAGAAAGAGAAGAGAAAAGAGAAGAAAAAAAAGAAGAGAAAAGAAAAGAGAGAGAAAGAAGAGAAGAAAGAGAAGAGAAAAAGAGAGGAGAGAAAAAGAGAAAAAAAAAAGAACTAAGAAAAGAGAAGAGAAAAAAAAAGAGAGAGAAAAAAGAAGAAAGAAGAGAAGAAAAAAGAGAAAAAGAAAAAAAAAAGAGGGACAAGTTTGCTCATGATAAAGAAAATTTCAAATCCAGTTTTACCAGTGCCATGTTTAATCAAGATTAAATATTAATTTTCAGAAGACAAGCAAATTTCAAATCCTCCAGGCACAGATTTCAAACACTTCAGACCAATGCAAGTCCTCTGGGTATCAATTTTAAATTTTTCAAGTAAAGTCTAAGTCCTCCGGGCACCGTTTTTAAACTCTTCAGGAAAGATGCTAAGTCCTCCAGGCACTAATTTTAAATTCTTCAGATAAAAATTCAAGACCTCCGGGCACCAATTGTAAGTCCTCCGGGCAAAATTTTCGAAGTCCTTCGGGCATCAAAATTCAAACTTTTCAAGTAAAATACTAAGTCCTCCGGGCACCAGAATCCAAATCTCAAGTCCTCCGAGCAAAATTTTTAAAGTTTCAATGCCTCTGCTGTAAGAGGAGCACTTTCCAGAAAAAGCATTTAAGTCCTCCGGGCACAAATCTCAAGTCCTCCGGGCATGAATCCTAAGTCCTCCGGGCATACTTCCAAGTCCTCCGGGCACAAATTCTAAGTCCTCCGGGCATAATTCTAAGACCTCCGGGCACAAATCAAAGACCTCCGGGCACAAATTCTAAGTCCTCCGGGCAAAATTTTTAAAGTTTCAATGCCTCTGCTGTCAGATGAGCACTTTCCAGAAAAAGAATCTAAGTCCTCCGGGCATAATTCTAAGACCTCCGGGCATAAATCTCAAGGCCTTCGGGCACAAATTCTAAGTCCTCCGGGCAAAATTTTTAAAGTTTCAATGCCTCTGCTGTAAGAGGAGCACTTTTCAGAAAAAGCATTTAAGTCCTCCGAGCATAATTCTAAGACCTCCGGGCACAAATCGAAGTCCTCCGGGCATAATTCTAAGACCTCCAGGCATAAATCTCAAAGCCTCCGGGCACAAATTCTAAGTCCTCCGGGCAAAATTTTTAAAGTTTCAACGCCTCTGCTGTAAGAAGAGCACTTTTCAGAAAAAGCATTTAAGTCCTCCGGGTATAATTCTAAGACCTCCAAGCACAAATCGAAGTCCTCCGGGCTTAATTCTAAGACCTCCGGGCACAAATCAAAGACCTTCGGGCACAAATTCTAAGTCCTCCGGGCAAAATTTTTAAAGTTTCATTGCCTCTGCTGCAAGAGGAGCACATTTTCAGAAAGGAATTTAAAGTTTCATTGCCTCAACTGCAAGAGGAGCTTTCTAAAAAAAAGAAGAAGAAAGGAAATTTAAAGTTTCATTGCCTCTGCTGCAAGAGGAGCACATTTTCAAAAAGGAATTTAAAGTTTCATTGCCTCTGTTGCAAGAGGAGCTTTCTCGGAAAAAAAAGAAAAAACAAAAACAAAAAGAAATTTAAAGTTTCATCGCTTCTACTGCAAGAGGAGCACATTTTTTTTAAAAAAAAATATAAACAAAAAAAACACAAAAAAACAAAAATGGATGATTTAAATTTAAAGTTTCATCGCCTCTGTTGCAAGAGGAGCTTTTCAGGAAGAATTTTAAAATTTCGCTACCTTTGTTGTAAGAGGAACACCAAAAAAAAATGAAAAGAAAGGAAAAAAGAAAAAAAGAAAAAAGAAAAAAGAAGAAGAAAAAAAGAAGAAGAAGGAAAGAAAAAAAAGAAGAAGAGATTAGGTCATAAGCCGGACAAAATTAGTGTCTATTGTCTTTGCTCTATTCCTGATCCTCAGCAATGAGCAAAGAGGGGCAGCTGTTGACACCTAATTTTGTCCCATTTTGTTATTATTAATAATTTTTACTATTATTATTATTATTATTATTATTATTATTATTATTATTATTATTTGTTTCTTATTTTATTTTTATTTTATTATCTGTTTTTTATTATTATTTTTATTATTTTTATTTTCTGTCTTGTTTCCCATCAGTTGTCTATCACCCTGTCCATCAGCCGGCCAGCCATCCCATCTCCGCCGGTCACCCTTCTCTGCCCCCATCCCTTCTACACCAAACCCCTATACCAGTCCCTCTAAAAAACCCCCATTCGAGGACCACCCGAGAGGAAGGAGGGCCTCAACCAAAAATAGGGGACCCGAAGCTTCAAGCTCCCCACTCACCTGAAACCCTAATCCCTTCCACTTTGGCCCTGGCGATGAACCCACCTCACCAGAAACCAGTACCCAAAACCCAACCATTCGGGCTCCCAATCACCTGAAATTCGAAAACTACCCATCACCGTCCAAATCACCACCATCACCCCCACCAGACTTCCCACTACAACCATCAACCACTAAGACCCAAGCTTGAAGCTACCCAAACCCCACGAGCCTCGCCACAACCAAGCCCTCACACAGATCACCCTTACAGCCACATTCCCACCACCGTGAACCCAACTGACACCTCCTCTGCCCCTGTCAAGGACACCATCACCGAACCAACAACCCTACAAACCACAACCACCCGAAAAACCCCAGATCTGAGAACCCAAAATCTCAGATCTGAAACCTAAACCCATATTGAAACCTGCAAACAAAACCAAAAAAAAAACATAACACAAACCCAAAACATCCAAACATCATTAACCATCGAACAACCAAAAAAACAAAAACAAAAAAAATAAAAAGGGAGGAAATCTTTTCGGTGAAGCTCAGATTTGCCGGGCTAGGGGATTTTTTAGGTGAATCGGAGGCCGGAATCGAGCTCAGGGGGTGGAGAGCCTCCGGAAAGTGGTTTCTTTTTTGATTTCCGACCACCGACGACGGCGGCCGGCAGCTGCAGGCGGCGGACCAGGCGGCTACCTGGAATCGCCCCAGCGGAGAGCCTCAAAGGCTCTGGGCGTTTTTTTTGAAGAGAAAGGAAAAATGAAAGAATAAAAAAAACAAGGCTTTTATAAAAAAAAAAGTATGATCCGCGCCTGGACCCGACCCGGGTCCAAGATCCGCGCACCGACCCGTGGGAGAAGGATCCGCGCGTCGCCCCATCGCCTGACCCGGATCCACGCGTCCGACTCGTCTCCAACCCTCACGCGACCCGGCTCCAGCCCGACCCGTTTTCTAACCCGCGACCCGCTCTGTGGACAGACCCAGGCCCTTGCTGCTTGGGCTTGTTTTTGAGCCCCCTATTTGGGCTATTTTGGGGTATAATTTCTTTCTTTCTTTCAATTTTTTGTTTTTTTTTATTATTATTATTATTATTATTATTATTATTATTATTATTATTATTGTTGTTGTTGTTGTTGTTGTTGTTGTTGTGCTTTTATTATTGTTTTTATTATTATTATTATTATTATTACTATTATTATTATTATTAATTAATTAATGTTGTAAAATAAGAAATTGAAAAATTTTCTTTTACTTGTATTTTCATTAATTATTATTATTGATTAGAAAATGTATCAAAAAAATTAAAAATTAAAAAATAAAAATAAATAAGTTTTTTTTAAAAAAAAGAAAATTGAAAAAGGAAATTAATAATAAAAATTTAAATTTAATTAAATATTTTCCGATGATGGGATGTTATGAAACTCACAAGTAGTGATTTCTTAATTGATCCCTAGGTGAGAGGAGTCATAGTAAATGTTACCAGAGTATTGAGATACTTAGTATGATTTTTCAATAATTTATTTTTTTATTAAAAATAAAAATAAATAAGTTTTTTAAAAAGAAATATAGATAAACAAATAAGTAAAAAAATTTAAATTTAATTAAATATTTTCCAATGATGAGATGTCATGAAACTCACAAGTAGTGATTTCTTGACTGATCCCTAGGTGAGAAGAGTCCACTAAGTGTTACCAGAGTATTGGGATACTTAGCGCAATCTTTCAATAATAAGAATTTTTATTTAAAATAAATAAAGAAATATTTATACAAAAAATCAAAAAATTTATTTGCATCATTTATTATCTGTTTGCATCATATGCATTCATAATAATTTTTGAAACGAGTGGAATCTTCTGATGATGAGATTTTATAGAACTCACAAGTAGTGATTCTTAAGAAATCTCTAGGTGAGGAAATTATCCGAAATGCTACCAGAGTATTGGGGTATTTCGGAATAATTTTCAATACAAAAGATTTTCTCTTATTTCAAATAAAAAAATAAAACTTAAATATTTCAAAATTAAAAGAATAAAATTGATTGCAATAAAAATAGGAATTATTTTTAAATATTAAGTTAAGATCATTTTATTAAAACCAAAGGATAACACATGATTATTATGGTACCGTTTTTTAACGGGCGTCGTGAGGGTACTAATCCTTCCCCACGCGTAACCGTACTCCCGGACCCAACTTTGTTTTCGCAGACTAAAAATTATCTTTTTAATAAAACTTAATTAATTTTGAGATTTTGTTAAAAAGATGAATATTTTAGGTGACCAATCACACCTAGACAAAAAAGATTGGTGGCGACTCCTTTTTGTTTTTAAACGTTTTTTTCCAAAATTGTCGAGCGCGAGGCCGTTACGACACTGTTCTCTTTCAACACTTTATTTTCTAGCAAGCCACATCAATTTATTTTTTTACGTTAAAAATTGCAACTAAATAGAAATGTAACAAATTAATCTTTCTTAGAGCCTAGCTGTTCCATCCAAAAGACTTGTAATAAGTTATCAGTTTTTGATTGAAAAGATTAGATGACATGACTTATAATATGTGCGAGTGTTGGAGACAAATGACAGACACGGCAGCCCTTAGCATTCCTCAAAATTATATTGAAGAACAATGATGAATAGGCTTACATAGTAGCAAGTATGTCAAATACAATGATAGTTACAGACATTGGACAATAGGCAAAGAAGTAAACAATAAGGGGAATCAAGGGTCAATCCATTTATAATATTGTACCTTTCAGTGTCAACATGAAAATGAATATTTTGGGCTTTGTCTTTTTCAAATGTTTTTATTTGTTTTTTTAACAGAAAGGTGACATAAAACTTGATATAAAATTAAGAATCAAGGTTTGAACAATTCAAAAACATTGATGGAGATATATGAAAGCTGAAATCTGGTTCTAAAATCAGATATTTGCAAGAAATTGTTGGATGATTAAGTGAAAAATGAACCAAATTAAAAAACTTGATCTTATTTAAATATTAATGGGTCATGATATTAATGAATTAGTACTTAAATCCACCAATGCTGTGACACAACGAAAAACAACACAAAAAAAAATAAAAAAATAACATAAGTTAAAATTTGGTAAAAATTAAAAAATATATTTTGCATGTCGATGTAATGATGAAACAATAATTTTTACATTTTGTGCATGTTTGACAAGAAACAAACACTCCAAAAATATAAAATTACTAAAGAAAAATGCTAAATACAACCCTAATTTTACTCTTTACAACCCATTACTAAACACAACTCAACCCCATCACTAAACACGAGTCAACCAAAATTATAAATTTCTCTTTACAACCACTAAAACCCAAATTTAATTTCTATTTCATCCTTCTTCAAAATTTCAACCTAAAATTTTCAAATCCACTATTCCTACAGCTCAAAATCACTATTGGATTTCTAAATTTTCATTGCAAATAACTTGGAAAACCACCAAACTTTCACACCTACTGCTTCTCTTAAACTAAAAGAACGTCCTAGATTTTTTTCTTTAATTTTTTTTTCAAAAATTTAAAGGAAAAACAGGAATATTTTCAAATCCACTTCTTCTCTTATAACCTAAACCCACTATCGAATTTCAAAATTTTTACTAGAAATCATTTTGAAAACTACCAAACTTTCACACCAAACTTCTTCTCTTACAATTGAAGGTATGTTTCAAATTGTTTTCTCTTTAATTTTTATTTTTAAATTGCAAATCTGGATTTCTAACAACCCGGATTTGCGGGATGTTGACTTCCACGATGCACATGAAGTTGACTTTCGCAAGGCCATCAACCTCGCAAATCTAGGTTTTGCAAGGCTATCGACCTCGTGAATCTGGGAGTTCGAACCCCATATCTACAAATTTAAAATAATAATAATAGGATTTATATATGATGGACTGATAATGTATAGTTTTTATACACTGTTAATGTACCAGAAGTTGACACCTCATCAATAATCCCTTATGAGTAAATTAAAAAATTTATTTATATTTATTTTTAGGGGTTGGCATACTTTTTAATTTACCAATTGATGAGGTGTCAACCTCTAGTACATTGACAGTATATAGAAACTATGCAATGTCAATGCATCATATACAAACCTATAATAATAATAATAATAATAATAATAATAATAATAATAATAATAATAATAATAAATAAAAAACAAGGATATTTTCAAATCAACTTCTTCTTAGACAACTTAAACTCATTACCAGATTTCTAAATTTTGATCAGAAATCATTTTGAAAACCATCAAACTTTAACAATAGATTTCTTCTTTTACAATTGAAATTATGTTCTAGATTCTTTTTCTTTAACTTTTTGAAAAAAAAAACCAACAATATTATCTCCCATTGTAGAAATATCAAATGAATTTTCGGAAAAAGAAAGCTTGTCTCGCGTTGTGTTTCTGGGAATGATTTCCTGAAACCCTATTATATTTTCAAAATTGCAATTTAAGAAACCTAAATATTCCAAAAAAAATGATGCTTTGCAGACATTTTTATTACCCTTTTGGGCATTTCTTCTTCTTCCATGCTATCTGAGTAAGTTGCTTCCATAATAGTATCGTCTTCCTTATAATTATCAAAACTCTGTGATCCTAAGACGTAAATTTTTAGTCACTTTGATTAAGACACAACTTCAAACAAATTACGTTTGTAAGGCGTGAATTTTAGTCACTTTGATCAAGACACCGCTTCAGACAAATTACATCTGTCAGGCAAAACTTTCAATTTCTGACAAGTAGATTTAGACAACTTTTAACTTCTAATAAGTTATATTTATTTTTTATTCATTTATTTTTTTTATTTTCGAAATTCAAGTAAATGTAGAAAATAAAATAAAAAAATAAACAGCCTTTTAGCCAAGGATTATTATCCTATCCACTGTCAGTGGAGTTTTTTAACTTCACAAGCGAGGTTAGGATGATAACATGTGTCATTTAAAAATATTAAAAAAATAAAAAATAAATAAAATAGGACACATGTCATCATCTTATTCCTACTTGTAAAGTTAAAAAACTTCATTGACAGTGTTTAAGATAATTTTTCTTTAACCAATTTTAGAAACCCAAGATGCCCAGGTACCCAAACTACAAAAGTGCCCTTTATAAATTAATATAAAGGTGCAACGCTCCTATCCCGAGCCCAAAAATTATAAAGCTTACATATTTAAAAAGTTTTTGTCCTCTTTTCTTTCTCAACGTGGGGTTCTTAATATTCCAGACTACTAATATTTCAAACTATTTAACATTCTCCTACCAATTTAAAATGTTTGCTTAAATCACTATTTCACATGACAAGTAATATGCTTGAGGAATGTATATCTTGATTTAGACCTTCCATTAGAGTTCATATTTTAATGTCCAACAAAGTTAATGGTGCTCGAAGATTGAACCACAACTCCTAGTGTTAGATTTAATAATATGACACACATAAGACTTGTCTTGCTTGTTTCAAGAGGTTTACTGTCTTTATAGCACTATTATAGCCATATGCTCATCTTGGTAATCGTAATCATTTTACAAGAAAATC
The DNA here is from genome assembly GCA_032173925.1 of Heritiera fomes. Lineage (NCBI taxonomy): Eukaryota > Viridiplantae > Streptophyta > Magnoliopsida > Malvales > Malvaceae > Heritiera > Heritiera fomes. Next base: position 17,420,906 of record JAPDPM010000001.1, on the reverse strand, counting down.
CATCAATTTCTTATTTGAAGCAGCACCACTTCTATAATCATTTAGGTGGAGTTCTTTTTTGCCCCTATGTTTATGGACATTTTATTGAAACTCTATTAACAATAAAACTCATCATTCAAGAATTGCAATAGATAGCACTTAACTAAGTAAGCATATGAATAGGAATCAAGTGCTAAGCAAGCATAAGTAGTAACTTGTTATTACCATTGAACTTTAAGTTCAAAGGTTACTAAACTAAAGTGGGTTCCCATTATTGATGCCTATTTTATGAATTTAAGTCTCATTAATATTAACATTCTCTTTATCACATCTCATGGTAATGCTTTAGTGAAAAGATAAGCTAAATTATCTGCAAAATTTACATACATTATGGTTAAAATCACATGAGTGATCAACTCTATATAATAATCAATGTCTAAGGCTAATATGTTCGGTTTTTCCATTATAAATATTGCTATATGCCCTTAACATTGTAGCCTTACTATTACAATGCATGGAAATAGCTTGCATAGGTTGTGGCCATAATTTATATCAAGTAACATATTTCTCTACCATGCTGCCTCCTTGCATGCTAAAGCCACAGCAATAAACTCAAATTCCATCGTGGAATGTGAAATCCCCCAATTTCATGTGAATTCTCTATGATTGTAAAGTAACTCGACTTAAATGAAGTAAATAGATATGAGAATTATGAAAGGAAAATGATGCATGGAACATGGAAGAAGTAATGAAATGGAAAGTCAAATAGTCAAGAAATTTAATGGACATCAGGAAAATAATTAAGGTATGAGAAAAGAATTAATATCAAAAAATTAAGTGTAATTAAAGACAAGTGTTGTATGGAAGAAAGGAGACCAATTAAATGAATGGTCAAATAATAATGGTTAAAAGTTAAGATGAATTGATTTAATTGGATGATGATAACACCATATCAGATTTTCATAATTAAGTGATATGTGTGGCTGATATGAGAATGGAAGAAGAGAATTAAGGGGTCAAAAGGTCAAGGGAAAGCATGGCTGAGATTGATGATGGGATAGGAAGCAATTAATGAAATGGCATGACTCATCACCCTCATCAGTCATCACCCTACGCCAGCCTCTCTTCCAGCCCTCTCCCTCTCGTTCCATCCAAGCTTCCAAGTCTCCTTCCATAGCTACCTTGACAAGCTACCTTATTCCTCCATCGATCCCTTTAGCTAGTTGAACAAAAATCGATCCTTGTCACTAGACTAAGAGATATCCGAAGTTTGGTGGATTGAATCCAAGTATTGGAGGAGATCTCAAAGTTTGAGATTTTGGTCACTAGCGAAAGGTAAGAGAAGAAGATGATTTGTTCAATTTCGTTCATGATATGGAGTTGTATGGAGTTGATATGATATGTGTATGTTGTTTAATTTAAGGTTTGATTTGGTATGATGATTTCAGCTTTGAAGAAGAAAAAGATTACGGTTGGTGAACCAAGTGATTTCATGTTCTCGAAGTGATCGAGGTAAGAAATATATGTAACGGACGTAAGGCGGCTATGTCCGCATGTTTTATGATGTTTGTATGTGATTTGGAAAGAAACACCAGCTGATTTCATGCAGGAAAAATGACATTTTCGGACTTGTCTCCTAGTGCCAATTAGGCTAGGAGCAGCCGACTGCCATAAAGGGAAGCCGACTGCCTAGAGACAACCAAAACGCCGTTTTTCGAAAACCGACTCAAACCAGTCGACTGCTATGTAAGCCAGTCGACTACTATTTACCCAGTAAGCATTCTGTTTCAAACCAGTCGACTGCTATATGGGACAGTCGACTGCTATTTGCCAAAAATGCATTCTGTTTCAAAACCAGCCGACTGCCTATATGATTAGTCGACTGCTATTTGCTAAGAAGCATTCTGTTTGAAAACCAGTCGACTGCCCTTATATGTTTTCAAAGATGAGAATATTGGAATTTTAAATGAAAATAATTTCGATAAATGAAAGTATGAAGCAGCAGCCGACTGCCCTATGGGGCCAGTTGACTGCCCTGCTTTGAAAAGAGGTTTTCAAACCTATTTTCAGAAAGTATGAAATGTCATGGCAAGAAGCTATATGGCATATGTTTTGAGATTATGCACTTTCATGTTTCTAGTAGGGGCTCTGATCAAGTCCTGAAATGATGTATGTTATGGGCTGAGGAACCATAAGTCAGGCCTCAGTCGCTACAGAGGAACACCTGACTAGTGTTAACTGTAGCCACCCACAGTTGGCCAATCTGTTTATATTTTCATGTTAAATTAAGGGAGGATTCCTGGCCCTAGGGGTACGCCACATGATGATGATGATAATGATGATGATGATAATGATGATGATGCAGTGCATAACTCCATAAAAGTACAAATAGTTTTTATGTTATCAAAAAAACTATATGTATATACGATTTCAAAGAAATAAAGAAATCGAAAGTACTTGGTGTACTTGTATAAGAAGTTTTAAAAAGAAGTATATGATGTATGATTTCAAGAAAGTATAAGATGTTTTAAGAAAAGTATGTATGTATGTAAATGATATTTGAAAGAAGTACATGAAGTATGTCTTGAAAAAGTATACGAAACATGCTATGCTATAAAAGGATGTAAAGTATGTTTTAAAGATAGAAGATGATGCATGTTTTATATGTATGCTATAATTTAAAAGAAGCATACAAAGTATGATTTCCATGTCATTTGAAATAAATACGCATGGTTGCAAACAATGCATGAAAGATGTTTATGATGCATGCTTTATAATGATTTTACATGACATTATAAAGCCAAGTAGGAAAAATGCATATAGAGGCATATCACGCTCTTTTACATATTTTTCTTACTGAGCGTAAACTCACCCTTTTACGAACATTTTTCATACAAACTATCTGAAGTGTTAGCTTTAAATTGCCATACATATTTTGAAATGACAAAAACTTAAGTGAGCTTTAATGTTTTAATTCATATTGTAAATTTGCCTTATCACACATGATTTTCTCAATACATTTTAAGTGATCATACCCAAACATTAAGACCATGATTTAATGATACATCCTTATTGGTCTTAATTCTTTATAAATGTTTTGAATATTTTAGAAAATCACTTAATGAATTTTTGGACAATGTTTTTATCAAAGAAAGTCATGAAAAACTCCCACAAAAGTGCCAATATGTTTTGGGTTGAATTAGGATCAAAGACCACATCATTTCTAACCCAAAAGTGCAGGAAAAACCCATTCTGGAGGAATGGGATCGATCCCCTAAGGAAAGGGATCGATCCCTTTTTGGCAGTGTGCCCCGGAAGGCCAAAATGAAGCATGGGATCGATCCCCTAAGGAAAGGGATCGATCCCTTTATGTCAGAAAGTCTCCAACGGCTATTTTCTGTGAGATACAACGGCTAGTTTCGGTTTTGGCTCCAACCAACGTCCACAAACCATCCAAGGGGCTATAAATAGAGGCTTAGAAGCTAAAGGATGGAAGAGGAACAACCAAGCAACATCTTTCATCATCTTATTCATCTTTCTCAAGCCTCAAACAACAATCAAGAGCTCCAAAGTCTACATCATCTATCATTCTCATATTCATTGTAGTGCTTAGCACAAATATTGTATAGGCTTCTCATTGAGCTTAATTTCTGTAATCACTTGCCTACCTAGAGGCTTATCTTTGATTACATTATTTGTATCTCATCAATCCTTGTAAAGGGGAGGTTTCTCTTAAGCCTAGAAAAGAGGGAGGTTTCTCTTTAGCCTTAGAAAAAGAGGGAGGGTACTCTTGATCCTAGAAAAGAGAGAGGTTTCTCTTGAGCCTTGAAAAGAGGGAGTGTAACAAATTCAAGGATAGTGAATTTGGGAAAATCCTTGGGAGCGTCTCAAGGTAGAGGACGTAGGCAAGGTTGCCGAACCTCTATAAATCACTTGTGTACATTTCTCTATCCTTTCTCTCTTTACTTTCTTGCAATTATATTTGTGTTTATTGCATTGAATTTATATTGTATAATTGCCTAGCTAAGAGAACTTAGAAAATATCAATATAGGCTAGAGAATTTAGAAGAACCGAAAAACGAACCTAAGGTTAGTGAAAAACCGATTCACCCCCCCTCTCGGTATAGCCTATAAGAGCCAACAATTGGTATCAGAGCTTGGGCTCGAGATTGAATTAGACTAACCTCTATCGAGCTAAACGATCTTAAATGGCTCACTTGAATATAGGCACACCCCTAGGAGAAGAGGGACACTCGTTAGTTAGACCTCCACTATTCAATGGTGAGAATTACTCTTATTGGAAAACTAGGATGATGTTATTTGTGCAATCTAATGACTATGAAGTGTGGAGAGTAATAGTTAATGGTCCTAGAATCCCAATAAAGAAAGTAGATGGAAAAGATGTCCCTAAGAGTGAGGATGAGTGGGACACCAATGATATGAGATTGGCACAATTGAATGCCAAGGCTATGCACACCCTCTTTTGTGCATTAGGTCCAAATGAATATAATAGAGTGTCCCTATGTGAAAATGCTAAACAAATATGGGACAAACTAGCCATCACACATGAAGGGACCAATCAAGTTAGAGAGACCAAAGTAGGAATGCTCACACATGATTATGAGCTTTTTAGAATGAAAGAAAATGAGTCCATGAGTGATATGTATACTAGATTTAATGACATAATCAATGGACTTAAGGCATTAGGCAAGACATATTCCAATGTAGAAATGGTGAAGAAAATCTTGAATAGCTTGCCACAATCATGGGAGGTAAAGGTAACCGCAATAGAAGAGTCTAAAGATCCAAATACCTTGTCTTTAGATGAACTTATGGGCTCCCTACTTACATATGAGATGAAATTGAAAAGAAATGAAGTGCCTTCAAAGAATGTAGGGATAGCACTTAAGTCTTCCACTCATGAGGTCATTGAAGATGATAGTGATGAGAGTGGAAATGAGGAAGAAAAAGAAATGGCAATGTTTGCCAAAAGATTTAATAGATTCATGAGAATGAAAGAAAAAGAAAATAATAGGAGACATCATAGAGGGGAGTCAAGTAGAAGAGAAAAGGACCCTTTAGTATGTTATGAGTGTAATGAACGGGGTCATACTAAGTTAGATTGCCCTTTACTTAGGAAGGAAAAGGATAAGAAGCCTAGGAAGAAAGCATTTGTGGCTGCATGGAGCGATAGTGATAGCTCCGATGAGGAAAATGTAGATGAAGAGGTAGCCTACTCATGCTTTATGGCTATTAGTGATGATGAGGCTAGTTGTAGTTCTAGTGAAAATAATGATTATACCTTTAGTGAACTACAAAATGCCTTTGATGATTTAGCAAATGAATTTCAATGCATGAACTCCAAATATAAGAAAACCATTGCTAAATTGAAAATAGAAAATGAAATGCTATTAAATGCCAAACTTGAATTTGAGAAGAAGATAGAAGAAGCAAATCTAGAAATAAATGAGTTGAATAAAAAGAATACAAATTTGCATAACTCATTTACTAGGTTTTATATGGGTCAACAAAAGCTAGATCATATGTTAGAGACCCAAAGAGCTTTCTTTGATAAAGATGGGTTAGGATATAATGAAATACATAAAGAAACTCATCTTAGGAATTTCTTAGTGAGCAAGAATACTATGCATGATCTATCTCTTACATGCTCACTATGCAATAGAATAGGACACTCTTCACAAGCATGCACATATAGAAAAACCACATTTAGAGGAAGAGTTGTTAGAAAAATGTGGGTGCCAAAGCATGCAATAAATAATGATGAATTATGCTTGAAATGGATCCCAAAAGGATCTAAAATTGTGAATACTAACTCTCATGGACCCAAGAAAGTTTGGGTACCAAAGCATGCTTGAATTTGTGTGTTGTAGGAGTGTTAGAGCATGGAGATACAAGATACAATGAAGTTTGAATGCTCAACACATCCTCATGGAGTTTGCTTGTGCCAATGAGAAAAAGGAAAAAGCTTGAGGATCCATCTTTGACAAGATCACAACAATTTTTTTAAAGGATAGCTCAAGGTGGACTCAACAATTCAAGGCAAAGCATACTCAAGCAAAGGAGTTTTGTAAGATTAATTCTTTACTCCTTAAAACTTTTATTTGATTATTTGTGATTTGATGAGACATTTGGTTGATGATTAATGATGCATTGTGAATAAGCAAAAGGCATGATGAATGATTGTTGAATGCTTGATGGACTATTCTTGATGAATGAAAAGCATGATTTGTGATTTTGAAATGATTTTTGATTTTCTGCATCTTGAGCAAGTTTGATATGTCTAGATAATATATTTAATTGCTCAAAAGATGTCAAATATGTCATATATGCAAAATGCCTTGTCATGAGCCTTAATGAAGAATATGCATGTTGACAATCATGACATGTTGTTCACAAGTATGATGATTTGATGTTATATGTGCTTAAAATCTATGTGAACAAGTTTGTTTTGGCATATTTGTGATTTCTAATGATTTGGTTTGGTCAAAGTATGCATAACTATCAAAATGACCTCCTTTGAGGCCAAAAATGCCTTTATTGGTGAAAATCCTTCCAAAATTGCAAAATCTTTTGTAAAATAGTTTTTCAATCATGTTCTTCATTCATACAAGTCCAAAATCATGTTTTACTAATGTTTGAACCTTTACTTGGACTTAAATAACTCAAAAACGAAGTTTTGGTACCTCAAAGGTTGGATTTTCTGTCAAAAATCTGCAGAAACAGTATGAGGGATCGATCCCTTTTCAAACAGGATCGATCCCCTTGAGCAGAACACAGAATTGGTGTATTCTGGAACTAAGGGATCGATCCCCCTCCCAAAGGGATCGATCCCCCCAGGCCAAAATGGCTTTTCTGCACTTTTTCAACCGAATTTGAGAAGGATTTTACACTTTCTTGATATCCTCTTTCTTCTCAACTTAAAATCTAGTATTTTAACTTCTTTTTGATGATCTTTAAACTATGAAAATTCATTTTTCATTGATATCATGCCTCAACTTCATCAATTTGAATCATTTCCAACAAAATGGTATCACTTCCAACAATCAACTCACAAGTGCAAAATCATCTTTTGAAAACATTCATAAATCTTGAAATAATCTTGAAATATACTTTCAATGAATGCTTAAACATAATTTTGAGATTTATTTCAATGATTTGTGCATATACTTGAGAAATTGATAAACTTGTGATCATACCTTTTGTTCATCTTAGTCAAGCATGCTTAAAGAACTTTATCTTATAGCTTGACTCACATATTCCCATTGAGCATCATGATATAATTCTTAGTAGAAGTTGATTAGTTAAGGTCATATACCTTAATGATAAAATGATTGAAACTTGACCTTATGGATTGATTCCAAATGTAAATTCAACAATTGGTAATAGTCATTGGCCTATAAATTGTGATGGTAAATGGATCCTAAATGTTCAAATGCATGAAACCTTATCATCCTTGTACTTAAAGAACTAGGGTCTTAATGACAACACCAACATTCAAAGATAAATGCAAACTTGAACAAACTTGATATCCATGCATTTATTATTTGAATCTTTCCTTGCTCATAATTGGTTAAGGACTTGAATTGGAAAATGAGCATAGGATTTTTGTGCTTGAAAACATGGAAGAAAATGTGTTTGCTTGAATACTTTGATTTTATGAATCTTCCATATGGTATAACTTTGTGAATATGAATATGGATTAATACTTTATGATAGTATGCTTATGTTTAATTAATCCATATGCATATTTGATAATATGTGATTGTGTTCTTGCATATTTAGAATAATTATTTTCTTGACATGAACACACTACATATTGGATTCATGCAAAATGACTAAGTCAATCATTAGTAACAATTGGTATTTAGATTGAAATAACAATTAGTATCATTGGAAACCATATTTTCAATAATTGGTAAGCCAAAACTAAATTGCCAATTGGTTTGAGCTTTAAATTGACAACTCTTCTCATGCTCCTTAGATTGAAATGACAAATAGAGAAGAATTCTCTTAGGATACTTTTGCATGAAACTCTTGTGTGCTAGAATTGGTAGTTAATTGCTATATGTTTTGAATCTATGCACACTCTTGCTTGAACATGATTTATGAGCACATGCATATGATATGTTATCTAATTTTAGCTCATAATCATGATGTATTACCATGCACCTTACTTGGACCTTAGAGAACAATTGATATACTTAGGTGCTTGCTTAACTTCTTACCAATTGGAACCTTCTTGCAAAATTACTTATCAACAATTGGTATCAAAAATTATTTATAAACAGTTGGTATAGGCAAATAAGCCTTGTCCTTTGCATGCCTAAACATTTCATACTCTTTATGGACATTGTCTTATGAATTTGTGCTATGAGTCCCAAGTACTAACATGTTTCTTGTTGGATGGAGCATTTTTTTTTTCTCACATAGCCATGATTTTAGGGGGAGCATATTTTCTTTATTATTTTTCCTTCTTTTTGCTATGACAAAAAGGGGGAGAGATAGATATAGGGAGAGATATTAAGGGGGAGAAATAGTTTGAAAATTCATTTTCAAAACCCATGCTTATATTAAGGGGGAGCTTTATAAAATCCTGCTTTATTTGAGGGGGAGTATTTTATCAAAGAATTTTCAAAGCAAATTTACATTAAGTTTTGTCATATCAAAAAGGGGGAGATTGTTAGCTTTAAATTGCCATACATATTTTGAAATGACAAAAACTTAAGTGAGCTTTAATGTTTTAATTCATATTGTAAATTTGCCTTATCACACATGATTTTCTCAATACATTTTAAGTGATCATACCCAAACATTAAGACCATGATTTAATGATACATCCTTATTGGTCTTAATTCTTTATAAATGTTTTGAATATTTTAGAAAATCACTTAATGAATTTTTGGACAATGTTTTTATCAAAGAAAGTCATGAAAAACTCCCACAAAAGTGCCAATATGTTTTGGGTTGAATTAGGATCAAAGACCACATCATTTCTAACCCAAAAGTGCAGGAAAAACCCATTCTGGAGGAATGGGATCGATCCCCTAAGGAAAGGGATCGATCCCTTTTTGGCAGTGTGCCCCGGAAGGCCAAAATGAAGCATGGGATCGATCCCCTAAGGAAAGGGATCGATCCCTTTATGTCAGAAAGTCTCCAACGGCTATTTTCTGTGAGATACAACGGCTAGTTTCGGTTTTGGCTCCAACCAACGTCCACAAACCATCCAAGGGGCTATAAATAGAGGCTTAGAAGCTAAAGGATGGAAGAGGAACAACCAAGCAACATCTTTCATCATCTTATTCATCTTTCTCAAGCCTCAAACAACAATCAAGAGCTCCAAAGTCTACATCATCTATCATTCTCATATTCATTGTAGTGCTTAGCACAAATATTGTATAGGCTTCTCATTGAGCTTAATTTCTGTAATCACTTGCCTACCTAGAGGCTTATCTTTGATTACATTATTTGTATCTCATCAATCCTTGTAAAGGGGAGGTTTCTCTTAAGCCTAGAAAAGAGGGAGGTTTCTCTTTAGCCTTAGAAAAAGAGGGAGGGTACTCTTGATCCTAGAAAAGAGAGAGGTTTCTCTTGAGCCTTGAAAAGAGGGAGTGTAACAAATTCAAGGATAGTGAATTTGGGAAAATCCTTGGGAGCGTCTCAAGGTAGAGGACGTAGGCAAGGTTGCCGAACCTCTATAAATCACTTGTGTACATTTCTCTATCCTTTCTCTCTTTACTTTCTTGCAATTATATTTGTGTTTATTGCATTGAATTTATATTGTATAATTGCCTAGCTAAGAGAACTTAGAAAATATCAATATAGGCTAGAGAATTTAGAAGAACCGAAAAACGAACCTAAGGTTAGTGAAAAACCGATTCACCCCCCCTCTCGGTATAGCCTATAAGAGCCAACATGAAGTAATCCCTCGCTCTCGATAGAAGAGCCTACGAGTGGATCTTGAAAGTTTACCTTCGAAAGACGCTTCCCAAGTAGTATAGAAGGTATACTTATGTAATTATGCAAAGTAAGTTGTAATTCAGTTATGGTACAGTACAACTAACATTAATGTATATAAGATGTCGGGGATTTGGGTTAGGATGATGTATGAGATCCTGTGGAAATGGAATGGTATTTATATATATCATTTTTATGCTTATGGAAATTAAATAAAATTTTATGAGCTATTAGATAATTAGCTTAAGAATAAAGGAAGAATGACACTGGATGAACTAAATCTAAATAAAGAAGAAAAAAGATAAGTGATAAGATGGAGTGACGGGGACGTCACATAGTGGTATCAGAGCAATTAGATTTATATTTATCAGTGTCGATGAATTAGAAGTAGAGTATATCCCCAATAGTATTGTACTTGTCTGAATACATATACGATGTATAACTGTTTGAGGTTATCCTAAATAGCTCATCTTTGTGATTTTATCGACAGAATGAGCTCAAGTAGAAGGGGTATTAAGGAAGAGGAAGGGGTTATGTAGAACAGTCCCCAACACAGTCTCTTTTCCCATCTCCACTGCATAGCCCGAACACTAGGTTAGCGAAGATAGAGAAGCATGTGGAGAATATGACCACTATGTTTACGCAGTTTATGGTGAACTTTCCAAATGTGGTCACAAGTGTACCATTCGCTATTCTTATAGTACAGCCACCACCAATACAGATAGAGTTACCCCCACCATTCCCAGTTATTGAAAGGCGGGATCTCACAGCTTATTGCAGTATGACCTTAATTAAGGAATATAAGAAGCTGGATCCACCTAAGTTTAAGGGGGATAAGGACACATTGACCGCAGTGAATTGGGTGAAGGCGGTCACTAGATCCTTCGAGTATATGCTATGTTCCGAAAAGAAAAAGGTGGGTTTGGCTGCGTATCTGTTAGTGGACAATGCAGAGTATTGGTGGCAGTCCACTCGGGCCATTTTGGAGGCTCAACATGTTGAGGTTACGTGGGATAGATTTTTAGAGGCCCTTACTGAGCAGTACATCCCATGCACCGATCAGACTAGGTTGAAGATGGAATTTTTGAAATTGACTCAAGGGACAATGTCCATTAATCAATATCAGTCGAAGTTTATTTCTCTAAGCAGATTCGATCGAGAGACCATCAGGAGTGAAGGATATAAGATATACTGATTTATAGAAGGACTGAAGTCTCCTATCAAATCTAAGTTGTATACTATGGGTATCACTACTTATAATGAGACAGTCCGTGAGGCTCAGTTGTGTGAGCAGGACTATGAGTTTCATCATGATGATTTCCAAGCCCAAAGTAAAGGCAAAGGATCGATGAAGCGAAAGTCAAAAGGGAAAGCCTCCCGTGATAGATATCCATATGGAAGAAGTAAGCCATATGACAGAGCTTCAATAGGTAAGCAAGTAAATTATAAGAAAATGATTATTAATTAATTAAATGGTTATATGGAAATATATATTGAGTTGGGAGTATTATGATGATTATGGTACAGGGAATCCTAGAGCTACTGGGATCAAGATTAATGATGAGAGATCCCGACATTCAGCTAGTAGTACCGTTAGCTCACCTAAGAGTACAAGACAAAGTTGTGAACATTGCAGAAAGTTCCACAGATCACAGCCATGTCGGCTAGTAAGTGGTGCATGTTTTAGATGTGATGAATAGAGACATATGATCAGGAATTGTCCCAAGAGGGACTTGAGGACACCCGAGGAATTTGAGGAGACCCCTCAACCACAACACAAGACCACTACTGAAGAGAAGGGAAAGACACCCGTTAATTATGATGTAAATGTTGAAGATGTGTAATGCAAAAGTATGTGGTATTATCTGACTCATTGTAAATGAAGTTAATAGAAGGTATGTATGGTTATATGAAGGATTTTTGCTTACGATGTTGAGATAGTAAAGAAAAGTCCCGAACTTAATGAAATACAATAATTGATGAGAAATGATAGTTGGAATTCTGAAGTACTCTTTGGTATAAAGTTTTATGATATATAGTGATATGTGAAAGGAGTTTAAATGAGAATGATGATTGACTTTTATTAGTCGATTTTACTTAAATGTTTTATTCTATGAAAGCATTACTCTGAAAAGAATATGAATTAATATGAGAGATGGATTGTCTCAACGACGGTAATTATTCCCTGTAGTAGCTTCTAGGTTTTGGAACAAGACAGGTATTTTAAAGTACCTTCCTTACTCCATCCGAATCCCTAGCCGACTATAGTATCCTTCCTATTTGATCCCTAGAACACCATAGAGGAATGAAGATGTTCCTTCATTAGGCATGTTTGATGCTATGGGAAGAGAACATTTTGGATACAAGTTAAAAGAACTATGCTGATAGTTTAAAATGTGATCAGTATATGGGTATTTAGAAAGCAAAAGTAAGAAATTATGGATAGCCATTGTGAATAAATTATGGCTATAATTCTAATTAAGATAGAAAAGATGACTCGAGTTTTCAAAGGATTGTGAAGGTGAAATTAGATCATCTAGGGGAAACTACTGTAGTGGTAAATGCTCTAAGCTGAAAGCATGAAGTAATAATGGTTTGTACGATGATAAGAAAGTATGATGTACTTGAGAAATTTACAAGCCTTAAGCTAAATGTTATGCCTTCAAGGTAAATTTGGAATGATGGCTAGTATAATGATTAAGCCAGAATTGATGAACGGATCTGCTAAGTCAGCCCACTTCCTGCCCATGAAGTCTATAAATACACTTAGTGAGTTGGCAAAATGTAGGTGAAAGAAGTGTTAGACTACATGGAGTTCCAATGAGCATTTCATATGGTAGAGACTTCAGGTTCACTTCTCACTTTAAGGAGATTAGCAAGGAACCATGGGATCTCAGTTGAAAATTTTGCATAGCTTTTCATCCGCAGACTGATGAGTAGTCCGAGCACATGATTTAGACGCTCGAGGATATGTAAAGAGCTGGTGCTATGTATTTTAAATGCTTATGGGATGACCATCTGCCATTGACTGAGTTTACTTATGATAATAGTTATTATGTAAGTATCCGGATGACACTGTATGAAATGTTATATGAATAGAAAGTGTCAATCTCCGAATTGGTGGGAAGAAGTAGGCGAGTGAAATTTATTAGCTTTTGATTTAGTCGAGCAAGCATCTGAAGAGGTTAAGTGAGTAGTCAAAAACTTAAGATAGCTCAGAATAGACAAAAAGGTTATACAAATGCTTGACAAGGACTAATTGATGTTTTGGTTGGAGACTCGGTAAATTGAAAGTTCTCCATCCAAAGGAATTATAAGATTTGGTCGACGAGGTAAGTTGAGCCCTCGTTATATCGATCCAATTGAGGTCTTAGATCAAATTGGAGATATCACCAATAAATTGATATTACCTCCAGAGCTATTGAGGATACGTAATGTTTGTATATGTCAATACTTCGAAAGTATAATCCAGAATTCATCTTATGTCATAAAAGATGAAACCTTAGAAGTTCAGAAAGACATAAGTCATGTGAAAAAGCCATTTGGGATTTTGGACGGAAAAGATAAGGTATAGAAGTCTATGATGATTCCATTAGTTAAAGATTATTGACAATACCACATCATGGAAACAGATACATGAAGCTAAATAGCTTGATGAAAGAGTAGTATCCGGAACTGTTTAAGACATAACCTGATTTGAATTTGGAGGACCAAATTCTCTAAGGTGGGGAGAATGTGAAATCCCCCAATTTCATGTGAATTCTCTATGATTGTAAAGTAACTCGGCTTAAATGAAGTAAATAGATATGAGAATTATGAAAGGAAAATGATGCATGGAACATGGAAGAAGTAATGAAATGGAAAGTCAAATAGTCAAGAAATTTAATGGACATCAGGAAAATAATTGAGGTATGAGAAAAGAATTAATATCAGAAAATTAAGTGTAATTAAAGACAAGTGTTGTATGGAAGAAAGGAGACCAATTAAATGAATGGTCAAATAATAATGGTTAAAAGTTAAGATGAATTGATTTAATTGGATGATGATAAAACCATATCAGATTTTCATAATTAAGTGATATGTGTGGCTGATATGAGAATGGAAGAAGAGAATTAAGGGGTCAAAAGGTCAAGGGAAAGCATGGATGAGATTGATGATGGGATAAGAAGCAATTAATGAAATGGCATGACTCATCACCCTCATCAGTCATCACCCTATGCCAGCCTCTTTTCCAGCCCTCTCCCTCTCGTTCCATCCAAGCTTCCAAGTCTCCTTCCATAGCTACCTTGACAAGCTACCTTATTCCTCCATCGATCCCTTTAGCTAGTTGAACGAAAATCGATCCTTGTCACTAGACTAAGAGATATCCGAAGTTTGGTGGATTGAATCCAAGTATTGGAGGAGATCTCAAAGTTTGAGATTTTGGTCACTAGCGAAAGGTAAGAGAAGAAGATGATTTGTTCAATTTCGTTCATGATATGGAGTTATATGGAGTTGATATGATATGTGTATGTTGTTTAATTTAAGGTTTGATTTGGTATAATGATTTCAAATTTGAAGAAGAAAAAGATTACGGTTGGTGAACCAAGTGACTTCATGTTCTCGAAGTGATTGAGGTAAGAAATTTATGTAACGGACGTAAGGCGGCTATGTCCGCATGTTTTTATAATGTTTGTATGTGATTTGGAAAGAAACACCAGCTGATTTCATGCAGGAAAAATGACATTTTCGGACTTGTCTCCTAGTGCCAATTAGGCTAGGGGCAGCCGACTGCCATAAAGGGAAGTCGATTGCCTAGAGACAACCAAAACGCCGTTTTTTGAAAACCGACTCAAACCAGTCGACTGCTATGTAAGCCAGTCGACTGCTATTTACCCAGTAAGCATTCTGTTTCAAACCAATCGACTGCTATATGGGACAGTCGACTGCTATTTGCCAAAAATGCATTCTGTTTCAAAACCAGCCGGCTGCCTATATGACCAGTCGACTGCTATTTGCTAAGAAGCATTCTGTTTGAAAACCAGTCGACTACTATATGGACCAGTCGACTGCCCTTATATGTTTTCAAAGATGAGAATATTGGAATTTTAAATGAAAATAATTTCGATAAACGAAAGTATGAAGCAGTAGCCGACTGCCCTATAGGGCCAGTCGACTGCCCAGTTTTGAAAAGAGGTTTTCAAACCTATTTTCAGAAAGTATGAAATGTCATGGCAAGAAGCTATATGACATATGTTTTGAGATTATGCACTTTCATGTTTCTAGTCGGGGCTCTGATCAAGTCCTGAAATGATGTATGTTATGGGCTGAGGAACCATAAGTCAGGCCTCAGTCGCTACAGAAGAACACCTGACTAGTGTTAACTGTAGCCACCCACAGTTGGCCAATCTGTTTATATTTTCATGTTAGGCTAAGGGAGGATTCCTGGCCCTACGGGGTACGCCACATGATGATGATGATGATGATGCAGTGCATAACTCCATAAAAGTACAAATAGTTTTTATGTTATCGAAAAAACTATATGTATATACGATTTCAAAGAAATAAAGAAATCGAAAGTACTTGGTGTACTTGTATAAGAAGTTTTAAAAAGAAGTATATGATGTATGATTTCAAGAAAGTATAAGATGTTTTAAGAAAAGTATGTATGTATGTAAATGATATTTGAAAGAAGTACATGAAGTATGTTTTGAAGAAGTATACGAAACATGCTATGCTATAAAAGCATGTGAAGTATGTTTTAAAGATAGAAGATTATGCATGTTTTATATGTATGCTATAATTTAAAAGAAGCATACAAAGTATGATTTCCATGTCATTTGAAATAAATATGCATGGTTGCAAACAATGCATGAAAGATGTTTATGAGGCATGCTTTATAATGATTTTACATGACGTTATAGAGCCAAGTAGGAAAAATGCATATAGAGACATAGCACGCTCTTTTACATATTTTTCTTACTGAGCGTAAACTCACCCTTTTATGAACATTTTTCATACAGACTATCTGAAGTAATCCCTCGCTCTCGATAGAAGAGCCTACGAGTGGATCTTGAAAGTTTACCTTCGAAAGACGCTTCCGAAGTAGTATAAAAGGTATACTTATGTAATTATGCAAAGTAAGTTATAATTTAGTTATGGTACAGTACAACTAACAGTAATGTATATAAGATGTCGGGGATTTAAGTTAGGATGATGTATGAGATCCTGTGGAAATGGAATGGTATTTATATATATCATTTTTATGCTTATGGAAATTAAATAAAATTTTATGAGCTATTAGATAATTAGCTTAAGAATAAAGGAAGAATGACACTGGATGAACTAAATCTAAATAAAGAAGGAAAAAGATAAGTGATAAGATGGAGTGATGGGGACGTCACATGGAATGTGAGGTGCGAATTTGTTTCCTTAACCAACTTATAGCACCTTCTCTAAGAGTAAAAATCTAACCTGATGTGGATTTTTTTTTCTCTTTCACTAGTAGTCCAACTTGCATCTTGATAGCTTTCTAAAACAGTCAAATAATCTAAGTAAAAAAAACTAAGTTCTTCGGTTTTCTTCAAATAGCCAAAAATTCTTCTAATGACTTTCTAATGATCATTGCTTGTTTTTCTCGTATATTTTGATATTTTGCATATGGAAAAAGCTATATCTTACATAGTACAATGCATTGCATTGCATACTCTAATTGAGTAATAATCTGACCATCATTTTTCATTAATTTCATATTTAGATTATATGGAGAAGAGAGTTCCTTTATATTAAGATGTTGGAATTTTTTTCAACAATTTTTCTATGTAATATGATTGGTTAAGTGAAAAATCATTGTTATGTATCTTTACTTTAATTCTCAAAATGTTATCTACTTCATTTAAATCTTTCATTTTAAAGATTAAATATAAATACCTTTTGGTCTTATTTACACCAAACATGTTGTAACAAATATCAATATTTCATCAACATATACATATTATCACTCCATAATCTTTAGCAAACTTTGAGTACATGCAATTATCTGTACCATTGTGCTTAAAACTATTTGCTAAAATTTGTGCATTGAATTTCTTGCTCCATAGATTAAGAGCCTTATATTAGCCCATATAGTGACTTAATTAATTTGCACACTTTTCTTTCATTTCCAAGAATTACAAAGCCTTCTAGTTGCTCCTTATATGCTTCCTCAATTTAGTCACCATTCAAAAATTCTATCTTAACATCCATTTAATGCACATGTAATTTATAAATTGAAGCCAAAGCTAAGAGAACTCAAATGGACATGTTATTCTTGCAATAGCTTTATATGTGTCAAAATAATATATGCCTTCTTTTCGAATAAAACCTTTGACTGCTAGACATCCCATAAAGGTTTGCTGAGAACCATTCGTATTATATTTCCTTCTGAATAACCAACCTATTCATTTTGAACTAGGTGGCAAATCAACTAAAACATGTGTTTTTGGACATTATTGAGTTCATTTCATCATTTACATCTTTTTTTCAGAAAGTTGCATCTCTTTAAGCCATTGCTTCCCTAAAGGTTTTAGGATCAACTTCCACATTTAGTACATGGATATTTTTTAAATAACATTTTCTTTGTTTACTTCAACTAGGAAGACAACAGATTGTGAAAAAAAATCTAGATTAAAAAGTTTCTCTTTCATGGTACTATTACTTCTTCTTGGTTCAATTGAACCATCACTTGTCTTTCCTAATTCATTGAATCGGCCTTAGTCAAACCATCCCATACACGCTTCTTCATAAGAATTAAACCGTCTCCAATAGGGGAACTTTTTCTAATCTTCATCCACTTTTTTTTTAATTCTAAAAGTACATTTGTAGTTGAAAAAAAAAAGTTAATTACAGATTTGATAATAAAATTATAATTACATTTTTCATTTCGTACCCAAAATTTAAAATTGTGTAAGAAAACATTCAAGCATAATTATTCAAATATTATTTTCGTGAATCAATTTACACAAGAAATATTATATATTAATTAAATGAATGACGTGTTCAAAAACACTCAATAAACATATATCGCATATCTCAAAATGTAAGGTGAACATCTTGTAAGTTATAATTTTGTGAGATGGTAATGCTCTATGTAAACACTTAATTTTATCCTATTATTATTATTATTATTATTATTATTATTATTATTATTATTATTAATGTTATTATTATTTGTTTTTATTTTATTATTATTATTATTATTATTATTATTATTATTATTATTATTATTATTATTATTATTATTATTATCTTTATTTTAATTAATTTTATCAAATCCAAGCCCAAATCCATTTGGGTACACCAAAACCGGCGGCACCAACTCCTCTCCCGAGGCTGTCCATCAGCCACTGCCACCTGACACCAGCACCAGCTAGCTACCCTGTCACCCGTCCATCAACCCCTTCCAGCCACCAAGTCACCATCCTGCCGGCCACCTCTTCTACATATGCTCCTTTAAAAACCGAGCATTCATCACTGCCAAAAGGGAGGGGGGGGGGGGAATTGAAGAACCAACCACCAAAAAACGACTAACACAGACCACCCAAGTCACATCCCCACCATCATCGAGACACCATACACCATCACCTGAACCACGGCCACTACCCGAAACCTATTACCTCACCATTTCAACCACCAACAGACCCCCCATCGGCCATGGAACACCATTCACTCACCACAGCAGAAACCCAAAAACCCCACCGATAATCACTGCCCCATTACCGAAGCCAACTTCAACAACCATCTCATTAGTGACCACCCACGGCATCACCGATACATCATCACTTCTGCATTCCCCAAAGGCCACCATCAAGCTACCACTCAAAACCCATTCCACTACAACCCCCACCAGGAATCACCACAGCCCTAGAACCCACAAAACGCCACTGCCATTTTCAGCCCCAAAAATCGCATATCTCACTACTTGAAACCCCTAACAACCACCATCAATAGCAAACGCACCCAAGAACCAATATCCCCAAAACCTCAAAATACCCAAGGCAACAAAGAACCAAACACATCAAAGCAAACAAAAAACCACAAGATCAGAAAATCCAAAAGGCAAAAAAAAACAAAAAAAATAAAAAAATCAAAAGGGAGTAGTGGTAATTTCGGGTTCAAGGTGTTGGGGAGGTTATTTTGCAAATCCCAACAGTGGGAACCTAGAGGAGGGTGAGGAGAAGGCTCGGTAAGAATTTGGGTGGTCATCGGACGGCGGGAACGTGTCAGATCTGAGTTGAAGGCCGCAGCTTTAGGCTTAGGTCTAGGTGTTTTGGGGGCATTTTTAAGGAAAACTAGGCTCGGAAACGAAAAGGGGAGGTTGAGAGGAATCGTAAAAGGGGAAACTTTTTTATTTTTGCCGCCCGAGAGTGGCGGTCGGCGGCGATCGAAAATAACAGGGGAGAGGGAGGCTGAGAGAGTTTTTGATCCTTTTTGGTTTTTTTGTTGGAAATCGGCAGAAATGAAGAAATAAAAAAAGGCTTTTTATAGAGGTGCAAAACGCACCATTTTGGAGAGCTGTGACCCGCGTGCCGCTCCGACCCGACCCGAGATCCGTTCAACCCGACCGACGACCCGCTTCCGCGACCCGCTTCCGCTGGCAGATTTGGGCTTTGCTGTTTAGGCCCGGTTTTTGGTTTTTTGGCAGATCTTCCTTTGGGTCCAAGCCCAAATCCATTTTGGTATTTTTTTCTTTCTCTTTCTTTTATTTATTTATTTATTTAGTATTTATCTGTTTTGTTAAAAAAATTAACAATTAATGAAAAAATTTAAAAATTAAAAAAATTATTATTATGTGTGCTCTTAATATGTTTTAATATGTTTTCATGGCAAACAAAAAATAAAAATAAATGTTTTTTAATCTAAATATATAAAAGTTAATTTCAAAATGAGTTGTCCGATGATGGGATGCTACGGAAGTCACAAGTAGTGATTCCTAGCTGATCCCTAGGTGAGAAGAGTCTGCTAAATGTTGCCAAAAGTATTGAAATATTTAGTGTGATTTTTCAATAATTTAAATTTTTATTAAAACGAAAAATAAAATAAGTTTTTTTTAAAAATTAATAATAAAATTTAAATCTAAGTAAACAAGTTGTCCGGTGATGGGATGTTACAGAAGTCACAAGTAGTGATTCTTAACTGATCCCTAGGTGAGAAGAGTCTACTAAATGTTGCCAAAAGTATTGGAATATTTAGTATGATTTTTCAATAATTTAAATTTTTGTTAAAAATTAATTTTTTTAAATTAATAATAAAATTAAAATTTAAGTAAATATATTTCCAATGATGAGATTTTGTAGAAGTCACAAATAGTGATTCTTTGAAAATCTCTAGGTGAGAGAAATTTCACTAAATGTTGCCAAAAGTATTGGAATATTTAGTGTGATTTTTCAATAAATTAATTTTGTGTTAAAAATAAAAAATAAATAAATCTTTTAAAAAAATAGAAAAAGGAAATTAATAATAAAGTTTAAATTTCAAAATAAATTAAATATTCTTCCGATGATGGGATGTTACGGAAGTCACAAGTAGTGATTCCTAACTGATCCTTAGGTGAGAAGACTCTACTAAATGTTGTCAAAAGTATTGGAATATTTAGTACGATTTTTCAATAATTTAAGTTTTTATTAAAAATGAAAATGAATAAATTTTAAAAAAAAACAAAGAAATATAAGTAAATAAACAAATAAATAATGAAATTTAAAATTAAAAATTCATTTGCATCATATATTATTTGTTTGCACATATGCATTCATTTAATTTCCAAATAAACGTGAATTTTCCGATGATGAGATTCTATAAAAGTCAAAAGTAGTGATTCTTAAGAAATCTCTAGGTGAGGAAAATTATTTCAAATATTACCAAAAGTATTGGGGTATTTGATTTAATTTTTCAATACAAAAAGGTTCACATTCATTTTTGAAAAATAAAATTTAACTTTTTTAAAATAAAACAAAAATGATTTTTTACAAATAAAAAATGACTTTGAATAAAAAGAATAAAATTGATTGCAATAAAATAGGAATTATTTTTAAATATTAATTCAAGGCCATTTTATTAAAATTAAAGGATAACACATTTTTATTATGGTACTGTTTTTAACGGGCGTTGTGGGGCTGTTAATCCTTCCTCACATGTAACCGTACCCCGAACTCAACTTTGTTTTCGTAGACCCAAATTGTCTTTTTAATAAAAATTAATTAATTTTGAGATTTTGTTAAAAAGATAAATATTTTTAGGTGACCAATCACACATAATAAAAAAGATTGGTAGCTACTCCCTTTGTTTTTAAATGTTTTCAAAATCGTCGAGCGCGAAACTGTTACGACAGCTTGGCGACTCCGCTGGGGACCTTTTTGAGAGTCGAGCCATTTATTAGTCTTGTGTTATCCTAAGTTTTAATTTAATGGTCTTCATTAATATTTAAATTTAATTTCTTTAATTTTAAATAATTTGTTGCATTTGTATTCAAGTTATTATGTTTATTTTATGGCATTCTTTATTTTTTATATATTATTCTTAATAAATTGTTGGGCATGTAGGATAAGGATTATGATTTGATAAATGTTCCCTCATACACACACTTGCATGTATATTTTCATAACATAAGCTCTATACCCGGGTTCCGTCCTTCTTAGGAAGAAGTACCATGCTCTCGTGAGGTAATCACCTCTGCAATGGCAAGCGAAATACTCCCACTCAAATGAATACTTTACTAGTCCAGTGTGGATGACAGTGAGGTATAATTTGAGAACCTTTAGATCTTTATAAATCTCAACCCAGCATATAGAAAAACCTAAGAGGCCAGCCTTAGGTAGAGCCATGTCCAATTTTTGTAGAAATTATCCCGAAATTAGGACACGAGGGAACACTATTCGACCCGTTTTCTCATGTCAATAATAAAGGTACAATTGATTTTGATTTGAATTGTATATAATTTAAGTCTTTGATTTGTTCTAAAAAAGGAAATTTTTTAAAATAAAAATGGAAAGAATATATTTTCTTTATAAAAGATCTTGTCAAAAAAAAACCACTTATTTTTGAAAAAATAAAGATGTGTGATAAAAGCAATGGAATAAATGTGACTTTCTTTTAAAATGCAAATAATTCTTCATTTTTTTAAGGGGGAAATTTTTTTGTAAATATAGGTTCATAGAAATAGGAACTAATAAAAATACATTCTCCAAAACAAGAGGAAGAAAATAGGTTTATGTATATTTGGTTACAAGATGTTTTTATATTTACAAAAGTAAAAAAAAAGGGGGGTTTAATTTCTTTCACTTTCTTTTCTTTAAAAGGAAAATATAAAATGATAAAAAATGCACAAACTCTTCTTTTTAAAATAGAAAAAATGAAATAATTTGTTAAAAAAAATAGTTGAGAAAAATAAGATTTTTTTCTCTTTCATTAAAAATAATAAGAAGAAATTCAATTTTTTTTATTAAAAATTTCTTTATTCTTTATTATTCTTGGAAAAATTTCTTAGGATAAAGGCATAGGGAAGAAAAGTAAAAGAGATTGAGTGGGAAATGAATTAATTTTTTTTTAAAAAGAGTTAGAAAAAATGAGAGAATAAATAAAAAATAGTTCTTCCTTTCTTTTTAAAGTCAAAATATAGAAGAAAAAAGATGAATAAATTTTTTATAGGATTTTCAAAGAACAGTTTGACATGTAAAATATTTTTGGCTGTCTAGGAAGTTTAATGAAAATGGTTAAATGCTTGTGAAAAATAATTGAAAAATGGTTTGAAAATAAAAACAAAAAAATTGTTTTTAATCTTCTCATTGCAAGAAATTTTTTGAATAAAGGTAAACAAAAAGTCAATAAAAGTTTTTCTTGAATTTGTTTGGTGTATAATTTCAAGAATAATTTGATATTGAAAAAGAATGCAAAAGAAATAAATTTTTGGGTACAATAAAAGTCTCGTAGGAAATGTGAAAATGGTTATGTGCAAATGGTCAGGTAAAAGGAAAATTAAGTAAAAAAATGTATGGTGAAAAAGGAAAAAATGTTTTAAGAAGAAAAATAAGAAAATTTTTAGGTTTAGTTAGGAGTTATATTTGTCTTTTTTTCTCTCTTGGCAAAAAAAAAATTGTTATTGTTTAGGCGTTGTTTATACAAAAACCTAGTTTCTTAAGCATTTTTGCATTTCACATCATTTTTACTTCATGTCATCTAGTTCATTTGTCATCATCGCATACATGATGTCCATACCTTCATTAACATGTTGTGTTTATTTTATCATCAGGCAAGTCAAGTTACAAAAAAAAAGAAAGAAAAAAAGAAAAGGTCAGATCTTCATCGTATTTGCAATGGGTATACGTTACATTTCATGCAAATATGTTTCATAATTCATCCCATTCTATCATATCTCATGCATTTTACACCGTATTTCAAAGTGGAAGAAATTCTTTTTGATTTTTATGAAAAAGGAAACCTTTTGGAACATTTTGTGGGGCATAAAATGATTCTTTGATTTTTTAACTTATTATTTTTACATGTTTCAAACTTGATTTTCCAAGTTGATATGTAAAGTTGCCAAACATGAGGGAATTTTCAACAAAAATTTTTGTGTATTTTACTTTGCTATGCCATTAATTGTTGTAAATAGATTTTTTGAAAATATAGTAGAAAATTTTTCATGTACATTTTTTATTTTGATTTGTCATTGTATTTGATATATATAAATGGCATTGATTGATTCTTTTTGTAAAGAAATCACATTTTTTAATATATATATATATATATATATATATATATATAATGATTCAAATAAAGCCTCACATGACTAAACCAAATGATCAAAGAGGTTGAACAAAATGACGAAATAAAGAAAGATTGAAGAAAGTTTTGAAAAATTGGTGATCATTATCAGAAAAATTCATCCCATCAACTACCTTCTCCAATTGTTTCCATGCCCTAAATCTCTTATAAAGCCTTCATGCATTTGAGGAGGATAAGTGCAAACTTCATGATCCATGTTTACCATGTCACAATATGCCATCAAAGTGTAATGACCTTTACCTAGGCAACGAACAATGAAACGATGAATTTGATAAAATTCATTTTTGGATATATAGAAAAAGATATTTTCCAAGGATGTGAACGACCAACCCTAATTGTAGATCGAAAAGGTTTATCACGTTGAGGGGCAAGTGTGAGATGAATTAGCTTTACAAAATTTTGATCTCACTCCATTTAAAGTGAAAAATGCAAAAAAAAAAAAAGGAAAAATGAAATTACAAGAAAAAAGAGAAAAAAAGAGAGAAGATGAAATGAAGGAGTGGCAAAATAAGAAATAAGAAGACAAATGAATTGAATAAGTCTTCACGTCATATTAAATGATCCTTGGTTGATCACCTTTAAACACATTTTTGGGCCTTTTATCCATTCTTTCAGAACCCTGAACCCTTGCTTGCATTACGTACCATGAAAAGTCCATTTCGATCAAATGTGGAAACTTAAATTGAGGAAATTATTACTTGAAGAACCATTGTAATCAATGACACGTTTTACCTTTTTCCTTCACCAATATTGCCTTTTGGAAACCCACATACACATTTTGGATGAGTTTTAAATTCTTAAGTGCATGATGGAATGATTACACAAAAAAGCAAAAAAAAAAAAGAAAAAAAGAGAAAAAGAGAATGAGGCTTTAGGGTGAAAACCCCAAAAGAGGCAGTCTAGAGTAAAACCGAAAACCTTTTGAGGTTATTCATGATATTGTCAGGGTCGAACAAGAAGGGATATTATAAAATGATTTCAGTGAGACCCATGAGCATTCATGACTCCTAAGAGAATCAAGAATGGCCATTTTGATGATCCATTGAAGGGACTAATATAGAATTGAAAACTTACTCTATATTCCCAAATAACTCAGCAAAAGCCTAAGCCCATTATGGCTAGTCTTAACAACTATCAAAATACATAATTTGAAAATTAAAAGAATGTTAAATTTTGTCTACATTTCAAGATAAACCATTTCACAAAACCATGATTTTCAAGGAATTCATTATTTTTGAAAAACTTGTGTTTTATTTGTGAGCCTAGATGAGGGAACATTGATCTCATTTTCTATCAGGATGTAAGCCTTTCTTGTCAAACCAAAACATTGATGTGTGAAACCACCTCATCCATTTGATGAGAACAAATTACCTTCCCCCACACCCACCTAAATAGTGATCACCAATCTTCAAGAAACTCAAATGATAATTCTTTTTTGCATTTGTGTTTAACTTTCTTTGATCATTGTTGTGTGGGGCAATCTTATGAAATTAAAAAGTTTTGGATATATAAACATTTTCAAAAATAAAAACCGTTTATCTTTTGAATCTAAAAATGGAAAGGATGCTTGAGGCAATTTTGTTTGAAAATTTTTCGATTGCTAATCAAAATTTTGATAGTGTTTCAAGCAGAAATGAGAGAGAATTCAATAATTATTGTGGCGTAAAGAATTTCTTGTGCCATTTTGGGGGAAAATTTTGTTAGGAAAAATTTTGTTTGTAAAATGAATTCTTAGGGTGTTTTAAAAAGAATAAGGGTAAATAAAAATGTGATGATTGTCATGAGGCAACCCTTGTTGCAAAGTAAAATATGGCTTCAAGTGGTGAGACAAATACTTTGAGGTAAGGTAGATGAGAAATTAGAAATGAAAAAGTTTTCGTCAACAAGAAGAGAAAATTGAAAGAAAATTTTAGATAATTGCATTTGCATCTTTACAATGCACATTCAATTGAAACATTTGCATTTTCATCTTGATAGAATTCATTTTGCATTTGCATCATGATAAAAGTCGTCTGTATTTGCATCATAATAGTTGGTTATTCATTGATAAAGAAATTTGCATTGGCATTATTGATATTGCATTTGCATTTTCATTAGTGATCATTGAATTTGCCAAAGATTGAAAAATGTGAATATATGAGTTTTTGGATTGAAAAAATTAATTTAAAAAAAAAGAGAAGAAAAAAAAGGAAAAAAAAAGAAGAAAAAAAAGATAGTGGAAGAAATAAAAGGAAATTTCTTGTTGAAAATAATAAGGTGATGAAAATGTAGTTTGAAAAGAAAAGGAGAGATTTATTTCAAACACATAAAAGAAAGGGTAATATAAAAATAAAAAAAAGTTTTTGGAAAGTGGCAAAGTCAAATGAAGAAGAAAAAAAATGAGAAAAGATAAGTAGAATGTTTAAGAAGATGAAAAATAATTAAGAGCGTTTTCACATTTGGAACATTTCAAAAATACCTGAAATTGAGAGCTTTTGAGATGAATGAACAAGTCAGTGATTTTTGAGTTTGAGTTTTGAGGAAAAGAAAATATCAAATACAAAGGAACATTATTCTTAAAAAAAGAAAAAAAAAGAGTTTTTGTGAGCATGAGATGAGAATTTAAGCCCGATGTAGTTGGCACTGTTGTGTGATATTAAGCCCAGCGAAATCGGCACATTATGAGATGAGATTTTTAAGCTCAGTAAAGTTGGCACTCAAGAAAAGAATTTAAGCCCAACGTAGCTAGCACATAATTAGATGAGATGTTTAAGCCCAACGTAGTTGGCACATAATTAGATGAGATGTTTAAG
The DNA here is from genome assembly GCA_032173925.1 of Heritiera fomes. Classification (NCBI taxonomy): domain Eukaryota; kingdom Viridiplantae; phylum Streptophyta; class Magnoliopsida; order Malvales; family Malvaceae; genus Heritiera; species Heritiera fomes. Next base: position 17,394,363 of record JAPDPM010000001.1, on the reverse strand, counting down.
CCCAACGTAGTTGGAACAGTTGAAAGTTTAAGCCCAATAAAGTTGGCACGTAGATGAGGTTTAAGCCCGATGTAGTTGGCACTGTTGTGTGGTATTAAGCCCAACAAAATCGGCACATTATGTGATGAAAATTTTTGAACAAAATTTCAAATGTCAATCTCTAAGCTAAATTTTTGGATGTGAATCTCCAAATCAAAATTTTAGGTGTGAATCTCTGAATTCTTGGATAAAATTTCGGATGTGAATCTCCGAATCAAATCCTTAGATGTGAATCTCCAAATCAAAATTTTAATTTTCTGGATGTGAATCTCCAAGTTAAAATTTTGGATGTGAATCTTCAAGTTAAAATTTCGGATGTGAATCTCCGAATCAAATCTTTGGGTGTGAATCTCCAAATCAAAGTTGAAATTTCGGATGTGAATCTCCGAATCAAATCTTTGGATTTGAATCTCTAAATCAAAATTTTAGGTGTGAATCTTTGAATTCCAAGTCAAATTCTAGATGCGAATCTCCAAGTTAAAATTTCGGATGTGAATCTTCGAATCAAATCTTTGGATGTGAATCTCCAAGTCAAAATTTTCAAATTTTTGGGTGTGAATCTCCAAGTTAAAATTTTGGATGCGAATCTCCGAATCTAATATTTGGATGTGAAACTCCAACTCAAAATTTCAGATGAGAATCTCTAAAATTTTGGATGCGAATCTCTAAAATGGATATTTGGATGTGAATCTCCAACTCAAAATTTTAAATGAGAATCTTTGAATTTAAGATATGAATCTCTATATTAAAGTTTACGTCTGGAATTTTCAATGCAAATCCTCAAATTGAGTTCCCGAATGTATCCTTGTCAAGAAAATGCAAGATTAGAATATGAGGTTGGAAGAATAAGATCTTGAAGTTGAAAAAAAAAAAGAGAAAGAAGAAGGTTTAAAAAAAAAGGGGGAGAAGAAGAAGGTTCAGGGCTATATTTTAAAGAGGAGGTTCGAGATTAAATTTGAAATGAGATTAAACATAAGATTTAAAGATAAAATTGAAGAAAAATCAAGATAAGGAATTTTAAGATAGGGAAATTCGATTTGGATGTGAATCTCCGAATCAAATCTTTAGATATGAATCTCCAAATCAAAAATTTCAGGTGTGAATCTCTGAATTCTTAGATAAAATTTCGGATGTATATCTCTGAATCAAATTTTTGGATGTGAATCTCCAAATCAAAGTTAAAATTTTGGATGTGAATCTCTAAACCAAAATTTTAATTTTCTTGATGTAAATCTCCAAGTTAAAATTTTGGATGTGAATCTCCAAATCAAAGTTAAAATTCTGGATGTGAATCTCCAAGTTAAATTATTGGGTGTGAATCTCCAAGTTAAAATTTTGGATGTGAATCTCCAAAACAAAATTTCAAATTCTGGATGTGAATCTCCGAGTTAAATTTTTAGATGTGAATCTCCGAAACAAAGTTTTCTAGGTATTTGAATGTGAAATCTTTTAAGGTATATTTTAAAACTTTAAAGTTTCATTGCCTCTGCTGCAAGAGAAGCACTTTTCAGAAAAAAAAAATTTTAAAGTTTCAAGGCCTCTGCTTCAAGAGGAGCACGTTTTCAAAAAACAATTTTCAAAGTTTCATTTCAGGAAAAACTTTTAAAGTTTCATTGCCTCTACTGCAAGAGGAGCACATTTTAGGAAAAAATTTTAAAGTTTCATTGCCTATGCTGCAAGAAGAGCATTTTTTAGGAAAGGAATTTAAAGTTTCAAGGCCACTGCTACAACAGGAGCACATTTCAGAAAAAAAGAAAAAATTAAAGTTTCAAGGCCTTTATTGTAAGATGAGCACTTTTCAAGAAAGGAATTTAAAGTTTCAAGGCCTCTGTTGTAAGAGGAGCATATTTCAGGAAAAATTCAAAAAAAAAATTTAAAGTTTCATTGCCTTTGCTGCAAGAGGAGCGTTTTTTAGGAAAAGAATTTAAAGTTTCAAGGCCTCTGCTACAAGAGGAGCACATTTCAGAAAAAAAAAGAAAAAATTAAAGTTTCAAGGCCTCTGTTGTAAGAGGAGCACTTTTCAAAAAAAGAATTTAAAGTTTCAAGGCCTTTGTTGTAAAAGGAGCGCATTTCAGGAAAAATTCAAAAAAAAATTAAAGTTTTATCGCCTCTGCTGCAAGAGGAGCACATTTTTAGAAAAGGAATTTAAAGTTTCAAGGCCTCTGCTGCAAGAGAAGCACATTTCAGAAAAAAAGAAAAAATTAAAGTTTCAAGGCCTCTGTTGTAAGAGAAGCACTTTTCAAGAAAGGAATTTAAAGTTTCAAGGCCTCTGTTGTAAAAGGAGCGCATTTTAGGAAAAATTCAAAAAAAAAACTTTTAAAGTTTCATCGCCTCTGCTGCAAGAGGAACACATTTCAGAAAAAAAAAATTAAAGTTTCAAGGCCTCTGTTGTAAGAGGAGCACTTTTCAAGAAAGGAATTTAAAGTTTCAAGACTTCTGTTGTAAGAGGAGCGCATTTCAGGAAAAATTAAAAAAAAAGTTTAAAGTTTCATCGCCTCTGCTGCAAGAGGAGCACATTTTCAGGAAGGAATTTAAAGTTTCATCGCCTCTGCTGTAAGAGGAGCACATTTTCAGGAAGAAATTTAAAGTTTCATTGCCTCTGCTGCAAGAGGAGCACATTTCAGGAAAAATTTAAAGTTTCATTGCCTCTGCTGCAAAGGGAGCACATTTCAAGAAAGAATTTTAAAGTTTCATTGCCTCTGTTACAAGAGGAGCACTTTTCAAAAAAAAATTTAAGTTTCATTGCTTCTATTGCAAGAGGAGCATTTTTCAACGAAGGAATTTAAAGTTTCATTGTCTCTGCTGCAAGAGGAGCACATTTCAAAGAAAAAAAGAAAGAGAAAATGCAAAAAAAAAAAAAGAGATTAGATCATAAGTCGAACAAAATTAGTGTCTATTGTCTTTACTCTATTCCTGATTCTCAGCAATGAGCAAAGAGGGGCAGCTGTAGACACTTAATTTTATCCTATTATTATTATTGTTGTTGTTGTTGTTGTTGTTATTGTTATTATATATTCTATTTATTATTGTTATTATTATTTGTTTTTATTTTATTTTTATCATTATTTTATTATTATTATTATTATTATTATTATTATTATTTGTTTTTATTATTTGTTTTGTTATTATTTATATTTTTATTATTATTATCATTATTTTAATTAATTTTATCAAATCCAAGCCCAACTCCATTTGGGTACACCAAAACCGACAGCACCAACTCCTCTCCCGAGGCTGTCCATCAGCCACTGCCGCCTGACACCAGCGCCGGCTAGCTACCCTGTCACCCGGCTATCAACCCCTGCCAGCCACCAAGTCACCATCCTACCAGCCACCTCCTCTACTTATGCTCCTTTAAAAACCGAGCATTCATCACTGCCAAAAAGGGGTGAAAATTGAAGAACCAACCACCAAAAAACGACTAACACAGCCCACCTAAGTCTCATCCCCACCATCATCGAGACACCATACACCATCACCTGAACCACGGCCACTGCCCGAGACCCATTGCCTCACCATTTCAACCACCAATAGACCCCCCCCAATCGGCCATGGAACACCATTCACTCACCACAACAGAAACCCAAAAACCCCACCAGTAATCACTGCCCCATTGCCGAAGCCAACTTCAACAACCATCTCATCAATGACCACCCACGACATCACCGATACACAATCACTTCTGCATTCCCCAAAGGCCACCATCAAGCTACCTCTCAAAACCCATTCCACTACAACCCCCACCAGGAATCACTAAAGCCCCAGAACCCACAAAACGCCACTGCCATTTCAGCCCCTAAAATCGCACATCTCACTACCCGAAACCTCTAGCAACCACCATCAACAGCCAACGCACCTAAGAACCAAGATCCCCAAAACCTCAAAATACCCAAGGCAACCAAGAACCAAACACATCAAAGCAAACAAAAAACCACAAGATCAGAAAACTCAAAAGGCAAAAAAATAAAAAAAAATAAAAAAATCAAACGGGAGTAGTGGTGATTTCGGGTTCAAGGTGTTGGGGATGTTGTTTCGCAAATCCCAACGGTGGGAACCTAAAGGAGGGTGAGGAGAAGGCTCGGTAAGAATTTGGGTGGTCATCGGACAGCAGGAACGCGACGGATCTAAGTTGAAGGCCGCAGCTTTAGGCTTAGATCCAGGTGTTTTGGGGGCATTTTTAAGGAAGACTAGGCTTGGAAACGAAAAGGGGAGGTTGAGAGGAATCGGAAAAGGGGAAACTTTTTGATTTTTGTCGTCAACGAGCGGCGGTCGAAAATTGTAGGGGAGAGGGAGACTGAGAGAGTTTTTGATCCTTTTTGGTTTTTTTTTTGTTGGAAATCGGCAGAAATGATGAAATAAAAAAATGAGGCTTTTTATAGAGGTGCAAAACGCACCGTTTTGGAGAGCTGTGACCCACATGCCGCTCCGACCCGACCCAAGATCCGCGCAACCCGGCAGACGACCCGACTCCGCGACCCGCTTCCGCTGGCAGATTTGGGCTTTGTTGTTTGGGCCCGATTTTTGGTTTTTTGGCAGATCTTCATTTGGGTCCAAGCCCAAATCTGTTTTGGTTTTTTTCTTTCTTTCTCTTTCTTTTATTTATTTATTTATTTAGTATTTATCTATTTTGTTAAAAAAATTAAAAATTAAAAAAATTATTATTATGTGTGCTCTTAATATGTTTTAATATGTTTTCATGGCAAACAAAAAATAAAAATAAATAAAAATAAATGTTTTTTTTAATCTAAATAAATAAAAGTTAATTTCAAAATGAGTTGTCCGATGATGGGATGTTACGGAAGTCACAAGTAGTGATTCCTAGCTTATCCCTAAGTGAGAAGAGTCTGCTAAATGTTGCCAAAAGTATTGAAATATTTAGTGTGATTTTTCAATAATTTAAATTTTTATTAAAACAAAAATAAAATATGTTTTTTAATTAATAATAAAATTTAAATTTAAGTAAACAAGTTGTCCGATGATGGGATGTTACGAAGTCACAAGTAGTGATTCTTATCTGATCCCTAAGTGCGAAAAGTCTACTAAATGTTGCCAAAAGTATTGGAATATTTAGTATGATTTTTCAATAATTTAAATTTTTGTTAAAAATTAATTTTTTTAAATTAATAATAAAATTAAAATTTAAGTAAATATATTTTCGATGATGAGATTTCGTAGAAGTCACAAGTAGTGATTTTTCGAAAATCTCTAAGTGAGAGAAATTTCACTAAATGTTGCCAAAAGTATTAGAATATTTAGTGTGATTTTTTAATAAATTAATTTTTTGTTAAAAATAAAAAATAAATAAGTTTTTTAAAAAATAGAAAAAGGAAATTAATAATAAAGTTTAAATTTCAAAATAAATTAAATATTCTTCCGATGATGGGGTGTTACGGAAGTCACAAGTAGTGATTCCTAACTGATCCCTAGGTGAGAAGAGTCTACTAAATATTGCCAAAAGTATTGGAATATTTAGTACGATTTTTCAATAATTTAAGTTTTTATTAAAAATGAAAATGAATAAATTTTTTTTAAAAAAAACAAAGAAATATAAGTAAATAAACAAATAAATAATGAAATTTAAAATTAAAAATTCATTTGCATCATATATTATTTGTTTGCATCATATGCATTTACTTAATTTCCAAATAAACGTGAATCTTCCGATGATGAGATTCTATAAAAGTCACAAGTAGTGATTTTTAAGAAATCTCTTGGTGAAGAAAATTATTTCAAATATTACCAAAAGTATTGGGTATTTCATTTAATTTTTCAATACAAAAAGGTTCACATTTATTTTTGAAAAATAAAATTTAACATTTTTAAAATAAAACAAAAATGATTTTTTACAAATAAAAAATGACTTTAAATAAAAAGAATAAAATTTATTGCAATAAAATAGGAATTATTTTTAAATATTAATTCAAGACCATTTTATTAAAATTAAAGGATAACACATGATTATTATGGTACCGTTTTTAACGGGCGTTGTGGGGGTGCTAATCCTTCCTCACACGTAACCATACTCCCGAACTCAACTTTCTTTTCGCAGACCCAATTTGTCTTTTTAATAAAACTTAATTAATTTTGAGATTTTGTTAAAAAGATAAATATTTTTAGGTGACCAATCACACCTAACAAAAAAATTGGTGATGACTCTCTTTGTTTTTAAATATTTTCAAAATCGTCGAGCTCGAAACCGTTACGTCACTCAACAGACAAGAAAAAGATAATTCATTGCTCTAATTTGCATTCTCAAAGAGGAGGAAACAAGAGAATTGTCCTTAAACTGCATTATACACTAATGTTTTGATACCCAAACACTGAAAAACAACAAAATCAATATAACATCAAAACTACATGATCCATATAAAATTTTCAAACACTTCGAGAAATTAAGAATTCATAACAGAAGCACAGGTTCAACCGGCAATCGCTGAAACCCCTAGGTGAGAAAATTATTCGAATTGCTACCAGAAGTATTGGGGTATTTCAGAATAATTTTCAATATAAAAGATTCCATTTATTTCAAATAAAAAGTAAAATTTAACACAAATAAAAATAAATTTTAATATGTCAAAATAAAAAATAAAAATGATTTCAAAATAAATGGAATTCTTTTTAAGTGATTAATTAAGACCATTTTATTAAGATCAAAAGATAATACATGATTAAGTGGTACCGTTTTTTAATGGGCGCTGTGGGGGTGCTAATCCTTTCCCACATGTAACCGAACTCTCGAACCCAAACTTTGTTTTCGCAGACCAAAAATTATTTTTTTGATAAAACTTAATTAATTTTAAGATTTTATTGAAAAAATAAAAGATTTTAGGTGGCCAATTACACCTAGTAAAAAAAAGATTGGTGGCGACTCCATTTTGTGTTTTTTCGAAAATCGTCTAGCGATCGAGTCCCTTGACGAAAATCGTTACGACAGCTTGGCGACTCCGCTGGGGACGTTAGAGAGTCGAACCATAATTGATCATGTTTTATCCAAAATCTTAATTAATGGTCTTAATAAATATTTAATAAAACTCTTCATAAAAAATAATTTAAAAAAAAAGCAAAAAATAATACAAACAAAAAAAATGTGTGAATCATTTTCATCATTTGTGTTTTGTTGGGATGCATCTTAAATTTTATTCCTTTGCATACATGACATATTCATTGCATGCATCAACCATACACCCGGGTTTGTCCCTTTTAGGAGAGAGTAGAGTACCTTTGCTCTCGTGAGGTAATAACCTCCGCAATGGCAAGTGAAATACTCTCACTCAAGTTGAACCCTTTCCGTTTGTAGCCTATCATGGGTGAGGATTGAGGTGCCTTACTAGTCTAGTGTGGACGTCAGTAAGGAACAATTTGAGAACCTCTTGTCCTCTAGAACTCCAAACCAAACATATAGTAAACTTAAGAGAGCCAGCTTCGGATAGAGTCATGTTAACCCATAGAAAATACCTATTACTTAGGACACATCTTTAATCATGTTTGTTTGCTTTTATTTGACATGTGAGACACTAATAGGGAATCATAGGTTCTTTAGAAAAACATTTCCGTACATGATTTTTTCCGAACGCATGTAGCATTTTGTTTATCCATTCATCTTCATTCATTATCACGACATGTGAAATGATAAATTCTTTATTATGGTAATAAAAGATTCGAAGATAGCTTGACCAAAGGTTCATTCACATAACACTCATCATCGAGCTAAGATCATGGAAGAAGAATCAAGCACGCGCATGGAGAAGATGGAAAAAGCTCAAGAGGAAATGAGGGGGCAATTGGCCCAAATTGCAGAATTATTGAAAAATCTAAGCAAGGGCAAACGAGTAGTAGAGGAAGTTGCAGTCCAAGAAGGGGTTCAACAACACAGTATGGAAGATCCTATCTATCCTCCTGGATTCGGTCCATTTCCAAGTCAAACATCTTAAGAAAGAAGATATCCACCTGCTTATGCTGCTATACCCCAAGTGTTTGGACAAGCTCAATTCTAAGGACCTGCCCATCCTTCCTAAGGTGCAAAATCTACTAATCCCATTAAGGTGCCCGACTTAGATGACCCAAGGGAAATTGAGAAGTTGAAAGCCAAACAAGTAGAAGAGAAAGATGAGGCGAAGTCACAACAAAAGATTAATATGTTGGAGGAAAGGATTCGAGTTATTGAAGGCTTAGACTTTTATGGTTCCATGGATGCTACTGGGTTGTACTTGGTGTCAGACCTGGTTATTTCGCACAAGTTCAAAGCACCAGAGTTTGAGAAGTACAATGGAACTTCCTGTCCTAGGTCTCATCTTATTATGTATTGCCGGAAGATGGCTGCTGTTGCTCCAGATCATAAGCTCTTTATTCACATTATTCAAGAAAGTCTCACTGGATCTGCTGCCAAGTGGTACAATCATTAGACAGAACTTGGATTACCACATGGAATGACTTAGCAAGGGCATTCATGGCCTAATATCGACATGTTGCCGATATGGCCCCTGACCATTTATCAATTCAAAACAAGGAGATGAAAGCCAACGAAAGCTTCAAGCAATATGTACAAAGGTGGCGTGATGTGGCTGCAGAAGTGCAACCTCCTCTTTCAGAAAAGGAACTCACCATCTTATTTGTGAATACTTTGAAGGCTTCATATTATGATAGGATGATAGCCAATGCCACCAAGAATTTTGCTGATATGGTGTTATCTAGGGAGATCATTAAGAATGCGATCAAGCATGGCAAGATAGAAGTTCCCAACAATACTGAAAAGAAAGGAGGAGCCAACAAAAGGAGGGAAGAGGATGCCCATGCTATTATACATGGGGGCCAACATGGACGGTACACTCCACGACACTCTAATCCCATGCCACAGCCATATTATCCCATTCAATACCCTTACCAGTCATATTCGTAAATTAATGCTCAGCCTAACTTTCACCCTCAAACACCTGCACCAACTACCCAATCAGTTGCCCAATCCAACAGACAAGAAAGCAATCTTAAGGAGACATGACCAAAACGACAAAAAACTCCCATTGATCTAATTCCCATAACCTATACTCTGTTGTACCCAAAACTAATCAAAGAGCAACTCATTGCCCCAGTATATGTGGAACCTCTCAAGCCTTCATATCCAAAATGGTATAATGAGAATGTTCGATGTGAGTATCATTTTGGGAATCCGAGTCACTCCTTGGAGAATTGCACTACTTTAAAGTATAGGGTGCAAGGTTTGATAAAAGCTGGCATATTGCACTTTGAAACAAAAGGGGAACCGGCTGTGAATGCGAATCCATTACCCACCCATGGAAATGAGGGATGATTCTTTTGAGGTGAAAGGAGTTCAAGCCATGCAAGTCTAGAGATTTATTAGATTTTTTTCTGTTATTTCCTTTAAGTAATGCAAGATAGTTTTTTTTAAATGCTTAAGCCTATAGGCACGAAATAAAGTTTTATGTATGGGCTAACTTTTATTTGGTTTCTTTTCAATAAAGCGACTAGTGTGATGCATTATCATTCTCTCATTTTCTATGTTCATTGGTCATTACCCACATACTCATCATATCTTTCTTTCATAAGTATCCAAATAATGAACATGATGATAATGATGTCAATAAATCTGGAATTCAATTTTGAAAGAACCACTTTTGCTGATGGATTATCAATCTGCCAAGGTGTCCAAGTAAGAAAGAAGAAAATTGGTTCACAATTTTCACCTAATTTGATGGTATAAGAAAAGGTGAATCTCTTATAGAAGTTTCTAACAAGTTTGTATTTGTTTAGTAAATGATCTTTAAAGAGAGTATTTGCATTTAAAATGATAAATGGCCTTCTTGCACTATTCTTCAAGTGTGAGTGAAATTATCCTTTGATTACCTCTTTGAGCCTATTATGTTTTTTGTGATGTAACCCACCAAGGATCACCCTTCACAATGGAGGGCAAGAAAGATGAAAAATTATTCATAAGGGGCAAAAGAAAGAAAAAGAAAGTGCCCATTTCTGTGAAAAAAAAAAGAGGAGAAAAGAAAATAAGAAGAAAAGGGTTTGAATACAAAGAACCCTAAAAGAACAAAAAAAAAAGAGAAAGAAAGAAAAAAAATATGAGTGAATTAGAATGGGGCAAAATGCTCAAACAATTTACTTGATAAGAAAGTGATCCTTTGGTTTGTAAACCCTGAAATACATTTTAGGCCTATTCTATCCTTTTTATGTAAGCCCTCAACCAAGCCTACATTATGTACTTTTAAAAGCCCATTTTGATTAAATATAAATGCTCAATTTGAAGAATTGCATATTGAATGAAGGCATACTTGTACAATGAGTTAATGATCCTTTGAAGATTCATTAGTGGGGTGAAATAAATAGAAACAGATCAAGCTAAATGAAGGAATTCATGCCTGAATAAAAGAACAGGCTTTGTAAGATATCTTTTAGATCAAAAGCAAGAATGACTTTTAGGGGGCATGAATTTGGATTGAAAACAAAAGGCTGAAATTTGTCAAAGCTAATGGAGTTGAAATGAAGGAAAAAAAGAAATAAATGAAAAAAGAAAAAAAGAAAAAAAGGAAAATGAAAAGAAAAAAGAAAAAAGAAAAAAAAAGTAAAAAGAAAAAAAAAGAAAAAGAAGGATTCAAATTGAAAATCTGAAAAGCCAGTTTGAATCAAAAGAGGGGAACCTAAGTTGAAAACCTGAAAAGGCAACTTAGGAAAAGATCATCACCCAGAGTTTTGGTATATAAGCAAGATTGGCAGACTCAACATAAATGAACATACCAAAAGAAGTGGATTTTTTAGAAAAGAATTCCTCATTGATGTGATTAAATTTGTCAGAATGTTTATTAGATGGATACTATAAACCCTATCCCAAACAGTTGTCCTATTGATCTCGTTTTTAGAACTACATGTTCCCTTCAAGAATGAATACTTTCCCACTTCAGATTATTTGACATATACTTCACCCTCATGATAAATTGAGAAAATGCATGAGTGTATCACTTTGGTCATTGAATTGAAAGGATAACAAATAAATGTTAACAAATTTTGATTTTTTTTCTCTAAAATTCTTGCATTGCTTAAAGAAAAGAAAGGAAAAAATTGATGTATGCTAGCATCTCTTCAGCATGATTGAATCAAGACTCAATAAAAGATGGGATGAGAAATGAAGATACAAGATTTGAACAAGGAGAATTCAATGATAGATTGGACTAGAGAAAGACAAGATGAGCTTGAGAATCTGGTTATCACAATTGAGATTGCATTTACATACATTCATCAAGAATTTCATAGAATATTTTAGGGGGCATGACATTGACATTGACATTGGCATTACATGCATTACAAATGATTAAAAATTGTTTTTAGAATGAGCATCAAGCTTTGCTTGGCACATGAGATAAGATGATAGGAGAAGTCCTTAATCTTTATAATAGGAAAGGATTAGGAAATTTCATTCATTCGTCTTATGATAGAGAAGACTAAAAATCATTTTTGCATTCATTTCCTTAATCCTATGATAGAAAGGATAAGGAAATTCCATTTTGCATCATTCTTAGTCTTATGATAGAAGAGATTAAGAAGTTTTATTTTGCATTCCTTAATCTTATAATAGAAAAGATTAGAAAATTTCATTCATTGGTCTTATGATAGAAGAGACCTAAAAAAAATCATTTTTTGTGCATTCGTTCATTCATCCTATGGTAGAAAGGATAAGAAAATTCCATTTTGCATCATTCTTAGCCTTATGATAGAAGAGACTAAGACATTTTGTTCATTAATCTTATGATAAAAAAGATTAGGAAATTTCATTCTTTAATCTTTTGATAGAAAAGATAAAAAAAAAACCTTCATTTTGCATTATTCCTTAGTCTTATGATAGGAAAGACTAGAAAATTCATTTTGCATCATCCTTAGTCTTATGATGAAAAGACTAGAAAATTTCATTTTGCATTAATTCCTTAATCTTTATAGTAGAAGAAGGTTAGGAAATTTCTTATTGTTTTTAATTGTGCAATTTTGTAGAAGAAACATGTTGGCATGATGAATTCGGACAAAATTATTGTCTAAAGTCTTTGCCCTATTCCTGATTCTTAGCAATGTGCAAAGAGGGGCAGCTGTAGACACTGAATTTTGTCCGAAGAACTTTAATTAAAAAAATTGAAAAAACAAGCAAAATAAATAAATAAATAAATTAAACTCATTCTTCAATGCCCATGCATCATGCAAATTTAAGCCAAGGTTGACTTGAGAGATTTAGACTAAATATGAATAAGTAAATAAAAGGAAAATAAATCATGCAAAAAAGGAAATAATTAAATGGAATAAAAGCTGAAAATAAATTACCAAAAATAAAATAATTAAAAGGAAATAAATAAAAAAAGATGGAAAGGTCAAATGAAAATAAATGAAGAAAATCCCATGATTACGGGATCAATAAACTCATTGATTCATTTTTCAAAAGGAGATACAAAAAATATGTATATAAAGGGGGGAGATACACGATTTTGACAGAGAGAAGAAGGGTGAAAGAGGAGCAAAAAAAAAAAGAGAGAGAGATCTCTCGATTCTTATGGAATCTAGCTGCCACCTCTCCTATTGATCATCACCTTCCTTCATGCTCTGTGGCTATCGTTCCCATCGCTTATACCAAGTCTCGCCGCTGCTGTGCGCTGCATCAATCTTGGCCTGCGCACCAAACCCTTGCCCTGCTGCAGTGACCTTGCTCTCTTCTCTAGTTCGCTGCACCAGTCCAGTCACTACCCCTTTTCTGCTTCTGTACCAACGCCTAAGTCGCGCGCTGCCCCTGTATTGTTTCTTCCCTGCTACGTCACCGGTACTGCTGCGTGTGTCAATTTTCGCTCCTGCCTCGTTCGCCATCACTGTTTGCTGCTCTTGACTCCAACATCACCGAACCGCTTGCTCGAGCACCGTCTTCGCCTATCGCCTGCTTATAAACTACCATGATCTGTTGAGCTCAACGTGGCTTGTTACGTTGGTGTATTATGGGTGGGCTTTGATTACACATATTGCAAAGCTTTGAAAGAGACGTTAACAAGGAAGACAAAAAGGAAAAGAGCACTCATTACGTATAGTTATCTTATTTTAAGTTCTTTTTTTATCACATGTTATATTTTAATTTATTCATTATTTTAAAGATAGAAAATAAAAAAACATTTTGTTCATTATTTTCATTAGTATGGTCCGTTTATTCAATGCACACACATATTGTAAATAATATCTTTAAAAATAATAACAAATATTTTAAATGAAATTCTCTAATTATGAGTTACTAATAGTAACAATAAAAAATATAAAAATGAGAAATAATGAGAAATCCAATGATAAGATTTCAAAGAAATCACAAGTAGTGATTCTGTAAGACCCGAATTTTATTATACTATATGCCATATTTGTACATGATTGATAGTGAAAATAATTGTTTTAGTAAAATTAAAGAAAACAATTGAATATGAATTTTCACTTTTCATTTTGAGTTATGATTTATAATATGGTGTATAAAAGGAAGAAAAACAAATATCAAATTGTAACAAGAAATATATGGGATTTAATCTTGGTAAAGAGATTGAAGATAGTGGTATGAAGGCATTAAATGAAGTGAGGACAAATGTGAAGAATTAAAGTTGAAACCGAAATGGAAAGTATAAGAAGGGATTAATGGCTAGAGGACAAAACAAAGAAAAGAATGAGGAGATAGCCAATAAACGTTGGCTGGAAGTGAATTGGCGTGGAGAAGAGAAGAAAAGAAAAGAGAAAAGTCAAGGAAAGAGGCTGTAGTGGACTTCTCACCACTTTGCCTCTCCTGACAAAATTGGGCTAGGCAATAAATGGCAAGGTAAAATTAGTCAAGAACGGATTGCAGTAAGGACTTTACCACCGTTCCTTTTTGCTACAGTTTTCTTTGGTTTTTAATGCAGGAAATGATGAAAGAAAACGGGATAAGAACAGGTGGTAGGTTCTAAGTGGATGTGAATGAGTATATAAAAAGGAATACATGAGGAAAGCTGATTTAGCCAACTTCATCTTCCTCAAAATTGTTCTCGCCCATTCTGTTTGCATTTCAAGTTCAAAATTAGTTCTTCCATTACACCCATATATGAGCCATGAAACTTCATCTGGTAGTAGCCAAACTTTTACTCCATAGTTGAAGAGCTGAGGAATAAGCAAAGTTAAGCTAAGTGAGGTAAGAAAACATTCTGTTTTGGAAGAGCAACTGGGTTAAGGTGAGTTTCGTATTTTCCATGGTTCTCTTGATATTCCATACTAGATTTCTATGTTTTATAACGTGATAAACATAGATATAGCCTGGTTTTAGTTAAATATTGTTGGAATATATAAGAAATAAGATGGAAAATAATCAAGAATGATTAAGAAAAACAATGGGCGAACGGGCTTATCCAACAGCTTGCCAAACAGGCGAGTAAGAGGTACTCGCCCAAAAGTTGAGGCGAGCTCGAGAGTTGAATGAGTTGGCGACATACGTGTTCGCCAAACTCTTTGGATAATCAGAATGACAGTTGGAGTAGGCGAGGACCAATAATCGCCCAAAAGGTGAGAATGGTGAACTCACTAATACAGGAAAGGCGAGTAGAATATGGGGCGAACTCCCATGTTGGGCGAGCTCCAACGGATAAACCACTAGGAATGGCGAATTGAACTGTGGGCGAGCTCCCAGAATAAGCCAATAACTGAATGGCGAGTAGGATTGGGCGAGCTTCCATGTGTAAGCCCATTGACAACTGGCGAGCTCTGTTAGGCAAATGGCGAGCTATAGATTTGTCTCAAATCTCGCCTAAGTGTCACAAATAGTTGAAAGGAAAAATAGTAATCATTTTAGGAAATAACTCGAAAAGAAAATATTAATGGTATTACTATTTACTTTGCAGCTGAGAAGTGAGAGTTGATAAAGGCGAGCGGGAAGCTAAGTTTTGAAGAGATCAGGTAAGGGAGATGTGTGTGAAAAAGAATGCATGTCCTGTGGAGTTAAATTTATGAAATTACTAAGAAACTGTTTTGGTTTATGACATGCATTGTTTTGATAAATTGCTTTGATTTTGGGCGGGCTACAAAGCCGACCCTATGATATTTGGGCGAACTGGTATTAGCGGGCGAACCAAACCTGCTATGTTGTTTTAGACGGGCGAGCCCTTCTATGAAAGTTGGGCGAGTGACATTGTTTTAAATAGAATCCAGGTAAGCCACATATGGGCGAACCCTTTTGTAAATGCATTAGGGCGGGCAATCCCTTTTTGTTGAGAAAATGATGGGCGAGCTCATGAGGGCGAGCCAGTTGTACTTAATGTTTTAATAGTAAGGAGTGGCGGGCGAATACTTTTTCACCCCATTCCAATTGACATTGGGCGAGCTGGACTAGGCGAACTTACCATGGCGAACAGGTTTCTATTTACATTTTTTCAACGATAAATTAGCTAATTTTAATATTTTGTGAAAACAAAAAATATAAATTCTTTTGGACGAGTTGACCATGGAAATGCCATAGTTGGGTGAATTGACCATGGGAATCGCCATAACGGGAGAATTGGTCGTTTGGTGAGCCGTTATGAGTGAGCCAGTGTTTTGTTTTAAAAAGGCTGGTGGGCGAACACAAGTTCAGCGCACTGGGCGAGCTTCCATAGGTGAGCCACAATGGGCGAGCTGACATGGGTGAGCAGGTTTTAAATATTGAGTTTTCAGACTGTTTTCAAGGTGTTTGTAAACAGAAAACCTAAACCTTTTTGGGAATCAAATCATTTTGAGAAAATGATAATAAAGGAGAGATAATTTTCATAAAGGGTTTTCATGAGATATAAAAGTGATTTTGAGACTTTAGGCCCTGAGTTCATGCAGTATTATTCATGTAGTTGCGTGATCCACCTAGGGCGGTGGCTCGGGTCGAGGGACCTACGGGCGCACCTCAGGGCGTCACAAGGTTGATGACCCGCCAAGTCATCAGCGGTCTCGAGGTCACTTGGCAAGTGGACCCGAGGACCATCTATAGATTATGGCCATAGATCTAGTTGAGATAGCCATGAGGGGCGATGGCCTACGGGTGCACCCCAAAAGCGGATGACTTGTGTTCCTGAGGGAACAATGAGAGCATGATGTGTTTGCTGCCTAATCTCAACTTATTGACTTTTGTTTACTAAAAGGATCTGTGAGATCCTGTTTAATATCAAATGGGTTTGAGTGATTGAACAAATAAGATGTTTTGGGAATATAATCTTTATGTTTATAAAGTAACATGCGCCTTCCTTACTGAGCACATTATCGCTCACTCCCTATTTTCCACTCCACAAATTATCGAACTTGGGCTAAGCGAATTACCTTCCAGAGATCTGATATCGAAGGTATGTGGTATCCTTTTATATATTCAATAAAATGGTACAGTACTAGTTTAAATTGAAGGGAATGTATATACATCTTAAGGAAATAATTTAATAATTCTTATAAAAGTGATAGGAGTTGATAAGCATCACAGACAGCCTAACCGGTAAGTGAGTGTAATTAGTAATTGAATATTATGTATTTTGTGTATTTGGGATGTTACAGATTCTTCGATAATCTTTAGGATCGAGAAAAATCCTTAGATGTTACCAGTGTATTGGAACATTTAATTGGTTTTATCTCGATTTCAAAATTCTTTAAATAAATTAATATAAAAAATAAAAATAAATTAATCAAATATAAAATTTAAAATGAACAAATAAATAAATATAAATATGAATTATAAATAAATAAATAAAATATAAATTTAAAAGAATATCCTATGATAGGATTTCTTAGAAATCACAAGTAGTAATTCTTTGATAATCCTTAGGGTCGAAATGAAATATTTGAATATTACCAGCGTATTGGGGTATTCAAGTAATTTTAGTTGGATGAAAAAAATTAATATTAATAAACAAATAATAAATAAATAAAATTTTTAAACAAATAAATAAGAGTACAAAATTGTTACAATTAACCTTCAGAAATAAATGATAATAAAACAATTAAAAATTAAATAAAAAGTATAAGTTTTAAAGATTTTCCGATAATGAGATATTACGGAATTCACAAGTAGTGATTCCTAACTGATCTCTAGGTGAGAAAAATATGCTAAATGTTACCAGCGTATTGGAATATTTAGTATGATTTTTTAATAAAAATAAGATTTTATAAATATAAATAAATTACAAAATAATAATATAAGTATAAATGAATTAAAAAATAATAAAATAATGGATTTCTCATGTGCATCATCTATATTTTGATTGCATCATTTGCATCCATGAAATTTAAAAATAAGTGTGAATCTCCAGAGGATGGGATTCTGTAGAAATCGCAAGTAGCGATTCTTGAGAAATCCCTATGTGAGGAAATTATCTGAATTGCTACCAAAAGTATTGGGGTATTTCGGAATAATTTTCAATATAAAAGATTCTCATTTATTTCAAATAAAAAGTAAAATTTAACACAAATAAAAATAAATTTAATATGTCAAAATAAAAAATAAAAATGATTTCAAAATAAATGGAATTCTATTTAAGTGATTAATTAAGACCATTTTATTAAGATCAAAAGATAATACATGATTAAGTGGTACCGTTTTATAATGGGCGCTGTGGGGGTGCTAATCTATCCCTACACGTAACCGAACTCCTGAACCCAAACTTTGTTTTCGCAGACCAAAAATTATTTTTTTGATAAAACTTAATTAATTTTAAGATTTTATTGAAAAAATAAAAGATTTTAGGTGGCCAATTACACCTAGTAAAAAAAAGATTAGTGGCGACTTCATTTTGTGTTTTTTCGAAAATCGTCTAGCGATTGAGTCCCCAGACGAAAATCGTTACAACAATGGTAACTCTATTAAGTAGCCAATAATTTATACACAATCTCAAGCTACCATCCTTCTTCCATACGAATAACACTGGAGTACCCCACGAAGACACACTAGGCTGAATGAAGCCCTTATCCAATAATTCTTGGAGCTGCTTCTTAAGCTCCTCCAACTCTACCAATGCCATCCAATATGGGGGCTTAGAAATGGGCTCCGTACCGAGTATTAAGTCGATGGTGAACTTGATCTCCAGATCTAGTGGTAACCCTGGTAAATCATCCAGAAATACATCTGAAAAATCCCTGACCACACGAATCTGTGACAGCTCTAGACATTTCTTTTCTACGTCCTCCACATATGCGATGTAACCTTCAATCACATCACAAATACACTCAAACAATTTTAGTAACAATATTTCACTTTTAATACTTATATAATAATTTTACAGTATAACGTTCAAGGCGAGGGAAGGTGATAAACTTAGTATAACAATCTATGCTCACATAATTCACAGCTAACCAATCCATCCCTAGGATTACATCAAAATCAAACATGTTCAACAAAATTAGGTTAGCTGTTATTTCCTTCTCTCCTACTGTCACTTTACAATTTCGGTACACCACATCAGTCATTTGTGATTCCTTAAAGGGCGTATTAATCTGTAGAGTATACCCTAAAGGTTAAGGTTCTATTGGTATCTTACTAGCACAAGTAGGTGATACAAATGAATATGTAGAACCAGGGTCAAATAAAGCAAGCACTAAAATATCAGAAATATAAATCTTACCCTTAATCACATCCGTAGAAGCATTAGCAGCCTGATGATCTAATGCAAACACTCATTCCTATGTCACAACCTTCTTGCCTTTCTCTACTGTTGTCGTGCGTCTCAGTTGTGAGGGTGTTGCCTTCTCTGATTCAATCTGTGCCGGGGCTGCTGGAGATGGTACAGTGGCTAGAGCTGTAGATGCAACTGCCTCCTTCAGCATCGGGCAATCTCTCACTAAGTGTCTCGTCTGTCCACGTCTAAAGCAAGCTCCAGTAAGCATATAGCATGGTTGAGTACCGTGCGACCTCCCACACAGTGTACACCTGGTCTCGATACCCCTTTGAGTAGTGCTAAGGCCAGTAGTAGGGGCAGTAGTATTAGATTGAACGGATCTCCCCTCGAAAATCTGTATACCCGATGTCCTGGCCTTCTTAGGCTGCCATCTACCAGATCTGTCCGTTAAACCCCTCTTCGCCTTCTTGTTTCCCTTGCCTTTAACTTTAAAACCCGAATCTACATGAAACTGCTTGTAATCCCTCTCGCATAACTGTGCCCATCTCATCGCCTCATTATACGTCCTGTTATCAAGAGGGACTAACCGAGTCCTGATAGAGGGTCTTAATCCAACCATAAATTTGTCAATCCTGTACTCCTCACTGGTCTTAGTCTGGGGATCAAACCGGCTGAGAGTAGTGAATCCAAACTCGTATTGATCAACCGTCATACTCCCTTAAGTTAGTTCTAAAAACTCCTGTTGCAACTTCTTCTGAGTTGTGCTGGGAATATACTGTCAGTAGAAAGCCTCTAGGAATATCTTCTAAGTCACTACTGGATGCTGAGTTAAGAGGACTGTCTATTTATATTTCCACTAGTGCTCCGTATCGTCAGTCAATTGGAACACTGTCAGGCCTACCTTCTCAATCTCTGAGCACCGTATATACTTAAATAATTTCTCAGTAGCATTAACCCACTGCTCCACACCAACGAATCCTTATCCCCCTTAAATTTCGAAGGATCCATCTTTTTAAACTACTGCACTAAGTTAACATCGCAATAGGACTCGATATCCACTAGTTGTGACTGTACTAGTGGCTGCGATGCTATTAGTAGTTGGGCACTGGACGTGGCTCGGGAGTTGGCTGTGGAAGTGCAGGCTGAGGTGGGGATGGTGCTACTAGAGCTGCTGCTGCTCTTTCTCTCTCTGCTCTGTCAATAGCTCGATTTGCATTATACATCGCAATAAAAGTCCACTAGCATCCGCTCCACCCGTGTAATTCTCGTATTAGAGCTCTCGGGTTGCGGAGGGAGCTCAGGTTCTGGGACAGGTTTTGTTGAGGCCTCCATAATAGGTTCCACCCTACTGCATCCTCTACCTTGACGAGTACCCCTATGTCCACTCATTTCTGCATGTGATAACCGTAAATTTTTCAATTATTGGAAATTATACATATTGGAAATAAATAAATAAATAGAATTGAAAAAGGAAACGGATGGTGGAAATCCGAGTGAAGGAAAAATAAATCGGAAAAATAAGATGAGATATTATGGAAAATAATGAAAGAAGGAAATTTAATTTGGATAAATGGAAATCCAAATTAAATAAGGAAGATGAGAAGTGAAAATAAATATGTTTATATAATTACTAATTATATAAATATATTTTGATATAAATACATATGTATTTAAATACCGTATGGTATATAGTATATATTAAATATACGATGGTATATATAAGTATATATACTATTTGATAAATTTAAATAGTACATATGTATTATTTACAACAGTGTATGTATATATATAAGTATATACATATTTGAGGAAATGTAAATATTAAATTACATTAAAGTTTAAAGGTATATATATTGTTAATACAATATATATATATATGGAATTATTACATTTATATAAATATTTATATAAATGTTATTTATTTTAAAGTATATAAATATACATAAATATATATACTAGATATATATTTTGTAATGTACAATATATATTGTAATATATGTGTAATATATAGTATATATATTATATGTCTATAGTATAAAGTATATATTATATAAATATATTAAAAATAGTAAGTAAAATAAAAACAAAAGGGGAAAGGGGAAACAGAAGAAATAGAATCGGGAAGACCCCGATTCTACCTCCCCAGGCGCAGCCGCCCCCGTCAGCGGCCGCCGGCGAGGGAAAAGAGAGAGGAAAGGAGAAGCGTCGTCGCCAGCAAAGGAAAAGGAAGCCGACGGTAACGCCGGCGAAGCAAAACAGAGAAGGAATCGACGCGAAACGGCGGAAAACCGAGGAAGAAACCGAAAACCAGATCTGGTGGTGCCAGCGAAATTGGCCACTGCCAGTGCTACCGAAGCTCCA
The DNA here is from genome assembly GCA_032173925.1 of Heritiera fomes. NCBI lineage: Eukaryota > Viridiplantae > Streptophyta > Magnoliopsida > Malvales > Malvaceae > Heritiera > Heritiera fomes. Next base: position 17,373,364 of record JAPDPM010000001.1, on the reverse strand, counting down.
CCAGAGGAAGAGGAAAACGTAGGATGCCACCGGTGAAGCCAACGACAGTGGAGGAAGGCCGACGGAAGAGGAGAAGGAACCGAACCAAAACCGAGTAGATTCGCCGCCGTGTCGTCGATTCGTGACGAACGGAGGCCAGATCCGGCTTCGTCGTGGTGCCGGCCAGCTGTGGAGCCGCCGAACCGCCGGAGAACCGGCCACCGGAGAAGAATCGGTCGTGAGGGAGGTAGACCGGTCAGACGGGAAAAGAAAGAAAAAGGAAAAAGAAAAGGAAAAAGAAAAGAAAAAGGAAAAAGAAAAGAGAAAAAGAAAGAAGGAAGAAAAAGAAGAAAGAGAAAGAGAAAAGGAATTCCGGGAATTTGGAGAATTCCCGAGAATTCAAAAATTACGAGAAATCTTGAGAATTACGGGAATCGGTAAGAAATCTCGAAAAGTGTTAAATTATTTAAATAATTTATTTATTTATTTAAATAATTATGGAAAAATTCTAAATTTTAGAATTTCATTTCTAGAAAATTCCCTCGATGACCGAGCCGATGGAATCGGGCGAGGTGAACATGGGCGCGACCTTTGAGAGGCAGTCGCCGACCCGAAACAGGTAAGGGAGACATGTGCCGCCTGTAAGGATATTCGGCCACATGTTTTAAATTATGCATTTAATTTATAAATGCAATTTACAATGATTGGTTTTGAGATTTGTGGTGATTTATCGGTTTTAAATTGTGGTGAAATACCGGTTGAGAAATATAAACTGTATTTTTCGTGCAGGAGGCTAGTCAAATCGGCAGCCGTTATACTGCCGAAAAATTATCGAAAAATTACTAAAATTTACCGAAAATCACCGAAAACCATAATAAATGATTTGATTTCACGTGAAACGATTTTCAGGCACGAAAATCGAGAAATCAAGTAAATTTCATAAAACATGAATATAGTGATATTTAATTATAAAATATTCATGTTTTCGAGAATGATGAAAAGGAAATCATCGAAAATTCACCCGATCGGTGAAATTTCACGTGAAACGATGATAAAAATGAAAAAGCGACTGAAGTGAATATTTTTATAAATATTCTTAAATATTCACTTGATTTAATATAAAACCTTTATGGTTTTAATTGTGAGATAAATAATTATATAATTCCATAAAGGTTAAGAAATGATGAAAAACTATGATTTCGAGACTAAAGGTCTCTACACGTGTTTTAGAAAGAAACATGGTTACGGGATTTATGAATTTGGAAAAATAAATATTTTATTTTTCATAAATTATTGAAAACCATGTTTTCAAGTGAAGCACGGAAAAGCGTGCATAAGTGTTTTACGGTGGAGAAAAGACAGTTTTGCCCTTCTATACTTTCAGTGATGATTTTTCAAACTGTCTTCATCGTATAGAAAACATGATATATACCTTTATGAAATAATTTGAAAAATGTTATTTATTTTATAAATTTCATAAAGGTGATTATATTTACATGTGAGTCTTATGGATATTTGATTTAAGGTGTTTAAAAATCCATAAAGGCTATGGTACGGTTTATACTGTTTTGAGACTTTAGGCCCTGAGTTCATGCATTATTATTCATGTATTTGCGTGACCCACCTGGGGCGGTGGCTCGGGTCGATGGACCAACGGGTGCACCTCAGGGTGTCACAAGGCTGATGGACCCGCCAAGTCATCAGAGGTCTCGAGGTCACTTGGCAAGTGGACCCGAGGACCACCTATAGATTATGGCCATAGATCTAGCTGAGATAGCCGTGAGGGGTGATGGCCTACGGGTGCAGCCCAAAAGCGGACGACTTGTGTTCCTGAGGGAACAATGAGAGCATGATTTATTTGATGCCTAGTCTCACATACTGATTACTGTTTATTGAAAGGATTTACGGAATCATATTTACTGTACTGTATTGTTTACTGTACTGATCACTGGTTACTGTTTACTGATGAAAAATCGTACCAAAATACTGTGTTTACAGAACTGTATTGTACACTGAAATGGTAGCCACTGATTACTGTTTTACTGAACTTAAGGCTACCATTTACTGTTTACTGAACTGAAAGCTAATCGTATACTATTTACTGAATTGGTAGCTACTGTTTACTGTTACTGATTGAACCGTATCGAGATACTGTTTTATTGAGTACCGAATATACTGTTTTACTGAACTGTACGATACGGTTGTTGATTTGAAAAGAGAAATAAATGTTTATTCTAAAAGAATAACATAAGAATTATTTCTAATATAGAAGTAATCGAAGAAGTGTTTATCCATTGATTAGATATTCACAAATCACTGTACTGAAGAGAAGAGAAGTAAACCACTGTACTGTCACATGTTTTAAAGGACAGTGAAGTGAAAAGAAATAAATGGTTTACTCTGTGAAAAAATAAGAATCATATCGTTTTGAGAAAAAATGGATTTAGTACTCTCTACAGTTGCTTCTAGGTTCCGGAACAAGTATGGTATTCTAAAATACCTACCTTACTCTATCTGGATCCCTAGCCGACTATAGTATCCTTCTTACATGTGAGCCTAGAGCCAGCTAGGAAGATTTTAAAGAAAAAAAATATTTTTAGCATATAGATAGCTGAATATCAAGTGTGACATATAACTCTCTTACTGAGCCGTGGTTTGCTCACCCTTTAATTTTAAACATTTCAGGTTTTAAAGATTGTGAGATCAATTGATTGTGGATCATGATTGTACACAAAGGACAATGTAACAGACCGATTGATTTATATGAGGTACGATCATTTATTTTCTGTATTTAGACATGTCTGCAGTACTACTTATCTGATTAACTAAGATAGGGGATGTGTATAATATAAACAATGTTATGTAAATTTGTTTAATAGTTAGTAAAAGTGAAGTATCACAGACAGCCCAACCGGATGAATTGTGTAAAATAAGGTGAAAAATATGGTAACGGGTCGTTACACTGCATAACACAGACATTGAAATCAAGTTTCAGTCAATTGAATCATTTATATATTCAGACTATACAATACTACAAGGGATGTACTCCTATTTATCATAAAGACACCGATAGAAATTAGACCAACCTTGCTATGATACCAATTAAACTGTCACGTTTCGTAATATACAGTAATGATCATATTTTACACACACAACAGTAATCGGTTGGGCTGTCTGTAATGTCTTTATCACTATTCACTATCACTTATAATAGTAAATACATTAGAAATAAATTTATATTTAACTATTTTCAATATTTACATAACTGTACTATCTCTTTACATCCCTTATACATTATTATACAACGATAGTACTGTATATAATAACGTCTGAACATATAAAGGAAAATAAATATACCTCCAAAATCTGATTGAGGCTGCCTCGAGGAACGATAACGTAGTCAAAATCAATGGAACGATATATATATGTGATCATTGCAAATAATATGTGGAGTAGAAAATAAGAAGTGAGCTAACGTGCTCAGTAAGAGAATCGTATGTAAAGACTGATACTATGAAATCTATATGCTAAAAACATTTATTTTTTAATAATGCACTAAGGTACCAATCGAAAAGGATACTATAGTTGGCTAGGAAACCAGATGGAGTATGAGAGGTATTTTAGGATACTTGTCGTGTCTCGGTTCCTAGAAGCGACTACAGAGAGTAATAAATTGAATTTGATATCAAAATAATATGACATGCTATTAAATCATATAGCAAAACAATTTTAATAAATAAATGAATATTTCTTTTTAACAATAATATTCAGTGCAATATCAGTAAACACAGTACAGTAAACAGTTAAGTAAACATTATGTAAACATTTTAATATAAGTAAACAATTTAGCATCAGCAAGCAATTCAATAAAATAGTATAATAAACAGTAACAGTGTAATGGAGACCAGGCAATACCCAAAGTATATAATGTTATAATAAGATCCCAAAAAGGGAATAACAATAAACACGTGAGATATATGACCATAGTTTATAGGGTCCACACTGTACACTTGCTAGGTGCCACTTGTGGAGGCTGAAGACTTGGCAGGTTTATCAGCACAATATCAATAATAACAGTAACAGTATATGTGACACGTGAGCATGATACGGGGCCTAACAGTCTCAAAACAGTAGATATATAGTAGAAACATCATTAATGAAATCAATTCTACTGAATTTATCTTCAATCAGTCTATAAATAAGTATATTAAAAATATATTCAATGTATGAATAAAAATTCATAAAATATTCGTGCTTCAATGTTATTTTCTGAAAATGTTCTATTCATCTGTAAAACAGTAATAAACATATGCTAGTACCTTTATGTAATTAAAATTCATTAACATAAATATTTAAATATTATTTTTCAGTAAATAATAAAATAATGCAATTTAAATAAATTACATGGAAATCACTTGGAAATCTATTTAATTCTATCATTTGAAAATATTAGAATTTATTTCTTAGAATTTTCTATAAATTTCAATAGAATAACGACTGTTTCTAACCTAACCTTCTTGCACAAAAAATACAGTTTATAAACCAGCCGGTATCCACAATTTCACCAATTCCAATGCAATTAATTTCCAAATCACTCTATAAAATTTATTTGAGGTAAATCATGCATCACAGTATCCCTACAGCTCACACACTCATCTCTTACCTGTCGATTTCCTACCAACCTGATGATAGCACCACTTGCAATTTAACACTCCCGGGCTACAAAACATTACACCAATATTATTAATTCATCTCACTTTAATTTATATGATATTTTTCTTTCCTAAATTCAACCACTATGTCTACAATAAATATTGAACCATTCTAAATTACACCGATAGTAAAACACAACTTCTTCTACATAACTCCAATTTTAATTTCGACTTCACCAACAATCTCCTTATAATTTCTATAGTCTCATGGCACCTCAAACTCATCAAATGCAACACCAAACCCCTTCCCCTTAGTCATGGCCGAATGGTACCCATAGCTAGTCTTACACTTTTTCAACAAAACACCATTTAATTCATGTTTAGTCATCCTCTTTCTTCCACCTGGTAACATTTTTATGAATCAAAACACAAAGTTTCATAGTCCTCCATCAATGGCCAAATACCCTAGGGTCCTAATTCAATGGAATTCAATCGAAATAAATGCTAAAATCATGCTTAAGAAGCTTAGATTAATCATTTTCTATCATTAAAATTCAAAGAAACCAAATATATGGAAGAAGCTTACCTTGGACGAATTCTTTAAGCTTCCGTTCCTCTTGATTTTCTCAATTCTACAATGAAATATTGGTATGGGTGAGTAGAGAATTTAATTCGGTGCAATTTTGTAGAAATAAGCTTTTGATATTAAAGAAGTTTTAAAGGTGATTTTGATAAATTTTTATTTTTATTTAAGGTATGGCTATGGAGGTTGGCATGAAGAAGGAAGAAGAAGAGAGTGGGTGGCCGGATGGTGTGTAATGAATTTTATAAAAGATTCTAGGTTGGGGTAAAATTACCAAAATGCCTTTGGTTATGTGATTTTAAGATAATTTTGCCCTTATGTTTTCATAATTTTTCTATACAGTTGAACTCCAAAAATTCATATTTCATCACTAAATATTATTATTAAGCATATTTTAATGAATAAAGGTGGTTGGTTTCAGGTTGACCTACCGTAAAGGTGAAATTACGAAAATACCCTTATCGAGTAAATCATATTAATTTCTGATTTAACCACCTATTCGATCTATCTATTGACACAACCTAGAACTTATTTTCATGTAGAATATCTTGCTTAAATAAGTAGATTAAAATTCCATTTAGTTTGACCACAATTTACAAAAATTCCTCTAAGCTATGTCTTTAATCGTCATTTCTTAATTTGTTAGCACACTATTAAAAAATGATCTAAATAAAGGATTTCGGGTTCCAGATTCTTACCGTAGGCTTATTGGATTTCCCTAATGATATATGTCCGGTCTCACGTCCATCCGAGCACTGTAGAGCCTGTAAGACCCACCTGACTGTACTAGGTCATACCTACGAGATACACAAGAAATCAACAGTGGTGAGTATCCCTACATGTGCAATAGTACCATTACACATGGCTCTCACATAGTACAGATGGATGGAGAGATTGATGGTGATGTGACTCATAGGATCCAAGCTGGATGGAGTAAGTGGAAAAGTGCTACAAATGTGTTGTGCTATAAAGGAATTCCTATATGGTTGAAAGATAAGTTTTATAGGACAATTGTTAGACCAACATTATTATATGGTAGTGAATGTTGGGCGACTAAGAGCTGCATACACAAAAGATGAGTGTAACAGAAATGCGAATGTTGTGGTGGATATGTGGATATACAACAAAGGATAAAATGAGAAATAAAGATGTTCGTAAGATGGTTGGAATCGTACGTATTGAAGATAAGATGTGTGAAAGTCGCTTACGTTGGTTTGGACACGTATTACGTAGACTTGTAGGTGCTTCAATTAGGAGAATTGAGGCCATGAATGTTGAGAGAAGGGTTAAGACTAAAGGAAGACCGAAAAAGACTTGGAAAGAAGTAATTTGGAAAGATATAAAGGTATTAGAGTTGGATGAACATATGGCATTGGATAGAAATGTGTGGAGAAGAAGAAAACATATGGACGATCTAACGTGAATTCAAACATTAGTTCATATAGCCTACCCAATATCTTGAGATAAAGGCTTTGATGATGATGATCTTCAGGTCATCCATTAAGCTGGTGAGGCTTAGAAAATAATTTTTTCACCTAGAAATTTTCTAAGAAAATTACTTAAGCGTAATTCATCATCAATACAATCCATTTCTATCTTTAATAATTAATTAATATTTCTTATGAACATCTAATTCTTCTTCTTCTTGTTCTAGAAATTTTCTAAGAAAATTACTTAAGCGTAATTCATCATCAATACAATCCATTTCTATCTTTAATAATTAATTAATATTTCTTATGAACATCTTCTTCTTCTTCTTCTTCTTCTTCTTCTTCTTCTTCTTCTTATTATTATTATTATTATTATTATTATTATTATTATTATTATTATTATAAGACATCCTACGGATCTTTATTCATACAACTAAAATTAATAAATTCTATTGATTAATAAATCTAATCTTTAAAGTAACAACATACAAATTAATAAATAAACTGAGATGAATAGGTTAAATTAAACAAACTTATCAAATTGAATAAACTAATTAGAAAAATAAATCATAATACCCTAATAGATAAATTAAATTCATACTTAAAATAAATAAATGAATGAATAAAACTTACAAAGCATCACAACACATGAATATAAAAGCAGCACAAATTTAATTAATGTTAATTGCTATGATGGTTAGACACGTGAATGCACAAGCAAAAGAATAGGAAAATAAGTTTACAGAATATACCAATTACTATATTAGCAACTGATGCTCTTTACCTCGGCTTTATGTTTCTTTATTTTACTTCCTTTTCTCCTTTACGTGGCTACTACAGCAGACAATAGATGTCTAAATGATGGTAAAACTGGGGGTGCGGGTTGTGATGGAGAGCAGCCATGTAGAAGGGTGGACGATGACAGTTTGATGATGCTTGCGGCGATGGATGAGCACTCAATGCAACAGCAGCTTGGAGGATGAAGATGACATTCGGCAAGTGAAGGATGAACGGTGCAGGACTGTCTAGACGCAGAACCAAGCGAAGTATGATGAGGAGACGGCAGCTAAGGATGGAACAACGTGCGACAATGGACAGTAGCCGCAGTAGGAAGGCTTGAGTCGTCCTCCTTCAATAGTTTAGGTTTCTTTTTTTTTCTATCCGTGTGTTGCCTCCTCTCTAATTCAGTTCTCCTCTTGTTCATAAATCAAATTAACTTTCAATCAACGAGAAAATTGCATCAATGCTCACATTACTCCCTTAATTAACTTTCCATTTTTCTTCAAAATTTTGATATCTTTTCCAAAAGACTTAACAAGCATTCAATTTTCAAGATTTCTTTCCAAAACCAAATTCCCACTTAATCTAATTTAATTTTCATGATTTTTTTATTGACTTTCAATATTTCTCCAAAGTTTGCAAATCCAAATTTCCATCTCTTTTCAAATTCATATTTAAAGCCTAATCAATACTTTAAGACCAAATATATTTATATATAATATAATTTGTGATCCAATATTTTAAAAGCTCAAATTAACTCTCGAAATCAAATTTTGAAATGCAATCATTCGAGAATTAATATTAAATTGAAATTTGATCTTACCAGAAATGTGTCCGGACAAAAATAGTGTCTATAGATACCATGCATCAAATACGCCAATATTTAAATAATTATTAGCAATAGCCTTACCAAGAGTATCAATGCTTTGAACAGTCAAGGCATAAATTTGGCAATTTAAACATGAAATCACTTCAAGAAGGCAATAATTAAAACATCAAACATGCTAGTGTAATTAAAATTCAATTCTCTTAAGTTTTTAAGTCATCAAAATCCTAAATATTTTAAAGCTAACATATAGAACTTAATCGTTCTAGTCACTCACTTGGTGTAGTGCTTCATTCATTGTTTAGGGTTCTTGATTGTTATAATCACCTACTTAATATAGCGCTTAATTGATTGTATATAGAACTTAGTTGTTCTAATCTCCTAGTTGGTGTAGCACATATTGATTGTATATAGAACTTGGTTGTTCAAAATCACCTACTTTATGTAATGCTTGATTTTTCTAATCGCCTTCTCAATGAATGAATTGATTTTTATAGAACTTGGTCGTTCTAGCTGTCTGCTTGATGCAAGGTTTGATTTTTATACTTGATAGCTCTAGCCTATTTGGAGCATGACTTAATTTTTATAGAAGTTGATGGGTCTAATCACCTGCTTGGTGCAAGTCTTGATTTTTATAGAACTTGATCGCTCTAATTGCCTACTTGTTTTAAGACTTGATTTTTCTAATTGCCTACTTGGTGTAAGGCTTGATTGAATGTTTTATGGTACTTGATCGCTATAGTTGCCTATTTGGTGTAGCGCTTTATTGTTTGTTTAGATTTTTTGGTTGTTCTAATCACCTACTTGGTGTAGGACTTGATTGATTGTTTACTGAACTTGATCATTCTAAATTCCTTTTGGTGTCGGAATTGATTTTTGTAATTGTCTACTCATTGTAGGGCTTGATTAAATGTTTTATAGAATTTGGTTGTTTAGTTGTCTACTTGGTGCAGGGTTTGATTTTTCTAATCGCTTGGTTGGTGTAAGCGTTGATTTTTTTTAATCGCCTAATTGAGGTCAGGCTTGATTTTTAATTTTTTATAGAACTTGGTTGTTCTAATTGCTTGTTTGGTGCAAGGCTTGATTTTTATAAAATCGTTCTAATCACTTGATAATTGATTGTTTGTAGAACCTGGTCTGATTGTTTATAGAACTTGGTTGTTCTAATGGCCTACTTGGCGTAGGGCTTGATTTTTATAGAACTTGATCGTTCTGATTGCTTTTTAATTGATTGCTTATATGTAATAATCGAAAATTCTTTTATTTTTGAAATTATGAATTCTATAAATTTAAATTTCCGATGCTAATAGATAAGTTAAAATAAATAAATATATATATATATATTTATATATATATATATATATGAGATTGAAATATTTTGAATTATAATATTTGATCAATTGACGGATTGACGATTTAATATTAGGAATTTATTTTGGGTATTAAGGAAATTTTTTTTTAAGAGATAGATATATATTGTCTGTTATTCCTTATATCAAATTAAATATATATATTCAGAAATAAATATGTATAATAATAGATAAAATTATAAATACATGTATATAGATATATATGTGTATATATATAAAAATAATAAAAATAAAAATAATAATAATATATAAATATATATTTACATAAATGATAAAATATATATAATAAATAATAATATATATTACTATGTATTACAAGGATTTTATATATATAGATGCATAAAATATGTAATATGTATATACTAGGTATATTAAGAAAGAAATAATAAATAAATAAATAAAAACAAAAGCTTGCCGCGATTTGACGGAGTCTACCTAAGGCAGACTTCGAAAAAAAATAGAAAAAGAAAGAAAGGGGCAAAATCAATCAGAGTAGTCGCCGGCCAAGAAAGGGAAGAAGGACTGGCCGGCGACAGTGGAAAAGGGAAGAGGACCAGCAGATCTAAATGAAAACAAAAAAAAAGAAAAGAAGAAAAAGAATCGGCGCTGGAAGCAACAGGAAGAGAGATCGAAAAAGAAAAGAGAGAGAGGAGAGGTGCGATGTTAGCTCCACCAGGAGAGGGTTGAATCGGTGGAGGGTTGGTGTCTTTGTGGAGTTTCGAATAGGGCTGAAATGTGGGCGTTTTGAGGCCAACTAGAAGGCTGAAATTTGAAGCAATAAGGCGAAGCTAGCAGAGGCACTCGGGATCTATTGTAGGTGCGATAAAACAGTGGTTTCTCGGCTGATCTTCTTGGCTGTAAGGAGGGGATTTTCAAGGCCTGAAGAGGGCTGAGTGGGTGAGTTTGTGAGGGCTAAATCAAGGTTTAAAAGAACTGAAATACAGGAGTGTTAGGGGCTGAAAACAGAGCCGTTTGGGCATGATCAGGGGTTGGAATCAAGATGCTGTGAGGTTGTTCAAAGGCAACGAAACCTGGCTGAGTACAGGGCACTTAGGAATTGTGTTGGACACTAAATTAAAGGTTCTGTGAGTGCCAAGATCAGGGCCTAATTAGGAGGCCTTAAAGCTGTTGCATTGTGCCAAGAAGGAGCCTTGTTCAGTGCTGAAGTGGAAAGGATTTAAAGGAAGAAACCCAATCTGAAAATTGCATTTTTAGGAAACTCGGCAAGGTCGAATTAAAGGGGTTTTGGTGGCATTTCAAAAGAGGTTCGAGGCAAGGAAAATGTGCTGATTTGAGTTGGATTTTAGGCCGTGTTTGGTGGCTGTTTAGGTGGCATTTTCAGCCTAGAATGTGGTGATTAAGGCTGAGCTTGAGGTGCTAAAAAAATAGGTGAAGGTGCTGCCACTGTGAGCAGCAACGAGTTCAGCTAGCTTGGCTGGACCAAGGAAGAAAAAGGAGAAAAGAAAAAGAAAAGAAGAAGGAAAGAAAATTTATATATATAATTTTATGATTCGATGAAAATTTTCTATAATTTTAATTAATTATTTATAAATATACGTATGTTGTTTGGAATTTGTAAATAATCATAAAAAGATGAATGGTGTGATTGGCAAAAGCTTTGAGGTTACTAAAGTGCCAATTTTGTAAATTGGTAAGACGTTTATACAACATAGACTTATACTGTATAGATGAAATGCAATTGTGATTTACATGAATAATGATGATTTTAATGTAATTAGTATAGATGGAATGCAGTAACTTGGTATGATGATTGTGGTTGTGATGCATATTACAGTGACGAGATAATGATACTATTGACATGAGGATGTTGTAAATTATTGAACATTGTTGTTAGAAGCATTTAAGATGTGTAATTGATATAAAATAAGATTTAGAATAGTGTTTAGATATAGTTGCAATTTCGGCATTCGGTAGGAAGTTAACCGAAATTGCTGTTGTATTAAAAAATATTAAAGCCTTAGAAATTCTAAGAATATTTTGTAAAGACAATTTTGAAATTGAAATCGTTTTAATGATTTATGCAACTGGGAAGTAAGTGGCGTCTAGGATGGTTGTAAGCGAATATATGCTCGCTTACACACATTGGCTTCTGGAGTTAGTTTCGTATTACAAAGTATATGATTGAGTGGTAAGGGATATATATATATATATATATATATATATATATATATATATATATATATAAGAATTAGGATAATATCATGTCTGCATTTTAAATTGTTTGATCGGTTTAATGATAAAGAAATAAAAGTTTTAATGATTTTAGTAATGTTTTAAATTAGTGGATTTTTATATTATATTGAAAGATGCAAGTATTGAAATGTTTATGGTTTTGGAGGAAGGAATGCTGCTTTAATGTGATTGAGGTTTGAAAGATAAATTTTAAACTGTTTATAGTTTGACTTGATTGAGGTTTTAGTATGATTTAGAAAATTGCTTATGATTTTGATTTGAATGAGATTTATGATTTGGATATTGTTATGGATTTAAAATCAACTGCCTTGGGAATATAAAACTGTGTTTTTCATATAGGAGGATTAGGACAATTATAGCCATTATACTGCCGAAATTTTTATAAAATTATAGATAGGAAAAGTGATTATTAGAAAATTTTATATTTTCAAAAATATTTGGAGTTTAAAAGAATTGTATTTTCGAAAAATTAATTTTACGACCGAAATGAAAGGTCAAGTAAGCTTCGTAAAATTGTAGAGGATTAAACTGAATTGATAATATGTTTGCATGCATAAATCATGCATAAGTGCATTACTCATGTCACGCACATTATTTAACAGTTTTAAACGTCTGGCATTACAGTTTTAAAGTGCACTTCTTTTGGATATTTAATTACTCCATTAAGAATTTTTATTGAATTCTTTTACTGCTAAATATAATATATATATATATATATATTCTTTTACATAAGTATGGATTGACTGAAGATAATTTATATGAAAATGATTTCTATTGTGATTTTATGAACATATGAAAAATTGTTTTGAGATTGTTACTCCCTGATGATCATGCAACTATTCAGTCAAGTGATTATGGCTACGAGACTCTATCCAAGTCCGTAGCATCTACAGTAGGCAACTGACTAGTGAGCACTGTGGATTCTTTTCACAATGGCTATTGTAGTGTTAAATAGGAATGGCTTAGGGATAGATATCTTGCCCATACATGGGTATGCTAATTCCTATAGTGATATTGGCATGTAATTCTTGGATGCTAGCTTTCTCCACTAAGTAATTTAAAGTTGAATTGATTATTGAATTGATTTGGTTTTAAATTGAAAGGTTAGTCTTAATAATTGTTTTAATTGAATTTGAAAAACTAATGATTGAACGACAGTGTTTAAATAAATGTTTTACATGATATAAGCGCATTTAATTCATTGCAAATGATTTTAAATAAATGTTTTATTTGCATGTAGTGGCATAGAACCACACTTTTATATGCTTATTTAAATATATTTTGTGAAAATCACATCGTTTTCCGGATTTTAATTGAAAAAGTTGTATTGATTTTGTATTATAATGTAGATATATATATGTGTATATATAGGATTCCTGCATATAGTTAACATGATATTTTCTTTTATATATGTTCTTAAAGGGCTTCCCAAAGCTCACCCCTCTTACTCACCATCTCAGATCGCTCATTGATACAAGTGGTAACCGTTGCTGTAAGGTTGAACAAAGAAATTTCTAGAAGTCTAAGCGTTCGAGTAAACAGGTATATGTTAAGTGTCAAGCTTTTATGTGCAATAATTATATTTATAGACCGAGATGTAAATCGTATAGTGTAAGGTCAAGAATGTCAAAGAACTAGTTGGAATGTATTTGTACTAAGTTGATATTAATAAAAGTATAAATTTCCATATTGTGGTTTATACTCTGATTTCATATTTAACATTCGTGGATAAATTATTCTAATAGTATAAGGATTAATTGATATCGAAAGTTATAGAGTGAATTGACATTGACACCGAATACAAATCATATAATTGTAATTGATTGAATATGACTAAGTGTTTCAAAAAAAAAAAATTGGTTTGAAAATTTACGTTTTCGAACGTGACAATATAGAACTAGGTCATTCTAATCACCTATTTGGTGCAAGGCTTAATTGATTGTTTATAGAACTTGATCGTTCTAATTATTTGCTTGATTTAGAGCTTGATTTTTATATATCATGATTGTTTTAATCATCTACTTGGTGCAAGGCTTGATTTTATAGAACTTGATCATTTTAATCACTTACTTAATGTAGAGCTTGATTTTTCTAATCTCATATTCCAATAGTAGTACAATAACATATACTAATAAAAATAGCAAAAAAAAAAGAATTTGTTCCACTAGTTCCAAAATTTTGCACCAAACTAACATTGCTATCCCTTGCAAGCAAGATTTATCACTCAATTCCACAAAAGACATATTGCAAACATAAAAAATGATCTAGACAAAAGCATGCAATTGAATCCTCCACCTGCAATTTAACAAGTATGATTTCTTATGAGAATTAATATGAACAGAATTAACAATAAAATCATTACACCCATTATTAATAAAAAGAATCTCAAATAAAATCTTCAATAAAATCAAAGTAAAATGAACTAAGGGTTTTTATATACCATATATACCAGGAAATCATTGAAAGCTAAGTACTTACCTGGTTCACTAAAGAGACTATGAATTTCCTATTTAGAGCAAATGTAAAGAAACAAAAATCAAAGCATGAAAATCAATAAATTAATTAAAAAAATTAATGTTTTACCCATGAAAATTCTTCAATTCAATATTAGACGCCCAAAAACTGTTTTTGATCACTAAAAAATGAAAACCCCATGATGAAGATTGTTAGCTTTAAATTGACATATATCTTTGAAATGACAAAAACTTAAGTAAGCTTTAATGCTTTAATTCATATTGTAAATTTGCCTTATCACACATGATTTTCTCAATACATTTCAAGTGATCATATCAAACATTAAGACCATGATTTAATGATGCATACTCTTATTGGTCTTAATACTTTGTAAATGTTTTGAATATTTTAGAAAATCACTTGATGAATTTTTAGATCATGTTTTCATTTGAGAAAGTCAAGAAAAACTCCCACAAAAATGACAAAATGTTTTGGGTTAGATTAGGATCAAAGACCACATCATTTCTAACTCAAAAAGTGCAGGAAATCACCTTCTGGAGAGAAGGGATCGATCCCCTAAGGGAAGGGATCGATCCCCTTTTGGCAGTAAGCTCCTAACGGCTAGAAAAGGTCCCTGAAGCCCAGAATCAAGATTCTGGACAGGGACCGATCCCCTATGGAAAGGGATCGATCACTTTGCTCGAAAATAGCCTATAACAGCTAGTTTTTGTGAGACAACGGTAATATCCGAGATTTGGCTCCACCCAATGGCTAGAATACATCCAAGGGACTATAAATAGAGGCTTAGAAGCTAAAGAAAGGAAGGGGAACCACTCAGCAACTTCAAATCTCATATTCCTCAAATCTACAAGCCTCAAACAACAAATCAAGAGCTACAAAGTTTCCATCATCTATCATTCTCTTATTCCTTGTAGTGCTTAGCACAAATCTTGTATAGGCTTTTATTTGTGCTTAATGTTTGTAATCACTTGCCTATCTAGAGGCCTTCTTTGATTACTTCTCTTGTAAACCAATTCATTCCTTGCAAAAGAGGAGGTTTCTCTTTAGCCTTGAAAAAGAGGGAGGTTTCTCTTTAGCCTAAGAAAAAGAGGGAGGTTTCTCCTTAGCCTAGAAAAAGAGGGAGAAGAGGTTTCTCTTGAGCCTAGAAAAAGAGAGAGGTTTTTCTTGAGCCTTGAAAAGAGGGATTGTAAAGACAAATTCAAAGATAGTGAATTTGGGGAAAATCCTTGGGAGCGTCTCAAAGTAGAGGACGTAGGCAAGGTAGCCGAACCTCTATAAATCGATTGTGTAAATCTCTCTCTCCCTACTCTTTATTTACTTGCAATTGTATTGTGCTTATTGAATTGAATTTATATTGCATTATTGAATAGCCTAGAGAACTTTAGAAAATATTCATATAGGCTAGAGAATTTAGAGAAATCGAAAAACGAGCTTAAGGGTAGTTAAAAACCGATTCACCCCCCTCTCGGTATTGCCTATAAGAGCCAACAATTTGTATCAGAGCTTAGGCTCGAGATCGATTTAGACTAACCTCTATCGAGCAAAACGATCATAAATGGCTCTAGGTCATGATTTTGAGACTAGCTCACAAACTTTAGAAGAATATTCATTTGATGAGCTTCAAGATGCATTTAATGAGCTAAGTGATGAATATAAATCAATGCATGCAAAATATAATAAAAAGTTAAATAAATTTAGAAAAGAGAATGAAATTTTGATGAATACTAATGTTGAGTTGGAGGAGAAAATAAAAGATCTAGGCTCAAGGAATGATGAACTCAACAAGGTGAAATTAGAGCTAGAAAAGAAATTAGAAGACATTAAAGATAAATTGGCAAATCCTAGCTCTTTGATTATTGAGGATGAAAAGGAAAAACCTAACTCTAGTGAATGTAATGACCATTCCTATGACAATTTACAAAATGTCTTTGATGAGCTAGCTAGTGAATTTGAATGCATGAACTTAAAATACAAGAAAATGATTACAAAATTAAAAATAGAAAATGATGAGCTATTGAATGCTAAGTTAGAATTTCAAAAGAAATTAGAAGATGCTAACTTAGAGATAAATGAGTTGAATGAAAAGAATACAAATTTGCATAACTCATTTACTAGGTTCTATATAGGTCAACAAAAATTAGATCACATGCTTGAGACCCAAAGAACTTTCTTTGATAAAGATGGGTTAGGCTATAATGCAATACAAAAAGAAACTCATCTAAAAAATTTCCTTGTGAGCAAAAATTCTATGCATGATACATCTCTCACATGCCCACTTTGCAATAGGATTGGCCACACCTCATAAGCATGCACTTATAGAAAAACTACATTTAGAGGAAGAGTGGTTAGAAAAATGTGGGTGCCAAAGCATGCTGTAAATAATGATGAATTGTGTTTGAAATGGATCTCAAAAGGATCAAAAATTGTTTGCACTAACTCTCATGGACTCAAGAAAATTTGGGTACCAAAGCATGCTTGAAAGTGTGTGTTGTAGGAGTGTTAGAGCATGGAGTTACAAAGAAACAATGGGGTTTGAATGCTCTACACACCTCTATGGAGATTGCTTGTGCCAATGAGAAAAAGAAAAAGCTTGAGGATCCATCACAACAATTCTTCAAAGGATGGCACAAGGTGGATTCAACTATTCAAGGCAAAGCATTCTCTAGCAAAGGAGTTTTGTAAGCTTAAATCCTATCTCTTCAAAACTCATTTTTGCTAAAATTATTTATATGTTTTATTGAGGCACTTAGTTGATGATTCTTGATGCATTGTGAGTTGAATGATTGAACAAAAAGGAATGACAAAGATTTTTGATTGTTTGATTATAGTACTTGAGGCATTGATGATTGAATGAAAGGCATGATTTATGATTTTGAAATGTTTATTGGATTTCTACAGTTTGAGCAAGTTTGATGTGTTTAGATAATATATTTAGTTGTTCAAAAATTGTCAAATATGTCATATATGCAAAATGCTATGTCATGAGCCTTAATGAAGAATATGTATGTTGGAAATCATTGCATAATGTTCACAAGTATGATGATTTGATGTTATATGTGCTTAAAATCTATGTGAACAAGTTTGTTTTGGCATATTTGTAGTTTCCAAAGCTTTGGTTTTGACAAAATATGCATAATGCTTAAAATGACCCTCTTTGAGGCCAAAAATGCATTTTATTGTGTAAATTCTTCCAAAATTGCAAAATTTTTTGTAAAATGGTTTTTCATTCAGATTTTTCATTCATACAAGTCCAAAATCATGTTTTACAAATGTTTAAACCTTTACTTGGACTTAAATTACTCAAAAACGAAGTTTGGGCACCTCAAAGGTTGGATTTTCTGTCAAAAACTGCAGAAACAGGATGAGGGATCGATCCCTTAGCAAGCAGGATCGATCCCCCTTGAGCAGAATGCAGGAAATCTACATTCTGGACTTAAGGGATCGATC
Organism: Heritiera fomes; assembly: GCA_032173925.1. Taxonomy (NCBI): domain Eukaryota; kingdom Viridiplantae; phylum Streptophyta; class Magnoliopsida; order Malvales; family Malvaceae; genus Heritiera; species Heritiera fomes. The sequence continues at coordinate 17,355,608 of JAPDPM010000001.1, read as the reverse complement.
CCCCTCCCAAAGGGATCGATCCCCCAAGCCAAAATGGCTTTTCTGCACTTTTTCAACCGAATTTGAGAAGGATTTTTCACTTTCTTGATATCTTCTTTATTCTCAACTTAAAATCCAATATTTTAACTTCTTTTTGATGATCTTTAAACTATGAAAATTCATTTTTCATTGATATCATGCCTCAACTTCATCAATTAATATCATTTCCAACAAATGGTATCACGTTCAACAATCAATATCATTTTTCTTGATCTCACAAGTGCAAAATCAGTTTTCTCATTGAAGATGATCAGGAATTGAATAAATCTTGAAATATATTTTCAATGAATGCTTAAACATAATTTTTAGAATTATTTCATTGATTTGTGTGTAATTTAAGAATTTGATGAACTTGTGCATAATGAGTGTTTTTCATATCTTTTGTTCATCTTAGTCAAGCATGCTTATAGGATTATGTTTCTTAGCTTGACTCAACTACTCCACACTAGGTTTCATGATAATTTTACATCTAGTGGAATGATTCCAAATGTAAATTCAACAATTGGTAATAGTCATTGGCCTATAATTTGTGATGGTAAATGGATCTTAAATGTTCAAATGCATGAAACTTTATCATCCTTATACTTAAAGAACTAGGGTCTTAATGACAACACCAACATTCAAAGATAAATGCAAACTTGAACAAACTTGATATCCATGCATTTATTATTTGAATCTTTCCTTGCTCATAATTGGTTAAGGACTTGAATTAGAAAATCAGCATAGAATTTGTGTGCTTGAAACCATGGAAGAAAATGTGTTTGCTTGAATTCCTTGATTTTTTTGAATCTTCCATATGGTATCAATTTGTGAATATGAATATGGATTAATATTTTATGATAGGGTGCTAATGCTTAATTGATCCATATGCATATTTGATGATATGTGTTGTGCTCTTGCATATTTAGAATGATTATTTTCTTAACATGAACACACTACACATAGATATTGGATTCATGCAAAATGTCTAAGTCAACCATTAGTAACAATTGGTATTTAGATTGAAATAACAATTAGTATCATTGACAACCATATTTTCAATAATTGGTAAGCCAAATCTAAATTGCCAATTGGTATGAGCTTTAAATTGACAATTCTTCTCATGCTCTTTAGTTTGAAATGACAAATAGAGAAGAATTCTCTTAAGATATTTTTGCATGAAACTCTTGTGTGCTAGAATTTGTAGTTAATTGCTATATATCTTAATTCTAGGCACAATATTTCCTGAAAATGATTTATGAGCACATGCATATGATATGTTATCTAATTTTAACTCATAATCATGATGTATTTCCATGCACCTTAGTTGGACCTTAGAGAACAATTGATATACTTAGGTGCTTGCTTAACTTCTTACCAATTGGAACCTTCTTGCAAAATTACTTATCAACAATTGGTATCAAAATTATTTATAAACAATTGGTATAGGATCATAAGTCATATTCATTGCATGAATATTTTATACTCTTTGTGAATATTGACTTATTTGTGCTATGAGTCCCATGTACTAACATGTTTCTTGTTGGATGGAGCATATTCTTTTATCTCTTCTCACATAGCCATGATTTTAGGGGAAGCATATTTTTATTATTTTTTCTTTCTTTTTGCTATGACAAAAAGGGGGAGAGATAGATATTAAAAGGGAGAGATATTAAGGGGGAGAGATAATGGGGGAATAGTTTGAAAATTCATTTTCAAAACCCATGCTTATATTAAGGGGAAGCTTTGTAAAATCCTGCTTTATTTGAGGGGGAGTATTTTATCAAAGAATTTTCAAAGCAAATTTACATTAAGTTTTGTCATATCAAAAAGAGGGAGATTGTTAGCGTTAAATTGACATATATATTTTGAAATGACAAAAACTTAAGTAAGCTTTAATGCTTTAATTCATATTGTAAATTTGCCTTATCACACATGATTTTCTCAATACATTTCAAGTGATCATATCAAACATTAAGACCATGATTTAATGATGCATACTCTTATTGGTCTTAATACTTTGTAAATGTTTTGAATATTTTAGAAAATCACTTGATGAATTTTTAGACCATGTTTTCATTTGAGAAAGTCAAGAAAAACTCCCACAAAAATGCTAAAATGTTTTGGGTTGGATTAGGATCAAAGACCACATCATTTCTAACTCAAAAAGTACAGGAAATCACCTTCTGGAGAGAAGGGATCGATCCCTTAAGGGAAGGGATTGATCCCCTTTTGGCAGTAAGCTCCTAACAGCTTGGAAAAAGGTCCCTGAAGCCCAGAATCAAGATTCTGGACAAAAGGGATCGATCCTCTATGGAAAAGGATCGATCCCTTTGCTCGAAAGTAGCCTATAACGGCTAGTTTTTGTGAGACAACGATAATATCCGAGATTTGGCTCCACCCAATGGCTAGAATACATCCAAGGGACTATAAATAGAGGCTTAGAAGCTAAAGAAAGGAAGGGGAACCACTCAGCAACTTCAAATCTCATATTCCTCAAATCTACAAGCCTCAAACAACAAATCAAGAGCTACAAAGTTTCCATCATCTATCATTCTCTTATTCCTTGTAGTGCTTAGCACAAATCTTGTATAGGCTTTTATTTGTGCTTAATGTTTGTAATCACTTGCCTATCTAGAGGCCTTCTTTGATTACTTCTCTTGTAAACCAATTCATTCCTTGTAAAAGGGGAGGTTTCTCTTTAGCCTTGAAAAAGAGGGAGGTTTCTCTTTAGCCTAAGAAAAAGAGGGAGGTTTCTCTTTAGCCAAGAAAAAGAGGGAGAAGAGGTTTCTCTTGAGCCTAGAAAAAGAGAGAGGTTTCTCTTGAGCCTTGAAAAGAGGGATTGTAAAGACAAATTCAAAGATAGTGAATTTGGGGAAAATCCTTGGGAGCATCTCAAGGTAGAGGACGTAGGCAAGGTAGCCGAACCTCTATAAATCGATTGTGTAAATCTCTCTCTCCCTACTCTTTATTTACTTGCAATTGTATTGTGCTTATTGAATTGAATTTATATTGCATTATTGAATAGCCTAGAGAACTTAGAAAATATTCATATAGGCTAGAGAATTTAGAGAAACTGAAAAACGAGCTTAAGGTTAGTTAAAAACCGATTCACCCCCCTCTCGGTATTGCCTATAAAAGCCAACAAAGATGATAAAATTAAAACAAAACCAAAAACATAAAAATTAAAAGAAAACTACCATTCCATAAATCTTTGTAAAAAATTCAAGCAGTTTATTTTAGACATTAAAATTAACCAAAAAAAGCAAAAACAACAACAACTTTAGATTGAGAAAAAACCAAAAAAATTGAAAAAGAGATTGGGTAAGAATAAATTAGTAAGAATTATTATTCACTTAATGGTGCTTGGAGTGGTGTGCAGTTTAGGAATGGGAGCTGGGTTGGGTAAAGGGCTGATGGGAATGATTCTCTTGTTTTTTCCGCCACTCTTATTTTTATTCTCTTTCTAATGCCTAGCGCCTTACCAAACTTACCAAGGTAGACACAATCCCACAAAATAACAAAAAAAAAAGGAACCATCAACAATCAAGTGGTTGAAAGAAGCGAAAATAAAATTTTTCTCCAAGCATTGGATAGAGTTTGAATCCTGAAATCTTCACTGTTGGGAGGGTTTTACCGTTTACCACTCCCGGTCCAAACATGATTAATCTCAAATCATAAAACGGATGAGAATATCTATACTTACATAAAAAAAAAAGAACTATCAATGTTTGGTTTAATAGTTGTTAATGTTTTTAAACTGAATTAAGCTCAAGATTCAACTCTCGTCTTCCTCTCTTGCATATCCTTAAGAATCAAAAAGAAAAAGAAAAAAAAGAAAAGAACTAAATAACACTAGCTGCCATTCAATTGCAATGCAAATCAAAAGGAAAATGATGACGTGGCAAAGGAAATCTGACAAATTTATATTTAATATTAAGTATATTTGTCATGCACCGAATACTGGATTATTCATACTATTTCCTTACATTCAATCATATTTGGTTGGGCTGTCTATAGTGTCCACACACATTATAGTAATTTACCATGCTTATTTATCCGCATGTTACCCAGGAACTACACATTCAATTATAAAGATTCATATAAACATATACACTATCTCAAACTTATATTCAATATCTTACATCGCTATACATCCCAAGTATGTATATACATACAAATAGTACTATACATAAGCAATCTGAACATATAAAAGTAAATCTATATACCTCAACAGAAATAGAAGAACTGCCTGAGGGATAACAAAAGTCGGAAGTCCTCTTAAGTAGAAATATAAATCCACTGTAGATAATCTGAAAGGAAAATAAGGGGGTGAGCTTACGCTCTGTAAGAAATATATATAAAAGAGTTGATACTGTGCATAACTATATGCAAGTATCTTATAATATGCTCTTTCACATAGAAACCCATGATCACATACCCTTTGGCACGGTATCGGAAAGGATACTATAGTCAGTTAAATAATCAGGTTAAGTATAGAAGGATGCTTTAAAGCACCTCACTTGTCCTGGCATCTAATTCCAACTATAGGGAGTTTTTTTAAAAACATTCAGAAATAGTTTCCCTTAAACAGTTCACAAATCATTTTGATAGCTAGCTTCAAAACACTCCGTAAACAGTATAATAATCATTTTCAGTAAACAGTACAGAGATCAGAAAACATCTCTTACATATACATCGAAAACAAAAGTAAATGAAAGTCTGGGAGTGCCTAGATTAGCCAGGGATTTATCACCCCACTAAAACAGTATAGTGGAGACTAGGCATCACCTAATAGACTCATGCAATGTAAATATCCAAGCAGTAAATGACTTATGGCCATAGTCAAAAAATTCCATAGTGTACACTAGCCAGGTGCATCTGTAGGCGCTGAAGATGTGGCTAAGGTCAAACAACAACAGTTGACACATACAGAGGGCATGTACCCATAGGTAGTTGTGGGGCAACAGTCTCAAAACAGTTCATAAATCATTTCAGAATTGTTTACAGAGATCAATTTTGTAAATCATATCTTTAGTCAGTCCATAAAGCATTAAAATTTAAAAATCATTATACTTAAGTATAAAAATTCACCAAATATTCTCAGTTCCAGAACTAATGTTCAAAATATTTTATTTGTGTATAATAGTAATATAGAAAAAAAGTGTACCATGAAAAGTGTAAAAATTATTAAAAATCCTTTTGAAAACCGAGTTACAAATTTTGCATGCACATAAGACCTTTAGAAATTCTCAACCCAAATCATATTTTCATTTCATTTCTATTTTCAAACTAATGCCAAATGATGATTTTAGAGGTTTAGATTCATGTTAGAAAATTTCGACAGTATAACGGCACTACCTATTCTAACCTCCTTGCACGAAAATATAGTTTATAATCCACAATTTTAATTTCACAATCTCAACCAAATAATGAAATCCAATCTCATAAAATCCATTTTTATCATTCCACATGCAACATAGTATCCCTACGTCTCTTACATATATCCCTTACCACTCTGATTCCCATAGTGTTACTCGATAGCACTAGTATTGATTTTTGACTTCTAGGCTGCAAAATACCATACCATCATTGTCATTTCTTCACAATTCAGTTATAAAGAGTAATTAGCTCCTTAAATCTACTACATTGTCTACAGCAGTTACAATTTCAGTCTAATTTTCATCAGTGTTAAGACTGCTACTTTCATCAAAACACCTTCATTTTTAGTTTTGATTTCGCCTACAGTCTTGTAATGATTTATACATTATTCTAGGACCCAAGACACATTAAATTGAGCATGGTTTCAATCTCCCCTTCTCTTGGCCGAAATGCACTCTCTCTCCTACGCTTTTTCATTTCTTCAATTTAAGCCTAAATTCATGTTCTACACTTGTTCTACATTGATTCTACATCATTTTCTCATCAAACAACACCATATTCATACACACTCATGCTTGACCGAAACCCTAAGAGAGAGAATTGCATGGTTTTAATTCAATTTAAGCTCAAATACATGCTTAAACACCTTAAACCCATGACTAGAAATCATAAAACCATAAAAACATAAGCTTTCTCTCTCCACCATACCTTGGCCAAATCTCAAAGGGGACCCAACACTATGCAAATGGCCACTTTAAGGCTTGATTTTGGTACTATGTTGTAGAGCACTGAAAACTGGACAGGTTTGGTGAAGATAGTTTTTGGTTTCGATGAGTTTTTACTGCGTTTTAAAGGGTTTCTCTCTCTTCTTAAGCTTTTAACAATGGATGAGTGAGAAAGTGAGTATGGTGGCTTGCCAAAGATGAAGAAAGGTATAGAAAATTCTATTTTTAAATTATCTTTTAGGGCAAATTATGAAAATGCCCTTATACTTACCAAAAATTTTAATTTTGCCCTTCGTCATTTGACTTTATTTTAAACAATCAATCTAACCTTCAAAATATTTCATTCAATTATAAAACACATCTATTTAACATGTTCTAATCATCGGTTAAGCTTTTGTTGGGGTTTGAGTGATAAAATGGGTAAAATTACCAAAATACTCCTAACTGTTGAAGCACGTAATTTTTTACTTTTTTACGTGATTCAATCTATCAGTTAGCATGGCATAAAACTTTATCACATGAGAATTTACCTATGACTATCAGTTGGTCAAAAGTCAACTCAATTTGATTTTTATTTACAAAAATTCCATCGGTCTGTAGACTTAACCGTCATTTTTGAAATTGTTGCACGCTTTTCAAAACATGCATAAAGAAATGAGTTTAAAGTGAAGATTCTTACTGTGACGCCCCGGGGTGCACCTGCTGGTCCACCGACCCGAGCCACCGCCCCAGGCGGGTCACTCATCCGTATTGTCCGCTTTGGGGTGCACCACACGGGCCACCGCCCCTCACGGATTTATCGGGAATAAATTCCCAATTCGCGTCCCCCAGGAGGTTCGAACTTAGGACCCTTAAGTACCTAGTTCTTACACTCCTGGTACCATTGAGACAACTTGTCTCAATGGTACCAGGAGTGTAAGAACTAGGTAATTAAGGGTCCTAAGTTCGAACCTCCTGGGGGACGCGAATTGAGAATTTATTCCCGATAAATCCGTGAGGGGCGGTGGCCCGTGTGGTGCACCCCAAAGCGGACAATACGGATGAGTGACCCGCCTGGGGCGGTGGCTCGGGTCGGTGGACCAGCGGGTGCACCCCGGGGCGTCACAAAAAAACGCGCATTTTATTGTGACAACTCGGGTGAACCCACAGGCCACCGCCCGAGCTCACTCAACCGTATTGTCCGCTCTGGGGTGCACCACACGGGCCACCACCCCTCACGGATTTATCGGGAATAAATTCCGTGCACCCCGGGGCGTCACAAAAAAACGCGCATTTTATTGTGACGACTCGGGTGAACCCACAGGCCACCGCCCGAGCTCACTCAACCGTATTGTCCGCTCTGGGGTGCACCACACGGGCCACCGCCCCTCACGGATTTATCGGGAATAAATTCCCAATTCGCGTCCCCCAGGAGGTTCGAACTTAGGACCCTTAAGTACCTAGTTCTTACACTCTTGGTACCATTGAGACAAGTTGTCTCAATGGTACCAGGAGTGTAAGAACTAGGTACTTAAGGGTCCTAAGTTCGAACCTCCTGGGGGACGCGAATTGGGAATTTATTCCCGATAAATCCGTGAGGGGCGGTGGCCCGTGTGGTGCACCCCAGAGCGGACAATACGGTTGAGTGAGCTCGGGCGGTGGCCTGTGGGTGCACCCGAGTCGTCACACTTACCATCACAATATTTGAGTCTAAATATCAAGTCTGCCAAATTTCACTTCCATCGAGACACTAGAAGACTAATGGGTCCCACCATCAGGTTCCCTTTCATACTTACAAGGTAAATAACATTTGTATAGTTATGAGATATTCTAATATCCCTAACTTTGTGAATAGTAAATTAACAGTAATAGGAAGTATAGATCTCACAATATTGATTGATGGGAAAAAGTAATTTGACACAAAAAAAGGAAATAGTATGGATTAGAGTTTGGCAAAAACTGAAAAATATATTTCATGTTTGACAAGTCGACATGAATTGTGACACGATAAAATAATTTTTTTAAAGATTTATAGAACTGAAGTTGAAAACTTTTATAAACAATTAAAACCTTAGTAGGAAGAATGAAAAAAAAAAGACCTTGGTATGAGGTATTAATTAAAAGATGAAAAAAAAAAGAAATTTACATGTACAATTAATTATATATGCAATATATATAGGATTTATATATGATATATTGATAGTATATAGTTTTTATACACTGTCAATGTACTAGAAGTTGACATCTCATCAATTAGTCTTCATCAGCAAATTAAAAAAATTATTTATATTTACTTTTAAGGGCTTAGCATATTTTTTAATTTGTCAATTGATGAGGTGTCAATTTCTGATGTATTAATAATGTATAAAACTATATACATATATATATATTTATATATATATAACAACTAAATTTATTTGGCAGTAGTCAGTTAAAAAGAAGGTGATGCCGTGATGTTAGACAATTCAAACTTATAGTTTCTACCATATTATCAAATCAGAGAAAGCGGAGAGCAAAATTCCTAAAAAAAAAAACTATTTTTTCTATTATTACGTAATCAGTTCCTTATATTGAAAATGATTATTTTCATACGATGGAGTTTTTTGTTTGTCTTTTTATAAATCTTAGTCTCTTAGAAGAGAAATTAATAATTGAAACCGGTAAGAAATGGTCTTGAATGCATGTTTTATATTTGTATTGGCTAAAATAAATGCTGAAATGTACATAATAAATCAAGGTGATGGTGATGGTGCTTGGTTTAATAATGTTTAATTCAGTTTAGCTTCCTCTTGACTACCATAGTTCCCAAATGGAATAGATGTTTTCATGGTTGGGTTTTGCCTTTTAGAAAAGCAAATTTTACAAGTGAAAGGCTAAACAATATAAAATTTTCAGCCTAGTTTGGCACACCAATCAGCATCAATGCGTATGATCCGTGGTATTTTTTTACTAATGATAAAAAAAATGTAAGATTACCCTTTCACTTCTGATGTCAATTTTTTTAATTATTTTATTTCAAAATATAAATCTTTAATAGTTATTTTATTCTTTTTAATCTCACTAAAATCAATTTTACTTTTCATCCAAACTAACCCTCCCTCTGTAATTAAAGTTGTTTGATGGAATTTAGCATTGAATATTCAATGATTCTTTTGTTTTTTGGTACATTTTATTCAGTGATTCTTTGTGTTCGTTGTTCAAAGTGCTATTTTCTTAATTAGAAGGAAAACTTGATCTGACCTGAGCTTATTTTTTTATTTGACTATGTGTTTTTCTTTGAATCCCGATTCAACTTTAGTTGCCGACCTCCTATTCAATTTCGACAACATGAATCATTAATTTATTTATTGTTTTTGCATTTCTTTTTGTTACGGTTTCTGCATTTGTTAATTTGAATTCAGAATTGGGTGCCTGCAGCCAGCCTTACAAACATACAGTCTTAAATATTTGATTATATATGTATAATTTTCATTATTGATAAATATTTGATTATAGTGCTGTTATTTTTTCTTTATTTTTTTTAAACCATGATATATTCCCATACTACATTAAATGAGACTAATCTCCGCTCACACTGCATAGCTGGCACTGGCTAAAGAAAATTTGATCTTATGAGAATTTAAATACGAGATTTTCAACTATAGATTGTCTTTATTCAAAAACTCAATAAGATTTTATATCATTGAATCAACCCTTGAGGTTTTTCTTATTATTATTTAAGAATCGTTGAACGTAGTTTCTATAAATACTATAGTGCTCCATTGGGCCAGTATCTACCCCTAGTGAAAATGGATCTTAAAACTATGATCCATTTAGTTGATTGATTGAAATGAACAATAAATATAACAATAAATATTATTATTTATGGATAATTATTTTATACACTATCGATAGAGTTTTTTTATTTCACAAATAGGGTTAAAATAATAATACATGCTTGTTTTATTTATTTTTTATTTTTTAATATTTTATAGGACATCTGTCATGATCTTAACATCGCTTGTAATATAAAAAAACTCTATCGACGATATAAAGAATAATTATCCATTTCTTTTATAACCTTTGTGGACATGCATTATTATCTATATAACTTTCATTTCATGTATATAGTTTGTAGTTGGCTTTCATTTCATATGTCCAGCGCTCTGGTAATGAGGCTGCTAATACCGTAAAAAAAAAAAAAAAGGCTGCTAATGCGGTCGAGCGTTTTGCAACTTGCTATAATAAAGCTATGTACTGGGAGAAAGAACATCTCTTTATGCTAAATAAAGTCTTGGCTTTAGATGTATTACTCATAATTGAATAAAAATAATTATTACTCAAAAAAATAAAAATAATTATTACTCAAAAAAAAAACCTTTCATTTCGTGTATAGATTGCAGTTATTATAATAATTTTTCTTCATATTAAAGTATTCAAGTGGTACAATTTGATTTTTTTTTTGGTGAGGTTCTATGTCATTGAATTCATTAAATCTTTTGTGAAAAGTCTTTAATTTATTTTGATCTTATCTAAATTTATATATCTTAATTTTGTTTTTTATTTTATTCTTATTTCTTTCGTTAATTTTTCCAATCTTTCTAATTTTATTTATTTATTATTTATTATTTTAATTTTTTGGAAACAAACTTTAACTATTAATTATTGAAATTTTCCTTTAAATCTTCAATCGTTCTGTACAGATTTAGGGAAAATTTCTCATCTAAAAATTTTCAAATGTCAATCATGGTAACTTTAATTTTGAAAACTCATCTTTGGAATAATTTTCATTTATTCTTTAACTTATTATTAACTTATTAATATTATTATTATTATGAAAAGTTGCAACAATTTTCTAAAAGTTGTAAATAATATAATTTTTTTATTTTAATATTACAAAAAAAACACAAACTTATTAGAAGATGCATTCTAAATGTTGAATGAGATACATATATACACTTCTTATTGAAGTAAACACTCAACTAATGTATATTCTTTTAAAATAGAAACAAATTGTGCCTCCAAAGATATATAACCGAGTAAAAAAAATCTAGTTATTAGTATACCTGTTTATTTATTAGGATAGGGTTAGGAACTTATTAAAAGTTTACTGACTAAATTTAGTAAATACATATTTAGTTTCTAGTTGGCATTTAGAAACAGGTATTCAGAAACTCCGCAGTCAGGGCAACAATGTCTGCTCCTACTCATATGAATAATGTAATGAGAAAGGAAAATGTTGCTGACCCTACTTTAATAGCCTTATTATTTCTTTTTTAAGATAAAAATTATTGATTTAAATAGTAAAGAATATTAGTGTAAAGTCAAATAATGGAATGGCTGGAAAACAAGAAATTTATATATTTTAGAATTTAGATGATGTCTTCTAATCCTACCCCTAACAAGGTTTTCCAATTAATTTTGCAAAAGAAGAGTTGGAACTGGATCCTTTAGTTTATCTAAAAATGTCATAATATTTTGTATTTCCTGAAATGTTGTACAAAATATTAAGTAATCGTTGTCATATAATCACAAAATTTCTCAAACTTATGCAAATATAACGTTTCAGAAATTAAATATTTTTTAGAAGTTGTAATTTCATTTATTCCATATGACCTCAAGTTAATTGAATTTTGCTATCATACAACAGCAAAACATTAATTTGAGAAGAAATATAAGATCTCATACGTTATTCTTGATTTCATATGATGTCAATACAAAAACTTAGAGCTAATTTGGATGAGCAATGAGATTAGTTTCGGTAAAATTAAAAAAAATAAAATAATCATTAAATATTTATATTTTAAAATAAAATAATTAAAAAAAATTAAAATTAAGGACGAAAAGATAATTTTTTTCTCTCTTCCAATTTTTGTTTTTAGTTAAAAGGCCACCGATCACACTGTACTGTGCTGATTGGCGTCTCAAACCAGCCCTTACTTTTTTTTTTTGTCTCTTTCTTTAAAATGAAGAGAAACTTTGAGATATATTTCGTCTTTTTCCTTGGAAAAAAGGGCAAAAGAATTTGTTTTTGTCAATTAATTAATTTGTTTGAATATTGAAGCCAACTGGCATTTGTTTTGGCAGATAAGATAGACTGGCAGCCACAAATCAATTAATAATAACATCATGACTAGCTGCACTTTGTTTATAAAAATGCATAACTGCAGCCAATTTGTTTTATCTCTCTTGAAATCAAACTCAATTGCAAAGTCTAACTTTACTCTTCCAAAGTCTTTGTCTCCAAAAATGCAGAAGAGCAACTCCCAAATCATAACATCCAAAGGTAATAACTCTCCTTTTGTTCATCTATATTTCACATGTTTATTAAATTATGTATGCTTTTATTGTCCAAACTAAGATTGGAATTTAATTAGTTGATTTGATGTGATCTTCTCTCAATTGAAATAACGTGGCAGCCATAGTATGTTGGGGAAAGGACGAACCATTGAAGGTGGAAGAGATACAAGTTGAACCACCAAAAGCATCTGAAATTCGAGTTAAAATGCTTTATGCTAGTGTTTGTCACGCTGATATATTGTTTGCGAACGGATTCCCAATTGTTAGTACTCCTCTTCATCATCATCATCATCATCATCATCTTTTCTATTGATTAGTTTTCACAGATTTTATCATTATAGCTTTGTCGAATAGACATACTTCTTCATAATTTTGTCCATGATCCTTTCAGCCTTCTTTTCCTCGAGTTATGGGGCATGAAGGTGTCGGGTAAGTCTTTAATTTCTAACACATTTGTTCATATTTCGGCCTTCTTTTAACACATCTTTGAAATGATTATTGCAGCGTGGTGGAGAGCATTGGAGAGAACGTGACAGAAGTGGAAGAAGGAGACCTTGTGATTCCGACCTATGTTGCAGAGTGTAAAACATGTGAGTATTGTCTGTCTGACAAGACCAATTTATGTCTAAAATACCCCTTGAGCTACAATGGGTTAATGCTTGATGGCACTTCAAGAATGTCCATCGGAGGCCAAGCTGCTTACCATGCAGTTTCCTGCTCTACATGGTCTGAATACATGGTCATCAATGTCAACTTTGCTCTCAAGATTGACCCCAGAACTCCACTTCCGGATGCTAGCTTCCTCTCATGTGGATTCACAACAGGATATGGGGCAGCCTGGAAGGAAGCCAAGGTTGAAAAGGGCTCATCTGTGGCTGTTTTTGGCCTTGGAGCTGTTGGTTTGGGGGTAGCTAGTTTCAAACTTTACCCTTTTACTCATCCCTTCTTTGTCTTTTTTCTTTATTTTTTAATCATAGTACCGAAAACAGGCCGTCAAGGGAGCCAAAAGTCAAGGTGCGAGTAAAATAATCGGCATAGACAAGAACCCAAGAAAAGAAGCGAAGGGACGAGCTTTTGGAATGACAGATTTCATAAATCCAGATGAATTATTTGATAAATCCATTGCTGAATTAGTCCGAGATTTAACAGGTGGAATGGGAGTGAACTATAGCATTGAGTGCACTGGAGTTCCAGCCCTCATTAATCAAGCTATTGAAGCCACAAAACTGGTATATATATCTATCATACATGACTAAGTTAAGATATGACAAAACCTTTTTTGTAAGTTATTGATTTGGTTTGTGATGGTCAGGGAGTAGGAAAAATCATACAGATTGGAACAGGAGAACATGTAAGTGTAGACATAAACTTCTTAGGCCTTATCGTTGGCAGAACTTTGAAGGGGTCAATTTTTGGAGGGCTTAAAGGCAAATCTGACCTTCCAATCATATATGAGAAATGTAGAGATGGGGTGAGTGTATCTTATCCACCAATTAATTGATGTTTTCCAGATCGACAATCGTAAAATCAAAGTGGAATTGCTTAAACAATTGTTTTCTGTTTGATCTTCACAGGAAATCCAACTTGATGAACTTTTGACTCATGAAATTCAGCTGGAAGATGGAGCGAAAGTATTCGAGTTGTTCAAGCAACCAAATTGTGTCAAGGTTTTGATCAAGATTTGATTGATATAAGTGACAAATATGCCGATAATTAGAACATAAACAAAGTATTGACATTCAAAAAATAGAAGTTGCAATGTCAATTCTCTCCCCTTTTTTTTTGGGCAAATCATTTCTCTTAGAATTGTTACTTATAATATGTGTCACATCAATCATGTTTAGAGTTGTTGTTTGAATTTTATGCAATAAAATTATAGAGGAATGGTAAGGGCAGTTGCGTCTACCATACTCCTTCAACACTTGGTTTTTTTAGCAAGTCACGTCAATTTATTTTTTTAACTTAAAACTTGCAACTAAATGTCATAACGTCTAGGTCCGTGAACCTAACTGCTAGACTTTAAAATTCTAGGAGTCGCCACCAACCATTCAATCCTAGGTGTGATTGGTCACCTATTCTTGTCTAAAGATAAGGCTTGGTCTACGTTCAAAGATTCTAAGGTTCGGGAGTACGGTTACGTGTGAGGAAGGATTAGCACCCCCACAACGCCCATCTTAAGATGGTACCAAATAGTCTAAAGTTATCTTAATTTTGCCTATATGTTTGCTTTAATTTCGATATGATTAAATATTGAAAAATCTTTTAAGTCTCCTCCATCACGCTGGTTGGACAACTTAGAAATTCTTCTTACCTCAAGAGCATTCAAGTAGGACCAAACGCCTTTCTTGAAGAGGCTCCGTCGTCGGATAATTTAAATACATTATGAAATACCTATTTTCGACTCCTATCCCAATTTATAAAAAAGGTATTAATTGTTTTTCTATTTTTAATCCTATAATTATTTTTATTTTACTTTTTATAACTTAAATAAATATGAACTATTTAATATTGAAAATTTCCTCTAGACCTTCCATCAAACTGGTCAGACCTTGGAAGAAATCTCCTCACCTAGGAATTTTAAAGAAAACTACTCAAGCGCAATTCCCTTTTAAATTCCATCATCAGAATAATCCACATTTATCCAAGTTGTTTATTATTGTTTAATTTTATTTTAATTTTTCAATCGCATATTTATCTTATTTTTATTCTATTCTTTTAATTATTTTAATTTGAATTTATTAATTTTAATTTTATTTTATTTTTATGATGAATTATTAAATATTGGAAATATCCTCTCAAATCTTCCATCAAGCTGGTGAGACTTAAGAGGACTCTCCTCACCTCAAAATATCTAAAAGTACTACTCAGGCGCAGTCCCTTTAAAATTCCATCGTCGGAATAAATCATGTCCACCTTTAATATTTTTCATCTTGTCATTATTTTATTATTTTAAATTTGTGTTTTGTATTTATATTTATATATTTTTTATTACAATTTTCTGAGACCTTACCCGATAGATCGAGCATACAACATTAATTAAATCCAAATTACTCATGCAAATCATACAAGTTAATTATATCAGTCATTAACATGCAAAATTAGTATTCTATAAATAATTTATTTAATCAAGTTACCATACAAAGTCATATTAATTAAATTTTATTATTAAATCAAATTATTGAATTATACAAATTAAACTATTAATTCAAACATATTATCAAATCATTAACATATTATTTAAATCATAAAATTGGTTAAAGTGGAGAAGAAATTATTGACATACCTTGTTCCACGTGCCTTTCTTTTTTTCAATCTTTCTTTCTTTACTTTGTCACGTTATTCTTGTAACAACTCTTTCTTTCTTTTCCTCTTGTAGTTGGCAGCAACAAGTTTAGACAGGATCTGCGTGTGGCAAGCGTAGTAGCAAGGAGCAGTTCTTCAATCTTGTTTCCTCGGTCCTAACAAGAAGCGTGCGGTAGTCAAAGCTGGCTTGTGGTGTGATGTGGCGAAGGTGGTGCAGCAAAAATCTAGTGGTGGCGTGATAAGAGGAGCTGCTAAACGTGGGTTGATGTGAACTTGCTGGTGAAAGGAAACACATGGCAGGTGATGAAACAGTGCAACGATGGTGTGGCTTGATGCTCGATGGTGACGATGATGGAGACAGAGATCGGCAATGGCAGCTTGAAGGTGCTATGAAGATGGTTGATGGTAAGGTTCAAGAATGGGTTTTATATTGAAGACACAAGATTGGGTTTTCTTTTCTTCTCTCCCTTGTGAGTAACACAGGACCCTTTTTTATAATGACTTAGTTAGACTCCTATTAAACTTAGGTTAGACTAATATTTATCTTATTTTTCTATTTATCCTAATTATCTATCAAATCCCTATTCTAATTTAACTCAACTAGTCTAAATTTTAATTAATTAATTAATAAATCCTAATTTAAATAATTATCCTAAAAATCTAATTATTTAATCCTAAAATCAATTTTATTTTCTTTTCTTGTCTCTCCTCCTCTTTTTTTTTAAATTCCTAAATCCTATTTTAATTTCCTAATAAATGTTAATTCTAAATCTAAAAATTCTAATTTAATTCTAGCCTAATTCTAAATTGTTAAATTAAAATACAATATCACCTAACCCAATTAATTATTTACAAATTAAGATCCTGGACAAAATAGGGTGTTTACAGTTGCCCCTCTTTGTGCATTTGCTGTGAAACAGTAATTGCACAAAGACACAGACACCTATTTTGTCTGACTTCTTTGTTTTTTTTTTAATTTTTAATTTTTTCAAAAAGCTCCCTCTAAACAAAAAGGCAGTCAAACTTTAAAATCTTGTCTAAAAGGCTCCCCCTAAACAGGCAGGCAGTCAAACTTTAAAACCTTGTCCAAAATGCTCCTCTTAAATAGGCAGGCAGTCAAACTTTAAAACCTTGTCCAAAATGCTCCTCCTAAACAGGCAGGCAGTCAAACTTTAAAATCTTGTCTTAAAAGCTCCTCCTAAACAGGTAGGCAGTCAAACTTTAAAATCTTGTCTTAAAAGCTCCTCCTAAACAGGCAAGCAGTCAAACTTTAAAATCTTATCCAAAAAGCTCCCCCTAAACAGGCAGGTAGTCAAACTTTAAAATCTTGTCCAAAAGCTCCTCCTAAATAGGCAGGCAGTCAAACTTTAAAATCTTGTCCAAAAGCTCCCCCTAAACAGGCAGGCAGTCAAACTTTAAAATCTTGTCAAAAATTTGGAGGAATCATGCCCGAAGGTCTTATAGATTGTACTCAAGGAACTTTGTCTGTAATTTTTCTCATGCAATGCATCATGTATGCAACTACGCATGCATTCTATCCTATCTATGCAATGTCATTTGTGTAATGCAATGTCATTTGTGTAATGCCATTCATGCAATATTACTCACACAATCTATTCTATTCATGCAATGTTTTCTTTGAAAAGCATTTCAACTTTAACTGTGGCAATAACAAGGTTTTTCTTTATCAGTCCATCTCATGCATTCTTCTCCTTCATCTATCATCTTGTCCTTGTATTTCTTATTTCTCTTCTCATTTTCCTTCTTCCATTTTTCTTTCCCAATAAAGCTCTTGTCTTCATCCCCTCTTTATCTTATCTTATCCTTTGTTTCTTCTTCTTTTTTTTTTTACTTTCCTCTCTATCTGGTCATTCATTTGCTCATTAAAATCTTTACTGAGACGTCATCATTCATTCTTTCTTATTCATTGGTTTTACTTAATTTCCAGTTTCCATTCATCCACAAGTTTCCTTTTCTTTCATTTTCCTAAATAATATAGGAGTCTTTCACATATTTTGCCAAGCAAACATTCATTATCGTTCCAATTTCAAAATCAATGCAATACAATTTTTCAATCCCTCAAGGTAAAGAAACAACGGGTGAAAATGAAAGGAATGGTATTATTCAATATCTGAAAATATTACAAAAGGTAGCTAAGTGTGAAGGCAAAGCAAGGTTGGGATAAAATCAAGAATTGTATGACTATTTAAACAGACTTTGGGCAAATAACAAAAATTCAAATAACTCTGATCAATTAATACAAAATTCTCATCCAAAAATCTCATTCTCTTCAAGTTATCTGACCATGTAAAGTCCTATCAAATCATATTAGTGCTTCTGTATCATGACCCTTCAATGCCTTTTCTCCTCATACCTAAGTCGCCTTTTCAGGTTTTCAACTTAGACATGCCTCCTTGATTCAAACCGCCCTTTATGGGTTTTCGGTTCGAATTCACCCCCTATTGACTCAAACTGCCCTTTTGGGTTTTCAATTTGAATCCTCCTTTTTCTTTATCTCTTTTTTTTTCTTCTTTTTTTTCTTCTTTTTTTTCTTCTTTCTTTTTTTCTCTTCTCTTTTTTTAGGCATAATATTTCTTCACGGCATCTGAATTTATCGGGTTTGGCAAATCATCCCAATCCATATCTGCCAAAAGTAATGCCCCACCAGAGAATGCTCTTTTCACAACATAAGGACCTTCCCAATTTGGAGCCCATTTTCCCCTATTGTCTGGTTGATTTGGGAGAATCTTCTTCAAGACTAATTCTCCTTCTCTGAACTTTCTTGGTCGAACCTTCTTATCATGCGCTTTCATCATTCTCCTTTGATACAGTTGGCCATGGCACAATGCTACCATTCTCTTTTCCTCAATGAAATTGAGCTGCTCATAACGATCTCTCACCCAATCAGCCTCTTCCAACTTCGTTTCCATTAGGACTTTTAAGGACGAAATTTCAACTTCAACAGGCAGTACAGCTTCCATCCCGTACACTAGTGAAAATGGTGTTGCCCCAGTAGAAGTACGAACAGACGTTCTATAAGCATGTAGGGCAAATGGCAACTTCTCATGCCAATCTTTATATGTCTCAACCATTTTTTCCACTATCCTCTTGATGTTTTTATTTGCTGCCTCTACTGCCCCATTCATCTTTGGACGATATGGAGCTGAATTATGATGCTTGATCTTGAACTGAGTACACACCTCTTCCATCATCTTGTTGTTCAAGTTTCGAGCATTATCAGAGATAATTCTTTCTGGAAGCCCGTATCGACAACTTATCTCCCTCTTGATAAACTTGCAAACCACTGCTCGTGTTACAGTTGCATAAGAAGTAGCTTCAACCCATTTGGTAAAGTAATCAATCATCAAAAAAATGAACCTATGCCCATTCAAAGCCTTTGGAGTAATTGGTCCAATCACATCCATGCCCCACATTGAAAAAGGCCATGGAGGTGCTAACACTTTTAGAGCATTTGGGGGTGCATGAATTTTATCAGCATAAATCTGGCACTTGTGGCATTTTCGAGCATAGTTAATACAATCTCTCTCCATAGTCAGCCAGTAGTAACCTGCTCTCATGATTTGTTGGGCCATCATGTGACCATTAGCATGAACTCCACAAACTCCATCATGCACTTCTTCAAGAATTTTAGTAGTTTCAGTTGAATTCACGCACCTTAACAGTACTTGATCTCGACTTCTCTTGTACAAAATTTCTCCATCTAAGAAGAATCCCATAGCCAATCTTCTTATAGTTCTTTTGTCATTTTCAGTAGCATGCTCAGGATACTGCTGATCTTTTATGTATTGCAGAATATCTTGATACCAAGGCTTCCCATCTACTTCCTCTTCAACACTCAAGCAATGTGCTAGGGAACTCTTCACTTCCATCTTAATTGGTTGGATCTCTGCATTTGCATCCAACTTGAACATTGCTGCTAGGGTGGCTAAAGCATCAGCCATCTGATTTTCTTCTCGTGGCAAATGTTCGAACTGGATATTTTCAAAATAATCAATTAACTCAGCGATATACCTTCGATACTGGATTAATTTTGGATCTCTGGTTTCCCATTCTCCTTTTAATTGATAAATTACCAGAGCTGAATCACCATACACCTCAAGTATCTTGACTTTTCTTTCTACGGCCGCCTGCAGACCCATGACACATGCCTCATACTCAACTACATTATTCGTGCAATTAAAACCCAATTTGGCAGTAATTGGATAATAACTACCTTCAGGAGATATAAGAACCACTCCTACCTCGTGCCCCAGAGCATTCGACGCCCCATCAAAACACATCTTCCATGGTCTTTTCTCACATTTTTCTTCTACAAACATCAAATCTTCATCTGGGAACTCCAACTTCATCGATTCATAACCATTCGTATTGCGATCAGCAATAAATTCTGCAATTGCACTCCCTTTAATGGCTTTTTGGGCCACATATGTGATATCATATTCGGAAAGCATTACTTGCCACCTTGCGATCCTTCCAGACAATGTAGGCTTTTCAAAGATGTACCTGAGAGGATCCAATTTTGTGATCAACCATGTGGTATGATAAAACATGTACTGTCTGAGTCTATGTGTCGTCCAAGCCAACGCGCAACATATTTTTTCTAACTCAGTACATTTGGACTTATAATCTGTGAATTTTTTGCTCAGATAGTAAATTGCATGTTCTTTCTTTCCAGATTCATCTCTTTGCCCCAACACACATCCCATTGACTTCTCGTAGACTGTCAAATACAAAATCAAAGGTCTTCCAGTTATTGGTGGTACCAACACAGGAGGGTTCGACAAATATTCTTTGATTTTGTTGAAGGCTTCCTGGCATTCTTCATTCCATTCCCCGGGATCTCTCTTACGAAGCAACTTGAATATTGGATCACATTTGAGGGTGAGTTGAGAAATGAAACGAGAGATGTAGTTTAATCTACCCAAAAATCCTCTCACTTCCTTTTGGGTGTGTGGAGGAGTCAAGTCTCGAATAGCTTGTATCTTATCTGGATCCACTTCTATCCCTTTTTCACTGATCATAAAGCCCAATAGCTTTCCAGATTTAACCCCGAATGTACACTTAGCCAGATTCAGCTTCAATTGATACTTCCTCAATCTATCAAATAGTTTTCTGAGACTAGTGACATGATTCTCCCCTTTATGCGATTTTGCAATCATATCATCCACGTAGACTTCTATCTCTTTATGCATCATGTTAGGAAGAGAGCCACCATTGCTCTTTGGTATGTAGCTCCAGCATTCTTCAGCCCAAAAGGCATAACTTTGTAACAAAAGGTCCCCCACATTGTCACAAATGTAGTTTTCTCCATGTCTTCGCGAGCCATTTTTATTTGATTATAGCTCGAAAATCCATCCATGAATGAAAATGTGGAGTATTTGGCAGTATTGTCCACAAGTGTATCAATGTGGGGTAAAGGAAAATTATCTTTAGGACTAGCTTTGTTCAAGTCTCTATAATCCACACACATTCGCACTTTCCCCCTTTCTTCGGAACTGGAACTATATTGGCTACCCATTCCGGGTACCTGGCCACCTCCAAGAAACCAGCATCAAATTGCTTCTTAACTTCATCTCTAATCTTCAATAGCATATCAGGCTTCATGCGCCTTAACTTCTGCTGTACAAGCTTACATTCGAGCTTTAATGGCAACTTGTGCTCCACAATTCTAGTATCAAGCCCAGGCATATCTTGATAGGACCAAGCGAACACATCTACATATTCATGAAGTAGCTCCTTTAATTCCTCCCTTTCATTGGATGGTAAGGAAGTTCCAATATTAACCTCCTTTTTATTCTCATCATCTCCCAAACTTATTATTTCTGTTTCTTCTTGATAAGGTTCGATGGGTTTCTTTTCCTGATCCACCAATCTTAATAACTCAGAAGGCACGATATAATCCTCAAGGTTCTCTTCATGATCAAATTCATTAAATTGAACAGGATTCTCAAAATTAAATTCTGAATTATTGTCATTGTTATCATCATTTTCATTGTCTGGATCCCTGAAAATTGGTACAATGAAGAATGTGGGTAATTGTGTCTTGGAAAGAAATGAGATTTGCACTTGAGGAATTGAAGAAAATGCATTTTACTAATCTTTTTATTGAAATGAAAATGAATGAAAGTTGGCCCAATACATGAAAGAAAATCTCAGTGCTCTTGGGCATAAGCACTCCTACATTATTTAAGAAACTGAATGATCCTAAGAAAACCTAGAACAAATGAAAATAAGAAAATAAAGCAAATCCATTACTCTTGGGTGGCATAGACAACTGGCATCTCATAAACCGTCCAATTTCCTAGCTCTGTGTCTGAAGGGTACACGAACCGATCAATGTCAAACCCTCCACTTCCTTCTTCATCAACCACGGAGACAGATAAATTTGCGAAAACCTTCAACAATCCATTTTCAGTCACCATCATTGAATCTGGATGAACAAACCCTGCTGAGTGAAACGAATCATATAAGTGTGGTATGATTAATCTCTTCGACTCAAAATCACGGTCATGCAAACGAGCAATTCTCTTCTCTTTCTTCTCAGTCATCATCTTCATTTTTTCCATCCTTATCGGTCTATACCCTAACCCAAACCTGTCCATGTTTTCGATGATCTCTGGTGGCTTCAACATTCCCTGCAGGTTTTTGCCCAACCCAAAACCAAGGCGCCATCGTTTCCACAATATTTGCTTCACAACCATACCAGTGGTATTTGACAAGCGAGGAGTATACAGACTTGACCCTTCACCCACATATAGAGCATTTGCCACCTCAAAGGATCTGTACGAGCATTCCACAGCTTCATCTCCAATGTCCACATAAGGTGTAGCGGAAGTTTGAGCTACCATCATGTCTTTTTCTCCTGAGATAATAATTATTTGGTCGTCCACCACAAATTTTAGCTTTTGGTGAAGAGAGGAAGGAACTGCTCCTGCCATATGAATCCATTGCCTTCCCAAAAGGCAACTATAAGATGGTGTAGTGTCCATCACCTAGAATTGTATGTTAAAAGTACATGGACCAATCTGCATTGGAAGCTCTATATCTCCCATAACCTCTCTTCGAGCTCCATCAAATGCCTTTACTACCATATTACTTGGCTTCATGTGAGATTCATCTATCGGCATCCTTGTCAAAGTAATCATTGGCTTGATATTGATAGATGAGCCATTATCAATCAACACTCTACCGATTGTGATGCCTCTGCATTTTGCACTTATATGAAGAGCTTTAGTACTCCCTCTTCCTTCAGCTGGAATTTCATCGTCACTAAAGGATATGAAATTATCTACCACCAAATTGCTCACTAGGTGGTCTATCTTCTCTACAGATACATTGTGCACCACATAAGCTTGATTCAACACCTTCAACAATGCCTTCCTATGGGGTTCAGAGTTCAACAGCAGAGACAATAATGAAATTCGAGCAGGCATCTTATTCAATTGTTCGACCACACTGTACTCACTATGCTTTATGAGTCTCAAGAATTCACAAGCATCTTCGTCTGTTACCGGCTGTCGTAACGGCTTCGCGCTCGACGATTTTGAAAACATTTAAAAACGAATGGAGTCGCCACCAATCTTTTTTGACTAGGTGTGATTGGCCACCTAAAATATTTATCTTTTTAACAAAATCTCAAAATTAATTAAATTTTATTAAAAAGACAATTTTGGTTTGCGAAAACAAAAATCGGGTTCGGGAGTACGGTTACGCGTAGGGAAGGATTAACACCCCCACGACGCCCGTTAAAAAACGGTACCAAAATAATCATGTGTTATCCTTTAGTTTCAATAAAATGGTCTTGAATTAATATTTAAAATTAATTCTTATTTTATTTCAATCTTTTTATTCAAAATCATTTTTTATTTGTAAATTTATTTTGTTTTATTTTAAAAAGTTAAATTTTATTTTTCAAAAGTGGATGTGAACCTTTTTGTATTGAAAAATTAAATCAAATATCCCAATACTCTGGTAACATTAGAAATAATTTTCCTCACCTAGAGATTTCTTAAGAATCACTACTTGTGAGTTCTATAGAATCTCATCATCAGAATATTCGCACTCGTTTCAAAAATTATTATGAATGCATATGATGCAAACAGATAATAAATGATGCAAATGAATTTTTTGATTTTTTATATAAATATTTCCTTATTTATTTTAAATAAAAATTATTATTATTGAAAAATTGCACTAAGTATCCCAATACTCTGGTAACACTTAGTGAACTCTTCTCACCTAGGAATCAGTCAAGAAATCACTACTTTTGACTCTCATGACATCCCATACTCGGACGAATTTCATTTAATTAAATTTAATTTTTATTATTAATTTCTTTTTGGATTTTCTTTTAAAAACTTATTTATTTTTTATTTTTTTAATAAAAATTTAAATTATTGAAAAATCATACTAAATATCCCAATACTCTGGTAACATTTAGTACGACTTTTCTCACCTAGGGATCAGTCAAGAAATCACTACTTGTGAGTTTCATGACATCTCATCATCAGACAAATATTTAATTAAATTTAATTTTTATTATTAATTTCCTTTTTCAATTTTCTTTTTAAAAAACTTATTTATTTTTATTTTTAATAAAAAATAAATTATTGAAAAATCATACTAAGTATCCCAATACTCTGGTAACATTTAGTATGACTCTTCTCACCTAGGGATCAGTTAAGAAATCACTACTTGTGAGTTTCATAACATCCCATCATCAGGAAAATATTTAATTAAATTTAATTTTTATAAACATGCGTGATAAATGATAATAAATGAAACATCAATTTAATAACAAAATATACCACGAATTGGACCAAAATCCAAGTAGAAGTGGGCTTGAAGGCTGCTGATTGGCCAGCACCGGTTGGACCCGAGTGAGGCGCAGCGGGTTGGGCTGGCTCGTCTGAGGTGCGTGGGTCTTCTTCTTTCTAGCGGGCGGGCGATCACCCCTTTTGGCGGACGGGCGAGCACGTAGCTTGGCGGGGAGGGCCAGCGGGTGAGTCTTCTTCTTTTTGGCTGGCGGGCGAGCACACAGATCCACGTAATTTTTGGGTATGCGGGCGAGCTCACAGGTCCTCGTAATTTTGGCAGGCGGGCGAGCTTACAGATCCTGCTTCTCTTCGGGCGGGCAAGCTCGCAGGATTTTCTCTTTTCAGGTGGGTGATCTCACAGACCCTGCTTATTCTCGGGCAGGCGAGCACGCAGCTTCTTCTTTCTGGCTGGCGGGCGGACGAGCGTACTAGTGTTCTCTCTTTTTCGGGCGGACGAGCTCACGGATCTTCCTTCTACTCGGGCGGGCGAGCTCACGGATGGTGTTTCTCCTCGAGCGGGCGAGCACGCGGATTCTCCTCCTTCCTCGGGTCGAGCACGCGGATCTTCCTC
The DNA here is from genome assembly GCA_032173925.1 of Heritiera fomes. Lineage (NCBI taxonomy): Eukaryota > Viridiplantae > Streptophyta > Magnoliopsida > Malvales > Malvaceae > Heritiera > Heritiera fomes. The sequence goes on along the minus strand of JAPDPM010000001.1, from coordinate 17,330,514 downwards.
CTTCCTCGGATCGGGCGCGCGGACCCCGAGTGGGATTTTAGGTCGCGCGCGGGTCGCCGACTTCCTTTTTCTCCCTTTTTTTTTCAACTATGAAAACCTATCTTTTTTTTCTTTCTTCATTTTTCTCTTTTCCTTCTTCAAAAAACCTAAAGCCTTCAGAGGCTCCCAGCCGGGGCGATTTCTGGCCGCCGCTGGGGTCGCTTCCGGCCGCCGTCACCGGTGGCCGAAAATCAAAAAGGAAACCACTTTCCGGAAGCTCTCCACCCCCTGAGTTCGATTCCGGCCTCCGATTCACCAAAATAACTTCCTAGCCCAACGAATCTGACCAAAACCGAAACTCCTTCTTTTGTTTTTTGTTGTTTTTTTGGTTGATGGTTTCGGATGTTTGGGTTTTCTTTGTGGTTGCTGTGGTTTGGTTTGCTTTCTCGTTTCTTTTTGCAGGTTGGCGGAGATTTGGGTCTAAGATTAGGCTCGAGATTCTCGGGTTAGGGGTTTTCAGATCCGGGTTGGGGCTAGGTTTCATTCGGTGTTAGTGGTTGCAGGCTTTGGGGTAGTGTGGTGTTCGTACTGGTGATGACGGTGGATGGTCACGGTAGTTGATGATTGAACGGGATGATGGCTCGGGTGGCGAAGGGAGAATGGTGATGGCCACAGTGGTGGATGATAAGGTCGAATGATAGGGCTTGGCAGTAATGGGTCTCGGTTTTTGGTTGCTTTGGGTGGTACCGGCAATTGTCGAATGGGAGAGGGATCAGGGGCTCTCGAATCTGGGATTTTTGGTGTAGGCCCACCCCTTTTCTTTTGGTAGCCTGGCTGTAGAAATAGTAGTGGGAGCTTGAAGCTTGGGACTGGCGAGGATGGTGACAGACGAGACAACTTGAGGGGAAGGGCTATGGGTGGTTGGCAGACTAGTTGGCCGGCGATGGGATGGCCTGAGAAGTAGGGCTGATTGGACAATAAAGAAAAAAAATAATAATAAAGATAAAAATAAAAATAATAACAAAACAAATAATAAATATAAAAATAAATATAAGCATAATAATAATAATAATAATAATAATAATAATAATAATAGTAACAAAATGGGACAAAATTAGGTGTCAACAGCTGCCCCTCTTTGCTCATTGCTGAGGATCAGGAATAGAGCAAAGACAATAGATACTAATTTTGTCCAGCTTACGACCTAATCTCTTCTTCTTTTTTCTTTCTTTCTTCTTTTTTCTTCTTCTTTTTTTTTCTTTTTTCCTCTTTCTCTTTTTTTCTTTTTTCTTCTTCTTTTTTATGCGCTCCTCTTGCAGCAGAGGCGATGAAACTTTAAATTTAAATCATCCATTTTTTTTGTTTTTTGTTTTTTTAATTAATTTTTTTATGTGCTCCTCTTGCAGCAGAGGCGATGAAACTTTAAATTTAAATCATCCATTTTTTTTGTTTTTTTAATTAATTTTTTTATGTGCTCCTTTTGTAGCAGAGGCGAAGAAACTTTAAATTTAAATTATCCTTTTTTTTGTTTTGTTTTTTTGTTTTTTTTGTTTTTTCCCTTTTTCGAGAAAGCTTTTCTTGCAGCAGATGCAATTAAACTTAAAATGTTGTTTTTTTTTTAAATGCGCTCCTCTTGCAACAGAGGCGATGAAACTTTAAATTTTCTTTTTCTAAAAATGAGCTCCTCTTGCAGCAGAGGCGATGAAACTTTAAATTTCTTCTGGAAATGTGCTCGTCTTGCAACAGAGGCGATGAAACTTTAAATTCTTTTTCTAGAAAATGTGCTCCTCTTGCAGCAGAGGCAATGAGACTTTAAATTCTTTTCTTTTTTTCTCTTTTTCTTTTTTTTCCGAGAAAGCTCCTCTTGCAGCATAGGCAATGAAACTTTAAATTCCTTTCTGAAAATGTGCTCCTCTTGCAGCAGAGGCATTGAAACTTTAAAAATTTTGCCCGGAGGACTTAAAAATGGTGCCCGGAGGTCTTATGATTTGTGCCCGGAGGACTTAAATTCCTTTTCTGAAAAGTGCTCCTCTTGCAACAGAGGCATTGAAACTTTAAAAAATTTTGCCCAGAGGACTTAGAACGGGTGCTGGAGGTCTTATGATTTGTGCCCGGAGGTCTTATGATTTGTGAAATTTGCGCCCGGAGGACTTGGAAATTTATGCCTGGAGGACTTAGAATTTTGTGCCCGAAGGACTTATGATTTATGCCCAAAGGACTTAAATTCTTTTTCTGAAAAGTGCTCCTCTTGCAGCAGAGGCATTGAAACTTTAAAAATTTTGCCCGGAAGACTTAGAATTGGTGCCAAGAGGACTTGAAATTCTATCTGCAGAATTTAAATTTGTGCCCGGAGGACTTATAATTTTCTGAAAAAGTTTGAAATTCTTACCCGGAGGACTTGGAAATTATACTTGAAGAGTTAAACTTTGTGCCCGGAGGACTTGAGATTTTATGCCCGGAGGACTTGGAAATTTATGCCCGGAGGACTTAGGATTCATGCCCGGAGGTCTTAGGATTCATGCCCGGAGGACTTAGATTTTGTTCCCGGAGGACTTGAGATTTGTGCCCGGAGGACTTATGATTTTGTGCCCGGAGGACTTAGAATTTGCTTTTCTGGAAAGTGCTCCTCTTGCAGCAGAGGCGATGAAACTTTAAAAATTTTGCCCGGAGGACTTGAGATTTGTGCCCGGAGGACTTAAATGCTTTTTCTGGAAAGTGTTCCTCTTACAGCAAAGGCATGAAACTTTAAAAATTTTGCTCGGAGGACTTGAGATTTGTGCCCGGAGGACTTAAATGCTTTTTCTGGAAAGTGCTCCTCTTACAGCAGAGGCATGAAACTTTAAATTCTTTTCTTTTTTTCCTTTTTTTTCTTTCTCTTCTTTTCTCTCTTCTCTTCTTCTTTCTTCTCTCTTTTTTTTTCTCTCTCTGTTTCTTTCTCTTCTCTTTTCTCTTCTTTCTCTCTCTCTCTCTCTCTCTCTCTCTCTTTTTCTTTTTCTCTCCTCTCCCTTTTTCTCTCTCTTCTCTTTTCTCTTTTTTTTCTTTTTTTTTAATCTTGGAAAAGGTTGCATAATCTTTAAAATCTAGATTAAATGGTATTGAGTCTTCAGCTTGAGAAACATGTTTTAATCTCGAAATTTTACACAAAAACTTTAAATGTTGATGTTGTATGATATTGTGTATGTATGCATGAATGCATGGCACTTAATCCTGTACATTTTCTGACTTCAAAACTCTTTCCTATCTTGCCAAAGAGGCACATCATTTGCCTTTTTTTTGTCCCCTTTGCCCCTAACATGATCATGAAAGCTCTTTTCTGTTTCTTATTTATGCAAATTTCTTGTACTCACATCATAGCCTTTTGACGAAAAGCACGAAAAATTTTCTCATAACTATTTTCCAGGAGGGAATTGAATCTAAATTTCACAAGTGATATTTGATCCTTTTGAGAAATTAGCGATTACTTTTCAAGATGAGTGACATAAATCCTGTTTGGATCTTTTCAACTGGACAATTGAAAGTTTGGTGCACTAGGATGTTCTGTTTGGGGGACATTTTGCCACTTATCAAAAAAAAAAAACAATGATTTTTTTTGGCTCAAAATGGTTTTCTTAAAATAGCATCGCTTTCCCTTTTTTTTTTAACAAAATTTTGAATGAGAAAAGAAACAAAATATTTACAACTTGGTTTGACAATCTCTTAAATTCTCGAATAATGGTGTTCTACAAATGCCAAGATGAGATATGAATGGCTGAAGGCTTTTTTATTTTAGGAAGAGTATGGACAAGAAGCAAGGTTCAAACTTTTTCAGAAAAATGTTGGGTAATCAAGTGGCATCCAAATCTTTAGGCATCTCGAGGGTTTCCAGGGATTAATGGTTCTTTCAAGTGACTTCAGAATCTTTGGATATCTCGAGGGTTTCCAGGTATTATTGGGTCTTTTTCCATGTTTTCAATTCGTGTCACTGCTTGACTGGGTTGCACTAAGAGTCCATCGTTTGCTCTAGACTGCCCTTTTCGAGTTTTCACCCTAGAGCTTCACTCTTTCTTTTGTTTTCTTTTCTCTTTTTTTTTATTGTTCCACCATGCATTCCAGAATTCAAATTTCATTCAAACCGAATAATAGTGAGGATTTCCTAAAGAGGAGCTCTTCGATACAAGCATCCATATTTGATCAAAATGGACTTTAAAGTACGTAATGTAGGTCATGGTTCAGGGTTTTGAAAGAATAGATAAACAGGCCCAAAAATGTGTTTGAAGGGTGATCAATCCAAGGATCATTTCTTCTGATATGGTTGTCCATCATTTTCACTCTTCGAAGCACGTTTCTTTTTCTACTTTTAGATGTATCTCTTCCTTTTCTTCTTTTTTTTCTTTCTTTTTTTTCCTTTTTTTCTCAAAATCCTATTCATCCTTTAAAGCATCTTTCTTTGTGTACTTTCACACGTATCCTTCCTCCTTTCTCTTTCCTTTTTTCCTTTTTTTTTTCAAAATCCTATTCATCCTTTAAAGCATCTTTCTTTGTGTACTTTCACACGTATCCTTCCTCCTTTCTCTTTTTTTTTTCTTTTTTCTTTTTTCATTGATTCATACCCAGGATTTGAAAAACATAGTAAGTCTTATTTGATCGAAAACAAAAGCTTAATCATTCATTTTCTTTAAAGAGATATTTTCTGCATATGCCCCCCCAGTGTGGAGGGTGATCCTTGGAGGATGGTTTATTATGAAAGAAATTATAAGGCTCAAAAGGGGCAGCAAAAGGATAATGTTTATGCTTGTGAATGGGATGTGAAAGATGGCCATTCATCATCTCAAATTAAGATGCTTATATTGAAAAGCAATTCTTAGGACAAGTTCTTCTTTTGGCTTTGAAATTTTCTAAATATCATGTTTGCATGGTGTCACAATCAATTTCATTTTTTCTTCTTCTTTTTTTTTGATTTTCTTGTAATGCACCCCTTTAGTCTGACAGAAGTTGACCTCACACACTAAAAATTTATTTAAGGAAAAAGGTGATGCGTGACTCAAGGTATTATACAAATGGACAACAGTGAAAAATCCTCAGCTTTGGTTCTCTCTCTTTTTTTGCTTGCTTCTTTTTTTGTTTTTTTGCCCCAAAACATGGGCGAAAAGGCATCTCAGGAGTACAGGGTTGAAGAATTTGGGATTTGTACAAGAATCTAGGTGGAAAGCTGTTTCAAAATGATCTTGCCACATAATTGACCGTCATTATCCAGAATCTTTGAGATTGTCCTTGATTTCCAAAAAAATTCTCAAAAAGTTTTGCAAATCGGTTATTTCTTGAAAATTATTTACAATAAAGCCCTATCATAGTCGAAGTGAAAACAAAATTGGACTTTCAAATCTTATGCCCCAATTTGGCTTTTTGGCTCTCGACTGACTTAGATTTTATTGAGATGTGATCCAAGAGTGATTTAATACATTCATCTCTGACAGTAATCACCAATTTTCTTGGAATCATTAATGTGAAGAAAAGAAACATTCTCGTCATATGTCATTGGAAAATAAATTATGCGAAAAGTTGTGCTTATACAATTGTCAAATGCCAACGGAAACAACAAGCATTTTCCAACAAAATACAGACTTCAAAATCTCAAAATCTTTGTTTTCCTCTATATTGATTTACCAAAATGCCATGACTCTACACCAAAGTGGACTTCCACTGTTCCATAATTTCTTGAGTCAAGATTCCACCATTGATGAGCTCTTCAACCCTTTCCTTCAACTGTCTGTATTTTTCTGTTGAATGCCCAGTTGCCCCTATGTGATAGTCACATATGCTATTCGGATCATAGCTCTTGGCCAACGGGTTTGGTGCTGTTCTCAAAGGTATAAGGGCCAGATATTGGTTTTTCACCAAAAAAGGCAAAAGATCGGAGATTGGAATCGAAATTTTTCCTTGGTTGCTTCTCGATCTTTTTCTGTTATTTATTGATCGTTGAGGAGGTTGAGTTACTGGCCTGGGCATAAAGATGGGCGCATGAGCAACCGTTGGAGGGTAAGAATTTGCTTGACATCTTGGTTGTGGGATTGGTGAATAAAGATAAGGATCATAGGAGACACTGTTCAAAATTGAACGGTATGATGGGTGAGCCGAATAGGGATTATGTGGAGTGGGATTTCTGGGAAATTGCCCCTCAAATGTCACAGCTTGCACTTCTTCTTCCATTCCTTCAAGTCTGTTATCAGCCATGTCACCTATCTTGATCTTGCCTCTCTTGATTGCATTCTCAATCATCTCTCCGGAGGCCACCATGTCGGCAAAATTCTTAGTAACATTCCCAATCATTCTATCATAATATGGTGCCTGGAGTGTACTAAGAAATAGAGTTGCAGTCTCTTTTTCCGTGAGGGGAGGCTGGACCTGGGTGGCAACATTCTTCCATCTCTAGGCATATTCTCTAAAGCCTTCAGTAGCTTTCTTCTCTATGGATTGCAAAGATAAACGATCTGGGGCTAGATCCACAATATGCTTATATTGGGCGACAAAAGCCCTTGCCAAATCTTCCCATGAGTGAACATCGCCCCTGCCCAATTGTGTATACCACCTAGCCGCAGATCCTTTAAGGATATCTTGGAAAATATGGATCAACAGCTTGTCATCATGCACATGCGCTGCCATCTTTCTACAGTACATAGTGATATGGGCCTTTGGACAAGTGGTCCCATCATATTTCTCAAATTCTGGAGCTTTAAACTTTAAAGGAATGACCACACCAGGTACTAAGCATAATCCGGCAGCATCTAAAGATCCATGAAAATCCATTTCTTCAACAATACGAAGCCTTTCTCCTATAAGCTCTATCTTTTGTCGAGAATTTAAGCTTTCTTTCACTTGCGACATCCCTTGCTCATTGCGACTATCGAAATTGGCAACCTGAATTGGTTCGAGGGGGTTCATGGTGGGAATTGCATGCCCTTGAAACTGACTAGGATCAACTGCAGACGGCATATTAGGGCACACATAACCCTCAGTGGGCATTGCTTGTGGCTCTTGAGATGATTGGGTTTCTCGTGAGCTGATGTTAATTGGACAAAAAGAATCCTCAGTATTTCGGAACCGATGCCCATCTTGGGTAGCTAGTTCTCCCATTTTTCCATTGTTCAGCTTCTCCCACAAACCTGCCATCTGTGACAATTGCTCTCTCATCTCTTGTTGAGCTTTTTCCATCCTTTCCATTCGACTCGTTTCTGTCCCTTCCATGGTCCAAGACTATCTCCAAAGCTTTTCAGTGATCAAGCTATATCTACACCAAATCCGTCACAACCTAAAATTAGATGTCATGCTTGTCATGCTAATGTGAAGCTTTTATTGTATTGAAATGGTATATCTACATGTAAAAGAAATTTCAATCTTGTTATTATTTTACAATATCACAAGTTACACATCAAAAGGAAAAAAATTATAAACAAAATTTTTTTGACCGTTTATTTACTTTCTTCATTTTCATTTTTTCATTTTTTTGAGGAAACAATTATTGCTAGCCTTATTATTTTCTATCAAAATCATGTTATGCACATATGAATGAAGTGAATGCAAACCTATACAAAATCTTGTAACCTTCATATTCATACAGGAATTGTATACAAGATCCAAAAATTCTTTACTAACTCTTCCTTATTCTAATGCCCTCAACATTCAAAGTCTTTCAAAAACAAATCAAGCATTATAGATTCCTGGTTGACCATTTCATGGAAAGTCGATCTGTTTCCACTTGCTAATGATTCAACATGTAATTGTTCTGGAAACAACAACGACCCTTGAAAATCAACCAGTTTAATTTCTCCAAAACTTTCAAGCATCTGCATTATCTTAGCTTGCTTTCCTTTCATCTCCCATATATCATATCCAAACTCCTCTCGATTATTCTCCAAAATAGTCTAGCTTTCTAATTGATCTCCCATATCTTTGACCTCTTTTATTCCAAAAAGACAAATACTCTCCTTATTATGTGATGTGAATGCATTAATGTAATGAAATATGACATGCTAAAGAATCAAAATTTTCTCTTATTTAAATTCAATGAATGAATTCTCTCCTTTTTCTTTACTTTAAATTTTGATGATTTCTCTTTTTTTTTTGCAAAGAATAAACTTTTCTTTTTCTCTTTTTTTAAAAAAATCTTATTCTCACATCACAATTTATTATCTTTAATTTCCCTTTTTATTTAATTTATTTTTAAAGGAATGTGACGATGCATTTACCTTTTATTTTCTTATCAAAATTCCTCTTTTTTTTTAATATCTATGCATTAGTTTTAAAAAAATAAAAAACATTATTGTTATTTTTCAAATTGTATTAAAGAATGAAGGAATTATTTTTGACAAAGAAGAAAAACTGAATAAATCTTTGTTTTATTCTCTAAAGTCGTAAAATTGCAAAATTTTATTTGAAAACAAATATCTCTTGATTTTGTGAGATTATGAATTTGAAAAATTATTAGAGTTATGATATGAAAAAAAGTAGTAAAAATGTTCCCCCATGTGTCCTAATCTCGGGATGATTTCTACAAAAATTGGACATGGCTCTAGTTAGGATTGGCTTCTTAGGGCCTTTTACATGCTGGGTTGGGATATGAAGATCTAAAGGTTCCCAAATTATATCTCACTGTCATCCACACTGGACTAGTAAGATTTAATTTGAGTGAGAGTATTTCGATTGCCATTGCGGAGGTGATTACCTCACGAGAGCATAGGTACTTTACTCCCTCCTAAGGAGGACGGAACCCGGGTATAGAGCTCATGTTATGCAATGCATGTGTAAGTGTGTGTATGAGGGAACACATCAAACTCAAATTAAATTATTATCTCTAACCTAAATGTCTCAACAATTTATTAACAACAAGTATATAAAATATAAAACATAGAATAAATAACATAAAATGCAAATGCAAACAAAATTATTTTCAAAATCCAAGTGAATTAAGTTTAAATATCAATCAAGACTATTAAATTAAAACTTTGGATAACACATGATTAATGAATGGCTTGACCCTCAAAAAGCGTCCCCAGTGGAGTCACCAAGCTGTCGTAACGGCTTCGCGCTCGACGATTTTGAAAACATTTAAAAACGAATGGAGTCGCCACCAATCTTTTTTGACTAGGTGTGATTGGCCACCTAAAATATTTATCTTTTTAACAAAATCTCAAAATTAATTAAATTTTATTAAAAAGACAATTTTGGTCTGCGAAAACAAAAATCGGGTTCGGGAGTACGGTTACGCATAGGGAAGGATTAACACCTCCACGACGCCCGTTAAAAAACGGTACCATAATAATCATGTGTTATCCTTTAGTTTCAATAAAATGGTCTTGAATTAATATTTAAAATTAATTCTTATTTTATTACAATCTTTTTATTCAAAATCATTTTTTATTTGTAAATTTATTTTGTTTTATTTTAAAAAGTTAAATTTTATTTTTCAAAAGTGGATGTGAACCTTTTTGTATTGAAAAATTAAATCAAATATCCCAATACTCTGGTAATATTAGAAATAATTTTCCTCACCTAGAGATTTCTTAATAATCACTACTTGTGAGTTCTATAGAATCTCATCATCAGAAGATTCACACTCGTTTCAAAAATTATTATGAATGCATATGATGCAAATAGATAATAAATGATGCAAATGAATTTTTTGATTTTTTATATAAATATTTCCTTATTTATTTTAAATAAAAATTCTTATTATTGAAAAATTGCATTAAGTATCCTAATACTCTGGTAACACTTAGTGAACTCTTCTCACCTAGGGATCAGTTAAGAAATCACTACTTGTGAGTCTCATGACATCCTATCCTCGAACAAATTTAATTTAATTAAATTTAATTTTTATTATTAATTTCTTTTTGGATTTTCTTTTAAAAACTTATTTATTTTTTATTTTTTTAATAAAAATTTAAATTATTGAAAAATCATACTAAATATCCCAATACTCTGGTAACATTTAATACGACTTTTCTCACCTAGGGATCAGTCAAGAAATCACTACTTGTGAGTTTCATGACATCCCATCATCGGACAAATATTTAATTAAATTTAATTTTTATTATTAATTTCCTTTTTCAATTGTCTTTTTAAAAAACTTATTTATTTTTATTTTTAATAAAAAATAAATTATTGAAAAATCATACTAAGTATCCCAATACTCTGGTAACATTTAGTATGACTCTTCTCAGCTAGGGATCAGTTAAGAAATCACTACTTGTGAGTTTCATAACATCCCATCATCAGGAAAATATTTAATTAAATTTAATTTTTATAAACATGCGTGATAAATGATAATAAATGAAACATCAATTTAATAACAAAATATACCACGAATTGGACCAAAATCCAAGTAGAAATGGGCTTGAAGGCTGCTGATTGGCCGGCACTGGTTGGACCCGAGTGAGGCGCAGCGGGTCGGGCTGGCTTGTCTGAGGCGCGTGGGTCTTCTTCCTTTTGGCGGGCGAGCGATCACCCCTTTTGGCAGACGGGCGAGCACGCAGCTTGGCGGGGAGGGCCAGCGAGGAGGGCTAGTCTTCTCCTTTTTGGCTGGCGGGCGAGCACACAGATCCACGTAATTTTTGGGCATGCGGGCGAGCTCACAAGTCCTCGTAATTTTGGCAGGCAGGCGAGCTTACAGATCCTGCTTCTCTTCGAGCGGGCGAGCTCGCGGGATTTTCTCTTCTCGGGCGGGCGATCTCACAGACCCTGCTTATTCTCGGGCGGGCAAGCATGCAGTTTCTTCTTTCTGGCTGGCGGGCGGACGAGCGTACTAGTGTTCTCTCTTCTTCGGGTGGACGAGCTCACGGATCTTCCTTCTACTCGGGCGGGCGAGCTTGCGGATGGTGTTTCTCCTCGAGCGAGCGAGCTCGCGGATGGTGTTTCTCCTCGAGCGGGCGAGCATGCGGATTCTCCTCCTTCCTCGGGTCGGGCGCGCGGACCCCGAGTAGGATCCTGGGTCGCGCGCAAGTCACCGGCTTCCTTTTTCTCCCTTTTTTTTCAACTATAAAAACCTATCTTTTTTTTTCTTTCTTCATTTTTCTCTTTTCCTTCTTCAAAAAACCTAAAGCCTTCAGAGGCTCCCAGCCGGGGCGATTTTCGGCCGCAGCTAGGGTCGCCGTGACGGCGGCCGAAAATCAAAAAGGAAACCACTTTCCAGAAGCTCTCTACCCCCTGAGCTCGATTCCAACCTCCGATTCACCAAAAGAACTTCCTAGCCCCACGAATCTGACCAAAACCAAAACTCTTTTTGTTTTTTGTTGTTTTTTTGGTTGATGGTTTCGGATGTTTGGGTTTTCTTTGTGGTTGCTATGGTTTGGTTTGCTTTCTCGTTTCTTTTTGCAGGTTGGCGGAGATTTGGGTCTAAGATTAGGCTCGAGATTCTCGAGTTAGGGGTTTTCAGATCCGGGTTGGGGCTAGGTTTCCTTCGGTGTTAGTGGTTGCAGGCTTTGGGGTAGTGTGGTGTTGGTAATGGTGATGACGGTGGATGGTCACGGTAGTTGATGATTGAACAGGGATGATGGCTCGGGTGGCGAAGGGAGAATGGTGATGGCCACAGTGGTGGATGATAAGGTCGAATGATGGGGCTTGGCAGTAATGGGTCTCGGTTTTTGGTTGCTTTGGGTGGTACCGGCAATGGTCGAATGGGAGAGGGATCAGGGGCTCTCGAATCTGGGATTTTTGGTGCAGGCCCCCCCGTTTCTTTGGTAGCCTGGCTGTAGAAATAGTAGTGGGAGCTTGAAGCTTGGGACTGGCGAGGATGGTGACAGACGAGACAACTTGAGGGGAAGGGCTATGGGTGGTTGGCAGACTAGCTGGCCGGCGATGGGATGGCCTGGGAAGTAGGGCTGATTGGACAATAAACAAAAATAATAATAATAATAAAGATAAAAATAAAAATAATAACAAAACAAATAATAAAAAAAATAAATATAAACATAATAATAATAATAGTAACAAAACAGGACAAAATTAGGTGTCAACACCGGCCTTTGTTGATTCTCCTCCGAATCTGGGACTGGTGCCACTTCCTCTTCTCCCATTTTGGCCTTCTCTTTTCTTGCATGTTGTAGCATCTCGGGGGTATAGCAACGTCCACTACGTATCATCCCTCCAACTCCAGCTATAATGGCGGAATCAGGACTATCCACCATTAGTCCAACATTTGCTCCATATTTGGTTACTGCATCATACCCGTACTTCCATGGCACGGCTTTGTCGCTCTTGTATGGGAATGGGGTTGGCACCTCTATCACTACTTTGGGCCCTAGAACTGATGGCGTAGGTTTCTCCTCATAAAACACTTTCAGTGGTTTCAAAACGAACTCCTTATCAGTGGCATGAACTCCTTCACCTTGAACTTCTTCAAAGAACCCCACGCGAGATTCATCAATTAGTTTTTGCAACTTCCCTTTGAAACCCTCGCAATACTGAACAGAGTGCCCTATCACTACAACAAATAAGACTTTTAGTGACGATTTTCTTGTAACCGTAAACAATTTGGTCACAAATATGAGATTTATTGTGACCAAATTTTTGTTTGACACTATTGTCATAAGCATTTGTGATGTATCATTATTTTGTCACTATTATTATATTACTTGTGACAATTTAAGTTTTTTCACAATTAAATCGTCACTATAAGAATATTATTGTGACACAACAAAATTTGTCACTATATATTCGATACTAATAAAATACACAAATAGATGCTACTTGATTTTTGATAAAAAGTAATATATTTGTTACAAAAAATAAAGTCGTCATTATTTTTTAACTTTGTTGTGACGACAAAAATTATTCGTCACTTTGAAATTTAGTTTTTTTGCTGCGAATTTTTTGTCACAATTAAACATAATGAATTAATGACGGCTACATGTCATTACAATAATAAATTTAGCTTTGTGATAACTGAAATCATCACTATTTTAAAAAATAAATAGAAACATATTTTGTTACTGATAAATTTAAACAATTATTTTTTATTGCAATTTAGTTTGTTTTAATGTTTTGTACCACAAACAAAATGATTGTTATAAAATCTTTATTATTTTTATAAAAAGTAGCCATTATCTTAGCCTATTATATTTATAATGACTTTTTTCAATCATTATTTAATTAAAATTCGTTTAATTGGGTATGATTTAATCGTTATTAAATTAATTTTTTATTTTTAAATTTGTATTTATTTATATTTGATATTAGTAACATACCTATTTAACTAATATATAAAGTGATATATATAATTATAAATCGTAAGTTACAACTGGAATGAAGATGGGGAAATTTGTGAAAAAATCCCTTACTGCAATGCAATGGTAAAAATATATATTATAACTTTGCACATAAGTTCTATGTGCATACAACGTACTATATTACATGAACTTGCTAAAAATTTAATATTTAGTTAGAACCATATTATTAAAATTTGTGAAAAGTTTTTTTTTAAAGAAAAATTTGTGTGAAGTTAGATATGTTTTTATTATTGATTAATGATAAATTATTTAGTAGCTTACCTATATAAATATATATTATATGTAAAACTAATGCAGTAGGCTTTGAAAAAATTAATGCAGTAATTTGTATTAATTCTTATATTTTTATGTTGGAAAGAAAAACATTAGTCATACTTACTATGAAAAATTAAAAAAAAAAAAAGAGAAAACCCGCCCTCTAAATTTTTTTTTGAAAAGAAGACTAAATATTTTAAGAGGCCTTTTTCTCTTAGTATCCTACTATCATTCAAACTTACAAAGTTTAAAACTAGGGCACCAACAACTAAAAAAACAAAATTACAGATACCTAGCCGTCACACTTCTATAACCCTTAGCCTTTGCTTGGCTGCTTTCTTTTTCAACTAACCCTCAAACACTATGGCCATTAATATTTCTTTCTATCTTCCAATTGTCAACCAACACCCATCTCTCAACTTTTCTCACAGGTAATTGATATTTTTTGATTTATCATTTCAAGCATCTTATTTTGTTGGGGATTTGAGTGGTTTTATTGTGATGTTAATCTAAGTTTGATAAATAATTTTGGTTGGGTATTCTGAAAATTTGCTTTACAATAAGATTTAAAGTTTTTGGTATTTTTATTTTGTTAATCCCAACATGTCCGTATCATATTGAAATTTTAGGTTGGAGAAATAATTATAGAAGTAGTATGAAATCATTTTTTATTAGTTTTTGTGTGATTATATCATTGTATGGATACTTAATTTTGATTTGGGTTGTATTCAAAAGATTGAATTAATTTGTAATACTCTAATATTTTCTTATGGCGAATGAGTGGATTTGGTTATTGTGAAAGACAAGTAAAAAGAATTCCGAAAATTAATTACACAATGTAAAAAAGAATTCAAAAAATTATTGAGTGATTGTTTTTGTTTAGTCAATTGCCTTGTTTTATTGTATTGTATTACAATATAATATATTTTTGCATAGTTTTAATTGACTTATTTCTTTTTTTTTTCTTGTGTTTGCTCATTTTGCAGGAAACCAAAATTCAAATTACATTTTTTCTAGAATCGTGGATGTTATTGTTTACCTTGTATTTTTTTATTCGTTTATTTTCATGTTAATGAATTTAGAATTTGTATAGCATGGGTTTTTACCCAAATATTGTAATTATTTCAATGGAATGTAAATGATATTTTAAATTGTATTTTGAATATTATTTTTATATCCTAATGAATATAAATTGATTGTTTAGAAATTAATTAATCTTGTAAATTTTTTACATTATCAATTTACTTTTCATATAATAATAATAATAATAATAATAATAATAATATTATTATTATTATTATTATTATTATTATTATTATTATTATTATTATTATTATTATTATGATGAATACTAGTGACAAGATAATCGTAACTATAAAAAAATAACATGAGTGACAATAATTTTTGGTAACTATTATCAATAATTTTATAATCGATATTGTCATCACATGAACCCAAGTTATAGTGGCAATTTTTGTTTGTCATTATTTTAATTTTTTTAGTGTCAAAATATTTGTCACAATTAAATGACTTATTGTGACGACATATTTTTGTCACATATTCTAATATTTTTAGAAACAAAAAATTTGTCACAAAAAAATGAGATATTGTGACGATTTAACAAAAATTGTCACTAACAAAATAGTGATGGTGTTATTTGTGACGATAGGTGACGACTCGAAAATTGGTCACTATAAATTATAGTGACAAAATTTTATACTTTTAGTGACTAATTTTTTCTTCACTAAAAATACTTTTTCTTGTAGTGTATTGCTCCACAATGGTATTTGCAAGTCATTTTGCTATCATATCGTTCCTTATAAGAGTTTGCGACAAGCACCACTGGTTGTAATAAGTCAGATTCTACCAGAACCTCGAACACCTTTTCCAACGGAGTTTTTAATTCGGCCACGGTCCTATTAATTGTGCCTCTCCTTTGATCCTCAATCGCATTCACCTTTGCCCCAGCATGATCGGGCAATGGGTTTGAATTGACATCTGGCTCACCCTTCTTCCCAAAACTTAAGAGTCCTGCTTTGACGAGCAATTGGACTTTCACCTTTAAAGCCATACAATTCTCAATAGAATGACCAATATTGCCATTATGATAAGCACATTTTGCATTGGGGTCATATCACTTTGGGTAAGGAGGTTTCAAGGGTTCTATATAAATGGGGGCAATAAGATGACCTTCCACCAACTTTGGGAGTAGCTCAGCATATGTCATGGGTATAAGTTCTATGGTAATATTTCGGCTAAGTCGGGTGTTCCTTTGGTCATTAGGTGGGAAAGTGGGGTTTGTTGAGGCTGTAGGAGTTTGTCGAGGGAAAACAGGTTGATATGTGTTTTGGGGATGGGTTTGTGGGTAAGATGGGGAATAGGCGTAATTCACTGAAGGTGGGTAAGGGGTATAAAGGTGGCGTGAATTATTTGAGACAGCTTGTGCATCTCCTTCCTTTTTCTTCAAGAATCTACCTTTCCTACTGTCATTCACAGGTGCTTCGATCTTACCACTCTTGATGGCATTCTCAATGGCTTCACCAATTAACACCATATCTGTAAAGTTCTTAGCTACACTGCTAAGCATGCGCTCATAGTAAGGTGCCTTGAGAGTATTCAAAAAGAACATGGTGACTTCCTTTTCAGTTAAAGGAGGTTGAACTTGCGACGCCACATCTATCCACCGTTGGGCATATTCTTTGAAGCTTTCGTCCTTCTTCTTTTCCATACCTTGGAGAGATAAGCGGTCAGGAGCTACATCGGACACATGTTTGTATTGAGCTATAAAAGCTCTTGCCAACTCAAACCATGAAGAAACTTTGCTCCTTTCCAATTGGTTGCACCACTTAGCTGCTGACCCAGTCAAACTGTCTTGAAAAACATGAATTAATAGCTTGTCATCCCATGCATACGCCGCCATCTTTTTGCAGTACATGGTGAGGTGATCTTTTG
Organism: Heritiera fomes; assembly: GCA_032173925.1. Taxonomy (NCBI): domain Eukaryota; kingdom Viridiplantae; phylum Streptophyta; class Magnoliopsida; order Malvales; family Malvaceae; genus Heritiera; species Heritiera fomes. The sequence continues at coordinate 17,314,069 of JAPDPM010000001.1, read as the reverse complement.
GGCACGATGTTCCGTTGAACTTTTCAAATTCAGGTACCTTGAATTTTGGTGGAAGCACGACACCAGGTACCAAACACAACCTTTCAGCATCAACGGGTCCAAAATAGTCAACCCCTTCCATGGCATTTAGTCTTTCCTCTATCAAGCTCAGCTGAGCTTTAGTACCACTATATTCTTCTTTATGCTTCAACTTTTCTAACTCTGTGGGATCATCTAAATTTGGCACTGTCATAACGGCTTCGCGCTCGACGATTTTGAAAAACGTTTAAAAACAAAACGAGTCGCTACCAATCTTTTTTGACTAGGTGTGATTGGTCACCTAAAAATATTTATCTTTTTAACAAAATCTCAAAATTAATTAAGTTTTATTAAAAAGTCAAATTTGGGTCTGCGAAAACAAAGTTAGGTTCGGGAGTACGGTTACGCGTGGGGAACGATTAACACCCCCACGACGCCCGTTAAAAAACGGTACCATAATAATCATGTGTTATCCTTTTTGTTTTAATAAAATAGTCTCAATTTAATATTTAAAATTAATTCCTTTTTATTTAATTTTTGAAGCATTTTATTATTTATCAAAATTATTTTTACAATCTTTTTTAAAAAAAGGGTTAGATTTTTATTTATCGAAAATGAATATGAACCCTTTTGTATTGAATAATTAAATCAAATACTCCAATACTTTTGGCAGCATTTGAAATAATTTTTCTCACCTAGAGATTTCTTAAGAATCACTACTTGTGACTTCTACAGAATCTCATCCTCGGAAGGGCTCACACCCATTTCGAAATTAAATGAATGCATATGATGCAAACAAATAATATATGATGCAAATGAATTTTTTTGATTTTAAATTTCATTATTTATTTTTTATTTATTTATATTTCTTTTTTTTAAAAAACTTATTCATTTTCCTTTTTTAATAAAAATTTAAATTATTGAAAAATCATACTAAATATTCCAATACTTTTGGCAACAATTAGTACGACTCTTCTCACCTAGAGATCAGCTAAGAATCACTACTTGTGACTTCCGTGGCATCCCATCATCGGATTTTATTAATTTTGAAATTTAAACTTTATTGTTAATTTCCTTTTTCTATTTTTCCCTTTTTTTAAAAAAACTTATTTATTTTTATTTTTAACAAAAAATTAAATTATTGAAAAATCATACTAAATATTCCAATACTTTTGGCAACAATTAGTATGACTCTTCTCACCTAGGGATCAGCTAGGAATTACTACTTGTGACTTCCGTAGCATCCCATCATCGGATTTTATTAATTTTGAAATTTAAACTTTATTGTTAATTTCCTTTTTCTATTTTTCCCTTTTTTTAAAAAAACTTATTTATTTTTATTTTTAACAAAAAATTAAATTATTGAAAAATCATACTAAATATTCCAATACTTTTGCAACAGTTATTATGACTCTTCTCACCTAGGAATCAGCTAGGAATCACTACTTGTGACTTCCGTAGCATCCCATCATCGGACCTTTAATTATTTAAATTTAAATTTATTAATTAATTTATGAGATTTTATTATTTTTATAATTATGAATTTTATTTGATGCCTATTATTTTCTAAACATGATAACTAATTAATAAACATTTTAACATTAATTATCAAAAATAAACTTCAACATATAAAGTCCAAGGCACATCACTCATAATATTCCTACAAACTTTTGGCTAGTCAACTCAACATTTATATAAGCAAAAGGAACAATATACTACAAGTCTAAACACGTGCTTGACCACTCACCTCTAACAGTCAATATGTACTAAAAGAATAAAATATTTAAATCAAATAGTGAACAACTCACATAAGCAAAAGAAGAATCCTACGCGTATAAGCACAAAACACTTAAATAATTAGAAAATGCTTGACCACTCACCTCTTACAATCAATATGTGCTAATAAAAATAAAATAATTAAATCAAATAGTGAATATCTCACATAAACAAAAGGAGAATCCTACACGTACAAGCACAAAACACTTAAATAATCAATTTTTAATATTTTATATTAACAAGCAAATCAAAGTTCATTGAATGAACGGTAAAACAAATAATAAAAGAAGTAATAAAAGCATACTGAATAAGATAGACATAAACCTCACTGTAGAGACTCTTCCCGCGTTTTTGTTTCTCAATTCGGTACTTCTTTTCGTCTTTCTTTTCTCGCTTTTCCTTCCCAATCTGCTTGGTGACCCACTGCTTAAGCCACCGCCGTTGTCGGTATGTCCTTCTCAAGCACGGGTGGTCCTATCGCCGGCAGCCTCCGCTCTTTCTGACTATGGATCGGTGACCAAATCCTCCCACGTTTGGTCTCCTTTCCCTCCTGGTTGCTTTACCTTTTTAATCTATTTGCTATGTGCTCCTGCACTGAAATATTAAAGAACGAATTTGTATTCTCTTAGGTGTTTCAAAATGGACTGTTGAGGGTGACCATTTTTGTTGTAAACAAGGGTCTTTTGGGTTGAATGGTCACGAATGGGAGGTTTTCATCTTAGGCAAGGGCTCTTGGGTTTTGAATGCCATGGTGGGTAGTTGAGTTAGTCTGGGTCGATGGTTAGGCGGAATGGTTTGGGCAATGGTGATGGCGAAGGTCCAAAAAGAATCCTTCGAAAATGGTTCGTGGTCTCTTTTTATTGTTGGTGGAAGGCTTTCAGGTTGATGGATCATGACCACGAAAAAAGAAAATTTTTCACAGCCTCTTCAGAATTTGGCTTTTAACCGTGGTGATGAAGGGTCTCTCGTTGCTGCCAATGCTTTGGAACCAGTTTATTGGTATGTTATTGCAGGTTCTGGATTTTGGGAAGAAGGAAAAGTGAAGACTTATGGTTGTAGCTTATTGACCTGATGCAGGAGGTAAAAACCAGGTCCCTCAGACGTAGATATTTGTGTAGTTAGGTGATAGCTGAGAAGGACATGAGTAAAATGGTGCATTGCCAAATTGGTGAAAACTCAAAAAGTTAAGGTAAAATGTCAATATATACTTGAATTTGTGTATCTTGGAAGAGCATAACAGGGGCTTTGGGACGAGAGGTGTAAGCAAAAAAAAAATGGGAAGAGACAAAACAGAGTCTGTCTGTTATTATTCTTTTTTTTAAAAATTTTCTTTTTAAAATCAATCTTTTAATTTATTTAATTAATTACTGAAAAAAAAAGGTTGGGCCTTAGAATAAAGTTTGACCTGGGCTTTTAATGCTAAAAAGAATTGACTTCACAATTGAATTTTCAGGCTTTCAAGCCCATACGCTCAATTCATTAGTGTAGTAGACACAAAAAACACAATTATACGTTGACTTAAAATCAAAAGATTTAATAAATTTAATTAAAATTTTCAAATGAGTTCGAATCAAACGCATTGAAACCGAGAATAAGAACTCAATTTATTTTGAGTAACATTCAATAATCCAGACAAAATTAGGTGTCTACAGGCACCTCCACTGGGTTTTGAACTTGCATCTGTAGAGGCGTTGGAGCTTTAACAGTACTTCCTTCAGGAACATAAATGGGGTTGTCTCGCACGTTTTGTTGAGCCTCTTGGATAGACTCATCTTGATTACCCATCTTCTCCTTTCCTCTAATCATGGCTTTTAATAACTGGGTAATTTCGCTCAATTGCCCCTTCATCTCTGCATTATCCCTTTCCAACTTTTCTATCCTACTATTTTGATCCTCTTCCATTATGCAAGCTTGATACCTTGTGTGGTATTTATGGAGGGTGGACCGTCTAGTAGGTTCAATCTTGACACCTTGAATGCCACAATTGAGTCGAAATTATTTTCAAGAAAAATGCGCAAATACTTAAAAGATTTCAAAGATGTATTTTATTAATAGATGGAATTTTACAACCTAAATGCATAAGATGGAGGAGGAAAGAGAAAAAAAATCGTCTCATAACAATCATTTAACAAAACCAAAAATCCTAAGACATCCATGAAGAAATCTAATGTTGCCACATGAGTCCTCTAACAGCACTATAATGGCCTTCTATCTCTTCCAACAATTGTAGCATCCTCTCTCCATGCTCGGTTATTAGGTTAATTCCAGGTTTCACCTCCCTTATTTCATCTTCAATCTGTTGGGCCCTATGAGCCACCCAATTAATTTGATGAAACATTATCCGTAAGAGTTGTGAGTCCTTTTTGAAGATCTTCCATTCTTTTACTAAGGTTTGCATATTTTGAGCCATCTTTTGTTGATCTTTTTGGGCTTGATTGAGAACTCCTTGTAGTAGAATCTTCCATCGTATTATCTCCTTTTGAGCTTCATCAAGCTCATTTTCCTTCTTTTGTGCTTTCTCCTTAAGTCGCACAATTTCTTCCTGGTTCTTCTGAGCTATTCTCAGACCTTGCGAGCTTTTTCTTCAAATAACTAATCTCGTCCACCAACTTGTTCTTCTCTTGATGGACTTTTGAATATGCGTGATCTCTCTTTCCTATCCTCTCATCGGTTCTTGTATTCTCGTTCCAACTCCCTTTTTTCTTCTTCCAATTTCCTTTTAGTAATCTCCAAATCTATCATAGGGTCTCGGGGTGGTATCACCTCTGCTTCTTCATTTTCTTCAAGTGGAACCTTGATGTCCTTTGCTCGCCTTGCATGCCATACCGAATATTCTGGAGGCTCTTTGTTTGGGAATATTCCTTGCTCTATTCCTTGAGGTGTTTTCCAAGCTTTGACATCACCTTCTATCTTCCTCACAAAACCCTCTTCATCATAGGCATATTCATGTTGATTGAGCCCATGAGTCATTGGGATGAACTGCTCATACCCCAATTGCTTTCGCACCATGAGTGGAGAATAAGAGATAGTGCCCCATATACCCAAAAGAGGAACCCATGGCTTGCCACCACAAGAATATAGCATTGGTCTTCGTGGCATCCAAGGTGCTCTCCAAACAATGTCTTTACTCTTAATCTTGTGAAAAAACGAAACCCATTCTTTCTTCGTCTTTGGTTTCGGCCATGTTTTCTCACAGAATTCCTTAATCGGAATATTATTCAAGTATGGTTCTCGAAACTTTTCTTCATGGCCACCAAGATGACTCTTCATCCAAATATATAGCAACTGTGCACATCTAATAAAACGTCCTTCCCCATTACGACGGCAATAATTTAAGGATCTAAAGGTCTCAGCTAGGATAATTGGAGCCACGCTTACCTCATAGTCAAGTTGTTCAACAAAATCCACCACTGAGACTTCAAAATGCCCCAAAAACTTAGGGAACACAACCATCCCATAGATTGCTAAAGCCATCATACTCATGTGTTGTTTTTCAGTCAACTGATCATGAAAACATCCTCGTAGAAAACTCCATGGTAAATAGGTGGCTTTCCCTTTTTGTCTCATATGATGATCAATCTTTTGTATGTCAAGGCCTGTCATTGAGGAGAGCTTCTTGCGATACCCAGACTTTCTTTTCTTCCAATAAATTTTGTTGGGCTTCCTTGATTCACGACGAAGTAGAATCAAAAATTCCTCTATGGTTGGCACCAAATCTGCTTCATTAAAAACAAAACATCTATAAAGGGGTCCCAAAATTGTACCATGGCCCTTATCAAATCAAAGTCTACTTTCACTAATAGTAGTAACATCAGGTCTCCATATCCTTCTTGGAATGCTACCTTCCTTTCATTTCCCCATCCTTTCCAAATGTTGATCAACTCAGTGCAATCATTTTGTCTTAAGTCCAAACGAATCCTCTCAGGCAAGGTTGAGGTAAAGCTTGTGGGTAAGCAATCGCGTTCTCGAGTTGGACCTTTTCAGAATGCTCCTTCACAATGTGGGCTGGTTCACACGGGAGTGTTGTATGTTCATCTTGCAACAATTTCTCCATAGATGTCGATAGGTTTCAGCTTGCAACAATTGTTATGAGACCTTAGAAGAAAATGAAAAATGTATGAATATGCATCTTTATAGTTTCTCTTACTTTTAAGTGATAATGTTTTTTTTTTTTGTGTCCTAATAAGGGTTCAGAATTTTATGTAGGGTCGGGCATCTTAGGTTCTTTTATATGCATGGTTTGGATAATCCGAAAGTATAAAGGTTCCCAAATTGCTCCTCACTGTCATCCACACTAGACTAGTAAGGCACCCAATCCTCACCCATTATAGGCTACAAGCGGAAAGGTTCAATTTGAGTGGGAGTATTTCACTGGCTTATGTGGAGGTTACCACCTCACGAAGGCAAAGGTACTATACTCCCTCCTAAGAAGGACAAACCCGGGTCGAGGGCTAATGCATGCTCTTGCAAGTGAAGTGTGTGCATTTAATATTTTATGAAATTTCAACCCTTTACGCAAAATTGATAAAGTTAAACTATCTAATGGCCTGACTCTCTAAATTTCCCCAGTGGAGTCGCCAAGATGTCATAACGTCTAGGTTTATGAACCTAACCGCTAGACTTTAAAATTCTAGGAGTCGCCACCAACCATTCAATCCTAGGTGTGATTGGTCACCTATTCTTGTCTAAAGATAAGGCTTGGTCTACGTTCAAAGATTCTAAGGTTCGGGAGTACGGTTACGTGTGAGGAAGGATTAGCACCCCCACAACGCCCATCTTAAGATGGTACCAAATAGTCTAAAGTTATCTTAATTTTGCATATGTGTTTGCCTTAATTTCGATATGATTAAATATTGAAAAATCTTCTAAGTCTCCTCCATCAAGCTGGTTGGACAACTTAGAAATTCTTCTTACCTCAAGAGCATTCAAGTAGGACCAATCGCCTTTCTTGAAGAGGCTTCATCGTCGGATAATTTAAATACATTATGAAATACCTATTTTCGACTCCTATCCCAATTTATAAAAAAGGTATTAATTGTTTTTCTATTTGTAATCCTATAATTATTTTTATTTTACTTTTTATAACTTAAATAAATATGAACTATTTAATATTGAAAATTTCCTCTAAACCTTTCATCAAGCTGGTCAGACCTTGGAAGAAATCTCCTCACCTAGGAATTTTAAAGAAAACCACTCAAGCGCAAATTCCCTTTTAAATTCCATCATCAGAATAATCCACATTTATCCAAGTTGTTTATTATTGTTTAATTTTATTTTAATTTTTCAATCGCATATTTATCTTATTTTTATTCTATTCTTTTAATTATTTTAATTTGAATTTATTAATTTCAATTTTATTTTATTTTTATGATGAATTATTAAATATTGGAAATATCCCCTCAAATCTTTCATCAAGCTGGTGAGACTTAAGAGGACTCTCCTCACCTCAAAATATCTAAAAGTACTACTCAAGCGCAGTCCCTTTAAAATTCCATCGTCGGAATAAATCATGTCCACCTTTAATATTTTTCATCTTGTCATTATTTTATTATTTTAAATTTGTGTTTTGTATTTATATTTATATATTTTTTATTACAATTTTCTGAGACCTTCCCCGATAGATTGAGCATACAACATTAATTAAATCCAAATTACTCATGCAAATCATACAAGTTAGTTATATCAGTTATTAACATGCAAAATTAGTATTCTATAAATAATTTATTTAATCAAGTTACCATACAAAGTCATATTAATTAAATTTTATTATTAAATCAAATTATTGAATTATACAAATTAAACTATTAATTCAAACATATTATCAAATCATTAACATATTATTTAAATCATAAAATTGGTTAAAGTGGAGAAGAAATTATTGAATACCTTGTTCCACGTGCCTTTCTTTTTTTCAATCTTTCTTTCTTTACTTTGTCACGTTATTCTTGTAACAACTCTTTCTTTCTTTTCCTCTTGTAGTTGGCAGCAACAAGGTTAGACAGGATCTGCGTGTGGCAAGCGTAGTAGCAAGGAACAGTTCTTCAATCTTGTTTCCTCGGTCCTAACAAGAAGCGTGCGGTAGTCAAAGCTGGCCTGTGGTGTGATGTGGCGAAGGTGGTGCAGCAAAAATCTAGTGGTGGCATGATAAGAGGAGCTGCTAAACGTGGGCTGATGTGAACTTGCTGGTGAAAGGAAACACGTGGCAGGTGATGAAACAGTGCAACGATGGTGTGGCTTGATGCTCGATGGTGACGATGATGGAGACAGAGATCGGCAATGGCAGCTTGAAGGTGCTATGAAGATGGTTGATGGTAAGGTTCAAAGAATGGGTTTTATATTGAAGACACAAGATTGGGTTTTCTTTTCTTCTCTCCCTTGTGAGTAACACAGGACCCTTTTTTATAATGACTTAGTTAGACTCCTATTAAACTTAGGTTAGACTAATATTTATCTTATTTTTCTATTTATCCTAATTATCTATCAAATCCCTATTCTAATTTAACTCTACTAGTCTAAATTTTAATTAATTAATTAATAAATCCTAATTTAAATAATTATCCTAAAAATCTAATTATTTAATCCTAAAATCAATTTTATTTTCTTTTCTTGTCTCTCCTCTTCTTTTTTTTTTTAAATTCCTAAATCCTATTTTAATTTCCTAATAAATGTTAATTCTAAATCTAAAAATTCTAATTTAATTTAGCCTAATTCTAAATTGTTAAATTAAAACACAATGTCACCCAACCCAATTAATTATTTATAAATTAAGATCCTGGACAAAATAAGGTGTCTACACTAAACACAAAAGTAACAAAATAATCTTCCTTAAAGCCTGGTTGTCTCGTCCAAAAGACTTGTAACAAGAAGTTACTAGTTTTTGATTGAAAATACTAGATGACATGACTTACTACATTTGCAAGTGTTGGAGACAAATCACAGACACACACAACCGCCCTCATTATTCCTCAAAATTATATCGAAGAACAATGATGAATAGGCTTAAATGCCTTCAGAAAATCGTAGAAAGTATGTGAAATACAATCATAGTTATGGATATTGGACAATAGGCAAAGAAGTAAATAACAAGGGGAATCAAGAGTCAATTTTTCAGTGTCAACATGAAAATGAAAATCTTGGGCTTTGTCTTTTCAATTGTTTTTATTTGTTTTTTAAACTGAGAGATGACATAAAACTTGATATAAAACTAAGAATCAAGGTTTGAACAATTCAAAAACATTGATGGAGATATATGAAAGCTGAAATCTAGTTCTAAAATCAGATAGTTGCAAGAAATTGTTGGATGATTGAGGGCTAGTTTAGATGAGCGGTGCGATTGGCTTCAGTGAGATTAAAAAAAAAAGGAAATGATTACCTGTGACGTTCTCGTCACTAACCAAATAACAACTAACTTTTATCTCAAATAACAATAAAATCGACTAGTTTATCCGATGTCAATCTTCTTTACTCTTATGCTCTAGGCATTTTTATCAGAGTATAATATTCATTTTCACATGCATAAAATTTTTCATTTATAAACATGTGCCATATACATCAGGATCTCAAATATTCATACACCCTAATCCCCAACATATACAAAACTGTAGTATTGTACTGTACATTAGCCGAGGTAACAGCCGACTAAATATACCTTCAAAGGATAAGTAGGAAGCGTGCCTCGAAGGTATCTCAAAAATCCCAAAATGAGCTCCTCTATCCGGAGCGGAATTACTTCAAGTAATCTGTATGAAAAATGTTTGTAAAGGAGTGAGTTTACGCTCAGTAAGAAATTTATGTAAAAGAGCGTACTATATCACTATATGCAGTTTTTCCTGCTTGACTCTATAATGTCATGTAAAATCATTATAAAGCATAGATTGTATATTTCTTTCGCAATTACCAAATACAAGTAAATCATGCTTTCAAGTATTTTCACGGATCTCAAATCACGTGAAATCGAGTAGGCAAGTACAAATATTTTCAAATAGATGGGAGACAATTTATATCCAACAGATTCATGCACCAAATAATTCTCATCGTGGATACAGCAAATATATCCCGTAAGGGATAATCCAGAGAGATAATGGATACAGCAAATATATCCTGTAAGGGATAATCCAATATAAAGATCTCATGAGGATACCGCAAATATATCCCGTAAGAGATAATCCTAGGAGATATCAAATAAATGGCGTACCCACGTATGGGCCAGGGATCCTCCCCAAAGCCGAATCAAATAAAAGACTCATGGCCATTGTCTATAGCCCACAGTTTCACTAGTCAGGTGCCGTACTGCAGGTCTGAGGGCTGGACTAGAGCTCCTCAGTCAAGTACAAGTAACAAATAATGTGCATGCTCTTTTGAGAGATTCATAGTCTCCAAAAACCTTATTCATATAGGTTTTAAACAAGTATGAATATCCTTTCTTAAAACAGGTTCTCAAAACTTTCTTTAAAATAGGCAGTCAACTGGTCATATATATAACAGTCGACTGCTACCCCATGTTTTGCCTTATTGAATTTCTTTCCCTTTTTGAAATTCAATTATTATATTTTTCAAAATACAAATATGGCAGTCGACTGGTCCCAAATGGTAGTCGACTGGTTTTTAAACAGAATGTTTCCCGAGAATTAGCAGTCGACTGGTCCCAAATGGCAGTCGACTGGTTTTTAAACAGAATGTTTCCCGAGAATTAGCAGTCGACTGGCCCCCTTGGCAGTCAGCTGGTTTTGAGACAGAATGCTTCTGGACAAATAGCAGTCGACTGGCTCCCCTGGCAGTCGACTGGTTTGAAACAGAATGGTTTCTAGAAAATGGCAGTCGACTGGCTCCCATGGCAGTCGACTGGTTTGAGTCGGTTTTCGAAAAACGGCGTTTTAGATGTCTCTAGGCAGTCGGCTGCTACTTAAGGCAGTCGGCTGCTCCTAGCCTAATTGGTACTAGGAGTAGGACCCAAATTGCCCTTTTTCCTACAATTAAAACAGTTGTACTTCTTCCCAAAGCAATTCAAATACATTTAAAACATGCGGACATAGTCACCCTACGTCCGTTACATAAATTCCTTACCTCAATTAGCAATTAATCCACAAGTTGGTTGCACCAACACTTGTCCTTTTTCTTTACTCTTCAAGCTGTAAACATCATAACAATTAAAAACTCAATAAACCTACTATATCAACTTCATATAATCCCAAACCATCAAAATTATCAACATAAACCATATCTTCTCTTACCTTTGCTATTCACCAACTTTTAAGATTTTAAGATCTCTTCAATCACTTGGATCTAGCCTTTCATATTAAAGGCATAGGTTAAGCTATCTATAAGGATCGTTTTTCTTTAGAGGAGCTTAACGAATCGATGGCCTGAAATGGTGGTTTGTCAAGGTGAGAATTTGAACACTTAGAGGAAAATATGGAAGCAACGAGAGGGAGAGAGAGATAGGCTGGTACCGTGGGGTGAAAGGGATGATGATGATGAGTCATGGCTCTCATTAATTGCCCATAAATGCATTCTAATCCCCTCATCATCCTATCTTAGCCATTGACCATCCATTGACCCTTTTGACCATTGATTCTTTGACCATTCAATTGCCTTAATTCCTCTTATGTCCCATACACCATATATATATATATATATATATCAGAAAATTCATATTTATTTTACTAATCTAAGTTGAAAAACTGTACAAGTATGTAAAAATTAAAGGAAATTAGGGATTTCACATTCTCCCCACCTTAGAGAATTTGGTCCTCCAAATTCAAGTAAGGTTATGTCTTAAACAATTCCGGATATTTCTCTCTCATCAAGTTCTCTAGTTCCCAAGTAGCTTCTTCTGTAGTATGGTGTTGCCAAAGAACTTTCACTAAAGGGATCGTCTTTGATCTCAACACCTTATCTTTCCTATCCAAAATCCGAATCGGTTTCTCCACATAACTCATGTCTTCTCGAATCTCCAAGGTTTCATATTCAATGACATAAGATGGATCTGGATTATACTTCCGAAGCATTGATACATGAAAGACATTATGCACTCCCGATAACTCCGGAGGTAGTGCCAACCTATAGGCCACATCTCCAACACGATCTAGGATCTCAAATGGTCCGATGTAGCGAGGACTTAGCTTACCTCGTCGGCCAAATCTTATGATCCCTTTGGATGGAGAGACTTTCAAAAACACATAGTCTCCAACCAAAAACTCAAGTGGCCTCCGTCGAACATCTGCATAGCTCTTTTGTCGACTCTGAGCTGTCTTAAGTCTTTGACAAATCAGTTTAACATTCTCAGAGGCTTGCTCGACTAAATCTGGAGCCAACAACTTGCGCTCGCCCACTTCTTCCCACCCAATCGGTGATCGACACCGTTTTCCATACAAAGCCTCGTATGGTGCCATCCCGATGCTTGCATGATAGCTATTATTATAAGCAAACTCAGCCAATGGCAGATGGTCGTCCCATGAGCCTTTAAAATCCAAAGCACATGCTCTCAACATATCCTCGAGCGTCTGAATAGTGCGCTCAGACTGCCCATCAGTCTGCGGATGAAAAGCTGTGCTAAAATTCAGCTGAGATCCCATGGCTTCCTGAAAATGTTCCCAAAAGTGAGAAGTAAACCTGGAATCTCTATCCGATGTGATGCTCACTGGAACACCGTGTAATCTAACGACTTCTCTCACGTATAAGTCTGCCAAAGCGCTAAGTGTATCTGTAGACTTCATAGGTAGGAAGTGAGCTGACTTCGTCAATCTATCCACTATCACCCAAATACCATCATGATTCCTCTTGGTTCTGGGCAATCCCATAATAAAGTCCATCGTAATGTGTTCCCATTTCTACATAGGTATAGGCAGAGGGTGCAATAATCCCGCTGGCTTTTGGTGCTCTACCTTAACCTGTTGACATGTAAGACATTTTGCCACAAAATCAGCTATGTCTTTCTTCATGCCCTTCCACCAATACACCTTGCGAAGATTATGATACATCTTCGTATTTCCTGGATGTAACGTGTACTTAGTGGCATGTGCTTCAATCAAGATCAACTTCTTCAATTCGTCATCATTAGGAACACATATACGACCTCTAAACTTCAAAATTCCATCACTACCGAGATTGAACTCTGAGATCATACCTGACTGCATCTGACTCATAGCCTCAATGCATCTATCATCTTCCTTTTGAGCACTTCGAATTCTGTCCATCAAATTTGGTTCAATCCTCAAACTAGCCATCATTCCAAATTGCTCATTAGGCATAACGTTAAGGTTGAGGCTTGTGAATTGCTCAATTAGTTCATGCTCTTTTATCTTCATATAAGACACCATACTTACATGCTTCCGGCTCAGAGCATCCGCCACCACATTGGCTTTCCCCGGGTGGTACAAGATCTCACAATCGTAATCCTTTAGTAGCTCGAGCCATCTTCTTTGCCTCATGTTTAATTCCTTCTGGGAGAATAAGTATTTCAGACTTTTGTGATCCGTAAAAATCTGAAATCTCTCACCATATAAGTAATGTCTCCATATTTTCAGGGCAAACATTACTGCAGCTAACTCCAAATCATGAGTCGGGTATTTCTTCTCATGGTCCTTCAATTGTCTGGAACCATAGGCTACTACCTTACCATGCTGCATTAACACGCATCCCAAACCTTGCCCTGAGGCATCACTATACACCGCAAATCCACCTGAACCACTAGGGATGGTGAGAATCAGTGCAGTCGTCAGCCTGTGCTTCAACTCTTGGAAACTACACTCACAGGCTTCATTCCACTCATACTTCATTTCCTTGCGCTTCAATGGAGCAGCTAGCTTTGAGAAACCCTCTACAAACCTTCTATAGTAGCCAGCTAAACCCAAGAAACTCCTAATCTCCGTTACAGTCTTCGGTCTTTTCCATTGAACCACCGCTTCAATCTTCGACGGATCAACTGAGACTCCATCTTTACTGATAATGTGACCTAAGAAAGAGATCTGATTCAACCAAAAATCACATTTACTTAGCTTAGCATATAGTCCTCTATCTCTGAGGGTCTCCAAAACAATCCTCAAATGCTGCTCATGCTCTTCCCGTGACCTCGAGTACACCAAGATGTCATCGATGAAGACAATGACAAACTGGTCCAAGTACTGCTTAAACACATCATTCATCAAATTCATGAATGCTGTGGGTGCATTGGTTAATCCAAACGGCATCACCAAGAATTCATAATGGCCATACCGTGTCCTGAACGTAGTCTTAGGGATATCTTCATCTCGGATCTTCAACTGATGATATCCCGATCTCAAGTCTATCTTGGAGAAGACTTGTGCACCCTTTAGCTGATCAAAGAGGTCATCTATCCTAGGAAGAGGATACTTATTCTTGATTGTCACTTTATTCAACCACCGGTAGTCGATGCACAACCTCATACTACCGTCCTTCTTCTTGACAAAAAGCACAGGAGCACCCCAAGGGGATACGCTGGGTCGTATGAATCCCTTGTCTAGCAACTCCTGAAGCTGCTTCTTAAGTTCTTCCAATTCTACCAAAGCCATCCGGTAGGGAGCTCTTGATATAGGCTCAGTCCCCGGCACCAATTCGATCGTGAACTCTACTTCCCTATCCGGAGGAAGTCCTGGAAGATCATCCGGAAATACTTCGAAAAATTCCTTAACTACTGGAATTTCGTGAAGTGTGGGACGTTTCTGATCTACGTCCACCACGTGTGCTACAAACCCTTCACATCACAAATATGTTCTATCAATTAAATCTCAATTAAACCAAACAAGTAATTATGCTTTTGCATTACATATTTGCAAAATTTACAACATAGCTAACGGGAGAGGAGAAAATCACACTCTTAGCATGACAATCTATCATCACATGATTTTCAGCTAACCAATCCATTCCTAATATAACATCAAATCCAGACATATTTAATAGGATTAGGTCAGCTATCGACTCTCTTTCTCCTACCCGTAGCTTACAATTATGATACACTATGTCCGTCATTTGGGATTCCCTAAATGGAGTAATTATTTGTAGCAATCCTCCTAACTGCTCAGGTTCAATATTTAATCTCCTAATAGCCATAGGGGAAATAAAAGAGTGCGTAGAGCCTGGATCAAACAAAGCAAGGATATATGTATCGTTAAGGTAAATCTTACCCTGAATTATCTTCGATGAAGCATCAGCGGACTCCTTATCAATGGCAAATACCCGTCCCTGAGTCACGGGCGCCTTTCCTTTCTCTGCCGCTGTAGCCTTACGCTGGGGTTGTGTGGTCTTAGATTGTGGTTGAGGGGTCTTTTCTGACTCTTCAGGTGCCCTCTGATTTATCTTGGGACAATTCTTAATCCTGTGTCCCTGTTCACCACACCAATAGCACGCCCCACTCGCAGATCGGCAAGGCTATGCTCCATGAAATTTCCCGCATTGCACACACCTCGGTATCATACTCCTCGGTGAGCTAGCGGTACTACCAACTGGATGTGGTGATCTTTCATCACCTATTTTGATCCCGGTAGATCTAGGAGTTCCTGAGTCATAGCCATCACAACTCCATTTAACATAATTCCATATAATCATTAATTGAAGACAATTTGTTTCCTTATAGTTGACTTGCTTACCTGTCGAGGCTTTGTCATAAGGCCTGTTCCTCCTAGATGGGTATCTATCACTCGAGGCCTTCTCATCTGACTTCCGCTTCATAGGTTCTTTACCCTTATTCCTCACTCGGAAGTCTGCCTGATGAAATTCATAGTCCTGCTCACATAATTGAGCCTTACGGACTGCCTCTCCGTAGGTAGTGATATCTAACGGATATAGCTTAGACCTAATGGAAGGTCTCAATCCCTCCATGAACCTGTAGGTCTTATGATCCTCTCTTCTCAGCACTTCAGGATCAAATCTGCTCAGTGTAATGAACTTCGACTCGTATTGGCTAACTGTCATACTTCCCTGAGTCAAGTTTGAAAACTCAACCTGTAACCTCCTCTGAGCAGTACGTGGTACATATTGTTCATTAAAAGCTTCCACAAATCTATCCCACGTCACTTCAGTATACTTAGCCTCTAATACTGTCTGAGTAGCCTGTCACCATGGTCTGGCCTCATCCACTAGCAAGTAGGCGGCCAATCCTACTTTTTCTTTCTCTGTGCAAGCCAAGTACCCAAATGCCTTGGTAACCGCTTTCATCCAATTTTCCGCGGCCAATGGGTCACTGTCCCCCTTGAACTTTGGCGGATCCAGCTTCTTAAACTCCTTTATCAGTGCCACACTGCAATAAGCTGTAGGATCTCGCCTCTCATTAGCTGGGACTGGTGGAGGTTGTACCACCGGAGTAGGAGGTACTGTAGGGGTAACTGCCGGTGCATTAGCGGCCACGTCCGGAAATTTAGCCATAAACTGGGTGAACATTGCGGCCATGTTTTCCATATGTTTCTCCATTTTAGCTAGCCTCGTATTCGGGCTATGCGATGGAGATGGAGGAGAAGACTGTGTTGGGGGCGGTTCATCACGACCCCGTCCTCGTCCTCGTCTAGTACCCCTCCTTCGAGTACTCATTCTGTTAAGATCATGATCAAATAACATCATTTAGTATAACCTTAAGCCGTTATACTACTTAAAATCAAGTAAGCTAGTATAGTACATTGGGAAATTACTCTAATTCTAGCTTATTGACATCGACAAACTTCAGTCGAATCTGCTCTGATACCAATCTGTGACGTCCTCGTCACTAACCAAATAACAACTAACTTTTATCTCAAATAACAATAAAATCGACTAGTTTATCCGATGTCAATCTTCCTTACTCTTATGCTCTAGGCATTTTTATCAGAGTATAATATTCATTTTCACATGCATAAAATTTTTCATTTATAAACATGTGCCATATACATCAGGATCTCAAATATTCATACACCCTAATCCCCAACATATACAAAACTGTAGTATTGTACTG
Organism: Heritiera fomes; assembly: GCA_032173925.1. Taxonomy (NCBI): domain Eukaryota; kingdom Viridiplantae; phylum Streptophyta; class Magnoliopsida; order Malvales; family Malvaceae; genus Heritiera; species Heritiera fomes. The sequence goes on along the minus strand of JAPDPM010000001.1, from coordinate 17,297,337 downwards.
TACATTAGCCGAAGTAACGGCTGACTAAATATACCTTCAAAGGATAAGTAGGAAGCGTGCCTTGAAGGTATCTCAAAAATCCCAAAATGATCTCCTCTATCCGGAGCGGAATTACTTCAAGTAATCTGTATGAAAAATGTTTGTAAAGGAGTGAGTTTACGCTCAGTAAGAAATTTATGTAAAAAAGCATACTATATCACTATATGCAGTTTTTCCTGCTTGGCTCTATAATGTCATGTAAAATCATTATAAAGCATAGATTGTATATTTCTTTCGCAATTACCAAATACAAGTAAATCATGCTTTCAAGTATTTTCACGGATCTCAAATCACGTGAAATCGAGTAGGCAAGTACAAATATTTTCAAATAGATGGGAGACAATTTATATCCAACAGATTCATGCACCAAATAATTCTCATCGTGGATACAGCAAATATATCCCGTAAGGGATAATCCAGAGAGATAATGGATACAGCAAATATATCCCGTAAGGGATAATCCAATATAAAGATCTCATGAGGATACCGCAAATATATCCCGTAAGGGATAATCCTAAGAGATATCAAATAAATGGCGTACCCACGTATGGGCCAGGGATCCTCCTCAAAGCCGAATCAAATAAAAGACTCATGGCCATTGTCTATAGTCCACAGTTTCACTAGTCAGGTGCCGTATTGCGGGTCTGAGGGCTGGACTAGAGCTCCTCAGTCAAGTACAAGTAACAAATAATGTGCATGCTCTTTTGAGAGATTCATAGTCTCTAAAAACCTTATTCATATAGGTTTTAAACAAGTATGAATATCCTTTCTTAAAACAGGTTCTCAAAACTTTCTTTCAAATAGGCAGTCGACTGGTCATATATATAGCAGTCGATTGCTACCCCATGTTTTGCCTTATTGAATTTCTTTCCCTTTTTGAAATTCAATTATTATATTTTTCAAAATACAAATAGGGCAGTCGACTGGTCCCAAATGGCAGTCGACTGGTTTTTAAACAAAATGTTTCCCGAGAATTAGCAGTCGACTGGCCCCCTTGGCAGTCGGCTGGTTTTGAGACAGAATGCTTCTGGACAAATAGCAGTCGACTGGCTCCCCTGGCAGTCGACTGGTTTGAAACAGAATGGTTTCTGGAAAATGGCAGTCGACTGGCTCCCATGGCAGTCGACTGGCTTGAGTCGGTTTTCGAAAAACGGCGTTTTAGATGTCTCTAGGCAGTCGGCTGCTACTTAAGGCAGTCGGCTGCTCCTAGCCTAATTGGTACTAGGAGTAGGACCCAAATTGCCCTTTTTCCTGCAATTAAAACAGCTGTACTTCTTCCCAAAGCAATTCAAATACATTTAAAACATGCGGACATAGTCACCCTACGTCCGTTACATAAATTCCTTACCTCAATTAGCAATTAATCCACAAGTTGGTTGCACCAACACTTGTCCTTTTTCTTTACTCTTCAAGCTGTAAACATCATAACAATTAAAAACTCAATAAACCTACTATATCAACTTCATATAATCCCAAACCATCAAAATTATCAACATAAACCATATCTTCTCTTACCTTTGCTATTCACCAACTTTTAAGATTTTAAGATCTCTTCAATCACTTGGATCTAGCCTTTCATATTAAAGGCATAGGTTAAGCTATCGATAAGGATCGTTTTTCTTTAGAGGAGCTTAACGAATCGATGGCCTGAAATGGTGGTTTGTCAAGGTGAGAATTTGAACACTTAGAGGAAAATATGGAAGCAACGAGAGGGAGAGGGAGATGGGCTGGTACCGTGGGGTGAAAGGGATGATGATGATGAGTCATGGCTCTCATTAATTGCCCATAAATGCATTCTAATCCCCTCATCATCCTATCTCAGCCATTGACCATCCATTGACCCTTTTGACCATTGATTCTTTGACCATTCAATTGCCTTAATTCCTCTTATGTCCCATACACCATATATATATATATATATATATATATATATATCAGAAAATTCATATTTATTTTACTAATCCAAGTTGAAAAACTGTACAAGTATGTAAAAATTACAGAAAATTAGGGATTTCACATTACCGTGAGTATAAGTTTTATAATAAAATATTAAAAAAAGGGTAAAAAAATAATTTTACATGTATTTTTGTCTTTTACAATTTTTTTGTCTTATTATTATTGTTCATGACTAGAGCGCGGTGACATCCAAACGGACCCTAAGTCGAAAATGAACCAAATTAAAAAACTTGATCTTATTTAAATATTAATAGGTATATGATTTTAATGAATTAGTAATTAAATCAACTAATGCTCTGACACAACGAAAAACAACACAAAAAATATAAAAAAAATAACATAAGTTAAAATTTGGCAAAAATTAAAAATATATTTTGCATGTAGATGTTAATGATAAAACAATAATTTTTACATTTTATGCGTGTTTGACAAGAAAAAAACACCGCAAAAATATAAAATTGCTAAAGAAAAATTCTATAGACAACCCTAATTTTACTCTTTACAACCCATTACTAAACACAACTCAACCCCATTATTAAACACAAGTCAACCAAGACTATAAATTTCTCTTTACAACCACTAAAACCCAAATTAAATTTCTATTTCATCCTTCTTCATAATTTCGACCTAAAATTTTCAAATCGATTTTTCCTACAACTCAAAATCACTACTGGATTTTAAAATTTTCACTGCAAATCGCTTTGAAAACCACCAAACTTTCACACCTACTTCTTCTCTTAAACTAAAAGAACGTCCTAGATTTTTTTTTCTTTAATTTTTTTTCAAAAATTTAAAGGAAAAACAAGAATATTTTCAATTCCACTTCTTCTCTTATAACCCAAACTCACTATCTGACTTCAAAATTTTTACTAGAAATCATTTTGAAAACTACCAAACTTTCACACCAAACTTCTTTTCTTACAACTGAAGGTATGTTTCACATTGTTGTCTCTTTAATTTTTTTTTTAAAAATTGCAAATCTGGAGTTCTAAGAACCTCATATTCGCGAGGCCTTAACTTCCACGATGCACATGAAGTTGACTTTCGCAAGGCCATCAACCTCACGAATCTAGGTTTTGCAAGGCTATCGACCTCGTGAATCTCGGAGTTCGTACCCCATATATGCAGACAATAATAATAATAATAATAATAATAATAATAATAATAATAATAATAATAATAATAATAATAATAATAATAAAGAAAAAACAAGAATATTTTCAAATCCAGTTCTTCTTATACAACTCAAACTCATTACCAGATTTCTAAATTTTCATCAGAAATCATTTTGAAAACCATCAAACTTTAACAATAGATTTCTTCTTTTACAATTGAAACTATGCTCTAGATTGTCTTTTTCTTTAAATTTTTGAAAAAAAACAACAATATTATCTCCCATTGTAGAAATATCGAATGAATTTTCGGAAATAAAAAGCTTCGCATTGTGTTCCCGGGAATGATTTCCTGAAACCCCATTATATTTTGGAAAATGCAATTTAAGAAACCTAAATATCGCAAAAAAAATGATACTTTGCAGAGATTTTTATTACCATTTTGGGCATTTCTTCTTCTTCCATGCTATCTGAGCAGGTTGCTTCCATAATAGTATAGTATCTTCTTCTTTCTAATTATCAGAACTATATGATTCTAAGACATGAATTTTTAGTCACTTTAATTAAGACACAACTTCAGACAAATTCACTTTGATAAGACACCACATCAGACAAATTACATCTGTTAGGCAAACCTTTTAATTTCTGACAAGTAGATTTTAACATCTAATAAGTTATATTTATTTTTTATTTTTTTATTTTCAAAATTCAACTAAAAGTGGAAAATAAAATAAATAAAAAAATAGCCTCCTAGCCAATTTTAGAAACCCAAGATTAGAGGTGGCGAACGAGCCGGTTCGAGCAGGTTCAGTCTGGGTTATTTCGGTTTCAAGTTTTTTCGGTTTCGGGTTTTTTCGATCTTGGGTTTTTTCGATTTCGGGTACTTTCGGTTTCGGGTTTTTTCAGTTTCAAGTATTTTCGGGTTCGGTTATTTTCAATTTCGGTCCAGTTTCGGGTTTGGTTTAGTTTTAATCAGGTGGGCTTAGTCAAATTATTTTAAAATTTTATAAATTATAAATATTTTTATAATTTGGAATGTAATAATTAATTTAATTTTATATAGTTAAATAAAAATATAATAGAAATGCTAAATTAAAGTTAAAATTTAATAAATATTTATATAAATATAAATTTTTACATTTTATTATTTTTATTACTTGACAATTATTATTTATTTTTTTAATTTCTTGTGATATTCACATTTGTTATAAAATATATAATTATATAAAAATTTATTTTTTAAGTGAGCCAAATACATACATATATATATAGTAAAACTAAAAAAAAAGTAAAAATCCAAAAGTATTAGCTATACAAATAAATAACTAACAAATCATAAATAAATCATACTAAACAATTAAACTTTTATATAAATGACTTTATACTCTTAACAATAACTTATTGGGTTATTGTATTTTTTTGGGTCAATATTGGGCTATTGGAATTTACCTCGACAATCTTAGACACGACACGAACACGACCACGATACGAATAAATGACACGAGATGACATGAGATGACACGGGCTAAAAATTAAGTAAAACTAGTGTATGAATATAGTAAAAGCTAAAAATAATATTTTAAATTTTTTCATGTTGACACGAATTTTGACACAAAATTTTCCTGTTTTACACCATACGAACACGATTTTGCATGACACGAAAACGAATTATAACACGAATTGCCAGGTTTAGAATTTAGACACTCTTAGTTCAATAAATTTCTTTTTTTTTACTTTGTTTTATTAGCTTTTTTAATAATTATATTATATTTTTAATAAAATTTTAAACTCTTAAGAATTTTTTTACATTTATTTTGTCTTTTAAATACCAACATAATTAGTAATTAAATTAAATCTAGCCACATAACTAGTTAAATAATTGTTCAATTATAATATTGAATAAAATTATAGCATACATTAAAAAAATACTTAATATTATGAATAATTGGTCAATTAATTACCTCAATTTTATATTTATTTTGTTTTTGGTTTGTACATAAATCATAATATAACATTTTTATATTAAATATAATCATACTCGTACATATTAATTAATCAAATATCTTATTAAAAATTTAGAACGTTAAATTAAACAAGTTTTATACACCAATTGACATTATATTATAAATAATAACATTTGATATAATCATATCATATACAATTATACACTAATTGAGTACTAATTTTTTCATGTTCACATTAACATAATAATATTAGATATACACCTATTGATTGAATATTTAATTAAAATGTTAGATAGTAGATATTACTAAATTAATTAGTATAATGCTAGTTATTTAAATATAATTAATAATAATATTAATAAAGTATAAAAAATAAATTTTATTAAAATTACACTTACACAGTAATATTACTCTAATATATTATTAAATTACACTTTAATTTACTATTAGAATTATTTTTTATCCACACTTTAATTTTACATTTAATAGATAATAAATAAATTATTTTTAACAAATACTTAATTCTATCAAAATAATACTTACATACTAAAAGATTATATAATTTATTCTTAAAAGATTATTATAATATAATATACAAATCATTATTATAAGATACCAAATTGATTTATTCATGTATAAGATTATTATAATATAATAATATCAAAAAACAAGAATATTTTCAAATCCACTTCTTCTTATACAACTCAAACTCATTACCAGATTTCTAAATTTTGATTAGAAATCATTTTGAAAACCATCAAACTTTAACAATAGATTTCTTCTTTTACAATTGAAATTATGTTCTAGATTGTCATTTTCTTTAAAATTTTGAGAGAAAAAAAAAACAATATTATCTCCCTATGTAGAAATATGAAATGCATATTCGAAAATAAAGAGCTTATCTCGCATTGTGTTTCCGGGAATGATTTCTTAAAACCCCATCATATTTTTGAAAATGCATTTTAAGAAACCTAAATATTGCCAAAAAAAACGATGCTTTGCAGACATTTTTAATACCAGTTTGGGCATTTTGTCTTCTTCCATGCTATTTGAGTAGGTTACTTTTAGACCTGACAAATCTAAACAAGACACGAGTGACACGACATGAACATGATACGAAAAAATCGTGTACGTGTTTGAAAAATTCGTATTTTATGTTTATCTGTGTCGACACAAATTTAAACATGGCATTTTTTATATTTAGCTTTGTCTGGCACAACTAAACATGCGTAAGACACGAAAACACGTTTAAGAAATCGTGTTACACGAATACACGATTAACACGTACACAATACGAGAAACACATTTAAAGAAAACCGTGTTACATGGATACATGAATATACAAAGAAGTGTAAGACACGGTAACCATGTTGCTTTTAGTGGGAATTAAACCTTGGTCAAAGGCAAAAATATTTAAGTGTTTTACCAAATGAACAATTATAATGTATTGATATAATATGTTATGAAAATTAATTTATTAAAACAAACTAATGCTTTAATAAATATTGCAATAATATAAATTAATCAATTTAATTATGAAATTAAATTAGTTAATTATGGTTAAGATAATAAAATTTTAAAATTTTGAAAATAAAGTATTGAGAACTTAAATTAAGAATTTGAGATACAATTATCAATTTTTTACATATATGATACTATAATATAGAAATATATATATGATATTTTTATTATAATGCATAAAATATAAATATTGTATTATACTAATAGAAGATTGTATAATTAATTATTTTATATCACGGACACTATATCACATGATATTGATAAGAGATTAAGAGTTTATACTTTACAGAATTACATTATTCAGTATACTAAGACATTTTATAGTTTATTGATTTATTCTATATCAATTATTACATTATAGGAAATTAAAATAATATAATACTAACATACAAATTATTATAATAAGAACAAGATATTAATATACTTATTAATAATTTATTGATTTATTTTATATACTTGATATTAAATCATAGTCATATGATGACAATGAATTGATGATATTATATATAACATGAATAGTAAAATTGATGATATTATTCTATGTCAATTATTATATTATAAGAAAATAAAATAACATAATATTAACATACAAATTATTATAATAAGAATAAGATATTAATATACTTATCATTGATTTATTAATTTATTTTATATTTTTGATCTTAGATCATAGTCATATGATGATAATTAAGTGATGATATTATATATAATAAGATTAGGAGACTTGGACTTGCATTGTTAGTGATTTAATATTTGAATGTTTTGTTAAGTTATTTATGTTTATTGACTTAATGTTAACTACTTATGTTTTGTTTGTATGTTTTTGCAATTTTCAATATATATTATGGATTGTATGGATTGAAGATATTATTATTTTGTTATATTTGTTACCTATATTTGAATGTTAATTAATATAAATGTGAATAAATGTAAATATGATTTTTTTATCATTTTTAATTATGTTTTATTTTTAATCGTGTCATCCGTGTCGTGTCAAGTTCGTGTTATTTTATCTAAATCGTATCGTATCGTGTTAATTTCATGTTAACCGTGTCGTGTTGTGTCATATAACACGAATAATTATAACGTGTTAATTGTGCTATGTCACATGTTACACGTAAAAAAAATATATGTCGTGTTCGTGTTTATGATTCAAACACGTTTTATAATTCGTATCATGTCATGACTTGTATCGTATCGTGTCATGACATGAAGACATAGATTGCCAAACCTAGTTGCTTCCATAATAGTATCTTCTTCCTTCTAATTATCAAAACTATATGATTCTTAGGCGTGAATTTTTAATCACTTTGATTAAGACACCATTTCAGACAAATTACCTGACAAGTAGATTTAGACAACTTTTAACATCTAATAAGTTATATCTATTTTTTATTCATCTATTTTTTATTTATTTTTGAAATTCAAGTAAAAGTAGAAAATAAAATAAAAAAATAAATAGCCTTTTAGCCAATTTTAGAAACCCAAGATGCCCAAGTACCCCAACTACTAAAGTGCCCTTTATAAATTAATATAAAGGTGCAACGCTCCTTTCCCAAGCCCAATTCCACATTCTAAAGCCCAAGGCTTTTGATCAATTTATAAAAAATTATAAAGCTAACATATTTAAAAACTTTATCTCTTCTTTTCTTTCTCTACGTGGGATTCTTAATATTTCAGACTACTTAATATTTCAAACTATTTAACATTCTCCCACTAATTTAAAATGTTTACTTAAATCACTATTTCATACGACAAGTGTGAGATCCTCAATTTTCATGTATTCCTCCATGTATGTAAAGTATTCTAAGCTAATATGATTAAATGAACATGAAGTTTAATGTGTGAATAATGTATGCATGATGTGTAGAAGAAACAATGAAGTTGAATGTCAATAAGTCAAATAAATTGTGTTGATATCAGGAAAATAAATGGAATAGGAGAAAAGAAGGAAAATCAGAAATTTGATTGGTTAATTAAACACATGTGGCTTATGCATGAATGGAAGAAGGAAAGGAGGAATTAAATGATGGTCAATGGGTCAAAGGGTCAAGGGAAGAATGCATGGCTGAGATTGAGGATGAGATGAGCATGCATTTAATGGAATGGCATGACTCATCACCCTCACTATCATCACCAACGTCAGCCTTTATCTTCTAGCTCTCCCTCTCGTGCCATATCCAATCTTCCAAGTTTTCCATTCCAAGCTCCTTGCTAAACCACCTTACTCCCTCACCAATTCACTAAGTTCATTTAACGAAAAATAATCCTTGTCGTTAGACTAGGTAATATCCAAAGTTTGATAAAGTGAATCCAAGTATTGGAGGAGATCTCAACAATCGAAATTTTGGTCTCTAGTGAAGGTAAGAGAAGAAGATGATTTGTACAATTTGGTTCATGATAAGGAGTTGTACTGAGCTAGTAAGATATGTGTATGTTGTTTAATTTGAGGTTTGAAATGGTATGATGATTTCAGGTTGAAGAAGTGAAAAGCTAGGGTTAACGCGCCAAGTGATTTCGCGTTTCCGAAGGAATTAAGGTAAGAAATTTATGTAACGGACGTAAGGCGGCTATGTCCGCATGTTTTAATATGATTTTGAACTGCTTTGGGGAGAAATACTAGTTGTCTTTGATAGGAAAAGTGCATTTTCGGACTTGTCTCCTAGTACCAATTAGGCTAGGGGCAACCGACTGCCATAGAGGGAAGTCGACTGCCTAGAGACAACCAAAACGTCGTTTTTCGAAAACCGAGGCAAACTAGTCGACTGCTATGTAAGCCAGTCGACTGCTATTTTTCCAGAAGCATTCTGTTTTAAACCAGTCGACTGCTATATGGACCAGTCGACTGCTATTTACCAAATTGCATTCTGTTTGAAAACCAGTCGACTGCTATATGGACCAGTCGACTGCTATTTCTTAAAAAGCATTCTGTTTGAAAACCAGTCGACTGCTATATGGACCAGGCGACTGACCTTATATATTTTTCGAAAAGAAAATAATTTCGAGAAATAAAGTTATGAAGCAGCAGTCGACTGCCCTATAAGACCAGTCGACTGCCATGTATGAAAAGATGTTTCAAAGCTTATTCAATTTAAACACAAAGGTGTTTTCTGAAAAGAATATTATAAATGTTTTGAGGCTATGGACTGCGTAATGATTATGCATTTCTGATGGCTGAGAGACTCTGATCAAGTCCTCAGTAATATGTATGTTAAGTGAGGAACCCTAGTCCGGTCCTCAAGACCATTAGTGACACCTGACTAGTGTTCACTATGGTATTATTAAGGCAGGAGAGAATCCCTGACCTCTACATGGTATACCAATGTACTAATGCATGATTAGAGTCATATGAGTCATATGAATGGGAATGAACGGTTCATATGATGACTCAATCGCTTAAACATTGTACATAGTCTCCATCTATTTCAAAGTACAAGATGTATGTATGAAGAAGTATATGATGTATGTTTTAAAGTATGTATGAAGTATGATGTTTTAAAGAAAGAAGCATGATGCATGTTTTATTTGTATGCTATATTTTAACGGAAGCATACAAAGTATGATTGCCATGTCATTTTAAATGAATATGCATGGTTACAACAATGCATGAAAAAAGTTTATGATGCATGCTTTATAATGTTTTACATGACATTATAGAGCCAAGTAGGAAAAATATATATAGAGGCATAGTACGCTCTTTTACATACTTTTCTTACTGAGCGTAAACTCATCCTTTTACGATTATTTTTCCTACAGACTACCTGAAGTGAACCACGCTCCTACTAGAGGAGCTTGTGCTTGAAGAATCGAAGTGTACCTTCTCGATACGCTTCCCAGTTAGTATAGAAGGTATACTTATATATTCCTATGTAAGGTTAAATTGTAATTCAGCTACAGTACAATACAAGTAGAATTTATGTACATAAGATGTCGGGGATGTAAGTTAAGATAATGTATGAGATCCTGTGAAAATGGAATGATATTTATATATATCATTTTATGTTTATGGAAATGGAATAAAATTTCATAAGCTATTAAATGATTAGCTTAAGATTAAGGGAAGAACGACACTGGGTAAACTAAATCTAAATAAAGAAAGAAAAAGATAAGTGATAAGATGAAGTGACGGGGACCTCACAGAGTGGTATCAGAGCAGTTTAGATTGAGGTTTAACAGTGTCGAGAAGTTAGAAATAGAGTATATCCCCCAATTGTACTGTACTTGTCTGAATACAAATGTATAGTATAGCTGTTTTTAGTTATACTAAAGAGCTCAATGATGATGATATTTACAGTATGAGCTCACAAAGAAGAGGTACAAGAAGAGGAAGAGGACGGGGTCGTATTGAAGAGCCCCCAGTTCCGTCTCCTTAACCATCTCCACCACACAGCCCGAATACGAGGCTAGCGAAGATGGAAAAGCATATGGAGAACATGGCCACGATGTTTACGCAGTTCATGTCTAATTTCTCGAATGTGGCCACAAGTACCCAAGCAACTGCAACTGTTGTTCCTCCTACGGATGTAACCCCACCAGTTCCAGTTACTGGAAGACGGGATTCTAGAGCTTATTGTAGTGTGGCATTGATTAAGGAATTCAAGAAGTTGGATCCGCCCAAGTTCAAAGGGGAAAGAGATTTGTTGACAGCTGAGAACTGGATGAAAGCTGTCCTAAAATCTTTCGAGTATATGCCCTGCTCCGAAAGGGAGAAAGTAGGCTTGGCTGCCTATCTGCTAATAGATGATGCTGAATATTGGTGGCAAGCCACTCGGACCGTGTTAGAGGCCCGATATAATGAGGTCACGTGGGATAGATTTGTGGAGGCTTTTAATGAAGAGTACATCCCACGCACGGATCGGAATAGATTGAAGATTGAGTTTTTGAGTTTAACTCAAGGTACGATGACGGTGAATCAATATGAATCTAAATTCACCACCTTGAGTAGATTCGATCCAGAGGTCCGAAGAGATGAAGGGCATAAGATCTACAGATTCATCGAGGGATTGAAGTCCCCGATTAGATCTAAGTTGTATCCGATGGATATCACCTCCTCTGGAGAAGCTGTCCGTAAGGCTCAGCTGTGTGAGCAGGACTATGACCTACACCATGCTGATTTCCGAGCCAAGGGTAAAGGCAAGGAACCCATGAAGCGAAAGTCAGATGAGAAAGCTTCGAGCGATAAGTATCCATTTCAGAGGAGTAGACGATTTGAAGGAGTTTCTATAGGTAAGTAAAGTATGAAAAGATGATCTTTAAATTAATTTAATAGTTATATGGAATTATATTGAAGTTGGAGTTATAATGATGATGGTAATGATATAGGTACTCCTAAAGCTACAAGGATCAAGATAAGTGATGAGCGATCCCGAAATCAAGTTGGAAGTACCGCTAGCTCGCAAAAGAGTACGATGCAAAGATGTGAGCAGTGCGGAAAGTTTCATGGATCACAGCCATGTCGCTGGGCGAGTGGCGCTTGCTTTAGATGTGGGGAGAAAGGACACATGATTAGAGATTGTCCTCAGAGAGATCCGAGAATGCCTGACGAATCAGATAAGACCCCTAAACCACAACCTAAAGCCACTGCTGCTGAGAAGGGAAAGAAAGCTGTGACTCAAGGACGAGTGTTTGCTATCGATGAAGAGTCTGCCAATGCCTCGTCCAAAGTGATTAAAGGTATAATTTATCTGTTTGATATGAATGTCATAGCATTGTTTGATCCAGGCTCTACGCATTCTTTTGTGTCTCCTAAGTTTGCTATGAAAATACCTGTTGAGCCTGAGACTTTAGAATACTCATTAAAGATAAGCACACCATTTAGAGAATCACAAGTGACAGAGTTGGTGTATAGAAACTGTGAGCTACGGGTAGGAGAAAGAGAATCTAAGGCTGACCTAATCCTACTAAATATGTACGGGTTTGATGTTATTTTAGGTATGGATTGGTTAGCTAATAATCATGTTTTATTAGATTGTTATGCTAAGAGTGTAACCTTTTCTTCACCCGTTAGCTATGTTGTAAAGTTTGCAAGAAATTAATATGAAACCTGTTTGGTTCTTGATTTGAATTCATATGAAAATAATGAGAAGCATGTATGGTTGTATGAAGGATTCATTGCTTATGTGGAGGACGTAGATCAGAAACGTCCCGGACTCAATGATATTCCTGTAGTCCGAGATTTTCCCGAGGTGTTCCCGGATGATCTTCCAGGACTTCCTCCGGATAGAGAAGTGGAGTTCACTATCGATTTGGTGCCGGGGACTGAGCCTATATCAAGAGCTCCTTATCGGATGGCTTTGGTAGAATTGGAAGAACTTAAGAAGCAGCTTCAGGAGTTGCTAGACAAGGGATTTAGACGACCCAGCGTATCCCCTTAGGGTGCTCCTGTGCTTTTTGTCAAGAAGAAGGACGGTAGTATGAGGTTATGCATTGACTACCGGTGGTTGAATAAAGTGACAATCAAGAATAAGTATCCTCTTCCCAAGATAGACGATCTCTTTGATCAGCTAAAGGGTGCACAAGTCTTCTCCAAGATAGACTTGAGGTCGGGATATCATCAGTTGAAGATCCGAGATGAAGATATCCCTAAGACTGCCTTTAGGACACGGTATGGCCATTATGAATTCTTGGTGATGCCGTTTGGATTAACCAATGCACCTGTGGCATTCATGAATCTGATGAATGATGTGTTTAAGCAGTACATGGACCAGTTTGTCATTGTTTTTATTGATGACATCTTGGTGTACTCGAGGTCATGGGAAGAGCATGAGCAGCATTTGAGGATTGTTTTAGAGACCCTCAGAGATAGAGGACTATACGCCAAGCTAAGTAAATGTAAATTCTGGTTGAATCAAATCTCCTTCTTAGGTCATATGATCAGTAAAGATGGAGTTTCAGTTGATCCATCAAAGATTGAAGCGGTGGTTCAATGGGAAAGACCGAAGACTGTGACGGAGATTAGGAGTTTCTTGGGTTTAGCTGGCTATTATAGGAGGTTTGTAGAGGGTTTCTCGAAGTTAGCTACTCCACTGACGCGCTTGACGCGCAAAGAAGTGAAGTATGAGTGGAATGAAGCCTGTGAGTGTAGCTTCCAAAAGTTGAAGCACAGGCTGACGACTGCACCGATTCTCACCATCCCTAGTGGTTCAGGTGGATTTGCGGTGTATAGTGATGCCTCAGGGCAAGGTTTGGGATGTGTGTTAATGCAGCATGGTAAGGTAGTAGCCTATGGTTCCAGACAATTGAAGGACCATGAGAAGAACTAGCCGACTGACGATTTAGAGCTAGCTGCAGTAGTGTTTGCCCTGAAGATATGGAGGCATTACTTATATGGTGAGAAATTTCAGATTTTTACGGATCACAAAAGTCTGAAATACTTGTTTTCTCAGAAGGAATTAAACATGAGGCAAAGAAGGTGGCTAGAGCTACTGAAGGATTACGATTGTGAGATCTTGTACCACCCGGGGAAAGCCAATGTGGTGGCGGATGCTCTGAGCCGGAAGCATGTAAGTATGGTAGCCTATATGATGATCAAAGAATATGAATTGATTGAGCAGTTTGCAAGCCTCAATCTTAATGTTATGCCTCATGAGCATATTGGAATGATGGCTAGTTTGAGGATTGAGCCGGATTTAATGGATAGGATCCTAAGTGCTCAAAAGGAAGATAATAGATGCATTGAGGTTATGAATCAGATACAGTCAAGTATGACCTCAGAGTTCAGTCTTGGTAGTGATAAGATTTTGAGGTTCAGGAATCGTATATGTGTTCCTAATGATGACGAATTGAAGAAGATGATCTTGATTGAAGCACATGCCACTAAGTACACGTTACACCCAGGAAGTACGAAGATGTATCACAATCTTCGCAAGGTGTACTGGTGGAAGGGCATGAAGAGAGACATAGCAGATTTTGTAGCAAAATGTCTCACATGTCAACAGGTCAAGGTAGAGCACCAAAAGCCAGCAGGATTACTGCACCCTCTGCCTATACTTATGTGGAAGTGGGAACACATTACAATGGATTTCATTATGGGATTGCCCAGAACCAAGAGAAATCATGATGGTATTTGGGTGATTGTTGATAGATTGACGAAATCAGCTCACTTCCTACCTATGAAGTCAACTGATACACTCAATGCTTTGGCAGATATGTATGTAAAAGATGTCGTAAGACTACACGGTGTTCCAGTGAGCATCACTTCTGATAGAGATTCCAGGTTTACTTCCCATTTCTGGGAGCATTTTCAGGAAGCCATGGGATCTAAGTTAAATTTTAGCACAGCTTTTCATCCGCAGACTGATGGACAGTCCGAGCGCACGATTCAGACGCTCGAGGATATGTTGAGAGCTTGTGCTATGGACTTTAGAGGCTCCTGGGATGACCATCTGCCATTGGCTGAGTTTGCATACAATAATAGTTATCATGCAAGCATCGGGATGGCACCATATGAAGCTTTGTATGGAAGAAGGTGTCGATCTCCAATTGGGTGGGAAGAAGTGGGCGAACGTAAGTTATTAGCTCCAGATCTAGTCGAGCAAGCCTCAGAAGATGTTAAGTTGATTTATCAGAGGCTTAAGACAGCTCAAAGTAGACAAAAGAGCTATGCAGATGCTCGAAGGAGGCCACTTGAATTCATGGTTGGAGATTTTGTGTTCTTGAAAGTTTCTCCATCCAAGGGAATCATGAGTTTTGGCCGACGAGGTAAGTTGAGTCCTCGTTACATCGGTCCATTTGAGGTCTTAGATCGGATAGGCGATGTTGCCTATAGATTAGCATTGCCTCCGGAGCTATCGGGAGTGCATAATGTGTTTCATGTATCGATGCTTCGGAAGTATAATCCGAATCCGTCTCATGTCATTGAGTATGAACCCTTGGAGATAAGGGAAGATATGAGTTATGTAGAGAGGCCGATTCGGATTTTGGACAGAAAAGAGAAAGTTTTGAGGTCTAAGACGATCCCCTTAGTGAAAGTTCTCTGGCAATACCATACGATGGAAGAAGCTACATGGGAGCTAGAGAGCTTAATGAAGGAAAAGTATCCAGAATTATTTACATGACAAGCTAAGGCAAATTTGGAGGACCAAATTTTCTAAGGAGGGGAGGATGTGAGATCCTCAATTTCCATGTATTCCTCCATGTATGTAAAGTATTCTAAGCTAATATGATTAAATGAACATGAAGTTTAAGGTGTGAATAATGTATGCATGATGTGTAGAAGAAACAATGAAGTTGAATGTCAATAAGTCAAATAAATTGTGTTGATATCAAGAAAATAAATGGAATAGGAGAAAAGAAGGAAAATCAGAAATTTGATTGGTTAATTAAACACATGTGGCTTATGCATGAATGGAAGAAGGAAAGGAGGAATTAAATGATGGTCAATGGGTCAAAGGGTCAAGGGAAGAATGCATGGCTGAGATTGAGGATGAGATGAGCATGCATTTAATGGAATGGCATGACTCATCACCTTCGCTATCATCACCAACGTCAGCCTCTATCTTCCAGCTCTCCCTCTCGTGCCATATCCAATCTTCCAAGTTTTCCATTCCAAGCTCCTTGCTAAACCACCTTACTCCCTCACCAATTCACTAAGTTAATTTAACGAAAAATAATCCTTGTCGTTAGACTAGGTGATATCCAAAGTTTGATAAAATGAATCCAAGTATTGGAGGAGATCTCAACAATCGAAATTTTGGTCTCTAGTGAAGGTAAGAGAAGAAGATGATTTGTACAATTTGGTTCATGATAAGGAGTTGTACTGAGCTAGTAAGACATGTGTATGTTGTTTAATTTGAGGTTTGAAATGGTATGATGATTTCAGGTTGAAGAAGTGAAAAGCTAGGGTTAACGCGCCAAGTGATTTTGCGTTTCTGAAGGAATTAAGGTAAGAAATTTATGTAACGGACGTAAGGCGGCTATGTCCGCATGTTTTAATATGATTTTGAACTGCTTTGGGGAGAAATACTAGTTGTCTTTGGCAGGAAAAGTGCATTTTCGGACTTGTCTCCTAGTACCAATTAGGCTAGGGGCAGCCAACTGCTATAGAGGGAAGTCGACTGCCTAGAGACAACCAAAACGTCGTTTTTCGAAAACCGAGGCAAACCAGTCGACTGCTATGTAAGCCAGTCAACTGCTATTTTTCCAGAAGCATTCTGTTTCAAACCAGTCGACTGCTATATGGACCAGTCGACTGCTATTTCTTAAGAAGCATTCTGTTTGAAAATCAGTCGACTGCTATATGGACCAGTCGACTGCCCTTATATATTTTTCGAAAAGAAAATAATTTCGAGAAATAAAGTTATGAAGCAGCAGTCGACTGCCCTATAAGACCAGTCGACTGCCATGTATGAAAAGATGTTTCAAAGCTTATTCAATTTAAACACAAAGGTGTTTTCTGAAAAGAATATTATAAATGTTTTGAGGCTATGGACTGCGTAATGATTATGCATTTCTGATGGCTGAGAGACTCTGATCAAGTCCTCAGTAATATGTATGTTAATTGAGGAACCCTAGTCCGGTCCTCAAGACCATTAGTGACACCTGACTAGTGTTCACTATGGTATTATTAAGGCAGGAGAGAATCCCTGACCTCTACATGGTATACCAATGTACTAATGCATGATTAGAGTCATATGAGTCATATGAATGGGAATGAACGGTTCATATGACAACTCAATCGCTTAAACATTGTACATAGTCTCCATCTATTTCAAAGTACAAGATGTATGTATGAAGAAGTATATGATGTATGTTTTAAAGTATGTATGAAGTATGATGTTTTAAAGAAAGAAGCATGATGCATGTTTTATTTGTATGCTATATTTTAACGGAAGCATACAAAGTACGATTGCCATGTCATTTTAAATGAATATGCATGGTTACAATAATGCATGAAAAAAGTTTATGATGCATGCTTTATAATGTTTTACATGACATTATAGAGCCAAGTAGGAAAAATACATATAGAGGCATAGTACGCTCTTTTACATACTTTTCTTACTGAGCGTAAACTCACCCTTTTACGATTATTTTTCCTACAGACTACCTGAAGTGAACCACGCTCCGACTAGAGGACCTTGTGCTTGAAGAATCGAAGTGTACCTTCTCGATACGCTTCCCAGTTAGTATAGAAGGTATACTTATATATTCCTATGTAAGGTTAAATTGTAATTCAGCTACAGTACAGTACAAGTAGAATTTATGTATATAAGATGTCGGGGATGTAAGTTAAGATGATGTATGAGATCCTGTGGAAATGGAATGATATTTATATATATCATTTTATGTTTATGGAAATGGAATAAAATTTCATAAGCTATTAAATGATTAGCTTAAGATTAAGGGAAGAACGACACTGGGTAAACTAAATCTAAATAAAGAAAGAAAAAGATAAGTGATAAGATGAAGTGACGGGGACGTCACAACAAGTAATATACTTGAAGGAGGTATATTTTGTTTTAGACCTTCTATTAGTGTTCATATTTTAATATCTAACGAAGTTAATGGTGCTCGAAGACTAAACTATAACTCTTAGTGTTATATTTAATAATATGACACATATAAGACTTGTCTTGCTTGTTTAAAGAGGTTTACTGCCTTAGTAGCACTATTATGGTCATATGCTCATCTTGGTAATCATAATCATTTTACAAAAAAATCCATTAGTTTCTTATTTGAAGCGGCACTACTTTTATAATCGCTTAGATGGAGTTCTTTATGCCCCTATGGCTATGCACATTTTGTTGAAACTCTATTAACAATAAAACTCATCATTCAAGAATCACAATAGACAGCACTTGACTAAGTAGGTATATGAATGGGAACTAAGTGCTAAGCAAGCATAAGCAGTAACTTGTTATTACCCATTGAACTTTAAGTTCAAAGGTTACTAAACTAAAGTGGGTTTCCATTATTGATGCCTATTTTACGAATTTAGGTCTCATTCCAATTAACATTCTCTTTATCACATCTCTTGGTAATGCTTTAGTAAAAAGATAAGCTAAATTATATGTAGAATCTACATACACTATTAGCTTTAAATTGACATATATATTTTGAAATGACAGAAACTTAAGTAATCTTAAATGTTTGATTCATATTATAAATTTGCTCTATCAATTATGATTTTCACAAATCATATTAAGTGCTTTTATCAAATATAAAACCATGATTTAATTGATTATCTTTATTGGCTTTAATCAATTTAGAAAACATTTTTATTTATTCGTTTAAGTAATTTTCTTATAGAATTATTGAATATATTTTAAGAAAATTACTTGATAAATTTTTGGACTCAAATTCATGTTTTCAAAGTCATGCCATATTTAAAAATACTCAAATTTGGCTTTAGAATGTTTTTAATGCCTAAAAACCCAGAACAAGTAGATGAATAATGCCTGAAAGGATGGATCCCTTAATAGGTAGATGAATAGTGCCTCTGAAGGGATGGATCCCCAAAGGGATCGATCCCTTGAGAGAAGGGATCGATCCCCAAAGGCTAACTTTTCCGTTATAGATATTGCTATATGCCCTAAAAATTGTAGCCTTTCTATTACAGTGCATGGAAATGACTTGCATAGGTTGTGACCATAATTTATATCAAGTAAATATTTTCTACCATGATGCCTTCTTGCATGCTAAAGCCAATGCAATAAACTCAAATTCCATGGTAGAATGTGAGGTGCAAATTTGTTTCTTTAAGGCCCAACTTATGCCACCTCCTCTAAGAGTAAAAATCCAACCTAATGTGAATTTCTTTTCTATTTCACTAGTAATCCAACTTGCATCTAGATAGCTTTCTAAAACAGTCGGATAATCTAAGTAAAACAAACAAGTTCTTTTGTTTTCTTCAAATAGCCAAAAATTCTTCCAATGACTTTCCAATGATCATTACTTGTTTTGCTCATATATTTTGATATTTTGCATTTGGCAAAAGCTATATCTTGCCTAGTGCAATGCATTACATATGTTAGACTTTCAATTGCACTTGCATACTCTAATTGAGTAATAATCTGACCAACATTTTCTGTTAATTTCATACTTATATTGTATGGAGTGGAAACTTCCTTTATATTAAGATGGAATTTATTCAACATCTTTTCCATGTAATATGATTGGTTAAGTGGAAAATCATTGTTATGTCTCTTTGCTTTAATTCTCAAAATGTTATCTACTTCATTTAAATCTTTCATTTTAAAGATTAAATATAAATACCTTTTGGTCTCATTTACACCAAACATGTTGGTACCAAATATCAATATGTCATCAACATATACATATTATTGCTTCATAATCCTTAGCAAACTTTAAGCATATGCATTTATCTGTATCATTATGCTTACAACTATTTGCTAAAACGTGTGCATTGAATTTCTTGTGCCATTGATTAGGAGCCTATTTTAGCACATGTAGTGACTTAACTAATTTGCACACTTTCTTTTCATTTCCAAGAATTACAAAGCCTTCTAGTTGCTCCTTATATACTTCCTCAATTAAGTTACCATTCAAAAATTCTATCTTAACATCCATTTGATTCACATATAATGTAACATCTGATTTTACCCTACTGTAGACCTTAATCTCATAAAATGGATATTGGAAATTAAATAAATAAAGAGTATTGATTTCGATTTAGTTGAAAAGCTCCTTAAGTTGAGTAGTAAATGGAGCAATTATGGTGAAATAATGTATGGGCGAGTATACAAAATAGCTCGCCAACGATTTAGCAAGGAAGGATGTTCGCCAATGGGCGAACAGATCACCAATGGTGATGGCGAATTGGTTGGTGTCAAGGGCGAAAAGGTGTGTTCACCAACGTGTGAGGTGAATCAAAACAAGGTTGGCGAGTTGAGCATACCTGGTGATCGCCTAATTGGGCGAGAGCTTGTGATCGCCATAGAGAGGGGCAAAGAATAGCTTAGTTGGTGAGAAGGCAACTGCCATTCGCTAAGTCTCAATGTAATTGTAAAGAAAAAAGAGAATTTCTTTTAATTGCCAAGATAAAGCTGGCAACTGAATGGCTGGCGAACTGGTGTAGTGTGGCGAGCAGACGAGGTGGAGACCGGGAATCAGCTTGTGTGGATAAAGGAAAATGGTTTCAAAACAATTAGCAGCCAAGATTGACTTTGTGAGATATACGGTCGAGGACAATAAATGAGGAAAAGTTAAAGTCAATAAGGGAATTAGCCTTATTGGTTAAGGAAGTAAACAAAGTCTGCAGCAGAAGAAAAAGAGTGTGAAAGGGAGACTTTCACGCCACTTGTGCTTCAGTTTTCTTCATGCATTAAAGGAGTGATGGACGTGAAATGATGAAAGAAGCAGATAAGGGACAGGCGGTAGCTAGTGATTGGTTGAGCAGGGTTATATAAGAAGAAACACTTGAGGCAAATCTGTTTAGCAAACTTCATTTTCCTTACGAGGGTTATGCAATTGCAAGGTTCTATTCCTCCCATTTCTGCTATGGTTGATCTAATAAGCTTCACTCTTAAGCTGGCTAAACAAGCAAAACAGCTTGCAAACCTTTCCTTCTTAGTTGGTTGAGCTAAAAGAATAAGCAAAGGAGGCCAACGTGAGACAGAAAACAACTTGTTCAGGAAGTGCAATTGGTTGAGGTGAGTTTCATATTTCTGAGGTTTTCTTGATGCTCAATGATAGATTTCTATGTTTTATGCAGTAATAAACATAGATACAGTCTTGTTTTTAGTTAGATCTTTGGAGAATATGGAAACAAAGAAAATAATGGAATAAGTGACGACAATGGCGACTATGTTGATCGCCCGTGTTGAAAGTTTGTAATCGCCAATGAGGCGAGTAGGAAATGATGAACTCGCCAATGTTGTTATTCATGTGGGCTAGGTCGCCCAACGGTAGTTTAGTTCATGGGTGAGCTCACAAAACCACGGTGAGTAATGGTGGGCGAGATACCACGTGGTAGCCATATAGTGAATGGCGAGCTTGTCTGGGCGAACTAGTGAAGCTCTATTTGGGCGAGTAGTGATTCGATTTATTTTAATTTCGCCCAAGTAATGAAAAATTATATATATTATATAAAGAAAATATTAACGGAATTTATATAATTTGCATCCGATAATTGGGAATAGCTATGGGCGAACAGAGAGCAGGGCGAAGCAAGGCTTCGTTTCTAACAGGTAAGGGAGATGTGTGTGAAGATAATGCATGTCCTGTGGAGTAAACAATATGAAAATATTACTAAATGTTTTGTTTTCTGACATGCATTATTTGATTAAGTGTTTTGGGTCTCGGGCGAGCTAAAAGCTGACCCCTATATTATTTTCTAGACGAAATTAGTTAAAGGCGAGCGAGCTAATGAGGGCCAGCCCTTGTGTTTGTTTTGTTTTAGGGCGAAAAACTCTTGATTTAATAAAGGGCGGGCGAGCCATTTGGGCGAACCCTTTTTCATTTTATTTGGGGCGGACGACCCCTAAGTTGAGAAAGTTGTTGGCAAGCCATTGAAGGCGAGCCGGTTTTACTTAATGTTTTAAAAAAAAAAAGAATTGGCGGACGACTATATGATAACCCGTTTTGGAGTGACCATGGCGAAGAGATTTTCGATGGTATTTTTCTTGAGGAAAAATTAGCCATTTTAACATTTTAAAAATAGAAATATGAAACCTTTGGCGAGTTGATTACTAAACGAGCCACTGAGGGCGAGCCGGTTTTGTTTTCATTATGTTTTTGGGCGAGTTGACCAATGGGTGAGTTGACCATGGGCGAACTAGCAATGGCGAGTCAGTTTAACCCGTGTCTTTCTCACACGGAATTCAGTGAGATTGCGGGCTGTTTTAAAACCTTTTTGGAAAGAAAGCGATGACATTATGAAATGATTCCTTAAAGGTTTTTCATGTGATATAAATTGATTTTGAGACGTTAGGCCTCTAGTTCATGCATTACTGTTGCGTGACCCGCCTGGGGCGATGGCTCGGTCGATGGACCAATGAGTGCACCTCAGGGCGTCACAGGGCTGATGGACTCGCCAAGTCATCAGCGATCTCGAGGTCACTTGGCAAGTGGACCCGAGGACCACCTATAGATTATGGCCATAGATCTGAGATAGCCGTGAGGGGCAATGGCCTACGGGTGCACCCCAATAGCGGCAGATTCCGTTCTCGCAAGGGGGAGGGGGAACGATGATAGCATGATTTATTTGTTGCCTAGTCTCAACTTACCAATTTCTATTTACTGTAAGGATTTATTGAAATCCTATATATAGTGTTTACTATGTATCCACTGTTCTTTTCTACTGGGTTATTATTAAGAAAAGAATAAATGAGTTGTGATATATAGTTTTGCTTTATTTAAAGCAGCATATGTTTCCTTTACTGAGCGTATTTAACTCCACAGATAAGAAGTACACGGAGTTGAGAGAATTAGCTCTCGGATGAGTATAGCTATGCTTAAAGCACTGAGGCATGGCACGTTAAATGTGACAGGTACAGTCTCTTCTCTTTTACATTTCAGACATATATATACAGTACTACCTTAGTGAAATAAAAGTTAATAGGGGATGTCAGATTAAAGGAATAATGAAAAAAAATTTCATATTCCATAATTAATAGATAAATGGATATCATTTATCACTGTTACTGTTGAATGTTAATGGCATCGTAGACAGCCCAACCGGTAAAGCTGTATGGAAATACGTGAAAAATGTGATAATGAGATGTTACAGATTTAATGGTATCAGAGCTCGGGTTGGTCTGATGTCTGTTGATGCCTTTAGCATGGAAAGTGTTGAGAAAGGTTAACATCCCCTGTAGTACTGTATAGTCTGAATGTATAGAGGAGTCAAATGACTGTGAATTGAGTTAAGTGGTGAAATATGGTGAAAGTTGATGAATTATGGGTTACAAATAGAAATAGTAATCCGAAAATTTTGCATGAAATAGGCGATCTTATCATCATAATGTTGGGTCGATTCGATAAGGTGCAGTGAGGAACTCGGTGAGGGCCCCACCAGGACTTCTCTGTCCATATCGAACTAAGATCCTGAAATGATGATGTTGAGACAAAAAGGGATAATATTAACATATAAGCTCTAAGATCGCGTGTTTGGAGTTATACTGATGAGAGAGAATTAAAGGGGAATTTATGAATAAACCCTATATTGACATGTTTTCTTTCAAAGTCATAAGTGATTGGATGGATTTAAAGTACAAATTGATGGTGAAATAATATGTGGTGGTGTAAAGGATGATCTTTACTGCGGACCCCACTGATATATTGATAAGTAAGGCGACCCAGAGTACAAGCTATGAGAGGTCGCGAGATAGTCATCCCTGTTGTGGATTTGGGGTCTGAATTTAAAGTGAATTGTGTGAGAAATGATGTAAACTGGTTATATATATACTCCTTATGTTTTAGGAGAATGGATGTAACTTGACATTTGAGGAAGTCAAGTGTTTGAGTCTGTGGATGAGAGAGAAAACTTTGAAATGGGCGAACTCGAGCACGGTTGGAAGGACCGGGCATCGAGGTGATCGCCAAAGAGGACAGTATGGATGAGTATCGATGTCACAGCAATCGTTGTCGATGGGCCTAAAAAGGGGATTGCCATGGCCGGTTGGGCTGGTCCGTTACGATATCCATAGAACCGTGATATTATGAGAATTATGAGAAATACTCGATGGGCGAGAACTACATTGGGATAGCTCGCCAATGGACGTGCAAATGCATAATCGCCAATGATGTGGGCGAGTTAGATGATGGCAAGAACTTAAATGAGTCCGCTAATATAACATGAATTACTAAAGTGGGCGAGAATCCTGATCGTCCAAAGAGTATGGTGAGTAATCTGATTAACAATATGACATGAGTCAAAGCAATGTGGCGAATAGAACAAAAGCTGTAATCGCCAAGAAAATGAAAGGTCTCGTAGTTGCCAAAATTATAAAGTTGGCATCGAGATTTAGTTGACAAGCTTAGAGGTTGGTGAATTGAAATAGGAATCTGTTTGTAAGCTCTTACCAGTGAATCAATAGAGCTTGAGAAATTACTTAAGAGATTGATGAGTAAAGAATTAAACTTGTTTGATATAACCGTTGAAAACGAAAATTATATCATTTTGAAAACAACGGGATTAGTACTCTCTACAGTTGCTTCTAGGTTCCGGAACAAGTATGGTATTCTAAAATACCTATCATATTCTATCTGGATCCCTAGCCGACTGTAGTATCCTTCCTATTTATGTGCCTAGAGCCAACTAGGATGATTTTAAAAAGAATAAACATGTATATTGATATATATATATTAGAGACGTGAGGTCTCAACTGATTAAGTGGACATTAAAATTGTCTGAATAAAAGATTTTACTACTTAAGTGAGGTTAAAGGGTGCTTATTGGAGTATAAAATTATAAAATTGACCCAAATGTCATAGATGGGTTGTTGAGTAGTGTGTGGAATTCACTACCTTACTGATGTGATATATATACTTATGAGAAAGTGGAAGAGAATGGGTATGTATGAATATAGTATTTGAAATGGTTACGAGATAGTAATAGTAAAGTACTATATTAAGTGAGAAATTAATTGTGGTGATGAATGTAAAGGAATGAAATTGCCTTGAGAAGACAAGTCATATGATGACTAGGGAACACAAGTTATGAGGTAGTTCCCAAGCATACGAATAAATGTGATATCCTCTTATCATTATGTAGTTATGGCTGGAATTAATGATAAGACAGAATTAAAAAAAATAAAATTGTCATACTCAGAGGAGCAGATACAAGAAGTACTGCAAATCCTGAAAAAGGATATACATATGTGTATATATGTACATATTGGGAATGTGAAATTGTATAAATAAAGTGGTGATGAAATCTGAATGATATTAAATTTAAATTCCAGAAATTGGTATAAGGAAAAGTATATTCTCCAAGTAGTAACATTACATGTACTAGGAGAATAAGAGATAGAATGATCACTTAAGGTAAGAGAAGTGATCGAGGAAAAAATGATTACCTGAAACGTAATCGGTGGCTAATATTAAGGTCTGTAAAAGAAAAGCAGTTCTAGTTTAATCATGAAACAATCACTGTGAGGTGGTGAAGAATCCGAAAGAACCATGATATTATAGAAGTAATTATGGATTGAGTAATTAAATTATTTCACTTTTTCATCATCAGGTTTCGGGATGTAATAAGTGCCTTAGTCGATATATATTGGTGAAACAGAGAGGATGTATGTGATGTTCCAGTGAGTGGGTACTTGTGATAGGGATCCCTGATTCGCCGTATGCTTTGAGAGAATAGCAAGAGGCTTTGGGATTCCAAATTTTTACTGTTAGCACCGCCTCAGATTGATATAGATATCCGAGCGCATTGTGTGGACGCTCCGGGATATATTGAGAGTGAGTGCGTGGTATTTTAGAGACTACTGGGACAATTACATACGAATAATTAAAATTATCTACATGATAGTCACCAAAATTATTATCGACTTAGCACCAAATGAGATGATAAGTGATAAATAGTATAGATAAGTTACTAACTCTCAAGGATGATAAAAGACTTGAGGGAGTGTAAATTGGTTTTGAGAAAAGATGCCCGAGATTCTTTAGGACTTTGAGAAAATTCGGGATGGGCGACCCACGAGTGGGTGATCGCTCAACATCAGATAACATGTTGTGAGATGTGGGCAAACTAGGTGGTCGCCAACCCACTTGAGAGAATAATCCTAGAGCGTGGAAGAGCGCCAAAGGGATGATTATTGATAGCCTAAAGAGACGGGCAATACTCTTAGAGACAATGAGGAATATAAAAAGATATTCGTGGTCTCATATTGGAGACGAGATTAAATAAGAGTTGAAAAAGTGATAAGGAAGAAAAATACCTATATTAAAGGTACTTTCTATACTCAGTGAAAAATAGAAAAGAGTAAAATGTTATCTGGATAGTTGTGGATATATTGAGTAAGTCTGCTCATTCCTTAACTATGGAATTTGTTGAGCTAATTAATGCCTTGGCCGGATAATATGTCAGGGAAATGATGTGGTTTACAATATTCCAGTGAGCATTATTGATGATAGGGAGTCCCGCTTCATATCTCAGTGTTGAGAGAGATTACGGGAAGCTATGGGATCTCGATTGAGTTTCGCACCGCAGTTTATCCACAGACTGAGAGACAGTCCGAGCGTATGAGATGGACGCTCGAGGATATGGTGTGAGTGTGTGCGATTGATTTTATAGGCTCCTGGGATAATCCTCTACCCTGGCAGAGTTTGTTGATAATAAGGGCCACAAGAGAGTATAGGCATAACATTTGAAAGAAGTTATTTAACAGACAATATAATCCACGATAGCATATGAAATGGGAGACCGAAAATTATTTTCGACTTTGTCGAACAGACTTCTTGAGATATACAAGAGGTTATGTATATTAAGGTCTCACCATTGGGATGCATAATGAGAGGGAAATTGAGTTCCCGATGCATTGGATCGTTGGAGATCTTAGATCATGTGAAAGATGTGCACTACTTCCCGTGTTGTCAGGAGTGCACAATGTGTTCCATGTTTCAATAATGAGAAAGTACTATCCATATCCTTCTCACGTGATTCGAGATGAGTCCTAGAGATTAGAGAGGACATGAATTACGTTGAGAAATTGGTACGGATTTTGGATAGGAAAGATAAATTGCAGTGATAAAGTGCTGTGACCTAAGATCATGTTATGGCTAAGGTGCTTTGATGGTATAATATTAAGGATAAGGCTACTTGAAAATTTAAAAGCCTTATGCATAAGAAGTATCCAGAGTTTCTTCACTGATAGGTCTGGTTGAAATTTGGAGGACCAAATTTCTTAAGGTGGGGAGAAAATGTAAGATCTGATTTTACCCTACTGTAGACCTTAATCTCATAAAATGGATATTGGAAATTAAATAAATAAAGAGTATTGATTTCCATTTAGTTGAAAAGCTCCTTAAGTTGAGTAGTAAACGGAGCAATTACGGTGAAATAATGTATGGGCGAGTATACAAAATAGCTCGCCAACGATTTAGCAAGGAAGGATGTTCGCCAATGGGCGAACAGATCGCCAATGGTGATGGCGAATTGGTTGGTGTCAAGGGCGAAAAGGTGTGTTCGCCAACGTGTGAGGTGAATCAAAACAAGGTTGGCGAGTTGAGCATACCTGGTGATCGCCTAATTGGGCGAGACCTTGTGATTGCCATAGAGAGGGGCAAAGAATAGCTTAGTTGGCGAGAAGGCAACTGCCATTCGCTAAGTCTCAATGTAATTGTAAAGAAAAAAGAGAATTTCTTTTAATTGCCAAGATAAAGCTGGCAACTGAATGGCTGGCGAACTGGTGTAGTGTGGCAAGCAAACGAGGTGGAGACCGGGAATCAGCTTGTGTGGACAAAGGAAAATGGTTTCAAAACAATTAGCAGCCAAGATTGACTTTGTGAGATATACGGTCGAGGACAATAAATGAGGAAAAGTTAAAGTCAATAAGGGAATTAGCCTTATTGGTTAAGGAAGTAAACAAAGTCTGCAGCAGAAGAAAAAGAGCGTGAAAGGGAGACTTTCACGCCACTTGTGCTTCAGTTTTCTTCATGCATTAAAGGAGTGATGGACGTGAAATGATGAAAGAAGCAGATAAGGGACAGGCGGTAGCTAGTGATTGGTTGAGCAGGGTTATATAAGAAGAAACACTTGAGGCAAATCTGTTTAGCAAACTTCATTTTCCTTGCGAGGGTTATGCAATTGCAAGGTTCTGTTCCTTCCATTTCTGCTATGGTTGATCTAATAAGCTTCACCCTTAAGCTGGCTAAACAAGCAAAACAGCTTGCAAACCTTTCCTTCTTAGTTGATTGAGCTAAAAGAATAAGCAAAGGAGGCCAACGTGAGACAGAAACAACCTGTTCAGGAAGTGCAATTGGTTGAGGTGAGTTTCATATTTCTGAGGTTTTCTTGATGCTCAATGATAGATTTCTATGTTTTATGCAGTAATAAACATAGATACAGTCTTGTTTTTAGTTAGATCTTTGGAGAATATGGAAACAAAGAAAATAATGGAATAAGTGACGACAATGGCGACTATGTTGATCGCCCATGTTGAAAGTTTGTAATCGCCAATGAGGCGAGTAGGAAATGATGAACTCGCCAATGTTGTTATTCATGTGGGCTAGGTCACCCAACGGTAGTTTAGTTCATGGGTGAGCTCACAAAACCACGGTGAGTAATGGCGGGCGAGATACCACGTGGTAGCCATATAGTGAATGGCGAGCTTGTCTAGGCGAACTAATGAAGCTCTATTTGGGCGAGTAGTGATTCGATTTATTTTAATTTCGCCCAAGTAATGGAAAATTATATATATTATATAAAGAAAATATTAACGGAATTTATATAATTTGCAGCTGATAATTGGGAATAGCTGTGGGCGAACAGAGAGCAGGGCGAAGCAAGGCTTCGTTTCTAACAGGTAAGGGAGATGTGTGTGAAGAGAATGCATGTCCTGTGGAGTAAACAATATGAAAATATTACTAAATGTTTTGTTTTCTGACATGCATTATTTGATTAAGTGTTTTGGGTCTCGGGCGAGCTAAAAGCTGACCCCTATATTATTTTCTGGACGAAATTGGTTAAAGGCGGGCGAGCTAATGAGGGCAAGCCCTTGTGTTTGTTTTGTTTTAGGGCGAAAAACTCTTGATTTAATAAAGGGCGGGCGAGCCATTTGGGCGAACCCTTTTTCATTTTATTTGGGGCGGACGACTTCTAAGTTGAGAAAGTTGTTGGCAAGCCATTGAAGGCAAGCCAGTTTTACTTAATGTTTTAAAAGAAAGAATTGGCGGACGACTATATGATAACCCGTTTTGGAGTGACCATGGCGAAGAGATTTTCGGTAGTATTTTTCTTGAGGAAAAATTAGCAATTTTAACATTTTAAAAATGAAAAATATAAATTCTTGGTATTGGCGGGCGAGCCAAATCTCTTATAAAAATGGGGCGGGCGACCCCTTTTGTTATGAAAGCTATGGGTGAGCCAAATGGGCGAGCTGACCATGGCGAATAGGTTTCACGTTTCCAAGGTTTCTAAATTGAAAAATAAACTAATTTTATAATCTTTGAAAATAAAAAAAATAGAAATATGAAACCTTTGGCGAGTTGATTACTGGGCGAGCCACTGAGAGCGAGCCGGTTTTGTTTTCATTATGTTTTTGGGCGAGTTGACCAATGGGTGAGTTGACCATGGGCGAACTAGCAATGGCGAGTCAGTTTAACCCGTGTCTTTCTCACACGGAATTCAGTGAGATTGCGGGCTGTTTTAAAACCTTTTTGGAAAGAAAGCGATGACATTATGAAATGATTCCTTAAAGGTTTTTCATGTGATATAAATTGATTTTGAGACGTTAGGCCTCTAGTTCATGCATTACTGTTGCGTGACCCGCCTGGGGCGATGGCTCGGTCGATGGACCAATGAGTGCACCTCAGGGCGTCACAGGGCTGATGGACTCGCCAAGTCATCAGCGGTCTCGAGGTCACTTGGCAAGTGGACCCGAGGACCACCTATAGATTATGGCCATAGATCTGAGATAGCCGTGAGGGGCGATGGCCTACGGGTGCACCCCAATAACGGCAGATTCCGTTCTCGCAAGGGGGAGGGGGAACGATGATAGCATGATTTATTTGTTGCCTAGTCTCAACTTACCAATTTCTATTTACTGTAAGGATTTATTGAAATCCTATATATAGTGTTTACTATGTATCCACTGTTCTTTTCTACTGGGTTATTGTTAAGAAAAGAATAAATGAGTTGTGATATATAGTTTTGCTTTATTTAAAGCAGCATATGTTTCCTTTACTGAGCGTACGAATCGCTCACCCCTTTGTTTTTTTAACTCCACAGATAAGAAGTACACGGAGTTGAGAGAATTAGCTCTCGGATGAGTATAGCTATGCTTAAAGCACTGAGGCATGGCACGTTAAATGTGACAGGTACAGTCTCTTCTCTTTTACATTTCAGACATATGTATACAGTACTACCTTAGTGAAATAAAGGTTAATAGGGATGTCAGATTAAAGGAATAATGAAAAGAAATTTCATATTCCATAATTAATAGATAAATGGATATCATTTATCACTGTTACTGTTGAATGTTAATGGCATCGCAGACAGCCCAACCGGTAAAGTTGTATGGAAATACATGAAAAATGTAGTAACGGGATGTTACATATAATTTATAAATTGAAGCCAAAGCTAAGAGAATTCAAATGGACATTATTCTTGCCATAGCTTTATATGTGTCAAACTCAAAATAATATATGCCTTCTTTTTGAATAAAACCTTTGACTGCTAGACATGCCATAAAGGTTTATAGAGAACCATCCATATTATATTTCCTTTTGAATAACCAACCTATTCATTTTGACCTAGGGGGCAAATCAACTAAAGAATGTGTTTTTGGATATTATTGAGTTCATTTCATCATTTACATCTTCTTTTTAGAAAACTGCATCTCTTTAAGCCATTGCTTCCTTAAAGGTTTTAGGATCAACTTCCACATTTAGTACATGGATATTTTTTAAATAACATTTTCTTTGTTTACTTCAACTAGGAAGACATCAGATTGTGAAAAAATAAAATCTAGATTAAAAGGTTTCTCTTTCATGGTTCTATTACTTCTTCGTTCAATTGAACCATCACTTGTCTTTCCTAATTCATTGAATCGGCCTTAGTCGAACCATCATTTAGAGAATCATGGATGAACTTATTTTCAAAGAACTCAACATTTATTGATATAACTATGACATTAGATTCTAAGTTGAGTAACCTATAAGCTTTGGAATTTTCTGCATATCCAACAAATACACTTCACGAGCTTCTAGATCCCAGTTTCATTCTTTGTTTATAAAAGATAAAAACAAAACATTTGAACTGTTGACACAGCCAGATTGCGTGAGGGTTCTGATCAAGAATTGATTGATATATAATCAACAAATTAAGCAAGTCTTTGTCTTCTTTCTTTTTTATTTTATTTTATACTCTTAGGCCTCCATTCCCATATTAAATCGCCCAATATGTAGGCAACGCCAAATAAAATTCATTTACGTCTTGAAACTACCGTTAATTTGTACTTCATGGGTAAAGAAGTTATTGGTTACATTTGTAATAAAAAAACTATGGATGATAATAATCTTAAAAAACATATCGTTTACACAGCTTGACCCCCACAAGTTTCTTGTAATTAATGACAATAATATTACGACGAGAAACAAGATCGCCACTTTTCCGCTAAACAAAAACAAAATCTTATTGAAGACTGCCCATTGGGTTTGAAAGAAGAAGAGTCAAATGTTAAAGCTTCCTCTGCCATCCCATGCACGCTTCTTCATGAAAATTAAACCATCTCCAATAGGGGAACCTTTTCTAATCTTCATCCACTTTTTTTTTTCTTTTTAATTCTAAAAGTACAATTGTAGTTGAAAAAAAATTAATTACATATATGATGATATTACAATTATAATTACATTTTTCATTTCGTACCCAAAATTTAAAATTGTGTAAGTAAATATTCAAGCATAATTATTCAAATATTATTTTCTTAAATCAATTTACACGTGAAATATTATATATTAATTAAATGAATGATGTGTTCAAAAACACTCAATAAACATATATCACATATCTCAAAATGTAAGGTGAACATCTTGTAAGTTATAATTTTGTGAAATGGCAATGCTCTACAGACAAGAAAAGATAATTCATTGCTCTAATTAATTGTGCTTAAACTGCATTATACACTAATGTTTTGATACCCAAACACTGAAAAACAACAAAATCAATATAATATCAAAACTGCATGATCCATATAAAATTTTCAAACACTTCGAGAAATTAAGAATTCATAACAGAAGCACAGGTTCAACCGGCAATCGCTGAAACTCAAACATCTTCACTTAGAAGACAAACGCATCTCACATTTTAGCTTCTACTTCAGGGTCAGTCTCAACCGGCACAGTAGGGGAATTATTGCTGCCTCCACCTCTCAAACGTGAGGATACATTGTCGATGGCAGAATTGAGTTGGCTGATTTTTGCATTCAGGGTCTGCCTGGTTTTCTGCTTCAAAAAAGCGACAAAGATTCTGAATTAACATAAATATAATAGCATATATCAATGGACAGAGTTGCAAATAAAGCAGAACGTGATTACCTCTAAACCCCCATCATAGTATATTGGCCGCTTTGCCTCCCGGAATCCATATTCATCTTCATTTAGCAGGTTCTTCTTATCTAAATGAAAACAACAAATTAAGAATTGAAGCTCCAACTGAACAACAAAAATATCAAACGAAAAATAACAAAAAGGAGGCAATACATGGAAAAAAGACAGCAGCTAACATTTTATCACCTCCATGCAAAATATGATGACAGTGACCTACTGCATACTAATGCCAGTTATGGCTCAAGTATGACAAGACAAGAAGAAAATGCGAAACAGCACTATTATAGATTTCAGTTAATTGACAGATGAACCATGCAAATTGATTTTTCTGACATCAATTTAAATTTTATAAAAATTTATAATTAATTCTTTTCTCCCGAACACGAATGCACTACTACAAGGACACTTTCAGTCAACTTCAGGTCATTGATTGTTAATGTTCAGACATTTGCAGGAAATTTAGTAAAGCTGAAACTGAATATTAATCGCCTGTGGTGCAAAAAACGTATCCCAAAGTTCCAAATATAGCACCTCCTAATAGAAAACCAGCAACAAAATCACTTCCTCCACCCCTACTGCCATCACAGCTTATATAAGAGGGAACAACAAATATGAGAATAGAGAAGAAACAAACAGCTTTGCTGTTAAGACAAAATCAACATAAGCAACTGGCAAAATCCTACTTTAATATGAGAATAGAGAAGAAACAAGCACCTCCTACTTCCTCAAGTGTCAAGTCACTCTTAACCAATTGTCTTAGGTCAAGTCACTCCTAACCAATTGTCCTAGGACAATTGGTTAGGAGTGACTTGACCTTTAATGATGTTAAGGATTCTCTCCGGATGCGAAAGAAATCCGTAAGAGGCGGTGGCCTATGTAGTGCACCCCAGAGCGGACAATACGGATGAATAACCAGCCTGAGACGGTGGCTCGGGTCAGTAGACCAACGAGTGCATCCCAGGGCGTCACAAAAAAACGCACGTTTTATTATAAGGCCCCAGCCCGTCCACCGTCTGCCTTTACTCATCTGTACTGTCCTCTTTGACGAGCCCACATGGCCCCTCAAGGTTTTGTCGTGAGGCCTAGCCCATTTACTAGATCACTCACAATTTGCGTCCAGAGCGATTTGAACCCTTGACTTCCCCAAGTGTCATGTCACTCCTAACCTGAGTAAAGGCGGACAAGCCGAGGCCTTACATATATACCATGGAGGAGTTGAAATGGCTCTATGCTTTAAATCTTTTGTATTTGTGCATTGAGAGGGAAGGTCAATTCAGCATCTAATTTACAAGCTTTTTAACAGTCAAATAGAACTTTATTAATAGAGAATCATCCAGTAAGAAATGCAGTAAGCATTCAGTATTAATTCCCAAGAGTCTGCTGATTTATTTAGTGGAAAGGTTTCTATTGACTTCATTCACCAAATGCGCTCAACAATGAGGCAAAAGATACTATAAATGGTATTGAACTGACCTCAAGGCTTTTAGATATTGATATCAAGACTTTTGATTTTTGACGTTTGGCAATTGAATTCAGATTTCATATTGAGTTTATAATTTTTTCAGTACTTTATTGGTATTGTGTTGTGCAGATTTATGGTTTTGAATCAAGGCTGTTTAGTAAGACAAAGGATATGGCAAGTGTGTCATCCTATTACAAAGCATATGACCAATGTAGTACAAACCTAAAAGCAAAACCTTTAGAGGGAAGTAGCTCAAGTAACAACGACTCATGATCACAAGGTCAGCTTGCCCCTCATAAGCATCTAAGCTTATTGTACATGGAATGAAATCCAGAATGACATACCGAGACTCTGCACAAACTGAAAACTGGCGGTTTGATGGCACCGGTTTCCTTTGAACCGCCAAACTTGGCGTTTTCTCAAAGTTGCTGGACTTAGTGAAACAAACCTCACGTGCCTTGAGATGAGAACAACCTTCAAACCGAGAAAGAAACAATAATAAATTGAGAACGAAGCAAGAACTTTATAACAAATTATTTCATTTTTTATGTCAACATTAATAGCAATCCATCACCAGCCCCAAGATGAATCAGTATTGTAAAAAAAACAATGCAATATGAAACAGTAAAAGTACTCCCTCTTGGATCTATCATATTTTATGTGTCTTACTTCCATTTTTGGATGTTAGCAATGTGGTTATATTTTTCATAATTTATGTCACTTGATCCTTAAACCTTTTTTTTTCCCTTTTTTTTGGCTTTTGGCACCAAAAACCATAGAAATTTGATACCAATGAAAATTAGCAGTAATCCAATTTTAGAAAAGTAAATAAATTCAAAGTATAGACTTTCGATTCCTAAAATTAACATTCCCAGTCAACAAAACACATGAATAAAAACAGAAGTACACTGCTATTAAACAAATCATGCCGTATAAAGAAACAAACTTGAAGCACATCTATTTCTAGTCCCTTTCCCTTCTTTACGAACTCTGATCCTCTAACATGGTGAGTATTTGTTATTTACTTGTTTTACCTTCAGCATCGTAACCTCGAGCTTTATCCAATAATATCGTTCAATTAATTTAGAATACTACTAAAGTGCTTTTAGACACAAAATCAAATATCTATTTTTTTAATAATTAAAAATTTATATTCATAACAGTGAAAATGTATGACTTTACTTCATTATGGAACAACTAACATATTTTTCAACCAATGGAAATATTGTGGATACAATTTTCCTTTAAAAAAAATTCTAAAAATCTTCGCAATTCAAAATAAATAAATAAATAATGCTCCAGAAGAAAATCAGCTAAAACATGTACAATTACAAGGCGTATTAAAATATTCAAATCAAATGAGGAAAAGAGAGAGACAGAGCAGCAGCAATCAATAACTCAAATGATTAAAGTTTAAATGAACTAAAAGAAAAAAAAATCAGAACTTAAATAGATATAAGCGAAAAAAATCAATAAGGAAAATTAATGAAGAAAAAAAAAAGAAAGTTGATTAAAAAAGAAAAACCTGAGATGGAAATGGGAGAGAAGGAGGAAGCCATGAGGGATTTAGAGAGAGAAT
Organism: Heritiera fomes; assembly: GCA_032173925.1. Classification (NCBI taxonomy): domain Eukaryota; kingdom Viridiplantae; phylum Streptophyta; class Magnoliopsida; order Malvales; family Malvaceae; genus Heritiera; species Heritiera fomes. The sequence continues at coordinate 17,261,529 of JAPDPM010000001.1, read as the reverse complement.
CCAAAGGAAGTTTGTAAGACTTTAGTTTTTAGCCTTTTTTTTGCCAGTTAATCGGGAGAAGAGAATGCATATATAAATTTGGCAATTCGATTTTAGATTTTTATTTACGAATATGCCCCTTCCCTCGTAGACACTTAATTTTGTCGGGATATGAACCATCACCTGCAGAATATTCATTTTGAGTTCACTCTCCTCCGAAGTCTTTGACTCCAACAATGCAGAAGAGCAGCCCCCAAGTCATAACATGCAAAGGTAATACCATAACCTCTCTTTTTGTTCATATATGTTTCACGTATTTAACAAACTATATATGTTTTCTTCTTGCAAACTAAGATGATTGGAATTTTTGTTGTAGCTTCAATACCCCAGTCTTTCATTAATGATCGACAATCATAAAACCAGAATGTGAAAATTCCTTACAAAAATTGTTTTCTCTTTGGTCTCCACAGGAAATCCAGCTCGATAAACTTCTGACTCATGAAATTCAGCTGGAAGATATAGAGAAAGTATTTGAGTTGTTGAAGCAACCAAATCGTGTCAAGGTTTTGATCAAGATTTGATTGATATGAGTGACAAATATGTTGACAATTAGAACATAAACCAAGTATTGACATCCAATACTTGGAAGTGGCAATGTTCTTCTCTTTTTTTCTTTGGCACATCTTTCTCTTTAATATGTTAAGCACTAGCTTCACTTGGGTTTTTTTTTTTAGTAAAGTTGTTTGCATCTTAAAGATTGTTACTTATATGTATGTACCATCAACTATGGTTGGAGTGGTTGCTTGAATTTATGGCATTAAAATTGTATTGAAGAACAATGACGATTAGGCTTAAAAGCCTTAGGAAGATAGCAAGTTTGTGAAATACAAAGACGGCTATGGACAACAGGCAAAGAAGTAATAAGATGAATCAACAGCCAATTCATTTATAATATATTAGGGTAGATATTTGATTGCGGATTTGCGGTTACTAATAACTTGTATGTTTAAAATCATATTATAGTAAACAGAATTCAAAAAAATAAGTTTGTTTTAGTGTAAAACACATTCACAGAACAATATTTACATAAAAAAAAAAACACATTCACAAAAAAACACTTCCACGAACATAAAAATATTTCCACATAACAACACCTTCACGGAAAAACAACATCAATACTTTCACCAAATAGCACATTCACTAAAAAAGTAAAAAGTTATCCCATAATATTGTAGAGCTTGTAGATTAATTTTAATATTGAGACGTTTTGGAGAACCCATTTTGTGGATTATATATGAAGATAGTTAACAAATCATTTTTTGAACTTTTCTCTTATAAACACTTAATTTTGTTCGAGATATGAACCACCAGGAGCAAAATATTCATTTTGAGTTCATACAAAATTTGATGAAAATTTTTAAAATTGGACTTGCGTTTTATCAAGTCATTTTATATAGGCTGGGATCCAAAATCCAAGTTAAAGGCCTAAGTTGCCTTGCTAAAATCTTGTCAAAAGGGCCCATTATCCCATGGCCTAATTTTCCCTTTTTTTTAATTTTTATTTTACTATTGTTATTAATTAAAAAATCATTAAAAATTAAAAAATTAAATAAAAAAGTGGCATCAACTCTATCCATGGGAAACTCATCACACCTCCCAAAATCTAACTCTCTAACCAAAATAATCAGCATTGTATGAAACTACCGCCCCCTAGGAAAAGTTGACTTTACCTTCTCCCTAAATTGCAGTATAGATTGCTGCAGCAAAAACACAAAATTTCAATTCCAATGCATCAGAGGCTTTTCTATATGAACCAAAAAAGAAACACAAGGCGGGCGGATCGGTTTCAAAAAATCATGGTCTGGGGATCCCAAAAACTTTCCTCCCTTAGCCTTCGGCCTCCACTGAAGAAGACGTCAAAGCCGGATGATGAAAGGTGCATTACCGTAGAAGGTTTTGGCTGAAGAAGACAAACTATGGCTCCGCATGGTTAGACGAGGAAAAGGAAGGAAATAGTAAAGTGAAAAGAAGCACGTGATTGACGAGTTTAATATTTTTCTCTTTTTATTTACGGACTATTTGATTGTTTAACATGGACAATTCTACGGTAAGTTGATTGATTTTATCCTTATTATAAATTCAGTAAATAATAGCCTTTAAATTAAAAGAAATTAATCTAAATCATTAATTAAATTTTAAAAGTAAAAAAAAAATTTAATCTAATAACTTATTTAATTGATTTTTCGAACTATCATAAGTGTATAACCAATTTAATTTTTTTATAATTTGCATAGCTCTTATTTCTATTTTTTTTAATAATCCCTTCAATCTAGTTCTTCTTCCTCTTTTATAATTTTAATTTATTATAGTTATACCCAATTAAATCTTAAAAGTAAGTGAATATTTTTCAATAGACAAAATTTTAAAATAGTATTTTCTCAAATATATATCATTCAACTCATCCTAGCATTTTTTTACAAATTAAATTATTGAACTAAAGAATTTAACAAATAATTGAGTATATTATACGGTCAAGATCTAATTACATTCAAATATAAGTTTATTATAACTTAATTTATTTTTATTTTTGAGTAAATGTTTATTTGGTTTTATCATTTAAAACATATATGCAACTAATATACTAATAAAAAAATAAAAAAGTTTATAAAATCATAAATTTTATTAATTCAAAACAAAAGTGTAAGGAAACAAAATAAATCAAATATATAATCTTATTTAAAATTATGGGCAGCAATTTTTTGAAGAAATAAAATCTTTATGATTGTAGCAAATTGATTGATTTGAAGTGTTTAGAAAATTAAATTTATTTTTTAAAATTTATGTGATTGTAACTTAATATTTGTGGCAAATCAATTAATTTTATGTATTTATAAGTAATGATTAGTTGTCGATTTATAAATAAAATAAATATATATGTTTAATTTTAACCACTTTAATTTTAATTTGAATGATTTTTTTAATATAAACACAAAATTTTATATATATATATATATATATATAGAGAGAGAGAGAGAGAGAGAGAGAGAGGGAGAGAGGAGGAGGTAACTATATATAACAGAATGTTTTTAAATTACTTTAGACCCACCTCCCGTAAATAGCTCTAGACCATAATTTACAAGAGATATTTTTCCCTTTTAACTTGAATGTGCTGGTTGGGTATGGTGATAGTTTGAGTCTTTGAGTTGAGTTGACAGATATTACATATTACATCATGAGACTCATGATGAGTAGTTGTTTTATAATATTTTATGAGTTTGTATATAATGCATTGATAGTGTATAGTTTTTATACACTGTCAATACACCAGAGATTGATACCTAATCAATAAGCCTTTATGGACAAATTAAAAAAATTTATTTATATTTACATATAAGGGCCTATTGATGGCTACAAGCCAAATTCCCCTCGCTAGTTTTCGACTCCACAAGTACTGATCTTCGTGATATTAAGATCCCCTGCATACAAAGATCTTTTCAGCATAATGTTAATTGGAACCCTCCTCCTCAAGGTGCTTGGAAGTTCAACACTGATGGATCAGCCTTCGGTAAACCAGAACCGACAGGGATTGGTGGCGTTCTCAAAGATTGTCATGGCCATATTATTTTCTTGTTTTCAAAGAGTATTGGGACAGCTGACTCAAACCATGTTGAACTTCTTGCTGTGGTTGAAGCTCTATCTTATATTGTTAAGGTGAATCATAGCACTACTCCTCCTATCTTTTTTGAAAGCAACTCAAAAGTGGTTGTTGATTGGCTTAACAAGGAGAACAAACGCCCATGGAGATACAGCAACCTTATCAACAAGTTGCTTAATTTACTTTCATGTATTAAGGGCATATCTTTCACTCATGTTCTTAGGGAAGCCAACCAATTAGCTGACTTTCTTGCTAAATCAGGTGTCAAACGTAACTCTAATTTAGCCGCTTGGGTGTAACTCCCCTTTAATAATAATACTTACCTCTAAATTTTAAAAAAAAAAAGGGCCTATTGATGAGGTGTCAACCTCTGGTGTATTGACAGTGTATAGAAACTATATACTGTCAGTGCATCATATATAAATCCATAATTTATTAGAGTTGTACATAACATTTTATGAACCATAATTACGTCTTTGGGTGCGGTGAAAGCATCAATTTTATTACCCACAATTAATTTTTCTTGCAATGTAAAGGACAGTCGAATGCTTCTAACAGGCATTCAATTACTTTAGTGACAAGGTGAAGGTTCTGAAATTTTGAGGTCTTAGGTACGAATCTCATTGAATGTAAGTTTAAGTTAGTTTATTTGTTATTTATTTAGTTTGTTATTATCATTTGTATTTACGAATTTATCAAGTTATCAGTTCATGAAATATAATGTTCTGATTATGATTGTAACTTTGAATGAGAAGAAACTACTCCAAAAAAATTTACTTTAGTTGAAATTTTATATAAAATTTTATATAAAATATTTGACGGAAGAGGCAGTAAACAACTCATAATAGGTTATAGATTGCTCAGAATATATTTAAATAAAATTTATGATATTTATCGTAAAATTTATTAAATTTATCATAAATTTTAAGAGATTCATCGTAAAATTTATAACATTCATTATAAAATTTATTTGATTTATCGTAAAATTATAATAGTAAAAATAAAAATATTAAAATAAAAATAAGATCACTGTCATAACGTATTAAGTTTCGAAAAACCTAATAGCTCGATACTAAAATTACGAAGTCGCCAGCAACCATTCTACCTAGGTGTGATTGGTCACTTATTTAAACTAAGGATAAGGCTTGGTCTACGTTCAATGACACTAGGGTTCGGGAGTACGGTTACGTATAGGGAAGGATTAGCACCCCCATAACGCCCATCCTAAAATGGTACCAACTAGTTTTAGGTTATCTTTACAATTTGTCTTGTATTTATATTAATTTCGATATGCTTATATATTGGGAATATTTTCAAGATTTTTTTATTCAATTTGGCTCAAATCTTAAAAATCTCCCTCACCTCAAGATTTTCAAGGAGTCTTTATTGACTTTCTTGAATTTCATCGTAGGATCAATTAAATAATTTATGAAAATCTTATTCTTTCTAACTTTGGCTCTAATTTTGACTCCATATTAATCTCTATATTTTTTTAATCTTATTTCATATTATATTTATCTATATATTTTATTTATTTATTTTATTTATTTAGAGAATAAATATGAATCATGGTTTATTGAAGATTTTCTTAAAAGCGTCCCATCAATTTGGCTAGGCTTAAAAGAAATCTTTTCACCTAGAAAATTCAAGGAGTCCCAATTGACTTTCTTAAAATTTCATCATTGGCATAATTCATATTTTTTTTATTTCCTATAATTTTTATTCTAAGCTATTTAGTTCATTTATTTATTCACTTATCTAATTTTATTTAAATTTCTTTAATCTTAATCTTGATCTAATTTATTTTTATTTTATTTATTTCATTTATTTATATTTATTTAATAAACATGAATTATATTTTATTGAAAATTCTTTCAAAAGTATTCCATCAATTTGGCTCAACTTAAGAAAGAATCATCTCACCTAGAAATATCCAAGGAGTCTCGATTGACTTTCTTGAAATTTCATCGTTGGTATAACTAATATTTATTTATTTATTATCTAGTCTTAGTAATTACTAATTATTTTCAATCTAAACTATTTCATTCTATTTATTTAATTTTTCATCTAATTTATGTTCTTGTATTTATATTTATTTATCTATATTTATTTATATTTTATTCATATTTAATTTACTAAGAATAAACATGAATTATAATTTATTGAAAATTCTTTCAAAAGTATCCCATCGATTTGGCTCAACTTAAGAAAGAATTTCCTCACCTAGACATTTTTAAGATGTCTCAATTGACTTTCTCAAAATGTCATCATCGGTATAACTCATATTTATTTTATTTTAACTATTTATTTACATTTAATTTTTAATTAATTTTTATGTAAGTTTAATGTACAAAGATTTATTTTTAGGCTAATTTGGTTTTTAATTTCTATTGGTTAACAAATCTAATTTAAACCTAAAATAAGAATAGGGATAAATAATACATAAATTAATAAAACAAAATAAATAAACTAACTATAATTACTAAGTTAATTAAATAAGACGAAATAATGAATTAATTAAGGAACCAAAAACATGATAAAAATTTCACAATACCACAATATATATATATATATATATATATATATATATATATATATATATATATATATATATATATAGTCCATGCTTAAACTAAAACCAACACAAGATAATAAACGACAAAAAAAAATGAAAGCTTAATACACGTAAAGCATAAAGGAAAAAAAAACTAGAATAATCAAAATGGATAGAAGGAATTACCATCATTGAGCATTTATTACTTTTTGCAGTTTCTTTTCTTTTTATTTCTTTCCCTCTCCACGTGCAACCATCTTTCAATTTTCTTTGCTATCTTTCATTCTTTCCTTCTTTCACGTAGCTATCTCCATTTGATTTCCTTACTCGTTGCAACACAGTAGTTCACGCGACTATGTGGGCAAGAGAATGGCAGGCACGTTTTTACCAGTGAAGTGGACTAGCGAAGTGATGAAGAGGCAGCAGGAGCAAGCAGGTCTGCAGAAGTGGACAGGAGCGGGTGCTGCAAAGGATGAACGGGCCGGTGGTGTGAGATGAGAAGTGCTGGTGCAGTAGCAGCAAAGGTAGAGGCGCCAAGCGAGTGAAGGTGAGCTCGGGATGACAGCGGCCATGAGGATGCCAGAGGGTGGTGAAGAAATTGATTGGTTTTTGTGCAAGTAAACGATGGTGGCTGTGTTGTGTGAGGCGTGGGCAGCAGCAAAAACCGGGTGGCTGTGTTGTGTGAGGCGTGGGCAGCAGCAAAAACCGGGATGCAGCAGTGATGATGGTTGAGATGTAGAAGACGCAGACAATAAGGACGATGTCGGTGATTGGCAGCTTTGGTCACTAAGAGCAGTAGAAATATTTTTAGGGTTTTTCATTTCCTCCCCCCTTACCGTAGCAGTGTGTAGGCTTTCAAAGCCATTCCATGTCCATCAATTTAGGTCCTAGGATTATTGCTATAGTTATGGGATTATTTTTTTTTTTTTATTTTTTTGTTTGACTTTAACAGATCTTTTTTTTATTTCCTGATGTATTTATTGATTTAATTGCTGATTATTCTCTTTCTCTTTTTTTTTTCACAGCAAATCAAGTTAGTCAACTCTTATTGATTTAATTTGCATGGGGTTTAATTTAGTATTTTGCATTGTATGCATGGAGAGGTTGTTTCTTTTTATCATTTTTTATTTTTTTATTTTTTTTAAATTTAAAGAAATTGTTCGAACAAAATTAGGTGTCTACAGTTGTCCATCTTTGCACTTTGCTGTGAAACAGTAATGGTGCAAAGACATAGACAACCATTTTGTCCGAATACAAGACTTATCAATGAATTCTTTGTAAAATATGATATTTCCTAATCTTTTTGATCACAAAATTAAGGAATGCAAAGTGAAATTCCTAGTCTCTCCTATCATAAGACTAAGGAATGAAATTTCCTAATCTTTTCTGTCATAAGATTAAGGAATGAAATGTCCTAGTCTCTCCTATCATAACACTAAGGAATGCAATTTCCTAATCTTTTCTATTATAAGATTAAGGAATGTAAAATGAGATGTCCTAGTCTCTCCTATCATAAGACCAAGGAAATGAATGTAGAATGAGATTTCCTAATCTTTTCTATCACAAGATTAAGGAATGCAAAATGATTTTCCTAGTCTCTCCCATCATAAGACTAGGGAATGCAAAAAATGAAGTTTTCCTAGTCTCTCCTATCATAAGACTAAGGACTGTGAAATGAAATTCCTAGTCTTTCCTATCATAAGACTAAGGAATGCAAAATGATCATGAAATAAAAGCTCCTCTCAACAGAGGCTATGAGACCATTGAAAGCAAAGAGCTCCTCTCAACAGAGGCATTGAGACTTTTTGAAAAATAAAGAGCTCCTCTCAACAGAGGCATTGAAACTTCTAAAAAACAAAGCTCCTCTCAACAGAGGCAATGAGACTTTTAAAACAAAAAGCTCCTCTCACCAAAGGCAATGAGACTTTTGAAAATAACGAGCTCCTTTCAACAGAGGCATTGAGACTTTTTGAAAAATAAAGAGCTCCTCTCAACAGAGGTATTGAGACTTTTTGAAAAAAATAAAGAGCTCCTCTCAACAGAGGTATTGAGACTTTTTGAAAAAAATAAAGAGCTCCTCTCAACAGAGGCATTGAGACTTTTGACAAATAAAGCTCCTCTCAACAGAGGCAATGAGACTTTTGAAAATAACGAGCTCCTCTCAACAGAGGCATTGAGACTTTTTGAAAAATAAAGAGCTCCTCTCAACAGAGGCATTGAGACTTTTTGAAAAATAAAAAGCTCCTCTCAACAGAGGCATTGAAACTTTTTGAAAAAAAAAAAAGCTCCTCTTAACAGAGGCATTGAGACTTTGAAAAAATAAAGTTTATTTCATAATGCCAGTTAACATGGGTTTGACTAGGCTTAACTTTCATTTTGATGCCAACAATATTGGGCTTCATCCTCCTCTAAGGTGCCAGCTAAACTGGACTTTGTTCTCATCTAAGATTTTTTCAAAAAAGTATTTTTCTCATTATCTTCTCATTATTTTTCAAATTACCATCTCTTATATTTTTTTCCTATACATTGTATTCTTACACTTTCTCTTTTCTTCAAAATTTTCATCATTCAGAACTTCTTATCTTAATGTCTTAACAAATAGTTCAATGTCAAGATGCAATAATGAAATGTCATGCATGTCATGAATATAATGAATGCCATGAATACCATGAATGCTATGAATGTTATGCACATGTTAATGTCATGCCCCTTGAATTATTCCATGAATGTATGTAAATGCAATCTTCATTGTGGTAACAAGATTCTCAAGCTCATCTCATTTTCCTTAAGTTCCACATATCTGCTGGATTCTTCTTATTCAAATCTTCTTTCATTTAACACCCCATCTTCTATTGAGTCTTGGTCCAATTATGCTTGAAGACTTGCCATTATGCTTTCAGATGTATATCTTCATCATTTCTTATTTTTGTCTCTTTCTCTCTCTTAGTAATACAAGATTTCTCAAAAGAATATTTTTTTCAAAAATTTACCCAAAAAAGGTTACCAACATTTATTTATTTTCCTTCCAACTCGACCACTAATGTAATGCACTTATGCATATTCTCAATTTCTTATAAAGGTGGAATAAATTTAAAATGATCATGAGAGATATAGATATTCATTCTTAGAAAGGAACATGAAATCAAGAAAAATCAATGGGACAGTTTGTTTGGAATGAGGTTTCTAGTATCCACTTAATGAACATTCTGACAATTTCAATCAAGTCAATCTAAAATTCTTTTCCAAAAGCCCACTCTTATATAGTGTCTGCCAATCTTGCCCTCGTATCAAAACTTTTTGATGCTGATATTTTCCTAAGCCGCCTTTTTCGGTTTTCAACTTAGGTGCCCCCCTCATTTGATTCAAACTGCCCTTTTCGGGTTTTCAATTTGAATCCTCCTTTTTCTTTTTTCTTTTTTCTTTTTTTTCTTTTTTTTTATTTTTTATTTTGCTTCCTTTTTCAACTTCATTGACTTTGATAAATTTCAGCATTCAGTGCTCAATCCAAATTAATGCCCCCTAATAGGCATTCTTGATATTGATCCAGGATATCTTCTAAAGCTCATGGACTTCTTCATTCAACTTGATCTACTTCTTTTATCTCCATCGAACCATCGAAGGATCATTATCTCATTATACAAATATGTCTTCATTCAATACATGATTCTTCAATTTAGGCATTTACATTTGATCAAAATGGGCTTTTAAAGGCACGTAATGTAGGCTCAAGTGAGGGTTTATGAAAGAAAAGGATAAAGTAGGCCCAAAATGTGTTTCAAGGTTTATAAACCAAGGGATCACTTTTTATCAAGTAAAATATTCAAGCATTTTGCCCCTTTCTAATTCGCTCATTTCTTTTCTTGCTTCTTTTTCCCCTTTTTTGGGTTTTCTTTTGAATTTCAACCCTTTTTCTTTTCTTCTTTTTTCCACAGAACTAGGCTTTTTTTTTGCCCTTTGATTCATCATGAACACTTTCATCTTTGCCCCTAAAATTTCTTTATAAATGATTTTCATCTTCTTTGCCCCCAATATGGAGGGTGATCCTTGGTGGGTTACATTACAAAAATATAATAGGCTCAAAAGGGGTAATCAAAGGATAATTTTACTCATGCTTGAAGGATAGTGAAAGAAGGTCATTTATCATTTCAAATGTAAGTGCTCTCCTTAAAGATCATTTATTGAACAATGACAAACTTGTTAGAAGCTTTTGTAAAAGATTCACTTTTCTCTTACCGTCTATCAAGTGCGGATGGTGAGCAACCTTTCCTTCATTTTTTTGCTTTGGCAATATCGACAGACTAGTAATTCATCAATAGTAGTAGTTCTTTCAAAATTAAATCCCAGATTTATTGACATCATTATCATTATGCTCATTACTTGGATACTTGTGAATGAAAGATGTAGACACCGAATTTTACCCAAATCAATAAGACTACATTCAATTGGGCTCTCAAAATTCAAATTGAAACATTGGACTTCCAAGCCCATTAAAATGGGTTAAGTTTGATTTTTATGTTTTTTGTTATTATTATTATTTATTATTAGTATTTGTATTATTTGCTTTTATTATTTTTATTGCTATCATTATGTTTATTATTTATTGTTGTTGTTATTATTATTATTATTATTATTATTATTATTATTATTATTATTATTATATATATTTTATTCTTATTTTTATTATTGTTGTTGTTATTATTATTATTATTATTATTATTATTATTATTATTATTATTATTATTATTATTATTATTATATGTATATTTTATTCTTATTATTATTATTATTATTATTATTATTATTATTATTATTATTATTATTATTATTATTATTATTATTATATGTATATTTTATTCTTATTTTTATTATTGTTATTATTATTATTGTTACTTTTATGTTATTATTATTATTATTATTATTGTCTTTATATGTATATTATTTATTTTTATCTTTATTTTTTTATTATTATTATTATTATTATTACATTATTTATTTATTTTTATTTTTATTATTTGTTTTTTGTTTTTATTATGTTATTATTATTACTTTTATTATTATTATTATTATTATTATTATTATTATTATTATTATTATTATTATTATTATTATTATTATTATTATTATTTGTCCAATTTTCATCACATTTAATGGGAAAGGACTTTCCCATTGCCGGCTACACCAAGGCCAAATTTTGCCTAGCCGCCAGCGCCTCCAGTCACTCCCCTGTCTCCTCACCCAGTGTTCATCTTCCCCAGGCTGTCAATCCCATCTCTGACCCAATGCTTTGATAACCGGAAGATAATAACAAAACCTAAGGATTAATTCTGAAACCTTGACAAATGGGGGTTCCGAAATCTGTTTAAAAGGACCCCCGCAAAAGGATTTTTTTTTCTGGATTGGGGGGGGGGAGACTTCAGACTCAAAAAAATACAAAAAAACCGCCACGCACCACCATCTTCACCATCAATACCAACCAAACAGACACCAAGCTACTCACCACCACCCAAAAGCCATCCCAGATCCCTTCCCCACTCACCACCGAAACCCTAAACACCACCCTCACCACCACCACCGAAACCATCAAAAAAACCATCACCAAGCCTTCACCACAACCACCGAACACAACCCCAAAACCGCCAATACCAGAAAACCCCAAACCCGAGACCTTTAGGATCCCAGATCAAAAACCCTAGATCTCGAGAACCCCTCAAAACCTAGACCTTAAACCTGCAAAAAAGGAAAGAAAACAACAAAAGCAGTTGCAAAGTAGATCCAAAGACATCAACCAAAAAGAAAACAAAACAAAAAAAATAAAAAGGAGAGGTTAAGTGTTTTTGGAGAGGGCTAGATCTGTAGGATTAAGGTTATTTTTGGGGAAAACGAAACTTAGATCGGAGTAGAGGGGGAGGAGTGGAGTGTTTTTAGGTTTATGGGAAGGTTTCCGGCGACCGGAGCACGGCGGAGTGCGGCGGCCGGCACGGCGATAGCTGTTCGGTGGAGGGAGAGCTTGGGAGAATTTTTCAGAGGGTTTTTAGATTTTTTTTTGGGAACCGATGAAATGAGGATTTAAAAAAAAAGGTTATTTAAAGAGGGCAAAACGGTGCGTTTCTAGCCCTGGGATCCGCGCGTTGACCCGACCTGGATCCAAGACCCGCGCGACCCAGTTCCGCTTCCACCTTCCCGCGACCCGCTTGACCCGGTCCGAGATGGGCCCAGTAACCAACAGCTTCCTTTGTGTTGCGCCCTTCTTAAGACAGGCCCAATCAACAGCCTTCAAGCCCACTTCTTCTTGGACTGTGGTCCAATTTGTGGTATATTTTTGTTATTAAATTTAATTGATTTTTTATTGCTATTTTATTTATTATTTCTCATGCATGTTTATAAAAAAAAAGGAAAAAAAGAAAAAGTTTATGTCTTATTGTTACTTATTTTTATCTATTTAAAGAATAAGGAAAAATATAACTTTAATTATTTTTTTTAGACAAATTGCCCGATGATGGGATGTTATGAAACTCACAAGTAGTGATTTCTTAACTGATCCCTATGTGAGAAGAGTCGTACTAAATGTTACCAGAGTATTGAGATATTTAGTATGATTTTTCAATAATTTAATTTTTTATTAAAAAATAAAAATAAATAAGTTTTTAAAAGAAAATCCAAAAAGGAAATTAATAATAAAAATTAAATTTAATTAAATGGAATTCTTCCGATGATGGGACGTCATGAAACTCACAAGTAGTGATTTCTTGACTGATCCCTAGGTGAGAGGAATTAACTAAATGTTACCATAGTATTGGGATATTTAGTTAAATTTTTTAATATTAAGAGTTTTATCAATAAAAATTAAAATACAAAGTTCTTTTCATAATTCCATATGTATCATATATCATCTGTTAGCATCATCTGCGTAAAATATTAAAATTCTAAAATAGATGAAATTCTTCCGATGATGGGATGTCATGAAACTCACAAGTAGTGATTTCTTGACTGATCCCTTGGTGAGAAGAATTAGCTAAATGTTACCAGAGTATTAGGATATTTAGTTAAATTTTTCAATATTAAGAGTTTCATTAATAAAATCAAAATAAATAAAATTTCTTTTAAGTTTCATATGCATCATTTTTTATCAGTTTGCATCATGTGCATTCATAATAATTTTCGAAGCAAGTGTGAATCTTTCGATGATGAGATTCTATAGAACTCACAAGTAGTGATTCTTAAGAAATCTCTAGTTGAGTAAATTATCCGAAATGCTACCAGAGTATTGGGGTACTTCGGAATAATTTTCAATACAAAAGATTTTCACTTATTTCAAATAAAAAATAAAATTTAAAGGTTTCAAAATTAATACAAATAAAAAATGATTTTGAATAAAAGGAATAAAATTGATTATAGAATAAAACAGGAATTAATTTTAAATATTAAATTAAGACCATTTTTATTAAAACAAAAAGGATAACATGTGATTATAATGGTATCGTTTTTTAACGGGCGTCGTGGGGGTGCTAATCTTTCCCCACGCGTAACCGTACTCCCGAACCCGATTTTTGTTTTCACAGACCCAAATTGTCTTTTTAATAAAACTTAATTAATTTTAAGATTTTGTTAAAAAGATAAATATTTTTAGGTGGCCAATCACACCTAGTAAAAAAAGATTGGTGGCGACTCCCTTTGTTTTTAAATATTTTTCAAAATCGTCCAGCGCGAAGCCGTTACGACAAAAGATATGGTAAGTATGTGGGAAATGGCAAATGAACAGATAGAATGAGAAATTGATAGTGCATCACACTAGTCACTTTATTGAAAGGGAAATAAATAAGAGTTAGCCCATACATAAAATTTATTTTAAGCACTTTAGAAAATTGTCTTGCATTACTTAAAGAAATAAAAGAAAACAAAAACTAGAATTTATAAATCCTCAAAATCACATGGCTAGAACCCTTCATGCCCCTATAAGACAAATCTCTTTTTGAACTACAACTTATTCAATTACTCCCTTTCCCTAACCCAAGTTTTTCAACCACTCAGTAATTTGGGCCAATTGCCCCCTTGTATCCTCTTGAGCTTTTTCCATCTTCTCCATGTGAATGCTTTATTCTTCTTCCATAATCCTAGCTTGATAACAAGTGTGATATGAATAGACTTTTGGTCGAGCTATCTTTAAACCTTTATTACCACAATTAAGAGTTTCTCATTTGTGGTGATGCTTGAAAAAGTTTGAAAATGCTTTGCTTTAAAAAAAATGAATGAAGATGAACAAAATGATATGATGCTTCATGTTTATGAATGTAATGGCATGGTAAAAAGTTGTCATGTAACAATAATGGATGAGTGATGCATGGAAATGTTTTGGTAAAGACTCACGGTACCCTCTTAATGTCTCATGTGTAAACCAAAATCAAACAAACTTGATCAAGCATGTGTCCTGAGTAATGGGTATTTTCTAGAGCATGGGTTGATATGGCTCTAACTTACAGTTGGTCTTTTTAATTTCACTATATGCATGGCTTTAGATAAAAGGGCTAAAGGTTCTCAAATTGTTCCTTACTGTTGTCCACACAAAACTAGTAAGGCACCTAATCCTCACCCATTACAGGTTACAAATGGAAAGGTTCAATTTGAGTGGGAGTATTTTGCTAGCCATTGCGGAGGTATTACCTCACGAGAGCGTAGTTGCTTTACTTCCTCCTAAAAGGATAGAGCCCGGGTAGAGGGCTAATGCATGCACATGCACGTGAAGTGTGTGTCGAAGAAACATATAGTTATTAATGTCTTATTATTTTATCAAAATTAATATACCTAAGGCAAACCTAAAACAACCTAAAACCAATCGTTGGCTTGACTCTCTAAAGTCCCTAGTGGAGTCGCCAAACTGTCATAACGTATTAAGTTTCAAAAAACCTAATAGCTCGACACTAAAATTATGGAGTCGCCACTAACCATTCTACCTAGGTGTGATTGTTCACCTATTCAAACTAAGGATAAGGCTTGGTCTACATTCAAAGACACTAGGGTTCGGGAGTACGGTTACGTGTAGGGAAGGATAAGCACCCCCACAACGCCCATCCTAAAATGGTACCAACTAGTTTTAGGTTATCTTTACAATTTGCCTTGTATTTATATTAATTTCGATATGCTTATATATTGGGAATATTTCCAAGATTTTTCCATCAATTTGGCTCAAATCTTAAAAATCTCCCTCACCTCAAGATTTTCAAGGAGTTTCTATTGACTTTCTTGAATTCCATCGTAGGATCAATTAAATAATTTATGAAAATCTTATTCTTTCTAACTTTGGCTCTAATTTTGACTCCATATTAATCTCTATATTTTTTTAATCTTATTTCATATTATATTTATCTATATATTTTATTTATTTATTTTATTTATTTAGAGAATAAGTATGAATCATGGTTTATTGAAAATTTTCTTAAAAGTGTCCCATCAATTTGGCTCGGCTTAAAAGAAATCTTTTTACCTAGAAAATTCAAGGAGTCCCAATTGACTTTCTTGAAATTTCATCATTGGCATAATTCATATTTTTTTTATTTCCTATAATTTTTATTCTAAGCTATTTAGTTCATTTATTTATTCACTTATCTAATTTTATTTAAATTTCTTTAATCTTAATCTTGATCTAATTTATTTTTATTTTATTTATTTCATTTATTTATATTTATTTAATAAACATGAATTATATTTTATTGAAAATTCTTTCAAAAGTATTCCATCAATTTGGCTCAACTTAAGAAAGAATCATCTCACCTAGAAATATCCAAGGAGTCTCGATTGACTTTCTTGAAATTTCATCGTTGGTATAACTCATATTTATTTATTTATTATCTAGTCTTAGTAATTTCTAATTATTTTCAATCTAAACTATTTCATTCTATTTATTTAATTTTTCATTTAATTTATGTTCTTGTATTTATATTTATTTATCTATATTTATTTATATTTTATTCATATTTAATTTACTAAGAATAAACAAGAATTATAATTTATTGAAAATTCTTTCAAAAGTATCCGATCGATTTGGCTCAACTTAAGAAAGAATGTCCTCACCTAGACATTTTTAAGATGTCTCAATTGACTTTCTCAAAATGTCGTCATCGGTATAACTCATATTTATTTTATTTTAATTATTTATTTCCATTTTATTTTTAAATTAATTTTCAAAAGTATCCCATCGATTTGGCTCAACTTAAGAAAGAATTTCCTCACCCAGACATTTTTAAGATGTCTCAATTGACTTTCTCAAAATGTCATCATCGGTATAACTCATATTTATTTTATTTTAATTATTTATTTCCATTTAATTTTTAATTAATTTTTATGTAAGTTTAATGTACAAAGATTTATTTTTAGGCTAATTTGGTTTTTAATTTCTATTGGTTAACAAATCTAATTTAAACATGAATTATAATTTATTGAAAATTCTTTCAAAAGTATCCTATCTATTTGGCTCAACTTAAGAAAGAATTTCCTCACCTAGACATTTTTAAGATGTCTCAATTGACTTTCTCAAAATGTCATCATCAGTATAACTCATATATATTTTTTTAATTATTTATTTCCATTTAATTTTTAATTAATTTTTATGTAAGTTTAATGTACAAAGATTTATTTTTAGGCTAATTTGGTTTTTAATTTCTATTGGTTAACAAATCTAATTTAAACCTAAAATAAGAATAGGGATAAATAATACATAAATTAATAAAACAAAATAAATAAACTAACTATAATTTCTAAGTTAATTAAATAAGACGAAATAATGAATTAATTAAGGAACCAAAAACATGATAAAAATTTCACAATACCACAATATATATATATATATATATATTTATATATAGCCCATGCTTAAACTAAAACCATCACAAGATAATAAACGACAAAAAAAAAAATGAAAGCTTAATACACGTAAAGCATAAAGGAAAAAAAAACTAAAATAATCAATATGGATAGAAGGAATTACCATCATTGAGCATTTATTACCTTTTGCAGTTTCTTTTCTTTTTATTTCTTTCCCTCTCCACGTGCAACCATCTTTCAATTTTCTTTGCTATCTTTTCATTCTTTCCTTCTTTCACGTAGCTATCTCCATTTGATTTCCTTACTCGTTGCAACACAGTAGTTCACGCGACTATGTGGGCAAGAGAATGGCAGGCAAGTTTTTACCAGTGAAGTGGACTAGCGAAGTGATGAAGAGGCAGCAGGAGCAAGCAGGTCTGCAGAAGTGGACAGGAGCGGGTGCTGCAAAGGATGAACGGGCCGGTGGTGTGAGATGAGAAGTGCTGGTGCAGTAGCAGCAAAGGTAGAGGCGCCAAGTGAGTGAAGGTGAGCTCGGGATAACAGCGGCGATGAGGATGCCAGAGGGTGGTGAAGAAATTGATTGGTTTTTGTGCAAGTAAAACGATGGTGGCTGTGTTGTGTGAGGCGTGGGCAACAGCAAAAACCGGGATGCAGCAGTGATGATGGTTGAGATGTAGAAGACGCAGACAATAAGGACGATGTCGGTGGATGGCAGCTTTGGTCACTAAGAGCAGTAGAAATTTTTTTTGGGTTTTTCTTTTCCTCCCCCCTTACCGTAGCAGTGTGTAGGCTTTCAAAGCCATTCCATGTCCATCAATTTAGGTCCTAGGATTATTGCAATAGTTATGGGATTATTTATTTTTTTTTATTTTTTTGTTTGACTTTAACAGATCTTTTTTTTATTTCCTGATGTATTTATTGATTTAATTGCTGATTATTCTCTTTCTCTTTTTTTTTTCACAGCAAATCAAGTTAGTCAACTTTTATTGATTTAATTTGCATGGGGTTTAATTTAGTATTTTGCATTGTATGCATGGAGAGGTTGTTTCTTTTTATCATTTTTTATTTTTTTATTTTTTTAAATTTAAAGAAATTATTCGAACAAAATTAGGTGTCTACAATCACTAATCTTAAAGTTTATAAAAATAATATAAAAATATTATAATAAGCATAAAAATATGATTACTTACCGTAAATTGAATAATAATAAGAATAATAATAATAAAATATGTTTTATTTTTTTTCTTGTTTTTAGAACTTAAATTTTAAATTTTAAATCCTAAATCCCTTCCATTTGGTATTAAAGTTTATTATTATTAATATATATAATGCAATAAAGAAAGAAAGTAGAAGTAATTATTATTATTTTATTATTATTATTATTATTATAACAAATTTTCATTGATTTAATAATTCACGTGGGTTCTGCAAATGATGCCAAATTCATAATAGAATTTGACATGTGAAGCTGACTTTTTTTTCTTTTTATACTTAATCATTAAGCATCAGAAAAAAATGCAAGATCTGTATTTTTTTTTTTCAAGAGGCAGTCAACTGCCTTAACAAAGAAATCAACTGCTTTGATTAAAAAATATTCTGTTTATTTTTACTAATGGACAGTCAAATGCTACTTTCGAGTATTTGACTGTACATAAAAATACTAGAATTAAAAAACACTAAAATAATAAAGTTGACAATAATAAGAGCAAAAACACTAAAATAAGTATAAAACTATGATAAAAAATCGTAAAATTTATAAGAATAAACATAAAAATATTAGAATAAAAATATAATAATTAAATGTAAAATTTATAAGATTTATTATTAAATTTATGATATTTATTGTAATATTTATAAGATTCATAATAAAATTTATAACATTTATCGTAAAATTATAAAAGTAAGTATAAAAAATTAAAAAAATACATATATTACTAATTAACTCAATGTGTGTGCATGCACGCGTATCTATATATATTTGAAAGAAAAAATGATGAACGAAAGTATAATCATTAATTGAAAAACATGTTGGAACAAAAAATAAGAACAAAGTGAAACTGTTAACTTACTGACATAATAATAAATTAATCAGCTATTAAATCTTAAACTGAATTAGACGCGGGCTAAAAGAGAATTGAGGAAACAAATTTAGTGACCTCCAACAGAGGGCAAGCCATGGCGGAGGCTAGTATTTGAGAAACCCGATAAAACAGAGTCGTGTCAATAAGCTCCGAATGCTCTCTTTCCAAACATGGTACTTCCACATCTCCTTGTACACGTGCATTTATGCAAGACACAAGCAGTATCTAAACTTCCGTTTAGAGGGTTTTTACTGAAGCAGTTGAATGTCATTATCGAGTATTTTACTGTTTATGCAAATAAAACTTTAAATTAATATAAATAGGTACAGTAATAAAAATTATCGTAAAATTAAAAAAAACAAGCATAAAAATACTAAAGTAAATATAAAATTATAATAATTAATCGTAAAATTAATAAAAATCATCATAAAATTAATGAGATTAAGTGTAAATATAATTGAATAAGTATAAAACTATAATAATTAATTGTAAAATTAATGAGAATAAGCGTAATATTATGATTGTTAAGCAAAAAACAATAATAATTAGCCGAAATCAAACATAAAATCTATAAAAATACGCATAAAATGTCTTTTGTGTAAATAACTATAGTAATTGTAAAATTATTAGAATTATTGTAAAACTATTACAATTATTGTAAAATTATCATACATAAGCCTACAATTATTATGTAATTATAAATTAATTAGATGCATATTTTAAAATTAATTAGAAGCATAGCAGTCAACTGTTATAAAAAGATAGTTGCACTAAAAATATATTTTAAACGTAAATATATTCATTGGCAATCGACTATGACAGCTTTATTTTTTATACTATAAGGTAAAAACAATAAAATTTAATATTAATATCTCACACAATTTTTTTTAGATTGATATTTATACTATTATTTATAAATGGATAAAAATATAATTTACAGTATCTTTTTGTTGAATAGATAAAAATATAATTTACAATATCTTATTGATTTTAGAATTGATAAAAAATGTTATTTACATTATGAAGTTTACCTATTGGCTTGTGGAATGGATAAAAATGTAGTTTACAGTATATTTTATTAAAATAAAATTTACCTATTGACCTGTTAAACTATCATTTATGTTTTTTTTAATTTTTATTATTTATTTAATTTTTTTATGAGATATTAAATATTTCATAAGATCTTATAACTTTACAATAAAATCAATATATTGTGATCTTACTGTAGACAAATCTTGTTTAACATGTCTCTTTTAGCTTGGAGGATTTGGCTTGTCATTTTGCCACGTATTTGCTCCTGTACATGTAAAGCATCAATTGCACTTTAGTTGCCAACTAATAATCTTTAGCTTGAAAGTTTATCTGTAAACGAAAACGTATTTTATAAATAAAAAACACTAGTTGGGTCTTGGTTTAAATAAACTTTAAATGAAAGTTTTTCTTTATTGAAAATATTTTTGGGTATATATGAAAAGGTTGGGAAATTAAATGTTGATTTTTTTAGAGTTCCTAAGTGAGGGATTTTTTTTAAATCTTTCCAAAAGTGCTGGAAAGATTTTGGGATATATCTATAAAAGAGAAATTTCTACAAAAAAATACATGAGATCTGTTATAAATGTTTGTAAATAATTGATAAACTATAAAATTGAAAGATTATGAAGGTTGATTTTTTTTTTAAAGGTTTCCAAAGCGAGGGACTTTCTCTAGAGACCTACCAAGAGTGTTGGAAAGTTTATAACATTTTTTAAAACGATAATACGGTGTATGAAAAACAAAATGTGCAAAAGAAATTCTATAACATTTTAAAAATTTATGGAGTTTGCCCTTTAAATATAACTTGAACTAATTCTAATTTGCTAAACAAGTAAGAAAGGATTTTCGAAAGGATTCCTAAGCGTGGAATTTTCGGTCTAGAACTTGCCAAAAGTGTTGGGAAGTTGTTTTTTAAAACAAAATTCATGAAAAGATAAATATAAAATGCATAATAAAAAATCAAGATCTATTATTAAATGGGATAAAAAACCTTACCAAATGTGGCCGGAGGTTTTTCTTTAAACAAGTTTATAAACAATAAGATTTATATATATAAAATAAGAATAAAATTTTCAATGAGTAAAACTCGCAATTAAATAAAATTTTATTCTTAATAATTAACCTAAAAAGGAAATTAAAAGACATGATCTTAAGTATATACTAGATTAGCATTCATGCTTTGCAGTGAGACCATTATCGCTTACGTGGTGCAAAACTTGATTTTTCTAATCGTCTACTTGGAGTATAATTTGATCTTTTTAATTATCTATTTGGTATAGGAGCTGATTTTTCTAATCGCTTACCTGGTGTAGGAATTTATTGATTGTTTCTTGAAACTTGATCCTTTTAGTTGCCTACTTGGTGTAGTGCATCATTGATTGTTTAGGGTTTTTGGTTGTTTTAATCACTTATTGGAGTAGCATAAAATAGATTGTTTATAACCCAAGAGTTGTGGTTCAGTTGGCAACACAGGTTGAGTTTGTGGGAAGAGCTCTCGAGTTCGACTCTCACTAAACACATCTTTGGAGAGGGGTGAAGAGCCTTAACTGTGACTAAATCCCGAACAGGATTAATCCCAGACCGCTAAATGGATGAGAATACTTGTGGTTTATATAAAAAAAATAGATTGTTTATAGAACTTAGTTGTTCTAATCACTTTGTTTGTGTAATGCTTGTTTTTTTCTAATCGCCTACTCAATGAATGACTTGGCTTTTATAGAATTTGGTTGTTCTAATAGCCTGCTTGGTGCAGGGCTTAATTTTTATTCTTGATATCTAACTTGCTTGGTGCATGTTTTGATTTTTATAGAACTTGATCTTTCTAATCACCATGTGAGACTTAATTTTTCTATCACCTATTTGGTGTAGGGTTTGATTTGAATGTTTTATAGTACTTGATCATTATAGTCACCTAATAGTACTTAATCATTATAGTCACCTACTTGGTGTAGCACTTCATTTGCACTCAATGTGGTTGCCCACTTCTCCAAAAATAAATTTATCTTCTCCATTTTTATTCACCTTGTTAGATCGACGCTTACAAGGAATTGAATGGATCTTACGCTTTTTATCTTTTCCATCCCCCTCACCTTTTGAAATATCACCACCAAAACCAATAAGCATAGAACCAGATAAAAATTCTTTTTCTACACGCCTTTCTTCGATGGGAGATAAGGGGTCTTCAGTGGATAATTATTAATGTTATCCAGTTGTAGTTGTAGTGTTGAATATTTCACCAAGTAATTCATAATTTGCAGAATCTTTTTTTTTTGAATTTTTTGAAATATTTATCTTTCTGCATAAAAAAACAACAAAGGCATAAGATTAATAAACATATATTATAATTTATAAGTAAAAAATAAATATAAATTAATTATATCTTAAAAAAGTCTTCTCAAATTATTTGTGTCGCATTCACAGTATCGAACATCACATTCCATTTAAGTCCAGTATGTCCAATTAATTTGGAAATATGACAATGAGTGGTATGTAATTAATAGAACTTACACTTCTATCTTTCAACACCATAATCTACTCCAATCATATCATGCAGCTTATTGTTGATCTCTAACCAAACTTCTTTTTTTAAATGTAGATAATTGTAACTTTCCTTCTCTTATTTTTCTTATTAAGAGTTGAATAAATGAGTTGAATAAATGTTATCTAATTTTCTCTTGGCCAATCTTTTGCATCAACATCTTTACCTTTCCCTCCCATCTAAACTACTATTTAGAGGACAAATCAATCATTAATATAGCAATTAACATCACGTATCAATAACAAGTCTTATTACATGCTATTACAAGTCCACACGTGCACAATAAAAATAATGCTGTCGTAACGATTTTCGTCCGGGAATCTAATCGCTAGACGTAAGGTTATGGAGTCGCCACCAATCAATTTTAACTTAGGTGTGATTGGCCACCTATTCAAAACTAAGGATAAGTGCAGTGATCTATGTTCCAAAATTTGGGTTAGGGAGTACGGTTACGTGTGAGGAAGGTATTAGCACCCCCACAACGCCCGTCCAATGGACGGTACCAATTAATCATGTTTTATTTTTAGCAATCTTGATTCAAATGGTCTTTTATTCTTAATTAAATTTTCTTTTTATTATTTTCTTTAGGATATTCTCCAACACTTTGATCGAATTCCCAAGGAAAATTTGTTACCTTAAGAGTATTCACAGGACACACTCATCCTTGTGAAGAGGCTCCGTCGTCGGTTTAATATATTATGCTTTTAATTCTATTGTAAAATTTATTGAAATTATAACGAAAATCTTTAATATTGAAATTATTTTCCCTAAATTTTCCAACACTTTGGTCAAATTTAGAAGAAATATCTTTTCACTTAAGAATTTTCTAAATATCGCACACTCGCGAGATTCTGAAATTTCATCATCGGTTATGTTTTCATTTAAAAATATACGTTTTTATTAAAAGATCATTCATTATTATAATAATTTATTCTTGAATTAAACAAATTCCTACATCCTTCAACACTTTGATCGAATGTAGAGAATTGGAATTATTAATTTTTATTCCAAATTTTTTCAACACTTTGGTGAAATTTGAAAAATTATTTTTATTTTTTATAATCATAGATTTATTTTCAATTTACTAGCTCACCTGGAACAGTTAATCTCACACAAATAACTTTTATACTAGAGCTTGCCACTTAACAGCTCGCCATGCACAAGTTAACTTGCTCGTGAGAACTCTATTTGGAAATTATTATTATTTTTTTATTACCTTTTTTCCTAAAGATTTATTTTTAATCTACTCGCCCGCCCGAACAGCTCGTTATGCACGAGATGTCGCCTTTTACTAATTCGCCAGACATTGACCTTTTTCCTAAGATTTATTTTTAATCTACTCGCCCGCCCGAACAGCTCGCCATGCACGAGATGTCGCCTTTTACTAATTCGCCAGACATTGATTTTTAATCTACTCGCCCCCCCGAACTAATCGATTTTTTTTAAAAAAAAATCAAATTTTTATAACTTAACAGCTCGCCACCAAAAAGTTAGTTTTTGCGAAAATTTTCTCTACATCCTTCAACACTTTGATCGAATGTAAAGAATTGAAATTATTAATTTTAAAATTTTTATTATTATTTTTATTAAAGACTTATTTTTAACCTACTGGACGGCTTGAACCAACACTCTTCCTAATAGGTCGCCCGTGAACTAGAGTGTAGAGAGATCGCCCGCCCATTATAAATCACCCATGCAAGTGAACTAGCAAGTAGCGAGCTCGCCCATTCAACTAAACTATTGTTGAGAGTTCGCCCGGCGAAGAAGATTTAATAGTGTTTTGTAATTATTTGGATGAGGTAGGTTTAGCTAAACATAGGATTTATTTAATATTTCTTAAATAAGGAAGGTAGAGTATACTTACAATGTTTGGCTCGTTGAAGTTTTGTTAAGCTCGCCTTTCAATCTTGTGGATTGGTCACCACTAGTCCAACTGCATTCGCCTCTCGCCACTACACTTTCTTCTTCCCAGTAACAAATGTGGATACTGCTCACCGTCGTCTTCACATTCTCTTCACTGCTCTAGTCACCGTCCCAATCGCACCAAAACTGATATTGAGATTTTGGTTATAGTTGAATTCTCTCTTTCTCTCTGTCTCTCTCAATATTTTCTTGTCTCTGTATATCTTTCTTTCTTTTATCTCTGTCTCTCCGTTTTTCTGTGTTTCTCCTCTGTGTTTCTGTGTTCTTCCCTCTCTATCTTTATCTCTGATCTCCTTTAGACTATTTATAAGCATTCTTAGTCAAAGAAAATCAGACGAAATCTTTGAAACCAGGGATTATAATCCATTGTTCCGCTGGTTTCCATTATTCCGCTGGTTTTTTCTAAGCATTCTTAAATGCTTGCTTGAAAATCTTAGTTTCTTCTTGTGAATGTAGAGTTGCAGAGGATCTTGGATCAGACTGATCTTCCTTTCTTCTTCATCTTTTCCGAGCAACTTTTAGTCAATAAAATCGGAGCAAATTAATTTTCAGGAGACTTTCACTCCAAATGAGGTTTGTTTAGAGGTCGGCGAGGATAGCAGAGCTAAGCTTAGGGTGGCTTTCTGACAGCCCTCACACTGGTGTTGTTGACATTGTTCTTCCTTTCTTTTTTCTTTTCCTCGAGCAGTTTTTTATGAATTCCTTAGTCAACAAAAGCAGATCAAATCTCTAAGATGAAGAGATTATGATTGCTTTACACAGTCGGTGTCAGTGAAGTTGGTGAGACAGCAGGGCTCTAGCGACCACAAGGCTGGCGAACACCGATGGGCGAACTGGCGACCTCAAGGATGGCGAACACCGATGGGCGAACTGGCGACCTTAAGGCTGGCGAACTCAAATTTTTTTTATTATTTTTAATTATTTATTATTAATTTATTATTTATTTTATTATTTTTTAATACTGATTTTCTTTTCCTTTTTTTATTATATTATTATCTTTTTTTTAAAATTCAAACGTATGATTAAATAGATTTATTATTCCGGACAAAATTAAGTGTCTACAGCTGCCCCTCTTTGCGCATTGCTGAGAATCAGGAATGGGGCAAAGACAATAGACAATAATTTTGTCCGACTCATGGCCTACTTTTCTTTTTCTTTAAGTTTAACAATCTTCTTCTTATCAAAAAGCTCTTCACTTTAATTTGGCTCCTCTCTCAAGAGGCGAATGACTTTAAAAAATAAATTGGGCTCCTCTCTTTCAAAAGGCTCACGACTTTTAAAAATAAATTGGGCTCCTCTCTTTCAAGAGGCTCACGACTTTTAAAAATAAATTGGGCTCCTCTCTTTCAAGAGGCTCACGACTTTTGGAAACTAAACTGGGCTCCTCTCTTAAGAGGCTCACGACTTTTAAAAATAAACTGGGCTCCTCTCTTTCAAGAGGCTCACGACTTTTGGAAACTAAACTGGGCTCCTCTCTTAAGAGGCTCACGACTTTTAAAAATAAATTGGGGTCCTCTCTTTCAAGAGGCTCACGACTTTTGAAAATAAACTGGGCTCCTCTCTTTCAAGAGGCTCACGACTTTTGAAAATAAACTGGGCTCCTCTCTTAAGAGGCTCATGACTTTAGAACTAAATTCGTAGAAGGTTCTTGATTGATCATAGTTTAGCCTTTTCCTATCGAAAGGTAACTCTATGTCTGGCTAGTTATATACCCAAATCCTACCCAAGGGGTTTTTATTCACATGTACTATTGCATTATCATGATTCAAATATTCTCAAATGATTAATGAGATGTATTGCACAATTTTTGGAGATGTGTATATAAAATGTGTATGCTTCTTAAAGGGATGCAACACCTATTATGAGATAAATTTTAATTCCGAGTTTGGATGCAACACCTCTTATGAGATAAATTTTAATTCCGAGTTTGGATGCAACACCTATTATGAGATAAATTTTAATTCCGAGTTTCGCAATCTTATGCCCTTTTTCCTTTCTCTTCTTTTCCTCATCATTCTCCCAAGATGGCCTTCAACCTTTGCATTCATACATTCTTAATCCTGTGTTATGCCAACTAGGTCTCATCACTTAATCTCAAACTTCCTTTAATCATCATTCAGCTGGTACCATCATATTTTTCCTCATTTACATCTCACTCTTGTTATTGTTAAATCTCTTTTAAGTAATTCGAAAAGTAAATGAACTATGAGACATACTGTAATTGTGAATTTCTTTCAGAAGATGGGTAAGAGAAAATGAGTGTTAAGTTGAGACAACAAAAGAGGAATGTGTTCTTATTCAAATGGAAGGTAATTTAAACAGTCACAATGAAATGGTTGATCAAAGTTCCACATGAGGATGCCCTTACAATAATTATTCTGATCATTGTGAATTAATCCAAAAACCTTCTTTTGACTTCACTGTCTAGCCAATGGCTTTAAGCTTCAGAGAATACCTCAGACTGAACTCTGCCCCTCTTTGCTTATGAGCATGTGAGATATTTGGCTACCAACCTCATGCACCATTGCTTTCTGTCTAAGTTGCCCGTTTTCGGGTTTTCAACTCAAACATTCCCATTTGGAATCAGTCGCCCTTTTGGGTTTTCTCCTTGAACCCCTCCTTATTTTTTCTTTTTTTGCTTTTTTGTTTTTTTTATTTTTATGCATAATACTTCTTTACTGCATCAGTATTTATTGGATTGGGAAGGTCTCTTCCATCCATTTCTGCCAAAATCAATGCTCCTCTTGAGAATGCTTTTCTTACTACAAAAGGGCCTTCCCAATTTGGAGTCCATTTGCCTCGCAGGTCAAGAATATTGGGTAGAATCTTTTTCAAAACCAGATCCCCTTCTCGAAAATTTCTGGGACGAACCTTCTTCTCATGTGCTTGCATCATCCTCTTCTGATACAATTGCCCATGACATAGCGCTTTGAGTCTTTTTTCCTCAATAAGGTTCAATTGCTCATACCGGGCTCGGACCCATTCAGCTTCATCCAATTTAACTTCCATAAGGACACGCAAAGAAGGAATTTCCACTTCAATAGGCAAAACTGCCTCCATCCCATATACTAATGAAAACAGGGTGGCTCCTGTGGATGTGCGAACCGATGTACGGTAAGCGTGCAGAGCAAAAGGCAACTTCTCATGCCAATCTTTGTATGTATCTGTCATCTTCTGAATGATCTTCTTAAGATTTTTATTTGCAGCTTCGACAGCTCCATTCATTTTCGGACGATAAGGTGCCGAATTGTGATGCTTAATATGAAATTGGGCACATGCTTCCTCAATCAACTTATTGTTAAAATTCAGAGCATTGTCTGAAATGATCCTTTCTGATAGCCCATACCGGCAAATTATCTCTTTCTTGAAAAACTTGCACACTACACACTTTGTCACACTGGCATAAGATGCTGCTTCCACCCATTTCGTGAAGTAATCAATCATTACCAAAATGAAACGGTGTCCATTTGAAGCTTTAGGGGCAATTGGTCCAATCACATCCATTCCCCATGTAGAAAATGGCCAAGGAGTTGTCATGACCTGTAAGGATGTGGGAGGGGCATTTATCTTACTGGCATATATTTGACATTTATGACAACTTCGAGCAAAGTTGATGCAATCACTTTCCATTGTCATCCAATAATATCCAGCCCTCATAATTTGTCGAGCCATACTTTCCATTGTCATCCAATAATATCCAGCCCACAAATCCCTTCGTGAATTTCTTTGAGTATTCTTTTGGCCTCTATGGCATCCACACACCTTAGCAATACTTGATCTTTCCCCTTTTTGTACAAAATTTCTCCATCCAAAAAGAATTCCATGGCCATTCTTCTCAAAGTCCTTTTATCATTTTCTGATGCCCCTTCGGGATAAAGGTGATGCTTTATGTATTGCAATATATCATGATACCATGGTTTCCCATCTATCTCTTCTTCTACATTTGAGCAATGTGCTGGTGATTCATGTATGCTCATCTTGATGGGACAAATTTTAGCACCTGAATTTACTTTGAACATCGCAGCCAAAGTAGCCAATGCGTCAGCCATTTGGTTTTCTTCTCGAGGCAAATGCTTAAAACAAATTTTCTTGAAATGTTTAACTAGATCGGTCACAAACTCACAATACTGGACCAATTTTGAATCTCTTGTTTCCCATTCACCTCGCAATTGATAAATTACCAAGGCTGAATCTCCATATACTTCCAGTACTTTAACACCTTTGTCGATTGCAGCTCGGAGCCCCATGATACAAGCCTCATATTCTGCCATATTATTGGTGCAGTCAAAATCCAATTTTGCAGTGAATGGACAACAATCTCCTTCAGGGGATATTAAAACTGCCCCAACACCGTGCCCAAAAGCATTAGATGCCCCATCAAAGTATATTTTCCAAGCAAGTTCTTCTACGGAACCTTCAACATTTATTTGTGATATGGCCATTAAATCCTCATCAGGGAAATCAAAATCCATTGGTTCATACTTTTCTTCAGCTTGATCTGCGAGGAAATCAGCAATCGTACTACCTTTAATGGCCTTTTGAGTCATATAGACAATGTCATACTCGGAAAGCAACACTTGCCACCTTGCTATCTTCCCGGATAATGAAGGTTTCTCGAAGATATACTTAATAGGGTCCAATTTTGAAATTAGCCATGTAGTATGATAAAGCATGTACTGTCTTAGTCTACGAGCTATCCAAGCCATAGCGCAACACATCTTCTCCAACGAAGAATATCTGGCTTCATAGTCAGTGAACTTCTTGCTCAAATAATAGATAGCCCGCTCTTTTCTCCCAATTTCATCATGTTGCCCCAACACACATCCCATGGAATTTTCATGCACTGTTACATACAAGATGAGGGGTCTCCCTGGCACAGGTGGCACCAACACCGGAGGATTCGAAAGGTACTCTTTAACCTTATCGAATGCTATTTGGCATTCATCATTCCATTCTCCTGGATCTCGCTTTCGGAGGAGTTTGAAGATTGGATCACACTTAGCAGTGAGTTGGGAGATGAAGTGTGCGATGTAATTCAATCTTCCTAAGAATCCTCTTACTTCCTTTTGGGTGCGAGGCGGTGATAAATTTTGGATGGTATGTATCTTATCGGGATCCACTTCTATACCTCGTTCACTGACTACAAATCCCAATAGCTTCCCTGATGTCACTCCGAAAGTACATTTGGCCGGGTTGAGCTTAAGTTGGAATTTTCTCAACCTTTCAAATAACCTTTTAAGGTTGCCAACATGATTTTCTTCTTTTTGGGACTTCGCGATCATATCATCAACATAGACTTCTATCTCCTTATGCATCATGTCATGAAACAAGGTTACCATGGCTCTCTGGTAAGTTGCACCAGCATTTTTTAACCCAAATGGCATGACTTTGTAACAAAATGTTCCCCACATGGTCACAAAAGTGGTCTTTTCCATATCTTCAGGTGCCATTTTGATTTGATTATAACCAGAGAAACCATCCATAAAAGAGAATAAAGCATGTCCAGCCGTGTTATCGACTAGGGTATCAATATGTGGCAGGGGAAAATTGTCTTTCGGACTGGCCCTATTTAGATCACGATAATCCACGCACATTCGCACCTTTTCATCTTTTTTAGGAACTGGAACAATGTTTGCTACCCATTCAGGGTATTTTGCCACCTCCAAGAATCCCGCATCAAACTGCTTCTTGACTTCTTCTTTGATTTTTAACAACATTTCAGGCTTCATTCTTCTCAACTTTTGCTGAATTGGCTTGCATTCTGGTCTTACTGGTAGCTTATGAACCACAATATCAAAATTCAGACCCGGCATGTCCTGATACGACCATGCGAACACATCGACATACTCATGGAGTAAACTTATCAGCTCTTTCTTTGTGGATGATGATAGAAATGTGCCGATTTTAACCTCTTTTCTTATTTCGTCACTCCCCAAATTTATGGTCTCAATGGGTTCTTGATGGGGTACAATTTGCTTTTCTTCTTGTTCCACCAATCTTGTAAGTTCAGGAGGCAATGTATCACCATCAACGCCCTCTTCTTCATTAAATTCACCAGCACAAACAGTTCTTTCAAAATCAGGTTTCAGAATATCATTACAATGGCCTTCATATTCATTGTTTGGGTACCTGCATATGGGGCAAAAGTTGGCAAAATGTAGATGGACTCAAATATGCATGGGCAGAAAAGATGCAAATGAGAGAATTCACATGGAGAAAGGTATGACAAAAAGCCAGATTTTATTGAAATAGAAATGGCCCTACATAAGAGACCTTGATACCCTTGGGCAGGGGTGATCAGGCTTTACTTATTGAATTACTTTGGTAGAGATTTAGTGATAACAGGAAGATCGATGTAATGCCAATTCCTCAGCTGAAAGCCTGGCGGGCAAGGGCGCACTTCCGAACTTCTTGGGGCCTCTTCGTTATCTGTGTTTACAATCTGGATAGACAAATTCTCGAACACCTTAACAAGCTCATCCTTGTTAGCCTTTACTAGGTCTGGATAAATGTATCCCACAGAATGAAAGACATCCTCTAGAGGAGGAAACACCATCGGCTCATTTTCCTCATCAACCCCTTTTAATCTAGCCATTCTTCTTTCCCTTTTCTTTTCCAAAAACTTTCTCCTCTCTAGCCTAGTTGGCTTGTAGCCAAGACCAAATCTATCATCCTTCACCTTTGCTGTCAAAGCTCGTTTTATCCCTTGCAAGTTCTTTCCTAATCCTGCTCCAGCATAACACCCTTTCCCAACAGTCTGTTGAATTCCCGACATTGTGGCGCTGGACAACTGTGGCATTGGTATCTTAGATCCTTCTCCTATGTATGTAGCATTTACAAATTCCAAGGACCTGAAAAAACATTCTGGTGCATTCTCATTCACCTCGATATATGGGGCAGTGGAGGAAACTGTAGCAATCATATCTTCTTCTCCAACAACTCCTACCACTTTTCCATCTATTATAAATTTGACTATTTGGTGTAAAGTCGAGGGGACTGCTCTAGCTGACTGTATCCATGGACGCCCAAGGAGGCAATTATATGCAGGGTTAATGTCCATGACTTGAAATTCCATATTGTAGACACTGGGGCCAATTTGAATTGGAATTTCTATAGTCCCTGTTACTTCTCGACGTGTACCATCGAATGCTTTTACTACCATATGACTTTTCCTCATGTGCGACTCATCCACAGGTAATTTGGACAGAGTTCCTAGAGGCATAACATTTAGAGCTGAGAAATTGTCGATTAGGACTCTAGGTAGGATGTAGTCTTTGCAAGTGGTAGTAATATGCAAGGCTTTGTAACTGCCTCTTCCATCAGGCGGAATCTCATCATCACTGAAGGATATAAAATTGTCTGCCACGATATTTCCAACAAGTCGATCAATCTTTTCTACTGACACATCATGAGGTACATATGCTTGATTGATCACTCGTAGAAGAGCCTCCTGGTGGGGTTCTGAATTCAGTAATAGAGAAAGCAGAGTGATGCGCGCTGGCGTACGATTCAACTGATCTACTATATTGAACTCACTGTGCTTGATGAATTTCAAGAACTCTGAAGCTTCTTTTTCAGACACTGGTTTGCTTCGTTGTTCCCTGAATTCTTTTTCTTTACCCTCAAAAGGGATTTCTCTATTACTTTCTTCGTCTTCTCCCTCTTTAGCCTTTCCTTTTTGAATTTTCTTCAACATTTCAGGCGTGTAACATCTCCCACTTCGGGTGATTCCTCCTGTGCCTGTTATATCCACTGCAGCTGTAATGCTTGTTGAGGTGGCCAAAGGGATACTGGCTGACCCTTGAGTAGCGATATTGCAATTGTAGTTCCATAGGACTGCCTGACTATCCTTGTATGGAAAAGGACTTGGAACCTCAATGGTTAATTTTGGCAGTTGAAATTTAGGCTTGGAATCAATTATAGGCTCATTCTTATCTTCATAATAGGTAGTCAATGGTTTCCACCGAACAGAACCTGTTTCTTTTCCGATGACATTGACTGATTCTATTTCTACTTCTTCGTAAAATTCTGCAATACCCTCATCCATCAAGTCTTGCACCTTTTGGCGAAACTCTTGACAATTTTGGATTTCATGCTCTACACTCTTGTGGAACTCACAAAATTTTCCCTCTTTAGGCATCTTTTCACCATCTATCTGGATTAGTTTTGCCTTGACCATTGCATCGAACACCACCTTCATTGGCGTTTTCACCTCATAAACATTTTTCTTGACCCAACGATCTACCTCTTCAATTATGGCATTTACTTTACCCTCCTCATGATCGGGGAGTGGGTTTTTATTTACACTTGGTTCTCCCTTCTTCCCAAAATTCAATATTCCTGCCTTAATAAGAGTTTGAACTTTGTGTTTCAAAGCAGTGCAATTTTCTGTTGAATGACCTGTAATCCCGTAATGATAATCACAGTGAGCATTTGAATCATACCACACAAGGTAGGGAGGTTTAAGAGGTTCTATATAAACTGGTGCAAGGAAGTGGTTTTCGATTAATTGAGGCAAAAGGTCTGTGTAGGTCATAGGGATTGGATCAAAATGTTGCCTATCTCGACTGAATTTTTGCCTTCTCTGATTGTCATCTAGCGGGGTGGCAGGTGGAGGTCGTTGAGCTAATGTGGATGTGATTGGTGAATTGGGAGCTCTTGGCCGATAATTGGGGGTATATGTTGGTCTTGAAGTTGTTTGGTATGGGTATGGTCCTACTGTGACTTTGTTTGCAGGTGGGTAATAAGGTGGATAAATTGGGTAAGGAGAATAGGGGGTAGGGTTTCTAGGCGGTTGGCCTCCAATAGTCATCGCGTGGACATCATCTTCTTTTCTTTTGAATGTTGCACCCTTCTTGGATCCTCCACTATCGGGTACCTCTATCTTACTATTCTTTATGGCATTTTCAATCATTTCCCTAGAGATTACCATGTCAACAAAACTTTTTGTGGCACTTCCAATCAACTTTCCATAATAGGGTTCCCGGAGGGTACTAACAAACAACATAGTTGTCTCTTTTTCAGTAATAGGTGGTTGCACTTGGGAAGCTACATCTCTCCATCATCGGGCTTATTCTTTGAAAGGTTCATTGGCTCTCTTTTCCATATTTTGGAGTGTCATCTTATCGGGAGCTGTATCCACCACATGCTGATACTGAGCCATAAATGCCCTAGCGAGATCTTTCCATGAATGTATATGGTTCCCGTCTAACTGGACATACCACCTTGCAGCGGATCCAGTAAGGCTGTCCTGAAAACAATGGATTAACAACTTATCATTGTGAGTATACCCCGCCATCTTTCGAACGAACATTGTGATGTGGGCTGATGGACATGTTGTTCCACCATACTTTTCAAAGTCAGGAGTCTTAAATTTTGGGGGGAACACTAGGTCAGACACTAGGCTGAGTTCTCCTGCATCAATTCTACCAAATGTGTCCTTTCCTTCTACTGCTCTAAGCCTTTCTTCTAGGAGGTCATATTTATGTTCTATCCCCACTCCAGAACCAACTTCGGGGATTGCCTTTCTCAATTTTTCTTGTTCACTAGGGTCATCAAGATTTGGAACAAAAATAGGATCTGCAGGATTGCCTCCAGGGCCTGATCCCAATTGCCCTTGGTTAGATTGGCCCATTGGTGGGTTTACCCCACTAAAAGCATAAGGCCGACCACCCTGGGGCGGCATCACTCGTTGGTAGCCTTCTTGGCCAGGTTGAACATGTGTTGGGGTAAATCCTGGAGGGTACAATGGCTCCTCTTGCCCATCTCCTTGATTATGCACATCTTCTCTAGCTATAGAAGTTCCCTCCACATTTTTGCCTTTGGTCATCCCTCTCATTAATTCCATCATTTCGACCATTTGTTTCCTCATATCTTCTTGCATCTCAACTATTTTCCCTCTCATTTCTTCTTGTGCTTTCTCCATTCTATCTATCCTCATTTGTTGTTCGTTTTCCATATTCCTAGATTGTAGGCGAGTGTTGTATGGATGATTAGCAATTCTCGCTGATTGAGCTATCTTTACACCTTTATTACCCAAAACTTCTGGAATTAGGGCATGTTTATTTTATTTTTAAACAAAGTCATTTATGCATGCTAATGTTTTACTAAAGAATGTATGAATGAATGAAATGGGGAAGTATGTGCCACATAACTAACAAAAGGTTCTTTTATTAGACTTCAGAAGTTATTTTACAACAAAAGTCCAAACTACATCCATGAAAAGTCTAATCTCTAAGCCCTTGGTTTCCTCAAAAAGCTCATAACCTGCAGATAATGGTCTTGTGCTTCATCTAGGAATTTTGACAAACGATGACCATGCTCAGTAATTGGACTTACTCCTGGCTTTAGCTCTCGCACCCTTTCCTCCATTTCCTCAGCTTTTCTGGCAGCCATGCTAATTTGCTCGAATAAATGCTTCAGATGCTGTTGTTGCAAAAAATGAGCACGTATCCATTCCTCGCGTTCATCAGCCAAGACTCGCAGGTTGTCAACTTCTTCTTGGAGTGCTATGACATGGCTTTGAGATTCTGATAGCGTTTTTCCCATCGTTTGCATTTGCGCTTGCATATGGGCCCTTTCACTTTCAAGTTACTTGTACTCAAGATTGTTTTGACTCTTTGCTTTGAGTTGTTTATTTTCCCTTTGTATACGACCTAATTCAGCAGTGGTGGATGAGATTGTACTATTCATATCCTTTAATAGTGTCCTCCATTCATTGCGCTCTTCTTGGATCCTCTTGCTCCAATGTTCTGAATTACTTTGCATCTCACGCTTGAGTCTTTTGTTTTCACATTCCAACTTGTTTTTCTCTTCCTGAAGTTTTCGCTTTGCCCTTTCTATCTCTATTACTGGATCTTGAAACACCGGTTTCACGGGACAAGTGGGTATGCTCACTTGAGGAATTACCACATCCTTTCCTCGCCTTGCATGCCACACGAAGTATTCTGGGGATGAAATATCAGTATGTCTCCCTCCATCCAACCTATTGGTATGCTTCCATGCTTGAATAGCTTTTGCAATCTTCATTGATGCATCGGCCTCTGTGTATGAGAACTCTATTTTATTAAGGCCGAAGGTTGCTGGGACAAACTACTCATATCCAAACTGACGCCTCACCATGACAGGAGAGTAGCTAACTGCTCCCCATAAACCCAAAAGAGGCACCCAGAATTCATCTCCACAACTATATAACACTGAATCAAATGGCATCCAAAGAGCTCTCCATAATAATCCACTACTAGTGAGGCTTTGGAAGAATGGCACCCACTCGTCTCTAGTTTTTTGCTGAGGCCAACTATTCTCACAAAACTCCTTAATAGGAACCCGAAAAGACATGAACGGCTTACAGAACTTGCCCCCGTTGCAATCAAAATGACTTTTTGCCCAAATAGTTAATAGTTGTGCACATCCAATGAAGCGTCCTTCTCCTTTTCGCTGACAAAAACTTAAGGATCTGATAGTTTCAGCCAAGATTGCTGGGGTAGGATTGACATTATGTTCGACTTGCTCAAAGAAGTCTACTATAGCGACATCAATGCTACCTATGACCTTCGGGAATACCACCATACCATAGAGGGCTAAGGCAAACAATCTCATACCCTGGTCATCATCAAGATGCTTGCAGATGAAATCTCGTAAGAAAGTCTAAGGAAAACAAGTATTTTCACCTTTAGTTCTGATTTGAGCATCAATGACTTGTACCTCTAATCCCATCATCACGGCAAGCTTTTTACGGTAGCCGGTCTTCTTGTTTTTCCAGTAAACTTTATCTTGATCCGTCTTTGAGATATTAAAACAAATCAATGCAGAGTACTCCTCTATTGTTGGTACCATATCCACTTCATTAAAGACAAAACATCTATAAGAAGGGTCCCAGAACTGTGTCATGGCTTTGAGGAGCTGGCTATCAATGACCACTGGCAAGAGGAGTGCTAGGTGCCCATATTTCTTTTGGAAAGCTTCCCTCCTTAGGTAATCCCATTGTTTCCAGATATTTCCCAAGTCTTCTAAATTGTTCTGCTTGAGGTCGGGGTAGACTTTTTCTGGGAGAGTAGACACGTAATTTGCTAGCAGACAATCTCCATTCTTATGCTGAGCTACTTCTGATCTAGTTTTCAGACTAATGCAAGGTTCCTCTAGGGACTTGAGAGATGGTTGACTTTCCATGGATGTAGAGTTAGCCATGCAACAACTACTTCTTGTGACAATATCTATTAACATGAGTGCATATGAATTAAAGTATGTAAAGTATATGAATATATTATTTTCAGAAAGAAAATGATCACCCATACATGCGAATACCACACTTCTTCATGTGTTTCTAACTTCAGGTTCTTAAAGGTTTTGGCATAATTCTAACTAAAGGTTGGTACCTTAGGTTTTTCTATATGCATGGTTCAGGTTTTATCATTTGGCTAACAGGTTCCCAAATTGTTCCTTACTGACGTCTACATAGGACTAGTAGGGCACCCCGATCCTCGCCCATCAGGCTCAAACTGAAAGGGTTCAATTTGAGTGGGAGTTATTCGCTAGTCCATGCGGAGGTTACTACCTCACGAGAATGTAGCTACTCACTCCCTCCTAAAGAGGACAAAGCTCGGGACTTAGAGCTTATGCACGCAAATGCACGTGTTGTGTGTGTGAAGGAACATACCAACATATAACCCTCATCTTAGATGCCCCAATAATTCATGAATGATAATATACCAAGTATAAAAATAACACAACTAATAAAATTCAAACAACATTATTTAGAACTTAAAGAATTTAAACACCAATTAAGACCATTAAACTAAGACTTGAAATATCACATGATTAATTAATGGTTCGACTCTCACGTCCCCAATGGAGTCGCCAAGCTGTCGTAACGATTTTCGTCCGGGAATCTAATCGCTAGACGTAAGGTTATGGAGTCGCCACCAATCAATTTTAACTTAGGTGTGATTGGCCACCTATTCAAAACTAAGGATAAGTGCAATGATCTATGTTCCAAAATTTGGGTTCGGGAGTACGGTTACGTGTGAGGAAGGTATTAGCAGCCCCACAACGCCCGTCCAATGGACGGTACCAATTAATCATGTTTTATTTTTAGCAATCTTGATTTAAATGGTCTTTTATTCTTAATTAAATTTTCTTTTTATTATTTTCCTTAGGATATTCTCCAACACTTTGATCGAATTCCCAAGGAAAATTTGTTACCTCAAGAGTATTCACAGGACACACTCTGTGAAGTCCCCGTCACTTCATCTTATCACTTATCTTTTTCCTTCTTTATTTAGATTTAGTTTATCCAGTGTCGTTCTTCCCTAAATCTTAAGCTAATCATTTAATAGCTCATGAAATATTATTCAATTTCCATAAACATAAAAATGATATATATAAATATCATTCCATTTCCACAGGATCTCATACATCATCTTAACTTACATCCCCGACGTTTTATATATATATTCTCTACTTGTACTGTACTGTAGCTGAATTACAATTTAACTTTACATATGAACATATAAGTATACCTTCTATGCTAACTGGGAAGCGTATCAAGAAGGTACACCTTGATTCTTCAAAAACAAGCTCCTCTAGTCGGAGCGGAATTCACTTCAGGTAATCTGTAGGAAAAATGGTCGTAAAAGGGTGAGTTTACGCTCAGTAAGAAAAGTATGTAAAAGAGCGTGCTATGCCTCTATATGCATTTTTCCTACTTAGCTCTATAATGTCATGTAAAGCATTATAAAGCATGCATCATAAACCTCTTTCATGCATTGTTTGCAACCATGCATATTCATTTCAAATGACATGGCAATTATACTTTGTATGCTTTTGTTAAAATATAGCATACATATAAAACATGCATCATACTTCTTTCTTTAAAACAGCATACTTCATACATACTTTAAAACATACATCATATACTTCTTCATACATACATCTTGTACTTTGAAATAGATGGAGACTATGTACAATGTTTAAGCGATTGAGTCGTCATATGAACCGTTCATTCCCATTCATATGATTTATATGACTCTAATCATGCATTAGTACATTGGTATACCATGTAGAGGTCAGGGATTCTCTCCTGTCTTAATAATACCATAGTGAGCACTAGTCTGGTGTCACTAATGGTCTTGAGGACCGGACTAGGGTTCCTCACTTAACATACATATTACTGAGGACTTGATTAGAGTCTCTCAGCCATCAGAAATGCATAATCATTACGCAGTCCATAGCCTCAAAACATTTATAATATACTTTTCAGAAAACACCTTTGTGTTTAAATCAATTAAGCTTTGAAAACATCTTTTCATACATGGCAGTCGACTGGCCTCATGGGGCAGTCGGCTGCTGCTTCATAACTTCATATTTATTTAATCATCTTGATTGAAATACTTTACAAACATGGAGGAATTACATGGAAATTGGGGATCTCACATCCTCCCCACCTTAAAAAATTTGGTCCTCCAAATTTGCCTTAGCTTGTTATGTAAACAGCTCTGGATACATTTCCTTCATTAAGCTCTCTAGCTCCCATGTAGCTTCTTCCATCGTATGGTATTGCCAGAGAACTTTCACTAACGAGATCGTCTTAGACCTCAAAACTTTCTCTTTTATGTCCAAAATCCGAATCGGCTTCTCTACATAGCTCATATCTTCCCTTATCTCCAAGGGTTCATACTCAATGACAAGAGACGAATCTGGATTATACTTCCGAAGCATCGATACATGAAACACATTATGTACTCCCGATAGCTCCGGAGGTAATGCCAATCTATAGGCAACATCACCTATCCGATCTAAGACCTCAAATGGACCGATGTAACGAGGACTTAACTTACCTCGTCGACCAAACCTCATGATCCCTTTGGATGGAGAAACTTTCAAGAATACAAAATCTCCAACCATGAACTCAAGTGGCCTCCATCGAGCATCCGCATAGCTCTTTTGTCTACTCTGAGCTGTCTTAAGTCTCTGACAAATCAACTTAACATCTTCTGATGCTTGCTCGACTAGATCTGGAGCGAATAACTTACGTTCGCCCACTTCTTCCCACCCAATCGGAGATCGACACCTTCTTCCATACAAAGCTTCATATGGTGCCATCCCGATGCTTGCATGATAACTATTATTGTATGCAAACTCAGCCAATGGCAGATGGTCATCCCAGGAGCCTTTAAAGTTCATAGCACAAGCTCTCAACATATCCTCGAGCGTCTGAATCGTGCGCTCGGACTGTCCATCAGTCTGTGGATGAAAAGCTGTGCTAAAACTTAACTTAGATCCCATGGCTTCTTGAAAATGCTCCCAGAAATGGGAAGTAAACCTGGAATCTCTATCAGAAGTGATGCTCATTGGAACACCATGTAGTCTTACGACATCTTTTACATACATATCTGCCAAAGCATTGAGTGTATCAGTTGACTTCATAGGTAGGAAGTGAGCTGATTTTGTCAATCTATCGACAATCACCCAAATACCATCATGATTCTTCTTGGTTCTGGGCAACCCCATAACAAAATCCATCGTAATGTGCTCCCACTTCCACATAGGTATAGGCAGTGGGTGCAGTAATCCTGCTGGCTTTTGGTGCTCTACCTTGACCTGTTGACATGTGAGACATTTTGCTACAAAACCTGCTATGTCTCTCTTCATGCCCTTCCACCAGTATACCTTGCGAAGATTGTGATACATCTTTGTACTTCCTGGATGTAACGTGTAGTTAGTGGCATGTGCTTCAATCAAGATCAACTTCTTCAATTCGTCATCATTAGGAACACATATACGACTTCTAAACCTCAAAATTCCATCATTACTGACATTAAATTCTGAGGTCATACCTGACTGCATCTGATTCATAGCCTCTATGCATCTATCATCTTCCTTTTGAGCACTTCGGATTCTGTCCATTAATTCTGGCTCAATCCTTAAACTAGCCATCATTCCAATTTGCTCATAAGTCATAACATTAAGGTTGAGG
This sequence comes from Heritiera fomes, assembly GCA_032173925.1. Lineage (NCBI taxonomy): Eukaryota > Viridiplantae > Streptophyta > Magnoliopsida > Malvales > Malvaceae > Heritiera > Heritiera fomes. The sequence continues at coordinate 17,220,978 of JAPDPM010000001.1, read as the reverse complement.
CTTGCAAATTGCTTAATTAGTTCATGCTCTTTTATCATCATATAAGACACCATACTTACATGCTTCCAACTCAGAGCATCCGCCACCACATTGGCTTTCCCCGGGTGGTACAAGATCTCACAATCGTAATCCTTTAGTAGCTCGAGCCATCTTCTTTGCCTCATGTTTAATTCCTTCTGAGAAAACAAGTATTTCAGACTTTTGTGATCCGTAAAAATCTGAAATCTCTCTCCATATAAGTAATGTCTCCATATCTTCAGGGCAAGCACTACTGCAGCTAACTCCAAATCATGAGTCGGGTAGTTCTTCTCATGGTCCTTCAATTGTCTAGAACCATAGGCTACTACCTTACCATATTGCATTAACACACATCCCAAACCTTGCCCTGAGGCATCACTATACACCGCAAATCCACCTGAACCACTAGGGATGGTGAGAATCGGTGCAATCGTCAGCCTGTGCTTCAACTCTTGGAAACTAAACTCACAGGCTTCATTCCACTCATACTTCATTTCCTTGCGCGTCAAGCGCGTCAATGGAGCAGCTAACTTCGAGAAACCCTCTACAAATCTTCTATAGTAGCCAGCTAAACCCAAGAAACTCCTAATCTCCGTCACAGTCTTTGGTCTTTCCCATTGAACCACCGCTTCAATCTTTGACGGATCAACTGAGATTCCATCTTTATTGATCACATGACCTAAAAAGGAGATTTGGTTTAACCAGAAATCACATTTACTTAGCTTGGCATATAGTCCTCTATCTCTGAGGGTCTCCAAAACAATCCTCAAATGCTGCTCATGCTCTTCCCGTGACCTCGAGTACACCAAGATGTCATCGATGAAGACAATGACAAACTGGTCCAAGTACTGCTTAAACACATCATTCATCAGATTCATGAAGGCTGCAGGTGCATTGGTTAATCCAAACGGCATCACCAAGAATTCATAATGGTCATACCGTGTCCTGAACGCAGTCTTAGGGATATCTTCATCTCGGATCTTCAATTGATGATATCCCAACCTCAAGTCTATCTTGGAAAAGACTTGTGCACCCTTGAGCTGATCAAAGAGATCGTCTATCCTGGGAAGAGGATACTTGTTCTTGATTGTCACTTTATTCAACCACCGGTAGTCGATGCACAACCTCATACTACCATCCTTCTTCTTGACAAAAAGCACAGGAGCACCCCAAGGGGATACGCTGGGTCGTATGAATCCCTTGTCTAGCAACTCCTGAAGCTGTTTCTTAAGTTCTTCCAATTCTACCAAAGCCATCCGGTAAGGAGCTCTTGATATAGGCTCAGTCCCCGGCACCAATTCAATCGTGAACTCTACTTCCCTATCCGGAGGAAGTCCTGGAAGATCATCCAGGAACACCTCGGGAAAATCTCGGACTACAGGAATATCATTGAGTCCGGGACGTTTCTGATCTACGTCCTCCACATAAGCAATGAATCCTTCATACAACCATACATGCTTCTCATTATTTTCATATGAATTCAAATCAAGAACTAAACAGGTTTCATATTAATTTTTTGTAAAATTTACAACATAGCTAACGGGTGAAGAGAAGGTTACGCTCTTAGCATAACAGTCTAATAAAACATGATTATTAGCTAACCAATCCATACCTAAAATAACATCAAACCGATACATATTCAATAGGATTAGGTCAGCCTTAGATTCTCTTTCTCCGACCCGTAGCTTACAATTTCTATATACTAACTCTGTCATTTGTGATTCCTTAAAAGGTGTGCTTATTTGCAATAAGCGTCCTAAATGCTCAGGCTCAACAGGTACTTTCATAGCAATCATAGGAGACATAAATGAATGCGTGGAGCCTGGATCAAACAATGCTATAACACTTATGTCGAACAAGTAGATTGTACCTTTAATCACTTTGGACGAGGCATCGGCAGACTCTTCGTCGATGGCAAACACTCGTCCTTGGGTCACAGCTTTCTTTCCCTTCTCAGCAGCAGTGGCTTTAGGTTGCGGTTTAGGGGTCTTATTCATCAGGCATCCTCGGATCTCTCTGAAGGCAATCTCTAATCATGTGCCCTTTCTCCCCACATCTAAAGCAAGCGCCACTCGCCAAGCGACATGGCTGTGATCCGTGAAACTTCCAGCACTGCTCACATCTTTGCATCGTACTCTTTGGTGAGCTAGCGGTACTTCCAACTTGATTTCGGGATCGCTCATCACTTATCTTGATCCCTGTAGCTTTAGGAGTACCTATATCAGTATCATCATCATCATAACTCCAACTTCAATATAATTCCATATAACCATTGAAGTAATTTAAAGATCATCTTTATATACTTTACTTACCTATAGAAACTCCTTCAAATCGTCTACTCCTACGAAATGGATACCTATCACTCGAAGCTTTCTCATCCGACTTCCGCTTCATCGGTTCCTTACCTTTACCCTTGGCTCGGAAGTCAGCATGGTGTAGATCATAGTCCTGTTCACACAGCTGAGCCTTACGGACAGCTTCTCCATAGGTGGTGATATCCATTGGATACAACTTAGATCTAATCGGGGACTTCAATCCCTCAATGAATCTGTAGATCTTATGCCCTTCATCTCTTCGGACCTCTGGATCGAATCTACTCAAGGTGGTGAACTTAGATTCATACTGATTCAGCGTCATCGTACCTTGAGTCAAACTTAAGAACTCAATCTTCAATCTATTCTGATCCGTGCGTGGGATATACTGTTCATTAAAAGCTTCCACAAATCTATCCCATGTGACCTCATCATATCGGGCCTCTAACACAGTCCGAGTGGCTTGCCACCAATATTCTGCATCATCTATCAACAGATAGGCAGCCAAGCCTACTTTCTCCCTTTCGGAGCAGGGCATGTACTCGAAAGATTTTAGGACAGCTTTCATCCAGTTCTTAGCCGTCAACAAATCTCTTTACCCCTTGAATTTGGGCGGATCCAACTTCTTGACTTCCTTAATCAATGCCACACTGCAATAAGCTCTAGGATCCCGCCTTCCAGTAACTGGGACTGGTGGGGTTACTTCTGTAGGAGGAACAATAGTTGCAGTTGCTTGGGTACTTGTGGCCACATTCGAGAAATTAGACATAAACTGGGTGAACATCGTGGCCATGTTCTCCATATGCTTTTCCATCTTCGCTAGCCTTGTATTCGAGCTATGTGGTGGAGATGGATGAGGAGACGGAACTGGGGGCTCTTCAGTGCGACCCCGTCCTCTTCCTCTTCTTGTTCCTCTTCTTCGTGAGCTCATACTGTAAATATAATCATCATTGAGCTCTTTAGTATAACTAAAAACAGCTATACTATACATTTGTATTCAGACAAGTACAGTACAATTAGGGGATATACTCTATTTCTAGCTTCTTGACACTGACAAACCTCAATCTAAACTGCTCTGATACCACTCTGTGACGTCCCCGTCACTTCATCTTATCACTTATCTTTTTCCTTCTTTATTTAGATTTAGTTTATCCAGTGTCGTTCTTCCCTTAATCTTAAGCTAATCATTTAATAGCTCATGAAATATTATTCAATTTTCATAAACATAAAAATGATATATATAAATATCATTCCATTTCCACAGGATCTCATACATCATCTTAACATACATCCCCGACGTTTTATATATATATTCTCTACTTGTACTGTACTGTAGCTGAATTACAATTTAACTTTACATATGAACATATAAGTATACCTTCTATGCTAACTGGGAAGTGTATCAAGAAGGTACACCTTGATTCTTCAAAAACAAGCTCCTCTAGTCGGAGCGGAATTCACTTCAGGTAATCTGTAGGAAAAATGGTCGTAAAAGGGTGAGTTTACGCTCAGTAAGAAAAGTATGTAAAAGAGCGTGCTATGCCTCTATATGCATTTTTCCTACTTGGCTCTATAATGTCATGTAAAGCATTATAAAGCATGCATCATAAACCTCTTTCATGCATTGTTTGCAACCATGCATATTCATTTCAAATGACATGGCAATCATACTTTGTATGCTTTTGTTAAAATATAGCATACATATAAAACATGCATCATACTTCTTTCTTTAAAACATCATACTTCATACATACTTTAAAACATACATCATATACTTCTTCATACATACATCTTGTACTTTGAAATAGATGGAGACTATGTACAATGTTTAAGCAATTGAGTCGTCATATGAACCGTTCATTCCCATTCATATGACTTATATGACTCTAATCATGCATTAGTACATTGGTATACCATGTAGAGGTCAGGGATTCTCTCTTGCCTTAATAATACCATAGTGAGCACCAGTCTGGTGTCATTAATGGTCTTGAGGACCGGACTAGGGTTCCTCACTTAACATACATATTACTGAGGACTTGATCAGAGTCTCTTAGCCATCAGAAATGCATAATCATTACGCAGTCCATAGCCTCAAAACATTTATAATATACTTTTCAGAAAACACCTTTGTGTTTAAATCAATTAAGCTTTGAAAACATCTTTTCATACATGGCAGTCGACTGGCCTCATGGGGCAGTCGGCTGCTGCTTCATAACTTCATATTTATTTAATCATCTTGATTGAAATACTTTACAAACATGGAGGAATTACATGGAAATTGGGGATCTCACACACTCATCCTTGTGAAGAGGCTCCGTCGTCGGTTTAATATATTATGCTTTTAATTCTCTTGTAAAATTTATTGAAATTATAACGAAAATCTTGAATATTGAAATTATTTTCCCTAAATTTTCCAACACTTTGGTCAAATTTAGAAGAAATATCTTTTCACTTAAGAATTTTCTAAATATCGCACACTCGCGAGATTCTGAAATTTCATCATCGGTTAGGTTTTCATTTAAAAATATACATTTTTATTAAAAGATCATTCATTATTATAATAATTTATTCTTGAATTAGACAAATTCCTACATCCTTCAACACTTTGATCGAATGTAGAGAATTGGAATTATTAATTTTTATTCCAAATTTTTTCAACACTTTGGTGAAATTTGAAAAATTATTTTTATTTTTTATAATCATAGATTTATTTTCAATTTACTAGCTCGCCTGGAACAGTTCATCTCACACAAATAACTTTTATACTAGAGCTCGCCACTTAACATCTCGTCATGCACAAGTTAACTTGCTCGTGAGAACTCTATTTGGAAATTATTATTATTTTTTTATTACCTTTTTTCCTAAAGATTTATTTTTAATCTACTCGCCCGCCCGAACAGCTCGCCATGCACGAGATATCGCCTTTTACTAATTCGCCAGACATTGACCTTTTCCCTAAGATTTATTTTTAATCTACTCGCCCGCCCGAACAGCTCGCCATGCACGAGATGTCGCCTTTTACTAATTCGCCAGGCATTGATTTTTAATCTACTCGCCCGCCCGAACTAATCGATTTTTTTTAAAAAAAAATCAAATTTTTATAACTTAACAGCTCGCCACCAAAAAGTTAGTTTTTGCGAAAATTTTCTCTACATCCTTCAACACTTTGATCGAATGTAAAGAATTGAAATTATTAATTTTAAAATTTTTATTATTATTTTTATTAAAGACTTATTTTTAACCTACTGGACGGCTTGAACCAACACTCTTCCTAATAGGTCGCCCGTGAACTAGAGTGTAGAGAGATCGCCCGCCCATTATAAATCACCCATGCAAGTGAACTGGCAAGTAGCGAGCTCGCCCATTCAACTAAACTATCATTGAGAGTTCGCCCGGTGAAGAAGATTTAATAGTGTTTTGTAATTATTTGGGTGAGGTAGGTTTAGCAACATAGGATTTATTTAATATTTCTTAAATAAGGAAGGTAGAGTATACTTACAATGTTTGGCTCGTTGAAGTTTTGTTAAGCTCGCCTTTCAATCTTGTGGATTGGTCACCACTAGTCCAACTGCATTCGCCTCTCGCCACTACACTTTCTTCTTCCCAGTAACAAATGTGGATACTGCTCACCGTCGTCTTCACATTCTCTTCACTGCTCCAGTCACCGTCCCAATCGCACCAGAACTGATATTGAGATTTTGGTTATAGTTGAATTCTCTCTTTCTCTCTGTCTCTCTCAATATTTTCTTGTCTCTGTATATCTTTCTTTCTTTTATCTCTGTCTCTCCATTTTTCTGTGTTTCTCCTCTGTGTTTCTGTGTTCTTCCCTCTCTATCTCTATCTCTGATCTCCTTTAGACTATTTATAAGCATTCTTAGTCAAAGAAAATCAGACGAAATCTTTGAAACCAGGGATTATAATCCATTGTTCCGTTGGTTTCCATTATTCCGCTGGTTTTTTCTGAGCATTCTTAAATGCTTGCTTGAAAATCTTGGTTTCTTCTTGTGAATGTAGAGTTGCAGAGGATCTTGGAACTGATCTTCCTTTCTTCTTCATCTTTTCCGAGCAACTTTTAGTCAATAAAATCGGAGCAAATTAATTTTCAGGAGACTTTCACTCCAAATGAGGTTTGTCTAGAGGTCGGCGAGGATAGCAGAGCTAAGCTTAGGGTGGCTTTCTGACAGCCCTCACACCGATGTTGTTGACATTGTTCTTCCTTTCTTTTTTCTTTTCCTCGAGCAGCTTTTTATGAATTCCTTAGTCAACAAAAGCGGATCAAATCTCTAAGATGAAGAGATTATGATTGCTTTACACAGTCGGTGTCAATGAAGTTGGTGAGACAGCAGGGCTCTAGCGACCACAAGGCTGGCGAACACCGATGGGCGAACTGGCGACCTCAAGGATGGCGAACACCGATGGGCGAACTGGCGACCTTAAGGCTGGCGAACTCAATTTTTTTTATTATTATTTTTAATTATTTATTATTAATTTATTATTTATTTTATTATTTTTTAATACTGATTTTCTTTTCCTTTTTTTTATTATATTATTATCATTTTTTTTAAAATTCAAACGTATGATTAAATAGATTTATTATTTCGGACAAAATTAAGTGTCTACAAATGCAATATAAATAAATATGAGAGTAATGTATTTTTTAAACAAGAGTTTGCTCAAAAAATTAATTAAAACTATAGCTTGTATATATTAAATAAATATCACTTTACAACTTGTAGGAAACAAAAAAAGAAAAAATAGGTCTAAAGCATAAATTTATGAGGGATGCTCTCTCATTGCACGCTAAATATAGCTAGAACAATTCTTTGTTTATCATATATAATATACATGTTTAATATATATTTATTATAATATAGTAAATATGTTTATTATATATATATATTATTTATATAACGTAGAAAACTAAAGCAAAAGAAATGGTTTATTATATATATAGTATATATGTTTATTATGTATTAATTATTTATATAAAAGTAGAAAACTAAAGCAAAAGATGCCAAGATCATATATGTGGGGTTTCAAATAGCGGCCGCAAAACAAAATAGTAGCCACTATCTTGTGGTACTAGTGGTGGCTGCCACCATTATTGAAGAAAAATCGAGTGTGAATATAAATCACATCAATAACGGCCAATGGCAGCAGTTGTGAAATGTCGTAACAGAGAATAGCAGCGATAACGATATGTTATCGCCGCTATCTTCTGTTCCATTGAAATCACTAAATCAGGCTTCTCAATTGAAATTAGGCATTAAAAAAATTCAGAATCAAGAAAAAGACTCCAATAGAAGACTGATCAACAAAAATTCATAACAAATCCCTAGCTTCACACAATCAAAATTTCAGTCTCAATCAACAACAATTCTCGAAAACAATACCACAACACAACAATTAACTTGAGTTTTGATATTTGAAAGTAATTTAAAAATTTATTTAAAACTTAAAATCATTTACCTTTTCAACTAGATCTGGATCAAATAAGGGGATATGTTGAATTAGGGAAGGGGATTCTGTCAAGGTTGTGGACTTTTTGGTTGCTAGTTAGTGAGGGGCTATTCCGCTTTCCATTTCAGACAAAAATGCATATTCATGTTGTAGCTCAGTTCTCTGTTTCTCTTGATTTCTTGATTTCAGTTAAATTAAGTCCAACTGTTTCATCATTGGGTGCTTGGGTAGGGATTTATCGAGAAAAAGAGTGGGAGAGGAGAGTCAGGGCTGAGTTGAGCGGAAAGCTTGAGATGCAAACGCTATGAGACTGAGGGCAGAGGAGAGAGGCCAAGAGCGTCGAGGAGCATTGATGGCAGTGTTGGGGCAGTTATGGATGTGGACTGATGGAGGTGGGATGTGGTGATTTGGTGGGGAAAGGAAATTTATTTTTATTTATTATTACTAGGTAGCTAATTTTTATTTAGGAAAGAATTTTGATTTAGAAGAAATTTTAAATATAGAGGAATTAAATTGGGAAATTTTATTTTTAGTGGATTTTTTTATTTAGGACGAATTTTTTATTTAGGGTTTAAAATTTAAGATTGCATAAGTAATTTTTTACTATGAATGTTTTATTATAATTTTAAAAAATATGAATAAATTTTTTCAAGTAAATAATAGGTATGAAATGTCAAAAATTAATTTAAACATTATAAAATAAGAATTTTTATGATTATAATTACAATTATTACATTTTATCAAGTTCTGCGAAATTTAAAAAAATTCATGACCATGATGACCGCAATGACCGCAATGGTCTCCGTTACACCCGCAATCGTGGTAAACGCAATGCGACAAAAAACACAACCGCTACCACAATTTAAATCCTTGCATATATGTATATATATTTATTATATATAATATGCATATATATAAGATACAATTGTAGTATTATTTATCATTCAAACGGCTGAATTCACACTAAGACTCATCTACTAGATTCACTAGCAACACTGGCAAAACCCATAACACCTGCATTGTTACACCAAGTAATTTACTACAAGAAGATGAACCATGAGAGTCTTAACAACTAGATCAATATGAAAGATACTGATATATTCATAACATCTCTCTGTATTTTTAACATCAAAATAAAGCAACCATAAAAAAGGAAAATCTTCAATTTCTTATAGCATATAATAAGAAACTAGAGAATGAGAACAAGAAAAAAAGTAACTTGCTTTTATTTGATTGACAGTGGTGACTAGCACAATTTGGGAAAGGACTTTGGGCTTCGGATAGAAGAAGAAAGAGCCAAAGAGAGAAATAAAAAGAAAAAAAAGAAAAAAAAAGCAGGACAAATTTAGTATAAGTGTTGAAGAAAAAGCTACTAAATCAAGTCTAGTATGTAAACCTAAAACCAAAACAAATTAAAATAAAAAGGACTTTTTGCTTGTATAATGATTCGAACCCTGGATCTTTGATGTACATTAAAAAAATTTCAAAAGTGCTGTGTTTTCCCATTCTCCACTTTTCCAAACTGTTTTCTTGAAATACAATGAAAACATATTTTTTGTTTTAAAAATTTGACCCATTATTCATTTTCCAAAATTTTGTTTTCTGTTTTTTCAACCAAACATATTTTCTCTTACGTTTTCTATTTTCTATAAAAAATGAAAATAAAAAATAACTTTATTTTCATGAACCAAACACACACTTAAGCTTTGTTTTTTTCAATTGTTTTTGTTTGTTTTTTAAACAGAGAGATGACATAAAGCTTGATATACAACTAAGAATCTGAGTTTGAACAATTAAAAAAAATTGATGGAGATATATCACAGCTAAAGTCTGGTCCTAAAATTGCAACAAATTGTTGGATAATTAAGTCGGAAATGAACCCTATTAATGGGCACATGATTACAATGAATTAGTAATTAAATTTGCTAATAATTAACACAACAGAAAGCAACATGAAAAAAATAAAAAGAATAACACAAGCTTGACAAAAATTAAAAAAAAAATTATTTCGTATTTGGCACGTAGATACGAATTGTGGAACAATAATTTTTGTATTTTAAACGTGTTTGACACGAAACAAACACTGCAAAAAATTAAAATTGCTAAAAAAAATTTTAAATACAACCCTAATTTTACTTTTTACAACCCATTACTAAACACAACTCAACCAAAAATATAAATTTCCCTTTACAACCGCTAAAATCCAAGTTCAATTTCTACTTAATTCTTCTTCAAAATTTCAACCTAAAATTTTCCAATCCACTTTACCGGTAACTCAAAATCACTACTGGATTTCTAAATTTTCACTGAAAATCACTTCGAAAACCACCAAAACCACCACACTTTCACACCTACTTCTTCTCTTAAACTAAAGGAACACCCTAGATTTTTTTTGTCTTTAATTTTTTTTCTAAAATTTAAGAAACCTAGATATCGTGTAAAAAATGATGCTTTGCAGACATTTTTATTACCAATTTGAGCATTTCTTCTTCTTCTTCTTTTATCTTTCTTTTTTATTTCTCAAAAAGCCAAAAATTCGTTTTCAGCGACGAATTTGTTAGAATAGTTAACCACGAAAAATCGACTGGCATTTGATTTGGCAGATAAAACAGACAGGTAGCTACGGATGAATCAGCGATAACATCATGACAGCTAGCTATACTTTCTTATAAATATGCATAACTAGGGTCACTTTTTTTTGTATCTCTCTTCATAGTTAACTCAATTGCGAAGTTACCTCTACTCTTCCGAAGTCTTTGATTCCAACAATGCAGAAGAGCAACCCCCAAATCATAACGTGCAAAGGTAATACCATTACCTCTCTTTTTGTCCATATATATTTTTTCATTATGCAAACTAAGATAGATTGGAATTTAATAGTTTCATTGATATGATCATCTCTCAATTGATATAACGTGGCAGCCATAGTAAGTTGGGGAAAGGATAAGCCATTGAAGGTGGAAGACATTCAAGTTGAACCACCAAAAGCATCTGAAATTCGAGTTAAAATGCTTTATGCCAGTGTTTGTCACACTGATATACTGTTTGCCAACGGATTCCCAATTGTTAGTACTCCTCATCATCATCATCATCATCATCATCATCATCTTTTCTATTGATTAGTTTTCATAGATTTTGTCATTATAGCTTGGTCGGATAGACATTCTTATTAACAATTTTGTCCATGATCCATTCAGCCTACTTTTCCTCGAGTTATGGGGCATGAAGGTGTTGGGTAAGTCTTTAATTTCTAACACATATTTGTTCATATTTCGGCCTTCTTTTAGCACATCTTGGAAATAATTATTGCAGGGAGGTGGAGAGCATTGGAGAGAACGTGACAGAAGTGGAAGAAGGAGACCTTGTGATTCCGACCTATGTTGCAGAGTGTAAAACATGTGAGTATTGTCTGTCTGACAAGACCAATTTATGTCTGAAGTACCCCTTGAGCTACAATGGGTTAATGCTTGATGGCACTTCAAGAATGTCCATCGGAGGCCAAGCTGCTTACCATGCATTTTCCTGCTCTACATGGTCTGAGTACATGGTCGTCAATGTCAACTTTGCTCTCAAGATTGACCCCAGAACTCCACTCCGGATGCTAGCTTCCTCTCATGTGGATTCACAACAGGATATGGCGCAGCCTGGAAGGAAGCCAAGGTTGAACAAGGCTCATCTGTGGCTGTTTTTGGCCTTCGAGCTGTTGGTTTAGGGTTAGCTAGTTTCAAACTTTACACTTTTACTCTTCCTTTCTTTGTCTTTTTTCTTTATTTTTTTAATCGTATTACCGGAAACAGGCCATCAAGGGAGCCAAAAGTCAAGGTGCGAGTAAAATAATAGGCATAGACAAGAACCCCAGAAAGGAAGCAAAGGGACGAGCTTTTGGAATGACAGATTTCATAAATCCAGATGAATTATCTGATAAATGTATTGCTGAATTAGTTCGAGATTTAACAGATGGAATGGGAGTGGACTATAGCATTGAGTGCACCGGAGTTCCAGCCCTCATCAATCAAGCTATTGAAGCCACAAAACCGGTATACATATCTATCATACATGACTAAGTTAAGATATGACAAAACCTATTTCGTAAGTTATTGATTTGGTTTGTGATGGTCAGGGAGCAGGAAAAATCATACAAATTGGAGTAGGAGAACATGTAAGTGTAGACATAAACTTCTTAGGCCTTATCTTTGGCAGAACATTGAAAGGGTCGATTTTCGGAGGCCTCAAAGGCAAATCTGACCTTCCAATCGTATATGAGAAATGTAGAGATGGGGTGAGTGTATCTTAAACACCAATTAATTGATGTTTTCCAGATCGACAATCGTAAAATCATATTAGTGGAATTGCTTAAACAGTTGTTCTCTGTTTGATCTTCACAGGAAATCCAGCTTAATGAACTTTTGACTCATAAAATTCAGCTGGAAGGTGGAGTGAAAGTATTCGAGTTGTTCAAGCAACCAAATTGCGTCAAGGTTTTGATCAAGATTTGATAGATATGAGAGACAAATATGCCGACAATTAGAACATAAACAAAATATTGACATCCAAAAAAATAGAAGTTGCAATGTCAATTCTCCCTCTGTTTTTTTTTTTGGGCAAATCATTTCTCTTTAATAAAGTTGTTATCTTAGAGTTGTTACTTATAATATGTGCAACATCTACCATGTTTAGAGTTGTTGCTTGAATTTATGCGATAAAATAATAAAGGAATGGTAAGAGCAATTACGTCTGCCATTCTCTTTCAACACTAGAAATTTTAGCAAGCGATGTCAATTTATTTTTTTAGCTTAAAACTCGCAACTAAATACAAAGGTAACAAAATAATCTTTCTTAGAGCCTAGCTATCCCATCCAAAGGACTTGTAACAGTAAGTTATCAGTTTTTGATTGAAAAGACTAAATAACGTGACCTATTATATGTGCGAATGTTGGAGGCAAATAACAAACACAGCCGCCTTTAGCATTCCCCAAAATTATATTGAAGAACAATGATGAATAGGCTTAAAAGCCTTTAGAAAATAGTGGTAAGTATTGTGAAATACAATGATAGTTATGGACTTTGGACAATAGGCAAAGAAGTAAATAACAAGGGGAACCAAGAGTCAATCCATTTAAAATATTGTACCTTTCAGTTTCAGCATGAAAATGAAAATTTTGGGCTTTGTCTTTTTCAATTGTTTTATTTGTTTTTTAAAAAGAGAGATGACATAAAACTTTATATAAAACAAAGAATCAAGGTTTGAACAATTCAAAAACATTGATGGAGATATATGAAGGCTAAAATCCGGTTCTAAAATCAGATAGTTACATGAAATTGTTGGATGATTAAGTCGGAAATGAACCAAATTAAAAAAACTCGATCTTATTTAAATATTAATGGGTACATGATTTTAAAGAATTAGTAATTAAATCGACTAATACTGTGACACAACGGAAAACAACACAAAAAAAATAAAAAATAATATAAATTAAAATTAAAAAAATTAAAAAATATATTTCGCATGTCGATGCGAATGATGAAACAATAATTTTTATGTTTTATGCGTGTTTGACAAGAAACAAACACTGCAAAAATAAAAAATTGCTTAAAAAAATTCCAAATACAAGTTATACAACGTAAATTTTACTCTATACAACCCATTACTAAACACAACTCAACCCCATTATTAAACACTAGTCAACCAAAAATATAAATTTTTCCTTAGAACCACTAAAACCCAAATTAAATTTCTACTTCATCCTTCTTCAAAATTTCAACCTAAAATTTTCAAATCCACTATTTGTACAGCTCAAAATCACTTTGGAAACCACCAAACTTTCACACCTAATTCTCTCTTAAACTAAAAGAACGTCCTAGATTTTTTTTCTTTAATTTTTTTTCAAAAATTTAAAGGAAAAACGGGAATATTTTCAAATCCACTTCTTCTCTTATAACCCAAACTCACTGTCGAATTTCAAAACTTTTACCAGAAATCATTTTGAAAACTACTAAACTTCTTCTCTTACAATTGAAGGTATTTTTCAAATTGTTTTCTCTTTAATTTTTTTTAAATTGCAAATCTGGATTTCTAACAACCCAGATTCGCGAGACGTTAACTTCCACGATGCACATGAAGTTGACTTTAGCAACCTCGCGAATCTAGGTTCTGCAAGGCTGTCGACCTCGTGAATCTGGGAGTTCGAACCCCATATCTGCAAATTTAAAATAATAATAATAAAATAAAATAAAATAAAACAAGGATATTTTTAAATCAACTTCCTTCTTAGACAACTCAAACTCATTACCAGATTTCTAAATTTTGATCAGAAATAATTTTGATCAAACTTTAACAATAAATTTCTTCTTTTACAATTGAAATTATGTTTTAGATTCTTTTTCTTTAAATTTTTGAAAAAAAAAAACCAACAATATTATCTCCCATTGTAGAAATATCAAATGAATTTTCGGAAAAAAAGAGCTTATCTCGGATTGTGTTTCCGGGAATGATTTCCTGAAACTCCATTATATTTTCGAAAATGCAATTTAAGAAACCTAAATATTCCAAAAAAAATGATGCTTTGCAGACATTTTTATTACCCTTTTGGGCATTTCTTCTTCTTCAATTCTATCTGAGTAAGTGGCTTCCATAATAGTATCGTCTTCCTTCTAATTATCAGAACTCTGTGATTCTAAGACGTAAATTTTTAGTCACTTCGATTAAGACAACTTCAGACAAATTACGTTTGTAAGGCGTGAATTTTAGTCACTTTGATCAAGACACCGCCGCTTCAGACAAATTACATCTGTCAGGTAAAACTTTTAATTTCTGACAAGTAGATTTAGACAACTTTTAAGTTCTAATAAGTTATTTTTATTTTTTATTCATTTATTTTTTCATTTTCGAAATTCAAGTCAATGTAGAAAATAAAAAATAAATAGCCTTTTAGCCAATTTTAGAAACCCAAGATGCCCAAGTACCCCAACTACAAAAGTGCCCTTTATAAATTAAAATAAAGGTACAACGCTCCTATCCCCAGCCCAAGTTCACAATCCCAAGCCCAAGGCTTTTGATCATTTTATAAAAAATTATAAAGCTTACATATTTAAAAAGTTTTTGTCCTCTTTTCTTTCTCAACGTGGGGTTCTTAATATTCCAGACTACTTAATATTTCAAACTATTTAACATTCTCTCACTAATTTAAAATATTTGCTTAAATCACTATTTCACATGACAAGTAATATGCTTGAGGAATGTATATCTTGATTTAGACCTTCCATTAGTGTTCATATTTTAATGTCTAACGAAGTTAACGGTGCTCGAAGATTGAACCACAACTCCTAGTATTAGATTTAATAATATGACACACATAAGACTTGTCTTGCTTGTTTCAAGAGGTTTACTGTCTTTATAGCACTATTATGGCCATATGCTCAACTTGGTAGTCGTAATTATTTTACAAAAAAATCCATCAATTTCTTGTTTGAAGTAGCACCACTGCTATAATCACTCAGGTAGAGTTCTTTTATGCCCTTATGGTTATGGACATTTTGTTGAAACTCCATTAACAATAAAACTCATCATTCAAGAATTGCAATAGACAGCACTTGACTAAAGTAAGCTTATGAATGGGAATCGAGTGCTAAGCAAGCATAAGCAGTAACTTGTTATTACCATTGAACTTTAAGTTCAAAAATTACTAAACTAAAGTGGGTTCCCATTATTGATGCCTATTTTATGAATTTAAGTTTCATTAATATTAACATTCTCTTTATCACATCTCTTGGTAATGCTTTAGTGAAAAGATAAGCTAAATTATCTGTAGAATTTACATACATTATGGTTAAAATGACATAAGTGATCAACTTTGTATAATAATCATGTCTAAGGCTAATATGTTCGGTTTTTCCATAATAAATATTGCTATATGCCCCTTAACATTGTAGCCTTACTATTACAATGCATCGAGATAGCTTGCATAGGTTGTGGCCATAATTCATATCAAGTAACATATTTCTCTACCATGCTGCCTCCTTGCATGCTAAAGCCACAGCAATAAACTCAAATTCCATCATGGAATGTGAGGTGCGAATTTGTTTCTTTAAGGCCCAACTTATACCACCTTCTCTAAGAGTAAAAATCCAACCTGATGTGGATTTTTTTTCTCTTTCACTAGTAGTTCAACTCGCATCTAGATAGCTTTCTAAAACAGTCGGATAATCTAAGTAAGACAAACAAGTTCTTTTGTTTTCTTCAAATAGCCCAAAATTGATCTAATGACTTTCCAATGATCATTACTTGTTTTGCTCGTATATTTTGATATTTTGCATTTGGCAAAAGCTATATCTTGCCTAGTGCAATGCATTGCAAATGTTAGACTTTCAATTGCACTTGCATACTCTAATTGAGTAATAATTTGACCAACATTTTCTATTAATTTCATACTTAGATTGTATGGAGTGGAAACTTCCTTTATATTAAGATGGAATTTATTCAACATCTTTTCCATGTAATATGATTGGTTAAGTGGAAAATCATTGTTATGTCTCTTTGCTTTAATTCTCAAAATGTTATCTACTTCATTGAAATCTTTCATTTTAAAGATTAAATACAAATACCTTTTGGTCTCATTTACACCAAACATGTTAGTACCAAATATCAATATGTCATCAACATATACATATTATTGCTTCATAATCCTTAGCAAACTTTGAGTGTATGCATTTGTCACGACCCGAAGACCGCGACTTTCACTCGATTCTTATACTTTTCTTAGTCTACAAATTTATGGACTAAATTTTTCTTTTTCATTTTAAGGTTTGTATTCGGTGTCAGTGTAGTTACTATACTATCTAGGTGGCTTATAGTCATTTCCATTTAAATATTAAACAACACGGAAACGGTTCTTAGTTACATCCCGACTTGTTAAACAAAATATGTACTGTGCATCAATTAAAGTCATACATGTAAACAAGTATTTTATAAGTTCCATATACCTCCGGAAACTAGTACCAAGTCCATACACCGTCTCCGATGCCCACTGAGCAGCTCACATGGCAGATGTTAACTTCAATAATCTGAAAGAGATGAAATTTAGTGGGGTGAGCAAAACCACGGCTCAGTAAGATACTAATATAAATGCAAGAGTAGGATTATACTGTCTTAACCGCAAATGCTTAAAACTTGCAAGGATGCAATTACAGTTAATCCTTTCTCATCGATAACATATTATTATCTCATTTCTTGTCATCTGTCTATCACTTATACTTTTAAATAAATCATCATAATCACTTTTTCAATCTTCTCGATCTTACACTATAGTGCATCGCATCTGTCGTATCCAAATTGAATGTCATATACTACTAGTCTATATTTTCCTCTATCTCGGAGTACATCATGTCCAATTGAAGCATCATATCAATTCACCTTATGTTTCATAATCGTACTCTTGTAATCTATCACCTCATATCATTTTCCATATAGAGAAATCATGATCACAATAGTGTAAGTTCACAATTCTCTTCATATCAATCTTATGTTCATGTATCATATCATGTCTAGATGAAATATCGTTACCACTGTGTGCTATCATCACATGATTCAATATATACCGTATAAAATTTGTGTTCTGTATAAAACATTCATTTCAAATCATGTTTCATATAGTACATAATCATGTACGAAAGTCATGCAATTTAGAATCATTTGACATATGTTTTAAAACACATTTTAAAACATATGAAATCTCTATTCATATCATGTGTGGTATAAAACACATGTACATCATTTCATCTGTCATGTCAAATAAACATGGTTTAAAACATATAAAGTCTCAAATCATATAATGCATAATATAAACCATGTTTCAATCATTCAATTTCAATCATTTCATGTATACTGTAAAACATATCATGTCTAGAGTTTAATATATAATAAATTGTACTCTAGACATTCTTTAACATTTAGTAAGAGACTAGGCATGAATCCCTATTCTATTATCATATCATCTCTAACCCATTGTAGCTATCAATGGGATAGTTTCCCTCGAAGGGTTCACTATCTATGATCATAGATCATCCCAGTCCCACTGATCAGCTGGAAACTGAGGAATGTGTCCACGACTATTGTCGAACAGCCTGGAATGATCTCATCAGGCAACATTTACATGTACATATCATATATGTATAAATGGGGTTCCATGCCACACAGGCAGAACCACACAATAAATACATACTCTGTGCCACAAAGGCATATGCCACTCAGGCATTCAATAGGGTACCTGTCGTCTCAAAAATCGAAATCTTTTGATATATCATTTTGAATTCATTTAGACAGCCCTCATAAAAAAAAACATTTAAACCGAGTCTTTTCTCAAATCAATGCATAATCAAATCTCATGTTCAATCTGTACATGTCATGAATAATGTCAAAATGATATTAAACATCAAGGTCTGTGGCTGTCTAATCATTTCAAATATTTACTTTCACTTAAAAGATTTCGATGCATTTCTTTTTAAAATATCACTTTTTCTTTTAAAACAACATGAGATCATATGTCATGCATGAATGATTTTCTAAATATATCCAAATATATCTCAATACTCATTTAATCTATTGTTGTGCATATTATGACATCAGACTAAGGTGTGTCTTCAGTAGCCTAAATTTCTTATTCAAACATGATCATGACACGAAAGTCATCCGTCATTCATTCTACAATTACACACGTCTTTCAAGTCCCCAATGGCATCACTAAAATCCACAGTACATATGTTTGCACGTTTATTCAAATACATTTCAATAACATCCATAGACTATTAGGATCATTCTAGTATATTTTTCCATCAAAGATCACAAGCTACCTCAAGCTTTCATTCTCCCTTTCATTATTTTGCACATTAATTAGATCAATTCCCAACATTAGCTTTACACATACAAAGTTAACATGCCACAATCAAACATTGATTCGAATCCATTCTATTGACAAAGATATTCCATAATGTAGTATATATCAAGTACCAAATTCTCTAAATCTCATTTTATTGCTATATTTTTTTTTCTCAATTTCAGCCTTATGATATATTAAGATTATATTGTCATATTGCCAGATAGGTCATTATCCACACTTACAATCCTCTAGCTTCGATGTCATAACACATCAAAATGTCCATAAGATTTCACGATCTACTTTCTTATGATCATTATCTCAATCATACCACAAAGACGGTCCATTTGTTTTAATCTATCAATTCTATAATCATCGCTTTTCAACTATGATCTTCTCTTCAAAGCAATATCATATAATCATCGTTACATCCATCAATACTCCAACTATCGAGATTCCACCTCAATTTCTGCTCGATAGTCAACTTGCAATATTAAATAACTCGAATTATCGACTCTATAAGATTCACAACCAAATTCCTCACATTATCGTGCTCATCCATTAACCTTTTCAACCATTTAAAAAATCAATTTTTCCTATGACACAATAAGATCCTTTCAAGCTTATCTTCGATAATTCTTTTAGGATTCCATCTAGATGAGAACTTAATATTTTTTCCTTAAACATTTTTGTGGAAATTTTGACAGCATAACGGCTTAATTTCCTCTAAACCTCCTGCAAGGAAACACAATTTATACTGACAGCCGTTGATTCTCACCAATTTTTACCTCTTACTAAGACCCCCACCATCAATTGTAGGCCCTCTTAGCATTTTTAACATTAATTAAATCGATGCATTATATAAAAAAAATCACAATTCCATTAAAATCATTCCATCAGAGCATTATATAAGATTATAAATCCCACATACAATATAATGCTACTAAGGCTTTATAAGAGTATCTTACCTAGCGTTAAAGCTTGGCACTTCGATATGCTCTAACCTTTTGTCGAATTCCAAATTGCGATTTCTTTTTTTTTTTTTTTTTGCCTTTGCTTCGAGCTTAGCGCGCACGTCGAATTTAGCTAAATCCGCACCTATTGCCTTAACATCGCGCTGCGCATTCAAACATTGTCAAACGACTTAGTATCAATCAAACAAATTTCTAATTTATTTCTTTTACAAAAATCGATAGCTTTACACGTCTTTTACCAAATTTCGACACTAGCTCTATGGCAAAATTCCTAGCCTAGCCAAGTCTCTACCAAGTGCACTTATGTTATTCTATAAATTAAATAAACGCACACATTCACTTAAAATTTAATTAAACACTATCATATAAAAATTTCCTAAAAAAATATACAACTTTCTTTTGCAAATTTCCTTTCCCCGTATCTTTTTTTTTTCTTTTATTTTTTTGCAAAAAAAGAAATACACCAAACTAACCTTTAAACACTGCCATTTCAACTTCTTTAGCAGTCCTCAAAACTCCTCATTTCAGCTTTTAAATCAGCCTTTAAAATCCACAAAATCCAGTCTAAACTAGCACCAAAATCTCACATTACAGCCCTTTTTTAACTGCCTTCAACCCCTTTCTATTTGTCTGAACCGGCACCAAAATGTTAGCTTCTCAAATCCCCTGTAACAGTGGCCCAAACTCAGCCAAAGCTATCGTCCAATGGACTTGCCGCACCGTTCCTGCTTCAAAAGTTGCTTCTGCTCCTTCTCCTTCCAATTTTTTTTTCTCTTTAGCTTTTCTCGGCCATTCTCTCGCCTCTCTCACTTATTTTTTCCAATCTCTCATTTCCTTCTTTCTTTTTATTTCTTTTCAACTTATTATATTACTTAGTTTAATAATATATTTATTTTCTTTTTGAAAACTCAACAGACGTGAATGGGTGAGTGGGTTTTCACCCATCACCCTCTGACAAGCTTCTTTAAGAAGCTTGTCACTTTTTCCAACAATCATCATTTTTTTAATATAATATATCTAATATATTTTATATAATATAATATTATATAAAATGTTATATTATATCTTTTATTATAATATATATAGTACAATATTAATTTTTTATATTACATATATAACTATAGTAATATAATCTAATTAATTATATTATATATTCTATAATACAATATAGTATATTATTTCTTATATATATATATTTTTTATCTTTTTAATAAATATATATCCATTTATTTAAATATATATTTATTCTCTTAATTTCAATCCTAAAATTTCATTTTAATTTAAATTCTTATAATTAAATCATTACTTAATAAAGTAATTTCTATAACTCTTGAATACCTCTTATTAACTTATACTTGTCTATGTTATATCTGTTTACAATCAAGATCGAAAATCACAGTTATCACATCCTCTCTATCTTAGTAAATTTGGTCCTCCAAATTGAACTTAAATTTAGAGGTGGTATGGTTCCGTATACTTATGGTTCCTATCCTCTCAATCATCTTTTTAAGTAATACTACTCGCATACTTTCAACATCCGAATCACCTTTTATACCATTACATATCATTTTTCCACCATATATTCATACTCCCTAAAATTTTTTATCATCTTGGGAGTTATCACTTTCATCTCTTTTCACATAATAGCTGTTTCACACCATTTATCATTTGTTTTTCTCATTTGGCGCCAAGTCGATATATTTTGGTATCTATCGTTTACCGATTTAATCAGTAGTATGTAATTGTCCCAGTAGCTTTTAAATTCAGGGCACCTGCTCTCCATATATCTGTAAGCGTTCACATATTGAGCTCGAATATTCATATCAATACGGAGCAGTGCTATCAATAAATTTGGAAATCCCAAAGCCTTTTGTTATTTCCCATAAGCATATGGCAATTCAAGATTTCATCACCTTAAATGCTCACTGGAACTTCACATACATTCTCTCCATTTCATATTTATATTTCGACTAAGGCATTAGAGAAATCTAGAGGTTTGAAAATGGAAAAGTGATTCAATTTAGTCAATCAGTCTATAATCACTTCCATAATATCATATTCCTTTTGGGTTTCGTATTATCCCCCAACACTCATTGTCACATCGATAAATCAAAGCTGCACCTCATTGCAGACTTTACTGTTAATCATCTCTTACCATAATGCAACATTTATTAATCATTTTATCTCTATATCTCTTTTCATGTAGTATTCTTATTACATCTCGATGTGATAACCAAAGTGAAATCACTTTCAGTCTTAAATTCGAAAACTGTTTCATATTCGTGCTCCCTTATAACTTGAAATCATAGTTTCAATTTCCAATAGTCCTCATAATTAAGGTGGGATTGTACTTTCAATTAAGCCATATACTTTTGTTCAATCATTTTCAATGGCGATTCCTTTACCTCTTCCAACCCCTTTTCAGTTCACATATCGATCATATTCTATACCATCATTACATTATCTTCCATATAAATTGCCACAATCAATCATTCTCGATCATTCATATCCTATTCCTTTGAGGTGATACACAATTCTTTTATATCGTATCGATGCCGTTCATTAACGGATTCCAGTCCGTTTCAATAGGCCATCGATTGGCAAATTTTTTTTTTGTGTCAAAGCCCAGCCTGTTTTAAATGGGTCGTCGACTGGTATCACCATACCAATAGCTGACAATTCTTGGTACAGATTGAAAATCAACAAGTTTACATGTAGACACTACACAGTACATGGGATGTAACACTATCACTGTCTCAACTACACTGACACGTACTAGACAAACCGTGCTCTGATACCATTAAATCTGTCACGACCCGAAGACCGCGACTTTCACTCGATTCTTATACTTTTCTTAGTCTACAAATTTATGGACTAAATTTTTCTTTTTCATTTTAAGGTTTGTATTCGGTGTCAGTGTAGTTACTATACTATCTAGGTGGCTTATAGTCATTTCCATTTAAATATTAAACAACACGGAAACGGTTCTTAGTTACATCCCGACTTGTTAAACAAAATATGTACTGTGCATCAATTAAAGTCATACATGTAAACAAGTATTTTATAAGTTCCATATACCTCCGGAAACTAGTACCAAGTCCATACACCGTCTCCGATGCCCACTGAGCAGCTCACATGGCAGATGTTAACTTCAATAATCTGAAAGAGATGAAATTTAGTGGGGTGAGCAAAACCACGGCTCAGTAAGATACTAATATAAATGCAAGAGTAGGATTATACTGTCTTAACCGCAAATGCTTAAAACTTGCAAGGATGCAATTACAGTTAATCCTTTCTCATCGATAACATATTATTATCTCATTTCTTGTCATCTGTCTATCACTTATACTTTTAAATAAATCATCATAATCACTTTTTCAATCTTCTCGATCTTACACTATAGTGCATCGCATCTGTCGTATCCAAATTGAATGTCATATACTACTAGTCTATATTTTCCTCTATCTCGGAGTACATCATGTCCAATTGAAGCATCATATCAATTCACCTTATGTTTCATAATCGTACTCTTGTAATCTATCACCTCATATCATTTTCCATATAGAGAAATCATGATCACAATAGTGTAAGTTCACAATTCTCTTCATATCAATCTTATGTTCATGTATCATATCATGTCTAGATGAAATATCGTTACCACTGTGTGCTATCATCACATGATTCAATATATACCGTATAAAATTTGTGTTCTGTATAAAACATTCATTTCAAATCATGTTTCATATAGTACATAATCATGTACGAAAGTCATGCAATTTAGAATCATTTGACATATGTTTTAAAACACATTTTAAAACATATGAAATCTCTATTCATATCATGTGTGGTATAAAACACATGTACATCATTTCATCTGTCATGTCAAATAAACATGGTTTAAAACATATAAAGTCTCAAATCATATAATGCATAATATAAACCATGTTTCAATCATTCAATTTCAATCATTTCATGTATACTGTAAAACATATCATGTCTAGAGTTTAATATATAATAAATTGTACTCTAGACATTCTTTAACATTTAGTAAGAGACTAGGCATGAATCCCTATTCTATTATCATATCATCTCTAACCCATTGTAGCTATCAATGGGATAGTTTCCCTCGAAGGGTTCACTATCTATGATCATAGATCATCCCAGTCCCACTGATCAGCTGGAAACTGAGGAATGTGTCCACGACTATTGTCGAACAGCCTGGAATGATCTCATCAGGCAACATTTACATGTACATATCATATATGTATAAATGGGGTTCCATGCCACACAGGCAGAACCACACAATAAATACATACTCTGTGCCACAAAGGCATATGCCACTCAGGCATTCAATAGGGTACCTGTCGTCTCAAAAATCGAAATCTTTTGATATATCATTTTGAATTCATTTAGACAGCCCTCATAAAAAAAAACATTTAAACCGAGTCTTTTCTCAAATCAATGCATAATCAAATCTCATGTTCAATCTGTACATGTCATGAATAATGTCAAAATGATATTAAACATCAAGGTCTGTGGCTGTCTAATCATTTCAAATATTTACTTTCACTTAAAAGATTTCGATGCATTTCTTTTTAAAATATCACTTTTTCTTTTAAAACAACATGAGATCATATGTCATGCATGAATGATTTTCTAAATATATCCAAATATATCTCAATACTCATTTAATCTATTGTTGTGCATATTATGACATCAGACTAAGGTGTGTCTTCAGTAGCCTAAATTTCTTATTCAAACATGATCATGACACGAAAGTCATCCGTCATTCATTCTACAATTACACACGTCTTTCAAGTCCCCAATGGCATCACTAAAATCCACAGTACATATGTTTGCACGTTTATTCAAATACATTTCAATAACATCCATAGACTATTAGGATCATTCTAGTATATTTTTCCATCAAAGATCACAAGCTACCTCAAGCTTTCATTCTCCCTTTCATTATTTTGCACATTAATTAGATCAATTCCCAACATTAGCTTTACACATACAAAGTTAACATGCCACAATCAAACATTGATTCGAATCCATTCTATTGACAAAGATATTCCATAATGTAGTATATATCAAGTACCAAATTCTCTAAATCTCATTTTATTGCTATATTTTTTTTTCTCAATTTCAGCCTTATGATATATTAAGATTATATTGTCATATTGCCAGATAGGTCATTATCCACACTTACAATCCTCTAGCTTCGATGTCATAACACATCAAAATGTCCATAAGATTTCACGATCTACTTTCTTATGATCATTATCTCAATCATACCACAAAGACGGTCCATTTGTTTTAATCTATCAATTCTATAATCATCGCTTTTCAACTATGATCTTCTCTTCAAAGCAATATCATATAATCATCGTTACATCCATCAATACTCCAACTATCGAGATTCCACCTCAATTTCTGCTCGATAGTCAACTTGCAATATTAAATAACTCGAATTATCGACTCTATAAGATTCACAACCAAATTCCTCACATTATCGTGCTCATCCATTAACCTTTTCAACCATTTAAAAAATCAATTTTTCCTATGACACAATAAGATCCTTTCAAGCTTATCTTCGATAATTCTTTTAGGATTCCATCTAGATGAGAACTTAATATTTTTTCCTTAAACATTTTTGTGGAAATTTTGACAGCATAACGGCTTAATTTCCTCTAAACCTCCTGCAAGGAAACACAATTTATACTGACAGCCGTTGATTCTCACCAATTTTTACCTCTTACTAAGACCCCCACCTTCAATTGTAGGCCCTCTTAGCATTTTTAACATTAATTAAATCGATGCATTATATAAAAAAAATCACAATTCCATTAAAATCATTCCATCAGAGCATTATATAAGATTATAAATCCCACATACAATATAATGCTACTAAGGCTTTATAAGAGTATCTTACCTAGCGTTAAAGCTTGGCACTTCGATATGCTCTAACCTTTTGTCGAATTCCAAATTGCGATTTCTTTTTTTTTTTTTTTTTGCCTTTGCTTCGAGCTTAGCGCGCACGTCGAATTTAGCTAAATCCGCACCTATTGCCTTAACATCGCGCTGCGCATTCAAACATTGTCAAACGACTTAGTATCAATCAAACAAATTTCTAATTTATTTCTTTTACAAAAATCGATAGCTTTACACGTCTTTTACCAAATTTCGACACTAGCTCTATGGCAAAATTCCTAGCCTAGCCAAGTCTCTACCAAGTGCACTTATGTTATTCTATAAATTAAATAAACGCACACATTCACTTAAAATTTAATTAAACACTATCATATAAAAATTTCCTAAAAAAATATACAACTTTCTTTTGCAAATTTCCTTTCCCCGTATCTTTTTTTTTTCTTTTATTTTTTTGCAAAAAAAGAAATACACCAAACTAACCTTTAAACACTGCCATTTCAACTTCTTTAGCAGTCCTCAAAACTCCTCATTTCAGCTTTTAAATCAGCCTTTAAAATCCACAAAATCCAGTCTAAACTAGCACCAAAATCTCACATTACAGCCCTTTTTTAACTGCCTTCAACCCCTTTCTATTTGTCTGAACCGGCACCAAAATGTTAGCTTCTCAAATCCCCTGTAACAGTGGCCCAAACTCAGCCAAAGCTATCGTCCAATGGACTTGCCGCACCGTTCCTGCTTCAAAAGTTGCTTCTGCTCCTTCTCCTTCCAATTTTTTTTTCTCTTTAGCTTTTCTCGGCCATTCTCTCGCCTCTCTCACTTATTTTTTCCAATCTCTCATTTCCTTCTTTCTTTTTATTTCTTTTCAACTTATTATATTACTTAGTTTAATAATATATTTATTTTCTTTTTGAAAACTCAACAGACGTGAATGGGTGAGTGGGTTTTCACCCATCACCCTCTGACAAGCTTCTTTAAGAAGCTTGTCACTTTTTCCAACAATCATCATTTTTTTAATATAATATATCTAATATATTTTATATAATATAATATTATATAAAATGTTATATTATATCTTTTATTATAATATATATAGTACAATATTAATTTTTTATATTACATATATAACTATAGTAATATAATCTAATTAATTATATTATATATTCTATAATACAATATAGTATATTATTTCTTATATATATATATTTTTTATCTTTTTAATAAATATATATCCATTTATTTAAATATATATTTATTCTCTTAATTTCAATCCTAAAATTTCATTTTAATTTAAATTCTTATAATTAAATCATTACTTAATAAAGTAATTTCTATAACTCTTGAATACCTCTTATTAACTTATACTTGTCTATGTTATATCTGTTTACAATCAAGATCGAAAATCACAGTTATCACAGCATTTATCTGTATCATTATGCTTAAAACTATTTGCTAAAATTTGTGCATTGAATTTCTTGTGCCATTGATTAGGAGTCTATTTTAGCCCATGTAGTGACTTAACTAATTTGCACACTTTCTTTTCATTTCCAAGAATTACAAAGCCTTCTAGTTGCTCCTTATATACTTCCTCAATTAAGTTACCATTGAAAAATTCTATCTTAACATCCATTTGATGCACATATAATTTATAAATTGAAGCCAAAGCTAAGATAATTCAAATGGACATTATTCTTGCAATAGCTTTATATGTGTCAAACTCAAAATAATATATGCCTTCTTTTTAAATAAAACCTTTAACTGCTATACATGCCATAAAGGTTTATAGAGAACCATCCATATTATATTTCCTTCTAAATAACCAACCTATTCATTTTGACCTAGGTGGCAAATCAACTAAAACATGTGTTTTGGATATTGTTGAGTTCATTTCATTGTTTACATCTTCTTTTCAGAAAGCTGCATCTCTTTAAGCCATTGCTTCCCTAAAGGTTTTAGGATCAACTTCCACATTTAGTACACAGGTATTTTTTAAATAACATTTTCGTTGTTTACTTCAACTAGGAAGACAACAGATTGTGAAAAAATAAAATCTAGATTAAAAGGTTCATGGTTCTATTACTTCTTCTTGGTTCAATTGAACCATCACTTGTCTTTCCTAATTCATTGAATCAGCCATAGTCGAACCATCATTTAGAGAATCATGGATGAACTTATTTTCAAAGAACTCAACATGTATTGATTTAACTATGACATTAGATTCTAAGTTGGTAACCTATAAGCTTTGGAATTTTGTGCATATTCGACAAATACACTTCACGAGCTTCTAGATCCCAGTTTCATTCTTTGTTTATAAAAGATATAAACAAAGCATTTGAACTGTTGACACAGCCAGATTGCGTGAGGGTTCTGATCAAGAATTGATTGATATATAATCAACAAATTAAGCAAGTCTTTGTCTTCTTTCTTTTTTATTTTATTTTATACTCTTAGGCCTCCATTCCCATATTAAATCGCCCAATATGTAGGCAACGCCAAATAAAATTCATTTACGTCTTGAAACTATCGTTAATTTGTACTTCATGGGTAAAGAAGTTATTGGTCACATTTGTAATAAAAAACTATGGATGATAATAATCTTGAAAAACATATCGTTTACACAGCTTGACCCCCACAAGTTTCTTGTAATTAATGACAATAATATTACGAGGAGAAACAAGATCGCCACTTTTTCCGCTAAACAAAAACAAAATCTTATTGAAGACTGCCCATTGAGTTTGAAAGAAGAAGAGTCAAATGTTAAAGCTTCCTCTGCCATCCCATGCACACTTCTTCATGAGAATTAAACCATCTCCAATAGGGGAACTTTTTCTAATCTTCATCCACTTTTTTTTTTCTTTTTAATTCTAAAAGTACATTTGTAGTTGAAAAAAAATTAATTACATATTTGATATTAAAATTATAATTACATTTTTCATTTCATACCCAAAATTTAAAATTGTGTAAGTAAATATTCAAGCATAATTATTCAAATATTATTTTCGTAAATCAATTTACAGACAAGAAAAAGATAATTCATTGCTCTAATTCGCATTCTCAAAGAGAAGGAAACAAGAGAATTGTGTTTAAACTGCATTATACATTAATGTTTTGATACCCAAACACTGTAAAACAACAAAATCAATATAATATCAAAAATGCATGATCCATATAAAATTTTCAAACACTTAAGAGAAATTAAGAATTCATAACAGAAGCACAGGTTCAACCGGCAATCGCTGAAACTCAAACGTCTTCACTTAGCAGACAAACGCATCTCACATATTAGCTTCTACTTCAGGGTCAGTCTCGACCGGCACAGTAGGGGAATTATTGCTGCCTCCACCTCTCAAACGTGAGGATACATTGTCGATGGCAGAATTGAGTTGGCTGATTTTTGCATTCAGGGTCTGCCTGGTTTTCTGCTTCAAAAAAGCGACAAAGATTCTGAATTAACATAAATATAATAGCATATATCAATGGAAAGAGTTGCAAATAAAGTAGAACCTGATTACCTCTAAACCCCCATCATAGTATATTGGCCGCTTTGCCTTCCGGAATCCATATTCATCTTCATTTAGCAGGGATCTTCTTATCTAAAGGAAAACAACAAATTAAGAATTGAAGCTCCAACTGAACAACAAAAATATCAAACGAAAAATAACAAAAAGGAGGCAATACATGGAAAAAAGACAGCAGCTAACATTTTATCACCTCCGTGCAAAATATGATGACAGTGACCTACTGCATACTAATGCCAGTTATGGCTCAAGTACGACAAGACAAGAAGAAAATGCGAAACAGCACTATTATAGATTTCAGTTAATTGACCGATGAACCATGCAAATTGATTTTTCTGACATCAATTTAAATAATTATAAAAAATTATAATTAATTCTTTTCTCCCGAACACGAATGCACTACTACAAGGACACTTTCAGTCAACTTCAGGTCATTGATTGTTAATGTTCAGACATTTGCAGGAAATTTAGTAAAGCTGAAACTGAATATTAATCGCCTGTGGTGCAAAAAACGTATCCCAAAGTTCCAAATATAGCACCTCCTAATAGAAAACCAGCAACAAAATCACTTCCTCCACCCCTACTGCCATCACAGCATATATCAGAGGGAACAACAAATATGAGAATAGAGAAGAAACAAACAGCTTTGCTGTTAAGACAAAATCAACATAAGCAACTGGCAAAATCCTACTTTAATATGAGAATAGAGAAGAAACAAGCACCTCCTACTTCCTCAAGTGTCAAGTCACTCTTAACCAATTGTCTTAGGTCAAGTCACTCCTAATCAATTGTCCTAGGACAATTGGTTAGGAGTGACTTGACCTTTAATGATGTTAAGGATTCTCTCCGGATGCGAAAGAAATCCATGAGAGGCGGTAGCCTATGTGGTGCACCCCAAAACGGACAATACGGATGAATAACAAGCCTGAGACGGTGGCTCGAGTCAGTGGACCAGCGAGTGCATCCCAGGGCGTCACAAAAAAACGCACGTTTTATTATAAGGCCCCAGCCCGTCTGCCGTCTGCCTTTATTCATCTGTACTGTCCTCTTTGACGAGCCCACATGGCCCCTCAAGGTTTTGTCGTGAGGCCTAGCCCATTTACTAGATCACTCACAATTCGCGTCCAGAGCGATTTGAACCCTTGACTTCCCCAAGTGTCATGTCACTCCTAACCTGAGTAAAGGCGGACAGGCCGAGGCCTTACATACAGTGTTTCAAATAGCGGCCGCTAAACGAAATAGCGGCCGCTAACTAGCGGTAGCGGCAGTGGCCGCCACCGCTATTGCGGATAAAGCGGATGTGATTGTGAATCACATCAGTAGCGGGCGTTAATGGCCGCTACAAAATGCTATAACGGCAGATAGCAGCGATAACAGTCCGTTATTGCCGCTATCTTCCGTTTTCCGTTGAAGAACTTGGGTATAAAAAAATTTTCTGTTAAAAATTAGAAAAGCTCAGATTGACAGATCACAGCAAACCCAAAAAGAAAATCCCAAATTTCACAAACAATCACATTTATATAAGCACTGAGTAACATATTTGAAGGTAAGAAACTACAAAACTTAAAATTATCTTTTTAATTTCCTGAATTGGTTGAACTTGCAGAACTTGGAGCTTGGTGTGGTGAGTGAGATCCATTCGACACCCATGATTTTTCTGCTAAGGAGCAAGGGCTGGCCTGGGGATTTATGGTCGATCAAGGGAGGGTGAGGGCTGCCGGAGATGCTTTGAAGAGAACTAAAGGAGGGGGAAATAAGAATTGAGAAGAGAATGGTTGAAGGGAGCATTCTAGGGAAACTCACGACAAAGAAGAGAGAAACAGAGTTCCACAGGGAGTGTTGTGGAACGTGGAAACAGGGAGTACTTGTGAGTAGAAACACAGTGAAAAAAGCAAGTAAATTAATATCCTAAAAAATACTCATAATAATAATATTATTTTTTTAAACACAATAAAATTATTAGCATAGTTGTCTCTTAATAGTCTATTAATAAATAGTATAATCTGTTTTAGCTTCTGACTCTTAATATATTATTAGAATTTTTTTTCTAATTTCTGTTAGGTTTTAACAAATGTTCTATATTAAATTAAAGAAAAGAGAAAAAAATGATATAATGATCATAATAAAAATTTTTAAAACAAAAATTGTATTTTTCTTGTTTGGGTTTTGAAATGCGATTCATCATTAGTACATTAATTTTTATTAGTACATAATTATTTATCTTTATTTTCAATATTTGTTATTTTTTAAGTATCATAAGTAATTTTTTAAGTATGAATGTTTTATTATAATTCAAAAAATTATGAATAACCTTTTTTTTCACATAAATAATAGACTTAAGGTATCATAAATTACTTTAAAAACTCTAAAATAAGACTTTATATTATTATAATTACAATTACTACACTTTATATAGAATTGTGCAAAATTAAAAAAAATTCACGACCGCGACAACCGCAATGACCTCAATTATCGTCGCTATGTCCGCAACCGCGATAAACGCAACGCGACCGAAAACGCGGCCGTGACCGCAATTTAAAACAATGCTTACATATATACCATGGAGGAGTTGAAATGGCTCTATGCTTTAAATCTTTTGTATTTGTGCATTGAGAGGGAAGGTCAATTCAGCATCTAATTTACAAGCTTTTTAACAGTCAAATAGAACTTTATTAATAGAGAATCATCCAGTAAGAAATGCAGTAAGCATTCAGTATTAATTCCCAAGAGTCTGCTGATTTATTTAGTGGAAAGGTTTCTATTGACTTCATTCACCAAATGCGCTCAACAATGAGGCAAAAGATACTATAAATGGTATTGAACTGACCTCAAGGCTTTTAGATATTGATATCAAGACTTTTGATTTTTGACGTTTGGCAATTGAATTCAGATTTCATATTGAGTTTATAATTTTTTCAGTACTTTATTGGTATTGTGTTGTGCAGATTTATGGTTTTGAATCAAGGCTGTTTAGTAAGACAAAGGATATGGCAAGTGTGTCATCCTATTACAAAGCATATGACCAATGTAGTACAAACCTAAAAGCAAAACCTTTAGAGGGAAGTAGCTCAAGTAACAACGACTCATGATCACAAGGTCAGCTTGCCCCTCATAAGCATCTAAGCTTATTGTACATGGAATGAAATCCAGAATGACATACCGAGACTCTGCACAAACTGAAAACTGGCGGTTTGATGGCACCGGTTTCCTTTGAACCGCCAAACTTGGCGTTTTCTCAAAGTTGCTGGACTTAGTGAAACAAACCTCACGTGCCTTGAGATGAGAACAACCTTCAAACCGAGAAAGAAACAATAATAAATTGAGAACGAAGCAAGAACTTTATAACAAATTATTTCATTTTTTATGTCAACATTAATAGCAATCCATCACCAGCCCCAAGATGAATCAGTATTGTAAAAAAAACAATGCAATATGAAACAGTAAAAGTACTCCCTCTTGGATCTATCATATTTTATGTGTCTTACTTCCATTTTTGGATGTTAGCAATGTGGTTATATTTTTCATAATTTATGTCACTTGATCCTTAAACCTTTTTTTTTCCCTTTTTTTTGGCTTTTGGCACCAAAAACCATAGAAATTTGATACCAATGAAAATTAGCAGTAATCCAATTTTAGAAAAGTAAATAAATTCAAAGTATAGACTTTCGATTCCTAAAATTAACATTCCCAGTCAACAAAACACATGAATAAAAACAGAAGTACACTGCTATTAAACAAATCATGCCGTATAAAGAAACAAACTTGAAGCACATCTATTTCTAGTCCCTTTCCCTTCTTTACGAACTCTGATCCTCTAACATGGTGAGTATTTGTTATTTACTTGTTTTACCTTCAGCATCGTAACCTCGAGCTTTATCCAATAATATCGTTCAATTAATTTAGAATACTACTAAAGTGCTTTTAGACACAAAATCAAATATCTATTTTTTTAATAATTAAAAATTTATATTCATAACAGTGAAAATGTATGACTTTACTTCATTATGGAACAACTAACATATTTTTCAACCAATGGAAATATTGTGGATACAATTTTCCTTTAAAAAAAATTCTAAAAATCTTCGCAATTCAAAATAAATAAATAAATAATGCTCCAGAAGAAAATCAGCTAAAACATGTACAATTACAAGGCGTATTAAAATATTCAAATCAAATGAGGAAAAGAGAGAGACAGAGCAGCAGCAATCAATAACTCAAATGATTAAAGTTTAAATGAACTAAAAGAAAAAAAAATCAGAACTTAAATAGATATAAGCGAAAAAAATCAATAAGGAAAATTAATGAAGAAAAAAAAAAGAAAGTTGATTAAAAAAGAAAAACCTGAGATGGAAATGGGAGAGAAGGAGGAAGCCATGAGGGATTTAGAGAGAGAATCCAAAGGAAGTTTGTAAGACTTTAGTTTTTAGCCTTTTTTTTGCCAGTTAATCGGGAGAAGAGAATGCATATATAAATTTGGCAATTCGATTTTAGATTTTTATTTACGAATATGCCCCTTCCCTCGTAGACACTTAATTTTGTCGGGATATGAACCATCACCTGCAGAATATTCATTTTGAGTTCACTCTCCTCCGAAGTCTTTGACTCCAACAATGCAGAAGAGCAGCCCCCAAGTCATAACATGCAAAGGTAATACCATAACCTCTCTTTTTGTTCATATATGTTTCACGTATTTAACAAACTATATATGTTTTCTTCTTGCAAACTAAGATGATTGGAATTTTTGTTGTAGCTTCAATACCCCAGTCTTTCATTAATGATCGACAATCATAAAACCAGAATGTGAAAATTCCTTACAAAAATTGTTTTCTCTTTGGTCTCCACAGGAAATCCAGCTCGATAAACTTCTGACTCATGAAATTCAGCTGGAAGATATAGAGAAAGTATTTGAGTTGTTGAAGCAACCAAATCGTGTCAAGGTTTTGATCAAGATTTGATTGATATGAGTGACAAATATGTTGACAATTAGAACATAAACCAAGTATTGACATCCAATACTTGGAAGTGGCAATGTTCTTCTCTTTTTTTCTTTGGCACATCTTTCTCTTTAATATGTTAAGCACTAGCTTCACTTGGGTTTTTTTTTTTAGTAAAGTTGTTTGCATCTTAAAGATTGTTACTTATATGTATGTACCATCAACTATGGTTGGAGTGGTTGCTTGAATTTATGGCATTAAAATTGTATTGAAGAACAATGACGATTAGGCTTAAAAGCCTTAGGAAGATAGCAAGTTTGTGAAATACAAAGACGGCTATGGACAACAGGCAAAGAAGTAATAAGATGAATCAACAGCCAATTCATTTATAATATATTAGGGTAGATATTTGATTGCGGATTTGCGGTTACTAATAACTTGTATGTTTAAAATCATATTATAGTAAACAGAATTCAAAAAAATAAGTTTGTTTTAGTGTAAAACACATTCACAGAACAATATTTACATAAAAAAAAAAACACATTCACAAAAAAACACTTCCACGAACATAAAAATATTTCCACATAACAACACCTTCACGGAAAAACAACATCAATACTTTCACCAAATAGCACATTCACTAAAAAAGTAAAAAGTTATCCCATAATATTGTAGAGCTTGTAGATTAATTTTAATATTGAGACGTTTTGGAGAACCCATTTTGTGGATTATATATGAAGATAGTTAACAAATCATTTTTTGAACTTTTCTCTTATAAACACTTAATTTTGTTCGAGATATGAACCACCAGGAGCAAAATATTCATTTTGAGTTCATACAAAATTTGATGAAAATTTTTAAAATTGGACTTGCGTTTTATCAAGTCATTTTATATAGGCTGGGATCCAAAATCCAAGTTAAAGGCCTAAGTTGCCTTGCTAAAATCTTGTCAAAAGGGCCCATTATCCCATGGCCTAATTTTCCCTTTTTTTTAATTTTTATTTTACTATTGTTATTAATTAAAAAATCATTAAAAATTAAAAAATTAAATAAAAAAGTGGCATCAACTCTATCCATGGGAAACTCATCACACCTCCCAAAATCTAACTCTCTAACCAAAATAATCAGCATTGTATGAAACTACCGCCCCCTAGGAAAAGTTGACTTTACCTTCTCCCTAAATTGCAGTATAGATTGCTGCAGCAAAAACACAAAATTTCAATTCCAATGCATCAGAGGCTTTTCTATATGAACCAAAAAAGAAACACAAGGCGGGCGGATCGGTTTCAAAAAATCATGGTCTGGGGATCCCAAAAACTTTCCTCCCTTAGCCTTCGGCCTCCACTGAAGAAGACGTCAAAGCCGGATGATGAAAGGTGCATTACCGTAGAAGGTTTTGGCTGAAGAAGACAAACTATGGCTCCGCATGGTTAGACGAGGAAAAGGAAGGAAATAGTAAAGTGAAAAGAAGCACGTGATTGACGAGTTTAATATTTTTCTCTTTTTATTTACGGACTATTTGATTGTTTAACATGGACAATTCTACGGTAAGTTGATTGATTTTATCCTTATTATAAATTCAGTAAATAATAGCCTTTAAATTAAAAGAAATTAATCTAAATCATTAATTAAATTTTAAAAGTAAAAAAAAAATTTAATCTAATAACTTATTTAATTGATTTTTCGAACTATCATAAGTGTATAACCAATTTAATTTTTTTATAATTTGCATAGCTCTTATTTCTATTTTTTTTAATAATCCCTTCAATCTAGTTCTTCTTCCTCTTTTATAATTTTAATTTATTATAGTTATACCCAATTAAATCTTAAAAGTAAGTGAATATTTTTCAATAGACAAAATTTTAAAATAGTATTTTCTCAAATATATATCATTCAACTCATCCTAGCATTTTTTTACAAATTAAATTATTGAACTAAAGAATTTAACAAATAATTGAGTATATTATACGGTCAAGATCTAATTACATTCAAATATAAGTTTATTATAACTTAATTTATTTTTATTTTTGAGTAAATGTTTATTTGGTTTTATCATTTAAAACATATATGCAACTAATATACTAATAAAAAAATAAAAAAGTTTATAAAATCATAAATTTTATTAATTCAAAACAAAAGTGTAAGGAAACAAAATAAATCAAATATATAATCTTATTTAAAATTATGGGCAGCAATTTTTTGAAGAAATAAAATCTTTATGATTGTAGCAAATTGATTGATTTTAAGTGTTTAGAAAATTAAATTTATTTTTTAAAATTTATGTGATTGTAACTTAATATTTGTGGCAAATCAATTAATTTTATGTATTTATAAGTAATGATTAGTTGTCGATTTATAAATAAAATAAATATATATGTTTAATTTTAACCACTTTAATTTTAATTTGAATGATTTTTTTAATATAAACACAAAATTATATATATATATATATATAGAGAGAGAGAGAGAGAGAGAGAGAGAGAGAGAGAGGAGGTAACTATATATAAAAGAATATTATTAAATTACTTTAGACCCACCTCCCGTAAATAGCTCTAGACCATACTTTACAAGAGATATTTTTCCCTTTTAACTTGAATGTGCTGGTTGGGTATGGTGATAGTTTGAGTCTTTGAGTTGAGTTGACAGATATTACATATTACATCATGAGACTCATGATGAGTAGTTGTTTTATAATATTTTATGAGTTTGTATATAATGCATTGACAGTGTATAGTTTTTATACACTGTCAATACACCAGAGATTGATAGCTAATCAATAAGCCCTTATGAACAAATTAAAAAAATTTATTTATATTTACATATAAGGGCCTATTGATGGCTACAAGCCAAATTCCCCTCGCTAGTTTTAGACTCCACAAGTACTGATCTTCGTGATATCAAGATCCCCTGCATACAAAGATCTTTTCAGCATAATGTTAATTGGAACCCTCCTCCTCAAGGTGCTTGGAAGTTCAACACTGATGGATCAGCCTTTGGTAAACCAGGACCGGCAGGGATTGGTGGCGTTCTCAGAGATTGTCATGGCCATATTATTTTCTTGTTTTCAAAGAGTATTGGGACAGCTGACTCAAACCATGTTGAACTTCTTGTTGTGATTGAAGCTCTATCTTATATTGTTAAGGCGAATCGTAGCACTACTCCTCCTATCTTTTTTGAAAGCAACTCAAAATTGGTTGTTGATTGGCTTAACAAGGAGAACAAATGCCCATGGAGATACAGCAACCTTATCAACAAGTTGCTTAATTTACTTTCATGTATTAAGGGCATATCTTTCACTCATGTTCTTAGGGAAGCCAACCAATTGGCTGACTTTCTTGCTAAATCAGGTGTCAAACGTAACTCTAATTTAGCCGCTTGGGTGTAACTCCCCTTTAATAATAATACTTACCTCTAAATTTTCAAAAAAAAAAGGGCCTATTGATGAGGTGTCAACCTCTGGTGTATTGACAGTGTATAGAAACTATATACTGTCAGTGCATCATATATAAATCCATAATTTATTAGAGTTGTACATAACATTTTATGAACCATAATTACGTCTTTGGGTGCGGTGAAAGCATCAATTTTATTACCCACAATTAATTTTTCTTGCAATGTAAAGGACAGTCGAATGCTTCTAACAGGCATTCAATTACTTTAGTGACAAGGTGAAGGTTCTGAAATTTTGAGGTCTTAGGTACGAATCTCATTGAATGTAAGTTTAAGTTAGTTTATTTGTTATTTATTTAGTTTGTTATTATCATTTGTATTTACGAATTTATCAAGTTATCAGTTCATGAAATATAATGTTCTGATTATGATTGTAACTTTGAATGAGAAGAAACTACTCCAAAAAAATTTACTTTAGTTGAAATTTTATATAAAATATTTGACGGAAGAGGGCAGTTAACAACTCATAATAGGTTATAGATTGCTCATAATATATTTAAATAAAATTTATGATATTTATTGTAAAATTTATTAAATTTATCATAAATTTTAAGAGATTCATCGTAAAATTTATAACATTCATTATAAAATTTATTAGATTTATCGTAAATTTTATTAGATTCATAATAAAATTTATTACATTCATCGTAAAATTATAATAGTAAAAATAAAAATATTAAATAAAAATAAGATCACTGTCATAACGTATTAAGTTTCGAAAAACCTAATAGCTCGACACTAAAATTACGAAATCGCCACCAACCATTCTACCTAGATGTGATTGGTCACTTATTCAAACTAAGGATAAGGCTTGGTCTACGTTCAAAGACACTAGGGTTCGGGAGTACGGTTACGTATAGGGAAGGATTAACACCCCCACAACGCCCATCCTAAAATGGTACCAACTAGTTTTAGGTTATCTTTACAATTTGCCTTGTATTTATATTAATTTTGATATGCTTATATATTGGGAATATTTCCAAGATTTTTTTATTCAATTTGGCTCAAATCTTAAAAATCTCCCTCACCTCAAGATTTTCAAGGAGTCTTTATTGACTTTCTTGAATTTCATCGCCGGATCAATTAAATAATTTATGAAAATCTTATTCTTTCTAACTTTGGCTCTAATTTTGACTCCATATTAATCTCTATATTTTTTTAATCTTATTTCATATTATATTTATCTATATATTTTATTTATTTTATTTATTTAGAGAATAAATATGAATCATGGTTTATTGAAGATTTTCTTAAAAGCGTCCCATCAATTTGGCTCGGCTTAAAAGAAATCTTTTCACCTAGAAAATTCAAAGAGTCCCAATTGACTTTCTTGAAATTTCATCATTGGCATAATTCATATTTTTTTTATTTCCTATAATTTTTATTCTAAGCTATTTAGTTCATTTATTTATTCACTTATCTAATTTTATTTAAATTTCTTTAATCTTAATCTTGATCTAATTTATTTTTATTTTATTTATTTCATTTATTTATATTTATTTAATAAACATGAATTATATTTTATTGAAAATTCTTTCAAAAGTATTCCATCAATTTGGCTCAACTTAAGAAAGAATCATCTCACCTAGAAATATCCAAGGAGTCTCGATTGACTTTCTTGAAATTTCATCGTTGGTATAACTCATATTTATTTATTTATTATCTAGTCTTAGTAATTACTAATTATTTTCAATCTAAACTATTTCATTCTATTTATTTAATTTTTCATCTAATTTATGTTCTTGTATTTATATTTATTTATCTATATTTATTTATATTTATTCATATTTAATTTACTAAGAATAAACATGAATTATAATTTATTGAAAATTCTTTCAAAAGTATCCCATCGATTTGGCTCAACTTAAGAAAGAATTTCCTCACCTAGACATTTTTAAGATGTCTCAATTGACTTTCTCAAAATATCATCATCGGTATAACTCATATTTATTTTATTTTAACTATTTATTTAATTTAATTTTTAATTAATTTTTATGTAAGTTTAATGTACAAAGATTTATTTTTAGGCTAATTTGGTTTTTAATTTCTATTGGTTAACAAATCTAATTTAAACCTAAAATAAGAATAGGGATAAATAATACATAAATTAATAAAACAAAATAAATAAACTAACTATAATTTCTAAGTTAATTAAATAAGACGAAATAATGAATTAATTAAGGAACCAAAAACATGATAAAAATTTCACAATACCACAATATATATATAGTCCATGCTTAAACCAAAACCAACACAAGATAATAAACGACAAAAAAAAATAAAAAAACGAAAGCTTAATACACGTAAAGCATAAAGGAAAAAAAACTAGAATAATCAATATGGATAGAAGGAATTACCATCATTGAGCATTTATTACCTTTTGCAGTTTCTTTTCTCTTTATTTCTTTCCCTCTCCACGTGCAACCATCTTTCAATTCCCTTTGCTATCTTTTCATTCTTTACTTCTTTCACGTAGCTGTCTCCATTTGATTTTCTTACTCGTTGCAACACAGTGGTTCACGCGACTATGTGGGCAAGAGAATGGCAGGCAAGTTTTTACCAGTGAAGTGGACTAGCGAAGCGATGAAGAGGCAGCAGGAGCAAGCAAGTCTGCAGAAGTGGACAGGAGCGGGTGCTGCAAAGGATGAACGGGCCGGTGGTGTGAGATGAGAAGTGCTGGTGCAGTAGCAGCAAAGGTAGAGGCGCCAAGCGAGTGAAGGTGAGCTCGGGATAACAGCGGCGATGAGGATGCCAGAGGGTGGTGAAGAAATTGATTGGTTTTTGTGCAAGTAAAACGATGGTGGCTGTGTTGTGTGAGGCGTGGGCAGCAGCAAAAACCGGGATGCAGCAGTGATGATGGTTGAGATGTAGAAGACGCAGACAATAAGGACGATGTCGGTGGATGGCAGCTTTGGTCACTAAGAGCAGTAGAAATTTTTTTAGGGTTTTTCTTTTCCTCCCCCCTTACCGTAGCAGTGTGTAGGCTTTCAAAGCCATTCCATGTCCATCAATTTAGGTCCTAGGATTATTGCTATAGTTATGGGATTATTTTTTTTTTATTTTTTTGTTTGACTTTAACAGATCTTTTTTTTATTTCCTGATGTATTTATTGATTTAATTGCTGATTATTCTCTTTGTCTTTTTTTTTTCACAGCAAATCAAGTTAGTCAACTCTTATTGATTTAATTTGCATGGGGTTTAATTTAGTATTTTGCATTGTATGCATGGAGAGGTTGTTTCTTTTTATCATTTTTTATTTTTTTATTTTTTTTAAATTTAAAGAAATTGTTCGAACAAAATTAGGTGTCTACAGTTGCCCATCTTTGCACTTTGCTGTGAAACAGTAATGGTGCAAAGACATAGACAACCATTTTGTCCGAATACAAGACTTATCAATGAATTCTTTGTAAAATATGATATTTCCTAGTCTTTTTGATCACAAAATTAAGGAATGCAAAGTGAAATTCCTAGTCTCTCCTATCATAAGACTAAGGAATGAAATTTCCTAATCTTTTCTGTCGAAAGATTAAGGAATGAAATGTCCTAGTCTCTCCTATCATAACACTAAGGAATGCAATTTCCTAATCTTTTCTATTATAAGATTAAGGAATGTAAATTGAGATGTCCTAGTCTCTCCTATCATAAGACCAAGGAAATGAATGTAGAATGAGATTTCCTAATCTTTTCTATCACAAGATTAAGGAATGCAAAATGATTTTCCTAGTCTCTCCCATCATAAGACTAGGGAATGCAAAAAATGAAGTTTTCCTAATCTCTCCTATCATAAGACTAAGGACTGTGAAATGAAATTCCTAGTCTTTCCTATCATAAGACTAAGGAATGCAAAATGATCATGAAATAAAAGCTCCTCTCAACAGAGGCTATGAGACCATTGAAAGCAAAGAGCTCCTCTCAACAGAGGCATTGAGACTTTTTGAAAAATAAAGAGCTCCTCTCAACAGAGGCATTGAAACTTCTAAAAAACAAAGCTCCTCTCAACAGAGGCAATGAGACTTTTAAAACAAAAAGCTCCTCTCACCAAAGGCAATGAGACTTTTGAAAATAACAAGCTCCTTTCAACAGAGGCATTGAGACTTTTTGAAAAATAAAGAGCTCCTCTCAACAGAGGCATTGAGACTTTTTGAAAAAATAAAGAGCTCCTCTCAACATAGGCATTGAGACTTTTGAAAAATAAAGCTCCTCTCAACAGAGGCAATGAGACTTTTGAAAATAACGAGCTCCTCTCAACAGAGGCATTGATACTTTTTGAAAAATAAAGAGCTCCTCTCAACAGAGGCATTGAGACTTTTTGAAAAAAAAGAGCTCCTCTTAACAGAGGCATTGAGACTTTGAAAAAAAAAGTTTATTTCAGAATACCAGTTAACATGGGTTTGACTAGACTTAACTTTCATTTTGATGCCAACAATATTGGGCTTCATCCTCCTCTAAGGTGCCAGCTAAACTGGACTTTGTTCTCATCTAAGATTTTTTCAAAAAAGTATTTTTCTCATCATCTTCTCATTATTTTTCAAATTACCATCTCTTATATTTTTTTCCTATACATTGTATTGTTACACTTTCTCTTTTCTTCAAAATTTTCATCATTCAGAACTTCTTATCCTAATGTCTTAACAAATAGTTCAATGTCAAGATGCAATAATGACATGTCATGCATGTCATGAATATAATGAATGCCATGAATACCATGAATGCTATGAATGTTATGCACATGTTAATGTCATGCCCCTTGAATTATTCCATGAATGTATGTAAATGCAATCTTCATTGTGGTAACAAGATTCTCAAGCTCATCTCATTTTCCTCAAGTTCCACATATCTGCTGGATTCTTCTTATTCAAATCTTCTTTCATTTAACATCCCATCTTCTATTGAGTCTTGGTCCAATTATGCTTGAAGACTTGCCATTATGCTTTCAGATTTATATCTTCATTGTTAGCTTTAAATTGACATATATATTTTGAAATGACAAAAACTTAAGTAAGCTTTAATGCTTTAATTCATATTGTAAATTTGCCTTATCACACATGATTTTCTC
Organism: Heritiera fomes; assembly: GCA_032173925.1. Taxonomy (NCBI): domain Eukaryota; kingdom Viridiplantae; phylum Streptophyta; class Magnoliopsida; order Malvales; family Malvaceae; genus Heritiera; species Heritiera fomes. The sequence continues at coordinate 17,178,457 of JAPDPM010000001.1, read as the reverse complement.
AATACATTTCAAGTGATCATATCAAACATTAAGACCATGATTTAATGATGCATACTCTTATTGGTCTTAATACTTTGTAAATCTTTTGAACATTTTAGAAAATCACTTGATGAATTTTTAGACCATGTTTTCATTTGAGAAAGTCAAGAAAAACTCCCACAAAAATGCCAAAATGTTTTGGGTTGGATTAGGATCAAAGACCACATCATTTCTAACTCAAAAAGTGCAGGAAATCACCTTCTGGAGAGAAGGGATCGATCCCCTAAGGGAAGGGATCGATCCCCTTTTGGCAGTAAGTTGGACAAGCACCCTGGAACAAGTTGAAATGCTCTCGCAACAAAAGGGATCGATCCCCTATGGAAAGGGATCGATCCCTTTGCCCGAAAATAGCCTATAACGGCTAGTTTTGTGAGATACAACGGTCATATTCGATTTTGGCTCCACCCAACGTTCACAAACCATCCAAGGGACTATAAATAGAGGCTTAGAAGCTAAAGGAAGGAAGAGGAACAACCAAGCAACATCTTTCATCATCTCATTCATCTTCCTCAAGCCTCAACAACAAATCAAGAGCTACAAAGTCTTTATCTTCTATCATTCACACATCTCTTGTATTGCTTAGCACAAACTTTGTATAGGCTTTTACTTGTGCTTAATCTCTGTAATCACTTGCCTATCTAGAGGCCTTCTTTGATTACATCTCTTGTAAACCAAAATCATTCCTTGTAAATGGGAGGTTTCTCTTTAGCCTAAGAAAAAGAGGGAGGTTTCTCTTTAGCCTAAGAAAAAGAGGGAGGTTACTCTTTAGCCTAAGAAAAAGAGGGAGGTTTCTCTTGAGCCTAGAAAAAGAGAGAGGTTTCTCTTTAGCCTAGAAAAAGAGGGAGTGTAACAAATTCAAGATAGTGGATTTGGAGAAAATCCTTGGGAGTGTCTCAAGGTAGAGGACGTAGGCAAGGTAGCCGAACCTCTATAAATCGATTGTGTAAATCTCTCTCTCCTTACTCTTTATTTACTTGCACTTATATTGTGTTTATTTCATTGAACTTGAATTGCATGCTTGTCTAGCCTAGAGAACTTAGAAAATATCAATATAGGCTAGAGAATTTAGAGAGATCGAAAAATGAGCTTAAAGTTAGTTAAAAGCCGATTCACCCCCCCTCTCGGTATAGCCTATAAGAGCCAACAATTGGTAATTTCTTATTTTTGTCTCTTTCTCTCTCTTAGTAATACAAGATTTCTCAAAAGAATATTTTTTTCAAAAATTTACCCAAAAAAGGTTACCAACATTTATTTATTTTCCTTCCAACTCGACCACTAATGTAATGCACTTATGCATATTCTCAATTTGTTATTAAGGTGGAATAAATTTAAAATGATCATGAGAGATATAGATATTCATTCTTAGAAAAGGAACATGAAATCAAGAAAAATCAATGGGACAGTTTGTTTGGAATGAGGTTTCTAGTATCCACTTAATGAACATTCTGACAATTTCAATCAAGTCAATCTAAAATTCTTTTCCAAAAGCCCACTCTTATATAGTGTCTGCCAATCTTGCCCTCATATCAAAACTTTTTGATGCTGATATTTTTCTAAGCCACCTTTTTTGGTTTTCAACTTAGGTGCCCCCTCATTTGATTCAAACTGCCCTTTTCGGGTTTTCAATTTGAATCCTCCTTTTTCTTTTTTTTATTTTTTATTTTGCTTCCTTTTTCAACTTCATTGACTTTGATAAATTTCAGCATTCAGTGCTCAATCCAAATTAATGCCCCCTAATAGGCATTCTTGATATTGATCCAAGATATCTTCTAAAGCTCATGGACTTCTTCATTCAACTTGATCTACTTCTTTTATCTCCATCGAACCATCGAAGGATCATTATCTCATTATACAAATATGTCTTCATTCAATACATGATTCTTCAATTTAAGCATTTACATTTGATCAAAATGGGCTTTTAAAGGCACGTAATGTAGGCTCAAGTGAGGGTTTATGAAAGAAAAGGATAAAGTAGGCCCAAAATGTGTTTCAAGGTTTATAAACCAAGGGATCACTTTTTATCAAGTAAAATATTCAAGCATTTTGCCCCTTTCTAATTCGCTCATTTCTTTTCTTGCTTCTTCTTCCTTTTTTTTTTGGGTTTTCTTTTGAATTTCAACCTTTTTTCTTTTCTTCTTTTTTCCACAAAACTGGGCTTTTTTTTTGCCCTTTTGATTCATCATGAACACTTTCATCTTTGCCCCTAAAATTTCTTTATAAATGATTTTCATCTTCTTTGCCCCCAGTATGGAGGGTGATCCTTGGTGGGTTACATTACAAAAATATAATAGGCTCAAAAGGGGTAATCAAAGGATAATTTTACTCATGCTTGAAGGATAGTGAAAGAAGGTCATTTATCATTTCAAATGTAAGTGCTCTCCTTAAAGATCATTTATTGAACAATGACAAACTTGTTAGAAGCTTTTGTAAGAGATTCACCTTTCTCTTACCGTCTATCAAGTGCGGATGGTGAGCAACCTTTCCTTCATTTTCTTGCTTTGGCAATATCGACAGACTAGTAATTCATCAATAGTAGTAGTTCTTTCAAAATTAAATCCCAGATTTATTGACATCATTATCATTATGCTCATTACTTGGATACTTGTGAATGAAAGATGTAGACACCGAATTTTACCCAAATCAATAAGACTACATTCAATTGGGCTCTCAAAGTTCAAATTGAAACATTGGACTTCTAAGCCCATTAAAATGGGCTAAGTTTGATTTTTATGTTTTTTGTTATTATTATTTTTATTATTTATTATTAGTATTTGTATTATTTGCTTTTATTATTTTTATTGCTATCATTATGTTTATTATTTATTGTTGTTTTTATTATTATTATTATTATTATTATTATTATTATTATTATATGTATATTTTATTATTATTATTATTATTATTATTATTATTATTATTATTATTATATGTATATTTTATTCTTATTATTATTATTATTATTATTATTATTATTATTATTATTATTATTATTATTATATGTATATTTTATTCTTATTATTATTATTATTATTATTATTATTATTATTATTATAATATTTTATTCTTATTTTTATTATTGTTATTATTATTATTGTTACTTTTATGTTATTATTATTATTATTATTATTATTATTATTATTGTCTTTATATGTATATTATTTATTTTTATCTTTATTTTATTATTATTATTATTACATTATTTATTTATTTTTATTTTTATTATTTGTTTTTTGTTTTTATTATGTTATTATTATTACTTTTATTTATTTATTATTATTATTATTATTATTATTATTATTATTATTATTATTATTTGTCCAATTTTCATCACATTTAATGAGAAAGGACTTTCCCATTGCCGACTACACCAAGGCCAAATTTTGCCTAGCCGCCGGCGCCTCCAGTCACTCCCCTGTCTCCTCACCCAGTGTTCATCTTCCCCAGGCTGTCAATCCCATCTCTGACCCAATGCTTTGATAACCGGAAGATAATAACAAAACCTAAGGATTAATTCTGAAACCTTGACAAAAGGGGGTTCCGAAATCTGTTTAAGAGGACCCCCGCAAAAGGATTTTTTTTTCTGGATTGGGGGGGGGGGGAGACTTCAGACTCAAAAAAATACAAAGAAACTACCACGCACCACCATCTTCACCATCAATACCAACCAAACAGTCACCAAGCCACTCACCACCACCCAAAAGCCATCCCAGATCCCTTCCCCACTCACCACCGAAACCCTAAACACCACCCTCACCACCACCACCGAAACCATCAAAAAAACCATCACCAAGCCTTCACCACAACCACCGAACACAACCCCAAAACCGCCAATACCAGAAAACCCCAAACCCGAGACCTTTAGGATCCCAGATCGGAAACCCTAGATCCCGAGAACCCCTCAAAACCTAGACCTTAAACCTGCAAAAAAGGAAAGAAAACAACAAAAGCAGCTGCAAAGTAGATCCAAAGACATCAACCAAAAAGAAAACAAAACAAAAAAAATAAAAAGGAGAGGTTAAGTGTTTTCGGAGAGGGCTAGATCTGTAGGATTAAGGTTATTTTTGGGGGAAACGAAACTTAGATCGGAGTAGAGGGGGAGGAGTGGAGTGTTTTTAGGTTTATGGGAAGGTTTCCGGCGACCGGAGCACGGCGGAGTGCGGCGGCCGGCACGGCGATAGCTGTTCGATGGAGGGAGAGCTTGGGAGAATTTTTCAGAGGGTTTTTAGATTTTTTTTTGGGAACCGATGAAATGAGGATTTAAAAAAAAGGTTATTTAAAGAGGGCAAAACGGTGCGTTTCGAGCCCTGGGATCCGCGTGTTGACCCGACCCGGATCCAAGACCCGCGCGACTCGGTTCCGCTTCCACCTTCCCGCGACCCGCTTGACCCGGTCCGAGCTGTGATAACCGCAAATTCTCCTATTTTTGGAGTTAGATATATGTAAATTTAATTTCAGATGTTGATAGACTGGATAAAATAAATAAATAAATTTATTGAAGGATTGGACTATGTCGAAATTATAATACTTGATCAATTGATAAATTAAAAATTTAATAATTAGGAATTTAATTCGAGTATTAAGAAAAAAAATGTGTGTATATATATGTGATTATATATATGTACAAATATAAAAGTATATATACATATAAATAATAAATATTATTTTGAATTAATATATATTAATAAATAATAAAATGGATAAGTATATGTTTTAAGGCTTATATATAATATATAAATTATATATAATTATATTTTTAATATAAAATAATTATATTTTAGAATATAAAGTTTAATATATAGAAATATATGTGTATATATAGTATATGTTAAGAATATAGTTATATATATAAAAGTGTTAATATAAAAGTGTATATTATTGATATTATTGTTAATAGAAAATATAATTATGATATATTGATATTATGTATTTATAAATAAATAAAAGGGGAAATCACAGGCAGCAACCTCGTGGAAGCTTGCTGCTGCAGACCCGATTTGCACAAAAGAAAAAAAAGAAACAGAAAAGAAAAGAAAGAGGGGAGAAAGTAGAAGAAATTAAATTAGTGGACTATGTGGCATAATTTCATTGGATGGGATGGTAATAAAACAAGACAAATGGGGCTTTCTGGAACTTGTTTCAGTCGGCCAAAGAAATTATCTTCACCAGCCGACCTCCCCTGCTGCACCAACATAAAATTCTCCATGAAACTCCATTCCACCTTCATCGAATCAACTACCATTCTTAATAAAAAAAAAATCATTCATCACTCCAAGGACTCTTTGAAATCAAAAAAAAATTGGTGGCGGAATTTCAGTTTATGAGGGTTGGAATTTCTGCTGGCAGCATCGATTTTCCTCTGCAGTTCTGTCTCGTTTCCTGCAGTTTCTGTTCTTTCTATCTTTCACGTTCTCCTCCCTTCTTTTAGCCAAACTATCAGTTGTCTTCATTAAGACACTAAATACCTTCTGCAAATATGTTCTGTACGACAAGCAAACCCAAAAGTTAGAATAATTGCAGAGCAGAATCGAAAAAAACTGGAGCTGTTTTTGGACTGTAATGCTCGGCTAAATAAGGTGATATGGTTTGGGTGATGTTTTGTTTAGTCTTAGCCATAATATTTACATGTTTTAAGCTTGGATGGTGTGATTAGAACACTAGATTGAATTAAATAAGAAAGTACAAAAAGAAGACAGATTTGGTCAGTAAAGAAAAGTGGGAAAAACGTGGGTAATTTTGATGTTATGAGTTATGGCTTGAATAGATGGGATGAGGTGAACAAAATTATAATGATAGAAATTCTAAGATTGTGAGTGGTATGAAATATGCCATTCGGCCAAGATGCAAATGAGATGATGAGGATGTGTTTAGTATGCAAGGGAAGCATTCGGCCACAAATATATATATATATATATATATGGTGATAGTGGAATTTTAATGTAGATGTAGTATTTGAAGAAAGTATAAAATGAAATGGAAAATAGAAATTCACAAAAATGTTTATTATAGTTATGTATGGGATTTTAATTATAAGAATTTGGAATTATTGGTGACAATAGAATTAGGGAGAGAATGGAATTTAATGGAAATTATGTTTTGGTAATTGATAGAAAATAAAATAAATAAATTATTGGAGATTTTAAATTTGAAGCTAGAATTAATAAAACAAATAGTATAGTTGGAATAGGGAATTTTAATATATATTTGGGAACTATTGTGCAGTATTCGAAAATTGGAAGATAAAGGAGGCGTAAATGGCGTTACAGGATTTTATACTGCACGAAAGTAGAGGTAAGGAACATGTATAGGAGTTGCATAAAATAATCTTTACTTGCATGTAGAAATTTTCGTATACCAAATCATAACCGTTTATTCGCTTAATCTTCCCAAATGAAAGATAGAAATTTATCTTAAATACTTACAATTTAAATATTGCCTTACATGAAATGATTTACATGAATCGAATTACATGAAACGATATACATGGATTTAATTGCATGAAATGATTTATATGGAATGATTTATATGAATAGCATTATATGAATTGAATTACATGAAGTGATTTATATAAATTGATTTACATGAATTGAGTTACATGACACGATTTACATGAAAAGAATTACATGACATGAGTTGCATGATATGATTTTCATTTAGGGATTTACATGAGAAGATTTATATGAAATGCTTAAATTGCATAAATTATTATTTTACTTGATTTTCGACTGATTGAAGATAATTGCTATTTAAAATAGTTTCTACTTTTGAATTATATGATTTAAGGAAATGTTTTGAGACGGTCGTTCCTTAGTGATCATGCATACTGTTACTGTGACGTCCTCGTCACTAATAAAATAACAACTAACTTACATCTCAAATAACAAATAAATCGACTAGTTTATCCGATGTCAATCTCCCTTACTCTTATACTTTAGGCATTTCTATCAGAGTATAATATTCATTTTCACATGCATAAAATTTTTCATTTATAAACATGTGCCATATACACCAGGATCTCAAATATTCATACACCCTAATCCCCAACATATACAAAACTGTAGTATTGTACTGTACATTAGCCGAAGTAACGGCCGACTAAATATACCTTCAAAGAATAAGTAGGAAGCGTGCCTCGAAGGTATCTCAAAAATCTCGAAATGAGCTCCTCTATCCGGAGCGGAATTACTTCAAGTAATCTGTATGAAAAATAGTGTGTAAAGGAGTGAGTTTACGCTCAGTAAGAAACTTATGTAAAAGAGCGTACTATATCACTTTATGCAATTTTCCTGCTTGGCTCTATAATGTCATGTAAAATCATTATAAAGCATAGCGCTTATATTTCTTTCGCAAATATCAAATATAAATAAATCATGCTTTCAAATATTTCCACGGATCTCCAATCACGTGAAATCAAGTAGGCAAATATGATTATTTCAAATAGATGGGAGACAATTTATATCCAATAGATTCATGCACCAAGAAATTCTCATCGTGGATACCGCAAATATATCCTTTAAGGATAATCCAGAGAGATAATGGATACAGCAAATATATCCCGTAAGGGATAATCCAATAGATAAATCTCATAAGGATACCGCAAATATATCCCATTAGGGATAATCCTGAGATATATCAAATAAGTGGCGTACCCACGTATGGGCTAGGGATCCTCCCCAAAGCCGAATCAAGTAAGAGACTCATGGCCATTGTCTATATCCCACAGTTTCACTAGTCAGGTGCCGTACTGCGGGTCTGAGGGCTGGACTAGAGCTCCTCAGTCAAATACAAGTAACAAATAATGTGCATGCTCTTTTGAGAGATCCATAGTCTCCAAAACCTTATCCATATAGGTTTTAAATAAGTATGAATATTCTTTCTTAAAATAGGTTCTCAAAACCTTTCTTTCAAATAGGCAGTCGACTGGTCATATATGGCAGTCGACTGCTACCCCATGTTTTGCCTTAATGAATTTCTTTCCCTTTTTGAAATTCAATTATTATATTTTTCAAAATACAAATAGGGCAGTCGACTGGTCCCAAATGGCAGTCGACTGGTTTTGAAACAGAATGTTTCCCGAGAATTAGCAGTCGACTGGCCCCCTTGGCAGTCGGCTGGTTTTGAAACAGAATGCTTCTGGACAATTAGCAGTCGACTGGCTCCCCTAGCAGTCGACTGGTTTGAAACAGAATGGTTTCTGGAAAATGGCAGTCGACTGGCTCCCATGGCAGTCGACTGGTTTGCATCGATTTTCGAAAAACGGCGTTTTTGATGTCTCTAGGCAGTCGGCTGCTACTTAAGGCAGTCGGCTGCTCCTAACCTAATTGGTACTAGGAAACAAGTCCGAAAATGTCATTTTCTTGCAAAGAAACAGCTGGTACTTCTCTCCAAACCACATCAAAACATATTAAAACATGCGGACATAGTCACCCTACGTCCGTTACATAAATTCCTTACCTCGATTAGCAATCAATCCACAAGTTGGTTGCACCAACACTTGTCCTTTTTCCTTTACTCTTCAAGCTGTAACATCATAGCAATTAAAAGTTCAACAAACCTACTATATCGACTCCATAAAGTCCCAAACCATCAAAATCATCAACATAAACCATATCTTCTCTTACCTTTGCTAGTGACCAATTTTCAGGATTTCTAGATCTCCTTACTCACTTTGTTTAAGCCTTTCATATTGAAGGTATAGCTCAAGCTATCGACAAGGATCGTTTTTCTTTAGAGAAGCTTAACGAATCGATGGCCTGAAATGGTGGTTTGTCAAAGTGAGAAACTTGGACACTTAGAGGAAAATGGAAGCAACGAGAGGGAGAGGAAGATGAGCTGTGTCCTGGGGTGCAAGAGATGATGATGATGAGTCATGCTATGGCATTTAATGCCCCCTTTAATGCATGCTCATCTCAGCCATAAATTTCCCCCTTTTTTGACTCTTTGACATTTGACCATCAATTCCTTAATTCCTCCTATGTCCCATACACCATTTGTATATCAAAATTTCACATTTATTCCATTAGTTCCAAGTTGGAAAACTGTACAATTAAGAGAAAATTACAGAAAATTGGGGATTTCACATTCTCCCCACCTTAGAGAATTTGGTCCTCCAAATTCAAGTAAGGTTATGTCTCAAAACAATTTCGGGTATCTCTCTCTCATCAAGTTCTCTAGTTCCCAAGTAGCTTCTTCTGTCGTATGGTGTTGCCAAAGAACTTTAACCAATGGAATTGTCTTAGATCTTAGCACCTTATCTTTCCTATCCAAAATCCGAATCGGTTTCTCCACATAACTCATGTCTTCTTGAATCTCCAAGGGTTCATATTCAATGACATGAGATGGATCCGGATTATACTTCCGAAGCATCGATACATGAAAGACATTATGTACTCCTGATAACTCCGAAGGTAGTGCCAACCTATAGGCCACATCTCCAACACGATCTTGGATTTTAAATGGTCCGATATAACGAGGACTTAATTTACCTCGTCGGCCAAATCTCATAATCCCTTTGGATGGAGAGACTTTTAAAAACACATAGTCTCCAACCAAAAACTCAAGTGGCCTCCGTCGAACATCTGCATAGCTCTTTTGTCGATTCTGAGCTGTCTTAAGTCTTTGACAAATCAGTTTAACATTCTCAGAGGCTTGTTCGACTAAATCTGGAGCCAACAATTTGCGCTCGCCCACTTCTTCCCACCCAATCGGTGATCGACACCGTCTACCATATAGAGCCTCATATGGTGCCATCCCGATGCTTGCATGATAGCTATTATTATAAGCAAACTCAGCCAATGGCAGATGGTCGTCCCATGAGCCTTTAAAATCCAAAGCACATGCTCTCAACATATCCTCGAGCGTCTGAATAGTGCGCTCGGACTGCCCATCAGTCTGCGGATGAAAAGCTGTGCTAATATTCAGCTGAGATCCCATGGCTTCCTGAAAATGTTCCCAAAAATGAGAAGTAAACCTGGAATCTCTATCCGATGTGATGCTCACTGGAACACCGTGTAGTCTTACTACTTCTCTCACATATAAGTCTGCCAAAGCGCTAAGTGTATCTGTAGACTTCATAGGTAGGAAGTGAGCTGACTTCGTCAATCTATCCACTATCACCCAAATACCATCATGATTCCTCTTGGTTCTGGGCAATCCCATAATAAAGTCCATCGTAATGTGTTCCCATTTCCACATAGGTATAGGCAGAGGGTGCAGTAATCCCGCTGGTTTTTGGTGCTCTACCTTAACTTGTTGACATGTGAGACATTTTGTTACAAACTCAGCTATGTCTCTCTTCATGCCAGTCCACCAATACACCTTGCGAAGATTGTGATACATCTTCGTGCTTCCCGGGTGTAATGTGTACCTAGTGGAATGTGCTTCCGTCAAGATTAACTTCCTCAATTCATTATCCTCAGGAACACAAATACGATTATTAAACCTTAAAATTTCATCCTCACCCATATGGAATTCTGAGGTCATACCTGATTGAATCTCATCCATAGCCTCAATACACTGAGTATCCTCCCTTTGAGCAACCCGGATTCTATCCATCAACTCTGGCTCAACTCTTAAACTAGCCATCATACCACATTGCTCAAGAGATGTAACACTTAAACTAAGGCTTGCAAACTGCTCAATCAGTTCGTGTTCTTTTATCATCATATATGCTATCATACTTACATGTTTCCGGCTTAGAGCATCCGCCACCACATTGGCCTTCCCCGGGTGGTACATGATCTCACAATCATAATCCTTCAGAAGCTCTAGCCACCTTTTTTGCCTCATGTTCAATTCCTTCTGGGAGAACAAATATTTCAGACTTTTGTGATCAGTAAAAATCTGAAATCTCTCACCATACAAGTAATGCCTCCATATCTTCAGGGCAAACACTACTGCAGCTAACTCCAAATCATGAGTCGGGTAGTTCTTCTCATGGTCCTTCAATTGTCTGGAACCATAGGCTACTACCTTATCATGCTGCATTAATACACATCCCAAACCTTGCCCTGAGGCATCACTATACACCGCAAATCCACCTGAACCACTAGGAATGGTGAGGATAGGTGCAGTCGTCAGCCTATGCTTCAACTCTTGGAAACTTTGCTCACAAGCTTCATTCCATTCATACTTTACCTCTTTGCGCGTCAGTCTTGTCAATGGAGCAGCTAGCTTCGAGAAACCCTCTACAAACCTTCTATAGTAGCCAGCTAAACCCAAGAAACTCCTAATCTCCGTTACCGTCTTTGGTCTTTCCCATTGGACCACCGCTTCAATCTTCGACGGATCAACTGAGACTCCATCTTTACTAATCACATGACCTAAAAAGGAGATTTGGTTTAACCAGAATTCACACTTATTTAGCTTGGCATACAATCCTCTTTCTCTGAGGGTTTCCAAAACAATCCTCAAATGTTGCTCATGCTCTTCCCGTGACCTCGAATATACCAAGATGTCATCGATAAAGACAATGACAAACTGGTCCAAGTATTGCTTAAACACATCATTCATCAAGTTCATGAATGCTGCGGGTGCATTGGTTAACCCAAACGGCATCACCAAGAATTCATAATGGCCATACCGTGTCCTGAATGCAGTCTTAGGGATATCTTCATCTCGAATCTTCAACTGATGATATCCCGATCTCAAGTCTATCTTGGAAAAGACTTGTGCCCCCTTTAGCTGATCAAAGAGATCATCTATCCTGGGAAGAGGATACTTGTTCTTGATCGTCACTTTATTCAACCACCGGTAATCGATGCACAACCTCATACTACCGTCCTTCTTCTTGACAAAAAGCACAGGAGCACCCCAAGGGGATACGCTGGGTCGTATGAATCCCTTGTCTAGCAACTCCTGAAGCTGCTTCTTAAGTTCTTCCAATTCTACCAAAGCCATCCGGTATGGAGCTCTTGATATAGGTTCAGTCCCCGGCACCAATTCTATAGTGAACTCTACTTCCCTATCCGGAGGAAGTCCTGGAAGATCATCTGGAAATACTTCGGAAAATTCCTTAACTACTGGAATTTCGTGAAGTGTGGGACGTTTCTGATCTACGTCAACCACGTGTGCTACAAACCCTTCACATCACAAATATGTTCTATCAATTAAATCTCAATTAAACCAAACAAGTAATTATGCTTTTACATTACATTTTGCAAAATTTACAACATAGCTAACGGGAGAGGAGAAAATCACACTCTTAGCATGACAATCTATCATCACGTGATTTTCAGCTAACCAATCCATTCCTAATATAACATCAAATCCAGACATATTTAATAAGATTAGGTCAGCTATTGACTCTCTTTCTCCTACCCGTAGCTTACAATTACGATACACTATGTCCGTCATTTGGGATTCCCTAAATGGAGTAATTATTTGTAGCAATCCTCCTAACTGCTCAGGCTCAATATTTAATCTCCTAGTAGCCATAGGGGAAATAAAAGAGTGCGTAGAGCCTGGATCAAATAAAGCAAGGACATATGTATCATTAAGGTAAATCTTACCCTGAATCATCTTTGATGAAGCATCAGCAGACTCCTTGTCAATGGCAAATACCCTTCCCTGAGTCATTGGCGCTTTTCCTTTCTCTGCCGCTGTGGCTTTACGCTGGGGTTGTGTGGTCTTAGATTGTGGTTGAGGGGTCTTTTCTAACTCTTCAGGTGCCCTCTGATTTATCTTGGGACAATTTTTAATTCTATGTCCCTGTTCACCACACCAATAGCACGCCCCACTTGCCAACCGGCAAGGCTGTATTCCATGAAATTTCCCGCATTGCACACACCTCGGCATTGTACTCCTCGGTGAGCTAGCGGTACTACCAACTGGATGTTGTGATCTTTCATCACCTATTTTGATCCCGGTGGATCTAGGAGTTCCTGTATCATAATCATTATAACTCCTTATTTATTATAATTCCATATAACCATTAATGAAGACAATATATTTTCTTATAATTGACTTGCTTACCTATTGAAGTTCTGTCATAAGGCCTATTCCTCCTAGATGGATATCTATCCCTCGAGGCCTTCTCATCTGACTTTCGCTTCATAGGTTCTTTACCCTTATTCCTTGCTCGGAAGTCTGCCTGATGAAACTCATAGTCCTGCTCACACAATTGAGCCTTACGGACTGCCTCTCCATAAGTAGTGATATCCAACGGATATAGCTTAGACCTAATGGAAGGTCTCAATCCCTCCATGAATCTATAGGTCTTATGATCCTCTCTTCTGAGTACTTCAGGATCAAATCTGCTCAGTGTAATGAACTTTGACTCATACTGGCTAACTGTCATACTTCCTTGAGTCAAGTTCAAGAACTCTACTTGTAATCTCCTCTGAGCAGTACGTGGGACATATTGTTCATTAAAAGCTTCTACAAATCTATCCCACGTCACCTCTGGATACTTGGCTTCTAATACTGTCTGAGTAGCCTGCCACCATGGCTCGACCTCATCCACTAGCAAATAGGCGGCTAATCCCACCTTCTCTTTCTCAGTACAAGCCATGTATCCGAATGACTTAGTAACCGCTTTCATCCAGTTCTCTGCGGCTACTGGATCACTGTCCCCTTTGAACTTTGGCGGATCCAGCTTCTTAAACTCCTTTATTAATGCCACACTGCAGTAAGCTGTAGGATCTCGCCTCTCATTAGCTGGAACTGGCGAGGGTTGTACCACAGAAGTAAGAGGTACTGTAGAGGTAACTGCCGGTGCACTAGCGGCCACGTCTGGAAATTTAGCCATAAACTGGGTGAACATTGCGGACATGTTTTCCATATGTTTCTCCATTTTAGCTAGCCTCGTATTCAGGCTATGCGGTGGAGATGGATGAGGAGACGGAACTGGGGGCTCTTCAGTGCGACCCCGTCCTCTTCCTCGTCCTCGTCTAGTACCCCTCCTTCGAGTACTCATTCTGTTAAGATCATAATCAAATAACATCATTTAGTATAACCTTAAGCCGTTATACTACTTAAATAAAATAGGCTAGTACAGTACATTGGGGAATTACTCTAATTCTAGCTTATTGACATCGACAAACTTCAGTCGAATCGGCTCTGATACCAATCTGTGACGTCCTCGTCACTAATCAAATAACAACTAACTTACATCTCAAATAACAAATAAATCGACTAGTTTATCCGATGTCAATCTCCCTTACTCTTATGCTTTAGGCATTTCTATCAGAGTATAATATTCATTTTCACATGCATAAAATTTTTCATTTATAAACATGTGCCATATATACCAGGATCTCAAATATTCATACACCCTAATCCCCAACATATACAAAACTGTAGTATTGTACTGTACATTAGCCGAAGTAACGGCCGACTAAATATACCTTCAAAGAATAAGTAGGAAGCGTGCCTCGAAGGTATCTCAAAAATCTCGAAATGAGCTCCTCTATCCGGAGCGGAATTACTTCAAGTAATCTGTATGAAAAATAGTTTGTAAAGGAGTGAGTTTACTCTCAGTAAGAAACTTATGTAAAAGAGCGTACTATATCACTATATGCAATTTTCCTGCTTGGCTCTATAATGTCATGTAAAATCATTATAAAGCATAGCGCTTATATTTCTTTCGCAAATATCAAATATAAATAAATCATGCTTTCAAATATTTCCACGGATCTCCAATCACGTGAAATCAAGTAGGCAAATATGATTATTTCAAATAGATGGGAGACAATTTATATCCAATAGATTCATGCACCAAGAAATTCTCATCGTGGATACCGCAAATATATCCTTTAAGGATAATCCAGAGAGATAATGGATACAGCAAATATATCCCGTAAGGGATAATCCAATAGATAAATCTCATAAGGATACCGCAAATATATCCCATTAGGGATAATCCTGAGAGATATCAAATAAGTGGCGTACCCACGTATGGGCCAGGGATCCTCCCCAAAGCCGAATCAAGTAAGAGACTCATGGCCATTGTCTATATCCCACAGTTTCACTAGTCAGGTGCCGTACTGCGGGTTTGAGGGCTGGACTAGAGCTCCTCAGTCAAATACAAGTAACAAATAATGTGCATGCTCTTTTGAGAGATCCATAGTCTCCAAAACCTTATCCATATAGGTTTTAAATAAGTATGAATATTCTTTCTTAAAATAGGTTCTCAAAACCTTTCTTTCAAATAGGCAGTCGACTGGTCATATATGGCAGTCGACTGCTACCCCATGTTTTGCCTTAATGAATTTCTTTCCCTTTTTGAAATTCAATTATTATATTTTTCAAAATACAAATAGGGCAGTCGACTGGTCCCAAATGGCAGTCGACTGGTTTTGAAACAGAATGTTTCCCGAGAATTAGCAGTCGACTGGCCCCCTTGGCAGTCGGCTGGTTTTGAAATAGAATGCTTCTGGACAATTAGCAGTCGACTGGCTCCCCTAGCAGTTGACTGGTTTGAAACAGAATGGTTTCTGGAAAATGGCAGTCGACTGGCTCCCATGGCAGTCGACTGGTTTGCATCGATTTTTGAAAAACGGCGTTTTTGATGTCTCTAGGCAGTCGGCTGCTACTTAAGGCAGTCGGCTGCTCCTAACCTAATTGGTACTAGGAAACAAGTCCGAAAATGTCATTTTCTTGCAAAGAAACAGCTGGTACTTCTCTCCAAACCACATCAAAACATATTAAAACATGCGGACATAGTCACCCTACGTCCGTTACATAAATTCCTTACCTCGATTAGCAATCAATCCACAAGTTGGTTGCACCAACACTTGTCCTTTTTCCTTTACTCTTCAAGCTGTAACATCATAGCAATTAAAAGTTCAACAAACCTACTATATCGACTCCATAAAGTCCCAAACCATCAAAATCATCAACATAAACCATATCTTCTCTTACCTTTGCTAGTGACCAATTTTCAGGATTTCTAGATCTCCTTACTCACTTTGTTTTAGCCTTTCATATTGAAGGTATAGCTTAAGCTATCGACAAGGATCGTTTTTCTTTAGAGAAGCTTAACGAATCGATGGCCTGAAATGGTGGTTTGTCAAAGTGAGAAACTTGGACACTTAGAGGAAAATGGAAGCAACGAGAGGGAGAGGAAGATGAGCTGTGTCCTGGGGTGCAAGAGATGATGATGATGAGTCATGCTATGGCATTTAATGCCCCCTTTAATGCATGCTCATCTCAGCCATAAATTTCCCCCTTTTTTGACTCTTTGACATTTGACCATCAATTCCTTAATTCCTCCTATGTCCCATACACCATTTGTGTGAAATCCCCAATTTTCTGTAATTTTCCCATGTTTGTACATTTTTCCAGCTTGAATTAATGAAATAAATATGAAATTCTGATATACAAATGGTGTATGGGACATAGGAGGAATTAAAGGAATTGAGGGTCAAATAATCAAAGGTCAAAGGGGCCAAAGGAGGTGGTCAATGGCTGAGATTGATGAGGATGCATTGATGAGCATTAAATGAAATAGTATGACTCACCCTCACCACCATCATCAGCTCTTGCATCCCACGTACCAGCCCATCTTCTTCTCCCTCTCGTTGCTTCCATTTCTTCTAAGTGTCCAAGCTTCTCACCTTGACAAACCACCCTCTCATGCCATCGATTCGTTAAGTTCCATTAACGAAAAACGATCCTTGTCGATAGCTTAGCCTATACCTTTAATATGAGAGAGTGAATCCAAGTGAATAAGGAGATCTAGAAATCCAAAGATTTGGTGAATTGCAAAGGTAAGCAAGTTGGAAGGTTTTGGTTAATTTTATGGATGGTTTGGAGTAGTATATAGTTGATAGAGTGTATTTATTGAGCTTTAAATTATCATGATGTTTACAGCTTGAAGAAGTGAAAAAGGGCTAAGGGTTGATTCTAACAAGCTTGTGGATTAATCTCAATCGAGGTAAGGAATTTATGTAACGGACGTAGGGTGGCTATGTCCGCATGTTTTAAATTATCTTAACTGTTTTGGAGAGAAACAACGGTTGCTTGAAGTGCAGGAAAAAGGGACATTTTGGGTCCTACTTGTAGTACCAATTAGGTTAGGAGCAGCCGACTGCCTAGAGACAACCAAAACGGTGATTTTCGAAAACCGAGATAAACCAGTCGACTGCCATGGGAGCCAGTCGACTGCCATTTTTTCCAGAAATCATTCTGTTTCAAACCAGTCGACTGCTATGGTGGACAGTCGACTGCTTTTATTTGGAAAACATTCTGTTTCAAAACCAGTCGACTGCCCAGGGGGCCAGTCGACTGCTATTTGTCCAGAAGCATTCTGTTTTAAAACCAGTCGACTGCTAAGGGGGCCAGTCGACTGCTATTTCTCGGGAAACATTCTGTTTCAAAACCAGTCGACTGCTATTTGGGACCAGTCGACTGCCCTATTTGTATTTAGAAAAATATAATAATTGAATTTCAAAAAGGGAAAGAAATTCAATAAGGCAAAATATGGGGTAGCAGTCGACTGCCATATATGACCAGTCGACTGCCTATTTGAAAGAAAGGTTTTGAGAACCTATTTTAAGAAAGAATATTCATACTTGTTTAAAACCTATATGAATAAGGTTTTGGAGACTATGAATCTCTCAAAAGAGCATGCACATTATTTGTTACTTGTATTTGACTGAGGAGCTCTAGTCCAGCCCTCAGACCCGCAGTACGGCACCTGACTAGTGAAACTGTGGGATATAGACAATGGCCATGAGTCTCTTATTTGTTTCGGCTTTGGGGAGGATCCCTGGCCCATACGTGGGTACGCCATTTATTTGATATATTGGATTATCCCTTACGAGATATATTTGCTGTATCCATCATCTCTAATGGATTATCCCTCACGGGATATATTTGCTGTATCCATTATCTCTCTGGATTATCCTTAAAGGATATATTTGCGGTATCCATGATGAGAATTACTTGGTGCATGAATCTATTGGATATAAATTGTCTCCCATCTATTTGAAAATAATTATATTTGCCTACTTGATTTCATGTGATTGGAGATCCGTGGAAATACTTGAAAGTGTGATTTACTTGCTTTTGATATATTTGAAAGAAATATAAGCGCTATGCTTTATAATGATTTTACATGACATTATAGAGCCAAGCAGGAAAACTGCATATAGTGATATAGTACGCTCTTTTACATAAGTTTCTTACTGAGCGTAAACTCACTCTTTTACAAACTATTTTTCATACAGATTACTTGAAGTAATTCCGCTCCGGATAGAGGAGCTCATTTTGGGATTTTGAGATACCTTCGAGGCACGCTTCCTACTTATCCTTTGAAGGTATATTTAGTCGGCCGTTACTTCGGCTAATGTACAGTACAATACTACAGTTTTGTATATGTTGGGGATTAGGGTGTATGAATATTTGAGATCCTGGTGTATATGGCACATGTTTATAAATGAAAAAAAAAATTTATGCATGTGAAAATAAATATTATACTCTGATAGAAATGCCTAAAGCATAAGAGTAAGGGAGATTGACATCTGATAAACTAATCGATTTATTTGTTATTTGAAGTAAATTAGTTGCTATTTGGTTAGTGACGAGGACGTCACAGATTGGTATCAGAGCTGATTCGATTGAAGTTTATCGATGTCAATGAACTAGAATTAGAGTAATTCCCCAATGTACTGTACTAGCCTATTTTATTTAAGTAGTATAACGGCTTAAGGTTATACTAAATGATGTTATTTGATTATGATCTTAACAGAATGAGTACTCGAAGGAGGGGTACTAAACGAGGACGAGGAAGAGGACGGGGTCGCACTGAAGAGCCCCCAGTTCTGTCTCCTCATCCATCTCCACCGCATAGCCCGAATACGAGGCTAGCTAAAATGGAGAAACATATGGGAAATATGTCCGTAATGTTCACCCAGTTTATGGCTAAATTTCCGGACGTGGCCGCTAGTGCACCGGCAGTTACCTCTACAGTACCTCTTACTTCTGTGGTACAACCCCCACCAGTCCCAGCTAATGAGAGGCGAGATCCTACAGCTTACTGCAGTGTGGCATTAATAAAGGAGTTTAAGAAGCTGGATCCGCCAAAGTTCAAAGGGGACAGTGACCCAGTAGCCGCAGAGAACTGGATGAAAGCGGTTACTAAGTCATTCGGATACATGGCTTGTACTGAGAAAGAGAAGGTGGGATTAGCCGCCTACTTGCTAGTGGATGAGGTCGAGCCATGGTGGCAGGCTACGCAGACTGTTCTAGAGGCTAAACATACCGAGGTAACGTGGGATAGGTTCGTAGAAGCTTTTAATGAGCAATATGTCCCACGTACTGCTCAGAGGAGACTACAGGTTGAATTCTTGAACTTGACTCAAGGAAGTATGACGGTTAGCCAGTATGAGTCGAAGTTCATTACACTGAGCAGATTTGATCCTGAAGTACTGAGAAGAGAGGATCATAAGACCTATAGATTCATGGAGGGATTGAGACCTTCCATTAGGTCTAAGTTATATCCGTTGGATATCACTACCTATGGAGAGGCAGTCTGTAAGGCTCAACTGTGTGAGCAGGACTATGAGTTTCATCAGGCAGACTTCCGAGCGAGGAATAAGGGTAAAGAACCTATGAAGCGGAAGTCAGATGAGAAGGCCTCGAGTGATAGGTATCCATCTAGGAGAAATAGGCCGTATGACAGAACTTCAATAGGTAAACAAGTCAATTATAAGAAAATAAATTGTCTTCATTAGTGGTTATATGGAATTAAGTTAAATGGAGTTATGATGATGATACAGGAACTCCTAGATCTACCGGGATCAAAATAGGTGATGAAAGATCCCGACATCCAGTTGGTAGTACCGCTAGCTCACCGAGGAGTACAATGCCGAGGTGTGTGCAATGCGGGAAATTTCATGGAGCACAGCCTTGCCGATCTGCGAGTGGGGCGTGCTATTGGTGTGGTGAACAGGGACATAGAATTAAAGATTGTCCCAAGATAAACCAGAGGGTACCTGAAGAGTCAGAGAAGACTTCTCAACCACAATCTAAGACCACACAACCCCAGGGTAAAGCCACAGCGGCAGAGAAAGGAAAAGCGCCAGTGACTCAGGGAAGGGTATTTGCCATTGACAAGGAGTCCGCTGATGCTTCATCGAAGATGATTCAGGGGTTTGTAGCACACGTGGTTGACGTAGATCAGAAACGTCCTACACTTCACGAAATTCCAATAGTTAAGGAATTTTCCGAAGTATTTCCGGATGATCTTCCAGGACTTCCTCCGGATAGGGAAGTAGAGTTCACTATAGAATTGGTACCGGGGACAGAGCCCATTTCAAGAGCTCCCTACCGGATGGCCTTGGTAGAATTGGAAGAACTAAAGAAGCAGCTTCAGGAGTTGCTAGACAAGGGATTCATACGACCCAGCGTATCCCCTTGGGGTGCTCCTGTGCTTTTTGTCAGGAAGAAGGATGGTAGTATGAGGTTGTGCATCGACTACCGATGGTTGAACAAGGTGACCATCAAGAACAAGTATCCTCTTCCCAGGATCGATGATCTATTTGATCAGCTAAAGGGGGCACAAGTCTTTTCCAAGATAGACTTGAGATCGGGATATCACCAGTTGAAGATTCGAGATGAAGATATCCCTAAGACTGCCTTTAGGACATGGTATGGCCATTATGAATTCTTGGTGATGCCGTTTGGGTTAACCAATGCACCCGCAGCATTCATGAACTTGATGAATGATGTGTTTAAGCAATACTTGGACCAGTTTGTCATTGTCTTTATCGATGACATCTTGGTATATTCGAGGTCACGGGAAGAGCATGAGCAACATTTGAGGATTGTATGCCAAGCTAAATAAGTGTGAATTCTGGTTAAACCAAATCTCCTTTTTAGGTCATGTGATTAGTAAAGATGGAGTCTCGGTTGACCCATCAAAGATTGAAGCGGTAGTTCAATGGGAGAGACCGAAGACAATGACGGAGATAAGAAGTTTCTTGGGTTTAGCTGGCTACTATAGAAGGTTTGTAGAAGGTTTCTCGAAGTTAGCTGCTCCATTGACAAGACTGACGCGCAAAGAGGTAAAGTATGAATGGAATGAAGCTTGTGAGCAAAGTTTCCAAGAGTTGAAGCATAGGCTGACGACTGCACCTATCCTCACCATTCCTAGTGGTTCAGGAGGATTTGCAATATATAGTGATGCCTCAGGGCAAGGTTTGGGATGTGTATTAATGCAGCATGATAAGGTAGTAGCCTATGGTTCCAGACAATTGAAGGACTATGAGAAGAACTACCCGACTCATGATTTGGAGTTAGCTGCAGTAGTGTTTGCCCTGAAGATATGGAGGCATTACTTGTATGGTGAGAAATTTCAGATTTTTACGGATCATAAAAGTTTGAAATACTTGTTCTCCCAGAAGGAGTTGAACATGAGGCAAAGGAGATGGCTCGAGCTACTTAAAGATTTTGATTGTGAAATCCTATACCACCCGGGAAAAGCCAATGTGGTAGCAGATGCTCTGAGCCGGAAGCCCGTGAGTATGGTATTATACATGATGGTAAGAGAATATGAGTTACTTGAGCAGTTTGCAAGCCTCAACTTAAGTGTTACATCTCTTGAGCAAAATGGGATGATGGCTAGCTTGAGAATTGAGCCAGAGTTGATGGATAAAATCCGGATTGCTCAGAGAGAAGATGTTCGGTGCATTGAGGCTATGGACGAAATCCAATCAGGTATGCTCTCGGAGTTTGATATTGGTAGTGATGGGATTTTAAGGTTTAATACCCGTATATGTGTTCCAAAGGATGATGAGTTGAGGAAGCTTATCTTGACAGAAGCACATTCCACTAGGTACACACTACACCCGGGAAGCACGAAGATGTATCATAATCTTCGCAAGGTGTATTGGTGGACTGGCATGAAGAGAGACATAGCTGAGTTTGTGGCAAAATGTCTTACTTGTCAACAGGTCAAGGTAGAGCACCAAAAGCCAGCAGGATTACTGCACCCTCTGCCTATACCTATGTGGAAATGGGAACACATTACGATGGACTTTATTATGGGATTGCCCAAAACCAAGAGGAATCATGATGGTATTTGGGTGATAGTGGATAGATTGACGAAGTCAACTCACTTCCTACCTATGAAATCTACGGACACACTTAGTACTTTGGCAGACTTGTATGTGAGAGAGGTCGTCAGACTACATGGTGTTCTAGTGAGCATCACATCGGATAGAGATTCCAGGTTTACTTCCCACTTTTGGGAACATTTTCAGGAAGCCATGGGATCTCAGCTGAATTTTAGCACAGCTTTTCATCCGCAGACTGATGGGCAGTCCGAGCGCACTATTCAGACGCTCGAGGATATGTTGAGAGCATGTGCTTTGGATTTTAAAGGCTCATGGGACGACCATCTGCCATTGGCTGAGTTTGCTTATAACAATAGCTATCATGCTAGCATCGGGATGGCACCATATGAGGCCCTATATGGTAGAAGGTGTCGATCACCGATTGGGTGGGAAGAAGTGGGTGAGCGAAGGTTATTGACTCCAGACTTAGTCGAGCAAGCCACTGAGGATGTTAAACTGATTTGTCAGAGGCTTAAGACAGCCCAGAGTAGACAAAAGAGCTATGCAGATGTTCGACGGAGGCCACTTGAGTTTTTGGTTGGAGACTATGTGTTTTTAAAAGTCTCTCCATCCAAAGGGATCATGAGATTTGGCCGACGAGGTAAGCTGAGTCCTCGCTATATCGGACCATTTGAAATACTCGATCGAGTAGGAGATGTGGCCTATAGGTTGGCACTACCTCCGGAGTTATCGGGAGTACACAATGTCTTTCATGTATCGATGCTTCGGAAGTATAATCCGGATCCATCTCATGTCATTGAATATGAACCCTTGGAGATTCAAGAAGACATGAGTTATGTGGAGAAACCGATTCGGATTTTGGATAGGAAAGATAAGGTGCTAAGATCTAAGACAATTCCATTGGTTAAAGTTCTTTGGCAACACCATACGACAGAAGAAGCTACTTGGGAACTAGAGAACTTGATGAGAGAGAGATACCCGGAATTGTTTGAGACATAACCTTACTTGAATTTGGAGGACCAAATTCTCTAAGGTGGGGAGAATGTGAAATCCCCAATTTTCTGTAATTTTCCCATGTTTGTACATTTTTCCAGCTTGAATTAATGAAATAAATATGAAATTCTGATATACAAATGGTGTATGGGACATAGGAGGAATTAAAGGAATTGAGGGTCAAATAATCAAAGGTCAAAGGGGCCAAAGGAGGTGGTCAATGGCTGAGATTGATGAGGATGCATTGATGAGCATTAAATGAAATAGTATGACTCACCCTCACCACCATCATCAGCTCTTGCATCCCACGTACCAGCCCATCTTCTTCTCCCTCTCGTTGCTTCCATTTCTTCTAAGTGTCCAAGCTTCTCACCTTGACAAACCACCCTCTCATGCCATCGATTCGTTAAGTTCCATTAACGAAAAACGATCCTTGTCGATAGCTTAGCCTATACCTTTAATATGAGAGAGTGAATCCAAGTGAATAAGGAGATCTAGAAATCCAAAGATTTGGTGAATTGCAAAGGTAAGCAAGTTGGAAGGTTTTGGTTAATTTTATGGATGGTTTGGAGTAGTATATAGTTGATAGAGTGTATTTATTGAGCTTTAAATTATCATGATGTTTACAGCTTGAAGAAGTGAAAAAGGGCTAAGGGTTGATTCTAACAAGCTTGTGGATTAATCTCAATCGAGGTAAGGAATTTATGTAACGGACGTAGGGTGGCTATGTCCGCATGTTTTAAATTATCTTAACTGTTTTGGAGAGAAACAACGGTTGCTTGAAGTGCAGGAAAAAGGGACATTTTGGGTCCTACTTGTAGTACCAATTAGGTTAGGAGCAGCCGACTGCCTTAAGTACCAGCCGACTGCCTAGAGACAACCAAAACGGTGATTTTCGAAAACCGAGATAAACCAGTCGACTGCCATGGGAGCCAGTCGACTGCCATTTTTTCCAGAAATCATTCTGTTTCAAACCAGTCGACTGCTATGGTGGACAGTCGACTGCTTTTATTTGGAAAACATTCTGTTTCAAAACCAGCCGACTGCCCAGGGGGCCAGTCGACTGCTATTTGTCCAGAAGCATTCTGTTTTAAAACCAGCCGACTGCCAAGGGGGCCAGTCGACTGCTATTTCTCGGGAAACATTCTGTTTCAAAACCAGTCGACTGCTATTTGGGACCAGTCGACTGCCCTATTTGTATTTTGAAAAATATAATAATTGAATTTCAAAAAGGGAAAGAAATTCAATAAGGCAAAATATGGGGTAGCAGTCGACTGCCATATATGACCAGTCGACTGCCTATTTGAAAGAAAGGTTTTGAGAACCTATTTTAAGAAAGAATATTCATACTTGTTTAAAACCTATATGAATAAGGTTTTGGAGACTATGAATCTCTCAAAAGAGCATGCACATTATTTGTTACTTGTATTTGACTGAGGAGCTCTAGTCCAGCCCTCAGACCCGCAGTACGGTACCTGACTAGTGAAACTGTGGGATATAGACAATGGCCATGAGTCTCTTATTTGTTTCGGCTTTGGGGAGGATCCCTGGCCCATACGTGGGTACGCCATTTATTTGATATATTGGATTATCCCTTACGAGATATATTTGCTGTATCCATCATCTCTAATGGATTATCCCTCACGGGATATATTTGCTGTATCCATTATCTCTCTGGATTATCCTTAAAGGATATATTTGCGGTATCCATGATGAGAATTACTTGGTGCATGAATCTATTGGATATAAATTGTCTCCCATCTATTTGAAAATAATTATATTTGCCTACTTGATTTCATGTGATTGGAGATCCGTGGAAATACTTGAAAGTGTGATTTACTTGCTTTTGATATATTTGAAAGAAATATAAGCGCTATGCTTTATAATGATTTTACATGACATTATAGAGCCAAGCAGGAAAACTGCATATAGTGATATAGTACGCTCTTTTACATAAGTTTCTTACTGAGCGTAAACTCACTCCTTTACAAACTATTTTTCATACAGATTACTTGAAGTAATTCCGCTCCGGATAGAGGAGCTCATTTTGGGATTTTGAGATACCTTCGAGGCACGCTTCCTACTTATCCTTTGAAGGTATATTTAGTCGGCCGTTACTTCGGCTAATGTACAGTACAATACTACAGTTTTGTATATGTTGGGGATTAGGGTGTATGAATATTTGAGATCTTGGTGTATATGGCACATGTTTATAAATGAAAAAAAAAATTTATGCATGTGAAAATAAATATTATACTCTGATAGAAATGCCTAAAGCATAAGAGTAAGGGAGATTGACATCGGATAAACTAATCGATTTATTTGTTATTTGAAGTAAATTAGTTGCTATTTGGTTAGTGACGAGGACGTCACAATTTGTATATCAAAATTTCACATTTATTCCATTAGTTCCAAGTTGGAAAACTGTACAATTAAGGGAAAATTACAGAAAATTGGGGATTTCACAGTTACCGACTGCGAGACTTGATCAAGTCCGCAGGTTATCGACATATTGTTTACTGGCTGTGGGATTATTATGGTCAAACCCACAGATTTACACAGCTAGCACCTGACCAGTGCGAACTGTGACCGACCGACGATGGCCATTCGTTACCGATCGTCCCTTTGGGGATACCGATATTGTTTTATGCATGATTCTATTAGATGTGACTGTCTCCACTGAATTGTATTTGAATGATTTGAATATCGAATTGAGTGAGGTGATGAATGACCCGTAAGGTACTTCGGGCCCTCACAATAAATACCAAATATTTTGAATACTGAATGAATTGATTTCTAAACGATTTGAATACCAAATACTTTGAATACCGAATGATTTGAATGCTGAATTATTTGAATACTGATTTACTGATTTGACAGAAAGAAAGGAAGGTTTGAAATCAAATGATCGAAGGTGATAAACTTAAATGATTTGCTTTACTGTATAAGACGAAAATCTTGCTTCTATTGACATTTAAACTTGTTACCAAAGTTGCATACTGAAATTTATTTTATAGCATCGCTTACATAAATGGCATATATATTGAGTAATGATTTCAAAGTGCATCGCATAAATTATAAAATGTTTTATACAGATTATTGATTTGAAATAGCATCACATGGATTATTAATTGTTTTATATTGATTAATGAATTGAAATTGCGTTGCATAAAATGTTAAGCCTGTATTTAATATGCTTTTCTCTTAATTAATAAAATAAGTGATTTTTATTTAACTTCATTTTATACGCGCTTTTATATATGTTTCTTACTGGGCTTTCCCCAAAGCTCACCCCCTTACTCACCATCCCAGATAGCCCATCAGTGTACAGGATATCCGCTGCCTTCGAGTTAGTTGAAGAATTCACTAAAAGTTTAAGGTATCAAGTGAACAGGTATATGTCTAGAATTTTATATTTATATTCGGATTTATAAATGCACAGTAGATGTGTTTGCGATGGGATGTAAATAGTGTGATATTAAGTGAAAGCATGTTTATGAATTGTAATAAAAATTGTAAAATGAACTTACACTGACACCGAATGCAAACCGATTGATACCGACTAATTGAATGGGAAAGATAATAATTAAAAGGAAAAAGTTAGTTCGAATTTCATAAATTCGGGATGTTACAAAAGTGGTATCAGAGCAAGGTTTGCCTAGTACGTGTCAGTGTAAGTAAGTTGAAATTTATTTACATTACACGCTGCTGTGCATAGTCTGAATACAAATTGTAAAGAATAGTTAGAGAATGGAACAAGATGTCGATCGATAGAGAAATTTTGGTAGGAATGGAAGGAACAAGAAGGATAGATATGAATATAGTATGGAATTATCGTGGAGATAAATATTGAATGATTGGAGATAATTGATGATGATTAAAGGCATTAGATTAAGTAAGAGTGATTGAAAGTGATTGGTGGTTTTCGAGTAATTGAAAATGTTAAAACGATTATATTGGAGATGAGTGGTACAAATAGAAATGAGAATTGTTAGCGAATAATGTAGAAGTTATACGAAAATACGAATATAAATGAAAGAGATAGGTATTAAGTGATCGAAAATGACTGGTAACATTGAGGTCAATTGGAGACGATAGAATGATCTTATGGAATATGTTGGTCTGGAATCAATATGAATTAACGAAGGCAAGTGAATTGATAGAAAATGGTGTAAACCTGGTATAAGCATATTGATATGAATGAGCGATAGGACTGATTACAACAAGTAGTTATGAAAATGATAAGTCTCTAAGTATTGAATTGTCAGATTTCTTGTATCGAATTTGGAGGATCCCAAATTTTTTTATATTCGATATAAACTACAAAGTGGAGGAATTTAAAAGAGTAAAATTATTTTTTTAAATATTTAATGAAGGATCTCTTCGATAAGGTTCAGAGAGGTACTCGGTGAGGGCCCCACCAGGACTTTCTCTGTCTAGATCGAAGTGAGACCAAAAAAAATTAAGATGGTTGAGGTGAAATATGAATATACAAAAATTTATAAGAGTATGATTGTCAGTAAATTGGAAAGAAGATAAATTTTGTGTATAAGGAAGGGTACGGTTTAAGTGTAATAATAGAATTGTTATTGTTTGCAAGTGATAAAATGATTGTAAAAGATATGAGTACTATGGGGATTGATGAGAATAGAAGGGATGCAATAAGATAGTTGATGAATGGTATAGACATTGTATAGAAAATCGTGTATCACCGTAAAGAAATAATATAGATATCGAATAATCGAGATTGATTTATTGAAGTATGTAATTATTTGAGGATAATAGGACGTTTGTATATGATGTAATTGATGTGGAAATTGATACAAATCAACAAAAGGAAGAGAATTGTTAGTAAATTGTGTATTTATTGTATGAGAGTATTGATAAGAATAAATGAAATGAGTAACTGTTAAGAGTAAGTATGAGAAATTGAAAAGTCTCAATGTACTGAATCAGTGGAGTACGTGTGTTGAATTTGGAGGACCAAATTCTTTAAAGGTGGGGAAGATGTGATAACCGCAAATTCTCCTATTTTTGGAGTTAGATATATGTAAATTTAATTTCAGATGTTGATAGACTGGTTAAAATAAATAAATAAATTTATTGAAGGGTTGGACTATGTCGAAATTATAATACTTGATCAATTGATAAATTAAAAATTTAATAATTAGGAATTTAATTCGAGTATTAAGAAAAAAAAATGTGTGTATATATATGTGATTATATATATGTACAAATATAAAAGTATATATATATAAATAATAAATATTATTTTGAATTAATATATATTAATAAATAATAAAATGGATAAGTATATGTTTTAAGGCTTATATATAATATATAAATTATATATAATTATGTTTTTAATATAAAATAATTATATTTTAGAATATAAAGTTTAATATATAGAAATATATGTGTATATATAGTATATGTTAAGAATATAGTTATATATATAAAAGTGTTAATATAAAAGTGTATATTATTGATATTATTGTTAATAGAAAATATAATTATGATATATTGATATTATGTATTTATAAATAAATAAAAGGGGAAATCACAGGCAGCAACCTCGTGGAAGCTTGCAGCTGCAGACCCGATTTGCACAAAAGAAAAAAAAGAAACAGAAAAGAAAAGAAAGAGGGGGAGAAAGTAGAAGAAATTAAATTAGTGGACTATGTGGCATAATTTCATTGGATGGGATGGTAATAAAACAAGACAAATGGGGCTTTCTGGAACTTGTTTCAGTCGGCCAAAGAAATTATCTTCACCAGCCGACCTCCCCTGCTGCACCGACATAAAATTCTCCATGAAACTCCATTCCACCTTCATCAAATCAACTACCATCCTTAATAAAAAAAAAATCATTCATCACTCCAAGGACTCTTTGAAATAAAAAAAAAATTGGTGGCGGAATTTCAGTTTATGAGGGCTGGAATTTCTGCTGGCAGCATCAATTTTCCTCTGCAGTTCTGTCTCGTTTCCTGCAGTTTCTGTTCTTTCTATCTTTCACGTTCTCCTCCCTTCTTTTAGCCAAACTATCAGTTGTCTTCATTAAGACACTAAATACCTTCTGCAAATATGTTCTGTACGACAAGCAAACCCAAAAGTTAGAATAATTGCAGAGCAGAATCGAAGAAAACTGGAGCTATTTTTGGACTGTAATGCTCGGCTAAATAAGGTAATATGGTTTGGGTGATGTTTTGTTTAGTCTTAGCCATAATATTTACATGTTTTAAGCTTGGATGGTGTGATTAGAACACTAGATTGAATTAAATAAGAAAGTACAAAAAGAAGACAGATTTGGTCAGTAAAGAAAAGTGGGAAAAACGTGGGTAATTTTGATGTTATGAGTTATGGCTTGAATAGATGGGATGAGGTGAACAAAATTATAATGATAGAAATTCTAAGATTGTGAGTGGTATGAAATATGCCATTCGGCCAAGATGCAAATGAGATGATGAGGATGTGTTTAGTATGCAGGGGAAGCATGTGAAATCCCCAATTTCAGGAAATTCCTTCATAATTATAAAGTATGTTAGCTTAAATGAAAATAAGTAGATATGAGAATTATGAAGTATGAAGGATGTATGAAACATGGAAGAAGTAATGAGATGAAAGATTAAATAGTCAAGAAAATTAAATTGATGTTATAAGAATAATGGAGGTATGAGCAAAGAATTAATATCAGATTTTCATAATTTAACGAATATGAAGTTTAATGTATGAGTGATGTATGCATGATGTATGGAAGAAATAAGGAAGTGAATGTCAATTAGTCAAATGATTTAATGTTGATATCAGAAAAATATTAAGAGTATGAGACAAGAAATTAAATCAGATTTTGATTGGAGGTTAAATGGATGAGTCATGAGGAAATTAATGGGTCAAATGAGTCAAGGGGATGCTAATGGCTGAGATAGAGAATGGATGAGCATGCATTTAATGCATGAAGCATGACTCATCACCCTCATCATCTCATCATCAACGTCAGCCACTCTTCTCCCAGCTCTCCCTCTCGTTCATCTCCAATCTTCCAAGTTTTCCATTCCAAGTTCCTTGCTAAACCACCTTACTCCCTCATCAATTCACTAAGTTCATTAGATGAAAATCGATCCTTGTCACTAGACTAAGTGAAATCCAAAGTTTGGTGGATTGATTCCAAGTATTGGAAGAGATCTCAAAGTTTGAGATTTTGGTCTCTAGTGAAGGTAAGAGAAGAAGATGATTTAGCCAACTTTGTTGATGATTTGAAGTTGTTCTGAGTTGGTATGATGTATGTATGTTGTTTGATTTAAGATTTCCATTGATTTGATGTTACAGTTTTGAAGAAGTGAAAAGCTAGGGTTAACGCACCAAGTGATCTTGCGTTCTCGAAGGAATTAAGGTAAGGAAATTATGTAACGGACGTAAGGCGGCTATGTCCGCATGTTTTATAATGTTTTGATGTGGTTTGGAATGAAACATCAGTTGATTTGTGCAGAAAAAGTGCATTTTCGGACTTGTTTCCTAGTACCAATTAGGCTAGGGGCAGCCGACTGCCTTAGAGGGAAGCAGCCGACTGCCTTAGAGGGAAGTCGACTGCCTAGAGACAACCAAAACGTCGTTTTTCGAAAACCGAGGCAAACCAGTCGACTGCTATGTAAGCCAGTCGACTGCTATTTTCCCAGAAGCATTCTGTTTCAAACCAGTCGACTGCTATATGGGCCAGTCGACTGCTATTTGCCAAATTGCATTCTGTTTCAAAAACAGTCGACTGCTATATGGACTAGTCGACTGCTATTTCTTAAGAAGCATTCTATTTGAAAACCAGTCGACTGCTATATGGACCAGTCGACTGCCCCCATGTATATTCAAAGATGAAATTATCGGAATTTTAAATGAAAATAATTTCGATAAATGAAATTATGAAGCAGCAGCCGACTGCCCTGTTAAGCCAGTCGATTGCCCTGTTTTGAAAAGAGGTTTTCAAACCTATTTCAAGAAAGTATGAAATGTCATGGCAAAAAGGCCATATGACATTTGTTTTGAGATTATGCACTATCATGTTTATAGTAGGGGCTCTGATCAAGTCCTGAAATGATGTAATGTATGTTATGGGCTGAGGAACCATAAGTCAGGCCTCAGTCGCTACAGAAGGACACCTGACTAGTGTTAACTGTAGCCACCCGCAGTTGGCCAATCTGTTTATATTTCATGTTCGGCTAAGGGAGGATTCCTGGCCCTACGGGGTACGCCACATGATAATGATGATGCAGTGCATAACTCCACAAAAGTACAAATAGTTTTATGTTATCAAAACTATATGTATATGCGATTTCTAAGAATAAAGAAATCGAAAGTACTTGGTTTACTGGTACAAGAAGTTTTAAAAGAAGTATGATTTCAAGAAAGTATAAGACGTTTTAAGAGAAGTATGTATGTATGTATGTTCGTATGTATGTAAATGATATTTGAAAGAAGTACTTGAAATGTGTTTTGAAGAAGTATACGAAACATGCTACGTTATAAAAGCATGTAAAGTATGTTTTAAAGTAAGTTATGAAGTATGATGCATGTTTTATATGTTTTAAAGAAAGTATGTTTGCTTAAGTCATTTGAAATAAATATGCATGGTTGCAAATAATGCATGAAAGAGATTTATGATGCACGCTTTATAATGCTTTACATGACATTATAGAGCCAAGTAGGAAAAATGCATATAGAGGCATAGTACGCTCTTTTACATATTTTTCTTACTGAGCGTAAACTCACCCTTTTACGAACATTTTTCATACAGACTATCTGAAGTAATCCCTCGCTCTCGATAGAAGAGCCTACGAGTGGATCTTGAAAGTTTACCTTCGAAAGACGCTTCCCAAGTAGTATAGAAGGTATACTTATGTAATTATGCAAAGTAAATTGTAATTCAGTTATGGTACAGTACAACTCACATTAATGTATATAAGATGTCGGGGATTTAAGTTAAGATGATGTATGAGATTCTGTGGAAATGGATGGTACATATATACATGTATCATTAGTCTGTTTTATTGAAATTAAATTATTCATATTAAGCTGTTAGATATTAAGCTTAAGAAAGAAAAGTATGATTGACATTGACAAGCAAATCTAATCAAGTTAAGTGGAAATAGGAAAAAGTTAAGTGATAAGATGAAGTGACGGGGACGTCACAAAGCATTCGGCCACAAATATATATATATATATATATATATATATATATTTATATATATATGGTGATAGTGGAATTTTAATGTAGATGTAGTATTTGAAGAAAGTATAAAATGAAATGGAAAATAGAAATTCACAAAAATGTTTATTATAGTTATGTATGGGATTTTAATTATAAGAATTTGGAATTATTGGTGACAATAGAATTAGGGAGAGAATGGAATTTAATGGAAATTATGTTTTGGTAATTGATAGAAAATAAAATAAATAAATTATTGGAGATTTTAAATTTGAAGCTAGAATTAATAAAACAAATAGTATAGTTGGAATAGGGAATTTTAATATATATTTGGGAACTATTGTGCAGTATTCGAAAATTGGAAGATAAAGGAGGCGTAAATGGCGTTACAGGATTTTATACTGCACGGAAGTAGAGGTAAGGAACATGTATAGGAGTTGCATAAAATAATCTTTACTTGCATGTAGAAATTTTCGTATACCAAATCATAACCGTTTATTCGCTTAATCTTCCCAAATGAAAGATAGAAATTTATCTTAAATACTTACAATTTAAATATTGCCTTACATGAAATGATTTACATGAATCGAATTACATGAAACGATATACATGGATTTAATTGCATGAAATGATTTATATGGAATGATTTATATGAATAGCATTATATGAATTGAATTACATGAAGTGATTTATATAAATTGATTTACATGAATTGAGTTACATGACACGATTTACATGAAAAGAATTACATGACATGAGTTGCATGAT
Source organism: Heritiera fomes (assembly GCA_032173925.1). Lineage (NCBI taxonomy): Eukaryota > Viridiplantae > Streptophyta > Magnoliopsida > Malvales > Malvaceae > Heritiera > Heritiera fomes. The sequence continues at coordinate 17,145,448 of JAPDPM010000001.1, read as the reverse complement.
ATGATTTTCATTTAGGGATTTACATGAGAAGATTTATATGAAATGCTTAAATTGCATAAATTATTATTTTACTTGATTTTCGACTGATTGAAGATAATTGCTATTTAAAATAGTTTCTACTTTTGAATTATATGATTTAAGGAAATGTTTTGAGACGGTCGTTCCTTAGTGATCATGCATACTGTTACCGACTGCGAGACCTTGATCAAGTCCGCAGGTTATCAACATATTGTTTACCGGTTGTGGGATTATTATGGTCAAACCCACAGATTTACACAGCTAGCACCTGACCAGTGCGAACTATGACCGACCGACGATGGCCATTCGTTACCGATCGTCCGTTTGGGGATACCGATATTGTTTTATGCATGATTCTATTAGATGTGACTGTCTCCACTGAATTGTATTTGAATGATTTGAATATCGAATTGAGTGAGGTGATGAATGACCCGTAAGGTACTTCGGGCCCTCACAATAAATACCAAATACTTTGAATACTGAATGAATTGATTTCTAAACGATTTGAATACCAAATACTTTGAATACCGAATGATTTGAATGCTGAATTATTTGAATACTGATTTACTGATTTGACAGAAAGAAAGGAAGGTTTGAAATCAAATGATCGAAGGTGATAAACTTAAATGATTTGCTTTACTGTATAAGACGAAAATCTTGCTTATATTGACATTTAAACTTGTTACCAAAGTTGCATACTGAAATTTATTTTATAGCATCGCTTACATAAATGGCATATATATTGAGTAATGATTTCAAAGTGCATCGCATAAATTATAAAATGTTTTATACGGATTATTGATTTGAAATAACATCACATGGATTATTAATTGTTTTATATTGATTAATGAATTGAAATTGCGTTGCATAAAATGTTAAGCCTGTATTTGATATGCTTTTCTCTTAATTAATAAAATAAGTGATTTTTATTTAACTTCATTTTATACGCGCTTTTATATATGTTTTTTACTGGGCTTTCCCCAAAGCTCACCCCATTACTCACCATCCCAGATAGCCCATCAGTGTACAGGATATCCGTTGCCTTCGAGTTAGTTGAAGAATTCACTAGAAGTTTAAGGTATCAAGTGAACAGGTATATGTCTAGAATTTTATATTTATATTCAGATTTATAAATGCACAGTAGATGTGTTTGCGATGGGATGTAAATAGTGTGATATTAAGTGAAAGCATGTTTATGAATTGTAATAAAAATTGTAAAATGAACTTACACTGACACCGAATGCAAACCGATTGATACCGACTAATTGAATGGGAAAGATAATAATTAAAAGGAAAAAGTTAGTTCGAATTTCATAAATTCGGGATGTTACACGAGCTGGGCCCAGTAACCAACAGCTTCCTTTGTGTTGGGCCCTTCTTAAGATAGGCCCAATCAACAGCCTTCAAGCCCACTTCTTCTTGGACTGTGGTCCAATTTGTGGTATATTTTTGTTATTAAATTTAATTGATTTTTTATTGCTATTTTATTTATTATTTCTCATGCATGTTTATAAAAAAAAAGGAAAAAAAGAAAAAGTTTATGTCTTATTGTTACTTATTTTTATCTATTTAAAGAATAAGGAAAAATATAACTTTAATTATTTTTTTTTAGACAAATTGCCCGATGATGGGATGTTATGAAACTCACAAGTAGTGATTTCTTAACTGATCCCTAGGTGAGAAGAGTCGTACTAAATGTTACCAGAGTATTGGGATATTTAGTATGATTTTTCAATAATTTAATTTTTTATTAAAAAAATAAAAATAAATAAGTTTTTAAAAGAAAATCCAAAAAGGAAATTAATAATAAAAATTAAATTTAATTAAATGGAATTCTTCCGATGATGGGACGTCATGAAACTCATAAGTAGTGATTTCTTGACTGATCCCTAGGTGAGAGGAATTAACTAAATGTTACCAGAGTATTGGGATATTTAGTTAAATTTTTTAATATTAAGAGTTTCATCAATAAAAATTAAAATACAAAGTTCTTTTCATAATTCCATATGTATCATATATCATCTATTAGCATCATCTGCATAAAATATTAAAATTCTAAAATAGATGAAATTCTTCCGATGATGGGATGTCATGAAACTCACAAGTAGTGATTTCTTGACTAATCCCTTGGTGAGAAGAATTAGCTAAATGTTACCAGAGTATTAGGATATTTAGTTAAATTTTTCAATATTAAGAGTTTCATTAATAAAATCAAAATAAATAAAATTTCTTTTAAGTTTCATATGCATCATTTTTTATCAGTTTGCATCATGTGCATTCATAATAATTTTCGAAGCAAGTGTGAATCTTCCGATGATGAGATTCTATAGAACTCACAAGTAGTGATTCTTAAGAAATCTCTAGTTGAGTAAATTATCCGAAATGCTACCAGAGTATTAGGGTACTTCGGAATAATTTTCAATACAAAAGATTTTCACTTATTTCAAATAAAAAATAAAATTTAAAGGTTTCAAAATTAATACAAATAAAAAATGATTTTGAATAAAAGGAATAAAATTGATTATAGAATAAAACAGGAATTAATTTTAAATATTAAATTAAGATCATTTTTATTAAAACAAAAAGGATAACATGTGATTACAATGGTATCGTTTTTTAACGGGCGTCGTGGGGGTGCTAATCTTTCCCCACGCGTAACCGTACTCCCGAACCCGATTTTTGTTTTCACAGACCCAAATTGTCTTTTTAATAAAATTTAATTAATTTTAAGATTTTGTTAAAAAGATAAATATTTTTAGGTCGCCAATCACACCTAGTTAAAAAAGATTGGTGGCGACTCCTTTTGTTTTTAAATATTTTTCAAAATCGTCGAGCGCGAAGCCATTACGACAAAAGATATGGTGAGTATGTGGGAAATGGCAAATGAACAGATAGAATGAGAAATTGACAGTGCATCACACTAGTCACTTTATTGAAAAGGAAATAAATAAGAGTTAGCCCATACATAAAATTTATTTTAAGCACTTTAGAAAATTGTCTTGCATTACTTAAAGAAATAAAAGAAAACAAAAACTAGAATTTATAAATCCTCAAAATCACATGGCTAGAACCCTTCATGCCCCTATAAGACAAATCTCTTTTTGAACTACAACTTATTCTATTACTCCCTTTCCCTTACCCAAGTTTTCAACCACTCAGTAATTTGGGCCAATTGCCCCCTTGTATTGTGATAACCGAAAATTCTCCTATTTTTGGAGTTAAGTATATGTAAAATTTAATTTTAGATGTTAATAGATTGATTAAAATAAATAAGTAAATTTATTAAAGGATTTGAATATTTCGAAATTATAATACTTGATCAATCGATAAATAAAATATTTAATAATTAGGAATTTAATTCAAGTATTAAAAAAAAAAGAAAGAACATAATAAAAATAAAATTATGCATCAAGCTTCACGTGGAAGCTTGCTGCACTGCCAAATTGAAACAATAAAAGATAAAAAAAAGAAAGGAGACAAAAGAGAGAAATCTAGTTAATGGATTATGTGGCACAAGATGATTGGATGAAACAAGAATAAAACAAGATCATATTCAGCCAATTTCCAGCCATCCCCACCGACTTTCCCTCCCCTGTTTTCTGCTGGAACCGACCTTCACTGCAACAGTCCTTCCTCTTCCATTTTCTCTCACGTCACTCCCACTCTTACCATGTAAAACCTCTCTTCAACCTGCCAACATCCTAAGCTTTCTTCCTTAACCCAATTTTCCATTAAAGAGCTGATCAAAACTGAAAAAAAAAATGGTGGGCATAAATGACGTGGAAGCACTAGTGAGGGGCTGACAAATTGGTCAGGTGAGGGGTTTTACATATTGATGTTTTTTATTAATTTTAGTTATGGTTTTGCATCATCTTAAGCATGGGAAACTTGTTTATGACCTTAGATTGAAATAAAAATTTGACGTTGTAGAGCAGGATAGATTCGGGTAAAAGAAAAAAAAATTGAGGAAATTGTGTTGATTTTAATAGGTTTTGGATGTGGTTTAGTAGGTGATGATGAGTAGAATTTGATTGTAAATTTGAATAGATGATGAATTGAGTTTAAATTAAATTGGGAATTGATGATGAATACTGCAAACAGCATGATGGCGTGAAAGAGTGGCTGTTGTGTGAAAATGGATGCTGATCAGTCATGGCAGTGGCTGAATAAAGATGAATTGATCATAATGAATCTAAGATGTTTGATGATATTCCTATATGAGTAAAAGAAAGGTATAAAATTTGAGTTGATTGAAGATGGAGGAGCAATTAGGGGCTATCGGTTTTGCCGTAAAAAAAAATAAAAATAAAAATAAAATGTATAATATATACACACATATAGATTTATTAGATTATTAGTGGGATTTAATTTGAATAAAGAATAAAATTTTGTAAAAGCATAATTAATTAAGTGAATTAAATCTAGGCTTAGTGGGCTGTGGTGTATTTGGTTAACATGAATGTGAGAGTGTGACTATGGTGATAATGGCGTGAATGATGAAAAAAGTAAAAGAAATCATGGGCTGAATATGAAAGTGGGTGTTCGGCTATAAGGTGAGCAGGGTGATGATGATGAATTTTCAATGTACATGGGATGCTTGATGCATGTACAAAAGGAAGTGAATAAAAATTCTAAGTTAGAATAGCAGGAAAATATATAAAGAAATAATGGGAATAAAGTTATAAGGAATTTTGGCCAAGCTCAAAAAAAAAAAAAGATGGGATTTTATGTAAACTTTTATGAATTAATGGATTGGAAATAATGAGTTATTATATTATGAGTTGGCAATTAGTAGGAAATAAATTAAGTTAAATTACTTATTGAAGTAAATAAAAATATGGAAGTACTTATGATATAAATATTGGTTGGAATTTGTAGAATATTTATTATAGCTATACATGACATTTTAAATATAAATTGAAGTTATTAGTGACATGAGAATTGAAGAAGGAGTAGAATTAAATTGAAATTATATTTTAATATTGAATAGAAAATAAAATAAACTAATTATTAAGAATAATAATTCGAAAATAACAAAGGATGGAATATTTAATAGCATCATGGTATAGCATTTTAAATATAATTTAATATTATTGTGCAGTGTAAAGTACGAGGAATAAAGAGGCGTAAATGAGGTTATCGGATTTATTCAGCTCGGAAATAGAGGTAAGGAATAGTATATGGAAGTAGTGTAGGAAATACTGTGCATGCATGTGGGAAATTTGGGTGATTTAGAAATTATAAATCGAAATTTATGAAAGGGGTTAGGATATAAATTTACCAAAAGATTACCGAAAAGTATAGAAAATTTCCCTTAATTATTTACACGCTCAGTATCTTAAATAAATAGTATTTTTTATATAGTTTGAATATTTGAATACGTGAAATGATGATAATATGTTTTATGAGTTTTATGAGATTTATTTAGAATACATAAAGTGTTGATTTGTTTACATGAATAGAAATCGATTGAAATAGTTTACATGAAAATTGATTTACTGGAGTTTTATCGATATATTAACATGAATTTTTAAAGAGTGTTGGCTCCATGTGGATTCATGCATATAGATTGATGATTAGGGTTGGGAGACTGTTGCGCAGGTCCCCAGTACCTTCCCTTTTTTCCGATCACAGTTGTCACTGACGAGTATACACTGTAGATCTTCGACAATGGCCATTGTTACAGGTAGGAACGGCTTAAAGCTGGATGCCTGGCCCCACGGGGGTACGCCTAATCCTATACAGGTCCCTGTAGGGATATAGTTCGTGTATGGGTTTCTTGGATGCTCACACTCTATTGTTTTACACAGTATATGAAATGATTGATTTACAGACAGATGACAGATTTGATTGAAATGATTTGAAAAGTGAACCGTGAAAGAATATATGAACAATATATGAATAGTGAATGAATTAAAGATAGATTGATTTTAAATGATTTGAACAGTGAATATTTATATGAACAGTATATGTTTTAAAAGAGTTTTCAATAAATGTTTACATGCACCCGTATGCATTATTTTATTTATAAAATTTAAATTTATGATTTTTACTGCATATAGTGGCATAGTACCACTCTTTTATATGCTTTTTCTTACTGGGCTTTCCCCAAAGCTCACCCCCTTCTCACCATCCCAGATAGCTTATTGGTATACACGAAGTTCGCTGCCTTTAATTAGTTGAAGAAATCGCTAGAGGTTAGAAGTACCAAGTGATCAGGTATTTATTAAATGTTTATTTATATTCAGACATGTATTTGTACAGCAGTTGCATTTATAAAATAGAGCATACATGAATTGTACTTACACCGATACCGAATGCAAACCGAGTGTTATCGATTAATTGAAAGAAAAAGATAGAAGTGGAAAAAGGAAAAATTTAGTTCGAAATTCTGTAATTTCGGTCGTTACAAAAGTGGTATCAGAGCAAGGTTTGCCTAGTACGTGTCGGTGTAAGTAAGTTGGAATTGATTTACATCCCACACTGCTGTGCATAGTCTGAATATAAATTGTGAGAAAGGGTTAGAAAATTGAATAAAATGTTGACTGGTAGAGGAATATTGATAGTTGAGGGAAAGAACAAGAAGGATAGCTATGGATATGGTATGGAAATATTGTGGAGATAGATACTGAATGATCAGAGATATTTGATGATAATAAATAGAATCAGACCGAGTAAGAGTGATCGAAAGTGATTGATGGTTTCCGAGTAATTAGAGATGATAGATCGATTATATTGGAGATGAGTGGTACAAATAGAAATGAGAATTGTTAGTGAATAATACAGAGGTTATACGGAAGTATGAATATAAATGAATGAGATAGGTATTAAGTGATCGAAAATGATTGATAACATTATGGTCAATTGGAAACGATAGAATGATCTTATGGAATACGATTGATGTGGAAATCGATATGAATTAACAAAGGCAAGTGAATTGATAGAAAATTGTGTAAACATAGTATGAGAATATTGATATGAATGAACGATAGGACTGATTGCAATAAGTAGTCATGAAAATGATAAGTCTTTAGGTACTGAATTGTTGGAGTACTTGTATCGAATTTGGAGGACCCCAAATTTTCTTATATACGATATAAACTACAAAGTGTAGAAATTTAAAAGAGAAAATTTATTTTTAAAATATTTAATGAATGGTCTATTCGATAGGATCAGGGAGGTACTTGGTGAGGGCCCTACCAGGACTTTCTCTCTCCAGATCGAAGTAAGACCCTAAAATGATGATGTTTGAAGTGAAATATGAAAAAAAAAAAAATTTTTTAAGAGTATGGGTGTCTATAAATTGGAAAGAGGATAAATTTTATGTATGAGGAGGGGTATGGTTTAAGTGTAATGATAGAATAGTGGTTGTTTGGAAGTGATAAAATGATTGTAAAGGATATGAGTAGTATGGGGGTTGATGAGAATAGAAAGGATGTAATAAGATAGTTGATGAATGGTATAGACATTGTATAGGAAATCATGTACCACCGCAAAGGAATAAGATAAATATTGAATGATCGAGACTGATTTGTTGAAGTATGTATTATTTGAGGATAATCAGATGATTGTATATGATATAATTGATGTAGAGATCGATATTGATCGATAAAGGTAAGAGGATTGATAGTGAATCATGTAAATAATATATGAGAATACTGATAAGAATGAGTAAAATGACAAACTGCTAAAAGTAGATATCGAAATTTACAAGTATTGAGGCACTGAAATCGTTGAAGTATTGGTGTTGAATTTGGAGGACCAAATTCTTTAAAGGTGGGAAGGATGTGATAAAATTCTCCTATTTTTGGAGTTAAGTATATGTAAAATTTAATTTTAGATGTTAATAGATTGATTAAAATAAATAAGTAAATTTATTAAAGGATTTGAATATTTCGAAATTATAATACTTGATCAATCGATAAATAAAATATTTAATAATTAGGAATTTAATTCAAGTATTAAAAAAAAGAACATAATAAAAATAAAATTATGCATCAAGCTTCACGTGGAAGCTTGCTGCACTGCCAAATTGAAACAATAAAAGATAAAAAAAAAGAAAGGAGACAAAAGAGAGAAATCTAGTTAATGGATTATGTGGCACAAGATGATTGGATGAAACAAGAATAAAACAAGACCATATTCAGCCAATTTCCAGCCATCCCCACCGACTTTCCCTCCCTTGTTTTCTGCTGGAACCGACCTTCACTGCAACAGTCCTTCCTCTTCCATTTTCTCTCACGTCACTCCCACTCTTACCATGTAAAACCTCTCTTCAACCTGCCAACATCCTAAGCTTTCTTCCTTAACCCAATTTTCCATTAAAGAGCTGATCAAAACTGAAAAAAAAAATGGTGGGCATAAATGACGTGGAAGCACTAGTGAGGGGCTGACAAATTGGTCAGGTGAGGGGTTTTACATATTGATGTTTTTTATTAATTTTAGTTATGGTTTTGCATCATCTTAAGCATGGGAAACTTGTTTATGACCTTAGATTGAAATAAAAATTTGACGTTGTAGAGCAGGATAGATTCGGGTAGAAGAAAAAAAAAATTGAGGAAATTGTGTTGATTTTAATAGGTTTTGGATGTGGTTTAGTAGGTGATGATGAGTAGAATTTGATTGTAAATTTGAATAGATGATGAATTGAGTTTAAATTAAATTGGGAATTGATGATGAATACTGCAAACAGCATGATGGCGTGAAAGAGTGGCTGTTGTGTGAAAATGGATGCTGATCAGTCATGGCAGTGGCTGAATAAAGATGAATTGATCATAATGAATCTAAGATGTTTGATGATATTCCTAAATGAGTAAAAGAAAGGTATAAAATTTGAGTTGATTGAAGATGGAGGAGCAATTAGGGGCTATCGGTTTTGCTGTAAAAAAAAATAAAAATAAAAATAAAATGTATAATATATACACACATATAGATTTATTAGATTATTAGTGGGATTTAATTTGAATAAAGAATAAAATTTTGTAAAAGCATAATTAATTAAGTGAATTAAATCTAGGCTTAGTGGGCTGTGGTGTATTTGGTTAACATGAATGTGAGAGTGTGACTATGGTGATAATGGCGTGAATGATGAAAAAAGTAAAAGAAATCATGGGCTGAATATGAAAGTGGGTGTTCGGCTATAAGGTGAGCAGGGTGATGATGATGAATTTTCAATGTACATGGGATGCTTGATGCATGTACAAAAGGAAGTGAATAAAAATTCTAAGTTAGAATAGCAGGAAAATATATAAAGAAATAATGGGAATAAAGTTATAAGGAATTTTGGCCAAGCTCAAAAAAAAAAAAAAAGATGGGATTTTATGTAAACTTTTATGAATTAATGGATTGGAAATAATGAGTTATTATATTATGAGTTGGCAATTAGTAGGAAATAAATTAAGTTAAATTACTTATTGAAGTAAATAAAAATATGGAAGTACTTATGATATAAATATTGGTTGGAATTTGTAGAATATTTATTATAGCTATACATGACATTTTAAATATAAATTGAAGTTATTAGTGACATGAGAATTGAAGAAGGAGTAGAATTAAATTGAAATTATATTTTAATATTGAATAGAAAATAAAATAAACTAATTATTAAGAATAATAATTCGAAAATAACAAAGGATGGAATATTTAATAGCATCATGGTATAGCATTTTAAATATAATTTAATATTATTGTGCAGTGTAAAGTACGAGGAATAAAGAGGCGTAAATGAGGTTATCGGATTTATTCAGCTCGGAAATAGAGGTAAGGAATAGTATATGGAAGTAGTGTAAGAAATACTGTGCATGCATGTGGGAAATTTGGATGATTTAGAAATTATAAATCGAAATTTATGAAAGGGGTTAGGATATAAATTTACCAAAAGATTACCGAAAAGTATAGAAAATTTCCCTTAATTATTTATACGCTCAGTATCTTAAATAAATAGTATTTTTTATATAGTTTGAATATTTGAATACGTGAAATGATGATAATATGTTTTATGAGTTTTATGAGATTTATTTAGAATACATAAAGTGTTGATTTGTTTACATGAATAGAAATCGATTGAAATAGTTTACATGAAAATTGATTTACTGGAGTTTTATCGATATATTAACATGAATTTTTAAAGAGTGTTGGCTCCATGTGGATTCATGCATACAGATTGAGGATTAGGGCTGGGAGACTGTTGCGTAGGTCCCCAGTACCTTCCCCTTTTTCCGATCACAGTTGTCACTGACGAGTGTACACTGTAGATCTTCGACAATGGCCATTGTTACAGGTAGGAACGGCTTAGGGCTGGATGCCTGGCCCCACGGGGGTACGCCTAATCCTATACAGGTCCCTGTAGGGATATAGTTCGTGTATGGGTTTCTTGGATGCTCACACTCTATTGTTTTACACAGTATATGAAATGATTGATTTACAGATAGATGACAGATTTGATTGAAATGATTTGAAAAGTGAACCGTGAAAGAATATATGAACAATATATGAATAGTGAATGAATTAAAGATAGATTGATTTTAAATGATTTGAACAGTGAATATTTATATGAACAGTATATGTTTTAAAAGAGTTTTCAATAAATGTTTACATGCACCCGTATGCATTATTTTATTTATAAAATTTAAATTTATGATTTTTACTGCATATAGTGGCATAGTACCACTCTTTTATATGCTTTTTCTTACTGGGCTTTCCCCAAAGCTCACCCCCTTCTCACCATCCCAGATAGCTTATTGGTATACACGAAGTTCGCTGCCTTTAATTAGTTGAAGAAATCGCTAGAGGTTAGAAGTACCAAGTGATCAGGTATTTATTAAATGTTTATTTATATTCAGACATGTATTTGTACAGCAGTTGCATTTATAAAATAGAGCATACATGAATTGTACTTACACCGATACCGAATGCAAACCGAGTGTTATCGATTAATTGAAAGAAAAAGATAGAAGTGGAAAAAGGAAAAATTTAGTTCGAAATTCTGTAATTTCAGTCGTTACATGTATCCTCTTGAGCTTTTTCCATCTTCTCCATGTGAATGCTTTGTTCTTCTTCCATAATCCTAGGTTGATAACAAGTGTGATATGAATAGACCTTTGGTCGAGCTATCTTTAAACCTTTATTACCACAATTAAGAGTTTCTCATTTGTGGTGATGCTTGAAAAAGTTTGAAAATGCTTTGCTTTAAAAAAATGAATGAAGATGAACAAAATGATATGATGCTTCATGTTTATGAATGTAATGGCATGGTAAAAAGTTGCCATGTAACAATAATGGATGAGTGATGCATGGAAATGTTTTGGTAAAGACTCACGGTACCCTCTTAATGTCTCATGTGCAAACCAAAATCAAACAAACTTGATCAAGCATGTGTCCTGAGTAATGGGTATTTTCTAGAGCATGGGTTGATATGGCTCTAACTTACAGTTGGTCTTCTTAATTTCACTATATGCATGGCTTTAGATAAAAGGGCTAAAGGTTCCCAAATTGTTCCTTACTGTCGTCCACACAAAACTAGTAAGGCGCCTAATCCTCACCCATTACAGGTTACAAATGGAAAGGTTCAATTTGAGTGGGAGTATTTTGCTAGCCATTGCGGAGGTATTACCTCACGAGAGCGTAGTTGCTTTACTTCCTCCTAAAAGGATAGAGCCCGGGTAGAGGGCTAATGCATGCACATGCACGTGAAGTGTGTGTCGAAGAAACATATAGTTATTAATGTCTTATTATTTTATCAAAATTAATATACCTAAGGCAAACCTAAAACAACCTAAAACCAATCGTTGGCTTGACTCTCTAAAGTTCTTAGTGGAGTCGCCAAACTGTCATAACGTATTAAGTTTCAAAAAACCTAATAGCTCGACACTAAAATTACGGAGTCGCCACTAACCATTCTACCTAGGTGTGATTGGCCACCTATTCAAACTAAGGATAAGGTTTGGTCTACATTCAAAAACACTAGGATTCGGGAGTACGGTTACGTGTAGGGAAGGATAAGCACCCCCACAACGCCCATCCTAAAATGGTACCAACTAGTTTTAGGTTATCTTTACAATTTGCCTTGTATTTATATTAATTTCGATATGCTTATATATTGGGAATATTTCCAAGATTTTTCCATCAATTTGGCTCAAATCTTAAAAATCTCCCTCACCTCAAGATTTTCAAGGAATTTCTATTGACTTTCTTGAATTCCATCGTCGGATCAATTAAATAATTTATGAAAATCTTATTCTTTCTAACTTTGGCTCTAATTTTGACTCCATATTAATCTCTATATTTTTTTAATCTTATTTCATATTATATTTATCTATATATTTTATTTATTTATTTTATTTATTTAGAGAATAAATATGAATCATGGTTTATTGAAAATTTTCTTAAAAGTGTCCCATCAATTTGGCTCGGCTTAAAAGAAATCTTTTTACCTAGAAAATTCAAGGAGTCCCAATTGACTTTCTTGAAATTTCATCATTGGCATAATTCATATTTTTTTTATTTCCTATAATTTTTATTCTAAGCTATTTAGTTCATTTATTTATTCACTTATCTAATTTTATTTAAATTTCTTTAATCTTAATCTTGATCTAATTTATTTTTATTTTATTTATTTCATTTATTTATATTTATTTAATAAACATGAATTATATATTATTGAAAATTCTTTCAAAAGTATTCCATCAATTTGGCTCAACTTAAGAAAGAATCATCTCACCTAGAAATATCCAAGGAGTCTCGATTGACTTTCTTAAAATTTCATCGTTGGTATAACTCATATTTATTTATTTATTATCTAGTCTTAGTAATTTCTAATTATTTTCAATCTAAACTATTTCATTCTATTTATTTAATTTTTCATTTAATTTATGTTCTTGTATTTATATTTATTTATCTATATTTATTTATATTTTATTCATATTTAATTTACTAAGAATAAACAAGAATTATAATTTATTGAAAATTCTTTCAAAAGTATCCCATCGATTTGGCTCAACTTAAGAAAGAATGTCCTCACCTGGACATTTTTAAGATGTCTCAATTGACTTTCTTAAAATGTCGTCATCGGTATAACTCATATTTATTTTATTTTAATTATTTCTTTCCATTTTATTTTTAATTAATTTTCAAAAGTATCCCATCAATTTGGCTCAACTTAAGAAAGAATTTCCTCACCTAGACATTTTTAAGATGTCTCAATTGACTTTCTCAAAATGTCATCATCGGTATAACTCATATTTATTTTATTTTAATTATTTATTTCCATTTAATTTTTAATTAATTTTTATGTAAGTTTAATGTACAAAGATTTATTTTTAGGCTAATTTGGTTTTTAATTTCTATTGGTTAACAAATCTAATTTAAACATGAATTATAATTTATTGAAAATTCTTTCAAAAGTATCCTATCGATTTGGCTCAACTTAAGAAAGAATTTCCTCACCTAGACATTTTAAAGATGTCTCAATTGACTTTCTCAAAATGTCATCATCGGTATAACTCATATATATTTTTTAATTATTTATTTCCATTTAATTTTTAATTAATTTTTATGTAAGTTTAATGTACAAAGATTTATTTTTAGGCTAATTTGGTTTTTAATTTCTATTGGTTAACAAATCTAATTTAAACCTAAAATAAGAATAGGGATAAATAATACATAAATTAATAAAACAAAATAAATAAACTAACTATAATTTCTAAGTTAATTAAATAAGACGAAATAATGAATTAATTAAGGAACCAAAAACATGATAAAAATTTCACAATACCACAATATATATATATATATATATATATATATATATATATATAATCCATGCTTAAACTAAAACCAACACAAGATAATAAACGACAAAAAAAAATAAAAAAATGAAAGCTTAATACACGTAAAGCATAAAGGAAAAAAAACTAGAATAATCAATATGGATAGAAGGAATTACCATCATTGAGCATTTATTACCTTTTGCAGTTTCTTTTCTCTTTATTTCTGTCCCTCTCCACGTGCAACCATCTTTCAATTTCCTTTGCTATCTTTTCATTCTTTCCTTCTTTCACGTAGCTGTCTCCATTTGATTTTCTTACTCGTTGCAACTGTCACGACCCGAAGACCGCGACTTTCACTCGATTCTTATACTTTTCTTAGTCTACAAATTTATGGACTAAATTTTTCTTTTTCATTTTAAGGTTTGTATTCGGTGTCAGTGTAGTTACTATACTACCTAGGTGACTTATAGTCATTCCATTTAAATATTAAACAAACACGGAAACGGTTCTTAGTTACATCCCGACTTATTAAACAGAATATGTACTGTGCATCAATTTAAGTCTTACATGTAAACAAGTATTTTATAAAGAACATATAACTCAGAAAACTAGTACCAAGTTCATACACCGTCTCCGATGCCCACTGAGCAGCTCACATGGCAGACGTTAACTTCAATAATCTGAAAGAGATGAAATTTAGTGGGGTGAGCAAAACCACGGCTCAGTAAGATACTAATATAAATACAAGAGTAGGATTAAACTGTCTTAAACTGCAATGCTTAATACTTACAAGGATGCAATTACAGTTAATCCTTTCTCATCGATACATCTCATTATCACTTTTCATTTCATAATCATATTTCTGTATTCTATCATCTCTTATCAATTCTCATATCATCTCTTATCAATTCTCGTATTGTAGATCATAATCACGGTGGTACCCAGTCATAATTCTCTTCGTGTATCTCTATATTCGTGTTTCATAACATATCATGACCTCATATAGATGAAATATCGTTACCACCGAGTCATGACATTCCTCATGGAATTTTCATATACTAAGCATATTGTCATATTAGGGTTTAATATGCAATTCATGTAATTTTTCTGTATAAACCGCGATCATTTCAAATCATATCATATATACTTTAGGACATGCTCAACATATGCATTTTCAAAAGTTTGCCTTTAAGGCATAATATAAACATATTCAATTTCAATTCATGTATTCGTTTTCGGAGCATGTCTAAAACATGTGCGGTTTTAAAACATTTTTCATATACTATAAATCATATCAGGTTTAGAGTTCATATCAAATCAATCTATACTCTAAACCGCATGTCGTTTCAAATTCGACACAAAATCGTATATAAATCATGTAAGTGTCGAAATCATTTATCATATACTTTTAAATCATCTACTGTAAATCATATCAGGTCTAGAGTTCATATCAAATCAAACTATACTCTAGACCGCATATCATGCCATGTTCGACACAAAATCACATATAAATCATATAGTGTCGAATTCATATCTCATGGACTTTTAAAACATGTACTGTTTCAAAACATATTTCATTTCAAATCTGTTTCATGTACAGTATAAATCATGTTAAGTCTAGAGTTCATATCAATAAAAATCATACTCTAGACTTCATATCATATTTGTTAGAGACTAGGCTAGATCCCTATCATCTCTCTATCAATAAAGACTTAAATCACTGTAGCTAGCAGTGAAAATCATATCGTCCCCTGGAAACCAACTAGGGCGCTATCTATGGCCATAGACCTCATCTCTCTCAGCCCCACTGATCAGGCGTGACTGAGACCTGTCCACGACTATTGTCGGACAGGCATATCTATCTGCCTAATGAGCAAAGCTCCAATTAGGCGGTTTCCACTATGCTTTATTGAATTTAATTCTTTTAGGGTGCCTACAGTCTCATAAAACATTTAAATCTATAACTTTCTTTTCAATATCATGTAAGGCATATGGTAAAATTCTGTATGAGACTTCATATATCAAAATACATATATATATATATTTACCATATACTTTCATTTCAAAACAAATCAATACTTTTCAGTATTCATATAAACATTATTAAAATGTTTCAAGTTGCAAGAAGGCATGCTTAAATGCGATGCTGTAAAACATTTCAGTATGCAACTTCGATAATGTTTCCATCAAATACGCTAAAGCGATTCATTTAACTTTATCACCATCAATTATTCGATTTCAAGACTTTCTTTCTGTCAACCAATAAATCACTATACAATTCATTCACTATTCATCTAATTCAGTATTCAATTTGCTCAGTACTCAATTCATTTGGAAATCGAATCACTTGGTATTCAGACCATTCGGTATTCAATACCCTTTCTTGATCGTCATTGACTATTATAATCATTTATACACTTCATTATCAATATTAGGATCGCATCATTAGTGTGAATCCTCTAAGTTTTGATAAGCATTTAAACATCAATTTCTAAAATAGTCATCAAGTTACCGAATTTATGCAAATAATAATATCATCCTTCAATATCTGTTCCAGAATCGACATCGAGGATAACAGAATCACAAAATCGATAGTCACTTATCAAATCCATTTATGATTTGATCTATTGATACATGTTTATCATTTTTGATTTGAGGTTCAATTTCATTTACTATCACAAAATCGTATCTAAATCCTCAAATCCATTTTCATGTGGCCTTTATGATTTTATCCGAACTTATGCAATTGTCGATCTTATTATTCAAGATCTATTCTAAGGTTATAAGCACAATCATCTTTTCACATATTTATCACTCATTTCTTTGAATCCATAATTGATTGGATTGTGTCGTAATTAAATCTCCATTTCAATCTCTCGAATTTGTCCATATTATCACTTTCGAAATTATTTCAAAATCATGAAACGGGACTCGGTAATTCTGGAAATCATTACTCCGTTAATAACTTCACAATCCAATCATTCGACCATCGAAATTTCAACTGTGATCTTCTCTTCCAAGCTACATCATATAATTATCATCACTTTTATCCGTGATCCGTCTAATTAATAATTCCACCTCAATCTCAACTTGATACCATTTGTGATATTAAAATTACTTGATTTATCGATTCTATAAGGTTTTAAACCATGTAATTCACCACATTATCGTTTTCAACGATCTATCTTCTCATCGATTTCAATATCAAACTCTTTCGATAATACTATAAAATCCTTTCAATATTTATTTTCAATAATTATCTCCAAGATTCCATTTATGTGAGAAACTTAATCTTTTTCCTCAATTATTTTCCTAAAAATTTCGGCAGCATAACGGCTTAATTTTCCCTAACCTCCTGCAAGGGAAACACAATTTATACTTGCAGCCGTTGATTCTCACCAATTTTACCTCTTACTAAGACCCCCACCATCAGTTGTGGGTCCTCTTAGCATTTTTAGCAAATCAAATATAAAAATCATAATTCCATTTAAAGTCAATTAAATAAATGCATCATAAAAAAAATCATAATTCCCACATACAATATAAAGCTACTAATGCTTTATAAAAGTATCTTACCTATTCGCCAAAGCTTAGCGCACTTTCCGATTTTTTGAGCCTTGCCGAACTCCACCATTCGTCTCATTTCCGTTTTACTACAATTTCAATTTTAATGCACTACATCAATATAACCATAAATTATTCAATAACATCAATAATTTATTTTTCCTCAATTTTTCTTACCTTTTCTTCCTTCTTCTTCTTCCTTTTCCTTTTCCTTTTTCTTTTCTTTTCTTCTTTTTTTTTCTCTCCTTTTTTTTTCT
The DNA here is from genome assembly GCA_032173925.1 of Heritiera fomes. Classification (NCBI taxonomy): domain Eukaryota; kingdom Viridiplantae; phylum Streptophyta; class Magnoliopsida; order Malvales; family Malvaceae; genus Heritiera; species Heritiera fomes. The sequence continues at coordinate 17,127,843 of JAPDPM010000001.1, read as the reverse complement.
GTTCTGTTTTTTTTTTCTGGCCTGAACCGGTTCGGACCGGTTCAGGCCGGTTCAGCTTAGCTTGACCGATTCGGTCACCGGCGGCCAGCCACTCCGGCGGTTCAGCCACTCCACAGCTTGCCGAGGTTGCAGGGATACCGGATCTGGTCTCGGTTTCGCCAGCGACGGCACCGGCGGTGGCGAATCTGGGCCGTGGGTTTCGACCTCTTTCTCCTCCTCTTTTCTCCCTCTTTTCTCTTCCTCCTTCACTGCCGGTTGTCCCTTTCACTTGGCCTGACCTCGCCGGCGTCGAAGGCAGCAACGGTGGCGTCCGGATGGGCCGGCATTACCTTTTCCCTTTTTCTTTTCTTTTTTCCTTTCTCTTTTCTGTTTTCCAGTCGTTTTTTTTTTCTCTTCTCCTTTTTCTTTCCCGCCGTTGGCGTTGGCACCGGCGTCAGCTTCCTCTCCTCGGCTCACCGGCGGCGGCGCTGCCTCTTTTTCCTCCCGGCTCCGGCCGGCTCTCCCTTGTCTCTATTTGCTTCTCTTCTGTTTTAATAAACAGAAGAGAAGTGTGGGAATCGGGGAACCCGATTCCCACGTCTGTTGCTTTTCTTTTTTTTTTTTTTTATATAAGTATATATATATTTTTATATAAATCACTTATATATATATATATATATATATATATATATATATATACTTTAATTCACATTACTATATATATTTCATATATATATATATCATATATATGTAAAAAAATATATATTTCATATAACCACTTATACATCTATACTCAAATTTAAAAATATATATATATTTATATATATATATACTTTTTACACTTTTAACACAAAATAATATTTATATTTATCCAAGGTATATTTATATAATATCATTATATAAATATATAAAAATATTTTTATTTCTTATTAAGTTTTGGATTTCTAAATATCCAAAATTATTTTCTCCATTTCCTTATTTAATTTGGATTTCCATTTATCCAAATTAAATTTCCTCCTTCATTTCTTATTTCCAAATTTAATTTTCTTTCTTTTTTTTTATTTCTTATTTAATTTGGATTTCACTTTGTCCAAATTAAATTTTTCGGATACCTTATATTTATTTAGAAAATTCTTGGTCTTCACAGCAACACAGTGGTTCACGCGACTATGTGGGCAAGAGAATGGCAGGCAAGTTTTTACCAGTGAAGTGGACTAGCGAAGCGATGAAGAGGCAGCAGGAGCAAGCAGGTCTGCAGTAGTGGATAGGAGCGGGTGCTGCAAAGGATGAACGGGCCGATGGTGTGAGATAAGAGGTGTTGCTGCAGTAGCAGCAAAGGTGGAGGCGCCAAGCAAGTGACGGTGAGCTCGGGATAACAGCGGCGATGAGGATGCCAGAGGGTGGTGAAGAAATTGATTGGTTTTTGTGCAAGTAAAACGATGGTGGCTGTGTTGTGTGAGGCGTGGGCAGCAGCAAAAACCGGGATGCAGCAGTGATGATGGTTGAGATGTAGAAGACGCAGACAATAAGGACGATGTCGGTGGATGGCAGCTTTGGTCACTAAGAGCAGTAGAAATTTTTTAGAGTTTTTCTTTTCCTCCCCCTTGCCGTAACAGTGTGTAGGCTTTTAAAGCCATTCCATCTCCATCAATTTAGGTCCTAAGATTATTGCTATAGTTATGGGATTATTTTTTTTTTATTTTTTGACTTTAACAGATCTTTTTTTTTATTTTTTGATGTATTTATTGATTTAATTGCTGATTATTCTCTTTCTCTTTTTTTTTTCACAGGAAATCAAGTTGGTCAACTCTTATTGATTTAATTTGCATGGGGTTTAATTTAGTGTTTTGCATTATATGCATGGAGAGGTTGTTTCCCTTTATCATTTTTTATTTTTTGATTTTTTTTAATTTAAAAAAATTATTCGGACAAAATTAGGTGTCTACAATCACTAATCTTAAAGTTTATAAAAATAATATAAAAATATTATAATAAGCATAAAAATATGATTACTTACCGTAAATTGAATAATAATAAGAATAATAATAATAAAATATGTTTTATTTTTTCTTGTTTTTAGAACTTAAATTTTAAATTTTAAATCCTAAATCCCTTCCATTTGGTATTAAAGTTTATTATTATTAATATATATAATGCAATAAAGAAAGAAAGTAGAAGTAATTATTATTATTATTATTATAACAAATTTTCATTGATTTAATAATTCACGTGGGTTCTGCAAATGATGCCAAATTCATAATAGAATTTGACATGTGAAGCTGACTTTTTTTTCTTTTTATACTTAATCATTAAGCATCAGAAAAAAATGCAAGATCTGTATTTTTTTTTTTCAAGAGGCAGTCAACTGCCTTAACAAAGAAATCAACTGCTTTGATTAAAAAATATTCTGTTTATTTTTACTAATGGACAGTCAAATGCTACTTTCGAGTATTTGACTGTACATAAAAATACTAGAATTAAAAAACACTAAAATAATAAAGTTGACAATAATAAGAGTAAAAACACTAAAATAAGCATAAAACTATGATAAAAAATCGTAAAATTTATAAGAATAAACGTAAAAATATTAGAATAAAAATATAATAATTAAATGTAAAATTTATAAGATTTATCATTAAATTTATGATATTTATTGTAATATTTATAAGATTCATAATAAAATTTATAATATTTATCATAAAATTTATAACATTTATTATAAAATTATGAAAGTAAGTATAAAAAATTAAAAAAATACATAAATTACTAATTAACTCATTGTGTGTGCGTGCACGCGTATCTATATATATTTGAAAGAAAAAATGATGAACGAAAGTATAATCATTAATTGAAAAACATGTTGGAACAAAAATAAGAACAAAGTGAAACTGTTAACTTACTGACATAATAATAAATTAATCAGCTATTAAATCTTAAACTGAATTAGACGCGGGCTAAAAGAGAATTGAGGAAACAAATTTAGTGACCTCCAACAGAGGGCAAGCCATGGCGGAGGCTAGTATTTGAGAAACCCGATAAAACAGAGTCGTGTCAATAAGCTCCGAATGCTCTCTTTCCAAACATGGTACTTCCACATCTCCTTGTACACGTGCATTTATGCAAGACACAAGCAGTATCTAAACTTCCGTTTAGAGGGTTTTTACTGAAGCAGTTGAATGTCATTATCGAGTATTTTACTGTTTATGCAAATAAAACTTTAAATTAATATAAATAAGTACAGTAATAAAAATTATTGTAAAATTAATAAGAACAAGCATAAAAATACTAAAGTAAATATAAAATTATAATAATTAATCGTAAAATTATTAAAAATCATCATAAAATTAATGAGATTAAGTGTAAATATAATTGAATAAGTATAAAACTATAATAATTAATTGTAAAATTAATGAGAATAACCTTAATATTATGATTGTTAAGCAAAAAACAATAATAATTAGCAGAAATCAAACATAAAATCTATAAAAATACGCATAAAAATGTCTTTTGTGTAAATAACTAGAGTAATTGTAAAATTATTAGAATTATTGTAAAACTATTACAATTATTGTAAAATTATCATACATAAGCCTACAATTATTATGTAATTATAAATTAATTAGATGCATATTTTAAAATTAATTAGAAGCATAGCAGTCAACTGTTATAAAAAGATAGTTGCACTAAAAATATATTTTAAACGTAAATATATTCATTGGCAATCGACTATGACAGCTTTATTTTTTATACTATAAGGTAAAAACAATAAAATTTAATATTAATATCTCACACAATTTTTTTTAGATTGATATTTATACTATTATTTATAAATGGATAAAAATATAATTTACAGTATCTTTTTGTTGAATAGATAAAAATATAATTTACAATATCTTATTGATTTTAGAATTGATAAAAAATGTTATTTACATTATGAAGTTTACCTATTGGCTTGTGGAATGGATAAAAATGTAGTTTACAGTATATTTTATTAAAATAAAATTTACCTATTGACCTGTTAAACTATCATTTATGTTTTTTTTAATTTTTATTATTTATTTAATTTTTTTATGAGATATTAAATATTTCATAAGATCTTATAACTTTACAATAAAATCAATATATTGTGATCTTACTGTAGACAAATCTTGTTTAACATGTCTCTTTTAGCTTGGAGGATTTGGCTTGTCATTTTGCCACGTATTTGCTCCTGTACATGTAAAGCATCAATTGCACTTTAGTTGCCAACTAATAATCTTTAGCTTGAAAGTTTATCTGTAAACGAAAACGTATTTTATAAATAAAAAACACTAGTTGGGTCTTGGTTTAAATAAACTTTAAATGAAAGTTTTTCTTTATTGAAAATATTTTTGGGTATATGTGAAAAGGTTGGGAAATTAAATGTTGATTTTTTTAGAGTTCCTAAGTGAGGGATTTTTTTTAAATCTTTCCAAAAGTGCTGGAAAGATTTTGGGATATATCTATAAAAGAGAAATTTCTACAAAAAAAATATATGAGATCTGTTATAAATGTTTGTAAATAATTGATAAACTATAAAATTGAAAGATTATGAAGGTTGATTTTTTTTTTAAAGGTTTCCAAAGCGAGGGACTTTCTCTAGAGACCTACCAAGAGTGTTGGAAAGTTTATAACATTTTTTAAAACGATAATACGGTGTATGAAAAACAAAATGTGCAAAAGAAATTCTATAACATTTTAAAAAATTATGGAGTTTGCCCTTTAAATATAACTTGAACTAATTCTAATTTGCTAAACAAGTAAGAAAGGATTTTCGAAAGGATTCCTAAGCGTGGAATTTTCGGTTTAGAACTTGCCAAAAGTGTTGGGAAGTTGTTTTTTAAAACAAAATTCATGAAAAGATAAATATAAAATGCATAATAAAAAATCAAGATCTATTATTAAATGGGATAAAAAACCTTACCAAATGTGGCCGGAGGTTTTTCTTTAAACAAGTTTATAAACAATAAGATTTATATATATAAAATAAGAATAAAATTTTCAATGAGTAAAACTCGCAATTAAATAAAATTTTATTCTTAATAATTAACCTAAAAAGGAAATTAGAAGACATGATCTTAAGTATATACTAGATTAGCATTCATGCTTTGCAGTGAGACCATTATCGCTTACGTGGTGCAAAACTTGATTTTTCTAATCGTCTACTTGGAGTATAATTTGATCTTTTTAATTATCTATTTGGTATAGGAGCTGATTTTTCTAATCGCTTACCTGGTGTAGGAATTTATTGATTGTTTCTTGAAACTTGATCCTTTTAGTTGCCTACTTGGTGTAGTGCATCATTGATTGTTTAGGGTTTTTGGTTGTTTTAATCACTTATTGGAGTAGCATAAAATAGATTGTTTATAACCCAAGAGTTGTGGCTCAGTTGGCAACACAGATTGAGTTTGTAGAAAGAACTCTCGAGTTCGACTCCCACTAAACACATCTTTGGGGAGGGGTGAAGAGCTTTAACTGTGACTAAACCCCGAACAGGATTAATCTCAGACCGCTAAATGGATGAGAATACTTGTGGTTTATATAAAAAAAATAGATTGCTTATAGAACTAGTTGTTCTAATCACTTTGTTTGTGTAATGCTTGTTTTTTTCTAATCGCCTACTCAATGAATGACTTGGCTTTTATAGAATTTGGTTGTTCTAATAGCCTGCTTGGTGCAGGGCTTAATTTTTATTCTTGATATCTAACCTGCTTGGTGCATGTTTTGATTTTTATAGAACTTGATCTTTCTAATCACCATGTGAGACTAAATTTTTCTATCACCTATTTGGTGTAGGGTTTGATTTGAATGTTTTATAGTACTTGATCATTATAGTCACCTAATAGTACTTAATCATTATAGTCACCTACTTGGTGTAGCACTTCATTTGCACTCAATGTGGTTGCCCACTTCTCCAAAAATAAATTTATCTTCTCCATTTGTATTCACCTTGTTAGATCGACGCTTACAAAGAATTGAATGGATCTTACACTTTTTATCTTTTCCATCCCCCTCACCTTTTGAAATATCACCACCAAAACCAATAAGCATAGAACCAGATAAAAATTCTTTTTCTACACGCCTTTCTTCGATGGGAGATAAGGGGTCTTCAGTGGATAATTATTAATATTATCCAGTTGTAGTTGTAGTGTTGAATATTTCACCAAGTAGTTCATAATTTGCACAATCTTTTTTTTTTTGAATTTTTTGAAATCTTTATCTTTCTGCATAAAAAAACAACAAAGGCATAAGATTAATAAACATATATTATAATTTATAAGTAAAAAATAAATATAAATTAATTATATCTTAAAAAAGTCTTCTCAAATTATTTGTGTCGCATTCACAATATCGAATATCACATTCCATTTAAGTCCAGTATGTCCAATTAATTTGGAAATATGACAATGAGTGGTATGTAATTGATGGAACTTACCCTTCTATCTTTCAACACCATAATCTACTCCAATCATATCATGCAGTTTATTGTTGATCTCTAACCACACTTCTTTTTTTAAATGTAGATAATTGTAACTTTCCTTCTCTTATTTTTCTTATTAAGAGTTGAATAAATGAGTTGAATAAATGCTATCTAATTTTCTCATGGCCAATCTTTTGCATCAACATCTTTACCTTTTCTTCCCATCTAAACTACTATTTAGAGGACAAATCAATCATTAATATAGCACTTAACATCACGTATAAATAACAAGTCTTATTACATGCTATTACAAGTCCACACGTGCACAATAAAAATAATGCAATATAAATAAATATGAGAGTAATGTATTTTTTTAAACAAAAGTTTGCTCAAAAAATTAATTAAAACTATAGCTTGTATATATTAAATAAATATCACTTTACAACTTGTAGGAAACAAAAAAAGAAAAAATAGGTCTAAAGCATAAATTTATGAGGGATGCTCTCTCATTGCACGCTAAATATAGCTAGAACAATTCTTTGTTTATCATATATAATATACATGTTTAATATATATTTATTATAATATAGTAAATATGTTTATTATATATATTTATTTATATAACGTAGAAAACTAAAGCAAAAGAAATGGTTTATTATATATATAGTATATATGTTTATTATGTATTAATTATTTATATAAAAGTAGAAAACTAAAGCAAAAGATGTTAAGATCATATATGTGGGGTTTCAAATAGCGGCCGCAAAACAAAATAGTAGCCACTATTTTGTGGTACTAGTGGTGGCTGCCACCGTTATTGAAGAAAAATCGAGTGTGAATATAAATCACATCAATAACGGCCAATGGCAGCAGTTGTGAAATGTCGTAACAGAGAATAGCAGCGATAACAGTCTGTTATCGCCGCTATCTTCTATTCCATTGAAATCACTAAATCAGGCTTTTCAGTTGAAATTAGGCATTAAAAAAATTCAGAATCAAGAAAAAGACTCCAATAGAAGACTGATCAACAAAAATTCATAACAAATCCCTAGCTTCACACAATCAAAATTTCAGTCTCAATCAACAACAATTCTCGAAAACAATACCACAACACAACAATTAACTTGAGTTTTGAAATTTGAAAGTAATTTAGAAATTTATTTAAAACTTAAAATCATTTACCTTTTCAACTAGATCTGGATCAAAGAAGGGGATCTGTTGAATTAGGGAAGGGGATTCTGTCAAGGTTGTGGACTTTTTGGTTGCTAGTTAGTGAGGGGCTATTCCGCTTTCCATTTCAGACAAAAATGCATATTCATGTTGTAGCTCAGTTCTCTGTTTCTCTTGATTTCTTGATTTCAGTTAAATTAAGTCCAACTGTTTCATCATTGGGTGCTTGGGTAGGGATTTATCGAGAAAAAGAGTGGGAGAGGAGAGTCAGGGCTGAGTTGAGCGGAAAGCTTGAGATGCAAACGCTATGAGACTGAGGGCAGAGGAGAGAGGCCAAAAGCGTCGAGGAGCATTGATGGCAGTGTTGGGGCAGTTATGGATGTGGACTGATGGAGGTGGGATGTGGTGATTTGGTGGGGAAAGGAAATTTATTTTTATTTTTTATTACTAGGTAGCTAATTTTTATTTAGGAAAGAATTTTGACTTAGAAGAAATTTTAAATATAGAGGAAATAAATTGGGAAATTTTATTTTTAGTGGATTTTTTTATTTAGGACGAATTTTTTATTTAGGGTTTAAAATTTAAGATTGCATAAGTAATTTTTTAATATGAATGTTTTATTATAATTTTAAAAAATATGAATAAATTTTTTCAAGTAAATAATAGGTATGAAATGTCAAAAATTAATTTAAACATTATAAAATAAGAATTTTTATGATTATAATTACAATTATTACATTTTATCAAGTTCTGTGAAATTTAAAAAAATTCATGACCATGATGACCGCAATGACCGCAATGGTCTCCGTTACATCCGCAATCGTGGTAAACGCAATGCGACAAAAAACACAACCGCTACCACAAATCCTTGCATATATGTATATGTGAAGACCGACAATTTTCTAAATAAATATAAGGTATCCGGAAAATTTAATTTGAACAAATTGAAATCCAAATTAAATAAGAATGAAATTGGAGAAAATAAATTTAGGTATAAAGAAATCCAAATTTAATAAGAAATAAAAATATGTATTTTGATAGATTTATATCACGATATTATATAAATACGCTTTTGATAAATATATATTTATACATGGAATAAACGCATATGTATTTTATTATACATTTATGTATATATATAACATATATGAAAAATATATATATAGAGTACTTTAAATCAAAGTATATATATATATATATATATATATATATATATATATAAAGGGTTTATATGAAAAATATATATATTTATATATATATGTTTAATATTTTAATTATATATATAATTATAAAAATATAATTATATATTATATTATATAAAAAAAAAACAGAAAAGGGGAATCGGGATAACCCGATTCCCCCTTATTTTCTTTCTCCTCTGTTTAACAGAGGAGAAGTTTGAGAAGCCGGTCGACGCCGACGGCGAGGAAGGAGAAGGGAGAGAGAGAGTGACGCCGCCGGTGAACAGAGGAGGAAGAAGAGAGAAGCCAACCGGCGACGAACGGAAAAAGTAAAGGAGAAAAACAAAACGGAAACGGAGAGGAAAAGGAAGAAAAAAAAACGAGAAAGGAAAGGAAAGAGGAAACGGCGGTGCCGGTCGATCCGGTCACCGCCACTGCCTTCTCATCGTCGGTTAAGGCGAACTAAAAGGAGAGGAGGCACCGGCGGTGGAAGAGAAGACGGAAAAGAGGGAGAAAAAGAGAAGGAGGAGACCGAACCTTCTGCCGCCAGATCCGGCGCCGCCGCCATCGATCTGGAGAAATGGAGGGCGGATCCAGTCTCGTGGCCATCTCCGCCAGCTGAGGAAGGGCTGAATCGGTGAAGGACCGGCCGCCGGAGGCTGAACCGGCCGGTGAGTGTTGAACCGGCCTGAACCGGTCCGAACCGGTTCAGGCCAGAAAAAAAAAAAAACAGAACAGAAAAAGAAAAAGGAAAGAAAAAGAAAAGAAAGAAGAAAAGAAAAGAAAAGGAGAAAGAAAAGAAGGAAGAAGAAGAAGAAGAGAAGGAAAAAGAAAGAGAAGAAAAAAAATGTGGTAAGGAAAAATATAGAAAATAAATTGATGGTATTTATTGAATAATTTATGGTTATATTGATGTAGTGCATTAATATTGAAATTGTAGTAAAGCGGAAATGCGACGAATGGTGGAGTTCGGCAATGCTCGAAAATCAGAAAGTGCGCCAAGCTTGGCGAATGGGTAAGATACTCTTATAAAGCCTTAGTAGCATTATATTGTATGTGGGATTTATGATGTTATATGATGCATTGATGGAATGATTTTAATGGAATTATGATTTTTATATGATGCATCGATTTAAATTGATTTGTTAAAAATGCTAAGAGGACCCACAACTGATGGTGAGGGTCTCAGTAAGAGGTAAAAATTGGTGAGAATCAACGGCTGTCAGTATAAATTGTGTTTGCTTGCAGGAAGTTTAGAGGAAATTAAGTCGTTATGCTGCCGAAATTTCCACGAAAATGTTTAAGGAAAAATATTAAATTCTCATCTAAATGGAATCCTGAAAGAATTATCGAAGATAAGCTTGAAAGGATTTTATTGTATCATAGGAAAAATTGATTTTTAAATGGTTGAGAAGGTTAACGGATGAGTACGACAATATGAAGAATTTGGTTGTGAATCTTATAGAGTCGATAATTCGAGTTATGTAATATTTCAAGTTGACTATCGAGTAGAAATTGAGGTGCAATCTCGATAGTTGGAGTATTGATAGATGTAACGATGATTATATGATATTGCTTTGAAGAGAAGATCATAGTTGAAAAGTGATGATTATAGAATTGATAGATTCAAACAAATGGACTGTCTTTGTGGTATGATTGAGATAATGATCATAAGAAAGTAGATCGTGAAACCTTATGGACATTTTGATTTGTTATGACCTCGAAGCTAGAGGATTGTAAGTGTGGATAATGACCTATCTGGCAATATGACAGTATAATCTTAATATACCATAAGGCTGAAATTGAGAAAAAAAAAATATAGCAATAAAATGAGATTTAGAGAATTTGGTACTTGATATATACTACATTATGGAATATCTTTGTCAATAGAATGGATTCGAATCAATGTTTGATTGTGGCATGTTAACTTTGTATGTGTAAAGCTAATGTTGGGAATTGATTTAATTAATGTGCAAAATAATGAAAGGGAGAATGAAAGTTTGAGGTAGCTTGTGATCTTTGATAGAAAAATATACTAGAATGATCCTAATAGTCTATGGATGTTATTGAAATGTATTTGAATAAACGTGCAAACATATGTACTGTGGATTTTAGTGATGCCATTTGGGGACTTGAAAGACGTGTGTAATTGTAGAATGAATAACGGATGACTTTCATGTCATGATCATGTTTGAATAAGAAATTTAGGCTACTGAAGACACACCTTAGTCTGATGTCATAATATGCACAACAATAGATTGAATGAGTATTGAGATATATTTGGATATATTTAGAAAATCATTCATGCATGACATATAATCTCATGTTGTTTTAAAAGAAAAAGTGATATTTTAAAAAAGAGATGCATCGAAATCTTTTAAGTGAAAGTAAATATTTGAAATGATTAGACAGCCACAGACCTTGATGTTTAATATCATTTTGACATTATTCATGATATGTACATATTGAACATGAGATTTAATTATGCATTGATTTGAGAAAAGACTCGGTTTTAAATGTTTTTTTTATGAGGGCTGTCTAAATGAATTCAAAATGATATATCAAAAGATTTCGATTTTTGAGACGACAGGTACCCTATTGAATGCCTGAGTGGCATATGCCTTTGTGGCACAGAGTATGTATTTATTGTGTGGTTCTGCCTGTGTGGCATGGAACCCCATTTATACATATATGATATGTACATGTAAATGTTGCCTGATGAGATCATTCCAGGCTGTCCGACAATAGTCGTGGACACATTCCTCAGTTTCCAGCTGATCAGTGGGACTGGGACGATCTATGATCATAGATAGTGAACCCTTCGAGGGAAACTATCCCATTGATAGCTACAATGGGTTAGAGATGATATGATAATAGAATAGGGATTCATGCCTAGTCTCTTACTAAACGTTAAAGAATGTCTAGAGTACAATTTATTATATATTAAACTCTAGACATGATATGTTTTACAGTATACATGAAATGATTGAAATTGAATGATTGAAACATGGTTTATATTATGCATTATATGATTTGAGACTTTATATGTTTTAAACCATGTTTATTTGACATGACAGATGAAATGATGTACATGTGTTTTATACCACACATGATATGAATAGAGATTTCATATGTTTTAAAATGTGTTTTAAAACATATGTCAAATGATTCTAAATTACATGACTTTCGTACATGATTATGTACTACATGAAACATGATTTGAAATGAATATTTTATACAGAACACAAATTTTATACGGTACATATTGAATCATGTGATGATAGCACACAGTGGTAACGATATTTCATCTAGACATGATATGATACATGAACATAAGATTGATATGAAGAGAATTGTGAACTTACACTATTGTGATCATGATTTCTCTATATGGAAAATGATATGAGGTGATAGATTACAAGAGTACGATTATGAAACATAAGGTGAATTGATATGATGCTTCAATTGGACATGATGTACTCCGAGATAGAGGAAAATATAGACTAGTAGTATATGACATTCAATTTGGATACGACAGATGCGATGCATTATAGTGTAAGATCGAGAAGATTGAAAAAGTGATTATGATGATTTATTTAAAAGTATAAGTGATAGACAGATGACAAGAAATGAGATAATGATATGTTATCGATGAGAAAGGATTAACTGTAATTGCATCCTTGCAAGTTTTAAGCATTTGCGGTTAAGACAATATAATCCTACTCTTGCATTTATATTAGTATCTTACTGAGCCGTGGTTTTGCTCACCCCACTAAATTTCATCTCTTTCAGATTATTGAAGTTAACATCTGCCATGTGAGCTGCTCAGTGGGCATCGGAGACGGTGTATGGACTTGGTACTAGTTTCCGGAGGTATATGGAACTTATAAAATACTTGTTTACATGTATGACTTTAATTGATGCACAGTACATATTTTGTTTAACAAGTCGGGATGTAACTAAGAACCGTTTCCGTGTTGTTTAATATTTAAATGGAATGACTATAAGCCACCTAGATAGTATAGTAACTACACTGACACCGAATACAAACCTTAAAATGAAAAAGAAAAATTTAGTCCATAAATTTGTAGACTAAGAAAAGTATGAGTATAAAGGAAAGTCGCGGCTTTCGGGTCGTGACAGGTTTAATGGTATCAGAGCACGGTTTGTCTAGTACGTGTCGATGTAGTTGAGACAGTGATAGTGTTACATCCCATGTACTGTGCAGTGTCTACATGTAAACTTGTTGATTTTCAATCTGTACCAAGATTAGTCAGCTATTGGTATGGGTGATACCAGTCGACGGCCTATTGAAATAGGCTGAGCTTTGACATAAAGATGCCATCGATGGCCTATTGAAACGGATTGGAAACCGTTAATGAATGGTATCGATACAGTATAGAAGAATTGTGTATCACCTTAAAGGAATAGGATATGAATGATCAAGAATGATTGATTGAGGCAATTGATATTGGAAGATAATGGAATGATTGTATAGAATATGATCGATATGCGAATTGAAAAGGATTGAAAGAAGTAAAGAGATAGCCAACGAAAAATGATTGAACCCAAATATTTGGCTTGATTGAAAGTACAATCTCACCCTAATTATGAGGACTATTGGAAATTGAAACTATGATTTCGAGTTATAAGGGAGCACGAATATGAAACAGTTTTCGAATTTAAGACTGAAAGTGATTTCACTTTGGTTATCACATCGAGATGTAATAAGAATACTATACGAAAAGAGATATAGAGATAAAATGATTGATAAATGTTCCATTTATGGCAAGAGGTGATTAACAGTAAAGTCTGCAATGAGGTGCAGCCTTGATTTATCGATGTGACAATGAGTATTGTGGGATAATACGAAACCGAAAAGAAATATGATATTATGGAAGTGATTATAGACTGGTTGATCAAATTGAATCACTTTTCCGTTTTCAGACTTCTATATTTCTTTAATGCCTTAGTCGAAATATAAATATGAAACGGAGAGAATGTATGTGAAGTTCCAGTGAGCATTATATGTGATAGAATCTTGGATTTCCATATGTTTATGGAAAATAGTAAAAGGCTTTGGGATTCCAAAGTTATTGACGGCATCGCTACATACTGATATGAAAATTCGAGCGTAATGTGGAAACGCTCGAAGATATGTTTAGAGAGCGGATGCACGAGAATTAAAAGCTACTGGGACAATTACATACTACTGATTAAATCGGTAAACGATAGTTACCAAATTATATCGACTTGGCACCAACTGAGAGAAACGAATGATAAATGGTGTGAAACAGCTATTATGTGAAAAGAGATGAAAGTGATAACTCCCAACATGATAAGAAATTTTAGGGAGTATGGATACATGGTGAAAAAATGATATGTAATGGTTTAAAAAGGCGATATGTAGTGGTATAAAAGATAATTCTAATGTTGAAGGTATGTTGACAGTATCATTTGAGGGATGATTGAAAGGACAAGAAAGATAAGAGTACAGGATAGTACCACTTTCTAAATCTAAGTTAAATTCGGAGGATCGAATTTCTTAAGGTGGGGAGAATGTGAAGACCGACAATTTTCTAAATAAATATAAGGTATCCGGAAAATTTAATTTGAACAAATTGAAATCCAAATTAAATAAGAATGAAATTGGAGAAAATAAATTTAGGTATAAAGAAATCCAAATTTAATAAGAAATAAAAATATGTATTTTGATAGATTTATATCACGATATTATATAAATACGCTTTTGATAAATATATATTTATACATGGAATAAACGCATATGTATTTTATTATACATTTATGTATATATATAACATATATGAAAAATATATATATAGAGTACTTTAAATCAAAGTATATATATATATATATATATATATATATATATAAAGGGTTTATATGAAAAATATATATATTTATATATATATATATATGTTTAATATTTTGATTATATATATAATTATAAAAATATAATTATATATTATATTATATAAAAAAAAAACAGAAAAGGGGAATCGGGATAACCCGATTCCCCCTTATTTTCTTTCTCCTCTGTTTAACAGAGGAGAAGTTTGAGAAGCCGGTCGACGCCGACGGCGAGGAAGGAGAAGGGAGAGAGAGAGTGACGCCGTCGGTGAACAGAGGAGGAAGAAGAGAGAAGCCAACCGGCGACGAACGGAAAAAGTAAAGGAGAAAAACAAAACGGAAACGGAGAGGAAAAGGAAGAAAAAAAAAACGAGAAAGGAAAGGAAAGAGGAAACGGCGGTGCCGGTCGATCCGGTCACCGCCACTGCCTTCTCATCGTCGGTTAAGGCGAACTAAAAGGAGAGGAGGCACTGGCGGTGGAAGAGAAGACGGAAAAGAGGGAGAAAAAGAGAAGGAGGAGACCGAACCTTCTGCCGCCAGATCCGGCGCCGCCGCCATCGATCTGGAGAAATGGAGGGCGGATCCAGTCTCGTGGCCATCTCCGCCAGCTGAGGAAGGGCTGAATCGATGAAGGACCGGCCGCCGGAGGCTGAACCGGCCGGTGAGTGTTGAACCGGCCTGAACCGGTCCGAACCGGTTCAGGCCAGAAAAAAAAAAAAAAACAGAACAGAAAAAGAAAAAGGAAAGAAAAAGAAAAGAAAGAAGAGAAAGAAAAGAAAAGGAGAAAGAAAGAAAAGGAAGAAGAAGAAAAGAAGAGAAAGAAGAAGAAAGAAAGAAAGAAGAAGAAGAGAGAAAGGAGAAGAAGAAGAGAAGGAAAAGAAGAAAGCGAGAAACGACAAAATGTTGGTTAGTGCATTAATATTGAAATTGTAGTAAAGCGGAAATGCGACGAATGGTGGAGTTCGGCAATGCTCGAAAATCAGAAAGTGCGCCAAGCTTGGCGAATGGGTAAGATACTCTTATAAAGCCTTAGTAGCATTATATTGTATGTGGGATTTATGATGTTATATGATGCATTGATGGAATGATTTTAATGGAATTATGATTTTTATATGATGCATCGATTTAAATTGATTTGTTAAAAATGCTAAGAGGACCCACAACTGATGGTGAGGGTCTCAGTAAGAGGTAAAAATTGGTGAGAATCAACGGCTGTCAGTATAAATTGTGTTTGCTTGCAGGAAGTTTAGAGGAAATTAAGTCGTTATGCTGCCGAAATTTCCACGAAAATGTTTAAGGAAAAATATTAAATTCTCATCTAAATGGAATCCTGAAAGAATTATCGAAGATAAGCTTGAAAGGATTTTATTGTATCATAGGAAAAATTGATTTTTAAATGGTTGAGAAGGTTAACGGATGAGTACGACAATATGAAGAATTTGGTTGTGAATCTTATAGAGTCGATAATTCGAGTTATGTAATATTTCAAGTTGACTATCGAGTAGAAATTGAGGTGCAATCTCGATAGTTGGAGTATTGATAGATGTAACGATGATTATATGATATTGCTTTGAAGAGAAGATCATAGTTGAAAAGTGATGATTATAGAATTGATAGATTCAAACAAATGGACTGTCTTTGTGGTATGATTGAGATAATGATCATAAGAAAGTAGATCGTGAAACCTTATGGACATTTTGATTTGTTATGACCTCGAAGCTAGAGGATTGTAAGTGTGGATAATGACCTATCTGGCAATATGACAGTATAATCTTAATATACCATAAGGCTGAAATTGAGAAAAAAAAATATAGCAATAAAATGAGATTTAGAGAATTTGGTACTTGATATATACTACATTATGGAATATCTTTGTCAATAGAATGGATTCGAATCAATGTTTGATTGTGGCATGTTAACTTTGTATGTGTAAAGCTAATGTTGGGAATTGATTTAATTAATGTGCAAAATAATGAAAGGGAGAATGAAAGTTTGAGGTAGCTTGTGATCTTTGATAGAAAAATATACTAGAATGATCCTAATAGTCTATGGATGTTATTGAAATGTATTTGAATAAACGTGCAAACATATGTACTGTGGATTTTAGTGATGCCATTTGGGGACTTGAAAGACGTGTGTAATTGTAGAATGAATAACGGATGACTTTCATGTCATGATCATGTTTGAATAAGAAATTTAGGCTACTGAAGACACACCTTAGTCTGATGTCATAATATGCACAACAATAGATTGAATGAGTATTGAGATATATTTGGATATATTTAGAAAATCATTCATGCATGACATATAATCTCATGTTGTTTTAAAAGAAAAAGTGATATTTTAAAAAAGAGATGCATCGAAATCTTTTAAGTGAAAGTAAATATTTGAAATGATTAGACAGCCACAGACCTTGATGTTTAATATCATTTTGACATTATTCATGATATGTACATATTGAACATGAGATTTAATTATGCATTGATTTGAGAAAAGACTCGGTTTTAAATGTTTTTTTTATGAGGGCTGTCTAAATGAATTCAAAATGATATATCAAAAGATTTCGATTTTTGAGACGACAGGTACCCTATTGAATGCCTGAGTGGCATATGCCTTTGTGGCACAGAGTATGTATTTATTGTGTGGTTCTGCCTGTGTGGCATGGAACCCCATTTATACATATATGATATGTACATGTAAATGTTGCCTGATGAGATCATTCCAGGCTGTCCGACAATAGTCGTGGACACATTCCTCAGTTTCCAGCTGATCAGTGGGACTGGGACGATCTATGATCATAGATAGTGAACCCTTCGAGGGAAACTATCCCATTGATAGCTACAATGGGTTAGAGATGATATGATAATAGAATAGGGATTCATGCCTAGTCTCTTACTAAACGTTAAAGAATGTCTAGAGTACAATTTATTATATATTAAACTCTAGACATGATATGTTTTACAGTATACATGAAATGATTGAAATTGAATGATTGAAACATGGTTTATATTATGCATTATATGATTTGAGACTTTATATGTTTTAAACCATGTTTATTTGACATGACAGATGAAATGATGTACATGTGTTTTATACCACACATGATATGAATAGAGATTTCATATGTTTTAAAATGTGTTTTAAAACATATGTCAAATGATTCTAAATTACATGACTTTCGTACATGATTATGTACTACATGAAACATGATTTGAAATGAATATTTTATACAGAACACAAATTTTATACGGTACATATTGAATCATGTGATGATAGCACACAGTGGTAACGATATTTCATCTAGACATGATATGATACATGAACATAAGATTGATATGAAGAGAATTGTGAACTTACACTATTGTGATCATGATTTCTCTATATGGAAAATGATATGAGGTGATAGATTACAAGAGTACGATTATGAAACATAAGGTGAATTGATATGATGCTTCAATTGGACATGATGTACTCCGAGATAGAGGAAAATATAGACTAGTAGTATATGACATTCAATTTGGATACGACAGATGCGATGCATTATAGTGTAAGATCGAGAAGATTGAAAAAGTGATTATGATGATTTATTTAAAAGTATAAGTGATAGACAGATGACAAGAAATGAGATAATGATATGTTATCGATGAGAAAGGATTAACTGTAATTGCATCCTTGCAAGTTTTAAGCATTTGCGGTTAAGACAATATAATCCTACTCTTGCATTTATATTAGTATCTTACTGAGCCGTGGTTTTGCTCACCCCACTAAATTTCATCTCTTTCAGATTATTGAAGTTAACATCTGCCATGTGAGCTGCTCAGTGGGCATCGGAGACGGTGTATGGACTTGGTACTAGTTTCCGGAGGTATATGGAACTTATAAAATACTTGTTTACATGTATGACTTTAATTGATGCACAGTACATATTTTGTTTAACAAGTCGGGATGTAACTAAGAACCGTTTCCGTGTTGTTTAATATTTAAATGGAATGACTATAAGCCACCTAGATAGTATAGTAACTACACTGACACCGAATACAAACCTTAAAATGAAAAAGAAAAATTTAGTCCATAAATTTGTAGACTAAGAAAAGTATGAGTATAAAGGAAAGTCGCGGCTTTCGGGTCGTGACAGGTTTAATGGTATCAGAGCACGGTTTGTCTAGTACGTGTCGATGTAGTTGAGACAGTGATAGTGTTACATCCCATGTACTGTGCAGTGTCTACATGTAAACTTGTTGATTTTCAATCTGTACCAAGATTAGTCAGCTATTGGTATGGGTGATACCAGTCGACGGCCTATTGAAATAGGCTGAGCTTTGACATAAAGATGCCATCGATGGCCTATTGAAACGGATTGGAAACCGTTAATGAATGGTATCGATACAGTATAGAAGAATTGTGTATCACCTTAAAGGAATAGGATATGAATGATCAAGAATGATTGATTGAGGCAATTGATATTGGAAGATAATGGAATGATTGTATAGAATATGATCGATATGCGAATTGAAAAGGATTGAAAGAAGTAAAGAGATAGCCAACGAAAAATGATTGAACCCAAATATTTGGCTTGATTGAAAGTACAATCTCACCCTAATTATGAGGACTATTGGAAATTGAAACTATGATTTCGAGTTATAAGGGAGCACGAATATGAAACAGTTTTCGAATTTAAGACTGAAAGTGATTTCACTTTGGTTATCACATCGAGATGTAATAAGAATACTATACGAAAAGAGATATAGAGATAAAATGATTGATAAATGTTCCATTTATGGCAAGAGGTGATTAACAGTAAAGTCTGCAATGAGGTGCAGCCTTGATTTATCGATGTGACAATGAGTATTGTGGGATAATACGAAACCGAAAAGAAATATGATATTATGGAAGTGATTATAGACTGGTTGATCAAATTGAATCACTTTTCCGTTTTCAGACTTCTATATTTCTTTAATGCCTTAGTCGAAATATAAATATGAAACGGAGAGAATGTATGTGAAGTTCCAGTGAGCATTATATGTGATAGAATCTTGGATTTCCATATGTTTATGGAAAATAGTAAAAGGCTTTGGGATTCCAAAGTTATTGACGGCATCGCTACATACTGATATGAAAATTCGAGCGTAATGTGGAAACGCTCGAAGATATGTTTAGAGAGCGGATGCACGAGAATTAAAAGCTACTGGGACAATTACATACTACTGATTAAATCGGTAAACGATAGTTACCAAATTATATCGACTTGGCACCAACTGAGAGAAACGAATGATAAATGGTGTGAAACAGCTATTATGTGAAAAGAGATGAAAGTGATAACTCCCAACATGATAAGAAATTTTAGGGAGTATGGATACATGGTGAAAAAATGATATGTAATGGTTTAAAAAGGCGATATGTAGTGGTATAAAAGATAATTCTAATGTTGAAGGTATGTTGACAGTATCATTTGAGGGATGATTGAAAGGACAAGAAAGATAAGAGTACAGGATAGTACCACTTTCTAAATCTAAGTTAAATTCGGAGGATCGAATTTCTTAAGGTGGGGAGAATGTGAAGACCGACAATTTTCTAAATAAATATAAGGTATCCGGAAAATTTAATTTGAACAAATTGAAATCCAAATTAAATAAGAATGAAATTGGAGAAAATAAATTTAGGTATAAAGAAATCCAAATTTAATAAGAAATAAAAATATGTATTTTGATAGATTTATATCACGATATTATATAAATACGCTTTTGATAAATATATATTTATACATGGAATAAACGCATATGTATTTTATTATACATTTATGTATATATATAACATATATGAAAAATATATATATAGAGTACTTTAAATCAAAGTATATATATATATATATATATATATAAAGGGTTTATATGAAAAATATATATATTTATATATATATATATGTTTAATATTTTGATTATATATATAATTATAAAAATATAATTATATATTATATTATATAAAAAAAAAACAGAAAAGGGGAATCGGGATAACCCGATTCCCCCTTATTTTCTTTCTCCTCTGTTTAACAGAGGAGAAGTTTGAGAAGCCGGTCGACGCCGACGGCGAGGAAGGAGAAGGGAGAGAGAGAGTGACGCCGTCGGTGAACAGAGGAGGAAGAAGAGAGAAGCCAACCGGCGACGAACGGAAAAAGTAAAGGAGAAAAACAAAACGGAAACGGAGAGGAAAAGGAAGAAAAAAAAAACGAGAAAGGAAAGGAAAGAGGAAACGGCGGTGCCGGTCGATCCGGTCACCGCCACTGCCTTCTCATCGTCGGTTAAGGCGAACTAAAAGGAGAGGAGGCACTGGCGGTGGAAGAGAAGACGGAAAAGAGGGAGAAAAAGAGAAGGAGGAGACCGAACCTTCTGCCGCCAGATCCGGCGCCGCCGCCATCGATCTGGAGAAATGGAGGGCGGATCCAGTCTCGTGGCCATCTCCGCCAGCTGAGGAAGGGCTGAATCGATGAAGGACCGGCCGCCGGAGGCTGAACCGGCCGGTGAGTGTTGAACCGGCCTGAACCGGTCCGAACCGGTTCAGGCCAGAAAAAAAAAAAAAAACAGAACAGAAAAAGAAAAAGGAAAGAAAAAGAAAAGAAAGAAGAAAAGAAAAGAAAAGGAGAAAGAAAAGAAGGAAGAAGAAGAAGAAGAGAAGGAAAAAGAAAGAGAAGAAAAAAAAATGTGGTAAGGAAAAATATAGAAAATAAATTGATGGTATTTATTGAATAATTTATGGTTATATTGATGTAGTGCATTAATATTAAAATTGTAGTAAAGCGGAAATGCGACGAATGGTGGAGTTCGGCAATGCTCGAAAATCAGAAAGTGCGCCAAGCTTGGCGAATGGGTAAGATACTCTTATAAAGCCTTAGTAGCATTATATTGTATGTGGGATTTATGATGTTATATGATGCATTGATGGAATGATTTTAATGGAATTATGATTTTTATATGATGCATCGATTTAAATTGATTTGTTAAAAATGCTAAGAGGACCCACAACTGATGGTGAGGGTCTCAGTAAGAGGTAAAAATTGGTGAGAATCAACGGCTGTCAGTATAAATTGTGTTTGCTTGCAGGAAGTTTAGAGGAAATTAAGTCGTTATGCTGCCGAAATTTCCACGAAAATGTTTAAGGAAAAATATTAAATTCTCATCTAAATGGAATCCTGAAAGAATTATCGAAGATAAGCTTGAAAGGATTTTATTGTATCATAGGAAAAATTGATTTTTAAATGGTTGAGAAGGTTAACGGATGAGTACGACAATATGAAGAATTTGGTTGTGAATCTTATAGAGTCGATAATTCGAGTTATGTAATATTTCAAGTTGACTATCGAGTAGAAATTGAGGTGCAATCTCGATAGTTGGAGTATTGATAGATGTAACGATGATTATATGATATTGCTTTGAAGAGAAGATCATAGTTGAAAAGTGATGATTATAGAATTGATAGATTCAAACAAATGGACTGTCTTTGTGGTATGATTGAGATAATGATCATAAGAAAGTAGATCGTGAAACCTTATGGACATTTTGATTTGTTATGACCTCGAAGCTAGAGGATTGTAAGTGTGGATAATGACCTATCTGGCAATATGACAGTATAATCTTAATATACCATAAGGCTGAAATTGAGAAAAAAAAATATAGCAATAAAATGAGATTTAGAGAATTTGGTACTTGATATATACTACATTATGGAATATCTTTGTCAATAGAATGGATTCGAATCAATGTTTGATTGTGGCATGTTAACTTTGTATGTGTAAAGCTAATGTTGGGAATTGATTTAATTAATGTGCAAAATAATGAAAGGGAGAATGAAAGTTTGAGGTAGCTTGTGATCTTTGATAGAAAAATATACTAGAATGATCCTAATAGTCTATGGATGTTATTGAAATGTATTTGAATAAACGTGCAAACATATGTACTGTGGATTTTAGTGATGCCATTTGGGGACTTGAAAGACGTGTGTAATTGTAGAATGAATAACGGATGACTTTCATGTCATGATCATGTTTGAATAAGAAATTTAGGCTACTGAAGACACACCTTAGTCTGATGTCATAATATGCACAACAATAGATTGAATGAGTATTGAGATATATTTGGATATATTTAGAAAATCATTCATGCATGACATATAATCTCATGTTGTTTTAAAAGAAAAAGTGATATTTTAAAAAAGAGATGCATCGAAATCTTTTAAGTGAAAGTAAATATTTGAAATGATTAGACAGCCACAGACCTTGATGTTTAATATCATTTTGACATTATTCATGATATGTACATATTGAACATGAGATTTAATTATGCATTGATTTGAGAAAAGACTCGGTTTTAAATGTTTTTTTTATGAGGGCTGTCTAAATGAATTCAAAATGATATATCAAAAGATTTCGATTTTTGAGACGACAGGTACCCTATTGAATGCCTGAGTGGCATATGCCTTTGTGGCACAGAGTATGTATTTATTGTGTGGTTCTGCCTGTGTGGCATGGAACCCCATTTATACATATATGATATGTACATGTAAATGTTGCCTGATGAGATCATTCCAGGCTGTCCGACAATAGTCGTGGACACATTCCTCAGTTTCCAGCTGATCAGTGGGACTGGGACGATCTATGATCATAGATAGTGAACCCTTCGAGGGAAACTATCCCATTGATAGCTACAATGGGTTAGAGATGATATGATAATAGAATAGGGATTCATGCCTAGTCTCTTACTAAACGTTAAAGAATGTCTAGAGTACAATTTATTATATATTAAACTCTAGACATGATATGTTTTACAGTATACATGAAATGATTGAAATTGAATGATTGAAACATGGTTTATATTATGCATTATATGATTTGAGACTTTATATGTTTTAAACCATGTTTATTTGACATGACAGATGAAATGATGTACATGTGTTTTATACCACACATGATATGAATAGAGATTTCATATGTTTTAAAATGTGTTTTAAAACATATGTCAAATGATTCTAAATTACATGACTTTCGTACATGATTATGTACTACATGAAACATGATTTGAAATGAATATTTTATACAGAACACAAATTTTATACGGTACATATTGAATCATGTGATGATAGCACACAGTGGTAACGATATTTCATCTAGACATGATATGATACATGAACATAAGATTGATATGAAGAGAATTGTGAACTTACACTATTGTGATCATGATTTCTCTATATGGAAAATGATATGAGGTGATAGATTACAAGAGTACGATTATGAAACATAAGGTGAATTGATATGATGCTTCAATTGGACATGATGTACTCCGAGATAGAGGAAAATATAGACTAGTAGTATATGACATTCAATTTGGATACGACAGATGCGATGCATTATAGTGTAAGATCGAGAAGATTGAAAAAGTGATTATGATGATTTATTTAAAAGTATAAGTGATAGACAGATGACAAGAAATGAGATAATGATATGTTATCAATGAGAAAGGATTAACTGTAATTGCATCCTTGCAAGTTTTAAGCATTTGCGGTTAAGACAATATAATCCTACTCTTGCATTTATATTAGTATCTTACTGAGCCGTGGTTTTGCTCACCCCACTAAATTTCATCTCTTTCAGATTATTGAAGTTAACATCTGCCATGTGAGCTGCTCAGTGGGCATCGGAGACGGTGTATGGACTTGGTACTAGTTTCCGGAGGTATATGGAACTTATAAAATACTTGTTTACATGTATGACTTTAATTGATGCACAGTACATATTTTGTTTAACAAGTCGGGATGTAACTAAGAACCGTTTCCGTGTTGTTTAATATTTAAATGGAATGACTATAAGCCACCTAGATAGTATAGTAACTACACTGACACCGAATACAAACCTTAAAATGAAAAAGAAAAATTTAGTCCATAAATTTGTAGACTAAGAAAAGTATGAGTATAAAGGAAAGTCGCGGCTTTCGGGTCGTGACAGTATATATATTTATTATATATAATATGCATATATATAAGATACAATTGTAGTATTATTTATCACTCAAACGGCTGAATTCACACTAAGACTCATCTACTAGATTCACTAGCAACAATGGCAAAACCCATAACACCTGCATTGTTACACCAAGTAATTTACTACAAGAAGATGAACCATGAGAGTCTTAACAACTAGATCAATATGAAAGATACTGATATATTCATAACATCTCTCTGTATTTTTAACATCAAAATAAAGCAACCATAAAAAAGGAAAATCTTCAATTTCTTATAGCATATAATAAAAAACTAGAGAATGAGAACGCGAAAAAAAGTAACTTGCTTTTATTTGATTGACAGTGGTGACTAGCACAATTTGGGAAAGGACTTTGGGCTTCGGATAGAAGAAGAAAGAGCCAAAGAGAGAAATAAAAAGAAAAAAAAAAGCAGGACAAATTTAGTATAACTGTTGAAGAAAAAGCTACTAAATCAATTCTAGTATGTAAACCTAAAACCAAAACAAATTAAAATAAAAAGGACTTTTTGCTTGTATAATGATTCAAATACTGGATCTTTGATGTACATTAAAAAAATTTCAAAAGTGCTGTGTTTTCCCATTCTCCACTTTTCCAAACTATTTTCTTGAAATACAATGAAAACATATTTTTTGTTTTAAAAATTTGACCCATTATTCATTTTCCAAAATTTTGTTTTCTGTTTTTTCAACCAAACATATTTTCTCTTACGTTTTCTATTTTCTATAAAAAATGAAAATAAAAAATAACTTTATTTTCATGAACCAAACACACACTTAAGCTTTGTTTTTTTCAATTGTTTTTGTTTGTTTTTTAAACAGAGAGATGACATAAAGCTTGATATACAACTAAGAATCTGAGTTTGAACAATTCAAAAAAATTGATGGAGATATATCACAGCTAAAGTCTGGTCCTAAAATTGCAACAAATTGTTGGATAATTAAGTCGGAAATGAACCCTATTAATGGGCACATGATTACAATGAATTAGCAATTAAATTTGCTAATAATTAACACAACGGAAAGCAACATGAAAAAAATAAAAAGAATAACACAAGCTTGACAAAAATTAAAAAAAAAATTATTTCGTATTTGGCATGTAGATACGAATTGTGGAACAATAATTTTTGTATTTTAAACGTATTTGACACGAAACAAACACTGCAAAAAATTAAAATTGCTAAAAAAAAATTTTAAATACAACCCTAATTTTACTTTTTACAACCCATTACTAAACACAACTCAACCAAAAATATAAATTTCCCTTTACAACCGCTAAAATCCAAGTTCAATTTCTACTTAATTCTTCTTCAAAATTTCAACCTAAAATTTTCCAATCCACTTTACCGGTAACTCAAAATCACTACTGGATTTCTAAATTTTCACTGAAAATCACTTCGAAAACCACCAAAACCACCACACTTTCACACCTACTTCTTCTCTTAAACTAAAGGAACGCCCTAGATTTTTTTTGTCTTTAATTTTTTTTTTCTAAAATTTAAGAAACCTAGATATCGTGGAAAAAATGATGCTTTGCAGACATTTTTATTACCAATTTGGGCATTTCTTCTTCTTCCTTGCTATTTGAGTATAGGAATGTTAACAGGTATGGTAAAGGCTCTGATGATGATATGATTGACACAATGCGAAACATATCATATTAGTTAATAGTCTGTCCCACCATTAGACAATTGAAGATTATAGTTTCTTCCCAATGTTCAAATCAGAGAAAGCTGGGAGCAATGCCATGAAAATGTAGTTTTATTATTTCTTAAGGGGAATATAGAAGTTTTCATGGTTGGGTTTTGGCTTTTGGAAGAACAAATTTTACAAGTGAAAGACTAGAAAGTGTCGATAAACTCTCCGAAATTGAAGTTGTTTGTTAGAATTTAGCATTGCATATTCAATGCTTGTTATTATTGATTCTTTGTTTTGTTGTTCGAAGTGCTATTTTCTTGTAAGAAAAACTTACTGACCTCCAATTATGTTTTTTATTTGACTATGATTATTCGATTAAATCCATGATTATTCGATTAAATCCTTAATTCATCTTCAATATCAGCAACAGGAATCGTTAATTTATTATTGTTTCTGCATTTATTTAATTTGAAGTCAAAATGAGTTTCCCGCAGCCCGCCTTGAATGCAGCCTTTCTTTCTTCCAAACTAATAAAACGAAAATTTTATTACAATACAATAATTTAATAATTTTTAATAAGATAAAATATAAGTTTTTATATGATATTGTCTTTTTTTTAAAAAAAATATTAAATAATTAGAGATAAAAATAAAATATTTGAATTCAAACACAAACATTACCTGATGTCATAACTCATACTTAACCATTCAATTAAAATTTTATATAATATTGTCATTCTCGGATTTCACATCGCATGTGATGTCAATGCGACAACTTTTCTTTATCTTTCTTTTTTATTTCTAAAAAAGCCAAAAATTCGTTTTCAGCGACGAATTTGTTAGAATAGTTAACCACGAAAAACCGACTGGCATTTGATTTGGCAGATAAAACAGACAGGTAGCTACGGATGAATCGGCGATAACATCATGACAGCTAGCTACACTTTCTTATAAATATGCATAACTAGGGTCACTTTTTTTTGTATATCTCTTCATAGTTAACTCAATTGCGAAGTTACCTCTACTCTTCCGAAGTCTTTGATTCCAACAATGCAGAAGAGCAACCCCCAAATCATAACGTGCAAAGGTAATACCATTACCTCTCTTTTTGTCCATATATATTTTTTCATTATGCAAACTAAGATAGATTGGAATTTAATAGTTTCATTGATATGATCATCTCTCAATTGATATAACGTGGCAGCCATAGTAAGTTGGGGAAAGGATAAGCCATTGAAGGTGGAAGACATTCAAGTTGAACCACCAAAAGCATCTGAAATTCGAGTTAAAATGCTTTATGCCAGTGTTTGTCACACTGATATACTGTTTGCTAACGGATTCCCAATTGTTAGTACTCCTCCTCATCATCATCATCTTTTCTATTGATTAGTTTTCATAGATTTTGTCATTATAACTTGGTCGGATAGACATTCTTATTAACAATTTTGTCCATGATCCATTCAGCCTACTTTTCCTCGAGTTATGGGGCATGAAGGTGTCGGGTAAGTCTTTAATTTCTAACACATATTTGCTCATATTTCGGCCTTCTTTTAGCACATCTTGGAAATAATTATTGCAGGGTGGTGGAGAGCATTGGAGAGAACGTGACAGAAGTGGAAGAAGGAGACCTTGTGATTCCGACCTATGTTGCAGAGTGTAAAACATGTGAGTATTGTCTGTCTGACAAGACCAATTTATGTCTGAAGTACCCCTTGAGCTACAATGGGTTAATGCTTGATGGCACTTCAAGAATGTCCATCGGAGGCCAAGCTGCTTACCATGCATTTTCCTGCTCTACATGGTCTGAATACATGGTCATCAATGTCAACTTTGCTCTCAAGATTGACCCCAGAACTCCACTCCCGGATGCTAGCTTCCTCTCATGTGGATTCACAACAGGATACGGGGCAGCCTGGAAGGAAGCCAAGGTTGAAAAGGGCTCATCTGTGGCTGTTTTTGGCCTTGGAGCTGTTGGTTTAGGGGTAGCTAGATTCAAACTTTACACTTTTACTCTTCCTTTCTTTGTCTTTTTTCTTTATTTTTTTAATCGTATTACCGGAAACAGGCCATCAAGGGAGCCAAAAGTCAAGGTGCGAGTAAAATAATAGGCATAGACAAGAACCCCAGAAAGGAAGCAAAGGGACGAGCTTTTGGAATGACAGATTTCATAAATCCAGATGAATTATCTGATAAATGTATTGCTGAATTAGTTCGAGATTTAACAGATGGAATGGGAGTGGACTATAGCATTGAGTGCACCGGAGTTCCAGCCCTCATCAATCAAGCTATTGAAGCCACAAAACCGGTATACATATCTATCATACATGACTAAGTTAAGATATGACAAAACCTATTTCGTAAGTTATTGATTTGGTTTGTGATGGTCAGGGAGCAGGAAAAATCATACAAATTGGAGTAGGAGAACATGTAAGTGTAGACATAAACTTCTTAGGCCTTATCTTTGGCAGAACATTGAAGGGGTCGATTTTCGGAGGCCTCAAAGGCAAATCTGACCTTCCAATCATATATGAGAAATGTAGAGATGGGGTGAGTGTATCTTAAACACCAATTAATTGATGTTTTCCATATCGACAATCGTAAAATCATATTAGTGGAATTGCTTAAACAGTTGTTCTCTGTTTGATCTTCACAGGAAATCCAGCTTAATGAACTTTTGACTCATGAAATTCAGCTGGAAGATGGAGTGAAAGTATTCGAGTTGTTCAAGCAACCAAATTGCGTCAAGGTTTTGATCAAGATTTGATAGATATGAGAGACAAATATGCCGACAATTAGAACATAAACAAAATATTGACATCCAAAAAATAGAAGTTGCAATGTCAATTCTCCCTCTATTTTTTTTTTTGGGCAAATCATTTCTCTTTAATAAAGTTGTTATCTTAGAGTTGTTACTTATAATATGTGCAACATCAACCATGTTTAGAGTTGTTGCTTGAATTTATGCGATAAAATAATAAAGGAATGGTAAGAGCAATTACGTCTGCCATTCTCTTTCAACACTAGAAATTTTGGCAAGCGATGTCAATTTATTTTTTTAGCTTAAAACTCGCAACTAAATACAAAGGTAACAAAATAATCTTTCTTAGAGCCTAGCTATCCCATCCAAAGGACTTGTAACAGTAAGTTATCAGTTTTTGATTGAAAAGACTAAATAACGTGACCTATTATATGTGCGAATGTTGGAGGCAAATAACAAACACAGCCGCCTTTAGCATTCCCCAAAATTATATTGAAGAACAATGATGAATATGTTGGATTATGCCCTTAGAACCATTCATTAGATGATTGACTTTGGCATTTTTTATGTATCATGACATTTTATTTATCATAGTTCATTATTATATTTGTCTTATAACTGCGTAATATAATCTTATATGATAATGTCCTTAGAATAGTAATAACACACTATTCTTAAAATATCCCTAGTCAAGTATTATTGTGAATAAGGATAACAATGATACGATAAGACTAGTATGTGGTTGACTGATGACCATTGTCATGGATATAAGATATCAAGTCATCACATAGGTACATGTTAGAGAACTATGTACTGGATCGACCCTCCATGAGAACGCTACATGGATTGTTATATGAGTGTCATAAGCGATTCTCATAGTGATGATGGTGTATGTGATCCTTTGACTTGAGATCATCAGAGATCCCAACATAGAGAATTGCATACTTTAATGCTGCTAGATGTCATTCGTAACAGGATGGACTATAAAGGTAGTAATTGGGTATGCCTTGATCTATGTAGAGGGATGTTGAGTGATCAAGATAGGATTTATCCCTCTTATATAACAAGAGTGATGTCTTGGGCCCTTTGATAGAGTGAGACTAAGAAATGCATGGCCGTGCTCGAATAAGTCAATATGAGATATTGATTTTATTTGTTTAATTAGTCTACTCAGGAATCAAGAAACGCTGATTAGATTATACAAGTGTGACACATTCCATGACTTGTGTCTAATCGAGACATCAAAGGATAAAGGGATTAAACTACACGGTAACATCTATCACGAGTAAGGTTATGTCGAGTTATTGACATTCTCGTTACATGGGTAGCAATGATGTGTTGCTAGATACCGCTCATTGCCTGTGACAATTTTGTCATTGCCATTGTTTTGAGAACCTATTGGGTCGCACACTTAGAACGGATCAATGAGGAGCTTAATTAATCCTATTCTGAATTGGATTAAGGATATATCTAATCCTATTCTGAATTGGATTAAGGATATATCTAATCCTATTCTAAGTAGGATTAGAGTTCTGTTTGGCAGTAAATTTTAGGGTAAAATTTACTGCCTATAAAAAGGAAGTTTTTCTAAAACAGAGCCGCACCTTTTAAAACAGAAAACAAAAAAAAACATTCCTTTTAATCGAAGCTAGCAGTTCGGTTATAAGGAATCAAAACGCTCTTCAAGGCTTCTGATCGTGAGACGTTCAAGAGTCGTGAGATCCGTTCGTGTGGATACCATAGAGGCAGGAGCGAAAAGTTGCTGCTTGTGACTCGACCAACGACAGAAAATTCAGAGAAAACGTTAGGTAAAATCTCGAAACCCTAATCAGGCAACCCTCCGAATCGATCTTGGTGGAGGCCGAATGATTTAAATTCCGCTGCGTGTTGTTTCGGTTTCCTTCAGAATAGGCTTAAAAGCCTTTAGAAAATAGTGGTAAGTATTGTGAAATACAATGATAGTTATGGACTTTGGACAATAGGCAAAGAAGTAAATAACAAGGGGAACCAAGGAGTCAATCCATTTTTAATATTGTACCTTTCAGTGTCAGCATGAAAATGAAAATTTTGGGCTTTGTCTTTTTCAATTGTTTTTTTTGATACCTAATTTTGTCCCATTTTTATTATTATTATAGTTATTATTATTATGGTAATTATTATATTTATTTTTATTTTTATATATTTTGTATTTATTTTTATTTTTATTTTCTTTATTTTTATTCTTATTTTTGTTATTATTATTATTTTTTATTTTTTTTTCTTTCTTTCTTTTTCTTTCTTTCTTGTTTTTTTTTTGGTCCAATCTGTCTCCCATCAATCACCACCAACTCCTGCCACCGGCAGGTCTGTCACAGCCACCAGCCCCCAGGCAAGCTACTCTGCCAGCTGTCCCATCTACAACCGGAGACCAAGAGAGAGCCAAAGCTTAAAGCTCTCCCCATTCACCCGGGAACAAAAAAACCGAAGCAATCCTCACCCAACCGAGACCCACTCAACGGGAGAACCCCCTTTTTCCCTCAAAAAATCACCATAGCCCCAAAACCCCCAAAACCGAGACCACCATCACCGAACCAGCCCCTGTCACAACCACCATTACCTAAACCCAAACACTTCTCGGTCACCAACCCAAACCACCCAAACAAACTATTTTGCAACCTGCAAAAGCACAAAACAAAAAAAAACAACAGCTACAAACCACAACCAACACAACCCATCGTCAGCCAAAAAACAAAAAAATACAAAAACAAAAAAAAGGGAAGAACACGGTTTCGGAGAGTTCAGATCTAAGTAGCTAGGGTGATTTTTGGGCGAAACTAGGCTTGGAATCGAAGAAAGGAGGCGGAGAGCCTCCGGAAAGGGGTTACATTTTAGGTATCCGGCCACCGACGACGGCGGCCGGCGGCGGCGAACGGCGGCCCAGGCGACTGCCGGAAATCGCTTGGCCGGGGAAGCCTCTGAAGGCTTGTTTTTTTTTCTTTTTTTCGGTTGAAAATGAAAAAACAAAAAAAAAAGTTAGCTTTATATAGAAAGACGGAGTGACCCGCGCCTGGACCCGACCCGGGTCCAGGATCCGCGCGCCCGACCCGCGAGCCCGGCCAGCAGAGGAAGGAAAGACCCGCGTGCACGCCCGACCCGGATCCGCGCGTCCGACCCGGCTCCAGCCCTCTCCGCGACCCGCGCGCCCAGCAAAGATCCGACCCAATCCGGCCCACCTGCTTTGGGCCTTTCCTTGGGCTGTCTAATTTGGGCCTCCTTGCTTTCCTTTGGGTCCAAGCCCAAGCCATTTTGGTAAATTTATTTTTCCTTTCTCTTTATTTATTATTTATTTGTTTTTTTTTATTATTAAAATTTTCTCTTATTAATTAGAAAATTAAAAAAATTAAAAAAATTAATTAAAATAAAAAACTTATTACTATTATTGTGATTATTATTATTATTATTATTATTGTGCATTTATTATTGTTTTTATTGTTATCATTATTATTATTGTTCTTATTGTTATCATTATTGTTATTATTATTAGTGCATGTTGTAAAATAAAAGTTTTTGAAAAATTTTCATTTATTTGTATTTTCATTAATTATTATTATTGATTAGAAAATGTATTTAAATTAAAATTCCGATGATGGGATGCTACGGAAGTCACAAGTAGTGATTCCTAGCTAATCCCTATGTGAGAAGAGTCTACTAAATATTGTCAAAAATATTGAGGTATTTAGTATGATTTTTCAATAATTTAAATTTTTGAAAATAAAATTGAATTTTTAAAATTAATAATAAAATTAAAATTAATTGAATAAAATGCCCGATGATGGGATGCTACGGAAGTCACAAGTAGTGATTCCTAGCTGATCCCTAGGTGAGAAGAGTCATACTAATTGTTGCCAAAAGTATTGGAATATTTAGTATGATTTTTCAATAATTTAATTTCTTGTTAAAAATAAAAACAAATAAGTTTTTTTAAAAAAAGGGAAAAATAGAAAAAGGAAATTAACAATAAAGTTTAAATTTCAAAATTAATAAAATCCGAGGATGGGATGTCATGAGACTCACAAGTAGTGATTTCTTGACTGATCCCTAGGTGAGAGAAGTTCGCTAAGTATTACCAGAGTATTGGGATACTTAGTGCAATTTTTCAATAATAAGAATTTCTATTTAAAATAAATAAAGAAATATTTATATAAAAAAATCAAAAAATTCATTTGCATCATATATTATCTGTTTGCATCATATGCATTCATAATAATTTTCGAAATGAGTGTGGGTCCTTCCGAGGATGAGATTCTGTAGAAGTCACAAGTAGTGACTCTTAAGAAATCTCTAGGTGAGGAAAATTATTTCAAATGCTGCCAAAAGTATTGGAGTATTTGATTTAATTATTCAATACAAAAAAGGTTCACATTTACTTTCGAAAAATAAAATAAAACAAAATAAATTTGCAAATAAAAAATGATTTTGAATAAAAAGGTTGGAATAAAAAAGGAATTAATATTAAATTAAGATCATTTTATTAAAACAAAAAGGATAACACATGATTATTATGGTACCGTTTTTAACGGGCGTCGTGGGGGTGCTAATCCTTCCCCACGCGTAACCGTACCCCTGAACCCAATTTTTGTTTCGCAGACCAAAAGATTATCTTTTTAATAAAACTTAATTGATTTTGAGATTTTGTTGAAAAGATAAACGTTTTCAGGTAGCCAATCACACCTTACAAAAAAAGATTGGTGGCGACTCCATTTTTGTTTTTAAACGCTTTTTTCGAAAATCGTCGAGCGCGAAGCCGTTACGACAGTTTTATTTGTTTTTTAAAAAGAGAGATGACATAAAACTTTATATAAAACAAAGAATCAAGGTTTGAACAATTCAAAAACATTGATGGAGATATATGAAGGCTAAAATCCGGTTCTAAAATCAGATAGTTACATGAAATTGTTGGATGATTAAGTCGGAAATGAACCAAATTAAAAAACTTGATCTTATTTAAATATTAATGGGTACATGATTTTAAAGAATTAGTAGTTAAATCGACTAATACTGTGACACAACGGAAAACAACACAAAAAAAAAATAAAAAATAATATAAATTAAAATTAAAAAAAATTAAAAAATATATTTCGCATGTCGATGCGAATGATGAAACAATAATTTTTATGTTTTATGCGTGTTTGACAAGAAACAAACACTGCAAAAATAAAAAATTGCTTAAAAAAATTCCAAATACAAGTTATACAACGTAAATTTTACTCTATACAACCCATTACTAAACACAACTCAACCCCATTATTAAACACTAGTCAACCAAAAATATAAATTTCTCCTTAGAACCACTAAAACCCAAATTAAATTTCTATTTCATCCTTCTTCCAAATTTCAACCTAAAATTTTCAAATCCACTATTTGTACAGCTCAAAATCACTTTGGAAACCACCAAACTTTCACACCTAATTCTCTCTTAAACTAAAAGAACGTCCTAGATTTTTTTTCTTTAATTTTTTTTCAAAAATTTAAAGGAAAAACGAAAATATTTTCAAATCCACTTCTTCTCTTATAACCCAAACTCACTATCGAATTTCAAAACTTTTACCAGAAATCATTTTGAAAACTACCAAACTTCTTCTCTTACAATTGAAGGTATTTTTCAAATTTTCTCTTTAATTTTTTTTTAAATTGCAAATATGGATTTCTAACAACCCAGATTCGCGAGACGTTAACTTCCACGATGCACATGAAGTTGACTTTAGCAACCTCGCGAATCTTGGTTCTGCAAGGCTGTCGACCTCGTGAATCTGGGAGTTCGAACCCCATATCTGCAAATTTAAAATAATAATAATAAAATAAAATAAAATAAAACAAGGATATTTTCAAATCAACTTCCTTCTTAGACAACTCAAACTCATTATCAGATTTCTAAATTTTGATCAGAAATCATTTTGATCAAACTTTAACAATAAATTTCTTCTTTTACAATTGAAATTATGTTCTAGATTCTTTTTCTTTAAATTTTTGGAAAAAAAAACCAACAATATTATCTCCCATTGTAGAAATATCAAATGAATTTTCGGAAAAAAAGAGCTTATCTCGCATTGTGTTTTCGGGAATGATTTCCTGAAACTCCATTATATTTTCGAAAATGCAATTTAAGAAACCTAAATATTCCAAAAAAAATGATGCTTTGCAGACATTTTTATTACCCTTTTGGGCATTTCTTCTTCTTCAATTCTATCTGAGTAAGTGGCTTCCATAATAGTATCGTCTTCCTTCTAATTATCAGAACTCTGTGATTCTAAGACGTAAATTTTTAGTCACTTCGATTAAGACAACTTCAGACAAATTACGTTTGGAAGGCGTGAATTTTAGTCAGTTTGATCAAGACACCGCCGCTTCAGACAAATTACATTTGTCAGGCAAAACTTTTAATTTCTGACAAGTAGATTTAGACAACTTTTAATTTCTAATAAGTTATTTTTATTTTTTATTCATTTATTTTTTTATTTTCGAAATTCAAGTAAATGTAGAAAATAAAAAATAAATAGCCTTTTAGCCAATTTTAGAAACCCAAGATGCCCAAGTACCCCAACTACAAAAGTGCCCTTTATAAATTAAAATAAAGGTGCAACGCTCCTATCCCCAGCCCAAGTTCACAATCCCAAGCCCAAGGCTTTTGATCATTTTATAAAAAATTATAAAGCTTACATATTTAAAAAGTTTTTGTCCTCTTTTCTTTCTCAACGTGGGGTTCTTAATATTCCAGACTACTTAATATTTCAAACTATTTAACATTCTCTCACTAATTTAAAATATTTGCTTAAATCACTATTTCACATGACAAGTAATATGCTTGAGGAATGTATATCTTGATTTAGACCTTCCATTAGTGTTCATATTTTAATGTCTAATGAAGTTAACGGTGCTCGAAGATTGAACCACAACTCCTAGTATTAGATTTAATAATATGACACACATAAGACTTTCTTGCTTGTTTCAAGAGGTTTACTGTCTTTATAGCACTATTATGGCCATATGCTCAACTTGGTAGTCGTAATTATTTTACAAAAAAATCCATCAATTTCTTGTTTGAAGTAGCACCACTGCTATAATCACTCAGGTAGAGTTCTTTTATGCCCTTATGGTTATGGACATTTTGTTGAAACTCCATTAACAATAAAACTCATGACTAAAGTAAGCTTATGAATGGGAATCAAGTGCTAAGCAAGCATAAGCAGTAACTTGTTATTACCATTGAACTTTAAGTTCAAAGGTTACTAAACTAAAGTGGGTTCCCATTATTGATGCCTATTTTATGAATTTAAGTTTCATTACTATTAACATTCTCTTTATCACATCTCTTGGTAATGCTTTAGTGAAAAGATAAGCTAAATTATCTGTAGAATTTACAAACATTATGGTTAAAATGACATAAGTGATCAACTCTGTATAATAGTCATGTCTAAGGCTAATATGTTCGGTTTTTCCATAATAAATATTGCTATATGCCCCCTAACATTGTAGCCTTACTATTACAATGCATCGAGATAGCTTGCATAGGTTGTGGCCATAATTCATATCAAGTAACATATTTCTCTACCATGCTGCCTCCTTGCATGCTAAAGCCACAGCAATAAACTCAAATTCCATCATGGAATGTGAGGTGCGAATTTGTTTCTTTAAGGCCCAACTTATATCACCTTCTCTAAGAGTAAAAATCCAACCTGATGTGGATTTTTTTTCTCTTTCACTAGTAGTTCAACTTGCATCTAGATAGCTTTCTAAAACAGTTGGATAATCTAAGTAAGACAAACAAGTTCTTTTGTTTTCTTCAAATAGCCAAAAATTGATCTAATGACTTTCCAATGATCATTACTTGTTTTGCTCGTATATTTTGATATTTTGCATTTGGCAAAAGCTATATCTTGCCTAGTGCAATGCATCGCATATGTTAGACTTTCAATTGCACTTGCATACTATTGCACTCGCATATGTTAGACTTTCAATTGCACTTGCATACTCTAATTGAGTAATAATTTGACCAACATTTTCTATTAATTTCATACTTAGATTGTATGGAGTGGAAACTTCCTTTATATTAAGATGGAATTTATTCAACATCTTTTCCATGTAATATGATTGGTTAAGTGGAAAATCATTGTTATGTCTCTTTGCTTTAATTCTCAAAATGTTAACTACTTCATTGAAATCTTTCATTTTAAAGATTAAATACAAATACCTTTTGGTCTCATTTACACCAAACATGTTAGTACCAAATATCAATATGTCATCAACATATACATATTATTGCTTCATAATCCTTAGCAAACTTTGAGTGTATGCATTTATCTGTATCATTATGCTTAAAACTATTTGCTAAAATTTGTGCATTGAATTTCTTGTGCCATTGATTAGGAGCCTATTTTAGCCCATGTAGTGACTTAACTAATTTGCACACTTTCTTTTCATTTCCAAGAATTACAAAGCCTTCTAGTTGCTCCTTATATACTTCCTTAATTAAGTTACCATTGAAAAATTCTATCTTAACATCCATTTGATGCACATATAATTTATAAATTGAAGCCAAAGCTAAGATAATTCAAATGGACATTATTCTTGCAATAGCTTTATATGTGTCAAACTCAAAATAATATATGCCTTCTTTTTAAATAAAACCTTTAACTGCTATACATGCCATAAAGGTTTATAGAGAACCATCCATATTATATTTCCTTCTAAATAACCAACCTATTCATTTTGACCTAGGCGGCAAATCAACTAAAACATGTGTTTTGGATATTGTTGAGTTCATTTCATCGTTTACATCTTCTTTTCAGAAAGCTGCATCTCTTTAAGCCATTGCTTCCCTAAAGGTTTTAGGATCAACTTCCACATTTAGTACACAGGTATTTTTTAAATAACATTTTCTTTGTTTACTTCAACTAGGAAGACAACAGATTGTGAAAAAATAAAATCTAGATTAAAAGGTTCATGGTTCTATTACTTCTTGGTTCAATTGAACCATCACTTGTCTTTCCAAATTCATTGAATCAGCCATAGTCGAACCATCATTTAGAGAATCATGGATGAACTTATTTTCAAAGAACTCAACATGTATTGATTTAACTATGACATTAGATTCTAAGTTGGTAACCTATAAGCTTTGGAATTTTGTGCATATTCGACAAATACACTTCACGAGCTTCTAGATCCCAGTTTCATTCTTTGTTTATAAAAGATATAAACAAAGCATTTGAACTGTTGACACAGCCAGATTGCGTGAGGGTTCTGATCAAGAATTGATTGATATATAATCAACAAATTAAGCAAGTCTTTGTCTTCTTTCTTTTTTATTTTATTTTATACTCTTAGGCCTCCATTCCCATATTAAATCGCCCAATATGTAGGCAACGCCAAATAAAATTCATTTACGTCTTGAAACTACCGTTAATTTGTACTTGATGGGTAAAGAAGTTATTGGCTACATTTGTAATAAAAAACTATGGATGATAATAATCTTAAAAAACATATCGTTTACACAGTTTGACCCCCAGAAGTTTCTTGTAATTAATGACAATAATATTACGAGGAGAAACAGAGATCGCCACTTTTCCGCTAAACAAAATCTTATTGAAGACTGCCCATTGAGTTTTACAGAAGAAGAGTCAAATGTTAAAGCTTCCTCTGCCATCCAATGCACACTTCTTCATGAGAATTAAACCATCTCCAATAGGGGAACCTTTTCTAATCTTCATCCACTTTTTTTTTCTTTTTAATTCTAAAAACTAATTGTAGTTGAAAAAAAAATTAATTACATATTTGATATTAAAATTATAATTACATTTTTCATTTCATACCCAAAATTTAAAATTGTGTAAGTAAATATTCAAGCATAATTATTCAAATATTAATTTCGTAAATCAATTTACAGACAAGAAAAAGATAATTCATTGCTCTAATTCGCATTCTCAAAGAGAAGGAAACAAGAGAATTGTGTTTAAACTGCATTATACATTAATGTTTTGATACCCAAACACTTGGAGAAATTAAGAATTCATAACAGAAGCACGGGCTCAACCGGCAATCGCTGAAACTCAAACGTCTTCACTTAGCAGACAAACGCATCTCACATATTAGCTTCTACTTCAGGGTCAGTCTCGACCGGCACAGTAAGGGAATTATTGCTGCCTCCACCTCTCAAACGTGAGGATACATTGTCGATGGCAGAATTGAGTTGGCTGATTTTTGCATTCAGGGTCTGCCTGGTTTTCTGCTTCAAAAAAGCGACAAAGTTTTCACCAAAAAAAAAAGCGACAAAGATTCTGAATTAACATAAATATAATAGCATATATCAATGGACAGAGTTGCAAATAAAGTAGAACCTGATTACCTCTAAACCCCCATCATAGTATATTGGCCGCTTTGCCTTCCGGAATCCATATTCATCTTCATTTAGGAGGGATCTTCTTATCTAAATGAAAACAACAAAGTAAGAATTGAGGATCCAACTGAACAACAAAAATATCAAATGAAAAATAACAAAAAGGAGGCAATACATGGAAAAAAGACAGCAGCTAACATTTCATCACCTCCATGCAAAATATGATGACAGTGACCTACTGCGTACTAATGCCAGTTATGGCTCAAGTATGACAAGACAAGAAGAAAATGCGAAACAGTATTATAGATTTCAGTTAATTGACAGATGAACCATGCAAATTGATTTTTCTAACATCAATTTAAATAACAATAAAAA
Organism: Heritiera fomes; assembly: GCA_032173925.1. NCBI lineage: Eukaryota > Viridiplantae > Streptophyta > Magnoliopsida > Malvales > Malvaceae > Heritiera > Heritiera fomes. The sequence goes on along the minus strand of JAPDPM010000001.1, from coordinate 17,088,043 downwards.
TTTATAATTAATACTTTTCTCCCAAACACAAATGCACTACAATAAGGACACCTTCAGTCAACTTCAGGTCATTGATTTTTTATGTTCAAACATTTGCAGGAAATTTAGTAAAGCAGAAACTGAACATTAATCACCTGCGGTGCAAAAACATATCCCAAAGTTCCAAATATAGCACCTCCTAATAGAAAACCAGCGACAAAATCACTTCCTCCACCCCTACTGCCATCACTGCATATATCAGAGGGAACAACAAATATGAGAATAGAGAAGAAACAAGCAGCTTTGCTGTTAAGACAAAATCAACATAAGCAACTGGCAAAATCCTACTTTAAGTAAATCTAAACATAGCACAACTTAAAAATCAGCTTTTTTGGCACAGGTGCAGCTTCAGAACACTCAGAAGAAAAAGAAAAAATTGAGTGGTATATATCGTAGAGGAGTTGAAATGGCTCCATGCTTTAAATCTTTTGTATTTGTGCATTGAGAGGGAAGGTCAATTCAGCATCTAATTTACAAGCTTTTTAACAGTCAAATAGAACTTTATTAATAGAGAATCATCCAGTAAGAAATGCAATAAGCATTCAGTATTAATTGCCCAGAGTCCGCTAATTTATTTAGTGGAAAAGTTTCTATTGACTTCATTCACCAAATGTGCTCAACAATGAGGCAAAAGATACTATAAATGCTATTGAACTGACCTCAAGGCTTTTAGATATTGATATCAAGACTTTTGATTTTTGACATTTGGCAATTGAATTCAGATTTCATATTGAGTTTATAATTTTCTCAATACTTTATAATTTCTTTGGTATCGTGTTGTACAGATTTATGGTTTTGAATCAAGGTGGTTTGGTAAGACAAAGGATTTGGCACGTGTGTCATCCTATAACAAAGCATATGACCAATATGGTACTAACCTAAAACCAAAACCTTTAGAGGGATGTAGCTCAAGTAACGACTCATGTTCACAAGGTCAGCTTGCTCCTCATAAGCAAACTCTTATAGGAAACAATATTTGCATCTAAGCTTATTGTACATGGAATGAAATCCAGAATGACATACCGATACTCTGCACAAACTGAAAACTGGTGGTTTGATGGCACTGGTTTCCTTCGAACTGCCAAACTTGGTGTTTTCTCAAAGGTGCTGGACTTCGTGAAACAAACCTCACGTGCCTTGAGATGAGAACAACCTTCAAACCGAGAAAGAAACAATAATAAATTGAGAACGAAGCAAGAACTTTATAACAAATTATTTCATTTTTTATGTCAACATTAATAGCAATCCATCACAAGCCCCAAGATGAATCAATATTGTAAAAAACCAATGCAATATGGAACAGTAAAAGTACTCCCTCTATGATCTATCATATTTTATGTGTCTTACTTCCATTTTTGGATGTTAGCAATGTGGTTATATTCTTCATAATTTATGTCACTTGATCCTTAAAATCTTTTTTTCCTTTTTTTTTTTTTGCTTTTGGCACCAAAACCATAGAAATTTGATACCAATGAAAATTATCAGTAATCAATTTTAGAAAAGTAAATAAATTCAAAGTATAGATTTTCGATTCCTAAAATTTACATTCCCAGTCAACAAAACACACGAATAAAAACAGAAGTACACTGTTATTCAAACCTACCCCATTACAAAAATAAGCATGTTCTGTCAGACCTCAATCACTCTAAAACAAATTAAACAAAGTATGCCGTACAAAGAAACAAACTTGAAGCACATCTATTTCTAGTCCCTTTCCCTTCTTTACGAACTCTGATCCTCTAACATGGTGAGTATTTGTTATTTACTTGTTTTACCTTCAGCATCGTAACCTCGAGCTTTATCCAATAATATCATTCAATTAATTTAGAATACTACTAAAGTGCTCTTAGACACAAAATCAAATATCTATTTTTTTAATAATTAAAAATTTATATTCATAACAGTGAAAATGTATGACTTTACTTCAGTATGAAACAACTAACATATTTTTCAACCAATGGAAATATTGTGGATATAATTTTCCTTCAAAAACAAAAATTCTAAAAATCTTCGCAATTCAAAATATATAAGTAATGCTCCAGAAGAAAATCAGATAAAACATGTACAATTACAAGGCGTACTCAAATGAGAAAAAGAGAGACAGAGCAGCAGCAATCATAAATTCAAATGATTAATGTTAAAATGAACTAAAAGAAACAAAAAAATCAGAAATTAAATAGATATAAGCAAAAAAAAAATCAATAAGGAAAATTAATGAAGAAATAAAAAGAAAGTTGATTAAGCAAGAAAAACATGAGATGTAAATGGGAGAGGAGGAAGCCATGAGGGATTTAGAGAGAGAAACCAAAGGAAGTTTGTAGGACTTCAGTTTTTAGCCTTTTTTTTGCAAGTAAATCGGGAGAAGGGAATGCATATATAAATTTTGCAATTCGATTTTAGATTTTTATTTACGGATATGCCCTGGGAAGACAATTTTGTCCGGGATATGGACCATCAGTCATCACATGCAAAATATTCATTTTGAGTTCATACAAAAATTTGATAAAAGTTTTTAAAATTGGACTTGCATTTTATCATAGGAGACTTCTATTTGCACCACATTATTTACTCTTTACACTACAAAAAAAGAAAAAAAAACTAAATCTACCCCCTGAAATGACAAGTTTATCCTTCATTCAATAAATCTTTCCCCCCCCCCCCCCTTCAGCCGGACCCATCTGCTCCGACAGCTCTTCTTCTCCATGTCCGTTCCTCAGCCTTCTTCCTCCTTCTCTTCTCCAACTGTTGTAGAACAGGTACAATGAAATAAAATTTTGGTTGAATTTTAGTTGGCATTTTGGCTTTAGGGTGAGGCTGCGGGGCGAGGAAGGTGAGGCTCCGGGCCGAGCCTCGTGTAGGTGAGGCTGCGGGGCGAGCCTCGCGCAACAATGCATAGGCGGGCGAGCCTCGCTTAGGGGAGGCTACGGGGCGAGCCTCGCGCAGGTGCTGCAGGAGATCGGCATCCGTGAGCAAGGCTAGCCAGGAGCACATTGCGCTCGGCCAACGCGCAAGCTGGGTTGCGCGCGGGCAAGCAATACGTGCAACCTGGCTTGCGCGTGTGCTTGCCCAGCGCGCAACCCAGCATGCGCGCGGACAAGTCATGCACACAAGCCAGGTTGCGCGCTTTCTGGCCCAGTGCCAACCCAGCTTGCGCTCGGGCAAGTAACGCGCGCAAGCTGGGTTGCACGTTGGGCAGGCTCGCGCGCAAGTTAGGTTGCGCGCATTGCTTGCCCGCGCGCAACCCAGCTTGCGCGTTGAGTCAAAACCTTTGTAGCCTTTGTTTGTCATTACCTTTTGATTAATGGATTGAGTGTTTTTTTTTATGCAGCTTCTTTTGTCACTACCTAAGCCAGAGTCTTCGAAGACTGCTTTTGGTCAACAATCTGATTTAGGTATAATTTGCTACTTTTATTCTGTTTTTCTTAAACATATTAACTTAGATGACATGAAACCTTGATCACAGCATGGTGCATTTGATTTTTGTTTGAAGTCTTCTTCTCCAGCCTTTATGTTTGTATTGATCAAGTTTTCTTGTTTATGAGTTGGTGCATCATGATAATTATATACTATTATTTTGTTACTTCCACCCACATTGTTTTATTCTTCTAAAAATGCCATCAATCTCAAACATAAATTTTTTTTTTCAGACATGGCAGATACACAAGGTAGAGGAAGATGGCGGCAACCCACAGGCTCCGAGAGAAGACGACGAGTTGGCCAATATCGTGCTCAGCAGTCCGAGCAGGACGAGTATGCCGAGCAGGCTGAACAGGCCGAGCAAGTTGAGCATGCCGAGCAAACAGCTTCAGATGATGCAGAGGAGGTACTTGAGCATTGTCCTAGAGGCCCGAGTGATATGTCTGTTTTGAGAAGTTTTAGATCACATGTGGCTTTTGCCATATGGGGCGGTGAGGTAATTATTTTGTTAAATTTAATAATATAGATCTATTTTATTTGTTAAAAATGATCTTATTATTTGTTGTTTATGATATAGGAGCGAGGCAACTTGAAGGTTCTTAATCATAGCCAAAAAATATCGATGTGGACTTTAGACGATGATCGATCACGTATTCGCTCCATTGTTTTACAATCCGGCTTAAGTTGTTTGGTTGAGTGCAGTTATCGCACTTGCAATAGTACTCTCATCTCTGCTTTTTGTGAGAGGTGGCAGCTGGAGACGAACATATTCCATATGTCTTTTGGGGAAATGACGATTACCCTAGACGATGTAGCTACATTGCTTGGTGTACCCGTGGTCGGGGGGATCGTATCATGCCAGCACATCTCCATGAAGCGTGCAATCAGAATATTAGTTCGTTTGTTGGGCGTCTCTGTTATGGAAGCTCAAGCAGCGACAAGTACCGGTCGTGGATCTAGTGTGACATTGCAATGGTTGAGATCCACTTTTCGTAATGTGACCGATACCTTCAGTGATGAGGAAATAGTGTATGCTACTCGTGCATACTTACTTCATTTACTTGGGTGCACACTTTTTATGGATAAGAGTGGATCGCATGTTCCTGTTTCATTGTTGTCATCTTTAGAGGATTTAACGGTTATCAACGAATATGCGTGGGGTGCGTGTGCTCTTGCTTATATGTATAGATAGTTGGGTCTTGCGAGCAGGGCAAAAGTACACGGGATTGGAGGTTATATGACTCTTTTTCAGGTATTAAGATTTACTTTTATATAAATAACTTGTGAATTATAATTTGTTTATAATTAATTTATCAATGATTGATGTTTTATTTGATATAGGCTTGGATTTATGAGCACTTTCCATCATTGAGTCCCGAGTTGAACTTCAATTACGAGGATAGTTTGCCGCGAGCTCGACGATGGAAGCCACGTGGTTATGGTCAAGATGTGAACGTGTTGCGGGAGCATCTAGATGACCTCCAGCATAATCAAGTGTGCTGGGTTCCATATGCAGATAGTCGAAGACAGCATCCGTTGCCCCCGATCTCTTTTTTCACAATCTGCTTAAAGGCTGGGGATGTCGTGGAGCCATACCATCCAGAGAGAGTGTTACGACAATGGGGCTATGTACAGACCGTACCTCCGAGACCTTTAGCGCCATATAGAGCACAGAGAGGTAGTACGAGTGCCACTTATGATGTGGTTTATCAGTTTATGGATCAATTATGGCAGAGATGGCCTATGTATGTCCTCAGAGAAGAGAATAAAGGACGTATGTGTGTGATCCCAGGAGAGACGGCTCCCGATTATATGGCTTGGTATGGCTTTATTTCTCATAGATTCGTACAAAATACAGCACGCAGATCGAGGCTTCAAGCTCCCTCAATCGATTCTAATCAATTTAGTGTAAGTTATTAACACTAAATCCTAAGTGAATAAAATTTGTTCATACTATTTGATTTGATAAAATTTCTTTCATGTATTGTTTCGCAGCGCATGTCAAGGGCAGTGTGAATTACTCATGAGTGGCAGCAAAGATGTGGAGACATTGACAAAGGGAATTTACAACCTGCATGAGATATTAACTGGGTCGTCAGATGCTGCTTCATCCTCGGCTCCTCCTCCAGATCCATCACAGACAGCTCCTCCTCTAGCTCCTCCACCAGTTACATTAGAGATGGCTTCTCCACCAGTTACATCACAGATAGCTTCTCCACCAGTTACTCGTTTTTATACTAGGCTCGGGAGAAGGAGAGGCAAGACAATTATATCGGATGCGTCGAAGGATTAATGTATTTGTATTTGTATTTGTATTTAGTGACTTGTTTTTTAAAGATACAGTTTATCTTTATGATATTAGACAATGTTATTAAAATATGTAATGATTTTTGTTTATAATTTAATGTTTTATTTAGTGATTTTTGTTTTTTAATGCCTAGAGTTTATCTTTATAATAATAGATAATGTTATTAAAACATATAATGCGTAAATTGATTTTATCTTTATAAGAAGGCATACATATCAAAGACATAAATTGATAATATAATCATACAAAGGCATAAATGTTAAAATACAGTAATATTTAATAAAATATCATGGCTCGTCTACATCAATGGTTTCTTTAATAGCGACATCCGATCTATTGAAATCTTCATCCACACTATTGAATTCTTCATTGTACACTACTATTTCTTTTTTACTTTGCAAATATTAAACAATTAATATTAAACAATTAGTACAATAAATTATATAATAAAAATAATTAATTATTAAAATAAAATTAGTACAATAAATTATACAATGAATTAGTACAATAAATTATGCAACAAATTATAAATTATAATTTATATAATAAAAATAAATACTTATAAAAATAAAAAAGAATAACAGGTGTGGGCGCGCAAGCTTTGCCATCCCACGCAAGCTAGCTTGCACGAAAATGGCCATTCCGCGCAAGTTGTCTTGCGCGCAAGTGGCCATCTTGCGCAAGCTTACTTGCTCGCTGATGGACATTGTGCGCAAGAAATCTTGCGCTCAGATGGCCATCCTGCGCAAGCTTACTTGCGCGAGATGCGAATTTCTGACTGTCACTGATGAAGAAAATCCGAAAAAAAAAACTCATCAAATCTTACCTCTTCTTCTTCTCTTTCAGTTTCTTCACTTTCATACTCTTCATAGCTACTCTCACTCATATTTTTTAATTTTTTGAAGTAAAATAGAATATGGGTCATGATCTCAAAATGAGAAATGGTAGACTGCAACGGAAGAGGAAGACTGAATAGCACAGCTGAAGCACACAGAAGAGGGAAAAAAGCGGGAAAATGTAGTGAACCATGCAGGCAAAACGAAAAAACCAAGTATTCAAACATACTTCATCTTTTTACTATTTTAACCCTAAAAATAAAAACTAAATAACAACTAATAAAAAACTAAACAAACTAATCGAACGCCAATGCCAGGAGCACTTCTTACACTCTTCACTACATTTTCCTTCACTGGTGTCTCTCTTCTACGTGCTTCAGTTTGCTATTCAGTCTTCCCCTTCCGCTACAGTCTACCATTTCTCATTTTTCTTCATCAATCATATTCTATTTTCCTTCAAAAAATTAAAAAATATGAGTGAGAGTAGCTATTATGATAGCTATGAAGAGTATGAAAGTGAACAAACTGAAAGAGAAGAAGAAGAGGTAAGATTTGATGAGTTTTTTTCGGATTAGGCTCGTCAGGTGAAAGTAAGAAATTCGCATTTCGCGCAAGTAAACTTGCGCGGGATGGCCATCTAAGCGCTATCTTTCTTGCGCGTAATGGCCATCAGCGCGCAAGCTAGCTTGCGTGAGATGGCCTTCCTCGCTCAAGTAAGCTTGCGCGCGATGGCCATTTAAGCGCAAGCTTACTTACGTGTTATATCCACCAGCGCGCAAGCTAGGCTTGCGTGCACATACTTCCGAGTTATCATTTAAATTTTTTTCTTTTTACTATTTTTATTATATAAAGTTATATATAATTTATAATTTCTTTAATAATTGTACTAATTCCTTGAATAATTTATTGTACTGATTAATTATTTTTATAATTAATTAGTTTTATTATTTTTATTATATAATTTATTGTATTAATTGTTTAATACTAATTGTTTAATATTTGCAAAGTAACAGAGAAGTAGTATTGTACAATGAAGAATTCAATAGTGTGGATGAAAAAATATTTGACTGCACTTATGCATTTACTACTAACAAGGTAAGCATATTTAAAATTAATATATTGTTTCAATGCAAATACCGTAAAATAAAAAAAAACTAATTATTAAATTTTTTTGTTCAGGTTTTCAATAGTAGAAATGCCTTGATCACATGGGCTAAAGAGGTTGGAAGAGACTTAGGTTTTGTTATTGTGATTAAATCATCCGAAGTTGGTGTTCCTGGAAGAAAACCTAGACTTCGACTTGCATGTGAACGGTATGGAATGTATAGATCAAATAAAGATGAATTCTGTCGCTTGGGAACGGGAACGAAGAAGTGCAATTGTCAATTCGAGCTATAGGGGCTGAAATTGGAGAGCGGCGATGATTGGACAGTCGGAGTAGTATGTGGAATGCAAAACCATTTGGCTGCAAGTCAGTTAGAAGGACATTCTTTTGCTGGTCGATTAACGGTGAAAGAGCAAGGTATAGTGGCCGATATGACAAATAATATGGTCAAACCAAGAAATATACTAATGATGTTGAAACAACATGATAAGAAGAATTCCAGCACCATAAAGACCATCTACAATGCACGACAAAAGTATAGAATGGTTGACAAAGCTGGTAGATCACAGATGCAGCAACTCATGAAACACTTAGATGATTGTAATTATGTTGAGTGGCATAGGAGTGATGAGTCCAGTGATTGTATTAGAGACTTATTTTGGGCGCATCCGACAGCTGTAGATTTATTGAATGCTTTTCCCAATGTGTTAGTTATGGATTGTACATATAAAACTAATCGATATAGACTCCCTCTCCTTGAGATTGTTGGTGTGACATGTACAGATTTGTCATTTTCTGTTGCATTTGTTTACATGGAGGCTGAGCGCACTGATAACTACACTTGGGCATTAAAGAAGTTAAAGAGCTTGATGTCTTCTGATTCAATGCCTTCTGTCATTGTTACTGATAGGGATTTAGCATTGATGAAAGCAGTACAAACAGTGTTCCCTAGCACAACCAATCTCTTATGTAGATGGCATATATCAAAGAATGTACTTGCTCATTGTAAAAAGTGGTTTGAGAGCAAGGAGAAGTGGGAGGCATTCATGTCAGCTTGGGGCGTTCTTGTATTCTCTTCGACTGAGTATGAGTACGAAGCAAATTTAAGTTCATTGGTAACTCATTACCATTCTTATCCTAGAGCGCTCGAGTACTTGATCCATACTTAGTTGACTCAGCATAAAGAGAAATTTGTTGTTGCGTGGACAAATAAAGTAAAGCACTTTGGAAATGTTACAACAAATAGGTATGTAGGTTTATAGGGTTTACTTATTGTTATTTTCAAAAAATATATAATTTATTCATTATAATAAACATTTTCTAACATCATATAGGGCGGAGAGTGCACATTCAAAGTTAAAGAGACACCTTGGATCGTCCCAAGGAGATTTTGACACATCATGGAAGGTTATCAACTCCCTGATTGAGCTGCAACATACGAAGATAAAGGCCTCATTCGAGAGAAGTCTTACTATTGTGGAACATAATTTTTGACCAACTTTGTTTAGGGAGTTACGGGGATTGGTTTCTAGGATAGCATTGAGTATTATTTTGAAGGAAGCATAACGAGCAAATGATACCGGCATTAACCCTCTTGTTTGTGGTTGTGTCATTAGAGGCAAACATGGGTTGCCTTGTGCTCACGAGATTGCTGAATTTATAAGGTTCGAGACACCGATTCCATTGTCCATTTTGGATCCTTTTTGGTCGAAGTTGGACTTGAAGAAGAAAAATGTTGATTACTTGGCTAAGTTGAATCTTGATGCTGAGTGGGAGCTTATAGTGAGACACTTCGATGCTTGTGATATTTCGGGAAAATTAGCCTTGAAGAAAACGTTAAGGGAACTCGGTGATCCAGCAACTACATTTCTTGTTCCTCCACCCGAGAAGGCTAAGACCAAAGGCAATCGAGATAAATCAACTCGACGTGATCTTTCATATTTTGAGATTGTTGAATCTCAATATGATAGTGCATCAACACCCGTTTCAGTCAATTCAGTAAAGAGGAAGAAACTACCAGTGCATCGAAAAAAGAAAGTGAAATTTATTGATTCTTTCCCTTTAGAGATACGCCAATACATACATTCTACTGTGGATGTTGAATCGGATGGACATTGTGGTTTTCGAGCTATAGCTGGCTTGCTAGGCATGGGTGTTGATGCATGGGCTAAGGTGCGACAAGATTTGATCGAGGAGATATGTGATTTCCGCGCTTATTATGTTAGTCTCTATGGCTCAGAGGAGCGTGTTGATGAATTGATAGAGACATTATCATATTTCAAGATACCAGCTACTTATGATAAATGGATGACTTTACCCGATATGGGTCACTTGATAGCAACAAAGTATAACGTTGTGCTAGTCCATTTATCTTCTAGACAATGCTTGACATATCTTCCGCTTAGAACTGCACCACCTCCCCCTCTGCAACATGGATTCATAGCACTTGGACTTATTCATAATTCTAATTTTGTTGAGGTATTGATAATAATATGTATGTTAGAATTGAGATATTTTGTTTTATATTTTTTCGTACATTTAATTGTGATATTTTTTCAGGTATTTATGGACCCGTTTGCACCAATACCTCCGATTGCATGCAATTGGCATCGGTACCGATATGATTTTGCTCATGAGTGGGAGCTTCCATATGTATCTCGCATTGAGGAATTTCGAAATTTGTTATCGAGATCAAATGTTGCCATTAAAGAAACCATTGATTTAGACGAACCATGATATTTTATTAAATATTACTGTATTTTAACATTTATGCCATTGTATGAATATATTATCAATTTATGTCTTTGATATGTATGCCTTCTTATGATTGTATTATCGATTTACGCATTATATGTTTTAATAACATTATCTACTATTATAAAGATAAACTCTAGGCATTAAAAAACAAAAATCACTAAATAAAACATTAAATTATAAACAAAAATCATTACATATTTTAATAACATTGTCTAATATTATAAAGATAAACTGTATCTTTAAAAAACAAAAGTCACTAAATACAAAAACACTAATCCACCAGTTACTCGTTTTTATACTAGGCTCGGGAGAAGGAGAGGCAAGGCAATTATATCGGATGTGGCTGACATCCCTAGCCATTAGGAATTTTAGTCTATCCAAAATTCCTAAGAGACCAAGCTCAACAGAAACTCTTCACCCGCCAGAGTCCTTGCCGCACAATGACTCTGCCTAATCTGTCCAATGCTGGCGGTCGCCAACTCATATCTTGAGTGCCAGGTGTGCGCACTCATCCAGGGTCCGTCCTCAACTATTAGAATCCCTCTTGGACTCAACTAGCTATCCGCGCGTCTCAGATCGCAGCTGGAAGTGTTTCGTCAGCCAGCTGCCTTCTCTGTCACAGTCCTAGTCGAACTCCACTTCTGAGTCCTGGTCCGCATTTGCCTCTTCTCCAGCATCCGCGCACGCCTATCCAATCAGAGTCCTGGTCGGACTAGACTTCTGGCTCGCGTCTGCTTCCCTCATCAGCATCCATGCGCACCCATCAACCAGAATTCCCGCGGTCCTGGTTTCGCACACCATTGCATACTGTCCAGACATGTGCTGCACTGCCTCCTACCACAGCGCGTACATCCTGCACGCCTCGATTGCACCTAGCAAACGAACTAACATTCTGATTGCACGCTTCATGGAGATGTGCCGGCATGATACGATCCCGCCGACTACTGGTATGCCAAGCAGTGTAGCTACATCATCTAGGATAATCGTCATCTCCCCAAAAGGCATATGAAATGTGTTAGTCTCCGGCGGCCACCTCTCACAAAAAGCTGAGATGATGGTACTATTGCAAGTACGATAACTACACTCAACCAAGCAACCTAAGCTGGATTGCAAAACAAGGGAGCAAATACGTGACCGATCATCGTCTAGAGTCCACTGAGAGATTTTTTTAGTGTGATTAAGAACTTTCAAATTGGTTCGCTCCTATATAAAAAACAATATATAATAAGATCATTTTTAATAGATAAAATAGATCTATATTCTTAAATTTAACAAAATAATTACCTGACCCTCCCATATCGCAAAAGCCACATGTGATCTAAAACTGTTCAACACAGACATATCACTCGGGCCTCCAAGACAAGGTTGAGATGCCTCATCTGCATCATCTGAATCTACTTGCTCGACCTGCTCTTCTTGCTCGACCTGTTCTACTTGTTCAGCTTGCTCAGCTTGCTCGGCCTGCTCAGCACGATATTGGCTTGCTTGTCGTCTTCTCTCTGAGCTGGTAGGTCGCCGTCGTCTTCCTTGAGTTGAACCTCCACCTTGTGTTTCTGCCATATCTGAAAAAAAAAAACATTTATGTCTTAGCAAATGATTGTATGATTAGAAGAATAAAACAATCAAAGCATTAATACTCAATTCTCAGTAAAATTGTTTAAGAATCCAACAAAATTATATTCCTCATTTCACCTTAGCTATTACTTCTTTGTTGAGCCAAAGGAGCCAATCGTTGAGCAGAAACAACAAAAAAAAGGTAAATATTGCTCCCTGCTCGGAAGACACGCTCAAGCTAGCTTACGCGCGGGCACGGGTTTCGTGCAAGCTGGCTTGCGAGCGAATAGAGGTTCCGCGTAAGCCTTTTTGTGCGGAACTTGTGTCCTCGCGCAAGCCAGCTTGCGCGTAACCCTTGTCTGCGCGCAAGCCATCTTGCGCGGAACCCGTGCCCGCGCGCAATCCAGCTTGCACGTAACCTGCGCCCATGCGCAAGCCAGCTTGCGCGGCACATGTGCCTCCATCTCGCTCCCAAGCTGCAGATGGCCTTTCGCGGGCTCACCTGCGCGAGGCCACCAGTGTTCCTCAAGTGGGCTCTCACCTGGGCAAGGCTGCCGACCTCGCGCAGGTGAGCTTGCGGTAGGCGAGGTAAAATTTGTACACATTAGCAGCAAAATGTACAGCTCAGACTGGTACCTGTAGAGAGTGGTTTCGGTTGAAGGAGTTGCCGCCGGTGGAGAAGAGGTAAGCTGGCTAGCTTGCGCGGGCGAAGGAAGCTGTTTCCGGTGAAAGGGATGAAATATTTGTTTTTATAGTAAGGTTAAATTTGTAATTTAATAGGGTAAGTTTTAATTGGTTTTTTGAAGTTGTAGTGTAAAAAGGAGAAAATGTAGTGGGTTTAGAAGCTCCCTTTTTCATATCATTTTATATAGGCTGGGATCTAATGACCAAGTTAAAAGCTTTTTTTTTTGGTCAAAAAGTTAAAAGCTTAAGTTGTCTTGCTAAAATCTAGTTAAAAGGGCCCATTATCCAATGGCCTAATTCTCTTTTTTTTTTAATTTTTATTTTACTATTGTTATTAATTAAAAAATTCAATAAAATTAAAAAAAAAAACTGGCATAAACTTTGTCCATGGCAGACCCTATACAAAATTCCTCTCTGTTTACAACTCATCACACCTCCCAAAATATAACTCTCTAACCAAAATAAACACCATTGTATGAAACTCCCTCCCCCTAGGAAAAGTTGACATTCTCTTCTCCTCAAATTGCTGTAGATTGTTGCAGCAAAAATACAAAATTTCAATTCCAGTACATCAGAGGCTTTTCTATATGAACCAAAAAAGAAACACAAGGCGGGGGGATCGGTTTCAAAAAATCATGGCCTGAGGATCCCAAAAACCTTCCTCCCTTAGCCTTCGGCCTCCACTGAAGAACCACCATCTTCAACCTCTAACTCCAAACCCAAAGAAACCATCGGGACCCATCCATAACACCTCAAACCAGCACACACATCACAAAAAAATAAAACTAAAAAGAGACTTGAAGGAGTTTCCATGGGTGTCGGCTTTTCATTTGCTAAAGATTATGGTCACTTTCGGTAAAACCAAAGGAGGGAGAGCATGGAAGGAAGAGGAAGCAGATGCTAGTTGACGACTAAAGGGACGGTGGAGAAGAAGACATCAAAGCCGAATGATGAAGGTGCATTACCGTATAAGGTTTTTGTTGGGAAATTATTTAATGGACTTACATATATCAATTAATTGTACATTGCAGGTTATCTATTTAGTCCACTTACAAGTGATCAAATAAAGTTTAAGTTATTGGACTTTAGGACATCTCAATTAGCATAGGCTTTGCACTGTGTAGAGACCCAATATTTTATTTTATTTTCATGATAGGCCAAAATAAAATAAAATAAAATGTACTTCAAGCATAAATAGGTTATGGTCCCCAGTCTAAACATAACATAATTCTCACAACATATCCCATCGTTGAGTAAGATATAGATTCTCTCTAAAGGTTTAGATGTGGAAGACTCTAACCTCAAGAAATCAATTCCAATGGATTCAGGTACGCTTCCGTATTAATCTTTTCTTGATGATTGAACATGAAATCTTGGGTGTATTTATCTGTATTAATTTTCCTACAAGTGGTATCAAGAGCCTGTTCATGTTTGATCATTAAGAATTAAAATTTTTTGTGTAAAATATTAGGGCTTTTATTCCTAATAGAATAAATATTAAAATCATGTAAACAATATTCTGGAATTTTGTTTCATGATTAAAGTAATTTTATCTTTAAATTTGATAAATCTCGAATTAAAAATCAACCAAAACAACAATATTTTATGTGTTTTAATTCAAATTGATGAAGGATAATTGTTTCTTGTGACTTATATGGTTGAATCAAAGTCACAATTTCGGTAAATTTTTGTGTTTTGGTTAAAAGAAATCAAGAAAAAGGGGTAAGGGTCTTTTGTGGATTTTTCTTGAATTTTTTCTTGATCAAATTCGTTATCATTCTTTGCTGTTTGTGATTTTTTTTTTTTGCATGGGTTTTATAAGGTAAAGGTTTAATTTCATGATTGTGTATTTAATTTTGGCAAAAATCGATCAAAACAAGTCAAATTCATGCAAAATTACAGAACTGACCAGAATGGGTCTGTTCTGGCTTCCAAACGGGTCGGGTTGACCCGGTTGGATGAAGAAGATGGTTATACAGTCGCGTGATATTGTTCCCCAAGCGCGGTAGTGGCGCATGGGTCCCACGCGCCTATCTCCGGTGGCCATTAGGCTATCGAATTCTCCAGTCTAGAATATTTTATTATTTTAAAATTTTTGGTGATTTTTTTGGATTTTTTGAAATTATTAAATATTTATTATTTAATATTCATTGTAATTTCGGTGTTTTGATATATTATGCATGTATTTTCTGAAATTTTATTTCATGATAAAATATTTCATGATATTTTGAGTTGATTGACAGTAATCACTCTCCCTATTGATGTGAATTAATTTGTGTATTCTCAATATTTTGTATATGTGCATAATATGTTAAAAATAAATAAAGTTCAAAATAAATTAAATTGATGTAAAATGCCACCAAAGTGACCTCTTTTATGTTAATTTATTTATTTTGAAAATTAAAGTTGTCATTTAAGAATTTAAATGACTGTGTTTTTTAATCCTTGCGGAAAATAATCGGCCCAAAGGAAGGTTATTTTTTAGCCGGATTACAAACACAATAAGGTAGTAAATATGTGATAAATTATTTTTTACCAAGCATGCAATATGTCGGCCCAAAGGAAGGTATATTGTTGGCAAGGATTTGATTATCAATATTTACTAATAAAGTTTAAGAGTACCGCTTACAAATTAAAATTTCTGTCCAAAGACTAAATTTTAATATTGTGCTTGGTATCTTATATGGCCCAAAATTATCGTTTGTTAATTGTGAGCTGATTATTGTTGTTTTTCTGTTTACAGTAAATGTTTCTTCTATATCTATCAATTTGAATAATATTCTGGTGCTTAACGGCACTAATTTCGAGAAATGGAAGGAGCACGTTACTATTGTTCTTGGGTGTATGGATCTAGACTATGCGATCAGGTTTGATAAACCTCCCGCCCCTGTTGATAATAGTACAGCTACGGAAAGGGCACTTTATGAAAAATGAGAGCGTTCTAACCGCATGAGTCTGATGATCATGAAACACACAATTTCGGATACCATCAGAGGTGCAATGCCTGAGGAGGAAAATGTTAAGAGTTTCCTACAACGAATTGCAGACAGGTTCACTGCAAATGAAAAAGTCGAAACAAGCACCATCCTGTCTAAGCTTGTTTCAATGCGGTATAGCGGTAAAGGAAACATAAGGGAATATATTATGGAAATGTCTAATCTTGTTACAAGACTAAAGGCACTAAAGTTAGAGTTGTCTGAGGACATTCTCGTGCACTTAGTCTTATATCTCTTCCTGCACAATTTAGTCCTTTTAAAATAAGTTATAACACTCAAAAGAAGAAATGGACTTTTCATGAGCTCATTGCTCAGAGTGTGCAAGAGGAAGAGAGGTTGAAACAAGAGAAGATAGAAAGTGCTCACTTAGAATCTTCTTCCAATGACATTGCTGCCAACAAAAGGAGAAAAAGGAACACAGGAAAAGGCACTGCAAATACTGGAACTTCACAGCCTAAGGGGCAACAGAAACAAGATAAGGTGATCACTTGTTTCTTTTGCCGTAAAGGTGGTCATGAGAAGAAGGATTGTTCCAAGTCTGCTAAATGGCTTGCCAAAAAGGGTAAACTTCTTAACTTTGTTTGTTCTGAAGTTAATTTGGCTTTAGTACCCAATCACACTGGGTGGATTGATACAGGTGCAACTACTCACATAAATGTGACTATACAGGGTTGTCTATGGAGCAGAAAGCCAGGGTTGATGCTAAAAGATTCATCTATGTAGGAAATGGCGAAAGAGCTCCTGTTGAGGCTGTTTGTTTATTTAGATTAAAGTTAGAATTTGGTTGCTATTTAGATTTGCAAGAGACTTTTTATGTACCGTCATTTAGACGAAATTTGATTTCTATTTCTTATTTGGATAAATCAGGATATTCTTGTTCATTTGGAAATGGAAAATTCAGTCTTTTTCAGTATTCAAATCTTATTGGCACAGGTTCTTTAGTTGATAATCTATATAAATTGGATATTCATGCCTCACACATTAATGAATCCTTGCATATAAATAATTGTGGTACAAAGCGCAAATTAATTAATGAGAATTCTTCCATGTTATGGCACAAGCGTTTAGCACATATTTCTGAACAAAGAATAAAGAGGCTTGTGTCAGAAGGAATTCTTGATTCCCTTGATTTTTCAGATTTCAAAATCTGTGTTGAATGTATTAAGGGAAAACAAACAAATATCAAGAAAACTTGTGCTTACAGGAGTTTAAACGTCTTGGATTTAATTCATACTGATATTTGTGGTCCATTCCCTAAAGCTTCTTGGAATGGTTAACAGTATTTTATTATTTTGATAGATGATTATTCTCGTTATGGGTACCTATACTTGATTCATGAGAAGTCTCAAGCATTGGATGTTTCAAAACCTATAAAGCTGGAGTTGAAAATCAACTTGGTAGGAAAATTAAAGCCGTTAAATCTGACCGTGGAGGTGAATATTATGGTAGATACGACGGATCAGGTGAACAACGTCCAGGCCCTTTTGCAAAGTATTTAGCAGAAGATGGCATCGTTCCTTAATACACCATGCTAGGGACTCCAAGTCAAAATATAATATATATTCTTTTACATAAGTATGGATTGACTGAAGATAATTTATATGAAAATGATTTCTATTGTGATTTTATGAACATATGAAAAATTGTTTTGAGATTGTTACTGTGACGTCCCCGTCACTTCATCTTATCACTTATCTTTTTCCTTCTTTGTTTAGATTTAGTTCATCAATGTCATCCATCTTTTCATACATTAGCTAATTATCTAATAGCTCATAAAATTTTGTTCAATATCCATAAGCATAAAATGATATATATAAATATCATTCCATTTCCACAGGATCTCATACATTATCTTATCTTACATCCTCGACATCTTATATACATAAATTTCTACTTGTACTGTACTATAGCTGAATTACAATTTACTATATACATGAACATATAAGTATACCTTCTATGCTAACTGGGAAGCGTATCGAGAAGGTACACCTTGATTCTTCAAAAACAAGCTCCTCTAGTCAGAGCGGGTTCACTTCAGGTAGTCTGTAGGAAAAATGGTCGTAAAAGGGTGAGTTTACGCTCAGTAAGAAAAGTATGTAAAAGAGCGTACTATGCCTCTATATGCATTTTTCCTACTTGGCTCTATAATGTCATGTAAAGCATGATAAAGCATGCATTATAAACATCTTTCATGCATTGTTTGCAACCATGCATATTTATTTCAAATGACATGGTAATCATACCTTGTATGCTTCTTTTAAAACATAGCATACATATAAAACGTGCATTACATATTTTTTCTTCTTATACTTTCTTTAAAACATCATACTTCGTACATATTTTAAAACATACATCATATGCTTCTTCATACATACATCTTGGACTTTGAAATAGATGGAGACTATGTACAGTATTTAAGCGCTTGCATCGTCATATAAACCGTTCATTCCCATTTATATGACTCTAATCATGCATTGGTACAGTAGTGCACTCCGTATAGGTCAGGGATTCTCTCCTGCCTTTATATTTCCACAGTGAACACTAGTCAGGTGTCACATGTGGGATTGAGGACCGGACTAAGGTTCCTCGCTCAACATACATATTACTGAGGACTTGATCAGAGTCTCTTAGCCATCAGAAATGCATAATCATTACGCAGTCCATAGTCTCAAAACATTTATAATATACTTTTTCAGAAAGCACTTTTGTGTTTAAACCAAAAAAACTTTGAAAGCTATTTTCATACATGGCAGTCGACTAGTCTTATAGGGCAGTCGGCTGCTACTTCATAACTTCTCTTATCGAAATTAATTTCATTTAAAATTCCGATATTTTTATCTTTGAAAATACATGAGGGCAGTCGACTAGTCCATATAGCAGTCGACTGGTTTTTCAAACAGAATGCTTCTGGAAAATTAGCAGTCGACTGGTTCTATAGGCAGTCGACTGGTTTTGAAACAGAATGCATTTTGCCAAATAGCAGTCGACTGGTCCATATAGCAGTCGACTGGTTTGAAACAGAATGCTTCTGGGTAAATAGCAGTCGACTGGTTTGCATCGGTTTTCGAAAAACGGCGTTTTGGTTGTCTCTAGGCAGTCGACTTCCCTTTTAAGGCAATCGGCTGCCCCTAGCCTAATTGGTACTAGGAAACAAGTCCGAAAATGCATCTTTTCCTGCACAAAATCAACTAGTGTTTCTCTCCAAAATATGTAAAAACATCATAAAACATGCGGACATAGCCGCCTTACGTCCGTTACATAAATTCCTTACCTCGATTTCTTCGAGAACGCGAAATCACTTAGCGCGTCAACCCTAGCTTTCACTCCTTCAAATCTGAAATCATCATACCACATCAAACCTTAAATTAAACTACATACACATACCATATCAACTCAGTACAACTCGAATCCATTAACGAAATTGACTAAATCATTTTCTTCTCTTACCTTTACTAGAGACCAGAATTTCAGATGTTAAGATCTTCTCCAATACTTGGATTCAACCTATTAAACTTTGGATATCACCTAGTCTAACGACAAGGATTATTTTTCGTTCTACGAACTTAGTGAATTGGTGGAAGAGTGAGGGGGTTTGTCAAGGAACTTAGAATGGAAACTTGGAAGCTTGGAGATGGCACGAGAGGGAGAGCTGGGAAGAGAAGCTGACGTTGGGTGATGGCTGGTGGGGGTGATGAGTCATGCACTTGCATTAATTGCATGCTCATCCCTTTAGTTCATCTCAGCCTTTGACCCTTCCCTTTACTCTTGACCATTTGACCCATTAAATCCCTCTTTTCCTTCTTCCATTCATGCATCAGCCACATGTGTTTAATTACCAAATCAAAATCTGATTTTGTTTCTTGTCTCATACTCTTAATATTTTTCTGATATCAACCTAATAAATCATTTGACTTATTGACATCCAACTTTATTATTTCTTCCATATTACATACATCATGTATACAACATTCATACATTAAACTTCATATTTATTTAACCATCTTGATTGAAATACTTTACAAACATGGAGGAATTACATAGAAATTGGGGATCTCACATCCTCCGCACCTTAGAAAATTTGGTCCTCCAAATTTGCCTTAGCTTGTCATGTGAATAATTCTGGATATCTTTCCTTCATTAAGCTCTCTAGCTCCCATGTAGCTTCTTCCATCGTATGGTATTGCCAGAGAACTTTCACTAATAAGATCGTCTTAGACCTCAAAACTTTCTCTTTTCTGTCCAAAATCCGAATCGGCTTCTCTACATAGCTCATATCTTCCCTTATCTCTAAGGGTTCATACTCAATGACATGCGACGGATCCGGATTATACTTCCGAAGCATCGATACATGAAACACATTATGTACTCCCGACAGCTCCGGAGGCAATGCCAATCTATAGGCAACATCGCCTACTCGATGTAAGACCTCAAATGGACCGATATAACGAGGACTTAACTTACCTCGTCGGCCAAATCTCATAATCCCTTTGGATGGAGAAACTTTCAGAAATACATAATCTCCAACCATGAACTCAAGTGGCCTCCGTCGAGCATCCGCATAGCTCTTTTATCTACTCTGAGCTGTCTTAAGCCTTTGACAAATCAACTTAACATCTTCGGAGGCTTGCTCGACTAGATCTGGAGCCAATAACTTACGTTCACCCACTTCTCCCCACCCAATCGGCGATCGACACCTTCTTCCATACAAAGCTTCATATAGTGCCATCCCAATGCTTGCATGATAACTATTATTGTATGCAAACTCAGCCAATGGCAGATGATCATCCCAGGAGCCTTTAAAGTCCATAGCACAAGCCCTCAACATATCCTCGAGCGTCTGAATCGTGCGCTCGGACTGTCCATTAGTCTGCGAATGAAAAGCTGTGCTAAAACTCAACTTAGATCCCATGGCTTCTTGAAAATGCTCCCAGAAATGGGAAGTAAACCTAGAATCTCTATCAGAAGTGATGCTCACTGGAACACCGTGTAGTCTTACAACATCTCTTACATACATATCTGCCAAAGCATTGAGTGTATCGGTTGACTTCATAGGCAGGAAGTGAGCTGACTTTGTCAATCTATCGACGATTACCCAAATACCGTCATGATTCCTCTTGGTTCTGGTCAATCCCATAATAAAGTCCATCGTAATGTGTTCCCACTTCCACATAGGTATAGGTAGAGGATGCAGTAATCCCGCTGGCTTTTGGTGCTCTACCTTGACCTATTGACATGTGAGACATTTTGCTACAAAATCAGCTATGTCTCTCTTCATGCCATTCCACCAATACACCTTGCGAAGATTGTGATACATCTTCGTATTTCCTGGGTGCAACGTGTACTTAGTGGCATGTGCTTCAGCCAAAATCAACTTATTCAATTCATCATCATTAAGAACACATATAATAACCTCTAAACCTCAAAATTCCATCACTACTAATATCAAATTCTGAGGTCATACCTGACTGCATCTGATTCATAGCCTCTATGCATCTATCATCTTCCTTTTGAGCACTTCGGATTCTATCCATCAATTCTGGCTCAATCCTCAAACTAGCCATCATTCCAATTTGCTCATAAGGCATAACATTAAGGTTGAGGCTTGCAAACTGTTCGATTAGCTCATATTCTTTTATCATCATATATGACACCATACTTACATGCTTCCGGCTCAGAGCATCCGCCACCACATTAGCTTTCCCCGGATGGTACAAGATCTCACAATCGTAGTCCTTTAGAAGCTCGAGCCATCTTCTTTGTCTCATATTTAACTCTCTTTGAGAGAACAAATATTTCAGACTTTTGTGATCCGTAAAAATCTGAAATTTCTCACCGTATAAGTAATGCCTCCATATCTTCAGGGCAAATAATACTGCAGCTAACTCTAAATCGTGAGTCGGGTAGTTCTTCTCATGATCCTTCAATTGTCTAGAACCATATGCCACTACCTTACCATGCTGCATTAACACACATCCCAAACCTTGCCCTAAGGCATCACTATACACCGCAAATCCACCTGAACCACTAGGGATAGTAAGGATCGGTGCAGTCGTTAGCCTGCGCTTCAACTCTTAGAAGCTACACTCACAGGCTTCATTCCACTCATACTCCACCTCCTTGCGCGACAAGCGCGTCAGTGGAGCAGCTAGCTTCGAGAAACCCTCTACAAATCTTCTATAGTAGCCAGCTAAACCCAAGAAACTCCTAACCTCCGTTACTGTCTTCGGTCTTTCCCATTGAACCAC
This sequence comes from Heritiera fomes, assembly GCA_032173925.1. Classification (NCBI taxonomy): domain Eukaryota; kingdom Viridiplantae; phylum Streptophyta; class Magnoliopsida; order Malvales; family Malvaceae; genus Heritiera; species Heritiera fomes. The sequence goes on along the minus strand of JAPDPM010000001.1, from coordinate 17,066,102 downwards.
CGCTTCAATCTTTGATGGATCAACTGAGACACCATCTTTACTGATCACATGACCTAAAAAGGAGATTTGCTTCAACCAGAAATCGCACTTACTTAGCTTGGCATACAATCCTCTATCTCTGAGGGTCTCTAAAACAATCCTCAAATGCTGCTCATGCTCTTCCCATGACCTCGAGTACACCAAAATGTCATCGATGAAGACAATGACAAACTGGTCTAGGTACTGCTTAAATATATCATTCATCAAGTTCATACAAGCTGCAGGTGCATTGGTTAGACCAAACAGCATCACTAGAAACTCATAGTGACCATACCGTGTCCTGAATGCAGTCTTAGGGATATCTTCATCTCAGATCTTCAACTGGTGATATCCCGATCTCAAGTCTATCTTGGAAAAGACTTGTGCACCCTTTAGCTGATCAAAGTGGTCGTCAATTCTGGGAAGAGGATATTTGTTCTTGATTGTCACCTTATTCAACCATTGGTAGTCGATGCACAACCTCATACTACCGTCCTTCTTTTTGACAAAAAGCACAGGAGCACCCCAAGGGGATACGCTGGGTCGTATGAATCCCTTGTCTAGCAACTCCTGAAGCTGCTTCTTCAGTTCTTCCAATTCTACTAAAGCCATCCGGTAAGGAGCTCTCGAAATGGGCTCAGTCCCCGGCACCAAATCGATCGTAAATTCCACTTCCCTATCCGGAGGAAGTCCTGGAAGATCATCCGGAAATACCTTTGGAAAATCTCGGACTACAGGAATATCGTTGAGTCCGAGACGTTTCTGATCTACGTCCTCCACATAAGCAATAAATCCTTCACATCATCACACATATTATCCATTACTTTCATTTGCACACAATTAAGATCAAACATGCTTTCATATTAATTACTTGCAAAATTTACAACATAGCTATCGGGTGAAGAGAATGTTACACTCTTAGCATAACAGTCTACCATAACATGATTATTAGCTAACCAATCCATACCCAGAATAACATCAAATCCATACATATTCAGTAGGATTATGTCATCCTTAGATTCTCTTTCTCCTACCCATAGCTTACAATTTCTATATATTAACTCTGTCATTTGTGATTCCTTAAAAGGTGTGCTTATTTGCAATAAGTGTCCTAAAGGCTCAAGCTCAACAAGTACTTTCATAGCAATCATAGGAGACATAAATGAATGCGTGGAGCCTGGATCAAAAAATGCCATGACACTTACATCGAAAAGGTAAATCTTACCTTTAATCACTTTGGACGAGGCATCGGCAGACTCTTCGTCGATGGCAAACACTCGTCCGTGGGTCACAGCTTTCTTTCCCTTCTCGGCAGTAGTGGCCTTAGGTTGCGGTTTAGGGGTTTTATCAAATTCATCAGGCATCCTCAGATCTCTCTGAGGGCAATCCCTAATCATGTGTCCTTTCTCCCCACATCTAAAGCAAGCGCCACTTGCTCATCGACATGGCTGTGATCCGTGAAACTTCCCGCATTGCTCACATCTTTGCATCGTACTCTTCGGTGAGCTAGCGGTACTTCCAACTGGATTTCGGGATCGCTCATCACTTATCTTGATCCCGGTAGCTCTAGGAGTTCCTGCATCATTGTCATCATAACCCCAATTTAAATATAATTCCATATAACCATTAGATTAATTTAAAGATTGTCTTTCTATACTTTGCTTACCTATAGAAACTCCTTCTGATTGTCTACTTCTCCGGAATGGATACCTATCACTCGGAGCTTTCTCATCTGACTTCCGCTTCATCAATTCCTTGCCTCTACCTTTAGCTCGGAAGTTAGCATGATGCAGATCATAGTCTTGCTCACACAACTGAGCCTTACGGACAGCTTCTCCATAGGTGGTGATATCCATCGGATACAGTTTAGATCTAATCGGGGACTTCAATCCCTCGATGAACCTATAGATCTTGTGTCCTTCATCTCTGAGAACCTCTGGATCAAATCTACTCAAGGTAGTAAACTTTGATTCATATTGGTTTACCGTCATCATACCTTGAGTCAAACTCAAAAACTCAATCTTCAATCTATTCCGATCCGTGCGTGGGATGTACTGCTCATTGAAAGCTTCCATAAATCGATCCCACGTAACCTCATCATATCGAGCCTCTAACACGGTCCGAGTGGCTTGCCACCAATGCTCAGCATCATCCACTAATAGGTAGGTAGCCAATCCTACTTTCTCCCTTTCAGAACAGGGCATGTATTCAAAAGACTTTAGGACCGCTTTCATCCAGTTCTCTGCCGTCAACAGATCTCTTTCCCCCTTAAACTTCGGCGGATCCAACTTCTTGAATTCTTTTATTAGGGCCACACTGCAATAGGCTCTAGGATCCCACCTTTCCGTAGTTGGGGCTGGTGGAGTTACTTCTGTAGGAGGAATAGCAGGTGTAGCTGCTTGGGTATTTGTGGCCACATTAAGAAAGTTAGACATAAACTGTGTAAACATTGTGGCCATGTTCTCCATATGCTTTTCCATTTTAGCTAGCCTTGTATTCGGGCTGTGGGGTGGAGATGAATGAGGAGACGGAACTGGGGGCTGTTCTTCACGACCCCGTCCTCTTCCTCTTCTTGTACCTCTCCTTTGTGAGCTCATGCTGTAAATATAATCATCATTGAGCTCTTTAGTATAACCATAAATAGTCATACCAGGCATTTGTATTCAGATAAGTACAGTACAATTGGGGGATATACTCCATTTCTAGCTTCTTGACACTGACAAATCTCAATCTAAACTGCTCTGATACCACTCTGTGACGTCCCCGTCACTTCATCTTATCACTTATCTTTTTCCTTCTTTGTTTAGATTTAGTTCATCAGTGTCATCCATCTTTTCATACATTAGCTAATTATCTAATAGCTCATAAAATTTTGTTCAATATCCATAAGCATAAAATGATATATATAAATATCATTCCATTTCCACAAGATCTCATACATTATCTTATCTTACATCCCCGACATCTTATATACATAAATTTCTACTTGTACTGTACTGTAGCTGAATTACAATTTACTATATACATGAACATATAAGTATACCTTCTATGCTAACTGGGAAGCGTATCGAGAAGGTACACCTTGATTCTTCAAAAACAAGCTCCTCTAGTCAGAGCGGGTTCACTTCAGGTAGTCTGTAAGAAAAATGGTTGTAAAAGGGTGAGTTTACGCTCAGTAAGAAAAGTATGTAAAAGAGCGTACTATGCCTCTATATGCATTTTTCCTACTTGGCTCTATAATGTCATGTAAAGCATGATAAAGCATGCATTATAAACATCTTTCATGCATTGTTTGCAACCATGCATATTTATTTCAAATGACATGGTAATCATACCTTGAATGCTTCTTTTAAAACATAGCATACATATAAAACATGCATTACATATTTCTTCTTCTTATACTTTCTTTAAAACATCATACTTCGTACATATTTTAAAACATACATCATATGCTTCTTCATACATACATCTTGGACTTTGAAATAGATGGAGACTATGTACAGTATTTAAGCGCTTGCATCGTCATATAAACCATTCATTCCCATTTATATGACTCTAATCATGCATTGGTACAGTAGTGCACTTCGTATAGGTCAGGGATTCTCTCCTGCCTTTATATTTCCACAGTGAACACTAGTCAGGTGTCACATGTGGGATTGAGGACCGGACTAGGGTTCCTCGCTCAACATACATATTACTGAGGACTTGATCAGAGTCTCTTAGCCATCAGAAATGCATAATCATTACGCAGATCATAGTCTCAAAACATTTATAATATACTTTTTCAGAAAACACTTTTGTGTTTAAACCAAATAAACTTTGAAAGCTATTTTCATACATGGCAGTCGACTGGTCTTATAGGGCAGTCGGCTGCTACTTCATAACTTCTTTTATCGAAATTAATTTCATTTAAAATTCCGATATTTTTATCTTTGAAAATACATGAGGGCAGTCGACTGGTTCATATAGCAGTCGACTAGTTTTTCAAACAGAATGCTTCTGGAAAATTAACAGTCGACTGGTTCTATAGGCAGTCGACTGGTTTTGAAACAGAATGCATTTTGCCAAATAGCAGTCGACTGGTTTGAAACAGAATGCTTCTGGGTAAATAGCAGTCGACTGGCTTACATAGCAGTCGACTGGTTTGCATCGGTTTTCGAAAAACGACGTTTTGGTTGTCTCTAGACAGTCGACTTCCCTTTTAAGGCAGTCGGCTGCCCCTAGCCTAATTGGTACTAGGAAACAAGTCCGAAAATGCATCTTTTCCTGCACAAAATCAACTAGTGTTTCTCTCCAAAATATGTAAAAACATCATAAAACATGCGGACATAGCCGCCTTACGTCCGTTACATAAATTCCTTACCTCGATTTCTTCGAGAACGCGAAATCACTTAGCGCGTCAACCCTAGCTTTCACTCCTTCAAATCTGAAATCATCATACCACATCAAACCTTAAATTAAACTACATACACATACCATATCAACTCAGTACAACTCGAATCCATTAACGAAATTGACTAAATCATTTTCTTCTCTTACCTTTACTAGAGACCAGAATTTCAGATGTTAAGATCTTCTCCAATACTTGGATTCAACCTATCAAACTTTAGATATCACCTAGTCTAACGACAAGGATTATTTTTCGTTCTACGAACTTAGTGAATTGGTGGAAGAGTGAGGGGGTTTGTCAAGGAACTTAGAATGGAAACTTGAAAGCTTGGAGATGGCACGAGAGGGAGAGCTGGGAAGAGAAGCTGACGTTGGGTGATGGCCGGTGGGGGTGATAAGTCATGCACTTGCATTAATTGCATGCTCATCCCTTTAGTTCATCTCAGCCTTTGACCCTTCCCTTTACTCTTGACCATTTGACCCATTAAATCCCTCTTTTCCTTCTTCCATTCATGCATAAGCCACATGTGTTTAATTAACCAAATCAAAATCTGATTTTGTTTCTTGTCTCATACTCTTAATATTTTTCTGATATCAACCTAATAAATCATTTGACTTATTGACATCCAACTTTATTATTTCTTCCATATTACATACATCATGTATACATCATTCATACATTAAACTTCATATTTATTTAACCATCTTGATTGAAATACTTTACAAACATGGAGGAATTACATAGAAATTGGGGATCTCACAGTTACTCCCTTATGATCATGCAACTATTCAGTCAAGTGATTATGGCTACGAGACTCTATCCAAGTCCGTAGCATCTACAGTACGCAACTGACTAGTGAGCATTGTAGATTCTTTTCACAATGGCTATTGTAGTGTTAAATAGGAATGGCTTAGGGATAGATATCTTGCCCATACACGAGTATGCTACTTCATATAGTGATATTGGCATGTAATTCTTGGATGCTAGCTTTCTCCAATAAGTGATTTAAAGTTGAATTGATTATTGAATTGATTTGGTTTTAAATTGAAAGGTTAGTTTTAATAATTGTTTTAATTGAATTTGAAAAACTAATGATTGAATGACAGTGTTTAAATAAATGTTTTACATGATATAAGCGCATTTAATTCATTGCAAATGATTTTAAATAAATGTTTTATTTGCATGTAGTGGCATAGAACCACTCTTTTATATGCTTATTTAAATATATTTTGTGAAAATCACATCATTTTCTGGATTTTAATTGAAAAAGTTGCATTGATTTTGTATTATCATGTAGATATATATGTATATATATAGGGTTCCTGCATATAGTTAACATGATATTTTTCTTTCATATATGTTTCTTATAGGGCTTCCCAAAGCTCACCCCTCTTACTCACCATCTCAGATCGCTCATTGATACAAGAGGTAACCGTTGCTGTAAGGTTGAACGAAGAAATTTCTAGAAGTCTAAGCGTTCGAGTAAACAGGTATATGTTAAGTGTCAAGCTTTTATGCGCAGTAATTATATCTATAGACCGAGATGTAAATCGTATAGCATAAGGTCAAGAATGTCTAAGAACTAGTTTGAATGTATTTGTACTAAGTTGATATTAATAAAAGTATAAATTTCCATATTGTGGTTTATACTCTGATTTCATATTTAACATTTGTGGATAAATTATTCTAATAGTATAAGGATTAATTGATATCGAAAGTTATAGAGTGAATTGACATTGACACCGAATACAAATCATATAATTATAATTGATTGAATATGACTAAGTGTTTCAAAACGAAAAAATTGGTTTGAAAATTTATGTTTTCGGACGTGACAATATAGAACTAGGTCATTCTAATCACCTATTTGGTGCAAGGCTTAATTGATTGTTTATAGAACTTGATCGTTCTAATTATTTACTTGATTTAGAGCTTGATTTTTATAGAACATGATTGTTTTAATCATCTACTGGGTGCAAGGCTTGATTTTATAGAACTTGATCGTTTTAATCACTTACTTAATGTAGAGCTTGATTTTTCTAATCTCATATTCCAATAGTAGTACAATAGCATATACTAATAAAAATAGCAAAAAAAAGAAAAGAATTTGTTCCACTAGTTCCAAAATTTTGCACCAAACTAACATTGCTATCCCTTGCAAGCAAGATTTATCACTCAATTCCACAAAAGACATATTGCAAACATAAAAAATGATCTAGACAAAAGCAGGCAATTGAATCCTCCACCTGCAATTTAACAAGTATGATTTCTTATGAGAATTAATATGAACAAAATTAACAATAAAATCATTACACCCATTATTAATAAAAAGAATCTCAAATAAAATCTTCAATAAAATCAAAGTAAAATGAAATAAGGGTTTTTATATACCATATATACCAAGAAATCATTGAAAGCTAAGTACTTACCTGGTTCACTAAAGAGACTATGAATTTCCTACTTAGAGCAAATGTAAAGAAACAAAAATTAAAGCATGAAAATCAATAAATTAATTCAAAAAAATTAATGTTTTACCCATGAAAAATTCTTCAATTCAATATTAGACTCCCAAAAACTGTTTTTGATCACTAAAAAATGAAAACCCCATGATGAAGATGATAAAATTAAAAAAAAACCAAAAACATAAAAATTAAAAGAAAACTACCATTCCATAAATCTTTGTAAAAAATTCAATCAGTTTATTTTAGACATTAAAATTCACCAAAAAAAGAAAAAACAACAACAACTTTAGATTGAGAAAAAACCAAAAAAATTGGAAAGGAGATTGGGTAAGAATAAATTAGTAAGAATTATTATTCACTTAATGGTGCTTGGAGTGGTGTGCAGTTTAGGAATGGGAGCTGGGTTAGGTAAAGGGCTGATGGGAATGATTCTCTTGTTTTTTCCGCCACTCTTATTTTTATTCTCTTTCTAATGCCTAGCGCCTTACCAAACTTACCAAGGTAAACACAATCCCACAAAATAACAAAAAAAAGGAACCATCAACTATCAAGTGGTTGAAAGAAGTGAAAATAAAGTTTTTCTCCAAGCATTGGATAGAGTTTGAATCCTGAAATCTTTATTGTTGGGAGGGCTTTACCGTTTACCACTCCCGATTCAAACATAATAAATCTCAAATCATAAAACGAAGGAGAATATCTGTACTTACATAAAAAAAAAAAAGAACTATCAATGTTTGGTTTAATAGTTGTTAATATTTTTAAAATGAATTAAGCTCAAGATTCAACTCTCATCTTCCTCTCTTGCATATCCTTAAGAATCAAAAAGAAAGAGAAAAAAAAGAAAAGAACTAAATAACACTAGCTGCTATTCAATTGTAATACAAATCAAAAGGAAAATGATGACGTGGCAAAGGAAATATGACAAATTTATATTTACTATTAAGTATATTTGTCATACACCGGATACTGGATTATTCATACTATTTCCTTACATATTTGGTTGGGTTGTCTATAGTGTCCACACACATTATAGTAATTTACCATGCTTATTTATCCGCATGTTACCCAGAAACTACACATTCAATTATAAAGATTCATATAAACATATACACTATCTCAAACTTATATTCAATATCTTACATTGCTATACATCCCAAGTATGTATATACATACAAACAGTACTATACATAAGCAATTTGAACATATAAAAGTAAATCTGTATACCTAACGGAAATAGAAGAACTGCCTGAGGGATACCAAAAGTCGGAAGTCCTCTTAAGTAGAAATATAAACCCACTGTAGATAATCTGAAAGGAAAATAAGGGGGTGAGCTTACGCCCTGTAAGAAATATATATAAAAGAGTTGATACTGTGCATAACTATATGCAAGTATCTTATAATATGCTCTTTCACATAGAAACCCATGATCACATACCCTTTGGCACGGTATCGGAAAGGATACTATAGTCAATTAAATAACCAGGTTAAGTATAAAAGGATGCTTTAAAGCACCTCACTTGTCCCGGCATCTAATTCCAACTATATGGAGTTTTTTTTTAAAACATTCAAAAATAGTTTCCCCTAAACAGTTCACAAATCATTTTGATAACTAGCTTCAAAACACTCCGTAAACAGTATAATAATCATTTTCAGTAAACAGTACAGAGATCAGAAAACATATCTTACATATACATCGAAAACAAAAGTAAATGAAGTTTGGGAGTGCCTAGATTAGCCAGGGATTTATCACCCCACTAAAACAGTATAGTGGAGACTAGGCATCACCCAATAGACTCATCCAATGTAAATATCCCAGCAGTAAATGACTTATGGCCATAGTAAACAAATTCCATAGTGTACACTAGCTAGGTGCATCTGTAGGCGCTGAAGACGTGGCTAAGGTCAAACAACAACAGTTGACACATACAGAGGGCATGTACCTATAGGTAGTTGTGAGGCAACAGTCTCAAAATAGTTCATAAATCATTTCAAAATTGTTTACAGATATCAATTTTGTAAATCATATCTTTAGTCAGTCCATAAAGCATTAAAATTTAGAAATCATTATACTTGAAGTATAAAAATTCACCAAATATTCTCAGTTCCAGAACTAATGTTCAAAATATTTTATATGTGTATAATAGTAATATAGAAAATAAGTGTACCATGAAAAGTGTAAAAATTATTAAAAATCCTTTTGAAAACCGAGTTACAAATTTTGCATGCACTTAAGACCTTTAGAAATTCTCAACCTAAATCATATTTTCATTTCATTTCTATTTTCAAACTAATGCCAAATGATGATTTTAGAGGTTTAGATTCATGTTAGAAAATTTTGACAGTATAACGGCACTACCTATTCTAACCTCCTTGCACGAAAATATAGTTTATAATCCACAATTTTAGTTTCACAATCTCAACCAAATAATGAAATCCAATCTCACAAAATCCATTTTTATCATTCCACATGCAACATAGTATCCCTACGTCTCTTACATATATCCCTTACCACTCAGATTCCCATAGTGTTACTCGATAGCACTAGTATTGATTTTTGACTTCCAAGCTGCAAAATACCATACCATCACTGTCATTTCTTCACAATTCAGTTATAAAGAGTAATTAGCTCCTTAAATCTACTACATTGTCTACAACAGTTACAATTTTAGTCTGATTTTCATCAGTGTTAAGACTGCTACTTTTATCAAAACACCTTCGTTTTCAGTTTTGATTTCGCCTACAGTCTTGTAATGATTTATACATTATTCTAGGACTCAAGACACATTAAATTGAGCATGGTTTCAATCTCCCCTTCTCTTGGCTGAAATGCACTCTCTCTCCTACGCTTTTCATTTCTTCAATTTAAGCCTATAATTCATGTTCTACACTTGTTCTACATTGATTCTACATCATTTTCTCATTAAACGACACCATATTCATACACACTCATGCTTGGCCAAAACCCTAAGAGAGAGAATTGCATGGTTTTAATTCAATTTAAGCTCAAATACATGCTTAAACACCTTAAACCCATGACTAGAAATCATAAAACCATAAAAACATAAGCTTTCTCTCTCCACCATACCTTGGCCAAATCTCAAAGGGGACCCAACACTATGCAAATGGCCACTTTAAGGCTTGATTTTGGTACTATGTTGTAGAGCACTGAAAACTGGACAGGTTTGGTGAAGACAGTTTTTGGTTTTGATGAGTTTTTACTACGTTTTTAAGGGTGTCTCTCTCTTCTTAAGCTTTCAACAATGGATGAGTGAGAAAGTGAGGGTGGTGGCTTGCCAAAGATGAAGAAATGTATAGAAAATGCTATTTTTAAATTATCTTTTAGGGCAAATTATGAAAATGCCCTTATACTTACCAAAAATTTTAATTTTACCCTTCGTCATTTGACTTTATTTTAAACAGTCAGTCTAACCTTCAAAATATTTCATTCAATCATAAAACACATCTATTTAACATGTTCTAATCATCGGTTAAGCTTTTGTTGGGGTTTGAGTGATAAAATGGGTAAAATTACCAAAATACTCCTAAACGTTGAATCACGTAATTTTTTACTTTTTTACGTGATTCAATCTATCAATTAGCATGGCATAAAACTTTATCACATAAGAATTTACCTATGACTGTCAGTTGATCAAAAGTCAACTCAATTTGATTGTTATTTACAAAAATTCCATCGGTCTGTGGACTTAACCGTAATTTTTGAAATTGTTGCACGCTTTTCGAAACATGCATAAAGAAATGAGTTTAAAGTGAAGATTCTTACCATCACAATATTTGAGTCTGAATATCAAGTCCGCCAAGTTTCACTTCCATCGGGACACTAGAAGACTAATAGGTCCTACCATCAGGTTCCCTTTCATACCTACAAGGTAAATAACATTTGTATAGTTATGAGATATTCTAATATCCCTAACTTTGTGAATAGTAAATTAACAGTAATAGGAAGTATAGATCTCACAATATTGATTAATGGGAAAAAGTAATTTGACACAAAAAAAAAGGAAATAGTATGGATTAGAGTTTAGCAAAAACTGAAAAATATATTTCATGTTTGACAAGTCGACATGAATTGTGACAAGATAAAATAACTTTTTTTAAAGATTTATAGAACTAAAGTTAAAAACTTTTATAAACAATTAAAACCTTGGTAGGAAGTATGAAAAAAAAAAACCTTGGTTTGAGGTATTAATTAAAAGATGAAAAAAAAAAGAAATTTACATGTACAATTAATTATATATGCTATATATATAGGATTTATATATGATGCATTGACAGCATATAGTTTTTATACATTGTCAATGTACCAAAAGTTGACATCTCATCAATTAGTCTTCATCAACAAATTAAAAAAATTATTTATATTTACTTTTAAGGACTTGCATATTTTTTAATTTATCAATTGATGAGATGTCAATTTCTGATGTATTAATAATGTATAAAACTATATACTATTAGTACATATATATATATATATATTTATTTGGCGGTAGTCAGTTAAAAAGAAGGTCATACCGTGATGTTAGACAATTCAAACTTATAGTTTCTACCATATGATCAAATGAGAGAAAGCGGAGAGCAAAATTCCTAAAAAAAAATATATATTTTTCTATTATTACGTAATCAGTTCCTTATATTGAAAATGATTATTTTCATAAGATGAAGTTTTTTGTTTGTCTTTTTATAAATCTTAGTCTCTTAGAAGAGAAATTAATAATTGAAACCGGTAAGAAATGGTCTTCAATGCATGTTTTATATTTGTATTGGCTAAAATAAATGCTGAAATGTACATAATAAATCGAGGTGATGGTGATGGTAATGGCGTCTCTCTCCCCGTCCACCTCCCAATCCTTCTCCGTTTTTGTCAGTAACATTCCACCAAATATCCATTGGAGATGGCTTAAACAAATCTTTTAACACCATGGAAATGTTACGAATGTTTATATCCCGCAGAAGAGAAGCAGATCAGGAAGAAAGTTTGAATTTGTCAGATTCTCAAGCTGGAATGGTGCCCAGAATGCTGTAGAGAAACTAAATGGGGCGTGGTTCTTAGACTACAGACTGGATGTTGATTTTGCCAGAGTTAAGGTAAGTTCAGCCATATGGAAAAAAGTCGAAGATCAGAAACAGAGGCACACGCCTGATCCCCTCTCCAAAGGTACCTCTTCTACAAATGACGGAACAGAGAGTGACAAGCTAAATGTAGTCGAGATAGAGCAGACCGACGTGCAAGACATAAAATGGCTTGAAACATCTGTGGTAGCTTCGATAAAAAAATCCCTTAGAACTTCACGTCCTTAAACAATGTATGTTCGTGGAAGGTTTTTCCCATTTCTCATTTACAGAGATGGGTGGCAGCTGGTTCTTAATTTGTTTCGAAAATAAGGAAAAAATGATGAGTCTGATTGCTGATAAAAACAAATGGACTGATAAATGGTTTAACTGGATTAAACCTTGGTCCAAGGAACTCATCAGTGACAAGAAAATCTTATGGATTAGAGTTGGCAATCTACCTCTGCATGGATGGAACGAAAAGGTGTTCAAAAAGATTGGTGATTATTGTGGTAAGTTCATCCTAGCTGATGATAGCTCCTGTAAAAAACAAAAACTGAATTTTGCTAGAATTCTCATTATTGCAAACAAAAACCAGTTTCTGGTGAAGTCAGTTATGCTCAAGGTTAATGGAGAAGAATTTGAGGTAACTTTAAGAGCAGAAGACAGCCTTGAATTTGAATGGAACCATCTTTCATCCACCTTCCAAGGAGGAAGCTCAAATCCCACGACCCCTGTGCAATTTCAGGCAACAGCAATGAGTCAGTCAGAAAACGGTGGAGAAGAAGAAGGCTACGATTTGCCGGCCGAAGAAGAAATCACCAGAAGATATCAAAGTAATAATGAGCTAGCCTTGGAAAATGAGAAGTATACTGCTTCCGAGGTTGAATGTCAGGAAGTGTACGATATTGAGAGCGGCATTTTGAATCGAGAAAATGAAATGGGAGGGAAATTAGAAACTAATGTTGCTGATGAGATGTTGATAGCAGAAGCTGCAGTGATCGAAGATATAATGTTGGACTTAGCACCGGAAGACCCAATACAGCTGTATGGCTCTAATCCACATTCTGACCCAGAACCGCCAATGGTAGATAATGAGGCCCTGAGTTTGGTCAAGTATAACAGCCCAGATATCACCTAGCCCGTGGATGAACTAGTTCAAATAATAGAAGTAAACGAGGAAGATAATGAAGCCATAGCCGATGAACCTCGTGAAGTTAGTGACGATGCAATACGAAATACCAAAAGAAATAAGAGATTCATCTCTGTTTCTTCCCTCCAGTTTGAGGAATCCATATCTGGAAAGAAGAAGCCTGCCTCAAGAAAGGGAAAGGGTAAAAAGAATAACAAAAAAACAAATTTTTCTAAGAAAAAGGAGACCAATCTACTGGGGTACTACTCTGAATCTTCCAACTTTGTTGATGATGAAATCACAGATGAAGATATAAAGAACAGAAACAGAATGCTTAGAAAGGAAGCACAGGCTACTTTGGAGGTGGCGAAACTATTAGGACTCCCTACAATAGCAAATGAGGAAGACATCATCAAAAGTCTTATGGAGGCCGAAATAGAAGAAATGGCGAGAAGCATTTGTCGTGAATAGCCGATGAATGATTTGTGAAGAAAAGTTGTTTCTTGGGGTAATCAAATATGGTATTGAAGAATGAAAAATTCTATGAGATTTTGAGTTTTTTGGATTCTGTATTCCTGGTAAGGCAAGTTGATGTAATTCGTTAATGATCAAATTCTCGTTCTTTGAGTTTTTGTTACTGTTTTCCTGGCAAGGCAAACAAAGGTCAGTTTTAGGGGGTTGTCTCTGTTTTGTTTACTTTCCTGGTAATCAGAGGATAATAGATATCAGCTACAGCAGGGTTAAGATCCAACAGAGGATTTAATGATGGTTGTTTCGAAAGGAAAGGTCCACTCTCGATAAAGGTAGGAAAACCTCAAGTGAAGTGGTCAACGGAATCTAATGTGAATTTTGAGTAAACGCATGAATGTAGAGTAACGGTCTGGAGAAAGACGAGGATTGACTTTTGGTGTTGTTTACTTTCCTTACATTATAAGCTCCAGAGATCCAATTATAGTTCTATATTTTGGTGGGCCTATGTATCTTTGACCAAAGACTTTGGCTTTTTAGGAGAAGTATCAATGCATCAACTCAGGGCACTAATCCAGAGCATGGAAGAAATTTTGATTGAAGAAAAAAGGTAGGAAAATGTTATGTGGTCGGAAAGAGGAGACTAAAACGCAAACGCCAAGAAGATTCTTCATCACTAAAGTTAGCATGGACACTGCTATTGGTTTGGCTGTTTGGGTGGAGAAGATTGATCCTGCGTATTTTTGTTGTTTTACGCATGGCCACTCTTCTTTATCTGTTGTTTTTGTTCTCAGTCCATCCTTGTCTCTGTCTGTTGTTTTTGATGCTGAATTTTCAGATTTGAAGATTCCTCTGTAAATTTCTGGGGAGCTCCGATTACAAAACAAAGACCACATGGACACAGTTATGTGTGCTTCTTAGGTGTTTGTTGTAATGCTCCTTTAGAGAAATGCTTTTGCTCCCTTGTTCTCGGGCTGCTTACTGCTTGATGTACTATGTGTTGTCTCAATCTGGTTTTAAGTGCGTGCCAGCCTACTTAATAAAAATCTTTATTTTTAAAAAAAAAAAGTGATGGTGATGGTGCTTGGTTTAATAATGTTTAATTCAATTTAGCTTCCTCTTGACTACCATAGTTCCCAAATGGAATAGATGTTTTCATGGTTGGGCTTTGCCTTTTAGAAAAGCAAATTTTACAAGTGAAAGGCTAAACAAGATAAAATCTTCAGCCTAGTTTGGCACACCAATCAGCATCAATGCGTATGATCCGTGGTATTTTTTTACTAATGATAAAAAAAAAATGTAAGATTACCCTTTCACTTCTGATGTCAATTTTTTTAATTATTTTATTTCAAAATATAAATCTTTAATAGTTATTTTATTCTTTTTAATCTCACTAAAATCAATTTCACTTTTCATCCAAACTAACCCTCTCTAATTAAAGTTGTTTGATGGAATTTAGCATTGAATATTCTATGATTCTTTTGTTTTTTGGTACATTTTATTCAGTGATTCTTTGTGTTCGTTGTTCAAAGTGCTATTTTCTTAATTATAAGGAAAACTTGATCTGACCTGAGCTTATTTTTTTATTTGACTATGTGTTTTTCTTTGAATCCCGATTCAACTTTAGTTGCCGACCTCCTATTCAATTTCGACAACATGAATCATTAATTTATTTATTGTTTTTGCATTTCTTTTTTGTTACGGTTTCTGCATTTATTAATTTGAATTCAGAATTGGGTGCCTGCAGCCAGCCTTACAAACATACAGTCTTAAATATTTGATTATATATGTATAATTTTCATTATTTATAAATATTTGATTATAGTGTTGTTATTTTTTTTTATTTTTTTTAAATCACGAGATGTTCTCATATTACATTAAATGAGATTAATCTCCGCTCACACTGTATAGCTGGCACTGACCAAAAAAAATTTGATCTTGTGAGAATTTAAATACGAGACTTTCAACTATAAATTTTTCTTATTCAAAAACTCAGTGAAATTTTATATCACTGAATTAAGCCTTGAGGTTTTTCTTATTATTATTTAAGAATCGTTGAACGTAGTTTTTATAAATACTATAGTGCTCCATTGGGCCAGTATTTACCCCTAGTGAAAATGGATCTTAAAACTATGGTCCATTTAGTTGATTGATTGAAATGAACAATAAATATAACAATAAATATTATTATTTATGGATAATTATTTTATACACTGTCGATAGAGTTTTTTTATTTCACAAATAGGGTTAAAATAATAATACATGCTTGTTTTATTTATTTTTTATTTTTTAATATTTTATAGAACATATGTCATGATTTTAACATCGCTTGTAACATAAAAAAACTCTATCGACGATATAAAGAATAATTATTCATTTCTTTTATAACCTTTGTGGACATGCATTATTATCTATATAACTTTCATTTCATGTATATAGTTTGTAGTTGGCTTTCATTTCATATGTCCAGCGCTCTGGTAATGAGGCTGCTAATACCGTAAAAAAAAAAAAAGGCTGCTAATGCGGTCGAGCGTTTTGCAACTTGCTATAATAAAGCTATGTACTGGGAGAAAGAACATCTCTTTATGCTAAATAAAGTCTTGGCTTTAGATGTATTACTCATAATTGAATAAAAATAATTATTACTCAAAAAAATAAAAATAATTATTACTCAAAAAAAAAAACCTTTCATTTCGTGTATAGATTGCAGTTATTATAATAATTTTTCTTCATATTAAAGTATTCAAGTGGTACAATTTGATTTTTTTTTTTGGTGAGGTTCTATGTCATTGAATTCATTAAATCTTTTGTGAAAAGTCTTTAATTTATTTTGATCTTATCTAAATTTATATATCTTAATTTTGTTTTTATTTTATTCTTATTTCTTTAGTTAATTCTTCCAATCTTTCTAATTTTATTTATTTATTATTTATTATTTTAATTTTTAGGAAACAAACTTTAACTATTAATTATTGAAATTTTCCTTTAAATCTTCAATCGTTCTGAACAGATTTAGGAAAAATTTCTCATCTAAAAATTTTCAAATGTCAATCATGGTAACTTTAATTTTGAAAACTCATCTTTGGAATAATTTTCATTTATTCTTTAACTTATTATTAACTTATTAATTTTATTATTATTATGAAAAGTTGCAACAATTTTCTAAAAGTTGTAAATATATATAATTTTTTTTATTTTAAGTATTACAAAAAAAACACAAACTTATTAGAAGATGCATTCTAAATGTTGAATGAGATACATACATACACTTCTTATTGAAGTAAACACTCAACTAATGTATATTCTTTTAAAATAGAAACAAATTGTGCCTCCGAAGATATATAGCCGAGTAAAAAAATATCTAGTTATTAGTATACCTGTTTATTTATTAGGATAGGGTTGGAACTTATTAAAAGTTTACTGACTAAATTTAGTAAATACATATTTAGTTTCTAGTTGGCATTTAGAAACAGGTATTCAGAAACTCCGCAGTCAGGGCAACAATGTCTGCTCCTACTCATATGAATAATGTAATGAGAAAGGAAAATGTTGCTGACCCTACTTTAATAGCCTTATTATTTCTTTTTTAAGATAAAAATTATTGATTTAAATAGTAAAGAATATTAGTGTAAAGTCAAATAATGGAATGGCTGGAAAACAAGAAATTTATATATTTTAGAATTTAGATGATGTCTTCTAATCCTACCCCTAACAAGGTTTTCCAATTAATTTTGCAAAAGAAGAGTTGGAACTGGATCCTTTCGTTTATCTAAAAATGTCATAATATTTTGTATTTCCTGAAATGTTGTACAAAATATTAAGTAATCGTTGTCATATAATCACAAAATTTCTCAAACTTATGCAAATATAACGTTTCAGAAATTAAATATTTTTTAGAAGTTGTAATTTCATTTATTCCATATGACCTCAAGTTAATTCAATTTTGCTATCATACAACAGCAAAACATTAATTTGAGAAGAAATATAAGATCTCATACGTTATTCTTGATTTCATATGATGTCAATACAAAAACTTAGAGCTAATTTGGATGAGCAATGAGATTAGTTTCGGTAAAATTAAAAAAAATAAAATGATCATTAAATATTTATATTTTAAAATAAAATAATTAAAAAAAAATTAAAATTAAGGACGAAAAGATAATTTTTTTCTCTCTTCCAATTTTTGTTTTTAGTTAAAAGGCCACCGATCACACTGTACTGTGCTGATTGGCGTCTCAAACCAGCCCTTACTTCTTTTTTTTTGTCTCTTTCTTTAAAATGAAGAGAAACTTTGAGATATATTTCGTCTTTTTCCTTGGAAAAAAGGGCAAAAGAATTTGTTTTTGTCAATTAATTAATTTGTTTGAATATTGAAGCCAACTGGCATTTGTTTTGGCAGATAAGATAGACTGGCAGCCACAAATCAATTAATAATAACATCATGACTAGCTGCACTTTGTTTATAAAAATGCATAACTGCAGCCAATTTGTTTTATCTCTCTTGAAATCAAACTCAATTGCAAAGTCTAACTTTACTCTTCCAAAGTCTTTGTCTCCAAAAATGCAGAAGAGCAACTCCCAAATCATAACATCCAAAGGTAATAACTCTCCTTTTGTTCATCTATATTTCACATGTTTATTAAATTATGTATGCTTTTATTGTCCAAACTAAGATTGGAATTTAATTAGTTGATTTGATGTGATCTTCTCTCAATTGAAATAACGTGGCAGCCATAGTATGTTGGGGAAAGGACGAACCATTGAAGGTGGAAGAGATACAAGTTGAACCACCAAAAGCATCTGAAATTCGAGTTAAAATGCTTTATGCTAGTGTTTGTCACGCTGATATATTGTTTGCGAACGGATTCCCAATTGTTAGTACTCCTCTTCATCATCATCATCATCATCATCATCTTTTCTATTGATTAGTTTTCACAGATTTTATCATTATAGCTTTGTCGAATAGACATACTTCTTAATAATTTTGTCCATGATCCTTTCAGCCTTCTTTTCCTCGAGTTATGGGGCATGAAGGTGTCGGGTAAGTCTTTAATTTCTAACACATTTGTTCATATTTCGGCCTTCTTTTAGCACATCTTTGAAATGATTATTGCAGCGTGGTGGAGAGCATTGGAGAGAACGTGACAGAAGTGGAAGAAGGAGACCTTGTGATTCCGACCTATGTTGCAGAGTGTAAAACATGTGAGTATTGTCTGTCTGACAAGACCAATTTATGTCTAAAATACCCCTTGAGCTACAATGGGTTAATGCTTGATGGCACTTCAAGAATGTCCATCGGAGGCCAAGCTGCTTACCATGCAGTTTCCTGCTCTACATGGTCTGAATACATGGTCATCAATGTCAACTTTGCTCTCAAGATTGACCCCAGAACTCCACTTCCGGATGCTAGCTTCCTCTCATGTGGATTCACAACAGGATATGGGGCAGCCTGGAAGGAAGCCAAGGTTGAAAAGGGCTCATCTGTGGCTGTTTTTGGCCTTGGAGCTGTTGGTTTGGGGGTAGCTAGTTTCAAACTTTACCCTTTTACTCATCCCTTCTTTGTCTTTTTTCTTTATTTTTTAATCATAGTACCGAAAACAGGCTGTCAAGGGAGCCAAAAGTCAAGGTGCGAGTAAAATAATCGGCATAGACAAGAACCCAAGAAAAGAAGCGAAGGGACGAGCTTTTGGAATGACAGATTTCATAAATCCAGATGAATTATTTGATAAATCCATTGCTGAATTAGTCCGAGATTTAACAGGTGGAAGGGGAGTGAACTATAGCATTGAGTGCACTGGAGTTCCAGCCCTCATTAATCAAGCTATTGAAGCCACAAAACTGGTATATATATCTATCATACATGACTAAGTTAAGATATGACAAAACCTTTTTTGTAAGTTATTGATTTGGTTTGTGATGGTCAGGGAGTAGGAAAAATCATACAGATTGGAACAGGAGAACATGTAAGTGTAGACATAAACTTCTTAGGCCTTATCGTTGGTAGAACTTTGAAGGGGTCAATTTTTGGAGGGCTTAAAGGCAAATCTGACCTTCCAATCATATATGAGAAATGTAGAGATGGGGTGAGTGTATCTTATCCACCAATTAATTGATGTTTTCCAGATCGACAATCGTAAAATCAAAGTGGAATTGCTTAAACAATTGTTTTCTGTTTGATCTTCACAGGAAATCCAACTTGATGAACTTTTGACTCATGAAATTCAGCTGGAAGATGGAGCGAAAGTATTCGAGTTGTTCAAGCAACCAAATTGTGTCAAGGTTTTGATCAAGATTTGATTGATATAAGTGACAAATATGCCGATAATTAGAACATAAACAAAGTATTGACATTCAAAAAATAGAAGTTGCAATGTCAATTCTCTCCCCTTTTTTTTTGGGCAAATCATTTCTCTTAGAATTGTTACTTATAATATGTGTCACATCAATCATGTTTAGAGTTGTTGTTTGAATTTTATGCAATAAAATTATAGAGGAATGGTAAGGGCAGTTGCGTCTACCATACTCCTTCAACACTTGGTTTTTTTAGCAAGTCACGTCAATTTATTTTTTTAACTTAAAACTTGCAACTAAATGTCATAACGTCTAGGTCCGTGAACCTAACTGCTAGACTTTAAAATTCTAGGAGTCGCCACCAACCATTCAATCCTAGGTGTGATTGGTCACCTATTCTTGTCTAAAGATAAGGCTTGGTCTACGTTCAAAGATTCTAAGGTTCGGGAGTACGGTTACGTGTGAGGAAGGATTAGCACCCCCACAACGCCCATCTTAAGATGGTACCAAATAGTCTAAAGTTATCTTAATTTTGCCTATATGTTTGCTTTAATTTCGATATGATTAAATATTGAAAAATCTTTTAAGTCTCCTCCATCACGCTGGTTGGACAACTTAGAAATTCTTCTTACCTCAAGAGCATTCAAGTAGGACCAAACGCCTTTCTTGAAGAGGCTCCGTCGTCGGATAATTTAAATACATTATGAAATACCTATTTTCGACTCCTATCCCAATTTATAAAAAAGGTATTAATTGTTTTTCTATTTTTAATCCTATAATTATTTTTATTTTACTTTTTATAACTTAAATAAATATGAACTATTTAATATTGAAAATTTCCTCTAGACCTTCCATCAAACTGGTCAGACCTTGGAAGAAATCTCCTCACCTAGGAATTTTAAAGAAAACTACTCAATTGCAATTCCCTTTTAAATTCCATCATCAGAATAATCCACATTTATCCAAGTTGTTTATTATTGTTTAATTTTATTTTAATTTTTCAATCGCATTTTTATCTTATTTTTATTCTATTCTTTTAATTATTTTAATTTGAATTTATTAATTTTAATTTTATTTTATTTTTATGATGAATTATTAAATATTGGAAATATCCTCTCAAATCTTCCATCAAGCTGGTGAGACTTAAGAGGACTCTCCTCACCTCAAAATATCTAAAAGTACTACTCAAGCGCAGTCCCTTTAAAATTCCATCGTCGGAATAAATCATGTCCACCTTTAATATTTTTCATCTTGTCATTATTTTATTATTTTAAATTTGTGTTTTGTATTTATATTTATATATTTTTTATTACAATTTTCTGAGACCTTACCCGATAGATCGAGCATACAACATTAATTAAATCCAAATTACTCATGCAAATCATACAAGTTAATTATATCAGTCATTAACATGCAAAATTAGTATTCTATAAATAATTTATTTAATCAAGTTACCATACAAAGTCATATTAATTAAATTTTATTATTAAATCAAATTATTGAATTATACAAATTAAACTATTAATTCAAACATATTATCAAATCATTAACATATTATTTAAATCATAAAATTGGTTAAAGTGGAGAAGAAATTATTGACATACCTTGTTCCACGTGCCTTTCTTTTTTTCAATCTTTCTTTCTTTACTTTGTCACGTTATTCTTGTAACAACTCTTTCTTTCTTTTCCTCTTGTAGTTGGCAGCAACAAGGTTAGACAGGATCTGCGTGTGGCAAGCGTAGTAGCAAGGAGCAGTTCTTCAATCTTGTTTCCTCGGTCCTAACAAGAAGCCTGCGGTAGTCAAAGCTGGCTTGTGGTGTGATGTGGCGAAGGTGGTGCAGCAAAAATCTAGTGGTGGCGTGATAAGAGGAGCTGCTAAACGTGGGTTGATGTGAACTTGCTGGTGAAAGGAAACACATGGCAGGTGATGAAACAGTGCAACGATGGTGTGGCTTGATGCTCGATGGTGACGATGATGGAGACAGAGATCGGCAATGGCAGCTTGAAGGTGCTATGAAGATGGTTGATGGTAAGGTTCAAGAATGGGTTTTATATTGAAGACACAAGATTGGGTTTTCTTTTCTTCTCTCCCTTGTGAGTAACACAGGACCCTTTTTTATAATGACTTAGTTAGACTCCTATTAAACTTAGGTTAGACTAATATTTATCTTATTTTTCTATTTATCCTAATTATCTATCAAATCCCTATTCTAATTTAACTCAACTAGTCTAAATTTTAATTAATTAATTAATAAATCCTAATTTAAATAATTATCCTAAAAATCTAATTATTTAATCCTAAAATCAATTTTATTTTCTTTTCTTGTCTCTCCTCCTCTTTTTTTTTAAATTCCTAAATCCTATTTTAATTTCCTAATAAATGTTAATTCTAAATCTAAAAATTCTAATTTAATTCTAGCCTAATTCTAAATTGTTAAATTAAAATACAATATCACCTAACCCAATTAATTATTTACAAATTAAGATCCTGGACAAAATAGGCTGTTTACAGTTGCCCCTCTTTGTGCATTTGCTGTGAAACAGTAATTGCACAAAGACACAGACACCTATTTTGTCTGACTTCTTTGTTTTTTTTTTAATTTTTAATTTTTTCAAAAAGCTCCCTCTAAACAAAAAGGCAGTCAAACTTTAAAATCTTGTCTAAAAGGCTCCCCCTAAACAAAAAGGCAGTCAAACTTTAAAATCTTGTCCAAAATGCTCCCCCTAAACAGGCAGGCAGTCAAACTTTAAAACCTTGTCCAAAATGCTCCTCCTAAACAGGCAGGCAGTCAAACTTTAAAATCTTGTCTTAAAAGCTCCTCCTAAACAGGTAGGCAGTCAAACTTTAAAATCTTGTCTTAAAAGCTCCTCCTAAACAGGCAAGCAGTCAAACTTTAAAATCTTATCCAAAAAGCTCCCCCTAAACAGGCAGGTAGTCAAACTTTAAAATCTTGTCCAAAAGCTCCTCCTAAATAGGCAGGCAGTCAAACTTTAAAATCTTGTCCAAAAGCTCCCCCTAAACAGGCAGGCAGTCAAACTTTAAAATCTTGTCAAAAATTTGGAGGAATCATGCCCGAAGGTCTTATAGATTGTACTCAAGGAACTTTGTCTGTAATTTTTCTCATGCAATGCATCATGTATGCAACTACGCATGCATTCTATCCTATCTATGCAATGTCATTTGTGTAATGCAATGTCATTTGTGTAATGCCATTCATGCAATATTACTCACACAATCTATTCTATTCATGCAATGTTTTCTTTGAAAAGCATTTCAACTTTAACTGTGGCAATAACAAGGTTTTTCTTTATCAGTCCATCTCATGCATTCTTCTCCTTCATCTGTCATCTTGTCCTTGTATTTCTTATTTCTCTTCTCATTTTCCTTCTTCCATTTTTCTTTCCCAATAAAGCTCTTGTCTTCGTCCCCTCTTTATCTTATCTTATCCTTTGTTTCTTCTTCTTTTTTTTTTTACTTTCCTCTCTATCTGGTCATTCATTTGCTCATTAAAATCTTTACTGAGACGTCATCATTCATTCTTTCTTATTCATTGGTTTTACTTAATTTCCAGTTTCCATTCATTCACAAGTTTCCTTTTCTTTCATTTTCCTAAATAATATAGGAGTCTTTCACATATTTTGCCAAGCAAACATTCATTATCGTTCCAATTTCAAAATCAATGCAATACAATTTTTCAATCCCTCAAGGTAAAGAAACAACGGGTGAAAATGAAAGGAATGGTATTATTCAATATCTGAAAATATTACAAAAGGTAGCTAAGTGTGAAGGCAAAGCAAGGTTGGGATAAAATCAAGAATTGTATGACTATTTAAACAGACTTTGGGCAAATAACAAAAATTCAAATAACTCTGATCAATTAATACAAAATTCTCATCCAAAAATCTCATTCTCTTCAAGTTATCTGACCATGTAAAGTCCTATCAAATCATATTAGTGCTTCTGTATCATGACCCTTCAATGCCTTTTCTCCTCATACCTAAGTCGCCTTTTCAGGTTTTCAACTTAGACATGCCTCCTTGATTCAAACCGCCCTTTATGGGTTTTCGGTTCGAATTCACCCCCTATTGACTCAAACTGCCCTTTTGGGTTTTCAATTTGAATCCTCCTTTTTCTTTATCTCTTTTTTTTTTCTTCTTTTTTTTCTTCTTTCTTTTTTTCTCTTCTCTTTTTTTAGGCATAATATTTCTTCACGGCATCTGAATTTATCGGGTTTGGCAAATCATCCCAATCCATATCTGCCAAAAGTAATGCCCCACCAGAGAATGCTCTTTTCACAACATAAGGACCTTCCCAATTTGGAGCCCATTTTCCCCTATTGTCTGGTTGATTTGGGAGAATCTTCTTCAAGACTAATTCTCCTTCTCTGAACTTTCTTGGTCGAACCTTCTTATCATGCGCTTTCATCATTCTCCTTTGATACAGTTGGCCATGGCACAATGCTACCATTCTCTTTTCCTCAATGAAATTGAGCTGCTCATAACGATCTCTCACCCAATCAGCCTCTTCCAACTTCGTTTCCATTAGGACTTTTAAGGACGAAATTTCAACTTCAACAGGCAGTACAGCTTCCATCCCGTACACTAGTGAAAATGGTGTTGCCCCAGTAGAAGTACGAACAGACGTTCTATAAGCATGTAGGGCAAATGGCAACTTCTCATGCCAATCTTTATATGTCTCAACCATTTTTTCCACTATCCTCTTGATGTTTTTATTTGCTGCCTCTACTGCCCCATTCATCTTTGGACGATATGGAGCTGAATTATGATGCTTGATCTTGAACTGAGTACACACCTCTTCCATCATCTTGTTGTTCAAGTTTCGAGCATTATCAGAGATAATTCTTTCTGGAAGCCCGTATCGACAAATTATCTCCCTCTTGATAAACTTGCAAACCACTTCTCGTGTTACAGTTGCATAAGAAGTAGCTTCAACCCATTTGGTAAAGTAATCAATCATCAAAAAAATGAACCTATGCCCATTCAAAGCCTTTGGAGTAATTGGTCCAATCACATCCATGCCCCACATTGAAAAAGGCCATGGAGGTGCTAACACTTTTAGAGCATTTGGGGGTGCATGAATTTTATCAGCATAAATCTGGCACTTGTGGCATTTTCGAGCATAGTTAATACAATCTCTCTCCATAGTCAGCCAGTAGTAACCTGCTCTCATGATTTGTCGGGCCATCATGTGACCATTAGCATGAACTCCACAAACTCCATCATGCACTTCTTCAAGAATTTTAGTAGTTTCAGTTGAATTCACGCACCTTAACAGTACTTGATCTCGACTTCTCTTGTACAAAATTTCTCCATCTAAGAAGAATCCCATAGCCAATCTTCTTATAGTTCTTTTGTCATTTTCAGTAGCATGCTCAGGATACTGCTGATCTTTTATGTATTGCAGAATATCTTGATACCAAGGCTTCCCATCTACTTCCTCTTCAACACTCAAGCAATGTGCTAGGGAACTCTTCACTTCCATCTTAATTGGTTGGATCTCTGCATTTGCATCCAACTTGAACATTGCTGCTAGGGTGGCTAAAGCATCAGCCATCTGATTTTCTTCTCGTGGCAAATGTTCGAACTGGATATTTTCAAAATAATCAATTAACTCAGCGATATACCTTCGATACTGGATTAATTTTGGATCTCTGGTTTCCCATTCTCCTTTTAATTGATAAATTACCAGAGCTGAATCACCATACACCTCAAGTATCTTGACTTTTCTTTCTACGGCCGCCTGCAGACCCATGACACATGCCTCATACTCAACTACATTATTCGTGCAATTAAAACCCAATTTGGCAGTAATTGGATAATAACTACCTTCAGGAGATATAAGAACCACTCCTACCTCGTGCCCCAGAGCATTCGACGCCCCATCAAAACACATCTTCCATGGTCTTTTCTCACATTTTTCTTCTACAAACATCAAATCTTCATCTGGGAACTCCAACTTCATCGATTCATAACCATTCGTATTGCGATCAGCAATAAATTCTGCAATTGCACTCCCTTTAATGGCTTTTTGGGCCACATATGTGATATCATATTCGGAAAGCATTACTTGCCACCTTGCGATCCTTCCAGACAATGCAGGCTTTTCAAAGATGTACCTGAGAGGATCCAATTTTGTGATCAACCATGTGGTATGATAAAACATGTACTGTCTGAGTCTATGTGTCGTCCAAGCCAACGCGCAACACATTTTTTCTAACTCGGTACATTTGGACTTATAATCTGTGAATTTTTTGCTCAGATAGTAAATTGCATGTTCTTTCTTTCCAGATTCATCTCTTTGCCCCAACACACATCCCATTGACTTCTCGTAGACTGTCAAATACAAAATCAAAGGTCTTCCAGTTATTGGTGGTACCAACACAGGAGGGTTCGACAAATATTCTTTGATTTTGTTGAAGGCTTCCTGGCATTCTTCATTCCATTCCCCGGGATCTCTCTTACGAAGCAACTTGAATATTGGATCACATTTGAGGGTGAGTTGAGAAATGAAACGAGAGATGTAGTTTAATCTACCCAAAAATCCTCTCACTTCCTTTTGGGTGTGTGGAGGAGTCAAGTCTCGAATAGCTTGTATCTTATCTGGATCCACTTCTATCCCTTTTTCACTGATCATAAAGCCCAATAGCTTTCCAGATTTAACCCCGAATGTACACTTAGCCAGATTCAGCTTCAATTGATAGTTCCTCAATCTATCAAATAGTTTTCTGAGACTAGTGACATGATTCTCCCCTTTATGCGATTTTGCAATCATATCATCCACGTAGACTTCTATCTCTTTATGCATCATGTTAGGAAGAGAGCCACCATTGCTCTTTGGTATGTAGCTCCAGCATTCTTCAGCCCAAAAGGCATAACTTTGTAACAAAAGGTCCCCCACATTGTCACAAATGTGGTTTTCTCCATGTCTTCGCGAGCCATTTTTATTTGATTATAGCTCGAAAATCCATCCATGAATGAAAATGTGGAGTATTTGGCAGTATTGTCCACAAGTGTATCAATGTGGGGTAAAGGAAAATTATCTTTAGGACTAGCTTTGTTCAAGTCTCTATAATCCACACACATTCGCACTTTCCCCCCTTTCTTCGGAACTGGAACTATATTGGCTACCCATTCCGGGTACCTGGCCACCTCCAAGAAACCAGCATCAAATTGCTTCTTAACTTCATCTCTAATCTTCAATAGCATATCAGGCTTCATGCGCCTTAACTTCTGCTGTACAAGCTTACATTCGAACTTTAATGGCAACTTGTGCTCCACAATTCTAGTATCAAGCCCAGGCATATCTTGATAGGACCAAGCGAACACATCTACATATTCATGAAGTAGCTCCTTTAATTCCTCCCTTTCATTGGATGGTAAGGAAGTTCCAATATTAACCTCCTTTTTATTCTCATCATCTCCCAAACTTATTATTTCTGTTTCTTCTTGATAAGGTTCGATGGGTTTCTTTTCCTGATCCACCAATCTTAATAACTCAGAAGGCACGATATAATCCTCAAGGTTCTTTTCATGATCAGATTCATTAAATTGAACAGGATTCTCAAAATTAAATTCTGAATTATTGTCATTGTTATCATCATTTTCATTGTCTGGATCCCTGAAAATTGGTACAATGAAGAATGTGGGTAATTGTGTCTTGGAAAGAAATGAGATTTGCACTTGAGGAATTGAAGAAAATGCATTTTACTAATCTTTTTATTAAAATGAAAATGAATGAAAGTTGGCCCAATACATGAAAGAAAATCTCAGTGCTCTTGGGCATAAGCACTCCTACATTATTTAAGAAACTGAATGGTCCTAAGAAAACCTAGAACAAATGAAAATAAGAAAATAAAGCAAATCCATTACTCTTGGGTGGCATAGACAACTGGCATCTCATAAACCGTCCAATTTCCTAGCTCTGTGTCTGAAGGGTACACGAACCGATCAATGTCAAACCCTCCACTTCCTTCTTCATCAACCACGGAGACAGATAAATTTGCGAAAACCTTCAACAATCCATTTTCAGTCACCATCATTGAATCTGGATGAACAAACCCTGCTGAGTGAAACGAATCATATAAGTGTGGTATGATTAATCTCTTCGACTCAAAATCACGGTCATGCAAACGAGCAATTCTCTTCTCTTTCTTCTCAGTCATCATCTTCATTTTTTCCATCCTTATCGGTCTATACCCTAACCCAAACCTGTCCATGTTTTCGATGATCTCTGGTGGCTTCAACATTCCCTGCAGGTTTTTGCCCAACCCAAAACCAAGGCGCCATCATTTCCACAATATTTGCTTCACAACCATACCAGTGGTATTTGACAAGCGAGGAGTATACAGACTTGACCCTTCACCCACATATAGAGCATTTGCCACCTCAAAGGATCTGTACGAGCATTCCACAGCTTCATCTCCAATGTCCACATAAGGTGTAGCGGAAGTTTGAGCTACCATCATGTCTTTTTCTCCTGAGATAATAATTATTTGGTCGTCCACCACAAATTTTAGCTTTTGGTGAAGAGAGGAAGGAACTGCTCCTGCCATATGAATCCATTGCCTTCCCAAAAGGCAACTATAAGATGGTGTAGTGTCCATCACCTAGAATTGTATGTTAAAAGTACATGGACCAATCTGCATTGGAAGCTCTATATCTCCCATAACCTCTCTTCGAGCTCCATCAAATGCCTTTACTACCATATTACTTGGCTTCATGTGAGATTCATCTATCGGCATCCTTGTCAAAGTAATCATTGGCTTGATATTGATAGATGAGCCATTATCAATCAACACTCTACCGATTGTGATGCCTCTGCATTTTGCACTTATATGAAGAGCTTTAGTACTCCCTCTTCCTTCAGCTGGAATTTCATCGTCACTAAAGGATATGAAATTATCTACCACCAAATTGCTCACTAGGTGGTCTATCTTCTCTACAGATACATTGTGCACCACATAAGCTTGATTCAACACCTTCAACAATGCCTTCCTATGGGGTTCAGAGTTCAACAGCAGAGACAATAATGAAATTCGAGCAGGCATCTTATTCAATTGTTCGACCACACTGTACTCACTATGCTTTATGAGTCTCAAGAATTCACAAGCATCTTCGTCTGTTACCGGCTGTCGTAACGGCTTCGCGCTCGACGATTTTGAAAACATTTAAAAACGAATGGAGTCGCCACCAATCTTTTTTGACTAGGTGTGATTGGCCACCTAAAATATTTATCTTTTTAACAAAATCTCAAAATTAATTAAATTTTATTAAAAAGACAATTTTGGTTTGCGAAAACAAAAATCGGGTTCGGGAGTACGGTTACGCGTAGGGAAGGATTAACACCCCCACGACGCCCGTTAAAAAACGGTACCAAAATAATCATGTATTATCCTTTAGTTTCAATAAAATGGTCTTGAATTAATATTTAAAATTAATTCTTATTTTATTTCAATCTTTTTATTCAAAATCATTTTTTATTTGTAAATTTATTTTGTTTTATTTTAAAAAGTTAAATTTTATTTTTCAAAAGTGGATGTGAACCTTTTTGTATTGAAAAATTAAATCAAATATCCCAATACTCTGGTAACATTAGAAATAATTTTCCTCACCTAGAGATTTCTTAAGAATCACTACTTGTGAGTTCTATAGAATCTCATCATCAGAATATTCGCACTCGTTTCAAAAATTATTATGAATGCATATGATGCAAACAGATAATAAATGATGCAAATGAATTTTTTGATTTTTTATATAAATATTTCCTTATTTATTTTAAATAAAAATTATTATTATTGAAAAATTGCACTAAGTATCCCAATACTCTGGTAACACTTAGTGAACTCTTCTCACCTAGGAATCAGTCAAGAAATCACTACTTCTGACTCTCATGACATCCCATACTCGGACGAATTTCATTTAATTAAATTTAATTTTTATTATTAATTTCTTTTTGGATTTTCTTTTAAAAACTTATTTATTTTTTATTTTTTTAATAAAAATTTAAATTATTGAAAAATCATACTAAATATCCCAATACTCTGGTAACATTTAGTACGACTTTTCTCACCTAGGGATCAGTCAAGAAATCACTACTTGTGAGTTTCATGACATCTCATCATCAAACAAATATTTAATTAAATTTAATTTTTATTATTAATTTCCTTTTTCAATTTTCTTTTTAAAAAACTTATTTATTTTTATTTTTAATAAAAAATAAATTATTGAAAAATCATACTAAGTATCCCAATACTCTGGTAACATTTAGTATGACTCTTCTCACCTAGGGATCAGTTAAGAAATCACTACTTGTGAGTTTCATAACATCCCATCATCAGGAAATATTTAATTAAATTTAATTTTTATAAACATGCGTGATAAATGATAATAAATGAAACATTAATTTAATAACAAAATATACCACGAATTGGACCAAAATCCAAGTAGAAGTGGGCTTGAAGGCTGCTGATTGGCCAGCACCGGTTGGACCCGAGTGAGGCGCAGTGGGTTGGGCTGGCTCGTCTGAGGCGTGTGGGTCTTCTTCTTTCTAGCGGGCGGGCGATCACCCCTTTTGGCGGACGGGCGAGCACGTAGCTTGGCGGGGAGGGCCAGCGGGTGAGTCTTCTTCTTTTTGGCTGGCGGGCGAGCACACAGATCCACGTAATTTTTGGGTATGCGGGCGAGCTCACAGGTCCTCGTAATTTTGGCAGGCGGGCGAGCTTACAGATCCTGCTTCTCTTCGGGCGGGCAAGCTCGCAGGATTTTCTCTTTTCAGGTGGGCGATCTCACAGACCCTGCTTATTCTCGGGCGGGCGAGCACGCAGCTTCTTCTTTCTGGCTGGCGGGCGGACGAGCGTACTAGTGTTCTCTCTTTTTCGGGCGGACGAGCTCACGGATCTTCCTTCTACTCGGGCGGGCGAGCTCGCGGATGGTGTTTCTCCTCGAGCGGGCGAGCACGCGGATTCTCCTCCTTCCTCGGGTCGAGCACGCGGATCTTCCTCCTTCCTCGGATCGGGCGCGCGGACCCCGAGTGGGATTCTAGGTCGCGCGCGGGTCGCCGACTTCCTTTTTCTCCCTTTTTTTTTCAACTATGAAAACCTATCTTTTTTTTTCTTTCTTCATTTTTCTCTTTTCCTTCTTCAAAAAACCTAAAGCCTTCAGAGGCTCCCAGCCGGGGCGATTTCTGGCCGCCGCTGGGGTCGCTTCCGGCCGCCGTCACCAGTGGCCGAAAATCAAAAAGGAAACCACTTTCCGGAAGCTCTCCACCCCCTGAGTTCGATTCCGGCCTCCGATTCACCAAAATAACTTCCTAGCCCAACGAATCTGACCAAAACCGAAACTCCTTCTTTTGTTTTTTGTTGTTTTTTTGGTTGATGGTTTCGGATGTTTGGGTTTTCTTTGTGGTTGCTGTGGTTTGGTTTGCTTTCTCGTTTCTTTTTGCAGGTTGGCGGAGATTTGGGTCTAAGATTAGGCTCGAGATTCTCGGGTTAGGGGTTTTCAGATCCGGGTTGGGGCTAGGTTTCATTCGGTGTTAGTGGTTGCAGGCTTTGGGGTAGTGTGGTGTTGGTACTGGTGATAACGGTGGATGGTCACGGTAGTTGATGATTGAACGGGATGATGGCTCGGGTGGCGAAGGGAGAATGGTGATGGCCACAGTGGTGGATGATAAGGTCGAATGATGGGGCTTGGCAGTAATGGGTCTCGGTTTTTGATTGCTTTGGGTGGTACCGGCAATTGTCGAATGGGAGAGGGATCAGGGGCTCTCGAATCTGGGATTTTTTGTGTAGGCCCACCCCTTTTCTTTTGGTAGCCTGGCTGTAGAAATAGTAGTGGGAGCTTGAAGCTTGGGACTGGCGAGGATGGTGACAGACGAGACAACTTGAGGGGAAGGGCTATGGGTGGTTGGCAGACTAGCTGGCCGGCGATGGGATGGCCTGAGAAGTAGGGCTGATTGGACAATAAAGAAAAAAAATAATAATAAAGATAAAAATAAAAATAATACCAAAACAAATAATAAATATAAAAATAAATATAAACATAATAATAATAATAATAATAATAATAATAATAATAATAATAATAATAATAATAATAATAATAATAGTAACAAAATGGGACAAAATTAGGTGTCAACAGCTGCCCCTCTTTGCTCATTGCTGAGGATCAGGAATAGAGCAAAGACAATAGATACTAATTTTGTCCAGCTTACGACCTAATCTCTTCTTCTTTTTTCTTTCTTTCTTCTTTTTTCTTCTTCTTTTTTTTTCTTTTTTCCTCTTTCTCTTTTTTTCTTTTTTCTTCTTCTTTTTTATGCGCTCCTCTTGCAGCAGAGGCGATGAAACTTTAAATTTAAATCATCCATTTTTTTTGTTTTTTGTTTTTTTTAATTAATTTTTTTATGTGCTCCTCTTGCAGCAGAGGCGATGAAACTTTAAATTTAAATCATCCATTTTTTTTGTTTTTTTAATTAATTTTTTTATGTGCTCCTCTTGTAGCAGAGGCGAAGAAACTTTAAATTTAAATCATCCTTTTTTTTGTTTTGTTTTTTTGTTTTTTTTGTTTTTTCCCTTTTTCGAGAAAGCTTTTCTTGCAGCAGATGCAATTAAACTTAAAATGTTGTTTTTTTTTAAATGCGCTCCTCTTGCAACAGAGGCGATGAAACTTTAAATTTTCTTTTTCTAAAAATGAGCTCCTCTTGCAGTAGAGGCGATGAAACTTTAAATTTCTTCTGGAAATGTGCTCGTCTTGCAACAGAGGCGATGAAACTTTAAATTCTTTTTCTAGAAAATGTGCTCCTCTTGCAGCAGAGGCAATGAGACTTTAAATTCTTTTCTTTTTTTCTCTTTTTCTTTTTTTTTCCGAGAAAGCTCCTCTTGCAGCAGAGGCAATGAAACTTTAAATTCCTTTCTGAAAATGTGCTCCTCTTGCAGCAGAGGCATTGAAACTTTAAAAATTTTGCCCGGAGGACTTAAAAATGGTGCCCGGAGGTCTTATGATTTGTGCCCGGAGGACTTAAATTCCTTTTCTGAAAAGTGCTCCTCTTGCAACAGAGGCATTGAAACTTTAAAAAATTTTGCCCAGAGGACTTAGAACGGGTGTTGGAGGTCTTATGATTTGTGCCCGGAGGACTTAAAAATGGTGCCCGGAGGTCTTATGATTTGTGAAATTTGCGCCCGGAGGACTTGGAAATTTATGCCTGGAGGACTTAGAATTTTGTGCCCGAAGGACTTATGATTTATGCCCAAAGGACTTAAATTCTTTTTCTGAAAAGTGTCCTCTTGCAGCAGAGGCATTGAAACTTTAAAAATTTTGCCCGGAAGACTTAGAATTGGTGCCCGGAGGACTTGAAATTCTATCTGCAGAATTTAAATTTGTGCCCGGAGGACTTATAATTTTCTGAAAAAGTTTGAAATTCTTACCCGGAGGACTTGGAAATTATACTTGAAGAGTTAAACTTTGTGCCCGGAGGACTTGAGATTTTGTGCCCGGAGGACTTGGAAATTTATGCCCGGAGGACTTAGGATTCATGCCCGGAGGTCTTAGGATTCATGCCCGGAGGACTTAGATTTTGTGCCCGGAGGACTTGAGATTTGTGCCCGGAGGACTTATGATTTTGTGCCCGGAGGACTTAGAATTTGCTTTTCTGGAAAGTGCTCCTCTTGCAGCAGAGGCGATGAAACTTTAAAAATTTTGCCCGGAGGACTTGAGATTTGTGCCCGGAGGACTTAAATGCTTTTTCTGGAAAGTGTTCCTCTTACAGCAAAGGCATGAAACTTTAAAAATTTTGCTCGGAGGACTTGAGATTTGTGCCCGGAGGACTTAAATGCTTTTTCTGGAAAGTGCTCCTCTTACAGCAGAGGCATGAAACTTTAAATTCTTTTCTTTTTTTCCTTTTTTTTCTTTCTCTTCTTTTCTCTCTTCTCTTCTTCTTTCTTCTCTCATTTTTTCTTTTTTTTTTCTCTCTCTGTTTCTTTCTCTTCTCTTTTCTCTTCTTTCTCTCTCTCTCTCTCTCTCTCTCTCTCTCTCTCTTTTTCTTTTTCTCTCCTCTCCCTTTTTCTCTCTCTTCTCTTTTCTCTTTTTTTTCTTTTTTTTTAATCTTGGAAAAGGTTGCATAATCTTTAAAATCTAGATTAAATGGTATTGAGTCTTCAGCTTGAGAAACATGTTTTAATCTCGAAATTTTACACAAAAACTTTAAATGTTGATGTTGTATGATATTGTGTATGTATGCATGAATGCATGGCACTTAATCCTGTACATTTTCTGACTTCAAAACTCTTTCCTATCTTGCCAAAGAGGCACATCATTTGCCTTTTTTTTGTCCCCTTTGCCCCTAACATGATCATGAAAGCTCTTTTCTGTTTCTTATTTATGCAAATTTCTTGTACTCACATCATAGCATTTTGACGAAAAGCACGAAAAATTTTCTCATAACTATTTTCCAGGAGGGAATTGAATCTAAATTTCACAAGTGATATTTGATCCTTTTGAGAAATTAGCGATTACTTTTCAAGATGAGTGACATAAATCCTGTTTGGATCTTTTCAACTGGACAATTGAAAGTTTGGTGCACTAGGATGTTCTGTTTGGGGGACATTTTGCCACTTATCAAAAAAAAAACAATGATTTTTTTTTGGCTCAAAATGGTTTTCTTAAAATAGCATCGCTTTCCCTTTTTTTTTTAACAAAATTTTGAATGAGAAAAGAAACAAAATATTTACAACTTGGTTTGACAATCTCTTAAATTCTCGAATAATGGTGTTCTACAAATGCCAAGATGAGATATGAATGGCTGAAGGCTTTTTTATTTTAGGAAGAGTATGGACAAGAAGCAAGGTTCAAACTTTTTCAGAAAAATGTTGGGTAATCAAGTGGCATCCAAATCTTTAGGCATCTCGAGGGTTTTTAGGGATTAATGGTTCTTTCAAGTGACTTCAGAATCTTTGGATATCTCGAGGGTTTCCAGGTATTATTGGTTCTTTTTCCAT
The DNA here is from genome assembly GCA_032173925.1 of Heritiera fomes. NCBI lineage: Eukaryota > Viridiplantae > Streptophyta > Magnoliopsida > Malvales > Malvaceae > Heritiera > Heritiera fomes. The sequence goes on along the minus strand of JAPDPM010000001.1, from coordinate 17,031,266 downwards.
GTTTTCAATTCGTGTCACTGCTTGACTGGGTTGCACTAAGAGTCCATCGTTTGCTCTAGACTGCCCTTTTCGAGTTTTCACCCTAGAGCTTCACTCTTTCTTTTGTTTTCTTTTCTCTTTTTTTTATTGTTCCACCATGCATTCCAGAATTCAAATTTCATTCAAACCGAATAATAGTGAGGATTTCCTAAAGAGGAGCTCTTCGATACAAGCATCCATATTTGATCAAAATGGATTTTAAAGTACGTAATGTAGGTCATGGTTCAGGGTTTTGAAAGAATAGATAAACAGGCCCAAAAATGTGTTTGAAGGGTGATCAATCCAAGGATCATTTCTTCTGATATGGTTGTCCATCATTTTCACTCTTCGAAGCACGTTTCTTTTTCTACTTTTAGATGTATCTCTTCCTTTTCTTCTTTTTTTTCTTTCTTTTTTTTCCTTTTTTTTCTCAAAATCCTATTCATCCTTTAAAGCATCTTTCTTTGTGTACTTTCACACGTATCCTTCCTCCTTTCTCTTTCCTTTTTTCCTTTTTTTTTTCAAAATCCTATTCATCCTTTAAAGCATCTTTCTTTGTGTACTTTCACACGTATCCTTCCTCCTTTCTCTTTTTTTTTCTTTTTTCTTTTTTCATTGATTCATACCCAGGATTTCAAAAACATAGTAAGTCTTATTTGATCGAAAACAAAAGCTTAATCATTCATTTTCTTTAAAGAGATATTTTCTGCATATGCCCCCCCAGTGTGGAGGGTGATCCTTGGAGGATGGTTTATTATGAAAGAAATTATAAGGCTCAAAAGGGGCAGCAAAAGGATAATGTTTATGCTTGTGAATGGGATGTGAAAGATGGCCATTCATCATCTCAAATTAAGATGCTTATATTGAAAAGCAATTCTTAGGACAAGTTCTTCTTTTGGCTTTGAAATCTTCTAAATATCATGTTTGCATGGTGTCACAATCAATTTCATTTTTTCTTCTTCTTTTTTTTTGATTTTCTTGTAATGCACCCCTTTAGTATGACAGAAGTTGACCTCACACACTAAAAATTTATTTAAGGAAAAAGGTGATGCGTGACTCAAGGTATTATACAAATGGACAACAGTGAAAAATCCTCAGCTTTGGTTCTCTCTCTTTTTTTGCTTGCTTCTTTTTTTGTTTTTTTGCCCCAAAACATGGGCGAAAAGGCATCTCAGGAGTACAGGGTTGAAGAATTTGGGATTTGTACAAGAATCCAGGTGGAAAGCTGTTTCAAAATGATCTTGCCACATAATTGACCGTCATTATCCAGAATCTTTGAGATTGTCCTTGATTTCCAAAAAAATTCTCAAAAAGTTTTGCAAATCGGTTATTTCTTGAAAATTATTTACAATAAAGCCCTATCATGGTCGAAGTGAAAACAAAATTGGACTTTCAAATCTTATGCCCCAATTTGGCTTTTTGGCTCTCGACTGACTTAGATTTTATTGAGATGTGATCCAAGAGTGATTTAATACATTCATCTCTGACAGTAATCACCAATTTTCTTGGAATCATTTTTATCATTAATGTGAAGAAAAGAAACATTCTCGTCATATGTCATTGGAAAATAAATTATGCGAAAAGTTGTGCTTATACAATTGTCAAATGCCAACGGAAACAACAAGCATTTTCCAACAAAATACAGACTTCAAAATCTCAAAATCTTTGTTTTCCTCTAGATTGATTTACCAAAATGCCATGACTCTACACCAAAGTGGACTTCCACTGTTCCATAATTTCTTGAGTCAAGATTCCACCATTGATGAGCTCTTCAACCCTTTCCTTCAACTGTCTGTATTTTTCTGTTGAATGCCCAGTTGCCCCTATGTGATAGTCACATATGCTATTCGGATCATAGCTCTTGGCCAACGGGTTTGGTGCTGTTCTCAAAGGTATAGGGGCCAGATATTGGTTTTTCACCAAAAAAGGCAAAAGATCGGAGATTGGAATCGAAATTTTTCCTTGGTTGCTTCTCGATCTTTTTCTGTTATTTATTGATCTTTGAGGAGGTTGAGTTACTGGCCTGGGCATAAAGATGGGCGCATGAGCAACCGTTGGAGGGTAAGAATTTGCTTGACATCTTGGTTGTGGGATTGGTGAATAAAGATAAGGATTATAGGAGACACTGTTCAAAATTGAACGGTATGATGGGTGAGCCGAATAGGGATTATGTGGAGTGGGATTTTTGGGAAATTGCCCCTCAAATGTCACAGCTTGCACTTCTTCTTCCATTCCTTCAAGTCTGTTATCAGCCATGTCACCTATCTTGATCTTGCCTCTCTTGATTGCATTCTCAATCATCTCTCCGGAGGCCACCATGTCGGCAAAATTCTTAGTAACATTCCCAATCATTCTATCATAATATGGTGCCTGGAGTGTACTAAGAAATAGAGTTGCAGTCTCTTTTTCCGTGAGGGGAGGCTGGACCTAGGTGGCAACATTCTTCCATCTCTGGGCATATTCTCTAAAGCCTTCAGTAGCTTTCTTCTCTATGGATTGCAAAGATAAACGATCTGGGGCTAGATCCACAATATGCTTATATTGGGCGACAAAAGCCCTTGCCAAATCTTCCCATGAGTGAACATCGCCCCTGCCCAATTGTGTATACCACCTAGCCGCAGATCCTTTAAGGCTATCTTGGAAAATATGGATCAACAGCTTGTCATCATGCACATGCGCTGCCATCTTTCTACAGTACATAGTGATATGGGCCTTTGGACAAGTGGTCCCATCATATTTCTCAAATTCTGGAGCTTTAAACTTTAAAGGAATGACCACACCAGGTACTAAGCATAATCCGGCAGCATCTAAAGATCCATGAAAATCCATTTCTTCAACAATACGAAGCCTTTCTCCTATAAGCTCTATCTTTTGTCGAGAATTTAAGCCTTCTTTCACTTGCGACATCCCTTGCTCATTGCGACTATCGAAATTGGCAACCTGAATTGGTTCGAGGGGGTTCATGGTGGGAATTGCATGCCCTTGAAACTGACTAGGATCAACTGCAGACGGCATATTAGGGCACACATAACCCTCAGTGGGCATTGCTTGTGGCTCTTGAGATGATTGGGTTTCTCGTGAGCTGATGTTAATTGGACAAAAAGAATCCTCAGTATTTCGGAACCGATGCCCATCTTGGGTAGCTAGTTCTCCCATTTTTCCATTGTTCAGCTTCTCCCACAAACCTGCCATCTGTGACAATTGCTCTCTCATCTCTTGTTGAGCTTTTTCCATCCTTTCCATTCGACTCGTTTCTGTCCCTTCCATGGTCCAAGACTATCTCCAAAGCTTTTCAGTGATCAAGCTATATCTACACCAAATCCGTCACAACCTAAAATTAGATATCATGCTTGTCATGCTAATGTGAAGCTTTTATTGTATTGAAATGGTATATCTACATGTAAAAGAAATTTCAATCTTGTTATTATTTTACAATATCACAAGTTACACATCAAAAGGAAAAAAATTATAAACAAAATTTTTTTGACCGTTTATTTACTTTCTTCATTTTCATTTTTTCATTTTTTTGAGGAAACAATTATTGCTAGCCTTATTATTTTCTATCAAAATCATGTTATGCACATATGAATGAAGTGAATGCAAACCTATACAAAATCTTGTAACCTTCATATTCATACAGGAATTGTATACAAGATCCAAAAATTCTTTACTAACTCTCCCTTATTCTAATGCCCTCAACATTCAAAGTCTTTCAAAAACAAATCAAGCATTGTAGATTCCTGGTTGACCATTTCATGGAAAGTCGATCTGTTTCCACTTGCTAATGATTCAACATGTAATTGTTCTGGAAACAACAACGACCCTTGAAAATCAACCAGTTTAATTTCTCCAAAACTTTCAAGCATCTGCATTATCTTAGCTTGCTTTCCTTTCATCTCCCATATATCATGTCCAAACTCCTCTCGATTATTCTCCAAAATAGTCTAGCTTTCTAATTGATCTCCCATATCTTTGACCTCTTTTATTCCAAAAAGACAAATACTCTCCTTATTATGTGATGTGAATGCATTAATGTAATGAAATATGACATGCTAAAGAATCAAAATTTTCTCTTATTTAAATTCAATGAATGAATTCTCTCCTTTTTCTTTACTTTAAATTTTGATGATTTCTCTTTCTTTTTTTGCAAAGAATAAACTTTTCTTTTTCTCTTTTTTTAAAAAAATCTTATTCTCACATCACAATTTATTATCTTTAATTTCCCTTTTTATTTAATTTATTTTTAAAGGAATGTGACGATGCATTTACCTTTTATTTTCTTATCAAAATTCCTCTTTCTTTTTAATATCTATGCATTAGTTTTAAAAAAATAAAAAACATTATTGTTATTTTTCAAATTGTATTAAAGAATGAAGGAATTATTTCTGACAAAGAAGAAAAACTGAATAAATCTTTGTTTTATTCTCTAAAGTCGTAAAATTGCAAAATTTTATTTGAAAACAAATATCTCTTGATTTTGTGAGATTATGAATTTGAAAAATTATTAGAGTTATGATATGAAAAAAAGTAGTAAAAATGTTCCCCCATGTGTCCTAATCTCGGGATGATTTCTACAAAAATTGGACATGGCTCTAGTTAAGATTGGCTTCTTAGGGCCTTTTACATGCTGGGTTGGGATATGAAGATCTAAAGGTTCCCAAATTATATCTCACTGTCATCCACACTCGACTAGTAAGATTTAATTTGAGTGAGAGTATTTCGATTGCCATTGCGGAGGTGATTACCTCACGAGAGCATAGGTACTTTACTCCCTCCTAAGGAGGACGGAACCCGGGTATAGAGCTCATGTTATGCAATGCATGTGTAAGTGTGTGTATGAGGGAACACATCAAACTCAAATTAAATTATTATCTCTAACCTAAATGTCTCAACAATTTATTAACAACAAGTATATAAAATATAAAACATAGAATAAATAACATAAAATGCAAATGCAAACAAAATTATTTTCAAAATCCAAGTGAATTAAGTTTAAATATCAATCAAGACTATTAAATTAAAACTTTGGATAACACATGATTAATGAATGGCTTGACCCTCAAAAAGCGTCCCCAGTGGAGTCACCAAGCTGTCGTAACGGCTTCGCGCTCGACGATTTTGAAAACATTTAAAAACGAATGGAGTCGCCACCAATCTTTTTTGACTAGGTGTGATTGGCCACCTAAAATATTTATCTTTTTAACAAAATCTCAAAATTAATTAAATTTTATTAAAAAGACAATTTTGGTCTGCGAAAACAAAAATCGGGTTCGGGAGTACGGTTACGCATAGGGAAGGATTAACACCCCCACGACGCCCGTTAAAAAACGGTACCATAATAATCATGTGTTATCCTTTAGTTTCAATAAAATGGTCTTGAATTAATATTTAAAATTAATTCTTATTTTATTACAATCTTTTTATTCAAAATCATTTTTTATTTGTAAATTTATTTTGTTTTATTTTAAAAAGTTAAATTTTATTTTTCAAAAGTGGATGTGAACCTTTTTGTATTGAAAAATTAAATCAAATATCCCAATACTCTGGTAATATTAGAAATAATTTTCCTCACCTAGAGATTTCTTAATAATCACTACTTGTGAGTTCTATAGAATCTCATCATCAGAAGATTCACACTCGTTTAAAAAATTATTATGAATGCATATGATGCAAATAGATAATAAATGATGCAAATGAATTTTTTGATTTTTTATATAAATATTTCCTTATTTATTTTAAATAAAAATTCTTATTATTGAAAAATTGCATTAAGTATCCTAATACTCTGGTAACACTTAGTGAACTCTTCTCACCTAGGGATTAGTTAAGAAATCACTACTTGTGAGTCTCATGACATCCTATCCTCGAACAAATTTAATTTAATTAAATTTAATTTTTATTATTAATTTCTTTTTGGATTTTCTTTTAAAAACTTATTTATTTTTTATTTTTTTAATAAAAATTTAAATTATTGAAAAATCATACTAAATATCCCAATACTCTGGTAACATTTAATACGACTTTTCTCACCTAGGGATCAGTCAAGAAATCACTACTTGTGAGTTTCATGACATCCCATCATCGGACAAATATTTAATTAAATTTAATTTTTATTATTAATTTCCTTTTTCAATTGTCTTTTTAAAAAACTTATTTATTTTTATTTTTAATAAAAAATAAATTATTGAAAAATCATACTAAGTATCCCAATACTCTGGTAACATTTAGTATGACTCTTCTCACCTAGGGATCAGTTAAGAAATCACTACTTGTGAGTTTCATAACATCCCATCATCAGGAAAATATTTAATTAAATTTAATTTTTATAAACATGCGTGATAAATGATAATAAATGAAACATCAATTTAATAACAAAATATACCACGAATTGGACCAAAATCCAAGTAGAAATGGGCTTGAAGGCTGCTGATTGGCCGGCACTGGTTGGACCCGAGTGAGGCGCAGCGGGTCGGGCTGGCTTGTCTGAGGCGCGTGGGTCTTCTTCCTTCTGGCGGGCGAGCGATCACCCCTTTTGGCAGACGGGCGAGCACGCAGCTTGGCGGGGAGGGCCAGCGAGGAGGGCTAGTCTTCTCCTTTTTGGCTGGCGGGCGAGCACACAGATCCACGTAATTTTTGGGCATGCGGGCGAGCTCACAAGTCCTCGTAATTTTGGCACGCAGGCGAGCTTACAGATCCTGCTTCTCTTCGAGCGGGCGAGCTCGCGGGATTTTCTCTTCTCGGGCGGGCGATCTCACAGACCCTGCTTATTCTCGGGCGGGCAAGCATGCAGTTTCTTCTTTCTGGCTGGCGGGCGGACGAGCGTACTAGTGTTCTCTCTTCTTCGGGTGGACGAGCTCACGGATCTTCCTTCTACTCGGGCGGGCGAGCTTGCGGATGGTGTTTCTCCTCGAGCGAGCATGCTCGCGGATGGTGTTTCTCCTCGAGCGAGCGAGCTCGCGGATGGTGTTTCTCCTCGAGCGGGCGAGCACGCGGATTCTCCTCCTTCCTCGGGTCGGGCGCGCGGACCCCGAGTAGGATCCTGGGTCGCGCGCAAGTCACCGGCTTCCTTTTTCTCCCTTTTTTTTCAACTATAAAAACCTATCTTTTTTTTTCTTTCTTCATTTTTCTCTTTTCCTTCTTCAAAAAACCTAAAGCCTTCAGAGGCTCCCAGCCGGGGCGATTTTCGACCGCAGCTAGGGTCGCCGTGACGGCGGCCGAAAATCAAAAAGGAAACCACTTTCCAGAAGCTCTCTACCCCCTGAGCTCGATTCCGACCTCCGATTCACCAAAAGAACTTCCTAGCCCCACGAATCTGACCAAAACCAAAACTATTTTTGTTTTTTGTTGTTTTTTTGGTTGATGGTTTCGGATGTTTGGGTTTTCTTTGTGGTTGCTATGGTTTGGTTTGCTTTCTCGTTTCTTTTTGCAGGTTGGCGGAGATTTGGGTCTAAGATTAGGCTCGAGATTCTCGAGTTAGGGGTTTTCAGATCCGGGTTGGGGCTAGGTTTCCTTCGGTGTTAGTGGTTGCAGGCTTTGGGGTAGTGTGGTGTTGGTAATGGTGATGACGGTGGATGGTCACGGTAGTTGATGATTGAACAGGGATGATGGCTCGGGTGGCGAAGGGAGAATGGTGATGGCCACAGTGGTGGATGATAAGGTCGAATGATGGGGCTTGGCAGTAATGGGTCTCGGTTTTTGGTTGCTTTGGGTGGTACCGGCAATGGTCGAATGGGAGAGGGATCAGGGGCTCTCGAATCTGGGATTTTTGGTGCAGGCCCCCTCGTTTCTTTTGGTAGCCTGGCTGTAGAAATAGTAGTGGGAGCTTGAAGCTTGGGACTGGCGAGGATGGTGACAGACGAGACAACTTGAGGGGAAGGGCTATGGGTGGTTGGCAGACTAGTTGGCCGGCGATGGGATGGCCTAGGAAGTAGGGCTGATTGGACAATAAACAAAAATAATAATAATAATAATAAAGATAAAAATAAAAATAATAACAAAACAAATAATAAAAAAAATAAATATAAACATAATAATAATAATAGTAACAAAACAGGACAAAATTAGGTGTCAACACCGGCCTTTGTTGATTCTCCTACGAATCTGGGACTGGTGCCACTTCCTCTTCTCCCATTTTGGCCTTCTCTTTTCTTGCATGTTGTAGCATCTCGGGGGTATAGCAACGTCCACTACGTATCATCCCTCCAACTCCAGCTATAATGGCGGAATCAGGACTATCCACCATTAGTCCAACATTTGCTCCATATTTGGTTACTGCATCATACCCGTACTTCCATGGCACGGCTTTGTCGCTCTTGTATGGGAATGGGGTTGGCACCTCTATCACTACTTTGGGCCCTAGAACTGATGGCGTAGGTTTCTCCTTATAAAACACTTTCAGTGGTTTCAAAACGAACTCCTTATTAGTGGCATGAACTCCTTCACCTTGAACTTCTTCATAGAACCCCATGCGAGATTCATCAATTAGTTTTTGCAACTTCCCTTTGAAACCCTCGCAATACTGAACAGAGTGCCCTATCACTACAACAAATAAGACTTTTAGTGACGATTTTCTTGTAACCGTAAACAATTTGGTCACAAATATGAGATTTATTGTGACCAAATTTTTGTTTGACACTATTGTCATAAGCATTTGTGATGTATCATTATTTTGTCACTATTATTATATTACTTGTGACAATTTAAGTTTTTTCACAATTAAATCGTCACTATAAGAATATTATTGTGACACAACAAAATTTGTCACTATATATTCGACACTAATAAAATACACAAATAGATGCTACTTGATTTTTGATAAAAAGTAATATATTTGTTACAAAAAATAAAGTCGTCATTATTTTTTAACTTTGTTGTGACGACAAAAATTATTCGTCACTTTGAAATTTAGTTTTTTTGCTGCGAATTTTTTGTCACAATTAAACATAATGAATTAATGACGGCTACATGTCATTACAATAATAAATTTAGCTTTGCGATAACTGAAATCATCACTATTTTAAAAAATAAATAGAAACATATTTTGTTACTGATAAATTTAAACAATTATTTTTTATTGCAATTTAGTTTGTTTTAATGTTTTGTACCACAAACAAAATGATTGTTATAAAATCTTTATTATTTTTATAAAAAGTAGCCATTATCTTAGCCTATTATATTTATAATGACTTTTTTCAATCATTATTTAATTAAAATTCGTTTAATTGGGTATGATTTAATCGTTATTAAATTAATTTTTTATTTTTAAATTTGTATTTATTTATATTTGATATTAGTAACATACCTATTTAACTAATATATAAAGTGATATATATAATTATAAATCGTAAGTTACAATTGGAATGAAGATGGGGAAATTTGTGAAAAAATCCCTTACTGCAATGCAATGGTAAAAATATATATTATAACTTTGCACATAAGTTCTATGTGCATACAACGTACTATATTACATGAACTTGCTAAAAATTTAATTTTTAGTTAGAACCATATTATTAAAATTTGTGAAAAGTTTTTTTTTAAAGAAAAATTTGTGTGAAGTTAGATATGTTTTTATTATTGATTAATGATAAATTATTTAGTAGCTTACCTATATAAATATATATTATATGTAAAACTAATGCAGTAGGCTTTGAAAAAATTAATGCAGTAATTTGTATTAATTCTTATATTTTTATGTTGGAAAGAAAAACATTAGTCATACTTACTATGAAAAATTAAAAAAAAAAAGAGAAAACCCGCCCTCTAAATTTTTTTTTGAAAAGAAGACTAAATATTTTAAGAGGCCTTTTTCTCTTAGTATCCTACTATCATTCAAACTTACAAAGTTTAAAACTAGGGCACCAACAACTAAAAAAACAAAATTACAGATACCTAGCCGTCACACTTCTATAACCCTTAGCCTTTGCTTGGCTGCTTTCTTTTTCAACTAACCCTCAAACACTATGGCCATTAATATTTCTTTCTATCTTCCAATTGTCAACCAACACCCATCTCTCAACTTTTCTCACAGGTAATTGATATTTTTTGATTTATCATTTCAAGCATCTTATTTTGTTGGGGATTTGAGTGGTTTTATTGTGATGTTAATCTAAGTTTGATAAATAATTTTGGTTGGGTATTCTGAAAATTTGCTTTACAATAAGATTTAAAGTTTTTGGTATTTTTATTTTGTTAATCCCAACATGTCCGTATCATATTGAAATTTTAGGTTGGAGAAATAATTATAGAAGTAGTATGAAATCATTTTTATTAGTTTTTGTGTGATTATATCATTGTATGGATACTTAATTTTGATTTGGGTTGTATTCAAAAGATTGAATTAATTTGTAATACTCTAATATTTTCTTATGGCGAATGAGTGGATTTGGTTATTGTGAAAGACAAGTAAAAAGAATTCCGAAAATTAATTACACAATGTAAAAAAGAATTCAAAAAATTATTGAGTGATTGTTTTTGTTTAGTCAATTGCCTTGTTTTATTGTATTGTATTACAATATAATATATTTTTGCATAGTTTTAATTGACTTATTTCTTTTTTTTTCTTGTGTTTGCTCATTTTGCAGGAAACCAAAATTCAAATTACATTTTTTCTAGAATCGTGGATGTTATTGTTTACCTTGTATTTTTTTATTCGTTTATTTTCATGTTAATGAATTTAGAATTTGTATAGCATGGGTTTTTACCCAAATATTGTAATTATTTCAATGGAATGTAAATGATATTTTAAATTGTATTTTGAATATTATTTTTATATCCTAATGAATATAAATTGATTGTTTAGAAATTAATTAATCTTGTAAATTTTTTACATTATCAATTTACTTTTCATATAATAATAATAATAATAATAATAATAATAATAATAATAATAATAATAATAATAATAATAATAATAATAATAATAATTAATAATAATAATAATATTATTATTATTATTATTATTATTATTATTATTATTATTATTATGATGATGAATACTAGTGACAAGATAATCGTAACTATAAAAAAATAACATGAGTGACAATAATTTTTGGTAACTATTATCAATAATTTTATAATCGATATTGTCATCATATGAACCCAAGTTATAGTGGCAATTTTTGTTTGTCATTATTTTAATTTTTTTAGTGTCAAAATATTTGTCACAATTAAATGACTTATTGTGACGACATATTTTTGTCACATATTCTAATATTTTTAGAAACAAAAAATTTGTCACAAAAAAATGAGATATTGTGACGATTTAACAAAAATTGTCACTAACAAAATAGTGATGGTGTTATTTGTGACGATAGGTGACGACTCGAAAATTGGTCACTATAAATTATAGTGACAAAATTTTATACTTTTAGTGACTAATTTTTTCTTCACTAAAAATACTTTTTCTTGTAGTGTATTGCTCCACAATGGTATTTGCAAGTCATTTTGCTATCATATCGTTCCTTATAAGAGTTTGCGACAAGCACCACTGGTTGTAATAAGTCAGATTCTACCAGAACCTCGAACACCTTTTCCAACGGAGTTTTTAATTCGGCCACGGTCCTATTAATTGTGCCTCTCCTTTGATCCTCAATCGCATTCACCTTTGCCCCAGCATGATCGGGCAATGGGTTTGAATTGACATCTGGCTCACCCTTCTTCCCAAAACTTAAGAGTCCTGCTTTGACGAGCAATTGGACTTTCACCTTTAAAGCCATACAATTCTCAATAGAATGACCAATATTGCCATTATGATAAGCACATTTTGCATTGGGGTCATATCACTTTGGGTAAGGAGGTTTCAAGGGTTCTATATAAATGGGGGCAATAAGATGACCTTCCACCAACTTTGGGAGTAGCTCAGCATATGTCATGGGTATAAGTTCTATGGTAATATTTCGGCTAAGTCGGGTGTTCCTTTGGTCATTAGGTGGGAAAGTGGGGTTTGTTGAGGCTGTAGGAGTTTGTCGAGGGAAAACAGGTTGATATGTGTTTTGGGGATGGGTTTGTGGGTAAGATGGGGAATAGGCGTAATTCACTGAAGGTGGGTAAGGGGTATAAAGGTGGCGTGAATTATTTGAGACAGCTTGTGCATCTCCTTCCTTTTTCTTCAAGAATCTACCTTTCCTACTGTCATTCACAGGTGCTTCGATCTTACCACTCTTGATGGCATTCTCAATGGCTTCACCAGTTAACACCATATCTGTAAAGTTCTTAGCTACACTGCTAAGCATGCGCTCATAGTAAGGTGCCTTGAGAGTATTCAAAAAGAACATGGTGACTTCCTTTTCAGTTAAAGGAGGTTGAACTTGCGACGCCACATCTATCCACCGTTGGGCATATTCTTTGAAGCTTTCGTCCTTCTTCTTTTCCATACCTTGGAGAGATAAGCGGTCAGGAGCTACATCGGACACATGTTTGTATTGAGCTATGAAAGCTCTTGCCAACTCAAACCATGAAGAAACTTTGCTCCTTTCCAATTGGTTGTACCACTTAGCTGCTGACCCAGTCAAACTGTCTTGAAAAACATGAATTAATAGCTTGTCATCCCATGCATACGCCGCCATCTTTTTGCAGTACATGGTGAGGTGATCTTTTGGGCACGATGTTCCGTTGAACTTTTCAAATTCAGGTACCTTGAATTTTGGTGGAAGCACGACACCAGGTACCAAACACAACCTTTCAGCATCAACGGGTCCAAAATAGTCAACCCCTTCCATGGCATTTAGTCTTTCCTCTATCAAGCTCAGCTGAGCTTTAGTACCACTATATTCTTCTTTATGCTTCAACTTTTCTAACTCTGTGGGATCATCTAAATTTGGCACTGTCATAACGGCTTCGCGCTCGACGATTTTGAAAAACGTTTAAAAACAAAACGAGTCGCTACCAATCTTTTTTGACTAGGTGTGATTGGTCACCTAAAAATATTTATCTTTTTAACAAAATCTCAAAATTAATTAAGTTTTATTAAAAAGTCAAATTTGGGTCTGCGAAAACAAAGTTAGGTTCGGGAGTACGGTTACGCGTGGGGAACGATTAACACCCCCACGACGCCCGTTAAAAAACGGTACCATAATAATCATGTGTTATCCTTTTTGTTTTAATAAAATAGTCTCAATTTAATATTTAAAATTAATTCCTTTTTATTTAATTTTTGAAGCATTTTATTATTTATCAAAATTATTTTTACAATCTTTTTTAAAAAAAGGGTTAGATTTTTATTTATCGAAAATGAATATGAACCCTTTTGTATTGAATAATTAAATCAAATACTCCAATACTTTTGGCAGCATTTGAAATAATTTTTCTCACTTAGAGATTTCTTAAGAATCACTACTTGTGACTTCTACAGAATCTCATCCTCGGAAGGGCTCACACCCATTTCGAAATTAAATGAATGCATATGATGCAAACAAATAATATATGATGCAAATGAATTTTTTTGATTTTAAATTTCATTATTTATTTTTTATTTATTTATATTTCTTTTTTTTTTAAAAAAACTTATTCATTTTCCTTTTTTAATAAAAATTTAAATTATTGAAAAATCATACTAAATATTCCAATACTTTTGGCAACAATTAGTACGACTCTTCTCACTTAGAGATCAGCTAAGAATCACTACTTGTGACTTCCGTGGCATCCCATCATCGGATTTTATTAATTTTGAAATTTAAACTTTATTGTTAATTTCCTTTTTCTATTTTTCCCTTTTTTTAAAAAAACTTATTTATTTTTATTTTTAACAAAAAATTAAATTATTGAAAAATCATACTAAATATTCCAATACTTTTGGCAACAATTAGTATGACTCTTCTCACCTAGGGATCAGCTAAGAATTACTACTTGTGACTTCCGTAGCATCCCATCATCGGATTTTATTAATTTTGAAATTTAAACTCTATTGTTAATTTCCTTTTTCTATTTTTCCCTTTTTTTAAAAAAACTTATTTATTTTTATTTTTAACAAAAAATTAAATTATTGAAAAATCATACTAAATATTCCAATACTTTTGCAACAGTTATTATGACTCTTCTCACCTAGGAATCAGCTAGGAATCACTACTTGTGACTTCCGTAGCATCCCATCATCGGACCTTTAATTATTTAAATTTAAATTTATTAATTAATTTATGAGATTTTATTATTTTTATAATTATGAATTTTATGTGATGCCTATTATTTTCTAAACATGATAACTAATTAATAAACATTTTAACATTAATTATCAAAAATAAACTTCAACATATAAAGTCCAAGGCACATCACTCATAATATTCCTACAAACTTTTGGCTAGTCAGCTCAACATTTATATAAGCAAAAGGAACAATATACTACAAGTCTAAACACGTGCTTGACCACTCACCTCTAACAGTCAATATGTACTAAAAGAATAAAATATTTAAATCAAATAGTGAACAACTCACATAAGCAAGAGAAGAATCCTACGCGTATAAGCACAAAACACTTAAATAATTAGAAAATGCTTGACCACTCACCTCTTACAATCAATATGTGCTAATAAAAATAAAATAATTAAATCAAATAGTGAATATCTCACATAAACAAAAGAAGAATCCTACACGTACAAGCACAAAACACTTAAATAATCAATTTTTAATATTTTATATTAACAAGCAAATCAAAGTTCATTGAATGAACGGTAAAACAAATAATAAAAGAAGTAATAAAAGCATACTGAATAAGATAGACATAAACCTCACTGTAGAGACTCTTCCCGCGTTTTTGTTTCTCAATTCGGTACTTCTTTTCGTCTTTCTTTTCTCGCTTTTCCTTCCCAATCTGCTTGGTGACCCACTGCTTAAGCCACCGCCGTTGTCGGTATGTCCTTCTCAAGCACGGGTGGTCCTATCGCCGGCAGCCTCCGCTCTTTCTGACTATGGATCGGTGACCAAATCCTCCCACGTTTGGTCTCCTTTCCCTCCTGGTTGCTTTACCTTTTTAATCTATTTGCTATGTGCTCCTGCACTGAAATATTAAAGAACGAATTTGTATTCTCTTAGGTGTTTCAAAATGGACTGTTGAGGGTGACCATTTTTGTTGTAAACAAGGGTCTTTTGGGTTGAATGGTCACGAATGGGAGGTTTTCATCTTAGGCAAGGGCTCTTGGGTTTTGAATGCCATGGTGGGTAGTTGAGTTAGTCTGGGTCGATGGTTAGGCGGAATGGTTTGGGCAATGGTGATGGCGAAGGTCCAAAAAGAATCCTTCGAAAATGGTTCGTGGTCTCTTTTTATTGTTGGTGGAAGGCTTTTAGGTTGATGGATCATGACCACGAAAAAAGAAAATTTTTCACAGCCTCTTCAGAATTTGGCTTTTAACCGTGGTGATGAAGGGTCTCTCGTTGCTGCCAATGCTTTGGAAACAGTTTATTGGTATGTTATTGCAGGTTCTGGATTTTGGGAAGAAGGAAAAGTGAAGACTTATGGTTGTAGCTTATTGACCTGATGCAGGAGGTAAAAAACAGGTCCCTCAGACGTAGATATTTGTGTAGTTAGGTGATAGCTGAGAAGGACATGAGTAAAATGGTGCGTTGCCAAATTGGTGAAAACTCAAAAAGTTAAGGTAAAATGTCAATATATACTTGAATTTGTGTATCTTGGAAGAGCATAACAGGGGCTTTGGGACGAGAGGTGTAAGCAAAAAAAAAAATGGGAAGAGACAAAACAGAGTCTGTCTGTTATTATTCTTTTTTTTAAAAATTTTCTTTTTAAAATCAATCTTTTAATTTATTTAATTAATTACTGAAAAAAAAAGGTTGGGCCTTAGAATAAAGTTTGACCTGGGCTTTTAATGCTAAAAAGAATTGACTTCACAATTGAATTTTCAGGCTTTCAAGCCCATACGCTCAATTCATTAGTGTAGTAGACACAAAAAACACAATTATACGTTGACTTAAAATCAAAAGATTTAATAAATTTAATTAAAATTTTCAAATGAGTTCGAATCAAACGCATTGAAACCGAGAATAAGAACTCAATTTATTTTGAGTAACATTCAATAATCCAGACAAAATTAGGTGTCTACAGGCACCTCCACTGGGTTTTGAACTTGCATCTGTAGAGGCGTTGGAGCTTTAACAGTACTTCCTTCAGGAACATAAATGGGGTTGTCTCGCACGTTTTGTTGAGCCTCTTGGATAGACTCATCTTGATTACCCATCTTCTCCTTTCCTCTAATCATGGCTTTTAATAACTGGGTAATTTCGCTCAATTGCCCCTTCATCTCTGCATTATCCCTTTCCAACTTTTCTATCCTACTATTTTGATCCTCTTCCATTATGCAAGCTTGATACCTTGTGTGGTATTTATGGAGGGTGGACCGTCTAGTAGGTTCAATCTTGACACCTTGAATGCCACAATTGAGTCGAAATTATTTTCAAGAAAAATGCGCAAATACTTAAAAGATTTCAAAGATGTATTTTATTAATAGATGGAATTTTACAACCTAAATGCATAAGATAGAGGAGGAAAGAGAAAAAAAATCGTCTCATAACAATCATTTAACAAAACCAAAAATCCTAAGACATCCATGAAGAAATCTAATGTTGCCACATGAGTCCTCTAACAGCACTATAATGGCCTTCTATCTCTTCCAACAATTGTAGCATCCTCTCTCCATGCTCGGTTATTAGGTTAATTCCAGGTTTCACCTCCCTTATTTCATCTTCAATCTGTTGGGCCCTATGAGCCACCCAATTAATTTGATGAAACATTATCCGTAAGAGTTGTGAGTCCTTTTTGAAGATCTTCCATTCTTTTACTAAGGTTTGCATATTTTGAGCCATCTTTTGTTGATCTTTTTGGGCTTGATTGAGAACTCCTTGTAGTCGAATCTTCCATCGTATTATCTCCTTTTGAGCTTCATCAAGCTCATTTTCCTTCTTTTGTGCTTTCTCCTTAAGTCGCACAATTTCTTCCTGGTTCTTCTGAGCTATTCTCAGACCTTGCGAGCTTTTTCTTCAAATAACTAATCTCGTCCACCAACTTGTTCTTCTCTTGATGGACTTTTGAATATGCGTGATCTCTCTTTCCTATCCTCTCATCGGTTCTTGTATTCTCGTTCCAACTCCCTTTTTTCTTCTTCCAATTTCCTTTTAGTAATCTCCAAATCTATCATAGGGTCTCGGGGTGGTATCACCTCTGCTTCTTCATTTTCTTCAAGTGGAACCTTGATGTCCTTTGCTCGCCTTGCATGCCATACCGAATATTCTGGAGGCTCTTTGTTTGGGAATATTCCTTGCTTTATTCCTTGAGGTGTTTTCCAAGCTTTGACATCACCTTCTATCTTCCTCACAAAACCCTCTTCATCATAGGCGTATTCATGTTGATTGAGCCCATGAGTCATTGGGATGAACTGCTCATACCCCAATTGCTTTCGCACCATGAGTGGAGAATAAGAGATAGTGCCCCATATACCCAAAAGAGGAACCCATGGCTTGCCACCACAAGAATATAGCATTGATCTTCGTGGCATCCAAGGTGCTCTCCAAACAATGTCTTTACTCTTAATCTTGTGAAAAAACGAAACCCATTCTTTCTTCGTCTTTGGTTTCGGCCATGTTTTCTCACAGAATTCCTTAATCGGAATATTATTCAAGTATGGTTCTCGAAACTTTTCTTCATGGCCACCAAGATGACTCTTCATCCAAATATATAGCAACTGTGCACATCTAATAAAACGTCCTTCCCCATTACGACGGCAATAATTTAAGGATCTAAAGGTCTCAGCTAGGATAATTGGAGCCACGCTTACCTCATAGTCAAGTTGTTCAACAAAATCCACCACTGAGACTTCAAAATGCCCCAAAAACTTAGGGAACACAACCATCCCATAGATTGCTAAAGCCATCATACTCATGTGTTGTTTTTCAGTCAACTGATCATGAAAACATCCTCGTAGAAAACTCCATGGTAAATAGGTGGCTTTCCCTTTTTGTCTCATATGATGATCAATCTTTTGTATGTCAAGGCCTGTCATTGAGGAGAGCTTCTTGCGATACCCAGACTTTCTTTTCTTCCAATAAATTTTGTTGGGCTTCCTTGATTCACGACGAAGTAGAATCAAAAATTCCTCTATGGTTGGCACCAAATCTGCTTCATTAAAAACAAAACATCTATAAAGGGGTCCCAAAATTGTACCATGGCCCTTATCAAATCAAAGTCTACTTTCACTAATAGTAGTAACATCAGGTCTCCATATCCTTCTTGGAATGCTACCTTCCTTTCATTTCCCCATCCTTTCCAAATGTTGATCAACTCAGTGCAATCATTTTGTCTTAAGTCCAAACGAATCCTCTCAGGCAAGGTTGAGGTAAAGCTTGTGGGTAAGCAATCGCGTTCTCGAGTTGGACCTTTTCAGAATGCTCCTTCACAATGTGGGCTGGTTCACACGGGAGTGTTGTATGTTCATCTTGCAACAATTTCTCCATAGATGTCGATAGGTTTCAGCTTGCAACAATTGTTATGAGACCTTAGAAGAAAATGAAAAATGTATGAATATGCATCTTTATAGTTTCTCTTACTTTTAAGTGATAATGTTTTTTTTTGTGTCCTAATAAGGGTTCAGAATTTTATGTAGGGTCGGGCATCTTAGGTTCTTTTATATGCATGGTTTGGATAATCCGAAAGTATAAAGGTTCCCAAATTGCTCCTCACTGTCATCCACACTAGACTAGTAAGGCACCCAATCCTCACCCATTATAGGCTACAAGCGGAAAGGTTCAATTTGAGTGGGAGTATTTCACTGGCTTATGTGGAGGTTACCACCTCACGAAGGCAAAGGTACTATACTCCCTCCTAAGAAGGACAAACCCGGGTCGAGGGCTAATGCATGCTCTTGCAAGTGAAGTGTGTGCATTTAATATTTTATGAAATTTCAACCCTTTACGCAAAATTGATAAAGTTAAACTATCTAATGGCCTGACTCTCTAAATTTCCCCAGTGGAGTCGCCAAGATGTCATAACGTCTAGGTTTATGAACCTAACCGCTAGACTTTAAAATTCTAGGAGTCGCCACCAACCATTCAATCCTAGGTGTGATTGGTCACCTATTCTTGTCTAAAGATAAGGCTTGGTCTACGTTCAAAGATTCTAAGGTTCGGGAGTACGGTTACGTGTGAGGAAGGATTAGCACCCCCACAACGCCCATCTTAAGATGGTACCAAATAGTCTAAAGTTATCTTAATTTTGCATATGTGTTTGCCTTAATTTCTATATGATTAAATATTGAAAAATCTTCTAAGTCTCCTCCATCAAGCTGGTTGGACAACTTAGAAATTCTTCTTACCTCAAGAGCATTCAAGTAGGACCAATCGCCTTTCTTGAAGAGGCTTCATCGTCGGATAATTTAAATACATTATGAAATACCTATTTTCGACTCCTATCCCAATTTATAAAAAAGGTATTAATTGTTTTTCTATTTGTAATCCTATAATTATTTTTATTTTACTTTTTATAACTTAAATAAATATGAACTATTTAATATTGAAAATTTCCTCTAAACCTTCCATCAAGCTGGTCAGACCTTGGAAGAAATCTCCTCACCTAGGAATTTTAAAGAAAACCACTCAAGCGCAAATTCCCTTTTAAATTCCATCATCAGAATAATCCACATTTATCCAAGTTGTTTATTATTGTTTAATTTTATTTTAATTTTTCAATCGCATATTTATCTTATTTTTATTCTATTCTTTTAATTATTTTAATTTGAATTTATTAATTTCAATTTTATTTTATTTTTATGATGAATTATTAAATATTGGAAATATCCCCTCAAATCTTTCATCAAGCTGGTGAGACTTAAGAGGACTCTCCTCACCTCAAAATATCTAAAAGTACTACTCAAGCGCAGTCCCTTTAAAATTCCATCGTCGGAATAAATCATGTCCACCTTTAATATTTTTCATCTTGTCATTATTTTATTATTTTAAATTTGTGTTTTGTATTTATATTTATATATTTTTTATTACAATTTTCTGAGACCTTCCCCGATAGATCGAGCATACAACATTAATTAAATCCAAATTACTCATGCAAATCATACAAGTTAGTTATATCAGTTATTAACATGCAAAATTAGTATTCTATAAATAATTTATTTAATCAAGTTACCATACAAAGTCATATTAATTAAATTTTATTATTAAATCAAATTATTGAATTATACAAATTAAACTATTAATTCAAACATATTATCAAATCATTAACATATTATTTAAATCATAAAATTGGTTAAAGTGGAGAAGAAATTATTGAATACCTTGTTCCACGTGCCTTTCTTTTTTTCAATCTTTCTTTCTTTACTTTGTCACGTTATTCTTGTAACAACTCTTTCTTTCTTTTCCTCTTGTAGTTGGCAGCAACAAGGTTAGACAGGATCTGCGTGTGGCAAGCGTAGTAGCAAGGAACAGTTCTTCAATCTTGTTTCCTCGGTCCTAACAAGAAGCGTGCGGTAGTCAAAGCTGGCCTGTGGTGTGATGTGGCGAAGGTGGTGCAGCAAAAATCTAGTGGTGGCATGATAAGAGGAGCTGCTAAACGTGGGCTGATGTGAACTTGCTGGTGAAAGGAAACACGTGGCAGGTGATGAAACAGTGCAACGATGGTGTGGCTTGATGCTCGATGGTGACGATGATGGAGACAGAGATCGGCAATGGCAGCTTGAAGGTGCTATGAAGATGGTTGATGGTAAGGTTCAAAGAATGGGTTTTATATTGAAGACACAAGATTGGGTTTTCTTTTCTTCTCTCCCTTGTGAGTAACACAGGACCCTTTTTTATAATGACTTAGTTAGACTCCTATTAAACTTAGGTTAGACTAATATTTATCTTATTTTTCTATTTATCCTAATTATCTATCAAATCCCTATTCTAATTTAACTCTACTAGTCTAAATTTTAATTAATTAATTAATAAATCCTAATTTAAATAATTATCCTAAAAATCTAATTATTTAATCCTAAAATCAATTTTATTTTCTTTTCTTGTCTCTCCTCCTCTTTTTTTTTTAAATTCCTAAATCCTATTTTAATTTCCTAATAAATGTTAATTCTAAATCTAAAAATTCTAATTTAATTCTAGCCTAATTCTAAATTGTTAAATTAAAATACAATGTCACCCAACCCAATTAATTATTTACAAATTAAGATCCTGGACAAAATAAGGTGTCTACACTAAACACAAAAGTAACAAAATAATCTTCCTTAAAGCCTGGTTGTCTCGTCCAAAAGACTTGTAACAAGAAGTTACTAGTTTTTGATTGAAAATACTAGATGACATGACTTACTACATTTGCAAGTGTTGGAGACAAATCACAGACACACACAACCGCCCTCATTATTCCTCAAAATTATATCGAAGAACAATGATGAATAGGCTTAAATGCCTTCAGAAAATCGTAGAAAGTATGTGAAATACAATCATAGTTATGGATATTGGACAATAGGCAAAGAAGTAAATAACAAGGGGAATCAAGAGTCAATTTTTCAGTGTCAACATGAAAATGAAAATCTTGGGCTTTGTCTTTTCAATTGTTTTTATTTGTTTTTTAAACTGAGAGATGACATAAAACTTGATATAAAACTAAGAATCAAGGTTTGAACAATTCAAAAACATTGATGGAGATATATGAAAGCTGAAATCTAGTTCTAAAATCAGATAGTTGCAAGAAATTGTTGGATGATTGAGGGCTAGTTTAGATGAGCGGTGCGATTGGCTTCAGTGAGATTAAAAAAAAAGGAAATGATTACCTGTGACGTTCTCGTCACTAACCAAATAACAACTAACTTTTATCTCAAATAACAATAAAATCGACTAGTTTATCCGATGTCAATCTTCTTTACTCTTATGCTCTAGGCATTTTTATCAGAGTATAATATTCATTTTCACATGCATAAAATTTTTCATTTATAAACATGTGCCATATACATCAGGATCTCAAATATTCATACACCCTAATCCCCAACATATACAAAACTGTAGTATTGTACTGTACATTAGCCGAGGTAACAGCCGACTAAATATACCTTCAAAGGATAAGTAGGAAGCGTGCCTCGAAGGTATCTCAAAAATCCCAAAATGAGCTCCTCTATCCGGAGCGGAATTACTTCAAGTAATCTGTATGAAAAATGTTTGTAAAGGAGTGAGTTTACGCTCAGTAAGAAATTTATGTAAAAGAGCGTACTATATCACTATATGCAGTTTTTCCTGCTTGGCTCTATAATGTCATGTAAAATCATTATAAAGCATAGATTGTATATTTCTTTCGCAATTACCAAATACAAGAAAATCATGCTTTCAAGTATTTTCACGGATCTCAAATCACGTGAAATCGAGTAGGCAAGTACAAATATTTTCAAATAGATGGGAGACAATTTATATCCAACAGATTCATGCACCAAATAATTCTCATCGTGGATACAGCAAATATATCCCGTAAGGGATAATCCAGAGAGATAATGGATACAGCAAATATATCCTGTAAGGGATAATCCAATATAAAGATCTCATGAGGATACCGCAAATATATCCCGTAAGGGATAATCCTAAGAGATATCAAATAAATGGCGTACCCACGTATGGGCCAGGGATCCTCCCCAAAGCCGAATCAAATAAAAGACTCATGGCCATTGTCTATAGCCCACAGTTTCACTAGTCAGGTGCCGTACTGCAGGTTTGAGGGCTGGACTAGAGCTCCTCAGTCAAGTACAAGTAACAAATAATGTGCATGCTCTTTTGAGAGATTCATAGTCTCCAAAAACCTTATTCATATAGGTTTTAAACAAGTATGAATATCCTTTCTTAAAACAGGTTCTCAAAACTTTCTTTAAAATAGGCAGTCGACTGGTCATATATATAGCAGTCGACTGCTACCCCATGTTTTGCCTTATTGAATTTCTTTCCCTTTTTGAAATTCAATTATTATATTTTTCAAAATACAAATAGGGCAGTCGACTGGTCCCAAATGGTAGTCGACTGGTTTTTAAACAGAATGTTTCCCGAGAATTAGCAGTCGACTGGTCCCAAATGGCAGTCGACTGGTTTTTAAACAGAATGTTTCCCGAGAATTAGCAGTCGACTGGCCCCCCTGGCAGTCGGCTGGTTTTGAGACAGAATGCTTCTGGACAAATAGCAGTCGACTGGCTCCCCTGGCAGTCGACTGGTTTGAAACAGAATGGTTTCTAGAAAATGGCAGTCGACTGGCTCCCATGGCAGTCGACTGGTTTGAGTCGATTTTCGAAAAACGGCGTTTTAGATGTCTCTAGGCAGTCGGCTGCTACTTAAGGCAGTCGGCTGCTCCTAGCCTAATTGGTACTAGGAGTAGGACCCAAATTGCCCTTTTTCCTACAATTAAAACAGCTGTACTTCTTCCCAAAGCAATTCAAATACATTTAAAACATGCGGACATAGTCACCCTACGTCCGTTACATAAATTCCTTACCTCAATTAGCAATTAATCCACAAGTTGGTTGCACCAACACTTGTCCTTTTTCTTTACTCTTCAAGCTGTAAACATCATAACAATTAAAAACTCAATAAACCTATTATATCAACTTCATATAATCCCAAACCATCAAAATTATCAACATAAACCATATCTTCTCTTACCTTTGCTATTCACCAACTTTTAAGATTTTAAGATCTCTTCAATCACTTGGATCTAGCCTTTCATATTAAAGGCATAGGTTAAGCTATCTATAAGGATCGTTTTTCTTTAGAGGAGCTTAACGAATCGATGGCCTGAAATGGTGGTTTGTCAAGGTGAGAATTTGAACACTTAGAGGAAAATATGGAAGCAACGAGAGGGAGAGAGAGATAGGCTGGTACCGTGGGGTGAAAGGGATGATGATGATGAGTCATGGCTCTCATTAATTGCCCATAAATGCATTCTAATCCCCTCATCATCCTATCTTAGCCATTGACCATCCATTGACCCTTTTGACCATTGATTCTTTGACCATTCAATTGCCTTAATTCCTCTTATGTCCCATACACCATATATATATATATATATATATATATATATCAGAAAATTCATATTTATTTTACTAATCCAAGTTGAAAAACTGTACAAGTATGTAAAAATTAAAGGAAATTAGGGATTTCACATTCTCCCCACCTTAGAGAATTTGGTCCTCCAAATTCAAGTAAGGTTATGTCTTAAACAATTCCGGATATTTCTCTCTCATCAAGTTCTCTAGTTCCCAAGTAGCTTCTTCTGTAGTATGGTGTTGCCAAAGAACTTTCACTAAAGGGATCGTCTTTGATCTCAACACCTTATCTTTCCTATCCAAAATCCGAATCGGTTTCTCCACATAACTCATGTCTTCTCGAATCTCCAAGGTTTCATATTCAATGACATAAGATGGATCTGGATTATACTTCCGAAGCATCGATACATGAAAGACATTATGCACTCCCGATAACTCCGGAGGTAGTGCCAACCTATAGGCCACATCTCCAACACGATCTAGGATCTCAAATGGTCCGATGTAGCGAGGACTTAGCTTACCTCGTCGGCCAAATCTTATGATCCCTTTGGATGGAGAGACTTTCAAAAACACATAGTCTCCAACCAAAAACTCAAGTGGCCTCCGTCGAACATCTGCATAGCTCTTTTGTCGACTCTGAGCTATCTTAAGTCTTTGACAAATCAGTTTAACATTCTCAGAGGCTTGCTCGACTAAATCTGGAGCCAACAACTTGCGCTCACCCACTTCTTCCCACCCAATCGGTGATCGACACCGTTTTCCATACAAAGCCTCGTATGGTGCCATCCCGATGCTTGCATGATAGCTATTATTATAAGCAAACTCAGCCAATGGCAGATGGTCGTCCCATGAGCCTTTAAAATCCAAAGCACATGCTCTCAACATATCCTCGAGCGTCTGAATAGTGCGCTCAGACTGCCCATCAGTCTGCGGATGAAAAGCTGTGCTAAAATTCAGCTGAGATCCCATGGCTTCCTGAAAATGTTCCCAAAAGTGAGAAGTAAACCTGGAATCTCTATCCGATGTGATGCTCACTGGAACACCGTGTAATCTAACGACTTCTCTCACGTATAAGTCTGCCAAAGCGCTAAGTGTATCTGTAGACTTCATAGGTAGGAAGTGAGCTGACTTCGTCAATCTATCCACTATCACCCAAATACCATCATGATTCCTCTTGGTTCTGGGCAATCCCATAATAAAGTCCATCGTAATGTGTTCCCATTTCTACATAGGTATAGGCAGAGGGTGCAATAATCCCGCTGGCTTTTGGTGCTCTACCTTAACCTGTTGACATGTAAGACATTTTGCCACAAAATCAGCTATGTCTTTCTTCATGCCCTTCCACCAATACATCTTGCGAAGATTATGATACATCTTCGTATTTCCTGGATGTAACGTGTACTTAGTGGCATGAGCTTCAATCAAGATCAACTTCTTCAATTCGTCATCATTAGGAACACATATATGACCTCTAAACTTCAAAATTCCATCACTACCGAGATTGAACTCTGAGATCATACCTGACTGCATCTGACTCATAGCCTCAATGCATCTATCATCTTCCTTTTGAGCACTTCGAATTCTGTCCATCAAATTTGGTTCAATCCTCAAACTAGCCATCATTCCAAATTGCTCATTAGGCATAACGTTAAGGTTGAGGCTTGTGAATTGCTCAATTAGTTCATGCTCTTTTATCTTCATATAAGACACCATACTTACATGCTTCCGGCTCAGAGCATCCGCCACCACATTGGCTTTCCCCGGGTGGTACAAGATCTCACCATCGTAATCCTTTAGTAGCTCGAGCCATCTTCTTTGCCTCATGTTTAATTCCTTCTGGGAGAATAAGTATTTCAGACTTTTGTGATCCGTAAAAATCTGAAATCTCTCACCATATAAGTAATGTCTCCATATTTTCAGGGCAAACATTACTGCAGCTAACTCCAAATCATGAGTCGGGTATTTCTTCTCATGGTCCTTCAATTGTCTGGAACCATAGGCTACTACCTTACCATGCTGCATTAACACGCATCCCAAACCTTGCCCTGAGGCATCACTATACACCGCAAATCCACCTGAACCACTAGGGATGGTGAGAATCGGTGCAGTCGTCAGCCTGTGCTTCAACTCTTGGAAACTACACTCACAGGCTTCATTCCACTCATACTTCATTTCCTTGTGCGTCAATGGAGCAGCTAGCTTTGAGAAACCCTCTACAAACCTTCTATAGTAGCCAGCTAAACCCAAGAAACTCCTAATCTCCGTTACAGTCTTCTGTCTTTTCCATTGAACCACCGCTTCAATCTTCGACGGATCAACTGAGACTCCATCTTTACTGATAATGTGACCTAAGAAAGAGATCTGATTCAACCAAAAATCACATTTACTTAGCTTAGCATATAGTCCTCTATCTCTGAGGGTCTCCAAAACAATCCTCAAATGCTGCTCATGCTCTTCCCGTGACCTCGAGTACACCAAGATGTCATCGATGAAGACAATGACAAACTGGTCCAAGTACTGCTTAAACACATCATTCATCAAATTCATGAATGCTGTGGGTGCATTGGTTAATCCAAACGGCATCACCAAGAATTCATAATGGCCATACCGTGTCCTGAACGTAGTCTTAGGGATATCTTCATCTCGGATCTTCAACTGATGATATCCCGATCTCAAGTCTATCTTGGAGAAGACTTGTGCACCCTTTAGCTGATCAAAGAGGTCATCTATCCTGGGAAGAGGATACTTATTCTTGATTGTCACTTTATTCAACCACCGGTAGTCGATGCACAACCTCATACTACCGTCCTTCTTCTTGACAAAAAGCACAGGAGCACCCCAAGGGGATACGCTGGGTCGTATGAATCCCTTGTCTAGCAACTCCTGAAGCTGCTTCTTAAGTTCTTCCAATTCTACCAAAGCCATCCGGTAGGGAGCTCTTGATATAGGCTCAGTCCCCGGCACCAATTCGATCGTGAACTCTACTTCCCTATCCGGAGGAAGTCCTGGAAGATCATCCGGAAATACTTCGAAAAATTCCTTAACTACTGGAATTTCGTGAAGTGTGGGACGTTTCTGATCTACGTCCACCACGTGTGCTACAAACCCTTCACATCACAAATATGTTCTATCAATTAAATCTCAATTAAACCAAACAAGTAATTATGCTTTTGCATTACATATTTGCAAAATTTACAACATAGCTAACGGGAGAGGAGAAAATCACACTCTTAGCATGACAATCTATCATCACATGATTTTCAGCTAACCAATCCATTCCTAATATAACATCAAATCCAGACATATTTAATAGGATTAGGTCAGCTATCGACTCTCTTTCTCCTACCCGTAGCTTACAATTATGATACACTATGTCCGTCATTTGGGATTCCCTAAATGGAGTAATTATTTGTAGCAATCCTCCTAACTGCTCAGGTTCAATATTTAATCTCCTAATAGCCATAAGGGGAAATAAAAGAGTGCGTAGAGCCTGGATCAAACAAAGCAAGGATATATGTATCGTTAAGGTAAATCTTACCTTGAATCATCTTCGATGAAGCATCAGCGGACTCCTTATCAATGGCAAATACCCGTCCCTGAGTCACGGGCGCCTTTCCTTTCTCTGCCGCTGTAGCCTTACGCTGGGGTTGTGTGGTCTTAGATTGTGGTTGAGGGGTCTTTTCTGACTCTTCAGGTGCCCTCTGATTTATCTTGGGACAATTCTTAATCCTGTGTCCCTGTTCACCACACCAATAGCACGCCCCACTCGCAGATCGGCAAGGCTATGCTCCATGAAATTTCCCGCATTGCACACACCTCGGTATCATACTCCTCGGTGAGCTAGCGGTACTACCAACTGGATGTGGTGATCTTTCATCACCTATTTTGATCCCGGTAGATCTAGGAGTTCCTGAGTCATAGCCATCACAACTCCATTTAACATAATTCCATATAATCATTAATTGAAGACAATTTGTTTCCTTATAGTTGACTTGCTTACCTGTCGAGGCTTTGTCATAAGGCCTGTTCCTCCTAGATGGGTATCTATCACTCGAGGCCTTCTCATCTGACTTCCGCTTCATAGGTTCTTTACCCTTATTCCTCACTCGGAAGTCTGCCTGATGAAATTCATAGTCCTGCTCACATAATTGAGCCTTACGGACTGCCTCTCCGTAGGTAGTGATATCTAACGGATATAGCTTAGACCTAATGGAAGGTCTCAATCCCTCCATGAACCTGTAGGTCTTATGATCCTCTCTTCTCAGCACTTCAGGATCAAATCTGCTCAGGGTAATGAACTTCGACTCGTATTGGCTAACCGTCATACTTCCCTGAGTCAAGTTCGAAAACTCAACCTGTAACCTCCTCTGAGCAGTACGTGGTACATATTGTTCATTAAAAGCTTCCACAAATCTATCCCACGTCACTTCAGTATACTTAGCCTCTAATACTGTCTGAGTAGCCTGTCACCATGGTCTGGCCTCATCCACTAGCAAGTAGGCGGCCAATCCTACTTTTTCTTTCTCTGTGCAAGCCAAGTACCCAAATGCCTTGGTAACCGCTTTCATCCAATTTTCCGCGGCCAATGGGTCACTGTCCCCCTTGAACTTTGGCGGATCCAGCTTCTTAAACTCCTTTATCAGTGCCACACTGCAATAAGCTGTAGGATCTCGCCTCTCATTAGCTGGGACTGGTGGAGGTTGTACCACCGGAGTAGGAGGTACTGTAGGGGTAACTGCCGGTGCATTAGCGGCCACGTCCAGAAATTTAGCCATAAACTGGGTGAACATTGCGGCCATGTTTTCCATATGTTTCTCCATTTTAGCTAGCCTCGTATTCGGGCTATGCGATGGAGATGGAGGAGAAGACTGTGTTGGGGGCGGTTCATCACGACCCCGTCCTCGTCCTCGTCTAGTACCCCTCCTTCGAGTACTCATTCTGTTAAGATCATGATCAAATAACATCATTTAGTATAACCTTAAGCCGTTATACTATTTAAAATCAAGTAAGCTAGTACAGTACATTGGGAAATTACTCTAATTCTAGCTTATTGACATCGACAAACTTCAGTCGAATCTGCTCTGATACCAATCTGTGACGTCCTCGTCACTAACCAAATAACAACTAACTTTTATCTCAAATAACAATAAAATCGACTAGTTTATCCGATGTCAATCTTCCTTACTCTTATGCTCTAGGCATTTTTATCAGAGTATAATATTCATTTTCACATGCATAAAATTTTTCATTTATAAACATGTGCCATATACATCAGGATCTCAAATATTCATACACCCTAATCCCCAACATATACAAAACTGTAGTATTGTACTGTACATTAGCCGAAGTAACGGCTGACTAAATATACCTTCAAAGGATAAGTAGGAAGCGTGCCTTGAAGGTATCTCAAAAATCCCAAAATGATCTCCTCTATCCGGAGCGGAATTACTTCAAGTAATCAGTATGAAAAATGTTTGTAAAGGAGTGAGTTTACGCTCAGTAAGAAATTTATGTAAAAAAGCATACTATATCACTATATGCAGTTTTTCCTGCTTGGCTCTATAATATCATGTAAAATCATTATAAAGCATAGATTGTATATTTCTTTCGCAATTACCAAATACAAGTAAATCATGCTTTCAAGTATTTTCACGGATCTCAAATCACGTGAAATCGAGTAGGCAAGTACAAATATTTTCAAATAGATGGGAGACAATTTATATCCAACAGATTCATGCACCAAATAATTCTCATCGTGGATACAGCAAATATATCCCGTAAGGGATAATCCAGAGAGATAATGGATACAGCAAATATATCCCGTAAGGGATAATCCAATATAAAGATCTCATGAGGATACCGCAAATATATCCCGTAAGGGATAATCCTAAGAGATATCAAATAAATGGCGTACCCACGTATGGGCCAGGGATCCTCCCCAAAGCCGAATCAAATAAAAGACTCATGGCCATTGTCTATAGTCCACAGTTTCACTAGTCAGGTGCCGTATTGCGGGTCTGAGGGCTGGACTAGAGCTCCTCAGTCAAGTACAAGTAACAAATAATGTGCATGCTCTTTTGAGAGATTCATAGTCTCTAAAAACCTTATTCATATAGGTTTTAAACAAGTATGAATATCCTTTCTTAAAACAGGTTCTCAAAACTTTCTTTCAAATAGGCAGTCGACTGGTCATATATATAGCAGTCGATTGCTACCCCATGTTTTGCCTTATTGAATTTCTTTCCCTTTTTGAAATTCAATTATTATATTTTTCAAAATACAAATAGGGCAGTCGACTGGTCCCAAATGGCAGTCGACTGGTTTTTAAACAAAATGTTTCCCGAGAATTAGCAGTCGACTGGCCCCCTTGGCAGTCGGCTGGTTTTGAGACAGAATGCTTCTAGACAAATAGCAGTCGACTGGCTCCCCTGGCAGTCGACTGGTTTGAAACAGAATGGTTTTTGGAAAATGGCAGTCGACTGGCTCCTATGGCAGTCGACTGGCTTGAGTCGGTTTTCGAAAAACGGCGTTTTAGATGTCTCTAGGCAGTCGGCAGCTACTTAAGGCAGTCGGCTGCTCCTAGCCTAATTGGTACTAGGAGTAGGACCCAAATTGCCCTTTTTCCTGCAATTAAAACAGCTGTACTTCTTCCCAAAGCAATTCAAATACATTTAAAACATGCGGACATAGTCACCCTACGTCCGTTACATAAATTCCTTACCTCAATTAGCAATTAATCCACAAGTTGGTTGCACCAACACTTGTCCTTTTTCTTTACTCTTCAAGCTGTAAACATCATAACAATTAAAAACTCAATAAACCTACTATATCAACTTCATATAATCCCAAACCATCAAAATTATCAACATAAACCATATCTTCTCTTACCTTTGCTATTCACCAACTTTTAAGATTTTAAGATCTCTTCAATCACTTGAATCTAGCCTTTCATATTAAAGGCATAGGTTAAGCTATCGATAAGGATCGTTTTTCTTTAGAGGAGCTTAACGAATCGATGGCCTGAAATGGTGGTTTGTCAAGGTGAGAATTTGAACACTTAGAGGAAAATATGGAAGCAACGAGAGGGAGAGGGAGATGGGCTGGTACCGTGGGGTGAAAGGGATGATGATGATGAGTCATGGCTCTCATTAATTGCCCATAAATGCATTCTAATCCCCTCATCATCCTATCTCAGCCATTGACCATCCATTGACCCTTTTGACCATTGATTCTTTGACCATTCAATTGCCTTAATTCCTCTTATGTCCCATACACCATATATATATATATATATCAGAAAATTCATATTTATTTTACTAATCCAAGTTGAAAAACTGTACAAGTATGTAACAATTACAGAAAATTAGGGATTTCACATTACCGTGAGTATAAGTTTTATAATAAAATATTAAAAAAAGGGTAAAAAAATAATTTTACATGTATTTTTGTCTTTTACAATTTTTTTGTCTTATTATTATTGTTCATGACTAGAGCGCGGTGACATCCAAACGGACCCTAAGTCGAAAATGAACCAAATTAAAAAACTTGATCTTATTTAAATATTAATGGGTATATGATTTTAATGAATTAGTAATTAAATCAACTAATGCTCTGACACAACGAAAAACAACACAAAAAATATAAAAAAAATAACATAAGTTAAAATTTGGCAAAAATTAAAAATATATTTTGCATGTAGATGTTAATGATAAAACAATAATTTTTACATTTTATGCGTGTTTGACAAGAAAAAAACACCGCAAAAATATAAAATTGCTAAAGAAAAATTCTATAGACAACCCTAATTTTACTCTTTACAACCCATTACTAAACACAACTCAACCCCATTATTAAACACAAGTCAACCAAAACTATAAATTTCTCTTTACAACCACTAAAACCCAAATTAAATTTCTATTTCATCCTTCTTCATAATTTCGACCTAAAATTTTCAAATCGATTTTTCCTACAACTCAAAATCACTACTGGATTTTAAAATTTTCACTGCAAATCGCTTTGAAAACCACCAAACTTTCACACCTACTTCTTCTCTTAAACTAAAAGAACGTCCTAGATTTTTTTTTCTTTAATTTTTTTTCAAAAATTTAAAGGAAAAACAAGAATATTTTCAATTCCACTTCTTCTCTTATAACCCAAACTCACTATCTGACTTCAAACTTTTTACTAGAAATCATTTTGAAAACTACCAAACTTTCACACCAAACTTCTTTTCTTACAACTGAAGGTATGTTTCACATTGTTGTCTCTTTAATTTTTTTTTTAAAAATTGCAAATCTGGAGTTCTAAGAACCTCATATTCCCGAGGCCTTAACTTCCACGATGCACATGAAGTTGACTTTCGCAAGGCCATCAACCTCACGAATCTAGGTTTTGCAAGGCTATCGACCTCGTGAATCTCGGAGTTCGTACCCCATATATGCAGACAATAATAATAATAATAATAATAATAATAATAATAATAAAGAAAAAACAAGAATATTTTCAAATCCAGTTCTTCTTATACAACTCAAACTCATTACCAGATTTCTAAATTTTCATCAGAAATCATTTTGAAAACCATCAAACTTTAACAATAGATTTCTTCTTTTACAATTGAAACTATGCTCTAGATTGTCTTTTTCTTTAAATTTTTGAAAAAAAACAACAATATTATCTCCCATTGTAGAAATATCGAATGAATTTTCGGAAATAAAAAGCTTCGCATTGTGTTCCCGGGAATGATTTCCTGAAACCCCATTATATTTTGGAAAATGCAATTTAAGAAACCTAAATATCGCAAAAAAAATGATACTTTGCAGAGATTTTTATTACCATTTTGGGCATTTCTTCTTCTTCCATGCTATCTGAGCAGGTTGCTTCCATAATAGTATAGTATCTTCTTCTTTCTAATTATCAGAACTATATGATTCTAAGACATGAATTTTTAGTCACTTTAATTAAGACACAACTTCAGACAAATTCACTTTGATAAGACACCACATCAGACAAATTACATCTGTTAGGCAAACCTTTTAATTTCTGACAAGTAGATTTTAACATCTAATAAGTTATATTTATTTTTTATTTTTTTATTTTCAAAATTCAACTAAAAGTGGAAAATAAAATAAATAAAAAAATAGCCTCCTAGCCAATTTTAGAAACCCAAGATTAGAGGTGGCGAACGAGCCGGTTCGAGCAGGTTCAGTCTGGGTTATTTCGGTTTCAAGTTTTTTCGGTTTCGTGTTTTTCCGATCTTGGGTTTTTTCGATTTCGGGTACTTTCGGTTTCGGGTTTTTTCAGTTTCAAGTATTTTCGGGTTCGGTTATTTTCAATTTCGGTCCAGTTTCGGGTTTGGTTCAGTTTTAATCAGGTGGGCTTAGTCAAATTATTTTAAAATTTTATAAATTATAAATATTTTTATAATTTGGAATGTAATAATTAATTTAATTTTATATAGTTAAATAAAAATATAATAGAAATGCTAAATTAAAGTTAAAATTTAATAAATATTTATATAAATATAAATTTTTACATTTTATTATTTTTATTACTTGACAATTATTATTTATTTTTTTAATTTCTTGTGATATTCACATTTGTTATAAAATATATAATTATATAAAAATTTATTTTTTAAGTGAGCCAAATACATACATATATATATAGTAAAACTAAAAAAAAAAGTAAAAATCCAAAAGTATTAGCTATACAAATAAATAACTAACAAATCATAAATAAATCATACTAAACAATTAAACTTTTATATAAATGACTTTATACTCTTAACAATAACTTATTGGGTTATTATATTTTTTTGGGTCAATATTGGGCTATTGGAATTTACCTCGGCAATCTTAGACACGACACGAACACGACCACGATACGAATAAATGACACGAGATGACATGAGATGACACGGGCTAAAAATTAAGTAAAACTAGTGTATGAATATAGTAAAAGCTAAAAATAATGTTTTAAATTTTTTCATGTTGACATGAATTTTGACACAAAATTTTCCTGTTTTACACCATACGAACACGATTTTGCATGACACGAAAACGAATTATAACACGAATTGCCAGGTTTAGAATTTAGACACTCTTAGTTCAATAAATTTCTTTTTTTTTACTTTGTTTTATTAGCTTTTTTAATAATTATATTATATTTTTAATAAAATTTTAAACTCTTAAGAATTTTTTTACATTTATTTTGTCTTTTAAATACCAACATAATTAGTAATTAAATTAAATCTAGCCACATAACTAGTTAAATAATTGTTCAATTATAATATTGAATAAAATTATAGCATACATTAAAAAAATACTTAATATTATGAATAATTGGTCAATTAATTACCTCAATTTTATATTTATTTTGTTTTTGGTTTGTACATAAATCATAATATAACATTTTTATATTAAATATAATCATACTCGTACATATTAATTAATCAAATATCTCATTAAAAATTTAGAACGTTAAATTAAACAAGTTTTATACACCAATTGACATTATATTATAAATAATAACATTTGATATAATCATATCATATACAGTTATACACTAATTGAGTACTAATTTTTTCATGTTCACATTAACATAATAATATTAGATATACACCTATTGATCGAATATTAAATGATTAGCTTAAGATTAAGGGAAGAACGACACTGGGTAAACTAAATCTAAATAAAGAAAGAAAAAGATAAGTGATAAGATGAAGTGACGGGGACCTCACAGAGTGGTATCAGAGCAGTTTAGATTGAGGTTTGACAGTGTCGAGAAGTTAGAAATAGAGTATATCCCCCAATTGTACTGTACTTGTCTGAATACAAATGTATAGTATAGCTGTTTTTAGTTATACTAAAGAGCTCAATGATGATGATATTTACAGTATGAGCTCACAAAGAAGAGGTACAAGAAGAGGAAGAGGACGGGGTCGTATTGAAGAGCCCCCAGTTCCGTCTCCTTAACCATCTCCACCACATAGCCCGAATACGAGGCTAGCGAAGATGGAAAAGCATATGGAGAACATGGCCACGATGTTTACGCAGTTCATGTCTAATTTCTCGAATGTGGCCACAAGTACCCAAGCAACTGCAACTGTTGTTCCTCCTACGGATGTAACCCCACCAGTTCCAGTTACTGGAAGACGGGATTCTAGAGCTTATTGTAGTGTGGCATTGATTAAGGAATTCAAGAAGTTGGATCCGCCCAAGTTCAAAGGGGAAAGAGATTTGTTGACAGCTGAGAACTGGATGAAAGCTGTCCTAAAATCTTTCGAGTATATGCCCTGCTCCGAAAGGGAGAAAGTAGGCTTGGCTGCCTATCTGCTAATAGATGATGCTGAATATTGGTGGCAAGCCACTCGGACCGTGTTAGAGGCCCGATATAATGAGGTCACGTGGGATAGATTTGTGGAGGCTTTTAATGAACAGTACATCCCACGCACGGATCAGAATAGATTGAAGATTGAGTTTTTGAGTTTAACTCAAGGTACGATGACGGTGAATCAATATGAATCTAAATTCACCACCTTGAGTAGATTCGATCCAGAGGTCCGAAGAGATGAAGGGCATAAGATCTACAGATTCATCGAGGGATTGAAGTCCCCGATTAGATCTAAGTTGTATCCGATGGATATCACCTCCTATGGAGAAGCTGTCCGTAAGGCTCAGCTGTGTGAGCAGGACTATGACCTACACCATGCTGATTTCCGAGCCAAGGGTAAAGGCAAGGAACCCATGAAGCGAAAGTCGGATGAGAAAGCTTCGAGCGATAAGTATCCATTTCAGAGGAGTAGACGATTTGAAGGAGTTTCTATAGGTAAGTAAAGTATGAAAAGATGATCTTTAAATTAATTTAATAGTTATATGGAATTATATTGAAGTTGGAGTTATAATGATGATGGTAATGATATAGGTACTCCTAAAGCTACAAGGATCAAGATAAGTGATGAGCGATCCCGAAATCAAGTTGGAAGTACCGCTAGCTCGCAAAAGAGTACGATGCAAAGATGTGAGCAGTGCGGAAAGTTTCATGGATCACAGCCATGTCGCTGGGCGAGTGGCGCTTGCTTTAGATGTGGGGAGAAAGGACACATGATTAGAGATTGTCCTCAGAGAGATCCGAGAATGCCTGACGAATCAGATAAGACCCCTAAACCACAACCTAAAGCCACTGCTGCTGAGAAGGGAAAGAAAGCTATGACTCAAGGACGAGTGTTTGCTATCGATGAAGAGTCTGCCAATGCCTCGTCCAAAGTGATTAAAGGTATAATTTATCTGTTTGATATGAATGTCATAGCATTGTTTGATCCAGGCTCTACGCATTCTTTTGTGTCTCCTAAGTTTGCTATGAAAATACCTGTTGAGCCTGAGACTTTAGAATACTCATTAAAGATAAGCACACCATTTAGAGAATCACAAGTGACAGAGTTGGTGTATAGAAACTGTGAGCTACGGGTAAGAGAAAGAGAATCTAAGGCTGACCTAATCCTACTAAATATGTACGGGTTTGATGTTATTTTAGGTATGGATTGGTTAGCTAATAATCATGTTTTATTAGATTGTTATGCTAAGAGTGTAACCTTTTCTTCACCCGTTAGCTATGTTGTAAAGTTTGCAAGAAATTAATATGAAACCTGTTTGGTTCTTGATTTGAATTCATATGAAAATAATGAGAAGCATGTATGGTTGTATGAAGGATTCATTGCTTATGTGGAGGACGTAGATCAGAAACGTCCCGGACTCAATGATATTCCTGTAGTCCGAGATTTTCCCGAGGTGTTCCCGGATGATCTTCTAGGACTTCCTCCGGATAGAGAAGTGGAGTTCACTATCGATTTGGTGCCGGGGACTGAGCCTATATCAAGAGCTCCTTATCGGATGGCTTTGGTAGAATTGGAAGAACTTAAGAAGCAGCTTCAGGAGTTGCTAGACAAGGGATTTAGACGACCCAGCGTATCCCCTTGGGGTGCTCCTGTGCTTTTTGTCAAGAAAAAGGACGGTAGTATGAGGTTATGCATTGACTACCGGTGGTTGAATAAAGTGACAATCAAGAATAAGTATCCTCTTCCCAAGATAGACGATCTCTTTGATCAGCTAAAGGGTGCACAAGTCTTCTCCAAGATAGACTTGAGGTCGGGATATCATCAGTTGAAGATCCGAGATGAAGATATCCCTAAGACTGCCTTTAGGACACGGTATGGCCATTATGAATTCTTGGTGATGCCGTTTGGATTAACCAATGCACCTGCGGCATTCATGAATCTGATGAATGATGTGTTTAAGCAGTACATGGACCAGTTTGTCATTGTTTTTATTGATGACATCTTGGTGTACTCGAGGTCATGGGAAGAGCATGAGCAGCATTTGAGGATTGTTTTAGAGACCCTCAGAGATAGAGGACTATACGCCAAGCTAAGTAAATGTGAATTCTGGTTGAATCAAATCTCCTTCTTAGGTCATATGATCAGTAAAGATGGAGTTTCAGTTGATCCATCAAAGATTGAAGCGGTGGTTCAATGGGAAAGACCGAAGACTGTGACGGAGATTAG
Source organism: Heritiera fomes (assembly GCA_032173925.1). NCBI lineage: Eukaryota > Viridiplantae > Streptophyta > Magnoliopsida > Malvales > Malvaceae > Heritiera > Heritiera fomes. The sequence goes on along the minus strand of JAPDPM010000001.1, from coordinate 16,993,688 downwards.
GAGTTTCTTGGGTTTAGCTGGCTACTATAGGAGGTTTGTAGAGGGTTTCTCGAAGTTAGCTACTCCACTGACGCACTTGACGCGCAAAGAAGTGAAGTATGAGTGGAATGAAGCCTGTGAGTGTAGCTTCCAAAAGTTGAAGCACAGGCTGACGACTGCACCGATTCTCACCATCCCTAGTGGTTCAGGTGGATTTGCGGTGTATAGTGATGCCTCAGGGCAAGGTTTGGGATGTGTGTTAATGCAGCATGGTAAGGTAGTAGCCTATGGTTCCAGACAATTGAAGGACCATGAGAAGAACTACCCGACTCACGATTTAGAGCTAGCTGCAGTAGTGTTTGCCCTGAAGATATGGAGGCATTACTTATATGGTGAGAAATTTCAGATTTTTACGGATCACAAAAGTCTGAAATACTTGTTTTCTCAGAAGGAATTAAACATGAGGCAAAGAAGATGGCTAGAGCTACTGAAGGATTACGATTGTGAGATCTTGTACCACCCGGGGAAAGCCAATGTGGTGGCGGATGCTCTGAGCCGGAAGCATGTAAGTATGGTAGCCTATATGATGATCAAAGAATATGAATTGATTGAGCAGTTTGCAAGCCTCAATCTTAATGTTATGCCTCATGAGCATATTGGAATGATGGCTAGTTTGAGGATTGAGCCGGATTTACTGGATAGGATCCGAAGTGCTCAAAAGGAAGATAATAGATGCATTGAGGTTATGAATCAGATACAGTCAAGTATGACCTCAGAGTTCAGTCTTGGTAGTGATAAGATTTTGAGGTTCAGGAATCGTATATGTGTTCCTAATGATGACGAATTGAAGAAGATGATCTTGATTGAAGCACATGCCACTAAGTACACGTTACACCCAGGAAGTACGAAGATGTATCACAATCTTCGCAAGGTGTACTGGTGGAAGGGCATGAAGAGAGACATAGCAGATTTTGTAGCAAAATGTCTCACATGTCAACAGGTCAAGGTAGAGCACCAAAAGCCAGCAGGATTACTGCACCCTCTGCCTATACTTATGTGGAAGTGGGAACACATTACGATGGATTTCATTATGGGATTGCCCAGAACCAAGAGAAATCATGATGGTATTTGGGTGATTGTTGATAGATTGACGAAATCAGCTCACTTCCTACCTATGAAGTCAACTGATACACTCAATGCTTTGGCAGATATGTATGTAAAAGATGTCGTAAGACTACACGGTGTTCCAGTGAGCATCACTTCTGATAGAGATTCCAGGTTTACTTCCCATTTCTGGGAGCATTTTCAGGAAGCCATGGGATCTAAGTTAAATTTTAGCACAGTTTTTCATCCGCAGACTGATGGACAGTCCGAGCGCACGATTCAGACGCTCGAGGATATGTTGAGAGCTTGTGCTATGGACTTTAGAGGCTCCTGGGATGACCATCTGCCATTGGCTGAGTTTGCATACAATAATAGTTATCATGCAAGCATCGGGATGGCACCATATGAAGCTTTGTATGGAAGAAGGTGTCGATCTCCAATTGGGTGGGAAGAAGTGGGCGAACGTAAGTTATTAGCTCCAGATCTAGTCGAGCAAGCCTCAGAAGATGTTAAGTTGATTTATCAGAGGCTTAAGACAGCTCAAAGTAGACAAAAGAGCTATGCAGATGCTCGAAGGAGGCCACTTGAATTCATGGTTGGAGATTTTGTGTTCTTGAAAGTTTCTCCATCCAAGGGAATCATGAGTTTTGGCCGACGAGGTAAGTTGAGTCCTCGTTACATCGGTCCATTTGAGGTCTTAGATCGGATAGGCGATGTTGCCTATAGATTAGCATTGCCTCCGGAGCTATCGGGAGTGCATAATGTGTTTCATGTATCGATGCTTCGGAAGTATAATCCGGATCCGTCTCATGTCATTGAGTATGAACCCTTGGAGATAAGGGAAGATATGAGTTATGTAGAGAGGCCGATTCGGATTTTGGACAGAAAAGAGAAAGTTTTGAGGTCTAAGACGATCCCCTTAGTGAAAGTTCTCTGGCAATACCATACGATGGAAGAAGCTACATGGGAGCTAGAGAGCTTAATGAAGGAAAAGTATCCAGAATTATTTACATGACAAGCTAAGGCAAATTTGGAGGACCAAATTTTCTAAGGAGGGGAGGATGTGAGATCCTCAATTTCCATGTATTCCTCCATGTATGTAAAGTATTCTAAGCTAATATGATTAAATGAACATGAAGTTTAAGGTGTGAATAATGTATGCATGATGTGTAGAAGAAACAATGAAGTTGAATGTCAATAAGTCAAATAAATTGTGTTGATATCAAGAAAATAAATGGAATAGGAGAAAAGAAGGAAAATCAGAAATTTGATTGGTTAATTAAACACATGTGGCTTATGCATGAATGGAAGAAGGAAAGGAGGAATTAAATGATGGTCAATGGGTCAAAGGGTCAAGGGAAGAATGCATGGCTGAGATTGAGGATGAGATGAGCATGCATTTAATGGAATGGCATGACTCATCACCCTCACTATCATCACCAACGTCAGCCTCTATCTTCCAGCTCTCCCTCTCGTGCCATATCCAATCTTCCAAGTTTTCCATTCCAAGCTCCTTGCTAAACCACCTTACTCCCTCACCAATTCACTAAGTTAATTTAACGAAAAATAATCCTTGTCGTTAGACTAGGTGATATCCAAAGTTTGATAAAATGAATCCAAGTATTGGAGGAGATCTCAACAATCGAAATTTTGGTCTCTAGTGAAGGTAAGAGAAGAAGATGATTTGTACAATTTGGTTCATGATAAGGAGTTGTACTGAGCTAGTAAGACATGTGTATGTTGTTTAATTTGAGGTTTGAAATGGTATGATGATTTCAGGTTGAAGAAGTGAAAAGCTAGGGTTAACGCGCCAAGTGATTTCGCGTTTCTGAAGGAATTAAGGTAAGAAATTTATGTAACGGACGTAAGGCGGCTATGTCCGCATGTTTTAATATGATTTTGAACTGCTTTGGGGAGAAATACTAGTTGTCTTTGGCAGGAAAAGTGCATTTTCGGACTTGTCTCCTAGTACCAATTAGGCTAGGGGCAGCCGACTGCTATAGAGGGAAGTCGACTGCCTAGAGACAACCAAAACGTCGTTTTTCGAAAACCGAGGCAAACCAGTCGACTGCTATGTAAGCCAGTCAACTGCTATTTTTCCAGAAGCATTCTGTTTCAAACCAGTCGACTGCTATTTACCAAATTGCATTCTGTTTGAAAACCAGTCGACTACTATATGGACCAGTCGACTGCTATTTCTTAAGAAGCATTCTGTTTGAAAATCAGTCGACTGCTATATGGACCAGTCGACTGCCCTTATATATTTTTCGAAAAGAAAATAATTTCGAGAAATAAAGTTATGAAGCAGCAGTCGACTGCCCTATAAGACCAGTCGACTGCCATGTATGAAAAGATGTTTCAAAGCTTATTCAATTTAAACACAAAGGTGTTTTCTGAAAAGAATATTATAAATGTTTTGAGGCTATGGACTGCGTAATGATTATGCATTTCTGATGGCTGAGAGACTCTGATCAAGTCCTCAGTAATATGTATGTTAATTGAGGAACCCTAGTCCGGTCCTCAAGACCATTAGTGACACCTGACTAGTGTTCACTATGGTATTATTAAGGCAGGAGAGAATCCCTGACCTCTACATGGTATACCAATGTACTAATGCATGATTAGAGTCATATGAGTCATATGAATGGGAATGAACGGTTCATATGACAACTCAATCGCTTAAACATTGTACATAGTCTCCATCTATTTCAAAGTACAAGATGTATGTATGAAGAAGTATATGATGTATGTTTTAAAGTATGTATGAAGTATGATGTTTTAAAGAAAGAAGCATGATGCATGTTTTATTTGTATGCTATATTTTAACGGAAGCATACAAAGTACGATTGCCATGTCATTTTAAATGAATATGCATGGTTACAACAATGCATGAAAAAAGTTTATGATGCATGCTTTATAATGTTTTACATGACATTATAGAGCCAAGTAGGAAAAATACATATAGAGGCATAGTACGCTCTTTTACATACTTTTCTTACTGAGCGTAAACTCACCCTTTTACGATTATTTTTCCTACAGACTACCTGAAGTGAACCACGCTCCGACTAGAGGACCTTGTGCTTGAAGAATCGAAGTGTACCTTCTCGATACGCTTCCCAGTTAGTATAGAAGGTATACTTATATATTCCTATGTAAGGTTAAATTGTAATTCAGCTACAGTACAGTACAAGTAGAATTTATGTATATAAGATGTCGGGGATGTAAGTTAAGATGATGTATGAGATCTTGTGGAAATGGAATAATATTTATATATATCATTTTATGTTTATTGAAATGGAATAAAATTTCATAAGCTATTAAATGATTAGCTTAAGATTAAGGGAAGAACGACACTGGGTAAACTAAATCTAAATAAAGAAAGAAAAAGATAAGTGATAAGATGAAGTGACGGGGACGTCACAACAAGTAATATACTTGAAGGAGGTATATTTTGATTTAGACCTTCTATTAGTGTTCATATTTTAATATCTAACGAAGTTAATGGTGCTCGAAGACTAAACTATAACTCTTAGTGTTATATTTAATAATATGACACATATAAGACTTGTCTTGCTTGTTTAAAGAGGTTTACTGCCTTAGTAGCACTATTATGGTCATATGCTCATCTTGGTAATCATAATCATTTTACAAAAAAATCCATTAGTTTCTTATTTGAAGCGGCACTACTTTTATAATCGCTTAGGTGGAGTTCTTTATGCCCCTATGGCTATGCACATTTTGTTGAAACTCTATTAACAATAAAACTCATCATTCAAGAATCACAATAGACAGCACTTGACTAAGTAGGTATATGAATGGGAACTAAGTGCTAAGCAAGCATAAGCAGTAACTTGTTATTACCCATTGAACTTTAAGTTCAAAGGTTACTAAACTAAAGTGGGTTTCCATTATTGATGCCTATTTTACGAATTTAAGTCTCATTCCAATTAACATTCTCTTTATCACATCTCTTGGTAATGCTTTAGTAAAAAGATAAGCTAAATTATATGTAGAATCTACATACACTATTAGCTTTAAATTGACATATATATTTTGAAATGACAGAAACTTAAGTAATCTTAAATGTTTGATTCATATTATAAATTTGCTCTATCAATTATGATTTTCACAAATCATATTAAGTGCTTTTATCAAATATAAAACCATGATTTAATTGATTATCTTTATTGGCTTTAATCAATTTAGAAAACATTTTTATTTATTCGTTTAAGTAATTTTCTTATAGAATTATTGAATATATTTTAAGAAAATTACTTGATAAATTTTTGGACTCAAATTCATGTTTTCAAAGTCATGCCATATTTAAAAATACTCAAATTTGGCTTTAGAATGTTTTTAATGCCTTAAAACCCAGAACAAGTAGATGAATAATGCCTGAAAGGATGGATCCCTTAATAGGTAGATGAATAGTGCCTCTGAAGGGATGGATCCCCAAAGGGATCGATCCCTTGAGAGAAGGGATCGATCCCCAAAGGCTAACTTTTCCGTTATAGATATTGCTATATGCCCTAAAAATTGTAGCCTTTCTATTACAGTGCATGGAAATGACTTGCATACGTTGTGACCATAATTTATATCAAGTAAATATTTTCTACCATGATGCCTTCTTGCATGCTAAAGCCAATGCAATAAACTCAAATTCCATGGTAGAATGTGAGGTGCGAATTTGTTTCTTTAAGGCCCAACTTATGCCACCTCCTCTAAGAGTAAAAATCCAACCTAATGTGAATTTCTTTTCTATTTCACTAGTAATCCAACTTGCATCTAGATAGCTTTCTAAAACAGTCGGATAATCTAAGTAAAACAAACAAGTTCTTTTGTTTTCTTCAAATAGCCAAAAATTCTTCCAATGACTTTCCAATGATCATTACTTGTTTTGCTCATATATTTTGATATTTTGCATTTGGCAAAAGCTATATCTTGCCTAGTGCAATGCATTACATATGTTAGACTTTCAATTGCACTTGCATACTCTAATTGAGTAATAATCTGACCAACATTTTCTGTTAATTTCATACTTATATTGTATGGAGTGGAAACTTCCTTTATATTAAGATGGAATTTATTCAACATCTTTTCCATGTAATATGATTGGTTAAGTGGAAAATCATTGTTATGTCTCTTTGCTTTAATTCTCAAAATGTTATCTACTTCATTTAAATCTTTCATTTTAAAGATTAAATATAAATACCTTTTGGTCTCATTTACACCAAACATGTTGGTACCAAATATCAATATGTCATCAACATATACATATTATTGCTTCATAATCCTTAGCAAACTTTGAGCATATGCATTTATCTGTATCATTATGCTTACAACTATTTGCTAAAACGTGTGCATTGAATTTCTTGTGCCATTGATTAGGAGCCTATTTTAGCACATGTAGTGACTTAACTAATTTGCACACTTTCTTTTCATTTCCAAGAATTACAAAGCCTTCTAGTTGCTCCTTATATACTTCCTCAATTAAGTTACCATTCAAAAATTCTATCTTAACATCCATTTGATGCACATATAATGTAACATCTGATTTTACCCTACTGTAGACCTTAATCTCATAAAATGGATATTGGAAATTAAATAAATAAAGAGTATTGATTTCCATTTAGTTGAAAAGCTCCTTAAGTTGAGTAGTAAATGGAGCAATTATGGTGAAATAATGTATGGGCGAGTATACAAAATAGCTCGCCAACGATTTAGCAAGGAAGGATGTTCGCCAATGGGCGAACAGATCACCAATGGTGATGGCGAATTGGTTGGTGTCAAGGGCGAAAAGGTGTGTTCACCAACGTGTGAGGTGAATCAAAACAAGGTTGGCGAGTTGAGCATACCTGGTGATCGCCTAATTGGGCGAGAGCTTGTGATCGCCATAGAGAGGGGCAAAGAATAGCTTAGTTGGCGAGAAGGCAACTGCCATTCGCTAAGTCTCAATGTAATTGTAAAGAAAAAAGAGAATTTCTTTTAATTGCCAAGATAAAGCTGGCAACTGAATGGCTGGCGAACTGGTGTAGTGTGGCGAGCAGACGAGGTGGAGACCGGGAATCAGCTTGTGTGGATAAAGGAAAATGGTTTCAAAACAATTAGCAGCCAAGATTGACTTTGTGAGATATACGGTCGAGGATAATAAATGAGGAAAAGTTAAAGTCAATAAGGGAATTAGCCTTATTGGTTAAGGAAGTAAACAAAGTCTGCAGCAGAAGAAAAAGAGTGTGAAAGGGAGACTTTCACGCCACTTGTGCTTCAGTTTTCTTCATGCATTAAAGGAGTGATGGACGTGAAATGATGAAAGAAGCAGATAAGGGACAGGCGGTAGCTAGTGATTGGTTGAGCAGGGTTATATAAGAAGAAACACTTGAGGCAAATCTGTTTAGCAAACTTCATTTTCCTTACGAGGGTTATGCAATTGCAAGGTTCTATTCCTCCCATTTCTGCTATGGTTGATCTAATAAGCTTCACTCTTAAGCTGGCTAAACAAGCAAAACAGCTTGCAAACCTTTCCTTCTTAGTTGGTTGAGCTAAAAGAATAAGCAAAGGAGGCCAACGTGAGACAGAAAACAACTTGTTCAGGAAGTGCAATTGGTTGAGGTGAGTTTCATATTTCTGAGGTTTTCTTGATGCTCAATGATAGATTTCTATGTTTTATGCAGTAATAAACATAGATACAGTCTTGTTTTTAGTTAGATCTTTGGAGAATATGGAAACAAAGAAAATAATGGAATAAGTGACGACAATGGCGACTATGTTGATCGCCCGTGTTGAAAGTTTGTAATCGCCAATGAGGCGAGTAGGAAATGATGAACTCGCCAATGTTGTTATTCATGTGGGCTAGGTCGCCCAACGGTAGTTTAGTTCATGGGTGAGCTCACAAAACCACGGTGAGTAATGGTGGGCGAGATACCACGTGGTAGCCATATAGTGAATGGCGAGCTTGTCTGGGCGAACTAGTGAAGCTCTATTTGGGCGAGTAGTGATTCGATTTATTTTAATTTCGCCCAAGTAATGAAAAATTATATATATTATATAAAGAAAATATTAACGGAATTTATATAATTTGCATCCGATAATTGGGAATAGCTGTGGGCGAACAGAGAGCAGGGCGAAGCAAGGCTTCGTTTCTAACAGGTAAGGGAGATGTGTGTGAAGATAATGCATGTCCTGTGGAGTAAACAATATGAAAATATTACTAAATGTTTTGTTTTCTGACATGCATTATTTGATTAAGTGTTTTGGGTCTCGGGCGAGCTAAAAGCTGACCCCTATATTATTTTCTGGACGAAATTAGTTAAAGGCGAGCGAGCTAATGAGGGCCAGCCCTTGTGTTTGTTCTGTTTTAGGGCGAAAAACTCTTGATTTAATAAAGGGCGGGCGAGCCATTTGGGCGAACCCTTTTTCATTTTATTTGGGGCGGACGACCCCTAAGTTGAGAAAGTTGTTGGCAAGCCATTGAAGGCGAGCCGGTTTTACTTAATGTTTTAAAAAAAAAAGAATTGGCGGACGACTATATGATAACCCGTTTTGGAGTGACCATGGCGAAGAGATTTTCGATGGTATTTTTCTTGAGGAAAAATTAGCCATTTTAACATTTTAAAAATAGAAATATGAAACCTTTGGCGAGTTGATTACTAAGCGAGCCACTGAGGGCGAGCCGGTTTTGTTTTCATTATGTTTTTGGGCGAGTTGACCAATGGGTGAGTTGACCATGGGCGAACTAGCAATGGCAAGTCAGTTTAACCCGTGTCTTTCTCACACGGAATTCAGTGAGATTGCGGGCTGTTTTAAAACCTTTTTGGAAAGAAAGCGATGACATTATGAAATGATTCCTTAAAGGTTTTTCATGTGATATAAATTGATTTTGAGACGTTAGGCCTCTAGTTCATGCATTACTGTTGCGTGACCCGCCTGGGGCGATGGCTCGGTCGATGGACCAATGAGTGCACCTCAGGGCGTCACAGGGCTGATGGACTCGCCAAGTCATCAGCGATCTCGAGGTCACTTGGCAAGTGGACCCGAGGACCACCTATAGATTATGGCCATAGATCTGAGATAGCCGTGAGGGGCGATGGCCTACGGGTGCACCCCAATAGCGGCAGATTCCGTTCTCGCAAGGGGGAGGGGGAACGATGATAGCATGATTTATTTGTTGCCTAGTCTCAACTTACCAATTTCTATTTACTGTAAGGATTTATTGAAATCCTATATATAGTGTTTACTATGTATCCATTGTTCTTTTCTACTGGGTTATTGTTAAGAAAAGAATAAATGAGTTGTGATATATAGTTTTGCTTTATTTAAAGCAGCATATGTTTCCTTTACTGAGCGTATTTAACTCTACAGATAAGAAGTACACGGAGTTGAGAGAATTAGCTCTCGGATGAGTATAGCTATGCTTAAAGCACTGAGGCATGGCACGTTAAATGTGACAGGTACAGTCTCTTCTCTTTTACATTTCAGACATATGTATACAGTACTACCTTAGTGAAATAAAGGTTAATAGGGGATGTCAGATTAAAGGAATAATGAAAAGAAATTTCATATTCCATAATTAATAGATAAATGGATATCATTTATCACTGTTACTGTTGAATGTTAATGGCATCGTAGACAGCCCAACCGGTAAAGCTGTATGGAAATACGTGAAAAATGTGATAATGAGATGTTACAGATTTAATGGTATCAGAGCTCGGGTTGGTCTGATGTCTGTTGATGCCTTTAGCATGGAAAGTGTTGAGAAAGGTTAACATCCCCTGTAGTACTGTATAGTCTGAATGTATAGAGGAGTCAAATGACTGTGAATTGAGTTAAGTGGTGAAATATGGTGAAAGTTGATGAATTATGGGTTACAAATAGAAATAGTAATCCGAAAATTTTGCATGAGATAGGCGATCTTATCATCATAATGTTGGGTCGATTCGATAAGGTGCAGTGAGGAACTCGGTGAGGGCCCCACCAGGACTTCTCTGTCCATATCGAACTAAGATCCTGAAATGATGATGTTGAGACAAAAAGGGATAATATTAACATATAAGCTCTAAGATCGCGTGTTTGGAGTTATACTGATGAGAGAGAATTAAAGGGGAATTTATGAATAAACCCTATATTGACATGTTTTCTTTCAAAGTCATAAGTGATTGGATGGATTTAAAATACAAATTGATGGTGAAATAATATGTGGTGGTGTAAAGGATGATCTTTACTGCGGACCCCACTGATATATTGATAAGTAAGGCGACCCAGAGTACAAGCTATGAGAGGTCGCGAGATAGTCATCCCTGTTGTGGATTTGGGGTCTGAATTTAAAGTGAATTGTGTGAGAAATGATGTAAACTGGTTATATATATACTCCTTATGTTTTAGGAGAATGGATGTAACTTGACATTTGAGGAAGTCAAGTGTTTGAGTCTGTGGATGAGAGAGAAAACTTTGAAATGGGCGAACTCGAGCACGGTTGGAAGGACCGGGCATCGAGGTGATCGCCAAAGAGGACAGTATGGATGAGTATCGATGTCACAGCAATCGTTGTCGATGGGCCTAAAAAGGGGATTGCCATGGCCGGTTGGGCTGGTCCGTTACGATATCCATAGAACCGTGATATTATGAGAATTATGAGAAATACTCGATGGGCGAGAACTACATTGGGATAGCTCGCCAATGGACGTGCAAATGCATAATCGCCAATGATGTGGGCGAGTTAGATGATGGCAAGAACTTAAATGAGTCCGCTAATATAACATGAATTACTAAAGTGGGCGAGAATCCTGATCGTCCAAAGAGTATGGTGAGTAATCTGATTAACAATATGACATGAGTCAAAGCAATATGGCGAATAGAACAAAAGCTGTAATCGCCAAGAAAATGAAAGGTCTCGTAGTTGCCAAAATTATAAAGTTGGCATCGAGATTTAGTTGACAAGCTTAGAGGTTGGTGAATTGAAATAGGAATCTGTTTGTAAGCTCTTACCAGTGAATCAATAGAGCTTGAGAAATTACTCAAGAGATTGATGAGTAAAGAATTAAACTTGTTTGATATAACCGTTGAAAACGAAAATTATATCATTTTGAAAACAACGGGATTAGTACTCTCTACAGTTGCTTCTAGGTTCCGGAACAAGTATGGTATTCTAAAATACCTATCATATTCTATCTGGATCCCTAGCCGACTGTAGTATCCTTCCTATTTATGTGCCTAGAGCCAACTAGGATGATTTTAAAAAGAATAAACATGTATATTGATATATATATATATATATATATATATTAGAGACGTGAGGTCTCAACTGATTAAGTGGACATTAAAATTGTCTGAATAAAAGATTTTACTACTTAAGTGAGGTTAAAGGGTGCTTATTGGAGTATAAAATTATAAAATTGACCCAAATGTCATAGATGGGTTGTTGAGTAGTGTGTGGAATTCACTACCTTACTGATGTGATATATATACTTATGAGAAAGTGGAAGAGAATGGGTATGTATGAATATAGTATTTGAAATGGTTACGAGATAGTAACAGTAAAGTACTATATTAAGTGAGAAATTAATTGTGGTGATGAATGTAAAGGAATAAAATTGCCTTGAGAAGACAAGTCATATGATGACTAGGGAACACAAGTTATGAGGTAGTTCCCAAGCATACGAATAAATGTGATATCCTCTTATCATTATGTAGTTATGGCTGGAATTAATGATAAGACAGAATTAAAAAAAATAAAATTGTCATACTCAGAGGAGCAGATACAAGAAGTACTGCAAATCCTGAAAAAGGATATACATATGTGTATATATGTACATATTGGGAATGTGAAATTGTATAAGTAAAGTAGTGATGAAATCTGAATGATATTAAATTTAAATTCCAGAAATTGGTATAAGGAAAAGTATATTCTCCAAGTAGTAACATTACATGTACTAGGAGAATAAGAGATAGAATGATCACTTAAGGTAAGAGAAGTGATCGAGGAAAAAATGATTACCTGAAACGTAATCGGTGGCTAATATTAAGGTCTGTAAAAGAAAAGCAGTTCTAGTTTAATCATGAAACAATCACTGTGAGGTGGTGAAGAATCCGAAAGAACCATGATGTTATAGAAGTAATTATGGATTGAGTAATTAAATTATTTCACTTTTTCATCATCAGGTTTCGGGATGTAATAAGTGCCTTAGTCGATATATATTGGTGAAACAGAGAGGATGTATGTGATGTTCCAGTGAGTGGGTACTTGTGATAGGGATCCCTAATTCGCCGTATGCTTTGAGAGAATAGCAAGAGGCTTTGGGATTCCAAATTTTTACTGTTAGCACCGCCTCAGATTGATATAGATATCCGAGCGCATTGTGTGGACGCTCCGGGATATATTGAGAGTGAGTGCGTGGTATTTTAGAGACTACTGGGACAATTACATACGAATAATTAAAATTATCTACATGATAGTCACCAAAATTATTATCGACTTAGCACCAAATGAGATGATAAGTGATAAATAGTATAGATAAGTTACTAACTCTCAAGGATGATAAAAGACTTGAGGGAGTGTAAATTGGTTTTGAGAAAAGATGCCCGAGATTCTTTAGGACTTTGAGAAAATTCGGGATGGGCGACCCACGAGTGGGTGATCGCTCAACATCAGATAACATGTTGTGAGATGTGGGCAAACTAGGTGGTCGCCAACCCACTTGAGAGAATAATCCTAGAGCGTGGAAGAGCGCCAAAGGGATGATTATTGATAGCCTAAAGAGACGGGCAATACTCTTAGAGACAATGAGGAATATAAAAAGATATTCGTGGTCTCATATTGGAGACGAGATTAAATAAGAGTTGAAAAAGTGATAAGGAAGAAAAATACCTATATTAAAGGTACTTTCTATACTCAGTGAAAAATTGAAAAGAGTAAAATGTTATCTGGATAGTTGTGGATATACTGAGTAAGTCTGCTCATTCCTTAACTATGGAATTTGTTGAGCTAATTAATGCCTTGGCCGGATAATATGTCAGGGAAATGATGTGGTTTACAATATTCCAGTGAGCATTATTGATGATAGGGAGTCCCGCTTCATATCTCAGTGTTGAGAGAGATTACGGGAAGCTATGGGATCCCGATTGAGTTTCGCACCGCAGTTTATCCGCAGACTGAGAGACAGTCCGAGCGTATGAGATGGACGCTCGAGGATATGGTGTGAGTGTGTGCGATTGATTTTATAGGCTCCTGGGATAATCCTCTACCCTGGCAGAGTTTGTTGATAATAAGGGCCACAAGAGAGTATAGGCATAACATTTGAAAGAAGTTATTTAACAGACAATATAATCCACGATAGCATATGAAATGGGAGACCGAAAATTATTTTCGACTTTGTCGAACAGACTTCTTGAGATATACAAGAGGTTATGTATATTAAGGTCTCACCATTGGGATGCATAATGAGAGGGAAATTGAGTTCCCGATGCATTGGATCGTTGGAGATCTTAGATCATGTGAAAGATGTGCACTACTTCCCGTGTTGTCAGGAGTGCACAATGTGTTCCATGTTTCAATAATGAGAAAGTACTATCCATATCCTTCTCACGTGATTCGAGATGAGTCCTAGAGATTAGAGAGGACATGAATTACGTTGAGAAATTGGTACGGATTCTGGATAGGAAAGATAAATTGCAGTGATAAAGTGCTGTGACCTAAGATCATGTTATGGCTAAGGTGCTTTGATGGTATAATATTAAGCATAAGGCTACTTGAAAATTTAAAAGCCTTATGCATAAGAAGTATCCAGAGTTTCTTCACTGATAGGTCTGGTTGAAATTTGGAGGACCAAATTTCTTAAGGTGGGGAGAAAATGTAAGATCTGATTTTACCCTACTGTAGACCTTAATCTCATAAAATGGATATTGGAAATTAAATAAATAAAGAGTATTGATTTCCATTTAGTTGAAAAGCTCCTTAAGTTGAGTAGTAAACGGAGCAATTATGGTGAAATAATGTATGGGCGAGTATACAAAATAGCTCGCCAACGATTTAGCAAGGAAGGATGTTCGCCAATAGGCGAACAGATCGCCAATGGTGATGGCGAATTGGTTGGTGTCAAGGGCGAAAAGGTGTGTTCGCCAACGTGTGAGGTGAATCAAAACAAGGTTGGCGAGTTGAGCATACCTGGTGATCGCCTAATTGGGCGAGACCTTGTGATTGCCATAGAGAGGGGCAAAGAATAGCTTAGTTGGCGAGAAGGCAACTGCCATTCGCTAAGTCTCAATGTAATTGTAAAGAAAAAAGAGAATTTCTTTTAATTGCCAAGATAAAGCTGGCAACTGAATGGCTGGCGAACTGGTGTAGTGTGGCAAGCAGACGAGGTGGAGACCGGGAATCAGCTTGTGTGGACAAAGGAAAATGGTTTCAAAACAATTAGCAGCCAAGATTGACTTTGTGAGATATACGGTCGAGGACAATAAATGAGGAAAAGTTAAAGTCAATAAGGGAATTAGCCTTATTGGTTAAGGAAGTAAACAAAGTCTGCAGCAGAAGAAAAAGAGCGTGAAAGGGAGACTTTCACGCCACTTGTGCTTCAGTTTTCTTCATGCATTAAAGGAGTGATGGACGTGAAATGATGAAAGAAGCAGATAAGGGACAGGCGGTAGCTAGTGATTGGTTGAGCAGGGTTATATAAGAAGAAACACTTGAGGCAAATCTGTTTAGCAAACTTCATTTTCCTTGCGAGGGTTATGCAATTGCAAGGTTCTGTTCCTTCCATTTCTGCTATGGTTGATCTAATAAGCTTCACCCTTAAGCTGGCTAAACAAGCAAAACAGCTTGCAAACCTTTCCTTCTTAGTTGATTGAGCTAAAAGAATAAGCAAAGGAGGCCAACGTGAGACAGAAACAACCTGTTCAGGAAGTGCAATTGGTTGAGGTGAGTTTCATATTTCTGAGGTTTTCTTGATGCTCAATGATAGATTTCTATGTTTTATGCAGTAATAAACATAGATACAGTCTTGTTTTTAGTTAGATCTTTGGAGAATATGGAAACAAAGAAAATAATGGAATAAGTGACGACAATGGCGACTATGTTGATCGCCCGTGTTGAAAGTTTGTAATCGCCAATGAGGCGAGTAGGAAATGATGAACTCGCCAATGTTGTTATTCATGTGGGCTAGGTCACCCAACGGTAGTTTAGTTCATGGGTGAGCTCACAAAACCACGGTGAGTAATGGCGGGCGAGATACCACGTGGTAGCCATATAGTGAATGGCGAGCTTGTCTAGGCGAACTAATGAAGCTCTATTTGGGCGAGTAGTGATTCGATTTATTTTAATTTCGCCCAAGTAATGGAAAATTATATATATTATAGAAAGAAAATATTAACGGAATTTATATAATTTGCAGCCGATAATTGGGAATAGCTGTGGGCGAACAGAGAGCAGGGCGAAGCAAGGCTTCGTTTCTAACAGGTAAGGGAGATGTGTGTGAAGAGAATGCATGTCCTGTGGAGTAAACAATATGAAAATATTACTAAATGTTTTGTTTTCTGACATGCATTATTTGATTAAGTGTTTTGGGTCTCGGGCGAGCTAAAAACTGACCCCTATATTATTTTCTGGACGAAATTGGTTAAAGGCGGGCGAGCTAATGAGGGCAAGCCCTTGTGTTTGTTTTGTTTTAGGGCGAAAAACTCTTGATTTAATAAAGGGCGGGCGAGCCATTTGGGCGAACCCTTTTTCATTTTATTTGGGGCGGACGACTTCTAAGTTGAGAAAGTTGTTGGCAAGCCATTGAAGGCAAGCCGGTTTTACTTAATGTTTTAAAAGAAAGAATTGGCGGACGACTATATGATAACCCGTTTTGGAGTGACCATGGCGAAGAGATTTTCGATAGTATTTTTCTTGAGGAAAAATTAGCCATTTTAACATTTTAAAAATGGAAAATATAAATTCTTGGTATTGGCGGGCGAGCCAAATCTCTTATAAAAATGGGGCGGGCGACCCCTTTTGTTATGAAAGCTATGGGTGAGCCAAATGGGCGAGCTGACCATGGCGAATAGGTTTCACGTTTCCAAGGTTTCTAAATTGAAAAATAAACTAATTTTATAATCTTTGAAAATAAAAAAAATAGAAATATGAAACCTTTGGCGAGTTGATTACTGGGCGAGCCACTGAGAGCGAGCCGGTTTTGTTTTCATTATGTTTTTGGGCGAGTTGACCAATGGGTGAGTTGACCATGGGCGAACTAGCAATGGCGAGTCAGTTTAACCCGTGTCTTTCTCACACGGAATTCAGTGAGATTGCGGGCTGTTTTAAAACCTTTTTGGAAAGAAAGCGATGACATTATGAAATGATTCCTTAAAGGTTTTTCATGTGATATAAATTGATTTTGAGACGTTAGGCCTCTAATTCATGCATTACTGTTGCGTGACCCGCCTGGGGCGATGGCTCGGTCGATGGACCAATGAGTGCACCTCAGGGCGTCACAGGGCTGATGGACTCGCCAAGTCATCAGCGGTCTCGAGGTCACTTGGCAAGTGGACCCGAGGACCACCTATAGATTATGGCCATAGATCTGAGATAGCCGTGAGGGGCGATGGCCTACGGGTGCACCCCAATAACGGCAGATTCCGTTCTCGCAAGGGGGAGGGGGAACGATGATAGCATGATTTATTTGTTGCCTAGTCTCAACTTACCAATTTCTATTTACTGTAAGGATTTATTGAAATCCTATATATAGTGTTTACTATGTATTCACTGTTCTTTTCTACTGGGTTATTGTTAAGAAAAGAATAAATGAGTTGTGATATATAGTTTTGCTTTATTTAAAGCAGCATATGTTTCCTTTACTGAGCGTACGAATCGCTCACCCCTTTGTTTTTTTAACTCCACAGATAAGAAGTACACGGAGTTGAGAGAATTAGCTCTCGGATGAGTATAGCTATGCTTAAAGCACTGAGGCATGGCACGTTAAATGTGACAGGTACAGTCTCTTCTCTTTTACATTTCAGACATATGTATACAGTACTACCTTAGTGAAATAAAGGTTAATAGGGGATGTCAGATTAAAGGAATAATGAAAAGAAATTTCATATTCCATAATTAATAGATAAATGGATATCATTTATCACTGTTACTGTTGAATGTTAATGGCATCGCAGACAGCCCAACCGGTAAAGTTGTATGGAAATACATGAAAAATGTGGTAACGGGATGTTACATATAATTTATAAATTGAAGCCAAAGCTAAGAGAATTCAAATGGACATTATTCTTGCCATAGCTTTATATGTGTCAAACTCAAAATAATATATGCCTTCTTTTTGAATAAAACCTTTGACTGCTAGACATGCCATAAAGGTTTATAGAGAACCATCCATATTATATTTCCTTTTGAATAACCAACCTATTCATTTTGACCTAGGGGGCAAATCAACTAAAGAATGTGTTTTTGGATATTATTGAGTTCATTTCATCATTTACATCTTCTTTTTAGAAAGCTGCATCTCTTTAAGCCATTGCTTCCTTAAAGGTTTTAGGATCAACTTCCACATTTAGTACATGGATATTTTTTAAATAACATTTTCTTTGTTTACTTCAACTAGGAAGACATCAGATTGTGAAAAAATAAAATCTAGATTAAAAGGTTTCTCTTTCATGGTTCTATTACTTCTTCGTTCAATTGAACCATCACTTGTCTTTCCTAATTCATTGAATCGGCCTTAGTCGAACCATCATTTAGAGAATCATGGATGAACTTATTTTCAAAGAACTCAACATTTATTGATATAACTATGACATTAGATTCTAAGTTGAGTAACCTATAAGCTTTGGAATTTTCTGCATATCCAACAAATACACTTCACGAGCTTCTAGATCCCAGTTTCATTCTTTGTTTATAAAAGATAAAAACAAAACATTTGAACTGTTGACACAGCGAGATTGCGTGAGGGTTCTGATCAAGAATTGATTGATATATAATCAACAAATTAAGCAAGTCTTTGTCTTCTTTCTTTTTTATTTTATTTTATACTCTTAGGCCTCCATTCCCATATTAAATCGCCCAATATGTAGGCAACGCCAAATAAAATTCATTTACGTCTTGAAACTACCGTTAATTTGTACTTCATGGGTAAAGAAGTTATTGGTTACATTTGTAATAAAAAAACTATGGATGATAATAATCTTAAAAAACATATCGTTTACACAGTTTGACCCCCAGAAGTTTCTTGTAATTAATGACAATAATATTACGACGAGAAACAAGATCGCCACTTTTCCGCTAAACAAAAACAAAATCTTATTGAAGACTGCCCATTGGGTTTGAAAGAAGAAGAGTCAAATGTTAAAGCTTCCTCTGCCATCCCATGCACGCTTCTTCATGAAAATTAAACCATCTCCAATAGGGGAACCTTTTCTAATCTTCATCCACTTTTTTTTTCTTTTTAATTCTAAAAGTACAATTGTAGTTGAAAAAAAATTAATTACATATATGATGATATTACAATTATAATTACATTTTTCATTTCGTACCCAAAATTTAAAATTGTGTAAGTAAATATTCAAGCATAATTATTCAAATATTATTTTCTTAAATCAATTTACACGTGAAATATTATATATTAATTAAATGAATGATGTGTTCAAAAACACTCAATAAACATATATCACATATCTCAAAATGTAAGGTGAACATCTTGTAAGTTATAATTTTGTGAAATGGCAATGCTCTACAGACAAGAAAAGATAATTCATTGCTCTAATTAATTGTGCTTAAACTGCATTATACACTAATGTTTTGATACCCAAACACTGAAAAACAACAAAATCAATATAATATCAAAACTGCATGATCCATATAAAATTTTCAAACACTTCGAGAAATTAAGAATTCATAACAGAAGCACAGGTTCAACCGGCAATCGCTGAAACTCAAACATCTTCACTTAGAAGACAAACGCATCTCACATTTTAGCTTCTACTTCAGGGTCAGTCTCAACCGGCACAGTAGGGGAATTATTGCTGCCTCCACCTCTCAAACGTGAGGATACATTGTCGATGGCAGAATTGAGTTGGCTGATTTTTGCATTCAGGGTCTGCCTGGTTTTCTGCTTCAAAAAAGCGACAAAGATTCTGAATTAACATAAATATAATAGCATATATCAATGGACAGAGTTGCAAATAAAGCAGAACGTGATTACCTCTAAACCCCCATCATAGTATATTGGCCGCTTTGCCTCCCGGAATCCATATTCATCTTCATTTAGCAGGTTCTTCTTATCTAAATGAAAACAACAAATTAAGAATTGAAGCTCCAACTGAACAACAAAAATATCAAACGAAAAATAACAAAAAGGAGGCAATACATGGAAAAAAGACAGCAGCTAACATTTTATCACCTCCATGCAAAATATGATGACAGTGACCTACTGCATACTAATGCCAGTTATGGCTCAAGTATGACAAGACAAGAAGAAAATGCGAAACAGCACTATTATAGATTTCAGTTAATTGACAGATGAACCATGCAAATTGATTTTTCTGACATCAATTTAAATTTTATAAAAATTTATAATTAATTCTTTTCTCCCGAACACGAATGCACTACTACAAGGACACTTTCAGTCAACTTCAGGTCATTGATTGTTAATGTTCAGACATTTGCAGGAAATTTAGTAAAGCTGAAACTGAATATTAATCGCCTGTGGTGCAAAAAACGTATCCCAAAGTTCCAAATATAGCACCTCCTAATAGAAAACCAGCAACAAAATCACTTCCTCCACCCCTACTGCCATCACAGCTTATATAAGAGGGAACAACAAATATGAGAATAGAGAAGAAACAAACAGCTTTGCTGTTAAGACAAAATCAACATAAGCAACTGGCAAAATCCTACTTTAATATGAGAATAGAGAAGAAACAAGCACCTCCTACTTCCTCAAGTGTCAAGTCACTCTTAACCAATTGTCTTAGGTCAAGTCACTCCTAACCAATTGTCCTAGGACAATTGGTTAGGAGTGACTTGACCTTTAATGATGTTAAGGATTCTCTCCGAATGCGAAAGAAATCCGTGAGAGGCGGTGGCCTATGTAGTGCACCCCAGAGCGGACAATACGGATGAATAACCAGCCTGAGACGGTGGCTCGGGTCAGTAGACCAGCGAGTGCATCCCAGGGCGTCACAAAAAAACGCACGTTTTATTATAAGGCCCCAGCCCGTCCGCCGTCTGCCTTTACTCATCTGTACTGTCCTCTTTGACGAGCCCACATGGCCCCTCAAGGTTTTGTCGTGAGGCCTAGCCCATTTACTAGATCACTCACAATTCGCGTCCAGAGCGATTTGAACCCTTGACTTCCCCAAGTGTCATGTCACTCCTAACCTGAGTAAAGGCGGACAGGCCGAGGCCTTACATATATACCATGGAGGAGTTGAAATGGCTCTATGCTTTAAATCTTTTGTATTTGTGCATTGAGAGGGAAGGTCAATTCAGCATCTAATTTACAAGCTTTTTAACAGTCAAATAGAACTTTATTAATAGAGAATCATCCAGTAAGAAATGCAGTAAGCATTCAGTATTAATTCCCAAGAGTCTGCTGATTTATTTAGTGGAAAGGTTTCTATTGACTTCATTCACCAAATGCGCTCAACAATGAGGCAAAAGATACTATAAATGGTATTGAACTGACCTCAAGGCTTTTAGATATTGATATCAAGACTTTTGATTTTTGACGTTTGGCAATTGAATTCAGATTTCATATTGAGTTTATAATTTTTTCAGTACTTTATTGGTATTGTGTTGTGCAGATTTATGGTTTTGAATCAAGGCTGTTTAGTAAGACAAAGGATATGGCAAGTGTGTCATCCTATTACAAAGCATATGACCAATGTAGTACAAACCTAAAAGCAAAACCTTTAGAGGGAAGTAGCTCAAGTAACAACGACTCATGATCACAAGGTCAGCTTGCCCCTCATAAGCATCTAAGCTTATTGTACATGGAATGAAAT
This sequence comes from Heritiera fomes, assembly GCA_032173925.1. Taxonomy (NCBI): domain Eukaryota; kingdom Viridiplantae; phylum Streptophyta; class Magnoliopsida; order Malvales; family Malvaceae; genus Heritiera; species Heritiera fomes. The sequence continues at coordinate 16,972,625 of JAPDPM010000001.1, read as the reverse complement.
CCAGAATGACATACCGAGACTCTGCACAAACTGAAAACTGGCGGTTTGATGGCACCGGTTTCCTTTGAACCGCCAAACTTGGCGTTTTCTCAAAGTTGCTGGACTTAGTGAAACAAACCTCACGTGCCTTGAGATGAGAACAACCTTCAAACCGAGAAAGAAACAATAATAAATTGAGAACGAAGCAAGAACTTTATAACAAATTATTTCATTTTTTATGTCAACATTAATAGCAATCCATCACCAGCCCCAAGATGAATCAGTATTGTAAAAAAAACAATGCAATATGAAACAGTAAAAGTACTCCCTCTTGGATCTATCATATTTTATGTGTCTTACTTCCATTTTTGGATGTTAGCAATGTGGTTATATTTTTCATAATTTATGTCACTTGATCCTTAAACCTTTTTTTTTCCCTTTTTTTTGGCTTTTGGCACCAAAAACCATAGAAATTTGATACCAATGAAAATTAGCAGTAATCCAATTTTAGAAAAGTAAATAAATTCAAAGTATAGACTTTCGATTCCTAAAATTAACATTCCCAGTCAACAAAACACATGAATAAAAACAGAAGTACACTGCTATTAAACAAATCATGCCGTATAAAGAAACAAACTTGAAGCACATCTATTTCTAGTCCCTTTCCCTTCTTTACGAACTCTGATCCTCTAACATGGTGAGTATTTGTTATTTACTTGTTTTACCTTCAGCATCGTAACCTCGAGCTTTATCCAATAATATCGTTCAATTAATTTAGAATACTACTAAAGTGCTTTTAGACACAAAATCAAATATCTATTTTTTTAATAATTAAAAATTTATATTCATAACAGTGAAAATGTATGACTTTACTTCATTATGGAACAACTAACATATTTTTCAACCAATGGAAATATTGTGGATACAATTTTCCTTTAAAAAAAATTCTAAAAATCTTCGCAATTCAAAATAAATAAATAAATAATGCTCCAGAAGAAAATCAGCTAAAACATGTACAATTACAAGGCGTATTAAAATATTCAAATCAAATGAGGAAAAGAGAGAGACAGAGCAGCAGCAATCAATAACTCAAATGATTAAAGTTTAAATGAACTAAAAGAAAAAAAAATCAGAACTTAAATAGATATAAGCGAAAAAAATCAATAAGGAAAATTAATGAAGAAAAAAAAAAGAAAGTTGATTAAAAAAGAAAAACCTGAGATGGAAATGGGAGAGAAGGAGGAAGCCATGAGGGATTTAGAGAGAGAATCCAAAGGAAGTTTGTAAGACTTTAGTTTTTAGCCTTTTTTTTGCCAGTTAATCGGGAGAAGAGAATGCATATATAAATTTGGCAATTCGATTTTAGATTTTTATTTACGAATATGCCCCTTCCCTCGTAGACACTTAATTTTGTCGGGATATGAACCATCACCTGCAGAATATTCATTTTGAGTTCACTCTCCTCCGAAGTCTTTGACTCCAACAATGCAGAAGAGCAGCCCCCAAGTCATAACATGCAAAGGTAATACCATAACCTCTCTTTTTGTTCATATATGTTTCACGTATTTAACAAACTATATATGTTTTCTTCTTGCAAACTAAGATGATTGGAATTTTTGTTGTAGCTTCAATACCCCAGTCTTTCATTAATGATCGACAATCATAAAACCAGAATGTGAAAATTCCTTACAAAAATTGTTTTCTCTTTGGTCTCCACAGGAAATCCAGCTCGATAAACTTCTGACTCATGAAATTCAGCTGGAAGATATAGAGAAAGTATTTGAGTTGTTGAAGCAACCAAATCGTGTCAAGGTTTTGATCAAGATTTGATTGATATGAGTGACAAATATGTTGACAATTAGAACATAAACCAAGTATTGACATCCAATACTTGGAAGTGGCAATGTTCTTCTCTTTTTTTCTTTGGCACATCTTTCTCTTTAATATGTTAAGCACTAGCTTCACTTGGGTTTTTTTTTTTAGTAAAGTTGTTTGCATCTTAAAGATTGTTACTTATATGTATGTACCATCAACTATGGTTGGAGTGGTTGCTTGAATTTATGGCATTAAAATTGTATTGAAGAACAATGACGATTAGGCTTAAAAGCCTTAGGAAGATAGCAAGTTTGTGAAATACAAAGACGGCTATGGACAACAGGCAAAGAAGTAATAAGATGAATCAACAGCCAATTCATTTATAATATATTAGGGTAGATATTTGATTGCGGATTTGCGGTTACTAATAACTTGTATGTTTAAAATCATATTATAGTAAACAGAATTCAAAAAAATAAGTTTGTTTTAGTGTAAAACACATTCACAGAACAATATTTACATAAAAAAAAAAACACATTCACAAAAAAACACTTCCACGAACATAAAAATATTTCCACATAACAACACCTTCACGGAAAAACAACATCAATACTTTCACCAAATAGCACATTCACTAAAAAAGTAAAAAGTTATCCCATAATATTGTAGAGCTTGTAGATTAATTTTAATATTGAGACGTTTTGGAGAACCCATTTTGTGGATTATATATGAAGATAGTTAACAAATCATTTTTTGAACTTTTCTCTTATAAACACTTAATTTTGTTCGAGATATGAACCACCAGGAGCAAAATATTCATTTTGAGTTCATACAAAATTTGATGAAAATTTTTAAAATTGGACTTGCGTTTTATCAAGTCATTTTATATAGGCTGGGATCCAAAATCCAAGTTAAAGGCCTAAGTTGCCTTGCTAAAATCTTGTCAAAAGGGCCCATTATCCCATGGCCTAATTTTCCCTTTTTTTTAATTTTTATTTTACTATTGTTATTAATTAAAAAATCATTAAAAATTAAAAAATTAAATAAAAAAGTGGCATCAACTCTATCCATGGGAAACTCATCACACCTCCCAAAATCTAACTCTCTAACCAAAATAATCAGCATTGTATGAAACTACCGCCCCCTAGGAAAAGTTGACTTTACCTTCTCCCTAAATTGCAGTATAGATTGCTGCAGCAAAAACACAAAATTTCAATTCCAATGCATCAGAGGCTTTTCTATATGAACCAAAAAAGAAACACAAGGCGGGCGGATCGGTTTCAAAAAATCATGGTCTGGGGATCCCAAAAACTTTCCTCCCTTAGCCTTCGGCCTCCACTGAAGAAGACGTCAAAGCCGGATGATGAAAGGTGCATTACCGTAGAAGGTTTTGGCTGAAGAAGACAAACTATGGCTCCGCATGGTTAGACGAGGAAAAGGAAGGAAATAGTAAAGTGAAAAGAAGCACGTGATTGACGAGTTTAATATTTTTCTCTTTTTATTTACGGACTATTTGATTGTTTAACATGGACAATTCTACGGTAAGTTGATTGATTTTATCCTTATTATAAATTCAGTAAATAATAGCCTTTAAATTAAAAGAAATTAATCTAAATCATTAATTAAATTTTAAAAGTAAAAAAAAAATTTAATCTAATAACTTATTTAATTGATTTTTCGAACTATCATAAGTGTATAACCAATTTAATTTTTTTATAATTTGCATAGCTCTTATTTCTATTTTTTTTAATAATCCCTTCAATCTAGTTCTTCTTCCTCTTTTATAATTTTAATTTATTATAGTTATACCCAATTAAATCTTAAAAGTAAGTGAATATTTTTCAATAGACAAAATTTTAAAATAGTATTTTCTCAAATATATATCATTCAACTCATCCTAGCATTTTTTTACAAATTAAATTATTGAACTAAAGAATTTAACAAATAATTGAGTATATTATACGGTCAAGATCTAATTACATTCAAATATAAGTTTATTATAACTTAATTTATTTTTATTTTTGAGTAAATGTTTATTTGGTTTTATCATTTAAAACATATATGCAACTAATATACTAATAAAAAAATAAAAAAGTTTATAAAATCATAAATTTTATTAATTCAAAACAAAAGTGTAAGGAAACAAAATAAATCAAATATATAATCTTATTTAAAATTATGGGCAGCAATTTTTTGAAGAAATAAAATCTTTATGATTGTAGCAAATTGATTGATTTGAAGTGTTTAGAAAATTAAATTTATTTTTTAAAATTTATGTGATTGTAACTTAATATTTGTGGCAAATCAATTAATTTTATGTATTTATAAGTAATGATTAGTTGTCGATTTATAAATAAAATAAATATATATGTTTAATTTTAACCACTTTAATTTTAATTTGAATGATTTTTTTAATATAAACACAAAATTTTATATATATATATATATATATATATATATATATATAAAGAGAGAGAGAGAGAGAGAGAGAGAGAGAGAGAGAGAGAGAGAGAGAGAGAGAGAGAGAGGAGGTAACTATATATAACAGAATATTTTTAAATTACTTTAGACCCACCTCCCGTAAATAGCTCTAGACCATAATTTACAAGAGATATTTTTCCCTTTTAACTTGAATGTGCTGGTTGGGTATGGTGATAGTTTGAGTCTTTGAGTTGAGTTGACAGATATTACATATTACATCATGAGACTCATGATGAGTAGTTGTTTTATAATATTTTATGAGTTTGTATATAATGCATTGACAGTGTATAGTTTTTATACACTGTCAATACACCAGAGATTGATACCTAATCAATAAGCCTTTATGGACAAATTAAAAAAATTTATTTATATTTACATATAAGGGCCTATTGATGGCTACAAGCCAAATTCCCCTCGCTAGTTTTCGACTCCACAAGTACTGATCTTCGTGATATTAAGATCCCCTGCATACAAAGATCTTTTCAGCATAATGTTAATTGGAACCCTCCTCCTCAAGGTGCTTGGAAGTTCAACACTGATGGATCAGCCTTCGGTAAACCAGGACCGACAGGGATTGGTGATTTCTCAGAGATTGTCATGGCCATATTATTTTCTTGTTTTCAAAGAGTATTGGGACAGCTGACTCAAACCATGTTGAACTTCTTGCTGTGGTTGAAGCTCTATCTTATATTGTTAAGGTGAATCATAGCACTACTCCTCCTATCTTTTTTGAAAGCAACTCAAAAGTGGTTGTTGATTGGCTTAACAAGGAGAACAAACGCCCATGGAGATACAGCAACCTTATCAACAAGTTGCTTAATTTACTTTCATGTATTAAGGGCATATCTTTCACTCATGTTCTTAGGGAAGCCAACCAATTAGCTGACTTTCTTGCTAAATCAGGTGTCAAACGTAACTCTAATTTAGCCGCTTGGGTGTAACTCCCCTTTAATAATAATACTTACCTCTAAATTTTAAAAAAAAAAGGGCATATTGATGAGGTGTCAACCTCTGGTGTATTGACAGTGTATAGAAACTATATACTGTCAGTGCATCATATATAAATCCATAATTTATTAGAGTTGTACATAACATTTTATGAACCATAATTACGTCTTTGGGTGCGGTGAAAGCATCAATTTTATTACCCACAATTAATTTTTCTTGCAATGTAAAGGACAGTCGAATGCTTCTAACAGGCATTCAATTACTTTAGTGACAAGGTGAAGGTTCTGAAATTTTGAGGTCTTAGGTACGAATCTCATTGAATGTAAGTTTAAGTTAGTTTATTTGTTATTTATTTAGTTTGTTATTATCATTTGTATTTACGAATTTATCAAGTTATCAGTTCATGAAATATAATGTTCTGATTATGATTGTAACTTTGAATGAGAAGAAACTACTCCAAAAAAATTTACTTTAGTTGAAATTTTATATAAAATTTTATATAAAATATTTGACGGAAGAGGCAGTTAACAACTCATAATAGGTTATAGATTGCTCAGAATATATTTAAATAAAATTTATGATATTTATCGTAAAATTTATTAAATTTATCATAAATTTTAAGAGATTCATCGTAAAATTTATAACATTCATTATAAAATTTATTAGATTTATCGTAAAATTATAATAGTAAAAATAAAAATATTAAAATAAAAATAAGATCACTGTCATAACGTATTAAGTTTCGAAAAACCTAATAGCTCGATACTAAAATTACGAAGTCGCCAGCAACCATTCTACCTAGGTGTGATTGGTCACTTATTTAAACTAAGGATAAGGCTTGGTCTACGTTCAATGACACTAGGGTTCGGGAGTACGGTTACGTATAGGGAAGGATTAGCACCCCCACAACGCCCATCCTAAAATGGTACCAACTAGTTTTAGGTTATCTTTACAATTTGTCTTGTATTTATATTAATTTCGATATGCTTATATATTGGGAATATTTTCAAGATTTTTTTATTCAATTTGGCTCAAATCTTAAAAATCTCCCTCACCTCAAGATTTTCAAGGAGTCTTTATTGACTTTCTTGAATTTCATCGTCGGATCAATTAAATAATTTATGAAAATCTTATTCTTTCTAACTTTGGCTCTAATTTTGACTCCATATTAATCTCTATATTTTTTTAATCTTATTTCATATTATATTTATCTATATATTTTATTTATTTATTTTATTTATTTAGAGAATAAATATGAATCATGGTTTATTGAAGATTTTCTTAAAAGCGTCCCATCAATTTGGCTAGGCTTAAAAGAAATCTTTTCACCTAGAAAATTCAAGGAGTCCCAATTGACTTTCTTAAAATTTCATCATTGGCATAATTCATATTTTTTTTATTTCCTATAATTTTTATTCTAAGCTATTTAGTTCATTTATTTATTCACTTATCTAATTTTATTTAAATTTCTTTAATCTTAATCTTGATCTAATTTATTTTTATTTTATTTATTTCATTTATTTATATTTATTTAATAAACATGAATTATATTTTATTGAAAATTCTTTCAAAAGTATTCCATCAATTTGGCTCAACTTAAGAAAGAATCATCTCACCTAGAAATATCCAAGGAGTCTCGATTGACTTTCTTGAAATTTCATCGTTGGTATAACTAATATTTATTTATTTATTATCTAGTCTTAGTAATTACTAATTATTTTCAATCTAAACTATTTCATTCTATTTATTTAATTTTTCATCTAATTTATGTTCTTGTATTTATATTTATTTATCTATATTTATTTATATTTTATTCATATTTAATTTACTAAGAATAAACATGAATTATAATTTATTGAAAATTCTTTCAAAAGTATCCCATCGATTTGGCTCAACTTAAGAAAGAATTTCCTCACCTAGACATTTTTAAGATGTCTCAATTGACTTTCTCAAAATGTCATCATCGGTATAACTCATATTTATTTTATTTTAACTATTTATTTACATTTAATTTTTAATTAATTTTTATGTAAGTTTAATGTACAAAGATTTATTTTTAGGCTAATTTGGTTTTTAATTTCTATTGGTTAACAAATCTAATTTAAACCTAAAATAAGAATAGGGATAAATAATACATAAATTAATAAAACAAAATAAATAAACTAACTATAATTTCTAAGTTAATTAAATAAGACGAAATAATGAATTAATTAAGGAACCAAAAACATGATAAAAATTTCACAATACCACAATATATATATATATATTTATATATAGTCCATGCTTAAACTAAAACCATCACAAGATAATAAACGACAAAAAAAAAATGAAAGCTTAATACACGTAAAGCATAAAGGAAAAAAAAACTAGAATAATCAAAATGGATAGAAGGAATTACCATCATTGAGCATTTATTACTTTTTGCAGTTTCTTTTCTTTTTATTTCTTTCCCTCTCCACGTGCAACCATCTTTCAATTTTCTTTGCTATCTTTCATTCTTTCCTTCTTTCACGTAGCTATCTCCATTTGATTTCCTTACTCGTTGCAACACAGTAGTTCACGCGACTATGTGGGCAAGAGAATGGCAGGCAAGTTTTTACCAGTGAAGTGGACTAGCGAAGTGATGAAGAGGCAGCAGGAGCAAGCAGGTCTGCGGAAGTGGACAGGAGCGGGTGCTGCAAAGGATGAACGGGCCGGTGGTGTGAGATGAGAAGTGCTGGTGCAGTAGCAGCAAAGGTAGAGGCGCCAAGCGAGTGAAGGTGAGCTCGGGATAACAGCGGCCATGAGGATGCCAGAGGGTGGTGAAGAAATTGATTGGTTTTTGTGCAAGTAAACGATGGTGGCTGTGTTGTGTGAGGCGTGGGCAGCAGCAAAAACCGAGTGGCTGTGTTGTGTGAGGCGTGGGCAGCAGCAAAAATCGGGATGCAGCAGTGATGATGGTTGAGATGTAGAAGACGCAGACAATAAGGACGATGTCGGTGATTGGCAGCTTTGGTCACTAAGAGCAGTAGAAATATTTTTAGGGTTTTTCATTTCCTCCCCCCTTACCGTAGCAGTGTGTAGGCTTTCAAAGCCATTCCATGTCCATCAATTTAGGTCCTAGGATTATTGCTATAGTTATGGGATTATTTATTTTTTTTTATTTTTTTGTTTGACTTTAACAGATCTTTTTTTTATTTCCTGATGTATTTATTGATTTAATTGCTGATTATTCTCTTTCTCTTTTTTTTTTCACAGCAAATCAAGTTAGTCAACTCTTATTGATTTAATTTGCATGGGGTTTAATTTAGTATTTTGCATTGTATGCATGGAGAGGTTGTTTCTTTTTATCATTTTTTATTTTTTTATTTTTTTTAAATTTAAAGAAATTGTTCGAACAAAATTAGGTGTCTACAGTTGTCCATCTTTGCACTTTGCTGTGAAACAGTAATGGTGCAAAGACATAGACAACCATTTTGTCCGAATACAAGACTTATCAATGAATTCTTTGTAAAATATGATATTTCCTAATCTTTTTGATCACAAAATTAAGGAATGCAAAGTGAAATTCCTAGTCTCTCCTATCATAAGACTAAGGAATGAAATTTCCTAATCTTTTCTGTCATAAGATTAAGGAATGAAATGTCCTAGTCTCTCCTATCATAACACTAAGGAATGCAATTTCCTAATCTTTTCTATTATAAGATTAAGGAATGTAAAATGAGATGTCCTAGTCTCTCCTATCATAAGACCAAGGAAATGAATGTAGAATGAGATTTCCTAATCTTTTCTATCACAAGATTAAGGAATGCAAAATGATTTTCCTAGTCTCTCCCATCATAAGACTAGGGAATGCAAAAAATGAAGTTTTCCTAGTCTCTCCTATCATAAGACTAAGGACTGTGAAATGAAATTCCTAGTCTTTCCTATCATAAGACTAAGGAATGCAAAATGATCATGAAATAAAAGCTCCTCTCAACAGAGGCTATGAGACCATTGAAAGCAAAGAGCTCCTCTCAACAGAGGCATTGAGACTTTTTGAAAAATAAAGAGCTCCTCTCAACAGAGGCATTGAAACTTCTAAAAAACAAAGCTCCTCTCAACAGAGGCAATGAGACTTTTAAAACAAAAAGCTCCTCTCACCAAAGGCAATGAGACTTTTGAAAATAACGAGCTCCTTTCAACAGAGGCATTGAGACTTTTTGAAAAATAAAGAGCTCCTCTCAACAGAGGTATTGAGACTTTTTGAAAAAAATAAAGAGCTCCTCTCAACAGAGGCATTGAGACTTTTGACAAATAAAGCTCCTCTCAACAGAGGCAATGAGACTTTTGAAAATAACGAGCTCCTCTCAACAGAGGCATTGAGACTTTTTGAAAAATAAAGAGCTCCTCTCAACAGAGGCATTGAGACTTTTTGAAAAATAAAAAGCTCCTCTCAACAGAGGCATTGAGACTTTTTGAAAAAAAAAAAAGCTCCTCTTAACAGAGGCATTGAGACTTTGAAAAAATAAAGTTTATTTCATAATGCCAGTTAACATGGGTTTGACTAGGCTTAACTTTCATTTTGATGCCAACAATATTGGGCTTCATCCTCCTCTAAGGTGCCAGCTAAACTGGACTTTGTTCTCATCTAAGATTTTTTCAAAAAAGTATTTTTCTCATTATCTTCTCATTATTTTTCAAATTACCATCTCTTATATTTTTTTCCTATACATTGTATTCTTACACTTTCTCTTTTCTTCAAAATTTTCATCATTCAGAACTTCTTATCTTAATGTCTTAACAAATAGTTTAATGTCAAGATGCAATAATGAAATGTCATGCATGTCATGAATATAATGAATGCCATGAATACCATGAATGCTATGAATGTTATGCACATGTTAATGTCATGCCCCTTCAATTATTCCATGAATGTATGTAAATGCAATCTTCATTGTGGTAACAAGATTCTCAAGCTCATCTCATTTTCCTTAAGTTCCACATATCTGCTGGATTCTTCTTATTCAAATCTTCTTTCATTTAACACCCCATCTTCTATTGAGTCTTGGTCCAATTATGCTTGAAGACTTGCCATTATGCTTTCAGATGTATATCTTCATCATTTCTTATTTTTGTCTCTTTCTCTCTCTTAGTAATACAAGATTTCTCAAAAGAATATTTTTTTCAAAAATTTATCCAAAAAAGGTTACCAACATTTATTTATTTTCCTTCCAACTCGACCACTAATGTAATGCACTTATGCATATTCTCAATTTCTTATAAAGGTGGAATAAATTTAAAATGATCATGAGAGATATAGATATTCATTCTTAGAAAGGAACATGAAATCAAGAAAAATCAATGGGACAGTTTGTTTGGAATGAGGTTTCTAGTATCCACTTAATGAACATTCTGACAATTTCAATCAAGTCAATCTAAAATTCTTTTCCAAAAGCCCACTCTTATATAGTGTCTGCCAATCTTGCCCTCGTATCAAAACTTTTTGATGCTGATATTTTCCTAAGCCGCCTTTTTCGGTTTTCAACTTAGGTGCCCCCCTCATTTGATTCAAACTGCCCTTTTCGGGTTTTCAATTTGAATCCTCCTTTTTCTTTTTTCTTTTTTTTCTTTTTTTTTATTTTTTATTTTGCTTCCTTTTTCAACTTCATTGACTTTGATAAATTTCAGCATTCAGTGCTCAATCCAAATTAATGCCCCCTAATAGGCATTCTTGATATTGATCCAGGATATCTTCTAAAGCTCATGGACTTCTTCATTCAACTTGATCTACTTCTTTTATCTCCATCGAACCATCGAAGGATCATTATCTCATTATACAAATATGTCTTCATTCAATACATGATTCTTCAATTTAGGCATTTACATTTGATCAAAATGGGCTTTTAAAGGCACGTAATGTAGGCTCAAGTGAGGGTTTATGAAAGAAAAGGATAAAGTAGGCCCAAAATGTGTTTCAAGGTTTATAAACCAAGGGATCACTTTTTATCAAGTAAAATATTCAAGCATTTTGCCCCTTTCTAATTCGCTCATTTCTTTTCTTGCTTCTTTTTCCCCTTTTTTGGGTTTTCTTTTGAATTTCAACCCTTTTTCTTTTCTTCTTTTTTCCACAGAACTAGGCTTTTTTTTTGCCCTTTGATTCATCATGAACACTTTCATCTTTGCCCCTAAAATTTCTTTATAAATGATTTTCATCTTCTTTGCCCCCAATATGGAGGGTGATCCTTGGTGGGTTACATTACAAAAATATAATAGGCTCAAAAGGGGTAATCAAAGGATAATTTTACTCATGCTTGAAGGATAGTGAAAGAAGGTCATTTATCATTTCAAATGTAAGTGCTCTCCTTAAAGATCATTTATTGAACAATGACAAACTTGTTAGAAGCTTTTGTAAAAGATTCACCTTTCTCTTACCGTCTATCAAGTGCGGATGGTGAGCAACCTTTCCTTCATTTTTTTGCTTTGGCAATATCGACAGACTAGTAATTCATCAATAGTAGTAGTTCTTTCAAAATTAAATCCCAGATTTATTGACATCATTATCATTATGCTCATTACTTGGATACTTGTGAATGAAAGATGTAGACACCGAATTTTACCCAAATCAATAAGACTACATTCAATTGGGCTCTCAAAATTCAAATTGAAACATTGGACTTCCAAGCCCATTAAAATGGGCTAAGTTTGATTTTTATGTTTTTTGTTATTATTATTATTATTATTTATTATTAGTATTTGTATTATTTGCTTTTATTATTTTTTTTGCTATCATTATGTTTATTATTTATTGTTGTTGTTTTTTTTTTTATTATTATTATTATTATTATTATTATTATTATTATTATATATATTTTATTCTTATTTTTATTATTGTTGTTGTTGTTATTATTATTATTATTATTATTATTATTATTATTATTATTATTATTATTATATGTATATTTTATTCTTATTATTATTATTATTATTATTATTATTATTATATGTATATTTTATTCTTATTTTTATTATTGTTATTATTATTATTGTTACTTTTATGTTATTATTATTATTGTCTTTATATGTATATTATTTATTTTTATCTTTATTTTATTTTTATTATTATTATTATTATTACATTATTTATTTATTTTTATTTTTATTATTTGTTTTTTGTTTTTATTATGTTATTATTATTACTTTTATTATTATTATTATTATTATTATTATTATTATTATTATTATTATTATTATTATTATTATTATTATTATTATTATTATTATTATTATTATTATTATTTGTCCAATTTTCATCACATTTAATGGGAAAGGACTTTCCCATTGCCGGCTACACCAAGGCCAAATTTTGCCTAGCCGCCAGCGCCTCCAGTCACTCCCCTGTCTCCTCACCCAGTGTTCATCTTCCCCAGGCTGTCAATCCCATCTCTGACCCAATGCTTTGATAACCGGAAGATAATAACAAAACCTAAGGATTAATTCTGAAACCTTGACAAATGGGGGTTCCGAAATCTGTTTAAGAGGACCCCCGCAAAAGGATTTTTTTTTCTGGATTGGGGGGGGGGGGAGACTTCAGACTCAAAAAAATACAAAAAAACCGCCACGCACCACCATCTTCACCATCAATACCAACCAAACAGACACCAAGCCACTCACCACCACCCAAAAGCCATCCCAGATCCCTTCCCCACTCACCACCGAAACCCTAAACACCACCCTCACCACCACCACCGAAACCATTAAAAAAACCATCACCAAGCCTTCACCACAACCACCGAACACAACCCCAAAACCGCCAATACCAGAAAACCCCAAACCCGAGACCTTTAGGATCCCAGATCAAAAACCCTAGATCTCGAGAACCCCTCAAAACCTAGACCTTAAACCTGCAAAAAAGGAAAGAAAACAACAAAAGCAGCTGCAAAGTAGATCCAAAGACATCAACCAAAAAGAAAACAAAACAAAAAAAATAAAAAGGAGAGGTTAAGTGTTTTTGGAGAGGGCTAGATCTGTAGGATTAAGGTTATTTTTGGGGAAAACGAAACTTAGATCGGAGTAGAGGGGGAGGAGTGGAGTGTTTTTAGGTTTATGGGAAGGTTTCCGGCGACCGGAGCACGGCGGAGTGCGGCGGCCGGCACGGCGATAGCTGTTCGGTGGAGGGAGAGCTTGGGAGAATTTTTCAGAGGGTTTTTAGATTTTTTTTTGGGAACCGATGAAATGAGGATTTAAAAAAAAAGGTTATTTAAAGAGGGCAAAACGGTGCGTTTCGAGCCCTGGGATCCGCGCGTTGACCCGACCTGGATCCAAGACCCGCGCGACCCGGTTCCGCTTCCACCTTCCCGCGACCCGCTTGACCCGGTCCGAGATGGGCCCAGTAACCAACAGCTTCCTTTGTGTTGGGCCCTTCTTAAGACAGGCCCAATCAACAGCCTTCAAGCCCACTTCTTCTTGGACTGTGGTCCAATTTGTGGTATATTTTTGTTATTAAATTTAATTGATTTTTTATTGCTATTTTATTTATTATTTCTCATGCATGTTTATAAAAAAAAAGGAAAAAAAGAAAAAGTTTATGTCTTATTGTTACTTATTTTTATCTATTTAAAGAATAAGGAAAAATATAACTTTAATTATTTTTTTTAGACAAATTGCCCGATGATGGGATGTTATGAAACTCACAAGTAGTGATTTCTTAACTGATCCCTAGGTGAGAAGAGTCGTACTAAATGTTACCAGAGTATTGAGATATTTAGTATGATTTTTCAATAATTTAATTTTTTATTAAAAAATAAAAATAAATGAGTTTTTAAAAGAAAATCCAAAAAGGAAATTAATAATAAAAATTAAATTTAATTAAATGGAATTCTTCCGATGATGGGACGTCATGAAACTCACAAGTAGTGATTTCTTGACTGATCCCTAGGTGAGAGGAATTAACTAAATGTTACCATAGTATTGGGATATTTAGTTAAATTTTTTAATATTAAGAGTTTTATCAATAAAAATTAAAATACAAAGTTCTTTTCATAATTCCATATGTATCATATATCATCTGTTAGCATCATCTGCGTAAAATATTAAAATTCTAAAATAGATGAAATTCTTCCGATGATGGGATGTCATGAAACTCACAAGTAGTGATTTCTTAACTGATCCCTTGGTGAGAAGAATTAGCTAAATGTTACCAGAGTATTAGGATATTTAGTTAAATTTTTCAATATTAAGAGTTTCATTAATAAAATCAAAATAAATAAAATTTCTTTTAAGTTTCATATGCATCATTTTTTATCAGTTTGCATCATGTGCATTCATAATAATTTTCGAAGCAAGTGTGAATCTTCCGATGATGAGATTCTATAGAACTCACAAGTAGTGATTCTTAAGAAATCTCTAGTTGAGTAAATTATCCGAAATGCTACCAGAGTATTGGGGTACTTCGGAATAATTTTCAATACAAAAGATTTTCACTTATTTCAAATAAAAAATAAAATTTAAAGGTTTCAAAATTAATACAAATAAAAAATGATTTTGAATAAAAGGAATAAAATTGATTATAGAATAAAACAGGAATTAATTTTAAATATTAAATTAAGACCATTTTTATTAAAACAAAAAGGATAACATGTGATTATAATGGTATCGTTTTTTAACGGGCGTCGTGGGGGTGCTAATCTTTCCCCACGCGTAACCGTACTCCCGAACCCGATTTTTGTTTTCACAGACCCAAATTGTCTTTTTAATAAAACTTAATTAATTTTAAGATTTTGTTAAAAAGATAAATATTTTTAGGTGGCCAATCACACCTAGTAAAAAAAGATTGGTGGCGACTCCCTTTGTTTTTAAATATTTTTCAAAATCGTCCAACGCGAAGCCGTTACGACAAAAGATATGGTGAGTATGTGGGAAATGGCAAATGAACAGATAGAATGAGAAATTGATAGTGCATCACACTAGTCACTTTATTGAAAGGGAAATAAATAAGAGTTAGCCCATACATAAAATTTATTTTAAGCACTTTAGAAAATTGTCTTGCATTACTTAAAGAAATAAAAGAAAACAAAAACTAGAATTTATAAATCCTCAAAATCACATGGCTAGAACCCTTCATGCCCCTATAAGACAAATCTCTTTTTGAACTACAACTTATTCAATTACTCCCTTTCCCTAACCCAAGTTTTTCAACCACTCAGTAATTTGGGCCAATTGCCCCCTTGTATCCTCTTGAGCTTTTTCCATCTTCTCCATGTGAATGCTTTATTCTTCTTCCATAATCCTAGCTTGATAACAAGTGTGATATGAATAGACTTTTGGTCGAGCTATCTTTAAACCTTTATTACCACAATTAAGAGTTTCTCATTTGTGGTGATGCTTGAAAAAGTTTGAAAATGCTTTGCTTTAAAAAAAATGAATGAAGATGAACAAAATGATATGATGCTTCATGTTTACGAATGTAATGGCATGGTAAAAAGTTGTCATGTAACAATAATGGATGAGTGATGCATGGAAATGTTTTGGTAAAGACTCACGGTACCCTCTTAATGTCTCATGTGTAAACCAAAATCAAACAAACTTGATCAAGCATGTGTCCTGAGTAATGGGTATTTTCTAGAGCATGGGTTGATATGGCTCTAACTTACAGTTGGTCTTTTTAATTTCACTATATGCATGGCTTTAGATAAAAGGGCTAAAGGTTCCCAAATTGTTCCTTACTGTCGTCCACACAAAACTAGTAAGGCACCTAATCCTCACCCATTACAGGTTACAAATGGAAAGGTTCAATTTGAGTGGGAGTATTTTGCTAGCCATTGCGGAGGTATTACCTCACGAGAGCGTAGTTGCTTTACTTCCTCCTAAAAGGATAGAGCCCGGGTAGAGGGCTAATGCATGCACATGCACGTGAAGTGTGTGTCGAAGAAACATATAGTTATTAATGTCTTATTATTTTATCAAAATTAATATACCTAAGGCAAACCTAAAACAACCTAAAACCAATCGTTGGCTTGACTCTCTAAAGTCCCTAGTGGAGTCGCCAAACTGTCATAACGTATTAAGTTTCAAAAAACCTAATAGCTCGACACTAAAATTATGGAGTCGCCACTAACCATTCTACTTAGGTGTGATTGGTCACCTATTCAAACTAAGGATAAGGCTTGGTCTACATTCAAAGACACTAGGGTTCGGGAGTACGGTTACGTGTAGGGAAGGATAAGCACCCCCACAACGCCCATCCTAAAATGGTACCAACTAGTTTTAGGTTATCTTTACAATTTGCCTTGTATTTATATTAATTTCGATATGCTTATATATTGGGAATATTTCCAAGATTTTTCCATCAATTTGGCTCAAATCTTAAAAATCTCCCTCACCTCAAGATTTTCAAGGAGTTTCTATTGACTTTCTTGAATTCCATCGTAGGATCAATTAAATAATTTATGAAAATCTTATTCTTTCTAACTTTGGCTCTAATTTTGACTCCATATTAATCTCTATATTTTTTTAATCTTATTTCATATTATATTTATCTATATATTTTATTTATTTATTTTATTTATTTAGAGAATAAGTATGAATCATGGTTTATTGAAAATTTTCTTAAAAGTGTCCCATCAATTTGGCTCGGCTTAAAAGAAATCTTTTTACCTAGAAAATTCAAGGAGTCCCAATTGACTTTCTTGAAATTTCATCATTGGCATAATTCATATTTTTTTTATTTCCTATAATTTTTATTCTAAGCTATTTAGTTCATTTATTTATTCACTTATCTAATTTTATTTAAATTTCTTTAATCTTAATCTTGATCTAATTTATTTTTATTTTATTTATTTCATTTATTTATATTTATTTAATAAACATGAATTATATTTTATTGAAAATTCTTTCAAAAGTATTCCATCAATTTGGCTCAACTTAAGAAAGAATCATCTCACCTAGAAATATCCAAGGAGTCTCGATTAACTTTCTTGAAATTTCATCGTTGGTATAACTCATATTTATTTATTTATTATCTAGTCTTAGTAATTTCTAATTATTTTCAATCTAAACTATTTCATTCTATTTATTTAATTTTTTCATTTAATTTATGTTCTTGTATTTATATTTATTTATCTATATTTATTTATATTTTATTCATATTTAATTTACTAAGAATAAACAAGAATTATAATTTATTGAAAATTCTTTCAAAAGTATCCGATCGATTTGGCTCAACTTAAGAAAGAATGTCCTCACCTAGACATTTTTAAGATATCTCAATTGACTTTCTCAAAATGTCGTCATCGGTATAACTCATATTTATTTTATTTTAATTATTTATTTCCATTTTATTTTTAAATTAATTTTCAAAAGTATCCCATCGATTTGGCTCAACTTAAGAAAGAATTTCCTCACCCAGACATTTTTAAGATGTCTCAATTGACTTTCTCAAAATGTCATCATCGGTATAACTCATATTTATTTTATTTTAATTATTTATTTCCATTTAATTTTTAATTAATTTTTATGTAAGTTTAATGTACAAAGATTTATTTTTAGGCTAATTTGGTTTTTAATTTCTATTGGTTAACAAATCTAATTTAAACATGAATTATAATTTATTGAAAATTCTTTCAAAAGTATCCGATCGATTTGGCTCAACTTAAGAAAGAATGTCCTCACCTAGACATTTTTAAGATGTCTCAATTGACTTTCTCAAAATGTCGTCATCGGTATAACTCATATTTATTTTATTTTAATTATTTATTTCCATTTTATTTTTAAATTAATTTTCAAAAGTATCCCATCGATTTGGCTCAACTTAAGAAAGAATTTCCTCACCTAGACATTTTTAAGATGTCTCAATTGACTTTCTCAAAATGTCATCATCGGTATAACTCATATTTATTTTATTTTAACTATTTATTTACATTTAATTTTTAATTAATTTTTATGTAAGTTTAATGTACAAAGATTTATTTTTAGGCTAATTTGGTTTTTAATTTCTATTGGTTAACAAATCTAATTTAAACCTAAAATAAGAATAGGGATAAATAATACATAAATTAATAAAACAAAATAAATAAACTAACTATAATTTCTAAGTTAATTAAATAAGACGAAATAATGAATTAATTAAGGAACCAAAAACATGATAAAAATTTCACAATACCACAATATATATATATATATATATTTATATATAGTCCATGCTTAAACTAAAACCATCACAAGATAATAAACGACAAAAAAAAAATGAAAGCTTAATACACGTAAAGCATAAAGGAAAAAAAAACTAGAATAATCAATATGGATAGAAGGAATTACCATCATTGAGCATTTATTACCTTTTGCAGTTTCTTTTCTTTTTATTTCTTTCCCTCTCCACGTGCAACCATCTTTCAATTTTCTTTGCTATCTTTTCATTCTTTCCTTCTTTCACGTAGCTATCTCCATTTGATTTCCTTACTCGTTGCAACACAGTAGTTCACACGACTATGTGGGCAAGAGAATGGCAGGCAAGTTTTTACCAGTGAAGTGGACTAGCGAAGTGATGAAGAGGCAGCAGGAGCAAGCAGGTCTGCAGAAGTGGACAGGAGCGGGTGCTGCAAAGGATGAACGGGCCGGTGGTGTGAGATGAGAAGTGCTGGTGCAGTAGCAGCAAAGGTAGAGGCGCCATGTGATAACCGCAAATTTTCTATTTTTGGAAATTAATATTAAAGAAAATAGATAAGAGGAAATAAATAAATTAAAGTAAATAAATAAAATTTATTTACGAGATGGGAATATTGTTGAAATTCCCGAAATTAAAGAAATGAGGAAATTGAGGAATTTAAATTTGGATAAATTGGAAATAAGGATAAGGTTGAAATTATGGAAAATAATGAAGAGAGGAAATTTAATTTGGAAAAATGGAAATCCAAATTAAATAAGAAATGAAAAAGGAAAAAAAAATTGGATATTAAGAAATCCAAATAAAATGAAATAAAATGCGTATATTATATATTTATATAATTAGATTATATAAATATATTTTGATATGTTTTTATATAAATACAGATGTATATTATTATTATACGCTTTTGTATATAAATATATATATGTATGAAATATATATATATTAAACTAAATTTAAAGTGTATAGATATATATATATATATATATTATTAATACAAAATATGTATCTATATCTATATATATATATATATATTAATATGGTATATTTATATATATAGTTATATATATAAATATAAAAGAAATATATTAAAAAAAAAATGGAAGAAACAGAATCGGGAACTCCCGATTCTGCCTCCCGTGTGGAAGCCGGCCACCGTCGGCCGGCCAAGAAAGGAAGAAGAAAAGGAGGCGAAGCCGCCGGCGATGCGAGGAAGGCAACCGGCGACGGAAAAGGGAAGAGAAAGCGCCGGAAACAGAAGCGAAAATGAACGAAACAGAGAAGAAAAATCGGAGGAAAAGAGAAGAGGGAATCCGCGGTGCCGGCCGTTCCAGGCACCGCCACCCCAACCCGAACCTCGGTGGAGGTGAAGGGAAGATGAAGGAGGCCACCGGCGAGGCCAACGACGGCGGAGAAGGGAAGAAACAGAGGAGAAAAGGGCCGAAACCCACGGACCCAGATCCGGCGCCGTCGCCGGTGATGGGGAAAAACCGAGACCAGATCCGGCCTCCCTGCAACCATGGCTAGCTGTGGAAGGTGCGAACCGGCGGTGATGCCGGCGGGAGGAGGCCGAACCAGCCAGCAGAAGTGAACCGGCCTGAACCGGTCCGAACCGGTTCAGGCCAGAAAAAAAAAACAGAAAAAAAAATATGAAAGGAAAAAGAGAAAGGAAAAGAAGAAAGGAAAAGAAAAGAAAAGAAAGAGAAAGAAGAAGAAAAAGAAAGAGAAGAAAAGGAAGGAAAGAAAAGAAAAAGAATTGGTAAGGAACTGAAAGACTTTATTTTTGTTCCTTTTGAATTTATGGAATTTATTAGAAATTGATGGATTATTTTCTAAATGAAAATATGTGTTAATTATTGAAATTGTAGCAAAAACGAAAATGAGACGAATGGCGGAGTTCGACAAGGCTCGAAAAATTAGAAAGTGCGCTAAGCTTGGCGAATAGGTAAGATACTTTTATAAAGCATTAGTAGCTTTATATTGTATGTGGGAATTATGATATTTTTATATGATGCATTGATGAAATGATTTTTATGGAATTGTGATATTTTTATATATGATGCATTGATTTAATTGATATTAAAAATGCTAAGAGGACCCACAACTGATGGTGGGGGTCTTAGTAGAGACGTAGGAATTGTGAGAATCAACGGCTGTGATATAAATTGTCTTTCCCTTGCAGGAGGTTAGGGAAAATTAAGCTGTTATGCTGCCGAAATTTTTAGGAAAATATTTGAGGAAAAAGATTAAGTTTCTCACATAAATGGAATCTTGGAAATAATTATTGAAAATAAATATTGAAAGGATTTTATGGTATTATCGAAAGAGTTTGATATTGAAATCGATGAGAAGATAGATCGTTGAAAACGATAATGTGATGAATTATATGGTTTAAACCTTATAGAATTGATAAATCAAGTAAATTTGAATATCACAAATGGTATAAAGTTGAGATTGAGGTGAAATCATTTATTTGACGGATCACAGATAAAGGTGATGATAATTATATGATACAACTTAAAAGAGAAAAATCGAAGTTGTGATTTAGATGGTCGAATGATAGAATTGCGGAATTATCAATCGAGTGACGATTATAGGATTGATAAATTCAAATAAATGGACCGTCTTAGTGGTATGAACTGAGATTTTTGGCAATAATATGGATAGTCGCAAGGCGACTTAAATGATTGAAATACTGTTGATAGTGGAAATTGGCAAATTCTTTTAAGTGGTGAATTGCCAATCAAAAATTGAATTGAGGACGTTTATGGATAATTTTAACATGATATTACATTCTACAGGCCAGATGAAAAGTGAATTGAGGATTGCGACATGATTTTTATGATAGTGAATGAAAAATAAACCGCAAGTCGAAAATTCTGAATATGTACCAATAGGTCAAACCATAAATGGATTTGATATGCGATTATTGATCTTGTGGTTCTACGATCCTCGATGTCGACTCTGGAATAGATATCGAATGAGGATATTAGTATTTCATAATTTCAGTATCCTGATGGCTATATGGAAACATGATATTTAGATGCTCATAGATACTAAGAGGATTCACACTGATGATGTGGTTCTAGTATCGATAATAAAAGTACAATTGATTATTATAGTCGATAATTATCGAAAAAGGATATTGAATACCGAATGGTTTGAATACCAAGTGATCTGGTTATTAAATGATTAGAGTATTGAGAAATCTGAATACTGAATGAAATGAATCTTGAATGATTTGAATAGTGATTTACTGGTTTGATAGAAAGAAAGTCCTGAAATCGAATAACTGATGATGATAAAGTTAAATGAATCGCTTCAGCGTATTTGATGGAAATAATACTAAAGTTGCATACTGAAATGTTTTATAGCATCGCATTTAAGCATGCTTTTCTTGCAACTTGAAACATTTTAATAATGTTTATATGAATACTGAAAAGTATTGATTTGTTTTGAAATGAAAGTATATGGTAGATATATATATTTTGATATATGAAATATCCTACAGAATTTTACCATATGCTTTACATGATATTGAAAATAAAGCTATAGATTTAAATGTTTTATGAGACTGTAGGCACCCTAAAAGAATTAAATTCAATAAAGCATAGTGGAAACCGCCTAATTGGAGCTTTGCTCATTAGGCAGATAGATATGCTTGTCCGACAATAGTCGTGGACAGGTCTCAGTCACGCCTGATCAGTGGGGCTGAGAGAGATGAGGTCTATGGCCATAGATAGCGCCCTAGTTGGTTTCCAGGGGACGATGACATGATTTTCACTGCTAGCTACAGTGATTTAAGTCTTTATTGATAGAGAGATGATAGGGATCTAGCCTAGTCTCTAACCGATATGATATGAAGTCTAGAGTATGATTTTATTGATATGAACTCTAGACTTGACATGATTTATATTGTACATGAAACAAATTTGAAATGAAATATGTTTTGAAACAGTACATGTTTTAAAAGTCCATGAGATATGATTTCGACACTTATATGATTTATATGTGATTTTGTGTCGAACATGGCATGATATGTGGTCTAGAGTAGAGTTTGATTTGATATGAACTCTAGACCTGATATGATTTACAGAATATGTTTTAAAAGTATATGATAAATGATTTCGACACTTACATGATTTATATAAGATTTTGTGTCGAATTTGAAATGATATGCGGTTTAGAGTATAGACTGATTTGATATGAACTCTAAACCTGATATGATTTATAGTATATGAAAAATGTTTTAAAACCGCACATGTTTTAGACATGCTCCGAAAATGAATACATGAACTGAAATTGAACATGTTTCTATCATGCCTTAAAGACAAATTTGAAATGAATTGGAAATCCATATGTTGAGCATGTCATAAAGTATATATGATATGATTTGAAATGATAGCGGTTTATACAGAAAAATTACATGAATTGCATGTTAACCCTGATATGATAATATGCTTAGCACATGAGAATTCTATGAGGAATGTCGTGACTCGACGTTAATGATGTTTCATCTATACGATGACATGAGATGATATGATATATGAACATGAGATTGATATGAAGAGAATTCTGATCTCACTCTATCGTGATCATAAATTCCCATACGATAAGTGATATGAATTGATATAAGACGGGAATATGATCGTTAAATGTAAAGTGACTCGATAGGATATCTCAATTAAACATGAAGAATATATGAGGAACATCATGACTCGGTGGTAACGATATTTCATCTATATGATGTCATGATATGATATGAAACAGGAATATAGAAATACATGAAGAGAATTATGACTTCGTACCACCGTTATCATGATCCACAATATGAGAATTGATAAGAGATGATATGAGAATTGATAAGAGATAGAATACAGAAATATGATTATGAAATGAAAAGTGAAAATGAGAAGTGATAATGAGATGTATCGATGAGAAAGGATTAACTGTAATTGCATCCTTGCAAGTTTTAAGCATTGCAGTTTAAGGCAGTATAATCCTACTCTTGTATTTATATTAGTATCTTACTGAGCCGTGGTTTTGCTCACCCCACTAAATTTCATCTCTTTCAGATTATTGAAGTTAACATCTGCCATGTGAGCTGCTCAGTGGGCATCGGAGACGGTATATGGACTTGGTACTAAACTTTTGAGGTATATGTTTCTTATAAAATACTTGTTTACATGTAAGACTTAAATTGATGCACAGTACATATTCGGTTTAATAAGTCGGGATGTAACTAAGAACCGTTTCCGTGTTTGTTAAATATTTAAATGAAATAACTATAGGTCACCTAAATAGTATAGTGACTACACTGACACCGAATACAAACCTTAAAATAAAAAAGAAAAATTTAGTCCATAAATTTGTAGACTAAGAAAAGTATAAGTATTAAAGGAAAGTCGCGGTCTTCGGGTCGTGACACGCCAAGTGAGTGAAGGTGAGCTCGGGATAACAGCGGCGATGAGGATGCCAGAGGGTGGTGAAGAAATTGATTGGTTTTTGTGCAAGTAAAACGATGGTGGCTGTGTTGTGTGAGGCGTGGGTAGCAGCAAAAACCGGGATGCAGCAGTGATGATGGTTGAGATGTAGAAGACGCAGACAATAAGGACGATGTCGGTGGATGGCAGCTTTGGTCACTAAGAGCAGTAGAAATTTTTTTAGGGTTTTTCTTTTCCTCCCCCCTTACCGTAGCAGTGTGTAGGCTTTCAAAGCCATTCCATGTCCATCAATTTAGGTCCTAGGATTATTGCTATAGTTATGGGATTATTTATTTTTTTTTTATTTTTTTGTTTGACTTTAACAGATCTTTTTTTTATTTCCTGATGTATTTATTGATTTAATTGCTGATTATTCTCTTTCTCTTTTTTTTTCACAGCAAATCAAGTTAGTCAACTTTTATTGATTTAATTTGCATGGGGTTTAATTTAGTATTTTGCATTGTATGCATGGAGAGGTTGTTTCTTTTTATCATTTTTTATTTTTTTATTTTTTTATTTTTTTAAATTTAAAGAAATTATTCGAACAAAATTAGGTGTCTACAATCACTAATCTTAAAGTTTATAAAAATAATATAAAAATATTATAATAAGCATAAAAATATGATTACTTACCGTAAATTGAATAATAATAAGAATAATAATAATAAAATATGTTTTATTTTTTTTCTTGTTTTTAGAACTTAAATTTTAAATTTTAAATCCTAAATCCCTTCCATTTGGTATTAAAGTTTATTATTATTAATATATATAATGCAATAAAGAAAGAAAGTAGAAGTAATTATTATTATTTTATTATTATTATTATTATTATTATAACAAATTTTCATTGATTTAATAATTCACGTGGGTTCTGCAAATGATGCCAAATTCATAATAGAATTTGACATGTGAAGCTGACTTTTTTTTCTTTTTATACTTAGTCATTAAGCATCAGAAAAAAATGCAAGATCTGTATTTTTTTTTTTCAAGAGGCAGTCAACTGCCTTAACAAAGAAATCAACTGCTTTGATTAAAAAATATTCTGTTTATTTTTACTAATGGACAGTCAAATGCTACTTTCGAGTATTTGACTGTACATAAAAATACTAGAATTAAAAAACACTAAAATAATAAAGTTGACAATAATAAGAGCAAAAACACTAAAATAAGTATAAAACTATGATAAAAAATCATAAAATTTATAAGAATAAACGTAAAAATATTAGAATAAAAATATAATAATTAAATGTAAAATTTATAAGATTTATTATTAAATTTATGATATTTATTGTAATATTTATAAGATTCATAATAAAATTTATAACATTTATCGTAAAATTATAAAAGTAAGTATAAAAAATTAAAAAAATACATATATTACTAATTAACTCAATGTGTGTGCATGCACGCGTATCTATATATATTTGAAAGAAAAAATGATGAACGAAAGTATAATCATTAATTGAAAAACATGTTGGAACAAAAAATAAGAACAAAGTGAAACTGTTAACTTACTGACATAATAATAAATTAATCAGCTATTAAATCTTAAACTGAATTAGACGCGGGCTAAAAGAGAATTGAGGAAACAAATTTAGTGACCTCCAACAGAGGGCAAGCCATGGCGGAGGCTAGTATTTGAGAAACCCGATAAAACAGAGTCGTGTCAATAAGCTCCGAATGCTCTCTTTCCAAACATGGTACTTCCACATCTCCTTGTACACGTGCATTTATGCAAGACACAAGCAGTATCTAAACTTCCGTTTAGAGGGTTTTTACTGAAGCAGTTGAATGTCATTATCGAGTATTTTACTGTTTATGCAAATAAAACTTTAAATTAATATAAATAAGTACAGTAATAAAAATTATCATAAAATTAATAAGAACAAGCATAAAAATACTAAAGTAAATATAAAATTATAATAATTAATCGTAAAATTAATAAAAATCATCATAAAATTAATGAGATTAAGTGTAAATATAATTGAATAAGTATAAAACTATAATAATTAATTGTAAAATTAATGAGAAGAATCGTAATATTATGATTGTTAAGCAAAAAACAATAATAATTAGCAGAAATCAAACATAAAATCTATAAAAATACGCATAAAAATGTCTTTTGTGTAAATAACTAGAGTAATTGTAAAATTATTAGAATTATTGTAAAACTATTACAATTATTGTAAAATTATCATACATAAGCCTACAATTATTATGTAATTATAAATTAATTAGATGCATATTTTAAAATTAATTAGAAGCATAGCAGTCAACTGTTATAAAAAGATAGTTGCACTAAAAATATATTTTAAACGTAAATATATTCATTGGCAATCGACTATGACAGCTTTATTTTTTATACTATAAGGTAAAAACAATAAAATTTAATATTAATATCTCACACAATTTTTTTTAGATTGATATTTATACTATTATTTATAAATGGATAAAAATATAATTTACAGTATCTTTTTGTTGAATAGATAAAAATATAATTTACAATATCTTATTGATTTTAGAATTGATAAAAAATGTTATTTACATTATGAAGTTTACCTATTGGCTTGTGGAATGGATAAAAATGTAGTTTACAGTATATTTTATTAAAATAAAATTTAGCTATTGACCTGTTAAACTATCATTTATGTTTTTTTTTAATTTTTATTACTTATTTAATTTTTTTATGAGATATTAAATATTTCATAAGATCTTATAACTTTACAATAAAATCAATATATTGTGATCTTACTGTAGACAAATCTTGTTTAACATGTCTCTTTTAGCTTGGAGGATTTGGCTTGTCATTTTGCCACGTATTTGCTCCTGTACATGTAAAGCATCAATTGCACTTTAGTTGCCAACTAATAATCTTTAGCTTGAAAGTTTATCTGTAAACGAAAACGTATTTTATAAATAAAAAACACTAGTTGGGTCTTGGTTTAAATAAACTTTAAATGAAAGTTTTTCTTTATTGAAAATATTTTTGGGTATATATGAAAAGGTTGGGAAATTAAATGTTGATTTTTTTAGAGTTCCTAAGTGAGGGATTTTTTTTTAAATCTTTCCAAAAGTGCTGGAAAGATTTTGGGATATATCTATAAAAGAGAAATTTCTACAAAAAAAATATATGAGATCTGTTATAAATGTTTGTAAATAATTGATAAACTATAAAATTGAAAGATTATGAAGGTTGATTTTTTTTTTAAAGGTTTCCAAAGCGAGGGACTTTCTCTAGAGACCTACCAAGAGTGTTGGAAAGTTTATAACATTTTTTAAAACGATAATACGGTGTATGAAAAACAAAATGTGCAAAAGAAATTCTATAACATTTTAAAAAATTATGGAGTTTGCCCTTTAAATATAACTTGAACTAATTCTAATTTGCTAAACAAGTAAGAAAGGATTTTCGAAAGGATTCCTAAGCGTGGAATTTTCGGTTTAGAACTTGCCAAAAGTGTTGGGAAGTTGTTTTTTAAAACAAAATTCATGAAAAGATAACTATAAAATGCATAATAAAAAATCAAGATCTATTATTAAATGGGATAAAAAACCTTACCAAATGTGGCCGGAGGTTTTTCTTTAAACAAGTTTATAAACAATAAGATTTATATATATATATAATAAGAATAAAATTTTCAATGAGTAAAACTCGCAATTAAATAAAATTTTATTCTTAATAATTAACCTAAAAAGGAAATTAGAAGACATGATCTTAAGTATATACTAGATTAGCATTCATGCTTTGCAGTGAGACCATTATCGCTTACGTGGTGCAAAACTTGATTTTTCTAATCGTCTACTTGGAGTATAATTTGATCTTTTTAATTATCTATTTGGTATAGGAGCTGATTTTTCTAATCGCTTACCTGGTGTAGGAATTTATTGATTGTTTCTTGAAACTTGATCCTTTTAGTTGCCTACTTGGTGTAGTGCATCATTGATTGTTTAGGGTTTTTGGTTGTTTTAATCACTTATTGGAGTAGCATAAAATAGATTGTTTATAACCCAAGAGTTGTGGCTCAGTTGACAACACAGATTGAGTTTGTAGGAAGAACTCTCGAGTTCGACTCCCACTAAACACATCTTTGGGAAGGGGTGAAGAGCTTTAACTGTGACTAAACCCCGAACAGGATTAATCTCAGACCGCTAAATGGATGAGAATACTTGTGATTTATATAAAAAAAATAGATTGTTTATAGAACTAGTTGTTCTAATCACTTTGTTTGTGTAATGCTTGTTTTTTTCTAATCGCCTACTCAATGAATGACTTGGCTTTTATAGAATTTGGTTGTTCTAATAGCCTGCTTGGTGCATGTTTTGATTTTTATAGAACTTGATCTTTCTAATCACCATGTGAGACTAAATTTTTCTATCACCTATTTGGTGTAGGGTTTGATTTGAATGTTTTATAGTACTTGATCATTATAGTCACCTAATAGTACTTAATCATTATAGTCACCTACTTGGTGTAGCACTTCATTTGCACTCAATGTGGTTGCCCACTTCTCCAAAAATAAATTTATCTTCTCCATTTGTATTCATCTTGTTAGATCGACGCTTACAAAGAATTGAATGGATCTTACACTTTTTATCTTTTCCATCCCCCTCACCTTTTGAAATATCACCACCAAAACCAATAAGCATAGAACCAGATAAAAATTCTTTTTTTACACGCCTTTCTTCGATGGGAGATAAGGGGTCTTCAATGGATAATTATTAATGTTATTCAGTTGTAGTTGTAGTGTTGAATATTTCACCAAGTAGTTCATAATTTGCACAATCTTTTTTTTTTTTTTGAATTTTTTGAAATCTTTATCTTTCTGCATAAAAAAACAACAAAGGCATAAGATTAATAAACATATATTATAATTTATAAGTAAAAAATAAATATAAATTAATTATATCTTAAAAAAGTCTTCTCAAATTATTTGTGTCGCATTCACAATATCGAACATCACATTCCATTTAAGTCCAGTATGTCCAATTAATTTGGAAATATGACAATGAGTGGTATGTAATTGATGGAACTTACCCTTCTATCTTTCAACACCATAATCTACTCCAATCATATCATGCAGTTTATTGTTGATCTCTAACCACACTTCTTTTTTTAAATGTAGATAATTGTAACTTTCCTTCTCTTATTTTTCTTATTAAGAGTTGAATAAATGAGTTGAATAAATGCTATCTAATTTTCTCATGGCCAATCTTTTGCATCAACATCTTTACCTTTTCTTCCCATCTAAACTACTATTTAGAGGACAAATCAATCATTAATATAGCACTTAACATCACGTATAAATAACAAGTCTTATTACATGCTATTACAAGTCCACACGTGCACAATAAAAATAATGCAATATAAATAAATATGAGAGTAATGTATTTTTTTAAACAAAAGTTTGCTCAAAAAATTAATTAAAACTATAGCTTGTATATATTAAATAAATATCACTTTACAACTTGTAGGAAACAAAAAAAGAAAAAATAGGTCTAAAGCATAAATTTATGAGGGATGCTCTCTCATTGCACGCTAAATATAGCTAGAACAATTCTTTGTTTATCATATATAATATACATGTTTAATATATATTTATTATAATATAGTAAATATGTTTATTATATATATTTATTTATATAACGTAGAAAACTAAAGCAAAAGAAATGGTTTATTATATATATATAGTATATATGTTTATTATGTATTAATTATTTATATAAAAGTAGAAAACTAAAGCAAAAGATGTTAAGATCATATATGTGGGGTTTCAAATAGCGGCCGCAAAACAAAATAGTAGCCACTATCTTGTGGTACTAGTGGTGGCTGCCACCGTTATTGAAGAAAAATCGAGTGTGAATATAAATCACATCAATAACGGCCAATGGCAGCAGTTGTGAAATGTCGTAACAGAGAATAGCAGCGATAACGGTCTGTTATCGCAGCTATCTTCTATTCCATTGAAATCACTAAATCAGGCTTCTCAGTTGAAATTAGGCATTAAAAAAATTCAAAATCAAGAAAAAGACTCCAATAGAAGACTTATCAACAAAAATTCATAACAAATCCCTAGCTTCACACAATCAAAATTTCAGTCTCAATCAACAACAATTCTCGAAAACAATACCACAACACAACAATTAACTTGAGTTTTGAAATTTGAAAGTAATTTAGAAATTTATTTAAAACTTAAAATCATTTACCTTTTCAACTAGATCTGGATCAAAGAAGGGGATCTGTTGAATTAGGGAAGGGGATTCTGTCAAGGTTGTGGACTTTTTGGTTGCTAGTTAGTGAGGGGCTATTCCGCTTTCCATTTCAGACAAAAATGCATATTCATGTTGTAGCTCAGTTCTCTGTTTCTCTTGATTTCTTGATTTCAGTTAAATTAAGTCCAACTGTTTCATCATTGGGTGCTTGGGTAGGGATTTATCGAGAAAAAGAGTGGGAGAGGAGAGTCAGGGCTGAGTTGAGCGGAAAGCTTGAGATGCAAACGCTATGAGACTGAGGGCAGAGGAGAGAGGCCAAAAGCGTCGAGGAGCATTGATGGCAGTGTTGGGGCAGTTATGGATGTGGACTGATGGAGGTGGGATGTGGTGATTTGGTGGGGAAAGGAAATTTTTTTTTATTTTTTATTACTAGGTAGCTAATTTTTATTTAGGAAAGAATTTTGACTTAGAAGAAATTTTAAATATAGAGGAATTAAATTGGGAAATTTTATTTTTAGTGGATTTTTTTATTTAGGACGAATTTTTTATTTAGGGTTTAAAATTTAAGATTGCATAAGTAATTTTTTAATATGAATGTTTTATTCTAATTTTAAAAAATATGAATAAATTTTTTCAAGTAAATAATAGGTATGAAATGTCAAAAATTAATTTAAACATTATAAAATAAGAATTTTTATGATTATAATTACAATTATTACATTTTATCAAGTTCTGCAAAATTTAAAAAAATTCATGACATGATGACCGCAATGACCGCAATGGTCTCCGTTACACCCGCAATCGTGGTAAACGCAATGCGACAAAAAACACAACCGCTACCACAAATCCTTGCATATATGTATATATATTTATTATATATAATATGCATATATATAAGATACAATTGTAGTATTATTTATCACTCAAACGGCTGAATTCACACTAAGACTCATCTACTAGATTCACTAGCAACAATGGCAAAACCCATAACACCTGCATTGTTACACCAAGTAATTTACTACAAGAAGATGAACCATGAGAGTCTTAACAACTAGATCAATATGAAAGATACTGATATATTCATAACATCTCTCTGTATTTTTAACATCAAAATAAAGCAACCATAAAAAAGGAAAATCTTCAATTTCTTATAGCATATAATAAAAAACTAGAGAATGAGAACGCGAAAAAAAGTAACTTGCTTTTATTTGATTGACAGTGGTGACTAGCACAATTTGGGAAAGGACTTAGGGCTTCGGATAGAAGAAGAAAGAGCCAAAGAGAGAAATAAAAAGAAAAAAAAAAGCAGGACAAATTTAGTATAACTGTTGAAGAAAAAGCTACTAAATCAATTCTAGTATGTAAACCTAAAACCAAAACAAATTAAAATAAAAAGGACTTTTTGCTTGTATAATGATTCGAATACTGGATCTTTGATGTACATTAAAAAAATTTCAAAAGTGCTGTGTTTTCTCATTCTCCACTTTTCCAAACTATTTTCTTGAAATACAATGAAAACATATTTTTTGTTTTAAAAATTTGACCCATTATTCATTTTCCAAAATTTTGTTTTCTGTTTTTTCAACCAAACATATTTTCTCTTACGTTTTCTATTTTCTATAAAAAATGAAAATAAAAAATAACTTTATTTTCATGAACCAAACACACACTTAAGCTTTGTTTTTTTCAATTGTTTTTGTTTGTTTTTTAAACAGAGAGATGACATAAAGCTTGATATACAACTAAGAATCTGAGTTTGAACAATTCAAAAAAATTGATGGAGATATATCCCAGCTAAAGTCTGGTCCTAAAATTGCAACAAATTGTTGGATAATTAAGTCGGAAATGAACCCTATTAATGGGCACATGATTACAATGAATTAGCAATTAAATTTGCTAATAATTAACACAACGGAAAGCAACATGAAAAAAATAAAAAGAATAACACAAGCTTGACAAAAATTAAAAAAAAAATTATTTCGTATTTGGCATGTAGATACGAATTGTGGAACAATAATTTTTGTATTTTAAACGTGTTTGACACGAAACAAACACCGCAAAAAATTAAAATTGCTAAAAAAAAATTTTAAATACAACCCTAATTTTACTTTTTACAACCCATTACTAAACACAACTCAACCAAAAATATAAATTTCCCTTTACAACCGCTAAAATCCAAGTTCAATTTCTACTTAATTCTTCTTCAAAATTTCAACCTAAAATTTTCCAATCCACTTTACCGGTAACTCAAAATCACTACTGGATTTCTAAATTTTCACTGAAAATCACTTCGAAAACCACCAAAACCACCACACTTTCACACCTACTTCTTCTCTTAAACTAAAGGAACGCCCTAGATTTTTTTTGTCTTTAATTTTTTTTTTCTAAAATTTAAGAAACCTAGATATCGTGGAAAAAATGATGCTTTGCAGACATTTTTATTACCAATTTGGGCATTTCTTCTTCTTCCTTGCTATTTGAGTATAAGAATGTTAACAGGTATGGTAAAGGCTCTGATGATGATATGATTGACACAATGCGAAACATATCATATTAGTTAATAGTCTGTCCCACCATTAGACAATTGAAGATTATAGTTTCTTCCCAATGTTCAAATCAGAGAAAGCTGGGAGCAATGCCATGAAAATGTAGTTTTATTATTTCTTAAGGGGAATATAGAAGTTTTCATGGTTGGGTTTTGGCTTTTGGAAGAACAAATTTTACAAGTGAAAGACTAGAAAGTGTCGATAAACTCTCCGAAATTGAAGTTGTTTGTTAGAATTTAGCATTGCATATTCAATGCTTGTTATTATTGATTCTTTGTTTTGTTGTTCGAAGTGCTATTTTCTTGTAAGAAAAACTTACTGACCTCCAATTATGTTTTTTATTTGACTATGATTATTCGATTAAATCCTTAATTCATCTTCAATATCAGCAACAGGAATCGTTAATTTATTATTGTTTCTGCATTTATTTAATTTGAAGTCAAAATGAGTTTCCCGCAGCCCGCCTTGAATGCAGCCTTTCTTTCTTCCAAACTAATAAAACGAAAATTTTATTACAATACAATAATTTAATAATTTTTAATAAGATAAAATATAAGTTTTTATATGATATTGTCTTTTTTTTTAAAAAAATATTAAATAATTAGAGATAAAAATAAAATATTTGAATTCAAACACAAACATTACCTGATGTCATAACTCATACTTAACCATTCAATTAAAATTTTATATAATATTGTCATTCTCGGATTTCACATCGCATGTGATGTCAATGCGACAACTTTTCTTTATCTTTCTTTTTTATTTCTAAAAAAGCCAAAAATTCGTTTTCAGCGACGAATTTGTTAGAATAGTTAACCACGAAAAACCGACTGGCATTTGATTTGGCAGATAAAACAGACAGGTAGCTACGGATGAATCGGCGATAACATCATGACAGCTAGCTACACTTTCTTATAAATATGCATAACTAGGGTCACTTTTTTTTGTATCTCTCTTCATAGTTAACTCAATTGCGAAGTTACCTCTACTCTTCCGAAGTCTTTGATTCCAACAATGCAGAAGAGCAACCCCCAAATCATAACGTGCAAAGGTAATACCATTACCTCTCTTTTTGTCCATATATATTTTTTCATTATGCAAACTAAGATAGATTGGAATTTAATAGTTTCATTGATATGATCATCTCTCAATTGATATAACGTGGCAGCCATAGTAAGTTGGGGAAAGGATAAGCCATTGAAGGTGGAAGACATTCAAGTTGAACCACCAAAAGCATCTGAAATTCGAGTTAAAATGCTTTATGCCAGTGTTTGTCACACTGATATACTGTTTGCCAACGGATTCCCAATTGTTAGTACTCCTCATCATCATCATCATCATCATCATCATCTTTTCTACTGATTAGTTTTCATAGATTTTGTCATTATAACTTGGTCGGATAGACATTCTTATTAACAATTTTGTCCATGATCCATTCAGCCTACTTTTCCTCGAGTTATGGGGCATGAAGGTGTCGGGTAAGTCTTTAATTTCTAACACATATTTGCTCATATTTCGGCCTTCTTTTAGCACATCTTGGAAATAATTATTGCAGGGTGGTGGAGAGCATTGGAGAGAACGTGACAGAAGTGGAAGAAGGAGACCTTGTGATTCCGACCTATGTTGCAGAGTGTAAAACATGTGAGTATTGTCTGTCTGACAAGACCAATTTATGTCTGAAGTACCCCTTGAGCTACAATGGGTTAATGCTTGATGGCACTTCAAGAATGTCCATCGGAGGCCAAGCTGCTTACCATGCATTTTCCTGCTCTACATGGTCTGAATACATGGTCATCAATGTCAATTTTGCTCTCAAGATTGACCCCAGAACTCCACTCCCGGATGCTAGCTTCCTCTCATGTGGATTCACAACAGGATACGGGGCAGCCTGGAAGGAAGCCAAGGTTGAAAAGGGCTCATCTGTGGCTGTTTTTGGCCTTGGAGCTGTTGGTTTAGGGGTAGCTAGATTCAAACTTAACACTTTTACTCTTCCTTTCTTTGTCTTTTTTCTTTATTTTTTTAATCGTATTACCGGAAACAGGCCATCAAGGGAGCCAAAAGTCAAGGTGCGAGTAAAATAATAGGCATAGACAAGAACCCCAGAAAGGAAGCAAAGGGACGAGCTTTTGGAATGACAGATTTCATAAATCCAGATGAATTATCTGATAAATGTATTGCTGAATTAGTTCGAGATTTAACAGATGGAATGGGAGTGGACTATAGCATTGAGTGCACCGGAGTTCCAGCCCTCATCAATCAAGCTATTGAAGCCACAAAACCGGTATACATATCTATCATACATGACTAAGTTAAGATATGACAAAACCTATTTCGTAAGTTATTGATTTGGTTTGTGATGGTCAGGGAGCAGGAAAAATCATACAAATTGGAGTAGGAGAACATGTAAGTGTAGACATAAACTTCTTAGGCCTTATCTTTGGCAGAACATTGAAGGGGTCGATTTTCGGAGGCCTCAAAGGCAAATCTGACCTTCCAATCATATATGAGAAATGTAGAGATGGGGTGAGTGTATCTTAAACACCAATTAATTGATGTTTTCCATATCGACAATCGTAAAATCATACTAGTGGAATTGCTTAAACAGTTGTTCTCTGTTTGATCTTCACAGGAAATCCAGCTTAATGAACTTTTGACTCATGAAATTCAGCTGGAAGATGGAGTGAAAGTATTCGAGTTGTTCAAGCAACCAAATTGCGTCAAGGTTTTGATCAAGATTTGATAGATATGAGAGACAAATATGCCGACAATTAGAACATAAACAAAATATTGACATCCAAAAAATAGAAGTTGCAATGTCAATTCTCCCTCTATTTTTTTTTTGGGCAAATCATTTCTCTTTAATAAAGTTGTTATCTTAGAGTTGTTACTTATAATATGTGCAACATCAACCATGTTTAGAGTTGTTGCTTGAATTTATGCGATAAAATAATAAAGGAATGGTAAGAGCAATTACGTCTGCCATTCTCTTTCAACACTAGAAATTTTGGCAAGCGATGTCAATTTATTTTTTTAGCTTAAAACTCGCAACTGAATACAAAGGTAACAAAATAATCTTTCTTAGAGCCTAGCTAAAGGTGGCAAAAATTGGCCCGAGCCCGAAAACCCGCCCGAGACCGAACCGGGACCAGCCCGAATTGACCAAAAAAGTCAAAGGCCCGTAACCGAAAAAGCCTGTAACCGAAAAAGCCCGGAACCGAAAAAACTCGAAACCGAGCTCGAAACCGAAAAAGCTCGAACCCGACACAACCCGAACTCGACATAACCCGAGCCCGATACGATCCGAAACCGAGACCGACCCAAACCGAAAACCGAAAAAACCGAATTTATAACCCGAGAAAACCCGAATTATAATTATATAATTATTATTTAAAAATAAATAAATAATTGATACACTTTTTTAATTAAAAATTTTAAAATTTTGAAAACAATTATTATTTATTATACAATTTTATCAATTATATATTACCAGCATAATAAATATTGAATCTTTTTAATTAAATTAAATTAATTTAAAAAACCATAATATATGATATAATATATGATATCAAATAATCTTTAATATTATCCTTACTGCATTTATAATAATAAATATATTATTAATTTGACATTTGATTTTATTATAAAAATCATTTTAACATTTTATTATTTTTATTTATAATAAAATTTTAATTTTAATACAACAATAAATCAAATATATAAAAATTATATAATTTCAATATTTGTTTGAAACTTTGAATTTGATATTTTGTGCAACACATTAAAAATATTTTTAATAAAATTAAATTTAAACTATATTTTCTTAAAGTTTCAAGTATAGAAAGATATTAAATTTAGATTAAAAAAAACCTAATCTTTAAATTAAAATTCAAAGTTTTTAAAATTAGAAAAAGTTAAGTAATTAAATTAAACAATACAAGTACAATTTTTTTATACTTGGGTATCATTAAAAGAGAAAATTATAGTGGTAATTTTATTTTTAGCCTTAAAACAAAAGATATTAAAAAATCAAGCTAGTGATAATTAATTATTTATTATATTATAATAATCTTATACATGAATAAACTAATTTGGTATCTTATTATAATGATTTGTATATTATATTATAATAATCTTTTAAGAATAAATTATGTAATCTCTTAGTGTGTAAGTATTATTTTGATAGAATTAAGTATTTACTAAAAATAATTCATTTATTATCTATTAAATGTAAAATTAAAGTGTGGATAAAAATAATAATTCTAATAGTAAATTAAAGTGTAATTTAATAATATATTAAAGTTGTATTACTATGTAAGTGGTAATTTTAATCAAATTTATTTTTTATACTTTGTTAATATTATTATTAATTATATTTAAATAACCAGCATTATATTAATTAATTTAGTAATATCTATTATTTAACATTTTAATTAGATATTCAATCAATTGGTGTATATCTAATATTATTATGTTAATCTAATATTATTATGTTAATGTGAATATGAAAAAAAATTAGTACTCAACTTGTAATAGTTTTTTTGATAGCAAATAAAATACATAATATAGTTAATAAATAACGCCTTATCATAATGATTTGTATGTTATTATAACTTTAAAAATAATATCTTATCATGTGATATATAATCAACTATACAAGCTCTTAATTATATAAAATAGATTATTAATATGTTTATCTTATCATAATGATTTGTATGTTACATTATAATAATCTCTTACCATGTAATATAGAATAAATTAAACAATCTCTCATAGCATATTATAGTTTTAATTTCAGACATTTTTCATTCCAATTTCTTATCATGCTTTTAGAATATACTCTTGTGTTTAATTTCAAACATTTAATCTCTTATGATGTATTCATGTAATTTAGTTTAACTTGATCAATTAATAATCAGAATATTGGATGATTAAATAGATATTGACCTTCTCAACTACTTTTTTAGTCAAAAAAGTGTTTTTTTTAATTTATTATAAAGAGTTACAAATAAAATAATAAACATAATATACTATATATATATATATATATTAAGATTTACATTATAATAAAATGTCATATATGTTAAATTATCAATATCTTAAGAATTGTATCTTAACATATTATGAAATTTCTATTAATTTAATTTAAGTACTTTATGTCTAAAATTTTAAAATCTTATTATCTTAAGAATAAATTATTATTATTATTCAGTAAACTATTTTTTTGGCCAACAATGTTTCATTAAATTTTAAATTGCAAGTTGTGTTAAAATAAAAATAAAATTTACAACAAATATAACAAATTCTCAATCTAGCTCACGTGGTTAAACATATAACAATAAATATAAGAGGTCATGGTTCAAATCTTTGTACAAGCATATAATTTTGATTACTTTCATGTAATTGATGAACAAGTTCAGGTATCATATACTACTTGATCAAAAGTTAATCGAGTATAGCGTACCATAAGGGTACTACCCGAATCCGATACGGGTAATAAGAACACTATCCGAACTCATAATTATTCGTTTATAGAGTCGGGTAGTATCCGGTACCTGATTATATATTACCTATTTACATCATTATATCAAATGGTTTTTTTTTTGGTACATTATATCGAATGTTATTATTCATAATATAATGTCAATTGATGTATATAACTTGTTTAATTTAACGTTCTAAATTTTTAATGAGATATTTGATTAATTAATGTGTTTGAGTATGATTATATTTAATAAAAATAATGTTATATTATGATTTATGTATAAACTAAAAACAAAATAAATATAAAATTGAGATAATTAATTGACCAATTATTCATAATATTAATTATTTTTTTAATGTATACTATAATTTTATTCAATATTATAATTGAAGAATTAGTTAACTAGTTATGCGGTTAAATTTAATTTAATAACTAATTATGTTGGCATTTAAAA
The DNA here is from genome assembly GCA_032173925.1 of Heritiera fomes. NCBI lineage: Eukaryota > Viridiplantae > Streptophyta > Magnoliopsida > Malvales > Malvaceae > Heritiera > Heritiera fomes. The sequence goes on along the minus strand of JAPDPM010000001.1, from coordinate 16,934,107 downwards.
GACAAAATAAATGTAAAAAAGATTCTTAAAAATTTAAAATTTTATTAAAAATATAATATAATTATTAAAAAAGCTAATTAAACAAAGTAAAAAAAAAAAGAAATTTATTAAACTAAGAGTATCTAAATTCCAATGATCCAATATTGACCTAAAAAAAAAACAATGACTCAATAAGTTATTGTTAAGAGTATAAAGCTATTTATATAAATGTTTAATTGTTTAGTGTGATTTATTTATAATTTGTTAGTTATTTATTTGTATAGCTAATACTTTTGGATTTTTACTTTCTTTTAGTTTTACTATATATATTTGGCTCATTTAAAAAATAAATTTTTATATAATTATTAATATATAATTATATATTTTATAACAAATGTAAATATCACAGGAAATTTAAAAAAATAAATAATAATTATCAAGTAATAAAAACATTAAAATATAAAAATTTATATTTATATAAATTTAGTCAAAACAACAAAAGAAATTTAAAATAATGAATAATAATATTTTATTTATGAGAGTTTCGTGTGAAATGAGATCTGTTTGATTGTCATTTTTCAATTCCCTCCAAACAAGCTTTTCCCATGTTACAAAAAAATTTCAAATTTTTTGGGAATATACCTTTTCCCTCCCTTGAGAATCACATGAAAAAACTTCCAAAGCAAACTTTGAAATATCTTTATCTCAATATACTGTCATGCAATGTAGATATGATAATTAAAAAAAATGACGTAACATTGGATCAAATTTTGATAAAAATTAGAAAAAAAATTGTGTTTGGTATATCAATATAAATTTTAATACAATAATTTTTATATTTTATATGATACAAATATATTTGATGCAATACGAATACAAAATATATATATACGAATTATTAAGTCTAATATAATGTAATGTCTATTATAATCATTTTAATTATAATCGAAATTCAAAGATAATTTTTTTATTACAAGAAAAATATTAAATAACTGAAGATAGGGGTAGAGGTGATTATTGGGTCGAGGTTGAATCGGTCTGATTCAACAAAATATTTTTTTTAAAAAAAAAAAGCAGCCTGCCATTGCATGCGCAGTGGCAGGCATGTAGGCAGTAGCCTTTGTAGGCTACTGCCTATGTTGATGGGCAACAGCCTGACCGTTGCCCATCAACTTTGTAAGGGAGGGAACGTTTCCCTCCCTTTTTTTTTAAATTTATTTTTTAAAATTTTTAAAATTGTTTTAAATTTTCATTTTTCATCTATAAATATCAATTTATTTTATTTTATTTTTTAAAATTTTTTTTCATATTTTGTCTTAAATCTAAACGCTTATCCACTCTTATTCTTTTAATACTCACTTATACTTTCTCAATAATCACTCAAACTCTCTCAAATTCACTTAAATTCTCTTATTTCAAATTTATAATATTATCATTTTATTCTCTAAATTTCATTTTTTTATCATAATAATTTTATTATAATATCATATTCATAATATAATTTTATTTTATTATAACAATAGTTTTATTACATAATTTTATAGTAATTTATTTTTACATTATTGTTACATTAATTAAATAAATTATAATAACTTTATAATAAATTGTTGTTAAATTAAACTATTAACATTATTTATTATAAAAATAAATTTGTTAGATTAAATTATAAAAATATATTAATATATATTATTTTTATTAAAATAAATTAATATAAATTTAAAAAAATAAAAAATTTAAATTAAAAAAGGACCGAACCGGTCCATGAACCGGGCCGGTTCGCAAGTAAAAATAATGTGAACCGGCCCGGCTCGGACCAGTCCACTACCTGTTCGGACCGGTTTAAGTTGTTAGTCAGCCGGAACCGGTGAGAACCGGCCCGGTCCGGCCCACTAACAACTCTAGATAGGGGTGTTGGATTCAAACTCAAAACTTATAATATGCGACAATTTATCTTTAACCACTAGGCCAAGAGGTTGTTGGCAATTCAAAGATGATTTTTAGTAGTTGGAGTTTGTGGACAAAAAAAATTAATTAGTACAGAAATACAGATGCTTCCAAGGCAAAAGTTTACAATAGCAAGAGTGCTTTCATTTCTTGCAAATGCAATGCAAGATTTAAAACTTTTTCAATGTCTTTTACGTCTTCGAGTATTTTACTTGTAATTCTTTTTACGATAATTAATCAATTATAATTAAAAATTATGTACTGGTCCATCATTTACAAGTGCGAACTTTATGTATTATTTTGATAGATCTCACGTGACTTTAAATTTTGATTAATTAATTATAATGTAATAATTATAGATGATATGTTCTCTTTTATTATTGTAGATAACTATATTCTTCATTAGTCCACTCCCAATGTTTTCAAAATCATCCCAACCAAATTTCTCAATATATATATATATATTATACAATTCCCATTTATTAAATTTTAACTTTAATTTAGCATTTTTATTATATTTTTATTTAACTATATAAAATTAAATTAATTATTACATTCAAAATTATTGTTGTTGCCAAAAACAACGATAAATGTTTGCTGATGTCGGATACTCGATCTTCGCGTTAATCTGTCTCTAAGAAATCTGTGAAATAGGAAACCATCAGGGGGTGCAGGGGTTTTCCCCTGCGCGCGCACTCCGATGCTTAAGTCAGACAGGGTTTCTGTAGGCAAATAGAGCTTAGGGTTTAAAGATGATACCTGTGACCTATTTATAGGAGTTAGATTGCGCGTAATTACCTTTATGACCCACAGCTTAAATGGTCATTTATGGGCCTTCTGAGTCCTCTTTCCTCTTGGGCTTAGATTATCATTTTGCTCAATGGTCTTCAACTTAACTTATAGAAAAGCCCAGTAATAATTTACCTAGTCTACATCAATTGCTCCCCACTCTTTTACAAGGTTTATCTTGTGAAAGAGTATATAAAGAATGGGCTTTTCAAATTCTTTTGCTGCCCTCTTTCTGGGATTATCACAAGAATCTTTTCATCTTCACTTGAGAGCTTAACTAGTGAACTTCATTATTATTTGTAGCAAAGACGACTTCGTGTCATCATTTCTTTTGTCAAGTGCCTTCTATTAGCCAAGAGGAAGAAAACCGAATCTAGGTTAAAGCCATGAGGGCACATCGTCAAGAAGTGCCATAAGCGGATGCATATGTTCTTATCTGGTTTCATCAGATGTGGTTTGTACTCTGCATGCTCTTGATTGGTTGAAACTCGATCCAGATGCTGAGAATTTTGAACCTTTTCTGAGGATAGGCACTTGTGAAGAATTATCTGATCTTACCAGCTCTTAGAAGCCTTTTGGTCGACTCGAGATGGTCGAGGTTCTCACAAGCTTGGACGAAGATTTGGATAATCCAGAGATTAATTTTCTTAAGGATTAAGCTCTTGACATTATAGCACCTTGGGACGCATATGCATGGGTGCCTAGTAGTTTCGATACTCCTTTTAATGCACAAGTTAATCTATAGTGCTCCCAGCTCTTCTTATGAAGCACTTACATCTAAAGAAGAATTCGTACTTGGGTATCGCATTTATCCGTACACTTTATTGCTTGAGGATTTCACAATTTGCCCATCTCGCGCGTTTTTCGCTTAGGGACTTTTAGAATTGATAAAAATATAACATTATTTATATCCGAAATGCCAACATAAAATGTTAAATGTAATTTGTCAACCAATTGCAGCACATATCCAATGATAAATTGTGATATACCTCGTAACATACCTCACAGCCTGCATACTGTGTGCTCCCCAAGTTTTTCATTGCGACTTTTTGTGTCCAAAGAAGAACCTTTACTGGAGTATTGGTCATGTCTTGCGTACTATCCGCTTAAGGACTTTTTGTTTGCCCGTCTCGCGCACTTTTCGCTTAGGGACTTATTTTTGCCCGTCTCGCGCATTTTTCGCTTAGGGACTTATTTGTGCCCGTCTCGCGTCTTCTTCACGCTTAAGGTCTTATTTGTGCCCATCTCACGTATTTTTCGCTTAGGGACTTATGTGTGCCCGTCTCGCGTCTTCTTCACGCTTAAGGTCTTATTTGTGCCCGTCTCGCGCATTTTTCGCTTAGGGACTTATTTGTGCCCGTCTCGCGTCTTCTTCACGCTTAAGGTCTTATTTGTGCCCATCTCGCGCATTTTTCGCTTAGGGACTTATTTGTGCCCGTCTCGCGTCTCTTTGGCCAGCTTCCATTTTTTTCTTCTTCTATTCCTGCAACATGTCTATCAAACATGGAGGATTATCATAGTACAGATAAAAATAACTGGCCTTTCGTTTCATAATGTAGTATTTTCAATTAAATGGTGTAAGTAACAATATAATTGCAGTAAATGTTAAAACAATAATAGCAAATGTTTACCACCAGTACCATTCCAAGTCTTTGTCTTTGAAAAACCTGTAAAGTACGAGTGCTAGGATGTTTTGCTGTCAACCATGGATTATGCACTAAGTCGTGACTCGATGCCAACAATCGAGCTTACCACAAGTTTTCGATCCAACTGTATCGAACCAAGCTCTCCCTGGCTTGCTGCCTTTCACGACAGTGGCTAGTGCCTATCTCGGACACCTGCCTAATTCAATCACAATTGTTAGAGTGGACAAGAAAATTGAAAACATCGTTTGAGAGTACCTCAGATCTGGTTACCACCCTTATGTCCCTGCTTGAGTGTGTTTGCAATTTCCGTTGTGCCAAGCACTCACTTGTATTGATACTCCAGAATGCTATGTATAGGGGCTTACAAAAGAGACACATCCTTGATCTCGATACCTTGAGCCGGCACATCCTTGTCTTGCTTAAAGAACTTATGAAGCCGACACTCTTTTTTATATAGATAAGCCCTCTTTCACATGTGTGGTTATCAATAGTCTAAGTGCGTGGCTCTTAAGCCACTTCTAGATTGCTAGAGCAGTTCTTGGGTCGAAGGAAGCTTTTGGACACTCGGTCGGACTAGGTCTAGAAGATTCTAGATTGTTCCGCTCAAATCCCGCACTTGGGCATGCGCAGACATCGCCTGCATTGTGCTAACGGGGGAATTTTATGTATGGGTGCTGTGTTCACCTAATTTTCTTTGCTGTCATTTTATCAAAGTAGGGAGCTTATCGCATGCGAGAGCCCATATCTCATCCAAGGCCTGTCGCTCGTGGGAGCTCCCCTGTCACCCAAGGTCTGTCGCATGCGGGAGACCATGTCTCGCTAAAGGCTTGTCACGCACGGGAGCTCTTGTCTAGCTCACGGCCTGTCACTCTTCTTGTCTTTGAAGTTCAATTTCACAACGAAGAAGATAAGGTTGCTCATGTTCTAGTCGTGTCGCATGCCTATAGTGGTGCAAGCTGCTTTGTCGCGTGACCTTGAGCTAGCTTGGGACAGAGTACCTGTTGCATGCTTGTAGTCGCGCAAATTTGTAGTGTAGCAAGCACCTTTCGAGCGACAGATTGCTCTGTCACATAACGTCTTGCATGCAACTGAATATTCAAAAGAGTGGCATCTTTGTGAGATCTTCAATAGTGGTCTCTCTTTTTCGCCATTTTGGCATTTGCATGCGTGAGCCACCTCTCACAGAAAGAGTCTACCACATGGAACCTTGTCGTCAAAATTTGTCATGTGCGTGCCTGTGCTTGCTGAATTAAGGACATGGTTGTCGCCCATTCCTTGTACTCTGTCGCCAGAGATCTTTCAGGCGACAGGCTGGGCTCTACCCATTTCGTGTACTCAATCACCAGGGAACTTTTGGGCGTTAGGCAGGGCCGTAGCCCACTTCTTGTATTCTGCCGCCAGAGATCACTACCTGCCGCCAAATATGTGACTGGTTATCGCCTCAGCTTTTTCTTTCTCTTCTTTTGTCTTTCCATTTTTTGCGGCACAATACCTTTTATTTTTATAGTATTTAGCGTACCTTTACACCATATGGCTCCCCAAGTTCTTCTTTGAAACAGCGTTGTCATTTCTGTTCAAAGATGAACTTTTCTCGAGCGTTGTGCTTGATGATGTACAAAGTTGCCTAATCTTTTTTCGCTTTGGCTACCCAAAATAGCTTGCCCATAGAGTTTTCTCTCCTAGGTGAGTTCCTATATCGGTTGATAAGGGTTTGCTTGCTTGGGTCTTAGGATGGCTGTATTCTTACTCATTATTCACAACCGTACTCTCGTGGTGGCCACTAGCTCGTCTGACCTTTTGTGTCCTGCCCGATTTTCGCCGCTCATCTATGTTCTTACACATCTGAGCGAACACGAGGGGGCATCTTAAGTTCTAACGTGTTCCCTGAGGTCTTTGGTTGGGGATCGCCCAATAGAGCTCTCCTGGACTTACGCTCGCTTGTTCTTAGTTCTTCGTCTAGCTCTTTCCTTTCCTGGGTGAGCTCATCTAGCGTTGTGTGCACACTTCTGCCAGACCCTCCGGCTTATTCCTTGCTTGCCGATGTAGATTGTTTCTAATAGGCGATAGGGTGAATTAATTAGAAACATTTAGATTTGATAACTTGACAGGCTTGAGAGAGAGAGAGACTCCCGCACGCGACAACATTAGGCGATAGGGTGGCTCTCACGACAACAGGCTTGGGCGAGAGGGTGAATATCGCATGCAGCGTGTGTTAGCGAGAGAGTGGCTCTCGCATGTTACGTCTCCCTTTGGCGAGAGGCTTTGGGCGAGAGGGTAAATCTTCGCATGCAGCGTGCGTTAGCGAGAGAGTGGCTCTCGCATGTTACATCTCCCTTTTGGCGAGAGGCTTGGGCGAGAGGGTGAATCTTCGCATGCAGCGTGCGTTAGCGAGAGAGTGGCTCTCGCATGTTACGTCTCCCTTTTGGCGAGAGGCTTTGGGCGAGAGGGTGAATCTCGCATGCAGCGTGTGTTAGCGAGAGAGTGGCTCTCGCATGTTACGTCTCCCTTTTGGCGAGAGGCTTGGGCGAGAGGGTGAATCTACCTGTAATACAGAGAACAACACGGAAAGAACCTAACTATGAAGCCACATGGAGACATAAATGGTTCCCACCATACTGCTGACAAAACCCAATGTAAAAGGTAGCCTCTCTTTGGACGACATGTGCACAAGCTGATATCGAGGACCTTTCAAAGCAAAGAATGAACCAACAATTAATGCACAGCCGATTGTAAAGCAGATTGCAAACTTCTGAGGCACCAATACTATCACTGGAAGTAACATGGTGAACGCGATGAAGATGAAGAACACTCCAGTGGCAAGTAGCATGCCAAAGTACATTAAGGATTTACCAGAAGGCACATTGCTAGTTGCAGACTGGAAGCTGCCTGGTAAGTCTCTGACTCCTTTTGAGACCACGTTAAAGGTGCCGCTGACTTTATCCGAGGTGGTACGGACGGCGGATTCGAGATCGAAGCCAAGAGCGGAAGAATCAGAGTCTTGGGAAACGGCGTAGGCATTCCAATCCGCAACATTCATCAGCTAAGATCTGAGGTTGCTCCAATCCCCTAAACTCCAAGGCCTGGTAACGTGATTCTGCTCTTTATTTGCTTGTTTGCCAATTGCATATACTTGATTTCGTTTACTAAAATTCCACCGAGAATCATTTTGTAATGAAAGTAACTCAAAACAAACATTAAGGTTGTTCTATTAACGGTATTTCACGAAACAATTTTCTCTCAGAACAACTTTCTCATAGAAAAATAATTCTATTATAGAACGGCACCTTTACCGAAAAGAAGTGTAAAAGAGGCGTGTATGATCAGATGCAGTAGGATTGGATGTATCTCACTTGCATGCAAAGAAAGGGTAACCATAGAATTGCATAACAATGGTATTTCAATTCCCCATGAGAGCTCAGTCGGTCGGGTGTTCAGCAGTTTTTGCAGAGAGAATAACCGAAGAACCTTACCTTCACACAAACAATAAAAATTCCCAGACCACCGTCACGTTGCTGTACCAAGCCAGCATAGGAGGCCATTGGCGTAACGTTACGGTTTTGTGGAGCAAGAATCTTATGAATTATTCTCTCAGCATCATGGTCAATAGCACTGCAGGAGATTTTCATTATACTTGCAAGATTGATCTTAAGCCTTGGCATTTCTGGAGCAGAAAATGGTACAAATCCTTTGAGGTTGAAGGAAACCAAATGGATGTTTACTGGGATCTTCGCTCGGCTAAATTTACCAGTGGCCCTGAACCAGTAGCAGATTATTGCGTCGCTTTGGTTGCTGATGAAGAGGTGGTGTTGTTGTTGGGAGATTACAAGAAAAAAGCATACAAGAGAACGAAATCGAGACCAGCCATGGTTGAACCTCTCCTGTTTTACAAGAAGGAGAATGTGTTTGCGAAGAAGAGCTTTGCGACTCGAGCTAGATTCGATGAAAAAAAGAAAAGAACATGACATTCTTGTAGAGAGTTCAATAACAGGATTAAAAGACCCTGAAATGTGGATTAACATGGATGGGGTTGTGTTGGTTCATGTTCGGAATTTGCAGTGGAAATTCAGGGATAACCAGACTGTTTTGGTCGACAGGCAGCCAGTGCAAGTGCTCTGGGATGTGCATGACTGGTTGTTTAGCAGCCCTGGGACAGGACATGGCTTTTTTATATTCAAGCCGGTCGCAGCGGAAGCAGACAGCGACATTGAGGGCAGTAGCCACGGAGGAGACAGTGATACCAGCACCGGAAGCATGTATTATTCTACAAGAAGCCCCAGCAGGGCAAGCAGGACATCCGAATTCAGCCTTCTCGAAGTATTGTAAATTATACTCTTGTGATTTCTTCAAAAATGAAAATTAATGGAGCTGATATTCCTGCTGCTTTCACCATCTGTCCTTATAAATGTTTCCACAGGGAACCAAAAGCATCTTCAAAAATAATAGAAAAGAATGCATTCTGTTACTGTGTCTGCCATTTACATTTTAGAAGAAAAAAAATGTAAGATAATTTATCATCTGTCTACAATAAGGGTGAATCACCTCTGCATTTGCCATTTCAAGAGCAATTAAATAATAATTCATAATTTAATCAGAAGTTACTCTAAGAAAGATTGTACTTTGTACATAACTTCAATGTTGCAGAAAAGTGGATATCAGAAGATCCTTAATCTTGTAAAAAGCTGCAAGCTGTGAACAACCAAATTACTATATGAAGAACCTGGACACCAGTGTCACCTCCCGAAACATCTCAACACTGACGAAGCAAGAGTAGAAGTAAGAAATTTCAATCCAGAAGATCCCCCAGGGAAGTAAGAAATTTGCAGTGTGGTTTCGCGCCAGCTCCTTGCTCTCAACCGACGGCCTTTTAGTTTTTCTTTTTTGCGCATGGGTGATTTTTTTTTAATGGGTTGTTAAGCAGTTGCCAGCCAAGTTGGCTAAAGTCTAATACTGCCAAGGATTTTTCTGGATTTGACCGTGAGGCAGTGGAGAGTTTGCAGAATGAACTAGATTCCATGCAAATGCCTGAGATGATTAAATGGCGTATCCAAGCAGCAATGCCGACATGAAAGATAATTACGTGGAAGATGATCACTAGGCATATCATGTTGTTACAGGTTGTGGAATCTTGTAAATTTGCCTTCTTCCACGGTAATTAATGCCAATATGTTGTTTGTCTTTTTGTGATATTCATTGCATTCTGACAAATTTTGGACTTTAATAATTGTAGTGCCTTGTTTCTTGCTTCATTATGCGTGACCAGCTATGTAGAATTCATTGACTGAAAATCTTTTGAAATGTGCGATAGGCTTGTGCCAATAGATATGTGCGACAGGCTTGTACCGAGATCCACCCTATTGCCCGACGTTGTCGTGCGGCGTCTCGCTAGCTTGCGACAGAGTTCTTGTTGCAAACCGAGACGCGTGATTTTTGCTCTGCCGCTCGCACCTCGTCAAGCCTGTCGCGCCTCTCGCCCAAGGCTTGTCGCGCTTCTTGCCCAAGACCTGTCGCATGTGTATATGGGTTACGTAAATTGCTTCATCGCGTGAGCCTCGCGCTAGCTTGCGACAGGGTGTCTGTCGCATATCTGTGGCGTGCGAATAACTCTGTCGCGTGAAAAGGCTTGCGTGTGACAGATTGTTTGTCGCATAAAAAAAAATTTTATATATATTTTTAATTTTGGCGACAGACTCTTTATGTGAGCGTGAAAACTTTTGCGTGAGAGCTGATGCGCGACAGACGGTTCTATCGCATGCACTTTGCGCACGACAGATTATTTTGTTGCGTAATCTGTGCACCTTTTCGTAGCCTACCTACCTGTCTATCGCAGGTCGTCTTTTTACTATCTTTTATGGCTTTTTTGTTTGATTCCCACAGACGGCGCCAATTGTTGTTGCCAAAAACAACGATAAATGTTTGCTGATGTCGGATACTCGATCTTCGCGTTAATCTATCTCCAAGAAATCTGTGAAATAGGAAACCATCAGGGGGCGCAGGGGTTTTCCCCTGCGCGCGCACTCCGATGCTTAAGTCAGACAGGGTTTCTGTAGGCAAATAGAGCTTAGGGTTTAAAGATGATACCTGTGACCTATTTATAAGAGTTAGATTGCGCGTAATTACCTTTATGACCCACAGCTTAAATGGTCATTTATGGGCCTTCTGAGTCCTCTTTCCTCTTGGGCTTAGATTATCATTTTGCTCAATGGTCTTCAACTTGACTTATAGAAAAGCCCAGTAATAATTTACCTAGTCCACATCAATTATAAAATATTTATAATTTATAAAATTTTAAAATAATTTGACTAAGCCCGCTAAGCCCGCCCGATTAAAACCGGACCGAACCCGAAATCGGACCGAAACCGAGAAAACCCGCAACCGAAAAAATCCGAAACCGAGAAAACCCGCAACCGAGAAAATCCGAAACCGAAAAAACCTGCAACCGAAAAAACTCGTAACCGAGAAAACCCGTAACCGAAAAAGCCCGTAACCGAAAAACCCGGACCGAAACCCGCCCGAACCCGCTCGTTTGCCATCTCTAAGCTTAGCTATCCCATCCAAAGGACTTGTAACAGTAAGTTATCAGTTTTTGATTGAAAAGACTAAATAACGTGACCTTTATATGTGCGAATGTTGGAGGCAAATAACAAACACAACCGCCTTTAGCATTCCCCAAAATTATATTGAAGAACAATGATGAATAGGCTTAAAAGCCTTTAGAAAATAGTGGTAAGTATTGTGAAATACAATGATAGTTATGGACTTTGGACAATAGGCAAAGAAGTAAATAACAAGGGGAACCAAGAGTCAATCCATTTATAATATTGTACCTTTCAGTGTCAGCATGAAAATGAAAATTTTGGGCTTTGTCTTTTTCAATTGTTTTATTTGTTTTTTAAAAAGAGAGATGACATAAAACTTTATATAAAACAAAGAACCAAGGTTTGAACAATTCAAAAACATTGATGGAGATATATGAAGGCTAAAATCCGGTTCTAAAATCAGATAGTTACATGAAATTGTTGGATGATTAAGTCGGAAATGAACCAAATTAAAAAACTTGATCTTATTTAAATATTAATGGGTACATGATTTTAAAGAATTAGTAATTAAATCGACTAATACTGTGACACAACGGAAAACAACACAAAAAAATAAAAAATAATATAAATTAAAATTAAAAAAAATTAAAAAAATATATTTCGCATGTCGATGCGAATGATGAAACAATAATTTTTATGTTTTATGCGTGTTTGACAAGAAACAAACACTGCAAAAATAAAAAATTGCTTAAAAAAAATTCCAAATACAAGTTATACAACGTAAATTTTACTCTATACAACCCATTACTAAACACAACTCAACCCCATTATTAAACACTAGTCAACCAAAAATATAAATTTCTCCTTAGAACCACTAAAACCCAAATTAAATTTCTATTTCATCCTTCTTCCAAATTTCAACCTAAAATTTTCAAATCCACTATTTGTACAGCTCAAAATCACTTTGGAAACCACCAAACTTTCACACCTAATTCTCTCTTAAACTAAAAGAACGTCCTAGATTTTTTTTCTTTAATTTTTTTTCAAAAATTTAAAGGAAAAACGGGAATATTTTCAAATCCACTTCTTCTCTTATAACCCAAACTCACTGTCGAATTTCAAAACTTTTACCAAAAATCATTTTGAAAACTACCAAACTTCTTCTCTTACAATTGAAGGTATTTTTCAAATTTTCTCTTTAATTTTTTTTTAAATTGCAAATATGGATTTCTAACAACCCAGATTCGCGAGACGTTAACTTCCACGATGCACATGAAGTTGACTTTAGCAACCTCGCGAATCTTGGTTTTGCAAGGCTGTCGACCTCGTGAATCTGGGAGTTCGAACCCATATCTGCAAATTTAAAATAATAATAATAAAATAAAATAAAATAAAACAAGGATATTTTCAAATCAACTTCCTTCTTAGACAACTCAAACTCATTACCAGATTTCTAAATTTTGATCAGAAATCATTTTGATCAAACTTTAACAATAAATTTCTTCTTTTACAATTGAAATTATGTTCTAGATTCTTTTTCTTTAAATTTTTGAAAAAAAAAACCAACAATATTATCTCCCATTGTAGAAATATCAAATGAATTTTCGGAAAAAAAGAGCTTATCTCGCATTGTGTTTCCGGGAATGATTTCCTGAAACTCCATTATATTTTCGAAAATGCAATTTAAGAAACCTAAATATTCCAAAAAAATGATGCTTTGCAGACATTTTTATTACCCTTTTGGGCATTTCTTCTTCTTCAATTCTATCTAAGTGGCTTCCATAATAGTATCGTCTTCCTTCTAATTATCAGAACTCTGTGATTCTAAGACGTAAATTTTTAGTCACTTCGATTAGGACAACTTCAGACAAATTACGTTTGGAAGGCGTGAATTTTAGTCAGTTTGATCAAGACACCGCCGCTTCAGACAAATTACATCTGTCAGGCAAAACTTTTAATTTCTGACAAGTAGATTTAGACAACTTTTAATTTCTAATAAGTTATTTTTATTTTTTATTCATTTATTTTTTTATTTTCGAAATTCAAGTAAATTTAGAAAATAAAAAATAAATAGCCTTTTAGCCAATTTTAGAAACCCAAGATGCCCAAGTACCCCAACTACAAAAGTGCCCTTTATAAATTAAAATAAAGGTGCAACGCTCCTATCCCCAGCCCAAGTTCACAATCCCAAGCCCAAGGCTTTTGATCATTTTATAAAAAATTATAAAGCTTACATATTTAAAAAGTTTTTGTCCTCTTTTCTTTCTTAACGTGGGGTTCTTAATATTCCAGACTACTTAATATTTCAAACTATTTAACATTCTCTCACTAATTTAAAATATTTGCTTAAATCACTATTTCACATGACAAGTAATATGCTTGAGGAATGTATATCTTGATTTAGACCTTCCATTAGTGTTCATATTTTAATGTCTAATGAAGTTAACGGTGCTCGAAGATTGAACCACAACTCCTAGTATTAGATTTAATAATATGACACACATAAGACTTTCTTGCTTGTTTCAAGAGGTTTACTGTCTTTATAGCACTATTATGGCCATATGCTCAACTTGGTAGTCGTAATTATTTTACAAAAAAATCCATCAATTTCTTGTTTGAAGTAGCACCACTGCTATAATCACTCAGGTAGAGTTCTTTTATGCCCTTATGGTTATGGACATTTTGTTGAAACTCCATTAACAATAAAACTCATCATTCAAGAATTGCAATAGACAGCACTTGACTAAAGTAAGCTTATGAATGGGAATCAAGTGCTAAGCAAGCATAAGCAGTAACTTGTTATTACCATTGAACTTTAAGTTCAAAGGTCACTAAACTAAAGTGGGTTCCCATTATTGGTGCCTATTTTATGAATTTAAGTTTCATTACTATTAACATTCTCTTTATCACATCTCTTGGTAATGCTTTAGTGAAAAGATAAGCTAAATTATCTGTAGAATTTACAAACATTATGGTTAAAATGACATAAGTGATCAACTCTGTATAATAATCATGTCTAAGGCTAATATGTTCGGTTTTTCCATAATAAATATTGCTATATGCCCCTTAACATTGTAGCCTTACTATTACAATGCATCGAGATAGCTTGCATAGGTTGTGGCCATAATTCATATCAAGTAACATATTTCTCTACCATGCTGCCTCCTTGCATGCTAAAGCCACAGCAATAAACTCAAATTCCATCATGGAATGTGAGGTGCGAATTTGTTTCTTTAAGGCCCAACTTATATCACCTTCTCTAAGAGTAAAAATCCAAACTGATGTGGATTTTTTTTCTCTTTCACTAGTAGTTCAACTCGCATCTAGATAGCTTTCTAAAACAGTTGGATAATCTAAGTAAGACAAACAAGTTCTTTTGTTTTCTTCAAATAGCCAAAAATTGATCTAATGACTTTCCAATGATCATTACTTGTTTTGCTCGTATATTTTGATATTTTGCATTTGGCAAAAGCTATATCTTGCCTAGTGCAATGCATTGCATATGTTAGACTTTCAATTGCACTTGCATACTCTAATTGAGTAATAATTTGACCAACATTTTCTATTAATTTCATACTTAGATTGTATGGAGTGGAAACTTCCTTTATATTAAGATGGAATTTATTCAACATCTTTTCCATGTAATATGATTGGTTAAGTGGAAAATCATTGTTATGTCTCTTTGCTTTAATTCTCAAAATGTTATCTACTTCATTGAAATCTTTCATTTTAAAGATTAAATATAAATACCTTTTGGTCTCATTTACACCAAACATGTTGGTACCAAATATCAATATGTCATCAACATATACATATTATTGCTTCATAATCCTTAGCAAACTTTGAGTGTATGCATTTATCTGTATCATTATGCTTAAAACTATTTGCTAAAATTTGTGCATTGAATTTCTTGTGCCATTGATTAGGAGCCTATTTTAGCCCATGTAGTGACTTAACTAATTTGCACACTTTCTTTTCATTTCCAAGAATTACAAAGCCTTCTAGTTGCTCCTTATATACTTCCTTAATTAAGTTACCATTCAAAAATTCTATCTTAACATCCATTTGATGCACATATAATTTATAAATTGAAGCCAAAGCTAAGATAATTCAAATGGACATTATTCTTGCAATAGCTTTATATGTGTCAAACTCAAAATAATATATGCCTTCTTTTTGAATAAAACCTTTGACTGCTAGACATGCCATAAAGGTTTATAGAGAACCATCCATATTATATTTCCTTCTGAATAACCAACCTATTCATCTTGACCTAGGTGGCAAATCAACTAAAACATGTGTTTTTGGATATTATTGAGTTCATTTCATCGTTTACATCTTCTTTTCAGAAAGCTGCATCTCTTTAAGCCATTGCTTCCCTAAAGGTTTTAGGATCAACTTCCACATTTAGTACATGGATATTTTTTAAATAACATTTTCTTTGTTTACTTCAACTAGGAAGACAACAGATTGTGAAAAAATAAAATCTAGATTAAAAGGTTTCTCTTTCATGGTTCTATTACTTCTTGGTTCAATTGAACCATCACTTGTCTTTCCTAATTCATTGAATCGGCCTTAGTCGAACCATCATTTAGAGAATCATGGATGAACTTATTTTCAAAGAACTCAACATGTATTGATATAACTATGACATTAGATTCTAAGTTGAGTAACCTATAAGCTTTGGAATTTTGTGCATATTCGACAAATACACTTCACGAGCTTCTAGATCCCAGTTTCATTCTTTGTTTATAAAAGATATAAACAAAGCATTTGAACTGTTGACACAGCCAGATTGCGTGAGGGTTCTGATCAAGAATTGATTGATATATAATCAACAAATTAAGCAAGTCTTTGTCTTCTTTCTTTTTTATTTTATTTTATACTCTTAGGCCTCCATTCCCATATTAAATCGCCCAATATGTAGGCAACGCCAAATAAAATTCATTTACGTCTTGAAACTATCGTTAATTTGTACTTCATGGGTAAAGAAGTTATTGGTCACATTTGTAATAAAAAACTATGGATGATAATAATCTTGAAAAACATATCGTTTACACAGCTTGACCCCCACAAGTTTCTTGTAATTAATGACAATAATATTACGAGGAGAAACAAGATCGCCACTTTTTCCGCTAAACAAAAACAAAATCTTATTGAAGACTGCCCATTGAGTTTGAAAGAAGAAGAGTCAAATGTTAAAGCTTCCTCTGCCATCCCATGCACACTTCTTCATGAGAATTAAACCATCTCCAATAGGGGAACTTTTTCTAATCTTCATCCAATTTTTTTTTTCTTTTTAATTCTAAAAGTACATTTGTAGTTGAAAAAAAATTAATTACATATTTGATATTAAAATTATAATTACATTTTTCATTTCATACCCAAAATTTAAAATTGTGTAAGTAAATATTCAAGCATAATTATTCAAATATTATTTTCGTAAATCAATTTACAGACAAGAAAAAGATAATTCATTGCTCTAATTCGCATTCTCAAAGAGAAGGAAACAAGAGAATTGTGTTTAAACTGCATTATACACTAATGTTTTGATACCCAAACACCGTAAAACAACAAAATCAATATAATATCAAAACTGCATGATCCATATAAAATTTTCAAACACTTCGAGAAATTAAGAATTCATAACAGAAGCACGGGTTCAACCGGCAATCGCTGAAACTCAAACCTCTTCACTTAGCAGACAAACGCATCTCACATATTAGCTTCTACTTCAGGGTCAGTCTCGACCGGCACAGTAGGGGAATTATTGCTGCCTCCACCTCTCAAACGTGAGGATACATTGTCGATGGCAGAATTGAGTTGGCTGATTTTTGCATTCAGGGTCTTCCTGGTTTTCTGCTTCAAAAAGCAACAAAGATTCTGAATTAACATAAATACAATAGCATATATCAATGGACAGAGTTGCAAAAAAAGTAGAACCTGATTACCTCTAAACCCCCATCATAGTATATTGGCCGCTTTGCCTTCTGGAATCCATATTCATCTTCATTTAGCAGGGATCTTCTTATCTAAATGAAAACAACAAATTAAGAATTGAGGCTCCAACTGAACAACAAAAATATCAAATGAAAAATAACAAAAAGGAGGCAATACATGGAAAAAAGACAGCAGCTAACATTTCATCACCTCCATGCAAAATAATATTGACAGTGACCTACCGCGTACTAATGCCAGTTATGGCTCAAGTATGACAAGACAAGAAGAAAATGCGAAACAGCACTGTTATAGATTTCAGTTAATTGACAGATGAACCATGAAAATTGATTTTTCTGACATCAATTTAAATAATTATAAAAATTTATAATTAATTCTTTTCTCCCGAACACAAATGCACTACTACAAGGACACTTTCAGTCAACTTCAGGTCATTGATTGTTTATGTTCAGACATTTGCATGAAATTTAGTAAAGGTGAAACTGAATATTAATCACCTGTGGTGCAAAAACGTATCCCAAAGTTCCAAATATAGCACCTCCTAATAGAAAACCAGCGACAAAATCACTTCCTCCACCCCTACTGCCATCACTGCATATATCAGAGGGAACAACAAATATGAGAATAGAGAAGAAACAAGCAGCTTTGCTGTTAAGACAAAATCAACATAAGCAACTGGCAAAATCCTACTTTAAGTAAATCTAAACATAGCACAACTTAAAAATCAGCTTTTTTGGCACAGGTGCAGCTTAAGAACACTCAGAAGAAAAAGAAAAAATTGAGTGGTATATACCACGGAGGAGTTGAAATGGCTCTATGGTTTAAACCTTTTGTATTTGTGCATTGAGAGGGAAGGTCAATTCAGCATCTAATTTACAAGCTTTTTAACAGTCCAATAGAACTTTATTAATAGAGAATCATCCAGTAAGAAATGCAATAAGCATTCAGTATTAATTGCCAAGAGTCTGCTAATTTATTTAGTGGAAAAGTTTCTATTGAC
This sequence comes from Heritiera fomes, assembly GCA_032173925.1. Classification (NCBI taxonomy): domain Eukaryota; kingdom Viridiplantae; phylum Streptophyta; class Magnoliopsida; order Malvales; family Malvaceae; genus Heritiera; species Heritiera fomes. Next base: position 16,916,255 of record JAPDPM010000001.1, on the reverse strand, counting down.
TTCATTCACCAAATGTACTCAACAATGAGGCAAAAGATAGTCTAAATGGTATTGAACTGACCTCAAGGCTTTTAGATATTGATATCAAGACTTTTGATTTTTGACATTTGGCAATTGAATTCAGATTTCATGTTGAGTTTATAATTTTCTCAATACTTTATAATTTCTTTGGTATTGTGTTGTGCAGATTTATGGTTTTGAATCAAGGCGGTTTAGTAAGACAAAGGATTTGGCATGTGTGTCATCCTATTACGAAGCATATGACCAATGTAGTACAAACCTAAAACCAAAACCTTTAGAGGGATGTAGCTCAAGTAACAACGACTCATGATCACAAGGTCAGCATTCCCCTCATAAGCATACTCTTATAAGAAACATTATTTGCATCTAGGCTTATTGTACATGGAATGAAATCCAGAATGACATACCGATACTCTGCACAAACTGAAAACTGGCGGTTTGATGGCACTTGCTTCCTTCGAAATGCCAAACTTGGTGTTTTCTCAAAGGTGCTGGACTTCGTGAAACAAACCTCACGTGCCTTGAGATGAGAACAACCTTCAAACCGAGAAAGAAACAATAATATATTGAGAACGAAGCAAGAACTTTATAACAAATTATTTCATGTTTTATGTCAACATTAATAGCAATCCATCACAAGCCCCAAGATGAATCAATATTGTAAAAAACCAATGCAATATGAAACAGTAAAAGTACTCCCTCTAGGATCTATCATATTTTATATGTCTTACTTCCATTTTTGGATGTTAGCAATGTGGTTATATTTTTCATAATTTATGTCACTTGATCCTTAAATCCTTTTTTCCCTTTTTTTTTTTGCTTTTGGCACCAAAACCATAGAAATTTGATACCAATGAAAATTATCAGTAATCAATTTTAGAAAAGTAAATAAATTCAAAGTATAGATTTTCGATTCCTAAAATTTACATTCCCAGTCAACAAAACACATGAATAAAAACAGAAGTACACTGTTATTCAAACCTACCCCAGTACAAAAATAAGCATGTTCTGTCAGAACTCAATCACTCTAAAACAAATTAAACAAAGCATGCCGTACAAAGAAACAAACTTGAAGCACATCTATTTCTAGTGCCTTTTCCTTCTTTACGAACTCTAATCCTCAAACACGGTAAGTATTTGGTATTTACTTGTTGTACCTTCAGCATCGTAACCTCGAGCTTTATCCAATGATATCATTCAATTAATTTAGAATACTACTAAAGTGCTCTTAGACACAAAATCAAATATCTATTTTTTTAATAATTAAAAATTTATATTCATAACAGTGAAAATGCATGACTTTACTTCATTATGAAACAATTAACATATTTTTCAACCAATGGAAATATCGTGGATATAATTTTCCTTCAAAAACAAAAATTCTAAAAATCTTCGCAATTCAAAATAAATAAATAATGCTCCAGAAGAAAATCAGATAAAACATGTACAATTACAAGGCGAACTCAAATATTCAAATCAAAGGAGAAAAAGAGAGACAGAGCAGCAGCAATCATAAATTCAAATGATTAAAGTTTAAATGAACTAAAAGAAATAAAAAATCAGAACTTAAATAGATATAAGCAAAAAAATAAATAAGGAAAATTCATGAAGAAAAAAAAAGAGAGTTGATTAAACAAGAAAAACCTGAGATGGAAATGGGAGAGAAGGAGGAAGCCATGAGGGATTTAGAGAGAGAAACCAAAGGAAGTTAGTAAGACTTTAGTTTTTAGCCTTTTTTTAGCCCGTAAATTGGGAGAGGGGAAATGCATATATAATTTTTGCAATTCGATTTTAGATTTCTATTTACGCATATGCCCCTTCTTCTTAGAAGAATTTTTTAAACTTTTTAAAGAAGATTTGAGGTGGGTTTGGTTAGGGTGCGGAGGATCGTATCTTTGCTGTTTGCTTTAACCTATCCAATTGCTCAGATTGTAGTTAAAATTTTTCAAAAAGACATTTGCTCATATTTTTCTAAACAAGAAATTAATTAAAGAATGAAAAACATTATATCTCATTGAGAATGAACCAGTACGCATTTAAATTAGTGACGGTCTCACCGAAAAGAAATGAAGGCTGATGTATAATAGCAATGCCTGAAGATTGCACTCAATTGATATTAAGAAAGATGAGAAGGGTATTAAAGGAAAGGAAGAAAATCAAAACAATGAAAGGCCTTCGGAAAATCCCGGCTATAAAACGACGTGTTCCACAGTTAAACACAAAGCTAACGCCTCGATGGATCCGCCCACTTTGCTTCCTGCCAATTATTTTTTATTGCACACCTTTTTATCTTTTTCTTTTTAGCCAATTCAGCTTAAATTGGAAAAAAATTCATTTCTTTTTTTTTCATTTTCCATAATTTATTTCTGTTATTTTTTACTTAAAAAAAGGAAATTTAGTACGACATTTCGGGTTATAAAATTTTCTTGTAATTTTCTAACATTTATATTTTCTTTTATTAGACCAAAGAATTGTAGATATTAAATTAAATATTATCAAAGAAGGGTAGACTAAAAAAATACTATGTTTGATAAAAATATAATTATACTTATATACATTAAATGGGAAGCAAACCCAATCTAAAACCAGTGTATCCTTGGAAGTTGAAATAGAAAGGAGAATGGGATTTGATGACATGGATACTGGTGTTATTAAATCTGATCGTGAGTCAGACTAAATTTGAACAAACTTTATGTAAACATATTAAAGTGTGATAACCCTAAATTTTTCAGTTATTGGAAATTTTAAATATTAAAAATAAATATTGAAGAAAATAAATTCGAGGAAATAAATAAAATTTTGCGAGAACGGGATATGGGTGAAAATTTCGAAAAGTGAGGAAGTAACGAATAAGGAAATTTGTGTGAAGGAAATTAGATGAAAATAAAAATAAGATCGGAATTATGAAAAATAAGGAAAGAAAGAATTAAATTGGATAAATTAAAAATCCAAATTTAAATAAAGAAAACGAGAAATGAAAATAAAGTATGTTTATATAATTAAAAAAATTATAAATGTATTTTATACAAATACGTATGTATTTAAAATATTATATAGTATATTTTAATATACGTTGGTATATATATGGAAATATATACTATTTCGTAAATTTAAATAATACATATGTATGTAAACATAATATTTTATGTGTATATATAATTATATAAATACACATAGAAGAAAGGTAAATGTGGTTTTATATTAAAATTTATATGTATAAATATTGTATTATAACATCTATATAAATTGTATATGTAAATGTTGTTTATTTTAAAATATATAAATATACATATATACATATATACTAGATATATGTTTGTAATATAAAATATATATATAATTCATATATAATATATATTGTATTACATTATATATATATGAAATATTATATGTATAACATATAGTATATGTTATATATGTATAAAATATATTGTATAGCATATAGTAAGTTATATACTAAAAAGGGAAAGTAAATAAACAAAAAAGGAAACAAAATAAAAGGGAAACAAAAGACCAGAATCGGGTTTCCCGATTCTGGCTCCGAAAGAAGCCGCCCCGTTAGCGGCCGCCGGAGAAGGAAAGGAGAAGGGGGAAGAGAAACGTCGACGCTGGCAAAGGAAGAGGAAGCCGACGCCAACGCCGGCGAAGTGAAACGGAGAAAAAATCGAAGGGAAAATAGAAGCAAAAGCCGGAAGAGAAAAAAAATGGCCAACGACGGTGCCAGCCGAATCGGTGGCCGCCACTGCCACCGAAGCACCGTCGGAGGGAGAGGAAGCTGATGGAGGCCACCGGAGGCGCAATGAACTGCGGAGGAGGGCCGGCGAAGAGGAAGGAGAAATCGAACCCATTCCGCCTTGATCTGCCGCCGTGCCGCCGATCCAGGGCAAACGGAGGGCACCGGCAAGTTTGTCGTGTAACCGGCCAGCTGAGGGACACCCGAACTGCCGGAGAACCGGCCGCCGGCGAGGAACCGGCGAGGAATGGTCTGAACCGGTCTGACCGGGAAAGGAAAAGGAAAAAAAGAAAAGAAAAAGAAAAGAAAAAGGAAAAAGAAAAAAAGAAAAAAGAAAAAGAAAAGAAAGAGAAAGAAAAGAAAAAGAAAGAAAGAAAAAGAAAAGAGGAAAAAGGAAGAAAAAGAGGAAAAGGAGAATTTTGGGAATTCGGAGATTCCCGGAAATTCGACAACCCAGGATTTTACAAAATTCGGTAAGAAATTTTCCTGAGATTTAATTTTCAGAAAAATTAAATAAATTATGAAAAATTCTAAAAAAATTAGAATTTTAATTCCAGAAATTATTTTCAGCAATCGGGATAAGGAATCGAGAGAAATGGAGTGCAGGCGCGATCGATAATCGGAAGTCGCCGACCCGGAAAAAGGTAAGGGATGCATGTGCAGCACTGTAAGGATACTCAGTCTGCATATTTTAAATTGAAATATTTTATGCAAATATTTTATGAAAATTATTATGATGCATGATTTGCTGAAAATAATTTGGGAAGAAGTACTAGCTGAAAGATTTAAAATTGTATTTTTCCGTGCAGGAGGTTAGTAAATCGGCAGCCGTTATGCTGTCGAAAATTTTAGAAAAACTTTATAAAATCATATTAAATGATTTTATTTCCGAATTTCGATAGTAAATCACGAAACATGAGGAAATTACTAAATTTCATAAAACATAAATATAATGAGATGGAATTTTAAAATATTCATGTATTCGAGAATGGTGACAATGAAATCACCGAAAATTCTCGAAATAGATAAATTACACGAAATACGAGACGAAAGATGAAGTGAAATATAGTGAATATTTTTATGAATATTTTTATAAATATTCACTAAAGGATTTTAACCCTTATGGTTTTAAATTATGGAATTTTATATTTATATAAATTCCATAAAGGTTTATTTTATGATGAAAATACGGTTTTGAGACTGGTTGGCATTCCTATCATGCTTATGCATGATATGTGATATGTTTAGTCCTGGTCGACGCCTAATCAGTGATCCACCGAGGACAATATAGGTTATGGTCATAGATTTGACCGGTGTATTTCCTTACCCTCCGAGGTTTATAGTATGATAAGATTGATGTCTATCTTAGACTCCATAAATGATAGGTGATATGTTAAAAAGGAAAGTATTTTACATAAGATGGAATATGCCAACCGAAAAATGTGATACATGATGGGTGACATGTGAAAAGAACATGTTTTATATAATATGATAAGAGAATCAATTGAATTATAGCATTTTTACAAAATGCTCATTTAGGTACTGATTATAGTACCGTGAGATGATTCTCATAAGACATGAGATACAAACATGTAATATGTTTTTCAAAAAGGAAGAAATGATAATTCTAATATTCTTTCTATGGTCTTAAATGGAATATTAGATCATAAGTACTACATGAGATCTGATAAGACAGTGGAAAGTACATATGGCATAAAGGCCAACCGAGTAAAGACTCGATGATTGTACCGTGGGAGCCACCTCTAGAATCTTTCGGGAACTAAGTGCTACACGAGTTTCGATGTGTTAGTAAAGGCCAAACCGAGCAGAGACTCGAGTTCCGAACTGTGGGAGCCACCTCTAGAATCCTTCGGGAACTAAGTGCTACACGAGTTTCGATGTGTTAGTAAAGGCCAAACCGAGCAGAGACTTGAGTTCCGAACCGTGGGAGCCACCTCTAGAATCCTTCGGGAACTAAGTGCTACATGAGTTTCGATGTGAGTAAGAAATTTCTGTACCGTGTGAGCCACCGCTAGAAGACTCAAGGGACCTAAGTGCTACATAGATTCTTTGTGAACTATGGGGAGCCACCTCTAGAATCCTTTGAGCACTAAGTGCTACACGAGTTCCTTGATATGACACTTAACTCCATTGCTAGTTAGAAAGGATGTCGTAACTGAATCAGTGAATTAGGGCTTATGCCTAAAGTGATTAAGTAATCGGTTATATGGGAATAGATTTTAATAGCTTATTTTGTTCTTTAAAGTACGGTACTAATTAAAAGAGTACATTAAAACATGAAATGAGTTTTAAAGAAATAAGATGATGATTTAACTAATATTCTTTTCAAGGAATATACGAATATTAATTATTTTATTTAAATGCTTTGTTTCGTAGAAGCATTATTTTGAAAAGCATATGAAAAAGGTTATGAAAGTTTGAAAAGGAAAAGGATTTATTAATTCAAAACGAAATGAAAATTTCTCTCTACAGTTGCTTCTAGATTCCGTAACAAGTATGATATTCTAAAATACCTACCTTACTCTATTCGGATCCCTAACCGACTGTAGTATCTTTCCTACATGCGAGCCTAGAGCCCATAGGAAAAATGAAAAAGATTTTCAGCATATAAGAAGCTGAGTATCAAGTGAGGCATATAATTCTCTTACTGAGCCGTGGTTTTGCTCACCCCTTAATTTTCAACATTTCAGGTTTTGATGAATGTGAGTTCAGTGGATTGTGGATCCTAGCTGTACACGAAAGACAATGTGTCAGACCGACTGATTATTTGAGGTATGATCATTTATTCTCTGTATTTAGACACGCCAACAGTACTACTTATCTGATTAATTACGATAGGGGATGTGTATAATATAAATAATATTATATAAAATTATTTAACAGTCAGTACAAGTGAAGTATCGCAGACAGCCCAACTGGTTAAGTTGTGTATAAAAAGATGAAAAATATTGTCACGGATCGTGACATAAAGAATTGAAAATGAACTCAGATCTCACTCGATTTGTTTTTCAAATTTAATTGTTTTTTCAAAATTATTTTTATATACAATAAGTAAATTTAATTTCGTCCAAACACGTTCAAATATTATCAGTTTTTTAAAAAATTAAAAATATATAATAATTAATAAATATAAGAAAATAAGTTAAACTAATTTCTTATAAAAAAATACAAGAAATATGAAATTTTAAATTAAAAAGCAAAAAAAAATACAAACTCAAATTAAATTGAAAAAAATAAAAATAATACATTAGTGCAAAAATAGTAACAATTTATAATTACCAAACTTGCGGTTGAAATAATAAACCCAGGCTTGACTCATTTTTTTTAGTGAACTTTGATTTTCAAATCCAAACTCATTTTTTGACCAAAAAAATTCAAACACATTTAATGAACTTAATGTTTTTATTGGAATCATCTAAAAATTAGATGCACTTTCGGATTTAAGTAAGAAACCCCCACCCTTGAATAAAGCTACCTGTGACCTAGGCCCAATACTCTTAAATGCGCACCGAAAATTATTAAAAGAGATCAGTCCAACGTATTGATAGTTATAACTCTGCAACCCTGCGGCCTTTCTCTCCACAAAACTATCATCGGGACTAGGAGATGCCCCAGAAGGGCTGAGCAGACAACTCCAACATTCCTCCCCTCGTCATCTGATCCAATTGGAAAAAGCAGCGTCACTTGTCAATTCCCTGTTACGGGTCACCCAGCTAATAAAACCTTTCCAAGCAATAGCTGTACCATCACTGATGAGAAAACTTGGTCACCAAAGTGTAAAACAGAACAAGCAAACAAAATTCCTCGACATCAAAGCACAGGTTTGCAATTTCTTGTGATATTTTGAACTAAGCCGGCTCCCATTCTCTTTATATACATACAGCCGTGACTATGTCTATGCACTAAAAAAAAAGACGAGAGAAAAACAAAAGAGAAAAGTTATTGCAAAGTTCTGTATGGGTTATGACAAGAAGGCATGTGGGTTCTCCTACAAATCTCCACGATGCTAGGCCATTGTACATGAGCTAGTGACATGGTACACATTCTTTACCATATTCATGTAGGGCAAAGTAATGTAAAACAACCTAAAACGACAATGTGCCTATTTGTCAGGGAAGCTCCCAAACAGTAGCAGGGAAGTATTCACAGGATGCCTTTCGGACAAGGGCTGCTCTGTTTTAGAAACTGACTTCACATTTCCTTCCTTTTCGGGAAAAGGGAAAGAGAGGGAAAGGGAAAGGGAGGCAGATATATCATCCTCCTCTTCCTTTCCTATTACCTTATTTAGGGACCTGTCCTGCTTGCCATTTTTGTCTAATGTCTCGACAAAGAAAGGCAGGATTCCCTTGTTTGATGGTCTCGTCTCAGCCCCCAAAGCAAGCTCGAGATTGGGAGATGAATTGTGAACTTGGTCCTCATCTTTTACATACAGCTCCTTCCACGGTTTAGAGTTGTTCCCCAACCGAAGTTCCCGCGTACTATGTGAATCCACAGGAAAGAAAAACCTTTCACTACTTCCCATGTCCTCAGGGATAACCTTTTCTTCACAAGCAATGTCACATCTCTTCTCTTCAACAGAAGAGCTAGAACCCAGATCGCGTCTATCTGATGCTAAACTATCACTAAAAGAACCTTGATCTCTATCACAGCTATATTGGTATATTCTTCCACTGAAACCTGTCATCATCTTTTTATCATCACTTCCTCCACCTATGGAAACTCTCTTCACCTCACCCCATGGCATTTTTTGACTAGCATCAGTAGAAATTTCTGAAATTGTTTCTGTAAGATCCAAGTAGGGGCGTTTCCTATGATTCGCCTGCCAACAGTCAAGATCTCTCTTCAAAGAAGCTTTTCCGTCTGCATACCCATCATCCTTTGAATCCCTTATTTTAACAGAATCTCCATCAATCTTCCTCACAATAACTGCCTCTTGCTTTCCAGTAGGGCAATTTTTTAAAGATTGATAATCTTCTCCTCCATGCATTTCCTCTTTCTCAACTTTGAAAGAACCACTATTGTTTTTAGTAGCTTGAAGGCAAGGTTTAAGCTCAGTGTCCAATCTACAATCTGTAACTTCGCTCTCTTCCTGCAAAATAATGGTGAAGGTCAACATTCATAGGAAGGAGTGTATTTGCCCAAAAACAAAAGCAATAAGTTCAGAATAATACAATAACAACTCAAATCAGCTAACAAAATATTTGAAATGTTAAACGCTTCTTTCAACCAACCCCCAGCTTTCCCACACACAAAAAAAAAAGATATATAAACAAAATTGACAAGGTTTTAATTGCTAGTCCTTCCCAGGTGGGTAAGATGAAGGACTCTTCAGACACAATTGATCCTCGCAATGGAGATCAATCAGAATTATCTGCTCAGTAAGCTTAACTCTGTAGAACTGTGATCCAAAATGTTTTCCCAAATTTATGGCCCAGACTCTTTACCAGTTTTAAGTTCCCATCTAACGAAACTGGCTGAATAAAAAGGAGTCTCAAACAGAAAAGAAAATTTATTAGATACTAAGAATGCATAGCTAAAATGAATTATATATTAATCTTAAAATACATGGATAATTATACCACGATATTATGAAAAATACAAGAAAATAACTAATATTTGAGACAAAACACTGATTAGCACATAGTGGCTCAAGAGTTCTAATGGAGCATTTATTTACCAAGGTCAACAGAAATACCCGTGATAACACCCACCCTAAAAGAAACATAGTGCGTTACCCTTATTTCCCTTTGAGAGAGCAGTAGGGCAGAGAGTGAAGGAAAGAAACAATATGCATTAGTCCAAATCCATAGCCAAACAATTACACGAAAAAGATGACAAATATACAGCCAAATATTGTACCATACACTAACAGGACAAAACAACCACCAATGTCATCCAACTAGCGTCATCCATTGGAAAAAGCCAGCCCTATAAACAGGCAAGCATGCTGGCTTTAATCAATAATAGTTGAGGAGCCACCTGCTGCCCATCGTAGTAAGAACATTCAAATTGAAGAGTTATAAACATAGAAAACAGAAATGCAACAACAACCCATGACTGCATGGAATTTGACTTCATGTTGACTTCTGTAAGGATGTGCAGACCTAAAACAGGGCAACAGCGCCAAGAAAAATTTCAGTTGGAACGTATGAAATATTTAGAAGGTTGAGAATTTACATAAATGAACCTTAAACTAAATTTTAAAGGCATTAGCATCAGAAAAGAGAATCAACAACATTCCTTCACAACTAAGAAACTGAATAGAATCTGAGATCAACATGTAAATTTATAAGCATTTTGCAAGGTAAATTGCACCACACATTCATTAATAAGCAAGAAAGGGAATTAGATTCTTAATTTTTTTGAACTGAATATATTAATTCCTAATTGATTTCATTATGTCACAACATAACACTCTATAGCTGATTGCAATTTAGGGTTGAAGATAAGTCAATAATTGCAAGAATAAATATAAGCAATAAACTATAACAACATCACGAATGTGAAGGGTTTTTCTTTTTTTTTTTTTGAAGTAAATATACATTGACAGAGAAGAACATATTACCTTAAGAGGACTAGTGCATTTCATTTCTGGATGCGCCTGTGTGCCGCTTGTTGCAATTCTCGACAAGAATTTGGCGTCAATTTTACCATCTTGCTCCTCCAATTTTGCTTTTATTCCCACATATGTCTGCTCAAAAGAAGAGAACAATTATATCAGTTAAGAACACATCTTTTCAACAACACTGGCGACAGTGACTACATTGTATGAATTGTTACATACAGCTGATTCATTTTCTGCGGGCTGAGGAATATCGGTAGATATCTTTCTTTCCAAATGTACCAAACTTGCATCAGGAATGCAAGCAATCTTTGAGGAATCAGAACAATTAGCCCTTCTTCCCTTGAAAACACCCCAGAGGAATAATAAGGTATTCCAACCTTCAAACAACAAAATCACAAAGTTTAGCATCCCTTTTTTCCCTCTCAGTAAAAAAATAAAGCATATTAAACATAAAAACAGGGAATAATGAAATCCTACAAAAACAAAGACTAATCTAAAATCTAAGAGACACAAACCAAAATACATCATAAAAAAACATTCTCAAAGGATATAAGATGAATAGTTTGTAAAGAGGTGAAAGGTCCGCTCCTTTCAAGTACAACTAAGAGAATGAGATCATAATGTTCTGTGCATATACTGACAGAAGCACTGGTGCAAAGGAGCCATTGATTTGATACAAGTCAGGAAAAAAGCAAAGATAGACCAAAAATTATAAGTTAAAGTACATTAAAATGATTTCTTATTAAGAATTTCCCATATAATGTCACATCAAATAGATGGAATGGAAGAAAAAGATTCATATAGCCTACCCACCGCTAATTTGGGACTAAAAGGCAGTTGATTATGAGTTGTGCTAATGCAGAAACAGGAATCCACGCAATGAAAACGGCTCAATGATCATCGTAAGACAGAATGAAGTCACTCTCCAAACTTTCCTTTAAATACTCAGTAGCAACAGAGGATTTCCATGACGCCTTAAGAAGAGTTTATAACCAAAAGGACCTTTTTTTTCCATCATAAGGATCTTTTGTTTGAAATACTAAGAGATGACATAACCCAAAACCTGCCTACAACTTAGTCTTGATGCATCATATCATCACCCTTAACTGATAGCTCTAGCCCACAAAAAGGCGTGCTAAAAAAAACTCAATCAAATCAATTTCCTTAAATCTAAACAGCCCTACAAATTAAGGATTTCAGTGGGTGACAGTTTTAGTTAGATACATATACCAGGCAAATTTGTCCATTATCTGCAAATCTAGAGCATAGATGTGGAAAATGAAGAGTCTCAGCACATTATCACCTCATTGAACATCTTGTTAAAACAAACTTCATCCAATTAATATACTTTGGAATAAAAAGATGCTGATTTTTCCACACACACTGCTTTTCCTGCTATTGCAGTAGGAACCCGAATTTGAGGGTCATCCAATTGTTTTAAAGTTTTACATTTTAAAGGGGAACTATATACTAATTGTTTTTTTCAATAAGAACAGCTTTGCACAACCTCTGCAAAACTCTCTCAATACCAGAAACACAAACAAATAATGAATTAGGAATGCAAGTTTCAATAGTTGTATGCTAAGAGGAACAAGAACCAAAAAAAAATGCATCAGTCAAAAATGTTTCCTAGTTCAAAGGAAGAAGTTTAAGAGCACACTAGGAGGTTGTGAATATTGTGCAATTTCCTTATCCAAATAATATGGTTAAGGATTGAATTTTTTGAGTCATCACTGTTTAAATTAAGCAAGTATGCAAGAAGCAAATATCAAAATTAGCCCTCATGACAATTGTTTACCAGTACTACAAAGTAACATACTGTGGTGCAGGCAAAAACAGATATATCCCTTTATCCTAGCCTTGACAAGAATCTTGGGTCAAAGCATATAGCCCAACCAAAAGTAAAATTGCAGGGTACTATACTGCATTTGAATATCTTAATTTTGGAACAATCCTTACGCTGACAATTTTCAGGAAGCTGATTGGATGGGAATATCAGGAGTTCAACACCTTCAAAACTTCCTTTGAGGGCAAGATCATTCTTCACCATGGTATCCAAAAGGACCTTGTAGTTCTTCTCATAACTGCAACATAAGCAGCAGAAATGAATTTATAAAAAGCAAACAGCAATGAGAAATTGCATCAATGATCAACCCAACTGGAGAAAGGAGAGAGGAATAGGCGGTCCAAACAAGGGAAAAGAAACAAATATATTCATATCTACCTTTCAACGTCCTTGGCAAAGAAGTATAGAGCAATATTATCTTCCTTAGGACAATTGTCATGAAACTGTGTCGGCCAAATGCTCTGACGAGGTACTTCACTCAAGGAAACTTTGTGGGGAAAAGTGTTGACAACTTCAAGCACTTTAGGTGATGCAAGGGTTGAAAGATGGGCTTGAATTCCACCACAAAACTTAGGAGGTTTTCCACAATTATGCACCTCAAAAGCCCCTCTGCATAAGAGTAACAGAATCTTACTTAAGAAACATCTCATGGCACGGTATGCTGCAATAATAAATGATGACTCCAAAAAGAAGCATCTTCCTAACCAAAAAAAAAAAAAAGAAAATAGTTCAATAGAAGGACAAGAATCCTACTGCCAGATGTACTCGTGCTCTGGGATGCCTGACATCTTCATAACAGTAGACACTGTGGCTAAAAGAGGGACAGAGATATCTCTCATTAAAAGATTGTCAGCAGAAGAAACTATAGAGACAGCATCAGATGAATGTGAATTAAACAGCTTTGTATTATCAATGGAAGCCTGATTACAAAGATTGGTTTGCCCTTCATTACTTTCAACAGAAATCATATTCTTTGCCTTACTGGAAACTGATGATGGATCTTGAGAAGTTCTTTCGCATATTCCACGCCTCAAACAAATAGCTTTCTCAATTGCAGCTTTCAACTTATTGCCTTTATTTATCTCCTCCCTAGAAGTTCTTGGAACAGACAAATCAGCACCAGAAGCCTGAGAGACACTTTCAGCTGGGACACTTTTTGAGGGGCGACTAACAGAGCTCTCCCTAGATTTCTCACTCTGATTTGTTGAATCTAATGACCGACATAGACTATCTGACATAGCTCCATTAATATTACTAGGTTGTCTATCAACTGTCCATGAAGAACTTGATGAGGGTTCCTCCTTTGGGCTTACTTGGTTTAACTTCTGTTCAGAAGGTATGCGCCCAGTGGTGGATGAAACTCCAACAACTGCAAAGTAAGAATGCCTCAACTTGTTTGTATCACCAACAGAAAACAACAACAAAGATGAGGTAAAAATATAGAATATACAGTAAAACATTCTAGTTGAAGTGAAAAAAAAAAAAAGCAGGCCCTCCATTAGAATGTCACAACATACCAGAAGTAACAGCATTTTCTACACCTTTACGAGCTAGATTGCTGGTTGATCTTGATAAAGTACTTGTTTTTCCATCAGATTGAACAACCTTAGTTTCCCGGCTGTTGCTTGCAAACAAATGGGAAACTATATCAGCACGAGGTGCTAGTTTCTGATCAAACTTAGGTGAGGAGACAATAGAACTAGAGTGATCCAATTTCGAGAAACTTTTTCTTTCTAATGATGTCCGCTCTTTAACTTGCTTTAAGCCTTTCAGATCTTGAGCAGAAGGATATTTAGAAAATAGCATTTTAAATTTGGATTCCCCAGTATTTAACCGTCCTGAGTTAGTGGATTTAAATGACATGGATTTGCCCATCATTCTAGCAGGTTCCTCCTTGCTATCAAGGGATGCACGTACTCTAACACTTTTCTGTTTCTGAAGAACAACTTCATCTACAAGCTTCACTTTGGGTTTGGAATTTAACGTATTGAATGAGTTGGATTTCAATAAGGTACCTGTATCAAGTAGAACAGTAAGCCAATGCTTAAAAAAAATGGGAAAAAGTTTTAGCCAACAAATCCACTTACCCTTTGGTGTTTGCAGCCGTGGACCAGAAGTAGGAGGGCGTACAGTTTCCGTCATGTCATTACCAGAATGATTGTTAAGAGAAATTTGTGGAGATGGCCTCAGTTTTGCCTTGTCTAAGTTCTTGAATGAACCTTCTCGAGACTGAGCAGGTATTCTGCTGGGGCTCAATGATTTCAGTGATCCTATATTTGTTTCAACAGCCTGCCTTTTTGGAGCCGAAGCACCCTCTAGATTTTCTGCATGTCCCTTACCTAAGCTTTGTGTACTCGAGCTAAGTTTGTTTTCTTTTTTTCCCTCAGCATCCAAACCTTGAAAATTAAATTGCAAAAGGAGGTCAGTACATGCTATTGTCAGAGTGCCACTTTTTATTGCATCTGTTTGATAACTAACCTAGCTTTTGGCTTTCAGTCTCATTGGCTAGCTTGCATTCTTCACAAAGCCAATAACCGTCAGGTACTTTTTGAAGCATTTCTCGCATACAGTAACTGATCAATAGCATCAATAACATAAAACTCACCAATGAATATAGGCCATAGATAAAAATTATAGAAATGCAATAAAACCTGCTGAAAACATATGGATAAAGGGATTTGTACACTTACGTGTGCTCTGCACCATCAGAACACTTGCTACATATAGCGAGCAAATCTTCTTGTCCTGCATCCCCACAAATATCACATACCTTAACCTATTCCAGACAAGAAACAAAGAAAAGATAATCAGCAAAACTTATTTATATATAAAATATATATTAATTAAAAAAAAAAAGATAAAGTAGCCCTGCAAGGTAAGAAAAGGATGTTTCTCTCTAAGTAACATAATTTTGATAGAATCCAGATTAATATTCTTAAACTATTTAACAAGTTCAAGGACCTCCATATTCAATTTCAATGTATTTATCCCTTATGAGATTCCTTTTAACAATGGATAAAAGGTTTTAACAATGCCTAAAAGGGTATAGGATCTGGCCAGAGTCAAAACCTTTAAAAAAGTTCAAGAATATCTTAATCACTACTTCCATTCTCCTAGTGACAGCACCTGGACTCCAATTGCAAAGGGGAAACTAATTAAAATATGGTATATTTAATATATATGGTATATTTAATATCTTTCCTCTCATGACTACATTAAACTAAACAGACAACCTTCACAATATCTGTCCTAAAAGATCTAGTGATAACCAGCCATGCATGCACATTTTCTCATCACAGATTTCAGAAATAATTAAACAATATTACTTACATCATGTTCTGTGGCATCAGATTCAGATTCATAACCCTCATCTGCAGAAACTGCTTGAGAAGGAGACTCCTGCTTGTCAGGTAATTCAACCAACTCAGTCGACTCATCTTGCCCATTTTCATTCAAGCTCTTACCAGCTTTATCCAGTGGGTCCCCACTATTGTTGTCAACATCTGCTTCTGACTTTGGATGTATTTTGGTAGAAATCTCAGAAACGCCTCCTAAGGCCTTCTTGCCAATTCGAGAATGTGAATATGGACTCTGGATCCTCGGTGAACTAATGCCAGCATCTACCTCCTTTATGGAAGGAAGCGCTGATGTGTCTATCTGGGAAGAGAGGACCTTTCTGGATCCTAAACTACAAACTGATGCTGAACTGCGAGATGAATCCTTAATGTCTAAATCCTTGTTACAGTAACTGGAAGCCGCATCAACATCACTGGCTCTACTAGCGCATGAAATATTATCATCATGGCGTTCAACGCCTTGGGAACTATCATACTTATTTGAGAAGCTTGTCCGAATCCCAACATATTCCGACGCATCAGATGCATCAGATGGCCTTATAGTTGCTTTACTTTCTATATTTACAGAGTAAGAATTATGATTTGAATTGACAGAGAGTAAATTGCTTGCTTCACTGGGATTATGCTGTAAACTGTCAGCTGGTTTATCCTCATTGATAGAATACTGACTTGCCACAGCAGCACAATCAGTTTCATCAGAAAACTCATCACTTTTTGATCCCATTTGAGCTATACTAAGATGCATGCAAGATGAACAAGGAGCAAAGCACACGTTGCAGGTTCCAGATTCTGCTTTTACATGAACCTTTTGACTCACATAGCGCCTACTTAATCTTTTTACAGTTTTTGGTGGTACCTAAGATAAAAGAGAAAAGCAAAATTAATCAAATGATAAACAGAAAGCCAGAGATCCATACCTTTTAACAAACATGTATATGCCCTTTCCCCCCAAAAAATAATTAACCTTATACAACAAAACCAATAGCCAATGAAAATAGTTTTTGATGCAACCATCATAATAGAATATATTTAAAAACCCTTCTTTCTACTTTGACAAAGAAAGAGGGTGCATTAAGAAGAAAAAATAATGAGCTTGGTATCAGAGAATTATCTAGAAAAGTGAGATGAGGAATCAAATGAAGCACCAATCTAATCTTTATTCATTCTTAGAACCATCTAACATAGAGGTTTCCTTTAAGATAAGGATGAACTCCGGATCATCATAATCATCATCAGAGCCTTTATTACATGAACCAACAAATGACTCTTCACAATAATATAAAATAAATAAGAATTTCTAAAGAGCCTATTTTAAATTCACTAGATCCATAGACTGCTAATATATATTTTTTCAAGATTTGGAGATATCAGATACAATCAGCACCTGCTCAACAAGAGATACTCAAGCTACCATTTATGATTTGAAGCTTCCCTCATTTGACAAGAGATGTAAGAATATGACCCTTAAAGAGGAGGAGAACAGGCTAAGAGCAAATGAGTCTTTAGAAATTCGACAGGCCAATCAATGAGACAACTCAACAAGCCGTTCTGAATGACTGCATTGGTAAATTATTTCAGCCCCATCGTTTACTTAGCCCTTGCACCTGTTTTCTGTTTGACTTTCTGATATGCTTTTATCAAACTTAAGCAATGAATTTATATGCAATCTAGCTTTAGTTTGTGCATCATAAATTTCTTTTCCTTTTTATATCTTGTCCATATAAAAGTGACAATACATTATTAAATATAACTCTACACAATCTCATCTTCTAAGTCAACTTGCATTTCCAATCACAACATCTTCCAACCTAGCACCATGGTGTATAACGATTTGACTTAAATATAAAGGCTTCTCTGCTTTCCTGGCAACTTCAAGTCAACTCCACACTACATGTCCTTGCTGAAACATCCCTATGGTTTCTATTCAACAAATTCATAGAAGTTATAGCTCCGTCTCAAAAGTTCATTTGATATTCTCAAGCTTCACCACATACAACATCATTTACCCTACATCAAAAACAAGATGTTTAAGCAGCAGCAACGCTAAAATTTTTCCTCCTTAAAAGAGAATTCAAAAGATAACAGTCTTAACCCTTGCAGTCTTTGATCACTACTATCAACAATAATGTCCTCATTTGTTATTCTCTATAACAAGAGAATGCCATCAAACACCCCATACCCAGTGTAATTACCTCTTCCTACCACATACTTATTCTCATCCTGTTACATATAACAGTAATCTAACTTCGGCTTTCATGACAGGTAATAAGCTCCTAAATGTCAGTTATATGTTAGCACCAATTAAGCCACAAAAAGCTGCCAAATCAGTATCTGATTGATTTCAGCAACCAAGCAACAACACAACATCCCAAAAGCACAAAATTCAATCAACTTTAGCCAGCATCCCCACAGTCAGGTCTTGACAGCCAAAAACCGATTAAGATTTCCAAAAAGGAAAATCATGGCCTTATAAGAACTTGAATATGTTTTTAAAACAGGCTTAGAAGTTGACTTGTGTTACTTCAGCTTTAATGAAATTGCCCCAACTTCCAAAAGACCTAGCAAATGAACTAACAAGGTTCAAAACAGTATAAAGTAAGCTTCTAAGATCTACCCTTGTTTTCAATTTTATGCTCTAAACAACCCTTTATAAGCAAGCTCATGGGAATGATCCTACCATGCTTCTGGATAATCAATAATGAAAACTTCAACACTTTTAGTTGATATAGAGCACCATGGAATCTAATAATTATCAAGTTCAGCTATACTTTCACTGCATTTTTGCGCTACTTATGTTGATATTTCATAAAGTTCCATGAAACTGGCAGTTATAACTCGTAAGACTCTATAGTACTTAAATTCACCCTAATAAGTGTCAACAACAAAATTTATTAGCACCGCACATGAAGCACTTACAAACTTACAAAGCTGTTAATTAACTACAATACAGTAAGATAAAGACCAAAAGAACATCCATAAAGCATAACTTACAAATTCATGAGTCATAAATTTAGTAATCATATCATCTGAGTCATGGAATTGAAAACTTCACTCTGCAGAATTTTTTATAAAAAATAATCAATTCTACATTACACCTATTCTAAGGGTTGCTACATAGAAGCAAACCATTAGCATTTGTAATAGAACACACTTTTCATCATTGAAACTGAACAGTGCAGAAAATTAGCATCAGGTATTGGCTGCAACAAAGAATAAGAAACAAAAATACAATAATAATAATAATAATGCAATGAAGGTCTTTATATTCCAAATACCATGCACTTTAGATACTTCTTTCCAACTCCACAACTAGATGTTATCCAATTCTTAAGTCAGGAAATCGTTGCATGAGGGGCAAGCACTTTTTTATTTGGTATTGAAAGAACTGAGAAAATGGAAAGGATGGAGTGCATTTGCTTCCTTAGCCGACAATTTTAAACCCAGAAAAATCAAACAGATTGAGAGACAACAGACAATATCTAAGAAATAAGTAAACCTTTTCTTGCATCCCACTTCTAAATCATTCCCAGAAAGCATATGAGAGGAACAGTACAGTAATTTTTATCCCATCATTCTTCATTCCATCCTATCTTTTCACCCTCCTAGTTTTCAACACTCTTAGCCATGAAAAATTCTAGAGCTAACCATAACTACTTACCATATATGACATATCCAAAGAGGGGACCAAATGCAAAGAACTTAGCATTTTCATTTGTTCGTTTCAATAAATAGATGTTCTTCCTTCTTTCAATTTAAAACATTACAGTAATATAATTGATGAAGAAAAGCAATTGCAAGTTAACAACACAGACTGCAGATTACCATGTTCTCACCATATTCTTCTGAGTACTCTGATCCATCTCATGCACTGGCCCTTGCATATAAATACCTCTCAAAACATGTGATCTAACAGCACATCAAGCTGTATCAAATAAAGCATCAATAAACAAAATCTAGTAAGTATGGTCCATTGCAAAACACAGCTCAATTTGGTAATATCTAAAACCTCAAAAAAGCAAAAACTTGCATCTAAACTTCATACAGGGCTAAGATAAAGCCACTCTATGTAGCGCAGCTAAACACAACAAGCAAGGAAAGAAATATATCCAGTTTCCAATGAGTACCCAAAACCCTAATACCTGACATAGGCCATCCACACCAATGGACTGATACAGCAAATTTCATGATAGATATTACCAATATTTTCACATATTCCATGGCTAATTTAAAGGAATCAAAAGTTAAACCTGAACACACTATCAATTAAAATCCAAAAAACAAAATTTAATATTCAAATATTTCTAATTGATAAAATTAAAAGAAACCCTAATAAAGATATATATGATATGACATGCCTCCGGTTCATAGATTATCTCACCTCGCATTGTAAAGCTCCTCACCACGCCGCTCCTTACGCCTCACCACAACAGCTGCTGCTTTCGCCGCCGCCCTCGTGGACGCAAACGATCGCAATGCAAATTGAACATTAAACTAATTCTCCTCCTTTTCTTTCTCTGGATTTCCTTTCCCTATCTCCCCCTCCTTTTACGCGCTGGGAAAGATTTTCGATTCCAATATCAATCTCAATCTCAATACCCCAATTTGTGTTTTAAATTTTCTCTGTTTTTCTACCAAAAAAAAATCCGATATTAACAAAATATACATGAAAAAAATCAATATAAAACAACAAATTAAATTATTTAAACGTTTTTCTGCATAAATTTAACATTTTTCTCTCTAGGTTTTTCACTTCCTTTTCTTTTTTTTTTCTTTCTCACTCGATGATTTAAGAAAAAATCTTGAAATCGTAATAATAGAATCCAACTTCACTCACCCATAAACAAACATCAAAACTAAAAAGGTTAAAAAATAAATAAATTTCACTCTATTTTTTTCCGCTCTTTTCTTTCCCTTTCCTTGCGTCTGAGCTTTCTCTCACTTGATTTTCTTCACTCTTAAAATGTGAGCAAAACCTTCTTCCTCTGTCTTTATATTTTCTCTCTCTAGAATAGATGAGACTCTCTGTCCCCTTTTTTCATTTTTCATTTTTCTTTTTTTTTCCTCTCAATGTTTTTTTTTTTTTTTTGAGAAAAATGATTTTTTTTTTTTTTAAGGCCACGGAGAATATAAGCCAGTTGGAAGGGATGGGGTTCTCTCGTCGCACGTACGAAGATGGATTGGGTGATTCTGGCAAGTGCGAATGAGATGTCTACACGTGTGGTGCTGGTGTTGCATACTTCAGGCAATTGCACGTGGGATTGACAGACGGCCTCCTGCTATGTTGCGCGTTGGGTGTCGTGCTCTTTCCATTCCGTAATCAGAGTCAGAGATGGTTTAATTAATGCATAACGACATTAAAATACGGAGGTGTACTCTATTTTAAGGAGTAAGTTATCGACACATTTTTTATTTTATTTTTATTTTTTTATATTTTCTAAAGAGATAATATATTAACCTAATTTATTTATAGATTATAAAAACTTTATTACTGTAAACAAAAAAAAACTTTATTACTAGTATATTAGATAATAACTCTTAATTAATTTCTTTCTTTTTCAGTGATTAAGATTGAAAATAGAATTTGCAGGGATAATACGTGCTAAAAAAGTGAACAAGTCCGTTTATCGTGTTTAATAATAATTTTAACCATACTTCTTTTATTTCGTAAAATTTTAACACTATTTAAATTTTTTAAACTTAATACTTAAATATGTTCTCTATATTTACCACAAAATGAAATTATACCTTTAATATTTAATTGTATAAAATCAATCTTAAAAGTTTCAAAATAATAGAATTAAAGACATTTTGGTTAGTTTTCTCTAACGCCGTTAAGTTTTTATTACTATATAAGGATAACTGAAATTAAAGAATATAAAAGAAATGTACTTAATTTTGTTATTTTGAAATGCTTAGAACTGATTTTCATGTAATTAAACGTTTAGAACTTAATTCTATTCTGTGACAAACATGGAAGTTATATTTAAATATTAAACTAAGTTTTTAATATAAGAAAAAAAAGCTTGAAAAATTACCACGAAGTTTTTTTTCAAAAAAATCATTGTATCATGAAATGCTGTTTTAATTTCTTAAAAAATTAATATATTAGTAGTATTTTCAAAAAAAATCATTATTGGTCTACAGAGATGAAAAGTTTATATATTTTATTTAAAATATTTTTTATCAATTACAATATTTTTAATCTATATAAAACTAAACACAGCTCACATGTTTAGTGAGATTTGAGCCTAAAACTCTTTTACTTGTCACTTTTTTGCTACTAACAATTGATATCAACTCTCGTATTTTAATACAATTTTTTTATTATAATTCATTTTAAAATAATTATAATATAAAATATATAGTTTTTTATGATTAAAGAATGAAATTTAAATGTAAATTTTAAATTTTACACCATAGCAAAAAATTTTTAATCAATTAATAAATCTTTTGATTCTATAAAATATACAATTGATAATTAAAATTGAATAAAGTAACAAATTTGCAAAATGCGAACACCTAAAAAAATCCCAAAATCAAAACATTGACAACAATCCAAAATAGCAACAATCTTTCCAAAATCAAGAAAAAGGTTCTCACATGCAAAAGCTCCTAAAATATCCTCGCACCAGTAAAAGAGATCATCTAAACACATCCTATTTTTTTCTTCTCTCACCCATTTTCTCCTTTAATGAACAGTAACCATGTAGTGTAAAATAGGGTGTGGGAAGAAAAAATTAGGGTGTGTTTAGTTGCTCTCCCAGTAAAAATATGTCAAATGTTTTAATCGGAATTGCCAACTGTCACTAAAACCCTTTCATTTCAACTTTAAATGGAGTATGGGAAATTCCACAGAAGTTCATTCTAATGCAGGTGTTAATCTATCCCATGATTATTGATATTAAAAATATGTTTATTTTTGTGTATTTATATTTATTTTTATATATTTACATTTTTTATTATATATTTACCTCTATTAATATTAAGTTTAAATTTATTTTTATATATTTACGATTATTACCATATGTTTACGCCTGTCGATACTAATTTATGTTTATTTTTATGTTTATCATATTTACACATGAAAATAAATGTAAAATTAATGTTAATAGCCATAAAATAAGTTAACATTATAGTAAAGTCAACATTACTGTTGTTGTTGCACAAAACAACAATAAAGGTATGCTGACGTCGATGTTCGTACTTAGTTTCCACGTGTCTCCAAGAAGCTTCTGTAAAACAAGAAAAGTCAGAGAGACGCAGCGGTGGTTCCCTACGTAGACATTCCGATGCTTAAGTCAGCAGAAAGTTCTTCAGTGTTGGGAAACGTCAAAGCCAGTAGTCAAAAATTAGAGAATAAAATTGTACCTGGGGGCCTATTTATAGGCCAATATTCTAGGTTAATTGCTTGAAGATAAGTCCATCATCTTGCTGAGAGTTTGCGTCCCAATATAACACAAGTTCCTCGAAAACCGAGAGCATTCGGAGCCTGTCACCGGAGAGAGATTCATACCACGTGGCACGTTGTGGCGTCAGGGATCTGTCGCTAGCGGGGGCCAAAATATGTGCCATGTGTCGCCTTATGACTGTAGGCAACGGACTATGAGTTTGTCGCCAAGCGATAGGTGTAATGCGCGCCATGTGTCACGTTATGATTTCAAGCGATAGACTGTGAGTCTGTCGCCTAGTGACATGTGTGATGACGCACTTTTCCTCTATCACCGAAGGCCACGTGGACCAGTAGGTCTATCGCCCAGCGACAGGTGTGACGACGCACTTTGCCTCTGTCGCCAAAGGCCACGTTGACCAGTGAGTCTTTGCCACGTGGTGACCTCTGACGCTTTTGGGCATGGCCCAACACGGGTAGACTTTGTCATATCAATTGCTCTCCATTCTTTTGTTGGATTTCTCCAACCAAGAGAGTATAAATATGTGTTTTTGGGCCTTAGCCCACTGTGAATAGTCTTCTTTGTTTTTTGTGATTTCTTTCTGGTATTTTTTGCAGGTGAAAAAATTCTACTCTGCGACAGGCGTGATCAAGCGCGACGTTTGGCATTCCCTGTCGCGGCTTTATAAACTACTGGGACCCAACGAGAGAACATACGAGAATCCTCTGAGCAGCCGTCTGTCGCCCATTTTTCAGCTCTCTCGCCAAAAAGAGTCTTTCGCTTTCATACCAGGAGTCTCTTGCTTATCTCATCGACAGTAAGTGTACATCTGTCGCCTTATTTATTCACCTTTCGTTCTAGGTTTAAGTCTCCCGCAGGTGGCTTGGTCTTTCGCATAGAGTTTAGTCTCCCGCAAGTGTCTTGCTCAGTACATCTGTCGCCCAAAAGGTCTGTCGCCTTAATAGGTCTGTTGCCTGTAGAGTCTGTCGCTAGGTAGTTTTTGCTTTTTTTTGCCATGTCTTTGCTACGCCCGGGTAAAACACTTAAAACAGGTGGTCTCGTGTGTTCTTTGACAAATGCTGACTTAGAGGATATTAGGACTCGTTTCCCTCTTCCCTCGGGTTATAGCTATAGACTTCCAGTGCAAGGGTAGGTTACGCCTGACTTGGTTAGAAACGGTGTAGCCGTTCATAAGGCTTCTTTGTCTTTCGGTTTTCACTTCCCTCTTCCAGAGTTTGGTGAAGCATTTCTTAGATATAAGGACATCGTCCCGTGTCAACTCCACCCACATGCGTGGGCTCAACTGGTAGCATTTTCCATAGTGTGTCATAACTTGGGTATTATTCCAACAGTTCCTCTCTTAAGCGCCTTTTTCAGAGTTCGTATGCTGAAAGGGTTAATAACGTTCTCTCTTCAACGGTTAACAGTCGACGAGTTTCCTAATAATAAAATCTTCTCGGATCTCCCCAATAAACTGCGTGGCTTGGAGAGCGAGTGGGTCGTTGTTGAGATTCCAAGCGACCTGCGGATTCGCTCCAGATGGAATCATGATACTTCCGACCATTCACAGCGCTCGAGAAGATTCAAAACAGAAATTTCAAGAGACCAATTTGGTGAGCCTATTCGACGAATCTGTTCTACTGGAGAGCGTAATTTATTTTCCCTTCTAACCCCAGAGAATATTGCCACTGCCGGTTGGGGGGTAAGTAGGACCGTTCTCGAAGCTTCTGCTGCCCCATCTAACTTGCCTACAACTCCTCTTGTATCTGGTGCTGGTCCTAGTCAGCCATCTTTGGTACCTATAGCCGAAGCATCCACCCCCGTAGGTCGCCTTGTAGATGAATCCTCTTCAGATTCGGAGGACGAGACCCCTGAGGTTGCGGGTACTAGTGGTTAAATAGAGGAGAACCCTGAGTGGGCTCAGGCTGACTCCTTTGGGAGTCCTTTTGTCGATTTTCCATTGGATTCGAATTTGGATAGTCTAGAGAACTTTGGTGGTTTTCTAGGTTTTCAATCCCTTTTTTTATTTTTTGTACGCATGTGCGTGGCGTTTTACTTGGTCGGCTAA
The DNA here is from genome assembly GCA_032173925.1 of Heritiera fomes. Classification (NCBI taxonomy): domain Eukaryota; kingdom Viridiplantae; phylum Streptophyta; class Magnoliopsida; order Malvales; family Malvaceae; genus Heritiera; species Heritiera fomes. The sequence goes on along the minus strand of JAPDPM010000001.1, from coordinate 16,891,257 downwards.
TTCTTTCTGTTTATATTGTGCAGGCATGAACTTTCGAGATTTGATGCGTAGGAAGGATGCCAGTGTTGCTGCTCGAGCGACTCCTCCTCCTCAATCGCAAGTTAGAGCCCCATCTGGACCGGCTTGTGCTCCTACTCCTCCTCCACCTTCTACTGGTGAATCCAGCTGTCCTACACAAGAGGCCGGGAGGAATAAACGAAAGAGGCCTCTTGTTCCTGATCGTGGTCCGGACGATCGCGAGAGCTCTGAGTCCCAAATGAGTAATTCAGCCCATCAAGAGGGTGGCTCTCGGGTCGCTGAGGATAGGTCTGCCCCTCGCCAGCCTAGGCACAAGTACAGGAAGAGGCTGATTATTAAAGCCACTATGCCTACAAGACTGATTTTGCCTAAGGTAGCTGATCCGACTTTGAGGCGTTATTCAGTTGATAACGGGGTCGTTGTAGGTGGGGAAGACTTCCAAACTTATCCCGGAGTGAATGACAACGACAGCATCGAGGATGCCGGGATAGCGTCTCGTCTGGCCTGGAGCACCATCCTTCCTCGCGACGAGGCGGGCCTTTTCACAAACCTTACAGAAACGAAAGATAATTCTGACTATTTCGCTATGAAGGTGAGAGCTTTATGCTTGTTTGGTAACTAGATTCTCCCCTTTTAGATTCTTTCATCAATTTTTTGAGTTACATCTGTTTTTTGTTTTGTCAAACGGCTCAACAAATTACGGCGGTCAATGCTCGACATAGGGCTCTTAGGGAGCAAGTCGATAAAGAGATTCATGAGCTTCGAGAACAAAGAATGGAGCTTACAAACGAGGTTGTCTAGCTTCGCCCCTATCCCAAAAGGATGGAGGAGTTGAGTAGAAAGAATGCTGATCTCGAGCAAAGGCTCCGAGACAAGCAGGCGAAGGTGGCTTCCCTTCAAAGGTACCAAGAAGCTTATAATAAGGCCGTCGATGATCGGGGAGCTATGGAGAGGCAGCGGGATGAGGCCATTGAGGAGCTGCACAATGTACTGGATCGTCAAAGAGAAGCTCAAATCGAGGCAGTTCGTGAATATCGCTTGTCCCAGCATTGCTTTGACAAGAAAACAGAGTTCGCGACGGCATTCATTAAATACGGCTTCTACTTGGCTCGTTCTTGGCTGGAGAAGCATCGATCTAGTGAGGCTTTCCTTGAATTGCTCTTTACTGAGGAGGCTAAGTACTACGAAGCTTCTTCTTGGACCAAGTATGAGCCCGACTCGCAAGGTCCGGAGGCCTATTTAGCGGAGGGAGCTGTGGATGAGCTGGACAATCTTGAGGGTCAGTGGCCTCCTCGACAGCCACAACATCAGCCTGAGTCTTCTGAGGCACTTGATCGATCCGAGCCTCCAGTAACGCGTAACGCTTCTGAATCTATCGAGGCAGGCGAGTAGCCTGAGTCTATCGAGGCACTGCTGGGGTTAGACGGCGATGAGTTCCAAATTTTTGATTCTGCAGCCGTTGATCCTGTGTCAGACTCTGCTGCTGTGGTTGGGCCTTCAGGTGACGTTCCTGCTTCTGGGATGGCTTCTTCGGCTCCCCAGGATCCTGATTCTTCGACTCCTCCAGTTCTTGAGCCTCAAGCTTCTCAAGATGCTAGTGCTGATGTAGCGCTTTCTCAGTCGGCTGACTCGGTCATTGCCGTAGATTAGAATTTAGTATTTTTTTGTTTTGTTTGTTAACTCCATTGTACAGATTCATTTTTAATGAAAAGTACCGTTTCATTCTGTAGCTTTTTCTTTTGCTTATGTGAATTCAGTATAATACTTTGTATGCCTGTTACATCACAAAGTTCTAAAGCGATATCAAATAATTCTTTTTTTACCTTTATACCATGTTGCTCCCCAAGTTCTACTTTGAGACAGCGTTTTTATTCCTGTGCAAAGATGAACTTTTCTCGAGATTGTGCCTATTTTGCGCTTTTTTCGCTTAAGAACTTTATTGAATAACGACTAAAATGTCAAGGTGTTAACCATAATTTGCTAACGTATTTCAACATATTAGTCTGAAAATTTCAACGTACCTCGTAACATGCTATATATTTTGTGTCTTTTGTGTTACCTGGATATCGCGTTTCTTTGTTGTTGGATGGTTTCTCGGTTTTGCCTTTCTCACGCGCTTTTCGTGTTTAAGGACTGGTCTGTGCTCATCTCGCACTTTTCCGTGCTTAGGGACTTTTAGATGTGCTTGTCTCGTGCATTTTTCGCTTAAAGACTTTTTTAGATGTGCCCGTCTTGCGCATTTTTCTCTTAGGGACTTTTTTAGATGTGCCCGTCTTGCGCATTTTTCACTTAAGGACTTTTATAGATGTGCCCGTCTCGTGCATTTTTTGCTTAAGGACTTTTATAGATATGCCTGTCTCGCTCATTTTTCACTTAGGGACTTTCGTTTGCTCATCTCTCGCATTTTTCGCTTAAGGACTTTTTTGTTTGCCCGTCTCGCGCATTTTTCGCTTAAGGACTTTTTTGTTTGCCCGTCTCGCGCATTTTTCGCTAAAGGACTTTTTTGTTTGTCCGTCTCGCGCATTTTTCGCTTAGGGACTTTTGTTTGCCCGTCTCGCGCATTTTTCGCTTAGGGACTTTTTTGTTTACCAGTCTCGCGCATTTTTCGCTTAGTGGCTTTTGTTTGCCAGTTGTTGCTCATTTCAATTCCTGTAACACATAATCTATCTCACACATTGCATTAGAGAATTATAGGAAATGATGGGCTGTCTTTTATTAATGAATCAGATAAAACAACATCTGTAAAGTAACGGAGCAATAGATGGAAAAGTGAAGATAAGAATAACCATAATCAAAAAAGAAGTACAACGTTTACTGCCAGTATGGTTTAAGATGGTTGGCATTCCAAGTCTTTGATATCTTCTTTCCTTGCAAGGTCTCTAAGGTACATGTGCTAGGTCCGATCATTCTTCTGATTCTGTATGGTCCTTCTCAATTAACCCGAAGTTTTCCATCTTCCTTATGGGCGTTTGTAATTGCCGACTTTCTCAATACCAAGTCTCCTTCTTGCAACTCTCTGTTTTTAACTCGTGCATTGTAATAAGTAGCTACCCTCTGTTGGTAAGCAACCACTCTCATTTTTGCTTTGTCTCTCAACTCATCTATCAGGTCTAGATTCTCCCTTAGTCCCTGAGAATTGAGCTCCTCGATGTAGGGGACCAACCGGGGTGACTCAGCTCCAACTTCTACTGGGATGAGGGCTTCATTCCAATACACCAAATTGAACGGTGTTTCCCTTGTTGATACCTTGCTTGTCGTTCTGTAAGCCCATAGGACGCTCGGGAGCTCGTCTACCCACGCTCCATTTGCTTTGTCCAATTCGGTCTTCAACCCATGCAGTATAGTTCGATTACTGACCTCTGCCTGCCCATTAGCCTGCGGGTAAGACACAGAAGATATTCTTAGAAGAATGTTCAGGCCTTTACAAAAATCCCGGAAAGCATCACAGTCGAACTGCTTCCCATGGTCTGCATTTATCACAAGGGGGATCCCAAATCGGCAAATTATGTCCTTCCACACCATTGCTTCCACCATCTTCTCAGAAATTGTAGCCAAAGGTTCGGCCTCTATCCACTTCGTGAAGTAATTTGTAGCCACGAGTAAGTATTTCTGTTGTCCTGAGCCTAGTGGAAAAGGTCCCAGGATATCTAGTCCCCATTGTGCGAATGGAGTTGGCTGGAGAGTGTTCTGAAGGGCCGAAACAGGCGCGGTTGTTATTGGAGCGAATTTCTGACACTTTTCGTATCTTCTTACTTTGTCTGTGGCATCCTTCCTCAGTGTAGGCCAATAAAACCCGGCGCGCAGTATTTTCGAGGCTAAGGCACGAGCCCCTAAGTGTTCACCGCATATTCCCTCATGAACTTCAGTTAAGGTGTACTTAGCCTATTGGGGCCCTAGGCATTTCAGCAAGGGCATTGTGAAGCTTCGCTTATAGAGTTCTCCATTTAATACGGTAAACCTGACACTTTTCAATTTCAACCTTCGAGCCTTGTCACTGTTAGCTGGGAGTGTGTTCCCCAATATATAGTCTTTGATCAGGACTCTCCAATCATCTCCGATCTCGATATCGCAGACACCTTCTTCTTCGATACTTGGCTTAGCGAGGGATTCCACATTGACGATACCTCCTTTAACCCCTCTAGAAGAAGCCAATTTTGAAAGAGCGTCTACGTGGTTGTTCTCTGTTCGATTTATCTAAGTCAGCTGGAAGTGCTGAAACGACTGTGCCAACAATTGTACCTTCTGCAGATAGGGGACTAAGGCGGGTTCTCGTGCTTCATACTCACCCGAGAACTGGTTTACCACCAATTGTGAATCGCTATGGGCCACTAAGTTGCTGACTCCTAGTTTCTCAACAAGTTTCATCCCAGCTATCAAGGCTTCGTACTCGGCTGTATTGTTCGAACTTGGGAAATCGAAACGTAGTGAATACTCATAGGTTTCCCCGTCATGCGATATTAGCACAATTCCGGCTCCACTGCCATCTATGTTACAAGCTCCATCAACAAACAATTTCCACCAGACTAACTCTGTTTCCTCTTGAAACTCTCGACCAGTGCATTCTACAATGAAATCTACCAATGCCTGTCCTTTTATTGCTTGACGAGGCTGGAAGTGAATGTCATATTCACTCAATTCGATAGCCCATTTAATTAGACACCCAGAGCGTTCTGGTTTCTGTAGTATTTGCCTCAAGGGCTGATCCGTTAAGATAGTCACCGAGTGAACTTGGAAGTAAGGCCGCAACTTTCGAGTTGCCATCAACAGGGATAAAGCTATTCTTTCAACTAAGGGATACCTTGCCTCGGCATCTAGTAGGACTTTGCTTACATAATAGATCGGGCAATCCCTGTCCCCTTCTTTCCTTAGTAGGACTGCACTTACAGCTTTTTCTCCGACACCGAGGTACATGAGGAGTTGGTCTCCGGGCTGTGGCCGAGATAATAGAGGCAACTCTTTCAGGTAGTCTTTTAACCTTTCAAAGGCATCGTTGCACTCTTCCGTCCATTTGAAGTTCTTTCCTGCCTTTATCGCCTTGAAAAATGGTAGACTTCTTTCAGCTGATTTGGACAAGAAACGACTCAGGGCTGTTATCCTCCCTGTCAGCCTTTGAACTTCTCTTACAGTATTGGGTGGCCTCATGTCCAAAATAGCTTGAACTTTCTCGGGATTAGCCTCTATCCCTCGATTAGTAATCATGAATCCCAAGAACTTTCCGGATCTCACCCCAAATGAGCATTTATTGGGATTCAACTTCATCTTCTACTGTCGCAGCACATTAAATACCTTAGTCATTTTCTCAGCATGTGATTCTCCCTGTCAGCTTTTGATGATCATATCATCAACATAAGCTTCCATGGTGTTGCCCGACAAGTCTTGGAACACCTTATTTACCATGCGCTGATAGGTAGCCCCCGCGTTTTTCAAACTGAATGGCATTACTCGATAGCAATATGTCCCACTATCGGTAATGAACGAAGTCTTTTCCTCATCATCTGGATGCATCATGATTTGGTGGTACCCCAAAAAGGCATCTAAGAAACTAAGCAATTCATACCCACAAGTTTCATCTACTAACTTGTCTATTCAGGGTAGTGGATATGAATCCTTAGGGCAAGCTTTGTTCAGATCCGTGAAGTCCACACACATTCTCCATTTCTCGTTGGCTTTCTTCACCATCACAACGTTAGCCAACCACTCTGGATAATTAACTTCTCTAATGAATTTTGCCTGTAACAACTTCGAAATTTCTTCGTTTATTGCATGTTGCCTCTCTGGAGCAAAATTCCTCTTCTTTTGCTTTATCGGCCTTGCCCCCGAGACTACGTTCAACCGATGACAAACAACTTCCGGATTAATTCCAGGCATATCGGCTGGGGTCCATGCGAACACATCACTATTCTCTTTTAGGCATCGGATTATTTCTCCTTTCACTTCTTCAGGAAGCTGGCTCCCCACATATACTATTCTTTCTCCATCTTTTTCGTCCAACCGAATTGCCTCCATCTCCTCATCAGGTTTTGGCTTAGGTTTTTCTTCAATTGTAAGGGTTTCCTTCCTCTAAATCCCCTTACATGTGGTGAATGCGACATTACACGTCCTGGCTTTCCTTTGATCTCCCCTCACTTGTCCAACACCGTGAGGAGTTGGAAACTTCATTAACAAATAGCAGGGATGCACCACCGCTCTCATGTCATTTAACAATGGCCGCCCCAAGATCATATTGTAAGCCACAGATGTTGATCTCACCACCATAAACAACGCTTGTCGGATGACATCTTTTGGGCTCTCCCTCAATGTAACAGGTAGCTGAATGGCGCCTACTACTTTTACCTTCTCTTCAGAGAAACTATATAAGGGTGTAGTTACTGGCTTCAACCTATCCTTCGTGATATTCATCCTTTCAAAGTAGTTCCAGTAGATTAAGTTCACTGAACTCCCATTGTCGACCAAGATTCGACTCACTGGGTGCTTTGCTACCACGGCTGTAATTACCATCGAGTCATCATGAGGAACCACTACATCTCCTCTATTGGCTGGTGTAAAAGTAATGGGTTCCTCATCTTGTTTTTCCTCCATTACTGAGTTGATTTGATGGGCCTGTTGAGCGTAAGATTTTCGAGATGAGGAAGAAGTACCAGCTAATGATTCACCTCTAGATATTACGTTAATAGCTGGCCCTGTGGGTTCATTATCTTCCTCTCGATTCCTTCCTTCTGTTCTTCTGTCATTATCTCTCCTGTCACCTTCATTTTGTCTCACAAGTCCCCTATTTTCACCTCTTCTGTCTCTAAATTGATTTCCTCTGTTCCGAGTAGGATAGTTGTTTCTGTCACCTCTCCACACGAAACGGTTTATTTTTCCCTCTCGCGCTAGCTTTTCTAGCTGATTCATCAACTCCCTACACTTATCGGTCGTGTGCCTATGCGCTGAGTGGTAATCGCAGTACGACCTTAAATCAAGGCCCAAATTCCCTGACGCCTTTTTTGGAGTCTATATAAGCCTTGATCCTTCAATAGCTGCTAACACTGAAGCCCGAGATTCAGTGAGTGGGGTATAGGAATTGTATTTTAGTGCGGGAGCTTTCTCAAACTTTCATGGTTGGCTAGAAGATGCTTCAGTGACCTCTTTTCCTCGTTTCCTCCCATCCTTGGATTCTCTTATCACCACCATTTTCATTACTTTTTCCTGGGTTACGTACTTATGTGCACGGGAAAGCAGATCTGAGATGGTAGTTGGCTGTTCTAGCGACAGGGATTCTTGCAATTTCTCAGACCTTGTCCCATGTAACATGGCTGCCACGGCTATACCGACTTGCAGATCTCGCACGTCTAAAGTAGCATCTCTAAACCGATCCACATAATTCTTCAATTACTCCTTAGTTCCCTGCTTAATAGTGAGCAAATAGGTCGGTTCCTTCCTTCTCTGACTATTCACCGCAAACGCCTTGAGAAACTCACTTCGCAGCTGGTCAAAAGAGACAATAGACCCTTCAGTCAGGTTATTGAACCATTTCATCGCATGTCCGGATAAAGTTAAGGAAAAGGCCCTACACATTATTTCGTCTTCCCATCCATGTAGCAACATTAGGGCCTCATAGTTTTGCATATGGTCGTAGGGGTCCATCTTTCCAATGTATGTGGCCATCTGCGACATTTTGAACTTTGGGGGTAGAGGTTTTTGCATGATGGTCGTGCAAAACGGTACTCTTCTTCTCCGGCTCTCTTCTGCAGACACTAATTTTTTCTCTTCTAGTACTTGTTCTATTATCTTCTTCATATCCACAGGGGGAGCGAGTTGATTCCCGGCATGAGACGAATCGAGCAAGTCTTCAACAACTATTTCCTTACCCCTTCCTTGAGGTGCATCTGTTCGTGCCATTTGTGTACACCAAGTGGGATCAAACTCCGACCCGGCTCCCTAAGTGCTTTGGCTGTCGTCACCATTCTTTCCAGCACCTCCGATACCTTGTTTTGCGTTGGTACCAGCAAATTTTGACAAGTCACGGTGGTGGGCGAAAGACCCTGCCGCTTGGTCGACACCCTATCGCTCAGGTACCTGTCGCTCGACACCAGACGCCTGTCGCGTGACCCCTGTTGCAAGGTCTAGGCCTGCCACTTCCTCAGTCTCTCGCAGGTTACCTGCGACAAGCCTCCTGCTTCCCTGCCTTGTCGCACCCTGATGAATGTCATGCTCTTGCACATAGGGAACCTCTTGCCGACGAGAGGGGTCTGCCGCTGTCATGTCCTCCTGTCGCCCAAACACCTGCGACAGGACGCGTCTACTTGTTCCTCCTACCAAGTTCTGCATGGCAAGCGGCAGATCCAATGTCGGGAGAACTCTTGGGAACAGATCCACCATGGCTCGCAACGCATGGGTAGTTTCTTCACTCTGTCGCCTCAAAGCCTCGAATTCTGCTGCCGAAGAGCCTTGAATTCTGCCACCGACACAGTAATTCTTTCTTCTTCCCTGTTCAACTGGTTCGTCTGGCGAATCTGCTGTTCAAGGGAGCTCACAGAGTTTTCCTCACTTTCGGCCCTTACGTTTGTCGATCTTGTTCTCACCATCTTAGAAAATCTTGATTGGCTTTTTATACGTTTTACCACAGACGGCGCCAATTGTTATTGCACAAAACAACAATAAAGGTATACTGGTGTCGATGTTCGTACTTAGTCTCCACGTGTCTCCAAGAAGCTTCTGTAAAACAAGAAAAGTCAGAGAGACGCAGCGGTGGTTCCCTGCGTAGACACTCCGATGCTTAAGTCAGCAGAAAGTTCTTCAGTGTTGGGAAACGTCAAAGCCAGTAGTCAAAAATTAGAGAATAAAATTGTACCTGGGGGCCTATTTATAGGCCAATATTCTAGGTTAATTGCTTGAAGATAAGTCCATCATCTTGCTGAGAGTTTGCGTCCCAATATAACACAAGTTCCTCGAAAACCGGGAGCATTCGGAGCCTGTCACCGGCGAGAGATTCATACCACGTGGCACATTGTGGCGTGAGGGATCTGTCGCTAGCGAGGGCCGAAATATGTGCCATGTGTCGCCTTATGACTGTAGGCGACGGACTGCGAGTTTCTCGCCAAGCGATAGGTGTAATGCGCATCATGTGTCGCGTTATGATTGCAGGTGATAGACTGTGAGTCTGTCGCCTAGCGACAGGTGTGATGACACACTTTTCCTCTGTCGCCGAAGGACACGTGGACTAGTAGTCTGTCGCCCAACGACAGGTGTGATGACGCACTTTGCCTCTGTCGCCAAAGGCCACGTTGACCAGTAAGGCTTTGCCATGTGGTGACCTCTGACGCTTTTGGGCCTGGCCCAACACGGGTAGACTTTGTCATATCAACTGTAAACTTTTTCGAGTAGGTATTATTATAACTATTTTTCAGTTTGTTTGGATGACAAGTATTTTTGGTTTGAATTAAAAATAAATATTTATTAAATTATATTTACCATTAATAATAAATACTTATAAAATTAATAAATTATTTAAATGGAATTTATATTGATGTATAATTTGAAATAAAAATTTAATTTCTAATGATTTAAAATCAATAATTCATATTTTTTAACATATTAAAATATAAAAAAACAAAACTTAAATATAATGAGTATTTATACCATTCAATAAATATATTAAACTTAAATTATATTAAATACTAAATACGTTCACATAATAGTTAATTGAGTTCATGATTAGATTCATGAATGGTTAAGTTCATGTTAAGTTAGATTCATACAATTTAGGGTCCATTTGGTTTTTTTATTTCATTTTCTAAAAAATATTTTGCACATCGTAGATGTTTGGTTTCTTGAAAATAAAGGTGGCTAACATAGCATGAGCTTTAGTCAATGGAAAATGAGTTAAAATTTTAGGAAAATTTCCAAACCTAAAACACACTGGCTTCATGTCAAAACAAAATTGCAATTGCAAACGAACCTAATCCTCCGTTGCACCTGCACATGCCAACATCGCTGATTCTCCTACCAACATCCTCCACAAATCCCATCTTTTTGCAACCTCCTCTATTTCCCTTACCTATCAATCCCTTTACCCCAACTCCTTTGATCCAAACTCGATTCCTTGTTGCACATTCACTTGCCGGCAACATCACTGGTACCGCTGATTCTCCTGTCAACATCCTCCACAAATCCCATCTTGTTGTAATCTCCTATAACCCTTACTGATCGATCCCTTTGGTCCAACTCCTTTGACCCTTACCCGACTATAGCTACCTCTACCCTCTGACCCTCTTATAGCTACTCCACCTCTTCCTCCTCCTAATCTTCGCCGTTGTCAAGGTAATCTCTGCTCCTTCTGCCTATAAGTTGTTGGAAGTGATGTTTAGTTGATGCTTTCATGGCTTGGCAATAGGTGTCATGTTTCATTGGGATTTTATATCTGCGGCTCTGTCTGTTTTATATGGTTTTGCTTGGTCTCTTTTATAGGAAGTTTTGTTGTTATCCATGTTTTACTAACATGCTTTATTGTGTTGTTTGTCAACTATTTACCATGAGATTTTGGTGTTAAGACCTTTGTTTATTGGGGATTTATTGAGGTTGGCTAGGAGGATTGTTTTGTATGGTTTGTTGATATGTGATGTTTACAGTTGATTAGGTTGGTTATGTTACAGTGTGAGCTAAGGAGGTTTATTGCCTCATATGCTGCTACTAATTCAACGAGTGCTTGTTCTTGTGGCTTTGAGTTTTTCTTTTTTTCTGTGTTGGATGTACAAGGGCAATGTATTGGGTGAAGAGATTTCTGAGATGCTACAAACTATTATATAATTAAATGTAAACACTGTCAATTCTATTAATATATGATAAAGATCTGTTTAAAAAAAAATGTTCTTTTCACTATTATTATTATTGTTGTTGTTATTGATTTAGAAATATTATTAGTAGTTAAGTATGTGAATAACACTATTTTAATAGAAATGTAGATTTTATAGAAAACAACTAAACAATAGAAATTATTTTTCAGCATATCAACCAAACAACAAAAAATATCAAGCAAAGTGCTTGATGAATAGGGCTTATAACAAAGTGCCTTCAGTAGTGAAAGGCTTATGGTAGTTCCTATTAAGGCTTACAGTAGAGTGTCTGATGAACAAGTCTTATAACAAAGTGCCTTCATTGGTGAAGGGCTTTTGTTAATGCTTGGTTAGCAGGGCTTGTGAGAGTGCTTGGCAAGTAAGGCTTATAGCAGAGTGCTTGATGAACATGACTTATAAAAAGTGCTTTCCTAAGTGAAAAGCTTATGATGGTAGAATACTCTTATTGGCCAGGGACTTTTTAATAATAGAGTACCTTCTGGCGAGAAGCTTTTACTGATAGAGTTCCCTCATTGGTGAAGGGCTTTTGAGCGTTTAGCATTCTTTGGCATAATTCACCGAGCAAGCGATACCCCATGTAATTATAACAAGTAGGTAGGATAAATAATCAAATCAATAACAATATCAATTTAGATAACTTATTACTTGTGTTGCCTCTATGTAAGGATGATGTATAGAGATATGCAATTGTCTGAGTTGCCCTTAAGTGAGGTTGGGCCTTTGAAGTTGCCTTATTAGCTTTTATGTGTAATAGGGCTTCCTTAACAATGCTTGCTTTTCCCCTTAAGCCTTACATCTTCTAGCATACTCTTTAGGACAGTCGTGGTTAGAGTTTTGTTTCAAGCATTGGGCATTTTGACTAGCAATATTAGCAACTCTGTTATAATCCTTTTACCTCATTTTGCCAGCTGGTTAGCTTTCACTAGGTAGGCAACTAAAAGAGATCTTGTGGGTTTCTTGAGATGGTTTTGCTCACCCATGTTCATTGTATAATATCCAAGTGTTTCTCCATATTTTTGCTTCACAAAGGAAACTAGTCACAAATTCCTTTTTTAGCTTATTAAAATCGTTTATTTAGTTGGGCTCGAAGGAGTGAAACCATGTTTGAGCATGTTCTCTAAGGGTTATTGGAAACATGCTACACTTGATTGCATCTGATATGTTTTGAAGATTTAAGTAGGATTTGATGTGGTTTAAGTACTCAATTGGGTCTTCTATATCATTTACATTTCTTTTGAAAATTTTAAACTAGGTAAGGCTTTTCTCGAGGGACAATTGTTGAGAAAGGCTCATGCTTGCCCTTTGCCCAACACTATTGGGCTCCTTTGACTTTATTTAAGGCTAAATTGTTACTTTAGTGCCGTAAATTTTGTTACCACCTCAAGGAACTTCATCCTAGCAGAATGGTTAGTTTGGTCTTTAAGGCGAGTAGGGAGTTGGCTTGTTCCTTGGGTTTGTTGTGTGTGGTAGGCATGAATTTAGTTAGCCTTTTGCGTTTGGTGCTTTTGGTGTTGTGACTTTCTAGCTAAGGACATAGGCGGTTCCTTAATAAGGCAAGTAGATACGCATTGGGCCATCATAGGGCATCACCCATTTGTTGTTTTGTGACATAGTCTCATGCCTTTACCATGCGTTGAAGATTTGGGATTTACCAACTAGCTACTAATATTTAGCAACATGTAAGTCAACCACAGGTCAATAAGCCTGTGGTAGTGTTGGTCTTCAATATGGGTGGATCAAGTGATAGTTTGCTACTAAGGTGGGAGTGAAGCAAATATTGTAAGGATCTTTGGCTAGCAAAAATTTTTTTTTTAAATAACTTTACCATGAAAGATATGGGTGTTGCTGATGTGATTTTGGGTATAATGATTCATAGAATATATAATAAATTGATCTTATCCCAATCACATTATGTTAAGAAAATTCTCAAAAGATTCAATCATTTGGATTGGGCAATGGTTGCAACACTTTATTATCTTAATTTGAAATTAACTTCAAATGAGGAAATGTCGATTGCACAACTTGAATATGCATAAGTTATAGGTTGTTAGATGTTTGCTATGACATGCACAAGATCGGATATAGCTTTTGTAGTTGGCAAGCTTGGTAGATATGCGAGCAACCCAAGTAACTTGCATTAGAATGCCACTTATAAAGTATTCAAATACTTGAAGAAAACCATTGACTATGGCATTGTTTATAGGGGTAAACCTTCAATTTTAGAAGGATACATCGATACAAGTTGGATTACCAACATAGAGGATTATTCATCCATAAGTAGGTAGATATTCATGTTTAGTGGGGGCACAATTTCTTAGGGATCTAAGAAACAAACATGCATCACAGATTCTAATATGGCTTCAAAATTTATGGCATTAGCTTTGGCAAGTAAAGAAGCTGAATGGTTGAGAAACTTGCTTTATGAGATTTCTTTTATGGCCAAAACCAATGTCACCTATTTCAATTCGATGTTATAGCGAAGCAACACTATTAAAGGTTTATAGCGAAGTTTACAATGGAAAGTCTAGGTATATTGGTGTGAGAACCATATATTCAGGTACTGTTACACATGTAAGGATGCTCATCACTGTTCATTCCTGTGTATTTTGCAGGTACGAGCTAGTACTGTAAGGTAGGCCCCACAAGCTCTACAGTGCCCGGAGGGATAGGAGACCAGACAGATAATATTCAGAGAGTCTAATAAGCCTACGATAAGAATTTCAAGCTTAAAATCCCTCATTAGATTAGTTTTTAGAAGTATGAAAACAAATTGGAAAATGACAATTAAGTACATAGCCTGGCGGCATTTTCATAAATTGTGCCCAATCTAAAATGAATTTGGACCAAGTAAAAATAGCATGATATTCTACATGAAAATAAGTCCTGTGCTATGTTAATAGATAGATTGAATCGGTAGTTAAATAAAAAATTTATGCGATTTACCCGATAGGGGTATTTTTGTAATTTCACATTTACGGTAGGTCCAAACTCGAACCAAACCACCACCATTTATCAAAACATGTTTATTAATAATTTTTTATGATGGAATATGAATTTTTGAAGTGTAATTATATGGTTATAAAAATTACGAAAGCTTAAGGACATTTTTATTCGAAAATCTCATAAGTAAGGGCATTTTCGTTATTTTTCATATGTCTAGAAAACACTAAATAATTCCACCAGCTGCAGTTGGCACTATTCACCCATCTTCCTCTCTCATTCTCGTCAACCATAGCCAAACAAGAAAGAAAAAAGAAAGAAAAGAAAAGAAAATTTTCTACAAGACATTAACTACTCACTTTTGACCAAATTTTCTTCCACAAACATCTTCCACTCACTTTCCTCTCTTCACCTATACCCATAGCCTTTTGAATAAGTGGCAAAATCAAGAGAAAAAAAAACAACCCAGGGAATTCGGCGAAGAGAGGTATTTTCATGGTTTTAATTTCCTTTGATTTTAATGGTAGTTAATGAAGAATTTATGTGTTAAGCATGATTATAGTATTAGATTTAATTGAATTGACTTAAATCATGCTCAAGTACACTCCAAGGGTTTTGGCCATTGATGAAGAGTTAGGCTTCTATGCATTTTAAGGCATAAAAAGGATGATAAAAAGGAAATTAAGGTTTAAACTAGAAACAATAGTTAATTAATGGAAGAAAAACCATTAGTATGGCAAGATGCCATTTCGGTCAAGCAAAGGGGAAGGGGAATTGTGGCTGCATTTGATGAATTTAGGGTACTATTAGACTGTAGGAATTACAAGGAGTCTACCAATATGCTCGGATTTAAAATCCGACACAAAACAAAAAAGTTACGTTATGCTATCGGTAGAAATTATACTACAAAAATAATTGCAGTGTCTAAAGAAGCTGCATTTAGATATAAATAATAGCTTAAAAATAAGTATTTATTAAGCTAATAATTTTGATAGAATTATCTGCATTCTAGGAATAACGTATATCGAGTGGTGTATACAAAGAGATCAGATATGCTATACAGGTAAGGGATGCGTATGTAAGTTGTAGCGATATTTTGAGTATATAATTATTATGCATAAAAATTTATAATAATATTTTTGAAATGAAATGCATTGAAATCTGTGGAATTAAGGTTGTTTGCTGTATATGGAACTGTGTTTGAGTTGCGGGATGGCTAGAGTGTTAGCAGCTGATATGCTGCCAAAATTTTTTGGAATATTTTCTAAAAATATTAGAAAATATTTAATTATATATTTGATGATTTCCTAGCCTTGAAAATAAGGAATTTATTATTTTTCATAAAACATGAATATACTAAAAAATCTTATTTAAATATTCATGTTATCAATTTTAATGGAAGTGAGAATACAAAATATTCCTCTTACATGTATTATAGCATATGATATGGTTTATGAGATTAAAAGATAGAGAGTGAATATTTTATAAATTATTTTGCATAAATATTCATTTTATGATTTAACAAAATCATTTATGAATTGATTGAAGATTTACTAATTTAATTATTTCCATAAAGGTGAGATGATTATGAAAATATTATTTTGAGACTGTTAAGCCCCATATCATGCCGATATGTGATACGTAATACGTGATATGTGACATGTGATATGTATTCAGTCCCAATTGACATCTGAACAGTGTTCGACTACGGACTACCTTAGACTATGGCCATAGATCTGACATAATTATTATTGCCCTATTAGGTATTTTCCTTCTAGCATGATATATTCTTGGTGATGCCTTAGTCTCTACTTTTATGAGATATGAAATGATATGTGATATAAAAAATGCGTATAAATGAAAAAGTACATGAATCTGTTTTCGTATGAAAAGGAGAATAAACTCTAAACAGTTTTCCATACTACATGAAGTATTATACTGTTTATGACTTTTATAAGGATATATGAAATGAGATTAAATGAGAATTTTGATTTGTTTAAACTAATATTCTTTTTAAAGAATATATGAGTATTAGTTTATTTTATATAAATGCTTTATTTTATAAAAGCATTATTCTAAAGAGGGTATGAAATGAAATGGAAAATGATTGATCCCAACAATATATTTACTTCTTATAATCGCTTCTAGGTTCAGGGACAAGACAGGTATTTCAAAATACTTTCCTTACTCCATCTGGATCCCTAGCCGACTATAGTATCCTTCCTATATCGGTTCTTAGAGCACCTATAGGAAAATAAAGATTTTTATTACATATAGATTTCGAAATATCTAGTTTTACATACAATTCTTTCACTGAGCTGTGGTTTGCTCACCCATTTATTTTAACATCTACAGAGTACTTCCAGTGACTGCGTGATTTGCTATCGAGGATTGTTGGTTGCGCATTGAGTGCCCCAAGGTAGCGAGCTTATATCCTGGAGGTATAATCATTAATTTTATATGTTCAGACATATTTTTACAGTACTACTTCGTTATAACTTAAATAGGGGATATAAATAGTAAACAAATTTTAATATGTACATATTTTTATGAAAAGAGAAATAAATATTATTTACTAGTGTTTACTGTTAAGTGAAAATAGAAAATAAAGACATCACAGACAGCCCAACCATATAAAATGTGTGAAAAAACATGAAATAATGTAGATACGAGATGTGATAATTGGTCTAAAACATAGTTATGTTAGATAACTTATTCTAGATGAGGTGATCACCATAAATTTTGTTAAGTTAAGTGAAAACTTGGTGGATCCATTGACAAAATGACTTTTCAAGAGAAGTTGCATCTAAGACTTCTAAGGCAATAGGACTCAAGCCCATCAACTTAGTCACACATGATGGAACCTCAACTCAATGCTTAATTGACATTAAGTCTTGAGTTTTAATGAGTTCAAGTACATTATATGAATGTGGGTGCAAGAACTTATTTTAAATAATTATCCCCAAATGATACAGTGCTTGAAACCGTATAATAAAGGGAAAGGTTGAGTTTTACTCTTAATGAATCCAAATCACGTAAACATAGTGTTGGAATGCTTTTATGGTTGCATTCTTGATGGAGTTCACCTATTTGAGTTGAAGTGGTGCTACTTTTAGGAGCTAAGGGCTTGGCTCTTAAGCACTCATGAATAGATACAAGACACATAGCTAGTAAATGTGTCGACCTTTTGCTAAATGACTCTAACGAGTTTTTGAAGTCTTATGTGTAAGTTAGTGTATGATTAATCATATAGAACCATTGGTTTAAAGAACTATTCTACTATGTCGTTCTAATTAACTCAACAACACTTTTTCATTGAAGTGGATGTTTTAAATCAGGATTGATACTTTCATTTATGCTAAGGATTCCTTAAGTATTGGTTTTACTTTATTTTGAAAATGGTGGGGGACCATTAGATTATTTTCAATATAATTGGATCAATAATTGATTAAATATAAAGTTTAATCAGTTAAATTAAGAAACTAATGGTTTGGTAAGGTCTCGGGTTAAGAAAATTAAAATAAATTCAATTAAGTGAGCTTGAAAGGACAGTCAACTAACTATATAGGGTAGTATTGCCCTTGTGTATGAAATTTTTTGTAATAAATTTGCTCTAAGGCAATTGGATGCCTTTGGAAGGCAGTCAAATGCCTTAGAGGGATAGTCAAATGCCTTCGAGGGCAATCAACTGCCCATAATGCAATCAAGCTTCTATATAAAGTTAATGTTAAGGTAGTCTTAAGAGGGTAGCAAACTACCCTACTTGGAAATTATGCACCGTTTTAAGAATACACTAGGGCATTCGACTACCATTTTCGAGCATCCGACTACTCAGTACAAAAATATATACAGCAGCTAGTTTCTTGCTTGAAGAATTGTAAACTCTTCCAAAAGATGTTCTTCCACTTATGAATGGTTAAGAAACATTATCATTTGTTTCCAAAAGTTGTGATTTTTTTAAATAATTTTGTTTGTTAAATCAAACAACGTAGTTGAAAAATCATATCACTTGATTAAAGGTCACATCACTTGGAATTAATCTCTACAAATAAAGATGTCAAATTCATACTTGAGACATACCAAGCATCATAAGAATTTTGATATTTTTTCTTCCCTCTCACTATCAAACTAGAGTTAAATCTCTTAAGCATTATTTGCCGCAGAAAATAATAACTAAAACAAGATACTTTTGTACTTGTTAAGGATATTTAGTGGTTTAATTTCACCGGTGCAAAGTGACTTTAAACAAGGGTTCTTTATATCTTGAGGATACTCAATAAACCCTTATTAAATACCGTAATTGGTGAGTGCAAAATAATCTTAAGAAAAGTAGCATCATAGTAATACACCTAGCAACCATTTCTACATTTGTTCGTGATTACTAAGGAGATCAAAGTTTAAGGTGATTCAAAGTACTCAAGCAAACTCAAAGTCATCTTCATATCCACCAAGAAAGTTTAACACCAAAGCAATATTTTGTTAAACAATTTGTAAAAAAGGCATTGAGTTGAGAAAATTTGCAAATTTTGGTGGTCATCTGAGACTGGATGCGGGCATCGTAGGTGGCAAATAATGGAGTTTTCTGAGGACTTTTTTTTTTGGATTTCATAGAATTTTTTGTTAAGGTGAAATGTTTTTTATTTTTAAGAAATGGAGAATAAATGAATGAAAAAAAATTGCAATAAAAAAATAATGATAAAAAACAATGCAGTTCAGCTATGCCTTTCCTTTTAAACACTCCCCCCCTTGATTCTGAAAATTAAAGACCTATATTAATGACTTTGTGTAATAACGTTGATCTCACAAAGCCAAAATCATGGTACAAAAAAGAATTAATTGTAATGCTGAAAGGTTAATAAAAATATTTATTTTATTTTATATTAGTATTAATTCATTAATTAGTATCAGATTATTTTATTACAATTAAGTGTTCGAAGTTACTTTTTATTTTAATATTTTAGTATTCATCAATTGTGGTTTATAATCTATTATAAGATTTAGTATTTATGTTTAAAATATTATTTAATTTTAACTACTTATTTTGATTTTATTATATTAATTACAATTTATTTTTACCCCTAAATAACTAAATTTTATATATAAAAAGTTTTTAAACTTTATAAGTAAAATTAAAATAATAATGCATATCTTGTTTATTTATTTTTTTAATTTTTTAAAATATTTGATTAAAATTATGTATAATCATCTTAAATCTGTTTATAAAATTTAAAAATTTTATTGAAAATATATTAAATAATAATTTATATATAATTTTTATCAATAAACATATTTAAATAAAAAAATCGTACATCACATCAATCATAAATTAGTTTATAAATATAACCGAGTTATATCTATATGTTATGGATTATCTTATCTTCGATTAATCACTCAGCTAAAACAGGAAGAGGAAAACACAAAAAAGTCAAAGCCGGAGGGGAGAGAAAGATAAGCTATGTCTATGTTGCTGCAAATTCTTTTTCCTCCTAGTTTGGCCGTCACTGCAGCATCTGTTTTCACTCTAATATCGTCGGCAATTCTGGGGGTTTTAGAAGCAGCAGGTATACACTTGAAGTATTCCAAATTCTTCAAAGTTGCCTCTCCAACAAGCGTTAAGATTCCCAGTAGAGTTGGGATGTTCTTTCTCTATTCGCCAGCCTTCCTCGCCGGCCTTGTTTCCTTCTGGCTTTTCCCTGACGGGGACCTTAGATTTCTTTTCCTCAAATCTGCTGTTACCATCCATTTCTTCAAGAGAATTTTTGAGGTAGCTCTCTCTTTCTCTCTTTGGTTATTTGCTACGAACCTTGTTAGGATCATGCTTTGTCCTTGAAATTGTGGTTGTTTATCATGTTAGATGTTACCTTACAGCTATTAATATATTAGATTGATTATTAATATGAGAATCATTATATTGGTTCTTGATATAAATGAATATCCTGTAAATGGGTACTTTGCATTATTCAATTCGATTAAATAAGATTAAGGTAATAGATAATTATTTCATACACCGTCGGTGGAATTTTTTTTACTTTATAAGTAGATCAAGATCATGACAAATGTTCTATTTGATTTATTTTTTATTTTTTAATATTTTTATAGGACACGTGTCACGATCTTAACACTGCTTGTGAAGTAAAAAAACTCCACTAGTGGTGTATATAATAATTATCCCATGGTGATAATCTGAGTTAGGGTAAAATTTTGGATTCTAATTTTAGAATACCTTACTATCCAATTATAAATAATAATTTTTAGATGTTATTTTATACAATTTTGTTTTTGAATTATTTATTACTAATATAATATTTAATTTAATAAATCATTAAGTACTTTAATTATGATTTTTAATATTAATTTATATTTAAGATTTAATTTAAATTTATTAGTTTAATTTTTTTAAACAATACGCATTTAAATAGATTTTAAAATTTAAATTTAAAAGTTAAATTTTTACTTAATAAGCAAATATTTAATGAATTCGAGTAGTTAACGAATATTTTATATTATATAAATAGAGTTTGAATAATAAAAATAAAAATATTTAAATCATTAATCGGATTCGAGAATGGATGCCTTATTCGTTACCATCTCCGTCAACGTTCTCTTATTCTCTTTTATCTCCTTTTCTTAATCTATTAAGAAGAAATTGTTGAACAATGGCAGGTGCTTTTCGTTCACAAATACAGTGGAGAGATGGCTCTTGACACAATGATAATCGTACTTCTAATTTATTTCACAGCCAGTTCAAGCATGATTTACTCACAACTTCTGACTCAAGGGCTCCCAGAGCCATCAATTGATCTGAAGTACCCTGGAATTGTGTTGTTTCTGGTAGGAATTAGTGGCAATTTCTATCACCATTACCTTCTCTCCAAGCTAAGAGCAAAGGGTGGCAAAGATTACAAGATCCCCAAAGGTGGTTTATTTGAGTTGGTGATTTGTCCTCACTATCTGTTTGAGATTCTAGGCTTCTTGGGAATTAGCTTGATTTCTCAGACATTGTACTCGTTTTCTGTCAGTCTAGGCATTGCTTTGTACTTGATGGGTAGGAGTTATGCCACTAGGAAATGGTACCTCTCTAAGTTTGAAGGCTTTCCTAAAGAGGTCATGGCACTTATTCCATATGTTTTCTAGATATGAATATTGAAGGCTATAGCCATACAAATTGTAACCAATTATGCATCTTATGGGAAGGAGACTTTAACTTTGTTTACAAAAGAAATCGCAAGAAAATTACTCTCCTATTATGCACTTCCATCTTCGGTTGTTTTTTTTAATCGAGACTCTAAAACATGCTTTTTGACTGTATATGTGGTGAGACTCGAATCATATGAGAAGAAAAATGACAATTGTCTTGCACAAAAGAGCTTGCACTCAATTTGTAGTATTATAGAGTTTTTCTTCTCTCTTGTTCTCCGAACCATTCATTTTTTCTTTTAATTTCAAATCATAACCATCAAAATTTCTTTAATATTCTCAACAATCCAAAAAAAAAAAAAATCTCTGTCTTTGCTTTCTTTCAGACAAGTCACAAACTCAAAATTCACCTTAACAAAAGAAGGCCATGTTTCCTTTTTTATAACTTTTTTTTTTACCAACTGTCAAAAAATATAGTTTATATCTAATAAAAATTTAATCTGGTGAACACATCCCTTAGAAAAACTTAAAAAAAAACTTGATAAAAAATTAAATATATGCATACATCAACGATAATTATTCCATACATCATTGTTGAAGTTTTTTTACTCCATAAACAGAGTCAAGATTATGACACATGTCCTATTTTATTTATTTTTTATTTTTTTATAAAGTAGAACATGCGTTATAATCCTAATACCGCTTGTGGAGTAAAAAAATTTCACCGACGGTGTATGGATTAATTATCCATAAATAAAAATAGGATAATTATTTCATATACTGTCAGTGGAGTTTTTTTTGTGGATAATTGTTCCATACAACATCGGTAGAGTTTTTTTACTTCATAAATGAGGTTAAGATCGTGAGACATATCCTATAAAAATAATAAATAAATAATAAATAAATAAAATATTTTTATAAGATATGTGTCACAATCCTAACACTGTTTGTGGAGTAAAAAAATTCAACTAACGACGAATGTAATAATTATCCATAAAAATAATATGTAACAAAAACAAACTTACTCCCAAAACTTGTTAGATTTCAAAACCCCAACTCAAAACAAAACATTGGCCCAATATTTTCAAATTGTGGGATAAAGTTTAAGATAATTTCTAAATACACCCTAAGGAGTGCTAGATGCACCCTAAATAATATGTAACAAAAAAAAAATTAGGCCCAAAACTTGTTAGATTTCAAAACCCCAACTCAAAACAAAACATTGGCGCAAGATGTTCAAATTGTGGGATAAAGTTTAAGAGAATTTCTAAATACACCCTAAAGAGTGCTAGATGCATCGTAAATAAATGACATTTTTTGTTTGCAAAACTAACCTTTGACAACATTACCATTATACCCTCTCAATCACTCAGCACACCTTAAACTCTCTCCTCATCTTCTTCTTCTTTCTTTCACACATTCTAAACAATTAAAACTCATCCAAAAATCTAATTCATGGAGTATTTTGATGATGATTCAAACAAGAATTCATTTATAGATGAAGATGTAGATGAAATGTGTCAGATTCCTAAAGAGGTATGTTCTTATTAGTAAATTTTGGTAATTTTTTCCTCATTTTTCGGTTTAGGGTTAGATAAAATGAATTTCTATGCTCTCGGTAATGAATTAACAAGAGTTATAATATACTCCCAACAGTGAATTACCGAGAGTGCATTGTATCTCCCGACAATTCATTGCCGAGAGACATGATAGGTCTTGACCGAAACCCTTTAAATGGTCATGGTAGGCGGCTGCAGGGACCCTTCGCAGGGTCCTAGTAGATGCCATCCGAGACCTCAATATAAGGCTTGGTAGCCGAGTGCCGAGCCTTATAGTATGAGCTTGGTAATGTCTTACCGAGCGTTATATTAAAGACTTGGCAGTGTCCTATTGTGAGAACCCAAAATTCTCTATTCTGTCTACATCTATTGAAGGTGCTGAAATGGAATTAGTGAAGTTGGTCGAAGGCAAATTGATAAATTCTCAAGGGCTGATCACAATGAGTCAACTTTTGACTAAGTTGACTCAGAAAATAAATGAAATAAGTAAAAATTTAATGAAAAATTTTGACCTGGACAGATGTATTATGCAGTGGCATATTTTGGCAAATAAGTGGTTTTTATAATAGTATTTTGGACTTTTAGAGCCATATAAATTTAATAAAAATTAAAATAAAACTTCCCACCAATAAAATGTTGACAACACATGAATTTCTAGCATTTTCTTCAGCCTTCTCCGTCACCTCATTACTGCTGCATTTTTTTTGGTTCATATTTGGCTCCCGATTCTTCCATTTCTTCATGCCATCTTCACATATAGCCTTATGGAACTCCTCTTTTCTTCATCAATCCACTTAGATCCCTTTATAGAAATTATTGCTCACCTCCATAGCTTCCTAACTATCTAAAATCCTCAACCTAAAGCAGCCAAAACAGAGCTCCCCTGTTGCTGGAAGTAACGGTTCTGCACAGGTAATTTTCCAGCCTTATTTTCATGCACTTGTCTCTTTTTCGTGGTTGGTTTGGATGAATAAATTAAGTGTTTGATCATGATTTGGAATAAAAATAAATATAAATCAGGTTAGGATATTCAGCCTATGGTTTGAGGGCTGACTTTGAAGATGATGACGTGAATGGCTGAAAAATAAGGGCTGATTATAAAATAGATGGCAACCATGGTTTCTTGCAAAGATGCCTTTAGTTTTGTGGTTGAATATAATGAGTAAATGATGTGGGTGATTATTGTTTGAACTGAATACTTGGTAGAGCACTAGTTGAATTGTTCGGTTATGTGGTTTTATGGGGTTGAATATGGCTGTGCAAGGCTAAACAGAAAAACAAAACAAAAAACAATAAAATAAAATGCTGATGGTGTGAAGACATTTAATAGAGTAGCAAATAAGGCTGATTAGAATAGAAAATAAAGTTGAATAGAGTAGAAAAACAAAGGCTGAAACAGAATAGAAAATGAAAGTTGATCAGAAAATAAACACTGATGTTGGCGTGGAAGGAAGAAAAATAAAGGCTGATTGGTGCTGTAGGCGTGAGAAAATCTGACTCTTAAGTTAAATAATAAATGTAGTGATGAGATTAATTTACAATAACAGAAATGAAGACAGCTTGTACAGCCGGCCAAGGAAAAAAAATTAATTTATAACCATAAAAGCTTAATTAATCAAAACATAGAGTAAGACAATATGGGGCAGTCGGCGGTAGAAAAATGGAGGGAACAAATGCTGATTTTTATGCTTCGCTAGGTGAAAAACAATGGCTGTTGTGTAGTAATTATGGCTGAATGCACAACTAGTGGAATAATATGACTTAGTGTTGAAAAAGGCATACGGCCAAAAGGCAAAGATGCTAAAGATGACGAGATGAGGATATTAAATGATGTTAAAATGGAAATAGGGATTTAATGAAGAACAATTGGTGAAGATGATGGAGTGATTTTAGAAACTAATGGTAATAAAATTAATGTAAGAATTACAAAAGGATTATCCATGTAATTAAAACCTTAAAATGATAATTATAGAAATTTAAGAAGCATTCAGCCATAGGCTATTTAATGGAATTTTGGTGATTTTAATATTGAGCTAATAGAAAATAATAACATGGAAGATAAGAAATATAATCATGATTATAAATTTATGGAAAAAAAAAGTTTAGGAATTAGGGATGCTATTTGGTCAAGAAGGAAACGTGTAAGGTTGATGCTTGGAAATAAAAGAATAAGTATAGTGAATGAATAATATATATATATATATATATATATATATATATATATATGAGTAGAGATCCACTTACACATGTGTAAAACAAATTTGTTTTACATAGTTTTATATCTTCATATAGGATTAATATTTTTGCAAACCAACCGTTGGATTTAACAACTTACTCATATTTATAATGTATGTAAATTTTTGAATCAATCTGCTATTTCTATCATTTTAATCGAGAATAGTATTTTTTTCAATATATATCAATGGTTGAAATTTTATTTAACGAAATATATAGTTAGACATATTTGATTAATTTGAAATTTGGCATACATGATCTATGTGAATAGAATATAAAATTCAACGATCGGATTAAAAAATTATAAATCATATAAAAAGATATGAAAGTGTGTAAAACTAAATTTGTTTTACACATGTGTAAGTGGATCCCTCTTCTATATATATATATATATATATATATATATATATATATATATATATATATATTAGGGAAGTTGGAATTGAAGAATATTAAGCATGAGAGCTCAAAGAGGTTTCAGCCAAAATAAAAGGGTAAATGGGAATGACCAATTTTAAGGTAATAAGAGGGTAGGATTAAAATAGGAAAATAAATAGAGATTTTTTTAGGAAATGGAAAGGAGAAGAGGATGAGTATAATGAATTGGCCACAATTGACCAAATTGAATTTATGAGATTTTTATATTATTCTCTTAAGTGAAAATAGTGTAAAATGGAAGTTAGGAAAGTAAAGAAAATTCTATGGATATGAGCAATGAGTGTTAATTACTTGATGTTATTTGTGCAGCGAATAAGTTGGAGAACTAAGTGGATCGGTGGTATCATTGGATTTCATTTCGTACTGCAAATCGAGGTAAGGAATAGTATATAAAAGTAGTGTAGGAAATACTATGCTTGCATGTGGAAGAATTGGGTGATTTGAATTATTGAATTATGATTTTTGATAGGGTTTGTCATAACGTTTCCTAGGGCTATGACGCTAGACATTAAACAAATGGAGTCGCCACCAATCTTTTTTAACCTAGGTGTGATTGGCCACCTAAATGACTCTAAGGACTGGTCTACATTTTAAGTTTTAGGTTCGGGAGTTCGTTTACGTGTAGGGAAAGTTATAGCACCCCTACAATGCCCAATATTGGTACCATTTTAATCTTGTGTTATTTTAACTTAGTTTTAATTATGTGGTCTTTTAATTTTTGTTTAAATATTGAAAATTCTTTTAAAAATCCTCCATCATTCTGGATGAACTCTTAAAAGACCCTTCTCACCTCAAGAGTATTCAAGGGGTACCATTCGACTCCCGTGAAGAGGCTCTATCGTCGGAAGTATTTTAGAATTTTATTCCTTAATTTATTTTTTATTTAATTATTTTTATTACTTTTATTTATTTATCTTAAATATTATTTTTATATATATTATTTATTAATATATTTAGGATTTTGGTATTTATATTGAGAATATCTCCTAAATTTTCCATCATTCTAGATAAACTTAGAAGAACCCTCTCACCTAGGAATTCCTCAAGTGTTACTCATTCGCAATCACCTTAAGGATTCCATCATGGGAATTATTATTTTATTATTTATTAACTTTATTTATTATTTATTATTTTATCTTTATTAGAATATAAATTTTATTATTTATTATGTTTTTATCTTTATTTATTATTTGTTTATTTTGAAAATGCCTTCTAAGTCTTCCATCGTTCTGGATAAACTTAGAAGGACCTTCTCACCTAAGAATTCTTCAAGTGTTACTCATTCGCAATCGCCTTGAAGATTCCATCATTGGAATTAATTAATAATTTATTTATTATTTATTATTATCTTAAAAATTTTACTATTATGTTTATTATATATATTTTATAATTATGATTTTTTACATGTTATTCTTTTTTAATTATTTGGAGAATACAGTTTAACCTTCATTTTTTGAAAATACCTTTTAAATCTTCCATCATTCTGGATAGACTTAAAAGAATTCTCTTACCTAGGAATTCCTCGAGTGTTACTCATTCGTAATCGCCTCGAAGATTCCATCATCAGAAAGGTCTAGCTCATCCTCAACATTTATTATGTCATTATCTATTAATTAAACATCTATCTTAATAACTTTTATTTATTTATCTTTTTAATTATTTTTTTATTTTTTACTTTTACTCATTTATAGTTTGTTGTCTTATTTAATTAAATTTTAACTTTATTTATTTTTCCTATTTTTGTTATTTGTTATTCTTAATTTTTTTAAGTTTTAAACTCCTATATTTTATTATTTTAATTATCTTTATTATGAGAAAAGCAACCTTTTTTTTTTGAACAATATGAGAAAAACAACTTAAAGTATCAAATTCAATGATTAACCATTAATAACAAATACTAGACGTGGCATCATAAAAGTGCAGGAACAATACTTACCTTGTAATTGGATTGGCCAAAGTAAAATAGTTTGAGCTTTGTAGACTAATTACGTGATTTGCTCTTGGAATTGATGGCCGAAAAGCAACCCCTTTAACTCGATCCTAGCATTGCTTCGTCTGCCTTCCTTAGCTTGATTCCTCGTTCTTCCTTGTCGTCGCTGGTACTGCTGCCTTGTATATTTTTTTGTTATTTTCTCTCAAAATTGTTCTCCCCTTCAGTTATGGGGTTTAACCCCTTTTTATAGTCATAAATTTGTTAGAGTCCTAATACAACTCAACCTATTCTATTAATTATCTTTTATTTTTAATATTTTATCTATTTAATTTTTATGTTAATCCTAATCTAACTCTATCAACTTTAATATTAATCTAAATAATTATCCTAAAAAATCTAATTATCCTATCCTAAAATTAATTTTCTTTTCTTTTCTTAACTCTTCTCTTTTTTTTTTTTATCATCATTCCTAAATCCTATTTTAATTTTAATTTACTAATTAATGTTAATTCTAAAATCTAAAAAATTCTAACTTAATTGTAGCCTAATTCTAAATTAAAATACAATGTCACCCAATCCAATTAATTATTTTTACAAATTAAGATTCCGGACAAAATAAGGTGTCTACAGCTGCCCCTCTTTGCACATTTTCTGAAAATCAGGAATTATGCAAAGACAATTAGACAACTATTTTGTCCGAATTTTTATTTTTTCCTTTTTTTTTCTTTTTTACAAAATATTTACAATTTTTAAGACACATTTAGTTCCTCTCACCAGAGGATGTAAGACTTTGAAACATAACCTTGTGCTCCTCTCACCAGAGGTGTTGAAACTTTGAAACATAACCTTGTGCTCCTCTCACCAGAGGCATTGGAACTTCGAAACATAACTTTGTGCTCTTCTCACCAAAGGCATTAGAACTTCGAAAAATAACCTTGTGCTCCTCTCACCAGAGGCATTGGAACTTCGAAAAATAACCTTGTGTTCCTCTCACCAGAGGCATTGGAACTTCGAAAAATAACTTTGTGCTCCTCTCATCAGAGGCATTGGAACTTTGAAAAATAACTTTGTGCTCCTCTCACCAGAGGCATTGGAACTTTCGAAAATAACCTTGTACTCCTCTCACCAAAGGCATTGAAACTTTGAAAATAAAGAGCTCCTCTCAACAGAGGCATTGAGACTTTTGAAAATAAAGAGCTCCTTTCAACAGAGGCATTGAGACTTTTTGAAAATAAAGAGCTCCTCTCAACAGAGGCATTGAGACTTTTGAAAATAAAGAGCTCCTCTCAACAGAGGCATTGAGACTTTTAAAAATAAAGAACTCCTCTCAACAGAGGCATTGAGACTTTTGAAAATAAAGAGCTCCTCTCAACAGAGGCTTTGAAACTTTTTGAAAAATAAAGAGCTCCTCTCAACAGAGGCATTGAAACTTTTGAAAATAAAGAGCTCCTCTCAACAGAGGCATTGAGACTTTTGAAAATAAAGAGCTCCTCTCAACAGAGGCATTGAGACTTTTTGAAAATAAAGAGCTCCTCTCAACAGAGGCATTGAGACTTTTGAAAATAAAGAGCTCCTCTCAACAGAGGCATTGAGACTTTTGAAAATAAAGAGCTCCTCTCAACAGAGGCTTTGAAACTTTTTGAAAAATAAAGAGCTCCTCTCAACAGAGGCTTTGAGACTTTTGAAAATAAAGAGCTCCTCTCAACAGAGGCTTTGAAACTTTTTGAAAAATAAAGAGCTCCTCTCAACAGAGGCTTTGAGACTTTTGAAAATAAAGATTTCATTTCAGAATGCCAGTTTACATGGGTTTGACTGGGCTTAACTTTCATTTTGATGCCAACAATATTGGGCTTCATCATTCTTTAAGGTGCCAGCTAAACTGGACTCTGCTCTCATCTAAGGTTTTTTTCAAAAAAGTATTTTTCTCATCATCTTCTCATACCTCATCATTTTTTTCAAATTACCATCTCTTATATTTTCTCTTTTCCTCAAAATTTTAATCATTTAAAACTTCTTATCCTAATGTCTTAACAAATAGTTCAATGTCAAAATGCAATAGTGAAACGTCATGTATGTCATGAATATAATGAATGCCATGAATACCACAATGCTATGAATGTTATGCACATGTTAATGTCATGCCCCCTGAATTATTCCATGAATGTATGTAAATGCAGTCTCCATTGTGGTAACAAGATTCTCAAACTCATCTCATTTTTCTCAAGTCCACTCAATTCGTTGGATTCTTCTTATTTAAATCTTCTATCTTCACTTCTTATCCCATCTCTTATTGACTCTTGGTCCAATTATGCTCGAAGACTTGCCATTATGCTTTCAAGTTTATATTTTCATCATTTTTTATTGTTGTTTCTTTCTCTCTCTTAGTAATGCAAGATTTCTTAAAAGAATATATTTTTTTCAAAACTTTACCCAAAAAGGGTTACCAACATTTATTTATTTTCCTTCCAACTCGACCACCAATGTAATGCACTCAGACATCTTCTCAATTTATTATAGGGGTGGAATGAATTTAAAATAATCATGAAAGATATGAGTATTCATTCTTAGAAAAGGAATATGAAATCAAGAAAAATCAATGGGACAGTTTGGAATAGGGTTTTCAATATCCATTTAATAAACATTCTGACAATTTCAATCAAGTCAATCTAAAATTCTTTTCCAAAAGCCCACTCTTATTGATATGTTCTTTCATGTAGTGTCTGCCGATCTTACCATCGTATCAGAACTTTTTGATGCTGATATTTTCCTAAGTCGCCTTCTCAGATTTTCAACTTAGGTACCCCTTATTTGATTCAAACTGCCCTTTTTGAGTTTTCAATTTTGAATCCTCCTTTTTTCTTTTTATTTTTCTCTTTTTTCCTTTTTTTTCATATTTTTATTTTTTCTTTTTCTTTTCTTTTTTTCTCTTTTTTTCTTCATTTTCAACTTAATTGGCTTTGACAAACTTCAACCTTCAGTGCTCAATCCAAATTCATGCCCCTAATAGGCGTTCTTGATTTCGATCCAAGATATCTTATAAAGCTCATGGGTTTTTCCATTCAACTTGATCTACTTTCTTCAAAGGATCATTATCTCATTATACAAACATGTCCTCATTCAATACATGATTCTTCAATTTGAGCATTTACATTTGATCAAAATGGGCTTTTAAAGGTATGTAATGTAGGCTCAGGTGAGGATTTATGAAAGAAAAGGATAAAGTAGACCCAAAATGTGTTTCAAGGTTTATAAACCAAGGGATCACTTTTATCAAGTAAAACATTCAGGCATTTTGCCCCTTTTCAATTCACTCATTTCTCTTCTTGCTTTTTTTCTTTTTGAATTCAAACCCTTTTTCTTTTCTTCTTTTTTTTTTCACAAAACTGGGCTATTTCTTCTTCTCTTTTTTTTGCCCCTCGATTCATCATGAACACTTTCATTTGTGCCCCCAAAATTTCTTTATTTCATCTTCCTTGCCCCCAATGTGGAGGGTGATCCTTGGTGGATTATATTACAAAAATATAATAGGCTCAAAAAGGGTAATCAAAGGATAATTTTACTCATGCTTGAAGGATAGTGAAAGAAGGTCATTTATCATTTCAAATGTAAATACTCTCATTAAAAATTGTTTATTGAACAATGACAAACTTGTTGGAAGCTTCTGTGAGAGATTCACCTTTCTTGTACCATCTATCAAGTGCGGATGGTGAACAACCTTTCCTTCATTTTCTTGCTTTCACCACATTAGTAGACTAGTAATTCATCAACAGTAGTAGTTCTTTTAAAATTGAATCCCAGATTTATTGACATCATTATCATTATGTTCATTATTTGGATACTTGTGAATAAAAGGTAAAGGTGAGTATGTGGGAAATGGAAAATGAACAGAGAGAATGAGAAAATGACAGTGCATCACACTAGTCGCTTTATTAAAAAGGGAATAAATAAAAGTTAGCCCATACATAAAACTTTATCTTGTGCTTATGGGCTTAAGCACTTTCAAAAACTATCTTGCATTACTTAAAGAAAAGAAAGCAAAAACAAAACTAGAATTTATAAATCTTCAAAATCGCCAGGCTCGAACCCTTTATGCCTCCACAAAACTCATCCCTCATTGGTATGGTTAGGCAATGGGTTTGCATCCGTAGCCGATTCCCCTTTTGTTTCAAAATTCAACATGCCAGCTTTTATCAGTCCTTGCACTCTATACTTTAGCGCAATGCAATTCTCTAGAGAGTGACCCACGTTCCTGAAGTGATACTCGCATCGAGCATTCTCATCATACCATTTCGGATATGGAGGCTTGAGAGGTTCCGCATAGACGGGTGCGATGAGTTGTCCTTTGATCAATTTTGGATACAACTCAGTGTAGGTCATGGGGATTGGGTCAATGGGAGTCCTTTCTCTTTGCGGCCATGATCCTTTAAGATTGCCCTCATGTTTATTGAACTGCGTAGCTGACTGAGTAACTGGTGCAGGTGACTGAGGAATAGGTTGAACATTAACCTTGGGGTATGAATGGTAAGGATTCTGAGTAGGATAGTAAGGTTGTGGCATGTGATAAGGGTGTTGTGGGACATAGCCTCCATATTGCTTTCCATAGGCAACAGCATGGACTTCTTCTTCCCTCTTTTTGTTAGCTCCTCCTTTCTTCTCAATATTGTTGGGAGCTTCAATCTTTCCACTCTTGATTGCATTCTCAATTATCTCACCAGACAATACCATATCAGCAAAATTCTTAGTGGCATTACCGATCATCCTATCGTAATATAGAGCCTTCAAAGTATTAACGAACATAATGGTAAGCTCCTTCTCTGAAAGTGGAGGTTGCACCTCCGTAGCCATGTCACGCCACCTTTGGGCATATTGCTTGAAACTCTCATTAGTTCTCTTTTCCATGCTTTGGAGTGACAGACGATCAGGGGCCATATCAACAACATGTCGATATTGAGCCATAAATGCTCTTGCCAAGTCATTCCAAGTGGTGATTCGAGTTCCATCCAATTGATTATACCACTTCGTTGTAGACCCAGTAAGGCTTTCTTGAAAGATGTGAATAAGAAGTTTATCATCTTGAGCATAGGCAGCCATCTTTCGACAGTACATAATGAGATGAGACTTAGGGCAAGAAGTCCCATTGTATTTTTCAAACTTCGGGGCCTTAAATTTGGGTGGGATGATTAAATTAGACACCAAACACAACCCCATAGCATCCATGGGACCATATAGGTCTAAGCCTTCAATAGCTCGAAGTCTTTCCTCCAACATATCGATCTTTTGTTGTGACTTCGCCTCATCTTTCTCTTCTACTTGTTTGACTTTTATCTTTTCAATCTCCCTCAGGTCATCCAAGTTAGGTACTTCAATTGGATCAGTAAATTTTGTCCCTTGGGAAGGGAGAGTTTGTCCCTGAGCTGGGCCAAACATTTGAGGTATGGTCGTATAAGCAAATGGATATCCTCCTACTTGAGATGTTTGACTTGGATGAGGACCGAATCCAGGAGGGTATATGGGATCTTCCATGCTACATTGTTGGGCCCCTTCTTGGACAATAGCTTCTTCCATTACTCCTTTGCCCTTGCTCAAGTTCTTCAATAATTCAGTTATTTGAGCCAACTGCCCCTTCATTTCCTCTTGAGCCTTTTCCATCTTCTCAATTCGGACACTTTGCTCTTCTTCCATGATCCTAGCTTGATAACGAGTGTGATACGAATGGACTTTTGGTCGGGCTATCTTTGAACCTTTATTACCACAATTAGAGTTTATTATTTTTCGTGTGGTGATGCTTGAAAAAGTTTGAAATTACTTTGTTTGAAAACAATGATTGAAGATGAACAAAATGAGATGATGCTACATGTGTATGAATGGGATGGTATGGTAAAAAGTTGCCATGTAATAATAATGGATGATTGATGCATGAAAATGTTTTAGTGAAGAACACATGGTACCCTTTTTGTGTCTCATGTAGAAATCAAAATCAAACAAACTTGATCAAAAATGTGTCCTAAGTAATGGGTACTTTCTATAGCATGGGTTGATATGGCTCTATCTTACAGTTGGTCTTCCTAATTTCATTATATGCATGGCTTTAGATAAAAGGGCTAAAGGTTCCCAAATTGTTCCTTACTATCATCCACTCTGGACTAGTAAGACACCCTAATCCTCACCCATGACAGGTTACAAGCGAAAAAGGTTCAACTTGAGTGGGAGTATTTTGCTAGCCCATGCGGAGGTTATCACCTTACGAGAGCGGTAGGTACTCTACTCCCTCCTAGAAAGGACTGAGCTCGGGTCGAGAGCTTTATGCATGCAAATGCAAAGTGTGGTGTGTGAGAAGGAACTTCATCTTATTAATTTCCACAAAGCACTCAAGAAATCAACAAAAGAGCATCAAACAACATCAAAACTTTCCAAATTTAGACCACCAAACTTAGACTTAGTATAACACAAGATTAAATTATGGCTCGACTCTCTTAATTGTCCCCAGTGGAGTCGCCAAACTGTCATAACGTTTCCTAGGGCTAGGACGCTAGACATTAAACAAATGGAGTCGCCACCAATCTTTTTTAACCTAGGTGTGATTGGCCACCTAAATGACTCTAAGGACTGGTCTACATTTTAAGTTTTAGGTTCGGGAGTTCGTTTACGTGTAGGGAAGGTTATAGCACCCCTACAATGCCCAATATTGGTACCATTTTAATCTTGTGTTATTTTAACTTAGTCTTAATTATGTGGTCTTTTAATTTTTGTTTAAATATTGAAAATTCTTTTAAAAATCCTCCATCATTCTGGATGAACTCTTAAAAGACTCTTCTCACCTCAAGAGTATTCAAGGGGTACCATTCGACTCCCGTGAAGAGGCTCCATCGTCGGAAGTATTTTAGAATTTTATTCCTTAATTTATTTTTTATTTAATTATTTTTATTACTTTTATTTATTTATCTTAAATATTATTATTTATATATATATTATTTATTAATATATTTAGGATTTTGGTATTTATATTGAGAATATCTCCTAAATTTTCCATCATTTTAGATAAACTTAGAAGAACCCTCTCACTTAAGAATTCCTCAAGTGTTACTCATTCGCAATCACCTTAAGGATTCCATCATCGGAATTATTATTTTATTATTTATTATGTTTTTATCTTTATTTATTATTTGTTTATTTTGAAAATGCCTTCTAAGTCTTCCATCGTTTTGGATAAACTTAGAAGGACCTTCTCACCTAAGAATTCTTCAAGTGTTACTCATTCGCAATCGCCTTGAAGATTCCATCATCGGAATTAATTAATAATTTATTTATTATTTATTATTATCTTAAAAATTTTACTATTATGTTTATTATATATATTTTATAATTATGATTTTTTACGTGTTATTTTTTTTAATTATTTGGAGAATACAGTTTAACCTTCATTTTTTGAAAATACCTTTTAAATCTTCCATCATTCTGGATAGACTTAAAAGAATTCTCTTACCTAAGAATTCCTCGAGTGTTACTTATTCGTAATCGCCTCGAAGATTCCATCATCGGAAAGGTCTAGCTCATCCTCAACATTTATTATGCCATTATCTATTAATTAAACATCTATCTTAATAACTTTTATTTATTTATCTTTTTAATTATTTTTTTATTTTTTACTTTTACTCATTTATAGTTTGTTGTCTTATTTAATTAAATTTTAACTTTATTTATTTTTCCTATTTTTGTTATTTATTATTCGTGATTTTTTTAAGTTTTAAACTCCTATATTTTATTATTTTAATTATCTTTATTATGAGAAAAGCAACCTTTTTTTTTGAACAATATGAGAAAAGCAACTTAAAGTATCAAATTCAATAATTAACCATGAATAACAAATACTAGACGTGGCATCATAAAAGTGCAGGAACAATACTTACCTTGTAATTGGATTGGCCAAAGTAAAATAGTTTGAGCTTTGTAGACTAATTACGTGATTTGCTCTTGGAATTGATGGCCGAAAAGCAACCCCTTTAACTCGATCCTAGCATTGCTTCGTCTGCCTTCCTTAGCTTGATTCCTCGTTCTTCCTTGTCGTCGCTGGTACTGCTGCCTTGTATATTTTTTTGTTATTTTCTCTCAAAATTGTTCCCCCCCCCCCCCCCCCCTTCAGTTATGAGGTTTAACCCCTTTTTATAGTCATAAATTTGTTAGAGTCCTAATACAACTCAACCTATTCTATTAATTATCTTTTATTTTTAATATTTTATATATTTAATTTTTATGTTAATCCTAATCTAACTCTATCAACTTTAATATTAATCTAAATAATTATCCTAAAAAAATCTAATTATCCTATCCTAAAATTAATTTTATTTTCTTTTCTTTTCTTATCTCTTCTCTTTTTTTTTTATCATCATTCCTAAATCCTATTTTAATTTTAATTTACTAATTAATGTTAATTCTAAAATCTAAAAAATTCTAACTTAATTGTAGCCTAATTCTAAATTAAAATACAATGTCACCCAATCCAATTAATTATTTTTACAAATTAAGATTCTGGACAAAATAAGGTGTCTACAGGGTTAGGATAGAAAATCAAATCGAAAGGTTATCAAAATATTTAAAAAAATCTATCCTTAATTGCATCCATGCCCAATTTTCCATAAATTAATATTAAAGAAATTTATTTATGAGTTTAAAATATGTTTTAAGAAATATGGTTTTGCATAAGAATTATTTTAATTAATTCATAAGATTATTTTACGAAATAAGAGATATTTTATAGAGATTTATTTATAGTGAAAGAAATGTTTATTTGTTTATACGATTATGGATTTATTGAAGAAAGCTAATATGAAATTGATTTTACTATGATTTTTATTGATATATGAAAAATGATTATTATGAGATTGATCATTCCTTGATAATCATGCATATGAGCATTATATGACTAGGACTGGGAGACCTTGATCAAGTCCCCATTACCTTATTGACAGTGGCCATTGTTACGAGGTAGGAACGGTTTAGGGATGGATCCCGACCCCTTATGGGTACGCCTAATTCCTATACGAGATCCCTTATAGGATACGAGATTTGTGCATGAATCTCTTGGAGATTTATCTCCTTATTGATATATGATATATAATCGATGATGGATTGATTGTTTGATTTGATCTATACGAAGAGTATATGATTTGACTGAAAGGTTACGAGAAAAAGTGAATGAGTTTTAAAGCATATGATTTAATGAGACGAATACAGTTATTTTATTTTAATGATTTACTTGAATGAAATGAATTGCAAAAAAAAAAAGTATATGATTTTAACGGAAAAGTAACGAAAGATGAATGAGTTTTATATGCTAATGTTTGAATGATTTCACGAGTTTGATTTTATGAAAATAATTTTGATTATTGATTTTTAAACTGTATATAGTGGCATGGTACCACTCTTTTATATGCTTTTCCTTACTGGGATTTCCCCAAAGCTCACTCTCTTACTCACCATCCCAGATAATTCTTTCGTGCGCGTGGTTACAGACGTTACAAGGTAGTGGAAGAGATCACTAAAAGTTGATATGTTAGGATTACAGGTACATGTAGAATTTTATATTTATGTTCGGACTAATAAATGCACAACAGATGTGTTTGTAAATGGAATATAATCAATGTAGTGTTAAATTGAAAAATATACATGATCTAGTGGGATGTAAATTATATTGACTGATATAAATAGAATTATAAATATTATATTATGGTTTTGATATGATTTCTTACTTATTAATTATGGTTTAATAAATTTAATGATTTAAGGTTTTATTAGCAATGAGAATTATAGAATCGAACTTACATCGACACTGAATGCAAACAAATTGATATCAAACAATTGAATGAGAAAGATAGAAGAAAAAAGAAAAATTTGGTTCGAAATTTTTTAATTCCGGACGTTACACCTATTGAGCCTTATTTTAAAGCTAATAATTTATTTAATTATTTAGAATTTTGCTATTTATTTAATTATTTAGTTATTTGTTACGAAATAAAACTAATAATTTATTGAATATTTGTAGAATGATGGAAGATTAGTGGTTTACCAGCAAGAAGTAAAGTCTTCTCAATTTGATTGCACCAAGTCATTTACAACAAATAAGGTTTTTTTCAACTCGAGAAGAGTTAATCACATGGGCAAGGGAGATGGGCAGAAATGTAGGATTCATAATTGTGATTAGAGTATCTGAACCGGCAATTTTTTCAAGAAAACCGAGATTATGACTCTGTTGTGAACTAAGTGGAAGATTTAGAGAGTTGAAAAAAAGAAAGAAAAAATAGCCAAAGCAACTTGTAAGGGTGTTGGAACGAAGAAATGTGGCTATTCATTCGAGATACTGGGTGTAGAGGTGGCAAAAATTGATCTGACCCAAAAAACTAACTCGATTAACCCGAAACCAAATCCGACCGATCCGATTTGACAAAAAAGTCAACAACACAAATCCAATCCAATCTGATCCGAATCTGAATTGATCCGAAACCAAATTGAACCAAATTCACATTGATCCAAACCCGACCTGATCTGAACTCAAATTGATTCGAATCCAAATTCATCCGAATTTAGATTAACCCAAACCTGACCTGATCTGAACTCGAATTGATCCAAACCCAAATTGACCCGAACCTAAATTGATCCGAATCTAAATTAATCCAAAACCGAAAAGATTCAAACTTAAATTTAATATTATCAATAAATATTTAAATGTTAAAATTAATTATCAAAGTATTTTACTATAGTAAAAATATATTTTTTTTCAATAATATGAGTGTTATATTTTTTTAAATCTAGTTTTATATTATATTCATTTGAACCTAATGTATAATTATTTAATTGCTAATCTATAATAGAGTACAAAAGCTATATTACCTACACTTAATGTCTCCAATTATTCTATAAAAAAATCAAGAGAAATTAAAGAGATGTATAATAGTGTATTATGATATTTAGTAGAGATTATTAAATCACTTTAATTCATAAAGTTATTAATTATACTTTGATTCATAAAGTTATTAATTATTGTAGATAATAAAAATAAAATGAAAAAATGTAATTAATTTATGAATATTGATAAATATATTATTAAAAAACCATCATACAGATTATTAAATATTTTGATTATTTCAATCCTAATTTTGTTATAGGTCATGTAAGAAGAAATGAGTTTTGTAATTCTTAGAAATATGTTTTCAATTGATTTTCATACCAAACATATCACATAAAGATAACCAAGGCTTAATAAAAAAAACCTGTCCACTCAACCCGAATCCAAATCCGACCAACCCGAATTGACTAAAAAAGTCAACAACCCAAACCCGACCTAATTCGAACCCGAATTAATCCAAACCCATATTGATCCGAATTCAAATTAACCCAAACTCAACCTTATCCAAACCCGAAATAGACCAATTTTTCCTTGACCCAAACCCGACCTTATTTGAACCCGAAATGATCTGAACCCAAAATGATCCGATTTTTCCTTAACCCAAAATGATCCAATCCAAAATGACTCAACCCAAACCCGATCCGACTCACCCATTTGCCATCTTTAATTGGGTGTGAAATTAGAAAAGAATGATGAGTGATGAGTTTAAGTAGTAAGTGGGAATCACAATCATGCGCCTGTAAGACATTTTGAAGGTCATCCATTTGCCGCAAAATTATCAATTAAAGAGAAGGAAGTTGTGGCTGATATGACCAAGAACATGGTCAAACCACGAAATATTCTCATGACATTGAAAAACAAGAATGAGAAAAATGTAAATACTATGAAGACCATTTACAAATGCACGACAAACTTACAAATTGATTGAGAAAGCTAGTAGGTCATAAATGCAACAAATGATGAAATGGTTGAAGGAGTGTAAATATATTGAGTGGCATTGGAGAGATGAGTCAACCGATGTTGTGAAAGACTTGTTTTGGGCGCATACTACCTCGATAGATTTGTTGTATGCTTTCCCATATGTGTTGATTATGGATTGCACATATAAACTGAATAGATATCGGTTACCACTCCTCAAGATCGTTAGTGTCATATCAACGAATTTGACTTTTTTGGTTGCATTTGTGTACATAGAGGCCGAGTGTCAAGAGAACTGCATGTGAGCGTTGCAAAAGTTAGAAAGTTTAAGATAGGTGTGTTGCATCACCACTGTTATTGTCAGAGATTGAGATTTGGCACTGATGAATGTAGTTCAAGCAGTATTTCCTTCCACAACCAATCTGTTATGCAGATGGTACATATCGAAAAATGTGCTCGTGAACTGTAAAAAGTTATTAAGCGCAAGGAGAGGTGGGATGCATTCATGACATACCTTATACATTGGCCAAAGGTATCTTCTTTTGAAGATTTTTGCACCATTTGTCATAAATCTTATACATCAATGGTGAATGGATCATGGTCCTTCATTAACTCATAAATTTTAAAATTAAAAATGTTATGCATGATATGATTGAATAAAGGTGTATAAAAATTGTACATAATAATACATCAAATATAAATCCCAAATACAAACCTTTATTAATATAAGTACATATATACCGCAAACAATCTTAAAGTGTTCATAAATCAAGTGATTCATTAAGTCTCTGAGTTTGACCTAATCTTAGGTTGATCTTGGATGAGATTTTACAAATTTAAGTTGACTTGTGATGATAGATTGTTATTAAATAATTTATTTTAATTTTTAAAATATGTTTGAAATAATAAGATATTAATATAAAAGCATTTAAAATATTCTAATAGTAATTTAAATCTTAAATGGTCTTAGATTAGTAAGGTTTTAAACAAGTTTTTAGACTCATCAACATTTTTACACCTCAATTCCAAAACTTCGAGTTTTGTACTAACATATAACTTGAGCTTAATCATGCAAAAAATCACGATAAATATTTTTAATTTCTTAGACTCTATTTGGTTAATATTATTTTATATGTTAATTGTTATTTTTTTTTGGTTTTTACTATTTGTTAAAAAAATAAGAGTTTCCTTCCACTTTTTCACCAATCACTTTTTATTTTTTTAATAAGATCTACCAAGCCAACTTAAATAATTTTTGTCACATATGCAGCTTTTACCTTGATTTCTTTTTTTTTTGAAAATTACATCTTTAAATAAGTGCATTTGAAAATTGTAAAAGTACACATGAGACCATATATTTCTCCTTAATGCTTTTTATTTATCACTCTATAGCCAATGGTGCTAGCATAAAAATAGCAAAAATAAAGTAATGTTCTACACTGATCTTAGGCTCCGTTTGGTTTATTAAAAATTACTATTTATTATTCCTTATATTAATATTTTTAAAAATTTGAAGTAATATTATTATTTTAATAAATGCATATAAAATATTAAAAATATTTATACTATTAAAATAAATATATTTTATACTGAAAGTATTTATTATTAAATTCATAAAAAGTATTATTTATCTATATTTATTATTAAAATATTAACTTAAAAATATTTGTAAATAAAATATAAAAACATTATATCTTAAATTAAAATATTAATAAATTATTAAATATTAATTATTAAAATAATAAATATATTATTTATGAAATTAGTATTTGTTATTAAAATAATAATATAATATTATTTATTATTGAAATATTATAACTATCTAAGAGTAATATACAAAATAATATTTAAATTTAAAATTTTGAAAATTTTTAATCTTAATAATTTAATATATATACTATTTTTAATCTAATTAAATAAAAATATTTTTATTAATATAATAATATTTTATGTAAGATTAAATTAAATCAAAGTTTAAAAAATCATATTCAAGGTCTAACTTAAATAGAATTATACTCACGAGCTTAGTAAATAATCATAGACATAGATAGCTATTTTTCAAAAAATGTATTCCCCTTTTTAGAAGCGTAGCTATGTAAAACAATATCTAGAAAAATAGCTTAATTTTTCATTGACCAGTAAGTCATTTTCCGTAGACTAACTAATTTTTTGCCAACCAAATATTAGAAAATGCAAAAATTATTTTTCGAAAATCATTTTCTGTCAACCAAATAGGCCCTTAGGCTCAAGCCTAAAAGCACGTAAATATTTTTTTCATAAAAAAGTACAAAAAGAAAATAGGAAAATTTTATATTGAATTTAATCCCTCTTCAAGAAGGATAAGAATAGCTAGGCAAGCCTTTGTTGTAACATCATCAAAGCCTTTATCTCAATACTAGGATAAATTATATGAACCAATATATGATCTCATGCTAAGTTGTCAGTATGAATTTTCTTCTTCTACTCATTCTTATCTAAAAGAATGTATTCTTTAAAGCCATAAGTTTTCGAATTACTAATTTCCATGTCTTCTTTACTCTTCTCTTAACTTTGACCCTTCTTACATCGTTCATAACCTCTGCTTTTGTAGCTAGCACATCCACGGATCTACATCGTATGTATCTCAATTAATATAAACGACTTTCATTCATCTTATTTTCAATAAATGTCATTTCAACTTTTTTGCGAATATACTTATAAACCTGCTCAAGAGCTAGGCTACCCGCTCAAGCCCGAAGGCCTGCCTGAAATTTAGTCGGACTTGGACAAAAATATTTGATATAATAATCGGGCTTGGACAAAATTTAAGGCCCGTTTTAAAAATGGGCTCGGGCCTGGGCTTAGCCTTTCAAAGCCCAGGCCCGACCCGATATTAATATATTATATTATTTTATATTATTTTTATATATTTATTTAGCATAATATAATTTTATATGTATAAAAAACATTATTGATTAATAAACATGATTATAAATATTTAATATGAAAATTGACATATAAATTTTGACAAATTAAATTAAAATTTTAAAGAAATAAATAATTAAATAATTAAAATTTTAAAAAAATAAATAAAATTATATTTGAGAAGGCCGAGCTCGGGCTTATAACATAAAAATAAAAACGAGCTTGGACAAAAAATCTTGTCCAAATTACGTACCGGACCGAGCTTGGGCATCAATTAAATTTTTTATTATCTATCATGAACCCGACCTGACCCTACCCATGAGAAGGTCTATATACTTATTTCTCATTCTATCTTTTTTCGTATATTCACATATTCATTATTGCTTTCGTATTTTTGCTACACTTATCTTTTATGTGCAGTACTCTTGATTGTTACAACACATAAAAATTTGACTCAATAATAAATGTCCATGTTATTTTGCTCAAAAAATGAGTCCGGATTTCATTTCTTCCGACATCATAAAATTTACGGTAACATTCAAACTACACATCCAAATTGCATCTTAAAACACCAATTCACGGCCACAATGTCACAACCAGAACCAATTCAGATTTATAAACCTAGCTGTAATTTTAATGAAAGACAACAACTCTATTCAAATTTTCCTAGGATATATATAATAAAATCCATGCAGAAAACTTGTTGCCCTTTAATTCAATAAAACTGCAATGTCTGGATCTTTTCAGTTACCTGCTACGGTTTGCTTTATTTTATACCTAAAACCTGAACATTGCAGTGTACTAATACACAGAGTGATGCTGAAAACCCGCAGTTCTACAACAAGAGAGGACAGGCAAAGGAAAATTGTCAAGAGGTACGATATTGCTCGAGTAGCTTGAACTTGTTTGGGCCTTCTCTTGTCTTCGGAGTTCTCGAATTTTTATTCATTCAACTATCTGCAGGCATAATTCCAAGGCAGGCGTTAGACAAATGGGACGTATAAGGGGAACATCTATGCAGTTTGGAACTCACCATGC
This sequence comes from Heritiera fomes, assembly GCA_032173925.1. Taxonomy (NCBI): domain Eukaryota; kingdom Viridiplantae; phylum Streptophyta; class Magnoliopsida; order Malvales; family Malvaceae; genus Heritiera; species Heritiera fomes. The sequence goes on along the minus strand of JAPDPM010000001.1, from coordinate 16,848,402 downwards.
GGAGAACGCGAACTAGTTGTGGAGAAGTCAGATGAAGCCATAGGAATGGACATTGATAGCTGGGTTGTAGAAAATGAGGTCTGGTTGGATCTCTCGTCTTCGAGAGCTGGCCAAGTTTCCCGGGTTTTGGGCCACTCATCAAAGAAGGGTCGAAGAGATTGACCCTCATGCTTCACAGGTTCTCCGGAGTTGAATTCGCTGAAAAACGAATGCTGGGGGTAATCATTCTGTAAGATGGGGTTGCCACTGGATTTCGACTGAGGAAGCAAGGAGACTCTAGATTGCATAACAGGCCATGCGTTGTCCAGTTGAGAATCCATCTGAAGACCCCTGTTGCTCCCCGAAGCTTCAGAGAAGAAACTATGCTCACCAACGTGAGGTTTAATTCCTTGAAGATAACTGCGTTAGAAAAGTTAAGTAAAACACGTTAAGAATATGGGTAACCAGCTTCAGTTTTTTATAAAATGAAAACAAGTCTAAATGTCAATTGGTATTAACTTTTAAAAAAATTGAAATGCTTGTACACTCTGCATACTGGTGGGAAAAAGGTAAATAAAGCAACAAGAATGCATGTTGATACACAAAACTCGGAAAGATCATTTAATTCATCTTATGTATCTCTATGATGATGTTATAAATAACCAATTCTGCACCGTTCGAATGCATTATGCGCCTAAACCTATTAAGATTTAGGAGCTACATAAATTAAAGGCATTGAAAAGAGGCAGTTCTAAACCTATCCAAAAAGAACAGGAGAACGTAGAATTAAAACAAAAATTATGGAATTCATTATAAGAACATCACAGGTCAAAACTCATGCAAGTCAAGCATAGTGCTAGAGAAAATGACAGAAACAACTGAATCTGCAGAGTCTAACTGCATAGAGATGACGAACAGACAGGTATATCTAACATTGAAACCTCTGACATCCACTTATGCTGATTTTCAGATTCCAGAGCATTAAAACCAACCCAACCAATTAAACATAACAAATAATCATTTCCTCAAGCATTTTTGCATCCATTGCAATGAAAGATTATCAGAAACTAAGTGGCTGCAAAGCAAACGGCAATAAAATGGAAGCTAATTGCAGTACAAAACAGCTCATGCTTTTAAGAATTACAGTTTTATGGGAAAGAATACTAAACTGAGGAAAAGAATATTCAAACTAAAGATAACCTCCCAGTGAAGAACTGTGAGATAAAAGGGGAAATGATGAGTTTAACCAGGAAAGACAAAAATGAATACATAAAAATTTGCAGGAGAAAGTTATTTGAGAAACTGATGATTTACTAAGTCTTATTATAATAACATAAAAAGTAAAAAATAGGCATAGACAGAGTTATTACACTTAGTATAGCTATCTTTTAAGACCTCAGACTCAGGATACTCTGTCATTTTTTTCAGAAAGATTGCAGGTAATATAATCCTTTTAAAACAAGGTTCCGGCAACACTGCTGAATTCAAATTCTACCTTTTGCATCATTCCCTTTTGACAGAAAACAGAGAGGGTCAACATCCCACTCGTTCAGAATGCTTGTCAGATTTCTGCAATAAATCAAGCAAAGGAAACAAAAAAAGCAAAGAAACAGACTCAAAAGAAGACAGCAAAAAACACCCTCTGCTATGAAAATGGAATTCTACACTGTCCTAATGGACATAAGGGCCCGGAACCCGGAAAATCGCAGGAAACTGCCTGTTTTCCACATCGTAGGAGTATATCAACATAAAACCTACTACATTATACCATCAATGGGCCCAACAAGAAACAAATTTGTACTGTCTATAGCTTCCTGAAATTCATTTCAAAGAACAAATTTTTGAGCACCACGAGTGACAAGTAATTACAATGATAAGAAGACTAATATATCACCATGAGCTCGAAACTAAAAAGTAAATAAAGTTTTTTAAAATTGTACAACCATCTTTTGAAATATGAAATTTGGATGGGAAATTTCCAGATTTTAAGCAATCCTTGGAGCAAATTCTGCAAAAAGTACCCATCCCACTAGGCAGAAACAGAGAAGAGCTGATAATTTCTCACCCAGTAACATGCGCTGGACAATTTCCCATGGTTGTCAGACAGCAAAACGAATTTCACAAAGAAAACAAAAGCAAGAACTGAACCAAAAAAGAATAACTGTCGCGAAGAACTAATTTCAGCTGTGACACTACTGATTTTATCATCCATATTTGAGAACACCAGGGCCCAGAACCCTGAGCTTAACAGAAACTTTAAAAGTTTCTGCAAAATCTGCATTACACAAATGGGCAGGAATCTGCAATTTTACTCCTACCACACAATCTAACAGATATGGGCCCAACAAACAATTTATCTCAACATGACTCATACCATAAAGCATATTTCAACAATTTACAAGCTGAAAAGATTAACAATCTAATGTTCCACAAAATATTATCGGAGCAAAATTACAAACCTTTCTTTAATTGGGTAGACATTACCATAAACAAAAGATAACAAAATTTAATACCTAATTTTTCTTATGCTCTCCTATTGAAAATGGAAAATATATATAAAGAAGGAATCCAGTTCTGATTTCAAATTTTCTATAACGTGCAAAGAATGATATTCATGTAAAAGTAAACAAATATAATGAATTACCTATAATCTTTGCTTGGGATTCCATAGGGGATTGACTCCATATGATAATGGGACTGAGTTGTTCCAGAAGCAGTGGCTTGTGTACTGCCAAAGGCGTTTAATGGAAGGTTCTGAAAACTTCCAGTCCCACCACTGCTTCCAGAAACAGTCAGTGATGTCACAGTAGACGATGACTGTCTCATAGTTTGTGATTCCACAGGCTTTCTTGAACGGTTACGGCCACGGTGCATGTGCCGCTCACAATACTTGGAGTCCGGGTACGCATCTTTGGAGCACCGCCATTTCTTGCCATCGGTCCTCCTGCATCGTCCTGGCTCCGGATCCACCTTCTTTCCATAGAAGGAACAATACCCCACTGCAAAGTTACACTCAACTCTGATTCATAACAAGGTTTTTATGGACAAACATGAACAAGTGTGATAAAACATGAATAAATCATGTTCCAAGTTAAATGAAACACAACATCAGCAACAATAACAACAATATAAATAGATTATAACAATTATGTTATAAAATTCTATACTTGTAAGTATCAGAATATGAATAAAAAATGTCAAAAGTGACACAACACTTGATGATTAAGACAGAAAAAATTCACATGGACGACTAAAGAAATACAGAAGATAAAGATTTGGCGTCAGCTAGAAGAATCTTTTGACATAACCCGCTATAAAAGTAAAAGAAATAATAAGATAATCCATTAGATCAGCATAGAATCCATGATTAAGGTAAAGCTAGCAGAAGAAACCAACTTAACAGGAAAAAGAAAATATTGTAACATGGAAAATAATTTTGGAATTTCTGCAAGAATTTGAGAAAAATAGCAAAAGGACCAAATCTTGTCCTTGAAAAGTGATTTTAATGAACAAGTAAACAGACTACCCAGAAACCCCAACTGCTACTCAAAGTCAATTAATTTATCTGGTAAAAGGAATGCCTCCCAATCTATACATTGGAAATAAAACATCATGAGACATCAAATATCCATTCATCTGTATAAAAATATTATATTAAAACCCATAGAAAAAGGGGAAACAATTTCTTGCAAATGAGCAATCTCTTTATTTTGGTCATCTTTTACCTATAAAATGAATTAAGACAATTCTAAGGGAAAAAAACTGATTATGCCTGCCTATGCTTTTCAAAAGAAAACAGAAAAATAGAGAAAGATATTTTTCCCAATTTTCTTAAACCAGAAAACAAACGCGCAAACAAGATTCCTCAAATCAAATCAAATCAAAACACACCCAGAAAAGATGACAAAAAAAATCAAAACATCAAATCTTTAAAGAAAAAAAAATAATAAAAGAGTAAGAGAGAGTTTTAAGGAAAATAAAAGAGAAAAAGGAAAAAAGAAATGGAGAAAGAAGTTCATTTTAAGCTTACTGGTGGGATGGTGAAAGAACCTATGAGAAATCGACTCAAAGCTCTTCTGAATAGGGAGCACAAGATCAAGTGGCACAGGCAAACCTGCCATCATGTACTTAAAGATCAAAGCTTGATGTTCCAGTTCTTGCCATTGTGACACTGTAAACGGTGATGACCTCATTGCCATCATCCCTCCTCCTGTCCCCAACCCTCCACCACCACTTCCAGCTCCCCCTCCCCCTCCCCCACCACCACCACCACCACTATTCATCTCCGCCACCACCCAAGGAACTAATATATATATATATGAACAGTAAAAAAAAGCTTGCTTTGCTACTATTTTCTTTTTTAATTCCTATAACCCACTTTTTCCAACTCTAAAAGCTTTTTAAAGACATAAACTAGAACATGTTTTTAAAACAAGGAAGTAGAAAAAGATGGGACATAGACCAGGAAGAACCTCTGTCTCAAACATATTTGCTGTTCCTTGTATCACTATGTTTGAAAGTCTCTATCTTTCTATAATTTATATGTAAGTCAAGGAAAAAGAGGGCAGTGTCTGTGAGAAGGAATCCTGAAAGCCCAAGTCTAGTCTCATTTTGTTGGGAAGACAAAAAAATTTTCTCACTTTTTCCTAATATTGATTTTATTGCATTAATTAATAATGATATTTAGGTCATTATTAATTAATTTTTTTTGTTACAAAATAAATATTAAATAATTAAAAAAATATTTGAATTTGAATCTAAAATTTATAATATATCATAATTTATTTTTAATCATTAAATCAAAAAATTATTGACCTATCGTTATTGGTTAATTAATCCATGGTTACATTAATAATATTTGTTTAACATTAATTAGCTAAGTGTTTCTTTTTTGTTTCTTTTTATTGATTAATTAATGGTAATAAAGGGTGCTCCTCAAAAGGAAAAGAGGAGTGGTGTCTGAAAGAGAGTTGTTGTTGGGAAGTGTTATGTGGTAACTAGACAAATATGGATAATAGAAAACATGGACAATTTTTTATTTTTTATATATTCATAATTTATAATAATGTATAATAATATTGAAAAATTTTCAACCGGTGAAAATAAATATTTTATATTCATTATATTTTTTTAATTTCTATTTTAAAGATCATTATTTTTCAACATACTGTTAGTAAAAATTTTAAATTTCATAAAAAAATTATAATGCTAACATATATTTTTTAGAGAATATTTAAAAAATAAATAAAATAAATAAAATAAAATATGTGTCAACATTTTAATTTTACTTCTAGAATTTAAAACCTCCAATGACAATTTATTAAATAATAATTCTTAACAAAATTTATAATTTATGTATAAAAAGCCTTTCATTTTATTGAACAAAGTTGGTTGATAAATAAATAAAAAAAAGTTTGCAGTTTTTTCAGAGTTTTTATTTGACATTAACGTTAAAAATAATAATTCTTATGTCAATTTGATATATTATGTACATTGAACAAGTCTTATATGTTAACATGTGTTTTATTAATTTAATTATTTGTAAAACTTACAAGTACATATTTTGGATATAATTTTTTTTGTTTTCAAAATGTTAATTTTACATTAACGTTAAAAATAACAAATTTTATGTTATTAATCTCATAAAATTTGCACAATAAACCAACTTTACAAGTAAAAATAATTTATTAATTTTAAATTTTTGTACAAAATACAATTAATGCCACAACTTTTTAAACTTGGGTTTTTTTTTTGTCAGAATGTGGGCTCTTAATGGGATAGGACTTTGGACCCACTACAGCTTTAAATTGGCTGGCAAGGTTGAGGTAAACAAAGGAATTATTATGTGTGTAAAAAAGTACCGAGTAAATAAATTGCCTTTATAATTTTAAAGGGATTTTAACTTTTTACTTCTTCTCAGAGGCAATTGGAAATAAGGGTTGATGAAAAGGACAGTACGTGCAGCTATGGAAGAATGAAATTTGTGATTTCGACTCAATTAACAATTGTGAGCTTCGATAAGATAAAGAAGAAAAGGATGGTCTTCAGAATAATATTATCAGTATAATTTGTAAATTTTATAAAAAAATAATAAAGTAATATATCTTTTAAAATATATTTAAAAAACTTAAAAATAAATAACCCAACATTTTAATCATACTTGTGAAATTAAATTTTTTTCACTCTAAGAGATCAATATGTCAATGTATCAAAAAATTGTTTAAATATATTTATCTGATGCACCATAAATAAAATTTTTAATTTTACAAACGTAATTAATTTAACAAGGTGACACATACGTTTTCAGTTATGTTACTATGATGAAAAAATTAATTAAAATAAAACATGTAATAATTTTTTAACTTTATATAAAATTAAAATTCTTCCATTTCAATATATCAAATACGAACTAAAAAATTTAGGAAACAAAAAATGATTTGCAAATGAATTATATATGGTCTCAAAATTTATCTCACCCTTCTTATCGAGCAGTACATAATAAGGGTCCGTTTGGTTCCCGTATTACATTTTTTTAAAAATATTTTTCACATTTTTAAGTATTTGGTATATGTAAAACATTTTCGATCAATAAAAAATCTTTAAGGATTTTGAAAAATCGTCTTCTCTTTTCAAAAGGGGAAGACAATTTCCAAACCTATGCCACTTTTAAGAAAAAAACTCGTATTGAAACTCAACCTAATCTATATTGGGTTAAAACCACAAATAACAGAAAATATTTTTCAGCATATCAATTAAATAACAAAAAATATCAGTTTTTCTAGAAAATCAAATTTTCAGAAAATCATTTTACGCAAATCAAATGGAGCCTAAGAGTGAAATGAAAATGCAATATGACCATTATAAACATTAACCTAAAAATATTGACCAAGTCCAAGCGGTAACACGAAATAAATGTTCTCACGGTTCCACATTCATATTATCCAAATGTTTTTTTTATAGTATGTTGAAAATTCACAATTGCATTCTACCGAAACTAAATGTGATTTAAATGTATCCTATGAACAATAATTCAAGTTTGTTTTAAAAGTTATTAGTATTATTTTTTTATAGGAGGGTTAAGATCAAATATTTTAATCACTCTTTTCTATTTAATATCTTTACCAATAAGTTATTGTAAGAAGTAGAAGTGAATTTTTTCTCAAACATTTAGATATGATTTGAATTCTAGAATCATCACTATTAAAAAATGATTTGTAAATGAATTATATATGGTCTCAAAATTTATCTCACCCTTCTTATCGAGCAATACATAATAAGGGTCCGTTTGGTTCCCGTATTACATTTTTTTGAAAATATTTTTCACATTTTTGAGTGTTTGGTACATATAAAACATTTTTGATCAATGAAAAATCTTTAAGGATTTTGAAAAATTGTCTTCTCTTTTTAAAAGGGGAAGATAATTTTCAAACCTATGCCACTTTTAAGAAAAAAAACTCGTATTGAAACTCAACCTAATCTATATTGAGTTAAAACCACAAATAACAGAAAATATTTTTCAGCATATCAATTAAATAACAGAAAATATCAGTTTTTCCAAAAAATCAAATTTTCAAAAAATCATTTTACAGAAATCATTTTCTGAAAATCATTTTACGTAAATCAAATGAAGCCTAAAAGTGAAATGAAAATGCAATATGACCATTATAAACATTAATCTAAAAATATTGACCAAGTCCAAGCGGTAACAAGAAATAAATGTTCTCACCGTTCCACATTCATATTATCCAAATGTTTTTTTTTATAGTATGTTGAAAATTCACAATTGCATTCTACCGAAACTAAATGTGATTTAAATGTATCCTATGAACAATAATTCAAGTTTGTTTTAAAAGTTATTAGTATTATTTTTTTATAGGAGGTTAAGACCAAATATTTTAATCACTCTTTTCTATTTAATATCTTTACCAATAAGTTATTGTAAGAAGTAGAAGTGAATTTTTTCTTAAACATTTAGATATGATTTGAATTCGAGAATCATCACTATTAAAAAATTTTACTGTTTATCATTTTTGGTTTGAACAATAAAATAATTGAACTTACATGTTATTAAAAAAAATCTTTATAAGTATAAAAAAAAGAGTAATGAACTTTTTTTTTTTGATCAGGAAAAGAGTAATTAACTTTGGATTAAAAACTTAGTAATTTCTTATAAATGGTGACCTGTCCAAATCTAGCATAGCTTTAGCAAAAATCCTTGAAAACCCTAATCATTTGTCCCCTCACCCACCCACTGCCACCCGTTTACCTGACAGCAACCATACATGATGGCCTGGACCACAGGCCCAAGTCACCAACCGGAACAAAGCAACAGGCTACAGCCGGTCAACCACCAAGTGAGTTAACCGGTTCGTTGCCGGAAACCAGGAGACATCCTACGGTGGGGCTCACAGCCATCAGATTAGGGCAACAAAGGGCTAGAAAGAAAGAATAGCCAAAAACAAAAAGTGGGGTCCATAGTTTTTGATGCTTTTTGGGTTGCGTCACATTGTGCCGTGGGACTGCCCCTTCATAAATTCCATGGACCACCCCTTCACATATTTCTTGAACTTTGCACCACATTTTTTTTAAAAATAATCTTTCTTTCTTTTGGGTTGTGATATTGTAATCTAGGAGAATTGCGAAGTTTTTTTTTTTAATTTTTGGTGTTCTTGAATTTGGCTTAATTTTATGCTTATTGGCATGTTCATAGAAGGTCCAAAATCACATTAATCACATAGATAATTAATAGGTAAACAATAAATTCACGTATATTAATATTTTTATGACAAGAGACTACCTACGTTAAAGACATCTTACTATTTTCACAATAGGTAAGAGAATTAAGAGAGAAAAAAAAATAAGATCACTAACTTAGTTTTCTCTATAAATAACTTAATTCTCACGTTCTCTCGAGCCCCTCCTTTTTTTTTTCTTCTCTTCTCTTTCATTTATTCTTTCATGCTTTAGCCCTTTTTGGCACTTTATGCCTTACCTCATACTTCCCTTTCATTGAAATTAATCTGAGCATCAAAATGTATTTGAAAGTAATACCTTCAATGCTCTCTTGAACATTTCCTGTAACCGCAAAGTGTTTTACTTAACATACCTAGGAGTGAATAGTTGTTTTTAAAACCTAAAATTTGAATTAATCAACCCACCTTAAAAAAAACCAAATCGGCTGACTTAATTCAACTAATCGAAAAAAATAAAATAAGTCCGTTCGATTCAGTCGGTTTAGTTAAAAATCAAATTTCCTATATTTGTTTTTCCTATATTTATTTTTCTATAATTACTATTACAAATATGATTTTTAATAATTAAATTTTCATCTACCTTTGGTTTAAATCAAACAATACATAACAATTTTCAAATAAATATAATTATTTATATTATATATAATATATTTAGAAAATATATTGAAAATGATCGATGTCATATAGTCTAAGTTAAAGGAACCTAATCACTAAATACAAATGCAAGAAGTTACTACAAATCATTTTCTTCTTAAGTGTGATTAGTCACCTACTTAAATCTAAGGACACCCTAAACTCCATTAAGTATTCTTAAAAATAAGCATTGGTAAGTGTTTCATAGTGTCCAGGAGTATGATTATGTGAAGCATTTAAGTTTCCCACAATGCCTATCTTATTTGGTACCAACTAGTCTTAAGTATCTTAAATTTGCCTTTGATTCTTCTTTAATTTCAATAATTAAATATTGTGAATATTTTCTAAGATATTCCATTAATTTGACTCCAATATCAAAAACTTTTCCTCATCTGAGGAGTATTTATAGAGTATCAATTGATTTTCTTAAAAATGTTTCATCGTCAAATCAATTAAATATTTGATGAAAATTTTTCTAATTTTGAACTTTCTACCCAATTTCCATCATTTTTTTTATAATCTTTATGTTTTGTTATTATTTTTTTATTCATATTTTATTTTTAATTTTGAAAAATGAATGTTAATTATTTGGTATTAGAAATTCTCTTTAGATTTTTTATCAATCTGGTTCAAACTAATAATAAATTTCTCACATATAAATTTTCAAAAAGTATCTTTCGTTATCGAACATGCTTGGAATTTTTGTTAGTATAAGCCCTACAAGCTAATCAAGATTTCGTGATTGATACTACTTGTTATTTTATATCGCCTTTATTATTGTTTATTTGGAAAAATAATATTAAGGTATTTTCTTTTCCATAAGTTATTAGAATAATTGTGATTATTGCACTTGTATAGTTAAAGTTCTTGGAACATAATAGCTTGCAAGGGAATTGTAAAGAGTTACAATTATGAGATTCGTATGCATCAAAGTTTTGTTCCTAAAATTATTTCTAGACATTATACTATCAAGATAAAGCATTGACAGTGACCAAAAACTAACACATGCTAAGCCTCCTTACTTATGAAGTAAGCAACCAATCTCATAAGTTGAAATATAATGATATTTGAGGGTGACATATGAGTGCTTATTAGAGAATAAATTCACTGAATATGACTCACTATACAAGTTCCATTTGGTAGTATAGCTTGAGTGTCTATGGAATATGCTCTCATCTGTCAGTAGTGTAACTAGTTTTCAAACTTAAGATACCGATCATCTTATGTATGAATTGTTATATTTTGATTTCACCTCTATAAGTTTGGATACCAAATGCTTGAAAAGCGTGATTTTAAGTATGCCATGAAGCACATGAAGATGGATGAGTAGTTTGTTGACACCTAATTTTGTCCCTTTTTATTATTATTACTATTATTATTATTATTTATTTATATTCATCTTTATTATTTGTATTATTATTATCATTATTATTTTCTTTATTATTATTATTATTATTATTATTTGTTTTTTGGTCTAATCAGTCCATCAACCCTGTCACCCATCCCATCGCCGACTAGCTCACCAGCTACTCCTGCCATAGCCTCCCTCCCGAGGCTGTCCTCTAAAAACCCTCAATCCCTCCTTCAACCAAAAAGTGGGGGGGATCACCGAAGCTCCCACGGAAAAACCCACAACCCCCCGAAGGCCCCATCCTCGGCTCACCATCACAGCATCATCTTCACCAACGGAACCCCGAAACCCAGATCTGAAACACAGAGCCCCTGCAAGAAACACCCAAACCCAAGCGGCCATCACCCACATTTCACTACCCAAAACCACAATAGCCACACACCATTGAAAATCAAAACCCTCAGCAACCCCAACAGCAACCCGAAACCCCAAATTCGAGGAGCTCCCCTACACACGGTCGGCCGGTAACCCTCACCAAAACCCCTTTCCCCAAAACCAGCAACCTCAACGACCCAAATCGAGACCAAAATCCCTCAACCCGAGACCCCTTCAAAAACCTAGATCTAAGCCCCCACCTGCAAGAACACAAAAAACAAAACCAGCAATCACAACAACACAACAGCCGAGCCATTAACCACAAAAAAGAAAACAAAAAAAGGGGGGAGAGGTTTCGGTGAAGCTCAGATCCGCGGGCTAGGGTGATTTTTTTGGTGAAACTAATGCTAGATTCGGGCTTAGGAGGCTAAGAGGAATCAAAAAGGGGTAGCCTTTTTTCATTTCTGGCCACCGGCGGCGGTGGTCGGCGGCAGCCGAAGCGGCGAAGGACGGCGGTCCGGCAGAGCCAAAAATCGCCTGGCCGGGAGCTTTGAGAGCTCTAGGATGTTTTTTTTTAGGAAAGTGGAGAAAATGAGTAAAAAAAAGGGTTTAGCTTTTATAGAAAAAAAAGAGGAAAGCTGGAGATCAGCGCGATGACTTGACCCGAACCACGATCGCGCGCCCGAACTCGGGAAGAAAATGAGGAGCTCACCCACCCGAGGAGAAACACCATCTACAAGCTCGCCCGCCCAAAGAGCTAGCCCAATCAAGTAGCTCGCCCGCCTGCTCAAAAGGAAGGATTCGCGAGCTTACTCGTTTATTCACGAGCTCGTCGGCCCGAAGAAAAGGAAGTCCACGCACTCGCTTGAGGAGCTCGCCCACCTGAGGAGAAAGAACATCCACTCGTTCGCCCATTCAAAGAGCTCGCCCGCCAACCACTCAAGGAGTTCGCCCGCCAAGAGCTATGCCACTCATGGAGCTCGCCCGTTCAAGGACCTCGCCTGCCGGAGGATAGTGAAGATCCCTCGTGTTCGCGCGCTCGAGGAGCTCGCCCGCCGAGGGGGTATATGGCCTTTTTGGTTTTTACTTATTCATTCATTTGTTTTATATAAATATTTGTTTAGGTATTTTTAATATATTATCATGGTGAAAATAATAAGTAAATAAATAAATAGAATAATATAATAATTCAAAGTAAAACAAAATGTCCGATGATGGGATGTCATGAAACTCACAAGTAGTGATTTCTTGACTAATCCCTTGGTGAGAAGAGTCGTACTAAATGTTACCAGAGTATTGGGATATTTAGTATGATTTTTCAATAATTTAAATTTTTGTTAGAAAATTAAATCAATAAGTTTTTTAATTAATAATAAAAAAAATTAAATTAAATATTTTTCGATGATGGGATGTCATGAAACTCACAAGTAGTGATTTCTTGACTGATCCCTAGGTGAGAGAAGTTCACTAAGTGTTACCAGAGTATTGAGATACTTAGTGCAATTTTTCAATAATAAGAATTTTTATTTAAAATAAATAAAGAAATAAAAAAATAATAATTAAAAAAAATTTTCATTTGCATCATTCATTATCTGTTTGCACCATTTGCATTCATAATAATTTTCGAAGCGAGTGTGAATCTTCCGATGATGAGATTCTATAGAACTCACAAGTAGTGATTCTTAAGAAATCTCTAGGTGAGGAAAATTATTCCAAATGTTACCGGAGTATTGGGATATTTGATTTAATTTTTCAATACAAAAAGGTTCACATTCACTTTTGAAAAATAAAATTTAACTTTTTAAAATAAAACAAAATAAATTTACAAATAAAAAATGATTTTGAATAAAAAGAATGGAATAAAAAGGAATTAATTTTAAATATTAATTCAAGATCATTTTATTAAAACTAAAGGATAACACATGATTATTATGGTACCGTTTTTTGACGGGTCCCGAACCCGATTTTTGTTTTCGCAGACCAAAATTTGTCTTTTTAATAAAACTTAATTAATTTTGAGATTTTGTTAAAAAGATAAATATTTTTAAGTGGCCAATCACACCTAGTCAAAAAAGATTGGTGGCGACTCCCTTTTTGTTTTTAAACGTTTTTTTCAAAATCGTCGAGCGCGAAGCCGTTACGACAGCTTGGCGACTCCACTGGGGACGCTTTTTGAGGGTCAAGCCATTCATTTAATCATGTGTTATTCAAAGTTTTAATTTAATAGTCTTGATTGATATTTAAACTTAATTCACTTGGATTTTGAAAATAATTTTGCTTGCATTTGCATTTTATGTTATTTATTCTATGTTTTATACTTGTACATACTTGTTGTTAATAAATTGTTGAGGTATTTAGGATAGAGAAAATAATTTAATTTGAGTCTGACATGTTCCCTCATGCACACACTTGCACTTGCATTTGCATAACATGAGCCCTATACCCGGGTTTCGTCCTTCTTAGGAGGGAGTAGAGTACCTTTGCTCTCGTGAGGTAATCACCTCCGCAATGGCAAGTGAAATACTCCCACTCAAATTAAATCTTACTAGTCCAGTGTGGATGGCAGTGAGGTATAATTTGGGAACCTTTAGATTTGAAAACCCAGCTCAGCATATAGAAAAACCTAAGAGGCCAGCCTTAGGTAGAGCCGTGTCCAATTTTTGTAGAAATTATCCCAATACTAGGACACAAGAGGGAACATTATTTGACCCCATTTCTCGTATCAATAATAAACGTACTATGGATTTTGGTTTGAATTGTCCATAATTAAAGTCTTAGAAATTTTTCTTGTTTTTTAAAAAGGATTTTTTTAAAAAAAAAATAATAATAAAATTGTGGAAAGAGATTTTGTAAAATAAAAAGAAAGAAATCTAAGTTTTAATGAAAAAAAGAAAGTGTGAGAAAAATAATAAAACAAACTTTTCTTTCAAAATAATGGGAATAATTTTTCCTAAAAAAAAAGAGAAGAGGGATTTCTTTCAAAATATGGACATAAAAATGGGAATAAATGGGAAAATACGAACAGAGCTGACGTTTTTTCTAAATAAAGGTAAAATAGAGTTAACAAAATCTTTCATTGATTTTTTTTCCTTTTCTGAATAATTTAAAGAATAAGTTGACAAGACAAAAAATAAAGAAAAATATATTTTATTTTTGGGTTGTATAGGAGTTTTAATGAAAATATAAAAACAAAAAAAAATTTTCCCTTTCTTGATTATCTCATAAAAAAATTTTTGAACAAAAAGATGTCAACAAAAAAATTTTTCCTTGAATTTGTGTGGAAAAGAATTCAAAAAAAAAATAGTTTGATTTGGAATAAAAATGAAATAAAGTTAATTTTTGAAAAAAGAATAGAATAGGGAATGTGAATTTTATTTTTTAGAAAAAAAATAGAAAATAAAAAAATTTTGGTAATCAGAGAAAAATGATTTCTAGAAAAATGAAGAAGAATGCTCAGATTTAGTTAGGAATTCCATCTTTCTTGCATGATTGGATTAAGAAATAATAAGATTAGTGTCTAGGTATTGTGAATACAAATATTCGTTTTTCTCAAACATGTTAGGGACATATATCATTTTAATTCATTTCATCATCATTGTGTATACATATATTGATAACTATGTCATGTGCATTTTAGAATCATGAAGGTTAGGTGAAATAAAATAGAATGTGATCTTCATTGTAATTGCATTTTGCATAAATTGCATTTTGTTTGAACATGTCTTTCAACAATGTCTTGTTATTGTATCATGTCTTGAACATTTTACATAGCATTTCATGGTTAATAATGTTTCTTCTCAGCAAAAATTAAAAAACAAAAAGAAGAGATAGAGTTTTTGAAACAATCTTGATATGGTTTGAGATTACTCCTCAACTTCTCTTGATATGGTTTGAGATTACTCCTCAACTTTTCTTACTTGTTTCGGACTTGACCTCTTAAATTAATAAGTGAATATGATAAATAAGAGGCAAATTTTAGTTTGAATTTTGGAATGCATTTTACATTGTTACATCACACTTTGCAGAAAAGTCTTTGAGAAACTAGACTAAGTTTTTACATTCTTGAATTTGTTTATTCTTTCAGTTTTCTTTTTTATCAAATTTGTATACATGTGCTATTGATTGATTATTTTTCATTGAAATTATTTCTCCCTAAGATTTGGTTAAAGTGAAGACCTAAACACCTAACATGTAAAATCAAGAAACTTAGAGAAAAGTAAAAAAAAAAAATAAGAAAAAGAAGAAGAAAAATTGTTCCATTTCATAGATTTTATCATACATGTCATTTGCATACATATACAAATAACATGATTTTCATAAAATTCACATCATACACTTGTTATACTTCAGTAAATATGTCAATACTTTTCATTTTTCGAGAAAAAAGAAGAAAAAATTTGTTTGTTCCAAAAATTTTTTTGAAAAAAATAAGATAAGGTTTTTCTAATTAGAAAATTGTGGTAATAAGGTTCAAGGCCTCTCGACCATCAAAGATTACAAAGCAATTCAAGACTCTCACGAGCTTAGACCATGGAAGAAGGACAGGCTAGCCGAATGGAGAAAATAGAAAAGGCGCAAGAAGAGATGAAGGGGCAATTGGCTGCAATGCTGGAGATGATGACTAAAATGAATAGAGGAAAAGAACCAGTAGGGGAAGCAACTACTCAAGAAAGGTGGGCACAAGACGGTGAACGTTCATATCCACAAAGTCCCATTCCACCCCAAGTCCGTACTTCACAGCATATGCTATTTGCGGGGCACGACATTCCAAACTTTAGAAGGAACCCATCAGACCCGATCTCTGTCCATGATTCAAGGGATCCTAAAGAACAAGAGAAATTGAAGATGGGTGTACCAACAATGAAAGAGAGCTTAAAGCCTCAGACGAAGTTAGATCTCTTTGAAGAGAGGTTACGAGCTATTGAAGGAATGGATTTATATGGTTCTTTGGAGGCGAGTGAGCTCTGTTTGGTACCAGGCGTAGTTATCCCACCGAAGTTCAAGGTTTCGGAATTTGAAAAGTATGATGGGACCAAATGCCCAACAACTCATATCAAGATGTATTGCCGAAAAATGGCTGCTTATGCTCAAAATGATGAATTATTGGTGCATATTTTTCAAGACAGTCTTATCGGATCAGACGCCAGGTGGTACACCCAACTAGATCGAGCTCATATCCACTCATGGAAAGAATTGGCGCGGGCATTCATTGCTCAATACAAGCACATTGAAGATCTGGCACCGGACCGCCTATCCTTGCAGGGTATGAGGAAGAAGCATGAGGAGAGCTTTAGGGAATATGCTCAAAGGTGGAGGGAAGTAGCTGCCCAAGTTCAACCGCCCCTCACAGAAAAAGAAATCGCCAACTTGTTTGTCAACACACTCCCTACACCATTTTATGAAATGATGGTCGGTAATGCCACCGAGAATTTCGCAGACATGGTAATCTCTGGTGAAATAATAGATAATGCAATCAAGAGTGGCAAGCTTGTAGGAGATGATGCCATGAATGCAAGAAAAGGTGATACATCGGGGAATGGAGGAGATGTTCATACTATGAATTATGAGGGACAACATGTGGGAGACTTTGCTCCATATCATCCTTATCCCATGTACCAAACCCACTACCCCATCACAAATAATACCTCTCCAGGCTTGAATACCCATCAGCCAATTCCGCAGTCTAGTTGGCAAATGGGTTTCCAAACACCCATGCCTACCCAAAATAACCAAAGAGGATCCCGAAACAAACGAAGAAGGACCGACATTGATCCAGTCCCTTAGTCCTACACTGAAATATTCCAATACCTTGTTGAGAATCAGCTTGTTACCCCAATCCCACTAAAACCTTTAGAGCCTCCATATCCAGAATGGTACGACCCTAATGCTCGATGTGACTATCATAATGGGAACTTGGGTCACTCAATAGAAAATTGCCCTGCTTTTAAGCGTAAGGTGCAAAGTTTGATCAGAAAAGGCTTATTGAATCTCGAGATAAAGGCATGAGTGTCAACCTATCATCCAACCATGCCAGGGGATAACTACAAAAAGGATCTTTTTGGTGGGTCATTCATGATGATGTGAAACTGTTTTTTGGTTAAAGTTATGGCCCAACTTTAATGGCTTTTTATGTATAGACTTTCATTTATCTTTTATCATCTTAATGAAGTAGCATATGCATTTTCATCACATTTCTCTCTCTTCCTCGATTCAAATTTGGCTTTGTTTTCTTTATATACCTCACCACACTTCCTCCATTTCCCTTTAAAATTTTTAAACGATAAATATGATATCAATGTTGATAATAATTTGGGATTGGAACTCTACCAAAGCTTTATTCTGTTGATAATCTTATCCAAAATCTTAGCATGAATATTGCAGTGAAAATATGATTTGTACATAGAGAAGGTGGGAGTTGACATGCAATTTTGTAACAGATGGTTCCACAAGTTGGTGTTTGCACAGTAAATGATTCTTTGATAAAAGTTTTCACATTTGAAAGGAAGAATGGCCATCTTTCACCTACATTTCACTGTAAGAAAATCATCCATTGCTAACCCCTTTGAGCCTAGTATGTTTGTTTTGTTTTTTAAGAAACCCACCAAGGATCACCCTCTACGTTGGGGGGCAAAGTAAAGCAAAAAAAAAGGGTTTGTTCACTTGAAGTCTATGAAAGAATTTAAGGGGCAAATAAAAAAGAAAACCCCTTTACAGTTTAAAGTTATTTGTGAAAAAGGGAGAAAAATAAAAAATGGAA
Organism: Heritiera fomes; assembly: GCA_032173925.1. Taxonomy (NCBI): domain Eukaryota; kingdom Viridiplantae; phylum Streptophyta; class Magnoliopsida; order Malvales; family Malvaceae; genus Heritiera; species Heritiera fomes. The sequence continues at coordinate 16,830,554 of JAPDPM010000001.1, read as the reverse complement.
TTAGAATGAAAGGAATGGATGAAGAATGGGGCAAAATGCCTAAATGAGTCATGCATTAAAAAAAAAAGAAAAATGATCCTCTGGTTTATAACCTTTTAAAACACAAAGTTTGGGCCTACTATATCCTTTCTTTCATAACCCCTCACCTTAGCCTACATTACGTACCTTAAAAGTCCATTTTGATCAAGTGTGAAAATTTGAGTCGAAGAACCATACATTGGGCCAAGAAATTGCGTGAAGATTGTGATTCTTTAATAGTGGACCATAATAAGGATGTTGAGAATGAATAAAAAATGATAAAAAAAAGGGTGAAAAAATGACAAAAAAAAAAGAGAAGAAAAAATGAAAAAAAAAGAAAGAAAAAGAAAAATAATGACTCAAATCGAAAACCCGAAAAGGGCGGCTCGAGTCAAATAAGGATGGATGATCAAGTTAGCAAGTAGAGGAGATCCCTGCCTTAAATTTTCATAGTGGAAACATTTTGTCAAGTAGGGGTTAATCTCAATACAATTAACCCAAAAAGATTAAGGACATCAAGGAAATAGATTTGTTAGAGAAAGAATCCCAAATTTTCTATCAAGATTGATCGAATATTTGTTCTTTGAAAATTGTTGCCTTTTCTTTTCCTCAAGTTGGCTTGCTCTTTGACAAAATTATTCCTATTCCCTTCATCATAAATACCCCTCCTTTAATTTTTATCCCGTTGCATACCAATAAAAAATCAAGAAAATGTGATGACATTGCATTTGTTATGAAACTGAAGTGATGAAAAATAAATGAATAGTACTATTCATGAAAATTCATGCATTACCAATTTCTGGGAGGATATGGGGCAAATTAGAATTGAGACGATAATGAAGTATATTAATGCTTGAAGTCTCCAATTGGAATATACCAGAGTTGATTACGTAGTGAAGAATGAAGGAAAATCAGTTGAGATTGCGGAGTCACTGTCAAGAAGGAAAGGTAAGATGATGGAAGGGATGGTCTTGTGAACCTTGTTATCATCATTTTTGCATGATTTTTTTAACAACCTTAGCAGTGCATTCATCACATGCACCTAGGAAAGAAATGAAAAATTTTTAACCTTGGGTAAGAAAATTTTCAATTTAAGTTGAGTGGAATTTTGGGAAACATGATTTTCAAGAATTTTAAAGCAAAAATTTGGATTTTAAGATGATGAACTTTGAATTCTATAAGAAATTAAGATAAAATAAATTTTTTTAGAAAAATAGAAAATGTTGAAATGTGAGAAATTTACTAGGTTTTCGGATGTGAATTCCCGAAACCAACAATCGGACGAGAAATTCCCGATATAAATTATCTAGATGAGAATTCTTTGACGTTTGGGTGTGAATCCCCAAGTCAAACATTTGGGTGTGAATCCCCAAGTCAAAATTTTCGGATGTGAATTCCCGAAATCAACAATCGGACGAGAAATTCCCGATATAAATTATCCAGATGAGAATTTTTGGACGTTTGGGTGTGAATCCCCAAGTCAAATTTTTGGATGTGAATCTCCAAGTTAAAATTCGGATGTGAATTCCCGAAAGAAAATTTCTAGAAGTGAATTCCTAGATTTTCGGATGTGAATTCCTGAAACCAACAATCGGACGAGAAATCCCCAATATAAATTATCCATATGAGAATTCCTGGACGTTTGGGTGTGAATCCCCAAGTCAAATTTTTGGATGTGAATCTCCAAGTTAAAATTCGGATGTGAATTCCCGAAACCAATCTTCGGATGAGAATTCCCGAAACGAAACCAACATTCGGATGTGAATTCCCGAAACCAATCTTCGGATGTGAATTCCCGAAACCAACATTCGGATGTGAATACCCGAACAAATTTCTAGAAGTGAATCCTTAAGTTATCGGAAGTGAGTTCTTGATTTAAGTCTAAGTTCAAAAAAAAAGGAAGAAAAAGAGAAGAAGAAAAAGAAATTCTTGAAAGTTTAAAATGAGATTTACCTTCAAAGATTGAGGCTCTTCAAACAAAGTTCTAGATAAGATCAAACATATCAATGTTAAAATGTGATAAATGAGATTTTCAGACCATAAATTCTTGATAGAAATTATCCAGATGAGAATTCCTGGACCTTCGGATGTGAATTCCCGAAACATATATTTTCGAATGTGAATACCTGGATTTTCGGATGAGAATTCCCGAAACAAACCTTCTAGATGTGAATTCCTAGATGCCCAGATGTGAATACCCGGACTTTCGGATGTGAGTTGCGAAACAAACACTCGAATGTGAATTCCTAAGACAAAATTTTCTAGATGTGAGTCCCTAGATCTTCAAATGTGAAATCGTTCAAGGAGGAGTACTTTCCAAGAAAAGAATTTAAAGTTTCATGCCTCTGTTGCAAGAGGAGCACATTTCAAGAAAGACTATTAAAGTTTCATTGCCTCTGCTGCAAGAGGAGCACATTTTCAGGAAAAGAATTTTAAAGTTTCATCGCCTCTGCTGCAAGAGGAGCTTTCCCAAGAAGAATTTAAAGTTTCATTGCCTCTGCTACAAGAGGAGCACATTTTCAGAAAAGAACATTTAAAGTTTCAAAAAAGAAAAATTTTAAAGTTTCATTGCCTCTGCTGCAAGAGGAGCACTTTTCAGAAAAAGCATTTAAGTCCTCCGGGCACAAATCATAAGTCCTCCGGGCACAAATCTCAAGTCCTCCGGGCAAAATTTTAAAGTTTCAATGCCTCTGCTGCAAGAGGAACACATTTTCAGAAAAAATTTAAAGTTTCAACGCCTCTGCTGCAAGAGGAGCATATTTCCAGAAAAAAAATTTTTAAAGTCTCATCGCCTCTGCTGCAAGAGGAGCATATTTCCAGAAAAAGAATTTTTAAAGTTTCAACGCCTCTGCTGCAAGAGGAGCATATTTCCAGAAAAAGAATTTTTAAAGTCTCATCGCCTCTGCTGCAAGAGGAGCACATTTCCAGAAAAAAAAAATTTTTAAAGTCTCATCGCCTCTGCTGCAAGAGGAGCACATTTCAGAAAAAGAATTTAAAGTTCCATCGCCTCTGCTGCAAGAGGAGCACATTTCAGAAAAAGAATTTAAAGTTTCATCGCCTCTGCTGCAAGAGGAGCACATTTTAAAAAAAACAAACAAACAAAAAAAACAAAACAAAAACAAATAATAAAAAAAACAAAAAAAACACACAAACAAACAAACAAACAAAAATGGATGATTTAAATTTAAAGTTTCATCGCCTCTGCTGCAAGAGGAGTGCATACAAAAAAAAAGAGAAAAGAAGAAGAAAAAAGAGAAAGAGAAAGAAAAAAAGAAAAAGAGAAAAAAGAAAAGGAAGAAAAAAGAAGAAAGAAAGAGAAAGAAAAAAAGAGAGAGAAAAGGATAGAAATGAGTCATAAGCTGGACAAAATTACTGTCAATTGTCTTTGCTCTATTCCTGATCCTCAGCAATAAGCAAAGAGGGGCAACTGTTGACACCTAATTTTGTCCCTTTTTGTTATTATTACTATTATTATTATTATTATTATTTATTTATATTCATCTTTATTATTTGTATTATTATTATCATTATTATTTTCTTTATTATTATTATTATTATTATTATTATTATTATTATTATTTTCTTTGTTTTTTGGTCTAATCAGTCCATCAACCCTGTCACCCATCCCATCGCCGGCTAGCTCACCAGCTACTCCTGCCATAGCCTCCCTCCCGAGGCTGTCCTCTAAAAACCCTCAATCCCTCCTTCAACCAAAAAGTGGGGGGGATCACCGAAGCTCCCACGGAAAAACCCACAACCCCTCGAAGGCCCCATCCTCGGCTCACCATCACAGCATCATCTTCACCAACGGAACCCCGAAACCCAGATCTGAAACACAGAGCCCCTGCAAGAAACACCCAAACCCAAGCGGCCATCACCCACATTTCACTACCCAAAACCACAATAGCCACACACCATTGAAAATCAAAACCCTCAGCAACCCCAACAGCAACCCGAAACCCCAAATTCGAGGAGCTCCCCTACACACGGTCGGCCGGTAACCCTCACCAAAACCCCTTTCCCCAAAACCAACGACCCAAATCGAGACCAAAACCCCTCAACCCGAGACCCCTTCAAAAACCTAGATCTAAGCCCCCACCTGCAAGAACACAAAAAACAAAACCAGCAATCACAACAACACAACAGCTGAGCCATCAACCACAAAAAAGAAAACAAAAAAAGGGGGGAGGGGTTTCGGTGAAGCTCAGATCCGCGGGCTAGGGTGATTTTTTTGGTGAAACTAATGCTAGATTCGGGCTTAGGAGGCTAAGAGGAATCAAAAAGGGTAGCCTTTTTTCATTTCTGGGTAGCCGAAGCGGCCCAGGACGGCGGTCCGGCAGCGTCGAAAATCGCCTGGCCGGGAGCTTTGAGAGCTCTGGGATGTTTTTTTTTTAGGAAAGAGGAGAAAATGAGTAAAAAAAAGGGTTTAGCTTTTATAGAAAAAAAAGAGGAAAGCTGGAGATCCGCGCGACGACTCGACCCGAACCACGATCCGCGCGCCCGACTCGGGAAGAAAATGAGGAGCTCGTCCACCCGAGGAGAAACACCATCTACAAGCTCGCCCGCCCGCCCAAAGAGCTAGCCCAATCAAGTAGCTCGCCCGCTTGCTCAAAAGGAAGGATTCGCGAGCTTACTCGTTTATTCACGAGCTCGCTGGCCCGAAGAAAAGGAAGTCCACGCACTCGCTTGAGGAGCTCGCCCACCTGAGGAGAAAGAACATCCACTCGTTCGCCCATTCAAAGAGCTCGCCCGCCAACCACTCAAGGAGTTCGCCCGCCAAGAGCTATACCACTCATGGAGCTCGCCCGTTCAAGGACCTCGCCTGCCGGAGGATAGTGAAGATCCCTCGTGTTCGCCCGCTCGAGGAGCTCGCCCGCCGAGGGGGTATATGGCCTTTTTGGTTTTTACTTATTCATTCATTTGTTTTATATAAATATTTGTTTAGGTATTTTTAATATATTATCATGGTGAAAATAATAAGTAAATAAATAAATAGAATAATATAATAATTCAAAGTAAAACAAAATGTCCGATGATGGGATGTTATGAAACTTACAAGTAGTGATTTCTTGACTGATCCCTTGGTGAGAAGAGTCGTACTAAATGTTACCAGAGTATTGGGATATTTAGTATGATTTTTCAATAATTTAAATTTTTGTTAGAAAATTAAATCAATAAGTTTTTTAATTAATAATAAAAAAATTAAATTAAATATTTTTCGATGATGGGATGTCATGAAACTCACAAGTAGTGATTTCTTGACTGATCCCTAGGTGAGAGAAGTTCACTAAGTGTTACCAGAGTATTGAGATACTTAGTGCAATTTTTCAATAATAAGAATTTTTATTTAAAATAAATAAAGAAATAAAAAAATAATAATTAAAAAATTTTTTCATTTGCATCATTCATTATCTGTTTGCACCATTTGCATTCATAATAATTTTCGAAGCGAGTGTGAATCTTTCGATGATGAGATTCTATAGAACTCACAAGTAGTGATTCTTAAGAAATCTCTAGGTGAGGAAAATTATTCCAAATGTTACCAGAGTATTGAGATATTTGATTTAATTTTTCAATACAAAAAGGTTTACATTCACTTTTGAAAAATAAATTTAACTTTTTAAAATAAAACAAAATAAATTTACAAATAAAAAATGATTTTGAATAAAAAGAATGGAATAAAAAGGAATTAATTTTAAATATTAATTCAAGATCATTTTATTAAAACTAAAGGATAACACATGATTATTATGGTACCGTTTTTTAACGGGCGTCGTGGGGGTGCTAATCCTTCCCCACGCGTAACCGTACCCCCGAACCCGATTTTTGTTTTCGCAGACCAAAAATTTGTCTTTTTAATAAAACTTAATTAATTTTGAGATTTTGTTAAAAAGATAAATATTTTTAAGTGGCCAATCACACCTAGTCAAAAAAGATTGGTGGCGACTCCCTTTTTGTTTTTAAACGTTTTTTTCAAAATCGTCGAGCGCGAAACCGTTACGACATAGCTAAGATGAGGAGTTATCACCTTGAATGATTTACGAGAATGTCTCTGTAATCCTTACTCATATTAACTCTCAAGTCCTTGGACAAGGTAATTTTGTAGTTGAGTTAATATTGGTAGCACAAGAATAAATATGGAAATAAGTATAAAGTAGACAGTGCACCAAATTTTATCTATTTATGAGACATTATGATGAAAAGACTAAATTACACCAATGTACAATATACTAAATAGTTTAAGTCAAACAACTTTGATTTTCTAAAATATAGGTGGTCATAACATATTACTAGATACCTATCTTAATCTCTGAATTAAATATTCATCCAATGCATTGCCAACATGTTGAAAAGCTAAAAGGTCACACAAATAAAAGTAGACAGTAGATTAAATTGAATTGAGTGGCCTCTAACTGTATCCACACAAACCAAAACCATCCAAGTATTTGACCTCTAACGGTATCCACACAAGTTGTGGATGGCACCTTTACAAATGCTAAGTTGAATTACAATTGTTGTCAAATTAGTAGCTTGAGTATCAATATACTCATTAGTCATTACCCAGGACTCACAATCTTGATAAATTCTATTCCAAGATTCACAATCTTTAAAAACATGATCTTGAGAAAAAAATACTCTTTCTTCTAAAGCAAGAAAATAAATCAAGCCTAGACATAAATATGGGGAAGTTAATCGAGAACGGAGAAGTTAATGAAGAATATCAAAGCAAGTGCATCAAAATTACATGGAACTTTGTCAAAAAAGGTGAGGAGATAGTAAACTCAAATGGTAGTATCTAGGCGGCTTTGAATGAGGATACAAAAAAGCTCAATACTGATAGAGCTTCATGTGGTAATCCAAGCATCTCAAAAGCGGGTGGACTAATCAGGTCACATATGAGTCAGTGGTTATCAAGACTCGGGTTCATTTGGTATTTGCTCCAATATAGTGGCAAAGTTATGGGCATTTAGGTCCAATCTATTTCTAGCTTGGCAAAAGGGTTTCAAAAAATCATCTGTGAATTAGATGTACAAATTATGATGGAGTTAACAAGATTAGCAGACGTTAATATCCAGTTAGGTTCGGTCTATTTCTAGCTTGGCAATAGGGTTTCAAAAAATCATCTGTGAATTAGATGCACAAATTTTGGTGGAGTTAATAAGATTAGCAGATATTAATATCCATCCTCTTGGTGGCATAATCGGGGGCATTAGAGAACTTGCCAATAGATCATAGAGTTGTAAAATTCAACATGTATGGTGGGAAGGTACTTTTTGAACAGATATTTTAGCATAGTCAGCTTATAGAATGGATGTGAAGTATGAATGGCTTTGTGTTAAATCAATCCTGTCAGCAGAGTCATGAGGAGTATGCTTTCTTAAAATGTTTAAGTTAATTTTAATTTCTTTCCCGTACGTAACAAAAATAATAATAAAAATGCTACCTTAATCAAACTCTTAACTTTTAGCATGGATCTCATATTAAAATCAAAGAGGGAGAGAGTTATGACAAGTAAATCTATCCCTTTGTTTTCAATACACAGGGACTAAATAAATTGTCTGCAAACCTTTGTCAAAATTTAGAATTTTAATAATGTTTGAAAAAAAAAGTAAATTTAATAATTTTAGGCATGATACGTTAGTACAATAAGAAAATAACATGTAAAAAAGGAAATGACATGAATTAAAGTTTTGACAAAAATTATATATGAATTTAGTAAAAACTAAAAAAATTATTTTGTATTTGACGTATTAACATAAATTTTTAATATGAAAAATTTTGTGTTTTATACGATTTGATATAACATAAATACGAAATACATACATAAATTATTAAATTAAAAAAAATTGAATGACAACATTTTTTTCATTCTCAACTTAGGTTAAACTTCAAGTCAATGAAAATTTATTTAAAGCACATAATTGACCCCTCACCACTCAGTCTTTTGGAGTCATCCTACAATCTGAACAAAAGAGAACAAAAATATTCCCATTAATATATAAACTATTTTTTTGGGGTGAAAAAACAAAAGACAAAAGCATTCTAAGGTTGCCATTATTATCTACCGTGAAATTAGATGGGATTGGAAACAAGCTTAAGACAATAACATTTACAGACAATTTTCCAAAGTGTGGACCCGCAATCACATGTTATTGGGGAAGAGGAGAAGGGGTTCATTTTCTTTTCCCCTCCCAATGATAAAATGAGACAGCTATAGGGACCAGAAAGGGGCATGTCTTACTGGGAAATATTGAGGAAAAAAAAGAAATTAATATGTTAAAATAATATTCTTTAATTACATAATTAAATATAATTTGAAAGAAAGATTAAGATATAATAATTAGAATAATACTGGATTATGTAATTATAAGTTGATTTTGATAAGAATTTTTTGCATATGAATAGGACATTCACATACTATTTCCATTCACATCAATAACTAGAATAAGATCTAAGCAGAGAAACCTAAGTATTTGAGGGGTTTTTTTTTTTCAAATTTGGAACCTTGGAGAGGTTGGGTGAACTTTATAATTGCATAGAATTTAATCAAGTTATCACATTAGCCATGGTTTCTAAGCCTTTTTAATTGGTTTTCTGACTTTCATTTAATAATTCAGATTTCATAATTCATTCAGTGGGTATATTTTCTAGGGGAACATTTGGCTACATTTAGTTACCTTTCTATGTCCAATTAATTAATCTACCGACCTAAATTTTAGTGAACTACATGCTATTTGGAATTTCTGAAACTTTTTTTTTTTTTGCTCAGCTGGAATTTCTGAAACTATATGAAAATAACTACTATTGATACTATTAATATGCTATGTAATTCTCTGAGAGTTAGGTAAGAGTTGCAAACTACCTAGTAGTACTACAACAAGTAATGAGGATGGCAAATTCAACTGTCCCAAACAGATCCTGATTCGTCTAATTTTGATCTCGAGCCACCCTATTATCATTCTATTACTAAGTAGCTACCTCAATTTAGTTTTTAAGAAAAATTAATTGATAACGTAAAATTTATATTTATAGGTTTCAAAGATGTACTCATAAAAATTTAGAGTTTAACTCAATTGGTTCATACAATCACTCATAATAAGTGATATTTAATAAGTTTGAATTTAATTTTAATATCTATAATTTTTTTTATGATCTCTACTGTAAAAAAATGAACTCACAAAAAAAAACTTTTTATTTGGGGAATTCTACAGTAAAGTCATAAATTTTGACATTATTGTAAGTTTAATATAAAGAACACATGATTAAGTGTAAATTTAAAATTATTAGGTGTAAAATATGTTAGAAGTATCATAAACACCTGATAATTTTTTTGGCCAACAAACACTTGATAATTAACTTAAGGTTAATGTAAACAATACATGATTAAACATAAGTGTAAAGTTATTAGGTGTAAAATATGTTAGAAATATATAAACACGTTATAATTAACATAAATATACATTATAGCAAAATTATCATGTGTTTAAATTTATTGACACTGATGTTTATGTTGATAATCATATTTTTACGATATTTCTAACATATTTTATATCAAATAACTCTTAATTTACGTTTAATTATATATAGTTTTTATGTTGATAATAAGATCAAAATTTATAACTTTATTGTAAAAATTCTCATATATGTATATGAAGCAACATTTTAGGGAGGAAATAAAGCGAGATAAGAAATAAAAGGGTTGAGTTATTGCCAAAACAAGGCATGCATTAATCCATATAATAATTGTTTGGATGTTGGAAGGCAGCCAGCTATTTTATGTGGTGAAAAATCTGATGAAAAACAGAAAGACGACGTGAGATTGAAGAAGTTAGTACGTCTGAAAGCTTTATGAACATAATTTCGCTGAGATGTTAGCTTTTTTTCTTTCCACACATTCACGTGAAGAAAACAAGAAGGGAAAAGAGTGACCCCGAGAGCAAGGCTGCTTCCCAAAAATAGTTTAGAATCTTAGCTGGTTCTCACTCTCCCACCACCACAAAAATATGTTGAAAAACACTTTCACAAACCTATTTGACCCAATTGTTCCGTACGAAAATATCCTATAAAACAATGATGGCTACATCTAAAAATTAAGGCCAAAACCAACTCTGAAAGCAACCATCATTGCTTCTTGAAACCCTCTGTTAGACCATACTTGACAAATTATATTCCCATGGAACTCAAGGCAATGCGAAATGATAAAGAGTATGAAAATTTAGTAGCTTGAAACATTTCCATAATTCACCAAAAAAAAAATCCCATAAGATATGTTAAATTTTTATTTGTAAAATTTGTATGATTTGCATGTGTTGTCCTTATTTCTTTCTTCTCTTCCAATCAATATATATATATATAAAAATACATATATATATATATAATTTTTGCTTGTAATGTTTGCGTGATTATATGTATGGAGAGATGGCAGTTTTGGTGGGTTGGGTTACTTAATTGATAAAAAAAATTTAAATTGATCTACTAACAACTTATTGATGGAATGATTAGGAAAGAGTTGTAGTATATTATAATGTTATAAAATTTGAGTTCGAATTTAAATAATCCTACCCTAAATTCCTCATATAGAAAATTAAATTGACTCGAGAATGATGTCACATTTTTAAATTAAATCAATAAGTTCAATTTCTTTATGATTATATCCATTGAAAGGTATATAGAAACAATACAATCGTATCAGTTCTTAATTTGATTTATTTTAATTTAAGTTAAATAAACTCTTATTTTTATTTTTTTATCAAATCGAATTTAAATTTTAACAAGTTTTTTATATTTGAATCAATTTCGATAAAATCTACTGCACTTGTAATTATTTTTGTCGTAACACAATTCCTAATTTATTAATTTGAACTTCTACGTCGTATAATTATGTTTCCCTGCATTTTCTTTTTCTTTCCTTTGATGGAAGTCTTTTGTTGTTGTGCGGATATGATATCTTCCAAAGAATCATGTGAACATTAATTGTATGCAATCTTATGTTGCAAGGAATCCTTTCTCTCCTTGAATAATGTGAACAGCTTTATAATGGTTATAACTTTTAACAACATATGAAGTTTTTTGTCATTACAAATTCGTACAAACATATCTTGCCTTCTTCAATGTAGTAGTAGAAATTTCAAATTTCAAATCTATATTCGTCACATAATATTTTTACTTGTAATTCATAAATTTTGTAATATATGATGTTTAAAAATATAAATAAAATTGTTTACCATACTGTAAAAGACTCAAAACATTTAGATGAATGGTTTTTTCAGCGATATGTGCGAGTTCTTTTGTAAATTTTTGTTCTCTTATTGTGATATAATAATTAAATATATATATATATATATATATATATATATATATAAAATATTCATCCGCAAAAATGAAATAATCTTGAAAACGGTACTGATTAAAAGATAAAACTTCTTCAAGAATTAAGCTTAAACAGCATATGTACTCAATTATCTTTGCCATCAAAGTCATCAATTCTTTTAAAAAAAATTTCTTTGTCTCTAAGATTTAGTAAGTTATGGCACCAAAAAAAAAAGATTTGGTAAGTTAACTGTTTTTCACATTTTAATAATTAAGTGCAAGAAGAAAGTAGTTCCTCCAAGATTAATTATTACAAACCATATGCTATGTTGGGGAACAAATTTATATTTTTGCGTTATATAATTAAAACATATAAAAAAAAAAGGAAAGTTGTTGGAACATGTTAGGACAAAAGGAATAGATGGAAAATGGAATGATCAAGGGTAAATAAAACTAAAGAAATAACTATAATAATATTTAAAATTAGAAAATTTGTAACAAAAATATTCTACTTCTAATAAAGAATTACATGCATTTGCAAATATTAAATATCGAACTCCAAATGGGAGTGGTTACAACATGGCCGATTTAATATTTATTTAGCTTTACAATTTTTTAAGGGAAAGAATCAGAAAAAAAAGACTTAAAATTAAAATTTAAATAAACATTATTTTAATACCATTTGATATTTTAAATTTCACAAATGAATTAATATAATTAACACACTTGCTCATTATCAGTTCATAAAATAATTTAAATTATAAAGGGATAAATTACTTAATAAAAGTACATGGCCCATTTTGATTTGGACTTTGACGAAACCGAGAGATATCCAGAAACACAGCTCAGCCCACCCAAAATGAAAAGATTTTTTTTTTTGACAATTTTGACCCCTAAAGCATTTCCCGCCAAAACATAATAACAACTAACGAAGTTGACAAAACACACTTGGTACCTAGTTTATGAGCAGGATACATTCAATTATTTCATTTTATTAGTGCCGTGCTTGTAGAAATTAGTCTCTTGTCACTTAATTGCCTTTATTACAAATCTTTTGCAGCTTTTTTTGACTAGTGCAACTCAGTCCATATTGATAAACTCATTAAATATTCATCCTGGGATCTTTATTTCCTGCAGTTCTTCGTGTAATGTGATGACCACCTGTCAATGCAGGAAATGTAGCTTCCCCACCGGGACCATGAGTCTACCATATTCATGAAGACATGTTTGCTATGGTATTAGGTTTAGCAAATGCATTCCCTCTTTTGTAGTTAATGCACCAAATTTCTTTTTACTAGACTTGCCTAAACTTCATTATCTCTGATTCTCATGTCACATCCTTCTCAATCCGTAGCTAATGCATTCTCTAAGGTCAGTTATGTAACTTTATTATAAAGTAAACTGGCTCATCTCTAGCTCCCTTCCTGAAAGGAGTGGCCAGTTCGGGCTCGGGATTGCCCTATAACTGATGTGTATTTTGCTGGAGCCCTTCGAGTGCAAGGTCTTGCTTTATTTACTTTTCAACTTAGAACTCATGTTTTGTGTATTTTCCTTTACTATGTTATTTCATTTTCTAACTGGTAAAAAATCTTACATAGGAATGAAAGACTCCTAGACCATTGTTGCTTTAGAGCACGGTTTTGAAGGGCTGTAACAGAGCTCCAAATTACTGGGCTTCTTCGGATGCCCACTAAGAGAAGACCAGATTTTGCTCAAAGGGTGGCCTTTCGGCTGTAACATATTGATATATTAATATTTGCAGGTAAGTTCTGCTTACTTCTGTTTTAAATTTAGACCATTCTTGCTTTAGAGCACGGTTTTGCAACAGAGCTCCAAATTACTGGGCTTCTTCGGATGCCCACTAAGAGAAGACCAGATTTTGCTCAAAGGGTGGCCTTTGGGCTGTAACATAGTGATATATTAATATTTGTAGGTAAGTTTTGCTTACTTCTGTTTTAAATTTTAGGTTTGTATCTTTCTTTCCTTGAAGGAGTATAAGAACTGATGTTCTTTTGTGAAATGTAAATTGATCTTGTGGTTCTTTTGCTACAATGTAGCTGTTCTTTTTAAAAAGGTACGGGCATTGTGTACTTAATTGTTAGGGTGAAAATGAATCGAACATGAATAAATGTTATTATATTTTTGTTTGTTTGTTTATTTCTTAAGATTGCTTGTGTTTGTGAAATTAAATGAAAATGTTTATAAACACATGGTCGTAAACATTAAATGAATATATTCGTGAATACTAAACGAAAAAATTTATAAAAACAAATTGTATTCACTTTAATATATATAATGTCAAATAGAAAGTGTGACGTCCCCGTCACTTCATCTTATCACTTTTTTTTTCCTTCTTTATTTAGATTTTAGTTCATCCAGTGTCATTCTTCCTTTATTCTTAAGCTAATTATCTGATAGCTCATAAAATTTTATTCAATTTCAATAAAACAGACTAATGATACATGTATATATGTATCATCCGTTTCCACAGGATCTCATACATCATCTTAACTTAAATCCCCGACATCTTATATACATTAATGATTGTTGTATTGTACCATAACTGAATTACAATTTACTTTGCATAATTACATAAGTATACCTTCTATACTACTTGGGAAGCGTCTTTCGAAGGTAAACTTTCAAGATCCACTCGTAGGCTCTTCTATCGAGAGCGAGAGATTACTTCAGATAGTCTGTATGAAAAATGTTCGTAAAAGGGTGAGTTTACGCTCAGTAAGAAAAATCTGTAAAAGAGCGTACTATGCCTCTATATGCATTTTTCCTACTTGGCTCTATAATGTCATGTAAAGCATTATAAAGCATGCATCATAAACATCTTTCATGCATTGTTTGCAACCATGCATATTTATTTCAAATGACATGGAAATCATACTTTGTATGCTTCTTTTAAATATAGCATACATATAAAACATGCATCATCTTCTATCTTTAAAACATACTTTACATGCTTTTATAACATAGCATGTTTCGTATACTTCTTCAAAACATACTTCATGTACTTCTTTCAAATATCATTTACATACATACATACTTCCTTTAAAACATCTTATACTTCTTGAAATCATAAATCATATACTTCTTTTTAAAACTTCTTATACAAGTACACCAAGTACTTTTGATTTCTTTATTCTTTGAAATCGTATATACATATAGTTTTTGATAACATAAAAACTATTTGTACTTTTATGGAGTTATGCACTGCATCATCATCATCGTCATCATCATGTAGTGTACCCCGTAGGGCCAGGAATCCTCCCTTAGCCGAACATGAAATATAAACAGATTGGCCAACTGCGAGTGGCTACAGTTAACACTAGTCAGGTGTCCTTCTGTAGCGACTGAGGCCTGACTTATGGTTCCTCAGCCCATAACATACATTACATCATTTTAGGACTTGATCAGAGCCCCTACTATAAACATGAAAGTGCATAATCTCAAAACATATACCATATAGCTTCTTGCCATGACATTTCATACTTTCTGAAAATAGGTGTAAAAATTCTCTTTTCAAAACAGGGCAGTCGACTGGCCTCATAGGGCAGTCGGCTGCTGCTTCAAATTTCATTTATCGAAATTATTTTCATTTAAAATTCCGATATTTTCATCTTTGAAAATACATGGGGGTAGTCGACTGGTCCATATAGCAGTCGACTGGTTTTCAAACAGAATGCTTCCTGGCAAATAGCAGTCGACTGGTCATATAGCAGTCGACTGGTTTGAAACAGAATGCATTTTTGGCAAATAGCAGTCGATTGTCCCATATAGCAGTCGACTGGTTTGAAACAGAATGCATTTTGGAAAATAGCAGTCGACTGGCTTACATAGCAGTCGACTGGTTTGCATCGGTTTTCGGAAAACGGCGTTTTGGTTGTCTCTAGGCAGTTGACTTCCCCTTCAAGGCAGTCGGCTGCCCTTAGCCTAATTGGTACTAGGGAACAAGTCCGAAAATGCACTTTTCCTGCCAAAGACAACTAGTATTTCTCCCCAAAGCAGTTCAAAATCATATTAAAACATGCGGACATAGCCGCCTTACGTCCGTTACATAAATTTCTTACCTTAATTCCTTCGGAAACGCGAAATCACTTGGCGCGTAACCCTAGCTTTTACTCCTTCAAATCTGAAATCATCATACCAAATCAAACCTTAAATTAAACAACATACACATATCATATCAACTCCATACAACTCCTTATCATGAACATAATTGAACAAATCATCTTCTTCTCTTACCTTCACTAGAGATCAAAATCTCAAATGTTGAGATCTCCTCCAATACTTGAAATCAATCCACCAAACTTCGGTTATAGCCTCGTCTAGTGACTATGATTGTTTTTTGTCTAACAAACTTAACGATTTGGTTACTAAACAAGGGTGTTTGTCAAGGTGGATATGGGATGGAACTTATGGAAACTTGGAGAAGGAACGAGAGTGACGGAAAGGGAGTGTTGCTGCCGTGAGGGTGATGGGAGATGAAGATGACTCATGCACTTTTCATTAAATGCATCTTAATCCCTTTTTATCTTAACCCTTAGCCTTTTGACCCTCTTATTTGACCCATTCAAATTCTCTTCTTCCATTCTCATATCAGCCACACATAATCATTTAATTATGAAAATCTGATATCTAGTTTATCATCCTCCAATTAAATCATTTCATCTCAACCTTTGACCATCGTTATTTGACCATTCACTTAATTGGTCTCTTTTCTTCCATATAACACTTGTCTTTAATTACACTTAATTTTCTGATATTAATTCTTTTCTCATACTTCAATTATTCTTATAACATCAATTTAATTTCCTTGACTATTTGACTTTCCATTTCTTATTTCTTCCATACTTCATACCTCATGCATACATCATTCATACCTCAATTACACATCAACTTTATATTCATTTAATCATATTAGATTGAAATACTTTACAAACATAGAGGAATACATGGAAATTGGGGATTTCACATCCTCCCCACCTTAGAAAATTTGGTCCTCCAAATTTGCAGTAGCTCATCATGTGAACAACTCTGGATTTCTTTCTTTCATTAAGCTATTTAGCTTTACGTATCTTTTTTCATGATGTGGTATTGTCAATAATCTTTAACTAATGGAATCATCATAGACTTCTATACCTTATCTTTTCCGTCCAAAATCCCAAATGGCTTATTTCACATGACTTATGTCTTTCTGAACTTCTAAGGTTTCATCTTTTATTACATAAGATGAATTTTGGATTATACTTTCGAAGTATTGACATATACAAACATTACGTATCCTCAATAGCTCTGAAGGTAACATCAATTTATTGGTGATATCTCCAATTTGATCTAAGATTTCAATTGGATCGATATAACGAGGGCTCAACTTACCTCGTCGACCAATTCTTATAATTCCTTTGGATAGAGAACTTTCAATTTACTGAGTCTCCAACCAAAACATCAATTAGTCTTTTTCAAGCATTTGTATAACCTTTTTGTCTATTCTGAGCTATCTTAAATCTTTGACCACTCACTTAATCTCTTTAGATGCTTGCTCGACTAAATCAAAAGCTAATAACTTTCATTCGCCTACTTCTTCCCACCAATTCGGAGATTGACACTTTTTATTCTTATAACATTTCATACAGTGTCATCTGGATACTTATATAATAGCTATTATCATAAGTAAACTCAGTCAATGGCAGATGGTCATTCCATGAGCATTTAAAATACATAGCACCAGCTCTTTACATATCCTCGAGCGTCTAAATCATGTGCTCGGACTACTCATCAGCTTGCGGATGAAAAGCTGTGCAAAATTTTCAACTGAGATCCCATGGTTCCTTACTAATCTCCTTAAAATGAGAAGTGAACCTGAAATCTCTACCATATAAAATGCTCATTGGAACTCCATGTAGTCTAACACTTCTTTCACCTACATTTTGCCAACTCACTAAGTGTATCTGCAGACTTCATGGGCAGGAAGTGGGCTGACTTAGCAGATTCGTTCATCAATTCTGGCTTAATCATTATACTAGCCATCATTCCAAATTTACTTTGAAGGCATAACGTTTAACTTAAGGCTTGTAAATTGCTCAAGTACATCATACTTTCTTATCATCATACAAACCATTATTACTTCATGTTTTCAGCTTAGAGCATTTACCACCACAGTGGTTTTCCCTAGGTGATCTAATTTCACCTTCACAATCCTTTGAAAACTCGAGTCATCTCTTCTATCTTAATTAGAATTATAGCCATAATTTATTCACAATGGCTATCCATAATTTCTTACTTTTGCTTTCTAAATACCCATATATTGATCACATTTTAAACTATTAGCATAGTTCTTTTAATTCATATCCAAAATATTTTCTTCTTATAGCATCAAACATGCCAATGAATGAATGTTCTCATTTCCCTATGGTACTCTAGGGATCAACCAGGAAAGATACTATAGTCGGCTAGGGATCCGGATGGAGTAAGGAAGGTACTTTGAAATACCTGTCTTGTTCCGAAACCTAGAAGCGGCTATAGGGAATAACTATCGTTGTTGAGACAATCCATCTCTCATATTAATTTATATTCTTTTCATTGTAATGCTTTCATAGAATAAAACATTTAAGTAAAGTCGACTAATAAAAGTTAATCATCATTCTTATTTAAACTCCTTTCACACATCACTATATATCATAAAACTTTATACCAAAGAGTACTTCAGAATTCCAACTATCATTTCTTATCAATTATTGTATTTCATTAAGTTCGGGACTTTTCTTTACTATCTCAACATCGTAAGCAAAAATCCTTCATATAACCATACATACCTTTTATTAACTTCATTTACAATGAGTCAGATAATACCACATACTTTTACATTAGACATCTTCAACATTTACATCATAATTAATAGGTGTCTTTCCCTTCTCTTCAGTAGTGGCCTTGTGTTGTGGTTGAGGGGTCTCCTCAAATTCCTCGGGTGTCCTCAAATCTCTCTTCGAACAATTCCTGATCATATACCCTTGTTCACCACATCTAAAACATGTGCCACTTGCCAACCGGCATGGCTGTGCTCTGTGGAACTTTTTGCAATGTTCACACCTTTGTCCTGTACTCTTAGGTGAGCTAACGATACTACTAGCTGAATGTCGAGATCTCTCATCATTAATCTTGATCCCAGTAGCTCTCGGGGTCCCTATACCATAATCATCATAATACTCCCAATTTAATATGTATTTCCATATAACCATTTAATTAAAACAATCATCATTTTCTTATACTTTACTTGCTTACCTATCGAAGCTCTGTCATATGGCTTACTTCTCCCAGATGGATATCTGTCACGGGAGGCTTTCCCTTTTGACTTCCGCTTCATCGGTCCTTTGCCTTTACTTTGGGCTCGGAAATCATCATAGTGAAACTCATAGTCCTGCTCACATAACTGAGCCTTACGGACTGTCTCATTATAAGTAGTGATACCCATAGTATACAACTTGGATTTGATAGGAGACTTCAGTCCTTCTATAAATCTGTATATCTTATATCCTTCACTCCTAATGGTCTCTCGATCGAATCCGCTTAGAGAAATAAACCTTGACTCATATTAATTAACTGACATTGTCCCCTGAATCAATTTCAAAAATTCCATCTTCAACCTAGTCTGATCGGTGCGTGGGATGTACTTCTCAGTAAAAGCCTCTAAAAATCTATCCCACGTAACCTCAACATGTTGAGCCTCCAAAATGGCCCGAGTGGACTGCCACCAATACTCTGCATCATCCACTAACAGATACGCAGCCAAACCCACCTTTTCCTTTTCAGAATATAGCATATACTTGAAAGATCTAGTGATCGCCTTCACCCAATTCACTGTGGCCAACGTGTCCTTATCCCCCTTAAACTTAGGCGGATCCAGCTTTTTATATTCCTTAATTAAGGTCATATTGCAATAAGCTGTGAGATTCCTCCTTTCAATAACTGGGATTGGTGGGGGTAACTCTGTCTGTACTGGTGGTGGTTGTACTATAGGAATAGCGAATGGTACACTTGTGACCACATTTGGAAAGTTCGCCATAAACTGCGTAAACATGGTGGTCATATTCTCCACATGCTTCTCCATCTTCGCTAACCTAGTGTTTAGGCTATGTGGTGGAGATGGAAAAGGAGACTGTGTTTGGGACTGTTCTACATAACCCCTTCCTCTTCCTTTCTCGATACCACTTCTACCTGAGCTCATTTTGTTGATAAATCACAAAGTTGAGCTATTTAGTATAACTTCAAATAGTTATACATTGTATATGTATTCAGACAAGTACAGTACAATTGGGGATATACTCTACTTTTAACTCATCGACACTGACAAACCTCAATCTAATTGCTCTGATACCACTCTGTGACGTCCCCGTCACTTCATCTTATCACTTAACTTTTTCCTTTTTTATTTAGATTTTAGTTCATCCAGTGTCATTCTTCCTTTATTCTTAAGCTAATTATCTGATAGCTCATAAAATTTTATTCAATTTCAATAAAACAGACTAATGATACATGTATATATGTATCATCCGTTTCCACAGGATCTCATACATCATCTTAACTTAAATCCCCGACATCTTATATACATTAATGATTGTTGTACTGTACCATAACTGAATTACAATTTACTTTGCATAATTACATAAGTATACCTTCTATACTACTTGGGAAGCGTCTCTCGAAGGTAAACTTTCAAGATCCACTCGTAGTGTGACGTCCCCGTCACTTCATCTTATCACTTATCTTTTTTTCCTTCTTTATTTAGATTTTAGTTCATCCAGTGTCATTCTTCCTTTATTCTTAAGCTAATTATCTGATAGCTCATAAAATTTTATTCAATTTCAATAAAACAGACTAATGATACATGTGTATATGTATCATCCGTTTCCACAGGATCTCATACATCATCTTAACTTAAATCCCCGACATCTTATATACATTAATGTTAGTTGTACTGTACCATAACTAAATTACAATTTACTTTGCATAATTACATTATTATACCTTCTATACTACTTGGGAAGCGTCTCTCGAAGGTAAACTTTCAAGATCCACTCGTAGGCTCTTCTATCGAGAGCGAGGGATTACTTCAGATAGTCTGTATGAAAAATGTTCGTAAAAGGGTGAGTTTACGCTCGGTAAGAAAATTATGTAAAAGAGCGTACTATGCCTCTATATGCATTTTTCCTACTTGGCTCTATAATGTCATGTAAAGCATTATAAAGCATGTATACATTGTATACTCATTTCATGCATTGTTTGCAACCATGCATATTTCTTTCAAATGGTTTAAGCAAACATACTTTCTTTAAAACATATAAAACATGCATCATACTTCTTCTTCTTATACTTTCTTTAAAACATTATACTTCATAACTTACTTTAAAACATACTTTACATGCTTTTATAACGTAGCATGTTTCGTATACTTCTTCAAAACATATTTCAAGTACTTCTTTCAAATATCAATTACATACATACATACATACATACATACATACATACATACATACATACATACATACATACATACTTCTCTTAAAACGTCTTATACTTTCTTGAAATCATACATCATATACTTCTTTTAAAACTTCTTGTACTAGTAAATCAAGTACTTTCGATTTCTTTATTCTTAGAAATCGCATATACATATAGTTTTGATAACATAAAACTATTTGTACTTTTGTGGAGTTATGCACTGCATCATCATCATCATCATCATCATCATTATCATGTGGCGTACCCCGTAGGGCCAGGAATCCTCCCTTAGCCGAACATGAAATATAAACAGATTGGCCAACTGCGGGTGGCTACAGTTAACACTAGTCAGGTGTCCTTCTGTAGCGACTGAGGCCTGACTTATGGTTCCTCAGCCCATAACATACATTACATCATTTCAGGACTTGATCAGAGCCCCTACTATAAACATGATAGTGCATAATCTCAAAACATATGCCATATAGCTTCTTGCCATGACATTTCACACTTTCGGAAAATAGGTTTGAAAACCTCTTTTCTTAAAACAGGGCAGTCGACTGGCTTAACAGGGCAGTCGGCTGCTGCTTCATACTTTCATTTATCGAAATTATTTTCATTTAAAATTCTGATACTTTCATCTTTGAAAACATATAAGGGCAGTCGACTGGTCCGTATAGCAGTTGACTGGTTTTCAAACAGAATGCTTCTTAAGAAATAGCAGTCGACTGGTCATATAGGGCAGTCGACTGTTTTTGAAACAGAATGCAATTTGGCAAATAGCAGTCGACTGTCTCATATAGCAGTCGACTGGTTTGAAACAGAATGCTTCTGGAAAAATAGCAGTCGACTGGCTTACATAGCAGTCGACTGGTTTGCATCGGTTTTCGGAAAACGGCGTTTTGGTTGTCTCTAGGCAGTCGACTTCCCTTTATGGCAGTCGGCTGCCCCCAGCCTAATTGGTACTAGGAGACAAGTCCGAAAATGCATCTTTTCCTATACAAAACCAGCTGATGTTTCTTCCCAAACCACATAAAATCATCGTAAAACATGCGGACATAGCCGCCTTACGTTCGTTACATAAATTCCTTACCTCGATTACTTCGAGAACATGAAATCACTTGGTTCACCAACCCTAATCCTTTTCTTCTTCAAATCTGAAATCATCATATCAAAGCAAACCTTTAAGAATTTGCCATAAACATGTTATACTAATTCAGTACAACACCATACCATGAACATAATTGACTATATCATCTTATTCTCTTACCTTTTGCTAGTGACCAAAATCTCAAACTTTGAGATCTCTTCCAATACTTGGAATCGATCCACCAAACTTCAGATATAGCCTCGTCTAGTGACTATGATCGTTTTTCGTCTAACAAACTTAACGATTTGGTTACTAAACAAGGGTGTTTGTCAAGGTAGCTATGGAAGAAGACTTATGGAAACTTGGAGAACACGAGGGAGAGGGCTAGAAGAGTTGCTGCCGTGGGGTGATGGCTGGAGGTGGTGACTCATGCAGCCTCATTTAATGCTTCCCTATCCAATATCATCTCATCTCAGCCATGCTTTCCCTTAACCATTGACATTTGACTCTTTGACTCTTTTAATTCTCTTCTTCCATTCTCTCATATAACACTTGTCTTTACTTACACTTAATTTTCTGATATTAATTCTTTGCTCATACCTCCATTATTCTTATAACATCAATTTAATTTCCTTGACTATTTAATCTTTCATCTCATTACTTCTTCCATGTTTCATACATCCTTCATACTTCATAATTCTCATATCTACTTATTTTTCATTTAAGCTAACATACTTCATAATTATGGAGGAATTTCCTGAAATTGGAGATTTCACACGTAGGCTCTTCTATCGAGAGCGAGGGATTACTTCAGATAGTCTGTATGAAAAATGTTCGTAAAAGGGTGAGTTTACGCTCAGTAAGAAAAATATGTAAAAGAGCGTACTATGCCTCTATATGCATTTTTCCTACTTGGCTCTATAATGTCATGTAAAGCATTATAAAGCATGCATCATAAACATCTTTCATGCATTGTTTGCAACCATGCATATTTATTTCAAATGACATGGAAATCATACTTTGTATGCTTCTTTTAAATATAGCATACATATAAAACATGCATCATCTTTTATCTTTAAAACATACTTTACATGCTTTTATAACATAGCATGTTTCGTATACTTCTTCAAAACATACTTCATGTACTTCTTTCAAATATCATTTACATACATACATACTTCCTTTAAAACATCTTATACTTCTTGAAATCATAAATCATATACTTCTTTTTAAAACTTCTTATACAAGTACACTAAGTACTTTCGATTTCTTTATTCTTTGAAATCGTATATACATATAGTTTTTGATAACATAAAAACTATTTGTACTTTTATGGAGTTATGCACTGCATCATCATCATCATCATCATCATCATCATCATCATCATGTGGCGTACCCCGTAGGGCCAGGAATCCTCCCTTAGCCGAACATGAAATATAAACAGATTGGCCAACTGCGGGTGGCTACAGTTAACACTAGTCAGGTGTCCTTCTGTAGCGACTGAGACCTGACTTATGGTTCCTCAGCCCATAACATACATTACATCATTTCAGGACTTGATCAGAGCCCCTACTATACACATGAAAGTGCATAATCTCAAAACATATGCCATATAGCTTCTTGCCATGACATTTCATACTTTCTGAAAATAGGTGTAAAAATTCTCTTTTCAAAACAGGGCAGTCGACTGGCTTCATAGGGCAGTCGGCTGCTGCTTCAAATTTCATTTATCGAAATTATTTTCATTTAAAATTCCGATATTTTCATCTTTGAAAATACATGGGGGTAGTCGACTGGTCCATATAGCAGTCGACTGGTTTTCAAACAGAATGCTTCTTGGCAAATAGCAGTCGACTGGTTTGAAACAGAATGCATTTTTGGCAAATAGCAGTCGACTGGTTTGAAACAGAATGCATTTTGAAAAATAGCAGTCGACTGGTTTGAAACAGAATGCTTCTGGGAAAATAGCAGTCGACTGGTTTGCATCGGTTTTCGGAAAACGGCGTTTTGGTTGTCTCTAGGCAGTCGACTTCCCCTTCAAGGCAGTCGGCAACCCTTAGCCTAATTGGTACTAGGGAACAAGTCCGAAAATGCACTTTTCCTGCCAAAGACAACTAGTATTTCTGCCCAAAGCAGTTCAAAATCATATTAAAACATGCGGACATAGCCGCCTTACGTCCGTTACATAAATTTCTTACCTTAATTCCTTCGGAAACGCGAAATCACTTGGCGCGTAACCCTAGCTTTTACTCCTTCAAATCTAAAATCATCATACCAAATCAAACCTTAAATTAAACAACATACACATATCATATCAACTCCATACAACTCCTTATCATGAACATAATTGAACAAATCATCTTCTTCTCTTACCTTCACTAGAGATCAAAATCTCAAATGTTGAGATCTCCTCCAATACTTGAAATCAATCCACCAAACTTCGGTTATAGCCTCGTCTAGTGACTATGATCGTTTTTCGTCTAACAAACTTAACGATTTGGTTACTAAACAAGGGTGTTTGTCAAGGTGGATATGGGATGGAACTTATGGAAACTTGGAGAAGGAACGAGAGTGACGAAAAGGGAGTGTTGCTGCCGTGAGGGTGATGGGAGATGAAGATGACTCATGCACTTTTCATTAAATGCATCTTAATCCCTTTTAATCTCAACCCTTAGCCTTTTGACCCTCTTATTTGACCCATTCAATTCTCTTCTTCCATTCTCATATCAGCCACACATAATCATTTAATTATGAAAATCTGATATCTATTTTATCATCCTCCAATTAAATCATTTCATCTCAACCTTTGACCATCGTTATTTGACCATTCACTTAATTGGTCTCTTTTCTTCCATATAACACTTGTCTTTAATTACACTTAATTTTCTGATATTAATTCTTTTCTCATTCCTCAATTATTCTTATAACATCAATTTAATTTCCTTGACTATTTGACTTTCCATTTCTTATTTCTTCCATACTTCATACCTCATGCATACATCATTCATATCTCAATTACACATCAACTTTATATTCATTTAATCATATTAGATTGAAATACTTTACAAACATAGATGAATACATGAAAATTGGGGATTTCACAGAAAGACTTACATAAATATGTAATTTTAATAATTACATAATAAAATAATCCATAAGTAAATATATGATTTAAAATTTTATTATCGAATAGTATATAAACATTAAATTGTTTATTAAAAGAATAAGTTTAAATAAACCTTAAACAAGTTTGTTCGTGAACATATTCACAAATCATTCGTGAACATATTTGTAAAACGTTCTATTCATTTACACATCGACCTATCATAGCATATGAATGAAACCTATACCTACACTAAGATATAAATACAAGTGCCATGCATCAATATTAGTCAATTCTCCCAAAGTTTTTCTCTTGCAAAAGTATGAGGTTTTTTAGAATAAAAATTATTTATGGCCCAATTCAAACTTTTTTCATTCTTACTCTTCACTATCCTCATCCTATATTATTTCATTAGATTTTGGCAATCTACACTATATCTCTTTAAGAATAAATATTTAAATTTAATACATTTTTAATTTTATATCCTCTTGTTACTTATATATCCTCATCCAGTGGAAGCTCTTTTTTAAAGTTCTAATGACAGCAGTAAAGTCTTGATTTTTTTGAAGGATCAGTATTTGTGCATCTCTATATATACCTGAAATTTGCAACACCAAACATTATTAATCAGAAATAACTGAAATAAAGAAAATAATTTAGATTTCTCTTGGTAAAAACTTTTATTTTTTATTTTTCAAAAATAATAAAAGAAAACAGCAAAAATCAAATAATAAAATCATTTGATAAACGAAACTATAATATCCTTTTGTAACAAAAGAGAAAAAATGGAAAAAAAGGGATATAATTGAAAATTGAAAAAAATTAAGAAGCATAGTATGTTTACTTACCGTTGAATTCTTTGTGAGCATCGTCATATAAGGATAGAGTGATCTACTTCGTTTCAGTCCGTTTTTTAAATAGGCTCAAAAATAAAAATCTGATATGAAAAATCTATCTGTTTAATGATTCGGTCGCCAATTTTGAATTGTTTACACAGTTAATTGGAGTTATAGAAAAGAAGATAGTTTGAAGTAAGAGGAAGGTAATTTATCCATGTTGCATTAATGGTAAATTGAAAAGGCGGAAGAAGTGAAATAATGGTACATACATTACACAGGTAAAGCCAAAAGAAAATATATTCATCATCAATATAGGCGCCAGCCCTTTAGTTCCCCCACAAAAATGGATCGAAAAGGGATCAAAGTAATAATGAAATCATTATAAATATAATAAGTAAATAGGTGAAACAAAGTTTTAATAATTAAATCATAAACAATAATATTGATAACAATGTGACAATGAGTCCAAAAGAAAGAAGAGCTGGCCAATCTTGACTTGAAAGAACCCAAAGGTGACAAACCGACAATGAAGAAAACAAAGAAATAACATCCTACAACAAGAAGCTTATATCAGAACTAGCTACAGCACAATTAATCAGGACACCCTGGAGGCCTAGTCTCAATACAGGGAAAGTACCAGCGTGAGAAAGGCAAATCCAATGGCCTGCAATTCAATAATAACAAGGGAATTAGGAAAATTTGTAAATAGTGAAAAATGGACCAACATTTGTTATTACTACAAAGATGTGAAAAATTTTAGTTACTGTTTTAAAAACATCCTCTTCCTTTTAAAATAATAATAGTAGCGTAGCTGTATAAGTACACACATATATGAGATTATTTATTCATATTTATATATGTGTGTCATAATTTTAATTGTGCTTATAAAATTTAAAAATTTTATTGATAATGTATTAAATAATTATTCTATTATCGTACTGTTGCTACAAACTTCATAGTATTACACCATAAACAAGTTTTAACCAATATTTTTTTTTAATTCAAGTTTTAACCATCAATTTTCAGACGAATTATTAACATCGCATGTTTCTCTGAAAAGCCTTAAAAAATATTAAAAATACTTCATGTCTTATTATCTGACGTATAAAAGGAGGTTCTCACCTGGCAAACAGTCAGGCTAATCATTTGTTTGATGATGTCATGCGGAGATCTCATTGCCATCAAGTAATATTAAAGAGGCATGAGCAATCTTGGCCCAATCCTCTCCCATTTTTGGTTTGCATCTTTCGCTCAAAACTGGACATCCTTCAATTTTCAATTCTTTGAGGCACGGCATTCGCGTCGGCAACGATGGGAAACTAAGACAATCAGTAATCACAAGCCTCTCAAGTGATGTGAGATTCTGCCACCATGGTTCTGGTAAAACTGTGAGATTCTTACATTCCATAAGTAACAGAGATTGGAAGGTGTTGGCAGATCCTACAAGAAGCCATTGGGGTAATGCCTCCAACTTTGGCAATCCTTGAATGATCAATGTTTGAAGTCGTAACCCGCTACCAACAAGATAATCTTGATTACCGTCATCTTCCTCTTCTCTACGTTCGATTCCCAATGCCTTGTTAAGATCAAGCTTTTTTCACAATCCCAAATTATAAGATGTTTCAATGAGGTTGAAGATTCCAAACCATGGGGCAAGGAGATCAGGTTTCCGCAACCAAAGATCATCAATGTATGAATGGATGTGAGGTTTTGAAACCCTTCAAACAAATATTCTAAATGTTCACAATAACATATTGACAAATGTCGAAGAGATTTCAAGTGCTCAAATCCATTTTCGGACAAGACCTTCTGTTTTGTACTTATTGCTAACATTCTGAGACTTATCATGTATCTTATATCTTTAGGTAACTCTTCAATTCCCCCACAAACGATAGCCAAAGTTTCCAAACTCTGTAGCTTACATATGGATTTTGGAAGCTTTTTTAGTTTGGAGTTGCCACTCAAGTCAAGATACCTTAAATGCTTCAAATTGCCTATATTTCTTGGCAATACCTCAAAACTAGATTTTTTTAGATCTAGTACCCGCAAATCATGAAACCTTGAAAGACATTTTTTAATAAATGATTCATTGCTAGGATCCTCTTTCATATTTGTGAAACCAAATGTGCGTACGTGGCATAACTTATCAATATCAAGGAACCCAAAAGGATTTTCTTTAAGAAAATCTAAATTATCAAGGCACAAATGTCGAACTCCTTGGGGAATATTTTGCTTGGAAGAGTTTACTGTGCAACACTCAGTCTTTGCCACTGTTATTGCAAGATCATGCAGGAGATCATGCATTTTAAAATAATTAAATGTGCAATTTTTATCAAAATCTTGGAAAAAAGACCTGGATGATAGATCATGCAAATAACGCCTACCAACATCTTCTAGGTCTTCATCATTTTCATTGGAGGGTTGAAGCAAACCATGTGCCATCCAAAATTGGATCAACTCCACATCAGAAAATTCATAGTCCTTTGGATAGACTGAAAATAATGCAAAACATTGTTTGAGATATGGAGGCAATTCATCATAACTCAATTTCAAAATGGGAAAAATGCTATTTTCCTTTTGCACTAATGCCCACATTTCACTATCTCTCACAAGTTTCCAATCATGCTCTGAAGTTTTTGAGAGGAGTAAGCTCCCAAGTGTCTTCAAAACCAATGGAACTCCATTGCATTTTTTAACTATCTCTTCCCCAATTTTGACTAGGTGTGGATACTGGTTTGTTTCCCCTTCCTTCAATGCAAACTGGTGAAACAAAGACAAAGACTCCTTTTCAGGAAGACCTTGCAAGGTCTGTTCTGGGATTGTGCCCATCATCTCTGCAATTTGGTTGCTACGAGTGGTGACCACAATTTTGCTTCCCTTATGTCCTCCCACTAACAACTGTTTCAATTCATTCCACTTCATATAATCTTCGTTCCATACATCATCTAAAATGAGTAAAAATTTTTTCCCTTCTAAACAATCTCGTAGGACCTTTTGTAATTGGTCTAAATCCATGTTACGCCAATCTCCATCAACCCTCTTTGCAGCTTTAATAATTCTTAGCATTAACCGTTTCAAATCAAAATCATCCGAAACACACACCCACATCTTCAACTCAAAATGCCTAGACACACGTTCATCATTGAAAACCAACTTTGCAAGGGCAGTCTTTCCGAGACCTCCGATTCCAACTATAGGAAGGACAGATATCCCATTAGTTGGATTTTGCATTAAAGTATTTATGATTTTCTCTTTGTCTTCATTTCTACCAATAATATCTGCTGCCTGCACAAAGGAGTGTGTTTCCCTGTCCAAGCGCATGACATAGCTACTGCAAACATGTCTTTCAGTGAGATGAAAATCATTTTTCAAAGCAGCAATCTCGCCAAACCTCTCAGTAACTTTTTTAATCTTATGGGCCATTCTAAATTGAAAAGCAATTGGGTTTGAGCTTGAAAAGAAATTGCTTACCTTGCATCCAATGCTCCTCTGTTTCAGAACTTGCCTCCGCAATGCTTCAATTTCAAATTCATCAAATACATCTTCTGCATCGTAACAGGCGTCCTTCAGCTTCTGTAGCCAAACCCGCAGCTGATTGTCTTGTGCCTGTTTTCTTTCAGCATCTAAGAGCACAGCTTTGACAGTGGTTAACAAGTCATTAAGTCTCTGAAAGTCACTTTGCACACCCCAAGCTCGGGAAATTTCACGATAAGCCTCAGTGGCTAGTTTCACGAGGAAATTCTCTATAACGTTAAATGCAAAGGATTCAGCCATGATTTCGAAGAAGGGATATGTCTTTTGGTAATGATGTTTGGTGGAATTAAACAACAAAGAAACAGACGAGTAGGCGAAGAGAATTTAAGTAAAATGATATTTATTGCTGCCGATCGATCACAAAGGGATAGATACACGCGGTTGAATGTGGCGGTGCTTTCAAGTCTAAAGGTGAAGCTGAAGTTAGTCAAACGCTAAGACAACTCGTCATATTTTAAAAAATTAATATAAATTTTTGATCCAAATAAAATTAATAAAACGAGAAAAAAATCTGTAATTAAAAAAAAATTCCATCATTCTAAATTATTATAACATCGTTAGCGTCAAAATATTAGTTGAATTGTATTAATGTAAGGACAATAAAATGTCAAACGACTTGGAACTTTTCTTCTTCGAAGTTGGAAACACAGCTTCTATCCTTAGAAACAGTTTGCTGCTATTTTTGCAATATGTTATATTATAGTAGGCTTGCCTACTTATTTGGATGAATAAACAAACTAATTTACACAATTGAAAAAAAACAGTTGGGCTTTCTTCATTGTCCAGACCTTTTGTCAAAGCTTGAGATTTTGACTTCAAAAGCCCCCACTTTCAAGTTATTGATGATTTAATTCTTTAATCTCTTTTATTTATTCTTCTTTCACGTAAATTTCGTTTGGTTAAGAATCATGAACCAATGTTGTTGTTTTTATGAATATCTATCTAAATCTATATATGGCGGCATTTGGCGAGGAGGAGGTGCTCTATTCATCTTTTTTAGATTATTCTTTTGCTAATAACTTGAAAATTTTTATTGACAATCGAATCATTGAGAGAGACTATAAGAGGTGATTTAAATTTCTACCAAAAAACAGGAAAATTTTATTACGGAGAAGGAAGCTAATTTTATCTATGACAATTTTTGTTACTGACAAAGAGCACTATTATAAAAAAGTTCAAAAATCTACTTCTGTACAAAAAAAAAAAGTCTCTCCTATGGTTGCTTAGAAATTCTTTTGTATTGTGTTAAGCACAAGAATAACATAAGATACAAAAACTATCATGATATCTATACACAATCAAGTAGCAAAACCAAAAGACAGATAAGTCAATAGCTCCAATCATTCTATTTTTATTTCTAGCATTTCTTATTCATTTTATGTTAACTGTCATGAAATTAAACTCGTGAGATAAGTCAATAGCTCCAATCATTCTATTTTTATTTCTAGCATTTCTTCTTCATTTTATAGAAAATCACATATAAACGAGCATTATAGAAAAACCACATATCGAACAGGTTTAAAAAGGGTTCGAATGTGTGTATTCATTTTATGGTAGTTAAAAGAGTTTGAATATTTATCTTTTTGTTTAGATTTTGAGAATTTTGTTAAACAAAGATTTTGAAGAAGACTTACAGTAATTGCTGAAAAAAAGAGAGAATATTTAAAGAAAGAAATGATGATGTGGCTTAAAATACCTTATTTAAGGAAATAAGTTTAAAACTACCCTTATAAAAGAATAATGATTTTAAAATATCATAGTGTGGGAAAAAATTCGAGTTTTTTTTAGATTTCTACCTTTTCTTTATATATATATATATATATATATATATATATATATATATATATTAAATTGCATTTTTTTAATTACTTTATTTTTGTAAATTCCATATAGACCCATAAATATAATTTCTAGTGAGGTGAATTTTATTTTTTTTGTAATTGTATATATAAATTGTCACGATTCAAACACCGTGACATGCACTTGACACTTACACTTGTTCCAATTAACAAATTTATGAACTAAATTTTTTCTTTTTGTTTTATGGTTTGTATTCAGTACCTGTGTAGTCACTGTGCCATTTTCATTTATTCTTTAATTCAAAATTGATTTAAATTACTCTTTAAGATGGGTAAAGATCATTTTTAGCTAATAACTTATTATTTCTTAGAAATAGATTGGAAATAACTCCCTTATATTTAGAGATTTTTCCCAATTAACCACCTGCAAATCATCATAGCCTAACATGACAATCTTTTCCACAATCCACATTATATTTATCAAATAGGCATCATCTCAACAGTCCTAGTATCCATGAGTAACATTAAAATATTAAATCAAAAATTCATTATCCTAGTTACATCCTATCTTGTAGTACTGTACAAAAATTACCTAAAAGTAAGAGCAAATACAAAAGATGATATTATAATACCGAAATATCCGAGGCTAGGCCCTCGAAAGTTGAGACACTACTCAACCACCAGAACTATCGAAATGTGCCCCCCTAACTTGAGTTCAATACGTGGAGGAAATTAATTTCATTTAATGAGCAAGGGTTTAGTAAGTTATTTAAATTTGTGTAGAATTAGGCTTATACTATTCTAATGCAGATGCATGAAACCTTTAAGTAAAGATTCTCATATTATATTACCTTTATAATTGTTTATCAAAACATCTCTGATCATATCCTAAAAGACTCTAAGTGGTAAGGTTTTTAGGGTATTGATGAAAAGGTACTTTGAAGTACCTCATTATTCCTATCCCGGCACTTGTCTATCACATAGATCTTTAATCATATCAATTCAAAATCGTTTTTCAATTCTCTTGTCCTTATTCATAGTATTTCAAGCAATAGTGAAACATATGTAAATTTGACCTCATATAGTATTATACCATGTTCATGTCAATTTCATGTCATATCACTTCTCATGTGAAAACTTTGTTTAGACGCAATATCAAATCATGTCTCTTTTCATCTAGAAATTATACTTTGTATTGTGTCGAATCATATCACTTTTAATGTAGAGAAATATGACCACATGTAGTATAAAAGTCATGGCACTTCTTTATATACATCTCATGTACATATACAGTATAAGGTTAAGACATCCTTCATGTAGATAACATATCGTTATGTCATGATTCAATTTGCAAACTTATACAAGTTTTGCTGTATAAAACGGTTGTTATTTCAAATCATGTCATGTTTGGTATATAATCATATATGAAGCATATATAGTATCAAAATCATATTACATATACTTTTAAAGCATGCTCAAAACATGTAGAATCTTAAATCATTTCATGTTTACCTTTAAGACATGACTAAAACATGCACAATTCGCAAATAATATCACATGCATTTTTAAAGCATGTTTAAAAACATATATAGTCTCAAAACATTTTTCAAATTCACTTTTATAGCATGTCTAAAGCCTGTACAGTCTCAAAAATATCTCAAATTCACTTTTAGAGCATGTCAAAACATGTACAGTCTCAAAACATTTCTCATTTACTGTAAAATCATGTCAATTCTAGAGCTCATATCAAATAAAACTATACTCTAAATAGCATATCATATCAAGTTTGATACTAGGCTAAATCCATAATACTCTATCAATAAAGACTTAGTTCATTGTAGTTAGCAGTGAAAATCATGCCATTGTCTCCTGAAAACCAATTAGGGTGCTATCTATGGCCATAAACCTCATGTCTCTCAACCTCATTGATCAGGTGTGATTGTGCCTTGTCCACGACTATTGTCAGACAAGCATCCCTGCCTAATGACTAATCTCCAATTATGCGGCTTCCACTAATGCTTTATTGAGTTTAACTCTCTTAGGGAGCCTATAGTCTCATAAAACGTTTAAACCTTTATCTTTTCTTGTCAAAAATCATGTGAAGTATATAGTAAATTTTTGAGATCATTTATATATAGAAATATATAAATGTATACCATATACGTTCTTTTCAAAACTAATAAACAATTCAAGGTATCCATATAAGATCAAATAGATGTTTAAAAGCTATGCAATTTAAAACATGAGTTCATAACAATAGAACGTAATGCTCCCGTAATGTGTCAATGCAATTTCATTTGGTATAGGAGTAACCATAATGCCAAGTCCTACTAGTATCTTTACTCTCAAAACACATTAATGTAGCGCCTATATCCAACTCAGGATTGTTACACATTTTACGTTAAATTCCTCAATTCCATACTTTAAATTTCAACAGGTACCTAAGAAAAATCTATTAATTATAAATGAATTCATCACAACCTATTCTATAGATTATCTTATTACAATACCAATAACGTTCAATAATTTCATAAATTATCATTATACCATAAACATATCATTTCTTATCGATCAGTAATTCTCAACCATTAATCATTATCATCATCATCATCACCATCATCACCCAATCTTAACTAATACTTTTTAGATATAAAAAATGTATATATAATTCTAACTCTAAATTATATAAACGCTTTATCAACTCCTATGCTTGAAGCTTCTGTGTTGAGCCTAGTTAGGGCTCAATCGTCACTTTAGCGCCGTGCTACACCTTTAAATATAATTGTACCATATTAGAGTCAGTTTATAAGGGTCATTTTCTATATTAATTTTATAATGTGTGGCACTCTAG
This sequence comes from Heritiera fomes, assembly GCA_032173925.1. Lineage (NCBI taxonomy): Eukaryota > Viridiplantae > Streptophyta > Magnoliopsida > Malvales > Malvaceae > Heritiera > Heritiera fomes. The sequence goes on along the minus strand of JAPDPM010000001.1, from coordinate 16,796,506 downwards.
AGTTGTCTTACCAAAGCTTAAAGTAATCACAAGCCTTTCAAGTGATGTGAGATTCTGCCACCATGGTTCTGGTAAAACTGTGAGATTCTTAAATTCCATAAGTAACAGAGATTGGAAGGTGTTGGCAGATCCTACAAGAAGCCATTGGCGTAATGCCTCCAACTTTGGTAATCCTCGAATGATCAATGTTTAAAGTTGTAACCTACTACAAACAAGATAATCTTGGTTATCATCATCCTCCACTTCTCTACCTTTGATTCCTAATGCCTTGTTAAGATCAAGCTCTTCACAATCCCAAATTATAAGATGTTTTAATGAGGTTGAAGATTTCAAACAATGCAGCAAGGAGATCAAGTTTCTCCAACCAAAGATCATCAATGTATGAATGGACGTGAGGTTTTGAAACCCTTCAAACAAATATTCTAAATGTTCACAATAACATATTTACAAATGTTGAAGAGATTTCAAGTGCTCAAATCATTCTTAGATAGAACTCTCTGTTTTGTACTTATTGTTAACATTTTGATACTGACAATGTATCTCATATCTTTGTGTAACTCTTCAATTCCCCCACAAACGATAGCCAAAATTTCCAAACTCTATAGCTTATATATGGACTTTGGAAGCTTTTTTAGTTTGGAGTTACCACTTAAGTCTAGATACCTTAAATGCTTCAAATTGCCAATATTTCTTGGCAATACCTCAAAACTTGATCTTTTAGATCTAATACTCACAAATCATGAAACCTTGAAAGACATATTAACATTACATTACTTAATCTCATCGCTACGATAACTAATTTTACCATCCTGCTTATTTTAATCTTACTGGAGCTAATCTTAGTATTCATCCAAATAGACTATCAGTTGCCCAAGTGAAAAATTGTTGGACTTTATCTCATTTAGTAGACTACTAAAGTTAATTTGATCCACGAACGGGGATTAATTTTATACCTAATGTGGTATCGGCAGGCTTCGTAGTTTACAGGAAAAAAAGGTTAATTTTGATTCCAACTTAATTTGGATAAATGTTAAATTAATAAACATTTTATATCGATAATAATATACCCTACTTAACCATTTTGATATTGTTGTGTGTTAGATCCTTAATAAAATAGATCGATTTGTGCTTAGTAAGAAAGGTCTCTATTCTTACCTTTTATATATAGGTTTATATATGATGTACTGACAGTATATAGTCTCTATACACTATCAATGCACTAGAGGTTGACGCCTCATGAATAAGCAAACTAAAAATATGACAAGTTCTTAAAATAAATACAAATAAAATTTTTCATTTTGCTTTTAAGGTTTTATTAATGAGGTGTCAACCTTTTATGTATTGACAGTGTATAAAACTATACATTGTCAGTGCTATACACTGTCAATGCATCGTGTATATATATACACACACAAAAACAAAAGTAACTTTTTTTTTTGGCTTACGAAAGTCACTCATTAAATTTCATGCGAGAATGGTAAAACTCGTCTCTCTTTTTCTCCCTTACACAAGCTTGGAGATAATCAATAGAAAGCATTCGAACTACCCTTCAACCCTTAGTAATTTAGTATAGTGATATTGAACTCTCACTCACATAGGTCAATTTTTATTGTGGTAGTGATTTGACTAGTTGTCGGCTAGTTTTTATTTTTGGCAAAACAACAAGATAATTGTCAACAACCTCTAAACCAAGTGGTTAAAGATGAATTGTGGCATATTGTAAATATTGATTTGAATCTAAGCACCCTCTCTTTAATTATTTAATATTTCTTTTGTAACAAAAAAAAAAGATAATTTATTCATTAAAAGTAAAAACTACACATAGTTAGCTTTTTTACAAGTATGATAGTACCACATAGTTTTTTTTTTGCCATCAAAAAATATTTTATTCAGCATATCAAAAAGAGTCAATACAACAAAACATTTTGTCAGAATACAAACCAAACATTATTTGCGAGATATCTTCCCATACACATATCTCATAATGCTTGATTCTCATCAACTATCATACATGAGGAGAAGGAAGGCCATCTTTATTCAAGATGTGTACCAAGGAGATTGGGGGTTGATTCACCCAATTTGTCATGCACAATCTCCTTTTAAACTGGTCTGCAACCCAATCGGTTGCTTTATTCATAGATCTACCAACCTATACAAATTTACAATTAACAAAATCTTTACTCAACAGCTCTATATCTTTTACCAAAGGAGCAATCCTCCAATCCCCAATCTTTCCTCCCTTTATTAATTCATTACACAACAATTTTGCATCTGATTCAACAATAATTTTCCTCAGATGCATCTCTTTAGCTAGCAATAGTCCTTTACCTCAACAGCTTCTGATTCAATACATGAGTTTGCAACAATTGCTTTACCAATGCCTCCCACCAAAGCCCCCTCCTTATTTCTAATAACAACACCTATCCCAGCATCTTTATTTTTCTCACAATATGCTCCATCACAGTTGACCTTACACCAATCATCTATCGGTTTCTGCCATAATTGCTCTAGTTCCTTTGCACCTTTATGTTTTTAAGATTCACTGAAATTTTCAGCAACATCTATTTATATTCTCTTTATAACTTCCATTGGCCTAAGCTTGATTTTCTGATACAAAACAACACATATTTCCTTCCAAATAGCCAACATGTATGAGCTATTACAATTAGTATCATAGTCCTTTTCAACACTCAACTTCCCATGTTTAATTACCCCACCAATCCAGCAATCTATAGTACTTATCAAATCCCTATCCACCTTATAACCAATATTTAAACCAAACCACATTGTTAGCATCCAATCACACAGTAACATAGTGTGCTCAATTAATTCCTCCTATTTCCCACATACCTGACAAATAGGACTATTAATAATCCTCCTTTTCTATAAATTTCAAGCAGTTGCTATTGCATTTTTGCATATCTTCCACAGAAAACACTAAATTTTAGTAGGAACAAGGGCATTCCAAATAATCTTCCATATTGTTTTATCTATAACATGAGAAGAGGATGGCTTATAACTCCCTCTATAATTCTCCTTGTCCTACAATGTGTGGTAGCTAGCCTTCACATTGTATTCACCATTTGTGTTTTATCAAAGAAAGGATTGACAGAGCTCTTGTTAATCTGAGTTAGATAGAGGAATTTCTTAATACACAGCTGTTTAATCTACCCATTATTGGATCAGATCACTCCCCTATTATGTTGGATTCAAACTTTAGTGAAAAAAAGTCCCCAAGATTGTTTAAGTTTAAAATGATGTGGACAAAAAAGGAAGATTGTGAAAAGGTGATTAAAGAGGGTTAGAGTTCAAATTTCACGGGATCTTATTCTTTTCAATTAATTCAAAAATTGAAGAGATTTAAAAGATCGTTGATAGAATGGAGTAGGAAAGCCTTCCCAAATAATAGGAAGTTGATAGTAGAACTGATGAATAAGCTGGCTGTGATACAAAATTCATATACGAGCTTGCAATGTTGTGAAAAGGTGGAGAGGATAATTGAGGAAATAAAGAAGCTTTGGTAGTTTGAAGAACAATACTGGTTCTAGAGGTCAAGAATAAAATGGCTGAGAGGGGGATAAAAGTACAAAATTTTTTCACCTAAAGACTGTATAGAGGAGGAATCAGAATAAAATCCTAAGGTTGAAATATAATAATGATTATTGGATTGATAAAGAGGAGGAAATTCAGAAAAAATTTGCTGATTTTTATAAGGAGCTTTTTAGTACGAGTGGAAAAAAGGATTGGGGACAAATTTTGGATGTTATTCCTAAATGTGTTGATGATAGGATAAATCGTATATTGACAAGTAATGTTGGAGAAGAGGAAGTAATGACAGCTGTTTATCAGTTGGGAGGCTTGAAAGCTCCAGGTCCAGATGGATATAGTGGTGTTTTCTTTCAAAAATATTGGGAGGTAGTAAAGGATAGTGTGGTGAAAGTAGTGAAGAGTTTTTTTCATGAAGGGCACATGCTTAGAGAAATAAATAGGACTAGTGTAATGCTAGTTCATAAAGTGAGAAATCCAGAAACTATAGGTCAGTTTAGACCTATAAGCTGTTGCAATTTTTCTTATAAGATAATGTGAAATCCCCAATTTTCTGTAATTTTCCCTTAATTGTACAGTTTTCCAACTTGGACTAATGGAATAAATGTGAAATTTTGATATACAAATGGTGTATGGGACATAGGAGGAATTAAGGAATTGATGGTCAAATGTCAAAGAGTCAAAAAAGGGGGAAATTTATGGCTGAGATGAGCATGCATTAAAGGGGGCATTAAATGCCATAGCATGACTCATCATCATCATCTCTTGCACCCCACGACACAGCTCATCTTCCTCTCCCTCTCGTTGCTTCCATTTTCCTCTAAGTGTCCAAGTTTCTCACCTTGACAAACCACCATCTCATGCCATCGATTTGTTAAACTTCTTTAACGAAAAACGATCCTTGTCAATAGCTTAACCTATGCCTGTAATATGAGAGAGTGAATCCAAGTGAATAAGGAGATCTAGAAATCCAAAGATTTGGTGAATTGCAAAGGTAAGCAAGTTAGAAGGTTTTAGTTGATTTTATTGATGGTTTGGTATTGTATGGAGTTGGTAGAATAGGTTTATTGAAGTTTAAATTTGCCATGATGTTTACAGCTTGAAGAAGTGGAAAAAGGACAAGTGTTGGTGCAACCAACTTGTGGATTAATTGCTAGTTGAGGTAAGGAATTTATGTAACGGACGTAGGGTGACTATGTCCGCATGTTTTAATATGTTTTGATGTGGTTTGGGAGAAGTACCAGCTGTTCCTTTGCAAGAAAATGACATTTTTGGACTTGTTTCCTAGTACCAATTAGGTTAGGAGCAGCCGACTGCCTTAAGTAGCAGCCGACTGCCTAGAGACATCAAAAACGCCGTTTTTCAAAAATCGATGCAAACCAGTCGACTGCTATGGGAGCCAGTCGACTGCCATTTTCCAGAAACCATTCTGTTTCAAACCAGTCGACTGCCAGGGGAAGCCAGTCGACTGCTATTTGTTCAGAAGCATTCTGTTTCAAAACCAGCCGACTGCCAAGGGGGCCAGTCGATTGCTAATTCTCGGGAAACATTCTGTTTCAAAACCAGTCGACTGCCCTATTTGTATTTTGAAAAAAATTAATAATTGAATTTCAAAAAGGGAAAGAAATTCATTAAGGCAAAACATGGGGTAGCAGTCGACTGCCATATATGACCAGTCGACTGCCTATTTGAAAGAAAGGTTTTGAGAACCTATTTTAAGAAAGAATATTCATACTTATTTAAAACCTATATGGATAAGGTTTTGGAGACTATGGATCTCTCAAAAGAGCATGCACATTATTTGTTACTTGTATTTGACTGAGGAGCTCTAGTCCAGCCCTCAGACCCGCAGTACGGCACCTGACTAGTGAAACTGTGGGATATAGACAATGGCCATGAGTCTCTTACTTGATTCGGCTTTGGGGAGGATCCCTGGCCCATACGTGGGTACGCCACTTATTTGATATCTCTCAGGATTATCCCTAATGGGATATATTTGCGGTATCCTTATGAGATTTATCTATTGGATTATCCCTTACGATATATTTGCTGTATCCATTATCTCTCTGGATTATCCTTAAAGGATATATTTGCGGTATCCACGATGAGAGTTACTTGGTGCATGAATCTATTGGATATAAATTGTCTCCCATCTATTTGAAAATAATTATAATTGCCTACTTGATTTCACGTGATTGGAGATCCGTGGAAATACTTGAAAGCATGATTTACTTGTTTTTGATATATTTGAAAGAAATATAAGCGCTATGCTTTATAATGATTTTACATGACATTATAGAGCCAAGCAGGAAAACTGCATATAGTGATATAGTACGCTCTTTTACATGAGTTTCTTACTGAGCGTAAACTCACTCCTTTACAAACTATTTTTCATACAGATTACTTGAAGTAATTCCGCTCCGGATAGAGGAGCTCATTTCGGGATTTTTGAGATACCTTCGAGGCACGCTTCCTACTTATCCTTTGAAGGTATATTTAGTCGGCCGTTACTTCGGCTAATGTACAGTACAATACTACAGTTTTGTATATGTTGGGGATTAGGGTGTATGAATATTTGAGATCCTGGTGTATATGACACATGTTTATAAATTAAAAATTTTATGCATGTGAAAATGAATATTATACTCTGATAGAAATGCCTAAAGCATAAGAGTAAGGGAGATTGACATCGGATAAACTAGTCGATTTATTTGTTATTTGAGATGAAAGTTAGTTGTTATTTGGTTAGTGACGAGGACGTCACAGATTGGTATCAGAGCAGATTCGACTGAAGTTTGTCGATGTCAATAAGCTAGAATTAGAGTAATTCCCCAATGTACTGTACTAGCCTATTGTATTTAAGTAGTATAATGGCTTAAGGTTATACTAAATGATGTTATTTGATTATGATCTTAACAGAATGAGTACTCGAAGGAGGGGTACTAGACGAGGACGAGGACGAGGAAGGGGACGGGGTCGCACTGAAGAGCCCCCAGTTCCGTCTCCTCATCCATCTCCACCGCATAGCCCGAATACGAGGCTAGCTAAAATGGAGAAACATATGGAAAACATGTCCGCAATGTTCACCCAGTTTATGGCTAAATTTCCGGACGTGGCCACTAGTGCACCGGCAGTTACCCCTACAGTACCTCTTACTTCTGTGGTACAACCTGCACCAGTTCCAGCTAATGAGAGGCGAGATCCTACAGCTTACTGCAGTGTGGCATTAATAAAGGAGTTTAAGAAGCTGGATCCGCCAAAGTTCAAAGGGGACAGTGATCCAGTAGCCGCGGAGAACTGGATGAAAGCGGTTACTAAGTCATTCGGATACATGGCTTGTACTGAGAAAGAGAAGGTGGGATTAGCCGCCTATTTGCTAGTGGATGAGGCCGAGCCATGGTGGCAGGCTACTCAGACAGTATTAGAAGCCAAATATCCAGAGGTGACGTGGGATAGATTTGTAGAAGCTTTTAATGAACAATATGTCCCACGTACTGCTCAGAGGAGATTACAAGTAGAGTTCTTGAACTTGACTCAAGGAAGTATGACGGTTAGCCAGTATGAGTCGAAGTTCATTACACTGAGCAGATTTGATCCTGAAGTACTGAGAAGAGAGGATCATAAGACCTATAGATTCATGGAGGGATTGAGACCTTCCATTAGGTCTAAACTATATCCATTGGACATCACTACCTATGGAGAGGCAGTCCGTAAGGCTCAACTATGTGAGCAGGACTATGAGTTTCATCAGGCAGACTTCCGAGCAAGGAATAAGGGTAAAGAACCTATGAAGCGGAAGTCAGATGAGAAGGCCTCGAGGGATAGATATCCATCTAGGAGGAATAGGCCTTATGACAGAACTTCAATAGGTGAGTAAGTCAATTATAAGAAAATATATTGTCTTCATTAATGGTTATATGGAATTATAATAAATATGGAGTTATGATGATTATGACACAGGAACTCCTAGATCCACCGGGATCAAAATAGGTGATGAAAGATCACAACGTCCAGTTGGTAGTACCGCTAGCTCACCGAGGAGTACAATGCCGAGGTGTGTGCAATGCGGGAAATTTCATGGAACACAGCCTTGCCGGTTGGCAAGTGGGGCGTGCTATTGGTGTGGTGAACAGGGACATAGAATTAAAGATTGTCCCCAGATAAATCAGAGGGCACCTTAAGAGTCAGAAAAGATCCCTCAACCACAATCTAAGACCACACAACCCCAGCGTAAAGCCACAGCGGCAGAGAAAGGAAAAGCGCCAGTGACTCAGGGAAGGGTATTTGCCATTGATAAAGAGTCCGCTGATGCTTCATCAAAGATGATTCAGGGTAAGATTTACCTTAATGATACATATGTCCTTGCTTTATTTGATCCAGGCTCTACGCACTCTTTTATTTCCCCTATGGTTATTAAGAGATTAAATATTGAGCCTGAACAGTTAGGGGGATTGCTACAAATAATTACTCCCTTTAGGGAATCCCAAATGACGGACACAGTGTATCGTAATTGTAAGCTACGGGTAGGAGAAAGAGAGTCAATAGCTGACCTAATCTTATTAAATATGTCTGGATTTGATGTTATATTAGGAATGGATTGGTTAGCTGAAAATCATGTGATGATAGATTGTCACGCTAAGAGTGTGATTTTCTCCTCTCCCGTTAGCTATGTTGTAAATTTTGCAAATATGTAATGCAAAAGCATAATTACTTGTTTGGTGTAATTGAGATTTAATTGATAGAACATATTTGTGATGTGAAGGGTTTGTAGCACACGTGGTTGACGTAGATCAGAAACGTCCCACACTTCACGAAATTCCAGTAGTTAAGGAATTTTCCGAAGTATTTTCAGATGATCTTCCAGGACTTCCCCCGGATAGGGAAATAGAGTTCACTATAGAATTGGTGCCGGGGACTGAACCTATATCAAGAGCTCCATACCGGATGGCTTTGGTAGAATTGGAAGAACTTAAGAAGCAGCTTCAGGAGTTGCTAGACAAGGGATTCATACGACCCAGCGTATCCCCTTGGGGTGCTCTTATGCTTTTTGTCAAGAAGAAGGACGGTAGTATGAGGTTATGCATTGACTACCGGTGGTTGAATAAAGTGACGATCAAGAACAAGTATCCTCTTCCCAGGATAGATGATCTCTTTGATCAGCTAAAGGGGGCACAAGTCTTTTCCAAGATAGACTTGAGATCGGGATATCATCAGTTGAAGATTCGAGATGAAGATATCCCTAAGACTGCCTTTAGGACACGGTATGGCCATTATGAATTCTTGGTGATGCCGTTTGGGTTAACCAATGCACCCGCAGCATTCATGAATTTGATGAATGATGTGTTTAAGCAATACTTGGATCAGTTTGTCATTGTCTTTATCGATGACATCTTAGTATACTCGAAGTCACGGGAAGAGCATGAGCAACATTTGAGAATTGTTTTGGAAACCCTCAGAGATAGAGGAATGTATGCCAAGCTAAATAAGTGTGAATTCTGGTTAAACCAAATCTCCTTTTTAGGTCATGTGATTAGTAAAGATGGAGTCTCAGTTGATCCGTCGAAGATTGAAGCGGTGGTCCAATGGGAAAGACCAAAGACGGTAACGGAGATTAGGAGTTTCTTGGGTTTAGCTGGCTACTATAGAAGGTTTGTAGAGGGTTTCTCGAAGCTAGCTGCTCCATTGACAAGACTGACGCGCAAAGAGGTAAAGTATGAATGGAATGAAGCTTGTGAGCAAAGTTTCCAAGAGTTGAAACGCAGGTTAACGACTGCACCAATTCTCACCATTCCTAGTGGTTCAGGAGGATTTGCAATATATAGTGATGCCTCAGGGCAAGGTTTGGGATGTGTATTAATGCAGCATGATAAGGTAGTAGCCTATGGTTCCAGACAATTGAAGGACCATGAGAAGAACTACCCGACTCATGATTTGGAGTTAGCTGCAGTAGTGTTTGCTCTGAAGATATGGAGGCATTACTTGTATGGTGAGAGATTTCAGATTTTTACGGATCATAAAAGTCTGAAATACTTGTTCTCCCAGAAGGAGTTGAACATGAGGCAAAGAAGGTGGCTAGAGCTTATGAAGGATTATGATTGTGAGATCATGTACCACCCGGGGAAGGCCAATGTGGTGGCGGATGCTCTGAGTCGGAAGCATGTAAGTATGATAGCATATATGATGATAAAAGAACACGAACTGATTGAGCAGTTTGCGAGCCTTAGTTTAAGTGTTACATCTCTTGAGCAATGTGGTATGATGGCTAGTTTAAGAGTTGAGCCAGAGTTGATGGATAGAATCCGGGTTGCTCAAAGGGAGGATACTCAGTGTATTGAGGCTATGGATGAGATTCAATCGGGTATGACCTCAGAATTCCATATGGGTAAGGATGAGATGTTGAGGTTTAATAACCGTATATGTGTTCCTAAGGATAATGAATTGAAGAAGTTGATTCTAACAGAAGCACATTCCACTAGGTATACATTACGCCCGGGAAGCACGAAGATGTATCACAATCTTCGCAAGGTGTATTGGTGGACTGGCATGAAGAGAGACATAGCTGAGTTTGTAACAAAATGTCTCACATGTCAACAAGTTAAGGTAGAGCACCAAAAACCAGCGGGATTACTGCACCCTCTGCCTATACCTATGTGGAAATGGGAACACATTACGATGGACTTTATTATGGGATTGCCCAGAACCAAGAGGAATTATGATGGTATTTGGGTGATAGTGGATAGATTGACGAAGTCAGCGCACTTCCTACCTATGAAGTCTACAGATACACTTAGCGCTTTGGTAGACTTATATGTGAGAGAAGTAGTAAGACTACACGGTGTTCCAGTGAGCATCACATCGGATAGAGATTCCAGGTTTACTTCTCATTTTTGGGAACATTTTCAAGAAGCCATGGGATCTCAGCTGAATTTTAGCACAGCTTTTCATCCGCAGACTGATGGGCAGTCCGAGCGCACTATTCAGACGCTCGAGGATATGTTGAGAGCATGTGCTTTGGATTTTAAAGGCTCATGGGACGACCATCTGCCATTGGCTGAGTTTGCTTATAATAATAGCTATCATGCTAGCATCGGGATGGCACCGTATGAGGCTCTATATGGAAGACGGTGTCGATCACCGATTGGGTGGGAAGAAGTGGGCGAGCGCAAGTTATTGACTCCAGATTTAGTCGAACAAGCCTCTGAGAATGTTAAACTGATTTATCAAAGACTTAAGACAGCTCAGAATCGACAAAAGAGCTATGCAGATGTTCGGCGGAGGCCACTTGAGTTTTTGGTTGGAGACTATGTGTTTTTGAAAGTCTCTCCATCCAAAGGGATTATGAGATTTGGCCGACGAGGTAAACTAAGTCCTCGCTATATCGGACCATTTGAGATCCTAGATCGTGTTGGAGATGTGGCCTATAGGTTGGCACTACCTCCGGAGTTATCGGGAGTACACAATGTCTTTCATGTATCGATGCTTCGGAAGTATAATCCGGATCCATCTCATGTCATTGAATATGAACCCTTGGAGATTCAAGGAGACATGAGTTATGTGGAGAAACCAATTCGGATTTTGGATAGGAAAGACAAGGTGTTAAGATCAAAGACGATTCCATTGGTTAAAGTTCTCTGGCAGTACCATACGACAGAAGAAGCTACTTGGGAACTAGAGAACTTGATGAGAGAGAAATACCCGGAATTGTTTTGAGACATAACCTTACTTGAATTTGGAGGACCAAATTCTCTAAGGTGGGGAGAATGTGAAATCCCCAATTTTCTGTAATTTTCCCTTAATTGTACAGTTTTCCAACTTGGACTAATGGAATAAATGTGAAATTTTGATATACAAATGGTGTATGGGACATAGGAGGAATTAAGGAATTGATGGTCAAATGTCAAAGAGTCAAAAAAGGGGGAAATTTATGGCTGAGATGAGCATGCATTAAAGGGGGCATTAAATGCCATAGCATGACTCATCATCATCATCTCTTGCACCCCACGACACAGCTCATCTTCCTCTCCCTCTCGTTGCTTCCATTTTCCTCTAAGTGTCCAAGTTTCTCACCTTGACAAACCACCATCTCATGCCATCGATTTGTTAAACTTCTTTAACGAAAAACGATCCTTGTCAATAGCTTAACCTATGCCTGTAATATGAGAGAGTGAATCCAAGTGAATAAGGAGATCTAGAAATCCAAAGATTTGGTGAATTGCAAAGGTAAGCAAGTTAGAAGGTTTTAGTTGATTTTATTGATGGTTTGGTATTGTATGGAGTTGGTAGAATAGGTTTATTGAAGTTTAAATTTGCCATGATGTTTACAGCTTGAAGAAGTGGAAAAAGGACAAGTGTTGGTGCAACCAACTTGTGGATTAATTGCTAGTTGAGGTAAGGAATTTATGTAACGGACGTAGGGTGACTATGTCCGCATGTTTTAATATGTTTTGATGTGGTTTGGGAGAAGTACCAGCTGTTCCTTTGCAAGAAAATGACATTTTTGGACTTGTTTCCTAGTACCAATTAGGTTAGGAGCAGCCTACTGCCTTAAGTAGCAGCCGACTGCCTAGAGACATCAAAAACGCCGTTTTTCAAAAATCGATGCAAACCAGTCGACTGCTATGGGAGCCAGTCGACTGTCATTTTCCAGAAACCATTCTGTTTCAAACCAGTCGACTGCTATTTGTTCAGAAGCATTCTGTTTCAAAACCAGCCGACTGCCAAGGGGGCCAGTCGATTGCTAATTCTCGGGAAACATTCTGTTTCAAAACCAGTCGACTGCCATTTGGGACCAGTCGACTGCCCTATTTGTATTTTGAAAAAAATTAATAATTGAATTTCAAAAAGGGAAAGAAATTCATTAAGGCAAAACATGGGGTAGCAGTCGACTGCCATATATGACCAGTCGACTGCCTATTTGAAAGAAAGGTTTTGAGAACCTATTTTAAGAAAGAATATTCATACTTATTTAAAACCTATATGGATAAGGTTTTGGAGACTATGGATCTCTCAAAAGAGCATGCACATTATTTGTTACTTGTATTTGACTGAGGAGCTCTAGTCCAGCCCTCAGACCCGCAGTACGGCACCTGACTAGTGAAACTGTGGGATATAGACAATGGCCATGAGTCTCTTACTTGATTCGGCTTTGGGGAGGATCCCTGGCCCATACGTGGGTACGCCACTTATTTGATATCTCTCAGGATTATCCCTAATGGGATATATTTGCGGTATCCTTATGAGATTTATCTATTGGATTATCCCTTACGGGATATATTTGTTGTATCCATTATCTCTCTGGATTATCCTTAAAGGATATATTTGCGGTATCCACGATGAGAGTTACTTGGTGCATGAATCTATTGGATATAAATTGTCTCCCATCTATTTGAAAATAATTATAATTGCCTACTTGATTTCACGTGATTGGAGATCCGTGGAAATACTTGAAAGCATGATTTACTTGTTTTTGATATATTTGAAAGAAATATAAGCGCTATGCTTTATAATGATTTTACATGACATTATAGAGCCAAGTAGGAAAACTGCATATAGTGATATAGTACGCTCTTTTACATGAGTTTCTTACTGAGCGTAAACTCACTCCTTTACAAACTATTTTTCATACAGATTACTTGAAGTAATTCCGCTCCGGATAGAGGAGCTCATTTCGGGATTTTTGAGATACCTTCGAGGCACGCTTCCTACTTATCCTTTGAAGGTATATTTAGTCGGCCGTTACTTCGGCTAATGTACAGTACAATACTACAGTTTTGTATATGTTGGGGATTAGGGTGTATGAATATTTGAGATCCTGGTGTATATGACACATGTTTATAAATTAAAAATTTTATGCATGTGAAAATGAATATTATACTCTGATAGAAATGCCTAAAGCATAAGAGTAAGGGAGATTGACATCGGATAAACTAGTCGATTTATTTGTTATTTGAGATGAAAGTTAGTTGTTATTTGGTTAGTGACGAGGACGTCACAGATAATTGCAAAGATCTTGGTTAACAGGTTGAAGCCTTTCATGGGAGACTTGATTACTCAAAATCAGAGTGTTTTTTTGCAAAATAGACAGATCCAAGACAATACAGCTGTGGCTAATGAGGTATTCCATTTTTTGAAAATGAAGAAAAGGGGAAAGAAGTGTGATATGGCAATGAAAGTCGACATGACTAAAGCTTATGATAGGATGGAGTGGGACTTTTTGAGAGCTATTATGATCAAAATGGGTTTTAGCGTAAAGTAGGTTGATTGGATTATGGAGTGTGTTTCCTCTGTCTCTTACAAGGTTATTGTCAATGGTACATTCTCAAGTACAATCTTTCCTACTAGAGGTCTTAGGCAAGGAGATCCTCTATCTCCTTACCTACTTCTTTTGGTCATTGATGTCCTATCTAGAGCTCTAAATAAAGCAAAAGAGTCTAGGAATCTTGTTGGAGTTAAGTTAAGTAAGGATTGTCCAATGTTAACTCACATTTTGTTTGCAGATGATTCTTTATTTTTCTTTGCAGCAACAGAGCATAATTGTTTGATTATGAGCAAAATATTGAAGGAATATTGTGTAGCATCAGGGCAGCAAATTAATTTTGAGAAGTCTAGCATGATTTTTAGTGCTAATGCTACTGATCAATTGAAGTAGGAGATGGCTAACAAATTTGGTATGAAGGTGGCTAATAATCTAGGTTCATATCTTGGGATTCCTTCATGTTGGGGTAGAACTAAAGTTGAAACCATGAAGTTCATTAGGGATAAAACTGTTGGTAGGTTGAAATCTTGGAAGCAAGGGTTATTATTTCAAGGTGGTAGGGAAGTGTTAATCAAAGAAGTTGCTTGTGCGATTCCTATGTATACAATGCAATGTTTCAAGATTCTAGCCAAAATATGTGATGAAGCTAATGCTACTATGGCTGGTTTTTAGTGGGGGCAACAAAATGATGAAAGAAAGGTATATAGGATTAGTTGGGAGAATATGACAAAAAGGAAAGGGATCGGTGGAATGGGATTTAAGGATTTAAGGGTTATGAATAGGGCACTATTGGCTAAGCAGTGCTAGAGACTTATCTCTCAACCTGATGCTTTGTAGGTCAGAGTTTTAAAAGGAATTTATTTTCCTCGATATTCTATCTGGGATGCAAAGAAAGGTGCAAAAGCCTCTTGGGGATGGTCCAGTTTGCTTGAAGGCATAGATGTTTTAAAGGAGAATGCGAGGTGGTTAGTTTTAGGGGGTGAGGAGGTTGATATATGGAAGGATAACTAAGTGCCTAGAGGTTTGAGTTTCACTCCAACAGAAGAGGAAATAGTAAATTTGAATCTGCCTAGGAAAGTTAGTGAGATTTTGGATAAAGAAGGAGGTTGTTGGAAATTGGATAGAATTAGTGGGGTGATTTCTAATAAGGAGATAGAAGTGATTAGAAGGCTTCCGATCTATCAAAATGGTGGTAAGGATAGTACCACATAGTTAGCTGTCGGCCAGTTTTAACATATAATTCAATAGTAATAGCTAATCTTGGAACTCTGAAAATCACCCTGTTATAATACAACTCAATGGTAATAGTTAATCTTGGTTTAATTTTAGTTTTGTTATCTTTTTATTTTTTAGCCGAGGTATTTATCTTCTTTATATCGCTAAAGTTGTTATACTTATCTTAGTTGATTTATACTTAGCAGAAATACTTATCTTAACAGAGCATTTATTTATTTTTTCAAGAAATAATTTTAAAAATTAATATAACATAACCTTTTGATTATAATGATGAATCTAATAATTAACGATTAATTTAATTTTAATTGCAATATCGTATTCTAATGTAAGTTTCTTCTATTCTAATGTAACCAACACAATATTAATCAGAAAATTAAAACTACATCTAAACAAAATATTCCTTTAATGATCTGTTATTAAATTTTCTAACAGATTTAAAATTTCTTTTCTTAAGAAGTTTTAAACTTATTGTTCTTACATATTTGTGAATGGTGGAAACATATTGTTTTTATTGTTCTTATATATTGTTTTGTAACAATGTATCTTTTTTAAAAAAAAATAAAAATTGCTTTGGCTTATTGACTAAAAAAAATCGCCAAGCTTAAGTCTCGAGTTTCTTAATTAAATGAAATTCGATATTTTTCTTTAATTTCTGGAATAAAATAAATTTAAAAAATAAATATTAAACGTATCATGTTATTTAAGATAATCATCATTTATCTTTAAAAGTATATAGTTCATATTTTATTTTAATTTGAT
This sequence comes from Heritiera fomes, assembly GCA_032173925.1. Lineage (NCBI taxonomy): Eukaryota > Viridiplantae > Streptophyta > Magnoliopsida > Malvales > Malvaceae > Heritiera > Heritiera fomes. The sequence goes on along the minus strand of JAPDPM010000001.1, from coordinate 16,780,710 downwards.
TCATAATAAATATTTTTAAAAAAGTACTTTGTTACCGTTAACATTTGCTGTTTGTTTTCACCGAAATGCGAGTTTTGAGAAGACCTCAGCTGTTTTTCAACAAAGCGTGTGGAGCGTGTGACATGCACGTGAAATCCCGTCCATCCATTGTGTCGGTGCGTGGAAAGCCGAAGGCAGGCTACTTACACGCGCTGTCTATTGTACAATTCATGTACTCGCTCACATCTAACGTTTAAATGGACGAAAAATTCTTTTTTTTCTAAGCCACCAATTAAAAAGCGAGTGTACATGTGCATTCCTTTATTAAATTATCCAAGCAATCCCCAGCTAAGTAAAGGGAAAATACAGCCACAGTTTGGCTAGCAAGAAAATTCTGTGGAAGTCACAAATTCTTTGGGCGGAAAAAAAGTTCAGTGGAAAATGAAAAAAAAAAACACAATCTTTGATTGGGCCACCGGCTGGGGCACGAAGAGTACAGCGCTGGGTCTTTTTACTCTCTTTCTCTTTGCTAATAATTTTGCTGTTTTATCTTTTTTCTCTTTTTTTTTATTACAAACATAAGAAAAACTCTTTGTTTTTTAGGTAAATGCCAAAAGTAAAAGTTACCGCTGAAGATTTGGACTCATACGATGGGCGGTCAATTTTAATTTATAATTTTTAAAATAAATAATTACAATACATGTTAAATAATGTATTCAAAAATTTGACGCACATATAAAATATAAAAATGAAAAATATAATTTCAAACACTAATTAGTAAAATTATAAATACATTAAACATAATAAATCTTAAATCTTAACTTAATTAAGTAAACAGTTACAATCTTAATGAACAAACTCAGTTTGCATTGTTAAAGCTTTGCTTAATACATTTCCTACTCAGGTCAATTCAGACAGTCAATATGTTCAATATATGCAAATTAATTTAAAAATAAATCTAAACTAAAATTCAAATTAAACTTTACATATATTTTTAATGCAAATTGATTTATGTTGATATGTAAATTCAGTAATTTACACACAGTACATGCATTTATATGTTCAATATTTGTAAAATTTTTAATTTGACAATTTAAAATTATTATTTATAATAATTTTAAATTGTTATTTTAAATATTTGTTAAGAAAAATATTATTCAATTTATAATGAGTTTTAATTTCATTGAAAGAATTTCATTAAATAGATTTTATTTGATAAATAAAAAAATGAGTTAAATTCTACATGGAATTGCTATATCTTTAAAGTTCTGATTTAATAGAAATAAACTTTATATTAATCTAATAAATTTTAATTTTTCTCATGCGATAATTTTTTTTGTTAGCTCTCATGAGATAACTTTACATTTTAATGCAAGTTTTGCTTAATATGCATTTTATTAAATTTATTTATTTGTACGAAATGCATTTTTAAATCGGGTATATAATTTCTATTTAATATGTTGGACATAACATGCGATGAAAATAATATTCGATTCATAAAAAAAAAAATATATATATATATATATATAAATATATATATATTTTTAAAAGAATCCAATTACTTTTGAGAATTACGTAGAAGTTCTCTAGTTTTGCTAATGTTAATGGAATAAAATACTCTGCCTCTTAATTCAGTGGGCATAAATCATTAGCATTAGTTAGTAGTTACGTCCTTTAATTTTGATTGTTTTAGTTAGCATTTATTAATGCGCGTAAGAAGATTTAATAGCTCAATATATTATCAATTTTTTATACAAAATATATATAAATTTTTAACATTTTATCATGTCATAGGTAAATTAATTCATAATTTTTTATCTTACTCCATATAAACTAATAGTTTAAAATCATAAAATTAAATTTAAAATTTATTAAATTACACTAATTACTATTTGGATACCTTAAGTAGCAATTGATATGGATAGTTTTGTGCATTATTATATAACATGTCAAGAGTGAAATATAAAAGCAAGTTAATAACATTTAATAGATTTTTATTGAATTATAAAAAGATTAAAGATTTATTTATAATAAATAAAAATTTATGAATTAATTTATATATGATAAAATATTAAGGGTTTATATTAATTTTATATAAAAAAATATTTGACTATTAAATTAAAATAAAAAAAAGAAAAAAAAGCAAAGGAATAAATATCGAACCGACTACAACACGTGTACGAAACGAACCCAGCGTTGTACACTGAAATCATGTCTCCCCCTGTTAACAGCCAACAGAAAAAAATGGTTTCCCTCTTCAGTTTTCTCTATATAAAAAACCACAAGCTCATTTTCACCGCTAAATCCTCGCTCCTACGCTCAAAGTCTTATTCACATAAAAATCTCCATTAAATCGAATCAAATTTGGTGTTCTAGAATTTCTTTTCTTTGCATTCCGGTTTCTTTAAATAGTCTTCCAAGAGTCAAGCACCAAGTAGATGCAGCCCCTTCTTCTTTTTCCTTAGAAACTCTGCATTCCCATTATTGTTTCTTCATTATCAAGAATTGCAGCATCCACTCTTTCTTCATTTTCCCAGGTAATCTTTCTCCTCCTTTTCCTTTTGCTTCTTGGGTTCTCGTTGTTTTTTTCTGGGTTTTTAGCGGATAATGATACTGATCTGATGCTTTTCTTGTAAATGGTATCGCATTTTCTTTGATTTATGGAAAGTTCTACTGATTTTTAATATGTTTTTTAAATGTAGTTATTTATTTGTTTGTTTGTTTTATTGATGGGAATCACTTGAATGATTGAATATGAATCTCAATTTTCCTTTGAGTTATGAATATTTTTGCTTAGATTTACGCTTTTGATTTACTTTTTTTTTAGATTAATAGATGAATTATTGATTCCAGAGTAACTCAATTCTCAAAAACACTTGCTTTCTTTTGACTCTTTCTTAGGTTAATAGATGCATTATGGAAATTGCTTTATTAACTGGAATGAAATTAATTTGAAAAAAAAAATGTGCAGATCCTTGTTATAGAAGAAAACTGCTAACAATGACTTTGGCAAATGGCAATGCTCACCAAGTGACTAACAATGGCGATGTAAGCAAGCCCTTCAGAATCTTTGTTGGTTATGATCCCCGTGAAGATCTAGCGTATGAGGTCTGTCGCCATTCTATCCTGACACGTTCTTCAATTCCTGTTGAGATCACACCCATTGTTCAATCGGATCTTAGGAAAAAGGGCCTTTATTGGCGTGAAAGGGGTCAGTTGGAGAGCACTGAGTTCTCCTTTTCTCGGTTCCTAACACCCTACTTGGCGAATTATGATGGTTGGGCAATGTTTGTTGACTGTGATTTCCTTTACTTAGCTGATATCAAGGAGTTAACGGAGTTGATTGATGATAAATATGCGATCATGTGTGTTCATCATGACTATTCTCCGAAAGAGACCACGAAAATGGATGGTGCTGTGCAAACTGTGTATCCCAGGAAGAATTGGTCTTCTATGGTGTTGTACAATTGTGGTCATCCAAAGAACAAGGGGTTGACCCCAGAGGCTGTGAACAAGCAAACAGGTGCTTTTCTTCATAGGTTTCAGTGGCTTGAAGATGATGAAATTGGATCAATCCCGTTTGTGTGGAATTTCCTGGAGGGGCATAACAAGATTGTTGAGAATGACTCAACAACGTTTCCTAAAGCTATACATTATACTCGTGGAGGACCATGGTTCGAGGCATGGAAGAATTGTGAGTTTGCTGATCTTTGGCTGAATGAGATGCAAGAGTACATGGAAGAAAAGAAGTCAGATGCAAATTAATTCAAATCTGCACAGTTCAGTGAAAATTCCTAGTATCTGTTTTAGTAGTATGTCTATTTACTCTTGCTCCATTTTCATATTTTTACATATTGAATTTGTCTTGCGTATCCCAGATCTGATTATGCTTTAGAGAAGAGGTATTTTCTCTGTGGACCTATATTCAATAGGTATTGCAGGCTATATATTTGCGCCCCGTATATGTAATTTTTCAATTTTTTATTTGTTGAACTGGCTACATTTGGGATATAATCCTTGGTATGTTATGTAGTATCATAAATTGTTCAATGAGAGGTCTTTCTCTTGTTTTTCTTTTTCTCTTGATGTTGTTGTTGCTGCAATTGATCTTCAACTCAAATTGGAAAACAGGACCGACTTAGGCCATGCCATTGTCATTTTCTTGATTAGGTGATGCCAAATTGATGGATGAAAACTTTGTTCAGTGAGTTTGATGCTTATTCATTTGTTTTCCACTTGTGGATGTGACTCAGCTGTGCTTGTTGGTTGCAAACATTTAGATCTTGGTTGCTTTAAATGGGTCATGACATCAGTGAATGTGATTAACAAAGAAATCAGCTTTTTTTTTTATATAACTCCGCCTGTGTGAGTTAATGCAGCCGGTCCCAAGCCCGGGTAAAGGAGGAGGGTGGCGGTAGGTTTGGACAACCAGCCTTAAAAACTAGTCCAATCTCATGAAATGAACCAATATCAAAACATCGTTGGGGCGTCCCCTACACAGCGACGCGCTGCATCGAAACCCGGGTATAGTGAAAAGTGGGCAAGGGTTGCTAGGTCGTCCCCCAGAAGTGACGCGCCACATCGACGCCTGGATGTGGTGTTAAATAGGCAAAGGTTCCCACACCATAATGGACGGGGGTGGGTAAAGAAGTTAGTCCATAACCATAAGCTTAGGTTAGGATCTTGGAATATAAGTACGCTTAGTGGTAAGTTAGGTGAGATTTGTGAGGTTATGAGTAGGAGGAGGGTTAACATCTTGTGTCTCCAGGAGACCAAATGGGTTGGGGAAAAGGCTAGAGAGATAGCACCTTGGCAGTATAAGCTTTGGTACACAGGGAAAGATAGAGACCGAAATGGAGTAGGTATCATTATAGATAAAGAGTACCATAAGGATGTTGTACAGATTAAGAGACAAGGGGATAGGATTATTTTGGTTAAACTAGTTTTAGGAGAAGAGGTGTTGAATGTCATTAGCGTGTATGCACCCCAGATAGGACTTGATGAGGTTAGTAAACGACAGTTTTGGGAGAATTTAGATAAGGTAGTACAAGAAGTACCCATAGGAGAAAACCTTTTTATTGGCGGTGATCTTAATGGACATGTAGGTACAAGTAGAGAGGGTTTTGAGAGCGTACATGGGGGTTTTAGTTATGGTGTAAGAAACGAGGGAGGAGATGCTATCTTAAATTTTGCTTTATCTTATGACCTAATCCTAGCAAATACATTGTTTAAGAAGAGAGATTCTCATCTTATAACCTTTAGAAGTGGACCAAGAGCAAGTCAGATAGATTTCTTTTTAACTAGGAGTATGGATAGACATAGATGTTTGGATTGTAAGGTTATCCCAGGTGAGAGTGTTACCGCGCAACATAGACTCTTAGTTCTAGATATGAAGATAGATAGACGACATCGAAGGAACCAACAAAAAGGAATTGAACGGATTCGATGGTGGAAGCTAAAAGAAGATTGCCATACAACATGTAGAGATAGTTGGATTCAAAAAGAGGCTTGGACAACAGAAGAGAACCCAAATGTAATGTGGAATAAGATGGCAAAATGCATTCGGGAGATAGGCAAAGAGACATTAGGAGTATCAAACGGAAGAGTGCCGACTGGAAAGGACGCAACATGGTGGACTGCAGCAGTAAAAGATGCTATAAAGACTAAGCGAGAGCGTTACAAGGCTTTGAAGAAGAACAATACAGAAGAGAGTTTTTCGGAATATAAGGTAGCAAGAAAGGAGGCAAAGAAGGCTGTGGCAGAAGCTAAGACGAAGGTTGCGAAAGAGATTTACGACAAGTTGAACACAAAGGAGGGAGAGAAAAGGATATACAGATTGGCGCGAGCAAGAGAAAGGAGGAGTCGCGACCTAGGAGTCGTGAAATGTATTAAGGATGAGCATCAAAGAACTCTCGTTAAAGATAATGACATTAAGGACAGGTGGCGAGATTATTTTAACAAATTATTTAATGACGGACAAAATAAAGTTTTGGATAATATTTCGGTGCCTCTCAAGGATTTAAATCGATGCTTTATGCGTAGAATCCAAGAGACAGAGGTAAAAGAGGCACTAAAGATGATGAAAAATGGAAAAGCTGTTGGACCTGATGACATCCCAATTGAAGTTTGGAAATGCCTTGGAGATGTAGGAGTTAGGTGGTTGACAAATCTATTTAATAAGATTTGGCACACTAACAAAATGCCAGAGGAATGGAGGAAGAGTGTCTTAGTACCTTTATATAAGAACAAGGGAGATATTCAAAGTTGCGCCAACTACCGAGGCATAAAATTAATGAGTCACACGATGAAACTATGGGAGAGAGTGATAGAACGGAGATTAAGAAAGAATGTAGAGATATCGGAGAATCAATTTGGTTTTATGCCGGGTCGATCAACTATGGAGGCAATACATTTGCTGAGACAACTTATGGAGCGCTTTCGAGTAATGGGTAAAGATCTCCATATGGTCTTTATAGATTTGGAGAAAGCATATGATAAAGTGCCTAGGGAGGTACTATGGTGGTCCTTAATGAAGAAAAGAGTTCCTTTGAAATATATTAAACTAATTAAGGACATGTATAGAGATGCAAGGACACATGTGAGGACAGGTGGGGGGCAAACAAATGAGTTTCCTATCACGGTGGGATTACACCAAGGGTCAGCGTTGAGTCCATTCTTGTTTGCGGTAGTTATGGACGAACTAACAAAATCCATCCAGGATAAGGTGCCTTGGTGTATGATGTTTGCAGATGATATTGTCCTATGTGCGGAAACTAGAGCGGAGATCAATACAAAGTTGGAATTATGGAGACAAACGTTGGAATCAAAAGGATTTAAACTAAGCAGAGTGAAGACTGAATACATGGAGTGTAAATTTAGTTCTAACCGACTGGAAGAGCATGATGTAGTGAAGTTAGATGGGGTGGCGATACCTAAGCGGGATCATTTTCGATACTTGGGATCAATAGTACAGATGGATGGAGAGATTGATGGTGATGTGACCTATAGGATTCAGGCTGGATGGAGTAAGTGGAGAAGTGCTACAGGTGTGTTGTGCGATAAAGGAATTCCTACATGGTTGAAAGGCAAGTTTTATAGGACAGTTGTTAGACCAACATTGTTATATGGTAGTGAATGTTGGGCGACTAAGTGGCTACATACACAAAAAATGAGTGTAACGGAAATGAGAATGTTACGGTGGATATGTGGATATACAAGAAAGGATAGAATGAGAAATGATGATATTCGTAAGATGATTGGAGTGGTACCTATCGAAGACAAAATGTGTGAAAATCGTTTACGTTGGTTTGGACATGTAAGACGTAGACCTGTAGATGCTCCAGTTAGGAGAATAGAGGCTATGAATGTTGAGAGAAGGGTTAAGACTAGAGGAAGACCTAAAAAGACTTGGAAGGAAGTAGTTTGGAAAGACATGAAGGTTTTAGGATTAGATGAGCAAATGGCCTTGAATAGGAATTTATGGAGGCAAAGAATACATATGGACGATCTAACGTGATTTTAGATATTGGTTCATATAGCCTACCCCAATCTATTGGGATAAAGGCTCTGATGATGATGATGATGATGATATCCTTTCCCTTTTTGAGTTGAATCTTTATATGCTAATTGGCAAAAGAGAATAATTTTCATGTGCTAATAAGCTTTTCATTTTGGAGAAAATGACTGCTTGCATCGTTTGGTGCATTTATTTTGGGTCCTGCTTCTCATGTGCATTAACAAGTATTTTCCTGAATCATTGTCCCACAGGAAATTGTTTCCCTTTGACTAAATCCTTAACACTAAAATTCAATTTTTATGAAATCTAACAACTGTCAGGTGACCAAAACAAAATTAATAGCTTTTCCTGAGGCAAAAGTGGAAATGTGTCATCTTAATTCATCCTGGGCATGAAAATGTTCCATTGCAGTTTAACTTGCCCCTTAAATGAGGTTCTTCCACATGTTTTCCGGTGGTCCTTGGCTTCCTGTTCTTAGGGCCTGTTTGGTTTCAATAATTTTTTTTTACCTGGGGGAATTTTTTTTCCGTCAAATGATTCCCGCGTTTGGTTGGGGGAATCGGATTCTGGGGGTAATTTTTTTTACCAACAATGCCCAAACAGTGCCAAATAGTGCCAAAATTGGGAAAAAAATTACCTCCTCTCCTTGAGGTATTTTTTTTTCTGGGGGGAATCTAACTTTTTTACCAATTTTACCCTCCAATAATTATATTTTGTTTCCATTTTACCCTTAAAACCTATCTAATATTACAACCATGTTTTTTTCTTATTTTGATGAAGAGAAAAATAAATTTAAAATCAAATGGACCAATAATAAGATGGATCCTATGATTTTTGATTAATCAAAATCAATTTAATATAGTAATAGTTTGTTATATCAAAATAATTTACATAACAAAAACCTTATAAAAAAGGGACAAAATAAATAAATAAGTATATTAAATAAATAAATAGATAAGTAATTAATTTAAATATAATTTATTTCAAGTGTTATTCACTTTACATCAACTAATAATATGGAGGGTATTATAGTAAAATAAATAATTTTACCCTCTTACTTTCCTTTAACCAAACACAGAAATCTTATATTCTCACAAATACAACCAAACACAGGAATCTAATATTCCCAGTAATCCGTCAAGTAAAATAATATTCCGGTAATTTAATATTCCTGGTAATCTTAAATTCCCCGAACCAAATGCCCCTTTAGTTTTATGAACCCTTCTTGAGGAAGAATTCTAACATGAGTTCCTGAAACCTATATTAGATGCACTTTTTTTTTAATTACAAGTATTTTCATTCAGTTTGAGATTAATTTTATTTGGATTGATTAGATTCAAATATCCGGAAAACAAGTTCATTTCTATTTTTTCCAACTCTTCACTTAGACATAACCGTGCTTGATACTATAGTTTAATTGATAATTGGTATAGTTCTTAGATTAATATAAAATTAAAAAATGCGATATACCTGTGTCAGATTGTCCCTTTTCTGACATGATGCCGTGTCTATTTAAAATAGCTAGAGCTGGCAGTATGGCTTCTGACGAGAGAGATACAACTTGCCAAGTGACAATTGAGTAAAGCGCAACAATTGGAGTCCCTAGAGAGTCCCTTACGCAGTTATTCCTGGCTAACAGAGGTGGCAAATAGGTTGATTGGAGTTATTTTGGCCGAATATTTTAAGAAAAAATCAAAATGTGTTCAGTCAAGTTGGGTTCAACTCAACGAAAATTTAATTTATTTCAAGTTCAAATAATTTTAGATTTGAGTTAAGTCAAGTTTGAATTTTAATTTTTTTCGTCAAATCAGATTAGCTGAATTTTTCAGGTTAGATCTTTATTTATGGCTTTAAACAAATCGAACATGAATGAACTGAACAATGTCTCTGTTCGTTTGTTTATTTTATAAACGTGTTTGACAAGAAATTTGGTTTTTGTGTTTGAGCTTAGTTCATTAAATGGGCTCATTTGTGAACATTAAGTGAGCAACTTTGTAAACATATAAACAAACATGTTCACGAACATGTGTCTAGAAAAATTAAACAAACATGTTTGTAAACACACATTCATGAACACTAAACAAACAGTAAACTAAAATTAAACAAATTCACTACAAACAAAGCAACTTTTAAAGGTACTTTTATTTCTGCATTTTTACCAATTGCCAGCAATTCATTTTTTTTAAATGAATTTCCTGGCTTAAACCACAAGCGTTGTTATTGATTTTGCTTTTAACGACCCAACTCCTGGCCCCTTTACTCTTATCCCTTTACTTTTCTCATTAGGCAATCTGAATATTCCCTTTACTCTTCTCCCGTTAAGAATTCATTTTTCTTCATCTCAAATCAAATTTCCCCTAATTTGAAAACCAAAACCTAGCTTTTCCTCTCAACTCTCACATTGTTCTCTTCTTTCCATTGATCATCTCATCTCAACTCTCACATTCAGAGCATAACGAAGCCGTGAATTGAAGATTGGCTTGTAGAGGTAGAGTGAGAAGAATAAGTGGCTTGATCTACTAGGAGACTCATGGAGTGAAAAGAATCAATTGATCTCACTCTTATTCAAAACCAGTGACATCGCTATTTCTGCTCACTCCTGTTCAATGGTAATGGACTAATCTTTAGTCAATCTCACTCTATAATTTCCTTTTTGCTCTCATATTGACTGTTTAAGTTTCCAAATCTCAGGTCATTAGGTTGTAGGTTTATGTTTTCATTAGGTTACAAATAGTTTTCGAAACATAAACTCAACTAATTTCAAATAATTTTTTTTGGTCCTTTAGCTTTTTAGGACTCCAACATCACTGAGCTTCTAGCCATCAAGCACGATCTTAATTTGGTGTTGCTTGCTGGGCGTTTGGGTTCTGCTAAGCTCATTGTTGAATTTGATTCTTCTGTTGCGATCAACTGGTGTCATAACAAGGGCCAATGTCCGTGTAGTCATTGGCACATTTTTTGTGAGATTGAATTTCTTTTGCATTCTGCTGGTGATTTGTCTAGATCCAACGTCTTTTCTGCTTGGTGGTAGTAGCTCTAAATCGATTGTTGTTTGTGCTTACTACTTCACTTGTTTCCTGTTAGGTTTTAGTTTCCCTGTTTTATTTGTTAACTTTATATTTGTTAACTACTGGTTTAGCTTATATATGTTTAGCATGTATGTGGCTTATAAGGTGTAAAAATACTGCTCTACTATGGAATAGAACGTATGCTTGCGTTATTTGTATTGTCTAGCTTTTTAAATAATGAAAATAAAATGTTGAGTATAATTTTCCTTCATAGATTAATTTTGAATTTTGTTTTTTCTAGTCATATAGATCATATTGGAAAGTTACTCTCTTTTATATATAAGCTCAGTAACGGTGTTGTTAAATGGCAAAATTTCTTCTTTGTGAAAGTTACTCACGAGCTTCTAACCGCAACTAGCAACTGACAACAAATGACGTCTACAAAGTTTGAGCAGTAAATGTAAGTTTCCATACCTTTCTATATGGCCATTTAATTAATAAGATCCAAACAGTTCCAACAACCACAATAATTGCCATGTTTAAATATAGATCTAGCCCTTCTTAAGACTTCAACATTTTTGGCAAAATTCATAGGCAAAAGAGGCAATGATAACCATGTCTAAAAGTTCTCAGACCAAAAGCTTATATGCACATTTGTGTTTATGGTCTTGATGACTAAGGCAAATAGGAAGCATTGGATTGGTACGGTAATGAATGTTGAGTTTACCAAAAGTATAAATCAAATTTCTTTAGCAATCTTTAGAGGGTGAAATGAGAGGAAACGAAGTTGAAAGCTGCAATAAGCAGTCACTATCTATGCAGGCTGATGTAGTTGGGAGCAATAAGTTTCAGGGATTTAGCTTAGCAGCAACAGTAGAGCTACATCTCAGCTATTAGGGTTTTAAGATTAGAATTAGTGAAATTTTGTATTTATTTAGCAAGAGTGCTCTATATGGTATAACACTAATCCAGATACTATAGCAGAATGGGCTGGTAGAATTGCCAGCAAGCATGGATCTCTTCCTTGCAAGTATCTGGGTTTGTCTCTTGGCTCCAATCTTAGATTTCTATCTACTTGGCAACCTATTATAGATTCTTTCAGGAACAAATTGAATATGTGGAAGAGCAAATTCTTGTCCATAAGTGGAAGATTAGAACTCACTAAATCCACTCTCTCTAATTTACCTATTTATTACATGTCGCTCTTCAAGATGCTAAAAGGAGTCTTTATGGAGCATGATAAGATTCAACGCTAATTCTTTTGGGGTGATTCTGAGTGTGATAGACAACTAATGTGGGTTGACTAGCCCTTAATTTGCAAAAGTAAAAGTCATGGTGGTTTGGGGATTATAAATCTGAATGTTTGCAATCAGGCATTATTACTAAAGTAGCCTTGGAGATTCAGTAGAGATATTCTTGCTCTTTGGAGAGATGTCATTTGTGAAAAGTACTCATCCCGTCATCTAAGTTGTGGCCTTCTCCTTGTAGAACTAGTTCCATGTCCCATGTGTGGAGACATATCCGTTTAAAGTGGTGTAAGGGGTGAAAGAATTTGGTTTTGGAGCAAAAAATGGATCCAAAATCTCATTCTGAAGGAAGTTTATCCAAGAATTTTTGGTCTCTCAGTCAACAAAGATGGCTTTATTAAAGACTATGGTCAATGGAATAACTCGAACTTTGTTTGGAACATTTAACTTAAAAGAAGCCTTTTCAACCGGGAATTCTTCAATGGAAGAACTTGATGGACTTGCTGTCACGACCCGTGACCACATTTTTCATCTTCTTATACACATCTTAACCGGTTGGGCTGTCTGTGATACTTCACTTGTACTGACTGTTAAACAATTTTACAATGTATTGTTTATATTATACACATCTCCTATCGTAATTTATCAGATAAGTAGTACTGTTGACATGTCTAAATACAGAGAATAAATGATTATACCTCAAATAAACAGTCGATCTGACACATTGTCCTTCGTGTACAGCCAGGATCCACAATCCACTGAACTCGCATTCATCAAAATCTGAAATGTTGAAAATTAAGGGGTGAGCAAAACCACGGCTCAGTAAGAGAATTATATGCCTCACTTGATACTCAGCTTCCTATATGCTGAAAATCTTTTTCATTTTTCCTATGGGCTCTAGGCTCGCATGTAGGAAGGATACTACAGTCGGTTAGGGATCCGATTAGAGTAAGGTAGGTATTTTAGAATACCATACTTATTCCGGAACCTAGAAGCAACTGTAGAGAGATTTTTCATTTCATTTTGAATTAATAAATCCCCTTTTTTTTTCTTTCCTTTTATCCCAAAATCTTTTCGTATTCTTTTCAAAATGATGCTTTCACGAAATAAAGGATTTAAATAAAATAACTAATATTTATATATTCTTTGAAAAGAATATTAGCTAAATCATCATCATTTTCTTTAAAACTTATTTCATATACATACAGACGTCTTAAACTTATTCTTGCTTTCATTCCATCCTTAAGTTCACCAAGCATCATTCTTTTTATTAGTATGATTAAGTGTGAAAGAAACGAACTTATTGTAAGGACCGGGAGTGCCTGGATCTCTGTTAACCAGGGATTTACCACCCCAGTGCCTTACTCATCCGATATATCACACACATCATATGTCATATGCACAAGATCTATTTCATCCTTTGAGATTTGTCGAATTCACGAATCACAATCACTTACTTATCGTCACAATATCCTACGATTTCTCGTACTAACATCGGAACACATGTAGAACTTAGTTCCCAAAGGATTCTAGAGGTGGCTCCCACGGTTCAATCATCGAGTCTCTACTCGGTCTGGCCTGTACTGAAACATCAGAACACGTGTAGCACTTAGTTCCCGAAAGATTCTAGAGGTGGCTCACACGGTAAAATCATCGAGTCTTTGCTCGGTTTGGCCTTTACTAATACATCAGAACACGTGCAGCACTTAGTTCCCAAAGGATTCTAGAGGTGGCTCACACGGTAAAATCATCGAGTCTTTGCTCGGTTTGGCCTTTACTAATACATCAAAACACGTGCAGCACTTAGTTCCCAAAGGATTCTAGAGGTGGCTCACACGGTACAATCATCGAGTCTTTGCTCAGTTTGGCCTTTACTAATACATCAGAACACGTGCAGCACTTAGTTCCCAAAGGATTCTAGAGGTGGCTCACACGGTACAATCATCGAGTCTCTGCTCGGTTTGGCCTTTATGCCATATGTATTTTCCACTGTCTTATCAGATCTCATGTAGTTCTTATGATCTAATATTTCATTTGAGACCATAGAAAGAATATCAGAATTATCATTTCTTCCTTTTGAAAACAATTTACCTATCATTTATGGAGTCTAAGATAGACATCAATCTTATCATATTGTATACCTCGGAGGGTAAGGAAGTACACCGGTCAAATCTATGACCATAACCTATATTGTCCTCGGTGAATCACTGATTAGGCGTCGACCGGGACTAAACATGTCACATATCATGCATCAACATGATAGGAATGCCAACCAGTCTCAAAACCGCATTTTCATCATAAAATAAACCTTTATGGAATTTATATAAATATATAATTCCATAATTTAAAACCATAAAGGTTAAAATCCTTTAGTGAATATTTATAAGAATATTCATAAGAATACTCACTATATTTCACTTCAACTTTCGTTTCGTAATTCGTGTAATTTATCTATTTCGAGAATGTTCGGTGGTTTCATTATCACCATTCTCGAATACATGAACATTTTAGAATTTCATCTCATTATATTCATGTTTTATGAAATTTTAGTAATTTCCTCATGTTTCGTGGTTTAGTATCGAAATTCGGAAATAAAATCATTTAATATGATTTTATAAAGTTTTTCTAAAATTTTCGGCAGCATAACGGCTGCCAATTCACTAACCTCCTGCATGGAAAATACAGTTTAAAATCTTCCAGCCAATACTTCTTCCCAAATTATTTTCAGCAAATCATGCATCATAATAATTTTCATAAAATAATTGCATAAAATATTTCAAATTAAATTATGCAGATTGAGTATCCTTACAGTGCTGCACATGCATCCCTTACCTTTTTCCGGGTCGACGAATTCCGCTTATCGATCGCGCCCGCGCTCTATTTCTCCCGATTCCTTATCCCGATTGCTGAAAATAATTTCTAGAATTAAAATTCTAATTTTTTTAGAATTTTTCATAATTTATTTAATTTTTTTCTGAAATTAAATTCTCGGGAAATTTCTTACCGAATTTTGTAAATGTCCGGGTTGTCAAATTTCCAGGAATTTTCCGAATTCCCGAAATTCTCCTTTTTCCTCTTTTTCTTCCTTTTTCCTCTTTTTTCCTCTTTTTCTTTTCTTTTTCTTTTCTTTTTTCTTCTTCCTTTCCCGGTCAGACCGGTTCAGATCGGTCCAGCTCCTGTCCTCGCCGGTTCCTCGCCGGCGGCCGGTTCTTCGACGGCTGATGGCTCAGCAGCTGGCCGGCGCCACGGCGAGCTTGGATCTGACCTCCGTTCATCCCGAATCGACAGCACGGCGGCGGATCGAGGCGGTTTTGCCTCGGTTTCTTCTTCCTCTTTGCCGGCGTTCCTCCGCCGTCCATTTGTAATGAAATTGATCGTTAATGGCTGCAAAAATGCAAGCATGATAGAGCTGAATGGTGATGGCAAGAAGCTGAGTACCAAGAAATTGGAGCTGACATCTGAACCAAGGGAAGAAATGGGAGTCGAGCTAAAGTTAATAGCTGAACCAGAGGAGGAGCTGCAAGTTGAGATGAATTAAGGAGCTGATAGAGGAATCGAGAGAGAAGGAAAGGAATGAATAACAGACTGGTTGATGTGTCATTTTGTCATTTGTTAACATTGGTAAAATTCTATGATGGCAGCTATGCCTTTTTTGCTATTTTTCTGTCATGGGTCACGTGAGTACTCTGCATATATGAGCAACATGTACTCCTTACGGAAGGGAATAGAAAAATTATCAGACTTTTCTCCTTTTTCTTATTCTCCATTTTCTTCCTCCTTTTCTGAGCCTCTCTATTTCTCTGCAACTCCTCACCATAATCGTGACAAAATTGGCATCAGAGCTCGTTAAGCATCCTATTAAACTGGGAAAAAGTAAGAAAACTAAAGCTATGGCAGAGGGAACTCGTTTGAATACTCTGCAAGAACAAATACAGTCCTTGCAAAATCAACTAGAAGGGATGAAAGCATTTGAAACCACCATTCCTCAGTGGTGGGAGGAACACCGGAAGGTGATTGATGCTAAGTTCAATGAAAACCAGTCTTATATCAGCAAAATGTTTGAAACTTTGCTTCAGAGAGAGGCCACTCAAACACCATCGGTTCAAGCCACATCAAGCACTTGTCAACAAGCTCCTGTACCATCGAAAAGAGAAGGCAAAAACCCAGTGGAGATCACGATCATTGGAGACCGTGGTAAGTATAACCTGAAACCTGATGATCCTGGAATACTACCTAGAAATACCCCAGATACTTACCTCCCTAGCCCTCGAAACAGCATTTCACAGAATGAACTTGTGACTAATGCTGGTCTTAATGCATTTTCTCCTAGACCAAAAATAGAGCTGCCTATGTTTGATGGAAACAACCCTAGGGGATGGATTAGAAAATGTGAGAAGTATTTTACTCTGTTTTCTGTGGGAGAGTGTCATAAATTAGAAGTGGCCACAATGTATTTGGTTGGTAAGGCAGAGATATGGTTTGAGGGGTATATAATGCTTAAACCCAAGCTCACATGGCAGGAATTTTCCACTGATCTATGTCAAAGGTTCTGTGATAAATCATGTGCTGATGTGATTGAAGAGTTTAATAAGCTTAGTCAGAAGTCCACTGTTGAAGACTATCAAGAGAGATTTGAGGAACTAAGGCCCTATATGTTGCAGTCTAATCCCTACTTGAGTGAAGACTATTTTGTCTCAAGTTTTTTAAGTGGTCTAAAGGAAGAACTTAGACCGAGGGTTAAAGCCAGTGACCCTTCCACTTTGGCCACTGCTTATAGGTTGGCCAAGTTACATGAACTTTCCTTGGAATTCGAAAATAAGAAATACAAACCTGCTTTAAAAACAAACTATTCCCAAAATACTAGTCAGTATATCAAAAACACCCAAATTCCATGGACTCAACAAACTAAACCTTCACCAAACACTCTTATCCACAACAGCAAACAGACCCTCATTGAACAGAGGAGAGCCAACAATCTTTGTTTCAGGTGTGGAGATAAGTTTACTCCTGGGCATGTGTGTAAGGCCAAGCAGTTGAATGTTATTACTGCTGAAGAGTGTGTGGAAGATAAGGTTGGCCTAGAGGATAGTGTGGAGACAGAGCAAAACACTGAAGAAGAGCCTAACAATGGTGAGAATGGCTTGGAGATTTCTATTAATGCTTTAACGGGCAGTGTGGGGTATAGCACTTTAAGGATCAAAGGCAGCATCAAAGGAAGGTCTATTAGTGTGTTAATCGACAGTGGCAGCACCCACAGTTTTGTGTTGCCAAGATGGGCCAAAGAAGGAGTTGAGATAGTTCATACTCAGCCTTTAACAGTCACTGTGGCTAATGGTGAGAAAATATATAGCACAGCTCAATGTAGACAATTGACGTGGGTTATGCAAGGGCATCAATTTCAGCATGACTTAAGAGTTTTACCTCTTGGTGGAAGTGATATGGTGCTCGGGGTGGATTGGATGAGGAAGTATAGCCCATTGATGTTTGATTTCAACAATATGTCAATGACTTTTACTAAGGAAGGGCAGGAAGTTACATTGAGAGGAGGAGATCACCAAAGTGGGTTGAAGCTTATATCTGGACCCAAAATGCAGAAGCTGGTTGAGAGAGATCAGGAAGTACTAGGTGAGATGTACATGATCAGTGCAGAATATTCTTCAACTGAGGTACCCTACCAGTTACAAACATTGCTTAATTCTTATCAAGACATCTTTGAAGCACCAACAGGACTACCCCCAAACAGAGCCCAGGATCACTGTATTCCACTCCAACCAGGATTTAAACCAATGAATCTAAGACCCTACAGATTCCCTCATTTCCAAAAAGCTGAGGTTGAGAGGCAAATTACTGAGATGCTGTCCTCTTCAATCATCCAAACTAGTACCAGCCCCTTTGCTTCTCCTTGTTTGTTAGTCAAGAAGAAAGATGGTACTTGGAGGTTATGTGTAGACTACAGGCAATTGAATGCCATGACTGTGAAAGACAAGTTTCCAATACCTGTGGTGGATGATCTCCTAGATGAACTAAAGGGAGCCTCTTACTTCTCAAAGATAGATCTCAGATCGGGATATTGGCAGATAAGAGTCAAGGAGGAAGACGTGCATAAAACAGCATTCAAGACACACCACGGCCACTATGAATTCAAGGTGATGCCATTTGGTTTAACAAATGCCCCGGCTACATTTCAGTCCTTAATGAACAATATTTTTGCACCTTACTTGAGAAAATTTGTATTAGTTTTCTTTGATGACATCTTGGTTTACAGTTCTTCTTTGGAAGCTCATGCATGCCACTTACTTACTGTTTTTGATCTGTTGAGATTGCACAAGTTGAAGGCCAAAAGGTCTAAGTGCTTTTTTGGACAAAGGCAGGTTGAGTATCTTGGATATATCATCTCTGCAGCTGGGGTAGCTACTGACCCTTCCAAGGTGGAGGCTATGAGGAATTGGCCACAACCTAAAAACCTCAAATCCTTAAGGGGTTTCCTAGGATTGACTGGCTACTACAGAAAATTTGTTAGAGATTATGGATTGATCAGCAAACCTCTAACCAATATGCTAAAGAAGGATGGATTCATTTGGACAGAGGAAGCAAAGGAAGCATTTCAGAAACTAAAAGAGGTTATGAGTAATGCCCCTGTGTTGGCCCTACCAAATTTTGGTAAACTATTCTATCTTGAAACTGATGCTAGTAGTGGAGGAATTGGTGCTGTTCTATCCCAAGAGGGGAGACCTTTGGCTTATCTAAGCAAAGGTTTAGGACCTAGACATGCTGACTTATCTATCTATGAAAAGGAGTACTTGGCTATTCTCATGGCTGTGGACAAGTGGAGGCATTACTTGGAAGGAACACCCTTTGTTATTAAAACTGACCATGAGGCCTTGAAATACCTTTTGGAGCAAAAGTTAACCACTAGAATACAAAAGAAAGGGCTTACAAAACTGTTTGGGTTAGATTACTCTATTCAATATAGGAAGGGTAAGACTAACATGGTAGCAGATGCTTTATCAAGGCAATGGGAAGAAGAAGCTCAACAGTACAGTATACAATCTACAACTATAATTCCTGCATGGGTAAGCGAGATAGAGGACAACTACACCAATGATTCCTTTGCTCAACAACATATTACTACCTTGGCTGTCCAACCTTCTACTGCATCTCCATTCTCTTTTGGTAATGGAATACTAAGATATAAAGGAAAGGTCTATGTAGGCAGCTTTGGTAACCTAAGAGAACAGATTCTACAAGTATTGCATGATTCACCCCAAGGAGGTCACTCTGGTATTCAAGCCACTTACCATCGAGTACAATTGTATTTTTACTGGCCTCATCTTAAAAAACAGGTCCAAAGCTACGTTCAGCAATGCGACACTTGCCAAAGAAATAAGGGAGAGCATGTGGCTTATCCGAGACTACTACAGCCTATACCAATTCCTAAGCAGGCATGGGAATTAATCTCAATGGACTTTGTGGAAGGACTCCCAAACTCTCAACATTTCAACTGTATCATGGTGATCATTGATAAGTTTACAAAATATGCTCATTTCCTACCTCTGTCTCACCCATATACAGCCTTGGATGTTGCTAAACTGTACCTGGCCAATGTTCACAAACTACATGGAACTCCTAAGACTGCCATTTCTGACAGGGACAAAGTCTTCACCAGTGTTTTCTGGCAAGAACTGATGAAGCTTTTGGGAACCAGTGTTCATCTTAGTACTGCTTATCATCCAGAGACAGATGGACAAACAGAAAGGTTGAATCAATGCCTAGAGCAATACTTGAGGTGCATGTGCTTTTTGAAACCAAAAACATGGGCTAGATGGCTTCCCTTAGCAGAGTGGTGGTACAATACTAGCTACCACACTGCACTAGGTATGTCCCCTTTTCAAGCCTTATATGGGTATGAACCTCCTGCCATGGCTTGGGATGCTAGTGTTGAAGCTAAGGTGTCCTTAGTTGCTGACATGCTCAAGGAGAGGGAACCATTAAGTAAGTTGATGATTGACCAACTTCAAAAGGCTCAAGATAGAATGAAGTTTTATGCTGACAGGAAAAGAAGTGAGAGAGAATTCCAAATTGGTGATGCTGTCTATCTTAAGCTGCAACCCTATAAACAAACTTCCATTGCTCTTAGGAAGAATCTGAAACTGTCCTCTAAAACTATGGCCCTTATACTATAATTGACAGGGTAGGATCAGTAGCCTATAAGCTACAATTACCTTCAACTTCGAAGATACACCCTGTGTTCCACGTCAGTTTACTAAAGAAGAAGATTGGGGATAAGGTGGTTCCTAGTATTGCACTTCCAGAGGAAGGTACTGATGGTCAGCCCCTTGTATACCCTGCCAGAGCACTGGATAAAAGGATGATCAAAAAGGGTAACAAAGCTGTAACTCAACTCTTAGTTGAATGGGTTAACTTGGGTCCAGAGAATGCCACATGGGAGGAATATTCAGTCCTTAAGTCTCAATTTCCTTCTTTTGATCCTTGGCGACAAGGATCCTCTGAAGCGGAGGGCAATGTAATGAAATTGATCGTTAATGGCTGCAAAAATGCAAGCATGATGGAGCTGAATGGTGATGGCAAGAAGTTGAGTACCAAGAAATTGGAGCTGACATCTGAACCAAGGGAAGAAATGGGAGTCGAGCTAAAGTTAATAGCTGAACCAGAGGAGGAGTTGCAAGTTGAGATGAATTAAAGAGCTGATAGAGGAATCGAGAGAGAAGGAAAGGAATGAATAACAGACTGGTTGATGTGTCATTTTGTCATTTGTTAACATTGGTAAAATTCTATGATGGTAGCTATGCCTTTTTTGCTATTTTTCTGTCATGGGTCATGTGAGTACTCTGCATATATGAGCAACATGTACTCCTTACGGAAGGGAATAGAAAAATTATCAGACTTTTCTCCTTTTTCTTATTCTCCATTTTCTTCCTCCTTTTCTGAGTCTCTCTATTTCTCTATTTCTCTGCAACTCCTCACCATAATCGTGACACCATTACGCCTCCGGTGGCCTCGATCGGCTTCCTCTTCCTCCGATGAAGCTTCGGTGGTAGTGGCAGTCACCGATTCGATCGGCGTCGCCGTCGGCCATTTTCCTTTTCCTCCGACTTTTGCTTCGTTTTCCGTCGATCCCGTTCCGTTTCTTCACGCCGCCGGCAGCTTCTCCCCTTTCTTTGGCCGGTGGCGTCTTGTCCTGCTCCTTCCTCCCTCGCCGGCGGTGGCAGCTCCGCCGCCGTCGGCCCTCTAGCTGGGAGGATCGGGATTTCCTCCCCGATTTCTCTTTTTTTTTCTTTTTCTGTTTTAGTTTTATTTCCTCTTTTGGTTTTTGTCTTCTTTCTATTTTTAGTATACTATATACTATCTATTATACCATATATTTTATACATATAATATATATTATATGTTATACATACATTATTTCATACATAATGTTATACAATATTTATTATATATAAAATATATCTTGAACATTAAAAAATACATGTCTAGTATATATGTGTATATATATATACTTAAAATTAAGTAACATTTATATATATAAATTATATAAATGCTATAATAAAATATTTATACATATAAACTTTAATATAAAACCATACTTACTTTTCTTCTATATGTATTTACATAATTATATATACACATAAAACATTATATTTATATACATATGTATTATTTGAATTTATGAAATTGTATATATATATTTCTATATATATAACAACGTATTTCAAAATATACTATATAAAATATTTTGAATACATATGTATTGGTATAAAAATACATTTATATAATAATATATAATTATATAAATATATTTCATTTATTTTCTTATTCTCTTATTAAATTTTAAATTCCTCACTTTCTTTAATTTCGAGAATTTCAACGATATTCCCATCTCGTAAATAAATTTTATTTATTTACTTTTATTTATTTATTTCCTCTTATCTATTTTCTTTAATATTTATTTTCAATATATCTAATTTCCAATAAATGAAAAATTTACGGTTATCACATCCTCCCCACCTTAAGAAATTCGGTCCTCCGAATTAACTTAAGTCCAAAGGTGGTACATGTCGTACGCTTAAGACTTCTGACCTCTAGCTCATCCTCCAATTAATACTGTTAGTACACTTTCAACATCAAGAGTACTTTAGACCACTACATGCTGTCTTTCATCATATACGTCTATGCTCATGTAATTTCTTTTCTCAATTCAGGAGTTATTCCCTTTTATTCTTTTCATAAAAGAGTCTATACACAATATTTTAATATTACAGCTGATCTATGCTGTTCATCATCCATTCTTGTCACTTAGTGCCGAGTCGATATAATTTGGTACTATTATGTACTCATGTCAATCAATTATATGTAAGTGTCCCAGTAGCTTTCACATCTCATGCACACGCTCTCTCAATATCATGGAGCGGTTACATCTCACGCTCATATTTATAAGTATATATATCAGTATGGAGCGGTGCTATCCATACACTTGGGATCTCAAAGCCTTTTGCTATCTCTCATTAGTATATGGCAACTCAGAGACTCCCATCACATGTAAGGCTCACTGGAACTGTATATACACATTCACACCGTTTAACACTTATACTGCGACTAAGGCACTAGAGGATCTAGATGTCTGATAATGGAAAGTGATTCTATTGAGATCATCAGTATTTAATTACTTCCATATCATCGTTTCTCTTTTGGACTCTTTATTGTCCACAATATTCATTTTCACACTTATTCCATCAATGCTGCATCTCATTTGCCAATTTTACTATTAATCATCTCTTACAGTAATTAAATCATGAGACAATCATTTTCTCTCCATGTCTCTTTTCATGTAGTATGGTCATTACATCTCTTACGCTTATGGCATATTCAATATCATTTAAATTTTAGGATATAACCAGGAATATACTCTTTTCATAATTTAGATTCTGTGATTGAATCCTCGAATTATCCATTTAAGCACCACATTATTTATACAATTCCACCATCTCTATCATTTCGAGGTGGTTATATGTACAAATATTTTACTGGCAGTAAACATATCAATTATCTTACTCCTTGGAGTATCATTACTTTCACTTATCAGTTCTGGCTTTGATTTTACATCTTGTCACAGTTATGTGATAACCAACACCATTCACTTTCAGTCTTAACTGCGGGAACTGTTTCATATTGATGTTCCCTTTTCATCATGCAGTTTATTTCCTTATTCCACTTTCACTTTCGTTTTCATATTCTTACTCTCATCCCTTTTTGTCGGTTTTTCTCAATTGATATGGTACTATACTGTTAAAATCTTTTAAAATCTTGCATACCATCTTTTTCTTTACACTATCCATCTACCGACTTTAATTTCTTTAATTAGATCTCGTCTATAGAGCAGCCAGTCTCATCACTCTTTTATAAGCTGGCAGTAGTATTTAGCTAGACTCATTACTTTCGTATCTCAATCATTATCTGTATATCATAGACAGGTTCACTGTCATCCTGTCGTTTCGAGATTTTATATCTCAAGAAGAGATACTATCTAGCCAAATTTCTTAGTTGCTAATCTTAGCACAATTTCACAACCTTTAAGAGTCTAAGGATCATATTACAATGCTGCTCATGTTCCATTTATACTTTAGACTCTATCAATATTTCAACTATTTACTCATGTAAGAATGCCTCATTCTTCAGGCTTATATACTTCACAAGGCAACTCATTACCCTTGTAACTTCAATAGGAACTCGTAAAATTCACTCCGAGTTCGAATCATTATCTTATGGACAGCAATCTTCAATCTTTTATCTAATGACGCTTTATACTGAGGCTAGTCTTATTTACTCCTCACGTATCTCTAATCAGATCAATAAAGCATCTATTTTCACGTAGATTAATACTTGTTCTTCACCAGAACTTCATCAATGATAGAAATTTAATATATCCTTTTTGATTCATCTACAACTCAACATCATTTGCATTTCTCTCATTTACACCTATACAGATAACTCCATTATTCTCAATTTTTCATTATCAGTATTTTCGTCATCCAGACCTCTACACGTGAATTTCATTATTCACACCTTTTCCAGAGTTATTTTCTTAAGCTTTTCAGATTCTTTCTACATCCTCCGATATAAGCTTAGAATTTAACTTCATATTCAAAATCGCACCAATGTTATCTCGATTCCTCTAATTTATATAACTTTGGAAGTTTTATCGGAAATCAAATCTGATACTTTCTTTAATCGTACCTTTCTTATCATCTTGTGACCATCGTTCTTTAACTTTTCATCTGATGATGCCTTTTACAAGGATTGCTCCTATACGCTCCTTATACATCTCCGATTAAATCATATCTAAGGCATCACTTCCATATAGGTATTTATTTGTTCTTCATAAGAACTTTAGTGTATAATAAAAAAAATTTTGTACATCATTTAATTCATCCTCAAATCATGTCATTTGTATTTTCATCCTTTACATCGATAAATGAGAATTTCATCATCCGTAATATTTTCCAAAAATCATTTTCTTAAGCTTTTCGAATTTCTTCTATATTCTCCGATATAAGCTTAAGAATAAATTTCATATCCACAATCGAGTCAACATTAACTTGATTCCTCAATCTATATTACTTTGGAATTTATCGGGATTCTCATCCGATAGTTTCTTTAACCACACTTCTTTTATCATTTTGGACCTTCATCATTGTTTCCCATCATTTCACAGTGTAGTTTCAAGGCAGAGACATTCCATATTCAAATCATTTTGATACATACTCTACCTTGATTTCATTACCTAGTCATACTTTACAGCGTTACGAATCTCATTCTGGTAAGCTGTAACAATTACAATGATTCTCAACACTCTTCACAGCTACCCGTTTCAATTCCGTTATTCACTCTAAAACAATTTCCATTTACTGAATTCAGGCTTAGTTCCTTTGAGTATATTCTCCACGAGGTTTGAACCTTGGCACCCTTACGTACCTAGTTCCTTACACTCGTGTTACCATTGAGATACTTATAAGAGCCTCGCCCATTCATATCGACCATCGACGAGCATTCCCTAGGCGATCCTTTCGCCTCAGGTTTACCCTTACTGGTGAGTCGGCGATGAGATAGTTCGTCTATATCTCACAACACATGATCCACTACGGGTCGCCCACCATTGGGTTGCCTATCACAGTTCTGTCTCAAGGGTCCTGAAGAACTTAGGTTAGCTGTCATCTTCTTTCTATCACTTGACTGTTCTTATACTTATCCTCTAATTCACAGTACTCCACACAGTACCTCATTCTGTAGCACATATTCCAAGATACGTCGGTTCTATGTACGATTATCTGTTTGATACCTCAAAGTAATGAAAACGTACAGAACCATAAGTAATCACACCAGTATGTATTTCATTATCTGTACTTTTCACCTCATCAGTCAATTCCCGAAATCATTTCACTTTTCATAGTATTCAACGATCTCGTTCAGTACACTCTTAATTTTTCGACCCTTTCAGTCAATAACCGGGCCAAACATCTGATGACATTCCACTACACTCTTTGGATCGCATCATACCGTTTTATTGTGAAGCCCCGGATTTACCGTTTCTTTCAAAGATTTACCGAGCCACTTCACTCATCCGTACTCGTTTTATTGTGAAGCCCAGGATTTACCACTATGGCCCAAAGTCCACTCGTGGGGGGCCCTGGCCACCTCACTCAACCGTACTGTTATCCCCTATGGCCCACAGTCCACTCGGGGTTTTTCTTTCGCGTTCGTAATTTAAGTGTTAGTGGAATCAGTAATAGGGATCGTTAGATTCATATGACATCTTCTATGCAATTAATAATTCCATTACTATCAATGGATTCTAATTCAGCTCGGTTTTTAACACTATTCCGAACATCGCCCAATATAGGGGCATTTTCGTCATTTCGACATTTATTTCTTTCTCCTCAATATACATTCAAATCAATGATCTCATGATCTGTATGCTAATAGTATTCTTGTTGATACTTATACTAGCAATTTGGATCTCATTTGATTTTGATAAAGAAATTCACTAAAATCCACAATTGAATTATTTTACTTGTAATTTAGCTTTATATCATTAATTTCTCTGTCAAATTGGTCAATTCCAACTTCTGGTGATCTATTTTGACTCCCAGTAAAATTTTGGGGTAGGGGTATTTTGGTCATTTTTGGCTAAAAATTTTCTCTCTCTTCAAATTACCCTCAATCGGTGATCTTAAAGTCTATTTAATGATGATATTTTATTCCCCTATTTTATACCATCACTTTCAGGTCTCAGTTCGGTTCGGACAAAAAAGTACTGGTGGGGCCCTCACCGAGTCCATTTCTGTTCCTTACCGAACAGGCCTTCATATAGATTAGAAGAATCAACAATTTTTTTGGAAATTTCTGAGCCTATTTTCTTCTTTAACATTCTCAATTTATACTTTCTCACTCCCTTTAAATTATTTTACCCCATTTACAATCATTTATTTTCTATATGTATTCAGACGACACAGTACTACCGGGGATGTTTAACTCTTTTCTTTCCAAAGTATCCACAGACATTAGGCCAACCAATGCTCTGATACCATTAAATCTGTCACGACCCGTGACCACATTTTTCATCTTCTTATACACATCTTAACCGGTTGGGCTGTCTGTGATACTTCACTTGTACTGACTGATAAACAATTTTACAATGTATTGTTTATATTAAACACATCCCCTATCGTAATTTATCAGATAAGTAGTACTGTTGACATGTCTAAATACAGAGAATAAATGATTATACCTCAAATAAACAGTCGATCTGACACATTGTCCTTCGTGTACAGCCAGGATCCACAATCCACTGAACTCGCATTCATCAAAATCTGAAATGTTGAAAATTAAGGGGTGAGCAAAACCACGGCTCAGTAAGAGAATTATATGCCTCACTTGATACTCAGCTTCCTATATGCTGAAAATCTTTTTCATTTTTCCTATGGGCTCTAAGCTCGCATGTAGGAAGGATACTACAGTCGGTTAGGGATCCGATTAGAGTAAGGTAGGTATTTTAGAATACCATATTTGTTCCAGAACCTAGAAGCCGTGAATTGAAGATTGGCTTGTAGAGGTAGAGTGAGAAGAATAAGTGGCTTGATCTACTAGGAGACTCATGGAGTGAAAAGAATCAATTGATCTCACTCTTATTCAAAACCAGTGACATCGCTATTTCTGCTCACTCCTGTTCAATGGTAATGGACTAATCTTTAGTCAATCTCACTCTATAATTTCCTTTTTGCTCTCATATTGACTGTTTAAGTTTCCAAATCTCAGGTCATTAGGTTGTAGGTTTATGTTTTCATTAGGTTACAAATAGTTTTCGAAACATAAACTCAACTAATTTCAAATAATTTTTTTTGGTCCTTTAGCTTTTTAGGACTCCAACATCACTGAGCTTCTAGCCATCAAGCACGATCTTAATTTGGTGTCGCTTGCTGGGCGTTTGGGTTCTACTAAGCTCATTGTTGAATTTGATTCTTCTGTTGCGATCAACTGGTGTCATAACAAGGGCTAATGTCCGTGTAGTCATTGGCACATTTTTTGTGAGATTGAATTTCTTTTGCATTCTGTTGGTGATTTGTCTAGATCCAACGTCTTTTCTGCTTAGTGGTAGTAGCTCTAAATCGATTGTTGTTTGTGCTTACTACTTCACTTGTTTCCTGTTAGGTTTTAGTTTCCCTGTTTTATTTGTTAACTTTATATTTGTTAACTACTGGTTTAGCTTATATATGTTTAGCATGTATGTGGCTTATAAGGTGTAAAAATACTGCTCTACTATGGAATAGAACGTATGCTTGCGTTATTTGTATTGTCTAGCTTTTTAAATAATGAAAATAAAATGTTGAGTATAATTTTCCTTCATAGATTAATTTTGAATTTTGTTTTTTCTAGTCATATAGATCATATTGGAAAGTTACTCTCTTTTATATATAAGCTCAGTAACGGTGTTGTTAAATGGCAAAATTTCTTCTTTGTGAAAGTTACTCACGAGCTTCTAACCGCAACTAGCAACTGACAACAAATGACGTCTACAAAGTTTGAGCAGTAAATGTAAGTTTCCATACCTTTCTATATGGCCATTTAATTAATAAGATCCAAACAGTTCCAACAACCACAATAATTGCCATGTTTAAATATAGATCTAGCCCTTCTTAAGACTTCAACATTTTTGGCAAAATTCATAGGCAAAAGAGGCAATGATAACCATGTCTAAAAGTTCTCAGACCAAAAGCTTATATGCACATTTGTGTTTATGGTCTTGATGACTAAGGCAAATAGGAAGCATTGGATTGGTACGGTAATGAATGTTGAGTTTACCAAAATTATAAATCAAATTTCTTTAGCAATCTTTAGAGGGTGAAATGAGAGGAAACGAAGT
Organism: Heritiera fomes; assembly: GCA_032173925.1. NCBI lineage: Eukaryota > Viridiplantae > Streptophyta > Magnoliopsida > Malvales > Malvaceae > Heritiera > Heritiera fomes. Next base: position 16,752,525 of record JAPDPM010000001.1, on the reverse strand, counting down.
TGAAAGCTGCAATAAGCAGTCAATATCTATGCAGGCTGATGTAGTTGGGAGCAATAAGTTTCAGGGATTTAGCTTAGCAGCAACAGTAGAGCTACATCTCAGCTATTAGGGTTTTAAGATTAGAATTAGTGAAATTTTGTATTTATTTAGCAAGAGTGCTCTATATGGTATAACACTAATCCAGATACTATAGCAGCATGGGCTGGTAGAATTGCCAGCAAGCATGGATCTCTTCCTTGCAAGTATCTGGGTTTGTCTCTTGGCTCCAATCTTAGATTTCTATCTACTTGGCAACCTATTATAGATTCTTTCAGGAACAAATTGAATATGTGGAAGAGCAAATTCTTGTCCATAAGTGGAAGATTAGAACTCACTAAATCCACTCTCTCTAATTTACCTATTTATTACATGTCGCTCTTCAAGATGCCAAAAGGAGTCTTTATGGAGCATGATAAGATTCAACGCTAATTCTTTTGGGGTGATTCTGAGTGTGATAGACAACTAATGTGGGTTGACTAGCCCTTAATTTGCAAAAGTAAAAGTCATGGTGGTTTGGGGATTATAAATCTGAATGTTTGCAACCAGGCATTATTACTTAAGTAGCCTTGGAGATTCAGTAGAGATATTCTTGCTCTTTGGAGAGATGTCATTTGTGAAAAGTACTCATCCCGTCGTCTAAGTTGTGGCCTTCTCCTTGTAGAACTAGTTCCATGTCCCATGTGTGGAGACATATCCGTTTAAAGTGGTGTAAGGGGTGAAAGAATTTGGTTTTGGAGCAAAAAATGGATCCAAAATCTCATTCTGAAGGAAGTTTATCCAAGAATTTTTGGTCTCTCAGTCAACAAAGATGGCTTTATTAAAGACTATGGTCAATGGAATAGCTCGAACTTTGTTTGGAACATTTAACTTAAAAAAAGCCTTTTCAACTGGGAATTCTTCAATGGAAGAACTTGATGGACTTGCTGTCACGACCCGTGACCACATTTTTCATCTTCTTATACACATCTTAACTGGTTGGGCTGTCTGTGATACTTCACTTGTACTGACTGTTAAACAATTTTACAATGTATTGTTTATATTAAACACATCCCCTATCGTAATTTATCAGATAAGTAGTACTGTTGACATGTCTAAATAAAGAGAATAAATGATTATACCTCAAATAAACAGTCGGTCTGACACATTGTCCTTCGTGTACAGCCAGGATCCACAATCCACTGAACTCGCATTCATCAAAATCTGAAATGTTGAAAATTAAGGGGTGAGCAAAACCACGGCTCAGTAAGAGAATTATATGCCTCACTTGATACTCAGCTTCCTATATGCTGAAAATCTTTTTCATTTTTCCTATGGGCTCTAGGCTCGCATGTAGGAAGGATACTACAGTCGGTTAGGGATCCGATTAGAGTAAGGTAGGTATTTTAGAATACGATATTTGTTCCGGAACCTAGAAGCAACTGTAGGGAGATTTTTCATTTCATTTTGAATTAATAAATCCCCTTTTTTTTTTCTTTCCTTTTATCCCAAAATCTTTTCGTATTCTTTTCAAAATGATGCTTTCACGAAATAAAGGATTTAAATAAAATAACTAATATTTATATATTCTTTGAAAAGAATATTAGCTAAATCATCATCATTTTCTTTAAAACTTATTTCATATACATACAGACGTCTTAAACTTATTCTTGCTTTCATTCCATCCTTAAGTTCACCAAGCATCATTCTTTTTATTAGTATGATTAAGTGTGAAAGAAACGAACTTATTGTAAGGACTGGGAGTGCCTGGATCTCTGTTAACCAGGGATTTACCACCCCAGTGCCTTACTCATCCGATATATCACACACATCATATGTCATATGCACAAGATCTATTTCATCCTTTGAGATTTGTCGAATTCACGAATCACAATCACTTACTTATCGTCACAATATCCTACGATTTCTCATACTAACATCGGAACACATGTAGCACTTAGTTCCCAAAGGATTCTAGAGGTGGCTCCCACAGTTCAATCATCGAGTCTCTACTCGGTCTGGCCTGTACTGAAACATCAGAACACGTGTAGCACTTAGTTCCCGAAAGATTCTAGAGGTGGCTCACACGGTAAAATCATCGAGTCTTTGCTCGGTTTGGCCTTTACTAATACATCAGAACACGTGCAGCACTTAGTTCCCAAAGGATTCTAGAGGTGGCTCACACGGTAAAATCATCGAGTCTTTGATCGGTTTGGCCTTTACTAATACATCAGAACACGTGCAGCACTTAGTTCCCAAATGATTCTAGAGGTGGCTCACACGGTACAATCATCGAGTCTTTGCTCGGTTTGGCCTTTACTAATACATCAGAACACGTGCAGCACTTAGTTCCCAAAGGATTCTAGAGGTGGCTCACACGGTACAATCATCGAGTCTCTGCTCGGTTTGGCCTTTATGCCATATGTATTTTCCACTGTCTTATCAGATCTCATGTAGTTCTTATGATCTAATATTTCATTTGAGACCATAGAAAGAATATTAGAATTATCATTTCTTCCTTTTGAAAACATATTACCTATCATTTATGAAGTCTAAGATAGACATCAATCTTATCATATTGTATACCTCGGAGGGTAAGGAAGTACACCTGTCAAATCTATGACTATAACCTATATTGTCCTCGGTGAATCACTGATTAGGCGTCGACCGGGACTAAACATGTCACATATCATGCATCAGCATGATAGGAATGCCAACCAGTCTCAAAACCGCATTTTCATCATAAAATAAACCTTTATGAAATTTATATAAATATATAATTCCATAATTTAAAACCATAAAGGTTAAAATCCTTTAGTTAATATTTATAAGAATATTCATAAGAATACTCACTATATTTCACTTCAACTTTCGTCTCGTAATTCGTGTAATTTATCTATTTCGAGAATGTTCGGTGGTTTCATTATCACCATTCTCGAATACATGAACATTTTAGAATTTCATCTCATTATATTCATGTTTTATGAAATTTTAGTAATTTCCTCATGTTTTGTGGTTTACTATCGAAATTCGGAAATAAAATCATTTAATATGATTTTATAAAGTTTTTCTAAAATTTTTGGCAGCATAACGGTTGCCGATTCACTAACCTCCTGCACGGAAAATACAGTTTAAAATCTTCCAGCCAGTACTTCTTCCCAAATTATTTTCAGCAAATCATGCATCATAATAATTTTCATAAAATAATTGCATAAAATATTTCAAATTAAATTATGCAGACTGAGTATCCTTACAGTGCTGCACATGCATCCCTTACCTTTTTCCGGGTCAGCGAATTCCGCTTATCGATCGCGCCCGCGCTCTATTTCTCCCGATTCCTTATCCCGATTGCTGAAAATAATTTCTGGAATTAAAATTCTAATTTTTTTAGAATTTTTCATAATTTATTTAATTTTTTTCTGAAATTAAATTCTCGGGAAATTTCTTACCGAATTTTGTAAATGTTCGGGTTGTCAAATTTTCAGGAATTTTCCGAATTCCCGAAATTCTCCTTTTTCCTTTTTTTCTTCCTTTTTCCTCTTTTTTCCTCTTTTTCTTTTTCTTTTTCTTTTTCCTTTTTCTTTTCTTTTTCTTTTCTTTTTTCTTCTTCCTTTCCCGGTCAGACCGGTTCAGACCGGTCCAGCTCCTGTCCTCGCCGGTTCCTAGCCGGCGGCCGGTTCTCCGGCGGCTCGATGGCTCAGCAGCTGGCCGGCGCCACGGCGAGCTTGGATCTGACCTCCGTTCATCCCGAATCGACAGCACGGCGGCGGATCGAGGCGGTTTTGCCTCGGTTTCTTTTTCCTCTTCGCCGGCGTTCCTCCGCCGTCCATTACGCCTCCGGTGGCCTCGATCGGCTTCCTCTTCTTCCGGTGAAGCTTCGGTGGTAGTGGCAGTCACCGATTCGATCGGCGTCGCCGTCGGCCATTTTCCTTTTCCTCCGGCTTTTGTTTCGTTTTCCGTCGATCCCATTCCGTTTCTTCACGCCGCCAGCAGCTTCTCCCCTTTCTTTGGCCGGTGGCGTCTCGTCCTGCTCCTTCCTCCCTCGCCGGCGGTGGCAGCTCCGCCGCCGTCGGCCCTCTAGCTGGGAGGATCGGGATTTCCTCCCCGATTTCTCTTTTTTTTTTTCTTTTTCTGTTTTAGTTTTATTTCCTCTTTTGGTTTTTGTCTTCTTTCTATTTTTAGTATACTATATGCTATCTATTATACCATATATTTTATACATATAATATATATTATATGTTATACATACATTATTTCATACATAATGTTATACAATATTTATTATATATAAAGTATATCTTGAACATTACAAAATACATGTCTAGTATATATGTGTATATATATATATATATACTTAAAATTAAGTAACATTTATATATATAAATTATATAAATGCTATAATAAAATATTTATACATATAAACTTTAATATAAAACCATACTTACTTTTCTTCTATATGTATTTACATAATTATATATATACATAAAACATTATATTTATATACATATGTATTATTTGAATTTATGAAATAGTATATATATATTTCTATATATATAACAACGTGTTTCAAAATATACTATATAAAATATTTTGAATACATATGTATTGGTATAAAAATAAATTTATATAATAATATATAATTATATAAATATATTTCATTTATTTTCTTATTCTCTTATTAAATTTTAAATTCCTCACTTTCTTTAATTTCGGGAATTTCAACGATATTCCCATCTCGTAAATAAATTTTATTTATTTACTTTTATTTATTTATTTTCTCTTATCTATTTTCTTTAATATTTATTTTCAATATTTCTAATTTCCAATAAATGAAAAATTTACGGTTATCACACTTGCTCAATTCTGTCTATCCATCTCAATCATGTTATGATAAATTGGTTTGGTTTCACACTACGAATGGAAACTACAGCTCTAGTTCCTTTAGAAGATCGTTGGAGAACACTCAATATACTATTTCTCCCATTGAAAAACATATATGGAAGGTCTTAGCTCTTCCCAAAGTTGAGTTGTTTTGTTGGAAGGCGTTGAAGGGAAAATTGCCCACTGTTAAGCTGCTTCATGGAAGAGGTTGTCTACTGAATAAAGAAAACAAATGTGCTTTCTGTTTTAACTCTGACACGGTGGATCACCTTCTTCTTCATTTCCTTTATGCTTGGAATATTTGATGTCTCTATTATGGTTGTTAGTGATCTTGTGGGTTATTCTAGGTTCTTTGAATCAATTTTTTTTTTCATGGAGTGATCTTCTACCAAAAAAAAAACTCAAAGCAAACTTGGGAAGTTCTTTTCTATATTATTCTTTGGTCAATTTGGCTTTCTCGAATTGAAAGAATCTTCAACTCCAAATATCTTTCCCCTTCAAGTCTCGCATCTTGTCCGAATGAGAAATAGCTGGTGGTTGAAAGCTTTACATTCAAATCTTGATATGCTACTTCTTTCCAATAACATTCCTGAAGTCTACTTTGCTATAAAAAATAGGACTATTAGGAAAAAAATTTCTTGGTCTCCCCCACCTTATGGCTCCTGGAAATGCAACATTAACGGTTCCTCCTTAGGCAAACCTGGTTTGGCAGGGATTGGTGAAGTCTTACGTGATCATCATGGGTTTGTTTTGATGATGTTTTCTAAGCACATTGGTGTGGCTGATTCAAACTTGGCAGAGTTGAGTGCCATTGTCGAGGCTCTTTCAATCATTTCTAAAGCAAATATAGCACCACTTCCTTGCTTAATCATTGAGAGTGATTCCAAGGTCGTCATCTCTTGGGTTAACAAAATTCTTAACAGTCCTTGGAGGTATAGTAACCTTCTCAACAAACTTCATAACTTGTATGTGAGTTTGGGTTCGATTTCCTTTATTCATGTTTGTAGAGAAGCAAATTTTTTTGCTGATTCTCTTGCAAAGTTAGGAGTTATACGTAACTCCAATTTTGAGGCTTGATTGTAATTTCTTGCTTCTTTAATAAAATTATTTACTTTTCAAAAAAAAAGGTTTATATATTTTGTACAAAAATTAAAGATATATTTAGCTACGAAGCCTATTATAATTATTGTCTTGGTTGCATATTGAACATAAAAATTTACTTAGGCAAAATTTAAGAAAAAAGTATTCTATTTTATGCATTTTTACATTGAAATTTTAAAACTTATTTTATTGTCGATGCTTTTTGGTTCTTAATGCCATCTAATTTTAAAAAAAAGATATACGTTTGATGCACTGAGAGCGTATAGCTTTTATATACAACAAAAAACTACAAAGTGTCATTTTATTAATGAAAAAAGTTTAAAAATGCACAAACCCTAAAAAATAAATTAAATATTATTAATATTTATTTTTAAAGACCTACATATTTTTAACCTTTTTTTTTGTTCATTACATATTTTTCACTTTACTCATTAATGATGTAGTATTCTATGGTAGTTGACAATGTATAGAGCCTATACAATGTTAGTGCATTGAATATAAACTCTTAAAAATGAATTTTGATATAGAATAAAAAGGTGTTTTAGGTATTTATGAAACAAATGAGCATTTGTCAAAAAAAAAAAAAAAACAAAGTAAGCACTAGTAATAAACAACCAAGACTTGGCTTAATGGTTGTTATACCTCCTTAGGAGGGCTTAGGCTCAAGGTTCAATACCCCATTCCCCCTTGTACCTCTTATGAACAAAAAAAAAAAGCACTAGTAATAGAAATCATAAATAATGCTATTCAAATGTCAATAATAGCAACTTTAATCAATTCACCATAGAACTTATTTTTGATAGTTGATAGCATGTTAGTCAATTACAAAATGTCATCTCGTTTAAAAAAAAAAGTTAAAAACCATGTAGATCCTCAAAAATAAATGTTAATAAACTTTTTAATTTATTTTTAAAAATTTATATATTTTTAAATTTTGTTCATTAATGAAATGACACCTTATAATTAAATGACTGAATATAGAAATTATCTACTGTTATTGCATTAAAATATTTATTTGCTCTGTACGAATTAGGTAAATATTAAATGCCACCACCTCTATTATTATAGATACAATTTCCACTATGTAAGGTCTAAGCACGATGTCACAAATAAAAAACAGAATACATTGAAGTATTAATATGAACCCAAAATCAACTATAATTAAATATCTAAGAACCCTCGTTGGATGATCACGAATAGTTATTATTTGGAGGTAATAAATGAACTAATGCAAATTTTGACTACTATTTTTTTACAAAAGGTTAGTGGTAGAGGTTATTTCATCTCTAAAGTTAAGACAAGTGCTAATTTATTATTAAGATTTATGGATTTATTGAACTTTTACTTGTGAATTTTTTAGATTTACAAATCACCTGTCAATGATAGACTGTGAAAATTCAAACATGAGTCTTTTGCATACAATATTCAAATTTTAACCATTTGTGCCAACATAGTTGACTTGATTACTAATTTACAAAAGATGAAGGAAGCATTATAGGTTTTAATTAAAATTTTCATAAATGAGCTTATAAATACACATGTAAGACAATTAAATAGCAAACTAACTAGAACGTAATTTCAATTAAAAAAGTAATTGATAAGAAACTGGGACTGTAATAATAATAATAATAATTGATAGAGAGAGAGTTGCATGCTTGTGATATTGATACATAACAAACCATGTGGGAGTTGTCAGCGAAGTGATGTTGAGGATGTTAGTACTTAGGGTACTATTCCTTTTCAGTTTTCATGTGTGCAAATAAATATCATCCACAAGAAATACGAAGATAAATAGTTTAGTCACGTGAAATTAATGACCTAATAATAGCAAAGGTTATAAGGCTCGTATTGTTTTTTTTTTTCCTTTGTTCAAGCTACAAAGCTTAGACTTGAAGCTGTGGACCATACATAATAAAAAATTTTAAATGCATATGAGATTGGATTAATGGAGATTTAATTGCTACTTTATTTTATAAAGAAGTAATTCATTAATTCAAACCGAACATCCTTGTTACACAAGCAAGGAGGTAAAGTATTCTCCCACACTTTATGCGGACCAATTTCACATTCTACTTTTGCAGTATCATGTGCAAAGAAGTCAGAACTTCGCTTTGTATGGAGAAACTGACAACTATTAAATAAAAAAGTTAAATCCAAAATATCCCGAATTATGTTTGTTCCTTCAATGAGTCACCAAACCTAGCGATTCCCGCAAGCGTCAGTTGAGCATCACTTACCACAATAATGATATCCAAGCCAATATCTCGTGTAATGCCCAACCCTGGCCAAACAGAATTGCCTTAACCTGTGCATGAAGCGATAATGTAACAACTAATATTTTAGTATTATGTAAAATACAAAAATTTTGTGTCATAATTTGTGTCAACACGAAAAATACAAAATTTAATTTTTAATTTTTACTATATTCATACGTAGTTTTCACTTAATTTTAACTCGTATAATTTTTATATCTTTTATTCATATTATTTTTATATTATGTGATCACTGTAACGTATTTAGAAATCTCAAATCTAAATGGAACACAAGGAAAATGGCTATCCCTTGTTACCACTTGCAAACCTGCCAGCCTTTGCCTTTCGTCAAAACATGGCTCAGTGCTCACTTTCAATTTTTGACCATCCGGTGGTATCCATCTTTGGCCCACCTCTATCCCATTATCAATCTCTCCAGTCAATTCTTGGAGTGCCTTTACCATCTGAGAAGCTTTTGGACACTACTGAAATCGCTAAATAACACACCACTCATGCATACACTTATTTCTATTAACCCAAATGAACCAACAAATCAAAAGGTTAATACATAAGAAAAAAAAATCATAGAGTCCTTAAAGTTTTAAATTAAAATCTCATTGTTTAAAGGTTTAATCCACTACAGCAAAAATAGCTTTTTGCGGAATTTATTTAGTGGCGTTTTTATAAAAACGCCGCTAGATACCGTGTTTTCAATGAAGTCAGGATGTTTTTAATAAAAACGCCGTAAATATTTACAGGTAGTGGCATTTTTTGGATTAAACGCTGCTAACTTAACCAAATAGTGACGTTTTATTCTTAGAAACGCCACTATATTTTAAAATAAAATAAAATATAAAAAAATATATTTTAATTTTTTTAAAGTATATATTTTATAAAATATGTGAAATCCTCAATTTCCATGTAATTCCTCCATGTATGTAAAGTAATTCAATCTAATATGATTAAATGAATGAGAAGTATAATGTATGAATGATGTATGCATGATGTATGGAATATGGAAGAACTAAGGAAGAAGTGAAAGTCAATTAGTCAAAAGATTTAATGTTAATATCAGAAAATAATGAGGATAGGAGACAAGAAACAAAATCAGATTTTTATTGGTTAATTAAAATACATGTGGCTTATACATGAATGGAAGAAGGATAATTAAATGATGGTCAAAGGGTCAAAGGGATAAGGCAAGGCTGAGATGAATTAATGGATGAGCATGCATTAAATGAATGTTGCATGACTCATCACCCTCACCATCATCACCCCTACGCCAGCCCCTCTTCCCCAGCCCTCTCGTGCCAGCTCCAATCTTCCAAGTTTTCCATTCCAAGCTCTTTGCTAAACCACCTTACTCTCTCACCAATTCACTAAGTTCATTTAACAAAAAATAATCCTTGTCGTTAGACTAGGTGATATCCAAAGTTTGATGAAGTGAATCCAAGTATTGGAGGAGATCTCAACAATTGAAATTTTGGTCTCTAGTGAAGGTAAGAGAAGAAGATGATTTTTATAATTTGGTACATGATAAGGAGTTGTACTGAGCTAGTAAGACATGTGTATGTTGTTTAATTTGAGGTTTGAAATGGTATGATGATTTCAGGTTGAAGAAGTGAAAAGCTAGGGTTAACGCACCAAGTGATTTCGCGTTTCCGAAGGAATTAAGGTAAGAAATATATGTAACGGACGTAAGGCGGCTATGTCCGCATGTTTTAATATGATTTTGAACTGCTTTGGGGAGAAATACTAGTTGTCTTTGGCAGAAAAAGTGCATTTTCGGACTTGTCTCCTAGTACCAATTAGGCTAGGGGCAGCCGACTGCCATAGAGGGAAGTCGACTGCCTAGAGACAACCAAAACGTCGTTTTTCGAAAACCGAGGCAAACCAGTCGACTGCTATGTAAGCCAGTCGATTGCTATTTTTCCAGAAGCATTCTGTTTCAAACCAGTCGACTGCTATATGGGCCAGTCGACTGCTATATGGGCCAGTCGACTGCTATTTACCAAATTGCATTCTGTTTCAAAAACAGTCGACTGCTATATGGACTAGTCGACTGCTATTTCTTAAGAAGCATTCTGTTTGAAAACCAGTCGACTGCTATATGGACCAGTCGATTGCCCCCATGTATTTTCAAATATGAAAATATCGAAAAATTTAAATGAAATTATTTCGATAAAAGGAATTATGAAGTAGCAGTCGACTGCCATATAAGACCAGTCGACTGCCATGTATGAAAAGATGTTTCAAAGCTTATTCAATGTAAACACAAAGGTGTTTTCTGAAAAATATATTATAAATATTTTGAGGCTATGGACTGCGTAATGATTATGCATTTCTGATGGCTGAGAGACTCTGATCAAGTCCTCAGTAATATGTATGTTAAGTGAGGAACCCTAGTCCGGTCCTCAAGACCATTAGTGACACCTGACTAGTGTTCACTATGGTATTATTAAGGCAGGAGAGAATCCCTGACCTCTACATGGTATACCAATGTACTAATGCATGATTAGAGTCATATGAGTCATATGAATGGGAATGAACGGTTCATATGACGACTCAATCGCTTAAACATTGTACATAGTCTCCATCTATTTCAAAGTACAAGACGTATGTATGAAGAAAAGTATGATGTATGTTTTAAAGTACGTATGAAGTATGATGTTTTAAAGAAAGAAGTTTATGATGCATGCTTTATAATGCTTTACATGACATTATAGAGCCAAGTAGGAAAAATGCATATAGAGGCATAGTACGCTCTTTTACATACTTTTCTTACTGAGCGTAAACTCACCCTTTTACAACTATTTTCCTACAGACTACTTGAAGTGAACCACGCTCCGACTAGAGGAGCTTGTGCTTGAAGAATCAAAGTGTACCTTCTCGATACGCTTCCCAATTAGTATAGAAGGTATACTTATATATTCCTATGTAAGGTTAAATTGTAATTCAGCTACAGTACAGTACAAGTAGAATTTATGTATATAAGATGTCGGGGATGTAAGTTAAGATGATGTATGAGATCCTGTGGAAATGGAATGATATTTATATATATCATTTTATGTTTATGGAAATTGAATAAAATTTCATAAGCTATTAAATGATTAGCTTAAGATTAAGGGAAGAACGACACTGGGTAAACTAAATCTAAATAAAGAAAGAAAAAGATAAGTGATAAGATGAAGTGACAAGGACGTCACAAAATATATATTAAATAACGGCGTTTATAGAAATAAACGCCTCTATTTTATAATTAAATATAAAATAATAAACATAAAACAAACGTTTTTTATAAAAAAAAAAAATAGATCTCTTACGCAGAAGAAAGAGAATCGGCTCTTCTCCTCTCCCTTGACACCGTTCTTTCCAAACCCATAATCTCTCTTCGATTATCACAATGTTGTTCATATTTTTTTCTCTCCGATTCTCTCTTCAAGCATAAGAACTTTGGCAGTGTTGGGATATCCAATGTTATTTATGTCAATTTATTTATCAATATTTTTCTATTGATGATGCAGTATTTGATCATCATCATCATCAAAGCCTTTACCCCAAAAGATTGAGGTAGGCTATATGAATCAATATCTGAACTCACGTTAGATCATCCATATGTATTCTCCTTCTCCACATATTTCTATCCAAGGCCATTTGCTTATCCAACTCTAATTCCTCCATATCTTTCCAAAGTACTTCATTCCAAATCTTTTTCGATCTTCCTCTAATCTTAACCCTTCTCTCAACATTCATAGCCTCTATTCTTGTAACTGGAGCATTTACAGGTTTACATCGTATTTGATAATTATCGAAAATTATTTGATTGTAAGTGTAATTTAAAAATATATATAATATGCTTATAAAGTTAGAGTAAAAAACCTTGATTTTCTTTCCTAACCTTAATTTACTCATGACTTTATATATATATATATATATATATATATATATATATATATATATCTCTTCAAAAACATGGATAATTGTATGTTTTAAAAAGAAAAAATTCAACTGAGATCTTCAAAGTTTTATCATAATTCAACTTTAATTCATTAATTTTGAAAATAGACACTTTGGTCCAAAATCACAGGTGATTTTAATATATATCAATCAACTACTAAATTTAAATTAATAATATCATATTCTAAAACATCAACAATGAATTTTATTACTATTTATTATTTTTAAGTATTTTAAAAAATTGTGTAATATTTTTATTTTTTAATACCAAAGAAGGACATTATGGATATTTCATAAGTAATAAATGTTTGTGTTAATAGATTTTTATTGTTGTTACCTGTTTTACAACAAATATTTTTGATGACATACGAATCTCAATCTGCATCTTAACCTATCTCCAAGAACTCTGCAAAAAAGAAAATGATCAGAGGGCGCAAGGGCTTTCCCCTACGCGCGCACTCCGATGCATATGTCAAATAGGATCTAAGCAGGGTTTCAGTAAGCAAATAGAGACTAGAGTTTGAAAATGATACCTATGACCTATTTATAGGAGTAATACGGCGTGTAATTATGGTTAAGTCCCATAGCTTAAAAGATAACTTATTGGATTTTTCATGGCCCTTCTTAGTCCTCTTTCCTCTTGGGCTTAGACTACCATTAGGCCCAGTGCTCTTCAACATTACTTATATCAAGGCCCAATGACCTTTAGTAAAACCCTCATCATTTTTAATAGTGACTTAATACAACGATTTTTTTATACTGTTAAATTGATAATTTTGGACCAAAATATCTATTTCTCAAACTAATTTACTAATCTTGAACTAAGGTTAAAACTAAAAAACTTAGATGAAATTTACCCTTTTAAAAACTAAATTATGTTGGCCATAAGATAAATTATAAAAAAAGGGAATGACCATACAAAAATAAATAAATTTATGCATGCACTTAATTATATGTATGTATGTATGTAACCACTAGCCTTCTATATATAATGATGTCTAAGAACATAAATATTCTTCTTCAATTAAAATACCCAATGATGTATTGTCATAGATATATAATATTTTTTAAAGATGCACGCACGTAGAAAATGAATGTATGCATATACCCCATTTAGCAAGGATCAATAATTTCCTTTCTGTTTTTCTCACATTTATCATCCTCATCATTTTGATTATATTAATAAAGAGTATATACACACACATTAATATTAAGCTAGTTTAATAGTGTTGAGAAAAAAGATGCCTTCTTATATTTTGATAAGAATAAACTTTTTTTTAGAAAAATTTTTATAGTAAGTTTTTAGTATATACAAATTATACATTTATTAAGTGTGTATATATATATATATATATGTGTGTGTGTGTGTGTGTGTGTGGATTTCTTTCTCAGACATTTAAACGTGGTTCGAATCCTAGAATTGTTATTGTTGAGAGGGTTTTACCGTTTTTTACTTTTGATCTAAACAGAATTAATCTCCGATCTAGTATTCGATTAATATGGAGAGTATATGGGGAAATGCACAGAGATCGTTTCCTGAGTTGCTTCTTGAGGATGATCAAAAAGAAGCCGAGAAGATGATGATGCTCTGTTGGATGGCATGGCACCAAAGGAACAGAGAAATCAAAAGTAATGATCAGATACGACAAGCATGCACCTTTGTGCAGTTTGCTTTGCAACATTTGAGTGATTATCAAAAAGCCCAATCCAAAGGGGTAGAACGGAGACAAGCAGAACTTGCTTAATGGAAGTCCCCGTCATTGGGCTGTGTAATTGCGATGCAGAGGGAATGTTGTTAGTGGCTTGCTCGATGAGTGGAAGATGTAACGGAACCAGTTGTAGTTGAAGCTTTAGCGGCAATGAAGGCTCTAGAGGTGTCTAATGACATGGGGTTTAGTGATATTATTCCAGAAACAGACTCAAGACTTGGCTCAATGATTGTTACCTATCCTTAGAAGGGCTTAGGCTCAAGGTTCAATACCCCATTCCCCCTTTACCGCTTATGAAAAAAAAAAGCACTAGTAATAGAAATCATAAATAATGCTATTTTTTTGTCGAAATCATTCGGTATCTTCATACCATTCTGATATAAAACTAATCCGGATTTGAACCGGACAGGATCAAAGGGCGGCAAAGCTTTCCCTCTATTCAAATGTCAATAATAGCAACTTTAATCAATTCACAATAGAACTTATATTTGATAGTTGATAGCATGTTAGTCAATTATAATATGTCATCTCATTAATAAATGAAATTAAAAATTATGCAGATCCTCAAAAATAAATATTAATAAACTTTTTAATTTATTTTTAAAAATTTATATATTTTTAAATTTTGTTCATTAATGAAATGACAGCTTATAATTAAATGAATGAATATAGAAATTATCTACTGTTATTGCATTAAAATATTTAGTTGCTCAGTACGAATTAGGTAAATATTAAATGCCACCACCTCTATTATTGTAGATACAGTGTCCACTATATAAGGTCTAAGCACGATGTCACAAATAAAAAAACAGAATACATTGAAGTATTAATATGAACCCAAAATCAACTATAATTAAATATCTAAGAACCCTCGTTGGATGATCACGAATAGTTATTATTTGGAGGTAATAAATGGACTAATGCTAATTTTGACTACCATTTTTTTACAAAAGGTTAGTGGTAGAGGTTATTTCATCTCTAAAGTTAAGACAAGTGCTAATTTATTATTAAGATTTATAAATTTATTGAACTTTTACTTGTGAATTTTTTAGATTTACAAATCACCTGTCAATGATAGACTGTAAAAATTCAAATATGAGTATTTTGCATACAATATTTAAATTTTAATCATTTGTGCCAACATCGTTGACTTGATTACTAATTTACAAAAGATGAAGGAAGCATTATAGGTTTTAATTAAAATTTTCATAAATGAGCTTATAAATACACATGTAAGACTATTAAATAGCAAACTAACTAGAGCGTAATTTCAATTAAAAAAGTAATTGATAAGAAATTGGGACTGTAATAATAATAATTAATAGGGAGAGAGTTGCATGCTTGTGATATTGATACATTACAAACCATGTGGGAGTTGTCAGCGAAGTGATGTTGAGGATGTTAGTACTTAGGGTACTATTCCTTTTCAGTTTTCATGTGTGCAAATAAATATCATCCACAAGAAAATACGAAGAGAAATAGTTTAGTCACGTGAAATTAATGACCTAATAATAGCAAAGGTTATAAGGCTGATATTGTTTTCATTTTTTTTCCTTTGTTCAAGCTACAAAGCTTAGACTTGAAGCTGTGGACCATATATAATAAAAAAATTTAACTGCATTTGAGATTGGATTAATGGAGAATTAATTGCTACTTTTGTTTTATATTCAAACTGAACATCCTTGTTACATATGTAAGGAGGTAAACTATTCTCCCACACTTTATGCTGACCAATTTCACATTCTACTATTGCAGTATCATGTGCAAAGAAGTCAGCACTTCGCTTTGTGTAGTGAAACTGATAATTACTAAATAAAAAAAAGTTAAATCCAAAATATCCAGAATTATGCTTGTTCCTTCAATGAGTCACCAACCTTACCTATTTCCGCAAGCGCCAATTGAGCATCACTTACCACAATAATGATATCCAAGCCAAAATCTCGTGTAATGCCCAACCCTGGCCAAACAGAATTGCCTTAACCTGTGCATGAAGCGATAATGTAACATCTGATATTTTAGTATCATGTAAAATACAAAAATTTTGTGTCAAAATTTGTATCGACACGAGAAATATAAAATTTAATTTTTAGTTTTTATCATATTCATATGTAATTTTCACTTAATTTTAATTTGTATCATCTTTGTATCTTTTATTCGTAATGTTTTCGTATTATGTTATCACTGTATCGTATTTAGAATTCTCAAATCTAAATGGAACTCAAGGAAAATGGCTTTCCCTTGTTACCACTCGCAAACCTGCCAGCCTTTGCCTTTCATCAAAACATGGCTCAGTGTTCACTTTCAATTTTTGACCATCCGGTGGTATCCATCTTTGGCCCTCCTGTATCCCATTATCAATCTCTGCAGCCAATTCTCGGAGTGCCTTTACCATCTCAGAAGCTTTGGACACTACTGAAATCGCTAAATAACAAGACCACTCATGCATACACTTATTTCTATTAACCCAAATCAACCAACAAATCAAAAGGTTAATACATAAGAAAAAAAATCATAGAGTCCTTAAAATTTTAAATTAAAATCTCATGGTTTATAGGTTTAATCCAATTTATTTATGTCAATTTATTTATCAATATTTTTCTATTGATGATGCAGTATTTGATCATCATCATCATCATCAAAACCTTTATCCCAAAAGATTGAGGTAGGCTATATGAACCAATATCTGAACTCACATTAGATCATCCATATATATTCTCCTTCTCCACAGATTCCTATCAAAGGCCATTTGCTTATCCAACTCTAATACATCTATATCTTTTCAAATTACTTCCTTCCAAGTCTTTTTCGGTCTTCCTCTAATCTTAACCCTTTTCTCAACATTCATAGCCTTTATTCTCCTAACTGAAGCATCTACAGGTCTATGTCGTATTTGATAATTACTCAAAATTATTTGATTGTAAGTGTAATTTTAAAAAAATATATATAATATGCTTATAAAGTTACTGTAAAAAACCTTGATTTTCTTTCCTAATCTTAATTTACTCATTAATTTATATAAATAAATATCTTCGAAACACATGGATAATTGTATGTTTTAAAAAGAAAAAATTCAACTGAGATCTTCAAAGTTTTATCATAATTCAACTTTAATCCATTAATTTTGAAAATGGACACTTTGGTCCAAAATCACAGGTGATTTTAATATATACCAATCAACTACTAAATTTAAATTAATAATATCATATTCTCAAACATCAACAATGAATTTTATTACTATTTATTATTTCTAAGTATTTGAAAAAATTGTGTAATATTTTTATTTTTTAACACCAAAGAAGGACATTATGGATATTTCATAAGTAATAAATGTTTGTGTTAATAGATTTTTTTAATAGTGACTTAATAAAACGATTTTTTTTATAATGTTAAATTGATAATTTTGGACCAAAATATCGATTTCTCAAACTAATTTACTAATCTTGAACTAAGGTTAAAACTAAATAACTTAGATGAAATTTACCCTTTTAAAAACTATATTATGTTGAAGCCATAAGATAAATTATAAAAAAAAAAAGGAATGACCATACAAAAATAAATAAATTTATGCATGCACTTAATTATATGTATGTATGTATGTAACCACTAGCCTTCTATGTATAATGATGTCTAAGAACATAAATATTCTTCTTCAATTAAAATACCCAATGATGTATCGTCATAGATATATAATATTTTTTAAAGATGCATGCACGTAGAAAATGAATGTATGCATATACCCCATTTAGCAAGGATCAATAATTTCCTTTCTGTTTTTATCACATTTATCATCCTCATCATTTTCATTATATTAATAAAGAGTATATACACACATATTAATATTAAGCTAGTTTAATAGCGTTGATAAAAAAGATACCTTCTTATATTTTGATAAGAATAAACTTTTTTTTAGAAAAAATTTTACAGTAAGTTTTTAGTATATACAAATTATACATTTATTAAGTGTGTATATATATATATATATGTGTGTGTGTGTGTGTGTGTGTGTGTGTGTGTGTGTGGACTTCTTTTTTGGACATTTAAACGTGGTTCGAATCCTAGGGTCATTATTGTTGAGAGGATTTTACCGTTTTTTACTTTCGACTTAAACATAATTAATCTCAGATCTAATATTAGATTAATATGGAGAGTATATGGGAAAATGCACAGAGATGGTTTCCTAAGTTGCTTCTTGAGGATGATCAAAAAGAAGCCGAGAAGATGATGATGCTCTGTTGGATGGCATGGCACCAAAGGAACAGAGAAATCAAAAGTAACGATCAGATACGACAAGCATGCACCTTTGTACAGTTTGCTTTGCAATATTTGAGTGATTATCAAAAAGCCCAATCCAAAGAGGTAGAACGGAGACAAGCAGAACTTGCTTAATGGAAGTCCCCGTCATTGGGCTGTGTAAAAGTTAATTGCGATGCAGAGGGAATGTTGTTAGTGGCTTGCTCGATGAGTGGAAGATGTAACGGAACCAGTTGTAGTTGAAGCTTTAGCGGCAATGAAGGCTCTAGAGGTGTCTAATGACATGGGGTTTAGTGATATTATTCTAGAAACATACTCCTTGATAATTATAAATTTATTAGTTACTGATGTGAATGACTTTTCAATTGGAAACATCATAGAGGACATCAAAGAGCTAAGTAAAGGAATAAGTTCTTTACAACAATACAAGGTGAGAGGCAAGTAATGCGGAGTGTGCAGAGGTTATTCTCAAAGCCCATAATACCCTTAAGTCCAAGTTACAATTAAGAGTTGATTTCATTTTTTTCTTTTCCTTTGTTAATATATCATTTTACTTATATACAAACAATGTGAGAATTTGTTCTCTTGCTATTATATTACAATCTATTCAACAAATCGTTCTAAGAGTTGGCAGACCATGGCGATGGAGGCTGATGGGTTGTGTTTAAGCCATTGTTTTGCTGAGCTTTTCTATTTTTTTTGCTTTGTTGTTAGAGATACAAACTGTGTAGTTGATTAAGTTGCTAGGAAAACCAGACAAAGATCATATTGCCCATCAAATTGGTGTAATTGATCACTTATTCAAATTATGAATAAGGGTTGTCTATGTTCAAAAATCTTAAGATTCACAACGTCCATCCTAAAATGGTAGGACCTCTTGGGTTATCTTCTAAATTTGTTTGAGTTGAAAATAACATACAATGGGGCAACTTAGAAATTCCTTGTCACCTCAAGAGTATAAAAGTACTACTATGCAACTTGCTTGAAAGGGTTCTACGTCGGATTTATTTTAATATCTTAGGAAAATTTCCTTACTTTGATTCCTCTACCCAATTCATTCTTGTTATTCTGTTTTATTTTTATCATTTTTATCATTTATTGATTATTACTTTTATTTATTTATAATTCTTATTTCTAGAAAATGAATATAAATTATTTTTATCAAAAATTCCTTTTAGATTCTCTATTAAGCTGGCTAGACATTGGAAAAAATCTTATGATTGTATTCAAATATTATATGTAAAAAAATTAAATAAATAAATCAATAAATCAATTTATAATTAACTAAGTCTAATATAAAATTAAATAAAAGCTAAAGGATCAAAAAGCCTTCGAATAATAAAAGATTCAGCAATTTGAGTCCCTATCTTTTTTTTTTCACAATCAATTGAGTCATTATATTTTCAATTTCACTCTATTGAACCCTTACTTAAATGGAAACTGTTAGGTCTTTTTTTTGTCACATGTACTGTATGGATTTAACGATTCCATCTACAAAAAAGGATCAATTGAGTGAAAATTGAAATATAATGGTTCAATTGATTGTAAAAAAAATTAAAAGCTCAATTGCAAAAACCATTATTTTTTAGGTTCTTTTTGACTATTTAGCCTTAAATAAAATCTGCATTCGATCTCAAGAATTCAATATATACTTTTAATATTTTTTTGTTAAAAAAAATATTTAATAACAAAATATAAATATAAAATTGTTTGAATTCAAACTCAATGTTACAATATGCCACAAGCCCACAATTCATCTTTAACCTAGATTTGATTGACTAAAAATATTTTTAAAATAATATTTTAATAATCTTAACCATTTCTTACCGGGGTAAAAAAAAATCACCCTCTAAATTATATGAAATTACAAACTGATACATCATGTTGGTAACTTTTTCCCATTTTTTTTTCTTTCGATCCAGGTTGAACTTTAATTCTATGGGTTGAGAATAAACAAGTGTGCAAAAATCAATGTTCCAACAATATAGCTAATCCCTCCCACCACTCCATTCTTTAAATTTCACCCTATCATTCGCCCACAATTTTACTAAAATTTTTTTTGCAGGTATATATATTTTTATCCGTTTTATAACTTAAAATTAATATTACTTGAATAAAAAATAATAAATAATAAAACTCTTCTTTCACCAAAAAAAAATAATAATAAAACTTTTCCAATAATAAAAATTTTAAAATTTAAATTCTGTCCAAATATAAAAAAAAAAAAATCAACTTTCACATTTTTTCAACTTGGCAATTTTATCAATTTCTATTCTACTTCCGTAATCCACTCCTGAACTCCCCGTCTTTTACTTCGCTCTTTGTCTGTAGCTTTCTCGATTCCGACGCCCTCCTTTCTCGATCTCACCCTTCAAAAACTCCTACAATTACAAAACTGCCACCACCACAAGTGATACAGGGACTAAAATAAAAACTATAAATAAACGACTTCCGCGTTCCATAATTTCCACTTTCCACCCTCCCACTTCCCTTGCGGCTGCCAACTCTCTCCTTCGGTACCCTCATTTTCCTTCCCTTTCTTTTTTTCCTGCACCTGTCAATCCCACGCCCGCTTCATGTCCACAGGTGCCAGCGCGGTTGCTTCGGCTACGGCCGACGCACGTGCTTTGCAGGATGGGATAGCGGCGTTTTATGACGAGTCCTCTGGGCTTTGGGAAGACATTTGGGGTGACCATATGCACCATGGCTTTTACGATCCGGATTCTAATGCTTCGGGTTCCGATCATCGAGCTGCTCAGATCCGAATGATCGAAGAATCCCTCCGTTTTGCTGCAATGTCGGGTACGTATTTTATGTTTTATCCACGTGTCGATTTTTTTTAACATTAGAATTATTATCCGGTATATTACTATAAAACTTTTACATTTTATAAGTAAAGATTAAAAATTAAAAATAATATGGTAAAAATGTGTTGTCAGCTTAATTACATTTGTGAAACTTAATTACATTTTATAATATGACGGGAAGCTGTTTTAATTTAATCAGAAATCTCGAATTCGAGTTCTAGATATGCAGTTATGTTAAAAATTTTTGAGGGAGAGTTTTGTCACTTTTTAAATCCTATTCGACTCGAATTCAGATTAGTCCTATATCAAAATAGTGTGAAGATATCAGATGGTTTCGACTAAAGAAACTTTAAAACTTAACTATTGAATAATAAACCTTAATTTCATGGGTCAATATAAAAGTATTTATAAGTTTAGGGTCTATTTGAACGGGTTGAGATTAATTTTTGTGAGAGTGAAAATGGTAATAGGTTGATAGTGACATTAATTATTATAATAGTGAAATTAGTTAATATAAAAATGATATATATTTGATTATAATTGCAATAGTTGTGGTAAGGTGACGACAGACTGATAGTAATAAAAAAAATTATCATTATATTAAATTAATAATATATACAAAAATTAATGAAATTAACAGTATATATTTCATATTTATAAAAATTAATAAAATAATAAAAAAATAATAAAAATTTTAAATCAAAAATTTTTTGTAATAAATTAAAACTAATAAAATTATTTTATATCAATTAGTATTTTATTATTAAATATTTAAAAATTATATTTTTTAAATATTTTATTAGTTCAAAATATAAATATTTTAACAATTAATATAAATAAATAATATTTGAGAAAATAAAAACTTATTATAAAAAAAGGTGGCTGCAATCATGTCCCATCGAAAGGTATTAGCATCTCACTGCGGGTACATTCATCATTCATGCATCCTACAGTGCATTTATTGTTAAAATGAGATTAAGCTCCTTTGGGTTCCACTATGTGAGAAGTGCCAAGAAATTCAACTGAAGTCTTAATTATCGGCGATGAGTTTTAAGTAGATTATTAAATTTTTATATTTAATAATTAAAATTTATTTTTAATTATTTCAAAATTAAAACACAAAAAAGGAATTAGAGCTATTTTTTGTGAGTAATTAATTAAAATAAAAAATAATTATTTAAGTTAAAAATTATCGAAAGGAGAAGGTGTTAAATGTTAATTTTTGGAAAAAAATTTTAAATTTAAAATGATTGATACTATAGGTTTTGTATACAATAAAAGATTGGAGAGGTGAGGATATTAATCAATCAAAAAAAATTATAAAATTTAACCATTAAAGTGATGTTCGGGATTGTTTTTATTTTATGTTTTTGTTTTCAATTTTTTTGAAAATGGAAGTAAAAATGTGTTTGTTAAGTGTGTTTTTGTTTTTAAAAATTGAAAATAAAACAAAATTTTGGATTTAGTTGAAAACACCTTCAAAATTTTGGAAACATTTTTTGTCCTATTTGGTACTGTTATCGCATGGGTACTGTTTATCTGTTCGGTTACTGTACTCATTTATATATAAAAATGATAAAATTTTGCTACTAGTCTCACTCAATCCCTTAATCTCTTATGTTTTAAAGCTTTATTCATTCTTTTCAGTAAGTTTCCACTAATAAAATTTTGCAACAAAAATATTATATCCAAACGTGTTTTTAAATTTAATAAAATAAAAATAAAACGAAACAAAATTTTCAAAAAATAAAACATAAAACACACAATAATATCAAACGATCCTAAATATTCAAATATTCTCTCTTCACTTTTTTCTTTCATTTTTCCTCTCCAAAAAAATTTTAATGATATTGAAAAATATTCTAGTGAAATATTAACTGTCTCCTTATATTTATTAAATTAAAAAAAGTTTGTCGTTGTCTTTTGTACTATTGTTAATTTATTTTCATTTTATAATTTTTAACTTAATTGTTAAATATATCCTCAACATTCTACATAAAATGGTCTTTTCTACAAAAAAAATTAAGTTTTAGAAACAGTGATTCACATGTGGTTGTTAGAAAAATTGTTTGTAGTATTTATTGCCATAATAATACTTCTTAGTAGACCTATTCACGAATCAGAAGGTCTTTTCGAATTAGAATGTCCGTTCAATTTTTAAAAATATTTAGATAAGTATATGGATTTATATATGATGCACTGACTGTGTATAGTTTCTATGCACTGTCAATACACAAGAGGTTGACACTTCATCAATAGGCCCTTATATGCAAATATAAATAAATTTTTTTAATTTGCCTAAAAGGACTTATTGATGAGGTGTCAACCTCTGATGCATTGACAGTGTATAGAAACTATGCACTGTCAGTGCATCATATACAAACTCTAAGTATATTAAGTCCAATAAGCTATTGTGATTTAAAGTTTGAAGTCTGATAAAAAATTAGATTTAAATTTTATCATTTAGAATTCAAGGTCGGTCCAACCGAACAATAAAAATCCAGTGACCTCTCACCTCTCCCGCCAGAGAACACCAAGAGGTCTAGCTTAGATAATCTGTCCGAAAATTTTAGCTCTTTTTTAACGGTCTTTCTTTTTTCTAAGCCGGAGTTCACTTCCTTAATTTCAAAATTTTTTTATTACTTTATTTTTAGTTTTGGTGCTGTGAAATTTTACACAATAAAAAAAAAGTAAGAGATAAAATTACCTTTTCATTTGTTAATTCAAATTTTTTATTATTTTATTAAAAATATATTTGTAATAATTATTTTATCTATTTCAATTTTACCATCTATTTAAATTAGTCCTTAACCTTCATCATAAATAAATAATAATAATTATATGTAAATGGAGTTCCCACTAATAATAATAAAAATAAAAAAATTATTTCTAGCTTTATAATTTTGCAGGAGTAGATTGATTTTTTTTTTTAAAAAAAGAATACATCACTAATTATAAAATCGATTGATTTAAATTAGCATGAAATTTTTTGACGAGACAGGCGTCACGCGTGGACTTAACTATGTAGCACATCGCAAACAAAATCGGGTAGGTGGGATCCGATGCGGATTGTTACAATAAATATGAAAACGGATTTGAACTCAAAATGAAATTCGAAAAAACATGTTAGGCGTGCTAGTAGCCTTTTAATAGCTTCTTCAAGCTTGGTTTGAACTTGGTCTAGTTCAATTTATGGACAAATATATCACTTAGTTTTTATAAGCTTTAAAAGAGATTTAAGTACCTTTTTTTAGAATAAAATTAAATGAAAAAATCAGTAGAATGGTTAAAATAAATATGAAATTGAAATTAATTAAAAAAATTGACAAATTTTTTTTAAAAAAATTAATCATGCTACCAAAATTTAATGAGTCTTAACAAGATACAGGGCTTGTGTTAATTAAATGATCCGAATTTCGAAAAAAGTGATAAAAATAAAAATGTGTAAATATTATAAATCTTAAAAGAAATAAAATTGTGTTTTAATCAAGAAATTTGAACCCGTATATTAAATTTTTGCTTTCTCATTTGTGAATAAAGCCTCCTATTCGTTTGCCAAAAAATAAAGCCTCCAATTTAAATATAATACATTCTTTTTATTATTTATGTATAGAGAGAGTAAGGGTTCACTTACACTTGTAAAATTAATTTAGTTTTTCATTTTTCATATCTTCTTATAAAATTTATATATGTTTTTTTTAATTTTATACTTTATTCACATAGATCATGTATGTCAATTTTTAAATTTAATTGAAAATATCTAATTTTTTTTTCAATAATAATAAAATTTTAATCGTTAATATGAAAAAAATTATTCTCGATCAAAATGATAAAGATATCAAATCGATTGAAAATTTTATGTGCACAATAAATAGGAATATATTGTTAAATCTAATAGTTGGATTGTAAAATATTAATCCTATATAAAATTATAAAAAATTTAAAACAATCTGTTTTATGTGTAAGTTTGTTTTAGCTTTTTTTGTTTTTGCTATTTGTTTTTTATTTCTTTTGACTAGACCTGTTCATGAATAAGGCTAGGCTTAAGTAAGACAGTAAGAAAGTGAGAATGAGCTCAAGCCTGGCTCGGCATGTTGTTTAAGCTTAATTTTTTTTAAGCTCATTTTTAGATATAATAGATAAGCCCAAACCCATCTAAGCTTGTCCAAATACTATTAATTAAAAAAAAGAATAAAATATGAAGAATATTAAAACACATAATAGTTGTTAAGTATGACATAATAAGTTTGAATAAACTTTTACAAAAAGATTACAAAAAACAAGAAATTTTAAATTAAAATATAAAATATAATACAAACTCAAATTAAATTACACAAGAAGGTAAAAAAAATTAAAAAAATACATTAATATAAAAATAGTAAAAAAATTATAGTTAATGGACTGAGTCGTGGTTGAGCTTGAAACAGTAAACCCAAGCTCGACCTATTTTTTAACGAGTCTTGATTTTCAATTCAAGTCTATTTAACTGGTTTAAAATTTTTGTCTAAACCCATTAAAAAATAAACGAATCTTTAGATTTGAATGAATAATTCGACTCTTAAATAGATTTATAATTTACTAAAGATCTGTTCACTTGCCTGGCCCGTTTGATTTGTGCTGACAAGGCTCTAACCCATTATTGACTTGCGTTGATAGGCATCTACAGTCAAAATATGGCAAATTGTAATTTCTTAAAAAATATATTTTTATATTATTTAATCATATATTTATTTTTACATGCATATTTAAATTTTAAATTGTAAGATTAGGTAAATATTTATTTTAAAATTGGTGAAAACACTGATGAAATATTAAAAAAGTGGTTAAATAGATAATGAATTTGATTTAAATCTTCTGTATAACAATATTATTTCGTCATGTAAATTTAATGAGTTTTGAGAATAAGTGAAATCTTTCAAATAATGAATTTCTAAAGGGTGATAAATGGAGGCTTTTTATGTGAATTTTTGTCAGAATGTCAGAGAATTTAGAAAAAAATCAATATCAAATATTTACATTTATTTCTAAATAAAAAAGTAAAACAAAAATTTAAAATGTTGAAAACTATAAGAAAAACGAAAAGTAAAAATAAAAAAAATTAAAAAGTGATAATAAAATGGATAAAGAATTTAAAATTTATTTATTTTTTATAAATATGAATAAGTCGGATCACAGAGCTCCTTCAAGATTTTTTTGAATATTCTGAGATGACAAAACATTTTAGAAATTCTAACAAAATCCTAGAAATTTTTACAATATCTAATAATAATATTTAACCAAAAATAAGGATCATTTTGACAAAAATCATTCTAGGATAACAATTCTATGGTCTTATGAGGTTCTTTTTGGTCAGAAGGAAAATATTTAATAGTTAGAGATGAGATGAGATTGTTTGGATTCAAATTCATGCCTTACAATATGTTACAATTCATTTTTAGCCATTTTGTTAAGAGGTTATTGCCTCGATCTTATGAGATTGCTAATACTTATACGTAACTAGTTACCAAACTTAATTTTGTAAGACAGACTTAGGTGCTGTTTGATAAACTAAAAAATTAAGTGTTGAAAAATTAAATACTAAATTTAATAAGTATTGAATTTAAATTATGAAAACTATTTGGTATTTTACTAAAAATTAAGTGTTGAATATAAAAATATTATTTGATAACAATAAATGTTGAATTTTGAAATTTGTTATTTTACATTTTTACCTTTATTTTCATATTATCTAATATATATATATATATATATATATATATATATAAATTTATATAAGCCAAAGCATTTGACTACAAATAGAACATCCTATGTAGATAGTCTAAAAAGTTGACAAGTGTAATATGTTAAAATAAAAAATAATATTTTTTTCAATTTTTTTATACATAGGAATCTATATATATATATTAAAATTTCAAAATAAATTAATTATCTTTTTAAATCAATTATCTATTTCAATTTCTAAAAGATAAATATATACTTATATATTTTAAAAATTAAAGAAAAATCTCATGTTATTTATAAGTTTCTTTACTCATTTTTATCAATATACATGTATTGTTGTTATATACATTATTTATATAAATAATTAAATTTGGTATAAATTTTTATACGGATACACTTTCTTAAAGAAAAAGACAAACATATTTTATATGAACATGTGATATGTGTGGTAAGATGAATTTTTTTTATTTTTAAAGTATAAAATGTCTACAAAAAATCACTTAATTATTGATCAATGTTACACTTCTAATCTAATCTTTTATATATATAAAAACCAAAGCAGTTGACTCAAAGTAAAACTTCTTATTAGATTGTCTATATTTATGACACGTGTAATTTATTATAATTAAATAATAATTATCTTTTTCCAAGTTTAAAATAGATAAAATTATCTTTTTAAATTCATTATCTATTTCACTTTTTTAAAAGATAAACATTTATATCTATATATAAATTAAAATTAATGAAACTAACATGTCATTTTAATATTACAAAATATAAAATCTATATCTATAGCTTTTATCAATTATTTTTTTATTTTTAAAAGAAAACATCTATATCTATATATCTATATATATTAAAATCAATATGAACAATATTATATAATATATAATATTAATATAACAACATGTTACATATTATTAGATTACCAATTGAATTTTTTAATATTCTAAAAGCTAACATCATTTTTTTAATTTTTAAATATTTTTAACTAATACGTAATATATAATCATTTCTTTTTTCACATTAATATTACAAAATATAATATCTATATCTACTATTTTTACCAATTAAATTATTTTAATTGTCTAAATAATAACATTTATATATATTAAAAATTTTAATTATCCTTTTTCAAGTTTCAAAAGGATAAAAATCTCTCATTATTTATAAAAATATTATTATTATAAAATAAAAGTTTTATCGTGTTTTTAATATTGAATTATTTGTCTTTTTTTTTTCAGTTACTTTATTCATGTATATTAATTTTATAAAATAATACCACTTATTTCTTTAAACTTTTTAACTTAAATCTATGTAATATCAATAAAATTAAAAAAAATCAATTATCCAACCTACAATATATTATGATAGGCAAAATTCAAAAATTATATGTGAAATTACTTTCACACATAGTAAATTATCAACACAAAAATTACTCATAGTATATGTTAAAATTGAGACTCAAGCCTTGAGTTTTGAAGTGTAAAATTTTGAAGAATAGTATGTGCACACCGACGTAATGTTTATATGTTCTGTTTTTTGGTATAATAGAAACAGCTATTTAATTAAATATATATTTTTAATTTGTTAAAATTTAACTTAAATAAATAGAATATTAATAAAATATCTTAAGAGACTAATTATAATTTTGAGACAAAAAGTACTAAACTTACCGTGTCTAGGGTATATCACTTTGATCCTTAACTTTAATATTGAAAATTTCTTAAATAGGTATGCATAATTTATATAATATGACTATCTTTGTTATATTTTCATATTATATATTTTATAACTGAAACTTAATTTAATTAGATTGCATATTAATATTTTATCAATGTTTTCTATACTATATGTGGAATATATTGGATCATCAAGTAAAGTGACACATCATTTAAAGACAGCAAGAGATATGCAAAAATCATTTGTTATCTCTTCAGCTCAATAAAAATTTATTGAAGAATCTCTATTTAAGAAAAATTATATACGAGATTGATTTTAAGATGGAAAAATTTTCAATTTATTTAATCAAAAACATGTTAAATATTATTTATGTACTATTTTCATTCAATAAATTACAATATAAGTTTGATTTAATTTTTACAATAGTTACATAATTATATCCAATATATAACTTTTTATATTACTGTATTATCATATACAAACAAATAAAAATATATAATATACAAATGTTATCTTTTTCATAAACATAATAATTTATATTATAAAATTTCAAAAAATATTTATTATCAATAAATCTATTATTTAATTAATGTATTTCAGTGAATTGCACGAGCTTAAAACTAGTTTCAAATAAAATGAAGTTTTTATTGATGTATTCTATTTTATAATAAAAGTATGAAATATAAGAAAAATATAACTATTAAATCCAAAAACATCATAAATTTAAAAAAAATAAAATAATATTTAAATATAATAAAATAATTTTTTTAAATTTAAAAACTTCCAAATTATTCGTGGGATCGTTACTTCTTCAAGCAATGATCTACCAAAATGAAACAAAACAAAAAACTATGAATACCAATGACAATTGAAAGACCAAAATAACAGAAAGATGAAGAAAACACAATATGTGCCATTATATTGTCTCCAAAGCCTATAATATATCAGCCTTCAGATTTTCAAAGTCTTCAACTTCGAACAAGTCAAATTGGGCGAAGGCATTAACTTTTTTTCAATATCAATGCTCTAATAGTAAAAGAATAGCAGTAGAGAAACGTTAAATCTGTATGTAAACCTCATAAGATAATAATATAATGTTAAGTCTAGGTGGAGTATGTACATAATTTGATAAATGAATAGATAATTATGTAAATTTTTTAGGATAAAATAGTTCAATTTATTTTATTTTTATTGATAAAGTGATTGAAAATTTTCTATATTAAGTGATATGTAAGTGTTTATCTACTTATCTTATTCAATGCTTTTTTATTAAATTTTTATTTTTAAAGTTGATTTTCAAATATATTATCAAACATATTGAAAATATTTAAATGAATTGAAATTTTTCAATGGTTTAACAAATAGCACTTTAAACTTTTTCTTTTAAAAATCTTAATTGAATTTTTTTTATCTAAATTTTAGATTTCTGTTTCTGTCAATAATCATTATTTTTTATTACATATAAAAATACTTCTCCATTCATTAAATTTATTATTAACATTTTTATTTTTGAATAAAAAAAAAAGGTAAACCCGCGTCAAGACACGGACAGATGTCTCATACGAAGACGTATGAGGCATCGGTTTGTTTGTTTTCTTTCCAATTTAGGCAAGTTCCTTTTTGGGATCTGAGATGTAGTCTGTGAGTTAGCTATTTTGTACCTCTACGTGTCTTCTTCCACTGACCACTTGGCTTAACTTTGCTGTCCAACGGCTGCAAGTTTCATTGTTTGTCTTCTTTTAATTCATTCAAGAATAGTATATTGCCTTAAATTCAACGTCTCCTTTCACCTAAGAAAAAGTCCATTGTCTCTATTTCAAATATGTTTTTTATGTGCCTTTTACTTTAATTTTTAATTTTAATTTATTTAAAAATCTGATGGCTTGGATCATTAAAGTATTTGTCCTAATAGATTGAAATAAGTTACATAAACTAATATTTGAATTTTCGTCAAATCGTTCATATAAATTCTCCTTTTCACACATTTTTATCTAAAGAAATGTGTTCATCTAACTCTAATATTTCTATCACTTTTAGAATTATTTGATTCCAAGTTTTTTTTTTGGTTTTCTATAGCCTTAATCATTCTTTCATCATTTATTGTCTCCACTTTCTTAACTGAAACATTTACATGTCTACGTTGTATGCGCCCAAATCAACATAAATGATTTTGATACATCTTGTCTTCGATAGATAATACTAAACACACCTCATAAATTTTTTTCATACACTCCAATTTTGAAGGGTTCAATTAACAATCAAAAAATATCTTCACAACTTATTTTAATATATTTTTTAATATCAAAATACCCTTGTATGAAATTACACATTTGTGACATCCTTGTCACTATCCAAATACCAACTAACTTTTTCTTCACATAAAGTTGATTAGACTCGTTCGTCAATGTCCTTCTTCTTCTTATATACTTAGTATCATAATATGTTATCAATTTATTACATTAATTGAAATTTCATATATTCATATGAGTCAATTACACCAGGATCTCAAATAACTTATATAACCTATATCCCCAAAACAACTAATATACATTACTGTGGTATTGTACTGTATAATAGTCTAGAGTACATAATACATGAGTATACCTTCAATAAATAATTAGGAAGTGTAACTCGAAGGTATACTAGAAGATCCCAAGTAAGCTCCTCTCTCTGGAGCGGGAATCTACTTCAAATAATCTGTATGAAAAATAGTTGTAAAGGGATGAGTTTACGCTCAGTAAGAAATATATGTAAAAAAGCATATTATGTCACTATATGCAGTTTTCCTGCTTGGCTCTATAATGTCATGCAAAAACCATTATAAAGCATATATCAAGTAATTTCTTCGAATACCATATACACGTAAAATCAAATAAGTCAAATACTTTTAATTTAAATCACGTAAATTCTCATGTACAAATACAAATACTTCAAATACAAGTAACTTCATATACCTTCAAATAAGTGGGAGACGATTACTTCCAATTAGATTCATGCACCAAGTAATTCTCATAATGGATACAGCAAATATGTCTCGTAAGGGATAATCCATAAGAGATCTCATGAGGATACCACAAATATATCCCATAAGGGATAATCCCGAGAGAAATCAAATAAGTGGCGTACCCACGTATGGGCCAGGGATCCTCCCCAAAGCCGAATACAAATAAGAGACGTATGACCATTATCTATAGCCCACAATGCTCACTAGTCAAGTGCCTTATTGTGGGTTTGAGGACCGGACTAAGGCTCCTCGGTCAAATACAAGTACAAATAATGTGCATGATCATTAAAGGTGTTTACAGTCTCCAAAACATTATTCATATAACGTTGGCAAATACAATTATACTTTCTTGAAATAGGTTTTCAAAACCTTTTTTCCAATTGGGCAGTCGGCTGCTACACCATATATTGCTTTATTGAATTTCTTTTCCTTTTTGAAATTCAAATATTTTATTTTTCAAAAAACACATAGGGCAGTCGACTGGTTCTATATAGCATTCGATTGGTTTTGAAATAGAATGCTTCCGAGAAAAAGGCAGTGGACTGGCTCCTTGGCTGTCGACTGTTTTCGCAAACAGAATAACTCTGAAAACAGGGTAGTCAACTGGCTCCCCAGGCAGTCGGCTGGTTTTGAAACAGAATGCTTTTTAAGTAAAAGCAGTTGACTGTCCCATATAGCAATCGACTGGTTTGAAATAGAATACATTTTGAAAAATAGCAGTCGACTGACTTATATAGTAGTCGACTAGTTTGCATCAGTTTCTGAAAATCTACGCTTTGGCTGTCTCTAGGCAGTCGACTGCTACTTAAGGCAGTCGGCTGCTCCTAGCATTTTGGTAATTAGGAGACAAATCCGAATTTGACATTTTCTGCATTTAAACAACTTGTACTTCTCTCCAAAACAATTAAAAACATGCGGACATAGCCACTTTATATCCGTTACATATATTCCTTACCTCGATTCACTTCCGAATATGAGATTTGCTTGATTGCACTAATCCTTTTTCTTCACTTCTTCAAAGCTGTAAACATCATAAAGGATCAAACCTTTAAGAAACCTTTATAAACATACTCTACCAACTTTACAAAACTCTAAACGATGGATAAAATCAACTAGAACTAATTCCTTCTCTTACCTTTGCTAGTGACAAAAAATGACAGAATTTCTGATCTCCTCAATTACTTGGATTCAGCCTTTCGTATTACAGGCTTAACTTTAGCTAGTGACAAGGATCATTTTTCGTTGCGGGGGCTTAACGATTTGATGACATGAGGTAGTGGTTTGTCAAGGCAATTGCAAATGGAAACTTAAGAAAAATGGAGGGAACGAGAGGAAAAGAGAAATGTTGTGTCGATTCTTAATGGTGTAGATGATGACTCATTAAGCTTCATTTAATGCATTCTAATCCCTTTAACATATCAGCCATTGACCCCTTTTGACTCTTGACCATTTGACCATCAATTGCTTTAATTTCACATATGTCCTACATATCTTTTATATATCAGAAATTCACATTTATTCAATTATTCCAAGTTGGAAAACTATACAATTATGGGAAATTTACATGAATTTGGGGGTTTCACATTCTCTCCACCTTAGAAAATTTGGTCCTCCAAATTTGAATCGGCTATCAAGTAAACAATTTCGAATATCTTTCTTTCATCAAGCTCTCTAGCTCCCATGTAGCTTCTTCCATGGTATGGTATTGCCGGAGAACTTTAACTAATGGGATCGTCTTAGACCTCAATACTTTCTCTTTTCTATCCAAAATCCGAATCGGTTTCTCTACATAGGTCATATTCTATGACATGAGATGGATCCGGATAATACTTTTGAAGAATCGATACATGAAAGACATTATGTACTCCTGATAGCTTCGGAGGTAGTGCCAACCTATAAGCAACATCTCTGACTCAGTCTAAGACTTCAAATGGCCCGATGTAGCGAGGACTAAACTTACCTTTTTGGCCAAATCTCATAATCCCTTTGGATGGAGAGACTTTTAAAAACATTGAGTCTCCAACCAAAAACTCAAGTGGTCTCCGTCGAGCATCCACATAACTCTTTTATTGACTCTAAGCTATCTTAAGTCTTTGACAAATCAGCTTAACATCTTCAGAGGCTTGCTCGACTAAATTTGGAGCTAATAACTTGCGCTCGCCCACTTCTTCCCACCCAATCGGAGATCGACACCTTCTACCATATAAAGCTTCTTATGGTGCCATCCCGATACTTGCATGATAGCTATTGTTGTAAGCAAACTCAGCCAATGGCAGATGATCATCTTAGGAGCCTTTAAAATACAAAGCACAAGCTCTGAACATATCCTCGAACGTTTGAATGGTACGCTCAAACTGCCCATCAGTCTGCGGATGAAAAGCTGTGCTAAAATTTAACTGAGATCCCATGGCTTCTTGAAAATGTTCCCAAAAGTGAGAAGTAAACCTGGAATCTCTATCAGAGGTAATGCTCACCGGAACACCGTGTAGTCTGACAACTTCTCTCACATACAAGTCTACCAAAGCGCTAAGTGTATATGTACATTTCATAGGTAGGAAGTGAGCTGACTTAGTTAACCTATCCACGATTACCCAAATACCATCGTGATTCCTCTTGGTCCTAGGCAATCCCATAACGAAGTCCATCGTAATGTGTTCCCATTTCCACATGGGTATAGGTAGATGTTGTAACAATCCTGTTGATCTTTGGTACTCTACCTTAACCTGCTAGCACGTTAGACACTTTGCCACAAACTTGGCTATGTTTCTCTTCATGCCTGACCGCCAATATACTTTGCGAAGATTGTGATACATCTTTGTATTTTCTGGATGTAATGTGTATTTAGTGGTATGTGCTTCTGTCAAGATCAACTTCTTCAACTCCTTATCATTGGGACACATATACGATTATTAAACCTCAAAATTCCATCACTACCAATGTCAAATTCCGAGAGTATACCTAATTGGATTCCATCCATAGCCTCAATACACTAGGCCTCTTCCCTTTGAGCCACTCGAATTCTGTCCATTAACTCCGGCTCAATCATCAAACTCGTTATCATCCCAAAATGCTCATGAGGGGTAACGCTTAAGCTGAGGCTTGCAAACTGCTCGAGTAACTCATACTCTTAGATCATCATGTAAGCCACTGTCCCTACATACTTCCGGTTCAAAACGTCCACCACCACATTGGCCTTTCCTATGTGGTACAAGATCTCACAATCATAATCCTTTAAAAGCTCGAGCCATCTTCTTTGTCTCATATTCAATTCTTTTTGAGAGAATAAGTACTTCAGATTTTTATGATCCGTAAAAATCTGAAATTTCTCACCATACAAGTAATGCCTCCATATCTTCAAAGCAAATACTACTGCAGCTAACTCCAAGTCATGAGTTGGGTAGTTCTTCTCATGGTCCTTTAATTGACGAGAACCATATTCAACTACCTTACCATGCTGCATTAGTACACATCCTAAACCTTATCTTGAGGCATCACTGTTCATCGAAAATCCACCAAAACCACTAGGAATGGTGAGAATAGGTGCAATCGTTAGCCTGTGCTTCAACTCTTGAAAACTACTCTCGCAGGCATCATTTCATTCAAACTTCACCTCTTTGACCGTTAAGCACGTCAAGTGCGTCAAGGGAGCAGCTAACTTCGAGAAACCCTCCATAAATCTTTGGTAGTAGCCAACTAGACCTAAGAAACTCCTAATCTCCATCACTGTTTTCGGTCTCTCCCATTGTACCACAGCTTCAATCTTCGAAGGATAGACCGAAACTCCATCTTTACTAATTATATGACCCAAAAAGGAGATTTGATCTAGCCAAAAATCACACTTATTTAGCTTGACATATAATCCTCGATCCTTGAGGGTTTGTAGAACTATCTTCAAATGCTACTCATGCTCTTCCCGGGATCTCGAATACACCAATATATCATCAATAAAAATGATGACAAACTTGTCCAAGTATAACTTGAATACATCATTCATCAAGTTCATAAATGCTGCGGGTGCATTAGTTAGGCCAAACGACATCACTAGAAATTCATAGTGACCATACCGTATTCTGAATGCAGTCTTAGGGATATCTTTACTCCTGATCTTCAGTTGATGATATCTTGACCTTAAGTCTATCTTAGAAAAGACTTGTGCACGTCTAAGTTGATCAAAAAGATCATCAATCTTAGGAAGAGGATACTTGTTCTTGAACGTCACTTTATTCAACCATCGATAGTCTATACACAACCTCATGCTACCATCTTTCTTCTGGACAAATAGCACAGGAGCACCCCAAGGGATACACTAGGTCGTATGAACCTCTTATCTAGTAACTCTTGAAGTTGCTTCTTCAATTCCTCCAATTCCACTAAAGCCATTCGATAGGGTGATTTCGAAATGGGCTCAGTTCCCAACACTAAATTGATAGTGAACTCTATCTCCCTATCCAGAGGAAGTCCTGGAAGATCGTCCGGAAACACCTCGAAAAATTCCTTGACTACCGGAATTTCCTGAAGTTCGGGACGTTTCTGATCTACGTCCATCACATACGCTATAAACCCTTCACATACAAGTATATTCTATCAATTTAATCACAATTAAAGCCAACAAGCAAATATGCTTTTGCATTAAATACTTCCAAAATTTACAACATAGCTGACGGGAAAAGAGAAGATCACACTTTTAGCATGAATATCTAATATCACATGATTTTTAGCTAACCAATCCATTCCCAAGATAACATCAAATCTATACATATTCAGTAGGATTAGGTCGTCTACTGAGTCTCTCTCTCCTACCCGTAGCATACAACTACGATATACTATGTGCGTCATTTGAGATTCCCTAAAGGGAGTACTTATTTGTAGCTATTGTCCTAAAGGCTCAGGCTCAACAAGTAATCTCATAGCAATTTTAGGTGACACAAGAGTGCGTAGAGCCTGGATCAAATAATGCAAGGACATATGTATCATTAAGGTAAATCTGACCCTGAATCATCTTAGCTGAAGCATCTGCGGACTCCTTTATCTATAGCAAATACTTGACCCTGAGTCACGGGTGTCTTTCCCTTCTCGACAGCTGTGGCCTTACGCTGGGGCTGGATGGCCTTAGGCTGTGGTTGAGGGGTCTTCTCTGATTCCTCGGACACCTTCTGATTTATTTTAGGACAATCCTTTATCCTATGTCTCTGCTCACCACACCAATAACAAGACCTACTCGCGAACCGGTAAAGTTGCGACCTATGGAATTTCCCGCATTGCTCACATCTTTGCATTATACTCCTCGGTAAGCTAGCGGTACTACCCGCTAAATATCGGGATCTCTCATCATTTATCTTGATCCCTGTGGGTCTAGGAGTCCCTGTACCATAATTATCATAACTCCCAAATTCAGTATAATTCCATATAATCATTTGATTAAAACAAGTCATTTTCTTATATTTTATTTGCTTACCTATCGAAGCTCTGTCATAAGGCCTACTTCTCCTAAATGGATATCTATCACTCGAGGCTCTCTTGTCTGACTTCCGTTTCATCGATTCTTTACCTTTACTCTTAGCTTTAAAGTCAGCCTGATGAAATTTATAGTCCTGCTCACACAATTGAGCCTTACGGACTGCCTCTCCATATGTAGTGATATCCATAGATATAACTTAGACCTAATGGAAGGTCTTAATCCCTCTATAAATCTGTGGGTCTTATTCTCTTCTCTTCTTAACACTTTCGGATCAAATCTGCTCAAAGTAGTGAACTTTGACTCGTATTGGCTGACTGTCATATTCCCCTGAGTCAAGTTCAAAAATTCTACTTGCAACCTTCTCTGAGCAGTGCATGAGACGTATTGTTCATTGAATGCTTCTACAAATATATCCCACGTTACCTCTAAATGTTTAGCTTCTAACACTGTCTGAGTGGCCTACCACCAGGGTTCTGCCTCATCCACTAACAAATAGGCAGCCAATCCCACCTTGTCTTTCTCGGTACAAGTCATATACCCGAATGACTTAGTGACTGCCTTTACCCAATTCTCCGTGGCCAATGGATCACTGTCCCCCTTAAACTTAGGTGGATCCAGCTTCTTAAATTCTTTGATCAAGGTCACGTTACAATAAGCTGTAGGATCCCGCCTCTTAATAGTTGGGACTGGTGGGGGTTGTATCGTAGGAGTAGGAGGTTCATTAGGGGTAACTGCTTGTGCACTCGTGGCCACGTTCGGGAAGTTCGACATAAATTGTGTGAACATTGCGGTCATGTTCTCCATGTGCTTCTCCATCTTAGCTAGCCTAGTGTTCGGGCTATACAGTGGAGATGGTGGAGAAGACTGCGTAGGGGGTGGTTCCTCACGACTCCGTCCTCGTCCTCTAGTAGCACCCCTTCTACGTGAGCCCATTCTGTCGATAAAATCACAACATTGAGCTATTTAGTATAACTATAAACATTTATACTATGCTTATGTATTCAGGCAAGTACAGTACATTAGGAATATCCACTATTTCTAGCTTAATAACACCGACAAACATCAGTCTAAACTACTCTGATACCAATCTATGACATCCTCGTCACTATCCAAATACCAACCAACTTTTTCTTCACATAAGGTTGATTAGACTCGTTCGTCAATGTCCTTCTTCTTCTTATATACTTATTATCATAATATGTTATCAATTTATTACATTAATTGAAATTTCATATATTCATATGAGTCAACTACACCAGGATCTCAAATAATTTATATAACCTATATCCCCAAAACAACTAATATACATTACTGTGGTATTGTACTGTACAATAGTCTAGAGTACATAATACATGAGTATACCTTTAATAAATAATTAGGAAGTGTAACTCGAAGGTATACTAGAAGATCCCAAGTAAGCTCCTCTTTCTGGAGCGGGAATCTACTTCAAATAATCTGTATGAAAAATAGTTGTAAAGGGATGAGTTTACGCTCAGTAAGAAATATATGTAAAAAAGCGTACTATGTCACTATATGCAGTTTTCCTGCTTGGCTTTATAATGTCATGCAAAAACCATTATAAAGCATATATCAAGTAATTTCTTCGAATACCATATACACGTAAAATCAAATAAGTCAAATACTTTTAATTTAAATCACGTAAATTCTCATGTACAAATACAAATACTTCAAATACAAGTAACTTCATATACCTTCAAATAAGTGGGAGACGATTACTTCCAATTAGATTCATGCACCAAGTAATTCTCTGGATACAGCAAATATGTCTCGTAAGGGATAATCCATAAGAGATCTCATTAGGATACCACAAATATATCTCATAAGGGATAATCCCGAGAGAAATCAAATAAGTGGCGTACCCACGTACGGGCCAGGGATCCTCCCCAAAGCCGAATACAAATAAGAGATGTATGACCATTGTCTATAGCCCACAATGCTCACTAGTCAGGTGCCTTACTGTGGGTCTGAGGACCGGACTAAGCCTCCTCAGTCAAATACAAGTACAAATAATGTGCATGATCATTAAAGGAGTTCACAGTCTCCAAAACATTATTCATATAACTTTGGTAAATATAATTATACTTTCTTGAAATAGGTTTTCAAAACCTCTTTTCCAATTAGGCAGTCGACTGGTCTTTAGGGCAGTCGGCTGCTACACTATATATTGCTTTATTGAATTTCTATTTTATTTTTCGAAAAACACATAGGGCAGACGACTGGTCCCATATAGCAGTCAACTGGTTTTGAAACAGAATGTTTTCGAGAAAAAGGCAGTGGATTGGCTCCTTGGCGGTCGACTGTTTTCACAAACAGAATAACTCTAAAAATAGGGCAGTCGACTGGCTCCCCAAGCAATCGGCTGGTTTTGAAACAGAATGCTTTTTAAGTAAAAACAGTCGACTGTCCCATATAGCAGTCGACTGGTTTGAAATAAAATACATTATGGAAAATAGCAGTCGACTGGTTTGCATCAGTTTTCGAAAATCTACGCTTTGGCTGTCTCTAGGCAATCGGCTGCTACTTAAGGCAGTCGGCTGTTACTTAAGGCAGGTAGCTGTTCCTAGCATTTTGGTAATTAGGAGACAAATCCTAATTTGACATTGTCTGCACTTAAACAGCTTGTATTTCTCTCCAAAACAATTAAAAACATGTGGACATAGCCACCCTACGTCCGTTACATAAATTCCTTACCTCGATTCACTTCCGAATATGAGATTTGCTTGATTGCACCAATCCTTTTTCTTCACTTCTTCAAAGCTGTAAACAGCATAAAGGATCAAACCTTTAAGAAACCTTTATAAACATACTCTACCAACTTTACACAACTCCAAACGATGGATAAAATCAACTAGAACTAATTCCATCTCTTACCTTTGCTAGTGACCAAAAATGACAGAATTTCTGATCTCCTCAATTACTTGGATTCAGCCTTTCGTATTACAGGCTTAGCTTTAGCTAGTGACAAAGATCATTTTTCGTTACGGGTGCTTAACGATTTGATGACAGGAGGTAGTGGTTTGTCAAGGAAATTGCAAATGTAAAGAAAAACGGAGGGAACGAGAGGAAAAGAGAAATGTTGCTGCCGATTCTTGATGGTGAAGATGATGACTCATTAAGCTTCATTTAATGCATTCTAATCCCTTTAACATATCAGCCATTGACCCCTTTGGCTCTTGACCATTTGACCATCAATTGCTTTAATTCCACATATGTCCCACATATCTTTTATATATCAAAAATTCACATTTATTCAATTATTCCAAGTTGGAAAACTATACAATTATGGGAAATTTACGTGAATTTGGGGATTTCACAACATTTATCTTTTATAATTTTATAAGGTTTAATATCTAATGAAGTTTTTTATCTCCACAAGCGGAGTTAGGATAATGAAACATGTCATTTAAAAATATTAAAAAAATAATAAATAAATAAAATAAAACATGTGTCATCATATTAATCCTACTTGTGAGTAAAAAAACTCATGTATTGGATAATTATCTATTTTATAATCCCAAATTTTCATTCTTCTTCATTCTTCAACCTCTTTTCCAACTATTCTTATTTTCACGACCACATCATATTTTTTATAACAACAAATGCTTACATATTAGCAGTTATTTCAGTGGCTGAATTTAAACACAAAAAATGGGATTTTAATTTCAGAAGAACAATCATTTGGACTTAAAAACACACACACACACACAATAAGTAATAATGAAAACCTTTACAGAAACTTGCAAACTGCAAAGTGGAATGGGAATCTAAAATTTAGACTTCTACAACTGATAATTTTACCAAGAAGGGAGGGCTAGCCAACAGGCAAGGAGCAAGCATTCATGGCAACACAAAGCCAAGATTTCATGCCAAGCTTTTATGTTTGGCGGAAGCAAGACATTCTGTTGACAAAGCAACAAAATTCCCACTGTTTTCCACCAAAATCGGACCATTTCCATGGGATGTATGTGTTCAACATGGATGCATAGATCTAATATAATCTTATTCAACAGCCAAATTAGATATCCACACATCTTCTTAATTAATTCTGCATGTTTAATTTTAAGTATCGTATTTGTTGAAATAATTAATAAGATGTTTCAAGCAGAAGCAGTAACTATAAGTATGAAAACCATTTTGATCTATTGCTCCGTTTGGTTCGCGTAAAATGACTTTTAGAAAATGATTTCTGAAAATTTGATTTTCTGAAAAAACTAATATTTTTTGTTGTTTGGTTGATATGCTGAAAAATATTTTTTGTTGTTTTAATCCAATATAGATTAGGTTTAGTTTTAGTGGGAGTTTTTTTCTTGAGAGTGGCATAGGTTTGGAAATTGTTTTCTCCTTTTGAAAATGGTAAGACAATTTTCCAAAATCCTTAAAGATTTTTCATTAACTGAATTTCGTTTTCCATTGACTGAAAATGTTTTATATGTACTAAACACTGAAAAATGTGAAAAATATTTTCGGAAAAATGAAATACGCGAACCAAACGGACTCTATATAATGCCCCTGCTCCTTATAGGCTAGTACCATTTAAAATAAACTTTTAACAATCGAGTTTATTTTATTGTATTTTTTGTGATAATTGAAGGTAGAGGTGAAGTTGTTTGGATTTGAAGTCAAACTTTACAATATGTTACAACTCTTCCTTCACTATTTGGTTTGAATTGGCTTTCAGAGGACCTAGAAAAGTGGCCCAAGACAATAGTTGATGTTGGATGTGGCATAGGAGGCAGCTCTAGGTACCTAGCAAGGAAATATGGAGCAAAATGCCAAGGCATTACTTTGAGCCCTGTTCAAGCTGGAAGGGCCAATGATCTTGCTAAAGCGGAAGGACTGGCAGATAAAGTATGTGCAAAACTCTCAGTTTTCTACATTTCAAGCCTTTAGCTTGTCCATGTACAAGGACAGTTTATATTGACAACATTAATATCATCCCATAATCGTTTTCAGTTGTTAAAGTGATTGTCTTTGCTGCCAAAAACATTTTCATGTGTCTTTGTCAATGTTCAGTTTTATCGATCGGGCAAGATGGCTTTAATATTACTAAATACTTAATCTAACATTGTGCCATTTGGCAGGTTTCTTTTCAAGTTGCAGATGCTTTGAAGCAACCATTCCCTGATGGGCAATTTGATCTAGTTTGGTCTATCGAAAGCGGAGAACACATGCCTGACAAAGCTAAGGTTTGTTTTGTCCCAATTAATGCGTTACAATTTGTTGTTTGCATTTCAAGTTTGACTTGTTGAGCTGAATGGAACTCTGGCATCCATGCTTGAATCTTAGTGCATGTTATGTTAATTTCTTCCCTGCCTTCAAACTGGCACAGTTTGTGAATGAGTTGGTGCGAGTTGCAGCTCCCGGAGGCACAATAATAATAGTGACATGGTGCCATAGGGACCTTGGCCCACATGAACAGTGTTTGCAGCCGTGGGAGAAAAAGCTGCTAAACAAGATATGCAATGCTTACTATTTACCGGAGTGGTGCTCTACTGCTGATTATGTCAAATTACTTCAATCCCTATCTTTGCAGGTAATTACTTCCTTGAATAGGCAAAAAGCCTTTTTCAAATTCATATTTCATTCAATTCAAATGCTTGTGTAACCTTCCTCACTTAATTATGATGAAAATAAACCAGCTAATCTTGGTTAAATTTTGCAGTTGTAA
This sequence comes from Heritiera fomes, assembly GCA_032173925.1. Lineage (NCBI taxonomy): Eukaryota > Viridiplantae > Streptophyta > Magnoliopsida > Malvales > Malvaceae > Heritiera > Heritiera fomes. Next base: position 16,709,997 of record JAPDPM010000001.1, on the reverse strand, counting down.
CACATAATCGATTCACAAGCTGCAATTCCTGCAGGATATAAAGGCTGCTGATTGGTCTCAGCATGTCGCACCATTTTGGCCAGCAGTGATACGCTCAGCATTTACATGGAAGGGCTTCACATCGCTGCTACGTAGTGGTAATTAACTCCAACACTAGTTTAGTTGCCATTTTCTTTTTTTACATTCCTTTCTCTGTTTACATTTGCATTGAAATTTCTTGTTCTTAATTTTGGTCTTATTGTGATTTGATTAGGATTGAAAACCATTAAAGGTGCATTGGTGATGCCATCGATGATTGAAGGTTACCAGAAGGGCGTGATCAAGTTCGCTATCATTACCTGCCGGAAACCTGAGTAAATCGCCACGATGACCGGATGTTTGGAGTGTGTTGATTATGCTGCACTCACTCTTCTTAAGAAGGTTAATAAGGAACTTCAAAGTCATAATAGGACAATCAATATATGTTCAAATATTGTAATATTTGCATCTTTAAGAAATCTTGATTAGGGCAGTTTTTGTTTTCAACCTTGTCTGGCCTGCAATGCCACTTCTTTTTTGCTTTTATTGTCTCTTGGGGGATTAAAAAAGCCCTTTCTACATCCAAGCAATCAGTAAATTATAGAAAGGAAGAAAGCGAAAAAGGAGCAGGGAAAGGGACAGTGAGGAAATTTTTTGCTAGAAAAACTCTCCAAAAAGGAAAAAAAAAGAATTCCTAATGAAAATAGGAATTAGGAAATACAATTTTTCAAAAAAAGACGGGATTCGACAACCTGGAATATGTATGAAGGCATGCATAGAATTAACAGCAGACTGAAATAGCCAGTTTGTCAGTGTAGGATAAGGATTTGTTGAACTTGGTGGATTATTTTGGGTAGATTTTTTTTTGGTATAAGCACAAGTATTTTCATCCGTTTTACGGTCTGAGATTAATCTTATTCGGACTGGGAGTGATCAACGGTGAAACCTTCACAACAGTGAGGATTCGAAGACTCGAATCCTATCCAAATACTTAGAGAAGAAGTTCATTTCCATTTTTTCCAACCACTTGTTAGTAGATTTTATTTTATCAAGAAGGCAGATATACCAAAAAAAAAAAGAATAGTTGAAAGTTACAACTCCCAAGTAATTTACTTTGATATGAGATGAATGCCAAAAGAAGCTGTAACGTGTATCAATGGTGGTACCAACAATACAAACAAACAATTGAAAGAGACGGAGTTACCGAGAATACATGCCATGACCTGATATTAACAAGGAAATTCGTAATTCTAGCTAGTATTAAAATTTTCATAAATTTAACCCTTAATTTATTCTATCACATTCCTACTCGTAATTCATAATTTCATCAATTAGCCCTTAAATTTTCTGCGTTTGGATCCATATTTCTTTTCTTCCCTTTTTCTTTTGTTGTCGAAAAAAAAAAGTGGGAGCAGAAGTGCAATCGATGAAAGTAAATTAGTAACTAATTCCCCCGGCCGAATCTGTGGTTGGTGGCTCAATCAACGCTCTTAAATTTTTAGATATATAATCAATGCCAACTGCTTAATTAATCATTCCAACATTTTAATTTAATGATAAAAATGTATTTTTTTGTTTAAATTTCCGGATTCAGATATCTTTTCCTAATCATTTATTTTGATAGTGAAGATATAGATATAATAAGTCCAAATGGTGTTTTTAATTATTCTATGGATTATAAAAATGGGTTTATATATATATATATGATAAACTAACGATGTATAGTTTGTATATATTGTCAATGCATTAGAGGTTGACTCTTCATCAATAAGCAAAATAAAAAAAATATCATGCCTTTAAAAATAAATATAAATAATTTTTTTTCAATCCGCTCATAAGGGCTTAATGATGAAATGTCAATTTCTGGTATATTGACAGTATGCATCATATATAAATCCTATAAAAATAACCTAACCTCGCCAATATTTAATTTTTCATGCTAAATACTAATACTTTTTTTTGTTACAAGAGGAATATTAAATAATTGAAGATGGGGTACTTGGATTCGAAGTCAAGACTTAAAATATGCCACAACTTATCTTTAACCACTAGGTTAAGAGGTGGTTGGCTACTAATACTTTTTTCTGGTTCATATGTTAAACATGAGTAATTCATATACAAAATAATGGTCAAACACAAACGTTAATCTTTACTATTTTTGCCAGTCTTTAACGTTAGATTTTAAATTTTTGATATATAGTTTCTTTTTTTTTTTAACTTGTATAGGGTGAGGAAAAAACATGGGGAAGGGTAAGCACTTTTATATTTCTCATTTTTATTTAAAAAATGCAAAAAATAAATAAAGTTTAATTATCAAGTTTAAAGACACCATATTAAAATCACAAAGAAAAACCAACTTAATAAAAATAATTTTATCATTGAATTTCCAACTTGCTCAAAAAGTTTAAAAAAAAGACAATAATCTCAATTTTCATTTTTTGCTTTTTGATTGCTTGCACTTATTATAAGTGACCTAAAGAGAAAAAAAAGAAAAAAAAATTAATAACAATATAGAAAATATCCCCAAATTAGTTGATGTGCAATTTTTCAACACTACCTTAATATTTTTGCACTTGCAAAAATATAGACCTATCATGTCATATAAACTGCACATATAAAAATAAAATAAATTTGTTGTACCACGTGTATTTCACACGTAATAGAATAAATTTATCCGAAATAAATCAATGAATGAAAATAACATTTACTCTGATCACATGTTAAATTTTATTAAGTGTGAGATAAGTTGTAAACTGTTAATAGGCATTTTGTGCATAAAAGAATATTCATTATGTGTATTAATCCAATTGAAAAGAATATACCATTAATTTTTAAAATGAGATATTAAGGAACTAGAAAATATGAATCTTAAAAGGTAATTGTTACAAGAAAATACAATAAAAAAGGCTTAGTTAAATATAATGTTTTAATAAAACAGTGGAAGATATTCTCTTCACATGTTGAGGAATTTTAACTTTTTTTTCTTTTTTTTTCATTGAAGAATTTTAACTTGAGTAAACTATACTCCTATTTTTCATTCTTTTTTTCTCTTTGGGTCCACCGTCCACGCTGCTCTTACTATGTACGCTTTGCCCTTTTGGTTAAAGTGGCCGAATCCCTCGATCTTTACCACCGTGTGCTTTTTTTTTTTATTAATTTTCTTTTTGCAATCAAATAATAAAATAATAGAAAACAGGAAATTAACAAAAAATTTGGAAAATTAAAGAGATCAAAGTGAAAAAGAAAAGGAAACGAGCGTGAAATTTGAGGAAAAATCGACACGTGTCGTGATGACATCTATACATCTATATATTTTTATCTCCTCTTCTCTATTTATTTGACACTTATTCATTTATTTTTTGTTACCCTTAACAATTTTTTTTACTTTAATCCTTTTGTTTTTTTCTTAACAATTTTTTTCTCAATAATTTTTTTAGTTAAATTTTTAACATGTTTTTCGTATGTTATGTATTGTGTGTTCTAGATTTGTTGTATTTTATTCAATTGCTGCAATATTTTCTCTAAAAGAAATTTTAATCTATATGTAACAATAGTGATATTATTTCTACTTTTTGTTATTCTATGTTTATATTGAATTAAAATTTCAATCAAATTTTGTAATAAATTAATGAGTATGATTGTTCAAATATTAGATATTTTAATTTTTAATTCTTTATTTGTATGCACTGAATTTAAACAAAAAATTTATAAAAAAAAATTTTCTAGCCAAGCACGAATAATTTTCTAATAGTAAATATAGATGCCCAAAAGAAAAGGCCAAAAAAAAGAGAAATTAGCTAAAAAGCCGCCATCTGAAAAACCCTCTCCCCTTGTCATTTCTAGAGAGAGAGTGAGAGGGAGAAAGGGAGGGAATGAATAGTGACAGAGGAAGCACTACTCGAAAGCGACGCCATTGACGGAGTTTCTGGAGAAACTCGGTCGAATAAACCCTAATTTTTCTTGAATGAGGTTTGCTTTTTCGCTCATCGATTTCTTCGTTCGCTTTATTTTTTGATCGTTATATTTTTTCGGTGATTGAGATTACTTGACAAAGCTTTGGTTTCTGTTTTAGGTAATGTGAGTTTTCTTTGTTGGATTTCGATTTTTTATTCTTCGAATAATAACTCTGGGAGTAGGGGAGAACGAAAAAGGAACGGTTAAAATTTTATCTTAGGAATTTTTTTGGATTTTTTTGTTTAAATTGTTCAGAAATTCATTAGAAACGTGTAGATTTTTTTTAACTATATACGATTTTCTTTTGCTCAACACTTGTAATTGTTGAGAGAAATGCTAGCTGAGTTGTAAAAAGTGGATAGCTTTGGAATGATAATGTTTTCAGTATTAGAATTTGGAGTTTGAATTCTTATTACATTAGGTAGTAATATATCGATTTTAATGTGGCAATGAAAATTTAACTGACAAGTGCGCCTTGTTTGTGTAGAAATTTGAATGCTTTTTCTCCTTTGTGGTAGTATTTGGGCAGTGTCATTTAACTTAATCTCATACATATATACTATCTGTTGACTTATCTTCCTCCCTGCCCCTAACAGCTGTTTAACAGAATGAGTCGGTAGAATAATTATAGTTTTCTTTGATTTTTAGTTTTGGATATTATGAAATAAGTTCCTTTGATTGCATATGTCTACTTTCAATATGATTGGTGGTTGGCATCTCTTAGATTTATTATGAACCCAGTAACCAATTTGAATCATGGAACTTGAATATGCTTTTATAATTGAGGAAGTTACTCTGAGGTTTTGCTCAAGTATAATTTTGGTGGGACGTTGATTTTGTGGGCATTTGAGACCTGGTTCATCTGTTTTTAAGATGTTGTCTAGTGTTAATAAACTACTTGACTGCTAAATCAGGGAGAATTGAAGGACTTCAAGCATTATTGTGTATTAGATACATGTAATACTTGAGATGTTAAACATCTTTATATTTTCATTTTCAACATTTAATCATGAATGATATTTTTCTTACAGAGGCTAACCTGCTCTACCATAAGTTGAATAGCTTAATTGCATTGTTTTCTATTCAGCTTCTCACAATTAGCATAGCATGAGGAAAATACTGTGGCTGTGTTATTCAAAGGGGATTTTAACCTTGGATGTGTTTTATGACATTGATTCAATTCCCTTGGACAAAAGCTTATTTTTCAAGAGCCAGGGATACCTTTTAACCATGCAATAATCCATCAAAAAAATCTATAATGTTTAGAAAACCTGTGGTACGTAGGGAGGGTGAATATTGATTCTTTATTTAAATAACTAATTGCTCTTGAATTTAAAGTCATGCAATTTAAGTATTTTACTTTAATGTATTTAATTCAGATTCAATTCATGAGACCCTTCTGTTTCTTGCAAAGATAGTGGACTTTGTAACTTACTGCTTTATTGATGCTATGATACCTAACTTTTGTTTCACCTTAATAGTAATGGCATATTGGTGCACTCTGACTGTAGGTTCTATATATATGATTTAGAGTTATCCCCTCTGACCCATCACTTGCTCTTAAAATGAATACAAGAAGCGGCTGGGCATCTAGGGGTCAGAAGCCAAAAAAATTTCAGGGAGAGGGGCCAAATTGGGTTCTTATTGCTGGTGGTGCTTTGCTAAGTACCTTATCAATTCGCCTTGGTTACAAGCTGAAACAGACACTTGACACAAAGCAACAAGGCAATGCTACTATTAGCTTGAAAGGTATAGTAGTATTTATCGCTCTAATAATTTGTTTGAATACATAACTGATTCTAATCTTAGAGTTTGTTACAGGTAATGCAACTTCTGACAGGAGGAGATCGTCAGGTTGCCATTTACACTCAAACATGTATTCATTTACCCAAGAAGATGATGGTTGTTTCAACTGCATTTCAGGTGTGATGCGGCTATCTATAATTTGAGGCAATTGCTTTAGCTGTCACCTATCTATGATTTAGTTTGTATCTTTGGAGTGGGATGGTAAAAGTGAAGAAAGAGAATTATTATGAATCCTCTAGTTTGTTTTCTCACAAAACCGCTTTTTCAGTTTAAATGTTCACATATTGGATGGTGAGAGAAGAAACAGTCTCATTTTCCTTTAGGACAGAGCCTTTTACGGATCCCACCATAGTCTCCAATTGCTTGCCTCCTGGTATTAATGCTTGGCAGCTTCAATTTTTCCAAGTTTTTTAATCATACCCATTTTGAGCCTTGAGGTGTTGATATGTGGCTAACACTGGTAATTTAGAAAAAATGAGGAGTTAGATCAACATAATTCTTAAATATTGGGGGTGGCATTTGTATTTCCCTTTGCTATAATATGTTGCTCTTCTTATTTGGAGACATGATTCTTTTGGATTTCCCTATAGCACTCCTAGCTTTTGCCACTCTTACTTTGGCAAGTCATAGATTGATATACTCTAATGCTTTTTTTATATGGTGAAAATTAAGCTGCGTTCTAGTTTTTTCTTTTGTTTTTCCCTGCTGGTTTCTTATTTAAGTTTGTGTTCAAAATAGGAGCTGAAAGCATAGGGGAGAAGCACCCACCTAATGGCCAGATGCTGCCCGTATCTGAAGTTGCTCTCCCTCTGGTGACAGTTCCCACCTCTGAGTTCAACAAGGATAATGGTGTCATGTGGGCATCATCTCCTGATCGCCTTGAGTTGCCTCCGAAGCCATTCCATCATTCTAACTGCTCTGACTCACCATGTGTCTCAGAATCAGGATCTGACATATTTAGCAAGCGGGAAGTGATACAGAAACTAAGGCAGCAGTTGAAGAGAAGAGATGATATGATTATGGAGATGCAGGACCAGATTATGGAGCTGCAGAATTCACTGAATGCTCAAGTGGCACACTCAAGTCATCTACAATCTCAGCTGGATGCAGCAAATAGAGACTTGTTTGATTCTGAGAGAGAAATTCAAAGGCTGAGGAAGGCAATTGCAGATCATTGTGTAGTACATATTGGCACGAATGAGAAGACTTCAACTGTTACATCTTGGCCATCTGATATAAGAAATGGCCATGCCAATGGGTATCTTGATGTGGAAAGCAACTTGGACTCCCCTGAGAAGGGAAGTGGAGATGGGGAGAGAATTGAGATGCTGAAAAGAGAAGTGGGAGATTTAAAAGAGGTGATAGAAGGAAAGGAGTACCTGTTGCAGAGCTACAAGGAGCAAAAGATGGAGCTTTCCACGAAAATCAAGGAGTTGCAGCAGAGACTGGATTCCCAGCTTCCCAATATTTTGTAGGTACTGTTTAGGATTTTGTGCATTCTTGCTTGTTTTCCCCTGTTTCTTTCTTTGATTTGAGGTTAAAAAAAATTCCTCTTTTTTCTCCTTTCTTTGGCACTATAATTGGCTTTAAGTTAGTGATAGATGATATGTTCTTTGCTTGTGCATCTACATGGATGAGAATGAGATATGTGTGAAAGAAAGAAGAGGGAAAGGCAAAGCAGTAGGCACCGATATAATATTGGTTTGTAATTTTGACCTTGTCTCTTGCTTGGCGAATGGCTTCTTTCATATAGAAATTAGAAGCCACTCGTAGTGCTGGGGCTTTTTTTTTCTTCCCTTTTTTTTTGTCCTTTTTTTCTTAACTAATGCAAACAAGAGCTTTTATCTACGGTTGCCATGAAACTTTAGTGATAAGGCATATTTGCATTTTTCATGAAAAAAAGAAAAATTATGGAGCAAAAATACAGGCAAATGCAAAGAATGCCCGAGTTTGAGAAAGTGAATAAGAAAACTGAAGAAATTTCAGCTTGTATGCTAAAGGAAGTAGGATGGACTTGATCAAGAATTTTGGAATCTAAACGTTTTTGTACCATCATATATAAGATGATGAATTGAAGACCCAAAAGAAAAGAAAAGAGCAAAAAAATTGATAAACATAAAACAAAAAAAAATGGTACTAACATGTTTTTAAAAATGGACTAAAATGGGGCAAAAATATATTTACCATGATCATCACCCACCCATTTGATACGAGTAGATCCAGCATCGGTCAAAACTCAAATGCCAATGTTTCACGTTTCCTTGTCTAATTCATAGTTGGCTGCCACAAAAAGAAAACAATGTGATCTACTCAAAGCCCAGCTACTTCTATGACTCCTTTGAATTTGTTTACTTGGCATGGATGAATGTACTTGTCTATGTACAAAAGAACATTTAGCATGATAAATGGAAAGCCTCAAGCAGCTCTCAAAAGCAAAGAAACTTTTGCTCGATGTACCTCTTTCGCTTGCTTAGCCAAGACATAAATACAAATAACACAATGCTAATTAAAATGAGAATGCCCTTGTAAGATTTTACAAAGTGTTTTCTTTAACAAATGAGGTCAAAAAAAATAAGTGATTAAAAGGGGTAGGGAGATACCAACTGCTGCTAATCAATCACCTTTACGCCTCATCTGCTGTTTCAAATCAAACTCCCCAACTTCGCGCCAGTCATTCTGCACACATGTATCTCCATTTTCGGTCTCTTAATCGTTCAAGAAATCTTCAGAAGGCTCTTTTTCATCCCCCTATGCGCTGTTCTCCCAATCATTCATCATCTCATGAGGGTTAACACCTTGTGCCTGATCTCCAACGTCAAGACCAATTGGAAGGCTGCTTCCTTGAGACCCGAGTGCGTTTGCCCTTGCAGGTCCTCGAGCCAATATTTCAGCATCAGCTTCTGATTCAGCTCGAGCTTGCTCAGCCTGAACCATCGCTGCCATTCGCAACTTAGCCTCATCAGCCTCCCGACCAGACCAGCCTTCTCCCTAGATTCTATTTCTGCTCTCAAATCAAACATGGCTTTCTTCTCTTCCTGGAGAAGAGCCTGCTGAACCTTCAATCTTTCCTCTGATCGAAATTCCCTCCTTGCTCGTTTGCGAGATATTATATTAAAGGCAAGGGCCTGTTTCTCGAATGTGGCCGTAAACTAGCCAATATCTCCTTTAAGAAAGTGTGTGAAACACACGACTCAAAGCATCATATTTTTCTTTCTATCTAACAGCCGGTTGAGTCGGAATCTAGAATTCTATCATCCTCCCCTGTTTCATAGTCTGCTACTACATGGTAAGGTAGTAACCTGCACATTTTCATGAAATACACCTTAAAAAACTGAAAGCAAGGAGAAATTACTCAAAACCCAAATGTCACAATGCAAATTATTCTTCTTAGTGAGAGAGTCTCAAATTACTACAATTTATCGTCCATAGGATTAACAGTCTTATGTGAAAACAAAACACACACAACTTGCTTTCCTATCCATATCCCCTTCTTCCAAATAAAGTTTGTAAAAGATTCTTGTCCAACTTCCAATGAATGAACCTCCTTAATACAAGTTTGCAGATATCCAATCAGGATTTACAGGCTAGTATTTCGAGCTATAAGCAGAATCAATTTAATGTTATTTACTGTTATCAGGAGACTTCAAAAACTCCCTTGCAGCTGTATACATGCATATGATGTTGGAATTAAATCATCCACCAAACAGCCACTAGCACAATAAATGGAGGGAAACTAATCTTGAGTGGGTTGAACTAAAACCCACCGTTTCAGTGCCAATACCGCCACTGCCGGAGGAGGAATACGCCGGCCGGAGGTCCACTAGTGCTAGCCGCTGTCCCATGGTGGTGTCTGTGGAGAGAGAGAAGAGGATGATGGTGAGGGAGGGTGATGAACGGGAGAGAAAAGGGAGAAGGCTACTGCTGTTCACTCTTCACAATACAAGTGATCAATATGCAATCACTTATATATTAGTGTCAACAGTAGAGACTTTCCATATTTTAGATCATGTATTATATCCGTCCCATTAAGGGTTAATATATGTATAATATAAATATATTACGTATATACAAGGTCACACTTTATACAAAATATACTATCAATATAAATTTATATGATGCTAATTACACTTAACTAATCCATATTAATAGGGATATTTCAACATATGATAGATTTCACTCATCATATGCTAGAAGATTTCATCTTCACAGAAGGATTAAGAAGGAAGAAAGCATATATATCCGGTCCCATCCAAAGGTCAAAGTTAAATTAGCTGGGTTAATGTGTGATCCACTGGTAATGTAAAGCTCAGCACTCATAAGATAACTGGGTTAATGTGCGATCTACTGTTAATGTAAGGTATAAGATCATGAGGTAGATGGTGGCTATTGTCCACACCCCTCTATATCTAAAACTTAAAATAAAAGACCATTTCCCTCAACTGACACTATGAGGAGAGAATCAGATAGACAAAAAAAAGGGTGGGAAACGGACTGGGCAGGGGAAGGAGAAACAGAAGTATTTTAAATTGCATGCATGTGTGTGTGAATTTCCTCATGTTCTTGATTTTATTGATTAATAGAAGTTGAAAGAAGAAAGACCAAACAAATAAACTTTAGAAGCCTGCGGACAAGCAATGAAGTACAAAAGTTGGCGCCAACTTTAAAAGTGTTCGATAAAAAATTCATAGGCCTGTATACAGTGGGAAAGAAGATGCATAAACCAATGCAAGATGTGGCCAGAGGAAACACATTCGTTTCTAAGCCTATGTTTGGATTGAGGGTAGGGAAGGGAAAGGAAAAGAAAACAAAGTAAAGCAATTGTTTGGGAAGATTTTTTAGCTAGAGAAAGGAAAGAGAGGGGGAGTTAGCACCCCTTGCTTTCCTTTGACTTACTCAGTTTTTTTAAAACCCCAATTTAGGGTAAAGGGAAAGGAAAGGAAACTTGAAAAAAAATTATAACATGTAGAATGTCAAATTTAACTTTATTATCTTATAAAATTTAAAACAAAAAAAGTTATAATTGGAAAAAAATATTACAATGAATTATTTCATTTCCTTTTTATTATTTAACCAAATAAAGATTGTTACGATTACTTTCCTTTCATTTTTTTAATTAATTTTAGCTATCTAAACAAAAGGTACATGTACCCTTTCTTTTCCTCTTCTTTCCTCTAGTTTACATTTCTTTCCTTTACTAATGTTTATCCAAACACAATGTAAAACCTTAACCAGGAAAATGCAAAGCAAAGTTTGATATAATTTAGTAGCAGCACATGAGAGCAGTACAGACACTAGCTAGGATAAAAAAGATATCACCTAGTCACTCTGTCAGGTCCAATTTATTCATACGAACAAACCTGTAACCAGTCTACTTACAGGAACATACGACGGTTAGATACCATTGAATGAATTTTATAGCTAGCTCAATGTAACAGGGAATATACAATCTTATGAATAAAATATCAAATTATTTTGAATGTTAATGGTTTTCCTTTATTTTGTGTTTTCATTTTTTCCTACAGACAGATGATAAAGCAAAGCAGAATGAAAACGTCTAGCGCCGAAAGGATTTCTGACATATGGCGCATAACTCCAAACGTGAAGATCCATAATAAGTTTCTAACTGATGCTGGAAACCATGGAAAAGTGAAATTCTCAAGTATTTGCCAACCACGTGTAGATGAGCCCTACAATTCTTCCCACCAAATTGTCACGTGTCACAACGCATCAGCAATTTATTCCGTCCTATGCATACAAATTCCAAAAAATTTCAAATGCACAAATGCAATATAATATAATCTTCTACATATATGTCCTAAATCTTGGAAGAATTAGACAAAACAAAAAACGATTAAATGAAACAATCCAACATTTAACTTGATAATCTGTTTAACTCCCACAGTTTCTGGAAATCTCATTTACAACCAGATCTCACCATGTCAAAAAGCATTCCAATTATCTAACTGAACCATGTTCCAACATCATAGTAAATGATCCTTCAATCCTAGCATTACTGAGAAACTTATGCCAGTCACAAATATTCAACTCCTAATTTATCTAGCATATATACCAATATAATATCATTAAATTATAAATCTGCTCAGAATTTGACAACCCAGCTGCATGAATGCAAGTTTTTAAATAGAAAGTAACATAAGTATCCAATATTTAAATATAAATGAAAAATCTAAATAAACTTTGAAATAAATTGGAAATAGAAAATTATTTAATTAAGGCTATTTAGGATAAAATATAATTAAATGATATCGTTTTTAAATGAGCATTGTGAAGGTGAAAATACTTTCTTCATACGTAACCATACTCTCAAGCTCAAACTTTGATATGTATATCAATCCTTATCTTTAGTTTCGAATAGATGCTCAATCACACCTAGTAATAAAGATTGGTGGTGACTCCATAAAATCATGTCTAATGTTTAGGTTTAGGACTTAAATCATTATAACAGCCTTGTTCCTTAAAACCATTTCTAGTCAATCCTTTGTCAAGAATGAGCATTAAGAATGCACTAGAGACTAGTACATGCTAAGCCTCTTACTTATGAAATAAACAATCGATCTCATAAATTGAAGTATACAAGATATTTAAGGATAACGTATAAGTACTTGTTAGGGAACAAGTTCATTGAATATGACTTAACATAAGAGTTCCATTTGGTAGTATTCCCTTGAGTGACTATAAAAAAAATTCTCTTGTGATAGCCATATGTAAGTGATCCTTTAACTTATGATACTAGGTCATCCTGTATGTAAAATGTCACAGTTTAATTTCATCCTTATAGATTTGGAAGAGCCAAATGCCTAAAACAAATGCTTTTGGATGATATCTTTCTTGATTAAGAAGAAAACTGTTTTCTTCATGGTTCTTGATTTTCAAGAGATAGAAAGATGAATGGAGGTGAGTTTATGAATCTCGAACCACTAGCGTGGTGATGGTCGATTGTGCCGTTGCTATTTGTGTGGATAACTGTTAAAGGGTGGACAGATGGATAACTTATACATTGGATTAAAGACAGAAAGATCAAGAATCATCAACAAGGAGTAAGCCTTATATTACGATATCCAAAGCTTAGATATGTTTCTTAAAACATCTTGTATAATTCTTGATATTTATTTGCATGAATTAAATGTTCTTGATCAAATAGATCCATTGTGATCAGTTTCTTAGTTGTAAAATTTTTAATTCCACTTATTATTTCGTTGCATAAATTTTGTTTTGTATGTATGATCCACCTATGTATGATCCAAGAGACCTAGAGTCTCTCGTATGTAATCCTCCCCTGAATCCTAAATATTGCCACCGGAGCCACTTCTGATTAAAATTGCCAGCCTCAAAGATTTTTTGTATAGCCACTCGTAACCTAAAAACTCTTAGCCATTTGTAACCAAAAATAAAATAAAAATCTTAGCCATTAATGTTTTATAAAATCAAAATTTCCACTATATTTCAATTCTGATCAGAATTGCCCTCCTCAATGATTTATGTTCATGCGTGTCTGTGTATATATATTACTTAGAATTGACAGACAAATGCGTAGATATTTCATAATGGTTTGTATATATACGTGTGTGTGCTCATGCCCACGAGTGTATATAGTTGGTACAATAAAATTCAAAAAAAAATTGTGAAAATTAACACTAGAGCTGTCTATGGACTGGACCAAGACGGATTCATGTAGATTATATATAAACTCGGGTTAAACCCAATTATATGAGTTTAATTTTTAGTTCAAGTTTATTTTCTAATTTTATTGTGTAGGCTCGAGCCCGACACAACCTAATCCTAAGTACGATTTATGTTCTTTATATCATCAGGATCTTATATCAATTAAGGTTCTAAGGTTGTGAAGAAGGTGCACTAGGTTTGGTTTTAGTATCCTAAGAAATCTTAGCTATTAATCCTGGCTGCCTTTGTGCAAAACAAAGGCCACTTTCGTGCTAATTTGTTTGCAGGTAAATATGTGGCACTATTCTTTACCAATCTACCTTTTATAGAGTAAACACTTTCAATCTAAATTTTGTTTTGAAAACCTTAGCGTTCTTTACTGACATGTCATAAAAAGTAATCATGGTTTGTTAGATTTTGTAAGATTTATAATCTACTCAGATAGGATTTTTGGTTTCAACAGCATTCAAGGTAGAAAGCTGGTAAGTTCCAAGAACCACTTTGAACTTGATACCCTCACGATTTATGTTGGTATGCGTGTGGCTTATCAAGCAAATTTTCTTTCAATTAATAGAAAAACAGGTACATTAGGTGCCCTATGCAGGGAAACAAAACCTGATATCAACATCAACCATTAATATGAGATCTTAATTCTTATCACACTTAATTGATTTCAAATCGCTTCGAGTCCAGGTTTCATATGATAAAATCTAGATCTCTTTTAATTTTTTATTGGATTTTTTTTTCAAACCCATTTAATACCTTTCATATTTTTGTCCAACCTTCAAAAAATTAAACAAGCATTTGAATTTCAACAGATTGCTCATTTCATAAAATCTAATTGACATGATATAATTGAAGGATAATTATTACATACACTGACAGTGGAGTTTTTTTACTCCACAAGCAGCGTTAAGATCGTAACACATGTCTTATTTTATTTATTTTAATATTTTTATAAGATACATATCATGATCTTAACGCTGCTTGTGGAGTAAAAAAACTTTACTATCATGTAATAATTATCCATAATTGAATTTCACCAAAGGATTGTATATATGTTTCAATAACAAGCCAACAAGCCGTTATTCATTTGTTTTACATTTGTCCTATACATTAGTCAATTTTCCATAGGACATTGTATTGGTACCTAAGAGAAAAGTCCCTTTCATCACATTACAGTTGGACCCCGAAATTTATGACCCACCCACCCTCCGCCGCGGCCAGTTCAAAGAAAGGATAAGACTTAGTTTAGATAGACAATAAAATTGGTTGCAGTGATGTGGAAAAAAATGAAATGATAATTAAATAAAAATAGTTTTAATAAAATAATAATAAAATATGTAAAAGAAAGGGTAAAATATTAATTTGACATTTGTTTCCTTTTGCCTTTAGTTTTTTCTTTTTTTTTTGTCTTTTGTGTAAGAATCAATCCCACCATCGCACCGGAGGTGCGATTGATTCCAAAGTCAGCCTGAATATATGGGGCTTACACCACATTCAATCAAAGAGAAATCATAGAATAGCCCAATTTTATAAATATCAAAATGTCCACTATATTTCCAATATTGAATTTTTCTATGTTGAAGTTTTCTCTATTTAATTTATTTTTAATAACAAAATTAATGGTAAAAAAAATCTTGTGAAATATATTCTGTTTATGTGGTTATTATAAAAAGTGTCAATTGAAACTGAACTACCCAAATCCAACCTCGTGAGCACCTTCAATTTTGATCAAATTATATTATCAATAAATAATATATTTTAAATGCATTTAAAAATAAAATATTGATAGAAAATAATATTTTATCAATATAATTATTTTTATTAAAATATTAATAATTATAAGTGGACCAAAATCAAATTTAAATTTGGCTTTCAAAAGGATAGAATTCCACTAAACTTACTCCCCTCCCATCTCATAAATAACTCTAATTTTTATCGTCACATGAAAAGGTGGAGGATAATTTTTTTGGGTTACAATAGGATAATTTTAAAATCTATCAAAATTCAGATTTTTACTCTCATTAATTATATATAATTTAAAAGATAATTATTTATATACCGTTAATGAAATTTTTTATTCCATAAATGAGATTAGAATTATGATACATATTCTATTTTATTTATTTTTTATTTTTTAATTTTTTTATTGAACAATATTATGATTTTAATATTGCTTGTGGAGTAAAAAAAATCCATCAACAGTGTATGAAATAGTTATCTTGATTTAAATAAATTCTATTTACATTACAATCATATTTTTTTTAATACAATCAAATTAAAAATTAAAAAGAGGTATAGCTGTATTAAATTTGTTATAGATCGGACGATCCTTTCTAATTTAAAAATTTATTCAATTTTAAAAGAATTTAAACACAAATATTAATATAGTAATAAAATTGAAAAAAATTTTGATTCAAATAAAAATTAAACCTAACTTGAAATTTATCGTTGAAATCCGAATTTGACTCGAAATCGAATGGCCATGTTTTGGTTCGGAACGTAAGAAACGACGATGGCAATTTTAAGGCTAAGAAAATAAGGAAAGTAAGAGTACATTTTACTTTAGAGCAATAAAAGGTTTGGCCCCCACAAACATCGATCACTTTATGCGATTGAATAAATGGAGTTTGGAAGATATTAAGTACAGTCATTTTTAATCGTTACTTTTAATATTTATTTTTATTGAATCATATTATTTTTTAATTTTACAATAAAATAAATTATTAATGTGAAAAGTAAAAAAATTAAAGTATATAGATTTTAAAAAATATTTTTCAAATAACTTATAATTGTAAGTAATCAATCCTTACATAAAACTAGAAAATTACGTAGCTTAATAAAAATCAAAGTGTTAAAAAGTACCTATTAAAAGTGACTGTCCTTAAAGGTTTTTTGTTTGAAATTTTAAAATTGTTTTGGATTTTGATTAACTCGAAGTCGAGTTATGATCGAATTTGAATTGCTTTAGATTTCGATTAATTTAGAGTCGAGTTATGATCGAATTCAATATAAATAAACTCTCTTAATATTGCTTTTTTTTATTCATAAAGTTTAAACTTGATGTGGACTAGATCAATTATTACTGGGCTTTTCTATAAATCAAGTTGAAGACCATTGAGCCAAATGATAATCTAAGCCCAAGAGAAAAAAGGACTCAAAAGGCCCAGAAATGATCCATTAGGTTATTATTTAAGCTGTGGGGCTTAAAGGTAATTACGCGCAAAATAACTCCTATAAATAGGTCACAGGTATCATTCTTAAACCCTAAGCTCTATTTGCCTACTGGAACCCTGTCTGACTTAAGCATCGGAGTGCGCGCGCAGGGGAAAACCCCTACACCCCTCTGACTTTTCCTATTTCGCAGATTCGTTGGAGACAGATTAACGCGAAGATCGAGGATCCAATGTAAGCAAAACATTTATTGTTGTTTTTGGCAACAACAATTGGCGCAGTCTGTGGGAAACAAACAGAAAAGCCATAAAAAATTGGTGAAAGACGATCTGCGGAAGAAAGGTACGTAGGCTACAGCAGATTTGCATGGGCGGGAGGCGATTTCAACTTTTAAGTTTTATAAATGAGGCATTATGACCCTGACTGCGGGGTTCCTAGGGGCGGCGCCCCCGAAAAAAAAAAAAGCTGCTGGCGACTTGCGGGGGTTTGGGGGCGGAGCCCCCGAAAAAAAAAAAAGAAGGTATTTGCGACATTGCCAACGACAGACCCTGGGCGAGAGACCTCCTCCTACTAGCTGGGCGAGACAAAAGTGGAAGCTAGCCTGTCGCACAAAAGTTGCTGGCGACAGCATACCTGTCGCCCGAGACCGTAGGCGAGAGGTAGCAAAGCTGCTGGCGGCAGCATGCCTGTCACGCGAGACAATGGCGAGAGGTAGCAAAGCTGCTGGCGACAGCATGCCTGTCGCCCGAGACCGCATGCGAGAGACTACCTTGTTGCAATGGGCGAGAGCTATCTCTCGCGCAGACATGTCCTTTTGGCGAGAGACTGGATCTGGCCCATAAGACAGCTACAAGTCGAGAGCGTAGCTCTCGCGCTCGACAAGCTTTCGGTGATAGAGTACAAAGCAATTCGGCAATTGAGTGGCTTCCGCACGAGATAGCATTGGTCGAGAGAGTGGCTATCCTGTCGCCCAACAGCCAAAAGTCTCGCCCAGGATCCTCTCGCCCAAGAGCCTCACATGGCCTCTCGCCCAAGAGCCTCGCATGGCCTCTCGCCCAGGAGCCTCTCGCCCAGGAGCCTCTCGCCAAGAGCCTCTCGCCCAAGAGCCTCTCATATCCTCTCGCCCAGGAGCCTCTCGCCCAAGAGCCTCTCATATCCTCTCGCCCAAGAGCATCGCATGGCCTCTCGCCCAGGAGCCTCTCGCCCAGGAGCCTCTCGCCCAAGAGCCTCTCATATCCTCTCGCCCAAGAGCATCACATGGCCTCTCGCCCAAGAGCCTCACATGGCCTCTCGCCCAGGAGTCTCGTATAGCCTCTCGCCCAGGAGCTTCATGGACGACAGCTAGCATAAATTACTTCACCAAAAGGTTACAATCAGCAGAACTAAAATAAACAACCATGCAAGAACCAATCGCTGCAGACAAGACAATTTAACTACTGCAACAACAGTTGGTAGAAGTGTTAGTGGCAGAGTGAAGGAGAGATGCAAAATTCGACTGTGTCCCCCCCCATCGCCACCGGTCTACACTTGCTGCACGCACATGACAAACAACTTTGGCGATAGAATGCATTGATTAGCAATTGCCCAGCCTGCCACACTCAAGGTTCTAGGCTATAGAGTAGCACGCCTAAGAGACAATATAGCCCGAAACACGTGAAGACAACTTTCAATATAGTGGCGGGCAAGCACAGTACTCGTGCGGTAGGACCTTGACGAGGTGGAGCAATAGGCAAACATAGATCGCACGTGGCAGGTTCCCTTGACGAGAGAGTGGCTCGCCTAATAGAACAAAGTTGGCGAACACAGGGCGCCCGCGGCAAGAATCTTTAGCGATAGATTCACTTACTCAAAACGACAAAAACTTTGGCGATAGAGTGGCTCGCCGAATTGAACAGCCAATGCAGGCAAGCACAAGACCAATGCAACAGACACTCTCGGTGATTGAATGGCATGTTGTTATTGTATAACCTACACCACAGCCCAGCCTCCACAGCAAGGCTTACTTGGTAAAACACGTGTCAAGGCGCGCGAAGTGATCTAGATGGGAAAGCATGGAACAAGCTGAAGAGTTTTAGCTGAGATACGCCCACGATGTTATCGGGCAAGCCCTAATCAAAGACCTCAGAGAACGTACCAAAACTTTAAAGGCTAACTCATGTTTGCCCAGGTGCGCATGAACATAGATAAGCAATGGAAACCAGGCAATGCACAAAAGGTCAGACGAGTTAGTGACCACCACACGAGTACGGATGTGAATGATGAGTAAGAATAGAGCCATCCTAAGACCCAGGCAAGCAGGCCCTTATCAATCGATATAGGAACTCGCCTAGGAGAGAGAACTCTATGGGCGAGCCATTCAGAGTGACTGAATCGAGAAAAGATTAGGCAACTCTGTACACCATCAAACACAACGCTCAAGAAAAAGTTCATCTTTGAACAGGAATGACAACACTGTTTCAAAGAAGAACTCGGGGAGCTATATAGTGTAACGGTACGCTAAATACTGTAAAAGTAAAAGGTATTGTGCTGCAAAAAAATGGAAAAACAAAAGAAGAGAAAGAAAAAGCTGAGGCTATGACCAGTCACATATTTGGCGACAGGCAATAATCTCTGGCGGCAGAATACAAGAAGTGGGCTACAACCCTGCCTATCGCCCATAAGTTCCCTGGTGATTGAGTACACGGAATGGGCAGAGTCCAACCCGTTGCTTGAAAGATCTCTGGCGATAGAATACAAGGAATGGGCGACAGCAATGTTTTCAATTCGGCGAGCACAAGCATGCATATTGTTGGCTCTTATAGGCTATACCGAGAGGGGGGGGTGAATCGGTTTTTCACTAACCTTAGGTTCGTTTTTCGGTTCTTCAAAATTCTCTAGCCTATATTGATATTTTCTAAGTTCTCTTAGCTAGGCAATTATACAATATAAATTCAATGCAATAAACACAAATATAATTGCAAGAAAGTAAAGAGAGAAAGGATAGAGAAATGTACACAAGTGATTTATAGAGGTTCGGCAACCTTGCCTACGTCCTCTACCTTGAGACGCTCCCAAGGATTTTCCCAAATTCACTATCCTTGAATTTGTTACACTCCCTCTTTTCAAGGCTCAAGAGAAACCTCTCTCTTTTCTAGGCTCAAGAGTAACCTCCCTCTTTTTCTAAGGCTAAAGAGAAACCTCCCTCTTTTCTAGGCTTAAGAGAAACCTCCCCTTTTACAAGGAATGAATTGGTTTACAAGAGAAGTAATCAAAGAAGGCCTCTAGATAGGCAAGTGATTACAGAGATTAAGCTCAATGAGAAGCCTATACAATATTTGTGCTAAGCACTACAAAGAATATGAGAATGATAGATGATGTAGACCTTGGAGCTCTTGATTGTTGTTTGAGGCTTGAGGAAGATGAATAAGATGATGAAAGATGTTGCTTGGTTGTTCCTCTACCTTCCTTTAGCTTCTAAGCCTCTATTTATAGCCCCTTGGATGGTTTGTGGACGTTGGTTGGAGCCAAAACCGAAACTAGCCGTTGTATCTCACAGAAAATAGCCGTTGGAGACTTTCTGACATAAAGGGATCGATCCCTTTCCTTAGGGGATCGATCCCATGCTTTATTTTGGCCTTCCGGGGCACACTGCCAAAAAGGGATCGATCCCTTTCCTTAGGGGATCGATCCCATTCCTCCAGAATGGGTTTTTCCTGCACTTTTGGGTTAGAAATGATGTGGTCTTTGATCCTAATTCAACCCAAAACATATTGGCACTTTTGTGGGAGTTTTTCATGACTTTCTTTGATAAAAACATTGTCCAAAAATTCATTAAGTGATTTTCTAAAATATTCAAAACATTTATAAAGATTTAAGACCAATAAGGATGTATCATTAAATCATGGTCTTAATGTTTGGGTATGATCACTTAAAATGTATTGAGAAAATCATGTGTGATAAGGCAAATTTACAATATGAATTAAAACATTAAAGCTCACTTAAGTTTTTGTCATTTCAAAATATGTATGGCAATTTAAAGCTAACAATCTCCCCCTTTTTGATATGACAAAACTTAATGTAAATTTGCTTTGAAAATTCTTTGATAAAATACTCCCCCTCAAATAAAGCAGGATTTTATAAAGCTCCCCCTTAATATAAGCATGGGTTTTGAAAATGAATTTTCAAACTATTTCTCCCCCTTAATATCTCTCCCTATATCTATCTCTCCCCCTTTTTGTCATAGCAAAAAGAAGGAAAAATAATAAAGAAAATATGCTCCCCCTAAAATCATGGCTATGTGAGAAAAAAAATGCTCCATCCAACAAGAAACATGTTAGTACTTGGGACTCATAGCACAAATTCATAAGACAATGTCCATAAAGAGTATGAAATGTTTAGGCATGCAAAGGACAAAGCTTATTTTCCTATACCAACTGTTTATAAATAATTTTTGATACCAATTGTTGATAAGTAATTTTGCAAGAAGGTTCCAATTGGTAAGAAGTTAAGCAAGCACTTAAGTATATCAATTGTTCTCTAAGGTCCAAGTAAGGTGCATGGTAATACATCATGATTATGAGCTAAAATTAGATAACATATCATATGCATGTGCTCATAAATCATGTTCAAGCAAGAGTGTGCATAGATTCAAAACATATAGCAATTAACTACCAATTCTAGCACACAAGAGTTTCATGCAAAAGTATCCTAAGAGAATTCTTCTCTATTTGTCATTTCAATCTAAGGAGCATGAGAAGAGTTGTCAATTTAAAGCTCAAACCAATTGGCAATTTAGTTTTGGCTTACCAATTATTGAAAATATGGTTTCCAATGATACTAATTGTTATTTCAATCTAAATACCAATTGTTACTAATGATTGACTTAGTCATTTTGCATGAATCCAATATGTAGTGTGTTCATGTCAAGAAAATAATTATTCTAAATATGCAAGAACACAATCACATATTATCAAATATGCATATGGATCAATTAAACATTAGTACACAATCATAAAAGATTAATCCATATTCATATTCACAAATTGATACCATATGGAAGATTCAAAACATCAAGGAATTCAAGCAAACATATTTTCTTCCATGGTTTCAAGCACACAAATCCTATGCTCATTTTCTAATTCAAGTCCTTAACTAATTATGAGCAAGGAAATATTCAAATAATAAATGCATGGATATTAAATTTGTTCAAGTTTGCATTTATCTTTGAATGTTGGTGTTGTCATTAAGACCTTAGTTCTTTAAGTACAAGGATGATAAAGTTTCATGCATTTGAACATTGAGGATCCATTTACCATCACAAATTATAGGCCAATGACCATTACCAATTGTTGAATTTATATTTGAAATCAATCCACTAGATGTAAAATTATCATGAAACCTAGTGTGGAATTGATAAGTCAAGCCAAGAGACATAATCCTATAAGCATGCTTGACTAAGATGAACAAAAGATATGAAAAACACTCATTATGCACAAGTTCATCAAATTCTCAAATATATCCATAAATCATTGAAATAGATCTCAAAATTATGTTTAAGTATTCATTTAAAGTATATTTCAAGATTATTTCAAGATTTATGCAATTCATGACCATTTTCAATGAGAAAACTGATTTTGCACTTGTGAGTTCAAGAAAAATGATATAGATTGTTGAAAGTGATACCATTTGTTGGAAATGATATTAATTGATGAAGTTGAGGCATGATATCAATGAAAAATAAAGATCATCAAAAAGAAGTTAAAACAATGAATTTTAACTTGAGAAGAAAGAAGATATCAAGAAAGTGAAAAGTCCTTCTCAAATTCGGTTAAAAAAGTGCAGAATAGCCATTTTGGCCTGGGGGGATCGATCCCTTTGTGAGGGGGATCGATCCCTTAGTTCCAGAATACACCAATTCCGTGTTCTGCTCAAGGGGATCGATCCTGTTTGAAAAGGGATCGATCCCTCATACTGTTTCTGCAGATTTTTGACAGAAAATCCAACCTTTGAGGTACCAAAACTTCGTTTTTGAGTTATTTAAGTCCAAGTAAAGGTTCAAACATTAGTAAAACATGATTTTGGACTTGTATGAATGAAGAACATGATTGAAAAACTTTTTTACAAAAGATTTTGCAATTTTGGAAGGATTTTCACCAATAAAGGCATTTTTGGCCTCAAAGGAGGTCATTTTGATAGTTATGCATACTTTGGCCAAACCAAATCATTAGAAATCACAAATATGCCAAAACAAACTTGTTCACATAGATTTTAAGCACATATAACATCAAATCATCCTACTTGTGAACAACATGTCATGATTGTCAACATGCATATTCTTCATTAAGGCTCATGACAAGGCATTTTGCATATATGACATATTTGACATCTTTTGAGCAACCAAATATATTATCTAGACATATCAAACTTGCTCAAGATGCAGAAAATCAAAAATCATTTCAAAATCACAAATCATGCTTTTCATTCAATGTATCAAGTACTATTCATCAAACATTCAACAATCATTCATCATGCCTTTTGTTCTATCATTCAACTCACAATGCATCAAGAATCATCAACCAAATTTCTCATCAAATCACAAATAATCAAATAAAAGTTTTAAGGAGTAAAGAATTAATCTTACAAAACTCCTTTGCTTGAGTATGCTTTGCCTTGAATTGTTGAGTCCACCTTGAGCTATCCTTTAAAAAAAAATTGTTGTGATCTTGTCAAAGATGGATCCTCAAGCTTTTTCCTTTTTCTCATTGGCACAAGCAAACTCCATGAGGATGTGTTGAGCATTCAAACTTCATAGTATCTTGTATCTCCATGCTCTAACACTCCTACAACACACAAATTCAAGCATGCTTTGGTACCCAAACTTTCTTGGGTCCATGAGAGTTAGTATTCACAATTTTAGATCCTTTTGGGATCCATTTCAAGCATAATTCATCATTATTTATTGCATGCTTTGGCACCCACATTTTTCTAACAACTCTTCCTCTAAATGTGGTTTTTCTATATGTGCATGCTTGTGAAGAGTGTCCTATTCTATTGCATAGTGAGCATGTAGGAGATAGATCATGCATAGTATTTTTGCTCACTAAGAAATTCCTAAGATGAGTTTCTTTATGTATTTCATTATATCCTAACCCATCTTTATCAAAGAAAGCTCTTTGGGTCTCTAACATATGATCTAGCTTTTGTTGACCCATATAAAACCTAGTAAATGAGTTATGCAAATTTGTATTCTTTTTATTCAACTCATTTATTTCTAGATTTGCTTCTTCTATCTTCTTCTCAAATTCAAGTTTGGCATTTAATAGCATTTCATTTTCTATTTTCAATTTAGCAATGATTTTCTTATATTTGGAGTTCATGCATTGAAATTCATTTGCTAAATCATCAAAGGCATTTTGTAGTTCACTAAAGGTATAATCATTATTTTCACTAGAACTACAACTAGCCTCATCATCACTAATAGCCATAAAGCATGAGTAGGCTACCTCTTCATCTACATTTTCCTCATCGGAGCTATCACTATCGCTCCATGCAGCCACAAATGCTTTCTTCCTAGGCTTCTTATCCTTTTCCTTCCTAAGTAAAGGGCAATCTAACTTAGTATGACCCCGTTCATTACACTCATAACATACTAAAGGGTCCTTTTCTCTTCTACTTGACTCCCCTCTATGATGTCTCCTATTATTTTCTTTTTCTTTCATTCTCATGAATCTATTAAATCTTTTGGCAAACATTGCCATTTCTTTTTCTTCCTCATTTCCACTCTCATCACTATCATCTTCAATGACCTCATGAGTGGAAGACTTAAGTGCTATCCCTACATTCTTTGAAGGCACTTCATTTCTTTTCAATTTCATCTCATATGTAAGTAGGGAGCCCATAAGTTCATCTAAAGACAAGGTATTTGGATCTTTAGACTCTTCTATTGCGGTTACCTTTGCCTCCCATGATTGTGGCAAGCTATTCAAGATTTTCTTCACCATTTCTACATTGGAATATGTCTTGCCTAATGCCTTAAGTCCATTGATTATGTCATTAAATCTAGTATACATATCACTCATGGACTCATTTTCTTTCATTCTAAAAAGCTCATAATCATGTGTGAGCATTCCTACTTTGGTCTCTCTAACTTGATTGGTCCCTTCATGTGTGATGGCTAGTTTGTCCCATATTTGTTTAGCATTTTCACATAGGGACACTCTATTATATTCATTTGGACCTAATGCACAAAAGAGGGTGTGCATAGCCTTGGCATTCAATTGTGCCAATCTCATATCATTGGTGTCCCACTCATCCTCACTCTTAGGGACATCTTTTCCATCTACTTTCTTTATTGGGATTCTAGGACCATTAACTATTACTCTCCACACTTCATAGTCATTAGATTGCACAAATAACATCATCCTAGTTTTCCAATAAGAGTAATTTTCACCATTGAATAGCGGAGGTCTAACTAACGAGTGTCCCTCTTCTCCTAGGGGTGTGCCTATATTCAAGTGAGCCATTTAAGATCGTTTTGCTCGATAGAGGTTAATCTAATTCAATCTCGAGCCCAAGCTCTGATACCAATTGTTGGCTCTTATAGGCTATACCGAGAGGGGGGGGTGAATCGGTTTTTCACTAACCTTAGGTTCGTTTTTCGGTTCTTCAAAATTCTCTAGCCTATATTGATATTTTCTAAGTTCTCTTAGCTAGGCAATTATACAATATAAATTCAATGCAATAAACACAAATATAATTGCAAGAAAGTAAAGAGAGAAAGGATAGAGAAATGTACACAAGTGATTTATAGAGGTTCGGCAACCTTGCCTACGTCCTCTACCTTGAGACGCTCCCAAGGATTTTCCCAAATTCACTATCCTTGAATTTGTTACACTCCCTCTTTTCAAGGCTCAAGAGAAACCTCTCTCTTTTCTAGGCTCAAGAGTAACCTCCCTCTTTTTCTAAGGCTAAAGAGAAACCTCCCTCTTTTCTAGGCTTAAGAGAAACCTCCCCTTTTACAAGGAATGAATTGGTTTACAAGAGAAGTAATCAAAGAAGGCCTCTAGATAGGCAAGTGATTACAGAGATTAAGCTCAATGAGAAGCCTATACAATATTTGTGCTAAGCACTACAAAGAATATGAGAATGATAGATGATGTAGACCTTGGAGCTTTTGATTGTTGTTTGAGGCTTGAGGAAGATGAATAAGATGATGAAAGATGTTGCTTGGTTGTTCCTCTACCTTCCTTTAGCTTCTAAGCCTCTATTTATAGCCCCTTGGATGGTTTGTGGACGTTGGTTGGAGCCAAAACCGAAACTAGCCGTTGTATCTCACAGAAAATAGTCGTTGGAGACTTTCTGACATAAAGGGATCGATCCCTTTCCTTAGGGGATCGATCCCATGCTTTATTTTGGCCTTCCGGGGCACACTGCCAAAAAGGGATCGATCCCTTTCCTTAGGGGATCGATCCCATTCCTCCAGAATGGGTTTTTCCTGCACTTTTGGGTTAGAAATGATGTGGTCTTTGATCCTAATTCAACCCAAAACATATTGGCACTTTTGTGGGAGTTTTTCATGACTTTCTTTGATAAAAACATTGTCCAAAAATTCATTAAGTGATTTTCTAAAATATTCAAAACATTTATAAAGATTTAAGACCAATAAGGATGTATCATTAAATCATGGTCTTAATGTTTGGGTATGATCACTTAAAATGTATTGAGAAAATCATGTGTGATAAGGCAAATTTACAATATGAATTAAAACATTAAAGCTCACTTAAGTTTTTGTCATTTCAAAATATGTATGGCAATTTAAAGCTAACACATATGACTAATTCTGGCGACAAGGTTCCACGTGGCAGACTCTTTCTGCAAGAGGTGGCTCACGCGTGTGATAGCCAAAATAGCTAGAAAGGGGGACTACTATTGAAGATCTCACAAAGATGCTACTCTTTTGAATACTCAGTTGCATGCAAGGCGTTATGTGACAGAACAATCTGTCGCTTGAAAGGGGCTTGCTACATTGCAAATTTGCGCGACTACAAGCATGCAACAGGCACTCTGTCCCAAGCTAGCTCAAGGCCACGCGACAGAGCAGTTTGCACAACTATAGGCATGCGACACGACTAGAACATGGGCAACCTTATCTTCTTCGTTGTGAAATTGAACTTTAAAGCCAAGAAGAGTGACAGGCCGTGAGCTAGACAAGAGCTCCCGTGCGGGACAAGCCTTTAGCGAGACATGGTCTCCCGCATGCGACAGACCTTGGGTGACAGGGGAGCTCCCACGAGCGACAGGCCTTGGATGAGATATGGGCTCTCGCATGCGATAAGCTCCCTACTTGGATAAAATGACAGCGAAGAAAATTAGGTGAACACAGCACCCATATGCAAAATTCCCCCGTTAGCACAATGCAGGCGATGTCTGCGCATGCCCAAGTGCGGGATTTGAGCGGAACAATCTAGAATCTTCTAGACCTAGTCCGACCGAGTGTCCAAAAGCTTCCTTCGACCCAAGAACTGCTCTAGCAATCTAGAAGTGGCTTAAGAGCCACACACTTAGACTATTGATAATCACACATGTGAAAGAGGGCTTATCTATATAAAAAGTGTGTCGGCTTCATGAGTCCTTTAAGCAAGAAAAGGATGTGCCGGCTCAAGGTGTCGAGATCAAGGATGTATCTCTTTTGTAAGCCCCTATACGTAGCATTCTGGAGTATCAATACAAGTGAGTGCTTGGCACAACGGAAATTGCAAACACACTCAAGCAGGGACATAAGGGTGGTAACCAGATCTGAGGTACTCTCAAACGATGTTTTCAATTTGCTTGTCCACTCTAACAATTATGATTGAATTAGGCAGGTGTCCGAGATAGGCACTAGCCACTGTCGTGAAAGGCAGCAAGCCAGGAAAAGCTTGGTTCAATCGAAAACAACTTGTGGTAAGCTCGTGAAGATAGATTGATGGTACCGAGGCATGACTCGGTGCACAATCCATGGTTGACAGCAAAACATCACAGCACTCGTACCTTACAGATTTTTCAAAGACAAAAACTTGGAATGGTACTGGTGGTAAACATTTGCTATTATTGTTTTAACATTTGCTGCAATTATTCCACTTAATTGAAAATACTACATTATGAAACGAAAGGCCAGTTATTTTTATCTGTACTATGATAATCCTCCATGTTTGCTAGACATGTTGCAGGAATAGAAGAAGACGCGAGACGGGCACAAATAAGTCCCTAAGCGAAAAATGCGCGAGATGAGCACAAATAAGACCTTAAGCGTGAAGAAGACGCGAGACGGGCACAAATAAGTCCCTAAGCGAAAAATGCGCGAGATGGGCACAAATAAGACCTTAAGCATGAAGAAGACGCGAGACGGGCACAAATAAGTCCCTAAGCGAAAAATGCGCGAGATGGGCACAAATAAGACCTTAAGCGTGAAGAAGACGCGAGACGGGCACAAATAAGTCCCTAAGCGAAAAATGCGCGAGATGGGCACAAATAAGACCTTAAGCGTGAAGAAGACGCGAGACGGGCACAAATAAGTCCCTAAGCGAAAAGTGCGCGAGATGGGCAAACAAAAAGTCCCTAAGCGAAAAGTGCGCGAGATGGGCAAACAAAAAGTCCCTAAGCGAAAAGTGCGCGAGATGGGCAAACAAAAAGTCCCTAAGTGAAAAATGCGCGAGACGGGCAAATCAAAAGTCCCTAAGCGAAAAATGCGCGAGACGGGCACAAATAAGACCCTAAGCATGACGAAGACGCTAGAAAGGCAAAATAAGACCCCAAGCGGGCAAAATAAGACCCTAAGCATGACGAAGACGCTAGAAGGGCAAAATAAGACCCCAAGCGGGCAAAATAAGACCCTAAGCGAGAAAAAGACGCGAGACGGGCACAAATAAGTCCCTAAGCGAAAAATACGCGAGACGGGCAAAAATAAGACCCTAAGCGAGAAGATACAAGACGAGCAAAACAAAAAGTCCCTAAGCACAAAAGGGTGCGAGACGGGCAAATTCGAAAATCCCTAAGCGAAAAGTGTGCAAGATGGGCAAATGAAAAGTCCCTAAGCACAAAAGCGTGCGAGATGGGCAAACCAAAAGCCTGAAGCGAAAAATGTGCGATGTAGGCTACGCATTTACTTGAAGCAAAAAAGTGTGCGATGTAAGTCATGCATGACGTGCTTGAGCTTGAAGCAGTAATTGAGCGACATAAGCCCCGTATGTAAAAGAACTTGAAGCAAAAAAGTGCACGAGGAAAGCCTGATTATTACGTGAGACTAATACAAGGTAAATGTATAGTTGCTTCGGTAGATGAGTTTAAAAATGGGCTGATCAGTTTGTAAAAGACTAAGCTCTTTCACAAAAAACTGGGGAGCACTCTAGATTGACTTATGCCTCAAAAGGAGCATCGATACTAACAGGCACCCAAGCATCTACGCCCTGAGGTGCTATAATTATCTAAATCGTCTTCGTCCAAGCCTGTGAGAACCTCGACCATCTCGGGTCAACCAAAAGGCTCTTAAGGGCTGGTAAGATCAGATAGATCTTTATAAATGCTTATTCTCAGAAAATGTTGCATCAGGATCAAGCTTCAACCAATCCGGAGCACGCCAAGCACAAACCGCATCTGATGAAACCAAAAGGCTTTGGTGGCTCCGCAATCTTGTAATTTCTCCTTATAACTCTTGGTTTCGGTCAGCTAAGACCTTGAATTTGAAAAGAAGGGTGGTATATTCCACTGGAGAAGCATTTAGCTCAGAGAAGAAAAACGTATCCCGGTAGTGTTCTAAAAAGACACTTTGACAAAAAAAAATGATGACACGAAGTCATTTCTGCTACAAATAATAATTGAGTCCTCAAGTGAAGATGGAAAGACTCTTGTGATAATCCCAGGAAGAGGGTAGCACAAGAATTTGAAAAGCCCATTCTTTATATACTCTTTCACAAGGTAAACCTTGTAAAAGAGTGGGGAGCAATTGATGTGGACTAGATCAATTATTACTGGGCTTTTCTATAAATCAAGTTGAAGACCATTGAGCCAAATGATAATCTAAGCCCAAGAGGAAAAAGGACTCAAAAGGCCCAGAAATGATCCACTAGGTTATTATTTAAGCTGTGGGGCTTAAAGGTAATTACGCGCAAAATAACTCCTATAAATAGGTCACAGGTATCATTCTTAAACCCTAAGCTCTATTTGCCTACTGGAACCCTGTCTGACTTAAGCATCGGAGTGCGCGCGCAGGGGAAAACCCCTGCGCCCCTCTGACTTTTCCTATTTCGCAGATTCGTTGGAGACAGAGTAACGCGAAGATCGAGGATCCAATGTAAGCAAAACATTTATTGTTGTTTTTGACAACAACAAAACTTAAAACCTTACTTAAGAAATATAGAACACTTTCCTTTCAATCTAGCAAACATTGATACAGTCACACTTCCAGTCTGCCCTACAATCTCATGCTCTCCTCGTGATCATCTTGTGATCTGATTTGGGAGATGGCTTTTGTTTTTTAAAGAGAAAAAAATAATATTTTTCTTCCACCAAAAAAAAAATTTTTCTTAACAATTTTTTTCTTTTAATAAACAAAGGGCTTTTTGTCCGTGTTTCTCAGATTCAACAATAGACATCAATAATTTCTCTGTCGCCGCTCAGCAATTCTACATTCTTCTTTTTATTTAAGAAAATGACCGAACCAAGATAGACCAAGTTGGAATATTTTATTAAGCTCGAATATTTGGATCAAACCAAGCTTACATATAATATTTTAATAAATTCTTTAAATCCCCACTCAGGCTCATAACAAATCGAAATAGTTAAGTAAAATGGTTCTGTTAAGGAAAAAAAAATAATTGCACACAGAGCATATTTAATCACCATCTATCATTTTTCTCTCTTTTTCGTGCATTTTAAATTGGCATTGGTTTATGACACCACTCGAAGTAAAAGTTGGAAGCAAGAAATGAAATAATATATACTAAAAAACTTGCAAAACATCATGGATGAGACAAGATCGAACTTGCATTACGTTCTTATTTCCATATATATCTAATTTTGAGCTACACAATAAACTTGCTTGATTTGTCGTGAATCGTGATAGCTCAAACTTACATTACACTTATTGAGCCTAGAGATCGAGAGATCTCTAGCATTTAACATTCTTACATTAATTTCTACTGATCGATGATCATCGATCTCATTTTTTCGCTGCTAATAATTTTAGCTGTGATTGACGGTACTTTGCAAAGAACCGAACCAGCTTTTCCATGGAGTACAAGCTA
Organism: Heritiera fomes; assembly: GCA_032173925.1. Lineage (NCBI taxonomy): Eukaryota > Viridiplantae > Streptophyta > Magnoliopsida > Malvales > Malvaceae > Heritiera > Heritiera fomes. The sequence goes on along the minus strand of JAPDPM010000001.1, from coordinate 16,679,101 downwards.
TCTTTTACAACATGAAACTCTCTGAACTTGTTCTTCCAATTCTCCAGCTGAGGGTATTTGTCACGGTTGAAGATTTCTACGCCAGCAACTTCCTCAATGGCTCCCAACCAGATAGCTACCCAGCCGTAGGCGATGTCTAGGAACCCTATCTTCTCTCCTCCGAAGAATTTCTTATCCTTCAACATTCCTTCCAGCAATTCCATGGCATCTGACACTTGCTTAATTTCCATCTTTAGCTGCTCTCCTTCAACCCATAACACTCTCCTTGAACCTTCAAGTAACTAAAATACCGTGAATTTATCTTTCGTTTTTGAGTGAAATTGATGACTCATTTGAGTATGATCTCAAACAAAAACAATAGATAAAAATAACTCATGACTGTCGAAAAAGTTGTCCAGAAAACTCAACAGAAAGAAATCAACAATTTTTATTCAACTTTATGAAAAAAATAAGAGGATGGCAATGAAAGAGAGATAAAAGTAGAAATAAACAGTACCATTTCATCAATTAAGGAAACCCAAAATCTTGCCATGGCTTTCTCGTATGGATCAGTGGGTAAAATAGGATTGTCCTTCCATGTCTCATCAATATACTCAATGATGAATAAAGATTCAACAATGGGTTTCCCATGATGAACAAGCACTGGGATTTTCTTGTAAACCGGGTTGCAATTCAGAAGGAGAGAGCTCTTCTTGTTTAGATCTCTCAGATTTTCCTCCACAAATTCATAATCGATGCCTTTCAGTTTCAACACCCAAGCCACCCTGTGAACGTATGGGCTGAACCATGCACCTACTAGCTTCACATCTTGCTCTTGGCCATGCTCGGCCATCTGCAAATTATGCTCGGCCATCTGCAAATTAATCTTCTTCTTCCTTCTGTCTCGTATAATAATATAATAATATGTATGTACATAAAAATGCATTTACTTACATATGGATTATTGCCTGTCTATATTAAATGAGTATTAGAACCCGTACATAGCCAACTACGATTAGCCTTCATGGTTACGAGCACGTGTTCCAGGGTTGGCAATGATGATGATATGCTGAGGAGAACCCGTACATATTTCACAGTTAGCACATGCCTTGATAAAATAAAACAAAAGTAAATAAATGAACCCTACCGGAGTTTTTTATCAAGTTATTGTGGTTTAAAAATTTATTGCTCAATTTATAATATTTTTTACCATGTCATCACTCATTGCCATTTTATGCTTTTTAATTTAGGAATTACAACTTATTCAAAATAGTTGAGTCTTAACTCATACCCTAACTCACTCTTTCTCTCGCCATCTTCTCTATATGTGATATTCATATATTTGCCATTCGTACATAACAACAGATATTTTAAAATCATTTAAATGACATTTACCTTTAAGAGTAAAGGATAATAGATGATGGGCCTCATAGGACTTTAAGAGTCGTGGAGTAGGTGAAACTTGGTGGACATGTTAAATAGAGCCAAATATGGATATAGCAAAAATTTGCACCCTAAACTCAATTATTTACGTGTATTTTGAAAAGCGTGCAAACAATTTCAAAAATAACAATTTTGTTCATAAGTCATTTAAATTTTTATAAATAACGATAAAATCTATTTGACTTTTGACCAAGTAATAGTGGTAGAAAATTTTTAGTGTGAATGTGTCTCAAACCTCTCAAATTGGTAGACTGAATCACACGAAAAAGCTAAAAAAATTGCGATTACACGGCTAAGGGTATTTTGGTAATTTCATCCAACTGATAGTCAAACCCTACCAAAAGCTCAACCGAAAGGTAGAGAAAATTAAATAGAGGTATTTTGTGATTAAATAAAATATTTTGAAGGTTAAACTAATTATTTAAAATGAAATCAAATAGTTAAGGGCAAAATTAGAAGATTACTTAAGTGTAAGGGTATTTTGGTAATTTTTATTATAAAATATCTTTATTTTAGAAATTTCCAGCTCTTCTTCCTCCCAAAGTCGGCAGCCATCATCTTTTTCTTCCTTCCTTCATTGTTAAACACTTGAAGAGAGAGAAAGTCTTGAAAACTTTATAAAAACACACCAAAACTTGAAACAGTCTTCACCAAACTTGTACAGAACTTAGAGCTCTACAAATTGGTACCAAAATTAAGTATCAAAGTGGCCAAAATTAAGGTGCGAGCTTCCCAAAGATTTTGGCCAGGTAAGAATGTTGGAAAAGCTTAAGTTTTTCAAGGTTTTATGATTAAATACCATGTGTTTAAGATGTTTAAACATACATTTGAGCTTGAATCAAATTAAAACCATGAAATTCATCCATCTAGGGTTTCAACCAAGCATTCCCATACATGAATATGTTGTATTTTAATGATAAATTGATGTAGAGCTAGTGTAGAACAAGAATTTAAGCTTAAATTGAAGAAAACACAAGTATAGGAACCTCAATCAAGTTCGGCCCAGAGAAAGGGAGGTAGAATCCATGCTTAGTTTGATGTGTTTTGGGTTCTAGAATAATGTACAAATTAATATAAGATTGCAGGGAAAATCGAAACTGAAAACAGAGATGTTTTGACGATAGTTGCAGTTTTAGCATAGGTGTGAAAAAGACTAAAATGAAAGTTGCTGTGGGCAATGTAATAGGTTATGAATAGCTAATTATTCTTTATAATTGAAGTGTGATAAGTTGATAGTATTTTTATGGTGTTCTTAGCTTGGAAGTCGGAAAATGATATTGGTAATAACGAGCAACACTACAAAAAATAAGTGATAAGGTATAAGTATAGAAGACATAGAGACACTGTGGTGTATGTTTTGATAAAAAGTTCTTTTATAAATTTGAAATGTTGAGATTTGATTTGAAAATGAGAACTGGAATTGGGTTTATAAATTGCATTTCCGTGCAGAGAAGTTGGGGTAAACTATACTGTTATGCTGTCGAAATTTCATAAAATGAATTAAAAACTTCCTAATCGGCATCTATTATTGTATTTGTACTTGAAATAATATGAAATTTTGATTTTGAGGGTTAGAGTTCAAAAAGTTCATAAGCGTACATAAATTTTGTAACTTTATTTTTTAGAGCAATTTTAGTGATTTTCATTCTATTAGTACTGTACTATGTTCTTACACTACTGTTATGTGTAAAGAAAATATTTTGAACATTTATTTTTGAATTGAGAATATTTGGTAATTTTTATTCTTCAATTGTATTGATTTATTGATCTAAATGCTTTACGAATTGACTAAAGATATATGTTATTGAGCTTAACTTCGTTTTATGAACTGTTTTGAGATTGTTGGCCCTATAGCTACTGGCGAGCACATGCACCCCAACTATTAATGTTACTGTAGGTGAATGACTTTGGTCCCATAATTCAATGTCCCAGATGACATTTAACCCATGTACATCTGTGGACAAACTTTTGACTACGGCTATATGTCATTATGCATGAGCCTATTTGGTGATGCCTTATCTCCATTGTTTATCGAAATGACAAGTGTACTGTTAAGTGTTATTTATAAATATTTATCGAACTATATACGTTTATTGAACTATATACTTTCAATAGAAATTCCCTCTAGTTGGATTTGGATGCGGGGACAAGTGAAGTGTTTTAAAGCATCCTTTTGTACTCAGCTTGGTTATCTAATAGAATATAATATCTTTTTCAACATTGTGCCTAATTTATTTTATTTATGATTTCTACATAAAAGAGTGTAGACACTCAATTTTGTCCAGATCAATAAATAAGTTCAAACTGGTCCGATTTAATGTTAAATTTTGGTTTCAAAATTTGATCACTAATGAATCCAATTTAAATGAAGTCATAAGTTAGGCTTGAAGTTCTTAACCCAATTAGGTTTGCTACAATAGACCTTGGACAGGTTTAATGAGCAAATTCAATTCAAATTGGATCATTTTGTATAGAATCAATTTGAATAATGTGTGGTTTAAGTTTTGAACGTCAAAATTTATTCCAATTTAGTTGAGCTATTTGCATTAAACAAGATCAAATTTCAAGATTAAAACGTCAAAATTGAAATCTAGTACATTAGGCCATTTGGGCTCGAAAAGTCCGATTTAATCTTAGTTGGATCTTATGGGCTTTAAGAGCCTAAATTCCAAATTGTCCAAATCTTTTTCTATTGCAACTTTTTTTTTATCATTTTGTTATTTTCCTAATAAAATAAAATATAAAAAAAATATAAGGAAATCAAAAACAAATCAGATGCTGCTGGTGCCGTACGACACCAGCAGCCAGCAATCACCAGCATAAGGTGGCTGGCAGCCAAAATCTCGCTGCCAGCCCACTCCATTCTTCCTCCCTATGCACTGCCCAGCTGCCAGACCAATCCTTAACACCTGAATATTAGGAATTTGGTACCTGTTATGTGAAATCGCTAATTTTCTATTTTCCATACACCTACTTAATACACTAAGTTAGAATAGTAAGATTAAGCATCACAATTTATTTACATGAATTTTGTAGGTGTCAGGGAAAGGGTTAAGTTGACTCCACAACATAAGCCTTAATCCAGATGAATTTTGAAGCACCAAAATGTGAAATTTGAGTTCGAAATACTTAAAAGGTAAGAAGACCATTCTTTGAAATTCCTTTTCTTTCCTATACTTTAGTTATAACCCAACAAATTTAAAAATGATGATCGTGTCCATACCTGGGGAAGATTTTTTTGAGTGACAGTCAAACCTAATTGAATTTAAACCCATGGACTGAAATGAAAGAATCCTCGTGCAAAAGTATTTCATGTGGATCCAGCCTATGAACTAAATTACGCGAACAAGGCAAAAGCTATCAACAAGGGGTAAATTAGTAATTTCATTACCATGGCTGGTCCAAAACACCTCAATAATTAATCTTTAATCATATTTAACCTAAATATATAAAAAATAATAAAAATAGAACATAGAATTTGAAAAATAAAAATATTAAAATAAAGTTGGAATAGAAATTGGGATTTATGGAATTGTAAGGGGTATTTAAGTCATTTTACATCGGACCTTGGTCAAACTGTATATTGAGTCAATAATTGACTTAATTTGATTAAATTAAAAATAATTTACTAAAAATAATAAACAAAATCTGGAGTTAAAGATAAATATTAGAGTATTATGTGGCAAACTTGAAAATACTTTGAATAAATGGGAAATTTGTAATTTTAATAAATTGGATAGATTTTTTTATTGAATAAACTAATATAAAAAGTGGACTTGTTGATTGAAAATCTCATCTTCTCTAGCAGAATTGCTCTGTTCTTGTTTCCTCGATTTTACACCTGTCTTCCTTGTTCTTACCTTGTGAAACCATCTCATACCTTCACCAAATCAAGAACCTTATGTAACATCCCAAAGTTACTGTATAACATGATACTTACTCATAACTTACCGGTTGGGCTGTCTGTGATGCTTAACAACTTCTACTACATTCTTTTGTAAATATGAATTATTAAAGTCTCTTCCTTAAGATGTATCTACATTCCTATCTATTTAAAGTAGTACTGTACAACTTTGCTGAATATATAAAAGAGTCTAACATACCTTCGATAGCAAATCTCAAAAAGGTAAGTCTCTTAGCCCCAAATCAGTTATCTGTGGAGTGAAAAAATAAGGAGTGAGCGACAATGTGCTCAGTAAGGAAGGTGTATGCTGCTTTATAAAAATAAAAGCTATATTCTCAAAACTATTTAATTATCCTAACGATCAAACTCATTAGAAAACAATAAATATAGTAAACATGAAATAGGATTTACCAGATCCTTTCATAAATCGTTTAATTGAGACTAGGCAACAATTTAAATCATGCAAAGAACACAAGTCATCCGCTTTTGGGGTGCACCCGTAGGCCATCGCCCCTTACAGCTATCTCATCTAGATGTATGGCCATAATCTGTAGGTGGTCCTCGGGTCCACTTGCCAAGTGACCTCGAGACCGCTGAAGACTTGGCAGGTCCATCAGCCCTGTGACACCCTAGGGTGCACTCGTTGGTCTATTTGACCCGAGCCATCGCCCTAGATGGGTCACGCAAAGTATATAAATGATAATGCATGAATTCATGGCCTAATGTCTCAAAATCAAGTTATCTTATATATCATTTTCATAAAATGATTTGATTTCCAAAAAGGGCATATACAACCATAAAACAGCCCGTAACTTCAACATTTTCCGTGTGAGAAGGTACGGTTTAGATTGGCTCGCCCATGGCTAGTTCGCCCATGGTAAGCTTGCCAAAACTCAACTCGCCCAATGGTCAACTCGCCCAATGGTCAGCTCGCCCAATGGTCAACTCGCCCCAAAAAGATTTCATATTTTTATTTTTTGAAATATTTAAAATAATTCATTTTTTTTTGTTTAGGAAATTACACTTTAAAACCGTTCGCCAGGGTCAGCTCGCCCTTCACGGCTCGCCCCCGACTAACTCGATAAGACGGCAAATTAGTAATCGCCCGCCACTTAGCTTTTCAAAACAAAGTATGGCTGGCTAATAACAGTTCGCCTGCCTTATATTAAAAACAAGGGTCGCCCGCCCAAACACATTAAAAAGGGTTCGCCCGTCTATGGCTTACCCGGATTTCTCCTTAAAACAAGGGCACTCGCCCAGTTCCCACAAAAGAGAGCTTGCCATTTGGCTCGCCCGAACAAAGTTACTCGCCCGCTCTAATCAGTTCGCCCAACAAAACAACATATGGCGGTTTGTAGCTCACCCGAGATCAAACATTTTATCAACCAATGCATGTCAGAAAATCAAACAATTTCTTATATTTTCTTAACACTTTTACTCCACAGGACATGCATTTGCATCACATACTACTTCCTTACCTCGTCTGATGCAGCCTTGCTTCTCGCTCGCCGTATCAATCTCACTTCCCGGCTGCAAAGTAAAATATTAATTCCATTAATATTTTCTTTTCTAATAACTTTCTAAAACTTGTTTCAACTATTTTGGCGAAATAACCGCTCGCCCAACTGAGCTCGCCCTTCATTAGCGGCTTATTCATGGGAGTTCGCCCAACGTGGGAGCTCAACTCGCCATGCTCATCAATTCAGTTCGCCAGCCGTGGCCTTTTGTTCATAAATGGGCTCGCCCATGAATTGAATAACTTTTGGCGACGTCTTTATCTCCTTCTTGCATCATTGGCAATCTTCAACATTTCACATTGGCGATCACTGTTATCGCCATTCTCGCCTTTTGGCGATCATGGATTCTCGCCCGCCCAAACAGTCATTCTGACTATCCCACAAAACTGGCGAATTCACATAACAATTTCTCAAACTTGCCCTATCCTTTGGGCGAGTAGTCACCCATTTTGACTAGCAACTTCCTACTCGCCCATAGAGGTGGTTATTGGGCCGGGTTGGCCCGACCCGGCTCGCAACCGGATTGGGTTAATCCGGCCCAAAAATCGAACCGGTATAGTACCGGTTCGGAACCGGCCCGATCCGGTATCTTATCGGGCTAGGCCGGTTCAAGTAATTCCGGGCCCGGTTCGTTAAAGGCCCGGAACATCCGGGCCCGGTTACGAACCGGTCCGGTTCAACAAAAATTTAAAAAAAAAAAAAGAAAACAGCCTGCCACTGCATGCGCAGTGGCAGGCAAAACGAAGGCTACTGCCTCTATGTTGATGGGCCGTTGCCCATTAACAATTCAATAAGGGAGGGAGCGTTTCCCTCCCTTTTTTTTTAAATTTATTTTTTAAAATTTTTTAAATTATTTTAAATTTTTATTTTTCTTCTATAAATATTAATTTATTTTCTTTCATTTTTTAAAAATTTTCTTTCATATTTTCTCTCAAATCTAAATACTCATCCACTCTTATTCTTTTAATACTCACTTATACTCTCTCAATAATCACTCAAACTCTTTCAAATTCACTTAAATTCTCTTATTTCAAATTTATAATATTATCATTTTATTCTTTAAATTTTATTTTTTTTATCATAATAATTTTATTATAATATCATATTCATAATATAACTTTATTTTATTATAACAATAGTTTTATTATATAATTTTATAGTAATTTATTTTTACATTATTGTTACATTAATTAAATAAATTATAATAACTTTATAATAAATTGTTGTTAAATTAAACTATTAACATTATTTATTATAAAAATAAATTTGTTAGATTAAATTATAAAAATATATTAATATATATTTATTTTTATTAAAATAAATTAATATAAATTTTAAAAAATAAAAATTTTAAATGTAAAAAAAGAAAAACTGGACCGAACCGGTTTAGTCCGGTTTTTTGGCGAACCGGTCCAACGAACCGGGCCGGTTCGCCTCTTAAATAACATAGAACCGGTCCGAACCGGACCGGTTCCCTACCGGTTCGGACTGGTTCTTGTTTGGTTAGGGCCGGAACCGGTGAAAACCGGCCCGGAACCGGCCCGGTCCTGCCCGTAACCACCTTTGCTCGCCCATCGTGTTTCCTTACTCATTCTTAGTTATTTTTCCATCTAGTTTTCTTATATATTCAACAATATTCAACTACAACTAGACTATATCTATGATTAAATATCAAGAGAACTGCAAAACTATGAAACTCACCTTTACCAAGTTACTCCTCCAACAACAGAATGCTTTCTTATCTCTCTTAGCTTTAGTTTGCTTGTTCCTTAGCTCTTCAACATTGGAGGAAAGGTTTGGCTAACTAATAAAGAAGTTTTCATGGCTTACATATAAGAAAAACTGAAGAACTAAAGTTGAACTTGTAGTGGAACGGAATGGGCGAGAAGGATTCTGGAGAGGATGGAGTTCATTTCAATCCATTTCTTCTCTTGAAGCCTCTTTATATAGGCATGTTAGTCCAACCAGGACTCACCATCTGCTCCTTATCCCTTCCTTCATCATTACCTCTTCTGGTAGTGCATTAATTCATGAAGAAAATTGCACCATAAGATCGTCTGAACGACATTAAAACGAGTAGAAAAAGTGCAGCAAAAGACGTCAATAGCTCATTTCTTTCCTGCATGTTATTGACTAAATTTTCTTTCTAGCCCATGCCACTTCCTGCCATCATTCTTGACTTTTCTATTTCCTTTTCCTCTCTTTTCCACGCCATGTCTCTTCCAGCCAACGGTTATTGGCTATCAACCCATTCTTTTCCTTGTTTTGTCCTCTAGTCATTAATCCTTCATTTAATGCTTTCATACTTTGCATTAATTTCATGGAGAATATTGTAGTAAAAGAAATCAATTAGAACTTTTTTCTTCCCACACGTTATTGACTTTGTTTGTCATGCTTTCCCACAAAATTTCACTTTTATTTAACTTTTCATTTTTTTTTCTCAATCCGTCTGGGCGATCAGGAGCCCTCGCCAACTTGGGCGGACTGGACTACTCGCCCTCGCCAGTAACATTGGCGTTCTGTTCGCTAATTATGCTCGCCCATTGGCGAACAGCCTTCCTTGCTCGCCCATTGTCGAGCTGTTCGAGGTCCTCGCCCATACATTATCACACCAACATTCTTCCATGCACATCTCAAGTTAAAGAACTTTTCATCTAAGTGAAAATCAATATGCAATGTTTACTTTATTTACATTACCAAATTTTATGAAATTTGGGTTTACAGTAGTATAAAATCAGATTTTACATTTCACCCCACCTTAAGAAATTTGGTCCTCCAAATTTAACTCGGACCTCTCATTGAATAACGTTTGGCGACCTCTTTATCTCCTTCTTGCATCATTGGCAATCTTCAACATTTCACATTGGCGATCAGTGTTATCGCCATTCTCGCCTTTTGGCGATCATGAGTTCTCGCCCGCCCGGACAGTCATTCTGTCTATCCCAGAATACTGGCGAACTCACATAACAATTTCTCAAACTCGCCCTATCCTTTGTGCAAGTAGTCACCCATTTTGACTAGCAACTTTCTACTCGCCCATCGTGTTTCCTTACTCATTCTTGGTTATTTTTCCATCTAGTTTCTTTTATATTCAACAGTATTCAACTACAACCAGGCTATATTTATGTTTAAATATCAAGAGAACTGTAAAACTATGAAACTCACCTTTATTAAGTTGCTCTACTACGACAGAGTGTTTTCCTTGCCTTACTCAGCTTTACTTTGCTTATTCCTCAACTCTTCAACAATAGAAAAAGGTTTGGCTAATTCAGAATGGAGTTTTCACGGCTCCTGTACGTGAGGAAATGGAAGAAAAGTTAAACTTGCAGAAATCAAAGGATTGGGTGAGAAGGTTGCTTAAGGAGGAGAAGTTTGCTTCCATCGTTTTTCCTCTTGAAGCCTCCTTATATAGGCATGTTGGTCCAACCAGGATTCACCATCTGCTCCTTATCCCTTCCTTCATCATTACGTCGTCTGGTAGTGCATTAATTCATGAAGAAAATTGCACCAAAAGAACATCTGAACGGCATTAAAACGGGTAGAAAAAGTGCAGCAAAAGAAGTCATGTTATTGACTAAATTTTCTCTTCTTCTCGCCAACTTCTCTGCCAGCCAACGTTTATTGGCTATCAACCCATTTTTTTCTTTGTTTTGTCCTCTAGCCATTAATTCTCTTCTTCTATTTTCCATTTCGTTTTCAATTCTTCATTTTGACCCAAACTTCATTTAATGCTTTCATACTTTGCATTAATTCCATGGAGACTATTGTAGTAAAAGAAATCAATTAGAACTCTTTTCTTCTCACACGTTATTGACTGTGTTTTGTCATGCTTTCCCACAAAATTTCACTTTTATTTAACTTTTAATTTTTTTCTCAATCCGTCTGGGCGATCAGGAGCCCTCGCCAACTTGGGCGGACTGGACTACTCGCCCTCGCCAGTAACATTAGCGTTCTGTTCGCTAATTATGCTCGCCCATTGGTGAACAGCCTTCCTTGCTCGCCTATTGTCGAGCTGTTCGAGGTCCTCGCCCATACATTATCACACCAACATTCTTCCATGCACATCTCAAGTTAAAGAGCTTTTCATCTAAATGAAAATCAATATGTAATGTTTACTTTATTTACATTACCAAATTTTATGAAATTTGGGTTTACAGTAGTATAAAATCAGATTTTACATTTCTCCCCACCTTAAGAAATTTGGTCCTCCAAATTTAACTCGGACCTCTCATTGAAAAAGCTCTGGATATTTTTCGCGCATAAGGCTCTCTAATTCCCAAGTAGCCTCCTACTCGTTATGATACTGCCAGAGCACTTTAACCAAAGGAATCGTCTTAGATCGCAATACTTTATCCTTCCTATCCAAAATCCGCACCGGTTTCTCAACGTAACTCATGTCCTCTCTGATCTCCAGTGGCTCGTGTCGAATCACGTGAGAAGGATCTGGATGGTACTTTCTCAACATCGAGACATGGAATACGTTATGCACTCCTGACAACTCTGGTGGTAGTGCTAACCGATATGCCACATCTCCCACACGATCTAAGATCTCATAAGGCCCAATGTACCGAGGACTCAACTTTCCTCTCTTTCCGAATCTCATTATACCCTTGGACGGTGAAATCTTTAAAAACACATAATCACACGCTAAAAACTCCAATGGTCGGCGTCTAGTATCTGCATAACTCTTCTGCCGACTCTGAGCCATTTTGAGCCTCTCACAAATCGTCCGTACATCACGAGAAGCCTGCTCGACCAAATCGGGAGCTAACAGTTTACGGTCTCCAACTTCTTCCCACACTATCGGGGATCTGCATCGTCTGCCATACAAGGCCTCATACGGTGCCATGCCGATACTCGTATGAAAACTATTATTATGAGCAAACTCTGCTAGGGGTAAGTGATCGTCCCATGAGCCTCTAAAATCCAATGCACACGCTCTCAACATATCCTCGAGCGTCTGTATAGTACGCTCGGACTGTCCATCAGTCTGTGGATGAAAAGCGGTGCTAAAACTCAACTGGGATCCCATAGCCTCCTGAAATCTCTCCCAAAAATGAGAGGTGAAGCGAGAGTCCCTATCAGAGGTAATACTCACTGGAACACCATGTAACTTCACTATCTCCTTGACATACAACTCGGCTAAGGCACTAACTGAGTCTGTAGATCTCATGGCTAAGAAATGAGCAGACTTAGTCAATCTGTCGACTATCACCCAAATAGCATCATATCCCTTCCGGGTCCGTGGTAATCCCATAATAAAATCCATAGTTACATGCTCTCATTTCCACATAGGAATCGATAATGGTCAAAGTATACCCGCCGGCTTCTGATGCTCAATCTAAATATGCTGGCATGTTAGACATCTAGCAACAAACTCAACGATGTCTTTCTTCATTTTAGGCCACCAATACACTCTCCGGAGATTCTGGTACATCTCAGTTCTACCCGGATGTAACGTGTATCTAGAGGTATGAGCCTCTGATAAAATCAAGTCTCTAAGCTGTCGATCATCGGGAACACATATCCGACCTCTAAACCTCAGTATCCTGTCTGTGCCAATCTCAAAGTCTAACATGACTCCCATCTGAATCTAACTGGCAATCCCAATACAATAATCATCCCTCCTCTGATTTTCCCTGATTCGGTCCATCAAATCCGGCTCTATACGAAAACTAGCCGTAAACCCATACTGGTCAGAGGAAACAACTGTCAGACTGAGGTTAGAGAATTGCTCTATCAACTCATGCTCCCTAATCATCATGTACTATATCATGCCAACATGCTTACGGCTCAGTGCATCAGCTACTATATTAGCTTTACCTGGGTGATACAAAATCTCACAATTATAGTCCTTTAACAATTCCATCCACCGTCGCTGTCTCAAATTCAACTCTTTCTGTGAGAATATATACTTCAGACTCTTATGGTCTATGTATATCTGAAATTTCTCCCCGTACAAGTAATGTTGCCATATCTTCAATGCAAACACTACCGCGACTAGCTCCAGGTCATGTGTCGGGTAATTCCTCTCATGATCCTTCAACTGTCAAGAACCATAGGCTATAACCTGACCATGCTGCATAAGTACACACCCTAAACCTTGAGCAGATGCATCGATATACACCATAAATCCACCTGATCCGCTAGGAAGGGCTAATACGTGGAGCACTAGTCAATCTCTTCTTAAGCTCACCAAAACTATGTTCACACACATCATTCCACTCAAACTTTACATCCTTACGTGTGAGTCGTGTCAATGGAGCAGCAAGTCTAGAAAATCCCTCCACAAACCTGTGATAATATCCGGCAAGACCTAAGAAACTTCGTATCTCGATAACCATGTTAGGCCTCTCCCACTGAACAATGGCCTCTATCTTGGACGGATCAACTGATACCCCGTCCCTTGACACTACATGCCCGAGAAATATTATATGGTCAAGCCAGAACTCGCACTTACTAAGCTTAGCATACAATTTCCGTTCTCTGAGGGTCTGTAAAACAATCTGCAAATGCTGCTCATGCTCCTCTAGAGTTTTAGAATAAATCAGAATGTCATCTATAAATACTATGACAAACTTATCCAAAAAGGGATGAAACACCTCATTCATCAAACTCATAAAAGCTGCAGGGGCATTTGTTAATCCAAAAGGCATCACTAGGAACTCATAGTGACCATAGCGAGTCCGAAAGGCTGTCTTATGCACATCCGACTCCTTAATTTTCAACTGATGATAGCCTGACCGTAGGTCTATTTTGGAAAACACCTGTGCACCCCTGAGCTGATCAAACAGATCATCAATTCGAGGTAGTGGATACTTATTCTTAACGGTAGCTTGATTCAACATCCGATAATCTATACAAAACCGGAGACTACCATCCTTCTTCCGAACAAATAGTACTGGAGCTCCCCACGGTGACACACTGGGACGTATAAATCCCTTATCTAATAACTCTTGGAGCTGCTTCTTGAGCTCATCTAACTCTGTCAGTGTCATCCGATATGGGGGTCTAGAAATCGGCTCCGTACCGGGTATGAACTCGATCCTAAACTCCGTCTCTCGATCTAGTGGTAACCCTGGTAAATCCTCTGGAAATACATCCGTGAAGTCCTTAACTACAGGAATCTCTTGGATCTTTGGATGCTTCCTCTCAACATCCTCCACACTAGCAATATATCCTTCATAAACATTCATACACAACCACAATTTCAGTACACATATCATCTCATAACATAAATTCACATACTTTTTATTAATTTACAATAACTTTACAATGTACTTTTCGGGATGAGAGAAGGCAATAAACTTAGTATTACAATCCAAACTAACATGGTTTGCAGCTAACCAATCCATTCCTAAAATGATATCAAAATCATATATATCCAACAAAATTAGGTTAGCTGTCATAACCTTCTCTCCTATAGTCAATTTACAATTTCTATATATAATATCCTTCCTCTGGAATTCATTAAAAGGAGTTTTCACTTGCAAAATATACTTTAACAACTCCGGCTCTACTGGGGTCCTGTTAGCATATGCAGGCGATAAGAATGAATGGGTAGAACCCGGATCAATTAAGGCAATTACGGGGATATCAAAAAGATAAACCTTACCTTTAATCACATCGATAGAGGCGTCGGCAGTTTCCTGATCTAATGCATACACCCGACCCTGAGTCATAACCTTCTTACCCTTCTCTGCGGCTGTCGCCCGCCTAGGCTGTGAGGGTGTTGCTTTCTCTGGCTCACTTTGAGCTGTCGGGGCTGCTATCTAAGGTGCTGCAGGAGGCCTAGTAGAAGCAGTTGACTCTCTTAGCATTGGGCAATTCTTGATAAAATGCCCCGTCTGTCCACATCTAAAACATACCCCAGACATTAAAGGACAAGGGCGCGATCCATGCGACCTTCCACAATGTCTACATAAGGGCGCAACACTTCCCTGAGTAGTGGTGGGGCCACTAGCAGGAGTAGAAACTGCTGGTCTATCAAATCTGCCCTTTGAAATTTGTATGCCCGTAGATTTAGTCTTCTTAGACTGCTCTCTACTCGGTCTGTCCTCCATGAACCTCTTAATCTTTCCTTTTGCTTTACCCTTACTCTTACTACTGAAATCGAGCTAGAACTGCTCATAATCTCTCTCACATAGCTGAGCCCGTTGAACTATCTCATCATAAGTCTGTATAACAAATAGGGCTAGCTTTACTCTGATAGATGGCCTCAAACCAGCTCTAAACCTCGAAATCTTATACTGAGTATTCTCACTAGTCTGTGGATCAAAACGGCTCAATGTAGTAAATTCGGCCTCATACTCGTCCACTGACATGCTACCCTGAACTAAACCCATGAATTCCTGCTGTAATTTTTCCTGAGCAGTGTCAGGGATATACTGCCTTCTAAAAGCTTCCACAAAAATATCCCAAGACAGATCCTGATGCTGAGCAAATAATACTGTCTGGGTGGCCTTCCACCAATGCCTTGCATCATCCGCCAACTGGAACACTGCTAAGCCTACTTTTTCTGTCTCGAAACATCTCATAATCTGAAGTAATCTATCGATCTCAATCACCCACTGCTCTGCCACTAATGGATCCCTAGTACCTTTAAACTTAGGTGGATCCAACTTCTTAAAGGATTTCACCAATGCCACATTACAATAAGACTCCGCATTTCGTGGCTGCTGAATCAGTGGCTGTGGTGGAGCTACCGGTGGCTGAGGTGCTGGTGCTGGAATAGGCTCAAGCTCAGGCACAACTGGTGCCTCTACTGGGGCTGCAGGAGCTGTAGCTCTCTCCCTTTCTACCCTATCAGCGGCTCTATCCGCCTGGTACATAGCCATAAAATCTGCTATTAACCTCTCCACCTGAGTTACACGATTATCAATGCTCTCTAGCTGTATAGGACGTGGAGGTCTTGGGGCAGGTTTCGGTGTCTGTGGTTCCGGGGTCTGTGCCGCCCTACCTCGGCCTATACCTGTCACTGAACGCATTCTCCTTCTTCCACTCATATTTGTACCACAGAAATCATTTATCACTTACCGTTAACATATCAATTATATATTCAGACTGTACAGTACTATAGGGAATGTATACTGTTTATTTTAAGCATCACCTGACATCCGACCAACCCTGCTCTGATACCATAAAATCTGTAACATCCCAAAGTTTCTGTATAACATGATACTTACTCATAACTTACCGGTTGGACTGTCTGTGATGCTTAACAACTTCTACTACATTCTTATGTAAATATGAATTATTAAAGTCTCTTCCTTAAGATGTATCTACATTCTCATCTATTTAAAGTAGTACTGTACAACTTTGTTGAATATATAAAAGAGTCTAACATACCTTCGATAGCAAATCTCAAAAAGGTAAGTCTCTTAGCCCCAAATCAGTTATCTGTGGAGTGGAAAAATAAGGAGTGAGTGACAATGTGCTCAGTAAGGAAGGTGTATGCTGCTTTATAAAAATAAAAGCTATATTCTCAAAACTATTTAATTATCCTAACGATCAAACTCATTAGGAAATAATAAATACAGTAACATTAAATAGGATTTACCAGATCCCTTCATAAATCGTTTAATTGAGACTAGGCAACAATTTAAATCATGCAAAGAACACAAGTCATCCGCTTTTGGGGTGCACCCGTAGGCCATCGCCCCTCACGGCTATCTCATCTAGATGTATGGCCATAATCTGTAGGTGGTCCTCGGGTCCACTTGCCAAGTGACCTCGAGACCGCTGAAGACTTGGCAGGTCCATCAGCCCTGTGACGCCCTAGGGTGCACTCGTTGGTCTATTTGACCCGAGCCATCGCCCTAGATGGGTCACGCAAAGTATATAAATGATAATGCATGAATTCATGGCCTAATGTCTCAAAATCAAGTTATCTTATATATCATTTTCATAAAATGATTTGATTTCCAAAAAGGGCTTATACAACCATAAAACAGCCCGTAACTTCAACATTTTCCGTGTGAGAAGCTACGGTTTAGATTGGCTCGCCCATGGCTAGTTCGCCCATGGTAAGCTTGCCAAAACTCAACTCGCAGAATGGTCAACTCGCCCAATGGTCAGCTCGCCCAATGGTCAACTCGCTCCAAAAAGATTTCATATTTTTATTTTTTGAAATATTTAAAATAATTCATTTTTTTTTCGTTTAGGAAATTACACTTTAAAACCGTTTGCCAGGGTCAGCTCGCCCTTCACGGCTCGCCCCCGACTAACTCGATAAGACGGCGAATTAGTAATCACCCGCCACTTAGCTTTTCAAAACAAAGTATGGCTGGCTAATAACAGTTCGCCCGCCTTATATTTAAAACAAGGGTCGCCCGCCCAAACACATTAAAAAGGGTTCGCCCGTCTATGGCTTACCCGGATTTCTCCTTAAAACAAGGGCACCCGCCCAGTTCCCACAAAAGAGAGCTTGCCATTTGGCTCGCCCGAACAAAGTTACTCGCCCGCTCTAATCAGGTCGCCCAACAAAACAACATATGGCGGTTTGTAGCTCGCCCGAGATCAAACATTTTATCAACCATTGCATGTCAGAAAATAAAACAATTTCTTATATTTTCTTAACATTTTTACTCCACAGGACATGCATTTGCATCACATACTACTTCCTTACCTCGTCTGATGCAGCCTTGCTTCTCGCTCGCCGTATCAATCTCACTTCCCGGCTGCAAAGTAAAATATTAATTCCATTAATATTTTCTTTTCTAATAACTTTCTAAAACTTGTTTCAACTATTTTGGCGAAATAACCGCTCGCCCAACTGAGCTCGCCCTTCATTAGCGGCTTATTCATGGGAGTTCGCCCAACGTGGGAGCTCAACTCGCCATGCTCATCAATTCAGTTCGCCAGCCGTGGCCTTTCGTTCATAAATGGGCTCTCCCATGAATTGAATAACGTTTGGCGACGTCTTTATCTCCTTCTTGCATCATTGGCAATCTTCAACATTTCACATTGGTGATCACTGTTATCGCCATTCTTGCCTTTTGGCGATCATGGATTCTCGCCCGCCCGAACAGTCATTCTGACTATCCCACAAAACTGGCGAACTCACATAACAATTTCTCAAACTCGCCCTATCCTTTGGGCGAGTAGTCACCCATTTTGACTAGCAACTTCCTACTCGCCCATCGTGTTTCCTTACTCATTCTTAGTTATTTTTCCATCTAGTTTTCTTATATATTCAACAATATTCAACTACAACCAGGCTATATCTATGATTAAATATCAAGAGAACTGCAAAACTATGAAACTCACCTTTACCAAGTTACTCCTCCAACAACAGAATGCTTTCTTATC
This sequence comes from Heritiera fomes, assembly GCA_032173925.1. NCBI lineage: Eukaryota > Viridiplantae > Streptophyta > Magnoliopsida > Malvales > Malvaceae > Heritiera > Heritiera fomes. Next base: position 16,660,948 of record JAPDPM010000001.1, on the reverse strand, counting down.
TCTCTTAGCTTTAGTTTGCTTGTTCCTTAGCTCTTCAACATTGGAGGAAAGGTTTGGCTAACTAATAAGGAAGTTTTCATGGCTTACATCTAAGAAAAACTGAAGAACTAAAGTTGAACTTCTAGTGGAACGGAATGGGCGAGAAGGATTCTGGAGAGGATGGAGTTCATTTCAATCCATTTCTTCTCTTGAAGCCTCTTTATATAGGCATGTTAGTCCAACCAGGACTCACCATCTGCTCCTTATCCCTTCCTTCATCATTACCTCGTCTGGTAGTGCATTAATTCATGAAGAAAATTGCACCATAAGATCGTCTGAACGGCATTAAAACGGGTAGAAAATGTGCAGCAAAAGACGTCAATAGCTCATTTCTTTCCTGCATGTTATTGACTAAATTTTCTTTCTAGCCCACGCCACTTCCTGCCATCATTCTTGACTTTTCTATTTCCTTTTCCTCTCTTTTCCACGCCATGTCTCTTCCAGCCAACGGTTATTGGCTATCAACCCATTCTTTTCCTTGTTTTGTCCTCTAGTCATTAATCCTTCATTTAATGCTTTCATACTTTGCATTAATTTCATGGAGAATGTTGTAGTAAAATAAATCAATTAGAACTCTTTTCTTCCCGCACGTTATTGACTTTGTTTGTCATGCTTTCCCACAAAATTTCACTTTTATTTAACTTTTAATTTTTTTTTCTCAATCCGTCTGGGTGATTAGGAGCCCTCGCCAACTTGGGCGGACTGGACTACTCGCCCTCGCCAGTAACATTGGCGTTCTGTTCGCTAATTATGCTCGCCCATTGGCGAACAGCCTTCCTTGCTCGCCCATTGTCGAGTTGTTCGCGGTCCTCGCCCATACATTATCACACCAACATTCTTCCATGCACATCTCAAGTTAAAGAACTTTTCATCTAAGTGAAAATCAATATGCAATGTTTACTTTATTTACATTACCAAATTTTATGAAATTTGGATTTACAGTAGTATAAAATCAGATTTTACACCTTATTAGAAGAGAGAAAATGGAAGAAACAGAGTCATGAGTAATTCTAATGGATTAATCTATTATCAGTACATGAAGGTCTTTATACTAGTTGTAGTAACTGACTCATTAACTACCTCATTAACTGAACAACTATACAACAAAAAAGCAACTAACATCATATGTTTAATAATGCCCCTCAAAATGGAGAGTATATGTTGTGAACTCCCATCTTGGAAAAAAGAGAATTAAACTGAGAAGGGAAAAGAGGCTAGGTGAGAATATCTACAAACTGATTCTGTGAAGCAACATGAAGTGGTTTGAGCTGGCCATTGGAAATCTTCTCACGAATGAAATGGCAATCGATTTCTATGTGTTTTGTATGCTCATGAAAAACAGGGTTGGATGCAATATGGAAAGCTCCCATATTGTCATAGAAGAGAAGAGCTGGTTTGGAATGTTGCACAAGTCCTTAAGTAAAGACAAGAGCCAAAGGATCTCACAAGTGGCAGTGGCCATTGAACGATACTCAACCTCAGCTGAAGACCTTGAGATGGTATGTTGCTTCTTAGATTTCCAAGAGACAAGAGATTCACCAATGTATATGCAGCAACCAGTGATTGACTTCCTATTATCTGGATATGAAGCCCAATCAGAATCTACAAATGCCTTGAGCTAAAGTTCTGAGGTAGATGAAAATAGTAGGCTTTAGCCTATAATGGTCTTTATATACTCCAAAATTCGATGTGCAGCATAGAGATGAGGAAGCCTTAGTTTTGCAAGAAATTGACTCAGCCTATTAACAGAGTATGATAAATCTGCCATGGTGATAGTGAGATACAACAGTCTACCAATGAGCGCCCTATATTGAGTTAGATCATCAAGGAGATCACCTTCATCTTGGGAGAGTTTGATATTAGGGTCCATTGGAGTCTTTCTAGTCTTGCATCCAGTGTACCCTGTGTCCGAAAGTAGCTGTAATGCATATTGTCTTTAACAAAAGTAAATACCTTTGTTGGATCTGGCAACCTTTTAACCCAAAAAATATTTTAACTCCCCAAGGTCTTTCAGTTTGAATAAGCTGTTAAGGAAATGTTTCAAATCATCCACTGCCTTTTGATTATTTGAAGCTATCACAATGTCATCGACATAGACCAAAAGGGCAAGAAAGAAACTATCACCAAATTTCGTAAAGAGAGAGCTATCAGCAGAAGATTAGAGAAAATCAATTTCCAACAGGGCAGTAGAGAACCTAGAAAACCATTGTCTTAACGCTTACTTCAAACCATATACTGATTTGTGAAGTTTGCAAACAAGATTGATTGGCAAAGGCTCCCCTTCAGAATGATAACCAGGTGGTAGGCTCATGTACAGTTTTTCCATCAAGTCACCATGAAGAAATGCATTATTTACATCCAATTGAGTAAGTGACCAGCCATGGAAAGTAAATAGGGCAAGAACTTTAACACTAGTCAGTTTTGCGACTGGAGAGAAGGTGTCTACATAGTCAATACCTTCTTATTGAGTGTATCCTTTTGCTACCAAAACTTGCCTTGTATCGTTCTAATGAGCCATCAGCCTTATACTTTACCTTATACACCCATCTACATCCAGCTGAGTGTTTTCCAGGAGGTAAAGAAACAACAGACCAAGTACCATTTTGCTTAAAAGCTTGTAACTCCTCCTGCATTGCACACTTCCACTATGGTATGCTAGCAGATTGCTTGTATGTAGTAGGCTTAAATGTGAGGAAATAGAATGAACAAAAAACTTATGAGAAGGAGAGGGCCTATCATATGACAAAACATTACAAAGGGGATGGAAAATAGAACAATGCTCAGAAAGTTTATTATAACAGTGGTAATCTTGAAGATAGGAAGGTGTTTTGAGAGTTCGAGTGGGACGAAAAGATGATGAAATAAGATTAGTAGTAGAAGAATGTGTGGGATTTGGATTGTGAGATAAATCTGAAATATGGATTTGATCATTGTGTTTAAAGGATGGATTTAAAAAAGCTGGATCTATAGGAGGATGAGAAAGTATGACACGATTAGAAAAAATAGAAGCAGACTCATTTAAAGGTTGAGAAGAGAAAGGAAAAATGCTTTCATGAAACTAAACATCTCTAGAAACGAATATGACATTGGTAGATAAATCAAGAAGTTTATAGCCCTTATATCTTGGAGGATAATCAATGAAAACAGCAAGTACTGCTCTAGGAGAGAATTTATTTCGATTCCTTTCTAGAGTAGAACCATTGCACAAACATCCAAAGTCCTTTAAATGAGAATGAGAAGGTTTCTTGTTCCATAGCAGTTTAAAAGGAGTAATGTTTGATGTAACAGGAGAAGGAATCCTATTGATAAGATAGACTGATGTTGAAATACATTCATTCCAATATGTTAATGGAATATGGGATTGAAAAAGCAAAGATCTAGCAACATTAAGGATATGTTGTTGTTTGCGTTCAACAACTGAGTTTTGTTGAGGTCCATCAACAAATAAATGATAAGAAATGATTCCTTCGTTTTTTTAAAAAATCAGTAAAAGCAAACTCTGGTGCATTATTAGATCTTACAGACTTGATTGATTTGCCAAATTGAGTATGCACATAAGTGTAAAATTTTGGAAAAATGCTGTTCAGATTTATTTTTAAGAAAATATATCCAAGTGTATCTTGTACAATCATCAACTAAGGTAAGAAAATATCTATAGCCTTCGACTGTTACAACAGAAAAAGGTTCCCATATGTCACAATGAATCAAGTCAAAAGTAGAAGAAGATAAAGTATGTGTAGAGGTAAAAGGAAGACGTTTTTGTTTTGCTAGATGACATCTGGAACAATGTGAAGGAAATTCAGAAATGTTATTGATATGTAATTCACTTTGCAATTGTTGTATCTTGGTGTAAGATGGATGGCCTAAACGAAAATGCCAAAGCTCATTTGCAGATAGTGTGGTATTACAAACAGATGACAAAGTAGATGCTGAAACTGGCTTTGATAAATCCAAAACATACAAGTTTCTAAATCGATTACCCATCCCAATCATCGTTCCTTGAAAATGATCCTGAATTACATGAGTTGGAAACAAAATTAAAAGAAAAGTTGTGTATTTGAGTAAGTGCACTAATGGAAAGAAGATTGAAATGAAAGGGCGGAACATATAAGACATTGTCAAGAACTAACTCATCAAGTAATTGAACAGAACCTATCCTTGCTATTGGAACAAGTTGGCCATTTGGAAGTGTGACAAAAGAATTTTGCATTAGTGTGGATTGTTTAAACAGTGATAGAAAACAACATACATGGTATGTTGCACCTGTGTCTAAGACCTAAGATGATTAAGAAAAAGAAAAAGAGAATATGGCAAGAAGAAGAGTAGGAGAAACTATACCAATAAAATTGGGGATAAAAACATTTTGAGTCTAATAAGGAGATTGAGACGTAATAGTAGATTCTTGAAGTTGAGAGTTAAGAAGTGCAAGAAGTTGCTGGCATTGAGCAGTAGTAAGTGTTTCTGTAGTAAAAGAAACAGATTCTAAACCTTTTGGTACATGGAGAGAAGTTTGATTAACTTGCACTTTGGCAGAAGGCTAGGAATACTGTCTTTTTAATTTGTACCCTCGTGGATAGCCATGTAACTGATAACAGCGATCAATAATATGACTTGTAGTCTTGCAATGAGTACAAAATGGCCGATCTCTCTTAATCTTGTTGGCATGCACAGATGCATTAACAGAGGATTCTGATGAAAATGATTGTATCAAGAAATAGTCAAGGGTTGGGAAAGAACCATGAGCTATGCTGTGTTGTCTCTCTTTTTGAAGAACAAGGGAGAAAACTTCGAAGATAGAGAGCAACAGATCCATCATGAGAATTTGGGCACGAGTTTGAGAATATGAATTAGTAAGTCCCATAAGAAATTGCATTACATATTCTTGCTATTGAAAATCTATCCATGGTTGCATCCCACCATAATGGCAAACAGAAATGGGTTGAAAATCCTTAAGTTCATCCTAATAGATCTTTAACCAAGTGTAGTATCCATTGATGTCAAGTGATCCCAGTTGAAGAGTAGCAAAGTGTTTCTTGATTTGAAAGACTCGAGGGCCATTGCTTTGGCGAAAACAATTTTTAAGATCAATCCATCTCTCACAAGCAGTAAAGAAATATAGAAGGCTATTTTGCAATATCTCTTGCTACAGAATTCAAGATCCAAGAAATAACCATGCTATTGCATCTGTTTCAAGAACTGAAAAGTAAATCATTTGAAGCTAGTTGAAGGATGCTGCCATAACAAACCAATCTTGTTCTTGGCTGTTAAAGCCATGATCATAGCACGGTTCCATGGATTCTAATTGGATCCCGTAAGAGGATGAGTAACAAGAACCAAACCAGGATGATCACTATTATGAAGGTAAAAAGGGCTGCTAGAATCTTTAATGGGATTTGAGTTGCCTATAACAACTTGAGGTGGAGCATGATTACCTCTAGCCATGGTAGAAAAAGATCAAAGTGTTGCAATGGAAAAATCTTCTTATATCATATTAGAAGAGAGAAAATGGAAGAAATAGAGTATTGAGTAATTGTATTGAATTAATCTATTATCAGTACATGAAGGTCTTTATACTAGTTGTAGTAACTGACTCTTTAACTACCTTATTAACTGTACAACCATACAACAAAAAAGTAACTAACATCATATGTTTAATATTAGAATAGAGAAAATGGAAGAAACAAAGCACTGAGTAATTGTATTGAATTAATTTGTTATCAGTACATAAAGGTCTTTATACTAGTTGTAGTAATTGACTCATTAACTACCTCATTAACTGTACAACTATACAACAGAAAAGTAACTAACATCATATGTTTAATAAACCTCATCTAATAAGACTTGTTCCTCTCTTCATGGCCTGTTGAAGCTGGAATTTTGAGGGTTCAAACCAAGTGTTGAATAGTAATTTTGGTTGCTGTAATTTCGGTTTGCTTCGGTAAGAAAAAAAGGTGTTGTTTTCTCTTAATTTTATCATGATTTTGGTGTTGTTTTAAGTATGAATGATGTAGCTATAGCCTTGTGTTAGCTTTAAATTGACAAGTATTTTGAAAATGACAAAACTCAAGTAAACTTAAAAATGATTTTTATACAAGTAAATTTGCTTTGAATGAACTCAATGATTGAAACTATTTTAACAAAGTCATGGAGTATGATTTTAACTGAAAAAGTCAGTATATACTCTTAAGAAAAGTGCTAGAAGTTTTTGAACTGACTTAGAATCACAAAAAACCATAAACTATCTCAAATTGCAGTTAAAGACGTGCAGGAAGGAATTCTGGTTAAAAAGGGATCGATCCCTACTGTAGAGGGATCGATCCCCTCCTGGCAGTAAGTTGGATGAGCAACCTGGAAGAAGTTGAAGGCTCACGCAATAAAAGGGATCGATCCCTCTGGGAAAGGGATCGATCCCTTTGCCCGAGACCTGACAATAACGGCTAGTTTTTGAGGGTTTCAACGGGAAGAAATGCATTAAATGCTTCACCAACTGTTCCATTCGTTTGGTGGGTTATAAATAGAGGCATTTATGAAGATTGAAGCAAGAACAAGCATTCAAAAGTATTCAAGCTTCAAGAGAGAAATTCAAATCTGAAAGTGTTCATTGTATTACTCTATTTTGTGAGATTCATTTGTGTTCTTCACCCATTCACTGAAATTTTTGTTATTCAAGGGGTGAGCTATCCTTGTAAGGTCAGATATTGTAGAGTGTTGGGTTGCAATACAAGGGTAGAGGCTTAGAAGGAGATTTCAAAGTCTCTAAGAAGATTGTAAGAGGTTGTGCCACACCTTCAAGTGGCTTGTAAGGATTCTCAAGGAAGTGGTGAATCAAAACCTTGAAAAAGAGTTCAAGGAGAGAGGACGTAGGCAAGAGATTGGCCGAACCTCTATAACACTTGTGTTTGCTTCTCTTACCCTTACTCTTATTTACTGCATTTATTTCATCACTGTTTATTTTGCTTGAATTGTGCATTAAGAGCTAAGAAAATTAGAAAGACTTAGAAAAACCGATTCACCCCCCCTCTCGGTAGAGCCAACAATTGGTATCAGAGCTTGGGCTCGAGAGTGACTTAGATTAACATCTATCGAGTATAAACGATCACTAATGGCTCAAACTAGTTTGTCTACACCCTTGGTAGGAGAGGGACACTCTACCGTTAGACCTCCACTCTTTAATGGTGAAAACTATGCTTATTGGAAGACTAGAATGATGCTATTTATTCAAGCTAATGATTATGAAGTATGGAGAGTTATCGTTAAAGGTCCCCTTATCCCTATTAAGAAAGTAGATGGGACGGATGTGCCTAAGAAAGAAGATGAATGGGATACTAATGATATTAGGATGGCACAACTTAATGCTAAAGCAATGCACACACTCTTTTGTGCATTAGGACCAAATGAGTATAATCGAGTGTCACAATGTGAGAATGCTAAACAAGTGTGGGATAAACTAGCTATCACACATGAGGGAACCACACAAGTAAAAGAAACCAAAGTAGGCATGCTCACACAAGACTATGAATTATTTAAAATGAAAAATGATGAGTCAATTAGTGACATGTTTACTAGGTTTACGGACATAATAAATGGTCTTAAAGCTTTAGGGAAGACATACTCTAATATGGAGATGGTGAAAAAGGTTCTCAATAGCTTACCCAAATCATGGGAAGCTAAAGTCACTGCTATTGAGGAATCCAAGGACCCTCATACTCTCTCATTAGATGAACTTATGGGATCCTTGCTCACTTATGAGATGAAAATTAAGAGAAATCAAGATCCTCCTAAGAAAGTTGGAGTAGCTTTAAAATCCACCACTATTGAGGAATCAAAAGATCATAATGAGAGTGGTGATGATGAGGACTTAGAAATGGCTATGTTTGCTAAGAGGTTTAATAAATTCATGAGAATGAGAACTAGTGGTAACTCTAGGAGACCCCCTAGGAGAGACTTTAATAGAGGAGAAACTAGTAGGAAAGAAAAGGACCAAGTTATATGTTATGAATGCAAAAAACCTGGCCATATTAAATTTGATTGTCCTTTGTATAGGAAGCAAAATGAAAAGAAACAAAAGAAGAAAGCAATGGTGGCTACTTGGAGTGATAATGACTCCTCCGATGATGAGAATGTGGAAGATGAAGTAGCTAACCTTTGTTTCATGGCTTTTGAAGATGAGAAGGTAACTTCTAACTTGCTAGATACTCATGAATACACTTTTGATGAATTGCAAGATGCATTTGATGAGTTAGCCAATGAATTTGAATGCATGAATTTGAGATATAAGAAAATGATTTCTAAATTGAAAAAGGAGAATGAAATGCTTGTAAATGTTAAATTAGAATGTGAAAAGAAATTAGAGAATGCAAATCTAGAAATTGTAGAATTAAATAGAAAGAACACTAATTTGCAAAACTCCTTTTCTAGATTTTACATGGGTCAACAAAAACTTGATCAAATGCTAGAGACTCAAAGAGCATTCTTTGATAGAGAAGGATTAGGCTACAATGCATCTAACAAAGAAACTCATCTTAAAAATTTCCTAGTTAAAGATAGAAAATTTGTTTTGTGTACATTGTGTAATAAACTAGGACACTCTTCACAAGCATGCACATCTAGGAAGACTATGATTAGAGGAAAAATGGTTGTCAAGATTTGGGTGCCTAAACATGTTTTAAATTCAAGTGATGAGTCCTTAAAGATGAAATGGATCCCTAAAGGATCAAAAATTATTAGTACTAACTCTCAAGGACCCAAGAAAATTTGGGTACCTAAGATAAAAGCTTGATGTGCTTGTAGGAGGAAGAGTATTGCTACAAGGCCAAGTCCAAGGAGCATTGGTACCTTGATAGTGGATGCTCAAGACACATGACGGGTGACAAAAGTCAATTCAAGTTCCTAAAGCATAAAAGTGGTGGAGAAGTCACATTTGGAGACAACTCCAAGGGACAAATTGAAGGAATTGGCTCCATTGGTAACTCTTCCTCAACTATTGAAAATGTTTTGTATGTTAGAGGCTTGAAACATAACTTGCTTAGTATTAGTCAATTGTGTGATAAGGGATTTAAAGTTATGTTTGATGATTTGTGTTGCAATGTTGTTAATGCTAAATCTAATCAAATTGTGTTTATTGGACATAGACAAGAAAATATTTATGTTGTGAATTTAAATGAACTTAATAGCAAAAATGTATGCTTTATGGCTACTAGAGAAGATGAACCTTGGTTATGGCATAGAAGACTAGGCCATGCTAGCATGCATGTTTTGTCTAAGTTAGCCAAAAGAGACTTAGTAGTAGGATTGCCTAAGCTTCAATTTGAAAATGACAAAGTTTGTGAGGCATGTGTAAGAGGAAAACACAAAAGAATTTCATTTAAACCTAAGAAGTGTGTCACTACCTCTAGATCACTTCAACTTCTTCATTTAGATCTTTTTGGACCAACTAGGACAACTAGTTTAGGAGGTAAACACTATGGATTTGTGATAGTTGATGATTACACTAGGTTTACTTGGGTGTTCTTTTTAAGTGTGAAAAATGAAGCCTTAGAAAAATTCATTGTTTTCTCAAAACTTGTTCAAAATGAAAAAGGTTACTCTATTTCTAGTATTAGGAGTGACCATGGAAAAGAATTTGAAAATATTGGTTTTGATATATTTTGCAATGAAAATGGTATTAGCCACAATTTTTCAGCTCCTAGAACTCCTCAACAAAATGGGGTAGTTGAAAGGAGAAATAGAACCTTAGAAGAAATGGCTAGAACCATGCTTTGTGAAAATAACTTACCTAAATATTTTTGGGCTGAAGCAATAAATACTTCTTGCTATGTCATAAATAGAGCTATGGTAAGGCCTACTTTAAAGAAAACTCCATATGAGCTTTACAAAGGAAAAAGACCTAACATAAGTTATTTTCACCCATTTAGATGTAAATGTTTTGTTTTAAACAATGGTAAAGATAACCTAGGAAAATTTGATGCTAAAAGTGATGAAGGTATTTTTCTTGGTTATTCTTTAAATTCTAAGGCTTATAGAGTTTTCAATAAAAGAACACTTGTTGTAGAAGAGTCAATACATGTAATCTTTGATGAATCAAATATTTCTAGTAGAACCAATCTTGATGATGAAGTAGAGATTTTTGATGAACCTATAGTTGACCCTTCTCAAGATAAGGATGTTAGGGAACAATTAGAAGATCTTACTATTAACAAAGATGAGGAATCCATGGAACAAGACATAATTGAGAAGGAATCTAGGTGTCCTAGAGAACTTGGATATGTGAAAGATAACGATATTGTTGGAGATCCTACCATTGGAGTTAGGACTAGGTCAACCTATAGAAACATATGTCAACATGTAGCTTTTGTGTCACAATTAGAGCCAAAGAAAGTGGATGAGGCTTTGAATGATGAAAATTGGATTATGGCCATGCAAGAAGAATTAAATCAATTTGAAAGAAGCAAAGTGTGGACATTAGTAGAAAGACCTAAAGATTATCCCATCATTGGAACCAAATGGATATTCAAGAATAAGATGGATGAAAATAGCATTATTGTTAGAAATAAGGCTAGGTTAGTGGCTCAAGGCTATAGACAAGAAGAAGGGATTGACTATGATGAAACCTATGCTCCGGTAGCTAGATTAGAAGCCATTAGGATGCTACTTGCATTTGCATGTTATAAGGATTTTAAGTTATATCAAATGGATGTAAAAAGTGCTTTTCTAAATGGTTATATAAATGAAGAGGTTTATGTTGAGCAACCTCCCGATTTTGAAAATCCAAAATTTCCTAACCATGTGTTCAAGCTTTCAAAAGCCTTATACGGATTAAAACAAGCTCCTAGAGCTTGGTATGAAAGACTTTCAAAGTTTTTAATCGAAAAGGGTTTTACAAGAGGAAAGGTAGACACAACTTTGTTTATACAATCTAAGGGTCATGACTTATTGGTAGTTCAAATTTATGTAGATGATATCATTTTTGGTTCTACAAATGAGTCATTGTGCAAAAATTTTTCAAAGCTAATGCAAGGTGAATTTGAAATGAGTATGATGGGAGAGTTAACCTTCTTTCTAGGACTTCAAGTTAAACAATGTAAAGAAGGTATTTTCATAAATCAAGCTAAGTACACTAAAGATTTGCTCAAAAGATTTGGAATGGATGAATCTAAACCTTTCTCTACACCTATGAGCACAAATATTAAGCTTGATAAGGATGAAGGAGGAAAATGTGTAGACACTAAACTATATAGGTCTATGATTGGCTCATTGCTATATTTAACTGCTAGTAGACCCGATATAATGTTTAGTGTATGCTTGTGTGCTAGATTTCAGTCATCTCCTCGAGAATCACACCTACAAGCAGTAAAAAGAATCCTTAGATACCTCAAAGACACTTCTTCCTTAGGACTTTGGTATCCTAAAGATTCTACACTTGACCTCCATGCCTATTCCGATGCGGATTTTGGTGGATGCAAAGTGGATAGGAAAAGCACATCGGGAACATGCCAATTCTTAGGAAGTAGGCTCATTTCATGGTTTTCTAAGAAACAAAATAGCGTAGCTCAATCCACAACCGAGGCTGAATATATAGCTTCCGGCAGTTGCTGTGCTCAAGTGTTATGGATTAAGCAACAAATGAGAGACTATGGAATAGAAATGAACCAAGTTCCCATTAGGTGTGACAACACTAGTGCCATCAATCTTACAAAAAATCCCATCCAACACTCTAGAACCAAGCACATTGAGATTAGACATCATTTTATACGAGATCATGTGCAAAAAGGAGACATAATTCTAGAGTATGTAGACACCTTGCACCAATTAGCTGATATTTTCACAAAGCCCTTGGACAAAGAGAGATTTTGCACTCTTAGAGGTGAATTAGGCATAATGACTGCTCCTTGAAGTAATTTGATGTTGCATGCATATGTTAAGTTGGTTTGGGATAATTGCAAGACAGCAATTTGAAGAATGTAATTCCCACTTGCAATTCATGACCTTAACTTGCTGAGTTACTGTTCATGATCATGATAAACTGTTGAGTGTTATGTGTTTTGATCAAGATAAACTTCTTTCATTTGCCAAAACACATTTCTAATGTTAAAATACAATCACAGCCATGTCCACCTTTTGGTCTTGCAAACTTATGCAATTTTCTGCACTTTGCTGCAATTTTCTGCAATTTTTCTGCAGTTTTCAATCTCACTTCCTGCATTTTAAGTGAAAACCATCAACTTTTGATTTTAAGATGGTAAAAATGCATGAGTTCTATTGTTTTCAAATCATTTTTATGCATCATAAATGAGGCAAGTGACTAAGGAGACAATTCCTCTCGAATAGGATTGCTTTCCCAGTCAGTTGGCCAAAATTCTGGGTGATGGGAGCAATCTGACTAAAAAGGGATCGATCCCTCTACAGTAGGGGATCGATCCCCTCGTGATAGAATGTGCTTCCAGCTTTCTCTAAACCGTCGGCCTCCCCTCACATATCACACTATTCCTCTTCCTCTTTCATTCCAAACGCCATTCCCCATTTTTCTCTCATCCCAAACTTCTCAATCTCACTCATTTCTACACCAAATCACTTCATTCTTTCACCAATCTTCCTCATTTCCTTCTCTCTTTCATTTCCCCTCCTCATTTCCTGACAAAATCTCTTCTTTTCTTCTCTTCCTTCTTCTTCCACACCATGGTTACTATTCACCCAACATTTCAATTGTAAGTTTTTCTCACATTTTTCATTTCATTCTTCTTGCATTTCTAGTTAATATCATCATGTCTTGACTGCCCATTTGCTTATCTTGCATTAATTTCCTCTCCATCTAGGTTTTCACTTCATTTGGCACTTGTTTTTTTTAGGAATTTTATTTAGTCTCTTTGTAGTTGTTCATCCGAAATTGCTTGTTATACTTGATTCATGCATACTGGGTTGTGGCTCTCTGCTGTTGGTTAAGTCATATCTCTCCCACACACTCATCCATAGTTCCCCAAACTTGTGCACACCACCTGTTCGATAAAAGTTCTCAACGAAATTTTATCTCTTTTTCTTACTCCATATGGCTCCTAAAGTTAAGCACACTGCTCAAAAACGCAAAACCAGTGCTTCCTCCTCTTCCTCCTCCATACCGGCCACCTTCAACCGATGCTTTCGCCATGCAAATGAGAAAACACGATTTCTAGCGAACTTTGCCAATATGCCTATTAAGCATTGGCGTCCAATTGATTTCGATTTCCTCGAATCAATTAACTTCCCTTACTTGGCCAAATTCGCTGCATTTAATTGGATTGACTTTCTCAAAATCAACACTCCGGTTCCACCAAACATCATTCGTGCTTTCTTTTCCAATGCCGAAACCATCACGGATCCAAATAATGAATGTCGTATTGTGGGAATTCGATCCTATGTCATGGGCAAACACATTGAAATCACAACACAATCCCTCTTTCTTACCTTTAGAATTCCAGACGGTGGTAATATCTATGAGAATATCGATGTCTCCTTAGAGTTTCCCATTACCAATAATCGTGCAAGTGACCTTCCTGTCTTCGCACGTCTCCTCCATATTATCATCTCCTGGAATCTCCGCCCTCTTGGCACCCGGTATTCTCACCTTCGCAAACTTGATCGTTTTTGGCTCCATCATATTCATGCACCCGACGGCGAACAACCAAACCTCCTTCACTTTATCCTTCAAGATTGGGTGAAGATAGTCACTGACAAAGTACACACAATTGTCTTCCCTCAACCTCTCGCCTTTTACTTGCTCTCTAAAGGCGTTGACTGTTCATGTGAGGTCGGTGTACTTCCGGATCCCAGTACCACGATCAATCTCGCCACTCTACATAACTTGGGATGGTATCTTCATCAAGTGGGTGACACCTTCGAATGGGTCAAGGGTCATGGTCAACCTGCGTCTCCCGAACATGCTCCGGCGCCAGACGACGAAGAAGGAGCGGATGCAGCCGACGCACCTGCAGCAGCCACATCTTCTGCACCTTCCGGCTCCTCATCAGCCTCTCTTGACCAGATCATGCATATGCTTCAAAACTTTCAGCACGACGTGGGTGCGCGACTTGATCACATCGAGGCCACCCAAGCTGCCTTGTTCGATGAAATTCAGGATGTTCGCATGCAACACGAGGACTTCGTCGAGCAATATCACAAGACCTTTCCAAGGCGTTGATCCTCTTTGTTGTGCCATCTGTCCTGCTTTCCAGATGCTTTGTGTTAATGCCTATGATCATGGCTTTGCTAGTTATACTTTCTAGTTGTTTTCTGTTAATGACTATGTCTCTGACTATGTTAATGACTTTGCTAGCTATGCCTTCTAGTTGTTTTATATGTTAATGACTATGTCATGTTCTGACATTAATTGTGCTTTAGTGACCTTGCGTTGATCCTTCTTTCTTTTTATTTCCTTCCCCATACTAGTGTTTATTTGGTTCTTATTGCTTTAACTTGATTTCTATCACTAACCACTCCTCTCCATTCTTTCTATTCTTTTGCTATGACAAAAAGGGGGAGAAATGATGTGGTAAATATTAAATTAAGGGGGAGCAAATATTGAGGGGGAGTAATATTTTTCAAAAATCAAGTAATCTCAATTGTCAAATAAATAAGCAAATTTAACTTAAGTTTTGTCATATCAAAAAGGGGGAGATTGTTAGCTTTAAATTGACAAGTATTTTGAAAATGACAAAACTCAAGTAAACTTAAAAATGATTTTTATACAAGTAAATTTGCTTTGAATGAACTCAATGATTGAAACTATTTTAACAAAGTCATGGAGTATGATTTCAACTGAAAAAGTCAGTATATACTCTTAAGAAAAGTGCTAGAAGTTTTTGAACTGACTTAGAATCACAAAAAACCATAAACTATCTCAAATTGCAGTTAAAGACGTGCAGGAAGGAATTCTGGTTAAAAAGGGATCGATCCCTACTGTAGAGGGATCGATCCCCTCCTGGCAGTAAGTTGGATGAGCAACCTGGAAGAAGTTGAAGGCTCACGCAATAAAAGGGATCGATCCCTTTGCCCGAGACCTGACAATAACAGCTAGTTTTTGAGGGTTTCAACGGGAAGAAATGCATTAAATGCTTCACCAACTGTTCCATTCGTTTGGTGGGTTATAAATAGAGGCATTTATGAAGATTGAAGCAAGAACAAGCATTCAAAAGTATTCAAGCTTCAAGAGAGAAATTCAAATCTGAAAGTGTTCATTGTATTACTCTATTTTGTGAGATTCATTTGTGTTCTTCACCCATTCACTGAAATTCTTGTTATTCAAGGGGTGAGCTATCCTTGTAAGGTCAGATATTGTAGAGTGTTGGGTTGCAATACAAGGGTAGAGGCTTAGAAGGAGATTTCAAAGTCTCTAAGAAGATTGTAAGAGGTTGTGCCACACCTTCAAGTGGCTTGTAAGGATTCTCAAGGAAGTGGTGAATCAAAACCTTGAAAAAGAGTTCAAGGAGAGAGGACGTAGGCAAGAGATTGGCCGAACCTCTATAACACTTGTGTTTGCTTCTCTTACCCTTACTCTTATTTACTGCATTTATTTCATCACTGTTTATTTTGCTTGAATTGTGCATTAAGAGCTAAGAAAATTAGAAAGACTTAGAAAAACCGATTCACCCCCCCTCTCGGTAGAGCCAACACCTTGAATTTGCATGAAACTAATTGTGAGGAATGATATGGGTTTTGGCTATGGAAGGTTCATGGTGGAACCAACGTGGTTTGGCTGCATTAAGAAGGGGAAAATAGATGTGATGCATAAACAAGTTAGTCGTAGGTGGAATTGAGCAAACAAAGACTTTGGCACTAAGTGTAGTTTCAGCTATACTCAAAGATTGAGGAATATGATGCAATTTTTATGAACAAAAATTATAGAATTATAAAATAATATGAATAAAGTGGAATTTGGGATAAAAATTGAAAGATGAATATTGGCATGATAAGCCTCACGTTGGGAGCATGGCAGTTGGGGAAGATGATGTAATTTTGAGGCATGTAAATTATAGAATTAATGCTTGGTATGAATTAAATGGAAATATGGAATTTAAATTAGAAAATGGATAGTAATTGCATGAAGAGGCTCACGGCATGGATGAAGAGGAGTAGGAATTTTATTGATTTGGCATAATTGATGGTTGTGGGAATTATGGAAATCATGTATAAAGCTAATAGGTGAAGTAAAAAAAATAAAATTAATAAAAATAAATAAATGTTGGGGAATGAAGGGAAGCATTCAGCTAAGCTTCCATTGAAATGCTTCATGCTACTTTTTCTAAGGTTTTATAGTTAAATATAAAGTATAATTACTAAAGAAATTAAAGGGGAAACCGATTGGGGAAATGGACAATAAATTTGGCCATAATTAATTTCTTATCAATTAGTGAAATTTAAATATAAATTTTATTTAAGGAAGAAGGCATGACTATAGTTGATTTAGATATTAAATTTAAATGAATTAATATTATTTTGTAGCTTTAAGATCGAAGGAATAAAGTTACGGGAGTAGTGCAATTGAATATTCATACGGTATTGTAAATAAGGTAAGGAGTTTATATGAAAGTTTTTAGAAAAATACTGTACTTGCATGGGAATTGTAGTTTGGAAAATATTTATAAAAATGTGAATTTTTATGTAAGGGGTTAGGATTACCTTAGTCGTCATACCGATGAATTTTTGTGAAATTTTCCTAATTTCGATTCCAACGTTATCTTAGAAAATTCCTATCTTAATTTACCACTTCAATATGTTTATTAAATTTAAAAAATTAAAATTTTTATGGCAAGTGACTTGTTTCCTAATATTATTTTCAATTATCTTAGAATATATAATTTGTTTTATGAACCCCTATTTCTAACGAGTATCTATTTAAATGATTATAAATTGATTGGGAATAATTTAATTAAATAATTGTATTATTTATTGATTTTACCAATTATTGAATTTAAATTGATTTTGAGATTGTTGCTATGTGATGACCATGCATTTACCGATGCCGAATTATATGTTATTAACTGTGAGACATTAGGGCAAGTCTATAGTCTCACAATTGTCATATGCCTAATGTACGCTGTGGACCGTTAAGCAATGGCTATTGTTATCGATAAGAACAGCTTAGAAATGGATTCTTGGCTTAATTTAGGTACGCTTGATTCTTTTACCGACTATTGAAACTGTTTATGCATATGTCTCCTGATTGTTGACCGTCTCTACCGATTGATATGATTTACCGACTTACCGATTTATTGTTATTGATTTACTATTTAAAGTAGAGGTGGCAAATGGGCAGGTCGGATCGGGTTTGGGTTGGATCATTTTGGATCGGATTATTTCGGGTTAAGAAAAAATCGGATCATTTTGGATTCGGATCATTTCGGGTTCGGATAAGGTCGGGTTTGGGTCAAGGAAAAATCGGTCTATTTCGGGTTTGGATCATTTCGGGTTCGGATAAGGTCGGGTTTGGGTCAAGGAAAAATCGGTCTATTTCGGGTTTGGATCATTTCGGGTTCGGATAAGGTTGGGTTTGGGTCGTTGACTTTTTTAGTCAATTCGGGTTGGTCGGATTTGGATTCGGGTCGGTCGGATTTGGATTCGGGTCGATTTGACAGATTTATTGGATTAAGCTTTGGTCATCTTGATGTAATTTATCTGATATAAAAATCAACTGAAACCATATTTCTAAGAACTACAAAACTCATGAATATAAAATTGTCTTCTTACATGACCTATAGTACAATTGGGATTGAAATAATCAAAATATTTAATAATCTGTATGATAGTTTTCTTTATAATATATTTACCAATATTCATAAATTAATTACGTTAATTAATAACTTTTGAATCAAAGTGATTTAATAATCCATACTAAATATTATAAAACAATACTATATATCTCTATTTAATTTAGTTTGATTTTTTATAGAATAATTAGAGACATTAGTGTAGATGATATAGCTTCTGTACTCTATTATAGATTAACCATTAAATAATTATATATTATGTTCAAATGAATGCAATATAAAAGCGAATATTTAAATTAAACTATATTAAAAAAATATATAACACTCATATTATTGAAAAAAATTATATTTTTACTATATTAAAATACTTTGATATTTAATTTTAACATTTAAATATTTATTAATAATATTAAATTTAAGTTTGAATATTTTCAGGTTTGGGTAAATTTGGATTCGAATCAATTTGGATTCGGGTCAATTTGGGTTCGGATCAATTTGGGTTCGGATCAATTCGGGTCGGATCAATTCGGGTTCGGGTTAATCTAAATTCGGATGAATTTGGGTTTCGATAAATTCGGGTTCGGATCCGGTCGGGTTTGGATCAATGTAAATTCGGATCAATTCGGTTTCGGATCAATTCGGATTCGGATCGGGTTGGATTTGGATTGTTGACTTTTTTAGTCAAATCGGATCAGTCGGGTTTGGATTCGGGTTAATCGGACGGATTTTTCGGGTCGAGTCAACTTTTGCCACCTCTAATTTAAAGTGATTATTTTCTTTGAATTACCGAATTACTATTACTTCGATTTATTTGAATGATTGATGAAATTTGTATTATTGGAATATATGTTGTTTTATATGAAATTACTTAGTGGTTTAATTGAGCATTATTTTAATATTAAAATTGTGAATCGTCAATGTTCCCTATAGTTGAATGTGGGACCCAAAACACAACAGGTACTTTAAAATACCTCTTATACTTCACCCGATAATCCCAATCGATTATAGAATTCCTTCATACCAAATTAGATATATTATATGATTTTAAATTGCATATAATAACATAATATCACACTTTTATATATATCTCCTTACTGAGCGTAAACTCACCCCTTAATTTTCATCTCATAATATTTGCAATGATACTTTCCACTCATTGTAGAGAAACACCATTTTGGGTCTTATAGTATCCTCTGAGGCCCGCCACTAACCTGAAGAAGATATATTGTACTTATTTTGTTGTTAATCTCGATGATGAAATTTGAAATAGAAAGTAAATTACCATGTAAATCGAAAAATTTAATATAGATATTTATGTATATGATAAATAGTCCATAAGTATGTTGTATAATTAATATATATACACACAAATGAAATTTTATAAATGGTAATTTATTTACCGACTTTTAGAAATGCTATCGAAATAAATGATCCGTCTAACCAATCCAATCGAGAATAAGAAAAAATTAATTGAATATTTTTACCAAAAATCAGCCTTTACATGTTAACCCGAAATGGAAACCAAATTTTGTTAACAATGCAAATATGGGAGGGAGGCAAACCAAGCAGAAAATTCAACAATCCAACAAGCAAAATTCAATCAACAATTAGCAGCCAAGCCAAAAACTTTGTGACCAAACCACCATCGCGAACCACTACTACCACCCTTGATTCTACCAGCCGTCAACCCTTCGGCACCATCTAGGAACCCAACAAACACGACAACACCCTATCTTTCACCAATGTGACAACTTCTTTAGCGCCACCCAACTCAGCTCTCTCTCGCACAAACTCGAAATCCCGAAGACTCCATCACCCAACTTCAAATCCCCACGCACACAACCCGAAATCACCCTTACCAAACCAGAACCCAAAATCAGACACAAGAAAAACAACACATTTAGCGAAGAAAATACAAATAAAAAGAAATCAGAGAGAACCCAAAGAAGGTTTCGGTTTTGGGTTTTTCTAGATATTTTAGGTATCAAATCAAAGATGTAGCTTGTTTGGGAATAGGAGAAGCGCATATATAAAGGAGGAAGGCATTTGAGAGGCGGAAGGAGCCGTTTGGAGTCGAGAAGCTGCGGGTTTTAGCTTTAGATCTGCTACGATAGAGGTGTTTTCGAAGGAAGACAAGGCTAGAAATGAAAAGAGGGAGCTTAGGAGCTTCGGAAAACAATCCCCTTTTTGGTTTCTGTAATCGACCAGCGGTGGCTAGAGGCAATGGACGGCGCTTTGTTGGAAAAAGGAGAAGGCCGGCCTAAAGAGAAGGAAGAAAGAAATATATGGGAAGGAAAAAAAAAAAAAGCAAGAACGAGAGAGAGAGAAATAGAAAAAAAGCGAAAGGAAAAGAGTTAATGGTTGTGGGTCCCACTATTGACCAAGATGACTAGATGATGAGAAGTGAAATGGGCAGGAGAGTAAGCGGAAATGAATTGGCTGTGGGCTCCACAAAATAAGATACAAGAAAGAAAAAACCTAGGGAAGATGGGCTTTGATGAATAAATAAAATAGGCTTTGAACACAGGCTTTAGAATTGATGGACTTAGTGGATATTTTAGATGTGAGGAATTTTCATTTGGGCTTTAAACCCAGTGGATTTAATTGTGGGATAAAAAAGAACGAAAAAAAAAAATTGTTATCAAAAAAAAAAAGAACGAAAAAAATAATAAAAAAGGGGCAAATCTTCACTCGGAGCTCGTGTGCCGGATGGAATCATACTTCGACTCAGATTTTGACCGCTTCAACTAGCTCGGAGTTGGTAAAGTTTAATCTTTTTTTTAGTTTATTATTTTATTTTAAGTTTTAACATTTCTAGAGCATGAATAGTCTTATTTTAAATTTGTTATTAAGCAGTTAATTTAATTCTCTTGCATTTTATTTGATAATGGAAATTTAATAAATTTCACGGATAAATAAAATGAATATTTATCCGATGATAGGATTTCTTAGAAGTTACAAGTAGTGATTCTTTGATAATTTTAGGATCATATAAAAATTTTTAAATATTACCATCATATTTGAATATTTAAATAATTTTAGTTCAATGTTAAAATTTCTTATATAGTTGACTTTATGAAACAAATTAATATTTTTTTGAAAAAATAAAAAAATAAAAAAAGTAAACAAATAAAATGAATATTTGTCTGATGATAAGATGTTACGGAAATCACAAATAGAAATTTCTAACTGATCCCTAGATGAGAAAAGTTCACTAAATATTACCAGCATATTGAAATACTTAGTGCGACTTTTCAATAATTTGATTTTTTGTTAAAAATAAAAATAAATAAGGTTTTTATAAAAAATAAAATTTATATGCATCATATATTATTTGTTTGCATTTATTCAATTTAAAAGTAAATGTGAATCTTCTAATAATGAGATGTTACGAAAATCACAATTAGTTATTCCTAACTGATCCCGAGGTGAGAAGAGTTTACTAAATATTACTAGTGTATTGAGATATTTAGTATGATTTTTCAATAATTTAAATTTTTGATAAAAATTAAAATGAATAAGGTTTTTTTTTAAATGAATAATCAAGTGTAAATTTAAATAAATCTATCAGGATGTTATGGATTGTGATTCTTAACTGATCCTAGGTGAAAGAAGTCCACCAAATATTACTAGCATATTGGAGTATTTAGTGCAATTTTTCAATAATTTAAATTTTTGTCAAAAATAAAAATGAATAAGTTTTTTTTTTAAATCAGAATAAAGATAAGTTAATGATAAAGTTCAAATTTAATTAAATATTTGTTCGATGATAAGATGTTATAGAAATCATAAGTAGCGATTCCTAACTGATCTTTAGGTGAGAAGAGTTAACTAAATATAACCAAAGTATTAGAATATTTAGTGAAACTTTTCAATAATGTGAACTTTTATAAAAATAAAAATAAATAAAGTTTTTTTAACAAAAATAAAATTCATATGCATCATAAATTTTCTGCTTGCATCATGTGCATTCATGAATAATAACAAAAATAACATGAGCTTTTTCAATGGTGAGATTTTATAGAAACCCCAAGTAGCGATTCTTAAGAAATCTCTAAGTACTATTATTATTTCAAATGTTATCAAAAATATTAGAATATTTGATTTAATTTTTAATACAAAAGGTTCACATTAGATTTCGAAAAAAATATTAAAATTTAACTTTTTAAAATAAGAAAAAGATGATTTTGACAAATAATAAAATACTTTGAAAAAAAAGGTAGAATAAAATAAGAATTATTTTTAAATATTAAATTAAGATTGTTTTGTTGAAGCTAAAGGATAACACTTGATTAAGATGGTACTGTTTTTAAACGGGTTGCATGAGGTGTTAATCCTTCCTCACGCGTAACTATCCTTTCGAACTTGATTTTTGTTTTCGCATATCAAAAACAAAAAGTGTCTTTTTAATAAAACTTAATTGTTTTTAAAGTTTTGTTGAAAAGATAAAACTTTAGGTGGCCAATTAATTATCGAGCGGTTGAGTTTTCAGATGAAATCGTTACGATAAAGAGTATGGGTTTGATACCTGCATATAGATATGCATAGTATCCGCTCTTTTATACGTATTTTTTACTAAGCATAAGCTCACTTCTTTACTTTCTTTCCAGATTATTTCTAGTAGTTTCTCAGCCTCGATCAAGAGGATTTTCACTTTTGGTATCGCTCAAGCGGATTTTGGATTTTCGTAGAGGTAAACAAATTTACTTTTATATGTTCGGACTTATGTATACAATAATTTTTGTATGTATATTCATACTTAGGAAGTAAATCAAAACAAAGATACTGTTATGAAAATTTGAGATTTTATATGTTGTACATTTTAAATTGAACAGCATAGTTCTTGGGTTAATTGTGCGAATAAATAATTTTAATATAAATTATGAAGTGAGGACACTACAGACAGCTCAACTATGAGTAAGGTATAAGAAATTGTATTGTGAACTGTATATTAGTACATGACATTATCAATCTATTTCCACCAACAATGAAGCAGGCAAAAAGGCTTTATTCTTTCTTTAATAATAAGGGAAACCAAACGGCTCATTATCTGCTTGGCTTCACTGAAATTACAATTAACTTTTGGTTATTAGATAATGGTTGGAAATTACCATTGATGTTTGCCTCAATTTAACTTCTTGAAAGGTTTTTTCATATTTATTGACATGCTTGGTGAATCTAGGCTTCTGGTTATAAGGTTGAGGAAAGATTTATTACAATCAAATGGGTTTTTGATGATGTAGAAACCTATTGCACAAGAATAGTTCTCGAGTCTATTGCAAGTACAACTGACCAGGGTAAAAAGGTAGGGAAAAATCTAAAATCCATTGCTCAATTACTAAATAATGATTGGCTGCAAATGTTTTAATTTAAACATTTGTGGCATCTTCAACTATGCTTCGATTTCATCATATTACAATTACAGTTTGCTAATTGATCAAATTAACACAGGATTGAATACAAAATGGGAGTAAAAACAATATGTCAAAAACTGTATGCAACATTAACGAGAACTCAAAAAATCATTAAAAAAAATCTAAAAAGGAATAATATTGCATTTCCATCACTTTCATCTTAGTTCCTATTAAAGGCAAAATCTTGAAACTCAAAATACCTTTATTTTTTAATAAAGTTTAATAAAACCCTTATTAAGGAAATAAGATGGTAAACTAACTCCATTTGGAAAAAAACTCATGATTTTGGATAATGCCCATATTGATTTTTTTTTTAGATTTTTTTTGGATAAAAAATGCAAAATATATTAAATTTAGCAAATGAAAAGTAATTTAGTCATTACTTTACCTATTCTAATCCAAATCCAATGTTGCTTTGACTGCAGATACATATATGATATATCCCAAATTAAAATGTTGTTTCATCTGCTATTTATTTATTTTTATATTAGAATATTTCTTTCTAAATTATATTTTGGCAAAATAGGGACTGAAATAAGTTGTGGATTTCTTTATGATGTGTTGCTGTATCCCTAAAATGCATCTCATAACATCCTAAAAAGGTATTTACATCAAACATTTTGAAGTGCTTATTGGATTTGTCAAACTACACATCTCATAATTAAGATTTTGTAAGTGCTTGAAAGCAATGTTGCAAGTGTTTTGCTATGTGTTTTCTTAGTGTGTAGTTAAGAAAATACAACACATTTATGCACACTGTTTTACTATATGATGGTTTCAAGTTGGTTGTTTATGCATTTCCATCATTCTCCCTTCATCGTTGGATTTCCTTTGAGTTTGCCCTTTTTGTTCTCTGTCTTTCTTATCTATATTACTTTTGTTTTATGCATATGGCTTTGGTATATTAAGTAGTTCTGCTACATAGGCAGATACACAGGAGAAATATATAAGAATTAAGCATGCATATAACATATAGCCGAATTCTGAATCACAGAGAAAATACAACTTCAGAAACTAACTGCATGAAAACTAAAGAGAATCATTTTTATTTCCTTTCTAAGATTTGTCTTCACGTGAGATTTCAATATACAATGTCTTTGAGTGTGAGTATGAGTGTGTGTGTGTGTGTGTATGTGTATGTATGTATTTATGTATGTATATTCATGTAATTTATATATTATACAAGTGATTGTATTTCCTTCAACATGTCAATTACCAAGACTTTGGTATAGAAATGAACTCATTGAATAGCACAGGCAATTTCTAGTTGTTTATATTATGTAAAATTCAAACTTGAAATTTCTTTTTTAGTTGAAGTCCCCAGTATTCGAAGGCCACTTTGAGACTTGACAAATTTGGAGTTGAGCTATTTTCAAACCTTGAACAAGAGGAGCTCTTCCTGTTGGATAGCTTGTAATAAATACAAGGGAACAAGTTTCTACATTGCTTGTAAATGTGTAAAGTGATATATTTATAAAGGAAAATCAACTCTTAAGAGTAACTTGGAGTCAAAGAGGAAATGGGCTTTGACTATGGAGCTTCGCTTTGGCTAGCTTGGCTTGGGCTAGCTTAGCTTGGGCTTGAGCTTGGGCTATTTTAAAAGTAAAAAATGGGCACTTGGGCTTTTGGCTCTTTGACTTAATCAGAATTTTTATTTTTTGACAGAAATATTTTAAATTCAAAATTGAATTTAAAATTATTTTTAACTATTCCAACAGACATATTTTCGGTTATATGTCTGGAACAGTTATGTCTGAAAAATGAATGGTTGTAATTTAACAGATAATCACAACCATTCATTTATGCCTCTTCACATTCTATATAAGAGTTATGATTTCCAAAAACACACTCTGCATTCTGACTTTTTCACAAATTCTGAAAGGCTTTGTTGTATCCTGGGGTAACTTACTTCTGTGTGAGGCAATATTACACTAAAGATAGTGTAACTCTACACTCCTCAAAGCCATATACTCTGTTATCTCCTAACAATTTGAGTGTAATATTCTTGTAATAAGGCAATGGTTATGTGAAATCCCCAATTTCAGGTAAAGTTCTCCATATTTGTAAGGTATTACAAGCTTAAAGAATTAAATAAATATGAAATTCTGATGTATGACACATGGAAAAAACAATGGAATTGAAAGTCAATTAGTCAAGAAATAAATTTTTGATGTCAAGAAAATAATTAAAGCATGAAGAAAATTAATATAAGATTTTCTATGGTGTAAAATCCATGTGGCACATGCATGGAAGAGGAATTAAATGGGTCAAAGAGGGTCAAAGTATTAATGGCTAGGATGATGTGGGATGAACATGCATTAAATGAAGTGAGCATAGTCATCATCTTCCTTCACCATCAAGAAATCGGCAGCTACCCCAGCCCCTCTCGTTCACTCCAAAATCCCTCAAGTTTTCATTTTGCTACCTTGACAAACCACCATCATACGTCATCGATTCGTTAAGTTCCTTAAACAAAAAATGATCCTTGTTGCTAGCTCAAGCTAAGCCTTTAATATGAAGGGCTGAATCAAAGTGATTAAGGAGATCTAAAATCCTGAAATTTTGGTAATTTGCAAAGGTAAGAGATTTAGATGGTTTTAGCTGATGTTGGCTATGGTTTGGAGTTGTGTAAAGTTGGGAGAGTGTATTTATTAAGGTTTGATTTGTATGAACTATGCAGATTTGAAGAAGTGAAAAAGGACAAGTGTTGGTGCAACAAAACTATTGGATTTTTTCTATTTGAGGTAAGGAATTTATGTAACGGACGTAGTGTTGCTATGTCTGCATGTTTTATTATGTTTTAAATGCCTTGGGATGAAGTACAAGTTGTTTTAGTGCAGGAAATAGTAAATTTCGGATTTTACTCCTAGTTACCAAAATGCTAGGAGAAGCCGATTGCCTTAAGTAGTAGCCGACTACCTAGAGACAGCCAAAGAATAGATTTTCGAAAATCGAGACAAACCAGTCGACTGCTATGTAAGCCAGTTGATTGCCATTTTCCAGAAAAGCATTCTGTTTCAAAACAATCGACTACTATATGGGACAGTCAACTGCTATTTGCTAAAAAGCATTCTGTTTCAAAACCAGCCGACTGCCTGGGCGGCTAGTCGACTGCTTGGGGGGCCAGTCGACTGCTTGGGGGGCCAGTCGACTACCATACTTTCAAAAGCATTCTGTTTCAAAAATAGCCGACTGCCCAGGGGGCTAGTCGACTACCTTTTTCTAGGGAAACATTCTGTTTCAAAACCAGTTGACCGCTATTTAGGACCAGTCGACTACCCTATGTATATTTCGAAAAATGAAATATTTGGATTTTAAAAAAAAAAGAAAAGAAATTTAATAAAGAAAATTATGTGATAGCAGCCGACTGCTCTATAAGACCAGTCGACTGCCCAATTGAAAAGAAGGTTTTGAAAACCTATTTCAAAAAAGGATAATAGTATTTGCTAAAGGTTATATGAATAATGTTTTGGAGACTATGAATCTCTTGAAAGAGCATGCACATTATTTGTACTTGTACTTGGCTGAGGAACCCTAGTCTGGTCCTCAGACCCACAGTAAGGCACCTGACTAGTGAGCACTGTGGCTATAGACAATGGCCATACGTCTCTTACTTGTTTCGGCTTTGGGGAGGATCCCTGGCCCATACGTCGGTACACCATTTATTTGATATCTCTCAAGATTATCCCTTACGGATATATTTGTGGTATCCTTATGAGATCTCTCATGGATTATCCCTTACGGATATATTTGTTGTATCCATTATGAGAATTACTTGGTGCATGAATTTAATTGGAAATTAATTGTCTCCCATCTATTTGAAAGTATTTGAAAGAGAGGATGTTACTTGTATTTGATATTTGTGGGAAAGCTATATAGTATATGCTTTATAATGGTTTTACATGACATTACAGAGCCAAGTAGGAAAACTGCATATAGTGACATAGTACGCTCTTTTACATATTTTTCTTACTGTGCGTAAACTCACTCCTTTACAAACATTTTTCCTACAGATTACTTAAAGTAATTCCCGCTCCGAATAGAGGAGCACATTTTGGCATCTTTTGATATACCTTCGAGACGCGCTTCCCACTTATTCTTTGAAGGTATAATCAGTTGGCCGTGTGTTTCGGCTATTGTACAGTACAATACTACAGTAATGTATATTATGTGTTTTGGGGATATAGGATATGTAAGATATTTGAGATCCTGATGTATTTGATTTATGTGTATAAATGAAAAGCATAAATTCATATGGTAAATTGATGTCATATTATGATAATAATGCCTAAAGCATAAGAAGAAGTAGAGATGACATTGACAAACTAGCATAATAATGTTATGTGAAAGGAAAAAGTTAGTTGTTATTTGGATAGTGACAAGGATGTCATAGGTTACCAATCCTGTGTTCATTAATCAACAAGATCCTATCAAGTTGAACTAATTTGATGGGATAAATTTCACCAGATGGAAGGACAAGATGAAGTTTCTATTGACGACTTTGAAGGTGTTCTATGTTCTGGACCCAAATTTGTAGCCAGTAGCAGATCCCACACCAGAAGACTCAAATATAGTGAAGGAAGAAAGAAAGAAACGTGCAGAAGATGAATTGGTGTGTTGTGGTCACATCCTCAACTCTCTTACAGATCGACTTTACGATTTATACTCCAACTATGCATCACCAAGAGAGATCTGGACTACCTTGAAAACAAAATACCAGAATGAGAAAAAAGGTACAGATAAATTCCTAGCACAAATTATTTTGATTTCAAGATGACTGATGACATGCCAGTCATGGATCAAGTCCATGAACTATAAATACTAGTTTCCAGACTTAGAGATTTGGAAGTGACTATTCCTGACACTTTACAAATTGGAGCAATACTATCCAAGTTGCCTCCATCATAGAACAATTATAGGAAAAAGGTTTTGCAGACACCAAAAAGTTTCACACTAGAATAATTCTAGACTCATCTACAAATTAAGTGTGAAACTCAACTCAGAGATAAAAAACTCCAGAAAGAGAAGGTTGTGAATTCAAATGGCAATTCACAAGTAAATGCCATAGGGAGCAATTCTAGAAAGTCTGCAAACAAGTCTGGAAAGAGCCAAAACAAACTTAAAGTCCAAAAAACTGGTGGATTTAAGAAGTCTAACAACAATAAAAAGAACAAGGCCTGCTTTCATTGTGGAAAGAAGGGACACTACATTAAAGAATGTATAGTCGAAATTGCAGAAGACAAAAAGAACAAGGACAATGGTTCTAGACAATCTGCTCAAGTCAATATGTTTGTTGGAGATGACATGAACTTTGTTGCCATGGTTACTGAATTGAACATGGCAACAAGTGCAGGAACCATAGGGTGGTTTCTTGATTCTGGAGCCACAATTCATGTTTGCAACAATAGGGAATTCTTCAGTACTTACACTAAAGAAAACATTGAAGTCTTTATGGGAAACCATGCTCCTGTCAAAGTGCTAGGAAAAGGGAGTGTGATACTTAACTTCACTTTTGGACAGAAGCTGACCCTTGTCAATATGCATCATGTTCCTGATATCAAGAGGAACTTAGTTTCTACAAATCTGTCATGCAAAAGAGGCTTTAAGATTGTTTTAGAATCTAATAAGTTTGTAATTTCTAAGAATGGTGTATTTGTAGGAAAGGGATATTCCCTTAGTGGCATGTTCAAACTTAGTATTAATAAAACAAATGTTGCTTCTGCTTATATCGCTGAATCTTTTACTATGTGGCATGCTAGATTAGGACATTTAAATTATGTTATGATTAAATACATGTTAAATCATAATTATATTTTCTATAAACATGATCACCATAATAAATGTCAAATCTGTGTGGAAGCTAAGATTACAAGAAAGCCTTTTCCTAAACTAGAACATGGAACAAAATTGCTAGAACTAATTCATTCAGATATTTATGAATTAAATGGAAAACTGACTAGAGGAGGAAATAGATATTTTATAACTTTGATAGATAATTGTTCACTTTTTAATAGTATTTATTTACTAAGAAACAAGGATGAAGCTTTTGATAAATTTAAGGAATTTAAATCTAAAGTAGAGAATCAAAAGGAAAGAAAAATTAAAATTATAAGGAGTGATAGAGGAGGTGAATATTTCTCAATTGATTTTGATAAATTCTGTGAAGATCATGGAATAATTCACCAAAGATCAGCTCTTTTTACACCCTAACATAATGGTTTGGCAGAAAGGAAAAACAAAACCCTAGTTGATATGGTAAATGCAATGATTTTAAATGCTGGATTACCTTTCAACTTGTGGGGTGAAGCTTTGCTTACTGCCTATTACATACATAATAGGGTTCCTTCGAAGAAGACACATATCTCACCATATGAAGTTTGGAATGGAAGGAAACCAAATTTAAGTTATTTTAAAGTGTGCGGGTGTATTACTTATTATAGACTTCCTGATTCTCAAAGAACTAAATTAGGTTCAAGAGGAATTAAATATGTTTTTGTTGGTTATGCACAAAATTCAAAGGCTTATAGATTACTAGATTTAGAATCTAGTTATTGTAGAGTCTATACATGTTGAATTTTTTGAAAATGGTTTTGTGAAAAATCAAGTTATGCATGAACTAGAAAAAGATCAAAATACATCTAATGCCTATGATTCCTTAGTTAAACGTAAGGAAATAAGTAAACCATTTGAACCAAGAAGAAGTCAGAGGTCAAGAAAAGAAAACATCTTGATTCTAACTTTGTTTCTCCTGATCATATTACCTTTTTAGTTGAAGGTAATAGAAACAGAATTATGAGGAAAATGAAGATATTATTAAACATTGAAGGTGAGCCCAAAACTTTGAGTGAAGCTTTGACTTCAAGAGATTTAGCTTTCTGGCAAGAAGTTGTAAATGATGAAATGGACTTTATCATATCTAATAATACATGGATCTTGGTGGATTTACCTCCAGGATCAAAGCTTATTAAAAACAAGTGGGTTTTCAGGAGAAAGTATAATTCCGATGGTACTATACAAGCCTTTAAAGCAAGATTAGTTACTAAAGGTTTTACTCAAAAGAAAGGCTTAGATTATTTTGATACTTATGCTCCAGTAGCTAGAATAACGTCTATTAGAATTCTTTTTTGCTCTAGCTTCTATATATAAGTTGCATATTCACCAAATGGATGTTAAAACTGCATTTTTAAATGGTGATTTAAAGGAAGAAGTTTATATGGAACACCCGAAGTGTTTGTTTTACCTGGAAATGAACATAAAGTTTGCAAGCTTGTTAAATCTTTATATGGTCTTAAACAAGCTCCTAAACAATGGCATGAGAAATTTGATTATGCTATTTTATCTTTTGGTTTTAGGCATAATATTGCTAATAAATGTATATATTCTAAATTTACTAGTGATTATGGAGTGATTGTTTATTTATATGTGGATGATATGCTTATATTTGGTACTAACATGCATGCTTGGTATAAATCAAACTAAAAATTTTCTTACCTCTAAATTTAAGATGAAAGATCTTAATCAAGTAGATACAATTTTAGGAATTAAAATTACAAAGAATGATAATGGATTTTCATTGAATCAAACTCATTACATAGAAAAGCTGTTAGATAAGTATCAATATCTTAAAATAAAAGAATATAATACTCCATATGATTCAAGTGTGAAACTTATCAAGAATGATGCTAGGCCAATAGAGCAATTAAAGTATGCTAGTGTTATAGGAAGCTTGATGTATGCTATGCATTGTACTAGACCTGATATTGCTTACACTGTATGTAAGTTGTCAAGATTTACAAGTAATCCTAGTATAGCTCATTGGAGGGCAGTTGAAAGGGTACTTGGTTACCTTAAAAGAACTACCAAATTAAGATTGTGTTATACAGGTTTCCTACTGTTTTAGAGGGTTATTCAGATGCAAGTTGGATAACAAAATCTTGTGATAATATATCAACTACAGGTTGGATACTTACACTAGCTGGTGGTGTTGTAAGTTGGGCATCTAATAAACAAACATGTCATGCACACTCAACTATGGAAGCTGAGTTCATAGCTTTGGCAGCTGTTGGTAAGGAAGCTGAATGGCTAAGAAATTTGTTGTTTGAAACGGAGTTGTGGCCACAACCAATGCCATCACTTCCCTTACATTGTGATAATGAGGCTACTATGTCTAGTGCTTTCAATAACATTTATAATGGTAAGTCTAGACATATAAGCCTAAGGCATGACTATGTTAGAGACTTAATCTCAAGTGGTATTATTATAATCATCTATGTAAAGTCTGCAGAAAATTTGACAGATCCTCTTACTAAGGCTTTGCCCAGGGATAAAGTGTGGAGGATTGCATATAGTATGGGACTAATACATAACCCTCAAGACACCAATAATGGTAACCCAACTTTGAATTACCAAAACGGTAATTACTAAAGTTTAATGAGTAATAACAAGTTATTGATTAGTGTCTATTGTGGCACTTATAATAGGAGTCTCATACCTGAATTTGAAGAAAGTGTCATTGTTATATTGAGAGGTTGAGTTTAAGCTCTTAATGGAGATCATTTTAGAAATTGTCTAAAGTAATAGGGAAAATAAAAGGATCTTAACCTATGTGAATATGAAGTGGTGCTGCTTCAACAAGAGTTTAAGGGGTTTTACTCTTGAAATATTCACAGAAATTGGATTGCTAGCACATGGCCATTGAAATTGTGCTAGGAGCAAGTAAGAGTTTTGTGAAAAGTGACAAATTGATGTGTGTAGTATTTTCGATCCTAATAGTAAGAAGTCATGGTTTAATCTTAGGACACTATGTACTTTTATTAGCATCCTAAAGTACTTACACTAATTAAAGGTTTAAATCAATACGATACCTTCTTGTATGCATCAAATTTGTTGTATTACAAGCTAGTGGGGGATTATTGGATAGCTTGTAATAAATACAAGGGAACAAGTTCCCACATTGCTTGTAAATGTGTAAAGTGATATATTTATAAAGGGAAATCAACTCTTAAGAGTAACTTGGACTCAAAGAGGAAATGGGCTTTGACTATGGAGCTTGGCTTAGGCTTGAGCTTGGGCTATTTTAAAAGTCGAAGATGGGCACTTAAGCACTTAGGCTCTTGGCTCTTTGACTTAATCAGAATTTTTATTTTTTGACAGAAATATTTTAAATTCAAAACTGAATTTAAAATTGTTTTTAACTGTTCCAATAGACATATTTTCGGTTATATGTCTAGAACAATTATGTCTAAAAAATGAATGGTTGTAATTTAACAGACAATCACAACCATTCATTTATGCCTCTTCACATTCTATATAAGAGTTATGATTTCTAGAAACACTTCACTCTACATTCTGACTTTTCACAAATTCTGAAAGGCTTTGTTGTATCTTGGGGTAACTTGCTTCTGTGTGAGGCAATATTACACTCAAGAAAGTGTAACTCTACACGCCTCAAAGCCATATACTCTGTTATCTCCTAACACTTCCGGCACTATTTTCTCCATTCGCAAGATTTAAACTCGAAATTTTATTTAAAAGACACCAAACTCTTTGCTTAACCCAACAAGCATTGGTAATTCTAACTTGAAATTCAATCCTCCTTTCTGTTCTCTTCCTGGAGAAGAGCCTATCAACCTTCAACCTTTTCTCTGATCGAAATACCCCCATTGCTCATTTGTGAGATATTATATTAAAGGCAAGGGCCTGTTTCTCAAATGTGGCTGTGAACTCAGTAACTTTGGCAGCAATGTTGTGATCACACTGCTGGGAGCGAGATGGCATTTGGCCAGTTGTGTCAGAATCAAGAATTCTATCATCCTCCTCTGCTTTATAGTTTGCTACTACATGGTAAGGTGGTAACCTGCACAGTTTCATGAAATAGACCTTAAAAAACAGAAAGCAAGGAGAAATTACTCAAAACCCAAATGTCATAATGCAAATTATTTTCTGTAGTAGGAGAAAGCTCAAATTACTACTATTTATCATCCAGAGGATTAATTGTCTTACTCTTACTTGAAAACACTCACAACTTGCTTTTTTATCCACATCCCTTTCCTTTCAAATAAAGTTTGTTACAAATTCCTGTGCAACTTCCAATGAATGAGGCTTTTCCATATTATTTTGAAAATATCCAATCAGGGTTTACAGGTTAGTATTACGAGCTATAAGGAGAATCTATTTAATGTTACTGTTATCAGGAGAATTCAAAAACTCCCTTGTAGCATTATACTTGCATATAATAGATTTCACTCATTATATGCTAGAGGATTTCATCTTGACAAAGGGATACCACTCTGTTTGTTGATTAAGAAGGAAGACTTGCAATGAAGAAACTTCAAAGCATATATCTAGTCCCATCCAAAAATAATGGTTAAATGCTGGGTTAATGTGTGATCCATTGGTAATGTAGAGCTCTGCTCACATAAGATGAGATAACTGGGTTGATGTGCTATCCACTGGAAATGTAAAGCCATGTTCCAATTTATTCATACGAACAAACCTGTAACCAGTCTACTTATAGGAACATATGATTATTAGATACCAATGAATGAATTTGATAACTAGCTCAATGTAACTGGGAATATACAATCTTATGCATAAAATACCAAGTTATTTTGAATCTTAATGGTTTACCTTAATTTTGTGTTTTCATTTGTTCCATAGAGTCATATCTAGTGTTTCGACTTGGAACTCAAATCGTTATAACAGCCTTGTTCCTTAAAATTGTTTCTAGTCAATGCATTGTCAATAATGGGGATTAAGAATGCACTAGAGACTAGTATATGTTAAGCCTCTTGCTTGTGAAATAAATAATCAATCTCATAAATTGAAGTATATGAAATAATTAAGGATAACATGTAGGTGCTTGTTAGAAAATAAGTTCACTGAATATGATCCGACATGAGAATTTCATTTGGTAGTATTTAGTCGAGTGACTATAAAAATATTCTTATGTGATAATCGTGTAAGTGATCCTTTAACTTATGACACTAGGTCATCTTGTATGTAAAATGTCACACTTTGATTTCATCCTTATAGATTTGGAAGAGCCAAATGCCTAAAATGAGTGCTTTTGGATGATCTCTTTCTTGATTAAGAAGAAAATTGTTTTCTTCATGGTCCTTGATTTTCAAGAGATAGAAAGATGAATAGAAGTGATTTTATGAAACTCAAACCACTAGCATGGTGATAGTCGTGATACAATCTAACCTTGCAAAAGCTCCGTTGCTATTTATGTGGATCGTCGTTAAAGGGTGGACACATGGATATCTTCTCTTGTGATTCAAGACAAAAAGATCAAGTATCATCAATAAGGAATAAGCCTTATATTACGATATCTAAAGCTTAAATATGTTTCTTATAACATCTTTTATCATTCTTGATATTTATATGCATGAATTAAATGTTTTTGATCAAATAGATCTAATGGGATCAGTTTCTTTGTTGTAAAATTTTTAATTTCACTTATTATTTCACTGCGTAAATTTTCTTCTATGCATATGATCTACTTATGTATGACTCAAGAAACCTAGAGTCTCTCGTATGTAATCCTTCCCCGAATCCTATATATTCTCACTGGAACCAGAATTGCCCGCCTCAAAGATTTGTATAGCCACTCTTAACCTTAAGAACCTCGGCCATCCTCCTTTATCTAGGCTAGCATCCATTGCTACTAATCAGCCCAGCTCCCTACCGATTCGCTTGGCAATCTCCTAGGATCTCATCAATTGAAGGAGTTCGTAAACCCCGATCCAAAATGTTGCTTCGGTAAACGTGTACTCATCTGGCCTTAATTGCGCTTTATACTCTTACATTAGTAGGATTTGTTTATCAAACGACCTTGGCGTTCAAAGCCCTCTTCTTTCTTATCAGCCGTTGAAGAAAACTTGAATAGAAACATATTATCATTCAAGATCATAATATCTACTTCCTGTGCAAGTTTCCAGACTATACGAAAAATATTGATCATGGCTTATTTCGTAAATAGTTTCTCCACCATCCATTGCTCTTTATTAGTTGAATCCACTTTCACAAAGTTCATCGGGTTCAATACCATCTAGATCCTTTTCTGTGAGAGTTAGGTTATGCCACATGTCTTTCAAGCCAGTTTCTATTATCCTCCAGTATAACAACCAAGAAACACTACTTTAATAGCTCGAAAGCAGTCGCACTTACTGAATCTCAATGTTTCTTTTAGAAACAAAATCGTGAGATGATATAAATATATATAGAGAGAGTGTGTAAGAAAGAGAGCGTTGGCACAATAAAATTCAAAGAAATTACAATGGAAGTTGATATGATAGAATTGAATGACAAATGCATAAATATTTCATTAATAGTTTGTGTGTGAATATGTAAAATAAAATTCGAAGAGTTACAATGCAGAAATTGTCATGATAGAATTGAATGACAACAGCATAGATATTTCATAATGGTTTGTGTCTCTCTCTCTATATATATAATTCGAAGAAATTACAATCGGGAAATTGTCACGACAGAATTAAATGACAAATGCATAGATATTTCATAATGGTTTGTACGTACATACAAACCATTGAATGGTTTGTATATGTGTGTGTGCTCACTCACGTTGGTGTTGGTAGTTGGTACAATAAAATTAAAATATGGAAATTAACATTAGAGCTCTCCATGGGCTTGGCTAAACTGGGTTCAGGTTAGACTAAAATAAAATATTAATAGGTTATATACAAACTCGGGTCCAACCTGATAATTTGAATTAATTTTTAGCCCAAATCTATTATTTAATTTGATTATACAGAGCCTAGCCCGGCACACCCGTCCTAACTAAGATTCATGTTCTTTATATCATTAGGATCTTATATCAATAAAGATTCTCATGTTGTGAAGAAGGTGCACTAGGTTTGGTTTAAGTACAGATAATAAATAAGACCTGTCCTAAGAAATCTTAACTATTAATTATGGCTGCCTTACTGCAAAACAAAGGCAATTTTCGTGCTAATTTGTTTGCAGGTAAATCTGTGGCACTATGCTTTACCAATCTACTTTTTATAGAGTAAACACTTTCAATCTAAATTTTGTTTTGAAAACCTTATCGTTCTTTACTGACATGTCGTAAAAAGTAATCTTGGTCTGTTAGAATTTGTAATATTTATAATCTACTCAGATGAGATTTTTGGTTTCAACAGCAATCAAAGTAGAAAGCTGGTAAGTTCCAAGAACCACTTGGAACTTTGATACCCTCACGATTTATGTTGGTATGATTGTGGCCTATCAAGAAAATTTGGCCTATCAAGAAAATTTTCTTTCAATTATAGAAAAACAGGTATATTAGGTCCCACATGCAGGGAAACAAAACTTGATATCAACGTCAACCATTGATACAAGATCCTAATTCTAATCATACTTAATTGATTTTTGAATCATTTCAAGTTCAAGTTTCAAGTGATAAAATCTAGGTCCCCTTCAATTTTTTGTCGGATTTTATTTTTTTTCAAACCCATTTATTACATTTTATATCTGTAAATAAGTTCTTTGTTATGGAGAGGAGATGTTGCAAACCAATAAAACAAGATGTGCTGGGAGGCAGTGGAGAGGAAGACTAGAGCAGACCCTGAAAAACGGGTACAATGGCAGGTGGTGGTAGAAGACTGAGCAAGGCTGAGAACAAGACTAAACAATTCTAAATAAGATTAAGAATAAAAGAATAGAGTAGAGGGGGTTTGAGAGAGTTTCTAAATGAGATCCTTCCCGAAAGTCCTTTTCAAAGACAACAAGAACTTCTATATATAAGTGTGGAGAACGGGAGTTACATATCTTTAGTATGAATAATATAATAATGAAATTGGCAATTACAAAGCATTAATGCCTTGTTTAATGGGAGTTATGCTTTGGGAGAAGGAATACTAAAAGAAATAGGGAAGAGCACTCATACTTCAAGGAAAGGTTAAGAGAAGAATTTTTAACTATCTCCATATTTGATCTACCAAGCCAAACTCTCCAGGCTATCTCATAGTGAAGTTAACTCAAAAACCCTGCCTTATTTTGGAGTTATCTTCACTTCTTCTTGAAAGTGTTATTCTATAAATAAGTTATTCTGAGAACATATTGTTATGAGAAAAGCTATTATATGAATGAGCTCTTCTAAGAAGAGGTAATGAGCTCTTTCGGTAAGAGGTTATTCTTGTGAAGAAACTCTTTTGAGATGAAGCTATTCTTGTGAAGTAGTCATTCTAAGAAGATGTTATTTTTCACTATAGTATGGAACAAATATTAATTTCCAAAATTAAGTATCTACCTTTTGCCCGCTGCATGGGAATTTTTAGTATAAGAAGTCCTTATGCACTAGTACCATAAAGGATCTTTAAAAAAATAATATTTTTATTAAAATTTATCGTCTTGCATTGAAATTGTTTATATTAAATTCATTATCGCCCCCTATATGAATTTTATTGATGAATGAAATTTTCTTAGTAATAATGAATGAAATTTTCCTAGCCAAATAGTTGTTTGGCACAAAAATTTTTTAGTAAAATAATTTTATCTGGTAGTACAATGGCTTGATGGAGCAGTTGCTTATGTTGTGTTGTCCCTTGTATAGAAATTTCTGAAGAGAAGAAATATTCTATGCATAAATTATGACAAATGAGAAAGTGCTATTCTTTAAAAAAAAATTGAGAACAAGTGAGAGCAACTTAAGAGTCGTGTTCCTTTAAAATTTTGGAAACATGTAAGAAAGCATTTTCTTAAAATTTTGGAAATAAGTAAGAAGAGTGTTTCTTGAAAGTTTTGGAAATAAATAAAAAGAGCGTCCCTAAAAATTTTAAGAACATGTAAGAATAATGTATATCTAAAATTTTGGGAACAAACAAGAAGAGCGTT
The DNA here is from genome assembly GCA_032173925.1 of Heritiera fomes. Taxonomy (NCBI): domain Eukaryota; kingdom Viridiplantae; phylum Streptophyta; class Magnoliopsida; order Malvales; family Malvaceae; genus Heritiera; species Heritiera fomes. The sequence continues at coordinate 16,622,904 of JAPDPM010000001.1, read as the reverse complement.
TCCTTAAAATTTTTGAGAACGGATAGGGAGAGCGTTTCCTTATACAGATAAAGAGAGCGTTTATCTAAAATTTTGAGAATAGGTAAGAGGAGCATTTTTCTAAAATTTTGAAAACAATTAAAAGTAAAGAGAGCGTTTTTTTGAAATTTTGGAAATAGTTAAGAGCGTTTCCTTAAAATTTTGAGAATAAGTAAAATGCATTTCTCTAATATTTTTGAGAATAGGTAAGAAACATTTCCCTAAAATTTTGGAAATAGATAAGAAGCGTTTCTCTAAAATTTTGAGAATAGACAAGTGTTTTCTTAAAATTTTTGAAATAGGTAAGGAGTCTTTTTCTAAAATTTTAGGAACATGTAATGAATGTTTCTCTAAAATTTTGGAAAAGCTTTTCCCTAAAATTTTGGAAACAAATAGGTAGAGTGTTTTCCTAAAATTTTGAAAACAAGTAGAGTGTTTTTTTAAAATTTTGAAAATTGGTACAAAATGCATTTCCTTAAAATTTTGGAAACAAGTAAGTAAGCATTTCCTTAAAATTTTAAGAACAAGTAAAGTGTTTCTTTAAAATTTTGAGAACTGATAAGAAAAGCATTTCTTCAAAATTTTGGAAACAAGCTAAAGTGGTGTGTCCTAAAATTTTAAAAATAAGTAAAGAGAGTTGCTTCTCTATTTTTTTTAACAAGTAAGAAGAGACTATTCTTCCAAAATTTGAAAGCAAGTCTTTGGTTATTTCACATAATCTTCTAATTGGGATATTAAACAAAACAGCTTGCGGGAACAGTTCTTGCGAGCTGCTGTTTTGTAGCTCGCGGGAACGACTCCCACGGGCTATTAATTTTTTATTTTTATTTTTTACTTTTGGCTAGTGGAAACTGGCCCGCGAGCTATTCTTTTGTTGCTCGCAGAAGAACTATTCCCGCGAGCTATTCTAATTTAGCCCGCAGGGACAGTCCTGCGAACTCTTCTTCTGTAAGTCTTAATTTATTTATTTATTTTTTTCAATGTAGACCTCGCGGTCTGAGCCTCACTTTAGAAGCTGATGGCCTGAGCTTCAATTTGTAACAGTAGCTTATTTACTCTACTTTTTTTTTAAGCTTCTACTTAGAAACGTCAGTAAATACATATATTTTTTTACTATAAAATTAGTAGCTCAAAGTTTATTGCCCACACACTCTCAATTTAGAAGTTGACTTTTGAAAAAGATTTAATGCTACAGACTACAATTCCAAATCCTTGCCAAGAAAAGAATATAGCATTTCAATTTATTGAATTGTGAGCAACATTTTTTTTGTTATTTAAATATATGTTTTTAAAAGGAAAAAATATTTATGATTAAAAGAAGATATAATTCTGAATATTTGTTATTAAAGTTTTTTTATACTTTTTAGTCTTATAAATATAATCTTTTCAAAAGTTTTTTATATCAAAAGTCAAAACTAAGTGAAACATATATTTTTTATTCTTTTAGCTCTTTGATTTTTGTTATTATTATTTATTTTTTTATCATGATTTTGATAAAGAGATTAAAAATAAAATTAAAAATTATTTAAATTTTTGAGTTTTGGTATTGACTCATTCCCTTCACGTTTATGAACATGTAGAAAACAAAACCTTAGTTTAATATATACATATATTTCTACATCATTACTTCAATATTTCGAGAAAAGCAGATAAATGACATCTCAATCATATTAAATAAATATAGTTAATGATGTCTTGTACACAAGATGTCTTTTTTGCGTAAGATTTTTCCTACGCATAGATTCATCTGTGTGCAATCCTGTTCGGAAGGATTTTTTTTAATTTTTAAAAAAAATATAATAGTAAAATATTTAAATATATATATTTATAGTACCTAGTTGCGTAACAGCCAAGATTGCTATGCAACGGTAAGACTTGCAGTGCAGCAGTAAGACCTGTTGCATAGTAGCAAAGTTTGCCACAACAATCAAGATTGTTGTGCAGCGGTAAGACTTGCTGCATAATGGACCTGCATAGCAGGCTTCTTGACATATGTAATAAAAAAATATTTTAAGGAAAAGAAACATTGTTATATGTTCACGAATAGGTACTTATTTGAATCGTACTGTTGATTTCTTGTGAAAAATCTTGTCGTATTGTTTGAACTCCTTTTTTTGTAAAAGAGAGGCAGAAGTAACATAGGAAGTCATGATGTTCAACTTTGTTGCAAAGAAACTTCTCCTCAAGGAAATAGTGCAAGATCAGATAGGTTAGCTTTTCCGTTTGAAGAACTTTGTATATGAGACTGACGGAAGTGGTGCAATACCACCAAGATCGATTTCATTTTAGAGAATAGTCTGCATGTATATACGCAACCAATGAGAACTTTTCTCAACTTTACAACAAGGAGAGATTATCTGTCAACTTAATATTAAGGAGATTGATTCAATCTTTTTAAAAAGAGTTAAAGCTGCGGTCAAAATATGATTTGCAAGTATAGATAATAACTCTTAGTTAAATATAAGTAATGAAGCCGCAGCTAGACTACAAGTAGTAAAATATAGCCAAAATATGAGCGATAAAGCTGCGGCAATAAGTATAGGCAATAGAGTTGCGGCCAAAGAATAAGTGATAGAGCTGCGGTCGAGTAAATCTCAATTTCATACTAGGGAGATGAGTTCTCAACCCAAAAAGAAAGAGATAAGACTCCAATATATATTAAGGAGATGATATATCTCAATTTAAAATTAACAAAAGTAGATCCAACATAATGACTCATTTGTTGAATAGATCTTTCTATTCATATAAGGAGATATGCTTTTCCATGAATTTTGCAATGTTTGATATGAGATCTGAAGTAGAAGTAAACATACTTGCTGTGTGCATATCTTAAGTAAAATTGCATTTTCATGTCTTAAAGAATTCTAATGAGTTGGGAGTGGATTGTTCTGAACTCTCTTATTCCTAATTATCAGTTCCCTTGCTTATTCTCTTTGATGGAAAGTTCTACGAAGATTCTTACAATCAGCAAGTGAATGACCAACTGTTCGGTGATAATCACAATACTTTGGTTGGACTTTTCATCTGTTGTTGGTAGTCATGAAACATAAGGTAGATTTACATTTCCATCTCTAATCCATTCTTGGAGAAGTGTTTTCACTATGTCCAATGGAACTGAGAATAGTGGAGAGTCAACATCATCATCTTGTCTTCTTTTTAGATTATCTCTTCCAGGATGCATATTAGGATGAGAAGGTCCTCTTTTTTCTCTTCCCCCTCTATGACTTGCATTCATTAGAAGCATTCATTCGAGTAAAACAATTACCTTCTCTTTGCCTAAGAATTATATTATTAGTTCTTCTTGTAGCTTCAACCAAAGTAGCAAAGGTTGGAATAGGTAAATTTTCTAGGTGAATTTTATACTCATAAAGCATTCTTTGAATGCATATTTTCACCAATTCCTTATCAGGTGAGTCTTGAATGTCTAGCATTCTTTCTCTAAAATGTTGGATGTACTCCATGAGATCTTCACATGAATTTTGATGTTCTCTTCCCAAATCAATAAGAGTAACTTTCTCTTGAGTAGAAAAGAACTTTTCTCTAAACATTTCACACATCTGATTCCAAGATTCTACAAAGCCAGGAGTAAAATTAAAATACCAAGTATATGCCTTTTTAGCAAGAGACATGCAAAATTCCTTTAACTTTAGATCATCAGCTAATCTAGCTACTCCAAGAGTTTCTATAAATTTCGTGACATGTTCACGAGCATCTTCAGTCTTACCATTGAATTGCTTGAACTTTGGACTAGTATAGTCTTTGGGATATAACTTAGCGATCACAGTAGTTAGATAAGGTAATTTGAGATCAAACTCAGAAAAGCTCAAACTCTTATTCTTATATTCTGGCAATCCCTAAGGCGCTTCTTTTATAACAAAACCTTGAGCTGTTGTTGGAAGAAGAGTCATAGTAGAGGTTCCAGTAGTAGTGGTGTTGTTCACACCAATGTTTTCAACACCTTCAAGACCAAGTGCGTCAGTTGAGTTTCCCCTATTGCTATTTTTATTCCCAACAGTGATAAGAGTGACATATTAAACTTGAGAAGCTGTGGCATTGGAAGATGTGAGTTAGGAGATAGTGTCTTTCAACTTTTGTATTCTTTCTTGAGAAGCCTAGATCATCTTCATCAACACTTGAATGTAGGTAGGGGCTTGAACATCTTGATTTCCAGTAGAGCTCTCCATGTTTTTCAGTAAAGTGAAGGTTGAAGATATTCTACTTAATGCAATTTTTGCTCTTCTCCAGTGGAGTTGCAAAAAATATAAATGAATTCTTTGTTATGGAGAGGACACATTGCAAACCAGCAGAATAAGATGCACCAGAAGGCAACCAGGAGAAAGACTAAAGTAGACCCTGAAGAACGAGTGCAATGGCAGGTGGCAGTAGAAGACTGAGCAAGGCTGAGAACAAGACTGAATAAGACTGAGAATAAAAGAATAGAGTAGAGAGGGTTGATAGAGTTTCTGAATGAGATCCTTCCCAAAAGTCCTTTTCAAAGACAACAAGAACTCTTATATATTGGTGTGGAGAATAGGAATTACAAATCTTTGGTATTATTAGTATAATAATGAGAATTGGTAGTTACAAAGCATTAATGCTTTGTCTAATGGGAGTTATGCTTTGGGAGAAGGAATACTAAAAGAAATAGGAAAGAGTAGCTCTTTTGATAAGAGTTTGTCCTTGTGACGGAACTCTTCTGAAAAGAATCTATTCTTGTGAAGTAGTCATTCTAAGAAGAGGTTGTCTCTCACTATAGTATGGAACAAATATTAGTTTCCAAAATTAAGTATCTACAATATCTTTGTCCAACCTACAAAAAATTAAATGAGGTTTTGAGTTTCAACAGATTGCTCGGCTCATAAAGTCTAAATGACATGATATAATTGAATTTCACCAAAGGATTGTATAAATGTTTCAATAACAGTCCAACAAGTCACACATTTGTCCTATACATTAGACAATTCTCTGTAGGATATTGTATTGGTACCCAAGAGAAAAGTCCTTTTAATCACATTAAAATTGGACCTAAGAAGTTATGATCCCCATCGGCTAGATCAAAGAAAGAATAAGGTTAACTAGTCAAAAAAGCTCTCAAATAATAAAATGTTTCACAATTGAACTCCTATATTTTTAACGCAATCAATTGAGGCTTTATATTTCTAATTTTACTCTATTAAACCTTTACTTGGATGGAAACCATTAAGTCTGTTATTTTTTTGGCCATGTGTACTATATGGATTTAATAATTTCTGTACGGATTTAACTGTTTCCATTTACGAAGGGGCTTAATTGAGTGAAATTTGAAATTTAAAGGCTCAATTGATTGCGAAAAAAATTAAGGGTTCAATTGCAAAAATTAATTTTTTTGAGGTCTTTTTGACCCTTTAGCCAAAGAATAAATGCACGGGGCTTACACCACATTTAATCAAGGAGAAATCATAGAATAGCCCAATTTTAAAAATATCAAAATTTCCACTATATTTCCAATATTGAATTTTTCTATGTTAAAGTTTTCTCTATTTAATTTATTTTTGATAACAAAATTAATGGTAAAAAAATCTTGCGAAATATATTCTGTTTATGTGGTTATTATAAAAAGTGTCAATGGAAAATGAACTACACAAATCCAAGCTGGTGAGTTCCTTCTACATATATTTAGAGGTGGCAAATGGGGGGGTTGGGTTGGATTTTGGTTGGGTCATTTCGGATCAGATCATTTTGGGTTAAGAAAAAAACAAATCATTTTGGGTTGGGATAAAGTTGGGTTTAGGTCAAGAAAAAATCAATCTATTTCGGGTTCAGATAAGGTTAGGTTTGGATCAATTTGAATTCGGATCAATTTGGGTTCGAATTAATTCGGGTTTAAATTAGATCAGGTTTGGGTCGTTGACTTTTTTAGTCAATTCAGGTTGGTCGAGTTTGGATTCGGGTCAATTGGATAGGTTTATTGGGTTAAGCCTTGGTCATCTTAATGTGATTTATCTTGTATGAAAATCAATTGAAATCATATTTCTAAGAATTACAAAACTCATGAAAATAAAATTTTCTTCTTACATGACCTATAGTACAATTGAGATTGAAATAATCAAAATATTTAATAATTTGTATGATAGTTTTCTTTATAATATATTTACCAATATTCATAAATTAATTACACTTTTTCATTTTATTTTTATTATCTATAATAATTAATAACTTTATGAATCAAAGTGATTTAATAATCCCTACTAAATATCATAAAACAGTACTATATATCTCTTTAATTTATCTTGATTTTTATAGAATAATTGGAGACATTAAGTGTAGATGATATAGCTTCTGTACTTTATTATAGATTAGCCATTAAATAATTATACGTTAGGTTCAAATGAATGCAATATAAAAGTGAATATTTAAGTTTAACTAGATTAAAAAAATATATAACACTCATATTATTGAAAAAAATTATATTTTTACCATATTAAAATATTTTGATAATTAATTTTGATATTTAAATATTTATTGATAATATTAAATTTAAGTTCGAATCATTTTAGGTTTGGGTAAATTTGGATTCGAATCAATTTGGATTCGGGTCAATTTGGGTTCGGATCAATTCGGGTTAATCTAAATTTGGATAAATTTGGATTCGGATCAATTCAGGTTCAGATCCGTTCGGGTTTGAATCAATGTGAATTCAGATAAATTTAATTTTAGATCAATTTGGATTTGGATCGGGTTGGATTTGGGTTGTTAACTTTTTTAGTCAAATTAGATCGGTCGAGTTTGGATTCGGGTTAATTAAATGGATATTTCGGGTCGGATCAACTTTTGCCACATCTAGTTCCTTCCATTTTGATTAAATTATATTATTAATAAATAATATATTTTAAATGTATTTAAAAATAAAAATATTGATATAAAATAACATTTTATCAATATAATTATTTTAATAAAAATATTTAATAATTATAAGTGGATCAAAATCAATTTTAAATTTGGCTTTTAAAAAGATAGAATTCCACTAAACTAGCTCCCGTCTCGTCTCATCTCATAAATAGCTCTAATTTTTATCTTAACATGAAAAGATGGAGGATAACTTTTTTTTGGTTCCAGGGGTATAACTGTTACTGTATCAAAATTCAGATTTTTACTCTCATTAATTGTATACATAATTATATATAATTTAAATAAATTCTATTTACAGTCATTTTTTTTAATACAATCAAACTAAAAAATAAAAAGAAGTGTAATTGTATTAAATTTGAGATTTATATATGATGTACAGATAATGTATAAAATGTATAGTCTCTATACACTGTTAATGCATAATAAATTGATATATCATCAATAATCATTTATGAGTAAATTGAAAAAATTTATTTGTATTTATTTTTAAAGGCTCGATATCTTTTTGGTTTGCATATTGAAGATGTGTCAACATTTTATGCATTGACAGTGTATAGTAGAGATCATACATTGTTAGTGCATCATATATAAATCCATTTATATATGATGCACTGACAGTATATAGTCTCTATACACTGTCAATGCACAACAAATTGACGCATCATCAATAAGCCTTTATGAGCAAATTGAAAAAATTTCTTTGTATTTATTTTTAAGAGTTTGACATCTTTTTAATTTGCATGTTGATGATGTGTCAATTTTTAATACATTAATAATATAAAAATTATATATTATCAGTACATTATATATAAATTTTTAAATTTATTATAGATCGGATGATCCTTTCAAATTTGAAAATTTATTCAATTTTTAAAAAAAATTAAACAAAAATATTAAATATAGTAAATAAAATTTGAAAAAAAAATTGATCCAAATAAAAATTAAATCTAACTCGAATTTTACGTTGAAATCCGAATTCGACTCGATATCCAATGATCCTGTTTTTGTTTGAAACGTGAGAAACGGGGATGGCAATTTTAGGCCTAAAAAAATAGGGAAAGTAAAAGTACATTTGACTTTAGAGCAACAAAAGGTTTGGCCCCACAAACATCAATCACTGTATTTGATTGTGTAACCAAAAAAAATCACTTCATGTGATTGAACAAATGGAGTTACGACAAACTTGCTCACAGTTACCTTTCCAGTTCTGCCACACAGTCTCAGTCTCTCGTCGTGATAATCATGTGATCTGATCTGGGATATGGCTTTTGTTTTTTAAAAAGAAAAAAAGAATAATATTTTTCTTCCACCAAAAGGAAAAAATAATATTTTTCTTAACAATTTCTCTTTACAAACAAAGGGCTTTTTGTTTGTGTTTCTCAGATTCAATAATGACCCCAATCATTTCTCTTTGGACGCACAGCAATTCTGCTTTAATTTTTTAAAATGAATTGAGTTGATCAAATTCGAATATTTTACATTGCATATCAAAACAACTTTGGATTAAAATTTAAATTCAAGTAATCGAATAAAGCCCAGGTTTACATATAATAATTTAATAAGTTCTTTAAATCCGATTCGACTCAACTCATAAACAAATTTAAATTGTTAAATAAGTTGATTGTGTTGAGAAAAAAATGTGATTGCATATAGAGCATATTTAATCACCATCTATCATTTTTCTCTCTTTTTCGTGCATTTTAAATTGGCGTTGGTTTATGATACCACTCGAAGTAAAAGTTGGACGCAAGAAATGAAATAACATGTACTAAAAAACTTGCAAAACATCATATGGATGAGACAAGATCAAACTCGCATTGCGTTCTTATTTCCATAACTATTTTTGAGCTACACAATAAACTTGCTTGATTTATCGTGAATCGTGATGGCTCAAAACTTACATTACATTTATTAAGTCTAGAGATCTCTCGATCTCTAGCATTTAACATAACCACATTATTTTCTACTGATCGATGATCATCGATCTCATTTTGTCGCTGCTAATAATTTTAGCTGTGATTGACGGTACTTTGTAAAGAACCGAACCAGCTTTTCCATGGGGTACAAGCTGTCTTTGACAACATGAAACTCTCTGAATTTCTTCTTCCAATTCTCAAGCTGAGGGTATTTGTCGCAGTTGAAGATTTCTACGCCAGCAACTTCCTCAATGGCTCCCAACCAGATAGCTACCCAGCCGAAGGCGATGTCTAGGAACCCTATCTTCTCTCCTCCGAAGAATTTCTTATCCTTCAACATTCCTTCCAGCAATTCCATGGCATCTGACACTTGCTTAATTTCCATCTTTAGCTGCTCTCCTTCAACCCATAACACTCTCCTTGAACCTTCAAGTAACTAAAATCACATGTCCGATAAACAGTTCTTAAAATACTTGACTATTTCGTAAGTTATGAACAGGATTGCTATACTTGTATGTCTAAATCATTATCAACTGAACACAAGATTATATTCCAAAATATATATTATTGAGAATATATATAACTGTTTTAAAGTTGAAGTAAATAACAAAGAAAATATCGTGTTTAAGTTCTAACCTACAAAAAGAAATAAGAAATAATACAAATCTTGTAGGTGCCTCGATAAATACATATGGAAGGTGCTACCGACAAGCCAAATTTATCTCTTATATATCCGATCAAACTTGCTACTAATAGTAACCAAATCTAGGCATATAAATCATCAATAAAGTTTGAATTGACTGGCTACCCACAACCCTCTTGAATGGCATATAAAGAGCGGAAGCTAACATTATAATCTTTGGATCTTTCAAAAGGGTTTAATACCTAAATAAAGTAGTAAAACAAAAAGCTTTAATACCTAAATAAAGTTTTGGATTTTACCAGAAAAGACAAACGAATTTAGATCTTTTATTACATGAAATTAAGACTATGGAATTTTATTTTATTTAATTAAACCAATTAATATCATAAATTTATTTTTCATTTTTGAGTAAAATTGATGACTTATTAGAGTATCATCTCAAACAAAAACAAGAGATCAAAAAAAATAAAGGAGTAAATCCATGACTATTGAAAAAGTTGTTCAAAAAACCTCAACAGAAAAAAGTCCAACAATTTTTATTCAACTTTATGAATAAAAAAGGAGAAAAAGAAGAGGGTGTGGCAATGAAAGAGAGATAAAAGTAGAAATAAACATTACCATTTCATCAATTAAGGAAACCCAAAATCTTGCCATGGCTCTCTCGTATGGATCAGTGGGTAAAATGGGATTGTCTTTCCATGTCTCATCAATATACTCAATGATGAATAAAGATTCAACAATGGGTTTCCCATGATGAACAAGCACTGGGATTTTCTTGTACATCGGGTTGCAATTCAGAAGGAGAGAGCTCTTCTTGTTTAGATCCCTCAGGTTTTCTTCCACAAATTGATAACCGATGCCTTTCAGTTTCAACACCCAGGCCACCCTGTGAACGTATGGGCTAAACCATGCACCCACTAGCTTCACCTCTTGCTCTTGGCCATGCTCGGCCATCTGCAAATTAATCTTCTTCTTCCTTCTTTCTTGTATAATAATATATATGTATATAAAACTGCATTTACATATGAATTATTGCCTGTTTATATTAAATGAGTATTAGAACCTGTACATATTTCACGTTTAGCACATGCCCTGCTAAAATAAAACAAAAGTAAATAAATGAACCCTACCGGAGTTTTTTTAATCAAATTATTGTGGTTTAAAAATTTATTTCTCTATCTATAATATTTTTTGCCATGTCATTACGCATTACCATGTCATACTTTTTAATTTAGGAATTAAAACTAATTAAAGAGTCGAGTCTTAACTCTTACCCTAACTCTCTCTCCCTCTCACCATCTTTTCTGTTGACCTATTTCCATCAACAATGAAGGAGGCAAAAAGGCTTCATTCTTTTTTTAATAACAAGGGAAACCAAACGGCTCATTATCCGCTCGACCAGCCAAAACTTTATAGTCTACAGGGGCTCTGTTCTGCATCATTGAAATTGCAATGAACTTTTGGTTACTAGATGGTGGGTTGGAAATTACCATTGACGTTTGCTCCAATTTAACTTCTTAAAAAGCTGTTTCATATTTATTGACATGCCTAGTGAATCTGGGCTTTTTGGTTATAAGGTTGAGGAACGAGTTATTATAATCAAAGAGGTTTTTGACGCTTTAGAAACCTTTTGCACGGGAATAGTTCTCAAGTCTATTGCAAGTATATATAACCGACCATGGTAAAAGGCAGGGAAAAATCGAAGCACCGTTGCTCAATCACTGAATCATGATTGGTTGCAAAAGTTTTAATTAAACATTTGCAGCATCTTCAACTATGCTTTGACATGAGATTGCAATTATCAAATTTGCTAATTGATCATTTTAACAGAGGACAGAAATACAAAATGGGAGCAGAAACAATATGTCAAATATTGTATGCAACATTGACGGGAACTCAAAAAATCTTAAAATGAAGAATATTGCATTTCCTTCGCTTCCATCTTAGTTGCTATTAAAGGCAAAATCTTTAAACTTCAATATTCAAGATCAAAAAACTTGGGGAGAGAGAAAGAGTTTGAAAAAAATAGTTGAAACAGAGTATAATACAAGTTGAAAATTGTAAATCTTACAACAAGGGCCACCAGTTATGTTAATTCTAAACCCATCACCACGATAAATGTTCTAAATCTCATCATATCCATTTTCCCAAGCATTTACTATATGAATGGTATTAAAACCTGGAACCTGAAACCACCTCATTTCTTTGTCGTTCATGGCATGTTTTGGCATGATCCCAATTCTTGGAGTTTTATTGGGTTCATAATCTACGAGGGTGCCTCTTCCTCTTAGCACTTTTCCAAGTGAATATATTAATTGTGTTTCATGGAAAATTGTCGGTTATGGCAAAGTCATGGATGAAACAAGGTTGATTGATGGATCGAATGGGTATTCCTTTTTGTTTAACACTATTTTCATCAAAGCGGAAGAAGGTGAGATGAGGGAAACTTGGGCTCCATGCAAAAGCAAATGTCTCCTTTGTATCGAAATCAACTTTGGGATGGGCAGTCATGTTAGACATTAGCTTTTTCTCAAATTCCCAACGTCCTAAAGTCTCAATGTCACCCTCTTCTGTTAGATTAATGATATATGGTAAATCAGACTCGCATAGAGCCAAGAGTTTATTCGAAAAGAAGGCCAGGCCAGTGTTAGCCACCAAAGCCGTTCATGAGATTGAAATGGCCTAGCATGATCCTCCTTGTCTCCATTACAAAGCGAACAATATCACCGAAACCAAAGAACCCAGGAAAAACATTGGGAACGATAGGAAAACCGGCCTCTTGCTCAAGCATATACTTGTAAGTCTTGACATAGCGGCAACAATATGTAGCATGACCATTGGCAAATCTCATGGAATGAAGCATGCCATCTCCGTCGAACAAGAGGAGAACCCGATGAGCTAGGAATTGTGGATTTGGACCATTTCGGATATAAACACCCTTTAAAGAGATAGGCAGCTTACCTTCCACTACAAGTCAATCTGTTGGTTCCATCTCATCCACCGGACCTAAGTTTCCAGCATAAACATACCTTGGATCAACCAAAGAGTGAAGAGGTGGATCAATGCTGTTGGAGAAGGAAGCATAAAGAAAGCGGGGAATGGAAGCAAGAGTGGAGAAAAATGATGATGCTGATAAAGGCAGTGACAAAAGTTTCTTGGTTATGGATTAATATTTTACTTCGGTTTGGAATGGATTTGTATGGGAAGAACAAAGTATGGGTACCGATATTTGTTTTGGTTTGGTTGGAGGTATGGGAGAATATTGGAGCAAGTATATACTACATTCATCTTGGATTTTGGATAATTGTTTGCGTCTAGTTAAGGAAAGGATGGGGTTTATATAAAGATAGGCCTAACTGTTGGGATCTAATATAGATTTTATAAAACAAGCCTCCATTAACATTGGTGTCTATTTTTATATAAAATATAATAATAAAGTCACAGAAATCTCAAGCCAGTTTTGAAATCCAAATTTATTTGCATTAATTTAGATATAAATCTCACTAATATTATGGCATTTAATGCTTAATTATAAGACTCAAAAACAACATCAAAAACTAATATTTGTTTGGTAGAGTGAAAGAATTTAGTGTGTTTTAAATAAAATCTTAAATTTAAATTTTGTAAATGACAAAAACATTAAAAGAACTCAGTCATATCAGATTCAATCATAATTTGATTTCTAATTAATCGAAAATCAAAATAACTTTCGAAGACAAAATGTTTCGGGAAAAAAAAAACATCAAAAGATTGATAATATAAAAAATGTGCCGAAGCTGCCAAGCAAAACCGAACAACTAGAAAGCAATCAGTCGACCAATGGGGCAAATGGACGCATTCAGAGAAGTCATTACAGAAGCATAAGTGAATGATTTGACCGAACGGAAAGAACGTGAAAACAGTGATAAACGCGAGATTGGTACGGTCATAGACTCGTAACTCTACAATCTTGACGCGATGGATAACAGTGTGAAAAGTCTGTGTGAAAAGATAGAATAACACGTAGTGTTATCTCATCTTTTATAATATAATTAATATATATATATATATATATATATATATATATATATATATAAGTCGGTTATCTTATCTTTTACAGATTCTAATAAATGTAGTGTTATCTTATCTTTTATATAATAAATATGTGTGTTACAAGGAAGCCGGTTTGTCTAAGCGGGCTTGTCAAGAATTAGGTTGTGAAATATTGATGTTAGGTCCCGTTTGGTATGAAGATAGTATGGACTTTGCATTACAATTTAACTGAGTGCAAATCTTCGCAGCTTTTGATAGGTATTCTATCACTGCAAAGTTGGCTCATTCCTGCAATCACTTTGCAGCCAAGAAGGAAAAATTCAGGCCGATAATACCTTTATGAAAAAAAAAAACCCAACTCTCTTCCTTCTTGCTTCACTATCTATTCCCTTTTACCTGTGTCTCTCTTTTTGGTTGCTCTCTTCCCTTTTCCCTCTCGGCTTTATCTTTTTTTTCTGCTCGCCATTGGGGGAAGTCGATTTGACAACAATGTTGAAGAACTCACTGTCCATGGAAATGATCGAAAAGTCGTTGATGATGGATCCGATTAATTTGACTTCATGCTCTAAAATGTTGGACCAAACCGATTGAATCACGACCGACTCTCGTAGAGGAGGTTATTTATCTGACATTTTCTTCAATCTTTGTAAAGGGAAACTGTCGCAGTTTCGATCAAGAGAACAAGATGTCCCTTTCCCTTCCTTGGATTTATTTTGATTCTTTCCTTGTTTTATCGTTACAGTGGTTTTTGGTGAGAAAAAAAAAGACGTGAGAAGAACATATGTGAAAGGATAAAAGCTATCTGGTTTGGAATCGATATAGGTTATTGTGACGTCCTCGTCACTAACCAAATAACAACTAACTTTCATCTCAAATAACAAATAAATCGACTAGTTTATCCGATGTCAATCTCCCTTACTCTTATGCTTTAGGCATTTCTATCAGAGTATAATATTCATTTTCACATGCATAAAATTTTTCATTTATAAACATGTGCCATGTACATCAGGATCTCAAATATTCATACACCCTAATCCCCAACATATACAAAACTGTAGTATTGTACTGTACATTAGCCGAAGTAACGGCCGACTAAATATACCTTCAAAGGATAAGTAGGAAGCGTGCCTCGAAGGTATCTCAAAAATCCCGAAATGAGCTCCTCTATCCGGAGCGGAATTACTTCAAGTAATCTGTATGAAAATAATTATAAAAGAGTGACTTTACGCTCAGTAAGAAACTCATGTAAAAGAGCGTACTATATCACTATATGCAGTTTTCCTGCTTGGCTCTATAATGTCATGTAAAATCATTATAAAGCATAGCGCTTATATTTCTTTCAAATATATCAAAACAAGTAAATCATACTTTCAAGTATTTCCACGGATCTCCAATCACGTGAAATCAAGTAGGCAAATATAATTATTTTCAAATAGATGGGAGACAATTTATATCCAATAGATTCATGCACTAAGTAATTCTCATCGTGGATACAGCAAATATATCCTTTAAGGATAATCCAGAGAGATAATGGATACAGCAAATATATCCCGTAAGGGATAATCCAATAGATAAATCTCATAAGGATACCGCAAATATATCCCGTTAGGGATAATCCTGAGAGATATCAAATAAATGGCATACCTACGTATGGGCCAGGGATCCTCCCCAAAGCCGAATCAAATAAGAGACTCATGGCCATTGTCTATATCCCACAGTTTCACTAGTCAGGTGCCGTACTGCTGGTCTGAGGGCTGGACTAGAGCTCCTCAGTCAAATACAAGTAACAAATAATGTGCATGCTCTTTTGAGAGATTTAAAGTCTCCAAAACCTTGTTCATATAGGTTTTAAACAAGTATGAATATTCTTTCTTAAAACAGGTTCTCAAAACCTTTCTTTCAAATAGGCAGTCGACTGGTCATATATGGCAGTCGACTGCTACCCCATGTTTTGCCTTATTGAATTTCTTTCCCTTTTTGAAATTCAATTATTATATTTTTCAAAATACAAATAGGGCAGTCGACTGACCCCAAATGGCAGTCGATTGGTTTTGAAACAGAATGTTTCCCGAGAATTAGCAGTCGACTAGCTCCCTTGGCAGTCGGCTGGTTTTGAAACAGAATGCTTCTGGACAAATAGCAGTCGACTGGCTCCCCCTGGCAGTCGACTGGTTTGAAACAGAATGGTTTCTGGAAAATGGCAATCGACTGGCTCCCATGGCAGTCGACTGGTTTGCATCGATTTTTGAAAAACGACGTTTTTGATGTCTCTAGGCAGTCGGCTGCTACTTAAGGCAGTCGGCTGCTACTTAAGGCAGTCGGCTGCTCCTAACCTAATTAGTACTAGGAAACAAGTCCGAAAATGTCATTTTCCTGCAAAGAAACCGCTGGTACTTCTCTCCAAACCACATCAAAACATATTAAAACATGCGGACGTAGTCACCCTACGTCCGTTACATAAATTCCTTACCTCAATTAGCAATTAATCCACAAGTTGGTTGCACCAACACTTGTCCTTTTTCCACTTCTTCAAGCTGTAAACATCATGGCAAATTTAAACTTCAATAAACCTATTCTACCAACTCCATACAATACCAAACCCTCAATAAAATCAACTAAAACCTTCTAACTTGCTTACCTTTGCAATTCACCAAATCTTTGAATTTTGAGATCTACTTAACCACTTGGATTCACTCTCTCATATTAAAGGCATAGGTTAAGCTATCGACAAGGATCGTTTTTCGTTAGAGAAGTTTAACGAATCGATGTCATGAGATGGTGGTTTGTTAAGGTGAGAAGCTTGGACACTTAGAGGAAATTGGAAGCAACGAGAGGGAGAAGGAAGATGGGCTGGTGTCGTGGGGTGCAAGATGATGGTGAGTCATTAAGGCTCATTTAATGCATTAAATGCATTCTAATCTCCTCTCATCCTATCTCAGTCATTGACCATCCATTAACCCTTTTGACCATTGATTCTTTGACCCTTCAATTGCCTTAATTCCTCTCATGTCCCATACACCATATATATAGCAGAAAATTCCCATTTATTCCTTTAACTCAAGTTGGAAAATTGTACAATTAAGGGAAAATTACAGAAAATTGGGGATTTCACAGTTATACAGTGGATAGGGATAAAATTACAGCATTGGATAGATGGCTTGAAGGGATTATGGAGTTGGTAGAGAAGTACAAGGATGATAAAGAGATTTTTACTCGCAAGATTGCAATGAAATGTCGGGCAAGATAGATGTTTAGATGTGCATGGGTGTTCAAAAAGACTAAGTTGTGCCCCTTATGGTGTATTTAGAAGATAAGGGAAGCAATCAATGAATGAGGATTAAGTAATATGAATATTGCTTGAAATGTTACACAGAGAGCAAATAGGAGGTGTACATGAGGGTTGAGGCCTGAGGTAGGATGGAGCAATGTCAATTGCAATGGTGCTTTTAGTAGCAAAAAAAAAAAAGGATAGGATCTGTGATACGCAATGAAAATGATAAGGTAATTTCAAGTACTGCAAGGAAATTTTGTGCGAAGTCTTCGATTGAGGCAGAAGTTAAAACTCTTATATACACCCATTTGATACACATATCACATATATTCAAGGAAAAATGTAAAGAAAATTGTTATATACACCCATTTGATGTACATATCTCATATATTCATATAAGATATAAAAGCTTTTAAAATTTTATTATACTAAACAAAATTTTGGAATTTTTCATTTAAATCTTTATAATAAAAATAAATATTTGAATGCATCATTTGAGGAGTTAATTGCATTCGTAGTCCTTATAATTTGGGCTCTATAACAAATTAGTCCATAAACTTTAAATCGTAATAAATTGGTCCCTAAAATCATATTATTGTAGCAAATACGTCCTTCCGTCTCTAAAACCATTAGAATAACCGTTAAATGTCAACTAGATTATAGTGGAGGACACGTGTTGCCCACCTACTATTTCTTTTTTACTTTTTTCTTTCCTTTTATTCTTCTCTTTTTTTTCTTTTTTTTTTCTTCCTTCTCTCTCTTTCTTCTTTTTTCTCTTTCTCTCCCTTTATGGTAGGATGACCTAAAAATTCCAGATTCTGGTGCCTGTAGCCTCGTCAATCACTGTGACCATCGCCCGCCACCTCTCTCCGGCGACTGTTTTCTCCAAAATACACCAAATGTTTCATTTTTTTCTCCTATTTTCTCTTATCTAGTTAATTTCTACTGAAAATACTTAAAATATCCTAGATCCAAGCTTAAAAATTGTGGTTTCAAACTCTGAAATTTCTTTCACCACTTCTCATTTTGCTTCATCTTCCTATTATGTCATTCCCCTCCTTCTACTCCACCTTGTCCTCAAATTTCAAGCCTAAAAAGAAATGATAGAAAATAAAAATAAATAAAAAGTGAGAAATATAGCAAAAATCGTCGAGACCAAAAACAAAAATGTCGAGGCAGCAAGAGGAAGATAAGAAGCCCGGCGACCAATCAGCCGCCCACATCAACCTCAAAGTCAAAGGTCAGATGGGAATGAAGTTTTCTTCAGGATCAAAAGAAGCACACAATTAAAGAAGCTTATGAATGCATATTGTGATTGTCAGTCTGTGGATTTCAACTCAATTGCCTTCTTGTTTGATGATCGCCGCCTACGAGGTAAGCAAACTCCCGACGAGCTTGAAATGGAGGATGGTGATGAGATTGATGCTATGCTACACCAAACTGGTGGCACAAATGCTGCTTCTTTTTTCTCATTCGTGTGAAGCAAGTTTTAGTTTACCTTTTTAGCACTTAAAGGAGAGTTATTGTCTGATTTTGTAGATCTTATATATAGATCTATTGCTATGGAGTGTTATTTACTTAAAAAAAAGTGAGAAATATAGGTTTTTTTTATTATTTTAATAAAAATTTAAATTAGAATTTAAAAAAAACCCTTAAAAGAGAAAAAAAGATGATGTAACGTACACATGACATTATTTTATGTTACATCCAATTAAGGATGTCCACGTGTCTTTCACTATAGTTTTGTTGGCATTTAACAGATATTTTAACGATTTATGTGACGGAAGGACTTATTCGTTATAATAATATAATTTTAGGAACCAATTTGTCACGTTTTAAAATTTAAGGACTAATCTATTATGGAGCCCAAATTATAGGGACCATAGATACAATTAACTCTCATTTGAGTGTAATATTTTAGTACATGTAGCATTGTTCAATTTAAAAATGTTTAAAACATGTGTTATTGGGATTTCTCTTGGATTATGTTTGCTGCTGTCCCACGACAAAATCTTATTAAATCTAATCACTCAATAAAAATATTAATTAATCATGTTTATTGGGTGGTCTGTATTTTATTAATGCGGAGATTTAATTAGTGGTTTCTCTTTCAAAATTATTGTAAGCCAAAATGGCTTCTCTCAGAATATAAAAGAAAGCTTAGTGTATGTAGAATGTGCAAACAACTAGTGGTGGGGTGCCAACATTTGGAAAGGGAAATGGAACAAAAAGGAGAATATATTTGTTGTAATTGGTTCTTTGATTATTATTGTTAATTAATTTAATTTTAAAAGGGTAATTATTGAACAAAATTGAGTACTTTTTTTTATTAACTGTGACACGTGAATTCATGTGAAGAAGGTCCTCCATGTTCTTTAACGTCTTATGCCCTCTTTGATCCTTTGTGTGTTGATAGAACATTATCTTAAACAACTTGATTAAAGTCTGTATTTTAGTGTATTAGATGGATTATAAAAGTTTTTCAATCAACCTTTTTTAAATAATTAAGTTTGAAATTTTTTTATTCAAACTCAATATATGACTTATAATTTTAAGGATTATTATCTTATCTGCCGCCAATAGAGTTTTTTAATTCCATAAACGGGGTTAGTATGATAACATATGTCCTTTAAAAATATTAAAAATATATATATATAAATATAATATGACACATGTTATCATTCTAACTCCACTGATGGTAGATAAGATAATAATCTTAATCGTATACGAGCATTGAATACAAAGAAAGGTGTTGTGGGACGCTAGGAATTTTTTTCTATTAAAAACTGTTGAGATAAAAGTAAACGTTACTATAAAAACAGAAATTATTTAGATAATAACAAATTTATTAATATAATATTTATATATAATCAACTAAATAATAAAATATATAATTTTGAGTATGCCCTTAGTTTTATTTGGCTCATAGCTAATTAAATTTCAAAACCTTAGTTTTCAATTTCAATTTTTGTCAATTGTTTGATCAAATTTTAATTATTTATATTTTAATATAATAATTAAAATTTTAAAATTAATAATAATGTTCATAAATTTGGCATTATAAATGATGAGCAATATAAATAATTATAATTTTATATTATTTACATTTTCATATAGTAGTTACATTTTTAATTGATTCCGTGTATCAAAAATTTTTTTATAATTAAGGGTATTTTTGAAATTTATCACTGCACTACTAGCAAGATGAGTGTTTACCAAACATTGCAATGTTACTTGTCCCGTAATTTAAACAAAACTTTACACTGCATACCAAACACTGCAATGTTACTTCCCTAGCAATCACTTTATGTTGTAATTACTTCCCCTGCAATGCACTAAACGCAACCTTACAGTAAAGTCATGTGAATTTTTTTTGGATTTCATTAATGCAAATCTAGATTACATATCGTATCAGGCAGTACATTCATAATAGACTGGTTTTCCACCTGATATGCTAATCTTGCCAATTAGTGAGCAAGAGTATTTGCATTTCTAAATGTATAATTGAAATCACAAAACTCAAAACATAAAGCTAAGTGCTGAATAGATAAAATTAAACTACCACCCTCCCAAAAAGAGAGGTCTGCCTTCTTAATCTCAGTAATGGCTATTAAACAGTCGCTCTTAATCACAACCATACTGTGATTAAAATCTTTAGCAATCTCTAGGCTCCATAAAATTGCATAAACTTCAGCCTCCAATACCTTTTCTACCTGCTGTATCTTTCTGCGTGCTAAAGATATAATATTTCCATTATGACCATGTGCAACTACTCCCAGCCCTGCAATTCGATCCTATCCTTGTATAGATGCATCAGCATTAATTTTAATTACACCCCTGTCTGGCTGACACCACCTTTGAATAAGCAGGACATCTCCCCTAATCTCAGCTGGCCTTTTACAAGCTTCTAAAGCTGCGATTCTTAGTCTATTAGCCCTCTAGACATCTCCCCATATCTCTTTGCTGAGGTAACATTGAAAAAATACATGATGCCATTTTTCCTTCATTACTTCACATGTAGAACATCTATTCTAAGTGATAATTCCTTTTGTCCCCAACACAATCATTAATTCAAAGGATTAACATAATTGTTTAGTACATTTTGAATAAAAGTACAATATGATAGGAAAACTTAAATAGATAAACACACAAGATATCATGTTCAATCATTAAGAAAATTAATATGGAATCGTACTTAAATCCATTGGAATTGTTTGATTGGGGTTAGCAATCTTTCACATCTAAAATTTTAAGAAAATCTGTATCTCACTCACGGATGGGATATGAGAATTAGAATTATACATTAAGTTTAGAGTAGAGACTATAACCTATTTATACCTGTAGTATATTTTATTTTATTTTATTTTATTTTGACCCATCACAAAAATAAAATAAAATATTGGGTCTCTACACATTGTAAAACTCATACTAAATGAGATGCCATAAAGTCTAGTAATTCAAAATTTATATGATTATTTTTAAATGGATTAAACAAATTATATAGCCTGTAATGTATAATTAATTGATATATATATATATATATGTATAGGCCTATTAAGAATTTCCCAACAGAATAGTCTACAATCCAATACTTATCCTCCTCACAACTTAATCCTAACTTGGAGAGTTCATGCGCAACTCTATTTCCTTCCCTCCTACTATAGTAAAAAATGCAATTTAGAAAAGCTTTCCTTGTGTCTTTAACTTCTACTACAATTATACTAAGAGACGTTAGATCTTGCCTTTCATTCTTCAACTTGCTAACTGTTGAGCTTTGTCTTGAATCCCACATCAAAAGTATAGGAGAAGTTATAAGGGTTCTTCCCTTATAAATAATGTGTCAGGTTTGGTTTGTAAAGTGTCTCAAAAAGTTGTAAACACCGATAGAATAGCTAGAGTTTGGGCTATTAAAAGGGTGTAGTTGGCCTTTGGGATCTTTGTTAGGAGTTTGCAATTTTTCTCTTTTAAAAATTGCACAGTTGTAATTATTTGATTGGTTATTATATTGATTGAGTATTGTAGGTCAATTTGGTTAGGCCAAACCACATTAAAAATTATTGTGTTTGTTTTTTGTTTTCTTCCGTTTTTGTGGGTGTTTGGTTTGAGGGATATTTTTCCCAACAAGTGGTATTAGAGCTTAAGGTTCATGATCTTGTGAAAGGAGGAAAGCTATGAAGATGAAGATGAAGATGAAGATGAAGAAGATGATGATGATGATGATGATGAGGACCATGATGATTTGGAAGAAGAATGATGATGATTGGAGGAAGATGATAAGGATGATGGTGATGATGATGATGGAGTTATTCTTTAATTTGAAGATGGTTTGCATGTTATCGAGTAGTTTATGGAATTTAGGGATTCAAGTCAAGGGAAAATTTGTTAAGGTTTGCCTTGAATCCCGCATCAAAAGTATAGGAGGAATTATAAGGGCTTTTCCTGTCGCATCCTGTGGCTACATAATTCCACGTTTTTCCACAAATTTTTATATGGTTGGGCTGTCTATGATGCCTTTACACATTGTTCGTTTGAAACAATAAGCAAATTTAACAATATATAGTTATTGCCAATTAATGTCCATATCTGTAAACGTTACTCTACATCCCCTGAATTTAAATTTTTCAACAAGTAGCACTGTATGTATATGTCTCAATATACAAATGTAAACATGATACCTCAGGAATCCAATATATGGTGCTTCGAGCTTCTCAATGCACAGTTAATCCATGGTTTGCACTCAGCTATTCTTTACATCAAATCTGTGATGATAAAAGTAAGGGAGTGAGCAAACCATAGCTCAGTAAGAGAATTGTAGGCAAATTTTGATATCTCGAAGACTATATGCAGTAAAATCCTTAATTTTTTATTTGTATGCTGAGTACATTAAAAAGGAAAACATACTATAGTCGGTCGGAAAATCTAAATAGAGCATGTAAGGTATTTTGAAATACTTGTCTTGTCCCGGAAAGCTAGAGCGACTATAGGGAGTAGAAATTTATATAAACATACAATTCATTAAAATGTTTACTGCACATAAAATGTCATCTAATTTAGCAAAACACTTTAGTAAATCATATGAACCACCCTTGGAATTTATTTTGATCTTTCACCGTTGAAATCATTCACTTTAAACACATGTACACATATAGCAGTAAAATGCACTATTCCTACATTTCATAAATCAGTGATAAGACATCATAGTAAACAGTATATTCTCAAATTCTCATCAAAATTAGTCATAACACGTGGAATAATAATGGAGACTAGGCAACACCCTAATAATGTCATGCTATAAGTCTCGAAAGGAATAGGGTACACGTGAGATTCCTGTAAGGACAATAAATAATCATAAAGATCTATGGCCATAGTCTATAGGTATCCTCGGTCGTGCACTAAGCAGTGACAACTGGGACGCTGAAGACGGCTCAATGTCAGCAGCTTCACACATGTGTAACACATGAAACACGTGACACGTGAGCATAATATGGGGCCTATCATTCTCAAAACAGTGTATAAGAAATCTCCTCACCTTTATGGAATTAAGTAAAATCAATAATATATTTCAGAAAATCCATAAAGGTATAAATCACAGTATCTCGTACGGTGAAACCACTTTATAAAATAATTACACTATAGTAATAAAATCTTGTAACTGTTTCTTTTCACCGTAAAGCACATACACACGTGTTTCCATGCTTTCTTTCCAAAACTTTAAATTCAAGGTTACAGGAAATCATTTCCAGTAATCTTTTTGGAAAAATAGAAATATTTATTTTCCAAAATTAATAGTAATTCCACCAAACACATTTTTCATTATAGAACACATATAGAGACAATTTAGTCTCAAGACAATATTACACGATAATAAAGCCTTTATGAAAATCAATACTCGTGATAAAACTTCAGTCAGTCCATAAAGAAAAATCATAATAAAATAGTGAATATTATAATGAAATAATTTATAAAATATTCACTATTCACCATTTCACTTGACCCATCACATATTCCACTATAAAACACATGCGAGGAATTTTCGATAATTTAACTTTTACCAAAATCAGTAACATGAATATTTACTAATTGATTTTTGATAAATTCCTCATTTATGGAAAATAATCAATTCCTCACTTTGAAGGCTAGGATAGAAATCAAGAATTTATTAAAATATTTTATATCATTTTTAGAATTATTTTTAATAAATTTCGGCAGCATAACGACTGCCAGTGTCCTAGCCTCCCTGCACTTTTAAACACAATTCACCAACCAAAAACCACAGATTTTCATGCAATTTCAAGGCAAAACCATATTCCATAATTCATATAAAATTCATATCACTTAAATTATGCATTCGGATATCCCTACAAATCTACACACGCATCTCTTACCTGTACAGTATCATTTCATTCAAACCGTACACTTTGTGGCCTTGAACCAATGATTAGGTCCTTATTCGTCTCCTTTCCCATTTCGTTATTTAGCTTCGGAGCTGCAGAAGATGAGTCATACAAGTTCAATTCCGAAACATACATATACACTAAGCATTCTTAGAAATCCTACTCATTAAGGTAGAATTATTCTTTATAAGGATTTCCGACTTATCAATGCCTTTCTATTCATAACGGAAAATATTGAGTTCCGATTAATGCATCGTAAATTTTATATTTAATCTGACTTAATTCCCTATCCCGAAGTATAAAGCTCATCTTCTAGTTCATTCCATATTGTTCTTCATAATTTTTCAAAGTTCAACCCAATTCTGACCCATATGGCATGATGGTTTTCTGATCTTTGTGCATTAAAATTTCTATTACTAATTATAGGGATATCCAAAATTATAAATCCCAAAACCCTATAAATCTTAATCCAATTCCCTATTCAGAATAGAAAGTTTCACAATTTTATCATTTCTGAATTATTTTTAATAATTCCTCAAAGTTACCCTGTTTCCATTTTGACAGATTGTCTACTGACCTCTATATACATATTGGGACACATATCAAGATAGGTTTGTCCAAATTGTGAAAAATCAGAACCATATTATTCTTGACTCATTTACCTTTCTATAAACATAAAGCTTGCAGCCAAATTCAATCTGTGCTATTTTTTACAATTTTTCAAAATTTTCATAGAGCATCTCGCCTACTGCATTGAGTGCCCTGTGTTCAGCTGCATGTATCTCAGGCTATACAACTCTAAATTAGGTAATTCCAAAATTGAATTTTTCCTAACTCATAAGGCTATTTGTTATAATTTTTCCAGAATTTATTTCTTTCTAAAACTCCCAAACTGAATTTTTCAACTTTGGCTCGGACAGGATAGTTTTTCCAGCAGAATTGAAATCTACACTTAATACTTTGTTTTTTTCTTTCCTCAACTCTAATCTTATGAATATTTCCTGTTCACTTAGTATATTTATCAAACACCACAATCAGCCTCTTAACACCTCCCTAGTCAAACATATAACAACACCTAAGGTCCATGTTTTTATTTGCTCAATTACATGGCTGTTCTTATTATACCATAAACTATCACGTTACACCATCAGCTCTGTAATTTCAGCATCGTTTTCTCACAATTTCACCACAGCCGAACCCCTCCAAAATGTACTCTAGCTAGTTTCTATCAAAACCACAATCATACACATCATCTACTTGTTCAATTCAATCATAAACACAAGCTAGAAGTGCATGAGACTAAGGCTGAAATTTACCTGTGCAGGGGACGTTGCTGTCCAGCGACAGAGTAGCCTGTTTTAAGTGGTTTTGGCTGAGCTTTTTTTTTTGTGGGGGGGGGGGGGGGTGTGAGGTCTGGTTGGGGAGCTCTTAAGGTGTAGATTATTTCTTGTAGAAGGACCTAGATGAATTAATGAAGGAAATGAGGGGTTTTACAAGGCCAACGTGAGCAAGACTTAAAAGAAAAGTGGAAGAATCGGCAGCAAAATGTGAAACAGAGGGAAGCAATAGTGAGTCGGTGGAGAAGCTGAGAAAAATGGCTACATTTCATCTTGTTTGGCTTCTTTATTAGTGTCTTGTCCAATAACAATTTGCCATGTGGTTCACTAGTCAGCTTTCTACTCTCTTCCCTCCTTCATTTAGGCTTTTCTTTTCTTGTCATTTTGTTCAACAATGCAACAAGAAAAGTCGGGTACAAAGCTGGAATGGCTGAACAATTGTCTTCTTTTATTTATTTTCATCTAATAAAATTATATCATGTAATCTTTCATTTAATTTCCCTCTTTCTCTTCTTTTTATTTTATTTTTGTGTCTTCATTTGGTCTGTTATACAGAGCTCCATTCAGCTGCAAGCTTCCACGTGAAGCTTGCTGCGTTTTCTTCCTTTCTTCCTTTTTTTTTTTATATAAATATATTATAATTATATATTTACAATTTTATATATATAAACATATCCTTGGCATATATTATATTTTATATACATATATATATATATATCATCTTCAAAACTTTAGTTTCATTTTTTTGATTATTTTACTGCACTTATAACCAACTTTAAAAATTTACCGAGATCAATCCACAATGTATAAAAATATGAACCATACATGACTGGAAAGGTCTTCGAGTTAACTTTCCAACGCAATTTGAATCACCTTAATCGGAGTTTCCTACCAACCGCTATGGGTGACTTTTTACAAATAGGTCAGTTGAGTCGGTTGGTAGAGTCTACTGCTCATGGAGTAACTTTACAAAATTACTAGTATTGATCCATAAGGAACTAAAATAAGAGGCCTATATGCTTGGAAAGATAATTAAGTTAGCTTTCCAAAGAATTTTATGGTTTATTATTTGGATACACCGATCAAAATTTTAATCGAAACATTATCAATTGGTCAATCAAGCCTTATGATATTTTTATCCTTAATTCAACATCCAAAATATATTTTCTCACTCATATCATCGTCTCAGCACCGAAATCTAAGTGAGGCCCACATAGCTTTTTATTTAATCTTTGTAAAAATGTACAAAAATAATTTATTTATTAATTAAAATTTACATGTCCGTACATATATAATACAATAGAATAAGATCTTACACTTCTCTTATAAATAATGTGTTAAGCTTGGTTTGTAAAGTGTCTCAAAGAGTTGTAGACACCGATAGACTAGCTAGAGTTTGAACTATTAAAAGGGTGAAGTTGGGCTTTGAGATCTTTATTAGGAGTTAGTAATTTTTCTCTCTAAAAATTGTATGGTTGAATTTATTAGGAGTTTGTAATTTTGCTCTTCTAAAAATTGTACAGTTGTAATTATTTGATTATTTATTAGATTGATTGAATGGTTGTAAACTAATTTGGTTGGACCAAACCACATCAAAACTTATTGTATTTATTTTTTGTTTTCTTCCATTTTTATAGATGTTTGGTTTGAGAGATATTTTTTCCAACACTAACCAATATCTACAAGTCTCCTTCTAGCTCTATACTTCTCAATCCCAGATCACCTGCAAACCTGATTGCTTTCCACGCAATTAAAGCCCCAGTCGTTGTTGGATCAGTGATCTCCCAAAGTTTACCAGCATGTGCTCCCATAATCCTGTCTTAGCTGTCCCTCACGATAACACCAAGCCCACCATTTTTTGTTTGTGCATTGACCGCTCCATCAAAATTAAACTTATATATGTCAGTCCATTTGGTGCATGCCACCTTTGATCAACAGTCACTCTACTTGCTGTCTCCGTTCTTGCACTCCATTGAATTCCTCTATATATTGCTTTATGTAAAGTAAAGTCACATGTCTTACATAGAGTAAAGTTATGTGATATTGAATATATCTTGATAAAATAATGAGAAATTGAATAAATAAAATAATTTAAAAACTATTCGTAAATATTGGTAGAAAAGTTAACAGGTAAATTTTATTTTAGTAAATTGAATATATCAAGATAAACTAATGAGAAATTGAATAAATAAAATAATGTTAAAAAATTATGTAAAAATGCTAGAAAAGTTAATAGGTAAGTTTTCTTTTAATCAAATTTAATTTTACTTATTTTATTTATATAATTAACTAATAAATATATTCTAAATCAAAATTTTATTCATTCAAAAAATAACAATATAAAAATTAGACAAAATGAATTACATGGTTTAATCTCACAAGTGTTTATCGTAGAATTTCCCGTGACTGAAAGTACGAGGTTATTTTCCTGTATTCTACTTGTAGCTACTGCTTATAGAAGATCTTAATTGCCATTTCAATAAAGAAAGAACAAGATCAAATAAAAGGCCTTAACTAATTGAGGAATATTTGCAAGTTTCTTTTTTGGTGGAAAAAGGAACATTCATTCAATAAAAAACCTCTTAAGAAGTTTACAACAACAGTTTCTGGAAAATGAGATTCTCATATAGTCAGACAAAATAACAAGTCTTAGATCACTTGGGAGAACTTCATAAATCAAAAGAGAACTGGAGTCAGCCCTCATTTTTGCCATAAGATCAGCACATCTGTTAGCTTCTTTGTGAATATGGTCAATTCTAAAGTCTTCCAACTTCCGAAGCAACAACCTGCAATTGTCAACAATACCGCTATAAGGATGATGAATGATATCGCATAAAGAACATACCTGATAATAACTTGTGAGTCCGCTTCAATTCTCAGTTTCTTTGAATTCGTGATTAACAGCAATTTGAGGGTCGACCTGGAGCAACCACAGCTTCACGAACACTAGTTGCGTTGCCCAAATTTCTGTGATATCCAACATACCAATTGCCGATGCAATTTCTAAAGACACGTCTAGCCCTAGCCAAACCTAGGCTGCCTCTAGCTGAGTTGTCTGAGTTGAGTTTGATAAAGCCTTTAGGGGGACGGTCCTATTTGATATTCATTTGGGTGATCCAAGTCCTTTGAACATCGGTGCCTTTAATAGCCCATAATTCTTTAACAGCTTTTTGCAATTTAAAATATGGTCTTGAGTTGATCAAAAAGTTCATGATATGATTTGTCAAAAACAGGATTTAAACAAGCAAATATACACTCTGGATCATACATTTAAATATGTTTCAAGTATTTGTCATTTTAAAATAAATATATCAATTCAAAACTAATAATTTAAATATTTATTTGGATATTAACCTTAAATCATAGTGATAACTCAAATAATATATATTTAAATTTTCAATTGACCCCTCAAAATCTAACGTGAAGATTCACCATTGCGTGATCACATGTGAAGTCAGTTAACATCACACGATGTAAAATTGAACACTCTAAAAAGATTAATTAAAAAAGCCTATAATATTTATGTACAAGTTAAAAACTAACAGCGCATTTGGCTGAAAGGAAAAGTATTTCACTTCAGGGCACTTTCTGGATGGGACCACCAAATCCTAGCAATCATTCCTTGTCGGCAAGGAAAATTAATCTTACGAAGAAGCTAAGAATATAAAAGAGAATTGCTATTTTTACTACAACTTTTACTCTATGCTAGAAAATCACCTGTGCGTTGCTGCAAGATGACGTTTATATTTTTCATTATCATTTTATATATTTAAATATATTAACATATAAAATTATAAACTTATAAAAACGATTGTAACTGCACTACTTAATAAACATACAAAAGATTTACACTCAACTATACTTTATCTCTACACATGCAACTGACGAAGGACAATTCATTAGCAAATACCATGAGACTTTCAAAAATTAGAAGACGTTGCAAACATGTAGCATGACTATAAATGTTTGTAGATCTGATACAATCTCAGGTTCAACTACAAAGATCAAAATAATTATATCTCGTTATCAAAGAGATATAATTTTAAATCCAAATCTATGTATTATTCTGCATTCAGAAGAAGTAGAGTCATAAATTTACCTATCCCATTCTCATATGATAGATCTAGCACTTCAGCCTTTCATATCAAGGTGTGTATATTGACCATCACCAATCCAAATAGCCCTTGAAGGTCTCCAATCTGCAAAAAAAAAAAAAGGTGACATATTCAAGAAAAAGATAATGACATGTCCGAGATAAGCATTTGCAACAAAAGTTAGTTACAATAAAAATTAAAATCTTAATCATTCTCTTAGTCACGAAATTGTGCAAGTCATGCCACTATAAAGGCACACCTTTTGGTAGCAGCTTATGGAAATTAAAAATAGTCACTACAATTTTGTAATGCTTTATATTTCATTAATTTATGAAGAATATTTCCCTCTAACTTGCCTTATAATGAATAAAAAAGTTCACCAACCAACCTTTTCACATCAAGAAGACAACATATTGCTTATTATGATTCAAGATTATGCGGCCTATAGTTTATTAAGCAACATCAACCATCAAATCTTACCTTTGAATTTTAATAAAGGATAGAATATAATCACATCAAAAATATTTGATTAGGCAATTCCGTTGAGCGTAACTTCAAACCTTACCTATCTAGTCTAATAAAAATGAATAGTATTGAAATTGCCCTGGTTAAATAGGTATTGCACCTGCATCTAATTCAAAATCCTTATGATCACATCATAATATTCGGACTGAAAAGCATAAACAAAGGAAAGCATTTTTTATTGATATTAATGATCAGCATGACAATTGACACGATTGTTTTCTTGCAACAGGTTCTTTCTTGAATATACAATAAAATTTACCTTAGCATGGATTTTTCTTAGAATTTAAATTTAATGAAAACCATTTGACATTTGTTAGAAGCAAGATACATATAAATGATAGTTGACACAGATAAACATTGAAAAACCAGTGAGTAAATTTTCAGATAAAACATTTAAATGCGTCAGCCATAAAGAGAACTTGAAGCAAAATGAAAACATTTATTTGTAATAAAATAATATAAAATTCTCTTTGTTCAATAGGTTGCTTAGAAGACATTAGATAGAGTGTGTGTTTACGTGTGTGTATATATTATATATTAGTTTTTTTATGATAACCAGCACCTAGCAAAAATCAAACAAAATCTATGAAAACATAGAATTATTAATTTAAGACTACTTTGTTTAATAAATTCCCTGCTAATTTCGCTACTAACGTGATTAGATTCATCTATTGGGTCAATAAGCACTTCATGGCCTAATTATTGCAACTACTAAAATCGAAAGCTGTAGATCTAGATAAAACAAAGTCAACCTAAAACAGAGTTGAAATAAATTAAGGATGCAACTATCTACCTAGAGTTGCTGTTAAGGCTTAATAACTTGCACACGTTGATGTTACGTGTATATATAAAATAGCCTTTGTAGAAACACATGACCTAATTTTTCAAGTCAATATGATCAATAAAAAACCTAATGTATAAGAGTAGTAGGAAAACGGTTTGGGGATGGTGTGCCTGAGGCATCAGGAAAAGTAAATGACTGATTGCAAATAAAAATGAATGATATGGAGCTAAACAAAAGCGAACAACACCGTGTGTTTCTTGTAGAAACAAAAAAACAATAGTAAAATAATAAAAATGATAAATATTTTGCTAACAAAACCATATGTAATATCTTATTCAAATGCATTAAAACTCATCATATTAATTATCAATCACAACATTTATGCAAAAATATTCCCATAAATAGTATTGCAACTTACCTTAAAAACTGACATCAGAATATCATTACCAATACCCAAAACTTTGAGCTCCATATAGGATAAAATGGTAAAAGTAGTTGGAAAAAAGCTAGCAACCCTCATTTTGGATTCTTTTTAGAATTTATTAAACAATACTTGATTTAATATCATTAAACGTTTTTAGAAAAATAAAATGGTGTTCCAAACTTTCATTGCTTTCATTTAATCTTCTAAATAAAACCAATCCCTATTTCTTATGAAAAAAAAAAACAATCATGGTTAACTATAGTTGCATCTAATTATCTGAAAGATAAAAAAGAAGAATATATTTGGCTAGTTCACATAGATTATTCATATATTCATGATAAAAGACTAACAAAAGCTGTCCAGTAGACACTTACACCATTGATATGAAGTATCTAAGCAATCATGGGTTGAAAGTAGTTAAGACCTGTTATTCCATATTGCTGACAAAAAAAAAATCCCTTGATAGCCATATTGTAAAGTTATTCCAACTTTCAGATCTCCTAGCTTATTCCAGCTCAAAATTAAAATTTTAATACACGTATAAAAGAATAAAACAGAATAGTAAAGAAAACTAAAATTTTCTTCAATTCACCAATTTCAAGAGAGATCATCCTATAGCTTATTCTGTCACGACCCGTGACCACATTTTTCATCTTCTTATACACATCTTAACCGGTTGGGCTGTCTGCGATACTTCACTTGTACTGACTGTTAAATAATTTTACAATGTATTGTTTATATTATACGCATCCCCTATCGTAATTTATCAGATAAGTAGTACTGTTGACATGTCTAAATACAGAGAATAAATGATCATACCTCAAATAAACAGTCGGTCTGACACATTGTCCTTCGTGTACAGCCAGGATCCACAATCCACTGAACTCACATTCATCAAAACCTGAAATGTTGAAAATTAAGGGGTGAGCAAAACCACGGCTCAGTAAGAGAATTATATGCCTCACTTGATACTCAGCTTCCTATATGCTGAAAATCTTTTTCATTTTTCCTATGGGCTCTAGGCTCGCATGTAGGAAGGATACTACAGTCGGCTAGGGATCCGATTAGAGTAAGGTAGGTATTTTAGAATACCATACTTGTTCCGGAACCTAGAAGCAACTGTAGAGAGAGATTTTTATTTCATTTTGACTTAATAAATCCTTTTCCTTTTCACCCCAAAAATCTTTTCGTATTCTTTTCAAAATGATGCTTTTATGAAATACAAGGGTTTAATTACAATAACTAATATTCATATATTCTTTAAAAAGAATATTAGTTAAATCATTATCATTTTTCTTTAAAACTTATTTCATATACATACGGACGTCTCAAACTTGTTTATGCTTTCATTCTATTCTTAAATTCCTAAGGCACCATTCTTTTTATCAGTATGATTTAGTGTGAAAGAACGAACTCATTGTAAGGACCAGGAGTGCCTAGATCTCTGTTAACCAGGGATTTACCACCCCAATGCCTTACTCATCCGATATATCACACACATCATATGTCATATGCACCAGATCTATTTCATCCTTTGACATTTGTCGAATTCACGAATCACAATCACTTACTTATCGTCACAATATCCTACGATTTCCCATACTAACATCGGAACACGTGTAGCACTTAGTTCCCGAAGGACTTTAGAGGTGGCTCCCACGGTTCAATCATCGAGCCTCTGCTCGGTCTGGCCTGTACTGAAACATCAGAACACGTGTAGCACTTAGTTCCCGAAGGACTCTAGAGGTGGCTCCCACAGTTCAATCATCGAGTCTCTGCTCGGTATGGCCTGTACTGAAACATCAGAACACGTGTAGCACTTAGTTCCCGAAGGACTCTAGAGGTGGCTCCCACGGTTCAATCATCGAGTCTCTGCTCGGTATGGCCTGTACTGAAACATCAGAACACGTGTAGCACTTAGTTCCCGAAGGACTCTAGAGGTGGCTCCCACGGTTCAATCATCGAGTCTCTGCTCGGATTGGCCTTTATGCCATATGTATTTTTCACCGTCTTATCAGATCTCATGTAGTACCTATGATCTAATATTTCATTTGAGACCATAGAAAGAATATTAGAATTATCATTTCTTCCTTTTGAAAACATATTACCTATAATTTATGGAGTCTAAGATAGACATCAATCTTATCATACTGTATACCTCGGAGGGTAAGGAAGTACACCGGTCAAATCTATGACCATAACCTATATTGTCCTCGGTGGATCACTGATTAGATGTCCACCGGGACTAAACATATCACATATCATGCATCAGCATGATAAGAATACCAATCAGTCTCAAAACCGTAATTCTCATCATAAAATACACCTTTATGGAATTTATATAATTATATAATTCCATGATTTAAAACCATAAGGGTTATAATCCTTTAGTGAATACTGATAAAAATATTCATAAAAATATTCACTATATTTCACTTCATCTTTCGTCTCGTAATTCGTGTAATTTATCTATTTTGAGGATGTTCGGTGGTTTCATTATCACCATTCTCGAATACATGAACATTTTAGAATTTCATCTCATTATATTCATGTTTTATGAAATTTTAGTAATTTCCTCATGTTTCGCGATTTACTATCGAAATTCGGAAATAAATCATTTAATATGATTTTATAAAGTTTTTCTAAAATTTTCGGCAGCATAACGGCTGCCGATTTACTAACCTCCTGCACGGAAAATACAGTTTAAAATCTTTCAGCCAGTACTTCTTCCCAAATTATTTTCAGCAAATCATGCATCATAATAATTTTCATAAAATAATTGCATAAAATATTTCAATTAAATTATGCAGACTGAGTATCCTTACAGTGCTGCACATGCATCCCTTACCTTTTTCCGGGTCGACGACTTCCGCTTATCGATCGCGCCCGCACTCCATTTCTCCCGATTCCTTATCCCGATTGCTGAAAATAATTTCTAGAATTAAAATTCTAATTTTTAGAATTTTTCATAATTTATTTAATTTTTTCTGAAATTAAATTCTCGGGAAATTTCTTACCGAATTTGTAAAAATCCCGGGTTGTCGAATTTCCGAGAATTTTTCAAATTCCCGAAATTCTCCTTTTCCTCTTTTTCTTCCTTTTTCTTCCTTTTTTTTTCCTCTTTTTCTTTTCTTTCTTTCTTTTCTTTTCTTTTTCTTTTTCTTTTTTCCTTTTTCTTTTCTTTTTCTTTTCCTTTTTTCTTCTTCCTTTCCCGGTCAGACCGGTTCAGACCGGTCCAGAGCCCTTCCTCGCCGGTTCCTCGCCGGCGACCGGTTCTCCGGCGGCTCGATGGCTCAACAGCTGGCCGATGCTACGGCGAGCTTGGATCTGACCTCCATTCATCCCGAATCGACAGCACGGCGACGAATCGAGGCGGTTTTGCCTCGGTTTCTTCTTCCTCTTCGCCGGCGTTCCTCCGCCGTCCATTGCGTCTCCGGTGGCCTCCATCAGCTTCCTCTCCCTCCGGTGAAGCTTCGGTGGCAGTGGCGGTGCCTGGATCGGCCGGCACCGCCGTCCGCCATTTTCCTTTTCCTCCGGCTATTGCCTTGTTTTCCGTCGATCCCGTTCCGTTTCTGCACGCCGGCGTTGGCATCGGCGTCCTCTTCTCTGGCCGGTGGCGTCCCGCCTTTCGTTTCCCCTCGCCGGCGGTGGCAGCTCCACCGCCGCCGTCGGCCCTTGGCTGGGAGGGTCGGGGTTCCTCCCCGATTTTCTTCCTTCTCTTTTGTTTTCTGTTTCATTTCTTTTTTTTTTGTCTTTTATTTTCTTTCTATATTTAGTATTTACTATATACTATATATTATACAATATATTTTATACATATAATATATATTATATGTTATACATACATTATTTCATACATAATATTATACAATATATATTATATACAAAATATATATTGTACATTACAAAATACATGTCTAGTATATATGTGTATATTTATATATATACTTAAAATTAAGTAACATTTATATATATAAATTATATAAATGCTATAATAAAATATTTATACATATAAACTTTAATATAAAACCATACTTACTTTTCTTCTATATGTATTTACATAATTATATATACACATAAAACATTATATTTATATACATATGTATTATTTGAATTTACGAAATAGTATATATATATTTCTATATATATAACAACGTATTTTAAAATATACTATATAATATTTTGAATACATATGTATTGGTATAAAAATACATTTATATAATAATATATAATTATATAAATATATTTCATTTATTTTCTTAAATAGATTTGGATTTTAATTTATCCAATTTAATTCTTTTCCTCTCTCTATTATTTTTATCTTCACTTCCTCATTTCTCAGGATTTTCAATAATATCCCGTTTCTCGCAAATTTATATTTATTTCGTCTTATTTAATTTCTCTAATATTTATTTTCAATATTTCTAATTTTCAATAAATGGAAAAATTTACGGTTATCACATATTCCATCTCAAATTACCAAATCAAAAACAGAAAATTAAAGAAATACATCAATTCAAAGATTAAAAAACCTAACAAAAACTACCCTTTATTCCATAATCTTAGATTCTAACTATGGACCTGATGAACATAAAATGTTTGATAAAAACTAAGAGAACATAAGGAACGCATAGTATTTTAAGAAGTTTGAACCTTCTGATTTGAGGAGGAATAGGTCTAGGCAGCCTATTATTATGTAGATCACTATCGTATGCATCAATGAGCAGCTAAACATATCATTTTATTTTTTATTTTATCTAAAATTATTTTTTTTATTCACAAATTTGATCAAGGAAACAACAAACATAAACTATAAAGGATGAAAATTGGGCCCAAAATATACCTTAAACAAACCAACACAAATGCCCCAAAATTAAGAACCTATTGTTCTAAATCCCTAACTTCCTTGTTCTTCCATTTCTCTATAGCATCCACTATCTTTTTTTTTTTTTACTTAGAATGCCCTGAAGCTGAAAAATGAAACCCAAACACCAAAACTCAAGCCGCTATAAACCACAAAGCACCGCAAACCTCAGACCACCGTCGATGATACTAACACCCTTTTATCTTCTTCCTTTCTATCCCATCTATGAAGCCTAGAAAACTTTTTCAAAAAGAGTCTAGCAACTGAACCCAAAACAGATTAGGGCTTTGAGAAAGGAAATTATGGTTTTGCAGAGTCGTAGCCATGGAAATAAAAGAAAGGAGATATTTTTTGGAAGAAAATGAAGGATTTAAAGGAGAAAATTAGATTTTTTTTCCTTTCCTTATGACCTTCCTCTTTAGAGAAGTTTACCTTGGTTAGAGAAAAGAAAACCAAAGCAAAAGACTTCCAGTCTCCGAAAGTTTCGCTCGGGTGACGAAGAAACAGGAAAAGAGGGAGAAAAGATCTGAAAGTAAATGGACCACACGACTTAGAATAGAGGGAAAAACCCCAACCTAACGAAACAAATTTCCTTTTTTCCCTGCTACAAAAAACGAAAGGAATATAGCTTAAAGGGCAAGAGATGTAAAAGAGAAAGGGATTGACGTGACTGCACGAGGGCTCGATTTTTTCTACAACTTTTGTTATATTGATTGATTGATTGATTGATACTACACTTTTTAATTACACTACAAAAACTAATAAATATACCTTATAAATTTATAATTTTAATTTTTACACCTTTTTATCCATCCCTTCCTCTTCGTCACCATCTCCATCCTCCTTTTAAATTTACAATTTATTGTTAATAATGTATATATAAACAATAATTAAAAATAAAAAATAATATCTGATATGTTTCTGTGCAAAAGCCTTGTGCAGAAACATTTGTTCCTGCCTAAGGAGTTTTGCGCAGGAACAATAGTTTTGTTTTTTGTGCAGGAACAGTACAAGGAATAAGTGTTCTTGCTCAAACAATTTTTTTAATTTAGAATTAGTGTTATTTATATACTTATTGTTAACAACAAAATAATAATAATATTTGAGAGATTTTGTTTGTTGTAGAAAAATAGGAAAAAACAAGATGAAAAGAATACAACATAAAGAACAGGTTCAATAAAAAAAATTAATTGTATGTTTTGGACATATTTATTTTTTCATATAAAGGTTTTATTGTCTTAATAATTTTTGAATTATAAAAAACAAAAATTAACTACAAATAAAATTATTCAATAGAAATTCTGATATTATGGAATTATTTAATAAATCTTTTTGTTCCCCACGTTTCTAACTCTTTTCCCACCAGTTTGTTTCTTTCTTCCTTGAACTTCTCTCACCCATCTTTGATTTTGCTATGACATTCTTACCCAAGTTTAATAAGGTCTATTTCATTCTTCTTTTGGTTTTTTTTTCCTCCCCTCAACCACAATTTGAAAAGCTTCAAGCATCTAAAAATCAACAAATAATTCCAAGAAAAACGAACTTGAAATTGGAACCGAAATACAGCAAACAAAAAATAGAAGTGCAGTAGATTAGAAAGAGAACTTTTTTCTTTTGAACAATGAATAATCACACAAAAAAGATAGGATCGAAGCACTCGGACCATTTCTCCATGTAATGGAAACAAAGAAATGCAGTTTTTGACATTTACATGCTGTCAAGTTTCTTAGCTCTAAACAGAACAAAAACAATGAAGTAGAAGTAATAACAAAATGACAATATCAAATTTCCTTGGACCAGCGCGAGTCACACAACGTAAACGAGGATTAATTTTATACCCAATGTGATATGGGAACTATTAGAATATTTTCAAAATAAGTGGATGAATTATTGATTAAATATAAAGTTTAATTAATAGAATTAAGAAGCTAATGCCTTGGTAAGGTTCCGAGTTGAGAAAATTAAAGTAAATTCGATAAAGTGAAGCTTAGAAGGGTAGTCAACTGCCTATATAGGGCAGTCCAATTGCCCTTGTGCAGAAAAGTTTCTATTTTAAATTTGCATTAAGGCAATTAGATGCCTTGGGAAGGTAGTCAAATGCCTTGGGGGGCAGTTGACTGCCTTTATAGAGCAGTCAACTGCCTTTATAATGCAGCCAATTGACCATAATGCAGTCAAGCTTCTATATAAAATTAATACAATGTGGTCAACCGCCTTAGGAGGGTAGCCAACTGCCTTACCTGGAAATTGTTCACTATTTTAAGAATACACTAGGGCATTTGAATACCATTTTCAAGCATCTGACTACCCAATATAAAAGTGTATACAATGGCTAGTTTCTTGCTTAAAGAGTTGCAAACTCTTTCGAACATGTTCTTGTACTTCTGAATGGTTAAGAAACATTATCATTTTTTCCAGAAATTGTGATCTTGTTAAACAATTGTGTTTGTTAAATCAAACAACACAATTGACAAATCATATCACTTGATTAAAGGTCACATCACTTGAAATTAATCTCTATAAATAGAGATGTCAAGTTCATACTTGAGAGATATTATAACACATCAAAAATCATAAGAATTTTGATATTCTCTCTTCCTCTCACTCTCAAACTAAAGTTAAATCTCTTAGGCATTATTTACTACAAAAGATAGTAATTAAGACAAGATACTTTTGTATTTGTCAAGGGTATGCAGTAGTTTAATTTCACTAGTGCAAAGTGATTTTAAACAAGGGCTTCTTTGTATCCTATGGATATTTGATAAACTCCTGTTGCATACCGTAATTGGTGGAGGGCAAAATAATCCTAACAAAAGTGGCATTATAGCAGCACGCCTAAAGGCCATTACTGCACTTGTTCATGATTACCAAGGAGATCAAAGTTCAAGATGATTCAAGGCACTCAAGAAAACTCAAGATCATCTTCACACCCACCAAGGAGGTTTAACACCAAAGCAATATCTTTTGTACAATAATCTTTGGATTATTTGTGGTTGCCATGAAATGGATTCCTTGAGAGAGATGGCTACCAACTTTCAAAATTTGAAAAGATTTGATGGAGGGAATTTTCCAAGAAGGCAACAAAAGATGCAGATTCTCCTTACCACACTCAACATTGCAAATGTCCTCACTACTCTAAAGTCAAAAGAAAAAAGAAGATGAAACAAGTGAGGAAGTTCATCAAAGATAGAAATGAGAAAATGATGACTACACCTGTAGGGGTTACATTTTGAACGATATGTCTGATACCTATTTGATACATATATTAGAGTTACTACAACAAAATAATTGTGGGATAAGTTCGATGCAAGATACATGGCAGAAGATGCAACTAGCAAAAGGTTTCTAGTGACAAGTTTGGATTCCTTCAAATGAATGAATCCAAATTTGTGATGGAACAATTTGCTGAGATTGAAATCATCGTAAACAAGTTCAAGCAATACAATATGTCTATGGATGAATCAATCATTGTATCTTCTATCATTGATAAACTCCTATCAATAAGGAAAGATATCAAGAGAACCTTGAAACATAAAAAGGAAGATATATTTCTTGTGTACCTTACAAGCTACCTTTGGATAAATGAACAATATTGCAAGGATAGTGAGAAAGAAAAGGAGACTAACATCTCCAAGGTCCATGTGGTGGAAGATGTTCAATCCAAAAAGAAAAAGAATCATTCCATCAAAGGTCAAAAATTCAAGAAGAAATGTGTATGTTTCTATTGTGGGAAACAATGACACTTTAAGAAGGATTGCTACATCTTCAAAAAGAAGAAAGGTGCATCTCTGGCAACCAAAATACAACTTTATTGCTATAATTTTTGAGATCAATGTCCTTGAAGACAAGGAAGCATGGTGGATTGATTTCAGTGCTACAAAGAATGAGTGCACAAACAAAGTCTTGTTCAATACTTTTCAAAAGGAAGAGGAAGGCATTGTGCTCAACATGTGGAATTCTTCAATAACTGAAATCAAAGGCAAATGGACTATAGATTTAAATTTTACTTTTGGAAAGATATTAACTTTAACTAACGTTTATTATATTCCAAAAGTTATGAAAAATCTTGTGTCTGTAAGTTTGCTCAACAAATATGATTTCAAGTTAGTGTTTGAAGGGGATAAGTTTATATTATCCAATGGTGGAATCTTTGTTAGGAAAGGTTATGCCAATGAAGGCATGTTTAAACTTAATGTATCTTCTATAAATAATAAGATGAATGATTCTATTTAGATGGTTGACTCTTTTGATTTATGGCATAGTCGATTTGGTCATGTACATTATGATAGAATGATTACTATGTCTAAATCAAACTTGATTCCTTTCATAAATTCAAGTAATAGAAAATGTAGAATTTGCATGCTTACAAAGATAACAAGGAAATCATTTCCTTAGGTAGAAAAAAGTTCTAAATTGCTTGAATTAGTACATGGTGATGTAGGTGATTTGCATGAAACCCCATCTATAAAAGGAAAAAATATTATGTTACTTTAATTGATGATTTCTCTAGGTTTTGCTATGTTTATTTGATGCATTCTAAGGATGAAGCATTAGAAAAATTTAAAATTTATAAGAATGAAGTAGAATTGCATTGTGATGCTAGAATTAAAACCTTGAAAATTGATAAGAGAGTTGAATACTTTGATCCATCATATTTTGAATCTATTGAAATTGTATATGAAGTAACTCCACCATATAGTCCTCAATCTAATGGTGTGACTGAAAAGAAAAATAGGTCACCAACTGAAATGGTAAATGCCATGATATCCTATTCTGGTTTAGGATAAGGCTTTTGGGGTAAAGCAATGTTGATTGCATGTCATATTCAAAATAGAGTTTCAAACAAAAGAAAGAAAAGTAACCACATAAATTATGGAAGAAAAGAAAACCCAACTTAAGTTATCTTAAGGTATGGGGTTGTAGAGTAATAGTAAAAGTCCCTAAACCTAAAAGAAAGAAATTAGGTGAAAGAGGAGTTAAGTGCATATTTATTGGTTATTCACAAAATACTAAGGCTTATAAGTTTTAGTAATTGAACCAAATGATTCGATTTCGATTAATACAGTTATTGAATTGAAAGATGCATTGTTTTAACAAAGGAAGATTTAATTCAATTCCTCATGCTAAAGACACCACTCAAAATAGTTCAAGAGAACTTAAGAACGATTCTTCCAAATTTCAAGAAGAGGAAAACCTTGTACCTAGAGAAAGTAAAAGAGCAAGAAAAGCCAAAACTTATGTATCGAATTTTCACATGTTTCTTGTAGAAGGAACAAGAGAAAATTTACATAATCATATTGATTATTGCTTCAATATGGAATCCAACCCTAGGACATTTGAAGAGATTATGAAGTCTCAAGATGTAACTTTTTGAAAGGAAGCTATAAGTGATGAAATGGATTCAAGTATGGCAAACAATACATGGATCCTAGTAGATTTGCCTTTAGGTTGCAAACCAATAGGTTGCAAGTGGATTTTCAAAAAGAAAATGAAAATGGATGCTACTATAGACAAATTTAAGCCTAGACTTGTTGCTAAGGAATTTACACAAAAGCATGAAATTGATTATTTCGACACATATGCATTGATATCAAGAATTGCTACAATAAGAATGTTTATTGCATTGGCCTCTATATACAAATTGAAAATTTACCAAATGGATATAAAAACTAAATTCTTAAATGGTGAATTGAATGAAGAGCTATATATGGAACAACCCAAAGAGTTTGTGGTTCTAGGACAAGAAAAGAAAGTGTGTAAGCTTATTAAGTCTTTGTATGGACTTAAACAAGCCCCTAAGCAATAGCATCAAAAATTTGATGAAGTTGTTCTAGCAACAGATTTATTATTAATGAATCTAATAAATGTGTTTATAGTATGTTAGAAAATGGTAAAGGTGTCATCATTTGTTTATATGTTGATGACATACTGATTTTTGATACGGACTTAGATCAAGGGGAAAGTACCAAGAGTTTTTTGTCAAATAACTTTGCCATGAAAGATATGAGTGTTGCAGATGTGATTTTGGGTAAAATGATTCATAGAATAGATAATAAATTGATCTTATCCCAACCACATTATGTTGAGAAGTTTCCCAAAAGATTTAATCATTTTAATTGTGCAATGGTTGCAACACCTTATGCTCCTAATTTGAAATTAACTTCAAATAAGGAAATGCTAGTTACACAACTTGAATTTGCAAGAGTTATAGGTTGTTTGATGTATGTTATGACATGCACATGATTGGATATAGCTTTTGCGGTTGGTAAGCTTAGTAGATTTATTAACAACCCAAGTAACTTGCATTAGAATGTTATTTCTAAAGTATTAAAATACTTGAAGAAAACCATTAACAATGGCATTGTTTATAAGGGTGAACCTTTGGTCTTAGAAGGATAAATGGATGCAAGTTGGATCACCAACATGGACGATTACTCATCCACAAGTGGATGGATATTCATGTTTGGTGAGGATGCAATTTCTTAGGGATCTAAGAAACAAACATGCACAACATATTCTACTATGGCTTCACAATTTGTGGTATTAGCTTCGACAAGTAAGAAAGTTGAATGGTTGAGAAACCTACTTTATAAGATTCCTTTATGGCCAAAGCCAATGTCACCTATCTCAATTCGGTATGATAGTGAAGCAACACTATTAAAGGCTTATAGCCAAGTTTATAATGGGAAG
The DNA here is from genome assembly GCA_032173925.1 of Heritiera fomes. Lineage (NCBI taxonomy): Eukaryota > Viridiplantae > Streptophyta > Magnoliopsida > Malvales > Malvaceae > Heritiera > Heritiera fomes. Next base: position 16,580,024 of record JAPDPM010000001.1, on the reverse strand, counting down.
TCTAGACATATTGGTCAAGACATAGTTATGCTAAACAACTTATTCTAATTAGGGTGATCACCATAAAATTTGTCAAATCAAGTGAAAACTTGGTTGATTTATTGACAAAAGGACTTACAAGAGAAGTTGTGTTTAAGACTCCCAAGGCGATGGGACTCAAGCCCATTAAATTAGTCACACATGATGGAACCTCCACTTAACGCTTAATTAGACATTAAGTTTTAAGTTTTAATGAGTCCAAGTACATCATATGAATGTGGCTACCAGTACTTATTTTAAATAATTATCCCCAAGTAATAAAAGTGCTTGAAACCGTATGACAAAGTGGAAATGGTGCCACTTCTAGGAGCTAAGGGCTTAGCACTCGAACATTTATGAATAGATACAAGACACATGGCCAGTAAATATGTTTAGCATTTGCTAAATAACTCTTGATGAGTTTTGAAGTCTTATGTGTGAATTAGTATAAGACTAATCATATAAAATCACGGATTCAAAGAATTAGTTCTACCATGCCATTTTGATTAACTCAATAGAACTTTTTCACTAAGGTGGAGGTTTTAAATTAGGATTGATACCTTCAATTATGCATAAGGATTCCCTAAGTATTGGATTTACTTTATTTTTGAAAATAATGGGGGATTGTTAGAATATTTTCAAAAAAAATGGATGAATTATTGATTAAATATAAAGTTTAATCATGGAATTAAGAAGCTAATACCTTGTTATGGTTCGAGGTTAAGAAAATTGAAGTAAATTTGATTAAGTGAAGCTTGGAAGGGCAGCCAACTACCTATACAGGGCAGTCAACTACCATTGCACAAAAAAACTTTTTTGTTTTAAATTTGCGCTAAGGCATTTAGATGTCTTGGAAAGGTAGTCAAATGCTTAGGAGGCAATTGACTGCCTTTATAGGACAGTTAACTGCCCATGTAAGGCAACTAATTATCCATAATGCAGTTAATCTTCTGTATAAAATTAATGCTAGGGCAGTTGACTGCCCTAAGAGGGCAGCTGACTGTCTTACCTAAAAATTGTTCACTGTTTTAAGAATAAACTAGGCCATTTGACTATCATTTTCGGGCGTCTGACTGCCCAGTATAAGAGTGTATACAACGGCTAGGTTCTTGTTTGAAGAGTTAAAAACTCTTCCAAAAGATGTTCTTCCACTTTTGAATGGTTAAGAAACATTACCATGTTTTCCAAAAGTTGTGATCTTATTAAACAATTGTGTTTGTTTAATCAAACAACACAATTAAAAAATCATATCACTTGATTAAAGGTCATATCACTTCAAATTAATCTCTATAAATGGAAATGTCAAGTTCATACTTGAGAGATATCAGAACACACCAAGAATCATAAGAATTCCAATATTCTCTCTTCCTCCCACTCTTAAACTAAAAATAAATCTCTTAGGCATTATTTACTACAAAAGATTGTGACTAAGACAAGATACTTTTGTACCTGTCAAGGGTATGTAGTAGTTTAATTTCACTAGTGCAAAGTGATTTTAAACAAAGGTTTCTTAGTATCCTAAGGATATTCGATAAACCTCTATTGCATATTGTAATTGGTAGGAGCAAAATAATCCTAAGGAAAGTGGCATTATAGCAGCATGCCTAAAAGCCATTACTGCACTTGTTCGTGATTACTAAGGAGATCAAAGTTCAAAGTTCAAAGTGATTCAAAATACTTAATAAAACTTAAGGTCATCTTCATATCCACTAAGGAGGTTCAACACCAAAGCAATATCTTTTTTACAACAGGAATACATCATCTTTTACACCAATGACAAAATGACACCAAAAAGGAACGAAATGCCTACTAAAAAATGCTTAAACTGTAATGTGAGACTTGCAGAGAGCTAGAAACAAAGGGAAAGAATAGTTTAGGCATTCTTAATTGAAAAAATTAAAGTTAAAAACATTTTTTTATTTTTGGGTTTTTGTTATTTTGTGATGTTTTAGTGTAAGTGCTGAATCAGAATTATTATTAAATGAAAAGTCATTAGAGTTTTTGAACTCCATGAGCAAGGTTGAGATGTTGAAACATACCTCATTTTATTTATTTTTATTTTTATTTTTTAAAATTCCTTAAAAGGTATGTATTATCATCTTAATCCCGCTTGTAGTGTATTGGATAATAATCCATTGAATTAACTACTTGATTTATCCTTTTTTTTATGGAAAACGTAATCCTTTATTTATGACAAAATAGAATCAGGATTACAGAAACCTGGAGGAGTAGAATTGTTCCACACTTTTACTTCCTCAATTGAATTCACGGCTCTAATAAGATCGTGAGCAAATTTGTTTTGCTCTCTAGGAACATGAACCAAAGTACAAGAAGTAATTTTACTTAAAAGGAACTTGATCTCTTCCAGCAAAGAACCCCCTTCCCAATAGCTATTGGACCAAGAGTTAAGCATCCGAATTACTTGCTGACAATCACTTTCTACAATCACCAATCTAGCCTGACGTTGAGTAAGCAATTCCAAACCGAAACAAATGGCTAGACACTCCCCAATCATAGGATCAACAACATTGTTGAATTTATTGACTGCACACTAGATAACCGCCCCTTCACTGTCACGTACTACTACACCAACCCTCGCTTCATCACCCTTGAAACCAAAATCCACATTAAGTTTTAATCTTCCAAACGCAGGAGGGCTCCAACTCTGATTTTGATTCAATGCCCGTCCTCGTCTTAGGTTATGAATAGAATGGCCAAACGTTCTTGCTCTCTCCTTAATATATGTCTTAATGAATCATGCATCTGCTTAACTGACCTGCAAGAATGATCAAAAAGACATTTATTACGGTTCTTCCAAAGCAACTAGCACCCTACCATGAATTGGCTAACACAGTCTTTCTGAATAACAACCTCCATAGTATTACTCTAGAACTCTAGCCCATTAACTGAGTTGTTACCTAGTAGCAATACCCATGAAAACTCTGGATCCCAAAACCTTAAACTCAATGGACATTGGAAGAAAACATGCCTCCAGTCTTCCTCGTCCTGCCCACAAACCGGACAACTCCAAAGAACTTGCATACCTCTACTACAGAGGTTAGTAGTGGTGAGGTTAGTAGTGGTGGGGATGATGTTCTAAAAAATTCTCCACATGAAAATCTTAACCTTTGGTAATACATCAGCCTGCCAAAGAGTACACCATAAAGGATTCCTATCTATAGCAATTTCCATTGACATCCCCAAAGCCTGTCTTGCAAAAAAGCAAGCCGATTTGATCGAGAAATTTCCCAAAGTATTACCATTCCAAATCAACATGTCCTGTTGATTATGCTTCGACAGCGGTATTTTTGTTATGAGCTCCACGTCCTGGTGAACGAAAAGTTCCTATAACAAGTTTGTCCTCCAAGTCATTGTATTAGCATCAATTAACAAAGACACTTGCATAGGTGTTGGAATGATAGGACTAACAGAAACAGGCTTGTAATCCGGTGGTTTCTTAATCCATCGATCTCTCCGTATGTCAATCTGGGATCCATCCTCCATTCTCCAACGAGATCCTTTATCCACTATTTTCTTTCCTTCTAAAAGACTCCTCCATAGAAATGAGTCTTTATAACTCTGCTAAACTCTTGAGAGGTCACCCTGTGCAAAATATTTTGCTTTAAAAATCTGAAAAGCAAAAAAATGCTTATTATGCACTAGACCCCACCACTGTTTCGCCAGCTTTGCGAGGTTCATAGCTTCTAAATCTCTAAAACCAAGTCCACCATCCAGTTTAGAGACACACAAATTAGACCATGCCTTCCAGTGAATTTTTCGAATATCAGATTTTCCTCCCCACCAAAATCTTGCCGCCATCAAATTCAATTCCTAAGTAAAGGATTTTGGAAGTAGAAAACAATTCATATAAAAACTGGGCACCGCCTTAGCAACTGACTGAATAAGGACTTCTCTACCACTTTATGATAAGAATTTTCTTTGCCACCCTTGGATTTTCTGCTGCAGTCGATCTTGGATGTTAGCTAATTCCTTTTTCTTCAAACGCCCAAACAGTAATTGGATACCTAGATAGCGATCTCCCACATTGAACCTCCTCATTCCCAATTCAATTAAAAGTTTGTTTCTGCTCTCCTGATCGACATTTGAGTTGAAAAAGACCAATGACTTCTGGAAATTAATGCACTGGCCTAATAACTCCTCATATTGTTTTAGTGTGCATTTGAAGTTTGAAACTTCCCTTTGCGAGGTCTGTATAAAGAACAGACTATCATCTGCGAAAAGCAGATGAGTTAGAATAGGTGCCTCTCTTGCCACCAACAAACCATGCAAATCACCTGTAAGATGGGCTTGCTTTAGAAGATGAGATAGACCTTATGCACAAATGATAAAAAGATAGGGAGATAAAGGATCTCCTTGTCTCAATCCCCTAGTAGGCACAATATTTCCATATACATTCCCGTTGATCTTCACCGAGTAAGAAACTGAACTAACACACATCTTGACTAATCGTTCCCATTTATCTGCAAAGCCCAACTTCTGAAGCATAAACTCCAAAAAATCTCATTCAATCCGATCATAAGCCTTGCTCATGTCGAGTTTAACCACCATTGAACCATGCTGCCCTTCTCTCTTTAATTTCATACTGTGAAAAGCCTCAAAAGCTACCATAACATTGTCAAAAATATGTCTATTTTCAGCAAACGCACTCTGATTTGCACCAATAATCACAGGCATGACTTCCTTCAATCTATTCACCATCACAGTTGCTATAATTTTATACAGCACATTATAGAGACTGATCGGTCTGTAATTCGCAACATAAGTAGGATTATGGCACTTAGGTAATGAGAACAATAGTTGTTCTGTTAATAGCTGATAAATCCATCTCACCGTTTAGAAAATTCAGAACTAGTCCGGTGACCTCCTTACCCACAATGTGCCAGTAGGTCTAATAAAAGCAAGCAGTGAAGCCATCAGGTCCTGGTGTTTTGCTGGGATTCAACTTTCTCATCGCCATTTCAACTTCTTCCACCATAAATGGTTGACAAAGCTTGGAGTTTGCTTCCTCAGAAATTCGTTTTTCAAGCCCATGGAGCAATGACATCGATCTTGGCTCCTTTGTTCGTGAAAAGTTCCCACGAAAATACTCCAAAATTTCGCCCACAACATATTCCTCCTTGTCTAATACTTGTCCTGCCTCCGAGACTAACTTCTGTATAGTATTTGTTTGTTTACGTTTAGAAGCCATTGCATGAAAATACTTTGTATTGCGATCCCCTTCCTTTAACCACAACTCTTTTGATCTTTGCCTCCACATAATCTCCTCTTGAGAAAGAAGTTGATGAAGCTCCTATTTTTTTATAGTTAATTCCTCTCCGTGCGAACCGTCCATCTTGTCTAACAGTAAGTTTTCAATTTGCTGATTAAGCTACTGTATTTTCCTACCCACGTGTCCAAATTCTTCTTTGTTCCATCTCATTAAAGCCTAACCACATCGTTTAATCTTTGCAGCCAACTCAGCACAGTCCACGGCCTCGTTACCGCTCCAATTTTGACTGATAACCTGTTCACAGTTACCGTTAGTTATCCACATATTTTCAAAGCAAAAAATCTTACCCCTTCTGTGCATTTTTTGTGAAGTATCAAGCTTGAAAAGCAGGAATAGGTGATCCTTGATTTATCTTATTTAGTATAATGGGTTTAGGGTGTTTTTCTTAATTAAAGATGCTTGCATGGTTATGATTTTGGAGAATGCCCATATTGAATTTTTTTTAGATTTTTTTAATTAAAAAAAACAAAATATAATAAATTTAGGAATGAAAAGTAATTTAGTCATTATTTCACCTATTACAACCCAAATCCAATGTTGCTTTGCCTGCAAATACATATATGATATATCCCAAATCAAAATGTTGTTTCATCTGCTATTTATTCATAGTATATTATTTATTTTTTTATTAGAACATTTGGTTTTAAATTATCTTTTGTCAAAATAGGGACTGAAATAAGTTGTGGATTTATTATGGTTTTTTGCTGGATTCCTAAAATGCATCTCATGTCATTCTAGTAGGATATTTACATCAAAACTTTTGAAGTGCTTATTGGATTTGTCCAACTGCACATCTCATAATTAAGATTTTGTAAGTGCTTGAAAGCAGTGTTGCAAGCGTTTTGCTATAGGTTTTCTTAGTGTGTAGTTAAGAAAATACACATTCATGCACATTGTTTTACTTTATGATGGTTTCAAGTTGGGTTGTTTACGCACTTCCATCATTTTCCCTTCATTGTTGGAACAAACTGTATTAACAAATTATTTTTGTCTCAAATGGACATGACAACATGAAAACTAAAGAGATTCCTTTTTATTTCCTTTTTAAGATTTGTCTTCACGTGAGATTTTAACATAGAGAACTTATAGAATATATTTCATTATGCAATGTTTCGAGTGTGTGTGTGTGTGTCTCTCTCTCTCTCTCTATATATATATATATATATATATATATATTCATGTAATTTATGTATTATATAAGTGATTGTATTTCTTTCAACACGTCAATTACCATGACTTTAGTACTGAAATGAACTCATTGAATAGCAGGGGCAATTTCTAGTTATTTAGATTTTGTAAGGGAATTTTTATAGTAAAATCACAAATTTTAATCTTATTGTAAGATCAACATAAAAAAACACATGATTAAGTGCAAATTTAGAATCATTAGACATAAAATATGCTAGAAATATCGTAAAAATATGATTATTAATGTAAACATTAGTGTCAATAAATTTAAGTACATGAAAATTTTGCTATAATCAATGGCGGACTGTAAGCCATCTCAATGGGGGCCGTGGCCCCCCCAAGCCTTTTGCTTATATATATAATAATATGTACATATGTGCTCGCATTTATATTAAATAATTTTAAATTAAGTTTTTAAATTTAAAAGAGTTAAAATTGCAATGATATTTAGCTGTCTTACTCATTAATCATTACTCACAAAGCATAAAATCAATTAATTTGCCATACAGATAAAGATCTTGTTTCTTTAAAAAAAATATTGCTCACAATTTTAGATAAGATTATTTACTTGATACAATTTTTTTTATTTTATATTTTTGTTTATAAACTGATAAAAATTATGATTTTATAAACTTTTTTATTTTTATTAATATATAATTACTTGAATATGTATTTTATGTTAGCAAAATACAAGGATTATATCCAAATAAGATTTGAACTTTATTAAAAAATAAAAAAAATCTCTAATTGTTTAATGTATGAAATTAAGATTATGAACTTTTTATTTTATTGTAATTAATTAAAACTTGACTATGTAAAATATTTAATTAAACTTTACTAGTCGAATGATTTAATTTGTAAAAAATATTTATTTGCATTAATTTGGATGGGTTAAATGACAAATATTTGACAAAGATTTTTTTTTAATTTTTTCAATTAGACATCATTCATTTATTTTTAAGATTTAATGAATATAATCTACTAAAAATGGATATAACTAAAATGAAATAAAAGTTCATAATATTAATTTCATGTAATAAAAGATTACAAGTTTATTTACATTTTTTTGGTTAACAGTTAATTTGCATTTTTAATAAAATCTGAAAACTTATTTGAATATTAAGTCTAAACCATAATGACATAATTCAAATTAATATATATATATATATATATATATATATATAAATATGGCCCCTCCAATATCAACTATCAAGATTCGCCACTGGCTATAATGTATGTTTATGTTAATTATTATGTGATTACATACTTCTAATATATTTTACACATAATAACTTTAAATTTATACTTAATCATGTATTGTTTACATTAACTTTGAGTTAATTATCAAATATTTACGATAATTCTAATATATTTTATATTTAATAACTTTAGATTTACTTTTAATCATATATTTTTTATATTGAACATATAACAAAGTCAAATTTTATGACTTTACTGTTGAATTTCCGATTTTATAAAATTCTAACTTGAAATTTAATCGTCTTTTCTGTTCTCATTATTTGTTTTGCGGGCTTTGCATTGCATAAGCTGGGCTGGACATTGTCAGTATTCTCCCAGATTTCATATTTTGGACCCAAAAATATCGTAATTTATATTCTGTTTGGAGTCAGGTCAACCTAATCGTGTTACCAAACACATGGGATCTTTTCGCTGTCCAAACCCCTCCCGCTTAAAACCCCTTTCTGCTTACACTTGCCCTGCAACTTTTTTGTTTTGTCTCTCAGAGGAAAGATTAAATAAATAATGCACTAAATGTGAAATTATTTCACTTCCTTTTCCCAATTCCCGGTCTCTATGCATTGTTCTTCTCACAAGCTTTCACGGTTAGTCATTCTCTCTTTCTCTCTCAGATTAATTATTCTTCTTTTTCTTAACATTCTTTGTTAAACATTTGGAATTGTTTGATTTTTTATCTCAGTGAATTGTGACATTTTATATCTCCCAACAATCGGATGCCCATTTTTAGATTTTTTATTTGTTAGCATAAATACCCATATTTCTCGTGATTGTTGTTGGCTTTAAGTATCTAATTTGAAGTCGAATGATCACTTTTATTTTCTAGGATAATATGAAATTCAACAATCCAAGGCTTTTATGGTTCTTTCTTTCTTTCCTTTTTGAGGAGTCGGAGTCTTTGAATTATATAGTGGAGGACGTATTGCTACGGTGAATGAATCCAGTGACAGTGTATATGCTTACAGAGCTCTGTTAGGTTTTTGCTTTTGTTTTTGTTTTTGTTTTTGCTGCTTGCTTGTTCCTCTTTCATTTTCGCTTCCCGAAAAGTTGTTAAAAGAAAAAGTACTGTAAAAGGCAAGACGATACTTTGATTAAACGAGTAAATGGCTTGAATGAAACACATATTTAAAACATAATGGATAATTGTTTTCTGTAAATGTAAACTTTAGGTGTTATAATATTCAAAAGTTTTTTTTTTAATTTTAATTCATCAAAATGATTATTTGCTTTTGTATTCAAACATGCTTTCAACCAACAGTGCCATGATTTTTACAAAATTTATCGCTTTTGTTGGATCTTTTACTGATCATTGCATACTTACCTCAATCTTTTAATCTAAAAAGATTCTTGCTATTGCTCATAATGAGTTAATGAAACCATATTATTTTCCTTTTGGGCAGTGAAAAACTTGCATATTCCTTACCCTTAATTGTTCGGCTATTACATTACAAGAGCAGGAATATACATGACATTGGTTTGCTTGTGGGTAATTTGAAGTATAGGAGAACATATTCCACCCAGAATCTACTTAAACCAGTTAGTGAAAGGCTCGTCACCAGTAACCAATTTCTTAATCACCCATCTCAAAGAAGTTCAAGCAAATCTAGTTGTTATCAGAAATTTTCACCTGGTGAAACTTATTCTATTCTTCGGTCCGCTGGTCTTCAGCATTGGTTCAAAAATTGGCAAGAAAAGAGAAAGCATAAGTTGACAGCAAGCACGTTTGCTGGGGCTATTGGGTTTTGGCCTTGTCGAAGGGCTCAACTCTGGCTAGAGAAACTTGGGGCAATTGAGCCATTTTCTGGTAACTTGGCTACCTGTTGGACCAATATCAAAGAAGAGGAAGCACTTGAAAGATACAAGCTGATTACTGGAAATACAGTTGCTTTCCCTGAATTTCAGGTTTATGGTAAGATGAACCCAGAAGACAGCTGGTTAGCAGCTTCACCAGATGGGATAGTGGACAGGTTTATTTATGGCTTGCCTCTTAGAGGCGTATTGGAGATAAAGTGTCCGTTTTTTAATGGAGATATGAGCAAAGCTTCCCCTTGGAAGCGAATCCCCTTTTATTGTATTCCACAAGCTCAAGGTTTAATGGAAGTTATGGACCGGGATTGGATGGATTTCTATGTTTGGACTCCTAAAGGAAGCAGTCTGTTTAGGATATATCGAAATGTAGAATACTGGGATGTTCTCAAATTGGCACTCTCTGACTTTTGGTGGAAGCATGTTCAACCTGCAAAAGAAATATGCAGTAAATATGCAATAACAGATCCCCTCAGAGAATTAAGATCAGTAAGGCCAGCCTCCAGACATGAATTATGTAGCTATATAGTTCACGAAAGCAGACGTGTTGCTGATAATTCCAATTTACTGATACGTGAAATAAATGGGCAACTTCAAAACTGATTTGATGAGCGAGATATTGAATTTTAAGCCAAGTCTAATTCGTTTATGGTAATGCTTTCTTGAGGTTTGAACAGTTAAGCAATAAAGCATATGTCTATTTTAGCTGTTATCCTTCTTTTTCTTTTCCCCTTTTATCTTTAAATTCTATCTTTTTGTCTTTTGTCAGGTAGACTGCATAAGGAGAATTTTTTTCATATATTATGTAAGCAACACGAAGGGGATGCAATGGTGTTGATCTTATACTATCAGGTAGGAAACCTACAAATTAAGGTTTTTGAATATTTCATTATTGGTGCACAACTCTCTTAATGCTTATTAGTAACTTAATCTAAGTTAAACACAGTTGTTGAGATGCAGCTATGTGCTGTTGTAGCTTCACTGCATGTTTCAGGAATAAACTAGATGAAAATAATTGTCTAGCGCAGTTATATTCGTTAAAGTACCTATTAAAATCCAATTATTTTCTAGTTATAAACTAAGTTTAGAAATAAATCATGTCAGTGTAAGAGGATTTGGCCTCAGTTCATATTTTCAACTCATGTATTTGACTTGGTTACTTTGATAGCAGCATAGTACATGATCTTGCAAGATGCCCGGGTTAAATGCTTCTGTATCTGCCTGCTTGGATTCATCTGGATTCAAGCAATTATGGCAATTTGATGAAATCCTGGGTTATTCATAATGATACTTGAGGAGCTGTATGTTGAATCAAGATGTGTCGTGTGCTTAAAATGCCAAGAAGTTATACGGTAGAATTTGAGATGCTTATTAAGTGATATGGAGAGAAAGTTGATGTTATAATGTTCACATGAAATGTTCGCGGAGGAAATCAAGGATGGGACCACAGGTGGATGTTATAGTACATGGTTGGACAGTGTAACCTGTTTATATTCTAAAAAGAAGATGATGCAAGATGCTGAGAAAGCTTTGAAGAGGAGTTTGGGGCATGCCCCAAATGTTCAAACTTTCCATTTAATGGTCTTGGGATGTATTACTATTGGAGGAATATGTATGGAAATTACCATGTGGTAACATGCAAGCTCTGCTTCTGCTGCATCAATGAAATTTTGTCAGAACTTTTGAACCCTATACTCTATGTCAGATTTTCATTGTGAATATGAAATTGTTGATGTGATGGAAAAAAGGGATCATGTCTATTGTCAAGTGTTAGACATACTTTAGTACTGTATTTTACCACATTGTCAAGAGTTATGAGACTAAATTTCAAATTGATTTTATTCTGTCCTATATGTCTGCATAATGTGTTCTTTTGTCATGGGAGGAACTCATTTTAGATGTTAAAAAACAGCTTTGCATAACTTCAACAGTTGATTGAATAACTTGGTTGTGCGTAAGAGTCTAATATGTCCATCAATCTTGGTTTCAAGTTCGTAAGATAGGAGCATTAAATATTTTAGTCTAAGAAACTGGTAAATACTTCATCAGGACATCGTATTTCTTGCTCTCTTGCTCTCTTGCTCAATATACATTGCTATGTAGCCTATACGGAGATCAACAATTTCACAATCTTCAACTCCAAAGCGAGCTGCCAGTAAATGTTCTTGAAATCTCTTTAGCCACCTAGTTTTTTAGATTAGCAAACTTATTTTCCTTATGATGAAATTTTCCTGGTACATGATCGATTTTCAGTAGAACACTTAAAAAGGTTGATGATGAGAAGAGTGATTACTGATTAGAGATTATGGGATTTATGAGTATGACAGACCATATATCTGATTCTTGATTTTAAGCCAATAACAATATGCTTGATAATTCCATAAGCTTGGTTAGGAGGTTTTCATATCTTAAATATAAAGAGATTATTCTTTTATAAATTACATGATCATCAAACGATCAAATATCCCAAGAATTGGAACAGAAAACTCTGGAATACATTAAGAACAACAACCAGGAAAGCATAATAACTGCAACAGCAACCTTGGATTTCCTTTTTCTTGGAATTGATATTTCTTGCCTTCTGGCTGGCAAGAATCACAACAATAATTGCATCAGCAAGTTCAAGCAAAGCTTCAGTTTGGTGGAAAGATTTTAACTGGTGAAAGTTTATGACTGGGTGTTTTCTCATCAAAATCTTGGAGATACAAGGGCTTGCAATGGACGCTTCATCCTTACTGAGAACTCATGCGCTTCTTCCATGTTTACATCATCTCCATCCACAACTTTCCATTCAAAAATCCACACCAAATTTGCCACAAAATACTCCAAATGAAGTATGGCCAATGCGTACCCTGGACAAATCCTTCTTCCTGCACCAAATGGCATCATCCTAATCTCCTTGCTCCCTGTTATATCAAATCCCTCTCCATCCTGGCTATGATCACTACTAAGAAACTGTCGAAGTCGAGGATGGATTTCGGGGTGGATTGTGGCAGAGTTTCTTTTAGAGTTGGTTACTTGGCCTCTGTTCGGAGATCCGGGCGCTATTTATAGGCCGAGGAAGCCCTAAGATGACGTGGGCGTAAAGAAGGATGACCTGGACAGGCTGATTCGGACTCGTCAGATTGCAAACGGATATGATTGGTTCTGCCCTGCCAGCTCGTGGTATAGGTTGGCGAAACAGCCGAGGTCAAGTTTCCCGCCTACAGCTTCCCCGAGGTGCGTTGAGTACCGAGGTGGTGACGAGGCAGGCCTGGTCGGCGCATCAGAAGCCGACTCAAGCACTAGATAGTGTATTAGGGTCAGCGTGTCAGGCGCTGACCCTGGGATCTTCGTCCGAGGTTAACATTGAGTCGTGATAATCAAGGTCACGTCATCCTCTGACAGGTCTTCTCTTTGTCTGGCCGAGGTGAAAGACTGAATTGCCCTCGTTGACCAATTACCCATTATCATTCAGTCCCCCCAAAAGTCAGTCTTGAGGCTTGGCGCACTGAGGTGGGCGTTGTGACGTCGGTCTTAAATTTTAGGGTTTTCGAAACGAACGATTCAGGTCGGCGTGTGTCAAATAGTGGGGCAGGTGATCGAGTTTCATCTGTCTCGGGATTCGTCCCACATTTATCGTTGCGTGTTTTGGTTTGAAGAAGGTCAGCTCAAAAAGATCTTTGTCATTAATACCTGACACGCGTATCTTTAGCAATCTTATTTCGGCCGTTGGATTGCATGGGTACGCGCAGTCCGTGATGGATTGAAGGGCCCTATTTTGAGCATAGGTCGACGGTAGGTCTACTGCTGTTCCCTAGGCGACTCATGGTCTTCCTGAACTCCTCTTTAAAAAGCGGGTTTCGGCTTCCTCCTCATTCATTTGTGCGCCTCCAGTGGTTCGTTTCCTTGGTTCCTGCTTCGCTTCTCCGCTCTTTCCAGTGTGTCCCAACCAACCTGAGCTTGTTAGGTAAGTCTTTCCTTCCTTTCTTCCAATGTCTACTTCCGTGGAAATAGTTAGTCCCCCAAGTCAGAATAGTTCCGAATTCATGCGGGAACTTGGGGATAGGCTCGGTTCAGCCAGTGAGGCTGGCAGGGCAGAGGCTGCAGAGGCTGCTGAGGATTTGGCGTCTGTGGCCTCCGTGTCTTCAATCTCACCCGAGCTTCCGGTGGGGCTTTCTACTAAGGGGTTACGGTGGTTCGAGCCAATGTCACCCGAGGAGAAACGAGCACTAGATGAGAGTCTTCGTGCCTCGGGTGTACACATAGAGGAACGGGTTCCCGTTCTGACTAGGGGTCCTTCTACCCACAAGGATTCTCTAGACGTTATGAGGGTGTTAAAGGGGGGAGCTTTGCCCAAGGTCTATCCTAATTTGTTTACTAGGGTAGCATTTGCTGAGCTAAAAAAGGATCGGCACATTTCTCATGAGTTTTCTATCGATCCTCCTCGGCGTACTGACAGAGTGACCGAGGACCGAGGTGGTAACCGATTGTGGATTTATAGGGAGGCCGTCCTTTCTGGCCTTAGGTTTCCCCTTCATCCTTTTGTCGTCGAACTTCTAAATTTTTACGATCTTGCTCCTTCCCAGTTGTTACCTAATAGCTGGCGTCACGTGACCGGTTTCATTGTCCTTTGTGAGGGGATGCAATTTCCTTTATCCGTGAGGTTGTTCAAGTCTTTTTCTTCGATAAATGTCAGCCCTGTAGATAAGAGCTGGTACTACGTGACAGCTCGTCCTCGTAAGAAGCTTTTTACTAATATTCCTTCTTCTAATAAAATTTGGAAAGTACATTTCTTTAGTCTAATAAGCCCTCGAGAGTGGGAGGTAAGTAATAACCGAGGTCCGATGAGAGAGGGGGCCGACGAGGTTGAGGAGATTCATGGTGAGGAGCTTAGAGTTTACAATGAAATTAATAAATTGAGAGACTATGGTAGGTTTCTTCTAGACGCTAAGCTCTTGACTTCGCCCGACGTGTTGGATCTCCTCGGGTCACCTGGAGGTCCGGGTAACTCATGCTAATTCTCCTTTCATATTTCGATTTTTTCAGAGTGCGTTCTTGACCAGAAAGCTATTTTTTTTTGTTTTTCTCTATCACAGGTATGGCAGGTCGGTTCAACGTGTTTGATTATATTCAGCCCGCTCCTCGGGCTCTACAGGTTGCGGGAGCAGTTCAGTCCACTGCTGCACCTCCATGCTAATTCTCCTTTCATATTTCGATTTTTTCAGAGTGCGTTCTTGACCAGAAAGCTATTTTTTTTTGTTTTTCTCTATCACAGGTATGGCAGGTCGGTTCAACGTGTTTGATTATATTCAGCCCGCTCCTCGGGCTCTACAGGTTGCGGGAGCAGTTCAGTCCACTGCTGCACCTCCAAAGCAAGGTCGAGGTGGTGGCTCAAAGGGCAAGAGGAAGGCTGCGGCAGCCGAGGTGAGGGAGCCTTCCCGAAACGGAGCCGTGAAGTCCTGGAGGTTCCTTCAGCGCAAGAGGGGGAGACTGCTACGCCCAAGACCGTGCACCTCGGCATTGATTTGGCTCCGAAAGATAGTGTGTTTGAGAGTGCCTCGGTGGCTCGAAAGGTGGCTCAATCGATGCTTCCCCCAGCAGGTGCTTTCACTTTGTTTTTATGTGGATTTTTACTTGTGTTTCTGGGAGTTAATTATTTGTTTGTTTACTCATTTCCCAGACAAAGACAAGATGAATTCTCCCTGCTCGGTCAATGCCAGCGCGAGTTTACATCACGCGTGGCTTGCCTTGGCTCATGCTACCAGGGTTGAGGAGTAGGCCAAGAAGCTTCATAAGGATTACAGCTCCTATCGAGAGAAGTCTCATTCTCTAACGAAGAAATTGGAGGAGACAGAGGCTAAGGTTCGTGAATCCGAGCTTGTTGTGGCAGGGATGAAGACCGAGGTGGAGGACCTCAAGGCCGAGCTGGCTCGAGTGAGGGAAAGGGAGGAGGAAATCAAAAGGACGGCAGCCCAGGATGCCTTGGCTAATTTCGAGAATACTCCTCAGTTCCAGGCTGCGGCAAAGAGGGCCAATGCTGAGGGTGTGAGGGGTGCCTTCGCGTTGGCTGTTCAAGAGGTTGCCCACGTTTATCCCGATCTGGATTTATCCATGGTGTCCATTGATGACCTCAAGACCGTTACTTATGAGGCCGAGGTGGCTGAGGCCGAGGTGGCGGAAGACGAAGGTGGGGATGCCGAAGCTACGGTGGCCACCATGGCTGATGATGAGGGGGAGCCCGATGTGCAGGATGACGCTGCAAGAGATTGATTTTTCGTTTAATATGTTAAGACTTTTTCTTGTAATGAACATCCGTTTGCTTTGGGATGGTTTTATTTTGCCTTAGAATGTATTTTTAATGAACATCAGTTTGCTTCGGAAATTTTAATGAACATCTGTTTGCTTTTAGCAATAATTGGATTTAAAGCAAAAGCGGAGCTCAAGGGCTCAGACTTATATTGTGATCAAATGTGCCAAGCTATTAAGGTCGGACTTAGTTCTGAATTAACAAAAGTTGCATCTTGCTCAAATGTGTCGAGCTATTTGGGTCGGACTCATACAAGATCAAAGGAACAATGCAAGAGGAAAGTAATAGTGCATCAGATATACCGAACTGATACAAGGTAAAATGATGGTCAAAAGTGAGCACACTGTTTAGATGTGCCGAGCTAAGAAAAGGGGGAGGCCGAGGTTATTTCATTGGTAATATTTTTTCAAGTTTCCGCATTCCAGGTCCTCGGCACTTCCTTCCCGTCCAAATCTTGCAACTTGAATGCTCCCCTTCCTATAACTTCCTTGACCAAGTACGGTCCTTCCCAGTTGGGGGCCAACTTTCCTCCTACTCTGTCTCTCCCCGAGGCTTCGGTCTTTCGAAGGACGAGGTCACCCCTTTTAATAGTCTTAGGTCGGACCTTTCTGTTGTGATAGCTGGCTACTTTCTGCTGATACGCAGCCATAGTGATTAAAGCTCGGTCCCTATGTTCCTCGGTTAGATCTAGGTTGTTCCTCAAAGCTTCCTCATTCCCTGCCTCGATGTCCAGTTCTACCCTTAGACTTGGCAAACCGATTTCCACGGGAACTACGGCTTCAGTCCCAAAAGCCAAGTTGAATGGGGTTTCTCCTGTGGGGACCTTCGTGGTTGTCCGAAGTGCCCATAGAACTCTAGGCAACTCGTCTGGCCAGCTTCCCTTTGCTTCATCTAGTTTTTTCTTCAAGGCTTCTAGAATAACTCGATTGGTAGACTCGGCTTGTCCGTTGGCTTGAGGATGGGCTACCGAGGTGAACCGCAGGTCGATGCCTAAGTCCTTGCACCATCCTTTGAATCTTGGATTGTCAAATTGCTTCCCATTGTCTGTGATGATAGCCCTTGGAAGTCTAAATCTGCAGACTAAGTTCTTCCAGCAAAAGTTCTCCACCTGCTTTTCAGTTGTTGTTGCTAATGCTTCAGCCTCTACCCATTTAGTGAAGTAGTCCACAGCTACCAGAACGAATTTCCTCTGCCCCGAGGCTACTGGAAATGGCCCGAGCACGTCCATTCCCCACAGCATGAAGGGCCATGGGCTAGTAATTGAAGTAAGGTCAGTAGAAGGCAGGTGCTGTATTGGGGCGAACCTCTGACATTTGTCACATTTTTTCACCAATTCTGTAGCGTCCTTATGGATCGTGGGCCAGTAGTACCCTTGCCTGAGGACTTTATGTGCAATGGCTCGGGGTCCGAGGTGGTTTCCACATATTCCCTCATGGATTTCCCTCAGGGCGTAATTTGCCTCGACTGGGTCCAGGCATTTTAAGTACGGTATACTGAAAGATCTTCTATACAGCTTTCCTTCCAGGAGGGTGTATCTCGGGGCCTTGCGCCGCATTACTCTGGCGTGGTTCCTATCTTCTGGCAGTTCCCTCGTGGTAAGGTATTTGACAAGAGGGGTCATCCATGTTTCTGTTTCTTCCAGAATTTGTCCGACCTGTTCTTCATCGTTGATACTTTTCTGAGCTACATCCTCTATAGTGACATGTTTCACCAGATCGGTTTTCCCTCTAGTAGCTAACTTGGATAGGGAGTCAGCCAAGGCATTTTCCGACCTCGGGATTCTTTTAATCTCACAGATTTTAAAGCTCCCCAAGAGGCTCCGAACCCTTTCCAAATATCTGGCCATGACCTTATCCTTTGCTTCGAATTCCCCGCTGACCTGGTTAACCACTAGCTGGGAGTCACTGTGCACGAGCAGCTCATCCAGCTTTAGTTCCTTGGCCAGTTTGAGACCGGTGAGTAGGGCCTCATATTCAGCTTCGTTGTTTAACGCTTTGAAGTTGAATCTTAAAGCGTATTGAATCCTTATTCCTTCGGGGCTGAGCAGGATGAGCCCGGCTCCACTTCCTTTGTTATTTGCTGACCCGTCAACATAAAGTTTCCATGTTCCTCGTCTATGTGTATCTTCCTTGTCACCTTCTTCTTGCTTTTCGGTGGTGATGCACTCCACCACGAAATCCGCCAATACCTGGGATTTGATGGCCGATCTGGGCTTGAATTGCAGGTCAAACTCGCTAATTTCTACAGTCCATTTGATTAGTCTTCTCGACAGGTCGGGCTTTTGCACGAGCTGCCGTAGCGGCTGGTCGGTCAGCACTATAATCGAGTGAGCCTGAAAGTAAGGCCTTAGCTTTCTTGCCGAGATTACCAGAGCATAGGCTAATTTCTCGATTTTCTGGTAATTTAACTCGGCCCCTTGCAGCACTTTGCTTGTAAAATACACCGGTCTTTGCACGCCGGATTCTTCCCTAACCAGGACTGAGCTCACGACCTGCTCCGTGGCCGCTAGGTAGAGGTATAGAGTTTCTCCATTCCTCGGTCGTGACAGAACTGGTGGGGAGGAGAGGAAATCCTTCAGTTCCTCGAAGGCTTTCTGGCATTGCTCGTCCATTGAAATTTCCCTACATCCTTAAGGGTTTTAAAGAACGGGAGGCATCTGTCCGCCGATCTGGACATGAATCTGTTCAGTGCGGCTATTCTCCCTGTCAACCTTTGCACTTCCTTTATGGAGGTCGGCGCCTTCATTTCCATTATGGCCTGTACTTTTTCGGGGTTTGTCTCAATCCCTCTCTGATTTACCATGAATCCCAAGAATTTTCCCGAGGTGACACCAAAAGCGCATTTCGCTGGATTGAGTCTCATATTGTGCTTTCTCAGGGTCTGGAATGCTTCCTCAAGATCTCGTAGGTGTACTTCTATGGTGGGGCTTTTGACGATCATATCGTCGACATATACTTCCATGCTTCGCCCGATCTGTTTCTTGAAAATCTTGTTCACCAATCTCTGGTAGGTCGCGCCTGCATTTTTCAAGCCAAAAGGCATGACTCGATAGCAGTACAGTCCTCTTTCTGTCACGAAGGACGTTTTTTCCTCGTCCTCTTCCAACATTCTGATCTGGTTATACCCAGAGTAGGCATCCATGAAGCTGAGTAATCCTTGCTCCGCGCTATTGTCTACAAGTCTGTCTATGCTGGGCATGGGGAAGCTATCCTTTGGGCATGCTTTGTTCAGGTCGGTAAAGTCTACGCACATCCTCCATTTGCCATTATGCTTCCTTACCATCACAACGTTTGCGAGCCATTCC
Organism: Heritiera fomes; assembly: GCA_032173925.1. Taxonomy (NCBI): domain Eukaryota; kingdom Viridiplantae; phylum Streptophyta; class Magnoliopsida; order Malvales; family Malvaceae; genus Heritiera; species Heritiera fomes. The sequence goes on along the minus strand of JAPDPM010000001.1, from coordinate 16,560,872 downwards.
GGATAATACGCTTCCCTAATGAACCCTGCTTCCAGGAGCTTGGATACTTCTTCGTTTATGGCTTCCTGCCTTTCCGCAGCGAAGCACCTTTTCTTCTGTCTGACCGGTTTTGCTTCCGGGTCCACGTTGAGGCGGTGAACCATGTCCTCAGGACATATACCGGGCATGTCCCCTGCTTTCCATGCGAAAAGGTCGGCGTTTCTTCTGATTAGCTGAATAAGTTCTTCCCTCTCTTTGAGCTTGGAGCTTATCGACATGGATTTGTCTGGACTTTTGTCATCGAAAGGGATGTTGATCAACTCATCAGCTGGTTCAGGTCGGCTTAAATCTAGCTCGGGCCTCTGATCTGGGATTTCAATTGCCAGGGTTTCGTCGCCATGCTTTTTCACCTTCTGGGCTGTCAAGTAGCATTTCCGAGCTATCGTTTGTTCTCCTCGAACTTCACCTATCGCGTTTGGTGTCGGGAATTTTAACTTTAGGTGTGGCACTGATGCGACTACCCCGAGCTTCATTTGATTAGGTCTTCCCAAGATTGCATTGTAAGCCGACGGGATTTTTACCACCATGAATTCCACCATGGCCGTTGCTGTCCTTGGTTCCATGCCTAGAGTCAGTGGGAGGGTTATCGTTCCCAGTACGGGGACTTTCTCGTTTCCAAACCCGACGAGAGGTGCCGGATAGGGTCTTAGTCTGTCTTCAGCGATTCCCATGTTTTTCATTGCCTCGTAGTACAAGACATCGCTGGCACTCCCGTTGTCGATGTAGATCCTTTTTACCACATGGTTGTAAATAAAGGCGCTGACGACAATAGCATCGTCGTGAGGGAACTCGATACCGTCGAGGTCAGTTGTGGAAAAAGAGATGAGCTCGTCCCTCCAAGACTTCGGTCTCTTGGCTAGAGATCCGACTATTGGGTTTATAGCTCGGTCTGCTTTTTTTCTGGCTGAGCTTGCTGTTCCACCGGTGATGACATTGATTATTCCTGCCGTAGGTCGGTTATCCCGTTCTTCGCTGGCCTTTCTTTCTGATTGGTCACGCCTCGCATCTCTTCTATTGAAGTTGTTTGGGACTCTGCCCGCTCTTTCTCTAGGTCGGCCGTCATAGACACGATGGTTCCCTTGAGGGTACCTTCTTTGGCTGATGTCTCGTGTCATGTCGCCGAACACGAATCTTTTCAGCCGACCTCTTCTCACCAGGTTTTCTATTTCATTCATGAGGTCGGTGCATTCCTCGGTAGAGTGGCCGTGGTCTCGGTGGAATGCACACCTCTTGTTTTTGGGCCTTTGGGGGTTTGGCTTCATTGGCCTTGGCCATGTTAGCTCGGGGTTCGATTCTATCTGCATCAATATTCTCTCCCTCGTTGTGTTCAAGGGAGTGTAAGTTTCATAGCCCTTCTTTTCCGGGCTTCTTCTGATCGGATACCCTCCAGGCCGGTTTGGCCTTTTTCCCCCTTGGTCCCTCTCGACCTCTCTCCCTCTTTTCTTGTAGCTTCTGAATTCTCCTTTGTTTTCTTCGTTGTTTAGCCGAGTGGTCATCGTTTCTTCGGCGTTGATGTATTTTTCAGCCCGTTGAAAGAGCTCGGGCAAGGTCTTGGGGGGATCTAATGAGAGGAAGAACTTGAAGTGGAATTCCTCGTCCGTGAGACCATTCATTAGGCCAGCCACCGCCACGGACTGTTCTAAGTCCTTCACTTGCAAAGCTTCGGCATTGAACCTCGTGACATACTCTCTTAGGGACTCTTCAGGCTTTTGCTTGACCGCCATTAAGCTGAGAGTTGTCTTCTTAGCTCGGCGGCTACTGACGAAGTGAGTCAGGAAGGAGTGCCCCAGCTCTTTGAACGAGCGTATCGATCGTGGAGTTAGCCCTGAGTACCAGGAACGAGCTGCACCCTTTAAGGTCGCCAAGAATGCCTTGCACATTAAAGGGTCATCTGCACCCTGTATTGACATATTAGCACGGAAAAGTTCTAAATGATCAAAAGGGTCCGATGTACCGTCATACGCCTCGATCACAGGCATCCTAAATCCCGGTGGCGGTTGAGCTCGCTCGATTTCTTCTGAGAATGGTGAGGTTTCAAGCAATCGAAGCTCGTCCATATGGACTTGTGCTTTGTCTTGAATCTGTCGTTCTACGGCTTCCATCCTGGCTTCCAGTTGGTTGCGAGTTTTATCCTCCGCTGTTGGTGCCGTTGAGATGGTTCTATGCGGGTTTTTCGTGGAATGGCTTTGCGGGGTTCTGTGTTTGCTTTTCTTCGCGACTTCTGGTACGGAGGAAGAGCTGCCGCTGGCGTCTCCTCCCTATGGTTGGGATGGTGGAGAGGGTAACGGTTGCTCGAAGTCGTTTCTGGGCGGTGGTCGTTGGGTTGGGGGAGAAGGTGTGAGAAGGTGTGCTTGGACTAGCTCAGTTAGGTTCCTTAACTGTTGGGTGAGTTGCTCGAATTGCTCTGCCGTTGGTGGTGGCCGTCTCCCTTGCTGGTCATCTTGAATGGCGTCTGGGCTTGCAGGAGCAGCCGGTTCCTCTTCCTCTGCCGTTCTTCTTCTGGGTGCCATCCTGGACATCAACGATGGGGTTGGTAAAGCTTCCCCCTACCTGGCGCGCCAAATGTCGAAGTCGAGGATGGATTTCGGGGTGGATTGTGGCAGAGTTTCTTTTAGAGTTGGTTACTTGGCCTCTGTTCGGAGATCCGGGCACTATTTATAGGCCGAGGAAGCCCTAAGATGACGTGGGCGTAAAGAAGGATGACCTGGACAGGCTGATTCGGACTCGTCAGATTGCAAACGGATAGGATTGGTTCTGCCCTGCCAGCTCGTGGTATAGGTTGGCGAAACAGCCGAGGTCAAGTTTCCCGCCTACAGCTTTCCCGAGGTGCGTTGAATACTGAGGTGGTGACGAGGCAGGCCTGGTCGGCGCATCAGAAGCCGACTCAAGCACTAGATAGTGTATTAGGGTCAGCGTGTCAGGCGCTGACCCTGGGATCTTCGTCCGAGGTTAACATTGAGTCGTGATAACCAAGGTCACGTCATCCTCTGACAGGTCTTCTCTTTGTCTGGTCGAGGTGAAAGACTGAATTGCCCTCGTTGACCAATTACCCATTATCAGAAACCTCTCCGGCTTAAATGACATTGGATCTTCCCACACCTTTGGGTCCAATCCCATATCTCTTATCATGAAAGTCACAGTTTCATTTCTTGGAATCAAATAACTATTTAAAACCACATCCTCTGTCACTGCATGAGGTATCAAAAAGCGAAGGGGAGGATGTCGCCTTAATCCTTCTAAGATAACTGCTTTTAGATATGGCATTTTCTGCAAATCATCTTCTTTCACCATTTCTCCATAATCATCTCCCATGGCCCCTTTAATATCCATGAATAGTTTCTCCTGGATATGTGGATATTTCACCAGATTTGCCATAATCCATTGCAACAGCGTGGATGTATTATCGGTTCCTCCGTTGAGAAATTCTGAGCATAAACCAATAATTTCTTCGATGCTAAGGTCCCTTTTATTCTCTTCTGGTAGCCGCAAATTTAACAAGGTATCAACATAGGATGAGACATAATTGTTATTGACTTGATAATTTTCACCTTCACTCAACTTCTCCTCCTTCACCTTCTTTCGCTTTAGTATCAAAGGGACAATTACATCTCTCTGTTTTTCTTGTAGTTGAGATATTTTTTTCCACTGTTTACGAAACACAATCTTCGTTACTCTTGGCCAAATAGAAATCAGATTCACTCGACTAAAACTCAACAACAGATTCCTCTCAACATCTGCAATTTCCTTGATTTTCTTTTCTTCAGGCTTGTCTCCGAAACACATGAAGACTAGCAAGCTATACATGGAGAACCGAAAGTGTTCCATCACTTGCACCGGATGATCACCGGATTTAGACTCAATCTGGAGGAGTTTAAGGAGTCTTTCCAACACAGACTCACGTGCATGTGAATAAGATTTCACGCGAGAAGATTGGAGCATTTCTGCTGTAAGGTTACGGCGCAGAACAAGCCATGTAGAGCCATGGGGGGCAGTGGTGATAACAACTTGCTTTCTACCATCATATGCCGGAGGACGGTCAGCAAAAATGGCACCATTTTGAACTAAGGCTTGGTGAGAAAGAACGTGATCAGCAATGAAAATAGCCGAGAGAGAACCAAAGTGAAGGGTGATTATAGGACCGAATTTGGCATGGAGGGACTGAACACAGTGTTTTAAATAGCGGCCGCTAAATGAAATAGCGGCCGCTATCTCGCAGTAGCGGCTCCGGCCGCCACCGCTATCACAGAAAAAACGGTTGTGATTGAGAATCACAACCGTAACGGTCGCGATTGAGAATCACAACCGTAACGGTCGCTATTGGCCGTTATAAAACGGCCTAACGGCGGATAGCGGCGATAACGGACCGCTATCCCCTTTTTTTCCGGTTGCAATGGAAGCAGAATATAAAAAAAATTCTTATCAGATCAGGCAACACAGAGTCACAGACATAAAACCAAATCAACTTAGCCTCAAAAAACCTTAGCTTCATGCCTTCACCATATCAAAATCAACAAAAAATCATATCAATCACATTGACAGATCAGATTCAGATCTGAGATCACAAACAGATTATAACTCACAGTCCCAGACACGAGTGCAAATTTAAAATTTATAACCTTTTAACTTAGTAGATCTAGATTGAAACATGACAGATCTGTTAAGGTGAGTGAGGTTGAGGGCCGCTTGAGGCAGAGTCAGTGGGCGTGGCTGCGTGGGTAGGCTGTTGGTAGCGAAGCACAGGCGTGAGTGACTGCGATTGGCGTGGCCATGGGCGGCGTGGGTAGGCAGTTGTGGGCGGTGGCCTGAGATGAGATTGGCAAGGCTGAGGCTTGAGGCTAACTGAGTCCAAGTGGCCGCTGACTGTTGCTGAGGCTCGATGGGTGAGGGCATGAGGGAGGTCGACGGCAAGTGAGCTGGTGAGGGGCTGTGAGGCCGGAGGCGTCAGCATGAGGAGTGGCCGACGGGTTCTTCAGAGTCGAAGGAGTAGGTATGATGAAGCTTGAGATCAACAGTGATGGGAAATTGGGAATTTGCTTTGTAGTAGGTTAAGTTTTTTTTTTTTTGGTTTACTTGTAGTAGGTTAAGACGTTAAGTTATTAGTTTATGAATGGGTGAGATTGGGTAGGCCGGCTAGAATTTTGGGCTGGGTTTTTTTTTTTATAAATGTTTAGGAATTTGTATTAGGTAAATTTAATTAAATTATTATGTAATTTTTTTACTATAATTTCTAATGTAATTAAATATACTATTAAATATTATTGTAATTTAAGAGAAAAAGAAAATATTTTTTTGATAAAAAAGACAATATTATTAATATTTATATTTGATAATAGAATTGTGCTGGCTTAAGTTAATTGATAGTGAAAAATTAATATTAAATGTTTAATGTACTCATTAATCAAACATTATTATAACTCAAGAGAATATTGATAATGTGAATGTAATAAATTAAATTATTTTTACTAATTCAAGTGTTGAAAATGTGAATAATTAATGGCTCAAATTCATTTATCATATATCCATGAAAATTGTGATGTTTTTATTATATTTGTTTATAATTATTTGTTTAATAAAAATCTCAAACATGCCACCTCGTGAAGAAATAATTAATGTTAAATAATTAATATGCTGATTTTTATTAATGCATAATTAGTTATCTTTATTTTCAATTTTTGTTATTTTTCAATTATCATAAGTAATTTTTTAAATATGAATGCTTTATTGTAATTCAAAAAAATTATGAATAACTTCCTTTTCCATCTAAATAATTGACTTAAGGTATCATAAATTACTTTAAAAATTATAAAATAAGACATTTTATGATTATAATTACAATTATAACATTTTATACAAAGTTGTGCAAAATTAAAAAAAATTCACGACCGCGATGACCGCGATGACCGCAATCACCGCCGCTATGTCCGCAACCGCGATAAATGCAACGCGACCGAAAACGCGACGGCGACCGCAATTTAAAACAATGGACTGAAGTACACACTGAAGGTCATTAAAAGATTTGCGCAACAACAACAGGTTACCGATGATGGGGAGAGGACGGGGCCCTGGTGGGAGGTTTCGAGAGGGTTTTCTTGTTTGAAAGACATAGCTGAAGATGAGTTTGAGGAGAACAGCGATGGAGATGGAGATGAGGAAGAAGAAGATAAAGAACCAGGCTGCCATGGTTGAGAATGATTACTGCAGGAGCTGGTGAATATTGCGTCCATATAAATATATGAGAAGGAAGCTAAACATTGGACGGAGTCTTCCATTAATTTGTAATCCTGATGTCAGAAACCTGAAGGAATTTCGGCTTCTTAAAGAAACAAAATAAATAACTATAAATCTGCCGGTGAATCCTTTTTAACACCAGAATCCAAAATCCTAAAATCGGAATCAAATAAAATGAAGATACTTTCAAAGAGGCCAATTATATGTATTAGGAACCGCTGGGCTGGATGGGATTTATCACACTCAAAACTGCTTTTTATATTTGTTATACCATGTGTGTATAAATTCTACACGTTGACAATGAATTATAAATTAAAATGACATTTATGTAACAATATATTAAAGCTCAGTTGCAGAAATTGAAGAGGATTTTTTTTTTATCAATTTTGACTCAATAATAATAATAATAACCATAGTCATCATCATTATCATCATCATCTTATATAAATAAATATATATAAAAGTCAAAATTTTTTACTACAAGTAAAACATCACATAATAATCCAAATGTTTGATACGTGTAATATTTTAAAATAAAAATAATTATTTTTATTTTAAAAAATAAAAAATATATAAACATATATTAAAATTACAAAATAAATCAATTATCCATTTTAATTTTTAAAAGATAGACATCTAAATGTATTAAAATTAAAGAAAAATTACATAATATTTATCAAATTTTTTTACACAACTTTTATTAATATATATATGTATTGTTACTTTTTATACATTAAAAACATATTTATAGAAATAATTAATTTTGGTTTTTTTTTTTACTTGAATGCACATTTTTTAAAAAATATGTATTTCATATGAGCATGTGGCATGTCTGGTAATGTAACAACTGCAAAAATTCGACCATTGATAAGTGAAAATTTATTTTAAAGCTTCTTGAATTAATGTTGTAGTGAATTAAATTGGAAGTGAAGTATGAAGTTAAGATTAAGGAAATTTATTTTAAGATTAATGAGGGACATATCGTAATGAGGTAAAGGATTTATTTAGATAAATCCTTTTTTGGTTCATAGAGAGGTACAAGAGAGAATGAGAGAATCCAATCTTGGACCTAATCTCTCCTAAAAAGAGGTAATAACTATTAGATCAAGCCTTGATTGTTATTTAAATAATCCTTTACCTCACTAGGCCACATGCTCATATGAAATTCACAGTTCCATTTCTTGGAATCAAATGACCATTCTGTGACTGCATGAGGTATCAGAAAGCGAAGGGGAGGATGTCGCCTTAACCCATCTAAGATCACTGCTTTTAGATGTGGCATTTTCTGCAAATAATCTTCTTTCACTAACTCTTCATGATCATCTCCCATGGCCCCCTTAATCTCCATGAACAATTTCTCCTAGATATGTGGGTATTTCACCAAATTTGCCATAAGCCATTGCAACAGCGCGGACGTATCATTTGTTCCTCCGTTGAGAAATTCTGAGCATAAAACAATAATTTCGTCGACACCAAGGTTCCTATTCTCTTCTGGTAGCTGCAAATTTAACAAGGTATCAACGTAGGATGAGACATAATTGTTATTCACCTGATAATTTTCACCATCACTCAACTTTTCCTTTACGTTCTTTCACTCTCGTATCAACGGGACAATAACATCTTTCGATTATTCTTGTAGTTGAAAGATTTTTTTCCGCTTTTTAGGAAACAGAATCTTAATTTGTTACTCTTGGCCAAACAGAAATCAGATTCACTTGACTAAAACTCAACGACAGATTCCTCAGAACATCTGCTATTTCCTTGATTTTCTTTTCTTCGACGTTGTCTCCAAAACACATGTTGAAGACTAGCAAGCTAAACAAGGAGAACCGAAAATGTTCCATCACTTACACCGAATGATCACGGGATTTAGACTCAATCTTGAGGAGTTTAAGGAGCCTTTCCAACATGAACTTACGTGCATGTGAATAAGATTTCACTCGAGAAGAATGGAGCATTTCTGCTGTAGCACACGCCATGTGGAGCCATAGAGTGCATTGGTGATTACGACTTGCTGTCTACCATGGAAAGGTGGAGGGCGGTCAGCAAAAATGGCACCATTTTGAACTAAGGCCTGGTGGGCAAGAAGGCGATCAGCAATGTAAATAGCCCGGCCAGAACCAAAGTAGAGGGTGATTATAGGACGAAATTTTGGCATGAAGGGACTGAAGTCTACACTGAAGGTCATAATAAGATTTGCGCAACAACAACAAGCGACTGATGATGGGGAGAGAATGGGGCCCTAGTGAGAGGTTTCGAGAGAGTTTCCTTGTTTGAAAGACATAGTTGAAGATGAGTTTGAGGAGAACAGAGACGGAGATGGAAATGAAGAAGATAAAGAAACAGGCTGCCATGGTTGAGAATGATTACTGCGGGAGCTGGTGGATATTGCATCTATGTAAATATATTGAAAGGAAGCTAATCAAGCTATACATTAGACAGTCTTCCCTCTAATTTTTAATCCTTATGAGAAACTTGAAGAAATTTCGGCTTTTCAAAGAAACCAAATAAAAAACTACAAACCTTAAAAGCAGGTGAATCTTTCTTTAACACTAAAATCCGAAAATCGGAATCCAAACAAATGAAAACACTTCCAGATAAGCCAATTAGGAGCAGCTTCGCCGGATTGAACTTATTACACTCAAAACTGAAACTGTTTTTTATTTTTGGATTTTACATGATTGAGTAAATCATAATATGACAATTTATTAATTTATTAAATTAAAATTAATTATCCTAATTCTTAAATTTACTAATTAATGAAATGTCACATAATGATTCAATAATACTAATGTATAACATTTATATCATGCCAACAACCTTTTGACCTAGTGGTTAAAAATGAGTTATGGCATATTGTAAGTTTTGGATTCGAATCTAAGTATACTCATTTCCAGTTATTTAATATTTCTCTTGTAACAAAAAATACGGTAGAGTTGTAAAATTGAAGTTGAAACTCACGATTTTATTTCTTGAAAAAGTATGCTGTAAGTTAAAAAGAAAAGAGTAAGAGCACGACGGACATAGTCACATAGAGCACCCCGGTAGCTATTTTATTTTTCCATTCCTAAATGAAGCAATTTGGTTCATGCTGTATTCTTATTTTCATAATTTCTTGTTCCCTCCGAGAAGTGGTTGTGGGAACCAATCCCAAATATCATCGTTCTCTGTTTCTTATTTTAAGCGCAATTTAGACAAGTCACGAAAAATAAATCTTGGAATTTGAATTATTAACCTTTAAACTTTGTTGGATAGGAAAAAAAGATGAAAAAAATAATTTATTAATTGAATTACAGAAAAACATATCTTGTTAAGTAATTTAACTCTTCCTTGCATCAGTAATATTAACCAAAACAAATTGTTACTTTTTTGGTAAGAAGTATAAACTAAAACAAATATACTGATCTCCCTGAACCCAACATTTCTGTTCAAGCTAGGATGAGAAGTTGCATGTACAGGTAATGAGATGCAGCATGAGGCTGAAACCAAAGGAAAGCAGAATACACACTTGGCACGTACATATCATAACCAAACCTGTAAATATTGACCTTTTTCAACGAATTTTCAATCTTTCTGAACATGAATAGAAGCAAAATTCGATAGACAGAATCCAATCAACCTGAAGATCTCCGGCTCCACCCACCTAAGCCTGTTTTTTGCTCCCTTCTGGACCTTTTCTTGTCAGCTTGCTTTGACTTGGACAAAGGTGGCTGTGCTTTTGCTTGAAGAGAGGTGTAAATGCGCAAGTTGTCTCCAGGAGCACAGACAGGAGAAACAGTTTTCAGATTCTCTGTCGATATGTGAGGCTTCTCCACCTGCTGAATTATAGCGTTTCCAAAATCACGCAACTCCTCCTTGGCTGCCTGGTTAGGTATTAGAATTTCTCCCTCAATCTGCAAATATGAGTGAAGATCAGTTACATCATGGTATTATTGCAGAAAAGGTCCATTTTTGCTAGAAAAATGATGAGTAGAAGATGAAAACACCAATATTGCAAGTAAAACCATTTCTCATCTCTGCTAGAAAGATAGCTACAGATTGTGAAGAGAAAGCAGAGGATTTGGGGTTACATAATTGCAGTGTATAAACAAAAAGAAATAAATAAAGTGCAGTAAAATTATGTCAACAAAGAAAAACTCACATTTTCGGAGGAAATCTCAAGCAGACGTTGACTCATGCTCCTGATTATGTCGGGAAGAGAGGCCACCTCTCCGTCACTAGAAACTGCACTTTCAGACATCAAATTATCCCACTTGTCACACTCAGATGCATGCTGCGATGTAGTACGTTGCAAACTATTTCTATCTACTTTCTCAGCATGAGGATGATTTCCTGAATTGTTCAATGGATCAGTTGGTCCAAGCGAACTCAACATGTTGATGGACGAGAATCTTTGAGAACTGTCATTCAACACCTTGTCCATTCGCGTCTTGAGAATGTGAATTCTTGATCGTATCTCTTCAATCTTCTGAAGGATCTGTTCTGTCAAGTAATCATCTTCTCCAGATTGAAATAGCCATCCATCAATACATTCAATATCATCATAGCCATTGACTGTTTTATTATCTGTTGAAATCAAGGGATAGATTGATTATCATCCGCAAAAATCATTAAATACAAAAGACAAAAGCTATAATATGGAAAAAAGATAACTCTTACTTCCTACCTAAATCACCCCAATCATCACAAGCAGCAGCAGACTTCTTTCTTTCTGAGACGGGGAGAAAAACTTAATTATTTTTTTATTAAATAGTAAACATCATATAAAAAATAATTAGAAGCTCTGGCTAAATTTCGAACAAAATTAATTTTAGAGTATTAAAAAGAATGAGAATACCTGTAATTTATACTAAAAAAAATAATTAGAAGCTTCTTACCATAATAGGAGAATATGTTATGATGTGACATATATGACGCTACATCAGCCGTATCTTCTATTCTTTTTCTTTTCTTCCTCTTCATTACTTCCTTTCTTTGAATTCTTGAAGGAAAAGCTTGTGACTTTGCATCAGACTCAAATTGATTGTTTCGATCATATTCTGCAAGCTTTCTCTCATACTTGAGTGCTTGAGACTTAAATTCATGAAGTTTAACTTCTAACCATTTGCAGCGCCACAAAAGAGGATGTATAAACCTCCTCCAGTGATCTGTTAACCTTCTCTTCCTGCAGAATTCAAGACAAAAAAAAAAATAACTGATACGTAAACATACATTTAACCAAGAAAAAGTATGCAGTTGTATGATTGTTTGTAATCCATGTATGATGAAATTACACCAAGTTCACCAACATCCATTCAATATCAGAATGAGACTTTTCAAAATCAATAATGTTCAATTTCAGTAATTTGGGAGTCCAGAAGACTGGATATTAGGTCATTCAAACTGAACTTTTGCACAAAAAGGGAGACTGGTGCATTGGTAGAAGAACCTATTTGTCCTGATGGAAACAATTTTGTCAAAGTTCTGCCTGAAACTTCTCACATTAGGCACAAAAAGTAATTAAAACAGATTTATACTTTATGGTGAATTAACACATTAGACAATAACAGTTGGCAAAAAAAAATCTGTACAGAATAGTTGATGCATCAACTTGGTTAATCATCAATATCAGGTGTACACAAAGTACAATCTTCAAATGAATGGAAACACGAAACAGTACAAACAAAAGATTACCTCATCTTCCACCAAAAAAAAAAGATTACCTCATCTGAAGCAGTCCATCACGTCCATCAAATAATGATCCCAACAACCTTGGGTCACGCAACGGTGATTCAATTTCATCATTAACTACCAAACCATCCTCATCCCCAGATACTGTGTCACTAAAAGAACTTGACTTCTCAATAGAATCCTGACATTCAACATCAATCATCTCAGACACGCTAGAATTCACGCATTCAGCAAAATCAACATCTATATCCATGTTTTCTTGCATCCCCTTATTTTCTTGATTATGAGCTATACTTCCTTTATTCTTAATATTGGAAACCACTTTTAACTTGGATTGGGATTTCTCCGCCAGCTTTAAGTCAGGTCCCATATTTAAATTCTTAAGACCCCAAAATCGTAACTCTGATTCTCAGGCGATTAGTCAATTAAACCCTGCCAAAAAACAAAACAACAAAAACATCATACGACTAATTTTATAAACTAACTACGCAAGAAATTTTTTTCTGTCATTCAAAATTTTTAATCTTTTTAAAGGTAAACCAATCCATTGAGAAACTATACGAACATCAAATTTAGGAAAAAAAGACCAATCCAAAAGAAATCAACTTTATGAAAAAAAAAACACATTTCAAAAAGAAAAGAAAAAAATACAAAATAAGATAAAGAAAGAAAATTGGGCAAGAACTTGAAAAAGAATAAAATTCAACTTCAAGAATCTTATATAAATATTTAAAAGTCAAAGCTTTTAACAAGAAGATAATATCATTTATATAATGTTATATATAAATAGAGTTTATATATGATGCATTAACAGTGTAGAGCTTTTATACATTATCAATCAATCACATGAGCAAAGTATAAAAGTGCACAAACCCTTAAAAATAAATTTAAAAACTTATTAATAGTTATTTTTAAAGACTTACATATGAGATATCATCCGATAGTTGACTGATACTATATAGAAGCTATACACTACCAGTGTATCATATATAAACTCAAATAATATATAAAATCCAAAATTTTAACAAAAAATTTATTATGTGGGTAATTATAAATTTCGATATGTATATTATCTTCAACTTTATTTTTTTTCAAATTAGTTATCCCTATATATAAAAATTTAAAAAATAATTATTTTATTTAAATTTTTTTTAAAATGTATTATATTAAACCAATATACTATCACTAAATATCCTAAGATATTAGACACTGTTCTAACTTAAGATATAATCGGTCACTATTCAAAAAATTAAGGCTTTAGCGATATTCAAAGTCTTAAGTTTAATAATACAATTACATATGAAGAAGGATTAGCATCCACAACCCTAATTCTAAGATGGTACTAAGTAGTATAAAGTTAGCTTAATTTTACCTTTTAATTTTCTTTAATTTTGATATGCTTCTATATTTGAAAAAATTCTAAATACCCTCTATCAAGCTAATTAGACAATTTAAAAGTTTTTCCTCTTGAAAAGACTCCAATTTAAATACATTATGAAATACATATATTGACTCACTACCTAATTTTTATTCTTCTTAATTATCCTATTATTTTTATTATTATTCATATGTTTTTATTGTTATATTCTTTTATTTTCAATAAATATAAATTATTCAATATTAAAAAAATTTCCTCTAGACCTTCTATTAAGGTCATACATTTGAAGACATTTTTTTTTCCTTAAGAATTTACAAAAAAAAAAAAACTACTTAAGCGTAGTTCTTTTTTTAAAATTCATCATTGAAAAAACTCATATCTATTTTTCAAATTTCATTCTTTAAATTTTATTTTTATTTTGTTAATTTTATATTTTACATTTTATTTTAAGTAGTGAATATGGATTATTAAATATTGAAAATATCATTTTAGATATGCCATCAAGTCGATCATACTAGATAATGAATCTTCTCACCTTAAGATTTGCAATAGTCTTAAGGAAGCACCATCCTTATAAAATTCCATCATTTGAATGATTTCAGTTTATTTTCAAAATTTATTATTTATTTTTGAAATTTTATAAAATTATATTTTTTTTTTACAAAGTAATTTGAAATAAATAATTTTACAAATCAAACCAAATTATTAATATCAAAAACAATCTTACCAAATTAATTAAATCAAATGAATTAACTAATTAAATTAACTAACTAAAAGAACAAAAATAATTGAACTAAGTCACAAATCTAAAATAATTAGATGGACTAAAATAAATAAATATCAAATAAAAAAAGAAATTAAATAAAACAAAAGAGGGAAAAAACTGTAATTCATACGGATCGGACCTTACCAGGGTTGAAACGCGGATCCTAAACGGGTTCGCCAATGATGGACGCGGGTCAGCTGAAGGAAGGACACGGTCGTAGCTGAAGGAAGGACACGGTCGTTTTGACTCCAAATTCTTCTCCCTAAACTATGTCGTGTTGGCTAAGTATACAATTCAACTTTATCTTAACTTCGTCAGATCAACTTGTGATCACCACCAGAAACCACAATCAGACCTTCGCCGGCCACCGATAGTCCAGATTCCGGAGCCGGTTCTCCGTTCGCCTCCGTGCGCTGATTAAAAAAAGAAAAAAAACCTCAAATGATCCAGAAACGTCCTTTAGAACCTCCTAGACCCAAATCTCGCTCCAAAATCCCAACAGAATCGTCTAGATCTAAACTCCAAAATCCTAATACCCCACTGCTTAAACCTAAAAAATTACAAAAATCTCTCGACCAAATGATGTTTTAGGCTTTTTTAAATTCCTATTGTTATGTGTTTGTAACTTGATTGACGTACATTTACTGGGTTCAGGTTATGCATCTCGGATACTGAGATTGTCTCGGTTCTAGGTTTAAAAGTTATGTCTGCTGTATTGTTTCTGGGTTTGTGGTTTTTTTTTTTCTTTGGTTGGTGTTTCTGGGTAAATTTCTGGTTTATTGACTCAGCGTTTGGTGTATATGCTTAGGATAGTTACTGCTGGGTTTTTTTGGCTGTGCTTACAGTGGGTGTTATCTCGGACTTAGTTTCTGTTTTGGGTTTTCGAAAAGGTTCTTTGTTAAGAAATTTTTTGTGTAGGTTAGATGGTTGATGATGAAACCTGAAACCCGAAAAAAGAAATTCAATTTACAGAAGCCTAAGGTTTTTTTCTGATTTCTGCTTGCTCGCTTTGAGTTGCCTATTTTCGATTCTTTAAAAAAAAAAATCAGCCTATTTTTGGAAAGTTTGAAATTTCCAGAAATCTGATCTTTTAGATTCGATTCGGAATATGGAACTTGCTTTAATTTTGTTTTAACTTCTTTGATCTTCTTACCAGATTTTGATTTGAAAAAGAATTGATTCTGCAATACTTTCCTTTATGATTAAAAGTGAACTCCACGACACAAGCGAGTCATGGAACCGAGTCCACGACTCCTTACAAGGAAGTGAATCTTGGAACCGAGTCCCATGACAACATCCTCTGAACTCGGAAGCGAGTTGTAGAACCGAATACGTAGAATCAAAACTCAGAAAAGGCTATTACTCCACATGCGAAAAAAGGGCCCATAACACAACGGCTTAATTCCTTTGAAAGGCCGAACTATTTGGGTACGGGCGTACTCTTATAGGCCTCAAGCTGAATCTCCGGTGAAAGTTCGGCCCCCAACTAGCAATTTCTTTAGAAGATGCTTCCTTTTTTTTCCTCTTTTTTAATTTTGAATTTGGAGTTATTTTCATTACAAGGAATAAGACAGGTAATATTGTTTGATAGTTGTTATCACTAAGATTGAACCCTAATCACTGAAATTAAAGAGTCCCATCACCCGCCTAATAGATTAAATGGCTGCTGGCACTTTGCAATATGTTTCATCACGGTTCAAACAAAAAATGCGTTTGAGATTAAAAATATCAATATAATATTTAATCATTATCACTATTCTTTGTAAATGTTTCTTTTTTTTTAGTATATTTTTATTAGAATATACTATCACAATTAGCATATTGCATTTCATGATCATATAACTATGAAAAAATCACATTACTCAAATTAGGTAAACTAATAAATAATTATGACAAACTAAACTAACTAATAAATAACTAGACTAATTTAAACTCATACTTGGTGAGACTCAAATCTAAAACCTTGAGATCTCAAGACCTCCTCTTTACTACTAAACCAAGATTTTACTAGCTTTTTTTGTAAATGTCTCTAAGTAAGGGCTACTAATAAAATAAATAAAAATGACAAACCATCTATCACATTGGTATATGATATACATGCTCCATACAAATTGTAGCTTATTATTTTGTGCAAATCAACCATTTAGTATTTTTGTTAACAATCATTAGCAAGTTTTTTTCATTAATTGGTAAAGTTGTTTAATTATATCTATACCTCAATTATTGTATAATTTTGATGCTTGTAGAAGGCTAAAGCAAGTAACACATTAATATTAGTAGAATTATGGGTCTTTTGTATTAAAATCTTTTACTTCATATAGTTTATTTTTTGTATGAACTTTCATCATTTGAGACCAAACTCAAAATCAATCATAAAATCTTTAAACAATAAGAAGTAATATATAAAAAATATATATAATTATCTAAAAAGAAGTAATATATGACTATCATGCATTACAAGCATTTTGTTTGGACATATATGTTAGAAATTAATAAAAACTTCTCTGCAAAAGTTATGAGTAAATTACGCTCGTAGTCTCTGTGATTTTGTTCTATACTATTTTGGTCTCTAAACTTCAAAACATAACAAAGTGTTATGAGTAAATTACACTCGTGTTCTCTACAATTTTGTTCTATGTTATTTTGGTCCCTAAACTTTGAAACATAGCAAAGTGGTTTTTAAAGTCGTATTGTTGTAACAATCAAGTCCTGTCACTTAAATCGATAGTGTAGACATTAAATCCCAACTGAACTATATACATGAAGGATACGTGTGCCCCACTCACTTTTTTTCTCTTTCTTTCTCTCTCTTTTTCCTTTCTCTCTTTTTTCTTTTTCTCCCCCACCATGGCCAAGTAATCTAAAAAATTCTAGAATTTAGCGATTGGCTGTCATGCTAACAGTTGATAACCGCCACCAACAGCCTTGTGCCTACACCAAAATTTTTCTTTTTTTTTTCCTTATCTCTTTTCTCCTAACTAGCTATATTTTTTTTTTGAAAAAGGCTAGAAACTCCTATATCTAGGAGAATGACTAAATCTACCCCTTTTTTTGCTCTTCATACCCCATCACTCTCTAAATGAACAGTAACACAACGAAGGAATGGGGGTAGAAAGAGTAAAAACTGGAGTATGTATAGCAGCTCTCATATCTAGGCTTAAAGGTTGTGGTTTTAATCCCAAAAATCTCCTTCACCACATCTTATTTTGCTTCCTCCTCATACTATGTCATTCTCTTCCTCCTAGACTCCCTTATCCTCAAATTTCAAGCCTAAAAACTCACTAAAAAGCCTAGAACTAAAACACTAAGAAAAAACAATTGGCCTACATATTAAAAAAAAATTATTTCTTTTCATTAGATGGGCACAAATTGTTATATTGGTTGATATATTTTGAATGGTGCCTTTCATGGAAAAAAGGAGAAAAAAGGCGGATAATTTTTTTAGGTTTTATTGATTTCAAATTTGTTTTAATAGTGATGAAGGGTCGTCAAAGAAGACTAGGAAAGAGGATATTTCCAAAGGAATTTTGGATGAAATAATACAATCCATTAACTATGGTGGTCGGAGAAAATCGAGTAAGGTTTAATATTTCTAAACACTTATATTCCTTCATTGTTATATTTTAGCTACTATATTTGAGCAACTATCACTTTTTATGTTTATTAAAATGTTGTAATCTAGGTTGTTGGATGTATAGTTTCTTCTTGTTACCCAATTTAACATTGTTTCAATGTAAATTTTAAAAAAAAATCAGTCTCAATTAATGGTCTTTATTTTGGATGACATTTGACATCTTTAGAGTCAATTTAGCTCATCAATGCAGTCTGGTGAGCCACAGCCCAATTACTTTTTCAAAAAAATGAAGGGAAAATTACATTTTTATCCTTGACTTTCTTTTTATTGTTTTATTAAAAAGCTATATCCTTAATTGTCTTTTTATTATTTTTAATCTAACAGGACCAATTTCACAATTTATCCAAACTAGCCCTAAGCCATTTAACATGAAAGGTAAAAAAAAAAAGAATAAGTGGGGCATATGTGCCCTCATCTATAGTCCAGCTAGCATTTAACAACTACATTAACGATTTAAATAAGTGGGGTATTTACTTTGTTATTTGTTATGATTTGTATAATGATGTTAGTTTATAGTAGTGTAGTCTATTGACATAATATTAAATTATTCTCAAATAAATCAAAAAATACAAATATAAATGTTTTTTTGCAAAACAAAAATACATTATTTAATTAAAATGACCATAGTTATAAATTTAAAACATAGTTTATCCTTATTTTAAAAAAAAAAGATTTAGATTTAGAGACTATAGGTACCCTATTATTCATGTTCGTGTGGCATATGTCTTCGTGGCATGAAGTGTGTGTGTGTGTGTGTGTGTGTCAAGTGGTCCTGCCTTTGTGGCATGGAACCTATTTATATATACGTGATATGTACATGTAGATGTTGCATGATGAGACTATTCCAGGCTATTTCAACAATAGTCACAAACACATTCCCCAATTCCCAACTGATTAGTGGGATTGGGATTATTTATGATCATAGATCAACACCCTAAGGAGGAACTCTCCTATTGATAGCTACAATGGGTTAGAGATGATATATTACCATAATAGGGATCTATGCTTAGACTTAGTCTCTTATAAAAAGTTAAATATTGTCTAGGGTATGATTTTATTGCACACGAAACTCTGGACATGCTATGTTTTTACAATATATGTGATATGATGGAGATTGAATATGATTTACACATGATATGATTCGAGACTATACTTGCTTTGAATACATTTTTAAAGTATATGTGAAATGATTTTGAGACTATATAAGTTTTGTACATGATTATATACCTCATATGACATGTTTTGAAATGGATGTCTTTTTATAAAGTGGAATTTTCATATGTTTACATATTGAACCCTATCATAATAATACATCTTGCACTGATGCATGATATGCAGTGATACAAGGACACTTAGTGTCATTAGGGTATGATTGAATCAACAATCAAAGGATATCGATTTCCAAATGATATCGGGATATACACTTGTAAGATTCATGCATTTGTATTAGAGACGATATAATCCTAACTCTATTCTTATATCAGTAACTTACTGAGCCCTTGCTCATCAAACAAAATTAATTTCTTCTTACGGATTAATCTCAAGTTAAGAGATACGTTAGGCAGTTTCAGTACAAGACTATAGGATCGGAGGTAAACTAGGATAACGAATGGTCGATCTAATATTTTGATGCTACATGATATGTATGTGATGAGTAGTTATGGATATTAGGACTGTTAAGATGATACCTATTTGATGAGTATAATATGGACTATGGAAAAGACTGTTGTATTGCATTGTGTTAAATGAATCTGATTTGTAGGTGGTTAATTTTGAGAGAATCTCAAAATATAAGGGGAGATATTTTAAATCAATTTCTAAGTAGAAGTATGTTATGAGCTAAATATGATCATTGCCTGCTTTAGAAAGTAATTTAACTCACTTATGAATTAACAGATTTGGATTTTATTGCATTATTTTGAAAAGTTGGAGGTTCATTTATAGAAAATAAAAAAAAAATTAAAGAAAGCCATGTGCACATGGCACCACCAATAAAGAATTTTTCTTATAAAATTTTACCATATGAATGGATAAAAACTAATTCTTATTTCAATCCTTTTAAAAATATAATTTGCTTAAAATAAAAAAAACTTATCTTAAATATGTATTAAAAAATCAACAGCATTATATCCAAAACAAATTATTTCAAAAAAAACCTTCAAAAAAAAGAAGAAAGAAAGGAAGGAAGTCAAAGCTATATCCACTCAAGAGTTAAGCTACATGTCCAAGCTCAAAAGCTCTTACGATATTTGATTGAGTTTGGAGAAGATATTAAATCTATTAAAATGGGCTTAGACAAACAAAATAACTCGATAAAAATTCAAACTAAGCCTTGGTTTTATTCTTAAAAGCCCAAGCCTAACCTAATAATATTTATATATTTTAAAAAGTATCCAATATGCCTTTATATAAACCCATAAAAATATTCCAAAATCAATTAAACCCGACAAAATTGAGTGCAATCAATAAAACCTATTGAACCCATTAAATATGCCAGTCCCTTAACAATTAAAGAAACCTATATTAACCAACAAGTGGTTGAAAGAAGTAGAAGTGGACTTCTTCCCTACGCATTTGGACATGGTTCGAATCTTGGAGTCATTATTGTTAGGAGGGCTTTACCGTTTATCACTTCCGGCCCAAATAAGATTAGTCTCAGACTTTAAAACAGATGAGAATACATGTGGTTACATCAAAAAAAGAAACTTATATTGAACAGTCCAAGTAAACAAACCAATGTAATAATGGAATCAATACATCTTAAAAGTCAATAGAGTATTCTACTTCTATCAAATAATTCTCACCTTTTGTTGTTTTAAGAAACTTAAGAGTTGAAACCTAGTCAATCAAAATTATGGTTTTTTTTTTCATTGAAAAAAATTGATTTATTTGGGTGGCTTGGTTTTTTTTTTAATGGACCTGAACAAAAATTTTAGACTTGAGTATCGAGCCGGGCTAGATTTAAGTGCTATCCATATAAAGTCTATTAATATCCTGTCTAGGTTCGACCTAGCTCAGTCCATGATCAAGTCTCGTCAAAGCTAAGTGCCACGTTGACACCGCAATGAAGTTTCGTTTCTTACAAAATTTTTTTATAAGAAAAAAAATACCGATAAAGATGACATGTAGACACTCCTTAATGAATTTTAAAAATAAAGAATAAAAAAATTTGTATACAAATAAAAAAAATCACTAAAATAGAGAAAAGATTAAAAAAAGAAGGGTGGTGCCACGTGGACACCCTCACCATCCTCCTTTTGTTTTCTTTCTAAAATTTGTATACTGGTTGGATTGAATTTTTCATTCAATAAATAATTGGGGTGTTATATCTATTTTATGCAAAAAGTTAAAAGTATATTTAATATTAAGCCAAAAAATAAAAATAAAAATATAAGAATATTTTTATGAAAAAATTCATTTTATAAAATGTATATTTAAACTAAAATCACAGAATAAATCATGAAAATAAATAAAAAGAAAAAAATGAGAAAAAATTATAAAGAAAATACTTTTAATAAAATGAATTTTAAAAAATCAACTATTTAAAAAATAATTTAATTTTTTAAAACAATCAATTTTTTTTGAAAAATAATTTAACTCCTAACTATAAAAATTATCTTAAAAATATATTTGAATTATATTTATAACAATAATTTATAAATTTAAATTATATTTTCTTAAAAAAGTATTTTATCAATAAAAATATTTTATTCCTTAATTTTACACACATCAATCACTTTATCTTACTTTAAAAATATATTATTTTTAATTTTTATAAACTCTAAAAGTATAGGATAAAATAATATCATATATGTGTTAATGTTTAAATAAAGCAACAATTTTTTATTTTAATTTATGTAATCGGGGAGAATCAATTTATACCATTATAAAATTTGTTAATTTACATCTTGCACAATTTTTACTGTTGTCAAAGTATACCATTATTAAAAATGATTTTGGAGCATCTCCTCCGTCCTATAGATATCAAGACAAATGAAAGCTTTAAGAAATGGGCAAATTTATTCTAAAATAAAAAAACTGGCGTTGTAGAAATCCAATGTTGACCAGCGCCTCTTTGGGACGACAAAATTGCAACAGTCTCCTTAATATTAGAAAACTTTGCAGTTAGATTCGTTTATATATACACAGATACCTATTTATGTATTAATTATTGATTTTAGTGAAAAAGTGGTCCCTCCATCCCCATCGCCATATCTCAAAAATAAATGAATAAACAAATACAAAGTTTTCTTTAAAAAGTATTTTTACTGAACCATTTAAAAATCATTTTTTATTGAAACAAATGAAATAAGAGTTCATTGCCTATGATATTTATTTTCCACAATGAGAGAAAATTTGTTGACATTTTAAGCAAATGATTTTCTTTTTCTTTTTTTGAATATTTATAGTTTATTTTAACACTTAATTATTTTATTAATGTGGTTTAAGTTTACATATATATTTCACATATATATTTTTTTATAATTTTTGGTAAAATAATAATATTATATATTAAATAAAAATTTTTAAATAACAAATTTTATTTTAATTTGAGCGCCTAATTTGAAATCTTGAACTCCGCCATTGCCGGTATGTATAGCACATGGCCGACACCAGCTAGTTAAGAATGGTGGCCAATATGTGCAATCACAATTTGTCGCTTATGAAAATGCTATTTATCTGGCTTCGTTGTTTTTTTGTTTTTTAAAATTTCATGTCTGTAAAATTTCATGTCTGTAAACCACGCATGCGAAACAGGATTGGTTAAGATCACTGTTGATAAGTTCGAAGCCTGAAGCCATCCCCCACACACACACACATATATATATATATATATATATATATATATATAATATTTATTCTAAAATAAAAAAAAACTGGCGTTGTAGAAATCCAATGTTGACCAGTGCCTCTTTGGGGCCACAAAATTGCAACAGTCTCCTTAATATTAGAAAACTACGCAGTTAGACTCGTTCATATGCGCACAGATACCTATTTATGTATTAATTATTGATTTTAGTGAACAAGTAGTCCCTCCAAAAAAATAATTAAAAAGGTCCCCTGCATCCCCATCCCCATATCTCAAAAATAAATGAATAAACAAATACAAAGTTTTCTTTAAAAAGTATTTTTACTGAACCATTTAAAAAGCATTTTTTAATGAAACAAAGTAAAAAAAAAAATGAAATAGGAGTTCATTGCCTATTATCTTTATTTTCCACAATGAGAGAAAATTTGTTGAAATTCTAAGCAAATGATTTTCTTCTTCTTTTTTTAAATATTTATATTTTATTTTAACACTTAATTATTTTATTAATGTGGTTTAAGTTTACATATATGAAATGTTATATTTCACATATATTTTTTTTAATTTTTGATAAAATAACAATTATTATATTAAATAAAAATTTTCAAATAGCAAATTTTATTTTAATTTGAGCACCGAATTTGAAATCTTGAACTCCGCCATTGCCAGTATGCATAGCACATGGCTGACACCGGCTAGTTAAGAATGGTGGCCAATATGTGCAATCACAATTTGTCGCTTATGAAAATGCTATTTATCTGGATTCGTTGTTTTTATGTTTTTGAAAATTTCATATCTGTAAACCATGTGTGCGTAACAGGATTGGTTAAGATCACTGTTGATAAGTTCGAAGCCTGAAGCCATACCCACAAATATATAATTATACATTAAAAAAAAGACCCCATTTCAGATCTTACGGAGATCCATGTTCAGTTTATAATATATACACACACGTAAAAGATATTAATATTCAACACATTATTAATAGAGTGTTTTTATTCTACAAACAAGATTAAGATGATGAAACATGTTTTGAAACTCCTAACTCTCCACGTTAGAACATGAACATGTCTTTTGATTTTTACTGAACCATTTAAAAAGTATCTTTTAGTAATACAAAGTTTTGATATAAAATGAAATAAGAGTCCATAGCTGATAACCTTAACTCTCCACAATAAAAGAAAATTTGTTGAAACTCCTAACTCAAATGATTTTCTTCTTGCGAAAGATGTCATGCACAGTTTCAAATAAAAGTACTTGATTTTTTTTAATATTTATATTTTATTTTAATACTTAATTATATTATCTTGTGGTTTGAGTTTTCATATATGAAATGTTATATGTCACATATATATATATTAATAATTTCTGATAAAATAATAATATATTATATACTAAATAAAATTGTTCAAATTAGAAATTTTATTTTAATTTAACCTTGTGGAGATTCACGTTCTGTTTATAATATATTGATACTCCTCCAAAATGGTCTGCATATTCGTGTTAAGAGCTCAATTTGTTTGATTCTCTGCCAATTCTAACATGACCATGGTCAGTGAGCTAGCAGAAGTTCAGAACCCACATGCTTAACACTTAACAGAGACTAGAGAGATAATTAAATTGCAGGCAAAAGTAAGGTTGAAGTATAAAATAGACTCTTCTTTCAACAGATATAATATTTTTTGTTTTCCATTTTTTCTTTTTTCTTTCTTACCTACAACAAAAGAAAAGAAGAGGAAGAACAAATAAAAATAAAAAAAGGATAAGAATTTTTTTTAGAAAAATTCATTTTATAGAATAAATATGTTTAATCAAATTAAAATCATAGAAATTATTTTAAATTTAAATCATGAAAATAAATAAAAAAGGAAAGGAAAAAAATAGTGAAGTAATTATAAAAATACTTTTAATAAAATGAATTTTAAAAAATAAACTATTTAAAAATAATTTAATTTACCACTTTCCGGCTCGAATGATATTGTCTCAAACTTTAAAATGGATGAGAATACATTTGGTTACACCAAAAAATAAAACCTATATTGAACAGTCCAATTAAACAAACCAACGTAATAATAAAATCAATACATCTTAAAAGTCAATTCTAGAGTATTCTACTTTTGCCAAATAATTCTCACCTTTGTTGTTTGAAGAAACTTAAGAGTTGAAACCTAGTTGATCAAAATTATGGTATTTTTTTGTTGAAAAAATTTGATTTATTTGGGTGGCTTTTTTTTTGTTATTTTTAAAAATGGGTCTGAACAAAAAATTTAGACTCGAATATCAAGTCGAGATAATGTAGTTTAGTGTTGGCCACATAAAATCTATTAATATCCTATCTAGGCTCGACTCAGCTCGATCCATGATCAAGTCTTATCAAAGCTAAGTGCCACGTTGACACTGCAATTAAGTTTCATTTCTTACAATTTTTTTTAATAAGAAAAAAATACCAATGAAGATGACATGTGGACACTCCTTAATGAATTTTAAAAAATAAAGAATAACAAAATATGTATACAAATAAAAAAAACTCACTAATACAGAGAAAAGCTTTAAAAAAAAGATAAAGAAAGGTGGGTGCCACGTGGTGTCACGACCCGAAGACCGCGACTTTCACTTGATTCTTATACTTTTCTTAGTCTACAAATTTATGGACTAAATTTTTCTTTTTCATTTTAAGGTTTGTATTCGGTGTCAGTGTAGTTACTATACTATCTAGGTGACCTATAGTCATTTCATTTAAATATTAATCTAACAAGGAAACGATTCTTAGTTACATCCCGACTTGTTAAACAGAATATGTACTGTGCATCAATTTAAGTCTTACATGTAAACAAGTATTTTATAAGGAACATATACCTCAGAAAGACTAGTATCAAGTCCATACACCGTCTCCGATGCCCACTTAGCAGCTCACACGGCAGATGTTAACTTCAATAGTCTGAAAGAGATGAAATTTAGTGGGGTGAGCAAAACCACGGCTCAGTAAGATACTAATATAAATATAAGAGTAGGATTATACTGTCTTAAACTGCAATGCTTAAAACTTGCAAGTTTGCAATTACAGTTAGTCCTTTCTCATCAATAACATCTCATTATCACTTATCATATTCACTTTTCATTTCATAATCATACTTTTGTATTTTATCATCTCATATCAATTCTCATATTTACTTTTCATTTCATAATCATACTTCTGTATTCTATCATCTCTTATCAATTCTCATATTGTGGATCATGATCATGGTGGTACAAAGTCATGATTCTCTTCGTGTATTTCTATATTCATGTTTCATATCATATCATGACATCATATAGATAAAATATCGCTACCACCGAGTCATAACACTCCTCATATATTGTTCATGTTTAATTGAGATATCCTATCGAATTCACTTTACATTTAACAATCATATTCTCGTATTACATCAATTCATGTCACTTATCGTCTGGGAATTTATGATCACGATAGGTAAGATCAGAATTCTCTTCATATCAACCTTTTGTTCATATATCATATCATATCATGTCATCGTATAGATGAAACATCATTAACGTCGAGTCATGACATTCCTTATGGGATTCTGTTGTACTAAGCATATTATCTTGTCAGGGTTTAATATGCAATGTATGTAATTTTACTGTATAAACCTGTGAGATCCCTAAATTTCCAAATTTTCCTATAATTATTAAGTTAATGTGTTAAGACATTATAAAGATTAATTCTTAGGAATTTTGTAGGAATCGATAATCCTACCAAGTGGGTCCGACAGCACAAATGGTAGCTTGGACGGATGCCGAAATGGTGATTTATGAACCGTGGCCTCGAGATGTATAATCGGTAAGAAACTCACTTTTTCACTACTTATAATTGGTCAAACCACCATAAGATCCCAACTTTGACCATATTTGACAAAAATAAATGTAAAATAAATAAAATAAATATTAAAAAAAATTATAAAATGCTGATCTGGAAATCAGAACACAGTACAGTGGCATAAGTTGAAAATATAATAATTTCAAATAGGCAATTTGGGCCTTTTTCAATTACATAAAAAAAAATTTATAAATTAAATTATATGAATAATTATCAATGAGATCCAGCCAACACACCATCTTCCACTTTATTCTTGAGCCTTCTTCATCGTGCAATCCAATTGCTGCTGCGTTTCTTCTCTGTTTCTCCATTTTCTTCAGAGTTCTTCACCGATCTCCCTTATAGAACCCCTTCCTCTTGCTTCATTTTACTTAAGCTATTTTATAAGAATTATTCTACACCTCCAAGGCTTCCTAAACAACCTAAGAATTCAGCCAAAAGATCACAAACGTGGACTGCTTCACGTTGGCAGAACCAATCCCCTGTACAGGTAAATTCCAGCATGAGTTTTTGAATACTTTTAGTTGTTGTTCATGGCTATATTAATTGAGTATAAGTTGTGTGTGACTTTGGTTTGAGGTATAAACATGTATAGGTCAGCCTTAGATATTCGGATATAAAGGTTTCTTAGGAAAAGAATGGTGTTGTGATGAGATGGAAGATGAGAAATAAAAGCTGACCAAGAAATAAAATAGCCATGAGATTAAATGAATTAGAAAGCTTAGACTTATAGGCTGTTAGATGATCAGTCATAAGTTTTTTTTTTAAAACATTGAAAATCTATGTGGTTGACGTGAATAAGGGGTAAGGAAAGAAAGACGGGAAGAACTTGGTTTGACTTAATTAAATTAAGTAGAATGATAGTATATTAAATATAATTGAACTTATATTTTAAATGAATAAATTTCCTATTAAATCCATCTAAGGCCATTTGGCCATGATAAGTAGCCATGAAGATGGCGTGGATGATTGTAGGAAAAGGGGAAGAGATTTGGTTGACTATAATGGCTGGAAAGATTTACAATAATAACATATAATATGATATGGAAAACAGAGGATATAAGCCAAATAGGCTTATTTATATAAAAGGCCATTTAGCCATCAAGCATGGTGATGAGATTGGTGTGGTGAAGATGCCGAGTGATGCTAAAATAGAAATAAAAATTTATGAAAACATTCAGCCACCATGCAAGAACTTAGGAATTTCATAATAGTTTCCAAGCAATGATGATTCAAAATGAGAGTTTAGACAAGTAAAGAAATTTTATGGATTTAAGTAGTGAATATTGATTATATTAAAATGTTATTTTTACAGCTTATAATTTGGCGAAATAAGAGGCTTAGTGGTGCAATTCGGAAGATCATCCCACACTGCTATTGAGGTAAGGAATAATTATGGAAGTAGTGTAGGAACATGCTGTGTATGCATGTGGGATATGGATCGAATTGAACGAAGTCAAATATGATTTTATGGGATTTAGAGTAGTGTTAACATCGACACATCAATTGAAATTTTCAAAATTTGAATTATCCAATATTTCAAAATTATATCTAAATTAAAATGATACGATATTTTATACATTTATTTATATGAAGTAAATTATGATTCAATTACTTGTAACTTTATTTCCTTCATTGTTTTATTTAATCAATTATTTCTCAAGCATTGATTTGATTTATTACAGAGAATTATTTATAGTGCTTATCGATTTATATTGTTATTAATTGATTGAAAATAACTGTGTATCGAAGTGTTTTGCTTATTATAAGTGAAGTGTTTTGAGATGGTTAATTCCTGATGAACATGCACCCAGTGAGTGTTATGGCTGCGAGACCCTAGTCAAGTCTGTAGCCCCCACTGTAAGGCACCTGACTAGTGCATACTGTGGATCTATTTTCACAATGGCCATTGTAGTGTTTAATAGGAATGGCTTAGGGACGGATACCTGGCCCGTGCGCGGGTACGCTCATTCCTATAGTGATAACTGCATGTGAATCTTGGATGATAGCTTTCTCCATCAAGTGATTTTATGTAATGTTTTACCGAATTGATTTAATTAATTTCAAAAGATAGCTTTAATGATTACATGATTCGATATACTACTGAATCATATGACAGTGTTTTTAAGTGAAATATTTTACATGAAAATCGTGAATTAAAGTGTTATAAATGTTTTAGTGCATATATTGGCACAGTACCACTCTTTCATAATTGTTTCTTACTGAGCGTAAACTCACCCCCCTCTTTCTCTCCCAGACTATTTGCAGTGACCTTCCGCTCAACGAGAGGAACACGATTTTTGGACCCTACAATATTTTCCTTCGAGGCTAGTTATATATATCCAGTGAAGGTATATTGTATTTGTTATATATTTTAGACTTGTATGGTATAGTACTTACGATGTTGTAAAGGCTAAGGGGATGTAAATTAAAAAGAAAGAAATCCTATATATGTGTCTAGAGACTTGATCTTTTGTATAAGGACATATCTAATGCGAGATCTTTATGGACTTAGCATTATGAAATGACCTGAGATTTAAGTGCATTAGATTCATGCGAAAATTGTGGTTTTCAGTTGGTATATAAACTGCGTTTGAAGTGCAGAAGGTTAGGATATTCGCAGCTGTTATGCTGCCGAAATTTTCTCCGAAATTTTTTAAAATATCATAAAATAGTCTATATACGTAAATCGAGTGAAATGAAATAAGAAATTGACATCGATAAACAGCCTAACCACTATAGTATATCAGTAAAATGAAATAAGAAATTTTGATAATTGAATGTTACAAAATTGGTATCAGAGCGAGGTTAGTCTGATGTTTTTTGGTGTCAATAGCTAGAAATAGTTTACATCCCCATTACTGTATGTGTCTGAGTATATATTTATAGTATAACTGTTAAATGTTATACTAAATTGTTCAAAATTGTTATGGTGTTGATAGGAATGAGTTCTAGTAGAAGGGGTACTGACAGAGGATGGGGACGGGGACGGGGACGAGCCGTACCATCTCCTGAGCCTATTCCTCCCCCATCTCCAACGGGTAGCCCTAACACCCGATTGTCTAGAATTGAGCGGAGTATCGAGAACATGGCCACTTTGTTCACGCAATTCATGACTAATTTTCCGAATGTGGCCTCAAATGCACCACCTGTACCACCAGCCCCACCAACTCCTCCTGCACCAGAACCTGCTCCTCAGATGCCTCCTGTTCCTCCAGTGCAGGCCCCACCTATACAGCCTGAGGTTCCACAACCAGCCCAGCCTCCCGTTAGACAGGATCCCCAGGTTTATTGTAGTTCAGCTTTGTTAAAGGAGTTTCGTAAGCTTGATCCTCCTAAGTTTAAGGGGGATAGGGATCCTTTAGCTGCAGAAAATTGGGTGGAGTCAGTCACTTGGTTGTTTCAGTATATGACGTGTTCAGAGCGGGAGAAAGTAGGTTTGGCAGCCTATTTATTAGTGGATGATGCGAAGCATTGGTGGCTGTCTACTCAAACTATCCTAGCGGCTAGACATGCCGAAGTCACTTGGGATTCATTTTTGGAGGCTTTTAATCAGCAGTATATCCCACGTACTGCTCAGCAGAAGTTGAAGATGGAGTTTATGAACTTAAATCAGGGTAGCATGTCTATTGATCAATACGAGTTTAAGTTTATTACTCTGAGCAGATTTGATCTAGAGATATTACGGAGTGAGGAGCACAAGATTTTCAAATTCATGGAGGGTTTGAGACCATCTATTCGGTCTAAGCTCTATCCGTTAGACATCAGTACATATACAGAGGCAGTCCGTAAGGCTCAATTATGTGAGCAGGACTATGAGTTCCATCAAACAGATTTTCGATCTAAGAACAAAGGGAAGGATAGAGGTAAACATAAAGTGGATGAGAAAGCTTTTAGTTATAGAACTCCAGCTAAGCAAATTAAGTTAGGATCAAGGGCTCCGAGAGGTAAGAAAGTAAATGATAAGAGAATGACTTTTAATTTAAATTAATGGTTAGATGGAAATGTACTAAAATTTGGAGTTTCATAATGATTATGGTACAGGGATCCAGATAACTGATGATAGATCTCCTACTTCGGCAGGTAGTACCACGGGCTTACTGAGGAGTGTATCGAAGCCATGTGAGACATGTGGTAAACATCATGGTACACAGCCTTGCCGAAGACTTACCGGAGCTTGTTTAAAATGTGGACAGATGGGGCATCACATTAAAGATTGCCCCAGCATCGTACAGAGGGTACCAACAGAGACAGAGAAAAGTACCACTCCTACTATTGCTCCGCAGACTTCTCAGCGATCTACTCAGCCTCCGCGTAGGGCCACGGCAGCGGAGAAAGGTAAGCAAACCGTGACCCAAGGCCGAGTATTTGCTATTGACTGAGAGTCAGTTGACACCACTTCCACTGATGTGATTAAAGGTAGCATCTATCTTTTCGATAAAAATGTCACTGCATTGTTTGACCCGGGTTCCACCCACTCTTTTGTATCCCCTAAAATTGCCATGGCATTGCCTATTGAATGTGAACCTTTAGGACACTTATTGCAGATAAATACGCCATTTAGGGAATTACAAATGACTGATCTAGTGTATCGAAATTGTAACCTACGGGTAGGAGAGAAGGAATCAGTAGCTGACCTAATCCTACTAAATATGTATGGATTTGATGTTATATTAGGTATGGATTGGTTAGCTAAGAATCATGTAGTGTTAGACTGTTATGCTAAGACTATAACCTTCTCCTCTCCCGTTAGCTATATTGTAAATTTTACTAAAGTGTAATATAAATAAATGTTTAATTATTGAATTGTTAGAGAAGTGAAATTAATGATGATTATTGATTGTCTGAAGGGTGTATAGCTTATGTGGTGGACGTAGAGCAAAGATGTCCCGAACTCCATGAGATTTCGGTAGTCAAGGAATTCCCAGATATATGTCCGGACGATCTTCCAGGGCTTCCTCCAGATAGGGAAATCGAGTTTACTATCGATTTGGTGCCGGGAACTGAGCCCATTTCGAGACCACCCTATCGGATGGCACTAGTGGAATTGGAGGAACTTAAGATACAGCTTCAAAAGATGCTTGATAAGGGGTTTATACGGCCCAGCGTATCCCCGTGGGGTGCTCATGTTCTATTTGTCCGGAAAAAGGATGGCAGCTTAAGGCTTTGTATAGACTACCGTTGGTTGAATAAGATGACGATTAAAAATAAGTATCCTCTTCCCCGGATCGATGATCTCTTTGATCAACTTAGTGGAGCACAGGTATTTTCCAAAATAGACTTGAGATCGGGGTACCATCAGTTGAAAATACGGAGTGAAGATGTACCCAAGACAGCATTTCGAACCAGATATGGCCACTATGAATTCTTAGTAATGCCGTTCGGTCTCACTAACGCTCCTGCGGCTTTCATGAACTTGATGAATGAAGTGTTCAAGCCGTATCTAGATCAATTCGTTATCGTCTTCATAAATGATATTCTAGTGTATTCGAGATCCAGGGAAGAGCATGAGCAGCATCTTCGGATTGTCCTGCAAACCCTCAGGGACCGGAAGTTGTATGCTAAACTCAGTAAGTGTGATTTTTGGCTAGACCAGATTTCTTTTTTGGGACATATAGTGAGTAAAGATGGGGTTTCGGTCGATCCATCGAAGATCGAGGCCGTTTTACAGTGGGAGAGACCGAAGACCATTACAGAGATTCGTAGTTTCTTGGGTCTAGCAGGCTATTACAGACGGTTTGTTGAGGGTTTTTCCAGGATTGCTGCCCCATTGACGCGTTTAACGCGTAAAGATGTGAAATTTCAATGGGAGGATGCCTGCGAACATAGTTTTCAGGAATTGAAGCGCAGGTTAACCACAGCTCCTATTCTCACCATTCCTGATGGTTTAGGTGGATTTTCAGTATATAGTGATGCCTCCGCTCTAGGACTGGGATGTGTATTGATGCAGCATGGTAAGGTAATCGCTTATGGTTCTCGTCAACTAAAAGACCATGAGCGAAATTACCCGACACATGATCTAGAATTAGCTGCTGTAGTGTTTGCATTAAAGATTTGGCGGCACTACTTGTATGGTCAGAAGTTTCAGGTATTCGCGGATCATAAGAGCCTGAAGTATTTATTTTCCCAGAGAGAGCTGAATATGAGGCAACGGAGGTGGCTTGAGCTTTTGAAGGACTATGATTGTGAGATCCTGTACCACCCGGGAAAAGCCAATGTGGTGGCAGATGCTTTGAGTAGAAAACATGTGGGAATGGTGTCTTATATGATGGTCCGAGAGTATGAGCTATTGGAACAATTTGCAGGTCTTAGTTTGAATGTGATGATCACGCCGTCTGAGCGTTATGGGATGACAACGAGTTTATTAGTTGAACCGGAATTGATGGATAAGATTCGGATAGCTCAGAGGGAGGATGTTCAGTGTATTGAGGCGGCAAATCAGATTCAGTCAGGGATGTTATCAGATTTTACTATGGGTAGTGATAGGCTTTTGAGGTTCAAGGGTCGTATATGTGTTCCCGCCGATCCGGAGTTAAAGAGATTGATGTTGATCGAGGCACATTCCACCAGGTACACTTTGCATCCGGGTAATACTAAAATGTATCATAATTTACGCAAGGTGTATTGGTGGCCTGGCATGAAACGAGATATAGCAGAGTTTGTGGCAAAGTGTCTCACGTGCCAACAGGTTAAGGTGGAGCACCAGCGACCAGCCGGTCTACTTCAACCTCTACCTATACCTATGTGGAAATGGGAACACATCACAATGGATTTTATTATGGGACTATCTCGGACCAAGAGAAATCATGATGGCATTTGGGTGATAGTTGATCGTCTAACTAAGTTAGCCCACTTTCTACCGATTAAGTCTACGGACTCACTCAGTGCTTTGGCAGAGTTATATGTCAGGGAAATAGTTCGGTTGCACGGAGTTCCAGTGAGCATCATATCTGATAGAGATTCCAGGTTTACTTCTCATTTTTGGGAACAATTTCAAGAAGCCATGGGATCTCAGTTGAATTTTAGCACGGCTTTCCATCCACAGACTGATGGTCAGTCCGAGCGCACCATCCAAACGCTCGAGGATATGTTGAGAGCCTGTGCATTAGATTTCAAAGGCTCCTGGGACGATCATCTGCCATTAGCTGAGTTCGCATATAATAATACCTATCATTCAAGTATTGGGATGGCACCATATGAAGCTTTGTATGGAAGAAGGTGCCGATCACCTGTCGGTTGGGAAGAAGTGGGCGAACGCAAGCTCTTAGCTCCAGACTTGGTTGAGTAGGCTTCTGAGGATGTCAAATTGATTTGTCAAAGACTTAAGACAGCCCAGAGTCGACAAAATAATTATGAGGATATCAGAAGAAGGCCACTTGAATTTGCTGTTGGGGACTCAGTGTTTCTAAAGGTTTCTCCATCGAAAGGGATCATGAGATTTGGCAGGAAGGGTAAGCTCAGTCCTCGTTATATCGGGCCCTTTGAGATATTAGAGCGTGTGGGAGATGTAGCCTACAAATTGGCACTACCACCAGAGCTATCTGTAGTGCATAACGTCTTCCATGTATCAATGCTTCGAAAATATCATCCGGATTCGTCTCATGTCATAGAGTATCAACCTTTGGAGATTCGTGAGGACATGAGTTATGTGGAAAAGTCGATCCGGATTTTGGATAGAAGGGAGAAAGTGTTGAGGAATAAGACAATTCCATTGGTCAAGGTTCTCTGGCAATACCACACCACAGAGGAAGCCACGTGGGAGCTAGAGAGCTTAATGAAAGACAAGTATCCGGAGCTGTTTGAGTAGTGCCCGATTTAAATTTGGAGGACCAAATTTCAAAAGGTGGGGAGGATGTGAGATCCCTAAATTTCCAAATTTTCCTATAATTATTAAGTTAATGTGTTAAGACATTATAAAGATTAATTCTTAGGAATTTTGTAGGAATCGATAATCCTACCAAGTGGGTCCCACAGCACAAATGGTAGCTTGGACGGACGCCGAAATGGTGATTTATGAACCGTGGCCTCAAGATGTATAATCGGTAAGAAACTCACTTTTTCACTACTTATAATTGGTCAAACCACCATAAGATCCAAACTTTGACCATATTTGACAAAAATAAATGTAAGATAAATAAAATAAATATTAAAAAAAATTATAAAATGCTGATCTGGAAATCAGAACACAGTACAGTGGCATAAGTTGAAAATAAAATAATTTCAAATAGGCAATTTGGACCTTTTTCAATTACATAAAAAAAAATTTATAAAATAAATTATATGAATAATTACCAATAAGATCCAGCCAACACACCATCTTCCACTTTATTCTTGAGCCTTCTTCATCGTGCAATCCAATTACTGCTGCGTTTCTTCTCTGTTTCTCCATTTTCTTCAGAGTTCTTCACCGATCTCCCTTATAGAACCCCTTCCTCTTGCTTCATTTTACTTAAGCTATTTTATAAGAATTATTCTACACCTCCAAGGCTTCCTAAACAACCTAAGAATTCAGCCAAAAGATCACAAACGTGGACTGTTTCATGTTGGCAGAACCAATCCCCTGTACAGGTAAATTCCAGCATGAGTTTTTGAATACTTTTAGTTGTTGTTCATGGCTATATTAATTGAGTATAAGTTGTGTGTGACTTTGGTTTGAGGTATAAACATGTATAGGTCAGCCTTAGATATTCGGATATAAAGGTTTCTTAGGAAAAGAATGGTGTTGTGATGAGATGGAAGATGAGAAATAAAAGCTGACCAAGAAATAAAATAGCCATGAGATTAAATGAATTAAAAAGCTTAGACTTATAGGCTGTTAGATGATCAGTCATAAGTTTTTTTTTAAAACATTGAAAATCTATGTGGTTGACGTGAATAAGGGGTAAGGAAAGAAAGACGAGAAGAACTTGGTTTGACTTAATTAAATTAAGTAGAATGATAGTATATTAAATATAATTGAACTTATATTTTAAATGAATAAATTTCCTATTAAATCCATCTAAGGCCATTTGGCCATGATAAGTAGCCATGAAGATGGCGTGGATGATTGTAGGAAAAGGGGAAGAGATTTGGTTGACTATAATGGCTGGAAAGATTTACAATAATAACATATAATATGATATGGAAAACAGAGGGTATAAGCCAAATAGGCTTATTTATATAAAAGGCCATTTAGCCATCAAGCATGGTGATGAGATTGGTGTGGTGAAGATGCCGAGTGATGCTAAAATAGAAATAAAAATTTATGAAAACATTCAGCCACCATGGAAGAACTTAGGAATTTCATAATAGTTTCCAAGCAATGATGATTCAAAATGAGAGTTTAGACAAGTAAAGAAATTTTATGGATTTAAGTAGTGAATATTGATTATATTAAAATGTTATTTTTACAGCTCATAATTTGGCGAAATAAGAGGCTTAGTGGTGCAATTCGAAAGATCATCCCACACTGCTATTGAGGTAAGGAATAATTATGGAAGTAGTGTAGGAACATGCTGTGTATGCATGTGGGATATGGATCGAATTGAACGAAGTCAAATATGATTTTATGGGATTTAGAGTAGTGTTAACATCGACACATCAATTGAAATTTTCAAAATTTGCATTATCCAATATTTCAAAATTATATCTAAATTAAAATGATACGGTATTTTATACATTTATTTATATGAAGTAAATTATGATTCAATTACTTGTAACTTTATTTCCTTCATTGTTTTATTTAATCAATTATTTCTCAAGCATTGATTTGATTTATTACAGAGAATTATTTATAGTGCTTATCGATTTATATTGTTATTAATTGATTGAAAATAACTGTGTATCGAAGTGTTTTGCTTATTATAAGTGAAGTGTTTTGAGATGGTTAATTCCTGATGAACATGCACCCAGTGAGTGTTATGGCTGCGAGACCCTAGTCAAGTCTGTAGCCCCCACTGTAAGGCACCTGACTAGTGCATACTGTGGATCTATTTTCACAATGGCCATTGTAGTGTTTAATAGGAATGGCTTAGGGACGGATACCTGGCCCGTGCGCGGGTACGCTCATTCCTATAGTGATAACTGCATGTGAATCTTGGATGATAGCTTTCTCCATCAAGTGATTTTATGTAATGTTTTACCGAATTGATTTAATTAATTTCAAAAGATAGCTTTAATGATTACATGATTCGATATACTACTGAATCATATGACAGTGTTTTTAAGTGAAATATTTTACATGAAAATCGTGAATTAAAGTGTTATAAATGTTTTAGTGCATATATTGGCACAGTACCACTCTTTCATAATTGTTTCTTACTGAGCGTAAACTCACCCCCCTCTTTCTCTCCCAGACTATTTGCAGTGACCTTCCGCTCAACGAGAGGAACACGATTTTTGGACCCTACAATATTTTCCTTCGAGGCTAGTTATATATATCCAGTGAAGGTATATTGTATTTGTTATATATTTTAGACTTGTATGGTATAGTACTTACGATGTTGTAAAGGCTAAGGGGATGTAAATTAAAAAGAAAGAAATCCTATATATGTGTCTAGAGACTTGATCTTTTGTATAAGGACATATCTAATGCGAGATCTTTATGGACTTAGCATTATGAAATGACCTGAGATTTAAGTGCATTAGATTCATGCGAAAATTGTGGTTTTCAGCTGGTATATAAACTGCGTTTGAAGTGCAGAAGGTTAGGATATTCGCAGATGTTATGCTGCAGAAATTTTCTCCGAAATTTTTTAAAATATCATAAAATAGTTTATATACGTAAATCGAGTGAAATGAAATAAGAAATTGACATCGATAAACAGCCTAACCATTATAGTATATCAGTAAAATGAAATAAGAAATTTTGATAATTGGATGTTACAAAACCGCTATCATTTCAAATCATATCATATATACTGTAAAACATGCTCAACATATGAATTTTCAATTCATTTCAAATTTGCCTTTAAGGCATGATAGAAACATGTTCATT
The DNA here is from genome assembly GCA_032173925.1 of Heritiera fomes. Classification (NCBI taxonomy): domain Eukaryota; kingdom Viridiplantae; phylum Streptophyta; class Magnoliopsida; order Malvales; family Malvaceae; genus Heritiera; species Heritiera fomes. Next base: position 16,523,501 of record JAPDPM010000001.1, on the reverse strand, counting down.
TTCAATTCATGTATTCGTTTTCAGAGCATGTCTAGAACATGTGCGGTTTTAAAACATTTTTCATATACTATAAGTCATATCAGGTCTAGAGTTCATATCAAATCAATCTATACTCTAGACCGCATATCATTTTAAATTCGACACAAAATCATATATAAATCATATAAGTGTCGAAATCATTTATCATGTACTTTTAAAACATATACTGTAAATCATATCAGGTCTAGAGTTCATATCAAATCAAACTATACTCTAGACCGCATATCATGCCATGTTCGACACAAAATCACATATAAATCATATAAGTGTCGAAATCATATCTCATGGACTTTTAAAACATGTTTAAAACATGTACTGTTTCAAAACATATTTCATTTCAAACTTGTTTCATATACAGTATAAATCATGTCAATTCTAGAGTTCATATCAATAAAATCATACTCTAGACTTCATATCATATCGGTTAGAGACTAGGCTAGATCCCTATCATCTCTATCAATAAAGACTTAAATCACTGTAGCTAGCAGTGAAAATCATGTAATCGTCCCCTGGAAACCAACTAAGGTGCTATCTATGGCCATAGACCTCATCTCTCTCAGCCCCACTGATCAGGCGTGACTGAGACCTGTCCACGACTATTATCGGACAAGCATCTCTGCCTAATGAGCAAAGCTCCAATTAGGCGGTTTCCACTATGCTTTATTGAATTTCATTCTTTTAGGGTGCCTACAGTCTCATAAAACATTTAAATCTTTAGCTTTCTTTTCAATATCATGTAAAGCATATGGTAAAATTCTGTATGAGACTTCATATATCAAAATATATATATATATATCTACCATATACTTTCATTTCAAAACAAATCAATACTTTTCAGTATTCATATAAACATTATTAAAATGTTTCAAGTTGCAAGAAGGCATGCTTAAATGCGATGCTATAAAACATTTCAGTATGCAACTTCAATAATATTCTCATCAAGTACAATGAAGCGATTCATTTAACTTTATCACCATCAATTATTCGATTTCAAGACTTTCTTTATGTCCAATCAATAAATCACTATTCAAATCATTCAAGATTCATATCATTCAGTATTCAGATTGCTCAGTACTTTAATTATTTAAGAATCAAATCACTTGGTATTCAAACCATTCGGTGTTCAATATCCTTTTTCGATAATTATCAACTATAATAATCATTTGTACATTTCATTATCGATACTAGAACCACATCATCAGTGTGAATCCTCTTAGTATCTATGAGCATTTAAATACCATGTTTCCATATAGCCATCATGATACTGAAATTATGAAATATTAATATCCTCATTCGATATCTATTCCAGAGTCGACATCGAGGATCATAGAACCACAAGATCAAAATCGCTTATCAAATTCATTTATAGTTTGACCTATTGGTACACCTTCAAAATTTTCGACTTGCGGTTCAATTTCATTTACTAGCATAAATCATATCACAATCCTCAATTCACTTTTCATATGGCCTGTAGAATGTAATATCATGCTAGAATTATCTATAAACATCATCAATTCAATCTTTGATTGGCAATTTACCCACTTTAAAGAATTTGCCAATTTCCACTATCAATAGTGTTTCAATCATTTAAGTCGCCTTGTGACTATCCATATTATTGCAAAAATCTTAGTTCATACCACTAAGACGGTCCATTTAATTGAATCTATCAATTCTATAATCATCACTCGATTAATAATTCCGCAATTCTATCATTCGACCATCTAAATCACAACTTCAATTTTTTTTCTCTTTTAAGTTGTATCATATAATCAGTGTCACTTTTATCCGTGATCCTTCTAATAAATAATTCCACCTCAATCTCAACTTGATACCATTTGTGGTATTAAACTTGATTTATCGATTCTATAAGGTTTAAACCATATAATTCATCACAATATCGTGTTCAACGATTTATCTTCTCATCGATTTCAATATCAAACTTTTTCGGTAATACCATAAAGCCCTTTAGAGACTTATTTTCAATAATTATTTCCAAGATTCCATTTATGTGAGAAACTTAATCTTTTTCCTCAAACATTTTCCTAAAATTTTGGCAGCATAACAGCTTAATTTTTTTCTAAATCTCCTACACGGAAAACACAGTTTATAACTACAGCCGTTGATTCTCACATTTTCTTTATCTCTTACTAAGACCCCCACCATCAGTTGTGGGTCCTCTTAGCATCTTTAACATCAATTAAATCAATGCATCATAAAAAAAATCATAATTCCATTAAAAATCATTTCATCAGAGCATTATATAAAATCATAAATCCCACATACAATATAATGCTACTAATGCTTTATAAAAGTATCTTACCTATTTGCCAAAGCTTAGTGCACTTTCTGATTTTTTTGAGCCTTGCCGAACTCCACCATTCGTCTCATTTCCGTTTTGCTACAATTTCAATAATTGACACATATTTTCATTTAGAAAATAATTCAACAATTTCTAATAAATTCCATAGAAATATAGTAAAACTTTTAATTTTCCTTACCCATTTCTTCTTCTTCTTTTTCTTCTTCCTTTTCCTTTTCCTCTTTTTTTTCTTTTCTTTTCTTTTTCTTTTTCTTTTTCTTTTTCTTTTTTGAACCGGGTCGGGTCGGGTCGGGTTGGCTGGTTCAGGCGATTCAGCTTCTGCTGGCCGGTTCGGTCACTTCTCGCCGGCATCACCGCCAGTTCGGACCTCCCACAGCTAGCCACGGTTGCAGGGACGTCGGATCTGGCCTCGGTTTCGCCCCATCACCGGCGACGGCGCCGGATCTGGAGACGTGGGTTTCGGCTCCTTTCTCCTCTGTTTCTTCCTTCCTCCGCCGTTTCCTTCACCGCCGGTGGTCTCCTTCTCCTTCGTTGGTCCTTGCCGGTGGCGTTGGTGGCGGTGCCTGGATCGACCGGCACCGCCGATCTCCCTTTTTCCTTTTTCCTATCGGGTTTCGTCGCTTTTCCTCACTTCTGTTTTCTTTTTCCGCTTTGAGCCGCCGTCGATCGCTTCTTCTCTTCCACCTCATCTCGCCGGCGACGCCCCTCTCCTTCCTCCTCTTCTCTTGGCCGGCAGGGGGCCAGCCATTTACTTGTCTTTCTCCTCTGTTAACAGAGGAGAAAGAAGCTGGGAATCGGTATTCCCGATTCCCGCTTCTTTAGTTTTTAATTTTTTTTAATAACATATATATAATATTATATTTATAAATAAATATTTATAAATATAAATATTACCAATAATATGTATATAATTATACATATAATTATAATTATATATCTATAAATATTTTACTTAAAATTTGTATTCAAATATATATATTTTGTATCAAATACATATATATGTGTATATATATATATATATATATATATATATATATTTATACTATACACATATATATTTTATATATGTATATCATATATACGTAATGTATAATAAAATACATACGTATTCATTCTATGATATAAAATAGTATTTCAACATATGATATGTACATATATTTATTTAAAAATATATTTATATAATAACCTTATATAAATATATAAAATTTCATATCTTTATTTCTTATTAAATTTGGATTTCTTTATATCCAAATTTATTTTCTCCATTTTCATTTCTTATTAAATCTCGATTTCAATTTGTCCCTAATAAAATTATCTGGATACCTTATATTTTTTTAGAATTTTCCCGGTCTTCACACGTGGACACCCTCACCATCCTCTTTTTTTTTCTAAAATTTGTATAATGGATGGATTGAATTTTCATTCAGTAAATAATTGGGATCTTATATCTATTTTACGCAAAAAATTAAAAGTAAATTTGATATTAAGCTAAAAAATAAAAAAATATAAGAATATTTTTTATGAAAAAAATTATTTTATAAAATGTATATTTAAACTAAGATCATAGAATAAATCATGGAAGTAAATAAAAAGAAAAAATGAGAAAAAATTATAAAGAAAATACTTCTAATAAAATGGATTTTGACAAATCAACTATTTAAAAATAATTTAATTTTTTAAAACAATCAATTTTTTTTGAAAAATAATTTAACTCCTAACTATAAACATTATCTTAAAAAATATTTTAATTATATTTACAACAATAATTTATAAATTTAAATTATATTTTCTTAAAAAAGTATTTTATCAATAAAAAATATTTTATTCCTTAATTTTGCACACATCAATCACTTTATCTTATTTTAAATATATATTATTTTTAATTTTTATACACACTAAAAATATAAGATAAAATAATATCATATATGTATTAATGTTTAAATAAAAGCAGCAATTTTTTATTTTAATTTATGTAATCGAGAAGAATCAAATTATACCATTAAAAAATTTGTTAATTTACATCTTTCACAATTTTTACCCTTGTCAAAGTATACCATTATTAAAAATGATTTTGGAGCATCTCCTCCGTCCTATAGATATCAAGACAAATGAAAGTTTTGAGAAATGGGCAAATTTATTCTAAAATAAAAAAATAGGCGTGGTAGAAATCCAATATTGACCAGCGCCTCTTTGGGACGACAAAATTGCAACAGTCTCCTTAATATTAGAAAACTACGCAGTTGATTCGTTTATATACGCACAGATACCTATTTATGTATTAATTATTGATTTTAGTGTACAAGTGGTCCCTCCAAAAAAAAATATAAAAAGGTCCCCTCCATCCCCATCCCCATAACTCAAAAATAAATGAATAAACAAATACAAAGTTTTCTTTAAAAAGTATTTTTACTGAACCATTTAAAAAGCATTTTTTAATGAAACAAAGTAAAAAAAAAAATGAAATAGGAGTTCATTGCCTATGATCTTTATTTTCCACAATGAGAGAAATTTGTTGAAATTCTAAGCAAATGATTTTCTTCTTCTTTTTTTAAATATTTATATTTTATTTTAACACTTAATTATTTTATTAATGTGGTTTAAGTTTACATATATGAAATGTTATATTTCGCATATATTTTTTTTTAATTTTTGATAAAATAACAATTATTATATTAAATAAAAATTTTCAAATAGCAAATTTTATTTAATTTGAGCACCGAATTTGAAATCTTGAACTCCGCTACTGCCAGTATGCATAGCACATGGCCGACACCGGCTAGCTAAGAATGGTGGCCACTATGTGCAATCACAATTTGTCGCTTATGAAAATGCTATTTATCTGGCTTTGTTGTTTTATGTGTTTGAAAATTTCATGTCTGTAAACCATGTGTGCGTAACAAGATTGGTTAAGATCATTGTTGATAAGTTCGAAGCCATCCCCACAAATATATAATTATACATTAAAAAAAAACCCCATTTCAGATCTTACGGAGATCCATGTTCAGTTTATAATATATACACCCACGTAAAAGATATTAATATTCAATATATTATTAGTAGAGTGTTTTTATTCTACAAACGAGATTAAGATGATGAAACATGTTTTATTTTATTTATTTTTTATTTTTTAATATTTTTAAAAGATATGTGTCATTATATTAATTCTGTTTCTGGAGTAAAAAAATTTTACTGACAATATATTAGATAATTATATATGTTTTAATCTACAAATGATCCCTCAAAAAAAAAAGTCTCTTCCATCCCCAAATCTTTATTTTCCACAATGAGAGAAAATTTGTTGAAATTCTAAGCAAATGATTTTCTTCTTCTTTTTTTCGAATATTTATAGTTTATTTTAACACTTAATTATTTTATTAATGTGGTTTAAGTTTACATATATGAAATGCTATATTTCACATATATATTTTTTTATAATTTTTGGTAAACTAATAATATTATATATTAAATAAAAAATTTTTAAATAACAAATATTTTTTTGAGCGCCTAATTTGAAATCGTAAACTCCGCCACTGCCAGTGTGTATAGCACATGGTTGACATCAGCTAGGTAAGAATGGTGGTGGCCAATGCGTGCAATCACAATTTGTCGCTTATAAAAATGCTATTTATCTGGCTTCGTTGTTTTTTTGTTTTTTAAAATTTCATGTCTGTAAACCACGCATGCGTAACAGGATTGGTTAAGATCACTGTTGATAAGTTCGAAGCCTGAACCCATACCACAAATATTTATATATATATATATATATATATATTTATATATATATATATAATATTTGAAAAAACCTCATTTCAGACCTTATGGAGATCCGTGATCAGTTTACAGTATATTCTTGTGTGTCTACGTATATATTCATTTAATTATTAGTAAAGTTTTTTAATTTTATAATTAAAATTAAAATAATAACACATGTCTTATTTTATTTATTTTTTATTTTTTAATATTTTAAAAAGATATATGTCATCGTTTTAACTCTGTTTGTAAAATAAAAAAAATTCTACCGATGATTTATTGGATAATTATATATATAAATCTACAAGTGACCCCTCCAAAAAAAAAAGTCCCTTCCATCCCCCAAATCTTAAAACTATAGTTTTTAAATCGAAATACGTATCATTAATCAAAATTTCATTTTTAAAAATCTAGTATCGTATTGAAAGATACGGTAAATAATTTTAAAATTAATTATAAATAATATATACACATGTAAAATAAATAAAAAATAAAATATATTATACATATTAATAAGATTAAGTTAATATATGATAAAAATAAAAAGTATGATTGTTTTCAAACTCTTAACGTACTCATTAATAGTATATATTTTTAAATAATATTTTTATATAGTTTTTATTTTTAATTTACTAACTAAAAGTTTAATTTTTTTTTCAATATTTTCGAATTAAAGTATATATAGATTAGCTTTTGAAGTGTTTTTTAGGGTAAAATATGCATCGATTCACTTATGTATCGATAGATACGCTACGATTTATGATAAAGTCGATTTTTTGTATCGATACGTATTAACTTTATAATGAATCGAATTGTATCGTATGATATATATCACATGTCATACGATTTGGATAACTGTACTTAATACAAAGTTTAAATTTTATCATCATAAAGTTTTAAAATTTTAGTCAAAAAATTCACTTAATTTCAATCAAATTTGGCCAGAAAAAAAAATTTCAATCAAATTTCCAAAAGAGTGAAGAAATTATTTGATTTTATGTTCATTAAATTGTTTTATGTATGTTATTGATTTAAACTTTTTGCATTAAATATATGTTAAAAGAACTAGTTAAGCATTTTTTTAATTGTTACGACCATATAAAAATATCTTAACTTTACTTAATGATTTGTTTTGTATGTTAAATAAACATTTTTCTATGCATAACTGTATTTTTGAACTTAGAATTTTTGAACGTAAACCAAGCTTTATCTCTAGTTTTGAATAAGTGATCAATCACATATAGATAAAAAATAATTGATGGCGACTTTGTGACTTTGTGTCTAGCAATTGGATTCCCAAACTTATACGTGATGACAATAATCTTTAGTCTCCACAATGAGAGAAAATTTGTTCAAGCTCTTGACCCAAATAATTTTCCTTAAACGAAAGATGTCATGCACAATTTAAATAAAAGTATTTGATTTTTTTTAAAATTTATATTTTATTTTAATACTTAATTATTTTATTCTTGTGGTTTAAGTTTACATATATGAAATGTTATATGTCACACATATATATATATATATATATATTAATAATTTCTTATCGAATAAAATAATAATATACTAGAATTTACGTACTATTTATAACATCAATCTCGAGAAGTATAACACACTCAACAACCTTTTTTTCTCTTTTGTATCTTTCTATTTTCAAAAAATTTTCAATAAAATAATAGAATTATTAAAAGATTTAGAAAAAAAAAACCTTAGCAAAAGAATCCAAGGAAAAAGAAAAGCGAAATCTAAAAACAAATAAAAAAATGAAGTATAACTCTTGACATTATTTTATTAGTATCTCATCTAATTTGACTTTCAAAACAGAAAGTGAAATCAAAAGTTGGAAAAGTTGGCACCGTGGAAAAAATGGGACAGAGGCATTGGTTTCGATGAATGGATATAAAATTTTAATAAAATGAATTGATATTGCTAGTATTTGAATGGAATGAGATAAGAAATTATTTAAAAATTGAATTAGATAGTACTGATGATTGAAATAGACAAAAAATTGTTTAAAAATTGAATTTTGAAATTGTGGTAGAGTATAAATAATTTTTAAAATTGATATAAATGAATAGATTACATTTGGTTTTATAATGAGTATTTTTTTAAAAATAATTTATTTTGTTTCTTTATATATATATATATATATATATATATATATATAGAGGAAGGAAATTTTATCTTTTTGAAAATTTCAAAAAGAATAATTATTATTTTATTATAATAATTGACATGTGTCAAACATATAAACAAGGTGTCAAATATAAAAAAAATTCACATAGGTGTATGTGTGTATATATATATATATATATACACACACACACAATAAAAATGTTCAAATTACAAATTTTATTTTAATTTGACCACCTAATTTGAAGTCTTGAACTCTGCCACTGCCAACATGAATAGCACATGGCCGACATCAGCTAGTTAACAAAGGTAGCCAATATATGTAATCACAATTTGTCGGTTATGAAAATGCTATTTATCTGGCTTCCTTTCCTTTTTTCTTTTTTGAAAAAAAAAAAATCATCTGTAAATCATGTGTGCGTGACATGATTATTTAAGCACGTTGTTGATAAGTTCGGAGCCTACCCACAGATATTATATATTATTTAAAAAAAAAGACCCAAAATGCAGATTTCTAGACCTTATGGAGATTCACGTTCTGTTTATAATATATTGATACTCCTCCAAAATGGTCTGCATATTTGTGTTAAGAGATGCAATTTGTTTGACTCTCTACCAATTCTAATGACCATGATCAGTGAGCTAGCAGAAGTTCTGAACCCAAATGCTCAACAGAAACTAGAGAGATAATTAAATTGCAGGCAAAAGTAGGTTTAAAATATAAAATAGACTTTTCTTTCATCAGATATATAATATATTTGTATGTAATTATTTTAGAATTAGTTTGGATGAGTGGTGAAACTAGTTTCGTTAAGATCAAAAATAATGGATATATATTTAAAGATATATTTTTTTAATAAAATGATCAAAAAAATTAAAAATAAAGATAAAGGAATAATTTTATCTCTTGCAATTTTGTCTTTATTTACTCAAACAGATTGCACTGAAAGCTACCGATCATCCAAACTCTGCATTAATAGTAGGAACTTTGCTTGCACAGATAATATTTAAGCGCTTAAACTGCTAAAACAGTTGTAATCCTGAAATCTTAAGCGGGTCGAAGGGTTTCAAAACAGCTGGAGAAATTTTATAATCAAGTTTGGTTTTGTTTTCAAAGTTGAATACTGATATGGAAATTTTTTCTGTCCTATTATACAAATTATTATAAATAAATCATTATACCTATATTAATACAACCAACATCTTAAAAAAAATATAAATTAGTTCTTGCCCTTTCCTTGAGAATCAAATTGAAACTAAATGTTTATATTTCCACCTTATGACATGGGAGAATGTTCTGCATAGTCACATGTGGATCATCATTACGATCAAAATATTTTTGCTTTAGATATTACTTATAGTCTTTCAATTTTTTTCCCTAAAGAGTTGAATGTTTTAGGAATTTCAAGAAAAAAAATCTTGACTACAAAAGAGTTAGATTATAAAACATTCAGCCTATCACTTAAAATTCTAATAGCTAAGCTTCAAGACCAATTGATTGCTTATCATTATTTGCTCTCTCGAGTATCAATAATCTTATTCCAGTATTAATTTTACACTTATCAATCATTTGATCTTACTTTAAAGAAATAAAAATCATCTTTTTTATTTTTAATTTTTATACATACTGAATATAAGATAAAATAATATCATATATGCGTTAATGTTTAAATAAAGCAACAATTTTTTTATTTTAATTTATGTAATATAAAATTTGTCCTGTTTTCGTAATTTTTACGGTTGTCAAACTATACCATTATAAAAAATGCTTTGTGGGCATCTCCGTCCTATAGACAACGAGACAAAAGAAAAGTTAAAAATAAGCAACTTTGTTCTAAAGCCAATAACAGGTGTTTTAGGCATCCAACGATGACATGTTGGATTTGGCCTTAAATTTCACATCGAAAATATAAAAGAAATTATAAGGACTCTTTCGTTATAAATAAAATGTCAGACTTAGTTTGTAAAGTATCTCAAAAAGTTATAGAATTTGAGCTATTATAAAAGTGTAACATCCCGTTATCACATTTTTCACGTATTTCCATACAACTTTATCGGTTGGGCTGTCTGCGATGCCATGAATATTCAACAGTAACAGTGATAATTGATAAACATTTATCTATTAATTATGGAATATGAAATTTCTTTTCATTATTCCTTACATCTGACATCCCCTATTTACCTTTATTTCACTAAAGTAGTACTGTATACATATGTCTGATATGTAAAAGAGAAGAGACTGTACCTGTCACATTTAACGTGCCATGCCTCAATGCTTTAAGTATAGCTATACCCATCTGAGAGCTAATTCTCTCAACTCCGTGTACTTCTTATCTGTGGAGTTAAAACAAAGGGGTGAGCGATTCATGCGCTCAGTAAAGGAAACATATGCTGCTTTAAATAAAGCAAAACTATATATCACAACTCATTTATTCTTTTCTTAACAATAACCCAGTAGAAAAGACAGTGGATATATAGTAAACAACTCTCTTAAAACACCATTCAAATCACCGGCTAACAGTTTACTTTAAAATGTAGTAAACACTATATAGGATTTCAACAAATCCTTATAGTAAACAGAAATTGGTAAGTTGAGACTAGGCAACAAATAAATCATGCTATCATCGTTCCCCCTCCCCCTTGCGAGAACGGAATCTGCCGCTTTTTGGGTGCACTTGTAGGCCATCGCCCCTCACAGCTATCTCAGATCTATGGCCATAATCTATAGTGGTCCTCGGGTCCACTTGCCAAGTGACCTCGAGACCGCTGATGACTTGGCGGGTCCATCAGCCCTGTGACGCCCTGAGGTGCACTCTTTGGTCCATCGACCGAGCCACCGCCCCAGGCGAGTCACACACTATCAACGCATGAACTCAGGGCCTAAAGTCTCAAAATAACTTTTATATCTCATGAAAACCTTTAAGGGCTTATCTCACCTACATTATCATTTACTCAAATGATTTAATTCCCAAAAAGGTTTTAGGTTTTCTGTTTACAAAACACTTTGAAAACTTTCCAAAATTCTCAGCTTTTAAAACCTGTCTGCCCATGGTCAGCTCACCTGTTATGGCTTGCCCATGACGAAGAACTTGTGTTCGCCCGCCCACTTGATTTTTAAAATCTGAAAGCAAAACTGGCTCGCCCTCAGTGGCTCGCCCAGTAATCAACTCACCCAAAAGGCTTCATATTTCTATTTTGAAAATATTAAAACGTCTTATTTTTCGTATAAGAAATTACACTTTAAAACGGTTTGCCAGAGTCAGCTCGCCCTTCATGGCTCGCCCTTGACTAACTCGACAAGACGGTGAATTAGTATTCGCCCGCCACTTAGCTTTTCAAAACAGAAGTACGTCTCGTTGATAGCGGTCCGCCCGCCTTATATTTTAAAACAAGGGCCACCCGCCCAAACACATTAAAAAGGGTTCGCCCAACTATGGCTTACCCGGATTTCACTTTAAAACAAGGGCACTCGCCCAGTTCTCATAAAAGAGAGCTCGCCACTTGGCTCGCCCGAGTTTCCGCCTAGAACAAAGATACTCGCCCGCCTTAATCAGTTCGCCCAACGAAACACATATGGCGGCTTGTAGCTCGCCCGTTATCAAAACAATTTATTAAATAAATACATGCCATAAACCAAAATAATTTCTAAATATTTTTATAATATTTCTACTCCACATGGCATGTATTTTACTTCACATATATCTCCCTTACCTGGTTCAACGAAGCTTTGCTTCCTTCTCACCTTCCAAATCGCATTCACCGAGTCCATAATTCCCGACTGCAATTAATTTATAAATTCTATTAATATTTTCGTTTCATATCACTTGGCGAGATTGAAATAAATCATATGACTACTCGCCCAACAGAGTTCTAACTAGCACAACCGAGCTCGCCATTCAATAAATGTTTAACACGTGGAAGCTCGCCAGCCAGTCAACTCACGAGGCCTTCATTGGCTTAATTGTGGGAGTTCGCCCACAATTCTATTCGCCCAAAGCCTCTGCATCTTAGCTCGCCCATTATTTTACTTCACTAGAATTGGGCGTTCTCGCCCTTTGAACACAGAGTTTACCTTGGCGAGTTCCTTATTATCTACTCGCCTCATTGGCGATTACTAGTTTTCAACATGGGCGATCACTGTAGTTGCCATTGTCGTCACTTATTCCATTACTTTCCTTGTTTCCATATTCTTTAAAGATCTAACTAAAACAAGGTTGTGTTCTATGTTGTAAACATATAAGTCTACCATTGAATATCAAGAACACCTCAGAAATATGAAGCTCACCTCAATCAACTGCACTTCCAGAACAGATTGCTTTCTGTCTCCTGTTAGCCTCACTTTGCTTCTTCCTTTAATTCATCAACGATGGAGGAAAGTTCTTGCAAACAGATTTTCTTATTTGGCTAACTTTAAGGTTTAAAGTTTAGTAGATCAATCATGGCAGAGAAATAGAAGAAACAGAGGATAACTTGCAGTGGAGTGGTTTTTCGTGAAGAAGATGGAATTGGCTAACTCGGTTTTCCTCAATTGTTTCTTCTTATATAACCATGCTCAACCAATCAATAGCTACCGCCTGTCCCTTATCTTGTTTCTTTCATCATTGTTCACGTCTTTCATGCATTTAAGGCATGAAGAAAACTGCAGCTCAAAGTGGCGTGAAAGTCTCCCTTTCACACGCCTTTTTCTTCTGCTGCAGACTTTGCTTAATTCCTCAACCAATAAGGCTAACTCCCTTATTGACTTTAACTTTTCTTCATTTATTGTCTTCAACCGTACGACTTACAAGTCAATTTTGGCTGCAATGGTCATGTGCTGATTCCGATTCCAGTTCCAGTTCGTCTAGTCAACCAGAAACCTCAGCTCGCCTCACTTACTATCATAAAACTCACTCATCCATATGGGCGATTACATGTCCTCGCCCCGGGCGATCATCTACTCAAGAGACATGGCGAACTCACCTATTCGCCCTTGCTACCATTCAACTCGCCATCACCATTGGCAATCTGCTCGCCCGTTGGCGAACATCCTTTCTGGCTCACTCATTGGCGAGCTATTCTGTATACTCGCCCATCATTATTTCACCATAGTTGTTCCATTCACTACTCAATTTAAGGAGCTTTTCAACTAAATGGAAATCAATGCTCTCTATTTATTTAATTTCCATTATCACTTTTATGAAATTAGACTCTACAGTAGTGTAGAATCGGATCTTACAAAAAGGGTGTAGTTGGGCTCTTTAGGTAGTTGGGTTTTGGGTTTGTAAGGAGTTTGTAAATTTTCTCTTCTAAAAATTGTACAGTTAATTGTTTGATTGATTATTAATTTGATTTGGTGGTTATAGGCCAATTTAATTAGGCCAATTTGATTATGTCAAATCATATTAAAAATTATTATGTTTATTTTTACTTTTTTTTCTTTCTTCCGTATTTGGTTTGAGAGATATTTTTTCCAATTCCAAATGGTCTCTTTAATATTAGAAAACCTTGCTATTAGATTCATTCATATTAAGCAATTCCCGTTTAACCTAATTATCGTCTTGCCCTTCGTTACAACTTTCCTTCATTCGCATTCTCTACAGATAGAGGTGGCAAAAACTGGCCCGAGCCCGAAAACTCCCCCGAGACCGAACCGGGACTAGCCCAAATTGATCAAAAAAGTCAAAGGCTTGTAACCGAAAAAACCCGTAACTGAAAAAGCCCAAAACCGAAAAAACCCGAACACGACATAACTCGAGCCCGATACGATCCGAAACCGAGACCGATCCAACTCGAAACCCGAAAAAACCAAATTTATAATCCGAGAAAACCTGAATTATAATTATATAATTATTATTTAAAAATAAATAAATAATTGATACACTTTTTAAATAAAAAGTTTAAAATTTTGAAAACAATTATTATTTATTATACGATTTTATCAATTATGTATTACCAACAAAATAAATATTGAATCTTTTTAATTAAATTAAATTAAATTAATTTAAAACACCATAATATATGATATCAAATAATTTTTAATATCATACTTATTGCATTTATAATAATAAATATATTATTAATTTAACATTTGATTTTATTATAAAAATCATTTTAACATCTTATTATTTTTATTTTATAATAAAATTTTAATTTTAATACAATAATAAATCAAATATATAAAAAAATTATAGAATTTTAATATTTTTTTTGAAACTTTGAATTTGATATTTTGTGCAACACATTAAAAATATTTTTAAAAAATTAAATTTAAACTATATTTTCTTAAAGTTTTAAATATAGAAAGATATTGAATTTAGATTAAAAACACCTAATCTTAAAACTAAAATTTAAGTTTTTAATATTAGAAAAAGTTAAGTAAATAAATTAAACAAAATAAGCACAATTTTTTTTATAAGCTTGGATATTATTGAAAGAGAAAATTATAAATCAAGCTAGTGGTAATTTTATTTTAGCCTTAAAACAATAGATATTAACAAATCAAGCTAGTGGTAATTTTATTTTAGCCTTAAAACAAAAGACATTAACAAATCAAGCTAGTGGTAATTAATTATTTATTATATTATAATAATCTTATACATGAATAAACCAATTTGGTATCTTATAATAATGATTTGTATATTATATTATAATAATCTTTTAAGAATAAATTATGTAATCTTTTAGTGTGTAAGTTTTATTTTGATAGAATTAAGTATTTATTAAAAATAATTTATTTATTGTCTATTAAATGTAAAATTAAAGTATGGATAAAAATAATAATTCTAATAGTAAATTTGTGAAATCCCCAATTTCCTGAAATTTTCCCATAATTGTAAAGTATTGTAAGCTGAAATGAATGGAATAAATGTAAATTTCTGATATATAAATGAAATATATGGGACATAAGTGGAATTAAAGGAATTGAGGGTCAAATAGTTAAAGGGTCAAAGGAGGTGGTCAATGGCTGAGATGATGAGCATGTATTAATGGGCATTTAATAAACTAACATGACTCATCATCATCATCATCTCCATCACCCCACGGCAGCACCTTTCCCTTCTCCCTCTCGTTCCTTCCATTTTCCTCTATGTGTTCAATTTTCTCACCTTGACAAACCACTATCTCATGCCATCGAATCAATAGGTTTCTTTGTCACGACCCGAAAGCCGCGACTTTCCTTTATACTCATACATTTCTTAGTCTACAAATTTATGGACTAAATTTTTCTTTTTCATTTTAAGGTTTGTATTCGGTGTCAGTGTAGTTACTATACTATCTAGGTGGCTTATAGTCATTCCATTTAAATATTAAACAACACGGAAACGGTTCTTAGTTACATCCCGACTTGTTAAACAAAATATGTACTGTGCATCAATTAAAGTCATACATGTAAACAAGTATTTTATAAGTTCCATATACCTCCGGAAACTAGTACCAAGTCCATACACCGTCTCCGATGCCCACTGAGCAGCTCACATGGCAGATGTTAACTTCAATAATCTGAAAGAGATGGAATTTAGTGGGGTGAGCAAAACCACGGCTCAGTAAGATACTAATATAAATGCAAGAGTAGGATTATACTGTCTTAACCGCAAATGCTTAAAACTTGCAAGGATGCAATTACAGTTAATCCTTTCTCATCGATAACATATCATTATCTCATTTCTTGTCATCTGTCTATCACTTATACTTTTAAATAAATCATCATAATCACTTTTTCAATCTTCTCGATCTTACACTATAGTGCATCGCATCTGTCGTATCCAAATTGAATGTCATATACTACTAGTCTATATTTCCCTCTATCTCGGAGTACATCCTGTCCAATTGAAGCATCATATCAATTCACCTTATGTTTCATAATCGTACTCTTGTAATCTATCACCTCATATCATTTTCCATATAGAGAAATCATGATCACAATAGTGTAAGTTCACAATTCTCTTCATATCGATCTTATGTTCATGTATCATATCATGTCTAGATGAAATATCGTTACCACTGTGTGCTATCATCACATGATTCAATATGTACCGTATAAAATTTGTGTTCTGTATAAAACATTCATTTCAAATCATGTTTCATGTAGTACATAATCATGTACGAAAGTCATGTAATTTAGAATCATTTGACATATGTTTTAAAACACATTTTAAAACATATGAAATCTCTATTCATATCATGTGTGGTATAAAACACATGTACATCATTTCATCTGTCATGTCAAATAAACATGGTTTAAAACATATAAAGTCTCAAATCATATAATGCATAATATAAACCATGTTTCAATCATTCAATTTCAATCATTTCATGTATACTGTAAAACATATCATGTCTAGAGTTTAATATATAATAAATTGTACTCTAGACATTCTTTAACATTTAGTAAGAGACTAGGCATGAATCCCTATTCTATTATCATATCATCTCTAACCCATTGTAGCTATCAATGGGATAGTTTCCCTCGAAGGGTTCACTATCTATGATCATAGATCGTCCCAGTCCCACTGATCAGCTGGAAACTGAGGAATGTGTCCACGACTATTGTCGGACAGCCTGGAATGATCTCATCAGGCAACATTTACATGTACATATCATATATGTATAAATGGGGTTCCATGCCACACAGGCAGAACCACACAATAAATACATACTCTGTGCCACAAAGGCATATGCCACTCAGGCATTCAATAGGGTACCTGTCGTCTCAAAAATCGAAATCTTTTGATATATCATTTTGAATTCATTTAGACAGCCTTCATAAAAAAAACATTTAAAACCGAGTCTTTTGTCAAATCAATGCATAATCAAATCTCATGTTCAATCTGTACATGTCATGAATAATGTCAAAATGATATTAAACATCAAGGTCTGTGGCTGTCTAATCATTTCAAATATTTACTTTCACTTAAAAGATTTCGATGCATCTCTTTTTAAAATATCACTTTTTCTTTTAAAACAACATGAGATCATATGTCATGCATGAATGATTTTCTAAATATATCCAATTATATCTCAATACTCATTCAATCTATTGTTGTGCATATTATGACATCAGACTAAGGTGTGTCTTTAGTAGCCGAAATTTCTTATTCAAACATGATCATGACACGAAAGTCATCCGTCATTCATTCTACAATTACACACGTCTTTCAAGTCCCCAATGGCATCATTAAAATCCACTGTACATATGTTTGCACGTTTATTCAAATACATTTCAATAACATCCATAGACTACTAGGATCATTCTAGTATATTTTTCCATCAAAGATCACAAGCTACCTCAAGCTTTCATTCTCCCTTTCATTATTTTGCACATTAATTAAATCAATTCCCAACATTAGCTTTACACATACAAAGTTAACATGCCACAATCAAACATTAATTCGAATCCATTCTATTGACAAAGATATTCCATAATGTAGTATATATCAAGTACCAGATTCTCTAAATCTCATTTTATTGCTATTATTTTTTTTTCTCAATTTCAGCCTTATGGTATATTAAGATTATATTGTCATATTGCCAGATAGGTCATTATCCACACTTACAATCCTCTAACTTCGAGGTCATAACACATCAAAATGTCCATAAGATTTCGCGATCTAATTTCTTATGATCATTATCTCAATCATACCACTAAGACGGTCCATTTGTTTGAATCTATCAATTCTATAATCATCACTTTTCAACTATGATCTTCTCTTCAAAGCAATATCATATAATCATCGTTACATCTATCAATACTCTAACTATCGAGATTCCACCTCAATTTCTGCTCGATAGTCAACTTGAAATATTAAATAACTCGAATTATCGACTCTATAAGATTCACAACCAAATTCTTCATATTGTCGTACTCATCCATTAACCTTCTCAACCATTTAAAAATCAATTTTTCCTATGATACAATAAAATCCTTTCAAGCTTATCTTCGATAATTCTTTCAGGATTCCATTTAGATGAGAATTTAATATTTTTCCTTAAACATTTTCGTGGAAATTTCGGCAGCATAACGGCTTAATTTCCTCTAAACTTCCTGCAAGGAAACACAATTTATACTGACAGCCGTTGATTCTCACCAATTTTTACCTCTTACTGAGACCCCCACCATCAATTGTGGGTCCTCTTAGCATTTTTTAACAAATCAATTTAAATCGATGCATCATATAAAAATTCACAATTCCATTAAAAATCATTCCATCAATGCATCATATAACATCATAAATCCCACATACAATATAATGCTACTAAGGCTTTATAAGAGTATCTTACCCATTCGCCAAGCTTAGCGCACTTTCCGATTTTTCGAGCCTGGCCGAATTCCACCATTCGTCTCATTTCCGTTTTACTACAATTTCAAAAATTAACATATATTTTCATTTAGAAAATAATCCGAAAATTCCCAATAAATCCAATAGACATATGGCAAAAAGACTTAAATTTTCCTTACCACATTTTTTTTTCTTTCTTTTTTCCTTTCTTTCTTCTTCTTCTTTCTTCTTTTCTTTCTCCTTTTCTTTTCTTTTCTTTTCTTCTTTTTCCTTTCTTTCTCTTTTTTTTTTTTCTGAACCGGGTCGGGTCGGGTTTGGGTTGACCGGGTCAAATCGGGTCGGGTCGGGTTGACCGGGTCAGGCGGGTCGGATCGGGTCGGACCGGTTTCGCCGGTTCAATCTTCTGCTGGCCGGTTCGGTCACCGGCGGCCACCCATTCCGGCGGTTCGGCCACCCAACAGCTTGCCGAGGTTGCAAGGACTCCGGATCTGGTCTCTGTTTTGCCCCATCACCGACGACGGCGCCGGATCTGGAAGCGACACCGGCGGCTCTTCTCTTCCTCTTTTCTCCCTCCTCCGCCGGTTTCCTCTTCGTTGGTGGCTCCTCTCACTTTCCCCTGGTCTCCGCCGGTCTCGTGGGGGGGAGTGGTGGCGTCCGGATCGACCGGCACCGCCGATCTCCTCTTCCTTTCTTCCTTTCGATTTTTCCGTTTCGTTTCGCACCACTTTCCTTCTTTCCTTTTTCCGCTCGTCGCCGGCTAGCTTTTCTCTTCTTCCTCCTCTGTTCACCGGCGGCATCACTCTCTCCTTTCTCCTTCCTCTCGGCCGGCCGGCGTCGACCCTCTCTTTGCATTTTCTCCTCTGTTTTAACAGAGGAGAAATGAATAAGGGAATCGGGTATATCCCGATTCCCATTTCCTTTTTTTTTTAATTATATATAATAATAATAACTATAATATATAATTATTATACACCATAATTATATATATACACTATTCATAATATGTATTTAAATACAAATTTTGTATCAAAATACATATACATATTTTTACACTTTTAATACAGAAATAATATTTATATTTATCAAAAGTATATTTATATAATATCATTATATAAATATATCAAAAAAATATTTTTATTTCTTATTAAGTTTTGGATTTCTAAATATCCAAAAATTATTTTCTTCACTTTCATTCTTATTTGATTTGGATTTCCATTTATCCAAATTAAATTTCCTCCTTCATTTCTTATTTCCAAATTTAATTTTCCTTTTTATTTCTTATTTAATTTGGATTTCACTTTGTCCAAATTAAATTTTTCAGATACCTTATATTTATTTAGAAAATTCTTGGTCTTCACATTCTTAAACGAAAAACGATCCTTATCGATAGCCTAAGCCATACCTTTAATATGAAAGGCTAAATCCAAGTGATTGAGGAGATCTAGAAATCCTGAAAATTGGTCACTAGCAAAGGTAAAAGAAGAAATGATTTTAGTTTATTTTATTGATGGTTAGAGATTGTATGAAGTTGGTAGAGTGTATTTATTGAGGTTTAATTGTATGAAATGATGCAGCTTTGAAGAAGTAAGAAAGGACAAGGGTTGATTCATCCAAGCTTGTGGATTAATTGCAATTGAGGTAAGGAATTTATGTAACGGACGTAGGGTGGCTATGTCTGCATGTTTTATTGTATTTTAACTGTTTTGGAAGAGAAGTACAAGCTGGTTTAATTGCAGTAAAGGGTACAAATTGGGTCCTACTCCTAGTACCAATTAAGCTAAGAGCAGCCGACTGTCTAGAGACAACCAAAGAGAAGATTTTCGAAAATCGAAAAAAATCAGTCGACTGCCAATCTCTCAGAAAGTATTCTGTTTCAAACCAGTCGACTACTATATGGGACAGTCGACTGCTTATATTTGAAAAACATTCTGTTTCAAAACTAGTCGACTGCCCAGGGGGACAATCGACTGCTATTTGTTCAAAAGCAGTCTGTTTCAAAATCAGCCAACTGCCTAAAGGCCAGTCGACTGCCTAAGAGGCCAGTCGACTGCCTAGGGGGCCAATTGACTGCCTTTTCTCGTGAAACATTCTGTTTCAAAACCGGTCGACTGCCCTATGTGTATTTTGAAAAATAAAATAATTGAATTTCAAAAAGGGAAAGAAATTCAATAAAACAAAACGTGGTGTAGCAGCCGACTGCCTTAAAGACCAGTTGACTGCTTATTTGAAAAAGAGGTTTTGAGAACCTATTTTAAGAAATCTTAATTGTATTTGTTAAAGGTATATGAATAAGGTTTTGGAGACTATAAATCTCTTGAAAGAGCATGCACATTATTTGTACTTGATCTTGGCTGAGGAGCCCTAGTCTGGTCCTCAGAACCACAGTAAGGCACCTGACTAGGGAGCACTGTAGGCTATAGACATTGGTCATACGTCTTTTACTTGTTAGGCTTTAGGGAGGATCCTTGGCCTATACGTGGGTACGTCATTTATTTGATATCTCTTAGGATTATCCTTTACGGGATATATTTGCGGTATCCTTACGAGATCTCTCTTGGATTATCCCTCACGGGATATATTTGTGGTATCCATTATGAGAATTACTTGCTGCATGGTTCTATTGGATATAAATTGCCTCCCATCTATTTGAAGTTATTTGTATTTGCATACTTGATTTCACGCGATTTGAGATCCGTGGAAATATTTGAAAGTTATGATTTACTGGTATTTGATATTTGCGAAAGATATATATGGCATATGTTTTATAATATTTTACATGACATTATAGAGCCAAGCAGGAAAACTGCATATAGTGATATAGTACGCTCTTTTGCATAAGTTTCTTACTCAGCGTAAACTCACTCCATTACAAACATTTTTCATACAGATTACTTGAAGTAATTCCTGCTCCGGATAGAGGAGCACATTTTGGGATTTTGATATACCTTCGAGACGCGCTTCCCATAGTCATTTGAAGGTATAATCAGTTAGTCGTGTACTTTGGCTATTGTACAGTACAGTATCAATTGTGTATATTTGGGGAACTAGGTTATGTAAATATATAAGATCCTGATATATGTAACACATGTTATAAATGAAGAAAAATTTTATTCATGTGAAATTGAATGTTATACTCTGATCATAATGACTAAAGCATTGAAAAGAAGGAAGATTGATTAACATCGGATAAACTAGTCAATTTACTTATTAATTGAAGTAGGAGTAGTTGTTATTTAGATAGTGACTGAAACGTTACAGATTGGTATCAGAGTTGATTTGACTGAAGTTTGTCAATGTCAATAAGCTAAAATTAGAGTATTTCCCCAATGTACTGTACTAGTCCACTTTCTTTTGCGTAGTATAACTGTTTGAGGTTATACTAAATCTGGTTATTTGATCATGATACTAACAGTATGAGTACTCGAAGGAGGGGTACTAAATGAGGACGAGGACGGGGTTGTGATGAACCGCCCCCAACATAGTCTTCTTCTCCATCTCCACTGCATAACTCGAATACGAGGCTAGCGAAAATGGAGAAACACATGGAAAACATGGCCGCGATATTCACCCAGTTTATGTCTAACTTCCCGAACGTGGCCATGAGTGTACCAACAGCTCCACCTACCGTACCTCCTACTCCTATGTTACCACCCCCACCAGTCCCAGCTACTGAGAGGCGGGATCCTACAGCTTACTGCAGTGTGACTTTGATCAAGGAGTTTAAGAAGCTGAATCTACCTAAGTTTAAAGGGGACAGTGATCTAGTGGCTGCGGAGAATTAGATGAAAGTGGTCACTAAGTCATTCGGGTACATGGCTTGTATTGAGAAAGAGAAGATAGGATTGGCTGCCTACTTGTTAGTAGATGAGGCTGAACCATGGTGGCAGGCCACTCAGACAGTATCAGAGGCTCGACATTCGGAGGTAACGTGGGACATCTTTGTGGAAGCTTTCTATGAACAATACGTCCCATGCACTGCTCAGAGAAGGTTACAGGTCGAATTTTTGAACTTGACTCAATGAAGCATGACGGTTAGTCAGTACGAGTCTAAGTTCATTACACTGAGTAGATTTGATCCAGAAGTGCTGAGAAGAGAGGATCATAAGACCTACAGGTTTATGGAGGGATTGAGACCTTTCATCAGGTCTAAGTTATACCCCTTGGATATCACTACTTATGGGAAGGCGGTCCGTAAGGCTCAACTCTGTGAGCAGGACTATGAGTTTCATCAAGTTGACTTTCGAGCTAGGAATAAGGGTAAAGAACCGATGAAGCGGAAGTCAGATGAGAAAGCCTCGAGTGATAGATATCCATCTAGGAGGAATAGGCCTTATGACTAGGGGTGTAAATGAGACATTAGTACTCGCAAGCTACTCGGGCTCGACTCGAAAAAAACTCGAATTTAGCTCGATTTTTGTCGAGCCGAGCTCGAGCTCGAGTAGCTCGATTTGTCAAGCGAGCCGAGTTCGAGTATTGTAATACTCTGCTCGAGTAGCTCGCGAGCCTAATCGAGCTTTCTTTATTTTAATATATATTTTATATTTATTTTATTATTAATTTACTAATATACCCTTATTTATATATAACATAACCTAAAAACCTAAAAATATTTTGTGTTCTCTCTCTATCAGCTACTTGTTTCTTTCTTTCCCATCTGCGATCTGCCGCCTCACCCTTCCCTTTCTAATCTACCGTTGCCTCACCCTTCCCTCTCTAATCTACAATCGCCTGACCTCCGTTCATTCTCGCTTTCACTTTCAGTACTGTCACACCGGCGACACCTCTTCCGTTAGATCCGGCCTTCCTTCACCAGACAAGTGCCCTCCATACCAGATCTGACGCCGACGAGCCCCTCGGCCCTCAGATCTGGCTTCACCTCGATCATATTCGTCATTTGTTAACAGCAACCAACCCCTTCGACTTCAGGCAGTCACGTATGGAGTCACCTCACGCAGTCACGATCGCCTCTCTTCCCTCCCTCCCTCAGATCTGGCGACCACTCTCTGCAAAAGCCTTATTCTTGGTAAGAGATTTTCTTTTTTTTTCTTTTTTTTTTACATATATAATAACAGAGTTTTAATAGATCTTTGATGTTCAAGGCTTGGTGATGAATTGAGTCTTCTAGGTTCGATAGGACTGAGTGATTCAAAGTTTGGCTGTAAGGTGATCTGATTTGAATGAAATCTTGACAGATCTATACTGATGTTGTATTTGTAAGCTGTCTCTTTTTTGGGTTTTTGGCTTGTGGATCGATCAACTGATGTCTTTGACTGGTGGATTCATTTGTTGTGGTTGGCGCATTTGTAGATTGGCTCTTTGATTTCTGGTGTTTTGTATCTAGTTGAATCTATAGATTGGCTCTTTGATTAGCTGGTATTCTGGACTTTGCTTGTTTTGATTTTGGTGTATAGATTTCACTGTAATGCCAAGCTGTTAATTTCTTTCAATGAAATATTGCTGTTAATTTCTTTCAATGAAATATTTTTCATGATTTAGAAAAAAAAAGGTAACAGAGTGTTTTTAAATGATATCAATATATCATTGTGAAATACACAAACGGACTTTAATCGAGCTTATTCGAGCGAGCTCGAGTAGTTTGATTTTGGTTTCGAGTCGAGTTCGAGCTTAAAAACTAAGACTCGATCGAGCTCGAGTCGAGTATCGAGTAGCGAATTTTGAGTCGAGCTCGAGCTCGAGCACCCCACTGTATCGACTCGGCTCGGCTCGATTACACCCCTACTTATGACAGAGCCTCGATAGGTAAGTAAGTCCATTATAAGAAAATAAATTGTCTTCATTAAACGGTAATATGGAATTATGTTAAATATGGAGCTATGATGATTATGGTATAGGAACTCCTAGACCCACCGGGATCAAGATAAATGATGAGAGATCCCGACACCCAGCTGGTAGTACCGCTAGCTCACTGAGGAGTACAATGCCAAGGTGTGAGCATTGCGGGAAATTTCATGGAGCACAACCTTGCCGGTTTGCGAGTAGGGCTTGCTATTGGTGTGGTGAGCAGGGACATAGGATAAAGGATTGTCCCAAGATAAATCAGAGGGTGCCTAAAGAGTCAAAGAAAACCCTTCAACCGCAACCTAAGACCACTCAGCCTCAGTGTAAGGCCACAGCGGCAGAGAAAGGAAAGGCAACCGTGACTCAGGGTCGAGTGTTTGCCATTGATAAGGAGTCCGCTGATGTTTCGTCTAAGATGATTCAGGGTAAGATTTACCTTAATGATACATATGTCCTTGCTTTATTTAATCTAGGCTCTACGCATTCTTTTGTGTCACTTGCAATTGTTATGAGATTAATTGTTGAGCCTGAGTATTTAGGACAATTGCTACAAATAAGTACTCTATTTAGAGAATCTCAAATGACGGACATAGTGTATCGTAATTGTAAGCTACGGGTAGGAGAAAGAGAATCAATAGCTGACCTAACCCTATTGAATATGTATGGGTTTGATGTTATTTTGGGAATGGATTGGTTAGCTAAGAATCATGTGATGCTAGATTGTCATGCTAAGAATGTGATTTTCTCTTCTCCCGTTAGCTATGTTGTAAATTTTGCAAGTATCTAATGCAAAAGTGTGATTATTTCTTGATTAATAGAAAATTAATTGATAGAGAATGTATTTGTATGTGAAGGGTTTATAGCATATGTGGTGGACGTAGATCAGAAACATCCCGCACTTCATGAAATTTCGATAGTCAAGGAATTTTCCAAAGTGTTTTCGGACGATCTTCCAGGGCTTCCTCCGGATAGGGAAGTGGAGTTTACGATCGATTTGGTGCCAGGCACTGAGCCCATTTCGAGATCTCCCTATCAAATGGCTTTAGTGGAATTGGAAGAATTGAAGAAACAGCTTCAGGAGTTACTAGATAAGGGATTCCTACGACCTAGTGTATCCCTTTAGGGTGCTCCTGTGCTATTTGTCCGGAAGAAAGATGGTAGTATGAGGTTATGCATCGACTACCGATGGTTGAATAAAGTAACGATCAAGAATAAGTATCCTTTCCCTAGGATTGATGACCTCTTTGATCAGCTCAAGGGTGCACAAGTCTTTTCCAAGATAGACTTGAGGTCGGGATATCATCAATTGAAGATCCGAAGTGAAGATATCCCTAAAACTGCATTTAGGACACGGTATGGACACTATGAGTTTTTAGTGATTCCGTTTGATTTGACCAATGCACCCGCAGCTTTTATGAACCTGATGAATAATCTGTTCAAGCAGTACTTGGACCAGTTTGTCATTGTCTTTATTAATGACATCTTGGTGTACTCGAGTCTCGGGAAGAACATGAGCAGCACTTGAGGATAGTTTTGGAAACCCTTAGAGATCGAGGATTGTATGCCAAGCTAAGTAAGTGTGATTTCTGGCTAGATCATATCTCCTTTTTGGGTCATATAATCAGTAAAGATGGAGTCTCAGTCGATCTATCGAAGATTGAAGCAGTGGTTCGATGGGAGAGACCAAAGACAGAGACGGAGATAAGGAGTTTCTTGGGTTTAGCTAGCTACTATCAAAGATTTGTGAAGGGTTTCTCGAGATTAGCTGCTCCATTGACGCGCTTGACGCACAAAGAGGTGAAGTTTGAATGGAAAGATGCTTGCGAGCAAAGTTTCCAAGAGTTGAAACACAGGTTGACGACTGCACCTATCCTCACCATTCCTAGTGGTTCTGGAGGATATTCGATGTATAGTGATGCCTCAGTGCAAGGGTTGGGATGTGTACTGATGCAGCACGAAAAAGTAGTTGCCTATGGTTCTAGACAATTAGCCTATGTTTGGATTGAAGGTAGAGAAGGGAAAGGAAAGGAAAACAAAGTAAACAAAGGAAGGTTGTAAACCTTTCCTTTGTTTGGGAAGGTTTTTTAGCTAGGTAAAGGAAAGAGAGGGGGAGTGAGCACCCCTTGCTTTTCCTTGACTTACTCAGTTTTTTTAAAACCCCAATTTGGGGTAAAGGGGAAGGAAAGGAGACTTGAAAAAAATTATAACATGTAGAATGTCAAATTTAACCTTATTATCTTATAAAATTTAAAACAAAAAGGGTTATAATTGAAAAAAAAACATTACAATGAATTATTTCCTTTCCTTTCCATTGTTTAACCAAACAAGGGTTGTTAGGATTACTTTCCTTTCCTTTCCTTTCCTTTATTAATTTTAGCTATCCAAACAAGGGGTACATGTTCCTTTCCTCTCCTTTCCTCTAGTTTACATTCCTTTCCTTTCCATTCCTTTCCTTTACTAATGTTTATCCAAACAAAATGTTAAAGGACCATGAGAAGAACTACCCAACTCATGACTTGGAGTTAGCTGCACTAGTGTTTGCTCTGAAAATATGGAGGCATTACTTATATGGTGAGAGATTTCAAATTTTTACGGATCATAAAAGTCTGAAATACTTGTTCTCTCAGAAAGAGTTGAACATGAGACAAAGAAGATGGCTCGAGCTACTAAAGGATTATGATTGTGAGATCATGTACCACCCCGGAAAGGCCAATGTAGTGGCGGATGCTTTGAGCCGAAAGCATGTAAGTATGGTGTCTTACATGATGGTAAGAGAATATGAGTTACTAGAACAGTTTACAAGCCTCAATTTACATGTTATGCCTTATGAGCAATTTAGAATGATGGCTAGTTGGAAGATTGAGCCAGAGTTGATGGACAGAATTCGGGTTGCTCAAAGGGAAGATGCCCAATGTATTGAGGCTATGGATGAGATTCAATCAGGTATGCCCTCGGAATTTAATATCGGTAGTGATGGAATTTTGAGGTTTAATAACCGTATATGTGTTCCTAAGGATAAAGAGTTGAGGAAGCTAATCTTAACAGAAGCACATTCCACTAAGTACACATTACACCCAGGAAATACGAAGATGTATCACAATCTTCGCAAGGTGTATTGGTGGACCGGCATGAAGAGAGACATAGCTGAGTTTGTAGCAAAATGTCTAACGTGCCAACAAGTTAAGGTAGAGCACCAAAGACCAGCAAGTTTGTTGCATCTTCTACCAATACCTATGTGGAAATGGGAACACATTACGATGGATTTTGTTATGGGATTGCCTAGGACCAAGAGGAACCATGATGGTGTTTGGGTGATTGTGGATCGTTTAACCAAGTCAGCTCACTTCCTACCTATGAAGTCTACGGATAGTACTTTGGCAGTCTCATATGTGAGAGAAGTCGTTAGACTACACGGTGTTCAAGTGAGCATCACATCGGATAGAGATTCCAGCTTTACTTCTCATTTTTGGGAACATTTTCAGGAAGCCATGGGATCTTAGTTGAATTTTAGCACATCTTTTCATTCGCAGACTGATGGGCAGTCCGAGCGTACTATTCAGATGCTAGAAGATATGTTGAGAGCTTATACTATGGATTTTAAAGGCTCATGGGACGACCATCTGCCATTGGCTGAGTTTGCTTATAACAATAGCTATCATGCAAGCATCGGGATGGCACCATATGAGGCCCTATATGGTAGAAGGTGTCGATCTCCGATTGGGTGGGAAGAAGTGGGCGAGCGCAAGTTATTAGCTCTAGATTAGTCGAGCAAGCATCTGAGGATGTTAGCATCTGAGGATGTTACAGAATACATTCCGGAAAATAGCAGTCGACTCGACTGGCTTACACAGCAATCGATTGGTTTGTCTCAGTTTTTGAAAATCTACGCTTTGGTTGTCTCTAGGCAGTCGACTTCCATTTAAGGCAGTCGGCTGCTCCTAGCCTAATTGGTACTAGGAGTGAGACCTGAAATTTAACTTTTCCTGCACTTAAACCAACTTTTGCTTCTTTCCAAAGACATTTCAAACATATTAAATCATGCAGACATAGCCACCCTACGTCCGTTATATAAATTCCTTACCTCGATTTACGTAAAATGCCCAAGCTTGCTACACCAACACTTAGTCTTTACTTTTTCAAGTTGCACAAAATCCATAATCATTTTAAACATTTAACTTCCTTTTTATTTTAATACCATTAACATATCACACCAACATAATCTAACTCCAAACCATTAACAAAATTAAACAAAACCACTTCATCTCTTACCTTTGTTAATGACCAAATTTGACATCAATAGATCTTCTCAACCACTTGGATTCAACTTTCCAAATTTCAGGTATAGCTTCGGCTAAATATAAGGAACGATTTTTGTTACTAAGGTTTAATGATTCGATGGCTGGAATTTGTTGCTCTACAAGGTAATTTATGGAAGAAAACTTAGGAAAATCTTGGAGGAAGAGTTAATGGCTGTCGTAGGTTGGTGAGAATGGTGATGACTATGCAATTTTTCACTTAATGCTTAATTATCCATTAACTCATGTCAGCCATTACTCCTTGACTCTTTGACCATTTAACATTTAATTCTTCCTATCCCAATCATATGCCACATGTCATTTAATCACCACAAAATCTGATATTCATTTCTTTTCTCATCTCATCTCAGTCATTAGTCCTTTGACTCTTTGGCTAATTGACTATAATTTCATTTTTCCTTTTATGTCCTATATCTCATTTATACATCAAAATTTCATATTTACGTAATCATTTCAGATGGTAATACTTTACAAATAAGGATAATTTACATGAAATTGGGATTTCACAAGATCACACATACACACACATATAATCATCGCTAATACACTTCAAGGCAACATCTTTTCCTCATAACATTCCTCATGGTCGAATGTCATTTCTTTGCATTCTAATATTTCGTTTCCAATAACCAATCTGTTAGTTTTAAATTGACATATGTATTTTGAAATGAAAAAAACTTAAGTGATCTTTTATATTTTGATTCATAGTGTAAATTTGCTTTGCCACACATGATTTTCTCAAACCATTTTAAGTCTAAGATCATGATTTAATAATATATTCTTATTTGTCTTAATACTTTATAAAATGGTTTTGAATATTTTCATTAAGTAATGTTTTCAAGAATATATTTGAACACAACCTTAGAAAATTACTTAATGAGTTTTTGGACTATGTTTTCATTTGAGAAAGTCAAGAAAAACTCCCACAAAATTTTAAAATGTTTTGGGTTGAATTAAAATCAAAGTCTACATCATTTCTAACCCAAAATGGTCTAGAAAAGTCCAGGAAATGCTCTCTGGAAGCATGAGATCGATCCCCTAAGGGAAGGGATCGATCCCTTCATGGCAGAAAGTCTTGGAAGCATGGAATGAAGCAAAGGATCGATTCCTTAGGTCAAAGGATTGATCCCTTATTTCGAAAATAGACTGTAACAGCTATTTTTGTGAGATACAACGATCATATTCAATTTTGGCTCCTACTAATGTTCATAAATCATCCAAGGAACTATAAATAGAGGCTTGGAAGCTCAAGAAAGTAGTGAGAACAGCCAAGACATATCATTCTTCAATTTCTTCATCTTTTCCAAGCATCTCAAGATTACAAGAGCTAAAATTCAATATCTTCTCTCATTCTCATCCCAGATTGTATGATCTAGCACAAATATTGTATAGGCTTCCTTTGTGCTTAACCATTGTAATCACTTGCCTAACTAGAGGCCTTCTTTGATTACACTCTTTGTAAACCCACTCATACCTTGTAAAGGGGAGGTTTCTCTTTAGCCTTAGAAAAAGAGGGAGGTTTCTCTTTAGCCTTAAAAAAAGAGGGAGGTTTCTCTTGAGCCTAGAAAAAGAGGGATTGTAATACAAATTCAAGTTAGTGGATTTAGGGAAAATCCTTGAGAGCGTCTCAAGGTAGAGGACGTAGGTAAGGTTGCCGAACCTCTATAAATCGCTTGCGTACATTTTTCTTTCCTTTCTCTCCTTATTTACTTGCAATTATATTTGTATTTATTGTATTGAATTTGGATTACATGCTTGCATAGCCTAGAGAACTTAGAAAGCCTCAATATAGGCTAGAGAATTTAGAAGAATCGAAAAACGAATATAAAGTTAGCTAAAAATCGATTCACCCCTCTCTCGGTTTAGCCTATAAAACCAACACAATCAATACTTATCTCATTCATCATGTACATTATTTCTATCATCACAAGTCCATGACTAATACATCATGGACAACCAATCATCATCATCACATATACAATTCTTTTATTTCATTAATCCACAATTTCTAGGAAATGAAATAGAGATATCATTAAGTTAAAGATAGACTACTTTCCCGAAGAAAGTATATACATACAAGTTTCAATATTATTTCAGTTAAAGAGATATCAGTAGCTTTAAATAAATATTTTTAAAATTTAAAAATGGAAGAGATATCAATAAAGTTCAATAAAAAACTTTTGAATATGAACTATGGTTTCATATGATAACCATAGTCTTTTATTATTTTTTAAATATCATTTGGCACATATAACAAAGCTCACTCAATAAATTGAAGTCTCAATCTTATTAAAATTTTTTTGTTGCGCATTGTTTACCGCTTTCAAAATTAAAAAACCTCGAGAACTCTTTCAAACATCTTTCGATATCGAGATAGCCCTTTCAAATAGTTTCCTCTCCAAGTTTATATCAAAACCTCCTTTTCTGTTTTTTAGGGTTTATCTATTTTTTTTTTAGTTTTGGTATTTGATAAAGAAAATATTATTTTGTTTACTTTGTCTCTTTTTGTAGATTATTTGAAGAAGATGTTTACTTGCGGATCAGTTGGTTTTAATTGGTAGCCTCATCTAGTTTTCATTGTCAAGAAAACCTTTTCAAATCATTTCATCTCCAGGTATCAATACCACATTTTCTAATTTTTTTGGGTTTAATTTTCACTATTTTCTAGGTTTAGGATTTGATAAAAAAAATATTATTTTGTTTTCTTTTGTCACTTTTTTTTTGTACATTATTTGAAGAAGATTTTAATTTGCATGTCATCTGGTACTTTGATTGCTAACTTTAGATAGTTTTCTAGATCAAGAAAACCCTTTTGAATCATTTTCTCCTTGGGGTTGTATCAAGATCTCTTTTCTAATTTCTAGGTTTAATTTTGTTATTTTTTAGTTTTAAGGTTTGATAAAAAAATATTACTTTGAACACATTGTCCTCTTTTTTTTTTGTAAATTATTTCAAAAGTTATTTCACCAAAAAAAAGCATATCAAAATTGTATTACATCAAATTCACTGCAAACCTCTTACAAATGCTCACATACAATTTATGTTACACGGGCATTTTGACTTTTTTCTCTATAATCTAAAATAGCTGAAATCAGGTGAATAAATAATATATTATGTTTATGTGATTTTTTTCTTAATTGTTGTAGAACTATCTTTTGTATCTATAACTTTTCAATTTATTTGTGTTAAAGGTGATGCAAGTTAAGGTGTTAACATATGCTTATCTTAATTATTTGCAAGAGATCATGAGCATTGGAGATTCAAGCTAGCTTGCTAGCTAGGATGTTAAAAGATGCAAAGTAAACCCTTAAATCAACCACGTAAAAAGTCAACTTTCATATCCGACCCCTCAAACGATTCCAAAGCTGGTCCCAAGTCAAAAACCAATGTTTGAAGGTTATAAGCTTGGTAGCTCTAATGGTGTCACCAATATTCATAGTCTCAGCAATGACTCCAGAAACCAATTGCGAGATTTATTCTATAGATGAAATTTTGGTTGCTGGGAATGAAATTCAAGGAGAATACCAAAGTATTGCATTGAAGTCTTGAAGACATTTCATTGTTATGAAGTGTGGTATAAGAATATTTTGTAGTAGTTATTTTACCATTTGTTATAATTTGTGTAATGACATTAGTTTATAGTAATGTAGTCTATTGATAATAATCAAATTATTTTCAAATAAATCAATTCAGAAAAAATACAAATACAAATCGTTTTTTGCAAAACAAAATTACATTATTTAATTAAAAAATGACCACAGTTATAAATTTGAATTGTAGTCTATCCTTATTAAAAAGACCAAGGTTTTAAATTTAAAAACATAGCCTAATTTACATAAAAAAAAGCTACAGTTTTCTATTAATCGTAATCTTCGACAATATTAAGCGTAGTATAATATCATAAATTAAACCACGTTTGAAGAAATTGTAGTTCATGATACTTGAGAAAAGAGTATGCCAGAATAGTCTTTTGTTATAAGCAACATATTTTAAATGTTGGCTACTAGCTTTTTTCTCATAGTGTAAATTAATATTTTTAACATATTATATTATAAAAGATAGTGCGATAAACACATGTTTAGTACAAAAAAAAGAAATGGATATATGGGACCTCCTATACTATGAGATTAGATAATACATACTCATATTTTACCTTTTTAGCCCTAAAACTTATGTTTAATAATTAACTTAAATATTTAATAAGATAACAAGAGTTATTATTTAATTTTTAATCCAATTTATTTTCTCTTTTCCATTTTTCTTTTTACCTCCTCTAAATTTACTACAAGAATATGGGTATTTAGCTTGTTTCTTTTGTTATTTAGTGGTGTTTATAAATGCCAGTAAACATATTGTGGAATCCAGAAAAAAAGCCGCTAAAAGTCCCACCTACTCTAGTGTCAGTAAATTAAGAGACGTTTTTAGAGCTTTTAACTTGGTCATATTTTTTTAACTTTTGGTGCGTTTATAAACTTATTTATAAGGAAAAAAAAGAAGAAAAAAAGAAAACATTTTTAGTCCAACACTGAGCAGCGTCTATTTAGAGTATATATTAATTTATTATAAATGAAAATTTTTAGCCGCAATTATTTTAATAAACGCCACTAATTTGAATAAATATGTCTTTAAAGAATTGCTAACTCAAATTGAGTTAAGTTGGAGATTGTTATATATTAATTTAAATTCGACATTAATGAGTATTATTTGGTAATAAAAATATAATTAATGAGTAACTTGGTGATCAAGTAATTGGATTCTATAAATATAGAGTGATCTTTAGAATTAGAGATATATAGAAAGCTGTAATCACTATGTGATCTCCATGTAAGAAAGGAGTTTATAGGGATTTATGAAAGAGTTGTAGAAAACATCTAGTTAATACCATGGAGCAAGAAAATTGAGTTTGTTTTGGTGCTTGGTTTAGTGTTTGTTTTGGTGTGTTTTGTATTTTTTATAATCTTTATGG
Organism: Heritiera fomes; assembly: GCA_032173925.1. Classification (NCBI taxonomy): domain Eukaryota; kingdom Viridiplantae; phylum Streptophyta; class Magnoliopsida; order Malvales; family Malvaceae; genus Heritiera; species Heritiera fomes. Next base: position 16,489,922 of record JAPDPM010000001.1, on the reverse strand, counting down.
TTTATTGTAGATTTTTTTTCTATTGTTTGTGGATGTAGACACTTGAACTGAATCACATTAAATCTTCTTTCTTGTGTATATACGATGCAATTCCGTGTTAATTTCATCTTAGTTTGGAATACGCATTTACTTGAAAAATTCCAACAAAAGAAGCATTAGATAATGTTTTCAACTCAATTATTTTTCCTTCGCTATCTCCAATAAATCAACTAAAAAGTATAAGTTAATAAATTCATTGTTTTGTATTAAAAGATGATATTATTTTTAGAATAAATAGTGAAAAGAGTTGTTTTATTTAAATAAAATTCGTCCTTCTCTGTGTAAGATATTTGAAATAATTTCACACGTTTTATCATGCTCAATTTCTTACCAATTAATAAAACCAACTTCGTTTAAAATAATATATATAACATAGAAAGATTCCTTATTTGCATGTATGAACATTGAACAACGCGGTGTAAACATTCAACTATTATTGTACAAGGAAAAAAATAAATAAAAAAGTCTGATTTTCCAAATCCTACTTGTTTTTGCAAAGCTTGTTTCCAATGTTCGTAATTTAAGTACTAACTACTGAAAAATTAGATGGCCTAAAGTCACGATGCAAGCTAAGGAAAGAAAAAAGCTTCAATTTCTCCATGATGTTCGGCTTATATTGGTGGTGGTCCTCTCCACCTTTTTATTTTTCTTTTAATTCTTTGATGTGAAGTCATTATAACTCTTAGGTAATTCACTCGTAACATTTTTTCTTAAGCAGCAGGGAAGCTTCCATTTAAGATTTAAGAACCGAGACAAACTTCATTTTGCCATTTCACAATTGAAAAAGGAGAATGGAAAATTTTGAAAAAGGTGTTGTATAATAGAAATATTTATTTTTTGTATTACCTAAACAAGTAATCATGAAAAAGACAATAAAAAAGTTCTAAAATTACTAAGAAGAAAATGAAAATGACTATTAAACCTCCTCCTTCATTTTATTCATTGTATCATCCTTTTCTCTTTCAACTTAATCTCCAACTTTGATCAACCTCAAGATTTATATTAAGCTCCATGCATTGATATGAGACTCGGGTTTGTCTTTAAATCATTCGGCTTTCCTTTCTCTTAACAAGTAAATACTTTTCTTGTTCTATTTGCAGGAAAATTTTAGTTTCGATTCATATTATACTTGTTGCTTTTTTGTTTAGAATTTGTTTCAATGAATAAACCACTGAATATTAATTTTTAAACTATTAATTGCATGTCTTGGGAGAAAAGAACTAGAGATCAATAGAGAATGGTTCTTTTTTATTTGTTTTGTAAAAAATATACATATGCTATATATCAACTGTACATATAGTTAAATTTTTTCTACTTTAATTTTTTGTTTCCATCTTTTTTTCTTTTTTTACCCACAACAAAAGAAAATAAGGGGAATAAAAAATAAAAATAAGAACTTTGACTTGGAAAAATTCATTTTATAAAATAAATATACTTAAATTAAAATCATAGAAATTATTTTAAATTTAAATCATGGAAATAAATAAAAAAGAAAAAATAGTGAAAAATTATAAAGAAAAATACTTTTAATAAAATGAATTTTAACAATTCAACTTTAAAAATAATTTAATTAAAAACAAATTTTTATTGAAAAATAGTTTTTGAAAAAAAGTTTAACTCTTAACTATAAAAATTATAATAATATATATTATTTAATTAAAAAATATATTTAAATTATATTTACTTTAAAAAAGAGTATTCGTAGCAATAAAAATATTATTTATTGCAGTATTAATTTTACACACGTCAATCATGTTATCTTACTTTAAAGACATAAAAATCATTTTTTCTTATTTTTAATTTTTGAACACACTGAATATAAGATAAAATAATATCATATATGTGTTAATACTTAAATAAAGCAACAATTTTTTAATTTAATTTATGTAATCGGGGAAAATCAAATTATACCACTACTATAATTTTTTTTTGTTACAACTGGAATACAGCTTAAAATGACGTGAGTATGGATTTACCCAATTATCAGCAATCAACAGTTGCATAATGCTTCGAGAAGGATTTTCCTGGAACTCAAACTCTACATCAGTTTCACACGCTAGAGAAGCTAACTGAGCAGAAATTTCCCTTCGCGGTGTGAATGACAAAGCCGAACTTGCTATGGTCTATTTAGAATCTCTATAATGTCTCCAATTACACACCCTAGCGGATGAACTGAGATATTTGTAGATTTCACCAAGTCAATAACAACCTTAGCATCCAATTCAGCCACTATACGCCTGTATCCTTCATCCCATGCCAGGATTAATCCCATTTTTAAAGCCGGTAACTTTTCATAATTTTTACGGTTGTCGAAGTATACCATTATAAAAAATGATTGTGGGGCATCTCCGTCCTATAAAAAATTTGTTAATAACAGGTGTTGTCGGCATCCAATGTTGACCTGCGTCTCTTTGGCAAGACAAAATTCCAAACAATTCTCCTCAATATTAGAAACCTTGCTGTTAGATTCTTTTATATAAACACATGTTTATGCTCGAATGGTCTTCATTGAGTTCATATTCTGCAATTCCCGTTTAACCTAGTTATCATCTTGACCTTCATCACAACTTTCCGTTATTCACATTCTCTACAGACTACAGTCTATCCAAAACCCAAAACCTTTCACCTCAAATCTCCTTTTTCCATCTAACCTTACTTCTGCTCGATTTTCTCATAACCTTACAGTCTATCCTTAAAACTCTTTCAAATACTTCACTGTTTTCTCATTGCTGCTGTTGTCTTTTGTGGGCTTTGTCTGGTCCCCTTTGTTCTGTTGTTTCTTCGGTCTTCACTGCAACTCGTATTCCTCTACTTTCCACCCAGAGCCTTTCACTTGGATTCTCTTTTAATTCCGAGTCATATTTGGTTTTGTGCTGGTTTCAATTTTTTTTTCCTTCATTTTTTTTGGTTTGCTTTCCTTTTACTTTGATCCTGTCATTTCTCGTTACTTCAAAAGCTTTTTTGAAAAAAAAAATACAAAAAAATGGCAGAGATTGCTAGCAGTCTTATTGCAGAAGTTGTCAAATGCTCTTTCCATCTAATTAAACGTCCAATAAGTTATGCATTCCTCCATGAGAAAAAGTTCAAGTGTTTCGAGGAGAAAGTTGAAAGGTTGAAAGAAAGAAAAAACAGGGTAGAGAACGACGTTGTTGCTGCTGAAAGGAACGGGGAGAAGATACACGCCGAAGTCAGCGGTTGGCTAAGTAAAGCGACCAACATAATCGATGCAGAGTTGAAAAAAGTGAAGGATCTTGAAGGCAAAGCAAAGAACAAGTGTTTCATTGGCTTGTGTCCCAATTTCAAGTCTCGTTACCAACTTAGCAAGAAAGCAGAGGAAGAAGCCAAAATTGTTCATGAACTCCTCCAGCAAGCTGATGGATTTAACAAAGTATCGTATCGTGTTGTTCCTCCACCCATAGCGGTTACATCTCCTACAGGTTTTGAGGCCTTTGACTCAAGAAATCAGGTGTTTAACGATATCTTGGAGGCACTGAAAGATCCTCGCATCAACAGTATAGGGGTCTATGGGATGCCTGGTGTGGGCAAGACCACACTTGTCAGAAAAGTTGCTAGTCAGGTCAAAGAGGATAAGTTATTCGACGAGGTGGTTTTCGCAGCTGTAACTCAGACTCCTGACATCCAGAAAATTCAAGACCAAATTGCAGATATCCTGGGATTAAAATTTGAGGAGCAGAGTACGAGCGGAAGAGCAAGTCGCTTGTGCGAAAGGTTGAAGAAAGAGAAGAATATTTTTGTTGACAAGAAAGAGGAGAATATTTCTGATTGCAAGAAAGAGAAGATTCTTGTTGTTTTGGATGACATTTGGGCAAGATTAGACTTGGTGGAAGTGGGAATTCCTTTTGGAGATGAACATATGGGATGCACCGTACTGCTTACATCAAGAGACCTCAATGTTTTAGTGAATGGTATGGGCGTTCAAAACAATTTTCTAATCGGTGCTTTAAATGGAGAAGAAGCTTGGGATTTGTTCAAGAAAACAGCAGGGAATAGTGTTGAAAGTCCAGAGTTGAGGCCTACAGCGACTGAGATAGCTGAAAAATGTGCTGGTCTGCCAATCGCCATTTCAACAATTGCAACGACTTTGAGAAATCGACCTTTATTTGCATGGAAGGATGCTCTGCTGCACCTAAACAAGCCTTCTTCAAGCAACTTCAATGACGTATCAGCAGATGCATATTCAGCTATAGAGGTGAGTTACATTAATTTAGAAACTGAGGAGCTCAAACAGACTTTCCTACTTTGCGGTCTGCTAGGTCATGATTTTTCTATTGAATGCTTGTTGAAATACGCAATGGGGTTGAGACTATTTGACGTTGTTGGTACTGTAGAAGAAGCACGAAATAGACTGTTGACAGTGGTGAGTAATCTCAAAGCCTTTTGTTTGTTACTTGATAGTTATAGCAATTCGTGCTTTGATATGCATGACCTTATTTCTGACGTGGCCATATCCATCGCTTCTAAAGACAAACGCGTGTTTGCTTCAAGACACCAGGATGTTCCAATTGATTGGCCGGATTCAGAGATAATGAAAGGGTTGGAAAAAATTAGTTTGGACAAATCTAGTATTAGCGAGCTTCCTGATAAGTTGAAATGTCCGGAACTTAGTTTTTTCTGTCTGTGGAGCAAGGATCCTTCAATGAAAATCCCAAATAACTTTTTTAAAGAAACAGAAAGTCTTAAAGTTCTAGATTTGACTGAAATTCATTTTTCATCCTTACCTTCGTCAATTGGTCTACTAGCAAACCTTCGAACATTGTGCCTAGATAATTGTGTGTTGGGAGATATTGCCATCATTGGAGAGCTCAAGAATTTGGAAATACTTAGCCTTCTGCGTTCCGATATTGAAAGGTTACCAGCGGAAATTGAGCAGTTGGTTAAGTTAAAGATGTTAGATGTTAGTCATTGTACTAGACTCAAAATAATTCCACCAAACGTCTTATCAAGTTTGTCTAGATTAGAAGAATTGCGTATGGGTAACAGTTTTAGTCAATGGGAAGTAGAGAAACACCCGAGTCAACGAAGCAATGCTAGCCTTGCTGAGTTGAAGGCTTTGTCTTATCTAACCTCCTTGAATGTTCATATTCCGAATGCCAAAATAATTCCGAAAGACTTGTTCTTTGAAAAATTGCAAAGATACCAGATTTTAATAGGAGAAGAATGGGATTGGGAAGATGAGATTGAATACTCGAGAACACTGAAACTCAAGCTTCATACAAGCATTGGCTATCTAGGTCATGGAATGAAAATGTTGTTGATGAAAGCCGAAAATGTACATGTAGATGAAATGGAAGGTTTGGAGAATTTGCTGCACAAGTCAGAAGGTGCGGAATGGTTTCAACAATTGAAGAATCTGTGTATCCAAAATGGTGCGTTGACCCAATACATCATTAAGGATTATGATGTTGTCAAAATAGAGTTCCTTCAACTACAGTCCTTGATTCTTCGTGGTCTTCCAAGGCTCATAAGCTTTTGCTCCCAAAACAACGGTTCGACTTCCATATCTCCACAACCGCAGGGGTTGCCCCTTTTTCATGAAAAGGTATTTAATTCCAACTTCGTTCACGCAATGCATATTCTCACATTAGTACTCTAATTAATCCTTCCAAGAAAAATATTGAATTTAATGTATTTTATTTTATATTTTTGTTAGTTGACATTCGATTTGAAACATAGATTAAGCAAAAAAACAATGGAATTTAATGTATTTTATTTTAAACTTTTAAAGTTTCTCAGAGTATTGATGCTGAATAGTTTTCAATTTCAAAAAGTAATAAAAAATAAGCAAATTTTTGGATGTGCCAAGAAAAAAAAGGGAAGATGAATATATAGGACAAAAGTGTAGTATTATTTTTGATTCATGGGAAGGTAAAGTAGGGAATGGTTGTGAAATATAGAAAATTAAATATGATTATTAAGAAAAATTTGATATTTGTTCCTTATGTGTGTGTCTATATATATATATATATATATATATATATATATATATATATATATATATATATATATTTATATATATGATTATTATATTTTTCAGTCATACTTGTGATTGGTCTAAACCTATGTTTTTGAGTCAAGTTTGAATTGGACAAATCCAAAAGCATTATTTTTCCTTAAAATTTAAAGTATATGTTAAAACAATTCATACACACACATCGATATATATATATATATATATATATTTGCATATAGACAAACACACATTTTACATCATCCGGATAAAATTCAAATTTAAGAAGAAAACATTTGTGATTGAATAGTTACATACTTGTTTTACAGATTGTGTTTCCAAAGTTGGAAAACCTAAAACTATCCTCAATCAGCATTGAAAGGATATGGCAACACCAACTTCCGAAAGGGTCTGATTCATTTCAAAATTTGACAAGCATAGTCATTGAGGGCTGTGGTAACTTAAAACATGTTTTATCCTACTCTATTGTTGATTGTCTGCAGCAGCTCCAATGCTTGGAGATAATTGATTGCAACTCCATCCAAGAGATAATATCTATGGAGGAGATCGTAAAAGAAGAATATGGAAGCAATGCTACCATCTCCTTCCCTCGATTGAACAAACTAAAATTAAAGGGGCTTCAGAAACTCGTTGGATTTTGCCAAGGAGATTATATTGTTGATTTCCAATCCTTGAAGATTCTACATATTGAGCAATGCCCTAAAATGAAGGGATTCATCATCAACAAATCCATGGGAAAAGATATCAGTACTAGTAGTACTTATGAAGTGTTGTTCAATAAAAAGGTGGATTTTCTCTACGTGCTCTGCATTTCTTTTATCTATTTACTTTTCTTCTCACTTGCTATTGGAATTAGCTCTTACAATCATTTTTCACATTGGAATGAATTAATTATGCAGGTTGCTTTACCCAACTTGGAGAAATTGACCATCTTCCATTTGAGAAATGTGAAGAGGATATGGTGTAACCAACTTCTTGGAGAATCCTTTTGCAAGCTAAAAGAGTTGAAGGTTGCGCATTGTGATGAGTTGTTGAATGTTCTCTCGTCTTTCTTACTGGGTGTATTTCAGAGATTGGAAATGCTAACAGTAATTGATTGTGGTTCTTTGGAAGAAGTGTTCGATATTCGCCACGGATTAGAGACCAAAGAAGCAAGTGGTGTGGCCATACAATTAAGGCAACTGTGTAGCTATCGTTTGCCAAAGCTGAAGCATGTTTGGAATCAGGATCCCTGTAGAAAATTTTGTTTTCAAAACCTACAAGTGGTAAACGTTTTGGAATGTTGGAGTCTGAAAAGTCTGTTTCCATTTTCAATAGGCAAAGGTCTTCTGAATCTTGAAAGCCTTACAGTTAATAATTGTGGGGTGGAGGAGATTGTGTCAAAGAATATTGAAGAATTACAACAGGAAATTCAATTTGAATTTAATCACTTATCATTCCTTACGATTTGGAATCTACCGAACCTCAAATGCTTTTACCCAGGACTGCATACCACTGCATGGCCCGTATTAAAAAAGTTGAAGAGAAGTAGGTCTGAGATGATTAAGATATTTGGGCAAGGAGAGTCTCAAATCCAACAATCACTTTTTCTCATTGAAAAGGTACGAGCTATCTGTTTTCCTTTGATGATGTCCATACCTTTTACTTACGTCGTTTCTTAAATAATGTACCTAAATTTTGATTGCCAAAATACAAATAATTTTAAATATCACCTTTTTTGTCTAAGCATTAATAGTAGAAGAGAGATAACATTCACAACAATAAACTTTCAGTACCATTCCGCACCAAAATGCAATAAATTCAATCACACGATATTTATCATTTTGTTCTTATTTGTTGAGTTCTCAGGTCATGCCTCAATTAGAAGAAGTGTATTTTAACAGAGATGACATTGCAATGATATGTGATGGCCAGTTTGCGACAGATTTCTTTGGCCATATAAAAGTTCTTGGGATTTCTAACTACCTCAATGAAACAGCGGTTTTTCCGTTTTCTTTCCTCCAAAGATTTTATAATCTGGAAATGCTTGAGGTGGGTGCATGCCATTTTAAAGAGCTGTCTCCTTCTGAATGTTCTACTGGTGTGGAGAAAGATACGGTTTGGAGGCTCCCAAAAATTAAGAAGTTATTTTTGAACGGGGTTTATAAGATAACACATTTATGGAAGCAAGACTCATTACTTGACCAAATTTGTGCAAGTCTTGAAACTCTTCAAGTGTGTTATTGCGGCAGTTTGATTAATTTAACATCGGCTTCTTCATTTTTTCAAAATCTTACAACTTTGGATGTGTGGCATTGCAATCGGATGACAGAGCTTATTGCTTCCTCGAAAGCCCAAAGTTTGGTGTGTCTTGTCACAATGAAGATAAGAGAATGTGAGATGATGACAAAAATAGTTGCAAGTGAGGGAGATGAAGCAACATATGAGATTATTTTCAGGGAGTTGAAATACGTGGAACTTCATTGTTTAAAAAGCCTCAGAAGCTTTGGTTCAGGGAAATGCAGTTTCAAGTTCCCATCACTGGAACGAGTAAATGTGAGTCAATGTCCTAGATTGAAGAGCTTTTGTAAGGGAGCATTATGCACACCAAAACTACAAAAAACTTATTACCTAAAGGAGACAGATTATAAAGGTCGTTGGGCAGGTGACCTTAATGCCACTATTGAGGAATTATACAAGGAAAAGGTAAGTTATTTCATTCATATTTTTACACTGAAGCAATTTAAATTATGGACCTCTTGTTAATTTACTTTTCTTGTGTTTCTTGTTGAAAGCAAAAGAATATTGATTTGGTTTCATGAATGAAGAAAGAAAAAACAAAAAATTAACCTTGAATAGTTAATTAGAATAATTTAATAACTTCACTTAAAGGAAACAAAACGCAAGACCATTATATTTTCATTCACTTATTTTAGTATAAGATAAAAAAAAAGATTTAACTTATGGATAATAATATCACTTTGAAAAATTAAACATCAACTAAAGGAGAAAAAAAAGGTTCCATTTATGTATTTTGTTATTTATTGAAGGTCTTTTTTTTTAACTAAACATTAAGTGTTGTTTTTTTGTAAACTTTTAAAATATTTTTGATGATATATCGAGCAAGAAAGCTATTGAAAATATCGTAAAGCATTTTTAATTTTATTTGAGTTTATGTCATTTTTAGACTTTAGTTTAGATTTTTATGTTTCTGTAATCCTTTTGCAAAAATTTATTTGAATTTATAAGAAAAATCAAAAGCCGTTTAGCTTAGTTAAATTTCTTATTTTCAATTTGTATTGTGTTTGTTAGGTTGGATACTATGGTCTAAAGCAATTGAAGTTCTCAGAGTTTCCTGAGTTCATGGACATATGGAATAGAAATCCTCAAGAAATGTTGGACTTTACAAACCTTGAATTTCTAGAGGTTTGTGATTCCAACAACTTAAAATGCATTTTTAGCATCTCAATGGCCTTCAGCCTCGGACGACTCCAACAGATGGTAATTAAAAGATGCTACAAAATGGAACAAGTGATCAAGGAAGAGGAGGAAGCAACAACAGATGATAATATCATCATTATATTTCCTCTTCTAAAATCCATTTTTATCGAGTCTTGTCTCGACATGATAAGTTTTTATTCGGGAAGTCAAACTCTTCAGTGTCCATCTTTGGAAGAAATTAAGGTAGCTTCCTGCCCAAACATAACTAACTTCGTTTCTGCATTGTCAAGAGATAAAGACAAAGAAGAAATAATCGGTGATGGAACTGAAAGAAACAAGGATGACCTTGATACCCCTACGGCATTTTTCTGCAACAAGGTTAGGTTTTTTTTTTATGAATTTTAATTTTTACATTTAATTTTACTTCTAGTTTCATGAAGCGTCTGTGGTTTGCTATAAACTCTAGTTGTGCATGTCTCTCAACTGTAACCATAGCTAGTACAACATCGATTAAGTAATTTATGCAGCTGCGCATTATAATTATATATTTTATTAAATTATTACTACTAATTTCTTATTTTAATAAATCTACAACGTGAACCATATTCTATTATTTGAATTGTTTAAATATTTTTTTTGTTAACATTTGATTTGAAATAGAGATTAAGAAGAAAATTTTTAATTTAATACATCTTATTTTAAATTTTCGTTAGTTCAAATGTGATTTAAATAACGGACGAAGAAAACAAATTGAATTTATTGTATTTTACTTTTAATTTTAATTTCTTTTACAATAAAATAAATTTCGGGATGTTAACAGGAAAGATGAGTATATATGTTTTCTCTACATGTTCGGTATTTCTTTTATCTATTTATTTTCCTTCTCACTTGCTGTTGGAATTAGCTCTTACAATCATTGTTCACTTTGGAATGAATTAATTATGTAGGTTGCTTTACCCAACTTGGAGAAATTGACCATCTTCCATTTGAGAAATGTGAAGAGGATATGGTGTAACCAACTTCTTGGAGAATCCTTTTGCAAGCTAAAAGAGTTGAAGGTTGTGCATTGTGATGAGTTGTTGAATGTTCTCTCGTCTTTCTTACTGGGTGTACTTCAGAGATTGGAAATGCTAACAGTAACTGATTGTGGTTCTTTGGAAGAAGTGTTCGATATTCGCCACGGATCAGAGACCAAAGAAGCAAGTGGTGTGGCCATACAATTAAGGCAACTGTATATCTATCGTTTGCCGAAGCTGAAGCATGTTTGGAATCAGGATCCCTGTAGAAAATTTTGTTTTCAAAACCTACAAGTGGTGAACGTTTTGGAATGTTGGAGTCTGAAAAGTCTGTTTCCATTTTCAATAGGCAAAGGTCTTCTGAATCTTGAAAGCCTTACAGTTGACAGCTGTGGGGTGGAGGAGATTGTGTCAAAGAATATTGAAGAATTACAACAGGAAATTCAATTTGAATTTAATCACTTATCATTCCTTACTATTTGGAATCTACCGAACCTCAAATGCTTTTACCCAGGAGTGCACACTACTACATGGCCCGTATTAAAAAAGTTGAAGAGAAGTGGGTCTGAGATGATTAAGATATTTGGGCAAGGAGAGTCTCAAATCCAACAATCACTTTTTCTCATTGAAAAGGTACGAGCTATCTGTTTTCCTTGGATGATGTCCATACCTTTTACTTACGTCGTTTATTAAATAATGTACCTAAATTTTGATTGCCAAAATACAAATAATTTTAAATATCACCTTTTTTGTCTAAGCATTAATAGTAGAAGAGAGATAACATTCACAACAATAAACTTTCAGTACCATTCCGCACCAAAATGCAATAAATTCAATCACACGATATTTATCATTTTGTTCTTATTTGTTGAGTTCTCAGGTCATGCCTCAATTAGAAGACGTGTATTTTAACAGAGATGACATTGCAATGATATGTGATGGCCAGTTTGCGACAGATTTCTTTGGCCATATAAAAGTTCTTGGGATTTCTAACTACCTCAATGAAACAGCGGTTTTTCCGTTTTCTTTCCTCCAAAGATTTTATAATCTGGAAATGCTTGAGGTGGGTGCATGCCATTTTAAAGAGCTGTCTCCTTCTGAATGTTCTACTGGTGTGGAGAAAGATACGGTTTGGAGGCTCCCAAAAATTAAGAAGTTATTTTTGAACGGGGTTTATAAGATAACACATTTAGGGAAGCAAGACTCATTACTTGACCAAATTTGTGCAAGTCTTGAAACTCTTCAAGTGTGTTATTGCGGCAGTTTGATTAATTTAACATCGGCTTCCTCATTTTTTCAAAATCTTACAACTTTGGATGTGTGGCATTGCAATCGGATGACAGAGCTTATTGGTTCCTCGAAAGCCCAAAGTTTGGTGTGTCTTGTCACAATGAAGATAAGAGAATGTGAGATAATGACAAAAATAGTTGCAAGTGAGGGAGATGAAGCAACATATGAGATTATTTTCAGGGAGTTGAAATACGTGGAACTTCATTGTTTAAAAAGCCTCAGAAGCTTTTGTTTAGGGAAATGCAGTTTCAGGTTCCCATCACTGGAACGAGTAAATGTGAGTCAATGTCCTAGATTGAAGAGCTTTTGTAAGGGAGCATTATGCACACCAAAACTACAAAGAACTTATTACCTAAAGGAGACAGATTATAAAGGTCGTTGGGCAGGTGACCTTAATGCCACTATTGAGGAATTATACAAGGAAAAGGTAAGTTATTTCATTCATATTTTTACACCGAAGCAATTTAAATTATGGACCTCTTGTTAATTTACTTTTCTTGTGTTTCTTGTTGAAAGCAAAAGAATATTGATTTGGTTTCATGAATGAAGAAAGAAAAAAACGAAAAATTAACCTTGAATAGTTAATTAGAATAATTTAATAACTTCACTTAAAGGAAACAAAACGCAAGACCATTATATTTTCATTCACTTATTTTAGTATAAGATAAAAAAAAAGATTTAACTTATGGATAATAATATCACTTTGAAAAATTAAACATCAACTAAAGGAGAAAAAAAAAGGTTCCATTTATGTATTTTGTTATTTATTGAAGGTCTTTTTTTTAACTAAACATTAAGTGTTGTTTTTTTGTAAACTTTTAAAATATTTTTGATGATATATCGAGCAAGAAAGCTATTGAAAATATCATAAAGCATTTTTAATTTTATTTGAGTTTATGTCATTTTTAGACTTTAGTTTAGATTTTTATGTTTCTGTAATCCTTTTGCAAAACTTTATTTGAATTTATAAGAAAAATCAAAAGCCGTTTAGCTTAGTTAAATTTCTTTTTTTCAATTTGTATTGTGTTTGTTAGGTTGGATACTATGGTCTAAAGCAATTGAAGTTCTCAGAGTTTCCTGAGTTAATGGACATATGGAATAGAAATCCTCAAGATATGTTGGACTTTACAAACCTTGAATTTCTAGAGGTTTGTGATTCCAACAACTTAAAATGCATTTTTAGCATCTCAATGGCCTTCAGCCTCGGGCGACTCCAACAGATGGTAATTAAAAGATGCTACAAAATGGAACAAGTGATCAAGGAAGAGGAGGAAGCAACAACAGATGATAATATCATCATTATATTTCCTCTTCTAAAATCCATTTTTATCGAGTCTTGTCTCGACATGACAAGTTTTTATTCGGGAAGTCAAACTCTTCAGTGTCCATCTTTGGAAGAAATTAAGGTAGCTTCCTGCCCAAACATAACTAACTTCGTTTCTGCATTGTCAAGAGATAAAGACAAAGAAGAAATAATCGGTGATGGAACTGAAAGAAACAAGGATGACCTTGATACCCCTACTGCATTTTTCTGCAACAAGGTTAGGTTTTTTTTTATGAATTTTAATTTTTACAATTAATTTTACTTCTAGTTTCATGATGCGTCTGTGGTTTGCTCTAAACTCTAGTTGTGCATGTCTCTCAACTGTAACCATAGCTAGTACAACATCGATTAAGTAATTTATGCAGCTGCGCATTATAATTATATATTTTATTAAATTATTACTACTAATTTCTTATTTTAATAAATCTACAACGTGAACCATATTCTATTATTTGAATTGTTTAAATATTTTTTTTGTTAACATTTGATTTGAAATAGAGATTAAGAAGAAAATTTTTAATTTAATACATCTTATTTTAAATTTTTGTTAACTCAAATGTGATTTAAATAACGGACGAAGAAAAGAAATTGAATTTATTGTATTTTACTTTTAATTTTAATTTCTTTTACAATAAAATAAATTTCGGGATGTTAACAGGAAAGATGAGTATATATGTTTTCTCTACATGTTCGGTATTTCTTTTATCTATTTATTTTCCTTCTCACTTGCTGTTGGAATTAGCTCTTACAATCATTGTTCACTTTGGAATGAATTAATTATGTAGGTTGCTTTACCCATCTTGGAGAAACTGACCATCTTCCATTTGAGAAATGTGAAGAGGATATGGTGTAACCAACTTCTTGGAGAATCATTTTGCAAGCTAAAAGAGTTGAAGGTTGCGCATTGTGATGAGTTGTTGAATGTTCTCTCGTCTTTCTTACTGGGTGTATTTCAGAGATTGGAAATGCTAACAGTAACTGATTGTGGTTCTTTGGAAGAAGTGTTCGATATTCGCCACGGATTAGAGACCAAAGAAGCAAGTGGTGTGGCCATACAATTAAGGCAACTGTATAGCTATCGTTTGCCGAAGCTGAAGCATGTTTGGAATCAGGATCCCAATAGAAAATTTTGTTTTCAAAACTTACAAGTGGTGAACGTTTTGGAATGTTGGAGTCTGAAAAGTCTGTTTCCATTTTCAATAGGCAAAGGTCTTCTGAATCTTGAAAGCCTTACAGTTGACAGCTGTGGGGTGGAGGAGATTGTGTCAAAGAATATTGAAGAAATACAACAGGAAATTCAATTTGAATTTAATCACTTATCATTCCTTACGATTTGGAATCTACCGAACCTCAAATGCTTTTACCCAGGAGTGCACACCACTGCATGGCCCGTATTAAAAAAGTTGAAGAGAAGTGGGTCTGAAATGATTAAGATATTTGGGCAAGGAGAGTCTCAAATCCAACAATCACTTTTTCTCATTGAAAAGGTACGAGCTATCTGTTTTCCTTTGATGATGTCCATACCTTTTACTTACGTCGTTTCTTAAATAATGTACCTAAATTTTGATTGCCAAAATACAAATAATTTTAAATATCACCTTTTTTGTCTAAGCATTAATAGTAGAAGAGAGATAACATTCACAACAATAAACTTTCAGTACCATTCCGCACCAAAATGCAATAAATTCAATCACACGATATTTATCATTTTGTTCTTATTTGTTGAGTTCTCAGGTCATGCCTCAATTAGAAGACGTGTATTTTAACAGAGATGACATTGCAATGATATGTGATGGCCAGTTTGCGACAGATTTCTTTGGCCATATAAAAGTTCTTGGGATTTCTAACTACCTCAATGAAACAGCGGTTTTTCCGTTTTCTTTCCTCCAAAGATTTTATAATCTGGAAATGCTTGAGGTGGGTGCATGCCATTTTAAAGAGCTGTCTCCTTCTGAATGTTCTACTGGTGTGGAGAAAGATACGGTTTGGAGGCTCCCAAAAATTAAGAAGTTATTTTTGAACGGGGTTTATAAGATAACACATTTATGAAAGCAAGACTCATTACTTGACCGAATTTGTGCAAGTCTTGAAACTCTTCAAGTGTGTTATTGCGGGAGTTTGATTAATTTAACATCGGCTTCCTCATTTTTTCAAAATCTTACAACTTTGGATGTGTGGCATTGCAATCGGATGACAGAGCTTATTGCTTCCTCGAAAGCCCAAAGTTTGGTGTGTCTTGTCACAATGAAGATAAGAGAATGTGAGATGATGACAAAAATAGTTGCAAGTGAGGGAGATGAAGCAACATATGAGATTATTTTCAAGGAGTTGAAATACGTGGAACTTCATTGTTTAAAAAGCCTCAGAAGCTTTTGTTCAGGGAAATGCAGTTTCAAGTTCCCATCACTGGAACAAGTAAATGTGAGTCAATGTCCTAGATTGAAGAGCTTTTGTAAGGGAGCATTATGCACACCAAAACTACAAAGAACTTATTACCTAAAGGAGACAGATTATAAAGGTCGTTGGGCAGGTGACCTTAATGCCACTATTGAGGAATTATACAAGGAAAAGGTAAGTTATTTCATTCATATTTTTACACTGAAGCAATTTAAATTATGGACCTCTTGTTAATTTACTTTTCTTGTGTTTCTTGTTGAAAGCAAAAGAATATTGATTTGGTTTCATGAATGAAGAAGGAAAAAACGAAAAATTAACCTTGAATAGTTAATTAGAATAATTTAATAACTTCACTTAAAGGAAACAAAACGCAAGACCATTATATTTTCATTCACTTATTTTAGTATAAGATAAAAAAAAAGATTTAACTTATGGATAATAATATCACTTTGAAAAATTAAACATCAACTAAAGGAGAAAAAAAAAGGTTCCATTTATGTATTTTGTTATTTATTGAAGGTCTTTTTTTTTTTAGTAAACATTAAGTGTTGTTTTTTTGTAAACTTTTAAAATAATTTTGATGATATATCGAGCAAGAAAGCTATTGAAAATATCGTAAAACATTTTTAATTTTATTTGAGTTTATATCATTTTTAGACTTTAGTTTAGATTTTTATGTTTCTGTAATCCTTTTGCAAAAATTTATTTGAATTTATAAGAAAAATCAAAAGCCGTTTAGCTTAGTTAAATTTCTTATTTTCAATTTGTATTGTGTTTGTTAGGTTGGATACTATGGTCTAAAGCAATTGAAGTTCTCAGAGTTTCCTGAGTTAATGGACATATGGAATAGAAATCCTCAAGAAATGTTGGACTTTACAAACCTTGAATTTCTAGAGGTTTGTGATTCCAACAACTTAAAATGCATTTTTAGCATCTCAATGGCCTTCAGCCTCGGGCGACTCCAACAGATGGTAATTAAAAGATGCTACAAAATGGAACAAGTGATCAAGGAAGAGGAGGAAGCAACAACAGATGATAATATCATCATTATATTTCCTCTTCTAAAATCCATTTTTATCGAGTCTTGTCTCGACATGACAAGTTTTTATTCGGGAAGTCCAACTCTTCAGTGTCCATCTTTGGAAGAAATTAAGGTAGCTTCCTGCCCAAACATAACTAACTTCGTTTCTGCATTGTCAAGAGATAAAGACAAAGAAGAAATAATCGGTGATGGAACTGAAAGAAACAAGGATAACCTTGATACCCCTACTGCATTTTTCTGCAACAAGGTTAGGTTTTTTTTTTATGAATTTTAATTTTTACAATTAATTTTACTTCTAGTTTCATGATGCGTCTGTGGTTTGCTCTAAACTCTAGTTGTACATGTCTCTTAACTGTAACCATAGCTAGTACAACATCGATTAAGTAATTTATGCAGCTGCGCATTATAATTATATATTTTATTAAATTATTACTACTAATTTCTTATTTTAATAAATCTACAACGTGAACCATATTCTATTATTTGAATTGTTTAAATATTTTTTTGTTAACATTTGATTTGAAATAGAGATTAAGAAGAAAATTTTTAATTTAATACATCTTATTTTAAATTTTCGTTAATTCAAATGTGATTTAAATAACGGACGAAGAAAACAAATTGAATTTATTGTATTTTACTTTTAATTTTAATTTCTTTTACAATAAAATAAATTTCGGGATGTTAACAGGAAAGATGAGTATATATGTTTTCTCTACATGTTCGGTATTTCTTTTATCTATTTATTTTCCTTCTCACTTGCTGTTGGAATTAGCTCTTACAATCATTGTTCACTTTGGAATGAATTAATTATGTAGGTTGCTTTACCCAACTTGGAGAAATTGACCATCTTCCATTTGAGAAATGTGAAGAGGATATGGTGTAACCTACTTCTTGGAGAATCCTTTTGCAAGCTAAAAGAGTTGAACGTTGCGCATTGTGATGAGTTGTTGAATGTTCTCTCGTCTTTCTTACTGGGTGTATTTCAGAGATTGGAAATGCTAACAGTAACTGATTGTGGTTCTTTGGAAGAAGTGTTCGATATTCGCCACGGATTAGAGACCAAAGAAGCAAGTGGTGTGGCCATACAATTAAGGCAATTGTATATCTATCGTTTGCCGAAGCTGAAGCATGTTTGGAATCAGGATCCCTGTAGAAAATTTTGTTTTCAAAACCTACAAGTGGTAAACGTTTTGGAATGTTGGAGTCTGAAAAGTCTGTTTCCATTTTCAATAGGCAAAGGTCTTCTGAATCTTGAAAGCCTTGCAGTTAATAATTGTGGGGTGGAGGAGATTGTGTCAAAGAATATTGAAGAATTACAACAGGAAATTCAATTTGAATTTAATCACTTATCATTCCTTACGATTTGGAATCTACCGAACCTCAAATGCTTTTACCCAGGAGTGCACACCACTGCATGGCCCGTATTAAAAAAGTTGAAGAGAAGTGGGTCTGAGATGATTAAGATATTTGGGCAAGGAGAGTCTCAAATCCAACAATCACTTTTTCTCATTGAAAAGGTACGAGCTATCTGTTTTCCTTGGATGATGTCCATACCTTTTACTTACGTCGTTTATTAAATAATGTACCTAAATTTTGATTGCCAAAATACAAATAATTTTAAATATCACCTTTTTTGTCTAAGCATTAATAGTAGAAGAGAGATAACATTCACAACAATAAACTTTCAGTACCATTCCGCACCAAAATGCAATAAATTTCAATCACACGATATTTATCATTTTGTTCTTATTTGTTGAGTTCTCAGGTCATGCCTCAATTAGAAGAAGTGTATTTTAACAGAGATGACTTTGCAATGATATGTGATGGCCAGTTTGCGACAGATTTCTTTGGCCATATAAAAGTTCTTGGGATTTCTAACTACCTCAATGAAACAACGGTTTTTCCGTTTTCTTTCCTCCAAAGATTTTATAATCTAGAAATGCTTGAGGTGGGTGCATGCCATTTTAAAGAGCTGTCTCCTTCTGAATGTTCTACTGGTGTGGAGAAAGATACGGTTTGGAGGCTCCCAAAAATTAAGAATTTATTTTTGAACGGGGTTTATAAGATAACACATTTATGGAAGCAAGACTCATTACTTGACCAAATTTGTGCAAGTCTTGAAACTCTTCAAGTGTGTTATTGCGGCAGTTTGATTAATTTAACATCGGCTTCCTCATTTTTTCAAAATCTTACAACTTTGGATGTGTGGCATTGCAATCGGATGACAGAGCTTATTGCTTCCTCGAAAGCCCAAAGTTTGGTGTGTCTTGTCACAATGAAGATAAGAGAATGTGAGATGATGACCAAAATAGTTGCAAGTGAGGGAGATGAAGCAACATATGAGATTATTTTCAGGGAGTTGAAATACGTGGAACTTCATTGTTTAAAAAGCCTCAGAAGCTTTTGTTCAGGGAAATGCAGTTTCAAGTTCCCATCACTGGAACGAGTAAATGTGAGTCAATGTCCTAGATTGAAGAGCTTTTCTAAAGGGGCATTATGCACACCGAAACTACAAAGAATTTATTACCTAAAGGACACAGATTATGAAGGTCGTTGGGCGGGTGACCTTAATGCCACTATTGAGAAATTATACGAGGAAAAGGTATGTTATCTCATTCGTATTTTTACACTGAAGCAATTTAAATTACGGACCTCTTATTAATTTACTTTTCTTGTGTTTCTTGTCGAAAGCAAAAAAATATTGATTTCGTTTCATGAATGAAGAAAGAAAAAAACGAAAATTAACCTTGAATAGTTAATTAGAATAATTTAATAACTTCATTTGAAGGAAACAAAACGCAAGACCATTATATTTTCATTCACTTCTTTTAGTATAAGATCAAAAAAAAAAAAAGATTTAACTTATGGATAATAATATCACTTTGAAAAATTAAACATCAACTAAAGGAGAAAAAAAAAGGTTCCATTTATGTATTTTGTTATTTATTGAAGGTCTTTTTTTTTTTACTAAACATTAAGTGTTGTTTTTTTGTAAACTTTTAAAATAATTTTGATGATATATCGAGCAAGAAAGCTATTGAAAATATGCTAAAGCATTTTTAATTACTGTAGATTTTTGTTTTTGCAATTTAATTTATGCCATTTTTTGACTTTAATTTAGATTTTAATGTTTCTGTAATCCTTTTGCAAAAATTTATTTGAATTTATAAGAAAAAACAAAAGCCATTTCGCTTAATTTAATTTCTTATTTTGAATTTGTATTGTGTTTGTTAGGTTGGATACTATGGTCTAAAGCAACTGAAGTTCTCAGAGTTTCCTGAGTTAATGGACATATGGAATAGAAATCCTCAAGAAATGTTGGACTTTACAAACCTTGAATTTCTAGAGGTTTGTGATTCCAACAACTTAAAATGCATTTTTAGCATCTCAATGGCCTTCAGCCTCGGGCGACTCCAACAGATGGTAATTAAAAGATGCTACAAAATGGAACAAGTGATCAAGGAAGAGGAGGAAGCAACAACAGATGATAATATCATCATTATATTTCCTCTTCTAAAATCCATTTTTATCGAGTCTTGTCTCGATATGACAAGTTTTTATTCGGGAAGTCAAACTCTTCAGTGTCCATCTTTGGAAGAAATTAAGGTAGCTTCCTGCCCAAACATAACTAACTTCGTTTCTGCATTGTCAAGAGATAAAGACAAAGAAGAAATAATCGGTGATGGAACTGAAAGAAACAAGGATGACCTTGATACCCCTACTGCATTTTTCTGCAACAAGGTTAGGTTTTTTTTTTATGAATTTTAATTTTTACCTTTAATTTTCCTTCTAGTTTCATGATGCGTCTGTGGTTTGCTCTAAACTCTAGTTGTGCATGTCTCTCAACTGTAACCATAGCTAGTACAACATCGATTAAGTAATTTATGCAGCTGCTCATTATAATTATATATTTTATTAAATTATTACTACTAATTTCTTATTTTAATAAATCTACAACGTGAACCATATTCTATTATTTGAATTGTTTAAATATTTTTTTCTTAACATTTGATTTCAAATAGAGATTAAGAAAAAATTTTTTAATTTAATACATCTTATTTTAAATTTTCGTTAATTCAAATGTGATTTAAATAACGGACGAAGAAAACAAATTGAATTTATTGTATTTTACTTTTAATTTTAATTTCTTTTACAATAAAATAAATTTCGGGATGTCAACATGAAGGATGAGTATATATGTTTTCTCTACATGTTCGGTATTTCTTTTATCTATTTATTTTCCTTCTCACTTGCTGTTGGAATTAGCTCTTACAATCATTGTTCACATTGGAATGAATTAATTATGTAGGTTGCTTTACCCAACTTGGAGAAATTGACCATCTTCCATTTGAGAAATGTGAAGAGGATATGGTGTAACCAACTTCTTGGAGAATCCTTTTGCAAGCTAAAAGAGTTGAACGTTGCGCATTGTGATGAGTTGTTGAATGTTCTCTCGTCTTTCTTACTGGGTGTATTTCAGAGATTGGAAATGCTAACAGTAACTGATTGTGGTTCTTTGGAAGAAGTGTTCGATATTCGCCACGGATTAGAGACCAAAGAAGCAAGTGGTGTGGCCATACAATTAAGGCAATTGTATATCTATCGTTTGCCGAAGCTGAAGCATGTTTGGAATCAGGATCCCTGTAGAAAATTTTGTTTTCAAAACCTACAAGTGGTAAACGTTTTGGAATGTTGGAGTCTGAAAAGTCTGTTTCCATTTTCAATAGGCAAAGGTCTTCTGAATCTTGAAAGCCTTGCAGTTAATAATTGTGGGGTGGAGGAGATTGTGTCAAAGAATATTGAAGAATTACAACAGGAAATTCAATTTGAATTTAATCACTTATCATTCCTTACGATTTGGAATCTACCGAACCTCAAATGCTTTTACCCAGGAGTGCACACCACTGCATGGCCCGTATTAAAAAAGTTGAAGAGAAGTGGGTCTGAGATGATTAAGATATTTGGGCAAGGAGAGTCTCAAATCCAACAATCACTTTTTCTCATTGAAAAGGTACGAGCTATCTGTTTTCCTTGGATGATGTCCATACCTTTTACTTACGTCGTTTATTAAATAATGTACCTAAATTTTGATTGCCAAAATACAAATAATTTTAAATATCACCTTTTTTGTCTAAGCATTAATAGTAGAAGAGAGATAACATTCACAACAATAAACTTTCAGTACCATTCCGCACCAAAATGCAATAAATTTCAATCACACGATATTTATCATTTTGTTCTTATTTGTTGAGTTCTCAGGTCATGCCTCAATTAGAAGAAGTGTATTTTAACAGAGATGACATTGCAATGATATGTGATGGCCAGTTTGCGACAGATTTCTTTGGCCATATAAAAGTTCTTGGGATTTCTAACTACCTCAATGAAACAACGGTTTTTCCGTTTTCTTTCCTCCAAAGATTTTATAATCTAGAAATGCTTGAGGTGGGTGCATGCCATTTTAAAGAGCTGTCTCCTTCTGATTGTTCTACTGGTGTGGAGAAAGATACGGTTTGGAGGCTCCCAAAAATTAAGAATTTATTTTTGAACGGGGTTTATAAGATAACACATTTATGGAAGCAAGACTCATTACTTGACCAAATTTGTGCAAGTCTTGAAACTCTTCAAGTGTGTTATTGCGGCAGTTTGATTAATTTAACATCGGCTTCCTCATTTTTTCAAAATCTTACAACTTTGGATGTGTGGCATTGCAATCGGATGACAGAGCTTATTGCTTCCTCGAAAGCCCAAAGTTTGGTGTGTCTTGTCACAATGAAGATAAGAGAATGTGAGATGATGACCAAAATAGTTGCAAGTGAGGGAGATGAAGCAACATATGAGATTAATTTCAGGGAGTTGAAATACGTGGAACTTCATTGTTTAAAAAGCCTCAGAAGCTTTTGTTCAGGGAAATGCAGTTTCAAGTTCCCATCACTGGAACGAGTAAATGTGAGTCAATGTCCTAGATTGAAGAGCTTTTCTAAGGGGGCATTATGCACACCGAAACTACAAAGAATTTATTACCTAAAGGACACAGATTATGAAGGTCGTTGGGCGGGTGACCTTAATGCCACTATTGAGGAATTATACGAGGAAAAGGTATGTTATGTCATTCGTATTTTTACACTGAAGCAATTTAAATTACGGACCTCTTATTAATTTACTTTTCTTGTGTTTCTTGTCGAAAGCAAAAAAATATTGATTTCGTTTCATGAATGAAGAAAGAAAAAAACGAAAATTAACCTTGAATAGTTAATTAGAATAATTTAATAACTTCACTTGAAGGAAACAAAACGCAAGACCATTATATTTTCATTCACTTCTTTTAGTATAAGATCAAAAAAAAAAAGATTTAACTTATGGATAATAATATCACTTTGAAAAATTAAACATCAACTAAAGGAGAAAAAAAAAGGTTCCATTTATGTATTTTGTTATTTATTGAAGGTCTTTTTTTTTTTACTAAACATTAAGTGTTGTATTTTTGTAAACATTAAAAATATTTTTGATGATATATCGAGCAAGAAAGCTATTGAAAATATGCTAAAGCATTTTTAATTACTGTAGATTTTTGTTTTTGCAATTTAATTTATGCCATTTTTTGACTTTAATTTAGATTTTAATGTTTCTGTAATCCTTTTGCAAAAATTTATTTGAATTTATAAGAAAAAACAAAAGCCATTTCGCTTAATTTAATTTCTTATTTTGAATTTGTATTGTGTTTGTTAGGTTGGATACTATGGTCTAAAGCAACTGAAGTTCTCAGAGTTTCCTGAGTTAATGGACATATGGAATAGAAATCCTCAAGAAATGTTGGACTTTACAAACCTTGAATTTCTAGAGGTTTGTGATTCCAACAACTTAAAATGCATTTTTAGCATCTCAATGGCCTTCAGCCTCGGGCGACTCCAACAGATGGTAATTAAAAGATGCTACAAAATGGAACAAGTGATCAAGGAAGAGGAGGAAGCAACAACAGATGATAATATCATCATTATATTTCCTCTTCTAAAATCCATTTTTATCGAGTCTTGTCTCGATATGACAAGTTTTTATTCGGGAAGTCAAACTCTTCAGTGTCCATCTTTGGAAGAAATTAAGGTAGCTTCCTGCCCAAACATAACTAACTTTGTTTCTGCATTGTCAAGAGATAAAGACAAAGAAGAAATAATCGGTGATGGAACTGAAAGAAACAAGGATGACCTTGATACCCCTACTGCATTTTTCTGCAACAAGGTTAGGTTTTTTTTTTATGAATTTTAATTTTTACCTTTAATTTTCCTTCTAGTTTCATGATGCGTCTGTGGTTTGCTCTAAACTCTAGTTGTGCATGTCTCTCAACTGTAACCATAGCTAGTACAACATCGATTAAGTAATTTATGCAGCTGCTCATTATAATTATATATTTTATTAAATTATTACTACTAATTTCTTATTTTAATAAATCTACAACGTGAACCATATTCTATTATTTGAATTGTTTAAATATTTTTTTCTTAACATTTGATTTCAAATAGAGATTAAGAAAAAAATTTTTAATTTAATACATCTTATTTTAAATTTTCGTTAATTCAAATGTGATTTAAATAACGGACGAAGAAAACAAATTGAATTTATTGTATTTTACTTTTAATTTTAATTTCTTTTACAATAAAATAAATTTCGGGATGTCAACATGAAAGATGAGTATATATGTTTTCTCTACATGTTCGGTATTTCTTTTATCTATTTATTTTCCTTCTCACTTGCTGTTGGAATTAGCTCTTACAATCATTGTTCACATTGGAATGAATTAATTATGTAGGTTGCTTTACCCAACTTGGAGAAATTGACCATCTTCCATTTGAGAAATGTGAAGAGGATATGGTGTAACCAACTTCTTGGAGAATCCTTTTGCAAGCTAAAAGAGTTGAACGTTGCGCATTGTGATGAGTTGTTGAATGTTCTCTCGTCTTTCTTACTGGGTGTATTTCAGAGATTGGAAATGCTAACAGTAACTGATTGTGGTTCTTTGGAAGAAGTGTTCGATATTCGCCACGGATTAGAGACCAAAGAAGCAAGTGGTGTGGCCATACAATTAAGGCAACTGTATATCTATCGTTTGCCGAAGCTGAAGCATGTTTGGAATCAGGATCCCTGTAGAAAATTTTGTTTTCAAAACCTACAAGTGGTAAACGTTTTGGAATGTTGGAGTCTGAAAAGTCTGTTTCCATTTTCAATAGGCAAAGGTCTTCTGAATCTTGAAAGCCTTACAGTTGACAGCTGTGGGGTGGAGGAGATTGTGTCAAAGAATATTGAAGAATTACAACAGGAAATTCAATTTGAATCTAATCACTTATCTTTCCTTACGATTTGGAATCTACCGAACCTCAAATGCTTTTACCCAGGAGTGCATACCACTGCATGGCCCGTATTAAAAAAGTTGAAGAGAAGTGGGTCTGAGATGATTAAGATATTTGGGCAAGGAGAGTCTCAAATCCAACAATCACTTTTTCTCATTGAAAAGGTATGAGCTATCTGTTTTCCTTTTATGATGTCCATACCTTTTACTTACGTCGTTTATTAAATAATGTACCTAAATTTTGATTGCCAAAATACAAATAATTTTAAATATCACCTTTTTTGTCTAAGCATTAATAGTAGAAGAGAGATAACATTCACAACAATAAACTTTCAGTACCATTCCGCACCAAAATGTAATAAATTCAATCACACGATATTTATCATTTTGTTCTTATTTGTTGAGTTCTCAGGTCATGCCTCAATTAGAAGAAGTGTATTTCAACAGAGATGACATTGCAATGATATGTGATAGCCAGTTTGCAACAGATTTCTTTGGCCATATAAAAGTTCTTGGGATTTCTAACTACCTCAATGAAACAGCGGTTTTTCCGTTTTCTTTCCTCCAAAGATTTTATAATCTGGAAATGCTTGAGGTGGGTGCATGCCATTTTAAAGAGCTGTCTCCTTCTGAATGTTCTACTGGTGTGGAGAAAGATACGGTTTGGAGGCTCCCAAAAATTAAGAAGTTATTTTTGAACGGGGTTTATAAGATAACATATTTATGGAAGCAAGACTCATTACTTGACCAAATTTGTGCAAGTCTTGAAACTCTTCAAGTGTGTTATTGCGGCAGTTTGATTAATTTAACATCGACTTCCTCATTTTTTCAAAATCTTACAACTTTGGATGTGTGGCATTGCAATCGGATGACAGAGCTTATTGCTTCCTCGAAAGCCCAAAGTTTGGTGTGTCTTGTCACAATGATGATAAGAGAATGTGAGATGATGACAAAAATAGTTGCAAGTGAGGGAGATGAAGCAACATATGAGATTATTTTCAGGGAGTTGAAATACGTGGAACTTCATTGTTTAAAAAGCCTCAGAAGCTTTGGTTCAGGGAAATGCAGTTTCAAGTTCCCATCACTGGAACAAGTAAATGTGAGTCAATGTCCTAGATTGAAGAGCTTTTCTAAGGGGGCATTATGCACACCGAAACTACAAAGAATTTATTACCTAAAGGAGACAGATTATGAAGGTCGTTGGGCGGGTGACCTTAATGCCACTATTGAGGAATTATACGAGGAAAAGGTATGTTATGTCATTCGTATTTTTACACTGAAGCAATTTAAATTACGGACCTCTTATTAATTTACTTTTCTTGTGTTTCTTGTCGAAAGCAAAAAAATATTGATTTCGTTTCATGAATGAAGAAAGAAAAAAACGAAAATTAACCTTGAATAGTTAATTAGAATAATTTAATAACTTCACTTAAAGGAAACAAAACGCAAGACCATTATATTTTCATTCACTTATTTTAGTATAAGATCAAAAAAAAAGATTTAACTTATGGATAATAATATCACTTTGAAAAATTAAACATCAACTAAAGGAGAAAAAAAAAGGTTCCATTTATGTATTTTGTTATTTATTGAAGGTCTTTTTTTTTTTACTAAACATTAAGTGTTGTATTTTTGTAAACATTAAAAATATTTTTGATGATATATCGAGCAAGAAAGCTATTGAAAATATGCTAAAGCATTTTTAATTACTGTAGATTTTTATTTTTACAATTTAATTTATGTCATTTTTTGACTTTAATTTAGATTTTTATGTTTCTGTAATCCTTTTGCAAAAATTTATTTGAATTTATAAGCAAAAACAAAAGCCATTTCGCTTAATTTAATTTCTTATTTTGAATTTATATTGTGTTTGTTAGGTTGGATACTATGGTCTAAAGCAACTGAAGTTCTCAGTGTTTCCTGAGTTAATGGACATATGGAATAGAAATCCTCAAGAAATGTTGGACTTTACAAACCTTGAATTTCTAGAGGTTTGTGATTCCAACAATTTAAAATGCATTTTTAGCATCTCAATGGCCTTCAGCCTCGGGCGACTCCAACAGATGGTAATTAAAAGATGCTACAAAATGGAACAAGTGATCAAGGAAGAGGAGGGAGCAACAACAGATGATAATATCATCATTATATTTCCTCTTCTAAAATCCATTTTTATCGAGTCTTGTCTCGACATGACAAGTTTTTATTCGGGAAGTCAAACTCTTCAGTGTCCATCTTTGGAAGAAATTAAGGTAGTTTCCTGCCTAAACATAACTAACTTCGTTTCTGCATTGTCAAGAGATAAAGACAAAGAAGAAATAATCGGTGATGGAACTGAAAGAAACAAGGATGACCTTGATACCCCTACTGCATTTTTCTGCAACAAGGTTAGGTTTTTTTTTATGAATTTTAATTTTTACATTTAATTTTCCTTCTAGTTTCATGATGCGTCTGTGGTTTGCTCTAAACTTTAGTTGTGCATGTCTCTCAATTGTAACCATAGCTAGTACAACATCGATTAAGTAATTTATGCAGCTGCGCATTATAATTATATATTTTATTAAATTATTACTACTAATTTCTTATTTTAATAAATCTACAACGTGAACCATATTCTATTATTTGAATTGTTTAAATATTTTTTTGTTAACATTTGATTTGAAATAGAGATTAAGAAGAAAATTTTTAATTTAATACATCTTATTTTAAATTTTCGTTAATTCAAATGTGATTTAAATAACGGACGAAGAAAACAAATTAAATTTATTGTATTTTACTTTTAATTTTAATTTCTTTTACAATAAAATAAATTTCGGGATGTTAACAGGAAAGATGAGTACATATGTTTTCTCTACATGTTCGGTATTTCTTTTATCTATTTATTTTCCTTCTCACTTGCTGTTTGAATTAGCTCTTACAATCATTGTTCACATTGGAATGAATTAATTATGTAGGTTGCTTTACCCAACTTGGAGAAATTGACCATCTTCCATTTGAGAAATGTGAAGAGGATATGGTGTAACCAACTTCTTGGAGAATCCTTTTGCAAGCTAAAAGAGTTGAACGTTGCGCATTGTGATGAGTTGTTGAATGTTCTCTCGTCTTTCTTACTGGGTGTATTTCAGAGATTGGAAATGCTAACAGTAACTGATTGTGGTTCTTTGGAAGAAGTGTTCGATATTCGCCACGGATTAGAGACCAAAGAAGCAAGTGGTGTGGCCATACAATTAAGGCAACTATATATCTATCGTTTGCCGAAGCTGAAGCATGTTTGGAATCAGGATCCCTGTAGAAAATTTTGTTTTCAAAACCTACAAGTGGTAAACGTTTTGGAATGTTGGAGTCTGAAAAGTCTGTTTCCATTTTCAATAGGCAAAGGTCTTCTGAATCTTGAAAGCCTTACAGTTGGCAGCTGTGGGGTGGAGGAGATTGTGTCAAAGAATATTGAAGAATTACAACAGGAAATTCAATTTGAATTTAATCACTTATCATTCCTTACGATTTGGAATCTGCCGAACCTCAAATGCTTTTACCTAGGAGTGCACACCACTGCATGGCCCGTATTAAAAAAGTTGAAGAGAAGTGGGTCTGAGATGATTAAGATATTTGGGCAAGGAGAGTCTCAAATCCAACAATCACTTTTTCTCATTGAAAAGGTACGAGCTATCTGTTTTCCTTTGATGATGTCCATACCTTTTACTTACGTCGTTTATTAAATAATGTACCTAAATTTTGATTGCCAAAATACAAATAATTTTAAATATCACCTTTTTTGTCTAAGCATTAATAGTAGAAGAGAGATAACATTCACAACAATAAACTTTCAGTACCATTCCGCACCAAAATGCAATAAATTCAATCACACGATATTTATCATTTTGTTCTTATTTGTTGAGTTCTCAGGTCATGCCTCAATTAGAAGAAGTGTATTTTAATAGAGATGACATTGCAATGATATGTGATGGCCAGTTTGCGACAGATTTCTTTGGCCATATAAAAGTTCTTGGGATTTCTAACTACCTCATTGAAACAGCGGTTTTTCCGTTTTCTTTCCTCCAAAGATTTTATAATCTGGAAATGCTTGAGGTGGGTGCATGCCATTTTAAAGAGCTGTCTCCTTCTGAATGTTCTACTGGTGTGGAGAAAGATACGGTTTGGAGGCTCCCAAAAATTAAGAAGTTATTTTTGAACAGGGTTTATAAATAACACATTTATGGAAGCAAGACTCATTACTTGACCAAATTTGTGCAAGTCTTGAAACTCTTCAAGTGTGTTATTGCGGCAGTTTGATTAATTTAACATCGACTTCCTCATTTTTTCAAAATCTTACAACTTTGGATGTGTGGCATTGCAATCGGATGACAGAGCTTATTGCTTCCTCGAAAGCCCAAAGTTTGGTGTGTCTTGTCACAATGAAGATAAGAGAATGTGAGATGATGACAAAAATAGTTGCAAGTGAGGGAGATGAAGCAACATATGAGATTATTTTCAGGGAGTTGAAATACGTGGAACTTCATTGTTTAAAAAGCCTCAGAAGCTTTGGTTCAGGGAAATGCAGTTTCAAGTTCCCATCACTGGAACAAGTAAATGTGAGTCAATGTCCTATATTGAAGAGCTTTTGTAAGGGGGCATTATGCACACCGAAACTACAAAGAATTTATTACCTAAAGGAGACAAATTATGAAGGTCGTTGGGCGGGTGACCTTAATGCCACTATTGAGGAATTATACGAGGAAAAGGTATGTTTTTTCATTCGTATTTTTACACTGAAGCAATTTAAATTACGGACCTCTTATTAATTTACTTTTCTTGTGTTTCTTGTCGAAAGCAAAAAAATATTGATTTCGTTTCATGAATGAAGAAAGAAAAAAATGAAAATTAACCTTGAATAGTTAATTAGAATAATTTAATAACTTCACTTAAAGGAAACAAAACGCAAGACCATTATATTTTCATTCACTTATTTTAGTATAAGATCAAAAAAAAAAGATTTAACTTATGGATAATAATATCACTTTGAAAAATTAAACATCAACTAAAGGAGAAAAAAAGAGGTTCCATTTATGTATTTTGTTATTTATTGAAGGTCTTTTTTTTTTTACTAAACATTAAGTGTTGTTTTTTTGTAAACTTTTAAAATATTTTTGATGATATATCGAGCAAGAAAGCTATTGAAAATATCGTAAAGCATTTTTAATTTTATTTGAGTTTATGTCATTTTTAGACTTTAGTTTAGATTTTTATGTTTCTGTAATCCTTTTGCAAAAATTTATTTGAATTTATAAGAAAAATCAAAAGCCATTTAGCTTAGTTAAATTTCTTATTTTCAATTTGTATTGTGTTTGTTAGGTTGGATACTATGGTCTAAAGCAATTGAAGTTCTCAGAGTTTCCTGAGTTAATCGACATATGGAATAGAAATCCTCAAGAAATGTTGGACTTTAAAAACCTTGAATTTCTAGATGTTTGTGATTCCAACAACTTAAAATGCATTTTTAGCATCTCAATGGCCTTCAGCCTCGGGCGACTCCAACAGATGGTAATTAAAAGATGCTACAAAATGGAACAAGTGATCATGGAAGAAGAGGGTTCAATAGTTGAGGAAGCAACAACAGATGAAAAAATCATTATATTCCCTCTGCTAAAATCCATCTTTATTGAGTCTTGCCCAGATTTGACAAGCTTTTATTTGGGAAGTCAAACTCTTCAGTGTCCATCTTTGGATGAAATTAAGGTAGCTTCCTGCCCAAACATAACTACCTCTGTTTCTGCATTGTCAAGAGATAAAGACAAAGAATCAATACTTGGTGATGGAACTAAAAGAAACAAGGATGATTTCGATACCCCTCTCGCATTTTTCTCAAACAAGGTTAGTTTTTTTTTTAATTTAATAAATTTGCAACATAAACCATCTTATGTTATTTTGATTGTTTTAATTAAAAGTAATACTATTCGCAAGTTAATTACTTTAGAAAAAGAACTATTCAATTAATGATGAACTTTATAATATGCTTCTTGAACTGAGTCCATAAGTTGAAAAACAAAAATCCAACAATCAAAGTTCATTTTACTGGTAGTTTTGTTATATTTGCCTTTTTTTTTTTTGAAAATTTGCTATAAAGGAAAAGTAAAATTACATAAAAAGCAGTTCTATAATTTATTTAAAATGGACAAATAGTTAAAGTGTGTAACACTAGTTTAAATATTTGTCAATACAAAAGCAAAATTATATATTTAATTTGTCATCTAAAAAGATTATATACTTTTTGTTTTTTTCTTTTGACCAAAATATAATTTTTGTTTAATCACTCAAAAGTTTTATTTGATTTTATAAATCCCAAGGGTAGCTGCTTTTCTTTTTTTTATGGAAAGTAAAAAATAAATAATAAAAACATTAAAATGTTCAAATGTAAGAAATTATAATTAAATAAACTTCTAAATTTATTTAACTAAGAATTATAATTAAACAACAAACACCTTCTAGATGTGATAATATTTTGATTTTTATCGTCAATGTTTCGTTATCGATGTGAGACAATGAATCATCAAACTCAAAACATTATATTTTAATTAAATAACGTGTTAATCATCAACTTTTCAAAGTTTAATATAATTTTAACTTTTTACTCTATATTAAAATATCCTGAAATAATATTCAAGTAAGCTATCAAATTTTATAAAATATGAAAATAAATTTTGTCATTCACTGTCAGGGGCGTAGCCAGAAACAAAATTTAGTGGGATCACATATGTGTGTTAATCCATATTATATAAATATTTTTATATTGTATTAAAAATAGTTTTTTGACTCCACATACGGGGTTAGGACGAGACACATGTCTTTTAAAAATATTAAAAATAAAATAATACATGTGTTATCATCCTAACTTCACTTGTAAAGTCAAAAATCTTTACTGTTAATTTGATCCTTTTAATTAAAACTAATAATAGTCGCAAGTTAATTACTTTAGTAAAATAAGTATTCAATTAATGATTAACTTTATAATATGCTTCTTGAATTGAGTATCTCATAAGTAGGAAAAAAAATCCAACAATCAAAGTTCATTTTATTGGTACTTTTTGTTATATTTGCTTTTTTTTTTCAAGATTGCTATAAAACAAAGTAAAATTACATGAAACGCGGTATTAGAATTTATTTAAATTGGACAAATAGTTACAGTGTAACACTATTATAACATAATTAGTCAATACAAAAGCAAAAGTATATATTTAATTTGTTATCTAAAAAGATCATATATTTTTTGTTTAATCACTCAGTAGTTTTATTTGATTTTATCACTAGTTTCTTTTTTTTTTTGGCTTTGGAAAGCAAAATATAAATAATTAAAAAAAACTAAAATGTTCAAATGTAAGAAATTATAATTAAATTAACTTCTGAATTTATTCAACTAAGAATTATAATTAAACAACAAACACCTTCTAGATGTGATAATATTTTGATTTTCATTGTCAATGTTTCATTATGGACGTTAATCAATGAATCGTCAAACTCAAAATATTAATTTTTAATTAAATAACGAGTTAATCATTAGCCTTTCAAATTTTAATATAATTTTATGATTTTTTTTATCTCTATTCAAATATCTTGAAATAATATTCAAATAACTCATCAAATTCTATAAAATATGAAAATAAATTTTGGTCTTTTATTGTATGAAATTAAAAACATAAACTTTTATGTTTTCGTATTTTATTTTATAAGAAGTCCTCAATTTTCAACTATGAACTTTTACATTAAACATTGAAAATACGCCCAGATATTATACTTTACAAATGAACAAAAGGTTCATAACCTAAAATCCTAACTTCCTGCAATAAAAAATCGAAGGCTTATTTACATTTTTTTAATTTGAGAGCTTATTTGAATATTATGCAAAGATATTTCAATATAAATAATAATAATAATAATAATTTATTGTATTAATTTTTTTATTCATAGGAAGCATAAAGAAGAAATGGAGAAATCAAACCTTAAACCTAACCTGTTTTAAAAATAGAACAACTACTAGATCAAATGTTTGTTGTTAATTTGTTATATTAAATATTACAAACGTTGATGACAAACTCATTGTGATGCTATGTTGACAATGAAACATTAACAATGAAGATTAAAATATGAATAAAAATAAAATAAAAAATGGTGGTAAAAGAATGTGATTTTTCAAATGTTTGATGACCAAAATAAAACTTCTGAAAAATTAAGTGACCAAACTTGTAATTTACCTATTTTTAATTTTTAAAATTTACTTTTAAGAAATTTTAATGCAATGTGATTAAAATAAAAATTGTGGAAACTTTAATAACGTGCGGTTTACCTTTCCTTATTATATATATCTTCATCATATGTTCTTTGTGGATGTAACCATTGCAAAATTCAAAGCAGGCTGTAGTTGCATTTTCAACTCTATATTTACTTCTCACCATTTAACTTAGCAACAACTCTTTGATCTGTCCAAAGTAAGGAGTTTTTTCTGTGAGTGGGGTTCTTTAAAATCTCTTTTTCCCTAACTAGAGTTGTTTTAAACTTGAATCCTTAAATGGGGTAAATGTTTGATTTTTTAAGAAAATATTTATTTTTATCTTTTAATTGTTTCAGATCTCTTTCACCATTTCCTTCTCTTCTAACCCATTGTTTCTCTTACTGCTTTAAAACCATCGATTGTTTCTCTCATCAAAAATTGTTGCTTTGATATTTTTTCGGTAAATTTTCATTCCAAGAATTAGGAAAGTCGGGGAGCATCTGTTACCAAACCACCCATTTGGATCACCATTGTCGGGATATTGACTTGACATAATAAATTTTCATGAAAAGAAACTAATATGAAAGAAAAAACTGAGTGTGTTTCTTTTAATAAAGTTATCTGGCTTGCTAATTTTTAAGTCAATCAATAGTTGTGTTCTATAAGGGGTTCCTTCCGCCAGCAATGGACATGTTAATTGGTTATTGGAATAAGAGAAACACTTAAAATATATACTATTTTTTTAGTTTTATTTGTATTATAAAACATTAGTTGAGATCTGTTTCATTTGTTGGTGTTCAAAGAAAGTTGGGGCGGATAGGAGGAACTTTGGATGTTGAAAAATCTGACCATCGGTTTTGTTTTTGATGTTTTAAAAACCTACTATGCTCTTAAGGAAATTTTATCAGGGATATTTTTAAAAATAGAAAATAAAAAAAATTGACACAACAGTGAATAGGTTTAAAAGTACCTCATTCAAGGCAATAAGTATAAAAGAACTACTATTAAGTAATAAAATTTTTAAAAAATCCCTACAGTTGGAAAGAACTCCAAAGTAACTATTAGTTGTTGCATGTTAAGTAGCATAGTAGTTATATAAGGTTGTCATATTCTATTGGTAGTTTTTTGTGCAGATAAATTAGATCTGCCAATTTGATGTAGCTGTGTGTTATTAATAAAATCTTAGCCAAGAAAGTTACTCAACTCTTGAAATCTACTTTTTCACATACATGATCTCAGCAAGGTTATTATTATTATTATTATTATTATTATTAATAATGCGATCTTATTCTGAATTGGTAGGTGGTGTTTCCTATGTTAAAGAAATTGCACATATATGACTTGGAGAACTTGAAAAAAATATGGCATGGCCAAGTTGCCGCAGATTCTTTTTTTTACTTAGAAGATCTTTCGGTGGAAAGATGCCACAAATTATTGCATATATTTCCATTCAATATGTCTGAAAAACTACACAAGCTAAAAGATCTGGAAATAATTGAGTGTGATTCGATAGAAGAAGTATTTGAACCTCAGAGAATGAATGTCGAGGAATCGTATGTTGTGGCAACCACTCAATCTAATGTGGTACAAGTAGAAACGACTGCTAAATTTGTATTTCCTCAAGTGACATATTTGAAGCTGTCTATGTTACCCAATTTGAAGAGCTTCTACCACAAGATACATGCTACAGAGTGGCCATCATTGAAGAAAATGTTGGTGTTTGGATGTGACAAAGTGGAGATATTCGCTTCAGAATATCAGAGCTTTCAAAACACAATTAGACAGAGCCAACTTGAGATCCAGGTTCAACCGCCCCTGTTTTTGGTCGATAAGGTATGATTGTGTTTGATTTTTTTCTGTATGGCAAAGGTAGCTAGAGTTGACAGACAATAAAGAGAGATAAAACACAAATATCCATTTTCCATGCTCTTAAATATTTCAGAGGCCAATTCTACTCAAAGTTATAACAATTACCAAAGAAGAAAACCAAGGAAAGTTTAAAAACAAAAGGGAAAACCAGAACGCTTTATTAGTAGAAATGTGATGTAGGTGTCGTGAAGGTATGAGTTTCTAGCAGGTTTATATAATGTTAATGCATTTGAGCGTCCTTTATGCAGGACATCCTTTTTGCCTTTGTTTAATGTTTAACACGTTAATCAATTTTTCAGGCTGCGTTCCCCTGCTTAGAAAAATTGAAATTGGAACGGAATAACATCATGAAAGTGATATGGCATGGGCGATTTCTTGGGGAGTTTTTCTGCAGCCTGAAAGTTCTTAAGCTTATAGGCTGTCCTTGTCAATCAGCTGCTCTCTTGAACCGCTTCATCCAGTCATTACCAAATCTTGAGAAGCTTGTTGTGAGTGATGCTTCATTCAATTATATAGTCCAGTGGGCAGGAGTTGGTGGTGAAGAAAATCATGCACTGGCACTCGCTTGTTTAAGTGAATTGAGGTTGTCTAACCTTCCTGAGCTGACAGATATTTGGGATGAAGAATTTAAACCTGGGCAAGCTTGCTACAATCTAAGAATCCTTGAAGTACAGGATTGTGGTAAACTAAAGAATTTAGTGCCATCATCGGCATCTTTCCAGAATCTAACGATGTTGGAGATATCAAATTGTGATGGATTGATAAATTTATTGACACACTCAACGGCTAAAAGCCTGGTGCAGCTCACAACAATGAGGATCATTGGTTGCAAAATGATAGAGGAAATCATTGCATGCACAAGTGATGAAGTGAAAGATGGCATCATTTTCACCCAATTGAAGTATTTGGAACTTAGTTGTCTGCCAAATCTACAAAACTTCTGCTTGGGGAATTATGCTATTGACTTCCCTTCCTTGGAAGATGTAGTTGTGGAACAGTGCCCAAAGATGATGGTTTTCTCTGGAGGGGACTTGAGGACACCAAAGTTGCAGGGAGTGAAATGTACTGAAGGTGATGACAAAGGGCACTGGGAGGGCAACCTTAATGCCACCATAAAACAATACTTCATACTCGCTAGATTTTCCAACATTTTTCAAGAAGAGCTAAGTGTGCAAAGATAAAGGATGATTCGATCTCGTTATGATGTTCTCTCAGTCGGATGAACTAACTATTCTAGAGCTAATTTCTTTTCAACTTCAAGTATTTGGTTGAGGGTTTTTTTTTTTTTTGAAATACGTATTTGGTTGAGTGTTATTTTAGAAAAAATGAAATTATTGTATTGACTTTGTTGATTGTGCTATTTTGCGTTCAAACCTTGCTAAGAAATAATGCAGAATCTAGTGATCGGATTGCCTTCCCCATCTTAGAGTCATTATTTCTCCGTTCTTTGACAAGCTTGAAGATGATATGTGGTGAAGTTGATGCAGGATCCTTCGCGGAACTAAGAATCATAAAATTGTTTTGGCCATAATGCATGATAGATATATTTATTTAATTCTAAAATTGTTCTCTACATTTTATTTTCTAGTTGCTGTCCAAAAAGGATTCAAAGAAGAAAGATCGTGACCCAACAAAAGCAGATGGACACTACAAAGTCAAAATAAAAAGCAGATTGAATATCACAAACAAGAATGTTATACTCAAGTGTTTGACGAACTCATTTCTATGTATCCCTCCATTTCCAATTAAATCTCCTATTAATTTCACTTCACAGGTAAATCAATAAAAGTGTTTTAATTTTAGAATCTTTTATATTTATCAAAAATAAATTATAATTTTCAATGTCAAGAACGACAAAAAAAAACTTATCAAATTGTTACGAAACATAGAAGAATAAAAATTTACGAGTAAGATTTGGGTCATCTTGAGTTTGGTTTATTGTAGATTTGAGTCATCAAACAGCAAACTTAATCCATTAGATTCAAGTCATTATTTTGTCAAATTATTGATTTTTAAAATCAAATCAATTTAACTACAAATTATTTCAAATTAATCTTTTGAATTCAGATTATTTTAGGTTAGAGCTAATATATGCTCAAATCATTTTAGATTTTGATTTGGCAGATTCAAATCGTTGATATTTCCTAATAAATTTAATTGAATGGGTTATAAATAAATTTCTTAAATTTGGATCAGTTTTGCAAACTTTATTTATAGGTGATAAGAACAGTATATATGTGCCGGGTTTTGGAGCGTTGCACGAAATAAAACTTAGGTTCAAGTCATTATTTTGTCCAAATTATTGATTTTTAAAATCAAATCAATTTAATTACAAATTACTTCAAATTAATCTTTTGAGTTCTGATTATTTTAGGTTAGAGTTACAATAGGCTCAATTCATTTTGGATTTTGATTTGGCAGATTCAAATTGTTGATATTTTCTAATTAATCTAATTGAATTGGTTTCAGATTGGAACATTTTTTAAATTTGGATCAGTTTTGCAAACTTTATATATATATATATATATATATATATATATATATATATATATATATATATATATATATATATATATGCGCCCGGTTTTGGAACGTAAAGCAAAATAAAGGGTTAATAAACAACTTGAAAATTTGGCCTAAAAAAACAATTTGAAAAGGTAAGATCCAGTTAAATTTAGAAACATTTTGTTCACAACTTAATTGTTTTTCGCAGTCAAATTTTTCTAATGTTATGATAAAAATGCTGATATAAAACTCAACTTTTTTTTCACTCTCTCTACTTCTCAACTGTCTCTCTGAAATAAACCCAGCTTAACAAAAAATGGTGCCACCTCTGTCGCCGGCGTCGAGAAACTTTGAAAAATTGTCCAAAAACTATTCTTGAGTTTACCTTTCCGATTCTTGCATCACTTTTGTTACAAAACGCTTTTGTTTTCCTAGATCTAACAAGATATATGTGGTTTTACGAGTTGGATCCGGGAAAATAGGAGCATTTTTTGGAATTGGTGATGCAAGAACTGAAAAAAAAAAGCCTAAGAAGAGTTTCTAGACAAATTTTGAGTGTTTTTCTGTTAATCACCGGTCAACGAGCGGAGCTGGTGGCCAGAACTGTAGTCGATCATCGTTTTTTGAGTTTACTGGATTTTCCGATGTGTTACTTATTTTAGAGACAGAGTTGAGAGGTAGAGAAAGTGAAAATAAATTGGGTTTTATCTTAATAGAATTTCTCTTAAATTTAGTTGTTTATAACAAAACAGAAAATTGTGGTCATGGAAAAAAACATGCTAGGACTGGTCTTTCTTATTTTTTTTTTTTCCTCAAGTTTAACGTATAAGATTTTCATGTGTGAAAAAAGTTTGAAAAATCTGTAGAGAGAGAGAATGAGAGGTAGAGAGCGAAACCTTAACAGCAGGGATCATGGTTACTTTTCAGCAGATGGACAAAGGTCATTTGGTTGTAAACGAAAAGAAGATGGTTTCTGGAGGAATAAAAGAAGAGATGTCAGTGAATGGAGCAAGAAGCTTGTTACGGTTTTTGTAGGAAACATTAACCCAAATGGAAAAGAGGCGGAACTTCGAGATCTGTTAAGGCAATTCGGGAGGGTTGTCGATTTCTACATTCCTCTTTACTGGAAAGACAAAAGAAGGAGCAAGTTTGGCTTCTTCAGGTTCAAGGATTTAAGGGAAGCGCTGTCAGTCATAAGAGCCTTGGATGGTGTTGCTTGGAATGGTGGGAACCTCAGGGTGAATCTTGCAAAATACGATTGGCAAAGAAGAAACGAACATAGAAATAGTGGTAAAAGTAAAGGATTAATTCCAGAAGATAGAAGGAAGGTCGAAAACAATCTGATGAAGACAAATGGGGCCTTAACTTATGCAGAGGTTGTCAGTAAAAATGTTGCTGTAAACAACAGAAGTGAAGAAACGGCAAAAGCTGAAATGGCGAGAAATGCTGAAGAGAATATAGTCTCTACTGTTCAGAAAGAAGGTACTGCACCGTTGGATCCGATTTCAATTGATTGTGATGAGTTTGATTTGAAATGGTTGGAGAAATCAGCAGTGGCTTCTGTCAGAAATCCCAAATCTATCCATTTTCTTCATCAGCGCATTTTGCAAGGAGTTCTGGATTTTTCCATCACAATGATGGGAGGTAGCTGGGTGCTTCTGTCTTTTGAGTCAAAAGAAGATATGTATGGGATGCTGGAGGACGGGAAAGTCTGGCTAAGTGAATGGTGTCACTAGGCGAAACCTTGGTCTCCAGAACTCATCAGTGACGAGAAGTTTATATGGATTAAAGTTGAAAACCTTCCTTTGAATGCTTGGAACGAGGTAGTTTTCAAAAAGATTGGCGATTGGTGCGGAGAATTTATTACTACTGATGACAGTACAATGAGGAAGAAGCGACTGGATGCAGCTAGAGTCTTATCTCTGGTTAAAAAGAATTCTTCCATCCCAAGTGCAATTTCAATTTCCTTGAATGGTTTTCCTTATTTGATTAACTTATCTATTGAAGATGGGCCTGATTTTCTAGAAAATCGATACGTTAAAACGATCAACAAAGCCAGTCCGGTTAACTTAAGTTCTTCGGAGTCTTCATCTTCAGATAATTTATTTAATGATGATTGTCACACCAGGGTAGAAGATGATTCTCAAGCTAGTGAAGAAGACAAGGTAGAGGAAACGTTTGAAAGTCCTCGAGAATGCCCATGCAGACAAGTTATTAATGATCTGACGGTAGAAGTCGACCGCAGCAGCTTTTCCCAAAAGTCTTCCAGTTTTCAAGGTACGGAGGAAGTCGACATGCTTTTAAATAAAGTCGAAGACGCCACAACAATGGTAGGGGTCAAATCAATAGCTGATGATGTTTTATGGGCTGACGAAAAGGTCTAAGAATTCATCAGAAGTCAAGTTCTCAAGTGGATTCTATTATGAGGTCAAGTCCTAATTCAAGTCCAAAATGAAGCAATAGGAGAGTTCTTCCTGTTTCGAGCTCTGTGAATGATTTGGGTCTTTTTAAAGTCCACAAAATGACTTATGGGCTTGAATTGGGGATGGTAAATGAAAATGCGAAGGAAGAATTGATGTGTGTCAGGGCCCAAAATGAGACGGCAAGGTATGAATCAGAGTCAGATTGTGTACTGAGGAAGATTAAAACCAGGTCTGTAAACGAAAGAAATAGACGAAATTATGTGTCAATAGCTTCCAACAGAATTCTAGATGTGGATCTCAACCAAGATGATCTTAAGAAAGTCAAATTCAAGAGTAGAAAATCAAGAAAAATGGCAAAGCAAACTCAGAGAAGAGGCGGCAAGTGCTTTCTGTTTGATAAGGAAGAGGAAGTAACAGATGAAGACATCAAAAATAGAAAGAGAGTCATTAGAATGGAAGCTTTAAAAACCTTAGAAGTTGCACAGCTTATGGGACTTCAAGCCAAGGTGAGCGATGAAGAAGCAGTGGAGAGGCTGTTTGAACTTGAAAAGGAGGACTTAATGGCTGAGTAAAACGTCTTTAGGGTTCACTCTTTGGTGGGTTTTTTTCATAATCATGAAGATTATTTCATTCAGTGTTAGAGGATTGGGGTTTAAGGGTAAGAGAAACATTATCAGAAAGCTCTTAAACAAAGAAAGACGATGCATGGTGTTTCTCCAAGAAACAAAACTGACTAGAGTTACAAAAAGGCTTATTAAGCAGTTATGGAGCAACCAAAATCTCAAATTTGTTCATTCAGATGCAGTAGGTTCGACTGGTGGCTTGATTTGTATGTGGGTTGATGACAATTTCATGTTATCATCTGTTGCAGCTCAAGAAAGAGTTATTTGGCTGAAAGGAAAGTTTCCTAATCATTCTCCTGAGGTGAATCTGTTCAAAGTGTACGCGCTTAACAGGGTAAATGAAAGGAAAGATTTCTGGGATTCTCTTTCCGTTATGAAGAATGATGATAGAGAGTTGTGGTGTTTTGCTGGTGATTTCAATGCGGTTCTTGATGAAGAAGAAAGAATTGGTGTCTCATAAAATTTAAGATCTCAAAAGGACTTCCTGCCTTTTATAGAAAAGTTGGAATTAATGGATCTCCCTTTGATGGGTAGAAAATTCACGTGGCATTCAAGAAGTTCAATGAGCAGGTTAGATCGTTTTCTTCTCTCAGTCAATTGGAATAATTATTTTTCTTCTATAAATCAATGGGTTCTTGAGAGTACTATTTCTGATCATGTTGCCATCTGCTTGGGTATGGATATTTATGACTAGGGTCCTAGACCGTTCAAACTGTTTAACCACTGGTTAGTGAATAAAAAAGTTTAATGACTTGGTCGATAAAAACTAGAAATCTTACAAGGTGGAGGATTTTGTTAGGTTTAAAATTTTCCAAAAAATGAAGCTTCTTAGGAATGATATCAGAAAATGGAAGGGGTACTAGAAGGGAGGTGTTTTAGCGGAAATTGAAGCCTTGAATAAAGAAATTTTTGAGCTTGAGAAAAATCATGAAAGCACTCCTTCAGATGATGCATTGTTTGATCTAATATCTTTGAAGAAAAAGAAAATGTGGCGGCTGCAAGATATTGAGGAAAGTTGCTGGAAACAAAAATCTAGGATTAAATGGCTTTTGGAGGGGGACAAAAATACTAAGTTCTTCCATTGCATTGCCAACAGCAGATGGAGAAATAACTTTTTGGGTCATATTTCTCATAGAGGCAAGTATCTTCAAACACCAAAAGAAATTAGACAAGCTGTGGAAAGTCATTTCAAAGCTTAATTTGAAGTAAATCAAGAGCCTCTTTTTAACTTCAGTTTGTTGAATTTCAAGACTTTTTGATTTGCAATGGTTAGAACTAGAATCTCAATTTACAATGGAGGAGGTTTGGGAAGCTGTTAACAATTGTGATGGTGATAAATCACTAGGGCTAGATGGTTTTAATTTTGCATTCATTAAGAAGAAATGGGAGCTACTGAAAGTTGAGATCTTTGATTTTCTTCAAGAATTTTATATGAATTCTAAAATCCCCAAAGGTATTGGTCATTCCT
This sequence comes from Heritiera fomes, assembly GCA_032173925.1. Taxonomy (NCBI): domain Eukaryota; kingdom Viridiplantae; phylum Streptophyta; class Magnoliopsida; order Malvales; family Malvaceae; genus Heritiera; species Heritiera fomes. The sequence goes on along the minus strand of JAPDPM010000001.1, from coordinate 16,447,922 downwards.
TTGTTGCACTCATTGCGAAAAAACATTGTGCTGAATCATTGAATAATTTTAGACCAATCTCTCTTATTGGGAGTCTCTATAAAATTATGGCCAAGGTTCTTGCAAACAGAATTAAAAAAGTGATGAGCTCTATTACCAATATCTCTCAATCAGCTTTTGTGGAAGGAAGACAACTTCTTGATAGCAGTCTCATCGCTAATGAGGTGATCGATACAATGAAGAAATTGAAGATGGGTGACATTATTATTAAATTGGATTTCGAGAAAGCCTTTGACAAGGTGAATTGGAGTTTTCTGTTGGAAACTTTGAGATGTATGGGTTTTGGAGCAAAATGGATCTCTTGGATGTCTAGCTACCTCGCTTTTGCTTCTGTGTTAGTTAATGGCTCCCCAACAAATCCAATAAAGATGTGTAGAGGCCTTCAACAAGGGGATCCTCTATCCCATTTTCTCTTCATTGTGGTAGCTGAATGTTTAAGTTTGCTTTTAGAGAAAGTTGCTTCTCTGAGGCTATTGTCAGGTATTCATATTGGAAGTGGAAGTCTTCATATTTCACATCTCCAATTTGCTGACGATACTATTGTCTTTTGTCAAGCTGATGAGAGTCAAATTTTGAATACTAAAAGAGTCCTTAGAATCTTCTAGAGCTCATCCGAATTGAAGGTAAATTTTTCCAAGACTGCTATTTTTGGAATAAATGTAGAAAATAGTAGGATCATTAATTGGGCATCAAAGTTACATTGCAAAGTTGATCAGCTTCCTTGTAAATACCTGGGCCTTCCACTAGGTGCTAATCCAAGGTCGTCCTTTACGTGGCAGCCTGTTATTAATGCTTTCAGAAATAAGTTGAGCCTATGGAAAAGTAAGCTTTTATCCATGTCAGGTAGATTAACCCTTATCAAATCTACTTTGCAAACCTACCTATTTTTTATATGTCATTATTTAAAATGCCTACTAGTGTCAGCAATGAATTAGAAAAAATCCATAGGCAATTTCTGTTGGGTGACACTGATGACAAAAGAAAAATGAGAATGGTGAATTGGACGACAATCACTAGAAGTAAGAGAAATGGTGGTTGGGGTATTATTGATTTCAGAACATGCAATCAAGCGTTTCTTTTGAAATGGCCATGGAGATTCAGCAATGAAAACCAAGCGCTTTGGAAGAATTTAATTTGTGAAAAATACAAGCTCTCCTCTTCTGCTTTGTGACTTGATCCCTGTAGAAAACGTTCCCTCTCAAGAGTGTGGTGCGACATCTAAAATAATTGGAGTAAAAATGAGTTTTCTAACATTATTTTGTCTAACTTTTCTTTCTGTGCAGGTGATGGCACTAAGATTTGATTCCAGAGTGACAAATGGTGTTATGATTTAATTTTGAAAACTGCTTTTGCCAGAATTTATGCATTAGCAACCCAAAAAAAGGTTTAATTTTTTATTTTGGCAAATGGATTGGAAGCAGTTGGGAATGGGAAATTTTATTGAGAAGACAATTGTTTGATTGGGAGAAGGAAATTTGGGAGAATTTTATGCAACTCCTTAACTCAGTTGTCATCTCCCCTTTTATAACTAACCGCTTGGGTTGGGTTCACTTTACAAATGGGCTTTTTTCTTCAAAATCTTTTAGAGCAATAATTGAAAGCTCCAATAATCCTGAGTCTGGAGTTGAAAATTTCATTTGGAAAGGTTACCCCCACCTAAAGTGGAGCTCTTCTGCTGGAATGTTGTCCATGGATCGGTACCAGTTATTGATGTGTTGCATAAAAGAAGTTGCAAGATGGATATTTCTAACAAATGCTCCTTTTGTCACTATCTAGAAACAATTGACCACCTTTTTATTCATTGTGATTTCTCTTGGAAAGTTTGGAGTAACTTCATTCACGCATGGAACTTATCTTGGTCTTCTCCAAACGATATTAGGTCTTTGTTTCAAATTTGGAATGACTTTTATATTGCTAGCAGTAAAAAAGTGGTGTGGATGACTCTTTTTTATTCTATGATATGGTCTATTTGGTTAGCTCGAAATGAAAAAATCTTCAACAGCAAGGAGGTGTCTTCGGAGCAAATCTGCAAGATTATCTCTATCAGAACCTGTTGGTGGCTTCAAGCAAAATATCCAAGCCTTGACTTAGACAATCTGGATACTAATCTCAATGATGTCTCTATACCATTGCAGAAGAGAATTCTTCGACATGATGTCTCTTGGTCTCCTCCCCCTCAAGGGTCTTAGAAATTTAATGTTGATGGTTCTGTTGTTGGGAAACCAGGATCGGTGGGTATTGGTGGAGTGTTTTGTGATTCAAATGGCCATATAATTTTCATGTTCTCTAAAAGCATTGAGTTGCTGATTCTAATCTTGCTGAACTTCTAGCGTTGGTTGAAGCAATGTCAAGTATTGTAAACGCAGATTTTAACCATCTTCCCCCGATCATTATCGAAAGTGACTCCAAAGTGGTTTTAGGATGGCTTAAAAAAATTGAGGCCAGCCCTTGGAGATATAGTAACTTGATAAAAAAGCTGGTCAATTTGCTTTCAGGACTTAAAGATGTATCTTTCTCTCATGTTTTTAGAGAAGAAAATCAATTGGCTGATTTCCTGGCAAAATCTGGAGTCTACCGAAACTCCGATTTGGTTGCTTGGATGTAATCTCTTTTTCAATAAATAAACTTTCAATTTTCTAAAAAAAAAAAGATTTTCATGTGAAAGAATTTTACATATATGCATATGTTGTTTCCTTGTTTGGAGAACTTACAATTATCCGGATCGAAGTAGAAAACATCTGGTCAAACAACCAGCTTTTCCAACCATCTTCCTTCAACAATAACTTGACAAGCATAATCATTGAGAATTGTGAAAATTTAAAGCACCTATTATCATCTTCTACGGCTAGAAATCTAATGACTCTCAAATCCCTTGAGATAATCAACTATATCTGCAAGTGCTTGAGCGAGATAATTTGCACAGAGGATATAGAAGATCGAAGTAGAAAGCATATGGTCAAACAACCAGCTTTTCCAACCATCTTCTTTCAACAAGAACTTGACAAGCATAATCATTGAGAATTGTGAAAATTTAAAGCACCTATTATCATCTTCTATAGCTAGAAATCTAATGACTCTCAAATCCTTTGAGATAATCAACTGGGTCTGCAAGTGCTTGAGTGAGATAATTTGCACAGAGGATATAGAAGACAATGCTACAATTTCATTTCCTCAATTGAACTTTCTAAAGTTAAAAGATCTTCAACATTTCATTGGATTTTACTCAGAAATCAAATTGTAGAATTCCCATCCTCAAGTTACTGGAGATTGATAACTATCATAAATTGAAAGGATTCATGTACAAATCTGCAATCCAAAAACATTTTTCTGCATAAGCTTTCTTCAAGGAAAAGGTAGGTTATTGCTAAAGTTCTTTTTATTTATTTATTTATCTGCTTGTTTGCCTTTTGTCTTGATTTTGGCCTTGATTGAACGTACGAACTATAATATATAATCTTTGCGATCATTAATGGCATGAATTACACGGGTTTCATTTCCTAGTTTGGAGAAACTGACTATTTCTATGAACCAAAAAAAAAGAAACAGACTTTTTCTCGGCTAAGAAATATGAAGATGCCACAGCACAACGAACTCCGTGTAAATTCCTTTAGCAAGCTGGAAGAAATGACAGTAGAACACTGCAATGAGTTACTAACCATTTTTCCTTTTGGTATATTGGATACACTAGTTTTTAGTTGTGCGATGCACGAAATAATTTTAATTATTCAAATTTGTAAATATATAAAATAACATTATTTAATTTATATGTTTAACGTATATATAAGACAATTGTTATTCAATATGCTGTTAGCGAAATTAGTAAACTTCACAAATGATGTTAAAGTGATAACACATACCTTCGCTTTATTTATTTTTTATTTTTAATATTCATAAAAGGTATTTACCATTATCTTAGTGCCGTTTGTGGAATTTACATATTATATACATATGCATTCTTATATATATATATATATATATATATATATATATATATATATATATATACACACACAAAAGAATGATTATAACATATTTATATCTAAAAGTATAATAATTTGTGCAATACACGAATTAATTTTATCTATTAAATATATGTGTTAATATATATATTTGTAAATTTATATGTTTTATACATGAATTTTATTTATTTAGAAAACTAATAATTTTAAATATTTAAATAATATACATTATATTGATAACTTACTTTTATACTTTTAAATTTAGTTAATAAAATATTTTTTAAATAAATTAAAGTTAAAATTATTTATTTTATAATATAAATAAATATCAATTCATATTTTATTTATTTTTTTCAAAAAGATAATATTAAAATTATATATATTTTAAAAATTTTTGAATTAGACAGTATTTAAAATTACTTTAAGATAATTTTATTAAAAAGATTGAAAAGTCGTAGGAATTAGATAAATTTTAGGAAAGTGAAGAAATAAGAAAGTTTACCATTTATTGCTTGTTTTAATTTACATATAAGTTGATAGATGCTTACTTGCCATTCAAAGAAAATATTCAAGTAAACATTTATATAGACATCTTATGATATTTGCTATGAACCTTGTAATATATATATATATATATATATATATATATATATATTTATATTAGACGCCAATTCATAAGAACCAATTCATATAAAATTAGTTGGAGTTAATACTAATTGATAACAACATTGACCCTCATTAAGAATTAATTATTGATTAACCATAAGTGTCACAACTTGAAGGCCACGGCATACCATTAAAAATCACACTTATACTGTTTTCTCAAATTTACGAACTAATTTCTTTCCACTTTAAGATTTGTATTTGGTGTAAGTATCACTGCTAAACAATTTTTGTCTTTCTCAATTCGATTTAACTTAATGTTGCCATTTAAGTTGTTAACTCTTAGGGCAAATCAATTTACTTTCTTCATATTTTAATTCAAGACTAACTTAATAAAAGAAAAAGATCAAAAACCTCCCATTTATATATAATCAAATTTCCCTAGTTAATTAACTTGCAAAATATATACATATTTCCCACATCATGTCTCAACTCCACAATCCACAATTTATATCATCACACAACACACATTCCCAGAATCATCAATTAAACATACTCACATTTCATAAAGTTCATATTTATCATACCATAGTCATATCTTAGATCGCACTCGATAATCATACCAGTCTATATAAAATCTAGAGCAATCCTAAGTTATATCCCAAAATAATTTCAATGACATGTACTGTGCATCGCGTAATATCTATATATGATAATCAACATTATATACAAAATTTCATGGGTTTGTATATGATGCACTGATAGTGTATAGTTTTTATACACTGTCAATGCATCAGAGGTTGACACCTCATCAATTTGCAAAATAAAAAATATGCTAAGCCCTTAAAAGCAAATATAAATTAATTTTTTTAATTTGCTCATAAAAGCCTATTGATGAGGTGTCAACTTTTTGTGCATTGACAGTGTATAGAAACTATACACTGTCAGTGCATCATATATAAATCCAAATTTCATATACCTCAAAAGTAATAATGTAGCGTTCGGAGGACTTAAGCAAGTACTAATACTAGGTACAGTCCCTGAAGGCTCATATAGAACTTCAAGCTTGGACTCTAGCTCATATGATCTACGATTATGGTAGAAAGGGGTGAGCAAACCACGACTCAATAAGTTGTTTAAATAAATACATGTTAGACTCATGTCGATCTAAATGCAAATGCACAAATAATCAGTATTAAAGTGATGTGTATGCATGGTATTAAGTCATGATACCAATGATCCAATATGGACTTTAATCACACTTCGATAAATCGATCATTATGTACTTCGATAAATCAATCAGTATACATTTCGATAAATCAATCAGTATAAACTTAGATAAATCAATTGTAACATCCTATTTTCGATAAAAATATTCATTTAATTATTCTTATTTTCGGATTGGTTAAGCTGTTTGTCATGTCGATTCCTTATTTCATTTCACTCGATTAGGTACATAGAATATTTTATACTATTTTAGAAAATTTCTGAGAAAATTTCGGCAGCATATTTGCTGCGAATATCTTAACCTCCTGCACTTCAAACACAATTTATATACCAGCTGAAAACCACAATTTTCACATGATTCCAATGCAATTTAAATACCAAATAATTTCATATGATTAAGTCCACAAAAATATGGACATTCGATATATCCTTATGTAAAAGTGCAGGTCTCTAGACACATGTACAAAATTTCTTTCTTTTTAATTTACATCCCCTTAACCTTTACAACATAATAAGTACTGTACCAGACAAGTCAGAAATATATAGAAAATACAATATACCTTCACTGGATAAACAACTAGCCTTAAAGGAAATACTGTAGGGTCCAAAAATTGTGCTCCTCTCGTATGAGCGGAAGGTCACTGCAAATATTCTGTGATGAAATTTAAGGGATGAGTTTACGCTCAGTAAGGAGATATATATAGAAGTGTAATACTATGCTACTATATGCAATTTAAAAATCATATAATATACTTAATTTCGGTAATTCAACAGAAATAATTAATTCAATAAATAAATTGATAACGGTAAGTCGGTAAATCAGTAATTCATATCATTCGATAGAGATGGTCAACACCAAAGAGACTCATGCATAAATAGTTTCAGTAGTTGGTATAGGAATCAAGCGTACCCAAGTTGGGCCAGGAATCCATCCCTAAGCTGTTTCTATCGGTAACAATGGCCATTGCTTAATGATCCATAGTGTACATTGGGCATATGACAACTGGGGACTGCGGACTTGCCCAAATGTCTCACAGTCAATAACATGTAATTCGGTATCGGTAAATGCATGGTTATCATGGAGTAGCAATCTCAAAATTCAATTAAATTCAAATATCGGTAAAATCAATAACTAAAAATAATCATTTAATAAATGATTTTCAATCAATCCATAATAATAGAAGTAAATATTCTTTATAAAGGAAAATCACTAAAATCAAATATATGTTCTAAAATAATTAAAATAATCTTTAGAACATATTCCACTTGCCATAAACTTTAAATTTAAACATTTAAACATATTTAAGTAGTAACTTAAAGAAGGAATTTTTTCATAAATACGATGGGATCGAAATTAGGTAGATTTTGTGAAAATTCGATGGAATGACGATTAAGTCCATCCTAACCCCTTGCATAAAAATCCACCATATATAATTTCCAAATAAATCAATTTCCCATGCAAGCACAGTATTTTCCTAACAACCTCCATATATATATTCCTTACCTTATTTACTGTGCAATTTGTCAAAATCCAATAGCACCACTCTCGTATCCTTATTCCCTTGATCTTAAAGCTGCAAAAATAATATCGATTTATTTAAATTTAATATCTAAATCAACTATAGTCATGCTTGTTTACTTAAATAAAATTTCGATTTAAATTTCACTAATTGATAAGAAATTAATTATGGCAAATTTAGTGTCCATTTTCCTCAATCAATTTTCCTTTAATTTCCTTAGTAATTATACTTTATATTTACCTATAAACCTTAGAAAAAGTAGCATGAAGCATATTAATGGAAGCTTAGCTAATTACTTCCCTTCATTTTCCAATATATTTATATATATTTTTTCATTCTAATTTCCTTAATAGGCTTCATGCATTATTTTAAATATTCTTATAACCATAAATCTTATAAAATCAATGGAATTCTAAGTCCCCTCCTCCCAAACCATGAGCATTCCTCATGTTTTCCTTAACCATTTTCCAACTTTAATTCCATATTTCTATTTAATCCATATCAACATTAATTCCATTATTTCCTTAGATCAAAATTCCTATCAACATTAATTCCATTATTTCCTTAGATCAAAATTCCACCATATTCCCTCCATTCCTAGCTTGACCGAACCTACCCAATTTGTCAAACTCATTGTTTTGTTCCCATTCACGTCATGGCCGTGCATACTTACCCCTAACACCTATTTCCCTTTTATTCATGGAGTCAATCACGTGGACTCCTCTTTAAATCCTTCATGGCCGAGACTCTCATCATCCCTCACAAATTGTTTTATGCAATTTCAAAGCTACACTACATCATACATACTTAGAACAATACCAAAACAAGGTCTAAGCTTAAGGAAAACAACATTTTCTCCCTTACCTCCGAGCAAACCGAAACTGCAGCAGTGAAATTTCTGTCCAATACTCTGTTTCAGCCCTCAAAAATACTAGCTCTCAACAGCCCATGAAGAGAGGAACAAGTTTTATGAAGTGAGATTTTTGTTTTGATGAGAGTAGAAGGTGATTTCACAAGGTTGATTGATGAGAAGCTTGGCGTGGTAATGGAGAAACAGAACAGAGCAAGTCGGCCGGAAGAAGATGAGTAAATGGGTCACAAAAGTCTTATTTTATATTAGTTTATTCAATAAAAATATATCCAATATTTTTAAAATTACAAATTCCCCATTAATTTTCACATATTCCTAATTTAACCACTTAATACTTTAGGATTTATTTTTAATTCCAGATTTTATTGATTATTTTTAGTAGATTATTTTTATTATAGTCAAATTAAGTCAATTATTGACTCAATATAAAATTTGACCCACATCTCATGGAAAGTGACCTAAACACCCCTTACAATTCCATCAATCCCAATTTCTATTCCAATATTTTTTTCTAATATTTTTTCTTCAGATTTTATATTCTATTTTTATTATTATTTTTTTCAACTTACATATTTTGGCACTTTCGAACTCATTCAGATTACAGCTTATGCTGTGGGGCTCAATTAGCCATTTCCCCAACACCTACAAAAATTCACACGAATAATTGTAATGATTAAACTTAATATTCTAAGTTATCGGATTAAGCAGGTGTACGGAAATAGAAATTTAGGGATTTCACATCAATCAGTATACATTTCGATAAATCAATCAATATGAACTTCGATAAATTAATCAGTATGAATTTTAATAAATCAATCAGTATATATTTCGATAAATGAGATAAACACAGGTTTAGTACAAAGGATGATGGATATATAGGACATCTTATCTTGTGAGATTGGAAAATAGATACTCATATTTTATTTTTTTATCCCTAATACTTATGTTTAAGAATTAACTTAAATATTTAATAAGATAAAAAAGTCTTTTTTTAATTTGTTAATATAAATTATTTCTTCTTTTCCATTTTTCTTTTTCTTTTTACCTTCTTTTCTTTACTACAAAAAAAATATGTATTTAGTGTGTTTTTATCATTATTTAGCGGCATTATAAATGCCACTAAACATTTCGTGGCATTTAGGAAAAATGTTGCTAAAAGTGCCCTCTAATTCAGTTATCAATAAATTTAGCGACATTTTTAGAGCTGCTAACCTGGTGACGTTTTTTAATCTTTTAGTGGTGTTTATAAACGTTTTTATAAGATTAAACTAAAAAACCTTTTGTAGTTAAACACTTACGTGCGTTTTTTAAGACTATATAATAATTCATTCTAAATTAAAATTTTTAGTGGTAATTTTTAGATTAACAAGTGATTGAAAAAAGTGAAAGTAGACTTGTTCTCTAGGCATTTAAATAGAGATTAAATCTTGGAGTTTCTGTTGTTGGAAGGGCTTTACTATTTATCAGTTTTTACTCGAACAGGTTTAATCTCAGACCATAAAATGAATGATGATATATGTGCTTACATAAGAAAAAAGGGTAATTTTTTAACTAAACATTACTAATTTATTTCTTTTCACTGTGTTTACTTAAAGAGTTGCCGCTAAGTTAAATAATTTAGTGGCGGTTTTTTTTTTGAACAAATGCCTTTAAGAACTTTCATTCAATAGCGTTTATTTAGATAAGCGCTACTAATCGAAATAAATTAGCGGCGTTTATAAAAAAAAACGTTGCTAAATTGGCAAAATTATATATATTTTAAATATTTTTTATTTAATATTGAAAAAATATTTAATTTAATTTAATTTTTATAATATATTTTTAATTAATTCTTTAAAATATATTAATTTGAAAAATATTTATTTTTACATGACCATTTTGGCCACTTGACTTTTTTCAGTTTGACTTTTTTAATATATATATATATATATATATATATATATATATATATATATATTAATTTGATTTCAGAAAGTTTGTCAAAAGTGAAAAACAACTTAAGTCATAAGGTTTTAGACTTGCTCTAAGATTGAATTTCAACAACTCTAGAATATAGACGCGAACAAGTCTGTTGATATATTAGACCCGAATAAAATTTTAACAGGAAATAAAATTGCATATAATGGAAAGTTTATGGCAGTCACAAGCAATGGATAGAAAATCATAGGCACTACAATAGAGTCTAACACTTATTGACCAACAAGTTTAAGATCCTAGCAATGGTCCAAACAACCTCTTATTAACCAGTTCAAAGTCCTAGCATTTGAAATTTGAAACTCAATAAATTTTATTCTTAAGGTGTCTGAGTTGATGAACTAACTATATTGTTTCTTGAAATTGTTGCTGCACAAAGTTCATCAGATTGTAGAATTGTTATTGCATTTGTAGGTACTTAGAGAGTTGTTCTTGCATTTGTCAATATTGAGCTTGCTCAGCTTCTTTCTCTGCTTGGTCCATTTCTCTCTCTGCTCACTCAACTTCTCTGCTTCCAATTCCTTAAAACATGTTTCCACATATTGCATTTTTTTCTCCCAGTGTGCAAGCTTCTTATGAAAAGTTATTTTGAGAGAACGTAAATTATGAGCTCTACGTCTATAGTAGCTATATGGTTGGGCAATTTCAGTAATAACTTGACCTTCCAAGTCTTGCATGTTCACAGTTTATAATTATTATAAATTATATATATTTTTTAATTTATAAGATTTGATTTGTACACTAGCAGGGATAGTAGCATCATCTCGCATGTTGAAAATCTACCTATCAGCTCCTGCTTATATACTACTTCGATTTGTACCTTTTATTTCAGTTAAATAACATTCCCACCATTCCGTCTAAAAAAAACATTTTTTTGAACGTTAGAATTTTTTTCTACTTTCTTTTGTTTTTCTACTTTCTTTCTTACCTACAGCAAAACAGAAGAAGGGGAGGAAAAAAATAAGAAAAAGATAAGAATATGTTTTTTTAGAAAAATTCATATTATAAAATAAAATATTTAAATTAAATCATAGAAATTATTTAAATTTAAATAATAAAAATAAAAAGAAAAAGAAATCGGCTATTTTATCTTTAGGCACTCATCAAGACCTTAATCTTCAACACCTTGGGCTTTCGTTAGGCACTCATCTTTCTCCTCCCCAAGGTACTTAATCTTCCTCTAAAATTGGCTATTTTATATTCTAATTTGAGCTAACTTGTTTTTCAGTGCAGCTTCTTGAGCTCCCAATGGCTGGAGAGATAGGAGAAATTTTCTAGGCTAACTGGGAGAGATAAGAGCCGCAACAAGGATTAGAGAAGCGGCAACTACGGGATTGGAGGGGCTACGTTTCGAGTGAACAAAAAGAAGCAAAGAGAAGAGGAAAATGGGAGAGAATTTTGCGATTTAGAGTTGACGAAAAAGTTGACGGTGAAATTGCTTGAAAGCTCAAAAACGCCGCTATGTATTAAAATATAGAGGCGTTTATACTCAAAATCGACGTTATATAGTTTATATCTTTTAGAAAAAAGGCCTATATTTTGGTAATAATCTATTTGCGCCAATATTTTTCATGATAGCAGCGTTTATACTTTAAAAAGCCACTATTTGTTCACCTTAACAACAATTTCTATTATAAATGACGCTATTTTGTAAATAATTGCATCATTTTTAGTTAAAAACGCTGGTAATTCCCAATAAACGCCGCTATAAAAATAAAAAAAAAATGGAGCTTGGCGGCTTTTAAAAACACCACTATGTGTCTATTTTCCTGTAATGCTTTCAATCTCTTTTAATTTTTTCCTTTTTTTTGAATAAAGAAAAAATATTGCTGGGATTTTTAATGTGATGATCAATTTTTTAAAATTATTTAAAAGAACTCTTAAACATAAAATTTGTTATAAATTATATTATAAACACCTAATTTTATCCGAACTCGACGCATTAAACTTTAGAAAAAGTTTTTTTTTTGTTCAGAGAAATAATACATTACTAACATCAAAACACGTTGATTTAAATTAACATAAATTTTTTTTATAAATACACACACCATACACAATTTGAACCAAGTTACAATTTGTTCAGAATCGAATCTAATATTTCTTAATGTTTCGGGCCTATCAAAGCTTTTCATTTTAATTATTTTCCTTTGTGCCCCGCACAATAAAATGAGCCCTGAGTTCAATTAGACCATAGAGCTTAATGAGGTTCATATCTGAAACCAATTTAAGCTCAAGAATCTGTGTGATATGCACGTAGGCTCCATGGGTTTGAAAGCCCAATTCTGTTTAAATGAAGTTCTATATGGACTAAAGAGCCCAAGTCCCAATTGGTCCAAATCACTTTTATTTTTTTGGTGATAAAAGGAACTTCATAAATAAAAGACAATAACCCAATGGGGAAACAAGACTGCACGTAGCTCTCGGTTCTGGGGTTACTAAACCCCATATCATCATACAATAAAGCAAGTTCAACAAAATTAGGAGGACAATTGTAAACAACATAACCATATCCGAGGCTCCTCCTCCCCTAGCTAAGCAATCTGCCACTCCATTAGCTTCTCTAAACATGTGGTAGATCGAGCCTTGATCTAGCTGCTTTAGAAGATTCTTGCAATCAAAAACATTAGCACTATAAAAATGAGAAGAAGGAACTCCATCAAGGATAAATTTCACCACATTAATGGAATCAAATTCAACAAGGATTTTTGTAAATACTTTGTTAACAACAAGTTGGAGGCCATCTCTTAGGCCCCACAGTTTGGCGCAAGTGCTGGTGTTGTGGCCAACGGATCTAGCAAAACTACAAATCCAACAACCATTAGAGTCTCCTATGACTCTGTCGACTCTACTCTTCCTAGCTTATCAACAGCCGAGCCATCTATTCTTAATTTTTGTTCACTTTGATCCTTTGTCCAAGTCACTTTCATTTTTTCTATTTTCACTTTTAGTTCTTAATTTCATTAGTTTTAAAAATTAAAGAAAAAAAGACAAAAAAGTTAATTAAAAAAGGAAAATATCAAAATAATATAAAATAAAAATAGTTGGTGTCGTACTATTGTCTTAGTTACCAAAGAGTTTGAGCAACCCCTTCGCTAGCCACCTTAACCTATATCATAGCCCTTCTTAGCTACTAATTTTCGACTGCCAATTGATCATATCCCTTAGATTAAGGGATCTAATCACTGATGGAAGAAACCATCAACCTTATTCTGAGTTAAAAACATGAAAGGAGGAACAATTTGGAGGGAAGAAATGTCACGACCCGAAAGCCGCGACTTTCCTTTATACTCATACTTTTCTTAGTCTACAAATTTATGGACTAAATTTTTCTTTTTCATTTTAAGGTTTGTATTCGGTGTCAGTGTAGTTACTATACTATCTAGGTGGCTTATAGTCATTCCATTTAAATATTAAACAACACGAAAACGGTTCTTAGTTACATCCCGACTTGTTAAACAGAATATGTACTGTGCATCAATTAAAGTCATACATGTAAACAAGTATTTTATAAGTTCCATATACCTCCGGAAACTAGTACCAAGTCCATACACCGTCTCCGATGCCCACTGAGCAGCTCACATGGCAGATGTTAACTTCAATAATCTGAAAGAGATGAAATTTAGTGGGGTGAGCAAAACCACGGCTCAGTAAGATACTAATATAAATGCAAGAGTAGGATTATACTGTCTTAACCGCAAATGCTTAAAACTTGCAAGGATGCAATTACAGTTAATCCTTTCTCATCGATAACATATCATTATCTCATTTCTTGTCATCTGTCTGTCACTTATACTTTTAAATAAATAATCATAATCACTTTTTCAATCTTCTCGATCTTACACTATAGTGCATCGCATCTGTCGTATCCAAATTGAATGTCATATACTACTAGTCTATATTTTCCTCTATCTCGGAGTACATCATGTCCAATTGAAGCATCATATCAATTCACCTTATGTTTCATAATCGTACTCTTGTAATCTATCACCTCATATCATTTTCCATATAGAGAAATCATGATCACAATAGTGTAAGTTCACAATTCTCTTCATATCAATCTTATGTTCATGTATCATATCATGTCTAGATGAAATATCGTTACCACTGTGTGCTATCATCACATGATTCAATATGTACCGTATAAAATTTGTGTTCTGTATAAAACATTCATTTCAAATCATGTTTCATGTAGTACATAATCATGTACGAAAGTCATGTAATTTAGAATCATTTGACATATGTTTTAAAACACATTTTAAAACATATGAAATCTCTATTCATATCATGTGTGGTATAAAACACATGTACATCATTTCATCTGTCATGTCAAATAAACATGGTTTAAAACATATAAAGTCTCAAATCATATAATGCATAATATAAACCATGTTTCAATCATTCAATTTCAATCATTTCATGTATACTGTAAAACACATCATGTCTAGAGTTTAATATATAATAAATTGTACTCTAGACATTCTTTAACATTTAGTAAGAGACTAGGCATGAATCCCTATTCTATTATCATATCATCTCTAACCCATTGTAGCTATCAATGGGATAGTTTTCCCTCGAAGGGTTCTCTATCTATGATCATAGATCGTCCCAGTCCCACTGATCAGCTGGAAACTGAGGAATGTGTCCACGACTATTGTCGGACAGCCTGGAATGATCTCATCAGGCAACATTTACATGTACATATCATATATGTATAAATGGGGTTCCATGCCACACAGGCAGAACCACACAATAAATACATACTCTGTGCCACAAAGGCATATGCCACTCAGGCATTCAATAGGGTACCTGTCGTCTCAAAAATCAAAATCTTTTGATATATCATTTTGAATTCATTTAGACAGCCCTCATAAAAAAAACATTTAAAACCGAGTCTTTTGTCAAATCAATGCATAATCAAATCTCATGTTCAATCTGTACATGTCATGAATAATGTCAAAATGATATTAAACATCAAGGTCTGTGGCTGTCTAATCATTTCAAATATTTACTTTCACTTAAAAGATTTCGATGCATCTCTTTTTAAAATATCACTTTTTCTTTTAAAACAACATGAGATTATATGTCATGCATGAATGATTTTCTAAATATATCCAAATATATCTCAATACTCATTCAATCTATTGTTGTGCATATTATGACATCAGACTAAGGTGTGTCTTCAGTAGCCTAAATTTCTTATTCAAACATGATCATGACATGAAAGTCATCCGTCATTCATTCTACAATTACACACGTCTTTCAAGTCCCCAATGGCATCACTAAAATCCACAGTACATTTGTTTGCACGTTTATTCAAATACATTTCAATAACATCCATAGACTATTAGGATCATTCTAGTATATTTTTTCATCAAAGATCACAAGCTACCTCAAGCTTTCATTCTCCCTTTCATTATTTTGCACGTTAATTAATCAATTCCCAACATTAGCTTTACACATACAAAGTTAACATGCCACAATCAAACATTGATTCGAATCCATTCTATTGACAAAGATATTCCATAATGTAGTATATATCAAGTACCAAATTCTCTAAATCTCATTTTATTGCTATTATTTTTTTTTCTCAATTTCAGCCTTATGGTATATTAAGATTATATTGTCATATTGCCAGATAGGTCATTATCCACACTTACAATCCTCTAACTTCGAGGTCATAACACATCAAAATGTCCATAAGATTTCGCGATCTACTTTCTTATGATCATTATCTCAATCATACCACTAAGACGGTCCATTTGTTTGAATCTATCAATTCTATAATCATCACTTTTCAACTATGATCTTCTCTTCAAAGCAATATCATATAATCATCGTTACATCTATCAATACTCCAACTATCGAGATTCCACCTCAATTTCTGCTCGATAGTCAACTTGCAATATTAAATAACTCGAATTATCGACTCTATAAGATTCACAACCAAATTCCTCACATTATCGTGCTCATCCATTAACCTTTTCAACCATTTAAAAAATCAATTTTTCCTATGACACAATAAGATCCTTTCAAGCTTATCTTCGATAATTCTTTCAGGATTCCATCTAGATGAGAACTTAATATTTTTTTCCTTAAACATTTTTGTGGAAATTTTGACAGCATAACGGCTTAATTTCCTCTAAACCTCCTGCAAGGAAACACAATTTATACTGACAGCCGTTGATTCTCACCAATTTTTACCTCTTACTAAGACCCCCACCATCAATTGTAGGCCCTCTTAGCATTTTTAACATTAATTAAATCGATGCATTATATAAAAAAAATCACAATTCCATTAAAATCATTCCATCAGAGCATTATATAAGATTATAAATCCCACATACAATATAATACTACTAAGGCTTTATAAGAGTATCTTACCCATTCGCCAAGCTTGGCGCACTTTCTGATTTTCGAGCATTGCCGAACTCCACCATTCGTCGCATTTCCGCTTTACTACAATTTCAATATCAATGCACTACATCAATATAACCATAATTTATTCAATAAATACCATCAATTTATTTTCTATATTTTCCTTACCACATTTTTTTTTCTTCTCTTTCTTTTTCCTTTCCTTCTTCTTCTTCTTCCTTCTTTTCTTTCTCCTTTTCTTTTCTTTTCTTCTTTCTTCTTTTTTTTTTCTTCCTTTTTTTTTTCTGTTCTGTTTTTTTTTTCTGGCCTGAACCGGTTCGGACCGGTTCAGGCCGGTTCAGCTTAGCTTGACCGGTTCGGTCACCGGCGGCCAGCCACTCCGGCGGTTCAGCCGCTCCATAGCTTGCCGAGGTTGCAGGGATACCGGATCTGGTCTCGGTTTCGCCAGCGACGGCGCCGGCGGTGGCGAATCTGGGCCGTGGGTTTCGACCTCTTTCTTCTCTGTTTCTTCCTTCCTCCGCCGTTTCCTTCGCCGTCGGTGGCTCCTCTCACACTCCCCTCACTCTTGCCGACGTCGAGGTTGCGGTGGCGGTGCCTGGATCCACCGGCACCGCCGTTTCCCCCTTTTCTTTTTCTCTTCGGTTTCACCCGCTTCTCTCGTTTTCCTCTTCGCTTCTGTTTTCCGTTTTTCTTTCTCGCCGTTGGCACCGGCGTCAGCTTCCTCTCCTCGGCTCACCGGCGGCGGCGTTGTCTCTTCCTCCTCCCGGCACCGGCCGGCTCTCCTTTCCCTCTTTGTTTTCTCTTTTATTTCTCCTCTGTTTCAAAACAGAGGAGAAAGGCTGGGAATCCGGTTATCCCGATTCCCGCCCGTTTCTTTCTTTCTTTTTTTTTTATATTTTATATTTATATATGTAAATACATATTTCATATAAAAATATATATATATACACACTTTATTTTAAAATATTATACATATATATATATATTTTATATATGTATATCATATATATACGTAAATGTATAATAAAATACATACGTATTCATTTTATGGTATCAAAGAGTATTTTCAACGTATGATATGTGCATATATTTCATATATATATGAATATATATATTTATTTAAAAATATATTTATATAATAACCTTATATAAATATATAAAATTACATATTTTTATTTCTTATTAAGTTTTGGATTTCTAAATATCCAAAATTATTTTCTTCACTTTCATTCTTATTTGATTTGGATTTCCATTTATCCAAATTAAATTTCCTCCTTCATTTCTTATTTCCAAATTTAATTTTTCTTTTTATTTCTTATTTAATTTGGATTTCACTTTGTCCAAATTAAATTTTTCGGATACCTTATATTTATTTAGAAAATTCTTGGTCTTCACAAGAAAAATGAACAATTAGCAGTCAAAAATCCAGCACTCCTAATTACCCATCTGAAAACCAAGACCCAATCCCAAAAGCTAACCCCGAACCACCACCCAAAGAAACTGCCAGACACTCTCACCCCATGACTAAACTCCTCCAGCTTCATTGACCTCTACCACTACGCCCGACTCTTTACCATAACCACCATAATCCATAACCAAATCTTCTAGTAAGAACTTGAACTTGTAACCCCTTTATCAGTTTCCCAAAACACCTAACACCAAAACTCAGCGAAATCAATGATCCACCCAAAAATTGCCAAGACTTGGAATTTGGCTCTTTTAGGGTTTCAAATTTTCCTTGAGGATTTTCTCATTTGAAAACTAGAGGGTTAAGTGAATTAAGCTCAAGAGAGGTGTATATAGGAGAGAGAGGGTCGAACAGTGGTGGTACTGTGTTTTTACAAAAGTTCCAAACCATGGTTTTAGAGTTAAATGTACAAGAACTTAAAGCTTTTTGAGGAAAACAAATTAGATAAGGTGCCAGAAGGGTAGGAGAGCTTTATTTTGGTAGTGTTCTTGTGAAGTCTAAGATACAACATAGTTACCATGGTGAGAGGTATGGCGGCTATAATGAAAATGATCATTGGAAGTAACAAGAAAGTAAGGCGAGATGAGCTAGGATAGGAAGCAAAGGAAGTTGAGTTGATTAAGGAGCAAGTTGAGCTAAACTAAGGAAGAATCAAGTCGGTACTTAAGCTTGAAAGTAAGCTGGAAGCTAATCGAGCAGAGTACCAATTGATAGAAACATCTAGTTGACAAAAAGCATAACGGCCTATTGACTTGGCATTTTGTTATTAGTTGTTTATTTTAATTTTTGTAAAAGGCTATTGACAGCTTTATGCATATTTTTGCATTTTGGTTGTGACACTCTATAGCATGTATGAGCAGCTTTTGTACTCATTTGCGGTTTTATGAATGAAAATACAATAGTTACTCTCTCATTTCTTCTTCTACCTTTCTTTTTATTCTTATACTTACTCTAATTCTCATTCTTATTCTCATGAGTGTAAATGGTACCATGAGTGAAAGGCTTAGATACCTTCGAACCTTTGGAGATGCGAATTGGAGCGGCGGCTTTTTGAGGTGCACTTCGATAAAGCCGTATGGGGCGATGGCCCAATGGGTGTACCCCAAAGCGGACAATACAGTTGAGTGATGCACTCTGTGTGGTGGCCTGGGTCAAGGACCTACAGGTACACACTGGGGCATCACAATAATGGAACAAATAGTACCAATAGTGTAAGGCTTAAGTACCTAAGAGTCTTGAGTTGGAACTTTTGGGGATGCAAATTGGATCAGTAGCTTTTCGAGGTGCACTCCGTTAAAGCCATGAGGGGCGGTGGCCCAATGGATGCACCCTAAAGTGGACAATACGGTTGAATGACGCACTCGGTGCAGTGGCCTGGGTCGAGGACCTGTAGGTGCACATCGGGATGTCATAGAAGTTTCGCCTCAACTACAAAATCTATTAAACTCTTACCAGGATATATTTGAAGAACCAATTGGTTTGCCACTTGCAAGGGCTCATGATCACTACATTCCATTGAAACCTTATTCTCAACTAGTAAACTTAAGGCCCTACAGATTTCCCCATCATCAAAAGGTAGAGGTTGAAAGATAGATATAAAAAATGTTGGCTACTTCCATAATTCATACCAGCACCATTCGTTTTGCTACTTCTTGCTTGCTGGTTAAGAGGAAGGATGGCACATGGAGACTATGCATTGATTACAGACAACTAAATGTTATGACCATAAAGAATAAGTTTCCCATACTTGTGGTTGATGATCTGTTAGATGAGCTGAAGGAAGCTACCTATTTTTCTAAAATGGACCTAAGATCAGGTTATTGGTAGATAAGAGTGAAGGAGGAAGACATACACAAAACAACATTCAAAACACACCAAGGCCGCTATGAATTCAAGGTAATGCCATTTGGCTTTACTAATGCCCTAGCAACATTTCAATCCTTAATGAATAACATCTTTACTCTTTACTAAAGAAAATTTATGCTAGTGTTCTTTGATGATATTCTAGTCTATAGCTCTTACTTATAGGCACATGCAGGGCATCTACAAGCTATCTTTGATCTATTGATGCAGCATTAATTGAGAGCTAAAAGATCAAAATGCCCTTTTGGCCAAAAACAAGTAACGTATCTTGGTTATTTTATTATTGTAGCAAAAGTAGCAACTAGTTCTTCAAAGGTTAAGGCAATGCTAAGTTGGCCATATCATAAGAATTTAAAATCATTTAGAGGGTTCTTGGGGCTGACTAGCTATTATGGGAAATTCATCATGAGGTAGGGTGTAATCAGTAAACCCTGACAAATATGCTTAAGAAAAATGGGTTCAGTTGGACTGAAGAGGCATCATCAGCTTTTCAGAGGCTTAAGGATGCAATGAGTGTAGCTCCTATTCTAGCATTACTTGATCTTTAGACACCTTTTTGTCTAGAGATTAATGCAAGCAACAGTAGAATTGGAGCAATATTATCACAAGGAGGTCGACCCATAGCTTATCTAAGCAAGGTTCTTGGGCCAAGGCATACTGACTTGTCGATTTATGAAAAGGAATATCTAGCAATCCTTCTTGTAGTAAGTAAATGGAGGCACTACCTTGAAGGAGGTCTTTTGGTTATCAAAACTGACCATGAGGCGCTCAAGTACCTTGTAGAGTTACAATCATTGTGTAGAAAAGGGGTTTTACTAAGTTACTAGGATTAGATTATTCTATCTAGTACAAAAAGGGGAAGTTTAACTTGGTTGCATATGTCTATCTAGGCAAAATGGGGAATAAGCTTTATGTTATAGTTTGCAATCAACAACTATAGTTCCTGAATGGGTGAAAGAGATAGAAGACAGTTATGAAAATTATTCTTTAACTTAGCAACAGATCACTGCTCTAATAGAACAGCCAGATGAAGCATCCTTATTCGCCTTCAACGATTGTGCATTGAGATATAAAGGGAAAGTTTATGTAGGAGGTACTAGACAGTTGAGGGAGAAGGTTTTGCAAGCTTTGCATGATTCACCACAGGGTGGCCACTCTAGGATACAAGCCACTTGCCATTAGAGGTGGTAAATAGGTCGGTTTGGGTGGGTTCGGTTCAGGTTGTCTTTGAGTTCGGGTTATTTCGGATTTAGGCCAATTTCAGTTCGGGTTTTTAGGGTTTCGAGTTTTTTTGGAATTTGGTTTTTCAGATTCGAGTACTTTTGATTTCAAGTTTTTTCAATTTCGAGCATTTTCGGGATTGGCTATTTTCGGGTTCAGGTTGGTTTTAACTGGGCAGGTTTAGTAGGCTTAGTCAAATTATTTTGAAATTTTATAAGTTATAAATGTTTTTTATAATTTTGAATGTAATAATTAATTTAATTTTTTTATATAGTTAAATAAAAATATAATGAAACCAATTGACATTATATTAATAAGTAATAAAATTTGATATAATCATATTATATACGGTTATACACCAATTAAGTACTAATTTTTTTCATGTTCATGTTAACATAATAACATTAGATATTCATTGATTTATTGAATGTCTAATTAAAATGTTAAATAGTAGATATTACTAAATTAATTAATATAATGCTAGTTATTTAAATACAATTAATCATAATACTAATAAAATATAAAAATAAATTTTATTAAAATTACCGCTTACACAATTATGCTACTATAGTATATTATTAAATTATACTTTAATTTACTATTAGAAAAATTATTTTTATCTACACTTTAATTTTATATTTAATAGATACTAAATAAATTATTTTTAATAAATAATTAATTCTATTAGAACAATACTTACGCATTTAGAGCTTACATAATTTATTCCTAAAAGATTATTATAATATAATATATTCAAATCATTGTTATAAGGTACCAAATTGGAATCTTATTAATATAACAAATAACTAATTCCAATAGCTTGATTATTCATGTATTTTATTAAAATTATCGTCTACACTATAATACTATTATAATATATTTTTAAATTACAATTTATTATTCGAAATAATTATTTTTATCCATACTTTAATTTTATAATTAAAAAAGTGTATCAATCATTTATTTATTTTTAAATAATAATCATATAATTATAATTAGAGTTTTTCGGGTTATAAATTCATTTTTACGGGTTTCAAATCAGATTGATCATGTCTTCAGATCGGATTGGATTCAGGCTATGTCGGGTTCGGGTTTTTTCAGTTTTGGGCCTTTAACTTTTTTGATCAATTTAAGTTAGTTCGGGTTCAATCTCAAGTGGGCTCGGGCTAGCTTTTGCCACCTCTACTTGCCATAAGGTGCAACTCTCTCTTTATTGGCCTAGTTTGAAGAAATGTGTACAAGAGTATGTATAAAAATGTGACATTTGTTACAGGAACAAAGTGGAGCATATTGCTCAACTTGGATTGCCGCGACCTAAACCTACCCCTAGACAAGCTTGGGACCTAATCACCGTGGATTTCGTCAAGGGTCTTCTAGGTTCTCAACAGCATAACTGTACATTGGTGGTTATTGACAAGTTCACAAATATGTTGACTTCTTGACACTTATTTTCCCTTATTCTGTTGTAGATGTGGCTAAGCTGTATTTGGCATATATCCATAAGCTACATGGACTCCCTAGGGCTACTATATTTGTTGGGGACAAGGTCTTTACAAGTGTTTTCTAGCAAGATCTAATGAATCTCCAAGGCACCAGTGTCCAGCTAAGTACAACTTACCATCCGGAGTTTGATGGTCAATTAGAGAGATTAAACCAGTGTTTGGAACAGTATTTGCCGTGCATGTGTTTCTTGAAGCCTCATACTTGGGCTAGATGGCTTCCTTTGGTAGAGTGGTGGTATAACACTAGGCACCAGTTACCAGACTGCCTTAGGAATATCCCCATTTCATGCCCTATATGGGCAAACACCATCTGTTATGACTTGGGATGCTAGTTCTAAGGCTAAGGTGTCTTTGGTGGCTTACTTAAGTAAGTCGCTAATTGATCAATTGAAGAAGGCTTAAGATCGAACGAAGTTTTATGCAGATTGAAAGAGGAGTGAAAAAGAATTCTATTTGGTGATGAAGAGTACTTAAAGCTGCAGCCATACAAATAGGCCTCTGTTGCTGTCATATAGAATTTGAAGCTGTCATCTAAGTACTATGGTGCTTACACTGTTGTTGACAAAGTTGGTCCAGTAGCTTACAGGTTACAATTGCCTCCATTTTCCAAAATACATCCAATATTCCACATGAGCTTACTAAAGAAGAAGTTGGGTGATAAGATTGTTCCTAACATTGCACCATCTGAAACATGAGAAGATGGACAACCCCTTGTATATCCTGCTCAAGTGTTGGATAAGAGAATGATAAAAATGAACAACCGGGCTGTTACTCAATTACTTGTGGAATAGTCTAATCTTGGTCCAGAAAATGCCACATGGGAAGAATATTTAGTGCTTAAGTCCCAATTTCCTTCCTTTGATCCTTGGCGACAAGGATCCTTTGAAGGGGAGGGAAATGTTATGAAAAAGATAATTGGCAGTAACAAGAAAGTAAGGAGAGGTAAGTTGGGAAGGGAAGCAAAGGAAGTCGAGCTGAGCCAAGGAAGAATCGAGCCAGTACTTGAGCCCGAAAGTAAGCTGGAAGTAAGGGAGCAGAGTACCAGCTGGCAGAAGCATCCAGTGGAGGCATAGCATGAGCGCCTGCTGACTTGGAATTTTGTTATTAGTTGTTTGTTTTAGTTTTTGTAAAAAGCTACTGACAGCTTTATTGCGTTTCGGTTGTAATACTCATACAGCATATATGAGCAACTTTTGTACTCATATGAGGTTTTATGAATGAAAATACAACAATTTCTCTTTCATTTCTTCTTCTACCTCTTATTCTTATTCTTATTCTTATTCTCATTCTCATTGTTATTCTCATTCTTATTCTCATTCTTATTCTTATTCTTATTCTTATTCTCATTCTTATTCTTATTCTCATTCTCATTCTCATTCTCATTCTCTTGCACACGATCTGTGAGGAGGTCACTACAATCGTAACAGCGGCCGACGGTCACAGATGCTGGTGGGGTAGAAAACGAGAAAGGATGACTTGAGAATTTTGCCAAAGAAGCATCTTCTTAAGGAAGTCTGAGATAGAAAAAAAAGGTGAATTAGCTTTGGGAAGAAAACCAAGTCTGAAAAAGAGAGAAATATATTTTGGCGTAAAAAAAAAAAGAAAAAGAGGAAAAGCATCTAGTACACCGTAAAAACTTGGACAGTGAAGTTTGGACGGTTTGAAGAAAAGCCGATTGGAAGGTTTATTTTTTAATCTACGTTTTTGTGCCTTTATTACTTATTTTATTAGTATTCTTTTATTATTTATGACATGTGTTATGACGTGATTGGGTCTCTATTTTTTTCTTAGAAAGTTATTTTGAACGCATGCAGGTTTTAATCACGAGTTGTTGTCCGTTCATGGCTCTTGAAAATTGATTTTAGTAACAACTAAAAAAAAAAAAAGAGGGTTTTAGTCATGTGTTGTGATTGAAAAGGAAGATTGATGTGCGATAAATGTTAAAACAAATATACAAAGACAAGAAAAAAAAAGGTGGAGTTTACAAATTTTGTTTATGAATCATACATAAAATTTTAGCATATAAGATGTTACAAAATTGATAAATTGTAATTTTTAACTAATCTTTAAATGAGAGGAATTTATTAGATATTATCAGAGTATTAAAATATTTAATATAATTTTTCAATATATGTATTCTCTTTTATTTTAAAATAAATAAGAAGTATTGAAATATTTAATATAATTTTTCAATATATTTATTCTCTTTTATTTTAAAATAAATAAGAATATATTTTTAAAAGAAATAAAAATAAGAATTCATGTGCACATTTATTATATGTTTGAATCATATGCATTAATTTCTATCAAATCTTTAGGTGATTTGTAGTATGTGAGGTAAAATGCATGTCCTGTGGAGTAAAATATTATAAAAATATTGAGAAAATGTTTTGGTTTGAGACATGCATTAGTTTGATAAAACTGTTTTCACATACCGTGATTTGGGCGAGCTATAAAGCCGACCCCTATGTTGTTTTTTGGCGAGCTGATAAATGCAGGCGAGCCAAAGATAGGCGACCCCTTTGTGACATTTCGAGCAAGCCAAAAGTGGGCGACCCCTTGGTTTTGAAATAATACTTTATGGGCGATCCCTAATAATTTTATGGGCGACCCCGAACCATTGAGTTATATTTCGGTCTTCGGGCGAATATGTTTGTGGGCGAATTGACCATGGCTGACCATGGGCGAGCCAGTTTAACTCAAGATTTTCTCATGCGTAAATTGGTGAGATTACGGGTTTTTGAAAAACAATCATTTTGAGAAAATGATTAAAAATGGAAAATATTCCTTAAGGGTTATTTATAAGATATAAATTGATTTTTGAGATTTTAGGCCCCGAGTTTCATGCATTATTATTCACGTGGCTGATTTGTGCCACAGAGCTAGCTGCGTCCTAGTGGGGATGCGAATTGGAGTTTTGGCCTAAGGGCATACTCCGAGGAAGTCGTGAGGGGCGATGGCCTACGGGTGCACCCCAAAAGCGGACGGCTTATGTTCCTGGGGGAACGATGATAGCATGATTTATTTGTAAGGTGATGCCTAGTCTCAACTTACTGATTTCTGTTTACTGAGAGGAT
Source organism: Heritiera fomes (assembly GCA_032173925.1). Classification (NCBI taxonomy): domain Eukaryota; kingdom Viridiplantae; phylum Streptophyta; class Magnoliopsida; order Malvales; family Malvaceae; genus Heritiera; species Heritiera fomes. The sequence continues at coordinate 16,422,223 of JAPDPM010000001.1, read as the reverse complement.
TTACTGAATCCTATTTACTGTTTACTACATTATATTGTAAACTGTTTAGCTAATGATTTGAATATCAAAGACTGTTTACTATATCCATTGTTTTCCCTACTGAGTTTATTGTTAAGAAAAATAAACGTTTTGGGGGATATAGTTTCATTTGTATAAAGCAGCATACACTTTCCTTACTGAACACGTCGTCGCTCACCCCTTATTTTCCACTCCACAGATTGTTGATCTTGGATTAAGAGAATTACCTTCCAGAGATTATCAACTGCTAGAGTCAGCAGATATTCGATATCAAAGGTACATTATTTTTTTTTATATATTCAGCAAAATTGTACAGTACTACTTTAAATAGAAGGGAATGTATATACATCTTAAGGGAATAATGTAACAATTCATATTTCCATATTAGTATGAGGAATAAGAGTACTAATTCTTATTAAAGTGTTAGGAGTCGTTAAGCATCACAGACAGCCTAACCGGTAAGTAAGTAGAATTTATAAATAAATATTATGTTATACTGTAGATTTGGGATGTTACAAGGAGGTCTTTTGGTTATCAAAACTGACCATGAGGCACTCAAGTACCTCGTAGAGTTACAATCACTGTGTAGAAAAGGGGTTTTACTAAGTTACTAGGATTAGATTATTCTATCTAGTACAAAAAGGGGAAGTTTAACTTGGTTGCATATGTCTATCTAGGCAAAATGGGGAAGAAGCTTAATGTCATAGTTTGCAATCAACAACTATAGTTCCTGAATGGGTGAAAGAGATAGAAGGCAGTTATGAAAATGATCCTTTAACTCAGCAACATATCACTGTTCTAATAGTACAGCCAAATGAAGCATCCTTATTCACCTTCAACCATTGTGTATTGAGATATAAAGGGAAAGTTTATGTAGGAGGTACTAGATAGTTGAGGGAGAAGGTTTTGCAAGCCTTGCATGATTCACCACAAGGTGGCCACTCTAAGATACAAGCCACTTGCCATTAGAGGTGGTAAACAGGTTGGTTTGGGCAGGTTCAGTTTGGGTTGTGTAACATCCCGTTACCACATTTTTCACGTAATTCCATACAACTTTACCGGTTGGGCTGTCTGCAATGCCATTAACATTCAACAGTAACAGTGATAAATGATAAACATTTATTTATTAATTATGGAATATGAAATTTCTTTTCATTATTCCTTTCATCTGACATCCCCTATTAACCTTTATTTCACTAAGATAGTACTGTATACATATGTTTGAAATGTAAAAGAGAAGAGACTGTACCTGTTACATTTAACGTGCCATGCCTCAGTGCTTTAAGCATAGCTATACCCATCTGAGAGCTAATTCTCTCAACTCCGTGTACTTCTTATCTGTGGAGTTAAAACAAAGGGGTGAGCGATTCATACGCTCAGTAAAGGAAATATATGTTGCTTTAAAATAAGCAAAACTATATATCACAACACATTTATTCTTTTCTTAATAATAAACCAGTAGAAAAGACAATGGATATATAGTAAACACTATATAGGATTTCAACGAATCCTCACAGTAAACAGAAATTGGTAAGTTGAGACTAGGCAACAAATAAATCATGCTATCATCGTTCCCCCTCCCTCTTGCGAGAACGGAATCTGCCGCTTTTGGGGTGCACCCGTAGGCCATCGCCCCTCACGGCTATCTCAGATATATGGCCATAATCTATAGATGGTCCTCGGGTCCACTTGCCAAGTGACCTCGAGACCGCTGATGACTTGGCGGGTCCATCAGCCCTGTGACGCCCTAGGGTGCACTCATTGGTCTATTTGACCAGAGCCATCGCCCTAGGTGGGTCACGCAAATTATATGAATGATAATGCATGAACTAGTGGCCTAATGTCTCAAAATCAAGTTATCTTATATATCATTTCCATAAAATGATTTGATTTCCAAAAGGGCTTAGGCTTCCTGTTTACAAAACACCTTGAAAACATTCTAAAATCTCAACTTTTAAAATCTGCTCGCCCATGGTCAGCTCACCCGTTATGGCTTGCCCATGGCAGCTCGCCCATGGCGGAGAACATGTGTTCGCCCGCCCACCTTTGCCCTTTAAATCGACAAGCAAAACTGGCTCGCCCCTGAATAACTCGACAAGACGGTGAATTAGTATTCGCCTGCCACTTAGCTTTTCAAAACAGAAGTATGTCTCGTTGATAGCGGTTCGCCCGCCTTAAATTTAAAACAAGGGCCGCCCACCCAAACTCATTAAAAAAGGTTCGCCCAACTATGGCTTACCCGGATTTCCCTTTAAAACAAGGGCACTCGCCCAGTTTTCATTAAAGAGAGCTCGCCACTTGGCTCGCCCTATAGCTTTCTTATAAAAACGGTTCGCCCTCCCTTAAAACTAGAAACGGGTATACAAATTATAAAAGGGCTTGACTCGCCCGCCAATACAAATTCGCCCAACATAAAAAAAACAAGGGCTCGCCCGCCCTGTATCAGTTCATACAGAAAACAGCATAGGGGTCGGCTTTTAGCTCGCCCGAATCAAAATAATTATCAAATAACTTTCTCAAACAATGCATGTCAGAAAACAAAACATTTAACGTAATGTTTTCATAAAATTTACTCCACAGGACATGCATCACTTCACACACATCTCCCTTACCTGGGTTAACGAATCCTTGCTTCCTTCTCGCCTTCCAGATCGCATTCATCGAGTTCATAATTCCCGACTGCAAATAATTTATGAATTCTATTAATATTTTCATTTCATATTACTTGGCGAGATTGAAATAAATCAAATGACTACTCGCTCAATAGAGCTCCAACTAGTTCGCCCAGACGAGCTCGCCATTCACCAAATGGCTTCCACGTGGTAGCTCGCCCGCCATTACTCACCGTAGGTTGTGAGCTCACCCAACATTCAACACACGAAGCCTACATTGTCTTAATTGTGGGAGTTCGCCCACAATCCTATTCGCTCAAAGTCTCTGCATTTGAGCTCGCCCATTAATTCACTTCACTAGAATTGGGCGTTCTCACCCTTTGAACACAAACTTCACCTTGTCGAGTTCCTTATTACCTACTCTCCTCATTAGCGATTACAAGTTTTCAACATGGGCGATCACTGTAGTCACCATTGTCGTCACTTATTCCATTAATTTCCTTGTTTCCATATTCTTTAAAGATCTAACTAAAACAAGGTTGTGTTCTATGTTGTAAACATATAAGTCTACCATTAAATATGAAGAACACCTCAGAAATATGAAACTCACCTCAATCAACTGCACTTCCAGAACAGATTGCTTTCCATCTCATGTTGGCCTTCCTTTGCCTATTCTTTTAGCTCATCAAGTTAAGAAGGAAAGGTTTGCAAGCTAGTTTATGTATTTAACCAACTTAAGGTTGGGGTTTAGTAGATCGAACATGGCAGAGAAATGGAAGAAACAGAGAAATGGCTTTCGTGAATGGCTAACTCTGTTATCCTCAATTGTTTCTTCTTTTATAGCTGTGCCATCCAATCAGAACTCTTCACTTGGCCTTATCCCATTTCCTCCATCATTTCCACGTCTTAACAAGCATTAAAACTTGTGGAAAAACTGCAGCAAAAGCAACGGCTATAAGAAGCCATTCTCTGCAAAATTTGACTTACTTCACTTGCCATTAATTATCTAAACCGAGAAGCTAATGGCGTGAAGTCCACAGCTTCTTTTCTTGACTTACTGCACCTTTATCTTATCCCTCAACCAATAAGGCTGGCGCCTTTATTGACTTTAGCATTCTATCAATTAATTGTCTTCAACTGTGGGGCGTCCAAAGTCAATTTTTGCTGCACGGTTCTGATTTATTATTTCATTCTATCCGTGCTAATTTCAGCTCGCCTAGTCAACCAGAAACCACAGTTCGCCCGACTTACTAACATATGAGCGATCAACAGTCCTCGCCACGTTGGGTGATCATCCAAAGAAACTCAATTGGCTAACACATTAGTCAATAAGATGAATATTCATACTCGCCCTCAACAATTGGCCATAAGCCTTTATCTTACTCGCCCTTTGGCGAACATGTGCCATATACTTGCCCATAATCACCATTGGGCGATCACCAGTTATGGCTCAATTCGCCAACTTGCTCTGATTCACGCAATACGTTGGTGAACTCACCTATTCGCCCACGCCTCGTCCAACTCACCATCACCATTAGCGATCACTTCTTACTCGCCCACTGGCGAGCTATTCGTACTCGACTCTAGTGTTTTTCACAAACATTGATCTCTTCTCATTTTAAATTAAGAATCTTTTCACTTAAGTGAAATCAATATTCACTATTTATTGAAATTTCATTTTCAATTTTATGGAATTAGAGTCTACAGTAGTGTAGAATCGGATCTTACATTTTCTCCCCACCTTAAGAAATTTGGTCCTCCAAATTTCAATCTGACTTATCAAAGATAAAGCTCTGGATAATTATTATGCATGAGGCTTTCTAATTCTCAAGTAGCCTCATACTGCCAGAGCATCAATCAAAGAATAAATCTTAGATCATAACACTTTATCACTATACTTTATCCTTCCTATCCAAAATCTATACCGATTTCTAAACGTAACTCATGTCCTCTCTAATCTCTAGGACTCATTTCGAATCACGTGAGAAGTATATGGATAGTACTTTCTCATTATTGAGACATGGAATACATTGTGCACTCCTGACAACTCGGGAGGTAGTGCACATCTTTCCACATGATCTAAGATCTTCAACGATCCAATGCATTGGGAACTTAATTTCCCTCTCACTATGCATCCCAATGGTGAGATCTTAATATACATAACCTCTTGTATATCTCAAGAAGTCTGTTCGACTAAGTCGAAAATAATTTTCGGTCTCCCATTTCGCATGCTATCGTGGATTATATCGTCTGCTAAATAATTTCTTCCAAATGTTATGCCTATACTCTCTTGTGGCCATTATTATCAACAAACTCTGCCAGGGTAGAGGATTATCCCAGGAGCCTATAAAATCAACTGCACACGCTCACACCATATCCTCGAACGTCCATATCATACGCTTGGACTGTCTCTCAGTCTGCGAATAAACTGCGGTGTGAAACTCAATCGGGATCCCATAGCTTCCTGTAATCTCTCTCAACACTGAGATACGAAGCGGGACTCCCTATCAACTATACTGCTCACTGGAATACTGTAAACCTCACCATTTCCCTGACATATAATCCGGCCAAGGCATTACTTAGCTCAACAAATTCCATAATCAAGGAATGAGCAGACTTACTCAATATATCCACAACTATCCAGATAGCATTTTACTCTTTTTAATTGTTCACTGAGTATAGGAAGTATCTCTAATTAGAGCTGGTTACGGGCCGGACCGGACCGGTTCCGGGCCGATTTTCACCAATTCCGGCCCTAACCATCAAAGAACCGGTCCGAACCGGTACTAAACCGATCCGGTTCGAACCGGTTCTATTTGTTAGAAGAGACGAACTGGCACGGTTCGTTGGACCGGTTTGTCTCAAAACCGGACCGAACCGGTTTAAACCGGTTCGATCCATTTTTTTTTTGCTTTTTAAAATTTTTTTAAAAAATTTATATTAATTTATTTTAATATATATTAATATATTTTAATAATTTAATCTAATAAATTTATTTTTATAATAAATAATGTTAATAGTTTAATTTAACAATAATTTATTATAAAGTTATATTATAATTTATTTAATTAATGTAACAAGAATGTAAAAATAAACTATTATAAAATTATCTAATAAAATTATTGTTATAATAAATTAAAGTTATATTATGAATATAATATTATGATAAAATCATATTTGATTCAAAATACAAATAATGATATTATGAATATTATTATTATATTCATTTTGCATATCTTTATTTATATTCATTTATTATATTCATTTTGCATTTAAAATAATTTATTATATTTGAAATATCATTTACTTAATATTTATTCATTTATTTAATATGTTTTTAAAAGATTAATTCATTTTGTATTTTAAATATTTATTTTTTTTAAACATAGATAAGTATAACATTAATTAATTTGGTATGTAATAATAATAATAATAATAATAATAATAATAATAATAATAACAACAACAACAACAACAAAGGAGAAAAAGGAGAGAGTAGGAGACCAAAGATTTTTTACGTGGAAAACCCCTTCAAAAGTTAGAAGGGTAAAAACCACGGGACCGTAGTCCATAAAAATATTCACTATGACTAAACTTATTTACAATTTTACATAAAATTTACAAAAAAAAAGATTATTCTCTATTCTTCATAATTTATACGGATTGTCTTGGAAATTTCTTCCTCCTCTTCTGAATTATTATCAACAAATTCATTGGCCATTCCAAGTTCGACATTGCGCGATTCCGCATCAAACCAATCTTTAAGGCATGTTAACATGCACAATGAATCCGGATTAAGAGTGGTTCAATGGTCTCCAATAATTCTTCCACACGTCGAGAATGCGGATTCTGAAGCAACAGAAGAAACTTGCACCGCAAAAACATATGGGCCATGGAAGCTAAAACTGGAAATTGTTTTTGGTTTTCTTTCCACCATTGGAGAAGATCAAAGTTATCATCTACAGAAAAATCTTGACTTAAGAAAAATCCTAGCTCATTGAAGCTAGAACTTCGTCGAGTTGTTGATCCCGATCCCGATCCGCTCACTTTTCCTTTTAGCTTCATTCTCTTCTTTGCTGCTTCCTTAATTGCGTTTAAAATTCCTTTTCCTTTTTTGCTACTTTCGGTTTCTTCGTATGAATCTTCTTCTTCTTGATTAAAATTGAATTGCTCCCTTTCTGTTTCATAAACATTAAACAATTCTCGAAAAAGATTGTTAATTGAGGACTTTTGATCCTCAATAGAATCAAGACCAAGAAATTCTTTATAACAATCAAAAAAAATTTCTATATTTACCTCACCTTGACTAGGATCTAGTAAAGTTGCAATACAATAAATAGGAGGAATTATTTCCCAATATTTTTAAAATTTTTCCTCCATATCATATACAAAAGAACTTAAAGTTTCATGATTCCTAAATTTTACAAATTTGTCAAACATTGTGTAGATAATAGGAACAAAATACGGTGTAGTTGGATAAATTTGAGTTGAAAATCTTTCGGTTGCATCTTTAAAAGTAGATAATAAATCAACGCAATATTTAATAAAAGTCCAATCTTCTTCAAAAAGTACTAAATGTGTGCTACTTGTATAATTGTTATAAAAAGGAGTAACAAGTTCTTTATAAGGTAAAATAGAAGAAAGCAAAAGATAAAGTGAATTTCATCTTGTTTCCACGGGAAGTGGAAATGCTTTAACAGGTATATTATTTGCTATACAAATTTGCTTCCATTCTCGTTTATTACTTAGTGTGCGAATCCATTTTGCTAAAATTTTAATTTGATCAATTGGACCTATGCCAGTATGTGATAACCGTAAATTTTCCATTTATTGGAAATTAGAAATATTGAAAATAAATATTAGAGAAATTAAATAAGACGAAATAAATATAAATTTGCGAGAAACGGGATATTGGTGAAAATCCTGAGAAATGAGGAAGTGAAGATAAAAATAATAGAGAGAGGAAAAGAATTAAATTGGATAAATTAAAATCCAAATCTAATTAAGAAAAATAAGAAAACAAATGAAATATATTTATATAATTATATATTATTATATAAATGTATTTTTATACCAATACATATGTATTCAAAATATTATATAGTATATTTTAAAATACGTTGTTATATATATAGAAATATATATATACTATTTCATAAATTCAAATAATACATATGTATATAAATATAATGTTTTATGTGTATATATAATTATGTAAATACATATAGAAGAAAAGTAAGTATGGTTTTATATTAAAGTTTATATGTATAAATATTTTATTATAGCATTTATATAATTTATATATATAAATGTTACTTAATTTTAAGTATATATATATATATACACACACATATATACTAGACATGTATTTTGTAATGTACAATATGTATTTTGTATATAATATATATTGTATAATATTATGTATGAAATAATGTATGTATAACATATAATATATATTATATGTATAAAATATAAAATATAGTGTATTTTATACCACATATAGAAAGAGAACAAAAGCATAAAAGGAAAAAAAAAAAACAGAAAAGGAAAGGAGGATCGAGACAAAGCCCGATCTCTCCCAGCCAAACCGACGGTGGCGGAGCCGCCACCGCCGGCGAGGGGAAAAGAAAGGCGGGACGCCACCGGCCAGAGAAGAGGACGCCGACGCCAACGCCGACGTGCAGAAACGGAACGGGATCGACGGAAAACGAAGCAATAGCCGGAGGAAAAGGAAAATGGCGGACGGCGGTGCCGGCCGATCCAGGCACCGCCACTGCCACCGAAGCTTCACCGGAGGGAGAGGAAGCTGATGGAGGCCACCGGAGACGTAATGGACGGCGGAGGAACGCCGGCGAAGAGGAAGAAGAAACCGAGGCAAAACCGCCTCGATCCGTCGCTGTGCTGTCGATTTGGGATGAACGGAGGTCAGATCCAAGCTCACCGTGGCGCCGGCCAGCTGCTGAGCCATCGAGCCGCCGGAGAACCGGCCGCCGACGAGGAATCGGCGAGGACAGGAGCTGGACCGGTCTGAACCGGTCTGACCGGGAAAGGAAGAAGAAAAAAGGAAAAGAAAAAGAAAAGAAAAAGGAAAAAGAAAAAGAAAAAGAAAAGAAAAGAAAGAAAGAAAAGAAAAAGAGGAAAAAAAAAGGAAGAAAAAGAGGAAAAGGAGAATTTCGGGAATTTGGAAAATTTCCGGAAATTCGACAACCCGGGATTTTTACAAATTCGATAAGAAATTTCCCGAGAATTTAATTTCAGAAAAAATTAAATAAATTATGAAAAATTCTAAAAATTAGAATTTTAATTCTAGAAATTATTTTCAGCAATCGGGATAAGGAATCGGGAGAAATAGAGTGCGGGCGCGATCGATAAGTGGAATTCGCCGACCCGGAAAAAGGTAAGGGATGCATGTGCAGCACTGTAAGGATACTCAGTCTGCATAATTTAATTGAAATATTTTATGCAATTATTTTATGAAAATTATTAAGATGCATGATTTGCTGAAAATAATTTGGGAAGAAGTACTGGCTGAAAGATTTTAAACTGTATTTTCCATGCAGGAGGTTAGTAAATCGGCAGTCGTTATGCTGCCGAAAATTTTAGAAAAACTTTATCAAATCATATTAAATGATTTATTTCCGAATTTCGATAGTAAATCACGAGACATGAGGAAATTTCTAAATTTCATAAAATATGAATATAATGAGATGGAACTTTAGAATATTCATGTATTCGAGAATGGTGATAATGAAATCACCGAAAATTCTCGGAATAGATAAATTACACGAATTACGAGATGAAAGATGAAGTGAAATATAGTGAATATTTTTATGAATATTTTTATCAGTATTCACTAAAGGATTATAACCCTTATGGTTTTAAATCATGAAATTATATAATTATATAAATTCCATAAAGGTGTATTTTATGATGAGAATTACGGTTTTGAGACTGGTTGGTATTCTTATCATGCTGATGCATGATATGTGATATGTTTAGTCCCGGTGGACATCTAATCAGTGATCCACCGAGGACAATATAGGTTATGGTCATAGATTTGACCGGTGTACTTCCTTTCCCTCCGAGGTATACAGTATGAAAAGATTGATGTCTATCTTAGACTCCATAAATTATAGGTAATATGTTTTCAAAAGGAAGAAATGATAATTCTAATATTCTTTCTATGGTCTCAAATGAAATATTAGATCATAGGTACTACATGAGATCTGATAAGACAGTGGAAAATACATATGGCATAAAGGCCAATCCGAGCAGAGACTCGATGATTGAACCGTGGGAGCCACCTCTAGAGTCCTTCGGGAACTAAGTGCTACACGTGTTCTGATGTTTCAGTACAGGCCATACCGAGCAGAGACTCGATGATTGAACCGTGGGAGCCACCTCTAGAGTCCTTCGGGAACTAAGTGCTACACGTGTTCTGATGTTTCAGTACAGGCCATACCGAGCAGAGACTCGATGATTGAACCGTGGGAGCCACCTCTAGAGTCCTTCGGGAACTAAGTGCTACACGTGTTCTGATGTTTCAGTACAGGCCATACCGAGCAGAGACTCGATGATTGAACCGTGGGAGCCACCTCTAGAGTCCTTCGGGAACTAAATGCTACACGTGTTCTGACGTTTTACTAAAAGCCAAACCGAGCAGAGACTCGATGATTGAACCGTGGGAGCCACCTCTAGAGTCCTTCGGGAACTAAATGCTACACGTGTTCCGATGTTAGTATGAAAAATCGTAGGATATTGTGACGATAAGTAAGTGATTGTGATTCGTGAATTCAACAAATGTCAAAGGATGAAATAGATCTGGTGCATATGACATATGATGTGTGTGATATATCGGATGAGTAAGGCATTGGGGTGGTAAATCCCTGGTTAACAGAGATCTAGGCACTCCCGGTCCTTACAATGAGTTCGTTCTTTCACACTTAATCATACTGATAAAAAGAATGGTGCCTTAGGAATTTAAGAATAGAATGAAAGCATAAACAAGTTTGAGACGTCCGTATGTATATGAAATAAGTTTTAAAGAAAAATGATAATGATTTAACTAATATTCTTTTTAAAGAATATATGAATATTAGTTATTGTAATTAAACCCTTGTATTTCATAAAAGCATCATTTTGAAAAGAATACGAAAAGATTTTTGGGGTGAAAAGGAAAAGGATTTATTAAGTCAAAATGAAATAAAAATCTCTCTCTACAGTTGCTTCTAGGTTCCGGAACAAGTATGGTATTCTAAAATACCTACCTTACTCTAATCGGATCCCTAGCCGACTGTAGTATCCTTCCTACATGCGAGCCTAGAGCCCATAGGAAAAATGAAAAAGATTTTCAGCATATAGGAAGCTGAGTATCAAGTGAGGCATATAATTCTCTTACTGAGCCGTGGTTTTGCTCACCCCTTAATTTTCAACATTTCAGGTTTTGATGAATGTGAGTTCAGTGGATTGTGGATCCTGGCTGTACACGAAGGACAATGTGTCAGACCGACTGTTTATTTGAGGTATGATCATTTATTCTCTGTATTTAGACATGTCAACAGTACTACTTATCTGATAAATTACGATAGGGGATGTGTATAATATAAACAATACATTGTAAAATTGTTTAACAGTCAGTACAAGTGAAGTATCACAGACAGCCCAACCGGTTAAGATGTGTATAAGAAGATGAAAAATGTGGTCACGGGTCGTGACAGATTTAATGGTATCAGAGCATTGGTTGGCCTGATGTCTGTGGATACTTTGGAAAGGAAAGAGTTAAACATCCCTGGTAGTACTGTGTCGTCTGAATACATAGAGAAAATAAATGATTGTAAATGAAGTAAAATGATTTAAAGGGAGTGAGAAAGTCTAAACTGAGAATGTTAAAGAAGAAAATAGGCTCAGAAATTACCGAATTATTGGTGATTCTTCTAGTCTAAATGAAGGCTCGTTCGGTAAGGAACAGAATTGGACTCGGTGAGGGCCCCACCAGTACTTTTCTGTCCGAACTGAACTGAGACCTGAAAGTGATGGTATAAAATAGGGGAATAAAATATCATCATTAAATAGACTTTAAGATCACCGATTGAGGGTAATTTGAAGAGAGAGAAAATTTTTAGCCAAAAATGACCAAAATACCCCTACCCCAAAATTTTACTGGGAGTCAAAATAGATCACCAGAAGTTGGAATTGATCGATTTGACAGAGAAATTAATGATATAAAGTTGAATTCCAAACAAAATAATCCAATTATGGATTTTAGTGAATTTCTCTATCGAAATCGAATGAGATCTAAATTGCTAGTATAAGTATCAGAAAGGATACTATCAACTTAGAGATGATCAGTTCATTGATTTGAATGTATATTGAGGAGAAAGAAATAAATGTCGAAATGACGAAAATGCCCCTATGTTGGGCGATGTTCGGAACAGTGATAAAAACGAGTTGATTTGGAATCGATTGATAGTAATGGAATTACTAATGGCATAGAGGATGTCAGATGAATATCACGATCCCTATGACTGATTCCACTAACACTTAGATTACGGACGCGAATTGGGAATTTGTTTCCCGATAAAACCGTGCGTGAGGTGGATCCTGTGTGGATCCCAGTGGGTAGCCATCGCCTCACAGAGCGGACAGCACGGATGAGTGGCATTGTCACAGCAATCGTTGTCGATGGGCCCAAAAAGGGGTTGCTATGGCCGGTTGGGCTGGTCCGTTACAATTGTGTACAGGCGGACGGCGAACGAGCTGGGGCCTTATATGATGCGATCCAAGAGTGTAGTGGAATGTCATCAGATGATTGACCCGGTTATTGACTGTAAGGGTCGAAAAATTTAGAGTGTATTGAACGGGATCATTAAATACTATGAAAAGTGAAATGATTACAAGAATTGACTGATGAGGTGAAAAGTACAGATAATGAAATACATACTGGTGTGATTACTTATGGTTTTGTACGTTTTCATTACTTTGAGGTATCAAACAGATAATCGTACATAGAACCGACGTATCTTGGAATATGTGCTACAGAATGAGGTACTGTGTGGAGTACTATGAATTAGAGGATAATTATAAGAACAGTCAAGTGATAAAAAGAAGATGACCGCTGACCTAAGTTCTTTAGGACCCTTGAGACAGAATTGTGATAGGTGACCCAACGGTGGGCGACCCGTAGTGGATCATGTGTTGTGAGATATAGACGAACTATCTCATCGCTGACTCACTAGTAAGGGTAAACCTGAGGCAAAAGGATCGCCTAGGGAATGCTCGTCGATGGTCGATATGAACGGGCGAGGCTCTTATAAGTATCTCAATGGTAACCCAGTGTAAGGAACTAGGTACGTAATGGTGTCAAGGTTCAAACCTCGTGGAGAATATGCTCAAAGGAACTAAGCCTGAATTCAGTAAATAGAAATAGTTTTAGAGTGAATAACGGAATTGAAACGGGTAGCTGTGAAGTGTGTTGAGAATCATTGTAATTGATACAGCTTACCAGAACGAGATTCGTAACGCTGTAAAGTATGACTAGGTAATGAAATCAAGGTAGAGTATGTATCAAAATGATTTGAATATGGAATGTCTCTGCCTTTAAACTACACTGTGAAATGATGGGAAACAATGATGAAGGTCCAAAATGATAAAAGAAGTGTGGTTAAAGAAACTGTCGGTTGAGAATCCCAATAAATTCCAAAGTAATATAGATTGAGGAATCAAGTTAATGTTGACTCGATTGTGGATATGAAATTTATTCTTAAGCTTATATCGGAGAATATAGAAGAAATTCGACAAGCTTAAGAAAATGATTTTTGGAAATATTACGGATGATGAAATTCGCATTTATCGATGTAAAGGATGGAAATACAAATGACACGATTTAAGGATGAATTAAATGATATATTAACATTTTTATTATACACTAAAGTTCGTATAAAGAACAAATAAATATATATATGGAAGTGATGCCTTAAATATGATTTAATCGGAGATGTACAAGGAGCTTATAAGAGCAACCTTTGTAAAAGGCATCATCAGATGAAAAGTTAAAGAACGATGGTCACAAGATGATAAGAAAGGTACGATTAAAGAAAGTATCAGATTTGATTTCCGATAAAACTTCCAAAGTTATATAAATTAGAGGAATCGAGATAACATTGGTGCGATTTTGAATATGAAGTTAAATTCTAAGCTTATATCGGAGGATGTAGAAAGAATCTGAAAAGCTTAAGAAAATAACTCTGGAAAAGGTGTGAATAATGAAATTCACGTGTAGAGGTCTGGATGACGAAAATACTGATAATGAAAAATTGAGAATAATGGAGTTATCTGTATAGGTGTAAATGAGAGAAATGCAAATGATGTTGAGTTGTAGACGAATCAAAAAGGATATATTAAATTTCTATCATTGATGAAGTTCTGGTGAAGAACAAGTATTAATCTACGTGAAAATAGACGCTTTATTGATCTAATTAGAGATACTTGAGGAGTAAATAAGACTAGCCTCAGTATAAAGCGTCATTAGATAAAAGATTGAAGATTGTTGTCCATAAGATAATGATTCGAACTCGGAGTGAATTTTACGAGTTCCTATTGAAGTTACAAGGGTAATGAGTTGCCTTGTGAAGTATATAAGCCTAAAGAATGAGGCATTCTTACATGAGTAAATAGTTGAAATATTGATAGAGTCTAAAGTATAAATGGAACATGAGCAGCATTGTAATATGATCCTTAGACTCTTAAAGGTTGTGAAATTGTGCTAAGATTAGCAACTAAGAAATTTGGCTAGATAGTATCTCTTCTTGAGATATAAAATCTCGAAACGACAGGATGACAGTGAACCTGTCTATGATATAAAGATAATGATTGAGATACGAAAGTAATGAGTACAGCTAAATACTATTGTCAGCCTATAAAAGAGTGATGAGACTAGCTGCTCTATAGAGGAGATCTAATTAAAGAAATTAAAGTCGGTAGATGGATAGTGTAAAGAATAGATGGTATGCGAGATTTTAAAAGATCTTAGCTGTATAGTACCATACCAATCGAGAAAACCGACAGAAAGGATAAGAGTAAAAATATGAAAATTAAACTGGAAGTGGAATAAGGAAATAAATTACATGATGGGAAGGGAACATCAATATGAAACAGTTCCCGAAGTTAAGACTGAGGGTGATTTGTGTTGGTTATCACATCAAAAGGGAAGGCTTCGAACCTCGAACCTGTTGGTCTTGAACAGAGGACTTTTCCAATCAGGATACTTGTTTCATATATATATATACATGTATATATTTTAATTGGAGATCTAAAGACCATACTACATGAAGAGAAGATGATTGTCTCATGATTTAATTACTGTAAGAGATGATTAATAGTAAAATCGGCAAATGAGATGCAGCATTGATGGAATAAGTGTGAAAATGAACATTGTGGACAATAAAGAGTCCAAAAGAGAAATGATGATATGGAAGTGATTAAAGACTGATGATCTAAATAGAATCACTTTCCCTTATCAGACATCTAGATTCTCTAGTGCCTTAGTCGAAGTATAAGTGTTAAACGGTATGAATGTGTATGTACAGTTCCAGTGAGCCTTACATGTGATGGGAGTCTCTGTGTTGCCATATGCTAATGAGAGATAGCAAAGGGCTTTCGAGATCCCAAGTGTATTGATAGCACCGCTCCATACTGATATATATTTATATACATGAGCGTGAGATGTAAACGCTCCATGATATTGAGAGAGCATGTGCATGAGATGTGAAAGCTACTGGGACACTTACATATAATTGATTGACACGAGTACATGATAGTACCAAATTATGTCGACTCGGCACTAAGTGAGAAGAATGGATGATGAACAGCATAAATCAGCTGTAATATTAAAATTATTATGTATGGCTCTTATATGAAAAGAGTAAAAGTGAATAACTCCCGATTTGAGAAATGAAATTACATGAGCATAGACATATATGATGAAAGACAGCATGTAGTGGTCTAAAGTACTATTGATGATGAAAATGTACTGGCAGTATTACTTGGAGGATGAATTAGAGGTCAGAAGTCGTAAGTATACGACATATACCACCTTTAGACTTAAGTTAAATTCGGAGGACCGAATTTCTTAAGGTGGGGAGGATGTGATAACCGTAAATTTTCCATTTATTGGAAATTAGAAATATTGAAAATAAATATTAGAGAAATTAAATAAGACGAAATAAATATAAATTTGCGAGAAACGGGATATTGGTGAAAATCCTGAGAAATGAGGAAGTGAAGATAAAAATAATAGAGAGAGGAAAAGAATTAAATTGGATAAATTAAAATCCAAATCTAATTAAGAAAAATAAGAAAACAAATGAAATATATTTATATAATTATATATTATTATATAAATGTATTTTTATACCAATACATATGTATTCAAAATATTATATAGTATATTTTAAAATACGTTGTTATATATATAGAAATATATATATACTATTTCATAAATTCAAATAATACATATGTATATAAATATAATGTTTTATGTGTATATATAATTATGTAAATACATATAGAAGAAAAGTAAGTATGGTTTTATATTAAAGTTTATATGTATAAATATTTTATTATAGCATTTATATAATTTATATATATAAATGTTACTTAATTTTAAGTATATATATATATATATATATATATATATATATATACACACACATATATACTAGACATGTATTTTGTAATGTACAATATGTATTTTGTATATAATATATATTGTATAATATTATGTATGAAATAATGTATGTATAACATATAATATATATTATATGTATAAAATATAAAATATAGTGTATTTTATACCAAATATAGAAAGAGAACAAAAGCATAAAAGGAAAAAAAAAACAGAAAAGGAAAGGAGGATCGAGACAAAGCCCGATCTCTCCCAGCCAAACCGACGGTGGCGGAGCTGCCACCGCCGACGAGGGGAAAAGAAAGGCGGGACGCCACCGGCCAGAGAAGAGGACGCCGACATGCAGAAACGGAACGGGATCGACGGAAAACGAAGCAATAGCCGGAGGAAAAGGAAAATGGCGGACGGCGGTGCCGGCCGATCCAGGCACCGCCACTGCCACCGAAGCTTCACCGGAGGGAGAGGAAGCTGATGGAGGCCACCGGAGACGCAATGGACGGCGGAGGAACGCCGGCGAAGAGGAAGAAGAAACCGAGGCAAAACCGCCTTGATCCGTCGCTGTGCTGTCGATTCGGGATGAACGGAGGTCAGATCCAAGCTCACCGTGGCGCCGGCCAGCTGCTGAGCCATCGAGCCGCCGGAGAACCGGCCGCCGACGAGGAATCGGCGAGGACAGGAGCTGGACCGGTCTGAACCGGTCTGACCGGGAAAGGAAGAAGAAAAAAGGAAAAGAAAAAGAAAAGAAAAAGGAAAAAGAAAAAGAAAAAGAAAAGAAAAGAAAGAAAGAAAAGAAAAAGAGGAAAAAAAAAGGAAGAAAAAGGAAGAAAAAGAGGAAAAGGAGAATTTCGGGAATTTGGAAAATTTCCGGAAATTCGACAACCCGGTATTTTTACAAATTCGGTAAGAAATTTCCCGAGAATTTAATTTCAGAAAAAATTAAATAAATTATGAAAAATTCTAAAAATTAGAATTTTAATTCTAGAAATTATTTTCAGCAATCGGGATAAGGAATCCGGAGAAATAGAGTGCGGGCGAGATCGATAAGTGGAATTCGCCGACCCGGAAAAAGGTAAGGGATGCATGTGCAGCACTGTAAGGATACTCAGTCTGCATAATTTAATTGAAATATTTTATGCAATTATTTTATGAAAATTATTAAGATGCATGATTTGCTGAAAATAATTTGGGAAGAAGTACTGGCTGAAAGATTTTAAACTGTATTTTCCATGCAGGAGATTAGTAAATCGGCAACCGTTATGCTGCCGAAAATTTTAGAAAAACTTTATCAAATCATATTAAATGATTTATTTCCGAATTTCGATAGTAAATCACGAGACATGAGGAAATTTCTAAATTTCATAAAATATGAATATAATGAGATGGAACTTTAGAATATTCATGTATTCGAGAATGGTGATAATGAAATCACCGAAAATTCTCGGAATAGATAAATTACATGAATTACGAGACGAAAGATGAAGTGAAATATAGTGAATATTTTTATGAATATTTTTATCAGTATTCACTAAAGGATTATAACCCTTATGGTTTTAAATCATGAAATTATATAATTATATAAATTCCATAAAGGTGTATTTTATGACGAGAATTACGGTTTTGAGACTGGTTGGTATTCTTATCATGCTGATGCATGATATGTGATATGTTTAGTCCCGGTGGACATCTAATCAGTGATCCATCGAGGACAATATAGGTTATGGTCATAGATTTGACCGGTGTACTTCCTTACCCTCCGAGGTATACAGTATGAAAAGATTGATGTCTATCTTAGACTCCATAAATTATAGGTAATATGTTTCCAAAAGGAAGAAATGATAATTCTAATATTCTTTCTATGGTCTCAAATGAAATATTAGATCATAGGTACTACATGAGATCTGATAAGACAGTGGAAAATACATATGGCATAAAGGCCAATCCGAGCAGAGACTCGATGATTGAACCGTGGGAGCCACCTCTAGAGTCCTTCGGGAACTAAGTGCTACACGTGTTCTGATGTTTCAGTACAGGCCATACCGAGCAGAGACTCGATGATTGAACCGTGGGAGCCACCTCTAGAGTCCTTCGGGAACTAAGTGCTACACGTGTTCTGATGTTTCAGTACAGGCCATACCGAGCAGAGACTCGATGATTGAACCGTGGGAGCCACCTCTAGAGTCCTTTGGGAACTAAGTGCTACACATGTTCTGATGTTTCAGTACAGGCCATACCGAGCAGAGACTCGATGATTGAACCGTGGGAGCCACCTCTAGAGTCCTTCGGGAACTAAGTGCTACACGTGTTCTGATGTTTCAGTACAGGCCATACCGAGCAGAGACTCGATGATTGAACCGTGGGAGCCACCTCTAGAGTCCTTCGGGAACTAAATGCTACACGTGTTCTGACGTTTTAGTAAAGGCCAAACCGAGCAGAGACTCGATGATTGAACCATGGGAGCCACCTCTAGAGTCCTTCGGGAACTAAGTGCTACACGTGTTCCGATGTTAGTATGAAAAATCGTAGGATATTGTGACGATAAGTAAGTGATTGTGATTCGTGAATTCAACAAATGTCAAAGGATGAAATAGATCTGGTGCATATGACATATGATGTGTGTGATATATCGGATGAGTAAGGCATTGGGGTGGTAAATCCCTGGTTAACAGAGATCTAGGCACTCCCGGTCCTTACAATGAGTTCGTTCTTTCACACTTAATCATACTGATAAAAAGAATGGTGCCTTAGGAATTTAAGAATAGAATGAAAGCATAAACAAGTTTGAGACGTCCGTATGTATATGAAATAAGTTTTAAAGAAAAATGATAATGATTTAACTAATATTCTTTTTAAAGAATATATGAATATTAGTTATTGTAATTAAACCCTTGTATTTCATAAAAGCATCATTTTGAAAAGAATACGAAAAGATTTTTGGGGTGAAAAGGAAAAGGATTTATTAAGTCAAAATGAAATAAAAATCTCTCTCTACAGTTGCTTCTAGGTTCCGGAACAAGTATGGTATTCTAAAATACCTACCTTACTCTAATCGGATCCCTAGCCGACTGTAGTATCCTTCCTACATGCGAGCCTAGAGCCCATAGGAAAAATGAAAAAGATTTTCAGCATATAGGAAGCTGAGTATCAAGTGAGGCATATAATTCTCTTACTGAGCCGTGGTTTTGCTCACCCCTTAATTTTCAACATTTCAGGTTTTGATGAATGTGAGTTCAGTGGATTGTGGATCCTGGCTGTACACGAAGGACAATGTGTCAGACCGACTGTTTATTTGAGGTATGATCATTTATTCTCTGTATTTAGACATGTCAACAGTACTACTTATCTGATAAATTACGATAGGGGATGTGTATAATATAAACAATACATTGTAAAATTGTTTAACAGTCAGTACAAGTGAAGTATCACAGACAGCCCAACCGGTTAAGATGTGTATAAGAAGATGAAAAATGTGGTCACGGGTCGTGACACAGTACCAGTACCACTAGAACTAAAACCACTTTGAACACATAAATTTATAATATGACATGCCCATCTTGCATGAAAAAATATGCCTTGCATAACAGGGTTTAAACTTTTAATTAAATGAGGAATAGCTGCAGTATTACTTGAAGCATTATCAAAAGTAATAGCAAAAACTTTATTATTTTCTAGTCCATATAATTTACAAACTTTAGTAATATATTTATGAATAGTATATGAATTATGTGCTTCTTCTATTACATCTAAAGATAAAATTCGTTTTTGCATGGGCCAATCTTCATCTATCCAATGACAAGTTATAACAAGATAACTTATACCATTAGTACTAGTCCATATATCACTAGTTAAACTAACCCTGGATGAAATATTACTAAGTTTATCAATTAAAGCTTGTCTATATTCTTTAAACATATCCATGCAATCTCTTTTTAATGTATTTCTAGAAATAGATTTATATGTGGGTTGTAAATAGTTACAAACAAATTCTAAATATCCTGATTTTTCACAAATTGTGAATGGTTGTTCAGTCCTAATTACAAATCTAACTAAACTACGTCTAGCTTGAACATTATCAAAAATAAAATTTTTTCCACCATCACGTGTATTAATTTGAGATTGTTTACCTTCTAAAATTTCATCTTCTTTGGCATCAGGATTAATTTTATGTGCAGTAATTAAATGTCTTTTATACGTACCTGTACCGCCAACACCTCCACCGGACTTATAAGAGTAAATGCCTTGGCACAATTTACAGATAGCACAATATTTATTCGTCTCACCTTCTTTGGCTACAATATCGAAATACTCCCATACCCTGCTCGTTTTTTTTTTACTAAACTTCGGCCTTGATGATGTAGCAGCAGTGGTGGCAGCTGATGATTGTATTTGAGCATGACCTCCACGTTGACCACGACCAACCGATGGCGCCGCCAAAGGAAGCTCCTCCTCCGGATGAATATCGGGTTCGATTTCATTAAATGATTCGTCACCCAAACTAGGAATTTCAGTGGAACCAAAAGGTCGAGAAACAGAGCATGAACGACAAAAAAAATTTGACATTTTTATATTTTTTTTGAAAATAAATATATGTTAAAAATTAAAAAAAATAGATGTATTATATATATAATATATTGGAATTTGAAAATTGAAACTTGAAAATTAAAAGTAAAATTTGTAAAATTATAAAATAAAAAGAAAAATGAAATTTATAAAGCAAATGATGATATTATAAATTTGGAATAAGGAATATATATATAATATATTAGAATTTGAAAATTAAAAGTAAAATTTTTAAATTATAAAATAAAAAGAAAAATGAAATTTAGAAAGGAAATGATGATATTATAAATTTAGAATAAGGGAATTTAAGTGAATTTGAGAGAGTTTGAGTGAGTATTGAAAGAGTATGTAAGTGAAGAGAATAAGAGTAGATGAATATAGATAGTAGATTTGAGAGAAAATATAGAAGAAATGTAAATGAAAATAGAAGATTATAGAGGTATTTATAGGAAAAAAATTAGAATAAAAAAATAAAAAAAATTAAAAAAAAAGATTGATGGGCAATGGCCATTTCAAACATGCACCACTGCTGCTGGCAGTCAAGCCTCTTTTTTTTTTTAAATTTAATTAAAATTAAAAAATTAAAAAAAATTAAAGATTGAGGGTCGTTGCCCATCAAAATGCTGCAAAGGCAAGTCACAGACTTGCCTCTGCGGTAGACTGTAGTTTGCACTGCAGTGCAGTGCAACTGCAGTCTGCAGTCTTTTCTTTTTTTTTATTTTTTTAACCGGACCGGTTCAAACTGGTCCGGTTATGAACCGGGCCCTTAACAGGCCCAGTTCTTAACGGTCTGGGCCTTTATCGGGCCCGGTTTTAAAAAGTTAAAACCGGCCCAGCCTGGTAACATACCGGGTTGGGCCGGTTCCGAACCGATACTGTACCGGTTCTGACTCTGGGCCGGGTTGACCCGATCCGGTTGCGAACCGGGTCGGGTCAACCCGGCCCAGTTAGCACCTCTACCTCTAATATAGGTATTTTTTTTCTTCCTTATCACCTTCTCATCTCTTATTTAATCTTGTCTCCAATATGAGACCACAAATATCTTTTTATATTCTTCATTGTCTCTAAGAGTACTGCCCGTCTCTTTAGGGCATCAGTAATCATCCCTTTGGCGCTCTTCCGCGCCCTAGGATTATTCTCTCAAGTTAGTCGGCGATCACCTAGTTCGCCCACATTTCACGTCATGTTCTCCGGTATTGAGCGATCGTCCCACTCGTGGGTCGCCCATCCCAAATTTTCTCAAGGTCCTGAAGAATCTCGGGCGTTTTCTCTCAAAACCAATTTACACTCCCTCAAGTCTTTTATCATCCTTGAGTGTTAGTAACTCATCTATACTATTTATCACTTATCATCTCATTCAGTGCTAGTCGATTATAGTTTGGTGACTATCATGTAGATAATTTTAATCATTCGTATGTAATTGTCCCAGTAGTCTCTAAAATACCACACACTCGCTCTCAATATATCCCGGAGCGTCCACACAATGCGCTCGGATATCTATATCAATCTGAGGCGGTGCTAACAGTAAAAATTTGGAATCCCAAAGCCTCTTGCTATTCTTTCAAAGCATATGGCGAATCATGGATCCTTATTACAAGTACCCACTCACTGGAACTTCACATACGTCCTCTCTGTTTCACCAATGTATATCGACTAAGGCACTTATTACATCCCGAACCTGATGATGAAGAAGTGAAATAACTTGGTTACTCAATCCATAATTACTTCTATAACATCATGGTTCTTTCGGATTCTTCACCACCTCACAGTGATTATTTCATGATTAATCTAGGACTGCTTTTCTTTTGCAGACCTTAATATTAGCCACCGATTATGTCTCAGGTAATCATTTTCCCCTCGATCACTTCTCTTATCTCAAGTGATCATTCTATCTCTTATTCTCCTAGTACATGTAATGTTACTACTTGGAGAATATACTTTTCCTTACATCAATTTCTGAAATTTAAATTTATTATCATTCAGATTTCATCACCACTTTACTTATACAATTTCACATTCCCAATATGTACATATATACACATATGTATATCCTTTTTCAGGATTTGCAGTACTTCTTGTATCTGCTCCTCTGAGTATGACAATTTTATCTTTTTAATTCTGGCTTGTCATTAATTCCAGCCATAATTACATAATGATCCAGGGAAATCACATTTATTTATGTACTTGGGAACAACCCCATAACTTGTGTTCCCTAGTCATTATATGACTTGTCTTCTCAAGACAATTTCATTCTTTTACATTCATCACCACAATTCTTTTCCCACTTATTATAGTACTTTACTGTTACAATCTCGTAACCATTTCGAATACTTTATTCATACATACCCATTCACTTTCACTTTTTCCACAAATAAGTATTGCATCAATAATGTAGCAAATTCCACAAACTCTTCAACAATTCATTCGTGCTATACGGGTAAAACTTATAAATTTTATACCTCAATAAACACACTTTAACCTCACTTAAGTAGTAAAATCTTTTATTCAAAAAATTTTAATGTCCACTTAATCAGTTGAGACCTCACGTGTCTAATATATATATATATCAATTAGAAACCAATGGTTACTGACTTAACAATAAGGTTTTCCATACCTTATTCAATAATATTGCTGATATCAATATACATGTTTTTTTTTTATCATCTTAGTTGGCTCTAGGCACATAAATAGGAAGGATACTACAGTCGGCTAGGGATCTAGATAGAATATGATAGGTATTTTAGAATACCATACTTGTTCCGGAACCTAGAAGCAACTGTAGAGAGTACTAATATCATTGTTTTCAAAACGATAAAATCTTCGTTTTCACCAGTTATAACAAACTAGTTTAATTCTTTACTCATCAATCTCTCGAGTAATTTCTCAAGCTCTACTGATTCACTGGTAAGAGCTTACAAACAATTTCTATTTCAATTCACCAACCTCTAAGCTTGTCACTAAATCTCAATGCCAACTTTATCATTTGGCAAATACGAGACATTTCATTTCCTTGGCGATTACAGCTTTTGTTCTATTCGCCACATTGCTTTGATTCATATCATCTCACTGGCGATTGCTCTTCTCGCCACTTTGCTAGGATTCATACCACAATTTGTTGATCAGATTACTCCATACTTTTTGGGCGATCAAGATTCTCGCCCACTTTAATAATTCATGTTATATTGGCGGACTCATTTAAGTCCTCGCCATCATCTAACTCGCCCACATCATTGGTGATCGTGCATTTGCACGTCCATTGGCGAGCTATCCCAATGTAGTTCTCGCTCATCGAGTATTTCTCATAAATCTCATAATATCACGGTTCTATGGATATCGTAGCGGACCAGCCCAACCGGCCATGGCAACCCCCTTTTTGGGCCTATCGACAACGATTGCTGTGACAACGCTACTCATCCATACTGTCCTCTTTGGCGATCACCTCGATGCCCAGTTCTTCCAACCGTGCTCGAGTTCGCCCATTTCAAAGTTTTCTTTCTCATCCACAGACTCAAACACTTGACTTCCTCAAATGTCAAGTTACATCCATTCTCCTAAAACATAAGGAGTATATATAACCAGTTTACATCATTTCTCACACAATTCACTTTAAATTCAGACCCTAAAATCCACAACAGGGATAACTATCTCACGACCTCTCATAGCTTGTACTCTGGGTCGCCTTACTTATCAATATATCAGTGGGGTCCACAGTAAAGATCATCCCTTACACCACCACATACTATTTCACCATCAATTTGTATTTTAAATCCATTCAATCACTTATGACTTTAAAAGAAAACATGTCAATATAGGGGTATATTCATAAATTCCCCTTTAATTTTCTCTCTCATCAATATAACTCCAAACACACGATCTTAGGGCTTATATGCTAATATTATCCCTTTTTCGTCTCAATATCATCATTTCAGAATCTTAGTTCGATATGGACAGAGAAGTCCTGGTGGGGCCCTCACCGAGTTCCTCATTGTACCTTATCGAATCGACCCAACATTATGATGATAAGATCGCCTATCTCAAGCAAAATTTTCGGATTACTATCTCTATTTGTAACCCATAATTCATCAACTTTCACGATATTTCACCACTTAACTCAATTCACAGTCATTCGACTCCTCTATACATTTAGACTATACAGTACTACAGGGGATGTTAACCTTTCTCAACACTCTCCATGCTAAAAGCATCAACAGACATCAGACCAACCCAAGCTCTGATACCATTAAATCTTTAACATCCCGTTACCACATTTTTCACGTAATTCCATACAACTTTACCGGTTGGGCTGTCTGCGATGCCATTAACATTCAACAGTAACAGTGATAAATGATAAACATTTATTTATTAATTATGGAATATGAAATTTCTTTTCATTATACATTTCATCTGACATCCCCTATTAACCTTTATTTCACTAAGGTAGTACTGTATACATATGTCTGAAATGTAAAAGAGAAGAGACTGTACCTGTCACATTTAACGTGCCATGCCTCAGTGCTTTAAGCATAGTTATACCCATCTGAGAGCTAATTCTCTCAACTCCGTGTACTTCTTATCTGTGGAGTTAAAACAAAGGGGTGAGCGATTCATACGCTCAGTAAAGGAAATATATGTTGCTTTAAAATAAGCAAAACTATATATCACAACACATTTATTCTTTTCTTAATAATAACCCAGTAGAAAAGACAATGGATATATAGTAAACACTATATAGGATTTCAACGAATCCTCACAGTAAACAGAAATTGGTAAGTTGAGACTAGGCAACAAATAAATCATGCTATCATCGTTCCCCCTCCCCTTTGCGAGAACGGAATCTGCCGCTTTTGGGGTGCACCCGTAGGCCATCGTCCCTCACGGCTATCTCAGATCTATGGCCATAATCTATAGATGGTCCTCGGGTCCACTTGCCAAGTGACCTCGAGACCGCTGATGACTTGGCGGGTCCATCAGCCCTGTGATGCCCTAGGGTGTACTCATTGGTCTATTTGACCAGAGCCATCGCCCTAGGTGGGTCACGCAAAGTATATGAATGATAATGCATGAACTCATGGCCTAATGTCTCAAAATCAAGTTATCTTATATATCATTTCCATAAAATGATTTGATTTCCAAAAGGGCTTAGGCTTCCTGTTTACAAAACACCTTGAAAACATTCTAAAATCTCAACTTTTAAAATCTGCTCGCCCATGGTCAGCTCACCCGTTATGGCTTGCCCATGGCAGCTCGCCCATGGCGGAGAACATGTGTTTGCCCGCCCACCTTTGCCCTTTAAATCAACAAGCAAAACTGGCTCGCCCCTGAATAACTCGACAAGACGGTGAATTAGTATTCGCCCGCCACTTAGCTTTTCAAAACAGAAGTATGTCTCGTTGATAGCGGTTCGCCCGTCTTAAATTTAAATCAAGGGCCGCCTGCCCAAACTCATTAAAAAAGGTTCACCCAACTATGGCTTACCCGGATTTCCCTTTAAAACAAGGGCACTCGCCCAGTTTTCATTAAAGAGAGCTCGCCACATGGCTCGCCCTATAGCTTTCTTATAAAAACGATTCGCCTACCATTAAAACTAGAAACGGGTATACAAATTATAAAAGGGCTTGACTCGCCCGCCAATACAAATTCGCCTAACATAAAAAAAACAAAGGCTCGCCCGCCCTGTATCAGTTCATACAGAAAACAGCATAGGGGTCGGCTTTTAGCTCGCCCGAATCAAAATAATTATCAAATAACTTCCTCAAACAATGCATGTCAGAAAACAAAACATTTAACGTAATGTTTTCATAAAATTTACTCCACAGGACATGCATCACTTCACACACATCTCCCTTACCTGGGTTAACGAATCCTTGCTTCCTTCTCGCCTTCCAGATCGCATTCATCGAGTTCATAATTCCCGGCTGCAAATAATTTATGAATTCTATTAATATTTTCATTTCATATTACTTGGCGAGGTTGAAATAAATCAAATGACTACTCGCTCAATAGAGCTCCAACTAGTTCGCCCAGACGAGCTCGCCATTCACCAAATGGCTTCCACGTGGTAGCTCGCCCGCCATTACTCACCGTAGGTTGTGAGCTCGCCCAACATTCAACACACGAAGCCTACATTGTCTTAATTGTGGGAGTTCGCCCACAATCCTATTCGCTCAAAGTCTCTGCATTTGAGCTCACCCATTAATTCACTTCACTAGAATTGGGCGTTCTCGCCCTTTGAACACAAACTTCACCTTGGCGAGTTCCTTATTACCTACTCTCCTCATTGGCGATTACAAGTTTTCAACATGGGCGATCACTGTAGTCGCCATTGTCGTCACTTATTCCATTAATTTCCTTGTTTACATATTCTCTAAAGATCTAACTAAAACAAGGTTGTGTTCTATGTTGTAAACATATAAGTCTACCATTAAATATGAAAAAAACACCTCAGAAATATGAAACTCACCTCAATCAACTGCACTTCCAGAACAGATTGCTTTCCATCTCATGTTGGCCTTCCTTTGCCTGTTCTTTTAGCTCATCAAGTTAAGAAGAAAAGGTTTGCAAGCTAGTGTATGTATTTAACCAACTTAAGGTTGGGGTTTAGTAGATCGAACATGGCAGAGAAATGGAAGAAACAGAGAAATGGCTTTCGTGAATGGCTAACTCTGTTATCCTTAATTGTTTCTTCTTTTATAGCTGTGCCATCCAATCAGAACTCTTCACTTGGCCTTATCCCATTTCCTCCATCATTTCCACGTCTTAACAAGCATTAAAACTTGTGGAAAAACTGCAGCAAAAGCAACGGCTATAAGAAGCCATTCTCTGCAAAATTTGACTTACTTCACTTGCCATTAATTGTGTAAACCGAGAAGCCAATGGCGTGAAGTCCACAGCCTCTTTTCTTGACTTACTGCACCTTTATCTTATCCCTCAACCAATAAGGCTGGCGCCTTTATTGACTTTAGCATTCTATCAATTAATTGTCTTCAACTGTGGGGCGTCCAAAGTCAATTTTTGCTGCACGGTTCTGATTTATTATTTCATTCTGTCCGTGCTAATTTCAGCTCGCCTAGTCAACCAGAAACCACAGTTCGCTCGACTTACTAACATATGGGCGATCAACAGTCCTCGCCACGTTGGGCGATCATCCAAAGAAACTCAATTGGCTAACACATTAGTCAATAAGATGAATATTCATACTCGCCCTCAACAATTGGCCATAAGCCTTTATCTTACTCACCCTTTGGCGAACATGTGTCATATACTTGCCCATAATCACCATTGGGCGATCACCAGTTATGGCTCAATTCGCCAACTTGCTCTGATTCATGCAATACGTTGGCGAACTCACCTATTCGCCCACGCCTCGTCTAACTCGCCATCACCATTAGCGATCACTTCTTACTCGCTCACTGGCGAGCTATTCGTACTCGACTCTAGTGTTTTTCACAAACATTGATCTCTTCTCATTTTAAATTAAGAATCTTTTCACTTAAGTGAAATCAATATTCACTATTTATTGAAATTCCATTTTCAATTTTATGGAATTAGAGTCTACAGTAGTGTAGAATCGGATCTTACAGGTTGTCTTCGAGTTTGGGTTATTTCGGAATCAAGCCATTTTGAGTTCGGGTTTTTAGTGGTTCGAGTTTTGTTGGATATTGGTTTTTCATATTCGAGTAGGTTCGGTTTCAAGTTTTTTCAATTTCAAGCATTTTTGGGATTGGTTATTTTTGGATTCAAGCCGGTTTTAACTAGGCGGGTTTAGTGGGCTTAGTCAAATTATTTTGAAATTTTATAAGTTATAAATATTTTTCATAATTTTGAATGTAATAATTAATTTAATTTTTATATAGTTAAATAAAAATATAATGACACCAATTGACATTATATTAATAAATAATAAAATTTGATATAATCATATTATATACAGTTATACACCAATTAAGTACTAATTTTTTTCATGTTCACATTAACATAATAACATTAGATATTCATTAATTTATTGAATGTCTAATTAAAATGTTAAATAGTGGATATTACTAAATTAATTAATATAATGCTAGTTATTTAAATATAATTAATCATAATATTAATAAAGTATAAAAATAAATTTTATTAAAATTACCGCTTACACAATTATGCTACTATAATATATTATTAAATTACATTTTAATTTACTATTGGAAATATTATTTTTATTTACACTTTAATTTTATATTTAATAGATACTAAATAAATTATTCTTAATAAATAATTAATTCTATTAGAACAATACTTACGCATTTAGAGATTACATAATTTATTCTTAAAAGATTATTATAATATAATATATATAAAAATCATTGTTATAAGGTACCAAATTGGAATCTTATTAATATAACAAATAACTAATTCCAATAGCTTGATTATTCATGTATTTTATTAAAATTACCGTATACACTATAATACTATTATAATATATTTTCAAATTACAATTTACTCTTAGAAATAATTATTTTTATCCATACTTTAATTTTATAATTAAAAAAGTGTATCAATCATTTATTTATTTTTAAATAATAGTCATATAATTATAATTTAGGTTTTTCGAGTTATAAATTCATTTTTTACGAGTTTCAAATCGGATTGATCATGGCTTCGGATCGGATTGGATTTAGGTTATGTCAGGTTCAGGTTGCACTGGGTTCAGATTTTTTCGGTTTTGAGCTTTTTCAGTTTTGGACTTTTAACTTTTTTGATCAATTTGAGTTTGTTCGAGTTTAGTCTCGAGTGAACTCGGACTAGCTTTTGCCTCCTCTATTTGCCATAGGGTGCATCCAGTGGAGGAATAGCATGATCGCCTGCTGACTGGGTATTTTGTTATTAGTTGTTTATTTTAATTTTTGTAAAAAGCTGCTGACAGCTTTATTGCGTTTCGGTTGTAATACTCATGCAGCATATATGAGCAGCTTTTGTACTCATATGAGGTTTTATGAATGAAAATACAACAATTTCTCTCTCATTTCTTCTTCTACCTCTTACTCTTATTCTTATTCTTATTCTCATTCTCATTGTTATTCTCATTCTTATTCTTATTCTTATTCTTATTCTTATTCTCATTCTCATTCTCATTCTTATTCTTATTCTTATTCTTATTCTTATTCTCATTCTCTTGCACACGATCTGTGAGGAGGTCACTACAATCGTGACAGCGGCCGACGGTCACAGATGCTGGTGGGGTAGAAAACGAGAAAGGATGAGTTGAGAACATTGCCAAAGAAGCATCTTTTTAAGGAAGTCTGAGATAAAAAAAAAAAAAAGAAGGTGAATTGGCTTTGGGAAGAAAACCAAGTCTGAAAAAGGGAAAAATATATTTTAGCGTTTAAAAAAAAAAAAGAGGAAAAGCATCTAGTACACTGTAAAAACTTGGACACTGAAGTTTGGACGGTTTGAAGAAAAGCCGATTGGAAGGTTTATTTTTCCATCTACATTATTGTGCCTTTATTACTTATTTTATTAGTATTCTTTTATTATTTATGACATGTGTTATGACGTGATTGGGTTTCTATTTTTTTCTTAGAAAGTTGTTTTGAGCGCATGCATATTTTAATCACGAGTTGTTGTCCGTTCATGGCTCTTGAAAATTGATTTTAGTAACAACTAAAAAAAAAAGAGGGTTTTAGTCATGTGTTGTGATTGAAATTTGAAAAGGAAGATTGATGTGCGATAAATGTTAAAACAAATATACAAAGACAAGAAGAAAAAAGGTGGAGTTTATAAATTTTGTTTATGAATCATATATAAAATTTTAGCATATAAGATGTTACAAAATTGATAAATAGTAATTTTTAACTAATCTTTAAATGAGAGGAATTTATTAGATATTATCAGAGTATTAAAATATTTAATATAATTTTTCAATATATGTGTTCTCTTTTATTTTAAAATAAATAAGAAGTATTGAAATATTTAATATAATTTTTCAATATATGTATTCTCTTTTATTTTAAAATAAATAAGAATATATTTTTAAAAGAAATAAAAATAAGAATTAATGTGCACGTTTATTATATGTTTGAATCATATGCATTAATTTCTATCAAATCTCTATGTGAGAAGAGTCCACTAAATATTACTATAATATTGAAATATTTAGTGTGATTTTTCAATAACACAGATTTTTAATAAATGAATAAAGTTTTTTTTTTGAAAAAGGAAAATAACTATAAAAAACATTTATCATTTGTTAAATGTTTGCATTATATTTTTTTTTGTTACAAAATGTTTGCATTATATGCATCATGTATCATTTGTCTGCATCATACGCATCCACATTAATAACATAAATAAATGTGAATCCTCTAAGGATAGAATTTTATAGAAATCACAAGTAATGAATCTTAAGAAATCCTTAGGTGCAAAAATTGTTCAAAATACTACTACAGTATTAAAGTACTTCGATATAATTTTTCAATATAAAAGATTCCCATTTATTTTAAAAAATAAAAATTAGCTTTTGAATGAAGTTTTTTTTTCTAAAAAATAAAATATGATTTAAAAAATGAATTTAATTGCAATAAAAAGTTATTTTTAAATATTAAATTAAGATCATTTTGTCAAAATCAAAGGATAACATATGATTAAATGATACCATTTTAAAATAGGTATCATAAGGTGCTAATTTTTTCTCAAACATAACTGTATTGCCGAACCCAAATTTTGTTTTTGCAAACCAAAAAATTATCTTTTTAATGAAAATTAATTTTAGAATTTTTTAGAAAGTCAAGTTTTTAGGTGACCAATCACATTTAGTAAAAAACGATTGGTGGTGATTTTCATTTTTTTATATTTTTAAAATTGTTAAATGGTCAAGTTTCCTTACGAAATCATTACAACTTATATTTTTTAATTTATTGAGTAATTAAATTTTATTAATATTTTTTAAGGTTCAAATTGTTTTCTAATTTCTTTAGCTTTTTTCCATTTTTTTCTTTTTTCTTTCTTACCTACAACAAATGAAAAAAAGGGGAAGAAAAACTAAAAATAAAAAAGGATAAGAAATTTTTTTGGAAAAATTCATTTTATAATATATTTAAATTAAAATCATAGAAATTATTTTTAATTTAAATCATGAAAATAAATAAAAAAGAAAAATAAAAAATAGTGAAATAATTATAAAGAAAAATATTGTGAAGACCAAGAATTTTCTAAATAAATATAAGGTATCCGAAAAATTTAATTTGGACAAAGTGAAATCCAAATTAAATAAGAAATAAAAAGGAAAATTAAATTTGGAAATAAGAAATGAAGGAGGAAATTTAATTTGGATAAATGGAAATCCAAATTAAATAAGAAAATGGAGAAATTTAATTGAATACCAAGAAATCCAAAAATTTGAGAAAATTAGAAATGTGTATATATGTTATTATTAATTAATAATTATATTTATAAATATATAAATATAATTATTAAAAAAAAATAAATAGAAAACTGGCGGGAATCGGGTATCCCGATTCCCACCCATTTCCCCCTCTGTTTACAACAGAGGAGGGATTTCCAAGAGGAGTCGGCCAATGCTCGCCGGCCAAAGGAGAAAGGGGAAGGGAGGAGCGACGTCACCGGCGGAGAAGAAGCAAGCGGTGACGGCGCGAGGCGGAAAGGAAAGAAAAATTGGGCGGAGACCGAAGCAGGAGGAAGGAAAATCGAAAGAAGAAGGAAAAAGGAAAGGAGGCAACGCCAGCCGATCCACCGGTCGCCGCCGCCTTGCGAAGCCTCGGTGAAGCCAGATCTGCAGGGAGGAACGCCGACGGTGAAGAAAACGGTGAGAAAAGAGAGGAAGAAAAGAGAGAAGGAGCCGCCGCCGCCCGTCCCAGATCTACTACCGTCGACGCCGTCGATCGAGAAACCGAGACCAGATCCGGCTTCGTGGCAACCTCGGCAAGCTGCTGGGTGGCCGAACCGCCGGAATGGGTGGCCGCCGGTGACCGAACCGGCCAGCAGAAGATTGAAACGGTCTGACCCGGTCCGACCCGATCCGACCCGCCTGACTCGGTCCGACCCGATCCGACCCGCCTGACCCGGTCCGACCCGATCCGACCCGGTCAACCCGACCCGACCCGGTTCAGAAAAAAAAAAAAGAAAAGAAAAGAAAAGAAAAAGAAGAAAAGAAAAGAAAAAGGAGAAAAGAAAAGAAAAGAAAAAGGAGAAAAGAAAAGAAAAAGAAAAAGGAAAAGAAAAAGGAAGAAGAAGAAGAGGAAGAGATGGGTAAGGAAAATTAAAAGCCTTTTTCGCTCTATGTCTGGAATTTAGTAGAAATTCTTGGATTATTTTCTAAATGAAAATATATGTCAATTTTTGAAATTGTAGCAAACGAAAATGAGACGAATGGTGGAGTTCGGCAAGGCTCGGAAATCGGAAAGTACACTAAGCTTGGCGAATAGGTAAGATACTTTTATAAAGCATTAGTAGCTTTATATTGTATGTGGGAATTATGATTTTATATATGATGCATTTATTTAATTGATTTTAAATGGAATTGTGATTTTTATATGATGCATCGATTTAAATTGATTTTCTAAAAATACTAAGAGGACCCACAACTGATGGTGGGGGTCTTAGTAAGAGGTAAAATTGGTGAGAATCAACGGCTGCAAGTATAAATTGTGTTTCCCTTGCAGGAGGTTAGGGAAAATTAAGCCGTTATGCTGCCGAAATTTTTAGGAAAATATCTGAGGAAAAAGATTAAGTTTCTCACATAAATGGAATCTTGGAGATAATTATTGGAAATAAATATTAAAAGGATTATATGGTATTACTGAAGAGTTTGATATTGAAATCGATGGGAAGATAGATTATTGAAAACGATAATGTGATGAATTATATGGTCTAAACATTATAGAATTGATAAATCAAGTGATTTTAATATCATAAATGGTATCAAGTTGAGATTGAGGTGAAATTATTTATTTGACAAATCACAGATAAAGGTAATGATAGTTATATGATACAACTTAAAAGAGAAAAAAAAATCGAAGTTGTGATTTAGATGGTCGAATGATAGAATTGCGGAATTATCAATCGAGTGACGATTATAGGATTGATAAATTCAAATAAATGGACCGTCTTAGTAGTATGAACTGAGATTTTTGCAATAATGTGGATAGTCGCAAGGTGACTTAAACGATTGAAACACTATTGATAGTGGAAATTGGCAAATTTGTTTTTAGTGGTAAATTGCCAATCAAAAAATTGAATTGAGGAGTTTTACAGATAATTCTAGCATGATATTACATTCTATAGGCCATATGAAAAGTGAATTGAGGATTGTGATATGATTTTTGATAGTGAATGAAATTGAACCGCAAGTCGAAAATTCTGAATATGTACCAATAGGTCAAACCATAAATGGATTTGATAAGCGATTATTGAACTTGTGGTTCTATGATCCTCGATGTCGACTCTGAAATAGATATCGAATGAGGATATTAGTAATTCATAATTTCAGTATCTTGATGGCTATATGGAAACATGATATTTAGATACACATAGATACTAAGAGGATTCACACTGATGATGTGGTTCTAGTATCGATAATAAAATGTACAAATAATTATTATAGTCGATAATTATCGAAAAAGGATATTGAATACTGAATGGTTTGAATACCAAGTGATCTGATTATTGAACAATTAGAGTACTGAATAATTGAATATTGAATGATTTGAAAATTGAATTACTGATTTTACAGAAAGAGAGTCTCGAAAGCGAATGATTGATGATGATGAATGTAAATGAATTTCTCCACTATATTAGAGGAAAATATTACTGAAGTTGCATACTGAAATGTTTTATAGCATCGCAATTAAGCATGCCTTCTTGCAACTTGAAACATTTTAATAATGTTTATATGAATACTAAAAAGTATTGATTTGTTTTGAAATGAAAGTATATGGTAGATATATATATTTTGATATATGAAGTCTCATACAGAATTTTACCATATGCTTTACATGATATTGAAAAGAAAGCTATAGATTTAAAGTTTTATGAGACTGTAGGCACCCTAAAAGAATGAAACTCAATAAAGCATAGTGGAAACCGCCTAATTGGAGCTTTGCTCATTAGGCAGAGAGATGCTTGTCCGACAATAGTCGTGGACAGGTCTCAGTCACGCCTGATCAGTGGGGCTGAGAGAGATGAGGTCTATGGCCATAGATAGCGCCTTAGTTGGTTTCCAGGGGACGATGATATGATTCACTGCTAGCTACAGTGATTTAAGTCTTTATTGATATAGATGATAGGGATCTAGCCTAGTCTCTAATTGATATGATATGAAGTCTAGAGTATGATTTTATTGATATGAACTCTAGACTTGACATGATTTATACTGTACATGAAACAGATTTGAAATGAAATATGTTTTGAAACAGTACATGTTTTAAACATGTTTTAAAAGTCCATGAGATATGATTTCGACACTTATATGATTTATACGAAAATTTGTGTCGAACATGGCATGATATGCGGTCTAGAGTATAGTTTGATTTGATATGAACTCTAGACCTGATATGATTTACAGTATATGTTTTAAAAGTATATGATAAATGATTTCGACACTGATATGATTTATATACGATTTCGTGTCGAATTTAAAATGATATGCGGTCTAGAGTATAAATCGATTTGAAATGAACTCTAGACCTGATATGACTTATAGTATATGAAAAATGTTTTAAAACCGCACATGTTTTAGACATGCTCTGAAAATGAATACATGAATTGAAATTGAACATGTTTTTATCATGCCATAAAGGTAGACTTGAATGAATTGAAAATTTATACGTGGAGCATGTTCTAAAGTACATATGACACGATTAGAGATGATAGCGGTTTATACAGTAAAGTTACATAATTGCATATTAAACCTTGACATGATAATATGCTTCGTACACGAGTTTCATGATAAATGTCATGACTCGACATAAATGATATTTCATCTAGACGATGACATGATATGATACATGGACATATGATAGATATAAAGAGAATTGTGAACTTACACTGTGGTGATCATGATTTCTCTATAAGGAAAAGTGATATGAGATGATAAATTACAGGAGTACGATTATGAAATATAAAGTGAATTGATATGGTGCTTCAATTGGACATGATGTACTCCGAGATAGAGGAAAATATAGACTAATAGTATATGACATTCAATTTGGATACGACAGATTGTTGTGCGATGCACTATAGTGTAAGGACAAGAAGACTGAAAAGTGATTATGATGATAATTTTAAAAGTATAAGTGATAGACGGATGACAAGAAATGAGATAATGATATGTTATCGATGAGAAAGGATTAACTGTGATTGCAAATTTGCAAGTTTTGAGCATTGCAGATTAAGACAGTGTAATCCTACTCTTGTATTTATATTAGTATCTTACTGAGCCGTGGTTTTGCTCACCCCACTAAATTTCATCTCTTTCAGATTATTGAAGTTAACATCTGCCATGTGAGCTGCTCAGTGGGCATCGGAGACTGTATATGGACTTGGTACTAGTCTTCTGAGGTATATGTTTCTTATAAATTACTTGTTTACATGTAAGACTTAAATTGAAGCACAGTACATATTCTGTTTAACAAGTCGGGATGTAACTAAGAATCGTTTCCGTGGTTGTTAAATATTTAAATGGAATAACTATAGGTCACCGAGATAGTATAGTAACTACACTGACACCGAATACAAACCTTAAAATGAAAAAGAAAAATTTAGTCCATAAATTTGTAGACTAAGAAAAGTATAAGAATCAAGTGAAAGTCGCGGTCTTCAGTTCGTGACAAATATTTTTAATAAAATGAATTTTAACAAATAAACTATCCAAAAAGAATTTAATTAATTAATTAAAAAACCAAATTTTTATTGAAAAATAATTTTTTTAAAAAATAAATTAAACTCTTAAATAGAAAATTTAAAATAATATATTATTTAATTAAAAATATATTTGAATTATATTTATAACAATAAATTATAAATTTAAATTATATTTAATTTAAAAAAAGACTTTTATCAATAAAAAATATTTTGTTCCAGCATTAATTTTACACATTAAATATCTTATCTTACTTAAAGATATAAAATTCATCTTTTCTTCTTTTTAATTTTTGTTCACACTAAATATAATGTAAAATAATATCATATTGTGTTAACGTTTAAATGAAGCAACACTTTTTTTTTTTTATTTTTGCAAATGGAGAGAATCAAATTATACCATCATAAAAACTTATTGTGGGCATCTCCTTTTTTTTTTGTACAATTATTGTGGGCATCTCGGTCCCATAGACATCAAGACAAAAGTAGACAGAACTTAAAAATAAGCAACTTTATTCCAAGGCCAATAACAGGTGTCGTATGTTGGGAAAAAACCAAACACTCATAAAAATAGAAGAAAGCAAGATCAAATACAATAATTTTTAATATGGTTTGGCTCAACCAATTTGGTCTATAACCACCCAATTAGATGTGGCAAAAGTTGATCCGACCCGAAATATCCGTCCAATTAACTCGAATCCAAACCCAACCGATCCGATTTAACTAAAAAAGTCAACAATCCAAATCCAACCTAATCCAAATCCGAATTGATCCGAAACCAAATTTATCCGAATTTACATTAATCTAAACCCGATCGGATCCGAACCCAAATTGATCCAAATCCAAATTTATCCGAATTTAGATTAACCCGAACCCGAATTAATTCGAACCCAAATTGACCCCAACCTAAATTGATCCGAATCCAAATTTACCCAAACCTGAAAAGATTCAAACTTAAATTTAATATTATTAATAAATATTTAAATGTTAAAATTAATTATCAAAGTATTTAATATAGTAAAAATATAATATTTTTCAATAATATGAGTGTTATATATTTTTTTAATCTAGTTAAATATAAATATTCACTTTTATATTGCATTCATTTGAACCTAATGTATAATTATTTAATAGCTAATCTATAATAAAGTATAGAAACTATATCATCTATACTTAATGTCTCCAATTATTCTATAAAAAATCAAGATAAATTAAAGAGATATATAATACTGTTTTATGATATTTAGTAGGGATTATTAAATCATTTTGATTCATAAAGTTATTAATTATTATAGATAATAAAAATAAAATGAAAAAAATGTAATTAATTTATGAATATTGGTAAAAATATTATAAAGAAAATCATCATACAGATTATTAAATATTTTGATTATTTCAATCCCAATTGTATTATAGGTCATGTAAGAAGAAAATTTTATTTTCGTGAGTTTTATAATTCTTAGAAATATGGTTTCAGTTGATTTTTATACCAGATAAATCATATCGAAATGATCAAGGCTTAACTCAATAAACCTGTCCAATCGACTCGAATCCAAATCCGACCAACCAGAATTGACTAAAAAAGTTAACGACCCAAACCCGATCTAATCTGAACTCGAATTAATCCGAATCCAAATTGATCCGAATTCAAACGATTGGTGGTGGTTTTCATTTTTTTTTATATTTTTAAAATTGTTAAATGGTCAAGTTTCCTTACGAAATCATTACGACTTATATTTTTTAATTTATTGAGTAATTAAATTTTATTAATATTTTTTAAGATTCAAATTTTTTTCTAATTTCTTTAATTTTTTTCCATTTGTTTCTTTTTTCTTTCTTACCTACAACAAATGAAAAGAAGGGGAAGAAAAACTAAAAATAAAAAAGGATAAGAAATATTTTTGGAAAAATTCACTTTATAATCTACTTAAATTAAAATCATAGAAATTATTTTTAATTTAAATCATGAAAATAAATAAAAAAAGAAAAAAATAGTGAAATAATTATAAAGAAAAATATTTTTAATAAAATGAATTTTAACAAATAAACTATCCAAAAAGAATTTAATTAATTAATTAAAAAACCAAATTTTTATTGAAAAATAATTTTTTAAAAATAAATTAAACTCTTAACTAGAAAAATTAAAATAATATATTATTTAATAAAAAATATATTTGAATTATATTTATAACAATAAATTATAAATTTGAATTATATTTAATTTAAAAAAGGATTTTTATCAATAAAAAATATTTTGTTCCAGTATTAATTTTACACATTAATTATCTTATCTTACTTAAAGATATAAAATTCATCTTTTCTTATTTTTAATTTTTGTTCACACTAAATATAATGTAAAATAATATCATATTGTGTTAATGTTTAAATGAAGCAAAACTCTTTTATTTTTATTTATGCAAATGGAGAGAATCAAATTATACCATCATAAAAACTTATTGTGGGCATCTGCTTTTTTTTTGGTACAGTTATTGTGGGCATCTCCGTCCCATAGACATCAAGAGAAAAGTAGACAGAAGTTAAAAATAAGCAACTTTATTCCAAGGCCAATAACAGGTGTTCTAGACCTCCAATGTTGACCAGCGTCTCTTTCGGAGACTGGGACGACAAAATTCCAAACGTTCTCCTTAATATTACAAAACCTTGCTGTTAGATTCGTTCATATTAAGCAATTCCCGTTTAACCTAATTATCGTCTCGACCTTCGCTACAACATTCCGTTATTCGCATTCTCTACAGACAATAGTCTATCCGAAACCCAAAACCTTTCACCTCAAATCTCTGCATTCAATCTAACCTTACTTCTGCTCGATTGTGTGCTCGTTACTGATCCTTAAAACTCTTTCAACTACTTCACTGTTTTCTCATTGCTGCTATTGTCTTTTGTGGGCTTTGTCTGCTCCCGTTTGTTCTGTTGTTTCTTCAGTCTTCGTTGCAACGCGTATTCCTCTGCTTTCCACCCAGAGCCTTTCACTTGGATTCTCTTTTAATTCCGAGTCATATTTGGTTTTGTGCTGTTTTCAATTTTTTCTCCATTTTTGGGTGTGCTTTCCTGTTGACTTTACTCCTGTCATTTCTTGTTGCTTAGAAAGTTTTGTTGAAAAAAAAATACAAAAAAAAAATGTCAAATTGTGCTGCCGATATTGCTAGCAATGTTATTGCAGAAGTTGTCAAATGTTTTTTCCATCTGATTAAACGTCCAATAAGTTATGTATTCCTCCATGAGAAAAAGGTTAAGAGTTTCGAGGAGAAAGTTGAAAAGTTGGAAGAAAGAAGAGACAGAGTTCAACATGACGTTGATGCTGCTGAAAGTAACGGGGAGAACATACATGCCAACGTCAACAGTTGGCTGAGTAAAGCGGCCAACATAATCGATGCAGAGTTGAAAGAAGTGAAGGATCTTGAAG
This sequence comes from Heritiera fomes, assembly GCA_032173925.1. Taxonomy (NCBI): domain Eukaryota; kingdom Viridiplantae; phylum Streptophyta; class Magnoliopsida; order Malvales; family Malvaceae; genus Heritiera; species Heritiera fomes. The sequence goes on along the minus strand of JAPDPM010000001.1, from coordinate 16,382,079 downwards.
ACAAAGCAAAAAACAAGTGTTTCATTGGCTTGTGTCCCAATTTCAAGTCTCGTTACCAACTTAGCAAGAAGGCAGAAGAAGATGCCAAAATTGTTGATGAACTCCTCCAGCAAGATGGACTTGACAGAGTATCGTATCGTGATGTTCCACAACCCATAGCGGTTGCTTCTCCTACAGGTTTTGAGGCCTTTGATTCAAGAAAGCAGGTGTTTAACGAGATCTTGGAGGCACTCAAAGATCCTAGTATCAACAGTATAGGGGTGTACGGGATGGGTGGTGTGGGCAAGACCACACTTGTCAAAGAAGTTGCTGGTCAGGTCAAAGAGGATAAGTTGTTCGAAAAGGTGGTTTTCGCAGCTGTAACTCACACTCCTGACATCCAGAAAATTCAAGGCCAAATTGCAGACATATTGGGATTAAAATTTGAGGAGCAGAGTATGACCGGAAGAGCAAGTCGCTTGTGCGAAAGGTTGAAAAAAGAGAAGAAGATTCTTGTTATTCTCGATGATATTTGGGCAAGATTAGACTTGATGGAAGTGGGAATTCCTTTTGGAAATGAACATATGGGATGCACCCTACTGCTTACATCAAGAGATCGCAGTGTTTTATTGAATGGTAAGGATGCTCAAAAAAAATTTCAAATTGATGTTTTAAGGCAAGAAGAAGCTTGGGATTTGTTCAAGAAAATGGCAGGGAACCATGTTGAAAGTCCGCACTTGAGGTCTACAGCGACTGAGGTAGCTAAAAAATGTGCCGGTCTGCCAATCGCCATTTCAACAGTTGCAAGGACTTTGAGAAATAAAAGTTCATTTCAATGGAGGGATGCTCTGCGGCAACTAAACAAGCCTTCTTCAAGCAATTTCAGAGGGGTATCAGCAGATGCATATTCAGCTATAGAGTTGAGTTACAATAATTTAGAAACTAAGGAGCACAAACAGACTTTCTTACTTTGCAGTCTGCTGCCTCATAATGCTTTCATTCAAGACCTGTTGAAATATGCAATGGGTTTGGGACTATTTCAGGATGTCAGAACTGTCGAAGAAGCACGAGATAGACTGTTGACAGTTGTGAGTGATCTCAAAGCCTCTTGTTTGTTACTTCATAGTTATAACAATCTGCACTTTGATATGCATGACCTTGTTTCTGATGTGGCCATATCTATCGCTTCTAAAGACTACTGCATGTTTGCTTTAAGACACGATGGTGTTCTCAATGATTGGCCAGATGCAGAGACAATGAAAGGGTGCGACAAAATTAGTTTGCAGTCAGCTAGTGTTAGCAAGCTTCCTGATCAGTTGAAATGTCCCAAACTTAGTTTTTTCTGTCTGAGGAGCAAGGATCCTTCAATAAAAATGCCTACCAACTTTTTTAAGGAAACAAAAAGTCTTAAAGTTCTAGACTTGACCAAAATGCAGTTTCCATCCTTACCTTTGTCAATTTGTCAACTGGCAAACCTTCGAACACTATGCCTAGATCAATGTGTGTTGGGAGATATTGCCATCATTGGAGAGCTCAAGAATTTGGAAATACTGAGCCTTTTGCACTCTGATATTGAAAGGCTACCGAAGGAAATCGGGCAGCTGAGTAGGTTAAAGATGTTAGATATTAGTCATTGTCACATACTCAAAATAATTCCTCCAAACGTCTTATCGGGTTTGACAAGATTAGAAGAATTGCATATGGGTCACAGTTTTAGTCAATGGGAAGCAGATGAACACCTGAGCCAACGAAGCAATGCTAGCCTTGCTGAGTTGAAGGCTTTGTCTTCTCTAGCCTCTTTGGATGTTCATATTCCGAATGCCAAAATAGTTCAGGAAGACTTGTTCTTTGAAAAATTGCGAAGATACCACATTCTAATAGGAGAAGAATGGGATTGGGAAGATGAGATTGAATACTCCAGAACACTGAAATTGAAGCTTCATACAAGCATTGGCTATCTAGATCATGGAATGAAAATGTTGTTGATGAAAGCCGAAAATGTGTATGTAGATGAAATGGAAGGTTTGGAGATTTTGCTGCACAAGTCAGAAGGTGGGGAATGGTTTCAACAATTGAAGAATCTGTGTATCCAAAATGGTGCGTTGATCCAATACATCATTAAAGATAATGATGTTGGCAAAATAGAGTTCCTTCAACTACAGTCCTTGACTCTTCATGGTCTGCCAAGACTCATAAGCTTTTGCTCCCGAAACAACGGTTCGACTTCCATATCTCCACAGCCGCTGGGGTTGCCCCTTTTTAATGAAAAGGTATTTAATTCCGACTTCGTTCTCCCAATGCATATATTAATACTCTAATTAATATAATTTCTCCATAATCCTACCAATAAAAATATTGAATTTAATGTATTTTATTTTATATTTTTGTTCGTTCACGTTTGATTTGAAACAGAGACTAGGCTAAAAAACCATGAAATTTAATGTATTTTATTTTATATTTTTGTTAGTTCACATTTGATTTGAAACAGAGACTAGGCTAAAAAACCATAAAATTTAATGTATTTTATTTTAAAATTTTAAAATTTCTTATAGTATTGATGCTCAATAGTTTTCAATTTCAAAAAGTAATAAAAAAATGCTAATTTTTGGATGCACCGAGGAAAAAGGAGAGATGAATAAATAGGACATAATATGTAGTAGTATTTTTGGTTCATAGGAAGCTGAAAGGGGGAATGGGTGTGGAATATAAAAAATTAAATATGATTATTAAGAGAAATTTGAAATTTGGTGTGGAATATAGAAAACTAAATATAATTATTAAGAGAAATTTGAAATTTGTTCCTTATATATGATTATTATATTTGATTTCCAGACTTGTCCATGAATTAACAGAGTTCTTATCCAAGCCTACAAATTTGACTTACTTGTGATTGGTCTAAACGTATATTTTTGAGTCAAGTTCAAATTAGATAGATCTAAAAGGTTTTTTTTTTGAAATAAATATTATTTTTCCTTAAAATTTAATTATATATGTTACACACATTTTACATCATCAAGATAAAATTCAAACTTAAAAAGAAAACATTTGTGACTAAACAATTACACACTTGCCTGCAGATTGTGTTTCCAAAGTTGGAAAACCTAAAACTATCCTCTATCAGTATTAAAAGCATATGGCAGCACCAACATCCAAGAGGGTCTTATTCATTTCAAAGTTTGACAAGCATAGTCATTGAGGGCTGCGGTAGCTTAAAACACGTTTTATCCTACTCTATGGTTGATTGTCTACAGCAGCTCCAATGCTTGGAGATAATTGATTGCAACTCCATGCAAGAGATAATATCTATGGAGGAGATTGTAAAAGAAGAATATGGAAGCAGAGCTGCTATCTCCTTCCCTCGATTGAACACACTAAAATTAAAGGGGCTTCAGAAACTGATCGGATTTTGCCATGGAGATCATATTGTCGAATTCCAATCCTTGAAGATTCTACACATTGAGCAATGCCCTGAAATGAAGGGATTCATCACCAACAAATTCATGGGAAAAGGTATCAGTACTAGCAGTACTGATGAAGTGTTGTTCAATGAAAAGGTGGATTTTTCTCTATGTGCTCTGCATTTCTTATATCTATTTATTTTTCCTCTCACTTGTTGTTGGAGTTAACTCTTCTAATTATTGTTCATATTGGTATGAATTAATTATGTAGGTTGTTTTTCCCAATTTGGAGAAAATGACCATCTCCCATTTGAGAAATGTGAAGAGGATATGGTACAACCAAATTCATGGAGATTCTTTCTGCAAGCTAAAAGAGTTGGAAGTTAAGCACTGTGATGAGTTGTTGACTGTTCTTTCATCTTTCTTACTGAGAGTATTTCAAAAATTGGAAACGCTAAAAGTAAATGATTGTGGTTCATTAGACGAAGTGTTTGAACTCCACGAATTAGATATCAAAGAAGCAAGTGGAATGGCCATACAATTAAGAAAACTGTATATCTATCATTTGCCAAAGTTGAAGCATGTTTGGAATAAGGATCCCAATGGAAATTTTTCTTTCCAAAATCTACAAGTAGTAGATGCTCGGGATTGTGGGAGTTTGAAAAGTCTGTTTCCATTTTCAGTAGCCAAAGGCCTTCTGCATCTTGAAGCCCTTAAAGTTATTAGATGTGGGGTGGAGGAGATTGTGTCAAAGAATATTGAAGGATTACAACAAGAAATTAGGCTTGAATTTAATCATTTATCCTTCCTTTTTCTTTGGGATCTACCGGAGCTCAGATGTTTTTATCCAGGAGTGCGCACCATTGTGTCACCGGCGTTGAAAAAGTTAAGGACATATAAATGCGGGAAGATTAAGATATTTGGGCAAGAAGAGTCCCAAATCCAGCCACTTTTCCTCGTTGAAAAGGTATGAGCCTTCTCTCTTCCTTTGAAAATGTTCATACTTTTTACTTACCTTGTATATTAAATAATACACCTAATTTTTCACTGCCAAAATATAGAAAAATTAAAATAATCACATTTTTTTCTATGACAAATTTCATTAATAGTAGAAGTGAGATAACACATAACAATAAACATTCAATACAATTCCATACCAAAATTCAAATAAAACATCTGTATAACAACTTAATTAATACTCAAACACCGAGGATACTAAAAAAAGGAGAATGCTCATAGCTTTTATTAAACTAGAGGGTGCATAAGCAATTGGATCAACCCCCCACATTGAGACTGAATGGAGAGCATCTTCCTTTATTGCCTTAATCCGGATCATATATCTAAGTTTCACTAATAAAAGATGTCAAGGCCTCGCCCGTATCCCTGGCCGTCGACAAGCATCCTCTAGGCGCCTCGCGCCCCAGGTTTACCTTGACAACGTGAGCTAGGCGGTCACCCAACACTCACCAACGTATTGTCCGCTTCGGGCGGTCACCTCCTCTCACGGCTTTGTCTCAAGGTGCCTGAAGTACCTTACAAGACATTTATCACCTTGAGCACGTTCCGTGTGTTTCCAACCCTTGACCTCATGCAAGTGTTGAAACACTCTAACCATCCATGAGGGGGGGTGATTGCCTGAAGCAGACAATACATTGGTGAGTGTTGGGCAACCGCCTACCTCACGTTATCAAGGTAAACATGGGGCGCGGGGCACCTATGGGATGCTTGCCGACGACTTGGGATACGGGCGAGGCCTTGACAATAAAAACGTGCGGACAAATGGTTAGTGTGTTTCAACACTTGCATGAGGTCAAGGATTCGAAACACGCAGAACACGCTTAAGGTGATAAATGTCCTGTATAGTACTTCAGGCACCTTGAGACAAAGCCGTGAGGGGGGTCGACCGCTCGAAACGGACAATACGTTGGTAAGTGTTGGGCGACTGCCTACCTCACGTTGTCAAGGTAAACTTGGGGTGCAGGGCACCTGGGGGATGCTCGCCGACGGCCTGGGATACGGGTGAGGCCTTGAAAAAAGAAGTTCACCCACATTCTATTTCTTACTCTCAAAAACAGTTTCATTCTAGCTAGCCATGAGGACCAAAAAGTAACAGCACATGAAGCTAAGCACAAAGTTTTTAATGTTCCGGCGTAGGGATATCAAAAAATAATTCAACATTAAAGGACGTAATGAATGAATAAAGTATCCTCTTAAATTCCACCAACTAAAGAACTAACACCAAAAAAGATAAGTCCATAGGTGCTCAAACAATCATGATTTGCATCCTCAACCACCAACTTAGACCATGGACATAAACTTTGGGCCATGGAAAGAGATAAACCCCTATTTAGAAGGAAAGCTTTCATTCCATCTAGAATCACTAACCACAAAAAAAAAGCATTAAACTTGGGAGGACTATTAAACTTCCACAAGTGACAAAATTCAGACATATCAAAGGCATTGTTAGACTATTCCTAGAAGCAAAGCAAGTTTTTTCACAAAGAACATACCAAATTTATGCTACTCCCAAATAATCTGATCTTTTTTTAATCAAAAACCGGATACAAACATTCAAGAAAGGATTAAAGATCTTAAGCCATAACACCTCTCTTTCCAACAAAGGTCTTGGGAAAAATTGCTGCCATTGATAATGAGAGAAACCATTATTTGAAAGAATTCTCCACCACCTTTTCACATTTATTAACAGTAAGTAGGGAAAGCTGAGGAAAAGCTTGACATAAAGGTTTATCCCTATACCAAAGACCAAACTAGATTAGAACATCAGGACCATTTCCCACAAACCATTGATAACTTTCTTTACCAACGAATCTTTTCACAGCTTGATCGGCGAAAAGATTGATGATATCTCTCCAGACAATAGACATTTTCTTAGTTTACTATCACAAGGCAGCTACTCTTGCTTATTTTAATCATACTGGCCATTAACTAATCTCATCCAAAGCAAATTAGGCTCCATAGAATATTTCCACCACCTCTTGGCAAGAAGGGTAGAATTTTTATACTTAAGATTGAAAATGCAAAAGGTTGTTGAACTTCATAGATTTACACACTAATAGCACATGTAACTTTAGCAATATTTCTCTGGTTATCGAACCTCCCCAAAGTAAATTCCTTGTCACTCGATCAATCTTCCTAAACACACCAATAGGGACTTTGAGGATGGACATATAGTAAATTGGGAGACAAAAGTGAACAAAATTAATAAAAGTAACTCTTTCACCAAAAGATAGATACTTCCAGTTCCATATCGATAACCTATCTTGAATTTTGATAACGAGAAGTTTCTAAGTAACAATTCTTCTTGCATTAGCACGAGAGGAATATCCAGATGTTTGAAGCATAGAGTCCTTGACTTCTAACCACAAAACTTGGCCAAATTCTCAACAACATCTTCATGAACCCCAATTTGAAAAAGAAATGATTTCTTGAAATTATTTCAAAGGCTAGATGCTAATTCAAAACGCCTCAAGATCAAGTTAATCTTTCTTACGCTATCCTCACTAGCCTCCAAGAAAATAATTGTATTATCCGCGAATTACAAGTGAAACACCTTGAAAGATGATGAAAACATGACACTTCATTCAATAAATCAAGATCCTCCACCTTTACCAACATAAGATGCAATGCTTGAGATAGTTTTTTTTTTTGAAAGAAATGCTTGTGATAGTAAAATAATAAGGAAAGGAGAGATGGTCTCCTTATCTTAGTCTCTTGTGCATACAAAACTCCTTAGTAGGTGAACCGTTAACCAAAATAAAAATCCGTAAAGTAAAGATACACTCCAAAATCCAAAATTTTCATTTAGCACCAAATCCCATGGATTCCATAACTTTAATAAAAAAAAAAACCCAATTAACATAGCCTTTTCAAAATAAAGTTGCAAAATAAACCACTATTAGGTATTTTTTTTCTTTTTCAATCACTTCATTAGCTAGTAAAATAAGATCTAAGTCTTGTATACCAGCCATTGTTTTAAATTGCGGTCGCGGCCGCGTTTTTGGTCACGTTGCGTTTATCGCGGTTGCGGACATAGCGGCGGTAATTGCGGTCATCACGGTCATCGCGGTCGTGAATTTTTTTAATTTCGCATAATTCTACGTAAAGTGTAGTAATTGTAATTATAATCATGTAAAGTCTTGTTTTATAGTTTTTAAAGTAATTTATGATACCTCAAGTCTATTATTTATGTGAAAAAAAGGTTATTCATAATTTTTGAACTATAGTTAAACATTTATATTTAAAAAATTACTTATGATAATTAAAAAAATAACAAATATTGAAAATAGAGATAAATAATTATGTACTAATAAGAATTAATGCCATCCGATATCATCACTTAGCGTACTTTCTAGTCTTTTACTTGGAAACTGATCATTTGGTGTATGTAAGACATTTTCTGTTAAACAAATAATTATAAACGAATGAGATAGAGTCATCACATTTTTCAAACATTGATAAAAATTGAATTTCAATCATTAATTAATCACATTTTCAACCCTTTAATAAGTAATAATAAATTAATAATTTAATTCATGACATTTACATTATCAATATTCTCTTGCATTACAATAATGTTTGGTTATATTACGAATTTAATATTAATTTGCCACAATCAATTAACTTAAACATTCACATTTATATATCAATATCAAATTATCAATATTAATTTTTTTCTTAAGTTATAATAATATTCAATACCATTTGTAATAAAAAATATATTTAATACCATATATTTAATTACTCTATAAATTTTACTTTAAAAAATTAAATTAATAATCTAAATTAAACATTACTTAATAATTTTTTAATTCAGATAACCTAATATTATTTATCATGATCCATAATATTAACTAATATTAATTCTTCAAAATTAATATGTTGTTAGTTGTTACCAAAAAAAAATTCTTAAACATTAAAACCCATTAGCCATCATAAATTAGTGAAATAACACATTTTTTTATTAGAGTAAAATACCAATTATCAAAAATAAGTCATTATCAAATATTAAATTATTATTTAACTTAATTAACTTTTGGTAAAAAAAAACATTATGATTTACTCACCCACAAACATTTATAATTAACTTTTGATAAAAAAAATTTTTTTATGATCTACCCAGTATCCACAACCGGACTACCCATCGGCCAATCTCATTCCCATTACCCAATTCTCCCTAATCCCCATCACCCAATTCTCCCTAATCCCCATCACCCTCATCTCGTCGTGACCCTTGTCTCTCTCCCTCCCTCTAGCCTTGAATCAGATCTGATCTGAAGAGAACACCGGTCGATCATGCGCACGCCTCCGACACAGCCCATCTCGTCGTGACCCTTGTCTCTCTCCCTCCCTCCCTCCAGCCTTGAATCAGATCTGATCTGAAGAGAACATCGGTCGATCATGCACACGCCTCTGACACAGCCCCTCACCAGCTCACCCACCGTCGACCGACCCCCCTCATGCCCTTACCCAGTCACCCTCACCCCTTGGACCTCTCAGTTAGCCAGCCAAGCCTCACGGCTCACTCAGTCTTGCGCGCCCCCGCCGCCGCCCTCAACGCAACCTATCCAGAGCAGCCTCAGCCCTCAAATCCCAATTTCGTTTCTCTTCATTTCATTTTCATCTCTTGTTGATTTCTGAGTTGGTTTTGCTCCCTGTCGTTGCTTGCTTTGCTTGTGTTTGAGTGTCTGACTGAGATGAGTCTAGAGACTCTAAGTTGTGCTTGTGCAATCTGATTTTTTGTTGATTAATTGATTTTGATATGGTCTTGATGATTGATGTTTGAAAGCTTGGGCATTGTAATTGGGGAATCCGATTTTTGCTATCTGCTACTCTGCTTCTGAAATTTTTTTCTTTTTTTTTCTTCTGTCTGAAAGGTAACGGTGGATAGCGGCAATAACGGACCGCTATCACCGCTATCCTCCGTTATGGCGTTTTAGAACGCCCGTTATCAGCCGCTATGGGTGTGAGCCATACTCACACCCGTTATACCTGCGATAGCGGTGGCGGTCACCGCCGCTACCGCGAGATAGCGGCCGCTATTTGAAACACTGATACCAGCAAGAAAAGCACTCTGAGTATCACTAACCAATTTGCAAATCACAAAAATAAGCCACTTTGTTATGATTTTGCAAGAATCTTATAAATAGAATTAATCAAGCAAATAGTTCTAAAATCTTTCGACCCCCCGAGAATACCATTAACAAGTATGTTGTTCTATAAAACTCTTGCAAAAAAAAAAATCACTCTTTAAGAAATACTACACTTTCTAAAGAAGCTGAAGTTGAACCCATCTGCTTCGAGGGGCTTGGAGCCTTCCTCATTGCAAATAACCTCATTAAGTTCCTCCATAGATAAGGTTATACCCAGAGAAGCAACCTCTTGAAAAGAGAGTTTATGAAAATAGAATCCAATATCCAATTGAAATTTCCTCTCTTCTGATTCAAAATCCTTATAAAAAAAAGTTCAAACACTTGGGAATTGATTGTTCTCAGGTTCAAAACTGATACACCATTAATTTTGAAATCTAAGATCGCATTCCTCTTTTCTTTGGCCTAGCTTACAGTGAAAGAATCTTTATATTTTTATCTCCCTCTTTCAACTACAAGGACATAGACTTTTACCTCCAGATAGATTCTCTATTTTTATGGGCCCTCAATGATTATTTGGTTAATTTCTTCTTATTATCTAACTCATCAGCTCAATTTCTCTTGGATTAGCAATAGCATTAAGCTACTACATCTTTTCTTCAAGAAGAACAATTCTTTCATCCACATTACCAAGCAATTCCTTTTAAAGAAGTTTTAAGCTTACCAAGCTTAGTTTTCAAGCAGAAACCAAGTCTACCCCGCACAACAATCATTCTCCATTCCTTTTCTATTTTCTTAATAAAATTGTTATTAGAAAGCCAACAATCCATGAATCTGAATGGCTTGGGCCCTTATTCCATTGAATCAGAAGATAATAATCAAGGATAGTGATAAGAAACAGATCTCTCCAACCCTTTTTGACATAGGCCATTAAACATTCACTGCCATTATGTTGCCACTAGACATCTATCCATCCTGCTTCTTCTATTACCATTGCCTTATCATGTAATTCTTTTCCCAGTAAGTGAATCCAAGAATTTACCAGAACTGATGAAGTTGTCGAACCCATGATGCCCACCTCTTGATATACACAGCCTTTCCTATCCGTACTTTCATTGACAATATTTAAATTACCCGCTACACACCAATAAGCCCCAATTTCTTCTCTTAATTTTAGAATATCTGTCCAAAGAGCATTCTCATTCGCTACGTTGCAAGGCGCATATACATTGCAGATGACACGACCAAAATTATAATGAACCCGTTTTCCTTTCATGACTAAAACTCTATTTGTATTTCAGCTTTCCTCCATCAAGAAGCAACTTCTATCCCAAATCAAAAGTAAATTCTCATTACACCTAATTCAATATCTAAAAATCAGAAATTGCTTCCACTATCCTCTTTTGAATAAGTAACAACTGTTCATTTGAAGTTAGAAGCTTTCTTAAAATCCTACATTTAATCCCATTACCCAATCCCTTAATATTTCAGCATAACAATCTCATATCCGCCCGGTGAAACGCACACAAAAAGAATTAAACAATTTAGGAAATGAAACACAAAACTAGCCTGAAGTAAATATGATTACCTCAGTTCCCTGCCCTCTAGTTGTTTTAAGCTATCAACAAAAATCTTATCCTCGCAATCCGGAAAACAATCCAACTTTTTTCCCAAAATCCACGCGTCTTTTGCATGTTTCGTTAGGACTCAAAAACACATTTAGAAAAATAAGAACCATTGTCGGACGGTGATTCATTCTCTTACTTGCCTCTTTCATTCTTCAATGCAATCAATTGAGTATTTTGTTGATAATCTTGTGATAGGCCCAAAACCGTTATCCCCAGAACTAGGACCATCAGACTTAGAGCTATCTCCCCCAATTGGCAACCCAGATTCAACCTGTTTATTTAAATGCAGACTGTTATTCCTTTTAGTAAATGCAAGGTCATGTGTTTATCTCTTTATCAACCATATTGTTCCCAACAGCTCCTCCTTTAAATAACAATATGTAGCAACAAAAAGTTTCAATTCTCGTGTACAGAAAACAAAGTTTAAATTCTAAAAAAATTATTAGTAGGACTAGGTTATTACTGTAATTTTATAATTTAATCAATAAATATTTGAAGTCATTAAATATGGTTGGGACTGGACACATTAGGGTCAATCTCATTTTTTCTTTTTACTCAGCCAAAACTAGTTTCTTACGATAGAAATCAGAAGGTGAGAAGCCAGCTAGTGATAAGCTTGAGCAAAAACTTTCATTGGTAAGCGTAGAAACTTCTTTTTTATAAGTTCAAATTTAATCATTGTGATTAGTGATCTGATAATAAAATCTTAAATATTCCATGTCGATATAGAGGAGTTTATACATTAAGCTACCTTGACCATATTTAAAAATAAAAGAACTAACAAAAATTTTAATTTAATTATAGAATAGTTTATTAATGACATCTACTAAATTTATATGGATAAGTTAAACCATTGAAGATATTAATTTTCCTTGATGACAACCGTACACAAAAGTACATTAACTAATAAAAATTTATTACTATTTAAATAGTAAAAATGATACATTTATAAATAGCATACTAATATATAAGTGTGTAAACGAACAAAACGTTTAACATACAATTTATAAACAAATTTGATTTTTATTCGTTTATGTTTGTTTACTAAAATTAGCAAGTGATCTCGAACAACAATCCAAGGCTTCTCTATCAAATGAGTTGGTCTTCAACTAAGATTTGTTTGGTTCATTTATATTCTCAAATAAGCTTGTTCGATTATATCTCGATTAAAAGTTTCTTATTGTTCAATAATAAAAAATAAAAAATAACATTATATATTTTATTATATTTATTATTATTTAATTATTTATTGATCTTTTATAATTTCAAATTGCTTTAAGTAGTATCCAAGAGTCACACTTAAAAAAAAAACCCAAAAGAGATAAAAGACATGTAGGGATACTAATGGTCAGAGCCGTCGACGAACAATTTGTATGCAATTTTGGTTTTTAATTGTTTATATTCGTTTATTAAGTTAATTAGCAAACGATCTATAATAGTATTGGCAAAAATATTAAAAAAAATTTTTAAACTTTGTTACTTTGTTTAAATAAGCCCTTATACTATTATTGTATCCAAATAAGTTCTTACACTTTGATTTATACTTAAATAAGCTCTTATTTCAAATAAATTATTACATATGAATAAAAACGGATTTAAAGTGATTTAACCAATCAAAATTCAATTAGTTTGATTTAATTAAGTCCCTTTCGGATTTAAATTAATTTTTATAGGTCGTTTATTTGATTAAGTCAATATCTAAAATTACAAATTAAATCAATTGAATTAATTTACATTTTTTATAATATATAATACTTATTATATAATATACATAATTAAATATTATATAATATATTCTATCTAAACCGCCCTTTTTATAGAGGAAGTTAGGTTTTTAAATCCAAAAAAATCAATTACTCACTTTTATAAAAGATCCATTGATATTCTATTAAAAAAAAGATTGATTTATGTTAATGCTCATTTAGGTGTAAATTAAAAGTTGAGGGCTAATTTAATTACAAATGAAAGTTTAAGGATTTATTTGAATTTAAATAAAAGGTTAAGGGCTTATTTAGATGCAATAAAAGTATAAAGGTTTATTTAAATAAAATAACAAAGTTCAAGGGTTTTTTTTAATAATTTAGCAACAATATTTCATGGCTTGTTTATTGACTCTATTTAATTAAAGATTTATATATGATGCACTGATAGTGTATAGTTTCTATACACTATCAATGTACCAGAAGTTGATATTTCATCAATAGGCCTTTATATGCAAATATAAATAAAATTTTTTAATTTGCCCATAAGGGCCTATTGATGAGGTGTCAACCTCTGATGCATTGACAGTGTATAGAAACTATACACTGTCAGTGCATCATATACAAATTCTTTAATTAATAGAGTTCAGTGTAGGGTAAATTTCCTCAGGAAATAAATATTATTATATTTTATTATATTTATTATTATTGATACATTTAATTATTTATTGATCTTCTATAATTTTTAATTACATAGTATTGAGGGTCACACTTAAAATAATCCAATAGAGATAAAAGACAAATAGGGATTCTAACGACTAGAGGGTTTCAAAAACAATTCGTAAATTAGCTTGGTTTTTATTTGTTTATTAAGCTCAGTAGACGATCTCAAACAACATTTCATGACTTGTTTATTAACTCTATTTGGTTAACAGAGTTAAGAGCATGGGGTAAATTACCTCACGTAATATAAGTTTATGTATTTGGTTATGCCTTCTTTAAGTATCAAATCCGAAGAACCGTTAAGAGGCCAAATTGCACATTAAAATTTTTTTATTATTTTTTATTTTGTTTATGGGCCCGCTTTCACCGTTAGGCCTATCTATTTTTCTGTAATCCTAAACCAATCGCTTTGTTCATGTTTACTGAGTTCTCAGGTCTTCCCTCAATTGGAAGAAGTGATTTTTAGCAGTGATGAGTTTGCAATGATATGTGATGGCCAGTTTCCGGCAGATTTATTTGGCCGAGTAAAAGTTCTTGGGATTCATAGCTACCTCAATGAATCAGCTGTTTTTCCATTTTATTTCCTCCAAAGATTTCATATTCTGGAAACGCTGGAGGTGGGTAATTGCCGTTTTAAAGAGCTGTCTCCTTATGAAGGTGATGTTGATGAGCAGAGAGATATGATCCAGAGGCTCCCAAAAATTAAAAAATTAAAATTGGACGGTCTTTATAAGATAACGCATCTATGGAAGCAAGGCTCACAACTAGATCACATTTGTGAAAATCTTGGAACTCTTGAAGTTCATCATTGTGACAGTTTGATTAATTTAGCATCAGCTTCATCATCTTTTAAAACTCTTACAACTTTGGATGTGTGGGGCTGCAACCGGATGACAGAGCTGATTGCATCTTCGAATGCCCAAAGTTTGGTTTGTCTTGTCACAATGAAGATAAGAGAATGTGAAATGATGACAGAAATAGTTGCAAGCGAGGGAGATGAAGCAACATATGAGATTATTGTCAGGGAGTTGAAATATTTGGAACTTGATTGTTTAAAAAGCCTGAGAAACTTCTATTCAGGGAAATACACTTTCAAGTTCCCATCACTGGAAGAAGTATATGTGAGTCGATGTCCTAGATTGAGGAGCTTTTGTAAGGGAGCATTATGCACAACGAAACTACATAGAATTTATTACCTAAAGGAGACGGATTATAAAGGTCGTTGGGCAGGTGACCTTAATGCCACTATTGAGGAATTATATGAGGAAAAGGTATGTTATTTCTTTTGCATTTATACATCGAAGCAATTTAAATTAATGACCTCTTGTTATTTTACTTTTCTTGTGTTTCTTATTGAAAGCATCAAACTATTGATTTCTTTTCATGAACGAAGAAAAAACAAAAGCAACGTTAATTAGTTAATTAGCATAAGGTAATAATTTCTCTTCAAAATAACAAAAATAATTTAACAACTTTAACATTTTAAATTTTTTTAAGGAAACAAAACGCGCTACCATTATATTTATTCACTTATTTTAATACAAGATCAAAAATAAAATTTAAAGATTTCACAAATGTGATATAATATCACTTTAAAAAAAAATTATACATCAGCTTAAGAAAAAAAGTTCAACTGCATTTTAAAGGTCATTTTCTAAACATTATTTATATTTATATTCAATTATAGTTTTAACTTTTTACCTGAAAGGAAAAGTCAAAACAAAAGCATTAAGTCTATTAAATAAGTTTTGATTTTAAAATTAAGGACCAATAAAATTCAAGCATGGCTTGGACGTATCATTGGAGTCCAAGGTCAACCTGAACCAATACTATAATTTTTTACTATTTTTTATAACTTAATTAATTTGATATTTGATTAAAATATGATGTTATATTTTGTAAATTTTAAAAAAAAAAATTGAATTATAATATCTATCAAGCAAGAAACTTATTAAAAAAATACTAATGCATTTTTAACTACATTAGACTATTTTTTTGCGCAATTTCGTTCGGGTTTTTGTTTTCTTTTTTTTTTACTTTGATTAAATTTTTATGTTTTCATAATTTTTTTGTAAGAATTTATTCGAACTTATTGTGTGAAGACCAAGAATTTTCTAAATAAATATAAGGTATCCGAAAAATTTAATTTGGACAAAGTGAAATCCAAATTAAATAAGAAATAAAAAGGAAAATTAAATTTGGAAATAAGAAATGAAGGAGGAAATTTAATTTGGATAAATGGAAATCCAAATTAAATAAGAATGAAAGTGAAGAAAATAATTTTGGATATTTAGAAATCCAAAACTTAATAAGAAATAAAAATATGTAATTTTATATATTTATATAAGGTTATTATATAAATATATTTTTAAATAAATATATATATTCATATATATATGAAATATATGCACATATCGTACGTTGAAAATACTCTTTGATACCATAAAATGAATACGTATGTATTTTATTATACATTTACGTATATATATGATATACATATATAAAATATATATATGTATAATATTTTAAAATAAAGTGTGTATATATATATATTTTTATATGAAATATGTATTTACATATATAAATATATATATATTAAAAAAAAAAAGAGGAAGGAAGAGCAGTGGGAATCGGGGAACCCGATTCCCACATTTCTTTTCTGTTAGCCAAAAACAAAAGAGGAGACTAAAGAGAAAAGCGCCGGACGACGCCGGCCACCGGAGAAAGGAAGAAGCGGGAGGAGCGACGTCGTCGGCAAAGGAAGAAGCCGATGACGGTAGACCGAGGCGGAACGAGAAAGAAGCGGTGCGAAAACAGAAGAGGAAACCGAAGGAAAAGAGAGGAAAAGAGAAGAGGAGATCGGCGGTGCCGGCCGATCCGGGCACCGCCACTCCCCCCACGAGACCGGCGGGGACCAGGGGAAGGTGAGAGGAGCCACCGACGAAGAGGAAACCGGCGGAGGAAGGAGAAAAGAGGAAGAGAAGAGCCGCCAGTGTCGCTTCCAGATCCGGCGCCGTCGCCGGTGATGGGGCCAAACCGAGACCAGATCCGGCTTCGTGGCAACCTCGGCAAGCTGTGGAGTGGCCGAACCGCCGGAATGGGTGGCCGCCGGTGACCGAACCGGTCAGCCAAAGTTGAACCGGCCAAGCCAAGCTTTGACCCGACCCGACCCGGTTTGACCCGACCCGACCCGGTTCAGGGAAAAAAAAAAGAAAAAAAAAAGAAAGAAAAAAAAAAAGAAGAAGAAAAAGAAAAGGAAAAGGAAAAGGAAAAGGAAGAAAAAGAAGAAAAGAAAAGAAAAAGGAAAAAGGAAAAGGAAGAAGAAGAAGGAAGAAAAGGTAAGAAAAATTGAGGAAAAATAAATTATTGATGTTATTGAATAATTTATGGTTATATTGATGTAGTGCATTAATATTGAAAATTGTAGCAAAACGGAAATGAGACGAATGGTGGAGTTCGGCAAGGCTCGGAAATCGGAAAGTGCGCTAAGCTTTGGCGAACAAGTAAGATACTTTTATAAAGCATTAGTAGCTTTATATTGTATGTGGGAATTATGATTTTTTATGATGCATTTATTTAATTGACTTTAAATGGAATTATGATTTTTATATGATGCATCAATTTAAATAGATTTGCAAAAAAATGCTAAGAGGACCCACAACTGATGGTAGGGGTCTTAGTAAGAGGTAAAATTGGTGAGAATCAACGGCTGCAAGTATAAATTGTGTTTCCCTTGCAGGAGGTTAGGGAAAATTAAGCCGTTATGCTGCCGAAATTTTTAGGAAAATAATTGAGGAAAAAGATTAAGTTTCTCACATAAATGGAATCTTGGAGATAATTATTGAAAATAAATATTGAAAAGATTTTATAGTATTACCGAAAGAGTTTGATATTGAAATCGATGAGAAGATAGATCGTTGAAAACGATAATGTGGTGAATTACATGGTTTAAAACCTTATAGAATCGATAAATCAAGTAATTTTAAATATCACAAATGGTATCAAGTTGAGATTGAGGTGGAATTATTAAGTAGACGGATCACAGATAAAAGTGATGATAATTATATGATGTAGCTTGGAAGAGAAGATCACAGTTGAAATTTCGATGGTCGAATGATTGGATTGTGAAGTTATTAACGGAGTAATGATCTCCAGAATTACCGAGTCCGGTTTCATGATTTTGAAATAATTTCGAAAGTGATAATATGGACAAATTCGAGAGATTGAAATGGAGATTTAATTACGACACAATCCGATCAATTATGGATTCAAAGAAATGAGTGATAAATATGTGAAAAGATGATTGTGCTTATAACCTTAGAATAGATCTTGAATAATAAGATCGACAATTGCATAAGTTCGGATAAAATCATAAAGGCCACATGAGAATGGATTTGAGGATTTAGATACGATTTTGTGATAGTAAATGAAATTGAACCTCAAATCAAAAATGATAAACATGTATCAATAGATCAAATCATAAATGGATTTGATAAGTGACTATCGATTTTGTGATTCTGTTATCCTCGATGTCGATTCTGGAACAGATATTGAAGGATGATATTATTATTTGCATAAATTCGGTAACTTGATGACTATTTTAGAAATTGATGTTTAAATGCTTATCAAAACTTAGAGGATTCATACTAATGATGCGATCCTAATATTGATGATGAAGTGTATAAATGATTATAATAGTCAATGACGATCAAGAAAGGGTATTGAATACCGAATGGTCTGAATACCAAGTGATTCGATTTCCAAATGAATTGAGTACTGAGCAAATTGAATACTGAATTAGATGAATAGTGAATGAATTGTATAGTGATTTATTGGTTGACAGAAAGAAAGTCTTGAAATCGAATAATTGATGGTGATAAAGTTAAATGAATCGCTTTAGCGTATTTGATGGAAACATTACCGAAGTTGCATACTGAAATGTTTTACAGCATCGCATTTAAGCATGTCTTCTTGCAACTTGAAACATTTTAATAATGTTTATATGAATACTGAAAAGTATTGATTTGTTTTGAAATGAAAGTATATGGTAAATATATATATATATATATTTTTTGATATATGAAGTCTCATACAGAATTTTACCATATGCCTTACATGATATTGAAAAGAAAGCTATAGATTTAAATGTTTTATGAGACTGTAGGCACCCTAAAAGAATTAAATTCAATAAAGCATAGTGGAAACCGCCTAATTGGAGCTTTGCTCATTAGGCAGATAGATATGCTTGTCCGACAATAGTCGTGGACAGGTCTTAGTCACGCCTGATCAGTGGGGCTGAGAGAGATGAGGTCTATGGCCATAGATAGCGCCCTAGTTGGTTTCCAGGGGACAATATGATTTTCACTGCTAGCTACAGTGATTTAAGTCTTTATTGATAGAGAGATGATAGGGATCTAGCCTAGTCTCTAACAAATATGATATGAAGTCTAGAGTATGATTTTTATTGATATGAACTCTAGACTTGACATGATTTATACTGTACATGAAACAGATTTGAAATGAAATATGTTTTGAAACAGTACATGTTTTAAGCATGTTTTAAAAGTCCATAAGATATGAATTCGACACTATATGATTTATATGTGATTTTGTGTCGAACATGGCATGATATGCGGTCTAGAGTATAGTTTGATTTGATATGAACTCTAGACCTGATATGATTTACAGTAGATGATTTAAAAGTATATGATAAATGATTTCGACACTTACATGATTTATATACGATTTTGTGTCGAATTTGAAACGACATGCGGTTTAGAGTATAGATTGATTTGATATGAACTCTAAACCTGATATAATTTATAGTATATGAAAAATGTTTTAAAACCGCATATGTTTTAGACATGCTCCGAAAACGAATATATGAATTGAAATTGAATATGTTTATATTATGCCTTAAAGGCAAACTTTTGAAAATGCATATGTTGAGCATGTCCTAAAGTATATATGATATGATTTGAAATGATCGCGGTTTATACAGAAAAATTACATGAATTGCATATTAAACCCTAATATGACAATATGCTTGGTATATGAGAATTCCATGAGGAATGTCATGACTCGGTGGTAACGATATTTCATCTATATGAGGTCATGATATGTTATGAAATACGAATATAGAGATACACGAAGAGAATTATGACTGGGTACCACCGTGATTATGATCTACAATACGAGAATTGATAAGAGATGATATGAGAATTAATAAGAGATGATATGAGAATTGATAAGAGATGATAGAATACAGAAATATGATTATGAAATGAAAAGTGATAATGAGATGTATCGATGAGAAAGGATTAACTGTAATTGCATCCTTGTAAGTATTAAGCATTGCAGTTTAAGACAGTTTAATCCTACTCTTGTATTTATATTAGTATCTTACTGAGCCGTGGTTTTGCTCACCCCACTAAATTTCATCTCTTTCAGATTATTGAAGTTAACGTCTGCCATGTGAGCTGCTCAGTGGGCATCGGAGACGATGTATGAACTTGGTACTAGTTTTCTGAGTTATATGTTCTTTATAAAATACTTGTTTACATGTAAGACTTAAATTGATGCACAGTACATATTCTGTTTAACAAGTCGGGATGTAACTAAGAACCGTTTCCGTGTTTGTTTAATATTTAAATGGAATGACTATAAGTCACCTAGGTAGTATAGTAACTACACTGACACCGAATACAAACCTTAAAATGAAAAAGAAAAATTTAGTCCATAAATTTGTAGACTAAGAAAAGTATAAGAATCGAGTGAAGGTCGCGGTCTTCGGGTCGTGACATATTGTGTTATATTTATTAATTATTTTGAAAATTTCTACAGTAAGGTCAATATAAACACATAATAGTAAGTGTTAATTTAGTCTCTTTAGTCCTAAAATATGTTAAAAGTATCAAAACACATGCTAATAAATATAAACATATGTTATGGCAAAATTATCATGTGTTTACATCTATTAACATTAATTTTATGTTTATTCCCATTTGTTTATGATTCTAAATTATTTTATGCATATTGACAGTAATTTATACTTATTATCATTTATGTTTGGTTAACTTTACAGCAATGTCAAAAATTCTGACCTTATTGTAGCATTCCCATCTAGTTATGAGTATTGTATGTTTTTTATTTTATGTTATTTTTTTTTAATTATTAGTGTTTGGGTGAACTCTAACTTATGCAATGAAAATAGGTTTAATTAACTCTGAAAAATTGGATCGGACTAAGCTCGAGCTTACATTCAATTCCTTGATACTCTATCTAAGCCCGATCCGACTAGACCCATCGATACTTTTAGTGAGAAGGCAATGCTAAATATAAGATCATAAAAATTTAAGATTTAATAAATGTGAAATAATATTACTTTGACATAAATTAAACATCAAATCAAGAAAAAAGTTTCATTTATGCGTTTTATTATTTATTAAAGCTTATTTTTTTAACGTTAACTGTTAAAATATATGTTAACCACTTCTTCATTAGCATATTGTAAAGTTTGGATTTGAATCCAAATAATCTCACTAATCCTCAATTAACAAATATTTCCAATATATTATTTGTGTTTATATTCAATTCCTATTTTTACTTTTTATTTGAAAAGAAAAAGAACAAAAGTATTTTAGCTTGGTTTAGTTTCTTATTTTGGATTTGTACCGTGTTTGATAGGTTGGATATCATGGTCTAAAGCACTTGCAGTTGTCAGAGCAGTTTCCTGAGTTAATGGACATATGGAATAGAAATCCTCAAGAAATGTTGGACTTTAAAAACCTTGAATTTCTAGAGGTTTGTGATTCGAACAACTTAAGTTGCATTTTTAGCATCTCAATGGCCTTGAGCCTTGGGCGACTGCAACAGATAGAAATCAAAGGATGCAATAAACTCGAACAAGTGATCAAGGAAGAGGAGGAAGCAACAACAGATAATAAGATAATCATTAAATTTCCTTTTCTAAAATCCATTTTTATTGAGTCTTGTCCGGACTTGACAAGCTTTTATTTGGGAAGTCCAGCTCTTGAATGTCCATCCTTGGAGGAAATTACCATTGATTGGTGCCCAAACATGACGACCTTCGTTTCTGCATTGTCAAGAGACGAAGACAAAGGAGCAACTATTGGTGATGAAACTGAAAGAAGCAATGATGGCCCTAATAACCCTACCTCATTTTTCTGCGACAAGGTTAGGTTTTTTTTTCTTTCTGCGCTTATTTTATATTTTAATAATTTTGTAAGTTAATTACTTTAGTAATCATTCTAATTGTTTCAATTAACAAGATAATTACTTAAGTAAAATAAGTATTCAATTATATAGTGATGAACTTTACAATATGCTTCTTGAATAGAGTATTCCATAGGTAGAAAACAAAAAATCCAACAATCAAAGTTCATCTTATCGGTACTCTTGTTGTGTATATATTTTTGAAATATTGCTATAAAGTAAAAGTAAGGGTAAAGGTAAAGGTAAAAGTGAACGTAAAATTACATTAAAAGCAGAATTACAATTTATTTAAAAGTGATAAATAGATAAAGTTTAAAACTACTTATAATGAGAAATTATATATGCAATACAACCATCTTACTTATATAACAATACTTCTCTTATTTTTTAACGTGATTATATAGAAAAAATTGTGATTGCAAATAGAATATTTGTAACATAATTAGTCAATACAAAAGAAATTTTCTATATTTTTCATTTAAAAAGATTACATAATTTTTTTAATCACCCAGAAGTTTTGATTTTATATATCCAAAGGCTCATTTTGCTCTTTTCTTTTCTTTGGAAATTAAAGAATAAATAATAAAAACACTAGAATCTTATTTGATTTTATTTAACTAAGAAATAATTAGATAACAAATACCTCCTGGATGTGATAATATCATTGTCAATGTCTCATTGTGGACGTGAGACAATGAATCATCAAACTCAAAACACTAAGAGTTGCTTGATAAGGTGGAAAAGTGAAAAGATGAAAAGAGGTGAGTGAAAAAATGGAAAGAAAATGATATTTATTAGTGTTTACTATGAAGGAAAAGTGTGACTAAAGAAAATAGAAAAAATTGCAATTTTCTTTCTTTATTAATAAAATCAAATTGTTCCAAATTGAAATGATTAGTGGAGAGAAAATGAAGGAGATTTGAGTCAAATAAGTATATTTATAAAATTATCCTTCATTTTTCTAAATTTATTTTATTATCTTAACTAAATAATTGTATAATAGTAAATTAATATGATTTCATTTTCTTTCTTCCTATTTCTCAACTTTACCAAGCAATAGAAGGAAGTATAATTTTCTTTCACATTTTCCGTCTTTTCTTCCTTATTAACAAAACCAAATAATTCCAAATCGAAATGATTAGTGGAGAGAAAATGAGACAGATTTGAGTTAAAGAAGTATATTTATAAAATTATGCTTGATTTTTTTCAATTCATTTTATTATGTTAACTAAATAATAGTATAATGGTAAATTAATATGATTTCATTTTTTTTCCTCCCATTTTTCAACTCTACTAAGCAATAGAAGGAAATATAATTTTTTTTTCACATTTTCCATATTTCCTACCAAGCACGCATAAGGAAAAAATTAATATTTTCCATCTCATCATTTTTCTCTTTCTCTAATTTTTCATCTTCTCATTTTTCTTTCCACCCTACTAAACAAAGTCTAATGGTGTGCTCGGTAGGGTGGAAAAGTAGAAGAATGAAAAGGGATGTGTAGAAAAATGGAAAGAAAATAATTTTGTTAGTGCTTAGTAAGAAGGAAAAGTGTGAATAAAGAAAACAGAAAACTAAATCATTCCCAATTGAAAAGACTATTGGAGAGAAAATGAGATAGTTGTTAGTCAAGTAAGTATATTTACAAAATTATCATTGATTTTTTAATTTTATTTTATTATCTTAACTAAACAAGGTATAATAGTAAATTAATATAATTTCTTTTTTTTCTTCCGTATTTCAACTCTACCAAATAAAGAAAGGAAAGAAAATTATATTTTCTTTCACATTTTTCATTTTTTCTGCCAAGCACATCAAAGGAAAAAAAAATTATGTTTTCCATCTCTTCATTGTTCCCTCCCTCCAATTTTATCTTTTCTTTCCACCCCTAGCAAAAAAATGTTTTAATTAAAAAACAATCTAATCATCAACATTTCGAAACTTAATATGATATATTTTAGATTTTCCGTTATTGGTATTCAAATGTCTTGAATAATACTCAATAAATCATCAAATTTTATAAAAAATGAAAATAAATTTGTCTTTTATTGCATGAAATTTAAATAATAAACTTTTATATTGGTGTATTTTTTTTATAATAAATTCTCAATATTTCAACTATGAACTTTTACCTTTTTAAAAATTGAAAATATGTCCTTGATATTTTACTTTACAAATGAAATAAAAGTTCATATACCCTAAGTTCATGTAATAAAAAAAATGGAAGGTTCATTAACACATTATAAATTTTGAGAAATTATCCCAAAACCCTTCAATATAAATAATACAAATAATTAAATGATTTATTTTGTTAAAATTTCAGAATTTTGGTGACAAAATCATTATAGTGCTATGTTGACAATGAAATATTGACAATGAAGATTAAAATATTAACAGAATTCACAAATTTTGGTGATAAAAATGTGATTTTTCAAAAGTTTGTTGATCAAAATAAAATTTCTGAAACATTAAGTGATCAAACGTGTAATTTACCCTATTTCTAATTTTTGAAATTTATTTTTGAATGTTTTTCTAATGTCAAAATAAAAAATCATGAAAATTTTAATAATTTTCTGTTTACCTTTCTTTATTATTTCTTTCATCATATGCTCTTTTTTAGGTGGTTGCATTTTGAATAGATAAATTAGATCTATCAATTTGAAGTAATGATAGTGGATTTCATTCTTGCTTCCACTAGACAAGACACAATTCTATAAAATTAAAAAAATTGGTAATGTATTTGACTCTTTATTAATGGGCCAAGAAAGTTACAAATTGTTGCCTAGTTCCCGACTCTACTCTTGAACTAAACTTTTTCACATATATTATCTCAGCTATTATTATTATTATTATTATTATTATTATTATTATTATTATTATTATTATTATTATTAATGCAATCAAATTCTGAATTGTTAGGTGTTATTTCCTATGTTAAAGAAATTGCATATACGTGACTTGGGGAACTTGAAAAAAATATGGCACGACCAAGTTGCTGCTGATTCCTTTTGTAAGTTAGAAGAGCTTCTGGTGCACAAATGCCACAAATTATTGCACGTATTTCCATTCAACATGTCTGAAAAACTACAGAAGCTAAAAGATCTGGAAATACTTGAGTGTGATTCAGTAGAAGAAGTGTTTGAACCTCAGAGAATGAATATCGAGGAATCATATGTCATGGCAACCACTAGGTTTATATTTCCTCAAGTGACATACTTGAAACTTTATATGCTACCCAATTTAAAAAGTTTCTACCACAAGGTACATACTACAGAGTGGCCATCATTGAAGAAATTGTTCGTGTATGGATGTGACAAAGTGGAGATATTCGCTTCAGAATATCAGAACTTTCAAAACATAATTGGACGGAGACAAGTTGAGATCCAGATTCAACAACCCCTATTTTGGGTCGATAAGGTATGAGACTAGAAAACTGTGTAAATTCTATAGAGCAATATGGAAAAAGGTGGCCAGAGTTGAGATGCATCATACTGTTCTGTTAGTCCATAAATGTTTTGTATTGGGCTATTCTTACCGAAACAGAGATAAAAAAAAACATTTTCTATCTTTTGAACATTTCTTAACCCCATTGTACTCAAGTTATACCAAAGAAGGAAGCCAAAGAATGACAAAAAAATAAAAAAGGAAAATGGAATGCTTTGTTAGTAGAAATGCGATGTAGGTGTTGCGAACGTATGAGTTTCTAGCATGTTTATATAATGTTAATGCGTTTGAGCATCCTATGTGTTTTTGTTTAATGTTTAACAAATTAATCAAATTGGCCTACAGGTTGCATTCCCCTGTTTAGAAGAACTGAGATTGGAATGGAATGACATCATGAAACAGATATGGCATGGGCGATTTCTTGGGGAGTTTTTTTGTGGCATTAAAGTTCTTGAGCTTATACGCTTTCCTGATCAAGCAGCTTCTCTCTCGTATTGTTTCATCCAGTCATTGCCAAAGCTTGAGAAGCTTGTTGTAAGTGATGCTTCATTCAGCCATATATTCCACTGTGAAGGATTTGGTGGTGAAGAAAATCATGCACTGGCACTCGCTTGCTTAAGTGAATTGAGGTTGTCTGACCTTCCTGAGCTGACAGATATTTGGGATGAAGAATTTCAACCTGGGCAAGCTTTCTACAATCTACGAATCCTTGAAGTACAGGATTGTGGTAAACTAAAGATTTTAGTACCATCATCTGTATCTTTCCAGAATCTGACAAGCTTGGTGATAAAAAGATGTAATGGACTGATAAATTTATTGACACACTCAATGGCTAAAAGCTTGGTGCAGCTCACAACAATGAGGATCATTGTCTGCAGAATGATAGAGAAAATCATTACATGCACAAGTGATGAAGTGAAAGACGGTATCGTTTTCACCCATTTGAAGTATTTGGAACTTGGTTGTCTGCCAAATCTAGAAAACTTCTGCTCTGGGAATTATGCCATTGGCTTCCCTTCTTTGGAAGAAATTAAGGTAGCCAACTGCCCAAACATGACTACTTTCGTTTCTGCATTGTCAAGAGATAAAGACAAAGAAGCAATAATTGGTGATGGAACTGAAAGAAACAAGGATGACCTTGATATCCCTACTGCATTTTTCTGCGACAAGGTTAGGTGTTTTTATTTCTTTTATGAATTTTAATTTAATACATCTTATTTTAAATTTTTGTTAATTCAAATGTGATTTAAATAACGGACGAAGAAAACAAATTGAATTTATCGTATTTTACTTTTAATTTTAATTTCTTTTACAATAAAATAAATTTCGTGATGTTAACAGGAAAGATGAATATATATATGTTTTCTCTACATGTTCGGCATTTCTTTTATCAATTTATTTTTCCTCTCACTTGCTGTTGGAATTAACTCTAATAATCATTGCTCACATTGGAATGAATTAATTATGTAGGTTGCTTTACCCAACTTGGAGAAATTGACCATCTCCCATTTGAGAAATGTGAAGAGGATATGGTGTAACCAACTTCTTGGAGAATCCTTTTGCAAGCTAAAAGAGTTGAAGGTTGCACATTGTGATGAGTTGTTGAATGTTCTCTCGTCTTTCTTGCTGGGAGTATTTCAGAGATTGGAAATGCTAACAGTAACTAATTGTGGTTCTTTGGAAGAAGTGTTCGATATTCGCCACGAATTAGAGACTGAAGAAGCAAGTGGTGTGGCCATACAATTAAGGCAACTGTATATCTTTCGTTTGCCGAAGCTAAAGCATGTTTGGAATAAGGATTCCTGTAGAAAATTTTGTTTTCAAAACCTACAAGTGTTAAACGTTTCGGAATGTTGTAGTCTGAAAAGTCTGTTTCCATTTTCAATAGCCAAAGGTCTTCTGAATCTTGAAAGCCTTACAGTTGATAATTGTGGGGTGGAGGAGATTGTGTCAAAGAATATTGAAGAATTACAACAGGAAATTCTATTTGAATTTAATCACTTATCATTCCTTATGATTTGGAATCTACCGAACCTCAAATGCTTTTACCCAGGAGTGCACACCACTGCATAGCCCGTATTAAAAAAGTTGAAGAGAAGTGGCTCTGAGAAGATTAAGATATTTGGGCAAGGAGAGTCTCAAATCCAACAATCACTTTTTCTCATTGAAAAGGTACGAGCCATCTGTTTTCCTTTGATGATGTCCATACCTTTTACTTACGTCGTTTATTAAATAATGTACCTAAATTTTGATTGCCAAAATACAAAATAATTTTAAAAAATCACCTTTTTTGTCTACGCATTAATAGTAGAAGAGAGATAACATTCACAACAATAAACTTTAAGTGCCATTCCGCACCAAAATGCAATAAATTCAATCACACGATATTTATCATTTTGTTCTTATTTGTTGAGTTCTCAGGTCGTGCCTCAATTAGAAGAAGTGTATTTTAACAGTGATGACATTGCAATGATATGTGATGGCCAGTTTGCGGCAGATTTCTTTGGCCATATAAAAGTTCTTGGGATTTGTGACTACCTCAATGAAACAGCGGTTTTTCCATTTTCTTTCCTCCAAAGATTTTATAATGTGGAAATGCTTGAGTTGGTTGATTGCCATTTTAAAGAGCTGTCTCCTTCTGAACGTGCTGATGGTGTGGAGAAAGATATTATCTGGAGGCTCCCAAATATTAAAGAGTTAAAATTGAACAAGGTTTACGAGGTGACACATTTATGGAAGCAAGGATCAAAACTTAACCAAATTTGTGCGAGTCTTGAAACTCTTGAAGTTTGGTCTTGCGACATTTTGATTAATTTAGCATCCGCTCCCTCATGTTTTAAAAATCTTACAACTTTGGATGTGTGGGACTGCAACGAGATGACAGAGCTGATTGCATCTTCAAATGCCCAAAGTTTGGTGTGTCTTGTCACATTGAGGATAAGAGAATGTAAAATGATGACAGAAATAATTGCAAGCGAGGGAGATGAAGCAACATATGAGATTGTTTTCAGAGAGTTGAAATATTTGGAACTTGATTGTTTAAAAAGCCTCAGAAGCTTCTGTTCAGGGAAATACGCTTTCAAATTCCCATCACTGGAAGAAGTAATTGTGAATCAATGTCCTAGATTGAAGAGCCTTTGTCTGGGAGCATTAATTATCCACACCGACACTGGAAGAGTTCACCTAAACATTGACGATTATAAAGGTCGTTGGGCAGGTGGCCTTAATGCCACTATTGAGGAATAATACGAGGAAAAGGTAAATTATTTCATCCGTATTTTTACACTGAAGCAATTTAAATTATGGACCTCTTGTTAATTTATTTTTCTTGTGTTTCTTGCCGAAAGCATAAAAATATTGATTTCGTTTCATGAATGAAGAAAGGAAAAAACGAAAAATTTAATAACTTCACTTAAAGGAAACAAAACGCAGGACCATTAAATTTTCATTCACTTATTTTAGTATAAGATAAAAAAAAAAGATTTAACTTATGGATAATAATATCACTTTAAAAAATTAAACGACAACTAAAGGAGAGAAAAAAAGGTTCCATTAATGTATTTTGTTATTTATTGAAGGTCTTTTTTTTTTACTAAACATTAAGTGTTGTATTTTTGTAAACTTCAAAAATATTTTTGATGATATATCGAGCAAGAAAGCTATTGAAAATATGCTAAAGCATTTTTAATTACTGTAGATTTTTATTTTTACAATTTAATTTGAGTATATATCATTTTTAGACTTTAATTTAGATTTTTATGTTTATGTAATCCTTTTGCAAAAATTTATTTGAATTTATAAGAAAAAACAAAAGCCGTTTAGCTTAGTTTAATTTCTTATTTTGAATTTGTATTGTGTTTGTTAGGTTGGATACTATGGTCTAAAGCAACTGAAGTTCTGAGAGTTTCCTGAGTTAATGGACATATGGAATAGAAATCCTCAAGAAATGTTGGACTTTAAAAACCTTGAATTTCTAGAGGTTTGTGATTCCAACAACTTAAGATGCATTTTTAGCATCTCAATGGCCTTGAGCCTCGGGCGACTCCAACAGATGGTAATCAAAAGATGCTACAAGATGGAACAAGTGATCATGCAAGAAAAGGGTTCAATAGTTGAGGATGCAGCAATAGATGATAAGATCATTATATTCCCTCTGCTAAAATCCATCTTTATTGAGTTTTGTCCAGATTTGACAAGCTTTTATTTGGGAAGTCCAGCTCTTGAATGTCCATCCTTCGAAGAAATTAAGGTAGCTTACAGCCTAAAAATAACTACCTCCGTTTCTGCATTGTCAAGAGACAAAGCCAAAGAATCAATAATTGGTGATGGAACTAAAAGAAAGAAGGATGATCCCGATACTCCTCCTGCTTTTTTCTGAAACAAGGTTAGTTTTTTTTTATTATTAATTTAATAATTTTGCAACATAAACCATCTTATGTTATTTTGATTGTTTTAATTAAAAGAAATACTATTCGCAAGTTAATTACTTTAGTAAAATAACTATTCAATTAATGATGAACTTGATAATATGCTTCTTGAACTGAGTTCATAAGTATGAAAACAAAAATCCAACAATCAAAGTTCCTTTTATTGGTAGTTTTGTTATATTTGCTTTTTTTTTTGAAAAATTGCTATAAAGGAAAAGTAAAATTATATATTTAATTTGTCATCTAAAAAGGTTACATACTTTTTGTTTAATAACTCAAAAGTTTTATTTGATTTTATAAATCCCAAGGGTAGTTGCTGTTTTTTTTTTTGGAAAGTAAAAAACAAATAATAAAAACATTAAAATGTTCAAATGTAAGAAATTATAATTAAATAAACTAATACATTTTTTTAACCAAGAATTATAATTGAACAACAAACGCCTTCTAGATGTGATAATATTTTGATTTTTATTGTCAATGTTTCGTTATTGATGTGAGACAATGAATCCTCAAACTCAAAACATTATGTTTTAATTAAATAACGAGTTAATCATCAACGTTTCAAAGTTTAATATAATTTTAACTTTTTACTCTATATTAAAATATCCTGAAATAATATTCAAGTTATCAAATTTTATAAAATATGAAAACAAATTTCGTCATTTATTGTATGAATGAAATAAAAAAAATATAAACTTTTACGTTATTGTATTGTATTTTATTTTATAATAAGTCCTCAATATTTCAACTATAAACTTTTAAATTAAAAATTGAAAATGTGCCCTTGATATTTTACTTTACAAATGAACTAGAAGTTCATATCCTGAAATCCTAAATTCATGTAATAAAAAATTGAAGATTTATTTACATTTTCTAAAATATGAGAATTTTTTTAATATTAACCCAAGATATTTATATAATAAAAATAATAAAATAATTTATTGTATTAAATTTCACAAACGGTGATGATGAACTCATTGTAATGCTATGTTGACAATGAAACATTAACAATATTAAAATATTAATCAAATTCAAAATGTTGGTGATAAAAGAATGTGATTTTTTAAAAGTGTAATAAAATTTTTGAACAATTGCGATCAAACATGTAATTTATCCTATTTTTATTTTTAAAAATTTTTAAAAAAAATTGTAATGCCACATCATCAAAATAAAAAATCGTGAAAACTTTAATAATGTTCAGTTTACCTTTATTATACCTTCATCGATCATATGTGCAACGCCCTCGGAAGCCGGGATTTTCGAGCTAACTTTTTCTTTCACTTCCTATGTTTGTCTCTCGCTCAGTGTAGCTAAAACCTAATGAGTAGAGTCCCACTTCTATAGTTGTTTAAGACTAGTTGTCTAAGGTCCCATTATAGTCTTCTCGTAAGACACGTCGAAAACGACACTGAAAAATTCCTCCCCTATTTTAGCCGATTATCTATCCCCATACTAAGTACATCATCGTTTTCAACCTGTAGCAATTCCAAATCTCAAGATAACTACCAAAATACTTAACATCCATTGATTCAGTATGTAAACATATCGAGATTACAACTTAACTACGAATCACAGTATGTTTACAAACTCGATATCTCCTAGTACTTACATCCCGAATCCTATACACTGTGTACACAAAAGAATTTCTAGTCTGGGATATAAACAAAAGAACAAGGATTATACCTTCTTTCAGAATACAACTTCCTGCAGCTCGACAAAAAGACTCTCAGTGCACCACGCTCGTGCCGAGTCTACCTGAAATAATCTGAGGTGGAAGGGGGTGAGCTTTGGGGAAAGCCCAGTAAGAAAGCATACGCTAAATGATGTTAGGTTTCTACTATGTTAAATGCATGTGCATGCGTGAATGAACGTGCCCAAAACTCATGCTCAAAGATGTTTATTTGGAAATAATACCAAATTGATAAACCATAGTTTATAAGCTATAAAATGTTATGCCAAGTAATTTCAAAACAGATTAGTACTCGAGCCTTCACAAAGTCAAGATATAGTAGTAGTAGAAATGATACATTCGCTCATCTTTGTAACAGTATCGTAATATACATTTAAAACATTTTCACGAGACGAGCATTATGAGATTCGGTAACATAACGGGGATCTTTGGAAATATAACCAAGAAGCTTTCTATGAAAGCATCCACTGTAGCTAGCAGTGGTCGGTGTCCCATACCAGGGCTCTATCCATGATCATGAATCATCCCAGCACCAGTGATCATCTGGTAGCTGAGGTACAAGTCACGACTAGTTGTCGGACAATCATACGTAATTACCGCTACCCATTTGCCACATAGGCGGGATCCATGACGCAATTACGTATACGGCGCTTCAATGCCACACAGGCTTACTGAACGCCACACAGGCATAATAAAACGCCACACAGGCGAGTGCCACATAGGCATTTATAAGTGCCACACAGGCATTTCCAAGTGCCACACAGGCATTTCCAAATGCCATACAGGCATTATACATCATCACATGTATCATGAGTCAAAACTCGTTTAGAAATATATCTTACAAAATAGGTTGAGTACTAAAGGCATAAACCGTTCCACATACTTATAGTTTTAAAAATCTAATCGTACAAAGTCTCGATAACAAATAGCAGTGATTAATATGCATGAGGTTTTAAAGGCATTTAATAAATCCAATTTAATATCAAGAAACTTATTTAGACAATTTCTAACGAAATTTCGACGTTATAACGGCATAGGTAGAACACTACCCAGCGTCATAACCACAAATCAGATACCTGTAGAAAACTCAATCAAGCAATATATCTTCAATACACCAATCTCCAATACACATCCAAATCCAAATCCGAATCCAAGTCCAAATCCAAAACATTATGCATTTAAAATTCAATCCAACGTATTTGGACAATTAACCAAAAATGCATTTAAATCCATAAATATTAAATAACATTAATTTAAACATGCATAAGCATAATAGACTGACAGGCATTTACCGTATATTCCCTTACCTCGTTATGTCAAGCTTAATGCTTAGCGATATTGTTCTTGCGCATTTTTTTGTTAACCAATAGTTAATTGTCAGCTCCTTGAAAGTTTCCCCCTATAATTTCAATACATCAAATCCTATTTAATATTCATTCTTATACATCCTCAACTATATTACACATATCATTTCCTTACCTTCGAAAATTTTCAACTCAAGCTCTTCGCCAATATTACTCAAGGCTTCAACATAAACCTTTGAAAGCCTCTCAAAACCGAGACTCCCAATCACAATCTCTCAAAGTCCTCTACTTGTCCCTACACCATATTTATCATCAACATCTCACATGCATTGATATATACATATATATACAACTTAATGCTCAACTAAATTAGAACTTAACCTGAAAGATATACTTGAATAACCCTTCTTTCTTCTTTTCTAATATCTCTCACTTTCAACCCTCTTTCTCCTTAATTGATTGCTACCAATGTGCCGAAAATGGAGGAAATTGGCATCTCCTACTGCTATCCTGAGTTGCTTAAAGAGTGAGATTCCACAATCCTCGTTGGTGTCTTGTTCAAAGCCAAGAGAGTGTTTCGAGCTTCAGCCCCTAAGTCAGCGATATCTTAAACTCAATAAGGTCTCTTTTGTAACACCAAAAACGGCAACTTCTAACGCTTCCCCTGCTGTAACATTCTCAGCCACAAAACAGCCTTGTTTCAGCTTTTGTTCTGGCCTATTGCTCCATCTCCAAGAAAAATCATTGTCTTTAACCTGTAACAAAGCCCAGCAACAACCTCAACAGTGCCAAAATATCATCAGATCATCCTTTTTCAGTCAAATTCGGCCCACATTTCCTTTCTCTTTTTCCCTTCTCCGGCGCCGACCATCCCTTTCTTTCCTTTCTCCAATCGTCGAACAGCCCTTTCTCGGGCCACCAGAACAGCACCAATCTCTTCCTCTACTGTTTCCGTTTCAGTCGAGAGCCCTAGCTTCCATCCCTATCGTCCTCTCTGTTTTTCTTTCCCATTCACTTTCCCGTTCTCCCCTTTTCCTTTCTTTATTCTTTTTGTTGCTTTGTTTTACTTTAAATCCCACGTGAAGTGGGGTAGGGCTGGAAGGTTTTTATCAGATGGCTATTATTATTTGATTATTATACTATTATATTCTGCTCAATTTCCAGCCTATCTACATTCAGTTTGCAGCCTTCACTTTTTCCTCATTTCCACGTCCTTTCTAAGCCATTTTTAATGACTTTTGCACTTGGACTTTTATCATAGGTTCAGCCTATATTTTTCTTCTTCCTTTCCACATGAAATCATCCATTTTCTTCTCCTTATTTACACGCCATTGCAATCTTATGTGTGTATACAATATTTTATAGGTTTTTGGCTGCACGTTTCTTCTATCAACTCTACACATCTTATTATTTTTTGTCACGACCCGAAGGCCGCGACTTTCCTTTAATACTTATACTTTTCTTAGTCTACAAATTTATGGACTAAATTTTTCTTTTTCATTTTAAGGTTTGTATTCGGTGTCAGTGTAGTTACTATACTATCTAGGTGGCTTATAGTCATTCCATTTAAATATTAAACAAACACGGAAACGGTTCTTAGTTACATCCCAACTTGTTAAATAGAATATGTACTGTGCATCATTTTAAGTCTTACATGTAAACAAGTATTTTATAAGAAACATATACCTCGGAAGACTAGTACTAAGTCCATATACCGTCTCCGATGCCCACTGAGCAGCTCACATGGTAGATGTTAACTTCAATAATCTGAAAGAGATGAAATTTAGTGGGGTGAGCAAAACCACGGCTCAGTAAGATACTAATATAAATACAGAAGTAGAATTACACTGTCTTAAACTGCAATGCTTAAACTTGCAATGATGCAATTACAGTTAATCCTTTCTCATCGATAACATATCATTATCTCATTTCTTGTCATCTGTCTATCACTTATACTTTTAAAATTATCATCATAATCACTTTTCAGTCTTCTTGTCCTTACACTATAGTGCATCGCACAACAATCTGTCGTATCCAAATTGAATGTCATATACTATTAGTCTATATTTTCCTCTATCTCGGAGTACATCATGTCCAATTGAAGCACCATATCAATTCACTTTATATTTCATAATCGTACTCCTGTAATTTATCATCTCATATCACTTTTCCTTATAGAGAAATCATGATCACCACAGTGTAAGTTCACAATTCTCTTCATATCTATCATATGTTCATGTATCATATCATGTCATCGTCTAGATGAAATATCATTTATGTCGAGTCATGACATTTCTCATGAAACTCGTGTACGAAGCATATTATCATGTCAAGGTTTAATATGCAATTATGTAACTTTACTGTATAAACCGCTATCATCTCTAATCGTGTCATATGTCCTTTAGAACATGCTCCACGTATGAATTTTCAATTCATTCAAGTCTACCTTTATGGCATGATAAAAACATGTTCAATTTCAATTCATGTATTCATTTTCAGAGCATGTCTAAAACATGTGCGGTTTTAAAACATTTTTCATATACTATAAGTCATATCAGGTCTAGAGTTCATTTCAAATCGATTTATACTCTAGACCGCATATCATTTTAAATTCGACACGAAATCGTATATAAATCATATCAGTGTCGAAATCATTTATCATATACTTTTAAAACATATACTGTAAATCATATCAGGTCTAGAGTTCATATCAAATCAAACTATACTCTAGACCGCATATCATGCCATGTTCGACACAAATTTTCGTATAAATCATATAAGTGTCGAAATCATATCTCATGGACTTTTAAAACATGTTTAAAACATGTACTGTTTCAAAACATATTTCATTTCAAATCTGTTTCATGTACAGTATAAATCATGTCAAGTCTAGAGTTCATATCAATAAAATCATACTCTAGACTTCATATCATATCAGTTAGAGACTAGGCTAGATCCCTATCATCTATATCAATAAAGACTTAAATCACTGTAGCTAGCAGTGAATCATATCATCGTCCCCTGGAAACCAACTAGGGCGCTATCTATGGCCATAGACCTCATCTCTCTCAGCCCCACTGATCAGGCGTGACTGAGACCTGTCCACGACTATTGTCGGACAAGCATCTCTCTGCCTAATGAGCAAAGCTCCAATTAGGCGGTTTCCACTATACTTTATTGAGTTTCATTCTTTTAGGGTGCCTATAGTCTCATAAAACATTTAAATCTATAACTTTCTTTTCAATATCATGTAAAGCATATGGTAAAATTCTGTATGAGACTTCATATATCAAAATATATATATATCTACAATATACTTCCATTTCAAAACAAATCAATACTTTTTAGTATTCATATAAACATTATTAAAATGTTTCAAGTTGCAAGAAGGCATGCTTAATTGCGATGCTATAAAACATTTCAGTATGCAACTTCAGTAATATTTTCCTCTAATATAGTGGAGAAATTCATTTACATTCATCACCATCAATCATTCGCTTTCGAGACTCTCTTTCTGTAAAATCAGTAATTCAATTTTCAAATCATTCAATATTCAATTATTCAGTACTCTAATTGTTTAATAATCAGATCACTTGGTATTCAAACCATTCAGTATTCAATATCCTTTTTTGATAATTATCGACTATAATAATTATTTGTACATTTTATTATCGATACTAGAACCACATCATCAGTGTGAATCCTCTTAGTATCTATGTGTATCTAAATATCATGTTTCCATATAGCCATCAAGATACTGAAATTATGAATTACTAATATCCTCATTCGATATCTATTTCAGAGTCGACATCGAGGATCATAGAACCACAAGATCAATAATCGCTTATCAAATCCATTTATGGTTTGACCTATTGGTACATATTCAGAATTTTCGACTTACGGTTCAATTTCATTCACTATCAAAAATCATATCACAATCCTCAATTCACTTTTCATATGGCCTATAGAATGTAATATCATGCTAGAATTATCTGTAAAACTCCTCAATTCAATTTTTTTGATTGGCAATTTACCACTAAAAATAAATTTGCCAATTTCCACTATCAATAGTGTTTCAATCGTTTAAGTCACCTTGCGACTATCCACATTATTGCAAAAATCTCAGTTCATACTACTAAGACGGTCCATTTATTTGAATTTATCAATCCTATAATCGTCACTCGATTGATAATTCCGCAATTCTATCATTCGTCCATCTAAATCACAACTTCGATTTTTTTTTTCTTTTAAGTTGTATCATATAACTATCATCACCTTTATCTCTGATTTGTCAAATAAATAATTTCACCTCAATCTCAACTTGATACCATTTATGATATTAAAATCACTTGATTTATCAATTCTATAATGTTTAGACCATATAATTCATCACATTATCGTTTTCAATAATCTATCTTCCCATCGATTTCAATATCAAACTCTTCAGTAATACCATATAATCCTTTTAATATTTATTTCCAATAATTATCTCCAAGATTCCATTTATGTGAGAAACTTAATCTTTTTCCTCAGATATTTTCCTAAAAATTTCGGCAGCATAACGGCTTAATTTTCCCTAACCTCCTGCAAGGGAAAACACAATTTATACTTGCAGCCGTTGATTCTCACCAATTTTACCTCTTACTAAAACCCCCACCATCAGTTGTGGGTCCTCTTAGCATTTTTAGCAAATCAATTTAAATCGATGCATCATATAAAAATCACAATTCCATTTAAAATCAATTAAATAAATGCATCATATATAAAATCATAATTCCCACATACAATATAAAGCTACTAATGCTTTATAAAAGTATCTTACCTATTTGCCAAGCTTAGCGCACTTTCCGATTTTTCGAGCCTTGCCGAACTCCACCATTCGTCTCATTTCCATTTTTGCTACAATTTCAAAAATTAACATATATTTTCATTTAGAAAATAATCCGAAAATTCCCAATAAATCCAATAGACATATGGCGAAAAGACTTAAATTTTCCTTACCACATTTTTTTTCTCTTTCTTTTTCCTTTCTTTCTTCTTCTTCTTTCTTCTTTTCTTTCTCCTTTTCTTTTCTTTTCTTTTCTTCTTTTTCCTTTCTTTCTTTTTTTTTTTTTCTGAACCGGATCGGGTCGGGTTCGGGTTGATCGGGTCAAATCGGGTCGGGTCGGGTTGACCGGGTCAGGCGGGTCGGACCGGTTCCGCCGGTTCAATCTTCAGCTGGCCGGTTCGGTCACCGGCGGCCACCCATTCCGGCGGTTCGGCCACCCAACAGCTTGCCGAGGTTGCAAGGACTCTGGATCTGGTCTCTGTTTTGCCCCATCACCGACGACGGCACCGGATCTGGAAGCGACACTGGCGGCTCTTCTCTTCCTCTTTTCTCCCTCCTCCGCCGGTTTCCTCTTCGTTGGTGGCTCCTCTCACTTTCCCCTGGTCTCCGCCGATCTCGTGGGGGGAGTGGCGGCGTCCGGATCGGCCGGCACCGCCGATCTCCTCTTCCTTTCTTCCTTTCGGTTTTTCCGTTTCGTTTCGCACCACTTTCCTTCTTTCCTTTTTCCGCTCGTCGCCGGCTAGCTTTTCTCTTCTTCCTCCTCTGTTTACCGGCGGCATCACTCTCTCCTTTCTCCTTCCTCTCAGCCGGCAAGGGGGGCCGGCCATTTACCCCATTTACTTGTCTTTCTCCTCTGTTTGTAACAGAGGAGAAAGAAGCTGGGAATCGGGTTATCCCGATTCCCGCTTCTTTAGTTTTAGTTTTTTTTTTTTATAAATAAATATTTATAAATATAAATATTACCAATAGTATATATTATAATTATACACATAATTATAATTATATATATCTATAAATATTTTTACTCCAAAATTTATATTCAAATATATATATATATATATATCTTGTATCAAATTCATATATATGTGTACATATATATATATATATTTTTATACTATACACATATTTTATATATGTATATCATATATATGTAATGTATAAAAAAATACATACGTATCCATTCTATGTAATAAAAATAAATTTCAACATATGATATGTACATATATTTATTTAAAAATATATTTATATAATAATCTTATATAAATATATAAAATTACCTATCTTTATTTCTCATTAAATTTGGATTTCTTAATATCCAAATTTATTTTCTCCAAATTTCATTCTTATTTAATTTGGATTTCGATTTGTCCAAATTAAATTTTTTGGATACTTTATATTTATTTAGAAAATTCTCGGTCTTCACATTTTTATGTTGACTTTTCTTTGCCTACTTTCTCTCTTTATATTTATAACTAGTTTATGACCCGTGCGATGCACGGATTCTTTATTTAAATGTATCTGTAGATATATAAATTTAACTTAATTTATATATTCAAAATAAAGCCGAAATAATAATACTTAAAAAATTCGAGTTGGTTGGATTTGGATCGTCGTCAATTTCATCAAGTTTAATTTCTTTTGACTTTGATATAAGCGAATCTCGTAATATCTCCAAATCTTTCGTTGAAATCTTTGGTGCATTCCGTCCACAAAATGGTGGAAAATCTCTAATTGCTGACACTTTTCTTCGTTTAAAGTTATGATTTTGAAATGCATTCTTCAAAAATTCATGAATCACAGAAGTTCTTTGTTCAGTCTTTGATGATTGACCTTCAAATTTGCTTTCATATTTTGTCTCCTTAGGATCCATCTAATTTAATCAATTTAAACACCAAGTAAAAAATAAGATATCAGTAGTGTGTCTTACATATTGAATTGACAATAATTTTACATCAAAGTTTTGTCAAATTAGAAGAAAACTTAAAAAAAAAATTACATGTTTTGAAAATTAAATCATTTATAAACTCAAATTTAAGAACGAAAAGAAAATAATTTAGATTTGCTATAACTATAACATATCGCGTTACTTATTTCTATTCCTATTTGTTTTTCTGCAATTTTATATGGTCACGTTAGGCTATTGCTGCATGTCAACACTGCACCTGCATGACTTGGCCTCTCTCCTTCACAACATTGCACCAGAATCTCAACCCCCACTTTCCAAAACTTTTTTTTACTTATTGTTGTGAGAAAGGTGAATTACAATTATGTATTACAACTTTGAAGGCCTCTCTCTGTTTCTAGCATTAATTACGTACTCTTTCCACAATAGCATACAAATATTTTTAGAATTGATACTGTGTATTACAACTTGCATTTTTTTTTTATAATTGGAGCCACGGGGTTGATACTTATGGTAAGATTCCATATATATCCATATAGATTTCATTATTTATCGCAAATGTAATAAATAACGGTGATGGATGCACGAATTATGCGATGCAAGATACATATCAATTTAGATAGGATATCACGAAATATCCTATATATCATATATATTTTCTAGTAAAATTTCTATCTAATAATATTTATTAGATATTTAATTCTTTTATTATACATATATCGCAAATGTAAATCAATTTGTCCTAGATACATGTGCAAAAATTATGTATTAATATATATATATATATTTATATATGGAAACTTATAATACATCAATGCCATTTTTCAATGTTGAAACGTTGACTCTGAATGATTTATTACAATTTTCCTTAAACAGCAATGACATAATTATTTTGATATATATTTCCTTAAGAATTGATATATTACAATTAATGTTAGTTATCATAATGAATTTATATTATTAATATATATTTGGTAATTACAAAAAATCTTACGTGTCAAAAATATAACTTATACACATAGACATCCACATCAGCAATATGTGACACGTAAGCATGTACCTTGTAATATAATATATATATGATTAAGTGTTCATAGCATAGTTAATTTATAACATAATGCTATTCCAAAAATATTTATTTTATTTTATTTATATATATTTTTTTATTTATCATGAATATTAAATAGTACACAACTAATGTAAGATTAGAGAAAATTTTCAGTTATTACAATATGCTCTTGGTAGATGTAACCGTTGCAAAATTCAAAGCAGGCTATTAAATTGTTAGGTGGTTGCACTTTGAATGCTATATATGCTTCTCACCATTTAATTTAGCAACGACTCTTTGATATGTCCAAAGTAACTATTAGTGGTAGTTATACGAGGCTGTCATATTCTATTAATGTTAGTGTTTTGAAAGGATAAATTAGATCTATCAATTTGATGTAACAGTGTGTTTTTAGGAAAATCTTAGCCTAGAAAATTAATCTATATTTTCACATATCTGATCTCAGCAAGGTCTGAATTATTAGGTGGTGTTTCCTAGGTTAAAGAAATTGCGTATAGATCACCTTGGGAACTTGGGAAAAATATGGCATGACCAAGTTGCTGCTGATTCCTTTTGTAAATTAGAAAAGCTTCTGGTGCAAAGATGCCACAAATTATTCCATGTTTTTCCATTCAATATGTCTGAAAAACTACACAGGCTAAAGGATCTGGAAATATGTGAGTGTGATTTAGTAGAAGTAGCATTTGAACCTCAGAGAATGAATGTCGAGGAATCATATGTCTTGGTGACCACTCAATCTAATGTGGTACAAGTAGAAACGACTGCTAAATTTGTATTTCCTAAGGTGACATACTTGAAACTGTGTAGGACACCCAATTTGAAGAGCTTCTACCACAAGATACATGCTACAGAGTGGCCATCATGGAAGAAAATGTTGGTGTATCGATGTGAGAAAGTGGAGATATTCGCCTCAGTGAATAGGTTTAAAAGTACCTCATTCAAGGCAATAAGTATAAAAGAACCACTTTTAAGTAATAAAATTTTTAAAAAACCCTACAGTTGGAAAAAGCTCCAAAGTAACTATTAGTTGTTGCGTGTTAAGTAGCATAGTAGTTATATAAGGCTGTCATATCCTATTGGTAGTTTTTGAGCAGATAAATTAGATCTGTCAATTTGATGTAGCTGTGTGTTATTAATAAAATCTTAGCCAAGAATGTTACTCTACTCTTGAACTCTACTTGTTCACATACATGATCTCAGCA
The DNA here is from genome assembly GCA_032173925.1 of Heritiera fomes. NCBI lineage: Eukaryota > Viridiplantae > Streptophyta > Magnoliopsida > Malvales > Malvaceae > Heritiera > Heritiera fomes. Next base: position 16,340,444 of record JAPDPM010000001.1, on the reverse strand, counting down.
AGGTTATTATTATTATTATTATTATTATTATTATTATTATTAATGCAATGTTATTCTGAATTGGTAGGTGGTGTTTCCTATGTTAAAGTAATTGCACATACGTGACTTGGGGAACTTGAAAAAAATATGGCATGACCAAGTTACCGCTGATTCTTTTTTTAACTTATAAGATCTTTTGGTGCAAAGATGCCACAAATTATTGCATATATTTCCATTCAATATGTCTGAAAAACTACACAGGCTAAAGGATCTGGAAATACGTGAGTGTGATTCAGTAGAAGAAGTATTTGAACCCAGAGAATGAATGTCGAGGAATCATATGTCATGGCAACCACTCAATCTAATGTGGTACAAGTAGAAACGACTGCTAAATTTGTATTTCCTCAAGTGACATACTTGAAACTGTGTATGCTACCCAATTTGAAGAGTTTCTACCACAAGATCCATGCTACAGAGTGGCCATCATTGAAGAAAATGTTGGTGTTTGGATGTGACAAAGTGGAGATATTCGCTTCAGAATATTAGAACTTTCAAAACACAATTGGACAGAGCCAACTTGAGATCCAGGTTCAACCGCCCCTGTTTTTGGTCGATAAGGTATGATTGTGTTTGATTTTTTTTTCTGTATGACCAAGGTAGCTAGAGTTGACCGACAATAAAGAGAGACAAAACACAAATATCCATTTTCCATGCTCTTAAATATTTCAGAGGCCAATTCTACTCAAGTTATACCAATTACCAAAGAAGAGAACCAAGGAAAGTTTAAAAACAAAAGGGAAAACTAGAATGCTTTATTAGTAGAAACGTGATGTAGGTGTCGTGACGGTATGAGCTTCTAGCAGGTTTATATAATTTTAATGCATTTGAGCGTCCTTTATCCAGGTCATCCTTTTTGCCTTTGTTTAATGTTTAATACGTTAATCAATTTTTCAGGCTGCGTTCCCCTGCTTAGAAGAATTGAAATTGGAACGGAATGACATCATGAAGGTGATATGGCATGGGCGATTTCTTGGGGAGTTTCTCTGCAGCCTGAAAGTTCTTGAACTTATAGGCTTTCCTTGTCAAGCAGCTGCTCTCTTGTACCTCTTCATCCAGTCATTACCAAATCTGGAGAAGCTTGTTGTGAGTAATGCTTCATTCAATCATATAGTCCACTGTGATGGAGTTGGTGGTGAAGAAAATCATGCACTGGCACTCGCTTGTTTAAGTGAATTGAGGTTGTCTAAGCTTCCTGAGCTGACAGATATTTGGGATGAAGAATTTAAACCTGGGCAAGCTTTCTACAATCTAAGAATCCTTAAAGTACAGGATTGTGGTAAGCTAAAGAATTTAGTGCCATCATCAGCATCATTCCAGAATCTAACAAGGTTGGTGGTATCAAATTGTGATGGATTGATAAAATTACTGTCACACTCAACGGGTAAAAGCCTGGTGCAGCTCACAACAATGAGGATCCTTGGTTGCAAAATGATAAGAGGAAATCATTGCATGCACATGCGATGAAGTGAAAGTTGGCATCGTTTTCACCCAATTGAAGTATTTGAAACTTAGTTGTCTGCCAAATCTGGAAAACTTCTGCTCGGGGAATTATGCTATTGACTTTCCTTCCTTGGAAGAGGTAGTTGTGAAACAGTGCCCGAAGATGATGGTTTTCTCTCGAAGGGAATTGAGCACACCAAAGTTGCGGGAAGTGAAATTTATTGGAGGTGATGACGAATGGGACTCGGATTGGGAGGGCGACGAATGGGACTCGGAGTGGAAGGGCGACATTAACGCCACCATAAAGCAACATTTCATAGAAATTAATGGTATGCAATGATTCAATGGATTTTCCTACATTTTTCAAGCAGAGCTAAGTGTGTAAAGATTAAAAAGAAAGATTCAATCTCATTATGATGTTCCCTCTGTCGAATGAACTATTCTAGAGCTAATTTCTTTTCGACTTCAAGTATTTGGTTGAGTTTTATTTTAGAGAAATGAAATTATTGTATTTGACTTTGTTTCCTGAGTGATTTTGCTGTCAAATCTAGCTAAGAAATGAAAAAAACAAAAAAAGGCATTTTTATGCCAGTGTAACTAAGGATGTCCGTGAGCAGGGTCAATCATATTCAAATTGGGTTCTGAGAGGTTATTAAGGAATTATAAGTGGGTTCGAGCTTGTCTAATTCGACATTTTTGGATTTAATTTATTATCTAAGCCCATTTTTTACATTAAACGAATAATTAGCACAGGCAATTCAAACACATCCAAACACTATTAATTTGAAAAATAAAATAAAGTAAAATATGAAAACATAAAAAATACACAACAATTAATATAACATAAAATGATGTCATATTATCTTATATTTTGTGCACACATAAAAGGAATGATTAGATTGCAAAGAAGATTAATCATCTTCCTAGCAAAAGATGTTTCAGTCCTCCAAAAGGAAAATATTATTTCTAATATCATGTGATTAAATAATACATACTTTATATTTTATCCCTTAAAATTTACATTTAAAAATTAACTTAAACATTTAATAAGATGACAATGATAATTTTTTTAATTGGTTAATCCATTTTTTTCTGTATTTTTTCTTTTTTCCTTTCTTACCTCTTTTTTTCTTTCTTTCTTTTTTTAATAAAGAAAACATATATTTTAGATAAAATAAAATTTCTAACACAATTAAAGCTTTTCAAAAGTTATTTTTCTGGAAATAATAGATATTTTAAAATCAATAATTTTTTAAATAACTCTTAATCATAAAATTATTATGTATTATATACTTTTTTATTCATTAAATTTTGAATTAATAAATTTAGCTAGTATTTTTTTTCTTAAGTTTAAATTTTATTTGATTTTTGCTCTCTGTTATCTTATTAAATTTTTCTCCTTTTTTTTTTTAAATTTTCTGTAGGAAAAGAAATGAAAATGATGAAAAAGTTAACAAAAAAAGATTTTTTTTTAAAAAAAATCAATGTATTTTGTTTAAAACAATCAACTTATTTTTTTAAAAAAAGTCCATTTTTCTAAAATAAATATATTTAATTTAAAATCATAGAACCTATTTTAATTTTAAATCAATCATAAACAGAAAAAAAAAAGAAGAAAAAATAGCAAAAAAATAGAGAAATATTTTTATTAAAATTAATTTTTTGAAATATTTAATTTATAGAAAAAATTTTAAATACATTTTAAAAACATAAAGTTAGCTCGCTGCTATAGAATTATAATAATATATTTTTTGGCTTAAAAAAAATCTTTGAATTAGATTTATTTGAAAAACTATAAATTTAAATCATATTTACTTTAAAGAAAAGTACTTTGATCAATAAAAAAATATTTTTCTTAATTTTTACATATAGTAAATATGATGAAAGATACATAAAAAATTATTCTATCTTACTTTTAATCATTGTACAAACCAAACATATGATAAGATGGTATCATTTAATCAAATTTCATTTATAATGTAATACTATTCTATTATATATTTCATCCTATGCACTAAACATTAATAAGTTACAATAAATTCTTGCAAAAATACTACAAGAGTATGAAAATCTAAATCAAAATCTAAAAATCAACACAATCTTAAATTAAATTACACAAAAAAGTTTGAAGGGATTAAAAAAATGCATTACTATGTTTTTATATAGCTTACTTAATTGGCATATCTTTATTTTCTTAAAATTAATAAAAGAAATGACAGCAAAAATTCTGATAACCATTGTTTAGTTAAAAACAGAAAGAAAAAATAATTCATTATAATACTTTTCTAAAAACATAAAGGCAAGATTATATTATTTTACTTTACATTTCAAGCTACTTAATATTATTTATGCCTAGGCCTTAGAATATAAGTGAGCACGCAATGGAGTCTTCATCAACGTTGCAAATTCATGTTTCTCTGACAAATCAACATCATCTCCGTCAACAGCCTTCCAAGCAAAAGACCAAACTAAATTTGCCACAAAATACTCCAAATGAAGCATTGCCAAACCAAAACCAGGACAAAACCTCCTCCCTGCCCTAAATGGCATCATCTTGATTTCTTTCCTACCTATTATGTCTACAATTTCCTCACTACCATCACCAATGAGAAACCTTTTAGGTTTAAAAGCCATGGGATCTTCCTAGACATTAGTGTCCTGTCCCATCTCCACTACCATGAAATTTATAACACTTTTCTCGGGCAACAAAAAGCTGTTCAAAACAACATCTCTTGTTACTCTATGTCGTATCAAAAAATGTGTAGGTGGATGACGCCTTAAACCTTCCAAAACTACAGTTTCAAATAAGGCAGCATTTGCAAATCATCCTCTTCGACCTCTTCCTCACCTTCCCCAACAACCCCTTTTATCTCCATGAATAGCTTCTCCTGAATATGAATATGGTGATATTTCACCAAATTTGCCATAATCCATTCCAATGCTGTGGTTGTAGAATCTGTGCCAACATTAAGAAATTCTGAGCACAAAACTAACCATCTTCCCTTCATTAAGTTGCCTTTTCTCCTCGAGGAGTTGTAGGTCAAACAAAGTATCCACATATGATAAAATGAACTCATCCTCCTCTATACTCTGTTTATCCTCTTTAACCTTGCTTGAGTTCTCTTGCTTTGCCGTCTTTCTTGCCTTGATCAATGGGATCAAGACATCCTTTTGATTTTGTCGGATTCCCAACAACTTTTTCTAAAGCTCGTAAAAAAAACCTTGGTAACTCTCTAGTGTAAGATCAAATTAAGCCTAACATGCTTCTAAACATACATGAAACATGTTAACAGTATGTATGTGAAAAAAAAAACATAATAAGGATCGTACTAACCTCCAAGCATTGCTTTACTGTCTGTCTGATTTTAATCCAATCTCTGGAATCAATAGGCTTTCTTGAATTACTTCTAAGCCTTCCAAGCACATGAAAGCCTCACTAGATAGTGTTTTTCTGTATGGGATTAATGTACTTGGGGATCAGAAAGAGCTCTCTTTTAATACTAATGAGAGCATGCTAATTATAGCAATAAAATCACATTTTAACCATCGTAAAATCATGCTTTTAATAGCCAAAGATTGAGTTGAAATTCAACGTGAAATTATGGACCATATCTGGAATTGGTCAAAATGAGATTGTTGGAATTATGGAAACTAGATTCTATCAATTAACCAAATATTCTATTTCCATAATCGGATACCAACATTCTTCCACTTGGTCCATATATTTCACTCACAGAAGAAACAAATTACATGAATCATGGTGATAGTTCCTCTAAAGGCGAGTATTATCTTCCATGTATTACTATGTAAAATGTTTCTAAATCAACCCATATTTATTTAATGAATAAACCCTATGTTGATTCTCGGTCCAAACAATAAGGATATTTCTCAAATAAAAACTATAGTGTACACAAATCAAAATGAGAAACATCATATCATTAATAAGAGTCCCAATTACAAATTACAATATGGGATCAAGTCTCATTCGCTTTACGTGATCCTTAAATTTAAACAATGGCATGCCCTTAGTCAAAGGATCAGCTAACATCAATTCAGTGCTAACGTGTTCAATGACCACTTTTTTATCTCTAACACGTTCTCTAATGGCTAAGTACTTAATGTCGGTGTGCTTACTTCAACTACCACTCTTATTGTTCTTAGCCATGAATACCACAACCGTATTGTCACAATACATTTTTAATGGCTAAGATATGGATTCAACAATTCTAAGCCCAACAATGAAACTGCTAAGCCATAAACCATGTGAGGTAGCCTCAAAACAAGAAATGAATTCGACCTCCAAAGTGGAAGTGGCAGTCAGTGTCTGCTTAGCACTCTTCCAAGAAATAGCTCCGCCAGCAAACATGAAAATATAATTATATGTTGATTTTCGAGAATCAACACAACTAGCAAAATCTGAATCCGAGTAGCCAATCACCTCCAACTCATTGGTCCATCTATACATAAGCATGTAGTTTTTTTTGCCTTGCAGATATCTAAGCATCTTTTTTGTAGCTCTCCAGTGGTCTATCCTTGGGTTACTTTGATATCTACCCAACATTTCTACAGCAAAAGCAATATCAAGTCTGGTATAGACCTGTGCATACATAATGCTTCCAACAGTTGAGGCATATGGAATGTTCTTCATCTGCTCCCGCTCAAAATCATTCTTCGAGCACTAGTTCAAATTGAACCTATCACACTTCACAATGGGAGCTGCGCTTGGTAAACAATCTTTCATTCTAAACCTTTCTAAGACTTTATTAATTAGGCTTCATCTAACAAACCTCATATACCTCTATGTCTGTCTCTATTGATCTTTATGCCGATGATATAAGATGCCTCGCCTATATCCTTTATATCAAAGTTTTCAGAAAGAAATTGTTTCACCTCACGTAGCATCCCATTGTCATTGGCTACAAGCAATATATCATTCACATATAGCACAAGAAAACAAATCATGCTCCCACTGACCTTCTGGTATATACATTGATCCATGATGTTCTCAACGAAACCAAACAAAGAGATAACTTCATGAAATTTTAGATACCATTGGTGAGAAGCTTGTTTCAACCCATATATGGTCTTTTTAAGCTTACAGACCAATTGCTCACCATTACTAGAGGAAAAACCTTTAAGTTGTTTCATGTAAACCTCTTCCTCTAGATCACCATTGAGGAAAGTTGTTTCACATCCATTTGTTGCAACTTTAAGTCAAAATGTGCAACTAGCGCTGTAGACACCCAATTTTGTCCAAATTGGTGATACAGTTGCTAAAATTTTCAGATCAATTTTCTTGAGCCAATTGGGCTTTCGAAGTACGAATTAGGATATGTGAGCTTCAAGGCCCATTAAAATGGACAAAATTTGATTTTATTTTTATCTATTTGTTTTTATTTTTATGATTATTTTATTGTTATTATTATTTTTTATTTTTATTTTTTATTATCTGTTTTATTATTATTTTTATTTTTATATATATTTTTATTATTAATTTTATTATTTGTTTCATTATTATTTATTATTATCATTTCTATTGCTTTTATATTATTATTATTATTATTATTATTATTATTATTATTATTATTATTATTATTATTATTATTATTATTATTATTATTATTATTATTTATTTGCAATCACATTTAATGGGAGTTGCTGGTTTAGGCCAAGCTTTCTGTTTTCCAGCCACCGGATTTCGCCAAAAACCCCCTTCCCACGCAATCAATCCCAAACAATCCCATCACTGACAATTGCCTTTGGTGACCGAGAAATAATAGAACGAACCTAGATGTGATTCTGAAATACTAAACAAAACAATGTTTCTAAATCTGTTTAAAAGGCATGAACAATTCAAGCAGAGGGGGATGGACACTGAGACATTTGCAGAAACTGGACTCTATCTCACAAAAAACCCAAACGCCAACCATAACCCACACCCGAACCGTCACCATTGCCAACCAATCTGACCACCACCTTCGCCATTACACACCGACCATCAACCACCCGAGCAACCATACACAGACTCAAGCTTTAAGCTCTCTCCACTCACTCGAACACTCAGACTCTCTCAACACCGAACCCAAAAATCACCTAAACCCCGATACCCTCAACCATTCGACCACCGAAACCACCATTCACCATCACCGAAATCCAAACATAACCCCACGACCACCAACCATCAACACCTGAAAACCAACCCCTTAACCCAAATCCGAAAACCTTAGAACCGAGATCCTTAGGATCTCAGATTTGGAAACCCCAGATCTAAACCCTGCAAAAAAACGAAAACCAAAAAAAGAAATCACAACAACACAACAGTCGATCCATCAACCACAAAAAAAAGAGAGAGAAAAAAGAAAACAAAAAATAAAAAGGAGAGAGGAGGTTTCAGTAAGGTCAGATCTATGGGGTTATGAGTTTTTTTTAGGAGAAACGAAAGCTAGCATCGGGCTCAGGGAGTGAAGGGCTTCCGAAAAGTGGTTAGCTTTTTCATTTTTTGCCACCGGCGACGGCGGCAGACGGCGGTCCGGCGTGGCCGAAAATCGCCCGAGGGGAGAGCCGTTGAAGGCTCTAAATTTTTTTTTTCTGTTTTGGAATGAAAATGAGTTAGAAAAAAAATGTTATCATTTTATAGTGTAAAAAAATAAAAGGGTAAGCTGGTGACCCGCGCGACCCGAATCCTACCCGGGAGCCGCCCCCTACCCGGAAGCACTCTCAGCGGACCTCCGACCCGATCTATCCGCGCGACCCGGTCCAGCCCACCTGCTTTGGGCCACCTGGAAAGCCTTTGGGTCCTTCAACTTGGGCTGTTGTTTGGGCCTCCTTGCTCTTGGTTTTTAAACCCAAATTGGTATATTTCCTTTAATTTTAACAGTTTTTTTTTGTTTTGTCTTAATATTCAACTATTATGTTTTATTGTTATTCCTATTATTTTGTTTAGTTGTTATTATTATTATTATTATTATTATTATTATTATTATTATTATTATTATTATTATTACTAATGCATGTTGTAAAATAAAAGTTTTTAAAAAATTTTCCTTTATTTGCATTTTCATTAATTATTACTATTGATTAGAAAACGTATTTAAAAAATAATGAAATTTAAATTTGAGTAAACAATAAAATTTAAATTTAATTAAACAATGAATTCCCGATGATGGGATGTTATGAAACTCACAAGTAGTGATTTCTTAACTGATCCCTAGGTGAGAAGAGTCGTATTAAATGTTACCAGAGTATTGGGATATTTAGTATGATTTTTTAATAATTTAAATTTTTATTAAAAATAAAAATAAATAAGTTTTTAAAAGAAAATAGAAAAAAGAAATTTAATAATTAAACAATGTCCGATGATGGCATGTTATGAAACTCACAAGTAGTGATTTCTTAACTGATCCCTAGGTGAGAAGAGTCTACTAAATGTTACCAGAGTATTGGGATATTTAATATGATTTTTCAATAATTTAAATTTTTGTTAAAAATTAAATCAATAAGTTTTTTTAATTAATAATAAAATTTAAATTTAAATTAATAATAAAGTTCTGATGATAGGATGTTATGAAACTCTCAAGTAGTGATTTCTTGACTGATCCCTAAGTGAGAAGAGTCTACTAAATGTTACCAGAGTATTGGGATATTTAGTATGATTTTTCAATAATTTAAATTTTTATTAAAAATGAAAATAAATAATTTTTTTATATAAAAAACAAGGAAAATAAATAATAAAATTTAAATTTAATTAGACAATGTCCGATGATGGGATGTCATGAAACTCACAAGTAGTGATTTCTTAACTGATCCCTAGGTGAGAGAAGTTCACTAAGTGTTACCAGAGTATTGGGATACTTAGTGCAATTTTTCAATAATAAAAATTTTTATTTAAAATAAATAAAGAAATATTTATATAAAAAATTAAAAAATTCATTTGCATCATTCATTATCTGTTTGCATCATATGCATTCATAATAATTTTCGAAACGAGTGTGAATCTTCTGATGATGAGATTCTATAGAACTCACAAGTAATGATTCTTAAGAAATCTCTAGGTGAGGAAATTATCTGAAATGCTACCAGAGTATTGGGGTACTTCGGAATAATTTTCAATACAAAAGATTTTCACTTATTTCAAATAAAATTTAAATGTTTCAAAATTAATACAAATAAAAAATGATTTCAAAATAAATGGAGTTCTTTTTAAATGTTAAATTAAGACCATTTTATTAAAACCAAAGGATAACACATGATTACAATTGTACCGTTTTTTAACGGGCGTCGTGGGGGTGCTAATCCTTCCCCACGCGTAACCTTACTCCCAGACCCGATTTTGTTTTCGGAGACCAAAAATTATCTTTTTAATAAAACTTAATTAATTTTGAGATTTTGTTAAAAAGATAAATATTTTAGGTGACCAATCACACCTAGTCAAAAAAGATTGGTAGCGACTCCCTTTGTTTCTAAATGTTTTTCAAAATCGTCGAATGCGAAGCTGTTACGACAGCTTAGCGACTTCGCTAGGGACGCTAAGAGGGTCAAACCATTGAATAACCATATGGTATCTTAAATTTTAATTTGATAGTCTTGGTTGGCATTTAAATTTAATCCTCTTTTTTTAAAAAAAAAGTGAAATAAAAATAAATTCTACATAGAACTCAAAATAAATAAATAAATAAATAAATAAACTTCATTTCATCCATTTTGATCATTTGATTCATTACATTCTTTATGTATGAGATTGTTGTTGAATAAATAAAGTAAAACATATACTCATTTACTGTTGCATACATCAATGCATTCACATGCATGAGCCCTACACCTAGGTTCCGTCCTCTTTAGGAAGGGGTAAAGTAGCTATGCTCTCGAGAGGTAATCACCTCCGCAATGGCAAGTGAAATACTCCCACTCAGATCTGTTCCTTACTAGTCCAGTGTGGACGACAGTATGGAATGATTTGGGAACCTTGTAGATATGTGAAACCTTAAACCAGCATATAGTATGTTGTGAGGAGACCAACCTAAGTTAAAGTCATTCCTTCCCTTTTATAAGAGTGACCTTTGATAGGGCAAAAATAAGCACTCCATCCTTTATCTGCCTTTTATTTCATTGTTTATATTTTATACACATACTGATTTGTATTTGTTTTCTTGTTCTTTTTGCATGAATCTTCTTGCATCGCATAGTCTCATAAGGGGGTGTTTTAACCATGGCTCTCTTCAACGAGGAATTTTTCACTAAATCCATAGAAAGGCTAGCTTGTTCGTCGTCTGTGAACGTTCCATGTGATTCCTATCGGGAGTTACAAATTTGGTCCGAAAAGGTTCAACAACTAAAAGGGGATTGCTTGACTAGGAGTTTCATGTCCTCGCTTCCACAAGAAGTGAATCTGAACCTCCAACAAAATAACCTAATAGATTTAGCCAACTTATGGGATCAAATCAGTGAAGAAGGGAAGAAGGATTTCATGAAAAAGATGGCCAAATAGAGTCTTTGATTGCTGTAAAAGTTAAAGAACCACTGATCAGAGCTGCTATTCAGTTTTGGGACCCCTCCCATAGGTGCTTCTCTTTCAATGGAATGGACTTGACACCCACAGTAGAGGAGTACTCCGTCCTGTTAGGTATTGACTTGAAAAGTCCGGATAAAATATATATTCGAAAGCCAAAATTTGGATACCGCAAAAAGTTAGCCAAACTTATGGGAGTTAGACCAGAAGACATAGACTCCCATAAAAAGGAGAAGGGATCCAATGTTTGTATGCCGTGGGATTTTCTTCATGAATTCATCAAGGGACATCTTAGTGACCAGTAAGGGTTGGCGGGTTTTGCTTTAGCAATCTATGGTTTGGTTATCTTCCCGAAGGCATTAGGGCACATTGAAGTAGCAGTGATAGACTTTTTTGAGCAAATCGAGAATAATGGGAATCCATCACCTGCCATACTAGCCGAAACCTTCAGGTCATTGAATTATTATAGGAGGAACGGAGAAGGGCGATTTGTGGGATGTGCACAGTTACTGCATGTTTGGGCTAAAAGTCATTTTAAATGTGAGGAAAAGGCTTGCAAGAGAACTTTCCTACATCATCGTGCTCCAATTAAAGAGTTCTGCAACAGTAAGTGGCCGAAACCGAAGAGTAAGGAAGAATGGGTGGATTTTTTGCAAAGACTTGGAGAAAAACAGATTGTATGGATGACACCTTGGATGCCTCATGTACCGGTCTTATATCGATATGGAGAAGAATCGTGGGTGCAACTTCTAGGACCATGGGGAGTGGTAAGCTACGCGCCACTTATGGTACTAAGACAGTTTTGAGCTAAACAATTTATTCCACAACACATGGGCTTAGTGATTTGGAATTTTCTTATGGTGAGCCAAAGGCAATGAAAAAGGGAGAGCAAGTGGTTCGATCATAGAAACAAGCACGAAGAATCAACCTTGGACCTCTCTCTGATAAAGCTACCCCAAAATACTTGGTGTGGAGGACAAAGCAAGTGAGGGAGGTAGTTTTTCTCCCAAGAGAATGCAGCATGCCTTTAGAACCGGAAGTAGAAGTATCCAAGGCCGAAATCGCTAGGCAGCAATTCAAGATAGATGAGGAAAGGTGGAGACAAGAGAATTTGAGGCTTCGAAAAGAGATGGAACAGCTCAAATACGAGATAGAAATGCGAGAAGCCAAGCTCAAGAAGGTCCAACAAGAACACGTCACTAGCAAGCATCTCAAAAATCTGCACCTAGAGAACAAGAAGTTGAGATCTGAAATGAGGGTTGGAGGAATTATGCAAACTTCAAGTGAAAGGAAAAGGGAATTAGAAGACTTGCACAAAAGGGTAGAACACTGGGCACACAAAGCAAAGAAAAGTGAAGAAGAAGTTGTCTATTTGTCCCAAGAACGACAAAATTGGGAAGGCATGTACTCAGCAAGTGCAAAGAAGTTAGCCCAATATCAGAAAGAGAATGAGGAACTAAAGGAGAAGTTGAAAAAAGGAAAGCAAGTCGAGATAGATAATGAAAAAGCTACATTGCAACAAAAGGTTCAAGTGTTAGAGGAACAGCTACAGGAACATAAGAACCACATTAAAGTGATAAAAGAAGATTGGGAACGAAGTGAAAACAACTGGAGTTATGGATATGACATGGCACAGGATGTGAGCATGACGTGGAGAGTGGGAAGTCTGGGGAGACAGCAATATATAGAGCACTTAGCCACTCAAGTTTGCAAAGCCGTGACAAAGGCGAGGGAGATGGTTGATAAAGCTGAAGCCCTGAGACGAGAAATCCTCCCAACAGAAAAATACGGGCAAAGGTTGCTGAACTTTTTAGATGATGCTAAGGATCAATATGAGCAAGTTAGTCATTTTTATTGATATAATCAGAATATGATCGGAATGTAACAAGTGACTTTTTGAATGAATGAAAGCTCCCTTTTGTTGAAATTGTTATGGCTTAAATATCCCTCAAAGTATCATTCATTTTGCATCACATTCATTCATTTAATGTCATATTCGTTCATTTATTCATATGGTTTAAATAAAACGTAATATTTCAAAGTTGCATCATGTAATAATTAGCTTCTTATTGTGGTAATCAAGATTCAAGGATAGCTCCAACATTCAAGATTTCAGCCCAAATTCCCAAACACTCATACAATACCCGGTCACGTTCAAGAGCGATGGAGAAAGAACATGGTAATAGGATGGATAGAATAGAGAAAGCACAAGAAGAAATCCGAGGACAGTTAACCGCTTTAATGGAAATAATGACAATGATGAACCGAGAAAAAAAAGTGGCTAGAGAAACACCTAACCCAGGGACGGATCAGCCCGGGAAGATGACAATCCTCAATACCCTCCAGGATTTACCCCACTTTATGCCCAATCTTCACAAGGCATACCTCCACCTCCTCCACAACCAATGGGTGGCTATGCATACATGTATCCAAGTGCACCAAGCGCCTCGACACAACCTCATATCACAGTGCCAATACCTTCCGCTCAAGGGACAAAACCCGTGGATCCAATTCAAGTCCCTGATTTAGATGATCCAAGGGAACAGGAAAAACTAAGAGGGAGTGTATCAGAGGTAAAAGGCGATTCAGATTCGAAAAAAAAAACTGAACATCATAGAAGAAAGGTTACGGGCCATTGAGGGCAGTGATTTCTATGGGTCGGTGGACGTAATGGGATTGTGCTTAGTTCCAGATGTGGTAATCCCTCCTAAGTTTAAAACCCCTGAGTTCGAAAAGTACGATGGGACCAAGTGCCCCATTACTCATATGACAATGTATTATCGCAAGATGGCCGCTTATAATCACGATGACAAGCTGTTGATACATGTGTTTCAAGACAGCCTCACGGGGTCTGCTGCTAGGTGGTATGTGCAGCTAGATCGTACATGCATACACAGTTGGAATGACCTAGCTAGAGCGTTTATTGCTCAGTACAAGCATGTGATGGGTATGGCCCCAGACAGGTTGTCTCTACAAAATATAGAAAAGAAGGCCAATGAAAGCTTCAAGGAATACACTTAGCGTTGGAGGGACATTGCATCCCAAGTCCAGCCGCCTCTAACTGAAAAGGAGATTACGGTGATGTTTGTCAACACCCTGTAGGCCCCCTATTATGAACATATGATAGGGAACACAATAAAGAATTTCGCAGACATGGTTATCACGGGAGAAATAATAGAAAGCGCGATCAAGTGCAGGAAGTTAAAAGGTAGTGATTCGAAGAAGGGTGGATTGTCCAAAAAGAAGGAGGTCGAAACCCAAGCGGTAACCCACGCAACACCTCGATATAGGGGATATGCACCCTAACCACCTCGATTTCAACCACAGTCTCAACCTTACCCATATTACCAACCCTATTTTCAGGCCTCAAACAATGTCTCTCCTGCTCCCTACCAAAGCCCATTACAACCAGCAACTTTTCAACCAAATATTCGCCCTCCAACACCTTACTATACACCAACGCCTACAGTCCATCCATATCAACCAAACAGTAACCCAACTACAAGCCAAAGGCCTCCTCGAAGAAATATTGAAAGGCCTCCTATTGATCCTATTCCCATGTCATACATAGACTTATTCCCGCAACTTGTGAAAGGGCACATGATCGCTCCTCTTTATATGGAGCCGATGAAACCACCTTTTCCAAGATGGTATGACCCCAATGCTCGATGCGATTATCATGGTGAAAACCTAGGTCATTCTACAGAAAACTGCATGGCTTTGAAGTATAAAGTGCAAGATTTAGTCAAGTCAGGGAAATTGACTTTTTCCAAGGAGGTGGAGCCTAGTATCAATGCTAACCCACTGCCCAGTCACAGTGGAGGATCAATTAGTGCGGCTGAAGTGGGGAGGAAGTGTTGCATGAAGAGACATGTGGATGAGATTAAGACTCCCATGAGTCTAATATTCGATGCTTTAGTCAAAGCCGAGATTATTCAGCCTATACCATTGGACTCGATAATTTGTCAAGATGAATTCAGCTCAGAACAGACTTGCAAATATCACATGGGACACCTAGGTCACTCTGTCCAAAATTGTCCTCAATTTCGGCATGAAGTCCAATCAATGATGGATTCATTTTTAATCGAGCTCTACACGGAAGAAGAGGAAGAGGTAGTGAGCACCGCCTCAAATGAATCTTCGGGATGTGATTACCCATGGGAAAAACCAATGACAGTGTTTTACAAGGAAAAGATGAGTCCCAAGAAAGAAGAATCTAATTTTGTTACTCCTCCCACCATGACAATCAAAATTCCGAGTTCTTTCCCTTACGAGAGCAATAAGGCCGTCCCTTGGAAGTATGAGTTTGAAGCAGTAATTGGAAGATCAGGCAACACGGACTCAGACACACCAGATAATTTCAATATAAGTGGAATAGGGGGAATCACATGAAGTGGGAGGTGCTATACTCCAGAAATGTTAGATAGGGCCCGAAAAGGAAAAGCAAAGGAGGGAGAAGAAGACAATCAGGGGAAAAAAGAAGGAGAACAGGCCATGCTTTCTAGGGATAAAAAGGAAAAACTGCAAAAGCCGATGTTGGATGAAGATGCAAGGGAGTTCTTAAAGTTAATCAAGCACAGTGAATATAGTGTAGTCGAGCAATTAAATAAGATGCCAGCTCGGATTTCACTATTATCTTTGCTGTTGAATTTAGAATCTCACCGGAACGCCTTAATGAAGGTTTTGAATCAAGCCTATGTGCCTCATGACATCTCGGTTGACAGTATGGACCAGTTAGCGGGAAATATAACAGCGGCAAACTTTATATCTTTTATCGATGACGAAATTCCGGCGGAAGGGCGAGGGAGTATTAAGGCCTTGAACATCACTACCAGCTACAAGGGCCACACAATTGCCAAAGTTTTGATTGACAATGGGTCGTCGATCAATGTCTTGCCTATGGCCACGTTGGCGAAGATGCCTATTGACATTTCTTCCATACAACCCAGTCACATGGTTGTAAGGGCATTTGATGGTTCTAGAAGGGATGTGATAGGTGATATCGAAATCCCTATTGACATCGGGCCGGTCACTTTCAACATCCAATTCCAAGTGATGGATATTTCACCGTTATACAGTTTCCTACTGGGGAGACCATGGATCCATACGGCGGGCGCTGTTCCATCGTCGTTGCACCAAAAAGTAAAGTTTGTCATTGGTGATAAACAAGTATCTGTTTTTGGAGAAGAAGACCTCTTGATCACCAAACCTTTGTCTGTACCCTACATCGAGGCAGCCGAAGAAGCGTTGGAATGCTCTTTTAGGGCCTTTGAAATCGTAAACGCAACGTATGTAAGAGAGGGATCAAGAATACCTACCCCTCGGTTGTCAACCACTACTAAGATGATTGTTAAACAGACACTGCAAAAGGTTGGCGTGTCGGAAGAGGCTTAAGGAAAAATCTCCAAGGACAAAGAAAGCCTGTGAGGATTGAGGAGAACAAAGATAGGTTCGGCCTCATATACAAGGCCACTGGTTCAGAGAGAAAGAAGATTCTGGAAGAGAGAAGGAAGAAAAGAATAGTCTGCCTTCGAGGATACGAAGAAGAATCGGAGAAGATGGTGATCCCGTACCTCTATAATACATTTCGTTTTGGCAGATGCTATCACCCCGATTCATTAGAGGCGGTGGAAGGGGGACCTATGTTATTAATGAAAGGATCCTCTCGCGGGTTCCTAGTCTAAAGGGGTGAATGGAGAAATGACAGCTTTTGTTATAGAAATGATTGTGTTGTTGGGCACAGAGCTGAAAGATTGAATTGTTGAAAGGATACCTTCTATCTTTTTGTTTTTCCTTTTGTAATGTAGTAAGGTAGATTATCAACGTCTCGGTCTAGAGAGCTCTAGAAGATTCTTTTGTAAACTTGATCTTCATCATCATTTCAATAAATTAACAAGTTCAATGCATTTTGAGTACTCTCTTTCCATCAATCATTATTTCCATAACTGTTCTTTCTTTTCATCCACTACCATTGGTATAAACAACCAACCATATCTGTCATTTTTTACTTTTTCAGGAAAATGAATAATGAATGTGAAGATAACCTTAACAGCTATCCGGGGTTTGATTTTGAAAATTCTATACACGTTGGGGAACTCGATAACAAGGTGGATTCAGACGATGATGCTTTGTCTCCAGATCTATTGAAAATAATCGAGCAAGAGAAAAAACCAATTGAACCCCATAAAGAAGTAGTTGATATAGTCAACCTAGGGGATGATGAGAATGTCAAAGGAGTTAAAGTGGGCACAGCACTTCCATTGGTTGAGAGGCAAAGACTAGAGGAATTGCTTCGTGAATATGTGGATGTTTTTGCTTGGTCTTATCAAGACATGCCCGGGTTAAACACTAACGTTGTGGAGCACCATCTACCTTTGAAAACAGAATGTAAGCCAGTACAACAGAAGCTTAGGTGCATGAAGCCCGAGATGCTGTTGAAGGTGAAGGAAGAAGTAAAAAAGCAATTCGATGCGGGATTCTTAAAGGTAGCCAAGTATCCGGAATGGGTGGCTAACATAGTTCCGGTACAGAAAAAAGATGGGAAAGTAAGGATGTGTGTGGATTATCGGGACCTAAACAGAGCTAGCCCTAAGGATAATTTCCCATTGCCTTATATTGATACCCTGGTGGATAATACAGCCCAACACTACATGTTTTCGTTCATGGATGGCTTTTCAGGCTATAATTAGATTAAAATGGCTAAGGATGACATGGAGAAAACCACTTTTGTGACAGTTTGGGGGACATTTTGCTATAAAGTTATGCCTTTCGGTTTAAAGAATGTCGAGGCCACCTACCAAAGGGCAATGGTAACCCTCTTTCATGACATGATGCATAAAGAGATAGAGGTGTATGTGGATGACATGATTACCAAGTCCCGGGGAGAAGAGGATCATGTAGCCAACCTTCGAAAGCTGTTCGAAAGGCTACGGAAGTTTCAACTCAAGTTGAACCCTGCCAAATGCACTTTTGGTATTAAATCGGGAAAGTTGTTGGGGTTTGTAGTCAGTGAAAAGGGAATCGAAGTGGACCCGGATAAAATCAGGGCGATACAAAATCTGTGGCCTCCACGCACACATAAGGAAGTAAGAGGCTTTTTGGGAAGATTGAACTATATTTCTCGTTTCATCTCGCAACTTACGCTTAAATGCGATCCCATTTTTAAGTTGCTTCGGAAACAAGATCCGGGTGAATGGAATGAGGCATGCCAAGAGGCTTTTGAAAAGGAGAAAAAGTACTTGTCAAATCCACCTGTTCTAGTACCGCCGGTTGCAGGAAGGCCTCTGTTGTTGTACATGACTATCAATGAACATTCTATGGGATGCGTACTGGGCCAGCATGATGATACGGGCAAGAAAGAACGGGCCATCTACTACTTGAGCAAGAAGTTCACTGATTACGAGGCCAAGTACACTACAATAGAAAAAATGTGTTGCGCATTGGCTTGGGTTGCTCATAGATTGAGGCAGTATATGTTGTATCATTCGACTTGGTTGATAGCTAGATTGGATCCCCTCAAGTACAACTTTGAGAAACCATCATTGTCAGGAAGACTAGCTATGTGGCAATTTATGCTTTCTGAATATGACATCGTGTACGTATCTCAAAAAGCAATCAAAGGTGGGGGAATAGCCGATTTCCTAGCAGATCGTGCTACCAATGAGTATGAGCCTATCAAGCTAGATTTTCCAGATGAAGATATGATGTCTGTCTTTCAAGCGGAGAAGGAAGAGCCCGACAGCAAACCATGAAAAATGTTCTTCGATGGCGCATCTAACACCTTAAGACATGGGATAGGAGCAGTTTTAATATCTCCAAATGGAAAATATTACCCGTCCACAGCCAGGTTAAATTTCAACTGCACTAATAACATAGCCGAATATGAAGCTTGTGCAATGGGCTTAGAAGCTGCAATTCAGAGGGGAATCAGAAACTTGGAAGTTTATGGAGATTCAGCACTAGTCATTTATCAATTACGAGGTGAATGGGAAACGAGGGATCAGAAGTTAGTTCTGTATCAGAAGTACATAGCTGACCTTGTACAACGATTCGATGACATTATCTTCCAACATTTATCTCGAGAAGAAAACCAGGTCGCTGATGCCTTGGCAACACTAGCTGCAATGTTTAAAATGAAGGTAGAAACAGAAGTCTCACCTATCAAACTACGTATGAGAGACTCTCCGGTCCACTGTTCTAGCATTGAAGAGGAAGCAGACGGACAACCTTGGTACTATGATATCATGCAGTACCTTAAGAATCAACAATACCCAGAGCATGCATCGGAGAATGATAAAAAGATCCTCAGAAGACTGGCAATGGGATTCCTTGTTGATGGAGACGTTTTGTATAAAAGGGGGTCAAGATCAGATGTTGTTGAGATGTGTAAAAGCGTCTGAAGCCAAAAGGATTCTGGAAGAGGTACACGATGGAACTTGTGGGGCGCATGCAAATGGTCATTTCATGGCTAGACAAATTATGAGGGCAGGCTATTATTGGACAGCACTATAAAGAGATTGCATAGATTATGCTAGAAAATGCCACAAGTGTCAAATCTATGCTGACAAGATTCAAGTTCCCCCAACATCACTAAACATCATGGCACCACCGTGGCCTTTCTCTATGTGGGGAATGGATGTGATTGGGCCCATCTCTCCCAAGGCATCAAATGGGCACAGATTCATAGATTACTTTACAAAATGGGTTGAAGCTGCCTCTTATGTGAATGTGACTAAGTCTACTGTTTGTAAGTTTCTAAAAAAGGAGATAATATGTCGGTACGGGCTCCCAGCAAGGATCATATCAGACAATGCCCTCAATTTGAACAAAGACATGATGAAGGAAGTATGTGCACAGTTCAAGATCAAACACCACAACTCGGCCCCGTATCGCCCAAAGATGAATGGAGCCGTTAAGGCTGCCAACAAGAATATTAAGAGGATTGTGGGGAAGATGACCAGCACATACAAAGACTGGCACGAAAAGCTACCATTCGCTTTGCATGCTTATAGAACGTCAGTGCGCACTTCTATTGGGGCAACTCCTTTTTCTTTAGTTTACGGCATGGAAGTGGAGCTGCCTGTTGAGGTAGAAATCCCCTCCCTAAGAGTCTTAATGGAATTAGACTTGGACGAGGCTGAATGGGTTCGAAATCGCTTTGAACAATTGAATCTTATAAAAGAGAAAAGGCTTACAGCATTATGTCATGGTTAGATGTACTAGAAGAGAATGATGCGAGCCCATGATAAAAAGGTTTGACCCAGGCATTTCCGTGAAGGGGAATTGGTGTTGAAAAAGATTCTTCCAAACCACCACGATAATCGGGGCAAATGGACACCAAATTGGGAAGGACCATATGTGGTGAAAAGAGCGTTCTCAGGTGGAGCGTTGATCTTGACAGAGATGGATGGGAATGATCTACCTAATCCGATAAATTCCGATGCTGTGAAGAAATACTATGCTTGAAGAAGAAAAAAAAAGAAGACAAAAAAAGAAAAAAAAAGAAAAGAAAAAGAAAAAAAAGAAAAGCAAAAAAAAGAGAAAGAAAATGAAAGGAGAATTCAAACTGAAAACCCAAAAAGGGCAGTTGGATTAAAAAGGAATATCTAAGTTGAAAACATTAAAAGGCGGCTTGGGTGCAGAAAAGATTTAACACCTGGATCAAAATCATATGAAGCATGGCATTAGCCGGATGAACTCAGTGTGACAGGGGGCATCAACGGATTAGTTTTTTAGAAAGAAAGCACCAGTTTGGTTCGTGAAGGGTTATCTAGACATTCATTATTTGTTTTGGTCACCATTCCTTGAAATTCACCACTTGACCCTTGTGGCATTCGTTACCCAACTGTACTTTTGTTGTCATTGTCTCTTGTTAGCCCAATAACAAATGCTTTTCTTCTAAATTTGGTTGTTCTTTTGGCCATTCCATAACTAACCGATAGAGTGCAAGAATGCATTACGTTTGTTAACAAAATTGAAAAGAAGATGATGATTAAAATGATAATCTACCTGCTAACATTACTAAAGAAAAACAAAAAAAAAAGAAAGAGGAAGAAAAAAAAAGGGAGAAAGGAGGAAAAGAGAGAAATAAGGGAATGAAACAAAGGAAATTGAAAATTGTGACGAGTACATGTTGTGAACCATCTCTGATTCGAAATTGGTGACAACTATTTTGTGACACACGGGTGAAAAGATCAAAGGACACAAAAGGGACAGTTCTGAGAATTTGATTACCACAATAGGAATTACATGATTTTGTCAATAACATGCATTCGCATTTCATTCATATTATAAGAGTTCAAGCACAAGGTTAAGAAATTCAAAAAAAAAAAAAACAAACAACAAAAACAAAAAAAAACAAACAACAAAAACAACAACAAACAAACAAAAAAAAGAAAAAAAGAAGAATGTTTCTTCACATTTCAAAAAAGAATTTAAAGTTTCATCGCCTCTGCTGCAAGAGGAGCACATTTCTGAAAAGAATTTTAAAGTTTCATCGCCTCGGCTGCAAGAGGGGTGCATTAAAAAAAAGAGAAAAAAAAAAGAAAAGAAAAGAAAAGAAAAGAGGAAGGATAAGGTTTTGAGTTGGACAAAATTGTTGTCTATTGTCTTTGCTCCATTCCTGATCCTCAGCAATGAGCAAAGAGGGGCAGCTGTAGACACCAAATTTTGTCCAAATCAATATAACTACATTTGATTGGGCCCTCAAAGCCCAAATCAAAACATTGGGCTTCTAGGCCCATTAAAATAGGCTAAGTTTGATTTTTTTTTATATTTCGTTATCTTTATTATTGTTATTTTATTATTATTATTTGTATTATTTGTTAATATTTTTATTATTATGTTTATTATCTATTGTTGTTTTCTTTTATCATTATTATTACTATTATATTTATATATATTTTTATTGTTTTTATCTTGATTTTATTATTATTACTGTTATTATTGTCATTATTGTTACTTTTACACTATTATTATCTTTATTATTATATATATTATTTGTTTTTATTTTTATCTTATTATTGTTTTTATTATTATTGTTATTTTTATTTTATTATTATTGTTATTTTTATATTTTATTTTTATTATTATTATATTTTTTATTATTTGTTCTTATTATTATTGTTATTATTATTTTTATTTTTATTTTTATTTTTATTTTTATATTTTTTTTTATTTTTGTTATTATTTGTTTTTTTATTATTATTATTATTACTTTTATATCATTATTATTATTATCTTTATTCTATTTTTATTATTTTTACTTTTATTTTATTTTATTTGTTATTATTATTATTATTATTATCTATTTTATTAGTATTATTTTTCTGTTTATTTTATCATTATTATTAGTATATTGCAATCACATTTAATGGAGTCCATCGCCGACTGCACGTTTGAGGCCAGATGGGATGCTTCCAACTGCCGACACCCCCAATCCTTCACCCTAGGTCTCGGGCATCACCAAATTTCATCTTCCCCAGGCTGTCCATCCCATCTCTGACCACTGCCTTGGAGGACCGGGAAATAATATGGAGAACCTAGATTGGTTCTAATCCACCAGATCAACGGAAGACTCTGAATTTGTTTAAAAGACCTAAATAATTCAAACAAAGGATCTTTTTTTTTTAGACTTCCGGACACCAAAAACCAACAAAGCCCTAAACCCTCCATTACCCACACAGCCGCCGTTCATCACCTCCAACCCCAAATCAACCCCCATTCAAACCAGCAACCACCATCCCAATACCCACCATCACCGTATCACCACCATCCCAATACCCATCATCACCGTATCACCACCAAAAACTACTAACACAGCCAACCCAAGTCTAACCACCACCGTCACCGAGACACCATACACACCATCACCAAGCTACCATCATTATAATCCCCTCAGCCACCAGACCCGAACCCCTCATCACCGCCATCATAAACCGCCTCACACCACTAGCACCTCGCCCCAAAACCATCCCTTAAAGAACCTAACCCCTATCACCATCACCACTGCCAACACCATACAACCCCAAAGCCTCTAACCACCACCACCACCGAAACTCTAGATCCCGAAAACCAAAAACCCCTAACCCGAGAGACCCGAGAACCCAAACTCGTGAACAAAAATCATATCTAAGCCCCTTATAGTACCTGCAAAAAAGGAAAGCAAACCAAACAACAACAAACACAAAAGAACCCACAACCGGATCCAAAGCCATCTGCCAAAAAAGAAAAGAAAACGAAAAAGGTAAAAAAAAAAAAGCTTTCGGGAAAGCTAGATCTGGGATTTTTGGGCTAAACGAGGGTTAGATCTGAAAAGAGGGAGGCGAGGAGAGTGTTTCGAGGCTTTCGGGGAGACCACCGGTGACCGGAGTACGGCGGCGTACGGCGGCCGGCACGATGGTAGTTGTTCGGAAGGTGGAGAGAGCCCAAGAGAATTTGGAGGTTTTAGGAATTTTTTTTGGGGAAAATCGGTGAAATGAAGAGTTGAAAAAAAAGGGGGCTATTTAAAGAGGTTGAAACGGTGCGTTTTGGGAGGCCAAGACCCGCGCGCCGACCCGGGCGTTGACCTGACACGGATCCGAGACCCGCGCGATCCGGTTCAGCTTCCACCTTCCCGCGACCCGCGTGTCACGCCCGACCCGTTTCCGTGGCAGACTGGGCCCTACCGTGGGCTTGGTCTTGGGCCTAATTTTTAGACCCGGTTGGAAGGCTTTCTTTGGGTTTTCAAGCCCAACCCGTTTTGGTATATATTTTTTATTTATCTATCTATTTAGTGTTTATTTATTTATTTATTTATTTATTTATTTACTCTGTTAAATATATTATTTTATGTATTTTTGATATATTTGCATAACACAAAAATAAATATTTATTTGTATATAAAATTTTTTAAGATCTAATAACTTTAAGTTTAATTGCATAATTATTCTTAATAATAAATACATAGTTTTAAGATATATATATATATATAAATAAATATATATATATAGGAAATATATATAATTATAGGAAATATATATAGTTAAAATATATATAAATACATAAAATAAACATATAAAATATATATAACCATATAGTTTTTTTTATATAATAAATTTTTCCTTATTGAATAATTTACTATAAAAAATATTTTAAGAAACTAAAAAAATAAATAAATAAAAATAAAAAATAATAATTAAAATAAAATAAAGTAAGCATGAACTCCCGATGATAAGTTTTCGTAGAACTCGCAAGTAGCGATTCTTCGAAAAACTTTAGGTAAGAGGAATTATATCGAATGTTACCAGAGTATTGGGATATTCGATATTATTTCTCAATATTCAATTTATGCTTATTTTTTTAAAAAATATATATAATAATAAAAAATATATAAAAATAACAAATCAATAAGAATAAAATAAATGAAATTCTTTCGATGATGGAATGTCATGAAACTCACAAGTAGTGATTTCTTGACTGATCCCTAGGTGAGAAGAATTGGCCAAATGTTACCAGAGTATTGGGATATTTAGCTAAATTTTTCAATATTAAGAGTTTCATTAATAAAAATTAAAACATAAAGTTCTTTTTATAATTCCATATGCATTATATACCATATTGCTTACATTATATGCATAAATATTAAAATTCTAAAATAAATGGAATTCTTCCGATGATTGGATGTCATGAAACTCACAAGTAGTGATTTCTTAACTGATCCTTAGGTGAGAAGAGTTTACTAAATGTTACCAGAGTATTGGAATATTTAGCTAAATTTTTCAATAATGAGAGTTTCATTAATAAATATCAAAATATAAAATTCTTTTCATAATTCCATATGCATCATATACCATATGCTAGCATCATATGTATAAATATTAAAATTCTAAAATAAATGGAATTCTTCCGATGATGGGATGTCATGAAACTCACAAGTAGTGATTTCTTAACTGATCCCTAGGTGAGAGGAATTAACTAAATGTTACCAGAGTATTGGGATATTTAGCTAAATTTCTTAATATCAAGAGTTTCATTAATAAAATCAAAATAAATAAAATTTCTTTTAAGTTTCATATGCATCATACGATCAATTATAAAATAGAGTGAGCCCCACCGAAGATGAGATTCTATAGAATTCACAAGTAGTGATTCTTAAGAAATCTCTAGGTGAGGAAAGTTATTTCAAATGTTACCAGAGTGTTGGGATATTTGATTTAATTTTTCAATAAATGGTGTTCATGTTGATTTTTATAATGAAGTTTTTTAAAAACATATATAATAGTGATTTTTTAAGCAAATGCACGACTTTTTTTATATAAATAATAAACGAATTAAACTTAAGCCAAGACTATCTTATTAAAATTAAAGGATACCATGTGGTTAGGATGATACCGTTTTCTAACGGGCGTTGTGAGGGTGCTAATCCTTCCTCACACGTAACCGTACCCCCGAACCCAAATTTTGTTTTTGCAGACCCAAATTGTCTTTTTAATAAAACTTAATTAATTTTGAGATTTTGTTAAAAAGATAAATATTTTAGGTGACCAATCACACCTAGTCAAAAAAGATTGGTGGCGACTCTCCCTTTGTTTTTAAATGTTTTTCAAAATCGTCAAGCGCGAAGCCGTTACGACAAGCGCCATTATTATGTGGATAGAATCTTTTTTAGATACAAAAGAAAAAGTCTCCTTGTAATCAATTTCTTCCTTTTAAGTGAATCCTTTGGCTACAAGTCTTACCTTATAACGCTCAATGTTGCCTAATAAGTCTGTCTTGGTCTTAAAGACCCATTTATAGCCAATAACCCTGGCCCCATTAGGCAACTCGACTAGATCCCATACTCCGTTAGATGCCATAAAATCCATCTCATCCTTCATAGCATCAATCCATAGTTTTGATTATTTGTTGTTCATGGCTTGTGAAAATGTCTCTGGATCATTAACGACCCCAACATTGAAATCGGACTCTTGTAGATACATAATATAATCACTAGGAATAACTAACTTTCTTTCCCTAGTAGACATTCTTAATGTTGGTTCAACATTCTCTAAAGGATTATGTTGTTCAACTGGTTGCTCATTCAATTCTAGTGTATCCAGAGAAGCCTCGTCTACTAGTAAGTTATTAGCTACTTGTGGATCATCAATGATTGGTTGTTCAATATCCAGTTGTACAAAAGGGATATTATTCATGATAGCCAATCCTTGACTTGAAATAAAAGGTTGATCTCTCACAAGAAGTAGGTCCTGAGATTGATCACTCCTACTAACTAAGTCATTTTTAAGAAACTTGGCATCCCTTGATTCCACAATTCTAATACTGTGAGATGGATAATAGAATCTGTATCTTTGGACCATTTAGTATATTCAATGAAATACTCACTTATAGTCCTAAGGTCTAGTTTCTTTTCTTGGGGGTTGTAAACTCTTATTTCATGTGACATCCTCGTCACTATCCAAATAAAAACTAACAAATAACATTTCTTAGACTAGTTTGTCAATATCAACCTCACTTCTTCTTATGCTTTAGGCTTTATTATCATAATATGACATCAATTTACCATATGAATTGAACTTTTCATTTATTCACATAAATCAAATACACCAGGATCTCAAATACTTACATAACCTATTTCCCCAATATATACACTAATGTAATATTGTACTATACAATAGCCGAAGTACACGGCCAACTGATTATACCTTCAAAGAATAAGTGGGAAGCGTGTCTCGAAGGTATATCAAAAGATCCCAAATAGTGCTCCTCTATCCGGAACGGAAATTACTTCAAGTAATCTGTATGAAAAATGTTTGTAAAGGAGTGAGTTTACGCTCAGTAAGAAAATTGTGAGTTTACGCTCAGTAAGAAAATTATGTAAAAAAGCGTATTATGTCACTATATGTAGTTTTCCTGCTTGACTGTATAATGTCATGTAAAACCATTATAAAGCATATACCACATATCTTTCCCGCAAATATCAAATACAAGTAAAATCCTATCTTTCAAATACTTTCACATGCTTTCAAATACTTTCAAATAGATGGGAGAAAATTAACTTCTAATTAGATTCATGCACCAAGTAATTTTCATAATGGATACAGCAAATATATCCGATAACTGATAATCCATAAGAGATCTCTGAGGATACCACAACTATATCCCATAAGGGATAATCCCGAGAGAAATCAAATAAGTAACGTACCCACGTATGGGCTAAGGATCCTCCCTAAAGCCGAAACAAGTAAGAGACGTATGGCCATTGTCTATAGCCCACAGTGCTCACTAGTCAGGTGCTTTACTGTGGGTCTAAGGATCGGACTAGGGCTCCTCAGCCGAGAACAAGTACAAATAATGTGCATGATCATTACAGGTGTTCACAGTCTCCAAAACATTATTCATATAATCATTGGCAAGTACAAATATACTTCCTTGAAATAGGTTTTCAAAACCTCCTTTTCAATTGGGCAGTCGGCTGTTACACCATGTTTTGCTTTATTGAATTTCTTTTTCTTTTTGAAATTCAAATAATTTATTTTTCGAAAGACACATAGGGCAGTTGATTGGTCCCAAATAGCAGTCGACTGGTTTTGAAACAGAATGTTTCCAGAGAAAAGGCAGTTGACTGGCTCCCTAGGCAGTCAGCTGTTTTTGAAACAGAATGCTTATGAAAACAGGGCAGTCGGCTGGTTTTGAAACAGAATGCTTCTGGAAGAAAAGCAGTCGACTGGCATCCTTAGCAGTCTACTAGTTTGAGACAGAATGTTTTTTGAAAAATAGCAGTCGACTGGCTTATATAGCAATCGACTGGTTTGTCTCAGTTTTCAAGAATCTACGCTTTGGCTGTCTCTAGGCAGTCGGCTACTACTTAAGGCAGTCGGCTACTACTTAAGGCAGTCGGCTGCTCCTAGCATTTTGGTAACTAGGAGTAAGACCCGAAATTTAACCTTTCCTGCACTTAAACCAGCAATTGTTTCTTCCCGAAGACATTTCAAACATATTTAAAACATGCAGACATAGCCACCCTACGTCCGTTATATAAATTCCTTACCTTGATTACCAATGATCCACTAGCTTGGTTGCATCAAATCCTTTCCTTTCCCTTCTTCAAATCTGTAAACATCATATTAATCGAAACCTTTAAGAAATCTTTATAACCGTATTACACCAACTCTATACAACTCCAAACCA
This sequence comes from Heritiera fomes, assembly GCA_032173925.1. Classification (NCBI taxonomy): domain Eukaryota; kingdom Viridiplantae; phylum Streptophyta; class Magnoliopsida; order Malvales; family Malvaceae; genus Heritiera; species Heritiera fomes. The sequence continues at coordinate 16,312,294 of JAPDPM010000001.1, read as the reverse complement.
TCAATAAAATCAACTAAAGCTACTTCCATCCTTTACCTTTACAAATCACCAAAATAACAGCAACTTTGATCTCCTTAATCACTTGGATTCAGCTCTTCATATTATAGACCTAACGAGAGCTAGTGACAAGGATCATTTTTTGTCAAGGGAGTTTAACGAATCGATGATAGGAGATGGTGGTTTGTCAAGGAAATTGGTGATGGAGACTTAAGGAAAACTTGATGGAACGAGAGGGAGAGCAAGGAGGGCTACCGACCTTGGTTGATGAAGAAGATGACAAGTACATTTAATTTTCATTTAATGCATGCTCATCCCATAATCATCTCAGCCATTGACTATCCCATTGACCTTTTGACCATGTGACTATTTGACCATCAATTGCTCTAATTCCATCCATGTCCCATATATCATTTATATATCAATTTCTCTATTTATTTAATTATTTTAGCTTACAATACTTTACAATTATGGAGGAATTACATAAAATTGGGGGATTTCACATTCTCCCCACCTTGAAAAATTTAGTCTTCCAAATTTGAATTGGGTTATCAAGCGAACAACTCTAGATATTTCTCCTTCATTAAGCTCTCTAGCTCCCATGTATCTTCTTCCATAGATGGTATTGCCAGAGAACTTTGACCAAGGAAATCGTCTTAGATCTCAATAGCTTCTCCTTCCTATCCAAAATCCGAACCGGTTTCTCTACATAGCTCATGTCTTCCCGAATCTCCAAGGGTTCATATTCGATGACATGAGATGGATCCGGATTATACTTCCGAAGCATCGACACATGAAATACATTATACACTCCTGATAGCTCCGAAGGTAGTGTCAACCTGTAGGCAACATCTCCCACTCGATCTAAGACTTCAAATGGAGCGATATAGCGATCGAGGACTAAGCTTGCCTCTTTGGCCAAATCTCATAATTCCCTTGGATGGAGAAACCTTTAAGAACACATAATCTCCAACCATAAATTCAAGTGGTCTCCGTCGAGCATCTGCATAACTCTTTTGTCGACTCTGAGCTGTCTTAAGTCTTTGATAAGTCATCTTAACATCCTCAGAAGCTTGCTCGACTAAATCTGGAGCCAACAACTTACGCTCGCCTACTTCTTCCCACCCAATCGGAGATCGACACCCTTTACCATATAAGGCTTCATATGGTGCCATCCCGATACTGGCATGATAACTATTGTTGTATGCAAACTCAGCCAATGGCAGATGATCATCCCATGAGCCTTTGAAGTCCAAAGCACAAGCTCTCAACATATCCTCGAGCGTCTGAATGGTGCACTCGGACTGACCATCAGTCTGAGGATGAAAAGCTGTGCTAAAATTCAATTGAGATCCCATGGCCTCCTGAAAATGTTCCCAAAAATGAGAAGTAAACCTGGAATCTCTATCAGATGTAATGTTTACTGGAACTCCGTGTAGTCTGATGACTTCTCTCACATACAAATCTGCCAAAGCACTAAGTATATCCATAGACTTCATAGGTAGGAAGTGAGCTGACTTGGTTAACTTATCCATGATTACCCAAACACATTACGATGCATCCTTTGCTCTATTCGCGTGTCATTTCCTCTGCTCATCCAACACAGCCGCCCTCTGCATCCATCAGCCACGTCTTTGCTACCGCTAACCACGCCTGGCTACTACTGGGTTGGCTTCTATTGAATCGTTGCTGCTGTCAAAATGCCCTTACACCGCCAGCTGCTGCTGTTAGTTTGATCCCACACTTGGCTCCAGGCTTCTATCTACGTCATGCGCATGCTCTATTTTGACTGACGTAAAGAAATAAAAAGAAGAAAGCCCACTGTAAACGTCACAGCTTTGGTTTCAAGTCAGTTGAGTTCATATTCTTTCTACATCAAAATCGCTACACTGTTCCCTGCACTAGCCTCGTTTCTAGCCTTGTAATGCCCCTGCTTCAAACATCACCTTGCTGGCTTACCAAGCTTCTCACCGCTGCAACGTTATTGGCTGGCAAGTAAAGAACTTAAAGAGGTTTGTTGTAGCATTTGCTTATTGACGTGGTTCAATCAAACTATTCTTAACATTTATTGTCTTGTCTTATTATATCTAATATATTTCTTTAATATTTTGTATTTATATCTTATTAGTTTAGTTTAATTTATTATATAATTTAACTGATTACTTTTTTTTTATAGTAATAGTTTTTATGTATATGTATATATAGTGTGATTTAAGAATTGCATGATTTAGTATAGTATATTAGGATTAGCATTTATAAAGTAAATGTAGGACTATAATTAATTTAAAACTTATAAGATAAAATTAAATTATAGAAATAAAATTAAATAAAAAGCATAAAAAATAATCATAAAAAATAAATAGAAGATGAATTATTCCGACGATGGGATTTTAAAGGTACTGCGCTTGAGTAGTACTTTTAGATATCTTGAGGTGAGGAAGTTCTTTTTAAGTCTTACCAGCTTGATAGAAGATTTAAAAAGATATTTCCGATATTTAAAATTCAAATTTATTATTAAAAATTGAAATAAGAATCAATTAAAATTAATTACAATTAAAAGAATAAATAATCAAATTACAAATAAAGAATTATAAAAATTAACATAATTAGAAATAAAATAGAATAAAATAATAAAAATACAAATTAATCCAACGACGGAATTCTAAAGGGACTGCGCTCGAGTAGTGCTTTTAGATATCTTGAGGTGAGGATGTTTCTTTTAGGTCTTACCAGCTTGATGGAAGATCTAAAGGGATATTTTCAATATTTAATAAATCAATTTAATTATAAAAAATAAAAATTAAACTAGATTAAAAATAGTAAATTAAAATTAAGTTCATTATAATAAATAATAAAAATCAAATTAATTAATTAGAATTAAAATTAGAAAAGAATTAAAATAAATAGACATTATATTAAATTAAATATTTTAATAAATATGGATTATTCCAAGGATGGAATTTAAAGGGAATTGCGCTTGAGTAGTCTCTTTAAAAATTCCTAAGGCGAGAAAGTTTCTTTAAGGTCTTACCAGCTTGATGGAAGGTCTTTAAAAAAATTTCTAATATAAAATAATTCATGTTTAGTTAAATATATAAAAATATATGAAATAATAATTTATATTAAAAAATAATAACAATAGATAAAATAAGATAAAATAAATAGTATAAAATTAATAGAAATTGGATAGGAGTCAAAATAGGGTTTGCATAAAATATTTAAACAATCCGACGACGGAGCCTCTTCAAGAAAATCGATTGGTCCTACTTAAATACTCTTGAGGTGAGAAAAACTTTTAAGTTATCCAACCAACTTGATGGAGGAGACTTAAAAGATTTTTCAATATTTAATTATATCGAAATTAAAGTAAAAGGCAAAATTAGGATAACCTTAGATTATTTGGTACCATTTTAGGATGGGCGTTATGAGGGTGCTAATCCTTCCTCACACGTAACCGTACTCCCGAACTTAGAACTTTTAACGTAAACCAAGCTTTATCCTTAGCTTGAATAGGTGACCAATCACACCTAGGTTAGAATGGTTGGTGGCGACTCCATAGTTTTGTGTCTAGCTATTAGGTTTTCCAAAACTTAATACGTTATGACATATACAACTCCAAACCATCAATAAAATCAACTAAAGCTACTTCCATCTCTTACCTTTACAAATCACCAAAATAACAGCAACTTTGATCTCCTTAATCACTTGGATTCAGCTCTTCATATTACAGACCTAACAAGAGCTAGTGACAAGGATCATTTTTCGTCAAGGGAGTTTAACGAATCGATGATAAGAGATGGTGGTTTGTCAAGGAAATTGGAGATGGAGACTTAGGGAAAACTTGATGGAACAAGAGGGAGAGCAAGGAGGGTTGCCGACCTTGGTTGATGAAGAAGATGACAGGTGCATTTAATTTGCATTTAATGCATGCTCATCCCATAATCATCTCAGCCATTGACTATCCCATTGACCCTTTGACCATGTGACTATTTGACCATCAATTGCTCTAATTCCATCCATGTCCCATATATCATTTATATATCAATTTCTCTATTTATTTAATTATTTCAGCTTACAATACTTTACAATTATGGAGGAATTACATAAAATTGGGGAATTTCCCATTTCATAAGGGCATCTCCAAACGCGCATATGATGCAAACTCAATTTCCAACCTTTAAACAATTCGAAAGGTATCTTTGGAATAGCCTTGGTTGAAACTTGGTTCAATATATACACTACCATTTTAAGAGCTTCAGTCCATAAAGACTTAGGCAACTTCGAGCTGCTAAGCATACTACGCACCTTTCCATCAAAGTTCGGTTCTTTTTTTCTGTGACACCATTCTGATCTGGTGAACCAAGCATAGTATATTGGGTAACAATCCCATTTTCTTGAAGGAACTTCGCAAATGGTCTAGGTGTTTGTCCACCTTCAGTGTATCTACCGTAATACCGCCCACCTCTATCAGTTTTTACTATCTTTATGGGTTTTTCACATTGTTTCTCTACTTCAGCCTTGAAGATTTTGAAGACGTCTAATGCTTCATTCTTATTATAAAGCATGTAGAGATACATAAACCTCGAGTAATTGTCAATAAAGGTGATGCAGTATTTCTTGACCATATGCATCCATGTCTGGACAACATATATCAGAATGTATAATCTCCAATATGGTTGAACTTCTATTAGCACCTTTCTTAGATTTGTTGATTTGCTTACCCTTAATGCAATCCACACAAGTGTCGAAATTAGTAAAATCTAGAGTACTTAGTTTTTTGTCATTTTCTAATCTTAGTTTTTTGTCATTTTCTAATCTCTTAATCCTATCATGATGATATGACCTAATCTTCGATGCCATAACGTGGGGAAATCCTCATTCATAACACATCTTTTAGTGTCGGTTTGGACATGCAAGGCGTTATAGGTAATGTCATTTTGCAAATATATAAAGAAAAGACCGTCACATAAGGTACCATTCCTAACAATTTCATATTTAAAATATATCAATAATGATTTATTTGAAAATTGAAAGGAATATCCATAAGGTACCAGCCTAGAAACAGAGATTAAATTTCTCGAAAAACTAGGAATATAAAAGGTCTTTTCTAATTGCAAAACAAAACTACTCTTAAGAACTACAGTACAGGTTCTAACGCCTTCAACACGTGAGCCCATCTTATTTCCAAAATAGATGCTCTCCTTATTTCCCACTAGCTTCCTTAGGTTTTTCGTACCCTATAAAGAAGTCAAAATGTGAATTGTAGATCCAGAACTAATCCACCATGTGTTATGACTAACCTCAACAATATTTGATTCAAAACAAATGTAAAAGAGTGGATTACCTTTCTTAACAAGCTATTGCTAAAGTTTGGCACAGTCCTTCTTTATGTGTCCCTCTTCTTACAAAAGAAACACTTCGATTCTTTCTTTTTAATGTCAACTTTGGCAGGGATTTTGCCTTTTCCCTTGTCTTTGGCTCGGCCCTTGTTCTTTCCATAGTATGCCGAAAATGCACTTTCACTTGATTCCATTAGCAGTCTTCCCTCCTCTTGTACACACATGGTCATCAATTCATTAATGGTCCACTTATCTTTATGTGTTATAGGATATCTTAAATGGTCTGTACTGCTATGGAAAAGTGTTCAGTATATAGTGCACCAAGAAAGATTCAGACATATCTACCTTCAGCTTCTTGAGTTGGGTCGTTATATCTCTCGTCACCATTATGTGCTCGCACACTCCTTTCACACTCGTGAGTCTCATTGATGAGAACTTCATGATTAGGGTGCTGGTCAATGCTTTGTTTGAAGTGACAAATTGATCATTTATGGTCTTTAGCAAGGTCCTAACGTTAGTATGCTGTTCAACAGAATCTCATATCCCAGCAGATATTTTTGTCTTAATATACATGACACTAAGGCGATTGGATCGCTCCTAGCGTTCATATAAAGACACTTGGGCTGGAGTGCTGGTTTCAGTCAGTATGGGTTCGTCTTCTTTATAGCATAGTCTATATCCATGCACCCTAACTAGAGAAGAATCTCTCCTTTCAAATTTTACTGTTCTCTTTATCTAATTCGAGAACTTCTAGGTTAATACTAGCCTGAGGAAACACTGCATAAAGGAAACTACATGCTTATGTATCTAAAGTTTTTGAGACAAACTTAATTATGTCTACCAATGCAAACATATTTTATTAATCAATTATGAATCTCAAACATAAAACTTGCCGATGGGCTAAAGTCCTAATTCTAATAAATTCGTACCATTATGATAAAACTATCAAATTATATCATTTCCTAATCCTTGTGGGTAAATTAAGAAACTAATTTGATATTTTATCCTAATTAGTTATAAAATTATAATAAAAATTCTTGTCGGATAAAATTTATTATAGCTTTATAACTAATCACAATTTATGTCTAATACCATTATGTGATTCTGACAAATATAATTTTATTTAATTAAAGTTGCTATGGCTAAGCCCTAATTAAACAAATTATGAATCACTCAGACATATTGACAAATTTTTAAGTTTCATTCATATTTAAAACTGCAATTAACATAAGGCAATTTTAATTCTAAATAATATGAACAAACTTAGCTACATGTGCTTAAAGTCAAACAAAGTACAAAAATAGCAAAAATTATACACATTCATAATAAGCACATGTAGTATCCAAAATTACATAAAATTTGTAAATTTCAAATTTAATAACCAAATAAAATTAATTAATCAATATGACCCCTAAATAAATTAGGCTTGCCCCAAAATTTAATTAATTTTAATTGCCCAAATTTATTTAATTATGCTGGTAGTATAAGAAAAATTATTTTAGCCAAACTAAATAAAATCCGTAAGGCCTAAACAAAATGTCCCAAATAATAAAATTAGCTCAAACAAAATTAAGAAAACAAAACCCATAAAACCAAATATTGGCCCATGTTTATTTAATTCAAATTGGCCCAAAATGTATTAAAATAATGGCGCAATACTAAACCTAAAACAACCCATAAATAAATAAATAAGCCCAACATTATAATGGCCCAGTAAAAAAGCCAAAAACAGGCCCTTCTCCTTTTTTTTTTTTACATGTGCCTTGGACTACATGCAGGCGCATGTGATCCATGCACCCGGGCCTTCAAGCTAATAGGCGTGTGTATATCACATGCCCGTGCCATTTCTTATGGTGTGTGCAATTCATGCATTGTCGAGCGTGTGCACTGCATGCGACTAATCATCTTCAACCCTTGAAAGGGTTTTTACACAAAAAATGAGTCTTTTTGACCCGACCCGACTGGTTTTGGTTTATTTCACCCTATTTTTTGCTCTTTTTTCTTGTGTTTTTCATCCCTAAAGGCTCTACAACACTAATCCAACCAAATCAAGCTTCAAAACACTCAAAATCAAAATGGGTTTCAAACATGCCGAATCTCAAAGCTTCAAAATTGGGTTTTTTTTAAGGGTTTTTCTCTTATTAGCAAAACAAAGGTTATACTACAGCTCTAATGCCACATGTAAGATCGAATTAAGCCAACATACTTCTAAACATAAATGAAACATGTTAACAGTCTGTATGCGGAAAAAACACAGTAAGGATTGAACTAACCTCTAGCTATTGCTTTGCTGTCTGTTTGATTTTGATCTAGTCTCCGAAATCGATAAGATTCCTTGAATTACTTCTGAGCCTTTCAAGCAAATGAAAGCCTCACTAGATGGTGTTTTTCTGTATAGGATTAACGTGCTTAGGGACCGAAAGGAGCCCTCTTTTAATACTAATAAGAGCAAGCTAATTATGGCAATATAATCACATTTTAACCATCATAAAATAATGCTTTTAATAGCCAAAGATTGAGTTGAAATTTAACGTGAAATTATAAACCATATCCGGAATTGGTTAAAATGAGATTGTTGGAATTACGAAAACTAGATTGTGTCAATTAACCAAAAATTTTATTTCCATAATCGAGAATATACCAATATCTAGTCCAAACGTTGAGTATATTGAAACTTACAAAATTCAATACCTAGTCACGCTGAACATCCTCAATTCTTTTGATCTGTTTTTTATCAAGCTCATCACCGAAGCACATGGGGGCCAACAAGCAAAACATGGCATACTAAGATAATCCACTACTCTAACAGATTCACCATTACTCCCGAACTTCATCAGGTACTCCTTCAGGATATTTAAGAACGAGTTGCGAACATGAGAATATGATTTAACCCGAAAAGGATTAAGACACTACAAAATAACTGACTTTTAAAGTGCTGGTAAAAGACCAATTGATCGCCGGTAAAGACCTTACCGGCGGTTCATTGACCGCCGGCCAGATGAATGTCGATGAAGATCTACCAACAATGATGTACTCCAATGCCGGTAAAGGGTTAGGGAATTGAGGCATGACTTTTCCTGACGCTTTTAAATACCTCTAAAAGTACAAGGCTTTTACCAGCACTTTAAAGTGTCAGCAAAAATCCTATTTAAAATTTAAAATTTTTATATTTGTTAAATTTTGTTTTAATTTTAAAAGTTTTTAAATGCCGGTAAAAGTCTTATTTAAAATTTAAAATTTTTATATATATTGAATTTTATTTTAAATTTGAAAGCTTAATTTATTCTTTGTGTTTTCATAAAAAATAACACAATTGTAAATGTCATTGTTCACTGATAATTTAATAAAATGATTTTAACTCTTAATTCAATTTTTTTTAATGCAAGTTAATAAAATAATTGTTAATGCAATTTTTTTGTTAATAAAATAATCAAATGAGGCATTGGCAGCATACTTCATTTGGTAATTCAATCAATCCATGTCCATTGCACTAATAAAAAGAGAAAGAACTGTTTGCACTATAACACTCATATGCATTAACAATTTCTTAACAATTGAACTTTCATTTGTTGAAGTTTAGTTCAAAGTGCTTATAACCAAAATGTTTTCAAAACCTCCTAAAAGTCTAATACAAGCATAAAATTTTTTAGCTAAATTGTATATAGATTATCATCCTTAAAGCTTCCATCTTCACTTAGGATTTGCAAGTGGTGACCCTAATGAACTAGATGTATCTGAAACCTACAATAAGAGAAAATGAAACCTCTTAACTACTATCACCATGCTGTAAACAATGTATATAAACCTACAATAAATACTACTTTCCACCATGCTTTCAAGATAAGCCATAAACACTTTTTTTTTTGGTTCACGTGAAAATCTCCTTTGCATCACATTCACAAATTTAACTAGCTCACGTGAAAAAATACTCAGAAGGTTTCATGATTTCATAACAAAAGACAGAAGTTCAATGCCAAACCCTACTGATTTGGGTGTGTAGGAGGCAACTTAGCTTCTGTTGTAGTAATTCTTAATAGCAAGTAAAAAAACATAAAAAATCATCATTTTTTACCTTCTAGGATGAGTGAGTGCCATTACCTTCTACTATGGTTGGGCTTCCAAACATTTTGAATAAAAAAAAATATATGACCACAATTTATAATGAGTAATTAGATTAAAGAGGAAAAGTTAATAAGATAATCACGAAAGTTAAAAGTCACAATTAGATTAAAGAGGAAAAGTTATATTTCAAAATCTATCATGAAGACATGAACTTCAGACGAAGTAGTAAAACATATACCTAAAGGAGAGCCTAATTTCTGTTAAGAACAGTAAGAGATAAGTAAACCCTTCCTCTTAAACATCAGTTTTGCCCATTGGAACTCACTGCACCAATCCATCGTTTTGAAATAAACCATTTATCTAACAAGTCATAGAAAGTACCATGAATCAGTTACCCTTTCACATAATAAAAGACTACTGATTCAAAGAGCAACATACAAAAGACAGAGAACAACAAGAAGGAATGGTGAGGTAGGGGAAAGATTTGATCTCCTAAATAATACTAGTTTTCTCTGAAAAGATTAACAAACCTCTAGGACAGTCTAGGTTCTCCCCAACCTCAGCATTCTCGGCAGCATCATTGCCTATTGACATCTCAAGGCCATCAAATCCTTTCAGCTTCTTCATTAAACCTCGTTCTGTATTTCCATAGGACTTTGTAGGTGTTTCCGTAGGGGTTGTAGTCTGCATCGAGATAGGTTATATTCAAAACCTGCTTAAAACATAGAGCAAAGACTATTGACAACTTCCCTGATAACTCATTAGAGCAGTGTATGCATATCATCAACAATAAACACAGATAAAATAGCAACAGTTTGAAAAGATTGATTGAACAAAGGCTTCACTTACTGCAGATGATGATGGAATACCATAATCTTGTGTGTGTGTGACTGTGATCCCTAGATTTCAGGAGCAAATAGATAAAAAATGCATTTGGAATGATATGATGCAGTAAAAGCAGAGTTATTGGTGTTATTTAGAACTCAATTTATATACTGAGTGGGAAAAAGAAGGCAATTTTTATTCTGAATTATTGTTTTCAGTTGCACAGGAAAGGAGTCTACCCAGTACTATGTAGTTGGCAGCCATATTAGGAGGACACTGTCTAAACATAAGGTAGCAAGAAACGAGAGGATTGTACAACAATGCATATCCTATGCATACTAATAACTAGTATTAATCTATAAAAGTGCAAAACAAAGTAAAACCCCTAGATAATTTCAGAAAATCAACTCTAATAAAAAGTTAGTGACAAAGTAAATATAATTTCCCATGAAGAGGTAAGCTTGGTACACATACCCATAAGTTAGTGACAAAGTAAATAATGCTGATGCCCCTGCCTCTGCAACACTGTGATCTTTCTAAGGTCTAGGGGTGTAAACGAACAGAACGTTCGACGAACTGTTCGTGAACTCGTTCGGTTTCTGTTCGTTTATGTTCATTTATTAAGCTTAACGAACGAACACGAACAACATTTTAGTGTTCGTTTGTTAAACGAACCGAACATGAACAAAGGTATGGTTCGTTCGTTTTGGTTCGTGAACAGGTTCGTTTATGTTCGTTTATTGTTCGTTCGTTTAAAGTGTCATTTATTGTTCGTTTATTGTTCGTTCGTTGTTCGTTCGTTTATGTTCATTTATTGTTCGTTTGTTTAAAATGTCATTTGTTGTTCGTTTGTTGTTCGTTCGTTTATGTTCGTTTATTGTTTGTTTGTTATTTATTAAAATACTAAAATTACTTATATTATATAAGTTATATAATATATACCCTATTTTTAAAACATTAACCTAAAAAATTAGTACCTAATTTTTAAATATATTTATACAATATAACTTTGTTGGTTTAAAAAATTAATAAAATATAATTATAATATAATTATAAAATTAAATTAGTTAATTATACTTAAAATAATTATTTTTTAAAAATTTTAAACATAATGTACTGAAATAAAATTAATAAAAGTTTCATAATAAGTTAAGATTTCATTCATATGAGCTTATCCATTGATCATTTATATATATATATATATATATATATATATATATATATATATATGTTACACATATTTGTGTATACACACACATATATATGATACATTAAGATATGTATATGTGTATAATATAAATTGTACTTAAAATAGTAATTATCAATTTTAATAAAACATTGTTGACTTAAGTTGTATTTAAGATTTTGTATTAGATGATTTCAATTTACATGGGAAATTTAATCTTTATGTAAGATTTTTAATATTTAATATTTAGTTTATTCTTATGCAACTTGTTCATGAACATATGTTCGCGAACGCGTTCGTTTAAGTGTTCGCGAACGCGTTTGTTTACGTGTTCGCGAACGCGTTTGTTTACATGTTCGCGAACTGTTCGCAAACATTAACGAACAATCCTTACCAAACAAACGAACGAACACGAACGCACTTTTTAACGAACACGAACGAACACGAACGGCACTGAAAAACAAACGAACGAACAGAAACATCAGTTCGTTCGTTCGTGTTCGGTTCGTTTACAGCCCTACTAAGGTCCATATTTTAGTTGATAGTAGATGACCTTCATGAACTGTCACAAGCCTATCAAATGTCAGATATTAACATTAAACTATAAATATCCAAGGAGGTAAAAGGCAAAATGTGTTTTTGACAGATATTAGACAGAAACTAAGAGACAGAATGATAGTTCCAATTTCACATAATAAAATTGCATGGAAAAACAATTTTTCTTTGATAAAATTATTACCTTAATAGGCAGAATTACACTAGTCAGGACATATTTACCCAATAAAAAGGACCCCGACAAAGAGATAATCAATTCATTAAAATTACCTTTGTGACCAGTTGACTCCTTGTATGAAAAGGCTGCAAAATATATATATATATATATATATATATATATAAAAGTCAAGGCCAAACAAAAAATAATGAACGAATTAGCTACTTGTACTAACTACCCTTTGAACCATCTAGTAAGACGAGGGACTGAAATGGAGAAAGAGGGGACTGGTTTTTTTATTCTAATATAGTTAAATAGAGGAAACCTGTTTAACTATATATATGTTCTTAAGTTTATGCAAGCTAAAGAGCAGAGGAAACCTGATCAGAGAAACAATCCAAATCAACCTTTCACATTATGAGATAATTTTAACTTTCATACAGAAAAATTACTGCAAAATTATTTCAAGTAAAAATGCAGTCTCAGGCTCTGACATACAGCATCAAATGAGTGATATGCTTCAACGATTAATTAGAGGATAGAAAGCAGTAAGTTTGATGTCAAAAAACAAAAACCAAAAGAAATTGTGTTCTAAAAAGAATAGGAAAGGCAAAAATTTAGAAAGCAGAAGCAGTACTACTCACCAGGAAGAAGTATGAAGTTCAAAGGCAAATCAAAATCCTCTCAGTCTTGTGCTACCTAAACCTAGTAAATGCAAAAATGCTGGACTAATCAGCCAACTTAAAAATAAAAAATAAGACTACAGTGCAGTCTGCAGCTCCCAATTACATCAAACAAGAAAGCAAATAATGTCTAGATAGGACAACAAGGGATCCAAGTTGATGTTAAATAAACAAAACAATCTGAACTTATACAAAATATAAGTTTAATAGTAAAATTAATTCATTTGAGACTGTAAATTCCAGAAAATACATGTCGGTATAAAATATCCAGGTAATAGTCTTAAAATTCACAAGATAACAGAAAGCTTACTGTTTCTGGCCTTCTTTCTGAAACAGCAATAGTCTGCCAGATTTAAGAAAATGAAAGATGATTATCTAGCCCCACCATGTTCCATGTTCCCGTCTCATTTGAGAACAAGGCACAAGAAAATTGATTACATCACAAGCTAAAACGTGGAGATTTAAACATTACTTTTCTCTCAAGACCACGTAGTTATTAGGTCCATTTGTCTTCTGTATCTTAGAAATTTGCCTAAGAATATCTGCAAAAGCCTTCTTGTCAAAGAGGTTTATCAACTTAGAAAGAGACAGTATCAAATGCATAAACAGACCTGAACATATCTTAGAGTAAATTTTTTGTTTTTCCACCGAACTTTTTATCTTAAAGGGCCTATCTTGCCCTCTAGGGCTAGAACAATCCAGTGTCATTACTAATGCAAGCACCATATCTATGATACTAAACTGTTTATTCTTCTGAGATGAAAAGAAGATTCTCTATCTTAAGGATACAGGCCCACGAAACTGAACATGAGAAGAAACTAATCTAATTACAATAAAAACTATACACAAATTTCAGATACCTATGAATGCTGAATATGTAGACCTAAACAATGGTGTGATTATAGATTTCAGAAAGCACATCAATAAGTGTGAAACCAACAAAACATATGAAACACTTTCAAGTAACAAAACAAGCAAAAAGAATGGATTATGGAAGACAGTATACCTCAGGAGATTTTAGCCTAGCTTTAAACTTAGCGACAAGATCTGATGTCGTGACAGGTGCCTTTTGCAGTAAACCAGCTCTAAACACAATCAGAAAACATCCACAAAAAAAACTCAACACCATTTGTGAATATAACTCAATCTTTCCCCTATCATCACAAAATAACCTTAAATCTACGCTTGAAAAAAAATATATATTAATATAGTTCTAACTTACCAGTTAACATGAAAGCAAATCATGTCCTTACAAATCAACAATCCTAACTTCTAATAGAAGAGGAAACAGAGTCCTTACGGTTCAAATTCGTCGACGAAGTGGAGATCGGTGAAGAGCTGTCGTTCGTATGCCTGTGAGAAGAGCTGTCGGCGAAGGCCCAAAATATGTGGAGACCGATGAACGATGGAGACGGTGGAGACCGCCGGTCCTCTTTAAAACGATGGAGATAGAGCTGAGTGTGAATGTGGAGAACGATGGAGATTAGGCGATGGAAAATGAGTGTGAAAGATAATGTTAACAGTTACGATACAGATCTTGAACTCTGAAACCTTCTATGCTAACTAATTGGAATTCCAATACCTTGGGATTAACTAAGATTGGGAGTTAAAGCTTCATTCGTCTTGCCTTCGCTATTTGAGAGAATGCCATTGATTTCTTGCTTATGTCGCTTATTCTCTTAGCGAAGCTGAACGATGTAACAGAAGAAGTAAAGAACGATGGAGATGAAGAGAGAAGATAGAGCTCGGCAATGGAGATCGTTAATGTCGAGAGAGAAGTTGAGAAAATTAGGTTACAGGTTGGGAAATTTTTTTTGGTAAAAGGAAACTAGGGAAGTTAGAAAATTAGAAGGGTTTTAGTTTAAAAAGTGCCGATAAATGTTTTAGTATTACCGGCTTTTAATTTTGTGCCCTTAATGCATACAAATGACGGCACATTTTATAACCCCGCAAAAAAAGTGACGGCAAAAGCATGAATTTTTGTAGTGAGAATTTTGGAAGTAAGGTTTTTTCGTAAAATATGCCATGTGTCCATAACCAGCTGTAATAATAGTACGTTGATTGCTAGTATAAATTTTGCGAGTAAAAGCAGCAAAAGGTCGATCAGAAAAAACAGCACTTTTTTGGACTAAGGCCAGGTGAGCAAGGGAGTGGTCACGACTCACGAACAAATATCGCAGGATGGCAACCAATAGGGAGAGTTACTATGTTCCCGAACTTTGCGTGGAGACCTCGGAGGATTGGTTCAAGTTCGGTGAACGATTTGAGTAGCCATATGACGTTGCCGATGAAGGGAAAGGTAGAAGGCCCTGGTGAAAGCCTGGGGCCAAGTTTTTTATAGGGAAAGAGAAGTTTAATCAAGGCTTTCAGTAGAGCTGATATGCAAAGATGGAAATTATAAGGAGCCAAGTTTCCATTTTGAGAAAATGAAAACAACTTCCACGAGAGTTTTTATTGCTTGGATGTAATTGGAACCGATTGTTGCAACTATGGAGCAGAGCCTTCAGTATTTTCCCTGCGGTTAAGCCTACGTTTAGGTACTATAGGAGATAAAGAAGAAGAGACATTAATGGAACCTGAGGAAAAGATGACACTAGACAAAGGTGTTGGTGGATTCCTCACAATTATTTAGACTGCTTACTCACCAAAGAAGAGAGAAAGAAACGAGATACATTGTACTTTTAAAGAAATTATTTTATATATTGAATTAAAATATTGATAAATCTTTATGCAAGATTGAAAAAATTACATTTAAAGTGCCCACGTGAGTTTACTCTCTTTTTTTTGTCTTTTATTTATTATTCTATTTTATTGTTAGGTTTATTTTTTTTTAATCCATTGATAGACCTAACAATTGGTATATCATGTTTTGTATCAGACAAAAAATAAAATAAACACAAATTATTAAAACACAAACACAATAAGAATTATAAAACGTATCTAAATCTTAAATACGAACACATTCGAATAAATTGTGCCACATGAACACACGTTTAACATGTGTAAGATATAGTAATCTGTGTGTGTATATGCAATTAATATATGTTTGTAAAAATATTTATTACAATAGTAAAACATGACCTCTGTTGGATTTCAAGTTTAAAAAGACAATTGCGGTTAAAAAAAAAGGAAAAGAAAAGAAAAAGAATTACTTTGCTATGTCTACTTTACTTAAATATATCTGTATTTATATCTATGTCTATATCTATTATACAACCTGAACATTGTCTTCGTCATGTGATATAAAATTTACTCTACTTTATTTTCTCTTATATTATGACATAAAATAAATTATACAACACTATTATTCTTAATTTTAAATATTTTTAATTTTAATCTGTTACTATGTGTGTAGAATATACTGTTATTTTTAATTTAATGTTTCATCTCTTATAATATATCTTCATAAATTTAGATTAGTCTGATCAATAGTCAAAATGTTGGACAATTAAATGAATATTAACCTTGTCAATTCCTTTTTTTAAGATAAAAAGTTTTTTTAATTTATTATAAAGAGTCATAAATAAAACAATATACATATACATATACATATACATATACATATACATATACATATATATATATATGTTAAGATTTATACATTATAATAAAGTACCATATGTATGTATGTATGTATGTATGTATCTATGTATACATTATACTAAAATATGATATATGTAAGGAATTGTAAGTCAACTTACTATATACATATTTTTTGTAATTTCAATACTTTATGTTTAGAACTTAAAAATCTTATTATCTAAGCATAATTAACTAACTTAATTTTTTAATTAATTTTATTAATTTTCTTGCCAACAATTTTTTATTAAACTTGGTAATTAAAATTTTAAGCATAATTTGTTTTATAAATGATATATATATATAAATTAATTTTCATAATAAATTATTTCAAGTTCAGAAATTGGCTCACTTGGCAAAACACTCAACAATAATTCTTGACCAAGATCCAAATCTTCCTACAAACACAATATCAATACATGTTACTGTGTGATAAAGGTTTATTTAAGTGTGATTCTCGTGTTAGACACATGTAAACACAAATAGTGTTGTGTCAAATCAGTATCAAAATGGTTGAACGTGAAGCACATTTTTTCATACTCCGTATACAATTTTTTGGGTCGTGTTCTCTATTTCATGTTCAAAATTGTTAAGCCTACCAATGAGTAGAGATATTTTTTCCTTTATTTTTTTATTTTTACAAAGGGTATTAGTGTTCATACTTTGGTTTTAATCGAATTAACGAACCAAATTGATATAATTTAATTAATTAGTCAGCCCATGCATTAATTTCGATCAATTATCTAAGAAGATTTTGAAAAAAAAAATTGGTTTTTGATTAATTTGAATTTTATCGAAATAATCGAAATCTTAATCGAATAGAAAAAACTAAATTTTGAAAAAAAAAAGAAGGGCAATGGGGTAAAATTCAGGCATTCTCCCTTTTTTGAAAAATTCTAAATCTACCGCACTTTTGCCTCTTCCTACTTCAACTATTAAAAAGAAAAAAAATACTCATATGTAAAATGCCATTAATATCCAACAAACTCCCAACTGATTTCCCTCTCTTCTTCTCTTTTGCAGAATTTGCTTTCAACCGATTCTAAGCTATGAATGCAAAACTTAAAGCCCTTTGAAATAGGGGATCAAAGCAATGCGAAAAAAGAAACCTTCTTTCTGGAACCAATAACAGCAAATTTTGCTGCAACAAAAGACAAACGAGCAAATATTCATCATGCAGGATCAAGCTATATAATTTGTTTTACATTTTCCAGATTTCATACAGACATAATTCTGTGAAGCCATGATCAAATCTTTCCTAAAACAAATAAAAAGAAAGGCTGAAAGAAGAAAGCCATGATCAAATCATACAGATCGGTCTTGCACAAGGAGGCTTGCGCAAGACCGAGGGTCTCGTGCAAGGAGGCTTGCGAGGACATGTTGCGGCCATGGCCGCAAGGCTACAACGGCCGGTGGGTCGCCAACAACCTCAGATCCTTTCCTTAAGCCAAACAAAAACCCTTACCTGAAACTAAGAAAATAAGACAAAAGGAGACTGAATCGAAGATTTTTTTTTTTTTTGCTCGGCCAAATAAGGATTTCATTAATAATAAGCAGCCAAGGAGGCTGCAATAAAGTACATGAACAAAAGCCATGATTCACGGGGAAGTTAAAAACAGAAAACCAAAACACACCATCTAAAACCAAGCAAGCTAAGAAATAGAAACCCAAAAACACAGCAGATAAAACCAGGCAAACGTAATCAATTCTGACTTTATAGGCTTGGCTGCTTAAATTGATTCCTTCCAATAGTGGTCTTGCCCAGAAGTCTTCATTGAAAAACTTTCTAAAATAGTTCACCAACTCAGATTTGACAAGCTTTGGATCAGTGCACCAGATCCATCAATGCTGAACCCCCCAATGTGATTCCGACTTGCACGAAACTTTGCTTTACAATGAAAGAATCGGGTATTCTTATCACCTTCCTTAATCCAAGCAATTCTCGGCTTTTGCCTCTACAGGGACTCTATTTCTATTGGCTTCTCACAAATCACGCAAGACCTCTTTTCTAAGTTCAATTTCATCTGCAAAGAGATCCCTTATATCCCAATTCGATCTAATTGCTCCATTTTGGCCTTAAGTTTTTCAATCCGATCGTCAATATTTCCAAAAGTCTTCTTTTTCCACTTTTTTTAAAAAAACTTTAAACTTATTGAGCTTAACTTTAATACGGAAGCCTGCAGTGCCTTGAACAGAAAACCATTTCAACTTATAACTGATTTCCTTTGCAAAGTCCTTGTTATTCAGCCAACAATCAGGAATTTAAAAGGCCTTAAACCTCGATCAGCAGATTCAGAGGACGTAAAATTGGACAATGATCAGATGGGGTTCGCCTTAGAGATCTTTGAGACAAATTCTAAAAATTCATGAGCCATGATTGAGTGAGAAGAAATCTGTCAAGTCTGTTTCTCTTAGAGCCAGTCCACATCCATCCTTAAGACACTCCCCCCTTTCAGAAGGGTCTAAAATTGTGTTGAAGTCCCCTGCTATACACCAACTTGAAGCTCCATTGCCCTTAAGATCAAGTAAATCTTCCCACAGTTTTCTTTTGTCAAGTTCTTCACACGGTGCGTAAACATTGACTACACTGCAATCAAAACCGTGCAAAATCCATGAACCATTAACACCAATAAATCTGCTTGAAATAAAATCTGACTTTTCAATAAAACAGTTCCTTTCCCAAATTAAGATAAGTCCACCAGCATTTCCATTTAAGGGGCCAAAAATCCAATCAAAATTGTCTGAAGGCCATAACAAACGAAAAGTACTGTCGTCAGAGTGATTCACCTTGTTTTCCTGAAGAAGAATCATTTCAAGTCTCATTGACCTTATCAGTTTCTTAATTACTCCTTTTTTCACATTTGATGATAATCCCCAACAATTCCATGTCATAATCCTCATAATTGCCAACCTCACCAAGACTAAAATAATGAAAAAGAAAGCCCCCATTACATGTTAAGATTACAGTAAATTCTACTGTAGTCCCATCGACCTTATCAGTTTCTACTGTCGTCAGACTGAATCGAACATGAAGATGAAAAAGAGCTTCAACGTCTCGCCAAGCGGAGGAAAGAGCCGAAAAAATGAGGTAGAGTTGGGATAAAATTTTATGGGGTAAAAATTGTAAATACAGGGGGTAAATTTAGTTTTTTTTTTTGGGGTGTAGTGATGGGCAGAATTAAAATTTCTCCCCTTCTTTTCTTCTTTTTCTTTTAATTTTTTTTAATGTTGACCAACATTTGTTATGCTTCTTTGTTTTCTTCTTTTGAAAAATTCTATCTGCAACCACACTTTTACACAATACAACTATATTAGAAAAGGAAGAACGAAAATTGTGTTTGTACAAATAAAATGATTATACTGAGTAAAAACGTGGTTGCATGTAGAATTTTTCTCTCCTTTTATTCATTTTGCATATCGAATTTTTCCTACTTTTGTATGAGTAAAAGGATTACACTGAGTAAAGGCAGTTTTCGGTAAATGAATATATTTTAAAACAAAATGGAGAATCAATGCAACAAAATGGATTTGGATGGATGAGTGATAGGGAAATGAACATATTTTAAAACAGGTTTTGAGTGAGGTAGTACATCTATGGCAAAAAAAAAAAGTGAATTTGGATTACTTGGTCCTTTTCGATAAACCTGACATGTGAAATTTGATAAGGATCAGAAACATTAAAACAGAAGGGGGAATTTGCTCAAAAAATAGAAGGGGGAAGGTCAAACATAATTGAAGTCAGCCCATCACAGAAAAATAGAAAATAGAAATGGCCCTGATGAAGAAAAATTGCGGTGGACAACTAGCCATGGATTCTAGGATGTCAGGATGTGGCTTACTTGCATTCAACCAAATACTAAACCTTGTTCAGCTGCCCTAGTAATGTATGTCAAAACAGGCTACTGATCATACAATGAAGCAATGTTCTTAACAACAGAAAGTACTTAAACAAGTTCGATGTAGGCCATTGGTGCATTGTCCCCTCGCCTAGGTAGGGTTCTAATAATTCTTGTATATCCACCATTTCTATCGCCATACCTCTCTGGCACCTCAGCAAATAGCGCATGCACAATTTGTTTCTCATAAATGAAGCCAAGAGCCTGCCTCCTTTTGTGAAGAGAACCATCCTTAGCTAAGGTGATCATCTTGTCAACATACTTCCTCATAGCGCTTGCCCTAGCCCTGGTGGTTTTGATCCGACCATGTTTAAGGAGCTGAGTAGTGAGGCCTCGAAGGAGTGCCCGTCTCTGATCAGGAGGCCTGTTGAGTTTAGGTACTCGTCGGCCATGCCTCATAGCATAGAATTTACTACCATTATTAATTGTGGTGAAGTTTTGCTCAAAGCTGGTGAAGTCTGCAAATAGTTGTATGATTAGTAACACAATAATTACAGTTATAGATCATAAAAGGATCATTTTGCATAACTTGAAAAAATAAACAATTCCATGGAGCTACTGCTTAGTGCCTACCAATAAATAACACGATGTTATTAGAGAGTAAAAATGTAGAACAACTGATCTCAAATAAAACTCTCAAGAAGTAATGTATAATATTTTAATCGACATTCTCCAACCTCAATTCTGAATAGTCAATTCTTCTTACCATAAAAATCCCAATAATCAGAAGCTAACACTTAAAAGTCTCAATAATCTAATTTTCAGTGATCCATAGTAAATTAGTTATCAGAAAGCTCAACATTTCCTTGTCCTAGAACTCCAGAAACTAGAATAACAAAGGTAATTACTAGAAGCAAAAAAACAAAGAGGCCCAAATCCTTGCTAATAAAAGAAAACACCCTACATACTAGAAATAACACAAAAGAAATCCAATAAGTAATTTCATAATTTCCTAAACAATTTTGGTACTTTATTCCGCTTGTCTTTGTTCTGCATCAAGATATGAAAAAACAAAAAAAAAAGGAAGAAGATAAACCAGTCTTCCTCCCACAACATTCAGCTTTTAGAGGATTATGTAATCAACAGAGCATTTGAGGATATTATTTGCACTAGGTTTCTAGATTATCACAATAGAGAATCACCTCAAAGCTACTTAAATGATAATATTACGCTAGTATAGCAACATAAGCCCTGTTCTAACATGAACTGATTAAATCTTGACTGAACTGTAACACTAATTCTAATATAATTGTTCTCTATACAAGTAAACACCATGTGTTTCATTCACCAAATCACCAAAAAAAAAAAACTCTACATTTGTCATTTTGAATTATTCAAAAAGAAAATTGTAATTATAAGAAAAGGGTATAAAAAGAGAGTGATAGGAACGAATGTATTAGTATTACCGGAGAAGCCGAGGGAATGTAGAGGGTTAACAGGAGAGAGACCAGTGAAAGAGCGAACAAGCTGAGGGAATTTGGCAGGACTACGACGACGACGATGACATGGTAATTTAATGGAAGAAGCTACTGAAGTGAGTGGCGGCAGAGCTGACTTTAAAGATACCATGCTCCATCTACTACTTCCACAATCTGTGGCCACTGCCATTGCCATTTTCACTCTGGGTGTTTTTGGCTAACCCTGGAAAATGATGAAGATTGGTACGGGTAAGGAATTATTACAGAAGAAATCGAATAATTGAAGAGAACCTGAGTTAGAGAGAAATTAGGGGGCTTTACCTGAAATATGAAATCGGATAGCGATTCAGAGAGCGAGGCTGGCCATAGAACTAAACATTGTAAATTCTCCGTTTTATCCTTTCGGCTTCGATTTGCAGAACAAATCCAAATTATGTTTAATGGGCCTCTGGGTTCTGAGTTTAGTATCAACATGGGCCTGAGTCCTACCAAATTCGTTTTTTTCTTTTAAAAATATTTTAATTTTTTAAAGAATTTTAAATATTTTAAGATTGAAAATCTATGTAAAAAGTTTGGAATTCTTTATTTTAGTTATTTTTATTTCTTATTGTCATTATTATTGCTTTTTTAATATTGGCATCAATGCAATGTGTATTTTTTTAATTTGATTTTTCATTTATGATAATTAAATCATGTTGTGTAATTTTTTTTTTCGCATAATAGCAATTCTGCTATATATTGCGTTTTCTATCTTACAAGAAATGGGAGCATAAACAATTCTCCCTGGTGACATATTCTGCTATTATTGCATATTCTATCTTACAAAACCAAACAACTTAGAAATAAATAGGTGAAATTATTTTCTTGCATAAATTCTTGCATTGCCAAGGTTACCTTGGGGACAATGGCTGATGGTTTATTTAAGACTCGCAAAGGCATGTGTCAAACTTGGATTATATATACACACATACATAATGCTTAATCGCCACAGGCATATAAGCTTCCAAAGTATTTATTTTTGCTGGCGTTTCTGCATACAATCAACAAAATCCTCATCCTAATCCAAGCCTTGGAGTCACATGAGCTTTTAAAGGACATTTCATCACCATAGTAAACTACTAAACTCTGGTTTCTCTGATAAGTCCACATCGTCTCCATCAACAGAAGTCCACTCGAATGGTGGCAATTGGTATGATTCATCTTTTAGTGATGTGTACTAAAGAGGTTTTTTTTTTGGTGATAATATGATTACTTGTCATAATTTAAATGGAAGAGATTTATTGACATAGATTAACTTTCATACAATCTTTTTGATCCATTTAATAAATGGATGATGTTAATTTTCTGCTGGGATTCGGTACAGTTTATCAATGGTGGCAATTGGTATGATTCTTGCCTTATTTTTTCTCTTTTTGTCATCACCCTTGATAGACTCTCTGTCTCTGGCACATTTGCAAGTTTTAGTTGGCTATTAATCTTTCACAAAGACAATCATAGTTAAAAGCAGCCAAGAAGGACAACAAGAGTAAAATAGAAAGAAAAAAAATTGCAATAATTTAAAGATTAAAAGAAAAAAAAGAGATAGCGTAAAGCAACCCAAGCTCTCTCACCTTTTTTTAATGTATTAATTTCGGATCGATGAAAGCGACAGTGAAATTTGCATGACAGGAATTCAGGGATGCCATAGATATTAGAACACCTTGAGCTAAAAACAGAATACCATATCTTTTATGCAAAGCTTAAATTGTGTGAGAGTTATCAAGTATGTGGCCCATTATTTTGGTGGAAATAACTGTCCAGGTTGCCCAATTAACTATTATTCCTATTGGTTAGTAGATTAATTGATGAAATCTAGAAATCTACAGAAAGTTTTTCACAGTCGTACAACATTATAAGGAACAATGACTGCATTAAAAGCTAAATTGACATCTCTACTGCACCTACATATAATTTAATATCTAAGAAGAAAATCAAAACCTTATCTCTTCCTCGGCGAAATGTGGGCCCTCAATGGAGTCTTCATCACAATTGTGAACTCTTGCTTCTCCTCCAAGCTGATCTCATCTCCATCCATAGCCTTCCATTCAAATTTCCAAATCAAATTTGCCAGAAAATACTCCAAATGAAGAAGGGCTAAGCCAAGTCCAGGACAAATTCTTCTCCCAGCTCCAAAAGGCATCATCCTAATCTCCCTGCTCCCTGTAATATCGAACACTTCCCCACCCAAGAATCTCTCAGGCTTAAATGCCATTGGATCCTCCCACACCTTTGGATCCCACCCCATGTCTGCCACCATGAAATTGATTGTTCCATTCTTGGGGACCAAAAAATCTCCCAGGACAGTGTCTTCTGTCACACAATGATGCAACACAAAGTGCCCTGGTGGGTGCCTTCTTAGCCCTTCCAAAATCACTGCTTTCAAATAAGGCATATTTTGCAGATCATCTTCTTTGATTTCTTCCGCTCCATCGCCCACAACCTCTTTAAGTTCAAGCAACAATTTATCTCGAATATAAGGGTATTTCACCAAATTGGCCATAACCCATTGCAAAGCGGTGGAGGTAGTATCAGTGCCAGCATTAAGAAACTCAGTGGCCAAACTAACAATTTCTCCTTCATCAAGCTTCCTTTTCTCATCTGGTAACTCCAAATCTAACAAAGTATCGACATATGCCGAAACATAACCGTCACTTTCCTTCTTGCTCAATTTCTCCTCTTTAGCTTTCTTTCTTGCTCTTATCAGAGGAATCAACAAATCTTCCTGATCCTTGCGTAGCTGAAAAAGCTCCTCCCATCGCTTCCGGAGCAAAACCTTGGTTACTCTAGGCCAAAAGTTAAGTATATTGAATCTTCTAAAACTTATAAGCCCTCTTCTCATAACAGCCTCAATCTCTTTGATCTGTTCTCGACTAAGCTTGTCACCAAAACACATAAAAACCAGTAAACAAAACATAGCATACTGAAAATGATCTAAAACTTGAACTGGTTCTCCAGTTTTAGCGTTTGACTGTAAACTATCAAAAAGAATTTCCAAAACCCATTTACGCGCATGACAATACGACTTTATAAGTGAAGGATGGAGTATTTCTGATGTCAGGTTCCGACGTAAAAGCCGCCAGGTCGGGCCATAAGGAGCGGAGCTGATGTTGTGTTGGTTGCTACTCATGATCTTACTAGTAGGAAGAGCTTTGGGGCGGTTTGAAAATAGTGAACCACTTTGGACTAAAGCCTGGTGAGCAAGGGAATGATCGAAGACAAAGATAGTGGGATTAAGACCAATATGGAGAGTGACCATGGAACCAAGCTCTAGGCGGAGCTTGCGGAGGATTGCTTCGATTTGGAAGGAAGATTTGCGGAGCCATAAGATGTTGCCGATTATAGGGAAAGTGGAAGGGCCTGGAGGGAGAGTGTGGGGAAGCTTTTTAGAAAGGTAGAAGAGGCTGAGGAAGCCTTTGAGAAGAAGAGAAATGAAGACTGTTAGAAGTATGAGGAACCAGGCTTCCATTGTCTTGGGTAAAGCAGAAACTTGAGTTTTCAATGTCCAGACTGAGTATTCTTTTATAGTGCTGGATTGTCAATGATATGCAATTAAATTACCGAAAGATTTTTGTGCCAAAAAATAATTCTGTCGTTGATTTTTATGAGATAAGAATAATCGAAGTTTGATTTTTTTTTTCTTTCACAAAGAGAAGCAAGGAAGAAAAAAGAAGTTGAATTTTGAATCCGATTCCTTGTGTAAAGGAATAACAATTATTTGATCAAATTTTGTTGTTTGATTTTAATTCTACCAATATATAAATATATATCAATGGTTTATTGTAATTTAACCAAGCTTATTCTAGTGGTTATTGTCCATCCCTACAAGAGATTAGATTCAATGTTTGATTTTTCACTCTTTTATTGTATCTCTTATGAACAAAAAAAAATGATTTATTGTATTTTCATCATGTTAATATTGTTTTTTTTTTCTTGTTTATACAATTAGAGAATTTTTGAATCAATTTACTTCAAAATTAATAGTGCACTCATCTTATTAGGATTGTTGGCCAAAACCAAAAACATCTTGTAAGCGTTTATCCAACTTTTTTTTTTATTCAAACAAAATCAGAGTCACGTTAGAGCACAATTTTTTAAATTTAGACCCACCCATCAAGCATTAGTCATTAATATGTTATTCATATTTATAATATACAAAACCAAGATGATACCAACATTTCAAGAACATAATCCGATTCCGGATTAGTCGGAACCTAAAGCAATCTTCAAATACTAGGAGACTTCAACAAAAAAAAAAACCAAGATGATTATTACTCAAGCGGGATGGTTGCTTCATTTCTTTCTTTCGTTCTTTTTTTTTATCTTCCCCTAAGATGGAAGGGATTTGCAAAATCAGGGCATTCCTTTGTTTCAGCTGCTAGAAATTTTTTTCATATACTACCCTCTTTTACTTCAAGACAATTCAAAGGAAAAGTATGTTAATTAGTCCCACAAACAAGATTATTGCACTAATTAGTTGTCTATAAATAATTGTCTTTAATGAAAATGATTTATATAAAGAATCCAAGAAATTGGAGTTTTAGATAATGCTTTGCTTTGGTGTTACTTCATCCTCAAGCATTATGTTTTCCTCTAATGTCAAAATTTTGGATCGGTTTTAATAGTGCAATGTAATACAATCAAAGAAAACAAGAAATCAGAGTCTACTTGCAAACAGAAACTTTGGTATTTCAGAGAGATTAAATCTTCTTTTCTTTTTTTCTTTTTTTTTCTTTATAATTAAATTGAATTTCATTAATACAATTGAGCAGAAAGTTTAGCTACTTCAATACAAATAGGCTAAAGCATAGACAGACAAAGCAAAGCAAAGGAAGAGATTGGATTTTCTTACTGACTGCATCATGGATTTTAAATCATATGAGTTCCAGCCAAAAATGACAATTTTATATGTATGTTTTGCTGCTGTTAAAGCAAGAGGGAAACGAAACATCAAATTCTCAAGTAATTCCTCACATTTTCTTTCATACTCCCATTAAGACAAAAGAAGTAAAAGAAAACATTAAATCAAGAACTTCTAAAGTAAGCAGTTCACTTTTACTTCGTATTTCCTTGACAACAAAACTTTACCACATAAGCATCAGGCACTGGCCTTAATGTCAACTGCAGACCAATCAGTGTTCTACAGATGTTGGTTTGATGCCTTTCAAGACATTCTCTATGCAAATTCCAACCACCAATTCTACTGTAAATGCAACATTATTGGATCAATTGATTTCATATTTGGAAACTCAACTGTTGTCTTCCAAAATTGTAACATACTCCCAAGGCAGCCTATTCCTAAACAACAGAACATAGTCACTGCTCAAGGGAAGGTTGATCCGAAGCAGAATACTGGGATTATTATTCAGAATTGCACCATTTTGCCTTATGGGAAATTGAGTAATTCTATTAAACATACCTCGTACGGCCATGGAAGGATTAGTCAGCCACCATTTACATCCATTCAAACATTGGGAGCCTGATAAATCCAGCAGGGTGGTTGCCATGGAGTGCACTGGTCTACTGCGCCAAACAACGTATTCTACTCCGAATATAAGAACAATGGCACTGGTTCTTACACGAAGGATAAAGCTCAATGGAAAGGTTTGAGAAATATTCTGATAAAGAAGCAAAAAAGTTTACCGTCAAGGAATTCCTACATGGGGAAAAGTGGATCTTAGATGCAGGTGTTAGCTACAAATCTGCTTTGTGATTGTAGTAACACACCAGATGGAGATGTTAGATTCTTTTTTCTTATTTTTTTTCTTCATTTTTTTATCCCTATGCACATCCATTATACTGGCTATGTTTTACTTTGACATCCTTAACATAACACATTAAGTTAAAATTGCTAAAAATATACAAGATTCGTTCTTATTCTTATCCATTTTCAAACTTTATTCTCACAAATTTTACAAAGAGATTGCATCCAATTCACTCCTTCAAATCCTTACTTCATGTAGGCAAATTTCTACTATCAAAAGTTTGTACTATTTAGACTTACATTACATGCCTTCTGTGGCGATGGCCAAGCTATGTATGGCAAATTTGTACTGATTTTGGTACCGTAATAAGAAATAATGCATTCTTTTGCGAGAATAAAAAAATGATTTTGTTGATTTGGTTGTTAAAACTGTTCCATACTGAATTATTGATAATAATTTGGACTCCCTTTCTTTGTCTCCACTTGCAGAAAGATTTAACATGCTTCCTTAACAGCATTGCTTCTTATTGATGCTTGCCATTATGGGACCCTTATAGACATCCCCCTTCCTCCATAACTGGTCTGTCTTTCCAGGTATGAATTTGAAATGAAGCAAGTTGAGAATGAAAAGAGTATGTTAGTAGAACCCCAACTTTAATCCATCCAACACACAATATCTCTCTTGGATCTTCAAAAGAATCAAAATCTTTGCTTTTTCTTTGTTCACTAAATTGAAGTTAACCATAGCTTCATAACACAGCCAAGCCATTGAATTTCGGGTAACTCCTCGCATTTCTCTTTCAAACCCCTTGTTTAGGTTAGATCAAAATTCTGCTTCTTTTTATATCTCTTACACTTATTTAATGTTTTTCTTTGATAGGCACTTAGTATTTTTGGTTTTCAATAGTGAGCTAGAGAAAGAATCAAGATAGCCCTTTTTTTGTCTATAAAGTTAGTTGATTTGATTGTTTGTAGACTGTAGTTTAGGAACTAAATTAAAAATAATGGAAAAGTTTAAGGCTTTTAATTGATTTTTCTCTATTAACAAAGAGAGGCTTAGAGCATTTTATATTTGGCTGCCTTTGCCCTGTGTAGATCATCTTCTACCTCGCCAATCTTCTGAATAAGCTTTCTATTAGGGAACAATTAATAAAACGATGTATTAGGTTTTAAAATTCAAGGCATAGTACTTTCCATGCAATTGCCTAATAAGATGTGCTTCTATAAATTTCCGAGCTATGTTTTATTTTGACAAATTGCTGTTTCACATAGTATTAGATCCTTTCATCACCAGTTTTAAACATTCTGGTAGGCTTTTATTTTATTTTTCCCATGAAATTCCTTTAAGAGTTTGGGAGTTTTGAAGCTACGAAGTATTCATGTTTGCATTAGAAGTGATCAAGGAGCTTGAAAACTGGCCAGAGCATAAAGACCGAGATAGGATTTGGGTTAGCATGTATGGGAAAGTTGTGACGTCCCCGTCACTACATCTTATCAACTAACTTTTTTTTTATTTCTTGTTATCTTATACGACTTGATTCGATTTGATTTATCAATGTCATTCATTCTTTTCCCCATTAAGCTTAATATCTAACAGCTCAATATGGATAATTCATTTCCAATAAAATAGACTAATGATACATGTGTGTGTATATATATATATATATCATCCGTTTCCACAGGATCTTACACATTATTCCTAACTTATATCCCCGACATCTGATATACATAAATGCTAGCATGTACTGTACTGTAGCTGAATTACAATTTACTTTACATAATGCGTAAGTATACCTTCTATATTAACTGGGAAGCGTCTCTCGAAGGTACACTTCAAAGATCCACTTGTAAGCTCTTCTATCTAGAGCAAGGGATCACTTCAGATAGTCTGTAGGAAAAATAGTCGTAAAAGGCTGAGTTTACGCTCAGTAAGAAAAATATGTAAAAAAGCGTACTATGCCTCTATATGCATTTTTCCTGCTTGGCTCTATAATGTCATGTAAATCATTATAAAGCATGCTTCATGTACTTCTTTCAAACATCATTTGTAAACATGCATACTTCTTTCAAATGGTATAGGCAAGCATATTTTTACATGCTTTTCTAAGACATACTTCATATACTTCTTCAAAACTTCATACTTCATAACTTACTTTAAGACATACATCATATTCTTTAAAACATACATCTTATACTTTAAATTGGATGGAGACTATGTACAATTATTCAAGTAGTGGCATCATCATATAAATCATGTATACCCATTTATATGATTTCAATCATATAAATCATTTATAACCATTTATATGATTGTAGTCCTGCATTAAAACAGTGATGCACCATGTAATGGTCAGGGATTCTCTCCTGCCTTTAGTAATCCACAATGAACACTAGTCAGGTGTCATCTGTGGTATTGAGGACCGGATTAGGGTTTTTCGCTCAACATAAATAATACTGAGGACTTGATCAGAGTCTCTTAGCTAAATACAGGGATGCATGATCATAATGTAGTCCATAGTCTCAAAACGTTTATTATATACTTCTTCGAAAAACACTTTTGTGTTTAAACCAAATAGGCTTTAAAACCTCTTTTCATACAGGGCAGTCGATTGGCCTTATAGGGCAGTCGGCTGCTACTTCATAACTTCATTTATCGAAATTAATTTCATTTAAAATTTCGATATTTTTCATTTCTGAAAACACATGGGCAGTCGACTAGTCCATATGGTAGTCGATTGGTTTTCAAACAGAATGCTTCTTAAGAAATAGCAGTCGACTGGTCATATAGCAGTCGACTGTTTTTGAAACAGAATGTTTCTGGAAACATAACAGTCGACTAGTCTTATAGGCAATCGGCTGGTTTTGAAACAGAATGCATTTTAGCAAATAACAATTGACTGTCCCATATAACAGTCGACTGGTTTGAAATAGAATGCTTCTGGGTAAATAGCAGTACACTGGCTTACATAACAGTCGACTGGTTTGTCTCAGTTTTCGAAAAATGACGTTTTGGTTGTCTCTAGGCAGTCGGTTGCTACTTAAGGCAGTCGGCTGCTCCTAGCCTAATTGGCACTAGGAGTAAGGTCCGAAAAATGTAACTTTTCCTGCATAAAATCAGCGGTTGCTTCTCTCCAAACCACATAAAAACATATTAAAATATGCGGACATAGCCGCTTTACATCTGTTACATAAATTCCTTACCTCGATTACTTCGAGAACACGAAATGGCTTGGTTACCAACCCTAGTTTTTCACTTCTTCAAAGCTGTAACATCATATCAAATTAAACATTTAAATAATCATCATACACATATCATACCAACTCAGAACAACTCCAAATCATAAACAAAATTGTAAGAATCATCTTCTTCTCTTATCTTTGCTAGTGACCAAAATCTCAAACTTTGAGATCTCCTCCAATACTTGGATTCAATCTACCAAACTTCGGATATAACCTAGTCTAACCACAAGGATCGATTTTCGTTTAACAAACTTAACGAATCGATGGGAGAATGAGGTGGTTTGTCAAGAAAATTGGGAATGGAAACTTGGAAGCTTGGAGAAAATGATGGAGAGGGTTGGAAGAGTTGCTGCCGTGGGGTGATGGAGGGAAGAGATGATGACTCATGCTACATGCATTAAATGCATGCTTTATCCTCCATCATCTCAGCCATTAATCATTTAATTGACTATTTGACCATCCATAATTGTATCTCCTCTCTTCCATATGACTCATGTATTTAATTACCAATCAAAATTCTGATTTTAGTTTCTTTTCTCATACTCAAATATTTTCCTGATATCACATAAATTCTTTGATAATTTTACTTTCAATTCTCTTTATTCTTCTCATGTTCCATACATCATTCATATATCATTCATACATTATTTACACATCAAACTTCATATTTATTTAATCATTTCAGATTGTAATACTTTAAAAACATGGAGGAATTACATGGAAATTGGGGATTTCACATCCTCCCCACCTTAGAGAATTTGGTCCTCCAAATTCAAACTGGCTCATCCTGTAAACAATTCCGGATACTTTTCCTTTATTAAGCTCTCTAGCTCCCATGTAGCTTCTTCCGTCTTATGGTATTGCCAGAGAACTTTCACTAATGGGATCATCTTAGACCTCAAAACTTTCTCTTTTCTATCCAAAATCCAAATCGGCTTTTCTATATAGCTCATATCTTCCCTTATCTCCAAGGGCTCATACTCAATGACATGAGATGGATTCAAATTATACTTCCAAAGCATCGATACATGAAACACATTATGCACTCTCGATAGCTCCGGAGGCAATGCCAACTTATAGGCAACATCACCAACTTGATCTAAGACTTCAAATGGACCGATGTAGCAAAGACTAAGCTTACCTCGTCGGCCAAATCTCATGATCCCTTTGGATGGTGAAACTTTCAAGAACACATAGTCTCCAACCAAAAATTCAAGTGGTCTCCGTCGAGCATCCGCATAGCATTTTTGTCTACTCTGAGCTATCTTAAGCCTTTGGCAAATCATCTTAACATCCTTAGAGGCTTACTCGACTAGATCTGGAGCCAACAATTTACGTTCGCCCACTTCTTCGCACCCAATCGGAGATCTACACCTTCTTCCATATAGAGCTTCATATGGTGCCATCCCGATACTTGCATGATAGCTATTATTATATGCAAACTCGGCTAATGGCAGATGGTCATCCCAAGAGCCTTTAAAGTCCAAAACACAAGCTCTCAACATATCCTCGAGTGTCTGAATAGTGCGCTCGGACTGTCCAT
This sequence comes from Heritiera fomes, assembly GCA_032173925.1. Classification (NCBI taxonomy): domain Eukaryota; kingdom Viridiplantae; phylum Streptophyta; class Magnoliopsida; order Malvales; family Malvaceae; genus Heritiera; species Heritiera fomes. The sequence goes on along the minus strand of JAPDPM010000001.1, from coordinate 16,280,074 downwards.
CAGTCAGTAGATGAAATGCTGTGCTAAAATTCAGCTTAGATCCCATGGCTTCTTGAAAATGCTCCCAAATGTGAGAGGTAAACCTGGAATCTCTATCATATGTGATGCTCACTGGAACACCGTGTAACCTTACGATGTCTCTTACATACAAGTCTGCCAAAGCATTAAGTGTATCTGTAGACTTCATGGTAGGAAGTGAGCTGACTTAGTTAGCCTATCCACGATCATCCAAATACTATTATGATTCCTCTTGGTCCTGGGCAATCCCATAATGAAATCCATCATAATGTGTTCCCGCTTCCACATAGGTATAGGTAAAGGGTGCAGTAATCCTGCTAGCTTTTGGTGCTCTACCTTAACCTGTTGACATGTGAGACACTTTGCCACAAACTCAGCTATCTCTCTTCATGCCAGTCCACCAATATATCTTGAGAAGATTATGATACATCTTCGTGTTTCCTAGATACAACGTGTATCTAGTGGCATGTGCTTCAGTCAAAATCAACTTTCTTAACTCATCATCATTAGGAACACATACGATTCTTAAACCTTAAAATCCCATCATTACTCATATTGAACTCTGAGGTCATACCTGACTGAATTTGATTCATAGCCTCAATACATTGATCATCTTCCTTTTGAGCAATCCGAATTCTATCCATCAACTCTGGCTCAATCCTCAGACTAGCCATCATTCCAAATTGCTCATTAGGCATAACATTAAGGTTGAGGCTTGCAAACTGCTCAATCAATTCATACTCTTTCACCATCATATAAGCTACCATTCCTTCATGCTTTCGGCTCAGAGCATCCGCCACCACATTAGCTTTTCCCGGATGGTACAAGATCTCACAATCATAATCCTTCAGAAGCTCGAGCCATCTTTTTTGTCTCATGTTCAATTCCCTCTGAGAGAACAAGTATTTCAGACTTTTGTGATCTGTAAAAATCTGAAATCTCTCACCATATAAGTAATACTTCCATATCTTCAGAGCAAACACTACTGTAGCTAACTCCAAATCATGAGTTGGGTGATTCTTCTCATGGTCCTTCAATTGTCTAGAACCATATGCTACTACCTTACCATGCTGCATTAATACACATCCCAAGCCTTGCCCTGAGGCATCACTATACACCGCAAATCCTCCCGAACCATTAGGAATGGTGAGGATAGGTGCCGTCGTCAGCCTGCGTTTCAACTCTTGGAAACTACACTCACAGGCATCACTCCATTCATACTTCACCTCTTTGCGCGTCAAGTGCGTCAAGGGAGCAGCTAACTTTGAAAAACCCTCTACAAATCTTCTGTAGTAGCCAGCTAAACCCAAGAAACTCCTTATCTCTGTCACTGTCTTTGGTCTCTCCCATTGAACCACCGCTTCAATCTTTGATGGATCGACCGAAACTCCATCTTTACTAATTATGTGACCGAGATATGATCTAGCCAAAAATCACACTTACTTAGCTTGGCATACAATCCTCCATCTCTGAGGGTCTCCAAAACTATCCTTAAGTGCTGCTCATGCTCTTCCTGAGACCTCGAGTACACCAAGATGTCATCGATAAAGATAATGACAAACTGGTCTAGGTACTGCTTGAACACCTCATTCATTAGGTTCATGAAAGCTGCGGGTGCATTGGTCAAACCGAACGGCATCACTAGTAACTCATAGTGACCATACCGTGTCCTGAATGCAGTCTTAGGGATATTTTTATCTTGAATCTTCAACTGATGATATCCCGACCTCAAGTCTATCTAGGAAAAGACTTGTGCTCCCTTAAGCTGATTAAACAAGTCATCAATCCTGGGAAGAGGGTATTTATTCTTGATCGTCACCTTATTCAACCATCGGTAGTCGATGCACAACCTCATACTACCGTCTTTCTTCCTGACAAAAAGCACAGGAGCACCCCAAAGGGATACGCTGGGTTGTATGAATCCCTTATCCAATAACTCCTGAAGCTGTTTCTTTAGTTCTTCCAATTCGACTAAGGCCATCCGATAGGGCGATCTCAAAATGGGCACTGTCCTTGGCACCAAATCGATCATAAACTTCACTTCCCTATCCGGAGGAAGTCCTGGAAGATCATCCGGAAATACTTTTGGAAAATCCTTGACTACAAGAATTTCATGGAGTCCGGGACATTTCTGATCTACGTCCTCCCCATAAGCAATAAATCCATCACATAACCATACATATTTTCCATTACTTTCATTTGCAATCAACTCAAAATTTAAACATACTTTCACATTATGCACTTACAAAATTTACAACATAGCTAACAGGTGAAGAGAAGGTTACACTCTTAGCATAACAATCTAACATCACATGATTCTTAGCTAACCAATCCATACCCAAAATAACATCAAATCCATACATATTTAGTAGGATTAGGTCAGCGGTTGATTCTCTTTCTCCTACCCGTAGCTTACAATTTCTATACACTGGTTCCATCATTTGGATTCCTTAAATGGTGTGCTTATTTGCAACAAGTGTCCTAAAGGCTCAGGCTCAACAGGCGCATTCATAGTAATCATGGGTGACACAAATGAATGCGTAGAGATTGGATCAAACAATGTTGTAACACTTATATCAAAGAGGTAAATCTTACCTTTAATCACCTTGGAAGAGGCATCGACAGACTCTTCATCGATGGCAAACACTCATCCTTGAGTCATAGCTTTCTTTCCCTTCTTGGCAGCAGTGGCCTTAGGCTGTGGTTGAGGGGTATTATCAGATTCCTTAGGCACCCTCTGGTTTCTCTTAGGGCAATTCCTAATCATGTGTCCCTGCTCACCACATTTGAAACATGTGCCACTTGCCAACCGGCATGGCTGCGATCCATGAAACTTTTCGCATTGCTCACATCTTTGCATCATACTCTTTGGTGAGCTAGCGATACTTCCAGCTAGATATCGAGATCTCTCATCACTTGTCTTGATCCCGGTAGCTCTAGGAGTTCTTCTATCATCATCATCATAACTCCAAATTCAATATCTTTCCATAGAAACATTTAATTAAATTTGAAATCATCTTCTTATATTTTACTTACCTATCGAAATTCCTTCAGATCGTCTACTTCTTCTAGACGGATATCTATCACTAGAGGCTTTCTCATCCGACTTCTGCTTCATTGGTTCTTTGCCTTTACCCTTAGCTTGAAAATCGGTATGGTGCAATTCATAGTCCTGCTTACACAACTGAGCCTTACGGACCGCCTCTCCATATGTGGTGATATCCATCGGATATAGTTTAGATCTAATAAGGGACTTCAATCCCTCTAAGAACTAGTAGATCTTGTGTCCTTCATCTCTGAGGACCTTTGGATCGAATCGACTCAAGGTAATGAACTTTGATTCATATTGATTTACTATCATCGTACCTTGAGTCAAAGTCAAGAACTCTATCTTCAGCCTATTCCGATCAGTGCGTGGGATGTACTGTTCATTAAAGGCTTCCACAAATCTATCCCACGTAACCTCATCATATTAGGCCTCCAATACTGTCCGAGTGGCCTGCCACTAATGCTCGGCATCATCTATTAACAGATAAGCAGCTAGGCCTACCTTCTCCCTTTTGGAGCAGGTCATATACTCAAAAGACTTTATGACCGCCTTCATCTAATTCTCTACGGCCAATAGATCTCTTTCACCCTTGAACTTAGGCGGATCCAATTTCTTAAACTCCTTAATCAAGGTCACATTGCAGTATGCCTTAAGATCCCGCCTTTCAGTAGCTGGGACTGGTGGGAGTAACTTTGTCTGAGTAAAAGGAACAACAGGGGTAGCTGTTGGGGTACTTATGGCCACATTCAAAAAGCTCGACATGAACTGTGTGAACATAGTGGCCATATTCTCCATATGCTTCTCGATTTTCGCTAGCCTAGTATTCGGGCTATGCGGTGGAGATGGATGAGGAGACTGAGCTGGGTGCTGTTCTTCACGACCCCGTCCTTTTCCTCTACTAGTACCTCTTCTACGTGAGCTCATTCTGTCAATATAATCACAATTGAACTCTTTAGTATAACTATAAATAGTTATACTATGCATTTGTATTCAGACATGTACAGTACATTGGGGATATAAACTATTTTTAGCTTCTTGACACTGACAAATACCAATCGAATCGCTCTGATACCAATCTGTGACGTTTCTGTCACTACATCTTACCAACTAACTTTTTCCTTATTTCTTGTTATCTTATACGACTTGATTCAATTTGATTTATCAATGTCATTCATTCTTTTCCCCCTTAAGCTTAATATCTAACAGCTCAATATCTAACAGCTCAATATGGATAATTCATTTCTAATAAAAACAGACTAATGATACATGTATATATATATATCATTCGTTTCCACAGGATCTTACACATCATTCCTCACTTATATCCTCGACATCTGATATACATAAATGCTAGCATGTACTGTACTGTAGCTAAATTACAATTTACTTTACATAATGCGTAAGTATACCTTCTATATTAACTGGGAAGCGTCTTTCGAAGGTACACTTCAAAGATCCACTTGTAAGCTCTGCTATCTAGAGCAAGGGATCACTTCTGATAGTCTGTAGGAAAAATAGTCGTAAAAGGGTGAATTTACGCTCAGTAAGAAAAATATGTAAAAGAGCGTACTATGCCTCTATATGCATTTTTGCTGCTTGGCTCTATAATGTCATGTAAATCATTATAAAGCATGCTTCATGTACTTCTTTCAAACATCATTTGTAAACATGCATACTTCTTTCAAATGGTATCGGCAAGCATATTTTTACATGCTTTTCTAAGACATACTTCATATACCTCTTCAAAACATCATACTTCATAACTTACTTTAAGACATACATCATATTCTTTAAAACATACATCTTATACTTCTTCAAACATATATCTTATACTTTAAATTGAATGGAGATTACGTACAATTATGCAAGTAGTGGCATCATCATATAAATCATTTATATCCATTTATATGATTTCAATCATATAAATCATTTATACCCATTAATATGATTGTAGTCCTGCATTAAAACAGTGTTGCACCATGTAATGGTCAGGGATTCTCTCCTGCCTTTAGTAATCCACAATGAACACTAGTCAGGTGTCATCTATGGTATTGAGGATCGGACTAGGGTTCCTCGCTCAACATAAATAATACTGAGGACTTGATCAGAGTCTCTCAGCTAAATACAAGGATGCATGATCATAATGTAGTTCATAGTCTCAAAACGTTTATTATATACTTCTTCAGAAACCACTTTTATGTTTAAACCAAATAGGCTTTAAAAGCTCTTTTCATACAAGACAGTTGACTGGCCTCATAGGGCAATCCGCTGTTGCTTCATAACTTCATTTATCAAAATTAATTTCATTTAAAATTTCGATATTTTTCATTTTTGAAAACACATGGGGCAGTCGACCGGTCCATATGACAGTCAACTGGTTTTCAAACAGAATGCTTCTTAAGAAATAACAGTCGACTGGTATATAGCAATCGACTGTTTTTAAAACAGAATGTTTCTGGAAACATAGTAATTGACTGGTCTTATAGGCAGTCGGCTGGTTTTGAAACAGAATGCATTTTAGCAAATAACAGTCGACTGTCCCATATAGCAGTCGACTGGTTTGAAACAGAATGTTTCTGGGTAAATAGCAGTCGACTGGTTTGTCTCGATTTTCAAAAAACGACATTTTGGTTGTCTCTAGGCAGTCGGCTGCTACTTAAGGCAATTGGCTGCTCCTAGCCTAATTGGCACTAGGAGTAAGGTCCGAAAATGTAACTTTTCCTGTATAAAATCAACGGTTGCTTCTCTCCAAACCACATAAAAACATATTAAAATATGCGGACATAGCCGCCTTACGTCCGTTACATAAATTCCTTATCTCGATTATTTCGAGAACATGAAATCGCTTGGTTACCAACCCTAGCTTTTAACTTCTTCAAAGCTGTAACATCATATCAAATTAAACCTTTAAACAATCATCATACACATATCATACCAACTTAGAACAACTCCAAATCATAAACAAAATTGTAAGAATCATCTTCTTCTCTTACCTTTGCTAGTGACCAAAATCTCAAACTTTGAGATCTCCTCAAATACTTGGATTCCATCTACCAAACTTCGGATATAACCTAGTCTAACCACAAGGATTGATTTTCGTTTAACAAACTTAACGAATCGATGAGAGAATGAGGTGGTTTGTCAAGAAAATTGGGAATGGAAACTCGAAAGCTTGGAGAAAATGATGGAGAGGGCTGGAAGAGTTGCTGCCGTGGGGTGATGGAGGGAAGAGATGATGACTCATGCTACATGCATTAAATGCATGCTTTATCCTCCATCATCTCAGCCATTAATCATTTAATTGACTATTTGACCATCCATAATTGTATCTCCTCTCTTCCATATGACTCATGTATTTAATTACCAATCAAAATTCTGATTTTAGTTTCTTTTCTCATACTCAAATATTTTCCTGATATCACATAAATTCTTTGATAATTTTACTTTCAATTCTCTTTATTCTTCTCATGTTCCATACATCATTCATACATCATTCATACATTATTTACACATCAAACTTCATATTTATTTAATCATTTCAGATTATAATACTTTACAAACATGAAGGAATTACATGAAAATTGGAGATTTCACAAAAGTTTAGCAAACTGCATAAATAATCCACACTGTACTTACTGGGATTCCTGTACTTTCCTATGTAAATGTGCCAGGCAGGCATGTCAGCTAAATAATAATGCTTTCAATACATGTTAGCTAAATAATAATTCTTCCTATCTTCATTGATACATTAAATTTTTACCATATAATCTAATTTCTAAGTCAACTATTATTCCTACTTCTTAGTAGATTAATTGATGAAGTCTAGAAAAATACAGAAAGTTTTACAGAGTCATACAACATCATAGGGAACAAGGACAGTATTAAAAGCTAAATTGACATTTGAACTGCAGCTACATATAATCTAATTCTAAGTTGAAAATCAAGACCTTATCTCTTCCTTGGTGAAATATGGGCCCTTAATGGAGTCTTCATCACTACAGTGAACTCGTCCTTCTCCTCCAAGCTGATCTCATCTCCATCCATAGCCTTCCATTCAAATTTCCAAATCAAATTTGCCAGAAAATATTCCAAATGAAGAAGAGCTAAGCCAAGTCTAAGACAAATTCTTCTCCCAACTCCAGAAGGCATCATCTTAATCTCCCTACTCCCTGTAATATCGAACACTTCCTCACTCAAGAACCTCTCCGGCTTAAATGCCATCTGATCCACCCACACCTTTGGATCCCACCCCATCTCTACCACCATGAAATTGATAGTTCTATTCTTCGGGACCAAAAATTCTCCCAGGACAATGTCTTCTGTCACACAATGAGGCACCAGAAAGTGCCCTGGTGGGTGCCTTCTAAGCCCTTCCAAAATCACTGCTTTCAAATAAGGCATGTTTTGCAGATCATCTTCTTTGATTTCTTCCACTCCATCTCCCACAACCCCTTTAATTTCAAGCAATAATTTATCTTGAATATGAGGGTATTTCACCAGATTTGCCAAAACCCATTGCAAAGCGGTGGAGGTAGTATTAGTGCTAGCATTAAGAAACTCAGTGACCAAACTAACAATTTCTCCTTCATCAAGCTTCCTTTTCTCCTTTGGCAATTCCAAACCCAACAAAGTATCCACATATCCCAAAACATAGCCATCGCTTTCCTTCTTGTTCAATTTCTCCTCTTTAGCTTTCTTTTTTGCTCTTATCAGAGGAATCAACAAATCTCCCCGATCCTTGCGTAGCTGAAAAAACTGCTCCCATCGCTTACGAAGCAAAACCTTGGTTACTTTAGGCCAAAAGTTAAAGTATATTGAAACTACCAAAACTTAACAGCCCACGTCTCAAAACAGCCTTAATCTCTTTGATGTGGTCTTGACTAAGCTTGTCACCAAAACACATCAAAACCAGTAAACAAAGCATAGCATACTGAAAATGAGCCAAAACACGAACTGGTTCTCCAGTTTTAGCCTTTGATTGTAAACTATCAAAAAGAATTTCCAAAACCCATTTACGCGCATCAGAATATGACTTTATATATGAAGGATGGGGTATTTCTGACGTCAGGTTCCGACGCAAGAGCCGCCAAGTCGGGCCATAAGGAGCGGAGTTGATGTTTTGTTGGTTGCTACTCATGATCTTATTAGTAGGAAGAGCTTTGGGGCGGTTTGAAAATAGTGAACCGCTTTGGACTAAAGCCTGGTGAGCAAGTGAATGATCGAAAACAAAGATAGCGGGACTAAGACCAATGTGGAGAGTGACCATGGGACCAAACTTGAGGCGGAGCTTGCGGAGGATTGCTTCGATTTGTAACCGGGATTTGCGCAGCAATAAGATGTTGCCGATAACAAGGAAAGTGGGAGGGGCTGGAGGGAGAGTGTGGGGAAGCTTTATGGAAGGGGAGAAGAGACTGAAGAAGGCTTTGAGAAGAAGAGAAATGGAGATTGTTAGAAGAATGAGGAACCAGGTTTCCATTGTTTTGGGTGAATTAGAAACTTGAGATTTCAGGTTTCCAGACTGGGTCTTCTTTTATGGTGTGCATCCAAATTGCCGAAAGATTTTTGCGCCAAGAATTAATTCTTCCATTGAATAAGTTAATTTTTTTTAAGATAAGAATAGTCCCAAGTTTGATTTTTATCATAAAAAAGATATAAAGAAGTAAGGAGAATTCGAATTTTAAATTTAATTTTTTAAAAGATAAATAACAATTATTTAGCCCAATCTATTGTTTGGTTTTATTTCTATTTATGTGAATTACTCTTTTATTGTATTTTCATTGTTTTAGCATTGTTGGCCAAAGCCAAAAAAATCTTATTAGCATCTACCCAAATCTTGATTTGATTCAAACAAAATCAAGAGTCATGTTTGAGCATACATTAAACATGTGTCATTAATACGTTATTTACAATAATAATAATAATAATAATAATAATAATAATAATAATAATGATAATAATATGTAGATTAATAATTTTATTAATTTTATCTTAATCATTATTAGTTTTAGATTTGTTTTGCATATTCTTAAAAATAATATTATATATAATGAAAATTTTATAACTATTCTTCAATTAAACTACAAAAATCTGAAATAATGTATGGAAACAACTAATTTTGATTTATCTTATTATAAAAAAAAAGAAAAATTTTTCGAAACAAAAATTTACTATTAGATATCCATCCTAAAACCAATTAACAATAGAAGGAGAGATACAACTTGAACATAAAGTTTCATGAAATTTAGTATTTAATAGATGTGGGATGATACCACTTTAACATTTACAACATTGCTTCTAGTGCTTTACATCGAAATTTTTTGTATTTTTTATTTTAGTTTATATTTTAAATTTGTATCGTTATGTAAAACGGTACATATATTGATACAAAATTTATACTTCTTCAAATATAGAAAAAGACACTTGACTAGATCACTTCCAAATTTTAATTATTATCATAATCTCACTCCAAATAATTTTTTTTAGTAATGTCCTTTCTTTGTACAAACTAAATGTTTGACACCTGTTGATGCCAAAAAGTGTTGGGCTATTCAATAGTGGACAAGCTTTTTTCTTCTTAGATCAATATGCAAATAAAGCAACATTGGAGTTAATTTCTGATAGGACAAAGTCTACCCGTGTTGGGTCAGGCCCAATAGCGTTAGAGATCACCACGTGGTAAAGATTGACTGGTCCACGTGGCCTTCGGCGACAGAGGCAAAATGCATCATCACACTTGTCGCTGGGCGACAAACTCATTGGTCTATCGCCTATAATCGTAACGCGACACATGGCATGCCTGGCACCTATCGCCGGGCGACAGACTCTCAGTCTGTCGCACATGGCACGCATGACACCTATCGCTGGGCGACAAACTCCCAGTCTGTCGCATATAGTCATAAGGCGACACGTGGCGCTTGACTCCGGCTCCTGCTAGCGACAGACCCCTGATGCCACAACGCGCCACGTGGTATGAATCTCTCGCCGACGACAGGCTCCAACTGCTCCCGATTTTCGAGGAACTTATGTTATATTGGGACACAAACTCCAAGCAAGATGATGGATTTATCCTCAAGCCATTAACCTAAAATATTAGCCTATAAATAGGCCCTCAGGTACAATTTTATTCTGCAATTTTTTGACTACTAGCTTTTACGTTTCCCAATATTGAAGAACTTTCTGCTGACTTAAGCATCGGAGTGTCTACGCAGAGAACCACGCCTGCGCCTCTCTGACTTTTCTTGTTTTACAGAAGCTTCTTGGAGACACGTGGAGACTAAGTACGAACATCGATATCAGCATATCTTTATTGTTGTTTTGTGCAGCAACAATTGGCGCCGTCTGTGGGAAACGTATAAAAAGCCAATCAAGATTTTCTAAAATGGTGAGAATAAGATCGACAAACGTAAGGACCAGAAGTGAGGAAAACTCTGTGAGCTCCCCTGAACAGCAGTTTCGCCAGACGAGCCAGGTGAACAGGGAGGAAGAAAGAATTACTGTGTCAGCGGCAGAATTCGAAGCTTTGAAGCGACAGAGTGAAGAAACTACTTAGGCGCTACGAGCCATGGTGGATCTGTTCCAAGGAGTTCTCCCGACATTGGATCTGCCGCCTGCTGTGCACAATTTGGTAGGAGGAACAAATAGAGGTGTCCTGCTGCAAGTGTTTGGGCGACTGTAGGACACGATAGCGGCAGACACCTATCATCGGTGAGAAGTTCCCCCTGTGGAAGAGCATGACATTCATCAGGGCGCGACAGGACAGGGGAGCGGGAGGCCTGTCGCAGGTAACCAGCGAGAGACTGAGGAAGCAGCAGGCCTAGACCCTGCGACAGGGGTCATGTGACAAGTGTCTGGTGTCAAGCGATAGGTATCTGGTGTCGGGCGACAGGTGTCTGGTGTCGGGCGACAGGGTGTCGACCGAGCGGCAGGGTCTTCCGCCCACCACCATGACTTGTCAAAATTTGATGGTACCAACGTAGAACGAGGTATCGGAGGTGCTGGAAATAACGGTGATGACAACCAAAGCACTTGGGGAGCCGAATCGGAATTTGACCCCACTTGGTGTACGCAAATGGCACAAACAAATGCACCTCAAGGAAGGGGTAAGGAAATAGTTGTCGAAGACCTACCTGATTCGTCTCATGCCCGAAATCAGCTCGCTCCCCTCGTGTACATGAAGAAGATGATAGAACGGGTACTGGAAGAGAAAAAGTTAGTGTCTGCAGAAGAGAGCCAGAGGAGAAGAGTACCGTTCTGCACGACCATCATGCAAAAACCTCTGCCCTCAAAGTTCAGGATGCCGCAGATGGCCGCATACACCGGAAAAATGGACCCCTACGACCATATACAAAACTATGAGGCCCTAATGTTGCTACATGGACGGGAAGACGAGATAATGTGTAGGGCCTTTTCCTTAACTTTATCCGGTTACGCGATGAAATGGTTCAATAACCTACCTGAAGGGTCCATTGTCTCTTTTGACCAGCTGCGAAGTGAGTTTCTCAAAGCATTTGCGGTGAATAGTCAAAGAAGAAAGGAACCGACCTATTTGCTCACTATCAAACAGGGGGCTAAGGAGTCATTGATGAGTTATGTGGATCGGTTTAGAGACGCTACTTTAGAGGTGCGAGACCTGCAAGTTGGTATAGCCGTGGCAGCCATGTTACACGGGACAAAGTCTGAGAAATTGCAAGAATCCCTGTCGCTAGAACAACCAACTACCATCTCAGACTTGCTTTTCCGGGCACATAAGTACGTAACCCAGGAGGAAGTAATGAAAATGGTGGTGATGGGAGAATCCAAGGATGGAGGAAACGAGGGAGAGAGGTCACTGAAGCATTGTCTAGCCAACTGAAAAAGTTTGAGAAAGCTCCCACACTAAAACACAATTCCTATACCCCACTAACTAAATCTCGGGCCTCAGTGTTAGCAGCTATTGAAGGATCAGGGCTTATACAGACTTCAAAGAAGACGTTAGGGAATTTGGGCCGTGATTTAAAATCATACTGTGATTACCACTCAACGCATGGGCACACGACCGAGAAGTGTAGGGAGTTGATGAATCAGCTAGAAAAGCTAGCGCGAGAAGGAAAAATAAACTGTTTCGTTTGGAGAGGTGACAGAAACAACTTTCCTGCGCGAAACAGAGGAAACCAATTTAGAGACAGAAGAGGTGAAAACAGGGGACCTGTGAGACGAGATGAAGGTGACAGGAGAGATAATAACAGAAGAACGGAAGGAAGGAATCGAGAGGAAGATAATGAATCGACAGGGCCAGCTACTAACGTAATATCCGAAGGTGAATCATTAGCTGGTACTTCTTCCTCATCTCGAAAATCTTACGCTAGACAGGCCCACCAAGTCAACTCAGTAATAGAGGAAAAGCAGGATGATGAGCCCATTACTTTTACACCAGCCGATAGAGGAGATGTAGTAGTTCCTCATGATGACCCAATGGTAATCACAGCCATGGTAGCAAAGCACCCAGTGAGTCGAATCTTGGTCGACAATGGGAGTTCGGTGAACTTAATCTACTGGAATTGCTTCGAAAGGATGAATATCACGGAGGACAGATTAAAGCCAGTACCTACACCCTTATATGGTTTTTCTGGAGAGAAGGTAAAGGTAGCAGGCGCCATTCAGCTACCTGTTACATTAGGGAAGAGCCCAAAAGATGTCATCCGACAAGCGTTGTTTATGGTGGTGAGATCAGCGTCTGTGGCTTACAATATAATCTTCGGACGGCCATTGTTAAATGACATGAGAGCAGTGGTGCATCCATGCTATTTGTTAATGAAGTTTCCAACTCCTCACGATGTCGGACAAGTGAGGGGAGATCAAAGGAAAGCCAGGACGTGTAATATCGCATCTACCATATGTAAGGGGACTCAGAGGAAAGAAACCCTTACAATTGAAGAAAAGCCTAAGCCAAAACCTGATGAGGAGATGGAGGCAATTCGGTTGGATGAAAAAGATGGAGAAAGAATAGTGTATATAGGGAGCCAGCTTCCTAAAGAAGTGAAGGGAGAAATAATCCAATGCCTAAAAGAGAATAGTGATGTGTTCGCATGGACCCCAACTGATATGCCGGGAATTAATCCTGAAGTTGTTTGTCATCGGTTGAACGTAGTCTGGGGGGCAAGGCCTATAAAGCAAAAGAAGAGGAATTTTGCTCTAGATAGGCAATAGGCAATAAACGAAGAAATTTTGAAGTTGTTATTGGCGAAATTCATTAGAGAAGTTAATTATCCAGAGTGGTTGGCTAACGTTGTGATGGTGAAGAAAGCCAACGAAAAATGGAGAATGTGTGTGGACTTCACGGATCTGAACAAAGCTTGCCCTAAAGATTCATATCCACTACCCCGAATAGACAAGTTAGTAGATGAAACTTGTGGGTATGAATTGCTTAGTTTCTTGGATGCTTTTTCGGGGTACCACCAAATCATGATGCATCCAGATGATGAGGAATTGCTTAGTTTCTTGGATGCTTTTTCGGGGTACCACCAAATCATGATGCATCCAGATGATGAGGAAAAGACTTCGTTCATTACCGATAGTGGAACATATTGCTATCGAGTAATGCCATTTGGTTTCAAAAACGCGGGGGCTACCTACCAGCGCATGGTAAATAAGGTGTTCCGAGACTTGTTAGGCAACACCATGGAAGCTTATGTTGATGATATGATCATCAAAAGCCAACAGAGAGAATCACATGCTAAGAAAATGACTAAGGTATTTAATATGCTGCGACAATACAAGATGAAGTTGAATCCCAATAAATGCTCATTTGGGGTGAGATCCGAAAAATTCTTGCGATTCATGATTACTAATCGAGGGATAGAGGCTAATCCCGAGAAAGTTCAAGCTATCTTGGACATAAGGCCATCCAATACTGTAAGAGAAGTTCAAAGGCTGACAGGGAGAATAGCAGCCTTGAGTCGTTTCTTGTCCAAATCAGCTGAAAGAAGTCTACCATTTTTCAAAGCAATAAAGGCAGGAAAGAACTTCAAATGAACGGAAGAGTGCAACGACGCCTTTGAAAGGTTGAAAGACTACTTGAAGGAGTTGCCTCTATTATCTCAACCTCAGCCCGGAGACCACCTGCTCATGTACCTCGGTGTAGGAGAGAAAGCTGTAAGTGCAGTCCTACTAAGGAAAGAAGGGGACAGGGATTGCCCGATCTATTATGTAAGCAAAGTTCTGCTAGATGCCGAAGGCAAGGTACCCCTTAGTTGAAAGGATAGCTTTATCCCTAGTGATGCCAACTCGAAAGTTTCGGCCTTACTTCCAAGCTCACTCGGTGACTATATTAACGAATCAGCCCTTGAGGCAAATATTGCAGAAACCAGAACACTTCGTGCGCCTAATTAAATGGGCTATCGAATTGAGTGAATATGACATTCACTTTCAGCCTCGCCAAGCAATAAAAGGACAGGCATTGGCAGATTTCATTGTAGAATGCATTGGCCGATAGGTCCAAGAGGAAACAGAGTTAGTCTGGTGGAAATTATTTGTTGATGGAGCTCGTAACATGGACGGCAGTGGAGCCGGAATTGTGCTAATATCACCTGAAGGGAAAACCTATGAGTATTCCCTACATTTCGATTTCCCAAGTTCGAACAATACAGCCGAGTACGAAGCCTTGATAACTGGGATGAAACTTGCTGGGAAACTAAGAGTCAACAACTTAGTGGCACATAGCGATTCACAATTCGTAGTAAACCAGTTCTCGGGTGAGTATGAAGTACGAGAACCCGCCTTAGTCCCTTATCTACAGAAGGTACAATTGTTGGCACAGTCGTTTAAACACTTCCAGCTGACTCAGATAAATCGGACAGAAAACAACCATGCAAATGCTCTTTCAAAATTGGCTTCTTCTAGAGGGGTCAAAGGGGGTATCGTCAAAGTGGAATCCTTTGCTAAGCCAAGTATCGAAGAAGAAGATGTCTGCGATATCGAGATTGGTGATGATTGGAGAGTCCCGATCAAAGACTATATATTGGGGAACACACTCTCAGCTAACAGTGACGAGGCTCGAAGGTTGAAATTAAAAAGTGCCAGGTTTACCGTGGTAAATGGAGAACTCTATAAGTGAAGCTTCACAATGCCCTTGCTGAAATGCCTAGGGCCCCAACAGGCTGAGTACACCTTAGCTGAAGTTCATGAGGGAATATGCGGTGAGCACTTAAGGGCTCGTGCCTTGGCCTCAAAAATACTGCGCGCAGGGTTTTATTGGCCTACACTGAGGAAGGATGCCACAGACAAAGTGAGAAAATGCGAAAAGTGTCAGAAATTCGCTCCAATAACAACCGCGCCTGTTTCGGCCCTCCAGAACACTCTACAACCAACTTCATTCGCACAGTGGGGACTAGATATCCTGGGACCTTTTCCACTAGGCTCAGGACAACGAAAATACTTACTTGTGGCCATAGATTACTTCACGAAGTGGATAGAGGCCGAACCTTTGGCTATAATTTCTGAGAAGAAGGTGGAAGCAATGGTGTGGAAGGACATAATTTGCCGATTTGGGCTCCCCCGTATAATAAATGCAGACCATGGGAAGCAGTTCGATTGTGATGCTTTCCGGGATTTCTACAAAGGCCTAAACATTCTCCTAAGAATATCTTCTGTGCCTTACCCGCAGGCTAATGGGCAAGCAGAGGTGAGTAATCGAACTATACTACATGGGTTAAAGACAAGACTGGACAAAGCAAAGGGAGCATGGGTAGACGAGCTCCCAAGTGTCTTATGGGCCTACAGAACTACAAGCAAGGTATCGACAGGGGAAACACCGTTCAATTTAGTGTATGGGACTGAAGCTTTCATCCCAGTAGAAGTTGGAGCTGAGTCACCCCAGTTGGTCCCCTACATCGAGGAGCTCAATTCTCAAGGACTAAGGGAGAATCTAGACCTGATTGATGAGCTGAGAGACAAAGCAAAAATGAGATTGGCTGCCTACCAACAGAGGGTAGCCACTTATTACAATACACGTGTGAAGAACAGAGAATTGCAAGAAGGAGACCTAGTATTGAGAAAGTCGGTAATTATAAACGCCCACAAAGAAGATGGTAAGCTCCGGGCTAATTGGGAAGAACCATACAGGATCAGAAAGATGGTTGGACCTAGCACACGTACCTTGGAAACCTTGCAAGGAAGGAAGATCTCAAAGACTTGGAACGCCAACCATCTTAAGCTGTATTGGCAGTAAACATTGTACCTTTTTCTGATTGTTATTATTCTTGTCTTTACTTTTCCATCTATTGCTCTGTTACTTTATAGATCCTATTCTTTTGCAATCATCTGATTCATGAATAAAGGCCAGCCCATCATTTTTTATATTTTCTAATGCAATGTGTAAGACAGACTATGTGTTACAAGAATCGAAATGAGGCAACAGCTGGCAAACTAAAGTCCCTAAGCGAAAAATGCGCGAGACGAGCAAATAAAAAAGTCCCTAAGCGAAAAATGCGCGAGACGGGCAAATCCAAAAAGTCCATAAGCACATAAAGGTGCACGACGGGCAAAAACAAGTCCTTAAACCAAAAAGCGCGAGAAAGGCACAACGCTCGAGAAAAGTTTATCTTTACACAGGTATAAAAACACTGTCTCAAGGTAGAACTTGGGGAGCAACATGGTAAAGGTACGCTTTCGCCATAAAAAAATATATATTTTATCTTTCTAATATCGTTTCAGAACTTTGCGCTATAACAGTAATACAAGGTATTCTACTAAATTCGCATAAGCAAACGAAAGGGGTACAAAATGAAACGGTACTTTTCATTAAAAATGTATTTGTACATTAACGGTACTTTTCATTAAAAATGTATCTGTACATTGGAGCTAACAAAAAAAAAGTCCTAAACTCTAATGATCGAATCAGCCGACTGAGAAGGTACTACATCAGCACTAGCATCGTTAGAAGCTTGAGGCTCAGGAACTGGAGGAGTCGAAGAATCGGGATCCTGAGGAGCCGAAGAAGCCATCCTGGAAGCAGGAACGTCACCTGAAGGGCCAACCACAGCCGCAGAGTCAGGCACGGGGTCAACGGCAGCAGAATCAGAAATTTGGAACTCGTCGCCGTCTAACCCCAATAGTGCCTCGATGGACTCAGGCTGATCGCCTGCCTCGATAACCTCTATAACATCACGCGCTGCAGGAGGCTTAGATCGATCAAGTGCCTCAGAGGGCTCAGGATGATGTTGTGGCTATCGAGGGGGCCACGGACCCTCACGATTATCCAGTTCATCAGCAGCTCCCTCCGCTAAATAGGCCTCCGGAGTTTGCGAGTCGGGCTCGTACTTAGTCCAAGAAGGAGCATCGTAGTACTTGGCGTCCTCAGTAGAAAGTAATTCAGGGAAGGCCTCGCTAGGTCGATGCTTCTCCAGCCAAGAACGAGCCAAGTAGAAACCGTATTTAATGAATCTCGTCGCAAACTCCGTTTTCTTGTCAAAACAATGCTGGGACAAGCGGTATTCATGAACTGCCTTGATTCGAACCTCTCTTTGACGATCCAGTACGTTGTGCAGCTCCTCAATGGCCTCATCCTGCTGCCTCTCCATAGCTCTCCGATCATTTTTGGCCTTATCGTAAGCTTCTCGATATCCTTGAAGAACAGCCACCTTCGCCTGCTCTTCTCGGAGCCTTTGCTCGAGATCAGCATTCTTTTTACTCAACTCCATCCTTTTGGGATAGGGCCGAAGCTGGATGACCTCGTTTGTGAGCTCCATTCTCTGTTCTCGAAGCTCGCGAATCTCCTTATCGGCTTGCTCCATGAGGGCCCTATGTCGAGCATTGACTGCCGTAATTTGTTGAGCCGTCTAACAAGCCAAAAAACAAACGTAACTAAAAAAAAAAACTTGACGAAAGAACTCAAAAAGGAAGAATCTAATTACCGAACAAGCACAAAGCTCTCACCTTTATAGCGAAGTAGTCGGAATTATCCTCCGCTTCTGTCAGGTTTGTGAAAAGGCCTGCCTTGTCGCGAGGGAGGATGGTGCTCCAAGCCAGACGAGACGCTATCCCGGCATCCTCGATGCTATCGTTATCATTCACTCCGGGATAGGTCTAGAAGTCTTATCCACCTACAACGACCCCACTATCAACTGGATAGCGCCTTAAAGTCAGATCAGCTACCTTAGGCAAAATCGATCTTGTAGGCATCATGGCTTCAATAATCAGTCTCTTCCTATATTTGTGCCGAGGCTGGCGAGGGGCAGACCTATCCTCAGCGACTCGAGAACCACCTTCTTGACGGGCTGAATCGCTCCTTTGGGACTCAGAGCTCTCACAACCTTCCGAACTGCAATCAGAAACAAGAGGCCTCTTCCGCTTATTCCTTCCGGCCTCTTGTGTAGGACGGCTGGATTCACCAGTAGAAGGTAGAGGAGGAGTAGGAGCACGAGCCGGTTCAGATGGGGCCCTAGCTTGCGACTGAGGAGGGGGAACCGCTCGTGCAGCAGCACTGGCATCCCTCTTACGCATTAGATCTCAGAAGTTCATGCCTACACAATGTAAACAGACAGGATTAGCCGACCAAATAAAACACCTCGCATATGCGTACAAGAAGTAAAAAAAGGATTGAAAACCTAAAAAACCACCAAAGTCCTCTAGATTATCCAAATTGGAATCCAATGAAAAATCGACAAAAGGACTCCCAAAGGCACCAGCCTGAGCCCACTCAGGGTTCTCCTTTATTTGGTCACTAGTACTCGCAACCTCAAGGGTCTCGTCCTCCGATTCTGAAGAGGATTCATCTACGAGGCGGCCGACGGGGGTGGACACTTCGACTACGGGTACCGGGGATGGCTGACTAGGACTAGCATCGGATACGCGTGGAGTCGTAGGGAGGTCAGATGGAACAGCAGAAGCCCCAAGAACAGCTCTGCTTACCCCCCAACCGGCTGCGGCAATGTTCTCCGGGGTTAAAAGGGAAAATAAATTACGCTCCCTAGTAGAACAGATTCGCCGAATAGGCTCACCAAATTGGTCTCTTAAAATTTCTGTTTTGAATCTTTCCGCGCGCTGTGAGTGGTCGGAGGTATCACGATTTCATCTAGAGCAAATCCGCTGGTCGCTTGGAATCTCAACAACTACCCACTCACTCTCAAAGCCACGCAGTTTATTGGGGAGATCCGAGAAGATTTTATTATTAGGAAACTTGTCAACCGTTAATCGTTGAAGAGAAAACGTTATTAACCCTTTCAGCTTGGGGACTTTGAAAAAGGCACTTAAGAGAGGAACTGTTGGAATAATACCCAGATTATGACATACTATGGAGAACGCTACCAGTTGAGCCCATGCATGGGGATGGAGTTGACACAAGATGATGTCCTTATATCTAAGAAAGGCTTTGCCAAACTCCGGAAGAGGGAAGCGAAAACTGAAAGACAAAGAAGCCTTATGAACGGCCACACCGTTTTTAACCAAGTCGGGCATAACCTCCCCTTGCACTGGAAGTCTATAGCTATAACCCGAGAGAGGAGGGAAACGAGTCCTAATATCCTCTAAGTCGGCATTTTTCAAAGAACACACTAGACCACCCGTTTTAAGCGTCTTACCCGGGCGTAGCAAAGATATGGCAAAAAGGTAAAAACTACTCGGCGACAGACTAGACAAGCGATAGACCCTATAGGCGATAAACCCTTTGGGCGACAGACCTACTGTGTAGACACTCGCAAGAGACCTAAAAACCCAAAGCGGAAGACCAAGACACCTGCGAGAGACCTAAACCCAATACGATAGATGAATAAATAAAGCGACAGATGTATACTTACTGTCGATGAGATAAGCAAAAGACTCCTAGTGTGAGAGTGAAAGACTCTTTTGGCGAGAGAGCTGAAAAATGAGCGACAGACGGCTGCTCAGAGGTTTCTCGTACGTTCTCTCCTTGGGTCTCAGTAGTTTATATAGCCGTAACAAGGAATGCCAAACATCGCGCTTGATCACGTCTGTCGCAGAGCGAAATTTCTCACCTGCAAAAAATACCAAAAGAAATCACGAAAAAAAAAAGATCCATTCACAGTGGACTAAGGCCCAAAAACACATATTTATACTCTCTTGGTTGGAGAAATCCAACAAGAGAGTGGGGAGCAATTGATAGGACAAAGTCTACCCGTGTTGACCAGGCCCAATAGCGTCAGAGATCACCACGTGGCAAAGATTGATTGGTCCACGTGGCCTTCCGCGACAGAGGCAAAATGCATCATCACACTTGTCGCTGGGCGACAGACTCATTGGTCTATCGCCTGCAATCGTAACGCGACACATGGCACGCATGGCACCTATCGCTGAGCGACAGACTCTCATTCTGTCGCACATGGCACGCATGACACCTATCGCCGGGCGACAGACTCCCAGTCTGTCGCATACAGTCATAAGGCGACACGTGACGCTTGACTCCGGCTCCTGTTAGCGACAGACCCCTGACGCCACAACGCGCCACATGGTATGAATCTCTCGCCGGCGACAGGCTCCGACTGCTCCCGGTTTTCGAGGAACTTGTGTTATATTGGGACACAAACTCCAAGCAAGATGATGGATTTATCCTCAAGCCATTAACCTAAAATATTGGCCTATAAATAGGCCCCCAGGTACAATTTTATTCTTCAATTTTTTGACTACTGGCTTTTACATTTCCCAATATTGAAGAACTTTCAGCTGATTTAAGCATCGGAGTGTCTACGCAGGGAACCACCCTTGCGCCTCTCTGACTTTTCTTGTTTTACAGAAACTTCTTGGAGACACGTGGAGACTAAGTACGAACATCGACGTTAGCATATCTTTATTATTGTTTTTTGTAGCAACAATTTCAATAAAAGTTTCTTATGCTTAACTCGATAAATGTGCTAATAAGTGTTTGAAAGGATAAAGTGTGGGAAAATATTCAAACGTTTCTGATGTTTGATCTCTCCTTTTATAGGCTTCTCTGTGATGGGAGTCAATAACTCCTGAATACCCGAAACTGGGCAGTCCTGCCCATTTATGCTTGGGAGTGGACAATCGTGCTCTTTTATTTTCGAGAGTGGGCAGTTACGCCCCATTGAGTTCGGAAGTGGGTAGTTATGCACATATACCCGCATCTTCACGCATCACTAGGGCTCAGAGTAAGTCATTAGGTACCCAAACTTGAGGGCTAGGTGAGTTAGTGTCATTTAACTGTTGGGCTAAGTGGGTTTGGCCGATTTACAAGTAAATGGAGGCCTCTAAATGTTAGTCGTAACAATGCCAGTGTTGTCATTGCGAGTGTAGTGAAAACTGTTATTATGCAAATTACAAAATTAGAGCATAATTTATGAACATAACTTGAGATCAAGGAAAAAAAATCTCGACAACAAAGAAATTAAAAATAAAAATAAAAAGAAAAACAATCTATTAAATAACCTGAGGAAATTACTCAATAGGAAATGGCAAATTAAGTTGCGATTAAAATTAATTTTTATTATTTTCTAGGATACATTTTCTATTAAAGAAACATTTTTATTTTATTTAACTTTTTTTGGGAAACATTTTTTAATTTTTTTTAAGAAACATATTTAATTTTATTTTTATCCTTTTTTATTTTTTAGGATATGCTTTTTTTTATAAAAGAAAACATTTTTATTTTTTAAAAAAGTAGAATTTTTTTAAATTAACATTTTTTAAACATATTTTGTTTTTAAAGGAACATTTTTATTTTAAAGAACTTTTTATTTTAAAGAACCTTCTTTATTTTCAACATTTTTCAATCTTTACAATTATTTATAATTTAATATTTAATCTTTTATTCATTCAAAGAATAAACTCAATTTGGAATTAATATTAAAATATTTGAAAATAATTAAATCAAAGAAAAATATAAAAACTAAATAAGTTTAACAGAATAAACTAATTGGTATATACATAAAATAAATAAATAAATAAATAAAAATTCAAACTTATAAGGTAAAAACCGATCCAATTTGGAATTAATCGAGTTTGGTCAATCGAGTCAGGTCCAACTAGCACTTTTCTCTTTTTTCTTTTTCCTTCTTCTATTTTCTTTCTTTCTTTTTCTTTTCCTACTTCATTTTTCTCCTAGCGACTACCTTTTTTGTAATTTTTTTTTCTTGGCTCCTAATTTTTGTTACAGAAGGTAGCAATTTCTTTTGCTTCTCCTTTTCCATCACCTTTTTTGGTATTTTTTTTCTTGGCTCCTAGTTTTTTTGCTTTCATTATATTTTGTGGGTACTATTGATGATTCTGGAATGAATTCATTGTGGCTTGTTGGGATTGAGCTAGATTTTTGAATGATTTCAATGTGGAATCTAATTTTTCTTTCTTGAAATTCTTTGGTTTGAATGTGGGTTCTGGGGTTTTTGGGTTTGATATTGTGTATTGTGTGGGTATTATTAATAATTCTGGAATGGGTTTATTGTGATTTGTGGAGGTTGAGGTAGGATATTTTTATGATTTTCAGTGTAGAATCTATGTTTTTTATTACGATTTCTTTGGATTGAATGTGGGTTCTTGGTTTTTTTGGTTTGATATGATGTATTGTGTGGGTATTTTTTATGATTCTGGAACGAGTTTATAGTGGTTTGTGGGGTTTAAGTTCGGTTTTTTTGGATGATTTTCTGTGTAGGGTCTAGGGATTTTGCTGAGATTTCTTTGATTTGAATGTGTGTTCTTTGTTTTCTTGGTTTATTATTGTGTTTCTAGATAAGCCCGGTTGAATGGGTTGAATTTTGTTTTCTATAATATTGCTGGGTTGTTCATACAATTAATCAAATTCAAACATATTACCTACTTGATTGAATTCGTTTAGGTTCTGTTTACTAAAATCTTGCTTTCATACCATTTTATACAAATTATCAAAATTGTTTTTCCTGTAAATAAACCCAAACCCAACGTTTTTCAAGAAAAAAAAAAGGCAAGTGTCGGATGGATTTTCTATACATGTTAGACACATGGCCTTATTATTTTGCCTTTATTTCATTTGTCTTTGGAATTGTCTTCTCTTGTAACTGATATTCCTGTCATATTCCCTACCATACTTTGAGGATCATAGTCTCATTGTCCCATAGTGGCACCACAAACATATCTTGGTTTAATAAATAATTCTTCAAGTCAAATATTCATATTTGATCAAAATAGAATTTTAAGCACGAATCGTAGACCAAAGTTCAGGATTATGAAAAAAAGGATATCATATGCTCAAAATATGCGTTTTAAAGATTGTAAACCAAAAGATCATTTCACATCCTGTGAAACCTCGACTTTCTTGCCCCAATCCCGGCTGATTCCTTTTCACTTTTATATTTCTTTCTTTTCATATTCCTTATTTTTTTTTCACAAAACTATTGTTATTATCCTTTATTTTTACTTTAGTCCCAATTTGTGAATCTTTCATCTTTAATGTTCCTCTACAAACCAATATGAAGACCATGCCTAATACCATTCTCATTCCATTTTATTCATTCCATGATCACATCAAACATAATTTGCATAGGTCAATCTATCATATTTCCATCATACCCTGTTTTAATTCTACAAGCACCATAGTTCATGATTCCAAAACTATTGAATCTCACTTCATTCACGCTGTACATCATAGCATTTTAAACACACTTATTTATAACAAAATCCAACTAATGCATACCCTTGTATGCTCTTTTATGTACATATATATACACACATATCCCAACGTTACTACAAGGGCAATTTCTCAATTCATTTTCTAACAACTTTCCAAGTAGTTTCTCGACGTATAGACAATATTCACTTATTACTCACATATTCATATGGAACATCCTCAAAAATTTTCCATCATTAAAAATCATAATGCTAACCAATTCACTTTTCAAAATTCCCCAACAATTTTCCGAGCAACTTCTCAACATATCGATACTATTCATTTACAACTCAGGTTTTTTTTTTTGGTGCAAACAACTCGAGCATTCATCTCAAACATTCTTAACATTTTTCATCATTAACAATCATAATACTAACCATTTCACTTTCCAAAATTAGTCCACCGTCATCCCAAAAGCAATCATATTGTATAATTTATCGTTCTAACAAATCTATATAAAAGATATGATATTAACATATTCTTTGTATATAACTTCTTACACTATCAATTACACAGTATATAAACCCAAATCAACGCGTTTTGGTGTTAGTGGTGTGTTCCTTCTCTGAACAAAAAAAAATTACACAGTATATACATAGCTTCAATTTGTATATAAATTCTTACTCATATTTCTCAAGTTTAGGAATTTCTCCAAGCTTGCTAAATTCCTCAAATCAACACTGTAATTTTTCTCTGCAATTTAAATAATACACATGTACTTAGAAAAATCATAAAATTTATACAATAATTTCATCAAGGCAAAACTATAAGATTCTTACCCTTTTCCAATCTATGAACTTAGAGAATTCTCACAAAAATTTTCTCCTTTTCTTCTCTCTTTTTTACTTTCTCTTTCTCTTTTCTTTCTTCTCCTTTCGCCTCTCCTTTTTCTTCTCCTTTCACGTTTTTTTTCTTGAGCTGCCGTTTTGCTTCAAAATCCCAGCAAAATCGTCCCCTCTTTCAGCCCTAAACTCCTCCCTTTACTCTTCTTTCTTCTCTTTTCCTTTTTCCTCCTTTTTCTCCCCTGTTTTTGCCCTGACCAGCCCTTGGTTTCAAAACCCTTCGGCACTCTGTTCAGCCTCTGTCTGGCGTCATTGCAACTGCCTCATGGTGGCGGCAACTACCTCTCTTCCTCCCCCCTCTTTCTTCATTTTCCTTCAGTTTTCCCTTCTCTTCTTTCTTTCTTTTCTTTTCTATTTACTTCTTGTTCTTGAGTTCCTTTGCTTCAGTCTTGTTCATGCTTCTCTAGGCTGAAAAAGCCGATTATTTTGGTGGGAATTAGAAGCTTTAGTAACTTTCCTTTCCAAATCTTCTTAGAATTACACTTCCTCTGATAGAAATTGTCTCCATTTCTTGTATATTTTAAACTTTTGGCATGTCTACTTTTGGTTAGTTTCGTAGGGTTCCATACGAATTTAGTTTAATGAGACCTTCATATCTCCCTTTTTAATTTAGCCTATCATTCATTTTTATCATTAAATTTCTATTATTTAGGATCTAATTCGATTAAATTGATTCCATGTGTACTCTTAGAAGTCTTTAATTCACTGAATAATTCATTGATTTACCAAGTTATGCACATTAGAAATCATCTATTTAGTATCCACGACTTTAACCTATTTTCTACTTACTTTACTGCACCTATGATCAATTTTTAAAAATTTACCGAGAACAATTTACAATAATAAAAATGTGTCATATATAGTTGGAAAGGTCTTTGAGTTAATTTTCTAACCCAATTTGAATCACTTCGATCGGAGTTTTTTTTTCAAAAATTATATCCAACTTTTTACCAATTGCTTATTTTCAAAATTTTGCATGTGATGTGATTTTGAAATATTATTGGTATTTATCCACAATGAAAAGATGTTTAAGTTAGTTTTTTTAAAGATTTTGAATCACCGTATTCGAAGTTCCTTATCAAAATTATGCTTGACTTTTTATCGAATGTTCATTTTGAAAATTTTTGCATGTGATGTGATTTTAAAAATTAATTGACATTTATCCGCAATGAATTATCCATGGCAAGTTTATATATTAGTCTTTGCTTGTTAGTTTGATCTTAAACTCTTACTTTAAATCAGAGCCAATTTAGTGGTTGTAAGGGTTGAAGCTAAACTCCCCGTCTGAATGAAAATGAAGAATATTATTTGTGTCACATGTAAGAAAGAGTTAATTAATGGGCTTTCAAGTAAAAGGCTGAAAGTTAGATGGACCTTTTTCTATTATTGGAACTTAAAAATTTTACGTCAACTAGCTTTCTAACACTATTTGTGGATTCAAAAAATTTTATTGACAGTATATTAGATAATTATATATAGTTAATAATTATAACACAACAAGTTCAAATAAATTTTTGCAAAAAAACTACAAGAAATATAAAAATTTAAATTAAAGTCTAAAAAAATAATACAAATTCAAATTAAATTATGCCAAAAAATCAAAAGTAATCAAAAATTAATTTATAATTATTGGGCCAAGTCATATTAGATTTCGATTTAAAATTATAAATTCAAGCTCGATCTAATTTTTTATCGAGCCTCAAATTCAAAAACCAAATTTGTTTAATATGCTTAATATTTTTGTCTAAACCTGTCTAAAAAATAAATAGATCTTCAGATTTTGGACCGATAACTTGATCTTTAAACAAGTCTAATGTACGATATACCCTGGCTCTCAAAAACCTCTTTTCTTGTCAATTATCTTTTAGGTCTACTGGTTATCTAACAATTCATGACTAAAGCAAGGAGAGGGGACAAACTGGTTATTGAAATCTGAAAATTTGCTTCATCTTCCATGTTCTTCCCGTAGTCACTAAAAGGAAAGTGTTTCCAAATTCATATAATTTCAGGAATCCCATAAAAAGGCTTTGTTTCAATATGGGATTGATAATCAAAAGTCTCCTAGTTCGCATTTTTATTTCTTACTAGTGATTAAAGCAGGCTGACTAATCCAGGAAAGTAAATGCTTTACGCGATTCAAAGGTTCTAGAGAAGGACAAATAATTCTCAAACTAATTTGACATTTGTTGTTCAAACTTTGCATTATCTACCAAAAGAGAACTATCGACATTTATTGAGCTGTTTCCATACTAGTCAATGAAAGCAATATTATTTGTAATACAATGCGGATAAGGTATTTAGTCTAGTGATAAAATTATAAAAATTCCATGATTTAAATTTATGCGAAATAACATCACTTAATGGTTAAAAATATGGAACATTTACTATCTGTAATATATAAACTTTGAAACAATCTATTGTTTTAGCAGCTGCAAAACTTCGCTTTCAATTATTTAGAAGGATAATAGCTTTTAGGGGAAAACCTGTATATATTGTGTGATATATATATATATAAATATATATATATATATATAAATATATATATATATATATATATAAAAGGAGGGATCCACTTACACCGGTGTAAAATTAATTAGTTTTACACTTTTTTTTTAACCATTGGATTGATATAAACTTATGGTTGAGATTAATTAGTTTTATAAAGAGAAGAGTGGTTTAATCTCAACCATAAGTTTATATCAATCCAATGGTTAAAAAAAGGTGTAAAACTAATTAGTTTTACACCGGTGTAAGTGGATCCCTCCTAATATATATATATATATCGAATTTGAAGCAAAACAATTCAAAATAACTATCTTTTTCGAAGATTAAATATATGGTTATTATTAAGTGTTATAAATGTCACCATTAATACATCAACTTTTTTTTGGATATTTGTTTGGCAAAGGGATTCAAATTCTAGTAAAGAATTGACGATACATGCACTTGCCATTAAAAAAATCATGAATAAATAAAAGATGTATAATTATTACATACACTGGAGTTTTTTACTCCACAAGCAGCATTAAGATCGTGACACATGTCCTGTTTTATTTATTTTAATATTTTTATAAGACATGTCATGATCTTAACGTTGCTTGTGGAGTAAAAAAACTCCACTGTCAGTGTATGTAATAATTATCCATAAAAGATTTGTAGATGCTTCGAGAGAGTAAATGCTATGAAAGATGAATATTGAATGGTCAAGATTAGAAAAAGATTGAAAAAAACTTAAAAGGAAGCTATTCAAAAATATATGAAAATATTAAAGTTGGATGAACACATTTTCTTTAATAGAAATGTGTGTAGAAGGAAAAATTCTTATAGAAGATTTAATGTGAATTCATAAATTAATTTATGTAACCTACTCTAATCTATTGAGATAAAGGTCTGATGATGATGATTTGTTTTTTTTTATTGAAGTTGAGATTTGGTTCAAAGGAATCAATAGGGAATATTCAATTGATAATTTGAAAACAAAACAAATTGAAAACTAAGAATGTAGATATAAAACTCAACTAAAATCCTCCCATGGTTAAATTAGTCGGACAATGGAGATGTCAAAATACAAGGGTTTGGAAGCAAAAGTCCAGGTTGAAAAATAGTTGGTTTTGAAGATTGTTGGTGCTTTTGTCAAAATGAAAATGGTTCGCTGCTTGAATTTAGTCATTGTTCTGAATTACAACCAAAACACTGAAATCAGAATAAATTATTTGATAAGCAAAAAATTAAAATAACAACAACATAAAGATAAAAGCACACAAGAATTTATATGTGAAATTAAGAGATTTACAAAAAAGAAACACTTGCAAAATTATAATTCCCTACCAAAACACAAATCTCACCGTGAGCTTCTTTATATTGTAACTCACTGCTCTCCCTCTGCTTCACTTTATAATGCATGTTTTTCATCCATGGCCAAAACTTCCCAAGAGGTATGAGCATCGATTTTTTGAACTGCAATGAAAATTTTTCCAGAGCATTAAAACAAAGGCTGTGTCAATTTCGAGAATAGTCAAGATTTGCATGCACCATTTTACCGCCAAAAAAAAAGAAAAAGAAAAAAGATTTGCATACGCCAATGAGTGCAGTGTCAAGATAGGCATGTACTAACAACTAACAAATCTGATTGCACGATCTTCTATCCATCTATTTTATAAAAATTGTAAAAGGACCTTTTTTTTTTATTGTTTTCCTTGTTTACTTTTTCGTTGCTTTGCGTACTTTAGTTTTACGTCATGGACAATCATCTCTTGCGTAAAGAAAACAAAGATGGGAAAAATATAGGTCCTAATTTTCTTTTGACTTCATCGGCCCATTAGCTTTGCTGTGTTTAATCTGGACAAATAAATAAATTCATGAAAAAACATGGGTTCCATTTAGTTTATTTTATTTTATTTTTTGTCTTTGACTCTTAATTTCAGCTTTGTTTTTGTGCGTTAGTTTTATGAGCTAAAAAAAAAAATTGAAATTCCAATATTTGTTAAATTAAGTAAAAAAAACTCTGATACCCTTCGAGCAAGAGTTTTTTACCTAATTAAGCGAGTTTAAAAACTTAATTCTCAAAATAGGATATACTTAAACTTTTTTTTCTTAAACAAAAATACTTTGGTCTAATTGGATTCCACATCAACATTATATTTCATGGGTTTTGTTTAAAATAATCTGTCATTTTTCTTCCTTGCAATTTCAACAAAGAAACAACAAAACCTGTAAGAAATCTCATTACAGATAAATGATCTAGTTTAAAGACTTGAATATGCAATCCTTTTACACTGCATCATTATTGATCCATTTCCATCCCAGTCTGTTTATTTTGACAAAGAATTAGAGCGAAAAAAAAAAAACCAAATCTCTTGCACGTGTATTGCTCATGTATCTTCATTCATAGATAAGTTGAGAATAAAGATTCCTCTAAATTAAGAAAACTTCTTCAATAATATTTTTCTTTCTTTCTTTTTGTTTTTTTTCCTCAATTTAAGTGATAGTTCAATTCTAATAGATCCTTTATTCATTTAATTCCAATGTTTCATCCTGATTATAGAAGGGTACTCACTCAAATTACAATCATAGCTTTGTATTTTCTGGTGTAAATAATAAGTTTACTCATCCGTTTTAATGGTCTAAGACTAATCTTGTTCGGGATTTAGTCACAATTAAAGCTCTTCACCCATCTCCAATAACTTTGTATTTTCAATGTGAAAATAAATGAAACTAAACCCTTCTATTTTGCAGGTTCCATATCCAGATTTTAGCGCCTTGAAGCCTAATTTTGTGTGCAGAAACTGAAAAAAAAAATAGATGAATTGTTAAGAGTTGGGGAAGCCCACATAAAGCAAAGCATCCACCATTTACAATGAAATCAGAGATCAAACTAGAGGAAATTTTTATTTTTCTTTCTCTACAAAAGGCATTAGACATTGTTAAATTTTTTAGCTTACTGATGCAGGAAGTTTAACAGTAGGACAGACTCCAAATTGAAGAAGGTAAAACATAACTTCACCACAGAAATACAAGAATCCTCCACTCTCCTGTGCCTTGCGAAAGATACTTTATTTTTCTCAATTTAAAGTTTTATGAATTTTCATTTTATTTTGAAAAATCTCATATGATAAACTAATTCCATGAAGTTTGGTAGAGATTGGGTGAAAAAAGAAAAAAAAACGAAACAAGTTATTTTGGCTTAAGAAAGTAGAAGTTACATGAGTATAATGCTGATGTGGAATTCATTTAAACCAAAATACCTCTATTTAAGAATAAAGTTTAAATTTCCCTTATTTTGAGAATTAAGATTTTAAATTACATTAGTCAAAGAAAAAAACTCTCTCAAACAAAGTTTTGAATTCAAGCATTGTGAATAGAAAAAATAATAGTAGAAGAGGTCTCCCCGTAATAGGTCCAACTGTAACTCGATTCTGAATTAATCGAGACTCAAAATAGTTCTCAAATATCGAAGGTTTCGACCCAAAAAAAAAGAAAAATATTGAAATTTGTTGTGTTTTTCTATTATAAACCATAGGCTTAGATATGTAGTGTCAATTTTTCCATTTGTAACATGTTTAGATGTTTGTTTTCAATCATACATTTAATTTAAACAACTTGACGTTGATATTAAAGATTGCCACAAATATGAAATTCTATTAACAGACATGATACAATTATAGGTTCATGGTGTTTACTACCAATATGAAAGAAGATGGATCTTTTCATCTTAAAATTCTTGGCAAGTGTTTAGTATCAATAAATAGTAAGAAAGTAGCTTCTGGATAGAACTTGAACCTTAATTCCAATAGTTTGATTGCAGTGTTGTTTTTATATTTCACAAATGATTAATTAGTAAAACATAAAGAAGTTTTTATTCATTATATTACATGTTTAATCTATAATTCTAGGTCTTTCTATTGAATTTTTGTTCTTTAATAGTTGAATGTGTTTTGGAGATTATATATTTTTAGCAGCTAAATCTAAGTTATTTGCATTTACATATGTTTATAATTTTATATGTTTAAACATTTAAAATGACAAAAAATTAAAAAAAAAAAAGAAAGAAAGTCATCTCACAAAATCGCGTGGGTGACTTTCTAGTGCAATTAATATTACGATTTGAAATTTTCAAGCCGTCCTTTCAACGGTCATCAATTAATCACTTTTTGTGTTCCAACAAAATCATTTTCTATTATTATTAAGGAAAATTATTACATACATTGACACAGTGAAATTTTTTTACTCCACAAGCAGCGTTAAGATCGTGACATGTGTTTTATGAAAATATTAAAATAAATAAAACAGGACATGTGTCATGATCTTAACGCTGCTTGTGGAGTAAAAAAACTACACTGTCAGTGTATGTAATAATTATCCTATTATTATTATTGTTATTATTGGAAATCATTTACCATTAACAAGATATAAATTTGAACATCGAATCACTGCAAACTTCCATGAATAAAGAATAGATTGGACATATTTATGATATATAAGCTTGGAGTATAGTTGCCATTAAAATGAAGAAAACTTTCACGACCCAAGTGAACTTAACATCAGCTTTTCCATTCTTGAATCCGTAACCAGCCATATAAATTTCAGGGCTTAATTAGATATGTGAAATTAATGAAGGTTGTTGCTACAAATCTGGAAGAAGTTGCCATGAATCCAGCTGATTAACCTGCGCGTTACTTTTATCATTCTGATTTAAATGGAAGCTTATTTAACTGATTAAAATTTACAATGACTTTGATATATAGTTGCGGACAGATATTAAAAGCTTAACTGACCTCTTCTTGCATATTTTTTATTATTCAAGTAAAATATCAGTTTCTTATAATTTCCTAGGATGCAAGCGGGCCTGCAATGGAGTTTTCATCACCACTGTGAACTCCTTCTTCTCCTCCAAGCTCACCTCATCTCCATCCATGGCCTTCCATTCAAAGTTCCAAACCAAATTTGCCACAAAATACTCTAGATGAAGCAAGGCCAAGCCGAGTCCAGGGCAAATCCTCCTTCCTACCCCAAATGGCATCATCTTGATTTCTCTACTTCCTGTAATATCAAACACTTCCCCAGTCTTATTCTCATTGCTTAGGAACCTCTCGGGCTTGAATGCCATTGGATCCTCCCATACTTTTGGATCCCACCCCATTTCAGCTACCAGGAAATTAATGGTTGCATCCTTGGGCACTAAAAATCCTCCCAGGACCGTATCTTCTGTCACAGTATGAGGCAGAACAAAGTGGCCTGGTGGATGCCTTCTTAGACCTTCCAATATCACAGCCTTCAAGTAAGGAATCTTATGCAAGTCATCTTCACTGACTTCTTCCTGCCCATCTCCCACAACCCCTTTAATCTCCATGAATAGTTTCTCTTGAACATGAGGATATTTCACCATGTTTGCCATAATCCATTGCAAAGCAGTGGAGGTTGTATCAGTTCCAGCATTGAGAAACTCAGAGCTCAAGCTGACAATTTCCTGTTCTGTGAGTTTCCTCTTTTCCTCCGGCAGTTGAAGATCAAGCAAGGTATCAACATACGCCAAAACATAATCGCCATCAGCTTCCTCTTTACTCTTGCTCAATCTCTCCTCTTTCACTTTCTTCCGTGCTCTTACTAAACGAACCAACACGTTATCTTGGTCCTCAATTATCTGGGAGAATTCCTTCCAACGTTCATGAAACAAAACCCTTGTCAAGCTAGGCCAGAAATTGAGTATATTGAATCTTCCACCCAGGCCTAACAGCAAACGGCGCTGAACATTCTCAATCTCTTTAATTTGGTTTTGATTAAGCTTGTCACCAAAACACATCAGCACTAATAAACAGAACATAGCATACTGAAAATGGTCCATAACACGAACCGGTTCTCCAGTTTTTGAGTTTGACATTAAGGAATCCAACAGAATCTGAAGAACCCATTTACGTGCATGAGAGTAGGATTTTACACGAGAAGGATGGAGGATTTCAGCTGTGAGGTTACGCCTCAAAAGTCTCCAAGTAGGACCATAGGAAGCAGAGCTGATGTTATGTTGGTTGCAGCTTACAATCCTGCTTATAGCAGGAGCTTCAGGGCGGTCAGCAAACAAAGCACCGTCGTGGATTAAAGCCTGGTGCGTGAGGGAACGATCAGAGATGAAGATGGCAGGGCGAGAAAGAAAGTTGAGAGTGACCATTGGACCAAGCTTTCTATGAAGGTTCCTGAGGATAGGTTCCAGCTCGTAAAAGGAGCTTTTCCTGAGAGATAGGATTTTGCTGATGACGGGAATGTTAGCAGGGCCGGGAGGGAGAATATGGGAAGTTTTCTCGGAGGGAGATGAAACGAGGTTCAGGAGAGCTTTAAGGAGAAGAGAAATGGAGATGGTGATGAGGATGAGGAAGATGAACCAGGTTTCCATGTTTGCTTTGGGTTGAGAGCGGAGAGAAAGTGAGGAGAGTTGCGGCTGATAAAAAGGGTATGGGAGGCAGAAGTATTTAAGCTTGTTGGCAAAAGCATGATTCGTGTAAAGTGTACAGGAGAGATACGACACCTATAATATTTTGTTTTTTTTGCTACGATAACATCAGTGCAATGAATTTGTGTGACTGTAACAAAAAAAATAAATTTGTGTGAAGAATTTTTGAATTTAAATTTTATTAAATATATTTTTAGATAAAAAATTTTAATTGTAATTAAAACAAATAAAAATATTTGCAGCTTATTCAAAAAAAAATGATCGATTAAATGGCTAACATATCCGTTGACTTTAATTTTGGGTTACTATTGACTGTGTCTCAAAATAATACGTTGTCAGCGTTATTTTAAATGCTTCTAAATAATCCATTTTGCAGTCTATCCTATATTTGTTTTTTTATAAGTATATAAAAGTCAAAATTTTTAACTAATAATCTAGATGTTCAACACTTGTAATATTTCGAAATAAAAAAATTAATTGTCCTTTCTTTCAGTTTTCTAGAAGATAAAAATTTACATATGTTAAAATTACAAAAATAAATCAATTATCTATTTGAATTTTTAAAAGGTAAATATCTATATTTATACATATTAAAATTAAAGGAAAAATAACATAACATTTATCAATTTCTTTATATATCTTTTATCAATATATATATATATATATATATATATATATTGTTGCTATTTATATAAGTTTAAAACATATTTATAGAAAGAATTAATTTTGGTATAAATTTTTTATTTCGATGTATTTTTTTAAAGAAAAATACATTTATTTCTTATGAACAAGTGGCATGTATGATAAAAAAAAATTTATAAATCTTTTATCAAAAAAACTAAAACTAGATATTTTACTCTATATATTTTGAATTAATATCCAATACACTATCAATAGGGTATTTTTGGTTTCACAAGCGAAGTTAAGATGATGAACACATATTTTTATTTATTTATTTTATTTTCTTAATATTTTTAGAGGACATGTGTAATCATCTTGTCTAACGAATTCGTCCAAAAACTCAATTGCTAAACGATTTTGAAAAACACAAACAAGAGTCACCACTAATCTTTTTTGTTAGATGTGATTGGCTACCTATAAACATTTATCTTTTCAATAAAATTTTAAATTAATTAAATTTTATTAAAAAAACAATTTTTTTGTCTGCAAAAACAAAGTTTAAGTTCAAGAATTCGGTTACGCATGGAGAAAGATTAACACCTTACAGCACCTATTAAAAATGGTACCACTTAATCTTGTATTATTCTTTAATCTTAATAAAATGGTCTTAGTTAAACATTTAAAAAAAAAACTTCATTTATTTTGAAATTATTTTGTTATGTGTTTTATTTTGAAACCACTTGTTTAAAAATATCATTTATTTTGAAACCATTTATTTATTTATTTATTATTATTATTTGAAATATTTTATTTTTTATTTTGAAATAAATGAAAACCATTTATATTGAAAATTATTTTGAAGTATTCCAATACTTTTAGTAGCATTTCGAATAATTTCCTCATCTAGGGATTTCTTAAAAATCGCTACTTGTGATTTCTATAGAATTCCATCATCAAGAGATTCATACTTATTTTGAAATTCCATGAATGCATATGATGTAGACAAAATATGAATGACGCATACGAAATATCTTATATTTATTTTATTTTCATTATTTATTTATATATATATTTATATTATTATTTTGAAATTTATTTATTTTATAAAATCTTATTTTTATTGAAAAATCATCCTAAATATTCCAATATATTGGTAATATTTAGCAAATTTCTCTCACCTAGAGATCAGTTAGGAATAACTACTTGTGAATTCCATTACATCTCATCATCCGAAATTAAAAATTATATTTTTATTTATTTATTTTATTTGTTTTATTATATCCTTTTAAAATAAATTCACTTTATAAAATAAAATATCTTAATATCGAAATAAAATTACTAAAATGTTTCAATATGCTTGTAACTTTAAATATTTTATTTCGAGCTTAAGGATTATAAAAGAATCACTACTTGTGATTTCTATAAAATCTTATCATTGAAATTTTTATTTATTTATTTTTCTAATAATTCATTATTTTTAAAATCATTTCTTATCATAATATTCCTTTTCTAAAAAGGGTAATTGAACGAGTAAAACGCATTTGAAATTATTAAACAGTGAATAGAAAAAAGGTAAAAATAAATAAAGAATAGAAGAAATAAGAAACAAACAAGATATAATAAAAAAACAAGAATATAAAAGATATACCTTCCAAAGCCTTTTTTTTATCAATACTGCACCGTTTATAAGAGGCCCTTTTATTTTTGAGAGCTTGTGCCTTTCTCTTTCACGCCCTCTTCTTTAGTTTCTACCATGCCTCTTTATTCAGCAAACAGCAAATGAATTGATGATAATGACGAGATGGTGCAGGAAGTAAGGAGACTCGGTGCAACGGTTTGAGAAGCCTCGGCGTTGGATGGCGCACGGCAATGAGCAGGGAGCAGTGTAGAACAATGCAGCGGTAGACAAGGTTGGAACCGTAAAGCAGGGTTGGCGAACAGAACAGCAACAAAGCGGAGTCGGTGCGGCAATGGTTCACAGGCGGTGACGGATTCGGCAAAGGGACGAGGCAGTAGCTTGTGGCGCGAGATGAGCAGGGGCTTTGTGTTTGCAGCAGGGGAGAGGAACGGTACAGCAAAGTACTTTACTGCAAAAGCCACGCAGAACCGAGGAGGGGTTGGTGCGTTGATGGTGATGCAAGCGAAGGAGGCTGGACATGAGCTTTTCACGGCAAAGCAGCTAAGTGGCGCACCGCAGCCATGGCCGATGCAGGAGTGGGATGGAGAGCAGAGGCTCGGCAATGGTGTTCGGCATGATGCAAAGAAATTTGGGTGATGAAACGAGACCACCAAAGGCAACGATGTCCAGAGAAGATGTAAAAACTTTTAGGTTTTTTTTTTTGGTTTTTCTCCTTCTCTTTTCGATGTATTTTCCACTTCCTATTTGCTATTTCGTCTTTCAAAACGATGTAAACTCCTCCTCCCCCCTCACCCCCTTTTTTTTTTATTTTTTTGGCTTTTTTAAAGCCATTTTCAACCTTTATTCTTAAGTAGAGAAAATCATTCTTCTTTAATTTTAGTCCTTCAATGGTGCTTCAATTCATGGGATTTTCTATTATTTTGGTAGCTAAATTTCAAATTTTTATTTCATTTATTGTCTTTATCGTTTTTTGGCAACAAATCCCTTTCATCAACTTGGTGGTTTTGGTAAGGTTTAGTGATAAGTGGTTTTGCATGGAAAATGTATAAGGTTTGGTTGATGATTTATGATTGGAATAATGTATAAGACTTTATGGTTAGGATTTGAACAAGTTTTAGGGCTTGGCAAAGTTTATCCAAATGATTAATTTGCTTCCAACTTATTTTATATTTTATATATTTTTTTAAATTCTTCAGACAAAATTAGGTGTTTACAGATTCTAACCCCGCTTATAAAATCAAAAAACTCGACTGACAGTGTATCGAATAATTATCTTATATATTTTAGCATTGAATTAAACTTTCATTTTTTTTCAAATTTCATTCTAATCCTATTTTCAGATTTATTTGTTAAATCATTTTATTTGATATGAAGACCGCAAATTTTCGTACCTAGTTTGTAAGTATATGAAGCAATACACCACCTTATGTAACACCCTCGGAAGCCGGATTTTCGGGCTAACTTTTTCTTTCACTTCCTATGTTTGTCTCTCGTTCGGTGTAGCTTAAAACCTAATGAGTAGTCCTACTCTTATATTTGTTTAAGACTAGTTGTCTAAGGTCCCATTATAGTCTTCTCGTAAGACACGTCGAAAACGACACTGAAAATTTTCGCCCCTATTTTAGCCGATTATCTATCCCCATACTAAGAACATCATCATTTTCAACATGCAACAATTCCAAATCTCAAGATAACTACTGAAATACTTAACATCCATTGATTCAGTATATAAACATATCGAGAGTACAACTTAACTACGAATCATAGTATGTTTACAAACTCGATATCTCCTAGTACTTACATCCCGACTCCTATACACTGTGTACACAAAAGAATTTAGTCTGGGATATAAACAAAAGAATAAAAGATTATACCTCGACCCAATTTATAGCTTTCTGCAGCTCGACAAAAGACTCTCGATGCACCACGCTTGTGCCAAGTCTACCTGAAATAATCTGAGGTGGAGGGGGGTGAGCTTTGGGGAAAGCCCAGTAAGAAAACATACGCTAAGTGATATTAGATGTTCTACTATGTTCGTGCATGTGTATGCGTGAATAAACGCATCAAAACTCATGCTTAAGTATGTCTTACAGAAAAATGCAAGTTGACAAATCATTGTTCTATAAGCTATAGAAACACTTGCACTCACGCATTTATAAAATCGAAATACACAATCAAAATATTTCCAAGAGACAAGCATTCATTAATAAGATCGGGTAATATAACCGGGATCTTTGAAAATAACCGACAAGCCTCTATGAAAGCATCCACTGTAGCTAGCAGTGGTCGCAGTCCCGGACCAGATTCTATCCATGATCATGAATCATCCCAGCACCAGTGATCATCTAGTAGCTGAGGTACAAGTCACGATTATTTGTCGGACGCTTGGAAGACCACAAAGCTTCCAGGATATTTCTCGATAGTTGCCACACAGGCTCACCAAATGCCACATAGGCATAATTTAAATGCCACACAGGCTTAATAAACGCCACACAGGCTTAATAAACGCCACACAAGCGAGTCAAGTGCCACACAGGCAATTTCCAAGCATCCCTCGTCTCTTATGCCAAACTTCATGCAAGAATGCTTTTACAATGTATCTTGAGTATGGGAGGCATAACTCGTATTAAACCCTCACGTTTTTTGTAACCTCATTGTACAAAACACATTTAAAAAAAAAACAATATCTCGATCACTAGTAATGGAGCTTGAGGTATATGAGGTTTTAAATACATTATAGAATTTAAATCGATGCCAAAAATATATTTAATAATTTCTAACGAAATTTCGACATTATGACGGCATAGGTAGAACACTACCCAGCATCATAATCCACAACAAACAACCTGCATAAAACGCCAACCAACAGTATTTTTATCCACAATTCCAACACAGTTCAAATTCAAGACCATTTGTACATCACCTCAGTTCAATACGTATGAAATTCAACCAAGAATGCATTTCAAATCAATAAATATTAAATAACAGAATTTTGGACATACACAATATAGCAGACTAATAAACGTTTACCGTAAATTCCCTTACCTAGATAATATCACTTTGCACTCTTAAGTCAGTTGTTCAACTCCACCTCCTCGGAAGCTTTCTCTATAATTTAAATGCACAAATCTCATTTAATAATTATTAAATCTGATTGCACGATCTTCTATCCATCTATTTTATAAAAATTGTAAAAGGACCTTTTTTTTTATTGTTTTCCTTGTTTACTTTTTCGTTGCTTTGCGTACTTTAGTTTTACGTCATGGACAATCATCTCTTGCGTAAAGAAAACAAAGATGGGAAAAATATAGGTCCTAATTTTCTTTTGACTTCATCGGCCCATTAGCTTTGCTGTGTTTAATCTGGACAAATAAATAAATTCATGAAAAAACATGGGTTCCATTTAGTTTATTTTATTTTATTTTTTGTCTTTGACTCTTAATTTCAGCTTTGTTTTTGTGCGTTAGTTTTATGAGTTAAAAAAAAAATTGAAATTTCAATATTTGTTAAATTAAGTAAAAAAAACTCTGATACCCTTCGAGCAAGAGTTTTTTACCTAATTAAGCGAGTTTAAAAATTTAATTCTCAAAATAGGATATACTTAAACTTTTTTTCTTAAACAAAAATAATTTGGTCTAATTGGATTCCACATCAACATTATATTTCATGGGTTTTGTTTAAAATAATCTGTCATTTTTCTTCCTTGCAATTTCAACAAAGAAACAACAAAACCTGTAAGAAATCTCATTACAGATAAATGATCTAGTTTAAAGACTTGAATATGTAATCCTTTTACAGTGCATCATTATTGATCCATTTCCATCCCAGTCTGTTTGTTTTGACAAAGAATTAGAGCGAAAAAAAAAAAACCAAATCTCTTGCATGTGTATTGCTCATGTATCTTCATTCATAGATAAGTTGAGAACAAAGATTCCTCTAAATGAAGAAAACTTCTTCAATAATATTTTTTTTCTTTCTTTATGTTTTTTTTCCTCAATTTAAGTGATAGTTCAATTCTAATAGATCCTTTATTCATTTAATTCCACTGTTTCATCTTGATTATCGAAGGGTACTCACTCAAATTACAGCCATAGCTTTGTATTTTCAACGTGAAAATAAATGAAACTAAACCCCTTCTATTTTGCAGGTTCCATATCCAGATTTTAGTGCCTTGAAGCCTAATTTTGTGTGCAGAAACTGAAAAAGAAAATGAATTGTTAAGAGTTGGGGAAGCCGCATAAAGCAAAGCATCCACCATTTACAATGAAATCAAAGATCAAACTAGGGGAAAATTTGATTTTTCTTTCTCTACAAAAAGCATTAGACATTGTTAAATTTTTAAGCTAAGTGATGTAGGAAGTTTAACAGTCGGACAGACTCCATATTGAAGAAGGGAAAACATAACTTGACCACAGAAATATAAGAATCCTCCACTCTCCTGTGTCTTGCGAAAGATACTTTATTTTTATCAATTTAAAGTTTTATGAATTTTCATTTTATTTTGAAAAATCTCATATGATAAACTAATTAGATGAAGTTTGGTAGAGATTGGGTGAAAAAAAAAAACGAAACAAGCTATTTTGGCTTAAGAAAGTAGAAGTTACATGAGTATAATGCTGATGTGGAATTCATTTAAACCAAAATACCTCTATTTAAGAATAAAGTTTAAATTTATCTTATTTTGAGAATTAAGATTTTAAATTACATTAGTCAAAGAAAAAACTCCCTTAAATAAGGTCTCGAATTTGAGTATTGTGAATGGAGAAAACAACATTGAAAAAACTCTTCCCCTATTAGGTCCAACCGTAACTCAACTCCGAATTAATCGAAACCCAAAATAGTCTTTAGTTATCGAAGGTTTCAACAAAAAGAAAAATATTGAAATTTGTTGTGTTTTTCTATTATAAACCTTACGTTTAGATATGTAGTGTCAATTTTTCCATTTGTAACATGTTTAGATGTTTGTTTTCAATCATGGATTTAATTTAAACAACTTGATGTTGTTATTAAAGATTGCCACGAATATGAAATTCTATTAAGAGACATGTTACAATTATGGGTTCATGGTGTTTACTACCAATATGAAAGAAGATGGATCTTTTCATCTTAAAATTTTTGGCAAGTGTTTAGTATCAATAAATAGCAAGAAAGTAGCTTCTGGATAGAACTTGAACCTTAATTCCAATAGTTTGGTTGCAGTGTTGTTTTTATATTTCACAAATGATTAATTAGTATAACATAAAGATGTTTTTATTCATTATATTACATGTTTAATCTATAATTCTAGGTCTTTCTATTGAATTTTTTTTCTTTAATAGTTGAATGTGTTTTGGAGATTATATATTTTTAGTAACTAAATCTAAGTTGTTTGCATTTACATATGTTTAAATATTTAAAATGATAAAAAATTAAAAAAAAAAAAAGAAAGTCATCTCACAATATTGCGTGGGTGACTTTCTAGTGCAATTAATATTTTTTTTTGGGTCAAAGTGCAATTAATATTTCGATTTGAAACTTTCAAGCCATCCTTTCAACGGTCATCAATTAACCACTTTTTGGGTTCCAACAAAATCATTTACCATTAACAAGATATAAATTTGAACATCGAATCACTGCAAACTTCCATGAATAAAGAATAGATTGAACATGTTTATGATATATAAGCTTGGAGTATAGTTGCCATTAAAATGAGGAAAACTTTCACCAGGCAAGTGAACATAACATCAGCTTTTCCATTCTTGAATCCATAACCAGCCATATGAATTTCAGGGCTTAATTAGATATGTGAAATTAATGAAGGTTGTTGCTACAAATCTGGAAGAAGGTACCATGAATCCAGCTGATTAACCTGCGCGTTACTAGTATCATTCTGATTTAAATAGAAGCTTATTTAACTGATTAAAATTTACAATGACTTTGATATATAGTTGCGGACAGATATTAAAAGCTTAACTGACCTCTTCTTGCATATTATTTATTATTCAAGTAAAATATCAGTTTCTTATCATTTCCTAGGATGCAAGCGGGCCTGCAATGGAGTTTTCATCACCACTGTGAACTCCTTCTTCTCCTCCAAGCTCACCTCATCTCCATCCATGGCCTTCCATTCAAAGTTCCAAACCAAATTTGCCACAAAATACTCTAGATGAAGCAAGGCCAAGCCAAGTCCAGGGCAAATCCTCCTTCCTACCCCAAATGGCATCATCTTGATTTCTCTACTTCCTGTAATATCAAACGCTTCCCCAGTCTTATTCTCATTGCTTAGGAACCTCTCGGGCTTGAATGCCATTGGATCCTCCCATACTTTTGGATCCCACCCCATTTCAGCTACAGGGAAATTAATGATTGCATTCTTGGGCACCAAAAATCCTCCCAGGACCGTATCTTCTCTCACAGTATGAGGCAGAACAAAGTGGACTGGTGGATGCCTTCTTAGCCCTTCCAATATCACAGCCTTCAAGTAAGGAATCTTCTGCAAGTCATCTTCATTGACTTCTTCCTGTCCATCTCCCACAACCCCTTTAATCTCCGTGAATAGTTTCTCTTGAACATGAGGATATTTCACCATGTTTGCCATAATCCGTTGCAAAGCAGTGGAGGTTGTATCAGTTCCAGCATTGAGAAACTCAGAGCTCAAGCTGACAATTTCCTGCTCTGTGAGTTTCCTCTTTTCCTCCGACAGTTGAAGATCAAGCAAGGTATCAACATACGCCAAAACATAGTCGCCATCGGCTTCCTCTTTACTCTTGCTCAGTCTCTCCTCTTTCACTTTCTTCCGTGCTCTTACCAAACGAACCAACACGTTATCTTGGTCCTCAATTATCTGGGAGAATTCCTTCCAACGTTCATGAAACAAAACCCTTGTCAAGCTAGGCCAGAAATTGAGTACATTGAATCTTCCACCCAAGCCTAACAGCAAACGGCGCTGAACATTCTCAATCTCTTTAATTTGGTTTTGATTAAGCTTGTCACCAAAACACATCAGCACTAATAAGCAGAACATAGCATACTGAAAATGATCCATGACACGAACCGGTTCTCCAGTTTTTGAGTTTGACATTAAGGAATCCAACAGAATCTGAAGAACCCATTTACGTGCATGAGAGTAGGATTTTACACGAGAAGGATGGAGGATTTCAGCTGTGAGGTTACGCCTCAAAAGTC
This sequence comes from Heritiera fomes, assembly GCA_032173925.1. Lineage (NCBI taxonomy): Eukaryota > Viridiplantae > Streptophyta > Magnoliopsida > Malvales > Malvaceae > Heritiera > Heritiera fomes. The sequence goes on along the minus strand of JAPDPM010000001.1, from coordinate 16,237,216 downwards.
TCCAAGTAGGACCATAGGAAGCACCGAAGCAGAGCTGATGTTATGCTGGTTGCAGCTTACAATCCTGCTTATAACAGGAGCTTCAGGGCGGTCAGCAAACAAAGCACCGTCGTGGATTAAGGCCTGGTGCGTGAGGGAACTATCAGAGATGAAGATGGCAGGGCGAGAAAGAAAGTTGAGAGTGACCATTGGACCAAGCTTTCTGTGAAGGTTCCTGAGGATAGGTTCCAGCTCGTAAAAGGAGCTTTTCCTGAGAGATAGGATTTTGCTGATGACGGGAATGTTAGCAGGGCCTGGAGGGAGAGTATGGGAAGATTTCTCGGAGGGAGATGAAAGGAGGTTCAGGATAGCTTTAAGGAGAAGAGAAATGGAGATGGTGATGAGGATGATGAACCAGGTTTCCATGTTTGCTTTGGGTTGAGAGCGGAGAGAAAGTGAGGAGAGTTGCGGCTGATAAAAAGGGTATGGGAGGCATAAGTATTTAAGCTTGTTGGCAAAAGCATGATTCGTGGAAAGAGTACACGAGAGATACGACATCTATAATATTTTGTTTTTTATGATGATAATGATCGATTAAATGGCTAACATTTTAATTCAAGGGTTATGGTTGGATTAACAATGTAAGTTGAGTTTGTGAGAAGAATTTTTAGGTTCAATTTTCACTAAATACATTTTTGATATGAATAGTTTTAACTGTAACTAAATTTTAAATAAAATTAATCTCAAACCGTTAAAACGAACAAAAATATATATGTGATTTATATAAAAAAATGGCTAACATTTTTTTCGTGGCGCAGTTTCTTGTAAATATGTTGTCAGTTCAACAGAAATTAAAAGAAAGACTTTAATTTTGGGTTATTAATGACTGTTTCTCAAAATAATACATTTTCAACGTTATTTTAAATGCTTCTAAAGAATCCATTTTGCAGTCTATCCTATATCTGTTTTATAAAGTATATAAAAGTCCAAATTTTTAACTAATAATCTAGATGTTCAACACTTGTAATATTTCGAAATAAAAAAATTAATTGTCCTTTCTTTCAGTTTTCTAGAAGATAAAAATTTATATATATTACCTAAAGGTTGTGACTCAGTTGGCAACGCAGGTTGAGTTTGTGGGATGAACTTTCGGGTTCGACTGTCACTAAACACATCTTTGGGAAGGGATGAAGAGCCTTAACTGTGACTAAACCCCGAACAGAATTAATCTCAGACCGTTAAAATGGATGAAGATACCTGTGATCTATACAAAAAAAATTATATATATTAAAGTTACAAAAATAAATCAATTATTTATTTTAATTTCTAAAAGATAAATATATATCTATACATATTAAAATTAAAGGAAAAATAACATAACATTTATCAATTTCTTTATATATCTTTTATCAATATATATATATATATATATATTGTTGCTATTTATATAAGTTTAAAATATATTTATAGAAATAATTAATTTTGGCATAAATTTTTTACTTCAACGTATTTTTTAAAGAAAAATACAGTTATTTCTTATGAATAGGTGGCATGTATGGTAAAAAAATTGTTTTATAAATCTTTTATCAAAAAATTAAAACTAGATATTTTACTCTATATATTTTGAATTAATATCCAATACACTGTCAGTATGGTATTTTTGGTTTCACAAGCGAAGTTAAGATGATGAACACATGTTTTTATTTTTATTTTTTTTTATTTTCTTAATATTTGTAGAGGACATGTGTAATCATCTCTTCAGACGAATTTGTCCGGAAACTCAATCGCTAAACGATTTTGGAAAACACAAACAAGAGTCGCCACTAGTCTTTTTTGCTAGATGTGATTGGCCACCTATAAACATTTATCTTTTAAATAAAATTTTAAATTAATTAAATTTTATTAAAAAGACAAATTTTTTTGTCTACGAAAACGAAGTTTAAGTTCAGGAGTTCGATTATACGTGGGGAAGGATTAGCACCCCACAACACCCGTTAAAAGTGGTACCACTTAATCTTGTGTTATCCTTTAATCTTAATAAAATGGTCTTAGTTAAACATTTAAAAAAAAAACTTCATTTATTTTGAAATCATTTTGTTATTTGTTTTATTTTGAAACCACTTGTTTAAAAATATCATTTATTTTGAAAACATTATTTATTTATTATTATTATTATTTGAAATATTTTATTTTTTATTTTGAAATAAATGAAAATCTTTTATATTGAAAATCATTCCGAAGTACTCCAATACTTTTGGTAGCATTTCAGATAATTTCCTCACCTAGGATTTCTTAAGAATCGCTACTTGCAATTTCTATAGAATTTAATCCTCAAAAGATTCACACTTATTTTGTAATTCCATGATGCATATGATGTAGACAAAAAATGAATGATGCATGTGAAATATCTTATATTTATTTTATTTTCATTATTTATTTATTTATATTTATATTTATATTATTATTTTGAAATTTATTTATTTTATAAATTCTTATTTTTATTGAAAAATCATATTAAATATTCTAATACGCTGGTAACATTTAGCAAATTTCTCTCACCTAGAGATCAGTTAGGAATCACTACTTGTGAATTCTGTAACATCTCATCATCCGAAATTAAAACTTATATTTTTATTTATTTATTTTATTTGTTTTATTATATTCTTTTAAAATTAATTCATTTTATAAAATAAGAAATCTTAATATTAAAATAAAATTACTTAAATGTTTCAATATGCTTGTAACATTTAAATATTTTATTTCGACCTTAAGGATTATCAAAGAATCACTACATGTGATTTCTATAAAATCTTATCAATGAAATTTTTATTTATTTATTTTTCTAATAATTCAATATTTTTTAAGATCATTTCTTATGATAATATTCCTTTTCTAAAAAGGGTAATTGAACAAGTAAAACACATTTGAAATTATTAAACAGTGAATAGAAAAAAGGTAAAAATAATAAAGAATAGATAGCATTGCCAAAATGGGCCAAGGCCCATTGAGTCGGCCTGGCCTGATCCATTTATTTAGGGCTTAGATCTCATTTTTGTAGCCCATTTAAGAAGGAAGGCTTTTTAGCCCAGGCTTAAATGGGCCGGCCCGTTTAATTTTTTAATTTTTTTAATTATATTAAATTTTTATTTTTATTTTAATTATTTATATGTTTAACATTTTAATCAAAGTAAAATATATAAAATTAATTCTATTTAGTATTACTAAATTAGTTTAAGCCAACTTAATGACTCACAACCTCTTACACATGCTAGTTGGAAGGAGAAGAATACATTTACTTTGAGTGATATAAGTCTATTTATGTTTTTTAAGTATATACTTTATTTTAAATTCTCTTTTGTAATAACAATTAATTTATTGTGAAATATTCAATGATATAAGCTTTCAAAATATTTGAAATTATTCAAGTGAAGGAATCAAAATCTCAATTAGATCTTTATTTGAAAGAGCTAAAGATTATGAGTTGTAAACTCAAGGGTTGTGGCTCAGTTGGCAACGCAGGCTGAGTTTGTGAGAAGAGCTTTCGGGTTCGACTCCCACTAAACACATCTTTGGGGAGGGGGTGAAAAGCCTTAACTGTGACTAAACCCCGAACAGAATTAGTCTCAGACCGTTAAAACGGATGAGGATACCTGTGATCTACACCAAAAAAGATTATGGGTTGTATGGTTGAAGATTTAAATGTGTTGTAATGGTGAAAAGATCATAAGCCAAGATTTCCAGAACTTGCAAGTATAGCTTGTGATATCTTGAACATTTCAATAACAACGATGGCATCGGAGAGTTCTTTTAATATTGGTTCTTGTGTTTTAAATAAGTATCGAAGTTCTCTAAATCATGAGAAAGTGAAAACTCTTATTTGCACCCAAAATTAGATTCTAGGTTTTAAAGGTAATGTTATTAATTAGTTGACAATTTTTAATCAATTCATAAGTTTAATTTTTGTGAGTTCTTATATTGTTCTTTATTTATGTTTGTAGATGGCGAAGTTGAAAAAAATTGATTGAATGTGATTAACACTATGGAGGAAATAAATGAACATGGATCTGTTTATCATATTTTTTATTTTTAATTAATATGTTGAGACATGTTTTTCAGTATCTAAGTTTGTTAAAACAATTTATATTATGCTTGTTAGACTACTAATATGTAATGTTTAAATGATGTTAAAGACTTGATGGATTTGATATGAATTTATTTGATGTTTGTTTAATATTTATTTCTGTTGTTGTACAAAACAACAATAAAGATATGCTGACGTAAATGGTCGTAATCTGTCTCCACGTGTCCTCCAGAAGCTTCTGTAAAATAGTAAAAAGTCAGAGGGACGCAGGGGTGGTTCCCTGCGTAGACACTCCGATGCTTAAGTCAGCCCTCAGTTCTTAGGTATTGGGAAACGTAAAAGCCAGTCGTCAGAAAAAGTTAAGAATAGAATTATACCTGGGGCCTATTTATAGGCGAATATTTGAGATTTGATATCTGGATCGTTTGTGTCCTTTTACCAAGAGTTTGTTTCCCAATAGGATGCATCTTCCGTGGATCTCGGAGTTGACACGAGCCTGTCGCCGGCGAGAGACCCTATGGCGCGACACCTTTTCGGGCGGCAGAGGCCTCTCGCCTGGCGAGAGGCGAGTGGCCACGTACCGCCTTCGCGATAGAAGGAGTCTGTCGCCTGCGACAGATAATCTATCGCAGCCTAGCTTCTCTCGCCGTAGGCCGCGTGTCTCAATGACTGTGTGCCGCGTGGGGCCTCCAATGATCTTTGGGCTTGGCCCAGTGTAGATGGACTTTTGCCATATCAATTGCTCCCCAGTCTCTTGTTGGATTATTCCAATCAAGAGAGTATAAATATGTGTCTTTGGGCCTTTATCCACTATGAATAGTTTTTCTGGTTTTTGTGATTTTTCTTTGGTATATACTTTTTTCTTTTCTTGTAGGTGAAAAGCTTTATTTTGCGGGAGGCGTGATCTACCGAGACGTTTGGCCTTCTCTGTCGCAACTATATAAAGCCGCTGGGGGCCACCGAAAAGGGCTAAGAGAAAACCTCTAAAACAGCAGTCTGTCGCCGATTTCCGACTCTCTCGCTAAGACAGTCTATCGCCAGCAGAAGTCTTTCGCTCCTCGAAGTGTCAGTAAGTATTCATCTGTCGTTTATCTTGTCTCCCGCGCGGTCTTTATGTCTTCCGCAGGTGTTTCACCTATAGGTCTGTCGTATTTGGTTTGTCGCCAATAAGTCTGCCGCAGGTCCCTGTTAGTAGGTCTGCCGCAGGTCCCTTGCCAAATAGGTTTGCCGCAGGTCCTTTGCCAATAAGTCTGCCGCAGGTCCCTTGCCAATAGGTCTGCCGCAGGTTGTCTGCCGCCCCTCTTTATTATTTATCCTTTCTTTTACTATGTCTTCACAGCGTCCGGGTAAATTTCTTAGGAAAGGCGGTGTTGAATGCACACTGACGAATGCAGACTTAGAGGATTTCAATACTCGTTTTCCTCTTCCCTCTGGTTACAGTTATAGACTTCCAGCTAGTGGGGAATTTTCACCTGATCTAGTTAGGGATGGAGTAGCGGTGCATAAAGCGTCTTTATTTTTCGGTTTCCGTTTTCCGTTGCCCGAGTTTGGTATAGCGTTCCTTAGATACAAAGATATAGTTCCTTGTCAACTTCATCCTCATGCATGGGCTCAGATAGTAGGATTTTCGGTGGTTTGCCATAGCTTAGGTATTATTCCTACTGTCCCCCTTTTGAGTGCTTTTTTCAGAGTCCGTGGTCTGCAAGGACTAATAACTTTTTCCCTCCAACGGTTAACGGTTGACGATTTTCCCGATAACAAGATCTTTTCTGACCTTCCTAATAAGTTGCAAAATTTTGAAAGTGAGTGGGTCGTCGTCCAAATTCCAAACGATCTGCGAATCCGCACTGCATGGAACCGTGATACTAGCGACCACTTGAGGCGCTCAGAAAGGTTTAAAGTAGAGATCCTAAAAGACCAGTTTAGTGAACCTATACGACGAATTTGTTCTATCGGGGAACGTAATTTATTTTCCCTTTTGACCTCAGAGAACATTATAGCGGCTGGTTGGGGAGTAAGCCGAGCTGTTTCCGGGACTTCGACTGTCCCCTCTAGCCTTCCAATTGGGTTGTGTGTGCCCGATGCCGGTCCTAGTCAACCGACCAGTATTCCTACAGCTGAGACCTCTAACCCTTTAGGTCGCCCTGTGGATGAGTCTTCTCCGGATTCGAGAGACGAAACACCTGAGGTTGAGGGTACCAGTGGTCCATTAGAGGAGGATCTTGAATGGGCTCAGGGCAACGTTTTTGGGAGCCCTTTTGTTGATTTCCCGGCGGATCCTAATTTGGATAACTTAGAGGATCTTGGTGATCTTATAGGTTTCCTTTTTTCTATACTTTATATATCCATGTGTGTGGTATTTTGGGTTTTAGGTTCGTTAATTGTTTCTCCTGGTATTATGCAGGTATGGACTTTCGTGGTGCTATGCGCAGAAGGGAAGCCAATGCTTCTGCTGGAACGGCTCCTCCTCCTCAGCAACAGCCACAGGTCGGGGCTTCAGCTTCCAGACATCCTCGTATGTCTACCCCTCCTCCTCCTACCGGCGGACCTAGCCACACTGTGCAAGAGGCTGGGAGGAACAAGCGAAAGAGGCCCCTTGTCCGCGACCGTAGCTCAGACGATCAAGGGAGCTCTGGGTCACAGAGGAGCGAGTCGGCCCGACGAGAAGGTGCTTCTCATGCCAGCGAGGATCGGCCGGCCCCTCGTCAGCCTAGGCGCAAATTTAGGAAGAAGTTGATTATTGAGGCCTCGATGCCCTCAAGACCGATATTGCCCAAGGTAGCTAATCCCACTTTGAAGCGCTACGTGGTCGATAGTGGAGTTGTTGTAGATGGCGAGGACTTCCAGACCTATCCCGGGGTAAATGATAATGACAGCATTGAGGAGCCTGGGATAGCGTCTCGTCTGGTATGGAGCACCATTCTTCCTCGTGACGAGGCAGCGCTGTTTCCTAATTTGACGGAAGCCGAGAACAACTCTGACTATCTTGCGATGAAGGTGATAGCATCGTGTTTATATGTTAGTTATATTTTTCTTTTTCCTTTGTCGGGTTTTTAAGTCATTTTTGTTCTCCTGTTTTTTCAGTCGGCTCAGCAAACCGCGGCTGTTAATGCTCGTCATAGGGCTCTCAGGGAGAAGGCTGAAAAAGAAATTGGTGAGCTCCGAGAGACGAAGATGGTGCTTCAGAACGAGGTCGTTCAATTGCGTCCTTATGTTGGTAAGGTTGAGGGATTGGAGAGGAAGAATGCGGAACTTGAGCTCAGGTTGAAAGAGGAACAGGCTAAGGTGGCCTCCCTTCAGGGATTTCAAGACGCCTACGACAAGGCGATGGAGGATCGGGACGCCATGAGGAGGGAACGGGATGAGACCGCCGATGAGCTGCACGATTTGTTGGACAGACAAAAAGAGGTTCGGGCCGAGGCTGTTCGCGAATACCGCCTGTCTCAGCACTGCTATGAAAAGAAAGAAATGCTTGCGACGGGGTTCATCAAGTACGGCTTCTACTTAGCCCGTTCTTGGTTAGAGAAGAACCGTCCTAATGAGTCTTTTCCCGAACTTCTTTTTACTGAAGAGGCCCAGTATTATGAAGCTCCCTCCTGGACCAAATACGAACCCGACTCATTAAGTCCGGAGGATTATATAGAGATGGGAGCTACAGATAACCTGGACAATCTCGAGGGTCCATGGCCTCCTCGACGGCCACGTAGCCATCCTGAGCCTACTGAGCTACGCGATCAATCCGGGCCGTCAGTGACGCATGATGAGCTCGAACCGATCGAGGCGGGCGACCAGCCTGAGTCCATCGAAGCATTGGTGGGGCTGGACGGCGACGACTTCCAAATTTCAAACTCTGCAGCCGCTGATCCCGTGTCAGATAGTGTGGCTGTGATTGATCCTTTAAGTAGTGCCCCCTCTCTCGGGACGGCCTCTTCAGTTCCTCAAGAGCTTGATTCCTCGATTCTTCACACTTCTGATCCTCCGGTTGTTGGAGACTCTTAGCTGGACGACCTTGTCCTTAACCTAGATTAGGGTGTTTTGTATTTCCTTTTGTTTGTTTTACTCAATGTAAAGATTCGTTCTTCAATGAAAAGTATAGTTGCTTTCTGTGGTTTATATATATATATATATCACAAAACTTGACAGAATAACATTAAGGTGTCAGTAACAAAACTTGACAGAACAACATTAAGGTGTCAGTAATTAGTAAGCGTTATTTTACACCATACTGCTCCCCAAGTTTTGTTTTGAGACGGTGTTATAGTGCAAGGTTGAACTTTGTCTTGGGCATTTTGTGCACCCTTAAATTTGATCAGCAAATAAGCAAAAATATACATATTTAATTATAGAACAGATGTATTGTAACATACCTCTTAACGGCATTTTCGCGTATTCTTCTCGCTCAGGGACTTATTTCTGCCGGGTTTACGGTCTTATTTATGCCCATTTCGCGTATTCTTCACGCTCAGGGACTTATTTCTGCCGGGTTTACGGTCTTATTTATGCCCATTTCGCGTATTCTTCTCGCTCAGGGACTTATTTCTGCCGGGTTTACGGTCTTATTTATGCCCATTTCGCGTATTCTTCTCGCTCAGGGACTTATTTCTGCCGGGTTTACGGTCTTATTTATGCCCATTTCGCGTATTCTTCTCGCTCAGGGACTTATTTCTGCCGGGTTTACGGTCTTATTTATGCCCATTTCGCGTATTCTTCTCGCTCAGGGACTTATTTCTGCCGGGTTTACGGTCTTATTTATGCCCATTTTGCGTATGCTTATCACTCCAATTCTTGTTACTACATAGACTGTCTAACAAGTTGAATTAGAAGATATAAGAAGCAAATAATTAACTTTATTCATGAATCATATGATCTTAAAACAAGAATACTTTGCGATGTAATAAAGTAATAGATGGGAAATAAATATAAATCTTATGGAAGGTGTACAACTTTTTACTGCCAGTATGGCTTAAGGTGGTTGGCATTCCAAGTTTTCGAGATCTTCTTTCCCTGCAAGGTTTCCAAGATGCTTGTGCTAGGCCCGATCATCTTCCTGATTCTGTAAGGTCCTTCCCAATTAGCTCGGAGTTTCCCGTCTTCCCTATGGGCGTTTGTAATCGCTGACTTTCTCAGTACCAGGTCTCCTTCTTGCAGTTCTCTGTTCTTAACTCGTGCGTTGTAATAGGCGGCTATTCTTTGCTGGTATGCAGCCAATCTCATTTTTGCCGTGTCTCGCAACTCATTGATCAGGTCTAGATTCTCCTTTAGTCCCTGGGAGTTAACCTCTTCGATGTAAGGGACCAATCTAGGTGACTCGGCTCCAATTTCAACCGGGATGAGGGCTTCAGTCCCATATACCAAATTGAATGGCGTTTCCCTTGTTGATACTCTGCTTGTCGTTCTGTAGGCCCATAGGACACTAGGGAGTTCATCTACCCATGCTCCCTTCGCCTTATCCAGTCTGGTCTTCAAACCATGCAGTATGGTTCGGTTACTCACTTCGGCTTGTCCATTAGCTTGAGGATAAGATACAGAGGAGATTCTCAACTGGATGCCCAGTCCTTCACAAAATGTTCGAAATGCGTCACAATCGAACTGTTTCCCATGGTCCGCGTTAAGCACTCGGGGGATCCCAAAACGACAAATGATCTCCCTCCAAACCATTGCTTCCACCTTTTTTTCAGAAATCGTAGCCAAAGGTTCCGCCTCTATCCACTTGGTGAAGTAGTCTGTGGCTACTAACAAATATTTCCTCTGTCCTGTGCCCAAGGGAAAAGGTCCCAGGATGTCTAACCCCCATTGTGCGAATGGTGTCGGCTGAAGAGTACTTTGGAGGGTCGAGACTGGTGCAGTAACTATAGGGGCGAACTTTTGGCATTTTTCGCACTTTCGCACCTTGTCAGTGGCGTCCTTCTTAAGGGTAGGCCAATAAAATCCTGCACGCAATATTTTCGTGGCCAAAGCTCGGGCCCCTAGATGTTCACCGCATATCCCCTCATGAACTTCAGCTAGGGTGTACTCAGCCTGTTGCGGTCCTAGACACTTTAGCAAAGGCATGGTAAATCCACGTTTGTAGAGTTCTCCATTTACCACAGTAAATCTTGCACTTTGCAATTTCAACCGTCGTCTTTCATCTTTGTCAGTTGGGAGTGTGCCCCCCATTATGTAGTCTTTGATTGGGCCCCTCCAATCACCTCCGACCTCGACGTCGCAGACATCCTCTTCTTCGATACTTGGCCTAGCGAGTGATTCCACTTTGACCATACCGCCTTTTAGTCCTCTTGAGGAAGCCAACTTTGAGAGGGCATCCGCATGACTATTTTCGGATCGGTTTATCTGGGTCAGTTGAAAGTTCTGAAATGATTGTGCTAATAATCGCACTTTCTGCAGATAGGGGACCAAAGTCGGCTCTCGTGCTTCATACTCTCCCGAGAACTGGTTGACCACTAATTGTGAATCGCTATGGGCCATCAGATTACTAGCTTCTAGTTTCTCCGCCAGTTTCATTCCAGCTATTAAGGCTTCATATTCAGCTATATTGTTCGAGCTTGAGAAATTGAAACGCAGGGAATACTCATAGGTCTCCCCTTCGGGTGAAGTTAACACGATTCTAGCTCCACTACCATCCATGTTGCGAGCTCCATCAACATATAACTTCCACCAAGCTAATCCGGTATCTGCTTGAGTCTCCCGACCAGTGCATTCTACGATAAAGTCGGCTAGCGCCTGTCCTTTTATTGCTTGGCGAGGTTGGAAGTGTATGTCATATTCGCTTAATTCAATGGCCCATTTCGTTAAGCGTCCAGAATGTTCTAGTTTCTGTAGTATTTGTCGTAGGGGCTGATCTGTCAAGACATCCACTGAGTGGGCTTGGAAGTAAGGTCGTAACTTCCGAGTCGCCATCACCAAGGATAGAACTACTCTTTCGACTAAGGGGTATCTTGCTTCGGTATCTAGCAGAACTTTGCTCACATAATAGATGGGACAGTCCTTATCTCCTTCTCTTCTCAGTAAGACTGCACTTACGGCCTTCTCTCCTACGCCGAGATACATGAAGAGATGGTCTCCATTTTGTGGCCGAGACAATAGTGGCAACTCTTTCAAGTAATCCTTCAACTGCTCAAAAGCACTATTGCACTCTTTTGTCCATTTGAAGTCTTTTCCGGCCCTTATTGCTTTGAAGAATGGCAAGCTTCTTTCAGCTGATTTAGACAAGAAGCGATTCAAAGCAGCTATCCTCCCTGTCAACCTTTGAATCTCTTTAACAGTACTGGGTGGTCTCATGTCTAGGATGGCTTGGACCTTCTCGGGATTAGCTTCTATCCCTCGATTAGTGATCATGAATCCCAGGAATTTTCCGGATCTCACCCCAAATGAGCATTTATTGGGGTTCAATTTCATTTCGTACTGCCGCAACACGTTAAACACCTTTGTCATTTTCTCGGCGTGAGACTCTTCCCTTTGGCTTTTTATAATCATGTCATCAACATAAGCCTCCATGGTGTTGCCCAAAAGGTCTTTGAATACCTTGTTCACCATGCGTTGATAGGTTGCCCCTGCGTTTTTCAGACCGAACGGCATTACCCGATAGCAATATGTTCCACTGTCGGTAATGAATGAGGTTTTCTCCTCATCTTCTGGATGCATCATGATCTGGTGGTATCCTGAAAAGGCATCTAAGAAGCTAAGCAATTCATATCCACAAGTTTCGTCTACCATCTTGTCGATTCGAGGTAGCGGATATGAATCCTTGGGGCAAGCCTTGTTCAAATCTGTGAAGTCTACGCATATCCTCCATTTTCCGTTGGCTTTCCTCACCATTACAACATTAGCCAACCATTCGGGATAATTCACTTCTCTGATAAATCCTGCCTGCAATAACTTTGAGATTTCTTCATTTATGATCCGCTGTCTTTCCGGAGCAAAATTCCTCTTCTTTTGCTTGATTGGTTTTGCTCCTGAGACTATGTTTAACCGGTGACAAGCGACATTGGGATCAATCCCGGGCATATCCGCAGGGGTCCATGCGAAAACATCAGCATTTTCCTTCAGGCACTGAATTATTTCTTCTTTCGCTTTTTCAGACAGATGACTCCCCACATACACCACCTTAGTTTCATCTTCTCTATCTACTTGAACTGGTTCCATCTCTTCATCAGGTTTTGGTTTAGGCGGTTTTTCAATCGTAAGGGTTTCCTTCCTTTGAATCCCTTTACATGTGGTGGACGCGATATTACATGTCCTAGCTTTCCTTTGATCTCTTCTCACTTGTCCGACACCACGAGGAGTTGGGAATTTCACTAACAGATAGCATGGATGTACGACCGCTCTCATATCATTCAACAATGGTCGTCCGAATATCATGTTATATGCTACCGATGTTGCCTTTACCACCATAAATAACACCTGTCGAGTGACACATTTCGGGCTTTCCCCCAATGTCACAGGCAGCTGAACTGCGCCTTCGACCTTCACTTTTTCTCTTGAGAAGCCATACAATGGTGTAGGAACTGGCTTCAGTCTATCATTCGAGATGTTCATTTTCTCAAAGCAACTCCAGTATATCAAATTCACCGAACTTCCATTATCAACCAGGATACGACTTACTGGATGCTTTGCTATCACTGCCGAAATCACCATTGGGTCATCATGGGGGATCATTACATCTTCTCTATCGGCTGGCGTAAAAGTGATGGGCTCCTCATCATGCTTTTCTTCCATTACCGAGTTAACTTGATAAGCTTGCCGAGCGTAAGACTTTCGAGACGAGGAAGATGAACCAGCCAACGATTCACCCCCGGATATCACATTAATAGCAGGCCCTGTGGGTTCATTATCCTCTTTTCTATCCCTTCTATCTGTTCTCCTGTCATTTTCTCTCCTGTTACCATCATTCTGCCTTGCAGTTCCCCTATTTCCACCTCTTCTGTCTCTAGAGTTGTCTCTAAAGTAATTTCCTCTGCCTCGTGCAGGATAAGTGTTCCTGTTGCTTTTCCACACAAACTGATTTATCTTTCCATCACGTGATAGCTGCTCCAGCTGATTCATTAAATCCCTACATTTTTCTGTTGGATGCCCATGTGTGGAATGGTAGTTACAGTAAGAGTCTGTGTCACGGCCCAGAACCCCGGATGCTTTCCTTGGGAACCGTATAAGACCTGATCCCTCAATAGCAGCTAATACGGAAGTTCGAGACTCAGTAAGCGGGGTATAAGCGGTATACTTCATTGTAGAGGTTTTGTTAACCCTTCTCGACTGACTAGAGGATGCTTCGGGGACTTCTCTTCCTCGTTTCCTTCCTTCCTTAGATTCTCCATTACCCACCATTTTCATTACTTCTTCTTGGGTGACGTATTTATTGGCTCGGGAAAGTAGGTCCGAAATTGTAATGGGCTGGTCTAATGACAGGGACTCTTGCAGTTTTTCAGACCTTGTCCCTTGTAACATGGCTGCCACAGCTATACCAACTTGTAAGTCTCGCACTTCCAGAGTAGCGTCTCTGAATCGATCGACGTAACTCTTCAACGACTCCTTAACTCCTTGCTTGAGAGTAAGTAAATAAGTTGGTTCTTTCCTTCTCTGACTATTCACTGCGAACGCCTTAAGAAACTCATTTCGGAGTTAGTCAAAAGAGACAATAGACCCCTCAGTCAGGTTATTAAACCACTTCATTGCATGCCCGGTTAGAGTTAGAGAAAAGGCCCTGCACATTATTTCATCTTCCCATCCATGTAGTAACATCAATGCTTCATAATTCTGCATATGATCATAGGGGTCTGTCTTTCCTGTGTAGGTAGCCATCTGTGGCATCTTGAATTTTGGCGGTAAGGGTTTCTGCAAGATGGTCGTGCAAAACGGTACTCTTCTCCTCTGGCTCTCCTCTGCGGACACCAATTTTTTCTCTTCGAGCACCTGTTCTATCATTTTCTTCATATCAATTGGGGGAGTGGTTTGATTTCTGGCGTGAGATGAATCGGGCAGGTCCTCGGCAACTATTTCCTTTCCTTTTCCTTGAGGCGCTTCAGTTCGAGCCATTTGTGTACACCAAGTGGGATCGAATTCTGATCCGGCTCCCCAAATGCTTAGGTCATCGTCACCGTTCCTTCCGGCACCTCCGATACCAGCAGTATTTGTCAAATCATGGTGGTGGGCGGAAGACCCTGCCGCCCGGTCGAAACCCTGTCGCCATGGTGCCTGCCGCGCAACACCAGACTCTTGTCGCCTGACATCCGGCACCTGCCGCCCGACGCCAGACACCTGTCGCCTGACCCCTCCCGCGGGTTCAAAATTTACGGCCTCATCAGCCTCCCGCTGGGTCCCTGCGACAGGCACTCCGCTCCCCAGTCCTGCCGCATCCTGGTGTATGTCATTCCCTTCTACGAGAAGGTCCTCCTGTCGCAGCGGAGGATTCACCGCTGTCGCATCCTCCTGTCGCCCATCAGCACGGGGCGGAACCCCTCGACTTGTTTCTCCCACCAAATTCTGTACAGCCGGCGGCAGACCCAATGCCCGGAGGACCCCTTTGAATAAGTCTACCATGGCTTTCAACGCATGGGTCGTTTCTTCACTCTGCCGCCTTAGGGCCTCGAATTCGGCTATAGATACAGTCATCCTCTCATCTTCTCTGTTCACCTGATTTCTATGGCGTATTGGCTGTTCAGGAGAACTCACGGAATTCTCATCACTGCCTGTTCTCACGTTAGTAGATCTAGTTCTCACCATCTTAAGAAGTTTGATTGGCTTTTATACGATTCCCACAGACGGCGCCAATTGTTGTTGTACAAAACAACAATAAAGATATGCTGACGTAAATGGTCGTAATCTGTCTCCACGTGTCCTCCAGAAGCTTCTGTAAAATAGTAAAAAGTCAGAGGGACGCAGGGGTGGTTCCCTGCGTAGACACTCCGATGCTTAAGTCAGCCCTCAGTTCTTAGGTATTGGGAAACATAAAAGCCAGTCGTCAGAAAAAGTTAAGAATAGAATTATACCTGGGGCCTATTTATAGGCGAATATTTGAGATTTGATATCTGGATCGTTTGTGTCCTTTTACCAAGAGTTTGTTTCCCAATAGGATGCATCTTCCGTGGATCTCGGAGTTGACACGAGCCTGTCGCCGGTGAGAGACCCTATGGCGCGACACCTTTTCGGGCGGCAGAGGCCTCTCACCTGGCGAGAGGCGAGTGGCCACGTACCGCCTTCGCGATAGAAGGAGTCTGTCGCCTGCGACAGATAATCTGTCGCAGCCTAGCTTCTCTCGCCGTAGGCCGCGTGTCTCAATGACTGTGTGCCGCGTGGGGCCTCCAATGATCTTTGGGCTTGGCCCAGTGTAGATGGACTTTTGCCATATCAATTTCAAATTTTATTTTGTTTATATACTAAAAAAATGATATTTTAATATAAATTTTAATTTTTTAAATTTCTTATACGGACCAACCCATTTAAGCTCTTAATCCTTAGGGCCAGATATGGGCTTACGTTTTCAAGTTCATTTAAGAAAAAGAGCTTTTTGGCTCAGTTCATTTATGGCTTGATCCATCAAGGTCAGCCTAGGCAAAACCGAGCCGGCCCATTTTGATAATTCTAAGAATAGAAGAAATAAGAAACAAACAAGATATAATAAAAAAAAACAAGAATATAAAAGATATACCTTCCAAAGCCCTTTTTTATCAATACTGCACCGTTTATAAGAGGCCCTTTTATTTTTGAGAGCTTGTGCCTTTCTCTTTCACGCGCTCTTCTTTAGTTTCTACCATGCTTCTTTATTCAGCAAACAGCAAATGAATTGATGATAATGACGAGATGGTGCAGGAAATAAGGAGACTCGATGAAACGGTTTGAGAAGCCTCGGTGTTGGATGGCGCACGGCAATGAGCAGGTAGCACTGTAGAACGGTGCAGCAGTAGACAAGGTTGGAACCGTAGAGCAGGGTTGGCGAACGGAACAGCAACAAAGCGGAGTCGGTGCGGCAATGGTTCACAGGCGGATTCGGCAAAGGGAAGAGGCAGTAGCTTGTGGCGCGAGATGAGCAGGGGGCTTGGTGTTTGCAGCAGGGAAGAGGAACGGTGCAGCAAAGGACTTTACTGCAAAAGCCACGCAGAACCGAGGGTTTGGTGCGTTGATGGTGATGCAAGCGAAGGAGGCTGGACATGAGCTTTTCACGGCAAAGCAGCTAAGTGGCGCACCACAGCCATGGGCGATACAGGAGTGGGATGGAGAGTAGCGGCAGTGAGGCTTGGGAATGGTGTTCGGCATGATGCAAAGAAATTTGGGTGATGAAACGAGACCCCCAAAGGCAGCGATGTCTAGAGAAGATGTAAAAACTTTTAGGCTATGCTTGATAGGAAGGAAAGAAAAAGATGAGGATGAAAAATTTTTTAATTTAATAGTTAAACTACAAAATAAAAAAATAATTATGAAACTTAGTAATTGGATTATCAAATTTTCCATTCTCGTCAATTTCCATCTTTCTTGCCAAGTAAAACCTTAAGTTTTTTTTTTTTGTTTTTCTCCTTCTCTTTTCGATGTATTTTCCACTCCCTATTTGCTATTTCCTCTTGTCAAAACGGTGTTAACTCCTCCCCCCACCCCGTTTTTTTTATTTTTTTTATTTTTTTGGCTTTTTTAAAGCCATTTTCAACCTTTATTCTTAAGTAAAGAAAATCATTCTTCTTTAATTTAAGTCCTTCAATGGTGCCTCAATTCATGGGATTTTCTATTATTTTGGTAGCTAAATTTCAAATTTATATTTCATTAATTGTCTTTATCTTTTTTTTGGCAACAAATTTCTTTGATCAACTTGTTGGTTTCAGTAAGGTTTAGTGATGAGTGGTTTTGCATGGAAAATGTATAAGGTTTGGTTGATGATTTATGGTTGGAATTGTAACGACCTTTATACTAAAAATATGAACCAAATTTTTTCTTTTTCACTTACTTGGTTGGGCTGTACGTAATGTTACTAATCAATTCTTAAGCTAATATTATATTAGCTAAGTCAATGTTTAGTTACCTTAAGTCCCAGTTAAATTCTCTCACTAAGCATACATTTATAAATTTCGAATCATTATACTTGACTAAATATATCTCTACCCAAGTTGCATGCAGTGTTATAGATCATAACTATATTCTATACATCCTTTAATCACATCCTTATACTATAAAAGTACTGAACATAGAAGTCTGAATATAAAAATGATTACTGTACATCACATACCTTCAACGGTGGTACGAGAGTCTCGAAGGACTTGTTTAAACCTCGCGTACAAAGCACCTACTACAAATAATCTGGAAGGTGGAGAGGGGGGGGTGAGCTTTTTGGAAAGCCCAATAAGAAATATATATATATATAGAAAACTGATACCAAATTTCTATATGCAATTTTCCAAAGTATTTACTAAAGCTCAAATACCATATTTCATACTAATCGGAAAACCAAATCATGCATATGTAATGCATCAGAAAACATTTCATTTAAATCTGAAACATAAACATCTGTATTCTGAATGTTATTCGAATTACGCGTGCTTATCACATTCCGTTACAACACGGATCGTCAAATCAAATTCTCATTTGTTTCAGAATCTAAAATCATATGTTCGGAAATCATATATAAAGATAAGCACGAAAAATCATATACATACTAAGCTTGAGACATTTGACGACTAATAAATTATCATGCAGTTCAGATATTCCTGTGAGGGAAAGTGCAGTTCAGAAAGACTTATGGCCATAGTCCAAAGAGGGGTCCGCAGTGAGCACTGATCAGGTGTCAATTGGGCCCGTTGTGGACTGGATCAAGGTCACACAATGTCAGAAAATAAATATCTATTGTGGACTGGATCAAGGTCACACAATAGCCAGAACGGATATCTACTGAGGACTGGATCAAGGTCACACAGTGTCAGAAAATAAATATCTATTATGGACTGGATCAAGGTCTCACAATAGCCAAAACGGATATCTACTGAGGATTGGATCAAGGTCACACAGCAGTCAAAAAGTACTGCAATGACTTATCTAGTCATGTCTCAAAACGTTTTATATATATAAATATATATATATATCTTTTTCAAAATCCGAAATAGTATTTTTGAGCTTTAGGAAAGTTCATAACAAAAGTCATATATCTTTCTTTCAAAACATATAATGATACATACTCATCATTTCTTCAACACAATAATATATGTTGATAAATTTTCTTGAGATGTTTATCTCGACTAAAATTCTTATAAATAAATCAAGGTCATAAAATATAATCGTTTTCAAAATAAATATGTCGGATAAATGGTCATTTTCAAATGATTACTTAAATCAAGCTTAAATCATAAACCATTATTTTTATAAAAATTCCGGCAGCATAACGACTTTTATTTTCTTAAAACCTCATGCAAGAAAATACAGTTTATATATAACCACAATGCAGTTGATTTTAAATTGATTTCAATATCTCTACGTTCCTATACATATCTCTTACCTCACGAATCACACGACAATTTCCAAAATCAGTCTAGTAGTGCAGAACGCTTAAGTCAGCACATATTTGCTTAAGTCTTTTCTACCGCCCCTTCAGTTCCAAGCTGCATAAAATTATTTCCTTCAAACATAAATCATTTAAAACCACTATAAATCCATCATTTCAATCATTCTTTTAAAATCATAAACCTACCAAACAATTTCTTTGCCTACTTAAATTTTATAAAAATTTCAGCAGCCTAACATTTAAGAAGATAGGACTTCCTGCAAGTTCAAGACAACAATATTCCAATATATCCCAATCCAGTTCATATGCATAATTTCACGATCTCGTCACCAACGATCTCGTCACCAACAATCCTAATTTATAATCATTATTAAACTTATTTACACATAATTATCACAAATACCACAAATAGGTTAACTCGCCTAATAGGGCATTATTGTCACATATGGTCTTAAACACATTACTTCCTACTACATCTCATAAATTATACTTGCCTAATACTTTTACCAAGTATGATTCAATCAAACGTTTGCACAGTTAACATACCATAGCATTTTTCATTTCAAGCACCCATTCCAACACTTTGGTCGAAAGCTACAATGCCCCTCCAAATGATGAATTTCACTACAAAACCACATCGCATACTTAGTTTCGTATAATGGGCGTAATTGAAAAACACTTAGCACATCTACACTTTACTCATGCCTACCGCGCTAAGAAGGCGTATTGACCAAGTGTATCTTCTTATGGTTTTAATATGAATCAACTACATTGGTCATATAATCCATTCACAGTTTGCTAACATATCACAAAATTATACTGAAATTGTAATATCCCAAATCCACAGTATAACATAATATTCACTTATAAATCACAATTACTTATCGGTTGGGCTATCTGTGACGATTAATAACTCCTAACACTTTAATAAGAATTAGTACTCTTATTTCTAGTACTAATATGGAAATATAAATAATTAAATTCTTTCCTTATCATGTATATACATTCCCTTCTATTTAAAGTAGTACTGGATAACTTTACTGAATATATAAAAGAAAATAATGTACCTTCGATATCAAATCTCTGGAAGGTAATTCTCTTAACCCAATATCAACAATCTGTGGAGTGGAAAATAAGGGGTGAGCGATAACAGGCTCAGTAAGGAAGGTATGTTGCCGTATAAATCAAAACTATATCCCCCCAAATACTTTTATTTTTCTTAACAATAAATCCAGTAGGTAAAATAATGGATATAGTAAACAGTCTTTGATAGTCAAATCATTGGCTATTTAGTTTACAATACAATGTAATAAACAATAAATAGGATTCAATAAATCATCACAGTAAACAGAAATCAGTAAGTTGAGACTAGGCATCACCCTACGAATAAATCATACTCTCATCGTTCCCCCTCCCCCTTTGAGAACGGAATAATCATCTCCACAGGGATATAGTAGATCTATGGCCACAATCTATAGGTGGTCCTCGAGTCCAATTGTCAGGTGACCTCGAGACCTTTGATGACTTGGCGGGTCCATCAGACTCGTAAATAGCAATGCATGAAACTAGGGGCCTAAAGTCTCAAAATCAAATTATATCTCATAAAGCACCTTTAAGGAATTATTTCACCAAATTCATCATTTTCTCAAAATGATTTATTTTTCAAAAAGGTTTTATATTTTCTGTTTGCAAAGATATTAAAAATAACTCATTTTTCGTATGAGAAAAATGTGATTTACATCTGCTCGCCCAAGGCCAGCTCGCCCATTTCGGCTCGCCCATGGTCAGTTCGCCAGTGCGATGAACTAGTGTTCGCCCGCCAACCTTAGTGTTTAAAAACAAGTTAAACTGGCTCGCCTATTTTGGCATTGCCCATAGTCAGTTCTCCCAAATGCGACACTTCCATGGTCAACTCACCCAAAATATCATAAAAGAGCTCGCCTATCATTGGCTCGCCCGGAATTCTATTAAAACACGGTCGTCCGTCCAAAACATCATAAAAAAGATCGCCTGCCAAAACATCACAAAAGGGTTCGCCCACATTGGCTCACCCGGATTTTAATAAAACGGGGGTCGCCTGCCTTAAAACATCATAAAAGGGTTCGCCCAATTTGGCTCGCCCGCTTTTTACCAGTACGCCCAAATTCAATGTAGGGGATGCTTTATAGCTCGCCCAATATCAAAACAATTATCAAATAATGCATGTCATAAAACAAAACAATTTCTCAATAATTTCATAAAATTTAACTCCACAGGACATGCATTCACTTCACACACATCCCCCTTACCTGATCTTACGTATCCTTGCTTCCTGATTGCCTTCCCGGTCACCTTTACCAATTCCTTAATTCCCGGCTGCAAAATAATTTATTAAAACTATTAATATTTTCTTTTCGAATATTTCTTAAAACTATTTTCAAATTATTTTCCAATCACTTTGGCGAGATTTGAGACTAATCTACAGCTCGCCCAACTAAGCTTGCCATTCGCCCAACAGAGCTCGCCATTCGTTAATTTACTTACACTTGGGAACTCGCCCAGCATTACTCGCCATTCATTTTGGTTTATATGTGGAAGCTCACCCAACATTCTCGCCATTCATATAATGGCTTATTTGTAGGAGTTCGCCCAACATTCCCGCCATTCATATATTGTCTTATTTGAGGGAGCTCGCCCAACATTTCAACTCGCCATGCCTATGCATGTGAGTTCGCCCGATACGGCTTTTTATTCAGTGGTGGCCCGCCTATGAACTAAACTAGTATGTGGCGACCTCGCCCACTTAGACAAAGTACTTTCAACTTGGCGAGTTCTTTATTTCCTATTCGCCTCATTGGTGATCACTAACATTCCACATGGGCGATCAAAATAGTCGCCATTCTCGCCTTTTTGGGCGATCATTGGTCCTCGATCATCCGGCTATCATTCTGGTTATCCATAAATGTTGGCGAACATTGTATCTCCGAGTCATGCATTTCATTAAGCTCGCCTCATCCTTTGGGCGAGTATCCTTTTGCTCGCCTATTTGGCAAGTAGTTGAATAATCACTTCACCCATCGTATTTCTTATACATTCTAACAAAATTTAGCTACAACAAGGCTATATCTATGTTTATCACGTTGTAAAACATAGAAATCTAGCATTGAATATCAAGGGAACCATAGAAATATGGAACTCACCTTAACTGAGTTGCACTTCCAGAAACAGATTGCTTTCTGTCTCACTTAACTTTACTTTGCTTATTCTTCAGCTCTTCAACGATGGAGAAGAGGTTTGACTAACTACAAGATAAAGTTTCGTGGCTCATATATGAGAGAAACAAAAGGACTAAATGTGAGCTTGCAGTGAAAACAGAATGGGCAAGAAGGATTCTGAAGAAGATGAAGTTTGCTAAGTTGGTTTTTCTCATGTATTCCTTCTTATATAGCCATTCAATTTCACTTAGAACCTACCACCTGTTCTTATCCCGTTTTCTTTCATCATGTCACGTCTTTTATGCATTAAAAACTTGTGGAAAAATTGCAGCAAATGGAACGGATATGGAAAGCAATCTCTGCACGTTTTGACTAATTTTCTCTTCTTTTCTTCTTCCTCTCCACACCATTTCCAGCCACTATCATTGACTTTTATCTCATCTTTTCCTTGTCATTAATACCTAAACCAAATTGTAAAGAGAAGCAAAGTGGTGTGAATTCTACTTGTAGCCACTTTTCTTGATTTCTTTACACATCTCTTTCAAGTCTTTCACACATGAGTTTCTTGGTCTTCATATTATATGCCAATTTGACTTTATTGTATATGTATTTTATCTATGACTTGAATTTTATTTTCTTGAAGTCATTTCCAGCCGAATACAACAAGTCAAGAATTTTGTTGTATGTGTGAATGGTTAAATTTTCTTAGCTCTTCTTTGGCACACATTTTATCATTCCCTTTTTCATCCTCTTTAATTCTTATTCTATCTCACATACACTATATGGAAATTTAGATTCCGAACATTCCAATATGTAAAGTGGAATTTCATCTTTACTATTTATTTAATTCCACAGATTAAGTTATTTCCAATCGTTAATTGTATACAATATGATATAAAAATACCGGGTCTCACAGAAATAGTGAAATTAGTGTAATGCCCTTCACTGGGGCCTAATGTACCCTTATGTCATAAAATCAACTTTAATGCCATTTAACATCTTAGTTAGGCTTATTTACATGAATTACACCTTATATTTACAGATCGTTATCAAATCAAGCATAATTAAACCAAGAACACCAAATGACCGAATGCTTACTAACTTGGTAAATTCCAAGTTAATTCCAATTTCTTTCACATCATTCTTGAACAATTAAAACATATTTCATATATATTTATTTTAATGTTTTAAGCAAAACTACGCTTTAAATACTATGGAGCCAACTCAATGTTACTTTCACATATTGCATTTACATCTAATTTTTCTTCAATTAAGCCTCAAATCACTACACTTTCACTAGTTAAACTTCCAATTAACTTCAATTAACATCAATTATTAAGATTAAAGCTTAATTCCTAAAATTCCCAATTTCACCTACCCAACAAAATTCCCAATTCTCCTTCCTTAACCAAAATCCTAGATTCCCAATCCTTCAACATTTACTCAAATTGAAACCATTGAAATACTTAGAATCAGTCCTTAAACAACATATTAAGAGATCAAAACAAACAACCAAACAATTCTTTAAAAATCTAGTAAAAACCGAATTCCCTTACCCATTCTTTATTTTCGGTGTTCTTCCTTAATTTCCATGGAAACAACTTGCAAAATGGAAGGATAGGCCGGTTTGGTAGTGAAGAATATTCAGTTAGCACCGATTGTATCCATTCCCACTTGAGTTTTCAAACTTTAAGGAGGAAAAGGAGAGAATGGCGTGAAGATGAACATGAGAGAAGGCGGCTCATGGTTTTTGCTGAAATAGAAAGCCAAAATTGGCTTTGAAATAACTAAAGTTCAAGGTATTTACAATTATGCCATTAATGAAGCATTTTAGCGCATGTCAATTTCCTTTACACTTAGTTTTTCTTTTTTTTTTCTAAAAGCTCAAGTTAACTTGAATTTTTATGACTTTAAGGATAAAATATTTAATTCAATTATATTTATTATTACATTTTTTTGCGTTAAATCGAGATTTTACATGTTAAATTACGATTTTGCCATTTTTGCTCAATTAACCAATTTCGTGATATAATCCAAAATCGACTTTAGTTAAATCAAATTAATTTAAAATGGCTTATCCCAGGTAAATATCATCATTTTATGCTGATTCGAGTGTGTCTCGGTGGTTGCGCTTCCGAGGGACCCACGGGTCCACTTGTACGGAAGTTTCCTTTTTACACCAAGATCAATAATTCATTATTTTATTGACCAATTTAATTTATTTGAACATGAAAACGTTCAATATTTATAAAAATAAGGGTTCTCACAGGAATAATGTATAAGGTTTTACGGTTACGATTTGAACAAGTTTTAGGGCTTGGCAAAGTTTATCGAAATGATTGATTTGCTTCCAACTTATTTTATTTATTTTTTATTTTTTTAAATTGTTCTAACAAAATTAGGTGTTTACAGATCCTAACTCCGCTTATAGAATCAAAAAACTCAACTGACAGTTTTTTGAATAATTATCCTATATATTATTTCAAAAAAAAATAATTATCCTATATATTTTAGCATTGAATTAAACTTTCATTTTTTTTTCAGATTTCATTCTAATCCTATTTTTAGATTTATTTGTTCAATCATTTTATTTGATTAAAAAAAATATCTCCATAAATTATTTATTCTTTTGAAAGTTGTATTGTCTTAAATATTGAATTTAATTTTTTTGAATTGATATAAATCTTAAATAATTCAAATAATACTGTATCGGGTCTAATCATAGGTCGACTCCAAATTAATCGAGGCCTAAAGTGGCCTTTGGATACAGGGGTTTTGATAAAAAAAAATGTTGAAATTTGTTGTGTTTTTCTACTATAAACAATAGGTTTAGATATGTAGTGTCAAATTTTCCATTTGTAACCTGCTTCATGTTTAGATGTCTGTTTTCATGCACTTAATTAAACAACTTGATGTTGTTATTAAAGATTGCCACAAAAATGAAATTCTATTAAGAGACATGATACAATTAAAGGTTCATGTTGTTTACTACGAACATGGAAGAAGATGGATCTTTTCATCTTATTGGCAAGTGTTTAGTATCGATAAATAGCAAGGAAATGGCTTCTGAATAGAGCTTAAGCTTTAATTTCAATTGTTTGATTGCAGTATTATTTGTATATTTCATAAATGATTAATTAGTAAAACATAAAGATGTTTTTATTCATTACGTGACATGTTTAATCCGTAATTCTAGATCTTTTATTGATTGTTTTTCTTCTTTTTTTTGGTGAAGAACGGATACATAAAAATCAAAAACTGAAACAACAGAAAAACAATTGCTCAAACAGAGCATTTAACAGTCCTGGGGAGAACAACTCCCACAAAATCCATGAATAACAAAAAATTAAGTCCTTCAGGGGGTTCTTCAAAAAGAGTCCAATTGACAGCTGACTTCCCTCCAAGTTTAGCCAGACTGTCTGCTACTGCATTCGCCTCCCTGTAATTGTGCTTCATTTGAATGCTGTTGAATTTTCCCATTAAGTGCCTGCAGTTGTGTAAAATAGCACTGTAAGGATGAGAAGAATCGATATCTTTAGAAGTGAGTTCCAAGATGGCTTTCGAATCAACTTCAACTATAAGGTTAGAAAACTCCCTGTTAACAGCAATTTTTAGACCATCACGGAGTCCCCATAATTTAGCGCCAACACTGGAAGTATGACCGAGATTACGAGCATAACCACAAATCCAGTTACCATGGTGGTCTCTGAAAACACCTCCAGCTCCCGCCATGCCTGGGTTTCCAAGGAAGGAACCGTCTGAATTAAGTTTGATGAAGTTAACTGGAGGTGGTTCCCATCCCACTAAGATATCAGCTATTATCTTTCTTTGTTTGTCTTTGATGCCAAGTGCCCAAAATTCTTTTATTAAATGTATAGTCTTAACCAACCATCTATCTTCATTTTCAGTGTCACCTCGAAAAACTTTGTTGTTTCGTCGCAACCAAATCTTTAATAGTTGAATATGTTTTGGATATTATGTATTTTTAATAGCTAAATCGAAGTCATTTGCATTTGCATATTTTTTATAATTTTATATATTTAAACATTTAAAATGATAAAAATAAAATGTTATCTCGCATCAACGCGTGGGTGACATTCTAGTGCAAGTGCACTAATATGACTTGGAATTTTCAAGCCATCCTTTCAACAGTCATCAATTAATCGCTTATTTGGTTCTAGCAAAATCATTTACGATTAACATGATATTAATTTGAACACTGAATCACTGCAAACTTCCATGAACAGAGAATAGATTGAACATATTTATGATATATAAGCTTGGAGTATATTTGCCATTAAAATGAAGCAAACTTTCACCAGGCAAGTGAACATAACATCAGCGTTTCCATTCTTTGAATCAATAACCAGCCACATGAATTTCAGGCTTAATTAGATATGTGAAATTAACGAAGGTTGTTGCTACAATTCAGGAAGAAGGCACCATGAATCCAGCTGATTAACCTGCGCGTTACAAGTATCATTCTGGTTTAAATTGAAGCTTATTTAACTGATTAAAGTTTACAATGACCTTGATATATAGTTGCGGAAAGATATTAAAATCTTAATAGACCTCTACCTATATATTATTTAATATTCTAGTAAAATATCAGTTTCTTATATTTTCCTAGGATGCAAGTGGACCTGCAATGGAGTTTTCATCACCACTGTGAACTCCTCCTTCTCATCCAAGCTCACCTCATCTCCATCCATGGCCTTCCATTCAAAGTTCCAAACCAAATTTGCCACAAAATATTCTAGATGAAGCAAGGCCAAGCCGAGTCCAGGACAAATCCTCCTTCCAACCCCAAATGGCATCATCTTGATTTCTCTACTTCCTGTAATATCAAACACTTTTCCAGTCTTATTCTCATTGCTTAGGAATCTCTCGGGTTTAAATGCCATTGGATTCTTCCATACTTTTGGATCCCACCCCATTTGAGCTACTCTGAAATTAATGGTTGCATTCTTGGGCACCAAATATCCTCCCAGGACCGTATCTTCTCTCACAGTATGAGGCAGAACTAAGTGGACTGGTGGATGCCTTCTAAGCCCTTCCAATATCACAGCCTTCAAATAAGGAATCTTCTGCAAGTCATCTTCATTGACCTCTTCCTGTCCATCTGCAACAACCCCTTTAATCTCCATGAATAGTTTCTCTTGAACATGCGGATATTTCACCATGTTTGCCATAATCCACTGCAAAGCAGTGGAGGTTGTATCAGTTCCAGCATTGAGAAACTCAGAGCTCAAGCTGACAATTTCCTGTTCTGTGAGTTTCCTCTTTTCCTCTGGCAGTTGAAGATCAAGCAAGGTATCAACGTACGCCAAAACATGGTCGCCATCAGCTTCCTCTTTACTCTTGCTCAATCTCTCCTCTTTCACTTTCTTCCGTGCTCTCACCAAACGAACCAACACGTTCTCTTGGTCCTCAATGATCTGGGAGAATTCCTTCCAACGTTTATGAAACAAAACCCTTGTCAAGCTTGGCAAGAGATTAAGTATATCGAATCTTCCACCCAGGCCTAACAGCAACCGGCGCTGAACATTCTCAATCTCTCTAATTTGGTTCTCATTAAGCTTGTCTCCAAAACACATCAGCACTAATAAACAGAACATAGCATATTGAAAATGGTCCAGGACACGCACCGGTTTTCTAGTTTTTGAGTTTGACATTAAGGAATCCAACAGAATCTGAAGAACCCATTTGCGTGCATGAGAGTAGGATTTTACACGCGAAGGATGGAGGATTTCAGCTGTGAGGTTACGCCTCAAAAGTCTCCAAGTAGGACCATAGGAAGCAAAGCTGATGTTGTGTTGGTTGCAGCTTACAATCCTGATTATAATTGGAGGTTCAGGGCGGTCAGCAAACAAAGCACCGTTGTGGATTAAGGCCTGGTGCGTGAGGGAACGATCAGAGATTAAGATGGAAGGGCGAGAAAGAAATTTGAGAGTGACCATTCGACCAAGCTTTCTGTGAAGGTTCCTGAGGATAGGTTCCAGCTTGGAAAAGGTTCTTTTCCTGAGCCATATGATTTTGCTGATGACGGGAATGTTAGCAGGGCATGGAGGGAGAGTTTGCGAAGGTTTCTCGGAGGGGGGTGTGAGCAGGTTCAGGAGAGCTTTAAGGAGAAGAGAAATGGAGATTGTGATAAGGATGATAAACCAGGTTTCCATGTTTGCTTTGGGCTTTGGGTTGAGAGCGGAGAGAAAGTGAAGAGAGCTGTGGCTGATAAAAAGGGCAGCATTGGAGGCAGAAAGATTTTAAGTTCGTTGGCAAAAGCATGATTCGCGTAAAAAGTACAAGAGAGATACGACATCTGCCTTATCTTGTTTGTTACGTTGACGATATTTTCTTTTTTTTGGTGAAAGAGAATATGGGTTGCGCTCCTACAATAACCAAAAAAATAAAAATAAAAAAATAAAAAACTTTTTGATGAAGATTATCGATTAAATGGCTAACATTTTTGTGGTGGCGGAGTTTCTTCCTAAATTGATGTCAGTTCAACAAAAATTAAAAGAAATAAAAAACTTTCATTTTGGGTTATTAGTGAATGTTTCTCAAAATAATTCATTTTCAACGTTATTTTAACTAATAATCTGAATGTTTAACACTTGTGATATTTCGAAATAAAAAATTAATTATCCTTTCTTTCAATTTTTTAGAAGACCAAAATTTATATATATTAAAATTGCAAAAATAATTGAAATCAATTATCTATTTAAATTTCTAAAAGATAGATATCTATATCTAAACATGTTAAAATTAAAGAAAAATAACATAACATTTATCAATTTCTTTATATATCTTTTATCAATATATATGTATTGTTGCTATTTATATAAGTTTAAAACATATTTATAGAAATAATTAATTTTGGTATAAGCTTTTTACTTTGATGTATCCCTTTAAAGAAAAATACATTTATTTCATATGAACAAGTGGTATGTATGGTAAATAAATTTTTTTTTTATAAATCTTTTGTCAAAAAATTAAAACTAGTTTTTTAAGTCTTTATATTTAGATTAATATCCAATACACCGTCAATGAAGCTTTTTTTATTCCACAAGTGGGATTAAGATGATGAACACATTTTTTATTTATTTTTTAATATTTTTAGAGAACATGTGTTATCATCCTAACCTCGCTTATAGAGTTAAAATACTCCATTGATAGTATTTTGAATAATTATCCTATGTATTTTAGCATTGAATTAAATTTTCATTTTTTTTCAGATTTCATTCTAATCCTATTTTCGGATTTATTTATTCAATCATTTTATATGATTACAAAAAAAGAAATATCTCTATAGATTATCTATTCTTTTGAAAGTTATATTATCTTATATATTGAATTTAATTATTTTGAATTGATATAAATATTCAAAATTCAAATAATACTGTATCGGATCTGACCGTAATTCGACTCCAAATTAATCGAGGCCCAAAATGACCTTTGAATACGGTGGGTTTTGGCCCAAAAAGAAAAATATTGAAATTTGTTGTTTTTTTCTACCATAAACCACAGGTTTAGATATGTAGTGTCAGTTTTTCCATTTGTAACCTACTTCATGTTTATATGTTTGTTTTCATGCATTTAATTTAAACAACTTGATGTTGTTATTAAAGATTGCCACAAATATGAAATTCTATTAAGAGACATGGTACAATTAAAGATTCATGTTGTTTACTGCGAACATGGAAGAAGATGGATCTTTTCATCTTAAAATTCTTGGCAAGTGTTCAGTATCAATAAATAGCAAGGAAATAGCTTCCGAATAGAGCTTGAGCTTTAATTCCAGTGGTTTGATTGCTGTATTGTTTTTATATTTCATAAATGATTTTTTTTGAAAGGCACAGAAGAAATATTATTGAAGATCAGGAAAGAACGTGACATCGAAGACAACATGGGCCAGTTACAAGCAAAATGATATCGGCAGAAAAGTTGACCCGGCTGCCAAAACTGAGTACAAAAGAGAAACAACCACCCAAAGAGGCAAAAACACAAACAACTAAGGGGCAGAACCAAAGAAGCACAGAATCTAGATACCATCGGTAAAAAACCTAGCCAGAAAGAATAATTCTAAAGTCAACCAAACAGAGTACCACCACAAACCAAGATAATCGCGACACCAAACCTTACAAAAACAATTTCCAGACGCAAGTATGAACCCACGCTCCCACACAAACGAATCAAATCGCCATGCTAGATCGAAGCAATCAAAGGCAACCCAAGTGCCATCATAAAGAAGCTACATGTCTGTAACATCTCAATTTCACTGTATAACATGTTACTTACTTATAACTTATGCTTACTTACCGGTTGGGCTGTCTGTGATGCTTAACAACTTTAATTTCTTTAATAAGATTTTGTACTCTTATTCCTCTATACTCATATAAAATTATGAATTATTAAATTGTTTCCCTACTAATGGTTATACATTCCCTTCTATTTAAAGTAGTACTGTACCATTTTACTGAATATATAAAAGAATACAACGTACCTTCGATATCAATTCTCGGCAAGGTAATTCTGTTTGTCCTAACTCAACAATCTGTGGAATGAAAAATAAGGAGTGAGCAACAACGTGCTCAGTAAAGAAGGTGTATGCTTCTTTATAAATATAAAGACTATATACTCAAAACCACTTAATTATCCTAACGATCAAACTCATTAGGAAAACAGTGAATGTAGTTAACATCAAACAGGATTCAATGGACCCTTTCAGTAAAGAGAGTATATAATTAAGACTAGGCAATAATTTAAATCATGCAGGGAACACAAGTCGTCCGCTTTTGGGGTGCACCCGTAGGCCATCGCCCCTCACGGCTATCTCAACTAGATTTATGGCCATAATTTATAGGTGGTCCTCGGGTCTACTTGCCAAGTGACCTCGAGACCGCTGAAGACTTAGCGAGTCCATCAGCCTTGTGACGCCTTGGAGTGCACTCGTTGGTCTATTTGACTTGAGCCATCGCCCCAAATGAGTCACGCTAAGTATATGATTAATAATGCATGAACTCATGGCCTAACGTCTCAAAATCAAATTATATCTCATGAAAAACCCTTAAGGAATTATTTCATAATTTCATCATTTTCTCAAAATGATTTTCTTTCCAAAAGGTTTTATAAATTAGTAAAACAGCCCACAAATCTCAACATTTTCCGTGTGAGAAAGGCATAGGTTAAACTGGCTCGCCTATGCCTAGTTCGCCCAT
The DNA here is from genome assembly GCA_032173925.1 of Heritiera fomes. NCBI lineage: Eukaryota > Viridiplantae > Streptophyta > Magnoliopsida > Malvales > Malvaceae > Heritiera > Heritiera fomes. The sequence continues at coordinate 16,206,274 of JAPDPM010000001.1, read as the reverse complement.
AGTCAGCTCGCCAATAGTCAACTCGCCCATTGGTCAACTCGCCCAATGGTCAACTCGTCCATTGGTCAACTCGCCCAATAATCAATTCTCCTTAAAAAGTTTATATTTTCTATTTACAAAACATTAAAATATCTTACTTTTCGTATAAGAAAATAAACTTTAAACCTTTTCGCCATGGTCAGCTCGCCCATCACAGCTCGCCCATGACTATCTCAACAAGGCGGCGAATTAGTATTCGCCCGTTACCTAGCTTTTCAAAACAAAGTAGTTTGGCTCATCTATAACAGCTCGCCCGCCTTTTATTTAAAGCAAGGGTCGCCCGTCCAAACAACATTAAAAAAGGTTCGCCTAACTTTGGCTTGCCCGAATTTTTCTTTTAAAATAAAGGCACTCGCCCAGGTTCTCATAAAAATTCTTCGCTTAATACTTTATAAAAGGTTGGGCTCACCCGCCCTAACCAGTTCGCCTAACATACAACATATGGCGGCTTTGTAGCTCGCCCAAGATCAAAACACTTTATCAAACCAATGCATGTTAGAAAATGAAACAATTTCTAATATTTTCTTAACATTTTTACTCCACAAGACATGCATTCACTTCACATACTACTTTCTTACCTTGTCTGATGCAGCCTTGCTTTCCGCTCGCCTTATAAATCTCACTTCCCGGCTGCAAAGTAAAATATTAATTCCATTAATATTTTCTTTTCAATATTTTCTAAAACCATTAATATTTCTAACAGTTTGGCAAGATTCTTGCGACTATTATACAGCTCGCCATTCGCCAACTGTACTCGCCATTCACTTATGGGCTTACACGTTGGAGCTCGCCCAACATGCAGCTCGCCCGACCGCTCAACTCGCCATGCCTTTGCATGTGAGTTCGCCCGACACTACTGTTTTGTTCATTGGCGGTTCGCCTATGTATTAAACTTGCATGTGGCGAACTCGTCCATTTCCACATCCCAGATTTTTAGCTCGCCCATGCTAACTGAGCTCGCCCATTATCATTATTTCCAGTATTTTCATTGTCTATTCTCGATTCAAACTACACCTTGTTCTAGTTTTCTTATGTATTCTAATAAGATTTAACTAAAACAAAGCTATATCTATGTTTATTACATTACAAAACATAGAAATATACCATCGAATATCAAGAGAACCATAGAAATATGGAACTCACCTTAACCGAGTTGCACTTCCTGAAACAGAGTGCTTTTCTGCCTCACTTAGCTTTATTTTGCTTGTTTCCTAGCTCTTCAACGATGGAGGAAAGATTTATCTGTCTAAAGGATGAAGTTCCATGGCTCACGTATGAGAGGAAATGGAAGAACTGATTGTTAACTTGAAATAGAAACAGAATGGGCGAGAATGATTTTGAGGAAGATGAAGTTGGCTAATCCAGTTTTCCTCATGTATTCTTTCTTATATACTCACTCAAATCCTCTCAAAATCTACCACCCGTTCTTATCACGTTTTCTTTCATCATTTCATGCATTAAAACCAAAGAAAACTGCAACAAAAAGAACGGCGTAAAGTCCTTACTGAAATCTCGTTTTTGACTAACTTTTCTTTGCCATTTATTGTCTAGCTCAATTTGTCAGGAGAAGAGAAGTGGCGAGAAGTCCACTATCAGCCCCTTTCCTTGACTTTTCTTTTTCTTTTCTTCTCTTCTCCACGCCAATTCACTTCAAGCCATCGTTTATTGGCTATCATCTCCTTCTTTTCTTTGTTTTGTCCTCTAGCCATTAATCCCTTTCATACCTTCATTTAATTGTTTTCATACCATAGATATCATCTTAACCTTTATCAAAATTAAATCCCAACTATTTCTTGTTGCACTTTAACATTTGTTTTTCTTTCTTTATACATCATATTATAAATCATCACTTAGAATGAAAGTGGAATTTCACATTTAATAATTCTTTAATTTAACTAAAAGAATTTATTTCCACTATCAATTATGTACAAATATGTTATATTGTGAAATCCTCAATTTTCATGTAATTCCTCTATGTTTGTAAAGTATTTCAATCTAATATGATTAAATGAATATGAAGTTGATGTGTAATTGAGGTATGAATGATGTATGCATGATGTATGAAGTATGGAAGAAATAAGAAATGGAAAGTCAAATAGTTAAGGAAATTAAATTGATGTTATAAGAATATTTGAGGTATGAGAAAAGAATTAATATCAGAAAATTAAGTGTAATTAAAGACAAGTGTTATATAGGAGAAAGAAGACCAATTAAATGAATGGTCAAATAATAATGGTTAAAAGTTAAGATGAATTGATTTAATTGGATGAAGATGAAACAAATATCAAATTTCATAATCTGATGATGATAAAATTTATATCAGATTTTAATTGGTGCAATGAAATGTGGCTGATATGATGAGGGAAGAAGAGAATTAATGGTCAAAGAAGGGTCAAAAAGCAAAGTCAAAAGGAAACATGGCTGAGATGAGATGATTGGTATAAAGAGGATTTGCATGCATTAAATGAGGCTGCATGAGTCATCACCTCCAGCCATCCCCCACGGCAGCAACCCTCTTTCCAGCTCTCTCCTTCTCGTTCTCTCCATTTCTCCAAGCTTCCAAGTCTCCTTCCATAGCTACCTTGACAAGCTACCTTATTCCTCCATCAATCCCTTTAGCTAGTTGAACAAAAATCGATCCTTGTCACTAGACTAAGTGATATCCGAAGTTTGGCAGATTGAATCCAAGTATTGGAGGAGATCTCAAAGTTTGAGATTTTGGTCACTAGCAAAAGGTAAGAGAAGAAGATGATTTAGTCAATTTGATTCATGGTTTGGAGTTGTACTAAGTTGATATGATGTATGTATGATGATTGTTTAAAGGTTTAAATTGATATGATGATTTCAGATTTGAAGGAGTAAAAGCTAAGGTTACGCGCCAAGTGATTTTGCGTTTCCGAAGGAATCAAGGTAAGAAATTTATGTAACGGACGTAAGGCGGCTATGTCCGCATGTTTTAATATGATTTTGAACTGCTTTGGGGAGAAATACTAGTTGTCTTTTGTAGGAAAAGTGCATTTTCGGACTTGTTTCCTAGTACCAATTAGGCTAGGGGCAGCCGACTGCCTTGAAAGGGAAGTCGATTGCCTAGAGACAACCAAAACGTCGTTTTCCGAAAATCGACTCAAACCAGTCGACTGCTATGTAAGCCAGTCGACTGCTATTTTTCCAAAAGCATTTTGTTTCAAACCAGTCAACTGCTATATGGGACAGTCGATTGCTATTTGCCAAAATACATTCTGTTTCAAAAACAGTCGACTGTTATATGGACCAGTCGACTGCTACTTCTTAAGAAGCATTCTGTTTGAAACCAGTCGACTACTATATGGACCAGTCGACTGCCCTTATATGTTTTCAAAGATGAAAATATCGGAATTTTAAATGAAAATAATTTCAATAAATGAAAGCATAAAGCAGCAGCCGACTGCCCTGTGAGGCCAGTCGACTGCCCTGTTTTGAAAAGAGATTTTTTTTACATCTATTTTCAGAAAGTATGAAATGTCATGGCAAGAAGCTATATGGCATATGTTTTGAGATTATGCACTTTCATGTTTATAGTAGGGGCTCTGATCAAGTCCTGAAATGATGTAATGTATGTTATGGGCTGAGGAACCATAAGTCAGGCCTCAGTCGCTACAGAAGGACACCTTACTAGTGTTAACTGTAGCCACCCGCAGTTGGCCAATCTGTTTATATTTCATGTTCGGCTAAGGGAGGATTCCTGGCCCTACGGGGTACGCCACATGATGATGATGATGATGCAGTGCATAACTCCATAAAAGTATAAATAGTTTTTTTTATGTTATTAATAACTATATGTATATACGATTTCAAAGAATAAAAAAATCGAAAGTACTTGGTGTACTTGTATAAGAAGTTTTAAAAAGAAGTATATGATTTATGATTTCAAGAAGTATAAGATGTTTTAAAGGAAGTATGTATGTATGTAAATGATATTTGAAAGAAGTACATGAATTATGTTTTGAAGAAGTATACAAAACATGCTATGTTATAAAAGCATGTAAAGTATGTTTTAAAGATAGAAGATGATGCATGTTTTATATGTATGCTATATTTTAAAAGAAGCATACAAAATATGATTTCCATGTCATTTGAAATAAATATGCATGGTTGCAAATAATGCATGAAAGATGTTTATGATGCATGCTTTATAATGCTTTACATGACATTATAGAGCAAAGTAGGAAAAATGCATATAGAGGCATAGTACGCTCTTTTACTGTAAGACCCGAATTTTATTATACTATATACCATATTGTGCATGATTGATGGTGGAAATTAATTCTTTTAGTGAAATTAAAGAATCATTGAATGTGAATTTCCACTTTGCATTTTAAGTCATGATGTATAGTATGGTTGATAAAAGAAAGAAAAACAAATATCAATTGTAACAAGGAATATATGGGATTTAATCTAGATAAAAGATCAAGATAGTATATATAAGGTATGAAAGCATTAAATGAGATGAGATAAAATTAATCAATGTGGCTAACATTGGCGTGGAGAAGAAGAAGAAGAATGACAAGAGAATTAAGGGCTAGAAGACAAAACAAAGAAAAGGATGGGGAGTTAGCCAATCAACGTTGGCTAGAGGAGACATGGGCGAAGAGAAGAGCAGAAAAGGAAATAGAAAAAGTCCAGGAAAGGGGCGCAGTGGACTTCTCGCCGGTTGCTTTATTTGACAAAGGAGACTAAGCATTTAATAGTAAGAGGAGCAAGCCAATAAGAGTGACTGGCAGTGGCGTGGACTAGAAGAAGAAGAGGAAAAAGAAAGAAAATTTTCAACACATGCAGGGAATTTTCTTCTTACCGCCGTCCACTAGCTGCAGTTTTTCCACAAAATTTAATGCATGTAATGATGAAAGAAACGTGATAAGAAAATAGTCGGTAGTTTCTAACAGGATCAAATGGCTATATAAAGTAATATGTGAAGGAAGATGATGTCGTCAACTTCATCCTCTCAAACAACCTCCTCGCCCAATTCTGTATTTTTGCATATCCATCTTTCATTCCTCCGTTTTCGTCATAAATGAGCTATGTAATTTCATCTGTTAGCTAGCCAAACCCTTCTGCAGTGTTGAAAAGCCAAGGAACAAGAGAAACAAAGCTAAGGGAGGCAGGAAATATTCTATTTTTGGAAGAGCAATTGGGTTAAGGTAAGTTCCATAATTTCTATGGTTCCCTTGATATTCAATACTGAATTTCTATGTTTTATAACGTAATAAACATAGATATAACCTTGTGTTAGCTAAACCTTACTAGAATATATAAGAACTAGAATAAGGTGTAGTCTGAATCAGAATAAACAATGAAAATACTGGAAAAAAAAAGATAATGGGCGAGCTAAAATCTGGAATGAGGAAGTGGGCGAGATCGCCACATGCAAGTTTAATACATAGGTGAGCCGCCAATGAACAAAACAGTAGTGTCGGGCGAACTCACATGTAGGGCATGGCGAGTTGAATGGTCGGGCGAACTCTATGGGCGAATGGCGAACTCAGTCTCGCCAAAGTGTCCCAAATATTAGGAAAATATAAATAGTTTAGAAAATATTCGAAAAAGGAATATTAATAGTTTAATGTAATTGTGCAGACGAGAATTGAGAAAGGTGAACGAGAAGCAAGGCTTCTTCAGACGAGGTAAGGGAGTTGTGTGTTAAAAGAATGCATGTCCTGTGGAGTTAAATTTATGAAAGTACTGAGAATTTGTTTTGGTTTAAGACATGCATACTATTTTGATAAATTTCCTTGTTATTGGGCTAACTGGTAAGGGCGGGTGAATTGACCCTTCGTTATGTTTTGGGCGAAGAGCCCCTCTTATGATATTTTGGCGGGCGAGTGATCTTGTTTTATGTAAAATTTGGGCGAGTCCTTTTATTTTCTTTTGGGCGAACTACCCTGTTTTAAATAGAAAATCCGAGCGAGCCATTGTGGGCGGACCTTTTTCAATGTTTTCTGGGGCGGGCGACTATATTTTCAAAGAAAAAATGAGCGATCCATTGAGGGCGAGCCAATTTCACTTTGTTTTAATCGCTAAGGATTGGCAGGCGAATCCTAATTCCCCCACCTTGGAGTTCACCATGGGCGAGCCGTGATGGCCGAGCTGACCATGGCGAAGAGGTATAAAGTACATTTTCTTAAACGAAAAATGAGACAGAATAATATTTTGAAAATAGAAAATACGAAACCTTTTGGGCGAGTTGACCATGTGCGAGCCAGTGAGGGCGAGCCGGTTTTCCTTGTTTTCAATTGGCGGGCGAACATAAGTTCACCCTACTGGACTGTCGACCATGGGCGAGCCAGACGGGGCAAGCTGACCATGGGCGACCAGATTTCAGTTTATATTCTCTATGCAAATGATAAATGATTAACTATTTAAATGAATTAAATGGGTTTCTTTAAAGGTATTTTTAGCTATGATTTTGAGACTTTAGGCCCTTAGTTTCATGCCTTGTTACGAGTTATAAGGCTGATGGACCCGCCAAGTCATTAGCGGTCTCGAGGTCACTTGGCAAGTGGACCCGAGGACCACCCATAGATTGTGGCCATAGATCTACTGCATCCTTATTGGGATGATTATGCCGTTCTCGCAAGGGGGAGGGGGAACGATGATAGCATGACTTATTTTAGGGCGATGCCTAGTCTCAACTTATGAACTTGTTTTACAGAAAGGATTTGTTAAATCCTATTCACTGATTATGCCAATGATATTGTAATATTTTCTATATCCACTGGGTTTACTACTATGAAAAATAAAAGTTTTGGGAAATAAAGTTAGATTTATGTACATCTTCCTTACTGAGCATGTTATCGCTCACCCCTTATTTTCCACTCCACAGATTGTTGATCTTGGGTTAAGAGAATTACCTTCCAAAAATTATCGACTGCTAGTGGATATCTAATATCAAAGGTATATTATTTCTTTTATATATTCAGAAAAATTGTACAGTACTACTTTAAATAGAAGGGAATGTGTATACATCTTAGAGCATTAATGTAATAAGAGTTTTAATGGTTATTTAAATGTTAAAGAGTTGTTAAGCATCACAGACAGCCCAACCAGTAAGTAAGGGGAATTTTTAAGTAAATATTAGTTATATTGGGTATTTGGGATGTTACAGATTTAATGGTATCAGAGCAGGGTTGGTCAGATGTCTAGTGATGTTTATAATGAAAAGTGAATAGTAAACATTCCCTGTAGTACTGTATATTCTGAATATATGCTAATGATGAGTAATAAATGATTTCTGTGGTACAGAAATGAGTGGAAGAAGGAGGGTGACACGCTCAGTTAGAGATATCGACCGAGGTAGGGCGGCACAGATTCCGGAACCGCAGACACCGGAACCTGCCCCTAGACCTCCACGTCTTCTACAGTTAGAGAACATTGATACTCGTGTGAACCAGGTAGAGAGGTTAGTAGCCGATTTTATGGCTATGTATCAGGCGGATAGAGCTACGGATAGGGCGGAGAGAGAGAGAGAGAGCCACAGCTCCTGCAGCCCCAATAGAAGCGCCAGTACCGCCACCGCCGGCACCAGTTGTGCCTGAGCCTCAGCCTATTCCACCACCGGCACCTCAGCCACCGGTAGCTCCACCACAGCCATTGGTTCAGCCGCCTCGAAATGCGGAGACTTATTGTAATGTGGCATTGGTGAAATCATTTAGAAAGTTGGATCCACCCAAGTTTAAAGGTAATAGGGATCCATTGGCGGCAGAGCAATGGATTATTGAGATTGATAGATTACTTCAAATTATGAGATGTTCAGAAACAAAGAAGGTAGGCTTAGCAGTGTTCCATTTGGCAGATGATGCGAGACATTGGTGGAAGGCCACTCAGACAGTATTATTTGCTCAGCATCAAGATCTGTCATGAGATATTTTTGTGGAAGCTTTTAGGAGGCAGTATATTCCTGACACAGCTCAGGATAAATTACAGCAGGAATTCATTGGTTTAGTTCAGGGCAGCATGTCAGTGGACGAGTACGAGGCCAAATTTACTACACTGAGTCGTTTTGATCCACAAACTAGTGTGAATACCCGGTATAAGATTTCAAGGTTTAGAGCTGGTTTGAGGCCATCCATCAGAATGAAGTTAGCCCCATTTGTTATACAGACTTATGGTGAGATAGTTCAACGGGCTCAGCTATGTGAGAGGGATTATGAGCAGTTCCAGCTCGATTTCAGTAGCAAGAATAAAGGTAAAGCAAAGGTAAGGACTAAGAGGTTTATAGAGGAAAGATCAGGTAGAGAGCAGCCTAAGAGGAGCATACTTATGGGCATACAGATTTCAGAGGGCAGATTTACTAGACCAGCAATTTCTACACCTACTAGTGGCCCTACCACTACTCAAAGGAGTGTTGCACCTTTATGTAGACAGTGTGGAAGGTCGCATGGGTCACGCCCTTGTCCTTTAATATCTAGGGTATGTTTTAATTGCGGACAGACGGGGCACTTTGTCAGGAATTGCCCGATGCTCAGAGAATCTGCTGCTTCTACTATTCCTAATACCTTACCGCAGATAGCGGCCCCGGCAACTCAGAGTGAGCCAGAGAAGGCGACACCCTCACAGCCTAGGCGGGCGACAGCCGCAGAGAAGGGTAAGAAAGTTGTGACTCAGGGTCGGGTGTACGCGTTGGATCAAGAGACTGCTGACGCCTCTATCGATGTAATTAAAGGTAAAATTTATCTCTTTGACATTCCTGTAATTGCCTTATTTGATCCGGGTTCTACCCATTCGTTCTTATCGCCTATATATGCCAACAGGACCCCAGTAGAGCCGGAGTTGTTAGAATGTACTTTACAAGTGAAAACTCCTTTTAATGATTTCCAAAGAACGGATGTTGTATATCGGAATTGTAAATTGACTATAGGAGAGAAGGTTTTTACGGCTAACCTAATTTTGTTGAACATATATGATTTTGATATCATTTTGGGTATGGACTGGTTAGCTACGAACCATGTTAGTTTGGATTGTAATACTAAGTTTATTACCTTCTCTCATCCCGAAAAGTACATTGTAAAGTTATTGTAAATTAATAAAAAGTATGTGACTTTTATGAAATGACATGTATTCTGAAATTGTGGTTGTATATGAATGTTTATGAAGGATATATTGCTAGTGTGGAAGAAGTAGAGAGGAAATATCCAAAGATTCAAGAAATCCCTGTGGTCAAGGACTTCTCAGATGTATTTTCAGAGGATTTACCAAGGTTACCACCGAATCGAGAGACGAAATTTACGATCGAGTTGGTACCCGGTACGGAGCCAATTTCTAGACCCCATATCGGATGGCACTGACTGAGTTGGATGAGCTTAAGAAGCAGCTCCAAGAATTATTAGATAAGGGATTTATACGTCCCAGTGTGTCGCTATGGGGAGCTCCAGTATTATTTGTTCGGAAGAAGGATGGTAGTCTCCGGTTATGTATAGATTATCAGATGTTAAATCGGGCTACCGTTAAGAATAAGTATCCACTACCTCGGATTGACGATCTGTTTGATCAGCTCAGGGGTGCACAGGTATTTTCCAAGATAGACCTTCGATCAGGTTATCACCAGTTGAAAATCAAGGAGTCGGACGTGCATAAGACAGCCTTTCGGACTCGTTATGGTCACTACGAGTTCCTAGTGATGCCTTTTGGATTAACAAATGCCCCTGTAGCTTTTATGAGTTTGATGAATTAGGTGTTTCATCCCTTTTTGGATAAGTTTGTCATAGTGTTTATATATGACATACTGATTTATTCTAAGACACCAGAGAAGCATGAGCAGCATTTACAGGTTGTTCTACAGACCCTCAGAGAGCGGAAATTGTATGCTAAGCTTAGTAAATGTGAGTTCTGGCTTGACCATATAATATTTCTCGGACATGTGGTGTCAAGGAACAGGGTGTCAGTTGATCCGTCCAAGATAGAGGCCATTGTTCAGTGGGAGAGGCCTAACACAGTTACCGAAATACGGAGTTTCTTAGGTCTTGCCGGATACTATCGCAGATTTGTGGAGGGATTTTCTAGGCTTGCTGCTCCATTGACACGACTCACACGTAAGGATGTAAAGTTTGAGTGGAATGATGTGTGTGAGCGTAGTTTTGGTGAGCTTAAGAGGAGATTGACTACTGCCCCCGTATTAGCCCTTCCTAGTGGATCAGGTGGATTTATGGTGTATACCGATGCATCCGCTCAAGGTTTGGGGTGTGTGCTTATGCAGCATGGTCGTGTTATAGCCTATGGTTCTCGACAGTTGAAGGATCATGAGAGGAATTACCCGACACATGATTTGGAGTTAGCTGCGGTAGTGTTTGCACTGAAGATATGGCGACATTACTTGTACGGGGAGAAATTTCAGATATATACAGATCATAAGAGTCTGAAGTATATATTCTCGCAGAAAGAGTTGAATTTGAGGCAGAGACGGTGGATGGAACTATTAAAAGATTATGATTGTGAGATTTTGTACCACCCAGGTAAAGCTAATGTAGTAGCTGATGCATTGAGCCGTAAGCATGTTGGCATGGTATCGTATATGATGATCAGGGAGCATGAGTTGATAGAGCAGTTCTCTAACCTCAGTCTGACAGTTGTTTCCTCTGACCAGTATGGATTTACGGCTAGTTTTCGTATAGAGCCGGATTTGATGGATCGAATCAGGGAAGCTCAGAGAAAGGATGATTATTGCATTGGGGTTGCCAGTCAGATTCAGATGGGAATAATGTCAGATTTTGAGATTGGCACTGACGGAATACTGAGGTTTAGAGGTCGGATATGTGTTCACGGTGATCGGCAGATTCGAGATTTGATATTATCAAAGGCTTATACCTTTAGATACACGTTACATCTGGGTAATACTAAGATGTACCAGAATCTCCGGATAGTGTATTGGTGGCCTAAGATGAAGAAAGACATCGTTGAGTTTATTGCTAGATGTCTGACATGCCAGCAGATTAAGATTGAGCATCAGAAGCCAGCAGGTATGCTTCGACCATTATCGATTCCTACGTGGAAATGGGAGCCTGTTACTATGGATTTTATTATGGGATTACCACGGACCCGGAAGGTGTATGATGCTATTTGGGTGATAGTGGATAGATTGACTAAGTCTGCTCATTTCTTGGCCATGAGATCTACAGATTCAGTTAGTGCCTTAGCCGAATTGTATGTCAGGGAGATAGTGAGGTTACATGGTGTTCCAGTGAGTATTACCTCTGATAGGGACTCCCGCTTCACCTCTCATTTCTGGGAGAGATTTCATGAGGCTATGGGATCCCAGCTGAGTTTTAGCACCGCTTTTCATCCACAGACTGATGGGCAGTCCGAGCGTACGATACAGACGCTCGAGGATATGTTGAGAGCGTGTGCATTGGATTTTAGAGGCTCATGGGACGATCATTTACCTCTGGCAGAGTTTGCTTATAATAATAGTTTTCATACTAGTATCGGCATGGCACCGTATGAGGCATTGTATGGCAGACGATGCAGATCCTCGATAGCATGGGAAGAAGTTGGAGACCGTAAACTGTTAGCTCCTGATTTGGTCGAGCAGGCTTCTCGTGATATACGAATGATTTGTGAGAGGCTCAGAACGGCTCAAAGTCGGCAGAAGAGTTATGCAGATACTAGACGTCGACCCTTGGAGTTGTAGCGGGTGATTATGTATTTTTAAAGGTCTCACCGTCCAAAGGTATAATGAGATTCGGGAAGAGAGGAAAGTTGAGTCCTCGGTACATTGGGCCTTATGAGATCTTAGATCGCGTGGGAGATGTGGCATATCGGTTAGCGCTACCACCAGACTTGTCAGGTGTGCATAACGTATTCCATGTCTCGATGTTAAGAAAGTACCATCCAGATCCTTCTCACGTGATTCGACATGAGCCATTGGAGATCAGAGAAGACATGAGTTACGTTGAGAAATCGGTACAGATTTTGGATAGGAAGGATAAAGTATTGCGGTCTAAGACGATTCCTTTAGTTAAAGTGCTCTGGCAGTATCATAACGAGGAGGAGGCTACCTGGGAGTTAGAAAGCCTTATGCGTGAGAGGTACCCAGAGCTTTTCAATGAATAGGTCCGAGTTAAATTTGGAGGACCAAATTTCTTAAGGTGGGGAGAAATGTAAGACCCGAATTTTATTATACTATATACCATATTGTGCATGATTGATGGTGGAAATTAATTCTTTTAGTGAAATTAAAGAATCATTGAATGTGAATTTCCACTTTGCATTTTAAGTCATGATGTATAGTATGGTTGATAAAAGAAAGAAAAACAAATATCAATTGTAACAAGGAATATATGGGATTTAATCTTGATAAAAGATCAAGATAATATATATAAGGTATGAAAGCATTAAATGAGATGAGATAAAATTAATCAATGTGGCTAACATTGGCATGGAGAAGAAGAAGAAGAATGACAAGAGAATTAAGGGCTAGAAGACAAAACAAAGAAAAGGATGGGGAGTTAGCCAATCAATGTTGGCTGGAGGAGACATGGGCGAAGAGAAGAGCAGAAAAGGAAATAGAAAAAGTCCAGGAAAGGGGCGCAGTGGACTTCTCGCCGGTTTCTTTATTTGACAAAGGAGACTAAGCATTTAATAGTAAGAGGAGCAAGCCAATAAGAGTGACTGGCAGTGGTGTGGACTAGAAGAAGAAGAGGAAAAAGAAAGAAAATTTTCAATATATGCAGGGAATTTTCTTCTTACCGCCATCCACTAGCTGCAGTTTTTCCACAAAATTTAATGCATGTAATGATGAAAGAAACGTGATAAGAAAACAGTCGGTAGTTTCTAACAGGATCAAATGGCTATATAAAGGAATATGTGAGGGAAGATGATGTCGTCAACTTCATCCTCTCAAACAACCTCCTCGCCCAATTCTGTATTTTTGCATATCCATCTTTCATTCCTCCGTTTTCATCATAAATGAGCCATGTAATTTCATCTGTTAGATAGCCAAACCCTTATGCAGTGTTGAAAAGCCAAGGAACAAGAGAAACAAAGCTAAAGGAGGCAGGAAATATTCTGTTTTTGGAAGAGCAATTGGGTTAAGGTAAGTTCCATAATTTCTATGGTTCCCTTGATATTCAATACTAGATTTCTATGTTTTATAACGTAATAAACATAGATATAGCCTTGTGTTAGCTAAACCTTAATAGAATATATAAGAACTAGAATAAGGTGTAGTCTGAATCAGAATAAACAATGAAAATACTAGAAAAAAATGATAATGGGCGAGCTAAAATCTGGAATGAGGAAGTGGGCGAGATCGCCACATGCAAGTTTAATACATAGGTGAGCCACCAATGAACAAAACAGTAGTGTCGGGCGAACTCACATGCAGGGCATGGCGAGTTGAATGGTCGGGCGAACTCTATGGGCGAATGGCGAACTCAGTCTCGCCAAAGTGTCCCAAATATTAGGAAAATATAAATAGTTTAGAAAATATTCGAAAAAGGAATATTAATAGTTTAATGTAATTGTGCAGACGGGAATTGAGAAAGGCGAACGAGAAGCAAGGTAAGTGAGTTGTGTGTTAAAAGAATGCATGTCCTGTGGAGTTAAATTTATGAAAGTACTGAGAATTTGTTTTGGTTTAAGACATACATACTATTTTGATAAATTTCCTTGTTATTGGGCTAACTGGTAAGGGCGGGCGAATTGACCCTTCGTTATGTTTTGGGCGAAGAACCCCTCTTATGATATTTTGGCGGGTGAGTGATCTTGTTTTATGTAAAATTTGGGCAAGTCCTTTTATTTTCTTTTGGGCGAACTACCTTGTTTTAAATAGAAAATCCGAGCGAGCCATTGTGGGCGGACCTTTTTTAATGTTTTCTGGGGCGGGCGACTATATTTTCAAAGAAAAAATGAGCAATCCATTGAGGGCGAGCCAATTTCACTTTGTTTTAATCGCTGAGGATTGGTGGGCGAATCCTAATTCCCCCACCTTGGAGTTCACCATGGGCGAGCCGTGATGGGCGAGCTGACCATGGCGAAGAGGTATAAAGTACATTTTCTTAAACGAAAAATGAGACAGAATAATATTTTGAAAATAGAAAATACGAAACCTTTTGGGCGAGTTGATCCAATGGGCGAGTTGACCATGTGCGAGCCAGTGAGGGCGAGCCGGTTTTCCTTGTTTTCAATTGGCGGGCGAACATAAGTTCACCCTACTGGACTATCGACCATGGGCGAACCAGACAGGGCGAGCTGACCATGGGCGACCAGATTTCAGTTTATATTCTCTATGCAAATGAGAAATGATTAACTATTTAAATGAATTAAATGAGTTTCTTTAAAGGTATTTTTAGCTATGATTTTGAGACTTTAGGCCCCTAGTTTCATGCCTTGTTACGAGTTATAAGGCTGATGGACCCGCCAAGTCATCAGCGGTCTCGAGGTCACTTGGCAAGTGGACCCGAGGACCACCCATAGATTGTGGCCATAGATCTACTACATCCTTATTGGGATGATTATGCCGTTCTCGCAAGGGGGAGGGGGAACGATGATAGCATGACTTTTTTTAGGGTGATGCCTAGTCTCAACTTATGAACTTGTTTTACAGAGAGGATTTGTTAAATCCTATTCACTGATTATGCCAATGATATTGTAAACTGTTTTCTATATCCACTGGGTTTACTACTATGAAAAATAAAAGTTTTGGGAAATAAAGTTAGATTTATGTACATCTTCCTTACTGAGCATGTTATCGCTCACCCCTTATTTTCCACTGCACAGATTTTTGATCTTGGGTTAAGAGAATTACCTTCCAGAAATTATCGACTACTAGTGGATATCTAATATCAAAGGTATATTATTTCTTTTATATATTCAGAAAAATTGTACAGTACTACTTTAAATAGAAGGGAATATGTATACATCTTAGAGCGTTAATGTAATAAGAGTTTTAATGGTTATTTAAATGTTAAAGAGTTGTTAAGCATCACAGACAGCCCAACCAGTAAGTAAGGGGAATTTTTAAGTAAATATTAGTTATATTGGGTATTTGGGATGTTACGTTTACATATTTTTCTTACTGAGCGTAAACTCACCCTTTTACGAACATTTTTCATACAGACTATCTGAAGTAATCTCTCGCTCTCGATAGAAGAGCCTACGAGTGGATCTTGAAAGTTTACCTTCGAGAGACGCTTCCCAGTTAGCATAGAAGGTATACTTATGTAATTATGCAAAGTAAGTTGTAATTCAGCTATGGTACAGTACAACTAACATTAATGTATATAAGATGTCAGAGATTTAAGTTAAGATGATGTATGAGATCCTGTGGAAACGGATGATACATATATACATGTATCATTAATCTGTTTTGTTGAAATTGAATTATTCATATTGAGCTGTTAGATATTAAGCTTAAGAAAGAAAAGCATGATTGACATTGACAGGCAAATCTAATCAAGTTAAGTGGAAATGGAAAGAGATGAATTGGAAATGTATGGTGACGGGGACGTCACAGAGTGGTATCAGAGCAGTTTAGATTAAGGTTTGTCAGTGTCAAGAAGTTAGAAGTAGAGTATATCCCCAATTGTACTGTACTTGTCTGAATACATATACGATGTATAACTGTTTGAAGTTATACTAAATAGCTTAACTTTGTGATTTTATCGACAGAATGAGCTCAGGTAGAAGTGGTGTTGAGAAAGGAATAGGAAGGGGTTATGTAGAACAGTCCCCAACACAGTTTCCTCATTCATCTCCACTGCATAGCCCGAACACTAGGTTAGCAAAGATGGAGAAGCATGTGGAGAATATGACCACCATGTTTACGCAGTTTATGGCGAACTTTCCAAATGTGGTCACAAGTGTACCATTCGCTATTCCTATAGTACAACCACTACCAGTACAGACAGAGTTACCCCCACCAGTCCCAGTTATTGAAAGGAGGAATCTCACAGCTTATTGCAATATGACTTTAATTAAGGAATATAAGAAGCTGGATCCACCTAAGTTTAAGGGGGATAAGGACACGTTGGCCGCAGTGAATTGGGTGAAGGCGATCACTAGATCCTTCGAGTATATGCTATGTTCCGAAAAGGAAAAGGTGGGTTTGGCTGCGTATCTGTTAGTGGATGATGCAGAGTATTGGTGGCAGTCCACTCAGGCCATTTTGGAGGCTCAACATGTTGAGGTTATGTGGGATAGATTTTTAGAGGCTTTTACTGAGAAGTACATCCCACGCACCGATCAGACCAGGTTGAAGATTGAATTTTTGAAATTGACTCAGGGGACAATATCAGTTAATCAATATGAGTCGAAGTTTATTTCTCTAAGCGGATTCGACCAAGAGACCATCAGGAGTGAAGGATATAAGATATACAGATTTATAGAAGGACTGAAGTCTCTTATCCAATCCAAGTTGTATACTATGGGTATCACTACTTATAATGAGACAGTCCGTAAGGCTCAGTTATGTGAGCAGGACTATGAGTTTCACTATGATGATTTTCGAGCCCAAAGTAAAGGTAAAGGACCGATGAAGCGGAAGTCAAAAGGGAAAGCCTCCCGTGACGAATATCCATCTGGGAGAAGTAAGCCATATGACAGAGCTTCGATAGGTAAGCAAGTAAAGTATAAGAAAATGATGATTGTTTTAATTAAATGGTTATATGGAAATATATATTAAATTGGGAGTATTATGATGATTATGGTATAGGGACCCCGAGAGCTACTGGGATCAAGATTAATGATGAGAGATCCCGACATTCAGCTAGTAGTATCGTTAGCTCACCTAAGAGTACAAGACAAAGGTGTGAACATTGCAGAAAGTTCCACAGATCACAGCCATGTCGGTTGGTAAGTGGTGCATGTTTTAGATGTGGTGAACAGGGACATATGATCAGGAATTGTCCCAAGAGGGACTTGAGGATATCCGAGGAATCTGAGGAGACCCCTCAACCACAACACAAAGCCACTACTGAAGAGAAGGGAAAGACACCTATTAATTATGATGTAAATGTTGAAGATGTCTAATGTAAAAGTATGTGGTATTATCTGACTCATTGTAAATGAAGTTAATAGAAGGTATGTATGGTTATATGAAGGATTTTTGCTTACGATGTTGAGATAGTAAAGAAAAGTTCCGAACTTAATGAAATACAATAATTGATGAGAAATGATAGTTGGAATTCTGAAGTACTCTTTGGTATAAAGTTTTATTATATATAGTGATGTGTGAAAGGAGTTTAAATAAGAATGATGATTGACTTTTATTAGTCGACTTTACTTAAATGTTTTATTCTATGAAAGCATTACTCTGAAAAGAATATGAATTAATATGAGAGATGGATTGTCTCAACAACGGTAATTATTCCCTATAGTCGCTTCTAGGTTTCGGAACAAGACAGGTATTTCAAAGTACCTTCCTTACTCCATCCGGATCCCTAGCCGACTATAGTATCTTTCCTGGTTGATCCCTAGAGTACCATAGGGAAATGAGGACATTCATTCATTAGCATGTTTGATGCTATGGGAAGAAAATATTTTGGATATGAATTAAAAGAACTATGCTAAGAGTTTAAAATGTGATCAGTATATGGGTATTTAGAGAGCAAAAGTAAGAAATTATGGATAGCCATTGTGAATAAATCATAGCTATAATTCTAATTAAGATAGAAGAGATGACTCGAGTTTTCAAAGGATTGTGAAGGTGAAATTAGATCACCTAAGGGAAAACCACTGTGGTGGTAAACGCTCTAAGCTGAAAGCATGAAGTAATAATAGTTTGTATGATGATAAGAAAGTATGATGTACTTGAGCAATTTACAAGCCTTAAGCTAAATGTTATGCCTTCAAAGTAAATTTGGAATGATGGCTAGTATAATGATTAAGCCAGAACTGATGAACGAATTTGCTAAGTCAGCCCACTTCCTGCCCATGAAGTCTGCAGATACACTTAGTGAGTTGGCAAAATGTAGGTGAAAGAAGTGTTAGACTACATGGAGTTCCAATGAGCATTTCATATGGTAGAGATTTTAGGTTCACTTCTCACTTTAAGTAGATTAGCAAGGAGCCATGGGATCTCAGTTGAAAATTTTACACAGTTTTTCATCCGCAGACTAATGAGTAGTCCGAGCACATGATTTAGACGCTCGAGGATATGTAAAGAGCTGGTGCTATGTATTTTAAATGCTCATGGGATGACCATCTGCCATTGACTAAGTTTACTTATGATAATAGCTATTATATAAGTATCCGGATGACACTGTATGAAATGTTATAAGAATAAAAAGTGTCAATCTCCGAATTGGTGGGAAGAAATAGGCGAATGAAAGTTATTAGCCTTTGATTTAGTCGAGCAAGCATCTAAAGAGATTAAGTGAGTGGTCAAAGATTTAAGATAGCTCAGAATAGACAAAAAGGCTATACAAATGCTTGACAAAGACTAATTGATGTTTTGGTTAGAGACTCAGTAAATTGAAAGTTCTCCATCCAAAGGAATTATAAGAATTGGTCGACGAGGTAAGTTGAGCCCTCGTTATATTGATCCAATTGAAGTCTTAGATCAAATTGGAGATATCACCAATAAATTGATGTTACCTTCAGAGATATTGAGGATACGTGATGTTTGTATATGTCAATACTTCAAAAGTATAATCCAGAATTCATCTTATGTCATAAAAGATGAAATTTTAGAAGTTCAGAAAGACATAAGTCATGTGAAAAAGCCATTTGGGATTTTGGACGGAAAAGATAAGGTATAGAAGTCTATGATGATTCCATTAGTTAAAGATTATTGACAATACCACATCATGGAAATAGATACATAAAGCTAAATAGCCTGATGAAAGAAGAGTATCCGGAACTATTTGAGACATGACCTGATTCGAATTTGGAGGACCAAATTTTCTAAGTGGGGGAGGATGTGAAATCCTCAATTTTCATGTAATTCCTCTATGTTTGTAAAGTATTTCAATCTAATATGATTAAATGAATATGAAGTTGATGTGTAATTGAGGTATGAATGATGTATGCATGATGTATGAAGTATGGAAGAAATAAGAAATGGAAAGTCAAATAGTTAAGGAAATTAAATTGATGTTATAAGAATAATTGAGGTATGAGAAAAGAATTAATATCAGAAAATTAAGTGTAATTAAAGACAAGTGTTATATAGGAGAAAGAAGACCAATTAAATGAATGGTCAAATAATAATGGTTAAAAGTTAAGATGAATTGATTTAATTGGATGAAGATGAAACAAATATCAGATTTCATAATCTGATGATGATAAAATTTATATCAGATTTTAATTGGTGTAATGAAATGTGGCTGATATGATAAGGGAAGAAGAGAATTAATGGTCAAAGAAGGGTCAAAAAGCAAAGTCAAAAGGAAACATGGCTGAGATGAGATGATTGGGATAAAGAGGATTTGCATGCATTAAATGAGGCTGCATGAGTCATCACCTCCAGCCATCCCCCACGGCAGCAACCCTCTTTCCAGCTCTCTCTTTTTTGTTCTCTCCATTTCTCCAAGCTTCCAAGTCTCCTTCCATAGCTACCTTGACAAGCTACCTTATTCCTCCATCGATCCCTTTAGCTAGTTGAACAAAAATCGATCCTTGTCACTAGACTAAGTGATCTCCGAAGTTTGGCAGATTGAATCCAAGTATTGGAGGAGATCTCAAAGTTTGAGATTTTGGTCACTAGCAAAAGGTAAGAGAAGAAGATGATTTAGTCAATTTGATTCATGGTTTGGAGTTGTACTAAGTTGATATGATGTATGTATGATGATTGTTTAAAGGTTTAAATTGATATGATGATTTCATATTTGAAGGAGTAAAAGCTAGGGTTATGCGCCAAGTGATTTCGCGTTTCCGAAGGAATCAAGGTAAGAAATTTATGTAACGGACGTAAGGCGGCTATGTCCGCATGTTTTAATATGATTTTGAACTGCTTTGGGGAGAAATACTAGTTGTCTTTTGCAGGAAAAGTGCATTTTCAGACTTGTTTCCTAGTACAAATTAGGCTAGGGGCAGCCGACTGCCTTGAAAGGGAAGTCGACTGCCTAGAGATAACCAAAACGTCGTTTTCCGAAAACCGACTCAAACCAGTCGACTGCTATGTAAGCCAGTCGATTACTATTTTCCCAAAAGCATTCTGTTTCAAACCAGTCGACTGCTATATGGGACAGTCGACTGCTATTTGCCAAAATACATTCTGTTTCAAAAACAGTCGACTGCTATATGGACCAGTCGACTGCTATTTCTTAAGAAGCATTCTGTTTGAAAACCAGTCGACTGCTATATGGACCAGTCGACTGCCCTTATATGTTTTCAAAGATGAAAATATCGGAATTTTAAATGAAAATAATTTCGATAAATGAAAGTATGAAGTAGCAGTCGACTGCCCTGTTTTGAAAAGAGATTTTTTTTACACCTATTTTCAGAAAGTATGAAATGTCATGGCAAGAAGCTATATGGCATATGTTTTGAGATTATGCACTTTCATGTTTATAGTAGGGGCTCTGATCAAGTCCTGAAATGATGTAATGTATGTTATGGGCTGAGGAACCATAAGTCAGGCCTCAGTCGCTACAAAAGGACACCTGACTAGTGTTAACTGTAGCCACCCGCAGTTGGCCAATCTGTTTATATTTCATGTTCGGCTAAGGGAGGATTCCTGGCCCTATGGGGTACGCCACATGATGATGATGATGATGATGATGATGCAGTGCATAACTCCATAAAAGTATAAATAGTTTTTTTATGTTATTAAGAACTATATGTATATTCGATTTCAAAGAATAAAGAAATCGAAAGTACTTGGTGTACTTGTATAAGAAGTTTTAAAAAGAAGTATATGATTTATGATTTCAAGAAGTATAAGATGTTTTAAAGGAAGTATGTATGTATGTAAATGATATTTGAAAGAAGTACATGAAGTATGTTTTGAAGAAGTATAGAAAACATGCTATGTTATAAAAGCATGTAAAGTATGTTTTAAAGATAGAAGATGATGCATGTTTTATATGTATGCTATATTTTAAAAGAAGCATACAAAATATGATTTCCATGTCATTTGAAATAAATATGCATGGTTGCAAATAATGCATGAAAGATGTTTATGATGCATGCTTTATAATGCTTTACATGACATTATAGAGCCAAGTAGGAAAAATGCATATAGAGGCATAGTACGCTCTTTTACATATTTTTCTTACTGAGCGTAAACTCACCCTTTTACGAACATTTTTCATACAGACTATCTGAAGTAATCTCTCGCTCTCGATAGAAGAGCCTATGAGTGGATCTTGAAAGTTTACCTTCGAGAGACGCTTCCCGGTTAGCATAGAAGGTATACTTATGTAATTATGCAAAGTAAGTTGTAATTCAGCTATGGTACAGTACAACTAACATTAATGTATATAAGATGTCAGGGAATTAAGTTAAGATGATGTATGAGATCCTGTGGAAACGGATGATACATATATACATGTATCATTAATCTGTTTTGTTGAAATTGAATTATTCATATTGAGCTGTTAGATATTAAGCTTAAGAAAGAAAAGCATGATTGACATTGACAAGCAAATCTAATCAAGTTAAGTGGAAATGGAAAGAGATGAATTGGAAATGTATGGTGACGGGGACTTCACATATATAGTATGATAAAATTTGGGTCTTACATTTCTCCCTACCTTCAGAAATTTGATCCTCCAAAATTAACTCGGACTTATCACTGGAAGAGCTCTAGATACCTCTCACGCATAAGGCTCTCTAACTCCCAAGTAGCCTCCTCCTCGTTATGATACTGCCAGAGCACTTTAACTAAAGGAATCGTCTTAGATCGCAATACTTTATCTTTCCTATCCAGGATCCGTACCGGTTTCTCAACGTAACTCATGTCCTTTCTAATCTCCAGTGGCTCATGTCGAATTACGTGAGAAGGATCTGGATGGTACTTTCTCAACATCAAGACATGGAATACGTTATGCACTCTTGATAACTCTGGTGGTAGTGCTAACCGATATGCCATATCTCCCACACGATCTAAGATCTCGTAAGGTCCAATGTACCGAGGACTCAACTTTCCTCTCTTCCCATATCTCATTATACCTTTGGATGGTGAGACCTTTAAGAAAACATAATCACCCGCTACAAACTCCAATGGTCGGCGTCTAGTATCTACATAACTCTTCTGCCGACTCTGAGCCGTTCTGAGCCTCTCATAGATCATCCGTACATCACGAGAAGCCTGCTCGACCAAATCGAGAGCTAACAGTTTACGATCTCCCACTTCTTCCCATGCTATCGGGGATCTACATCGTCTGCCATACAAGGCCTCATACGGTGCCATGCCGATACTCATATGAAAACTATTATTATAAGTAAACTCTGCTAGGGGTAAGTGATCATCCCATGAGTCTCTAAAATCCAGTGCACACTCTCTCAACATATCCTCGAGCGTCTATATCGTACGCTCGGACTGTCCATCAGTTTGTGGATGGAAAGCGGTGCTAAAACTCAGCTAGGATCCCATAGCCTCCTGAAATCTCTCCCAAAAATGAGAGGTGAAGCGAGAGTCCCTATCAGAGGTAATACTCACTGGAACACCATGTAACCTCACTATTTCCCTGACATACAATTCGGCCAAGGCACTAACTGAATCTGTAGATCTCATGGCTAAGAAATGAGCAGACTTAGTCAATCTGTCGACTATCACCCAACTAGCATCATACCCTTTCCGTGTCCGTGGTAATCCCATAATAAAATCCATAGTTATATGCTCCCATTTCCATGTAGGAATCATTAATGGTCGAAGCATACCTGCCGGCTTCTGATGCTCAATCTTAATCTGTTGGCATGTTAGACATCTAATAACAAAATCTGCGATGTCCTTTTTCATCTTAGGCCACCAATACACTCTCCGAAGATTCTGGTACATCTTAGTACTACCTGGATGTAATGTATATCTAGAGGTATGGGCCTCTGATAAAATCAAATCTCTGAGCTGCTGATCACCGGGAACACATATCCGACCTCTAAACCTGAGTATCTCATCGGTGCCAATCTCAAAATCCAACTCATCTCCCATTTGAATCTGACTGGCAATCCCAATGCAATAATCATCACTCCTCTGAGCTTCCTTGATTCGTTCCATCAAATCCGGCTCTATACGGAAACTAGCCGTAAATCCGTACTGGTCAGAGGAAACAACTATCAGGCTAAGGTTAGAGAACTGCTCTATCAATTCATGTTCCCTGATCATCATGTAAGATACCATGCCAACATACTTACGGCTCAGTGCATCTGCTACTACATTAGCTTTACCTGGGTGATACAAAATTTCACAATCATAATCCTTTAACAGTTTCATCCATCGTCTCTGCCTCAAATTCAACTCTTTCTGCGAGAATATATACTTCAGACTCTTATGGTCTGTATATATCTGAAATTTCTCCCCGTACAAGTAATGTCGGCATATCTTCAATGCAAGCACTACCACGGCTAACTCCAAATCATGTGTCGGGTAATTCCTCTCATGATCCTTCAACTGTCGTGAACCATAGGCTATAACCCGACCATGCTGCATGAGCACACACCCTAAACCTTGAGCGGATGCATCGGTATACACCATAAATCCACCTGATCTGCTAGGAAGGGCTAATACGGAGACACTAGTCAATCTCTTCTTAAGCTCTAGAAAACTACGCTCACACGCATCATTCCACTCAAACTTCACATCCTTATGTGTGAGTCGTGTCAATGGAGCAGCAAGTCTAAAAAATCCCTCCACAAACCTGTGATAATATCCGGTAAGACTTAAGAAACTTCGTATCTCGGTAACCATGTTAGGCCTTTCCTACTGGACAATGGCCTCTCTCTTGGACGGATCAACTGATACCCTGTCCCTCGACACTACATGTCCAAGAAATATAATATGGTCAAGCCAGAACTCGCATTTACTAAGCTTAGCATACAATTTTCGTTCTCTGAGAGTCTGTAGAACAATCTGCAAATGCTGCTCGTGCTCCTCTGGAGCCTTAGAATAAATCAGAATGTCATCTATAAACACTATGACAAACTTATCCAAAAATGGATGAAACACCTCATTCATCATATTCATAAAAGCTGCAGGGGCATTTGTCAACCCAAAAGGCATCACTAGGAACTCATAGTGACCATAACAAGTCCGAAAGGTTGTCTTATGCACATCCGACTCCTTAATTTTCAACTAGTGATAGCTTGATCGGAGGTCTATCTTAGAAAACACCTGTGCACCCCTGAGCTGATCAAACAGATCATCGATCCGAGGTAGTGGATACTTATTCTTAACGGTAGCCCAATTCAACATCCGATAATCTATACACAACTGGAGACTACCATCCTTCTTCCGAACAAATAATACTGGAGCTCCTCACGGTGACACATTGGGACGTATAAATCTCTTATCTAATAACTCTTGGAGCTGCTTCTTGAGCTCATCTAACTTTGTCAGTGCCATCCGATATGAGGGTCTAGAAATCGGCTCCGTACCGGGTACCAACTCGATCATAAACTCCGTTTCTCGATCTGGTGGTAACCCTGGTAAATCCTCTGGAAATACATTCGAGAAGTCCTTAACCACAGGAATCTCTTGGATCTTTGGATGTTTCTTCTCTACATCCTCCACACTAGCAATATATCCTTCATAAACATTCATACACAACCATAATTTCAGTACACATGTCATTTCACAAACATATATTCACATACATTTTATTAATTTACAGTAATTTTACAATGTACTTTTCGGGATGAGAGAAGGTAATAAACTTAGTATTACAATCTAAACTAACATGGTTTGCAGCTAACCAGTCCATACCCAAAATGATATCAAAATCATATATATCCAACAAAATTAGGTTAGCTGTCATAACCTTCTCTCCTATAGTCAATTTACAATTTCGATATATAATATCCGTCATCTGGAAATCATTAAAAGGATTTTTCACTTGCAAAGTGTACTCTAACAACTCCGGCTCTACTGGAGTCCTGTTAACATATATAGGCGATAAGAATGAATGGGTAGAACCCGAATCAAATAAGGCAATTACGGGAATATCAAAGAGATAAACTTTACCTTTAATCACATCGATAAAGGCGTCGGCAATCTCTTGATCCAACGCGTACACCCTACCCTGAGTCACAACCTTCTTACCCTTCTCTGCTGCTGTCGCCCGCCTAGGCTGTGAGGGTGTCGCTTTCTCTGGCTCACTCTGAGCTGTCGGTGCCGCTATCGGTGCCGCTATCGGAGGTAATGCAGGAGGTCTAGTAGAAGCAGCTGACTCTCTGAACATCGGGCAATTCTTAATAAAGTGTCACGTCTGTCCACATTTAAAACATGCCCCAGACATTAAAGGACAAGGGAGTGATCCATGCGACCTTCCACAATGTCTACATAAGGGCGCAACACTTCTCTGAGTAGGGGAGGGGCCACTAGCAGGAGCAGAAACTGCTGGTCTATTAAATCTGCCCTCTGAAATCTGTATGCCCGTAGGTCTACTTCTCTTAAGCTGCTCTCTACTTGATCTGTCCTCCATAAACCTTTTAGTCTTTCCCTTTGCTTTACCTTTACTCTTGCTACTGAAATTGAGCTAGAAATGCTCATAATCCCTCTCACATAGTTGAGCCCGTTTAACTATCTTATCATAGGTCGACATATCAAATGGGGCTAGCTTCATTCTGATAGATGGTCTCAATCCAGCCCTAAACCTTGAAATTTTATACCTGGTATTCGCACTAGTTTGTGGATCAAAACGGCTCAATGTAGTAAATTTGGCCTTATACTCATCCACTGACATGCTACTCTGAACTAACTCCATGAATTCCTGTAGTAATTTTCCCTGAGCAGTGTCAGGAATGTACTGCCTCCGGAAAGCATCCACAAAATTATCCCAGGACAGATCCTGATGCTGAGCAAATAAGACAATCTGAGTGGCCTTCCACCAATGTCTCGCATCATCTGCCAACTGGAATACTGCTAGGCCTACCTTCTCTGTCTCTAAACATCTCATAATCAGAAGTAATCTATCAATCTCAATAACCCACTACTCTGCTGCCAATGGATCCCTATTACCTTTAAACTTAGGTGGATCCAACTTTTTAAACGATTTCACCAATGCCACAATACAATAAGACTCCGCATTTCGAGGCAGCTGAATCAATGGCTGTGGTGGAGCTACCTGTGGCTGAGGTGCTGATGATGGAATGGGCTGAGGCTCAGGTACAACTGGTGCCGGTTGTGGCGGTACTGGTGCCTCTACTGGGGCTGCGGGAGCTGTAGCTCTCTCCCTCTATGCCCTATCCACGGCTCTATCTACCTGATACATAGCCATAAAATCTGCTATTAACCTCTCTACTTGAGTCACCCGATTATCAATGCTCTCAAGCTGTATAAGACGTGGAGGTCTTGGGGCAGGTTCCGGTGTCTGCGGCTCCGAAATCTATGCCGCCCTATCTCGACCTATACCTCTCACTGAGCGTATCCTCCTCCTTCCACTCATATCTGTATCACAGAAATCGTTTATCACTTATCATTAATATATCAATTATATATTCAGATTATACAGTACTACATGGAATGTATACCATTTACTTTAAGCGTCACTAGGCATCCGACCAACCTTGCTTTGATACCATTAAATCTGTAACATCTCAATTTCACTGTATAACATGTTACTTACTTATAACTTATGCTTACTTACCGGTTGGGCTGTCTGTGATGCTTAACAACTCTCATTTCTTTAATAAGATTTTGTACTCTTATTCCTCTATACTCATATAAAATTATGAATTATTAAATTGTTTCCCTACTAATGTTTATACATTCTCTTCTATTTAAAGTAGTATTGTACCATTTTACTGAATATATAAAAGAATACAACGTACCTTCGATATCAATTCTCGGCAAGGTAATTCTGTTTGTCCTAACTCAACAATCTGTGGAGTAGAAAATAAGGAGTAAGCGACAACGTGCTCAGTAAGGAAGGTGTATGCTTCTTTATAAATATAAAGACTATATACTTAAAACCACTTAATTATCCTAACGATCAAACTCATTATGAAAACAATGAATGTAGTTAACATCAAACAGGATTCAATGGATCCTTTCAGTAAATAGAATATATAATTGAGACTAGGCAATAATTTAAATCATGCAGGAAACACAAGTTGTCCGCTTTTGGGGTGCACCCGTAGGCCATCGCCCCTCACGGCTATCTCAACTAGATTTATGGCCATAATCTATAGGTGGTCCTCGGGTCTACTTGCCAAGTGACCTCGAGACCGCTAAAGACTTGGCGAGTCCATCAGCCTTGTGACGCCTTGGAGTGCACTCGTTGGTCTATTTGATCTGAGCCATCGCCCCAGATGGGTCACGCAAAGTATATGATTAATAATGCATGAACTCATGGCCTAACGTCTCAAAATCAAATTATATCTCATGAAAAACCCTTAAGGAATTATTTCATAATTTCATCATTTTCTCAAAATGATTTTTTTTCCAAAAGGTTTTATAAATTAGTAAAACAGCCCGCAAATCTCAACATTTTCTGTGTGAGAAAGGCACGGGTTAAATTGGCTCGCCCATGACTAGTTCACCCATAGTCAGCTCGCCAATAGTCAACTCGCCCATTGGTCAACTCGCCCAATGGTTAACTCGCCCATTGGTCAACTCGCCCAATAATCAATTCTCCTCAAAAAGTTTATATTTTCTATTTACAAACATTAAAATATCTTACTTTTCGTATAAGAAAATAAACTTTAAACCTTTTCGCCATGGTCAGCTCGCCCATGACTATCTCAACAAGGCAGCGAATTAGTATTCGCCCGCCACCTAGCTTTTCAAAACAAAGTAGTTTGGCTCATCTATAACAGCTCGCCCGCCTTTTATTTAAAGCAAGGGTCGCCCGTCCAAACAACATTAAAAAGGGTTCGCCTAACTTTGGCTTGCCCGGATTTTTCTTTTAAAATAAAGGCACTCGCCCAGGTTCTCATAAAAATTCTTCGCTTAATACTTTATAAAAGGTTAGGCTCGCCCGCCCTAACCAGTTCGCCCAACATACAACATATGGCGGCTTTGTAGCTCGCCCAAAATCAAAACACTTTATCAAACCAATGCATATCAGAAAACGAAACAATTTCTAATATTTTCTTAACATTTTTACTCCACAGGACATGCATTCACTTCACATACTACTTCCTTACCTCGTCTGATGCAGCCTTGCTTTCCACTCACCTTATAAATCTCACTTCTCGGTTGCAAAGTAAAATATTAATTCCATTAATATTTTCTTTTCAATATTTTCTAAAACCATTAATATTTCTAACAGTTTGGGCTAGATTCTTGCGACTATTATATAGCTCGCCATTCGCTTATGGGCTTACACGTTGGAGCTCGCCCAACATGCAGCTCGCCCGACCACTCAACTCGCCATGCCTTTGCATGTGAGTTCACCCGACACTACTATTTTGTTCATTGGCGGTTCGCCTATGTATTAAACTTGCATGTGGCGACCTCGTCCATTTCCACATTCCAGATTTTTAGCTCGCCCATGCTAACTGAGTTCGCCCATTATCATTATTTCCAGTATTTTCATTGTCTATTCTCGATTAAGACTACACCTTGTTCTAGTTTTCTTATGTATTCTAATAAGATTCAACTAAAACAAAGCTATATCTATGTTTATTACGTTACAAAACATAGAAATATACCATCGAATATCAAGAGAACCATAGAAATATGGAACTCACCTTAACCAAGTTGCACTTCCTGAAACAGAGTGCTTTTCTGCCTCACTTAGCTTTATTTTGCTTGTTTCCTAGCTCTTCAACGATGGAGGAAAGATTTATCTGTCTAAAGGATGAAGTTCCATGGCTCACGTATGAGAGAAAATGGAAGAACTGATTGTTAACTTGAAATAGAAACAGAATGGGCGAGAATGATTTTGAGGAAGATGAAGTTGGCTAATCCAGTTTTCCTCATGTATTCTTTCTTATATACTCACTCAAATCCTCTCAAAATCTACCACCTGTTCTTATCACGTTTTCTTTCATCATTTCATGCATTAAAACCAAAGAAAACTGCAGCAAAAAGAACGATGTAAAGTCCTTACTGAAATCCCGTTTTTGACTAACTTTTCTTTGCCATTTATTGTCTAGCTCAATTTTTCAGGAGAAGAGAAGTGGCGAGAAGTCCACTATCAGCTCCTTTCCTTGACTTTTCTCTTTTCTTTTTTTCTCTTCTCCACGCCAATTCACTTCAAGCCATCGTTTATTGGCTATCATCTCTTTTTTTTCTTTGTTTTGTCCTCTAGCCATTAATCCCTTTCATACCTTCATTTAATTGTTTTCATATCATAGATATCATCTTAACCTTTATCAAAATTAAATCCCAACTATTTTTTGTTGCACTTTAACATTTGTTTTTCTTTCTTTATACATCATACTATAAATCATCACTTAGAATGAAAGTGGAATTTCACATTTAATGATTCTTTAATTTCACTAAAAGAATTTATTTTCACTATCAATTATGTACAAATATGTTATATAGTATGATAAAATTCGGGTCTTACAACGTCGACCCGAACCAGGCAACAAAACACACTAAAACACTGACCATTAAAACGCCTGTAAATCTGGGCTCTGATCACACTCTGTTGCAAGGGATTCCAAAAACTCGTTGCACTCCCAATTCACTTTCAGTGACCAAGGAAAGGGACATGGCCCACTTGGACTTGGATAGAAACACAAACTTAGTGGCAATATGTTTTTATATTGATTAATTTGTAAAGCATAAATGATTAGTAAAACATCTTTATGTTTTTATATTGATTATGGCCCTGGACTTGTTTTTATATTTCATAAATGATTAATTAGTAAAACATAAAGATGTTTTATTTATTATGTTACAAGTTTAATCCGTAATTCTAGATCTTTTTATTGATTGTTTTTTCTTTAATAGTTGAATATGTTTGTGATACCATGTTTTTTTAATAACTAAATCTAAGTCATTTGCATTTGCATATGTTTATAATTTTATATATTTAAACATCTAAAATGATAAAAAAAAAAAATTCATCCCGCGTCAACGAGTGGGTGACATTCTGGTGCAAGTGCATTAATATGACTTGAAATTTTCAAGCCATCCTTTCAAAATTTTCAAACCATCCTTTCAACAGTCATCAATTAATCACTCATTGGGTTCTAACAAACTCATTTACGATAAACATGATATAAATTTGAACACTGAATCACTGCAAACTTCCATGAACAGAGAATAGATTGAACATATTTATGATAGATAAGCTTGGAGTATATTTGCCATTAAAATGAAGAAAACTTTCACAAGGCAAGTGAACATAACATCAAATTTTCCATTCTTGGATCCATAACCAACCACATGAATTTCAGGGCTTAATTAGATATGTGAATTTTTTTTTTAATAATACAATTTCATTCAAGGTTATTATCATAATCAGCATAATACATTTAATGAATTGATAATTTGACTGATAAATACAAATAACAATAACAGACTACAAATGATAAGTTAAATTTAATATCACACTTTGTAAAACTTGAACCTAAGACCTCAAAGTCTCAAGATCTTTTCCTTGCTACTGAGCCAAAGTCTCATTAGCTAGATATGTGAAATTAATGAAGGTTGTTGCTACAATTCTGGAAGAAGGTACCACGAATCCAGCTGATTAACCTGGGCGTTACAAGTACATTCTGATTTAAATAGAAGCTTATCTAACTAATTAAAGTTTACAATGACTTTGATATATAGTTGCGCGCAGATATTAAAAGCTTAATTGACATCTACTCACATATTCTTTATTATTCTAGTCAAATATCAGTTTCTTATCTTTTCCTGGGATACAAGTGGGCCTGCAATGGAGTTTTCATCACCACTGTGAACTCCTGCTTCTCCTCCAAGCTCACCTCATCTCCATCCATGGCCTTCCATTCAAAGTTCCAAACCAAATTTGCCACAAAATACTCTAGATGAAGCAAGGCCAAGCCGAGTCCAGGACAAATCCTCCTTCCAACCCCAAATGGCATCATCTTGATTTCTCTACTTCCTGTAATATCAAACACTTCCCCATTCTTATTCTCATTGTTTAGGAACCTTTCGGGCTTAAATGCCATTGGATCCTCCCATACTTTTGGATCCCACCCCATTTCAGCTACCAGGAAATTAATGGTTGCATTCTTGGGCACCAAATATCCTCCCAGGACCGTGTCTTCTCTCACTGTATGAGGCAGAACAAAGTGGCCTGGTGGATGCCTTCTAAGCCCTTCCAATATCACAGCCTTCAAATAAGGAATCTTCTGCAAGTCATCTTCATTGACCTCTTCCTGTCCATCTGCAACAACCCCTTTAATCTCCATGAATAGTTTCTCTTGAACATGAGGATATTTCACCATGTTTGCCATAATCCACTGCAAAGCAGTGGATGTTGTATCAGTTCCAGCATTAAGAAACTCAGAGCTCAAGCTGACAATTTCCTGTTCTGTGAGTTTCCTCTTTTCCTCCGGGAGTTGAAGATCAAGCAAGGTATCAACATACGCCAGAACATAGTCGCCGTCAGCTTCCTCTTTAATCTTGCTTAATCTCTCCTCTTTCACTTTCTTCCGTGCTCTCACCAAACGAACCAACACGTTCTCTTGGTCCTCAATGATCTGGGAGAATTCCTTCCAACGTTTATGAAACAAAACCCTTGTCAAGTTAGGCCAGAAATTGAGTATATTGAATCTTCCACCCAGGCCTAACAGCAACCGGCGCTGAACATTCTCAATCTCTCTAATTTGGTTTTCATTAAGCTTGTCACCAAAACACATCAGCACTAATAAACAGAACATAGCATATTGAAAATGGTCCAGGACACGCACCGGTTCTTTGGTTTTTGAGTTTGACATTAAGGAATCCAACAGAATCTGAAGAACCCATTTGCGTGCATGAGAGTAGGATTTTATACGCGAAGGATGGAGTATTTCAGCTGTGAGGTTACGTCGCAAAAGCCTCCAAGTAGGACCATAGGAAGCAGAGTTGATGTTATGTTGGTTGCAGCTTACAATCTTGCCTATGATTGGAGCTTCAGGCCTGTCAGCAAACAAAGCACCGTCGTGGACTAAGGCCTGGTGCGCGAGGGAACGATCAGAGACGAAAATTGCAGGGCGAGAAAGAAAGTTGAGAGTGACCATTGGACCAAGCTTTCTGTGAAGGTTCCTGAGGATAGATTCCAGCTCGTAAAAAGTACTTTTCCTGAGCCATAGGATTTTGCTGATGACGGGAATGTTAGCAGGGCCCGGAGGGAGAGTTTGGGAAGGTTTCTCGGAGGCGGATGAGAGGAGGTTCAGGAGAGCTTTAAGGAGAAGAGAAACGGAGATGGTGATGAGGATGATGAACCAGGTTTCCATGTTTGCTTTGCTCTTTGGGTCGAGAGCGGAGAGAGTGAGGAGAGTTGTGGCTGATAAAAAGGGCAACGTGGGAGGCAGAAAGATATTTAAGTTTGTGGGCAAAAGCGTGATTCGTGTAAAGAGTACAAGAGATATACGACATCTGCAATATCTTGTTTGTTATGATGATGATGATCGATTAAATGGCTAACATTTTTGTGGTGGCGGAGTTTCTTCTTAAGTACGTTGTCAGTTCAACAAAAATTAAAAGGAATGTAAGAGACTTTCATTTTGGGTTACCAATGACTGTTTCTCAAAATAATACATTTTCAACGTTATTTTAAATGCTTCAAAGGAATCCATTTTTCAGTATATCCTATATTTGCTTTACGTAAGAATATAAAAGGCAAAATTTTTTTTGAGTAATACATTTTAATTAGAAGTTACAATTACAATTAGCATATTACATTCCATGAACAAGTAATTATGAAAATCACATTCCTCAAATTAGGTAAACTAGTAAATAATTATAACAAACTAGTAAATAACTAAACTAACTCAAGCTCACACTTGGTGAGACTCGAACCTGAGACTTCAAAGTCTCAGGGCCTCCTCCTTGCCACTAAGCCAAGGCTTCATTGGCTAAAAGTTAAAATTTTTAACTAATAATCTAAATGTTTATGTAAGACCCGAATTTTATTATATTATATATCATATTTGTACATGATTGATAATGGAAATAAAT
This sequence comes from Heritiera fomes, assembly GCA_032173925.1. Lineage (NCBI taxonomy): Eukaryota > Viridiplantae > Streptophyta > Magnoliopsida > Malvales > Malvaceae > Heritiera > Heritiera fomes. Next base: position 16,173,075 of record JAPDPM010000001.1, on the reverse strand, counting down.
TCTTTTAGTAAAATTAAAGAAAATATTGAATGTGAATTTTCACTTTTCATTTTAAGTTATGACTTATAGTGTGGTATATAAAAGAAAGAAAAACAAACATCAAAGTGCAACAAGAAATAGATGGGATTTAATCTAGATAAAAAGGGAATAAATGCTATTGGACAAATGAAGAAAAGATGAGAAACAAAGTCAATAATAGTGGCTAGAATTGGCGTGGAGAGGAAGAAGAAAAGGAGAGAAAATTTAGTCAAAATGTACAGAGATTGCTTTTCACCACCGTTCCTTTTTAGCTGCAAGCCGTTCCTTTTGGGTTGGAATATTCTTCACCATTTAATGAACTGTGGAAAATTTCACCTCGCCATTTACTTGAGTTGCCATTTTTCTTCACCATTTAATGAGTTATAAGACAAGGTAATGATGAAGAAAGGGATAATGAATAAATGGTGAGTTTTAATTGGATAAGTAGGATTATATAAGAAGATGGAAGCAAACTTCATCTCCTTAAACAACCTTCTCGCCTATTATGATTTTACTGCAAGCTCAATTTCGTTTATTCCATTCCTCTCGTACATGAGCTATGAAACTTCATTCTTAGTCAGCTAAACTTTTCCTCCATCGTTGAAGAGCTAAGTAACAAGCAAAGTAAAGCTAAAAGAGGTAGAAAAGCACTCTGTTTCAGGAAGTACACTTCAGTTAGGGTGAGTTTCATATTTCTATGGTTCTCTTGATATTTGATGGTGAATTTTAATGTTTTACAACGTAATAAACATAGATATAGCTTTGTTTTAGTTAAATCTTGTTGGAATATATAAGAAATTAGAACAAGAAGTAGTTTGAAAAATAATCGAGAATGAAAAAAAAATGAAAGTACTGGTAATGGTAAAAAAATGGGCGAATGGGATTATCCAACTGGGAATTTGAGTACTCGCCCAAAGGATGAGGCGAGCTTAATAAAATGCATTATCGGCGATACAATGTTCGCCAACATCTTATGGATAATCAGATAAATAGCCCGGATGGGCGAGGACCAATGATCGCCCAAAAAGGCGAGATGGCGAACTCACAAACATAGGTAAGGCGAGTAGAATTTTGGGGCGAGTTCCCACATATAACAAAAATGCATGGCGAGTTGAACGTTGGGCGAACTCCCATGAATAAGCCATTAACGAATGGCGAGCTGTGTTGGGCGAATGGCGAGCTGTAGATTAGTTTAAATCTCGCCAAAGTGTCCTAAACATTTGAAAAGAAAATATTAATAGTTTTAATAAATTATTTTGCAGCCGAGAATTTAGGACTTCGTAAAGGTGATCGGGAAGGCGAGCAGGAAGCAAGGCTTCGTAAGACGAGGTAAGGGAGATGTGTGTGAAGTAAATGTGTGTTCTGTGGAGTTAAATTTTATGAAAATATTGAGAAAATGCTTTATTTTATGACATGCATTTTGTTTGATAATTGTTTTGATTTGGGCGAGCTACAAAGATAGCCAAACTCTATTCCGTTTTCTGGGCGAACTGGTAAAGGGCGGGCGAGCCAATGGAAGGCGACCCCTTTTATAATGTTTTGGGGCGAGCGACCCCTGTTTTAATGAAATCCAGGCGAACCACAGATGGGTGAACCCTTTTATAATGTTTTGGGCGGGCGACCCCTTTTGTTGAGAAAATTATGGGCGAACCAAAGAAAATACTTATATTTTTGATAAAAATGGGCGAGTTGACCATGGAATTGCCTCATTGGGCGAGTTGACCATGGAAGGGCCATATTGAGCGAGGTGACCATGGCAATGCCATAATGGGCGAACTGGTCATAGGCAAGCCATTATGGGAGAGCCAGTTTAACTTGTTTTCAAATGCTAAGGTTGGTGGGCGAATACTAGTTCACCGCACTGGCGAGTTGACCATGGGTGAGCCAAAATGGGCGAGCTGACCATGGGCGAACAGATTTCAATTTGCATTCTCTACGAAAATGAGAATAATAACTTTTCGAAATTATTATTTATTTAAATGATTTAAATTCATAAATATGTTTCCTTAAAGGTATTTTGAGCTATAAATATGATTTTGAGACTTTAGGCCCTGAGTTCATGCATTACTATTCATGTAATTGAGTGACCCGCCTAGGGCGATGCTCGGGTCGATGGACCCACGAGTGCACCCCAGGGCGTCACAAGGCTGATGGACCCGCCAAGTCATCAGCGGTCTCGAGGTCACTTGGCAAGTGGACCCGAGGACCACCTATAGATTATGGCCATAGATCTATCTGAGATAGCCGTGAGGGGCGATGGCCTACGAGTGCACCCCAAAAGCGAACGACTTGTATTCCTGAGGGAACAACGAGAGCATGATTTATTTGTTGCCTAATCTCAACTTATTGATTTCTGTTTACTAAAAGGATCTATTGAATCCTGTTTAATGTTAACTATATTCATTGTTTTCCTAATGGGTTTGATTGTTAAGAAAAATAAAATGACTTGGGGATATAGTCTTTATTTTTATAAAGCAGCATACACCTTCCTTATTGAGCACGTTGTCGCTCACTCCTTATTTTCCACTCCACAGATTATTGATTTTGGACTAAGAGAATTACCTTCCAGAGATTTGATATCGAAGGTATGTTGTATTCTTTTATATATTCAGCAAAATTGTACAGTACTACTTTAAATAGAAGGGAATGTATATACATCATAAAGAAAGAATTTAATAATTCATATTTCTACATGATTTACGAGGAATAAGAGCATTAATTCTTATTTAAGTGTTAGGAGTTGTTAAGCATCACAGGCAGCCCAACCAGTAAGTAAGTGCAATTTATAAATAAATATTATATTATATTGTGGATATGGGATGTTACAGATTTAATGGTATCATAGCAGGGTTGGTCGGATGTTTAGTGATACTTAAAACGAAAAATGAATAGTAAACATTCCCTTTAGTACTACATAATCTGAATATATAATTGATATACTAATGATAAGTAATAAATGATCTTTGTGGTACAGATATGAGTGGAAGAAGGAGAGTGATACGCTCAGTTAGAGATATAGGCCGAGGTAGGGCAGCACAGATTCCGGAGCTGCAGACACCGGAACCTGCCTCGAGACCTCCACGTCCTTTACAGCTAGAGAGCATTGATAATCGTGTGAGCCAAGTAGAGAGGTTAGTAGCCGATTTTATGGCTATGTATCAGGCGGATAGAGCTGCAGATAGGGCGGAGAGGGAGAGACCCACAGCTCCCACAGCCCCAGTCGAGGCACCAGTACCGCCACAGCCGGTACCAGTGGTACCTGAGCCTCTGCCTATTCCACCACAAGCATCTCAGCCACAGGTAGCTCCACCACAGCCATTGATTCGGCCGCCTAGAGATGTGAAGTCGTATTGTGATGTGGCATTGGTGAAATCATTTAAGAAGTTAGATCCGCCAAAATTTAAGGGAGCTAGGGATCCATTGGCAGCAGAACAGTGGATTATTGAGGTTGAGAGATTACTTATGATTATGAGATGTTTGGAGATAGAGAAAGTAGGCCTAGCAGTGTTCCAGTTGGCAGATGATGCGAGACATTGGTGAAAGGCCACTCAAACCGTATTATTTGCTCAGCATCAGGATCTGTCCTGGGATATTTTTGTGGATGCTTTTCAGAAGCAGTATATTCCTGACACTGCTCAGGAAAAATTACAGCAGGAATTCATGGATTTAGTTCAGAGCAGCATGTCAGTGGACGAGTATGAGGCCAAATTTACTACATTGAGCCGTTTTGATCCACAGACTAGTGCGAATACCAAATATAAGATTTCGAGGTTTAGGGCTGGTTTGAGCCATCTATCAGAATGAAGCTAGCCTCATTTGATATTTCGACCTATGATGAGATAGTTCGACGAGATCAGCTATGTGAGAGGGATTATGAGCAGTTCCAGCTCGATTTTAGTAGTCAGAGTAAAGGTAAAGTAAGGGGAAAGGTTAAGAGGTTTATGGAGGACAGATCAGGTAGAGAGCAGCCTGAGAGAAGTAGACCTACGGGCATACAGATTACAGAGGGCAGATTTAATAGACCAGCAGTTTCTGCTCCTGCTAGTGGCCCCACCACTACTCATAGGAGTGTTGTGCCTTTATGTAGACATTGTGGAAGGTCGCATGGGTCACGCCCTTGTCCTTTAATGTCTAGGGCATGTTTTAAATGTGGACAGACGGGGCACTTTATTAAGAATTGCCCGATGCTCAGAGAGTCAGCTGCTTCTACTAAACCTCCTGCATTACCTCCGATAGCGGCCTCGGCAGCTAAGAGTGAGCCAGAGAAAGCGATACGCTCACAGCCTAGGAGAGCGACAGCCGTAGAGAAGGGTAAGAAGGTTGTGACTCAGGGTCGGGTGTACGCGATGGGTCAGGAGACTGCCGACGCCTCTATTGATGTGATTAAAGGTAAAGTTTATCTCTTTGATCTTCTTGTAATTGCCTTATTTGATCCAGGTTCTACCCATTCATTCTTATCGCCTACATGTGCTAACAGGACCCCAGTAGAGCCAGAGTTGTTAGGGTATACTTTGCAAGTGAATACCCCTTTTAAAGATTTCGAGAGGACGGACATTGTATATAGGAATTGTAAATTGAATATAGGGGAGAAGGTTTTTACAGCGAACCTAATTTTGTTGAACATATATGATTTTGATATTATTTTGGGCATGGATTGGTTAGCTGCGAACCATGTTAGTTTGGATTGTAATACTAAGTTTATTACCTTCTCTCATCCCGAAAAGTATATTGTAAAGTTATTGTAAATTAATAAAAAGTATGTGAATATATGTTTGTGAGATGACTTGTGTACTGAAATGGTGGTTGTGTATGAATGTTTATGAAGGATATATTGCTAGTGTGGAGGATGTAGAAAGGGAACATCCAGAGATTCAAGAGATCCCTGTGGTCAAGGACTTCTATGATGTATTTCCAGAGGATTTACCAGGGTTACCATTGGATCGAAAGACGAAGTTTATGATCGAGTTGGTACCCGGTACAAAGCTGATTTCTAGACCCCCATATCGGATGGCAATGACAAAGTTGGATGAGCTAAAGAAGCAGCTCCAGGAGTTATTAGATAAGGGATTTATACGTCCCAGTGTGTCACCGTGGGGAGCTCCAGTATTATTTGTTCGGAAAAAAGATGGTAGTCTCCGGTTGTGTATAGATTATCGAATGTTGAATCAGGCTACCGTTAAGAATAGGTATCCATTACCCAGGATTGATAATCTATTTGATCAGCTCAGGGGTGCACAGGTATTTTCCAAGATAGATCTTCGATCAGGCTATCACCAGTTGAAAATTAAGGAGTCAGATGTACATAAGACAGCATTCCGGACTCACTATGGTCACTATGAGTTCCTAGTGATGCCTTTTGGGTTGACAGATGCCCCTGCAGCTTTTATGAGTTTGATGAATGAGGTGTTTCATCCCTTTTTGGATAAGTTTGTCATAGTATTTATAGATGACATCCTAATTTATTCTAAGACTCCGGAGGAGCACGAGCAGCATTTGCAGATTGTTTTACAAACCCTCAGAGAGCGAAAATTGTATGCTAAGCTTAGTAAATGCGAGTTCTGGCTTGACCATATTATATTTCTCGGACATGTAGTGTTGAAGGACGGGGTATCAGTTGATCCGTCCAAGATAGAGGCCATTATACAGTGGGAAAGGCCTAACATGGTTACCGAGATACAGAGTTTCTTAGGTCTTGTCGGATATTATCGCAGGTTTGTGGAGGGATTTTCTAGACTTGCTGCTCCATTGACACGACTCACACATAAGGATGTAAAGTTTGAGTGGAATGATGCGTGTGAGTGTAGTTTTCTCGAGCTTAAGAAGAGATTGACTAGTGCCCCCGTATTAGCACTTCCCAGCGGATCAGGTGGATTTATGGTGTATACTGATGCATCCGCTTAAGGTTTAGGGTGTGTGCTCATCCAGCATGGTTGGGTTATAGCCTATGGTTCTCGACAGTTGAAGGATCATGAGAGGAATTACCCGACACATGATTTAGAGCTAGCCACAGTAGTATTTGCACTAAAGATATGGCGGCATTACTTGTACGGGGAGAAATTTCAGATATATACAGATCATAAGAGTCTGAAGTATATATTCTCGCAGCGAGAGTTGAATTTGAGGCAGCGACGGTGGATGGAACTGTTAAAGGACTATGATTGTGAGATTCTGTATCACCCAGGTAAAGCTAATGTAGTAGCAGATGCACTGAGTCGTAAGTATGTTGGCATGGTATCTTACATGATGATCAGGGAACATGATTTGATAGAGCAGTTCTCTAGCCTCAACTTGACAGTTATTTCCTCTTACCAGTATAGATTTACGGCTAGTTTTTGTATAGAGTCGGATTTGATGGATCGGATTAGGGAAGCTCAGAGGAGTGATGATTATTGCATTGGGATTGCTAGTCAGATTCAAATGAAAGTTAAGTCGGATTTTGAGATTGGCACCAATAAGATACTGAGGTTTAGAGGTCGAATATGTGTTCTCGGTGATCAGCAGCTTAGAAATTTGATTTTATTAGAGGCTCATACCTCTAGATACACATTATATCCGGGTAGTACTAAGATGTACCAGAATCTTCGGAGAGTGTATTGGTGGCCTAAGATGAAAAAGGACATCGCTGATTTTGTTGCTAGATGTCTAACATGCCAACAGATTAAGATTGAACATCAGAAGCCGACAGGTATGCTTCGACCATTATTTATTCCTATGTGGAAATGGAAGCATGTTACTATGGATTTTATTATGGGATTACCACGAACCCAGAAGGGGTATGATGCTATTTAGGTGATAGTAGATACATTGACTAAGTCTGCTCATTTCTTAGCCATGAAATCTACAGATTCAGTTAGTGCCTTAGCTGATTTGTATGTCATGGAGATAGTGAGGTTACATGGAGTTCCATTGAGTATCACCTCTAATAGGGACTCCCGCTTCACCTCTCATTTCTGGGAGAGATTTCAGGAGGCTATGGGATCCCAGCTGAATTTTAGCACCGCTTTTCATCCACAGACTGATGGGCAGTCCGAACGTACGATACAGACGCTAAAGGATATGTTGAGAGCGTGTCCATTGGATTTTAGAGGCTCATGGGACAATCACTTACCCCTGGCAGAGTTTGCTTATAATAATAGCTTTCATACGAGTATCGGCATGGCACTGTATGAGGCCTTGTATGGAAGACGATGTAGATCCCCGATAGCATGGGAAGAAGTGGGTGACCGTAAACTGTTAGCTCACGATTTGGTCGAGCAGGCTTCTCGTGATGTACGGATGATTTATGAGACGCTCAAAACAGCTCAGAGTCGGCAGAAGAGTTATGCAGATACCAGACGCCGACCATTAGAGTTTGTAGCGGGTGATTATGTCTTTTTAAAGATCTCACCGTCTAAAGGTATAATGAGATTCGGGAAAATAGGAAAATTGAGTCCTCGATACATTGGGCCTTATGAGATCTTAGATCGCGTAAGAGATGTGGCATATCGGTTAGCACTACCACCAGAGTTATCGAGAGTGCATAACGTATTCCATGTCTCGATGTTGAGAAAGTACCATCCAGATCCTTCTCACGTGATTCGACATGAGCCACTGGAGATCAGAGAGGACATGAGTTACGTTGAGAAACCGGTACGGATCCTGGATAGGAAGGATAAGGTATTGCAATCTAAGACGATTCCTTTGGTTAAAGTGCTCTGGCAGTATCATAACGAGGAGGAGGCTACTTGGGAGTTAGAGAGCCTTATACGTGAGAGGTATCCAGAACTCTTCCAGTGATAGGTCCAAGTTAAATTTGGAGGACCAAATTTCTTAAGGTGGGGAGAAATGTAAGACCCGAATTTTATTATACTATATACCATATTTGTACATGATTGATAGTGGAAATAAATTCTTTTAGTAAAATTAAAGAAAATATTGAATGTGAATTTTCACTTTTCATTTTAAGTTATGACTTATAGTGTGGTATATAAAAGAAAGAAAAACAAACATCAAAGTGCAACAAGAAATAGATGGGATTTAATCTAGATAAAAAGGGAATAAATGATGTTGGACAAATGAAGAAAAGATGAGAAACAAAGTCAATAATAATGGCTGGAATTGGTGTGGAGAGGAAGAAGAAAATAAGAGAGAATTTAGTCAAAATGTGCAGAGATTGCTTTTCACCACCGTTCTTTTTTGGCTGCAAGCCGTTCCTTTTGGGTTGGAATATTCTTCACCATTTAATGAACTGTGAAAAATTTCACCTCGCCATTTACTTAAGTTGCCATTTGTTCACCATTTAATGAGTTATAAGACAAGGTAATGATGAAGAAAGGGATAAGGAATAAATGGTGAGTTCTGATTGGATAAGCAAGATTATATAAGAAGATGGAAGCAAACTTCATCTCCTTAAACAACCTTCTCGCCCATTCTGATTTTACTACAAGCTCAATTTCGTTTCTTCCATTCCTCTCGTACATGAGCCATGAAACTTTATTCTTAGTCAGCTAAACTTTTTCTCCATCGTTGAAGAGCTAAGGAACAAGCAAAGTAAAGCTAAAAGAGGCAGAAAAGCACTCTGTGTAACATCCCAAGCTACTGTATATCATGATACTTACTCATAACTTACACTTAATTGCCGGTTGGACTGTCTGTGATGCTTAACAACTTCTACTATTTTATTAAAATTTGAACTTTTACTTCACGAACTAATATGTAAATATGAATTATTAAAGTCATTTCCTTAAGATGTATATATATTCCCTTCTATTTAAAGTAGTACTGTACAACTTTACTGAATATATAAAAGAATGCAACATACCTTCGATATCAAATCTCAGGAAGGTAAGTCTCTTAGTCCAAATCTATTATCTGTGGAATGGAAAAATAAGGAGTGAACGACAATGTGCTTAGTAAAGAAGGTGTATGCTGCTTTACAAATATAAAAACTATATTCTCAAAACCACTTAATTATCCTAACGATCAATCTCATTAGGAAACAATGATTATAGTTTACTTTAAACAGGATTCAACAGATCCTTTTAGAAATCATTTAATTGAGACAAGGCAACAATGTAAATCATGCAAGGAACACAAATCATCCGCTTTTGGGGTGCACCCGTAGGCAATCGCCCCTCACGGCTATCTCCACTAGATGTATGGCCATAATCTATAGATAGTCCTCGGGTCCACTTGCCAAGTGACCTCGAGACCGCTGATGACTTGGCGGGTCCATCAGCCCTGTGACGCCCTGAGGTGCACTCATTGGTCCATTGACCTAGCCACCGCCCCAGGCAGGTCACGCAACTATATGAATAATAATGCATGAACTCATGGCCTAACGTCTCAAAATCAAGTTATAACTCATGAAAAACCTTTATGGAATTATTTCATAAGGTCTATTATTTCCACAAAATGATTTTATTTCCAAAAGGTTTTATACAATAGTAAAACAGCCCGCAATCTCAACATTTTCTGTGTGAGAAAGGCACGGGTTATACTGGCTCGTCCATGGCTAGTTTGCCCATAGTCAGCTCGCCGATAGTCAGCTCGCCAATAGTCAACTCGCCCATTAGTCAACTCATCCAATGGTCAACTCGCCCAAAAAGGTTTTATATTTCTATTTTCGAAAATATTAAACTATCTTATTTTTCGTATAAGAAAATAAACTTTAAACGTTTTCGCCATGGTCAGCTCACCCATCATGGCTCGCCCATGACTAACTCAACAAAGCGGTGAAGTGATATTCGCCCGCCATCTATTTTTTTTAAAACAAAAAGTTTGGCTCATCAATAACAAATCGCCCGCCTATTATTTAAATGCAAGGGTTGCTCGCCCAAACAATATTAAAAAGGTTCGCCCAACATTGGCTTGCCTGGGTTTCTCTTTAAAACAAGGGCACTCGCCCAGATTCTCATAAAAATTCTTAGCTTAATACTTTATAAAAGGTTGGGCTCGCCCACCCTAACTAGTTCGCCCAACAAGACAACATATGGCGGCTTTATAGCTCGCCCAAATCACAACACTTTATTTAAACCAATGCATGTCAGAAAACAAAACCATTTCTAATATTTTCTTAACACTTGTACTCCACAGGACATGCATTCACTTCACATACTACTTTTTTACCTGATCTTACGAAGTCTTGCTTCGCCTTGCGTCCTGCTCGCCAATAGCAATTCCCAATTCCCGGCTGCAAATAATTTATGAAATCATTAATATTTCTTTTCTAACAATTTTCCTAAAACTATTTCCAATTACCGTGGCGAGATAATAGCTCGCCCAACTGAGCTCACCCAGAATTACTCTATTCATATATTTGGGAGCTTGCCCAACATTCATTTCGCCTGACTTACATTTTCTTATATGTAAGAGTTCGCCCTATTTTACTCACCTAATGAGTTATACATGTGAGTTCGCCATACGGATTTCTACTCAGAGATGGGCTCGCCCATGTATTAAGCTAGTGTTAGGCGACCTCATTATTTACTACTCGCCTTATTGGCGATCATCAGCATTCCTCCAGGGCGATCACTATTGTTGCCATTCTCGCCTTTTGGCGATCATTGGTTCTTGCCCACACGGATAGTCATTCTAACTATCTCACAATATTGGCGAACTCACATAACAATTTCTCAAACTTACCCTATCCTTTGGGCGAGTACTCACCCATTTTGACTAGCAGCTTTCTACTCGCCCAACGTGTTTCCTTACTCATTCTTGCTTATATTACCATCTAGTTTCTTATATATTCAACAATATTTAATTACAACCAGGCTATATCTATGTTTATTACGTTGTAAAACATAGAAATCTAACATTAAAAATCAAGAGAACCATAAAACTATGAAACTCACCTTAACTAAGTTGCTCTTCCAACAACAGAGTGTTTTCCTTGCCTTACTTAGCTTTACTTTGCTTATTCCTCAACTCTTCAACAATAGAAAAAGGTTTGGCTAATTAAGAATGGAGTTTTCATGGCTCCTGTACGTGAGGAAATGGAAGAAAAGTTAAACTTGCAGAAAACAAAGGATTGGGTGAGAAGGTTGTTTAAGGAGGAGAAGTTTGCTTCCATCGTTTTTCCTCTTCAAGCCTCCTTATATAGGCATGTTAGTCCAACCAGGACTCACCACCTGCTCCTTATCCCTTCCTTCATCATTACCTTGTCTTGTAGTGCATTAATTCAGGAAGAAAATTGCACCAAAAGAACATCTGAACAGTATTAAAACGGGTAGAAAAGTGCAGCAAAAAGGCGACAATAGCTCATTTTTTTCATACACGTTTTTGACTTAGTTTACTCTTCTCGTCATCCATTTCTCTTCCAGCCAACGTTTATTGGCTATCAACCCATTCTTGTCTTTGTTTTATCCTCTAGCCATTAATTCTCTTCTTCAATTTTCCATTTTGCTTTCAATTCTTCACTTTGACTCAAACTTCATTTAATGCTTTCATACTTTGCATTAATTTCATGGAGACTATTGTAGTAAAAGAAATCAATTAGAACTCTTTTCTTCCCACACGTTATTGACTTTGTTTTCCATGCTTTCCCACAAAATTTCACTTTTAGTTAGCTATTAATTTTTCTCAATCCGTCTGGGCGATCAGGAGCCCTCGCCAACCTGGGCGAACTAGACTACTTGCCCTCGCCAACAACATTGGCGTTCTGTTTGCCATTTATGCTCGCCCATTGGCGAACAGCCTTCCTTGCTTGCCCATTGTCGAGCTGTTCGAGGTCCTCGCCCATACATTATCACACCACATTCTTCCATGCACATCTCAAGTTAAGGAGCTTTCCATCCAAGTGAAAATCAATATGCAATATTTACTTTATTTAAATTATCAAATTTTATGAAATTTGGGTTTACAATAATGTAAAATCAGATTTTACATTTCTCCCCACCTTAAGAAATTTGGTCCTCAAAATTTAACTCGGACCTATCATTGAAAAAGCTCTGGATACTTCTCGCGCATAAGGCTCTCTAACTCCCAAGTAGCCTCCTCTTCGTTATGATACTGCCAGAGCACTTTAACCAAAGAAATCGTCTTAGATCGCAACACCTCATCCTTCCTATCCAGGATCCGTATTGGTTTCTCAACGTAACTCATATCCTCTCTGATCTCCAGTGGCTCATGTCGAATCACGTGAGAAGGATCTGGATAGTACTTTCTCAACATCGAGACATGGAACACATTATGCACCCCTGACAACTCTGGTGGTAGTGCAAACCGATATGCCACATCTCCTACGCGATCTAAGATCTCATAAGGCCCAATGTATCGAGAACTCAACTTTCCTCTCTTCCCGAATCTCATTATACCCTTGGATGGTGAAACTTTTAAAAACACATAATCACCCGCCACAAACTCCAATGGTCGACGTCTAGTATCTGCATAACTCTTCTGCCGACCCTGAGCCGTTCTAAGCCTCTCAAAAATCATCCGTACATCACGAGAAGCCTGCTCAACCAAATCGGGAGCTAACAGTTTACGGTCTCCAACTTCTTCCCATGCTATCGGGGATCTGCATCGTCTGCCATACAAGGCCTCATACGGTGTCATGCCGATACTCTTATGAAAACTATTATTATAAGCAAACTCTGCCAGGGGTAAGTGATCATCCCATGAGCCTCTAAAATCCAATGCACACGCTCTCAACATATCCTCGAGCGTCTGTATAGTACGCTCGGACTGTCCATCAGTCTGTGGATGAAAAGTGGTGCTAAAACTCAACTGGGATCCCATAGCCTCCTGAAATCTCTCCAAAAATGAGAGGTGAAGCGAGAGTCCCTATCAGAGGTAATACTCACTGGGACACCATGTAACTTTACTATCTCCCTGACATACAATTCGGCCAAGGCACTAACTGAATCCGTAGATCTCATGGCTAAGAAATGAGCAGACTTAGTCAATCTGTCAACTATCACACAAATAGCATCATACCCCTTCCGGGTCCGTGGTAATCCCATAATAAAATCCATAGTTACATGCTCCCATTTTCACGTAGGAATCGATAATGGTCGAAGCATACCCGCCGGCTTCTAATGCTCAATCTTAATATGTTGGCATGTTAGACATCTAGTAACAAAATCTGCGATGTCTTTTTCCATCTTAGGCCACCAATACACTTTCCGAAGATTCTGGTACATCTTAGTACTACACAGATGTAATGTGTATTTAGAGGTATGGGCCTCTGATAAAATCAAATCTCTAAGCTGCTGATCACCGGGAACACATATCCGACCTCTAAACCTCAGTATCTCATCGGTGCCAATCTCAAAATCCAACTCATCTCCCATTTGAATCTGACTGGCCATCCCAATACAATAATCATCACTCCTCTGAGCTTCCTTGATTCGATCCATTAAATTCGGCTCTATACGGAAACTAGCTGTAAACCCATACTAGTAAGAGGAAACAACTGTCAGACTGAGGTTAGAGAACTGCTCTATCAACTCATGCTCCCTGATCATCATGTACGATACCATGCCAACATGCTTACGGCTCAGTGCATCAGCTACTACATTAGCTTTACCTGGGTGATACAAAATCTCACAATCATAGTCCTTTAGTAGTTCCATCCACCGTCACTGTCTCAAATTCAACTATCGCTGTGAGAATATATACTTCAGACTCTTATGGTCTGTATATATCTGAAATTTCTGCCCGTACAAGTAATGTCGCCATATCTTCAGTGCAAACACCACGGCGGCTAGCTCCAAGTCATGTGTCGGGTAATTCCTCTCATGATCCTTCAACTGTCGAGAACCATAGGCTATAACCCGACCATGATGCATGAGCACACACCCTAAACCTTGAGCGGATGCATCAGTATACACCATAAATCCACCTGATCCGCTAGGAAGGGTTAATACGGGGGCACTAGTCAATCTCCTCTTAAGCTCACCAAAACTACGCTCACACGCATCATTCCACTCAAACTTTACATCCTTACGGGTGAGTCATGTCAATGGAGCAGCAAGCCTAGAAAATCCCTCCACAAACCTGCGATAATATCCGGCAAGACCCAAGAAACTCCATATCTCGGTAACTGTGTTAGGCCTCTCCCATTGAACAATGACCTCTATCTTGGACGGATCAATTGACACCCCGTCCTTCGACATTACATGTCCGAGAAATATAATGTGGTCAAGCCAGAACTCGCATTTACTAAGCTTAACCTACAACTTTCGCTCTCTGAGGGTCTGCAGAACCATCTGCAAATGTTGCTCATGCTCCTCTGGAGTCTTAGAATAAATCAGAATGTCATCTATAAATACCATGACAAATTTATCCAAAAATGGATGAAATACTTCATTCATCAAACTCATAAAAGTTGCAAGGGCATTTGTCAATCCAAAAGGCATTACCAAGAACTCATAATGACCATAACGAGTCCGAAATGCTGTCTTATGCACATCCGACTCCTTAATCTTCAACTGGTGATAGCCTGATCGGAGATCTATCTTGGAAAAGACCTGTGCACCCCTGAGCTGATCAAACAGATCATCAATCCGAGGTAGTGGATACTTATTCTTAACGGTAGCCCGATTCAACATCCGATAATTTATACACATCCTGAGGCTACCATCTTTCTTCCGAACAAACAATACCGGAGCTCCCCACGGTGACACACTGGGACGTATAAATCCCTTATCTAATAACTCCTGTAGCTGTTTCTTGAGCTCATCCAACTCTGTTAGTGCCATCCGATATGGGGGTCTAGAAATCGGCTCCATACCAGGTACCAACTCGATAGTAAACTCCGTTTCTCGATCCGGTGGTAACCCTGATAAATCCTCTAGAAATACATCTGAGAAGTTCTTGACCACAGGGATCTCTTGAATCTCTGGATGTTTCCTCTCTACATCCTCCACACTAGCAATATATCCTTCATACACATTCATACACAACCACAATTTCAGTACACATATCATTTCATAACATAATTTATTAATTTACAATAACTTTACAATGTACTTTTTGGGGTGAGAGAAGGTAATAAACTTAGTATTATAATCCAAACTAACATGGTTTGCAGCTAACCAATACATACCTAAAATGATATCAAAATCATATATATCTAACAAAATTAGGTTAGCTGTCATAACCTTCTCTCCTATAGTCAATTTGTAATTCCTATATATAATATTCGTCCTCTAGAAGTCATTAAAAGGAGTTTTCACTTGCAAAGTATACTCTAACAACTCCGGCTCTACTGGGGTCCTGTTGGCATATGCAGGCGATAAGAATGAATGGGTAGAACTCGGATCAATTAAGGCAATTACGGGGATATCAAAAAGATAAACCTTACCTTTAATCACGTCGATAGAGGCGTCGGCAGTCTCCTGATCTAACGCGTACAAACGACCATGAGTCACAACCTTCTTACCCTTTTCGGCGGCTATCGCCCGCCTAGGCTGTGAGGGTGTCGCTTTCTCTGCCTCACTCTGAGCTGCCGGGGCCGCTATCAGAGGTAATGCAGGAGGTCTAGTAGAAGCAGTTGACTCTCTGAGCATCGGGCAATTCTTGATAAAGTGCCCTGTCTGTCCACATCTAAAACATGCCCCAGACATTAAAGGACAAGGGCGTGACCCATGCGACCTTCCACAATGTCTACATAAGGGCGCAACACTTCTCTGAGTAGTAGTGGGGCCACTGGCAGGAGTAGAAACTGCTGGTCTGCTAAATCTGCCCTCTGAAATCTGTATGCCCGTAGGTCTACTTCTCTTAAGCTGCTCTCTACCTAATCTGTTCTCCATAACTCTCTTAGTCTTTCCCTTTGCTTTATCTCTACTCTTGCTACTGAAATCGAGCTGGAACTGCTCTTAATCCCTCTCACATAGCTTAGCCCGTTGAACTATCTCATCATAAGTCTGTAC
This sequence comes from Heritiera fomes, assembly GCA_032173925.1. NCBI lineage: Eukaryota > Viridiplantae > Streptophyta > Magnoliopsida > Malvales > Malvaceae > Heritiera > Heritiera fomes. The sequence continues at coordinate 16,157,200 of JAPDPM010000001.1, read as the reverse complement.
AACAAATGGGGCTAGCTTCATTCTGATAGATGGCCTCAAACCAGCTCTAAACCTCAAAATCCTATACCGGGTATTCGCACTAGTTTGTGGATCAAAACGGCTCAATGTAGTAAATTTGGCCTCATACTCGTCCACTGACATACTGCCTTAAACTAAACCCATGAATTCCTACTGTAATTTATCCTGAGCAGTGTCAGGAATATACTGCCTCCGAAAAGCTTCTACAAAAATATCCCAGGACAGATCCTGATGCTGAGCAAATAATACTGTCTGAGTGGCCTTCCACCAATGTCTCGCATCATTTGCCAAATGGAACACTGCTAGGCCTACTTTCTCTGTCTCTGAACATCTCATAATCTGAAGTAATCTATCAATCTCGATAATCCATTGCTCTACCTCCAATGGATCCCTAGTACCTTTAAACTTAGGTGGATCCAACTTTTTAAATGATTTCACCAATGCCACATTACAATAAGACTCCGCATTTCGAGGCGGCTAAATCAGTGGCTGTGGTGGAGCTACCTGTGGCTGAGGTGTCGGTGGTGGAATAGGCTGAGGCTCAGGCACAACTGGTGCCGGCTGTGGCGGTACTGGCGCCTCTACTGGGGCTGCGGGAGCTGTGGCTCTCTCCCTCTCTGTCCTATCTGTGGCTCTATCCGCCTGGTACATAGCCATAAAATCGGCTACTAATCTCTCTACTTGGTTCACACGAGCATCAATGCTCTCTAGCTGTAGAGGACGTAGAGGTCTTAGGGCAGGTTTCGGTGTCTGTGGTTCCGGAGTCTGTGTTGCCCTACCTCGGCCTATGCCTCTCACTGAGCGCATCCTCCTTCTTTCACTCATATCTGTACCACAAAGATCATTTATTAATACATCAATTATATATTCAGGTTGTACAGTACTATAGAGAATGTATATCATTTACTTTAAGCATCACGAAACATCCGACCAACCCTGCTCTAATACCATTAAATCTGTAACATCTCAAGCTACTGTATATCATGATACTTACTCATAACTTACACTTAATTATCGGTTGGGCTGTCTGTGATGCTTAACAACTTCTACTATTTTATTAAAATTTGTACTTTTACTTCACTAACTAATATGTAAATATGAATTATTAAAGTCTTTTCCTTAAGATGTATATACATTCCCTTCTATTTAAAGTAGTACTGTACAAATTTACTGAATATATAAAAGAATGCAACATACCTTCGATATCAAATCTCAGGAAGGTAAGTCTCTTAGTCCAAATCAGTTATCTGTGGAGTGGAAAAATAAGGAGTCAGCGACAACGTGCTCAGTAAAGAAGGTGTATGCTGCTTTACAAATATAAAAACTATATTCTCAAAACCACTTAATTATCCTAACGATCAATCTCATTAGGAAACAATGATTATAGTTTACTTTAAACAGGATTCAATAGATCCTTTTAGAAATCATTTAATTGAGACAAAGCAACAATGTAAATCATGCAAGGAACACAAATCATCCGCTTTTAGGGTGCACCCGTAGGCCATCGCCCCTCACGGCTATCTCCACTAGATGTATGGCCATAATCTATAGATGGTCCTCGGGTCCACTTGCCAAGTGACCTCGAGACCGCTGATGACTTGGTGGGTCCATCAGCCCTGTGACGCCCTGAGGTGCACTCGTTGGTCCATTGACCGAGCCACCGCCCCAGGCAAGTCACGCAACTACATGAATAATAATGCATGAACTCATGGCCTAACGTCTCAAAATCAAGTTATAACACATGAAAAACCTTTATGGAATTATTTCATAAGGTCTATTATTTCCACAAAATGATTTTATTTCCAAAAGGTTTTATACAATAGTAAAACAGCTCGCAATCTCAACATTTTCCGTGTGAGAAAGGCACGGGTTATACTGGCTCGCCCATGGCTAGTTCGCTCATAGTCAGCTTGCCAATAGTCAACTCGCCCAAAAAGGTTTTATATTTCTATTTTCGAAAATATTAAACTATCTTATTTTTCATATAAGAAAATAAACTTTAAACGTTTTCGCCATGGTCAGCTCGCCCATCACGGCTCGCCCATGACTAACTCAACAAAGCGGCGAAGTGATATTCGCCCGCCATCTATTTTTTTTAAAACAAAAAGTTTGGCTTATCAATAACAGATCGCCCGCCTATTATTTAAATGCAAGGGTCGCCCACCCAAACAATATTAAAAAGGTTCGCCCAACTTTGGCTTGCCTGGGTTTCTCTTTAAAACAAGGGCACTTGCCCAGATTCTCATAAAAATTCTTAGCTTAATACTTTATAAAAGGTTGGGCTCGTCCGCCCTAACTAGTTCGCCCAACAAAACAACATATGGCGGCTTTATAGCTCGCCCAAATCACAACACTTTATTTAAACCAATGCATGTCAGAAAACAAAACCATTTCTAATATTTTCTGAACACTTGTACTCCACAGGACATGCATTCACTTCACATACTACTTCCTTACCTGATCTTACGAAGTCTTGCTTCGCCTTGCGTCCTGCTCGCCAATAGCAATTCCCAATTCCCGGCTGCAAATAATTTATGAAATTATTAATATTTCTTTTCTAACAATTTTCCTAAAACTATTTCCAATTACCGTGGCGAGATAATAGCTCGCCCAACTGAGCTCACCCGGAATTACTCTATTCATCTATTTGGGAGCTTGCCCAACATTCATTTCGCCTGACTTACATTTTCTTAGATGTAAGAGTTCGCCCCATTTTACTCGCCCAATGACTTATACATGTGAGTTCGCCATACGGCTTTCTACTTAGAGATGGGCTCGCCCATGTATTAAGCTAGTGTTGGGCGACCTCATTATTTACTACTCGCCTTATTGGCGATCATCAGCATTCCTCCAGGGCGATCACTATTGTTTCCATTCTCGCCTTTTGGCGATCATTGGTCCTTGCCCACACGGATAGTCATTCTGACTATCTCACAATATTGGCGAACTCACATAACAATTTCTCAAACTCACCCTATCCTTTGGGCGAGTACTCACCCATTTTGACTAGCAGCTTTCTACTCGCCCAACGTGTTTCCTTACTCATTCTTGCTTATTTTTCCATCTAGTTTCTTATATATTCAACAATATTTAATTACAACCAGGCTATATCTATGTTTATTACGTTGTAAAACATAGAAATCTAACATTAAAAATCAAGAGAACCATAAAACTATGAAACTCACCTTAACTAAGTTGCTCTTCCAACAACAGAGTGTTTTCCTTGCCTTACTTAGCTTTACTTTGCTTATTCCTCAACTCTTCAACAATAGAAAAAGGTTTGGCTAATTAAGAATGGAGTTTTCATGGCTCCTGTACGTGAGGAAATGGAAGAAAAGTTAAACTTGTAGAAAACAAAGGATTGGGCGAGAAGGTTGTTTAAGGAGGAGAAGTTTGCTTCCATCGTTTTTCCTCTTCAAGCCTCCTTATATAGGCATGTTACTCCAACCAGGACTCACCATCTGCTCCTTATCCCTTCCTTCATCATTATCTCATCTTGTAGTGCATTAATTCATGAAGAAAATTGCACCAAAAGAACATCTGAACGGCATTAAAACGGGTAGAAAAGTGCAGCAAAAAGGCGACAATAGCTCATTTTTTTCATACACTTTTTTTACTTAGTTTGCTCTTCTCGTCATCCATTTCTCTTCCAGCCAACGTTTATTGGCTATCAACCCATTCTTTTCTTTGTTTTGTCCTCTAGCCATTAATTCTCTTCTTCTATTTTCCATTTCGCTTTCAATTCTTCACTTTGACTCAAACTTCATTTAATGCTTTCATACTTTGCATTAATTTCATGGAGACTATTGTAGTAAAAGAAATCAATTAGAACTCTTTTCTTCCCACACGTTATTGACTTTGTTTGCCATGCTTTCCCACAAAATTTCACTTTTATTTAACTTTTAATTTTTCTCAATCCGTCTGGGCGATCAGGAGCCCTCGCCAACCTGGGCGAACTAGACTACTCGCCCTCGCCAACAACATTGGCGTTCTGTTCGCCAATTATGCTCGCCCATTGTCGAGCTGTTCGAGGTCCTCACCCATACATTATCACATCACATTCTTCCATGCACATCTCAAGTTAAGGAACTTTTCATCCAAGTTAAAATCAATATGCAATATTTACTTTATTTACATTATCAAATATGAAATTTGGGTTTACAGTAGTGTAAAATCGGATTTTACACTCTGTTTCAGGAAGTACACTTCAGTTAGGGTGAGTTCCATATTTCTATGGTTCTCTTGATATTTGATGGTGGATTTCTATGTTTTACAACGTAATAAACATAGATATAGCTTTGTTTTAGTTAAATCTTGTTAGAATATATAAGAAATTAGAACAAGAAGTAGTCTGAAAAATAATCGAGAATGAAAAAAAAATGAAAGTACTGGTAATGGTAAAAAAATGGGCGAATGGTATTATCCAACTGCTTGCCAAATAGGCAAGCAAAGGAATTTGAGTACTCGCCCAAAGGATGAGGCGAGCTTAATAAAATGCATGAATCGGAGATATAATGTTCGCCAACAGCTTATGGATAATCAGAATAATAGCCCGGATGGGCGAGGACCAATGATCGCCCAAAAAGGTGAGATGGTGAACTCACAAACATAGGTAAGGCGAATAGAATTTTAGGACGAGCTCCCACATATAACAAAAATGCATGGCAAGTTGAACATTGGGCGAACTCCCATGAATAAGCCATTAACGAATGGCGAGCTGTGTTGGGCGAATGGCGAGCTGTAGATTAGTTTAAATCTCGCCAAAGTGTCCCAAACATTTGAAAAGAAAATATTAATAGTTTTAATAAATTATTTTGCAGCCGGGAATTTAGGACTTCGTAAAGGTGATCGGGAAGGCGAGCAGGAAGCAAGTCTTCGTAAGACGAGGTAAGGGAGATGTGTGTGAAGTAAATGTGTGTTCTGTGGAGTTAAATTTTATGAAAATATTGAGAAAATGCTTTATTTTATGATATGCATTTTGTTTGATAATTGTTTTGATTTGGGCGAGCTATAAAGATAGCCAAACTCTATTCCTTTTTCTGGGCGAACTGGTAAAGGGCGGGCGAGCCAATGGAAGGTGACCCCTTTTATAATGTTTTGGGGCGAGCGACCCCTGTTTTAATGAAATCCGGGCGAGCCACAGATGGGCGAACCCTTTTGTAATGTTTTGGGCGGGCGACCCCTTTTGTTGAGAAAATTATGGGCAAACCAAAGAAAATACCCATATTTTTTATAAAAATGGGCGAATTGACCACGGAATTGCCTCATTGGGCGAGTTGACCATGGAAGGGCCATATTGAGCGAGGTGACCATGGCAATGCCATAATGGGCGAACTGGTCATAAGCGAGCCACTATGGGCGAGCCAGTTTAACTTGTTTTCAAATGCTAAGGTTGGCGGGCGAATACTAGTTCACCGCACTGGTGAGTTGACCATGGGCGAGCCAAAATGGGCGAGCTGACCATGAGCAAACATATTTCAATTTGCATTCTCTACGAAAATGAGAATAATACCTTTTCGAAATTGTTATTTATTTAAATGATTTAAATTCATAAATATGTTTCCTTAAAGGTATTTTGAGCTATAAATATGATTTTGAGACTTTATGCCCTGAGTTCATGCATTACTATTCATGTAATTGAGTGACCCGCCTGGAGCGATGCTCGGGTCGATGGACCCACGAGTGCACCCTAGGGCGTCACAAGGCTGATGGACCCGCCAAGTCATCAGCGATCTCGAGGTCACTTGGCAAGTGGACCCAAGGACCACCTATAGATTATAGCCATAGATCTATTTGAGATAGCCGTGAGGGGCGATGGCCTACGAGTGCACCCCAAAAGCGGACGACTTGTATTCCTGAGGGAACAACGAGAGCTTGATTTATTTGTTGCTTAGTCTCAACTTATTGGTTTCTGTTTACTAAAAGGATCTATTGAATCCTGTTTAATGTTAACTATATCTATTGTTTTCCTAATGGGTTTAATTGTTAAGACAAATAAAATGACTTGGGGATATAGTCTTTATTTTTATAAAGCAACATACACCTTCCTTACTGTACACGTTGTCGCTCACTTCTTATTTTCCACTCCACAGATTATTGATTTTGGACTAAGAGAATTACCTTCCAGAGATTTGATATCGAAGGTATGTTGTATTCTTTTATATGTTCAGCAAAATTCTACAGTACTACTTTAAATAGAAGGGAATGTATATACATCTTAAAGAAAGAATTTAATAATTCATATTTTCACATGATTTACGAGGAATAAGAGCATTAATTCTTATTTAAGTGTTAGGAGTTGTTAAGCATCACAGATAGCCCAATCGGTAAGTAAGTAGAATTTATAAGTAAATATTATATTATATTGTGGATACGGGATGTTACAGTTTAACACTTGTAATATTTCAAAATAAAAAAAAATTAATTATCCTTTCTTTCATTTTCTAGAAAATAAAAATTTATATATATATATATATATATAAATTACAAAAATAAATCAATTATCTCTTGAAATCTATTTTAATCTCTAAAAGATAGATATCTATATTTGTACATATTAAAATTAAAGAAAAATAACAGAACATTTATAAATTTCTTCATATATCTTTTATCAATATATATATATATATATATAAATATATAAATATATATGTATGTATGTATGTATGTATGTATTGTTGCTATTTATATAAGTTTAAAATAAATTTATATAAATAATTAATTTTAGTATAAATTGTTTACTTTGATGCATTTGAAAAAAAAATACATTTATTTCATATGAACAAATGGGATTTATGGTAAAATAATTTTTTTATAAATCTTTTATCAAAATTTAAAACTAGATATTTAACTCTATATATTTAAATTAATATCTAATATATTGTTAGTGGAGTTTTTTGACTCTAGGATAATAAACATATTTTTTATTTATTTTTTATTTTCTTAATATTTTAGAGGACATGTATTATCAACTTAACTCCACTTGTCAAGTCAAAAAATTCCACTGACAGTATATTGGATAACTATCCTATATATTTTAGCATTGAATTAAATTTTCATTTGTTTAAATTTCATTCTAATCTTATTTTCAGATTTATCTGTTCAATCATTTTATTTGGCAAAAAAAAAAAAATATATTTATAGGTTATCTATTCCTTTGAAATGTGTATTATCTTAAATATTATATTTAATTATTTTGAATTGACATAAATCTTAAAAATTCAAATAATAAATTATTTTTATTTTTATTTACATTTTTACAATAATTACCTTTTAGGTTTGAGACTATTATAAATAAAGTTTTCTTTTTTAAAAACCCTAAAAAAATAGAGTTTTCCAATCTAATCATATATATCATATTATATTTTAGAAAACATGCACACATATCATTTTTGCTTATGTGGACACTTATGTGTATAGTCTGAAATAATGACACGCAAGCAATTTTTTTTTTGGTCAAAGCAATAGCAATGTAAAAACTATTTCATCCGCCGCTTATGGCTCACATTTCTGTTAGTTTTCCTATTTTTCTTTCCTCAGCCTCTAGTTTACGTCTCCCTCTCATGCACAAATACTAATATTTTTTTAAATTAATTAACAATTTTTAAATAGTTTTCCTATGTTCCTTTCTTCCATTAATTTTTCTATTTTTCTCTCCTCCCCCTCAGGTTTCTGTCTCCATCTCTCACACAACTATTAATATTATTTTTTAAAATTAATTAACAATTTTCTATACCTCTCTTCTTATGTTCCTGTCTCTCACACACACACAAATACTAATATTTTTTAAATTAATTAACTCTTTTTTATATTTCTCTATCTTTCTCACATCATACACTATGATATATCTATATCTGTATCATTATCTACACAATTTTAAATTTAAACCGTTATCTATTATAATTTCTTAATATTTTTCAGATCTTATCCATCATCTAATTTATTATCTTTAACTTCTTTTCTAATTTTAGAAAACCTACATACTCATTCTTCTATACTTTTTTTTGTTATACATTCGAATCTTATGCATCATCTAATTCATTATATTTAAATTGTTATCTAATTTTAGAAAACTGTACATACTCACTCTTTTTATTGATTATCTACTTATATTTGGTATTTATTTTTTAAACTATTAAATTTAATTCTATTTGCTCATTTTGATTTTATTATATTGACTTTAATTTACTTTTAACATTTAAATAACTAAATTTTATACACACATATGATATGTTTTTTATCATCAAACAAAATTAAGTAACAAAAAAAATTGTGCATGCACGAGACATAAACTAGTTAATTTTATAAGATTAATTTAGAGTCATTTAAATTCAAATATTAAAAATAAATCAATTTCAAATATGAAACATCAACCAATAAATAATATGTAATGTAGTAAGAATTGTTTTCATTACGATTGTAGCTATTTAATTTATTTATATAATTTTTAATATTTATTATATTTAATTTTTCTATAATTTTTCTAATCAGTATTTGATTTTAAATTATTTTTAATCTTTTTTCTATATTTGCATCAAGTTTTAATACATTATATTCAACATGTATTTCAAAATATATTTTTTATAATTTCTTCTATTTTGAAAAAAAATTATTACAAATTAAAATTGTAATCATGCATCGCACACTTTTAAATCTAGTAAATATATAAAAGTCAAAATTTTTTACTACAAGTAAAATATTTTATTTGTGCAATTCAAATATTTAATTTGTGTACTGTCTTTAAATAAAAAACAATTATATTTTTTTCAATTTTCTAAAAGATATGAATTTATATATATTACAATTACAAAATAAATATATTATCTATTTCAATTTTTTTAATGTATTTAAATTAAATTAGTATACTACCAATTCGTTTTTTTAATTCTAAAAGATAGATATTTATATCTATACATATATTTAAAATTAAAGAAAAATCATTTATCATTTATCGCTTTCTCTACCTATCTTTTACCAATATAAATGCATTGTTACTCTTTGTATACTTTAAAATTATAAAATAAATCAATTATCTACTTTAATTTTTTTTCAATGTGTTAACTTAAATCAGTATACAAGAGTTTTTAGATTCCACAAACAAAGTTAAAATAATGACATATACCTGCACAATTTTTTAATTATTTTTTTAATATTTTTAAAAAACATGTGTCAACATTTTAATCTCGCTTGTAGAATTTTAAAACTTCATTAATAGTATATTAGATAATTACCTAATAATTATAGAAAATATGTTTTAGCATTCTCGTTTGTAGAGTTTAAAAACTCTATTAACAGTACATTAAATAATTATCTAATAATTATAAAACGTATTTAATGAATCGGGCTTTACTTGCAAACCGAAACGGTTAATGTGACTCGAAAACTAGTTTACCACCTAGTTACGTCTACAGACCCATGTAAATGTTGATACATTAAAGTTTTGCGCTTTTCAGCACTGAAGCTAAAAATTAATTAATAAAGATGTTGACAATTTTTGTAAAATTTTTCTTGCGATATTGATTAGTTAACAATTATTTATATTATAAAACTTCAAATATATATTATCAATGATTTTATTGTTTGATTAATATATCTCTGTGCATTGCATGGGTTTAAAACTAATTTTGATTTAAATAGAAGCTTAACTTATTAAAGTTTACAATGACTTTGATATATAGATGCGGACAGATATTAAAAGCTTAATTGACATCTACTCACATATTCTTTAATATTCTAGTAAAATATCAGTTTCTTATCTTTTCCTGGGATACAAGTGGGCCTGCAATGGAGTTTTCATCACCACTGTGAACTCCTGCTTCTCCTCCAAGCTCACCTCATCTCCATCCATGGCCTTCCATTCAAAGTTCCAAACCAAATTTGCCACAAAATACTCTAGATGAAGCAAGGCCAAGCCGAGTCCAGGACAAATCCTCCTTCCAACCCCAAATGGCATCATCTTGATTTCTCTACTTCCTGTAATATCAAACAATTCCCCATTCTTATTTTCATTGTTTAGGAACCTTTCGGGCTTAAATGCCATTGGATCCTCCCATACTTTTGGATCCCACCCCATTTCAGCTACCAGGAAATTAATGGTTGCATTCTTGGGCACCAAATATCCTCCCAGGACCGTATCTTCTCTCACTGTATGAGGCAGAACAAAGTGGCCTGGTGGATGCCTTCTAAGCCCTTCCAATATCACAGCCTTCAAATAAGGAATCTTCTGCAAGTCATCTTCATTGACCTCTTCCTGTCCATCTGCCACAACCCCTTTGATCTCCATGAATAGCTTCTCTTGAACATGAGGATATTTCACCATGTTTGCCATCATCCACTGCAAAGCAGTGGATGTTGTATCAGTTCCAGCATTCAGAAACTCAGAGCTCAAGCTGACAATTTCCTGTTCTGTGAGTTTCCTCTTTTCCTCCGGCAGTTGAAGATCAAGCAAGGTATCAACATACGCCAGAACATATTCGCCATCAGCTTCCTCTTTAATCTTGCTCAATCTCTCCTCTTTCACTTTCTTCCGTGCTCTCACCAAACGAACCAACACGTTCTCTTGGTTCTCAATGATCTGGGAGAATTCCTTCCAACGTTTATGAAACAAAACCCTTGTCAAGTTAGGCCAGAAATTGAGTATATTGAATCTTCCACCCAGGCCTAACAGCAACCGGCGCTGAACATTCTCAATCTCTCGAATTTGGTTTTCATTGACCTTGTCACCAAAACACATCAGCACTAATAAACAGAACATAGCATATTGAAAATGGTCCAGGACACGAACCGGTTCTCCAGTTTTTGAGTTTGACACTAAGGAATCCAACAGAATCTGAAGAACCCATTTGCGAGCATGAGAGTAGGATTTTACACGCGAAGGATGGAGGATTTCAGCTGTGAGGTTACGCCTCAAAAGTCTCCAAGTAGGACCATAGGAAGCAGAGCTGATGTTATGTTGGTTGCAGCTTACAATCCTGCTTATAATTGGAGCATCAGGGCGGTCTGCAAACAAGGCGCCGTCATGGATTAAGGCCTGGTGCGTGAGGGAACGATCAGAGATGAAGATGGCAGGGCGAGAAAGAAAGTTGAGAGTGACCATTGGACCAAACTTTCTGTGAAGGTTCCTGAGGATAGGTTCCAGCCCGTAAAAGGTACTTTTCCTGAGCCATAGGATCTCGCTGATGACGGGAATGTTAGCAGGGCCCGGAGGGAGAGTTTGGGAAGGTTTCTCGGAGGCGGATGAGAGGAGGTTCAGGAGAGCTTTAAGGAGAAGAGAAACGGAGATGGTGATGAGGATGATGAACCAGGTTTCCATGTTTGCTTTGGTCTTTGGGTCGAGAGCGGAGAGAGTGAGGAGAGTGTGGCTGCTAAAAAGGGCAGCGTGGGCGGCAGATTTTAAGTTTGTTGGCAAAAGCGTGATTCGTGTAAAGAATACAAGAGAGAAACGACATCTACAATATCTTGTTTTTGATGATGATGATGATGATCGATTAAATGGCAAACATTTTTGTGGTGGCGTAGTTTCTTCCTAAGTATGTTGTCAATTCAACAAATATTAAAAGAAATAATGGATTTTAATTTTGAATTTTTTTCAAATTCGAGTCTAATCAAATATGAATTAAATAATTTAATTTATTTATTATTTATTTAGTATATTATTATTATTTGTATTTATTAATTTATCAAATTACTAAATTATGAAATGTACAACTCAAAAAAAAAAAAACAGACTTTAATTTTGGGTTACTAATGACCGTATCTCAAAATAAAACATTTTCAACGTTATTTTAAATGCTTCAAACGAATCCTTTTTGCAGTATATCCTATATTTGCTTTACATAAGAATATAAAAGTCAAAATTTTTAACTAATAATCTAAATGTTTACACTTGTAATATTTCAAAGTAAAAAAAATTAATTATCCTTTCTTTCAATTGTCTACAAGATAAAAATTTATATATATTAAAATTACAAAAATAAATCAATTATCTATTTTAATCTCTAAAAGATAGATATCTATATTTGTACATATTAAAATTAAAGAAAAATAACATAACATTTATAAATTTCTTTATATATCTTTTATCAATATATATATATATATATATTTGTATTGTTGCTATTTATATAAGTTTAAAATATATTTATAGAAATAATTAATTTTGGTATAAATTTTTTACTTTGATGCATTTTTAAAAAATACATTTATTTCATATGAACAGGTGGCATGTATGGTAAAATAATTTTTTTTATAAATCTTTTATCAAAAAATTAAAACTAGATATTTAACTCTATATATTTAAATTAATATATAATACATTATTAGTGGAGTTTTTTGACTCTACAAGGGAGGTTAGGATAATAAACATATTTTTATTTATTTTTAATTTTTTTAATATTTTAGAGGACATGTATTATCAACTTAACCCTACTTGTAGAGTTAAAAAATTTCACTAACCGTGTATTGGATAATTATCTTATATATTTTAGCATTGAATTAAATTTTCATTTTTCTTAAATTTCATTCTAATATTATTTTCATATTTATATGTTCAATCATTTTATTTGGTTAAAAAAAAAAAGAAAATATCTCTATAGGTTATCTATTCCTTTGAAATGTGTATTATCCTAAATATTATATTTAATTATTTTGAATTGATATCAATCTTAAAAAATTCAAATAATAAATTATTTTTATTTTTATTTACATTTTTACAATAATAACCTTTTAGGTTTGAGACTATTATAAATAAAGTTTTCTTTTTTAAAAACCCTAAAAAAAGTAGAGTTTTCAAATCTAATCATATATCATATTATATTTCAGAAAACATGCACACATGTCATTTTTGCTTATGTGGACACTTTATGTGTATAGTCTGAAATAATGACACGTAAGCATTTTTTTGGTCAAGCAATAGCAGTGTAAAAACTGTTTCATCCACAGCTTATGGCTTCTGTTAGTTTTCTTATTTTTCTCTCCCTCACCCTTCGGTTTCTGTCTCTATCTCTCACACAAATATTAATATTATTTTTTAAAAATTAATTGACAATTTTCTATACCTCTCTTCTTATGTTCCCGTCTCTCTCTCACACACACACACTAAGGGGTCGTTTGTTTTTGTTTTTGTTTCCTGTTTTCTGTTTTTGTTTTCAGTTTTTTTGGAAACAGAAACAGAAAACACGTTTGGCAACATGTTTCCGTTTTCAAAAAACGAAAACGAAAACAAGAATTTCCAAAATTGTTGGAAACAAGAATTTCTTGTTTTCATTGTTTTCGGAAACATGTTTTCATTTCTGTTACTGTTCATAAGTAAGTGAACAGAGTTTATATATTAATATAATATTAATATTTTATAATAAAAATATAAATAAAATTAATTAATTTTTTAAATAAAATAATATTAAATTTTAATATAAAATATTATTTAATATTTTAAAATTAATATATTTATTTTAATATAGAAAAGTTGAAAACATAAAAAGCAATTAAATAAATATTACATTGAACTATAATATTATAATATTATTTAATTTAAATTTTTATAATAATTTATTGAATATATTAAATATTTTAAATAATATCATTTATTATAATTTTGATATGTTAATAATTAATACTATTATCTAATATAATTAATTTTTATTTTACTAAAGAATATTATTATTTAATATTATATTCTATCTTAAATTTAAAATATATCACTACTACTATTAAATAAGTTAATATTATTAAATAAGTAAATACTTAACATTAAATAATATTATTTATATTAAATATAATATATTTTAATAACTATATAATTTATTATAAATTAATTAGTTAAATATTTTATTTAATAATGTAATATTATTATTATTACAATTAAATAAAAATTATTATTAAATATAATTTATGATTATTACAATTAAATTCAATAATATTATTTTATTTAATATTTTATTTAATTATAACATTATTTAAATTATATTAAATTTTTATAATATTAAATAAAAATATTTAATATTAGTATTAAATAATATAAAATAATATTATTTAATATTATCTACATATTATTATTTAGTAAATATATTATTTTTTATTTAATTTTTAAAATTTTGTTTTGTGAAGTGAATTGTTATATATGTATCAGTTTAAATATTTGTTTTCAAAACGTAACAGCATTAAACAAACATGTTTTCTATTTTCAAAAATTGAAAACAAAACAAAACAAAACAAAAACAAAATTTTCAAAAACAGAAAACATAAAACAGAAAACAGGAAACGATACCAAACGACCCCTAATATTTTTTAAATTAATTAACTGTTTTTTGTACTTCTCTATCTTGCTCACACCATACACTTAGATATATACTCACTCTTTTTATTGAATATCTACTTATATTTGGTATTTATTTTTAAAATATTAAATTTAATTCTATTTGCTTATTTTGATTTTATTATATTGACTTTAATTTACTTTTAACATTTAAATAACTAAATTATATACACACATATGATATGTTTTTTTATAATCAAACAAAATTAAGTAACAAAAAAAAATTGTGCATGCACGGGAACTAGTTAATTTTATAAGATTAGTTTAGAGTCATTTAAATTCAAATATTAAAAATAAATCAATTTCAAATATGAAATATCAACCAATAATATGCAATGTAGTAAGAATTGTTTTCATTACGGTTGTAGCTATTTAATTAATTTATTTATTTTTTAATATTTGTTATATTTAATTTTTCTATAATTTTTCTAATCGGTATTTGATTTTAAATTATTTTTTAATTTTTTATTCTATATATGCATCAAGTTTTTAATACATTATATTCAACATGTATTTCAAAATATATTTTTTATAATTTCTTCAATTTTGAAAAAAATTATTACAAATTAAAATTGTAATCATGCATCGCACACATTTAAATCTAGTAAATATATAAAAGTCAAAGTTTTTTACTACAAGTAAATATTTTATTTGCGCAATTCAAATATTTAATTGTGTATTGTCTTTAAATAAAAAGCAATTATATTTTTTTTCAGTTTTCTAAAAGATATGAATTTATATATATTAAAATTACAAAATAAATATATTATCTTTTTCAATTTTTTTCAATTTATTAAATTAAATTAGTATACTACCAATGCGTTTTTTTAATTCTAAAAGATAGATATTTATATCTATACATATAATTAAAATTAAAAAAAAAATCATTTATCACTTTCTTTACCTACCTTTTGCCAATATAAATGCATTGTTACTCTTTGTATACTTTAAAATTATAAAATAAATCAATTATCTCTTTAGATCAATTACCTATTTTAATTTATTTCAATGTATTAACTTAAATCAGTATACATGAGTTTTTAGATTTCACAAGTAGAGTTAAAATTTTAACACATACGCGCACAATTTTTTAATTATTTTTTTAATATTTCCAAAAAACATGTGTCAGCATTTTAATCTTCGTTTTAGAGTTTTAAAACTTCATTAACAGAATATTAGATAATTACCTAATAATTATAGAAAAATGTTTCAGCATTTTCACTTGTAGAGTTTAAAAACTCCATTAACAGTACATTAAATAATTATCTAATAATTATAAAACGTATTAAATGAATCGGGCTTTACTTGCAGATCTAGTTATGTCTATGGGCCCATGTAAAATAACAGAAAGGCCCAGCCCAGCCTAGTAAATCAATATTGAAATACAGAAAATGATGGTAACTTGCCCACGTATAAATACCAAAACCCAAAAAGGCAAGAAGTAATCAGGAAAACGAATTTTGAATTTTTGAATTGGAAGGAAGAATCAAGAATGGCAACAACATCCAATAACATGAAGGGTTTCTACAGGCAGAAGAAGAACAACGCTACAGGAGGCATCACCAAATCGAAATCCTCGAAGTTAACCAAAAACCTCTCTCCCAAACACGCCGCTACTGTCGGTTCCGGTATCACCCAAACCCCCGCCCTTACTTCCCATGGCGGTTCCCTCGATCTCAAAGGTCACTCTCTTTTCCCTTTTCTATTTTTATTTTTTAAAAAATGGGTATTTATGGAATCTGAATATTATTGTATTTTTTGGAGAAACAGATGGTTTTGATGAGCAAGAGCAAGTGTTACGGCAATTTGATATGAACATGGCGTACGGACCGTGCCTTGGGATATCGCGGTTGGCTCGTTGGGAAAGAGCTCAAAGGTTGGGGCTAAACCCTCCTGAAGAAATCGAAAATCTTCTGAAAGGTGGGAAAGTGAAGTTAGAATGTTTATTCGATGGCCGTGTTTAGTTAATTAGTAGCCAGTACTATGTTTCTGTGAAAGCAATGTACAGCTTCTTGCTGTGCTTGTTGAATGTTGTGTGTTTTTAAATGTTGTCATGGGTCTGGAAACCTTGTTGGTCTTAATGCAGATGTTTTTCCTTTTGTGGGAATTTTATTAAATGTGCCCTGCCAAATTGCCTGTCATTTGGCTGTTAACATTCCAAGCTGTGATGTTACTAAGTCTACTTTCAAGTCCTTGGTGTATGGAGTTCGATCTTTAGTTAATCTGGCTGGTATGTTATTGGGCCAAGTAGTGTCAGATGTTTGAAGTTATAGCAATACTAGGTATAATCTAATATGTGAGCTTAAGATGATAACATATCCAGGTATGCTAATTTAGCAACGTGTTGACATGGTTCAATTAGAAGATGATAACATATGAAATTCTGTGTTGTATCGATATGCTGCATCTTCTCTTCAACGTTTTGTTGTATCATATCAATCTGCTGCATCTTCTCTTTAACATTTTGTTGTATCCTTTAATTAGGATTTGAGTTGAGATTTCAATCGCATACGTGTAAGAAAGAATGTGTTATCATCCGAATCTTGATTGAGTTTAGATTTGATAATGTGAAGGATAATTATTCATAATATTAAATATAAATAAAAATAACACATTGAACAAATGTATTATAAAGTCGAATATAAAATTAACCCATCAATGAGAAGACAATGAGGAGGCAAAGGTGAATTATTTAACTGACCACTTCATAAAGGACATGAAATGATAGGATTCTGCACAAAGAATTTAATAGAGACTGGAAAATGGACAGTTTTATTTACTGCTGCATTTAATTTGCTATAGAAACGCAAGAATTTCCGCTGCATTCCATCAAAGGTATGAAAAAAGAAACCATCATCTCACATACATGACTTGCAAATATAACACCCTTCTTTCAACTGTATATGTTAAAAGCTGTAATGCCTTGAGAAATTCAAAGACATGATAAGCACCTAAAACAAAGAGTCTAAAACTACCTCTGATCTTTCTTGTTGTTCAAACGTTCATACTATATTTTCATGTGTAAAAAATAGTAAAAAGAAAGAAAAAAGCAATCATATTTTCAAAATAAAAGAAGGCTAAAACTTCTCTCAAGCACCAAGATTATTTATCTTACTCTGTCCTTGTTTTAGATTTCACATCATCAGGTATCCATGATGACCAAAATAGCGGCAGAAGGGTACAAACTGCCTGAATTAGAAGGCCGAGAGGAAATCCAGAAAAATCATTTCCTGTGACGCCCACGCAAGATGCCAATGCAACACCAAGATATCCACTGACTATGAATGCAAGGGCTACGGCAGACATGACAAATGCCATTAGAGACCCTTCACATCCTGGAGGGCAGAGTTGTGCCATCAGAATACTAAATGGCAGAATCTTGAAGAAGAATAGAACCTCTAAAACACCAGAGAAAACCACAACATAGAGAGAGTCCGGCACCCCCATCTGTCGATAAATCCCTTTCGCGAACAACACATCTGAAATCATGAAGACAGCCATTGTTATCTGAATGGCTTCAATCAGTTTCCTTGGTTGGACTGATTTTAAGCTACGATTGTAGATGACACCCCATAACAGCATTACTGCCTGCCCGAACACCTTAGAAATTCCCAATACAGAGGCATCAATCTTCAGATACTGTGTTTGGTAAAAGAACATTGTACTGGTCAGCACTGGAATTATGGCATATGACGCAGCAAACCAGGTTATTGAGTAAGATATCTCCGGTTTTCGCAACGCAGCTAAGAGCTCTGAAAGCTGTTTCCTAATCCCAACATTTGATGGACTTTTTGGAAGGTTAAGAGAGCGTTCAGGAACTGAGATAGTTATAAAAAACTGGAGCACAAGGAGAAGTCCAAAAAAGAGGAACATTAATTGGGGCGAAAATCTGTCAATGGCAATGCCGCCTAAGAGGTTTCCAAGGACTCCACCAACAGAGGAAGCCACCCAAACAAATGACTGGAGCTCACCTGAGGAAGCTAATTGAGACTTACTGGATTTTGCCATCTCAGCAACAATGGCATCATTAGCAACCTCGGCTATTGAAGCGCCAAGATTACTGAGGAGAAGATATAGGCTCATTGTGAAGATTGAAATGTTTGATTGTGAAAATATTGCTATTGCTAGCCATGACAATGCTTGTAAGAAAGCTGCAACAAGAAAATAGCGAAAACTATTATGTAAAGAAAATAGAAGTTCAGTTGAATCAATAAAATGAAATAATACAGCAATGCTAAGCAAAACATGACATGACTTCTAATTCATAATCAATTTCGACTGGTATTTAACCTTGCTTTTATCAAAGAAAATTATGGCTCAAAACAGTTGCAGCAAGAATGACATAATAGAGTTAAGAGTAAACTCTGTAACATCTCTGCCTCCTCTCAGCAACCTTTAATTAAAGTTTATTGTTTTCAAGACAGACCAAATAGATATCGTCTAATCATGACAGATCAAATAATATGTAATCCCTATTCTGTCTAAATAAGAGAATATATTTCCACAAACTAAAAGTTAATAAACAAATATGACATTCACAAATTTTGGGTTCCAATTCTATCAGCTAATCAAATCTAAGAATTCATTTTCAGTTCACTGTAAACAAAGTTTGTAAAGAGATTTGCCCACACCTAGGTAAAAGCTACTTCAATACAAAGCCTGAAATCAGTGGTTTTCTTATATTTCATGACCGACATAAAGCAGAAGGCTTGACTGATATTTTACTTGGGAGAACAAGGAGAAAAGGAAGAGAAAGAGAGAAGAAAAGAACAGAACAGAATCTAATTTGCCAATTCTTTTAATTCCATAAGTATCTAGCATATTCACATTCTTCTGCTACAAAATCTTGAGCTGCTTTATCACTTTCCTTTACTTAACATTGTTAATAAAAACAATATATGATGCTAGTAACAAATACCAGCCAGTTTAACCGCTGGTCAGCTATAGTTGCATCTGAGACTGCAATTATATATTTGCCTTTGCCATTTTCAGTAGATTCTATTTATGAGGATCATTAATTATCACCATACAAACAAATTTATTCAGTCCTAACTCTGAAATCAGGACCACAAGCTTTGCTTCACCTACAGATATTCTATTCCTCATTGCTATCTTTGCTTGCTGGAAATGAAATGCTTGAAAATGACACTAACTGCAATAAGAAGCACAATGGCACACACAATTAGGTTTGTCAGTCAAAATATCTGTACTTTTTTTAAAAATTCAATCTTGACAAAAAGGCAAAAAAAGAAAAAGGTGAAGCAATTACTTCTCAAAGAAAAAGAACTAACCATGTTTCTAAATTAAATAAAAAAAAGAAGAGATAAAGTAGAACAATAGAATACAGTTCAGACCCTTAATTCTTTTCTCTGCAATCACACTTTTCAGAAGAAGTCTTATTATTATACACAATAATAAATTAATCCCATATTTCTGAAATGCCAATAAATATAAATTTAAAATTGGAAAATCCCGTATGAATTTAACATGCCCATAATCAATATATATATATATATATATATATATATAGATTAAAAAAAACACCATATCCCATTTTCCAGAATCAAACAGAGAGTGGCATTATTGTAATAAAACAAGAAGCGCCAACAATGACAAAGGACAAAAAATAAAAATCAAAAAAGCTTACCACCGATTGCGATATAAGGAACACGGTGCTGGCCAGAGATATATACAGCATCGGAAACAACACCGTAAAGGGGCTTCCCGACCATTGGGAGATTAGCAGAATTCTGAAGAATTTGAAGGGTTGAAGGGTCCACCTTAACACTATCTTTCAGAAAAAAGTTAACAGCCATCCATGGAAAACACCTGAATCCTTGGACCCAATACCCGACTCCGAGAAGACTCTGGATCAGGCTCGCCTTCCCTTTCTCGGGTCGCCTTCCATTTGCGTCATCTTTAGCTGACACCATAATAACAATAATTTAACAAAAAAAGGCTTAATTATTCGTGAATTTTCTTTTTCTCTTTCAGGTTCTATTTTAGTTTTTGAAAAGGGTTTCAGATTGTAACCAAAAAAGAAAATAGAAAAAAGCAAAAGGTTGCAGATGGCGGAGATGGCGGCAGCGGTGGCGGTGACGGTGGCAGTGGCAGTGGCGGTGGTTAAACTGTGTTTCTTTTGTTGTTGTACTTATGTTGAATGTGCATGGAGGTTTGTGTATTTGAATGTAGCGTCCAAGATTAGAGGCTTTTTCTCGGACAATCCTTCTAAAATATTGCGCAATGCCTACTTCCTTTCCTTTGGATTTCAATTTTTGGGACTGGCTTTTTCTTTTTTTTTTTTTTTCACTTTTTGTCTTTTTTATATTTTTATTTTAAATAAAAAATTATTGCATATGTTACATATACACATAATTATTTTTTTATGATTTTTTTAATTTAATAAAAGAAACAATCAAATTTTTATTTTCTAAAAATATCTTCACAAAATAATTATATATATGCCTGTGTATATATATGTTTCTTATATTTTGTACTAAAAAGGAAGCTCCTTTCAAAAATAATTTTTTTTTGTCTAAACCATCCGGTATCCCCATATCTTTGGTATAGGACTAACCTAGATTCGAGCCAGGCAGGACTCAAAGGACGGCAAAGCTCTTCCTCAAGAGTTTTAACACAGCTGCATACCCAGAAACTCGAACTCGAAACCTCTGGTTAAGCTAGAACAACCCCTTGTCAGCTGATCTACGTACTCTTGGGCTTCCAAAAATAATTTTGATTTGTATTTGATTGTTATATTCAATTCTTAGTTTATTATTTACGGCCCATTATCACTATCTTTTATGATTTTGTAATTTCATTAGTAAAGTTTTCTATTTGGTCAAAATAACAAAATCAAAAGAAATTAGTTAACGATTAAGAAAAATATTATAATAACAAAAACAAAAAAGCCTAGCTCTAAATTTAATTGTTTTTATTCAGAGATGATACTTTATAAAAAAAAACATAAATTTTGCTTAAGAAAAATAAAAATTTATTTTTATAACGTAATATTAGAACTATGATTTTTATTTATAACAAAATTTGACACACTAATTTTTTTTTAATCATGTTTGGTCTAATGTAACTCTGTCTATGTTGAGTGTTAATGCAGCCGGTCTCAAACATAGGTAAAAGAGAAAAGTGGCGTTAAGTTTGAACAATTAGCTATAAAAACTAGTTCAAGTTTATGAAATGAACCAATATCAACACATCTTTGAAGAGTCCCCTGCTCAGCGAGATAGGAATATGTGAAGGAGAAGAATTCATGTGAACGATTTAATGTGATTTCAGACATTGGTTCATGTAGCCTACGTCAATCTATTGAGATAAAGGCTGTGATAATGATTATGATGATGTTTGGTTTAATTTATGAAAAATTTATCTATTGTAGAAACCAAAATTAGGTGATTGGTTATCAAAATTTTAAAATTTTTAGTTTAGTGGGAATTAAATTTGAGATTTTTGATGAAATTATAAATTAATTTTTTTTTAAATTTACTAATTTTAATAACATGTATTTAGTGAAACCATTTACATTTTGTGTAATTCTTATATTTATTTCATTTGTTTTTATTTAATTAGAAAAAATATTTTTTTAAGGATTTATATATGATGCGTTGACAGTGTAAGGTTGATACCGCATAAACAAGTCGTTGTTAACAAATTGAAAAAAAAAATTATTTGTATTTATTTTTAAGAGATTGATTTTTTTTAGTTTACATATTGATGAGATGTCAACCTTTAGTGTATTGACAATGTGTAGATACTATACGCTATCAGTGTCATCATATACAAACTTTTTTTTATTTGATATTTTTTTATTAAAAAAATGCAAAACTTTATTAAATAGTTTTTAATATTTTATAACACTTTTATATTAAGTCTGTCAAATTTTAAATTAATATATCTTAATAGCACTTTAAAAAAGTTTTATTTGAATAATACTTTTTATATAAGTTCCAACTGAACAAAAAAGAACCTTACTTACCTGACTTAATCTACAAAAAAATTAAAATAAAATATTCCTAAAAATATCCATCAAAACTGAATTAAAAAAACACTATTTTTCCAAATAAAACAAAAATTAAAATCTTTAACAAAAAAAAAAAAGAAAAGTGTGTGAACTTTTAATGACAAATATATATAAAATATCATATAAAAAATTGAAATTTTATTTCTTTATTTTGAATTAGTATTGATGTGGGTTAGGTTAAAGATTACTGGGCTTTTCTATAAGTCAAGCTGAAGACAATTGAGCCAAATTATAATCTGAGCCCAATAGGAAAGAAGACTCAAAAGGCACATAAATGATCCACTGGGTTATTAATTAAGTTGTGAGGCTTAAAGGTAATTACGCGCAAAATAACTCCTAAAATAGGTCACAGGTATCATTCTTAAAGCCTAAGCTCTATTTGCCTGTCAAAACCCTGTCTGACTTAAGCATTGGAGTGCGTGTACAGGGGAAAACCCCTGCGCCCCTCTGACTTTTCCTATTTCGCAGATTCGTTGGAGACAGACTACAGCGAAGATCGAGGATTTGACGTCAGCAAACTTTTATTGTTCGTTTTGGCAATAACAATTGGCGCAGACTGTGAGAAACAAACAGAAAAGCCATAAAAAATGGTGAAAGACGATCTGCGAAAGACAAGGTACGTAGGCTGCGGCAGAGTGCACAAGTTACGCCACAAAATAGTATGTCGCACGCAAAGTTTCACGCGACAGAATAGTCTGTCGCGCGCGAGGTACATGCAACAGAGTCATTCGTGTGCCACAAACATGCGACAACCCTTGGTATGGTGAGAGAATAGCTCTCGCTCCCCGACAAAAAGCTTCGCGAGAGAGGCATGGCCTTTGGCGAGAGAGAATTGGGCGACAGCATGGGCGAGAGACTAGCTCTCGCTCCTCGACAAAAAGCTTGGAGAGAGAGGCATGGCTTTTGGCGAGAGAGAATTGGGCGATAGCATGGGCGAGAAACTAGCTCTCGCTCCCCGACAAAAAGCTTGGCGAGAGAGGCATGGCTTTTGGCGAGAGAGAATTGGGCGACAGCATGGCGAGAGACTAGCTCTCGTGCCCAACAAAAAGCTTGGCTAGAGATTGCCTCTCGCACCTGACAAAGTTTTGGTGACGCATCATCTATTCTGCACGAGATAGCATTGGGCGAGAGACAAGCTCTCGCGCCCGACAAAAAAACTTGGCGAGAGAGGCATGGCGAGAGATTGCCTCTCGTACCTAACAAAGTTTTGGCGAGAGAGAATTGGGCAACAGCATGGGCGAGAGACTAGCTCTCACTCCCCGACAAAAAAGCTTGGCGAGAGAGGCATGGCTTTTGGCGAGAGAGAATTGGGCGACAGCACGGGCGAGAGACTAGCTCTCGCTCCCCGACAAAAAGCTTGGCGAGAGAGGCATGGCTTTTGGCGAGAGAGAATTGGGCAATAGCATGGCGAGAGACTAGCTCTCGCACCTAACAAAAAGCTTGGCGAGAGAGGCATGGTGAGAGATTGCCTCTCGTACCTGACAAAGTTTTGGTGAGAGAGAATTGGGCGACAACATTGGTGAGAGACTAGCTCTCACGCCCGAAAAAGCTTGGCGAGAGAGGCATGGAGAGAGATTGTCTCTCGCACCTGACAAGTTTGGTGAGAGAGGATTGGGCGAAAGACCTCATTGGCGATAGACCCTGTTGTTAAGGAAGCTCTCTAGTCATTTCACAACTGAACCGAGTTCATTCTGACCGGTCGTGATGAGCCGTGTGATTTCTTGGGCCTCGATTAATTCTTTGAGCTGGTCAGATTTCTTGGGCTTTTGTGAATTATTTAATGGTAGAAAGAAATCCTTCTTCCTTCTCGCATCGCATCCTAGAGGGGCCGCTCGGACGAATAAAGTAAAGTAGGAAATGGGGTTCGTCTGACCAAGAGATTTATGGAGTTTTTTGAAAGCATCCCTCGTGTATAACAGTTTCTGAAGACAAAATCATGGCTACAATGGATTTTCTTGTTAACAAAATAGGCTTCAATTCTTCTTAACGAGATTGCTGGTTTCTCTACCCACTTTATGAAGCGCATTCAGAAGGGTCCAGTTCGTGGCATCTCTATCAAGTTTCAAGAAGAAGAGCGTGAGCGTCACATGGACTTTGTTCCTGATAAGTCAGCTATTAAGACCGACGAAATTAAGGTCGATAAGGAGACTCTTGACATGCTTTCTGCTCTCGGCATTGCTGATATGCCTAGTCTTGTCGAAGCTGAACCATAGGCTCTGATTGAAAGGGATTTCTCCAGCTTTCCCCTCTGCTGTGGATGGGTGCATGATCCGCACCATCACCACCCCCACCATCAGCATAAGCTCATGATCTCCGAGCCATTGATCTCTACCACTTGCAAACGCAAGGCCAAGGAAGGAGAATGTCATATCTAGGTTGAGGCAGCATATGTATTTTCCTTGTATTGCTCTTTGTAGTTCTTTAGGCCCTTGCATGGGCTTCTGTAAATATTGGGTTGAAGTTTGGAGTTCCTGTATAGAAGGTGTTGATGAAAGATGCCCCAGCAGTTAGATTTTGAAGGTATTTATGGACGTACTATTTAATGCATGAGATATCGTTTGAGCGAGAGAGAAGCTCCCGCGCACGATAGGCCTTGGACGAGATAGGAGCTCCCGTGAGCGACAGGCTCGTCTACCGCACCCGAGCTCACCTGGTATAGCGATGGGCGAGCAGGACCATACGGCAGGACCCTTTGGCGAGAGATAGCCACTCACGCATGCAAGGGAGGTAAGGTACCTCACGAAGAGCACACGCAGGCGTTTATATGGCAAGCATGTTGCCTCGCAGGTTGAGGTGGCAAATGGGTGGGTAGGATCGGGTTTGGGTTGGATCATTTTGGATCGGATCATTTTGGGTTAAGGAAAAATCGGATCATTTCGGGTTCGGATAAGGTCGGGTTTGGGTCAAGGAAAAATCGGTCTATTTCGGATTTGGATCATTTCGGGTTCGAATAAAGTCAGGTTTGGGTCAAGGAAAAATCGGTCTATTTCGGGTTTGAATCATTTCGGGTTCGGATAAGGTCGGGTTTGGGTCGTTGACTCTTTTAGTCAATTCGGGTTGGTCAGTTTTGGATTCGAGTCGATTGGACAGATTTATTGGATTAAGCTTTGGTCATCTTGATGTGATTTGTCTAGTATGAAAATCAACTGAAATCATATTTCTAAAAATTACAAAACTCATGAAAATAAAATTTTCTTCTTATATGACCTAGAGTACAATTGGGATTGAAACAATCAAAATATTTAATAATCTATATGATAGTTTTCTTTATAATATATTTACCAATAGTCATAAGTTAATTACATTTTTTTCATTTTATTTTTATTATCTACAATAATTAATAACTTTTGAATCAAAGTGATTTAATAATCCCCATTAAATATCATAAAACAGTATTATCTATCTCTTTAATATATTTTGTTTTTTTGTAGAATAATTAGAGACATTAATGTAAATGATATAGCTTCTGTACTCTATTATAGATTAATCATTAAGTAATTATATATTAAGTTCAAATGAATGCAATATAAAAGTGAATATTTAAATTTAACTAGATTAAAAAAATATATAACACTCATATTATTGAAAAAAAATTATATTTTTACTATATTAAAATACTTTGATATTTAATTTTAACACTTAAATATTTATTGATAATATTAAATTTAAGTTTGAATCTTTTTAGCTTTGGGTAAATTTGGATTTGGGTCAATTTGGATTCGGATCAATTTGGATTCGGATCAATTTGGATTCGGATCAATTTGGGTTCGGATCAATTCGGGTTCGGATCAATTCGGGTTCAGGTTAATCTAAATTCGGATGAATTTGGATTCGGATCAATTCGGGTTCGGATTCGGTCGGGTTTGGATCAATGTAAATTCGGATAAATTCGGTTTCAGATCAATTCGGATTCGGATCGGGTTGGATTTGGGTTGTTGACTTTTTTAGTCAAATCGGATCGATCGAGTTTGGATTCGGGTTAATTGGGCGGGTTTTTCGAGTCGGGTCAACTTTTGCCACCTCTACTCGCAGGCCTTCAATTAGAGATTATGGCTCGCCTATTGACAGCCAAAACAGGCAAGCATAGTCAAAGAAGGCACAAGTTTTGGCAAAATAGTAAGCCACAATGGCAAGCATCGCACATACACGACAGTTTTGGGCAGTAAAGAGACGATGGCAAGCACAGCCTGTAGAGTAAAAGATCGAAAAAAATAGTTAACGTACGGCAGGCACCGCCGCAACAAACGGCTCCTGCCACAATAGGTCAATTCACCGTACGCAAGGCGGTAGTACAAATACACGAGCACTAATCTCAAGTTGCATGCTTGCCCAATAGGTAAAAGGTAATGGTGAGCACATTCGATAGGATATATTGCGATAAAGCGGTTCGTCCTATGCAATAGCCATGCGGGCAAGAAAAAGTCACACAACAGGCATTCTAGGGAAGCGAACGGCTCCTGTGAGCCCAGCGTCTTGCACACAAGGTGTAAAGCAATGCTGACGAGTGCAGTGTCATGTGGCGAGCACAAGACCACTGCAGTAGGCACTTTCGACGATTGAGAGGCATGTAGCGATTGCATGACCAATGCCACAGCCCAGCTTCCCTAGCAAGGCCCGCTTGGTAAAACACGTGTCAAAGCGCGAGGAATGATCTATATGGGCAAGCATGGAACAAGCTGAAGGGTTTAGTTGAGGTGTGCCCACGATGTTAGAAGCTCGCCCAGGAAAGGAAAAAGTTGAACGGATAGCTCAAAATGAGCGAGCTCAAAACGAGCAAGCGTAAGTCCAATAGAGCTTTATTGGGCAAGCCCCAATCAAAGACCTCAAGGAACACACCAAAACCTCAAAGGCCAGCTCGTGTTCAACCAGGTGCGTATGAACATAGATAAACAACGGAAACTAGGCAATGCACAAAAGGTCAAACGAGCCGGCAACTATCACCCGAGTATGATTGTGGGTGGCAAGCAAGAATACAACCATCCTAAGACCCAGGCGAGCAAGCCCTTGTCGACAGAAACAGGAACTCACCTAAGAAAGAGATCTCTATGGGCGAGCCATTCAGAGTGACCAAAGCGAGAAAAGGATTAGGCGACTTTGTACATCATCAGGTGCACGCTCATGTAATGAAGGACCGAGCGAAGACGCACTCTACCAGACAATGTGAACTCCGGTTTGCAAGCAAGACTTTGGCGAGCCCAGTCGCAAAAAGCTCTTCATGAACACAGCAGAGCTCGATAGGTGATCTAGCTGAACGCCCAGCAAATAAGAAATCAGGATGGCGAGCACATTTCAAATACGACAAGCTGACAGCGAAGAAAATTAGGTGAACACAGCACCTATAGGCAAGATTCCCCCATTAGCACAATGCAGGCAAGTAAAGAACACCCAAGTCATGCCTTTCAGCAATGGCTAGCAACGCTAGCGAGCACGGAATCCAAACTAATGGTTCGTCCATTAGAAAAAACTTTGGCAAGCACATTTAAATTTGACGATCCAAGCGCACGCCCAAGTGCGAGATCTGAGCAGAATGATCTAGAATCTTCTAGACCTGGTACGCGCACTAATCCGACAGAATGTCCAAAAGCTTCCTTCGGCCCATCTGTCGATCGTCTGACATAGAAGCTTTCAAGAACTGCTCTAGCAACCATCTAGAAGTGGCTTAAGAGCCACACACTTGGCCTATTGGCAACCACACATGTGAAAAAGGGTTTGTCTATATAAAGGGTGTGTCAGCTTCGTGAGTCCTTTAAGCAAGACAAGGATGTGCCAACTTAGGGTGTCGAGATCAAGGCTGTGTCTCCCTTGTAAGCCCTTATACCTAGCGTTTTTGAGTATCAATACAAGTGAGTGCTTGGCACAACGGAAATTGCAAAACACGCTTAAGCAGAGACATACGAGTGGTAACCAGATTTGAGGTACTCTCATACGATGTTTTCGATTTTCTTGTCTACTCTAACAATTGTGATTGAATTAGGCAGGTGTCCGAGACAGGCACTAGCCACTGTTGTGTAAGGCAACAAGCCAGGGAGAGCTCAGTTCAATCGAAAACATAAGCTCGTAAAGGCAGATTGCTGGTACCGAGGCACGACTTAACGCACGATCCATGGTTGATAGCAGAACATCCTAGCACTCGTACTTTACAGATTTTACAAAGATAAAGACTTGGAATGGTACTGGTAGTAAACTTTTGCTATTATTGTTTTAACATTTGCTGCAATTATATTGTTACTTACTCCATTTAATTGGAAATACTACATTATGAAATGAAAGGCCAGTTATTTTTATCTGTGCTATGATAATCCTCCATGTTTGATAGACATGTTGCAGAAATAGAAGAAGACGCGAGACGGGTACAAATAAGTCCCTAAGCGAAAAATGCGCGAGACGGGCAAAAATAAGACCCTAAGCGAGAAGAAGACGCGAGACGGGTACAAATAAGTCCCTAAGCGAAAAATGCGCGAGAAGGGCAAAAAATAAGACCCTAAGCGAGAAGAAGACGCGAGACGGGCACAAATAAGTCTCTAAGCGAAAAATGCGCAAGACGGGCAAAAATAAGACCCTAAGCGAGAAGAAGACGTGAGACGGGCACAAATAAGTCCCTAAGTGAAAAATGCGCGAGACGGGCAAAAATAAGACCCTAAGCGAGAAGAAGACGCGAGACGGGCACAAATAAGTCCCTAAGCGAAAAATGCGCGATACGGGCAAAAATAAGACCCTAAGCGAGAAGATACAAGACGGGCAAAAATAAGTCCCCACACGAGAAAATCAAAAGTCCCTGAAGCAAAAAATGCGCGAGACGGGCAAAACAAAAAGTCCCTAGGCACAAAAGAGTGCGAGATGGGCAAAAATAAGTCTCTAAAAGAGGACCAACACTCCAGTAAAAGTTCTTCTTTGGACACAAAAAGTCGCAAAAAAAATTGGGGAGCACTCTAGATTAACTTCTGCCTTAAAAGGAGCATCGATACTAACAGGCACCCAAGCATATACGCCCTGAGGTGCTATAATTTGAGAAGCATTTAGCTCAATGGAGAAAAACGTATTTCGGTAGTGTTCTAAAAAGACACCTGACAAAAGAAATGATGACACGACGTCGTTTCCGTTACAAATAATAATGAAGTTCACTAGTTGAGCCCTCATGTGAAGATGAAAAGACTCTTGTGATAATCCCAAAAAGAGGAGAGCAAGAGAATTTGAAAAACTCATTCTTTATATACTCTTTCACAGTGTAAACCCTGCAAAAGAGTGGGGAGCAATTGATGTGGGTTAGGTTAAAGATTACTGGGCTTTTCTATAAGTCAAGCTGAAGACAATTGAGCCAAATGATAATCTGAGCCCAAGAGGAAAGAGGACTCAAAAGGCCCATAAATGATCCACTGGGTTATTATTTAAATTGTAAGGCTTAAAGGTAATTATGCGCAAAATAACTCCTATAAATAGGTCACAGGTATCATTCTTAAAGCCTAAGCTCTATTTGCCTGCCAAAACCCTGTCTGACTTAAGCATCGGAGTACGCACGTAGGGGAAAACCCCTGCGCCCCTCTGACTTTTCCTATTTCGCAGATTCGTTGGAGACAGACTAAAGCGAAGATCGAGGATTTGACGTCAGCAAATTTTTATTGTTAGTTTTGGCAGCAACAAGTATATTAATTTTTTTATTTTCCCATTTGCCTTATTTATTTCCTTCTTTCAAATTTTCTCCTTGTTACTAAATTTAATATTCCAAAATAATAATAATAATAAAAACTAGAAAACTATGCAGAATAGAAATTTAATATAAGAAGAAAATATGAGTTTGATATTCACAAAACATTTCATATTTTTTTTATGAGTTTATATATAATGTATTGATAATATATAGAGAGAGACTGTACATGGTCAGTCAACCACATAATACCACATCATTAATAAACAAAATTTAAAAATGTATAAGCCCTTAAATATAAATATTAATGAAGTTTTTAAATTTATTTTTAAAAACCTATGTATTTTTAAATTTTGCTCGTTAAAAAGATAGTATTATGAGTTCACTAATAATGTATAAAAATTATACACTATCAATGCATTATATATAAACCCAATCTTTTTCAATCTATTCATTTGTCCTTTATATGTGTGTGTAATTCATACATACATACATATATATATATATATATTATATAAAAGTAGGTGGATGGTTCTTATCACATTTGATAAAAGTCCTCAAGTAATGTTGCCTTTAAATTTTAGTTAATGAAACAGATTAAATTCATAATGAAAAGTTGATAAGATATATCAGAGTGAGTTGTTGCCACCTTACACACCTTTGCGCTAGCTAATGACGAGAAAGAAAACAAAGACGATTGCCGAAAGCAAAAGAAAAATTACAAATGGCAGGAAAATATGAAGCCAAGCCTTATAAGTATTGTTATTATACGCATTTTCGTGACTAGTGTTTGGGTCCAATTGGATAGGGACCGAATCAATTTTAAAATGTTAAAATATTTTAAAATATTCTTAAACTATTCCATTTTTTTATTAAAAAAATTCTTATACTTTTATTGTACCTATGTAAACTTTTTTATTTATATTAAAATAAGTCTTTATTTCAAATAAAATATGGATAATTATTTGTCAGTGGAGTTTTTTATTTTACAAGTGATATTAAGATCATGACACATGTTTTATTTTATTTTTTATTTTTTAAATATTTTTATAGGACATGTGACATAATTTTAACATTGCTTGTAGAGTAAAAAAATTTCATTGACAGTATATGAAATAACTATCCACAAAATATTATATGAATAAAATTTGATTTGAATCAACTTAATCAATTGAAATTTAGTTAATTCGGTTTGATTAAATTAAATTCAAGTTTAACTCTTTTTTTTAGATCTGTTTATTCGATTAAGTTAATGTATAAAATTACAAATCGAATCAACTAAATTAATCAACACTTTTCAAATATATCATATATAAAATATAAATAATTAAAATTATATAATATATTATATATAACCAACTCTTTTAATGCAAGATATTGGCTTTTTAAACTCATTCGGAAAAAATAACTTAGATTGCTCGTTTTTACAAAATGTTGATTTATGTTAAGAGTTCATACACACACAAATAAAAAATTAAGAGTTTTTTCAGTATTCAAATTAAAGTTTAAAAGTTTATTTGGGTACAAATTAAAGTTTAAAAGCATATTTGAATACAATAAAAGTAAAAGGGTTTATTTAAATAAAATGACAAAATTCATAAGTTTTTTAAACTATTTAGCAATTTTAAAATTAAAGATATTTAAATGGGTTTTATATTTGCAATAGTTTGTAACCCGTGCGATACAAGGAATTTTTTATTAAAATGTATTCAAAGATAAAAAAAAGTTTAACTTAAGATATAATAATTTATATGTTCAAAATAAATCTAAAATAAATATAATATAATATAAAAATATTTCAAATATTATAATATGTTTAACATATAATAAACAATAGTTGATGAATAATATATAAAAAGACAAATAGTTTCATTCAAATATCTAAAAAATTATAAGCCAAAATATTATGAAATTGTTGAATTAAAAGCTAAAAGCTTCATCAAAGTAAAAATTATTTTCAATTATTGACATCTTCGCCTGATGCAGAATTTTTTGTAGACCTGTAAATGTAAAATACTTCAAAATAAATTTTTATATATCGTACATGTACAATGATTTTAAGTAATTAGATAATATTTATTTGATGTAAATTGATTTTGGATCACTGCATAAATGCTTTTTTTTTCTGGTAAACTATAAATGCTTTTTTGATTAGTGCATAATGTTTCTTTTAATAATATTGCATCTTTGAATGATAATTGTAATTCACATATTAATTTGACTCCTGCAATGCAATTGATGATTGTCATTGTTATCATGATTTGGGCATATCAACATCTGTTAAATTTATTCAACTTAAGTTCTTCATTTATATTGGATGTAAATTGTTGCTAGATTATTGCATAAGTGATTTAACATTGTTATCAAACTTTTAATAGTGTTACGTTCTTAAAAAAAATGACTCTTTGCCAATGAAGCTTTGGTTTAGTGGCAAGGAGAAGGTCCTGAGACTTTAAGGCCTCAAGTTCGAGTCTCACCAAGTGTGAGCTTGAGTTAGTCTAGTTATTTACTAGTTTGTTTAGTTTGTTATATTTATTTACTAGTTTACCTAGTTTGAGTAATGTGATTTTCATAGTTACCTGTTCATGAAATGTAATATGCTGATTATGATTGTAACTTCTAATGAAAATGTACTACTCAAAAAAAATGACTCCTGCAATGATAAATAATTTTGATACTGTTTTGTCAATAAAAATACTTAAATGGATATTATACTCTAATAAAAATGCCTAAAGCATAAGAGTAAGAAAGATTGACATCGGATAAACTAGTCGATTTATTTGTTAATTTAAGTAAAAGTTAGTTGCTATTTGGTTAGTGACGAGGACGTCACATTTGTTTAGTTTGTTATAGTTATTTACTAGTTTATTTAGTTTGAGTAATATGATTTTCATAGTTACCTGTTCATAGAATATAATATGCTGATTGTGATTGTAACTTTTAATGAAAATATACTACTAAAAAAAATGACTCCTGCTGTCACGACCCGAAGACCGCGACTTTCACTCGATTCTTATACTTTTCTTAGTCTACAAATTTATGGACTAAATTTTTCTTTTTCATTTTAAGGTTTGTATTCGGTGTCAGTGTAGTTACTATACTACCTAGGTGACTTATAGTCATTCCATTTAAATATTAAACAAACACGGAAACGGTTCTTAGTTACATCCCGACTTGTTAAACAGAATATGTACTGTGCATCAATTTAAGTCTTACATGTAAACAAGTATTTTATAAAGAACATGTAACTCAGAAAACTAGTACCAAGTTCATACACCGTCTCCGATGCCCACTGAGCAGCTCACATGGCAGACGTTAACTTCAATAATCTGAAAGAGATGAAATTTAGTGGGGTGAGCAAAACCACGGCTCAGTAAGATACTAATATAAATACAAGAGTAGGATTAAACTGTCTTAAACTGCAATGCTTAATACTTACAAGGATGCAATTACAGTTAATCCTTTCTCATCGATACATCTCATTATCACTTTTCATTTCATAATCATATTCCTGTATTCTATCATCTCTTATCAATTCTCATATCATCTCTTATCAATTCTCATATCATCTCTTATCAATTCTCGTATTGTAGATCATAATCACGGTGGTACCCAGTCATAATTCTCTTCGTGTATCTCTATATTCGTGTTTCATAACATATCATGACCTCATATAGATGAAATATCGTTACCACCGAGTCATGACATTCCTCATGGAATTCTCATATACTAAGCATATTGTCATATTAGGGTTTAATATGCAATTCATGTAATTTTTCTGTATAAACCGCGATCATTTCAAATCATATCATATATACTTTAGGACATGCTCAACATATGCATTTTCAAAAGTTTGCCTTTAAGGCATAATATAAACATATTCAATTTCAATTCATGTATTCGTTTTCGGAGCATGTCTAAAACATGTGCGGTTTTAAAACATTTTTCATATACTATAAATCATATCAGGTTTAGAGTTCATATCAAATCAATCTATACTCTAAACCGCATGTCGTTTCAAATTCGACACAAAATCGTATATAAATCATGTAAGTGTCGAAATCATTTATCATATACTTTTAAATCATCTACTGTAAATCATATCAGGTCTAGAGTTCATATCAAATCAAACTATACTCTAGACCGCATATCATGCCATGTTCGACACAAAATCACATATAAATCATATAGTGTCGAATTCATATCTTATGGACTTTTAAAACATGTTTAAAACATGTACTGTTTCAAAACATATTTCATTTCAAATCTGTTTCATGTACAGTATAAATCATGTCAAGTCTAGAGTTCATATCAATAAAAATCATACTCTAGACTTCATATCATATTTGTTAGAGACTAGGCTAGATCCCTATCATCTCTCTATCAATAAAGACTTAAATCACTGTAGCTAGCAGTGAAAATCATATCGTCCCCTGGAAACCAACTAGGGCGCTATCTATGGCCATAGACCTCATCTCTCTCAGCCCCACTGATCAGGCGTGACTGAGACCTGTCCACGACTATTGTCGGACAAGCATATCTATCTGCCTAATGAGCAAAGCTCCAATTAGGCGGTTTCCACTATGCTTTATTGAATTTAATTCTTTTAGGGTGCCTACAGTCTCATAAAACATTTAAATCTATAGCTTTCTTTTCAATATCATGTAAGGCATATGGTAAAATTCTGTATGAGACTTCATATATCAAAATATATATATATATATATTTACCATATACTTTCATTTCAAAACAAATCAATACTTTTCAGTATTCATATAAACATTATTAAAATGTTTCAAGTTGCAAGAAGGCATGCTTAAATGCGATGCTGTAAAACATTTCAGTATGCAACTTCGGTAATGTTTCCATCAAATACGCTAAAGCGATTCATTTAACTTTATCACCATCAATTATTCGATTTCAAGACTTTCTTTCTGTCAACCAATAAATCACTATACAATTCATTCACTATTCATCTAATTCAGTATTCAATTTGCTCAGTACTCAATTCATTTGGAAATCGAATCACTTGGTATTCAGACTATTCGGTATTCAATACCCTTTCTTGATCGTCATTGACTATTATAATCATTTATACACTTCATCATCAATATTAGGATCGCATCATTAGTATGAATCCTCTAAGTTTTGATAAGCATTTAAACATTAATTTCTAAAATAGTCATCAAGTTACCGAATTTATGCAAATAATAATATCATCCTTCAATATCTGTTCCAGAATCGACATCGAGGATAACAGAATCACAAAATCGATAGTCACTTATCAAATCCATTTATGATTTGATCTATTGATACATGTTTATCATTTTTTATTTGAGGTTCAATTTCATTTACTATCACAAAATCGTATCTAAATCCTCAAATCCATTTTCATGTGGCCTTTATGATTTTATCCGAACTTATGCAATTGTCGATCTTACTATTCAAGATCTATTCTAAGGTTATAAGCACAATCATCTTTTCACATATTTATCACTCATTTCTTTGAATCCATAATTGATCGGATTGTGTCGTAATTAAATCTCCATTTCAATCTCTCGAATTTGTCCATATTATCACTTTCGAAATTATTTCAAAATCATGAAACCGGACTCGGTAATTCTGGAGATCATTACTCCGTTAATAACTTCACAATCCAATCATTCGACCATCGAAATTTCAACTGTGATCTTCTCTTCCAAGCTACATCATATAATTATCATCACTTTTATCCGTGATCCGTCTAATTAATAATTCCACCTCAATCTCAACTTGATACCATTTGTGATATTAAAATTACTTGATTTATCGATTCTATAAGGTTTTAAACCATGTAATTCACCACATTATCGTTTTCAACGATCTATCTTCTCATCGATTTCAATATCAAACTCTTTCGGTAATACTATAAAATCCTTTCAATATTTATTTTCAATAATTATCTCCAAGATTCCATTTATGTGAGAAACTTAATCTTTTTCCTCAATTATTTTCCTAAAAATTTCGGCAGCATAACGGCTTAATTTTCCCTAACCTCCTACAAGGGAAACACAATTTATACTTGCAGCCGTTGATTCTCACCAATTTTACCTCTTACTACGACCCCCACCATCAGTTGTGGGTCCTCTTAGCATTTTTTTAGCAAATCTATTTAAATTGATGCATCATATAAAAATCATAATTCCATTTAAAGTCAATTAAATAAATGCATCATAAAAAAATCATAATTCCCACATACAATATAAAGCTACTAATGCTTTATAAAAATATCTTACCTATTTGCCAAACTTAGTGTACTTTCCGATTTCCGAGCCTTGCCGAACTCCACCATTCGTCTCATTTTCGTTTGCTACAGTTTCAAAAATTGACATATATTTTCATTTAGAAAATAATCCAAGAATTTCTACTAAATTCCAGACATAGAGCGAAAAAGGCTTTTAATTTTCCTTACCCATCTCTTCCTCTTCTTCTTCTTCCTTTTTCTTTTCCTTTTTCTTTTTCTTTTCTTTTCTTTTTCTTTTCTCCTTTTTTCTTTTCTTTTCTTCTTTTTCTTTTCTTTTCTTTTCTTTTTTTTTTTTCTGAACCGGGTCGAGTCGGGTTGACCGGGTCGGACCGGGTCAGGCGGGTCGGATCGGGTCGGACCGAGTCAGGCGGGTCGGATCGGGTCAGACCGGTTCAATCTTTTGCTGGCCGGTTCGGTCACCGGCGGCCACCCATTCCGGCGGTTCGGCCACCCAGCAGCTTGCCGAGGTTGCCACGAAGCCGGATCTAGTCTCGGTTTCTCGATCGACGGCGCCGACGGTAGCAGATCTGGGACGGGCGGCGGTGGCTCCTTCTCTCTTTTCTTCCTCTCTTTTCTCGCCGTTTTCTTCACCGTCGGGCGTTCCTCCCTGCAGATCTGGCTTCACCGAGGCTTCGCAAGGCGGCGGCGACCGGTGGATCGGCCGGCGTTGCCTCCTTTCCTTTTTCCTTCTTCTTTCGGTTTTCCTTCCTCCTGCTTCGGTCTCCGCCCAATTTTTCTTTCCTTTTCGCCTCGCGCCGTCACCGCTTGCTTCTTCTCCGCCGGTGACGTCGCTCCTCCCTTCCCCTTTCTCCTTTGGCCGGCGATCATTGGCCGGCTCTTGGAAATCCCTCCTCTGTTGTAAACAGAGGGGGAAATGGGTGGGAATCGGGATACCCGATTCCCGCCCGTTTTCTATTTTTTTTTTAATAATTATATTTATATATTTATAAATATAATTATTAATTAATAATAACATATATACACATTTCTAATTTTCTCAAATTTTTGGATTTCTTGGTATTCAATTAAATTTCTCCATTTTCTTATTTAATTTGGATTTTCATTTATCCAAATTAAATTTTCTCCTTCATTTCTTATTTCCAATTTAATTTTTTTTCCTTTTTATTTCTTATTTAATTTGGATTTCAATTTGTCCAAATTAAATTTTCCGGATACCTTATATTTATTTAGAAAATTCTCGATCTTCACACCTGCAATGATAAGCAATTTTGATACCGTTTTGTCAATAAGTATTTTTTTTTTAAAATTTCAGGAATTAAAAATATAGTTTTTTTTTACTATAGACATCTTGAGTCCTTCATGTCCATATGATGTGAGTTGTAGCCGGATTACTGCATAAGTGATTTATGAATTACTTCATAATGTTTCTTTTAAAAATGTTGCATCTTTAAACTTTTTTCTTAATTGATAATTGTGATGCACATATTAATTTATACAAATTTATCTAAGTTGATGTTGTTCATTAGCTAATAGAAGTTGCAACCTTTTCTATATGTTTATGTTTTGATAATTAAGATGTAAGGTGGTGTACAAAAATGCTAAAAGAATGTAAAAATTTCTTAAAATTAGATACGACTTGTTGGAAATCATCTTGTCATAGATAAAAGTTGTCAGGAAAGCGTATAATAATATTATGAATGGAATATATATTGTATAATTTATTGGTATTCGTATATGGTGGGTAGATAATATGGATAAGTAAATCAGGTTTGAGTACCAAGCTATTCTATTAGAAATGATACTTAAATTCAGTTTTTTCTGTAAACTTTTTTTTTTATTCTGATTTTTCATGAAAGGTGGCTGTAGTAGTCTTCTTAATGTGTGCAAACCATTAATGAGTTATAAAATATGACAAAAAATTTTAACAAACCTGATGTATTGGCTGTGTTGCTCTACTTGTTCTTAGAGATATATTTCAAAGAGGAAAAAAATGTTGATGGATGCCTTATATCTGTAATTTAAGTTTTTTATGTTAGTTATTTACATCATTAGGAAATTGCAATTGTTAAATTGTAGTTTAAGAAGATGAATAAACATTGAGTTTTGCATAGATATCTACTGTCATTTTTTTTTGTGATGCTGTGATATTTGTTGAATGAACAAAACTTGTGCTCTGCGTTGATACCTATCGTGATCTTTTCTGTTTTACTATGTTCTTTGTTGAAAATAGAATTGAGAGTTGTAAATTTTGAAATTGATAAATGATTTAAGTTAAAAATGGTTTAAGTATATTTATAAATGGAAATAAATATATTTTGTATCAATAGTGATTATAATTTCGAAGTTACTAAAAACCTCTAATTTAGATCCTGAATATATTACCCCATAAATAATTGGATTTGTGTATATTATAAATATATATATATATATATATATATAGATATAATTTAGTAAGATTGTTAATTAGCAGTCCAATTACTGCCAATCTATTTCCAATTTCTTACCTTAACTTTGACTATTATAATTTTGCAATTTTCAATTGGTAATCTAATTATTGTAAATCTATTTCTAATTTCCTAGCTTTACAATAATTTTGCTACTAATGGAGGTGCATATTTTATAACAATAAATTAAGTCAATTGCAGGAAAATACGACTTAAGATATACTTGGTAAGTGTTGCATAGTTTATGTCTAATTTTGCCACTAATGGATTGGTATATAATATTTATATAAATAAATGTAGTAAAATTTGTAATAATTAATGCAAATTTTCAAGCAATTTTAATTGGTAGTCTAATTATTGTCTATTTATTTTTAATTTCCTACCTTTACTATAATTTTGCAGCTAATGGAGGTGCAAAGTATAATAACAATAAATTGAGTCAACTGCAGGATATAGTTTTAGATATATTTGATAATTGTTGCATAGTTTATGTGTCAAAAAAGTAGACTATCCATATAGAAGTTCATATGAGAAAATTTTGATACGTAAGCATGTACCTTGTAATATAACATATATATATATATATATGATTTATGTAAACAAGTTACAAGTTATGCACAAAAGAAATATTATAATCTAGTGATTAATTAAAAGTTAATAGATGTTACCAATGAGATCTCAGTTTAGTAGTACGGTTTTGAAACTTTGAAATTTTATGTTCGAATTTCCTCAAATGCGAGCTTGAATTTAGTTTATGTAATTATCTAATTTGTTGTGACTTTCTAATGAAAATGCCTGTCTCCTTGTGCAGCTTCTTTGAAGATTAATGCACATGGACAGGGTGGCCCTTCCCTTAAAAAAAAAAAAAACACTTTCAAATACTTAAAAACCTCAAATTAAAGGAAATTAAAATTACATTGATATCTATTTATTTATTTTATCCATCAATCATCTACAAACACTTAAAATCAATTGATTTTTTCAGAAATATTAAGTTAAAATCACATAAATTAAAAGAAAAAGCTTTCTAAACGCTTATATTCAATTGTTATGTCACCAATATCAGGATTGAGTAAATTTCAGCAATTCAGTGGAAGGGATGATGGATCAAGGCAGTGAAGGTGATGAAGATGGCAAGAAGGGTCGGGAAAACAGTGCAGGGACAATGGTGAGGAATGCAGGAACGAGGCAGTGAAGGTACCGAAGATGCAGGAAAACACGGAGGAAAGCAGGCAACTAGAAGATAGCAAGGTAATGGAACGCTTGAGGGAGGACCTGGCAGAACAAAAAAATAAAATGAAAGAAACGTACCAAGTTCATCTCTGATTTCTTGGTTGTGATATTCCATGAGGTTATGTATATAATAATTGATTAGATTTTGTTTTCGTTGATGAGTATTTATAGAAGAAGACTAGAAGATAAATGAACAGTTGAGTTTGAAGATTATATATTTAACATTTTATGTCGATGGATTTAACCACTAAAAGTAAATGGTCATCTTTGCATACAGAAAATTGTCACTCTTTAGCTTATTAGATAAAAAAATTCTGACTATGCTGGTTATCAAGATGACCTGAAATCCTCTCAGTTTGTTGAATGTTTTGGGATTACTTTTCAGGCTAATTGGCTTAAGAATTTTCTTTGGAGACTCGCATTGTTTTGACTTGTATTGGTTTTTTTTTATAAGAGGTACAAGAAGAGAAAAATTAAATCTTGACCCTCTAACAAGACTTCCACATTGCAGGACCTAGGAAAGGTTATTGTATACAGCCTTCGCTCTACATTAAGAGAGATACTGTTTCCACTTGAACCTATGACCTTCAAGTCATAAAAGATCAATCTTTATCATTGCACAAAGTTCCCCTCTATGCCATAATTTACATTAATAAAAAGGAACTATGCTAGCATATGGTTAAGAATATAAGACATGTCTGTCTGAATAGACTGGATTTACCAGGCACCTTATAGAAGTTAAATAACTGCTTCACCTATCAATCACCTAGTGCAATATTAATCAACAATATTTAAATAAAAGCAACAATAAGCAACCTTCTGAAGTGCGATAGGGATTGCTGGGCCTTTGGCTTTTGCATAGCCAACCACGCCATGATAGTTTCCACAAGCTAACAGAGCAGTGTACTTGACAACTTGCCCTCCCTGGACAATATTAAATTCAAAAGAATTATATAGAAATCATTCTAATAACAAACCAAACTTAGATGGCATGAGATTACCTTTGTTACTTTACATGTTCGATTTACATCTATTAGCTTCACATCAAAACCCTGCCATTATTCAGGAAAACCAAGTTAATTATGTATAACATGGTGAAAAACAAAAAGCTTGCTACAGATGTAACACCATCAGCATGCAAATAAAGCTCGAGGAGAAATGACAGTGGAAATCAGAATTACAAGAGGATTGTAAGTATACACCATGCAAACAGAGATGGAGCAAGTGAACAGAAGTAGCACTTTAGAGGCAGTTGAATTATGAATTATTACCCACTTGAAAAGACAATGCCAATAATTATTATTAAAAAAAATCATGCAGAGACCTTGTTGTTCTATAAACTGAGAAGATCTGAGGCAAGATTTTATACAGAACCGACAAAAGGAAGAACCTCAACTAACTAGCAATCTAATCCATCCTGAGCAGTTGCCGATGAATGAGACACGTTGGAGTTATGCATTAGAAACTCCGTATGAATGAATTAAATAAGGGAGTTGTTAATAAGTGCCTACAGGCGCTTGTTAAGGTGATATTTTTAGAACAGAATACCTCAGAAAAAAAATCTTACGATGAATAACATGGGAATTAATTGAAGCAGTAATGCAGACAGTGCACTCATTCTCTGCTGCAAAAGGAAAAGTATAGGACTTACAAATGCAATTGCATGAATTCATCTTGAGGCCATTTTATGCAAAACAATTAAACATTACTGTTTCCAGTTTTCTCCTCCGAGGAGAGGAAACAATTTTGATTAGACTATATAACTCACTAATGACCCTTCGAAATTGAGTCACCAGAAAATCAAATGAAAAAGATATATTTCTACAGAAAATATTACTATCAAAAAAACAACAATGGCTGAAAGTATATCTAGCTTTCACTCGTCACAGATTCCTTAATAGACTAATAGTAATGATAGACATAATAATTATCCTAATCAACCTATGACAAAATATTCATCTTATATGACAAAAATATTCATCTTACATGATGAAGCACTGAAATCTGTGACAGCAATAGAAATTTTAAAATTCAGTGTGAAGTTTCTAGGAATTGATAGTCAAAAGCACATATCATAGTGGTGAATCAAGATTCAAGTTGAAAATTTTTTATTTGACCGCCAATGACACTTAGCTTTTCAATCTTGAAAGGTAAGAACTGTAAGCTGCAGATCTTTAATTTATCACATCCATCATGTGCAGTATATCATATGACGTTCAGGTTAATTAATCATATAGCTTAGTACACACTGCATGTATCCTCAGCCTCCATGTTCTCCATAAAAACTATATCCAAAATCAGATTATAAGCTTCATGCCATGAAAAATATAATTGTTGCAAACCCAACCCTAAAGAAAGACCAAAAATATAAACGCCATTTTACTGGATTCTGCCAAAGAAAGTGACTTCTAATATAAAATTCAAAAGAATCTCTGATGAAATTCCCCAAAGTAAAATTATGCAATCAAATGATATATTACCCATGAACTGCATCCTAATTCCAAATGAAAATTACTATTACAGATTTTTTTTTTGGCACCTCAAAGCATGGGATAGGCAACATCATTTTGCGCTATTAACTTCTAAGCAAAATTCATGTACCACAGCTGAAGTTCATTTATAGCTATTGACAAGGCAGCTTAACACGCGGCTCAAATACAAAACAAGCACATTATGATCTTCAAAATTCACACTTCAAAGGAATGGATACCTTCACCACACAGCCATCAGGGAATGCTAAACAAGTATTCTGGCACCTCTATTGCACATTCCAAAGTCTTTTATACAGACATCTCATGTTTCACACATGACGTCAATGACATTTTTTCTACTCAATTGTGAAATCCCCAATTTTCTGCAGTTTTCTCATACTTGTACAGTTTCCAACATGGATTAATGGAATAAATGGGAATTTCTGAAATTATATATGATGCATGGGACATAAAGGGAATTAAGGCAATTGAATGGTCAAAAGGTCAAAGCATTTAATGGTTATGGGCTGAGATGAATCAATGAAATAAATGGCATTTAATGGAATTGCATGACTCATCATCATCTCTACCAGCCAAGGTCGGCAGCCCATCTCCTTCTCCCTCTCGTTGCTTCCATATTTTCCTCTAAGTGTTCAAATTCTCACCTTGACAAACCACCATTTCAGGCCATCGATTCGTTAAGCTTCTCTAAAGAAAAACGATCCCTGTCAGTAGCTTAACCTATGCCTGTAATATGAGAGAGTGAATCCAAGTGAATAAGGAGATCTAGAAATCCAAAGAATTGGTGAATTGCAAAGGTAAGGGAGTTAGATAATTTATGTTGATATTTTGATGGTTTGGGATTGTATAAAGTTGATATAGTAGGTTTATTGAGGTTTAAATTGTCATGATGATTACAGCTTGAAGAAGTGAAAAAGGACAAGTGTAGATTGGCTACCAAGCTTGTGGATTTATCTCAATTGAGGTAAGGAATTTATGTAACGGACGTAGGGTGACTATGTCCGCATGTTTTAGTATGTTTTGATATGATTTGGAGAGAAGTACCAGTTGTTTCTTTGCAGGAAAATGACATTTTCGGACTTGTTTCTTAGTACCAATTAGGTTAGGAGCAGCCGACTGCCTTAAGTAGCAGCCGACTGCCTAGAGACATCAAAAACGCCGTTTTTCGAAAACCGACTCAAACCAGTCGACTGCCAAGGGAGCCAGTCGACTGCTATTTGTCCAGAAGCATTCTGTTTCAAAACCAGCCGACTGCCAAAGAGGCCAGTCGACTGCTAATTCTCGGGAAACATTCTGTTTCAAAACCAGTCGACTGCCATTTGGGGCCAGTCGACTGCCCTATTTGTATTTTGAAAAATATAATAATTGAATTTCAAAAAGGGAAAGAAATTCAATAAGGCAAAATATGGGGTAGCAGTCGACTGCCATATATGACCAGTCGACTGCCTATTTGAAAGAAAGGTTTTGAGAACCTGTTTTAAGAAAGGATATTCATACTTGTTTAAAACCTATATGAACAAGGTTTTGGAGACTATAAATCTCTCAAAAGAGCATGCACATTATTTGTTACTTGTATTTGACTGAGGAGCTCTAGTCCAGCCCTCAGACCCGTAGTACGGCACCTGACTAGTGAAACTGTGGGCTATAGACAATGGCCATGAGTCTTTTATTTGATTCGGCTTTGGGGAGGATCCCTGGCCCATACGTGGGTACGTCATTTATTTGATATCTCTCAGAATTATCCCTTATGGGATATATTTGCGGTATCCTCATGAGATCCTCATATTGGATTATCCCTTATGGGATATATTTGCTGTATCCATTATCTCTATGGATTATCCCTTACGGGATATATTTGCAGTATCCATGATGAGAAATTACTTGGTGCATGAATCTATTGGATATAAATTGTCTCCCATCTATTTGAAAATATTTGTATTTGCCTACTTGATTTCACGTGATTTGAGATCCGTGGAAATATTTGAAAGCATGATTTACTTGTATTTGATATTTGCGAAAGAAATATAAGCACTATGCTTTATAATGATTTTACATGACATTATAGAGCCAAGCAGGAAAACTGCATGTAGTGATATAGTACGCTCTTTTACATAAGTTTCTTACTGAGCGTAAACTCACTCTTTTACAATTATTTTTCATACAGATTACTTGAAGTAATTCTGCTCCGGATAGAGGAGCATCTTTTGGGATTTTTGAGATACTTTCGAGGCACGCTTCCTATTTATCCTTTGAAGGTATATTTAGTCGGCCGTTACTTCGGCTAATGTACAGTACAATGCTACAGCTTTGTATATGTTGGGGATTAGGGTGTATGAATATTTGAGATCCTGATGTATATGGCACATGTTTATAAATGAAAATTTTTATGCATGTGAAAATGAATATTATACTCTGATAGAAATGCCTAAAGCATAAGAGTAAGGGAGATTGACATCGGATAAACTAGTCGATTTATTTGTTATTTGAGATAAAAGTTAGTTGTTATTTGGTTAGTGA
Source organism: Heritiera fomes (assembly GCA_032173925.1). Taxonomy (NCBI): domain Eukaryota; kingdom Viridiplantae; phylum Streptophyta; class Magnoliopsida; order Malvales; family Malvaceae; genus Heritiera; species Heritiera fomes. The sequence goes on along the minus strand of JAPDPM010000001.1, from coordinate 16,112,264 downwards.
CAAGGACGTCACATCAACTCCTGAATAAAAAAATGAATACATGCACTCATATAAACCATATGTGTGTAATACATACATACATATATGCACTCATATGTGTGTAATACATACATACATACATACATACATACATACATACATACATATATATATATATATATAAAAGTAGGTGGATGGTTCTTATCACATTTGATAAAGTCCTCAAGTAATGTTGCCTTTAAATTTTATAAAGTCCTCAAGTAATGTTGCCTTTAAATTTTAGTTAATGAAACAGATTAAATTCATAATGAAATGTTGATAAGATATCTCAGAGTGAGTTGTTGCCACTTCACACGCCTTTGCGCTAGCTAATGACTAGAAAGAAAACAAAGACGATTGCCGAAAGCGAAAGAAAATTTACAAATGGCAGGAAAATATGAAGCCAAGCCTTACAAGTCTTGTTATTATACGCGTATTCGTGACTAGTGTTTGGGTCCAATTGGATTGGGACCGAATCAATTTTAAAAAGTTAAAATATTTTAAAATATTCTTAAACTATTTCATTTTTTTATTAAAAAAATTCTTATACTTTTATTGTGCCTATGTACACTTTTTTTATTTATATTAAAATCAGTCTTTATTTCAAATAAAATATGGATAATTATTTGTTAGTAGAGTTTTTTATTCTATAAGCAATATTAAGATCATGACACATATTTTATTTTATTTTTTATATTTTAAATATTTTTATAGAACATGTGTCATGATTTTAACATCGCTTGTAGAGTAAAAAACTCTATTGATAGCGTATAAAATAATTATCCATAAAATATTATATATGAATAAAATTTGATTTGAATCAACTTAATCAATTGAAATTTAGTTAATTTGGTTTGATTAAATTAAATTCAAGTTTAACTCTTTTTTTTAGGTCTGTTTATTCGATTAAGTTAATGTATAAAATTACAAATCAAATCAACTAAATTAATCAACACTTTTCAAATATATTATATATAAAATATAAATAATTAAAATTATATAATATATTATATATAACCAACTCTTTTAATGCAAGATATTGGGTTTTCAAACTCATTCGGAAAAAAAATAACTTAGATTGCTCGTTTTTACAAAATATTGATTTACGTTAAGAGTTCATACACACACAAATTAAAATTTAAGAGTTTTTTCAGTATTCAAATAAAAGTTTAAGGGTTTATTTGGGTACAAATTAAAGTTTATAAGCATATTTGAATACAATAAAAGTAAAAGGGTTTATTTAAATAAAATGACAAAATTCATAAGTTTTAAAATTATATAGCAATTTTAAAATTAAAGATATTGAAATGTGTTTTATATTTGCAATAGTTTGTGACCCATGCGATGCACGGATTTTTTTATTAAAATGTATTCAAAGATAAAAAAGTTTAACTTAAGATATAATAATTTATATGTTCAAAATAAATCTAAAATAAATATAATATAATATAGTATAAAAATATTGCAAATATTATAATATGTTTAACATATAATAAACAATAGTTGATGAATAATATATAAAAAGACAAATAGTTTCATTCAAATATCTAAAAAATTATAAGCCGAAATATTATGAAATTGTTGAATTAAAAGCTAAAAGCTTCGTCAAAGTAAAAATTATTTTCAATTATTGACATCTTCGCCTAATGCAGAATTTTTTGTAGACCTGTAAATGTAAAATACTTCAAAATAAATTTTTATATATCGTACATGTACAATGATTTTAAGTAATTAGATAATATTTATTTGATGTAAATTGATTTTGGATCACTGCATAAACGCTTTTTTTTCTGGTAAACTATAAATGCTTTTTTGATTAGTGCATAATGTTTCTTTTAATAATATTGCATCTATGAATGATAATTGTAATTCACATATTAATTTGACCCCCGCAATGCAATTGATGATTGTCATTGTTATCATGATTTGGCATATCAACATCTGTTAAATTTATTCAACTTATTCTTCATGTATATTGGATGTAAATTGTTGCTAGATTATTGCATAAATGATTTAACATTGGTATCAAACTTTTAATAATGTTACGTTCTTAAAAAAAATGACTCTTGCCAATAAGGCCTTGGTTTAGTGGCATGAAGGAGACTCTTAGACTTTGAGGTCTCAAGTTCAAGTCTCACCAAGTGTAAGCTTGAGTTAGTCTAGTTATTTACTGGTTTGTTATGAAATCCCCAATTTTCTGTAATTTTCCTATACTTGTACAGTCTTCCAACTTGGAATAATGGAATAAATATGAATTTTTTGATATATATATATATATATATATATATATATGGTGTATGGGACATAAGAGGAATTAAGGCAATTGAATGGTCAAAGAATCAATGGTCAAAGGGGGTCAAAGGAGGTGGTCAATGGCTGAGATGATGAAAGTGCATTAATGGGCATTAAATGAAATAACATGACTCATCATCATCATCTCTTGCACCCCACGGCAGCACCCATCTCCCTCTCCCTCTCCCTCTCGTTGCTTTCATTTTTGTCTTAAGTGTCCAAGTTTCTCACCTTGACAAACCACCATCTCATGCAATCAATTCGTTAAGCTTCTCTAAAGAAAAACGATCCTTGTCGATAGCTTAACCTATGCCTTTAATATGAGAAAATGAATCCAAGTGAATAAGGAGATCTAGAAATCCAAAGATTTGGTGAATTGCAAAGGTAAGGGAGGTAGATGGTTTTATGTTGATATTTTGATGGTTTGGGATTGTATGGAGTTGGCATAATAGGTTTATTGAGGTTTAAATTGTCATGATGTTTACAGCTTGAAGAAGTGAAAAAGGACAAGTGTAGATTGGCTACCCAGCTTGTGAATCAATCTCAATCGAGGTAAGGAATTTATGTAACGGACGTAGGGTGGCTATGTCCGCATGTTTTAAATTATCTTAACTGTTTTGGAGAGAAACAACAGTTGCTTTAAGTGCAGGAAAAAGGGACATTTTGGGTCCTACTCCTAGAACCAATTAGGCTAAAAGCAGCCGACTGTCTTAAGTAGCAACCGACTGCCTAGAGACAACCAAAATGTCGTTTTTTCCAAAACTGGTTCAAACCAGTACACAGCTATGTAAGCCAGTAGACTGCTATTTACCCAAAACCATTCTGTTTCAAACCAGTCGACTGCCAAGGGGGCCAGTCGACTGCTATTTCTCGGGAAACATTCTGTTTCAAAACCGGTCGACTGCTATTTGGGACCAGTCGACTGCCCTATTTGTATTTTGAAAAATAAAATAATTGAATTTCAAAAAGGGAAAGAAATTCAATAAGGCAAAACGTGGTGTAGCAGTCGACTGCCATATATGACCAGTTGACTGCCTATTTGAAAGAAAGGTTTTGAAAACATATTTCAAGAAAAGATATTTGTATTTGTTTAAAACCTATATAAATGAGGTTTTGGAGACTGTGAATATCTTGAAAGAGCATGCACATTATTTGTTATTTGTACTTGACTGAGTAGCTCTAGTCCAGCCCTTAGACCCGCAGTACGGCACCTGACTAGTGAAACTGTGGGCTATAGACAATGGCCATGAGTCTCTTATTTGATTCGGCTTTGGGGAGGATCCCTGGCCCATACGTGGGTACACCATTTATTTGATATCGATTGGATTATCGCTTACGGGATATATTTGCTGTATCCATCGTCTCTCTAGATTATCCTTAAGGGATATATTTGCTGTATCCATGATGAGAATTATTTGGTGTATGAATCTGTTGGATATAAATTGTCTCCCATCTATTTGGAAGTATTTATATTTGCCTGTTTGATTTCACGTGATTTGAGATCCGTGGAAATATTTGAAAGCATGATTTACTTGTATTTGATATTTGCGAAAGAAATATACGACATATGCTTTTTAATGATTTTACATGACATTATAGAACCAAGCAGGAAAACTGCATATAGTGATATAGTACGCTCTTTTACATAAGTTTCTTACTGAGCGTAAACTCACTCCTTTACAAATATTTTTCATACAGATTACTTGAAGTAATTCTGCTCCGGATAGAGGAGCATCTTTTGGGATTTTGAGATACCTTCGAGACACGCTTCCTACTTATCCCTTGAAGGTATATTTAGTTGGCCGTTACTTCAACTAATGTACAGTACGATACTACAGTTTTGTATATGTGGGGGGAAATTAGGTTGTTTGAATATTTGAGATCCTGATGTACATGGCACATGTTTATAAATGAAAATTTTTATGCATATGAAAATGGATATTATACTCTGATAAAAATGCCTAAAGCAGAAGATTGACATTGGATAAACTAGTCGATTTATTTGTTAATTGAAGTAAAAGTTAGTTGTTATTTGGTTAGTGACGAGGACGTCACAGATTGGTATCAGAGCTGATTAGACTGAAGTTTATCGATGTCAATAAGCTAGAATTAGAGTAATTTTCCAATGTACTGTACTAGTGTACTTGATTTTGGGTAGTATAACGGCTTAAGGTTATACTAAATGATGTTATTTGATCATGACCTTAACAGAATGAGTACTCGAAGGAGGGGTACTAGACGAGGACGAGGACGGGGTCGTGATGAACTGCCCCCAACACAGTCTTCTCCTCCATCTCCACCGCATAGCCCGAATACAAGGCTAGCTAAAATGGAGAAACATATGGAAAATATGGCCGTAATGTTCACCCAGTTTATGACTAATTTTTCGAACGTGGCCGCTAATGCACCAGCAGTTACCCTTACAGTACCTCCTACTCCGGTGGTACAACCCCCATCAGTCCCAGATAATGAGAGGCGAGATCCTACGGCTTACTGCAGTGTGGCACTGATAAAGGAGTTTAAGAAGCTGGATCCGCCAAAGTTTAAAGGGGACAGTGACCCATTGGCCGCGAAAAATTGGATGAAAGCGGTCACCAAGGCATTTGGGTACTTGGCTTGCACTGAGAAAGAAAAAGTAGGATTGGCTGCCTACTTGCTAGTGGATGAGGCCGAACCATGGTGGCAGGCTACTCAGACAGTACTAAAGGCTAAGCATACTGAGGTAACGTGGGATAGATTCGTGGAAGCTTTTAATGAACAATATGTCCCACGCACTGCTCAGAGAAGGTTACAAGTTAAGTTTTTGAACTTGACTCAGGGAAACATGACAGTTAGCCAATATGAGTCGAAGTTCATTACACTGAGCAGATTTGATCCTGAAGTACTGAGAAGAGAGGATCATAAGACCTACAGGTTCATGGAGGGATTGAGACCTTCCATTAGGTCTAAGCTATATCCGTTGGACATCACTACATATGGAGAGGCAGTCCGTAAGGCTCAACTGTGTGAGTAGGACTATAAATTTCATCAGGCAGACTTCCGAGCGAGAAATAAGGGTAAGGAAACCATGAAGCGGAAGTTAGATGAGAAAGCCTCGAGTGATAGATATCCATCTAGGAGGAATAGGCCTTATGACAGAACCTCAATAGGTAAGCAAGTTTGTTATAAGAAAATCAATTGTCTTCATTTAATGGTTATATGGAACTATGTTAAATAAGAGTTATGATGATTATGATATAGGAACTCCTAGATCCACCGGGATCAAGATAGGTGATGAGAGATCCCAACATCCAGTTGGTAGTACCGCTAGCTCACCAAGGAGTACGATGCCGAGGTGTGTGCAATGCGGAAAATTTCATGGAGCACAGCCTTGCCGGTTGGCGAGTAGGGCGTGCTATTGGTGTGGGGAACAGGGACATAAAATTAAAGATTGTCCTAAGATAAATCAGAGGGCACCTGAAGAGTCAGAAAAGGCCCCTCAACAACAACCTAAGACCACACAACCCCAACGTAAGGCTACAGTGGCAGAGAAAGGAAAGGCGCCCGTGACTTAGGGACGGGTATTTGCCATCGACAAGGAGTCCGCTGATGCTTCATCGAAGATGATTCAGGGTAAGATTTACCTTAATGATACATATGTCCTTGCTTTATTTGATCCAGGCTCTACGTACTCTTTTATTTCCCCTATGGCTACTATGAGATTAAATATTGAGCCTGAGCATTTAGGAGGATTGTTACAAAAAAATTACTCCATTTAGGGAATCTCAAATGACGGACATAGTGTATCGTAATTGTAAGCTACGGGTAGGAGAAAGAGAATCGCTAGCTGACCTAATCCTATTAAATATGTTCGGATTTGATGTTATATTAGGAATGGATTGGTTAGCTGAGAATCCTATGATGATAGATTGTCATGCTAAGAGCGTGATCTTTTCCTCTCTCGTTAGCTATGTTGTAAAGTTTGCGAGTATTTAATACAAAAGCATAATTGCTTGTTTGGCTTAATTGAGATTTAATTGATAGAATATATTTGTGATGTGAAGGGTTTATAGCACACGTGGTAGACGTAGATCAGAAACGTCCCGAACTTGATGAAATTCCAGTAGTTAAGGAATTTTTCGAGGTATTTCCGGATGATCTTCCAGGACTTCCTCCGGATAGGGAAGTGGAGTTCACGATCGATTTAGTACCAGGGACTGAGCCCATTTCGAGATCTCCCTATCGGATGGCTTTAGTGGAATTAGAAGAATTGAAGAAGCAACTTCAGGAGTTGTTAGACAAGGGATTCATGCGACCCAGCGTATCCCCTTGGGGTGCTCCTATGCTATTTGTTCGAAAGAAAGATGGTAGTATGCGATTGTGCATTGACTACCGATGGTTGAATAAGGTGACCATCAAGAACAAGTATCCTCTTCCCAGGATAGACGACCTCTTTGATCAGCTCAAAGGTGCACAAGTCTTTTCCAAGATAGACTTAAGGTTGGGATATCATCAGTTGAAGATCCGAGATGAAGATATCCCTAAGACTGCATTCAGGACACGGTATGGCCATTATGAATTCTTGGTGATGCCGTTTGGATTAACCAATGCACCCGCAGCATTCATGAATTTGATGAATGATGTGTTTAAGCAGTACTTGGACCAGTTTGTCATTATCTTTATCGATGACATCTTGGTGTACTCGAGGTCTCGGGAAGAGCATGAGCAGCATTTGAGGATAGTTCTGCAGACCCTCAAGGATAGAGGATTGTATGCCAAGCTAAGTAAGTGTGAATTCTGGTTAAACCAAATCTCCTTCTTAGGTCACATTATCAGTAAAAATGGGGTCTCGGTTGATCCATCAAAGATTGAAGCAGTGGTTCAATGGGAGAGACCGAAGACTGTAACGGAGATTAGGAGTTTCTTGGGTTTAGCTGGCTACTATAGAAGATTTGTAGAGGATTTCTCAAAGCTAGCTGCTCCACTGACACGCTTGACACGCAAGGAAGTGAAGTATGAGTGGAATGAAGCCTGTGAGTGTAGCTTTCAAGAGCTGAAGCGCAGGCTAACGACTGCACCGATCCTTACCATCCCTAGTGGTTCAGGTGGATTTGCGGTGTATAGTGATGCCTCAAGGCAAGGTTTGGGATATGTGTTAATGCAGTATGGTAAAGTAGTGGCATATGGTTATAGACAGTTGAAGGACCATGAGAAGAACTACCCAACTCATGATTTGGAGTTAGCTGCAGTAGTATTTGCCCTAAAGATATGGAGGCATTACTTGTTTGGTGAGAAATTTCAGATTTTTACGGATCACAAAAGTCTGAAATACTTGTTCTCCCAGAAGGAATTGAACATGAGGCAAAGAAGATGGCTAGAGCTTCTGAAGGGCTATGATTGTGAGATCATGTACCACCCAAGGAAAGCTAATGTGGTGGCAGATGCTCTAAGCCATAAGCGTGTGAGTATAGTGGCTTATATGATGATAAGAGAATATGAGTTGCTTGAACAGTTTGCAAGCCTTAGTTGAAGTGTTACACCTCTTGAGCAAATTGGGATGATGGCTAGCTTGAGAATTGAGCCAAAATTGATGGACAGAATCCAGGTTGCTCAAAGAGAGGATGCCCAATATATTGAGGCTATAGAGGAAATTCAATCGGGTATGACCTCAGAATTCCATAAGGGTGAGGATGAAATTTTAAGGTTTAATAACCGTATATGTGTTCCCGAGGACAATGAATTGAGGAAGCTAATCTTGACGGAAGCACATTCTACTAAGTACACATTACACCCGGGGAACACGAAGATGTATCATAATCTTCGCAAGGTGTATTGGTGGAAGGGCATGAAGAGAGACATAGCCGAATTTGTAGCGAAATGTCTAACGTGCCAACAAGTTAAGATAGAGCACCAAAGACCAGCAGGTTTGTTGCATCCTCTACCTGTACCTATGTGGAAATGGGAGCACATTACAATGGATTTCATTATGGGATTACCCAAAACCAAAAGGAACCATGATGGTGTTTGGGTGATTGTAGACCGTTTAACCAAATCAGCTCACTTCCTACCTATGAAGTCTACAGATACACTTAGCGCTTTGGCAGACTTATATGTGAGAGAAGTCGTCAGACTACACGGTGTTCAGTGAGCATCACATCGGATAGAGATTTCAGGTTTACTTCTCACTTTTGGGAGCATTTTCAGGAAGCCATGGGATCTCAGTTGAATTTTAGCACAGCTTTTCATCCGTAGACTGATGGGCAGTCCGAGCGCACTTTTCAAACGCTCGAGGATATGTTGAGTGCTTGTGCTCTGGATTTTAAAGGCTCATGGGACGAACACCTGCCATTGGCTGAGTTTGCGTATAATAATAGCTATCATGCAAGCATTAGGATGGCACCGTATGAGGCCCTATATGGTAGAAGGTGCCGATCACCGATTGGGTGGGAAGAAGTGGGTGAGCATAGGTTATTGGCTCCAGAGTTAGTCGAGCAAGCATCGGAGGATGTTAAACTGATTTGTCAAAGACTCAAGACAGCTCAGAGTCGACAAAAGAGTTATGCAGATGCTCGACGGAGGCCACTTGAGTTTTTGGTTGGAGACTATATGTTTTTGAAAGTCTCTCCATCCAAAGGGATCATAAGATTTGGCCGATGAGGTAAGCTAAGTCCTCGCTACATCGGACCATTTGAGATCCTAGATCGTGTTGGAGATGTGGCCCATAGGTTGGCACTACCTCCGGAGTTATCGGGAGTACATAATGTGTTTCATGTATCGATGCTTCGGAAGTATAATCCGGATCCATCTCATATTGTTGAATATGAACCCTTGAAGATTCGGGAAGACATGAGTTATGTGGAGAAACCGATTCGAATTTTGGATAGAAAAGATAAGGTGTTGAGATCAAAAACGATCCCTCTAGTTAAAGTTCTCTGGCAATACCATACGACAGAAGAAGTTACATGGGAGCTAGAGAGCTTAATGAGAGAGAAGTATCCGGAATTGTTTAAGACACAACCTTAATTGAATTTGGAGGACCAAATTCTCTAAGGTGGGGAGAGTGTGAAATCCCCAATTTTCTGTAATTTTTCTATACTTGTACAGTCTTCCAACTTGGATTAATGGAATAAATATGAATTTTCTGATATATATATATATATATGGTGTATGGGACATAAGAGGAATTAAGGCAATTGAATGGTCAAAGAATCAATGGTCAAAGGGGGTCAAAGGAGGTGGTCAATGGCTGAGATGATGAGAGTGCATTAATGGGCATTAAATGAAATAACATGACTCATCATCATCATCTCTTGCACCCCACGGCAGCACCCATCTCCCTCTCCCTCTCGTTGCTTCCATTTTTGTCTTAAGTGTCCAAGTTTCTCACCTTGACAAACCACCATCTCATGCCATCGATTTGTTAAGCTTCTCTAAAGAAAAACGATCCTTGTCGATAGCTTAACCTATGCCTTTAATATGAGAAAATGAATCCAAGTGAATAAGAAGATCTAGAAATCCAAAGATTTGGTGAATTGCAAAGGTAAGGGAGGTAGATAGTTTATGTTGATATTTTGATGGTTTGGGATTTTATGGAGTTGGCATAATAGGTTTATTGAGGTTTAAATTGTCATGATGTTTACAGCTTGAAGAAGTGAAAAAGGACAAGTGTAGATTGGCTACCCAGCTTGTGAATCAATCTCAATCGAGGTAAGGAATTTATGTAACGGACGTAGTGTGAAATCCCCAATTTTCTGTAATTTTCCCTTATTTGTATAGTTTTCCAACTTGAATTAAAGGAATAAATGAGAATTTTCTGATATATATATGGTGTATGGGACATGAAAGGAATTAAGGCAATTGAATGGTCAAACAATTAATGATCAAAAGGGTCAATGGATGGTCAATGGCTGAGATAAGATGAGAGGAGATTAGAATGCATTTAATGCATTAAATGAGGCTTACTGACTTACCATCATCTTGCACCCTACGGCAGCTTCCAGCCCTTCTCCCTCTCGTTGCTTCCATTTTTCCTCTAAGTGTCCAAGTTTCTCACCTTGACAAACCACCATCTCATGCCATCGATTCGTTAAACTTCTCTAACGAAAAATGATCCTTGTCGATAGCTTAACCTATACCTTTAATACAAAAGGTTGAATCCAAGTGGTTAAAGAGATCTCAAAATCGTGAAAGTTGGTGAATAACAAAGGTAAGAGAAGAAATGGTTTTGGTTAATTTTATTGATGGTTTAAAATAGTATGGAGTTGGTAGAATAGGTTTATTGAAGTTTAAATTTGCCATGATGTTTACAGCTTGAAGAAGTGGAAAAAGGACAAGTGTTGGTGCAACCAACTTGTGGATTAATTGCTAATTGAGGTAAGGAATTTATGTAACGGACGTAGGGTGACTATGTCCGCATGTTTTAGTATGTTTTGATGTGATTTGGAAAGAAGTACAGCTGTTTTAATTGCAGGAAAAAGGGTACCATTTGGGTCCTACTCCTAGTACCAATTAGGCTAGGAGCAGCCGACTGCCTTAAGTAGCAGCCGACTGCCTAGAGACATCAAAAACGCCGTTTTTCGAAAACCGACTCAAACCAGTCGACTGCCAAGGGAGCTAGTCGACTGCTATTTTCCAGAAACCATTCTGTTTCAAACCAGTTGACTGCCAGGGGGAGCCAGTCGACTGCTATTTGTCCAGAAGCATTCTGTTTCAAAATCAGTCGACTGCCAAGGGGGCCAGTCGACTGCTAATTCTCGGGAAACATTCTATTTCAAAACCAGTCGACTGCCATTTGGGGCCAGTCGACTGCCCTATTTGTATTTTGAAAAATATAAAAATTGAATTTCAAAAAGGGAAAGAAATTCAATAAGGCAAAACATGGGGTAGCAGTCGACTGCCATATATGACCAGTCGACTGCCTATTTGAAAGAAAGGTTTTGAGAACCTGTTTTAAGAAAGGATATTCATACTTGTTTAAAACCTATATGAACAAGGTTTTGGAGACTATAAATCTCTCAAAAGAGCATGCACATTATTTGTTACTTGTATTTGACTGGGAGCTCTAGTCCAGCCCTCAGACCCGCAGTACGGCACCTGACTAGTAAAACTGTGGGCTATAGACAATGGCCATGAGTCTTTTATTTGATTCGGCTTTGGGGAGGATCCCTGGCTCATACGTGGGTACGCCATTTATTTGATATCTCTCAGGATTATCCCTAACGGGATATATTTGCGGTATCCTTATGAGATTTATCTATTGGATTATCCCTTACGGGATATATTTGCTGTATCCATTATCTCTCTGGATTATCCTTAAAGGATATATTTGCTGTATCCACGATGAGAATTACTTGGTGCATGAATCTATTGGATATAAATTGTCTCTCATCTATTTGAAAATATTTGTATTTGCCTACTTGATTTCACGCGATTAGAGATCCGTGGAAATACTTGAAAGCATGATTTACTTGTTTTTGATATATTTGAAAGAAATATAAGCACTATGCTTTATAATGATTTTACATGACATTATAAAGCCAAGCAGGAAAACTGCATATAGTGATGTAGTACGCTCTTTTACATGAGTTTCTTACTGAGCGTAAACTCACTCCTTTACAACTATTTTTCATACAGATTACTTGAAGTAATTCCGCTCCGGATAGAGGAGCTCATTTCGGGATTTTTGAGATACCTTCGAGGCACGCTTCCTACTTATCCTTTGAAGGTATATTTAGTCGGCCGTTACTTCGGCTAATGTACAGTACAATGCTACAGTTTTGTATATGTTGGGGATTAGGGTGTATGAATATTTGAGATCCTGATGTATATGGCACATGTTTATAAATGAAAAATTTTATGCATGTGAAAATGACTATTATACTCTGATAGAAATGCCTAAAGCATAAGAGTAAGGGAGATTGACATCGGATAAACTAGTCGATTTATTTGTTATTTGAGATAAAGTTAGTTGTTATTTGGTTAGTGACGAGGATGTCACACGTAGGGTGGCTATGTCCGCATGTTTTAAATTATCTTAACTGTTTTGGAGAGAAACAACAGTTGCTTTAAGTGCAGGAAAAAGGGACATTTTGGGTCCTACTCCTAGTACCAATTTGGCTAGGAGCAGCCGACTGCCTTAAGTAACAGCCGACTGCCTAGAGACAACCAAAACGTCATTTTTTCCAAAACTGGTTCAAACCAGTCGACTGCTATGTAAGCCAGTCGACTGCTATTTACCCAGAACCATTCTGTTTCAAACCAGTCGACTGCCAAGGGGGCCAATCGACTGCTATTTATCCAGAAACATTCTGTTTCAAAACCAGCCGACTGCCAAGGGGGCCAGTCGACTGCTATTTCTCGGGAAACATTCTGTTTCAAAACCGGTCGACTGCTATTTGGGACCAGTCGACTGCCCTATTTGTATTTTGAAAAATAAAATAATTGAATTTCAAAAAGGGAAAGAAATTCAATAAGGCAAAACGTGGTGTAGCAATCGACTGCCATATATGACCAGTCGACTGCCTATTTGAAAGAAAGGTTTTGAAAACCTATTTCAAGAAAAGATATTTGTATTTGTTTAAAACCTATATAAATGAGGTTTTGGAGACTGAATATCTTGAAAGAGCATGCACATTATTTGTTATTTGTACTTGACTGAGGAGCTCTAGTCCAGCCCTTAGACCCGCAGTACGGTACCTGACTAGTGAAACTGTGGGCTATAGACAATGGCCATGAGTCTCTTATTTGATTCGGCTTTGGGGAGGATCCCTGGCCCATACGTGGGTACGCCATTTATTTGATATTGATTGGATTATCCTTTACGGGATATATTTGCTGTATCCATCGTCTCTCTGGATTATCCTTAAGGGATATATTTGCTGTATCCATGATGAGAATTATTTGGTGCATGAATCTGTTGGATATAAATTGTCTCCCATCTATTTGGAAGTATTTATATTTGCCTATTTGATTTCACGTGATTTGAGATCCGTGGAAATATTTGAAAGCATGATTTACTTGTATTTGATATTTGCGAAAGAAATATACGACATATGCTTTATAATGATTTTACATGACATTATAGAGCCAAGCAGGAAAACTGCATATAGTGATATAGTACGCTCTTTTACATAAGTTTCTTACTGAGCGTAAACTCACTCCTTTACAAATATTTTTCATATAGATTACTTGAAGTAATTCCGCTCCGGATAGAGGAGCATCTTTTGGGATTTTGAGATACCTTCGAGACATGCTTCCTACTTATCCCTTGAAGGTATATTTATTTGGCCGTTACTTCGGCTAATGTACAGTACGATACTACAGTTTTATATATGTGGGGGGAATTAGGTTGTCTGAATATTTGAGATCCTGATGTACATGGCACATGTTTATAAATGAAAAATTTTATGCATGTGAAAATGGATATTATACTCTAATAAAAATGCCTAAAGCATAAGAGTAAGAAAGATTGACATTGAATAAACTAATCGATTTATTTGTTAATTGAAGTAAAAGTTAGTTGCTATTTGGTTAGTGAGGAGGACGTCACATTTGTTTAGTTTGTTATAGTTATTTACTAATTTACCTAGTTTGAGTAATGTGATTTTCATAGTTACCTGTTCATAGAATATAATATGTTGATTGTGATTGTAACTTTTAATGAAAATATACTACTAAAAAAAATGACTCCTGCAATGATAAATAATTTTGATACTGTTTTGTCAATAAGTATATTTTTTAAAATTTTAGGAATTAAAAATATAGTTTTTTTTTCTTTTTTTGCTATAGACATCTTGAGTCCTTCATGTCTATATGATGTGAGTTGTAGCCGGATTACTGCTTAAGTGATTTATGAATTACTTCATAATGTTTCTTTTAAAAATGTTGCATCTTTAAACTTTTTTCTTAATTGATAATTGTGATGCACATATTAATTTATACAAATTTATCTAAGTTGATGTTGTTCATTAGCTAATAGAAGTTGCAACCTTTTCTATATGTTTATGTTTTGATAATTAAGATGTAAGGTGGTGTAGAAAAATGCTAAAAGAATGTAAAAATTGCTTAAAATTAGATACGACTTGTTACTTGTTAGAAATCATCTTGTCATAGATAAAAGTTGTAAGGAAAGCGTATAATAATATTATGAATGGAATATATATTGTATAATTTATTGGTATACGTATATGGTGGGTAGATAATATGGATAAGTAAATCAGGTTTGAGTACCAAGCTATTCTATTAGAAATGATACTTAAATTCAGTTTTTTCTGTAAACTTTGTTTTTTTATTCTGATTTTTCATGAAAGGTGGCTGTAGTAGTCTTCTTAATGTGTACAAACCATTAATGAGTTATAAAATATGACAAAAAATTTTAACAAACCTGATGTATTGGCTGTGTTGCTCTACTTGTTCTTCGAGATATATTTCAAAGAGGAAGAAAATGTTGATCGATGCCTTATATCTGTAATTTAAGTTTTTTATGTTAGTTATTTACATCATTAGGAAATTGCAATTGTTAAATTGTAGTTTAAGAAGATGAATAAACATTGAGTTTTGCATAGATATCTACTGTCATTTTTTTTTTGTGATGCTGTGATATTTGTTGAATGAACAAAACTTGTGCTCTGCGTTGATACCTATCGTGATCTTTTCTGTTTTACTATGTTCTTTGTTGAAAATAGAATTGAGAGTTGTAAATTTTGAAATTGATAAATGATTTAAGTTAAAAATGGTTTAAGTATATTTATAAATGGAAATAAATATATTTTGTATTAACAGTGATTATAATTTCGAAGTTCCTAAAAACCTCTAATTTAGATCCTGAATATATTACCCCATAAATAATTGGATTTGTGTATAATATAAATATATATATAGATATAATTTAGTAAGATTGTTAATTAGCAGTCCAATTACTGCCAATCTATTTCCAATTTCTTACCTTAACTTTGACTATTATAATTTTGCAATTTTCAATTGGCAATCTAATTATTGTCAATCTATTTCTAACTTCCTAGCTTTACAATAATTTTGCTACTAATGGAGGTGGATATTTTATAACAATAAATTAAGTCAATTGCAGGAAAATACGACTTAAGATATACTTGGTAAGTGTTGCATAGTTTATGTCTAATTTTGCCACTAATGGATTGGTATATAATATTTATATAAATAAATGTAGTAAAATTTGTAATACTTAATACAAATTTTCAAGCAATTTTAATTGGTAGTCTAATTATTGTCTATTTATTTTTAATTTCCTACCTTTACTATAATTTTGTAGCTAATGGAGGTGCAAAGTATAATAACAATAAATTGAGTCAACTGCAGGATATAGTTTTAGATATATTTGGTAATTGTTGCATAGTTTATGTGCCAAAAAAGTAGACTATCCATATAGAAGTTCATATGAGAAAATTTTGATACATAAGCATGTACCTTGTAATATAACATATATATATATGATTTATGTAAACAAGTTACAAGTTATGCACAAAAGAAATATTATAATCTAGTGATTAATTAAAAGCTAATAGATGTTACCAATGAGACCTCGGTTTAGTAGTACGGTTTTGAAACTTTGAAAATTTATGTTCGAATTTCCTCAAATGCGAGCTTGAATTTAGTTTATGTAGTTATCTAATTTGTTATAACTTTCTAATGAAAATGCCTGTCTCCTTGTGCAGCTTCTTTGAAGATTAATGCACATGGACAGGGTGGCCCTTCCCTTAAAAAAAAAAACACTTTCAAATACTTAAAAACCTCAAATTAAAAGAAATTAAAATTACATTGATATCTATTTATTTATTTTATCCATCAATCATCTACAAACACTTAAAATCAATTGATTTTTCAGAAATATTAAGTTAAAATCACATAAATTAAAAGAAAAAGCTTTCTAAACGCTTATATTCAATTGTTATGTCACCAATATCAGGATTGAGTAAATTTCAGCAATTCAGTGGAAGGGATGATGGATCAAGGCAGTGAAGGTGATGAAGATGGCAAGAAGGGTCGGGAAAACAGTGCAGGGACAATGGTGAGGAATGCAGGAACGAGGCAGTGAAGGTACCGAAGATGCAGGAAAACAGGGAGGAAAGCAGGCAACTTGAAGATAGCAAGGTAATGGAACGCTTGAGGGAGGACCTGGCAGAACAAAAAAATAAAATGAAAGAAACGTACCAAGTTCATCTTTGATTTCTTGGTTGTGATATTCCATGATAAATGAGGTTATGTATATAATAACTGATTAGATTTTGTTTTCGTTGATGAGTATATATAGAAGAAGAATAGAAGATAAATGAACAGTTGAGTTTGAAGATTATATATTGAACACTTTATATCGATGGATTTAACCACTAAAAGTAAATGGTCATCTTTGTATACAGAAAATTGTCACTCCTTAGCATATTAGATAAACAGATTCTGACTATGCTGGTTATCAAGATGACCTGATATCCTCTTAGTTTGTTGAATGTTTTGGGGTTGCTTTTCAGGCTAATTGGCTTAAGAATTTTCTTTGGAGACTCGCATTGTTTTGACTTGTATTGGTTTTTTTATTATAAGAGGTACAAGGAGAGAAAAATTAAATCTTGAACCTAATTCTTATTAAAAAAAAGAGTAACAACCACCGAGTTAAGCTTTAATTGTTTCAGGACTTGTATTGTAAAATTCATTTTTGGGTCATTTAAGATTTATTGTGATAACAAATCTAATGCGATGCTAAATAAAAACAAAAGTACTAGTAACCCTATGCACATAGAGAATAAATATCTTACAATCACGATATCTATGCTATTACTATCGAGCATATAGGAAAATGATAGCATGATCGTTGACCCTCTAACAAAAGGGAACCTTTAGGGGATTGAATGTGGTATCCCTTGCAATTGCAAATGGACCAAAATAAGCTTACAAATTGGCTATAAAAACCAAAAGCTTCTTTTGAATGAAAATCCTTAATAATCAGGTATTGTTTGATCCATCTGATGAGGCAAAATAGACTTGATTCCCTTTATCTGATCTTAATGGTTGACCTAGGACAAAATGTAGCAAACTATATCTCTACAAATACATGGGAAAGCAACAAACGATGACAAAATTTTCATTATTTTTTCTCATCAAATTTATAAATCAAACTGTTCGAGAAACGAAATTGAGAAAACACACGGTATGCTGCTTTGGCTGTAAAGCATGCTTACTGCAGCAAGTATTTCTCAACAACTGTTCTGCCAAACTTCTCCTGTATGTCTTTTGGAGTTTCAACCTGAAAATATGTAAAAACGGCGGCAGTTATTGAGATATTTAGGGTGCAAAAGAGAAAAAAAAATCCAATTATATTGGTGATTAGGCTACTTACTGCATTGAGGGCTTTAAAAACAGCTTTGACGGTGTTGTGAGGATTCCTTGAGCCAACAACCTGAGAAGAGAGTTGTTAACAACAAAAAAACCCAATTCTAAAAGCCCTTGTAGGGAAACCTATTCAGATGGTACTTTGTTACCTTTGATTTGATATTCTTGAAGCCAGCTAAATTCAAAATGATTTCGACAGTTTTTCCGGCTCTCATTCCTGTTGTAGTTGGTGCAGGCCAGAGATACACCTATCCAAGCATACAAGTTCAAAGTAAGTGAATGCATAGAAACTTGAGCAGCAACAAAAGTGACAACCAAGAGAGATAAAAAGCAAAGACAAAAGATGGTTATGCACCTTAGTCTTCTTGTATGCTGTTTGAATTGCATGGGCAATCGTATGCTCCTCATGTCGTTCAATATAGTGGAGATTCTGAAAGCATTTCTCATATGCCTGTTGGTAGGTTAAGCAAGTCAGTAAATGTCAAATAAATACATCGAGCTTGTGAATTGTGATCTAAACAATGATTAATGATATGTGATAAAATGCTCATGAGGAACACTATTGATGATATTATACACCTCTTAAATTGAATTGATTTCATTACTCCAGCCTAGACATCATAGAATCATACTAAGGAATTAGCATATAAAAAACAAGCATAATAAAAGACAAAGAACCTCGGCATTAGCAATACTAGGCCCCAAAAGAAGGAATTAAACAAGAGCAAGTGAATCAGAACATGATTTATTTAAAATTTAGGCATAATTCAAAATAAAACGCAGGGCATTTCAAACCCGGCTAAAGCAAAACTTTTATACAATACAAGTTCCAGAGGCAAAAAATCAACTTATCAAATAAAGCTGGTCAAGTTTGCTGTATATAAACTCTAGAACATGGACATGATACAAGATATATACAGATAGGCCAAACTCAAAAAATCCAATGGTTTCCTTTTTTTTTTAATATTTTCTTTTATGTCGGTGTGTAAGTGTGTCTGTGTTTGGGAGGAGGGGGGTTAGGGGGCATTTCATATAAATTGTTATTTTCACTTCAGGACTAACATCTGTCAAATTTTACCTTTATTCCCACTTGCATCTGCAACTCATAAATGAGGATCGTATCCTAAAGATGCCCATGGCATGTTGAATACTATGCCCAGAAGTGTCGAAAGTAAAACTGCATACTATCCATAAAAAAAATGGCAACCCAGTGCAAAAGACTTCCACATTGTAGGATCTAAGAAGGGTTATTGTACACAGCCATTAAGAGAGAAACTGTTTCCACTTGAATCTGTGACCTTCAAGTCATAAAAGAGCAACCTTTATTGTTGCACCAAAGTTTCCCTCTATGCCATAATTTACAATAATAAAAAGGAACTACGCTAGCATATGGTTAAGAATGTAAGACATGTCTGTCTGAATAGACTGGATTTACCAGGCACCTAATAGAAGTTAAATAACTGATTCACCTATCAATCACCCAGTGCAATATTAATCAACAATATGTAAATAAAAGCAACAATAAGCTACCTTCTGAAGTGCAATAGGGATTGCTGGGCCTTTGGCTTTTGCATAGCCAACCACGCCATGATAGTTTCCACAAGCTAACAGAGCAGTGTACTTGACTACTTGCCCTCCCTGGACAATATTAAATTCAAAAGAATTATATAGAAATCATTCTAATGACAAACCAAACTTAGATGGCATGGGATTACCTTTGTTACTTTACAAGTTCGATTTACATCTATTAGCTTCACATCAAAACCCTGCCATTATTCAGGAAAAACCAAGTTAATTATGTATAACATGGTGAAAAACAAAAAAACTTGCTACAGATGCAACAGCATCAGCATGCATGTATAGCTCAAGGAGAAATGACAGTGGAAATCAGAATTACAAGAGGATTATAAGTGTACATCATGCATACAGAGATGGAGCCAGTGAACAGAAGTAGAACTTCAAAGGCAGTTGATTTATAAATTATTGCCCACTTGAAAAGACAATGCCAATAATTATTATAAAAAAAAAATTCATGCACAGACCTTGTTGTTCTACAAATAGAGAAGATCTGACGCAAGATCTTAAACAGAACTGACAAAAGGAAGAACTTCAACTAACTAGCAATCTAATCCATCCTGAGCAGTTGCCTATGACAAGACATGTTGGAGTTATGCATTAGAAACTCCACATGAATGAATTAAATAAGGGAATTGTTAATAAGTGCCTACAGGCACTTTTTGAGGCGATATTTTTAGAAAAGAATACCTCAAAAAACATCTTATGATGAATAGCATGGGAATTAATTGAAGCAGTAATGAAGACTGTGCACTCATTCTCTGCTGCAAAGGGAAAAGTATAGGACTTACAAATGCAATTGCATGAATTTGTCTTGAGGCCATTTTATGCAAGATGATTAAACATGACTGTTTCCAATTCTCTCCTCTGATGAGAGGAAACAATTTTGATTAGACCACATAACTCACTAATGACCCTTCGAAATTGAGTCACCACAAATTCAAATGAAAGAAAGATATATTCCTACAGAAATTATTACTATCAAGAAAACAACAATGGCTGAAAGGATATCTAGCTTTCACTCGTCAGAGATTCCTTAATACACTAATAGTAATGATAGACATAACAATTATCCAAATCAACCTATGACAAAAATATCCATCTTACATGATGAATTTAAGCACTTAAATCTGAGACAGCAATAGAAATTTTAAAATTCAGTGTGAAGCTTCTAGGGATTGATAGTCAAAAGCACATATCACAGTGGTGAATCAAGATTCAAGTTGAAAACTTTTTATTTGACAGCCAATGACACTTAGCTTTTCAATCTTGAAAGGTAAGAACTGTAAGCTGCAGATCCTTGATTTATCACATCCATCATGTGCAGTATATCATATGACATTCAGGTTAATTAATCATATAGCTTAGT
This sequence comes from Heritiera fomes, assembly GCA_032173925.1. NCBI lineage: Eukaryota > Viridiplantae > Streptophyta > Magnoliopsida > Malvales > Malvaceae > Heritiera > Heritiera fomes. The sequence goes on along the minus strand of JAPDPM010000001.1, from coordinate 16,091,677 downwards.
ACACACTGCATGTATCCTCAGCCTCCATGTTCTCACTATATCCAGAATCAGAGTATAAGTTTCATGTCATGAAAAATATAATTGTTGCTAACCCAACCCTAAAGAAAGACCAAAAATATAAACGCCATTTTACTGGATTCTGCCAAAGAAACTGACTTCTAATTCAAAATTCAAATGAATCTCTGATGAAATTTCCCAAAAGGTAAATTTATGCAATCAAATGATATATTACCCATGAACTTGATCCTAATTCCAAATGAAAATTACTATCACAGATTTTTTTTTTTGGGGGGGTGGCACCTCAAAGCATGGAATGGGCAACATCATTTTGCACTATTAACTTCTAAACAAAATTCCTCATGTACCACAGCCGAAGTTCAATTATAGTTATTGACAAGGCAGCTTAACATGTGGCTCAAATACAAAACAAGCACATTATGATCTTCAAAATTCACACTTCAAAGGAATGGATAACTTCACCACACAGCCATCAGGGAATACTAAACAAGTATGCTGGCACCTCTATTGCACATTCCACTTTAATACAGACATCTCATGTTTCACACATGACAGCAATGACATTTTTTCTACTCAACTCCTGAATAAAAAAATGAATACATGCACTCATATAAACCAGAAATTATGAAGAAGAATAACCTTCAGCTACAGAAATTTTTTAGAATTCTTTCAGTACTATAACCCATGTCAATCTTGCAAGGAAATGAAAACAAGGAGTGAAAGAGAAGAAAAACTAAAACAAGCAGAGCATGCCCACTAAAGGCATGTATAGAAATAAAATATTTTTAAGAAAATGAAGAATAACATTAGCTTAGCTACTTTCGCTCAAGTCACAGATTACTATTTCAAAAATAACTAAACTGTTTTGAAGCAATATAAATAGAGGATCTTGTTTGCACTTACCTTTCTGTAAAGAGGTCTTCTTTTCTTCTCTGTCAAATCATTTCTTTCCTCTGCAAGATCTCTGATCTCTTCCTCTAGAAGCTTTCCCTTCTTCCCGAAGGTATGATCCAACTCTGCGAGCTTCTCTTCAAGTTTCTTATCAATAGCATTGAGCTTCTCCAATAGTATATCGTCCTTCTCTTTCATGTCATCAAATTCTTCATCATCTTCATCACCATCATCTCCACGTATCATTTGCTTCTGTTTCTCAAATGCAGGATCTTCCACAAGATCAGCAGAAGATTCAACTTCTTCACGGTGAATAACTCCATAATTGGCAGGATTGTTGGGATCATAGGCTTCCTTCCACTCAACCAGCCTCATTGCCCTATTCAACTTTTGTTGAAGAATAAATTTCTCCTTGCCTTCAGCAACCTTAAGCCGATTCATTAAATCACCAATGACCCTATATTCAGGGCGAAGTTTAAAATGCTTTTCCTCGAACTTGTCAATTTTATTCATCCACTTAAAAGCATCGTCGAGTGTCTCTGTTAAGTGTGAGAAAGCAACATGTTATAAATAGACCAATTAATAAGATTTCAAAATATCACATCTAAAGATGTTACTAAATACTTAAACGAAATTTTAATGTATTCGATTGTTATTATAGTCATTATCAATAGGTAACATAAGTATCTTTATTTCAGAATTTATAAGATCCATTCAGTTTATGTATTTCATGAAAGTTACAAACACAAATGAGTTCACTTGAAAGTTGTCAAAGAATCATTGATTCAATCGTAGCAAAGGGTACATTGATCAATTTGTCTTATTGTTGAACATATTTGACAAATAAGAAAAAGGATTGGCTTTGACCGTAGTCTAAACCTCCTTTATTCCCAACGGAAAAAAAAAGTTCAAACTCTTTATCCATGTAACATAATAACAATCCCAACTCTAACACTCAACCATACAAGCCTAAAGCCATTAGATTAACTTTTCTTAGTGTGTGCGCACGTGTTTGTTACATGCATTCTACGCTCTATGCACAGATATAGATATAATGTTACATTCTAATGTATATTATTAGTAAATATACTGAAGCAAAGCAACAACAAAATAAGATTTCTTTGTTTACCGGCCTCAGCGAAGTTCTTTAGCAACTCCTCATGCCTCTTATGCTTCTTCTCTAATTCCTCTGCCCTCTTCTCCTTTGCCTCAGTAGTCTCATCTTCATCTTCATCGCTATCAGAATCCGTGGGCTCCTCATAAAGGTCTAAATCCGGAGTATCCTTCAACTTCTCCTTCTCAAGCTTCTCTATCAATGGCATTACACCCATGTAATCTTCTTCATCCTCTTCATCAATATCCTTTGTATCCAAACCTTTTCTCTTCCGATCATCTCTTTCTCTCTGCTTCTCGCGCTCTAATTCAGCAAGAAGATCCTCAATCGCTCTGTCTGACAAGGCTGTGGAGAAATGACATTTTTCTGAAGAAAATGAGGATTTTGGAGTTTGGCCGGTGGGAAAATGAGAAAAGGTTGAGACTTTTCGGAACAATGACAAATGGGGTTTGATGGCATTCGGGATGTGAGGAGTATGTGAGATATGGGTATTTGGCGAAATGAGCAAACCGGATGTTTGCCCGGCGAGAATACGTGGGGAAGTTGAGATTTTCCGGCAAAATGAAGGCAGCGCTTTGGGTGGGTTTTGAAGGGTTTGGCTGAGGAGCCTTGACCATAAAGATGCTCGTGATTTAGTTGACATTTGTTGCTATTGGCTTATCATCTGAGAAACGAAGAACATAAGTAGAAAGTGATGAATCAAATTTTCTGAAAAGATGTTTAGGGTTTTAAACTAACAGACAGAATATAATAAAATCTACAGAGAGGTCGACCGTTTGAGAAAAATATGAATTAGGGCTTGGGATTTTAGATTTGGGGCATTAAATTTGGATTATTGGGTTTGGGTTTCAATTTGGATAATTGCGTTGGATAACAAATTAATTCTTGTTAGGGTATTGAATTGGGGTTTAGGCTGCCTAATAGATTATATATTATTTTATTATTTTTTAAATTAATTATTTAAAAAATTATTAAAAGTGTAAAGAATCTTTTAAATATATTAATAATTTAAAAATAATTTATGTCAACTTAAAATAATTTTTTGTATTTTATAATATGATTTAAAATAAATTATATATTTTAATTATATAAAATAGATATATTTTTTTTGAAAAAGATATACAATATATATATATATATATATATGTGATTCAAATAAAATTATAATTGATTATAGTTAATGTATTGTTTTTAACTTCAAACAAATGTATAATCTCTTATCATATGATTTAGAATAAAGGACATAAAATAGATCATTAATATGCATATCTTTATTAATGTTACATTGTAATAATATCTTACCATGTGATTTATATAGAATAAACTATATAATCTCTTGGTATAAAATCTTATCATGTGTTTTAGAATAAAGTACAAAATAATTTGTATTTTTTTGTGTAAGTACATATATCATTAATATGTAAATCTTTATTAATGTTACGTTGTAATAATCTCTTATCATGTGATTTATATAGAATAAACTATATATTTTTTGGGTATAAAACCTTATTATGTGTTTTACAATAAAGTACATAATAATTTGTATTTTTTTGGTGTAAGTACAAGTATTCTCATCCATTTTATGGTATGAGATTAATTATATTAGGGCCAGAGTGATAAATGGTAAAGTCCTCCAAACATATCAATAATTTGTATGTTGTCGTGTGAGATCCACATTCTCCATTACTGTTAATCCACTATGCATAAAGTTGGGAATATTAGATGTCCTATACCTATTCAAGTGTTATTTACTTTGTAGGTATGAAGGTGAAACGGATGGTGGGCCCCACTAGATTTCATGTGTTCGGATGAAGGTGAAACTTAGTAGATTGAAATTTTATAACTAAATAATGTGACAGTAAGAATCTACACTTCAAACTCAATTATTTATGCATGTTTCAAAAAGTTTGAACAATTTAGAAAATGACGATTAAGTCCATAGGCCATTGAAATTTTCGTAAATAACGGTCAAATCGGGTTGATTTATGTCATGTGGACTAATAGACTCAAATACGTGTAAAAGTACACAATTCAACAATTAAGGACATTTTGGTAATTTCACCTATTTGACAAGTCAAATCTCAACAAAAGCTTAACCAATGATTAGAATATGTTAAATAGATATATTTTATGATTGAATGAAATATTTTGAAGGTTAGACCGATTGTTTAAACCGATGTCAAATAGTGAAGGGCAAAATTGAAAGTTTTCGTAAGAATAAGGGCATTTTGATCATTTGCACCATAAGATATTATTATTTTAGAAATTTCCAGCCATCTTTTTCCTCATTTTCGACAGCCACCATTTCTTCTTCAAACTTCCATAGCCAAGCTTAGTGAAGAGAGAGAAAACCATTAAAACCCCACTTAAATCACATTGAAATCAAAATTGTCTTCACCAAACTTGCTCTCCTTGCTTCCTTCTACAACTTGACACCAAAATCAAGTGCTAAAGTGGCCAAATTCAAGGTGTAAGGACTCCAACAAGGTTCGGCCAAGGTAAGGTAGTGATAGAAAGCTTATGTTCATGGTTTTATGATTCATTGTCATGTGTTTCATGTGTTTAAGCATGTATTTGAGCTTGAATTGAATTAAAACCATGTAATTCTCTCTCCTAGGGTTTTGGCTAAGCATGGGTTGTATGAATATGATGTTGCTGGATGTGGAAATGATGTAGAATCAGTGTAGAATAAGTGTAGAACATGAATTTCGGCTTAAATTGAAGAAATTAGTTGTGTAGGAGAGAGAATGGGACTCGGCCAAGTGAAGGAGAGATGGAAAGAGGGCTTAATTCAATGTGTTTTGGATCCTAGAATAATGTATAAATTCATAAAGACTACTGGTGCAATCAGAACTGAAAACTGAGGTGTTTTGACGGTAGTTGCAATTTTAGTACCGATATAAAGTAGCTGGATTTAGGGCTGCAATAGGCAATGTACTAGGTCTCAATGAGGTAAATATTCTTTGTAGCTGAAGTGTGATGAATTGATTGTGTTTGTGTGGTGAATTGCAACTCAAAAGTCAAAAAACAATACCAGTGCTATTGGACAACACTGCAAGAACCTAAGTGGTAAGGAATAGAAGTAAGAGGTGAACGGATACTGTGTTGCATTGATTTGATAAAATCTGCCCTTTTATGAGATTAAAATTGATGGCTTGATTGAAATTATGAAACTGGAATTGTGGTTATAAACTGCAGTTTCATGCAAGGACATTAAGGTAGGTAGTATTGCCATGCTATCGAACTTTCCTAAAACGACTCTAAATCTCTAGAATCATCGCTTGGAATTATTTTGAAAATGAAATGGAAATGTGATTTGGGTTAAGGATTTTCTTAAGGTTTTGTGTGCATATAGAATTTGTAACTCAATTTTCTAAGGGATTTTTAATAAATTCTACGTTTTGTAAGATACCCTTATGTTTTTGTGTTACTGTTATACATAAATAAAAATTTGAACATTGGTTATGGAAATGAGAATATTTAGTGAATTGTTATACTTCAACTATAATGATTTTTTGATTTTAATACTTTATGGACTACTTGAATATATGATTTATTGAATTGAACTCTATAGACGATTCAGAACTGGTTTATGAACTGGTTTTGACTATTGGCCTCATAACTATCTGTGGGTACATGCTCTTCTGGTCTGTTCCATTGCTGTTAGACCCTAGCCTGGTCTTCAATGCCCACAGACGTCACCTGGGCAGTATACACTGCGAATCTTTGACTATGGCCATATGTCTACTCATATTGCATGAGTCTATTGGGTGAAGCCTAATCTCCACTATACGATTTTACTGGGGTGGTAAATCTCTGGACAATCTAGGCACTCCCATACTTCATTTACTACTATTTTCAATATGCCGTAAAACATGTTTTATGATCACCATACCATTTACTGAAAGTTGTTATTTTGCTATTTGCAGAGTGTTTTGGAACTAATTATTTGAATGATTTATGAATTGTCTAATGGAAATTATTTCTGAATATCTACTAAACATGTAATTTAATAAGCCTTGATGAATTCCCTATAGTTGGAATTGGAAATCGCGACAAGTGAGGTGTTTTAAAGTATCCTTCCATACTTAACATGGTTATTTAATCTACTATAGTATCCTTTTCAATACAGTACCAAAGTATGTGTGATTATTGGTTTTTGTATGAAAAAGCATTTTTTTAAAGATACTTGCATATAGTTATCCGTAGTATCAGCTCTTTTACATATATTTCTTACTAGGCATAAGTTCACCCTCTTATTCTTCTTCCAGATTATCTGCAATAGTTCTCTGCCTGGTTATGGAGGACTTTCTGTTTTGGGTATTCCTAAGGCGGTTTCCATTTTCCATTGAAGTATAGGACTTTCTCTTATGTATTTGGACTATGTATGTACAGTACTACTTTATGTAAAATCATAACCGGGGATGTTAATTGAATTTGGAATACTGGATGTAAATTTGAAGTTGTTGTATATGTTTATATATATATTAAAAAAGAAAATGGATTATTTCAAGTGTGAGTGAAGATATTGCAGACAGCCCAATCGAATATAAAAAAAAATATGAAGAATAAATACTTTTTCAGGTATAATTTGGTACATGACATATCATTATTTTAAAATAATCTCTTATCACGCGATTTAAAATAAAGTACATAAATAGATCATTGATATGCATATTTTATCATGTCATTTAGATTAGCTTGATTAATGTCCATATTTATAATCTCTTGTAATTGAACAATATACAAATACAAATTTATATATATGTTAAAATTTATACATTATAATAAAAGTATCATCTACTACTAAAAAAAATCATATATCTGAGTGTGTTTATATCTCTAGTTTTTTTGTTATTAGGACGTTCTTCACCCTAAACCGAGTAGTTAAAGATGAGTTGTGACTTTTTGTAAGGCTTAAGTTCAAATCCAAACAACTCCATCTCTATCTCCAGTTATTTAATATTTCCATAATAGCAAAAAAAAAATATTTCATAATGATTTTTCTTCTCTCTAAAATGCAGTAGGAATTATTGAAATTCAAAAGAATTTTATAGAAATCAATCTTAATAACAACCCAAATTTCGGTGGAATGAGATAAACTTGGTTACCATGCAAAGTTCGATTTACATCTGTCAACTTCACATCAAAACCCAACATTCTTATTCAATAGAACCTCAGTTAATGGCATATAACACCAAACTCAGCATGCAAATAAAGCTTAACAGTAGAAATGAGGATGTATAAAAATCTGTGAGAAATAACAAAGCAAGCAATCCATAACAATGCATAACAATACATGCCTGATCACTATAATGATGAAATCTCATGAAATCCTACAATTTCAGACATTTAGACATGGTTGAGGTGATTGGGATCATTAGATGCATCCTTCCATGGGCTAACCTGACCATGGTAAAAGAATGACTAGCAACTTGGATGAATAGAAGTTGATTGAGTAATATCTCCACGTTGGATTTGGAATTTTAATGTTTTAATTGTACACATGCTAAACGGCCGGATTAAATTGGAATCAGCTTGAAAACAGATAGGTCTAATCCAGTCCAGTTTCAATCCAATCCAGTCCAAGATCTGATTGGATTGGATCTTGAAAATGGAGATCGAAACCGGTAAAATGGGTTCGATATAATCTGAAATCATTTGTTTCGAGATCAATTTTGGATCAGTCTAATGTAATAGTTATACAGTGGTTGCACCAAAATTGTTCCCCTAGTTTGCTGACATCGGCAGATGCGTTGGGCAACAGCTAAAATGTTGTTACCCTTTTTTATAAATTTTTTCTTTTTGTCTTTTTGTTTTATTTTCCTTATTTCTCCTATAAGTATCACCTCCACTTCATTATTTTCACATTTTCTCTCAGATTTTCTCCAATTCTTTCATTCTCTCATTCTAATATTATTCTTTCACTTAAACTCGCTCTACAAATTCACATTTCATTTACATTATTTTCTTAATTACTTAAATTCTCTTCAATTCTCTAATATTCTCTCAAATTCTCTTCAATTTTTCCTATTTTCTTAAAACGTTACTATATGTATATTCCTCAATTTCTTTCAAAAATTCAATATTTACATTCAATTTTCTATTTAAAAAATAAAAAATGTATTTTTTTTGGCCATTCATGTTCTAGCTTCTACTTGCATCCCCGAATTAAGAAACGCGTCTTTCAATGAGTATGAGCTCGAAATTCATATGGAGGAATAGCTTCTGATTTTGTCGACCCATAGTAGTTAAATACAATTAGACTAAGTACAGTAAAGACTGAATACATAGAATATAAATTCAATTCAAACAAAAACGAGGATCAATGCATAATGACACTAGATGGAGAGGCGACCCCAAGTGAGATTATTTTCGATTTTTAGCACTGATCATATCGATGGTAGAGAGATTATCGGTGATATGACCCATAGAAATTAGGTTAATTAAGCAAGTAAAGAAGCATTATAAATGTGTTATGTGATAAAAATTCCTATATAATTGAAAGGTAAGTTTTTAAGACAATTGTTAGATCAATATTATTTTTTTGTAGTGAATTTTTGTCAACTAAGAGATTACATATAAAAAAGATGAGTGTAGGAAAAATACAAATATTACGACAGATGTGTGAATATACGAGCAATAATGATAGAATGAAAAATAAAGATATTGGCAAAAAGATTAAAGTAGTACCTATTAAAGATAAGATAAGCGAAAATCATTTTTATTAATTTAGACACATAAGATATAGACCTTTGAACACTCCATCTAGGAGAATAAAAGTTATAAATGATGTAAAAAGAACCAAATTTCAAGGAAAATCGAAAAATATTCTAAAGAAGTCATCTTAAAAAATATGATAACGCGAGAATTGAACGAATACATTACTTAAAAATGAGTGAAAAAAGAAAATTCTAACTTAAGATGAATTTATATATCTCATGTAACTTACCCCATTATTAGAATAAAATCTCTGGATACGGTAATGATAATGAATGGAGAAGCTCCATGAACCAAAGCGGTTTACAGAAGATTTGACCAAGAAACTTAAATTATTATCAGAGGACCGATAAGGTTTAAAAGTGGAGAACTGATACGACCACCACAAACGTAAAAATAAAAAGCATGTAATATGGAGACCAGCAATGTGCAAAATTTGGAAGCTCCTTAAGTAAATAATATACGCCAAGAAGAAATTTTGCAAAAACCATACAACAATATGCCTCTCAAGTTTGTTTATTGGCCAATTACAATAATGACGAACAGCAGTGATGCTGCAAATTACTTTTTCACATGATTGGGACCTGTTTGATAAAAGCCAACCGAGTGGGAACCATTCTCCAAAATCTACTATCAGAACAGAAACAACAAGCTAAAGAATAATGGAACAAGATCCTTACAAGGCTCTCCCCTGACTAGCACAGTTATGAGTTATGACTTCACAAAGTGATATGAAAGAAAAATAACACAGCACAACAAAGAATGAGTTAGCAGAATAATGAGTTCAGCAAGAACATTAGAACAGCCATGAAGTAAGCAGTAACTGGAATCAGACTGTTTATTATCAGCTATTATTCCACATTATACACCTCATGCCAACAATTTTCCAGTCCAGGTCTGTATAAACTGTACTGCAGTTCCTGATAACATGAACTGCCGTACCATCCATTCTTATTCTATTACAATACTAATTACAAGTGATTATTCTAGTTATCTTTGCAAGGGAAAACAATGGTGATGGAGATTTAGGAACATATACTACTTCATATTTGGTAACTCTTTAGTTGGAAGACTCTGCCTGCAATTTTGGCTAAATACTTTGAATCTCGGTGAAGAATATTTCATGCTCAATATCATGTGACTTGTGTGTCATTTCATGCTCAAGATCATACGACTTATGTGCCATTCAAACTCAAGGCATGGTCAAAACCAGCTTCAGCTTATGATCCAAAAACCAGCTCTTTCAAAGATCTTATTGGTGAGTTGTATCCATATACAACAGTGTCTCTCCATAAAGCCATTCCTGTTGATGAGGAATTAATTAGAAAAAAAAAATGTAGGGTAGGAAACACATCAAATTTGTTTTCCCTTCTCCATCTCTCTGTCTCTAATCAAGAAGAGGAAGGGCATAGGATAGTGTGATGAGTTAGATGGGTGGAAAGACAACCTATCCATGAAATTAAACCGACTGTTGCTGCCAAGAAGAATTCCCGACTGATAGTGTTGAAACTGGAATGATGAAAAAATTGAAACACTTCATGATTAAAAAAAACGCTACAGGAAATAAAAATGACATATCTACATAATAAATCATATATTCCTTACAAGTACAAGCATGCAATATTCCCATAACCATAAAAGAGTGTTCCCCAAGTAGAGCCAGTGAACCTGCAACATCAGTTGAACCATGTAAGGAGCATAGACAATTAATGCAATAGAAAATTGGCACAAACTCAACACAAGAAAGGATAACAAACAGATGTAAAAAACTGATGTGTTTGAAGTAACTTATAATTCACTCTTGTTAGCCTTTTAAATTAATATATTGTGGTTTCACTGTCATGTGCATACGGTCGGAACCATTTATACAAATAAACTCATAAATAAAATTGAAGGACTGCATTACCACATAAAATCACGAATAAATAGTGCACGTGGAATCATAAGTCCATTGCCCATCATAGCAAGCAACATTGAAAATGCTGATAGGCCTTTAATATTATCAGGATTCAGGAAATTTGTCCACTGAAAAAGAAGTACAAATGTTAGTCAGATATGAATTTGAATTAATCAATTTTGCTTGACATCTTCAGAGCCTTAGATACAGAAGTTCGAACAAGGATTACCATTTGTGAAACTGGCATCCACATAAAAAGAAGTGTTGCTGTCCATCCAGAAATAGCTCCCACAAATTTGACACCTTTCTCTGAAAGTCTGCCCATATGTGCCTGCAAATCTTGGAAAGTGCAAGTTTAAAAGATGTAATTCTAGCACCTAATTTCTATATTCGTTAATGAAAAAGGAAGGCAAGAAGTTCCCAAAGTAACAAGTTTTAAAATGCATAAAAGTAACTATAAGTCTAATTGTTCACCAATCATTCATGATAAATGACAAAAGTTTAATCAAATTGCTAAAAACAGACAATGTAACAATATCATAGAGCAGCATATCTAGATCTTACCATGGTTACAGCTGCTACAGCAAGAACAAATGCTATTGCCCCTGGCAAGATACTATTGGGTATATATGGGACAAATGTAGACCACATTATCTGTACTCAAATAGGTTAAAAAATGATGAGAGACTCGAATAAGAAAACCAAAGATAAATGGACAAAAGGAACGTACAAATAGATTTTGCTGATTGGTAAATATATCATGTTTGAGTTTGTGTGTGCATCACAACTTCTAAGTGTCTGCAGAAACAGATGACCGAGAGCTTACCTGAGGAAGCACTGAAAATCCACCAACAGTGATAAAATCTTCCCAAATTTGCCAGATTCTAGCATTGAGCATACCATAGTAATTCAAAAAATTTAAAATGAGTCCAGCACCCACAACAACAGAAGTGGCCACAAAGTGAGGGAGAGGCATAGCTTCTGCCATTGCAAGCTGAGTAATCACCACATATATTGATACCACTCCTAGTGTTTGCACCACAGCTGCCTCATTTTCCCTTTTCTTGGCAAAGTAAGAAAGTAGTGAAAGGTTTCCAAGCAAACCAGTGAACATTCCCTGCATTTACAACACCCCCTTCCTTAGGTTCCTAAAGTGACATCTTCATTTGGTTCATTGAAAAAATGCAAGAAAGAAAATACATCAAAATTTAAAATTACAAAAGCTCCATAAAATAGAGGTCAGAATCACAGTTCAGCGAGGCTTATAAAATCATCAAATAATATCAGTTCTCGTAATGAGTCCACAAAAACAAATTGCACTTTCAACCATTAGGTACTCTATAAGAAGACTGAAAACCACTAAAATTAAGCTAAGCCTTGTCACAAATAGAGGTTCCTGTACCGTTTTTCCAGCTGACTAAAAGTGGGGAAAACCATAGATAGTACTGCCTGACAAACCTAAACAACTCGGTGTCTATTTTCTATTTACCAATACACTACTCACCCCCACTTCTAAGCAGAAAATGATGTCTAATTCATTGTTTCATCAGTCTCGTGAAAGACATTGAATTCCATGGGCTAATGTGGATCTTTTCCAAAGCAAAGAGGCAAGAAGATTTGATCTCGCCCCCACTACAATTGCCAAAATCATGAAAGGCCAGAAGCCCAGTCAAATTGCTCATCTGTCCTTTAACCTTTAGATTTTGGCTTCAAGATATCAGCCAAAAGCATCAGAAAAACAATTATGAAACAGAAACATAAATATAAGTAAATCACGTGCAATCTAACTTTATATTACCAGCCATGGTACAGCAAAAAGGGCAGTCTTATTCCCTGCCAGAAGATTGCGAGCGTTGAGGATGATCTGAGGCAATTGAAGCAATAGAAATGGTATATTCGCTGCCCCGGCAAACTTTGCCGTCAATGAATCCCATTGCTCATAGCTCTTTGTACTCTTAAAATTCACTGATTCCTTTCAGTTTCCACAATGGACACAAAAAAAAAAGTATTAGCAATACGTTTTAACACAACTTATACAATTTTCTACTAAACAAATTCAGCTCTATTAAGTTAATCTTTAGACCCCAAATTCCTTCAAATTTTCCCTCAGATTTCTCAAACCTGGAATCCATTAAATTGTTAACTATCAACCACATTTAATTTCAAAAAAAAGGTCATTGATGGACTGTATGTTTCAGAGAAAAAATAAAAAAAGACTTAAAAAAATTCAAAATCTGATCTTTTTAAATTTTAGGCAGTGCAAACAAAAACCTTCTGAATAATCTGCCATTTTATCCAATATCTCTGGCTTCACATTAATGCCATATTTGGCTGCTAAAAAGTCAGTGATTAAAAAACCAGCAAGTAAATAAAAAATTGAAAAAAAAGTAAAAAAAAAAAATCAGCTAATTTGATTCTCATCCCTAAAATAAATTAAAAAGGCATTTCACATTTTGTAAGCAGGCCAACAGAGTCTTATTTTTCAATTAACTGTCAATATCTGCCACTCTTTTCAATTAAAAAAAAATGAATACTAAACAACCTTGTGAAGCGGGTGAGGAACGTCCGAGTCGAGAGCACAAACCGGCCCGACTCGTTTGGGGATGGAAAGGAGCGAGCACTGACTCAGAGCCAACAGAGTGAGCTTATTCTTACTCCCATTCAACTGGAAAGATAAGGACTTGGACGCCGATAAGCGTGAACGGAAAGGGCAGTTTCGGAAAACCAAAAAAGAATGATGATCGTGAGCTCCGGCAGCCAAAGGGAGAAACAAGGAATCAGCCATTGAAGTTTCTTTTCTTTTCTATGATTGAATTTGAGACAGTGAGGCGCAGGACAGGAGAAGAGTTTGTACAATTCTGGTGGGATGATTGGGCAGTGTAGCAATCTAGAGGTGACACGTGGAAAGATTTGTTGGATACTTTTTGAGTCTGTGGGGATGTGAGCCAGGTTAACATGTGAAGTATCTAGATAATTGCGTGTAGGTCGGAGGTGGTTCGGATCTGGTTTCAATGCTGTTTTCCTTTTTCTTTTTTAGAAATAAAATAATATTTTTTTGTCAAACCCTCAATTGAATTTCGATTAGGCTCCGTTTATTTTATTGTCAAACCCTCAATTGAATTTTGATTAGGCTATCTTTGGTTTGCGTGAATTAACTTTCAAAAAATAGTTTTTGTAAAATAATTTTTGAAAATTTAATTTTTTAAAAAAATTAATATTTTTTGTTGTTTAGTTGATATGCTAAAAAATATTTTTTATTATTTGTTGTTTTAATCTAATATAGATTAAGTTAAGTTTTAGTAGAAGCTTTTTTTTTAAAAGTGGCATAAGTTTGAAAATTATCTTTCTCTTTTGAAAATAGAAAGACAACTTTTCAAAATCTTTAAAGATTTTTTATTGACTGAATTTCATTTTTCATTAACCGAAAATGTTTTACACGTACCAAATACTGAAAAATGTGAAAAATATTTACGGAAAAATGAAATACGCGAACAAAACAGAACCTTAATCTGCAATCGAATTAAGATCGAATCCGATATGAAAAGTTCTATCAATGTTATTTTTTTTCATTTATAATATTTGAACTCAAAATCTTATTTAAAAGACACTAAACTCCTTTTACTCTAACCATCAAATATTGATAACATAAATAATATTTGAAATATATATTTAAGAATTAATATCTTATACATTGTTAATGAAATTTTTTATTCCACAACCGAGATTAGGATATTAGTATATGTCTTTTAAAAAGTTTAAGAAAATAAAAAATAAATAAAATAAAACATATGTCAGCCAATCTTATTTGTAAAGTCAAAAATTTTCACTGACTATGTATTAGATAATTATTCTATATTTAATCATTTTCAAAGAAAAATAATAATAATTAGATCAAAATTTTGATTTAATTGTAAATTTTTTAAAGAGGAAATTGTTTTACACTGATTTAATTGATTGAATTTGATTTATCCAATTCAATTGATTCAGTTTTGATTAAAAATCGATTTATTAAATTAATTTGTAAATTAAATCGATTTATGTTCAATGTATAAAATTTTCAATCGTATCGGTTGAATTAATCAACTTTTTTTAAAGAAAATCAAGATAATTACATTAATAAAAATGAATCATTTCGGGGTTTACAACAGTCCTAATAAGAACACGACATTCCTCAATCCAGAAAAAAGGATAATTACAAGTTAATCCAAAACTAACAAGAAGACGTGCAACTGTCCTCCCTGATCTTCAAACGTGCATGGCTGTGTAGCTTCTGAAACTATGGACTAGCTATGTGGACGAGGGGTCCAATGTTTGATAGGTTCGGAGCAGTCGAGTTGAGTTTTCTAATGATGGTTAAATATAATTTTTAAATATATAATATAATATAATATAATATAATATAATATAATGATAATACATCAAATGTAAATCCATATCAATTAATAATAGGTTTGATAGTGAGACTTAACCTTTAATTTTACTATATAAATTTTTAATTTTTCAAAATAACGTAATTAAATCTAAATCTATTATAGACTTTTACAATAAAATAAAAAAGTTGAAGGTTTATAGTTATAAGATCTCAATCTTTTAATTATTTTACTTAATTACATTATTTTGAAAGGTTTATAGTTTATTTATAATCAAATAAAAATTTATAAACTTATTTGCATTATCTGTTTGCATGAATGAATGATAAAATGAATGACATTTGCTCAAAAAAAAATTTAAATGCTTATACCATAGTTATTAAATCGAGATACGTATCGTGAATCGAAATTTTATTTTTAAGGATTGAGTATCGAGTATCATATCGTATCGTAAGATACGATAAATAACTTTAAAATTAATTATAAATAATATATACACATGTAAGATAAATAAAATATTAAAAATATTATACATATTAATAGGATTAAGTAAATATATGATAAAAATAAAAAAAGGATGATTTTTTTCAAACACTTAACATCTTCATTAATAGTATATATTTTTAAATAATATTTTTATATATTTTTTATTTTTAATTTTCTAACTAAAAGTTCATTTTTTTTCAATATTTCAAGATTAAATTATATAGAAAATATGTTTTTAAGTGTTTTTTAGGTTAAAAAACTATTAAAATTCCATTTTTAGTTAATTGGGTCAAATTAGATTTTTTTGGGCCTGACCCATTATTACTCTAAAGCGTATCGAAGTGAATCGTTGTATCGTACGATACGTATCGATTCGTTTGTGTATCGATAGATGCGTTACCGATTCATGATAAAATCGATTCTTTGTATAGATACGTATCAAATTTATACTGAATTGAACCGAATCGTATGATACATATTGCGTATCGTACAATTTTGATAACAGAGCTTACATCCATTTTGTAAAAAAAATTGAAGATATTAAGTCAAAAATAATATACTATATAATGCTTAAAAATAATGATGACGACAAAAAACGAAATAATGTTAAAAAATTGGGCCAATGATTTATAAAAATAAAACGTTAGCTCAGCCCAACTATCTAGCCGAACAGGTTAGCCCAGCCTAAAACTTTCTGCCCATTTTTGGACGGTTCGGCAGTCCATTGCAAAGTCAAACTTCCAAATTCACTTTATTCCGGGTCGTTTGGCTGGAGCCTGGAAAGGACAAACCTTACCCGACTCGCCAGCAAAACCCTAGTCAAGTCGGTTCTTCCGTGTTCCTCTAATCTGTAATTCTCCCTACTTTTCCCAGTTCGTAAAAATCAAAATCGCAGGTCGAATTACCGCCCTCTTCTGAAGCTTTTCTCTGGCTGAGATTTCCAGGTACTATATATCTTAGTTTAAATTTCGTGTTTTTACATTCAATTTTTATCAATTTCCCAATTTGGGTTTCCATTTTTTTTCCTTTATAAATTCTGGGTTTTTTTTTCCTTCAGACTTTGATAAAGCGAAGAAAAAGAAAATTGGGTTTTAATTTAAAATGGATGAATATCAAGAGATGGAAAGGTTTGGGATGGAGAACGATTTTGAAGACGGGCAATGGATAAACGGCGAATTCTACTACAGAAAACGCAAAGAAAAGCGGACTCAGACAAAAGATGATGTTCTTTACGGTGTTTTTGCATCCGATAGTGACTCCGAAGAGGATGGTTCTTCATCAAGGAAGAAAAGGAAGGAATTCGGGAAAAAACCTGACTTGACGAAGCCTGTCAACTTTGTTTCTACGGGTACCGTAATGCCTACTCAAGAAATTGATGAGAATTCTAAGGTAGAGAATGATGATAATGTGTTTGATGATAATGAGAGTGATAGCAGGCCTGGATTGGGGTCTGGTGTAGGTTTAGGGTTTGGTGGAAATGGTAGTTTGCGAAAAAGTGATGGTAATGCTGGTGGTGATGAGGATGATGATAGTTTTTTGCCGACGGCCTTTGGGAGGAAGATAAAGGAAGGTGCACAGAGGAGAGAGAAAGAGAGGGAGAAGCTGAGGATGGAGAAGAAAAGTTTAGGAGGGAGAAGGGAGGTTGGAGGTGGGAATGGGGATGTTGGAACGTTTGAGAAGCATACGAAGGGTATTGGGATGAAGTTGCTTGAGAAAATGGGTTATAAAGGAGGTGGTCTTGGGAAGAATGAGCAAGGGATTGTTGCTCCTATTGAGGCAAAGATGAGGCCGAAGAATATGGGAATGGGTTTTAATGATTTTAAAGAGGCTAAGTTGCCAGGGTTGGAGCAGTTGGAAGAGAAGAAGAGTGTGAGTCAGCAGACTGTTGGGAGAGCGAAGGAGAGGCTTTGGTCGAAGAATGCAAAGGGGAGGAAGAAGGAGCAGTTCATTACAGTGGAAGAGTTGTTAGTGAAGAAGCAAGAAGAGGGTGTCGAAACTGTTCAGAAGGTGATTGATATGAGGGGGCCACAGGTTAGAGTTTTGACAAACTTGGAGAATCTGGATGCAGAAGAGAAGGCAAGAGAGAATGATGTTCCGATGCCTGAGTTGCAGCATAACTTGAAGTTGATTGTTGACTTGGCAGAGCTTGATATTCAGAAGATTGATAGGGATTTAAGGAACGAAAAAGAGACAGCATTGAGCTTGCAGAAGGAGAAGGAAAATTTGGAGATTGAGGCTTCACGTCAGAAGCAACAGTTGGCTAATATGGAGCAAATTGTTAGCGTGCTGGGCCAGATTGAGGAAGAGAACTCTTCTGGCAAATTGACCTTGGAGTCTCTTGCAAAGAGTTTCAGGGATCTGCAGAGGGATTATGCTGATGATTACAAACTGTGTAACTTGTCCTGCGTTGCATGTTCATTTGCTTTGCCTCTGTTTATAAGAATGTTTCAGGGTTGGGATCCTCTTGTAAATCCATCATATGGGATGGAGGTGATTTCAGCATGGAAGGATGTCTTACAAAGAGAGGATAGTTACGACATTTGGGAGGATGTTACAACACCATATTCTCAGTTGATTTCAGAAGTTGTTTTGCCAGCTGTGAGAATATCCGGCATCAACACATGGGAGCCTAGGAACCCTGAACCAATGCTTGGATTTTTGGAATCATGGGAAAAGTTGCTGCCATCTTCTATTCTTCACATCATATTGGATACAGTAGTAATGCCAAAATTGTCAAGAGCAGTTGACTCATGGAACCCACGTAAGGAAACTGTTCCAATCCATGTTTGGGTGCATCCATGGCTGCCGATGTTGGGATCGAAGCTGGATGGTTTGTACCAAACCATACGTATGAAGTTGAGTAATGTTCTTGATGCATGGCACCCAAGTGATCCATCTGCTTATGCTATACTATCACCTTGGAAGACTGTGTTTGATTCAGTGAGTTGGGAACAACTTATGCGTCAGTATATAGTTCCAAAGTTGCAGATTGCTCTGCAGGAGTTCCAAATAAACCCTGCAGATCAAAAACTTTATCAGTTTTATTGGGTTATGTCTTGGGCCTCTGCAATTCCAATTCATCTCATGGTGGATTTGATGGAGAAATTTTTCTTCGTAAAGTGGCTGCAAGTTTTATACCATTGGTTGTGTTCAAAACCCGACTTTGAGGAGATAAAAAATTGGTACATGGGTTGGAAGGGACTTCTGCCACAGGAGCTTTTGGCAAATGAAAGTATCCGTCATCAGCTTAATTGTGGTCTTGAGATGATGGTTCAGGCTGCTGACCATGTACCGGTAATGCAGCCTGGTTTGAGAGAGAATGTTACATATCTTAAGGTGCGTGAGCAGAGGCAGTTTGAGGCTCAGCAGAGAGCTGCTGCTGCTCATGCGCAACAGCCAGCTACAGCAGGCCTGGGTACTACAGCACAGATGGATGGTACTCCTGAGATGAGTTTGAAGGAAGTAGTTGAGGCCTATGCACTGCAACATGAGTTGCTATTCAAACCCAAGCCCGGCAGGATGCATAATGGTCAACAGATATATGGCTTTGGTAACATAAGTGTAATAGTTGATTCACTTAACCAGAAGGTTTATGCCCAAAAGGAGGATGGGTGGTCCATGGTCTCACTTGATGATTTGTTGAAAATGCACTATAATTCTCATGCGAGGAGGCGATGAATTTTAGGTAGTAATTAGGAGAGACGCTGCGGTGGAAAATGTTTTCGAGATTTAAACTGCCCTTTGAAGGGAGGCTGTTGGATTTTCTGGTTTTGGAGGTCAAATACATTATGCAAGAAAGTTTTGAAAACACAAGAGGTGTTCCTTCTTTATTTCTCTGTTATAGGAATTGATTATTCATACTAATTTTTGACAACGCGGTCTCCTCATCTTGTAAATATGTTGTTCAGCGGTACTGTTCAAGTGAACATTGGTTCTTTATAATAACAGACTTCCCTGGTTCTGTACTACTATCATGTGCCATGAAGAAGCAAAGCCTGCTCCTCAAGGCCTTTTTTTTTTGGTTGCAACTCTCTAGGCTATTAGCTGGCTAGGTTGGATGACTTCTGTTTAAGAATTGTTTTGGACTTCCATGGGGGGTATTTAGCATCTTAATCCTTTCCAAAAAAAATCATTTCACAACGGAATCGTTAGTTCTGAATTTGTGATGTGTACCTTACCGGAGGTGTATGTCCAGTTTGTTCTTTAAATAGATAAAATAGAATAAATGGAGGTTTTTTTCCCTCTTTCCTCTTTAGAAGTAGTCTGTTCATGTAAAAAACTTGTTATTTCTTCTAAACATACCATTTAAATTTTATGACAGCTTCAAGGAAACAATTTTCCCCCTACTGAGTAGATTGTGTAAACACTTTCTGCATGCAACCAGAAACAAGCTCAGAGAAAACGAATCTAACCATGTATAGACTTCTATGAGAGGGAAAAAAGTTACATCCTGGATTTCAGTTTGTCACCCTTGATAACAGCAGGGTTTTCTTTAGCTAAAACTTGGCGATCAGCCTTCTTGAAATCATAGTTGCATGAATGTTCCAAGTGGTATCGGTGAAGCTGACAGAAAACTTTGCCACAGCGACATGTAAAACCCATCAAACCTTTCGCATCTATTCTTGAGTTTTGACGTAGAATCAACAGAAACAGGATCTTTTGTTTTAGCCGAGTTGGAAAGCTCTTGTTTCATCTGCTCTTATTTGTAACACTTGGAGCACAAATTCTTGGTCTCCGCCGAACCATAGAAACCACAACCGTTCGCAGATAAAGGACAAATAGCAATCACCATCTTTCTTCTTTGCATTCTTAATCTAGAAAATTCTGAGAGAACGTTAATTTTTTTCAGCTTATTTTTGTTGCAGCAAATAAATTGCTTGATGATATATACAGAGACTAGAGAAAAACTGTCTAGAAGGCTTTGAGTCCATATTCATGGTATTGGGGTTTGGATTCTAGTCAACCGCCAAGAAGCTATCGGTGGATTATAGAATAATTTAATGAATGTCAACTTTGATGGTCGAAAGTTCTATACGTTTCTTTTTGTTGATGATGTGGCCAACTGACTGCCATGGATGTTCATGTTCATGTTTGCTGCTGCATGGCATCAAATTGATAAAAATTTATCACATTTAGTTAACTAGTAAAGTCGAATCTACTTCTTATTAATATAACTTTAATAAATATTTTAATAATACCAATATAATACACTTGAATTAAGTAATATGATTCCAGTTGAGTGTAACCTTATATTATATATTATACATGTATTAAATCTATAATAAGATGGGTTTATACATGAATAACATAAAGGAAGATCCTTATGCTCAACTTATATATATGAAGCTAATCCATTAAATTTCATAATTCAAGAGAAGGATTGAGAGCAGCAAATCCATTTTTCATCATGCTTTCTCACACACTTTGTACCTCTCGTATGCAGAACAGTCAACGGAAAACATTCAGAAAGTGCTTCAACTTTGGAGCAATTGTACTAGCGGGATTGAGTTTTTACCCGCCCGCATCTAAGCCAGTTTTAATTGCATTTCAGTTTAACATTAGTGATTTTGTGAGCTTTCAGTTAGTTTCAACACAAATATCTTATTAGAATTTCCACTGTTGTTTAAACTGAACAGTATCAAGAATGAACGTAAAACTCTTCCATTTCATAAATCTCAGCTATCTATTCCAAAATCAGAATTAGAAACTTCTAAGCACTTAATTTGAAGCCTGTTCTAATTTTAGTAAGTTTATAAATAAGTTTCATAACGATCAATGAAGGTAAAAGGAAAGTCTCATTCATGCCTATTGTTCTTTCAGGACCAATGCACATTGTTTGGTTTCAAGCAGCATCTCACCTTTTACTAATTTGATACTGGTAACATAAAGCATATGGCATCATTCAAAACATAAACTGTAAGTTTCACAATTCCTACATAAAAAATACTGTAAATATTCAATGAAATATAATTAAGCTCAACATCTGCATTTACACTACTTGTTTATCATCATGACTACAGAAAAAATTTGATGCACAACCAATTATTTTGTCTCCATAAATATAATACATAAAAAGAATTTTTTGCTCCAACTTACGGGTTCTTAATCAGTTTGTTGAACTCTTGTACAGGAAGTTTAGGGTCATGAGGCCATTAGCCTGGCCTTCTATAGCTATTCTTGAATATTGGAAGGAAAAATAATTTGAAGATACAATTTCCCTTTTCTGTATATATATACAGTCATTTTACCATGTGTATGTTGAAGCATACAAAATCAATGTTTCACTAGCATAGCCTCCATTTCTTTCTTCCTCGCCGCGTGTTTTAGTTTCTCTAGCGCGACAAGTCCAACTTGCCTTACCCTCTCTCTGGACAATCCTATGCTGAAGAATTCACAAAAGAAAAAAGTCAAAAACAACTTGAAAACGAAATGATATTTACATGAGAAATGAAACCAAAGAAAGAGACTGTTGAATGGTAATAAATTCAACAAATAAGATGCACGGATTAAAAATCAGTCGATATGAACAAACATGTCCTTTTACTTCTGTTGCTTTCTTTCCCTTCCTTTCTTTTCTCTATAGTTCTTTATGTTGTTATTTTCAACTTCCATCCCTGTGACTTAAGGAAAAAATATCTATGATATTTGCTTTCTTAATGACAGTGACATCCAGGTGGCCTGAATAGTGAAAGTCATTGCAAAAAGATTTTAGCAAAGGCTAAATATGCATTTTGCAATGCCTTTAAGTGCTGCAAAAAGCTCATTTTCTAGTAGTGAACTAAAACTTCGTACTCGATATTATACATAATCTTTTAACTATTGCCATTTGTCTAAATAAATAAGATGAGTATATATGCTCACCGTCTACTGATGTCCTCCCATGTAAGACTTTCCTTATCTAGACCGTAATAAAGGCGTATAATCTCCCTTTCTCGTTCTCCAAGCGTTATATTGATGAGTCTGTTCACTTCATCCTGTAAATAAACCATCCATGAGGATTGTGTTTTCTTTACATAGAACACAAATACAACATCAAAAGTCTCATGCACAACCAAGAAGTAAGCTAGCAATAGCAGATTTTACGTATTATTATATCATCAAATTGATCTCCATGATCCCTGTTTATTCCAACAAAAAGGTTTTGTTTGTAGAAAACCAGCTACACATGACCATTCGAATCAAATAAAGTTTTTCTTGTTATAGTCTATCCAAACCCAAGCTGCTTCGGCTTTTAACTCACTCACGCCCTTTCCAACCAGAAATTGTCTCTTCAATCTGACTTGACACTCATATATTAAGACAAAGATTTCATATGCAAGATATGGTCTAAAGTTTGAGAAGCTGAGTCAAAAACTCTGGTGGTTGAGCATAAAAGAACCAGAAAGAGGTGTGATCTAGAGACTAGACAAACATAAATGAAAAGTACTACAAATACTGAACGAGTTGTATGGCCATCCATTTCTGAACCTTTATTTGTCAATAGCAAAAACTATCAGCCTCTCATTTGGTTATTTTTAAGGTATTGCTTTCTTTAGCCTTCAGTCTGAACTAAATTAGTTATTTTACCTTGAGTGCCCACTCATCTACTGCATGCCATGGATTGTTTTCTACATGGTTATCTGCAATGTACTGAAAAGATAAAATGAAAATCGGTTAATAGTTCATAACACAAAGAAGCATAAAGAGAAAGAAAATTCTATTGAGTTGGTTCATATAGAATGGTAACTTACACTGTGATGAGTCTCTCCGGGAAGACCATTCAAAGAGCGGAATGCATCCCTGTCAAGTGAGAAGACCTTACTTACTGCCTGCATTTAATGAAATTGTAGTATGAGGATAGAAAATAAAATTGCAGTAGTTCGCCAGAAAGCAACTTCTAAACAAATAGTACCTCTGTGGCATTCCTAACTTTCTTCTGAGACATGTTCAGACTCTCAGCAATCCTCTGAAAATATAATAGAATGAAATAATTAATGATGGCCCATTGAGATAATAAAAAAGCTCAAATATGGTAATGTTCAGACACAAATTAAATATTCTAATTTATTTTGAAATATGATGATTGGTTGGACTAATCATAATTCACTGAAATTTAATCCTGTGCAGTTCAAATCAAATGAATGAAATTACATCAGTTCTATAACAGTAATGGAATTCACTTACATCAATAGTTGGTGTTATTCCTTTCCCTTCCAGTCTTTTTTTTGCATTTCGGATTAATCCCAATCTTTCATGCAAATGCGTTGGCAATCTTAGTGTTCTTGAGTTCTCAACTAATGCTCTAGAAACACCCTGAGATAAAGTGCAAACTGTGTTAGACTTTGTACAATCATAATAAGATAAAAATAAATACAAAACAAAACGCATAAAGTACAAAACAAAACAGAAACTTGACAACTAATTATATTGTAAGAGGAAGAAAGAACTTTTTGGAACTTGTGCGAGTTGATTTATATCTCATGATAAATCCTAAGTGGTTGAAGCTCCCACTTTGAGGGGTCTCAAGAGAATCAAATATATACAACCTTACCCTTACTTTAAGGAATGTGAATGTATTTTCTATCCCTCAAAAATCATTGCAAGAACCTATTTCCTTAAGCTTATGAGTTGCATATCACCAAGAACAATGAAGATAAGAGTGAAATACCAGGCAGAATAACAATACCCAAGAAATGGATTGCTGTTTTCTTACTTTTAGAAACTGATGGGAGCAATGGTTTAATAGAAAGTTTCTGCAGAGGAAGGACTAGGCTACCACACATCACAGTGGACAATCTCATGGACCTAGCTCTTTCAGGAATGATAATATTAAATTTAGAGAATTTCATTTAGTTCGAGTAATATAGTGAAGGTGAAGGTGATGTAGAACACAGAGAAATTAATCATTTGTACATAATGAGATCTATAATGTTTCTTCACAAACTCAGATGAAAATTACCTGACGTATCCACCAGTACACATAAGTTGAAATTTTATATCCCTTTGAAGAATCAAATTTTTCAATGCCACGCAGCAGTCCAATCAAACCACCCTACACATAAACCAAAAACAAATTTATGACACGATAAAAATGTACAATTCGATATAGTATCAGTGGATTTAAGGCCGTTGATCTAATAAATTACCTGAATAAGATCAGACATTTCAGCACCCATGTTATCATATCTTTGAGCTATCGACATAACCAAACGAACATTGCTCATTGCTAATTTTTCTCTTGCCAAAGAACTTTCAATTAATTTTGACCGTAACTCAGCACAAGAAATCTTCAAGGAAGTTGCAAGCTGCTCATCAGATGGCTCACACCCCAGTCTCTCCTTCAATCTGGAATTTCAGCACAACAATTAGAAATGAATTTCAAGAATTCAATGATTCATCTAATACACATCATATATCATTACCTTAATCTGTGGTCCTCCAAGGAAAGTCCAGCTTTCATTTTCTTTGACAAGCGCACAACTTCCGCATGGCTGAGCAAATCTTCACTTACTACACCCTTCACATAACCCTTCAAACGACTTTGAATCAGCTCTGGACTGATCAATGATCTTAACTGCTTAGCATTAGGTTGTATCACTGATTTATTTTGGCTCATAATTTTCCTCTTAGTGTTGAATCTCCTTTGCCGAGCAGAAACCCCAGAACAAGTAACAGGTATCTTCTTGTGAGTTTTTCTACTTGGTGATTCAGTGAACATTGTTCTCTCAAAAGAAAGACTCCATTGCTTTTCCAGCATAGACTTCTGAAGCAAAAGAAGAGCCTCCACAGAGTGGTCAAGGTCATAGCTTTCTTCTTCCAAGTCATTAGATCCCTGAAACCATGGCTCTGCAGTTGAAATACTGGAGGCAGAATCCACGTGCTCTTTAAGAGCTTTAACTGACTGAGCACGCCGATTGGATGATAGAAGACTTTGGCTACAATTAGATGATCTTTTTGCAGCTACAAAACTTTTTGTCGAAGAAGTTTGATAATGCAAAGATCCATAATCACTGGCATGTGAGAGCTTCTCTATGATATCAGAATAGTAAAAGGAAGAACTCAAGAGTCTCTTTCCAGTGCTAAGTCCAATCACAGCAGCTGTGGCCATTATACAGCTTATTCTCACGTTGGTACAATTACCATCACACAATTTAAAACAATTTCAGATAATTCTTCGACTGTATATTCCCTAAGTGACTAGGCCAAACAAAATTGTTCTCTTGTATGCTAAATCTGCTTTATGACACTCTGTTACAGAAAGGATGAAAATGTTAGGATAATTTCTTTTAAATACATCAACATATATGAAAATGGGAAATTAAACTAAAAAAAGTAAAGGAATAATAGGATTGGTTTTTCCCAGTGAGTAACATTAGGTTTTTTTTTTTTTCTAATTCAGGTAGGCATGTGGCAGACATGGTAAAGAAGAGGATCCTACAGCCATGTGAACACAACTATGACTGATATAACACAAATGTATTTTAAAGCATGACTAATACTTCAAGATTTAAATATTAAAACTACTTAATAACAAAGAAACTGGAAAGTCAAGTACCCTTTCAATATAGCACAAAACTCATTCATTATCCCTTTTCAATCTTATCAAAACTCAACTTCTATTTTTAAGCTTGTAAACCATATAATCTTAACAAGAATATAAATTTTAAACAGAACCCAACTTTTCTTTTCACTTAGATTGAACCAATGATCAGAGAGTTCAGTTACGTTGAAAAGTTTAGTCCTCATATCAATCAAACATGCTGGTAAACAAACCATAACTGCAAATGGAACAAATTTCCATTTCTTCCATCTTAAATTCTGTCCTTTTACTTGTTCATGAACAAAAACACAAGAATACACAAAATTCAACAACCCATGTCCATTTAACAGAAAAAAGAAAGAAAAACATGAACATGTGATACAAAGAAACTCAAAGTAAAGAGAAAGTTCTGTAAAGGGCAATGATATAAGCTTACCTTTAAAAACTGCCAGCTATAAGCTAAAGAAGAAGGAGATGAAACAACCAAGAAGAAGAAATGTAAGGAAAAAAAGAAGACGTTTTTTCCAAAGTGGAAACTGGAACAGTTAGCCAAACAAGAGGCTGTAAGAGTTGGAACCTGTCTCCCCCAGTCTTTAACAACCTGCTCTATTTTACATTCTTCTTTGTTAGTTAAAAAAAAAAGATTTTGGATTTAGAATTTAGCAATTTTGGTTTCTAAATTTATTTATTTTTGGATATGTTGGGTTTCGATAATAGTATCAATGGGATTTAAATTATGATAAAAGGAAGTAAATAAGGATGCCAAATGGACAAAATGGATATCGGAGGGAGAGATTCCATTGGCTACTATGGATATTGAAATTGTGTCCATCTTTGAGTGGTGCATAGCTTGCCATTTTGCTTCTCTTTTCTCTCTCTTTCAATCCTTTTTTTTTTTTTTTTGAAGTCCTTTCCTTTCTGTTTTTTCTTCTAATTTTTTATATTTATAATTTCTTTTTGTCAGTTTAATATCTTTCATATATTGGAGATTGGTTTGGTAACCACACACCACCAACAAACTAACAGCAAATCTGAGAAAAAATCGATGACGGTGGGTCCTACCTTTCGCGCCGCTACTTCCCATCTATGATCTAACTGTGTGCTTCAGCACACTTTTTTTTGTTTAATTTAATAATTAGAAATAAAAATAAGATTATTTGAATTTAAATTTAAATTTTATAATATATATCATAATTTTTTAACTACTTGATATTTATATTTTATTATTATAATAAAAGTTGACATATGATACATTGACAATATATGTATATAATTTTTATACACTATCAATTAATTATAGATCATAATTTCATTAATGAATAAAGTTAAAAAAATAAAAAAACTCTTAAAAATAAATTTTAATAAATTTTTTAATTCATTTTTAAGAGTTTGTATATTTTTAAGATTTGTTTATTAATAAAATAATATTATATGATTAACTAACGGTATTTAATTTTTATATATTATCAGTGTATTATAAACAAATTTTTATAATTATTATAATTTAAGTAAACATTGTCTTGTTTGAATTTATTTTGAATCTGCCTTCTTGCCTACTTCAAGCCCAAAAAATCTGATTTTTAAGCCGATCATGTTTGGGCTTTCAAGCTATCAATGAAAAGAGTTCGTTCGAAAAAAAAGTCAAATATATATAAAAATATTTTAATAGCCAAATACATTTTTAATCTTTTGCACAAAATGATTTTAAATCGTAAATCAATTTATAAAATTTTACCTTCTATAAACAAATTCACAATCTTTTAAAATAATGTAATTAAATCCAAATTCATTAAATAACATTAATTTCTATTTGTATTGTACTTTTGACATATTTTATGACAACTCACAAAACTACCATGTCAACTGTCACGTAAAATATCCAAATAGCATTTAATGTCGTTTAACATATTTATTCTTAATTGTCAATTAGTGTCGTTAACAGGCTTCCATTTCCAACATGAAACCCAGCAACCCGGTTCATAATCACCCTTAAAAGCAAAAATGGCGAAAAGAACTCAAGAAAGAGAATATACCTGCAACAAGTTTCTTTTTCCTGTAATGAGAACTTTAGCCATGAAAATAATAGTTCTGTCCACATATTACCTCATAACCTACCCATTAAAGCACATGCTGCCGTGCCGGCCATGCTTACAGGGAAAGGTAACAGAAAACCAGGATAGGAAAAAGCGTTGCAGACAAATAGAAACAAAGGCCAGAGCATCACAGCACAAACTCCTGTCGGTCATTTCTTCACCAAGGGAAAATATTTTCTTTTCCCAGATCATTTTCAGAAAGATAGATCTAGAGATGATGACAGTGAGTGTCCCGTACATCGCTTAAGACTTGAGTCCCAACACATTATACCTCCACTATTCTGATTAGGTCAAATTGTGCTATCTAAAGTCTTCATCCAGTCACAGAAAGTGCTTTACAATGACAATAGTCCACATTGTCTTCTATAAATCTAGGACCAGAAAACAATTGAAACAGAATAATATATGCAAAATGGGTTATAATTGTAGATTGGGGAATCTCTATAGAGGCTATTATCCATCTCAAGCTAGAAATTCAGTTCCCCAATCGCCAAGAGTCTACAAATCAAAAAGGAAAGAATTTTGGCTTCAACATTTTTCAGATACACAAAATACATTATACCCTACCGCTAATTAGATACTCCAAAGTCTAGACATTGGCTCAGACCTGAACTTCCAATTGAGTGCCTGTCAGCAGCTGCATTTAATACCTCAGTAACATGGTTAGATTCCTCAAACAGGTTAAAAAGCAATTTTAGAATCAAAGGTAAATTAGAAATCTGGCATTTTGGTAAGACAACCAATAAAGCATCATAACTAAAAGAATAGCAATTGTATGCAAATTGATTTGAAGACAAGCAAAACAACCACCATAAATTATATTTATGCATAGCACAATGAATGAGCATGGTCTGGATGAGCATTTGCTTATAATGAGCTCACTAATTAAGTGAACTATTGAGTACAAATTTCTTGCCAAACACCCAATACATAATCCCACGCCATAAAAAATCAAGTTGATTCCAACATTAGGCAATCCTTCCATAGTCCTTTTTTCCACGAGATGCTGGTGGAAAATTTGAGACGGGATGATTCGCCCTACGCCCTACATCAACAATGCCAGGATCAAGTTATCCAACAATAATTGCATAGTTGGAAACACATAGCTCTTTGAAATTAGCAAGCAGCGTGCAAGGTAACTAAAAGTAGTTTGATGGTGTAAAGTTAGGAAGTACCCCATGGCATGCCATTACTGAATGAACTATTTCCAGGAGAACGTGGGCCCCCAGAATTCAAACTAGAAGGAGGGAGCTGGACTTTCACATGATTCCATTCGTTACCCCGAGAACCAGTGGATCTCCCATGATTGAACCGCTGAACAGTTTGCTGCCCTAAACGGCTAGGAGAATTTTGTGTCATATGTGGCATGAAGTGAGAATGCTTTGACATAAAACGCGGATATCCAGCATGTGAATCATTAGCCGAAGGAGGGCTACCCACTTCTACATGTGAAAATCCAATAGGCCCATTTTGTCTGTACTCAAACAATATAGAAATAAGTCAAGACAAGTGAACAAACACTTCAACAGAAGACAAAAGCTCTGCTCTTGTTTGTTTGAGACATAATGGTGCATATCCATCTCTATAATGCACGACTGATCTGGGGCTGCTTCAATTATGCGGAACATAAACGTCAACTATAACTTTCAAAAGGGGAAATAAAAGGCACACATATAAGCAAAGCCAGGCATGATATTAACAAACAAATGAAAAATACTACTAGAATTAATTTAGTATATTTATATTTTGCAACTAAGTCAACTGAGGGAAGGGACATTTGTTTCCCCTGTCAACTGCGGCCCACCCCCCCACCCCCCCCCCCCCCCCCCCCCCAAAAAAATAAAAAAAAAAAAACCCTTTCTTCGCAAGCATGAGCCGAAGGATTAAACCTCCACAGAGCCATTCACTAAAAAGGATATACAATTACCTTTGAATTGATGAATTTGAGCTTGCGGTTGAGGGATGGTTGAATCTTCCAACTCCAACAGATGAATCAGCCAAACCAATATGCGTTGCTCTGTTAAAGTCAGCTGATATGCAGCTCTCATCTGATCCATCCTCTTGCAGAAGTAGTTCATCGCTGTGGTGACAATAAATGCAAGTAATACAGGTAGTTAAAACATCATAGAAAAAATATCACGACAAAAAGTCCATGTTAAAAAGCTCTTAGAATCCCAATTAGCAGCAGGTAAAAAGTTTCTAAAACTTCCAATAATTAGTTTGATATTAAAAAAATGGCTTTTAGATATATAAAAGCAAAGCCATAATCTGGTAAAAAACAACATAGAGATAAAATGATGATAAAGATGACAAGACTTTAGTGTTACTTAAAAACTTCTGCTAATAAACAGATAAAATTTACATCTACTTGCAAATGGTGTATCCACCTAGAGAAAAGGAGGCATGTGTTTTTATTTTATTTTATTTATTTTTGTGGAAGAAGGGGGGGCCGCTTGGTGGGTGGTTGGCATTTTGTGAAACTCGGGTCATCGATCAATTTAGTTTGAACATAATACAAAGAAGCAAGTTGTGAGATGCTACCAAAAGTTGTGTACTATTTGCAAGGACCATTCTCAGATCTGTGTTGGCATGACAAATATCTGCTCTCCTCACTGAAGGAGAAGTGTTAAAGAGAGCAATTTATTACCATCTGCTGACCATACTTCAACGCATTATAAACATAGAGGATCATACTTTGTGTATCTAGATGCTACCATTCTGTCAATCCTTATCTTATTATTTTACAACAGCGAGCAATTTATAAAGAATAAATGCATAAATCAGCATGATAAAATAAGAAAATATTGGTATGTGACAGTGAACTGCAAGGATAAAAAGATTGTTACTAAACTACATTACAAACATCAGTATATTAAGGAACAGTCTCCACCCTTTATGCAGTGTGCAGCAGAGGCCTGACAAGAGATCAGATGCTGCAAGCTGCATGCCATGCATGTTGGCACCAAACTAACCCTTCAGAGCATACAGAACAGTCAAGACCATATTATGGTTGTCTGCATGCCCAGCAGACATTCTTTTTATACATTAACAGAAATGAATAACACAAACAACACAGGTAAGGAATCAACATATCTTAATATTTGATGAACATGAGTTTAGACTGAAATTTCATGTTCTCTACTAACCTATAATTTGGATCCCAATCTCCAGGATCAGGCAATGACATGCTGGCCTCTGACTTGTCTTGGGTTGCTCCTGTGCTTTGCTGCAGTTGTACATTACAACCAAGTCCTATGGAGCTGGGTATATTCTGAACGATTGAGTAACCTGTAGCCATTCCAATGCCACCTCGCTGTTGCTTCCAGTTGGCTGCGTTAGAATTTGACTGTATATGAGAGGGCAAACCACCAATCAGTTGAGTGTTTCCCTCAGCTTGGCTAGAAATGGAGCCATCAGTTACTTGTCCTTGCCAGTTTGAAGATGATGAACTTTCCTGAGATTGGGAACTACCAGAATATCCCCAACTTTTTCTTCTATTAAACTGGCCAGCTGCAGCCATTTTACTCAAAGGTGATCCTTGACAACTGTTTCTTGCAGGAGAAGTGGGGCCATAGTGTCCGGGAGAGCCACCTGAAACTAGACCGTATGTGCTTGGTGGAGTAAATTGTGAGGGACTAGTGCCAAGGGGAAGGGGTGCAAAGTTCCCAGCTGATGGACTTACACCAAGTCCATTCCCATGAGAGTAATGCATAATCCTCCGTCTAGCATCAGGACTACTTCCAAGCATTGATGCACCACTCTGCGAATGCATGTTCATTGCAGATGGACCAACAGGTGAATAATATGCAAACATATTAGGAGTATCTCCATAACTCCCATAGCTGCTTCCAAGCCCTGTATTATCATTATAGCTACCATGACTCCCTATACTGCCATAACTACTAGGATGACCATATGGCACCATTGGGAAGTGTGGGCTGTTATGAAAGGCGACTCTGTTCCTGTTTGGGATCTACACAGTGGAAAATATACACCAATACAAGACATATTAATATAATGCAGTATGTCTACCACTCTAGCAAAAAAAAAAAGCTAAATCATTAGGAAGCTTACGTTCGGGGAAAGGCCAGCTGCAAACCAATGCCCTCCACCAGGATGATGGTCCACCTTAATGTTTTGAGTGACAGGCTACCAAAAAAAAAGGCCATCAGACATGATGCACGTATCATTTCTTCTATTTCTTGCACAGAAATTAACATATTAGTATTATCTTCCATAAAGCTTGTGATCCAAAAACGAAAAGATTGCCATGACAGAAAACGAGCTCAACCCAGGAGACATGGCCAAAAGAATTTTATGCTCGCAGACACACAACATAAAGAGAAAGACGGTAAAATGGAAATTGAAATTTCATCAAAAGATGCTAAAATCTTTCATGTTTCAAGATAAGAAGTCATGTCTCAAATTATTTTCAACAACCAAAAATTTTTATTACAGCTTTTCTTATAAATAATGAAGTGCCAAGAATATAACATAAGATAATACCAGTGTTCAGAAGAATACATAAATTACCAATCAACTAAGCAAGGGCGAATCCAGAGGGGGTTTGGCAAGGGCTTATTGAAGAAACTAAGTTTCTTCAAATTTTAGAACCTTGAATTAGATCCCTCAGAAAGGAATCTTCAAGTTTAAAAATCCACCTAATCATTCAAATCCTCTTCATGGAGTCTATAAATTATACGCCCCTTGATTGAATCATTAGCACTTACTTCACCTTTTTAACTCTATCTCACAGTGGTATACATCTAAAACTCAATTGGATCCTTCTTGAAACCAATTAATGGGGTAGTTGAAGTATTATAGGGGGGACCCTAACAAATCCAGGAATTTGGAGTTACAACTGTCTGTCCAGAGCATATGGTGTGTTTTCTGGCTTGTGCTTCTTGGCGACTCTGGCATTGGGTATGTAGGGATCTAGTAATATTTTTGTGAGGAGGGCACAGGAAAGCCTTCTTTGGATTTGCCCAAGATTTTTAGAATTCATTTATTTCTCTCAGGAGTGGCTTGCTTTGGCTTTGGTCCCCTTTGGTTCCTTAAAATCACACCACCCCCCACCAACAACCACACCCCCCCCACCCCACCAAAAAAAAAAAAGGCACTTTCGAAGAAATTGAAATGATATAGTAAATTTCATGAGTTACTAAAATGTTTACTTTTAGATGCAATAAATGATTAGATTTTTCTTTCCATTTAGTAAAAAAGTTTACCATTTTTTAATGTAACCATGATTATTTCATTGAATTTTTCAGTTCGTCAAAATGAAATTTTCTTTTCAATTAATTAAACAAGCATGCTGTCAAACTCTCTCTTTTTATATAGACTATAAATACAATTAAAAAATATTCAGACCTACATACGTTGTGCACATAAAATGACAAATTTTATAAGTACATTATAATTTTTCATTTTTTTACTGAACTTTTCATTTCTAAAACTCAACCTTTTAATATACTGCTTTTATTCTTTATTTTTTGAAAAACTAATTAGTTAGATTTAATTGTTCTTTAAATATCCAATAAATTCTTTTTAATTGAGAAGAGAAATTTATATTTTTTTTATTTAATTACATTATTATTTTATTTAACACAAATATTCTTTTTTACATTTTTTAATCAATTCATCTTTTATATCAGCCCAGCAATTAAGAATAAACAATCAATCACTATAGAAATCAGGAGAGGACTAGGCAATTCCTATGTATTTATGGTGCCAAGCATTGAAATAAAGGCCACATAGTTAATATGAAACATAAGGTTCAAGCTTCTCCAATTGCAGAGCTACATGCAGAGGTCCCTTACCAAGCGAGGTGTCTCAGTGGGAGGTCTGTAAGGGCATGTGAAAGGTTCTCCAGTAACAAAAGGGTGTTTTGAAGCCTGCATAATGAAGTTGAAACACATAAATACTGCTTCATATTTAGTTGGAATAGCATGACAACGAAGTGTTCAAGGTAATTTCAACTACCTGGAAAGGTGACCACCGTTTCGCTGGATCAAACTCAACCAGTCCCCTCAAGAAATCAATCAAAGCTAATCGTATCTGACTCTCTGTCATAGATTCATTATACAAAAGCCTTAGTATGTTCTTAACAGAGGATAGTCACACGATGCAAACGTTTTCCCACCATGCCAAGTTCTACATTCAGTGTACAAGTCAGATGCTAACCTTTCATGAAATCTTCCTTAGGCAAGTTTTTTCGGTAAGGATAATTTATAACAATTGCTTCAAGGTTCTTATGATTGAAATACTCTTTCCCAATCAACGGTTTTTTTAACTCCCTCTGAACAGAAACAAGTAACAATGACTATAAGATGAAGAAAATTGCACTTGACAAGAGATGTAGAAGCATAAAAATTAACAAGAACCAATCATGTACTTCTATTTTTTTATTACTTTTAATGAAATTTTCTTCATAAATGCAACTACAAACACTTACAGCTTCATATTCTTCTTCTGTCAATGCTTGGTAAGCACTTCTGCCACCAATGGAGGCTTCACCATTCTCTATACTGTGGATACTCCCAATGCACTTAAAGAACTTACTTGTGTTTTTTGCCTCCTTTAGAACATAATCAGGGGGTTGCCCTCTACAACATGACAACCATATATAAAAGGCTGTTCACAACAAGTGCAAAATACAACTAACTGAATGGGCAATGAGTACTAAAAACAACGTTATAATTTATTGAGTATCTAACAGTAACCAGGTTTACTTGGGATAAGGAGAAATATGTTGGAAATGAAGGTCTGTATGAAAACATTAAGAACATGATAAGCAGCATGTTTCTCATATTTAATGCGCAGAATGATTAAGAAACAGCAACTGATTAAACCTAGTTCAGGGAAAATTAAGTAGGAAGGAATCTAAAATTCTAAAGATGGAACACTTATTATCATGCAAATTTCAGAACTTCCATGAATTAACTCAGCTAGCTGACTGAATTCTAGCCCAAAGTTCCAATGTAATTTATCACACAGCATAGACACTTCTATTTACTTGTTTTAGTGAACAGAAACTATTTATTTTGAGCTAATTTCCCCGGCCAATCAGGACCAGCTCAAATTACTTTAATGTGTGTTTAACTCTTTTCACTTTTGACCAAAAAAAAAAGGTATTATGGTCTGTTAAATAAGCTGAAATTCCAATATGAACCAATGGATCTAATGTGGCGTTCATAGCTGGTCCCTCTTGGACCACCAAAAGGGACTCACAGAAGAAGACAATACAGAAAGCTCGAGTGCAGAATTCTACAAGATCCTTCAGAAGTTCTTACATAACAAGAAATCAAATTAGACTATCTACATTGATCAGAAAGTTATAAATACCCTAACTGCAACATTAACTCATCTATTATACAGTAAATATATCTCTCTCATAAGTATTCATGCCTACCTTGCTAATTTAAGAGACGAATGATCTTATGAGGATCTGCTGTGTCACTATGATACTTGTAGATGGTATAACAGCAATCAAAGATAGAAAGAGGAAGATTGAACTTTCAATTTGCGATGCTCAAAAAATATATATACATTATTTTGATAAGACAGAAATTTTTTATTTCTCTTTTCTTGTACATTATCGATTACCATAGGAAAATTTTTACCATGAAAATCTATAAACTTGTAAATGCATTAGATGTATGTTGCCCTGCATGCCGGAGTTTCTAAGACGATAAAAAAACTAAGGGACAGCAGAGTATGAAATTTGGAAATTGCACATGCTTAAATTATGGATGAATATTTATACAACTTCTCCCATTGGACGCGACAACTACCTATGCTCCTGTCAAATCAACCAAAGAAAAGCTATTCCTAAATCAGTCAAGAAAATGATGCCTAGAAATACAGAGAAATTGTTAGCCAGAGATGCACGACCACCAAAGCAAGAGGCATACCCAAGTATTCCAATCATTCGCCTTAGAAGATCAAATTCTGAAGCACCCGGGAATAATGGCAACCCTAAAAAGAGTTCAGCAACTATGCATCCAAAAGACCACATGTCAATAGCTGTCGTATATCTGAACAAGGATCAAGGTTCGAACTAAAACAAACAATCATGACTATAGACGCAGAAATTAGAATTAAGGCATCTAAAAGAATAATAATAATGAATCACAACAAATGAAAATCTTTTTCAGTGAGTTTTTTTTTTTAATTGCTACTTCCAAAGACTAGAAGATATGTGATCAATACCAAGTTATATAGGTTGCAGCACGCTAAAGAGAACAGCAATATGATAGAAAACTGAATCTTATAAGTCATTATTTCAAAGAGATCATCTTCATATAAAAATACAAAGATCTTAGTTATACTACTGATATTCAAACAAATAAGTTATTATTCCAAATTAGAGAGTTTCAAATGTTATATTATATTAATTAATTGTTATCATCCAGGCACTAGAGTTAAATACCTTAAATGCTCAAAGATATTGTTGCTCAGTAATAAAGGAACAAACTCAATGAGTAAACAAAGGATGAAAGTAGTCAACCAAAAACAATTGTCTGAACAACCTAGTCAAGACGAAATCCAACCATATTGGGTTTGACCTATGCAATGCTTAACTCAAACATCAAGCCAATCAAATTCGATGGAGTAGGAAGGAGTAGGAAGAATTTGATAGAGTTGCTTGAACTGGGATAAGAAAACTTTAATGTCTGATATTTTATGCACATCCTACCTTATGTGATACTTATAACAGATCCAACAGCAAAAATATACATTGAAACATTTTAGAAGACAAAGAAAAAGGGATCTAATGAAGGTCAGCAGTAATAAAACATTATTATTCAACACGATGAATAAAAACACAAGACATTGAAGCAATAAGTTGTGAGATCAGCCAGGAACTACTTCAACATATTTACACCCTTATAAAGGTCAAGTTCAATTTTTTGCACCAATAATGAACTAAGTACTGATTTAAAGGTACATTTTAAAACTGAGGATCAGTTAGGTCAAATTAAGTTTGCAGAAGTTTATTCCACCAATGTTCCAGTCCGCCAAGACATTTGAACACGAGAAGAGATATTACAAGGAAGAAACAACACCATGATCCACCGCAAAAAAAGAAAGCAGTAAGCAAAATCAATAGATAGAAAAGAGTAAGACTATAAATTCATATCCAGAGGATACCGATATCCAAGAAGAACTTCAGGAGACCTATAATACCGGCTCTGCAAAAGAAAAGTCGAAAATGCAGCTATAAGACCCTTCTGAGTATGATAAAAATGAACAGTATGACAAGTTATACTATGGATGGAAACCTGAATGTAGGAATAAACAGTCCGATCTTCCATGCAAGCTGATCCAAAGTCAATTATTTTAATTTCTGCTGGTTTGACACTGTTATTTCCAGGACAGAATTTATCAAACTTCACTTGAAAAAATACTTATACATATATATATATATATATTATAAGTTTGTAATCCAGACTAATCCTGAAAAAGCAACACACCTTGTGCAAAGAAGAATATTTTCTGGCTTAAGATCACAATGAATTATTCCAGCATCTTTTAACAAAGCCAGTCCACGTAAAATCTATATAAAATCAAAAGGTTAGGACGTAAGTCAAAGACAATTAGAAAAGAGATGTCTACAGCTAGTCCAAGCATGATTCAGCTCAGAACCAAATTCAGCTACAAGCAATCCGCAAATACCTGCTTAGAGAACAGCTGAACAATGCTCAATGACAAACCCCTAAAATGATTTATCTTGATAAGCTCATACCTGGATCAGGGGGGGGGGGGGGGGGAGGGAATGTCAAAAACATGCTGCAAAAATATCTAAAAGAAATGGATCTGTGCAAATGGATAAAAGAAATTCACAAATGATGATAAAATTACTTACAGATTTGTATCAAGAAGTTCAAAACAAATGCACAAATGACGTTGATATACAAAGTAATCATAAATACGGACAATGTGATGCTTGTCTTCCGGATCATACTTTTTGTTTAACTGTAAAAAGCAACAATGAAGCAAACACAACAATGTTTCACTACTGGTATTTCAGAAAGAAGGATACACACAGAAGTAAGAAAAATTGATTACCGTTGTCAAAATAGAAACTTCAACCAGTGCCTGCTGATAGTATGCAGGTTGATTTTTAATTATCTTCACAGCAACGAAACTGCTTGTATCTGGAACCCAGCACTTAGCAACTTGCCCGAAAGTCCCGTGACCAAGAACATCTTTGACAATGTATCTACAGAAGATCATTGAAACATGAGTAAATACTTACTTCAATAAAGTTAATTTTAAATGATAATAGACCACCAGCAATATTTTTTCAAGTTACATTGTCATATCCATGAATCTACCAAATGCATGACAGCCTAATCCTTCATGAAATGTATCTGCTCATTTTCTTTCTTTAGTTTTTTTTTTCACCTTTTTTCGTTTTTAATGGTCGGAGTTATCCTTTATTTCTCATAATGGATAATATTTTTTGAATTGCATTAACTAACAAGTTTGGTGCCTCATTAAGGAGAAAAACAAAATTGATAGCCAGGTAAAATAATTTGCATATAGAATTGAACTATGCAAGTCAGCAACAACCATGCCCACTCTGGATATTTATATAACGTGGAAATTCAGTACATAGAAGAACACCTTGAAAACAGTTTTTGTTCTAAAACCATGCTAGTCACAACTAAAGCAGACCTGTTGGCAGCAGAACCCACCCAAACAGGCCATGAAAATTAAAGAGTTCACATGTAGATGCATAGGCCAATATAGATCACCCAGTTTTGGAAAAATTTTCTCATGACATTTTGACTAGACTAGAACAATACCCAGCAAATCAAACAATCAAGAGACACTAACCTAAAGTTGAAATTGGTTTCTTACATATATAATATGGTAACTGAATAATGATTACAATTTTTCCCAAGAGGTAAGAACTAGCCAGGCTAAACCATGCCTGAGATCAGATCAGGCTTGAGCAGGCTTTATACTTGTCACTAGAAGAGCCGATGCAGCCTCATCCTTGCTCAGCCCCAATTCTGATCCCTTTCTAAAAAACTCTACCTCAGTACCCGAAACTGTTGAATACTAAACACAGCATTTTGACTGGGGTTGCAAAGACAACAGAATCAAAAAAGTATTCTCTGTTGCTAGACTTAAGTAGAAACAGACCAGCTAGACATAGGTCATCAAAAATTTAAAACTGAAACTTTTCAAGGAGGAGATGGATTAAAGGAGGGGCGGGGGGAGAGAAGTTTAACTGAGCTTGGCAAATCCAAAGCTCCAAATTTACATTTGTGTACCACTAATTCCAACATGCCAAGGTTCAAAGTTCACAAGCCAGAAACTAAACAGGTATTTGTCATAGCTTAGAGACGCTAAAGTCACATGAATGAGAAATAAATATGCAGCTTGTTAAAATGGTGTTATCTTACATCTATTAAACACTAAATTCTCTATGGTCTTATATTAAAGTTAGACTCCTCCACCTATAGCCAGATGGTTTTAGATGGGATGTCTAACATGGTATCAAAGCCCAGATTCCGTTCCGTTGATTTTTTCTTGTTACCCCTTCTAAAAATTGTCACATGACATGCTTTATCTCCATCTCCGCCTATACGTGATGGGGGCAATTAAAGCGGTATCATCCTATGTCTATTAAATACTAAATTCCCTATGGTTTTATATTAAAGTTGGACCCCTCCACGTATAGCCAATTGGTTTTAGGATAGATGTCTAACATAGCTCAACGTGATCTATATTTCTGACACATCAAAGTCGAGAAATAGTCCATATTAATTTTGGATCAACTAGCTATCAACAGCGGCAAAAATGAAAGTTTTAGCAAAAGCAAAAGACAATCATCTCTACTCCACCATTACGAAAATCCACAATGCCAATGTGAGGTCAACTCGCAAAGAAATCTACAAGAAATGTTTTAAACATTATAGTTCTACATCAAAAGTAAAACTATAAAAGGCAGTTAAAAACCTTCGCTGTGTTTCTACATTGATCAACACAAAGTTCACTGCTAGAATAAGATCTGAATTTGCATTGTCGTAGCCATCATTGAGGACACCAACAGATGGCGTAGTCAAAAAACGCTTTGGGTTCAATTCTTCTGAATATTTGAATTGTGGATTGCATATTTGGTACGTTTCAACTATGTCCTTTGTCAGTCTTGCCACCAACTGCACGGTTAAAACTGCATGTCAGCACAAAGATTTGCCTTGTATGAATCTAAGTCAGGAGATCATTGCAAACTTGCTACATGATGCGAAAAAAATTTTCAGTGCAAACACTATATTGCTGTTTGGTAACCAAATAAAGTGTTGAAAAATAAATTTACAATTAAGTAATTTTTCATTGAGATTGGATCCCCACTGTGCAAACACTTAATACAATATTTTAAAGAGAAGAAGGTTTTGAAAATTTTAAGTGGCTAGGATTATCAAAATGTTTTTCTATTGCTTGACTACATTAAAACTACATATTGGTGGTACATTTTGTGCACAAAATAATGGTCAACATAGAATAAAAATCATCCATTCTCTTTAAGAGGAGGATAGGATGAGTCATCCTACAAAAAGGGGAACAGGATTATTTTAATCCTATAGGACACAATGATAGGTTGGATATAGTCTTTCCATGTTTCTACTTTCCTCCTAAAGTAGTCTTCTTTATATATTTGTATATAGACATAAAGGAACTACGAGGGGAAATCTTGACGAAGGACAACATCATCCTATATCTTCTGCACACCAAACATGGTACAAGATAATGATTGAGCCTATCCTACTCTTAATCTGGCATGCATCTCAATGGCAGACAGGATAAATAACACAATCTTATACCTCATGTTATCTTCTCTTATTTTCTCCATTATCTTGCATATCAAATGCACCTTGAAAGATTGCTCTTTTTCCGCCTTCTTTAGTTACTCTTTTACTTCTTTTCAGATGTAAAAGATATATAAAATCATATCAATAAACAAGCAAGATCTATTTCGTATTTCATATTCATCAATATGCCAATAAGATTTTAAAGTATAAATTCGGTTCTAATTATTAGTGTTTAATCTTATAGTTCCTCAATCCTATATTCAATTATTTGTGCTTAATCTTATAGTTTCTCAATCCTAGATTCAGATGTTAAAACATAAAGGCCAATTCAAATGAGTTATTGCATTAAGACATGAATAGAGCACATTTATACACAGGGCCAAATAGGGGTATCTGACAACAGGTCATTCAATGAAGAGTAAACCCTTATTGGCATGGGTAGTGCCAGGAAGAAATTATTGATTCAACATAACAAACAAGCATAGTGCCCCATCAAGACTCATATTCTTCATGGAGTCTCTTCTCACTAGTTTTTGCTTTCTTATAGACATCATGGATTAGCATGAGTTGCATTGAATTATGGCCTGTCAAGGTAGATAGAACTTGGGATCTAAAGTAATTTTGCAAATATTTGTATTTACACACTTCATTCTTCTTTCAGGAACCGATTTAATCAATACTGACATGGTGCATTATACTAACTGAAATAAGTATAACATTCCCTAGTCATGTTGACTGCTTTCTATGATATATTTGCAACTAGTAAAACATTCAAGATTTAACCCCCTACCCATTGAGTCAATAAAGGGCTGTCTGTTCTGGCCTCTACATTGCTGATATGTTTACTCGGTTTATATGCTTTCCTTGTGTCACATAAACAGAATCAAGAATCAAACCACAAGTTAAACCAGCAGAACAATTCTTAATCCATACCAATTCAAACTCAAACCAAATCAAAAGCTCATCAATTTTCTATACGTTTCAATATGCCAAAAAAATACCCACAAAGCTTTTGAACTAGAAATTAACAGAAAACTAGAAAAGACAACTTACAGGCCTCCTGACAACAACACGCAGCTTTCTATCAGCTTCATTTCTAGAAGAATAAGGCCCAAAAGCCAGCTGCCTTGGCAGCCACCGCACGGAAGACCCTTCATCTGAGCCCAATTCTGAGGTCCCCTGAAGCTCTACTTGATTACTAGGACCAACCTCATCCATAATTATCCCAAAAAATAAAGGAATCAACCTTTCCTATCCCCAAAATTTACTATTATCCCCAATAGCTCCATAGAAATAGACACCACTCAAAACACGAAACAAGCAAGAAAAACCCCAATTCTGATCAGCAATTGAATTGCAGTTTCCAAGTCAAGATTGAAACTTCAGTGATTTTTCTAGCAACCCACCAGCTGACTCCAATCCCATTCTTTATTTTTAATTCCTCTCATTCACAGTCTAAAAAGAAAATAATCAGAAAATTGGAAGCCCAGATGGATCGACAGATGATCAACAAAACCCAATTTTACACTAAAAAAAAGGATTGAATCTACTCTATGGATTATAAATAAAAACCATGCAACAAAAACAAAAACCCACCCAAAAAAAAAAAGAAATTGGATTTAAAAGAAATTGACCCAAAACTTAGATTGTAAAGAAGTAATGCAACAAACAAAGATCAAAAGATGAAGAAATAGATAGAAAGAGAAAGTGTTTTTATTAGAGAGAGAAAGAGTTTTTCGTCTGAGGACAAAGGCACCGCGTGTTTCTTTCTTCCTCCGAATGGCAGGTTTTGTTTTTCCTTTTCTTTTTTAGATTTGTTCTTTTATTGGACTGCGGCATGGTTGGAAACACTGTATTTTCCTTTTTTTTATTTTATTAATTAATTAATTTTAAGGAGCACCTGGTCACCCTTTTTCTCCCTATATTTTCCTTAGATTTTAAGCCTTTATTCACACACATATATATATATATATATATATGTATGTATATAAATATACACACACAATTGTTAATATGCATTTAAAAAAACTATTAATTGCTCTAATTTACTTAAATAAACCCGATTTTAATAATTTTATTTATTAAAGTTTTTGAGTTTTGAAAACTGGTAAATTGAAATAAATTTTAATAAAAATTTATTAGTTAATATTAGTAAATTAGCAAGGAATGTTAAGGCTATTCACTTAACTTTGAGAAAAAAAATTATCTTGTGAATTCATTAATTTGCTTTTTTTATAAAGATTGGACATATAAAATAAAGTTTAGTTTATTTTAGGTTTG
This sequence comes from Heritiera fomes, assembly GCA_032173925.1. NCBI lineage: Eukaryota > Viridiplantae > Streptophyta > Magnoliopsida > Malvales > Malvaceae > Heritiera > Heritiera fomes. Next base: position 16,048,462 of record JAPDPM010000001.1, on the reverse strand, counting down.
GTACCTAAATATACCTTAAATTTTTTACACAAATAAATATAAGCCTTCAACATTTTTTCCATGCAATTTTGTTCATAAACTTTTATTTTTTGTATATAAACTAGTAAACTTTTAAAAAATTTAAATTCAAATATGTTAAATGATACGGACAGTTGACGTGAAAAGTTTTGTGAGTTGCCTTATGGTATGCCATATGTGCAATACAAACAGATCAGTATCATTTAATAAATTTAAACTTAATTGTATGATTTTGAAATATTAGGGATTTATTTATAGAAAATAAAAGCTTTTGCAGTAACGTTGCATCTTATATAACTAAACTTAAAAATAAATTAGATGAGACTTGAATTTAGAATCTTAAAGTTTCAAAATATCTTCCTCATCATTAACCCGAAGCCTCTTTGGCATATGGATGTTGAATTTAATTATATAATTTCTTGATTTCTCCAAGATTTAAAATATCAGTAAAATTTTTTAAAAATATATCAATAAAATTTTTTTACTTCACAGATAGAAATAGGATGATGACATATTTTATTTTATTTATTTTATTTTCTTAATATTTTTAAAGAACATGTATTATCATCCTAATAGAGCTTGTGGAATAAAAAAATTCTACTAATAATGTATTAGATATTAATGCAATACTTTAAGTACATAGTTTATTCACATAAAAAGAAAAAAAAAAGACGAGAAGCTGAAGTTTTTTTGTTGATGTCATGAGCAATGTAAATGTTTTGTGAAGGCTATAATGAAAGGATAAATATATCAACAAAAGCCAAAAAGAATTCAAAAGATAAAAAAAAAAAAGGACAATTAATAAATTTTTTTATTTTTAAAAATGGAAGTCTTGCAAAGTTGTTTCCACTTGCCCGCCGAAGGTGTTAAAAGAATTTGGCGGTGGCTACAAGCTATTATATAAGACAAAATGATTTTTTTTATTATAGTTTATTTCAATCATTCTTTTTATTTAAATATTATTTTGTAATTAAAAATAAAAAATTAAACATTTTGCTTGTAGACAACAAAATATAGAGATTGTTATGAACAGTTATTTTGATATAGTCATATTTCAATATTTTCTAACTTATTGAGTCAATCATTTTTTAATTTTACGTGAAAATCAATTACTCATGTAAAAAGTTGAAAAAATGAAATATGTGAATACTAAAAAGTATTTTTCAAGTAACTTGTAATAGTAGATAATAGGTCTTCACATAAAATTAGGATATAATGTGACTTAATAAGTTGAAAAATGTTGAAATGTGACTATCAAAGTAAGTACTCTTAGCATTCCTCACAAATATATATATTAAATTTTATTGTTTATAAATGAACATAAATTAATATTGATTTTTATTTTTGACGTCTAACTCTCCAATATTTTAATTACAAAAAATGTTGAAGTTCCCACTTTAGTGGTAGAAAAAATCGGATGTGTTTATGTGAGAATCAGTTATTTTGTACTATACATGTACAATTATTCATTTATTTATTAATAAATAATTTATTTGTAAACATTTTATAAATTGTAAGTATACAATGATGTGGGCCCCACTTGAATTTTCACGCCCAGATGAAATTATGAATATGGAAACAGTGTACAGATGGTGCAATGATTATAATGAGGAAATTTTAGAGATTTGAAATTATTTTATTTTCAGTATTTGGAATTGTTGGCAAACAAATTGAGAAATAACGGATAAGTCCCAAGGGTATTTTCATAATTTCTTCCCAAACTAAAATGAATTGGGACGAAGTAAAAATATTATGTTATTCTACATGAAAAGTACTTCAACATGGTGTCAATAGATTTTTCGAAATAGTCACAAAAAACAAAAAAATTCACTGGCGGGTCGCATGGGTAAAATAGTAAATTCTCACTATCTATGTATCGCGCGTTAACGAAACCACTTCTAATCATCAATATATGTTTAATATGACCATTTTGAACTGGAATCCGAAAATTTGGAGCACGTTTACACAATTTTTACGCCAGCAGGACAATAAGGGCAAAATCATCCGAAATTTCATGACTATAGGCATTTTAATCATTTTGCAAGGCTCCAGAATTTTCTTAAAAATCAGTCAACTGCTGGAGAATGCACTATTCATCATCCTCACCCTTTGCTTTTCATGCCATTTGAAGAGAAAAAGAGAATAAAGAAAATAAAAGAAAAATTACAAAAACTCATTTTCTAGTCAAAAATTTCACCAAGACTTTATCTAGGAAAATATGCTATACACTCTTCTCTTTCCACCTATACCATTAGCTCATTAAATAAGCAACAAAACAAAGAGAAAAAACACCTTGAAGAATTCGGCCAATCAAGGTACCATGCCATCCATTTTGTATTTTTTTTAATTCTAAAGGTGTAGAATTATTCATTTAGGCTGACTAAGCATGATTTTACCATTTATTTCAATTAAATGTTGAAAAATAAAAATGGGCCATAGGAGGAGCATTCGGCCAAGCTTGGTTCATGAAGAATTCATAGTGTTTCATGCTTAAAATAGGTGCTAAATTAATCATTAAGCATGATAGAATATGAAGTAGGCATTAGATTGTTGAAAATCCCACTAAATCACCCTTCACCATTTTCGGCCAAATGAAGGGTGACATTATCCATGGCCGATTTTCATAGTTTAAGGGTAGATTTAGAATGTAGGAATTACAAGGAGTCTGTTGGTATGCTCGAATTTAAATTATGATGCAAAACGGAGAAGTTGTGTTATACTATCTGTAGAAATTATACTACAAAAATATTTACAGTGTCTAAAGAGGTTGTATTTAGATATAAACAATAGCTTAAAAATAAGTAATTATTAAGCTAATAATTTTGGTGGAATTATCCGCAGCTTGGGAATAACGGATATTGAGTGGTGCGCATAAAGAGATTAGATACGCTAAACAGGTAAGGGATGCGTATGTAAGCTGTAGCGATATTTCAAATGCATATTTATTATACAAATAATTTATTATGAATATTCTTGAAAGGAATTGCATGTAAATATGTGGAATTGAGGTTGTATGTGAAAATTGGAACTGTGTTTAATTTGCAGGAGGGCTAGGGTAATAGCAGCTGTTATGTTGCCAAAATTTTCTAAAATATTTTCTAAAAATACTATAAAATATTTAATTACATGATTTGATGATTACCTAGTCTTGAAAATGAGAAATTTAATTATTTTCATAAAACATGAATATACCAAATAATATTAATTAAATATTCATGTTACCAATTTTACTGAAAAATGAGATTACAGAATATTTCTCTTACATGTTTTACAACATATGATATGGATTATGAGATGAAAAGATGAAAAGTAAATATTTTATAAATTATTTTCCATAAATATTCACTTTAGAATTTAATAAAATTCTTTATGGATTAATTGAAAATTTTCAGATTTTACTTATGTCCATAAAGGTGATATGATTATGAAAGTACTGTTTTAAGACTACTAAGCCCCATATCATGCTAGTATGTGAAATGTGATACGTGATTTGTGACATGTGATATGTAATCAGTTCCGTTTGACACCTGATCAGTGTTTGACTGAGGACTATCCTAGACTATGGCTATATATCTGACATGATTATTATTGGCCTATAGGATACTTTCTCTCTAGCATGATATATTCTTGGTGATGTCTTAGTCTCCATTTTTATGAGATATGAAATAATATGTGATATGGAAAAATGTGTTTAAATGAAAAAGTATATGAATATGTTTATATGAAAAAAGGAAATGATTTCTAATAGTTTACTGTACTACATGGAGTACCGTACTGTTTATGATTTATATAGTGACAGGTGAAATGAGTTTAAATGAGAATTATGAGTTAATTAAACTAATATTCTTTGAAGGAATTCATGAATATTAGTTTATTTTATTTAAATGCTTTATTTTATAAAAGTATTATTTTGAAAAGGATATGAAATGAAATGGAAAAAGATTGATCCCAATAACAATATTTACTCTCTATAGTCGCTTCTAGGTTTTGGGACAAGACAAGTATTTCAAAATACCTTCCTTACTCCATCCGGATCCCTAGCCGACTATAGTATCCTTCCTATTTCGATTCCTAGAGTTCCTATAGGAAAATGAGGATTTTATTGCATATAGATTTCGGAATATCTAGTTTTGCATACAATTCTCTTACTGAGCTGTGGTTTGCTCACCCTTTTATTTTAACATCTATAAAGTACTTCCAGTGACTGCTTGATTTGCATTCAAGGATTGTTGGTTGCGCATTTAGTGCCCCGAGGCAGCGAGCTTATTGTTGTATTGAAGAACTCCTTAGTGTGGATGGTGTACTGCTGCAAACAAGTTGAAGAAGAAATTTGGTAGGCAAGGCACTTCCAGGAAGCTATCTTAAGAACAATAGTTTCCCCACATTGGTGCAAATGGTTCAGGAAACGTTGTTCCCAAGATACAATGCCTACTCCAAAAGAAATTCAATTGCACTTTGAGTTTCTCTCTTGAACTCACTTGAACCAAACCAAAGAAAAAAGAGTGCAAGAAGAGAATTTGATTTAGAGTGAAAGAATGTAGAAGATTATATGTTAAATTCCATGAAAGTGAAAGTATTTATAGACTCAAAACGGTGTTATAAACACCCTTTCATGATTAGACATCATTTGAATGAAGAATCATGACATTTGGAATGAAGAAACATGTCCAACGGACATGTTTTTTGAGTTTCCAGAATGGGAAGTCAGATGCCCGAGAAAGGGAGTCGACTTCCTTAGTGTTTTTTCAAAACAGAATGTAATTTTTCTTGGGGCAGTGGACTACCCTTTAGGGCAGTCGACTACCCTATATGTAACTCAAATTCTCAAGCGAAAAATATTTCCAGAAAGCCCCGACACATAGAGCAGTTGACTGCTTTTTTGGACAGTCGACTAATCAAGTAATTTCTTCATTCCAACTCATTTTTCATACTTTCAATTTCATTTTTCTTTAACATATATGCAAACTAAATGATTTTAAGATATAACTTTGGTAATATATACAACAATCCCCCACTTATTACCAAAGTATACAAATGTATGCAATTTATGCAATCCTAAGAAAGATGCAAGTTGGTTCTTATGTAAGGTGTATATCTAAAGGTGGCCAAGGCTTGAACCTTTAGATTGAATATGAAACTCTAGGAAACATATTCACCCCTTACATTGGTTCGTAAGTTCCTCAAATAGAGTAACGCATTTTTGTCATGGGACTTCGCTTTTATCCTGTGTTAGCAAGTACTCTAGGATTAATCGGAAATCCATAAGAAGCGTCCTCTCACTTCTCTACTTGCATAGGAAGACTTATCAAGAGTGCATCACAACCTTCCTGTTTTACAAACACTCCACTCACAAGAGCTATAAGTTAATTATGGATTTTAATCCAACCAATCATTGTGATTAACAATGCATCTAGATATGGGATCTTATTAGGAATAGTCTTTAATTTAATTACCCCCACTATTCCAAGAAGTGATGCATTGGGAATATCATATATCTCATATATGAATTCCTTGGATGATTCATGATTGAATGCCTTTTGAACTCTCATACACAAAGATCATCAAATTAGGAGATTATGCTTTAAACCTAAAGGATCAATTTCCTAAGTGACATCAATGAGATAGAGTTGGAATCAATCAAGATCATCTCTAGTAACCGATAGTAATCCCATACCTCTCATAGTGTTAGCAATCTTATCTCCTGATAACGGTTTAGTTAGGGGATCAGCTAACATTTGCTCGGTAGGTAGATATTCTAAATTTACCTTACCTTTCTTTACAACACTTCTCACATTGTTGTATCTCATAGCTATATGCTTGCTATTATTAGACAACCTATCATTCTTTGTGTTGTAAATTGCAGCTTTATTGTCACAATATAAAGTGATTGGTCCTTTGGTTCTCTCAATAAAAGGTATTCCCCTTAAAAACCTTTTAAACCAAAGTAAATCCTTGGTGGCATGTGACATAGCAATGAACTCAGATTCCATTGTTGATAAAGCCACACAAGTTTGTTTCTTAGAAGACCAAGAAACAATAGCACCACCTATGGTGAATAACCAGCCACTTGTTGATTTGGAACTTCTCTTATCTGAAGCCCAATTAGCATCACTATAACATTCTAGAACTGAAGTTTCACATTTATAGTGCAAGCCATAATATAAGGTATGCTTCAAATATCTCAACAATCTACTTAATTCATGCCAATGTTCATTACTAGGATTACTAGTAAATCTACTCAATATACCAACTGCACATGCAATGTCCGGTCTTGTATAATTCATAGCATAAATCAAACTACCTATAATTTTTGCATACTCCTTTTGATTTACTGGTTCTCCTTGATTAGGTACTAACTTGTGATATGGATCTATAGGTGTTTTGCAAGGTTTGCTATCAAAGTGATTAAACTTCCTAAGTAATTTTTCTATGTAATGTGATTGTGAAAGAATAAACTTACCATTCTTCCTATAAATCTTAACACCTAATATAACATCAACTTCACCTAAGTCTTTAATATCAAATGCATTAGTTAAATATGACTTAGTTTCATTGATGCAATCTATATTTGTACCAAAAATAAGTAAATCATCAACATAAAGAGTAATTAATACTTTACTATCATTTGTGACTTTAATAAAGACACAATTTTCAGCTTTACTACTTTTAAACCAAATTTTTTAACTTCTTTCTTGAATTTCTTATACCATTGCCTAGGTGCTTGTTTAAGACCATAAAGAGACTTGTTGAATTTACATACTTTGTGTTCTTGTCCTTGAACTACATATCCTTCCGGTTGATGAATATAGATCTCTTCATCTAGATCACCATTGAGGAAGGCTGTCTTTACATCCATTTGATGTACTTCAAGATTGTAGATTGAAGCAATAGCAAACATCACCCTTATTGAAGTAAACTTGGTGACCGGTGAAAATGTTTCAAAATAATCCAAACCTTCCTTTTGACTATAACCTTTGGCGACCAACCTTGCCTTGTATTTATCAATACTCCCATTGGTTTTGAGTTTCCTTTTTAAAACCCATTTGGTGCCAATAGGTTTAGTGTTAGGAGGTAGATCCACTAAAGACCATGTATTGTTCTCATGTATAGATTTAATTTCATCATCCATAGCTTTCTTCCATAACATGGCATCTTTCATGTTCATGGCTTCTTGAAAAGTTTTAGGATCCTCTTCTAACAAGTAAGTATACATTCCTGGTCCTAAATCTGTTTCAATTCTTTTTCTCTTACTTCTTCTTAACTCAATATCACTACATGCATTAGATGTATTTGCATGATTATGATTTTCACTATCATGTGGAGATATATCATCAATAGCATGCTCATGAACAATTAATTCATTTGACAAGTCTTTCTCTAATTCATGGCTACTAGCATCTTTAATTGTCAAATGCTCAAAATAAATTGCATGAATAGATTCAAAAACACTATTAGTTTTAAGATTAAGAAATCTACATGCTTTACTTCCTAAAGCATAACCAAGAAATATAGATTTGATTGCCTTACTTCCTAACTTAGGTCTCTTATTTGTAGCATCAAGAACATATGCAATGCATCCAAACACTTTAAAATAATTTATACTAGACTTTCTTCCTTTTAATAACTCATAGGGAGATTTATCAAAACCTTTATGTAAAACTCTATTTGAGATGTAACAAGCAGTAAAGAGTGCTTCACCCCAAAAATTCAAAGGCAAATTTGAATGTAAAAGCATAGCACTTACCATTTCAAGTAATGATCTATTCTTTCTTTCCGCTACTCCATTTTGTGGTGGAGTATTAGGAGCAGAAACTTCTCTTACTATACCATGTTTCTTACAAAAGTCATAAAACTCATTTGAAAGAAATTCTCCACCCCTATCGGATCTAAGTTTCTTAATTTTTCTATTTGTCAAGTTTTCTATTTCTTCTTTGAAAATCTTAAATTTTTCAAATGCTTCATCTTTAGTTTTTAGTAAATAAACATAAGTATATTTTGAAAAATCATCTATAAAAGTAACAAAATATCTTTTTCCACCTCTAGTAATAATTTCATTATTATCACATAAATCAGTATGTACTAGTTCTAACAAAGAATTAGTTTTAAAAACTGATTTAAAAGGGAATTTTGAAATCTTTGCTTGTGCACAACACTCACAAGTTTTAGTACTTAAAATGGTAGAAGACTTAGGAATTAAATCATGAGATCACATTCTATTTAATGCATTCATGCCAATATGTCCTAATCTATAATGCCACAAACAATTAGAATCATTCATATCAACAACATAAGCATAATTCAAAGAACTTTTATTGATATTGAGAACATACATATGGTCTTTAGCATATCCCTTCCCAACAAATGATCCTTTCTTAGAAATGATCACCTTTTGAGAATCAAACACAACCTTAAATCCATGGTCATCAAGTTTCTTCACAGAAATTAAACTCTTCCTAAGGTTTGGGATGTGATACACATCTTGTAATTTCAAAATTTTTCCTGAAGTCAAAGCAAGTTTGATTGTCCCTTTGCCAACAATTTTGCAAGTTGAAGAGTTCCCCATGAAGACTGATTTGTCCTCATTTATCTCTTCATATGTCTTGAAGACATCTCTAAATGGAGTGACATGACAAGTTGCCCCAGAATCGATCCACCAATCCTCTTAGTTTTCAACCATAAGAATTTCGGTAACCATTGCAACCATGTCATCTTCAATCACAAGATTGGCCTCACTTTTCTTACCTTTCCGGAAGTGGCATTCTTTTGCAATGTGGCCATTCTTTCCACATACATAGCAAGGGCCTTTCTTCTTTTTGAAGTTCTTATCAAACTTGTTGAACTTTCCCTTTTTCTTTGAAGAGTTTTTCTGTCTCTTGTTCTGGTGAGTTTTCTTCTCACTTTCAGTTTTGTTCTCATTAGGACCTTCAATGTTATGCACATTATTGTCCTTTTCATCTCTTGTACGGGCTGCACTTTCAATCTGGATATGCTTCACCAATTCATCCAAGGTAAGTGACTTCTTTTTGTGTTTCAAATACCTTTGATAATCTTTCCAAGAAGGAGGAAGTTTACCAATTATGGTAGACACTTGGAAAGTCTCAGAAATTGGTTCTCCAGCATCATTGCATTCAGTAGCAATATCATTCAATGCATTTACTTGATCAATGACAAGTTTAGAGTCTATCATTTTAAAGTCTACATACCTGTTCACAAGGAAAGACTTGTTTCCAGCATCTTCATTCTCGTACCTCTTCTCAATTGCACGCCATAACTCCAATGCTGTGTTGTGTTTATGGAATACATTGAAGAGTGAGTTGCTGAGTGCTTAAAGTATTGAAAGTCTGCAAATGTAGTCATCTTCAAGCCATTTTTGTTGTTTTGCTGTAAGTTGTCCATCATTGCTTTCGTCTTGGGGGTAGTACTCATGAAGAACATATGCAACCTTCAAAAGACTGACTTGATAGTATATCTTCATGCTCCACCTCTTGTAATTCAGGCCATTGAACCTTTTTAGTTTCTCCACTTTATAAACATGAGGCTTGAATGCAGGAGTCGCCATCTTGAAAATACTATTGTTCTTAAATTGTTGTATTGAAGAACTCCTTAGTGTGGATGGTGTACTGCTGCAAACAAGTTGAAGAAGAAATTTGGTAGGCAAGGCACTTCCAGGAAGCTATCTTAAGAACAATAGTTTCCCCACACTGGTGCAAATGGTTCAGGAAACGTTGTTCCCAAGATACAATGCCTACTCCAAGAGAAATTCAATTGCACTTTGAGTTTCTCTCTTGAACTCACTTGAACCAAACCAAAGAAAAAAGAGTGCAAGAAGAGAATTTGATTTAGAGTGAAAGAATGTAGAAGATTGTATGTTAAATTCCTGAAAGTGAAAGTATTTATAGACTCAAAACGGTGTTATAAACACCCTTTCATGATTAGACATCATTTGAATGAAGAATCATGACATTTGGAATGAAGAAACATGTCCAACGGACATGTTTTTTGAGTTTCCAGAATGGAAAGTCGGATGCCCGAGAAAGGAAGCTATCTTAAGAACAATAGTTTCCCCACACTTGTGCAAATGGTTCAGGAAACGTTGTTCCCAAGATACAATGCCTACTCCAAGAGAAATTCAATTGCACTTTGAGTTTCTCTCTTGAACTCACTTGAACCAAACCAAAGAAAAAAGAGTGCAAGAAGAGAATTTGATTTAGAGTGAAAGAATGTAGAAGATTGTATGTTAAATTCCTGAAAGTGAAAGTATTTATAGACTCAAAACGGTGTTATAAACACCCTTTCATGATTAGACATCATTTGAATGAAGAATCATGACATTTGGAATGAAGAATCATGACATTTGGAATGAAGAAACATGTCCAACGGACATGTTTTTTGAGTTTCCAGAATGGAAAGTCGGATGCCCGAGAAAGGGAGTCGACTTCCCTAGTGTTTTTTCAAAACAGAATGTAATTTTTCTTGGGGCAGTGGACTGCCCTATATGTAACTCAAATTCTCAAGCGAAAAATATTTCCAGAAAGCCCCGACACATAGAGCAGTTGACTGCTCTTTTGGGCAGTCGACTAATCAAGTAATTTCTTCATTCCAACTCATTTTTCATACTTTCAATTTCATTTTTCTTTAACATATATGCAAACTAAATGATTTTAAGATATAACTTTGGTAATATATACAACACTTATATCTTTGAGGTATAATCCTATAATTTTACATGTTCATATTTGTTTTACAGTACTACATGTTGTATAAGGAACATGGGATGTAAATGATAAATAAATTCTAATATGTAAATATTACATATAATAAATGTTAAATTCAAATTTTAAATGATTATTGTGAGAAAGGAAAAAGGAAAGTAAAGCATCATAGACAGCCCACCATATAAAATGTATGGAAAAAACGTGAAATAATGTAAACACGGGATGTGACAGTTTATAGATGTGATAGAATATCTTACTTCATGAGCAAGTTTTTGAAGTGAGAAGAGCCAATAACATTAAACATTGGTATTAGAGTCTAGGCTAATGACAACTATTCCTCTATTTCAAGCAAAAAAATCTAAATGATTCGATGTGTGAAGAAAGAGATTGTTAAGAATTTTCAACTACTTCTTATGTTCACAGTTTTTGATAGACAAATGCTTCCAGGGCTTGATGTGTGTAAGAAGATTGTGTTCACTTTTCCATACAAAAAAGTGTTCTCCCAATGACCGATGGAGGATCAATAGTGAATGAGCTGAATATTATTTGTTTATAAGAGTGAGAGAAAGTCTCACATTTTGATTGACTTTTGATGTGAAATTGTGAAAAAAACCCAAAAATGCCCAACAAAAAAAAAGAAAATATTTATTCTTTGTTTTATAAATTTTATATGTCCAAATTAATTTAAACTTATAAAATGGAATATCAATTTTTATTATTTTTTGAATGAAAAACGTCAATTTAAAATAGTGTCATGAAATTTTTATACAACTTATATGAAATTCACACATAGTATTAATGTGTAATTTTTAATTTTTTTTTATAAAATTACATTTTGTTGTTTATTTTATAATAAATAATAATATTTCCAAAATCTAGAAAGCATATAAAATAGGTGAACGGAAATTAGAACAAAAAGTCAGCTAACTATTGTGTTTCGCCCATCACAAAAAAGGTAGCCATAGGGCTAGTCGGTTGTAGCTATGCAGTTTATGCCGTTCTTTGTCCAAATCCGACGGACATGACGTTTCGAAACATTAATTACGATTCGCAATACGTTCTTCTGTCCATCTTTTTGGGTTAATTTCTTCTGTTCATTTTTTACCCGTGGGGTTCTCTTGAATTTAGACGCTAACTTTATATGGGTTCCACAAGTGGGAAAGATAAAAGTTTGACCGGTCTTTTCATATGAAGATCCAATCAAGAGAAGAATGGAAACATATCGAACATGAACGAATGTTAATATATATATAGTTTGGTTTGTTTTTAATATTGTTTGTGTTTGTTTCATAATTGATAAATTCATTCGCAAAAATTTAACGAAGATGCTTATAAACACATAAACGAATATGTAAGTAAGTATATAAATAAATTTGTTCATAAACACGTTTGTAACTATTAAATGAACATTTCATAAATATTTAACAAAAAAATTAAAACAAATAAATTACATTTACCTCAATATATATAATACCAAATTAGAAATCTGACGTAAATGTTATTTTAGTAATTTTATATTAAAATTATTTATGACTAGATATATATTTTAAAAATTTTTTATTATTAGACAGTAAACAAACATTAAACAATAAGTCTTAAATAAACTTAAAATGAATTTGCTTGTGAATATTAAAGAATGAAATACATATATATTCATAATTGTTTGTTCTTTTTTTTATTCATTATTCATAATTGTTTGTTAAAATTAATAAGGGAATATAAACGAATAAAAATACAACATATTCACGAACTATTTACTGAATGTTCTATCCATTTACAACCTTGGTCGGAAATATTACATTTTTTTTAGTAATCAATAAACCATCGTTTTACTAACCTCTTTATCTGGGTAAGTTATAAAATTAAAAAAATTTGAATTTTTTATTCGACTGTTTATTTGAAATAAAAAAATCTAAGTGGAAGAAGATTACCAGTACGACACTTTTTTTTTCTACTATTTAAAGGAAACAAATTTGAACCGTTGAAGATCAACTCAATAATTGCCTTCACATGGCCGATGGATAATACTAAACAAATATTATTTACCCAATGTTTTGAACCATGAAAGACTTTGAAATGAAAGGAACAAAGGAAGGGAAGAAAGGAAACGAAGATGCAATGAACTGCCCCCATCACTTTCATTGTCGCCCTTTTCTTTCCTCGCAATTCCAAGAAAATGATATTGGTCAGGCCTACATTATGAAAGCCCTACACACTCTGTTAACCATAGGCTGCTTTCTAGCTGACGACCCAAGCTCACATTGATAGCCCTTTGTTGGCTTTGGGTCAACCGATCTATAAACCACCCTAGCTCAGTCGAGTTGGGTTAGATTGGGTATATTTTAAAGCAGATTTACTGACACGTGAACCGGGTAATTTGGATCGAATCCACATAAAAACCTGTCCCAAGTAAAGCCACATGTCCAAAAGGGCATATTGCTACCTTGGTAGTAAACAAGTATGTCCAAAACCCCAAACACAGAACACTAACTACAGCCTATAAGCTAGGCAATCACTACACTTAGAGGTGGTTATTGAATCGGATTGATTCGACTCGATTTTGAACCGAGTCGGATCGATCCGGTCTAATAATCGAAACCGATTATTATCAATTTCGAATTGATTGGGTCGATTCCTATTTTTTGGGATTGAGCCCGCCCGAATTAGACCGATTTCGATTGAATCGGTCCGGTTCAATTAAAAATTAAAATAAAAAAATAAAAAAGCTTGCACAATTGCAGGCTTGCTTCTTCAGTTCACAGCAGCTTGCTTTTGTAAGCTGCTGTGACTCTTTGGCCATTGCCCATCCATCCATCATTGGTCACCCTTCTCTTTTTTCTTTTTTTTTTTTAAATTTCATTTTTTCCTCTATACATACCCATTCTTCCTTTTATTTTTCTTCAATATTTTCTCTCTAATCTACACTCATCCACTCTTATTCTCTTAATACTCACTCACATACTCTCTCAATATTCACTCAAACTCTCTCAAATTCACTTAAATTCCCTTATTCCAAATTTATAATATCATCATTTTCTTCTCTAAATTTTGTTTTTCTTTTTATTCTATAATTTTACAAATTTTACTTTTAATTTTCAAGTTTCAATTTCTAAATTCCAATATTATATATATATATATATATATATATATATATCCTACATCTATTTTTTAAAAAATTTTAACATATATTTATTTTCAAAAAAAATATAAAAATGTCAAATTTCTTTGGTCGTTCATGCTCTGTTTCTCGACTTTTTGGTTCTACTGAAATCCCTAATTTGGGTGACGAATCATTTAATGAAATCGAACCCGATATTCATCGGAGAAGGAGGAGCTTCCTTTGGCACCATCGATTGGTCGTGATCATGGTCGTGGAGGAGGTCGTGCTCAAACACAATCATCAGCTGTCGCCACTGCTGCTATATCATCAAGACCGAAGTTTAGCTGAAAAAGAACAAGTAGAGTATGAGAGTATTTCGACATTGTAATAAAAGAAGGTACGACGTATAAATATTGTGTTATCTGTAAATTATGTAAAGGCGTTTACTCTTATAACTCTGATGGAGGTGGCCTACGTATAAAAGACATTTAATTATTGCACATAAAATTAATCCTGATGCTGAAAAAAATGAAATTTTTGAAGGCAAACAAACTCAAATTAATACACATGATGGTGGAAAAAAAATTTAATTTTGATAATGTTCAAGCTAGATGTGGTTTAGTTAGATTTGTAGTTAGGACTAAACAACTACTCACAATTTGTGAAAAAGTAGAATAGTTAGAATTTGTTTGTAAATATTTGCAACCTGCATATAAATCTGTTTCTAGACATACATTAAAAAAAGATTGCATGGATATGTTTAAAGAAAATAGACAAGCTTTAATTGATAAACTTAGTAATATTTCATTTAGGGTTAGTTTAACTAGTGATATATGGACTAGTACTAACGGTATAAGATATCTTGTTATAACTTGTCATTGGATAGATGAAGATTGGCGCATGTAAAAACGAATTTTATTGTTGGCTTTGGGTCAACTGATCTATAAACCCCCTAGCTCAGTCGAGTTGGGTTAGATTGGGTCTATTTTGAAGTAGGTTTACTCACACATGAACCGGGTAATTTGGATCGAATCCACAATCTGTCCCAAGTTGCAGCCACATAGAGGTGGCAAACCAGTCGGTTCGGACGAATACGGTTCGAGTTATATTCAATTTCAATTTTTTTACGTTTTGGGCTTTTTTGTTTCGAGTTTTTTCGGTTTCGATTTTTTCCTGGTTTGAATATTTTTCGATTTTAGGTACTTTCGGTCTCGGGTTTTTTCCGGTTCGATTATTTTCGATTTAGGTTCGATTTTAACCGGGAAAGCTTAGTCAAATTATTTTGAAATTTTATAAGTTATAAATATTTGGCTGAATGCTCAAATAAGGATCTAACGTCTTCGGAAATGTTCAATTCAGGATCTAAACTTTTATTTTGCCCAATTCAGGAAAAAACGCTTTCGATTTTGCTCAAATAAGGACTTTTTAACGCATGTGAGTTACACACGCCGTTAAAGAGAGTGGATGACGATGAAAGGACAATTATTACCACGTGTCGCAATCACACGCCGTCACGTGTCACACTCACACGCCGCCACGTGTCCATGTATTTTTACATATTAAAAGAAAAATAATTATAAAATCACTATCACGTGTCCCCACTCATAGGTTGCCACGTGTCTCACTCACACGCTGTCACGTGTCCACGTATTTTTACCTATTAAAAGAAAATAATTATAAAATCACTGCCACGTGTCCCCACTCATAAGTTGCCACGTGTCCACTTCTGTCAAGTGTCTCACTCACATGCTGCCACATGTCCACGTTTTTTTTACTTTTTTCTTTCTTTTTTTTATTCAAGAAAAACTATATATTTTGATAAAATAATATTTTCTTGAATAAATTTTTTAAAATTATTTTTTGAAATAATTAAAATTTTTAAATTTTGTTTTAAAAAATAAATTCTCAGACATAAAAATTATTATAAAATTTTTTTAACTAGTATAATTATTATTTTTTCTTTCTTAATTTTTTTCGTTTTTACCATAAAAAGGAAAAAAACTATTAGCCATAAAATTATTAGAAATTATATATTTTTTAAAGAATAAATTTTAAATTACTAAATTTAATTTGTATTTTTCTTCTTTTTTTGTTTTCTATATTTTCTTCTAGTTGACAAAAAAAGAAAGAAGATAAAGAAACTATAAAAATAAAGAAAAATATGTAAGAATTGTCTTTTTAGAAAAATTAATGT
This sequence comes from Heritiera fomes, assembly GCA_032173925.1. Classification (NCBI taxonomy): domain Eukaryota; kingdom Viridiplantae; phylum Streptophyta; class Magnoliopsida; order Malvales; family Malvaceae; genus Heritiera; species Heritiera fomes. The sequence goes on along the minus strand of JAPDPM010000001.1, from coordinate 16,032,435 downwards.
AATTAAAAAAATAAACGTATTTCATAGAAAAACTCAATTTTCTAAAAATAAATATATTTAATTTACAATAAAAAATTATTTTAAATTTAAATCATATAAAAGAAATAAAAACAAAAAGGAATGAAAAGAAAAACAAAGTGAAAAAGTACAGAAATATTTTTTATAAAAATTTATTTTTTAACAAAATTAACTATTAATTATAATATTATAAATAAAATTTAAATTTCTAATTTTTTATTAATATTTATAACAAAAAAATTTTTAGCTATTAAAAGAAAAATAATTATAAGTCACTGTCACGTATCCCACTATTACGCTGCCACGTGTCCATGTAATTTTACCTATTAAAAGAAAAATAATTATGTCACTGCCACGTGTCACCCTCACACGTTGCCACGTGTCCATGTGTTTTTACCTATTAAAAGAAAATTAATTATATGTCACTGTCACGTATCCCACTCTTATGCTGTCACGTGTCTACTCTGCCATGTGTCACCCTCATACACTGCCACGTGTCTTTTATAAACGCCGTTATTATTTTTAACGTCGCGTGTAACTCACGCGCGTTAAAAAATCCTTATTTGAGTAAAATCGAAAATGTTTTATCCTGAATTGAGCAAAATAAAAGTTTAGATCCTGAATTGAATATTTCTGAAAACTTTAGATCCTTATTTGAACATTCAGCCAAAATATTTTTATAATTTTGAATGTAATAATTAATTTAATTTTATATAGTTAAATGAAAATATAATAGAAATGCTAAATTAAAATTAAAATTGAATAAATATTTGTATAAATATAAATTTTTACATTTTAATGTTTTTATTACTTGACAATTATTTTTTTAAAATTTCTTGCGATATTTACATTTATTATCAAATAAATAATTATATATTAATAATTATATAAAAATTTGTTTTTTAAGTGAGCCATATCAAATTGACAACAATTAAAAAAATCGTTACAATATCTCATTGTTTTTTAAACGACTTTTTATTTTTGTTTTCTAATTAGTTTTTTTAAATATTTTATACTACAAAATAAAAAGTTGTTATGATATTTATTTTACATTCGTAACGACAAAAAAAATCTGTTTCGAAATCTTATTATATTAGCAACAATTTTTCATAGTTGTTTATATATATAATTGATTAAATTTACTAATTTTATAACATAATCTGGATGAAAATGCTCATTTTTTAAATTAAATTGAAAAAATACTTATTTTACCATAATAAATTGAAATGGGATTTAAAGCAATTGACAACTTATCACATGTCGTATATGATTAATTTTATAAAGAACACCATCAATCTGATATATAAATATAGATAAAGATATATATATATATATATATATGTATTTGATAGAATTTATTAATTTTATATTATAAACAGATAAAAATGGTTTTTTATTGTTTTTTTAACTAACTTGAAAATATTTAATTTATCATAATAATTTGAAATGGGATTAAAAGCTATTAACAACTCGTCAAATATAGTACAATTATTAATCTTATAAACATTAATATGTTATATATGTTTATATACTTATAATTCTTAAAATTTACTAATTTTATATTATAAATGGTAGAAAAAAGTCAATTATTCTCGTTCTCTTTTCTAAATTAACTTACAAAATATTTAATTTACCATAATAAACTAAAATGAAATTGAAAGCAATTGGCAGCTTATCATATATAATATAATTATTAATCTTATAAAGACCACCATCAATATGATATATATGTTTCATTACACAATTGATAATTTACTAATTCTTCTATCATAAACTCGGAAGAAGAGATCAAGTATTATTATTTTTCTCTAAATTAGCTTGTACAATATTTATTTTATTATAATAAAATAAATTAATAGTATTTATATTTTCAATAAAGTAATTAAAGTTTGTGAATGAAACACATTTGAAGATTGAAAATTTTTTTTAACAAAAAAACCTAATATTTATAACAAATGCAAATATCTAAACTATAGTCATTTAAAATATTTAAAAATTTACATTAAAATATGAATAATGCAAATATAATATTAAAAATAATTTATTTCACAATTTAAATTTAAAATAATATGAATTAAAAATCAATTAATTAATAAATTAATAACACTATAATCATCCAAAATTAATTTATTTTTATTCTTATTTTTCTTTCTTTTTTATTTCCTTTATCTCTTCCACTTTTCTTTTATTTATTTATTTTTTCTTTTTTCTTTTTGCTTCCCGCTTCCTTCATTGCTAAATTTATTCATATTTTGCCTCCAATTATTTTCTAGTTTTCCTTATTCCCATTTCAGTTTTCTTTCCCCTATTTCCATTTTTTCCTTTCTTTATTTTCCTTCTCATCTTCCTTTTCACTTTCGTTTTTTCCTTATTATGTATAACACAAATGGGCTTCCTGATTTTTATTTCCTCTATTTCTTCCCCTGTTTTTGCTTCAATCCCCAATGGCCAACCCAGATTTGGTGACCGTCGAAAATCCTCACCGGTTTGAACTGTTAGACGCCCTCTTCTCTTCCTCACGCACACGCATCTCACCTGTTATTCTCATCGCACAGTTCACACTCCCTCATTGCTGCTGCAGTGCTGTTATTCTCCAGTCTCCAACCAGATCTAACCCAGATTTGGTGGCAGCCATTGCTGTTTCTTCTCCAAAATCAACTGGTTTTCAGAGCCCAATCTCTTTAAGAGATTCCGGTTCAAGTTTCCTTGGTGGGTCCTTGAAGGGTTTTTCTTTACAGTTGAAAACAAGACGTCAGAGAAAAGATAGTAATATTAGCTTGGTGGTTGCTTCAGCTAGTGCTACAACCACCACAGCTGGAGTTGATAGTGGTGGCTTTGCTGACAAGTTTTACTTTAACATCACTGGCTTTCCTTTCCCCCTTGGCCCTTTTCTTAATAGGCGCACTGCCAGGACTGAGGTTAGTTTTCTTCATTAATCAATGTTATAGCCTAGTTTGATTTTGAAGTTTAATTAATTGATAATTGACTTTTGGAGTTTAGAGAATGGTAATTTAGTTTTATTTTGTTTGCTCTTTAGTTTGATTAGTATGGTTGATCAGTTGGAAATTGTATTTGCCTTCTGCTACTGTACAATTGTTATGCCTACTAGCCAATTTTCCATTATTCTCTGAAGCAGTTTTACAGTTTCAAACTTAGCAAGCATTTTTTTTCTCTTCAAATTTGCCTCATGATGTGAAAATTGTTGAACGATACAGTACATTTACATCATAATCATAGAAGAATACGGAGTACAAACTTGCATAGAACTATAACCACAACTATGGAAATGGTTTAACTGCCTTTTGCTATAGAAAAAACATAGAGATTATGCACAAACTTGCATGTTCTCTAATCTGAAGTAGTACACCTACAGTTATGTATTTCTTATACCGACTCTTCATCTCACAATTTAATTGTCTTTGATAGGCTGTGAAAGGCTCTATATGGCTATTCGAACAAGAGCAAGCATTAGGCTTCAGCAGTGTCTCAACAAACATTCGTATGACGATTGTCAAACTCAAATCTGGTGGACTATGGGTCCATGCACCTATTGCCCCAACCAAAGAGTGCATCGAGGTTCGGTTTTCCTTTCTGATTCTCAATATTTAAGTATGCATTTGATTGGTCCATTCCCATAGCATCTTTGACAGCTGCTTCTCCCAATAGAAGGAAATGACTCTTAAAGTGCAAAAAAGAAAATCATTGATTTGTTTTTCACTTTTGAATGTTCATAAGAATCAGTGATTGTTTGCTTCTTCATTTCCTCATACTTTTTATTGCACAAATTCTCTTCCTTCTCATTGCTCTGGTGAATTATAATTTTTTCTCTGGCCTTCTGCAAGTTTTGCTCTTTAAGGAACTTGGAATGAATTCTATAACAAAAATTTTGCCTGTTGTCGTCCAGCTTGTGAAGAAATTAGGAGCTCCTGTAGAATACATTGTCCAGCCTACATTTGCTTATGAGCATAAAATTTTTGTGGCCCCATTTTCTAGAAAATTTCCTAAGGCGCAAGTTTGGGTGGCACCAAGGCAATGGAGTTGGCCTTTGAATTTACCCCTTGCATTTTTTGGGATTTTTCGTGCCAAAATTTTGAAAGGTGAGGATTTGTCAACTCCATGGGCCGATGAGATAGAACAAAAAGTTCTAAGCTTAACAGAAGTTGGTAAATAAACTTGAATATTAGCTACTTCTAACTATCTAAAGATGTAGAAAGTTTGAACTCATTTTCATTTAACAATTCAGGGATTAGACCATATGTAGAGGTGGCTTTCTATCATAAATGTTCAAGAACACTTCTGGTTACAGATGCTGAAATATTAATGTCCCAAAAAAGCCGCCAGAGCGTATCAACAAAGGAAACCTCTTAGAATCAGTGAAAAAAGAGTGCAGCATTCGTTTGAACATGGGAAGTTGGGTTTGGTGCTTGGTCTGAATTTGGGTGTTAATTTTTGGTGTTCATATTTTTTTATGTAACATATTATTCAAATTTCATCTAGATGGAGAAGGGATTGGGATTTCTGAATAGGCTAACTCTCCAAATATAACTGGGTATAGGGTGTTACTGGCCTAAATATTATTGATAAATACTAAAAAAAATGGCGTGGTTAAGTATTTTCCTAAAATTTTTCATTTCCTAATTTCAATCTTGTTTTGAATTTTATATCATGAAATATTTTTTTGTTGCAGGAGAACAAGATTACATTGAGAATTTTTTTATTTTGTTTATTTATGAATTTTAATTGTTGTAATATATTTTAAGATCAATGTATTGTAAATGACTTAATAATGAATATATGTTTAATTTATTAATGCTAATTTTCTTTTTTTAATTGTATAACATTTTATTCATGAAATTTTATTGATTTTTAAGTTTCATTAATAGTAATTATTCAAATTATTAATTTTTTATTAAAATTATCACTTACACAATAATATTAATTTAGTATATTATTAAATTACACTTTAACTTATTATTAGAATTATTATTTTTATTTACACTTTAATTTTAGATTTAATAGATAATAAATAAACTATTTTTAATAAATATTTAATTCTATCAAAATAATATTTACACATTAAGAGATTACATAATTTATTCTTAAAAGATTATTATAATATAATATATAAATTATTATTACAAGATATCAAATTGGTTTATTCATGTATAAGATTATTATAATATAATAAATAATTAATTATCACTAACTTGATTTATAATTTTCTCTTTAAATAATGTGCAAGCTTATCAAAAAAATTATATTTGTATTGTTTAATTTAATTACTTAACTTTTTCTAATATTAAAAACTTGAATTTTAATTTTAAGATTAGGTTTTTTTTAATGTAAATTTAATATCATTTAATACTTGAAATTTTAAGGAAATATAGTTTAAATTTAATTTTATTATTAAAAATATTTTTAATGTGTTGCACAAAATATCAAATTCAAAATTTCAAACAAATATTGAAATAATATAATTTTTTTATATGTATTTGATTTATTTTTGTATTAAAATTAAAATTAAAATTAAAATTTTGTTATAAAATAAAAATAATAAAATGTTAAAATAATTTTTATAAAAAAATCAAATGTTAAATCAATAATATATCTATTATTATAAATACAATAAATATAATATTAAAAATTATTTGATATTATATATTATGGTGTTTTAAATTAATTTAATTTAATAATTGAATTAAAAACGTTCAATATTTATTTTATTGGTAATACATAATTAATATAATTATATAATAAATAATAATTGTTTTCAAAATTTTAAACTTTCTAATTAAAAAAATGTATTAATTATTTATTTATTTTTAAATAATAATTATATAATTATAATTCGAGTTTTTTCTAGTTATAAATTCGATTTTTTATGAGTTTTGGATCGATTTCAATTTCAAATCGTATCGAGTTCAAATTGTGTTAGGTTCAAGTTGTATTCGATTTGGGTTTTTTTGGTTTTAAGTTTTTTAAGTTTCAAATTTTTTCGATTTTGAACTTTTGACTTTTTTGATCAATTCGAGTTAATTTCGATTTAGTCTCGAATTGATTCAAGCAAGTTAGTTTTTGCCGCCTCTATAACCACATGTCCAAAAGGGCATCTTACTACCTTGGTAGTAAACAATTATGTTCAAAACCCCAAACACAGAACAGTTACTACAGCCTACAAGCTAGGCAATCACTTCGCCTTAAAGGAACGTGAGACTGCTATCAATTCGAATCCCTTGGAAGAAGCTCACAACACCCTGGAATCAGGTTGCCAATAAGGATCAAAGAACGGCCACGCAGCCACTCACTTCCAAGCTTAGTAACAGTGCAAATGATCCGGCACAGCGCCGGCTGCCACCATATAAGCATAAAACATGATGGATCGCTCAAAGCCCAGCTGTTAGATTTCTGACAAACTTGTGTGTTGAATTATTGCCTTGTTCATATGTCAATTAATACCTCGAACAACAGATAAGCCAAGATTTACCATACAATTGCAATTAATATAAAGCTTTCTGCAAGCAAAGTTAAGGATCTGACCTACCAAAACTTTCTGCTAAGAAATCTATTACTGCTGATAGTACATCGTACAGCCAGAAAAAGCATCAGACATGCAAGTTGCATCAAAATCCCAATTACAGCATGCTGCATCGACAGACACCACTGGCAGGGAATTCCAGCAAGTTCTCCCATGTTATTAAAACACCAAGAATCCACAGAACAAAAAGAAAAGATCCTAAGGCCGCTCTTATTATCAAATGAAGTTACATTCCATGCTAATGAATGCAAACATACCTTCCAATGAGAATTCCTGCCTGCTCCATTGAAGACTACATGTTTGGTCATTGGAAACTTTGCTTCTCTTCATATGTAAAATAAATGCTAAACTAACAGATTCTACAGGATAGGATTAGGAAATATGTAATGTGTATATGTCATCTCATCTGGTGAAGACATTGAGAATATGGCAACAAGCACAATAACTAGCTTGTGAAATCACCTAAGCACAATAAAATTCTACTAAATTTGAATTGTAGCCTTCATAGCCTTACTAGAAACATTAACATTTATATTCTGTTCATTAGACAGTCATGTTATCAATCACTGTCATAAGCCTGCAGGTTAAATGCTGTCAGTCTAAGATACAAAAGCAAGCAACATAAAAGGGCAACACTAGCCTAAAGATTTTCTACAGAACACAAAAAGTGATATTTTTACAAGTTAGTACTGTCTTGGGTACATAACACAAAAACTTTCTTACAAGCCTCATCGCCTAGTAATGGAAAGTCCACAAGAGTTTGTAGCACTGGAAGACCATATCAATAAAATTTTACCACTAGCAGTGAAACAACATATATTTACCGCTGCAAACTAATAACAACTTACATCTTCATGAGCAAAATGCATTTCACAATGTGGCCTCCTAAAATGCAAGTTAAAGGCAGGTTATAGCTACTCAATCAAGTTGTCTTTGTCCCAACCATTGGCAGCACGAGTCCAATAGAGGATGAATATTGTTGAAACTGCAATCACATAACAATTTGGACAATTTCAGGTCAAGAGTTTCAAAAATTCAAGCCTTCTTAACTTAAACAAATGAATATTCAAACATACAGTGAACTCCACACATGACAACACATAAGGATAGCTCAACAATAATAATAAAAGCTGATTATAATAGTAATATTATTATTAATTATATTAGTAAAGTTTCAGTGATTGATAAAAGGGAAAAAAAATTCATCCAATTACTGGGAGTTTAATTTATCATATGCTTCTATAAGGCCAGATTCCGAAATCTCACATCATCCTCCATAAGATTGAAAGAAAATTAATTTATTAATAATTCTTTATTTTCTGATAAATTTATTTATCAATAATCGAGCTTTTCTAATAATCCTAGTTTAACAAGATTTTATACCAGTTGCATGAACCAAGAACAATTTATCATATGCTTCTATAAGGCCAGATTCCGAAATCTCACATCCTCCATAAGATTGAAAGAAAATTAATTTATTAATAATTCTTTATTTTCTGATAAATTTATTTATCAATAATCGAGCTTTTCTAATAATCCTAGTTTAACAAGATTTTATACCAGTTGCATGAACCAAGAACAAACATTCAAATTTCATGATAAACACACGTAAAGACAGATACAAGGCCAAAATAAGCAATATCATACCTGATTTACGATCTCTTCACACTTAGTGATTAACTGCTGCACTTTAGCAGCTCCAGATTCTTTTACAATACTAGTCTTTAACGTTATGGAGTCCACCTGGTAAGTTTAAGAAACACAAAGGTGGAATATAGAGGTTGAGCAACTTCAGGCAGAGAGTAGAGAAAACTTGGCACCATATAGAAATAGAATACGTGAGGATTACCTCTGCTACAACATCTTCAACCTTCTTTTGCCTTGCTTCCAGCTCACACCGCTTAGATTCCACTTCCAACTTCACATTATTCAAATGTTTAGTAGATTCGTCAAACTTGAGGTCTCTTTCTTTTTGTAACTGTCTTTGGAGTTCATCCAACTGTTCAACTGTTGAAAGAATAAACCTAAAGGTTTAGGGACCTACGTAGTGGTTTATAATGAAGGACAAGAACGCAACATAGCTAGAATAAAAACCTGCCTTTTCCTTGCCGTTCAATCAGTTTAGCCTCGAGTGACTTGTCTAACACAGCATCATCACTTAACTTAGCTTTCAAACCCTTGCATTCTTTTTCAACTGATTTTGCAGAGTTCACCTATTAAAATGAACAATGTTAAAAACAAAGGTATTTTGCTTTGCATGATGAGTAGTTCTCATGCAATGAAAATGGCTACCATTCAAAAATAAAAAACCTTTTTTTAAGAGAAAACTTAATTATTTAACATTTTAAAATTGAAAGCTAAAACAACTGATACATATTTGAAAATCCCAAATAGGTTTGTTTCCTTTCTTTCATTATTTATTTATTTATTCAATTATATATTTATTTTTTTTTAGAAGGGGAGGGGGGTTTTGTTCCACAAGTGACAAGCTACAGAAAACTTGAAAGTGGAGCCGAAAGAGAATGTTACTCAATTTCAGAGCAAAAACACAAAAGGGGAAGTGGCCAACTAGCTGTGTACCTGTTCATGTATGGCTTGCATCAAGGCAAAGTGCTTTGACATTTTCTTAAGAGCCTGTAACAATAGCCAAGGATAACAAGAATTAGTTATCCTTCTTTTCTACCATATGAAGTTCCTCATGTACGCATGTTGACTAAATGCCCATGCACTTTAATGCATTCTCAGATATTTAGCTTTCTAAATAAACCTGTATAGTTGGCTCTTGTAATTTATATTTAACTGCTATTGTTTCCTTCTGCTATTTGAGCTATATTTGTCACCTTTGTTTAATAGAAAAAAAAGGGTACCTATGTCTTATTCTCATTATGTTAGCCAGTTATTATTGACATGTGAGGAAAAAAGGTGCTTACTTTGATTGCTAATGAATACGTAAAATTCAGATTTAACATTATGAAAGAATATACAAGCAAACTTTCTAAGGGAAAATCTAAGGTTTGACAGCCTAATGATATATTATCAGTCATAATTCAAGTGTACGCATATGAACATCCATACATCTCTGCTCATTTTATCTGCAAATTTAAATCTGGGACCAAGGGCTCCAAAAGTTTTTGTTTTATTTTATTTTATTTTTTGAAATAACTGGGTTCCAAAAGTTGAATTACAGTAGCATAAATAAAACTGGTTTCTGAGGCCCAAGTCCAAATAGAACCCAATGTTATAGGAGCAACACATGATTCTAGATTTTTCCAACAATACAGGATACAAAAGCCAAAGAGTGAGGCAAGAAGTTCAGCGACAAGTACATATGATTGAGCACTTCAAGGACGAAGAGTACAAACATCGGGATCTTGCACAAAAGGTTATGTATGCAATCCTTAAACTTCTACTGGAAACAGATAAATGAGCATCTACTACTATTAAGGTCAAGAAATATGAACCTTTTCATGATGCATTCTATATCATATGTTGAGAGTGCAATTAAATGAATGTGATCAAGCAAACTAAACTCTCACAGCCAGCCAGCTTTCAGATGAATGACAACAGAGTCTAACAGTTTGACACCTCACATCATAGTTTGTGACAAGGTGCATACCTTACTATAGACCTCAATAATGGCAGTCTTCTCCTGAAAAGATTGCATAGCCAACCTTTCAGCATTCTTCGCCTCATCTCGAGCTAATTTCTTCTCCTCTAAAGTCCTCTTTTGGGAAAAAATGCAAGGAATGAAACATAGAGATCAATATTTTAGCACAAAGAAGGAAAATCATACCATCATACCATCCAAGAGGAGTGAATAACAAATTTAACTGTAACCTACAATAAAATACTCCAATCAACATGGCAAGTTAACTGAGAAAAATGACTTGGCACTATATTTACTTTGCCATGGAAAACTATGGAACAAGGAAAACAACTTTAAATACTAAGTATGATCTTGGCACATGCCATATACTTGTATGCCTAAAAAAAGGTTAAACAAAAACTGAATTTTTTTTATACTAGATAAAATGTACAAGTATAGACATGACCATTTGAAACATGCCAAATCTGAGATGCAAGTATTCCATGAATCTAACAAAGATGAAAATAAAGATTAAATAAAAAGTGAGCAAAGTAATAATAATTAACAGGGCTTGAGAAAAAGTCACCTACAATAAAAAAGGAAGTTTCAGAATTGCATGTAATATTCGATGGCTACAGCTATAGTAACACAAAGGTGGCTTCAGGTTTAAAATGAGCAAGCAGGAATTTGACAGCAAACACGTAAGTTAGGCTTTACATGCATACATACGCTAAAAAATAATTAAATTTTCAGTGGAACAAGATTCTATTTTATGCTCTTCTATCCAAGTTAGATGCCCTAGTCATGCATGCCAGATACCATTTTAGTCACAACAACGAGGACAGTTTTGTATAATGCATGTCGGTTTAAGCTGGTTGTCTTAGACACTTCAGACCATTTTATTTCCATTAATATAATTGGAGGATCACAGGCCAAACAAATTCACACCCAAGTATTTTATTCTTCCAATTTCCCTTGATACAATCTTGAACAGCGATGCTGTCTCTCAATCTCAACAAGTTATGAATGTTTACTTTTGTGAAATTTAAATAGGATTATTTGAGAAGCATCAGCAATAAAAAAATAAATAAATAATAGTTTCTTATCAATTACAATAACTTTTTCCATCATTAGTTGGTGAGGTGATGTTTAGGAAACTCATACACCAGCTTAATCTGGTTTTAAACATCACTATAAGTAGTTAATTAAAGAATGAATTAAACATAATATTTTCAAAAAGGATTAAAGAACTCATAAATTATGGAAGAAAAAATGTTTTCAACAATTAAACTTTCCTGCACCTGAACCTTGCTATTTGGTGTCAGATCTCTAAATTAAAGTTAATCCTATGGTTTTAAAAGACCGCCCAACTGAATAACATAAAACTGGTTCCTTCATAGAAATCAATAACAAGTTGAAATTTCCCGAATCTTACATCTTATCTACTCTAATATACATATATGAAAACAAAAACCACAAATAAATAAACTCCACTACCACCTGTACAAAATAAATAACTAAATCATATCTTATCTATTTCTAATAACATATATAAAAACATAAACCACAAATAAATAAACTCTCCATCCTTACTTACAAGCATTCCATTATTAGAAAAGTATCATTAGCCTCTATACTTGGTTCATCAGAATCAATAAAAGCAATGCTTTACATATCTGAAGATTCTGAACCATAATCTCCTAAGTTAAATTTAAAAAGAAGGAATACACACCTGTAGTTTATCTGGTGACTGAACTATTTTTGAACGCAGATTTGCATTTTCTTGGACACTTTGTACCAGCTCAAACTCAGCCTTAGAAATCTGTAAAGATATCGCATGTCAACATCAAACACTTGAGAAGGGAAAATACAATGCACATATAAAAGCAAAAATCATGGTGAACCTTAAAGTTTAGAACATATTTTGGAAAAAGGAAATCAATATTAGGATCAAACGCTGGTCTAAACAGGAAAGAAAAAAGTTCCTCTACACAAACGAAGAATATAAAATTTGCATCTCAGCATTTTAATTGGAACATGTAGATCAAACACTACTATGAAAAATCCTTTATGTTCGAAGACATGGGGCACTTAGGTGAAAATACATAGACAACAGAATGCTTTAGTTAACTGCAATTTATAGACACAGATCTAAATCTAAGCACATCTTATGGTCAGATACTTTTGAGTAAAATATTGACCAGGGTCAAACACTACAAAATTTAATTTGAAAAACATATATAGGTTAACTCTGTTCACAAAGTTGAGTGCTTTCCCTATGTCTACATCAGTGAAATAAAGCTTTTGTAAGGAGCTACTTATAACATTCTAACCTTCTCATCCATTTGCCCAGTCTTCTCCTTCAAATTCCGAAAAGAAGTTCTCAATGACATCTGGTTACTGTTGAGGCCAGCAATCATCTCACGCAATTCTTTAACTTTTGAGTCTACCTCTTGAACAAGGGGTAACTCCCTTTCTCTTGCTTCACTATAACCTGCAATCTCTGCATTCAACTGCATAGCAGGGATATGGTGAAAATTGATCTTTACGCTAAAGCAACATGAGTCTCTCTTCATATACCTGAGAAATCTTAGCCTCCCACTCCTTCCGCTGGTCATCTAGAAGGGCCAGTTCCTCTACAATTGGTCTCAGAAGATTCATTTTTGTTTCTCTGAGATGGAAATCAACAAACAGAATACCTTAATGCATGAAACGTTGGAAAAGATTTGAAAACTCATTCAAGTAAATTTACTGTGCCAAAATGTTAGTTGACAATCAGAGTCATAAAAGGCAGTCAGAGAAAAGGACTAATCTAACAGAATTAGGATAATACACATAAACACACACGCACGCACACCCCCAAGAAAAACTGTCATATTAGTCACTAGATGCCCTTCCACTTTCTCGTGTCAAAATCCGCTCCAATGGTTGTCCTCTAGGCCCTCAAGTCCCAACCATCACAGCTTTCATATCAAAGTGCATTGGTGTTAAAGAATCTAAACAACGGAAAAGCTGTTATATGGGTCATCCAGGAACACTGTCCATCATTTTTCTCTAAATTGCACTTCGATATTTGTTCTTATAATCACCAAGGAGCTCTGCCTTACCCATAGAGACTATCATGGGAAACCAAGTCAAACTATTAAGGAGGGCCAGGCATGTAAAACCAAGACAGGACTTCTGAATCCCATTTATCATCTGTCATCGTTAATGCATTGTTTCAAAACCACTCAATCTAAATTACTACTTAAAAAATCATGCCTAACATCATTATTGCTCATATATCGGAATGCTATATCAATAATCCCAACAAATCTTTTAAACTTTGCCATGCCAATTGCAAGGATCCGCAGCTTAGTAATAATAACAATTTCAAATTATTGAAAATTATGAACCCGTCTATGCTCTGTGGTGGCATCGTGAATTTAAATAAACATATCACACCTAGATTAGTTGAAACTACAACTGCCCTGAAAAAAAAAACCTACGTAATATTTTCTTGGTTCTAAACCTAAACATTAAATTGCATAACATTTAAATCCAACATTTTCCAATTTTCACTGAAGGAAATTGAAGTAAATCAAAATCAAAACTTTTAAAGTCAGAAAAGACTCACTTATAAAGACAAAAATTGAGGATTCCGCTGAGGAAATGCTCGGTCCGACTCGGATCAGGTTTAACCAAATCCCTAAGGTTAAATTGGATTGGACAATTAAGAGAAGCCATCACCTCTCTTAACCTGCAATACAAATTCATAACCTGGAATGACCCAATTAGAAGATCCGGATTCTCAATTTGCTCCAATGCTGAAAACTCAACTTGCCCTTGGTCTTCCCTGCAAAAAGAAAAATGCCTATCATATAATTATTATTTAAAAAAAAGTAGGGGAAACTGCTTTTATGGGGGACTGGGCGGACTCGTTGAGAGCGTCGAGGTAGATAAGGAGGCGAGTGTAAAGATTGGAGACAAAATTGGGTTTGATATTCTTGAAATCGTTTTCGGTAACGGCGGCGATTTGTGACTCCGCCAGGATTGATATTATGTCGCCACGAGAGAGTATGGGGTAATCGAATGTCGACATTTTTTTTGCTGGGCTGCGAATTCGAGCGATTGGTTGCCGAGAAAGTGAGGGGAAAATGTAAAACTAGAACTGGAAAACTAAAAAGGAAAATTTCATTAGCCAAAAAGCATAAAATGAAAATTTCAAAAAATAAATGTCGGTGAGGGTTGAGGAAAGATAGGATAATGAATATCCTATCTTTCCCGCCAAAACTGAAATTTAAGCTTACATTGATTTTTTTTTTCATTTTAAATAAAGAATCGTCTTTTATTCACTCAAATCAATGACCAATACATAAAGTTGGGCAATCATCAACCCACTAGATTGCTTCCTCACAGACTAAACTATGATATGTAATCCAATTAACTACTTCGCCTTAATTTAAACGAGCGGTATGATTGATTCAGATAAAATTAAAAAAAAAATGAAATTATTACTTTGAGTATAAATTTTTTAATAAAATAATAAAAAGAAAATAAAATCAAAGGATACAACTATAATTTCATTTATTTTTATTTTGTCTTTTTGTAATTTTTTTTGTTTTATAATAAAAGATTCAATCGCAAAGAGGTGCGGTGGAATCTAAATTAAGCTTTCATTAATAAATTTTGTAACGTGTTTGAACACAGATGCAAAAGTGTTGTGAATATAATCTTCTAAGGTGGATTTGGATTCAATCGCATCTTTGGTGTAGTAGAATCTTTCATTATACGACAAAAAAATCACAAAAAATGAATAAAATTATTTTTGTATTTTAATTTTTTTATTATTTTATTAAAAAAAGTTTACTTACAATGATCATTTTACTTTTTAAATTTTACCAAAGTCAATTGGAGTGCTCATTCAAACTAACCCTTAATATACACTAACCCTGTTTAGCTTTCACAACCCTGTTAAAAACCCACATATCTTTGAAACTCATATCACCTTCCGCTTTTGGCCTACATGTATAATTCCATGCTGGCCGGTGAATACCCTTAGCATCCTTATTTTGTTTCCACCAGTATTGTGATATGAGGTGATTAAGATCTGAACAGGAGCTCTCAGGTAGAAGGAAACAAGACATAGCATAAATAGAGACAGCCTGCACAATTGCTTTTAAGAACACCTCTTTGACACCATAGGACAAGTTGCGTGTGCTCCACATCTCCAACTTAGATGCAATTCTGTCCTTCAAATCTTTGAAAGCACGTTTTTGTATTTCGACCCACAATGAACGGCAGATCGAGATAAAGTTCTAGTGAGGTTGCTTGATGCACTTGCAGCATGTGAAGGACCAAGCTCTTGGATTATGCATCCGTGTTAGTGCTAAAGTAAACAGAAGACTTCCTATAGTTAACTTCCTGCCTTGAACATGATTTATAGGTCTTCAGTACATGTTGGATGTTTCGAGCTCCAAATGGTTAGCTCGTATAAACAACATGAAACCATCTGCAAAGAATAGATAGGTAAGGATCGACCCTCTTGCTAGCTTGAACACCATGGAGTCGGCCCTTATTTCTTTCTCCACGTAATGTTATATAAAAACGTTTTGTATTTCAAAAATGTTTAGTAAGCGATGTTTAGTAGTTTATGATTTAAATGCTTAATAACAGATGATTTCAATATTTGATAATGGATGATTTAAATGTTTAGTAACTAATGATTTTAATATTTTGTAACTGAATGCTATTATTACATGATTTAATGGCTAAATAACTGATATTTTTTTACTTATAAATAACAGCCTTCACCTCTTATTCCAACATACCTCTCATCTCTTATCATTTCATATTTTTTAGCTTTTTCATTTCTCTCTTTGTTGCTCTCAACTTTGCTGGATTATAGTTTATAATATTTTGTTGTTCTTGTTATCCTTAATAATCAGTACAAATTATTAAGAAAAGTATGTTATATCCTGAGAGGATAATTGCTTACATCAGTTACATTGAATTTCTGCTCCGAATAATAAAATTATTCTTAAAAACAATACTTACACGCCTCAAACGTCTTATTCAATTTTTTACTTCAAAATTATTTTCCAACGCATAAAAGTGTAGAAAGACTTCAGTACAAAGCAAAATTAAATAAGATGAGGTGGGGTCACCTTGTCTCAATCCACGGGATGGGTGAAATGTTGGAGTTGGAACGTCGTTCACTAACATGGAATGAGATATGGTGGTCGCACACTTCATTATAAGATCTACCCATCTTGGATGAAATCTAAGCTGACGCATCATTTGTTGTAAAAATTTCCATTTAACCTTGTCATAAGCCTTGCTTATGTACAACTTCAACGCAAAGTGGCTGTGTCTGCCTTTTCTCTTGCTGAGTAAAGTATGGAGCAATTCATATACAACGATAGCATTGTCAATAATATTCTCTCTGGTACGAAGGCACTTTGTGTCTCACTAACACGAGCGCTAGCACTTTGGAGACAATTTTGTAGAGAACGTTGCAGAGACCAATTGGGCGGAATTGTGTTAAATTTGTTGGGCTATTTTTTTTCAGAATCAGGCAAATATGAGTGTTGATCTCCTGCAAATTGCCAATTCCATTCAAACAGTCCAAACAATATTGGATGGTATCCCTGCCCACATACTGCCAGTAATATTGGTAGAACAACCCTGACAAACAATCAGGGCCAGGAAATTTGGTAGAGGCCATTTCAAAGACTGCTGCCTTAACTTCATCCTCATAGAAAACCTGTAAAAATTCCTAATTCATCTCAAAAGTTATCATTAGTTCAACAGCAGTGAACACACCTTCCAAGTGGCGTGGGGGGTCGGATTGAAACAAAGAAATGAAATAAGAACATGTAATGGACATTTTAATTGCTTGTCCCTCTCTTCAAACTCCTTGCTCATCCTCTAAGCCACGGATCCAATTCTTTTTTCTTCTCTGACTTGCTGTTTAGTGAAAGAATGAGGTCTTGTAGTCGCCAGTCTTAAACCAAGTAAAGCAGGACCGTTGCTTCCAGTAAACCTCTTCCCACCATAGCAACTCTGATAATTGAAGATGCAATTCTGAAACAGCTTGTAGCCAACTGTTAGTAACTGGAAGGTTGCACATACACTTAAACTTTCCATTGAGTCGATTAATTCTCCAACAGATAAAGTAGATGTGTACTCTATCTGAACAACTGATCTGCCATGTGATGCAATTTATCATGGAATGAGTGGTTGGTTGGATCATTCCATGCTGCATTGAAAGCGGCGTTGCATCTTTGGTCCATGGTCTGCACCTCCTCAAAGTGAAACCGACGTGGTCTCCTCTCGCATGGTAAAGTTTGATTTGCGTAAATACTAATTAACCAGGAAAGGTGCATGGTCTGAAGTCAAAGGACGCAAATGATCCACTGAAGAAAATGGAAATATATCTAGCCATAGTTGATTGGCTACTCCTGAGTCCAAGCATTCCCGGACATTAGTGTACATCGGTCTCTCCACATTTACACGTAAACTAGCTGCCTTTATAGCGTATATCAAAGAGTCTACAGTCATGAAGGATGCTACAAAATTCCATCATTTGAGATTCTCTTCTCACGTTCCTTCCACTATTCTCGGTATTTTTTAACATTATTCTTCTCTTGTTGACATTTCCAGGAAACTGGCCATGGTTGTGAAACTGGGTGTTGGGTGGTGTGGTCAGGTCACTATGTAGTGGTTTTATTGACAACGCTATTCCAATTTCCCATTTGAGTCGGACACTTACAAGTGGGTCTTTTGGATTTTTCCTTTTTTGGTTCTTTATATCTTAGTTTATGTTATCTTAATTTATTAGTTTTTCAAGTGGTTCACAACTGCACATCCATTATGGAATTATATGATTAAAAAAAAACAAATTACAATAATTTCAACAAGAGAGAAATTGAGATAAATGACATACAGGTATTTAAAAATAAAAAAAAAGCATAATAATGAATTTATCGTCTCCGAATCATATGTATTTTTATGGAACTTCGTTAATCACTTAATTGCATATTCAAACCATGCACTTTTTTTTCCGCAAAAACTGAAAGCTAACTATAGACAAGTTCCATAGAAAATAAAAATTTTGCTTGAATTTATTTATTTATTTGATGTAGTATCAATGCTTGTATTTTAGATAAATCAGTGTAGAATATATCAAATTGAAGATGTATATTTAAAAGCACACATTAACTAACCTCTTTTGGTGGAATACATTAAACTAACCTCGCAATGAAAAGTGTCAACTGCCAACTAGATTAGACACTGATGTCACGCATGCAATTTCGGTGGCCCGTAAAGCATAATTAAAGAAAGGAAAAAAACTTGGCGGCAAAGTGCTTGTCAAAATCTTATTAAACCACACATACTTCTTTGATCTTAGTTAGTTCACCGACAAGTAGCTGAACCAAAAAAAAAAAATCATCTATAAATCTAGCAAGCACATAGTGAAAGAATTAAGAAGAAGAAGAAATCTGAAGTTTTTAGCCATGGCATTGCTACCACCCACTTCTCTAGTGTTTAGAATACGAAGGCATGAGCCTGAGCTAGTCGCCCCAGCTCAGCCAACCCCTCATGAGTGTAAACCACTCTCGGACATCGATGACCAAGAAGGTCATCGCTTCCAAGTTCGAGGGCTCCATTTTTATAAGTTCAACTCTTCCATGCAAGGAAAGAACCCTATTGGAGTTATAAGGGAAGCACTTGCAGCAACCCTAGTGTTCCACTATCCACTTGCTGGTAGATTAAGCGAAGGCCCAAATCGCAAGCTAATGGTTGATTGCACTGGGGACGGTGTCTTATTTATGAGGCTAATGCTGATGCTACACTCGAGGAATTTGCCGATGCCCTTCACTCGCCATTTTTGTGCTATGAGGAGCTTCTTTATGAAGTCCCTAGCTCCAATGATTTGTTAAATTGTCCATTGCTGCAAATTCAGGTATCCATCTTACAACGGTAATTGGAATATCACAATGTTTATTCTTTTTTTGAGTCTTACAATCAGGGTGTCCTCGGACTAATTTATATGTAACTCGAGATGAATTCTTTCTAGAATGATTTAAGGGCACACCTCTCATACCGAGTTAGTACATTCAATGTGTCTCACGATACAACATTTTCATTTTATTTCATTTAAGAAGTGATTTAAATGACGAAATTACGAGGCAATAATGACTTTTGGCCCGTTTGAATCTCACGGCACTTTCGGCGTAGTGAGATTAGGTCATACAAAACAAAAAAATGGAAGAGTAAAAATTATCCTTGCACTCTAGTTTCAATTTTTTTAATAATTTATTAAAAAACGTATATTATTTTTTTTTCATTTTCAACCTCATCAGAACCAATCTTACCATCCATTCATAATTTGTCTTTTTTGGCAAATTAATAGGTTACACGCTTCAAATGTGGTGGTTTCATCTTCGCCCACCGATTTAACCACACCGTAAGTGACGCTGTTGGGCTAATCAAATTCATGTCTGCCATGGGGGAAATGGCACGAGGTGCACTTGCTCCCTCAAATCTGCCAGTTTGGGAAAGGCACCTCTTGAATGCTCGAGACTCACCACTCATAACATGTGTGCACCACGAGTACGACAATGCGACTATCGCCATTGGTACAATAATGCCAACAGACAACTTGGTCCATCGCTCTTTCTTCTTTGGACCAATTCAAATTTCAACTCTTCGTAGATTTGTTCCTAACAACCTCCGATGTTCAACCTTCGATATCTTAAGTGCATGCTTATGGCGTTGTCGTACCAAAGCATTGGAGCTTGGCTCCAGTGAAGATGTTCGCTTTATCTATGTTGTAAATGCACGGTCCAAGTTTAACCCTGCCTTGCCATTAGGATTTTACGGGAACGCACTTGGGTACCTGACGACTCTGATAACTGTAGGAAAACTAAGCCAGAATCCATTAGGATATGCAGTTGAGCTAGTGAAACAGGCCAAGGCAAAAGTAACTGAAGAGCACATGAAATCAACAACAGATTTGATGGTGATCAGAGGTTGGCCAAATGTTAACACCGTTTGATCCTTCATAGTGTCGGACTTAACACGAGCTAGGTTCAGAAAGGTTGATTTTGGATGGGGTAAGGCAACGTTTGGAGGACCAGCTAGTTGTCAGGAGATAATAAGCTATTATATACCATCCAAGAACAAGGAAGAAGAGGAAGGGATTGTAGTTCCAGTTTGCCTGCCAGCCCCAGTTATGGAAAGGTTTGTCAAGGAGCTAGATGGAATGTTGAAGTACAATGTAGTAGCTGGTGTTGAGACTGGTAATTCAAACTAATTTTATGATATGGAATTTTGAAAGATTTGCTTAAGATTATATGCAAATCATAAATTTACAATCTCACTTGAAACGAATTTGTTTCTCTCACTTGCTCATCATGTTTATGTATGTCAAGTGGGAGTTGGTATTGAGTTACTCCCATTGTTTTTTTTTTTTTTTTGTGGATAACTTCCATGCCCTAAACTCTTGGGAGCTTTGTTTACTTAAATTATATATGTTTGTGTGTTGCTACTTTGTAGTATTTGTATAATTAATGTGAAGAATCCTTGTCTTTTTAAATGTTCTGTGATACATTTTTCTTTCTTTTCACCCCCACCTTTTCTTAGATGGTGTTTTAATTACATTTATAGCATAAAATTTATTGAAATATAAAACTCAAACACTTGATTTAATTAGAAAATATATTTTGAAACTATTAGAGTTCAAATGATCCTAAACTCAAAGAATTTAAAATTAATCTTAATCCAATAACTCAAACTTAATTAATCTAAGTGTCAACTTCAAAACCCTAAAATAGATCTATATTATAAATTATTTAAGTTCACTTTGATTCAAAACTAGCAATCAAAAATAAGTTATCAACCCAAAGGATTGCCTCGATGGTGTGAGGCCTTACAACCAAGAAATATGAGTGAGGATTAATTTCAGACCCAAGCTGATATGATAACACTTTCAACTTGAACTATTTTTGTGAAGACCGAGAATTTTCTAAATAAATATATGTACATATCATATGTTGAAATTTATTTTTATAACATAGAATGAATACGTATGTATTTTTTTATACATTACGTATATATGATATACATATATAAAATATGTGTATAGTATAAAAATATATATATATATATATGTACACATATATATGAATTTGATACAAGATATATATATATTTGAATATAAATTTTGGAGTAAAAATATTTATAGATATATATAATTATAATTATGTGTATAATTATAATATATATTATTGGTAATATTTATATTTATAAATATTTATTTATAAATATAATAAAAAAAAACTAAAACTAAAGAAGCGGGAATCGGGATAACCCGATTCCCAGCTTCTTTCTCCTCTGTTACAAACAGAGGAGAAAGACAAGTAAATGGCCGGCCCCCCTCTTGCCGGCCGAGATGTAAGATCCGATTTTTACACTACTGTAGAGTCTAAATTCATAAAATTGATAATGGAAATTAAATAAATAATGAATGTTAATTTCCAAAAAGATGAAAGCTCCTTCGGCGGGCGCGTACCATAAAGAAACGGCTCGCCGATTGGCGAGTAAAGTATGTGTGATCATCAATGCTGATGGCGAGTTGGACGAGAGTGTGGTCGCACAGGCGTGTTCGCCAACTTGTGAGATGAATCAGGGCATGGTTGGCGAGTTGAGCCATGCCAGGTGATGGCCCGAAAAGGGCAAGAAATTGTGATCGCCACACAGAGGACAAGGAGTAGCCCCATGGCTGGCGAACTGATTTAGTGTGGCGAGTCGATTGTTTTCCTTATTTGTTTGGCGAGTAGTTTAGTTCGCCAACTTCGTGGATAAGTGATGGCCGCTTGTGGCGAGGACTTGGAAAACGCCAATGCATTTGGCGAGTAAAGTGGTCGTCCAGATAGATGGGAAAATGAAAACAGAATTCAACCTAACAGCCAAAATTGACTTGCAAGTAATACGGTTGAAGACAATTAATGGTGAAGAGGTTGAAGTCAGTAAGGAATTTACCTGATTGGTTGAGGAAGTAAACAAAGGCTGCAGTAGAAGAAAAAGCCGTGTGAAAGGGAGACTTCCATGCCACTTTGTGCTTCAGTTTTCTTCATGCATTAAAGGCATGAAGGACGTGAACAATGATGAAGGAAACAGGATAAGGGCCAGGCGGTGGCTATTGATTGGCTGAGAATGTTTATATAAGCAGAGACAATTGATGAAAAACGAGTTAGCCAATTTCAATTTCTTCACGAGAGGCATTTCTCTGTTTCTTCCATTTCTCTGCCATGTTTGATCTACTGAGTTTCACTCTTCAGTTGGCTAAACCAGTAAACATGCTTATAAAACCTTTCTTTCTTAGCCTGATGAGCTGAAGGAATAAGCAAAAGAAAGGCCAACAGGAAACAGGAAGCAAACTGTTCTGGAAGTGAAGTTGGTTGAGGTGAGTTCATAATTTTGAGGTTTTCTTGATGTTCACTGATAGATTTCTATGATTTATGCAGTAATAAACATAGATACAGTCTTGGTTTTAGTTAGATCCTTGGAAAATAGGAAAACAAGGAAAATTATGGAATAGGTGACGACAAGGGCGACTACAGTGATCGCCCAAGTTGAAAATAGTAATCGCCAATGAGGCGAATAGATATTAAGTACTCGCCAAGGTAATTTTGTGGGCGAGAACGCCCAATTCTAGTGAAGTGAATGACGGGCGAGCTCTAATGCGAAGGCATTGGGCGAGAAGGATTGTGGGTGAACTTCCACAGTTAGCCAATGAAGGCTTCGTGAGTAATGGCGGGCGAACTAATTGGGAATCTGATTGGGCGAGTAGTTATTTGATTTATTCTCGCCAAGTGATATATAAAGAAAATATTAATGAAATTTATATATAATTTGCAGCCGATAATTGGGAATAGCTATGGGCGAACAGAGTGCCGGGCGAAGCAAGACTTCGTTGAACAAGGTAAGGGAAGTGTGTGTGAAGTGATGCATGTCCTGTGGAGTAAATTTTATGAAAACATTAAGTTAAATGTTTTGTTTTCTGACATGCATGATTTTAAGAAGTTAATTGATAATTGTTTGATCGCGGGCGAGCTGATAGCCGCCTTTTGCTGTTTTGTTGGGTGAAATGATACAGGGCGGGCGAGCGCTTTGTATGTTTTATGTTGGGCACGCCCTTTGTGATTTATGTTGGGTGAATTGGTATTGGCGGGCGAACCAATCCCTTTTATACGTTTTAAACTCATTTCTATTTTTAAAGGGCGGGCGAACTTTCTTACTAGAAATCTATAAGTTAAGCCAAATGGCGAGCTCTGTTTTATGAGAACTGGGCGAGTGCCCTTGTTTTAAAGAGAAATCCGGGTAAAGCCGTAGTCGGGCGAACCTTTTTTTAAGATGTTGGGCGGGCGGCCCTTGTTTTAAACTGAAGGCGGGCGAACTGATATCAACGAGATTTCTGTTTTGAAAAGCTAAGTGGCGGGCGAATACTAATTCACCGTCTTATCGAGTTGATTTCTGGGCGAGCCACAGAGGGCAAGCCAGTTTTGCTTCAGATTTTAAAAGCAAAGAGGGCGGGCGAACACATGTTCTCCGCCACAGCGAGCTGCTTCCATGGGCAAGCCATGTCGGGCGAGCTGATCATGGGCGAGCAGGTTTTAAAAGTTGAGATTACGGGCTGTTTTTGGTGTTTTATTGTTTTATAAGAAATCAAATCATTTTGTGGAAATGATATATGAGATATAAAAGTTGATTTTGAGACTTTAGGCCCTGAGTTCATGCGTTGCTAGTGCGTGACCTACCTGGGGCGGTGGCTCGGTCAATGGACCAATGAGTGCACCTCAGGGCGTCACAGGGCTGATGGACCTGCCAAGTCATCAGCGGTCTCGAGGTCACTTGGCAAGTGGACCCGAGGACCCCTTTAGATTATGGCCATAGATCTGAGATAGCCGTGAGGGGCGATGGCCTACGGGTGCACCCCAAAAGCGGCAGGTTTCGTTCTCCCAAGGTGGAGGAGGAACGATGATAGCATGATTTATTTGTTGCCTAGTCTCAACTAATCAGTTTCTATTTACTGTGAGGATTTATTGAAGTCCTCGATAGTGTTTACTACATTTTAAAGTAAACTTTTAGTCGGTGATTAAATGGTGTTTTAAGAGAGTTGTTTACTATATATCCATTTTCTTTTCTACTGGGTTATTGTTAAGAAAAGAACAAATGAATAGTGATATATAGTTTTGCTTTATTTAAAGCAGCATATGTTTCCTTTACTGAGCGTATGAATCGCTCACCCTTTTGTTTTAACTCCACAGATAAGAAGTACACGGAGTCGAGAGAATTAGTTCTCAGATGGGTATAGCTATGCTTAAAGCACTGAGGCATGGCACGTTAAACGTGACAGGTACGGTCTTTCCTCTTTTACATTTCAGACATGTGTATACAGTACTACCTTAGTGAAATAAAGGTTAATAGGGGATGTCAGATGTAAGGAATAATGAAAAGAAATTTCATATTCCATAATTAATAGATAAATGTTTATCATTTATCACTATTACTGTTGAATGTTAATGGCATCGCAGACAGCCCAACCGGTAAAGTTTTATGAAAATACGTGAAAAATGTGGTAACGGGATGTTACAGATTTAATGGTATCAGAGCTTGAGTTGGTCTGATGTCTGTTGATGCCTTTAGCATGGGAAGTGTTGAGAAAGGTTAACATCCCCTGTAGTACTGTATAGTCTGAATGTATAGAGGAGTCGAATGACTGTGAAATGAATTAAGTGGTGAAATATGATGAAAGTTGACTAATTAGGGGTTACTAATAGAGATAGTAATCCGGAAATTTTGCATGAGATAGGCGATCTTATCATCATTATGTCGGGTCTATTCAATAAGGTACAGTGAGGAACTCGGTGAGGGCCCCACCAGGACTTCTCTGTCCATATCGAATTAAGATCCTAAAAATGATGATATTGAGATGAAAAGGGGTAATATTAGCATATAAGTTCTAAGATCGCGTGTTTGGAGTTATACTGATGAGAGAGAGAATTAAAGGGGAATTTATGAATATACTCCTATATTGACAGGTTTTCTTTCGAAGTTATAAGGGATTGAATGGATTTAAAATAGAAATTGATGGTGAAATAGTATGAGTATTTGATAGTATAAAGGAGGATTTCTACTATAGACCCCACTAATATATTGATAAGTAAGGCGACCCAGAGTATAAGTTATGTGAGGTCGCGAGATAGTCATACTTGTTGTGGATTTTGGGGTTTGAATTTAAAGTGAATTGGGTGAGAAATGATGTAAACTGGTTATATATACTCCTTCTGTTTTAGGAGAATGGATATTAGTAGTGACTTGACATTTGAGGAAGTCAAGTGTTTGAGTCTGTGGATGAGAAAGAAAACTTTGAGGTAGGCGAACTCGAGCACGGTTGGAAGAACCGGGCAATTGAGGTGATCACCAAAGAGGATAGTATGGATGAGTAGCGATGTCACAGCAATCGTTGTCGATGGGCCCAAAAAGGGGGTTGCCATGGCCGGTTGGGCTGGTCCGTTACGATATCCATAGAACCGTGGTATTATAAGATTTATGAGAAATACTCGATGGGCGAGAACTACATTGGGATAGCTCGCCAATGGGCGTGCAAATGTATGATCGCCAACGGTGTGGGCGAGTTAGATGATGGCGAGGACTAACACTAGTCCGCCAATATAACATGAATTGCTAAAGAGGCAAGGATACTGATCACCCAAATAATTTTAGTGATGATCGCCCAAAGAATATGGTGAGTAATCTGACCAACAAATTGTGGTGGAAATCATAACAATGTGGCGAACAGAACAAAAGCTGTAATCGCCAAGAAAATGAAAGGTCTCGTAGTTGCCAAAAATTATAAAGTTGGTATCGAGATTTAGTTGACAAGCTTAGAGGTTGGTGAAGTGAAATAGGAATCTATTTGTAAGCTCTTATCAGTGAATCAGTAGAGCTCGAGAAATTACTCGAGAGATTGATGAGTAAAGAATAAAACTAGTTTGTAATAACTGGTGAAAACGAAAATTTTATCGTTTTGAAAATAATGAGATTAGTACTCTCTACAGTTGCTTCTAGGTTCCGGAACAAGTATGGTATTCTAAAATACCTATCATATTCTATCTGGATCCCTAGCCGACTGTAGTATCCTTCCTATTTGTGTACCTAGAGCCAACTAGGATGATTTTAAAAAGAGTAAACATGTATATTGATATCAGCAATATTGCTGTATAAGGTATGGAAAAACCTTATTGTTAAGTCAGTGACCATGAGTTGTAATTGAACTATGTAGATTAGAGACGTGAGGTCTCGAAAGATTAAGTGGACATTGAAAATTGTCTGAGTAAAAGATTTTACTACTTAAGTGAGGTTAAAGTGTGCTAGAGGTTAAAGTGTGCTTATTGGGGTATAAAAATTTATGAGTTTTACCCGTACAGCACAAATAAATTGTTGAAGAGGTTATGGAATTTGCTACCTTATTGATCCAATACTTAAGTGGGAGAAAGTAGAAGTGAATGGGTATGTGTGAATACAATATTCAAAATGGTTATGAGATAGTGACAGTAAAGTACCATATTAAGTGGGAAAAACAATAGTGGTGATGAATATAAAAGAATGAAATTGTCTTGAGAGGACAAGTCATATGATGACTAAGGAACACAAGTTATGAGGTAGTTCCCAAGTTTATGAATAAATGTGATTTCCTCTGATCATGATGTAGATATGACTGGAATTAATGACAAGCCATGAAAGTGTCATACTCAGAGGAGCAGATACAAGAAGTACTGCTAATCTCGAAAATGATCACTAGAGATAAGAGAAGTGATCGAGGGGAAAATGATTACCGAGATGTAATCGGTGACTAATATTAAGGTCTGCAAAAAAAAAAAAATCGTCCTAGATTAATCATGAAATAATCACTGTGAGATAGTGAAGAATCCAAAAAAAAAAAAAACCATGATGTTATAGAAGTGATTGTGGTTTTGGGATATATTAAGTGCTTTAGTCGATATATATTGGTGGAACAAAGAGGGAGTATGTGAAGTTCCAGTTAGTGGATACTTGTGATAGGGATTCCTGATTCGCCATATGCCTTGAGAGAATATTAAGAGACTTTGGGATTCCAAAATTTTACTGTTAGCACTGCCTCAGATTGATATAGATATCCGAGCGCATTGTGTGAACGCTCCGGGATATATTGAGAGCGAGTGCGTGGTATTTTAGCGACTACTGGGACAATTACATACGAATGATTAAAATTTTAATCGACCAGCACTAAATGAGATGATAAGTGATAAATAGTAAAGATGAGTTACTAACTCTCAAGGAGGATAAAGACTTGAGGGAGTGTAAATTGGTTTGAGAGAAGACACCCGAGGTTCTTCAGGACCTTGAGAAAATTCGGGATGGACGACCCATGAGTGAGGTGATTGCTCAACACCGTATAACATGTTGTGAGATTTGGGCGAACAAGGTGGTCGTCAACTCACTTGAGAGAATAATCCTAGAGCGCGGAAGAGCGCCAAAAGGATGATTATTGATGGCCTGAAGAGACAAGATTAAATAAGAGTTGGAAAAGTGATAAGGAAGAAAAAAATACCTATATTAGAGGTACTTCCCATACTCAGTGAAAAATTGAAAAGAGTAAATTATTATCTGGATGGTTGTGGATATATTAGTAAGTCTGCTCATTCCTTGATTTTGGAATTTGTTGAGCTAATTGATGCCTTGGCCGGATTATATGTCAGGGAAATGGTGAGGTTTTATAGTATTCCAGTGAGCATTATAGTTGATAGGGAGTCCCACTTCGTATCTTAGTGTGAGAGAGATTACGGGAAGCTATGGGATCCCGATTGAGTTTCGCACCGCAAATTATCCGCAGACTGAGAGACAGTCCGAGCGTATGAGATGAACGCTCGAGGATATGGTGTGAGCACATGCAGTTGATTTTATAGGCTCCTGGGATAATCCTCTACCCTGGCAGAGTTTGTTGATAATAATGGCCACAAGAGAGTATAGACATAGCACTTGAAGGAGGTTATTTAGCAGACGATATAATCCACGATAGCATGCGAAATGGGAGACCGAAAACTATTTTCGACTTGATCGAACAGACTTCTTGAGATATACAAGAGGTTATGGTTATGTATATTAAGGTCTCACCATTGAGATGCATAGTAAGAGGGAAATCGAGTTTCCGATGTATTGGATCGTCGGAGATCTTAGATCATATGAAAGACGTGCACTACCACTCGAGTTGCCAGGAGTGCACAATGTGTTCCATGTTTCAATAATGAGAAAGTATTATCCATATCCTTCACAAGTGATTCGAAATGAGTCCTAGAAATTAGAGAGGACATGAATGACGTTGAGAAATTGATACGGATTCTGGATAGGAAAGATAAATTGCAGTGATAAAGTGCTGTGATCTAAGATCATGTTATGGCTAAAGTGCTTTGATGGTATCATATTAAGAATAAGGCAACTTAAAAATTTAAAAGCCTTATGCATGAGAACTATCCAGAGTTTCTTCACTGATAGGTATGGTTGAAATTTGGAGGACCAAATTTCTTAAGGTGGGGAGAAATGTAAGATCCGATTTTTACACTACTGTAGAGTCTAAATTCATAAAATTGATAATGGAAATTAAATAAATAATGAATGTTAATTTCCAAAAAGATGAAAGCTCCTTCGGCGGGCGCGTACCATAAAGAAACGGCTCGCCGATTGGCGAGTAAAGTATGTGTGATCATCAATGCTGATGGCGAGTTGGACGAGAGTGTGGTCGCACAGGCGTGTTCGCCAACTTGTGAGATGAATCAGGGCATGGTTGGCGAGTTGAGCCATGCCAGGTGATGGCCCGAAAAGGGCAAGAAATTGTGATCGCCACACAGAGGACAAGGAGTAGCCCCATGGCTGGCGAACTGATTTAGTGTGGCGAGTCGATTGTTTTCCTTATTTGTTTGGCGAGTAGTTTAGTTCGCCAACTTCGTGGATAAGTGATGGCCGCTTGTGGCGAGGACTTGGAAAACGCCAATGCATTTGGCGAGTAAAGTGGTCGTCCAGATAGATGGGAAAATGAAAACAGAATTCAACCTAACAGCCAAAATTGACTTGCAAGTAATACGGTTGAAGACAATTAATGGTGAAGAGGTTGAAGTCAGTAAGGAATTTACCTGATTGGTTGAGGAAGTAAACAAAGGCTGCAGTAGAAGAAAAAGCCGTGTGAAAGGGAGACTTCCACGCCACTTTGTGCTTCAGTTTTCTTCATGCATTAAAGGCATGAAGGACGTGAACAATGATGAAGGAAACAGGATAAGGGCCAGGCGGTGGCTATTGATTGGCTGAGAATGTTTATATAAGCAGAGACAATTGATGAAAAACGAGTTAGCCAATTTCAGTTTCTTCACGAGAGGCATTTCTCTGTTTCTTCCATTTCTCTGCCATGTTTGATCTACTGAGTTTCACTCTTCAGTTGGCTAAACCAGTAAACATGCTTATAAAACCTTTCTTTCTTAGCCTGATGAGCTGAAGGAATAAGCAAAAGAAAGGCCAACAGGAAACAGGAAGCAAACTGTTCTGGAAGTGAAGTTGGTTGAGGTGAGTTCATAATTTTGAGGTTTTCTTGATGTTCACTGATAGATTTCTATGATTTATGCAGTAATAAACATAGATACAGTCTTGGTTTTAGTTAGATCCTTGGAAAATAGGAAAACAAGGAAAATTATGGAATAGGTGACGACAAGGGCGACTACAGTGATCGCCCAAGTTGAAAATAGTAATCGCCAATGAGGCGAATAGATATTAAGTACTCGCCAAGGTAATTTTGTGGGCGAGAACGCCCAATTCTAGTGAAGTGAATGACGGGCGAGCTCTAATGCGAAGGCATTGGGCGAGAAGGATTGTGGGTGAACTTCCACAGTTAGCCAATGAAGGCTTCGTGAGTAATGGCGGGCGAACTAATTGGGAATCTGATTGGGCGAGTAGTTATTTGATTTATTCTCGCCAAGTGATATATAAAGAAAATATTAATGAAATTTATATATAATTTGCAGCCGATAATTGGGAATAGCTATGGGCGAACAGAGTGCCGGGCGAAGCAAGACTTCGTTGAACAAGGTAAGGGAAGTGTGTGTGAAGTGATGCATGTCCTGTGGAGTAAATTTTATGAAAACATTAAGTTAAATGTTTTGTTTTCTGACATGCATGATTTTAAGAAGTTAATTGATAATTGTTTGATCGCGGGCGAGCTGATAGCCGCCTTTTGCTGTTTTGTTGGGTGAAATGATACAGGGCGGGCGAGCGCTTTGTATGTTTTATGTTGGGCACGCCCTTTGTGATTTATGTTGGGTGAATTGGTATTGGCGGGCGAACCAATCCCTTTTATACGTTTTAAACTCATTTCTATTTTTAAAGGGCGGGCGAACTTTCTTACTAGAAATCTATAAGTTAAGCCAAATGGCGAGCTCTGTTTTATGAGAACTGGGCGAGTGCCCTTGTTTTAAAGAGAAATCCGGGTAAAGCCGTAGTCGGGCGAACCTTTTTTTAAGATGTTGGGCGGGCGGCCCTTGTTTTAAACTGAAGGCGGGCGAACTGATATCAACGAGATTTCTGTTTTGAAAAGCTAAGTGGCGGGCGAATACTAATTCACCGTCTTATCGAGTTGATTTCTGGGCGAGCCACAGAGGGCAAGCCAGTTTTGCTTCAGATTTTAAAAGCAAAGAGGGCGGGCGAACACATGTTCTCCGCCACAGCGAGCTGCTTCCATGGGCAAGCCATGTCGGGCGAGCTGATCATGGGCGAGCAGGTTTTAAAAGTTGAGATTACGGGCTGTTTTTGGTGTTTTATTGTTTTATAAGAAATCAAATCATTTTGTGGAAATGATATATGAGATATAAAAGTTGATTTTGAGACTTTAGGCCCTGAGTTCATGCGTTGCTAGTGCGTGACCTACCTGGGGCGGTGGCTCGGTCAATGGACCAATGAGTGCACCTCAGGGCGTCACAGGGCTGATGGACCTGCCAAGTCATCAGCGGTCTCGAGGTCACTTGGCAAGTGGACCCGAGGACCCCTTTAGATTATGGCCATAGATCTGAGATAGCCGTGAGGGGCGATGGCCTACGGGTGCACCCCAAAAGCGGCAGGTTTCGTTCTCCCAAGGTGGAGGAGGAACGATGATAGCATGATTTATTTGTTGCCTAGTCTCAACTAATCAGTTTCTATTTACTGTGAGGATTTATTGAAGTCCTCGATAGTGTTTACTACATTTTAAAGTAAACTTTTAGTCGGTGATTAAATGGTGTTTTAAGAGAGTTGTTTACTATATATCCATTTTCTTTTCTACTGGGTTATTGTTAAGAAAAGAACAAATGAATAGTGATATATAGTTTTGCTTTATTTAAAGCAGCATATGTTTCCTTTACTGAGCGTATGAATCGCTCACCCTTTTGTTTTAACTCCACAGATAAGAAGTACACGGAGTCGAGAGAATTAGTTCTCAGATGGGTATAGCTATGCTTAAAGCACTGAGGCATGGCACGTTAAACGTGACAGGTACGGTCTTTCCTCTTTTACATTTCAGACATGTGTATACAGTACTACCTTAGTGAAATAAAGGTTAATAGGGGATGTCAGATGTAAGGAATAATGAAAAGAAATTTCATATTCCATAATTAATAGATAAATGTTTATCATTTATCACTATTACTGTTGAATGTTAATGGCATCGCAGACAGCCCAACCGGTAAAGTTTTATGAAAATACGTGAAAAATGTGGTAACGGGATGTTACACGAGAGGAAGGAGAAAGGAGAGAGTGATGCCGCCAGTGAACAGAGGAGGAAGAAGAGAAAAGCTAGCCGGCGACGAGCGGAAAAAGGAAAGAAGGAAAGCGGTGCGAAACGAAACGGAAAAACCGAAAGGAAGAAAGGAAGAGGAGATCGGCGATGCCGGCCGATCCGGACGCCGCCACTCCCCCCACGAGACCTGCGGAGACCAGGGGAAAGTGAGAGGAGCCACCAACGAAGAGGAAACCGGCGGAGGAGGGAGAAAAGAGGAAGAGAAGAGCCGCCGGTGTCGCTTCCAGATCCGGAGTCCTTGCAACCTCGGCAAGCTGTTGGGTGGCCGAACCGCCGGAATGGGTGGCCGCCGGTGACCGAACCGGCCAGCAGAAGTGAACCGGCCAGAACCGGCCTGAACCGGTTCAGGCCAGAAAAAAAAACAGAACAGAAAAGAAAAAGGAAAGAAAAAGAAAAGAAAAGAAAAGGAGAAAGAAAAGAAGGAAGAAGAAGAAGAAGGAAAGGAAAAAGAAAGAGAAGAAAAAAAAATATGGTAAGGAAAATATAGAAAATAAATTGATGGTATTTATTGAATAAATTATGGTTATATTGATGTAGTGCATTGATATTGAAATTGTAGTAAAGCGGAAATGCGACAAATGGTGGAGTTCGGCAATGCTCAAAAATCAGAAAGTGCGCCAAGCTTGGCGAATAGGTAAGATACTTTTATAAAGCATTAGTAGCTTTATATTGTATGTGGGAATTATGATATTTTTTTTATGATGCATTCATTTAAATTGATTTGCTAAAAATGCTAAGAGGACTTACAACTGATGGTGGGGGTCTTAGTAAGAGGTAAAAATTGGTGAGAATCAACGGCTGCAAGTATAAATTGTATTTCCTTGCAGGAGGTTTAAAGGAAATTAAGCTGTTATGCTGCCGAAATTTCCACGAAAATGTTTAAGGAAAAATATTAATTTCTCATCTAAATGGAATTTTGAAAGAATTATCGAAGATAAGCTTGAAAGGATATTACTGTGTCATAGGAAAAAAATGGATTTTTAAATAGTTGAAAAGGTTAATGGATGAGCACAATAACGTGAGAAATTTTGTTGTGAATCTTATAGAGTTGATGATTCGAGTTATTTTAATATTATAAGTTGACTATCGAGCAGAAATTGAGGTGAAATATCGATAATTGGAGTATTGATGGAAGTAACGATGATTATACGATATTACCTTGAAAAGAAGATCATAGTTAAAAATTGATGATTAAATGATTTGGATTGTGAAGCTCTTAACGGAGTAGTGATTTCCAGAATTTACCGAGTTCGGTTTCCTGATTTTTGAAATAATTCCGAACGTGATAATATGGACAAATTCGAGAGATCGAAATGGAGATTGAATTACGATACAATCCGATCAAGTATGGATTCAAAGAAATGAGTGATAAATATGTGAAAAGATGATTGTGTTTATAACCTTAGAATAGATCTTGAATAATAAGATCGATAATTGCATAAGTTCGGATAAAATCATAAAGGCCACATGAAAATTGATTTGAGGATTTAGATACGATTTTGTGATAGTAAATGAAATTGAACCTCAAATCGGAAATGATGAACATGTATCAATAGATCAAATCATATATGGATTTGATAAGTGATTATCGATTTTGTGATTCTGTTATCCTCGATGTCGATTCTGGAACAGATATTGAATGATGATATTATTATTTGCATAATTTTGGTAACTTGATGACTAATTAGAAATTGATGTTTAAATGCTTATAGAAACTTAGAGGATTCATACAAATGAAGCGATCCTAATATTGATGATGAGATGTATAAATGATTATTATAATAGTCGATGTGATTGAGAAAGGATATTGAATACCAAATGGTCTGAATACCAAGTGATTCGATTTCTGAATGAATTGAGTACTGAGCAAGTTGAATATTAAATTAAAGGAATAGTGAACGAAATAAATAGTGATTTACTGATTTGACAGAAAGAAAGTCTTGAAATCGAATAGTTGATGGCGATAAAGTTGAATGAATCGCTTCTCTGTATTTGATGAAAATATTACCGAAGTTGCATACTGAAATGTTTTACAGCATCGCATTTAAGCATGCTTTCTTGCAACTTGAAACATTTTAATAATGTTTATATGAATACTGAAAAGTATTGATTTGTTTTGAAATGAAAGTATATGGTAGATATATATATTTTGATATATGAAATATCATTCAGAATTTTACCATATGTTTTACATGATATTGAAAATAAAGCTATAAATTTAAATGTTTTATGAGACTGTAGGCACCCTAAGAGAATTAAATTCAATAAAGCATAGTGGAAACCGCCTAATTGGAGCTTTGCTCATTAGGCATATATGCTTGTCCGACAATAGTCGTGGACAGGTCTCAGTCACGCCTGATCAGTGGGGCTGAGAGAGATGAGGTCTATGGCCATAGATAGCGCCCTAGTTGGTTTCCAGGGGACGATGATATGATTCACTGCTAGCTACAGTGATTTAAGTCTTTATTGATAGAGATGATAGGGATCTAGCCTAGTCTCTAATTGATATGATATGAAGTCTAGAGTATGATTTTATTGATATGAACTCTAGACTTGACATGATTTATACTGTACATGAAACAGATTTGAAATGAAATATGTTTTGAAACAGTACATGTTTTAAACATGTTTTAAAAGTCCATGAGATATGATTTCGACACTTATATGATTTATACGTAATTTTGTGTCGAACATGGCATGATATGCGGTCTAGAGTATAGTTTGATTTGATATGAACTCTAGACCTGATATGATTTACAGTATATGTTTTAAAAGTATATGATAAATGATTTCGACACTGATATGATTTATATACGATTTCGTGTCGAATTTAAAATGATATGCGGTCTAGAGTATAAATCGATTTGAAATGAACTCTAGACCTGATATGACTTATAGTATATGAAAAATGTTTTAAAACCGCACATGTTTTAGACATGCTCTGAAAATGAATACATGAATTGAAATTGAACATGTTTTTATCATGCCATAAAGGTAGACTTGAATGAATTGAAAATTCATACGTGGAGCATGTTCTAAAGTACATATGACATGATTAGAGATGATAGCGGTTTATACAGTAAAGTTACATAATTGCATATTAAACCTTGACATGATAATATGCTTCGTACACGAGTTTCATGAGAAATGTCATGACTCGACATAAATGATATTTCATCTAGACGATAACATGATATGATACATGAACATATGATAGATATGAAGAGAATTGTGAACTTACACTGTGGTGATCATGATTTCTCTACAAGGAAAAGTGATATGAGATGATAAATTACAGGAGTACGATTATGAAATATAAAGTGAATTGATATGGTGCTTCAATTGGACATGATGTACTCCGAGATAGAGGAAAATATAGACTAATAGTATATGACATTCAATTTGGATACGACAGATTGTTGTGCGATGCACTATAGTGTAAGGATAAGAAGACTGAAAAGTGATTATGATGATAATTTTAAAAGTATAAGTGATAGACAGATGACAAGAAATGAGATAATGATATGTTATCGATGAGAAAGGATTAACTGTGATTGCAAATTTGCAAGTTTTAAGCATTGCAGATTAAGACAGTGTAATCCTACTCTTGTATTTATATTAGTATCTTACTGAGCCGTGGTTTTGCTCACCCCACTAAATTTCATCTCTTTCAAATTATTGAAGTTAACATCTGCCATGTGAGCTGCTCAGTGGGCATCGGAGACTGTATATGGACTTGGTACTAGTCTTCTGAGGTATATGTTTCTTATAAATTACTTGTTTACATGTAAGACTTAAATTGAAGCACAGTACATATTCTGTTTAACAAGTCGGGATGTAACTAAGAATCGTTTCCGTGGTTGTTAAATATTTAAATGGAATAACTATAGGTCACCGAGATAGTATAGTAACTACACTGACACCGAATACAAACTTTAAAATGAAAAAGAAAAATTTAGTCCATAAATTTGTAGACTAAGAAAAGTATGAGTATAAAGGAAAGTTGCGGCCTTCGGGTCGTGACAATCTTATTGTGAGCTGTGGCTTCAATTAATCTCAGTTTAAACAAATTGTACTTTTTTTGGTTTAAAGGGAAATACAAAGAGAGAAAAGATATTGAAATTTTAGATTTAATCTCTTTTAAAAAGGAACGACAACCACTAAATCAAATTTTGGTTCTTGAAACAAATTTATTACTTTCATTCAACAATGTATCGAATAATACATATATTATATTTCTCATACATTTCCATTTGCACCAAAAGTCTAGAGACTGCGAAACCTTTACAATAATAAAAGTCTCTAGAATCTAGAATTATTTTCACAAGTTTTTTTGTTACAGAGTTATTTTCACTAGTTAACCTATCAGGTACGTAAGCCATCATTATCCACAATGAATATTAAAGAAGATGAAGGTAATTGCATCCAATTTGTAACGCCTATCTTCTTTTCAGATTGTGTACAAAGTTATCTAAAACGTTGCCTGGACAAGCGTGAGAAAGGAGTTGATTAACGGAATACTTGTAAAGATCCTATATTAAGGTGTTCATCTTATTCTATATCCTAATTTTTGATTGAATTGTCAAAATTGAATTTAATAGTATTAATTTATTTTTATTTTGTTAATCGAATTGAAATTTTTAAATTTAAAATTAACCCAACAAAATTAAATTTGATTAATTGAGAGAATTAATCAAAAAAACAAAATACATTTAAATTAAAAGATTATTATTCAATACATTATCAGTAATATTTTTAGATTCTACAAGTATAAATAAAATGATGACACATAATCCTTTAAGAATATTAAAAAACAAAAGTAAATAAAGTGAGGATTGTATTTCCATTTTAACCATATCTATGGAATTTAAAAATTCAACTAATGGATAATAATTCTAAATTAAATTATGGAGTAATATCTCATATACCATCATTGGAGTTTTTTTTATTCCATAAGTAAAATTAGGATGATAATACATGTCCTTTGAAAATATTAAGAAAATAAAAAATAAATAAAATAAGATATTTGTTATCATTTTATTTTGCTTGTAGAGTAAACAAAACTCAATTGACAGTGTATGAAATAATTTTCCTTAAATTATGGATTAGTTTATGTTATTTTATTTTTTTGTTACAGAAGGAATCAATAGAAGCAAGCATTCAAATAGAAATAAACTTTAACCAAAAATGAAGTTCCTGGGATATGCTACTTCCCTAGCATCATCTTCCAAAAGCTCCCTCAAAGTGCTTGGTGGACCACTAATTATTTCAAAATCAAGCTCCATTCACAAGTTGATTTGGCCAAGGCATCCACGCAAAAATTGTTCTCTCAAAGAACATGTTGAATTCTAATCTTCCATGGTTTATCGATAAATTCCCTAATATCTTCAAAAATACAACCCAAGGGATCACTTTTAGCGTCTGCATGATTGATTAAGCCAATACAATTATTTTTCTGAATCCTTCTTGCTAGGTCAAGATAAGACCAAGTCTTTTTTTTTTTGGCCAAAAAGATAAGACCAAGTCTAGCAGCTTGGAGTTTTGTCACAATATTGGAACATAGACCCAAATAAAAGCACTTCTTGTCTGGTCTTGCACTATCTAAGTTGGAAACTTTTTGCTAGTAGGTTTTGAAAAGCAGAATTGCTGTTGAGTTGGGATTTGGCTATTTGTGTTTTTTTTTTTTTAAACAAGAAGTGGAATCAGTTAATCATCTCTTCTTTAACTACACTAAATCGTGGAAAGTTCAATCAAGATGCTGTCTTTTATTGAGATATTTCTTGGACTGGACAAAAAGACTCAATTTCTTATTTTTAAAGCTTGGCCAGTGCACTATACCTGAGGGACAATGTAACAAGGTATGGCAGATGAAATTCTTTGTTATAGTTTGGTCTTCATGATTGTGTAGAAATGAAATGGTCTTCAATGAAAAGGTTTTTGATTTATCACAAAATTTTTTTTGTTGTTGAAATCCTCTGGTATTTTGAAAGCCACTTTGAGCTCTAACTAATCTAGAAGCAAGATATTGTCGGACCTCAAACGGGAGAGTTATCCCAACATTGATTTCTACATTTACAGGCTCAAACTCAAAATCTTACTTAAAGGACATCGAATTACTTCCACTTGACCTAACAGACGTCAGTGATTTGTCACAACATTTTGATACCAATAAACTGAAGGTTGTTTGGTGGTTCAAGTCTAAATAGTAGACCTGACAATTCTAGACATAACACGAAAACAATACAAATAAAAGACACAACTATGACACGGACTAAAATTAAGTAAAAATCATATATGAATAGGTTAAATATTAAAAATAAGGTTTTTGATTTTTCATGTTGACACAAATTTTAACACAAAATTTTCATATTTTACACAACATGAACATGAGTTTATATAACGCGAAAATGAATTATAGACACAAATTACCTGATCTACTAAATAGCCAACAGTCAAAGATTCAGTTATTGACCTCTTCAGAGATCTAAAGGGCATGGTTGCACCAAGGAAATGTAGCCTCAATCAAAAAAAATTAGTCTGGTTAAAGTTTGGATTCGGCTCACTCAAATTTAATGTGGATGGAGTGCTTAGGGATGAATTTGGAATTGTCAAGATAAAATTCTCTAAGTTTGTCACGATTGCAGTTTCAAACAAAGCCAAATTAATGACAATATGAGAAGTATTTATTCTTTTTGTGACTTCCTCTGATCTTAAGCTAATATTCAAAATTGGATTATTCAAAGTGATTCTTTAAATGCTTTGAGTTGGGTTAAATCACCCCAAAATACTCTTTGGAGGTTGAAGAAACACATTTTGCATATGAAAACTCTGAAACATCAACTTGGAAAATGGAAAATCTTCCATATACCACAAAAAATGACTAAATTTGCTGATAGTCTTGCTAAACTAGAGGTGAATAAAACTTAAAATCTTGTAGAGTATTTTAATTAAATGTATTTTTTTATATGAGTTGTAGTGGCGAGTCTAATTTGTTTCTCTTTTATTTTAGCTTAATAGCTCATTGTAAGATATCTCTTGTTGTTAAATCTTCTTTTTATTTTTTTTAATAAAATTTTTTTTAAGGCTTACATGAATTCCAAGAGTTTTAAGTTTTACAAAATTTGACACTTTTTTTTTTTTAGAAATTGAAAATTATGATGATATGTTCTTTGAATAAAGTTCACGAATTAATTACTGCAAGGAATGAGCCAAACGACATAGAAACCTTTATTTAAAAACATTGTAGAAGAATATATAATTGAATAAGAAAAAGGATATCCTTGTTGTAAGCGAAAAACAAAAATGATTGAGCTAACTACTTGAGTCCACAGGCAATATTATTTAAGAGTTTATATCATGCGTGTTGTAACGGCTTCGCGCTCGACGATTTTGAAAAACATTTTAAAAACAAAAAGGGAGTCGCCACCAATCTTTTTGACTAGGTGTGATTGGCCACCTAAAACATTTATCTTTTTAACAAAATCTCAAAATTAATTAAGTTTTTATTAAAAAGACAATTTTGGTCTGCGAAAACAAAGTTGGGTCCGGGGTACGGTTACGCGTGGGGAAGGATTAGCACCCCCACGACGCCCGTAAAAAAACGGTACCATAATAATCATGTGTTATCCTTTAGTTTTAATAAAATGGTCTTTAATTGATAATCAAAAATAATTCTTATTTTATTGTATTATTTTTTTTAAAACATTTTCTTATTGTTTGTCAAAAATCATTTCCTTCAATTTTAGAAAAAAACTAAATTTTATTTTTTTGAAATTGAATGTGAATCCTTTTGTATTAAATAATTAAATCGAATACTCCAATACTTTTGGCAGCATTTGAAATAATTTTCCTCACCTAGGGATCAGTCAAGAAATCACTACTTGTGAGTCTCATGACATCCCATCCTCGGAAGATTCACACTCGCTTCAAAAATTATTATGAATGCCTATGATGCAAACAGAAAATAAATGATGCAAATAAAATTTTGATTTTATTAATAAAACTCTTAATATTGAAAAATTTAACTGAATATCCCAATACTCTGGTAACATTTAGCTAATTTCTCTCACCTAGGGATCAGTCAAGAAATCACTACTTGTGAGTCTCATGACATCCCATCCTCGGAAGAATTCCATATATTTTTAATTAATATTT
This sequence comes from Heritiera fomes, assembly GCA_032173925.1. Classification (NCBI taxonomy): domain Eukaryota; kingdom Viridiplantae; phylum Streptophyta; class Magnoliopsida; order Malvales; family Malvaceae; genus Heritiera; species Heritiera fomes. The sequence continues at coordinate 15,992,244 of JAPDPM010000001.1, read as the reverse complement.
ATGCGTGTGAAATTTATAAAAAAAACTTTATATTGAAACTCTTAATATTGAAAAATTTAACTAAATATCCCAATACTCTGGTAACATTTAGCTAATTCCTCTCACCTAGGGATCAGTCAAGAAATCACTACTTGTGAGTCTCATGACATCCCATCCTCGGGAAAATATTTAATTAAATTTAATTTTTATTATAAATTTCCTTTTTGGATTTTCTTTTAAAAACTTATTTATTTTTATTTTTAATAAAAAATTAAATTATTGAAAAATCATACTAAATATCCCAATACTCTGGTAACATTTAGCACGACTCTTCTCACCTAGGGATCAGTCAAGAAATCACTACTTGTGAGTTTCATGACATCCCATTATCGGGAGAATTCCACTTATTATTTTCCTTTATTTATGTACATGATGCAAACACATGGTTTATGATGCATATGGAATAATGAAAGGAATTTTATATTTTAATTTTTATTAATGAAATTCTTAATATTGAGAAATTTAACTAAATATCCCAATACTCTGGTAACATTTAGCTAATCCCTCTCACCTAGGGATCAGTCAAGAAATCACTACTTGTGAGTCTCATGACATCCCATCCTCGGGAGAATTACATTTTTTATTTTTATCATATTTTTGTTTATTATATGATTCTATTCATTTATTTGCTTATTATTCTTGCCATGATAATATATTAAAATGCCTAAACACATATTTCTATAAAGTAAAATGAAAAAAAGGAAATGTACCCTCCCCAGGCAGGCGCACTTCTCGAATAGGTGAGCTCTTCGAGAGGCCTAACTCCTTGTGGGCGAGCTCCTCGTATGGACAAATTTCTTGGCGGGCGAGCTCCTCGTATGGTCTGGCTTCTTGGCGGGCGAGCTCCTCGTATAAACTAACTTCTTTGCGGACGAGCTCCTCGTATGGACAAATTTCTTGGCGGGCGAGCTCCTCGTATGGTCTAACTTCTTGGCGGGCGAGCTCTTGGATCTTTTCAATTTTGGCAAGAGGGCGATAGCACTGGTCTACCCTCTTCTTGGGCGAACGGGCGAGCTCCTTCTTCCTCTTTTTGGCTGGCGGGCAGGCGAGCTCATGGATCCTGCCGCTTCCTCACCTTTTTCTTTTCTTCTTTTCTCTTTTTTCTTTTCAACTATGACAGACCATCTCCCTTTTTTCTAACTCATTTTCTTTTCTTTTCTACCAAAAACTCCGGAGCCTCGCCAAAAGCTCTCGGTCGGGGCGACTTCCGGCTGTCGCCTATTGGGAGCAACACTCGGATACCACTCCTTTCTCACGGGCGGGCAAACTAAATCGGATATCAATTGGGTTAAGTCCACACGCGGGTCGCCCCCTTTACTCTTCGTTTCCTTAGCTATAAAAGGCAACTCCCTTCCCGTTCTTTCTTAGATTTCACGCCAGCACTCAAAATCCAAAATTTTCCCCGCCCTTTTTCGCCAGACGACTACCAGCCGCCGTGCACCGGTTGCCAATGACTATCCGTAACCTCAGAAACGCTCACCTTACCTCCTTCTTTCCGGATCTGACCTCCGTTTCGCCCAAATATCAATCCAACCTCTCGAATCTAGCTTTCCCAAAAGCCTTTCCCTTTTCTTTTTCTGAATTTTTCGGTTTTTTTTGGGTTGATGGTTTCGGATCTGGTGGTTGGTTCTTTTGTGTTTTTCTATCGTTTGGCTTGTTTCTTTTCTTGCGGGTTTCTGAAGATTGGTTTTGGGAAATATTGAGTTTGGGTTTAGGTGTAGTGGATTTTCAGATTTGGGTTAGGAGGAGGTTGGTTTCGATGGTTGTGAGTGATTGGAGGGTTGAGGTTGTGGTGTTTCTGCGGTGAGAATGGTGTTTCGGTGGTGGTGAGGATGATGGTGGCTTCGGTGTTGTGAGGAGTGGCTACGGGGGTGGTGGCGATTGTTGTCTCGGTGATGGTGAGGTGATGCGGATGGTGGTGCCGGTTGTTTTTGGGGTTTCTCCTCTCTGTTTTTCTCCTTCTCCCCCTTTCGTTTTCTTTCTTCGTTGTCCTCTTAAACCAGTTTGGGAGCCCTCCCCGTTAGCCTTTCAGAGTCACAAAATCCGTAGGTTCTGTAGGAGCGGGATTCACGAGATGGGAAAAGTGGAAATCTGTTGGGTGGAGCTCGAGACTGGGAGAGAGCTGGTCGCCGGCGGCTTGAGACAATGGGTCTGCCGGCAAATCTAGCAAATCCTGAAACATTTAATGCGGTAATGACTGATGGGAGGTTCAGACGGCTGGAGGCAAAAAATACATAATAATAATAATAATAATAATAATAATAATAATAAAATAGAGAAGTAATAATCATAACTAAAACTAATAACAATATAATAATAATAACAGATAAATAATAATAACAAACCATATATAAAAAAGGTAAATAATATATAATATATAATAATAAATGAGACAAAATTAGGTGTCAACAATGCGTACTATCATTTTATAAATTATATACGTAATCATTAAAATATAAAATGAGTTTATATATAATGTACTGACAATATATAGTTTCTATATATTGTTAATAAAACACATAATACCATCTCATTAATAAGTAAAACTTAAAAATGCACATGCCCTTAAAAATTAATTTAAAACCTTCATTAATATTTACATTTAAATGTTTATGTAGTTTTAAGTTTTGCTCATTAATAAGGTGGCATTATTTGGTTAACTGATAGTGTATAGCCTTTATACACTATCAGTGTATTATATATAAGTTCATATAAAATTACATGTTATTAATTAGTGATTTTAATAATATTTATTTCTCAAATTTTTTTTATTTTAAAATTTATGATTTAATAAAGTGACATATTATGATTCACTAATGGTTTACGGAATTTATATATTGTCAATGTGCTTCAAATATAAATCTTTGTTTTTTAAAAACTTATATTTAATATATATATATATATATATATAGAAAAGCTAAAGTAGTTGACTCAAAGTAAAACATCTTATGTGGATATTCTAAAAATTTGACATGTGTTATCCTGTGAAATCCCCAATTTCATGTAATTTTCCTATGATTATAGAGTATTTCAGCTTAAATGAAGTAAATAAATATGAGAATTATGAAGTATAGATGATGTATGGAATATGGAAGAAGTGACGAAATGGAAAGTCAAATAGTCAAGGAATTAATGGACATTAGGAAAATAATTAGAGTATGAGAAAAGAATTAAACAGATTTTGTGTAATTAAAGGGACAAGTGTTATATGGAAGAAAGGAGACCAATTAAGTGAATGGTCAAATAATGATGGTCAAAGGTTGAGATGAAATGATTTAATTGGATAATGGTAAAACAGATATAAGATTTTTATAATTAAATGAGGTATGTGGCATATGAATGGAAGAAGAGGAATTTAATGAGTCCAAAAGGGGTCAAAGGAATTATGGCTGATATGAGAAAAAGATTAGCATGCATTAAATGAAAAGTGGATTAGTTAGCCATCACCAATCGGCAGCAAACCATCCTAGCTCTCCCTCTCGTGCCTCTTGTCCATTCAAGAAAATTCCATAAGTTTCCTCTATAGCTACCTTGACAAACCACCAATTTCTGTCATCGATTCGTTAAGCTTGTTAAACGAAAATCGATCCTTGTTATTAGCTTAAGTTATATCCGGAGTTTGGTGGATTGAATCCAAGTATTGGAGGAGATCTCAAAATCTGAAAAAAGTGATCACTAGCAAAGGTAAGAGGAGAAATTGATTTAGTCAATTTTAGTTATGGTATGGAGTTGTATTGAGTTGGTACAACATGTTTATGATGATTTCTTAAAGGTTGCACTATGATAATGTTTACAGCTTTGAAGAAGTGGATTGAAATGCTAAGGTTGATGCAACTAAGCTTGAGGATTTTGGCAATCGAGGTAAGGAATTTATGTAACGGATGTAGGGTGACTATGTCCGCATGTTTTAAGATATTTTAAATGTCATTTGGAAAGAAGTACCAGCTGATTTGAGTGCAGGAAATGTGATTTTTGGGTTTTACTCCTAGTACCAATTAGGCTAGGAGCAGCCGATTGCCTAGAATGGGAGTCGACTGCCTAGAGACAACCAAAGCGTAGTTTTCCCGAAAACCGACTCAAACCAGTCGACTGGTATACAAGCCAGTCGACTACTATTTTCCAATATGCATTCTGTTTCAAACCAGTCGACTCTTATATGGAACAGTTGACCGCTATTTACTTGAAAAGCTTTCTATTTCAAAACCAGTCGACTGTCCTGTTTTCAGAAGCATTCTGTTTGCGAAACCAGTCGACTGCTATATGACCAGTCGACTGTCATTTCTAGAAAAGCATTCTGTTTGAAAACCAGCTGACTGCTATAAGGACCAGTCGACTGCCTTATGTGATTTCAGATTTTAAATATCGAAATTTAAAAAAAATAATTTCGATAAAAAGATTTATGTACTAGCAGCCAACTGCCATAAAGACCAGTCGACTGCCCTCTTTTAAAAATGAGGATTTCGAAGCTTATTTGATAAAACCAGTTGACTGCTATATGGACCAGTCGACTGCCCTGTTTGAAAAGAGGTTTTTAAACCTATTTCAAGAAAGTATGAAATGTCATGGCAAAAAGCTATATGACATATGTTTTGAGGTTATGCACTTCTATACTTTTTAATGAGGCTCTGATCAAGTCCCATGTATGATTTATGTTTGGTTGAGGAACCATAAGTCAGGCCTCAGTCGCTACAGAAAGACACCTGACTAGTGTTAACTGTAGCCACTGACAGTTGGCCAAATTTGTCTATATTACATGTTCGGCTTAGGGTGGATTCCTGGCCCTACAGGTACGCCACTTAATTGTCATACTCCTTATGGGGGATACTTGACATCCTTACGGGACTTCCCCATATGAGATAGATATGATGACTCAATGCATAATTTCATAAAGATGCAAATAGTTTTTATATTATTTGAAAGCTATATGTATATGCGATTTCAAAAGAATAAAGAAATCTAAAGTGCTTGATTTACTTATATATGATGATTTGAAAGAAGTATATGAAGTATGTTTTGAAAGAAGTATATGACGTATGTTTTCATACGATGATTTAAAAGAAGTATATGACGTATGATTTCAAGAAAGTAGATGAAGTATGTTTGCATATGCTAATTTAAAGAAGTACATGATTTACTTGTTTTACTGGATTTATAAGCATATGCTATTATGAAGAACTTTTATGTATTTGATGAAAGAAGTATAAGATGCATGCTTTATAATGATTTTCATGACATTATAGAGCCAAGCAGGAAAACTGCATATAGAGGCATAATACGCTCTTTTACATAATTTTCTTACTGAGCGTAAACTCACCCTTTTACGAACATTTTTCATACAGATTACTTGAAGTAAGTTTCACTCCAAATAGAGGAGCTCGCTTTTGGGATATCGAAGTGTACCTGCTTGATACGCTTCCCAGTTAGTATAGAAGGTATACTTATGTACTTATGTAAAGTGTATTGTAATTCAGCTATGGTACAATACAAGCTAACAATAATGTATGTAAGATTTCGGGGATTTAGGTATGTAAGATGTATAAGATCCTGTAGAAAGGAATGATATGTATATATATCATTTTTATGTTTTAATTGATGTCAAAATTATTTATGATGAACTACTAAATACTAAGTTCAAGAAGAAGAAGGAATGACATTGACGAGCAAGTCTAATCAAGTTAAGTGAAAACGGAAAAAGTTAATTGTAAATGTATGGTGACTGGGATGTCACATATCCTAAAATAAAAAATTTTTTTTACTAAATTTTCTAAAATATAGGAATTTATAAACATTAAATTACAAAATAAATTAATTATCTTTTTAAATCAATTATCGATTTCAATTTCTAAAAGATAAACATCTATATTTATATTAAAATTAAAGAAAATTTCATATCATTTATTGATTTTTTACTCATCTTTTATCAATATATATGTATCATTGTTATACATTAAAACATATTTATAAAAATAATTAATTTTGGTATAAATTTTTTACTTGGATGAACTTTTTAAAGAAAATGATATATGTGTTTTATATGAACACTTGACATGTGTAGTGAGATAAATTTTTTTCGTCGTTAAAGTATAAAATGTTCATAAAAAATCACTTGATCATTGATCCAAAGTTATACTTCTAATTTCAATAAGATTTAGTTTTTGATAATAATATTATATCTTATATAAATATATAAAAGCCAAGCTCTTGGAATAATAAATTAATTTTAATTTTTTATAAATAATCTTATTCCATTAATTATTTAATTTTAAAATATATGAAATATAAAAAACTTATATTTTAATGTATTATCTTCATTTAAATCAAATAAAAATTATTTCAGTTTGAATTTTCTGTTATCATTTATTATGTTATTTTTAAATTAAAAAAATCCATATATTTTGATTGGAACTACCTTAAAGTTTTAAATCTTTTATCAAAAAATTAAAATGGTGTATTTAAGCTATATATTTTAGTATTTTAATTTTTATATTTTGTATATGTATCAAGTTTTTTAATACATTATTCAACATGTATTTCAAAATAAATTTTTTATATTTTATTGTATTTTTAAAATTATTTTAAATTAAAATCATTATCATGCATCGTACGAGTTTAAATCTAGTTAATGTATAAATCTTATATATTGTCAATAAATTATAATACGTCACTTCATTAATTCATAAAATTTAAAATAAAATTGTTAAAAATAAATATTATTAAAATTTCTGATTAATAAAGTGTGGTAATATGATTCAATAATAGTTTATAAAATTTATACATCAAAATTATATCAAATACAAACTTTTATTTTAATTATACTGAAAAAAGAATAAAATATTATTTGGGGAAGCTGTGAAGTTAAAAGCTAGGTCGACCCACGACTGCTGAAGTCCGCCTAAGCAACTTTGTATTTGGCCTAGGTCATTACAAGTTTTTTTTCTAAGTTGAGTACGTATTTTTCTTTCCTTTAGACTGAGAATTGAAAAGAAGAGGAAAATGAAAACAAAAAGGAGAAGAAGACAAATGCCAGATAAAAAACAATTGTGAAGATTCGCTGACTGGCTAGGAAGTAGGTAGTGGAATTAGTTTTTAGTGAAAAAAATAAATAAAATCTATTTATTATTATTTGTAACAGTTTATTTATATATAATTAAGGAAATAATACTTTATCAAACTATATGACTATTGACTTAACTGTGCTATGCTTAACTTCATCTCTTTATTTATTTTTTAATGATGACATTGTTTAAGATTAAATTTAGGAAAAAATCCTTCAAATTATGAAACATACAATTGTTAGCAAAATTAATAATTAGAATGCGTATAATAATAAACTAATAAATGATGAAGTACTAAATTTATGCTTTTTAATTAATTAATATTTGATTTAGTGATTGTTATTTTTTTTAATAAATTAAGTATAATGTTTGAAACTTCTTTCTCTTTACATCTAGGGACGGATTTAGATTGGGGCAGTGGGGGCATCTGCCTCCCCTAAAATTTTGAAAATCAATTATTTTTAGTATTATATTTAAAAATTTAATGAGTTTTGTATTTTGCCCCACTAAAATCTCAAACAAGGTTAAATATTAGAAATCAACTCAAAATTCTTAATTTTTTGCTCTAGCTGAATTGTAAAAGAAATATTTAAGTGTGGTTTTTTTAATGATATTAAAAGGTATAAGGATGTATTAACAAAAGAAAAAAAGACAATTGAGTAAGGTAATAGTTCAATGAAAATACCAAATTATTATTGGTAGTTACTATAAAACTTCTCTTGACATTAATAAAATTAATATAAAGAAAAAAAATTCAAAAAGTTAAGAAAACTATAAACAAAAAATTAAAATGGAAAAAAAAATGAAAGAGTACTACTTGATGGGAATCAAACAACAAAGTAAAAGAAACAAACGAACACACAAACTTGTAGAAAAGAAAAGGAAAAATTCATTTAGTTTAAATACTGAAATAAGATTTCTACATAAAAAACTAAATATACGTTTTCTTGACATTTTTTATCTTAATTTAATTAAATATGTCTTATTTGATAATTTGAATCCTTTTTTTTTAACGTTCTTAGATTTAGAATAATTTTAATAGCATGATGTAATATTTTGTGAAGTTATGTGACAAATTTTGTTAGTGCTTGTAAAATGAATTTATTTAATTACGACATCCGAGAAATGAATTAAGCACTATCCCTTATAAAAAAAGTTTCTAAAACAATTATATATGAAAAAATTTCAAAATATTATTGTTATATTAAAATGATTTTTAACAATTTTTTATTTTTATGTAAATTTTATACTATTTTATATTTGTAAAAACAATTGATGTTATATTTTAATGAAATTTATTTAAAGTGCAATTTTTATACATAAAAATAGTGTAAAAATAGTAATACTTAAAAGTTTATCCTCGTTGAATATAAATTCTGGATCCAAGAAGATTGACTATAGATATATACAATGTTGGTCGAGTGGTCTAGGGATATTGGTCGGTATTTTGTAACATAATTCTTCTTTTGTTGACATTTACCGGAAACTGGCCATGGTCGTGAAACTGAGTGTTTGGACATTTACAAGTGGGTCTTTTGGATTTTCCCTTTTTTTGTTCCTTGCATATTTGCTCAAGTTATCTTAATTTATTAGTTTTTTTTAGTGGTGAACATCCATTATGGAATTATATAATTAAAATATAGCAAATTACAATTATTTCATCAAGAGAGAAATTGAGATAAATGACATACAGGTATTTAAAAATAAAAAAAGCATAATAATGAATTTATATTTTTTATGTAACTTCGTTTATCACTTAATTGCATATTCAAACCATGCACTTTTTTCTTCCATGAAAACCAAAAGCTAACTATAGACAAGTTCCATAAAAAATAAAAGTTTTGCTTGAATTTATTTATTTGATGTAGTATCAATGCTTGTATTTTAGATAAATCAGTGTAGAGTATGTCAAATTGAAGATGTATATTTAAAACCATACATTAATTATCCTCGCAATGAAAAGTGTCAACTGTCAATTAGATTCAACATTGATTTCACGCATGCAATTTAGGTGGTCCTTAAAGCATAATTAGAGGAAGGAAAAAAACTTGGCGCCAAAGTGCTTGCCAAAATATTATTAAACCACATATACTTCTTTTTTTTTTGGTGAAACACATATACTTCTTTGATCTTACTTAATTCACCTACAAGTAGCTGAACCAAAAAAAAAATCATCTATAAGTCTAGCAAGCACATAGTGAAAGAATTAAGAAGAAAAAATTTGAAGGTTTTTTGCCATGGCATTGCTACCACCCACTTCCCTAATGTTTAGAGTACGAAGGCATGAGCCCGAGCTAGTCACCCCAACTCAGCCAACCCCTCACGAGTGTAAACCACTCTCGGACATCGATGACCAAGAAGGTCATCGCTTCCAAGTTCGAGGGCTCCATTTTTATAGGTTTAACTCTTCCATGCAAGGAAAGAACCCAGCTGGAGTTATAAGGGAAGCACTTGCAGCAACCCTAGTGTTCTATTATCCACTTGCTGGTAGATTAAGGGAAGGTCCAAACCGCAAGCTTATGGTTGATTGCACTGGGGAAGGTGTCTTATTTTTTGAGGCTGATGCTACACTTGAGGAATTTGCTGATGCCCTTCACCCGCCATTTTCATGCTACGAGGAGCTTCTTTATGAAGTCCCTGGCTCCAATGATTTGTTAGATTGTCCATTGCTACAAATTCAGGTATCCATCTTATGGTAATTAGAATATTACGATGTTTATTCTTTTTTTGAGTCTTACACTCAGGGTGTCCTTGGACTAATTTATATATATATATATATATATCTTAAGATGAATTCTTTCCAAAATGATTTAGGGGCATGCCCTCAAATTGACCTAGTACATTCAATGTGTGTCTCAAGATACAAAATTTTCATTTTATTTCATTTAAGAAGTGAGTTAAATAACGGAATTACAAGGCAATAATGACTTTTGGCTAGTTTGAATCTCTCCACACTTCCAGTGTAGTGAGATCAGGTCATATAAGACAAAAAATGGAAGAGTAAAATTATCCTTCCACCTCTAGTTTCATTTTTTTAATTAATTTATTAAAAAACATATATTATTTTTTTCATTTTCAATCTCACCAGAACCAATCTCACAGTCTATTCATAATTCTTCTTTTTTGGCAAATTAACAGGTTACACGCTTCAAATGTGGTGGTTTCATCTTCGCCCACCGAATTAACCACACTGTGAGCGATGCTGTTGGGCTAATCCAATTCATGTCTACCTTAGGGGAGATGGCACAAGGTGCACTTACTCCCTCAAATTCGCCAGTTTGGGAAAGGCACCTCTTGAATGCTCGAGACTCACCACTCATAACATGTGTGCACCACGAGTACGACAATGCGACTATCGCCATTGGTACAATAATGCCAACAGACAACCTGGTTCATTGCTCTTTCTTCTTTGGACCAATTCAAATTTCAGCTCTTCGTAGATTTGTTCCTAACAACCTTCGATGTTCAACATTCGATATCTTAAGTGCATGCTTATGGCGTTGTCGTACCAAAGCATTAGAGCTTGGCTCCAATGAAGATGTTTGCTTTATCTGTGTTGTAAATGCACGATCTAAGATTAACCCTCCCCTGCCATTAGGATTTTATGGGAACGCACTTGGGTACCCTGCAACTCTGACAACTGCAGGAAAACTAAGCCAAAATCCATTAGGATATGCAGTTGAGCTAGTGAAACAGGCCAAGGCAAAGGTAACTGAAGAGTACATGAAATCAACGGCAGATTTGATGGTGATTAGAGGTCGGCCAAATGTTAACACCGTTCGATCCTGCATAGTGTCGGACTTAACACGAGCTAGGTTCAGAGAGGTTGACTTTGGATGGGGTAAGGCAGAGTTTGGAGGACCAGCCAGTTGTCAGGAGATAATAAGCTATTATATACCATCCAAGAACAAGGAAGGAGAGGAAGGGATTGTAGTTCCAGTTTGCTTGCCATCCCCAATTATGGAAAGGTTTGTCAAAGAGCTAGATGGCTTGTTGAAGTGCAATGCAGTAACTAGTGTTGAGATTGGTAATTCAAACTAATTTTATGATATGGAATTTTGAAAGGTTTGCTTAAGATTATATGGAAATCACAAATTTACAATCTCAATTGAAACGAATTTGTTTCTCTCACTTGCTCATCATGTTTATGTATGCCAAGTGGGAGTTGGTATTAAGTTACTCTTTTTTTTTTGTGCATAACTTCCATGCCCTAAACTCTTGGGAGCTTTGTTTGCTTATATTGTATATGTTTGTGTGTTGTTACTTTGTAGTATTTGTATAATTAATGTGAAGAATCCTTGTCTTTTTTAAATTTTATGTGATACATTTTTCTTTTCCTTTTCGTCCCCACTTTTTTTAGATGGTGTTTTAATTACATGTATAGTATAAAATTTATTGAAATTTAAAACTCAAACACTTGATTAATTAGAAAATATATTTCGAAACTATTAGAGTTCAAATGATCCTAAACTCAAAGAATTTAAAATTAATCTTAATCCAATAACTCAAACTTAATTAATCTAAGTGTCAATGTCAAAACCCTAAAATAGATCAAAGTGTAAATTATGTAAGTTCACTTTTATTCAATACTAGCGATCAAAAATAAGTTATTGACCCAAAGGGTTGCCTCAATGGTTAAGGCCCCATAGCTACGAAGTATGAATAAAGATTAATTTCAGACCCAATGTGATATGAGATCACTTTCAATTTGAACTACCTCATTGTCAGCCGTAGCTTCAATTAATCTCACTTTAAGCAAATTGTACTTTTTTTTTGTTTAAAGGGAAATACAACGAGAGAAAAGATATTGAAATCTTGGATTTAATCTCTTTTGAAAAGGTACGACAACCACTAAATCTAATTTTGGTTCTTGATACAAATTTATTACTTTCATTCAACAATGTATCGGACAATACATGTATTATACCTCTTATACACTCTATTTGCACCAAAAGTTTAGAGAATGTGAAACCTTTAAAATAACAAAAGTCTCAGGAATCTAGATTTTTTTTCACAAGTTTTTTGGTTACAGAGTTATTTTCACAAGTTAACCTGTCGAGTAGGCAAGCCATCCTTATCCACAATGAATATTAAAGAAGATGAAGGTAATTGCATCCAATTTGTAATGCTTATCTTTTGTTCGGATTGTGTATGTAGTCCTCTAAACTGTTGCCTTGACAAGGGTGCAAAACAAGGAGTTGATGAATGGAATACTTGTAAAGATCCTATATTAAGGTGTTCATTTTTTTCTATATCCTAATTTTTGATTAAATTAATCAAAATTGAATTTAATTTTGAGTTAATAGCATTTGTAGTCCTTATAATTTGGGCCAAATAACAAATTTGTCCTTAGATTTTAAAACGTAACAAATTGGTCCTTGAAGTTACAATATTGTAACACATATGTCCTTCCGTTACTCAAACCGTCAATTTAACTGTTAAATGCCAACTGGCCTACATATGGCTTATATGTGTGCCCAATCATCTCTTGCGTTTCGCTAACATGGAATAGTAAGAAATTAAAAATAATTAAAAATCATTATAATTAAAAAAACCCTAAAAAGCAGCAGACCATTCTTCTAGCTCCTTCAATTTCACTCGCAAACTCTTATTCTGTGAACATTCTTCTGGGCAGCCATCAAAACTAAGCTTCGATTCCTTCCTTTTCTCCTTTGTTTTTCTTGACTTCAAATTAGAGAACAAAAGCCCAATACTTTCTTGCAACTCTGACCACTAACCAACCACCGAATCACAGCCTTTCCTTTTTCGCTTTTATCCCCTTCCTTTCTAATTTCCCTAGTTTCTTCTCTGTCTCTCAAACTATCATGCCCAATTTCCAAAGATTCCAAGAACCCGAAAATTTTTCTTTTGTTATATTTTCATTGTGATTTCCTCCCTAGATTCTTAAATTTGTGCTTGACTTGTTGATGGCTTCTACTCTTATTTTTGTATATATTCCAGGGATATTTTCGATTTATGGATGGCTTGATTGTTGTTGTGGATCTTGATTTTGCCCTTTTTAATATGTTGGTTGATTCTTGGTTAACTTACATGAAGTGGTTCGGGATTGTTGCGATTTTTGTGTTTTTGATTTCGACTGTGGGAATGCATTGGTATTGAACTATTGTGCTTTTGTTGAAAGTAGGGCTGTAAGGGTTGATGAAGACGAGGCTAGGTGTTTTTTTTTGTAATTTTAGCAATAGAGGTGTAGTATATGTCTTTGCAGAATTGTTTGGGTTTAATGGGTCGACCTTCATCTTGATTTTTTTTGTGGTGCTCTATTTCGTTCGAGTTCTAGATTTGAAATAGGATAAATTCTTGTTTTGAATTATGTTGCATACGAGTTGCTCGATGGTATGTTTGAATCAAGGTGCTGACTCCTTAGGCTGATGTTTCCACGACCCTGAATGGCATGTCTAGATAGTCTAATTGGTATAGGGTATTTGTGAAGGACATTCTTGCTTAGCTTCTTTGGTCTTTGCCGTTTCGACTTGAGTGGGATGGTTATCGCTTCCTCATGAACTATTGAATTCTTTTGATGGGTTTGGTTTGTCTTTGCTAATTGTAATGAATGTCTTATCTATGTGATTGTTTTGGTTGGCACTGATTGCTCCTGCCATGAATAGTCCTTGTATTGCCCTTTGTTTCGTCAATAAATTAGCCTTTAAAAAAAATGTGGTCTAAAGGTGATGATGATGGTGATTTGTGCAGACAAGTGCCCATATTCTTCCTCTGCTAAGTCTTCCCTCTGCTTTCCCTCTCTTCTTCTTTCTTCTTCTACTTGACAAAGCTCAAAAATGATTTTTTAATTATATTGAATATGTTAAAAAATAATTTTGGGATTTTTTTAATTATAGTGATTTTTATTTTTTTTTAATTTTTTACTATTCCATGTAAGCAAAACACAAGAAATGATTAGGTACACATGCAAGCCACATGTTGTCCAGTTGGCATTTAATGGCTAAATTGACGGTTTTAGTGACGAAAGGACATATATGTTACAATATTGTAACTTTAGGGACCAATTTGTTACGTTTTAAAGTCTAGGGATTAATTTGTTATTCGCCCAAACCATAGGGACCACAGACGTAATTAACTCTTTAATTTTATTAATTTATTTTTATTTTGTTAATCGAATTGAAATTTTTAATTTTAAAATTAACCCAACAAAATTAAATTTGATTAATTGAGAGAATTAATAAAAAAATAAATTAAATTTAGGTTAAAAGATTATTATTCAATACATTGTCAGTGATGTTTTTAGATTCATAAGTATAATTAAAATGATGACACATAATCCTTTAAGAATATTAAAAAACAAAAGTAAATAAAGTGAGGATTGTATTTCCATTTTAACCATATTTATAGAATTTAAAAACTCAACTGATGGATAATAATTCAAAATTAAATTATGGATTAATATTTTATACACCGTCATTGTAGTTTTTTTGATTCCATAAGAAGGGTTAGAATGATGATACATGTCTTTTGAAAATATTAGGAAAATAAAAAATATAAAAAAAGATATTTGTTATCATCCTAATCTTATTTGTGGAGTAAAAAAACTTCACTGATAGTGTATGAGATAATTTTCCTTAAATTATGGATTAGTTTTTGATATTTTATTTTTTTGTTACAAAAGGAATCAATAGAAGCAATCATTCAAATAGAAATAAACTTTAACAAAAAATGATGATCCTGGGATATGCTACTCCCATAGCATCATCTTCCAAAAGCTCCCTTAAAGTGTTTGGTGGACCACTAATTATTTCAAAATCAAGCTCCATTCACATGCTGATTTGGCCAATGCATCCATAGAAAAATTGTCCTCTCAAAGAACATGTTGAATTCTAATCTTCCATGGTTTATGGATAAACTCCTTAATATCTTCAAAAATACAACCCAAGGGAAAAGCTTTTGCGTCTGCATGATTGATTAAGCCAATACAATTATTTTTCTGAATCCTTCTTACCAAGTCAAGATAAGACCAAGTCTTTTTTTTTTGCCAAAAAGATAAGACCAAGTCTAACAGCTTGGAGTTCTGCCACAATATTGGAACATAGACCCAAATAAAAGCACTTCTGGTCTGGTCTGGTCTTGCACTATCTAAGGTGGAAACTTTTGCTAGCAGGTCTTGAAAAGCAGAATCGCTGTTGAGTTGGGATTTAGCTATTTGTGTTTTTTCTAAACAAGAAGTGGAATCAGTCAATCCTCTCTTCTTTAACTGCACTAAATCGTGGAAAGTTCGATCAAGATGCTGTCTTTTTTTTGGGAAATTTCTTGGATTGGAAAATAAGACTCAATTTCTTACTTTTAAAGCTTGGCTAGTGCACTATACCTAAGGGACAATGTAACAAGGTATGGCAGATGAAATTCTTTGTTAACGTTTGGTTTTTATGATTATGTAGAAATGAAATGGTCTTCAATGGAAAGGTTTTTGATTTATCACAACTTTTTTTTTTTGTCGAAATCCTCTGGTAATTGAAAGCCACTTTGGGCTCCGACTAATCCAGAAGCAAGATATTGTCGGACCTCAAATGAGAGAGCTCTCCCAACACTGTTTTCTCCATTTACAGGCTCAAATTCGTGACCTTACTTAAGGGGCACCGAACTACTTCCACTCGACCCAACAGACGTCGGAATTAATTTTGATTTTTTATTATTTTTTATTTTTAATTTAGATTTAGAAATAAATTTTGGATTTTGATTTTTTATTTTTATTAATAAAAAAGGAAAGGAAATCAGAAATAGTTTTGATAGGAAAATAGAATTAAATAGGGCTATTTAAATATTGAAAATTAATTTAAATTTAGTGGAAAGAACGATCAGAATTGATATCGGATTTAAGATTCGATTCTTGAAATATAAAATTTTCTAAAAAATGAATTCATGATCTCCAATTATTACCAAAAATAAAAATATCCTAGCCTCCTAGGTCTCTAAAAGAAGGGCTTGAAAACCAAAAAAAGGGGAGGCAAAAATACACGGGCAAGAGATACAATAAATAAAAAACCGATTGCACTAAAAAGTTACTCGACGCCATCCCCTAGTTTGCCATTCGCGCCATTGCTCACTGCCATTTGCATCGCCTCTACACCTTGCTAAACTGAGCTTCCATCGCTACTACTACCTTGGTCTTTGTTTCCAAACCCATTTGTTCATCAAGTCCTCCGCACCACTGCTTGTACTACAGCGTACCAGTTCTACTTGACTGCATCTTGTTTCAAGCTATTGCAGTATCTTTCACTACTCCGTTCCTTACCGTTGATCTTTTTTTTTACTCAGCCAAGTGATGAGTTTTATTAAAGTGCTAAGAAATGTCGAACAGTACAAAAGACAAAATCACACCAGAATAAAGCAAATCACAACAATACAAATAGAACTACAGCCAACCAATAAAATCACTATTCCTATCCACTCTCGCCTTGGCTAATGAATCTGCCAAACCATTATTCTCTCTATAAATGTTGACAAACTCCATTTTATAGATCTTCTCAACCATGATGTCAATTTCAGCAAAAATGTCAAACAACTTCCATGGACGAGTTAATTTATTCCTTACCCAACCAAAAGCCACTCTAGAGTTAGATTCAACAATTAGTCCTTCAAACTTGTTGGAATCATATTGAAGGAATAACACCAAAGCAAACCTGATTACAATTAGTTCAACAACATTAGAATCTAAAGAACCAACGAGATAAGAAAAGAGAGCAACCACATTTCTAGATGAATCTCGAAGGATACCACCACAACTAGCAGGACCTGGTTTTCCACGAGCCGATCCATCAACGTTTGCTTTGAGAAAATTTTGATCAAGAGGTTGCCACACCAAATTTGCTTTACAAAGCTTTGCAAGGAGCTTAAAGGAATGAGAACAGCTAGATGGGTTATCCCACCACAAGGAATCAGAAAATGGAGACCCTTTAGTTGACGCTTTAATCCAAAAAAGAGACCACAATTTAACCAAGAATAATAATTCATCAAGGTTCCATTTTTCATTACCAAAGACAACATCATTGTGTTAAGGCCAGATAAACCATGTAGCAGTAGAGACAGAGTCTAACCACCAAGATCTTAAATCACCAAAGAAATGACAATCAAAACATTGAAGGAGGAACTGAATAAGTGAGACTAGAAAACACCATCTAATCTTCCACCATTCCATAAAAGAACACTAAAATTTGGATATGCAGGGGAAAGCATAAAGAACATGATTAGTGTCCTCATCACAGACATGGCACCAAGGACATTTACACTGAGAAGGAGAGAGGGGAATGCAACGAAGTTTCAAGAAGACTTTTGAAGGAATCCAATCCAAAGAAATGAGCCAAAGGAAACATTGTACCTTTGGAGGAATTTTAAACTTCCAAATATGGCAAAAGGAAAGGAAGAAGAAATATAATTTGATTGAATAAGGATATCCGTTAACTTCTTGACAGAGAAAAGGCCCTTACAACCAAATTCCCAGACAATTTGGTCCTTCTTAGAAGGAATTAGAACCCAGCTCTGAATAGATGAGCATAAGTGATGGAGGCCCATCAAGCTCACAAAGCCCAAGTCATGTTCGTGGTGATTGTGATCTTTTGAGCATCTGTGGAGGTCCAATGACAAGAGCTAAAACAAAGATAATGTAACAAGCCTTGACTGGTTTCATTAATTTTTCTAAAGAGAAAGTCCAACAAAGCTTGAGCATGGAGGATGACAAAGTCTTCTACAACATGATCCAAGCCCAAGTTCAACCTTCTTGAAGATACACACGTATTGGGTTGAAATGCAATTAGGGTGGTTGCGTATATTGGGCCTAGTGCAATTGGGTCAAATGCTATACTTAGTTTATTTAGTTATATATTGGGCTGAACATTGTCTTAATTTAATTTAAGCCTAATTCCTTTTTATTTAATAGGTATTATAGGATTTTTATATCTTGTTTTGCAAGTTAGGAAAGTAGGATTCCTATTACTTGTGCTGCAAGTTTACTATTTGCCTATAAATACCTATGTAACTTTTTAGGCAGAACACAATTGATTTGAGTTATAAAATTTGAGAAACTTTTCTCTTTGGTGCTCTTGAGAACTCTTGAACTTATCAAGGTCTACCTTGTGGCGTTCTTCTTCTTTCCACTAATTTATACCTTAGGTTCTTGCTTTCTAAGCAACGGGTCCAGGTCCAATACCATAGGTTCTTGTGTTTCTACACAATGGGTCTTAGTTTTATCTCTAATTTTTGTTTTACTTTGCTACGTTTTTAACTTGTTCTTATTTTTCTTCGAGTATTCTTCGTGTTCTTCATTGAACCTTATCTTCTTTTGGTGAGGTTCATATCAATAAGCGCCCAAGATCATCAACCTCCCACTGAAATAAAGATCTTTTGAAAAAGCTAAACCAAGAGCCATGGTAGAAGGAATTCCTAATAGAATATTCAAAAACTTTTGCATTTTTGTTAGTTGCCAGTAAATAAAGTCAAGGGAAGGCATCACGAAAGGGGACATCACCATTCCAATTGTCTAACCAGAAGAGGATATCCAAACCATTGCCAACAAGCTAGCGACAGCAACCATCCCCAATGAAGTTTTTCATGGAATTTGAAGATGACAGGCTAATAATGTCTTTCACAAATGAAAAGTTTTTTGAGCTCCTTATAGTCGGAAGCCATTTTTGAGGAAAGGCACCATATTTGATTTGTATGAGGGATTTCCAAAGAGAATTGTGTTCCAAAGCATAGTGCCACCACCATTTTGCTAACAAGGCAGAGTTTTTAATAGATAGATTAGTCACACTAAGACCACTCCATTTTTCGGTTTGCAGATAGTCATCCAGTTAACTTTGGCCAGCTTCCTTTGATTTTCTTTTCCACCTTAAAGAAAATTTCTCCTAAGTTTGTCAATTTTTTTGATAACTCCGGGAGGCACTTTATAAATGGACATGTAGTACAATGGCAAAGAGGAAAGAACTGAATTAATAAGAACAATGCAGCCAACAAAGGACGGATATTTTCTTTTCCAGAGGGCAAGATGACTCTGAATTCTATCAATCACATGCTACTAGATAGCTAATCTTCTTGGATTAACACCCAAAGGAACTCCAAGATAATTAAAGGGAAGAGAGCCAACCTTGCATCTGCATATATTAGCCAAAGACTCCACATTTCTATCTCCATTACCGATCGGATAAATATAAGATTTTTTGAAGTTTATCTTAAGGCCAGAGCTAAGTTCAAAGCACTTAAGAATCAACTTAACATTGTATAGAAAATCCTCATTTGCTTCTAAGAACAAGACTGTGTCATTTGTAAATTGAAGGTGAGAGAGGGAGAAATCTGAATTTGGCTAAGAAACCCCCTTCAAGAATTCATGGTGCTCAGCTTTGAGAAGCAAAAGATGAAGAGCTTCTGTAACAAGAATAAAAGGGAAAGGGGAGAGGGGGTTCCCTTGCCTCAAACCCCGATGCATCTAAAATTCTTTTATTGGAGAACCATTAACCAAAATAGAAACCTAAGCAGTGGAAAGACACTCCTGAATCCAACCTCTCCATATTTCACCAAAATTCATACAAGCCAAAACATGATCAAGGAATTTCCAATCAACACAATCAAAAGCTTTTTCAAAATCAATTTTGAAAGTAATAAAGCGATCATTATTTTTCCTATCCTTAAGAGTGTGAATTACCTCATTAGCAAGAAGAAGACCATCAAGGATTTGCCTACCAGCTATGAATGCAGATTGAGTGTCGCTAACTAAAGCACCAATCACCGATTTAAGCCTCCCAGCCAGGATCTTAGCAACGATCTTATAAAGTGAATTGATCAGACTAATCGGTCTGAAATCTTTAAGACCAATAGGATTGTCCACTTTTGAAACAAGGGTAATGAAGGAAGCATTAATACCCTTATCCAGCTTCCCAGGCCAATGCAAGTAAGAAATAAATAGAAACAGGTCCTCCTTTAAAAGATGCCATTCCTTCTTGAAAAAGTTAAAATTATAACCATCTGGTCCTGGAGCTTTAGCTCCCTCACAATCCCAAATTGTAGCTTTTAATTCTTCAATTGTGAAAGGTTTCTCCAAAGAGAAAGACATTTCATTTGAGAGCCGACTAAAATCAACACTGAAGCCCATGTTAAATGCTCTCTTATTGGCAGAGAAGTGATCTTTGAAAAGGTTAAAAACAATGTCCTTCACCCTTATAGGATCAGAAATCCATTCATCATTAAATTTCAGACCAAAGAGAAAGTTTCTAGATGCCCTTGCTCTTATAGAGCACTGGAAGAATTGAGAGTTTTTGTCACCCTCTTTCAGCCACAAAATTCTAGACTTTTGGCGCCAAATGGATTCTTTACAATTAAGAGCTTACTATAATTCTGGGGAAGCAATTTTTCTCTGTTCAATCTCTTCTGGATACAAATCCCTTTCAGAGCAAATTTTTTCAAAACGATCCACTTTATCTTCAAGCTTAGAGATTTTCTCCTCTACATCACCGAAAACTTCCTTACTCCATCTTTTAAGGAAGACTTTCAATTTACTAAGTTTTGTACATAAACAGAAACCAGCTGAACCCACCACTGAAAGGCGCTTCCATTCACTTTCAACATCTAGAGCGAATTTGCTATTAGAAAACCAACAATCAAGAGTTCTAAAAGGGCGAGGACCCCAGTCAACATTTTCAGAGAATAATGCTAATGGAAGGTGGTCAGAGACCGATCTCTTCAAGCCTCTTTGACATAAGTCTTTGAAAACATCAAGCCATTTAGAGGAGACAAGGAAACGATCAAGACGACTCATTCTATTACCATAGCCGAACCAGGTGAATTTAACTCCATTGAAAGGAAGATTCATAAGCTCACTCGAGTAGATAAACTCATTAAAGTCAAAGACACTAGAACCACCATGAAGACAACCTTTGCTCTTTGAACAAGATCTCACCGTGTTAAAGTCTCCAGCAACACACCAGATAGATCCAAGTGAGCTTTTGTAATCAAGAATTTCATTCCAAAGGTCCGTTTTCATTTCCGGATCACAAGGAGCATAGACATTGCAAATAACACAATCCATATCCCATCTAGACCATGTACCTCTTAAGATAAGGAGTCTATTTGAGATCACAGAATGGCTCATAGTGAAGCAACTTTTATCCCAAATAAGAATCAAGCCACCAGAACGTCCACTTGAAGGAAAGAAGATGTAGTCGAAATTCATATTGCCCCAAAGATTCTGAATATTTACATCAGAAAAGTCTTCCTTAAAAGTTTCTTGAAGTAACACCATATCAATTCTGTAAGACCAAATCAACTTCTTAAAAACTCAAATTTTCTAACCATTCCCCAAACCCCTTATATTCCAACATAGAATCCTTATTGTAAAATCAAAATAAAACAAAACAAATATTCAAAAAACGCTCGAAGTGAAGACAGTCCCTTAATTTGCTTGAATTAGTTCTTTCAAACGTTCAGTGACTGTAGTATCTTCACAGTTTGCAAATAGACCTAGTTCCTTCCCAATTCTCCATACATCTTTAGCCTCCTTAGATAAAACATTTAATCTGTTTAAGAAGTCTCCATCAGAAAGGGCTTTGTTTGCTATTTTCATTGAGATTGGTCCATGTTTCTTTTTCTTATAAAGACGAGAAGCTATATTAAGGCTTTTTGACGTTTTAGTGTTCTTGGAGAGTTTACGTAGAATGGCATCTTCAATATCAACTAGGCTTTTGACTTTCCTTTGGCCAAAAGGATGTCGAGGCTTACTAACAATCTGTGGAGATCGACTTCGTCCATCAGAGTCCCTGTCATCAAGGCCCAACATATTTTTAAAAGGAACAGGCCCACAATCATTTGCAGACACCTCCTTAAACACTTCTGAAGACTTGTTTAAATCATCAAGATCTGCCGCCTCCTTTCTCAGGACAGGAGAGTTGATAGTAACTCTACCTTGAACATTGTTAAAGATAATTTCTTTTTGCATGTTGACATTTGTGGCATTATCATTTCCGGAGCCCACGCAGTCAGCTTCGATACCCACACCCAACACAACTTCTTTTGGTTGGGAACATTCTTTACTGCTACCCATACATCTTGAAGCCGACTGTTCATCTTCAACATGATCTTCCACAGAATAGCAGAGGCTACCTGGACGCATACAGACTCCCTTCTAATTGCATTTTCATCCAGTTTGAAGTTTTTACAACAACAATAGAAAAGTGAAATAACGTCAGATCCAACTTCTGTAACTCGAATAAGGAAAGACTTCTAACCACATTCCAAAAGAATAACCTTATGAATTTTTTCTAAATGATTAGTCATAATAAACATTGCACCCTTGCTAAAGTCGTTAAACTTGAGAGTGGAACCGTTCATTGAAACTAAATCACCCCATAAATTTGCAATGTTTGTGAAAGTAGAAAGGTTCCAAGCATGCAGGGGAACATCGAAGCAGGTTATCTAGGTTGTTCTGAATTTGAGTTTAAAATTATCGGTCCAAATCTCCACCTCTTCAAACCATTCCTTGAGCCATGACCAATTTCAGGCCTTCGTTGTTTCAAACATTTCACAATCATCAAACATTATCAAGAACTGTCTTCTAGAGAGCATTTTAATAGAAAGATCAATAACACCTTGCATTTTAAAATTCTCTTGAAGTCTCACTACTTCATGGAATCCAGTAGTGGTTCCAACAATGCAAAGATCAAGTTTATGAATCGCTTCCTCAAAAGAACCAGCTACACATGATTTAATAGGATTCACACCATCAGCCCGATCTTTTGTAGGAATACTGGGATTGGAAAGAAGTGCCTGCAAATAAGATTTCCCATTTGACGTAGTGGCCTGATCATTTTCAGCCTTATTCCTATCGTCGGGAACAGGAACTTGGGCCATCAGAGGATTACTAGATGAAGAAGGCTCATCATGATTATCATTAACAAAAGAATTCCTTTGTGGTTGGATTTTCCTCCAAAATGAAGAACGGCTTTGAAATTTAGTGTGGTTTACACCAATCTTGAAATCCAGAAGCCAAGCACCATTCAGCATCTTCACTACCCTTCTAGCTCTAAAGAAATCAACAAATCTAACAAAGCCAAACTTACTTCTTTTTGATGGGATGAAAACATCAACAACCTTTCCATAGTGTTGAAAAATTTGCTTCAACCATCGCCAGTGAACCTTTGGGGGAATATTGTTTACAAAAACCATGAAGACCTTCCTCCGACCAACAAATCTTGAACCACCAGTGCCGTTGTCCGCTTTCATGTCTTACTTTTTTTAAGAACTGTTCGTAAACATTAAACAAACATTACCGCTGATCCTAATTCTCTACATCACCATTGCTGACTGCTTGTGTGCTGTGTCACTCCACCTTCGCTTGCTGGATCCGTGGCCGCCCATTCAACCTCGCACCGATTCTTGCCCGAGTTCCAAATTAAAGTTATTGCTGCAATTTTGTTTGGCCTGTAATGTGAAGAAAGAGACAACGTGTAAGAGAGTAAATAAAAAGGAAAAAAGGAAAGTGTTCATAAAACCTGTGAGGTATCTATTTTTCTTTCCTTTTGTTTTTCCATTTTTCGTAGTTAATAGCGGGTCTATGTGTTAATTTGTTCAAATGATTTTTACTCCGTATAACTATGGGCATGGTAGTTTGATATGATAAAATAATATAATGGTAAAAGATTTTAAAATGTAGTTTGAGTATTGATAAATTGTTTGGGGATAATTGTATGCAATAATAATTAATTTAATTTGTGAATAATTATAACATGATTTGGCTAAATTGATATTTTAATATAATTTAGTTTGTATGATTAATAATATGGTGAAATTGTTTGTATGGTTCGACTAGGATATGATTTGTATGATTAATGATATGGTTAAATAATTTGTATGTTAACTTGATTTGTGTAACTTAATGGATATATATGATATAATTGGTGTCATTTAATTGGCACAGTATATGATTTTATAGTGAATGATTTATGATTTGTTATGAAAATATTTTATTATTATAGTGAAATTAGAAAAATATAGAAATTAGATGTCCATAAGAAATATTAATTAATTATTTAAAATAGATATGGATTATATTGATGATGAAATTCCGAGAAAGTCAATTTTGACTACTTGAAAATTTCTAGGTGAGAAAATTCTTTCTTAAGTTGAGCCAAATTAATGGAATACTTTTGAAAGAATTTTCAATAAAATATGATTCATGTTTATTAAATAAATATAAAGATAAATAGAAATAAATTAGATAAATAAACAAGGAAACAAATAAATAAATAACTTAGAATAAAAATTATAAGAAATAAAAATAAAAAGGAGAGTAAATATGATTATGTAAATGATGAAATTTCAAGAAAGTTAATTGAGACTCATTGAAAATTTTTAGGTGAAAAGGTTTCTTTTAGGCGAAAAGATTTCTTTTAGGCGGAGCCAAATCGATGAGATGTTTTTAAGAAAATCTTCAACAAATCATGATTCATGTTTATTTTCTAGATGTATAAATAAATAAATAAAATATATAGATAAATATAATATGAAATAAGATTAAAAAAATATAGAAATTAATATGAAGTCAAAATTGGAGCCAAAGTTAGGAAAAATAAGATTCTCATAAAATATTTAATTTATCCGACAATGAAATTCAAGAAAGTCAATTGAGATTCCTCAAAAATCTTGAGGTGAGGGAGATTTTTAAGATTGGAGCCAAATTGATGGAAAAATCTTAGAAATATTTCAAATATATAAGCATATCGAAATTAATATAAACACAAGGCAAATTGTAAAGATAACCTAATGTTGTTGGTACCATTTTAGAATGGGTGTTGTGAGGGTGCTAATCCTTCCTTACACGTAATCGTACTCCCGAATCCTAAATCTGAGATGTAGACCTGTCATTGTCCTTAGTTTGAATAGGTGACCAATCACATCTAGGTTAGAATGGTTGGTGGCGACTCCTTTGATTTTGTATCCAGCTATTAGGTTTTTCGAAACTTAATACGTTATGACATGGACAATAAGATTTAATTTCTTATTTATAAAGCTTGGCCAGTGCACTATGCCTGAGGGACAGCGTAACAAGGTATGGTGGATGATATTCTTTGTTATCGTTTGGTCTTTATAATTGTGTAGAAATGAAATGGTCTTAATGGAAAGGTTTTTTTATTTATCTCAACTTTTTTTTATCGAAATCCTCTAGTATCCGAAAGCTGCTTTGGGCTCTGACTAATCTAGAAGCGAGCTATTGTCGAACCTCAAACAGGAGAGCTCTCCTAACGTTGTTTTCTCTATTTACAAGCTAGAACTTGAGACCTTACTTAAGGGGCACCAAACTCCTTCCACTTGACACAACAAACGTTGGTGATTTATCACAACTTTTTGATACCACTCAACTGAAGGTTGTTTGGTGGTTTAAGTCTAAATAGTAGACCTGACAATCCTAAACACGACATGAAAATGACACAAATAAAAGACACGATTGTGACACGGGCTAAAATTAAGTAAAAATCATATATGAATAGGTTAAATACTAAAAATCAGGTTTTTGATTTTTTGTGTTGACGAGAAATTTTCGTATTTTACATGATACGAACATGAGTTTACATGACATAAAAACGAATTATAGACACAGATTACCGATACATGAGATTTGACAGAAAAGGAAAACTATGTCCCCGATACATCAGACCATTCGAGATCTTGGATCGCATAGGGAACATGGCGTACCGATTAGCACTACCACCTGAGCTATCAGGTGTGCATAATGTATTCCATGTTTCAATGTGTCGTAAATACGCGAAGATACACAAAGATACGCGAAGATATGAACCATTGAGATACGCGAAGATATGAGTTACGTGGAGCGACCTATCAGGATTTTGGATTGGAAAGATAAAATGTTGCGATCCAAGACGATTTCTCTAGTGAAAGTGCTCTGGCAGTACCACTTCGAAGAAGAGGCTGCATGGGAATTGGAAAGTCTAATAAGGGAGAAGTACCCAGAGATATTCCAATGAGAGGTTCGAGTGAAATTTGAAGGATCGAATTTCTTAATATAGGGAGAATGTGAGAACTCGTTATTTTGTACTGCATATGTATGAAAATTGTAAATTTTAAATAAATAAATAAATAAATTAGTTTTGAAAATTTTCTAAATGTTGAAATAAGGCGGGATAGAATTGAAATTTTCGAAGTTGTACAAGAGCAAAATTACCTTTTATCAAGGAGTGATCAAAGTTGATTAAATAAGCCATAATTTTGCTTAAGAAATAATTAACAAAAAAATTAAAATTAAAATTAAAATATGGGTTGGACAGAGGTGGACTGTGCAGTAGCACATTTAGTAAATAAATGAATTTTAGTGGGTATTTTGACTTTTAGGACCGTATCTAATTTTATAATTAAAATTTTTAAAAATCCACCGATGAAATGAGAGACAACACAGCAAAATTCTGTAACTTTCTCCATCCTTCCCACCACTTCTATTCTGCTGCATTTCTGCTTTCGTGTCTGCTGAGTTTTCAAGTGTTCACCCGATCCTCCTTGTAGAAACCCTTTCTCCTTGTATAAAATCACTAAGCTTTAATATCAAAATTATTCTAGGCTGCAAGAGCTTCCTCATACTCCCAAAAAGTTCAACCAAAGCCACCATACGTGATTCCCTCTACTGCTGGCAGAACCGATTCTGCCCAGGTATGGTGATGTTTCAGTTCATGTAATTTTTAGTTTTGGTGTGGATGTGTGTTGAATAAGTTGATGGTGAGTATGAGCATGATTTGAACAAAGCCTTTAGGGATATCATGCCAGGGTAATCTGCCATGAAATGTTAAAATGATGATGATGACAATAGTTACTGACCGAAAAAAAAAGACAGAAATGGTTAGCACAAAGGGAATACACGTAGCTTTGAACAACCATGTAATTAATGAAGTAAAAATTTAAGCTAATAGGGTATTATAGAATCAGCCATGAGGGCTTTGAAAATGGGAATAAGGGGTTGTTGACGTGAATGGTGAGGAAGAAAGAAAGGCTGAAGCGTGGCTGTAGGTTTGTAACGTGAATGATGAAATAAATTCTGCTGTGTGTGTGTGTGCCGTGAATGATAGAAAGCAAGATTGAACATGAGAAAATTTAATAGACATGGGACCCTGCTGCTACGGTCAGCCATGAGAGTTTTAAAGAGGTGTAAACATGGTATCTTGATGGTGTGAAAACAGGAAGTAAAAGCATGAAAACCGAATAGAGAGGGCTGGAACCGAAAACAGAAAATGGAAATGGAATTAGTGTGTTGACCGATGATGATGAATATGGCATAAAAGTCAATAAAAATGGCTGAAAAGTGGCATGGAAATGAGAAGGAAAAAGGGGTTAAATTGATGATGAATGGTTAAGTGGAAGAGTCAAAAAATGTGGGCTGGTAGTGAAGAAAATACAACCATAAATATAATTGGAAAATAGATATAGTCAATGTGAGTAAGTGTGCTTCCGGTTATGGAAGAAATGGAAGGAATAAAATATTGCATTTTATTTCTTAATGGTGGAAAAATGGAAATAAGATGGTAGCTTATATATTTAATACATTGACTAAGAAATTGAAACAATAAATTTTAATTATAGAAAGGCCATTCGGCTATAGTGGAAAAGAGAGAAAAAATGGCATGAATAGTAGCCATTTTTAGCTATGAGGCCTTATTTACCTCTATAATTTGTACAAATCATAGCTTAAAATTAAAAGATAATTAAGCTAATGATTTGATGAAATTAAATTGCAGTCGAAAGTTCGACATTCGTGTGGTACACGAGATAGCGCGATCTCGATAAACCGGTAAGAGAAGCGTGTGTAGATTTGTAGGGATATCCGAATGAATGATTTACGTGCTATGAATTTTATACGAATTATGGAATATTGGTTTGCCTCAAATAAATGAAATTTGTGGTATTCTGGTTGGTGAACTGTGTTTGCAAGTGCAGAGAGGTTAGGACTCGGGCAGTCATTATACTGCTAAAATTTATTCAAAAATATTTTTAAAAATGTTAGAAAATATTTTGGTGCATTATTGGTATTTTTCCTAGCCTCGAAAGGGATAAATTAAATATTTTTCATAAATGGTTATTATACCGAAAAATATTTATTAAATATTCTTGACATCGATTTCGATGAAGTTGTCATTACTGAAAATTTATCCCCCGTGTCTTACAGTGAAATGTGTGATTGGTGAAGTGAAATGGTGAATAGTGAATATTTTATAATTATTTTCAGTATGATATTCACTATTTTATTTATGATTTTCCTTTATGGAATAAATAAATTTTTATTACGTGTAATGATTTTCATAAAGGCTTTATCATTGTGTAAATATTGTTTTGAGACTAAAATGTCTCTACACGTGTTTATGGTGGAAAATGTGTTGGCGGAATTATTAAATTCGAAAAATAAAATATTTTATTTTTCCATGAAAATATTGGAATGGGTTTCCAATAACTTTGAATTTCATGTTTTAGAAAGAAAGTATGGAAACACGTGTGTATGTGTTCTACGGTGAAAAGGAACAGTTATGAAATTTCATTTCTACTGTGTGATTATCTTATAAACTGTTTTCACCGTACGAGATACTGTGATTTATACTTTTATGGATTTTCTGAAAGATGTTATTAATTTTAATAAATTCCATAAAGGTAATGAGATTTCACATATACCGTTTTGAGACCGATAGGCCCCGTATCATGCTGATATGTGACATGTAATATGTGATATGTGAAGCTGTTGACATTGAGCCGTCTTTAATGTTCCGGTTGTCACCGCTCAGTGTACGATTAAGGACACCTATAAACTATGGCTAGGGATCTCACGTGTACCTTATTATTCCCTACGGGACTTATAGCATGATATCATTAGGGTGTGCCTGGTCTCCACTATTATTCCATGTGTTATTACTGGACTTGGTGAGAAATTTGGAAATATACTATTTATTGTGATACTTTATCACTGATTTGTAAAATATGTGAACAGTATATTTTACTGCTACATGTATTTAAAATGGTTGATTTCAACGGTGGAAATCAAAATGAATTTCAAGTGTGGTTCATATGATTTACTAAATTGTTTTATTTAATCATATGACATTTTATATGCAGTAAACATTTTAATGAATTTTATATTTAAATAAATTCCTACTCCCTGTAGTCGCTCTGGGTTTTCGGGACAAGACAGGTATTTCAAAATACCTTCCATGCTCCATCTGGATTTCTCTACCGACTATAGTATCATTTCCTTTATAGTGTGCCGCTTATAAGTAGGAATTTAAAGATTTTACTGCATATAGTCTTCGAGGTATCAAGATTTGCATACAAATCTCTTACTGAGCCGTGGTTTGCTCACTCCAATATATTATCCCTCTAGATTATTTTTAGTGACCGGTTGAGTATATCATCCGAGGATTAAAGGCTGCATACTGAGCACCTCGAGGTAGCATTTATAGATCTCAGAGGTATATTTATTTTATTTTATATGTTCAAACTTATGATATATGGTACTACAATGTTATATTAAATTAGGGGATGTAAGTGTGGATCAAAATACAATTTGTAAATATTTATTTCCGTTAATTATATTAATTTACGAATATCGTGTTTTCAGTGAATTAAATATGAAAAAAAAGATATCGCAGACAGCCCAACCTATTCATGTGTTGTGAAATTATGTAAAAAGAATAAAATACTGTGTACTGGAATGTGACAATATTAGCTATGTTATAATTATTTAAAATGTTAATCTTCTTGTGGGTAAGAAAGGAGACCCGGAATTTAGGCTTCACTTGTCTTTTAATATCAAGGTGGAGGTGAAACTTGGAAAGCTTGATATTTTGAGCCAAATATGATAATGGTAAGAAACGACACCTTAAATTCATTTGTTTAAGCATGTTTTGAAAAACCTATAACAATTTAAAAAATAACGATTAAGTCTATAAGTCGATAGAATTATCATGAATAACTGTCGAACCAAGTTGACTTTTGACTAACTGACAGGTATAGGCAATTACTCATGAAATATAGTTTTAGGCCATGTGGACTGATAAACTAAATCAAGCGTAAAAGTAGAAATCTACGTGATTCAATGGTTAGGGGTATTTTGGAAATTTCATCCAAATGATCAGTCAAACCTCAATAAAAGCTCAACCACTGCTTAGAGAAAGTTAAATAAAGGTGTTTCATAATGGAATGAAATATTTTGAAGATTAGACTTATTATTTTCAATAAAGTCAAATTTACTAAGGGCAAAATGGTAAATTGCACAATAAGATAGTATTATTTTAGAATTTTCCAGCCCATTTCTTCTCCATTTTTGGCAGCCATTGTTCTCTTATTTCCACTATTTTTGAAAGCTTAAAGAGAGAGAAAGCTATCCCAACACCTCCCAAACTACCTTGAAACTCGAAACAGTCTTCACTAAACCTACTCAGTTTTCAGAGCTCTACAATTTAGTACCAAACTCAAGGCCTAAAGTGGCCATTTGCATTGTGAGAGATTTCTCAAAAATTTGGCCAAGGTGAGAAAGGAAGAAAACTTGATTTTCTTATGTTTTATGATTGTACATTAGTTGATTTTAGTTTTGGAATATTGGTTTGGGATTGAATTGATGGAGAGTCATGAGATTTTCTCTCTTGGTGATTTGGGGTTAAGGTTACTCAAGTATGACTATGGTATAATTGATGTGGAAATGATATAGAGTTAAGGTAGAGTAGAGGCAAAGCATGAATATAGGCTTAAGGAGTGAAGAAATGGGTAAAAGATGAAAATTGGAAGTTGAATTTCGAAGTTAGAATAAAAATCTGTCTGGGAGTGACCAACTACCCTAAATACCAGCCGATTGCCCAGACATAGAATTTAGATATTTTCGTTGTAACCATCTTAAACTAGTCGACCGCCTTAAATAGCAGCTGACTTAAGTCAGTCAACTACTATCCATACCAGTTGACTGCTTCTAACTCAGAAGCATTCTGTTTGAAAACCAGTCGACTGCCATCCACTCCAGTCGATTACTTTTTACTCAGAAGCATTCTGTTTCAAAACTAGTCGATTGCCTATAGCAGGGACAGTTTAAGAAGAAGGAATGCTAGAATTAGTTTACGATTATAAGAATTGAATAATTTTCAAAATTGAAGTATTGAAATTGATGGAATTCAATTAATGAATTTGCAGTTTAGGAGTTGGAACGTGTAAGATCCGATTCTACACTACTGTAGAGTCTAATTTCATAAAAGTGATAATGGAAATTAAATAAATAAAGAGTATTGATTTCCACTTGGGTGAAAAGCTCCTTAAATTGAGTAGTAAATGGAGCAAATTCGGTGAAATAATGTGTGGGCGAGTAGATAGAGAAGCTCACCAATGGGCGAATAGGTGAGTTCGCCAACGTGTTGCTTAAATCAGAGCAAGGTGGCGAGTTGAGCCATAATGGGTGATCACCCAATGGTGATTATGGGCAAGTATATGGCACAGTTCGCCAAAGGGCGAGTAAGATAAAGGCCAATTGTTGAAGGCGAGTATAAATATTCATCTCATTGACTAATGTATTCGCCAATTGAGTTTCTTTGGATGATCGCCCAACGTGGCGAAGACTATTGATTGCCCATATGATTGCAAGTGGGCGAGTAGAGCAATAAGCTGTGATCGCCAAACAGATAAGTGATCGCTAAAAGTAAATTTACGTAATTACCAAATTTTAGGTTGTCATCAACATCAAGTGGCGATCTCAAAGATTAGTGAGTTGAAGCTGAGGTTTCCAGAATTAGGAGGCAAACTGAAATCAGTATGGACAAGATGAAAAGAGAATCAAACCATTTGGCAGCCAAAATTGACTTATAAGTCACACGGTTGAAGAGAATTAACGGAGAAGAGGTTGAAGTCAGTAAGGAATTTAACTGATTGGTTGAGAAACAAAACAAAGTCAACAGAAGCAGAAAAAGGTGTGTGAAAGGGAGACTTCCACGCCACTTTGAACTGCAGTTTTCTTCATGCCTTAAATGCATGAAAGACGTGAACAATGATGAAAGGAATAGGATAAGGGACAGGCGATAGCTATTGATTGGTTGAGCATGGTTATATAAGAAGAAACAATTGAGGAAAACCGAGTTAGCCAATTCCATCTTCTTCACGAAAAAAAAACACTCCACTGCAAGTTATCCTTTGTTTCTTCTATTTCTCTGCCATGATTGATCTACTAAACTTTAAACCTTAAAGTTAGCCAAATAAGAAAATCTGTTTGCAAACCTTTCTTCCTTAGTTGGATGAGCTAAAAGAATAAGCAAAGGAAGGCCAACATGAGATGGAAAGCAATCTGTTCTGGAAGTGCAGTTGATTGAGGTGAGTTTCATATTTCTGAGGTGTTCTTGATATTCAGTTGTAGACTTATATGTTTACAACATAGAACACAACCTTGTTTTAGTTAAATCTTTAGAGAATATGGAAACAAGGAAAGTAATGGAATAAGTGACGACAATGGCGACTACAGTGATCGCCCATGTTGAAAACTAGTAATCGCCAATGAGGCGAGTAGATAATAAGGAACTCGCTAAGGTAAAGTCTGTGTTCAAAGGGTAAGAACGCCCAATTCTGGTGAAGTGAATTAATGGGAGAGCTCAAATGTAGAGGCTTTGGACGAATAGGATTGTGGGCGAACTCCCACAATTAAGCCAATGAAGGCCTCGTGAGTTGACTGGCGGGCGAGCTTCCATGTGTAAAACATTTATTGAATGGCGAGCTCGGTTGTGCTAGTTAGAGCTCTGTTGGGCGAGTAGTCATTTGATTTATCTCAATCTCGCCAAGTGATATAAAAAGAAATATTAATAGAATTTATAATTATTTGCAGCCAATAATTGGAAATGGCTATTGGCGAGCAGGAAGCAGGGCGAAGCAAAGCTTCGTTAAACCAGGTAAGGGAGATGTGTTTGAAGTGATGCATGTCCTGTGGAGTAAATTTTATGAAAACATTAAGTTAAATGTTTTGTTTTCTGACATGCATTGTTTGAGGAAATTATTTGATAATTATTTTTGATTCGGGCGAGCTAAAAGCCGACCCCTATGCTGTTTTCTGGATGAACTGATACAGGGCGGGCGAGCTTTTGTGTTTTTATGTTGGGCGAGCCCTTGTATTTTTATATTGGGCGAATTGGTATTGGCGGGCGATCCAAGCCCTTTTATAATTTTTATACACCCGTTTCTAGTTTTAAGGGCGGGCGAACCGTTTTTATAGGAAAGCTATGGGGCGAGCCAGTATTTTGTTCTAAATACAGAGGATGGCGGGCGAACACTTGTTCACCTCATTTTTGAGTCGACCATGGGCGAGCCAAATGGGCCAGCTGACCATGGCGAATAGATTTTGATGATGTTTTCTTGAGGAAAAATGAGCCATTTTAAATATAAGTGAAAATAGAAAATATAAAGCCTTTTGGGCGAGTTGATTTCTGGGCAAGCCACTAAGGGCGAGCCAATTTTGCTTTCAGATTTTAAAAGCAAGTGGGCGGGCAAACACAAGTTCTCCGCATTGGGCGAGCTGCCATGGGCGAGCCATATTGGGCGAGCTGACCATGGGCGAGCAGGTTTTAAAAGTTGAGATTTTAGAATGTTTTCAAGGTGTTTGTAAACAGAAAGCCTAAACCTTTTTGGAAATTGAATCATTTTGAGAAAATGATAATATGGGTGAAATAATTCCATAAAGGTTTTTCATGAGATATGAAAGTGATTTTTGAGACTTTAGGCCCTAAGTTCATGCAGTATTATTCAGGTAGTTGCGTGACCCGCCTGGGGCGGTGGCTCGGTCGATGGACCAACGAGTGCACCTCAGGACGTCACAGGGCTGATGGACCC
This sequence comes from Heritiera fomes, assembly GCA_032173925.1. NCBI lineage: Eukaryota > Viridiplantae > Streptophyta > Magnoliopsida > Malvales > Malvaceae > Heritiera > Heritiera fomes. Next base: position 15,958,309 of record JAPDPM010000001.1, on the reverse strand, counting down.
GCCAAGTCATCAGCGGTTTCGAGGTCACTTGGCAAGTGGACCCGAGGACCATCTATAGATTATGGCCATAGATCTGAGATAGCCGTGAGGGGCGATGGCCTACAAGTGCACCCCAATAGCGGCAGATTTCGTTCTCGCAAGGGGGAGGGGGAACGATGATAGCATGATTTATTTGTTGCCTAGTCTCAACTTGTTGATTTTATTTATTAAAAGGATTTGTAAAATCCTATTTACTGTTTACTATAATTTAAAGTAAGCAGATTTTCCAGTGATTTGAATGGTGTATTGAGAGGTGGTTTACTATATCCACGGTTTTCCTATTCGGTGTGATTTTAGGAAAAACAAATATTTTATGGTATATAGTTTTGGTTTTATAAAGCAGCATATGTTTCCTTTACTGAGCGTATGAATCGCTCACCCCTTTGTTTTAACTCCATAGATAAGAAGTACACGGAGTTGAGAGAATTAGCTCTCAGATGGGTATAGCTATGCTTAAAGCACTGAGGCATGGCACGTTAAATATGACAGGTACAATCTCTTCTCTTTTACATTTCAGACATATGTATACAGTACTACCTTAGTGAAATAAAGGTTAATAGGGGATGTCAGATGTAAGGAATAATGAAAAGAAATTTCATATTCCATAATTAATAGATAAATGTTTATCATTTATCACTGTTACTGTTGAATGTTAATGGCATCGCAGACAGCCCAATCGGTAAAGTTGTATAGAAATACGTGCAAAATGTGGTAACGGGATGTTACAAAACGTAATATTGGGGCTAGCGAACATTGTTACGAAAATTTAAGAGGTAAAAGATATATGTATGAAGTGTAGGGATACTACGTTACATTAATTGGACAAATTCTGCTATTTTACGAGATTAGAATGTGATGATATTGTTGAATTGTGAACTGAAGTTGTGGTTTATAAACTACATTTTTTTTGCAAAGAGGTTAGGGTAGCTATAACTGTTACGCTACAGAAATTTTTAAGAAATAGATTTAAATTTCTAAAACCTTTAGTGGTATTATCTTGGAAGTAAGAAATGAAGTGAAAAGAAAAAAACTTGGTTGATAACTTCCAATGATTTCATTTGCATATTAATTTTGTAACTTAGTTTTCAATGAAAAATATTATGAGGCTTTACATGTTTTCTAATACGTATATGTTCTCATGTCTTTAGGATATGTAAATAAAATATTTTGGACGACTGATATTGGATTGAGAATATTTGGTGAATTTTTATTCTTCAAGAATAATGATATTGAGATTTTAATGCTTTATGGATTGACTGAAGATATAATTATTGAATTGATCTCAGTATAATTATTTAAATTTCTAAACCCTTTTGAATTAATTTATGAACTATTTTGAGACTGTTGACCTCATAGCTGCCTCATGATCCCATTACTAATATTACTAATTTATGAACTATTTTGAGACTGTTGGCCCTATAGCTGCCTATAGGCACATGCTCTCATTATTGATATTACTGATTATTGTTGCTGATAGACCTTGGTCACGTCTTCAACACCACAATTGTCACCTGACCTATGTACATTGTGGACCCTTTCTGACTATGGCCATATGTCACTATTACTATTATCGCATGAGTTTATTGGGTGTTGCCTTGTCTCCACTATATGATTTTACTAGAGTGGTAAATTCCTGGTATTTTGGGCACTCCTAGACTTTATTGATTTTTGTTACTAGTTGCTGATTTAATGTGTTTTCTAATTTTGATATGAACTACTAAAATTTGATTATTATTCTATTTACAGAGAGTTTTAGAACTTTTGTTTTGAAGGATGTGGTGAAATGTTTAATGGAAGTTATTATTGAACATCTATTGAACTCTATGATTTAACACGCACTACAAAACTCCCCTATAGTTGGATTTGGATGCCAGGACAAGTGAGGTACCTTAAAGCATTCTTCTGTGCTTAACCTGGTTATCTAATCCACTATAGTATCCTTTCCGAAAATTGTGCCTAATTTGTGATTATAAATTCCTATGAAAGTTTATGTTTTGAAAATACTTGCATATAGATATGCATCGTATTAGCCTTCGTTTATATATTTCTTACTAGGCATAAGCTCATCCCCTTATCTTCCTTCCAGATTATCTGCAATAGTTCTTTGCTTGCTCAAGAGGACTCTCTATCTTTGGGTATCCTTTAGGAGGTTTTCATTATTCGTTGAGGTATATGATTTTCTTTATGTATTCAAACTTTATTTGTACGGTACTATGTTATGTAAAACAATATTTGGGACGTAAACTGAATTTAGAACTTTAAAGTAACTTTTTTTTAAACTTGTTATATAATTTTGAAATAATTATCTAAATTATTGAGAATGAAAAAGGTAATACTGTAAATATATTCGGTGACACTACAAACAACCCAACTGTAATATGTGAAATATGTGAAATAAGTACTATTTTTTACTTCAGTACGTGACAATTTCAGAAGGTTGTCTTCTTACCAGTTATGTATTTTGAGCTCAAATTTAACATTTTGTCACTTCTATCCTCATCTGGGTTAAGTTTATCCTAATCCGAATTAAGAATAATCTTATGAGGCCCATTTTACGGTTTTCTGCTATACCTATAAAGCATAGCATTAACTATAGCTTTTTTTCAATATTTCAAATTGAACACCAATTTAGACTTATTATGCAATATGAATAAATCAATTCTCAAATACATTCTAATCCACTCTCTCATAACCATGTCAGATCATAACAATTCCCACGTGGGTCCCACATGCCTTTCCTTCAACACTCCCACTATTCGAGAATCTTAGCCATTAACCTTCACTCATTCTTTCTGTGAGACCCAGTTATTTTGTACTATACATGTACGAATCTTCATTTACTAATTAATAAATAATTTATTTAGTAAATAATTGTGAATTATAAGTATACAATAACATGGGCCTCACTTGAATTTTCACGCCCAGATGAAATTATGAATGTGGGAATAGTGTACAAATGGTGAAATGATTATAAGGAGGAAATTTTAGAGACTTGAAATTATTTTATTTTCATTATTTGGAGTTGTTGGCAAACAAATTGGAGAATGACGGATACGTCCCGAGGGTATTTTTGTAAATTCCTCCCAAACCAAAATGAATTGGGACGAAGTAAAAATATCATGATATTCTATATGAAAATTACTTCAACATGGTGTCAATAAATTTTTCGAAACAGTCATAAAAAAAGAAAAAATTCAGTGGCGGTTTACGGGGGTAAAACCGTAATGTCTCACTATCCAAACACCGCACGTAAATGAAACCACTTCCAATCATCAAGATATGTTTAATGTGACCATTGAAACTGGAATCCGAAAATTTGGAGCACGTTTACACGGTTTTTACACTAGCGGGATCGTAAGGGTAAAATCGTCCAAAAGTTTATAACTAGGGGCATTTTGGTCATTTTGCAAGGCTCCAGAATTTTCTTTAAAATTCAGTCAGCTGCTGAGATGTACTATTCATCTTCTTCCTCCAAGAGTCCCACGCCATCTTCAAGTGAAAGAAAGAAAGAAATTTTTCCAAGCTTCCTAACTACTAATCCACTTAAAATTTCTACACAATTTCTATACCAAAATTGATCTCCTCTCTCTCCTTTACAATTCTACACCAATATCTCATTCTATAAGACACTATATAAGGAGAAACAACTTCCGAAAGTTTCGGCCAAGCTGGGTAAGGTCACCATTCCTTGGGTTTTTCTTGAGTCCAAGGGTATGAAATCATTCATCTAAGCATGTTAAGCATGTTTTCATTACATGTTTCAATTAAATCTTGCAAAATTCAATTCCACCATGTGAGGAGGGTTTCGGCCAACATGGGAAGCTAGGGAATTCTTAAGCTTTCATGCATGAAATGCATGCCAAAATGATGAATGAACATGGTAGAACATGATTTAGCCATTAGATTGTTGAAAATTCCATTAAATCACCACCTACCATTTTCGGCCAAAGTGAAGGGGATTAGATTCATGGCTGTTCTTGATGGTTTGAGGGTAGATAATGATTGTAGGAATTACAAAGAGTCTACCGGTATGCTCGTATTTCAATTCTGACGCAAAACGAAGAAGTTACGTTATACTACTGGTAGAATTTATACTAAAAAAATAATTGCAATGTCCAATGTGGCTGCATAAAGACATAAGTAATAGCTTAAAAATAATTATTTATTAAGCTAATAATTTTGGTGGAATTATTTGTAGCCTGGGAATAACAAATTTCGTGTGGTGCACATAAAGAGATTGAATACGCTACAGGTAGGGGATGCGTATGTAAGTTGTAGCGATATTTTGAATGCATAATTATTATGCAAATAATTTATTATGAATATTCTTGAAATGAATTTCATGGAAATCTATGGAATTGAGGCTTTATGTGAAAATTGGAACTGTATTTAAATTGCAAGAGGGCTAGGGCAATAGCAGCAGTTATGCTGCTGAAAATTTCTAAAATATTTTCTAAAAATATTAGAAAATATTTAATTACATGATTTGATAATTTCCTAGCCTTTAAATTGAGAAATTTTTTATTTTTTATAAAATATGAATATATTGAAAAATATTATTTAAATATTTATGTTACCAATTTTTAGTAAAAATGAGAATATAGAATATTTCTCTTACACGTTTTACGGCATATGATATGGGTTATGAGATGAAAAGATGAAAAGTGAAAATTTTATAAATTATTTTCCATAAATATTCACTTTATGATTTAATAAAATCTTTTATGGACTTATTGAAGAATTACAAATTTTACTTATTTCCATGAAGGTGATATGATTATGAAAATACTCTTTTGAGACTGTTAGGCCCCATATAATGTCGATACGTGATATGTGATATGTATTTTAGTTTCAGTTGACACCTGATCAATGTTTGATTGAGGACTACCCTAGACTATGGCCATAGATCTGACATGATTATTATTACCCTACGGGGTACTTTCTCTCTAACATGGTATATTTTGGGTGATACCTTAGTCTCCACTTTTATAAGATATGAAATGATATGTGATATGTAAAATATGTTTAAATGAAAAAGCATATGAATATGTTTTCATATGAAAAGGAGAACGATTTCTAACAGTTTACTGTACTACATAGAGTACCGTACTGTTTATGATTTATACAGTGATAGGTGCAATGGGTTTAAATGAGAATTATGATTTATTTAAACTAATAATCTTTTTTTATATGAGTATTAGTTTATTTTATATAAATGCTTATTTTATAAAAGCATTATTTTGAAAAGGATATGAAATGAAGTGGAAACTGATTGATTCCAACAACAATATTTACTCCTTATAGTCGCTTCTAGGTTCCGGGATAAGACAGGTATTTCAAAATACCTTTCTTACTCCATCCGAATCCCTAGCCAACTATAGTATCCTTCCTATTTTGGTTTTTAAAGCACCTATAGAAAAATAAGGATTTTATTGCATATAGATTTCGAAATATCTAGTTTTACATACAATTCTCTTACAGAGCTGTGGTTTGCTCACCCTTTTATTTTAATATTTATAGAGTACTTCTAGTGACTGCGTGATTTGCATCTGAGGATTGTTGGCTGCGCATTGAGTGCCCCGAGGCAGCGAGCTTATATCCTGGAAGTATAATCATTAATTTTATATGTTCGGACATGTTTTTACAATACTACTTCGTTGTAACTTACACAGGGGATGTAACAATAAACAAAATTTTAATAAGTACATATTTTTACGAAAGAGAAATAAATATTAATTGTTAGTGTTTACTGTTAAGAGAAAAAGGAAAATAAAGACATCGCAGACAGCCCAACCATTTAAAATGTGTGGAAAAACGTGAAATAATGTAGATACGGGATGTGACACTTTCCCCCTAAATCCTTAACTTAGGGAATTATATAAGAATTAGGGTCCTCTTATGTCAATCACTTCTTCTTTAACTGCACTGAATCGTGGAAAGTCTGATCAAGATGCTGTCTTTTTTTTGGGAAATTTCTTGGACTGAACAAAAAAAACTCAATTTCTTTTTTAAAGCTTGGCTAGTGAACTACCTGAGGGACAATGTAACAAGGTAGGGCGGATGAGTTTCTCTGTTATGATTTGGTCTTTATGGTTGTGTAGAAAAGAAATGGTCTTCAACGGAAAGGTTTTTGATTTATCACAACTTTTTTTGGTCGAAACCCTCCGGTATCCGAAAGTCACTTTGGACTCCAACTAATCCAAAATCAAGCTACTGTTGGACCTCAAACAACGGAGCTTTTCCAACGTTGTTTTCTTCATTCACAAAACTCGAACTTGATGTTAGAGTATCCCTACAATTAATTGGATTTGGATTAAGTAATTTTAAAATGCCTAAAAGACCCAATTTAGTTGGACTAAGGCTAAGGCCTTTTTAGGGTTTTGTTAAGAGGCACTATAAAAACAACATTAAGTCTAAAAGTTAGACATAAGAAGAATAGAATATTTTTATATAGCCGTTCTGCCTCTTGGAGCTAGCACTCTCAGAAAACAATTCCCTTCCTCCTCCCTTTGCTTCTGATCACATCTTGTCTCAGGCAAAAGGTCTTGTTTTGCGTCCTACTCGTGTGGATACCGTTAGAGGGGCTTCTCTCAGCTAGGAGTCTCGAGTTAACGATAAATCAAGGGCTGTTCATGGGTTGCCATATTCAGAAGTCGAACATTCCTACACGAGTACACCAAAAGATTAGATTTTATACTGAAATTAATCTTGTTGCATGATCCTGGTGATTTTGGTTTTGTTGATTTTTAATCCGCTACTTATTTTCGTGTATGACATGATAAACCGAGACAACGAAACCTTACAGTGTTATCAAAGCCAAGTTCAAACGGCTTTCGGGATAGCAAATTTGATTCATGGTGATGCTGTTTTATTGTAAGTTGTTACAAATTTGATTTTAATTTTCAAAATTCGTTTGGGCAACCTAAAATAATTGTAAGACAATTATAGATTCAAAAAAAAAATTTACTTGGTATTATTTTATTTAAAATATATAAAATAAATTAGAATAAAAGTTATCCTGATAAGGGTTTCAAATTAAATATATTTTAAAGAAAGATATTTTTTAAAAATAAAATTGGATAAGAGTTATCCAGTGGTTTTTGAGATTTTAATAAGATTAAAATTTCTAAAACATTATCTTGATAAAATTGTTTTAAATAAAATATATCCTTTATTAAATTGGATAAGAGTTATCCAATAGTTTTGAGATTTTAATAAGATTAAAATTTCAAAAACATTATCTTGATAAAATTGTTTTAAAATAAAATATATATCCTTTATTAAATTGGATAAGAGTAGAGGTGGTTACGGGCCGGACCGGGCCGGTTCTGGGCCGGTTTTCACCGGTTCCGGCCCTAACCAAACAAGAACCGGTCCGAACCGGTAGGGAACCGGTCCGGTTCGGACCGGTTCTATGTTATTTAAGAGGCGAACCAGCCCGGTTCGTTGGACCGGTTCGCCAAAAAATCGGACCGAACCGGTTTAAACCGGTTCGGTCCAGTTTTTCTTTTTTTACATTTAAAATTTTTATTTTTTAAAATTTATATTAATTTATTTTAATAAAAATAAATATATATTAATATATTTTTATAATTTAATCTAGCAAATTTATTTTTATAATAAATAATGTTAATAGTTTAATTTAACAACAATTTATTATAAAGTTATTATAATTTATTTAATTAATGTAACAATAATGTAAAAATAAATTACTATAAAATTATATAATAAAACTATTGTTATAATAAAATAAAGTTATATTATGAATATGATATTATAATAAAATTATTATGATAAAAAAATAAAATTTAAAGAATAAAATGATAATATTATAAATTTGGAATAAGAGAATTTAAGTGAATTTGAAAGAGTTTGAGTGATTATTGAGAGAGTATAAGTGAGTATTAAAAGAATAAGAGTGGATGAGTATTTAGATTTGAGAGAAAATATGAAAGAAAATTTTTAAAAAATGAAAGAAAATAAATTAATATTTATAGAAGAAAAATAAAAATTTAAAATAATTTAAAAAATTTTAAAAAATAAATTTAAAAAAAAAGGGAGGGAAACACTCCCTCCCTTATTGAATTGTTGATGGGCAACGGCCCATCAACAAAGAGGCAGTAGCCTCTTCGTTTTGCCTGCCACTGCATGCGCAGTGGCAGGCTGTTTTCTTTTTTTTTTTTTTTAAATTTTTGTTGAACCGAACCGGTTCAACCTGAACCGGTCCGTTGAACCGGTCCGGTTCGTAACCGGGCCCTTAATGGGCCCGGTTCAGAATTACTTGAACCGGCCCAGCCCGATAAGATACCGGACCGGGCCGGTTCCGAACCGGTACTGTACCGGTTCGATTTTTGGGCCGGATTAACCCGATCCGGTTGCGAGCCGGGTCGGGCCAACCCGGCCCAATAACCACCTCTAGATAAGAGTTATCCAATAGTTTTGAGATTTTAATAAGATTAAATTTTCAAAAACATTATCTTGATAAAATTGTTTTAAAATAAAATATATATCCTGTATTAAATTGGATAAGAGTTATCCAATAGTTTTGAGATTTTAATGAGATTAAAATTTCAAAAGGAATTATCTTAATAAAATTTTGTTTTAAAATAAATTATTTTCTATCTTAAATTGGATAAGAGTTATCCAACACTTTTGATATTTTAATGAGATTAAAATTTCAAAAGAAGTTATCTTTATAAATTTTGTTTTAAAATAAAATATTTTAAAATGGATAAGAGTTATCCAATGGTTTTGAGATTTTAATAAGATTAAAATTTCAATTAAGCCTAAATTGAAATTTGAGAATTAAAATTAAATTAAAACAGCCCTTGATACCCATAATTAATTAAAAATTTGATTAATTAAAATTAGATTTTAATTAGGAAGAATGCAAATTAATATGTGATATTACTGTATATGCTTGATGCTTGATTCTTATGTGATATGGATGATTGCATGGTGCATGGTTATGGGCCTAGGTTTACATAGGTTGTAATTTATTTAAATAAATTTAAATTGGGCCTGTGAGCCTTGCTTTACTTGTAATTTATTTATGTAATAGTTATATAGATAAATTAGGATTATCTTGTAAAATGTACAACATTTGGAGCCAAGATGATTCGGAGCCAATGCGAACCGAGGTGACGCTTGAAGGGAAATCGAGGAGAAGGCATTTAGAAAAATAATATATCCCTAGGTTCTTTTGTAATAGAAAGGCCATAACCATGTCATGTTTAATTTTACGCTTTTACTTATATATGTTGATATATATGTTAGAAAAGCATGCTAGGTGAGACGATAAAATTAAAAATCCCTCAAAATAAATATTAAGTCAAAGATAACAAATAAAGATGCATTCCAATACGATGCATGTGAAAGAGACTTTGTTTGGTATTGTGCTACTTTGGCTCAGTCAAGGCCATACCTACCTTAGGAATTCACATTGCATGAGATAATAGTTATCTCCAAGTGTATTGGGTCAGACTTAACTAAATTAAATTAGGGCATTGGCTCAGTCAAACCTAATAAGATTTAGAGGCATAGGTTGGGCTTTAACCAATATGATGAGTTAGAACAAGAGTTGTTCACCCAACTATCCAGGAGTTGTATAAGATGCAATTGACAAGAGTTGTCTACCTAAATAATCTCATTGGACGCATTAGCTCAGCTAAAGTCATAATGGGACCAAACATGGATCCTGTCCCATTAGGAAGTCTAGGCGAAAAGGCTTCCTGAGTTGATAGTGAGGGCTATTAGCTTGAGGAAAATAGTGGGAGTAATTCATTTAATTAAAAGACCATAATGAATGATTGTAATCACAAAGTTACTTACTTGCATATTTTATGATTGTAGAATTATCATGGCAAACAGCAATTTATCCCTTCATTCTATCCTTGGGAAGGATAACAAGTTGGTTGGGGCAAACTTCTTAGACTGGTACAGAAATTTGAGGATAGTCCTCACGCAAGAAAAGAAGTTATATGTTCTAGAGCATGCGATCCTTGCTCAACCCCGACAGAATGCTTCCGCTACTGATAAGCAAGCTTATCAAAAGCATTTGGATAATGCCATTGACGTACAGTGCCTGATGTTAGCTTCCATGAGTTCTGAACTCCAGAAGCAACATGAGAATATGAAACCATTTGATATGATCGAACATCTCAAGGAAATGTTCCAAGAGCAAGCACGGTACGAACGTTATGAGGTGTCTAAGGCGCCTTTCCAGAGCAAGATGGCTGAGGCAGCTCCGATGCACACTCATGTACTTAATATGATTAGGTACATTGAGAGGCTGGAAGCACTGGGCTTCACCATGCATAAAGAGTTGTCAGTTAATCTCATCCTCCAATCCTTATCGGATAGCTATAGTTCGTTTGTGTTGCACTACAACATGAATAGTATGGATAAGACACTGGCAGAATTGCTCAATATGTTGAGAACTGTTGAGCAGGACTTGAAGAAGTCAAGGCCTACTTCTGTTATGGTGATTGACAAGACCAAATCCAAAGGCAAAGGCAAGCTTAAGGGTAAGCCCAAGCCCAATGGTAACAAGAAGGAAAAGGCCAAGAAACTCAAGCCATCTGGCGGAGTTGCTATGACAGGAAAATGCTTCCATTGCAGTAAGACTGATCATTGGAAGCGAAATTGCACTGTGTACCTTGAGGAGCTAAAGAAAAAGAAAGGAAGTAAGACTTCTATCTTTGGTATATATGTGATTGAGATAAATTTGTCTACTTCTTCATCTTGGGTATTAGATACTGGATGTGGTTCTCACATTTGCATGAATGTGCAGGGCCTAACAAGGAGTAGAAAACTTGCTAAGGGCGAGGTGGTCCTACGAGTTGGAAATGGAGCAACAGTTGCTGCGTTAGCTGTAGGAACATTTAATTTATCGTTGCCTTCGGGCTTAATTCTAGAACTTGATAATTGTTATTATGTTCCAGCAATTGCCAAGAACATTATTTCTGTTTCTTGTTTGGACAAGAAAGATTTTTCTTTTAAAATAATGAACAATACTTGTTCAATTTACTTTAATGATATTTTCTAAGGATGCTTCCATTATGAATGGATTGTATGTTCTAGATTTAGATAATCACATATAAAGTGTTAATTCCAAGAGATCAAAGGGTAATGAGATTAACCCTACATTCCTCTGGCATTGTAGACTTGGTCACATAAATGAGAAACGCATATCTAGGCTCCACAAAGAGGGAAACTTAGATTCATTTGATTTTGAATCATATGATGTATGTGAATCTTGTTTGCTTGGTAAAATGACCAAGGCCCCTTTTACAGGAACAAGTGAAAGGGCTAGTGGTTTATTAGAGCTCATACATACAGATGTATATGGTCCATTAACCACACAGGCTAGAGGAGGGTTCCAATACTTCATCACATTTACTGCTGACTACAGTAAATATGGCTATGTTTATTTAATGAGACATAAGTCAGAATCCTTTGAAAAGTTCAAAGAATTCAAGAATGAAGTATAAAACCAGCTAGGCAAGAATATCAAGACACTTCGATCAGATCGCGGTGGAGAGTATTTGAGCTTAGAATTTATAGATCATCTAAAGGAGTGTGGAATAGTTCCACAACTCACTTCACCTGGTACACCTGAATGGAACGGTGTATCTGAGAGGAGGAATCAGACCTTGTTAGACATGGTTCGATCCATGATGAGTCTATTTGACCTCCCTGTCTTCTTTTAGGGTTATGCTTTAGAGACAGCAGCACTTACACTAAATCGTGTTCCTACTAAAGCTGTTGAAAAGACACCACATAAGATGTGGACTGGAAAAAAGCCTAATATGTCTTTTCTAAAGATTTAGGGTTGTGAGGCTTATGTCAAAAGACAAGTCTCAGACAAATTAGGACCCAAATCTGATAAATGCATATTTGTGGGGTATCCTAAAGAGACAAAAGGATACTATTTCTATAATCCCACAGAGCACAAAGTGTTTGTGGCTCAATACGGTGTTTTTCTAGAAAAGGACTTCCTTTTTAAAAGAACTAGTGGGAAGAAAATAGAGCTTGAAGAGGTTCAACAACCACAAAATGTCATTGAACCTTTAGTGGAACAGGAGCAAGTCCCACAAGATGTTGTGGAACAGGAAGTAGCTCCAGAAACACAAGGCCCGTGTAGGTCTAATAGGATACGTCGAGAGCCTGAGAAGCTTAACCTTCTCACCACTTAGCACAATGACGTATTGCTTATGGATAATGATGAGCCTACCACCTACGAAGAAGCAAGCTTTTCGAAGCTGGAACATTCGTTTTGATGAGACAGTCAAAGAGTTTGGTTTCATCAAGAACAAAGATGAACCTTGTGTTTACAAAAGGTTAGTGGGAGTGCTGTCACATTCCTAGTGTTATATGTGGATGACATACTACTCATAGGAAATGACATTCTTGCCCTACAATCTATCAAAACTTGGCTAGGGAATTGTTTCTCCATGAAAGACTTAGGATAAGCAGTCTATATCCTTGGAATAAAGATCTATAGAGATAGATCGCGTAGGCTGCTAGGTCTAAGTCAAAGTACATATATTGACAAAGTGTTGAAAAGGTTCAACATGAAAGAATCCAAGAAAGAATTCTTACCTATGTCTCATGGCATTTATCTCTCAAAAGACATGTGTCCTAAAACATAAGATGAGAGAGATAAAATGGCTAAGATTCCATATGCTTCGGCTATTGGATCTATCATGTAAGCCATGTTATGTACGAGGCTTGATGTCTCGCATGCTTTAAGCATGGTGAGTAGGTATCAAGCTTACCCAGGTGAGCGTCACTGGATAGCAGTTAAGAACATCCTTAAGTACTTAAGAAGGATTAAGGATGCTTTCTTAGTCTATGAAGGAGAGAACGAGCTCATTGTAAATGGTTACACTGATGCCAGTTTCTAGTCAGATAAGGATGACTTTAAGTCACAATCTAGCTATGTGTTTTGCCTAAATGATGGCACTGTTAAGTTGAAAAAGTTCTAAACAAGAGACAGTGGCCAATTCTACGATCGAGGCTGAGTATATAGTGGCTTCAAATGCAGCTAAGGAAGTTGTTTGGATCAAAAAGTTCGTCACAGAACTTGGAGTAGTCCTTAGCATTGCTGATCCAGTGGCACTCTATTGTGACAACAATGGAGCCATTGCACAAGCTAAGAAATCTTGGTCTCACCAATGGTCCAAACAAATACTCAAGCCCTTCCATGATCGATTGGTTGTAGTGCAAGTGGGAGAATGTTAGTGTATGCATTATAAGCCAATCATATTTACACTTATAGTACACTTAAGACATTGTGATTATTTATGTTATTTAATAATACATGGCAGTTATTTATCATTATTGACTATGTTTAATTTGATCAAGTCATGATCAAATGATAAAGTCCCTAGAATAGTGGATTCGTATCAAAGGAATCAAAGTAGTGACTTTGATAATGAGATCCTTATGATACAAAGAATACTATTCTTAAATATCCTTAGTCGTAGTATCATTGAGAAGGGACATCAGTGATACGGTAAGACTAACATGTGTTAGATTCCTTTGGGTGACTGATCTCATAAGTCATGGATATGGTGATATCCAGATCAACACATGGGTGATCATTGTGAATGAATACACTGGATTGACCCATCTTAAGAACTCTATGTGGATCGTTACATTGAGTGTCATTAGATGTTCTCAAATGGCAATGGTATATGTGATCCTTAGACTTGAGATCACCATGGTATCCTATGTGTGGATTGGTGTACTTTGATGCTGGTAAACGTAGCTCAATAAGGGTTGCAAGTAAGACAGTAATTGGGTACATCATGAATCATATGAGGGTTGTGAGTGATCAAGATAGGATTTGTCCCTCTTGGTAACAAGAGTCTATATCTCAAGGACTCTCAATAGAGATTAATGATTGAAAATTTGTGGCCGCAGTAGAAATGAAATTTAAGATGAGATCTTAAATTCATTTAATTAAATCATTTATCTTAAGATTGAGAAACAATGGAGTTGAACTTTAATAAAGATGACACGTTCCATACTCTATGTTCAATTGAGATATTAGGTGACAAAAGGATCGAATTATACGGTAATTGCTCATTGAAAGGTTGTCGTCAACTCACCGACATTTTCATTACTTGGGTAGCCATGATGCATTGCTAGATGCCAATCTTGGCTTGTAATTTATGAATGAGATTCTGAATCACTGCCAACGTAATGGAAACCTAAAGGGTCACACACAATAAGGGTATGACCAAGACAAGGTAATTGGAGTTGGATTCATGTGATGAATCCTAGTACAAGAAGGATTCCTAGTGAGACTAGAATCCTGTTCCAACTACAATTCAGGATTTAATTAATAGTAATTTTAGCCCGAGATTACTAAAGGGTATTTTGGTCTTTTCAATTATAATGAGATTATAATTATGAATTATTAATATAATAATTCATTGGCAGACCAAAATATTAATCCAAATGCATAACCAATTGGTTGTAGTGCAAGTGGGAGATTGTTAGAGTATGCCCTTGTGACGTCCTCGTCACTAACCAAATAGCAACTAACTCTTACTTCAAATAACAAATAAATCAACTAGTTTATCCGATGTCAATCTTCCTTACTGTTATGCATGATGCATTATTATCAGAGAGCAGTATCAAAATTCACATGTATAAAAATTTTCATTTATAAACATGTGCCACATACATCAGGATCTCAAATATCCATACAACCTATTTCCCCCAGTTATACACAAGTGTGATACTGTACTGTACAATAGCCGAAGTACGGCCAACTAATTATACCTTCAAAGGATAGGTAGGAAGCGTGCCTCGAAGGTATCTTAAAATCCCAAAAGATGCTCCTCTATCCAGAGTGGAATTACTTCAAGTAATCTGTATGAAAAATATTTGTAAATGAGTGAGTTTACGCTCAGTAAGAAACTTATGTAAAAGAGCGTACTATATCACTATATGCAGTTTTCTTGCTTGGCTCTATAATGTCATGTAAAATCATTATAAAGCATATGTCGTATATTTCTTTCACAAATATCAAATACAAGTAAATCATGCTTTCAAATATTTCCACGGATCTCAAATCACATGAAATCAAATGGGCAAATACAAATATTTTCAAATAGATGGGAGACCATTAATATCCAACAGATTCATGCACCAAGTAATTCTCATCATGGATACAGCAAATATATCCCTTAAGGATAATCCAGAGAGACGATGGATACAGCAAATATATCCCGTAAGGGATAATCCAATAGATAGATCTCATAAGGATACCGCAAATATATCACGATAGGGATAATCTTGAGAGATATCAAATAAATGGCGTACCCACGTATGGGCCAGGGATCCTCCCCAAAGCCGAATCAAGTAAGAGACTCATGACCATTGTCTATAGCCCACAGTTTCACTAGTCAGGTGCCGTACTGAGGGTCTGAGGGCTGGACTAGAGCTCCTCAGTCAAGTACAAGTAACAAATAATGTGCATGCTCTTTCAAGATATTCACAGTCTCCAAAACCTCATTTATATAGGTTTTAGACAAATACAAATATCTTTTCTTGAAATAGGTTTTCAAAATCTTTCTTTCAAATAGGCAATCGACTGGTCATATATGGCAGTCGACTGCTACACCACGTTTTGCCTTATTGAATTTCTTTCCCTTTTTGAAATTCAATTATTTTATTTTTCAAAATACAAACAGGGCAGTCGATTGGTCCCAAATAGCAGTCGACCGGTTTTGAAACAGAATGTTTCCCGAGAAATAGCAGTCGACTGGCCCCCTTGGTACTCGGCTGGTTTTGAAACAGAATGTTTCTGGATAAATAGCAGTCGACTGGCCCCCTTGGCAGTCGACTGGTTTGAAAAAGAATGGTTCTGGGTAAATAGCAGTCGACTGGCTTACATAGCAGTCGACTGGTTTGAACCAGTTTTCGAAAAATGACGTTTTGGATGTCTCTAGGCAGTCGGCTGCTACATAAAGCAGTCGGCTGCTCCTAACCTAATTGGTACTAGGAGGCAAGTCCGAAAATGTCATTTTTTTCCTGCAAAAGACAACTGATGCTTCTCTCCAAAGCCATCGAAATTACATTAAAACATGCGGATATAGCCGCCTTACGTCCGTTACATAAATTCCTTACCTCGATTGAGATTGATTCATAAGCTGGGTAGCCAATCTACACTTGTCCTTTTTCACTTTTTCAAGCTGTAAACATCATGACAATTTAAACCTCAATAAATCTACTATGCCAAGTCCATACAATCCCAAACCATCAAAATATCAACATAAAACCATCTACCTCCCTTACCTTTGCAATTCACCAAATCTTTGGATTTCTAGATCTCCTTATTCACTTGGATTCATTCTCTCATATTAAAGGCATAGGTTAAGCTATCGACAAGGATCGTTTTTCTTTAGAGAAGCTTAACGAATCGATGGCATGAGATGGTGGTTTGTCAAGGTGAGAAACTTGGACACTTAGGAGGAAAATGGAAGCAACGAGAGGGAGAGGGAGATGGGTTGGTACCGTGGGGTGAAAGGGATGATGATGATGAGTCATGGCTCTCATTAATTGCCCATAAAAGCATTCTAATCCCCTCATCATCCTATCTCAGCCATTGACCATCCATTGACCCTTTTGACCATTGATTCTTTGACCATTCAATTGCCTTAATTCCTCTTATGTCCCATACACCATATATATATATATATCAGAAAATTCATATTTATTCCATTAATCCAAGTTGGAAAACTGTACAAGTATAGGAAAATTACAGAAAATTGGGGATTTCACAGCCCTACAATTAATTGGATTTGGATTAAGTAATTTTAAAAGGCCCAAAAGACCCAATTTAGTTGGACTAAGGCTAAGGCCTTTTTAGGGTTTTGTTAAGAGGCACTATAAAAACAACATTAAGTCTAAAAGTTAGACATAAGAAGAACAGAATATTTTTATATAGCCGTTCTGCCTCTTGGAGCTAGCACTGTCAGAAAACAATTCCTTTCCTCCTCCCTTTGCTTCTGATCACATCTTGTCTCAGGCAAAAGGTCTTGTTTTGCGTCCTACTCGTATGGATACCGTTAGAGGGCTTCTCTCAGCTAGGAGTCTCAAGTTAACGATAAATCAAGGGCTGTTCATGGGTTGCCATATTCAGAAGTCGAACATTCCTACACGAGTACACCAAAAGGTTAGATTTTATCCCGAAATTAATCTTGTTGCATGATCCTGATGATTTTGGTTTTGTTGATTTTTAATCCGCTGCTTATTTTCGTGTATGACATGATAAACCGAGACAACGAAACCTTACACTTGAGACATTACTTAAGGGACACTGAGCTCCTTCCACTTGACCCAACAAACGTTAGTGATTTATCACAAGTTTTTGATACCACTACACTAAAGGTTGTTTGGTGGTTCAAGACTAAATAGCCAACAGTCAAAGATTCAGTTGTTGGCCTCTTTAGAGATCTAAAGGGTATGGTTGTACCAAGGAAATGAAGCCTCAATCAAAACAAATTAGTTTATTTAAAATCTGGAATTGACTCACTCAAATTTAACGTGGATGGAGTGCTTGGGGATGAATTTGGAATTGTCAAGATAAATTCCTCTAAGGTTGTTAGGATTGCGGATTCAAACAAAACTAAATTAATGGCAATAAAAGAAGCATTTATTCTTTTTGGTATAAGCACATGTATTCTCATTCGTTTTACGATTTCAGATTAATCCTGTTTGGATCGAAAGTGCTAAACAATAAAGCCCTCCTAACAGTGGGGACTCCAGGACTTGAACCTTATCCAAGTACTTGGGAAAAAAGTCTACTTCTATTTCTTTCAATCACTTATTGGTAGAAAAGCATTTATTCTTTTTGTGACTTCCATGTAAGTTAATACTCAAAATTGGATTATTCAAAGTGATTCTTTAAATGCGTTGACTTGGGTTAAATCACCTCAAAATACTCTTTGGAGGTTGAAGAAACACATTTTGCATATGAAAACTTTGAAACATCAACAAGGAAAATGGAAAATCTTCCATATACCACAAAAAAAAATGAATAAATTTACTGACAGTCTTGCTAAACTAGAGATGGATAAAACTTAAGATCTTATAGAGTTTTTTAATTTTTTTTTTAGTTGTAGTGGCGATCCTAATTTGTTTCTCCTTTATTTTAGCTTAATAGCTCATTGTAAGAGATCTCTTGTTGTTAAACCTTCTTTTTATTTTTTTTTAATAAATGTTTAAGGTTTACATGAATTCCGTGAGTTTTAGGTTTTACAAAATTTGACACTTTTTTTTATTAAAAATTTAAAGTTATGATGGTATGTCCTTTGAATAAAGTTCACGAATTAGTTACTGACAAGGAACGAGTCAAACGACACTTGAACCTTTATTTAATAAAAAAGAAAAAAAAGGAGAAGAATAATTGACTAAGAAAAGGGATACCCTTGTTGTAAGCGAAAAAAAAAAGATTGAGCTAACTACTTAAGTCCACAAGTGATACTGTTTAAGAGATTATATTCTATGTACTATCATTTTATAAATTTTATACGTAATCATTAAAACATATAATTGCATATCATTAACTGTAAATCTAATAATGTTTATTTTTTTAAATAAATTATTTTAAAATTTATAATTTAATAAAGTAACATATTATGATTCACTAACTACTTATAGAATTTATATATTGTAATATATTATTAGTATATAAATCTCATGTATTATCAATAAATTATAATATGTAACTTCATTAATTCATAAGTTTTAAAATAAAATTGTTAAAATAAATATTATTAAAATTTCTAATTAATAAACTGTGGTAATATGATTCAATAATAGTTTATAAAATTTATACACCAAAATTATATCAAATATAAACTTTTATTTTAGTTATACTGAAAAAAGAATAAAATATTATTTGGGGAAGATTGTGAAGTTAAAAGCTACATCAACCCTAGGACTGCTACAGTGCGCCTAAGCAACTTTCTATTTGGCCTTGGTCATTGCAAGATGGTTTTTTTTTTTCTAACTTAAGTACGTATTTTTCTAACCTTTAGACCAAGAATTGAAAAAGAAAGGTAAAAGAAAAGAAAAAGGAAAAGAAGACAAATGCCAGATAAAAAAAATTATGAAGATTCTATAACTAGCTGGGGAGTAGGTAGTGGAATTAGTTTTTAGTGAAAAAAATAAATAAAATCTATTTATTATTTGTAACAGTTTATTTATGTATAATTAAGGAAATAATACTTTATGAAACTATATGACCATTAGCTCAACTATGCTATGCATAACTTCATCTCTTTATTTATTTATTTATTTATTAATGATTGAAATTTTATAAGATTGAATTTTGGAAAAAATCCTTCAAATTATGAAACATACAATTCTTAGCAAAATTAATAATTAGGATGCGTATAATAAAAAACTAATAAATGACGGAGTGCTAAATATGTTTTTAATTAATTTATGTTTGGTTTAACGGTTGTTTTTTAATTAAATTAATTATAATGTTTGAATCCTTGTTCTCTTTATATCCAAGGACGGATTTAGATTAAAATTTTGAAAATTAATTATTTTAGTATTATATTTAAAATTATAATGAGTATTGTATTTTGCCTCACTAAAATCTCAAAAAAAAAGGTTAATTATTAGAAATAAACTCAAAATTCTTAATTTTTTGCTCTTGCTGAATTGTAAAAGAAATATTTAAGTATCATTTTTTTAATGATATTAAAGGGTATAAGGACGTATTAACAAAATAAAAAAAATAATTGAGTAGATTAATAGTTCATAATAAAAATATTAAATTATTATTTTAGTATTAAAGATATTATCTTCAAAATATAATATTTTAATATTAAAAATATTTGTAAACACCTAATTTTGTCCGGAACTAAATGTATTTGAATCGAGTCTTGTTTCAATCTTAGTGATTTGAGATTGAAATTTACTTATTAATTAATTCGATTTAAGCATGCACTTGAATTAATTTGTCAAAAATAAATTTCGAGTAAACTGGTTTTCAAGATTAATTTAAAGCTCAAATTAGTTTAAGTATCATAAAGATTGAATTTTATTTTTCAAGATTATTCTAAATTTGTCTTAAAGAATTTTTTTTTATTCTGTAAAATTAACCAAAAGCCCAAATTAATTGAGATAGGCTGTTAAAGCAAAGGATTTAAGGCCCATCTTTTAAGTGTGATCTTTGAATTTTTTTTTATTTAGAATTATAAAGGTATTTTTTTTATTTTGATAAAAATAAAAATAAAAAATAAAGAAAGAAAAAATGGCAGTGTCGGACAGAGAGGCTTTATCAACAACCAAAAACACAAACTCAGATTCAATCTAAATGGAAGAACACTTTCAAAAGAAGCACAATAAAATAAAATAAAATAAAATAAACAAGAGAACAAGGAGCAGAATCGGTGAAGCAACCAGGCTTGGAGGAATTCACGTGGAGGCCGCGATCAGGAGAGGAGCAGGTGACGTCGTCGCCGGTGACTGGACGGCAACTAATCTGCGAGGAGAAGCGACCCATTCAGAAAAGGAAAAGAATGAAAGAAGAAAAAAAAGAAAGAAAAGAAAAGAAACCATCAAAATACGTAAATCAGTGGTTGAGGGCTGTTCCAACTTAACCAAGGTATTCGGTTTGAGCTTGGGAATGCAGCTGCATTTGTTGGAAGAGTTTTGTCCGTCCAATGAAATCCCACCTGACTCGAAGTGGTTGTACACTTTGCCACCATTTTATTCCACCGAAAAAAAAAAGAAAATTGTACCCGATACTGTGAGTCTTTCTGTTACTTCCATGGTTTTTTATTTTGCTCTTCAATTTTTATTTTAGTTGATGTTGACGTGTTGACTAGATCTTTTGCAACTCCATGCGCTGAATAAATGTTTCATTTCTTGATTTGTGTAGGCCTGCTTTTATTGTAGATGGGCCTTTCTCATGAGATATAATATAATGGATTTGGGCCTAAGTTTATCTTGTTATGTTTGTCTTTGATCATATACATGTGATTACAATTGCTGGAATTTGTTGAACATTAAAAGCAAATAAAATGAAGTTAGGTAACAATAAGGATATACTAATAATAACAAGGATCTTTGAAAACAGAAAATTTTAAAAAATAATAATTTTCAAAAATGGATTTTTTTTAAAGCTCCTAAGTGGGGAGTTTTCTTCAAATCTTACCAAAGTGTGGTAGAATGTTAAAATATTCAAAAAATATACTTTTATATAAAGATAAATAATTATACGAGATTGAGAAATATATTGGGTTATAATAAAATATTCAATAATAATGAATGATAAACTTTAAAGAATTCCTAAGTGAGTAATTTTTAATTTAAAGCTTTGCAAAAGTGTTGGATGGTTTGTTTCAAAATAAGATTTATAAGAAGCTAACTTAAAATAAAACTTGCAAATGAAAAATAATGAAATAAAATAATTTTTATAAGCTTTAATAAAATTTATTTAAATTATATAAAAGAAATATAATAATGTTCTTCAAAAAACAAAAAAAAGGGTTCCTAAGTGAGGGACTTTCTCTAAATACTTACCAAGAGTGTTGGTAAGGCTTACTTTTTAATAAAGAAAATAAATAATGTGTAAAACTAATTTTAAAATATTTTCAAAACAATAACATGAAGTTTTCCATTAAAAATAACTGGAACTAATTTTAATTTTTTTTTTCAACAAGCAAGAAATGATTTTCAAAAAAAAATTCCTAAGCGAGAAATCATATTTAAATCTTTCCAAAGTGAGGAAAGATTTTAAAATATTTTAATAAAAAATTTTAAATAAAAAATATCGGAGGTTAATACGATCAACTTACCTTAAAAACTTTGATAAATGCCATTTTCTAAAAAAATAGATTAATAAATGAATAAAAATTTGATTTTGATTTTCCTAAAAGTCTCTAAGTGAGGGATTGGTTCTATAATTTTCCAAAAGTGTTGGGAAACGCAAATAAAAATTTGGAAGATGATTTATATAAAATAAATATAGAATTTCCCGTAAGTAATAAAATTAACTATAAAATTTTAATTTTTAACTTGAAAAGAATCTTCATATAATGATTTTCTAAAAAAAAAAAGTTCCTAAGTGAGAAACTTTATCTCACCAAAAGTGTTGAAGAGATTTTAAAATATTAAAATAAAATATAAAAATAGGATATAAAGAAAGGGAGTAAATATTTAAAGTTAAAGTTCACGATGAAGTAAAAGTCTTATACCTAAAAATATTGAAATTAAATCCGACGACGGAGCCTCTTCAAGAGAATGAGTGATTTTTTTGAATACTTTTGAGAGGAGAGAATTTCTTAAATTATATCGAAAGTGTCTGAAAATATTTAAGAAAATTCTCAATACTTTAATAATAAATGAAAAAAATAAAAAAAACACAATAAATATTAAAAGACCCCACTTTGGTTAAGACCTTTTAGGATAACGTGTGATTAATTGGTACTGTCCATCGGACGGGCGTTGTGGGGGTGCTAATATCTTTCCCACACGTAATTGTATTCCCAAACCTAATTTTCGGAACGTAGACTAAGCTTTATCCTTAGAGTCAAATAGGTAGCCAATCACACCTAAGTAAAAAAGATTGGTTGCGACTTCATAAGTTTTAATGTCTAGCGATTAGGTCCCCAGACTAAAATCGTTACGACAATATTATTTTCAAAATATAATTTTTTTAATATTATTAAATTAATTAATAAATAATAAATAACTTTTAATATTTTATTGGTTATGTTAATATAATTAGAAAAAAGAATACATATTTTTCAAAAAACAACCAAACAACAAAAAATATTTTTAATTGATTCATCCAAACAGTGAAAAATATTTTGTTTTCCAAAAAAAGTAAATATTTTCAGAAATCATATTTCGAAAGTTATTTTTAGTGAATCAAACGAAACCAAACTAAGCTAGTAAATATTGGGAATGTAATGTTAATTTTCAAAAATGCCTTTCGATATGAAAAAATTTTGATACATTGTTATATTAAAATGTTTATAATGTTTTTTGAGTAATACATTTTTATTAAAAGTTACAATTATAATCAATATATTGCATTCCATAAACTAGTAACTATAAACGAGTAAATAACTATAACTAACAAAACTAATAAATAACTATATTAAATTCAAGCTCATACTTGGTGTGACTTAAATTAAAATCTCAAAATCTCAAAATCTCAAGACCTCTTCCTTACCGTTAAGTCAATGCCTCATTTGTTTAAAATGATAATAATATAATTATAAAAATATTTGTTCTTCCATTTTTTTAGTTAAATTTTTTAATTGTCATAAAATAATATTTAGCTTGAAAAGAAATCAATGTTGTTTTCACTTCTTACTCTTTTTTTTTAAGTAACAATGATTTAAGTAAGAAAAAAACAAGATTCAACTTAAAATATTTTAAATTCGGTAAAATTCAACTTAAAAAATGGTTAGGTCAAACTTTATCTTCATTTATTTATCCAATTCTTTAATTGATTATCTTAAAAATTTTGTATATGTCTCATTAATATATTTATAATATTATCTTTTTTCATATACATTACTGTTGACACCTAATTTTGTCATATTTTTGTTATTATTATTATTATTATGTTTGTGTTTATTTTTATTTCTATTATTTTTTTTATTATTATTTACATTATTATTATTATTGTTATTATTATTACCTATTATTATTATTATTATTATTATTATTATTATTATTACTTTTATATTATTTTTATTTTCATTTTTCTGTCTAATCTGTCACCCTTCTCTGCCACCCATCTCATCTCTGCCTACTCCTTCCCTCTAAAAGCCAGACCATCCACACACAGCAAAGAGAGGAGGGACCCGAAGCTTCAAACTCTCCCCATTCACCCGAAAGCCACGGCGAACCCAAGCGATCCTCACCCAACCGAGCCCCCTAATCCTCTCCCATTCAACCCTCACCGGATCCCTCACTCACCCTCTCCGTTCAACCAGACCCGACCCCACCTTTGTCAACCGAAAAACCCCAAAAACAAAAAAATCCCATCCCACCTACCCCTAAACTACCACCAAAACCGAAGCCACCATCTTCACCGAAATCTTCATCATTATCAACACTAACCCAAATACCACCATCACCATCAAAACCCTCCCTCTGCCTCTGACGAAGACCAAACCCAGCAACCGTAACCCTCACCAAACCACCATCACCGAAACCCCAAATCTAATCAACCTTCCTACCTTCGACCCTTCGCCACAGTCAACAACCAAACCGAAACCACCACCACAGCAACCACCCGATAACCACAACCCCAAACCCACGACAAAAACCCGTAGCCACCCTTACACCCACCTGCAAAAAACACACAAACACACGCACACACACGCACACATATCAACAACCAACAAACCACAGCCACAACCAAACATTAACCAGATCTAAAAAAAAAAGAGGAAGAACAAAAAAAGAGGAAGGAGGCTTTCGGTGAAGTCAGATTTGTTAGGTTAAGGTTATTTTGGGAGGAAGAAAAGGCCAAAAATGGAAAAGAGAGGAAGAGAGGTTTCAGAAAATGGTTTCCTTTTCGTGATCCGGCCACCGGCGACAGTGGCCGGCGGCGGCAGACGGCGGTGGGAAATCGCCTGGCCGGGAGTTTCAAAGGTTCTGAAATTTTTTTTGAGGAAGAAAAGGAAAAATGAAGAAAAAAAAGAGAGGGTTTCTATAGAAGAGGGCTGACCCGCGCGTGACCCGGGATCCGCGCGCCCGACCCGAGGAAGGAGGAAGGTCCGCGTGCTCGCCCGCTCGAGGAGAAACACCATCCGCGAGATCGCCCGCCCGAGGAGAGGGAGATCCGCGAGCTCGTTCACCCGAGGGAAGGGAGATCCGCGAGATTGCCCGCCCAAGGATAAGGACATCAGATTGAAAAACCGTGTGATCGCCCGCTCGAGAGGTTTTCACCCGAAGAGAGGCTGCGCGTTTGCCCGCCAGAAGGAAGAAGAAGAATCCCCCGCCCGAGGAGGGAGGTCTGTGCTCGCCCGTTCAAGGACCTCGCCTGCCCGAGGATAGTGAAGATCCCGCGTGTTCGCCCGCTCGAGGAGCTCGCCCGCCGAGGAGGGTATATTGCCTTTTGGTTTTTACTTATTCATTCATTTGTTTTATAGAAATATTTGTTTAGGTATTTTTAATGTATTACATGGCAAAAATAATAAGTAAATAAAACAAATAGAATAATATAATAATTCAAAGTAAAATGAATTTTCCCGATGATGGGATGTTATGAAACGCACAAGTAGTGATTTCTTAACTGATCCCTAGGTGAGAAGAGTCGTATTAAATGTTACCAGAGTATTGGGATATTTAGTATGATTTTTCAATAATTTAAATTTTTATTAAAAAATAAAAATAAATAAGTTTTTTTTAAAGAAAATAAGAAAAGGAAATAAATAATAAAATTTAAATTTAAGTAAACAAATCGCCTGATGATGGGATGTCATGAAACTCACAAGTAGTGATTTCTTGACTGATCCTTAGGTGAGAAGAGTCATACTAAATGTTACCAGAGTATTAGGATACTTAGTATGATTTTTCAATAATTTATTTTTTATTTAAAATAAAATAAATAAGTTTTTTAAAAAAAGAAAATGGAAAAAGGAAATTAATAATAAAAATTAAATTTAATTAAATATTTACCCGATGATGGGATGTTATGAAACTCACAAGTAGTGATTTCTTGACTGATCCCTAGATGAGAAGAGTCATACAAAATGTTACCAGAGTATTGAGATACTTAGTATGATTTTTCAATAATTTATTTTTTATTAAAAATAAAAATAAATAAGTTTTTTAAAAAAGAAAATTGAAAAAGGAATTAATAATAAAAATTAAATTTAATTAAATATTTGTCCGATGATGGGAAGTCATTAAACTCACAAGTAGTGATTTCTTGACTGATCCTTAGGTGAGAAGAGTCGTGCTAAATGTTACCAGAGTATTGAGATATTTAGTATGATTTTTCAATAATTTAAATTTATTAAAAATGAAAATAAATAATTTATTTTTTATAAAAAAAACAAAGAAAAATAATAATAAAATTTAAATTTAATCAAATGAAATTCCGAGGATGGGATGTCATGAGACTCACAAGTAGTGATTTCTTGACTGATTCCTAGGTGAGAAGAATTAGCTAAATGTTACCAGAGTATTGGGATATTTAGCTAAATTTTTCAATATCAAGAGTTTCATCAATAAAATCAAAATAAATAAAATTTTTTTAAGTTTCATATGCATTATTTTTTATCTGTTTGCATCTTTTGCATTCATAATAATTTTTGAAACGAGTGTGAATCTTCTGATAATGAGATTCTATAGAACTCACAAGTAGTGATTCTTAAGAAATCTCTAGGTGAGGAAATTATCCGAAATGTTACCAGAGTATTGGGGTACTTCGGAATAATTTTCAATACAAAAGATTTTCACTTATTTCAAACAAAAAATAAAAGTTTAATGTTTCAAAATAAAAAGAATAAAATTGATTGTAATAAAATAAGAATTATTTTTAAATATTAAATTAAGACCATTTTTATTAAAACTAAAGGATAACATGTGATTATTATGGTACCGTTTTTTAACGGGCGTCGTGGGGGTGCTAATCCTTCCCCACGCGTAACCGTACTCCCGGACCCGATTTTGTTTTCGCAGACCAAAAAATTGTCTTTTTAATAAAACTTAATTAATTTTGAGATTTTGTTAAAAAGATAAATATTTTTAGATGACCAATCACACCTAGTCAAAAAAGATTGGTGGCGACTCCTTTTGTTTTTAAATGTTTTTCAAAATCGTCGAGCGCGAAGCCGTTACGACAGCTTGGCGACTCCACTGGGGACGCTTTTTGAGGATCAAGCCATTTATTAATCATGTGTTATCCTAAGTTTTAATTTAAAGGTCTTAATTAATATTTAAATTTAATTTTTTTTAATTTTAAATAATTTGTTGCATTTGTGTGAATAAGTTATTATGTTTATTTTATGGCATTCTTTATCTTGTATAATTATTCTTAATAAATTGTTGGGGTAGAATAAGGGTTATGGTTTGATAAATGTTCTCTCATACACACACTTGCACTTGCATCTGCATAACATGAGCTCTATACCCGGGTTCAGTCCTTCTTAGGATGGAGTAGAGTACCTTTGCTCTCGTGAGGTAATCACCTCCGCAATGGCAATCGAAATGCTCCCACTCAAATTAAATCTTACTAGTCCAGTGTGGACGACAGTGAGGTATAATTTAGGAACCTTTAGATTTGAAAACCCAACCCAGCATATAGAAAAACCTAAGAGGCCAGCCTTAGGTAGAGCCATGTCCAATTTTTGTAGAAATTATCCCAAAATTAGGACACGAGGGAACACAATTTGACCCATTTTCTCATGTCAATAATAAAGGTACAATCGATTTTAATTGAATTGTATATAATTTAAGTCTTTGATTTTTTCTAAATAAGGGAATTTTGTAAAATAAAAATGAAAAATATATTTTCTTTATGAAAGATCTTTTCAAAAAAAAATCCACTTATATTTTAAAAAATAAAGGTGTGTGATAGAAGTAATAAAACAAATATGTAACTTTTCTTTTAAAAATGCGAATAATTCTTCATTCCTTTTTTAAAATGAGAATTTTGTTTTGAAAATAGGTGCATTAAAATAGGAACTAATAAAAATACATTCTCCAAGGCAAGAGGAAGAAAAAGAAGTTTTGTGGTTACAAGATGTTTTTATATATAAAAATAAAAAAAGTTTTAATTTCTTTCACTTTTCTTTCTTTAAAATAAAAATATGAAATGATAAAATGTGGATAAACTTTTCTTTTTACAATAAAAAATGGAAATTTAAAAAGCAAATGCCTCTCTCACTAAAAATAATAAGAAGAAATTCAATTAAGTTTTTAAATTAAAAAAATTTAAAAAAAACAAACAAATTCTTTATTCTTTATTATTCTTGGAAAAATTTCTTAAGATAAAGGCATAGGAAAGAAAGTAAAAGAGATTAAGTGGGAAATGAATTAATCTTCCTTCAAAAAAAGGGTTAGAAAAAAAAGAGAGAATAAATGAGAAATAATTCTTCCTTTCTTTTTAAAGTCAAAATATTGAAGAAAAAAGATGAATAAATTTTTTTAGAATTTTCAAGGAATAGTTTGACATGTAAAATATTTTTGGCTGTCTAGGAAGTTTAATGAAAATGGTAAAATGCTTGTGAAAA
Organism: Heritiera fomes; assembly: GCA_032173925.1. NCBI lineage: Eukaryota > Viridiplantae > Streptophyta > Magnoliopsida > Malvales > Malvaceae > Heritiera > Heritiera fomes. Next base: position 15,930,023 of record JAPDPM010000001.1, on the reverse strand, counting down.
ATAATTGAAAAATGGTTTGAAAATAAAAACAAAAATTGTTTTTAATCTTCTCAATGTAAGAAATTTTTTGAATAAAGGTAAACAAAAGTCAACAAAAGTTTTCTTTGCATTTGTTTGGTGTATAATTTTAAGAATAATTTGATATTGAAAAAAAGTGCAAAAGAAATAAATTTTTGGGTACAATAAAAGTCTCGTAGAAAATGTGAAAATAATTGTGTGCAAATGGTAAAGTAAAAGGAAAATTAAGAAAAATGTCTGGTGAAAAATGAAAAAATGTTTTAATAAAAAAATAAGAAGAATTTTTGGGTTTAGTTAGGAGTTATATTTGTCATTTTTTTCTCTTGGCATGTCCATTCATAAAAAATTTGTTATTGTTTATATAGAAACCCAGTTTCTTAAACATTTTTGCATTGCACATCATTTTTACTTCATGTCATCTAGTTCATTTGTCATCATCGCATACATGATGTCCATACATTCATTAACATGTTGTGTTTATTTTATCATCAGGCAAGTCAAGTTAAAAAAAGAAAAAAGAAAAAAGAAGAGGTCAAGTCTTCATCATATTTGCAATAGGGCATACATTACAGTTCATGCAAACATTCGTTGTATTCCATCCCATTGTATCATATCTCATGCATTTCACACCGCATTTCAAAGTGGAAGAAATTCTTTCTGATTTTTATGAAAAAGGAAACTTTTTGGAACATTTTGTGGGGCATAAAATGATTCTTCGATTTTTTAACTTGTCAATTTCTACGTGTTTCAGATTTGATTTTCCAAGTTGATATGAAAAGTTGTCAGACAGGAGGGAATTTTCAACAAAAATTTTTCTGTATTTTACTTTGCTATGCCATTAATTGTTGTAAATAGATTTTTTGAAAATATAGTAGAAAATTTTTCATGTACATTTTTTATTTTGATCTGTCATTGTATTGGATATATATAAATGACATTGATTGATTCTTTTGGTAAAGAAATCACATTTTTTTAATATATATAATGATTCAAATAAAGCCTCACATGACTAAACCGAATGATCAAAGAAGTTGAACAAAATGACAAAATAAAGAAAGATTGAAGAGAGTTTTGAAAAATTGGTGATCATTATCAGAAAAATTCATCCACTACCTTCTCCAATTGTTTCCATGCCCTAAAATTCTTAAAAGGCCTTCAGGCATTTGAGGGGCAAAAACTTGAACTCAAATGATCCATTTTCATCCGATCACAATATGCCATTACAGTGTAATGACCTTCACCTGGGCAATGAACAATGAAATAATCAATTTGATAAAATTCATTTTTGGATTCCTTGAATAATCAAGCATGACACTCTTTTAAATTTGAATTTTGATAATTTGATATGTGTCAAAACTATGCTAGAAACCACTCCTTTCTATCAATGGCCATAGGAGCGTCATACTTGTCAGAATTGCCTAATTTTGTTTGAAAAACCACAAACCATGAGATTCCTTAGGCCATTTCTGAATCTTTGATTCATTTATGTGACTGAAACCCAGATTGAGGAGGACAAAGTATCGTACCCTTAACTTGCCCAAATAATGCAATACCTTTTTCCTCTCTCGATAAAAATACCATGAGCAACCCAAAGTTAAATATGCCAATTCAAATAGTTTTCACTAGCTTGTGGGCATTTTGTACCAATGATTTGTTGCCGCCTGAGTTGTAAAAAAAGAAAAAAAAAGAAAAAATTGAAAAAAAAACAAAAAAGAAAAATTGATTGTGACATCATGCACCTGATATATTCAAATGATTCCAAACAACCCAAAAAAAAAAAAGAAAAGTGAGTGAGAGAGGGAAAGAGAGGGAGAAGAAGAAGAATAAGGAACCAAAATTCGAAAATATCCAAGAAATTTCATCTTGAAGAGCAAAAAAAAAAGAGAGAGAGAAGAAAGACAAAATGTTTGACTCTTTTGACTCAAGGAAATTTTCGACAATTTAAGTAACCATGTTTGAAATGACAAATGGCCATCTTTCATCATTCTTTTCACTAATCTGAAATTTATCCATTTGCTAACCTCTTTGAGCCTTATAAATTCTTCATAAATAAACTTTAACCAAGGATCACCCTCCACATTGGGGGCATATATACAAAAACCTTCTCCAAGAGTATGAATGACCAGCCCCAATCCTAAGTCAAAATGGTTTATCATGTTAAGGGGCAGATGTGAGGTGAATTAGCTTTACAAGATTTTGATTTCACTCCATAAACAAAAAAAAGGAAAAAAAATGAAGAAAAATAAAGAAATTGTGAGAAAGAAAAAGAAAAAAAAGAGAGAATGAAATGAAGGAGTGGCAAAATAAGAAAGTGACTTGAATAAGTCTTCATATTATACTAAATGATCCTTGGTTGATCACCCTTAAACACGTTTTTGGGCCTTATTATCCATCCTTTCAGAACCCCGAAACCTGGCCTACATTACGTACCTTGAAAAGTCCATTTCGATCAAACGTGGATACTTAAACTGAAGAGATTTTAACTTGATGAATCATCATAACCAATGAGGCACTTAACTCATTCTTAACCAAGATTATCCTTCAAGAATCTTCACAGTCAATTTTGGATAAATTTTGAATTCTTAAATGCATGATGGAACAATTACATGAAAAAAAGAGGCAAGAAAAAAAGAGAGAAGAGAATAGGGCTTTAGGGTGAAAACCCCAAAAGGGGCAGTCTAAAGCAAAAGTAAAAACCTTTCAAGGTCATTCATGGTAATGCCACAACAGAAGCGGCATTAAGAAAGTCATTTTGAAGCAATCAATGAGGATTCCAAACCATCAAGATATCCAATAATGCCCTTTTGAGAGCCATTAAAAGGATTGGTGCCAAGAGTGAAGCTTTTGTCTCCTCCCAAAATAACAAGCCAAAATTTGAGCCCATAATGGCTAGTCTTGACAACTATCAAAATACATAAATTGAAAATTAAAAGAGTGTCAAACTTTGTCTACATTTCAAGATAAACCTTTTTGCAAAACCTTGATTTGCAAGGAATCCATTTTTTTTGAAACACTTGTGTTTTATTTGTGAGCCTCGATGAGGGAACATTCATCTCATTTTTCATCAGGTTGTAAGCCTTTCGTGCTAAACCAAAACATTGATGTATGAAACCACCTGATTCATTTGATGAGAACAAATTACCTTCCCCCCACACCTACCTAAATAGTGATCACCAATCTTCAAGAAACTCAAATGATAATTCTTTGTTGCATTTGTGTTTAACTTTCTTTGATCATTGTTGTGTGGGGCAATCATGTGAAATTAAAAAAATTTTGAATAGATAAACCTTTTCAAAAATAAAAAAACGTTTATCTTTTGAATCTGAAAACGGAAAGGATGCTTGGGGCAATTTTGTTTGAAAATTTTTCGATTGCTAATCAAAATTTTGATAGCGTTTCAAGCAGAAATGAGAGAGAATTCAATAATTATTGTGGCGCAAAGAACTTCTTGTGCCATTTTGGAGGAAAATTTTGTTAGAAAAAATGTTTTGTTTGTAAAATGAACTCTTAAGGTGTTTTAAAAAATAAGGGTAAATAAAAATATGATGATTGTCATGAGGCAACCTTTGTTGCACAGTAAAAAAAAAATGCCTTCAAATGGTGAGACAAATACTTTAAAGTAATATAGATGAAAAAGTGGAAATGAAAAGGTTTTGGTCAACAAGAAGAGAAAATCGAAAGAAAATTTTAGATAATTGCATTTGCATCTTTACAATGCACATTTGCATGAAACATTTGCATTTGTATCTTGATAGAATTCATTTGCATTTGCATCATGATAGAAGTTGTTTGTATTTGCATCATAATAATTTTCTATTTATTAACATCATTGATAAAGAAATTTGCACTGACATTGTTGATATTGCATTTGCATCAATGATCATTGTATCTGCCAAACATCGTGAATATAGGAGATTTTGGATTGAAAAAAATTGATCAAAAAAGAGAGAAAAACTTGTTCAAAAAAAAAAGAAGAAAAAGAAGGAAAAGAAAGAAAGAAAAGAAAGAAGAGAAAGAAAAAGAGAAAAAGAAAAAAGAGAAATTTAAATTTAAAATTTCATCGCCTCTGCTGCAAGAGGAGCATTTTCCAGAAAAGAACTTTAAAGTTCCATAGCCTCTGCTGCAAGAGGAGCTTTTTCGGATGTGAATTCCCGAAACCAACAATCGGACGAGAAATTCCCGATATAAATTATCCAGATGAGAATTCCTGGACGTTTGGGTGTGAATCCCCAAGTCAAATTTTTGGGTGTGAATCCCCAAGTCAAATTTTTGGGTGTGAATCCCCAAGTCAAAATTTTCGGATGTGAATTCCCGAAACCAACAATCGGACGAGAAATTCCCGATATAAATTATCCAGATGAGAATTCTTGGACGTTTGGGTGTGAATCCCCAAGTCAAATTTTTGGGTGTGAATCCCTAAGTCAAATTTTTGGTTGTGAATCCCCAAGTCAAAATTTTCGGATGTGAATTCCCGAAACCAACAATCGGACGAGAAATTCCCGATATAAATTATCCAGATGAGAATTCCTGGACGTTTGGGTGTGAATCCCCAAGTCAAATTTTTGGGTGTGAATCCCCAAGTCAAATTTTTGGGTGTGAATCCCCAAGTCAAAATTTTCGGATGTGAATTCCCGAAACCAACAATCGGACGAGAAATTCCCGATATAAATTATTCAGATAGGAATTCCTGGACGTTTGGGTGTGAATCCCCAAGTCAAATTTTTGGGTGTGAATCCCCAAGTCAAAATTTTCGGATGTGAATTCCCGAAACCAACAATCGGACGAGAAATTCCTGATATAAATTATCCAGATGAGAATTCCTGGACGTTTGGGTGTGAATCCCCAAGTCAAATTTTTGGGTGTGAATCCCCAAGTCAAATTTTTGGGTGTGAATTCTCGAAACCAACAATCGGACGAGAAATTTCCGATATAAATTATCCAGATGAGAATTCCTGGACGTTTGGGTGTGAATCCCCAAGTCAAATTTTTGGGGGTGAATCCCCAAGTCAAATTTTTGGGTGTGAATCCCTAAATCAAATTTTTCGGACGTGAATCCCCGAAACAAATTATCCAGATGTGAATACCTGGACTTTCAGGTGTGAATCTATGAAATGGAATTTCAGATGTGAATTCCCGAAACCAACAATCGGATGAGAAATTCCCGATATAAATTATCCAGATGAGAATTCCTGGACGTTTGGGTGTGAATCCCTAAGTCAAATTTTTCGGACGTGAATCCCCAAAACAAATTATCCAGATGTGAATACCTGGACTTTCAAGTGTGAATCCATGAAATGGAATTTCGGATGTGAATTCCGAACAAATTTTTCAGATATGAATACCTAAATTTTCGGATGTGAATTCTCGAAACAAACACTCGGATGTGAATTCCTGAGGCGAAATTTCTAGATGTGAATTCCTAGATCTTTGAATGTGAAATCTTTCATTTTTAAAGTTTAAATGCCTCTGTTGCAAGAGGAGCACTTTTCAAAAAAGGAATTTAAGTCCTCCGAGCACAAATCATAAGTCCTCCGGGCGAAATCTCAAGTCCTCCGGGCAAAATTTCAAGTCCTCCGGGCAAAATTTTTAAAGTTTCAATGCCTTTGCTGCAAGAGGAGCATTTTTCAGAAAGGGAAATTTAAAGTTTCATCGCCTCTGCTGCAAGAGGAGCACATTTTCAAGAAAAAATTTAAAGTTTCATTGCCTCTGTTGTAAGAGGAGCTTTCTAAAAACAAAAAAAAACAAACAAAAAAAAGGGAATTTAAAGTTTCAATGCCTCTGCTGCAAGAGGAGCTTTTTCAAAAAGGAATTTAAAGTTTCATTGCCTCTACTGCAAGAGGAGCACTTTTTCAGAAAAAGAATCTAAAAGTTTCATTGCCTCTGCTGCAAGAGGAGCACTTTTTCAGAAAAAAAATTTTAAAGTTTCAATGCCTCTGCTGCAAGAGGAGCACATTTCGGAAGAATTTAAAGTTTCATCGCCTCTGCTGCAAGAGGAGCACATTTCAGAAAAAGAATTTAAAGTTCCATCGCCTCTGCTGCAAAAGGAGCACATTTTAAGAAAAAAATTTAAAGTTTCACTGCCTCTGCTGCAAGATGAGCACTTTTTCAGAAAAAAAAGAATTTAAAGTTTCATCGCCTCTGCTGCAAGAGGAGCACATTTTCCAGAAAAAGAATCTAAAAGTTTCATTGCCTCTACTGCAAGAGGAGCACATTTCCAGGAAGAATTTAAAGTTTCATTGCCTCTGTTGCAAGAGGAGCACATTTCCAAAAGGAATTTAAAGTTTCATCGCCTCTGCTACAAGAGGAGCACATTTTCAGAAAAAGAATTTAAAGTTTCATCGCCTCTGTTGCAAGAGGAGCACATTTCAAAAAAAAAGGGGGAATTTAAAGTTTCATTACCTCTGCTACAAGAGGAGCACATTTTAGGAATTTAAAGTTTCATTGCCTCTGCTGCAAGAGGAGTACATTACTAAAAAAAATGAGAAAGAAGAAGGGAGAAAAAGCAAAAAAAGAGAGATTAGAACATAAACCGGACAAAATTGGTGTCTATTATCTTTGCTCTATTCCTGATCCTCAGCAATAAGCAAAGAGGGGCAACTGTTGACACCTAATTTTGTCCCATTTTTGTTATTATTATTATTATTATTATTATATTTGTGTTTATTTTTATTTCTATTATTTGTTTTTTATTATTATTTACATTATTATTATTGTTATTATTATTACCTATTATTATTATTATTATTACTTTTATATTATTTTTATTTTTATTTTTCTGTCTAATCTGTCACCCTTCTCTGCCACCCATCTCATCTCTGCCTACTCCTTCCCTCTAAAAGCCAGACCATCCACACACAGCAAAGAGAGGAGGGACCCGAAGCTTCAAGCTCTCCCCATTCACCCGAAAGCCACGGCGAACCCAAGCGATCCTCACCCAACCGAGCCCCCTAATCCTCTCCCATTCAACCCTCACCGGATCCCTCACTCACCCTCTCCGTTCAACCAGACCCGACCCACCCTTTGTCAACCGAAAAACCCCAAAAACAAAAAAATCCCATCCCACCTACCCCTAAACTACCACCAGAACCGAAGCCACCATCTTCACCGAAATCTTCATCATCATCAACACTAACCCAAATACCACCATCACCATCAAAACCCTCCCTCTGCCTCTGACGAAGACCAAACCCAGCAACCGTAACCCTCACCAAACCACCATCACCGAAACCCCAAATCTCATCAACCTTCCTACCTTCGACCCCTCGCCACAGTCAACAACCAAACCGAAACCACCACCACAGCAACCACCCGATAACCACAACCCCAAACCCACGGCAAAAACTCGTAGCCACCCTTACACCCACCTACAAAAAACACACAAACACATGCACACATATCAACAACCAGCAAACCACAGCCACAACCAAACATTAACCAGATCTAAAAAAAAAGAGGAAGAACAAAAAAAGAGGAAAGAGGCTTTCGGTGAAGTCAGATCTGTTAGGTTAGGGTTATTTTGGGAGGAAGAAAGGGCCAAAAGCGGAAAAGAGAGGAAGAGAGGTTTCGGAAAATAGCTTCCTTTTCGTGATCCGGCCACCGGCGACAGCGAAAATTGCCTGGCCGGGAGTTTCAAAGGTTCTGAAATTTTTTTTGAGGAAGAAAAGGAAAAATGAAGAAAACAAAAGAGAGGGTTTTTATAGAAGAGGGCTGACCCGCGCGTGACCCGGGATCCGACCCGGGATCCGCGCGCCGGACCCGAGGAAGGAGGAAGGTCCGCGTGCTCGCCCGCTCGAGGAGAAACACCATCCACGAGATAGCCCACCCGAGGAGAGGGAGATCCGCGAGCTCGTTCACCCGAGGGAAGGGAGATCCGCGAGATCGCCCGCCCAAGGATAGGGACATCAGATTGAAAAACCGTGTGATCGCCCGCTCGAGAGGTTTTCACCCGAAGAGAGGCTGCGCGCTTGCCCGCCAAAAGGAAGAAGAAGAATCGCCCGCCCAAGGAGGGAGGTCCGTGCTCGCTCGTTCAAGGACCTCGCCTGCCCGAGGATAGTGAAGATCCTGCGTGTTCGCCCGCTCGAGGAGCTCGCCCGCCGAGGAGGGTATATTGCTTTTTGGTTTTTACTTATTCATTCATTTGTTTTATAGAAATATTTGTTTAGGTATTTTTTAATGTATTATCATAGCAAAAATAATAAGTAAATAAACAAATAGAATAATATAATAATTCAAAGTAAAATGAATTTTTCCGATGATGGGATGTTATGAAACTCACAAGTAGTGATTTCTTAACTGATCCTTAGGTGAGAAGAGTCGTATTAAATGTTACCAGAGTATTGGGATATTTAGTATGATTTTTCAATAATTTAAATTTTTATTAAAAAATAAAAATAAATAAGTTTTTTTTAAAGAAAATAAGAAAAGGAAATAAATAATAAAATTTAAATTTAAGTAAACAAATCGCCCGATGATGGGATGTCATGAAACTCACAAGTAGTGATTTCTTGACTGATCCCTAGGTGAGAAGAGTCATACTAAATGTTACCAGAGTATTGGGATACTTAGTATGATTTTTCAATAATTTATTTTTTATTTAAAATAAAATAAGTAAGTTTTTAAAAAAAAGAAAATGGAAAAAGGAAATTAATAATAAAAATTAAATTTAATTAAATATTTACCCGATGATGGGATGTTATGAAACTCACAAGTAGTGATTTCTTGACTGATCCATAGGTGAGAAGAGTCATACTAAATGTTACCAGAGTATTGGGATACTTAGTATGATTTTTCAATAATTTATTTTTTATTAAAAATAAAAATAAATAAGTTTTTTAAAAAAGAAAATTGAAAAAGGAAATTAATAATAAAAATTAAATTTAATTAAATATTTGTCCGATAATGGGATGTCATTAAACTCACAAGTAGTGATTTCTTGACTGATCCCTAGGTGAGAAGAGTCGTGCTAAATGTTACCAGAGTATTGAGATATTTAGTATGATTTTTCAATAATTTAAATTTATTAAAAATGAAAATAAATAATTTATTTTTTATAAAAAAACAAAGAAAAATAATAATAAAATTTAAATTTAATCAAATGAAATTTCGAGGATGGGATGTCATGAGACTCACAAGTAGTGATTTCTTGACTGATTCCTAGGTGAGAAGAATTAGCTAAATGTTACCAGAGTATTGGGATATTTAGCTAAATTTTTCAATATCAAGAGTTTCATCAATAAAATCAAAATAAATAAAATTTTTTTTAAGTTTCATATGCATTATTTTTTATCTGTTTGCATCATTTGCATTCATAATAATTTTTGAAACGAGTGTGAATCTTCTGATGATGAGATTCTATAGAACTCACAAGTAGTGATTCTTAAGAAATCTCTAGGTGAGGAAATTATCCGAAATGCTACCAGAGTATTGGGGTACTTCGGAATAATTTTCAATACAAAAGATTTTCAATTATTTCAAACAAAAAATAAAAGTTTAATGTTTCAAAATAAAAAGAATAAAATTGATTGTAATAAAATAAGAATTATTTTTAAATATTAAATTAAGACTATTTTTATTAAAACTAAAGGATAACATGTGATTATTATGGTACCGTTTTTTAACGGACGTCATGGGGGTGCTAATCCTTCCCCACGCGTAACCGTACTCCCGGACCCAATTTTGTTTTCGCAGACCAAAAAATTTTCTTTTTAATAAAACTTAATTAATTTTGAGATTTTGTTAAAAAGATAAATATTTTTAGGTGACCAATTACACCTAGTCAAAAAAGATTGGTGGCGACTCCTTTTTGTTTTTAAATGTTTTTCAAAATCGTCGAGCGCGAAGCCGTTACGACAATTACATGCTCACAGTTTTCATATTCACATGTCAAATGTAATTATATAACCAATAATTTTACATCTAAGAAAATAAAAGCTTGTAGTATCTATAAACTTAATTAAAATTATATTTATATAAAGAATTTTGTAACTAATATATTACAATTAAAAAAATATGTTAAGGATACATTAAATAACAATATTTCTAAAATATAATTTTTCTAAAATTAATAAAACATAATCATAAACTATGTTGGGAAGAAGATAAGGTGTGTTAAGCTCTTGGTCAAAGGGTATTTTGGAAAGAAAAAAAAGTGTTTTATTTTGCATAGTCACTATAAATTTGTGAGAACTTATAAATGCACTTCAAAATTAATCTTCATATCTCAATAATTATGAGACAAAAATATCCTCAAATAAAAATACAATTTTAACCTTTATTTTTTTTCGTCTTCTAAAATTAGTAGTTCTAAAATTTTTTTTGTAAACTTAAAAAAAATGAAAAAAGATTTGAAACGATTATTCTTGTTTCAAAGATTTCCTATGAATCACATTCAAGATAAAAAAAACCATTAATCTTGTTTTAAATTTTCACAATTGTTATAAATCTCTCTTTTGTTCTTTTTTCTCTTTCAATCTTCTTCAACCAAACAAATATTAACACATACAAAATGCATAACAAACACCACCGTACATAATTTTACTACCATCAGATTTTTTGATTCAAATGCAATATTAAAATTACATATATTTACTACAACTATTTATTACTAAAAATAAGCTAAATTAAATGCAAACATGGATTTACCAAATTTTACAGTTTATATTTGTCTTTGGAAGTGATTATCTCGCGCAAGCAAGTCAAAAAAAAATGAAATGCTTGTGAAATTTTATTTAGTGTACTTCAAATTAGACAAAAATCAACCAAAAACTAAATATACACAAAGATATTCGCTGATTGTGCAAAAAAGTTTTGGAAATTTTTGGGCTTATGAAGTTAGGGTCTATATTTGGGTATTTTGAAGAAGAAAAAGAGGGAGAAGAATGTTAGAGGGAGGAAGGGAAGAATTTTACTTTATTTAATTTAGAGATAGGTTAATCATTTTGTGAGGTGGGAAGAGTATTTTCATTTAAAATTGTTGTGTATTTAGCATAGGATTTAAAGATTAAAATTTATTGTATATTTAAATTTCTCCAATATTACTTTAAATAGAAAGACAGATGTAATTACATTGTTGCTTTAAATGGTAATGTGATTATAGCGGCAAAGTAACATCGCAATTAAATAACCTAATCAAACATTACAATCACTTTATAACCAATTAAAACACTTACAATGTGTTTGACATTTTCAATACCAAACTCTCGCTTAATTATCTTGTTATCTTGTGTTTTACATCATCATGTTTATATCTAACACCGTTAACTATGTTGCTTTAGCTTGCACTTTTCTTTGTTTCCTTTACTTTGTGTTTTGCTTTACTTTTCATAATTTCTGGAAAATGAATTGAAGATCAGAACAGCTATTTCTCATTTCTCTCTCTTATGTTTACAACGTTTTATTAAAAATGTTTATGAGCCGAACGAAATCAGACTCAATGCAGTTCATGTGCCTAAGCCAAGTCTTATATTAAAAAATACCATCAAGGCAAGCCCACCCTAATATAATTTTTTTAAATAAAAAAATAAAAGTAGAGATTAATTACTTTACTTTAGAAGTGAAGATGATAGAGAAGTCGAATGAGATGATCGAGACATGCAAGAATTTGGATGTTTATGAAAGATTATTACTTTAGGAGTTAGATTTTTGAAGAATACTAATTTAAGTTTGGAGTAAAACAGACGTGAAATGGAAGGTAAAGCAGACGGGTGCTCCAATCCTAATGAAGAAGAATGTTTCTTTTATTTCTCTTTATTTTGGTTGTCCGCTAATTTTTATTAATGGTTAAAGTTTAAGGGTGGTTAACAATATAATATATAAATATTAATTATATATTTTTTGCTCAGCCAAAGTTAAATTTTATTCTAAAAATAAGACACAAAAAAACTCAAATTAAAAATATAACACAATAACTTTTAAATAATTTTAGAAATCCGTTACAACCTTTTTGATGATAAAATTTTGAAGTGTCAAAAAATGATTTGACAACTTAAATTTTCCTAGGTAGGAATATTTTTCGCAGATTTTTCAAAATAAAAAAAGATTTAAGGAATTTGTTCAATATTAATATTTAATATTAAAATTAATAATAAAAGATAAAAAAAATTTAAATAAATGTTAGATAATAATAAAGGTAAAGAAATAAGAAATAAAAATAGAAATTAAAAAGGAAATAAAATTAAACACGGAAATAAATATTTAATAAATCTAATGACGAAGCCACTTTAGGGAAAACAAATTGGTTTCTTTGAATACTCTTGAAATGGAGAATTTTTTTTGAGATTTCGAAAGTTAGAGATCTTTTCCAATAATTAAATAAATAAAAGATCACTTTAATCACAACTCATTTAAGACAACATACGATTAACTGAGACTGTCTTTTAGAGGGGCATTGTGAGGTGTTAATCTTTGCCCACACGTAATTGTACTCCGAGACTCAATTCTTGAAACATAGAATAATACCTTTTTTTATAGTCAAATAAGTGTCCAACCACACCTAAATAGAAATTGATTGGTGTCGACTCTCCAATTATCCCCTTTGCTTTTTTAATATTCTATGTAGAGCAATCGAATTCCCAGATCCACAACGTTACGACATTGTTTAATGGTTTTTTTATGTTCTCCAAATCATATATATTTTTTATGGAACTTCGTCAATCACTTAATTGCATATTCAAACCATGAACTTTTTTTTTCGTAAAAACTAAAAGCTAACTATAGACAAGTTCCATAGAAAATAAAAGTTTTGCTTGAATTTATTTATTTATTTATTCAATATAATATCAATGCTTGTATTTTAGATAAATCAGTGTAGAATATATCAAATTGAAGATGTATATTAGAAGCATACATTATCTAACCTCGCAATGAAAAGTCTCAACTGTCAACAACATTGGACATTGATTTTACGCATGCAATTTAGGTGGTACTTAAAGCATAATAAAAGAAAGGAAAAAAACTTGGTGCCAAGTGCTTGTCAAAATCTTGTTAAACCACGTATACTTCTTTGAACTTACTTAGTTCACCTACAGGTAGCTGAACCCAAAAAAAATCGCCTATAAATCTAGCAAGCACATAGTGAAAGAATTAAGAGGAAGAAGAAATTTGAAGTTTTGAGCCATGGCACTGCTACCACCCACTTCTCAAGTGTTTAGAGTACGAAGGCATGAGCCTGAGCTAGTCGCCCCAGCTCGGCCAACCCCTCATGAGTGTAAACCACTCTCGGACATCGATGACCAAGAAGGTCATCGCTTCCAAGTTCGAGGGTTCCATTTTTATACGTTCAACTCTTCCATGCAAGGAAAGAACCTTGCTGGAGTTCTAAGGGAAGCACTTGCAGCAACCCTTGTGTTCTATTATCCACTTGCTGGTAGATTAAGGGAAGGCCCAAACCGCAAGTTTATGGTTGATTGCACTGGGGAAGGTGTTCTGTTTATTGAGGCTGATGCTGATGCTACACTTGAGGAATTTGCTGGTGCCCTTTACCCGCCATTTCCGTGCTACGAGGAGCTTCTTTATGAAGTCCCTGGCTCCAATGATTTGTTAAATTGTCCGTTAATGCAAATTCAGGTATCCATCTTATAACGGTAAATGTAATATTATGATGTTTATTTTTTTTTTTTGGGTCTTACGGTCAGGTGTCTTTGGATTGGCTTACATGTACCTTGAGATGAATTCCAATTCTAAAACGATTTAAGGGCACACCCCTCACACTGACCATCGTACATTCAATGTATATATCAAGAAACAACATTTTTATTTTATTTCATGAAAGAAGTGAGTTAAACAACAAAATGACGAGGTTACAATGACTTTTGGCCCATTTGAATCTCATTGCACTTTTCGTGCAATGAGATAAGACAAAAAAAATAAAAAAAGTAAAATTATCTTTCAGTCTTTAATTTCAATTCTTTTATTAATTTATTAGAAAACATATATTATTTTTTTTTCATTTTCAATTTTATTATAACCAATCACACCGTTCATTCATAGTTCTTCTTTTTTGACAAATTAACAGATTACACGCTTTAAATGTGGTGGTTTCATCTTCGCCCATCGAGTTAACCACACCATGAGTGACGCTGTTGGGCTAATCCAATTCATGTCTGCCATGGGGGAAATGGCACGAGGTGCACTTGCTCCCTCAAATCCAGCAGTTTGGGAAAGGCACCTCTTGAATGCTCGAGACCCACCGCTCATAACATGTGTGCACCATGAGTACGACAATCCAACTATCGCCAGTGGTACAATGATGCCAATAGACAACCTGGTTCATCGTTCTTTCTTCTTTGGAGCAATTCAAATTTCAGCTCTTCGTAGATTTGTTCCCGACAGCCTCCGATGTTCAACATTCGATATCTTAAGTGCATGCTTATGGCGTTGTCGTACCAAAGCATTGGAGCTTGGCTCCAATGAAGATGTTCGCTTTATCTGTGTTGTGAATGCTCGATCCAAGTTTAACCCTCCCTTGCCATTAGGATTTTATGGGAATGCACTTGGGTACCCAGCGGCTCTAACAACTGCAAGAAAACTATGCCAAAATCCATTAGGATATGCGATAAAGCTAGTGAAACAGGCTAAGGCAAAGGTAACTGAAGAGTACATGAAATCAACGGCAGATTTGATGGTGACTAGAGGTCGGCCAAATGTGAACACCGTTCGATCCTTTATAGTGTCAGACTTAACACGAGCCAGATTCAGAGAGGTTGATTTTGGATGGGGTAAGGCAGCGTTTGGAGGACCGGCCAGTTGTCAGGTGATAATAAGCTATTATATACCATCCAAGAACAAGGAAGGAGAGGAAGGGATTGTAGTCCCAGTTTGTTTGCCAGCCCCAGTTATGGAAAGGTTTGTCAAGGAGCTAGATGGATTAATGTTTAAGGAAAATGCAGCAGCTGGTGTTAAAACTGGTATTTCAAATTAATTTTATGATATGGTATTTTGAAAAGTTTGCTTAAGATTATATGCAAATAAAAATTTACAATCTCACTTGAAACGAATTTGTTACTCTCTCATTCGCTCATCAAGTTTTGTATGGCAAGTGGGAGTTGGTATAGAGTTACTCGCTTTGCTTTTGTGTGTATGTGGGTTTTTTTTTTGTGGATAACTTCCACGCCCTAAACTTTGGGGAGCTTTGTTTGCTTATTATTGTATATGTTTGTGCTATTTCTACTTTATAGTGTTTGTATAATTGATGTGAAGAATCCTTGTCTTTTTAAATTTTAAGTGATAACGTTTCTTTTCTTTTACTTTTAGTGCCGACCTTTACTTAAATGGTGTTTTAATTATATGTATAGCATAAAATTGATCGAAATTTGAAACTCGAATACTTGATTTAATTAGAAAATATATTTTGAAATCATTAGAGCTTAAATTCAAAACGATCCTAAACTCAATGAATCTGAAATTAATCTTAATCCAATAACTCAAACTTAATTAATCTAAGTGTCAATTCTAAAACCCTAAAATGGATCAAATAAAAAATTAATTTTCTTTTATTTAAAACTATAAAACCAAAATAAATTATCCAAATCTAATTTGAGCTATCTCATTATTTGTTGTAGCTTCAGTTAATCTCATGTGAAACAATTTGTTTTTTTTTTCAAAAGAAGGTACAATGAGAGAAAAGTAATTCGAATCTTGGATTTAATCCTTTTTAGAGAGAGATGATAATCACTGTATCAAATTTTGATCTTTGAAACAAATTTGTCACTTTCATTCAACAATGTATCTGATAATACATGTATTATAACTCTAATACACTTATATTTGCATTAAAACTCTAGAGACTGTGAAACCTTTACAATAACAAAAGTCTCAACTCTCAAGAATCTAGAATTATTTTTAACAAGTTATCAAGTTAACCTATGGGGTAGGTAAACCATCCTTATCCACAATGAATATTAAAGAAGAAGAAGAGAATTGCATCCAATTTGTAATGCTTGTCCACAATAGGTTAACCATCCTTGTCCACGTGAATATTAAAGCCCAGATATCTAAAAAAAGCAACAGCATACAATGTAAGTGAGTCCGTTTCCAAGCCTTGCCTATAGTCTCATTTTTAGCAATCAACATGCCTGTCTGGGCCATTGCCATAAATACGCCCAATCAATTACCACACCCAATCGTTTTTTGTTTTGCTACCTAAAAGACCCAATGGCCCATCACGATTAACTTGACAAGCGTGCGAAACAAGGAGATGGTGAACGCCGGTGTACTTTTGAAGATCCCATATTAAGGCATTCATTTTATCTAGTTAACTTAATTTTGAATCGAATAGATCAGAATTGAATTGAATTAATTTATTTTTATCTTGTTAACTGAATTAAAATTTTTAAATTTAAGATTAATCCAACAAAACTAAATTTGATTAATTAAGAGAATTAATCAAAAAAATAAAATACATTTAAGTTAAAGGATTATTAATTTATTATCCAATTGGAATTTTTAGATTCCACAAATACGATTAAAATGATGAAAAATAACTTTTTACGAATATTAAAAAATAAAAATAAATCAAATGAAAACATGTTATTATTTTAACTTTACTCATGAAGTTTATAAACTCGACCAATAATAAATTAGATAATAATTTTAAATAAAATTATTAGTTTCTCAATAGAAACAAGCATTCAAGGAGAAACAAATTTTAACTAAAATTGAAGTTCCTGGGATGTGCCACTTCCCTAGCATATCTTCCAAAAGCTTCCTCAATGTACTTGGTGGACCACTAATTATATTCAAAATCAAGCTCCATTTCATATGCCACTTGGCCAAGGCATCCACACAAAAATTGCCCTAAAAACATGTTGAATTCTAATCTGTCAATGATCTATGGATAAGCTCCCTAACGTCTTCAAGATGAGTTTCAACGTCTACATCATTGATTAAGTCAATACCCACTTTGGCATTAAGCTGACAAATTATTTTCCTGATTCCTTCCCGCCAGGCCAAGATAAGACCAAGTCTTACGGCTGGGAGTTCACTATACCTGAGGGACAATGTAACAAGGTGTGGTGGATGAATTTCTTTGTCATCATTTGGTCTTATGATTGTCTAGAAATGAAATGGTCTTTAATGGGAAGGTTTTTGATTTATCACAACTTGTTGATACCACTAAACTGAAGGTTGTTCAAGGTTAAATAGCCAACAGTCAAAGATTCAGTTATTGACCTCTTCAGAGATCTAAAGGGGGTGGTTGTACCAAGGAAATGTAGTCTCAATCAAAACAAATTAGTTTGGTTAAAATCTGGATTCGGCTTACTCAGATTTAACGTGGGGAGTTTTGCGATCGAGAAATCGAGTCATGCAAGTATAGGTGGAGTGTTTAGGGATAAAATTCTCTAAGTTTGTCAGGATTGCAGATTCAAACAAAGTCAAATTAATGGCTATAAGAAAAGCATTTAATTTTTTTTGTGACTTCTCCATAAGCCAATACTCAAAATTTGATCATTCAAAGTGATTCTTTGAATGTGGTGACTTGAGTTAAATCACCCCAAATAGCGCTAAACTTGTTGAGACCACTAAACGGAAGGTTTTTGATTTATCACAACTTGTTGATACCACTAAACTGAAGGTTGTTCAAGGCTAAATAGCCAACAGTCAAAGATTCAATTATTGACCTCTTCAGAGATCTAAAGGGTATGGTTGTACCAAGGAAATGTAGCCTCAATCAAAACAAATTAGTTTGGTTAAAATCTGGATTTGGCTTACTCAGATTTAACGTGGGTGGTTTTGCAATTGAGAAATCGAGTCATGTAAGAATAAGTAGAGTGTTTAGGGATAAAATTCTCTAAGTTTGTTAGGATTGCGGATTCAAACAAAGTCGAATTAATGGCTATGAGAGAAGCATTTTTTTTTTGTGACTTCTCCATAAGCCAATACTCAAAATTTGATCATTCAAAGTGATTCTTTAAATGTGGTGACTTGAGTTAAATCACCCCAAAACACTCTTTGGAGGTTGAATAAACACATTTTGCATATGAAAACTCTGAAACATCAACAGGAAAAATGGACAATCTTCCATATACCACAAAAAACAGGGGCGTAGCCAGAAACAAATTTCAATGAGGTCACATATGTGTGCTAATTCATATTATATAAATATTTTTATATTGTATTAAAAATAGTTTTTTGACTCCATATATGAGGTTAGAACGAGACACATGTCTCTTAAAAATATTAAAAATAAAATAATTCACGTGTCATCATCCTAACTCACTTGTGGAGTCAAAAAAACTTTACTGGCAATGTATATAATAATTATCCAATTATTATATGAAGTAATCATTTTAAATATATAAATTAAGTTGAAAATTGCTTGATTAGTGATTTTATTATTTATATTTTAATTTGCAAAAGATATCCTTAGACATATAGAATTTTTTTTTAATAAAAAAGAAATAAAAATTAACATTATATTTATATATAATAAAATGTATGATTTTACTTTTATATAGAACATTTTTACATAAATATATCTTTATGAGAAATTATATACATCACATTTTATTTTTTAATACTTATTAACATATGATTATATTTAGAGAAATTACCAAATATACTATTAATAGAGTTTTTAAACTTCATAAACATAGTTAATAAGATGATACATATCTCTTAAGGAATAGTAAAAAAATAAAAAAAAAACTAATTAGAAAATAATGTAGGATGCATGACAGTTTTTTAACCATGATTGTGAAATTAAAATTTTTCATTGTTAATGTACCAAAAACTAACCTTTATAATTTTACCAAAATATAAAGATTTTTTAAAATTTTCTTTGCAACATAAATATTAATATTATCATTATAAAAATAAATAAAATTTTTATTTTTGATCATTTACTTTATATTTTTATGAAATTTATTAGCTTCAATATAAAAAATAAAAATTTTAATATTTTCTACATGTATAAATATAACTTGAATAAAATTTAATGGGGTCAATTGACCTCACATTTTGTACGTGGCTACGCCACATACAAAAAATGAATAAATTTGTTGATAGTCTTGCTAAACTAAAGGTGAATAGAACTTAAGATCTTATAGAGTATTTTAATTAAATGTATTTTTTTTGTGAGTTATAGTGGCGATTCTAATTTGATTCTCTTTTATTTTAGCTTAATAGCTCATTGTAAGGTATCTCTTGTTGTTAAACATTCTTTTTATCCTTTTTAATAAAATTTTTTGAGGTCTACATGAATTTCATGAGTCTTAAGTTTTACAAAATTTGACAATTTTTTTTTAGAAATTAAAAATTATGGTGATATGTCCTTTGAATAAAGTTCACGAATTACTTACAGCAAGGAATGAGTCAAACGAGATAGTAACCTTTACATAAAAAAAAAATGGTAGAAGAATAATTGACTAAGAAAAAGGATACCCCTGTTGTAAGCGAAAACAAAAATGACTGAGCTAACTACTCAAGCGAAAACAATCCAACGCATTTTGGTATTAATAGTGTGTTCTTTCTCCGAACAAAAAAAAGTAATATTATTTGAGAGTTTATATCCCTCTGTACTATCCTTTTATAAATTATATATGTAATCATTAAAATATAAAATTACATGTTATTAATTAGTGAATTTAATGATATTAATTTCTAAAAAAATTCTATTTTAAAATTTATGATTTAATAAAGTGATATATTATGATTCACTAATGGTTTATAGAATTTATATATTGTTAATTTGCATCAAATATAAATCTTTATTTTTAAAATTGTATATTTAATATATTATTAGTATATAAATCTCATGTATTGTCAATGAATTATAATATGTCACTTCATTAATTCATAAATTTTAAAATAAAATTGTTAAAAATAAATATTATTAAAATTTCTAATTAATAAAGTGTGGTAATATGATTGAAAAATAGTTTATAAAATTAATACACCAAAATTATATCAGATATAAACTTTTATTTTAATTATACTGAAAAAAGAACAAAATATTATTTGGGGCATACTGTGAAGTTAAAAGCTTGATGAACCCCACGACTGCTAGAGTGTGCCTAAGCAAGTTTCTTTTTGGTCTTGGTCATTGCAAAATGTTTTTTTTTTCTAACCCAAGTACGTATTTTTCTCTTCTTTAGACCAAGAATTGAAAAAGAAAGGTGAAAGAAAACAGAAGGGAGAAGAAAACGAGTGCCGATACAAAACATTATGAAGATTCTATGATTAGGAAGCAAGCAGGTAGTGGAATTAGTTTTTAGTGAAAAAAATAAATAAAATCTATTTATTATTATTTGTAACAATAATAATTATTCACTTACATTTGACGGTGTATGTAATAATTATCTTTTAAATTTTTAATGAGTTCTATACTTTGCCCCACTAAAATGTCAAAAAAATGTTAAATATTAGAAATAAACTCAAAATTGTTATTTTTTGCTCTCTCTGAATTGTAAAAGAAATATTTAAGTATGATTTTTTTAACGATATTAAAAGGTATAAGGATGTATTAAAAAAATTAAAAAAAATAATTGTGTAAAGTAATAGTGCATAATGAAAATACTAAATTATTATTGGTAGTTACCATAAAACTTCTCTTGACATTAATTACAATTAACCTAAAGAAAAAAATTCAAAAGGTTAAGAAAACTATAAATAAAAAATAAAATGGAAAAAAGAAAAAGTACTGCTTGATAGGAGTCAAACAACTAAGTAAAAGAGAAAAACAAACAAACAAACTTGTAGAAAAAAAACGAAAATTCATTTAGTTTAAATACAGAAATAATATTTTTAAAAAAATATACGTTTTTTTTTAACATTTTTATCTTAATTTAATTAAATATGTCTTATTTGACAATTTGAATCTTTTATTTAAGTTCTTAGATTTAAAATAATTTTAAAAGCATGATGTCAAGATTTAATATTTTACGAAGCTATCAATTTATTCTTTAAAGTTATATAACAAATTTTATTAATGCCTGTAGAATGAATCTACTTAATTACACATCCGAGAAATGAATTTAGCACTATCCTTGATAAAAAAAAAATGTTTCTAAAACAATTATATATGAAAAAATTTCAAAATATTATTGTTATATTAAAATGACTTTTAACAATTTTTTATGTAAATTTTATATTATTTTATATTTGTAAAATTATTTGACGTTTTATTTTAATGAAATTTATTTGAAGTGCAATTTTTATAAATAAAAATAGTGTAAAAATAGTAATACGTAGGTTGTGTTTGGATGAGGAATTTCAATTAAGATATTTAAAAGTCTAAAATGAAAATTTCTTGTTTGGCAAAAAGTTTTGAAGAATTTGAAAATTTCAGAAAGATTTCATGTCACGACCCGAAGGCCGCGACTTTCACTTGATTCTTATACTTTTTTTAGTCTACAAATTTATGGCTAAATTTTTCTTTTTCATTTTAAGGTTTGTATTCGGTGTCAGTGTAGTTACTATACCATCTAGGTGACCTATAGTCATTTCATTCAAATATTAAACTAACACGGAAATGATTCTTAGTTACATCCCAACTTGTTAAACAGAATGTGTACTGTGCATCAATTTAAGTTTCACATGTAAACAAGTATTTATAAGGAACATATACCTCAGAAGACTAGTACCAAGTCCATACACCGTCTCTGATTCCCACTTAGCAGCTCACATGGCAGATGTTAACTTCAATAGTCTGAAAGAGATGAAATTTAGTGGGGTGAGCAAAACCACGGCTAAGTAAGATACTAATATAAATACAAAAGTAAGATTACACTGTCTTAAACTGCAATGCTTAAAACTTGCAAGTTTACAATTACAGTTAATCCTTTCTCATCGATAACATATCATTATCTCATTTCTTGTCATCTGTCTATCACTTATACCTTTAAATAAATCATCATGATCACTTTTTCAATCTTCTCGTCTTTACACTATAGTGCATCACACGATAATCTGTCGTATCCAAATTGAATGTCATATACTATTAGTCTATATTTTTCTCTATCTCGGAGTACATCATGTCCAATTGAAGCATCATATCAATTCACTTTACGTTTCATAATCGTTCTCCTATAATCTATCATCTCATATCACTTTCCACATAGAGAATTCATGATCACAGTAGTATAAGTTCACAATTCTCTTCATACCAATCTTATGTTTATGTATCATATCATGTCATCGTCTAGATGAAATATCATTAATGTCGAGTCATGACATTCCTCATGAAACTCTCATGTACGAAGTATATTATCATGTCAGGGTTAAATATACAATTTATGTAACTTTACTGTATAAACCGCTATCATTTCTAATCGTATCATATGTACTTTAGAACATGCTCCACGTATGAATTTTCAATTCATTCAAGTCTACCTTTACAGCATGATAAAAACATGTTCAATTTCAATTCATGTATTCGTTTTTAGAGCATGTCTAAAACATGTGCGATTTTAAAACATTTTTCATATACTATAAGTCATGTCAGGTCTAGAGTTCATATCAAATCAATATATACTCTAGACCGCATATCATTTTAAATTCGACACAAAATTGTATATAAATCATATAAGTGTCGAAATCATTTATCATGTACTTTTAAAACATATACTGTAAATCATATCAGGTCTAGAGTTCATATCAAATCAAACTATACTCTAGACCGCATATTATGCCATGTTCGACACAAAATCATATATAAATCATATTAGTGTCGAAATCATATCTCATGGACTTTTAAAACATGTTTAAAACATGTACTGTTTTCAAAACATATTTCATTTCAAACATGTCTCATGTATAGTATAAATCATGTCAAGTCTAGAGTTCATATCAATAAAATCATACTTTAGACTTCATATCATATCGGTTAGAGACTAGGCTAGATCCCTATCATCTCTATCAGTAAAGACTTAATCACTGTAGCTAGCAGTGAAATCATTTCATCGTCCCCTGGAAACCAACTAGGGCGCTATCTATGACCATAGACCTCATCTCTCTCAGCTCCACTGATCAGGCGTGACTGAGACCTGTCCACGACTATTGTCGGACAAGCATCTCTCTGCCTAATGAGCAAAGCTCCAATTAGGCGGTTTCCACTATGCTTTATTAAATTTCATTCTTTTAGGGTGCCTACAGTCTCATAAAACATTTAAATCTATAACTTTCTTTTCAATATCATGTAAAGCATATAGTAAAATTCTGTATGAGACTTCATATATCAAAATATATATATTTACCATATACTTTCATTTCAAAACAAATCAATACTTTTCAGTATTTATATAAACATTATTAAAATATTTCAAGTTGCAAGAAAGCATGCTTAAATGCGATGCTATAAAACATTTCAGTATGCAACTTCAGTAATATTTTCATCAATACAGTGAAACGATTCCTTTAACTTTATCACCATCAATTATTCGATTTCAAGACTTTCTTTCTGTCAAATCAGTAAATCACTATGCAATTCATTCACTATTCATTTAATTCGGTATTCAATTTGCTCAGTACTCAATTCATTTGGAAATCGAATCACTTGGTATTCAGACCATTCGGTATTCAATATCCTTTCTCGATCGTCATCGACTATTATAATCATTTATACACTTCATCATCAATATTAAGATCGCATCATTAGTATGAATCCTCTAAGTTTCTATGAGCTTTTTAAACATCATGTTTCTAAATAGTCATCAAGGTATCGAAATTATACAAATAATAATATCATCACTCAATATCTATTCCAGAATCAACAGCGAGGATAACAGAATCACCACATCGATAGTCACTTATCAAATCCATCTATGATTTGATCTATTGATACATGTTTATCATTTCCGATTTGAGGTTCAATTTCATTTACTATCAAAAAATCATATCTAAATCCTCAAATCAACTTTTATGCGGCCTTTATGACTTAATCCGAACTTATGCAAATTGTCGATCTTATTATCCAAGATCTATTCTAAGGTCATAAGCACAACCATCTTTTCACATATTTATCACTCATTTCTTTGAATCCATAATTGATCGGATTGTGTCGTAATTCAACCTCAATTTCAATCAATTTTCTGCATGCACAATTCGTACATTCATTATGATTCAGTATCATAACTATTCATTGTGTATCATCGTATCGATACTAAGACCCATATTACTAAGGTATGTCCGGTTGTTATCTCACGTATATCCGACAGTACAATGTAGGACGGTGAAATCGTCTCCATTTCGATCTTTCGAATTTGTCCATATTATCACGTTTTGGAATTATTTCAAAATGAAGAAACCGGACTCGGTAAATTCTAGAAATCATTACTCCGTTAATAACTTCACAATCCAATCATTTAACCATCAATTTTCAACTATGATCTTTTCTTCAAAGCAATATTATATAATCATCGTTACATCCATCAATACTCCAACTATCGAGATTCCACCTCAATTTCTGCTCGATAGTCAACTTGTAATGTTAAATAACTCGAATTATCGACTCTATAAGATTCACAACAAAATTCCTCACATTATCATGCTCATCCATTAACCTTCTCAACCATTTAAAAATCAATTTTTTTCCTATGACACAGTAAGATCCTTTCAAGCTTATCTTCGATAATTCTTTCAAGATTCCATTTAGATGAGAACTTAATATTTTTCCTTAAACATTTTCGTGGAAATTTTGGCAGCATAACGGCTTAATTTCCTCTAAACCTCCTGCAAGGAAACACAATTTATACTTGCAGCCGTTGATTCTCACCAATTTTTTTTTACCTCTTACTAAGACCCCCACCATCAGTTGTGGGTCCTCTTAGCATTTTTTTTGTAAATCAATTTAAATCAATGCATCATAAAAAAAATCACAATTCCATTAAAAATCATTCCATCAATGCATCATATAACATCATAAATCCCACACACAATATAATGTTACTAAGGCTTTATAAGAGTATCTTACCTATTCGCCAAGCTTAGCGCACTTTCCGATTTTTGAGCCTTGCCGAACTCCACCATTTATCTCATCTCCTTTTTGCTACAATTGCAATATCAATGCACTACATCAATATAACCATAAAATGTTAAATAAATGCCATCAATTTATTTTTTCTAAATTTTTTCCTTACCATTTTTTTTCTTCTCTTTCTTTTTCCTTTCCTTCTTCTTCTTCTTCCTTCTTTTCTTTCTCCTTTTCTTTTCTTCTTTCTTTTCTTTTTGTTTCCTTTTCTTTTCTGCTTTGTTTTATTTTTCTGGCCTGAACCAGTTCGGACCGGTTCGGGCGGCTCACTTCTGCTAGCCGGTTCGGCCTCTTCCCGCTGGCATCTCCGCCGGTTCGGACCTCACTCAGCTGGCCACGGCTGCGAGGATGCTGGATTTGCCCTCGGTTTTGCCCCATCACCGGCGACGGCGTCGGATCTGGAACAGTGGCTCTCGGTCCTTTTCTCCTCTGTTTCTTCGTCTTTCCGTCGTCCTTTACCTCACCGGTAGCCTTTCTTTTCTTCCCCTTAGCTCCACCGAGCTCGGGGTTGGGGTGGCGATGCCTAGACCGGCCGGCACCGCCACTTCTCTCTTCTCTCTTTTCTTCTTTTTCCTTCGGTTTTCCCTTCTATTTTCGCACCGATCCCTTCTCTTTCTGCCTCGGGCTACCGTCATCTGCTCCTTCCCTTGCCGACGACGCCGCTCCTCTCGCTTCTTCCTTTCTCCGGTGGCCGGCGTCGTCCGGCGCTTTTCTATTTGCTTCTCTTCTGTTTTTAGCTAACAGAAGAGAAATGTGGGAATCGGGGAACTCGATTCCCACTTCTGTTTCATTTTTTTATATATATTTATTTATTATATATATAAAATTAGATTTATATATATCATGTACTATTAAATTTTAATATATATACATACTTTATCTTAAAATATATGTATATATATACACTTTGATCTAAATAGTATATATATTTCATATATATATATATATATATACCTATTTAAAAAAACGTGTAAAAATATATTATATAATCTATTTATATAATTATATTTTTATTCATATTTTTATTTCTTTAACATTTAAAATATATTTATATAATATAATTTTATAATTATATAAATATATACCTTTTTATTTCTTTAAATTTTTGAATTTCCTAATAACCAAAAATTATTTTCTCCATTTCTTTTCTTATTTAATTTGGATTGCAACTTATCCAAATTAAATTTTCCCGGATATTTACTATTTATTTTTCGAAAATTCTCGATCTTCACATTTCAAAAGGAAATTTGAAATGCTCAAATTTCTTTTTGAAAATCCACCTAAAGAGGTGGTTTTTCAAAATTACTTTCACTCTTTCCTACTTTATTAAATATGACCTACTATTAAATATAAAGTTAAAAACAAAAAACATATTATTTTATTTAAATTTAATATATATCTTTATTTTTTATAAATCTAATGACATTCATATTGCATATTTTATTTGATATTTTTCTTTTTCTCATATATAATATTATTATTTTTCTTTTACAATTATTTTTTATTTAATCAAATTCTCACTACTAGAAAATGGATCTTTTGCAGCGCTTAAAGTCGTTGTAAAATGTAAATTTATTGTTGCTAAAGCTTTTTTGCAACGACTTTTAGTCGTTGCAAGGTCGTTGCGTAAGCTTCCGTTACTAAAAGTATACGCAACGACTTTCATCGAATAATAAGTCGTTGCAAAAATATAATTATTACAACGACTTTTTCTCATTACTAATTACATTTTTGTTTTAGCAACGACTTAATATTTTGTCCATACTTTTTTGGCAACGGAATATATTTAGTTGCAATTGCTTTTGGCAACAGTTTTTTAGTGTTGCAATAGTTAGTTTTGCAACGACTACAAATAATTACGGAACGACAATTCTGTCGTTCCAAATATTATTCTTGACTATTATAGTCATCGTTTAAAAATTAATACAAAATGACAATTCTATCGTTCTTAATTTTACTATGACAACTATAATCGTTACAAAAAATTAATTATGAAATCAAAATTGTCATTTTTAATTTTATTTACAATAATTATAATATGTTTCTAATTTATTTTATTTTAGAAACAAATTTTTTATAGCTACTAATTTATTTTTATAATGTAAAAAAATTAATAATCAAAATTATTGTTGCAAATAATATTTCACTACAATATTGTTTTAATTACAAAAAATAAATTACAAAAGAATTAATAATTTAAATATTTATTATTGTAGTAATTAAGTTTAACAAGCTAAAAAGCACATCAATCCGGTAAGTAAACTGGGAACTTATTAAGCTGCGGCAACAACTTCTGCAGGCTTTACGTCTAGATTCTATTGGAGCTTCTGCTACCCAGAAGGCATTCTTTCCTGTCCTTAAAAGAGTATGCAGAACTGCATCAGGACTACTGTTGGAAAATGATTGTAAAGTGATCAAAGAAACACACATGTCCTCCGTAGTAAGTTGTCACCCAATGTGGCTGAGGCTGGACACTAAATAAGCTCTTGCACTTCCTTATGAAGCTGTTTAGATTGAAAGGGGCTGGTGGAAACATAGAATCATTGTTGCCATGGCCAATTGGCATCACCATCTCACTACATGTCTGTACAGAGAGATCACCATGTAAAATACTTAAATTTCATTTGCAATTGCATGATCATGAGAAAGAAAGTTTAGTGGCATTAACATCCAATAAAACTTCATATATACCAGGAATCTAGCCCTACTACTAGTGCTATTATTTTATAACTCTAATTTGATTGAAGTGTATTTTATTTTCAAAACATTCATGATAACTTACCTAAGAGATTGAAAACTCACTTTTTACTCTTATCTTAATCTTAAAATCTTGACTGTCATGCCAAAACAGCTCCAATTTTTAACAGGTTGACATTGAAAACTAAGTTGCAACAGCTAGCTAGCCATCTCTCACCTGCCATTTCCACCCCATGTATGTTTCATCAGATGGATGATTGAATTCGTTCATGTCATAGCCTGACTTATTGCCCATATAAGCAACAACACCAGCAAATATTCGGCTGAGTATATCAGTCTCTTTTGGAGCTCCATCAATGTCGCCACAGACAATAGTAAGGGGATAATTAGGAGGATGATCGTACTGAGCTACTTCAGAATATATTGAATCCAAGTAGTCCTTAAGATCAAAAGTTCTCTTCAATTTTCTGATTAAGAAGAAAAGACAGAATAAGCACTGCAACTTATGAAGAAAATAACTTTCAAACTATGGTCATAAACCAAAGAAAAATTCTATAAACAGAAGAAAGAGCAAGGATCCGCAAAAACTCTGAAGCAAAATAACAAACATCTCTTGGGCACAATTAATCGAAAAACTGTACCCAAGAACCGAAAAAATAGACAACCATTACAACAATCACTAGCACAAGACAAGGAAACACGACAAGCCTTAATCAGTAACACCATCACGAAAGCAACACCCATAAATCACAATTTAACTCTAGTTAATTTTTTTTTTTAAGAAACTAAGTGTTTGGAGTTACAGTGAAACCAATACATCGAAATCAGAACAAGTAAAGTACAAAACACTAGCCAATCAAAAAGTCGATCTAAATTCAACTAAGAACAAAACAAACCAAAGAGCCAATCTGCAAAAGCACCAGCCAAAGCAAATGAGTTCACCTAGTCAAAGACGTCACCACTCACCACCGAATCCACTCATGTTTTCACCAATGAGTTGATGAGCCACAAGCCAAAAACCTAAAAAAAACACTAAGAAAAACAACATCAGAATAGATCTATCAACATTTTATTTAAATCAGATCACCTTATAGCCAAATTTTGAACCACTTCTATCGAACCCAGAAATTTACCAACAAGGCTTGAACATCACAGATTTATCAACACTCTATTACTTACATGTAAAAAAAAAAAATTCTCTTACCAAGAATAGGGCTTCCACATAGCGGTCACCGGATCTAAGGGCGCAGGGGGTTGCCAGATCTGGGTTGAACTGTGTTGGCAGAACTAGACTTGGTGGCAGAGGCTAGATCTAGGGAGATTTTTTTGGGTTGGAAATATACAGGGAATGGGATGCAACAGGGGGCTTTTAGAGAGAGTGGTCGCCGGATCTGGGTTGGAATGTGGCAGCACTGGAGTTTTTGTTGGAGGATGCGAGGGACTTGAGGCTTCGAAGGTTGAAACAGGGTTATTAAGATTTAGGGTCTTTTATTATTGATAACAAGGGGAAGCGAGAATTGAGCAGATCTGGGTAAATTTCGTTGAGTAATCTCAATAATTTTGTAAAAATATAATAATAGTGAGTTTATTTTTATTTACACTAGGACGATAACCTCCTGTTACGCATGGAGAAATTTTTTAAAAAATATCATAAAAACTCTAAACAGTACAAAATTACATTAAACATAACAAAAACAAAAACAAAAACTTTAAATATATTATTCATCATCAATAATAGCAGTACCTCATGTTTGTAATGTTACCTACGAAAAACCCTGAATTGGAGGGCTTAAATTGTATACATTAGTGATCAGTGGATTTGTTTGTTTCTGGGATCTGTATTAACTTGAGCATTTTTCAAGGTTGGTTGAATTAGTCTTCCGTCTCACGATTTTAAAGAGCCTTTTTTATTAATAGGTATTTGATCCGTCAGTTTGGTGATAATCAAATATGGTTTTCTGCTTTCCATCCACACCCAAGAAGCTAGCTATGACCGTGGGGTGCTTCCTCGCTGGTGCAGGCATTTTCGCAATCGGTACACATCTTTCTTACGTGTACATTGCTCCGCAGCACGCTCGAACGGTTAAAGCCCGAGATGATTTTGTCAAGGAGCGGTTAAGAAAGAAATACGGCAAACCATAGAAGCATAGGGTTGCGCTTGTTGCTCCATGTAACCTTGGTTTTACTCACAGTCTCTGCTTATAGTAATAAGAACTGGCATTAGAATGTCAATTTGGCAGTAGATGCAGTGTCACTCCAGTGTTTCTTTCAAGCTTCAGCCATGGCATTAGGTATGGTAACCTCGGCTTCATTGTATTATGGAACCATTTTGGCTTTATAAATGGTTTGCAATGTGTATTAATGGTTTTATCTTATCTCAAACTTAGATCAGATTTAACTCCATTCTACCCCAGCTCCCTACCACATTTCTAAAAGCTACAGAATGGAAAAGAGCCTAGCAATAGAAGACCGTAGAAATAGCATGGCCACTTTATCCAAGAAGATGGGTATTTTAAGTCAATAACAGCATGTTACAAGGCATAGAAGCGTTTTCTCAATCACATGTCATGTATCAAACAACCTAAGTCTATCAAACAACCTAAGTCTATCCAAGAGGTTCCACTTCCAACAGAACAGAACCATTTTCCTAAGAGAAGTATAAAGTAGACAACAACTTTTCAATTAAGATAAAAATATTAATTTTGCACCATAGATAAAAGTGTTTAAAATCACATCTTTCACGTGAATATAATATAATGCAAGAGAAATTGTGTTTATCAATGACATTGACAATGAAACTTCGTAACAATTATTTTTTATTGTTGTATAAAATGTTAAAAAAATTTAATTTAATAATGAAGGCGAAAAGTCGTTACAAATATGACAATATTTCAAAAAGAAATATTTTTGTTGTTATAAATATTTTTTATATATATATAAATATACATATATATATATATATATATATATATCGCAACAAATTTTTAAGTTTTTGCATAAAATTTTTTTTCAATCTTTTAAGGCAACGATTATAAAAAGTAGTTACAAATATAATAAAATATCGCAACGACTTGTTTTAATCGTTGTTAATTTAATATGAATTCGCAATAATAAAAATTATCGTTGTGTAAAGTATAAAAAAAAACAAAATAAGCAACGACTATGAAAAATCGTTACAAATATAATTACATTTTGTAACGACATTATCAGTCGTTGCATATCATGGTTGCTAAAAGTCTATTTTCTAGTAGTGTCTAGTATTCAAAAATTCTTTCTAAAAATTTTTTATCCAAACAAGTCAATTATAAATGCTAACAATTGAAAATGATGAATTTTTGAAATGTTTTCATTTTAAAATGCCTCAAATTTTCAAAATTTTCTATCCAAACACACCGTAAAAGTTTATACTCGTTGAATATAAATTTTGGATCCAAGAAGATTGACTATAAATATATACAATGTTGGCCGAGTGGTCAAGGGATACTGGTCGGTATTTTGAAACATAATTCTTCTTTTGTTGACATTTCCAGGAAACTGGGTGTTGGGTGGCGGAGTCAGGTCACTGTGGAGTGGTTTACAAGTGGGTCTTTTGGATTTTTGGTTTTTTTGGTTCTTTATATATTGGTTTATCTTAATTTATTAGTTTTTTGGATTTTTGGTTTTTTAGTGGTGAACATCCATTATGGAATTGTATAATTAAAAAAATAACAAATTACAATTATTTCAACAAGAGAGAAATTGAGATAAATGACATACAGGTAGAGGTGGCAAAAGTTGACCCGACCCGAAAAATCCGCCCGATTAACTCGAATCCAAACCCGACCGATCCGATTTGACTAAAAAAGTCAACAATCCAAATCCAACCCGATCCGAATCCGAATTGATCCGAAACCAAATTTATCCGAATTTACATTGATCCAAACCCGACCGAATCCGAACCCGAATTTATCCGAATCCGAATTCATCCGAATTTAGATTAACCCGAACCCGAATTGATCCGAACCCGAATTGATCCGAACCCAAATTGACCCGAACCCAAATTGACCCGAATCCAAATTTACCCAGACCTGAAAATATTCAAACTTAAATTTAATATTACCAATAAATATTTAAATGTTAAAATTAAATATCAAAGTATTTTAATATAGTAAAAATATAATTTTTTTCAATAATATGAGTGTTATATATTTTTTTAATATAGTTAAATTTAAATATTCGCTTTTATATTACATTCATTTGAACATAATGTATAATTATTTAATGATTAATCTATAATAGAGTACAGAAGCTATATCATCTAAACTAATGTCTCTAATTATTCTATAAAAAATCAAACTAAATTAAAGAGATATATAGTATTGTTTTATGATATTTAGTATGGATTATTAAATCACTTTGATTCAAAAGTTATTAATTATTGTAGTAATAAAAATAAAATGAAAAAAACGTAATGAATTTATGAATATTGGTAAATATATTATAAAGAATACTATCATACAAATTATTAAATATTTTGATTATTTCAATCCCAATTATACTATAGGTCATGTAAAAAGACAATTTTATTTTCATGAGTTTTGTAGTTCTTAGAAATATGGTTTTAGTTGATTTTTATACCAGATAAATTACATCAAGATGACCAAAGCTTAATCTAATAAATCTGTCAAATCGACCCGAATCCAAATCAGACCAACCCGAATCCAAATCCGACCAACCCGAATTGACTAAAAAAGTCAACGACCCAAACCCGACCTTATCCGAACCCGAAATGATCCAAATCCGAAATAGACCGATTTTTCCTTGACCCAAACCCGACCTTATCCGAACCCGAAATGATCCAAATCCGAAATAGACCGATTTTTCCTTGACCCAGACCCGACCTTATCCGAACCCGAAATGATCCGAATCCAAAATGATCCGATTTTTTTTTAATCCGAAATGATCCGATCCAAACCCGATCCGACCCGCCCATTTGCCACCTCTACATACAGGTATTTAAAAAAAAGCATAATAATGAATTTATCTTCTCCGAATCATATATATTTTTATGGAACTTCGTTAATCACTTAATTGCATATTCAAACCATGCACTTTTTTCTTCCGTAAAAACCAAAAGCTAACTATAGAAAAGTTCCATAAAAAATAAAAGTTTTGCTTGAATTTATTTATTTATTTATTTGATGTAGTATCAATTCTCGTATTTTAGATAAATCAGTGTAGAATATGTCAAATTGAAGATGTATATTTAAAAGCATACATTAGTTAACCTCGCAATGAAAAGTGTCAACTGTCAATTAGATTCAACATTGATTTCACGCATGCAATTTAGGTGGTCCTTAAAGCATAATTAGAGAAAGGAAAATAACTTGGAGCCAAAGTGCTTGCCAAAATATTATTAAACCACATATACTTCTTTGATCTTAGTTAGTTCACCTACAAGTAACTGAACCAAAAAAAAAAAATCACCTATAAATCTAGCAAGCAATAGTGAAAGAATTAAGAAGAAGAAATTTGAAGTTTTTAGCCATGGCACTGCTACCTAGGGATGTAAACTGGTTTATCATAAACGGGTACTCGGGACTACCCGTTCCGTTTAGATTGGATTCAGGTACCTGTTAATCGAGTTTTAATCGGGTTAGGGTAGTTCTTTTACTACCGATAACGGGTTCGGGTAGTGTTCGGATAGTACCTTTAGAGTACCCTAAACCTGAACCCGATTAGTATAACTGGGTTAGGGTACCCGAACTCAATTACCGAACCCGATACCCATTTATTCATTTTAGCAAAATATGTTGTGGGGACTTGAACCCTTGTTCTTCGATCTCCAAACAAAGGATTTACCAAGTGAGCTACATGTTGTATTTGAGGTGATATGTTAAAAAAATTTATATAATAAAATTTTGTTGAGCCTAAAAAAAATAATAAAGCATAATAAAAATAATTATGAAATTAAATTAATTAATTATACTTAAGATAATAAGTTTTTTTTTTAATTTTAAGCATAAGACATTGAAATTAAACTAATAAAAGTTTCATTAGTTAAAGTACAATTCTTACACATTCACCATTTGTATATATGATATCATAGTATACTTATATATCAGAAATTGTACTTAAAATTGTAATTTTCAATTTTAATAAAATATTGTTGACTAAAAAATTTAATTATAGATGATGATGATGATAATAATAATAATAATAATAATAATAATAATAATAATAATAATAATAATAAAGTAAGTGTGAAATTAAATTAGTTAATTATGCTAAAGATAACATGGTAATCTAATTAAAATAATAAAAGTTTTATAATTAATTAAGATGCAATTCTTACCCACTCACCATTGACATATATATGATACTGTAATATATGTATTTGATACAAATTATATTTAAATTTTAATTTTCAATTTTAATAAAATATTGCTGACTAAAAAAAATTTAATGAAAGATAATAATATATTAATTGTGAAATTAAATTAGTTAAGTACACTTAAGATAATAAGTAATTAAAGTAAACATAAAGCAATAAAATTTAAATTAATAATATCTTTATAATTAGTTAATGTGCAATTCTTGCACGTAACACATTGACCATTTATATATATATATATATATACATATATATATATTTATGTATATGATATTATAGTATATCATATATATATATATATATATATATTATGCATATACATCAATCTAATACATAATAATAAATTAATTAATTAAGCTTGATATAACATGGCACTCAAATTAAAATAATAATAATCAATTAAGATACAATTCTTACACATTGACTATTGACATATATGATACTATAATATATGTATAATGTATATGTAATATGATACAAATTGTATTTATATTGTAATTATAAATTTTAATAAAATGTTGTTGACTCAAAAAAAATTAATGAAATATAGTAATAAAATAATTATGAAATTAAATTAGTTAATTATGCTTAAGACAACAAGGATTTAAAGTAAACATGAAGCACTAAAATTTAAATTAATAATATTTTTATAATTATCTAATGTGCAATTCTTACACATAACACATTGACCATTTATATATATATATATATATATATATGATATTATAGTATATGTATTATATATATAGCATAGTATAGAATATATATATAGTGTATATATAGTATAGTATATGTATTATATATATATATATGTCCATTTATATATATATATATATATATATATATGATATTATAGTATATGTATATCATACATATACTATATATAAAATACATACACATTAATTTAATACATATACCATCTACAATATATATATATATACACACATGCATGCTTTAAGTCGAATGGTCCATGTGAAATAAAAGATGGATTATGGTGTTATTACAAATTTATTAATTACATTTATACTTGAGAATTAGAACTTTTTTAGAAAAAAATACCGAAGCATATGAAATTAAATTTGTTAATTATCTTTTATAAATATAAAGTACTTAGATTAAATTTATATAAAATTTATAATACATTAATATAATAATTTTACATATTTATATAAATCATAATTAGTTAACTGATCTCAAATTAAAAAGTATATGAATATAATTTAATTAAAACAATAAACTAATAACACAATTTTAAATTTATACACCCTAAAGTCTAAACTCACTGTTTTTACAAAATAATTAAAAAATTACAACACACTAATGACTAAACTCACCGTTTTTAACAAAACATTCTTCTTCCCTCAAGCTTTTTCAAAATTTGAAGAACCCTAAGCCTATGTTTGGATTGAGGGTGGGGAAGGGAAAGGAAAGGAAAGGAAAGTAAAACAAAAGAAGGTTGTAAACCTTTCTTTTGTTTGGGAAGATTTTTTAGCAAGGGAAAGGAAAGAGAGGGGGAGTGAGCACCCCTTACTTTCCCTTGAGTTACTCAGTTTTTTAAAACCCCAATTTGGGGTAAAGGGGAAGGAAAGGAAACTTGAAAAAAATTTTAACATGTAGAATATCAAATTTAACCTTATTATCTTATAAAATTTAAAACAAAAAGGGTTATAATTGGAAAAAAAGCATTACAATAAATCATTTCCTTTCCTTTCCATTGTTTAACCAAACAAAGATTGTTAGGATTACTTTCCTTTCCTTTCCTTTATTAATTTTAGCTATCCAAACAAGGGGTACATGTACTCTTTCCTTTCCTCTCCTTTCCTCTAGTTTACATTCTTTTCCTTTCCATTCCTTTCCTTTACTAATGTTTATCCAAACATAGTGTAAGTCCCCAAAGGAAATCAGACTCAGCCATATCTTTCAAACACTCTCCCTAACCAGTAAACCCTTCCTCTCTTAACGGCGATTCTTTTTGGTGCTTCGTCCGAGTCGCGGCGGCTCTCTCCGGTGCAGCAACAACATTCTCGTGGTTGAGGGGGCTCTCTCTAGTGCTGCAGCAATTTTGTCGCGATCGACGTAGCTTTCTCTGACGCTATTTCTCGCGGTTGCGGAGGCCATCCAACGGTGCTTTCTCCGGCACTGTTTTCTCACGGCAGTGGCCATTCAAAGTCATCCTCTCTTTCTGTCTTTCCCTCTCCAGATCCAACAGTAGCAGATCTATCCTCTCTCCAGATCCGACAGCAATCCAGATCTACCGACAACAACACTTATTCTGTAAGTGAGAATGCTTATTTGAGTTTGTTGACACTTTTGCTTTTGCTATTTATTTTTGTTATCTAAGTAAGTGAAAATGTTATAATTTACCAGCAAAAATGCATCATAAATTCATAATATATACATACAGAAAGAGAAATCATCATGAACTAAGTAATCATTATTAGTTAATTTTGAAGGAAATTGATTAGAAAATTTCCAGTAAATTGATTAGAAAATTTTTAGTAAATCGTTGATTCATATGGTGTTTAACAATATAATGATTCATTTACAAGTTTATTAGATTGAAATTTTATGAAGTTAAATATACATCATTTTGTCGAGAAATATACATGTTTGTAATGCATTACTTTGGAGTTAATTATTAGATTGAAATATACATGTATATTTATTATGTTCTGTAGTGCATTACTTTGGAGTTAATTATTAGATTTAAATATACATGTATATTTATGAGTGTTCTGTAATGCATTACTTTGGAGTTGCTCTCGTCAAGAAATCAATTTGTAAGTGTCAAACATTACTAACATCATTTTGTCCTTGTAATGAAATATATATATATATATATATATATATATAGATATATATATATATATATATATATATATATATATCTGCACCTGCTTGGGTTGGCTTGGCTAGTGGGTCTTGTTAGATATATTTGTTTCGGTAATCTTAGTTCATGATGATTGCTTTTGCCTTTGCTTTTGTTTTCAGTTCATTTCTCATTTGCATACCTGGAAAAAATGTTCAAAGTTCTGATTTATTCTTATTGTTCTAAACTTTCTTAATCTTAGTGTGGTGGCATGGGTTTAGGATTTATATAATGTGGGTATTCTTTAAACACTTAGTATATCACGACCCGAAGGCTGCGACAGTACCTTTTTCTTGTACGGATGCGTAGAAATTAGGGCTAAATTTTTTTTTCTATTTCCTATATTTGCTTTGTCTAAGTGCAATGTAGTGAATTTTTGTTTTGAGACGTTAACTCCCTCGCCTATTTTTATCACTTTACCCAGGTTATTTTCCTGCATAAAAATCACAAGAAATATCCAGCTCATACTTCCCAGAATTGCAATTGATTATATTCTAGCATTCCTATGACCAATTTCATTTCCAATTCCTGACATTGTATTTTATGGTTTACCTTTTTCTTACTTGGTCACTTATTCATGCTATTCAATTCATATTCATACTCATGCAAAATCAACATTCCATACTTCATCATTGCTAATCTAGATGCTATTCTCTATATCATATTACATCCCATCTAAGTACTGAATCAAAAACAGCCTGAAGTGGTAATAGATACAAAAGGAAAGTGTGTATACCAAATGTTCACAAAAAAATTCTCTTTGGAGAGTTGGGACTATATTTCAGGCTCGGGACTATTCGGAAGGCTCCGAACTACTCCCCCAACTCTGTGCTCAATTTGAAAAATTTAAATAGCGTTTAATGAGCAAGGCTCAGTAAGTCATTTATATAAGTGCAGAGTTAGAATTATACTATTCTATATGCCATGCATGATGTCATGTGAGGAAAATTTACTATCAGTCATTCTCTTATTCATCATGCGATCATATACCTGTCATGTTTTCATATTCAGTTCATCTATGCTTCAACATGTCATGAAATGTCTAAGTTATGAAACCATGATATAACCTTTGACATGTAATTATGAACGAAGTAGTTACAGTCATAAAACATGTAATACGTATTCTTTTAAACACGTTCAAGACATGTAAAATATCAATACATTTCATGTATTCTTTTAAGACATGCTTGAAATATGCAAGCTTTTTCATTTCATGTCAAGTATGCTTTTTGAAACATATTTCATATCACATATACTTTTTGAAATACATTTCATATCATATATGCTTTTTGAAGCACATTTCATATCACATATAGTTTTTGAAATACATTTCATATCGCATATATTTCTTTGAAGCATGTTTCATATCATATATACTTTGAAAGTATATTTCATATCACATATAGCATCAAAATGCGTTTCATATACTGTAAATCAATATCGAGTTTAGAGTTCATTTTCATTTTAAAGGCATACTCTAAACTTCATTTCATATCATTTGAGACTAGGCTAGATCCCTATCTCTCTATCAATAAAGACATAGTTCATTGTAGCTAGCAGTGAAGAATCATATCATCGTCCCCTGGAAACCACTAGGGCGCTATCTATGGCCATAGACCTCATGTCTCTCAGTCCCACTGATCAGGCGAGACTGAGACCTGTCCACGACTATTGTCGGACAAGCTTCTATGCCTAATGAGTAATCTCCAATTAGACGGCTTCCACTATGCTTTATTGAATTTAATTCTCTTAGGGTGCCTATAGTCTCATAAAGCATTCAATCTTTCGTATAAAAATAGTTTAACGTACGTAATGCTTTTCTGAAGATCATTTACATGTATATACGTACATATATAAAAACTATCATTTCATTCTTTTCAAAACCATATAAACATCAAGCATT
Organism: Heritiera fomes; assembly: GCA_032173925.1. Lineage (NCBI taxonomy): Eukaryota > Viridiplantae > Streptophyta > Magnoliopsida > Malvales > Malvaceae > Heritiera > Heritiera fomes. The sequence continues at coordinate 15,891,202 of JAPDPM010000001.1, read as the reverse complement.
TTGATAAGCATGATAAGAATAAATCTTTTTCATGTTTCATGCATAGTACTAAAGCATGCTTAATAGTAAAAGAATTCAAGTAGATGAAATGAAAGCAGTATAATGTAGTGCTCATGAATCACATGAATGCCTATCATTCCATCTCGTGATGTCTATAAGTTCCTACCATATCGATTCATTTACGGTCAATATCATACCATTTTGGCACTTATCGAGTCTAACATCGTCCTTGCATTTCATTTCGTTAAATCTAATCTCTAAGTATTCAAATCATTTTATCGTAAGATTCGATCCTATACAGGATAATCCTACTTCTACGTTATATAAACGTCTTACCTAAGGCGAGGTTAGTTCGAGCGTGTCCCGTGTCCAGCTAAACCGTGTCCGTCGTCCTCCCGTCGTGCTACACATTGAGAAAAATCCAACTTAAGTATGTCTAGCCCATCCTTATGTACTTGAAAATTAAACTTCCAACTTTAACATGCATATATATATATATATATATATATATATATATATATATATATATGCACACTTAACATTAGTTTAATTAAAAATCTTGAATCAGATTTATCTCATCTTCATACCTCTTTCTATATATATATATATATATATATATATATATATGTATGTATATGCATCATATTCTCACACATATATATTTCCTCTTTTTCTAATCCTTTTTCCTTTCTTTTTATTTCTTTTCTTTTCTTTTCTTTGTCTCTTATCTTGTTTTCAAGTAAGTAGCATATATATATTCATATATATATATATATATATTTAGCACTAGCATAATAAAATTTCTAAAAGTCTACTATATACCTTTATGTATGTACTACACATACATATATTTATCTATTTCCTTTTTTATATATATATATATATATATATATATTTATATAGCATCCATAAAGTAAGATCTTCAAAGTTACTTCTCTCATTTTCCTATGTATATATACATACACATGTGAACATTCATATACATTCTTCTTTTCTTTTATTTTCTTTTTCCTTTCCTTGTTTCCTATTTGTCTCAAAGAAAATAATATATATGCACACTTACACATATACATTATATATTTAACATTAAATATAATATAGTTCCTATTCTTCTCATCTCTATATATATACAAATATATATATATATATATATATATATATATTTTCATATATATTTTCTTTCTTTTAACTTTTCTTTTATTTCTTTTCTTTTATTTTTCTTTTATTTCTTCTCTTTCTCTTTTACCTTGAGTTTTCAGTAGCTATGTGAGGAAGCACCCACGGCAGCCTCCAGCACTCCTCAAACAGCCCCTTTCGGATGTTCTGGTTCAGCCCCCAAACAGCCACCGGAAAAATCTGGTTTTCCAGACTTGGAGGTGCACGGTTCAGCCCTTCTTTCTCGCCTGAACCAGCCCCCCCTTCAGCCTCTGTTTTTTTTTCTTCTCGACACAGTCCTTATATACCCCAAATTCCTCTTTCTTTTTGGCCCTTCCTTTAAGCTTAAGAATGCTACTACAATGGCATTTCCTCGACTCACCACGTCATTTTTCTGCTGCAACCATCTCCTCTATTGGTGCCGTCGGCTTCAGGTTTTCTTTACACTCAAATTCGTTTCAACAAGACACGAGGAATGAAGGAAAGGAAGGTGTATTCGGTGTGTGGTGAGAATGGACTGTCGTGAGAGGTAGGACCAGCAAGGAGGAGTTTCGAGATTAGGTTGAAATGAGGGTTTTCTTAAGAGTGAACAGTGCTTACACGAGAAGAAGCAAAATCTGCTGGAGAAAATGGTAAAGGAGAAGGAAGCTTTCAAAAGAAACAAGAAATGATGGTCCTTTGTGTGATGAGACGGGTGAGTGGGATTCTTTTCCCATTAACCCATAAAAATATATATTATATATATTTTTAATCTTTTTATTATTTTATTACAACCTTACTACTCATATTTTTATTTTATTTTAATATATGTTATTTGTTTAAAGAGTATACATACATGTATATAAGTACTTCATTAATTATATCAATGTATGTATTTTATATATGTACATATATGTATCCAATATATATATATATATATATATATATATATATATATATATATACACACATTTCTATTTGTTAGCATATGCATGTGTCTATTCTTATGGTACAATATATATATAATATATATTCATGTTCATACATATGAATATATATATTTATTCACTTTTTTTTTTGCGCATGTGTGTTGCGTATACGATATTGGTGTACTATTTACATTCTACTCGGAGGCTTCATTTCTATGAATATGAACCAAATCTCATATTTGAATTTTCCAAGAGTACATTATCTCTTCATGTTTTTTAGATTACACAAGAAATACACATTTAGCTAGAAAAATGTCGGTTCTCACATAGTAAGTTTGCTTTCTTTTTTATTTATTTATATATTACCTCAAGATTAATATTATTTTATTTATTTTATGTGTAGGACTATCTACAACTATGGATTCAAGTTGTATGTTTAATGATGGTGAAGAATAAAGATGTCATGACTTGAATGATTTCAAAAATGTTTGTGTTTTTATTATACAATGTTTGTTTGTAGTTGCATAAACGTATTTTTATGTGTTTAAATTATTTGTTGAACTATTAAGGTTTGTTAATTATAATAGTACTTGTATGTTTTTAATTAACAAATAAATAGATTGCTAGAAATGTTTTTGGGTTCGGGTTCAAAATCGGGTTCGAGTTAATAATTGGGTTTGTCAAAAGTTTGAAAGTATAAACGGGTATTTAAACGAGTTCGGGTAATAAACGGGTAGTGTGAAAATTAATAGCATAGGGTTCAGGTAGTACAATTAAAAATTAATCGGATTTTTATAGGGTTCGAGTTCCTTCACTATTAAACGGGGTCGGGGTCAGGTACCTCAAAATTAACGAGTACTCGCCTCGTTTACATTCCTAGCTACCACCCACTTCTCTAGTGTTTAGAGTACGAAGGCATGAGCCAGAGCTAGTCACCCCAGCTTAGCCAACCCATCATGAGTGTAAACCACTCTCAGACATTAATGACCAAGAAGGACATTGCTTCCAAGTTTGAGGGCTCCATTTTTATAAATTTAACTCTTCCATGCAAGGAAAGAATATGAGAACCGATTATTTTGTACTATACATGTGTATATATGTAATTATTAATTTATTTTTGAATATATTATATAAATTGCAAATAAATAGTGAGGTGGGCCCCACTTAAAATTTTAAGCCCATATGTATATATGACTGAAGAAACAGTATACGAAAAGTGTAATAATGATATTATGAAAATTTGAGACCCAAAATACCTTATTCACATCATTTTGAGAGGTATGGCAAACAAATCGAAAAATGACGATTACATCTCGAGGGTATTTTTGTAAATTACACCCAAACTAAAATGAATTAGAACGAAGTAAAAATACCATGATATTCTACATGAAAAGGAGGTTAATATAGTATCAAGAGATTTATTGAATTGACGGTTAAATCGAAGAAATTCGTTGACAGGTTACAAGGGGTAAAATTGTAATTTCACGCAATCGGTGTACCGCTTGTCAACGAAACCACTTTTATTCATCAAAATACATTTAATAAGAGTATTTGGTGATGGAATCCGTAATTGTGGAGTACGATTACATAGTTTTTACGGTTACGAAAGTTTAAGGGCAAAATTGTCTAAAATTTACATAACTGGTGGCATTTTCGTCATTTTGCCTATTTCTAGAAGGGTCTTTATAACTCCATTAGCTGCTGATCGGCAGTATTCATTGTCTTCTCTAAAGCTCCCCATGCCATCATAAGAGGAAGAAAAGAAAAAAGAAAAGAAACACTTTCATACTTTTCAAACTAGCCAAAATTTCAACAAACACATAACTAGGATATTTCTCTACTCTCTCTCCTCTACCTACCCATACCAATAGATCATAGACTAAGTGGCAAAATAGGGAGAAAGGAAGCTTCAAAGATTCGGTCAGGGTATGTATCTCACCATACATTAAGATTCTTTGAATTCTAATAGTGTAGGAAGATAGATTCAATTGTGTTGATCATGTTTCTAGCATTAGAATTGAGTAAATTGCACAAAATAAAATTATGCCATTTGAGGGAGCATTCGGCCAAGCTTGGAACTATGGGAATTCATTGTGTTTCATGCTTAAAAATCATGCCAAATTAGAAAATAAACATGGCTAAACAAGAATATGAGATTGGATTATTGAAATTCCATAGGAATTTCAAGGTCATGATTTCGGTCAACATAAGGGGAGAGGGTTTGGTGCTGCATTTTGATGATTTTAGGGTGCCATTAGACTATAGAAATTATAAGGAGTCTGCCAGTGTGCTCGAAGTTAAAATCTGACTTAAAACAAAGAAGTTGTGTTACACTACCAGTAGAAATTATACTGCAAAAATATTTGCAATGTCCAAAGTGGCTGCACTTAAACATGAATAATAGCTTAAAAATAAGTATTAAATGAGCTAATATTTTTGGTGAAATTATCTGCAGCCCGGGAGTAACGATTTACGAGTGGTGTATTCGAGAAAGTCGACTAGTTTAGACAGGTAAGGGATGCGTATGTGAACTGTAATGATATCTCGGATGCATGATTTTGCTGAAAATAATTTTATAAGAATATTTTGGAAATGAAATGCCTTGGAAACTATGAAATTGTGGTTGTTTGTGAATTGTATTTGAAATTGCAGGAAGGCTAGGGTAATAACAATCATTATACTGCTGAAATTTCCTAGAAAAATTTCTAAAAACTGCCATGAAATATTTTAGTGCATATTTGAATAATTTCCTAGCCTTGGAAATGCTAAATTTAATATTTTTCATAAAACATGAATGTACCGAAAAATATTATTTAAATATTCATGTTACCGAATTGGTTGAAAGTAAAGCTATTGAAATTTCTCCTACATGTTTTACAATATATGAAATGGTTTAAAAAGGAAAATGTTGAGAAGTGAATATTTTATAAATTATTTTCAAAAAAATATTCACTATGTGATAAATAAAAACCTTTATGGACTAACTAAAGTTTTTACCTATTTTCTTGATTCCATAAAGGTGATACGATGAGGAGAATATTGTTTTGAGACTAATAAATCCCTTATCATACTGATATGTGACATGTGATATGTTAAACATCCCGGTCGACACTTGATCAGTGCACGACTGAGGACAATTATAGATTATGGCCATAGATCTCATATGATGGTTCTTATTCCCTGCAGGGGGTTATAGCATGGTATATTTGGGTGATGCCTTAGTCTCCACTATTTTATGATATGAAAATGATGTTTTAAATGATATGATGATATTAAATGATAAAGGATTATTCATATGTTTTCAATGAGATGGATGATGATTTTATAAATGGTTTACTGTACTAATTTGAGTACAATACTGTTTATGAAATTCTAGTGATATGTGTTCAAAAGGGAAAATGGTGATTTATTAATCTAATATTCTTTTTGTGATTTTAATTGAATATTAGATTATTTGATTAAATGCTTTAATTTATGAAAGCATGGGTTTGGAATTTAATATAAAAGGTTATGGAAAAAAGTGTTTTATCTCAACAATCAATATTTACTCTCTATAGTCGCTTCTAGGTTCCGGGACAAGACAGGCATTTCAAAATACCTTTCTTACTCCATCCGGATCCTTAGCCAACTATAGTATCCTTCCTGTGTACAGTCTCTAGCGTACCTATAGGAAATTAAGGATTTTATGGCATATAGGTTTCGTGATAACAAGATTTGCATACAATTCTTTTACTGAGCTGTGGTTTGCTCTCTCCTTTATTTTCACCATCTATAGAGTACTTTTAGTGACTACGTGATTTATTTTTCGAGGATTTCGCTACGTATTGGTTACCCCGAGGCAGTTTAGGTGAGATCTTAGAGGTATAATAATTTACTTTATATGTTCAAACTTATTTTACAGTACTACTGTGTTGTATTATAAACAGGGGATGTAAACGATAAATGAATTACGATATGTAAATATTCTTATTTAATTGTGAAATACAGTTTAAAAATGTTTATTGTATAAGGAAATGAGAAATAAAGGTATCGAAGACAGCCCAACCCTTGTGATATGTATGAAAAAGTGTTAAATACTGTATATACAGGATGTGACAAAGAGCCCTGGTAGAGTTATAAGGAAAGCACTTGCTGCAACCCTAGTGTTCTATTATCCACTTGCTATTAGATTAAGGGAAGGCTCAAACCGCAAGCTTATGGTTGATTGCATTGGGGAAGGTGTCTTATTTATTGAGGCTGATGCTGATGCGACACTTAAGGAATTTGCTAACGCCCTTCACCCGCCATTTTTGTGCTACAAGGAGCTTCTTTATGAAGTCCCTAGCTCTAATGATTTGTTAAATTGTCCATTGCTGCAAATTCAGGTGTCCATCTTATAACAGTAATTGGAATATTACGATGTTGATTCTTTTTTCGTCTTACAATCAAGTTGTCCTTGGACTAACTTATATGTACCTTGAGATGAATTCTTTCTAGAACAATTTAAGGGCGTACCTCTCACATCGACTTAGTACATTCAATGTGTGTCTCAAGATACAACATTTTCATTTTATTTCATTTAAGAAGTGAGTTAAACAATGGAATTATGAGGCAATAATGACTTTTAGCCCGTTTGAATCTTATCGCACTTCCAATGTAATGAGTTCAGGTCATATAAGACAAAAAATGAAAGAGTAAAATTATCCTTCCACTTCTAGTTTCAATTTTTTTATTAATTTATTAAAAAACATATATCATTTTTTTCATTTTCAACCTCATTAGAACCAATCTCACTGTCCATTCATAATTCTTCTTTTTTTGGTAAAGTAACAAGTTACATGCTTCAAATGTGGTAGTTTCATCTTCGCCCACCGATTTAACCACATCGTGAGCAATGCTATTGGGCTAATCCAATTCATGTCTGCCATGGGGGAAATGGCACGAGGTGCACTTGCTCCCTTAAATCTGCAAGTTTCGGAAAGGCACCTCTTAAATGCTCGAGACTCACCACTCATAACATGTGTGCACCACGAGTATGATAATTCGACTATCGCCAGTGGTACAATAATGCCAACAAACAACCTGGTTCATTACTCTTTCTTGTTTGGACCAACACAAATTTCAGCTCTTCATAGATTTGTTCCTGACAACCTCCGATGTTCAACATTCAATATCTTAAGTGCATGCTTATGGCGTTGTCGTAACAAAGCATTGGAGGTTGGCTCCAATGAAGATGTTCACTTTATCTATGTTATAAATGCATGGTCCAAGTTTAACCCCCCCCCCCCTTTTGCCATTAGGATTTTATGGGAATGCAATTGGGTACCCGGCGGCTCTAACAACTGCAGGAAAACTATGCCAAAATCCATTAGGATATGCAATTGAGCTAGTGAAACAGGACAAGGCAAAGGTAACTGAAGAGTACATGAAATCAACGGCAGATTTGATGGTGATTAGAGGTCAGCCAAATGTTAACACAATTTGATCCCTAATAGTGTCGGACTTAACACGAGCTAGGTTTAGAGAGGTTGATTTTGGATGGGGTAAGGCAGAGTTTGGAGGACCAGCCAGTTGTTAGGAGATAATAAGCTATTATATACCATCCAAAAAGAAGGAAGGAGAGGAAGGGATTGTAGTCCCAGTTTGCTTGCCAACCCCAGTTATGGAAAGGTTTGTCAAAGAGCTAGGTGGAATGTTGAAGTACAATGTAGTAGTTGGTGTTGAGACAGGTAATTCAAACTAATTTTATGATATGGAATTTCGAAAGGTTTGCTTAAGATAATATGCAAAATCGCAAATTTACAATCTCACTTGAAACGAATTTGTTACTCTCTCACCTGTTCATCATGTTTATGTATGCCAAGTGGGAGTCGGTAATGAGTTACTCCCTTTGTTTCTTTTTTTTTGGTGGATAACTTCCATTCCCTAAACTCTTTGGAGCTTTGTTTGCTTATATTGTATATGTTTGTGTGTTGCTACTTTGTAGTATTTGTATAATTAATGTGAAGAATCGTTGTCTTTTTAAATGTTATGTGATACATTTTTCTTTTTCTTTTCATCCCCACCTTTTTTTAGATGGTGTTTTAATTACATGTATAGTATAAAATTTATTGAAATTTAAAACTCAAACACTTGATTTAATTAGAAAATATATTTAGAAAATATTAGAGTTCAAATGATCCTAAACTCAAAGAATTTAAAATTGATCTTAATCCTATAACTCAAACTCAATTAATCTAAGTGTCAACTTCAAAACCCTAAAATGGATCAAATTATAAATTATCTAAGTTCACTTTTATTCAAAACTAGCAATCAAAAATAAGTTATCGACCCAAACGGTTGCCTCAATGGTGTAAGGCCCCACAACTACAAACTACGAATGGAAATTAATCTCAAACCCAATGTGATGTGAAAGCACTTTCAATTTGAGCTATCTCATTGTTAGCTGTGGCTTCAATTATTCTCACTTTAAACAATTTGTACTTTTTTTAAAGCTACAAAGAGAGAAAAAATATTGAAATCTTGGATTTAATCTTTTTTAAAAAGGAACGACAACCACTGAATCAAAATTTGGTTCTTGAAACAAATTTATTACTTTCATTCAACAATGTATCGGACAATACATATATTATACCTCTTATACACTCTATTTGCACCAAAAGTCTAGAGATTGCGAAACCTTTACAATAACAAAAGTCTCAAGAATCTAGAATTATTTTCACAAGTTTATTGGTTACAAAGTTATTTTCACAAGTTAACCTGTCGAGTAGGTAAGCCATCCTTATCCACAATGAATATTAAAGAAGATGAAGGTAATTGCATCCAATTTGTAAAGCTTATCTTATTTTCAGATTGTGTACGTAGATATCTAAACTGTTACCTCGACAAGCGTGCCAAACAAGGAGTTGATGAATGGAATACTTGTAAAGATCTTATATTAAGGTGTTCATTTTGTTCTCTATCCTAATTTTGATTGAATTAATCAAAATTGAATTTAATTGTATTAATTTATTTTTATTTTGTCAATCGAATTGAAATTTTTAATTTTAAAATTAACCCAACAAAATTAAATTTAATTAATTGAGAGACTTAATAAAAAAAATACATTTAAGTTAAAAGATTATTATTCAATACATTGTCAGTGGTGTTTTTAGATTCTACAAGTATAATTAAAATGATGACACATAATCCTTTAAGAATATGAAAAAACAAAAGTAAATAAAGTGAGGATTGTATTTCCATTTTAAGCATATTTATGGAATTTAAAAATTCAACGGATGGATAATAGTTCTAAATTAAATTATGGATTAATATCTCATACACCATCAGTGGAGTTTTTTTTATTCCATAAATAGAATTAGGATGATGACACAAGTCTTTTCAAAATATTAAGAAAATAAAAAAACAAATAAAATAATGTGTTATCATCCTATTCTTGCTTGTTTAGTAAAAAAAACTCTACTGACAGTGTATGGGATAATTTTATTTAATTTATGGATTAATTTCTGATATTTTTTTGTTACAAAAGGAATCAATAGAAGCAAGCATTCACAGAAATAAACTTTAACCAAAAATGAAGTTCCTGGAATATGCTACTTCCCCAGCATCATCTTCCAAAAGCTCCCTCAAAGTGCCTGGTGGACCACTAATTATTTCAAAATTAAGCTCCATTCACATGCTTACTTGGTCAAGGCATCCACACAAAAGTTGTCTTCTCAAAGAACATGTTGAATTCTAATCTTCCATGGTTTATAGATAAACTCCCTAATGTCTTCAAAAATACAACCCAAGGGATAAGTTTTAGCGTCTGCATGATTGTATAAGTCAATACCAACTTTGGCATCAAGCTCACAAGTTATTTTTCTAAATCCTTCTTGCTAGGTCAAGATAAGACCAAGTCTAACAGTTTGGAGTTCTGCCACAATATTCAATCACAAACCCAAATGAAAACACTTCTAGGCTGCTCTTGCACCATCTAAGGTGGAAACTTTTTGCTAACGAGTCTTGAAAAGCAGAATCGCTATTGAGTTGGGATTTGGCTTTTTTGTGTTTTTTTTTTTAAACAAGAAGTGGAATCAATCAATCACTTCTTCTTTAACTACACTGAATCGTGGAAAGTCCTATCAAGATGCTGTCTTTTTTTGGGAAATTTCTTGGACTAGATAAAAAGACTCAATTTCTTTTTTTTAAAGCTTGACCAGTGCTCTATACATGAGGGACAATGTAACAAGGTATGGCAGATGAGTTCTTTGTTATCATATGGTCTTTATGGTTGTGTAGAAAAGAAATGGTCTTCAATGGAAAGGTTTTTGATTTGTCACAACTTTGTTTTGTTTAAATCCTCCGAAATCTGAAAGTCACTTTGGGCTTCAACTAGTCCAAAATCAAGTTATTGTGAGAACTTAAACGGGAGAGTTTTTCCAATGTTGTTTTCTCCATTCATAAAGCTCGAACTCGAGACATTGGTTAAGAGACACTGAGCTCCTTCCACTCGACCCAATAAACATTGGTGATTTATCACAACTTTTTGATACCACTAAACTGAAGGTTGTTTGGTGGTTTAAGGCTAAATATCCAATAGTCAAAGATTCCATTGTTGACCTCTTCAGAAATATAAGGGGTATGGTTGTACCAAGGAAATGAAGCCTCAATCAAAACAAATTAGTTTGGTTTAAATCTAGATTCGACTCACTCAAATTTAACGTGGATGGAGTACTTGGGGATGAATTTGGAATTGTCAAGATAAAATTCTCTAAGTTTGTTAGGATTGCGGACTCAAACAAAGCCAAATTAATGGCAATAAGAGAAGCATTTTTTTCTTTTTGGTATAAGCATAAGTATCTTCATCTGTTTTACGATTTGATATTAATCATGTTCGGTCAAGAGTTTTAAACAGTAAAACCTCTCAACAATGGGGACTTTAAGACTCAAATCCATTCAAGTACTTGGAGAAGAAATCCACTTTTAGTTCTTCCAACCACTTATTGGTAGAAAAGCATTTATTCTTTTTGTGACTTCCACGTGAGTTAATACACAAAATTGGATTATTCAAAATGATTCTTTAAATACGTTGACTTGCGTTAAATCACCTCAAAATACTCTTTGGAGATGGAAGAAACACATTTTTCATATGAAAACTTTGAAACATCAATGGGAAAATGGAAAATCTTCCATATACCACGAAAAATGAATAAATTTGCTAAACTAGAAGTGAATAAAACTTAAGATCTTATAGAGTTTTTTAATTAAATGTTTTTTTTTTAAGTTGTAGTAGCGATACTAATTTGTTTCTCTTTTATTTTAGCTTAATAGCTCATTGTAAGATATCTCTTGTTGTTAAACCTTCTTTTTATCTTTTTTAATAAATTTTTTTGGTTTACATGAATTCCGTGAGTTTTAAGTTTCACAAAATTTGACAATTTTTTTTATTAGAAATTAAAAGTTACGATGGTATGTCCTTTGGATGAAGTTCACGAATTAGTTACTGCCAAGGAATGTGTCAAACCACATAGGAACCTTTATTTAATAAAAAAGAAAAAAATGTAGAAGAATAATTGACTAAGAAAAAGGATACCCTTGTTGTAAGCGAAAAAAAAAATGATTGAGCTAACTACTTGAGTCCACAAGTGATATTATTTAGGAGATTATATTCTATATACTATCATTTTATAAATTTTATACTTTCATTAAAATATATAATTACATATCATTAACTATAAATCTAATAATATTTATTTTTTAAAAAAATTATTTTAAAATTTATAATTTAATAAAGGAATATATTATGATTTACTAACGGTTTATATATTTTATATATTGTCAATGTGCATCAAATATAAATCTTTATTTTTAAAAATTTATATCTAATATATTATTAGTATGTAAATCTCATATATTATCAATAAATTATAATATGTCACTTCATTAATTCATAAATTTTAAAATAAAATTGTTAAAATAAATATTATTAAAATTTCTAATTAATAAAGTGGTAATATGATTCAATAATAGTTTATAAAATTTATACACCAAAATTATATCAAATATAAACTTTTATTTTAATTATACTGAAAAAAGAATAAAATATTATTTGGGGAAGATTGTGAAGTTAAAAGCTAGATCAACCCTAGGACTGCTAAAGTGCGCCTAAGCAACTTTCTATTTGGTTTTGGTCATTGCAAGATTTTTTTTTTTTGTTTTCTAACTTAAGTACGCATTTTTCTCAACTTTAGACCAAGAATTGAAAAAGAAAGGTAAGAGAAAACAAAAAGGAAAAGAAGACAAATGCCAGATAAAAAAATTATGAGGATCCTATGGCTAGCTAGGGAGTAGGTAGTGGAATTAGCTTTTAGTGAAAAAAATAAATAAAATCTATTTATTATTATTTGTAACAGTTTATTTTTGCATAATTAAGGAAATAATACTTTATGAAACTATATGGCCATTGGCTCAAGTATGCTATGCATAATTTCATCCTTTATTTATTTATTAATGATTGAGATTGTATAAGATTGAAATTTGGAAAAAAATCCTTCAAATTATGAAACATACAATTGTTAGCAAAATTAATAATCAGGATGCGTATAATAATAAACTAATAAATGATGGAGTACTAAATATACACTTTTTAATTAATTTATGTTTGATTTAGCAGTTTTTTTATAAATTAAGTATAATGTTTGAATACTTTTCTGTATATATCCCAGGATGGATTTGGATTGGGTTGGTGGGGACATTTGTCTCCTCTAAAATTTTGAAATTAATTATTTTAAGTATTACATTTAAAATTTTAATGAGTTTTGTATTTTGCCCCACTAAAATCTAAAAAAAAAAAGTTAAATATTAGAAATAAACTCAAAATTCTAAAATTTTTGCTCTCGCTGAATTGCAAAAGAAATAATTATGTTTTTTTTAATGATATTAAAAGGTATATGGATGTATTAACAAAATAGAAAAATAATTGAGTAAAGTAACAATTCATAATAAAAATACGAAATTACTATTGGTAGTTACTACAAAACTTCTCTTGACATTAATTAAAATTAACCAAAAGAAACAGATTCAAAAAGTTAAGAAAACTATAAATAAAAAAATTAAAATGGAAAAAAGGAAAGAGTACTACTTGATAGGAATCAAACAGCTAAGTAAAAGCAAAAAAAAAAAAAACTTGTAGAAAAGAAAATGAAAAATTCATTTAGTTTAAATACTGAAATAATATTTCTACAAAAAAAACAAAATATACGTTTTTTTACCATTTTGATCTTAATTTAATGAAATATATCTTATTTGATAATTTGAATCTTTTATTTAAGTTCTTAGATTTAGAATAATTTTAAAAGCATGATGTCAACATTTAATATTTTATGAAGCTATCAATTTATTCTTTAAAGTTATGTAACCAATTTTATTAAAGCCTGTAGACTGAATCTACATAATTACACAGCCGAGAAATTAATTTAGAACTATCCTTAATAAAAAAAAATGTTTCTAAAACAATTATATATGAAAATTTTTCAAAATATTTGTCGTAACGGCTTCGCGCTCGACGATTTACGAAAAAAACGTTAAAAAAACAAAAATAGGAGTCGCCACCAATCTTTTTTGACTAGGTGTGATTGGTCACCTAAAAATATTTATCTTTTTTAACAAAATCTCAAAATTAATTAAGTTTTATTAAAAAGACAAATCTTTGGTCTGCGAAAACAAAAATCGGGTTCGGGGGTACGGTTACGCATGGGGAAGGATTAGCATCCCCACGACGCCCGTTAAAAAACGGTACCATAATAATCATGTGTTATCCTTCGGTTTTAATAAAATGGTCTTAACTTTATATTTATATGAAAAATTAGCGTATTTGTTTGAAAAATTGTTGTTATAATGGGATTCATTATGAAAATCAACATGAACACCGTTTATTGAAAAATTAGATCAAATATCCCAATCCTCTGGCAACATTTGAAATAATCCCTCTCACCTAGGGATCAGTCAAGAAATCACTACTTGTGAGTCTCATGACATCCCATCCTCGGTGGTGCTCACGCTATTTTATAATTAATCGTATACATGTAATATGGATAAAGATGCACAGTGCATATGAAACTTAAAGGAAATTTTATTTATTTTGATTTCATTGATGAAACTCTTGATATTGAGAAATTTGGCTAAATATCCCAATACTCTAGTAACATTTAGCTAATTCCTCTCACCTAAGGATCAGTCAAGAAATCACTACTTGTGAGTCTCATGACATCCCATCCTCGGAACAATCCCATTCATTATTTTCCTTTATTTATGCACATGATGCTAACATATGATTTATGATGTATTTATAAAAGGAATTTTATATTTTAATTTTTATTAATGAAATTCTTAATATTGAAAAATTTAACTAAATATCCCAATACTCTGGTAACATTTAGCTAATTCCTCTCACCTAGGGATCAGTCAAGAAATCACTACTTGTGAGTCTCATGACATCCCATCCTCGGAAGAATTCCATTTATTATTATTTTTTTATTTATGCATATGATGCTAACATATGTTTTATGATGCATATGGAATTATGAAAAGAATTTTTTATTTTGATTTTTATTAATGAAATTCTTAATATTGAGAAATTTAACTAAATATCCCAATACTCTGGTAACATTTAGTAAATTCCTCTCACCTAGGGATCAGTCAAGAAATCACTACTTGTGAGTCTCATGACATCCCATCCTCGGAAGAATTTCATTTAAATTTAAATTTTATTATTGATTTCTTTTTTATTTTCCTTTAAAAAACTTATTTATTTTTATTTTTAATAAAAAATAAATTATTGAAAAATCATACTAAATATCCCAATACTCTGGTAATATTTAGTACAACTCTTCTCACCTAGGGATCAGTCAAGAAATCACTACTTGTGAGTCTCATGACATCCCATCATCGGAAATTTGTTTACTTAAATTTAAATTTTATTATTTATTTCCTTTTTCTATTTTCTTTTTAAAAACTTATTTATTTTTATTTTTAATAAAAAATAAATTATTGAAAAATCATACTAAATATCCCAATACTCTGGTAACATTTAGTACGACTCTTCTCACCTAGGGATCAGTCAAGAAATCACTACTTGTGAGTTTCATGACATCCCATCATCGGACGCTCATTTATCGAATTTAAATTTTATTATTCAATTTATGAGATTTTATTATTTTTATAATTATGAAATCTATTTGATGTATATTATTTCTAAACATGACAAATAATTAATAAACATTTTAAAATGAATTGTCCAAAAATAAACTTAACATATAAATCCCAAGGCATATTACACAACCTTCCTACAAACTTTTGACTAGTCAATTCAATAGTTACATAGGCAAATAGTAACAAGTATACTACACATCTAAACATATGCTCAACCACTCATCTCTAGCAATCAACATTTACTAAAAGAAATCAAATAGTGAGCAACTCAAATAAATAAGAGGAGAATCCTATATGTACAAGCACAAAACATTTAAATAATCAATTTTAATATTTTGTATTAACAAGCAAGTCAAAACACATTAAATGAATGGTAAAACAAATAATAAAAGAAGTAATAAAAGCATACGGAATATCTAACCCAAAAAAAAAAGCAGATGAACATAAACCTCAGTATATACTCTTCTTGTGTTTTCGTTTCTCAAACAACCCAAGCCTCCAGCGCTTCTTTTTCATCCTTCTTTTCTCGCTTTTCCTCCCCGATCCGCTTGGAGACCCACTACTCAAGCCGCCGCCGTTGCTGCCTCTGACCACCTCCTCTCCGTTAGCTCAAAATGTCAGAGAAAGGATATCAAAATACAAACTTTTCCTCCTCTACCTAAACTGCTTAAACCTCTAGTTTGAGATCAAAAATCCCAAAAGAACTCCCTTAATTCGAAGCCTAATCTTCACTTTTTATTTTGTGGTTTCCTCACCAATATGGATGATGATTGTTTTTGTTTTTTTTTTTTTTGTTTTGATCTTGGGTGTAGGCTGCCTGTAATAGAGGTGCTGGGGGTGATGCCGTTTTGGGAGGGTTGTGTGGTGGTTGTCTTCGAGAGAGAGGGGACTGGTGAGACAGCATGAAGAAAAGAAAATTTTCTTTCGAAAATCCCCCTTTTGTTGTGTGAATGGTGGTGGTTCTATTTGATGGTTGAAGGTGTTGAGTTCGGCTATTCCTGGGTGAAAATGGTGGTTCGGGTAGTGGTGGTAGATGCCGAATGGCAGTGGTGAAGGTGGCAAGGGTTGGAGGTTCACGGTGACTGGGGTTGCTACCTTATGGTTTTTAGAGGCAGTGTCAAGAGAGAAGAAACGAGCAAATGGTCGAATCCCCCTTGGCCCTTTTGCTTCTTGCCTCTGTAGTCCTTTTAAGAAGAATTCATTTTCCATTTTCTTGGTTAATGCCGATGAGATCCCTGATTTTCAGGGATCACGATCTTATGGCAGCGTTTTTTGTGCTGCCATTAGAGTGGCTGACAGAAGGCTGGCAGCACGCAGTAGTCTGTAGTTGGGAGAGGAGGTGTGACAGAAACACGGCACAAGCTTTATTTTTTTTCTTTTTTTTTTATTTTTTTTAATGAATACAAATTAAATTTACAACAATTAAACTAAAACAGAATTAGAAAATAGAGGTGAAAAAATAACAAATTTGGACTATAATATAACTTAACTTAAATTGAACTTTTAAGTTCACAAATCTAACAAAGTTTACATGACTCAAATTTACATAAATTTTATCAAATCTTTAAATTACAAAAATACACTTTAATTAAATTTGTATCAATTTCAATCCGTAAAACTTGATCTTTAAATTTTCAAAATTATTAAGTCCGGACAAAATTACGTGTCAACAGCTGCCCCTCTTTGCTCATTGCTGAGGATCAGGAAGAGAGCAAAGACAAAAAACACACTAATTTTGTTCGGCTTATAACCCAATCTCTTTTTTTTTTCTTTCTTTCTTCTTTTTTTTGTTTTTTTCTTTCTTTTTTTTAAATGTGCTCCTCTTGCAGCAGAGGCGATGAAACTTAAATGTTGTTTTTCTTTTTTTCGAAATGCGCTCCTCTTGTAACAGAGGCGATAAAACTTTAAATTTAAATTTGTTTTATTTTTTTCTTTTTTTTTTCGAGAAAGCTCCTCTTGCAGCAGAGGCAATGAAACTTAAAATTTTCTTTTTGAAATGTGCTCCTCTTGCAGCAGAGGTAATGAAACTTTAAAATTCTCTTGAAATGTGCTCCTCTTGCAGCAGAGGCGATGAAACTTTAAATTCCCTTTTTTTCTTGAAATGTGCTCCTCTTGCAGCAGAGGCGATGAAATTTAAAAAATTCTCCTGAAATGTGCTCCTCTTGCAACAGAGGCGATGAAACTTTAAATTCTTTTTTTTTTCTGGAAAAGCTTCTCTTACAACAGAGTCAATGAAACTTTAATTCTTCCTGAAATGTGCTCCTCTTGCAGCAGAGGCAATGAAACTTTAAAATTCTTTTCTGAAATTGAGAGATTTCACATTTAAAAATTTGATTCGGAGATTCACATCCTAAATTTTCACTTGGAGATTCACACCCAGAATTTTAACTTTGTTTTGGATATTCGCATCCAAAATTTTAACTTTGATTTGGAGATTCACATCCAAAATTTGACTTGGAGATTCACATCCGAAATTCCACTTAGGGATTCGCACCCAAAAATTTGGTTCGGGGATTCACATCCGAAATTTCAACTTTGATTTGGAGATTCACATCCGAAATTTTGATTCGGAGATTCACATCCGAAATTTCACTTAGGGATTCGCACCCAAAAATTTGGTTCGGAGATTCACATCCGAAATTTCAACTTTGATTTGGAGATTCACATTCGAAATTTTGATTCGGAGATTCACATCCGAAATTTCACTTAGGGATTCGCACCCAAAAATTTGGTTCGGAGATTCACATTCGAAATTTCAACTTTGATTTGGAGATTCACATCCGAAATTTTGATTCGGAGATTCACATCCGAAATTTCACTTAGGGATTCGCACCCAAAAATTTGGTTCGGAGATTCACATCCGAAATTTTCAACTTGAAATTCAGAGATTCACACCTGAAATTTTGATTTGGAGATTCACATCCAAAATTTCACTTAGGGATTCGCACCCAAAAATTTGATTCGGAGATTCACATCCGAAAAATTTGACTTAGGGATTCACACCCAAAATTTTGACTTGGTTTTGGAGATTCACATCCAAAATTTTAATTTTGTTTTGGAGATTCACATCCAAATTTTACTTAGAAATTCAGATATTCACACATGAAATTTTCTGAATTGGAGATTCACATCCAAATACTCAGCTTCTTGATACATCATCCTTTTAAAACTCTTCACTTTGAAAATCTTACCATCTTATCCTGAAATTTCAAAATCCCGCTTCCTCTTTCTTGTGTTTTGCCTCTCTTTTTTGACCAAGATTGAACCAACTTTGTTACTTAAAGGTGAAATTTTCATTTGTTTTTTTTTTTAATGCATGTGATGAATGCAATGCAAATGTCGAGAAATAAGAAAAAGGGAAAGAAAAGAAAAGGAAAAAATAAAAGAAATCGAAAGTTGCAGTAATAGGGTTCACAAGACCATCATTCTCACCATTTTTGAATCTTTTCAAATCAAAAGCTTCCGCACATCCTGTACATCCACTAATTTCACGAAACACCATTAATCCTTGTTCATTTCTCACCATTTGATCACACATTCATATTGCTTCGGCACACTTACAAACCTTCCCATGGTTCTCATCTTTTCCTTCTTTGCCCCGTATCATTTTTAACTTTCCTCTTTTGTAATGCATCGGGCTTTCACAAACATTGTCAATCACTTATTTATCATCATTTCAATTTTATAATGAATGCAATGCCATCACATTTCTTTCAATAATCATGAGTATGCAGATTGGCCAAAAGTTGAAGGATGGACATTTATGAAGAAGTAAACAAGAACAAATTTAACTAAGAAAAATAGGCAATTTCCCGAGGCCAAGGAAGGTAACAATACTAAACAATGAATATTTAATCAATCTTGATAAACTAATCTAGGATTTTTCCAAAATTCTATTTAATTGACATTCTAATCATTTTGGTTCCATCAATGCTTTGCCCCCCACTTCATGAAATCATCAAATAGGACTGGTTTCCCTTATAAAAGGCTATCTTCTCGAGATTTTAGCCAAATCCTCCATTCTTTTTTTTTTTGACTCAAATCGCCCTTTCGGGTTTTCAACTTAAGCCCTTTCTTATTCTCCTTCCTTTCTTTTTTCTTTCTTTTTTTTTTTTAGCTTTTTCTTTTTTCATTTTTCATTTTTTTATTTTCTTCATCATTTTTCTTTTTACATTTTCATTCTTCTTCAAGAACCATACTTTTCCATAATCAACACACTTATCAAAGTCCAAATCATGAACTTGTAACATGTCTAGGCTCAATATATGATTCCTTAACTCAAGCATTCAAATTCGATCAAAATGGACTTTTTAAGGTACGTAATGTAGGCCATGGTTCAGGGTTTTGAAAGAAAAGATAAACAGGCCCAAAATACGTGTTTCAAGGGTTTCAAGCCATAGGATCATTTCTCATCATGTTAAGAATTCTAGCATTCTACCCCATTCTTTGTTTATTCTTCTTTGGTTTCTCATTTCTCTTCCCATTCTTTTCGTTCACTACCTTTTTTGCTTTTGATTCTCTCTTTTCCTCATTTTCATCATCATTCATTTCATTTTTTCATTTTTTTGTTTTTTTTTTTTAGGAATTCAAGCGTAAAGATATCTTTTCTTTATCTTGCCCCTAAGGTTTCCATTGACTTGAAATTTCTTCGTGGGCAAATCTCACTTTATTTTTCTCAATTTTGCCCCCCAATGTGGAGGGTGATCCTTGGCAGGTTTCTTTAAAAACATATATAACTATGAGGCTCAAAGGGGTAACAATGGATAATTTTTCTCGTATGTGAAGGGTAAACCAAAGATGGCCATTTCTCATTTCGAACGTAAATACTCTTATCAAAAAATTATTTATTGAGCCAACACAACCTTGTGGAAAACCCACTATTAAATTGCACATCAATTTCGACTTTCCTTGTGTACACTCCATCTATTAACTTCAACATTCCCATCGATCAAGGGGGGACAAAATTGTCAATACAAATAGAATTTTAAAGTTTTATCCTAGATTATTATCATAATCAACTTCATATTCATCATTTAACAACAAAATTGGGTGAAGAATGGAAATTAATCATTTAGAAGCCAAAAGAAGGAGAAAGAGGTAAAATAGGTGAATGCACAAAAAATATAAGATTTCTAAGGAGAGAGAAAATGTAATGAAAATGCATCAGTTACTCCGTTAAAATGACGAAAAATAAATGAAGTCAATACACAAAAGCGCTTTTCAGTTCATGAGCATTACAAAAAGAAACAGCTTTACGCATCGTGAATGACCAACCAAAAAGTCTTCTTTTGCAATCATACTGTAGCATGGTTAACCCGTTCCTTCTTTTGCCCCAAAATCCAACAAACCAGATTTGATCAAACTTTGCACCTTATGCTTGAAAGCAGGACAACTTTCTATCGAATGACCCATATTTCCACTATGATAGTCACACCGAGCATTTGGGTCATACCATTCTGGATATGGAGGTTCTAAAGGTTTTAGTTGGACTGGGGTAACAAGCTGGTTCTCGACAAGGTATTGAAATGCTTCAGTGTAGGACCAAGGAATTGGATCAATGTCGGTCCTTCTCCGTTTGTTTTGAGATCCTCTTTGGTTACTTTGGGTAGGCATAGGTGTTTGGAGACCTATTTGCCAGCTAGATTGGGGGATTGGCTGACGGGTATTCAGGTTCGGAGAGATATTATTTATGGTGGGGTAATGGGTGTGGTACATTGGATAAGAATGGTATGGAGCAAAGTCTCCCATTCGTTGCCCCGCATAATTCATAGCATAAACATCTTCTTCATTCCCCGATATATCGCCTCTTCTTGTATTCATGGCATCATCTCCTACAAGCTTGCCACTATTGATTGCATTCTCTATTATTTCGCCAGAAATTACCATATCTGCGAAATTCTTGGTGGCATTACCGACCATCATTTCATAAAATGGTGCCGGGAGTGTATTGACAAACAAGATGGTGGTTTCTTTCTCTGTGAGAGGCGGTTGGACCTGGGCAGCTACATCCCTCCATCTCCGAGCATATTCTTTAAAGCTCTCCTCATGTTTCTTCCTTATGCCTTGTAAGGACAGGCGGTCTGGTGCCAAATCTTCAATGTGCTTGTATTGAGCAATGAATGCCCGAGCCAATTCTTTCCATGAGCGGATATGGGCTCGATCTAGTTGGGTGTACCACCTGGCAGCTGATCCGGTTAGACTGTCTTGAAAAATATGCATCAATAATTCATCATTCTGAGCATAAGCAGCCATTTTCTGACAGTACATCTTGATATGAGTTGCTGGGCATTTGGTCCCATCATACTTTTCAAAATCTGGAACTTTGAACTTTGGTGGGATAACTACACCCGGTACCAAACAGAGCTCGCTCGCCTCCAGAGAACCATATAAATCCATCCCTTCAATAGCTCGTAACCTCTCTTCAAGGAGATCTAACTTCGTCTGAGGCTTTAAGCTCCCTTTCATTGTTGACACACCCATCTTCAATTTCTCTTGTTCTTTAGGATCCTCTGAATCATGGACAGAGATCGGGTCTGATGGGTTCCTTCTGAAGTTTGGAATGTCGTGCCCCGCAAATAGCATATGCTGTGAAGTACGGACTTGGGGTGGAATGGGACTTCGTGGATATGAACGTTCACTGTCTTGTGCCCACCTTTCTTGAGTAGTTGCTTCCCCTACTGGTCCTTTTCCTTTATTCATTTTAGTCATCATCTCCAGCATTGCAGCCAATTGCCCCTTCATCTCTTCTTGTGCCCTTTCTATTTTCTCCATTCGGCTAGCCTGTCCTTCTTCCATGGTCTAAGCTTGTGAGAGTCCTGAATTGCTTTGTAATCTTTGGTGGTCGAGAAGCCTTGAACCTTATTACCACAATTTTCTAATTAGAAAAAACCTTATCTTATTTCTTTCAAAAAAAATTTTGGAATAAACAAATTTTTTCTTCTTTTTTTTTCGAAAAATGAAAAGTATTGACATATTTGCTGAAGTATAACAAATGTATGATGTGAATTTTATGAAAATCATGTTTTTTGTATATGTATGCAAATGACATGTATGATAGAAATCTATGAAATGGGACAACTTTTCTTTTTCTTTTTCTTTTTCTTCTTTTTTTTTCTCTTTCTTTTTTGTTAGTTTGCATAACTTTCTTGATTTTACATATTAGGTATTTAGGTCTTCACTTTAACCAAATCTTAAGGAGGAATAATTTCAATGAAAATAATCAATCAATAGCACATGTACACAAATTTGATAAAAAAGAAAATTGAAAGAATAAACAAATTCAAAATTGTAAAAGACTTAGTCTAGTTTCTCAAAGACTTATCTACGAAATGTGATGCAACAATGCAAAATGCATACCAAAGTTCAAACTGAAATTTGCCTCTTATTTATCATATTCACTTATTAACTTAAGAGGTCAAGTCCGACACAAGTAAGAGAAGTTGAAGAGTAATCTTAAACCATATCGAAATTGTTTCAAAAACTCTCCCTCTCTCTTTTTTTTTGTTTTTTAAATTTTTGGTGAGAAGAAACATTATTAACCATGAAATTCTATGTAAAATGTTCAAGACATGACACAATAACAAGACATTGTTGAAAGACATGTTCAAACAAAATGCAATTTATGCAAAATGCTATTACAATGAAGATCAAATTCTATTTTATTTCACCTAACCTTCATGATTTTAAAATGCACATGACATGACTATCAACATATATATACACAATGATGATGAAATGAATTAAAATGATATATGTCCCTCACATGTTTGAGAAAAACGAATATTTGTATTTACAATACCTAGACACTAATCTCATTATTCCTTAATCCAACATGCGAGAAATATGGAATTCCTAACTAAATCTCAAACATTCTTCTTCATTTTTCTAGAAATCATTTTTCTTTGATCACCAAAATTTTTTTTATTTTCTATTTTTTTTCTAAAAAATAAAATTCACATTCCCTATTCTATTCTTTTTTTCAAAAATTGATTTTATTCCATTTTTATTCCAAATCAAACTTTTTCTTTTATCACTAAAATTTTCTTTTTATTTTCTATTTTTCCTAAAATTCACATCCACTATCGATTCTTTTTTCAAAAATTAATTTTATTTCATTTTTATTCCAAATCAAACTATTTTTTTTTGAATTCTTTTCCAAACAAATTCAAGGACAATTTTTGTTGACATCTTTTTATTCAAGAAGAACTCAAATGTTTTTATATTTTCATCAAATTTCCTATATAACCCAAAATTAAAATAAAAAATATTTTTTTTTATTTTTTTTCTTGTCAACTTATTCTTTAAATTATTCAGAAAAAGAGAAAAAAGAAAAATCAATGAAAGATTTTGTTAACTTTATTTTACCTTTATTTAGAAAAAACGTCAGCTCTCTTCGTATTTTTTCATTTATTCCCATTTTTATGTCCATATTTTTGAAAGAAATCTCTCTTCTCTTTCTTTTTTTTTTCTTAAGAAAAATTATTCCCATTATTTTGAAAGAAAAGTTTGTTTTATTATTTTTCTCACACTTTCCTTTTTCATTAAAACTTAGATTTCTTTCTTTTTATTCTACAAAATCTCTTTCCACAATTTTATTATTATTATTATTTTCTGAAAAATCCTTTTTGAAAAACAAGAAAAATTTCTAAGACTTTAATTATGGACAATTCAAACCAAAATCCATAGTACCTTTATTATTGATATGAGAAATGGGGTCGAATAATGTTCCCTCTTGTGTCCTAATATCAGGATAATTTCTGCAAAAATTGGGCATGGCTCTATCTAAGGCTGGCCTCTTAGGTTCCTTTACATGCTGGGTTGGGATTTCAAATCTAAAGGTTCCCAAATTATACCTCACTGTCGTCCACACTGGACTAGTAAGATTTAATTTGAGTGGGAGTATTTCGATTGCCATTGCGGAGGTGATTACCTCACGAGAGCAAAGGTACTCTACTCCCTCCTAAGAAGGACAGAACTCGGATATAGAGCTCATGTGATGCAAATGCAAGTGCAAGTGTAAGTGTGTGTATAAGGGAACTTTTATCAAACCATAACCCTTATTCTACCCCATAATTTATTAGCAATAATATATACAAGATAAAGAATGCCATAAAATAAACATAATAACTTATTCACACAAATGCAACAAATTATTTAAAATTAAAGAAATTAAATTTAAATATTAATTAAGACTTTTAAATTAAAACTTAGGATAACACATGATCAATAAATGGCTTGACCCTCAAAAAGCGTCCCCAGCGGAGTCGCCAAGCTGTCGTAACGGCTTCGCGCTCGACGATTTACGAAAAAAACGTTAAAAAAACAAAAATGGGAGTCGCCACCAATCTTTTTTGACTAGGTGTGATTGGTCACCTAAAAATATTTATCTTTTTTAACAAAATCTCAAAATTAATTAAGTTTTATTAAAAAGACAAATCTTTGGTCTGCGAAAACAAAAATCGGGTTCGGGGGTACGGTTACGCATGGGGAAGGATTAGCACCCCCACGACGCCCGTTAAAAAACGGTACCATAATAATCATGTGTTATCCTTCGGTTTTAATAAAATGGTCTTAACTTTATATTTATATGAAAAATTAGCGTATTTGTTTGAAAAATTGTTGTTATAATGGGATTCATTATGAAAATCAACATGAACACCGTTTATTGAAAAATTAGATCAAATATCCCAATCCTCTGGTAACATTTGAAATAATCCCTCTCACCTAGGGATCAGTCAAGAAATCACTACTTGTGAGTCTCATGACATCCCATCCTCGGTGGTGCTCACGCTATTTTATAATTAATCGTATACATGTAATATGGATAAAGATGCACAGTGCATATGAAACTTAAAGGAAATTTTATTTATTTTGATTTCATTGATGAAACTCTTGATATTGAGAAATTTGGCTAAATATCTCAATACTCTGGTAACATTTAGCTAATTCCTCTCACCTAAGGATCAGTCAAGAAATCACTACTTGTGAGTCTCATGACATCCCATCCTCGGAAGAATCCCATTCATTATTTTCCTTTATTTATGCACATGATGCTAACATATGATTTATGATGTATTTATAAAAGGAATTTTATATTTTAATTTTTATTAATGAAATTCTTAATATTGAAAAATTTAACTAAATATCCCAATACTCTGGTAACATTTAGCTAATTCCTCTCACCTAGGGATCAGTCAAGAAATCACTACTTGTGAGTCTCATGACATCCCATCCTCGGAAGAATTCCATTTATTATTATTTTTTTATTTATGCATATGATGCTAACATATGTTTTATGATGCATATGGAATTATGAAAAGAATTTTTTATTTTGATTTTTATTAATGAAATTCTTAATATTGAGAAATTTAACTAAATATCCCAATACTCTGGTAACATTTAGTAAATTCCTCTCACCTAGGGATCAGTCAAGAAATCACTACTTGTGAGTCTCATGACATCCCATCCTCGGAAGAATTTCATTTAAATTTAAATTTTATTATTGATTTCTTTTTTATTTTCCTTTAAAAAACTTATTTATTTTTATTTTTAATAAAAAATAAATTATTGAAAAATCATACTAAATATCCCAATACTCTGGTAATATTTAGTACAACTCTTCTCACCTAGGGATCAGTCAAGAAATCACTACTTGTGAGTCTCATGACATCCCATCATCGGAAATTTGTTTACTTAAATTTAAATTTTATTATTTATTTCCTTTTTCTATTTTCTTTTTAAAAACTTATTTATTTTTATTTTTAATAAAAAATAAATTATTGAAAAATCATACTAAATATCCCAATACTCTGGTAACATTTAGTACGACTCTTCTCACCTAGGGATCAGTCAAGAAATCACTACTTGTGAGTTTCATGACATCCCATCATCGGACGCTCATTTAATCGAATTTAAATTTTATTATTCAATTTATGAGATTTTATTATTTTTATAATTATGAAATCTATTTGATGTATATTATTTCTAAACATGACAAATAATTAATAAATATTTTAAAATGAATTGTCCAAAAATAAACTTAACATATAAATCCCAAGGCATATTACACAACCTTCCTACAAACTTTTGACTAGTCAATTCAATAGTTACATAGGCAAATAGTAACAAGTATACTACACATCTAAACATATGCTCAACCACTCATCTCTAGCAATCAACATTTACTAAAAGAAATCAAATAGTGAGCAACTCAAATAAATAAGAGGAGAATCCTATACGTACAAGCACAAAACATTTAAATAATCAATTTTAATATTTTGTATTAACAAGCAAGTCAAAACACATTAAATGAATGGTAAAACAAATAATAAAAGAAGTAATAAAAGCATACGGAATATCTAACCCAAAAAAAAAAGCAGATGAACATAAACCTCAGTATATACTCTTCTTGTGTTTTCGTTTCTCAAACAACCCAAGCCTCCAGCGCTTCTTTTTCATCCTTCTTTTCTCGCTTTTCCTCCCCGATCCGCTTGGAGACCCACTACTCAAGCCGCCGCCGTTGCTGCCTCTGACCACCTCCTCTCCGTTAGCTCAAAATGTCAGAGAAAGGATATCAAAATACAAACTTTTCCTCCTCTACCTAAACTGCTTAAACCTCTAGTTTGAGATCAAAAATCCCAAAAGAACTCCCTTAATTCGAAGCCTAATCTTCACTTTTTATTTTGTGGTTTCCTCACCAATATGGATGATGATTGTTTTTGTTTTTTTTTTTTTGTTTTGATCTTGGGTGTAGGCTGCCTGTAATAGAGGTGCTGGGGGTGATGCCGTTTTGGGAGGGTTGTGTGGTGGTTGTCTTCGAGAGAGAGGGGACTGGTGAGACAGCATGAAGAAAAGAAAATTTTCTTTCGAAAATCCCCCTTTTGTTGTGTGAATGGTGGTGGTTCTATTTGATGGTTGAAGGTGTTGAGTTCGGCTATTCCTGGGTGAAAATGGTGGTTCGGGTAGTGGTGGTAGATGCCGAATGGCAGTGGTGAAGGTGGCAAGGGTTGGAGGTTCACGGTGACTGGGGTTGCTACCTTATGGTTTTTAGAGGCAGTGTCAAGAGAGAAGAAACGAGCAAATGGTCGAATCCCCCTTGGCCCTTTTGCTTCTTGCCTCTGTAGTCCTTTTAAGAAGAATTCATTTTCCATTTTCTTGGTTAATGCCGATGAGATCCCTGATTTTCAGGGATCACGATCTTATGGCAGCGTTTTTTGTGCTGCCATTAGAGTGGCTGACAGAAGGCTGGCAGCAAGCAGTAGTCTGTAGTTGGGAGAGGAGGTGTGACAGAAACACGGCACAAGCTTTATTTTTTTTATTTTTTTTTATTTTTTTTAATGAATACAAATTAAATTTACAACAATTAAACTAAAACAGAATTAGAAAATAGAGGTGAAAAAATAACAAATTTGGACTATAATATAACTTAACTTAAATTGAACTTTTAAGTTCACAAATCTAACAAAGTTTACATGACTCAAATTTACATAAATTTTATCAAATCTTTAAATTACAAAAATACACTTTAATTAAATTTGTATCAATTTCAATCCGTAAAACTTGATCTTTAAATTTTCAAAATTATTAAGTCCGGACAAAATTACGTGTCAACAATATTATTGTTACATTAAACGACTTTTTACAATTTTTATTTTTATGTAAATTTCATATTATTTTATATTTTTAAAAGTATTTGACGTTATATTTTAATGAAATTTATTTAAATTGCAATTTTTGTAAATAAAAATAGTGCAAAAATAGTATTACTTAAAAGTTTATCCTCAAAACTCGTTGAATATAAATTCTGGATCCAAGAAAATTGACTATAAATATATACAATGTTGGACGAGTGTTGAAGCGATGCTGGTCAGTATTTTGTAACATTCTTTTTCTTTTGTTGAGGTTTCCACGAAACTGGCCATTGTCGCGAAGGTGGGAGTTGGCTGATGGGGTCAGGTCACTGTGGAGTAGTTTTATTGATACACGCTATTCCCAATTTCCCATTTGATTTGGACATTTACAAGTGGGTCTTTTGGATTTTTCCTTTTTTTGTTCTTTATATATTTGCTTTAGTTATCTTAATTAAGTAGCTTTCTAGTGGTGCACATCCATTATGGAATTATGTAATTAAAAATAACAAATTACAATTATTTCAACAATAGAGAAATTGAGAAAAATGACATACAGGTATTTAAAAATAAAAAAAGCATAATAATGAATTTAAAAATATATTCAAAATTAAATCTCATTCCTACTATAAAAAAGTAAAAACTTTATGTACTTTTAAAAATATGTACCTTTTTTAGTTTATCATATGATTTTTATTTTTTTTAAATTGAATTGGTGTTATTCCATTCGTGATATCGAACTTAATTAAAATTTTAGTATAAATTAAAATTTAATGATTTATTCAAGTGCAAGTTAAAAGTTAAAGGTTTATTTGGATGTAAAAAAAATAAAATGATTTATTTAAGTAAATAGAGAAAGTTTAATTTTTTTTTTATGTTAGCCTTATAATTATATGTATAATTATGATTCCATGTTAAATTTCTCATTTATTTTATATACATTGGCAATAAAAAGAAGTAACAAGACAATTATAGATTTTTTGAGGTATTCATTCAGTCAGTTCGATTAATCTTGGAATTAAATTATTGATGAAAACTGAATTTTATCGAATTAAATTATTTTTGTTTCATTAACCAATTTCGAAATTTACAATTTCAAAATTAGCCAAACATAATTAAATTTGATTAATTCAATCAATTAGACGCGTTAAACAAAATAATAAAATACATTTAAGTTAAATTATGTTTTGAAATTTTATTTTTTTTTATATTTGAAACAAACTAAATAATATCATTCAACAAAATATTCAAATACCAAAGTATTAAATTAAAAACTCTAATATCATTATACTTAAAAAAAATCTAAATTGTTAACCAAAAGAAAAAAAATGTAATTTACATCTAAGTCCTTTAGGTTTGAACCTAATTCAACATTAGTTTATTATTATTAAAAATGGACACTACACCCAGATAACTTGTGTCACATCTCAAATACACAGTATTTTACCCTTTTTACACATTTTCACAACATATGGATAGGTTGGGTTGTCTACAATCTCTTATTTTTCACATTTTATTCACTGAAACACAATATCCGTAACTCAATATAGTTAACGGAAATAAATATTCACAATTTGTATTTGTAATCAATACTTACATCCCCTTATTTAATACAATATCATAGTACTGTAAATCAAAAGTCTGAACATATAAAATAAATTAATTATACCTCCGAGATCTATACGCTTTGCCTTGGGGTGCTAAATATACAGCCTTGTATCCTTGGATAATATACCTCAAATGGTCACTGCAAAATATCTGGGGAGATAAAATATTGGAGTGAGCAAAACCACGACTCAGTAAGAGATTTGTATGCAAATTTTGATACCTCGAAGACTACATGCAGTAAAACCTTTAGTTTCCTATTTATAAACTGGCACTCTACAATGAAGTGATACTATAGTCGACCGGGAAATTCAGATGGAGCATGGAAGGTATTTTGAAATACCTGTCTTATCCCGGAAACCCAAAGCGACTATAGGGAGTAGAAATTTATTATTATTATTATTATTTTTATATAAAACTTATTTCAAATTTACTGCATATAAAAATATCATCCACTTGAGTAAAACACTTTACCAAACCACTAATTTAGTACTTAAAAATTACAAGGTTTCCACCACTGAAATCATCACTTATACACGTGTAACAGTAAAATAACTGTTCAATTATAATAATCGTTTAGAAATGAAACACTTCAGAAAATCATCACAGTTATCTGAAAATATCACTAAAATCAATAATAATACGTGAAAATCATAGTGGAGACCAAGCAACACCCAAATGACATCATGCTATAAGTCTCGTAGAGAATAATAGGGTACACGTGAGATCCCTGGGGGAACAGTATAATAAACACATGAGATCTATGGCCATAGTCTATAAGTGTCCTCGGTCGTACACTGATCAGGTGTCAACCAGGACGCTGAAGATAGGATCAGTGTTAACAGCTTAACACATGAGAGGGTACACATGAACATGTGAGCATGATATGAGGCCTAACAGTCTCAAAACAATATATAAAAAATCTCATCACCTTTATGGAATTTAGTAAGATCAATGATGTTTTTCAAAAAATCCATAAAGGTATGAATCATAACATCTCGTACAGTGAAAACAGTTTATAAGATAATCACATAGTAATAATAAAATTTTGTAACTGTTCTTTTTCACTGTAGAACACATACATACGTGTTTCTATGCTTTCTTTCCAAAACTTGAAATTCAAAGTTATTGGAATTCAATTCCAATATTTTCATACTTTATGGAAAAATATAAATATTTATTTTCCAAAATTAATAATAATTCCACCAACACTTTTCCCACTATAAAACACATGCAGAGACATTTTAGTCTCAAAACAATATTTACACAGTGATAAAAGCCTTTATGGAAATCGTTACACGTGATAAAATTTATTTAATCCATAAAGAAAAATCATAATAAATTAGGGAATATTATACTGCAAATCGTTTATAAAATATTCACTATTCACCATTTCACTTCACCAATCGTACATTTCACTATAAAACAGGTGAGATAAATTTTCAGTAATGACACCTTCACCTAAATCGGTGTCAGAAATATTTAATAAATATTTTTCGGTATAATAACCATTTATGAAAAAAATATTTAATTTATCCCTTTCAAGGCTAGGAAAATTATCACTAATGCACCAAAATATTTTCTAACATTTTTAGAAATATTTTGAATAATTTTCGGCAGCATGATGACTGCCTGGGTCATAGCCTCCCTGCACTTCAAACACAGTTCATCAACCAAATCACAGATTTTCATGCAATTTCAATACCAAACCATATTTCCAAAATTCGTATAAAATTTCATAACATTTGAATCATGCATTCGGATATCCCTACAAATCTACACACGCATCTCTTACCTTATTAGCATTGTAGAGCAAGGCTCTAAATTGCACAACTATGTCTCTTATTCCACCGAAAGATAAACTGCAAAAATAACAGTTTACTATAATTAATTTTCGGTATAAAATGTATAAAATTCCTTTACTTATTTAACTCTTATTTGAATCCTTCTTATATAGAATTATTTAGAAATTCCTATAATTTTCCCATGCTAAAATGAATATTTCATTCATTTTCCTTTTCTGTTTTTGGCATCATTTGCTATTTTACCAAGTCAACATTCTCACCAAAATTGCATGGCCGAATGTCCCTTTTTACGTACAAGCCTACTTGGCTTATATCCTTTATTTTTTCATGTTATATTTTATATATATACTCTTGTATATTTTCCAGCCACCAATTCTGTCAACTACTCCCATTTTCTGCTCTAAATCACGCCACTTTCTTTGTCCATTACTCTGGCCGAATGGCCTTGGTTAGGTGTAGGTAACTTCTTCATTTAAAATATATATATATATATATATATATATATATATATATCACTTATACTTCGTACCTTATTCTACCAATTTACATTAAGTCAAACCTAATCTTTTCTTTCTTTCTTTTTCTTTTCTTTCCTACCGTTTGCTGTCCAAACCGTGAGTCTTCTTTCTTTTCTGTTTTCAACCCACGTTGGCTTCCATTTGGTTCCTATATTGTGGCTATACCTAGTACATCCTATGCTATCAACATCTTACACCAGTCACACAGGAAAGTCAGCCCAAACCTTTTCCAATTTCTTCCCCCTTTTGGCTGCATCATCCAGCCACAATTTCTTTTCCATATTCGACTGTACAACAGCCCCTCTTTTCTTCATTCCAGCCACGTTTTTTTTACCAAACCATAAACACTATTTTCTTCCTCATAGTTTCACGTAACCTATGCCTAGTATCTAGCTCAAACCCTCTTTGACCGATCTTACAAGCTTTGTTTGTCATCGTTTTTAATTTCTTTAATTTTTTTCCTGGCTGTTTGGATCCTATGTTCAGCCTTATTTTCACGTAAATCATCTCAGCAAAACATCATCTTCTTCTTTCTAAACCCTCACAACCAACCCTAGGGTTTTCTTTACACATGTTTTCAGTTCAAACTAAGGCTATCAACAGCTTATGCATGATCATTACAACTAGAATTAAAGAACAACAATCTTAAAAATTGATGCTGGACGTTACCTGTACAGAGGAGCAATCTGTCCACGTGATTCACTTCTGTTTTTGAGGTTTTTGAGCTAAATTCTTTGGTGGTTTTGGAAGCTCTTTAGACAAGGATTAATTTTCCCTCAAGAAGCTTAAACGATGTGCTGAAGAAAAGGAGAGTTTCTGCTATGGAAAGCTGCAAGGCGTGGAGAACAGGTGAAGAATTTCGGTGATGATAAATCTGAAATGGAAACCCACGATGCAGCTGGAAAAAAGAATGAAAATGGCGAGTGTTGGCTTTATTTCATTGGCCACTAGTCTATAAAATTTAATTTATAAATTTTTCCTACAATTTTTAAAAGTCCTTTTTGCCTATTTAATTTGCCTTATTTTCATCTTCGTGCCACTATATAAAATTCTGACTTAATAATTCAGAATTTGTACAAATCATAAATATTATTTTAATTTACTTGGTTAATTATTTAATCCATTCTTGATCAATTTAACCAACACTTAATTTTTTGCGAATAACTTCATTTTGATTCTCTAAATTTCTTTTATGATTTATATTCCATCCTTTGTATATTATTTCCTATACTTATACTTTCATTTAGCATTGAACATTTTCATGTGAGAGTCACATTCCTTATATTTAATTTATGTAAGATTTATCAATAATTCCTTTATTGATAATTAACCGAATAAATGTACATATACAGTACAAAATAACGAGTTTTTACAACTTAACACCGTTAAGAAAAGTCAATGAAATGTACGCAATTATAAAATTACTCAACTTTAAACTTTTCAATATAAATAATAATTTATAATTCTATTTTCTTCTATCTTCCACAATTTTTTTACTCTTTTTTACAATTTTTTCATTAATTTTCACAAGTATTGTTTAATCCATGATTTTTTTCCTCAAATGTATTAGATTTTATCTTATTAATTATTAAAAATAAAATATACTTAATATCTATCAATGTTTCAAATTTTTCAAATTTTAAATTATTTTGATTTTGAATAATTTTAAATATAAATCATTTTATGTTATGATATTTTAAATTAAGTTATTTACCTCTTTATTAGAAGTAAACAAATAAAAATAAATTAGAAGTAATAAATAAATAAATAAATAAAAAGTAAAAAAATTTTAAATATAATAAAATAAATAAATTAGAAGTAAAAAAGAAAGCAAAATTTTCAATGCCTAATAGTTCTTTAGTATTTTCTTTTTTTATTTTTCTTTGATTTTGAATATTTAACTTCCAAATGATTTAGTGGCAAAATAGTCTCAAACTTAAATTTTTAACAGTTACTTTATTATTGATTAACGAAAGGATTTACTTATCTTGTGAAGTAGAAGAGTTTGAGGCGAAATGCCCATTTTTATAACAAATTGAATTAAGTGCAAACCTCAAGGACTAAAATGAAATTTACCCAAAGAAAAAAAATCTAAATTTGAAATATTAAATATATATTTAGGTTTTATATATATTATAGTTTTATTTTAGATTTTTATATTTCGATTAATTTAGTCAATTAAAAATATTAATAAAAATAAAAATTATTTTCATTAACTAATCAAAATAATTTAATTATTGATTGATTAATCAAATTAAATTCGATCAAAATTGAAATTTATATATGTTATATTTAAAAAAACTATTATTTTATCTGTCCGAGTTATGGACGTATATCTGATCTCAGCCGTTTATACGACACTTGACTATTGAGTCTTGCCAATAAGAAATTAACAGATATATAGAAGAAGATAATTGCTATTGGACAAAACCTTTTTAACTTTTGCTTGTGCTGCCTGTATTTTCTCCGAAGGTGCTTTGAACGATGGAGGAACGTGAAGAATTTGCTTGACTTCCAGCAGCCACCTCTTTTTGACTACGGATTTGGCTCATTGTTAAAGAAAATGCGCAAGGACTCACGCCTGTCCTCTTTGTGGATTTATATAAATTATCCAATATAGTTGATGACTTTCATTTCTTATTTACTTTGCTAAAAGTTAATGCTCCAAAGGCTACTTGTACTTGGATAAAAAAAAAAAGGCTACTGGTTCCCTTGTTGATTGAATGAATGTGGCTTTTGGGTGCTGGCAGATTGATCAGAATTGGCATATATATATATATATATATATATATATATATATATAATAAAAGAAATTTAATTTTAAGCAACTAATTTTTAAAATAATTTGTATAATTAATGTTGCAAAATATATCTCTTCGCAATATAATAATGTTATATTGCAATAAATCAGTACAATTTACATTTTGCAGCAAAAATATATACAAACCATCATATTACTTTTTTACAACATTATTATTAGCAGCATCTCCTAACAATTTACACTACATATTTTTTTGCAATATAAAAATCTTATTATGCTGCAGTAAGTGTTGTAAATTATTTTTATAATAAAATAATGCATAAAATTGTTGCAATCAAATGTTTCATTCAAAAATATTGTTGCCTTCATTTTTTATAACACAATGATTATAACACAACATTTTTTTTTGTTGCTACATATTTATATCACAATTTTGTGTAATATATGTCTATTTGAGAAAGTTTTTTTTAAAATTTTTTATGGAAAAAAACAAATAATGGTTTGGTAAGCAATTGGTATGGGTCGAATAAAAAGAGTTTTAGACTGTTTGAAGCAAGAAACACACTTCCTGTATCATTCTATTTTGAAAGTAATAAATATCTGGCTCTGTCAGCTTGCTTAATATTCAAAGTCAAGTCAATTAATTTAACGACTCAATTCAGTTGTTGGGCTGCCAAGAAATTCACACTGCAGCTTCTCCTTTCACTCGGCACTTGATTTTCCCTGTAGCACGATGCAACATCACAGCTAACCCCATTTTGTCTGATACAGTTAAACTAAGAAAAAATTAGTTATATCAATCTAGTTCTCTCTATAAATAGCACTCTTACAAGCATTTAAGCAAACAAGTAAGATTCACTTTACCCACTCAACAACCGAGAGATAGCCTAACTGATCATCTCCTTCCTTCTTGTGTCATGGCATCTCCGTCCACTTCCTTAGTGTTCGCCGTTCACAGGCAAGAGCCGGAGCTAGTAGCTCCAGCGAAGCCTACCCCTCGTGAGGGCAAACCATTGTCCGACATTGATGATCAGGAAGGTCTCCGGTTTCAAATTCCGGTGATCCAGTTTTACCGGTACAACCCTTCCATGCAAGGGAAGGACCCTGCAAGGGTGATTAGGGAGGCCCTTGCACAAGCCCTGGTGTTTTACTATCCGTTTGCTGGTAGGCTCAGGGAAGGACCTAACCGCAAGCTCATGGTGGATTGTACTGGCGAAGGTGTTATGTTCACCGAAGCTGATGCCGATGTTACGCTGGAGCAATTTGGCGACGCGCTTCAACCGCCATTCCCTTGCTTGGAGGAGCTCCTTTATGATGTTCCAGGCTCTGCTGGGGTGTTGAACTGCCCCTTGTTGCTTATTCAGGCAATTGATATTTTACACATCATTTTTATTTTATCTTTCAATTTATTTTAAAAGACTAATAATTGCTGATATTGATCGCCTTTTGATATTTTTATAAAATATAAAAACGCGTGTTTATGCCTCTGTGTGTGCAGAGACATTCCTACAGATATTCACAAACATTCAGATGGCATATACCCTCTTAAAAGGAAAAAGATGGTCTTGTCATGGCCGTACATCATTCATGACGACAAAGAAGTATGCATAATCAACTACAGAAACAAAAATCAACCGTTTGGCTTTCCAAATTTTACCTTATAAGGAAAGTAGATTTAAGTTTTTTAATAAAATTATAAATTAAAATATTTTAAGAGGTGTTAATTTTAATAAAATATATTTAGTGAAATTTTTTATATTTTCACTTTGTTTTTCAATAATTTACAAAATTATAAAAAAAGATTCATATTATTTTATAATAATTTATTTATTTTATATCATTTTTATATTTATTTTATTTTAATTAGCAAAATTTTTTATTTATTTGTTTAACTTAAAAACTTGTGATTTAATTTAATAAAATTTATTATTTTATTTTTTATTTATTAAAAATATATAAAATTTATATTTAATAATTTTTAACATTTTATAATACTTTTTATGTTAAGTTTGCTTAATACTTTAAAAAAAACTCCGTTCAAATAACATTTTTTTATAATATTTTAACTTGACCAAACAGACCTTAAGTCGATATATACCTCTTTAAAAAATAGATCCTCCTGGCTCCTGTCATAGCCACATATTCAAAACGACAAAGAAGTATGCACAATACCAACGGTGTCTTGGTCTAGTGGTGCCAGGGGCTAGACTTGGTAGGGAGAACTACGGTTCGATCCCCCGCAAGCCCGTTGGGAGGAGTTTAAAACCTTAACCCCGGGACCCGCTCCGAGACCGGATTAGTCGACCCAGTGGGTTCGGATACCGGTTGGGAAACCAAAAAAAAAAAAAAAGAAGTATGCACAATCAACTATAAAGTAGATGTGATGTGGTCTGGACTTAAGTTCCTCGCTTCTTTAATTTGATTGCTTGTGCTTTTGACTAGTGGAGCTTATAATTTTGTCTTCTCAATTATTGGGTTTATAAGTTGTTGACCCATTAATATTTTTTAATTTCAGTCAATTAAATAAGAAAAATTTGAAATGTTTTTTAAAATTATAATTAATTTAATTTTTTTATAAATTATTCAATTTCTTCTACCATTTCTCTAAAAATTAATTTTTAAAGAGTGAAACGAAAACAGAAACTCAAAATACATAAGAAAAAACTAAAAAATTAAAGCATTCTTTTCCAAACTTAACTTTTTTTTATAACTTTATAGTAATAATATCTTAAATTATCATTTATATCATAATTAAAAATATTTTACATAATTTATAATTCTCTTTAAAGTATTTAAAAATATTTTACTTAACTCAATATCTATTTGTATAACTTAATGATTGAACCTTTTTAATTTTATTTTTTATTTTTAGTATATCTTCAAAAATATATATTATTCTATTAATTTCGCTTATAAAATTTTAAAATTTTTGTGCTTATATATCAAACAATTTCTCTTTTTTAATTAATTTATTTTATTTTTAATATTTTTAAAAGATGTGTCACCTTGTTATTTTGCTTGTGGCTTTTTCTCCTTGTTTTATTCTTTTCGTTATCTTACTACCAAAATGTAAAAAACTTTGCAAATTTGCTTTTCTAGGGAGAAATGATCATTCATAGAACTATGGTCCTCCACTTACATACGAAAACATATAATGCTACTTTTCCCTTACAAGTATACCACTAGTCCCCCATTATTGAGGCGGATGGGATCCACTTGTTAATCTAATAATTAATAATTTGTTTAGCTAGTGACAGGAAGAAGTAACTGTTGGTTCTTTGTGAGCAGAAAAAGTTGAAAACAAAATCTGACTAATTTCTATCCAATTGATCTTTTCTTAGCGGTATTAATTGCTGTGTGTACTGAATGGCCACCATGAAAATGCTTAAACAAGTATTCTTGATTCCTCACTTGCAAATGAACAAATAGTAGAAATTAGATCTCATAATTCCACAATTGAATTATTTAATCGTGGTTAACAGGTAACACGGCTGAGATGTGGTGGCTTCATCTTCGCCCTCCGCCTCAACCACACCATGAGCGACGCTTCGGGCGTAACCCAGTTCATGTCAGCCGTAGGAGAGATGGCTCGTGGATGGCTGACCCCGTCGATCCCACCTGTATGGCAAAGGCATCTCTTAGAGGCCAGAGATCCACCAAGAGTCACATGCAAACATCGAGAGTACGACGAAGTAGAGGGAACCATTGTCCCCTACGACGACATGACCCATCGCTCATTCTTCTTCGGCCCCACGGAAGTCTCAACCCTTCGTAAACTGATGCCCCAACACCTTAAGAATTGTTCAACCTTCGAACTTTTAACCGCTTGCTTATGGCGTTGTCGCACCATCGCCATTCAAGCCAATCCCAAGGAAGAGGTTCGCATTATATGCCTAGTAAACGCACGTTCCAAGTTTAATCCTCAGTTGCCAGCAGGATATTACGGGAACGCATTCGCGTTCCCTGTGGCCGTAGCAGAAGCTGGGAAACTCTGTCAAAATCCATTAGGGTATGCATTAGAACTTGTGAAACAAGCCAAGGCTAATGTAACGCAAGAGTACATGAAATCACTAGCTGATTTGATGGTGATTAAGGGTCGACCCCATTTCACTGTGGTTCGGTCTTACCTTGTCTCAGACGTGACTCGTGCTGGGTTTGGAGACATCGACTTCGGGTGGGGTAAGGCAGTATATGGCGGTCCAGCAAAAGGTGGGGTAGGGGCCATACCTGGGGTGGCGAGCTTTTTGATACCATTCAAGAACAAGGAAGGAGAGGCTGGAATTGTGCTGCCAATCACCTTGCCAGCCCAAGCTATGGACATATTTGTGAAAGAGCTAGACGGCATGTTAAAGGACAAGCTAAATGATGAAAGTAAGAGAAAATCTGTTCTTATTTCATCTGCTCTGTAAAAATAATGTGTAGACAAGAGAAGGATGCGACAAGTGTTTAATACTTTAATGTGTGTACCATATATTTTCTGTGGTTGTCGGAAATAATCGACCCATTGTGTTGTCACATATGAGTGCTAAACGTCTTTCTTTTGAATGACTAGATTTACTCTTTTTTTCTTTTTTCATTTTTTTAGTTTCTTAAGTCTTTTGCAAGTCATTGGGCATTATTTCCGTCCATTGTGTTGTTGCATATGAGCGCAAAACGTGTTTCTTTTGTTTTCCATTCTTCTGACTAGATTTTCATAAATTCAGCTCTTTTCATGTTTTCATCTCTTAAATATAAAGAACGATGTAGAAAACAATTTTTTTCTTTATCAAAGGAGAAAAAGAACAAGAGAGAGATTAGGAGGGGGGCAACAATAAGTATAAACTACACTTACTTTGCAGCATGCTTTATTTTTTTTTTCCGGGTGCCGTCAACGCATGTTATGTTATGTTATGTACAGGGAGGCTAGTCATGACAAAGTTATTATAGGCTAAAGTTATTTTCTAATTTTGGACTTACTAGAATTATACTTAATCCCTATTCATTAAACCTTTTAATGATAAAAAGGTCAATTATTTAATTAAACCTTTTAACTAAAATTGGGTCTTATGATTTAATTAAACCATTTGATTAAATCCACTAATTAATTAGGTATATTGATTTAATTAGACTCTTTAATTAAATCCAATAATTAATTTCTCATTTTTAATTACTCCATGGGAAATTCCAAATTCCCCTAAACCATTTCCAATCCAATTTAATCCATACATTACCATTTTATATGTGACCTATCAGGCTCTTAATAAGTTGCAATGAATTAAATCTTTATTTAATTCACATAGATCAAGAGTTACATCTAGCAATGCATCATAATTCTTAAATGTTAAAGAAGTTAAGAGTGATTTTCAACTTGCAACCTTTCAGTGTAATTAATATTCTTCCATGAACTATATCTCAAGGAATAAATAAGCATGGCATCGTGTTTGCTTATTTAATTTTTCGTATTAGTTATTACAACTTCAGAACTTGACTTTAATGGATCTAAGTGAAACTCATTATTCAACTTAATTCATTATACCATAGCCATAGATTTAATCAAATCAAGAACAACAAAGATATATTGCCTAATATTCACTTGAAGTGATGGATCCTCTCTAGACTACTCATCCACCTTTATATGATCCAGGTCACACACAAAAGCACCAGTTTTAGGCATTTGGCCTTTCCAAGCCCATAAGGATGAAATCAAAGTGTAACGTTTTACATATAAGATGACCTGATGTTACAAATCAAAAGATCACTTACATGGCTATCACATGGGAATGAAACCATGACACTAGAGTGAATACTATCAAAATGGAATTCTCATGTCAGATCATGTTCAGTGAACTTGTTCCTGAACATATACTAGTCTTGCATAGAAGTGGTTATTAGACTGGGTTGGCCCGACCCAGCTCGCAATCGGATCGGGGAGATCCGGCCCAATAATCGAATCGGTACTATACTGGTTCGAAACTGGCCTAGCCCGGTATGATACCAGGCCCGCTAAGGGCCTAACCCATTAAGGACCAGGACCGTCTAGTCCCGATCTCGAACTAGACCGGTTCAAATTAAAAAAAAAAAAGAAAGGCTGCTGCCACTGCGCAGTCCTTTGGGCAAGTCACAGCAGCTGTGACTTGCTGCTGTGACTTGCCATTTGATGGGCAACGACAATTTGGCCATTGCCCATCTATCAAATTTTTTTTTAATTTTAAAAATTTCAATTTTTTTCTTATAAATACCTCTATTCTTCCTTTTATTTTTCTTTACATTTTCTTCTATATTTTCTCTCAATTCTACTATCCACATTCATCCACTCTTATTCTCTTCACTCACATACTCTCTCAATATTCACACATACTCTCTCAAATTCACTTATATTCCTTTATTCCAAATTTATTATATCATCATTTTCCTCTCTAAATTTCGCTTTTCTTTTTATTTTATAATTTTACAAATTTTACTTTTAATTTTCAAGTTTCAAGTTTCAATTTCCAAATTCCAATATATTATATATCCTACATTTATTTTTTTTTTAATTTTTAACATATATTTATTTTCAAAAAATATAAAAATGTCAAATTTCTTTCGTCGTTCATGCTTTGTTTCTTGACCTTTTGGTTCTACTGAAATTCCTAATTTGGGTGACGAATCATTTAATGAAATCGAACCTGATATTCATCTGAAGGAGGAGGAGCTTCCTTTGGCACCATCGTTTGGTCGTGGTCATGGTCGTGGAGGAAGTCGTGCTCAAACACAATTATCAGTTGCCACCACTGCTGCTACATCATCAAGACCAAAGTTTAGTAAAAAAAAAAGCAAAGTATGGGAGTATTTCGATCTTGTAGCAAAAGAAGGTGAGACGAATAAATATTGTGCTATCTGTAAATTGTGCAAAGGCGTTTACTCTTATAACTCCGTGGAGGTGGTGGCGATACAGGTATGTATAAAAGACATTTAATTACTGCACATAAAATTAATCCTGATGCCGAAGAAAATGAAATTTTAAAAGGCAAACAATCTCAAATTAATACACATGATGGTGGAACAAATTTTAATTTTGATAATGTTCAAGCTAGACGTGGTTTAGTTAGATTTGTAGTTAGGATTGAACAACCATTCACAATTTGTGAAAAAGTAGGATATTTAGAATTTGTTTGTAAATATTTACAACCCGCATATAAATCTGTTTCTAGACATACATTAAAAAAGATTGCATGGATATGTTTAAAGAATATAGACAAGCTTTAATTGATAAACTTAGTAATATTTCATCTAGGGTTAGTTTAACTAGTGATATATGGACTAGTACTAATGGTATAAGTTATCTTGTTATAACTTGTCATTGGATAGAGGAAGATTGGTGCATGCAAAAACGAATTTTATCTTTAGATGTAATAGAAGAAGCACATAATTCATATACTATTCATAAATATATTACTAAAGTTTGTAAATTATATGGACTAGAAAATAATAAAGTTTTTGCTATTACTTTTAATAATCCTTCAAGTAATACTGCAGCTATTCCTCATTTAATTAAAAGTTTAAACCCTATTATGCAAAGTATATTTTTTCATGCAAGATGTGCATGTCATATTATAAGTTTATGTGTTCAAAGTGGTTTTAGTTCTAGTGGTACTGGTAATGGCATATGTCTAATTGATAAAATTAAAATTTTAGCAAAATGGATTTGCACACCAAGTAATAAATGTGAATGGAAGCAAATTTGTATAGCAAATAATATACCTGTTAGAGCGATTCCACTTCCTGTGGAAACAAGATGGAATTCACTTCATCGTTTGCTTTCTTTTATTTTACCTTATAAAGAACTTGTTACTTCTTTTTATAACAATTATACAAGTAGCACACATTTAGCATTTTTTGAAGAAGATTGGACTTTTATTGAATATTGTGTTGATTTATTATCTACTTTTAAAGATGCAATCGAAAGATTTTTAACTCAATTTTTCCAACTACACCGTATTTTGTTCCTATTATCTACACAATGTTTGAAAAATTTGTAAAATTTAGGAGTCATGAACTTTAAGTTCCTTTGTATATGATATGGAGGAAAAATTTAAAAAATATTGGGAAATAATTCATCCTATTTATTGTATTGCAACTTTACTAGATCTTAGTCAAGGTAAGGTAAATATAGAAATTTTTTTTATTGTTATAAAGAATTTCTTGGTCTTGATTCTATTAAGGATCAAAAGTCCTCAATTAACAATCTTTTTCGAGAATTGTTTAATATTTATGAAGCAGAAAAAGAGCAGTCAACTTTAATCGAGGAGAAGAAGATTCATATGAAGAAACCGAGAGTAGCAAAAAAGGAAAAGGAATTTTAAACGCAATTAAGGAAGCAGCAAAGAAGAGAATGAAGCTAAAAGGAAAAGCCAGCGAATCTGGATCAACAACTCGACAAAATTCTAGCTTCAATGAGCTAGGATTTTTCTTAAGTCAGGATTTTTCTGTAGATGAAAACTTTAATCTTCTCCAATGGTGGAAAGAAAACCAAAAACAATTTCCAATTTTAGCTTCCATGGCCTGAGATGTTTTTAAGGTGCAAGCTTCTTCTGTTACTTCGGAATCCACATTCTCGACATGTGGAAGAATTATTGGAGACCATCAAACCACATATTAACATGCCTTAAAGATTGGTTTGATGCGGAATCGCGTAATGTCGAACTTAGAATGGCCAATGAATTCACTGATAATAATTTAGAGGAGGAGGAAGAAATTTTCAATGCAGTCCGTATAAATTATGAAAAATAGAGAATAATCTTTTTTTTTTGTAAATTGTATGTAAAACTGTAAATAAGTTTAGTCATAGTAAATATTTTTATGGACTACGGTCTCGCGGTTTTTACCCTTCTAACTTTTGAAGGGGTTTTCCAAATAAAAAATCTTTAGTCTCCTACTCTCTCCTTTTTTTTCCTTTGTTGTTGTTGTTATTATTATTATTATTATTATTACTACATACCAAATTAATTAATGTTATACTTATCTATGTTTAAAATAAATAAATATTTAAAATACAAAATGAATGAATATTTTAAAAACATATTAAATAAATGAATAAATATTAAGTAAATGATATTTCAAATATAATAAATTATTTTAAATGCAAAATGATATTGATACGCTTACAGCTTATTTATCATTTTAAATGCAAAATGAATATAATAAATGAATATAAATAATGATATGCAATATGATATTGCAAAATGAATATAATAATATTGCAAAATGAATATAATAATAATATTATATATTTTGAATCAAATATCACTTTATCATAATAACGTTATTATAATATTTATATTCATAATATAACTTTATTTTATTATAACAATAATTTTATTAGATAATTTTATAGTAATTTATTTTTACATTATTGTTACATAAATTAAATAAATTATAATAACTTTATAATAAATTATTGTTAAATTAAACTATTAACATTATTTATAATAAAAATAAAATTTTTAGATTAAATTATAAAAATATATTAATATATATTTTTTTATTAAAATAAATTAATATAAAATTTTAAAAATAAAAATTTTAAATTAAAAAATTGGACCGAACTAGTTTAACTTGGTTCGATTCGGTTTGAGGCGAACCGGTCCTATGAACCGGGTCGGTTCACACCTAAAGAAAAGATGAACCGGCTCTGCTCGGACCGATTCCCTACCGGTTCAAACCGGTTCTGTCATGGTGTGGGTCAGAACCGGTAAAAATTGGTCCAGAATCGGTCTGAACCAGCTCATAACCATTTCTAGTCTTGCATACTTCATTTCATCCTCAGATGTCACCCTAACATGTACTAGTCTTGCATACTTCATTTTATCCTAAGAAGTACTTGCATGTTATCCTCAAATATCTTGTATATTTGTCACGACCCGAAGACCGTGACTTTCACTTGATTCTTATACTTTTCTTAGTCTACAAATTTATGGACTAAATTTTTCTTTTTCATTTTAAGGTTTGTATTCGGTGTCAGTGTAGTTACTATACTATCTAGGTGACCTATAGTCATTTCATTTAAATATTAAACTAACAAGGAACTGGTTGTTAATTACATCCCGACTTGTTAAACAGAATATGTACTGTGCATCAATTTAAGTCTTACATGTAAACAAGTATTTTATAAGAAACATATACCTCAGAAGACTAGTACCAAGTCCATACACCGTCTCCGATGCCCACTTAGCAGCTCACACGGCAGATGTTAACTTCAATAGTCTGAAAGAGATG
Source organism: Heritiera fomes (assembly GCA_032173925.1). Classification (NCBI taxonomy): domain Eukaryota; kingdom Viridiplantae; phylum Streptophyta; class Magnoliopsida; order Malvales; family Malvaceae; genus Heritiera; species Heritiera fomes. The sequence continues at coordinate 15,846,418 of JAPDPM010000001.1, read as the reverse complement.
AAATTTAGTGGGGTGAGCAAAACCACGGCTCAGAAAGATACTAATATAAATACAATAATAGGATTATACTGTTTTAACCGCAAATGCTTAAAACTTGCAAGAATGCAATTATAGTTAATCCTTTCTCATCGATAATATCTCATTATCACTTCTCATATTCACTTTTCATTTCATAATCATACCTTTGTATTCTATCATCTCTTATCAATTCTCATATTATGGATCATGATCACGGTGGTACGAAGTCATAATTCTCTTTGTGTATTTCTATATTCATATTTCATATCTTATCATGACATCATATAGATGAAATATCGCTACCACCGAGTCATGATACTCCTCATATATTCTTCATGTTTAATTGAGATATCCTATCGAATTCACTTTACATTTAACAATCATATTCCCGTATTACATCAATTCGTATCACTTATCGTCTGGGAATTTATGATCACGATAGAGTAAGATCAGAATTCTCTTCATATCAATCTTATGTTCATATATCATATCATATCATATCATGTCATCGTATAGATGAAACATCATTAACGTCGAGTCATGACATTTCTCATGGAATTCTCATGTGCTAAGCATATTATCATGTCAGGGTTTAATATGCAATGTATGTAATTTTACTGTATAAACCGCGCTATCATTTGAAATCATATCATATTTACTTTAGAACATGCTCAACATATGAATTTTCAATTCATTTCAAATTTGCCTTTAAGGCATGATAGAAACATGTTCAATTTCAATTCATGTATTCGTTTTCAGAGCATGTCTAAAACATGTGCGGTTTTAAAACATCTTTCATATACTATAAGTCATATCAGGTCTAGAGTTCATTTCAAATCAATCTATACTCTAGACTGCATATCATTTTAAATTCGACACAAAATCGTATGTAAATCATGTAAGTGTTGAAATCATTTATCATGTACTTTTAAAACATATACTGTAAATCATATTAGGTCCAGAGTTTATATCAAATCAAACTATACTCTAGACCGCATATCATGCCATGTTCGATACAAAATCACATATAAATCATATAAGTGTCGAAATCATATCTCATGGACTTTTAAAACATGTACTATTTCAAAACATATTTCATTTCAAACTTGTTTCATGTACAGTATAAATCATGTCAAGTCTAGAGATCATATCAATAAAATCATACTCTAGACTTCATATCATATCGGTTAGAGACTAGGCTAGATCCCTATCATCTCTATCAATAAAGACTTAAATCACTGTAGTTAGCAGTGAAAATCATGTCATCGTCTCCTGGAAACCAACTAGGGCGCTATCTATGGCCATAGACCTCATCTCTCTCAGCCCCACTGATCAGGTGTGACTGAGACCTGTCCACGACTATTGTCGGACAAGCATATCTGCCTAATGAGCAAAGCTCCAATTAGGCAGTTTCCAATATGCTTTATTGAATTTCATTCTTTTAGGGTGCCTACAGTCTCATAAAACATTTAAATCTTTAACTTTCTTTTCAATTTCATATAAAGCATATGGTAAAATTCTGTATGAGATTTCATATATCAAAAAATATATATCTACCATATACTTTCATTTCAAAACAAATCAATACTTTTCAGTATTCATATAAACATTATTATAATGTTTCAAGTTGTAGAAAGGCATGCTTAAATGCGATGCTATAAAATATTTCAGTATGCAACTTCGGTAATATTTCCATCAAATACGCTGAAGCGATTTCATTTAACTTTATCACCATCAATTATTCGATTTCAAGACTTTCTTTCTGTCAAATCAGTAAATCACTATTCAAATCATTCAAGATTCATTTCATTCAGTATTCAGATTGTTCAATACTCTAATTATTTAATAACCAAATCACTTGGTATTCAAACCATTCGGTATTCAATATCCCTTTTCGATAATTATCGACTATAATAATCATTTGTACATTTTATTATTGATACCAGAACCACATCATCAGTGTGAATCCTCTTAGTATCTATGAGCATCTAAATATCATGTTTCCATATAGCCATCAGGATACTGAAATTATGAAATACTAATATCCTCATTTGATATCTATTTCAGAGTCGACATCGAGGATCATAAAACCACAAGATCAATAATCGCTTATCAAATCCATTTATGGTTTGACCTATTGGTACATATTTAGAATTTTCGACTTGCGGTTCAATTTCATTCACTATCATAAAATCATATTACAATCCTCAATTCACTTTTCATATGGCCTGTAGAATGTAATCTCATGCTAGAATTATCTATAAAACGTCCTCAATTCAATTTTTGATTGGCAATTTACCACTTAAAAGAATTTGCCAATTTCCATTATCAACAATATTTCAATCTTTTAAGTCGCCTTGCGACTATCCATTTATTGCAAAAATCTCAGTTCATACCACTAATACGGTTCATTTTTTTGAATCTATCAATTCTATAATCATCACTCGATTGATAATTCCGCACTTCTATCATTCGACCGTCTAAATCACAACTTCAATTTTTCTCTTTTAAGTTGTATCCTATAATCATCGTCACTTTTATCAGTGATCCATATAATAAATGATTTCACCTCAATCTCAACTTGATACCATTTGTGATATTAAAATTACTTGATTTATCAATTCTATAAGGTTTAAACCATATAATTCATCACATTATCGTGTTCAACGATCTATCTTCTCATTAATTTCAATATCAAACTTTTTCGGTAATACCATAAAGTCCTTTCAATGTTTATTTTCAATAGTTATTTCCAAGACTCCATTTATGTGAGAAACTTAATCTGTTTCCTCAAATATTTTTCTAAAATTTCGGCAGCATAACGGCTTAATTCTTACTAAGCCTCCTGCAAGGAAACCACAATTTATAATTACAGCCGTTGATTCTCACAATTCCTACGTCTCTACTAAGACCCCCACCATCAGTTGTGGGTCCTCTTAGCATTTTTAACATCAATTAATCATATTAAAAAAAAATCAAAATTCCCACATACAATAAAATGCTACTAAAGCTTTATAAAAGTATCTTGTTCGCCAAAGCTTAGCGCACTTTCCGATTTTCGAGCCTTGCCGAACTCCACCTTTCGTCTCATTTCCGTTTTGCTACAATTTCAATAATTGACACATTTTCATTTAGAAATAATCCAACAATTTCTAATAAATTCCATAGAAATATAGCAAAACTTTTAATTTTCCTTACTCATTTCTTCTTCTTTTTCCTTTTTCTTTTTCTTTTCTTTTCTTCTTTTTTTCTTTTCTTTTTCTTTCTCCTTCTTTCTCTTTTTCTTTTCTTTTCTTCTTTTTCCTTTCTTTTTTTTTCCTGAACCGGGTTGGGTCGGGTCGATTCGAGTCGGGTCGAGCCGGTTCAGAGCTAAGCTGGGCCGGTTCAACTTTTGCTGGCCGATTCGGTCACCAGCGGCCACCCATTCCGGCAGTTCGGCCAACCAACAGCTTGCCGAGGTTGCCACGAAGCCGGATTTGGTCTCGGTTTGGCCCTATCACCGGCGACGACGCCGGATCTGGGTCCATGGGTTTCGGCCCTTTTCCTTCCTCTCTTCTCCTTCCTCCGCCGTTTCCTTCACCGCCGGTGGCCTCCTTGTCCTTCGTGGGTCTTCACCGGTGGCGTTGGTGTTGATGGCGGTGCCCGGATTGGCCGACACCGCCGTTCCACTTCTTCTTTTCCTTTTCGGGTTTTTCCTTTCCACATTCGGTTTTCTCTTTCCTTTTTCCCCTTTTCTCTGCCGTCGGCCAGCTTCTCCTTTTTCCTCTCGTCTCGCCGGCGGCGCCCCTCTTCTTCCTCCTTCTCTCTTGGCCGGCAGGGGGCCGGCGATTTTATTTGTCTTTCTCCTCTGTCTATAACAGAGGAGAATGAAGAAGCTGGGAATCGGGATACCTGATTCCCGCTTCTAAATTTCAATTTTCTTTTTATAATTATAAAATATATTTATAATTATAATATTTATAATATTTATATATTTAAATATATCATATAATTAAATATATATAGATATGCATATATAAAATCTGTATCAATTATATATACATGTATAAATCTATACATTTTAAATTTAAAATACTATACATATAATTCATATGTATTATATTTATATATATAATATATATTTCATATATAAACCATTTATATATGTATACTTTACTTTAAATTACTATATATATATATTTCATATATATTATATATATATATACATAAATGTACAAAAATTTACGTATATATATTCAATGATATAAAATGGTATTTTAACATATGATGTATACATATATTCCATATATGAATGTATACATTTATTTAAAAATATATTTATATAACAACCTTATATAAATATATATAAAATTACATATCTTTATTTCGGATTAAATTTGGATTTCTTGATATCCAAATTTATATTTTTTTTCCAATTTCATTCTTATTTAATTTGGATTTCAATATGTCCAAATTAAATTTTTCCAGATACCTTATATTTATTTAGAAAATTCTCGGTCTTCACAATATTTCATTTTATGAGATCAATTGCTTACTTTACAAGTAAGAGGCTTAACATATACTAGTTTCTATTGCATCATCAATGGACATTCTTGACAATACATTGACTTGGAATGGTTTTAAGGACATGGCTTTGATGCATAAAGATCTTATAATTATAACCCTTCATAATTCCCTTGCAAGGCCGCTTTTTTTTTATGGGCTTCACCGATTTGGTGCCAAATAATCTCAATTATTATCAAAATAAATAGTGAAGGGAAACCTTTATGTCATTTACCATAAGCAATGTGTTGCTATGGTAATATGCCTCTCACCAAGTGAGTTGGCTTTAGGGCATACACTAACATCAATAACCAAAATTTTTGCACTCATTTCAACCTGTTATCAAGAAGACTTGAAGGCCATGTTCAATAGCCAATAGTTTTGCTGAATAAAATCTCCTCCTCATTCCATTTCTCAACATCAAACAAGTTTTAATTCTTGCTAAACACAAAGATCATAGAGCTGCAAAGTCATTTCAAGTTCTAACATGAAGAGCATCCACACCAAAAAAAAGATAAACGACTAGTTTAGATTGGCAGTGTGATTGGCTCCAATGAGATTGAAAATAATGGTGGATGTGAGATTAGCTACTGTAATGGTGAGATTGGGTACTATAAGTATGAGATTAAAATCAGTGGTGGAATATGTGTTAAGACATAATCGTAGTAGTGACATTGAGATGAAGTGTAATTAAAAGAGAAAATGACCATTAAAGACATTAGACTAAAATATGTATAAAATAAAACCTTACAATAAAATATTCTATATTTGTGAAATTAATAAACAATAAAAATATTAAAATTATTTTTATATAAAATAATTTTTTTGTTAGTGAATATAATAGTTTTATTTGAAAAATAGTAATACATTTACACATTTCAAAATAAAAATTATTAATATTCATGTACTTAATTGTTTATGTTATTATTTATTTTAATTGATTATTTAATTATCTATATATTTCATTTACTTATGCTTTGTTTGATAATAAGTTATTTATTATTTGATTTATGTATTTATTAATTAAAAAATACAAAAGAGACATAATGGTAAAAAAGCGCATCCACTGGCGGTGCATCAGGTCGGGTCCAGTGGGATTTTTAGGGTGTTACAGTTTCGAAAATCCCACTATGCTACTCTGTGGGTGTTCCAAGCACCCTAAATGATGCGATTGGGGTTGAGTCCACTGCAATCCAAGCTGACCCAAAGCCCAATTAAAAAGCTCCTGCGTACACCAAGGGCGAGATAGAAAACCAGTGACACTTTTGGAGAGAAGTACTTGAGGAAATGTTCATGCATTTTGAAAATGTTTCAATTGATAAAAAACATTTTTTGATGAAACAATATGTTTAGCATGATAAACATGATAATTTACAAAAAGGAAAAAACACGTGGTCCTTCCTCAACCGTTCAAGTTTCAACCAATTAAATCCATTTGTTTACGTGGATGTCACGTAAAATGGAATAGGTACAAACGCATTAATGGAGCACAATAAATTGTGAAGGCATCCCCTTTCAATCAAATTTTTTTGGCTTAATAGCCAAATATGTCTCTAACGTTTAGAGTAAAATGGAACTAAGGCCTTAACGTTCAATTGCATGGAAATAAGGTCATAAAGTTTTATTTTCAGTAAATAAAACCTAAACGTTAAAAAAGAATAGAATTATGATTATAACCGTTAAATTAGACAAACTTCTGTTATCTTCGCATGGCTGGCATATCACGTGGATGCTGATTGGGAAAATTTCGCCACGTGGATAAATGACATGGCTTTTTTTGCCACGTGGACCGAAACAAATAAGCCTAAAAAAACCCTTGGAAAACCAATAACAAATTCTGTCAAAAAAAATTGGGGTTTCAATTCTTTTAGGGTTTTCGAAAGAAATTGGTAATTTAGGCTTTCTTTGATTTCTTTTAGGGTTCGTAATTTGGGTTTTTAATCTTGAAGATTGTTGGTGAAACCCTCAAAAGGCTTTTTGGGTTTAAGGCACAATTCTGGGTATTAAGTTTAGGATTTTCGATTCTTGAAACAGTAAAGGTCCTAACTGAATCGCTTGGTTTTTAGTTTTTAGGAGTAGGTGTTTATCAGTTTAGGGTTTCTTTTGTTCGATTTAGGGTTATCGAACAAGAGAAAGGGTTTATTGGGTTTGATTGGGGTTTCAAAATGGAGAAAAGGGAGAGGGATTTACAATTTTTTTGGGCTAAGATTAGGGTTACGAACAAGAGAAAGTGTTTATTGGGTTTGATTAAGGTTTCAAAAGGGAGAAAAGGGAGAAAAGGGAGAGGGATTTACGATTTCTAGGTTAAGATTGGCATTACGAACAGGAAAAAGGATTTATTGGGTTTGATTGGGGTTACGAACAGGAGAAAGTGTTTATTGGGTTTGATTAGGGTTATCAAAAGGAAGAAAAAGGAGAGGGATTTTCGATTTTTTGGGTTCAGCTTGGGGTTACAAACAAGAGAAAGGGTTTATTGGGTTTGATTAGGGTAATCGAACAAGGGAAAAGGGAAGGTATTCACGATTTTCTGGTTCGATTTAAGGTTTTGAATTGAAGACATAGGCAGATTAAGTTTTCTGAAGGTTGAGATTTTTAGAATTAGGGTTTTTGAAGAAAGAGATTTAGGGTTGGTTGATTGAGGGTTGGCGAAGAAAGGGCTTTGGGTTTGTGAAGAACAAGTTCATTTAGGGGTTTCTGAAGAACACCAACAACATATCTAGGGAAAGGCTTGTTGTGGAGCTACAAAGGCTTGCTAAAGACCTGAAACAAGGTAAAGGTCGATTTATATATTGTGTAATTGGTTAATTTAATTAATTTTTTTTGTTACTTATTGTATGACTGGTCCCATTTCCTGCTAGATTCCTGAATTCCTTTTCAGATTACTGGTACTGGTCCCATATGGTGTTAAATTCATAGGATTGTTCCCACATGCATTGTCTGGTCCCAGATTCCTCCATTATTCTCACATGCATTGTTTGGTCCCTGTCTGGTCCCACTTGCATTCTTTACTTATTTGTTCAGTCTAGTATGGTCCATATTGTAGTCCACTTAGGATGCATTTTTACTTGAAAAATATTTAATTTATATAGTTTTTTGTATATTTTATTTACTGATGTTTTATTTATCTATTTGGCAGGATGTGGGAGGTTGTAACATTAAGAATCCACCATGGAGGGAATTTTGTGCATGACCCTGATCTGAAGTACATTAACTATGAGGTAGATGAGGTGGAGTATGACCCTGATCTAATTTGTTATCCACATTTAGTTAAGTTGATTAAGACTGGCCATTATGCTAATGTTGGTAGGATTTTGTTTAAGGCTCATGATGAAGGTTTGAATGGGTTAAGGTTGTTATGCGATGATACTTCAGCAATTGATTTAATTGCTGTATGTATCCAGTGGGGTAGGTGTGACATTTATGTGGATCATGGGGGTAGATGAACCTATGGTAGTTGAGAGACCTTTATTATTAGGATCTAGACCAAGTAGGGTAGAGGTAGGAGTAAGTGAGGTAGAGTCAAGTGGTGGGGCAGAGGCAAGGATTGGTGAGCCTAGCTATGGGGCTAGAGCAGGGGCAGATACTAGTGAGCCCAGAAGTTGGGCAGGGGAAGGGATAGGTGAGCCCAGCAGTGGGGTAGGGGAAAGGATTAGTGAGCCCAACAGTGGGGCAGGGATAGCAGTTGATGAGGATGGTGGAGGTGAAGTTGATGGTGATAGTGACATGTTTTATGATGCAACATTTTTGTCAGATGATGATGATGAGGTCAGAGAGGCAAAGGAGAATATTAGGCAGTGGTGTGTTAAGGAGAATCAGAGGAAAGAAAATGAGAATGAAGCAGGGCCAAGTGCTGAGCAGGAAATTGAGGAGGCAGTACCTACTACTGAAAAAAGTAAGGGTAGAAAGACTACAAGGAGGCCACTTCCACCTTCTACAGTTGAAAGTGATCATAGTAGTGGTGGATCTTCAAATGAGTGTCTTGATTCTTCTGAGCCTCCTAGTTATGAGTCTGAGAATGATGAAGATGCTGAGGAGGTTGAAACAGTGAGAAGGGAGAGTAATTTTCCTTCATATGATCCGAGATCTCTTATCCCAAATCTTGAGTTAGGTCTGTTGTTTGAAGATGGGATTCAATTTAAGGAGGCTATGGTGGATTATGCTGTGCATACCAAGAGGGATGTTTGGTTTGCTAAAAATGGTCCTAGGAGAGTGAGGGTGTTGTGTGCTAGTACGTGCCCTTTTCAATGTATTGCTTGTTATGATGATGAGTTGAAATGCTTCCAAGTGAAGACTTTGTGCAATGTGCACAAATGTAATTGTAAGTACAAGTTACAATTACTTAGTGCAAAATGGTTGGGTAGAAAGTTTGAAGAGAAGATTCGGAAAGCACCGTACTTGAAGCAAAGTGACTTGCGGGCTTATATTGAGTCAGAGCTAAAGGTCTTTGCCTCTCTTGACAAAGTTAGAAGAGCAAAGCTGATGATATTGGTTGGCATGCAAGATGCCTTCATCATGGAGTTCTCTAAATTAAGGGACTATGCTGATGAGTGCCTCAACCAAAATCCTGGTAGCACCATTGTGATCAAGACAAAGAGGATAGCTCCTACTACTTCACCATATTTTGAAAGGATTTATTTTTGTTTTGCTGCTCTTATGGAAGGATTCAAAGCTGGGTGTAGAAAAATTATAGGCTTAGATGGTTGTTTCTTGAAGGGCTCAATTAAGGGTGAAATTTTAAGTGTTGTTGCTAGGGATGCAAATAATCAAATGTATCCCGTTGCTTGGGCTGTTGTAGAAAGTGAGAATACTAATTCATGGAGGTGGTTTCTAGATATTCTCAAAACTGATCTTGATATAACCAACAGTGAAGCTTGGACTATTATTAGTGACCAACAGAAGGTATAATTCTTTTCTTTATTTTTATTGGATTTAGGGTTTGTTAAGTATAATTTATTTATAATAATTTTTATATTGTTGTTTTGTAGGGACTAATCAATGTTATTGAGGAATTGTTCCCTTATGCTGAGCATAGAAGGTGTGCTAGACATATACATGCAAATTAGAGTAAGAATCATCGGGGCAAGGTAATGAAGAAACTCTTTTGGATGTGTGCTAATGCAACGACCGAAAGGTAGTTTGAAGATATGTTAGGATTGTTGCTCCAGAAAGACAACCTTGGATCAGCAAAGGAGGACTTTTGAAATATCCCCCACGCCATTGGTGTAAGGCTTTCTTCAAAACAGATTTCAAGTGTGATGTCTGCCACAATAATTTATGTGAGACATTCAATGGCACCTTAGTCAAAGCTAGACATTAGCCTATTATCACCATGCTTGAAGAGATTAGAGTGGCTATGATGACTAGGATAGCTGAGAAAAAAAGGAATGTAGGAAAATGGGTGGGGAATCATGGTCCACTAGTGATGGAAAAATTGAACTAGAATTTGAGTGAAGCAACTCAGTGGCGCGTTGTTTTCAATGGCAGTGATGGCTATGAGGTTAAATATGGTAAAAAGCAGTTCAAAGTCAACCTTGCCAAGAGAACATGTGCTTGTCGATTATGGGATCTAACTGGAATCCCATGCTACCATGCAATCTGTGCCATTTTTTATGACGGTGGTCAGCTAGAAGAGTACATCCATGAGTGCTATTCAAAGGAGACATACTTACGGATTTATGAGCACACTTTACAGCCTATTAATGGGGAAAATGAATGGCCAAAAAGTGGGTTGGAAGCAATGCTGCCTCCTTTGATAAGAAGAATGTCTGGTAGGCCCAAAAGAAATAGAGTTAGAGAGCATGATGAGCCTAGGAATAAATATAAGTTGCCTAGGAAGGGAGAAAAGCAACATTGTGCACTTTGTAAACAACCCGGACACAACAAAGTTAGCTGCCCTGAAAAAAGCAACTATGTGGGTTCATCTAGCTCTGTAAGTTACTGTTATTGTTGTCTTGTAATTTTCACATTTTTCATTTGCCTAATTTAAATTGTTTTATAAATTTTTGCTTAATGTTTTGTTTCTTGTTACTTGTTCTTAGGTTCCACAAGAGACAGTTGATTCAAGTGAATCAACAAAGGGGAGAGGAAGAGGTCGAGGAAGGGGAAAAGGCCGAGGAAGTGAAATTAGTACTCCTAGTGCAAAAACTGCTACTGTTGGAAGAGGGAGAGGAAGGGGAAAGGGAAGCAATTTTGGAAGAGGAACAAACACTACTGCTGGTTCAAGGGAAGATTCTGCAAATCTTGGTTCAGGAGAGGTAAGAATGAAATCTGTCATATATTTGATGTGTTCTAATGTGTTTTGATATGTTCTGATATGTCCTGATGTGTTTTGAGCTGTTCTAATGTATTTTGATACTACAAAACATGTGAATAATGAATTAAGAGTTCTAGGCATTTCTGTTGATAGTTGTTCTTAGTAGGTTAGTTTTTTACTAGAGCAAATAGAGAATCATGTTGTAAATTATCAAATAGTTCTTGTTAGTAGGTTAATTCTTGACTTTCCTTGACCACTTAATTTGTTTTCTACATTAAGTCTCAATGTCTCAGTTGGAGTCATGTAGATGTTAAACAAACCGTCCAAGATGCTAATGGTTCATTTAAACTAAATACCACTGTTGCAATATTTAAAGTGCTTGCTGTCTATACAAGTTTAGGCCAATACGTGCTTAAGTTAAGTTTTTTATGCTAGTTCATGCACTTGTTGTGTTGGGCTATTAGCTGAGAAATCAAAGGCATTCATAGCTCATATAGGTGCAAAGATAGAAATTTATAGCTATTGGGTTGGCTTTTGTTTCTATTTTGGTGAATTTGATAAGATTGGAAGGTGTTTACTGTGGGATTTATTTCAAATCCAAGCCTTTTAAGCCCTCATCTCCTTGGGACTTTCTTATCTGTGTTCTTAAAATTTTTTTCCTGTTTTTTGTTAATGAAGATTACACAAGAACAAAATGTTGCTCAAACACAACAGTAAAGAGACAAAGCCAAAAGGAAGGGAAAAAATGATTTGATATATTAGCATGTGAGTATGTTAGTTTAACATTTTGAATTTTATATGTCCTTGCCTTCTTGTAAATGTGCTAAATATTTGTACCTTTTTTTCCTTATAGAGCATACTATGAAGGGAGTCAAAATTGGGATCCATTTTGTTGAAGATATGATATGACTGCCCCTTGATGCTTTTTTTGTAAAAGTTGTTACTGCCACCATGAGCTTAAATTTTTTGTTGAATTTGTTCTTTGGCAATGGTGGATTTCTAATTATCTTTTGATTTGTCTTGTATTGAATTTGTAACTGTTATAAACTAAAGTTTTAAGCTTCATTCTCGATTATTTCTAGTTTATTTATGCTTGTGATGTATGAAATGGATTAATTCTAGTTTATGTCTTGCTAATGTATTTTAATTTTGTTGCAATGAAATTGGTTCTTTCTTCCAGATTTTTTTTATCTTTCTATCCAGATTGTTTAAATGTCTCCTAATTTTGTTGTTGTGTATTGGATGGATTATTTCCATTTTTAGTTATATTGTTGTTGTAGTTCTCTTTCAGTTTTCTTTCTCTTTTTAGTTATATTTTTTCCTCTCAACCAATTTTTTTATACTAATTTCGGTGCTATTTAATAGGAAAAACAAAACTCAGCATAAAATTGTAATAAAATGCAATAAAATATGTAATAAAATGTAATACTGGAAAAGAATGTAATTTTGTAAAAAAATTAATTTTTTAAAAAATTAAAATTCATTTCCATGTCAGCAGTCCACATGGCAAAAAAAGCCATGTCATCTATCCACGTGGCAAATTATTCCAATCAGCATCCATATCATATGCCAGTTGTGTAAAGATAACAGAAGTTTGTCTGATTTAACGGTTTAAACCATAATTCTATTCTTTTTTTAACGTTTAGGTTTTATTTGCTGAAAAGAAAACTTGATGGCCTTTTTTCCATGCAATTGAACGTTGAGACCTTAATTCTATTTTACCTTAAACGTTGGGGACATATTTGGCTATTAAGCCAATTTTTTTAGCTGTTCATGCACTGCCCCACAAGTTTTCTATTTTTTTAGCAATAGTTCCATGTTAATTTAGTAACAATCTTACTCTTTTATTGGAAAATACATGCAAGTACTACCTAGCCACAGTCTTATGTTTTGCATGTGTAACATATAGTAACGATTTTGTTCAAAATTTTGATTGTTGGACGATTTAAAAAAAATTAAAAAAGAGTCGTTATTAATTTTTTTACTAAGTGTGATTTGAGACTTAAAATATTTATTTTTTAATAAAATTTTGAAATAAGTTATGTTTAATACAAAATTTTTGGTTTGTAAAAACAAATTTTGAATTTCGGAGTATGATTATGTGTGACTTTTAATAGATATTTACCGATAGAATTATTTTGTCAGTAATTATTGATGAAAATCAGATGAGTTACCTACGGAGGTATATTTTATCTATTATCAGGAAAACATCAAAATTAAATTAACTTACAGACGAAGTGTAATCAAATTACCTATGAAATTTACCGACAAAAATTTATTCTGTTAGTAAACTGTCGATTCAAATGACGGGGAGGTAAGAAAAATAGGCATTAAATTTATCGATGAAATTTTGGTTCGTAAAGTAGGCGAAAGATTAAAACAATAGCCGCATAAGGACACTGATGAATTTGTTTGTGTTAGATTTCCATCCTAAAACCAACTGATAATAGATAGAGGAGTCCAACTTGAATATAAGACCATAGAAAATTCAATATTTAACAGATGTGAAATAAAACCACTTTAATAGCCCCTATTACGTGCAGGCGAAGATAGAGATAAAACCTATTATGTAACAATTTTTAGAAGGGGTAAGAGAAAGAAATTAATAGAATAGAACTTGGTCTCTGATACCATATTATATTTTCATTCTAAAATCAATTAGCAATAGATGAAGGAGTTCAACTTAAATATAAGATTATAGAAAATTTAGTACTTAACAGATGTGGGACGAAACCACTTTAATAGTTCGTTCGTATTTAGTAGATGATTTGTGTATCAACGGAAAATGTGATTAACTGTAACGCACGTTTCATTAAACTTATCAACAAAATAATTTTGTTGGTAAATATTCGCTTCAAAGCAGGCAAAACCTTTCACGTCCCCCATTTTACATTTCCTCTTTCTCTCGTCTCTCTCTCCTCTCTCTACTTCCCTTCCTTGCCATCCGACTACTCTTGATGCTCATTCATTGCCGGTTGCAACTCTTCCCTGTTCCTTTCCTCTTCAATAACCTCCATTTAAATTATATATATCAATTTGAGTTTAATTTAGTTGGTATTTAGTGATTTTGTTGATAGATTGTGGTTAATTATTGAAGAAGTGTAGTTAATTGTTGATAGATTTGGTTGTGTATTAGTTGCTATATGGTTTAATTTTAAATTGATGATATTTAGTTATATGGATATAGGGTTTAGCATCATTCGCGGTTTAAGAGATTTATTATTTTAGGATTTTGATAGTTGTATTAATTAATTTAGAGTTTAGTAATATAATTTGGATAAAATTTTATTGTTAAATTATTTAGTTTTGATATTTGGTGGTGTTGTTGAATTTGAGTATGAGTTTAAAGTTGTCTAATGAAATGTGCATGTGTATAATTTTTGTAATTTTTAGATTAAAATATTATATTAAGAGATTGAGTTTGAAGTTGTCCAATGAAATGTGCATGTGTATTATTTTTGTAATTTTTAGATTATATTATTATATTAAAAGATTGACTTTGAGTTTGAATTTAAGTTTGAAGCAGTTCAATGAAATGTGTATGTTGATTTGAGTTTGAAATTATTCATGTAATTTTTAGATGAAATTATTATATTAAGAGATTGACTTTGACTTTGATTTTGAAGTTGTTCAATTAAATGTGTATTGTATATGAGTTTGAAATTATTTATTTAACTTTTAGATTAATTTAATATATTAAGATATTGAGTTTTAATTTGAGTATGAGTGTATGAGTAAGAGTTTAAAGTTGTCCAATGAAAAATGTATTTATATTTGAGTTTGAAATTATTTGTGTAATTTTTATATTAAAGTTGTTATATTAAAAGATTGAGTTTGAGTTTGAAATTATTTATATAATATATATGTTGAAATTATTCTATTAAGAGATTGACTCTGAGTTTGACTTTTAGTTTGAAATTATTTTTGTAATATATATGTTGAAATTATTATATTAAGATATTGAGTTTGAATATGAGTTTGAAGTTGTTTAGGAATTGTTCTTTGGTGTTTCATAAACAAATTATTATATACACTAACATTAAAAAAAATTTTATGGTAGGAAAAATGTCATTAGGTTGATTTTGATACTACCTTGGTATTACTTGTTTGAGAAAATATTTGCAAGAACTAGTTTAGAGACCTCTTGAGATATGAGAAGGCCGTTGCTATGAAAGAACATGGGGTGGACAACATTATCCACTATAGAGAGATGGAGCAGTAGTGGATCTTTTGTAAAATTTGGGACGCTATCATTGACAATGTATGGGGACCGATGTCTAGCAGAAGAGATCGAGGTTTGCAAAGGCTAATCATAGAATCAAGAAAGAAGGTTCGATTATGAAGCACACATGCAGTAGAGTTTCATTCCTTGCGCATCGAAAGAGAATGGTATGATATTCTTATTCTTAATTTTGTGCACGTTAATTACAAGGTTTAATATTATTATTTATAAGTTAATATCTCATATATATTAACTGTTATTGTTCATGTGTGTTGGTAAATAAGTTGGAACGACTGGTCTTTTATTTTGAGATGTTCAAATGCACCTAAAAACGCGGTAAAAGATAGGGTGATTTCGTGGACAACAAGTTCAAAGTTTTTAACATTCATAGTTAATTAAGAGCATAAGTTAAATATAAATATATTATTATAATGTGTATTTTCTATTTGTATGATAATTGTTTCCAACTTTCTTTGTAGGAGGTATATACTTTTGCATTGTTTTAGAAGCATGGTGAAGACTCCGCTGCTCAACCCAACATCGATCCTAAGGAATTGACCGAAGCAGTCGGATGGCCTATAGCTATGCTCATTCATGTTTACGGGTTTGAGTCTAGAAAACCTCTTAAGGATATACCCAAAGTTTTCTCATACATTATTCAAACCAATTATCCATTCGTTTAACTACCAGTAAGAATTTCCTAGATTTATTAGCTTAAATAAATATCTAATTAAATTAAACTAATCAAATTAATAATAAATCAAATTGATAACTAATCAAATTAATAATTGATCAAAATGTTGCATACAATTAACCCTATACACTTTACTACATCTGATCAACATTTAACAATATCACTAAACCAAATACCATCAGGACATAAAATTAGTTTAACTTAGTACATGAAGAACAACAAAACAACAATTAAGTTTGAGTTTTGATGAATAGTAAGATTAGTTCTGGTGAGATTAAAAATTACAAAAAACCATTAGTGATAACTGTTTTTTAATAAAATAATAAAAAAATATTTAACATCAAAGATAAAGAGGTAATTTACCCTTATAAATTTTTTCGTCTTTAATGAGAAAACCTACCGAACTATGTACGAGTGAGCCAAACAAATCCTAAATATAGAAACGAAATCTAAAAGGAAAAATAGTTGACTTATGCTAGGTTAAACTAGGATTGAGTAAGCGATTTAATCGGTCAATTTCGGTCCAAAAAAAACCAAAAACTGAAAAAACCAATTCCCTTGAGCATTAAACTGAAACCAAACAAAATTCTACCTACAAACCGAACCAAACCAATTCGAATTGATTCGATTGGTTCAATTTTTTTAATGTTAAAACTAAATTTGAAACTAAGATAAATAAATATATAAAAATATATAGTATAAACTTGTTTTGTTAATATCTCCTACAAGATTCACAACATGTTATCCAAATAAATACATAAAACTTCACAAAACAAAGATAAATAACCAATATTGTTCATAAATTTACTAACTTAAAAACATAAAATTAAAGAAAATAAGCAAATAAATAACCAACACATTACACAATAAATCCAAATAGTCCAAATACAAAACCAAATACATAAAGTTTCATAATTATAACATTATCCAAAATTGTCCAAATTACATAATCAAATAAAGACAGAAAGGTCTACATTAATTGTTCATAATGGTCCTAATTAGCACAACTATAATGGTCGCAATTAACACAACTAACTTAAAGAAAATAACCAACATTAATAAATCCAAATAGTCCAAACCAAATAAAAAAGACAAAGTTTTATAACAAAACAAAGCCAAATAGTCCATATTCTTCATAGACCTCTCATACCCCAATCCCATAACTTTGGTGCATATTCTCCATTAGTCATTTTCCTAAGGCCCTAACACATTAAAGAGAGCAACATTATTAGTTACAATTTACAAAAGAATAAATAAATATTATATGTTCCAAAATGCAAATATTTATAACAATAAAATTACCTCAAATGATCCATCCATGCACCTTTCCTTGCATTAATCTAATACGGGATCTAATGCAATTTTTGACAAATATAAAATTATATAAACAAATATAATAAAAGTAAGCTCCATATAAAGAACTAAAAGAAATAAAAAAAATAATACTAAGGAAAATGAAATATTACCTATATCAATTTTGTCAAGCTTTACCAAGTCATTCTCACAAGAGTGATTGAAAAGAGATATCCTCGTAGCCAATCTCGAGCACAAATAAGGGCTTGCACAATCTTAGAAGTTAAAGAACTCCTATATGCATCAAGCACAGGACCATCGATACGAAAAGCAGATTTAGAAGCAACTGTGGATATGGGAATAGCAAAAACATAACGAGCAAGATGAGAAAGGATAGGAAACCTATGATTATTGAGTTTCCACCAAGACAAAACATCAAAGTCGTCATCATCATCATCTTCAGGATCCTCACTCAAATGTTTAGCCAATTATGACTTATGCTCTTCTTTGCAATGTTCAATCCTAAACCTCTTATACTCTGACTTAACACTTAGCTTCTTTTTTGGCATACCAATTTCATTGATGGCTTGTGTAATTTCGCTCACTTGACTACTTTCACCAATGACATCAGACTAAGGTCGTAACATCATTTTATACTCATTGAACAATTCAACTATTTCTTTTTCTACTTTTTTAATCATCAATGAAGCTTCTTCAGTAGAATACATTTTCATAAAAAAATAATCCACAAAAGAAACCTTTTTGAAGGATTAAGAACAAAAGCAACATAGATCAACATATTCATTTTCTCTATATTTCCCCAATATTTATCATATTTATCTTTCATTCTCCTTTCCATTGCATTCAACTCAACATTAGAACTTAATTGCCAATCGTTCGAAGTAGAATAAACATCACAAATATTATCAAGAAAGGTGTTAGAGGTGACACAAAAAGAACTTGAAACTTTAACAGTGAGATTATAAAATTGTTGCAAGAAAAGAAAAAACATCCTAACATTTACCCAATCATGTTGTTCAAGAACACCATCTCTCGACAAAAGCTCACTTCTATAACTAGAATCAACATCATCATATGCATCAAAGGCCCTTTCAAACTTTTGGGCTGCATGTAACATCAAGTAAGTGGAATTCCATCTAGTGCTAACATCTAAACACAATAAACTATTACTTTGAATATGTTCATTGGCAACACACTCTTTGAATTTAGTTAACCTAGTAGGTGATTGTCTTACATATCTTACTGCCCCTCTAACATGAGCAATTGATTCATTCATTTCCTTTACCCTATGTTTGGATTGGGGGTGAGGAAGGGAAAGGAGAGGAAAGCTAAGTAAAACAAAGAAACATTGTAAACCTTTCCCTTGTTTGGGAAAATTTTTTAGCTAGGGAAAAGAAAGAGAGGGGGAGTGAGCACCCCTTGCTTTCCCTTGACTTACTCAGTTTTTTTAAAACCCCAATTTGGGATAAACGGGAAGGAAAGGAAACTTGAAAAAAATTTTAACATGTAGAATGTCAAATTTAACCTTATAATATTATAAAATTTAAAACAAAAGAGGTTATAATTGAAAAAAAAGCATTATAATTAATCATTTCCTTTCCTTTCCATTGTTTAACCAAACAAGGGTTGCTAGGATTACTTTCCTTTCCTTTCCTTTCCTTTATTAATTTTAACTATCCAAACAAGGGGTACATGTACCATTTTCTTTCCTCTAGTTTACGTTCCTTTCCTTTCCATTCCTTTCCTTTACTAATGTTCATCCAAACATAGTGTTAATCCAGCATTGACAATGAGATTAACAATATGTGCCATGCATCTCAAATGAGGATATTTTAACCTAAAAAACTAATTCCTGAATTGTTAAATTTTTTCCTGAAGTATGAAATTGGAACATCATTTGAACTAGCATTATCAACTATAACTGTGAAACCTTATCAATCCCCCAATCACACAGACATTTATCAATCGCCTTACCAATAGCTTCACCTTAGTGAATATAAATATGACAAAAATTTAAAATCGTTTTGTTTAATTTCCAATTGTTGTCTACAAAGTGAGCTGTGAGATAATTAATTCTTTGTAATGAGGTCCATGTGTCAGTGGTAAGAGATATTCTTGTACAAGATGATTTCAAAAATTGCTTTAGCTCAACCTTTTTATCAACATAAATTGGAAAGCAATTCGTAGCAACAGTCCATCATGATGGCATGTGAAATTTAGGACATGCAAGTGACATGCAATGCTTAAATCATCTCCCTTCCACAAACTTAAAACGCAATTCATCTAAAATGATCATCTCAACTACACCTTTCCTCATGACATCTTGGTTAAATTCCTATGTGCCCACTCCTCCTGTTGAGAACACTATTATTGTTTGAGTATCATTATCAGTATTAATAGTACGAGAAAACTTATTGCAAGAACTCATATGACCCCTTAATGTAGTGGTTCCATTTCTTTCGGTATCAACATAATAATATATACCACAATAATTACATCTAGCCTTATGTTCGCCTTCCTCATTTACAAATTTAGTGAAGTGTTCCCATACCTCAGACCGTGACCTATTTGTTCTCTTCCTCTTCACTTTAGATTTAGAAGTTGAAGCTGCACTTCTTGTTGTTTCATCGTGTGAAAAGGGTTGAGAGGGTTGACGATTTGGTTGAGTAGTATCTGGGATAGAACCTAAATTCTCAGGCAACATCAGCATCCATTTCATTAGACATTTTCAAAAGAAAAAAGCAGAGAAACAAAAACCACATTATTATATAATGAATAGATTTCAATTCATTATGTAGATCTTACTTGCTAATTTATTCAAAGATAAAAATAAAAATAAAAATAAAAGTATGTTTATAATCAGGTTTATATGTAACAAACTGGTTGAAACCAAAGGAAAAGGGATATTCTTAAATATAAAAATAAAAATAATTCAATGCTAATAGAACAAAGGCAAATTCAATGCTAACTTGGAAGGTAATTCAAAATTGTTGGAGTAAATCTTCAATTTTAATTAAATTTCAGCAAAAAAAAAAGAAATCAAACACGACAAACAGATTAAATCCAAGCATGCAGATAGCAAATCTTAATTCTTAAATTATAAAAAATAAAAAATATATATTACATAAAAATATCAAAACATGTTTATAAATTATAATCGATCTATGGAATAATGGAAGCAAATAGTGCTTATACATGTGAAGTGTGGATAATGGCCAGATCTGTTGTTGAGCCATTGAGAGTATGAGACCGAGTTTCAATCCAATGGGAATTGCTAGTGAGAGTGTGGGACACAAGCTGGGAAGTGGGAAGGCTATAGCCGGAAGGGAGGCCGGAGGCCGCAAGGGGCAGCTACACATAGCAATCGATCGGTGTAGTGACTGGTAAGGGTCGGTCGGTCTCTGTCGACTCTTGGTTAGAAGAGCAAAGCAGTGATCACATAGTGAAGAGTGAGTGAGAGTGACTGTGTGTGAGGCTAGCAATGAGAGCCTGAGAGGAAGCTGGTGAATCAATGGGCATCGAACGGCGGCAAAGGGGTCTTTTCTTTTGAGTTTGATTGGGGCTGAGGGTTTTTTTTTATTGGGAGTGACTGATTGGAAGGGAAGGATGGGTGAGGGATTTTTAATATATATTATCTAATATTATTTATATTTATAATTTATTTTTCAATTAAAATCGATTTTTTGATAGGCTCGGTTTAACATTTATATAAACCAATCACCAACCGACTTAATCAATAAAACCGAACATTAAAACCGATTAATCTGAAACTCATATAAACCGAACTGAACATGCCGAAAACCAAATGGTTCGACTAGTTTTCTCGGTTACAAAAATTTTTGCTCACTCCTAGGTTAAACGCAGGTTCTTGCTATGTGGAATCCACTAAAACCTTAGACAATGCCATTTGGAATGGGGATAATATAATTCTATTTTCAAATAATAAAACAATATTCTTCTTTAGCTTCAAATTTTGTAGCTACTCCCAATATCTATAGGACAAATGTTCTCTTTTTCGGTAGTTTGAAACTCCAAATCACCTATTTTCTACAATTCCTTAATTATTAATTACTAAAAGCGAAGACCATTTCTTCAAATAGCTAATTGCCCCAATTCCCTAATTAATTACTAAAAGTCAAGATCACTACTATTTCTGTACAAAAACCAAAAAGAAGCTTTTCAACTGAAAAGCAGCACTTCTAAAGTTTAGAATTGAAAATCCCAAACACCTTGAACCTTCTTTTATTATTATTATTAATTTTTTTCAGTAGTACATTTTCATTAAAAATTACAATTACAATCACAATCAGCATATTACATTTCATGAACAGATAACTATAAAAATCACATTACTCAAACTAGGTAAACTAGTTCATAACTATAATAAACTAAACAAATTAATAAATAACTAGACTAATTCAAGATCACACTTGGTGAGATTCGAACTTGCGACTTCAAAATTTCACGGCCTCTTTCTTACCACTAAACTAAAGCCTCATTGGCTCTTGTATTATTGTTATTATTATTTGATTGCTCGTCGATCTCCCTTGCGGTTGATGATGGCCAATTTATGCATACATAAGCTTAGTGTTTAGATTGAATCAAACTTTTATTTTCTTAATTTTTCTTTTTATTTTTTCTCTTGACCTCTTTTTTTTTTATATTTGTTAGTCTTATTTATCCTGTTAATTTAATTGATCTTAATTTATCTAAAATTATCCTAAATTATTAATTTTAGTTTCCTAATCTAAAAATGTCAACTAATCTATTTATTATAAATTAATTTTGATTAATTTAATCATAATCCATCCAGTTAATATAATCACTCTTGATTAATCTAATTTACCAAATTAATTTAAACAAATCTTGAATAATCTACCTAATCTTAGTAAAATAACATAGTTATTTCTAATAATCAAATTATTCTAATTAATTCTAAACAATGAAATTAACTTAATTAATTCTAACATGAGCTGTGTTTGAATTCATTATAACCCTAAACAAAATAGGATGTCTACAATATAGATTAACAAATAGTTTTCATAAAATTAATATTGAAAAAAATGCTATAGTTATCAAAGGAATATTGACAGAAATTGTTCTGCATGCTTTTAAATATACCTTTGGATTACCATAAATTACCAATGAATTTTATCGTCGAATTTTGTAGATAAATTATCTTTTATTTTTTTATCTAGAAAAATTGTTGGCAATGAAAAATATGGTTACCAATGAACTATTGACCAAATTTCCGTAGTTTATCGATGGAATAATCCACCACCAACAGAAATGATTTATTAACAAGGTGAATACCCACAACCTTATCGACGAAATTTCCGTCGTATTTCAATTGGTAAGAGTTTTACCAACGGAAAATAAAGCATTATCTAAGAAAATTTTTGTTAGTAATAACTTGTTTTTTGGTAATGAATTAACACTTTCCATAACGCCAATTTAAAAAACGATACCATTTTATTTTGTGCCATCCTTAAGCTTCAATAAAATGGTGGGTCCTTATTTTTAGAAACTTTAGTGAAGCTTATAGTGTCCTTAGATTGAATAGGTGATTAATCACACTTAAAAAAGAATGATTGGTGATGACTTCTAATTTTGTGTCTAGCGATTAGATTTCGAAAAACTAGACTTTATGACAGATCCAATTTTTATTTAACTCGAAATGATCTAACTCAAAATAAACTAATCCAAATTTGATTCGATTCACTTATTTACCACCTCTATTTACCATTCTCCTCCACCTGTAATACGCTTCTTCTAATTAAAGTATAGTGTTTAGAGATTGTTAACTTTAAATTGCCATATGTATTTTGAAATAACAAAAACTTAAGTAAACCTTAATGTTTCTTTCATATTGTGAATTTGCTTTATGACACATGATTTTCTCAAACCATTTAAAGTGATAATATCAACCATTAAGACCATGATTTAATGATACATTCTTATTTGTCTTAATACTTTATAAAACGTTTTTGAATATTTTAGAAAATTACTTAATGAATTTTTGGACCATGTTTTCAGTAAAGAAAGTCAAGGAAAACTCCCATAAAAATGCCAAAATGTTTTGGGTTGAATTAGGATCAAAGGCTATACCATTTCTAACCCAAAAGTGCAGGAAAAATGCTTTCTGGAAGAAAAGGATCGATCCCCTAAGGGAAGGGATCGATCCCTTCATGGAAAAAACTCTTGGCAGCGTGGAATGAAGCAAAGGATCGATCCCTTAGGTAAAAGGATCGATCCCTTTATGTCAGAAAGCCTCTAATGGCTAGTTTCTGTGAGATACAATGACTAGTTTCTGTTTTGGCTCCAACCAACGTCCACAAACCATCCAAAGGACTATAAATAGAGGCTTAGAAGCTGAAGGAACTAAGAGGAAGAGCTCAGCACATTCAATCTTCATTTTCCTCATATTCAAAGCCTCAACAACTTCTCAAGTGCTATACATTCTTCATTTTCTATCAATCTCCTATTCCTTGTATAGAATAGCATAGCACAAATCATTGTATAGGATTTTCCTTGTGCTTGAATATTGTAATCACTTGCCTATCTAGAGGCCTTTCTTTGGTTACACCCATTGTAAACACAAACACACCTTGTAAATGGGAGGTTTCTCTTTAGCCTTAGAAAAAGAGGGAAGTTTCTCTTTAGCCTTAGAAAAAGAAGAAGGTTTCTCTTGAGCCTAGAAAAAGAGAGAGGTTTCTCTTGAGCCTTGAAAAAGAGGGATTGTAACACAAATTCAAGTGAGTGGATTTGGGGAAAATCCTTGAGAGCGTCTCAAGGTAGAGGACGTAGGCAAGGTTACCGAACCTCTATAAATCGCTTGTGTACATTTCTCTTTCCCTTCTCTCTTTACTTACTTGCAATTATATTTCTGTTTATTGTATTGAATTTGGATTGCATGCTTGCATAGCCTAGAGAACTTAGAAAACATTAATATAGGCTAGTGAATTTAGAGGAATCGAAAAATGACTTTAAGGTTAGCTAAAAATCGATTCACCCCCTCTCGGTATAGCCTATAGAGCCAACAGAGATGTATAAGTTTAAAATTCTTTTATTTAAAAATAAAAACTTTAAAATACTCCTATTCGAAAATATTATTGCAATATTGAAAAATACTTCTATAAAAATTGGATATATTTAGGAGTAAAGATATTGTTTGATACTTCTTTTGTGTAAATTTTTAATTTTACAAGGTTAATAAGGAAACACATATTTTTTAAGTATATCAAAAAGATATAATAATTAATTAAAAATAAAAAACATGGGACAAATTCTGTTGTGAACATTTCTTGACATATAAAAAAATTATTATCACATATATTTTTAATTTTACAAGTGAAGTTAAAATAATAACATATATTCTATTTTATTTATTATTTATTTTTTTAATATATTTTTTTAAAAATATGTGTTATCTTTTAAACTTTGTTTAAAATGTTAAAAAACTTATAGCCATTCCTGTTCTCTCTCTTCAAGAGAGTGGAACCATCTAGAGTCATTTGTACTCTTTCTCTCTTCTTGTCATCTAGGGAGTGATTTTGTCTGATTATTTGTCTTCTGTCTTCTTGCTTGTGTCTCATTTAAGGCTCTCTTGTCTCTTGGATACGGATAAGTCCTTCTTTAGTCTTTCATCTCCTTGTTTAGTGTCTCATTTAGGGTCTGACTACTGTTTCTCTGAGATTCACTCTGAGTTTTTTAAAGTTTGAGTAGCATTAATGGAGTCGAGTCTTGGAGAAAAGGAATTTAATAGAGAGACAATAGAGGATATCATAACAAATTTGGATGTTCTGGCGCTCTTAACGGACGATGAAGTCAACATTAAGATAAAAAACCACTCGTTGGTAGGTAAGATTATGTCAGACAAAGTTATAAAGTTGGGTCCTTTGAAAGCGATTTTGGCAAAGGCATGGATGCTAAGGAGTTCCCTGGAAATCCATGAGCTTGAGAAGAATGTTTTCTTGTTCGTGTTCGAGGAAGCAAAAGACAAAATCAAGATCCTTAAACAAGGGCCATGGTTTGTTATGGACAGCTATGTGATTCTGAAAGAATGGCCATTAGATGCCACACTAGAGGAAATTGATTTTAGTACCACGGAGTTCTAGGTTCAAGCACATAAGCTACCGCTGGCTTTTCTGACTAAATCAAATGCTGAAAAAATTACCTCCATAATTAAGGGGTTGGTGGAGCTTGACTTTGAGTTAGAAGATACAGTTAAATAGGAAGGAGTGTTACGTATGAAGGTGGTTATTCAGGTCGAAGATCCATTGAAAACAGGATTTAACCTATAGCGGAGAGGACGACCCTCAATAGGATTCCTTTTAAGTATGAAAGATTACCAGACTTTTGTTACCATTATGGAAGGTTAGGTCATCTTGCGAAAGAATGCTATTATGTGCACAATGGGAAGAAGAAAGTCTTGTATGGACATTGGCTTCGGGTGACCCAAGGGAGTAAAAAAGGAAGTAGCAGGGAGGTGAACAAGAAGACAACCGAAAAGGGAGTAGGTACGAAAGAGGGAGAAGATGAAGGCGGTGTTTTACCATATAAGGAGGGGCACGTGGGAATTAGTCAACAATTAATAGCCTCAGCCAGCCCTGGTAGAGTTTTAAATGTTGATAGGACAGAACGTAAGACTATAACGTTGGGAGTAGAGTCAACAGATGGACAAGTGGCTAGTACAGTCATCGGGTAGAGGAAATTTCCAAAGTCTGAGGATGGAAGTAACTCAGCTAATCAGTCAATTGAGTGCGAAATGGAAGTTACTTATTGTAATGCTGAGCTGGATGCCACAAGTAGTGGGTTAGTGGCTGAAGCAGAGAGGCCCAATAAGAAGGTAGTGCATCGCTCGTCAGAAAGGAATATGAGTGAGGAGAATCTTGACCCAACAAAGAAACAAAGGCTAGAGCTCAAAGCCCAAATTGACAGATGGGTCTACAAAACTGAGCCGGGGATGTGGAAAATTATTCAGGCTGGAATGGTCTAAGATGAGCCTCTCCTAAATAAGGTGTATGATAATGGCGATGCTAAGGTTCTGTCCTTGGCCTTCAAAAGATGGGAGATTGAATTAAAAGGAAAGGCGGGGGGAAACAGAAGGCTGGTGCAGAAAAAAAAAAGCAGTGAAAGCAAAAGTTCATATGGAAAGAAGGATTATGAAGGAATGCTTAGAGATTGAAGGACTAGGCTCAAATTCTTCTAAGTGGAATACCAACGAGATTCCAAACATCGAACTAATGGAATTTCAATCAGAGACTGAGGAAGATAGAGCAGAAAAGGTGGTGGTGGCTGGCCTGGAACAGCCACACGAGGGATAATGAGTTTATTAGCTTGGAACTGCCAGGGAATTGGACAACCCCAGGCAGTTCGGGCTCTTAGAGAGCTCATTCACAAACACCGTCCATCTGTGGTTTTTCTTATGGAGAAGAAACAACGGAGTTCGTGTTTGGATAGGTTAAGGAATAAATTGGGTTTTGAAGGTAGCTTTTATGTTGATCCGAAAGGTAAGTCTGGGGGGCTAGCGTTGTGGTGGTCTACAGAAGTTGAGATGGAAGTTGTAGATGCTACACGTTTTTTTGTGAATGCCTGTGTACAGTTTGTGTCCGACAAGGTCTGGTATGCTTCTTTTGTTTATGGCTGTCCTTATAAAAAGGGTAGAAGAGAAGTGTGGGAACAGTTGAAAAGTCTAAGAAGTAGTTTTGGGGATTATTGGTGCTGTTTGGGTGACTTCAACTCAGTTGGATCTCAAAATGACAAGAAAGGAGGTCGTCCTATCGATAGAAACCAAGCCGCATGGTTCAACTCCTTTATTCAAGATTGTGGTTTGGTAGAGATGAATTTGAAAGGGGCGAACTTCTCTTAGACAAATCGTAGGTAGGGAGTAAGCAATATCTAAGAAAAACTTGATAAAGTTTTTTATACAGTGGAGTGGGAAGAACTATTTCCATATGCCTAAGGTCTCTATAAGGTTAATATGGCTTCTGATCATAATCTTGTTGTTATCTTTCTAGAAAAAAGATATAAAGGTAGAAGGGAATTTAAATTTGAATCTAAATGGCTCCTTGAAAATAAGTGTCATGGTATCATTAAAGATGAATGGAAATAAACTGCACTAGCTCCCGCATGTTCTATTTTCAACAAAAACTATTAGAGGTTAAGGAGAAATTCAAGCTTGGAATAGGTCAAGAACTGTCAACTCTAAAAGGGAGATCAATCGCTGCATTATACGAATGAGAGGAAGCAGCAGGAGGATGGTCTTAAAAAGGCTATTGATAAAAAAATGGCAAGTGGAGGAAAGATACTGGCACCAAAGGTCACGAGTCAATTGGCTCAGGTATGGGGATTGTAACACTAGGTTCTTCCATGCTTCTACCATACAAAGGAGACGTTATAAAGCAATTACTCGCATATAAAATGAAGAGGGAGACTAGCTTGAAGATCCATCTGTTATTTTTGCCCATATTATTGGTTTTTTCAAGGATCTCTTTATAGCAAAGCCATTATCAAATGTTAAGGATTTATTGGATTCTGTTGAGGGAGTCATCACGTCTTTAATGAACGAAGACCTTTGTAAAGATATCAGCAATGAGGAAGTTAAGAAAGCTTTGTTCGAGCTTGGGCCATTGAAAGCCCCTGGGCCGGATGGTTTCCCTGGCTTGTTTTACCATCAATGTTGGGAAGAGATTAAAACAGATGTATGTGCCATGGTTAATAGCTTCTTTCAAAGTGGGAATTTGTTGAGAGATTTGAACAAGACAAACATTGTCTTGGTGCCAAAACAAAAAGCTCTCGAGTGTATCTCCCATTATAAACTGATCATCTTGTGCAATTTCAGCTACAAGATCATCTCTAAAATTCTTGCTAATAGAATGAAAGGGTTGCTGCCTTCTATCATTTTGCCATGTCAGTCGGCCTTTGTTCCAGGTCAACAGATCCAAGATAATATTCTGATAGCTCATGAAGCTTTTCACGCGATTAGGAACAGAAGAATCAGCAACAAGAGGGTTATGGCAATTAAATTGGACCTTTCAAAGGCCTATGATAGAGTGGATTGGCATTTTTTGGAGGAACTTCTTCTCAGAATGGGGTTTTGTACTTTTTGGGTTAGAAGAATCATAGAGTGCATTTCTACTCCACAGTTCTATATTCTCATTCATGGAATCAGACAAGAGGCTCTCTTCCCTGCTAGAGGGCTGAGACAGGGAGACCCTCGTCCCCTTATCTTTTTATTTTGGTTGCAAATGTACTTTCAAGTATGGTTAGTAAGGTATTGTTGAATGGGTCTCTTCAAGGGTTTCAAATAAAAAGATGGTGTCTGACATTGAGTCATCTCCTTTTTGCGGATGATTGTCTGTTTTTTGCTTATGCTAATCTTAACAATTGTGAGGCGATCTTGGATATTTTACAAAAATTCAGAAATGGTACTAGCCAAACTGTTAATTTTGCTAAGTCATCTATTTATTTCTCACCTAATACTCCTAGAAAGGTTAAAGCTAATATCAGGGGAAGACTTGGTGTCTGTGCTATGTCAATTGATGCCCGTTATCTGGGTCTCCTTTCGATTTAGGGGAGGGGAAAAAGGCAAGCTCTTTGTTTTATTCGAGATAAAATATAATCTAAGATTCAAGCGTGGAAAGGGAAGTTGCTTTCCTATGCTGGCAAGGAAATTCTCCTTAAAAGTGTTGCATATGCCGTTCCAACATTTGTGATGCATTGTTTTAAACTCCCTGTTTCTTTTTGTCATGTGCTTGATACGATGGCAAGGATCGAGCAAAGAAGAGGGAGGTATCAACTGGATGCAGTGGCAGAAAATTGCTCGGCATAAAGACTCGGGAGGACTAGGCATTAGAGATTTTGTGATTTTTAATAAAGCTTTGCTTGCCAAACAAGTGTGGAGGATGACTTCTAATCCGGATGCATTTTGGGTTAAGATCATTAAAGGTACTAGAATGTACCCGGTGTGTTGCTACCGGACCAAGATTAATAAAATCAAAAAACCATATCTTTCAATGCAATCATGCTAAAAATATCAGATATCACCGTTCGATTTTTTTTTAATATTTATTCCAAGGCAAGAATTTTTCTTGCCATGAACGAAAAGATTTAATAATTAAAACTATATCGATTGTGCAGAAAATGGAGTAAAAAAATTAACCAAAAAAAATTATAAATGTATCCATTGAAGGAAAAATGTGTTTGAAAACCAACACAACTTGAATGAGCAAAAGAAAATCACAAAACATAGGAACTAAATGAGATAGGAATATACACATGTTAGAAACATGGATAATTTGTTCAAAGGTAACAAAAAGTGACAAAATTTAAAATCACATACGTCGAGTGCAAGTAACAACTAATGTTTATAAGAGCTAACTTACTATTAAACTACATCAAAAAGTTGCAAAATATAAAATCACATACATCCAATATAGGTAACGTATAATGTTTATGAGAGTTGACTTATGATTAAACTATCATCTCTGTGTATATATTAAGAAAAAAAAGAATATCATGAATGATAACTTAAATATACTATTTTTACAAAATTCACAATAGCATAAATGCTAATACAAATCAAATTAGTTTACTCCCTAAAGCTAAAGATAATGTGCTAAGAAACAAATAAAAATTCTGCCACCTGTAAAATTCCTACTTACCACTTAGAAAAGAATACATTAGAAAATTGAGTTATCTTTGCCATACCAAAAATTTTTTGATCATTAGGAATAGATTACATTAGGTACCTATATAAGCTTAAAGCATCAACAAACATGCAAACATCATCTAAACCGATAATCTAAAAAAAATAACCTCTAACACAGGTAAAATCCATTAGATTCTCTCTACCAAAACTTAATAAGCAGCCAAACTACCACCATGTCATAAAATTCTCCATTTTGTACACCCTTGCTTAAGCCAAGACATTCAACGTTCCTTTGTTTCTCTAAAAATTTTACGAAACTTTACCTCACCAATTGCATAGCGCACACATAATATCAGCAAAAAAATAGTTCAATTTCAAAGGTCTCATATCAGCAAAAATAAAATCGAGCTATCAATTTTTCTTCTTCTTCATTCTTCCGACACTTTTTTCCTTCTAAAAATTAAAATATAAACAACTTGAACACCACGAAACAATAAATTCATTCCATTTATATTCACCTCTTCAATTCTTAAAGACAAGAAGAATATCAATAACTAATACTCAACTGCACATTTTTCATTAGTTGCAAGCAAACCCTACTTAAATTAAGGCATAAGAAACCTCCCTCTACAACCAAAATCCTCTATTTTTCAACATAAGACTCAAATTCCATAGAACTATGCATTAACTGACTTCTCAAAAGCATTTCCAGTGAATATGGTAAGATAATTTACCTTAGATAGCCCTTGCTAGCTCTGGATGCATCTGGCTTCTCAATATCATTTCTAGCCGCTTCATGCTGTTAATGCATTGGTAATCATAAATATAATAAAACACAACAATAAAAAATGATAAGATCTATGACATGCTCTCATAAATTATTGATTCAAGTCGAGCATTTGATGTGCCTATGAAATTCCATTAATAAAGCAATTAAATGAGTTGTTGTCTTATCATCACTCTCTATCAAAGATTTTATGTCCTCTGCAAAGTTATATCCTATTCTAGTTGCATTTTCATATCTCACATCAAAATAATTAAATTTAATCAAAATTTTTTGAAACTAAGAATCAAATAGAGAACTGAATTATGACTTACTATCCAGAAAAATACCATGATAACTATGCAACTTGAGGGCACCTTCTAATTGTAGTTCATTTCAAGGGTTGCATGATGTTGAAGCGTGTTTAAAAAGAAGGCAAACATCAGTTCTAGTCTAAATTGATCATGATCATGAAGCCAACATATACATACATATATATATATATATATATATATATATATATATATATAGACAAATACACATACCCTTTGGTGGGCCATATAAAATAAGAATCGCAATGATCTTATTTTTGACATGTCAAATAAAGGGCTCTCTTATCATGTTCATGGCTCAACTTCCTATCCTAAATCTTGGTCATCTTAGAATCTAATGATTTCAAGTTAAAGATAGTATAAATCTTTTAGCAGTATAAAAAAGACCGATGAAAATTTTGAAGTTATCAAATGTTGAAGCAAAAGAGAATTTCAAATATTCTTACACTACTGACAGTTTGTTCCTTAGAAAGGCAATCTTCCGGTCAACATAAGATGCACTGCTATATCAAGAACCTCTAGAAATAGAAAAATATTGCACCGTTTGTCATTCTATCAATGTTTGATCTTTTGCATCCTAAATGAAAATATACCAAAAAGCGAATCTAAGTCATTTACATCAGTCCAAACTCCAGGATTCTATAAAAGTATATAGAAGTTCAAACTTGAGCAATATGGTTAGAGCACAAAGTGAAATTGTTAACATATATTAATCAAAAGAAGCATAGCAAAAAGACTCACATGAAAGATATGCGGGCAAAACATTTTAGTAATCTTCAGGCATAAATGATATTTACTTGCACTCCTCCTTCGAAAGCAACTTCAAATATGACTCTAGCATAATAGTTAAGAGCTCTAGCAAGACAAATCAAAAACACTTTATCAAAGTAAAATTTCATTTCCACTTCCTTTATATCCAACTTAAAAGTTTGACTTTGAATTCAGCTTGAAATCACTTCTTTCCAACCATGTCGTTTCTATTCATTTAACAGCTAAATTACCAAAAGCAACAAAAATTAAAAATAAAAAAAACCTCACCAGAGCCATGTCTTGATTGAAAACAGGGAGCGCTCTGATTTCATATCTAGAAACAAAAAATGGAAACAAAATTGATAGCCTAAGTGTCAGTTAACATGACTAAATGAGCCAAAATAATACAGATTAAATGGTTAATTAAAAAGAGCTTACTCATTGTGTGAATTCTATTTTGTAATTGAGACTTCTGAAATGGGCAGAAAAGTTGTCCAAGGAAAGTTTGGTGTAAGCCCAAGAGTTTATGATTATGACAATTAAGAAAACAAAGAAAAAAGGAATCAATGAGAAGAAGCTGAAATCATCAGCATTCAAGCTATCCTTTTGTGCATATACATACATATATATATATATTAATTTATGAGAAAAATTTATAACACATTATGTAAAAAACAACATTTCATTGTAAATATCATAAAATGAAAAGGAAAATGAACCCAATACTAAAGATTTCCTAAAATATAGCCTTGAATCCATTAATTTAATACCTCAGCAAATTAATTAATTGAAGAAGAAGAAAGTAAGACATTAAAAAGATACCCATTGAGAGATGGTGATTCTCATTGGCACATGCACTAAGAAGGAGAACTAAGTCAAAAATTAAACAGAAAATGTGCAAGTTGATAAGATAAAAAGAAAGAAAAAATCTAAAAAGAGGAATGGTCTAATTAAGTTTAAACTATAAATTCTATAGGCTAGGAACAGACCATTAGAACAAAGAATCTCTTTTGAGTTGCTCTTTTTTTTAAAAAAACACCCTTCCTCTCCTCCTTAGTAGATTCCTCTACAAATTTTGACACTCAACCCCCTTTTGGAATCTCCTAAATCCAACACACCTTCGTTTGTTTTATTGAATTTTGTTGTGGCTTGGATCTGTTGTTTTCTTTTGCAGGTGGGTCTCGGGCTTGGGATGTAGTTTTGGGTTTGTGTGTGCGTGTGTTTGGTTGCTATTTTGGGTGATTTCGGGTCTAGGGGGTTATGGGTTTGGTGTTTTGTTTTTGTTTTTGTTTTTCTTCTTTTCTTCTTTTTTTTTAGGTTGCAATGTCAGATGGGGTGGTGGCTGTTTGGCTTAGTGGTTTTTGTGGTTTCGGTTTAACGGAACTGAGTTGGGGGTTCTTAGGTTTGGGCGGGGTTCGATTGGTGGTGATGGTTTTTGGGTTGTACGGTGGTTTCGGGCTATGGCTATAGTTTTCTGTTTTCGATGGTGGCTTGGTGTTTCGGTGATGGTGAATGGTGGCTGTTTTGTGATTGTGGTTGGTGCATCGGTGATGATTGAGTGGTGAATGGGAGGCTTCTGTGTTGGGTGGAAGGCAGTTGCTGGTGCGGTAAGGATGATGGTGGCTTTCGGTGAAGATGGTGGCTTTAGCTGGGTTTTTGGTGAGTGTGGGGGTGTTTGGTGGTCTCGGTTTCGGGTAGAGAGGAATGGCGGTTAGGGCTTTCTAGTTTGCGGTGGTGGGGGGAGCTGGGTTCCTTTGGGTTGTCTCCTTTCGGTCCGAGGCTTCAGGGAAGCCTTTATAGAGGGATTGGTATATGGGGTTTGGGAATGGTGGCTGGCAGGGGATGTGGCAGGCGATGGGATGGCTTGGCAGGATAGCTGGCTGATGGACAACCTCGGGAGAGGAGTTGGCAGTAATTGATGGGCTGCAGACGGTAGATTGGACAATCAAAACAAAAAAAAAATAATAATAAAGTAATAATAATAATAATAATATAAATAATAATAATAATAATAATAATAATAAAAGAAAGAAAAAATAATGCTAATAATAATAAAACAAATAATAAAAATAAAAACAAATACAAATATATAATAATAATAATAATAATAATAATAATAATAATAATAATAATAACAAAAATGGGACAAAATTAGGTGTCAACAGCTGCCCCTCTTTGCTCATTGCTGAGGATCAGGAATAGAGCAAAGACAATAGACAACAGACAACAATTTTGTCCAACTCAAGACCTAATCCTTTTTCGTCTTTTTTTTAATGCGCTCCTCTTGCAGCAAAGGCGATGAAACTTTAATTAATTTTTTTCTTTCTTTTTGAAATGTGCTCCTCTTGCAGCAGAGGCAATGAAAGTTTAAATTTCTTGCCGGAAATGTGCTCCTTTTGCAGCAGAGGCCATAAAACTTTAGATTTTTTTTATTTATTTTTAAAATGTGCTCCTCTTGCAGCAGAGACCATGAAATTTAAATTCTTTCTTTAAATGTGCTCCCCTTGCAGCAAAGACAATGAAACTTTAAATTCTTCTTTTTTTTTTTTAGAAAGCTCCTCTTGCAGCAGAGGCAATCAAACTTTAAGATTATTTTTTTGAAAAAACTCCTCTTGTAGTAGAGGCAATGAAACTTTAAAATCCTTCCTGAAATGTGCTCCTCTTGCAACAGAGGCAATGAAACTTTAAATTTTTCTGAAACATGCTCCTCTTGCAGCAAAGGCAATGAAACTTTAAATTTTTTCTGAAATGTACTCCTCTTGCAGCAGAGGCAATGAAACTTTAAATTCCTTTCTAAAACATGCTCCTCTTACAGCAGAGGCGATGAAACTTTAAACAAAATTCTTTTCCTGAAATGTGCTCCTCTTGTAGCAGAGGCGATGAAACTTTAAATTAAATTTTTTTCTGAAATGTGCTCCTCTTACAACAGAGGCCATGAAACTTTAAATTCCTTCCTGGAATGTGCTCCTCTTGCAGCAAAGGCAATGAAACTTTAAATTAAAAGATTTCACATTCAAAGATCTAGGAATTCACATCTAGAAAATTTTGTTCTGGGAATTCACATCCGAATGTTGATTTCGAGAATTCACATCCGAATATTCATGTTAGAGATTCACATCGGAAATTTCACAAATTCTCACATGAAATTTTGAATTGGAGATTCACATCCAAAAATTTGATTCGGAGATTTACATCCGAAAAGTTTGATTTGGAGATTCACATCCGGAATTTTAATTCAGAGATTCACATCCAGAATTTTGGAACTTTGATTTGGAGATTCACATCCAAAGATTTTAACTTTGATTTGGAGATTCACATTCAAAATTTTAACTTGGAGATTCACATCCAAAGATTTGAAAATTTTGACTTGGAGATTCACATCCAAAGATTTGATTTGGAGATTCACATCCGAAATCTTAATTTGGAGATTCACATCCGAAAATTGAAATTTTGATTTGGAGATTCACATCCAAATATTTGATTCGGAGATTCACATCCGAAATTTCAACTTTGATTTGGAGATTCACATCTAAAGATTTGATTCGGAGATTCACATCCGAAATTTTAACTTTGATTTGGAGATTCACATCCAAAGATTTGATTCGGAGATTCACATCCGAAATTTTAACTTAGAGATTCACATCCAGAATTTTAATTTGGAGATTCACATCCAAAGATTTGAAATTTTGATTTGGTTTAGAGATTCACATCCAAAGATTTGATTCGGAGATTCACATCCGAAGATTCGATTTGGAGATTCACATCCAAAATCTTAACTCGGAGATTCACATCCGAAAATTGAAATTTTGATTTGGAGATTCACATCCGAAATTTCATATAAGAATTCAGAGATTCACACCTGAAATTTTGATTTGGAGATTCACATCCAAAAATTTAGCTTAGAGATTGACATTTGAAATTTTGTTCGAAAATTTTCATCACATAATGTGCCGATTTTGTTGGGCTTAATACCACACAACAGTGCTAACTACATCAGGCTTAAACCTCATCTAGGTGCCAGCTACGTTGGGCTTAAATTTTCATCTTGGGTGCCAACTTTACTGGGCTTAACAATTTCATCTCATAATGTGCCGATTTCGCTGGGCTTAATACCACACAATGGTGCCAACTACATCGAGCTTAACCTCATCTAGGTGCCAGCTACATTGGGCTTAAATTTTCATCTTGAGTGCCAACTTTACTGGGCTTAACAATTTCAATATCAAGATTGTAATTTTTTTTTTGAAGATTCTTGATTCTGCAGTTTTCTTTATCAATTCTTTACTATCTCATCTCAAGTTTTTTTTTTTTCAAATTCTCAAAATTTTGAAACTTTTCATTTTATCTCTCATATTCCCAAAATTCTATTAAACTCATCTCATTTTCTCTTTTTTGTTTGACTTTTGTTCTTCTTACCTTTTCTTTCCTTTATGTTCATTCTTTTTCTTCTTTTTTTGAACAAATTTTCCTTTCTTTTTTAATCAATTTTTTTCAATCCAAAATCTCCTATATTCACCTTTTTTCAATGTTTGGTTGATGCAATGATCACTAATGCAAATTCAATATCAACAATACGAATGCAAATTTCTTTATCAATGAATAACCAACTATTATGATGCAAATACAGACGACTTCTATCGTGATGCAAATGCAAATGAATTCTATCAAGATGCAAATGCAAATGTTTCATGCGAATGTGCATTGTAAAGATGCAAATGCAATTATCCAAAATTTTCTTTCGATTTTCTCTTCTTGTTGACCAAAACCTTTTCATTTCCACTTTCTCATCTATATTACTTTAAAGTATTTGTCTCATCACTTGAAGTCATTTTTGTACCTGTGCAACAAGGGTTGCCCCATGACAGTGATCACATTACTTTTTGAAACACCATAAGAATTTATTTTACAAACAAATTTTTCCGAACAAAAATTTCCCCCAAAATGGCACAAAAAATTCTTTCCCTAACAATAATTATCAAACCCTTTTTGTTTTCTTTTGAAAGCACCGTCAAAACTTCCTCAATCATAATTGCCCCAAAATAGCATAAAAAATCCCTACCTCACAATAATTGTTGAATTCTCTCATTTTTGCTTGAAACACCATCAAAATTTTGATTAGCAATCGAAAAAATTTTCAAACCAAATTGCCTCAAGCATCCTTCCCACTTTCATATTCAAAAGATAAATGGTTTTCATTTTTGAAAAAATATCTATCTAGCCCAAAACTTTTTAATTGTACAAGATTGCCCCACGTAACTATGACCAAAGAAACTTAAACACAAATGTAACAAAGAATTATCATTTCAACGAAACACGTGATATTTGAGTCTCTTGAAAGTCGGTGACCATTATTAAGATTTGTATGGAGGGAATGAAAAATTTTCCTCATTAGATGGATTGGATGGTTTCACTGATCAATATCTAGTTCATCAAGAAAAAGCTCACAACTCAGTGAAGAAGGGAATGAATGTTCTTTCATTTGGGCTCCAAATGAAACACAAGTTTTTCAAAAAAAATGATGAATTCCTTGCAAATCATGGTTTTGCAAAAAAGTTTATCTTGAAATGCAGACAAAATTTGACACTCTTTTAATTTTCAATTTATGTATTTTGATAGTAGTCAAGACTAGCCAAAATGGGCTCAAGCTTTTGCTGAGTTATTTGGGAATGAAGAGAAGGTTCAAAATTTTATATCAATCCCTTTAATGGATCATCAAAATGGACATTCTTGGTTCTCTTAAGAGTTATGGATGGTTATGGGTCTCATTGAAATTATTTCATAAAATCACTTTTTGTTAGACTTTGACAATACCATGAATGACCTCAAAAGGTTTTCGCTTTTGCTCTAGACTACCCTTTTTGGGGTTTTCACCTTAAAGCCCCATTCTTTTTTTTTTTTTGCTTTTTTTGTTATTGTTCCATCATGCACTTAAGAATTTAAAATTTATCCAAAATTGACTGTGAAGATTCTTGAAGGATAATCTTGTTTAAGAATGAGCTAAGTGCCTCATCGGTTATGATGATTCATCAAGGAAAAATCTCTTCAGTTTAAGCATCCACGTTTGATCGAAATGGACTTTTCAAGATACGTAATGTAAGCTAGGTTTCGAAGTTCAGAAAGAATGGATAATAAAGCCCAAAAACGTGTTTAAGGGTGATCAACCAAGGATCATTTAGTATAATGTGAAGACTTATTCAAGTCACTTGACCTCTTATTTCTTATTTTGCCACTCCTTCATTTCATTTTTTCTTTTTTTCTTTTTCTTTCTTGCAATTTTTTTTCTTCATTTTTTTCCTTTTTTTTTGGTTTATGGAGTGAAATCAAAATCTTGTAAAGCTAATTCACCTCACATTTGCCCCTTAACATGATAAACCATTTTGACTTAGAATTAGGGTTGGTCATTCGTACTCTTGGAGAAGTTTCTTTGTGCCCCCAAATGTGGAGGGTGATCATTGGTTAAGGTTTATTTAGAAAGAATTTATAAGGCTCAAAAAGGGTAGCAATAGGTAAATTTCATATTAGTGAAAAGGATGATGAAAGATGACCATTTATCATTTCAAACATAGTCACTTAAATTGACGAAAATTTCCATGAGTCAAAAAGGTCAAACATTATGTCTTTCCTTTTTTTTTGGATTTTCTAGATATTTTGGTATCTTCTTCTTCTTTTTCTTCTCTCTCTCTTTCTCTCTTTTTTTTTTATATTGTTTGGAATCATTCAAATATCCTGAGTGCATAATGTCACAATTGATTTTTTTGCTTTTTTTTTCATTTTTTTCTCTTCTTTTTTTTTGTTTTTTTTACAACTCATGCGGTAACAAAACATTGCTACAAAATGCCCACAAGCTAGTGAAAATTGTTGAAATTGGCATATTTAACTTTGGGTTGCTCATTGTTTTTTTACCGAGAAAGGAAAAAGATATTGCATTATTTGGGCAAGTTAAGGGTATGGTACTTTGTCCTCCTCAATTTTGGTTTCAGTCACATGAACGAATCAAAGATTCAGAAATGGCCTAAGGAATCTCATGGTTTGTGGTTTTTCAAACAGATTCGGGTAATTCTGACAAGTATGACGCTCCTGTGACCATTAATAGAAAGGAGTGGTTTCTAGCATAGTTTTGACACATATCAAATTACCAAAATTCAAATTTTAAAAGAGTATCATGCTTGATTTTTCAAGGAATCCAAAAATGAAGTTTATCAAATTGATCATTTCATTGTTCATTGCCTACGTAAAGATCATTACACTTTGATGGCATATTGTGACCTGGTATTTTGCACTTATCCTCCTCAAATGCATGAAGGCTTTATAAGAGATTTAAGGCATGAAAACAATTGGACAAGGTAGTTGATGGGATGAATTTTTCTAATAATGATCACCAATTTTTCAAAACTCTCTTCAATCTTTCTTTATTTTGTCATTTTGTTCAACTTCTTTGATCATTTGGTTTAGTCATGTGAGGCTTTATTTGAATCATTATATATATATATATATATATATATATATTAAAAAATGTGATTTCTTTACAAAAAGAATCAATCAATGCCATTTTTATATATCAAATACAATGACAAATCAAAATAAAAAATATACATGAAAAATTTTATGTTATATTTTCAAAAAATCTATTTATAACAATTAATGGCATAGCAAAGTAAAAGACACAAAAATTTTTGTTGAAAGTTCCCTCCTGTTTGACAACTTTACATATCAACTTGGAAAATCAAATCTGAAACATGTAGAAATGACAAGTTAAAAAAATCAAAGAATCATTTTATGCCCCACAAAATGTTCCAAAAAGTTTCCTTTTTCATAAAAATCAGAAAGAATTTCTTCCACCCTGAAATGTGATGTGAAACGCATGAGATATGATACAATGGGATGGAATACAGCAAATGTTTGCATGAAATGTAGTATGTGCCCATTGCAAATATGATGAAGATTTGACCTCTTTTTTTTTTTACTTAACTTGCATGATGATGAAATAAACATGACATGTTAATGAACGTATGGACACACCATGTATGCGATGATGACGAATGAACCAGATGACATGAAGTAAAAATGATGTGAAATGCAAAAATGTTTGAGAAACTGGATTTCTGTATAAACAATGCCTAAACAATAACAAATTCTTTTATGAATGTACATGCCTAGAGAAAAAAAGACAAATATAACTCATAACTAAATCTAAAAATTCTTCTTATTTTTTTTATTAAAACATTTTTTACCAGACATTTTTTCTTAATTTTCCTTATACCTAACCATTTGCACATAACCATTTTCACATTTCCTACGAGACTTTTATTGTACCCAAAAATTTATTTCTCTTGCATTCTTTTTCAATATCAAATTATTCTTGAAATTATACACCAAACAAATTCAAAGAAAACTTTTGTTGATTTTTTTTTGTTTACCTTTATTCAAAAAAAAATTTCTTGCAATGAGAAGATTAAAAACAATTTTTGTTTTTATTTTCAAACCATTTTTTAAATTATTTTTTCACAAGCATTTTTGCATTTTCATTAAACTTCCTACACAACCAAAAATATTTTACATGTCAAACTATTCTTTGAAAATTCTATAAAAAAAATTATTCATCTTTTCTCTTCAATATTTATTTTGACTTTAAAAAGAAAGAAGAAAAAAAAATTTCATTCATTCTCTTATTTTATTCTAACTCTTCTTCCAAGAGATATTAATTCATTTCCTACTCAAAATCCCTTTCACTTTTCTTTTTTATGCCTTTATCTTAAGAAAATTTTCCAAGAATAATAAAGAATAAAAAATTTTAATTAAAAAACTTAATTGAATTTCTTCTTATTATTTTTTGTGAAAGAGACAAAAATCTTATTTTTCTCAACCATTTTTTAACAAATTATTTCCTTTTTTTATTATAAAAAGAAAAGTTTATGCATTTTTATCATTTCATATTTTTCTTTTAAAGAAAAGAAAGTGAAAGACATTAAACCCTCTTTTTTTTTTTTTAAGAAAGTGAAAGACATTAACCCCCCCCCCCCCCCCTTTTTTTTTTTTTTTACTTTTGTAAATATAAAAACATCTTGTAACCAAATATACATAAACCTATTTTCTTCCTCTTGTTTTGGAGAATGTATTTTTATTAGTTCTTATTTCTATGAACCTATATTTACAAAAAAAAAAATTTCCCTCCTTAAAAATATGAAGAATTATTTGCATTTTTAAAAGAAAGTCACATATTTATTCTATTGTTTTTATCACACATCTTTATTTTTTCAAAAATAAGTGGTTTTTTTTATAAGATCTTTTATAAGATTATATTTTTTTATTTTTATTTTACAAAAATTCTTTTTTAGAAAAAATCAAATACTTAAATTATATACAATTCAAATCAAAATCGATTGTACCTTTATTATTGACATGAGAAAATGGGTCGAATAATGTTCCCTCGTGTCCTAATTTTGGGATAATTTCTACAAAAATTGGACATAGCTCTAGCTAAGGCTGGCTTCTTAGGTTTTTCTATATGTTGAGCTTGATTTTTAAAATCTAAAGGTTCCCAAATTATACCTCACTGTCGTCCACATTGGACTAGTAAGATTTAATTTGAATGGGAGTATTTCATTTGCCATTACGGAGGTGATTACCTCACGAGAGCAAAGGAACTCTACTCCCTCCTAAGAAGGACGGAACTCGGGTATAGAGCTCATGTCATGAAAATGCAAGTGTAAGTGTGCATAAGAGGAAACACATCAAATGTTCATTACACTATAACCGTTATTCTACATGCTTCACAATTTATTAGCAATAATATATACAAAAATAAAGAATGACATGAATAAGACATCAATGCAAATCAAATTATTAGAAGTTGAAGAAATTTAAATATCAATTAAGACTATTAGATTAAAACTTAAGATAACACATGATTAGTTAATGGCCAGACTCTCAAAAACAATTTCCAGTGGAGTCGCCAAGCTGTCGTAACGGTTTCGCGCTCAACGATTTTGAAAACATTTAAAAACAAAAAGAGTCGCCACCAATCTTTTTTGTCTAGGTGTGATCGATCACCTAAAATATTTATCTTTTTAACAAAATCTCAAAATTAATTAAGTTTTATTAAAAAGACAATTTTTGGTCTACGAAAATAAAATTGGGTCCGGGAGTATGGTTACGCGTGGGAAAGGATTAGCACCCCCACGTCGCCCGTTAAAAAACGGTACCATAGTAATTGTCGTAACGATTTTCGTCCAGGGACTCGATCGCTAGACGATTTTAAAAAAAACACAAAGAAGAGGAGTCGCCACCAATCTTTTTTGGCTAGGTGTGATTGGCCACCTAAAATTGTTTATTTTTTCAATAAAATCTTAAAATTAATTAAGGTTTATCAAAAAAATAATTTTTGGTCTGCAAAAACAAAGTTTGGGTTCGGGAGTTCGGTTACGCGTGGGGAAGGATTAGCACCCCCACAGCGCCCGTTAAAAAACGGTACCACTTAATCATATATTATCTTTTAATCTTAATAAAAATGGTCTTAATTAAATATTTAAAAGAACTTCATTTATTTCGAAATCATTTTTGTTGTTTGTTTTATTTTGAAGTATTTAAGTTTTATTTTTTATTTGAAATAAGTGAAAATCTTTTGTATTGAAAATTATTCCGAAGTACTCCAATACTTTTGGTAGCATTTCAGATAATTTCCTCACCTAGAGATTTCTTAAGAATCGCTACTTGCGATTTCTATAGAATCCCATCCTTGGGAGATTCACACTTATTTTGAAATTTCATGGATGAAAATGATGCAATAAAAATATAGATAATGCATATGAGAAATATATTATTTTATTTTTATTATCTTTTATATTTATATTATTACTTTTGAAATTTATTGATTTTATAAAATTTTATTTTTATTGAAAAATTATGCTAAATGTTTATGCTAAATATTCCAATACGCTGGTAACATTTAGCATATTTCTCTCACCTAGAGATCAGTTAGGAATCACTACTTGTGAATTCCGTATCATCGGAAAATCTTTAAAACTTATACTTTTTATTTAATTTTTAATTGTTTTATTATTATTTATTTCTGAAGGTTAATGGTAACAATTTTATATTCTTATTTATTTGTTTAAAAATTTATTTATTTATTATTTGTTTATTAATATTAATTTATTTTATCGAACTAAAATTACTTGAATACCCCAATACGCTGGTAATATTCAAATATTTTATTTCGACCTTAAGGATTATCAAAGAATCACTACTTGTGATTTTTAAGAAATCCCATCATAGGATATTCTTTTATATTTTATTTATTTATTTATAATTCATATTTATATTTATTTATTTGTTCATTTTAAATTTTATATTTGATTAATTTATTTTTATTTTTTATATTAATTTATTTAAAGAATTTTGAAATCGAGATGAAACCAATTAAATGTTCCAATACGCTGGTAACATTTAAGGATTTTATCTCGATCCTAAGGATTATCAAAGAATCGCTACTTGCGATTTCTAAGAAATCCCATCATCGGATAATTTTTTATTTAAACATGAATTTTATGATTATTATTTAATTCGTAAAATAAATCTTTATTTTTGCAACTTAATTTTTTTTTATAAATTAATTTTATGAGTTTCAAAATGATAAATCTTATGAGGTAATATTTTCTTTTAAACATGCCAAACAACCACTTTCTAAAACTTTATGTGCGCAAACTACAAATTGGCAAAGGAAGATATGCACGTGTACAGTACCAGCACAATTAACAAGCTCATAATTAATTAATAAATTAATTAAATATGTAATCAAATGCTATAACAAATACAAACCTCCTGCCAGCCAATAATGTTGCAGCCTTTCTATTTCTTCCTTTCTTTCTATTCTTTTCATTCCCGATTGCTAAGCCACTCTCTTGGTTCCCGCTGCAGTGTTAACCGAGATGATCATCTGCTGTCTCGAGCCGTCCGGTCTCCTCGTCCTACAGCACCAGGTCACAAACTTCAGTTTGCCAGTCCCCGCGTTAGAGCCGTTTCGCTGCTCGGGCTTCTTCGTTGGTGCTGTGTAGCTCGGTTCGGCAGCAGCTCTCGGGTTCTTTCTATGTTGTAGCCAAGGATAAGAAGATGGCAGGAAGCAACAGCATGGATAGCAGTTGGAGGAGGATGGAGGTTCGGCAACTGAGCAGTGTAGGAGAAGTGCGATTTGGCCTATGAAGATTGATTTCACGCGGAGGCAATGATCGTGGAAGGTGCAATTCTGGACAGTGACGTGGTTCAGCTTTGGCAGAGTAGGGTGGCTGTGAAGCGGTAGCTGACTCCAGTGATAACGGCAGCAGAGTCAGGTAGCAGACTCGGCTGGTGATGAAAGATGATGATGGCGATCAGCAGTGATAGTCACGATAATGCAGGCTATTTGGCAGCAACGATGGCAGCAAGAAACCCTGTGTGCAGTGACCGTTGAAGCTTGCTCCGACGAAGATGTCAGTGAGCAGAGCAGCGATGATGGAGATAGCAAAAAAAACGGTGGTGCAATTGGTGCAGGAACTGCCGTAGAAGGTGGTAGCGAACCGGTGCAGGCAGGTGAAGCTAGCTGGGCCAAGAGATGCGATATGAGGCTGGTTTCGGTGAAGCGGAGGTGGTTATGTTCAAGGATGACAGAAGATGGTGGCGTATGGCGTGATGCAGAGTAGTACTCAGCGATGATGATGGTCAAGATGCAAAACTAGAAATGGCGGAATAGCTAGGATGGTTGGATGATGAAAGAGTGGTACAGGGGACGATGATGATATTGTAAAACTAAGTTGAAGATGATGATGAATAGTGGAAGTGGCGTCCCCAGTAAAAAAATAAGAGTAGTAGCAAAATTCTTTATAGGGTTTCTTTTTCTAGGTTTTTTTTTCCTAGGGTTTTCTTTCTCCTCCCCTACAGAATGGCTAGGATCCCTTTTTATTCTTGCTGTTTTTATTTATTTTAAGAAAGAAAATAATAGTTTTA
Organism: Heritiera fomes; assembly: GCA_032173925.1. Lineage (NCBI taxonomy): Eukaryota > Viridiplantae > Streptophyta > Magnoliopsida > Malvales > Malvaceae > Heritiera > Heritiera fomes. The sequence continues at coordinate 15,801,900 of JAPDPM010000001.1, read as the reverse complement.
ATGCCTCCAACCCATAATTACGGGCCTTTTATTTTTGTTTGACCATTCCTTCTTCTCCCTTTTTGGTTTATTTCCTTTTCCTCTTTTTTTTTTAATTTTATTTTTGGTAATTAACTTCAATTCCTTGATCATTTCCTTGATTCTTTCTTTTATTCATTTATTTTCTTCTTGGCAACAAATCTTTTTTGGTCAACTCTTTGATTAAATTTTTTTTTAAGAGAAGGTTGCATGATGTGCATGGAATTGCATGAAAAAGCATTGACGTTTTTTTTTATTTTTTTTTATTTTCTTTGCTTTTTTTCAATTTTTTTTAATTAAAGTTTTTTCGGACAAAATTCGGTGTCTACAGTAATCATGTGTTATCCTTTAGTTTTAATAAAATGGTCTTGAATTAATATTTAAAAATAATTTTTATTTTTATTACAATCAATTTTATTCTTTTTATTCAAAGTCATTTTTTATTTGTAAAAAATCATTTTGTTTTATTTTAAAAAGTTAAATTTTATTTTTCAAAAGTGAATGTGAACCTTTTTGTATTGAAAAATATTAAATCAAATATCTCAATACTCTGATAACATTTGAAATAATTTTCCTCACCTAAAGATTTCTTAAGAATCACTACTTGTGAGTTTTATAGAATCTCATCGTCGGAAGATTCACACTCGCTTCAAAAATTATTATGAATGCAAATGATGCAAACAGATAATGAATGATGCAAATGAATTTTTTTAATTATTATTTTTTTTATTTCTTTATTTATTTTAAATGAAAAATTTTATTATTGAAAAATTACACTAAGTATCCTAACATTCTGGTAACACTTAGTGAACTTCTCTCACTTAGGGATCAGTCAAGAAATCACTATTTGTGAGTTTCATGACATCCCATCATCGGACAATTATTAATAATTAAATTTCATTATTTATTTTTCTTTGCTATTTTATAAAAAAAAAATTATTTATTTTCATTTTTAATAAAAATTTAAATTATTGAAAAATCATACTAAATATCCTAATACTCTTGGAACATTTAATAGACTCTTTTCACCTAGGGATCAGTCAAGAAATCACTACTTGTGAGTTTCATGACATCCCATCATCGAAAATTTCATTTAATTAAATTTAATTTTTATTATTAATTTCCTTTTTTCGATTTTCTTTTAAAAAACTTATTTATATTTATTTTTAATAAAAATTAAATTATTGAAAAATCAAACTAAATATCCCAATACTCTGGTAACATTTAGTAAACTCTTCTCACCTAAGGATCAGTTAAAAAATCACTACTTGTGAGTTTCATAACATCTCATCATCGGAAGAATTTAATTAAATTTAAATTTTATTATTTATAAATACGTTTTCTAATCAATAATAATAATTAATGAAAATACAAGTAAAAGAAAATTTTTCAAAAACTTTTATTTTACAACATGCATTAATAATAATAATAATAATAATAATAACAACAACAACTAAACAAAATAATAATAATAACAATAAAACATACTAGTTAAATATTAAGACAAAAAAAACTGTTAAAATTAAAAGAAATATACCAATTTGGGTTTAAAACCCAAGAGCAAGGAGGCCCAAATAACAGCCCAAAGACCACTCCACAGGCGGGCTCAGTGAAACTGGGTCGGATCAATAGGAACCAACCAAATCAAGCCCAATGGAGTTCGCGGGTCGGACTTTTGCTGGTCCGAGTCGGGAGCGGGGCGAGCGCGGGTCGGACGTGTGAATCCGGGAATGAGCCTTCTCCTTTGGCTCAAAACGCAGCCGTTTAGGCTGCCTGTAAATACCCCAAAAAAAATTTTTGCTTCAGATTTTAACTTTTCCTAAAAAAAATTTCCTTTTTTTTTTCTCTCAACTCTCTCTGCCTCTCTCTGGTTCCAGAAGCCGGAACCGCCGTTGGCTGCCTCCTGCAGCCGCAGACCGGCTGCCAAAACCGAAAAGGAAATCCCTTTCGAAAGGATCTTTCCCTGCTCTTTCCGTTTCTGAACTTGGATTTCTCAAAAAGTGCCTAAAACTTGCTAGATCTGAAAAACAACCCACAGTTTCAACACCCAAAAATGCCACCTTCCGCCGCTATCCAAGCACTTTTTTTTAAAAAAAAAACACCCTTCCTCTTCTCCTTGGTAGATTCCTCTACGAATTTTGAAACTCAACCCCCTTTTGGAATCCCCTAAATCCAACACAACTTCGTTTGTTTTATTGATTTTTGTTGTGGCTTGGATCTGTTGTTTTCTTTTGCAGGTGGGTCTTGGGCTTGGGATGTAGTTTTGGGTTTGTATGTGCGTGTGTTTGGTTGCTGTTTTGGGTTATTTCGGGTCTAGGGGTTACGAGTTTGGTGTTTTTTTTTGTTTTTCTTCTTTTCTTCTCTTTTTTTTTTGGGTTGCAATGTCAGATGGGGTGGTGGCTGTTTGGCTTAGTGGTTTTTGTGGTTTCGATTTGAAGGGACTGAGTTGGGGGTTCTTAGGTCTGGGCGGGGTTCGATTGCTGGTGATGGTTTTCGGGTTGTACGGTGGTTTCGGGCTGTGGCTATGGTTTTCTGTTTTTGATGGTGGCTTGGTGTTTCGGTGATGGTGAATGGTGGCTGTTTCGTGATTGTGGTTGGTGCATCAGTTATGATTGATTGGTGAACAGGAGGCTTCTGTGTTGGGTGGAAGGCGGTTGCTGGTGCGGTAAGGATGATGGTGGCTTTCAGTGAAGATGGTGGCTTCAGTTGGGTTTTTGGTGAGTGTGAGGGTGTTTGGTGGTCTCGGTTTCGAGTAGAGAGGAATGGCGGTTAGGGCTTTCTGGTTTATGGTGGTGGGGGAAGCTGGGTTCCTTTGGGTTGTCTCCTTTCGATCCGAGGCTTCAAGGAGTCCTTTGTAGAGGGACTGGTATATGGGGTTTGGGAATGGTGGCTGACAAGGGATGTGACCGGCGATGGGATGGCTTGGCAGGATAGCTGACTGATGGACAGCCTCGGGAGAAGAGCCGGCAGTAGTTGATGGGCTGCAGACGGTAGATTAGACAATGAAAACAATAATAATAATAATAATAATAATAATAATAATATAAATATAATAATAAAAGAAAAAATAATGCTAATAATAATAATATAAATATAATAATAATAATAATAAAAAATAATGCTAATAATAATAAAATAAATAATAAAAATAAAAATAAATACAAATATATAAAATAATAATAATAATAATAATAACAAAAATGAAATAAAATTAAATGTCAACAAAAATAATGTTAAAAAACTTCAGGGTTAATATAAGAGATAATAACCAGAAATAAAACGTGAACATTTCATAAAAAACCAAGCCGTGTGGACATTTCTTAAAAAAAAAAACGTGTGTCAAGTACATAATGTGACATGTCGCTGCAGTTTTAACCAAAAAAAAAAAAGACAAACATGTCTGTCACAGTCTGTGCAGTTAATAAAAAGATTATTTCTCAAATTCATTTGCTATAAATGTCACTTCCACAAAGCAGTGAGCACCCAAAAACTCAAATATTAAGGATTCTATCATCTCTGTTTCATAGATTTGGCTCCATGGCAACAGCTTTCCCTTCCCTCGAGTTCACGGTCCGAAGATGTGAACCGGAGCTTATTGCTCCGGCCAAGCCCGCACCACGCGAATGCAAATTATTGTCCGATATTGACGATCAAGAGAGCCTCCGGTTCCACCTTCCTGTGATCCAAATTTACCGGTACGACCCCTCCATGCAAGGGAAGGACCCTGCTAAGGTTGTTCGGGAGGCGCTCGCACAAACCCTTGTGTTTTACTACCCATTCGCCGGTAGAATAATGGAAGGGGCTAACCGTAAGCTTATGGTGGATTGCAATGGTGAGGGCGTGCTGTTTATTGAGGCCGATGCTGATGTTACCCTCGAACAGTTTGGTGATGCACTTCGGCCGCCATTTCCATGCTTTGATGAGCTCCTTTATAATGTTCCAGGCTCGGAAGAGATCCTGAATTGTCCATTGCTGTTGATTCAGGTACGTATCCTTTTTTATCCATTAATACAATTGTGTAGTCAGGCTTTCATACTTGTGCTTGGAACTGCTCATCATCTTGAACAGATGAGTGCTTTGGTTTTGGGCAAAGATCATATCCCAGAAACGCCTGATACTTGTGCATGGTGATGATAGCAATATATTCTCACGTCCCTGTATCATATCCCTTCCTTTTTCCTAAACTTTTTTCTCCGAGATGACGAAGGGCGTTTTCTCCGTCTTTGTAGGCAATATTCCGCCACAAGTTCATTGGCGTTGGCTCAAACAAATTTTTCATCATCATGGGAGAGTTCTTGACGTTTTTATTCCTAGGAAAAGATGTGTAAAGGGCAGAAAGTTTGGTTTCGTTCGATTTTCAGAGTATTCAGCAGCAAAAAGAGCAGTCGAACGGTTGAATGGCAGTTGGCTGTTAGATTTCAAGCTTAAAGTCAATATAGCCAGATTCAATGCTAGATCTTCTTATTGGCGTAGGGTCAGCTTGTCTAAAAGGCAATATGATGATGAAGGCCCTTCTAAGGTGTCTGCGACTGTAGATCAGACTAAAGGTCCTTTTGCAAATCAGGTAAACTCTTTTACTAATGGAGTCGGGGTTGACAGAGTTGGTGGCTGGGATGGAGGTATTCATTCCAGATTTTCCTATAAGGATGCTCTGCTAAGAGGTAAACAAAGTTCAGTGGACATTGAAGATCGGGTTGGTACCCATTTTCAGTCACAGGATGGCCAGTTCTCTTGCAAAACGGTTTTGAATGTTGAAATCCTTCACAAGCTAGAAAAATGTATGATAGGTTCATCAGGCCACTTCTTTGACTCTTGTACTTTGGAAGATTATCTTAAAAAACAGGGGATTTTAGATATCTTTGTCAAAAAAATTTCAAGGAACCGCTTTCTCATTGAATTTGAAAATAAAGAAATAATGGAATCTATGCAGAAGGATGGTTGGGAAATTTTCAAGGAATGGCTCACTGAGGTAGTGCCATGGTCTGTCAAGTCGACTTCGAAGTGCAGGTCTGCCTGGCTTCATTGCTATGGAGTCCCTCCCCATGTCTGGTGTCTAGATACTTTCAAGAATATAGCTGAACTTTGGGGTGAGCTATTAACGGTGGATAACAAAACTCTTAATTTAGATGATTTTAGTAGAGGAGATGTTCTCATTTCCACTGAACACATGGAAACGATCGATGAAGTTATCAAGTTAGACTGCAGGGGAGAAATTTTACCTATTCGAGTTACAGAAATTGGTCCATTTCCTGTTCCACCCCTTTGCAATTGTCATTGCGAAGCTATCTCTCAAGTTAATGAAGTTTCCAGGCTGAGTAACTCTCATGATGCGGTGGCTGACGATGATCCTCTTTCCACTAGTGGTTCACCGGACCCTTCCACTGGTGAAGGTGGCGATACCAACACGATTCTTGAGGGTAGGGTAGAGTCTATCTCTGCATGTAATCTGGTTGACATTGGCTGCGCTGTCGGCAAGGCTACTTTGGAAATACCACTTTTGGTGAGTACCGAAGAAGGTATTACAGCTGGGGGGCACATTTCAGACAATGTGAGGCAGAACCTTTCTGAAGCTATTTTTGAACGTGACGGCGCTTTAAATGATCATGGTACAAAACCTCCCTCATATGCCCCAACAAGGGAGAAAAGCCAACAAAGAATCATTAAGCAGAGGAAAATCAAATCTCTGGCAGAAGTCGAAGAAGATACCTGGAGGAAAGTGGATCGGAAAAACAAGAAAAAGTTCAAAAGATCCTCTAAGAGAAAGACCACTCACACACATTGCTCAAGAGAGGTTTTTGCCAATAACTCATTATCAGATGGCGACTTTAAAAACCGTTATAAAGTGATCACAAGAGATGCAAAAGACAATTGGGAGGTTGGAAAGCTTCTTGGCCTATCAGTTGATTGTGAAGATGATGAAGTAATTGAGAAATTAAAGGAACTGGATAACAGGGCATAAGGTCGACATGAGGATCATCAGCTGGAATATCAGAGGTATGAATCATCCGGCTAAAGGAAGAGTCTTGAGTAAATTAATTAAATCTGTGGATGCTAATATGGTGTTAATACAAGAAACTAAACTTACGGACATTAAAGATATGCATATCACTAAGTGGTGGGGAATTAGAGATGTTGATTGGATCTTTTCACCTTCAGATGGACGTTCAGGAGGATTACTTTTTATGTGGGATACAAATTGTTTTGATTTTGAAAAGAGCTTCAAGTCCAAAAGAGCAATTGCTATAAAGGGTAGGTGGAAGCAATCGGGTCTTGTATGTTCTGTATGCAACATCTACGCTCCTTGCGACCTGGATGCAAAGGTTGATCTCTGGGAAGCCATATCGATCATTAAAGAAGTTTGGGGTGGGAGTTGGTGCATAGCTGGTGATTTTAATTCGGTTAAAGGGGATCATGAGAGAAGTGGGTGCTCTCAATTGGGACAAGGTTCAAGGGAGTTCAATGAATTCATCAACAGTTGCGAACTATTGGATCTCCCTCTAAAAGGGAAGCAATTTACATGGTTTGGGACTGATTCTAAGATGAGTCGACTGGATAGGTTTCTAGTATCTTCAGATTGGATCAATGCTTATCCTAACTTAGAACAAAGATGCTTGAAGCGTTCTATTTCAGATCATTGCCCTATTTTTTTATGCTCTGAAAATAAAAAGTGGGGGCCAAAGCCATTCAAAGTCTTTGATTGCTGGTTCTTTAACAAAGAGTTGATGAAAGAAATGGAGGCTCTGTGGAATCAATCGTCCTTTAGTGGGATGGCTGGCTTTCAACTTCGATCAAAATGTGGCATGTTACGTTCCTTCCTTAAGCAATGGAACAAGGATGAATTTGGAAATATTGATGTGAAAATAGCTGATCTTGAAAACAAATTAGAGATGTTAGATGAAAGATGTAATTGTGGAAATCTTAGCTCTGGTGATATTGAATCAAGGAAGAAGATTATCAGTGAATTATGGACTGCTATGAAGTTCAGGGAATCAATGTGGAGGCAGAAGTCAAGGATCCAATAGCTAAAAGAAGGTGACATGAACTCTAGATTTTTTCAAAGCTATGCGCAATTCAGAACTCGAAAAAACGCTATCCAAGGTATTATGTTCAACGAGAATTGGGTCTCGGATCCACCCGTGATCAAAGAAATTATCTTTAATTTTTTTAAGAACCATTTCTCTGGGAATCACTAGAACAGAAAGTTAAGCATTAATGTCCAATTTAGGAGGATTAATGTAGCTGAGGCTGATTTGATCGAAAAGCCTTTTGCACTTGAGGAGCTCAAGGAGGCCATTTGGTGTTCTGATGGGTCAAAAGCCCCAGGTCCTGATGGGCTAAACTTCAATTTTCTCAAGAAAGCCTGGAACTTCATGAATGGTGATCTTATGAATTTTCTTACTGAGTTTCATAATTCAGGGAAGTTGGAGAAAGGATTAAATGCTTCTTTTTTAACTCTTATCCCGAAGAAGGAAAACCCAGTTGATTTGTCTGAATATAGGCCTATCAGCCTTCTCAATGCAATGTACAAAATTTTAGCTAAGATCCTTGCAAATCGGCTTAAAGCCATCATCGGGGGTGTGGTGAGTGACACCCAATCAGCTTTTATCAGGGGTAGACAGATTCTGGACGGGGTTCTCCTTGCAAATGAAGTGATCGACTCCCTTAAGAAGAATAAGGATAAGTCAAAAGGGATTATTCTGAAACTCGATTTTGAAAAAGCTTTCGATTGCATCAAATGGGACTGCTTGGACTATGTTCTTGATCAGATGGGCTTCGGCTTGAGGTGGCGGCTTTGGATTCAAGAATGCTTGTCAACAGCTAGGGTGGCTGTCCTTGTGAATGGTTCTCCCACCAACGATTTCCCCATGTCCCGGGGCTTGAGGCAAGGGGACCCTCTTTCCCCTTTCCTCTTCATTCTGGTAACAGAGGTTCTTCATCTGATGTTGAAAAAAGCTGAAGATCTTAATCTGATAAGAGGCATTTCTTGGGCAAACTCCTTACTCTCGATTTCTCACCTCCAATTTGCTGATGACACCATTCTCTTCTTGGAGGCAGACATTGAGGTATTTCAAAATGTCCTCTCCGTCCTTAAATGCTTTGAATTGTTCTCAGGATTGAGAATAAACTTTAATAAATCATGTATTTTCTCGGTGGGAGTTGAGGAAGATCTTATAAATGCTGCGTCTCTGGCCTGTGGATGTCAAGTTGGGTCTTTTCCTTTCAAGCATCTTGGCTTTCAGTTAGGAGTTAATCCTAGTAGAATTTCTCTTTGGAATCCAATTATAGATAAAATTAATAAGAGACTTGCTTCGTGGAAGAGGAAATTTTTGTCCTTTGCGGGTAGGGTTGCTCTGATCAATTCTGTTTTGTCTAGTTTACCTATCTTCTATATGTCTCTCTTTAAAATTCCCAAAGGCGTTATAAAAAAAATTGACAAGCTAAGAAGAGCTTTTCTGTGGGGTGGGTGTAATGGCAGATCTAAGATAGCAAAGGTTAATTGGAGGTCTGTTTGTAAACCAAAGCACCTTGGAGGTTTGGGGATCACAAATCTAGAGGTTAAAAATACTGCTTTGCTTTCTAAATGGTGGTGGAGGTTTGCCAAGGAGGAGGACTCTTTATGGAGGAAAGTAGTTGTGGCAAAATATGGTGAAAGTTTTCAAAGTTGGATTCCTTCTACGGCAAAAAGAAGATCAATGTCTACTATATGGAAGGATGTGGTTAATTTAGCTTCAAATAAGGATGTGAGGAAATTTATTGGTTTTGATGGCTGTCGATGGTGTGTGGGTGATGGGAAGGTGGTTCTTTTCTGGTTTGATAAATGGATTAGTGATAATCCAATCAGGTTTATCTTTCCAAGGCTTTACCTTCTTGCAAAGGATAAATATGCAAGAGTCCATGATTATTGTGTTGATGGTTCTTTTGCCCACTCTGCATGGGATCATTTTTCTCTCGTCCATTGCTTGATCGTGAGAAATCTAGCCTTCAGTCTCTATGCTCCCTTTTGGCAGGGCTTCGGTTGAACCTGACCAAAGCAGATCGCATCATCTGAGAATTCGATAAGCATGGTTTGTTCTCTGTCAAGAAAATGACTTCTCTGTTGGTTCACCAAATTCCTGGATTATCCCCTGAAGCAAGCCTCATTTGGAAATTAAATATTCCTCCTAAAATCAAATGCTTTCTATGGCTTATGGTCTTGGATCGTGTCCCTACAAAATCTTTCCTTAAGAGCAAAGGTCTTCCTCTTACCCCTAACCAAGTTCTCTGCCCTTGGTGTTCCCATCTTGATGAAGATCTAAATCACCTCTTCTTCGGCTGTTCCTGGATGTCTAATTTCTGGTGCTCCTTTTTCCAATGGTGGAATATTGATTGGTGTAATCCTCCTTCATGGACCTCTTTCTTTGTTCATTGTTTGGGAATTCCCTTTAAAGGCACAATTAAAACGTGGTGGATTGCTTCCTTTTCTGCTGCAATTTGGACAATTTGGCTTATCAGAAATGATGTTGTTTTTAATAACAAAAAGCTTAATATTGGTGAGCTTCTCCTCTTGGTTAAATTAAGAGCACTCTTTTGGATTAAAGCAATGAAAGAAGACATTTTGATCTTAGACTCTACCTGGTGGTCCTCCCCTGCCCTTTGTGCTTCAAGTAACAGATCAGCTCTCTCTAGGCCGGTCTCTCATTGGATTCCTCCTCCTGTTGGGTCCCTTAAATTTAATGTTGATGGATCAGCTAAGGGAAAACTAGGTCTTGAGGGGTGCGGTGGTGTTTTAAGAGACTCAAACTCACACATTCTGGCCATTTTTTCTGGACCCCTTGGTGTGGTTGACTCCAACTTTGCAGAACTTCAGGCTATTAAGGTTGCCCTGGAAATTTTTATTCAATCCGATCATGCTGGTTGCTCTAAACTCATCATTGAATCTGACTCAATGATTGCTCTTAATTGGTGTAAGAATGGTGACTGTCGTCCTTGGAAACTCTGGTATCTTTTCTTGGAGATTGACAATCTTATCGACAGATGTGAAATCTCATGGAGTAAGATCTTTAGAGAGGCAAATGGTATCGCTGATTTCTTGGCAAAAGCTGGGGTGGACAGATCAGCTTGGTTGAAAGCATGGTGGTAATCCGTTTGAAAGTTCTTTGCTGCAGGATTTTCTTTCTTGCTCTTTTCTGTTCCTCACATCTTGGGCTGTCAATGAACCTTTTTTGTGGCTTTGATCAGATGTTATTTTAACTATGTTCAAATGTTGGGACTTTTGTACTGAGCGGTGAACTCTTGCACTTACCTCCAGTTAATAATATGATCTTGAATTACCAAAAAAAAAATACAATTGTGTAGTGTGGCTTCTAGCTTGCACCATCCACATGAGCACCCTATCTGACGTTTAAATACTAGGTTTCTCATCCAAATCATTTTTGTAAAACTTAATAAAAGTTCTTCAGGATTTTTAGATTTTATAAACGAAATTAGAATGATATATCTTGGATAAAAAAAAAGATGATGATATATATATTTTTAAAAATATTTAAAAATAAAGAAAATATAGTTTGTTATCTTGATTTTACTTGTAAAATCTACAAATTTTAATGACAACATATTGAATAACAATCTTTTATTAAATAGTTTTCCATTTTCTTGCAAAAAAAAAAGTTTACCAAAGTAACTGAAAATTGTAATTCTTTTGGAATGACAGCTCATATGTGTCTCTATATATATATATATATATATATATATATATATATATATATATGGATGGTACTATACTACATCGATTTTACAAGTAATTGTAGAAGGGTATTTGAGATTGAAGAATTCTCTTATTAAGTCTTTTGGTCTAAATTCTCTGTTTGAGCTTAAGTACTTAACAATATATATGAGCAAACTTATATTGTTTAAAATTAGATTTGATAATTTTAATTATAATACAGTGATATAGTATAAAAACGATAAGAATAAAAATACGATAATTATATAAATAAAATTTTGATAAAAATTATATATGAGTATAATAACTATTAAAAATATATTTTTAGGTTTTGTGTATCAAAATGAATTTTAACAAAAAATTTTTATATTTTAAATTTGCATTGAACAAATACGATTGTGCGGTAGATGACACGAAGAAGATAACTTTTATTCACGAATTAAGATATATATTTAAAATGAGTGGCTATCCGATTCTGTGGCTTTAATGCTCTAAGAGTCCAGCCAATCGTACATGTGTCATGTTCACACTTTAGTCTTGATAATGACGTACAAATTTTAAGTATTTTTCCTGCTGAAATATTTGTGTGTTAAATTTAGCAGATCGCGGACTGTGACATCTGCACCCCAAATTTTATTACAGCCAACTAATTTGTCTTGCTTTTTTTTGGTAACATAACAAGCTTGCCAATAGATACCATTAGAAATTTTTATTCTCTAAACTAGGGAAAATTTTAAATGCAATTGATGTAGACTAGATCAATTATTACTGGGCTTTTCTATAAATCAAGTTGAAGACCATTGAGCCAAATGATAATCTAAGCCCAAGAGAAAAAAGGACTCAAAAGGCCCAGAAATGATCCACTAGGTTATTATTTAAGCTGTGAGGCTTAAAGGTAATTACGCGCAAAATAACTCCTATAAATAGGTCACAGGTATCATTCTTAAACCCTAAGCTCTATTTGCCTACAGAAACCCTGTCTGACTTAAGCATCGGAGTGCGCACGCAGGGGTTTTGACTTTTCCTATTTCGCAGATTCGTTGGAGACAAACTAATGCGAAGATCGAGGATCCGACATCAGCAAATATTTATTGTTGTTTTTGGCAACAACAATTGGCGCCGTCTGTGGGAAACAAACAGAAAAGCCATAAAAAATTGGTGAAAGACGATCTGCGGAAGAGAAGGTACGTAGGCTGCGGCAGACTTGCATGGGCGGGAGGCGATTTCAACTTTTAGTTTTATAAATAAGGCACTATGACCCTGACTGCGGGGTTCCCAGGGGCGACCCTGGGCGAGAGACATTGCCAACGACAGACCCTCGGCGAGAGACCTCCTCCTACTAGCTGGGCGAGAGGTAGCAAAGCTGCTGGCGACAGCATGCCTGTCGCCCGAGACAATGGCGAGAGGTAGCAAAGCTGCTGGCGACAGCATGCCTGTCACCCGAGACCGTATGCGAGAGACTACCTTGTTGCATTGGGCGAGAGCTATCTCTCGCGTAGACATGTCCTTTTGGCGAGAGACTGGATCTGGCCCATAAGACAGCCACGAGTCGAGATCGTAGCTCTCGCGCTCGACAAGCTTTCGGTGATAGAGTACAAAGCAATTCGGCAATTGAGTGGCTTCCGCACGAGATAGCATTGGTCGAGAGAGTGGCTATCCTGTCGCCCAACAACCAAAAGTCTCGCCCAGGATCCTCTCGCCCAAGAGCCTCGCATGGCCTCTCGCCCAGAAGTCTCGCATGGCCTCTCGCCCAGAAGTCTCGCATAGCCTCTCGCCCAAGAGCATCGCATGGCCTCTCGCCCAGGAGTCTCTCGCCCAGGAGCCTCTCGCCCAAGAGCCTCTCATATCCTCTCGCCCAAGAGCCTCTCATATCCTCTCGCCCAAGAGCATCGCACGGCCTCTCGCCAGGAGTCTCTCGCCCAGGAGCCTCTCGCCCAGGAGCCTCTCGCCCAAGAGCCTCTCATATCCTCTCGCCCAAGAGCATCGCACGGCCTCTCGCTAGGAGTCTCTCGCCCAGGAGCCTCTCGCCCAGGAGCCTCTCGCCCAAGAGCCTCGCATAGCCTCTCGCCCAAGAGCATCGCATGGCCTCTCGCCCAGGAGCCTCTCGCCCAGGAGCCTCTCGCCCAAGAGCCTCTCATATCCTCTCGCCCAGGAGCCTCTCGCCCAGGAGCCTCTCACCAAGAGCCTCTCACCCAAGAGCCTCTCATATCCTCTCGCCCAAGAACATCGCATGGCCTCTCGCCCAGGAGCCTCTCGCCAAGAGCCTCTCGCCCAAGAGCCTCTCATATCCTCTCGCCCAAGAGCATCGCATGGCCTCTCGCCCAGGAGCCTCTCGCCCAGGAGCTTCTCGCCCAAGAGCCTCTCGCCCAGGAGCCTCTCATATCCTCTCGCCTAAGAGCATCGCATGGCCTCTCGCCCAGGAGCCTCTCGCCCAAGAGCCTCTCGCCCAAGAGCCTCTCATATCCTCTCGCCCAAGAGCATCACATGGCCTCTCGCCCAAGAGCCTCACATGGCCTCTCGCCCAGGAGTCTCGTATAGCCTCTCGCCCAGGAGCTTCATGGACGACAGCTAGCATAAATTACTTCACCAAAAGGTTACAATCAGCAGAACTAAAATAAACAACCATGCAAGAACCAACCGCTGCAGACAAGACAATTTAACTACTGCAACAACAGTTGGCAGAAGTGTTAGTGGCAAAGTGAAGGAGAGATGCAAAATTCGACTGTGTCCCCCCCCCCATCGCCACCGGTCTACACTTGCTGCACGCACATGACAAACAACTTTGGCGATAGAATGCATTGATTAGCAACTGCCCAGCCTGCCACACTCAAGGTTCTAGGCTATAGAGTAGCACGCCTAAGAGACAATATAGCCCGAAACACGTGAAGACAACTTTCAATATAGTGGCGGGCAAGCACAGTACTCGTGTGGTAGAACCTTGACGAGGTGGAGCAATAGGCAAACATAGATCGCACGTGGCAGGTTCCCTTGACGAGAGAGTGGCTCGCCTAATAGAACAAAGTTGGCGAACACAGGGCGCCCGCGGCAAGAATCTTTAGCGATAGATTCACTTACTCAAAACGACAAAAACTTTGGCGATAGAGTGGCTCGCCGAATTGAACAGCCAATGCAGGCAAGCACAAGACCAATGCAACAGACACTCTCGGTGATTGAATGGCATGTTGTTATTGTATAACCTACACCACAGCCCAGCCTCCACAGCAAGGCTTACTTGGTAAAACACGTGTCAAGGCGCGCGAAGCGATCTAGATGGGCAAGCATGGAACAAGCTGAAGAGTTTTAGCTGAGATACGCCCACGATGTTATCGGGCAAGCCCCAATCAAAGACCTCAGAGAACGTACCAAAACTTTAAAGGCTAACTCATGTTTGCCCAGGTGCGCATGAACATAGATAAGCAATGGAAACCAGGCAATGCACAAAAGGTCAGACGAGTTAGTGACCACCACACGAGTACGGATGTGAATGATGAGTAAGAATACAGCCATCCTAAGACCCAGGCAAGCAGGCCCTTATCAATCGATATAGGAACTCGCCTAGGAGAGAGAACTCTATGGGCGAGCCATTCAGAGTGACTGAATCGAGAAAAGATTAGGCAACTCTGTACACCATCAAACACAACGCTCAAGAAAAAGTTCATCTTTGAACAGGAATGACAACACTGTTTCAAAGAAGAACTCGGGGAGCTATATAGTGTAACGGTACGCTAAATACTGTAAAAGTAAAAGGTATTGTGCCGCAAAAAAAATGGAAAAACAAAAGAAGAGAAAGAAAAAGCTGAGGCTATGACCAGTCACATATTTGGCGACAGGCAATAATCTCTGGCGGCAGAATACAAGAAGTGGGCTACAACCCTGCCTATCGCCCATAAGTTCCCTGGTGATTGAGTACACGGAATGGGCAGAGTCCAACCCGTTGCCTGAAAGATCTCTGGCGATAGAATACAAGGAATGGGCGACAGCAGTGTTTTCAATTCGGCGAGCACAAGCATGCATATGACTAATTCTGGCGACAAGGTTCCACGTGGCAGACTCTTTCTGCAAGAGGTGGCTCACGCGTGTGATAGCCAAAATAGCTAGAAAGGGGGACTACTATTGAAGATCTCACAAAGATGCTACTCTTTTGAATACTCAGTTGCATGCAAGGCGTTATGTGACAGAACAATCTGTCGCTTGAAAGGGGCTTGCTACATTGCAAATTTGCGCGACTACAAGCATGCAACAGGCACTCTGTCCCAAGCTAGCTCAAGGCCACGCGACAGAGCAGTTTGCACAACTATAGGCATGCGACACGACTAGAACATGGGCAACCTTATCTTATTCGTTGTGAAATTGAACTTTAAAGCCAAGAAGAGTGACAGGCCGTGAGCTAGACAAGAGCTCCCGTGCGGGACAAGCCTTTAGCGAGACATGGTCTCCCGCATGCGACAGACCTTGGGTGACAGGGGAGCTCCCACGAGCGACAGGCCTTGGATGAGATATGGGCTCTCGCATGCGATAAGCTCCCTACTTTGATAAAATGACAGCGAAGAAAATTAGGTGAACACAGCACCCATACGCAAAATTCCCCCGTTAGCACAATGCAGGCGATGTCTGCGCACGCCCAAGTGCGGGATTTGAGCGGAACAATCTAGAATCTTCTAGACCTAGTCCGACCGAGTGTCCAAAAGCTTCCTTCGACCCAAGAACTGCTCTAGCAATCTAGAAATGGCTTAAGAGCCACACACTTAGACTATTGATAATCACACATGTGAAAGAGGGCTTATCTATATAAAAAGTGTGTCGGCTTCATGAGTCCTTTAAGCAAGATAAGGATGTGCCAGCTCAAGGTGTCGAGATCAAGGATGTGTCTCTTTTGTAAGCCCCTATACGTAGCATTCTGGAGTATCAATACAAGTGAGTGCTTGGCACAACGGAAATTGCAAACACACTCAAGCAGGGACATAAGGGTGGTAACCAGATCTGAGGTACTCTCAAACGATGTTTTCAATTTTCTTGTCCACTCTAACAATTGTGATTGAATTAGGCAGGTGTCCGAGATAGGCACTAGCCACTGTCGTGAAAGGCAGCAAGCCAGGAAAAGCTTGGTTCAATCGAAAACAACTTGTGGTAAGCTCGTGAAGATAGATTGATGGTACCGAGGCACGACTCGGTGCACAATCCATGGTTGACAGCAAAACATCACAGCACTCGTACCTTACAGATTTTTCAAAGACAAAGACTTGGAATGGTACTGGTGGTAAACATTTGCTATTATTGTTTTAACATTTGCTGCAATTATTCCACTTAATTGAAAATACTACATTATGAAACGAAAGGCCAGTTATTTTTATCTGTACTATGATAATCCTCCATGTTTGCTAGACATGTTGCAGGAATAGAAGAAGACGCGAGACGGGTAAAAATAAGTCCCTAAGCGAAAAATGCGCGAGATGGGCACAAATAAGACCTTAAGCGTGAAGAAGACGCGAGACAGGCACAAATAAGTCCCTAAGCGAAAAATGCGCGAGATGGGCACAAATAAGACCTTAAGCGTGAAGAAGACGCGAGACGGGCACAAATAAGTCCCTAAGCGAAAAATGCGCGAGATGGGCACAAATAAGACCTTAAGAGTGAAGAAGACGCGAGACGGGCACAAATAAGTCCCTAAGCGAAAAATGCGCGAGATGGGCACAAATAAGACCTTAAGCGTGAAGAAGACGCGAGACGGGCACAAATAAGTCCCTAAGCGAAAAATGCGCGAGATGGGCACAAATAAGACCTTAAGCGTGAAGAAGACGCGAGACGGGCACAAATAAGTCCCTAAGCGAAAAATGCGCGAGATGGGCACAAATAAGACCTTAAGCGTGAAGAAGACGCGAGACGGGCACAAATAAGTCCCTAAGCGAAAAATGCGCGAGACGGGCAAAAATAAGTCCCTAAGCAAGAAAATTCAAAAGTCCCTAAGCGAAAAATGCGCGAGATGGGCACAAATAAGACCTTAAGCGTGAAGAAGACGCGAGACGGGCACAAATAAGTCCCTAAGCGAAAAATGCGCGAGACGGGAAAAAATAAGTCCCTAAGCAAGAAAATTCAAAAGTCCCTAAGCGAAAAATGCGCGAGACGGGCAAATCAAAAGTCCCTAAGCGAAAAATGCGCGAGACGGGCAAACAAAAAGTCCCTAAGCGAAAAATGCGCGAGACGGGCAAATCAAAAGTCCCTAAGCGAAAAGTGCGCGAGATGGGCAAACAAAAAGTCCCTAAGCGAAAAGTGCGCGAGATGGGCAAACAAAAAGTCCCTAAGCGAAAAATGCGCGAGACGGGCAAATCAAAAGTCCCTAAGCGAAAAGTGCGCGAGATGGGCAAACAAAAAGTCCCTAAGCGAAAAGTGCGCGAGATGGGCAAACAAAAAGTTCCTAAGCGAAAAGTGCGCGAGATGGGCAAACAAAAAGTCCCTAAGTGAAAAATGCGCGAGACGGGCAAATCAAAAGCCCCTAAGCGAAAAATGCGCGAGACGGGTACAAATAAGACCCTAAGCATGACAAAGACGCTAGAAGGGCAAAATAAGACCCCAAGCGGGCAAAATAAGACCCCAAGCATGACGAAGACGCTAGAAGGGCAAAATAAGACCCTAAGTGAGAAAAAGACGCGAGACGGGCACAAATAAGTCCCTAAGCGAAAAATGCGCGAGACGGGCAAAAATAAGACCCTAAGCTAGAAGATACAAGACGAGCAAAACAAAAAGTCCCTAAGCACAAAAGGGTGCGAGACGGGCAAATTCGAAAATCTCTAAGCGAAAAGTGTGCAAGATGGGCAAATGAAAAGTCCCTAAGCACAAAAGCGTGCGCAAACCAAAAGCCTGAAGCGAAAAATGTGCGATGTAGGCTACGCATTTACTTGAAGCAAAAAAGTGTGCGATGTAAGTCATGCATGACGTACTTGAGCTTGAAGCAGTAATTGAGCGACATAAGCCCCGTATGTAAAAGAACTTGAAGCAAAAAAGTGCACGAGGAAAGCCTGATTATTACGTGAGACTAATACAAGGTAAATGTATAGTTGCTTCGGTAGATGAGTTTAAAAATGGGCTGATCAGTTTGTAAAAGACTAAGCTCTTTCACAAAAAACTGGGGAGCACTCTAGATTGACTTATGCCTCAAAAGGAGCATCGATACTAACAGGCACCCAAGCATTTACACCCTGAGGTGCTATAATTATCTAAATCGTCTTCGTCCAAGCCTGTGAGAACCCCGACCATCTCGGGTCAACCAAAAGGCTCTTAAGGGCTGGTAAGATCAGATAGATCTTTATAAATGCTTATTCTCAGAAAATGTTGCATCAGGATCAAGCTTCAACCAATCCGGAGCACGCCAAGCACAAACCGCATCTGATGAAACCAAAAGGCTTTGGTGGCTCTGCAATCTTGTAATTTCTCCTTATAACTCTTGGTTTCGGTCAGCTAAGACCTTGAATTTGAAAAGAAGGGTGGTATATTCCACTGGAGAAGCATTTAGCTCAGAGAAGAAAAACGTATCCCGGTAGTGTTCTAAAAAGACACTTTGACAAAAAAAATGATGACACGAAGTCATTTCTGCTACAAATAATAATTGAGTCCTCAAGTGAAGATGGAAAGACTCTTGTGATAATCCCAGGAAGAGGGTAGCACAAGAATTTGAAAAGCCCATTCTTTATATACTCTTTCACAAGGTAAACCTTGTAAAAGAGTGGGGAGCAATTGATGTGGACTAGATCAATTATTACTGGGCTTTTCTATAAATCAAGTTGAAGACCATTGAGCCAAATGATAATCTAAGCCCAAGAGAAAAAAGGACTCAAAAGGCCCAGAAATGATCCACTAGGTTATTATTTAAGCTGTGGGGCTTAAAGGTAATTACGCGCAAAATAACTCCTATAAATAGGTCACATGTATCATTCTTAAACCCTAAGCTCTATTTGCCTACAGAAACCCTGTCTGACTTAAGCATCGGAGTGCGCGCGCAGGGGAAAACCCCTGCGCCCCTCTGACTTTTCCTATTTCGCAGATTCGTTGGAGACAAACTAACGCGAAGATCGAGGATCCGACATCAGCAAATATTTATTGTTGTTTTTGGCAACAACAGCAATCAATTGTTTTTTTCATGCAATTATTTTTTGGTATAATCATACGTATTTTTTTTATTTTACAGTTTGAAATTAATTTTATTCGATCGAAAATAATAAACGATAAAACATTTTCAATAATAATAACTCTAAGATTCTAACTATTTCACACAATCATTTTAGTTCAACATCAATTTTTTTAATACCGGTGTAAGAAGTAAAAATGTAATTGTATATAGCAACTCTCAAAACTAAAAGATTATAGATAAATAAATCACATCATTTGATATTATACTAGTGTGGGTCCTCCACTACATCAAAGATTAAATAATTTTATTTTAAACTATAAATTATTTAAAATTTATTTTAATATAAAATATATTTATATAACTCTTTCATTATAAGGAATTGAATCATATTAATAAAAATATAAAAATTAAAGAATAATGTATCTATATTTCGGAATTTATTTTAATTATTTAAATTCAACATTCATTTTATAATTTTATAATTATATTGTTTATTTATTAAAAAAACTATTGTGTTCTATTTCCTTAATAATTATATTTAATCATTAATTCATTCAATTTTTTAACCTTATCATTTTCAAATTAATAATTTGATAATTTAATATACGGACAAAATTAAGAAAGAAATAAATAGAAAAAGAATGAATTTAACAAATATTTTAATTTTTATTATTATAATATATCATTTTTTTGTTACATTATAATATATTATATAATATATTATTTAATATATTATTTTTTGTTCTTTCTATGTTATTTTTTTGGATTTTAATAGATAAAAATGAAAAAAATGAATAAAAAATAAAAATAAATTTTATTATATTACTTTTTGTCCCAGGACACTTGTCAATTAAAGAACCTCTTTGGGATTCTTTTTATGCAAGGTTATAGATTATATTATATTATATTATATTATATTACAGAATACGTGAATAATTGACACATGGAATCCTACTTCAAAAACCTCTTTTAAAACACGTATGACGCATTTAAATTTATATTTACAGTAACTATTATTATTATTATTATTATTATTATTATTATTATTATTATCATCATCATCATCATCATCCATTAAAAATAAATAAAAATAATCTAATAAATATTTAATTTGTTATTTAGCTTTTAAACATTTTTAAAAATGTATTATTATCCCATACAGTGAAAATGAAAATTTTAAATTTTACAAATAAAATTAAAAAATTATCACATGTCTCACTTTTTTAATTAGTTTTTTTAAATTTTCTTAAATGTTATGTGCCAACCTATTAATGCTGCTTATGGAGTCTAAAACTCCACTGTTAGTGCACTTGATAATAATATTAAAAAAATACTTTTGGATGGAAATTAAACTTATCTAAAACTTTTAATCAAATAAAATATCCACTTAAAAATATTCAAAAACTTAAATAATTTGAATAGATTAAATTATGTCTTTTGATATTTTTATTAAATTATACGTGCATTTTTTATACTTGAAACATGTAGATTAAATAGGTTAATTTATATATTCACGCACACATTTTAATAAATAAAACTAAGCTGTTATTGTACGGATCATAGGCTAGTGCTCTCGATATTTTAAAGTTCATGGCAATAAAATTTGATTATCAAAATCTATATTATTTATGTGTTTGATTCAATTTTCTGTCACGAGTTGAGTAACATTAAATTAATTGGTAAAATTACATAAAAATTATTATCCATTACACTATATATTAGTGAAGTTTTTAGACTTCACAATCGGAATTAAGATTATGATGCACAACCCATTTCATTTATTTTTTTATTTCTTAATATTCCATTAATGATATATGTCATAATATTTATCCTGCTTGTGAAGTCTAAAACTTCATAGATAATACATTGGATAATAATCATTTACATAAAATACTATTATAATAACATTAATAAATATAAACTTAGAGATATCTGTTATTTTAAATGATTTCATATTCGATGCACTGTTAGTGGATAGTACTTATACACTATCAATCAACTCTAGAGTGACATATCATTAATAAGTGAAGTTAAAAAATATGCAAGGTCTAAAACTTAAATATTAATAAAGTTTTTTTTAATTTTTTAAGGGGTTTGTGCATTTTAAACTTTACTTATTAATGAGATGATGTGATTGACTCACAGTATATACGTTGTAAGTGCATGAAATATAAAACTATTTAAAATTATATATATGATAAGTGTTTTTAGAAATTATTCCACTTCATATGTCTATTTAATTATAAATATAAGATGTCAACAATTTTTTAATTGAGTAGTTAATAAAAGAGTTGTAGCATGTTTTAAAATTTGGGTTCGAAACCAAGCAATCGATCCTCCAACCTCTAACCGATATATATATATATATACACACACACACACATTTACTGCAAGTAGATAGTTTTAATACTATGTCATATTCAGATTATTGTTGGACTGTTTAATCATTTTTTTAAAAAATAAATTTTATTTATTAATTAATTGATTAGGTTATTAAATAAAGTTTAAATTATATTAGGGTCATCTTAAAAAGTAAGCTTTTAGTTCTAATGAAAAATTTAGTTCTAATAAAAATTTGACACATAATCACTTTTAAAAGGCATATAATTAGTACTATATATCATCGAATATCGGCTAAATCATTTTTATTCTAAATTTAATAAAAATTTTCTATTTTATCACTTTTTTGGATAAAAGTTTTATCTTGTTCTTCTTTGATAAATCTTTTTTTTTTGTTACAGATATTTTGGAAAATTTTTATTTTAATTGAAAAGAGACTTAAAAAGCTAGTTTCAATCTTTCTATATTAAAAATAGAATTAATTTTTATCTAGATTGTTTGTTTTACTTCATTTTTAATATTTTTACCAGATGATATTTAAATTTTGCTATGTTTTTTTTTGTAAGTCAACTATTCACTTTGATCATGATAATTAATGTAAGTTCATGATAATTAAATTGATTAGAATGAAATTATGGCTAATTATTTCACTAAAGCCTAACATTTTAAAATTTCACTTTTTAGATAATTCTAATGCAAGGTACTCCCTGTTAAATAATAGATAACACGACTGAAATGCGGTGGATTCATCCTTATCATTCGCTTCAACCACGTCATGAGCGATAGTATTGGCCTCAAACAATTCATGTAGGCGATGGGCGAAATGGCACGTGGCTTAGTCACCCCCTCAATCCAACCCGTATGGGAAAGGCACTTCTTGGATGCTGGAGACTCGCCGCTAGTCACGTGCACACACCACGAGTACGACAAAGTGGAAGGCTCCATCACCACCCCGCCATTGGAGAACCTGGTTCAACGTTCCTTTTTCTTTGGTCCCAATGAAGTTTCAGCTCTTCGTAGGCTCCTCCCACACCACCTCCAACAATGCACCAAGTTCGAACTCTTGACAGCTTGCTTATGGCGTTGTCGAACCATTGCTATAAATCCTGACCCCGACGAAGAGGTGCGCATGCTATGCATTTCCAACACACGTTCCAAATTCAATCCTCCATTGCCATCGGGATATTATGGGAATGCTTTCGTGTTCTCAGCAGCAATGGCGACGGCTAGAAAACTTTCCCAGAATCCATTAGGGTATGCAGTGGAACTAGTGAAGAAAGCCAAGGCAAGCGTGACTGAGGAATATGTGAAATCAGTGGCAAGTTTGATGGTGATGAGCGGTAAACGACTCAGCTGTCCAAATGTGCTTGGCTGCTACATTATATCAGATTTAACAAATATCGGATTTGAGGACGTCGATTTCGGGTGGGGTAAGGCAGTGTTCGCAGGACCAGCAAAAGGTGATGGAGCGGTAAGCTTTTTCATATCAGCCAAGGATAAGAAAGGAGAAGATGGAACTTTGGTTCCAATTTGTTTGCCAGTTCCAGCCATGCAAAGATTTGCTAAGGAATTGGATAATATGTTGAAGGGGAAGCTAGCGGTGTAAACGAACAGAACGTTCGATAAACCGTTCATGAACTCGTTCGGTTTTTGTTCGTTTATGTTCATTTATTAAGCTTAACGAACAAACACGAACAACATTTTAGCATTCGTTTGTTAAACGAACCGAATATGAACAGAGGTATGGTTCGTTCGTTTTTGTTCGTGAATAGGCTCGTCTATGTTCGTTTATTGTTCGTTCATTTAAAGTGTCATTTATTATTCGTTCGTTGTTCGTTCGTTTATGTTCATTTATTGTTCGTTTGTTTAAAGTGTCATTTGTTGTTTGTTTGTTATTCGTTCGTTTATTGTTCGTTTGTTATTTATTAAAATACCAAAATTACTTATATTATATAAGTTATATAATATATGCCCTATTTTTAAGACATTAACTTAAAAAATTAGTATCTAATTTTTAAATATATTTATACAATATAATTTTGTTGGTTTAAAAAATTAATAAAATATAATTATAATATAATTATAAAATTAAATTAGTTAATTATACTTAAAATAATTATTTTCTAAAAATTTTAAACATAATATACTGAAATAAAATTAATAAAAGTTTCATAATAAGTTAAGATTTCATTCATATGAGCTTATACATTGATCATTTACATGTATATATATGTTACACATATTTGTGTATACACACACATATATATGATACATTAATATATGTATATGTGTATAATATAAATTATACTTAAAATAGTAAGGATTATTATCCTATTCACTGTCAGTGGAGTTTTTTAACTTCACAAGCGGGATTAGGATGATGACATGTGTCCTTTGAAAATATTAAAAAAATAAAAAATAAATAAAATGGGACACATGTCATCATCCTAATCATGCTTGTAGAGTTAAAAAACTCCACTGACAGTGTATAAGATAATTTTCCAAATAGTAATTATCAATTTTAATAAAACATTATTGATTTAAGTTGTATTAAAGATTTTGTATTAGATGATTTCAATTTACATGTGAAATTTAATCTTTATTTAAGATTTTTAATATTTAATATTTAGTTTGTTCTTATGCAACTTGTTCATAAACATGTGTTCGCGAACGCGTTCGTTTAAGTGTTCACGAACGCATTCGTTTAAGTGTTCGCGAACTCGTCTGTTTATATGTTCGCGAACGTGTTCGTTTACATGTTCGCGAACTGTTCGCGAACATTAACGAACAAGCCTTACCAAACAAACGAACGAACACGAACGCACTCCTTAACAAACACGAATGAACACGAACGGCACTGAAAAATAAACGAACGAACAGAAACATCAATTCGTTCGTTCGTTCGTGTTCGGTTCGTTTACAGCTCTAGGGGAAGCCAAGTGAGGGTGAGTGGGTACGTAGTGGATAGTGGGTACGTAGACATTGAAGAAATAATATTGGATTTAATACTCTTTCAAATTTTAGAGCAGTAGTCTATATTTTATTCCTCATTATCTTGTACGATTCTAGGAGAAATAAAACAACTTTACGTACGAATGTAATGCAATTTAAGTTCTTTTTGTGTGCAACTTGATTTTATTTGTTCCAAGCTTCCAAAGTGTACCTATTTTGTCTTTTTTTTTTTAAAGCAAGGATTATATTGATATAAAAAGGAAGCTTTAGGAAACAAAGGATCTTCGTGAAGCCATAAACAGCAGACCACACTACAATGAGCCAGCAGGGACTGTAAAACAGGAAAAAACAGGTTCGAAAGATGACATGTAATTGATAATTGTGAGAACAGTAGAATCATATCATCAAAATTATCGTAACGGTTTCGCGTTCGACGATTTGAAAACATTTAAAAACAAAGGGAGTCGCCACCAATCTTTTTTGACAGGTGTGATTGGCTACCTAAAATATTTATCTTATTAATAAAATCTCAAAATTAATTAAGTTTTATTAAAAAGATAATTTTTGGTCTGCGAAAACAAAATCGAGTCCGGGAGTACGGTTACACGTGGGGAAGGATTAACACCCCCACGACGCCCGTTAAAAAACGGTACCATAATAATCATGTGTTATCCTTTAATTTTAATAAAATGGTCTTGAATTAACATTTAAAAATAATTCTTATTTTATTGCAATCTTTTTATTTAAAATCATTTTTATTTGTAAATTTATTTTGTTTTATTTTAAAAAGTTGAATTTTATTTTTCAAAAGTAAATGTGAACCTTTTCGTATTGAAAAATTAAATCAAATATCCCAATATTCT
The DNA here is from genome assembly GCA_032173925.1 of Heritiera fomes. Taxonomy (NCBI): domain Eukaryota; kingdom Viridiplantae; phylum Streptophyta; class Magnoliopsida; order Malvales; family Malvaceae; genus Heritiera; species Heritiera fomes. The sequence continues at coordinate 15,776,903 of JAPDPM010000001.1, read as the reverse complement.
GGTAACATTTAAAATAATTTTCCTTACCTAAAGATTTCTTAAGAATCACTACTTGTGAGTTCTATAGAATCTCATCATCAGAAGATTCACACTCGCTTCGAAAATTATTATGAATACATATGATGCAAACAAATAAAAAATGATGCATATGAAACTTAAAAGAAATTTTATGTATTTTGATTTTATTAATGAAACTCTTGATATTGAAAAATTTAGCTAAATATCCCAATACTCTGGTAACATCTAGCTAATTTCTCTCACCTAGGGATCAGTCAAGAAATCACTACTTGTGAGTCTCATGACATCCCATCCTCGGAAGAATTTTATTTAAATTTAAATTTTATTATTGATTTCTTTTTTTATTTTCCTTTATAAACTCATCTATTTTTATTTTTAATAAAACAAATTAAATTATTGAAAAATCATACTAAATATCCCAATACTCTGGTAACATTTAGTAGGACTCCTCTCACCTAGGGATCAGTCAAGAAATCACTACTTGTGAGTTTCATAACATCCCATCATCGAACTATTTTAATTTAAAAATTTAAACTTTATTGTTAATTTCCTCTTTCTATTTTCTTTTTAAAAAAAAACTTATTTATTTTTAATTTTTAATTTTTTTGATACATTTTCTAATCAATAATAATAATTAATGAAAATACAAGTAAAAGAAAATTTTTCAATTTCTTATTTTACAACATTAATTAATAATAATAATAATAATAAAGATAATAAAAACAATAATAAAAGCACAATAATAATAATAATAATAATAATAATAATAATAACAAAAAACAAAAAATTGAAAGAAAGAAAGAAATTATACCCCAAAATAGCCCAAATAGGGGGCCCAAAAACGAGCCCAAGCAGTAGGGGCCCGGGTCTGTCCACGGAGCGGGTCGCGGGTCAGAAAACGGGTCGAGCTGGAGCCGGGTCGCGTGAGGGTTGGGGCCGGGTCGGACGCGCGGATTTGGGTCGGGCGATGGGGCGACGTGCGGATCCTTCTCCCACGGGTCGGTGCGCGGATCCTGGACCCGGGTCGGGTCCAGGTGTGGATCCTACTTTTTTTATAAAAGCCTTGTTTTTTTTTATTCTTTCTTTTTTCCTCTCTTCAAAAAAAACGCCCAGAGCCTTTGAGGCTCTCCACCGGGGCGATTCCTGGCAGTCGCCTGGGCCGCCGCCTGCCGCTGCCGGCGACCGTCACCGGTGGTCGGAAATCAAAAAAGAAACCACTTTCCGGAGGCTCTCCACCCCCTGAGCTCGATTCCGGCCTCCGATTCACCTAAAAAATCCCCTAGCCCCGCAAATCTGAGCTTCACCGAAAAGATTTCCTCCCTTTTATTTTTTTTTTGTTTTTGTTTTTTGGTTGTTCGATGGTTAATGATGTTTGGATGTTCTGGGTTTGTGTTATGTTTTTTTTTTGTTTTGTTTGCAGGTTTCAATATGGGTTTAGGTTTCAGATCTGAGATTTGGGGTTCTCAGATCTGGAGTTTTTCGGGTGGTTGTGGTTTGTGGGGTTGTTGGTTCGGTGATGGTGTCCTTGACAGGGGCAGAGGAGGTGTCGGTTGGGTTTACGGTGGTGGGAATGTGGCTGTAAGGGTGATCTGTGTGAGGGCTTGGTTGTGGCGAGGCTCGTGGGGTTTGGGTAGCTTCAAGCTTGGGTCTCAGTGGTTGAAATGGCTTCCGAGAGCCTTTTTTTGTGAATGGTTATGTAGTGGGAACTTGAAGCTCGGGTGGTGAGGGTGGTGACAGACGAGACAGCCTGGGGAGGAGGGGATGGCAGAGATGGTGACAGGAACTGGTGGCCGGCGGTGATGAGATGGTTGGCAGGAGATTGGACATTAGACAAATAATAAAAAAATAAAAAATAATAATAATAAAAAAAACAAATAATAAAAATAAAAATAAATAAAGTATGTAAAAATAAAAATAAAAATAAAAATAAGAAATAATATATATAAAAACAATAATAAGAATAAATAACATAAAAGTAACAATAATAATAATAATAATAATAATAATAATAATAATAATAATAATAATAATAGGACAAAATTAGGTGTCAACAGCTGCCCCTCTTTGCTCATTGCTGAGAATCAGGAATAAAGCAAAGATAATAGACACTAATTTTGTCCGGCTTATGATTTAATCTCTTTTTTTCTCCTTTTTTTTTTATGAAATGTGCTCCTCTTGCAACAGAGGCAATGAAACTTTAAAATTCCCTCTTTTTTTTGATTGAAATGTGCTCCTCTTGCAGCAGAGGTTATGAAACTTTAAATGTTCTTTTCTGAAATGTGCTCCTCTTGCAGCAGAGGCGATGAAACTTTAAATTCCCTTTCATTTTTTTTCTTATTTTGGAATGTACTCCTCTTGCAGCAGAGACAATGAAACTTTAAATTTTTTTCCTAGAATTTGCTCCTTTTTCAACAAATGCAATGAAACTTTAAATTTCTTTCCTGAAATATGCTCCTCTTGCAGCAGAGGCCATGAAACTTTAGATTCTTTTATGAAATGTGCTCCTCTTGCAGCAGAGGCGATGAAACTTTAAACCTTTCCTGGAAATGTGCTCCTCTTGCAGCAGAGGTAATGAAACTTTAAAGTTTTAAAATGTACCTTAAAAGATTTCACATTCGAATACCTAAAAGACTTTGTTTCGGAGATTCACATCCGAAGGTTTGATTTGGAGATTCACATCTAGAGATTTGACTTTGTTTCGGAGATTCACATCCGAAACTTTAATTTGGAGATTCACATCCAAAGATTTGAAATTTTGATTTGGTTTGGAGATCCACATCCAAAGATTTGATTCGAAGATTCACATCCGAAATTTCATTCGGAGATTCACATCCGGAATTTTAACTTTGTTTTGGAGATTCACATCTGGAATTTCAACTTTGATTTGGAGATTCACATCCAAAATTTAACTTGGAGATTCACATCCAGAATTTTGAAATTTTGATTTGGAGATTCACATCCAGAATTTGAAATTTGATTTGGAGATTCACATCCAAAATTTTAACTTGGAGATTCACATCCAGAATTTGACTTGGAGATTCGCATCCGAAATTTTAACTTGGGGATGCACACCCAAAATTTTAACTCGGAGATTCACATCCGAACTTTTGAAATTTTGATTTGGAGATTCACATCCAAAAATTTGACTTAGGGATTCACACCCAAACGTCTAGGAATTCTCATCTGGATAATTTATATCGGGAATTTCTCGTCCAATTGTTGGTTTCGGGAATTCACATCCGAAAAAGCTCCTCTTACAAAAGAGGCTATGAAACTTTAAATTCCTTTTCTGGAATATGCTCCTCTTACAGCAGAGGCGATGAAACTTTAAATGTTCTTTTTTTTTCTTTGTTTTTTCTGAATATGCTCCTCTTGCAGCAGAGGCGATGAGACTTTAAATGCTTTTCTTGAAAAATGCTCCTCTTGCAGCAGAGGCATTGAAACTTTAAAAATTTTGCCCGGAGGACTTAAGATTTTGTGCCCGGAGGTCTTATGATTTGTGCCCGGAGGTTTTATGATTTGTGCCCGGAGGTTTTATGATTTGTGCCCGGAGGTCTTATGATTTGTGAAATTTGCGCCCGGAGGACTTGAAAATTTATGCCCGGAGGACTTAGAATTATGCCCGGAGGACTTAGAATCATGCCCGGAGGACTTAGATTTTGTGCCCGGAGGACTTATGATTTGTGCTCGGAGCCCTTGAGATTTATGCCCGGAGGACTTACAATTTTTTTTTTGAAAAGTTTAAAATTGATGCCTGGAGGTCTTGAAATTTTATCTAAAGAATTTAAAATTGGTGCCCGGATGACTTACAATTGAAATTGAATTTGAAGTTTTGCCCGGAGGACTTAGAATTTACTTTTTCTTTCAAAAATTATTCTTTAATGTTAATTGGATTCATAAATGTCATAATCAAACTGAATGAGTATCCTTGATTTTCTTATCTTAAGAAAAGTTGCATTGGTGCCAGCTATATTGGGCTTAAATTTTCACCTTGGGTGCCAACTTTACTGGGCTTTAAAAATCTCATCTCATAATGTGCCGATTTTGCTGGGCTTAATACCACACAACGGTGCCAACTACATCGGGCTTAAATTTTCATCTCATGCTCACAAAAACTTTACCCCTTTTTTTTCTCTCTTTTTTTTCTTCTTTTTTTTTTTTAAGAACAATGTTCCTTTGTATTTGATATTTTCTTTTTCTCACAACTCAAACTCAAGAATCATTGACTTGTTCATTCATCTCAAAGGCTCTCAATTTTCAAGTATTTTTCAAATGTTCCAAATGTGGAAACTCTCTTAATTATTTTTCATCTTCTCAAATATTCTACTTATCTTCTCATTCTTTCCTTCTTCTTCATTTGACTTTTCCACTTTCCAAAAACTTTTTATTTTAATTTTTATATTACCTTTTCTTTTATGTGTTTGAAATAAATCTCTCTTTTTTTTTCAAGCTGCATTTTCATCACCTTATTATTTTCAGCAAGAATTTCCTTTTACTTCTTCCACTCTTTTTTTCTTTCTTTTTTCTTTTTCTTTTTTTTCTTTTTTTTCTTTTCTTTCTTTCTTTTCCTTTTTTTTCTACTTTTTTTTAACAAATTTCCCTCTCTTTTTTTAATCAATTTTTTTCAATCCAAAATCTCCTATATTCTCCTTTTTTTCAATGTTTGCTGATGCAATGATCACTAATGCAAATGCAATATCAACAATACGAATGCAAATTTCTTTATCAATGAATAACCAACTATTATAATGCAAATACATACGACTTTTATCATAATGCAAATGCATTGTAAAGATGCAAATGCAATTATCCAAAATTTTCTTTCGATTTTCTCTTCTTGTTGACCAAAACCTTTTCATTTCCACTTTTTCATCTATATTACTTTAAAGTATTTGTCTCACCACTTGAAGGCATTTTTTACTGTGCAACAAGGGTTGCCTCATGACAATCATCATATTTTTATTTACCCTTATTTTTTTAAAACACCTTAAGAGTTCATTTTACAAACAAAAATTTTTTCTAACAAAATTTTCCTCCAAAATGGCACAATAAATTCTTTGCGCCACAATTATTATTGAATTCTCTCTCATTTCTGCTTGAAACGCTATCAAAATTTTGATTAGCAATCGAAAAATTTTCAAACAAAATTGCCTCAAGCATCCTTTCCATTTTCATATTCAAAAGATAAACGTTTTTTATTTTTGAAAATGTTTATCTATTCAAAATTTTTTAATTTCACAAGATTGCCCCACACAACAATGATCAAAGAAAGTTAAACACAAATGCAACAAAGAATTATCATTTGAGTTTCTTAAAGATTGGTGATCACTATTTAGGTGGGTGTGGGGGGAAGGTAATTTGTTCTCATCAAATGAATCAGGTGGTTTCACACATCAATGTTTTGGTTTAGCACGAAAGGCTTACAACCTGATGGAAAATGAGATGAATGTTCCCTCATCTAGGCTCACAAATAAAACACAAGTTTTTCAAAAAAAATGGATTCCTTGCAAATCAAGGTTTTGCAAAAAGGTTTATCTTGAAATGTAGACAAAGTTTGACACTCTTTTAATTTTCAAATTATGCATTTTGATAGTTGTCAAAACTAGCCGTAATGGGCCAAAACTTTTGATGAGTTATTGGGGAATGGAGAGTAGGTTCAATGTTCTATGTCAATCCCTTCAGTGGATCAGTGGATCATCAAAATGGACATTCTCTTAAGGGCCTTAGATGTTCATGGGTCTCAAAATTATTTCGCAATGTCGCTTCTTGTATGACCTTGCCAGCACCATAAATGACCTCACAAATATTTTCGTTTTGGCTCTAGACTGCCCCTTTTGGGGTTTTCACCCTAAAGCTTAATTTTTTTTTCTTTTTCTTTTTTTGTTCTTTTTTTTTTGTGATTGTTCCATCATGCACTTAAGAATTCAAAATTCATCCAAAATTGACTGTGAAGATTCTTGAAGGATAATCTTGGTTGAGAATGAGTTAAGTGCCTCATTGGTTATAATGATTCATCAAGGAAAAATCTCTTCAGTTTAAGTATCCACGTTTGATCGAAATGGACTTTTCAAGGTACGTAATGTAGGCCAGGTTTCGGGGTTCTGAAAGAATGGATAATAAGGCCCAAAAACGTGTTTAAGGGTGATCAACCAAGGATCATTTAGTATAATGTGAAGACTTATTCAAGTCACTTTCTTATTTTGTCACTCCTTCATTTCATTCTCTCTTTTTCTTTTTCTTTCTTGCAATTTCTTTATTTTTCTTCATTTTTTTCCTTTTTTTTATGGAGTGAAATCAAAATCTTGTAAAGCTAATTCACCTCACATTTGCCCTTAACATGATAAACCATTTTGACTTAGGATTGGGTCTGGTCATTCATACTCTTGGATAAGGTTTTTGTATATGTGCCCCCCAATGTGGAGGGTGATCCTTGGTTAAAGTTTATTTATGAAGAATTTATAAGGCTCAAAGAGGTTAGCAAATGGATAAATTTCAGATTAGTGAAAAGGATGATGAAAGATGGCCATTTGTCATTTCAAACATGGTTACTTAAATTGTCGAAAATTTCCTTGAGTCAAAAGAGTCAAACATTTTGTCTTTCTTCTCTCTCTTTTTTTTTTGCTCTTCAAGATGGAATTTCTTGGATATTTTCGAATTTGGTTCCTTATTCTTCTTATTCTCCCTCTCTTTCCCTCTCACTCACTTTTCTTTTTTTTTTTGGGTTGTTTGGAATCATTTGAATATCTCAAGTGCATGATGTCACAATCAATTTTTCTTTTTTGTTTTTGTTTCATTTTTTTCTTTTTTTTCTTTTTTTTTCTTTTTTTACAACTCAGGCGGCAACAAATCATTGGTACAAAATGCCCACAAGCTAGTGAAAACTATTGGAATTGGCATTTTTAACTTTGGGTTGCCCATGGTATTTTTACCGAGAGAGGAAAAAGGTATTGCATCATTTGGGCAAGTTGAGGGTATGATACTTTGTCCTTCTCAATCTGGGTTTCAGTCACATAAATGAATCAAAGATTCAGAAATGGCCTAAGGAATCTCATGATTTGTGGTTTTTCAAACAAAATTGGACAATTCTGACAAGTATGAATTTCTGGCATAATTTTGACACATATCAAATTACCAAAATTCAAATTTAGAAGAGTGTCGTGCTTGATTATTCAAGGAATCCAAAAATGAATTTTATCAAATTGATTATTTCATTGTTCATTGCCCAGGTGAAGGTCATTACATTGTAATGGCATATTGTGATCAGATGAAAATAGATCATTTGAGTTCAAGTTTTTGCCTCTTAAATGCCTGAAGGCCTTTTAAGAATTTTAGGGCATGGAAACAATCGGAGAAGGTAGTGGATGAATTTTTCTGATAATAATCACCAACTTTTCAAAACTCTCTTCAATCTTTCTTTATTTTGTCATTTTGTTCAACTTCTTTGATCATTCGATTTAGTCATGTGAGGCTTTATCATTATATATATTAAAAAAATGTGATTTCTTTACAAAAAGAATCAATCAATGCCGTTTATATATATCAAATACAATGACAAATCAAAATAAAAAATGTATGTCGTAACGTGTCAAGTCCGTGAACCTAACCCGCTAGACTTTAAAAATTCAAGGAGTCGCCACCAACCATTCAAACCTAAGGTGTGATTGGTCACCTACTCTTGTCTCAGGATAAGGCATGGTCTACGTTCAAAGAATCTAAGGTTCGGGAATATGGTTACGTGTGGGGAAGGATTAGCACCCCCACAACGCCCATCTTAAGATGGTACCAAATAGTCTAAAGTTATCTTAATTTTGCCTATATGTTTGCTTTAATTTCGATATGATTAAATATTGAAAAATCTTCTAAGTCTCCTCCATCAAGCTGGTTGGATAACTTAAAAGTTCTTCTCACCTCAAGAGTATTCAAGTAGGACCAATCGCCTTTCTTGAAGAGGCTCCGTCGTCGGATGATTTAAATACATTATGAAATACCTATTTCTGACTACTACCCCTATTTATAAAAATCATTAATTGTTTTTTTTAACCATATAATTATTTTGTTTTTATTTTACTTTTTATAACTTAAATAAATATGAATTATTTAATATTGAAAATTTCTTCTAGACCTTCCATCAAGCTGGTGAGATCTTGGAAGAAATCTCCTCACCTAAGAATTTTTAAGAAAACTACTCAAGCGCAATTCCCTTTTAAATTCCATCATCGGATTAATCCACATTTATCCAAGTTGTTTATTATTGTTTAATTTTATTCTAATTTTTTAATCATATATTTATCTTATTTTTATTCTATTCTTTTAATTATTTTAATTTGAATTTATTAATTTCAATTTTATTTTATTTTATTTTTATGATGAATTATTAAATATTGGAAATATCCTCTCAAATCTTCCATCAAGCTGGTGAGACTTAAGAGGACTCTCCTCACCTCAAGATATCTAAAAGTACTACTCCAGCGCAGTCCCTTTAGAATTCCATCGTCGGAATAACTCATCTTCATTTCCTTAATTTAATTATTGTTACTTTTATACTTTATTTCCTAAAATTAAATTTCTACAAAAAAAACTATCATATAAATCATACAATTACATTATTTAATCAAATCATACATATAATAATATCATCATGCGAATAAACCAACTTACACAAAATTGACACAAAATTAACGAATTTCTAGCTTAAATTAATTATCTTACAAGCTTTCATTAATTAAATTTTGGTTTTAACCAACATGCAAATCATACAAATTAAATATACAAGTCGTTAACATACAAAATTAGTATTTTATACAACAACTTATTAGCTCAGATAATCATACGAAGTCATATTAATTCAATTTTATTATCAAATCAAATTATCAAATCATACAAATTAAACTATTAAGTTTATTGTTAAATTATTAACATATTATTAAATTGTAAAGTTCGTTAATTTGGAGAAACAAATTATTAAAAACACCAACTTACCTGTATCTTCCACGTGCTTTTACCCTTTTAATCTTTCTTTCTTTCTTTGTTTTCTTTTTGTAGTTGGTAGCAGCAAATGCAGATAGGACGTGCGTGGTGCGATTCAACAAGGCTGTGGAGTTGTGCAACGATGTAAAGGGCAGTGCAAGGCGAGCAGCAATGAAGGTAGAAGTTCAAGGAACTATGCGACGGAGAGAAGATGCCAGAACAGGGCATGCGCGAAAAGCAGAAGCAAAATCCAACTTGTGATCCAGCCGTTAGTGCAGCCTTTTTGACCTTGTTATTCTCTTCCGTTTACTACCACAACAGAGGTGTACAGTGTAGCAAAGATAGCAGTAGCTAATAGTTGTAGTAATGATGGTGATAGCTTGGCGATGAAGCATAAAGCCACTACAGAAACGAAACAGTAGACAATGGTGCAAGACAGACAGTGATGGTGCGAGACAGGCAGCGATGGTGATCAGTTCAGAACGAGTGGCAACTCAGCAGTGATAATGCAGCAGCGATGGTAGCAGCAAGCACAGACCAGTAAGAAGGGCAGAACGACGAGGTTTGATATTGATGGTGTAGCAGGCACGATATCAGGACAGAGGCAGCGGATGGCAAACGACGGCTGTTGATGGTGTGAGGCGGAGCGGCAATGCAGGTGTATCAGCCTTGAGAAGAATGAGCAACAAGTGCAGCAGCAGACGCAGGTAGTTGGAGCAGTGCGATAAAGAAGATGGCAAGGTTGGCTGGAAGCTTGAAGGTGACAGCAAAAATGAGACAACGCAATGGAGCGGTGCAGGCTTGCGGAAGATGTTTCGGTGCAAGGGATATATTAAACAAGCAGGAAGGCAACAATGGCGATGGAGGCAGGGATGCTCGGGTTAGGGAAGGTAGGGTTCCGGTGAAGAGGACGGTGGGATGAGAAAGATACAACGATCGTCCGGCCTCCTCTCCTATAGCAGTGTCCTCTTTTTATAGTAACAAAGAGTTAGAGTTTTAATTTAATTAGATAACAATTAGTCCTTATCTTCCCTTTTTTTTTCTATTTTTATCTATTAATTCCTATACTAATCTAACTCTACTAGTCTAAATTTAATCTTATAAGAACTCTCCTATTAATAAATTTTAATAATTATCCTAAAAAATCTAATTATCTAATTATCTAATCCTAAAATTAATTTTATTTTCTTATTTTATTTTTTTTAATTTCCTAATTAATGTTAATTCTAAATCTAAAATTTCTAATTTAATTCTAGCATAATTCTAAATTGTTAAATTAAAATACAACATCACCCAACCTAATTAATTATTTATACAAATTAAGACCCCGGACAAAATATGGTGTATACAGCTGCCCCTCTTTGTGCATTTGCTGTGAAACAGTAATTGCACAAAGACATAGACATCTATTTTTTCTGACTTCTCTCTTTTTTTTATTTTTTTCAAAAAGCTCCCTCTAAACAGAAAGGCAGTCAAACTTTAAAATCTTGTCGAAAAGCTCCTCCTAAACAGGCAGGCAGTCAAACTTTAAAAATCTTGTCCAAAACGCTCCTCCTAAACAGGCAGGCAGTCAAACTTTAAAATCTTGTCCAAAACGCTCCTCCTAAACAGGCAGGCAGTCAAACTTTAAAAATATTGTCCAAAAAGCTCCCCCTAAACAGGCAGGCAGTCAAACTTTAAAAATCTTGTCCAAAAAGCTCCTCCTAAACAGGCAGGCAGTCAAACTTTAAAATCTTGTCCAAAAATTTGGAGGAATCATGCCCGAAGGTCTTATAGATTGTACTCAAGGAACCTTGTCTGTAATTTTTCTCATGTAATGCATCTGTATGCAACTACGCATGCATTCTATCCTATCTATGCAATGTCATTTGTGTAATGCCATTCATGCAATATTATTCACACAATCTATTCTATTCATGCAATGTCTTCTTTGAAAAGCATCTCAACTTTAACTGTGGCAATAACAAGGTTTTTCTGTATCAGTCCATCTCATGCATTCTTCTCTTTTCATTTGTCATCCTGTCCTTATATTTCCTATTTCTCTTCTCATTTTCCTTTTTCCATTTTCTTTCCCAATGAAGCTCTTGTCTTCGTGCCCTCTTTATCTTATCTGATCCCTTGTTTCTTCTTTTTACTTTCCTCTCTATCTGGTCATTCAGTTGCTCATTAAAATCTTTACTGAGACCTCATCATTCATTCTTTCTTATTCATTGGTTTTTCTTGATTTCCAATTTCGATTCATCCACAAGTTTCCTTTTCTTTCATTTTCCTAAATAATATAGGAGTCTTTCACATATTTTGCCAAGCAAACATTCATTATCATTCTAATTTCAAAATCAATGCAATACAATTTCTCAATCCCTCAAGGTAAGAATATAGCAAAGAAATGATAAGTGAAATGGAGAGAGTGGTATTATTCAATATCTGGAAATATTACAAAAAGGTAGCCAAGTGCGAAGGCAAAGCAAGGTTGAAAGAAAAACAAGGATTCTGGGATTATTTAACCAGGCTTTGGGCAAACATTCAAATGACTGATCAATTAATACAAAATTCTTATTCAAAAATCTCATTCTCTTCAAGTCATCTGACCATGTAAAGTCCTATCAAATCACATTGGTGCTTCTGTATCATGACCCTTTAATGCCTTTCTCCTCATACCTAAGTCGCCTTTTCAGGTTTTCAACTTAGATATGTCTCCTTGATTCAAGCCGCCCTTTACGGGTTTTCAGTTTGAATTTACCCCCTATTGACTCAAACTGCCCTTTTGGGTTTTCAATTTGAATCCTCTTTTTTCTTTATCTCTTTTTTCTTTTTCTCTTTTTTTCTTTTCTTTTTTTTTCTTTTTCTTTTCTCTTTTTTTTAGGCATAATACTTCTTCACAGCATCTGAATTTATTGGGTTTGGCAAATCATCTCCATCTATATCTACCAAAAGTAATGCCCCGCCAAAGAATGCCCTTTTCACAACATAAGGACCTTCCCAATTTGGAGCCTATTTTCCTCTATTGTCTGGTTGATTTGAGAGAATCTTCTTCTTCAGGACCAATTCTCCTTCTCTGAATTTTCTTGGTCGAACCTTCTTATCATGCGCTTTCATCATTCTCCTTTGATACAGTTGGCCGTGACACAATGCTGCCATTCTTTTTTCCTCAATGAAGTTGAGCTGCTCGTAACGATCTCTCACCCAATCAGCCTCTTCTAACTTTGTTTCCATCAGGACCCTTAAGGATGGAATTTCAACTTCAACAGGCAGTACAGCTTCCATTCCATACACTAGTGAAAATGGTGTTGCCCCAGTAGAAGTGCGAATAGATGTTCTATAAGCATGTAAGGCAAATGGCAACTTCTCATGCCAATCTCTATATGTCTCAACCATTTTTTCCACTATCCTCTTGATGTTTTTATTTGCTGCTTCTACTGCCCCATTCATCTTTGGACGATATGGCGCTGAATTATGATGCTTGATTTTGAACTGAGTACACACATCTTCCATCATCTTGTTGTTCAAGTTTCGAGCATTATCAGAGATAATTCTTTTTGGAAGCCCGTATCGACAAATTATCTCCCTCTTGATAAACTTGCAAACCACTGCTCGTGTTACAGCTGCATAAGAAGCAGCTTCAACCCATTTGGTAAAGTAATCAATCATCACAAAAATAAACCTATGCTCGTTTGAAGCCTTGGGAGTAATTGGTCCGATCACATCCATGCCGCACATTGAAAAAGGCCATGGAGGTGCTAACACATTTAGAGCATTTGGAGGTGCATGAATTTTATCAGCATAGATCTGGCACTTGTGGCATTTTCGAGCATAGTTAATACAATCTCTCTCCATAGTCAGCCAGTAGTAAACTACTCTCATGATTTGTCAGGCCATCATGTGACCATTAGCATGAGCTCCACAAACTCCATCATGCACTTCTTCAAGAATTTTAGTAGCTTCAGTTGAATTCACGCACCTTAACAGTACTTGATCTCGACTTCTTTTGTACAAAATTTCTCCATCTAAGAAGAATCCCATAGCCAATCTTCTTATAGTTCTTTTGTCATTTTCAGTAGCATGCTCAGGATACTGCTGATTTTTTATGTATTGCAGAATATCGTGATACCAAGGCTTCCCATCTACTTCCTCTTCAACACTCAAGCAGTGTGCTGGGGAACTCTTCACTTCCATCCTAATTGGTTGGATCTCTGCATTTGCATCCAACTTGAACATTGCTGCTAGGGTGGCTAAAGCATCAGCTATCTGATTTTCCTCTCGTGGCAAATGTTCGAACTGGACATTTTCAAAATAATCAATCAACTCAACGATATACTTTCGGTACTGGATTAATTTTGGATCTCTGGTTTCCCATTCTCCTTTTAATTGATAAATTACCAGAGCTGAATCGCCATACACCTCAAGTATCTTGACTTTTCTTTCTACGGCCGCCTGCAGACCCATGACACATGCCTCATACTCAGCTACATTGTTCGTGCAATTAAAATCCAATTTAGCAGTAATTGGATAATAACTACCTTCAGGAGATATAAGAATCACTCCTACCCCGTGCCCCAGAGCATTCGACGCCCAATCAAAACACATCTTCCATGGTCTTTTCTCACATTTCTCTTCTACAAACATCAAATCTTCGTTTGGGAACTCCATCTTCATCGGTTCATAACCATTCGTATTGTGATCAGCAATAAATTCTGCAATTGCACTCCCTTTGATGGCTTTTTGGGCCACATATGTGATATCATATTCGGAAAGCATTACTTGCCATTTTGCGATCCTTCCAGACAATGCAGGCTTTTCAAAGATGTACCTGAGAGGATCCAATTTTGTGATCAACCATGTGGTATGACACAACATGTACTGTCTAAGTCTATGAGCCGTCTAAGCCAACGCGCAACACATTTTTTCTAACTCGGTATATTTGGACTCATAATCTGTGAATTTTTTGCTCAGATAGTAAATTGCATGTTCTTTCTTCCCAGATTCATCTCTTTGCCCCAACACACATCCCATTGACTTCTCGTAGACAATCAAATACAAAATCAAAGGTCTTCCAGTTACTGGTGGTACCAACACAGGAGGGTTCGACAAGTATTCTTTTGAAGGCTTCCTGGCATTCTTCATTCCATTCCCCGGGATCTCTTTTACGAAGCAACTTGAATATTGGATCACATTTGAGGGTGAGTTGAGAAATGAAACGAGAGATATAGTTTAATCTACCCAAAAATCCTCTCACTTCCTTTTGGGTGCGTGGAGGAGTCAGGTCTTGAATAGCTTGTACCTTATCTGGATCCACTTCTATCCCTTTTTCACTGACCATAAAGCCCAGTAGCTTTCCAGATTTAACCCCGAATGTACACTTAGCCGGATTCAGCTTCAATTGATACTTCCTCAATCTATTAAATAGTTTTCTGAGACTAGTGACATGATTCTCCCCTTTACGTGATTTTGCAATCATATCGTCTACATAGACCTCTATCTCTTTATACATCATGTCATGGAAGAGAGTCACCATTGCTCTTTGATATGTAGCTCCAGCATTCTTCAGCCCAAAAGGCATAACTTTGTAACAAAAGGTCCCCCACATTGTCACAAATGTGGTTTTCTCCATATCTTCGCGAGCCATTTTTATTTGATTATAGCCCGAAAATCCATCCATGAATGAAAATGTGGAGTATTTGGCAGTATTGTCCACAAGTGTATCAATGTGGGGTAAAGGAAAATTATCCTTAGGACTAGCTTTGTTCAAGTCTCTATAGTCCACACACATTCGCACTTTCCCCCCTTTCTTTGGAACTGGAACTATATTGGCTACCCATTCAGGGTACCTGGCCACCTCCAAGAAACCAGCATCAAATTGCTTCTTAACTTCATCTCTAATCTTCAATAACATATCAGGCTTCATGCGCCTTAACTTTTGCTGTACAGGCTTACATTCTGGCTTTAATGGCAACTTGTGCTCCACAATTCTAGTATCGAGTCCAGGCATATCTTGATAGGACCAAGCGAACACATCTACATATTCATGAAGTAGCTCCTTTAATTCCTCCCTTTCTTTGGATGGCAAGGCTGCTCCTATCTTCACCTCTTTTTTATTCTCATCATCTCCCAAACTTATTATTTCTGTTTCTTCTTGATAAGGTTCAATGGGTTTCTTTTCCTGGTCCACCAATCTTAATAACCCAGAAGGCACAATATAATCCTCAAGGTTCTCTTCATGATCAGATTCATTAAATTGAACAAGATTCTCAAAATTAAATTCTGAATTATTGTCATTGTTATCATCATTTTCATTGTCTGGATCCCTGAAAATTGGTAAAATGAAGAATGTGGGTAATTGTGTCTTGGAAAGAAATGAGATTTGTACTTGAGGAATTGAAGAAATTGCATTTTATTAATCTCTTTATTGAAATGAAAATCAATGAAAGTTGGCCCAATACATGAAAGAAATCTAAGTGCTTTTGGGCATAAGCACCCCTACATTATTTAAAAAACTGAATGATCCTAAGAAAACCTGGAACAAATGAAAATAAGAAAATAAAGCAAATCCATTACTCTTGGGTGGCATAGACAACTGGCATCTCATAAACCGTCCAATTTCCTAGCTCTGCGTCTGAAGGGTACACGAACCGATCAACGTCAAACCCTCCACTTCCTTCTTCCTCAACCATGGAAACAGACAAATTTGCGAAAACCTTCAACAATCCATTTTCAGTCACCATCATTGGATTTGGATGAATATACCCTGCTGAGTGAAACGAATCATATAAGTGTGGTATGACTAATCTCTTGGACTCAAAATCACGACCATGCAAACGAGCAATTCTCTTCTCTTTCTTCTCAGTCATTATCTTCATTTTTTCCATCCTTGTCGGTCTGTACCCTAGCCTAAATTTGTCCTTGTTTTCGATGACCTCTAGTGGCTCCAACATTCCCTGCAGGTTTCTGCCCAACCTAGAACCAGGGCACCATCCTTTCCACAATATTTGCTTTACGACCATACCAGTGGTATTTGACAAGCGAGGAGTACACAGACTTGATCCTTCACCCACATATAGAGCATTTGCCACCTCAAAGGATCTGTATGAGCATTCCACAGCTTCATCTCCAATGTCCACATAAGGTGTAGCGGAAGTTTGAGCTACCATCATGTCTTCTTCTCCTGAGATAATAATTATTTGGCCGTCCACCACAAATTTTAGCTTTTGGTGAAGAGAGGAAGGGACCGCTCCTGCCATATGAATCCATTGCCTTCCCAAAAGGCAACTATAAGATGGTGTAATGTCCATCACCTGGAATTGTATATTAAAGGTACATGGACCAATCTGCATTGGAAGCTCTATGTCTCCCATAACTTCTCTACGAGCTCCATCAAATGCTTTTACCACCATATTACTTGGCTTCATGTGAGATTCATCTATCGGCATCCTTGTCAAAGTAATCATCGGCATGATATTGATAGATGAGCCATTATCAATCAACACCCTACCAATTGTGATGCCTCTGCATTTTGCACTTATATGAAGAGCTTTAGTACTCCCTCTTCCTTCAGCTGGAATTTCATCGTCACTAAAGGATATGAAATTATCTACCACCAAATTGCTCACTAAATGGTCTATCTTTTCTACAGATACATCGTGCACCACATAAGCTTGATTCAACACCTTCAACAATGCCTTCCTATGAGGTTCAGAGTTCAAGAGCAGAAACAATAATGAAATTCGAGCCGGCATCTTGTTTAATTGTTCTACCACACTGTACTCACTATGCTTAATGAGTCTCAAGAATTCACAAGCATCTTCGTCTGTTACCGGCCTTTGTCGATTCTCCTCAGGGTCTGGGATTGGTGCCACTTCTTCTTCTCCCACTTTGGCCTTCTCTTTTCTTGCATGTTGTAGTATCTCAGGGGTATAGCAGCGTCCACTACGTATCATCCCCCCAACTCCAGCTATATTGGCAGAATCAGGACTATCCACCATTAGTTCAACATTTGCTCCATCTTTGATTATTGCATCATACCCATACCTCCAAGGTACGGTTTTGTCACTCTTATATGGGAATGGAGTTGGCACCTCTATCACCACCTTAGGCCCTTGAACTGATGGCGTAGGTTTCTCTTCATAAAGCACTTTCAATGGTTTTAAAACAAACTCCTTATCAGTGGCATGAACTCCTTCATCTTGAACTTCTTCATAGAACTCCACGCAAGATTCATCAATTAGTTCCTGCAACTCCCTCCTAAAATCCTCGCAATAATGAACAGAGTGCCCTATTGCTCCACAATGGTATTTGCATGTCATTTTTTTATCATGTTGTCCCTTATAAGAGCTCGCGGCAAGCACCACTGGTTGCAATAAGTCAGATTCCACAAGGACTTCAAACACCTTTTCCAATGGAGTTTTTAATTCGGCCACGGTCCTCTTGATTGTACCTCTCCTTTGATCCTCGACCGCATTTACTGTTGCTCCAGCATGATCGGGCAATGGATTTGAATTGACATCTGGCTCCCCTTTCTTCCCAAAACTTAGGAGTCCAGCTTTGACGAGTGATTGGACTTTCACCTTTAAGCCCATACAATTCTCGATAGAGTGACCAATATTACCATTATGATAGGCACATTTTGCATTGGGGTCATACCATTTTGGGTAAGGAGGTTTCAAAGGTTCTATATAAATAGGGGCGATGAGATGACCTTCCACCAGCTTCGGGAATAGCTCAGCGTATGTCATGGGTATAGGGTCTATGGCAATATTTCGGCTATGTCGGGTGTATCTTTGGTCATTAGGTGGGAAAGTGGGGTTTGTTGAGGTTGTAGGAGTTTGTCGGTGGAAAACGGGTTGATAGGTGTGTTGGGGATGAGTTTGTGGGTAAGATTGAGAATAGGTGTAGTTTACTGAAGGTGGGTGAGGGGTATAAGGGTGACGCGAATTGTTTTGGACGGCTTGTGCATCTCCTTCCTTCTTCTTCGAGAATCCACCCTTCCTACTATCATTCACAGGTGCTTCGATCTTACCGCTCTTGATGGCATTCTCAATAGCTTCACCTGTTAGCACCATATCTACAAAGTTCTTAGTTACGCTGCTAAGCATACGCTCATAGTAAGGTGCCTTGAGAGTATTCAAAAAGAACATAGTGACTTCCTTTTCAGTTAAAGGAGGTTGAACTTTTGATGCCATGTCCCTCCATCATTGGGCATATTCCTTGAAGCTCTCATCTTTCTTCTTTTCCATACTTTGGAGAGACAAGCGATCAGGGGCTACATCAGACACATTTTTGTATTGAGCTATAAAAGCCCTTGCCAATTCCGACCAAGAGGAAACTTTGCTCCTTTCTAATTGGTTATACCACTTAGCAGCTGACCCAGTCAAGCTATCTTGAAAAACATGAATCAATAGCTTGTCGTCCCATGCATATGCCGCCATCTTTCTACAGTACATGGTGAGATGATCTTTTGGGCACGATGTTCCATTGAATTTTTCAAATTCAAGCACTTTGAATTTTGGTGGAAGCACGACACCAGGTACCAAACACAACCTTTCAGCATCAACAAGTCCAAAATAGTCAACTCCTTCAACGGCACTTAGTCTTTCCTCTATCAAGCTCAGCTGAGCTTTAGTACCACTATATTCTTCTTTATGCTTCAATTTTTCTAACTCTGTGGGATCATCTAAATTTGGTACCTTCACTGGATTTTGAACTTGTATATGTAAAGGTGTTGGAGCTTTGACAGTACTCCATTCAGGAACAAAAATAGGGTTGTCTCGCATGTTTTGTTGAGGTTCTTGGATAGACTCCTCCTGATTACCCATCTTCTCCTTTCCTTTAATCATGGCTTTTAGTAATTGGGTAATCTCGCTCAATTGCCCCTTTATCTCTGCATTTTCCCTTTCCAACTTCTCTATTCTATTATTTTGATCTTCTTCCATTATACGAGCTTGATACCTTGTGTGGTATTTATGGAGGGCAGACCGTCTAGTAGATTCAATTTTGACACCTTGAATGCCACAATTAAGTTGAAATTATTTTCAAAAGAAAATGTGCAAAGACTTAAAAGAATTCAAAGATGTATTTTATTGATGGATGGAATTTTACAACCTAAATGCACAAAGAAAAAAAACTTGTCTCATAACAATCATTTAGCAAAACCAAAATCCTAAGACATCCATGAAGAAATCTAATGGTGCCACATGAGTCTTCTAACTGCACTATAATGGCCCTCTATCTCTTTTAACAATTGTAGCATCCTCTCTCCATGCTCAGTTATTGGGTTAACTCCAGGCTTCATCTCCCTTATTTCATCTTCTATTTGTTGGGCCCTATGAGCCACCCAATTAATTTGATGAAACATTGTCCATAAGAGTTGCGAGTCCTTCTTGAAGATCTTCCATTCTTCTTCCAAGGTTTGCATATTTTGGGCCATCTTTTGTTGGTCTTTTTGGGCTTGATTGAGAACTCCTTGTAGTCGAATCTTCCATCTTATTATCTCTTTTTGAGCTTCATCAAGCTCATTTTCCTCCTTTTGTGCTTTCTCCTTGAGTCGTGCAATTTCTTCCTGGTTTTTCTGAGCTTCTTCCTTCAGTCGTTTGTTTTCTTCCATCAGACGACTATTCTCAGACCTTGCGAGCTTTTTCTTCAGGTAACTAATCTCGTCTACCAACTTGTTCTTCTTTTGATGGACTTTCGAATATGCATGATCTCTTTTTCCTATCCTCTCATCGGTCTCATGCTTAAACTTCTTGTATTCTCGCTCCAACTCCTTTTTTTCTTCTTCCAATTTTCTTTTAGCAATTTCCAAATCTATCATAGGGTCTCGGGGTGGTATCACCTCTGCTTCTTCATTTTCTTCAAGTGGAACCGTGATGTCCTTTGCTCGTCTTGCATGCCATACTGAATACTCTGGAGGCTCTTTGTCTGGGAATATTCCTTGCTCTATTCCTTGAGGTGTTTTCCAAGCTTTGACATCACCTTCTATCTTCCTCACAAAACCTTCTTCATCATAGGCATATTCATGTTGATTGAGCCCATGAGTCATTGGGATGAACTGCTCATACCCCAATTGCTTTCGCACCATGAGTGGTGAATAAGAGATAGTTCCCCATATACCCAAAAGAGGAACCCATGGCTTGCCACCACAAGAATATAGCATTGGTCTTCGTGGCATCCAAGGTGCTCTCCAAACAATGTCTTTACTCCTAATCTTGCGAAAAAACGAAACCCATTCTTTCTTCGTCCTTGGTTTCGGCCATGTTTTCTCACAGAATTCCTTAATCGGAATATTATTCAAGTATGGTTTTCGAAACTTTTCTTCGTGCCCACCAAAATGACTCTTCATCCAAATATATAGCAACTGTGCACATCCAATAAAACGTCCTTCCCCATTACGGCGGCAATAATTTAAGGATCTAAAGGTCTCAGCTAGGATAACTGGAGCCACGCTTACCTCATAGTCAAGTTGTTCAACAAAATCCACCACTGAGACTTCAATATGCCCCAAAAACTTAGGGAACACAACCATCCCATAGATTGCTAAAGTTATCATACTCGTGTGTTGTTTTTCAGTCAACTGATCATGAAAACATCCTCGTAGAAAACTCCATGGTAAATAGGTGGCTTTCCCTTTTTGTCTCATATGATGATCAATCTTTTGTACATCCAGGCCTGTCATTGAGGAGAGCTTCTTGCGATACCCAGACTTCCTTTTCTTCCAATAAATTTTGTTGGGCTTCCTTGATTCACGACGAAGTAGAATCGAAAATTCCTCTATGGTTGGCACCAAATCTGCTTTATTAAAAACAAAACATCTATAGGAGGGGTCCCAAAATTGTACCATGGCCTTTATCAAATCAAAGTCTACTTTCACTAATAGTAGTAACATCAGGTCTCCATATCCTTCTTGGAATGCTAATTTCCTTTCATTTCCCCATCCTTTCCAAATGTTGATCAACTCAGTGCAATCATTTTGTCTTAAGTCCAAACGAATCCTCTCAGGCAAGGTTGAGGTAAAACTTGTGGGTAAGCAATCGCCGTTCTCGAGTTGGGCTTTTTCATAACGCTCCTTCACAATATGGGCTGGTTCACGCGGGAGTGGCGTATGTTCATCTTGCAACAATTTCTCCATGGATGTAGATAGGTTTCAGCTTGCAATAATTGTTATGAGACCCTGGAAGAATTTGAAAAATGTATGAATATGAATGTTTATAGCTTCTCTTACTTTTAAATGATAATGTTTTTTTTTGTGTCCTAATAAGGGTTCAGAATTCTATGTAAGGTCAGGCATCTTAGGTTCTTTTATATGCATGGTTTGGATAATCCGAAAGTCTAAAGGTTCCCAAATTGTTCCTCACTGTCATCCACACTGGACTAGTAAGGCACCCAATCCTCACCCATTATAGGCTACAAACGGAAAGGTTCAATTTGAGTGGGAGTGTTTCACTGGCCTATGTGGAGGTTATCACCTCACGAAGGCAAAGGTACTACACTCCCTCCTAAAAAGGACAAGCCCGGGTCGAGGGCTAATGCATGCTCATGCAAGTGAAATGTGTGTGTATTTAACATTTTCTGAAATTCAAAGCTTTTAGGCAAAATTTTGATGAACTTAAACTATCTAATGGCTTGACTCTCTAAAGTCCCCAGTGGAGTCGCCCATCTGTCGTAACGTGTCAAGTCCGTGAACCTAACCCGCTAGACTTTAAAAATTCAAGGAGTCGCCACCAACCATTCAAACCTAAGGTGTGATTGGTCACCTACTCTTGTCTCAGGATAAGGCATGGTCTACGTTCAAAGAATCTAGGGTTCGGGAGTACGGTTACGTGTGGGGAAGGATTAGCACCCCCACAACGCCCATCTTAAGATGGTACCAAATAGTCTAAAGTTATCTTAATTTTGCCTATATGTTTGCTTTAATTTTGATATGATTAAATATTGAAAAATCTTCTAAGTCTCCTCCATCAAGCTGGTTGGATAACTTAAAAGTTCTTCTCACCTCAAGAGTATTCAAGTAGGACCAATCGCCTTTCTTGAAGAGGCTCCGTCGTCGGATGATTTAAATACATTATGAAATACCTATTTCTGACTCCTACCCCTATTTATAAAAATCATTAATTGTTTTTTTTAACCATATAATTATTTTGTTTTTATTTTACTTTTTATAACTTAAATAAATATGAATTATTTAATATTGAAAATTTCTTCTAGACCTTCTATCAAGCTGGTGAGATCTTGGAAGAAATCTCCTCACCTAAGAATTTTTAAGAAAACTACTCAAGCGCAATTCCCTTTTAAATTCCATCATCGGATTAATCCACATTTATCCAAGTTGTTTATTATTGTTTAATTTTATTCTAATTTTTTAATCATATATTTATCTTATTTTTATTCTATTCTTTTAATTATTTTAATTTGAATTTATTAATTTCAATTTTATTTTATTTTTATGATGAATTATTAAATATTGGAAATATCCTCTCAAATCTTCCATCAAGCTGGTGAGACTTAAGAAGACTCTCCTCACCTCAAGATATCTAAAAGTACTACTCCAGCGCTGTCCCTTTAGAATTCCATCGTCGGAATAACTCATCTTCATTTCCTTAATTTAATTATTGTTACTTTTATACTTTATTTCCTAAAATTAAATTTCTACAAAAAAAAAACTATCATATAAATCATACAATTACATTATTTAATCAAATCATACATATAATAATATCATCATGCGAATAAACCAACTTACACAAAATTGACACAAAATTAACGAATTTCTAGCTCAAATTAATTATCTTACAAGCTTTCATTAATTAAATTTTGGTTTTAACCAACATGCAAATCATACAAATTAAATATACAAGTCGTTAACATACAAAATTAGTATTTTATACAACAACTTATTAGCTCAGATAATCATACGAAGTCATATTAATTCAATTTTATTATCAAATCAAATTATCAAATCATACAAATTAAACTATTAAGTTTATTGTTAAATTATTAACATATTATTAAATTGTAAAGTTCGTTAATTTGGAGAAACAAATTATTAAAAACACCAACTTACCTGTATCTTCCACGTGCTTTTACCCTTTTAATCTTTCTTTCTTTCTTTGTTTTCTTTTTGTAGTTGGTAGCAGCAAATGCAGATAGGACGTGCGTGGTGCGATTCAACAAGGCTGTGGAGTTGTGCAACGATGTAAAGGGCAGTGCAAGGCGAGCAGCAATGAAGGTAGAAGTTCAAGGAACTATGCGACGGAGAGAAGATGCCAGAACAGGGCATGCGCGAAAAGCAGAAGCAAAATCCAACTTGTGATCCAGCCGTTAGTGCAGCCTTTTTGACCTTGTTATTCTCTTCCGTTTACTACCACAACAGAGGTGTACAGTGTAGCAAAGATAGCAGTAGCTAATAGTTGTAGTAATGATGGTGATAGCTTGGCGATGAAGCATAAAGCCACTACAGAAACGAAACAGTAGACAATGGTGCAAGACAGACAGTGATGGTGCGAGACAGGCAGCGATGGTGATCAGTTCAGAACGAGTGGCAACTCAGCAGCGATGGTAGCAGCAAGCACAGACCAGTAAGAAGGGCAGAACGACGAGGTTTGATATTGATGGTGTAGCAGGCACAATATCAGGACAGAGGCAGCGGATGGCAAACGACGGCTGTTGATGGTGTGAGGCGGAGCGGCAATGCAGGTGTATCAGCCTTGAGAAGAATGAGCAACAATTGCAGCAGCAGACGCAGGTAGTTGGAGCAGTGCGATAAAGAAGATGGCAAGGTTGGCTGGAAGCTTGAAGGTGACAGCAAAAATGAGACAACGCAATGGAGCGGTGCAGGCTTGCGGAAGATGGTTCAGTGCAAGGGATATATTAAACAAGGAGGAAGGCAACAATGGCGATGGAGGCAGGGATGCTCGGGTTAGGGAAGGTAGGGTTCCGGTGAAGAGGACGGTGGGATGAGAAAGATACAACGATCGTCCGGCCTCCTCTCCTATAGCAGTGTCCTCTTTTTATAGTCACAAAGAGTTAGAGTTTTAATTTAATTAGATAACAATTAGTCCTTATCTTCCCTTTTTTTTTCTATTTTTATCTATTAATTCCTATACTAATCTAACTCTACTAGTCTAAATTTAATCTTATAAGAACTCTCCTATTAATAAATTTTAATAATTATCCTAAAAAATCTAATAATCTAATTATCTAATCCTAAAATTAATTTTATTTTCTTATTTTATTTTTTTTAATTTCCTAATTAATGTTAATTCTAAATCTAAAATTTCTAATTTAATTCTAGCCTAATTCTAAATTGTTAAATTAAAATACAACATCACCCAACCCAATTAATTATTTATACAAATTAAGACCCCGGACAAAATATGGTGTATACAATGTACATGAAAAATTTGCTACTGTATTTTCAAAAAAATCTTTTTACAACAATTAATGGCATAGCGAAGTAAAATACAGAAAAATTTTTGTTGAAAATTCCCTCCTGTCTGACAACTTTTCATATCAACTTGAAAAATCAAATCTGAAACACGTAGAAATTGACAAGTTAAAAAATCGAAGAATCATTTTATGCCCCACAAAATGTTCCAAAAAGTTTCCTTTTTCATAAAAATCAGAAAGAATTTCTTCCACTTTGAAATGCGGTGTGAAATGCATGAGATATGATACAATGAGATGGAATACAACGAATGTTTGCATGAAATGTAACGTTGCCCTATTGCAAATATGATGAAGATCTGACCTCTTCTTTTTTTCTTCTTTTTTTTTTAACTTGACTTTCATGATGATAAAATAAACACAACATGTTAATGAATGTATGGACATCATGTATGCGATGATGACAAATGAACTAGATGACATGAAGTAAAAATGATGTGAAATGCAAAAATGTTTAAGAAACTGGGTTCTTATATAAACATCACCTAAACAATAACAAAATTTTTTATGAATGTACATGCCAAGAAAAAAAAATGACAAATATAACTCCTAACTAAACCCAAAAATTCTTCTTATTTTTTTATTAAAACATTTTTTAATTTTTCACCAGACATTTTTCTTAATTTTCCTTTTACTTTACCATTTGCAGAGCCATTTTCACATTTTCTATGAGACTTTTATTGTACCAAAAAATTTATTTCTTTTGCATTCTTTTTCAATATCAAATTATTCTTGAAATTATACACCAAACAAATTCAAAGAAAACTTTTGTTGACTTTTGTTTACCTTTATTCAAAAAATTTCTTACAATGAGAAGATTAAAAATAATTTTTGTTTTTATTTTCAAACCATTTTTCAATTATTTTTCACAAGCATTTTACCATTTTCATTAAACTTTCTAGACAGTCAATAATATTTTACATGTCAACCTATTCTTTGAAAATTCTATAAAAATTTATTCATCTTTTTTCTTCAATATTTTGACTTTAAAAAGAAAGGAAGAATTATTTCTCATTTATTCTCTCATTTTTTTCTAACTCTTTTTTTTTTGAAGAAAAATTATTTCATTTCCCACTCAATCTCTTTTACTTTTCTTTCCTATGCCTTTATCTTAAGAAATTTTTCCAAGAATAATAAAGAATAAAGAATTTGTTTATTTTTTTTAATTAAAAAATTTAATTGAATTTCTTCTTATTATTTTTAGTGAGAGAGGCATTTTTTTTAACAAATTTTTTCATTTTCTTATTGTAAAAAGAAAGGTTTATCCACATTTTATCATTTTATATTTTTCTTTTTAAAGAAAGAAAAGTGAAAGAAATTAAAACCTTTTTTATTTTTATATATAAAAACATCTTGTAACCAAATATACACAAAACTTCTTTTTCTTCCTCTTGCTTTGGAGAATGTACTTTTATTAGTTCCTATTTTAATGCACCTATTTTCAAAACAAAATTCTCATTTAAAGAAAGGAATGAAGAATTATTCGCTTTTTTTTAAAAAGAAAAGTTACATATTTGTTTTATTACTTTTATCACACACCTTTATTTTTTTCAAAAATAAATAGATTTTTTTTACAAGATCTTTTATAAAGAAAATATATTTTTTCATTTTTATTTTACAAAATTCCCTTTTTTAGAAAAAATCAAAGACTTAAATTATATACAATTTAAATCAAAATCGATTGTATCTTTATTAATGACATAAGAAAATGGGTTAAATTGTGTTCTCTCGTGTCCTAATTTTGGGATAATTTCTACAAAAATTGAACATGGCTCTACCTAAGGCTGGCCTCTTAGGTTTTTCTATATGCTGGGTTGGGATATAAAGATCTAAAGGTTCCCAAATTATACCTCACTGTCGTCCACACCGAACTAGTAAGATTTAATTTGAGTGGCAGTATTTCGCTTGCCATTGCGAAGGTGATTACCTCACGAGAGCAAAGGTACTCTACTCCCTCCTAAGAAGGACGGAACCCGGGTATAGGACTCATGTTATGCAAATGCAAGTGCAAGTGTGTGTATGAGAGAATATGTCAGACTCAAATTAAATTATTACCTCTATCCTAAATGCCTCAACAATTTATTAACAACAATATATATACAAAATAAAGAATGGCATAAAATAAATATAATAGCTTGAATACAAATGCAACAAATTATTTAAAATTAAAGAAATTAAATTTAAATATTAATTAAGACCATTAAATTAAAACTTAGGATAACACACGATCAATAAATGGCTTGACTCTCAAAAAGTCCCGAGTGGAGTCGCCTAGCTGTCGTAACGGCTTCGCGCTCGACGATTTGAAAACATTTAAAAACAAAGGAAGTCGCCACCAATCTTTTTTGACAGGTGTGATTGGCCACCTAAAATATTTATCTTATTAATAAAATCTCAAAATTAATTAAGTTTTATTAAAAAGATAATTTTTTGTCTGCGAAAACAAAATCGGGTTTTGGAGTACGGTTACGCGTGGGGAAGGATTAGCACCCCCACGACGCTCGTTAAAAAACGGTACCATAATAATCATGTGTTATCCTTTAATTTTAATAAAATGGTCTTGAATTAACATTTAAAAATAATTCTTATTTTATTGCAATCTTTTTATTTAAAATCATTTTTATTTGTAAATTTATTTTTTTTTATTTTAAAAAGTTGAATTTTATTTTTCAAAAGTGAATGTGAACCTTTTCGTATTGAAAAATTAAATAAAATATCCCAATACTCTGGTAACATTTGAAATAATTTTCCTCACCTAAAGATTTCTTAAAAATCACTACTTGTGAGTTCTATAGAATCTCATCATCAGAAGATTCACACTCGCTTCGAAAATTATTATGAATGCATATGATGCAAACAGATAAAAAATGATGCATATGAAACTTAAAAGAAATTTTATGTATTTTGATTTTATTAATGAAACTCTTGATATTGAAAAATTTAGCTAAATATCTCAATACTCTAGTAACATCTAGCTAATTCCTCTCACCTAGGGATCAGTCAAGAAATCACTACTTGTGAGTCTCATGACATCCCATCCTCGGAAGAATTTTATTTAAATTTAAATTTTATTATTGATTTCTTTTTTTATTTTCCTTTATAAACTCATCTATTTTTATTTTTAATAAAACAAATTAAATTATTGAAAAATCATACTAAATATCTCAATACTCTGGTAACATTTAGTAGGACTCCTCTCACCTAGGGATCAGTCAAGAAATCACTCCTTGTGAGTTTCATAACATCCCATCATCGGACTATTTTAATTTAAAAATTTAAACTTTATTGTTAATTTCCTCTTTCTATTTTCTTTTTTAAAAAAAAACTTATTTATTTTTATTTTTTAATTTTTAATTTTTTTGATACATTTTCTAATCAATAATAATAATTAATGAAAATACAAGTAAAAGAAAATTTTTCAATTTCTTATTTTACAACATTAATTAATAATAATAATAATAAAGATAATAAAAACAATAATAAAAGCACAATAATAATAATAATAATAATAATAATAATAATAATAATAATAATAATAATAATAATAAACAAAAAGAAAGAAAGAAAGAAAGAAATTATACCCCAAAATAGCCCAAATAGGGGCCCAAAAACGAGCCCAAGCAGCAGGGGCCCGGGTCTGTCCACGGAGCGGGTCGCGGGTCAGAAAAGGGTCGGGCTGGAGCCAGGTCGCGTGAGGGTTGGAGCTGGGTCGGACGCGAGGATCCGGGTCGGGCGATGGGGCGACGCGCAGATCCTTCTCCCACGGGTTGGTGCGCGGATCCTGGACCCGGGTCGGGTCCAGGCGCGGATCCTACTTTTTTTATAAAAGCCTTATTTTTTTTTATTCTTTCATTTTTCCTTTCTCTTCAAAAAAAACGACCAGAGCCTTTGAGGCTCTCCGCCGGGGTGATTCCCGGCAGTCGCCTGGGCCGCCGCCTGTCGCTACCGGCCGCCGTCGTCGGTGGTCGGAAATCAAAAAAGAAACCACTTTCCGGAGGCTCTCCACCCCCTGAGCTCGATTCCGACCTCCGATTCACCTAAAAAATCCCCTAGCCCCGCAAATCTAAGCTTCACCGAAAAGATTTCCTTCCTTTTTATTATTTTTTTTGTTTTTGTTTTTTGGTTGTTCGATGGTTAAATGATGTTTGGATGTTCTGGGTTTGTGTTATGTTTTTTTTTTGGTTTTGTTTGCAGGTTTCAATATGGGTTTAGGTTTCAGATCTGAGATTTGGGGTTCTCAGATCTGGAGTTTTTCGGGTGGTTGTGGTTTGTGGGGTTGTTGGTTCGGTGATGGTGTCCTTGACAGGGGCAGAGGAGGTGTCGGTTGGGTTCACGATGGTGGGAATGTGGCTGTAAGGGTGATCTGTGTGAGGGCTTGGTTGTGGCGAGGCTCGTGGGGTTTGGGTAGCTTCAAGCTTGGGTCTCAATGGTTGAAATGGCTTCCGGGAGCCTTTTTTTGTGAATGGTTATGTAGTGGGAACTTGAAGCTCGGGTGGTGAGGGTGGTGACAGACGAGATAGCCTGGGGAGGAGGGGATGGCAGAGATAGTGACAGGAACTGGTGGCCGGCGGTGATGGGATGGCTGGCAGGAGATTGGACATTAGACAAATAATAAAATAAATAAAAAATAATAATAATAATAATAAAAACAAATAATAAAAATAAAAATAAATAAAGTATGTAAAAATAAAAATAAAAATAAAAATAAAAAATAATATATATAAAAACAATAATAAGAATAAATAACATAAAAGTAACAATAATAATAATAATAATAAGACAAAATTAGGTATCAACAAAAATCTCTATATGGATAAATGTGAGAGAAACTTTCCACTTGATAGCACCATATCATCAAAGTCTCAGCAGATGGAGAGTAGAAACAAGGGACATTCGAATGGACTCTTACTCCAATAGGAGGCCACCTTTGAATCAGAAACTTCCAATTGAAGATTAAACTCGTTGATCCATTTGAACCAGGATACAAAAATATATAAAAATTATATTAAATAATTTTTAACATTCTATAATACTTTTTATGTTAAATTTGCTAAATACTTTTAAAAAAAACTCCATTCAAATAACATTTTTTATAATATTTTAACTGGACCGAAATATATACCTCTTTAAAAAAAAGATCCTCCCGTCATAGCCACATATTCAAAACGACAAAGAAGTATGCACAATCAACTATAAAGTAGATGTGATGTGGTCTGGACTTAAGTTCCTCGCTTCTTTAATTTGATTGCTTGTGCTTCTGACTAGTGGAACCTATAATTTTGTCTTCTTAATTATTGGGTTTATAAGTTGTTGACCCATTAACCTTTTTTAATTTCAGTCGATTAAATAAGAAAAATTTGAAATGGTTTTAAAATTATAACTAATTTAATTTTTTATAAATTATTAATTATCAATTTCTTCTACCATTTCTCTAAAAATTAATTTTTAAAGAGTGAAACGAAAACAGAAACTCAAAATACATAAGAAAAAACTAAAAAATTAAAACATTCTTTTGCAAACTTAACTTTTTTTTTTATGATATTTTAACTAGACCAAACAAATCTTAAGACGATATATACCTCTCTAAAAAATAGATCCTCTTGTCATAGCCACATATTCAAAACGACAAAGAAGTATGCATAATCAAAAAGTAGATGGGATGCTGTCTGGACTTAAGTTCGTCGCTTCTTTAATTTGATTACTTGTACTTTTGACTAGTGGAACTTATATTTTTGCCTTCTTAATTATTGGGTTTATAGGTGTTGTTGACCCATTAATTTTTTTTTAATTTCAGTCAATTAAGTAAGAAAAATTTGAAATGGTTTTAAAATTATAATTAATTTAATTTATTTTCTTATAGATTATTACTTATCCATTTCTTCTACCATTTCTCTAAAAATTAATTTTTAAAAAGTGAAACGAAAACAAAAACTCAAAATACATAAGAAAAAACTAAAAAATCAAAACATTTTTTGAAAACTTAACTTTTTTTATAATTTATAATAATAGTATCTTAAATTATTATTTATATCATAATTAAAAATATTTTACATAATTTATAATTTTCTTTGGAATATTTAAAAATATTTTACTCAACTCAATATCTATTTGTATAACTTAATGATTGGACCTTTTTAATTTTATTTTTTATGTTTAGTATATCTTCAAAAATTTATAATATTTTATTAATCTCGCTTATAAAATTTTAAAATTTCTGTGCTTATATATCAAACAATTTTTCTTTTTTAATTGATTTATTTTACTTTTAATATTTTTAAAAGATGTGTCACCTTATTATTTTGCTTGTGGCTTTTTCTCTTTGTTTTATTTTTTTTCGTTATCTTACTACAAAAATGTAAAAAACTTTGCAAATTTGCATTTCTAGGGAGAAATGAGAGTGAAATACATAAACCCCTATGTTTATACCAAAAAGACATAAATCCCCCTCTAATTTCAAAATACCAATATTTCCCCTTTTAACAAAGTTTAAGATTTAAAATTTAAGGGTTTTTAGTTTGGGGTTTTGAATTTAAGAGTTATAGTTTATGGCTTATAGTCTTTTGGGTTTAAAATATAAAGTTTAGTGTTTATAATTTTTGGATTTAAAAATAGTGAAAGAGAAAAAAATTGGTATTTTGAAATTAAAAAAAAATTTGTATCTTTTTAATATAAACATAAGAAATTTTATGTAAATGATCATTCATAGAACCGTGGTCCTCCACTTGCATATAAAAACAAATAATGCTACTTTTCCCTTACAAGTCTACCACTAGTCCCCATTATTGAGGTGGATGGGATCCACTTGTTAATCTAATAATTAATAATTTGTTTAGCTAGTGACAGAAAAGAGTAACTGTTGGTTCTTTGTGGGCATAAAAAGTTGAAAACAAAATCTGACTAATTTCTATCCAATTGATCTTTTCTTAGTGGTATTAATTGCTGTGTGTACTGAATGGCCACAATGAAAATGCTTAAACAAGTATACTTGATTCCTCACTTGTAAATGAACAAATAGTAGAAATTAGATCTCATAATTCCACAATTGAATTATTTAATCATGGTTAACAGGTAACACGGCTGAGATGTGGTGGCTTCATCTTCGCCCTCCGCCTCAACCACACCATGAGCGACGCTTCGGGCGTAACCCAGTTCATGTCCGCCGTCGGAGAGCTGGCTCGTGGATGGCTCACCCCGTCGATCCCACCTTTATGGGAAAGGCATCTCTTAGAGGCCAGAGATCCACCAAGAGTCACATGCAAACATCGAGAGTACGACGAAGTAGAGGGAACCATTGTCCCCTACGACGACATGACACATCGCTCATTCTTCTTCGGCCCCACGGAAGTCTCAGCCCTTCGTAAACTTATGCCCCAATACCTTAAGAATTGTTCAACCTTCGAACTTTTAACCGCTTGCTTATGGCGTTGTCGCACCATCGCCATTCAAGCCAATCCCAAGGAAGAGGTTTGCATTATATGCCTAGTAAACGCACGTTCCAAGTTTAATCCTCCGTTGCCAGCAGGATATTACGGGAACGCATTCGCGTTCCCAGTGGCCGTAGCAGAAGCTGGGAAACTCTGTCGAAATCCATTAGGGTATGCATTAGAACTTGTGAAACAAGCCAAGGCTACTGTAACGGAAGAGTACATGAAATCACTAGCTGATTTGATGGTGATTAAGGGTCGACCCCATTTCACTGTGGTTCGGTCTTACCTTGTCTCAGACGTGACTCGTGCTGGGTTTGGAGACATCGACTTCGGGTGGGGTAAGGCAGTGTATGGCGGTCCAGCAAAAGGTCGGGTAGGGGCCATACCTGGGGTGGCGAGCTTTTTGGTACCATTCAAGAACAAGGAAGGAGAGGCTGGAATTGTGCTGCCAATCACCTTGCCAGCCCAAGCTATGGACGTATTTCTAGATGGCATGTTAAAGGACAAGTCATGTTCGAATCTTGATTTGTGTTTAGAATATCAATATTGTGTATGAAGGGAGATAAGTCTATTCACGTTTTGTTTCTCTCGATTTTGAAATAATAATTGAAAGTGAATACCGAAAAATTTCGAAAAAAAAAAAGACAAGCTAATTGATGAAAGTAAGAGAAAATCTGTTCTTATTTCATCTGCTCTGTAAAAGTAATGCGTAGACAAGAGAAGGATGCGACAAGTGTTTAATACTTTAATGCGTGTACATATGAGTTCAAAACGTCTTTCAAAGATTTACTTTTTACCCTTTTTTTTTTAGTTTCTTAAATCTTTGGGAATTATTTCCGTCCATTTTGTTGTTGGATATGAGCGCAAAAGGCTTTTCTTTGTTTTCCAATCCTTCTGACTAGATTTTAAAAAATTCAGCTCTTTTCCTGTTTTCATCTCTTAAAAATCAAGGACAATGTAGAAAATAATTTTTTTCTTTATCAAAGAAGAAAAAGAACAAGAGAGAGATTAGGAAAGGGGCAGCAATAAGTATAAACTACCCTTACTTTGCAGCATGCTTAAATTTTTTTTAGGGTGCCGTCAACGCATGTTATGTTATGTACAGGGAGGCTAGTCATGGCAAAGTTATTATAGGCTAAAGTTATTTTCTCCTTTTGGACTTACTAGAATTTTACTTAATCCCTATTCATTAAACCTTTTAATGATAAAAAAGTCAATTATTTAATTAAACCTTTTAACTAAAAATTGGGCCTTATGATTTAATTAAATCATTTGATTAAATCCATTAATTAATTAGGTCTATTGATTTAATTAAACTCTTTAATTAAATCCAATAATTAATTTCTCATTTTTAATTACTCCATGGGAAATTCCAAATTCCCCTAAACCATTTCCAATCCAATTTAATCCATTCATTACCATTTTATATGTGACCTATCATGCTCTTAATAAGTTGGCAATGAATTAAATCTTTATTTAATTTATATAGATCAAGAGTTATATTTAGCAATGCATCATAACCCTTAAATGTTAAAGAGGTTCAGAGTGATTCTCAACTTGAAACCTTTCAGTGTAATTAATATTCTTCCATGAACTATATCTCAAGGAATAAACAAGCATGGCACCGTGTTTACTTATTTAATTCTTCGTGTTAGTTTTTACAACTTCAGAACTTGACTTTAATGGATCTAAGTGAAACTCATTATTCAACTTAATTCATTGTGCAATAGCCATAGATTTAATCAAGTCAAGAACAACAAAGATATATTGCCTAATATTCACTTGAAGTGATGGATCCTCTCTAGATTACATATGATCCGGATCACACATAGAAGCACCCGTTTTAGGCATTTGGCCTTTCCAAGCCCATAAGGATGAAATCAAAGTGTAACGTTTTACATGTAAGATGACCCAGTGTTACAACTCAATAGATCACCCACACAGCTATCACATGGGAATGAAACCATAGACGCTAGAGTGAATACTATTAAAATGGAATTCTCATGTTAGGTCATGTTCAGTGAACTTGCTCCTGAACTTGTACTAGTCTTGCATACTTCATTTTATCCTAACAAGTTCCTATATGTTATCCTCAAATATCTTGCATATTTCATTTTATGAGATCAATTGCTTACTTTACAAGTAAGAGGCTTAACATGTACTAGTCTCTATTGCATTGTCAGTGCACATTCTTGACAATACATTGACTAGGAACGGTTTTAAGGACATGGCTTTGATGCATTAAGATCTTATAATTATAACCCTTTATAATTCCCTTGCAAGGCCACTTTTTTTACGGGCTTCACCAATTTGGTGACAAATAATCTCAATGATTATCAAACTAAATAGTGAAAGGAAACCTTTATGTCATTTACCATAAGCAATGTGTTGCTATGGTAATATGTCTCTTACCAAGTGAGTTGGCTTTTAGGGCATACACTAACATCAACAACCAAAATTTTGCACTCATTTCAACTTGTTATCAAGAGGATTTGAAGGCCATGTTTAATAGCCAATAGTTTTGCTAAATAAAATCTCCTCCTAATTCCATTTCTCATCATCAAACAAAGTTTTAATTCTTGCTAAACACAAAGATCATAGAGCTGCATAGTCATTTCAAGTTCCAATAGGAAGAGCATCCACACCAAAAAAGATAAACGGCTAGTTTAGATTGGCACTATGATTGGCTCCAGTTAGGTCACAATCGTAATAGTGACATTGAGATGAAGTGTAATGAAAAGAGAAAACGACTATTAAAGACATTAAACTAAAATATGTATAAAATAAAATCTTATAGTAAAATATTCTATATTTGTGAAATTAATAAATAATAAAAATGTTAAAATTATTTTTATATAAAATAATATTTTTGTTAATAAATATAATAATTTTATTTGAAAAATAGTAATACATTTACACATTTCAAAATAAAAATTATTAATATTCATGTACTTAATTATTTATGTTATTATTTATTTTCATTGATTTTTTAATTATCTATATATTTCATTTACTTGTGCTTTGTTTGATAATAAAATTATTTATTATTTTATTTATGTATTTATTAATTAAAAAATACAAAAGAAACATAATGGTAAAAAAGCGCCTCCACTGGAGATGTCTCAGGTCGGGTCTAGTGGGATTTTTAGGGTTTAGCCGTTTGGAAAATCCCACTGTGCTACTCTGTGGGTGTTCGAAACACCCTATATGATGCGATTGGGGTTGAGTCCACTGCAATCCAAGCTGACCCAAAGCCCAATTAAAAAGCTCCGGCGTGCACCAAGGGCAAGATAGAAAACCAGCGACACAGCAGAGAAGTACTTGAGGAAATGGTCATGAATTTTGAAAATGTTTTAATTGATAAAAACCATTTTTTGATGAAACAATATGTTTTCCATGATAAACGTGATAATTTACAAAAGGCCAAAAACACGTGGTTCTTCCTCAACCGTTCAAGTTTCAACCAATTAAATTCATTTGTTTACGTGGATCTCACGTAAAATGGAATAGGTACAAATGCATTAATGGAGCACAATAAATTATGAAAGCCTCCCTTCCACTCAATTTTTTTTAGTTGTTCGTGCACTGCCCTACAAGTTTTCTATTTTTTTAAAGTAGTAGTTTCATGTTAATTTAAGTTTCGTTTGGTGTAAAATAATATTCGTAAAATAACTTTTGAAAATTTAATTTTTTTGAATAAATAAATATTTTTTGTTATTTGATTGATATATTAAAAAATATTTTTTATTATTTGTCATTTTAATCCAATATAGATTAAATTTAGTTTTAGTGAAAACTTTTTTTTTAAAAATGGCATAAGTTTAAAAATTATCTTCTCCTTTTGAAAATGAAAAAACAATTTCTCAAAATCTTTAAAGATTTTGTACTGACCAAATTTCATTTTCCATTGACCGAAAATATTTTATACGTGCCAAATACTAAAAAATATGAAAATATTTTCGAAAAAATGAAATAAGCGAACCAAACAGACCTTTTGGTAACAATCTTACTCTTTTATTTGAAAATACATGCAAGTATTGTTAGGAAATTAACAAAGTATATGGCTTTGAGGCGTGTAGAATTACATTTTTTTAATTGTAATATTGCCTCACACAGAAGCAAGTTACCCCTAGGATACAACAAAGCCTTCAAAATATTGTGAAAAGTCAGAAAATGTAAAGTAAAGTCTTTTCTGGAAATCATCACTCTTATATAGAGTATGAAGAGACATAAATGAATGGTTGTAATTCTCTGTTAAATAACAACCATTCACTTCAGACATAACTGTTTCAGACATAACTGTTTCAGACATATAACCGAAAATATGTCTGTTGGAACAGTTAAAATAACTTTAAATTCGAAATTGAATTTAAAATATTCTGTCAAAAAATAAAACTCTGACTTAAGTCAAAGAGCCAGGAGCCCAAGTGCCCCAAGTGCTCAAGTGCCCATCTTTGACTTTTAAAATAGGCCAAGCTCTAGCCAAAGCCCAAGCCAAATGGTCAAAGCCCATTTCCTCTTTGACTCCAAATTACTATCAAGAGTTGATTTCCATTTATAAATAAATCACTTTACACTTTTACAAGCAATGTGGGAACTTGTTCCCTTGTATTTATTACAAGCTATCCAACAAGTATTACATAGCCACAAACTTATGTTTTGCACGTGCAACATATAGTAACAATTTTGTTCAAAAACTTGATCATTCGATGATTTAAAAAAAATAAAAAAGAGTCATTTTTAGTTTTTTTACTAAGTGTGATTAGAGACTTAAAATATTTATTTTTAATAAAATTTTAAAATAAGTTATGTTTAATAAAAAAGAGTTTTGCTTTGTAAAAACAAATTTTAAATTTCGAAGTATGATTATGTGTGACTTTTTAACAGATATTTATCGATGGAATTATTCTGTCAGTAATTATCAATGAAAATCCGATGAGTTACTTGTGGAGGTATATTTTATATATTATCAAGAAAACATCAAAATTTAATTAACTTACAAATGAATTGCAGTCAAACTACCTACGAAATTTACTACCAAAAATTTATTCTGTTGGTAAACTGTTGATTCAAACGACGGCGAGGAAAGAAAAATAGGCACAAAATTTATCGATGAAATTTTTGTGGGTAAAGTAAGCGAAAGATTAAAACAATAGCCGCATAAGGATGCCAATGAATTTGTTCGTGTTAGTTTTCTATCCTAAAACCAACTGATAATAGATAAAAGAGTCCAACTTGAATATAAGACTATAAAAAATTCAGTATTTAACAGATGTGAAATAAAACCATTTTAATAGCACCCTATTACGTGCAGGTGAAGATAGAGATAAAATCTATTATGTAACAATTTTTAGAAGGGGTAAGAGGAAGAAATTAATAGAATAGAACTTGGCCTTTGATATCATATTATATTTTCATTCTAAAATCAATTGGCAATAGATGAATTAATCCAACTTAAATATAAGACCATAAAAAATTTAGTACTTAACAAATATGGAATAAAACCACTTTAATAGTTCGTCAACTGTCGTAACGGCTTCGCGCTCGACGATTTTCGAAAAAAAGCGTTTAAAAAACAAAAAGGGAGTCGCCACCAATCTTTTTTTGACTAGGTGTGATTGGCCACCTAAAAATATATATCTTTTTAACAAAATCTCAAAATTAATTAAGTTTTATTAAAAAGACAAATTTTTGGTCTGCGAAAACAAAATTTGGGTTCGGGGGTACGGTTACGCGTGGGGAAGGATTAGCAGCCCCACGACGCCCGTTAAAAAAACGGTACCATAATAATCATGTGTTATCCTTTAATTTTGATAAAATGGTCTTGAATTAACATTTAAACATAATTCTTATTTTATTGCAATCTTTTTATTCAAAACCATTTCTGTTTGTAAATTTATTTTGTTTTATTTTAAAAAAGTTGAATTTTATTTTCCAAAAGTGAATGTGAACCTTTTGTATTGAAAAATTAAATCAAATATCCCAATACTCTGGTAACATTTGAAATAATTTTCCTCACCTAAAGATTTCTTAAGAATCACTACTTGTGAATTCTATAGAATCTCATCGTCGGAAGATTCACACTCGCTTCAAAAAATTATTATTAATGCAGATGATGCAAACAGATAATAAATGATGCAAATGAATTTTTTGATTTTTTATATAAATATTTCCTTATTTATTTTAAATAAAAATTCTTATTATTGAAAAATTGCACTAAGTATCCCAATACTCTGGTAACACTTAGTGAACTCTTCTCACCTAGGGATCAGTTAAGAAATCACTACTTGTGAGTTTCATAACATCCCATCATCGGAAAAATATTTAATTAAATTAAATTTTTATTATAAATTTCCTTTTTGGATTTTCTTTTAAAAACTTATTTATTTTTATTTTTCATAAAAACAAATTATTGAAAAATCATACTAAATATCCCAATACTCTGGTAACATTTAGTACGATTCTTCTCACCTAGGGATCAGTTAAGAAATCACTACTTGTGAGTTTCATAACATCCCATCATCGGACTTCATTTAATTAAATTTAATTTTTATTATTTACTCAAATTTGAATTTCATTATTCTTGAATACATTTCCTAATCAATAATAATAATTAATAAAAATATAAATAAAAGAAAATTTTTTTCAAAAAAAACTTTTATTTTACAACATGCATCAATAATAATAATAATAATAATAATAATAATAATAATAATAATAATAATAATAATAATTATCAAAAACAAAAATTACAAAAATTAAAAATTAAATTAAGAAAGAATTTGCCTAAATGATTTTGGGTTTTAGAAAACCCAAAGTAGTAATGCAAGTAGCCCAATCTGAAGGCCCAAAAGGGCGGGTCCAACAGGTGAACGGGCCGGATCAAGAAGCCAACCAAACCAAGCCCAATGGAGTTCGCGGGTCGGGTCGGCAGGGGCACGGGTCGGTGGATGGAACCCGGATCTTCTCCTCCGAAGTGGGTCGGATGAGAGGGTCGGGTCGGATCCGCGGGGCGACGCGCGGATCTTGCTTTTCCGGGCATAAAAGATCCCCCTTTTTTTTATCCATCATTTTCTAACCAAAAAAGAAAAAAAAACGCAGAGCCTTCAAAGCTCTCCCCTCGGGCGATTCCCGGCCGCCACCTGGGCTGCCGTCTGCCACCGCCGGTCGCCGCCTCCGGTGGCCGGAAAGGGAAAAGCTTCTAACTTTCCGAAGCTTCTCTTCCTCTCCTTTCCGTTTCTAACCTTCGTTTCTCCTAAAAAGCCTCCTAACTACCTAGATCTGGCCTTGACCGAAACCCTTCCCCCCTTTTTTCGATTTTTTTTTGTTTTTCTCTTTTGGTTGATGATTTCGGTTGAGGTTTTGGTTTGTTTGTGGTTTGTTGGTGTGCGTGTGTGTGTTTGCAGGTATTGGTTGATGTCTCAGATCTGGGTTTTAGGGTTTTTGGGGTTCTCGGTTCTGGGTTTCCAGATCTGGGGTTTTGGATTGTGATGGATGGTGGCTAAGTGGTTGAGGGTTTAGGTTGTTTCTGGGTTTTCGGTGGTGGTTGTAAGGGTTGAAGGGCAGAGCTGGTGAAGGTGATGGTGGTGGTGGTCTCGGGTGAGTGGAGAGAGTTTTGGTGATCCTCTTCCAGTGGGTTCTGGGGGTCGAATGGTTGAGGTCATTTAAGGCTAGAGGGTTTTCTGTTCGGGGTTTCGGGTAAAATGGGGAGAGCTTCAAGCTTCCCCTCTCCTCGTTGCTGGTTGAAGGAGGGATTTTTGTAGAAAGGGGACTGGTATAGATGGGATCGGGTAGAGTAGCTGGTGACCGACGGATGGGATGGGGTAGGCAGAGGCTGACTGGTGGTGGCAGGAGTTGGCAGTGGTGACTGGCGGCAGATTGGATGGTTGATGGGAGACAGATTGGACAAAAAAAAAACAAAGAATATAAATATAAAAATAATAATAATAATAATAATAATAATAATAATAATAATAATAATAACAACAAAGTAATAGAAATAACAATAAAAAAATATATAAGTAATAATAATAATAATAATAATAATAAAAGAAGAAAAAATAATAATTCTAATAATAATAAAACAAATAATAAAAATAAAAATAAAAACAAATACAAATATATAAAAATAATTAATAAAAATGGGACAAAATTAGGTGTCAACAGCTGCCCCTCTTTGCTCATTGCTGAGAATCAGGAATAGAGCAAAGACAATAGACACTAATTTTGTCCGACTTATGACCTGATCTTTTTTTTCTTTCTTCTTCTTCTTTTCTTTCTTCTCTTTTTTTTTCTTCTTCTCTTTTTTTTAAAAAAAAGGTGTTCCTCTTACAACAGAGGTGATGAAACTTTAAATTTTAAATCATCCATTTTTTTAAAAATGTGCTCCTCTCGTAGCAGAGGCGATGAAACTTTAAATTTAAATCATCCATTCATTCATTTATTTTTTTTTAAATGTGCTCCTCTTGCAGCAGAGGCGATGAAACTTTAAATTTAAATCATCCATTTTTTTAATTAATTTTTTTATGTGCTCCTCTTGCAGTAGAGGCGATGAAACTTTAAATTTAAATCATCCATTTTTTTTGTTTTTTTTTGTTTTTTTTCCTTTTTCGAGAAAGCTCCTCTTGCAGCAGAGGCAATGTAACTTAAAATTCCTTTCTGAAAACGTGCTCCTCTTGCAACAGAGGCAATGAAACTTTAAAAAAATTTTTTTCTGAAAAATGTGCTCCTCTTGCAGCAGAAGTGATGAAACTTTAAATTCTTTTTCTGGAAAATGTGCTCCTCTTGCAGCAGAGGCGATGAAACTTTAAATTCTTCCTGGAAATGTGTTCCTCTTGCAGCAGAGGCGATGAAACTTTAAAATCTTTTTTTCTGAAATGTGCTCCTCTTGCAGCAGAGGCGATGAAACTTTAAATTCTTTTTCTGAAAATGTGCTCCTCTTGCAGCAGAGGCAATGAAACTTTAAAATTCTTCTTGGAAATGTGCTCCTCTTGCAGCAGAGGCGATGAAACTTTAAAATCTTTTTTTCTGAAATGTGCTCCTCTTGTAGCAGAGGCGATGAAACTTTAAAATTCTTTTTCTGAAAATGTGCTCCGCTTGCAGCAGAGGCAATGAGACTTTAAAAATTCTTTTTCTGAAAATGTGCTCCTCTTGCAGCAGAGGCAATGAAACTTTAAAATCTTTTTCTGAAAATGTGCTCCTCTTGCAGCAGAGGCAATGAAACTTTAAAAAATTTTGCCCGGAAGACTTATGATTTGTGCCCGGAGGACTTAAATGCTTTTTCTGAAAAGTGCTCCTCTTGCAGCAGAGGCGATGAAACTTTAAAATTTTGCCCGGAGGACTTGATTTGTGCCCGGAGGAATTATGATTTGTGCCCGGAGGACTTAAGATTTGTGCCCGGAGGACTTAAATGCTTTTTCTGAAAAGTGCTCCTCTTGCAGCAGAGGCGATGAAACTTTAAAATTTTGCCCGGAGGACTTAGAATTTGTGCCCGGAGGTCTTTGATTTGTGCCCGGAGGTCTTAGAATTTGTGCCCGGAGGTCTTAAAATTGGTGCCCGGAGGACTTATGATTTGTGCCCGGAGGACTTAAATGCTTTTCTGAAAAGTGCTCCTCTTGCAGCAGAGGCATTGAAATTTTAAATTTTGTGCTCGGAGGACTTATGATTTGTGCCCGGAGGACTTATGATTTGTGCCCGGAGGACTTATGATTTGTGCCCGGAGGACTTATGATTTGTGCCCGGAGGACTTAAATGCTTTTTCTGAAAAGTGCTCCTCTTGCAGCAGAGGCGATGAAACTTTAAAATTTTGCCCGGAGGACTTAGAATTTGTGCCCGGAGGTCTTTGATTTGTGCCCGGAGGTCTTAGAATTTGTGCCCGGAGGACTTAAAATTGGTGCCCGGAGGACTTATGATTTGTGCCCGGAGGACTTAAATGCTTTTCTGAAAAGTGCTCCTCTTGCAGCAGAGGCATTGAAACTTTAAATTTTGCCCGAAGGACTTAGATGCTTTTTTTGGAAAGTGCTCCTCTTACGGCAGAGGCATTGAAACTTTAAAATTTTTGCCCGGAGGACTTAGAATTTGCTTATCTTCTGAAAATCAATCTTTAATCTTGATTAAACATAGCACTGGTAAAACTGGATTTGAAATTTTCTTCATCATGAGCAAACTTGCCCCTCTTTTTTCCCTTTTTTTTTCTTCTTTCTTCTCTTTTCTCTCTCTCTTTTTCTCTTCTCTTTTCTTTCTCTCTTTTCTTTTTTTTTCTTTCTTTTTTTTCTCTCTTCTTCTTCTTCTTTCTTTTCTCTTTCCTCTCCCTCCTTTTTTCTCTTCTCTTTTCTTTCTTTTTTTTTCTCTTTCTTTCTCTCTTCTCTCTTTTTCTCTTTTCTTTTCTTTCTCTTTTTTTTTCTTTTTTTTCTCTCTTCTCTCTTTTTCTCTTCTATTCTCTTCTTCTCTTTTCTCTTCTTTTTCTCTCTTCTTTTCTCTTCTTCTCTCTTCTTTTTTCTTCTCTCTTTCTCTTTTTTCTCTTTCTTTTCTCTCTTCTTTCTTTCTTTTCTCTTCTCTTCTTTTTTTTCTTTTTTCCTTGGAAAAGGTTGCATAACCTTTGAAATCTCGATTGAATGGTGTTGAGTTTTCAACTTGAGAAACATGTTTTAATTTCAAAATTTTTCCCGAAAACTTTCAATGTTGATGCTGTATGATATTGTGTATGTATGCATGAATGCATGACACTCAATCCTGTACATTTTCTAACTTCAAAACTCCTTCCTATCTTGCCAAAGAGGCACATCATTTGCCTTTTTTGTCTCCTTTGCCCCCAACATGATCATGAAAACTCCTTTCTACTTTTCATTTTTGTAGAGTTCTGGTACCTCATCATAGCCTGTTGACAAATAGCACTAAATTTTCCTCATAACTATTGTCCAGGAGAAATGAATCTAAATTTCACAAGTGATACTTGATCCTTTCGAAAGATTAGTGATTATTTTTCAAGATGAATGACATAAACCCTATTCGGATCTTTTCAACTAGACAATTGAAAGTTTGGTAGCCATGATGCTCTTTGTTTGGGGCATACTTTGCCATTTATACAAAAAAAACAATGATTCCTTACTTAGCTTAAAATAGCTTTCTTAAAGTACCACCACTTTTTCTCCATCTTTTTTTGTTTGTTTTAAACAAAATTCTGAATGAGAAGAGAAACAAAATATTTACAACTTGGTTTGACAATCTCTTAAATTCTCGAATAATGGCGTTCCACAAATGCCAAGATAAGATACAAATGACTGAGGTCTTTCCTGTTCAGGGAGAGTATTTACAAGAAGAAAGGTTCAAACTTTTTCAAAAAATGTCAGCGATCAAATGACATTAGAATCTTTGGATATTTCGAGGGTCTCTCAAGGCTTGTTAATTTTTTTCCACATTTTCAGTTCATGTCACTGCTTGACTTGGTTGCATGAAAAGTTCATTGTTCGCTTTAGACTGCCCTTTTCGGGTTTTCACCCTAGAGCTTCATTCTTTCTTTTGTTTTCTTTTTTTTTATTGATTGTTCCACCATGCATTCAAGAACTCAAATTTCATTCAGACCAAATAATGGCGAAAATCTTCCAAAGAAGAGCTCTTCGATACAAGCATCCATATTTGATCAAAATGGACTTTTAAGTATGTAATGTAGGCCATGGTTCAGGGTTTTGAAAGAATGGATAAATAGGCCCAAAATGTGTTTGAAAGTGATCAATCCAAGGATCATTTCTTCTCTTACGGTTGTCCATCATTTTCACTCTTTGAAGCACCTTTCTTTTTCCCATTTTCCATGTATCTCTTCTTTTTCTTCTTCTCCTTTTCTTTCTTTCGTTTTCTTCCTTTTTTTTTCTTTTTTTTTTCAACTCTTTTTTTCTTTTTCAACATCCTATCCATCCTTTGAAGCATCTTTCTTTGTGTACTTTCACATGTATCCCTCCTTTTTTCTCTCTCTTTTTCTTCTTTTTTTTTCTTTCTTCATTGATTCATGTCTAAGATTTCAAAAACGATTTGCCCCAAATTGTCCCACAACAATAGTTAATCTTATTTGATCAAAAACAAAAGTTGAATCATTCATTTTTCTTGAAAAGATATTTTCTGCACATGCCCCCCAGTGTGGAGGGTGAT
The DNA here is from genome assembly GCA_032173925.1 of Heritiera fomes. Lineage (NCBI taxonomy): Eukaryota > Viridiplantae > Streptophyta > Magnoliopsida > Malvales > Malvaceae > Heritiera > Heritiera fomes. The sequence continues at coordinate 15,732,921 of JAPDPM010000001.1, read as the reverse complement.
CCTTGGAGGAGGTTTATTATGAAAGAAATTATCAGGCTCAAAAAGGGTAGCAACAGGATAATATTTATATGAAAGACGGCCATTCGTCATCTCAAATTAAGATACTTCTATTGAAAAGCAATTCTTAGGATAAGTTTTTCCCTTGGCATTTGAGATCCTCTGAATATCATGTTTGCATGATGTCACGATCAATTTCATTTTTCTTTCTTCTTTTTTTTCTTTTCTCTTTTTTTTTGTAATACAACACTTTAATATGACAGAGCTTGACCTCACAGACCACATCGTCATTTAAGGAAACAAGTGATGCACAGCTCGAGGTATTACGCAGATGGACATTGATGGGAAAATCCTCGACTTTGGTTCTCTTTTTTCTTTCTCTCTCTCTTCCTTTTTTTATCTTGCCCCAAAACATGGGCAAAAGGCATCTAGGGAATACAGGATTGAAGAATTTGAGATTTGTACAAGAATCTAGGTGGAAAGGTGTTTCAAAATGATCTTGACACATATTTGACCGCCATTATCCAAAATCTTCGAGATTGTCATTGATTTCCAAAAAAATTTCAAAAAGTTTTGCAAATCGGTTATTTCTTGAAAATCATTAACAGTAAAGCCCTATCATGGTCAAAGTGAAAACAAAATAGAACTTTCAAAATTTTATGCCCCAATTTAGCTTTTTAGCTCTCGATTGTCTTAGATTTTATGGAGACATGATCCAAAAATGATTTAAGACATTCATCTTTGACCGTAATCACCGATTTTCTTATAATCAGTTATCATTATTGTGAAGAAAAGAAACATTCTTGTCATATTCCACTGGAAAATAAATTATGCAAAAAGTTGTGCTCATACAATTGTCACCTAGGCCAACGAGAACGACAAGCATTTTTCCGACAAAATACAGACTTCAAAATCTCAAAATCTCCATTTTCCTCCAGGTTGATCTGCCAAAATGCCATGATTTTACACCAAAGTGGACTTCCACTGTTCCATGAGTTCTTGAGTCAAGATTCACCCTTGATGAGCTCTTCAATCCTTTCCTTCAACTGTCTGCATTTTCTTGTTGCATGCTCAATTGCCCCCATGTGATAGTCACATTTACTGTTCGGGTTATAGCTCTTGGTCAACGGGTTTGGTGCTGTTCTCAAAGGTATAGGGGTCAAATATTGGTTTTTTATCAAAAAGGGCAAAAGATCGGAGATTGGAATTGGGATTTTTCCTTGATTGCTTCTCGATCTTTTTCTGTTGTTTTTTGATGGTTGAAGAGGTTGAGCTACTGGCCTAGGCATGAAGATAGGCGCATGAGCAACCGTTGAAGGGTAAGGGTTTGCTTGGAATCCCGGTTGCGGGATTGGTGAATAAAGATAAGGATCATAGGAAGCATTGTTCGAGGTTGGATGGTATGATGGGTGAGACAAAAAAGAATTATGTGGAGTGGGATTTTTGAGAAATTGCCCCTTAAATGTCGCAGCTTGCACTTCTTCTTCCGTTCTTTCGGGCCTGTTATCAGCAATGTCATCTATCTTGATCTTGCCCCTCTTAATTGCATTCTCGATCATTTCTCCAGAGGCTACCATGTCGGCAAAATTCTTAGTAACATTCCCAATCATTCTATCATAATATGGTGTCTGGAGGGTACTAAGAAACAGAGTCGCAGTCTCTTTTTCTGTGAGGGGAGGCTGGACCTGGGTGGCAACATTCTTTCATCTCTGGGCATATTCTCTAAAGCCTTCAGTAGCTTTCTTCTCCATAGTTTGCAAGGATAAACGATCTGGGGCCGAATCCACAATATGCTTATATTGGGCGACGAATGCCCTTACCAAATCTTCCCATGAGTGAATATCACCCCTGCCCAGTTGTGTATACCACCTAGCAGCAGATCCTTTAAGGCTGTCTTGGAAAACATGGATCAACAGCTTGTCATCATGCACATGCGCTGCCCTTTTTCTACAGTACATAGTGATATGGGCCTTTGGACAAGTGGTCTCATCATATTTTTCAAATTCTGGAGCTTTAAACTTTAAAGGAATGACCACACCAGGTACTAAGCATAATCCGGCAGCATCTAAAGATCCATGAAAATTCTTTCCTTCAACAATCCGAAGCCTTTCCTCTATAAGCTCTATCTTTTGTCGAGAATTTAAGCCTTATTTCACTTGCGACATCCCTTGCTTATTGCGACTATCGAAATTGGCAACCTGAATTGGTTCGAGGGGGTTCATGGTGGGAATTGCATGTGCTTGAAACTGACTAGGGTCGATTGCAGACGGCATATTAGGGCACACATAACCCTCGGTGGGCATTGCTCGTGGCTCCTGAGATGTTTGGGTTTCCCGTGAGCCACTGTTAATTGGACAAAAAGAATCCTCAGCATTTCGCAACTGATGCCCCTCTTGAGTAGCTAGTCCTCCCATTTTCCCATTGTTCAGCTTTCCCAACAAACCTGCCATTTGTGATAATTGCTCTCTCATCTCTTGTTGAGCTCTTTCCATCCTTTCCATCCGAGTTATTTCTGTCTCTTTCATATTCCAAAACTATCTCCGAAGTTTTTCAATGATCACCAAATCTGTCATAACTCCAAAATTAGATGTCATGCTTGCCATGCTAATATGAAGCTTTTATTGTATGGAAATTGTGAAATAAAAAGAAAATTCAACCTTGTTATTATTTCATAGTACCACAAATTGTACACTAAAAGAAAAAAGGGAAATTATAAACTAAAAATTGTCATTTGACCATTCCTTTGTTTTGATCAACTGTTTTTTTTATATTTTTTTTCTTCCCTTTTTTTTAGGAAACAGTTATTGTTAGCCTTATCATTCTTCTATTAAAATCGTATCATGCGCACATGAATGAAGTGAATGCAAACCTATAAAAAATCTTGTAACCAACTCCCTTATATCGGGGACTTTGCATCAATCAATCCTTTCTCCTTATATGAAAAGTCGATTGGTCTCCACTTGCTGATGATTCAAGATGTAGTCTTTCTGGAAACAACAGCGATCCTTGAGAATGAACCAATTTAATCTCTCCAAAACTCTCAAGCATCTGCATTTTCTTAGCTTGCTTTCCTTTCACCACCCGTATATCCTGTCCAAACTCTTTTCGATTATTCTCCAAAATAGTCTAGCTTTCTAATTGATCTCCCATATCTTTGACCTCTTTTATTCCAAAAAGACAAATACTCTCCTTATTATGTGATGTGAATGCATTAATGTAATGAAATATGCCATGCTAAAATTTAAGAATAAAAGAACCAAAATCTTTTCATTTAAATGCAATGAATTCTTTTTTTATTTTGAATTTTGGTGATTTCTCTTTTTTTTGTAAAGAATAAACTTTTCTTTTTCTCCTTTTTATTTAAAAAAAATCTTATTTTCACACCACAATTTATTATCTTTAATTTCCCTTTTTATTTAATTTATTTTTAAAGGAATGTGACAATGCACTTACCTTTTATTTTCTCATCAAAATTCCTCCTTTTTAATGTCTCCATTAGTTTAAAAGAAATAAAAACATTATTGTTATTTTCCAAATATTATTAAAGAATGAATGGATGTTTTCTTGTTATTTTGACAAAAAGGTAAACCGAATAAATCTTTGTTTTATTCTATAAAATTGTAAAAATGTGAAATTTTACTTGAAAACAAATATTTTTTGATTTTTTTAGAACATGAATTAAAAAAAATCAATAGAGTTATGATATGAAAAGAAAATAGTAAAAATGTTCCCTCATGTGTCCTAATCTCGGGATGATTTCTACAAAAATCGGGCATGGCTCTATCTAAGGCTCGGCTTCTTAAGGCCTTTTACATGCTGGGTTGGGTCTCTAAAAGGTCAAAAGGTTCCCAAATTATACCTCACTGTTGTCCACACTGGACTAGTAAGATTTAATTTGAGTGGGAGTATTTCGATTGCCATTGCGGAGGTGATTACCTCACGAGAGCAAAGGTACTCTACTCCCTCCTAAGAAGGACTGAACCCGGGTATAGAGCTCATGTTATGCATATGCAAGTGCAAGTGTGTGTACGAGGGAACACATCAAACTCAAATTAAATTATTATCTCTATCCTAAATGTCTCAACAATTTATTAACAACAAGTATATAAAACATAAAATGCAAATGCAAATAAAATTATTTCAAAATCCAAGTGAATTAAGTTTAAATATCAATCAAGACTATTAAATTAAAACTTTGGATAACACATGATTAATGAATGGCTTGACCCTCTAAAAGCGTCCCCAGTGGAGTCGCCAAGCTGTCGTAACGGCTTCGCGCTCGACGATTTTCGAAAAAAAGCGTTTAAAAAACAAAAAAGGGAGTCGCCACTAATCTTTTTTTGACTAGGTGTGATTGGCCACCTAAAAATATATATCTTTTTAACAAAATCTCAAAATTAATTAAGTTTTATTAAAAAACAAATTTTTGGTCTGCGAAAACAAAATTTGGGTTCGGGGGTACGGTTACGCGTGGGGAAGGATTAGCACCCCCACGACGCCCGTTAAAAAAACGGTACCATAATAATCATGTGTTATCCTTTAATTTTGATAAAATGGTCTTGAATTAACATTTAAACATAATTCTTATTTTATTGCAATCTTTTTATTCAAAACCATTTTTGTTTGTAAATTTATTTTGTTTTATTTTAAAAAAGTTGAATTTTATTTTCCAAAAGTGAATGTGAACCTTTTGTATTGAAAAATTAAATCAAATATCCCAATACTCTGGTAACATTTGAAATAATTTTCCTCACCTAAAGATTTCTTAAGAATCACTACTTGTGAGTTCTATAGAATCTCATCGTCGGAAGATTCACACTCGCTTCAAAAAATTATTATTAATGCAGATGATGCAAACAGATAATAAATGATGCAAATGAATTTTTTGATTTTTTATATAAATATTTCCTTATTTATTTTAAATAAAAATTCTTATTATTGAAAAATTGCACTAAGTATCCCAATACTCTGGTAACACTTAGTGAACTCTTCTCACCTAGGGATCAGTTAAGAAATCACTACTTGTGAGTTTCATAACATCCCATCATCGGAAAAATATTTAATTAAATTAAATTTTTATTATAAATTTCCTTTTTGGATTTTCTTTTAAAAACTTATTTATTTTTATTTTTCATAAAAACAAATTATTGAAAAATCATACTAAATATCCCAATACTCTGGTAACATTTAGTACGACTCTTCTCACCTAGGGATCAGTTAAGAAATCACTACTTGTGAGTTTCATAACATCCCATCATCGGACTTCATTTAATTAAATTTAATTTTTATTATTTACTCAAATTTGAATTTCATTATTCTTGAATACATTTCCTAATCAATAATAATAATTAATAAAAATATAAATAAAAGAAAATTTTTTTCAAAAAAAACTTTTATTTTACAACATGCATCAATAATAATAATAATAATAATAATAATAATAATAATAATAATAATAATAATAATAATAATAATAATAATTATCAAAAACAAAAATTACAAAAATTAAAAATTAAATTAAGAAAGAATTTACCTAAATGATTTTGGGTTTTAGAAAACCCAAAGTAGTAATGCAAGCAGCCCAATCTGAAGGCCCAAAAGGGCGAGTCCAACAGGTGAACGGGCCGGATCAAGAAGCCAACCAAACCAAGCCCAGTGGAGTTCGCGGGTCGGGTCGGCAGGGGCACGGGTCGGACGCGCGGGTCGGTGGCTGGAACCCGGATCTTCTCCTCCGAAGCGGGTCGGACGAGAGGGTCGGGTCGGATCAGCGGGGCGACGCGCGGATCCTGCTTCTCCGGGCGGGCACGCAGATCCTGGACCCGGGTCGGGTCCAGGCGTGGGTCTTCTCTATTTTTGCTATAAAAGATCCCCCTTTTTTTATCCATCATTTTCTAACCAAAAAAGAAAAAAAACGCAGAGCCTTCAAAGCTATCCCCTCGGGCGATTCCCGGCCGCCGCCTAGGCTACCGTCCGCCACCGCCGGTCGCCGCCTCCGGTGGCCGGAAAGGGAAAAGCTTATAACTTTTCGAAGCTTCTCTTCCTCTCCTTTCCGTTTCTAACCTTCGTTTCCCCTAAAAAGCCTCCTAACTACCTAGATCTGGCCTTGACCGAAACCCTTCCCCCCTTTTTTCGATTTTTTTTTGTTTTTCTCTTTTGGTTGATGATTTCGGTTGAGGTTTTGGTTTGTTTGTGGTTTGTTGGTGTGCGTGTGTGTGTTTGCAGGTATTGGTTGATGTCTCAGATCTGGGTTTTAGGTTTTTGGGGTTCTCGGTTCTAGGTTTCTAGATCTGGGGTTTTGGATTGTGATGGATGGTGGCTGAGTGGTTGAGGGTTTAGGTTGTTTCTGGGTTTTCGGTGGTGGTTGTAAGGGTTGAAGGGCAGAGCTGGTGAAGGTGATGGTGGTGGTGGTCTCGGGTGAATGGAGAGAGTTTTGGTGATCCTCTTCCAGTGGGTTTTGGGGGTCGAATGGTTGAGGTCATTTAGGGCTAGAGGGTTTTCTGTTCGGGGTTTCGGGTAAAATGGGGAGAGCTTCAAGCTTCCCCTCTCCTCGTTGCTGGTTGAAGGAGGGATTTTTGTAGAAAGGGGACTGGTATAGATGGGATCGGGTAGAGTAGCTGGTGACCGGCGGATGGGATGGGGTAGGCAGAGGCTGACTGGTGGTGGCAGGAGTTGGCAGTGGTGACTGGCGGCAGATTGGATGGTTGATGGGAGACAGATTGAACAAAAAAAAGAATATAAATATAAAAATAAAAATAATAATAATAATAATAATAATAACAAAGTAATAGAAATAACAATAAAAATAAAATAAAATAAAATAAAAAATATATAAGTAATAATAATAATAATAATAAAAGAAGAAAAAATAATAATGCTAATAATAATAAAACAAATAATAAAAATAAAAACAAATACAAATCATTAAAAATAATTAATAAAAATAGGACAAAATTAGGTGTCAACATCAACATTTAGTAGATGATTTATGTATCAACGAAAAATGTGACTGTAACGCACGTTTCATTAAACTTATCGACAAAATAATTTTGTTGGTAAATATTCGCTTCAGAGCAGGCAAAACCTTTCACGTCCCCCATTTTGCATTTCCTCTTTCTCTCATCTCTCTCTCCTCTCTCTACTTCCCTTCTTTGCCATCCGACTAGTTTGATGCTCATTCATTGCCGGTTGCAACTCTTCCCTGTTCCTTTCCTCTTCACCAACCTCCATTTAAATTATATATATCAATTTGAGTTTAATTTAGTTGGTATTTAGTGATTTTGTTCATAGATTGTGGTTAATTATTGAAGAAGTGTAGTTAATTGTTGATAGATTTGGTTGTGTATTAATTGCTATATGGTTTAATTTTAAATTAATGATATTTAGTTATATGGATATAGGATTTAGCATCATTCGCAGTTTAAGAGATTTATTATTTTAGGGTTTTGATAGTTGTATTAATTAATTTTGAGTTTAGTACTCCCTCCGTTCCATTAAAGTTGTCATTTATTGACAAAACACGTAGTTTTAGGAGATTAAAGATTCTTTATATTATATCATATAAATGACTCAAATTAATCAAATTATCCTTAAAAGTGGCAGATATTAAACTTTTTAATGATTAAAACTAAAGTATAATAAAGAGTAAAAGAGAAAATATAGTATTAAAATTTGTTATTTTTTTCAATGTGACATTTTTAATGGGACAATTTATTTGGTCAAAAGTGACAAATTTATTGAGACGGAGGGAGTAATATAATTTGGATAAAAACCATTTTGAAAATGTTTTAATTGATAAAAACCATTTTTTGATGAAACAACATGTTTTCCATGATAAACGTGATAATTTACAAAAGGCCAAAAACAGGTGGTTCTTCCTCAACCGTTCAAGTTTCAACCAATTAAATTCATTTGTTTACGTGGATCTCACGTAAAATGGAATAGGTACAAATGCATTAATGGAGCACAATAATTTGTGAAAACCTCCCTTCCACTCAATTTTTTTTAGTTGTTCGTGCACTGTCCTACAAGTTTTCTTTTTTTTTTTTCGAGTAGTAGTTTCCTGTTAATTTAAGTTTCTTTTGATTCTTGTAAAATAATATTTGTAAAATAATTTTTGAAAATTTGATTTTTTTAAAAATATAAATATTTTTTGTTGTTTGATTGATATACTGAAAAATATTTTTTGTTATTTGTTGTTTTAATCCAATATAGTTTAAATTGAGTTTTAGTGAGAACATTTTTTTTAAAAATGACATAGGTTTGGAAATTGTCTTCTCCTTTTGAAAATGAAAAAATAATTTCTCAAAATCCTTAAAGATTTTTTATTGACCAAATTTTATTTTTCATTGACAAAAAATGTTTTACACGTGCCAAATACTGAAAAATGTGAAAAATATTTTCGAAAAAATGAAATAAGCAAACCAAACGGACCTTTAGTAACAATCTTACTCTTTTATTTGAAAATGCATGACCATTTCCTCAAACAATGTGAAAATTTGTTCGTCTGTATTTATTACAAGCTATTCAACAAGTATTACATAGCCACAAACTTAAGTTTTGCATGTGCAACATATAGTAACAATTTTGTTCAAAAATTTGATCATTCGATGATTTAAAAAAAATTAAAAAGAGTCATTTTTAATTTTTTTTTAAGTGTGATTTGAGACTTAAAATATTTATTTTTAATAAAATTTTAAAATAAGTTATGTTTAATAAAAAAAGTTTTGGTTTGTAAAAACAAATTTTGAATTTCGAAGTATGATTATGTGTGACTTTTTAACAGATATTTACCGGCGGAATTATTCTGTCAGTAATTATCAATGAAAATCCGATGAGTTACTTATGGAGGTATATTTTATATATTATCAAGAAAACATCAAAATTTAATTAACTTACAAACGAATTGCAGTCAAACTACCCACGAAATTTACTAACAAAAATTTATTCTGTTGGTAAACTGTTGATTCAAATGACGACGAGGTAAGAAAAATAGGCACAAAATTTATCGATAAAATTTTTGTGGGTAAAGTAAGCGAAAGATTAAAACAATAGCCGCATAAAGATGCCAATGAATTTGTTCGTGTTAGATTTCTACCCTAAAACCAATTGATAATAGATAGAGGAGTCCAACTTGAATATAAGACTATAAAAAATTCAGTATTTAACAGATGTGAAATAAAACCACTTTAATAGCACCCTATTACGTGCAGGTGAAGATAGAGATAAAATCTATTATGTAGTAATTTTTAGAAGGGGTAAGAGGAAGAAATTAATAGAATAGAACTTGGCCTTTGATATCATATTATATTTTCATTCTAAAATCAACTGGCAATAGATGAATTAGTCCAACTTAAATATAAGATCATAAAAAATTTAGTACTTAACAAATATGGGATAAAACCACTTTAATAGTTCGTCAGCATTTAGTAGATGATTTGTGTATCAACGGAAAATGTGATTGTAACGCACGTTTCATTAAACTTATCGACAAAATAATTTTGTTGGTAAATATTCGCTTCAAAGCAGGCAAAACCTTTCACGTCCCCCATTTTGCATTTCCTCTTTCTCTCATCTCTCTCTCCTCTCTCTACTTCCCTTCCTTGCCATCCGACTAGTCTTGATGCTCATTCATTGCCGGTTGCAACTCTTCCCTGTTCCTTTCCTCTTCACCAACCTCCATTTAAATTATATATATCAATTTGAGTTTAATTTAGTTGGTATTTAGTGATTTTGTTCATAGATTGTGGTTAATTATTGAAGAAGTGTAGTTAATTGTTGATAGATTTGGTTGTGTATTAGTTGCTATATGGTTTAATTTTAAATTAATGATATTTAGTTATATGGATATAGGGTTTAGCATCATTCGCAGTTTAAGAGATTTATTATTTTAGGGTTTTGATAGTTGTATTAATTAATTTAGAGTTTAGTAATATAATTTGGATAAAATTTTATTGTTAAATTATTTAGTTTTGATATTTGGTGGTGTTGTTGAAGTCGAGTATGAGTTTAAAGTTGTCCAATGAAATGTGCATGTGTATTATTTTTGTAATTTTTAGATTATATTATTATATTAAAATATTGACTTTGAGTTTGGATTTGAGTTTGAAGTAGTTCAATGAAATGTGTAAGTTGATTTAAGTTTGAAATTATTCATGTAATTTTTAGATGAAATTAATATATTAAGAGATTGACTTTGACTTTGACTTTGATTTTGAAGTTGTTCAGTTAAATGTGTATTGTATATGTGTTTGAAATTATTTACTTAACTTTTAGATTAATTTAATATATTAAGATATTGAGTTTTAATTTGAGTATGAGTGCATGAGTAAGAGTTAAAAGTTGTCCAATGAAAAATGTATTTATATTTGAGTTTGAAATCATTTGTGTAATTTTTAGATTAAAGTTGTTATATTAAAAGATTGAGTTTGAGTTTGAAGCCATTAAATAAAATGTGTATGTTTATTTGAGTTTGAAATTATTTATATAATATATATGTTGAAATTATTCTATTAAGAGATTGACTCTGAGTTTGACTTTGAGTTTGATATTTTTTTTGTAATATATATGTTGAAATTATTATATTAAGATATTGAGTTTGAAATTGTTTGGGAATTGTTCTTTGGTGTTTCATAAACAAATTATTATATACACTAACATTAAAAAAAATTTTATGGTAGGAAAAATTTCATTGGGTTGATTATGATACTATCTTGGTATTACTTGTTTGAGAAAATATTTGCAAGAACTAGTTTAGAGACCTCTTAAGATATGAGAAGGCCGTTGCTATGAAAGAACATGAGGTGGACAACATTATCCACTATAGAGAGATGGAGCAATAGTGGATCTTTCGTAAAATTTGGGATGCTGTCATTGACAATGTATGGGGGACCGATGTCTGGCAAAAGAGATCGAGGTTTGCAAAGGCTAATCATAGAATCAAGAAAGAAGGTTCGATCATGAAGCACACAGGCGGTAGAGTTTCATTCCTTGTACATCGAAAGAGAATGGTATGATGTTCTTATTCTTAATTTTGTGCACGTTAATTAGAAGGTTTAATATTATTATTTATAAGTGATATGACAAAGTTTATCTATATTGGGCCAAGCCCAATGTTGTCAGAGACCTCCACGTGGCAGAAAACCACCGGGCCACGTGGCCTTCGACGACAGAAGGCAAAGCCGCGAGACACCTGTCGCTGGCGACAGACGTAAAAGTCTATCGCCTATAGTCGAATGTCGACACGTGGCACGAACCTGTCGTTGCGACAGGTTCCATAGCCTATCGCTTTTAGTCGGCACGTGCCACGAACCTGTCGCGGGCGACAGACCCTTGAACCTGTCGCCACCGTTGTGAAAGCGACACGTGGCACGAACACTAACCTGTCGCGGGCGACAGACTCCTTAGTCTGTCGCCACAGTTGTGAAAGCGACACGTGGCACGAACACTAACCTGTCGCGGGCGACAGACTCCTTGGCCTGTCGCCACAGTTGTGAACGCGACACGTGGCTCGGCGACAGACCCCTGGCGCCACAAACGTGCCGGATGGTTTAACCTATCGCTGACGGTAGACCTCGGACTCTTCTGGATCCTAAAGAGCTTGTGTTGTATTGGGACACAAATTCTTAACAGAATACAGACTTATCCTCCTGTAATATTGGCCTATAAATAGGCCCCAGGTATGATTTTACTCTCTAATTTTTGACGACTGGCTTTTACGCTTCTCAAGATTGAAGAATTTTCTACTGACTTTAGCATCGGAGTGTCTACGCAGGGAACCACCCCTGCGTCTCTCTGACTTTTATTGTTTTTACAGAAGCTTCTTGGAGACACGTGGAGACTTAGTACGAAGATCGACGTCAGTATACTTTTATTGTTGTTTTGTGCAACAACAATTGGCGCCGTCTGTGGGAAGCGTGTAAAAAGCCAACCAAGATTTTCTAAGATGGTGAGAACGAGATCAACAAATGCTAGGACTAGGAGTGAGGAAAACTCCGTGAGTTCCCCTGAACAACAGATCCGTCAGAGGAACCAGGTGAACAGGGATGAAGAAAGAATTACAGTGTCGGCGGCAGAATTCGAAGCTCTGAGGCGACAGAGCGAAGAGACTTCCCAGGCGCTGAGAGCCATGGTGGATTTGTTCCAAGGGATTCTTCCGACATTGAATCTGCCGCCTGCCGTACAGAACTTGGTAGGAGGAGCAAATCAAGGGGTCCGGCCGCAGGCGTTTGGGCGACAGGAGGATGATGCAGCGACAGGACCCTATCGTCGGGAAGAGGCTCCCCCCGAGGAAGAGAATGATATTCAAAGGGCTGCGACAGTCGGACAGGGGAATATGAGGCCCGTCGCCGGAACCCAGAGAGAAACGGAAGTTGCGACAGGCCTAGACCTTGCGACAGGCGTTAGGCGACAGGCCCCACATGTAGGGCGGCAGGTGTCTGGGCGACAGGAGGGCGACAGGGCGACAGGGTCTACCGCCCACTATCATGACTTGTCGAATTTGGATGCTACTAATGTAGACCATGGTATTGGAGGTGCTGGAAAGAACGGTGCTAGAGATCAAAGCACTTGGGTTGCCGATTCGGAGTTTGACCCTACTTGGTGCACACAGATGGTACGAACAAACACACCTCAAGCAAAGGGCAAGGAAGTAGTTGAAGACATACCGGACTCGTCTCATGCTAGAAGTCATCTCGCTCCTCCGATGGACATGAAAAAAATGATAGAACAAGTGCTGGAAGAAAAGAAGTTAGTGTCTGCAGAAGAGAGCCAGAGGAGAAGAGTACCATTCTGCACGGCCATCATGCAAAAACCTCTGCCCCCAAAGTTCAAAATGCCGCAGATGGCCGCATACACCGGAAAGATGGACCCCTACGACCATATGCAAAACTACGAGGCCTTAATGTTGCTGCATGGATGGGAAGACGAAATAATGTGCAGGGCCTTCTCCCTAACTCTGTCCGGACATGCGATGAAGTGGTTTAATAACCTGCCTGAAGGGTCCATAATCTCTTTTGACCAGCTCAGAAGTGAGTTTCTCAAAGCGTTTGCGGTGAACAGTCAGAGAAGGAAGGAACCGACCTACTTGCTCACTATTAAGCAAGGGGCTAAGGAGTCATTGAAAAGTTATGTAGATCGGTTTAGAGATGCTACTTTAGAGGTGCGAGATCTGCAAGTTGGTATAGCCGTAGCAGCCATGCTACAAGGAACAAGGTCTGAGAAGTTGCAAGAATCCCTGTCCCTAGACCAGCCAACTACAATTTCAGATCTGCTTTCCCGTGCACATAAGTATGTAACCCAGGAGGAAGTAATGAAAATGGTAGCAACAGGAGAACCCAAAGAGGGAAGGAAACGAGGAAGAGAGGTCACTGAAGCATCTTCCAGCCAACCGAGAAAGTTTGAGAAACTCCCTGCACTGAAATACACTTCCTACACCCCACTCACTGAATCTCGGGCTTCAGTGTTAGCAGCCAATGAAGGAACAGGTCTTATACAGACTCCGAAGAAGGCGTCAGGTAATCTGGGCCGTGATTTGAGATCGTATTGCGATTACCACTCAACGCATGGGCACACGACCGAAAAATGTAGGGAGTTGATGAATCAGCTAGAAAAACTAGCACGGGAAGGAAAAATAAACCGTTTCGTATGGAGGAGTGATAGAAACAACCAACCCGCGCAGAACCGAGGAAACAACTTCAGAGATAGAAGGGGTGAGAACAGGGGACCTGTGAGACGTAATGAAGGAGAAAGGAGAGGTAATGATGGAAGGATTGAAAGAAGAAATCGAGAGGAAGATAATGAGCCCACAGGACCAGCTATTAACGTGATATCCGGGGGTGAATCATTAGCTGGTGCATCTTCCTCGTCTCGGAAAACTTATGCCCGACAGGCCCACCAAATTAACTCTGTGATGGAGGAGAAACAAGATGAGGAGCCCATCATTTTTACACCAACCGATAGGGGGGACATAGTGGTTCCTCATGATGACCCGATGGTGATCTCAGCAGTGGTGGCAAAGCATCCGGTGGGTCGAATCTTGGTCGATAATGGGAGTTCGGTGAACTTAATATACTGGAACTGCTTTGAGAAGATGAACATATCGGAGGACAGGTTAAAACCAGTGCCCGCACCCTTATACGGTTTTTCCGGTGAAAAGGTAAAGGTAGCAGGTGCCATTCAGCTACCTGTTACATTGGGGGAGAGCCCAAAAGATGTCATCAGACAAGCATTGTTCATGGTTGTGAGATCAACCTCTACAGCCTACAATATGATCCTCGGACGGCCATTATTAAATGACATGAGGGCAGTGGTCCATCCCTGCTATTTGCTGATGAAGTTTCCTACTCCCCGCGGTGTTGGACAAGTAAGGGGAGATCAAAGGAAAGCCAGAACGTGCAATGTCGCGTCTACTACATGTAAGGGAATTCAGAGAAAGGAAACCCTTACGATCGAAGAACCGCCTAAACGAAAACCTGACGAGGAGATGGAGGCGATCCGATTAGATGAAGAAGATGAGAATAAGGTAGTATATGTGGGGAGTCAGTTGCCTGAAAAAATGAAAGAAGAAATCGTCTGATGCTTGAAAGAGAATTGCGACGTGTTCGCATGGACTACAGCCGATATGCCCGGAATTGATCCTGGAATTGTCTGCCATCGGTTGAACGTAATCTCAGGAGCGAGGCCGATAAAACAAAAGAATAGGAATTTTGCTCCAGAAAGACAACTTGCAATAAATGAAGAAATTTCGAAGTTATTGCAAGCAGGGTTCATCAGAGAAGTCAATTACCCGGAATGGTTGGCTAATGTTGTAATGGTAAAGAAAGCCAACGGGAAATGGAGGATGTGTGTGGACTTCACAGATCTGAATAAAGCTTGCCCAAAGGATTCGTATCCACTACCTCGGATTGACAGGTTGGTAGATGAAACCTGTGGGTACGAATTTCTTAGCTTCTTGGATGCTTTTTCGGGATACCACCAAATTATGATGCATCCCGATGATGAGGAGAAAACTTCGTTCATTACCGATAGTGGAACATATTGCTATCGAGTAATGCCATTCGGCCTGAAAAATGCAGGAGCGACCTACCAGCGCATGGTAAATAAGGTGTTCCAAGACTTGTTGGGCAACACCATGGAAGCTTATGTTGACGATATGATCATCAAAAGCCGACAGGGAGAATCTCATGCTGAGAAAATGACAAAAGTGTTCAGGGTGTTGCGGGAATACAAGATGAAGTTAAATCCCAATAAATGCTCATTCGGGGTGAGATCTGGGAAATTCTTAGGATTCATGATTACAAATCGAGGGATAGAGGCTAATCCCGAGAAAGTTCAAGCCATTTTGGACATGAGGCCACCCAACACTGTGCGAGAAGTTCAAAGGTTGACAGGGAGGATAGCGGCCTTGAATCGCTTCTTGTCCAAATCAGCAGAAAGGAGTCTACCATTCTTTAAAGCAATAAAGGCCGGAAAAGACTTCAAGTGGATAGAAGAATGTAATGACGCCTTTGAAAGACTGAAAGACTACTTGAAAGAATTGCCTCTACTATCTCGGCCACAGCCCGGTGATCATCTCCTCATGTACCTTGGTGTAGGAGAGAAAGCCGTAAGTGCAGTCCTGTTGAGAAAGGAAGGAGACAAGGACTGCCCAATCTATTATGTAAGCAAAGTCCTGCTAGATGCCGAAACAAGATACCCCTTAGTGGAAAGAATAGTTTTGTCCTTGGTGATGGCCACTCGGAAATTACGACCTTACTTTCAAGCTCACTCGGTGACCATCTTAACGGATCAGCCGTTGAGACAAATATTGCAGAAACCAGATCACTCCGGACGTCTGATTAAATGGGCTGTTGAATTAAGTGAGTATGACATACACTTTCAGCCTCGCCAAGCTATAAAAGGGCAGGCGTTGGCAGATTTTATTGTAGAATGTACTGGCCGGGAAGTCCGCGATGAAACAGACTTAGTCTGGTGGAAATTGTTTGTGGATGGAGCTCGTAACATGGATGGCAGTGGGGCGGGAATTGTGCTAACTTCACCCGAAGGGGAAACCTATGAGTATTCCCTACGTTTCGACTTTCCGAGTTCGAATAATACAGCCGAGTACGAGGCCTTGATAGCTGGGATGAAACTTGCTGAAAAATTAGGAGTAAGCAACTTAATGGCCCATAGTGACTCACAGTTGGTGGTGAACCAGTTCTCGGGTGAATATGAGGCACGAGAACCCGCTTTGATCCCTTATCTACAAAAGGTGCAATTATTGGCACGATCATTTGAACACTTCAAATTAACTCAGATAAATCGATCAAAAAACATACATGCAGATGCTCTTTCGAAGTTGGCTTCTTCTAGAGGAGTTAAGGGAGGTCTGGTCAAAGTGGAATCTCTCGCTAAGCCTAGTATCGAAGAAGAAGGTGTGTACGATATCGAGAACGGGGATGATTGGAGAGTCCCGATCAAAGACTACATATTGGAGAACACACTTCCAACTAATAGAGGCGAAGCTCGAAGGTTGAAATTAAAAAGTGCCAGGTTCACAGTAGTAAATGGGGAACTCTATAAACGAGGGTTCACAATGCCTTTACTGAAATGTCTAGGACCCCAACAAGCTGATTACACCCTAGCTGAGGTCCATGAGGGAATATGCGGAGAACACTTAGGGGCTCGTGCATTGGCTTCAAAAGTATTGCGTGCGGGGTTTTATTGGCCTACATTGAGGAAGGATGCCGCCGAAAAAGTGAAAAAATGCGACAAGTGTCAGAAATTCGCTCCCATAACGACTGCGCCGGTTTCGGCCCTCCAGAGCACTCTCCAACCAACTCCATTTGCACAGTGGGGACTGGATATTCTGGGACCTTTTCCTATAGGCTCAGGACAAAGGAAGTACTTACTTGTGGCCACGGATTACTTCACGAAGTCGATAGAGGCTGAGCCTTTGGCCACAATTTCTGAAAAGAAGGTGGAAGTAATGGTGTGGAAAGACATAATTTGTCGATTCGGAATCCCTCGTGTAATAAATGCAGACCATGGGAAGCAGTTCGACTGTGATGCTTTCCGGGATTTCTGTAAAGGCCTGAATATTATCTTGAGAATATCTTCTGTGTCTTACCCACAGGCCAATGGGCAGGCAGAGGTGAGTAATCGAACTATACTGCACAGGTTGAAGACCAGACTAGATAAGGCAAAAGGAGCATGGGTAGATGAGCTCCCAAGTGTCCTATGGGCCTACAGGACGACAAGTAAAGTATCGACAGGGGAAACACCGTTCAATTTGGTGTACGGAACTGAGGCCCTCATTCCGGTGGAAGTTGGAGCTGAGTCACCCAGATTGGTCCCTTACATTGAGGAACTTAATTCCCAGGGACTAAGGAGAATCTAGATCTGATAAACGAACTGAGAGACAAGGCAAAAATGAGGCTGGCTGCTTACCAACAAAGGGTAGCCACTTACTACAATGCACGGGTAAAGAACAGAGAATTACAAGAGGGAGACCTGGTATTAAGAAAGTCGGCAATTACAAACGTCCACAAGGAGGATGGAAAGCTACGCGCCAATTGGGAAGGACCATACAGAATCAGAAGGATGGTTGGACCTAGCACATGCGCCTTGGAGACCTTGCAAGGAAAGAAAATCTCGAAGACTTGGAATGCTAACCATCTTAAGCTGTACTGGCAGTGAACATTGTACTATTTTTCTCTCTTCTCTGATTATCCATTATTTATATCTTTACTTTTCCATCTGTTGCTTAGTTACTTTACAGATATTATTGTCTTGATTCATAAATAAAAGCCAGCTATTCATTTTCTACATATATCCTCTAATGCAATGTTCGAGAACAGATTGTGTATGGCAGGAATTGAAATGAAGCAGAAGCTGGCAAACAAAAAGTCCCTAAGCGAAAAATGCGCGAGACGGGCAAATCAAAAAGTCCCTAAGCGAAAAGTGCGCGAGATGGGCAAACCAAAAGTCCCTAAGCGAAAAATGCGCGAGACGGGCAAAACAAAAGTCCCTAAGCGAAAAATGCGCGAGACGGGCAAATCAAAAGTCCCTAAGCGAAAAGTGCGCGAGATGGGCAAACCAAAAGTCCCTAAGCGAAAAATGCGCGAGACGGGCAAAACAAAAGTCCCTAAGCGAAAAATGCGCGAGACGGGCAAATCAAAAGTCCCTAAGCGAAAAGTGCGCGAGATGGGCAAACCAAAAGTCCCTAAGCGAAAAATGCGCGAGACGGGCAAAAATAACAATAAAAAAAAATCCCTAAGCGAAAAAGGCGCAAGACGGGTACAACGCTCGAGGAAAGTTCAACTTTGAACAAAAATAAGCGCTATTTCAAAGTTGAACTCGGGGAGCAACATGATATAAAGGTACGCCTTATGTCGAGAATCCACAATTGATCGATATCTATAATGCTTTAATGGTGTTCTTTAGATTTTGTGATCGATTGATATCTCTAAACGCTTTTACTGTCGCTCTTTGTATGATTATTGAATTCGCGGTGGATTGATATATATAATGCTTTAAATAAGGATTTTATTATTGACGATTTTATTATTTACGCTTTAATGCTGCTCCATATAGCTTATGATTGCTCAATATATAATCCTGCTCGTTAGAATCTCACGATATAACGACACAACAAGTCACGAAATAAAAGCATTCATAGAAAAAGAGAAAGAGTTACAAAATGAAAACGTTACTTTTCATTCAAAATGAACCTATACATCGGAATTAACAAACAAAACAAAAACTATAAAACTCTAATCTACGGCGATGACCGGATCAGCCGACTGGGAAGGCGCTGCATCGGCGCTAGCATCTCGAGAAGCTTGAGGCTCAAGAACTGGAGGAGTCAAAGAACCAGGATCCCGGGAAGACGAGGGAGCCACCCCGGAAACAGGAATATCACTTGAAAGCCCACTTGAAGGCTCAACCACGGCCGCAGAGTCTGGCACGGGATCAGCGGCAGCAGAATCTGAAATCTGGAGCTCGTCGCTGTCCAGCCCCATCAGTGCCTCTATAGGCTCGGGCTGATCGCCTGTCTCGATAGGCTCAGAGACGTCACACACTGCCAGAGGCTCAGATCGACCAAGTGTCTCGGAAGACTCAGGCATGTGTAGTGGCTGTCGAGGGGGCCACGGACCCTCAAGGTTGTCTAGATTATCTACAGCCCCTTCCGCTAAATAGGCCTCTGGACTTTGTGCGTCGGGCTCATACTTGGTCCAAGAAGGAGCATCGTAGTACTTAGCCTCCTCGGTGAATAGCAATTCAGGAAAAGCCTCATTGGGTCGATTCCTCTCCAACCAAGAGCGAGCCAAATAGAAACCATATTTAATAAACCCCGTCGAGAAAGCCGCTTTCTTGTCAAAACAATGCTGGGACAAGCGGTATTCACGAACGGCCTCAATTCGAGCTTCTCTTTGATGATCCAGCACATTGTGCATCTCCTCAATAGCCTCATCTCGTTGTCTCTCCATGGCTCCCCGGTCATCAACGGCCTTATTATAAGCCTCTTGGTATCCTTGAAGGGAAGACACCTTCGCCTGCTCTTCTCGGAGCTTTCGCTCGAGATCCGCATTTTTTCTTTCAAGATCAGCGCTCCTTTTGTTTAGCTCCTCCACCCTGTTGACATAAGGACGAAGCTGGTTAACCTCGTTTGAAAGCTCCATCTTCTGATCCCAAAGCTCGCGAATCTCTTTATCAGCTTGCTCCCTGAGAGCCCTATGCCGAGCATTGACGGCCGCAATTTGTTGAGCTGACTGATAAGACAAAAAACACAAGTAACTCAACAGATCTTTTAACGAAAAAGTTTAGACGGGGAAATTAGTTACCAAACTCTTACCTTCATAGCAAGATAATCAGAATTATCCTCCGCCTCCGGGATGTTTGTAAACAGCTCAGCCTCGTCACGAGGAAGAATGGTGCTCCAAGCCAAACGAGATGCTATCCCGGCTTCCTCGATGCTGTCGTTATCATTCACTCCGGGATAGGTCTGAAAATCGTCCCCACTAACGACGACCCCGCTATCAATCACATAACGCCTCACAGTAGGGTCTACCACCTTGGGTAAGACTGGTCTTGTAGGCATCGAGGCTTCAACAATCAGCCTCTTCCTGTATTTTCGCCTTGGTTGGCGGGGAGCCGGCCTACCCTCAGCAATACGAGAGCCACCTTCTTGAGGGACTGGATCACTCCTTTGGGACTCGGAGCTCTCGCGATCGCCTGAACCCCGATCAGGGACAGGAGGCCTCTTCCGTTTGTTTCTCCCGGCCTCTTGTGTAGGGCGGCTGGATTCGCCAGTAGAAGGTGGAGGAGGAGTAGGAGCACGCGCTGACCCAGATGGGGGTCTAACCTGCGACTGAGAAGGAGGTGCCGCTCGAGCGGCAGCATCACTGGCTTCCCTCCTACGCATCAAATCTCGGAAGTTCATGCCTACACAAAATATAAAGAAAGGATTAGCCGACTGAGCTAAACACCACACCAGAAATAAAAAAAAAGATGGAAAACCTAGAAAACCACCAAAATCCTCTAAGATATCCAGATTCGAATCCAACGGAAAATCAACGAAAGGACTCCCAAAGGCGTTAGCCTGAGCCCACTCAGGGCCATCCCCTGAATAACCACTAGTACCCGCAGCCTCAATGGTCCCGTCCTCCGAATCTGAAGAGGACTCATCTACAAGGCGGCCCACAGGGGTAGGTGCTTCGGCTACTAAGACTGGGGATGACTGACTAGGGCCAGCATCGGATAAACGAGGAGTTGTGGACAGGTTAGACGGGGCAGCAGAAGCTCCAAGAACGGTCCTGCTTACGCCCCAGCCGGCAGCGGCAATGTTCTCCGGGGTTAGAAGAGAGAATAAATTGCGTTCCCCAGTAGAACAGATTCGCTGAATAGACTCGCCAAATTGTTCTCTTAAAATTTCTACTTTGAACCTATCCGAGCGCTGGGAGTGGTCAGAGGTATCACAGTTCCATCTACAGCGAATCCGTAGGTTACTAGGAATCTCAACAACGATCCACTCGCTCTCAAAACCGCGCAATTTATTGGGGAGATCCGAAAAAATCTTGTTATTAGGAAACTCGTTTACCGTTAACCGTTGAAAGGAAAACGTTATCAACCCTTTCAACCTACGAACTCTAAAAAAGGCGCTTAAGAGAGGAACCGATGGGATAATACCTAGTTGGTGACACACTATGGAAAACGCTACCAATTGAGCCCACGCATGGGGGTGGAGTTGACACGGGACGATGTCTTTATATCTAAGAAACGCTTCGCCAAACTTCGGAAGAGGGAAGCGAAAACCAAAAGACAAAGAAGCTTTATGGACGGCCACACCATTTCTAACCGAGTTGGGCGTTACCTCCCCTTGCACTGGAAGTCTATAGCCATAACTCGAGGGAAGAGGGAAACGTACCCTAATATCCTCTAAGTCGGCACTTGTCAAAGAGCACAGAACGCCACCTTTCACAAGCGTTTTGCCTTGACGTTGTGAAGACATGGTGAAAGGAATAACTAAAGGCGACAGACCTAAAGGCGACAGACCTAAAGGCGGCAGACCTAAAGGCGGCAGACCTAAAGGCGACAGACCTTCAGGGCGACAGACGTACCAAGCGGGAGACCTGCGGGAGACCAAAAACTATTAAATAAATTCGGCGACGGATGTACTTACTGTCACGATGTAAGCGAGAGACTCCGGGTGAGAGCTAAAAGACTATTCGGCGACAGACTCTTTTCGCGAGAGAGTAGAAAAATGGGCGACAGGTGGCTGCTCAGAGGTTTCTCATGCACTCTCTCGTCCGGTTCCAGGGGTTTATATAGCCGCGACAGGGAATGCCAAAAGCCGCGACAGAGAAGGCTAAACGTCGCGCCAGATCACACCTGTCGCAGAACAGAGCTCTTGTCACCTGCAAAAAATACAAGGAATTACAAACAACAAAGAGAACTATTCAGGGTGGGCTAAGGCCCAAAGACACATATTTATACTCTCTTGATGGCATAAATGCAACAAGAGAGTGGGGAGCACTTGATATGACAAAGTTTATCTATATTGGGCCAAGCCCAATGTTGTCAGAGACCTCCACGTGGCAGAAAACCACCGGGCCACGTGGCCTTCGACGACAGAAGGCAAAGCCGCGAGACACCTGTCGCTGGCGACAGACGTAAAAGTCTATCGCCTATAGTCGAATGTCGACACGTGGCACGAACCTGTCGTTGCGACAGGTTCCATAGCCTATCGCTTTTAGTCGGCACGTGCCACGAACCTGTCGCGGGCGACAGACCCTTGAACCTGTCGCCACCGTTGTGAAAGCGACACGTGGCACGAACACTAACCTGTCGCGGGCGACAGACTCCTTAGTCTGTCGCCACAGTTGTGAAAGCGACACGTGGCACGAACACTAACCTATCGCGGGCGACAGACTCCTTGGCCTGTCGCCACAGTTGTGAACGCGACACGTGGCTCGGCGAGAGACCCCTGGCGCCACAAACGTGCCGGATGGTTTAACCTATCGCTGACGGTAGACCTCGGACTCTTCTGGATCCTAAAGAGCTTGTGTTGTATTGGGACACAAATTCTTAACAGAATACAGACTTATCCTCCTGTAATATTGGCCTATAAATAGGCCCCAGGTATGATTTTACTCTCTAATTTTTGACGACTGGCTTTTACGCTTCTCAAGATTGAAGAATTTTCTACTGACTTTAGCATCGGAGTGTCTACGCAGGGAACCACCCCTGCGTCTCTCTGACTTTTATTGTTTTTACAGAAGCTTCTTGGAGACACGTGGAGACTTAGTACGAAGATCGACGTCAGTATACTTTTATTGTTGTTTTGTGCAACAACAATAAGTTAATATCTCATATATATTAATTGTTATTGTTCATGTGTGTTGGTAAATAAGCTGCAACGACCAGTCTCTTATTTTGAGATGTTCAAATGCACCTAGAAACGCTGTAAAAGATAGGGTGATTTCGTGGACAACAAGTTCAAAGTTATTAACATTCATAGTTAATTAAGAGCATAAGTTAAATATAAATATATTATTATAATGTATATTTTCTATTTGTATGATAATTGTTTCCAACTTTCTTACAAGAGGTATATACTTTTGCATTGTTTTAGAAGCATGGTGCAGACTTTACTACTCAACCCAACATTGATCCTGAGGAATGACCGAAGCAGTCGGATGGCCTACAGCTATGTTCATTCATGTTTACAAGTTTGAGTCTAGAAAACCTCTTAAGGATATACCCAGACTTTGCTCATACATTATTCAAACCAATTATCCATTCATTTAACTGCCAGTAAGAATTTCCTAGATTTATTAGCTTAAATAAATATCCAATTAAATTAAACTAATTAAATTAATAATAAATCAAATTGATAGCTAATCAAATTAATAAATAATCAAAATATTGCATATAATTAACCGTATTTACTTTACTACGTCTGATCAACATTTAACAATATCACTAAACCAAATACCATCAGGAAATAAAATTAGTTTAACTTAGTACATGAAGAACTACAAAACAACAAACAATTTATTAAGTTTGAGTTTTGATGAATAGTAATATTAGTTCTAGTGAGATTAAAAATGACAAAAAACCATTAGGGATAACTGTTTTTTAATAAAATAATAAAAAAATATTTAACATCAAAGATAAAGAGGTAATTTACCCTTATAAAATTTTTTTTGTCTTTAATGAGAAAACCTACCGAACTATGTACGGGTGAGCCAAACAGATCCTAAATATAGAAACGAAATCTAAAAGGAAAAAGAAATAGTTGACTTATACTGGGTTAAACTAGGACTGAGCAACCGGTTTAATCAATCGGTTTCAGTCCAGAAAAATCAAAAACCGAAAAAACCAATTCCCTTGAGCATTAAAGCGAAACCGAACAAAATTCTACCTACAAATCGAACCAAACCAAATCGAATTGATTTAGTTGGTTCGATTTTTTAATGTTAAAACTGAGTTTGAAACTATGATAAATAAATATACAAAAGTATATAGTATAAACTTGTTTTGTTAATATCTCCTACAAGATTCACAACATGTTATCCAAATAAATACATAAAACTTCACAAAACAAATATAAATAACCAATATTGTTCATAAATTTACTAACTTAAAAACATAAAATTGAAGAAAATAAGCAAATAAATAACCAACACATTACACAATAAATCCAAATAGTCCAAATACAAAACCAAATACATAAAGTTTCATAATTACAACATTATCCATAATTGTCCAAATTACACAATTAAATAAAGACAGAAAGGACTACATTAATTGTTCATAATGGTCTAAATTAGCACAACTAACTTAAAGAAAATAACCAACATTAATAAATCCAAATAGTCCAAACCAAATAAAAAAGACAAAGTTTTACGACAAAACAAAGCCAAATAATCCATATTCTTCATAGATCTCGCATACCCCAATCTCATAACTTTGGTGCATATTCTCCATTAGTCATTTTCCTAAGACCTAACACATTAAAGAGAGCAACATTATAAGTTACAATTTACAAAAGAATAAATTAATATCATATGTTCCAAAATGAAAATATTTATGACAATAGAATTACCTCAAATGATCCATCCATGCACCTTTGCTTGCATTAATCTAATATGGGATCCAATGCAATTTTTGACAAATATAAAATTATATACACAAATATAATAAAAGTAAGCTCCATATAAAGAACTAAAAGAAATAAAAAAATAATACTAAGGAAAATGAAGTATTACCTATATCAATTTTGTCAAGCTCTACCAAGTCATTCTCACAAGAGTGATCAAAAAGAGAAGATCCTCGTAGCCAATCTCGAGCACAAATAAGGGCTTGCACAATCTTAAGAGTTAAAGAACTCCTATATGCGTCAAGCACACGACCACTGGTATGAAAAGTAGATTTGGAAGCAACTGTGGATATGGGAATAGCAAAAACATAACGAGCAAGATGAGAAAGGATAGGAAACCTATGATTATTGAGTTTCCACCAAGACAAAACATCAAAGTCGTCATCATCATCATCTTTAGGATCCTCACTCAAATATTTAGCCAATTCTGACTTATGCTTTTCTTTGCAATGTTCAATCCTAAACCTCTTATACTCTGACTTAATACTTCGCTTCTTTTTTGGCATACTAATTTCATCGGTGGCTTGTGTAATTTGGCTCACTTGACTACTTTCACCAATGACATTAGATTGAGGTAGTAACATCATTTTATACTGATTGAACAATTCAACTATTGCTTTTTCTACTTTCTTAATCATCAATTAAGCTTCTTCAGTAGAATACATTTTCATAAAAAAAATCCACAAAAGAAAGCTTTTTTGAAGGATCAAGAACAAAAGCAACATAGATCAACATATTTATTTTCTCTATATTTCCCCAATATTAATCATATTTATCCTTCATTCTCCTTGCCATTGTATTCAACTCAACATTAGAACTTAATTGCCAATCTTTCAAAGTAGAATAAACATCACAAATATTATTAAGAAAGGTGTTAGAGGTGACATACAAAGAACTTGAAACTTTGACAGTGAGATATAAAATTGTTACAAAAAAAGGCAAAACATCCTAACATTTACCCAATCATGTTGTTCAAGAACACCATCTCCCGACAAAAGCTCACTTCTATAACTAGAATCAACATCATCATATGCATCAAAGGCCCTTTCAAACTTTTGGGCTGCATGTAACATCAAGTAAGTGGAATTCCATCTAGTGCTAACATCTAAACACAATAAACTGTTACTTTGAATATGTTCATTAGCAACACACTCTTTGAATTTAGTTAACCTAGTAGGTGATTGTCTTACTTATCTTACTGCCCCTCTAACACGAGCAATTGATTCATTCATTTCCCTCAATCCACCACTAACAATAAGATTAACAATATGTGCCATGCATCTCAAATGAAGATATTTTTCACCTAGAAAACTATGTCCTGAATTGTTAAATTTTTTCCTCAAGTATGAAATTGCAACATCATTTGAACTAGCATTTTCAACTATAACTGTGAAAACCTTATCAATCCCCCAATCACATAGACATTTATCAATCGCCTTACCAATAGCTTCACCCTGGTGACTAGAAATACGACAAAAATTTAAAATCTTTTTGTTTAATTTCCAATTATTGTACACAAAGTAAGTTATGAGACACATATAATTAATTCTTTATAATGAGGTCCATGTGTCAGTGGTAAGAGATATTCTTGTACAAGATGATTTCAAAAATTGCTTTAGCTCAACCTTTTTATTAACATAAATTTGAAAGCAATCCATAGCAACAGTCCATCATGATGGCATGTGAAATCTAGGACATGCAAGTGACATGTAATGCTTAAATCGTCTTTCTTCCACAAACTTAAAAGGTAATTCATCTAAAATGATCATCTCAGCTACACTTTTCTTAATGACATATTGGTTAAATTCATATGTACCCACTCCTCCCGTTGACAACACTATTACTGTTTGAGTATCATTATCAGTATTAACAGTATGAGAAAACTTATTGCAAGAACTCATATGACCCCTTAATGTAGTGGTTCCATTTCTTTCGGTATCAACATAATAATTGATTTTTCTTGATTTCATGTTCCTTTTCTAAGAATGAATACCCATATCTCTCATGATTATTTTAAATTCATTTCATCCCTATAATAAATTGAGAAGATGTATGAGTGCATTACATTGGTGGTTAAATTGGAAGGAAAATAAATAAATGTTGGTAACCTTTTTTAAATTTTTGAAAAATATTCTTTTGAGAAATCTTGCATTACTAAAAGAGAGAGAAACAAAAATAAAAAAATGATGAAAACATAACTTTGAAAGCATGATGGCAAGTCTTCAAGCATAATGGGACCAAGACTCATTAGAAGGTGGGATGAGAAGTGGAGATAAAAGATTTGAATAAGAAGAATCCAGCAGATATGTGGAACTTGAGGAAAATGAGATGAGCTTGAGAATCTTGTTACCACAATTTACATACATTCATGGAATAATTCAGGGGGCATGACATTGACATGTGCATAACATTCATGGCATTCATTATATTCATGACATGCATGACATTTCATTAGTGCATTTTGACATTGAAATATTTAAGACATTGGGATAAGAAATTCTGAATGATGAAAAATTTTGAAGAAAAGAGAAAGTGTAAGAATACAATCAATAGGATGAAAATATAAAAGATGGTAATTTGAAAAAATAATGAGGTATGAGAAGATGATGAGAAAAATATTTTTTGAAAAGCTTTGGGTAAGAGTAAAGCCCAGTTTAGCTGGCACTTTAGAGGAGGATGAAGCCCAATATTGTTGGCATCAAAATGAAAGTTAAGCCCAATCAAGCCCATGCTAACTGGCATTCTGAATGAAATTTTTATTTTTCAAAAAGTCTCATTGCCTCTATTGAGAGGAGCTCTTTATTTTTCAAAAAGTTTCACTGCCTCTGTTGAGAGGAGCTCTTTATTTTTCAAAAAGTTTCACTGCCTCTATTGAGAGGAGCTCTTTGTTTTCAAAGTCTCATTGCCTCTGTTGAGAGGAGCTTTTTGTTTCAAAAGTCTCAATGCCTCTATTGAGAGGAGCTCTTTATTTTTCAAAAAGTTTCACTGCCTCTGTTGAGAGGAGCTCTTTGTTTTCAAAGTCTCATTGCCTCTGTTGAGAGGAGCTTTGTTTTTCAGAAGTTTCATTGCCTCTGATGAGAGAAGCTTTTTATCTTTCCAAGTCTCATAACTTTGGTGAGAGGAGCTTTTATTTCATGATCTTTATGCATTCCTTAGTCTTATGATAGGAAAGACTAGGAAATTTAATTTCACAATCCTTAGTCTTATGATAGAAAAGACTAGGAAATTTCATTTTTTGCATTCTTTAGTCTCATGATAGGAGAGACTAGGAATTTCATTTTTGCATTCCTTAATCTTGTGATAGAAAAGATTAGGAAAATTCATGTTTGCATTGCTTAGTCGTATAATAGGAGAGACTAGGAATTTCATTTTGCATTCTTTAATCTTGTGATAGAAAAGATTAGGAAATCTCATTCTACATCCATTTCCTTAGTCTTATGGTAGGAGAGACTAGGAATTTCACTTTGCATTCCTTAATCTTGTGATAGAGAAGATTAGGAAAACTCATGTTTGCATTCCTTAGTCTTATGATAGGAGAGACTAGGAATTTCATTTTTTGCATTCCTTAATCTTGTGATAGAAAAGATTAGGAAATCTCATTCTACATCCATTTCCTTAGTCTTATGGTAGGAGAGACTAGGAATTTCACTTTGCATTCCTTAATCTTGTGATAGAGAAGATTAGGAAAACTCATGTTTGCATTCCTTAGTCTTATGATAGGAGAGACTAGGAATTTCACTTTGCATTCCTTAATCTTATGATAGAAATTTGGAAAATTCATGTTTGCATTCCTTAGTCTTATGATAGGAGAGACTAAAAAAGGAATTTCACTTTGCATTCCTTAATCTTGTGATAGAAAGGATTAGGAAAACTCATGTTTGCATTCCTTAGTCTTATGATAAGAGAGATTAGGAATTTCACTTTGCATTCCTTAATCTTATCATAGAAAAGATTAGGAAATCCCATTCACTTTGCATTCCTTAGTCTTATGATAGGAAAGACCAGGAAATTTCATCTCACATTCCTCAGTCTTATGATAGGAGAGACTAGGAAATTTCACTTCCCATTCTTTAATCTTATGATAGAAAAGATTAGGAAATCCCATTCACTTTGCATTCCTTAGTCTTATGATAGGAAAGACCAGGAAATTTCATCTCACATTCCTTAGTCTTATGATAGGAAAGACTAGAAAATTTAATTTCACAGTCCTTAGTCTTATGATAGAAAAGACTAGGAAATTTCATTTTTTGCATTCTTTAGTCTCATGATAGGAGAGACTAGGAATTTCATTTTTGCATTCCTTAATCTTGTGATAGAAAAGATTAGGAAAATTCATGTTTGCATTGCTTAGTCTTATGATAGGAGAGACTAGGAATTTCATTTTGCATTCCTTAATCTTGTGATAGAAAAGATTAGGAAATCTCATTCTAAATCCATTTCCTTAGTCTTATGGTAGGAGAGACTAGGAATTTCACTTTGCATTCCTTAATCTTGTGATAGAGAAGATTAGGAAAACTCATGTTTGCATTCCTTAGTCTTATGATAGGAGAGACTAGGAATTTCACTTTGCATTCCTTAATCTTATGATAGAAAAGATCTGGAAAATTCATGTTTGCATTCCTTAGTCTTATGATAGGAGAGACTAAAAAAGGAATTTCACTTTGCATTCCTTAATCTTATGATAGAAAATATTAGGAAATCCCATTCACTTTGCATTCCTTAGTCTTATGATAGGAAAGACCAGGAAATTTCATCTCACATTCCTCAGCTTATGATAGGAGAGATTAGGAAATTTCACTTCCCATTCTTTAATCTTGTGATAGAAAGGATTAGGAAATCTCATTCATTTTGCATTCCTTAGTCTTATGATAGGAGAGACTAGGAATTTCACTTTGCATTCCTGAATCTTGTGATAAAAAGGATTAGAAAATCTCATTCTACATTCATTTCCTTAGTCTTATGATAGAAGAGGCTAGAAAACTTCATTTTTGCATTTATTCCTCAATCTTTATAAGAGAGGAAGATTAAGAAATTTCATTTTGCATTTATTCCTTAGCCTTATGATAGAAGAGGCTAGGAAATATCATATTTTACAAAAAAAAATCATTGATAGGGCTTGCATTCGGGCAAAATGGTTGTCTATGTCTTTACACCATTGCTATTTCATAGCAAAGCGCAAAGAGGGGCAGCTGTAGACACTTAATTTTGTCCGAGCAGTTTCAAAATAAAAAAACAAAAATTAAAAATTAAAAAAATAATAATAAAATAAAAAATAAAAGTATAATAATAATGAAGGAGATAATTAAGGTGAAATTAAATATGAAAATTCATTGCCTAGAGTAAAAAAAAATAAAAAGGAAACAAATTAAAAAAGGTCAAACAAAAATAAATGATAAAATAAAGATCCCATGATTTTGGGATCAATACATTAAAATCAAAATTTTTCTTTCTTAAATAAAAGGGGGATTTTTTGGTTTTAAAAAGGAGGGATCTGGAAGAAAACCCTAAGAAACTAAAGAGAAAAAAAGAAAACCTAAACGAGGGACTGGATTTTTATTTTTTTTACGGGGACGTCACTTCCAGAAGGGGAGATCTGGAACTGGGCTTTGACAACATCATCATCACTGTTGCATCCCGGACTGTTGCTATTGTGGCCACGCACCATCATCATCTACTTCACTGTTTTATTGCATCATCATCGTCACCAAACCATCATCTTGCACCTTGATCATCTCCACCCTCCACATACAGCAAAAACAACCCAAGTTTCTCTTAAAACTGTGTCATCTTCTCTGCACCAGACTACCTTTAAAACAGCCACCATCCTCGGAGGGGGAAAAAGAGAGAGAGCACTGCCTAAGCAATCCCGGTTTCATCATCTTCAACGTTCCTCTGCCTCTAGTCCACCTTGATCAACCGCATCAGTACCATCTTCACCGCCGACTTGCTGCTCGGCTCACTGCCGTGCCCACTACTGCTGATTTGTTGCACGTCCCTGGTCGCATCCAGCTGTTGCTGCTGCATCACTCCAAGCCGCCTACACCACCGCTGTCCGCTCCATGTGTTCTGCTGCTGGGATCCTCATTGCAGTAAACTTCTTGGATCCTTACTGCACCATCGCTGATCAAAACGATTATCATTCCTGGCCTGCCTCATTCTTGTCGCACACTTCATCGCAAGCTAGCCCATTGCCCCATTGATCACCTCCGCACCAGCATCTATAGCTTTATTATTTGCTATCAGTTTATTTGCTATCAGTTTGTTGGTTGTTACAACATAAAAGAAAGCAAAAGAAACAAGGAAAGAAGAGGGTTTGGTCGAAATAAAGAGAAAGCCAAGTTGACCGTACTCTAACCATGGCTGCAGTAGTGCAAATAGAGCTGGGCAAAACCTTGAACCGAGGCAGTGGTTGGAGTGTGTGGCTTTGCTGTTTGTTGCTGGTTGCGTGAGGGTCGATTGAACAGTTGAAGAAGAGAAGCTGACGAAACCGCAGGCCGCTGTTGTAGGAGCTGACCGAATTTTTGCTGGAAGCTAGATAGAAAGTGAAAAGAGTTTATGTGGACCGAACATAAGTGAAGCAAGGATGATGTTGCTGCAAAGTAAAGTTTGGTTTTTGTAAGTTCCAACCTTGCGCGCTTCTACGTTGTCCCTATCCGAACCCACTGCTAGCTACAAATTTCTACTGCTGCGTTGCTAGCCTGGAGTGTTGTCTGTCTGTTGCGATTGTGGAGTTGTTATAGACTTTTCTTTGTTGAAAAGTACAAGCAGAAACGTGAACAAGATCCTACAAAAAGGAGCATTGTCAGTTGGGCTTTACAACTAAGTGCAATTTTCAAGTATGTATATTTTATTCATTTGTTTATTGTTTTATTTTAGACTTACAGTTGTTAAAAGTAGTGATTGGAAGTGACGTATTTCCATGAAAGAGAAGAAAACATGTTTAGGCACATGCTTATATTCATTATTCTTATAATAAAATATTTTAAAGATATGTATATAATGAATAAAATATAAAAAGAAAATAAAACTTTATAGAATAATTTAAATTAAAGATTTTCCGATGATAGGATTTCTTAGAAATCGCAAGTAGCGATTCTTTGATAATCCTTAGGATCGAAATAAAATCTTTGATGTCACCAGCGTATTGGGACATTTAAGTGATTTCATTTCGATATAAAGAAAATATTAATAAGATTTCTTAGTATAAAAAAAATAAATATAAAGATGGTAATAAAAATAATAATATAAAAAAATAGGTAAATATGAGAAAATAGTAAGTGAATAGAAAAAAAAAGGCCTTTAAATAGGTAAAAAATTTAAGAGTTAAAATAAATAAATGTAAATACACATCTTAAATATAAAAGGATCCCCGATGATAGGATTTCTTAGAAATCACAAGTAGTGATTCTTTGATAATCCTTAAGGTCGAAATAAAATATTTGAATATTACCAGCGTATTGAAGTATTCAAATAATTTTAGTTCGATATTAAGATTTCTAATATAGTTAACTTGTATGAAATAAACTAATGATAAATAATAAATAATAAATAATTAAAATTTTTTAAACAAATAAATAAATAAGATTGCAATTTTGCTTGGAAACAAAGAGTAATAATAATTAAAAGTGATAAATAATTTCCGATGATGGGATATTATGGAATTCACAAGTAGTGATTCCTAACTGATCTCTAGGTGAGAGAAATATGCTTAATGTTACCAGCGTATTGGAATATTTAGTATAATTTTTCAATAAAAATAAAATTTTATAAATATAAATAAATTACAAAAGCAATAATATAAATATAAAAGATAATAAAATAATATATTTCTCATGTACATCATATCTATTTTGTTTGCATCATTTGCATTCATGAAATTCCAAAATAAGCGCAAATCTCCCGAGGATGAGATTCTATAGAAATCACAAGTAGCGATTCTTAAGAAATCTTTAGGTAAAGAAATTATCCGAAATGCTACCAAAAGTATTGGGGTACTTCGGAATAATTTTCAATACAAAAGATTTTCACTTATTTTAAATAAAAAAAATAAAAATTAAATATTTCAAAATAAAAAAAATAATAAAAATGGTTTCAAATAAATGGAGTTCTTTTTAAATATTTAATTAAGATCATTTTATTAAGATCAAAAGATAAGACATGATTAAGTGGTACCGTTTTTTAACGGGCGTTGTGGGGGTGCTAATCCTTCCCCACGCGTAACCGAACTCCCGAACCCAAACTTTGTTTTCGCAGACCAAAAATTATTTTTTTTGATAAAACTTAATTAATTTTAAGATTTTATTAAAAAGATAAATGATTTTAGGTGGCCAATCACACCTAGCCAAAAAGGATTGGTGGCGACTCCTCTTTGTGTTTTTTTTCAAAATCATCTAGCGATCGAGTCTCCGGACGAAAATCGTTACGACATTACCTTTCCTTCTTAACACTGATTCCACGATCTCAACTGGTTTTCCTTCATTCTTCACCACTTAATCAACTCTGGTATATTCCAATTGCAGACTTCAAGCATTAATATACTTCATCATCGTCTCAATTCTCATTTGCCCCATATCCTCCCAAAAATTTGGTAACACATGAATTTTCATGAATAGTACTATTCATTTATTTTTCATCATTTCAGTTTCATAAAAAATGCAATGTCATCACATTTTCTTGATTTTTTATTGGTATGAAATGGGATAAAAATTAAAGGAGGGGTATTTATGATGAAGGGAATAGGAATAGTTTTGTCAAAGAGCAAGGCAACTTGAAGGAAAGAAAAGGCAACAATTTTCAAACAACAAATATTCAATCAATCTTGATAGAAAATTTGGGATTTTTTCTCTAACAAATCTATTTCCTTGATATCCTTAATCTTTTTTTTTGAGTTAATTGTATTGAGATTAACCCTTACTTGGCAAAATGTTTCCACCATGAAAATTTAAGGCAGAGATCTCCTATACTTGCCAACTTGATCATCCATCCTTATTTGACTTGAACCGCCCTTTTCGAGTTTTCGATTTGAGTCATTTTTTCTTTTTCTCCTTTTTTTATCATTTTTCTTTTTCTTTTTCTTCTTTTTTTTTCTTTTTTCTTCATTTTTCACTTTTTTATTTTTCCTCATTCATTTTTTTTATTCATCCTCAAGATCCTCATTATGGTCCATTATCACAGAATCACAATCTTCATGCATTTCTTGGCCCAGTGTATGGTCCTTCGACTCAAATATTCACATTTGATCAAAATGGACTTTTAAGGTACGTAATGTAGGCTAAGGTGAGGGGTTATGAAAGAAAGGACATAACAGGCCCAAAATTTGTGTTTTAAAGGGTTATAAACCAAAGGATCATTTTCTAATACATGAGTCATTTAGGCACTTTGCCCCATTCTTCATCCATTCTTTTTCATTCTAATTCCATTTTTTATTTTTCTCCCTTTTTCACAAATAACTTTAAAATGTATAAGGGTTTTCTTTTATTTGCCCCTTAAATTCTTTCATAGATTTCAAGTGAACAAACTTCTTTCTTTTTCTTCCTTCTCTCTTCCCCTCTTTTCTTTTTTTAGATTTTGCCCCCCGATGTGGAAGGTGATCCTTGGTAGGTTTCTTAAAAAAAATAAAACAAACATACTAGGCTCAAAGGGGTTAGCAATGGACAATTTTCTTACAATGAAATGTAGGTGAAAGATGGCCATTCTTCCTTTCAAATGTGAAGACTCTTATCAAAGAATCATTTACTGAGCAAACACTAACTTATGGAACCATCTGTTACAAAATTGCATGTCAACTCCCACCTTCTCTATACAAATCATATTTTCACTGCAATATTCATGCTAAGATTTTGGACAAGATCATTAACATGAATAAAGCTTTGGTAGAGTTCTAATCCCAAATTATTATCAACATCGATATCATATTTATCGTTTAAAGATTTAAAAAATGGAGGAAACGTGGTGAGGTATATAAAGAAGACAAAGCCAAATTTAAATCGAGGAAGA
This sequence comes from Heritiera fomes, assembly GCA_032173925.1. Taxonomy (NCBI): domain Eukaryota; kingdom Viridiplantae; phylum Streptophyta; class Magnoliopsida; order Malvales; family Malvaceae; genus Heritiera; species Heritiera fomes. The sequence goes on along the minus strand of JAPDPM010000001.1, from coordinate 15,698,288 downwards.
AAGAGAAATGTGATGAAAATGCATATGCTACTTCATTAAGATGATAAAAGATAAATGAAAGTTTATACATGAAAAGCCATTAAGGTTGGGCCATAACTTCGACCAAAAAACAATTTCACATCATCATAAATGACCCACGAAAAAGATCCTTTTTGTAGTTGTCCCCTGGCATGGTTGGATGATAAGTTGACACTCATGCCTTTATATCGAGATTCAATAAGCCTTTTCTGATCAAACTTTGCACCTTACGCTTAAAAGCAGGGCAATTTTCTATTGAGTGACCCAAGTTCCCATTATGATAGTCACATCGAGCATTAGGATCGTACCATTCTGGATATGGAGGCTCTAAAGGCTTTAGTGGGATTGGGGTAACAAGCTGATTCTCAACAAGGTATTGGAATATTTCAGTGTAGGACCAAGGGACTGGATCAATGTCGATCCTTCTTCGTTTGTTTCGAGATCCTCTTTGGTTATTTTGGGTAGGCATGGGTGTTTGGAAACCCATTTGCCAACTAGACTGCGGGATTGGCTGATGGGTATTCAAGCCTGGAGAGGTATTATTTGTGATGGGGTAGTGGGTTTGGTACATGGGATAAGAATGATATGGAGCAAAGTCTCCCACATGTTGCCCCTCATAATTCATAGCATGAACATCTCCTCCATTCCCCGATGTATCACCTTTTCTTGCATTCATGGCATCATCTCCTACAAGCTTGCCGCTCCTGATTGCATTCTCTATTATTTCACCAGAGATCACCATATCTGCAAAATTCTTTGTAGCATTTCCAACCATCATTTCATAAAATGGTGCTGGGAGTGTGTTGACAAACAAGATGGCGGTTTCTTTCTCTGTGAGGGGCGGTTGAACCTGGACAGCTACATCCCTCCATCTTCGAACATATTCTTTAAAGCTCTCCTCATGCTTCTTCTTCATGCCTTTTAAGGACAGGCGGTCTGGTGCTAAATCTTCAATGTGCTTGTATTGAGCGATAAATGCCCGAGCCAACTCTTTCCATGAATGGATATGGGCTCGATCTAGTTGGGTGTACCACTTGGCAGCTGATCCGATAAGACTATCTTGAAAAATATGCACCAATAATTCATCATTTTGAGCATAGGCAGCCATTTTCTGACAGTACATCTTGATATGAGTTATCGGGCATTTGGTCCCATCATACTTTTCAAATTCTGGAACCTTGAACTTTGGTGGGATAATTACACCCGGTACCAAACAGAGCTCGCTCACCTCCAAAGAACCATATAAATCCATCCCTTCAATAGCTCGTAACCTCTCTTCAAGGAGATTTAACTTCGTCTGAGGCTTTAAGCTGTCTTTCATTGTTGGTACACCCATCTTCAATTTCTCTTGTTCTTTAAGATCCCCTGAATCATGGACAGAGACCGGGCCTGATAGGTTCCTTCTAAAGTTTGGAATGTCGTGCCCCGCAAATAGCATAAGCTGTGAAGTACGGATTTGGGGTGGAATGGGACTTTGTGGATATGAACGTCCACCATCTTGTGCCCACCTTTCTTGAGTAGTTGCTTCCTATGCTAGCTCCTTTCCTTTACTCATTTTGGTCATCATCTCCATCATTGCAACCAATTTCCCCTTCATCTCTTCTTGCGCCTTTTCTATTTTCTCCATTCGGCTAGCTTGTCCTTCTTCCATGACTTATACTCGAGTGAAGCCTCGAACTGCTTTGTAACCTTTGATGGTCGAGAGGCTTTGAACCTTATTACCACAATTTTCTAGTTAGAAAAACCTCATCTTACTTCTTTCAAAATTTTTTTGGAACAAACAAATCTTTTCTTCTTTTTTCTCGAAAAATGAAGAGTATTAACATATTTACTGAAGTATAACAAGTCTATGATGTGAATTTTATGAAAATCATGTTATTTGTATATGTATGCAAATGACATGTATGATAGAAATCTATGAAATGGAACAATTTTTCTTCTTTTTTTTCTTTTTTTTTTTTTTACTTTTCTCTAAGTTTCTTGATTTTACATGTTAGGTGTTTAGGTCTTCACTTTAACCAAATCTTAGGGAGGAATAATTTCAATGAAAATAATTAATCAATAGAACATGTACACAAATTTGATAAAAAGAAAATTGAAAGAATAAACAAATTCAAAATTGTAAAAGATTTAGTCTAGTTTCTCAAATATTTATCTACAAAATGTGATGCAACAATGTAAAATGCATACCATAATTCAAACTAAAATTTGCCCCTTACTTAACACATTCACTTATTAACTTAAGATATCAAGTTCGAAACAAGTAAGAGGAATTAAAGAATAACCTTGAACCATACCAAACTTGTTTCAAAACACTCTCTTTTTCTTCTGTTTTTTAATTTTCTAGGAGAAAGAACATATTTTTTTTTCATTTTTTCATCATTTTTTTTGAAATGCTATGTAAAATGTCTAAGACATGACACAATAACAAGGTATGATGAAGAACATGTTTATACAAAATGTAATTTATACACAATGCAATTGTAATGAAGATCAAATTTTGTTTTATTTCACCTAACCTTCATGATTCTAAAATGCAAATGACATGACTATCAATATATGTATACACAATGATGATGAAATGAATTAAAATGATATATGTCCCTAACATGTTTGAGAAAAACGAATATTTGTATTCACAATACCTAGACACTAATCTTATTATTCCTTAATCCAATCATGCAAGAAAGATGGAATTCCTAACTAAACCTGAGCATTCTTCTTCATTTTTCTAGAAATCATTTTTCTCTGATCACCAAAATTTTTTTTATTTTCTATTTTTTTTCTAAAAAATAAAATTCACATTCCCTATTCTATTCTTTTTTCAAAATTGATTTTATTTCATTTTTATTCCAAATCAAATTTTTTCTTTTATCACTAAAATTTTCTTTTTATTTTTTTATTTTTCCTAAAATTCACATCCCCTATCGATTCTTTTTTCAAAAATTAACTTTATTTCATTTTTATTCCAAATCAAACTATTTTTTTTGAATTCTTTTCCACACAAATTCAAGGACAATTTTTTTGTTGACATCTTTTTGTTCACAATTTTTTTTATTAGATAATCAAGAAAAGGGAAATTTTTTTTTGCTTTTATATTTTCATTAAAACTCCTATACAACCCAAAAATAAAAAAATATTTTTCTTTATTTTTTTGTCAACTTATTCTTTAAATTATTCAGAAAAGGAAAAAAAAAGATCAATGAAAGATTTTGTTAACTCTATTTTACCTTTATTTAGAAAAACGTCAGCTTTCTTCGTATTTTTCCATTTATTCCCATTTTTATGTCCATATTTTTGAAAGAAAAGTTTGTTTTATTATTTTTCTCACACTTTCTTTTTTCATTAAAATTTAGATTTCTTTCTTTTTATTCTACAAAATCTCTTTCCACAATTTTGTTATTATTATTTTTTTTTGAAAAATCCTTTTTGAAAAACAAGAAAAATTTCTAAGACTTTAATTATGGACAATTCAAACCAAAATCCATAGTACCTTTATTATTGATACGAGAAATGGGGTCAAATAATGTTCCCTCTTACGTCCTAATATCGGGATAATTTCTACAAAAATTGGACATGACTCTACCTAAGGCTGGCCTCTTAGGTTTTTCTATATGCTGAGCTGGGTTTTCAAATCTAAAGGTTCCCAAATTATACCTCACTGTCGCCCACACTGGACTAGTAAGATTTAATTTGAGTAGGAGTATTTCGATTGCCATTGCGGAGGTGATTACCTCACGAGAGCAAAAGTACTCTACTCCCTCCTAAGAAGGACGGAACCCGGGTATAGAGCTCATGTCATGCAAATGCAAGTGCAAGTGTGTGTATGAAGGAATACATCAAACATTTATCATACCATAACCCCTATCCTAGATGCCCCATAATTTATTAGCAATAATATATACAAGATAAAGAATGCTATAAAATAATCAACATAATTAAAACACAAATGCAACTAATTATTTTAAAATTAAAGAAATTAAATTTAAATATTAGTTAAGACTTTTAAATTAAAACTTAGGATAACACATGATTAATAAATGACTTGACCCTCAAAAAGCGTCCCTAGTGGAGTCGCCAAGCTGTCGTAACGGCTTCGCGTTGAAAATGATTAAAAATAAAAGGGAGTCGCCACCAATCTTTTTTGACTAGGTGTGATTGGCCACCTAAAAATATTTATCTTTTTAACAAAATCTCAAAATTAATTAAGTTTTATTAAAAAGACAAATTTTTGGTCTGCGAAAACAAAAATCGGGTTCGGGGGTACGGTTACGCGTAGGGAAGGATTAGCACCCCCACGACGCCCGTTAAAAAACGGTACCATAATAATCATGTGTTATCCTTTGGTTTTAATAAAATGGTCTTAATTTAATATTTAAAATTAATTCTTTTTTATTCCAATCTTTTTATTCAAATTCATTTTTTTATTTGTAACTTTATTTTGGTTTATTTTAATAGGTTAAACTTTATTTTTCGAAAGTAAATGTGAACCTTTTTGTATTGAATAATTAAATCGAATACTCCAATACTTTTGGCAGCATTCGAAATAACTTTCCTCACCTAGAGATTTCTTAAGAATCACTACTTGTGACTTCCACAGAATCTCATCCTCAGAAAATTCACACTTGCTTCGAAAATTATTATGAATGCAAATGATGCAAACAAATAAAAATGATGCAAATGAATTTTTAATTTTAAATTTCCTTATTTATTTGTTGATTTATTTATATTTCTTTGTTTTTTAAAAAAACTTATTCATTTTCTTTTTATATAAAAATTTAAATTATTGAAAAATCATATTAAATATTCCAATACTTTTGGCAACATTTAATACGACTCTTCTCACCTAGAGATCAGCTAGGAATCACTACTTGTGACTTCCGTAGCATCCCATCATCGAAAATTCATTTAATTGAATTTAAATTTCATAATTTATTTAATTTTCTTTGTTTTCAGAAACTTATTTGTTTTCATTTTTAATAAAAATTTAAATTATTGAAAAATCATACTAAATATTCCAATACTCTGGTAACATTTAGTATGACTCTTCTCACCTACGGATCAGTTAGGAATCACTACTTGTGACTTCCGTAACATCCCATCATCGGAAATATGTTTAATTAAATTTAAAATTTATTATTAGGTTTCTTTTAAAAACTTATTTTTATTTTTAACAAAAAAAATTATTGAAAAATCATACTAAATATTCCAATACTTTTGGCAACATTTAGTACAACTCTTCTCACCTAGGGATCAGTTAGGAATCACTACTTTTGACTTCCGTAACATCCCATCATCGGACAAATATTTAATTAAATTTAATTTTTTATTATTAATTTCGTTTTTCAATTTTCTTTTTTTTAAAAAACTTATTTATTTTTATTTTAAATAAAAGATAAATTATTGAAAAATCATACTAAGTATCTCAATACTCTGGTAACATTTAGTATGACTCTTTTTACCTAGGGATCAGTTAAGAAATCACTACTTGTGAGTTTCATAACATCCCATCATCGGAAATATGTTTAATTAAATTTAAAATTTATTATTAAGTTTCTTTTAAAAACTTATTTTTATTTTTAACAAAAAAATTATTGAAAAATCATACTAAATATTCCAATACTTTTGGCAACATTTAGTACAACTCTTCTCACCTAGGGATCAGTTAGGAATCACTACTTGTGACTTCCGTAACATCCCATCATCGGACAAATATTTAATTAAATTTAATTTTTTATTATTAATTTCCTTTTTCAATTTTCTTTTTTTTAAAAAACTTATTTATTTTATTTTTAAATAAAAGATAAATTATTGAAAAATCATACTAAGTATCCCAATACTCTGGTAACATTTAGTATGACTCTTCTCACCTAGGGATCAGTTAAGAAATCACTACTTGTGAGTTTCGTAACATCCCATCATCGAAAATAATATTTAATTAAATTTTAATTTTTATTATAAATAGAAATTATGTATTTTTCATATCTCATTTATTCATATTAAAAAAAACATTTATGTAACCTATCAACTAACCATGTGTTTTTCTAACCTTATTATTCAACATATATTATAATCCACATATTTTAACATATAACTACTACTACTACTAATAATAATAATAATAATAATAATAATAATAATAATAATAATAATAATAATAATAACAACAACAACTAAACATAATAATAATAATAATAATAATAATAATAATAATAATAATAATAATAATAATAATAATAATAATAATAATAATAATAATAATAATAATAAACACAAATAATAATAATAATAATAATAATAATAATAATAATAATAATAATAATAATAATAATAAAAACAAACAAAAGATTAGAAAAATCATACCCAAATTGAAAGCCCCAAACTAATGGACTTGGGTGAGTTGTGGGCTGCCAAAAGAGGGCCCAAAAGCCAAAAGGAGCTTGCTGGATACTGGGCCCAACTAGGACTGGGTTGGCAGACTCGGGTCGGGTCGGATCTGGCGGATCGGTGCGCGGATCCCTCCTCACGAATCAGCGCGCGGACCCGGGTCGGATCCGGGTCCATGCGCGGATCTTTCCCTTCTTCCCTTTTTTTTTTCACTATAAAAGCCTATATATTTTTTTACTTCATTTTCTTCTTTTTTCCTCAAAAAAATTTTTTCAGAGCCTTGGAAGGCTCTCGGCTGGGTCGGCCAGGCGATTCCCGGCCGCCGCTGGGTCCGCCGTCTCCGGTGGTCGGATCCTAAAAAGTCTCCAACTTTTCGAAAGCCCTCCGCCTCCTCTTTTCGTTTCAGACCTCCGATTCACCCAAAAATCACCCTAACCCTGTGGATCTGGCTTTACCGAAGAGCCTCCTTCCTCTTTTTTGTTTTTTTCTTTTCGGATCTGGTTGATATTTTGGTTGTGGCTATGGTTCTCTGGTTGTTGGTGTGTGTGTGCGTGTGCGTGTGTTTGTGTGTTGGTTTGTGTTTCAGATCTGGGGCTTCGGTTTTTGTCGTAGGTTTGGGGTTGTGGTTATCGGGTGGCTGTTGTGGTGGTGGTTTCGGTTTGGTTGTTTTGTGGTTTTTTTTTTGTTTTGTGTGTTTTTTTTGCAAGTGGGGGTTCTAGGGTTTGAGGTTTCGGTTTGGTGAGGGGGAGTGGTTTGGGTTTTGGTGAGTGAAGGCCCAGGTGGGGCTAAGGGTGTTGGGGGTTTTCGACTGGTGAAGGGGGCTTTCGACAGAGGCAGAGGTGGTGAGTGGCTTCGGTGATGGTGATGAGCTTAGGGTTTCCCGTTCTCCCTTCTGAGCTGAGGATTGAGGGGATTTTTGTAGGGGGAGTGGTATCGAGTTTGGGAATGGTGGCTGGTAGGGGTTGATGGACGGGTGATAGACCTGCCGGTGGCAGGAGCTGGTGGTGATTGATGGACTGATAATAAATAATAATAATAGTAATAATAAAAGTAATAAAAATAAAAATAATAATAATATAATAATATAATAATAATAATAATAACAGATAATAATAAAAATAATATAAATAAGAAAAATAAAAATAAATACATATATATATATATGAAAATGAGATAAAATTAGGTGTCAACAGGAGTCTGGCTTGAAGATCCATATGTTATTTTTGCCCATATTACTGGTTTTTTCAAGGATCTCTTTACAGCGGAGCCATTATCAAATGTTGAGGATTTATTGGATTATATTGAGGAAGTCATCACGCCTGTAATTAATGAAGACCTTTGTAAAGATATCAGCGATGAGGAAGTTAAGAAAGCTGTGTTCGAGCTTGGGCTATTAAAAGCGCCTGGGCCGGATGGTTTCCCTGGCCTGTTTTACCATCAATTTTGGGAAGAGATTAAAACTGATGTATGTGCCATGGTTAATAGCTTCTTTCAAAGTGGGAATTTGTTGAGAGATTTGAACAAGACAAACATCGTCCTCGTGCCAAAACAAAAAGCTACCGAGTTTATCTCCCATATAGATCGATCAACTTGTGCAATTTCAGCTACAAGATCATCTCTAAAATTCTTGCTAATAGAATGAAAGGGTTGCTGCCTTCTATCATTTCGCCATGTCAGTCGGCCTTTGTTCCAGGTCGACAGATCCAAGATAATATTCTGATAGCTCACGAAGCTTTTCACGCGATTAGGAACAGAAGAATCGGCAACAAGGGGGTTATGGCAATTAAATTGGACCTCTCAAAGGCCTATGATAAAGTGGATTGACATTTTTTGGAGGAACTTCTTCTTAGAATGGGGTTTGGTGCTTTTTGGGTTAGGAGAATCATGGAGTGCATTTCTACTCCATAGTTCTCTATTCTCATTAATGAAATCAGACAAGAGGCTTTCTTCCTTGCCAGAGGGCTGAGAAAGGGAAACCCCTTGCCTTATCTTTTTATTTTGGTTGCAAATGTACTTTCTAGTATGGTTAGTAAGGCATTGTTGAATGGGTCGCTTCAAGGGTTTCAGATAAAAAGATGGTGTTCGACATTGAGTCATCTCCTTTTTGCAGATGATTATTTGTTTTTTGCTTCTGCTAATCTTAACAATTGTGAGGCGATCTTGGATATTTTGTGAAAATTCAAAAATGGTACTAGCCAAACTGTTAATTTGGCTAAGTCATCTATTTATTTCTCACCTAATACTCTTAGAAAGGTTAAAGCTAATATCAGGGGAAGACTTGGTGTCTGTGCTATGTCAACTGATGCCCATTATCTGGGTCTCCCTTCGATTTGGGGGAGGAGAAAAAGGGAAGCTCTTTGTTTTATTAAGGATAAATTACAATCTAAGATTCAAGCGTGGAAAGGGAAGTTGCTTTCCCATGTCGGCAAGGAAATTCTCCTTAAAAGTGTTGCATCTGCCATTCCAACATTTGTGATGCATTGTTTTAAACTACCTGTTTCTTTTTGTCATGAGCTTGATACGATGTTATGTAAGTTTTGGTGGCAGGGATCGAGCAAAGAAGAGGGAGGTATCAACTTGATGCGGTGGCAGAAAATTGCTTGGCATAAAGATTCGGGAGGATTGGCCTTTAGAGATTTTGTGATTTTTAATAAAGCTTTGCTTGCCAAACAAGTGTGGAGGATGATTTCTAATCCGGATGCATTTTGGGTTAAGATCTTTAAAGGTATTTATTTTCCCCACACCTCTGTGTTGGAAGCTAGGCTTAGGAGTTCCCCTTCTTGGGCTTGGCGAAGTTTGGGAGATGGCATTCAGACATTGAAACAAGGTCTGAGGTGGAATGTAGGAAGCGGCAATGATATTCTCATCTGGCATGATCGTTGGGTTCCTACCTTCCAGGTTTCAGGATTTCTTTTGTTCCAACTCAAAGAGACCAACCTTACCTGGTGCATTACCTAATATCTTCCTCAGGCCGTGATTGGAATGTGGGATTAATTAATCAACTGTTTTCTACCTCGGAAGCTAAAGCCATTCTCAAGATCCCCATTGGTTCCCTGTTGCAATAAGATGTGTTGGTTTGGCACTAGACCTGGCAATTCGTGTCGAAAATCCGTTTTCGTGTCATGTAAAACCGTGTTCGTGTCGTGTATTCGTGTCGACACGGAAAACTCAAAATGTTATTTTTAGCTTTTACCACATTCATATATTCATTTTACTTAATTTTAACCCCGTGTCATCTCGTGTCACCTCGTGTCATTTATTTGTGTCGTATTCGTGTCGTGTATTCGTGTCGTGTCTAAGATTGTCAGGTCTATTTGGCACTACACTAAAGAGGGAACCTACTCAGTTAAGTTGGGATATAGACTCCTTCAGGAATTGGGGAATCTTCCTGTTACCTCTGAATCTTGGTGTAATGACTTTAATCAATCATCAGTGTGGAAAAGTATTTGGAAGCTCAAAGTAGCACCCAAAATTAGGAATTTTTTGTGGAGGGCGTGTCATAATACACTGGCTACTAAGGAAAATCTTCTTAAACGTCATTGTGGAGGTCTGGATGTTGTTTGTGATCGTTGTGGGCTGGAGAGTGAGTCAATTGAGCACGTTATCTTTATTTGCACATTTGCAGAGGCAGTGTGGAAGGCATCGAATTTTAATTACTGCCCAAGGAAAGAAGGTTTTTTGTGTTTCTTATCTTGGTGGAGAAAACTGGTCAGCAATATTTTGCAATTTGGATCTTTTTTTTGGGAAAGAATTGATTGGTTATATCTGTTGGAACATATGGACGACAAGAAATCGAATGGTTTTTGAAGGGGTGGGTGGAGACCCAATTCAAGTCTGGCTTAAGGCTCTCCATGATTTTGGGGAATTTTCAGGACTCTCTCCTGTTGAGTCCAGTTACCTCCTCTTCGTTGCCACGGTCCATAATTTGGCAAAAGCCTCAATTTCCTTTTGTTAAACTTAATTGTGATGCAGCCTTTATTTCTAGAATTGGTTGTGCGGGGATTGCTGTGGTTTGCAGGGATGCATTTGGACGTATCCTGGATGGGACAAATTCTATTTTGTTTGCTGGATCACCTGAAGTTGCTGAAGCCCAAGCAATTAGAGTTGCATGTCAGATGCTGCTCAGGAAAGGATGGGACAAAGCGGTGGTGGAATCTGATAATTGAAATGTTATTAATAGATTGCAGAATCAAGAATATCCAAGAGTTTAGGAAACAATGGCTATTGAGAATGATGTTTTAGAGCTTGTTTCAGGCTTTGAGGTTAAGTTTCTTTTTGTCAATAAACGTGCTAATCGTGTCGCTGATTGGGTGGCCACGGCCACGATTAAGGGTTGTTGCCTGGTTGATTGGGCTCTTTCTCTTCCACCAGAATTGGTGGCTCTTTTGTAATTGTGATGTCGGCATTTGCCTTTAATGAATGAACAAAAAAAAACAATGTTAAAAAACTTCACGGATAATATAAGAGATAATAATCAAAAAAAAAACGTGAACATTTCACAAAAAACCAGCCGTGTGAACATTTCTTAAAAAAAAAAAAAGTGCGTCAAACTCAAGTCCATGTGACATGCCCTGCAGTTTTAACCACAAAAAAAACATACGTCTGTGCAGTTGATAAATAGATTATTTCTCAAATTCATTTGCTATAAATAACACTTCCACAAAGCAGTGAGCACCCAAAACTCAAATATTAAGGATTCTATCATCTCTGTTTCATAGATTTGGTTCCATGGCAACAGCTTCCCCTTCGCTCGAGTTCACGGTCCGAAGATGTGAACCGGAGCTTATTGCTCCGGCCAAGCCCACACCACGCGAATACAAATTATTGTCCGATATTGACGATCAAGAGAGCCTCCGGTTCCACGTTCCGGTGATCCAAATTTACCGGTACGACCCCTCCATGCAAGGGAAGGACCCTGCTAAGGTTGTTCGGGAGGCACTCGCACAAACCCTTGTGTTTTACTACCCATTCGCCGGAAGATTAAGGGAAGGGGCTAACCGTAAGCTTATGGTGGATTGCAATGGTGAGGGCGTGCTGTTTATTGAGGCCGATGCTGATGTTACCCTCGAACAGTTTGGTGATGCACTTCGGCCGCCATTTCCATGCTTTGATGAGCTCCTTTATAATGTTCCAGGCTCGGAAGAGATCCTGAATTGTCCATTGCTGTTAATTCAGGTACGTATCCTTTTTTATCGATTAATACAATTAATAACTCGATGGTCAATAGAGCGCTCTGTTATTAAAAAAAAAGGAGGGGGTGGGTGGCGGGGGGGTTGTGTGGGGGGTGCAAATTTACTCCATGATTTGAAATTTTGAATTGAACGGTTGAGCCTCGCTATCTAGGCTCTAGGCATCTTGCTCTTAACCAATGAAAGAGACTCCACGTGTGTGGCTTCTAGCTTGCACCATCCACATAAGCACCCTATCTGACGTTTACATGCTAGGTTTCTCATCCAAATCATTTTTGTAACACTTGATATAAGTTCTTCAGGATTTTTTTAATTTAAAAAAATTAACTAATATTTATATGATTATTATTTAATACACTACTAATAGAATTTCTAGATTTTATAAAAAGAATCAAGATGATGATATATATTTTTTAAAAATATTTAAAAATAAAAAAATATAGCTCACTATCTTGATTTTTTTGTAAAATTTACAAATTTTAATGACAACATATTAAATAATAATCTTGTATTAAATAGTTTTCCATTTTCTTGCAAAAAAAAAAAGTTAACCAAAGTAACAGAAAATTGTAATTCCTTTGGAATGACGTATAATAATAATCTTTGGTTGTTAAAAATGTATTATTTATCCCATACAGTGAATATGAAAATTTTAAATTCCACAAATAAGAATAAAAATGTCTCACTTTTTTAATTAGTTTTTTTAAATTTTCTTAAATGTTATGTGCCAACCTGTTAATGCTGCTTATGGAGTCTAAAACTCCACTGTGCATTTGATAATAATATTAAAAAGACTCTTTTGGATGAAAATTAAACTTATCTAAAACTTTTAATCAAATAAAATATCCACTTAAAAATATTCAAAAACTTAAATAATTTGAATAGATTAAATTATATGTCTTGATATTTTTATTATATTATACGTGCATTTTAGATACTTGAAACATGTAGATTAAATAGGTTAATTTATATATTCACGCACACATTTTAATAAATAAAACTAAGCTGTTATTGTACGGATCAAAGGCTAGTGCTCTCTATATTTTAAGTTCATGGCAATCAAATTTGATTATCAAAATCTTTATTATTTATGTGTTTGATTCAATTTTGTGTCACGAATTGAGTAACATTAAATTAATTGGTAAAATTACATAAAAATTATTATCCATTACATTATATATTAGTGAAGTTTTTAGACTTCACAAACGGAATTAAGATTATGATGCATACCCCATTTCATTTATTTTTTTATTTTTTAATATTACATTAATGATATATGTCATAATATTTATCTTGCTTGTTAAGTCTAAAACTTCATAGATAATACATTGGATAATAATCATTTACATAAAATACTATTATAATAACATTAATAAATATAAACTTAGAGATATCTGTTATTTTAAATGAGTTCATATTCAATGCACTGTTAGTGGATAGTACTTATACACTATCAATAAACTCTAGAGTGACATATCATTAATAAGTGAAGTTAAAAAATATGCAAGGTCTAAAAATTAAATATTACTAAAGTTTTTTTATTTTAGTTTTTTAAGGGGTTTGTGTGTTTTAAACTTTACTTATTAATGAGATGATGTGAATGACTCACAATGTATACTATACGCTGTTAGTGCATGAAATATAAAATTATCTAGAATTATATATATGATAAGTGTTTTTAGAAATTATTCCACTTCATATGTCTAGTTAATTATAAATATAAAATGTCAACAATTTTTTAATCGAATAGTTAATAAAAGAATTGTAGCATGTTTTAAAGTTTGGGTTCGAAACCAAGCAACCAATCCTCCAACCTCTAACTGATATATATATATATATATATATATATATTTACTGCAAGGAGATAGTTTTAATACTATGTCATATTCAGATTATTGTTGGACTGTTTAATCTTTTTTTTTTAAAAATTTATTTATTAATTAATTGATTAGGTTATTAAATAAAGTTTAAATTATATTAGGGTCACCTTAAAAAGTAAGCTTTTAGTTCTTATAAAAAATTTAGTTCTAATAAAAATTTGACACATAATCACTTTTAAAAGGCGTATAATTAGTACTATATATCCTCGAATATTGGCTAAATCATTTTTATTCTAAATTTAATAAAAATTTTCTATTTTATCACTTTTTTGGATAAAAGTTTTTATCTTTTTCTTCTTTGATAAATCCTTTTTTTTTGTTACAGATATTTTGGAAAATTTTTATTTTAATTGAAAAGAGACTTAAAAAGTTAGTTTCAATCTTTTTATATTAAAAATAGAATTAATTTTAATCTAGATTGTTTGTTTTTCTTCATTTTTTATATTTTTACTAGATAATATTTAAATTTTACTATGTATTTTTTTTTTGTAAGTCAACTATTCACTTTGATCATGATAATTAATGTAAGTTAGTGATAATTAAATTGATTAGAATGATATTATGACTAATTATTCCACTAAAGCCTAAAATTTTAAAAATTCACTTTTTAGATAATTCTAATGCAAGGTACTCCCTGTTAAATAATAGGTAACACGACTGAAATGCGGTGGATTCATCTTTATCATTCGCACCAACCACGTCATGAGCGATGGTGCTGGCCTCAAACAATTCATGTATGCGATGGGCGAAATGGCACGTGGCTTAGTCACCCCCTCAATCCAACCCGTATGGGAAAGGCACCTCTTGGATGCTGGAGACTCGCCCCTAGTCACGTGCACACACCACGAGTACGACAAAGTGGAAGGCTCCATCACCACCCCGCCAGTGGAGAACCTGGTTCAACGCTCCTTTTTCTTTGGTCCCAATGAAGTTTCAGCTCTTCGTAGGCTCCTCCCACACCACCTCCGACAATGCTCCAAGTTCGAACTCTTGACAGCTTGCTTATGGCGTTGTCGAACCATTGCTATAAATCCTGACCCTGACGAAGAGGTGCGCATGCTATGCATTTCCAACACACGTTCCAAATTCAATCCTCCATTGCCATCGGGATATTATGGGAATGCTTTCGTGTTCCCAGCAGCAATGGCGACGGCTAGAAAACTTTCCCAGAATCCATTAGGGTATGCAGTGGAACTAGTGAAGAAAGCCAAGGCAAGCGTGACTGAGGAATATGTGAAATCAGTGGCAAGTTTGATGGTGATTAGTTGTAAACGACTCAGCTTCCCGAATGTGCTTGGCTCCTACTTTATATCAGATCTAACAAAAATGGGATTTGAGGATGTCGATTTCGGGTGGGGTAAGGCAGTGCTTGCAGGGGCAGCAAAAGCTATTGGAGTGATAACCTTTGCCATATCGGCCATTGATAAGAAAGGAGAAGTTGGAACTTTAATTCCAATTTGTTTGCCAGCTCCAGCCATGCGGAGATTTGCTGAGGAATTGGACAATATGTTGAAGGGGAAGCCAAGTGAGGGTAAGTGGAAGGGTAAATCAAAATTTATTTCATCTGCTATGTAAAAAAAAAAAAAGAAAAAAAAGAAGTAAGGGATAGTGGGTACGTAGACATGAAGAAATAAAATTGGGTTTAATACTCCTTTTTAAATCTTAGTGCAATAGTCTATGTTTTATTCTTCATTATCTCGTACGATTCTAGAAGAACTAGAACAACTGTACGCATGAATGTAATGCAATTTAAGTTCTTTTTGTGTGCAAATTGATTTATCCATTCCAAACTTGATCTACCCGCTGTTTGCTACCTCTCTATGCCATTCTCCTCCATTTGCAATACGCTCCTGCTGATTAAAGTACAGTGTTTAGAGAGTTTCAAGCTATTTTTTAAAAAAACTAAAAAAAATTAAAATACCAATATCAGAAAATATTCTTGCAATATTGAAAATTACTTGTATAAAAATTGCATGTATTTGGGAATAAAGAAATTATTTGATACTTCTTCGTGTAAATTTTAAATTTTACTTGAGTAACAAGAAAATACATATTTTTTAAAGTATATAAAAAGATAAAAATAATTAATTAGAAAAAAAAGACATCAAACAATTTCCGCAGGTGAACATTTCTTGACGCATAAAAATAAAACGTGAACATTTCACGAAAAACAAGCAGTGTGAACATTTCTTACCAAATGAGACGTAAGTCATGGCTATCACTGACACGCGGTTGCAGTTAATAAATACATTCACACAAGACTCTGAACCTTTAACAACATCATTTGCTATAAATGACACTTCTATCCGAGTTTACCTTGAATCTCGTATAGAAAGGATTAAAAAAAGTTATAAGAGTTTTTTCTTTATAAATAATATGCTAAACTTGATTTGTAAAGTATCTTAAAGAGTTATAGAGTTTGGGCTATTATAAAAAGATATAATTGAGCTCTTTGGGTAGTTGGGCTTTGTGTTTATAAGGAGTTTATAATTTTTTTCTCTTCTAAAAATTACACAGTTGTAATTGTTTGATTGGTTATTGGATTGGTTGGGTGGTTATAGGCCAAATTGGTTGGACCAAACCACATTAAAAATTATTGTGTTTATTTTTTGCTTTCTTCCATTTTGTGGGTATTTGATTTAAGGGATATTTTTCCCAATAAGTGGTATCAAGAGTTGAAGATTCTTGATCTTGCAAGAGGAGGAAAGCTATGGCTGAAGCAATGTCTGGAGGTATGCCTAAGTTTAAGATTCCTTTATTTGATGGTAAAAGTAATTTTATGTTATGGCAAAGTACGATTTAGGATATTCTAGTGCAACAAGGTCTAGATTTGACATTATAAGAAAATAGTCCAGATGGAATGTCTGATAAGGATTGGGTTGGAATTCAGAAGAGGGCTGTGAGCACAATTAGATTGGCGTTTACTCCAGAGATTAAGTATAATGTATTGACTGAGACGACACCAATCGGATTGTGGAAGAAGCTGTGAGATATCTATGCATCAAAATCGCTGACGATATATATATTTGAGTTAAATTAGTTGATATTTAGTGATTTTGTTGATAGATTGTGGTTAATTGTTGATGATATGTAGTTAATTGTTGATGGATTTGGTTTTGTATTAGTTGTTGTATGGTTTAATTTTAAATTGATGATATTTAGTTATATGGATATAGGGTTTAGCATTATTCGCAGTTTAGGAGATTTATTATTTTAAGGTTTTGAGAGTTATATTAATCAATCTAGAGTTTAGCAATCTAATTTAGATAAAATTTTATTGTTAAATTATTTAGTTTTGATATTTGGTGGTGTTGTTGAATTTGAGTATGAGTTTAAAGTTGTCCAATGAAATGTGCATGTTTATTATTTTTGTAATTTTTAGATTAAAATATTTTATTAAGAGATTGAGTTTGAAGTTGTCCAATGAAATGTGCAAGTGTATTATTTTTGTAATTTTTAGATTAAATTATTATATTAAAAGATTGACTTTGACTTTGACTTTGACTTTGAGTTTAAAGTTGAAGTTGTTCAAAGAAATGTGTACGTTGATTTGAGTTAGAAATTATTTATGTAATTTTTAGATGAAATTATTATATTAAGAGTTTAACTTTGAGTTTGAGTTTGAGTTTGAGTTTGAAGTTGTTCAATTAAATGTGTATTGTATATGAGTTTGAAATTATTTATTTAATTTTTAGATTAATTTAATATATTAAAGGGTCGTTTGACATCGTTTTTGTTTTCTATTTTTGTTTTCAGTTTTTTTAGAAACAACAGTAAAAAACATGTTTGGCAGCATGTTTTTGTTTTAAAAAAACGGAACAAAAGCAAGGATTTCCAAAATTGTTGGATACAAGAATTTCATGTTTACATTGTTTTTGGAAACATATTTTCATTTCTAATACTATTTGTAAGTAAGTGAGTAGAATTTATATATTAATATAATATTAATATTTTTCATAATAAAAATATAAAATAAAATTAATTAATGTTTTAAAGTAAAATATATTAAATTTTAATATAAATTATTATTTAATTAAAAAAATTAATATTTTAAAATTAATATATTATTTTAATATAGTAAAGTTGAAAATGTAAAAAGCAATTAAATATAAATTATATTGAAATATAATATTATAATATTATTTAATTTAAATTTATATAATAATTTATTTAATATATTATATATTTTAAATAATATAATTTATTATAATTTTGATATGTTAATAAATAATATAATTGCTAAGTACTATTATCTAATATAATTAATTATGATTTTACTAAAAAACATTATTATTTAATATTATATTCTTTCAATTAAATTTAAAATATATCACTACTACTATTAAATAATTTCATATTACTAAATAAGCTAATATCTTACATTAAATAATATTATTTATATTAAATATAATATATTTTCATAATTATATAATTTATTATAAATTAATTAGTTAAATATTTTATTTAATAATTTAATATTATTACAATTTAAACCAAATGATATTATTAATATAAATTATAATTATTAATTTATATTATTATTTAATATATAAATTTAGACTTTCACTAATCTCAATTATTATCTAATAAAAGGTAATATTAAAAAATCATTTAATATTATTTTTAATTGAATTATTTTGTTTAATATTATATTTATTTATAATATTGTTTAAATTATATTAAATTATTATATGATTAAATGAAAATATTTAATATTAGTATTAAATGGTATAAAATAATATTATTTAATATTATGTACATATTATTATTTAATAACTAAATTATTTTTTTTTAATTTTTAAAATTTTACTTTGTGAATTGAATTATTATATTTAAATCAAATTAAATATTTGTTTTCAAAACATAACAGCATTAACCAACTACGTTTTATGTGTTTCAGAATTTGAAAAAAAAAACAAACGCAAAAACAAAATTTTCAAAAACAGGAAACAAAAAATAGAAAACAAGAAATGATCCCAAACAACTCCTAAGATATTGAGTTTTAAGTAGAGGTGGTTATTGGCCGGGTTGGCCTGACCAGGTTCGCAACCGGATCGAGTCGATCCGGCCCAATAACCTAACTGGTTACGACTTCCAATTTATTGGGACCGGAACCGATTCTAGTTGAACCGGTTCGGTTCAAATTTAAAAAAAAAAAAGGAAGGTTATTTCATAATGGTTAAAAAGTTTATTTTACATAAGTTTTTATTTGTACATGGAAAATTTTTGTTATATAATTTTATTTATCATTTGTTTATTTTTTACATATATTAGAAAGGAATTTTTTTTGTTATAAATATATGTAATTTATTTGTTTTTTTGTTAATGTAGATTTATATCACAGCAGCACTTCAACAGATCGCCAAAGTTCCAGCAACACTTTAACAGCTCGCCACAACTGCAGCACTTTAATAGCTCACCAAAGCTCTAGCAACACTCCAACAACTCGCCATTGTGTTTCATCTTACCAACATCAAGGCACCCTAACAACTCAGCAGTCTGTTTCATTTCACCAACATGGAGGCAGTACTTCAACAGCTTAGCATTCCGAATACCGGCATCACCTCCACTCAGTAGTTGTTAGCATGATTTTCTGGAAGTTAGTAACTAGTAGAACGTTATTCTAGATTTCAGTGTATTCAGTAGCTTCTATAATCTTCCATGAGTCGCTATATATACTCTGTGTAGACACCTAATTTTGTCATGTTGAAAGTTTAAAGATTTTATTTTTATTTTTATTTTTCATTTTTATTTTATTTATTTATTTTATTATTCTATTTTATTTTATTTGTTTATTTTATTTTCATTTTATTTTCATTTTCATTTTTATTTTTATTTATTTATTTATTTTCTTTCATTTTCGTTTTTTTATTTTATTATTTTTATTTCCATCAGTTTGATTTTGTTTATTATTATTATTGTTTAATCTAATTAAAAAAAAAAGGGGAGGGGGGACAGAACTGGTGCCGTGCACGGCACCAGTTCCTGACACTCCTTCCTGCCACCACCAGCCCCCTCACCGAGACAACCACCCTCTGCTAGCCCATCCCCTCCCTCACCGAGACAACCACCCTCTGCTAGCCCATCCCCTCCCTCACCGAGACAACCACCCTCTGCTAACCCATCTTTTCTGCACCAGCCACCACCAACCCCGAACTCCCTCACCCTATAAGCAACCAAATAAAAAAGAACCTAAGAAAATTTCTTGGCGACCCGTTGGTTCAGAGCTTCCCTTTCTTTTCTTTTTTCTCTCGACCAAAAATCACCACCGAAACCCCTAAGCACCACCACCATTGTCACCACCGAAGCCCCAACACCACCACCACACCCAAAAGAAAACCCTAACCCAGATCTAGAAAACCTAAAATCCGAAACCCTCAAAACCCTAGAGCCCTACCACACAAACCAGTACCTGCAAACACATGCACACACGCATATCAACAAACCACAAAAAACCAAAAACCCTAACCGAAACCAACAACAACGAAAACAAAAAAAATGTTGAGGGAGGCTTCGGTTAAAGTCAGATTTGTGAGGTTCGGAGGTTTTTTTGGTTAAACGGAGGCCGGAATCAAACTCAGGGGGTGGGAAGCCTCCGGAAAGTGGGAAGCTTTTTGTGATCCAACCACCGAAGGCGGCGGCCGGCGGCGGCGGACGGCGGCCGGAAGCGACCCCAGCGGCGGCCGGAAATCACCCCGGCGGAGAGCTTAGAGAGCTCTGAAGTTTTTTTTGGTGAAAGGAAGAAAAATGAAGTGAAAAAAAAAAGGGGAGGCCTTTTATAGGGGTGCAAAACGCACCGTTTTGAAGCCGACGACCCGCGCCTCTGCCCTGACCCGACCCGGATCCGCGCACCCGCTCCGCGCACCCGGCTCCCCTTCCTCCCGCGTGACGATCCGACCCGCTTCGGTCCACTCCCCTTGGCAGGCTTGGGCTCTGCCTGTTGGGCCTGATTATTTGGGCCGTTTGGAGGGCTTTTGTTTTGGGTTCCAAGCCCAATCCGTGGGTATTTTCTTTTCCTCTCATTTAAATATTTATTTAATATTTATTTATTTATTATTTCTATTAAATATGTTGTTTTATGTTTTAATATATTTGCATAAAAAAATGAACATTTATTTGTATATGAATTTTTTTAGATTCAATAACTTTAAATTTAATTATGGAATTAATCTTAAATGCATAGTTTTGATATGTACAAATAAATAAATGAAATATGTAAATGACTATAGGAAATATATAGTTTTAAAAAATAAATAAATATGCAAATAAGTAAATAAATATAGGAAATATCTGGTTTAAAATATATGTAAACATTTATAACAAAAAATGTATATAAATATATATATATATATATATATATATATATATATAGTACACAAAATAAGCATATAAAATATATATTACATATATAAAGTGCATAAAATAAGTATATAAAATACACATAACCACATAGTTTTCTTTTATATACTAAACATTTCTTAAACAATTCACTATAAAGATTTTTTAGAAAGTTAGGAAAAATATATAATTTTGGGATGTGCATAGGAAGTAAAAAATGTAAATAAGTATAAAATGTAACCATATAGTTTTCTTTATATAAATATAATTTTCTTTTACAATTTGCTATAAAGGAATATTTTAGAAAGCTAACAAATAAAAACAAATAAATATAAATTAGAATAAAATAAAGTAAGCATAGAATTTCCGATGATGAGATATCGTAGAAGTCACAAGTAGTGATTCTACGAATATCTCTAGGTGAGAGGAATTTGTCGAATGTCGCCAAAAGTATTGGGATATTCGGTTCAATTTCTCAAGATTCAAATTCATGCTTATTTTAAAAATATATAATAATATATTTGGTAATAAAAAATATTTAAAAAAAAAATAATACTAATTAAATGAAAATTAATAAAAACAAAAGAAGTAATGGAGATAGGTGGGAAAAATTAATAAAAGATAAAAGGGATTTTAGAAATATATGAACACAAAATAAACCAATAAAAATTAATAATAATAATAAAGTTTCAAAAGTGATTAAATTAACCAAATAAATGGTAATAGGATTTTAATAAAATATGATAACAAAAGGGATTAGGTTAATAAATCTAAATAAATAAAGACAAGAATTAATGGAGATAAAATAATTTATAAGAGGTAAAAGCTAATGTCCAATGATGGGATGTTACAGAAGTCACAAGTAGTGATTCCTAACTGATCCCTAGGTAAGAGAAATTTCACTAAATGTTACCAAAAGTATTGGAATATTTAGTGTGGTTTTTCAATAAATAAGCTTTTATCTCAAAAATATTTGATAATAAAAATAAAAAAATAAAGTCAACAAAAATAACAAAACAAATAACGTAAAATAACAAAATGAAGATAAACAATGAACATGTTAAATAAAAAGTAAAAATCTATATGCATTGTATATTGTATGCTTGCATCATATGCATAAATGTTAATATTATGACAAATGGAGTTCATCCGATGATGGGATGTTACGGAAGTCACAAGTAGTGATTCCTAACTGATCCCTAGGTGAGAAGAGTCCTACTAGATGTTGCCAAAAGTATTGGAATATTTAGTATGATTTTTCAATACACGAATTTTCATTTTTTCAAAAATAAAAAAACAAATAATATAAAAAAAAAGAAATGATAAATACATTAAGTAGACATGCATGCGCATCATTTATTATCTGTTTACATCACATGCATTCACGCGAATTTAAAAATGTGAATCCACCGAGGATGAGATTCTATAGAAGTCACAAGTAGTGATTCTTTAGAAATCTCTAGGTGAGGAGAATTATTTCAAATGTTGCCAAAAGTATTGGGATATCTGATTTAATTTTTCAATAAAAAGGGTTCATGTTTATTTTCAAAATAAAACTTATTGTAAAATATATAATAACCTTTTATTCAATTACACAAAAAATGTGAATCCTCCGAGGATGAGATTCTATAGAAGTCACAAGTAGTGATTCTTTAGAAATCTCTAGGTGATGAGAATTATTTCAAATGTCGCCAAAAGTATTGGGATATTTGATTTAATTTTTCAATAAAAGGGATTCATGTTATTTTCAAAATAAAATCTATTTTAATATAAGTGTTAATCTTCGATCAATTATGCCAATAATGTGGGTCCCACCGAGGATGAGATTCTATAGAAGTCACAAGTAGTGATTCTTTAGAAATCTCTAGGTGAGGAGAATTATTTCAAATGTTGCCAAAAGTATTGGAATATTTGATTTAATTTTTCAATAAATGGGGTCCATGTTAATTTTCAAAGGAAGTTTTTAAACATGCATGTAATAGTAATTTTTTAAGCCAATACACGAGTTTTCTAAATAAGCAAATTAGTGTTAAACCAAGACTCTCTTATTAAAATCAAGAGATACCACGTAGTTAGGATGGTACTGTTTTCTAACGGGCGTCATGGGGGTGCTAATCCTTCCCCACGCGTAACCGTACCCCCGAACCCGATTTTTGTTTTCGCAGACCCAAAAATTGTCTTTTTAATAAAACTTAATTAATTTTGAGATTTTATTAATAAGATAAATATTTTAGGTGGCCAATCACACCTAGTCAAAAAAGATTGGTGGCGACTCCCTTCCCATTCGTTTTTTAATGTTTTTAAAATCGTCGAGCGCGAAGCCGTTACGACAGCTTGGCGACTCCACTGGGGAGGCTAAGAGGGTCAAGCCATTAATTAACCATGTGGTGTCTTAAATTTTAATTTGATAGTCTTGGTTAACATTTAAGTCTAGTTTTTCATTTTAAAACAAATTTCTTTAAAACCAAAAATAATAATCCTTTCATTCATTTTTGAACTTTTGATTCATTACATTCTTTGTGTGTGAAGATATTGTAAATAAAGTAGAATATATGCTCATTCATTTTACATACATAAATGCATTGGCATAACATGAGCTCTATACCCGGGCTCTGTCCTCCTTAGGAGGGAGTAAAGTACCTATGCTCTCGTGAGGTAATCACCTCCGCAATGGCAAGCGAAATACTCCCACTCAAATCTATTCCCTACTAGTCCAGTGTGGACGACAGTAGAGAATGGTTTGGGAACCTGTTAGATGGGTGATACCTCAAACAAGCATATAGTGTGTTGTGAGGAGACCAACCTAGGATAGAGCCATTTCCACCTTTTTGAGATTGACCTTTGATAGGGCATAAATAAGCATTTCATTTTTTATCTGCTTTTATTTCTTTTGTTTAGATGTTCTATACACATACTGATTCGTATTTGTTTTCCTGTTTTCTCTTGCATAAATCACCTTGCATCACATAGTCACATAAGGGGTGTTTTTTAGCCATGGCTCTCGTCAACGAGGAATTTTTCACAGAATCCATAGAAAGGTTGGCTTGTTCATCATCCGTGAATGTTCCGTGTGATTCCTATAGAGAAGTGCAAATGTGGTCCGAAAGAGTTCAGCAAGTGAAAGGAGATTGTTTGACTGGAGATTTTGTGTCCCCACTACCGCAAGAGGTGAATTTGAATTTGAAACAAAACAACCTAATAGACTTAGCCAATTTATGGAATCAAATCAGCGAAGAGGGGAAGAAGGATTTTCGGGAGAAATATGGCCAAATAGAATCCTTGATTGCTGTGAAAGTTGAAGAACCTATGATTAGAGCAGCCATACAGTTTTGGGATCCTTCTCACAGGTGCTTTTCTTTCAATGGGTTGGACTTAACACCTACGGTCGAGGAATACTCCGTTTTGTTGGGAATAGATTTGAAAAGTCCGGATAAGATATACGTTCGGAAGCCAAAGTCCGGATTTCGTAAGAAGCTAGCTAAGCTTTTTGGAGTCATACCGGAGGATGTAGATCTCCATGTGAAGCATAAAGGGTCCAACATCTGTGTGCCGTGGGATTTTCTTCATGAATTCATCAAGGGCCACATTAATGATGAGCAAGGGTTGACAGTTTTTGCTTTAGCAGTCTATGGTTTGGTTATCTTCCCGAAGGTATTAGGACACATTGAAATAGCTGTAATAGATCTTTTTGAGCAAATCGAGAATAATGGAAATCCATCGCCTGCTATTCTAGCTGAAACTTTTAGATCTCTGAATCATTGTAGGCGAAATGAAGAAGGTCGATTTGTGGGGTGTATACAGTTACTTCATGTTTGGGTGAAGAGCCATTTCAAGTGCGAGGAAAAAGCGTTCAAGAGAACATTCATCCATCACTGTGCCCCGGTTAAAGAGTTCTGCAACAGCAAGTGGCCGAAACCGAAGAACAAGGAAGAATGGGCCGATTTTCTACAAAGACTCGGGGAAAATCAAGTAGTGTGGATGGCACCATGGATGCCTCATGTACCCATCTTATATCGATGTGGAGAAGAGTCGTGGGTACAACTTTTGGGACCGTGGGGAATAGCGAGCTACGCACCGCTTATGGTACTACGACAATTCGGAGCAAAACAATTCATTCCTCCGACACACGGGCTCAATGATATGGAATTTTCTTATGGTGAATCCAAGGCAATGAAGAAAGTCGAGCAAGCTGTTCGATCATGGAAACAAACCCGAAGAGTCAATCTTGGACCCCTCTCTGATAAGGCTACCCCGGAATACTTGGTGTGGAGGACAAAGCAAGTGAGGGAGGTAGCCTTTCTCCCAAGAGAATGCAACATGCCTCTAGAACCGGAAGTAGAAATATCCGAGGTCGAGATTGCTAGGCAGCAATACAAGATAGAGGAGGAAAGGTGGAGACAAGAGAATTTGAGGCTTCGAAAAGAAATGGAACAGCTCAGGTATGACGCGGAAATGAGAGAAGCCAAGCTCAAGAAAGTCCAACAAGAACACAATGTCACCAGCAAGGACCTCAGAAGTCTGCACCTAGAGAACAAGAAGTTGAGATCTGAAATGAGGGTTGGAGGGATTATGCAAACTTCGAATGAAAGGAAAAGGGAATTAGAAGACTTGCACAAAAGAGCCGAACATTGGGCACACAAAGCAAAGAAAAGTGAAGAAGAAGTTGCCTATCTGTCTCGGGAGCGGCAAAAATGGGAAAGCATGTATTCAGCAAGTGCAACAAAGTTGAATCAATACCAAAAGGAGAATGAGGAACTAAAGGAGAAACTGAAAAAGGGAAAGCAAGTGGAGGTAGATGATGAAAAAGCTACATTGCAACAAAAGGTTCAGATGTTAGAAGAACAGCTACAAGAACATAAGAACCACATCAAAGTAATAATAGAAGATTGGGAACAAAGTGAAAACAATTGGAGATATGGATATGACTTGGCACAAGATGCAAGCATGACGTGGAGAGTGGGAAGCCTCGGGAGACAACAATACATAGAGCATATGGCCACTCAAGTTTGCAAGGCCGTGACAAAGGCAAGGGAAATGGTTGATAAAGCTGAAGCTCTGAGACCAGAAATCCTTCCGACAAAAAAATATGGGCAAAGGCTGTTGAACTTTTTAGACGAGGCTAGGGATCAATATCAGCAAGTTAGTCGTTTTTATGGATTTAATCAGAATATGATCGGAATGTAACAAGTGACTTTTTAAATGAATGAAAGTTCCTTTTTGTTGAAATTGTTATGGCTTAAATATCCCTTAAAGTATCATTTATTTAACATCACATTCATTCATCTAACATCACATTCATTCATTCTTTCATATAGTTTAAATAAAAGATTGCATCATGTAGTAATTAGTTTCTTATTGTGGTAATCAAGATTCAAGGGTAGCTTCAACATTCAAGATTCCAGCCCAAATTCCCAAACACTCATACAATACCCGGTCACGCTCAAGAGCAATGGAGGAAGAACATGGTAATAGGATGGATAGGATGGAGAAAGCGCAAGAAGAAATCCGAGGGCAGTTAGCCGCTTTAATGGAAATGATGACAAGGATGAACCGAGAGAAAGAAGTGGCTAGAGAAACACCTAACCCAGGGACAGATCAGCCCCGGGAAGATGATGATCCCCAATACCCTCCAGGATTTACCCCATTTCATGCCCAATCTTCACAAGGCATACCTCCACCTCCACCTTATGTCCAATCCTCACAAGGCATACCTCCACCTCCACCTCCTCCACAACCTATGGGCAGCTACGCTTATGTGTATCCGGGAGCACCGAGCGCCTCAGCACAACCTCATATCACAGTGCCTATACCTCCCACTCAAGGGACAAGACCTGCGGATCCAATTCAAGTCCCTGACTTAGATGATCCAAGAGAGCAAGAGAAATTAAGGGGTAGCGTGTCGGAGGTTAAAGGTGATTCCGACTCTAAGAAATTCAGCATTATAGAAGAAAGGTTACGGGCTATCGAGGGCAGTGATTTCTACGGATCAGTGGATGCAATGGGATTGTGCTTAGTTCCAGATGTGGTAATCCCTCCTAAGTTTAAGACTCTTGAGTTCGAGAAGTACGATGGGACCAAGTGCCCCATTACTCATGTGACAATGTACTGTCGCAAAATGGCCGCTTATAATCATGACGACAAGCTGTTGGTACATGTGTTCCAAGACAGCCTCACAGGATCTGCTGCTAGGTGGTATGTACAGCTGGATCGTACCCGCATCCACAATTGGAGTGACCTAGCTAGAGCATTTATTGCACAGTATAAACATGTCACGGATATGGCCCCGGATAGGTTATCTCTGCAAAATATCGAAAAGAAGGCCAATGAAAGCTTCAAGGAGTATGCTCAACGATGGAGAGACTCGGCTGCGCAAGTCCAGCCGCCTTTGACTGAGAAGGAGATTACAGTGCTATTTGTTAACACTCTGAAGGCCCCCTATTATGAACGTATGATAGGGAACGCAACAAAGAATTTCGCTGACATGGTCATCACCGGTGAAATAATCGAAAATGCAATTAAGAGTGGGAAGTTGGAAGGCAGTGATTCGAAGAAGGGTGGAGTGTCCAAGAAGAAAGAGGTAGAAACCCAAGTAGTCACCCATACAACACCCCGGTATAGGGGATATGCACCTTCCCCACCTCGATTTCAACCACAGCCTCAACCTTACCCATATTACCAACCCTATTTCCCGGCCACAAATAATGTCTCTCCTGCACCTTACCAAAGCCCATTACAACCACCAACCTTTCGCCCAGATTTTCGTCCTCCAGCACCTTACTATACACCAACACCTACCGCCCAACCTTAGCAACCAACCAGTAGCCCAATTGCTAACCAAAGGCCTCCCCGAAGAAATACTGAAAGGCCTCCTATCGATCCTATCCCCATGGCATACACAGACTTATTCCCACAACTGGTGAAAGGTCACATGATTGCACCTCTTTACATGGAGCCAATGAAACCACCTTTCCCAAGATGGTATGACCCCAGTGCTCGATGTGACTATCATGGTGGAAACCCGGGTCATTCAACCGAGAACTGCACGGCTCTAAAGTATAAAGTGCAAGATCTAGTTAAGTCAGGGAGATTGACCTTTTCGAAAGAAGTGGAGCCAAGTATCAATGCTAACCCACTGCCCAGCCACAGTGGAGGATCAGTTAGTGTAGTTGAAGCTCGGGGGAAGTGTCTCACAAAGAAACACGTAGAGGAGGTTAAGACTCCCATGAGTCTAGTATTCGACGCTTTAGTCAAAGCCAAGATGATTCAACCTCTACCATTAAGCTCGGGTGTTTGTCAAGATGAATTCAGCGTAAGCCAGACTTGCGAGTACCATATGGGATCTGTTGGCCACTCAGTCCAAAATTGTCCACAATTTCGACATGAAGTCCAATCATTGATGGATTCATTTTTGATCGAGTTCCATACGGAGGAGGAGGAAGATCTAGTGAGTACGGCTTCGAAGGAATCTTCAGAAGATGATTGTCTTTGGGGGAAACCACTGACTGTGTTTTACAAGGAGAAGCCTAGCCCTAAGAAGGAGAAATCTAGCTTTGTCACACCTCCAACCATGACAATCAAAATTCCGAGCTCTTTTCCTTACAAGAGCAATAAAACTGTCCCTTGGAAATACGAGTTCGAAGCAGTGATTAAAGGGTCTAGTGACATGAGCTCAGATAAGTTGGCCATACCGGGTAGTGCAAACATAAGTGGAGTAAGTGGGATTACACGAAGCGGAAGGTGCTACACACCGGAGATGTTAGATAGGGCCAGAAAAGGGAAAGCAAAAGAGGGTGAAGAAGACAATCAAGCGGAAAAAGAGGAGGAACAAGCCTTGTTCTCCAAGAACCGAGAGGAAAATCTGCAAAAATCGGTGTCGGAGGAGGACGCAAGGGAGTTTTTCAAGATGATCAAGCACAGCGAATATAGTGTAGTCGAGCAATTGAATAAGATGCCTGCTCGAATTTCACTATTATCTTTGCTGTTAAATTCAGAATCTCACCGGAACGCTTTGATGAAGGTATTGAATCAAGCCTATGTGCCTCATGACATTCCGGTTGATAGTATGGACCAATTGGCGGGAAATATCACAGCGGCAAACTTTATATCTTTCACCGATGACGAAATTCCGCCGGAAGGGCGAGGGAGTATTAAGGCCTTAAATATCACTACTAGCTGCAAGGGCCACACGATCGCCAAGGTGTTGATTGATAATGGTTCATCGATAAACGTCATGCCTATGGCCACGCTAAAAAAGATGCCGGTTGACCTGTCTTACATACAACCGAGTAACATGGTTGTGAGGGCCTTTGATGGTTCTAGAAGGGATGTTGTAGGTGATATTGAAATTCCAATTGAAATAGGGCCGGTTACTTTCAATGTCCAATTCCAAGTGATGGATATTTCCCCGTCCTACAGTTTCCTGTTGGGGAGACCATGGATCCATACGGCGGGCGCTGTCCCTTCGTCATAGCACCAGAAAGTAAAATTTGTCGTTGGTGATAAACAAGTATCTGTTTCGGGAGAAGAAGACCTTTTCATCACCAAACCTTTGTCTGTACCCTACATTGAGGCAGCCGAGGAAGCATTAGAGTGTTCTTTCCGGGCCTTTAAGATAGTGAATGCAACATATGTGGGAGAAGGATCAAGAATACCCACTCCTCGGTTGTCAACCACCACCAAGATGCTTGTTAAACAGACACTGCAAAAGGGTTGGCGTGTCGGGAGAGGTCTGGGGAGAAATCTCCAAGGACAAAGGAAACCTGTAAAGATCATGGAGAACAAAGACAGGTTTGGCCTCGGATACAAGGCCACTGATTCGGAGAGGAGAAAGATCTTGGAAGAAAGAAGAAAGAAAAGAATAGCCCACCTCCGAGGATACGAAGAAGAATCGGAGAAGATGGTGATCCCGTACCTCTATGATACATTTCGTTTTGGCGGATGCTATCACCCCGATTCGTTAGAGGTAGTGGAAGTGGGACCTATGTTATTGATGAAAGAATCCTCTCGCGGGTTCATAGTCTAAACGGTGCATGGGAAAATGACAACTGTTGATATAGAAATGATTGTGTTGTTGGGCGCAGAGCTGAAAGACTGAATTGTTGAAAGGATACCTTCTATCTTTTTGTTTTTTCTTTTGTAATGTAGTGAGGTAGATTATCAACATCTCGGTCTAGAGAGCTCTAGAAGATTTTTTGTAAACTTGATCTTCATCATCATTTCAATAAATTAACAAGTTCAATGCATTTCGAGTGCTTTCTTTCCATCCATCATCATTTTTTTTACTGTTCTTTCTTTTCATTCACTATAATTGGTAAGAACAACCAACCATATCTGTCAAATCTTTACTTTTTCAGGAAAATGAATAATGAATGTGAAGATAACCTTAACAGCTATCCGGGGTTTGATTTTGAAAATTCTATGCATGTTGGTGAACTCGATAACAATGTAGGTTCAGACGATGATGCTTTGTCTCCAGATCTATTGAAAATGATTGAGCAAGAGAAAAAACCAATTGAACCCCACAAAGAGGTAATTGATATGGTCAACCTAGGGGATGATGAGAACGTCAAAGAAGTCAAAGTAGGCACAGCACTTCCATTGGTTGAAAGGCAAAGGCTTGAGGAATTACTTCGTGAGTATGTCGATGTGTTTGCTTGGTCTTATATCAAGACATGCCTGGGTTAAACACTGATGTTGTGGAGCACCGTCTGCCCTTGAAAATGGAATGTAAGCCAGTACAACAGAAGCTTAGGCGCATGAAGCCGGAGATGTTGTTGAAAGTGAAGGAAGAAGTAAAAAAGCAATTCGATGCAGGATTCTTAAAAGTAGCCAAGTATCCGGAATGGGTGGCTAACATAGTTCCTGTGCCGAAAAAAGATGGGAAAGTAAGGATGTGTGTGGATTATCGGGACCTAAACAGAGCTAGCCCCAAGGATAATTTTCCATTGCCTCATATTGA
Source organism: Heritiera fomes (assembly GCA_032173925.1). NCBI lineage: Eukaryota > Viridiplantae > Streptophyta > Magnoliopsida > Malvales > Malvaceae > Heritiera > Heritiera fomes. Next base: position 15,667,518 of record JAPDPM010000001.1, on the reverse strand, counting down.
TACCCTGGTGGATAATACAGCCCAACACTACATGTTTTCATTCATGGATGGTTTTTCAGGCTACAATCAGATTAAAATGGCTGAAGATGACATGGAGAAAACCACCTTTGTTACAGTTTGGGGGACATTTTGCTATAAAGTTATGCCTTTCGGTTTAAAGAATGCCGGGGCCACCTACCAAAGGGCAATGGTAACTCTCTTTCATGACATGATGCATAAAGAGATAGAAGTGTATGTAGATGACATGATAGCCAAGTCTCGAGGAGAAGAGGATCATGTAGCCAATCTTAGAAAGTTGTTCGAAAGGCTACGAAAGTTCCAGCTCAAGCTAAACCCTGCCAAATGCACTTTTGGTGTTAAATCGGGAAAGCTGTTGGGGTTTGTAGTCAGTGAAAAGGGAATTGAAGTGGACCCGGACAAAATCAGTGCGATACAAAATCTGTCGCCTCCACGCACACAGAAGGAAGTAAGAGGCTTTCTGGGGAGATTGAACTATATTTCCCGTTTCATCTCGCAACTTACGCTTTAATGCGATCCTATTTTTAAGTTGCTTCGGAAACAAGATCCGGGTGAATGGAACGAAGCATGTTAAGAGGCTTTTGAAAAGGTGAAAAGGTACTTGTCAAATCCACCTGTTCTAGTACCGCCGATTGCAGGAAGGCCTCTGTTGTTGTATATGACTGTCAATGAAAATTCTATGGGATGCGTGCTGGGCCAGCATGATGATATGGGCAAGAAAGAACGGGCCATTTACTACTTGAGCAAGAAGTTCACTGATTACGAGGCCAAGTACACTACAATAGAAAAAATGTGTTGTGCATTGGCTTGGGTTGCTCGGAGATTGAGACAGTATATGTTGTATCATTCGACCTGGTTGATAGCTAGATTGGATCCCCTCAAATACATCTTTGAGAAACCCTCATTGTCAGGAAGACTAGCTAGGTGGCAAGTTATGCTATCCGAATATGACATTGTGTATGTGTCCCAAAAGGCAATCAAAGGTGGGGCAATAGCCGACTTTCTGGCGGATCGTGCTACTGACGAGTATGAGCCTATCAAGCTAGATTTTCCAGATGAAGATATAATGTCTGTCTTTCAAGTGGAGAAAGAAGAGCCTGATAGCAGACAGTGGAGAATGTTCTTTGACGGCGCGTCCAACGCCTTAGGGCATGGGATAGGGGCAGTTTTAATATCTCCAAATGGAAAATATTACCCGTCCACAGCCAGGTTAAATTTTAACTGCACCAACAACATGGCTGAATACGAAGCTTGTGCAATGGGATTAGAAGCTGCAATTGAGAGGGGAATCAAGAACTTGGAAGTTTATGGAGATTCAGCACTGGTTATTTATCAGTTACGAGGTGAATGGGAAACAAGGGATCAGAAGCTAGTTCAGTACCAGAAGTACATAGCTGACCTTGTACAACAATTTGACGGCATCATCTTCCAGCATTTATCTCGAGAAGAAAACCAGGTTGCCGATGCCTTGGCAACACTAGCTGCGATGTTTAAAATGGAGACAGAAACAAATGTTTCACCAATCAAACTGCGCATGAGAGATTCTCCAGTCCACTGTTCTGGTATTGAAGAGGAAGCGGATGGACAACCTTGGTACTATGATATCATGCAATACCTTAAGAATCAACAATACCCAGAGCACGCATCGGAGAATGATAAAAAGATCCTCAGAAGACTGGCAATGGGGTTCCTTATTGATGGAGACATTTTGTATAAAAGGGGTCGGGATCAGATGTTGTTGAGATGTCTTAATGCGTCTGAAGCTAAAAGGATTCTTGAAGAGATGCACGATGGAACTTGTGGGGCACATGCAAATGGTCATTTCATGGCTAGACAGATTATGAGGGCAGGCTATTATTGGACTACACTAGAAAGAGATTGCATAAATTATGCTAGAAAATGCCACAAGTGTCAAATCTATGCTGACAAGATTCAAGTTCCCCCAACATCACTGAATGTCACGGCACCACCGTGGCCTTTTTCTATGTGGGGAATGGATGTGATTGGACCCATCTCTCCCAAGGCATCAAATGGGCACAGATTCATTTTCGTGATGATAGACTACTTTACAAAATGGGTTGAAGCTACCTCTTATGCCAATGTGACTAAGTCTACTGTTTGTAAGTTTCTAAAGAAAGAGATAATATGTCGGTATGGGCTCCCAGAAAGGATCATATCAGACAATGCCCTTAACTTGAACAATGACATGATGAAAGAAGTATGCGCACAGTTCAAGATCAAACACCACAACTCGGCCCCGTATCGCCCAAAGATGAACGGAGCTGTTGAGGCTGCCAATAAGAATATCAAAAGGATTGTAGGAAAAATGACAAGCACATACAAAGACTGGCACGAGAAGCTACCATTTGCTTTGCATGCTTATAGAACATCAGTGCGTACTTCTACTGGGGCAACTCCTTTTTCTCTGGTTTACGGCATGGAAGCAGTGCTGCCTATTGAAGTTGAGATCCCCTCCCTAAGAGTTTTAATGGAACTAGACTTGGATGAGGCTGAATGGGTTCGAAGTCGCTTTGAACAATTAAACCTTATAGAAGAGAAAAGGCTCACGGCACTATGTCATGGTCAGATGTACCAGAAAAGAATGATGCGAGCCCATGATAAAAAGGTTCGACCCAGGCATTTCCGTGAAGGGGAGTTGGTGTTGAAAAGAATTCTTCCAAACCACCATGATAATCGGGGCAAATGGACACCAAATTGGGAAGGACCATACGTGGTGAAAAGGGCGTTCTCAGGTGGGGCGTTGATCTTGACAGAAATGGATGGGAATGATCTGCCTAATCCGATAAATTCCGATGCTGTGAAGAAATACTATGCTTGAAAAAAAAAACAAAAACAAAAAAAAACGAAACAAAACAAAAAAAAAGAAGAAAGGAAATGAAAGGAGAATTCAAACTGAAAACCCAAAAAGGACAGTTGGATTAAAGGGGAACATCTAAGTTGAAAACCTGAAAAGGCAGCTTAGATGCAGAAAAGATCAACACCCGAGGATTAAAATCACACGGAGCATGGCATCAGCCGGATGAACTCAGTGTGATGGGGGGCATCAACGGATTAGTTTTTTTCCAAAGAAAGCACCGGTCTGGTTCGTGAAGGGTTATCTAGACATTCATTATTTATTTTGAAATTCACCACTTGCCCCTTGTGGCATTCGCTACCCAACTGTACTTTTGCTGTCGTTGTCTCTTGTCAACCCAATAATAAATGCTTCTCTCCTAAATTTGGTTGTTCTTTTGGTCATTCCATAACCAACTGATAAAGTACAAGAATGCATCGCTCTTGTTAACAAAATTGAAAGGAAGATGATGATTAAAATGATAATCCACCTGCTAACATTATTAAAGAAAAGAGAAAGAAGAAGAAAAAAGAAGAGAAAGGAGGAAAAGAGAGAAATAAGGGAATGAAACAAGGGAAATTGAAAAATGTGACAAGTACATGTTGTGAACCAGTTCCGATTTGAAATTGGTAACAACTATTTTATGAAATGCGGAAAAAGATCAAGGGACACGAAAAGGACAATTCTGAGAATTTGATTACCACAATAGGAATAGCATGACTTTGTCAATACATGCATTTGCATTTCATTCGCACTATGGGAATTCAAGCAAAAAGACAAAAACAAAACAAAAACAAACAAAAAAAACAAAACAAAACAAAACAACAACAATAAGAAAAAAAAAAGAAGAAGAAAAAGAAAGAAAGGAAGAAGAAGGAGAAAAATGTTTCAACATATTTCAGGAAGAATTTAAAGTTTCATTGCCTCTGCTGCAAGAGGAGCTTTCTTAGAAAAAAGATTTAAAGTTTCATCGCCTCTGCTGCAAGAGGAGCACATTTCAGAGAAAATTTTAAAGTTTCATTGCCTCTGCTGCAAGAGGAGCTTTCTCAGAAAAAAGATTTAAAGTTTCATTGCCTCTGCTGTAAGAGGAGCTTTTTCAGAAAAAAGATTTAAAGTTTCATCGCCTCTGCTGTAAGAGGAGCACATTCCAGAAAAAATTTTAAAGTTTCATTGCCTCTGCTGCAAGAGGAGCTTTCTCAGAAAAAAGATTTAAAGTTTCATTGCCTCCGCTGCAAGAGGAGCTTTCTCAGAAAAAAGATTTAAAGTTTCATCGCCTCTGTTATAAGAGGAGCACATTCAAGAAAAAATTTTAAAGTTTCATTACCTCTGCTGCAAGAGGAGCTTTCTCAGAAAAAAGATTTAAAGTTTCATCGCCTCTGCTGCAAGAGGAGCACATTTCAGAGAAGAATTTAAAGTTTCATTGCCTCTGCTGCAAGAGGAGCTTTCTCAGAAAAAAGATTTAAAGTTTCATTGCCTCTGCTGCAAGAGGAGCTTTCCCAGGAAAAATTTTAAAGTTTCATCGCCTCTGCTGCAAGAGGAGCACATTTTTTCAGAAGAAAGAATTTAAAGTTTCATTGCCTCTGTTGCAAGAGGAGCTTTCCCAAGAAAAATTTTAAAGTTTCATCCCCTCTGTTGTAAGAGGAGCACGTTTCAAAAAAAAAAGGGTAAAAAAGGAAAAGAAAGCATTAGGTCTTGAGCCGGACAAAATTATTGTCTACTGTCTTTGCTCTATTCCCGATACTCAGCAATGAGCAAAGAGGGGCAGCTGTAGACACCTAATTTTGTCATGTTGAAAGTTTAAAGATTTTATTTTTATTTTTCATTTTTATTTTATTTATTTATTTTATTATTCTATTTTATTTTATTTGTTTATTTTATTTTCATTTTATTTTCATTTTTATTTTTATTTATTTATTTATTTTCTTTCATTTTCGTTTTTTTATTTTATTATTTTTATTTCCATCAGTTTGATTTTGTTTATTATTATTATTGTTTAATCTAATTAAAAAAAAAAGGGAGGGGGGACAGAACGGCACCAGTTCCTGACACTCCTTCCTGCCACCACCAGCCCCCTCACCGAGACAACCACCCTCTGCTAGCCCATCCCCTCCCTCACCGAGACAACCACCCTCTGCTAGCCCATCCCCTCCCTCACCGAGACAACCACCCTCTGCTAACCCATCTTTTCTGCACCAGCCACCACCAACCCCGAACTCCCTCACCCTATAAGCAACCAAATAAAAAAGAACCTAAGAAAATTTCTTGGCGACCCGTTGGTTCAGAGCTTCCCTTTCTTTTCTTTTTTCTCTTGACCAAAAATCACCACCGAAACCCCTAAGCACCACCACCATTGTCACCACCGAAGCCCCAACACCACCACCACACCCAAAAGAAAACCCTAACCCAGATCTAGAAAACCTAAAATCCGAAACCCTCAAAACCCTAGAGCCCTACCACACAAACCAGTACCTGCAAACACATGCACACACGCATATCAACAAACCACAAAAAACCAAAAACCCTAACCGAAACCAACAACAACGAAAACAAAAAAAATGTTGAGGGAGGCTTCGGTTAAAGTCAGATTTGTGAGGTTCGGAGGTTTTTTTGGTTAAACGGAGGCCAGAATCAAACTCAGGGGGTGGGAAGCCTCCGGAAAGTGGGAAGCTTTTTGTGATCCAACCACCGAAGGCGGCGGCCGGCGGCGGCGGACGGCGGCCGGAAGCGACCCCAGCGGCGGCCGGAAATCGCCCCAGCGGAGAGCTTAGAGAGCTCTGAAGTTTTTTTTGGTGAAAGGAAGAAAAATGAAGTGAAAAAAAAAAAGGGGAGGCCTTTTATAGGGGTGCAAAACGCACCGTTTTGAAGCCGACGACCCGCGCCTCTGCCCTGACCCGACCCGGATCCGCGCACCCGCTCCGCGCACCCGGCTCCCCTTCCTCCCGCGTGACGATCCGACCCGCTTCGGTCCACTCCCCTTGGCAGGCTTGGGCTCTGCCTGTTGGGCCTGATTATTTGGGCCGTTTGGAGGGCTTTTGTTTTGGGTTCCAAGCCCAATCCGTGGGTATTTTCTTTTCCTCTCATTTAAATATTTATTTAATATTTATTTATTTATTATTTCTATTAAATATGTTGTTTTATGTTTTAATATATTTGCATAAAAAAAATGAACATTTATTTGTATATGAATTTTTTTAGATTCAATAACTTTAAATTTAATTATGGAATTAATCTTAAATGCATAGTTTTGATATGTACAAATAAATAAATGAAATATGTAAATGACTATAGGAAATATATAGTTTTAAAAAATAAATAAATATGCAAATAAGTAAATAAATATAGGAAATATCTGGTTTAAAATATATGTAAACATTTATAACAAAAAATGTATATAAATATAAATATATATATATATATATATAAAGTACACAAAATAAGCATATAAAATATATATTACATATATAAAGTGCATAAAATAAGTATATAAAATACACATAACCACATAGTTTTCTTTTATATACTAAACATTTCTTAAACAATTCACTATAAAGATTTTTTAGAAAGTTAGGAAAAATATATAATTTTGGGATGTGCATAGGAAGTAAAAAATGTAAATAAGTATAAAATGTAACCATATAGTTTTCTTTATATAAATATAATTTTCTTTTACAATTTGCTATAAAGGAATATTTTAGGAAGCTAACAAATAAAAACAAATAAATATAAATTAGAATAAAATAAAGTAAGCATAGAATTTCCGATGATGAGATATCGTAGAAGTCACAAGTAGTGATTCTACGAATATCTCTAGGTGAGAGGAATTTATCGAATGTCGCCAAAAGTATTGGGATATTCGGTTCAATTTCTCAAGATTCAAATTCGTGCTTATTTTAAAAATATATAATAATATATTTGGTAATAAAAAATATTTAAAAAAAAATAATAATACTAATTAAATGAAAATTAATAAAAACAAAAGAAGTAATGGAGATAGGTGGGAAAAATTAATAAAAGATAAAAGGGATTTTAGAAATATATGAACACAAAATAAACCAATAAAAATTAATAATAATAATAAAGTTTCAAAAGTGATTAAATTAACCAAATAAATGGTAATAGGATTTTAATAAAATATGATAACAAAAGGGATTAGGTTAATAAATCTAAATAAATAAAGACAAGAATTAATGGAGATAAAATAATTTATAAGAGGTAAAAGCTAATGTCCAATGATGGGATGTTACGGAAGTCACAAGTAGTGATTCCTAACTGATCCCTAGGTAAGAGAAATTTCACTAAATGTTACCAAAAGTATTGGAATATTTAGTGTGGTTTTTCAATAAATAAGCTTTTATCTCAAAAATATTTGATAATAAAAATAAAAAAATAAAGTCAACAAAAATAACAAAACAAATAACGTAAAATAACAAAATGAAGATAAACAATGAACATGTTAAATAAAAAGTAAAAATCTATATGCATTGTATATTGTATGCTTGCATCATATGCATAAATGTTAATATTATGACAAATGGAGTTCATCCGATGATGGGATGTTACGGAAGTCACAAGTAGTGATTCCTAACTGATCCCTAGGTGAGAAGAGTCCTACTAGATGTTGCCAAAAGTATTGGAATATTTAGTATGATTTTTCAATACACGAATTTTCATTTTTTCAAAAATAAAAAAACAAATAATATAAAAAAAAAGAAATGATAAATACATTAAGTAGACATGCATGCGCATCATTTATTATCTGTTTACATCACATGCATTCACGCGAATTTAAAAATGTGAATCCACCGAGGATGAGATTCTATAGAAGTCACAAGTAGTGATTCTTTAGAAATCTCTAGGTGAGGAGAATTATTTCAAATGTTGCCAAAAGTATTGGGATATCTGATTTAATTTTTCAATAAAAAGGGTTCATGTTTATTTTCAAAATAAAACTTATTGTAAAATATATAATAACCTTTTATTCAATTACACAAAAAATGTGAATCCTCCGAGGATGAGATTCTATAGAAGTCACAAGTAGTGATTCTTTAGAAATCTCTAGGTGAGGAGAATTATTTCAAATGTCGCCAAAAGTATTGGGATATTTGATTTAATTTTTCAATAAAAGGGATTCATGTTATTTTCAAAATAAAATCTATTTTAATATAAGTGTTAATCTTCGATCAATTATGCCAATAATGTGGGTCCCACCGAGGATGAGATTCTATAGAAGTCACAAGTAGTGATTCTTTAGAAATCTCTAGGTGAGGAGAATTATTTCAAATGTTGCCAAAAGTATTGGAATATTTGATTTAATTTTTCAATAAATGGGGTCCATGTTAATTTTCAAAGGAAGTTTTTAAACATACATGTAATAGTAATTTTTTAAGCCAATACACGAGTTTTCTAAATAAGCAAATTAGTGTTAAACCAAGACTCTCTTATTAAAATCAAGAGATACCACGTAGTTAGGATGGTACCGTTTTCTAACGGGCGTCGTGGGGGTGCTAATCCTTCCCCACGCGTAACCGTACCCCCGAACCCGATTTTTGTTTTCGCAGACCCAAAAATTGTCTTTTTAATAAAACTTAATTAATTTTGAGATTTTATTAATAAGATAAATATTTTAGGTGGCCAATCACACCTAGTCAAAAAAGATTGGTGGCGACTCCCTTCCCATTCGTTTTTTAATGTTTTCAAAATCGTCGAGCGCGAAGCCGTTACGACACTCTGTATATGTTTGAAAGCAAGTAATATAACTCTTTTTTGGCTCGATTCACACATTTGTAATATGGTATGTAAAGACCTCGACCCAGTCCACACAGAAGGGTCGCCTATCCTTATAACGTGAGGTGGCGGTCGCCCATCTCACCAACATGTTGTTCGCATTGGGCGATCGCCTCCATCACGATTTTATTCCCCCACTTGGACGCTTCATTATTGTAAGGACCCCAACTCAGTCCACACAGTAGGGTCGGTCCCCTCCTTACAACGTGAGATGGCGGTCGCCCAACCTCACCAACGTATTGTCTGCTTTGGGCGATCACTGTTGTCCAAATGGTAACGTGTATGTAGAACCCAGATACTTAAGGAGGTCCTGGGTTCGAACGTGGAAGGACGCATCCCAGTGGGGAATAAAGCCATGAGGGAGGCGATAGCTCAAAATGGATAGTATGTTGGTGAGATTGGGCGACTGCCACCTCACGTTGTAAGGATAGGCGACCCTGCTATGTGGACTGGGTTGGTTCCTTACATGGTATTAGATCTAGATCAGCTTTTTTTTTATTTTATTTCTGTAATTTTTCTTTCTTTTTCTTAATAACCAAACATCATTTCCCCGATGGCACAGCAAACACCGAGGTCTAAAGACAGTCCTGCTAGCCCTTCCTATCTCCACTCTAATGAAAATATTTCTTTAAACTTAGTTTCTACACCTCTTATTGATCCAAAATACCATTTATGGGCTCAAACCATGGGCATGGCTTTACTTTGTAAAAAAAATTGAAGTTTGTTGATGGTTCTATCAAATCTCCAAATCGGACTGATGCAATTTATCCTACTTAGGAACATTGTAATATAACAGAAGAGAGTGAAAGTATGCTCGTGGCTCTTTCCTGTGTCTCTACACCTTTATATAGGTATTTACGTGGGCGGTTACACTCATTAAACGGGCAGTTACATAGTATAATTAATAGCGTAGCAGTTACGATGAGCAACAGTTACGGCGAGTAGTTACGGCAGTTACATAATTATGGACAGTTACACTCATAAATGTTCTTATGTTACATGGTGTAACTAAATGAGCATGTCTTGTAGGTCAAGCTTGGTAAGATGGGCCTATTGGGCTTTTTGATGGTAATACTAACATTATGTCCCTTGGCGAATGGCGGTTACAAAGTGATCGGTATTCGCCGTAGATCTTTTACTCCTTTCATATTCTTTAAGTTTGTATCTTCTTTCAAAGAGCTAGCATCAAGTTTGTGACTGTATATGAGTTTTTAAATTCTAACGCTTAAGGAGATTAAAATCCAAGATCATGGGTGAGAAAGTCCCTAAAGAATGCTGCTCGGGCCAAAAGTGAGTGGAAACTCGAGAAACTGTCGTTAAGGTTATGGTGAGCAAGGGCCCCAAGAAATTGGAATCAAGGCATGGCTATCAAGAGAGATACTGGCGCGAAAACCATGGGCGAGTAAATGCCCAAAACACTGGTGCTGACATGATGGCGATCATGCAGTTGAGATACTGGCACTAAGGTCAAGGGCAAGCAAGTGCCCAAGTTGCTGACGCTAGGGCAAGCTAGTGCCCAAGATATTGTTAGTGAACAACAAGAGTAGTTGGTTGTACCTCGGATGTATATTGACGACCATCAGGAGCGACTGGGCGATTTATAGTTGCATTACGGTGAGTACTCAGAGATTCCACTATCTGGGCGTATTAGGCTATCTTAGCTTCTAAAACTTTGTTTTGGGCAAGTAATTGATTTGATGTTTGTTGCTTCGCTTGGGAGCTCAACATGGCTTCTTCTTCGAGTTCCTACAGACGGTGCAAAAATGTTGATGCCAAAAAGGTTGTTGAGCTTGTTGATGATGGATCAACTCTTTCCTCCTTGGATCAACTTGCAAAACAAAATGTCCACTGGGGTTGTTCCTAGTGGGACTTTCTTCGATGCTTAAGTCAATAGAGTATTCAAGAAAGAATATCAAAGTTGGAATAGAGTGAAAGTGTGCTCGTATCTGCTTCCTGTGTCTCTACACCTTTATATAGGTATTTAAGTGGGCGGTTACGCTCATTAAATGGGCGGTTATGTAATATAATTAAGAGAGTAGGAGTTACGGTGAGCGGCAGTTAGGGCGAGCAGAAGTTACGGCGATTACATAATTATGGACAGTTGCACTCATAAATGTTCTTACGTTACATGGTGTAACTACATGAGCGTGTCTTGTGGGTCAAGCTCGGTAAGATAGACCTATTGGGCTTTCTGACGGTGATACTAACATACTTCATTCTTTGAGTCTCTCTATTGCTCAAAGTATTATCTGGTTTGACAATGCTGTTGAAGTGCTGAAGTTTTGGTGAGCTGTTGGAGTGCTGCTGGATCTTTGGTGAGCTGTTACAGTGTTGGAGTTTTGGCGAGCTAGTATATGCTGCTGTGATAATTTATTTGTGTTAACATAACAAAAAAATATCTATACCATTAAATTCAACAAATTAAAAAAAAAAGCAACAAAGAAATAGAAGCCATTAAAAAAAACCCTTTGAAAAGAAGAACAGAAACAGAAAGAAAAAAAAGGAAGAACCACCCAATTCACTGTCGTCTAAATCATTAATAAAAATAGGACTAATCCATAAATTTGATTCATACACAACCGAAAACCAATCGGAAAAAAAAATTTGACATCGCTATCTAAAATCAACAGATAACAAAGCAAACATTCCAACAGAAAAAATACAAATGAACAGGAAAAAATAAAAAATAATAATAACAACATCTACATTACCTTTAAAAGCAAAAAAAACCAAAGCACTCACACATTGCAATGGAACAAAACTCTATGAAATCCAAAAGATTGGAAAAAAAAAGAAATCAGGAAAAATTAATGACAAACCCATGCATGTCAAAACCCAAAAAAAAAAAAGAAAAACAACATTTGATGGTGTTAGATATGTCGATACATAACAAACCCCTGCATGACAATGTAGTCACCAGTGAAGCAATTCATAAAAGAACATACCGATCAATACGTGATGCAAAGGGGAAAAAAAAGCATAGCTCCTGCCAAATCAATATCTAGCCAAACGTTTTTTCCTTCCCTGCTCAAAGAGTTTACAAAACAGAAGACACTCCTTTTGGAAAAGAGAAGACATGAGTCAAACAAAATTTCAATGCATGTTTGACATTTGTCAACAAAACAATTTCAGCTATAAAAAGCAACAAACGCAGCTGTCTATATGTGGGTCTCTTTGCCGCTACACGTGCCATCTTCAACTACTTCAATTCAACCAAAAATCAGACATACACGCTATTACGATAGTTGAATCGAAGAAAATGGAAGTTTCTACAGTTGTGTAGATTGGTGAGTGATTATGCTCTTGTGTGGATTGACGAGCTATGAGGTTGGCGAGCTGTTATGCTGTTGTGTGGATTGGAGAGTTATGAGGTTGGCAAGCTGTTATGCTGTTGTGTAGATCGCCAATCCACACAACAGCATAATAACTCACCAATCCACACAACTGCATAACCACTTGCCAATCGTAATACATGCATCATCACCAATTGCTTCAATTGACAAATACACGCGTTATCACCAATTGCTTCAATTGACAAAACGCTGTTCAAAGCTATCTTTAATAGTATGTATTGATGTGTCCATTAAAAATCTTAAATTAAATTTCCATAATTTTCTATCATTCAAATGAATTATTACCACCTTGATAATTCTCATGATTCCTTATCCATGCTCTTAGACCTTATGCTTATTTCATCACTTTCATAATTTGCATAAATAAAAAATTTTTAATCATCCAAATACTTCCAATCTTTTTTGAAGTATTTGCTTATCAAGATAGAAAACTTACAGTTGTCACATGAAATACTTAAGGTGACTGCAAGTAAGAAACACTTAAGGAATTTCTAGGTAAAAGTTTTCTTTAAATTTTTTCAGAGTATTGTATGATTTAATTGAAAATTTTGAAAAGTAATCAACATTTACTTTAAATAATAAAAAAATATTTTAAAGGATAATAAAAAGTAATAATTTAAAAAGACTAAATAATGAAGATGTGTAAAGACTGTTCCGATGATAGAAGTCTTAGGGTGATTGCAAGCAGCACCTAAGAATTTTTTAAGTGAAAAGTTCTTTTAGATTATTGCCAGCGTAATAAGGGATCTAAAGATGATTTCAATGAAAACAATCATTATTCATTGTCATAACATAATAAAATAATTTATAAAATAAAATTACAAAATAAAATAAAAAAGTAATAAAGGGTAGAAATAAAATTTTAAGACAAATTTAGGATAATTTAAGGCTAAACTAGTACCATCTAAAATGGGCATTGTGAAGTGCTAATCTTTTCTCACATGTAACTGTACTCCCGAACCTAAGATTTATGAATGTAAACTAGGCTTGGTCTTTAGTATGAATAGGTGACCAATTATACTTAAATAAATAATTGATGGCGACTCTTAGTTTGTGTCTAACAATTAGGTTCACAAACCTAAACGTTATAACAAAGAAAAATCATACTAAAAATACAAATAACAAGACATAATTAAAGAAAAAATTAATATCAAGAAAGGATATGAGATGCAAGATTGGAAGAGAAAACATACATTTTAGTTTTTAAATGTTATTAGTTAATTATCTAGCTGAGAGAACTATAAAGTGTTTGCGTTAGTAGCCCTTATTGTAGTACAAATATACGTGAATGAGAGGAATTCCATAATTTTTAAAATCATTAACAGATATTTTCTCTCTCTATTCTTATCTCTCCTCTTTATTTCCTCTCTTAATATTCACGACAGTGTTCATCTTTTCTTCTAGTTCTTTTGGGCTGTCGCATCACTGGTATAAAAGCCAACCCGATTCTAGCTCACCATGGTTGAAGGCGATTGCAAAAGGAGGTGGGTCAATAGCAAAAAGAGCTAGAGAGGCTCGAATGCCGTGTACAGTGACGGATCTTGACGGTGAATCTTGAGGGGTCAATTAAAATTTTAAAATTATATATTTTTTCATTTGAGTTTCATTACTATGTTTTTTAACTTAAAACATATATGCAAGTAATATATCAATAAGAAATAATAAGTTCATAAAGCTGTGAATTTTATTAATTTATAAAGAAAAGTATAATAATTATAACGTTATGCAATATAAATGTCAACATTTCAGTGTTGAAGGATATATATGCAGAATATAAAGACATAGATGGTTTTCAACTAGTAATAAGAATCAAATAATATATATTGACATGGAGGATATTTTGCCTTTTTTTTAAATGTTTGTTTTTATTTTTTAAGATTTATCATGTTTTTACTTTTTATTTAACAGATTTAAAACACATCTAATTTTCGATTCTCAATGCTCTTAACTTCATCAAAAATGGTTATCTCACCCACTGTATGCTAGAAATTAAAATATAATTATTCCAAAATTTTAACATTACCTAAGATATAATGACAAGATTATGTAAACATATACTAAAAAAAATAAAATAACAAACAAAGATTTATAATTTTTTTATTCTTGCTTTAAGGGGATGGCTGGCAAGTCCTAAGACAACTAGAGTGGCAGGCAAAAGTATAAAATAAATTGTAAAATTAAAATATAAAAGAAGTTATAACCTGTGGGTAAGAAAAATATTGTAGGTTTCCTTGCTTTTTTTTTTTTTATTGTGGTAAGAAAACTAAAATTCATGAAGTTAAATTGGTTTTTTTTTTAAATTCAAGTGATTGATTTAATAATAATAATAATAAATCAATTAATTTTAAGTATTTGTTAATAATGATTGATGGATAAAATAAATAAATATTTTTTTAATTTGGAGGTACCAATTTAAGTTTTTTAATATATATAAAAGTGTTGGGGAGCCTTGCCATCTACCTCTAACTAAGAGATCCCAAAAATTTTGGGGGGACCAAGGCCCCCTCTAGTTTCTATTACGATCCGCCTCTGGCCTTGTAAGAGAAGACTTCGAGTCACCCTTTAGTTAGGCAAGCATTGTGGTTGAACAATTCACGGCATTTCTTGAGCAAGCCTTCACGACCTAAGAGACTAATCATGATGGTGTAAATGTGTTCGTTTGGCTTACACCATATCTGGTGTTATATAGATTTAAATGGTTTACACCAAAGGGATTGTTGCCAGTCGCCGCAGGAGCGAACTCCTTGAATACTATATTGAAAGATTAGTTTGGATAGCTGATACCATTGATTTTAATAAAATTAAAAAAAAATGAAATGATCACTATAAACATAAATTTTTAATAAAATAATTAACAAAATTTAAAATCAAAGTAAAAAATAATAATTTTACTTTCTTTTGTTTTTTTATGATTTTTGTTTTGATTTTTAGTAAAAAATTTTATCACACCGAAAATACGATTGAATCCAAATCTACCGCCTGAAGTTGTTTAACGAAAACTTGTTGCGGTGGACACAGGCATCTCGCGATGCTACCACGTACCCAAAAGCCAAATCCATAGTCTAATCTTATCACTTAGAGCAGAGAGAAACTCACATGTAGAGGAGAGATGAGAGACAGACAAAGGAATTTGGGTATGGCACGAATGAGGAGGACCGAGGAGGGAGGATTCGACAGTGGAGAAGAGCCTTGCAGTGAGGCTATTTTCAACGGTCAGGAAAAAGAGAGAAAGTCCTAAAATTTTTATTGTTAAAAAAGTTTTACTATTTATTATTTTTAATTTCAACAAAATTAATTTCAATAAAACGAAGGAAGATATTTGTATTAAAAAAAAAAGAATAGTTACCTCGTAACTTCCTACACTTCTTTCGGAAGAACAGCAGCCCAACACCTGGCGCAGATGTAATAAAATATAAAGCACTACGTTTCAGTTATTACTGTCAATGCTACACTTGGCTTTCATGAAAGACCGAGAAGGGAGAAAAAAGGCAAGAACTAGAGAGGTAATCAATGGGAAAAAAAAAAAAAACACATGTTGCTCAATTAGAGAATAATTCGATAGCAAAGTGCTAAAAATAAAAGGACAACTATTGCTTAATTGGGCACAAATTGGAGGTGAAACTGATGACGTGTCGATACTTGGGCAGCTTGTCTTCAACTTAATTATACATTTATTGATTATTAAATCCTATGAATTTTTAAATCCTATCCTAGTTCATATAAGCCTAACCCTAAAATTAATTAACTCTAATTATCCTAACCTAGCCCAAGACTTATAATTATATCACCGATAAGATCTTAACTTAATGACAAAGAGGAGACCTTGAAACTTTTGAGATTTTAGGTTTATGTCTCACAAAGTGTAAATTTGATATTTAATTTGTTATTGTTATTTGTAGTTTGTTATTGCTTTTTCTATTTACCAGTTCATCACGTTACTGCTCCATTAAATATACTATGCTGATTATGATTGTAACTTTAAATGAAATTGTACTATTCAAAAAAAAAGAATTATAATTATATCAACTAATCCTAATTAATTTAATTATTTTTAAATTACCCTAACCTAAGCAAATTTAATCCTAATGTAACTTTAATCTTAATTTTCCTTAATTTAATCCTAATTAATTCAATTAATCTAATTGATGCTAATCTAATCTAATCCAATCCAATCTAACTAATTATTAAACAAAATGAACACAAATAAAACAACAAACCAATCCACATTTGTCAAAAATCATAATTGTAAGTTTTGAGTTCAAATTCAAACAATTCTATTTCTAGTTATTTAATATTTTTTTTAACAAAAAAATTATAAAACCAACTCAAATAGAACTAAAAACCGACCCATATTTGTCAAAAATCACAATTCGAACCCAACCTACATTTCAAAGAAACCAACACAAATAAATTTAATAACCGACCCATTTTTGTCAAAAATCACAATTATAACCCTACCTACATTTGAATAAAACATTTTTAGACTAGTAGAATAAAAGCAGCTATTTAATTCCGATCTATAAAATAAACGAAAAACACGTGCCAACGATTTCTTTTATTATTAATCATTATTAATTATTAATTATGAAATCATATTTTTTTTAAATTCTATCCCATTTCAGGTAAGCCTAACCCTAAAATTAATTAACTCTAATTATCCCAATCTAGCCAAAGAATTATAATTATATCAACTAATCCAAATTAATGTAATTATTTTTATTTATCCAATCTAAGCAGATTTAGTCCTAATGTAACTTTATTTTAATCTTTAATTTTCATTAATTCAATCCTAATTAATTCAATTAATCTAATTGATCCTAATCTTATCTAAAACAATTTAACTAATTATTTTTTTAAGAGTATATTTTCATTCAAAATTACAATCATAATCAAAATATTATATTTTATGAACTAATAATATACTAAATTACTAAAAACAAGTAATAATAACAAACTAAACAAATAATATTAACAAATTAAACTCTAACTCACAATTAATGAAATTTGAACTCGAAATTTGAAAATCTCAAAATCTTTTTCTTTCAACTAAGGGAAGATCTTATTCACATCTAACTAATTATTAAATACAATGAACACAAATAAAACTAAAAACAAACCCATACATATCGAAAACGACAACTCGAAACCGACCAATATTTCAATATGACCGAGTCGCTGAGACTCCTACCAAAACGAGTGCAACCATTATCGCACGAAGGGGAGGGGGGACAAATCGCCTTCAAACTGTGGGGACCATTCCCCTCCGTCCACACACGAAGTGTAGATAGCCATAATAAAAGCACCAATCGAATTTCCATCCATAAAATAAATGAAAAGCACATGCCATTGGTTTGCTCTAGGCTACTATGCAAAGCGAAACATCTTTTCTTTTTCCCTCTCCATTCTCTTTCACTGTGTCGTGTGTACGATGTTTAAAAATTTCTGACCAAACAATATCTATAACTCGTGACAGAATTGAACTATTTTCCTTTGCTATAGCCTATAAATATCACTTCTACGTGCAAAACTTAATCACCCAACAGTTTTATCATCCGACAGTCGGTTCCTCATCCATAGTGTGCCATGGCAACGCCGTGCACTTCTCTAGTGTTTACTGTCCAAAGACGTGAACCGGAACTTGTTGCTCCGGCCAAGCCCACCCCTAATGAGTGCAAACTATTATCCGATATCGATGACCAAGAGAGTTTCCGATTCCAACTTCCGGTGATCCAGATTTATAAGTATAACCCCTCCATGAAAGGGAAGGATCCCGCTAAGATTATACGGGAGGCGCTTGCGCAAGCTCTAGTGTATTATTATCCATTAGCAGGCAGGCTAAGGGAAGGGCCTAACCGCAAGCTTATGGTGGATTGCAATGGTGAGGGTGCCATCTTCATCGAGGCTGATGCAGATGTCACACTTGAGGACTTTGGAGATACACTTCAACCACCATTCCCGTGCCTTGATGACCTCCTGTATGATGTTCCAATGTCCAAAGGGATGAACGGTCCATTGTTGTTCATTCAGGTATTTCTTTATAACTACCCTTACTTGCCAGCATTGCTTTTTTTTTTTGCAAAGATAAAATTCATTTATAATTTATCCAGAAAAATATAAATTGTTCTCCATATGATGAATTACCAGGTGACACGGTTGAGATGCGGTGGTTTCATCTTTGCCATCAGTCTTAGCCACGTTATGAGCGACGTTAGTGGCATGATACAATTCATGTCTGCCATGGCCGAGATAGGGCGTGGAGCTGATGCCCCTTCAACCCCACCCGTGTGGGAGAGGCACCTTCTCAACGCTCGAGATCCACCACGAGTCTCATTCTCGCACCGCGAGTACGACCAAGTGGAAGAAGGCCCCATCACCCCTGTGCAAAACATTGTTCATCGCTCCTTTTTCTTTGGCCCCAGTGAAGTTTCAACTCTTCGCAACCTCCTACCCCACCACCTTCGTCAATTTTCAAGGTTTGATCTCTTAGCAGCTTGCTTATGGCGTTGTCGAACTATTGCTATAAAACCTGACCCTGAAGAAGAGGTGCGCCTGCTATGTATGGTTAGTGTACGTTCCAAGCTCAAACCTCCGTTACTGTCAGGATACTATGGTAATACCGTCGTCTTCCCAGCTGCAATAACAACAGCTAGAAATCTTTACCGGAATCCATTAGCGTATGCAGTAGAACTGGTAAAACAAGCCAAGGAGAGCGTGACCGAAGAGTATGTGAAATCAGTGGCAGATACATTGGTGATTAATGGTCGACCCCATCATCCAATGAGGTCTTGTATGATCATATCAGATGTAACTCGTGCTGGATTTGGAGATGTTGATTTTGGGTGGGGAAAAGCAGTTTATGGAGGGCTTGCAAAAGCTGAGCTGGGTGCTAAATTACCTAGGCCATCTGCGTTATGCCCTTTAATAGCAATCAAGAATAAGAACGGAGAGGCTGGAGTTGGGATGTCAATTTGTTTGCCAGCCCCAGCAATGGAAAGATTTGCCAAGGAATGGGATAGAATGTTAGGAAAGCAGACTTTTCTTTCATCTGCTCTCTAAATTAGAAATAATAAGTAATGTAGACAAGAAGAAGAACATGACAATAGAATGTGTGATGTGGTGTTTTATCTAGTTTTGATAAGTAGTGATTTTGCCAACAACTTCTTAACTAAGAAGTTAAGGAATAATTATAGCATACTGTAAAAATTTGGGATCGAATCCAAGCAATCCTTCCCCATCTCCAATTATATGTTTTCTTTGTAAAAAAAAAAAATAGTGCTTTTTTTTAATTTCAGTGCAAATTTTATTTTGTTTGCTTTAGTACGTTGTGATCTTTTTTTAGTTTAAGTAATTAAAAAAAGAAATAAAATAACTTTATTAAAAATGTGAAGGAACACAACGAATTCTAAAAAAAATCCAAAACACTTCCGTTGGGATTTTTAATATCTAAACTATAACAAGATTAACGAAAAATTAAATCACTCAAACAAAAGGATAATATTTAACATAATTTAGCCCATGTGCTTACTTTCACACTGAAAAGAAAAAACAACTATTAAATGTAGAGATAACAAACAAAACACTCTAAAACAAATGCTAGTACTTTTAGGCCCAAAACAAGCCTAGTCCAAAACAAACCTTTACTCAAATTCCACCAAATCATTTGCCTTCAAGAAATTATCTCCTGAATGTCTTTGATTTCATGAATAATGTTGGAGCTAGAAACTTAAAAAATAAAAAAAATCTTAATAACAAATAATAGATGAAAGGAAAATTGAATTTAAATTTATTGATGATATAAAAAGTTGGACTAAAGTACAAATATCTCATTTTTTATAATATGATTCACGCTTTTGCTGGGTGATATCAATCAGTGCTATAAAATCTTAAAGCGTGTCATTTTTGAGATACAATAACCTAACTATATCTTTCTTGTACACTCTGTAATTCTACATTAACTATAAAATCAAAGGCTTAAGAACAAAAAGCACATTTCTCTGCCAAAAAATAAGAAAGTATGTGTAGTATATGGTAGTTAAAGGAGTCAGTTGTTTCTTGTTTGAAGTTTTTTTCTCTTCCATTTATTGGCTTTAACCATTTGTAACATATACAAAATAATAATAATCAATTTACTATGAAATTTAATGGCTAGTTTTTTAATTTGAAAGTTGTATAGAGCTATACAAGTTGATAATAAGTATTACTGCAGCAATTTTACATTCTCAAGAAAAATGTTAAAAATTTATTCTTAGGACAAATGGTTATTGTTATTATTATTATTATATTAATGTAAAAATGTTTTTCTTTTTTATTTTATTAGTAAAAGGTTGCAACAATTCTCCTTCTATTTTAATAATAAAACAACATAATAAAAATTATTATTTAATTTTATTAGGTTGGATGGTGATAAATTACTATGCATAATAAACGTATGAATCGCATTGAACCTTTAATTACACTATGTTTAAATTGGGGTAGGGAAGGGAAAGAAAAAAAAGGCAGGGTAAACATGAAAACTTTTCCATTGTTTTTCGCCTTTGCTTTCACGCGTTCTCTCCTTCAAAGTCAAAGATCACCCCAGCTTCACTTTCCCCACCTTTGCAACTCTCCAATGGCCAACACTGTAATAAGAACTCGCCCTTACATCTTCTCATCTACCAAATCCAATCTCTTCCCACTCCAACGAATCTTTTTCCTCTCGACCCACACTCTTGGCAATTCAAAACCATCCAAATTCAAGCTTGTTTTGGTCTTCCGACTTTAGTAAACCAATCAACAATTATGAGAAGAACAACAGGGTTGTTTCAAAAGCAAGGTCTGGAATTTTGGGTCACCGCAGATTTTCCTTAAAAGCCACTCATGTTAATGATCCTGGCTCTATTGATTTCCCTGTCATGCAATCTATGGAAAAAAGAGGTAACTTATTCTCTTTCTTTTTAGTCTTTTTTTTTTCTGTTGGATTTTATTCAAACTATGATTTTTTTTCCTCACTGGGTTGATATTTAGTTGTTTCTGCTTAGCCAGGGAAATGGGATACATTGTTTCCTCAGTGTTTCAGTTTTTACTAATTTTAGTTTCTCTTAACCCCAATAAGTTGAATAATTATCTTAGGCTGTAAGTTTAATTTGTTGTCAAGTTGATCAATTAATAGCTAGTGTAATGCAATCTCTGTAGCTGATTGAAAGAGTATTTTATTTTTTAAAAAAAAAGGACTTTTTGAAGTATGAAAATAAGAGGCTTTCTGGATTAGTTTGTTCTCTTTATATTATCAAATGCAAAGGAAGACCTAGAACAAGATTCACGGGATTGATTTTCTTTGCCTTTGAGGATTTTTATTTAAGATTCAAAGAGTTTAATCTTCATTTGTATAAAATCCCAAGAATTCAATCTGAAGTGATGCATGTAAAGCTTGTTGCGGAGAAAGAAAAAATTACTAGTTATGGTTGATCATTGTCTGAGGCTAATTTCGTAGAAGCACTATTAGCCTAGAAACTTAGTCTCCTAATGGCCATTTTATCTATCCTTTGCATCTACCCTATGGTTTTAAGAACATCCTAATGCTAGCTTCAATCAAGCCCTCATCCAGATTTCAAAGAATTGCTTCCACAAGGTCAGGACTTTTTACAAAAAAATTACTTCCAACATCAGCAAAAGGGAAAAGGCGATTTTCGTGATTTCAAACTTGAGTGTGTCAAATGAAGAAGTCCTGTTCATGATAAGAAAATATTCCCTAATTGTTTGAGTGCTATCATAGTGTCCAAAACAAATTTTAAATCGTTATAGTACCTCCAATCAACTATTCAAAAGTCCTCCTGTTCCTTTGATTTCAAATAACATAACTCTTTGACAATGAATCCATTTTCAATATATCCTGCAGTCTCAGTATCAATTCCAAGGAGAGTATTTAACTTATCTCACAGCCAGATGATAGTCACCCCTTATAAAGCATTCAATACAGAGAAACTGCTGGCAGTCTTCAAATGTGTCTCAGAATAATCACTATTAATTGGTTTCATGTCTTGGAGTCAACTATAAGAGGGTCAATTACTGAACAAAGCCTTATTTCTTTGCTCCTGGCAAGAAGTAGCCATGTTTGACCTTTACAACAAGTACTTACTTTTGATAAGGCTTTGTAATGGACCAACTTGTCAGGAGTGAAAGCAAATTGTAGCATGGCAAAATGAGAGTAGTTTTTAACAAAAGAAAATTTCTCCGCAAAAGATGATGTTTGACTGTTGTTCAAATTTTCTAGTCAAGTGTTAAAGGGACATGTGTCCATGTTAATTGTTAATTCAAATAGATAGGGGTGAAATGCAATTTATTTCCAGTTGAATGGTACTATTAATTTTGTCCAACAATGTTGTCGCTTGAGTTCAGTTAGTGTCTAATGTTTTCATAATTTTATTTTAATTATTTCAGTAGAGCAGCAGTATCAGTCACTTTTTTCCCATTTTAACTGTTGATTTTGCTTGTTCACTTTTGTTCATAGAGATAGTATATTTCTTGTGTATTTGGTCTGTGCTCCTATTCGAGTTAATGATTTAATTTGCTTCCACAGATTAAGGAACATTTAAATGCAGAATCAGTTATTGTAAAAGATGCATCTGGATATGGCCAGCATGTTTGGTGAGCCATGTTTTCATTGGTTTAATTGGTTGATTGACAAAAAATGCTTACTAAGAGGTGCAGTGTATCATTGCTTTATGCTTAAGAGTTTATATTTGATGTACTGGTAGTGTATAACATCAAACACTGCCAGTCAACCACAAGGTGCCACCTTATTAATGAAAAAAGTTAAAAAAAAATGCAGACTCTTAAAAATAAATATTAATGAACTTTTTTAATTATTTTTAATAATTTATTTTTAAGGTCAATGCATTTTTAAACTTTGCACAATAATGAGGTGGCATTCTATGGTTAACTGACAATGTATAGAAACTTTATACTATTAGCATAACAAGTGTAAACCCTTTAATATTTTGCTTGAAAGGTCTAGTTGGATGTTATAGTGAATCCACACGATTAATTGTTTTGCATACTTAGTGAGTATTCTTATGTAATGTACCAGATTGCTTTATTGTCGACAAGAAAGTCCTTCTCAATTCCGTTGGTTTACAGCAACGCCTGTAATTCCTTTAGCAGCAGCATCGTCTAGCTCTGTTTGAAATTTACCTTTGTGTTGGGACATGATGCTTTCAAGTTATAAAAGGGATATATTTATGAGTAATAACATGGGAGTCATTTGACTATGGTGTAGAATTCTGATTAGATTAGAATCTATGATGCAAACACAATTTTGTTACTTCAACTATTGTGTCTTCTACATTTATTCTTTTATCAATTAATTCTTCAAACTCGTTCTAATACAACAAAGTGGCATCCTACCTCAAAAGATGTGAGTGAGTATAATAGAAATTGTGTGAAAATTGATGGTTGAAGAAATGTCAAGCTCACCATTGCACAGGTTCTTTTGGATTCTAAGAATTTTGCTAACGGGTGGAGGTTTGTTTTAAACAAATCTGTATGGTTTCTTGTTTTATTGCAAAAAAACAGGTAAATCATTAAAAAAGACCACTAATATGTAAGATCGTCATACAATTGTTATGATAAGTTTAACAGTGCCATGGCTGAAATTCATTTGATGGGAAAATGTTTAAAGTTAAAAATTAAAAAAGAAAAAAACTATATCCAAAATAATTTTTTCCAACAACATGCTATCATGGGACTAATACAGCATAGTAGCTTTCACTATCAGATCAAATTTATGCACTTTAGCAGATCATCATCATTATCAGAGTCTTTATCCTAATATTGGGTTAGACTATATGAACTCATATTAAGTTGTTAGCATAAATTTTCATTCTTCACTCATTCCTATCTAAAATAATATATTCTTCTAACTCAGTCTGCCATAACTTTTTTCCAAGTCTTTTTTAGTCTTCCCATAGTCTTGACTTATTTTACATCATTCATAGCTTTCACTCTGCTAATTGGAGTTCACAGGTCGATATCATATGTGTCCAAAACAATGAAATTGATTTTCATCCTTATTGTCTTTGATAGGTGTCACTCCAATCTTTTTATAAGTGTCCTCATTTCTTATTCCATTTTTTCTCGTATACCTGCACATCTATCGTAGCATTGACATTTTTGCTACACTCATACTCTATGAATGCAAACTTTTAGTTGCCTAACATTCATATAGAGCAATGTTGGTCTAATAATTATCCTGTAAAACTCGTATTTCAAACTATGTAAGAATTTCTTTGTTACACAATACACTTGCAGTGCTTCTCCACCTACTTCAGCTAGCTTATATATTATGGGTCACATCATCATTAATCTCTCTATTTATCTGTACAATCAATCCCAAATATCTAAAATGATCTTACTTAGAGATCACTACTCCATCTAGCATCACCATGTATCGATATTTCTCTTTGTTTGTACAGAATTTACATTTCACGTGTTTAGTCTTTATTTTACTTGGTCTGAATCCTTTTGATTCTAACGACTAGCTCCATAATTCTAAATTCATATTAACCTCCACGCTAGTCTAACACACAAGACAATATCATTTGCAAACATCATACACTAAGATACATGATCCTGGATGGATGTTATCAGCTCGTCATTGCTGTAGGAAATAGGAATGAGTTTAACGCCGAGCCTTGATGTAGTCTTACTGTGATAGGAACATTGACTGCTGGCCTTGATAACCAGAATTGACTTTCATGCCCCTAGATATATTTGCATTCTTAAAGATAAAAAGTTATTGGATTTCATGGGTGTCTAATTAACTATTAGGTTGGGATGAAGTAGGATATGTCCTTAATGAATTTGTACCATAAAGATTGGTTGTTGTTGTCCATGTATTTGATTATCTGGAATGGTATATCTTTGGGAACTATGATGTAACACAATTATGGCAAGTTCATTAACGCCCTCTATACCTATTTACCAGTGGCTAAGTCTGAATCACCCTATACACGGTTGGGCTTTTAGGTTACAAGGTTTATTTCTGCTTACAAATTGAATGGCTTAGCTCACCAACTCTGATCAGTTGCATTCATGCTTACTTGTCCCTTTCTTGGGTTTCAAATTATGATCAACAAGACTTGCTTTTTCTGTGTGGAAACTGCATATGTGCAAAACTGCCATGGTTTTGGATCTTATAGTGTGCTCGGCTTAATAGTTAGCATAATATCTGGAGTGAATTTATCTTCCTTAGTGCAGCATTGATGTTGTCTCTTCAGCATTTGAGGGACAATCAGTGGTAAACAGGCAGAGGATGGTTTGCAAAGCCATATGGGAGGAGTTGCAGAACACAGTGCATGCAATAGATCAAATGACTACTAGAACCCCCAGTGAAGCAGCAAGTCAGAAGTGATAAAGCATTCTCAATATTCTTAACCTCAAACCAAACTCCATTAAATACTTTGTTTCCTCGTCTTATGAAGAGTCCTCAATCCGTTTGGCTAGTAGCAATTTGTGCTCTTCCTCTCCTTTGTATTCCATTACCTTAAGTGTCAATACTTTTGGTAGAATTTATCACTGCATGGACCAGAAATGGGAAAGGCAATTGATTACTGGTCAGGCAAAAGATGGAATTTATTGCTAAATCACTGGAGTTGGGTGTTTCTTTTAATTGGGTTGGTTGTTAGTGTGATATCCTTTTTATCTGCCATTTATTGCATTTTGGTTTTATAGGGACAATGGTTGCCAAGGCGTGCATTCTGATTGCCCACGTTGTTTCTGGTAAGCTTCATTAAGATGAAGCGTCTGCTGCTGGTGGGAATATGGCATGTGTGAGGTCATACACAGAACATGATTTCATGAGGTTGGAGATCTTTTATGTTGTCTATGGTGGAAGAGGAAAGTGGAATGGAAAGGAGAGCTTCCATGTAATTTAAATGGATTTCCTTTTTCCGCTTGTTAAAGGGGATTATTTGAAAGGAAAAATATTTTAGCCTTTCAAAATGGTGCTTCTTATACTATTTTTATTATTTCATTTAAGGTAAATATTTTTACAAGTCAAGAGTCGTATTTAATGATTATTTATCATGCATATAAAATTTTAAATTGATTGATATTCTTATCATTTTGATCAAGAATAATATTTTTTCTCAATATATATTAACAATAAAAATTTTATTATTATCAAATAACTAGCTACATAATTTTTTATTAACATAAAATTTGATTTGCATGATTTACATAAATAAAGAATAAAATTTAACGATCGAATTAAAAATTATATAAATTGCATAAAAAATATAAATGTAAAATTAAATTAATTTTTTACTGGTACAAGTAGATTCTTCTTCTTCAATCGAATAAATCATATTTATTGACAAATGGATTTTCAATTCATGAAAATAGATTGATCCAATTTATACTTAATCAAGAAGAGCAGAAAATTGATATTGGAAAACTTTTTATTACAATTTCACTCGTTAATCCAATAAATATGAATAAATTTATTGTTCAGTTTCTTATGCTTAAGAGATTGAATGTATATGTGTGTGTATATATATATATATTATTTTTGTATGTATGTGTATGTATATAAAAGTATTATTTTGTTCATAAGGTTGATACACCAATTTAAATAGTTAAAGCAAAGAAGCATTATTAATTATTTAATTAATAAACTTTGCATTTGTCGTTATTTCTTTGTTCTAATAATTGCTTAGTTTTAGAGCCATGTCTTCGGTCTTCGTATAAAAAGTTGATCGATTAAACAAAAGTCTGTTTTTATGAGAATTTTTACAAAAAATATTGATCCAAAGTGATATTTTAATTGGTACTAGAGCATTAATGTTTTACGACTTTAACATCCCTAACCTGCCAACTCCATTAAATTTTCTTCTTTTAGTGAATTCCGACGGTTAAAATTACGACTCTCTTATTATTAAAGTCCGAACAACTAAAAAAATTAATTAATTAATTAAATTACTTCGACACCTTTTATTGTTATGTGAATCTCCTTGTCATAATTGATCTATATGTACTAGAGTGACTTAAAAATTATGATTATTCTATCTGTGGATTTCACAAGTTATAAACTCGTATCATTTGTTTTTCATATGAAAAAATTTATTTTATATTTCATCATTAAAAATTTTTATACTTCACAAACTAGATAATATGATTAAACATATGACGTACCTCTTAAGGTATATTAAAAAGAATTAAAAATAAGACATATAACAGTCTATAATCTACTATCATATATCAAAAACGAAATTTTACTTTTAATTAAAATGAACACATGGCATTTGTCTACACTGCCACCTATAACATTTTGTCTTGAACAGTAATATTTGTGTTGATATTTGTATTTCTGTTAGTGTATAAATTTTATACACAGTAAGTGTATCATAACATATTACTTTATTAATTTATAAATTCTAAAATAAATAATTCTTCAAAATAGATATTATTGATATTTATATACTGAAAGTACATCAAATATAAAGTTTTTATAAATTTATAATAGAGGTTGTTAATATAAAATTTTAATCTAAAAATTATTCAAGGTATCATACTGTTGAGAAAACTATGACCGTGGCTAAAAAAGGTTAGTTTCCTAATCTTAATTTAAGTCGAGCCATCCAACTTCCATAAACGGCAAACATCCCCCAATTTTACTCTTGACACTACCTCCCCATTTTTTCTCTTATTATTAAATTAAGCACTATAAAATTAAAATGAACTGAAAATATGTAAAATAATAAAAAAAGAGAAAGGGTGAAGAATGCCTTGCGTCAATTATCAAACAAGGCTTATAATAATAGTAATATATAAAATTTTGACTATAAATTACATTTAATTAATAAAGTGATGACCACATTTTGCCACACCAATAAAGCAAAAGCCTAGAAATCAAATCTATCGCTTGTACAAAACGTAACTTTGTAGTGCTTTGTTCACTTTCTAAGATTACTTTCACCCATACCTGTATGTGTTTGCACTGTTTTTTGTCTACTTTTCTTCTGCATTTAGTCATGATAGTGCTATTTTTCTACTACATATAGTTGAGATTAGGTTGCTTTAAGTATAAATTTCTATTAAATAAGTCTTTTATATATATATATATATATATATATATATATATATATATATATATATATAATTGAATGGATAAGAATACCCTAGTGAGAAAATGAAAGGATTCATGTCAGAGTAGTTCTGCATTACTCCCTTCAACCGATTTCAGCAGCCTTTAGTAGGTTGTACAGGAAGGATGTTGCATGTTATCATTTATTTCTAAACAAATAAGTACATTTTTAAGGTACTGATCCATGCATTATTTTCCAAAACAAGATCAATTTTACTTCTAATAATTACCATCACTTAGCAGCTTTCAATTGTTTGTAACTCATACAAAGTTATCTAATCCAATTTATTGAGATGGAAATAAATGAACATATATACAATAAATAGTTTGTACCTTCTTTCACCAAAAAATTGAAATTTATTGATTCGAATTTAATTTTTAACTGTCTGAAAATGAGGTGAAATCAAGAAATTTGTCCAAAAGTGGATTTTTTTTTTATTGTCTAGCTTTTGTGAATCATGTAAGAAATTAAAATGATAGCAGTATTAAAAAAAATCCTTCAATTTACATATAACTTATTTTACTGCAATTAATTAATCTTTTTTTAATTTTAAAAAAATATTTGAATTCAACTCATTTAACAAAAAAAATGCATTATGCCAATTCTTAGGGACTGAATAATTGAAGAAAAATTGTGTTATATTATAAAACTTGAGTTCAAATCCAAACAACCCCACTCATATACCAATTATCAAATATTTCCCTTATAACAAAAAAAAAATGCATCTTTCATCAAGTTAATTAATGTTGAAGCTAGTAACAAAAGCATAAATATTAGTGATATGATTAAGAAGATTAATTAATAATCTGATTTTAGTGTAATTAATTAGGTGATTAAGGACCGAGGTTTACCCTTCTTGTCCAACGCACTAGCTTCTTTGGTTTGGTATTCCATCATCATGAATCAACACAGCCACTGCAGTTATCTGTTGCTTAATTTGACATTCATATTGAATATACACTCCATATACTAAATAAAAATGAATAAATGAATAAAGAAAAAGCTAATCATTGGTTGAAGAAATATCAAAATTACAAGTACAATCTTCCAACTCAAAAAACAAGGAAAAACAGAAACATAAGCATGACTATAAAAACAAAAGAAGACAAGAAATTCTTGATAATGTGTTTGGTTCCGAGAACATGAAAATTACCGCTTACCTAGCTGACAATAAAACTTAGAATCAATTCATATTTCAAGTTCAGATCACCAATGACCTTGTTGATTGTGTCCGTGTTTCCGAACCATATGGCTAGCCTCTTAGACCATCCTTGGCTGAACCCGAACCCGACGAGTTATTACCATCGGGTTGGCCATTGTGTCTCTTTGATGGACCTGAAGGCGGAATGGGAGCAGCTTTGGGGAGGCGACTGAAGGAAACTTTGCTGAACTGGATCATCTTATTATCCGTCTGCTTGTTTCTGAGGCTTAAACCATGGATTCTGTATATAGCTCCACTGCTTACAGGAAGGAGAAGAAAAAGAAGTGACAGAAGCAGCAGAAAAATGGTTAGGCTAATCTGCCTGGTAGCCATCGAAACGAAAACAAACAATATTGAATTATGGGGTTTGCTGGTAGTTATATTTTTTATAATGATAATATACTGACAACCGAATGAAGTCAAAGGAGATTTGATTTTGATTAGAGGATGGAAATTATATATAATATATTATATGTATGAAAAGCAAAGTAATCTGAGAGGGCTTGCAGAAATTGGGATATGTAAGAAAATGTCAATGAAAGAAGTTGCAGAGTAACGGATGCTTAAAGAGAAAGCAAAATATATTAAAAAAGAGAAGAAAAGATAAAGAGCAGAGTTGAATTAAGAAGGGAATTAAGGAGAGGCAATAAGAGACAAATTGTAGTATTAATGAGGGAGACACGGGAGTGGAAGGTTGCAGGCAACCAGATATATAGAAGAAAGTCCCTTTTCATTGTTTGGGGGAATCACATTTATATATGTTTGCTACCTCATTTGGACTCTCCCCAGGCCCCCATCCCTCCTTTTTCTCCCCTTTTACCTCTCTCCACATATATGATGTAATACAAAGTATATATTTTTTTGTTGTTACCTATTAAAATTTAAATTTGGGATTGATTAAATGGTTAAGGAAGAATTGTGGCACATTATGAGATTTATGTTCGAATTCAAGCAACCTCACTGTTATCTCCATTGTTAAATATAAAAACAATGGGAATTCCCTATTGAAACTGATTAAAAGCTCACCAAATCACTAACACTAAACTCAAATGCAGTGAAATTGACCTTAATGTGAGTGAGAGCTCAATCCAACTATACTAAACTACAATATTGTTGAAGCACGCTTCAGATAATTCTCGTTGACTATCCGTAGGCTTGCATAAGAGAGAGAATGAGAGAAACTAAGAAGGAGAATGAAAGAGAGGGAATTTCTACTCTCATCCCATCTACTAAAGATATGATCACAAATTCTATTCACACCCTATTAGGTGCTAGGCATACCCTAAATGCTTAAAAACCCTATCCTCAAAACCTCTCTTTATTTTTACTACCCACACCCTAAAATATTTAAATTTATTGCTAAAATACCCTCAATCCCTCTTCATTTCTTATCTCTCTCGTTCATTCTCTCTCAAAAAAATTCAAACAATTTTCTTCAAAATCTTCTAAGTTTTGCCATAATCTAAGCTAAATCTATCATTAATCTTCAATTAAATTTGTTTTTTCTTTCATTTGATTGCATTGAAAATGATTGCATTTAGGATTTTTGTAAAATTTTTTGGATAAAATTCGAGGGTTTGTAAAAAAATTTCAAAAATTGTGTTTCACGGCATGGAATTGCTAAGAGCCATTTGTGACTCCAAGCAATTTTATGCTGGGAACTGTATTAGCCCCACAACATCTTCTTGCCCTAGGGCACAAAATTATGCCCCATATATATGGGGGGGTTAGTATGCTTCTCGACAGATTAGGCACTTTGATAACATACTGCCAAGGTGTAAATAATCACTCCAAAAAATTTATGTTCGAGTATCAAAATTTTTTATGTATAATGTAAAATTATATTTTTAATTACGAATATTTTTTGATAAAAAATTCATTAATTTAAAATGTATCTAGCACCAATAAGGTGTGAATAGAATCTCTCAAATATGAAACTTAATGAATCAATTTCATATATATAGGCTGAGTATAGGGGCTTTCCTCTATTTGACTCATGTATAAACACATCCAATTATAGGTTTAATACATGTGTAATATATATAAATACAAATCGGGTCACACTTAACCAAAATCAACTACTCAAGTATGTTATTATCAGAATTACTAGTGTTCATTAATTTGACATTAATCGGAATTAGGTTCGAGTCAAAATTGACTTCACTAGTCCACTAAATGAGATAAATCCAACAATATACCACTTGGCCAACTAAGTCATCAATCATAACAAAATTCGAATCAACAGAAAGGTTAGGACCAGAATATGTCAAATATGAACATATACCCAAGTTAATATACAACATATAAAACATTCATAAGCCTTAGAATACATAATATAGACAGGGTAATAATGTGTAGACTCATGAATACCTCATCAACAACAAACATTTATGAGCCTCAGAATGCATTGTATCGACAGAGTACAAAGATGTAAACTCTTAAACATTTTTCTAATCAGTTGTATGAAAATATAAAATGAAAATAATACGAAAATAGAATCAATATCCATTTCCATTAAGTCCATGCATCTAAATCAAATCATGCATTACTTCAACAGAAGCACATCAGACTAATACGGTTTATCTCATCCAATAAAATACCATATTTATCAAAATGTGCTCAAACAAAATATGCATATATTATAAATAGAAATCCATCAACACAATTGCAACTAATTTTATTACATAGAGCTCGCACTAACTTAATACAACAAAAGGCTTTATGTGCCTCATATAAGTGTCATATTGTCAAAATACTTGAGCAGTTAAACTCTTAATTGGTGGATAAACCATAATGAGCTCTTTATTTATGTGCTTTACAATCTAATTAAAAAATTGATTTCAATACTCTCTCTAACAAACTGAAAAATGATATTTATATATTTGGGGCATGAGGAATTCCCAACATTTTTGAGAGAAAGCAAATGCTACAACATTACCATAATACATCTCCAAGACTTCGAAATGGCAAACACAGAAACCAACTTTGAGATGAAATTCTACCGTCAAAATATCCCATCATGTACTTTAACAGCATAGTAAATACTTAGCCTCTATAGTCAAAGACGTTGTAAGTTTTTATTTCACACATTTTAAGAAATAACTTCTTTATATAACATAAATATATAACCCAAAATTGGTTTCGATTATCGGGATAGCATACAAAATCGACATCAAAACATTTGACTAAACTTAGAATGTTGAATTTGCTAATATCCAAATACTATCTTTACAGCTTCCAGCTTACTATTACAAGATTACTCAAATATCTCTGAAGTACACCTACAACATACACAACATCAAAATGTGTACAAACTTGAGCATATAGTAATTACCTACAATAAGTCATACATAATAATCAATATGAGCTCTTTCATTATCACTTTAAGCACTTTAAGATTTTAACAATATGTCACTTTTCACAAAAAAAAAAAGCTTCAATAGGAGAACAATATACATCAAACCTACTTAACGCACTCAATGTAGATTTTTGATACCAATATAATATGCCTTTAAATATATCACAAAAAATCTTAATTCCTAAAACAAAAAGGGGCCACACTTAAATTTTTCATCCTAAAGTGACATGACAACATTAAATTTATCTCATACAACAAGTTAGTGTTATTGGCTATTATTTGATATCGTCAATTTAAAGCACAACAAACACATATCTACTCCTCCTGACATTATAATGGATCCCTTTATCAAATATGTCATCCTTAAAATAACAATCTCATTCTTTGGATATCACAGTCTGAATGCTTTTCAATGTTCGCAAATGTACTCCTTGAGTTCACAAACTGCATGTCTTGTCTCAAGAATTATAAACTTTCAAGTTGCTTGATTTAGACACTTTAATGTCCATATGATGTAGCTCTTAATCAGAATGAGCTACCAAATGTTATCATGATTCTAAAAGAAGCTTAGGTTGAAATAGGAGAGAAGGTTTTTGTATAACAAATTCCTTATCTTTGTTTAAAGCCCTTGGTCAAATTTGACTTTAAATCTTCAACCAGGTCTCTAGAGTCTCTTTTAGTCTGCAATGATGTGACAACTTAAATAGATCCTATGTATCTTTATACAACATAGATGCCGACTTATCCTAGGTGGTAAATATTCTACTTTAAGAGTTTGGATCAATAAATCCTCTTGACAAGCATCAAAATCAAAAGACACATGAATCTCACATTCATGTTCCTTTGTAAGTTTAGGTGTAGATTTAAAAATATTATGTTAAGATGAATTGTTGATTCTTCTAGCTATGGTCTTTTTCCATCAAAATGTAACACTTATACGAGACTGTCACAACAATATGTATTTCCTTGGTGACTTTGTAGAGTTCATAACTCACTCTCTAAGTCATCCTTTAAATAAATTGCACAATCAGACTCAATGATTCTAGCATCACACGACACAAAGTCAAAATCTCGAATCTCTCTAGCAGATATAATAACAAATAAAATTGCTGCTAATAGTTTTTTTGTCAAGTTTTCTTGACAACAGGTTCTGGACCTTTACCTTTACTTTATAATCCTAAACACAAAAAGTGACATAAACTCGAATTCTTGTCTGACTACGACTTTGGACAAATTTGAAAACTGATTTTACTTGAAGCTTAACTTAGAGTGTAAGTTGTAGTTTTCATAACTTCACCTAGATTCCTAAAATTTGGAGACTCAACATAAATTGTACCATATTCAAAATGTATGATTGAATATTAATGAATCTAATTCTGTTCTGATATCCCAAGCACATAATACTAGGCGTCAACATATAATCCTGTAAAGTACTTAACCAAAAATTGATATAGGATTTCACCTAGTTTTATTATACCAACCACAATATTTATCACCTTTATTTGATTATTACTTTAAACAACCTACTTGAAGTAAGCTACGCAGTGGAATCAATCAAAAGGCTTAAGGCTTCCATTGGGTCAAACCTTTCACTCCACAGGACCTAAACTAGAATAATCTTTAGTGAAAGTGATGAAATGATTATATTCACTAAATATTGTATGTGAAAATCATCTACAAATATCAGTATATATTAGTTCCTAATCATCTCCATATCTACTAATCATGTTTTTAGCATTAATCCCTAATGCAATCTTTAATGTGCCAAACTCAAAATATCCCTAACTCTTATGCCACTATATAGAAAATTTCTTATATATTTCACCATAATAAGAACCCACAATCACATCATTCACAACTAAATAAAATTTACCCGATGTTGGGCTACAAGTCTATTGTATATATCCAGCACATAAAATGACAAAATCAATACACATGTAGTTACTAAATAAAAATACTTTTCCATTATCAGAATGAAAAGTATAAATTGACAATGGTTCAAAAAATGTTCGGTAATAGATCTGACAATCTTAAACACTATACAACAACACAACATGAAAACAATACGAATAAGAGACACAATGGTAACACGGGCTAAAATTAAATAAAAGTTGTATATGAATTTAGTAAAAGCTAAAAATAAAATTTTATGTTTTCCGTGTTGACATAAATTTTAACACAATAATTTTATATTTTACACGACACGACACAAAAACATATTATAAACACAAATTGCTAGGTCTATCTGGTAGGTAACAACAATTTGGCAACTCTTATGTTTTCAACATGGATTTTAACCTCATTGCCCATATTCACAACTAGTTTTGCAAAAGGCAGTTTGCTATTTTCAATTCTTTATTAATATATTTCTGCTTCATTCCTTTCTCAAATCTGGGAAAATATTTTATATACTGCAGATGGAAATAATAGCAATGCATTTTGATTTTCATGAGGTTAAAAGGAGAGGTAAACGCAAAAATTTGCAGAGCCTTGATGAACAAGATATTGTTAATTAGAACATTGTTACAGTTTAGTTCTGCAATAATTCTAAAAGAAATATGAAACATAAACTGAAGCATAACTAAAATGGCAGTGAATTTTTGGCTTTCTCTCTAATATTATTTGCCCTTCTGAAATGTATACAAATTAGGGTTCATCACATGTATAATTCTATATACAACTAAATCAAAGGCTGTAGTTTTTCTGTTCACAAAAATGATCACCTGTACAAGAATTAATGCAGAAGCAGATGCCGAGACGAAATGAACCCAAGCATCTATTTCACAGATTGAATTCCCAAATAATCATTACCTGAAAGAAATTTGAAGCTTGGTACTTGACGTGTTCATCTCATATCAACCAATGGATGGCAGCATTGGATCCATGCCGAGTCCGGATCCTCCAGAAGTGCCTGGTTCAGCATGCTTCACCCTACCAAAATAGCGGATATGGCGCAAGAGCCTGGCCAAGAATGTGTTGTGGCAAATTGTTGAGCTATCACACACAACCGCCACATGTTTACGTGCCCTTGTTATGGCAACATTCATTCGCCTACTGTCTCCCAAGAATCCAACAGCTCCTAAAGTGTTTGATCGTACCTGAAACAGTAACAAGCATTTCACATCAGTCATAGTTAGAATTAGTCAAGCATTTCTGTTGACAATGACTTGGTTTCAAGCAATCTATGATTGAAGCACTAATTTAGAACTGGGTATTATCATGGGGCATGTAAAGAAACTCCGTAGTTGGTAAAACTGAAAAGTTTTCCAAAAAGCATCAAATGAATAACTATCCAATGCTTCAACACAAAATTAATGCCGAATTATATCAAGTAAATGGAAATGGTATTAAATACAAACTGAAAGATAACAGTCTTGCCATAGCGTGTCTACGATATGATCGAAAGCACTTAGGCACTAATCACTTTCTTTATCATGCATCACCTGCAACAGAGCTGCTCAAGGAAACACCAGAATCATGTGCAAGTCTGAACAATCTAACATATAAGAAGAGAAAAGGATAAATTTTGAATAATTCTTCTCTAACCCAACCAGAAAATTGCAGAAAACAATCATTGGTTTCCTATTGTCATAAACTGTGATCTGGATTAACTGACATGTGATTTTTGTGGCGATTATGTCACATAGCTAGTCAAATATCTTCGTTTCATAGATACAATTGGAAACTAAAGAGAAATGAACATTTTACTAGCAAATTCTAGAGAGATTGGTAAAAATGTATAACTAAGACAAAAAGCAAATAAATTACAGCAGGGAAGACAAAATACCAGGTATTTCAAAAGAAAAAACATAGCAATTCAAGCAAAAATATATATTTAACGATACCATTGATATAATTACTGCATCAGCTTCTCGACCCTGAAAGCTATCAATTGTTGCAACCTCAACACCTGCAGCCTCTGGAAACTCATCAAGCCTGTCTCTTAGGAGCTGTACCTGAGCAACATAAGGTGATTGGACAGCAATAGCTGCTGGGTTGACACCTACATAGAGATTAGAACCACAAATCACTTTAACTTTATTAAGCAAGGAAAAGGGTTTAGACATCAGCGCCTATTAACAAAGTAAACAAGGATGAAACTAAAAAGGAAAAGAAAAACAGACAAAAAGGTGGACCATCAAATTATCTTGACTGCAGTTACCAGCCAATTAGTTTTATGCAGAAATATGACAGAAATCGATTTAAAACTCATGCAAAGTGAAAATCGTGGATAGAACACTTTCTGCAAGATGCAGTGTATGAGACAGACCATCAAGCATGCTAGATATGACTTACAAGAAGATTCTACAATCTTATTACTTTTTAAATTTGAATTACAATAAGAGTGCAATTGTTACCTCATTTACCTTTTCTTTTAGTCACACAAGTCTCAAGTTCAAAGACACAAGTTTATCATCATAGGTTAAATAATTGTTGGATGAACCAATATGAGTATATGTAAAGGGATTAAATAAAAGAATATTGAAAATAAATGAGAAATGGTAGAAAGTCATACAACTCCTAGCAATCAGTGAAAATCTTGGCCACCCAACAAAAAGCAAGATTCTTGATTTCCAACTGAGCTTATCAATGCATTTCAACAGATAATACATGTCAGAGACATCTGAAAGGAGAGATTTCAAAGCACATTTCTTGATCATGCAGCTCACAAATAATTTTGAGGCAAAGAACAGTCTCCCCAACTGAGTTATTCGAGAACCTATATTGTTGTAGCAAATGACACATAAATTCACACCCCCCCCCCCCCCCCCCCCCCTTTTAATAAAAAAAAAAGATGACATATAATGACAAATCAAACTATAAAAAATTGTATGTTCCCAATCGAGTGCAGAATTTTCACCCAAACAATGTAAATATCATCATGTTACCGTTCATACATGTTGCTCTTAAAATTCTCAAATCCAATAACATTTTTTTCCATCAAGGACTTGACTTGAACAAAAAATGCATCACTATGGGACTTGACATGTGATTTAACTTGTTCCTCAAATACCCATGAGCACACAAGAAAGCAACTGAAAAAAAAGGAAACGAGAAATTACCTGCATAAATCAGATAAAAGACATGCTGGACTACAATATCTGCTTCCCCTTCATTGTAAAATGATCCTGTGCCTGCTGGATCTAAATGCTCTTCACAGCCAACTGACAAACTTCCATATGGCATTCTCGTATCAAGTAACAACAATGGGCATAGTGTTATCCATGTCGGCTGCAATAATGTAACAAATTGTCAAAACACAAAAACTTTTGCCTTCTTTTCCTTTCCAAAACACAAGTCACCGCACAAAAAATAAATAATTAAAAGAGCCAAGAACTCAACAAATTAAAATCCTAAACCTTCTCAAACAAAAACTTTGGACAAATAGAATTTATATTCTCTGTGTAGAATTATAATTATTATTATAAATCAGCATGCCTTTTCTTTCTTTGATATCAGATAGGAAAACCCTAGCATATAACAAGCATAACAATGGAAAGCTAAGAAAATCCATGAAAGCATTAAAGCAATAAGACAAAAAAGAAAGGGGAAAGAAAAAGTGAACACAAATTCAAATCAAACAATAGGGTAAGAAAAAGAAAAGTTCAGATGCTTAGAACTTAAAACATTAATTAGATAAAGGATTGTTTTCTCTTAACCTTTAATTAACTTGAAGAGTGTTGTACATTGGCATTTCCAATAGCCACTTAATAGTTAAGGCAAATTTATCAACTGAGTTTTATAGAATTTTAGTGAACCAAGCAACTAAACATTATGGGAGGTGGGAAGAAGCTCCAAAACATTAGGACAGATCTAAGTTACATCCAACAATGGAATAGATCCATGCTCCAATTTATAGAATGAATAAAAGTTATTGGTTCTCATACCTTGACAGCTGGAGAATCAACAAGAAGATGAGACGCAACAGAAGGTGAGGATTTCAGTTCTCCATTATACATCTCCTTTGAAGCCCAACCGGCTATTGCATCATTCATTCGGTACTGAATTGTTAACATGGTAGCAAGAACCCCTTCATGCAAAGTTGCAGTTCTCTCCAGTAAGGACACTCCGAGGCCACCTTCTAAAGCTATTCGTGACAAAACTACTGGAGCAAGCTGGCATTGATCACCAGCGAGTATACAACGTTTTCCCTGCAATATTGGGATCCAACAGGATGGCTCAATTGCCTGCCCAGCTTCATCTATAACAACCAGGTCAAAAGTATCCAGCCTTCGTATAAGTGGATCAGCCGCTCCAGTGTTGGTAGAAAGCACCACTTGTGCACTTGATAGTACTTCCCTCACAGTCTCCTTCTCCTTCTTCTTTAGTGCCTTACTTAGCTGCTTTAAAAGTTGGCGTATGCCAGCAGCTAAGGAATCATCCTTTAAACAATGTCGAAGGTCTTTCCTTAGATCTGACTTCTTCCTTTCAAATTCTGCTCGGTAATCAGCAAGCTTAGAATTCACAATCTCAGCCAAAGACTTTGATGCTACAGTTGAAGAAATACGTGCTGGATTTCCAACCCGCACTATGTTCAATCCAGCACTGGAAAGTTTCTCAACCATGTTGTCAACAGCTGCATTAGTTGGAGCTGTTACTAGCACACTTTCACCTTGCTGAACAGAAAGTGCTATAACTTCCTTAAGCAAACCTGTCTTCCCAGTACCAGGAGGTCCTTGGACAACCAACACAGGGCGCTTCTTGTTTAAGCCTAAGCAAATTGCTCTTTGCTGAGAATCATCAAGTGTTCTGTTCTGCAATAATCTGTCCAACTCTGCTTGCTTCCAGTCTGCCAAATCATTCTCCTCCAGCCATACCACATCTTCTTTGTCTGCAAACAGTGTGGCCACAACAGCAATTGAAGGATTTTTCTTCTGCAAGCCATTCTTCTGCAGCAGCATCAAGGCTTCACAATTGCGCTGAAAAGAACCCAAAAGAGGGCAGTTAATGACATAAGAAGAATTTATTCAAACAGAAAGAAATGGAAAGTGAATTAATTAAAGTACAGTAAAGAACGAAAAAAAATAAATGCTTTTATCATATACCTCATATGTGAGTGCATCAGCCAATCCTTGAATACGATCAATGCGCACACTTTTTCCAAAGAGCTTAGAGAAAGTGGGATCACCATGACGAGACTCCAGGGCCACACTAATGCTGCATCCATCCTCCCCAAGGTTGTCAACAAATCCCTGCATGCAAGAAGTAGCACCTGCTCCCCTTTGGTCACAAATCCTAACACAAACCATGTCTCCAGGAGAGAGGGTAGTAGGTGGAAGTCGATGATTCCCTTCGACCCTAAATAACACCAAATGCATTCCTCCTAATCCTGCGCACATCACAAATTCTAAAGCTATCACCAAATTTAAGCACCTTTTTTGACACAAACTCCTAAATTTCATTAAAAGAACTTATGAGTTTCAAACACATGGTATCAATCTCATATGATAGAAAACATCTATTGGTAATAAAGGTAAATAAGTAGAAAACCTGTCGATGTGCTAACAGCATTTAAATTGCAAATGGTGTCACAAAGTTCTTGCTGAGCTTGCCCATGGCTAACCAAGAACTCAATAGGCTTTGATGAATCAGAACCCTCATCAGGTGTAGGGACAGCATCCAACTCCTCCTGAGTGAACTCCAATTCTGCATCTCTCTCTATCCGAAGCAGCTCTGACATCCGCTTTGTAAACTCATCAATCCTGCCCTGCATGGCCTTAGCCTTCTCCAAATCCAGTCCCAAAACACCTTGAACAGGCTTTGGCTGTATAATCTTCCGAGCAATCGCCCTATGCTGAGCTGCAAATCCACCATTCCCAGCTCAAACTCACTCTTTTATCAAACTTCTAAATTCATTAACTAGCATATTCCAAGCATTATATCAAAACAGGTAAGTTATGCTATAATTAACCTAGAAATAAAGTTTGACAACAACATACTTCCAGCCAGTAAGGAAATAAAACCTGAATTTGCAAGCTCCTTTAGCAGCTTCCAAGACTCAGTCTCCCTCCAATCTTCAACCATGGATTTCTGTTGCAATTCTTGAAGAGCATTCCTCAATTCCCTCTGGAAGTTATCAAACAAAGTTGGATAATGTGTACAAGCCTTCAAACAAATTGCTTCGAGTCCAAGAGGCATAGGAATGGCATTGAGATAAGGCTGTGCCTGAATCACAAAAGTCAATCCAGGCCCCATCCTTTGCCTCAATTCCAAAAACTCCCCTTGCAACTCTGCTGACACAAAATCTGAAGCCATTGCCTTCATTCCTTCACCAAGCCACCTAACTACCATCTTCCCAAGATCTCTTCTACCCAAAGGATCCCCATTTTGATGCAAAGTTCTCACATTTAAAGGCTTGGTCTTTTTAACTTTCTGTTGCTTCTCTTTCTGCAACAGCCCCAGTTCTTCCACTATTATCTCAGTAGTACTAAGACTACTGCTAGGCTTAGAAGTAGACTTATTATCATCTTTGCTAACTTTTGGATTGCTGCCAACATTGCTTTTGCTTCTAGGCTTCTTCTTTGTAGTAGTAATAAACTTGCTGCTACTTTGACTGCTGCTGCTTTTGCTACTACCATTGCAAACAAGCTGCTTGGACTGAAATTTTTTTGAAGGAAAATCACCTTTATAACCAACAAATAAACAAATAGATTTTACAGAAGAAGAAGAAAAAGAGAGTGGCAGAGAACTCAAAAAGCTACTCTTTTGAACACACGAAGCCAACGTTTTTGTAGGTCTTGAAGGAAAGCTTCCACAAAACAAGTATGAAGCTTTTCCCATTTCACTTGTAAGAAATTTGTTTATTTTCAGAGAAAAAACCCCACATCGTAATACAAAAAATCAAGCTTTCATTTTTTTTCTTCTCTCAATCTCTCCCAAGAATGATTCTTTATGGAATCTTCAATATATATATATACACGCTCAGGAGATTTTTTCGGCTTTGTTTTTGAGTCTGAAGAAATGGGTTTTTTAATTTGAGCCTCAAAACGGATTTGAGGTGAAGAATGAGAAGAAAAATAGACTTTTTTTTTCCTTTGAATGTACAGCAAAAATACAATCAAGCACGGAAGAAAGAGAGGGAAAGAGCCGAGCAAATAATATATTCGAAGGGTCAAAATCAAAGTAACATATCTAGCATTCGAAGGGAAGTGTTTTGATTGGCTACAAGCGATTTTTTTATTTTGATCGGAGGCTAGAAGTGATCGTGTGGGGAGGGAATGTGAGGTAAACGTGTTCTCTTGCCGTTCTATCTTTTATTTCTTATGTTTTTGTTTTGTTTTATGGTGAAAGCCATTTGTGGTAACTAAAGATTCGAGGGAACAGGCTCAATGTAGAAAGTAGACGTGTTCTTGGCTCAGCCATGGAAATTGTTTAAGTTGAAATTTTTTTATTTGGAGAAGTCAAAGATTCATGCCGATTGCTGAAGGCCATTCAATATGGGAATCTTGGCTTTAGAAAATATCACTTCCTTGAATTTTAATAACCGGTTATTAAATCTAATAAATTTATATATAATATGGTATTACGTTATAAAAATAATACAAAATATAAAAATGAATGAATCAAAATTCAATAAAAAATTGTATAGATATAATAAAATTAAAAAATTATATTTAATACGTTGATATAAATTTTAATATATAATTTTTATTTTACTCATTATGAATTTAATTTAATATAACACAAATATATAATATATATACGTAAATTGTGAGATCTTTCAGCTAGTCCATGCCAATGCTTATGCCTGCGGTATATATTGAAATCCATTCTGTTGAATAAACAAATTTTTTAATTTTTATTAAAAAATGGCTTTCCAAAGGATTTTAGTTTCTATAAAGATTAGATACTAATTTTTTTTCTTATCGAAAGATGGAGAAATATTAAAATTCAATGGCTTGAATAAAAATAAATATGTATTAATTATTAAATTAAGTACTTAAAGGATATGTTTTTTTTCTAATTTCCAACACTTATTATTTTTCTTTAAATGTGTGGAAAAAATAAAGCCCTAAATTAAAAAAAAAGAAAAAAAAAGGCATAATGAAATATATAAACATTGCATATTAAGGTGGGAGTGGAAGTGAGTAATTCCCATGTATTGGCTTTTCATTGTTGTCATTACGTACTTGCGTTGCGTAGAGAAAACTGAAACTTATAATGCTTTTTTTTATTAATTATTCTATAGTTATATCAAATACAAGTAAAAATTGTAATAAAAAATAAATAACTTTTCACCTATATATGTTGTAATCTTACTTTCTATAAATTACATAAAGAGTCAAAGTGTTTGGCTAAATAAATAATATCCTACGTTGATAGTTTTGTTTTTTTGACATTCGAACAGTTTTATATTAAGTAAATATCTTTAAGATGGATATGAACATACTCATCTTATTTTATATAAATATATAAATGTTAAAACTTTTGGCTGAAAATATTGGTAACTGATGCTAAAACCTTAATTTTTTGACATTTAAATTAAAATTAAAAAATCAAATTCTTTTTCAATAAAAAAATAATAGCTTTTTTTTTAAAATTGGGATTTCCTATATATTAAGATTTCAAAATCCTGAAATTTCTCCATGTAAATATTTATTATTTTAAAAATAAAGTTAATGTAACAAGTTACTTTATTTATAAGAATATATCCATCTTATTTCATTTTTTAAATCTTTAACTTTTAAAATAAATTATTTTGATAATTTACATTATTTATCCATAAGAATATATCAGTCTTAGTTCAATTTCTGAATCTCCATTTTTAAAATAAACCTATTGTGATAATTTATTTAATTTATTCCATCTTAATTTGCATTTTTAAATCTTCCTTTTTAAAATAAACCTAGTGCTATAATTTACTTTTTTTATCCATAGGAATTGAATAGGTTATTAGATTATTAGTTTTTTTTGTAGTAAAAAGTTACTCAATATTAATTATTATTAATTTGAAAGTTATTATTTATTGACCTTATGGTAAGGTTAAAAATGTTAAACTTATTGTAAAAATACTCCAGCCATTGATGCAACTTATAAATCTAAAAGTAACAACTAATACATTTAAATACTTCAAAAAAGAATATGAAAAAAAGATGATATAAAATTAGTTTATAATTAATTTTATTTTAATAAAAATATTTAAATTATTGAATTTCCTCATTAACATTAATTTAAAAAATATTATTGTATAGAAATAATTTCAAATATACATTCCAAATACCTTTTTTTAATTTAAATACATAGATCATGCGCTGCATTTAGAGATTTGTGGTTTTTATTTCTGCATTCT
The DNA here is from genome assembly GCA_032173925.1 of Heritiera fomes. Taxonomy (NCBI): domain Eukaryota; kingdom Viridiplantae; phylum Streptophyta; class Magnoliopsida; order Malvales; family Malvaceae; genus Heritiera; species Heritiera fomes. Next base: position 15,623,539 of record JAPDPM010000001.1, on the reverse strand, counting down.
ATATCAAGATTTTACAAGAAAAATTTGATTTCTTACAATTAAAAATTACTAATATATTATTTTACAATTTAGTTTGATATTTCAACAAAAAAATTAATTTTTTTGTGTAACTATAGGTATTTCTATTTGTTTTACGGTTTGAGACTAATCCTATTCAAGTTGAAAGCGGTAAACAGTAAAACCCTCCCAATAATAGTAATTTCAAGATTCGAACAATATTCAAATGTTTAGATATAAATTCACTTTCACTCTTTCCAATCACTTAGGCTGTGCTTGGTACAGCTGAAAAATGGAAGGAAAGAAAATTAGGGAGGAAAAACTGGAAAGAAAATAAAATTTTACACTGCTTGGTAGAATAGAAAGGGAGGAGGAAAGAAAAGGGAAGGGAAACATGTTTTCTGTCCTTCAAAGAAACACAGTCTTTCCAAATTGGATGGAAAATGGGAGAAAAAAATATAAGCATGTGAATAAATTAACTAAAAATACGAAATTACCCATAATAAAATTCAAAATTATCTATTTTGCTTTTTTTTTCCCAGAACCTCTAGGTCTCACTCTCACCACCTCTCCTTATCTCTCCTTCTCTGTCTTCTCCATCGTCGATATCGTCTCTCAAACCACCATTGCTGCCATTCAGATGGTCATTTGGGCTGGGTGATTAGAGCTTAAGCTTGGACTTTAGAGCTCCTTCAATTTTCAGGTCCTTTCACTTTATTCTAATTACATCAGGTATGTTTGATCCATCTTTATTTTACCATGTTCAATTTCTTTTGATTTCTTAATGATTTTTTATCCCTTCCTTTGTTTACAAGAAAGAGATTGAATAATAGCAGTCACAGCTTTAGGATGGTGTTGGCTGCCGCTGGGGATTATTATGCTACTCTTGGAGTATCGAAATTAGCTTCCAGTAAAGAAATTAAGACTGCTTATCCTAGGTTAGCTCGTTAGGTACCTCACTCAATTCAATTGCTTTTTATTCTTCTTTAATTTTAAAAGTTTCTTTATTATTTACTTTTGCATTTACTTTATGGGTTTTGTTAATGGTGCATTCTGTTGTTGAGATAATTGAGGTAAGGAAGACTCAAGAAAAGGAAGTTCAAATGGGTGTTTTGAATGATTAAACTATAACATACCATGGGTTATTTATTTTTGAGATGCTTTGTTTATAAATTTATGGGTTCACTATCAATATGATGTTCTCACTGTTGAGAGAGGCATGAATTTGGTGACAATTACATGGCAGGTTTATTTTGTGTTTAATTTGACCCCATTAGGCCTTCTTTTCTATTGTAGCTGATAGCGAGTCTAAATTTAGATATCCATTAATAAAATACCTTAGCTTTCTATGGCTGCATGAAGAAAAGTTGTTCTATTCTGCTTGAAATTTTTGCTGTTTTGCTTGGAAATATTATGAGTCCACTTATATGTAACACGTTTCCAATCATAACATTAGTGGCAGAATAGTTGTTTGATTAGAAATTAAATTATTGCATTCCTTGCTTGCATTTTAGACCATGATTTGGCTGGTGTCTTTCATCTTGTGCTTTCAACTATCTAATCCAGCCTCATTCAAGCTAGCTTTTTGCCCTATAAATAAACTCTTTCAAGAAGTAAACCATCCTTCTTTCTATATGCTTGCCTGTTTAACTTCATTATCTTTTAATTGTAAATACTCTTACTTGTAAATTTAAATAATACAATTTTATTTACTTAAGTTTGAGCACACTATAAAAATGGGTGAGAGAGACAAACAAGATAAATAGAATAAGAAAAGTATTTTAAAGAACAAATGTATTATTTTCAATGTTTTAGATCAATTTTTGATGCATGGGATAGAATATAAGTTTATAAAATTTACAAATCAATATATTAAAATACAAAGTTTAAAAATTAAAGAATCCCAAGAAAGCTTCAACTTCTTAGACTTTAATATGTTCACAGAGAAAAGTAGTTTTTCCTTAGTTAAGAAAGTGACTCTGTTATTTGAGCTGATAACTTTTCTTTCGACTGTAGAAATTAGTTATTTGAGCTGATGACTGTATTGCCACTACAGTTCATCTTGAGGGGTTAACTAGAAATATTCACCCGTGAAGCATGTATTCTGTCTAGGTCATGTAGGCTTTTTACTCGTGAAGCATGTATTCTGTCAAGGTCATTTTGTGTGCTGATTCTATAACTCTTTAGTCTCTTTACTTATCATAGGAAATTATGAATGATTGACCTTGGCAAGTTGTATTATTCATGTTTAAATTATGTTATATGATAATATGATAGTTGAACTTTAACTATGATAGTTGACCTTGGGAAGGATTTGAGTAGCTAATATGATAGTTATGTCTTAACTTTGATAATTGTAACCATGATAGTTACAATTTTCTTTATGTGAGTGGGGTCTCTAGAAATTGTCTTAACTTTCTAAATTCCACCATAGCCAGCTCTAATCACCCGTCGCTATGTGTGTGAACTGTGAACTTCCTTTATTTGGTGATTGACAGCATGTAAGGTTGTCCTTGAAAGTTCAATGCCATTAGCTGCCTGCTTGCCTGCATGCCTTTGCAACCTTTTTCCTGACCGTACTTTTGAATGTGACCCAATAATTACATAACCAAATTAGTTTGTTTACTGGTGAATGTGTCCATTTAAAAAGGGGCGTTGACCCAACAAAGGGAAATTTCTGAATTCATCACTCATTGTTGAAGTTTACTTGAATGTATTCTGTTAACTTGAAAATTGTAGCTAACCTTAATGATTTTCATTCTGCTTGTCAGTAGTGTAATAAAACATAATTATGAAACTGCAATTTTCTCTTTTCCATTTTCCTTTGCATCTGAAATATGAACTGTGAATGTATGCTCATGCAGTAAACTAGAGCTAGCAAAGACATTATGTTATTGTGGACCTGAAAGTTCAGAAAAATAAAACAGGGTACTGTGACTTACACATGAAGCTGATCAGAAAAGATTGGTTATTAAATGACATTATGACAAGAACAAAACTTGTTTTTTTTCTTTCTAAAAAAATATTTCTTTGTATTGGTTCAGCTAACAGTATTTTTTTTATATTTGTTCTCTTGAACTGTCGCTTCCTGGCTGTGTAAATTTGAATTTTGTTTTGCTGTTTTAAGAAGGTTGCAATTGTTTTTTTTTAGCTTTTGCTCTTGGGACAAAGAGGTCACCGAGGTTTTCTAGAGTGGTTGTTTGGGTGAAATACACAAAACCCCCTGTATAAATTACAAAAGGACACAAACCTCCTTTTTGTTTAAAAATATCATCTTAACCCTTTTGACTGTTAAATAAAATTAGTCAAACTGTTAGTTTAAGTAATATCAAGACACATCAGATAAAATTTGCCACATCAGCTTTTTTTAAATTAAAACCTTTATTTATTTTTAATTTAACTTAATAATTTGTTAATTATTAAAAAAACCCTAGTTTGTCAAAAACCATCTCTTTTCTCTACCAACTTCCATCTTTGATCTCTTACAATTCAATCTCTCTACTTCAAAAACAAAATTAGTAAATCCATCGCTTCTCTTGGTTGCTAGGATTGAGGGAGCAAAATTCTTAGCTCACATTCAACGATTATGTCAAAGGTATTTATATCAATGCTTTTTTTTTAAGTTAAATTATTAATTTAAAAAAAAGAATTTTGTAAAAGCTCGTTTAATTTTTCGGAATATGATCGTTTGAATGTTCTGTCTTCGTTAGTTTTTTAACCTTTTAGCAGTCTTCTTTTATGATTTTCCTTTCAGTACCTGTGAGACAACGTTTAATGGTATCAGAGCAAGGTTGGCCTGATGTCTGTCGATACTTTTAGAGAGGAAATGTGTTGAAAGATGTTAACATCCCCTGTAGTATTGTGTAGTCAAATACATAAAGAAAATAAATGATTGCAAATTGAGTAAAATAATTTGAAAGGGGTGAGAATTTATGAATTAATGATGGTAAAGAGAAATAATAGGCTCAAAATTTACCAAAAAAATTGGTGATTCTTATAATCTAAATGAAGGCCTGTTCGGTAAGGAACCGAAAGGACTCGGTGAGGGACCCACCAGTGCTTTTCGGTCCGGATCGAACTGAGACCTGAAAGTGATTATATAAAGGAGGAGAATGAAATATCATCATTAAATAGAGTTTAAGATCATTGATTGAGGGTAATTTAAAGAGAGAAAATTTTTGACCAAAAATGACTAAAATACCCCTACCTCTAAAATTTTACCAAGAGTCAGAATAGACCAACAAAAGTTGGAATTGATTGATTTGATAGAGAAATTGATGATGTAAAGCTGCATTACATGCAAAAAAATAATCCAATTATGGATTTTAGTAGACCTCTCTGTCGAAACTGAACAAGATCTGAAATGGCTGATATTAGTGTGAAAGGATAATATCAGCACATGGATAATGAGATCATTGATTTCAATGTATACTGAGGAGAAAGAAATAAATGTCGAAATGACGAAAATGCCCCTATCTTGGACGATGTGCTTAATAGTGATAAAACCAAGTTGATCTTGAATCCATTGATGGTGATGGAGTCATTTATGGCATATAGGATGTAATATGAATATAACGATCCCTATTACTGATTCCACTTACACTTAGATTATGGACGCGAATTGCAAGTGACCTAGTGAATGGGCTAGGCCTCATGACAAAACCTCGAGGGGGCCAGTGGGCTCGCCAAAGAGGACAGTACACATGTGTAAAGGCGGACGGCGAACGGGCCGGGGCCTTGTATGATGCGATCCAATAAGAGTGTAGTGGAATGTTGCAAAATGATTGGCCCGGTTATTGATTGTAAGGGCCTGAATTAAGAGTGTATTGAATTGGATGTTTGTTACGGGATCGTTGAATATTATGAAAAGTGATATGACTACAGATATGACTGAGAAAGTAAATACTACAAATGATAAAATCAAGGTGGATAATATTTCAAAATGATTTGAATATTAAATGTTTCTACCTTGAGGATTTATAGTGAAAATGATAGGACATGAGATAAAATGTCCGAAATAATAAGAGATGTGTGACTTAAGAAAGTATTGAATGTGATTCCCGATAAATTTTTCAGAGTTATATAAATTAAAGAAATCGAGCTAACATTGACTCAATTGGATATATGAAATCTAATTTCTAAGCTTATATCGAAAAATATAAAAAGAATCCGAAAAGCTTTACAACTACTTTGGAAAATGTGTTAATAATGAAATTCATTTGTATAGGTGTGTTTGATGGAAATACAGATAGTGTGATTTGAGGTTAATGAAGTATCTGTATAAGTGCAAATGAAAGAAGCACAGATGACCTTGATATGTAGATGAATTAAAGGATATAGTAAATTCCTATTATTTAATAAAGCTCTTGTGAAGAACAAGTGATCATCTACATGCAAAAGGACACGTCATTGATCTAATCAAAAATATATGAGGAGTTCATAAGACTAGCCTCGGTATAAAGCGTCATTAAATAAAAGATTGGAGATTGATGTCCATAAGATGATGATTAGAACTCGAAGTGAATTTTTACGAGTTCTTATTGAGGTTACAAGGTTAATGAATTGCCTTGTGAGGTATATAAGCCTAAGAAATGAGGCATCCGTATATGAATAAATTGAGGAGATATTAATAGAGCATAAAGTACAAATGGAAAATGAGCAGCATTTTAGTATGATCCCTTCAAACTCTCAAAGACTGTGGACTTGTGTTAAGATTGGCAAATAAGAGATTTGGCTAGACAGTGTCTCTTTATGGGATGTATGATCTCGAAATGACAGAATGACAGTGAATCTGTCTACGATAGAGATAATGATTGAGATACGAAAGTAAGGAGTCTAGCTAGATACTACTGCCAATCTATAGAAGAGTGATGGGACTAGCTGCTCTATAGATGGGATATAATTAAAGAAATTAAAGTCGATAAATGGATAAGTGTGAAGAAAAGATGGTAGGTGAAATATTAAAAGATTTTAACAGTAAAGTACCATACCACTTGAGAAAACCGACTAAATTGATGAAAGTACAAAGATGGAAATGAATTAAAGAAGTGAGAGACATGATAAGTAGGGAACATAGAGTAGTTCCCGAAATTAAGACTAAAGGTGAATCTAGGTTGGTTATCACATGATAGTGGTGAGATGTAAGTTCAAGCCAAACTCAATAGATAGAATTTAATGGTACTCAAAGGAGTAAGATGAATGATATATATTATTTTACTGCCAGTATATAAATGGAAAATGGTTATACATATAATTACCTCGAAATGATATAAATGGTGGAATTGTATAGATAAAGTGGTGATGAAAGTGATGATTAGTAAAGTCTACAAGTGAGATGCAGCCTTAATGAAATAAAAGAGAAAATGACTACTGTGGACAATAAAGAGTCCAAGAGGAATATGAGGATATGGAAGTGATCAATGACTGATGGTCTAATGGGATCACTTTTCCATTTTCAGAATCCTAGATTCTCTAGTGCCATAGTTCAAGTATGAGCATGAAATGGTGTAAATGTATATGTATAGTTCCAGTGAGCATTACATGTGATGGGAGTCTTTGAGTTGCCATATGCTTAATGAGAAATAGCAAAAGGCGTTGAGATCCCAAGTGTACTGATAGCATCGCTCCGTAATGATGTAAATATCTTAGCGTGGTATAGAAACGCTTGCAAATATATTGAGAGAGCGTGTGCACGAGATGTGAAAGCTACTGAGACAATTACATATAACTGATTGACATGTGTACATGATAGTAACAAACCATATCAACTTGGCATTAAGTGAGAAAAATGGATGATGAACAGCATAGATCAGCTGTGATATGAAAAATATTGTGTATAGACTCTTATGTTAAAAGAGTGTGAATGGACTCTTATGTGAAAAAAGTGGAAATGAATAACTCCCGAATTGATAAATGAATTTATGGGAGTATAAATATATACTAAACGATAAAAGACTTTATGTAGTGGTCTAAAAGTACTCTTGATGTTAAAAGTGTACTGGCAGTATTACTTGGAGGATGATCTAGAGGTCAGAAGTCGTAAGTATACGACATATACCACCTTTGGATTTAAGTTAAATTCGGAGGACTGAATTTCTTAAGGTGGAGAGAATGTGATAACCGTAAATTTTTCAATATTTGGAAATTATTAATATTGAAAATTAATATTAAAGAAAATAGATAACTGGAATAAATAAATATAATTTCAAGTATATGAAAATGTGTTGAAATTTCGTGAATTGAGGAAGTGATGAAAATTGGAAATATCCGAGTGAAGAAAATTAAATTGGAAATAAGAATAAGATGTGAATTTAAGAAATAATGAAAGGAGAAAATTTAATTTGGATAAATAGAAATCCAAATTAAATAAGAAAATGAGAAAGGAAATGTGAAATATATTTATATAATTATATATTATATAAATGTATTTTGATGCAAATACATATGTATTTAAATACCGTATGCTATATAGTATATATTAAATATACATGGGTATATATAAGTGTATATACTATTTTATAAATTTAAATAATACATATGTATTCAAGTATGGTATTTTATGTATATATAAATATATACATAAATGAGAAAAATGTAAATATTAATTTACATTAAAGTTTGAAAATATATATTGTAAATACAATATATATTGTATTATAACATATATATATATGTAAATATATATATATATATATATATAAAGGTTATTTAATTTTTAAGTATATAAATCTACATATATATATATATCTATATACTATATAGATATTTTGAAATATATAATATATATCTTTATATATAATATATACATATATTACAATACTATATATATAAATTAATATTATTATATGTATAATATATATAGTATAAGTATAAAATATATATTATTATATTATGATTATATATATTATATAAATATAATATATGTATATATATGTATATAATTTAATTAGAAAATAGGAATAAAACAAAAAAAGAAAGGAAGGAATCGGGAGGATCCCGACCCTTCCTAGCTAAAGGGCCGACGGTGGCGGAGCTGCCACTGCCGACGAAAAAGGAAGAGACGTCATCGCTGGTCGAAGAGGAAAGGAAGGGATTTGCCAGCGGCAGAAGAAAAAAAAACAGAAGGGAAACACGGCGAAGCCAAGAGGAAAAAGAGGAAGAGAAAACGGCGGTTCCGGCCAGTCCAGGCACCGCCACCGCCACCCGAACTTCGGCGGAGGTGAGGGGAAGAAGAAGAGAGCCACCGGTGAGGCCAACAACGATGGAGGAAGGCCGATGGAGGAGGAGAAGAAACCGAGGCAAAACCGAGTAGATCCGCTGCCGTGCCACCGATCCAGGCCGAGCTGAGACCACTGACAAGTTCGTCTCAACGTCGGCCAGCTGCTGAGCCACCGAACCGCTAGAGAACCGGCCACCGGAGGAGAACCGGCGGTGAGGGAGGTGACGGTCCGGCTGGGAAGAAAGAAAAAGGAAAAAGAAAAAGAAAAAAATAAGAAAAAGAAGAAAGAGGAAAAGAAAAAGGATTCCGGGAATTCGAAAAATTCTCGAGAATTCGAAAATTACAGGAAATCCCGAGAATTACGGGAATCGGTAAGAAATCCTGGAAAGTGTTAAATTATTTAAATAATTTATTTATTTAAATAATTATGAAAAAATTCTAAATTTTAGAATTTTAATTTCCAGAAATTTCCCTCAATAATCAAGCCGATGGAATCGGGCGAGGTGAACACGGGCGCGACCTTAAAGAGGCAGTCGCCGACCCGAGACAGGTAAGGGAGACATGTGCAACCTGTAAAGATATTTGGCACACATGTTTTAAATTATGCATTTAATTTTATAAATGCTATTGATAATGATTGGTTGGAAAATTGTGGTGATTTACCGGTTGAGATTTAAACTGTATTTCCGTGCAGGAGGCTAGCCAATCGGCAGCTGTTATACTGCCAAAAATTATTGGAAAAAATTACCAAAAATCATAATAAATGATTTTTCATCACGAGAAACGATTTTTAACACGAAAATCGAGAAATCGATTAGTTTTCAGAAAACATGAATATACTGATGTTTTATTTTAAAATATTCATGTTTTTGAAATTGGTGAAAAAGGAAATCACCTAAATTTATTCCGATAGGTGATATTTCACGTGAAACGAGGTAAAAAATGAAAAGGACCAAAGTGAATATTTTAATAATATTTCTTCAAATATTCACTTGATTTTATAAATAACTTTTATGGGTTCAATTGTGAAAATAAGTGTTTATAGAAAATTTCATAAAGGTAATTAAAGGTGAAAAATAGTGTTTTGAGACTAAAAGGTCTCCGCATGTGTTTACAGAGAAAACACGGGACGGGAGTGTTGATTTGGAAAATAAATATTTTAATTTCCCATAAATCATAAAAATAATTGATTTGAATCTCGATAACTTTAAAAATCATGTTTTCGATAGAAAGCACGAAAAAGCGTGCGTATATGTTTTACGGTGAAAAAGGACAGTTATGACCTTTTATATTTTACAGTGATTATTTTATAAACTGTTTTCACCGTATAGAAAATGTGATTTATACTGTTCTATAATGTTTAGAACATTTTCGGGAATGATGACCCCAGTATGAATATTTTATAAATTGTTATTCATAAGATGAAAATATTTTCCTTATAAATATTTGTGGATTGATTGAACTTATATTCAGTGAAATTGATTTCATAAATGGGGTTTATATCACGTGTTTACTATTTTGAGATTGTTAGGCCTCATATCATGCTCACGTGTCACGTGTTAGTGCTGATAGATACTGATCCTATTATCAGCGTCCTAGTGGATACCTAATTAGTGCACACTGAGGACCCCATAGACTATGGCCATAGATCTCATGTGTTTCCCCTATTAGGGATGATATTATAGCATGATATATTTAGGGTGTTGCCAAGTCTCCATGATATTGTACTAATGATTGTACTTTTCACTGAACTTTTCCTGGTACTAAATTATCTATAGCTATTGAGCTTTTGATATATTACGTGTTAAACTAAATATTATACGGTGTTTTACAAGTGTGGAAATGAGTAATTGTGAAAGGAACATGAATTCCTTATTTATTTACTTAAATGTTTTATCACGTGAATATTTAATGTTTTACTGGGATTTGAATATCAAAAGAAAAAGATTACTCTCTACAGTTGCTTCTAGGTTCCGCGACAAGATAGGTATTCTAAAATACCTGTCTTACTCCATCCGGATCCCTAGCCGACTGTAGTATCCTTCCTACATGTGAGCTTAGAGCCAGCTAGGAAGATTTAAAGAAAGTGAAAAATTATTTTCAGCATATAGGTAGCTGAATATCAAGTGTTGCATATAATTCTCTTACTGAGCCGTGGTTTGCTCACCCCTTAATATTAACATTTCAGATTTTCGAAGACTAAGAGATCTGACATCTGAGGATTTTGAGCTGCGCATTTGGAGATACTCTTGATTTATAATATGAGGTATGATCATTTATTTTCTGTATTTAAACTTACTTTCAGTACTACTTTCTTGAGAATTAAGATAGGGGATGTAATTGATATTACGAATTCTATATTTTATAGTTAAATGAATATGAAAAGTGAAGTATCACAGACAGCCCAACTGGATAAGTTGTATAGAAATACGTGAAAAATGTGGTCACAGGATGTGACATAACGTGATTAATTTCATAATTATTAATCTCTACATATCAATTATTATTGATGAATTCTGACAATTCATTAGATCAAAACTATATGTGATTGAGATTAAAATATTTTTCTTTTACAAATTACTGCTCTCGTTCTCTTTCAAGGGTGTTCTTTCTTTTTCTCTTTTAATTCTTCTTAATTTCCTTTCGTATACATATGAAATTTCAATTAAATATTGAATGATTCCCTTTCACGTTTCAATTCTCTTTGTGGATAAAAGATCACTATACATATATAGTTTGTTAAAGCACCTGAGAATAAATAAATTCCAAATATTAATTTTTTTAGTTAAGAGAATTGCATTTTGTTTGTAATGGGTTTTGATTTGGTATACTATGTTATTTTTTGTTAATTTGTTATTTTTTCCAGTTTTTTAAGAATCCAAATTACTTTTTTTAGTTTTTTATGTTTATATTAATTTCTAATCCAAAAGTATTCAATTTTTGCAAAAGGTTTTGATTTGGGTATGCTCTATTATGTTATAATTTTTTCTTGGTTTATTTGTAGGAGTAAACATAATGAAACACAAGTTAATATGTCATTATAGTGACCAAGTATATGTGGAAAATGATGTTGATCCTGATGAGTTTTCATTGATTAAGTTATTGGCAGTGGTTACTAAGTTTAAAAGTACTATTAATGTTTCTATCAAGACTGAAGATGGATTATTAATTCAAAGTGATGATGGTGTTAGGAAATGTTTAGTAGATATGTTAGTTTTGTGGATATTCATTTGTATATTCGCGATAAAACTGTTGAACCTCTGACTGTAGCGTATTTAAATCGCTTATATGAGGATACGGGTAGAATTGATGGAGAAGTGCATGATGGATTAAATAGAAATGGCGAAACAATAGAGCTCAATGCTAATAAATGTGGTTCAATGGATTTTATTTTTTTAGGTGAAGTTAATAGGGACTTGATTTCAAGGGGTAAGGGCCAAAAAGCATTTACTAATGTTGGTGTGAATGGCTCATCATCTATTACATGTAAAGCTCATAAGTATTATACAAGGGACAAAAAAAGTGAAATTGTCTTAGGGATTGATGAGTGTGTAGATTTGCATAGTGAAGTCTATGCATTTACTGATGATGAAGATGATGAGTGGTTACCCAATCATGAAGATGATGAAAATATTTCTGATAATGTAGAGGTTAATTCTGAGGCATATGATGGGGTTGATGGTGAGGACAATGATGAGCTTAGTGATGCAGCCTCTGATTATTCTGGTGATGGGTTTGAAACTGATGAAGATAGTGGGTTGATAGTTTAGAAGGAAACAAAAACATTTGATTTAAATTCCAATTATCGCGCCAAACCATTTAAAAAGCAACTTGATGGAAGCATTGTCTTTGAACAGTATCAAGTTTTCACTAGTGTAAAACATTTTAGAGCCATTCTTCGAGATTATGGTGCAATAGAAGGTTATAATTTTAAAAAGATCAAGAATGAGGCATATCGAGTTACTGCGAAATGTCAAGCTAAGGGTTGCCCTTGGAGGATTCATGCTTCTAAAACTCCTGATAAGAAATCTTTTATGGTAAAAACACTTAATAATAAACATAACTGTATTAAGCCTATCAAGAATCTTAATGCTAATGCCCCTTGGATTGCAGAGAAGCTTGACTCTTCACTCAAAGTTGAACCCCATATGAGTTATGAATTAATGGATGAGAGATTGAACATTGATTATGGAATTGTTCCACATAAAAAGCAACTACACAGGGCAAGAAGAAGAGCAATGGACTTGAATCAAGACAACCATGTTGCAAGTTATAGCAAACTTAGATAATACTTTGACTTAATTGCAGTTAAAGATCCTAATGCAACTTTGCATATAGAGGTAGAGGATAGAGCTAATCCAGAGGTTGACCCATATGTTTTTAAAAGATTATTTTTGTGTTATTCAGCTCAAAAGCAAGGGTTTCGAGATGGGTGTAGACCGTTCTTGGGAGTCAATGGGTGTTTTCTAAAAGGTCCTTTCAAAAGGGTTTTATTATCAGCTATTGCACTTAATGGGAACAATGGGCTATTCCCAGTTGCTATAACAATTGTAGAGGGAGAAAGTTTCGAGAGCTGGAAGTTTTTTCTTGACTTGTTGCATATTTCCAATGGAGGAGGCACATTGGAACTACCATTCACCTTCATGTCAGATAAGCATCAGGTATATTATTATCATCTAATTACTTTATTAACGTTGAAAATATATAATACAGTAACCACAAGTTTTGATGCACCAAAAATAACACAACTTATACCTCATAAATTACCTAGTTGTAGTAAATGAATTAATTTTTTTTTGTTTCTTTAACAAGGACTTATAAATGCTTTAGGAGTTTGTTTTCCAGATGCAGACCACAGATATTATTGTAGGCATTTGTATGCCAACTTCAAAAATAACTACCAGGCTTGCAGTTGAGATTTGATTTTTGGAATGTCTGTAAAGCTTCAAATGGAAAAGACTTCAAAGATGCAATGGACCAATTTAACTCTACTAATGAAGATGCTTGCAATTGGTTAAAAGCTTTACCAATATCAAAATGGTGTAAGTTTGGGTTTGATTATACCTCGAAGAGTGACCACCTAACCAATAACTTCACCGAGTCATTTAATCAGTGGTTGTCAAAAGTTAAGAGGTAAACCAATTGTTTCTCTGTTAGAATGCATTAGATTGAAATTAATGCATCGGTTTAGTAAGAGATATGCTATGGGCTGTTCATGGGAGGGTAGACTTATGCCTAAAATCATGCCATTGTTGGATAAGACAGTGTTGAAGGTAAAAGGATGTAAAGTTATACCTGCGGGTAGAGATAAATTTCAAGTAATTGAGGGTCTTAGGAAACAGGTTGTTAACTTAGAGAAATGGACTTGCACCTGTAATATGTGGCAACTAATTGGTTTGCCTTGTAACCATGCGGTTGCATGTATTGGCTTCAAAAGAGGAAAAGTTGAAGATTATTGTCATTGGTGCTACAGCAAGGCAAAATATTGAAAGCTTATGAACAATTTATTCCACCCCTTCCTGAAAAGGATTTGACCCCAAATGATAATCAATATACCATTCAACCTCCAATTATTAAGAAGAAATAGGAAGGCCCCAAAGAAATAGACGAAGAGAACCCGGGGAAGATCCTCCGAGAAAGAGAGCAAGTATAGTGATATGTAAGAAATGTAAACAGCCTAGACATAACAAAAGGACATGCAAGGATACTCAAAGCTATTCACAGGTGAAGGTTCTAATAAACATGATAGATATAATAGTTTTCTTCTAATGTAAAGATATAAACTCTTGAGTGTCTTATAAAGCATGTTGTTTTGTATGAAGGGAACTAGATATTTAAATAGAGGGAGATCTGATGATGACTATGTCACTGGACGCTTCAGTATTGGATTTTTTTCATCTACTGACATTGCATCTATAGATGGTAACCTTATTTATACTTCTAGTGCAGCTTTACTATTTTTGTTATTTAGCTAGAAATTTCACTGTAACTATATTTCATTACAGTAATTAATTCTTTGCAGGTATCAACAAAAGGAAAGGTGGAACTAGGGACAAAGATGAGGTTGATAAAAGGTCAGTATCTTGAGCACAAAGTTTTGTAATTGAAGACCTTCAAGGAACTCAACAAAGCTCCAATAGAATTTGAGTTCGAATTAATTTAGTAGTTGGAGTAGTTGTAGGGTAAAGGATTTTTGAATTTAAGATTCTAGATTACTAGTTCCAAGTTTTTTCTTATTGTCTTACTTTGCAGATTGGCAAATTGGGATATTTTTGGTTTGATTTTACATACCTGATTTAAACTCTCTTTGTGGTTAATGCTACATTTCATTTAATATTTCAAGTTAAAATCTTGTTGAGTTTGAGCAACTATAACATTACAGCATATAATCTGAGGCTCTTCTTTATTGTTTTATTATGTGCAAGTTCTTAAGCATTGTTTTTGAATCATTGTAATGTCTTTTGGCGAGAAAACAAATTTAGCAGAAATTAGAAAAGGCATAAAATGGAGAATGTCTTGACATTTTCGTATGGTTCCTCAGTTTGTTATTATCTTTTTATCTAGTTGGGGTATAGAGCGGTGGTGGCTGCAAGACCTGATGTAGACTGTAGAGTCTAAACGTACAATCCTGAATTTAACAGAATTAACAACCCATTGACAAGTAAATAAATACTAAATAAATGAAAGGATTTCTATTTTCGTTTTTCAATTTTCACATCTTTCAGCAAATCATAGACTTTGTCTTTAAAAATATTTGATCTTTTGACATGAATTAGGTCACAAAGCAATAATAGTTTTAGCCATAAATTCCTAGCAAGAAAAGGTGATCTTTGACTTAAATTTACTTTATTGTTTAATATTTATAATTTTTAAATTTCCAAAAGTTTATTTAATGGTAAATTTTACAACTATATATCTTTTAAGATCATTCTATTACACTAATTATCAATTCACTTAATCATCTTGGCTGACATGAAATATCTAGTTTCATAAATTGGAGATGACAGGATAATATACAATGTACAAATGGTTTAAAATTTCTAGTAGAGTAATTAAAAGGCTATTCTTGCATAAAAATACATTTAAAGGCACCATTCACAATAATGCCAAATGCCAAGAAAACTGAACTTGAAAGGTGTCATTCACATTAAAACTTAACAAATGTTAATACAACAACCAAAACCTCTGTCTAATATTTGAACTTATTGCACAATCAACTTCAAGGTAACATGTAATTAGAAACATAAAGAAACTTGTGACAATGAACTAGCATTTACGAATGCTCAATGTTCACCCAAATGCTTTAATAATCTTCGGTAGACTTTTACAAAATGATATGACATAGATGTATTGAACAATACTGCAATGGATCTCCAATTCACAATAGGACCTCAGAAATGAGTTGTTTTGGGAACAATGGGACTGTTCCAGAAAGCTCTCAACATTATCATTTCAGCTTCTATGCAACTTTTATTTATTCATTCCCAAGTGCTTCAGTTTTCTCTTCAACTCCTTAAGAAATAGACAATTTATTAAAGTTCAAGATGTTATCCACGAACCAAGGTGCATTAGAAATGATTCTTCAAGATCCTGAAAATAGACATATTTCAACCTTCAAGTTTCATGATCACATACAGTAATTGAGGTTCAACAAAAACAATAACACAAAGCCATTATATTGGTCTCAAATTGCTAAGAGAAAAGGATACAAAAGCATTGACTGTAAGGGTTTTTTTTTTAAAATTAAAACAAACTAAAACCAATAAAATACCAAACCAGCACCAAACTGTGTATCATAGTATCCATGAATCAACAACTAAACATAGGCTATCCTCTTTCAACTCATTTTTTGTTTTCTTTTAACTACAATCAAGCAAATTTTCAATTTTTTACAAATTCCTTCATTTTAACCATCAAGGATAATTTTCATATCAAACTCACGCAGAACTGGTTTAGTTTACTTTTCTAATCCTTCATATTGCCCAGATAATCTTCATCTTCTACTAATTGCCCAAAATCAAAGATAAATTTTCAAATTTTAATGCCATGAAATAGAACCCAAAATACAGATCTTAAATCCAACAAACAAAACAACAAAATTTAAAAACCTCATAAGAAAATTTGAAGCCCCTAAATTAAAATCTAAACCCAAAATACATAAATCCTTCAAATATCTTATTACCTTTTTAGAAATAAGAACAAAAACTGATGCAATTGTTGATTGTTGTAAAACCCATGTCCCTCTAATCTTGAAGAAGAGGTATTTTGAAGGTGAGCTTAGAAATTTTTGGTTTTGACTTTTAATCACGAACTAGAAAGAGGAAGAATAATTGTTTAGACTGCATAGGAAATCAACAAATTTGTTTTTAATCATGAACCACCCAAAGCTAGAGGTATGAAAAAAAAGATTGAATTGTGAGAGATCCAATATGAAAGTTGAAAGAAAAAAGAGATGTCGATAGAGTAGGGTTTTTTTTATTTTAATGATTAACAGATTATTTTTTTATTGGAACATATTATTAAGTTAAATTGAAAATAAATAAAGGTTTTAATTTAAAAAAAAGCTGACGTGGCAAATTTCATATGATGTGTCATTGATACTATTTAACTAACAGTTTGACTAATTTTATTTAACAGTCAAAGGGGGTAAAATGATATTTTTAAACAAGAGGGAGGTTTGTGTCCTTTTGTAATTTATACAGGGAATTTTGTGTATTTCACTCGTGGCTGTTTCCTATATTTTTGTTTTCTAACGGTGTTGTGGACTTCTTAGGAATTGGAGAATTTTAAGTCATGTTACTGATCATGGTCAAAGCATGGCTTAGTTTATTGCAAAATGAAAGTTTCAAGTGATATTGGTCAAGGATTTGCAGCAGAAATTTAGAATTCTAATCTTTGTAAATCATAAAAATAATAATCAAGTCATTAACATATGCTAAAACACATGCATTTTCTGGATGACATTGTTTGTAGCCATGAATTTAGGTTTATCTAAGCTTTAGCTATCATCACATACATTAATTTCCATTGTCTATTTGGATTTGCTTCGATTTGCCTTAAAGACAAAGTTTTGAACCTGCAGAAAGCTACTATGCTAGTATGTAATTTAATTTCCTTGTGGTCCATTATTAATCATTAGCATCAACTTCTTGAAAGATCACCTTGACTTTGTTAATTTGCCTTTTTGCTTTTGGGGTACTCTTTTTGACATACTTTTCTCTTTTTTCTGCAAGTAATATTAAACTTCCATTCCATAACCTTCAATTTGCCGGTAGTTTTGAAAGCTAATTCTTTTTATATTCTCTCACTCTTTCTATTTTCACACTAGTAATAGATTTTTATACAAAAGCTTGTATAGACTCCAAAATAAAATAGTAATAGTTTATTGTAGCTGTTGTAGTAATGCGATAAAAATAAACTCCAAAATATTTCATTTGCATTAAAACATTCAAGTGTGGCAACTTGTTCATTAAGATTTATTGTCAATTTGTTTCTATTTAACTTTAGCTTTTATTGTTTTATATAACATAAATTTTGTTAATACGCAGTATCCACAATGGCTAAGAAGTCTAAAAATAGTGAGAGCACCAGTGAGGTTAATCTTTACAACTTATTTCTGTTCATCTTATTTTTTTCATGCGTGCATATTTCTTTTTTGTTGTATTTGATTAATTTTCTATTAATTATATTGCCTTGCATAGACGGATAGAGAAACTAATTGTGATAGAAGTTCAAGAATGAATACAAATGATGTGTTTGAATCCAATGGGTATAATAGTTTTTTGAAGTCTAGAGAAGAAATATATCCTCCAAGATTGAGTAATATGGAATTGGTTGATAAAGAAAATGAAGAAGACAATTTTGAGGAACATCTCGTAAGATATGATTTGCAAGAATTAAATGCTTGGGAGCAAAGACAACGTATGGGAATTGTTAATCTTCTTTGTCACGTCAGTCATGTAGTGTGCTTGATGAAGATGCACTATCATTCAAGAAATGTCAATACTATAGTTATCAATGATAGTGGGGATAGAGAACAAGTTTGTCATGAATTAATGCAAGAATTGATTTATGTACAACATTGTAGGAATGTTATACATATGGGACCAAATGCTTTTTTTAGATTTTGTCGCTTACTTCGAGGATCTAGGCGTCTCAAAGATACCAAAAATTCTTCTGTTGAGGAACAAGTTGCGAAGTTTCTCTATATAGTAGGACGTAATGAACGAACTCGTTCAGTTGGTTTATGGTTTTGTCGATCCCGTGAGACCATGAGTCGTCAATTTCATGATGTGTTAAGAGCAATCATTAGCTTAGAAAATAGTTTTTTGGTACAACCAAATGGTTCTGAGGTCCCACCACAAATACTCAATAGCAATAGATTTTACCCATATTTCAAGGTAAATTATGTTATAATTTTTATAAGTTCTAAATAATAATATAGTCACTATAGGTAGAGTTTACTTAAAAGGTTGAATTTCAGGATTGTGTTGGTGTGATTGATGGTACACATATCCGTGTTAAAATTCCTAGAAAAGATGCTCCAAGATATCGAGGAAGAAAAGAATATCCAACACAAAATATATTGGCTGCATGTGGGTTTGACATGAAGTTTACATATGTGTTAGTTGGTTGGGAGGGAACAACATCTAATTCAAGAATCATAAAAGATGCTTTAACTAGGGAAGACAAGCTTATCATTCCTAAAGGTAATATTCACTTGTAAATAAATTATCTAAATTTATCTTATAGAATTAATACTAACTTAGTTTTTTTTTAAGGAAAATATTATCTAGTAGATGCTTGTTTTTATGCTAAGAAGTGGACTTATTGCACCATTTAAAGGTACACGGTATCATTTGAAGGAGTACTCTGGATGCAGACTTGAAAATATTGAAGAACTATTTAAACATCGACACTCCTCATTGAGAAATGTGATTGAAAGAGCTTTTGGAGTGTTAAAGAAATGTTTTGCAATTATTTTTGGAATGACCGAGCCATTCTATCCAGTTGATGCAATGACAAATGTAATAACGTATTAAGTTTTAGAGAAAACCTAATAGCTAGGCACAAAACTAAGGAGTCGCCACCAACCATTCTAACCTAGCTGTGATTGGTCACCTATTCAGACTAAGGACAAAGCTTGGTCTACGTTAAGAATTCTAAGTTCGGGAGTACGGTTACGCGTGAAAAAGGATTAACACCCTCACAACGCCCATCCTAAAATGGTACCGAATAAATCTAAGGTTATCCTAATTTTGCCTTTTTACTTTAATTTCGATATAATTAAATATTGAAAAATCTTTTAAGCCTCCTCCATCAAGCTGGTTGGACAACCTAAAAGCTTTTCTTACCTCAAAAGTATTCAAGTAGGACCAATCTCCTTTCTTGAAGAGGCTCCGTCGTCGGATGATTTAAATACATTATGTAAACCCTATCTTGACTCCTACTCGTACTTGTTTTTTAATCTTATTTTATTCTATTATTATTTTTTATATAAATTATTATTTTACATATTTTATATATTTAAAAAAACATGAATTATTTTGTATTGAAAATTTTCTTAAAGGTCTTCCATCAAGCTGGTAAGACCTTAAAAAAATTTTCTCACCTTAGGAATTTTTAAAGAAATTACTCAAGCGCAATTCCCTTTAAATTCCATTCTCAGAATAATTCACATCTATTAAAATATTTAATTCAATTTAACCTAATTTCTATTTATTTTAAATTCTTTTCTAATGTTAATTCTAGTTAATTAATTTGATTTTTATTATTTATTATTTATTATGATGAACTTAATTTTTATTTACTATTTTTTTATCCAATTTAATTTTTATTATTATTTTATTTTTTATTATTATTTCTTTTTATAATTGATTTATTAAATATTGGAAACATCTCCTTAGATCTTCCATCGAGTTGGTAAGACCTAAAAGAAACGTCCTCACCTCAAGACATCTAAAAGTACTACTCAATCGTAGTCCCTTTAGAATTCCGTCGTCGGAATATTTGTAGTTATATTATTTTATTCTATTTTATTTCTAAATATATTAATTTCTATGACTCTTAATTCCTAATTTGACTATTAATTCTTTTAATTGTGATTAATTTTAATTAATTCTTATTTTAATTTTTAATAAATTTGAGTTTTAAATATTGGAAATAACTTTTTAAATCTTCCATCAAGTTGGTAAAACTTAAAAAGAACCTCCTCACCTCAAGATCTCCGAGAATATTACTCGATCGCAATCCCCTCGGAGTTCCATCGTCGAAATAAATCATGTCTACCTTTAATATCTTTCATTTACTAAATCTTATCATTATTTATTATTTTATTTTTAACTTTGTATTTTTATTTAAATTTATTTATTTTTATCTTTATAATCTAAATAATTTTTTTCTATAATTTCTGAAAGAGTCGTATTAAACTTCTAAAATCTTATTCTATATACAAAATTCATCTCCTAATCACTCATTCAAACCAAGTCAGCATATCATAACACTATCATGCAAACAAATCACATCATTAAGTTAAAACGAATTATTATTAAATCATCATTATCTTGCCAAGTCATTAAATCACATGCAAATTATTTAATTAATTGAATTTATTAACATGCAATAATATTTTAATAAGCAAATTAATTATCAAGTTATTAAATTAATTAACTAGTCATGCAAATTATTAAATTGACGTGGAAAGTTAATTGATTAACAAACAAACAAAACCAAAATAGAAACAAACCTGGAAATCGGTCCAATCCATCTCTTCTTTAATTGGTCGAATGAAGTTGGCTGTGTTGGCAAGAAGAGGACGCAATGAAGTGCACCAAATTATGAAGCAACCAGGAGGATGAACGGCGCAGGGCAGCGATTCAGCAAGTGGTAGCAGTGGCGTGGAAACTGGCAAGGATGTAGCAGCAGTCCGGACTTAGTGATGATGCCGGGCAAGGCAGCGGTAGCTTCAACGATACAGAAGCTTGTGATGAGGTGGTGACAAGGCGTGGCGTAATGGAGCCAGCCTTGATGATTGCAGAGGTCGAATAGGAACGGTGCAGGCTTGACGGTGAAGATGATGAAGATGGTGCCACGATGAAGACTCAAGACGCGAATTTTATTGGTGAAGCAGGACACGGTTTGGCAAGTAAGATGTAAGGTGCAGTAAAGCTCTCTGTTTGGTTAATGATGGTGGCCACGAAACAGGAGACCATGAGGACAACCACTAGCTTTTTTCTCCAAGCCTTCTTCTTGCCACCAGTCACGTCTCTTGTGCATGGAATCCCTAGAAATACCCATGTTGGCTGAGCGGCGCCAAAGACAGCTTCAATTGCTTTCCTTTCGTTTCACGTTCACAAGCACAGCTAGTTTCTTTCTTTGTTTTCTTGTTTCACGTTCTTTCTCTTGGATCTCTGTCATTCACGTGGTTTTCATGTTGCTAGACCAGCAACTCACACTGGATGGGAGTAGGACTTGGTAAGAAACGCGTGCCATCACATCCAAAGCCGATTGTCAATTCAAATCGGGAATGTTTTGGATTGCTTTTGCCATCGTCACTCTTGCGGTTTGCACTGGTTCAACAGCAAACGGTTCTACTGCTCTCACTCTTTCAATGGTCGGTCTTCCTTCGATGGTAACAAGGAATAAGCCTCAGTACAGCAGGGAACGATAGTGGTTTTGTAACAAGCAGAAGCGGTTGCAGCGAATATGGATCAAGATGGATGCCAAAGCCGGGCTCTGTTTGATAGCTTAGAGATGAAGGATAAAGGTAGCGGCTGTGGAAGTAGAAAATCCCGATGGCCACCTTCTAGCTAAGAGTAGTAGAAAAATTTCCTAGGTTTTCTTTTTCCTTCCACTTTAACCCTAGTTCTATCTTCCTTTAATATATGTGTTTGTCCTTTTTTTATTTAATTTTCCTTCCTTTTCTTGATACGGGTATTAAACCAACTTTATTTCCTTTCCATCCATGCACCAATTTAAGTATCTTGATTGATTCTCACTTGATTCACTTATTGATTTTGATTTTCTTTTTAAAATTTTCAAATTTTTGACTTTGCCTTTATTTTAAGATTCTGATTTTTTTTTTCAAGTTTCCTTTCTTTGATCACTTTATTTTTTGTTATTATTTTTTTCTATTTTTTATTTTCTTTTCATTTTTATTTTTTTAATAATAAACAAGATAGTAATACAAAAATTAGGTTCATCTTCTAATTATCAAACCCAATAGACCCAATAACATTAAAAGACCCCGGACAAAATGGGGTGTCTACAACAAACATAATTTTGACATGTTGTATTTTGCATAATTACTTAATGGGTGTTGATCCTGATTACGAGTTAATTGAAAGAGTTGATAAAGAGTTGATGATAGAAACTTAGCAAACTCATGATAGTAATGCTAATAACATTGGTTTGTGATGAAGATGCTAGGCTAGGAGTTGCTATACTTAACAATATAGCTGTTACAATGTGGTAAGATTATATTTCACAAAGATGATAGCTTTTTAATTTTTTTTAGTTTGTTTTCTGTTAAAATACTTATGTTGGTATGGAACTCTTTGTAATTAGTTATGAGTTATAATGTTACATTTTTTTATTATAAATTTACGTTATAGTTTTATTTCACTTGTTATAATATATATTTTTTTAATTTTTATTGGAGTTAAAAAAGATTATATGAATATGATGTTTTTTTATATTTTAGTATCTTATTTGTAAATCTAAAGGAATTAAGATAATTTATTCGTTCAAAAAAAATTGACAAATTTTTGATTAAAAATCTCTTTGAAAATAAAAACTAAATAAATACCAAAAAATTGAAAAAAAAGGATTAAACTTGATAAATATTTGTATAAGGGGTAGGATGGTAAAATTATTCTATTTTTAATTTTCTTTCCTCTCACTTTTTCACTCTACCAAGCAATAGAAGAAAAGAAATTTGTTTTCCATCCATTTTTCCATCATTCTTACCAAGCATACTTAAGCAAAAATATTAATGCTTTCCATCTCTCCATTTTTCTCTCTCTTTAATTTTCTATCCTTCCATTTTTCTTTCTATCATACCAAGCATAGCCTTATTGTAACAAAAAAATTAATTTGACATTATAATAAATTATTTCATTCCCATTGTTTAAGTTAAATTCTTTTCCTTTTTTCTAATAGCTTTTCTTTTCCTTTAGAAATCCTTTTTTTCCTTTTTCTTTTTCTATCCAAAATTTTCAGCCAGACATATCCAATTTCAAGCCCACACCTGTACGTTTTGGGCCTTGGACTTAACAGCGACGGCTGATCTCTACACATAAAATTTAAAATGCCAAAATAGAAATCAATAAAAATGTCAGAAAATGAAATCAGCCACGTGGATATTACCATTGCTTAGTTTGTGTCTGTGACAAAACAAGCAGATAAACTAGCTTGCGGCAAAGCACGAAGAGACCAGATAGCTTCCAAGACAGAGCCAAACTTAAGAAAAAAAAAGAGAAATAGCCATGAAATTATTTGATGCTCATTGCCACCTTCAAGATCCCAGAATTCTAAACAAAGCAACCAAACTCATTTCCACTGCTTTGGATTCTGGGGTCCTTAATTTTGCTGTTAATGGTGTCTCTGAGGTTGGTCTTCGCTTTTGAATCAATTTTTCTTTTAAAAAAATTTGCTTTCCTCAATTAAATTTTTTGTTTTATTTGATTTTTTTTCTTTCTGACAAAATTAAACTTGGGCTTTTCTTGAAATCTGAAGAAAGATTGGCATTTGGTCAAAGAAATGGGGGATAAGTATCCATCTGTTATTCCTTGCTTTGGGGTTCATCCTTGGTAACGTCAAGTGAACAGTTAGCTATAGCTTTTAAGAAAAATTCAATTCTTTTCCTTTTTAAATTTTGTTTACTTTTTTTTTTTGCAGGTATGTTGCTGAGAGAAGTCCTAGTTGGTTCAGTACTCTCAAGGAATTCTTCGAGACCACACCTTCTGCTGCTATTGGAGAGGTAAACTTGTTTCTTTTTGACTAATTCTATTTAATTTCATAAAATCTAAATAAGGGTATTTAGTAATTTGCTATTTTAGTTTGTGTAATTACTAGTTCTGATGTCTGGTTTAACTTTTCCCAAGTTCTAGCTAAAAAAAAATAGAACATAATGTTTCAGTTTCTTTTTGGTATTTAAAAGCTGAAGGTTTCAGGTAAATGAAAAAGTGACATGCTGAGATTCTTATACTATCGTGCTTGAATTGCTGCATTTTTAAGGGTACCTCTAACAACAACGTGCTTTGGGCCTTCTCAGATTGGTTTGGACAAAGGTTCAAAAGGAAGGGAGATTGATTTTAATGATCAGGTTCTCACTTTTTCTTGCTACTTGATTGTCATTTATTTTGTATTTCATTTTTCCATAAAAACAGCTACTCGTTGAGGAGGACTTTACTTGGTGTGAGTGCATGTATATTGGCTGCAAAAGAGCTGCTTCTTGTGTTGATAAAGCCTAAATCATATTTACATATTGCTACCTGTACTTTGCTTTTATTTTCAAGTGGAATTTTCTTTTAGCACATGAATAAATGAAGTTTAGTTAAGCAAAACAACAATGGGAGTACTTAAGTGCTAATTGGATGCTACACATGCTTACTCCAACAATATTTTGTTGTATCGAAGCTTTAAGTTTTTTTTGTTGTGCAATTTCTGTTATGGAAATATGTCCATGCGTTAATGTTGCATACTTCTGTCTCAAAAATTGCAACTCAAAGTGTGTAGATTTCTTTTAACAGTAGTTCTTGAAACACCATTGAATTGTTTGGCTGTTCCAAATAATATTGGTATTGGTTCACCTATTGAATTAGAAGAGGTTAAGAGAGTTTTTTTTTTCCTATTCCATTTCCTATCTCTACCCTGTCCCTCTTCTTCTGTAAACCGTTTCTTTATGATTTTATTAGTTACTTTGCATGCCTAAGAAACTTAATATACAATAAATTTTGTTGATTTTTCTTGAACATATTTATTTTCATGATCATGCAAATACTATTCAGGCCATCTTCAATTTCTTGGGGCTTCTTAGCAGGCTTGTGAAAACATTTTTTATTTTAAATTGATTAAATATTGTTTCACTCTTAATGATTCTTCCTAGGCATTTTCTAAATTATTTATGAATTTTTTAAGTTCTATCTTCCAGATTGAAGTATTTCGGCAACAGCTAGAGCTCGCAAAAGAGTTAAAAAAACCAGCATCTGTCCATTGTGTTCGTGCATTTGGCGATCTTCTTCAGATAGTAAAGTACAACATTCTTTACTTTTTGTTTTTTAAGGAAAGATTTTTTCTTAAACAAATTATTTGAGAACATTTGGAATTTTTTTCTGTGTAATTTCTCTTAGATCCAGTACTTAGTAGCTAACTAGCAAATACTGTTAGGAAGTCAAGCAAGTTTTAAGAAACAATTCCCTAAGTTTTCCACCGCACTGTCCTCGATAGAAGTATGCATTCTGAGCTTGAATTTTTTCTTATCATGATGCATCATAGCTACTTGCTTACTGATGTACTTAACATGCTCTAGCTAGTGCATGTGTTTTCTTACCACTATATTTATTTCCTCAGGGACATTGGGCCTTTCCCAGATGGCATCATTCTTCATTCTTACCTAGGCTCTGCAGAGATGGTTCCTGAATTTGCCAAATCTGGTGCTTACTTTTCGTTATCAGGATACATCATGCCCATGAAAGCACAGAAGGCCAAGAAAATGCTGAAGGCGGTTAGTTCATAAGGTTGATTGTTCCATGGATGTGAGTGAAGTGACAAAGTATACAGTCTTCTTAATTCTAAAATTTCTGCAGATACCTTCTGGGAGGATATTATTAGAGTCTGATGCACCTGACGCACTGCCAAATTCAGAGTTAGGCTTTCTATTTTTGGTTGATGAAGATCCTTCTCTTCCACAAGAATTTTTTGCCCAAGGGAGAAGTTCTGCTTCAAATGTTAGCATTCCTTCTGATAATCAGTCTTTTGCTTCAAGTGATGCTTCAACATTACCAAAAGATATGCTTAATCATCCGGCAAACATTCATAATGTATGCTTTCTACTTCAATTTAACAATATCTTTCTCATATACTTGCACCCTGCTTACATCTTTTTCCCATCTCTTGCTTTCAACACATTTTCTTATTGAAACTATATATACATATAGGAAATAGATAAAACAAATTAATATGGGATGATTCCCATCACCTTCGGTAATTATTATGTTAGATTTATAGCCTTATAGGTTATTGCTTTGTTTTCTCTAGAATACACAAGTTGTCAATAGACAAAGATAGTAAATATAGCACCAAACAGGTTAATATTAAATTTTTTGGTGGTAGAGTTCAAACAATTGTAAAGAGAAACTAGATATTTGAAGATTTGGAAAATCGTCACTAATCCAATTAGACATAAATATAATGCTCATAGCTGAATTAGTACCATAATCTGGATTAAAGGATTCAGAGGAGATTTAAGAATATAATTTGGTTGAATTCTAATTTCCAACGGCACTAATATACTGTGTGGGGTTAGTTTGGAAGTGGAACTTCAGTGAATTAAGTGACTCACCTAGGGATTTTGTTATTGCATCTGAGATCAGTAGTTAAATTTGCTTGAGATGTCATTGTTAAGTTTTGATGTATGCTTTATGCGTTTACCCTATTTGCATTGTATGCATTTTATAGCAATTATGTTTAGATAAGCACTTGAAAGCATCATGTCACGTTGTTTATAACATTCGGAAAATCTTTACTACTCCAGGTGCTCCATTATGTGTCAACTCTGCTGGAAATTAGCAAAGAAGAACTTGCCGACTTAAGCTACCGAAATGCCGTTAAGTTGTTTTCTTATCAAGGTTCAAAAGTTCCCTTAGAGTGATAGTTGAATGTCGTTTGCCTTTTTCAGCATTCGGAACATGCTTACCTACCATTTTGTGTACCTTACAAATGTGAAAAATCTGTAAGAATTGCTGAAATGTTTATAGAGTATCTTTAAATAGCAATGGAAAGAGTTGATTTTTTTTTTTCATTTCAATTGCCTTACAATTCTAACCTAAACTAATTCTTCATAAAAGAAGTATTGTCTTCTTTCTCTTCAGTTTATCCTTGGAGGCATGTTTTATGCATAAATATGAACCCTCTTCTTCAATTGCAAATGAAATGATTTTACGAGTTTTGTTTTTTCTTTGTAGGTTTATATTGAATTTGGATGAATTTGAAAGCATTCCAGAATGATAATCTTGTACTGAAACATTTTTTTTTTTAAATTCAAGTGGCTATCTTGCTCGTTGCAGATGCTTAAAGGTAACGTATCTGCATGTGCAGTTGGTTGACCCCTGTTTTTCATGTACAAAGTTTTATACAATGCTTACTCAATATTAAAACATATTCAATGTATAAATTCTTAATATTAATATGCGACTAAGCCCCAAGAACACAAATTTATATCTTTTATTATAGTTCTTTTTATTACAATTCTATATTAATTAAATCTTTACTATTTTATTCACAAAAGAAAATTTTCAACAATGAATTTTGTGAAGTTTCATGAAAAAATCACAAAAGCTGATGGCTGATGGCTGATGGCTGATGGCTGAGATTACATTATTTTATATAGTAATTGAAATGTTAATATTTGATTTGACACAAAATTTCAAACAATATTCTCGGCTTAAAAATTTACAAATTTATAGGCTAAAATAGAGAATAAGTCAATGTATTTAATTAAATCTATTATATGACCATAATTTATCCTTTTATCATATTCTATTAAACAATTATCAATTAAATTCTTATTTGAATTAAAATTTTAACACCATTAATATTGTTAATCAGTTGGGATAAAATTTTTATGCATGAATGATATGAAATAAATATATTACAATGTGATATCTTTTAGGAATGCTTTTTTTTTTTAAAATTATTAAAGTCTACGAAATCTCACAAGATTATTATATTTGTTTCTTTTTATGTTCCGTAACAATTCTATTTCAATTGGTAAAAATTCCATTCATATAACGGTTTAAACAATTGACCTATGATATATCATATGTTTAAATAAATACAAATTTTAATGATAACGGTGAAAAACTAGAAAACTTGAAAAATTAGTATGAGTCGAATATAATCATGTTATATGATAATTTAATTTAATCAGTGTAAAGAAGAGAATACAATCCAAGAAAAATTGATGTTATTCTAATTGAATCGTGCATATTGTTTGCTAGTATTTAAGGAATATTTTGATTTATTGTATACTAATACAAGAAATTAATAATTTAATTTAAAATATTTCAATAAGGAAATAAAAAATAATAATGAAAAATACAACGAATTGTTATCTTTTGACTTCTTGCATTTGGATGATCTTAAACTTGTTATATTAAGAAAACATAATTTATTTAAAACATTTCAAGCTTTATAACTAAAAAATTAAATATGAATAATTTGTTTATGTAAACTCATTATCAAGACAGCTGGAACATTATTGAACCACTGAAAATTCTATAGATTTGTTTTCCTCATGCAATTGTTTCATTGGTCCCACAATCTTTTGACTTTTTGTAACAAATCAAAAATGAACTACTGTACCAAAAAGAATAAAAAATGAACTACTCATCATCAACATCAAACATTTCTATGTTTGTCCTGCTGTTTTCTCAATGATTTCAAGTGAAAAAAACTTGAAATCCATGGCCATAAAGTTGTTCGATGCACATTGTCACCTTCAAGATGAAAGAATCATAGACAAGGCTTCCCAACTCATTGCTACTTTTTTTTTTTTATGTAAATCACATGTATTTTCATCCGTTTTAACAGTCTGAAATTAATCTTATTCGGAGTTTCATCACAGTTAAAGCTCCTCACCCCTCTTCAAAGGTGTGTTTAGTGAGAATCGTACTTGAGAGCTCTTCCCACAAACTCAACATACGTTACTAACTGAGCCATAACTCATGGGTCTAGAGTTCTTTACATTGCTGTTAATGGAATTATAGAGGTATGTTACAGCAACAACAAGTTTACATCATCGCCATCATAGTAGGTTACATGTACCCAACCGTTAGACTTTGGTCATCAAACTTGAAAGTTTCTGAGTTTTGATCAAGTTCATCCTTGGTAAAATTTTCCATTGGTAGGAAGATTGGCCTTTGGTGAATGAAATGGGGGATAATTATTACTCTGTGATTTCAAACTTTCGTCTACATCCTTGGCATGTAAAGTGAATAAACTAGTGTGTGTAGTATAATTGTTCTCTTGGTTTTTTTTCTTTTTAGTTTTATTTTTGGGGTGGGTTTAATTGTTCTCACTTTTCATCATTTCATTTGTCATTCATGTTATTAATCCCTAAAAAAGCAAAGCATGCTCAAGATATCATGTTACTTATGTAATGCATGTGATGTGCTTCATAACGATACAAAATTAAAAGTAAATTGATTGGATTCTTTTTTTTTCAACTAGAGCTAAATGCGAAGACATCAACAACTTGTGAATCCTACACTATCTCTTTTGCGAGTGCACTAATAATTTCAATTATTACATTGACAAATCAAGTTTTTGAGATGATTTTCGTCCTTTCTTATTTATGGATTTGTTTCTTAGATGTTTTGGAAGATAATGTAAACTAATTTTCACTTTGAATCAATGATTGGTTAAAGAAACAACTTCATTTTTAAAAACAACTCAAGTTTTTACTCTACATTGTTAATACATCAAGCCACTAAATAACTTTTACAGTCATTCCCTTTCTTAACAAGCTCAACCTTTATCTTATCCCAAGAAATCAAAAGCTCATTCATTTAAGATTTTTGAGCGTGTAGGTAAGTTAAAGATAGGGAAAAAGAAGTTGACAGCTAGAGATGAAATGAAAAAGCTTACACTGTGAAAAGGATAAGGAGAATCTCATTGTAAGTTTCTTTGCTTAATAATAACCTCATTAATAGTGTGAATTTTTCGAGTTTTGATGTTGATGTCTTCTGCTTTGCTTCAAATTTAAAAAAAAAGGGCAAGTGTTTGCCAATTACCCGTTTTATAATGTTGATCATGTTATTTCCATTTTTTACCTCTTGATTTTTTATGTTAGTATCTTCTTTGCTTACATTGTTCAAAATGGTGATGACTCTTCTTTGTTCAACCATTTTATCATGCTACTAATCCTATTGTTTTTCTTAATTTCCTTTCGCTTTTCTATGTTATATCTTCTTTGCTTCCTTTATTGAAAATGCTGTTAACTTTTCCTTTTTTTTTTGGTGCATAAAATGCTGTTAACTCTTTATTTCTTTATCAAAGCAACAGAAATTTTCTCTTGCTTAATCATATTTGAAAGAAGATATGCAGTATATTCGTGATTCCTTTGTGAAATTTATAATATCTGAAATTCAAACAAATATATGCAAATATTATATTAACCATGAATTCTTCTATTAGACAAAAAAATCCTCATCATTCTTTTCATGGTTTTACGTAGGTTTGCAGGAAAATAATGAATGAGACTTTGTGAAAGTATTGGATAGACATGGAGAAAAGCCTAAAAATAGACATATATATATCAAACAATTCTTCATGTCTGTCTAATATGTTGGATTATGCCCTTAGAACCATTCATTAGATGATTGACTTTGGCATTTTTTATGTATCATGACATTTTATTTATCATAGTTCATTATTATATTTGTCTTATAACTGCGTAATATAATCTTATATGATAATGTCCTTAGAATAGTAATAACACACTATTCTTAAAATATCCCTAGTCAAGTATTATTGTGAATAAGGATAACAATGATACGATAAGACTAGTATGTGGTTGACTGATGACCATTGTCATGGATATAAGATATCAAGTCATCACATAGGTACATGTTAGAGAACTATGTACTGGATCGACCCTCCATGAGAACGCTACATGGATTGTTATATGAGTGTCATAAGCGATTCTCATAGTGATGATGGTGTATGTGATCCTTTGACTTGAGATCATCAGAGATCCCAACATAGAGAATTGCATACTTTAATGCTGCTAGATGTCATTCGTAACAGGATGGATTATAAAGGTAGTAATTGGGTATGCCTTGATCTATGTAGAGGGATGTTGAGTGATCAAGATAGGATTTATCCCTCTTATATAACAAGAGTGATGTCTTGGGCCCTTTGATAGAGTGAGACTAAGAAATGCATGGCCGTGCTCGAATAAGTCAATATGAGATATTGATTTTATTTGTTTAATTAGTCTACTCAGGAATCAAGAAACGCTGATTAGACTATATAAGTGTGACACATTCCATGACTTGTGTCTAATCGAGACATCAAAGGATAAAGGGATTAGACTACACGGTAACATCTATCACGAGTAAGGTTATGTCGAGTCATTGACATTCTCGTTACATGGGTAGCAATGATGTGTTGCTAGATACCGCTCATTGCCTGTGACAATTTTGTCATTGCCATTGTTTTGAGAACCTATTGGGTCGCACACTTAGAACGGATCAATGAGGAGCTTAATTAATCCTATTCTGAATTGGATTAAGGATATATCTAATCCT
Organism: Heritiera fomes; assembly: GCA_032173925.1. Taxonomy (NCBI): domain Eukaryota; kingdom Viridiplantae; phylum Streptophyta; class Magnoliopsida; order Malvales; family Malvaceae; genus Heritiera; species Heritiera fomes. The sequence goes on along the minus strand of JAPDPM010000001.1, from coordinate 15,591,793 downwards.
ATTGTAAGTAGGATTAGAGTTCTGTTTGGCAGTAAATTTTAGGGTAAAATTTACTGCCTATAAAAAGGAAGTTTTTCTAAAATAGAGCCGCACCTTTTAAAACAGAAAAAAAAAACATTCCTTTTAATCGAAGCTAGCAGTTCGGTTATAAGGAATCAAAACACTCTTCAAGGCTTCTGATCGTGAGACGTTCAAGAGTCGTGAGATCCGTTCGTGTGGATACCATAGAGGCAGGAGCGAAAAGTTGCTGCTTGTGACTCGACCAACGACAGAAAATTCAGAGAAAACGTTAGGTAAAATCTCGAAACCCTAATCAGGCAACCCTCCGAATCGATCTTGGTGGAGGCCGAATGATTTAAATTCCGCTGCGTGTTGTTTCGGTTTCCTTCATAATATTCGTCATAAACTATGATACATCTCTTCTTGGAATCTTTACATGCAATAGGGAATTTTCCCTTTTGCATGGAAATTTAAATGTGGCAAATCTATTCATTTTAATGCAAATTTGTTATTAGCTTTTGAATCAATAATTGATCAAAGAAACAACTTTGTTCTTAAAAACAACTCATGTTTTAATGACTTACACAGCCAAATCTGCATTGTGAATATGTAAAGCTACTAAATAAATGTTATAATGATTCCCTTTTCTTAAAAAGCTCAAACTTCATCTTATCTTAGAGCAAGGAAAAAAAAGAATCAAATACATGGTCAAAAGAACAAGTATAGTCTCATTATATATTCCTTTGCTTAATAATAGTCTCCTTAATCATGTGAATTCTTTGAGTTTCAATGCTGATGCCTTTTGCTTTGCTTCGAATAAAATAGAGTTAAGTGTTTGCCAATTACTTATTTTATAATCTTAATCATGTTATTTCCATTATTTAGCCCTTGATTTTCTATCTTAGTATCTTCTTTGCTTGCTTGTGGATTGTCTTTTTGAATTATTTTAAATTCAATTATCTACTTTAACTTCTTATATCAATATGAAATTGTTCCCAATCCTACTATTTTTCAGAGAATGCATTTAGATTCATTCTTATTAATTTGCACGTCTGATTTTTTTTACCAGCCAATGCACGGGGGTGAGAAAGCAAGTTCAGCTCTCATTTTGACCTTTGGTTTCATCAAAGGAGCTTCGGTTAACAATCTTTGGGGTTTGCCTTTGATAATTTGTTTTTTTTTCAAGGTTTTTTGCAGATAATTCTGTAAGTTATGATGCTTTGGAGAAGGGACCAGTTTTTGCTTATGGATTAAGCCTTATCTCCTCTTGATAATTTATCATATATGTAATATTTCTTGCTGTATTGCTTCTAGATGGTTGCTGAAAACTCTTTTTTCAGCTTTGCTTGCTACATCTCGTGTAGATTGTCTAAAAGGAACATGCATAGAACTCTCTCTTTTTTTTTTCAATGCACTCACTACAAAAAATTGTAGTTTCAAGGGCAGTATATTTTCGGTAGTTTGAAAAACCGCCAGTATATCTAATATTTATTTGTCTTTTATAGATTAAAATGAAACCACCGGTAATAACTAATGTTTCAAGAGCATTTTGTCCTCAAAAAAAAAAAAAAAAACTCTTTTTTCGTTCTTTTGTTTTCTCTTCTTCTGTTTTGTAGACTCAGCCTTCACTTCATCATCTCTTTGCTCTCTCTTTTTACCAAAAACTGGAAATCAAATCTCTAAGTTTTGAAATCAGGTAAAAATCTCTCTCAAATCACTATTTCAATTATAAGATTTCAAGCTAGCTTCCCTAATATTTGAAAATCATACCCTAACTTTTATTCTCAAAAAAGTTTTTCATTTAGCTTGATCATAGATTTTACATTGTCTTCAACAATGCAGAGTAGATTTGGTGGAGCCGTGTCTCAAGATTGGGAGTCCTTGGTGCTTCACAAGTCCAAGTCCAAGCCCAAGGCTCAGGAGCTACGCGATTAGAAGACTGTAAACCAGGCTCTGCGAACGGGTGCACCGATCCAAACGATCAAGAAGTTCAATGCCAAGCGAACAAGTAAATAATGGGGCCGGTGGTAAACTGTAGTACTTGATGTTATGAAAATTTCAACTTCAATTTTTAGTTTGATTTGTATATGATTTGTCAAGTAATTTCTTTCAAAAAAAGCTTTTGAATCTCAAATCTCAGCATCGTTATCATCATCTTCGCCATCGTCAACTCATGATCTTGTCACTACAACCAACGTTTTGTCAGCAAGGTAATTTATTGAGGATTTGGTTTTTGATATTTTCTGAATCTTCCCCTGCTTGCTCCTTATTATTTTGAAGAGGATGTGCCTTTATTTCCTGCTTGTATATTTTATTTGGGATTACATATGAAATTAGGGTTTTTTTTTTTTTCTGAATAGTCAAATTGATCAAATGGTATTGTGAGTGTAAGGCTTAGGTACCTAAGCGTCCTAAGTTCGAAATACGTGAGACACGCTCAAGGTGTTAAATGTCCTGAGAGGTACTCCAGGCACCTTGGGACAAAACCGTGAGGTCGACAAGCACCCAAAGTGGACAATACATTGAGTGAGGGATCGGGCGACCACCAACCTCGCATATCAAGGCAAACCTAAGGTGAGGTCGCCAAGGGGATGCCAGCTGACGACCTATGAACGGGCTGGGCCTTAACAGTTGAGATATCGTTTAAGTGCATTGATCCAGTTTACTTTGTTAATGAACCTATCCCAAGCAACATGAAATGTAGCCTTTGTTCTTCTTTTGCAGATATTACTTGATATTGTACCAGTTTTCAACGTTGTCTCTTTTCCTTCCCAAAAGATGCAATCTGTGAGACTAACTCATGAAGGAATTGAGGTTGATTTTCACTTCATATTTCATAGATTTTTATAGTCCAAAATCATTTCTTTCTTTTAAAGTCTTGTTTCCTAGAGCAGGTTTGTAAGCCTTTTTACATCATAATGATGTAGGTATATAGAGAGTTTTATCCTAAAAGAGAGGATTGTCTGAATAGAGTGTATCTGGAACACAGATAAATTTGTATTGGTTGAAACGTCTTACTTTTTTTTTCTCCTAATCATGTTATTGTCATACGTTATGGGATTTCAATGCCTACAGTAGACTTTGGATTTCAAGCATGTGTTGTACTTGCAATTGACTTTTAACTGGTCAATTGATGATTTGGATTTGTCAACTAATGATTTGTTTATGGAGACATATTTAGATTAGTTGTTTGATGTACATTTTTTACTTTAATATTTGTCCATTTATCATGTTTGGTAAGATTTTTGAGTTTGATTGTTGTAATGTTTTGTGCTTATAGGTTTGATTAGGCTATGTACTCTTGTTGCACTGTAATCCTAACTATTTAATTTCCATGTTACCTTTTAAATCTTACAATTATTTTATTTAATCACATATTTTTGTGAATTTGAATTGAAATTGGATTGGACTTCGTTTAGGATCATGCTTTGGAATGATTCAAGAACTCATGTAGGAAATCTCTGTTTAAGTATGTGTGTTTACATGCATGTATGGTATGATATCTATTCTTATATTTGTGCTCTAGATCAAACTAGTCAAGTATGGTAGTCTATATGGAAAGATTTATGCTCATTCTCTTTAAATGCTATTTAATTTGGTTAAAAGTTTAGCTAATTCATCGAAGTTTGTAATTTTGCATCTTGGTTGCTTGAAATCACAAGGATTTAATTATATTATCAGGAAAAACAAACTGTTCCAAATGCTTATTTCATATTTGGTCACCATAAGATTTTTCAAGAATAAGAAGCTTCTTCATTTTTAAGTTAAGTTTGATGTTGTCTTTCACATGCATCTTGGGTTTTGAAATTAGGAGCATTTAGTCATCTTAAGTGTTGATATTGTCAGGGAAAAGCTAACTTTGTTCTCAACTACCTCAAGGTAATGAGACTGTAAAGCCTTGATATCTTGATAAATTATTGGCTTAATTAAAAATATATTTTTTGAGCGTGAAATCTTTGTTTTGTTCGAAACTTAAATTCAATACTTTTTAGATTTTTTACCCTTTTCTTTTGAAATGGTGATTAATTGATTAATTGCTATTAAAGAAAACATTTTTTGGTGTCTTTTTCTTTATTTGAATAGCTAAAGAGAATTGACTGTTTTGCTTCATTTGTTCTTGTGATCTATGCTCGGATAGCATTGGTGAGGATCTTAACTTCAGGATTCATCTACGCTTATAATATTAAGGCAAAGATTATGTTCATTGTCATGAATTTTCTATTCATATGCTCAGCATAGCTAAATGCACAATGTCTTTGTGCATTAGAAATGATATGTGAATCCATAATAAAATAATTGAAACTTTCAAAGCATGTTTGGCTTCTTAAATACTCATTTATGAAAATAAAGAAACAAGTCTCTTATCTTTGTTCTATAAACATGCTTCCATTCAAACAATTGAAACTAATGTGAACCTTGACACCAAGAAATTGGTTACCTGCTGGGTTATCCTTTCTTTGATTTTTTTGATTATTTTGAATTTGTCGATTCAAAACAGTTCATTGCATATCATTTTTATACTGTTTGCCATTTGTTTTTGTTTTTTGACAATTCAAATTTCTTTTTTTTTTATCTGATAAAGTGCATTACACAGAAAAAAACCAATTACAACCGAATGTCTCTGGGAAATATAATTCCCATTAAGTCAGTGACAATATAGAATTTAAGACAGTCAGGAGGAAGTTCAAAGTAACAAAATTCTTCTTCCATTTTTGCACCCATCTTAGCCAAAGCATTAGCACAATTATTAGCTTCATGATAGATGTGTACCACCCTCAAATTTTCAAGTTTTTGCAATAGTGACCTGCAATCCGATACAAGAGATGAGTAAGCATGGCATTGAGGAACTTGGTTAGCGACATACCTTATTGCAACCTGTGAATCCACTTCAAGCTGTAAGTTTCTAAATCCATGTCTCAATGCAAGTTGGAGTCCTTCTCGAATTCCCCAGAGCTCCGCACAAAGGCTCGTTGTCACTCCAAGGTTTCAAGAAAATCCACCAATCCAGTTTCCAGAGCAATCTCTAAAAATTCCTCCTAAACCACCCTTCCTGGATTTTCTTTGGATGATCCATTCGTGTTAAGTTTGATGAAGTTCTGGTTAGGAGAGATTTAGCCAACTTGGATTGGCTTTTCTGTTTAAGTCTTTTATCAACACCCTTAATCGCCCAAAATTCTTTGGTGTTTTGGATTAATTTGGACCTCCACCGATCAATAGGGATAGAACAATTGTTAAAGACAAGATGGTTCCTATGAAGCCAAATAGACCAGATAGTAAAAGGAAAAAGAATTCCCCAGGGGAGATTATAGTTTTCAGAGATGGCTTTACTAGAGCAGCTAAGTTCTAGCCATTTATTTATTTCCAAGTTGCTGGATTGGCTGAAATCTTAAGGAGGATTCAAGGAACTCCACATATCCATAACTTTCGGACATCCTCTCAAGCAATGATCTGTTGTTTCCTCAGTAATACCACATCTAAGACAGATTGGGGATATTTGGAGTCCCCTTTCTTGAAGGTTATATCGGGTAGGTATTTTGTGGTGAGCACAACTCCATAAGAAATGTTGAATTTTTGGAGGAATGTTGGCTTTCCAAATAAAGTCCAGTTACCAGTTCGATAATGGTCTACTTGTTTCACATAATTGTATGTTGAATTGGTGGTGAACTCCCCTTTTGGACTTGCATTCTAACTATTGCAATCCGGATTGTTTCCCTCCATTTGAGTAGGAATCGCCATGATATTTTGTTTGATATCATTTGGCAACTCATATTTCAAGCGATTAAAATTCCAGCCACCTTGTTCAGTTAACACATCTTTAGTTAATAATTCATCATCTTGTGGCAGCCATGGTCCATACACCAGCTTATTTAAGGGATCTAAACCTATCCAATTATCCGACCAAAAAAGAACTTGGTTTCTCGATTTTATCACCCATCTCAAACCATTTCTTATAATGTCATTCCCTTTCCTCATTCCCGACCAAATAAGTGAGCATGATCTTCTCCTCAACTCTCCATTTTTGAAGTATTTTGCCTTAAGAATTTTCACCCACAGGCTGTCAGTATCTGTAAGCATCTTCCAACCCAGCTTGGCCATATTAACTTTATTGAGAATTTTCATGTCTCTTATTCCAAGACCTCCTGCTTCAATTCAAATTTCGTGGATGCATCATTTTGATCTTTAATATATGCAATGTTCAAAGTTGTATTCTTTAGATGTAAATTTGGCATTTTCCGAAACATGTCAATTTTTTTGTTGTTGCGCTCCCGAATAATTCCTAAAAACCTTTTTTTTTGGTTTACTTGCTACATCCCATGCAGGTTCTCTAAAATGAACATGCATAATTACAATCTCTTTTTTTTCACTGCAATTCTTAATGTGCTCATGTACATGAGCTCTTACGTGAGAAATACCATGACCTTTTTGGCTGTTAAAGTAAGCTTAAAATTCTCATATTTGGTCTTTTGATTGATCTTCCTGCGCAACGCACAGCGCATCCCTAGTGTTAAGTTATTTATAATGTTAGTAAGGCAAAGGTAACAACAACTTGATTTATTAAATCTAATAAATTTATATATAATATGATACTATGTTATAAAAATAATAATAAAATATAAAAATAAATGAACCGAAATTTGATAAAAATTGTATAAATATAATAAAATAAAAAATTATATTTAATATGTTGATATGAATTTTAATATATAATTTTTATATTTTACATATTATAAATATAATTTAATGTAACACGAATATAAAATATATTCGTAAATTTTGAGATCTTTCCACTACTCGATGCCAATGCTTATGCCTGCTGTATATTTTGAAATCCATTCTGTTAAAAAAACAAAGTTTTTAATTTTTTATTAAAAAATGGATTTTAAAAGGGTTTTAGTTTCTATAAAGATTACATACTAATTTTTTTTCTTATTGAAGGATGGAGAAATATTAAAATTCAATTTCTTGAATAAAAATAAATATGTATTAATTATTAAATTAAGTACCTAAAGGATTTTTTTTTAATTTCCAACACTTATTATTTTCTTTAAATGTGTGGAAAAACTAAAGCCATAAACAAAAAAAAAAGGCATAATGAAATAGATAAACGTTGCTTATTAAGGTGGGAGTGGAAATGAGAAATTCCCATGGTATTGGCTTTTCATGGTTGTCATTACGTACTTATGTAGAGAGAGACTGAAACTTATAATGCTTTTTTTTTATTATTTTATAGTAATATCAGATACATGTAAAAATTGTAATAAGAAATAAATAACTTTTCACCTGAATAGTATAATCTTATTTTCTATAAATTACATATAGAGTCAAAGTGTTTGGCTAAATAAATAATATATTACATGGATAGTTTAGTTTTTTTTTGACATTTGAACAGTTTTATATTAAGTAAATATCTTTAAGATGGATATGAACTTACTCATTTTATTTTATATAAATAAAGGATTTATATATGATGTACTGATAGTGTATAGTTTCTATACACTGTCAATGCACCAGAGGATGACACTTCATCAATAAGCTCTTATGAGCAAATTAAATTTTTTTTATATTTACTTTTAAAGGCTTGACATATTTTTTAATTTACCAATTGATGAGGTGTCAACTTCTGATGCATTGACAGTGTATAAAAATTATACATTGTCAGTGCATCATACACAAACCCAATATATAAATGCTCAAACTTTTGGCCAAAAATAATAGTAACTTATGCTAATACCTTAATTTTTTTTTGTTGAACAAGAAACAAATAAAACAGATATAGGATTACAGCTTTTGTCCACTTGGGGTACTATAAAGATGAAAAACTTGAATTTCTTCTTGGACTTCAACTTTTGGAATTGAACTTCTTTGATCACGAACAGTCACGAACTAAATGCAGAAAAAGACTTCAAAGCGTGCTGCTATAATGCCACTTTCCTTAAGACTTATTTCACCCCCACCAGTTATGGTATGCAACAGGGATTATGGAAATAGCCTCAGGATACAATGAAGTCAACTTGTTTAATATTACCTTGCACTTGTAATATTAAACCACTAAACACTTTAGACAAATACAAAAGTATTATGTCTTAGCCAAAGTTTTCTGCAGCAAACAATGTCTAAGAGACTTGTTTTCTGTTTTGAGATTGGGAGAGAAAGAAGAATTCAGAATATTTTCGTTATCTTTTGTTCTGTTTTTTTGAATGAACATTGTCATCTCTTTTATAGAGATAATTTCAAGATATGTAATCTTTGGTTTGAATGATACAACCTTTCAATTGTGTTGTTTCATTTAAACAAACACATCATTCAGATTGTTCACAACCTCTCAAATTCAATGGTTATGTCCTTTAACCATTCTGTAGTGAAAGATTACCCTTTGAATGAGGTCGCACCTATTCAAAGAAAACTAGTCGTTACAATTCATTTTGCACTAGAGCAGTTGACTGCCATAAAAGGCAGTTGACTGCCTTTGGATTTCCAGGCAAGGAAGTCGGATGCCCGAAAATAGCATCAGAATGCCCTAGTGTATTTTTGAAACAGTATGCAACTTCCAGGAGGGCAGTCGACTGCCTTCATATGGCAGTCGATTGCCTTAAAGTAACTTAAAATCCGAGTTTTCACTTTGAATAGGCAGTTGACTGCCTTATTTGGGCAGTTGACTGCCATCCCGGGGCATCCAACTGCCCTCCCAGGGCATCCGACTGCCCAAGTGCATTTTTCGGACAGAATACTTACTGCGCAAGGGCAGTTGACTGCCCTATAAATTAAGTAAAAATCATTTTAACATGATTTTACTTCACCCAGAGTCATACCAAACACTAGTTTTACTTGTACATTGATTAAGCAACATTTTAATCAATCTTTTCACTTTATATTTTGAAATTTTCTAACAATCCCCCACCAATTTCAAAATAGAACAAGTCTAATACTTGAGGAATCCTCATGCATAAAATGATGGTGAACTAGGTCTTGAACCATCACGTTAGAGAAAAAGTACTTTTAGTTAATCAGAACGGTATGGTGGACTAAGTCTTGAACCAACGGTTCTATGATGATTAACTAATGACTAAATCTCACATGAGACTTCAAAAATTTGTCCAAAGTCATTTAGTAGAACTTCGACACTTATATTGGCCATGTGTCTTGTATCATTTCATGAGTGCTTAAGAGCTAAACCCTAAGCTCCTAGAAGCGGCACCACTTCCACTCATATAGGTGAACTCATCAGAAATGCAATCATATAAGCATTCCAACACTTATACTTACGTGTTATGGGTTCATTAAAGTAACAACTCAACCTCCTTATTTTCATATGATTTCAAGTATTCATAACCTTTGGGATGTTTAACAGCACAATACTTGTAGCCACATTCAGATAATGTACTTGATCTGATTGAACTCAAGACTTAATGTCCAATTAAGCGTTGAGTTGAGTTTCCATTATGTGTGACTAATTCAAATGGGTTTTAGTCCCATCCCCTTGGAAGTTCGAGACACTATCTCTCTTGTGAGACCTTTTGTCAATGGATCCGCCAAGTTTCCACTTGACTTGATAAAATTAATGGTGATCACCCCATCTTTAATCAATTGTCTAACATAGCTGTGCCTTAGACCAATATGTCTAGATTTCCCATTATATACTTGGCTATAAGCCTTTGATAGTACAGCTTCACTATCACAATGTATTGATATAGGTGACATTGGTTTAGGCCATAAAGGAATTTCATAGAGTAAGTTTCTCAACCACTCAGCCTCCTTACTTGCCGAAGCTAATGCCACAAATTCTGAAGCCATAGTAGAATCAGAAATACAAGTTTGTTTCTTGGATCCCTAAGAAACTGCACCCCCACCAAACATGAATATCCATCCACTAGTGGAAATAGAATTATTTGATATCGCTTCAGAACTTTGTGATATAACAGGTATACAAAGTATTATACTGAATTCACATAAGCAAAAGAAAAAGCTACAGAATGAAACGGTACTTCACTAAAAATGAATCTGTACATTGGAGTTAACAAACAAAATAAAAAATACTAAATTCTAATCTACGGCAATGACCGAGTCAGCTGGTTGAGAAAGCGCTACATCAGCACTCGCGTCTTGAGAAGCTTGAGGCTCAGGAACTGGAGGAGTCGAAGAATCAAAATCCTGGGGAGCCGAAAAAGCCATCCCAGAAGCAGGAACGTCACCTGAAGGCCCAACCACAACCGCAGAGTCTGGCACAGGATCAACGGCTGCAGAATCAGAAATTTGGAACTCATAGCTGTCTAACCCCAGCAATGCCTCGATAGACTCAAGCTGCTCGCCTGCCTCGATAGATTCAAAAGCATTACGCGCTGCTGGAGGCTCAGATTGATCAAGTGCCTCAGAAGACTCAGGCTGACGTTGTGGCTGTCGAGGAGGCCACGGACCCTCAAGATTGTCCAGCTCATCCACAGCTCCCTCCGCTAAACAGGCCTCCGGAACTTGCGAGTCGGGCTCATACTTGGTCCAAGAAGGAGCTTCGTAGTACTTGGCCTCCTCAGTGAAGAGCAATTCAGGGAAAGCCTCACTAGGTCGATGCTTCTCCAGCCAAGAACGAGCCAAGTAGAAGCCGTATTTAATGAATCCAGTCGCGAACTCTGTTTTCTTGTCAAAGCAATGCTGGGACAAACGGTATTCACGAACGGCCTCAATTCGAGCTTCTCTTTGACGATCCAGTACGTTGTGCAGCTCCTCAATGGCCTCATCCCGCTGCCTCTCCATAGCTCCCCGATCATCGACAGCCTTGTTGTAAGCTTCTTGGTACTCTTGAAGGGAAGCCACCTTCGCCTGCTCTTTTCGGAGCCTTTGCTCGAGATCAGCATTCTTTCTACTCAACTCCTCCATCCTTTTGGGATAGGGGCGAAACTGGACAACCTCGTTCGTAAGCTCCATTCTCTGTTCTCGAAGCTCACGAATCTCTCATCGGCTTGCTCCCTAAGAGCCCTATGTTGAGCATTGACCGCCGTAATTTGTTGAGCCGTCTGATAAAACAAAAAACAGACATAACTCAAAAAATTGACGAAAGAGCTTAAAAAGGGGAGAATCTAGTTACCAAACAAGCACAAAGCTCACCTTCATAGCAAAATAGTCAGAATTATCCTCTGCTTTTGTAAGGTTTATGAAAAGGCCCGCCTCGTTGCGAGGAAGGATGGTGCTCCAGGCCAGACGAGACGCTATCCCAGCATCCTCGATGTTGTCGTTGTCATTCACTCCGGGATAAGTCTGGAAGTCTTCCCCACCTACAACGACCCCGTTATCAACTGGATAACGCCTTAAAGTCGGATCGGCTACCTTAGGCAAAATCGGTCTTGTAGGCATAGTGGCTTCAATAATCAGCCTCTTCCTGTATTTGTACCTAGGCTGGCGAGGGGCAGACCTATCCTCAACGACTCGAGAGCCACCCTCTTGACGGCCTGAATCACTCCTTTGGGACTCAGAGCTCTCGCGATAATCCGGACCACGATCAGGAACAAGAAGCCTCTTTCGTTTATTCCTCCCGGCCTCTTGTGTAGGACGGCTGGATTCACCAGTAGAAGGTGGAGGAGGAGTAGGAGCACAAGCCGGTCCAGATGGGGCTCTAACTTGCGACTGAGGAGAAGGAGTCGCTCGAGCAGCAACACTGGCATCCTTCCTACGCATCAAATCTCGGAAGTTCATACCTGCACAATATAAACGGAAAGGATCAGCTGACCAAGTAAAACGCCACGCACATGCATACAAAAAATAAAAAAGGATTGAAAACCTAGAAAACCACCAAAGTCCTCTAGACTATCCAAATTCGAATCCAACGGAAAATCGACGAAAGGACTCCCAAAGGCGTCAGGCTGAGCCCACTCAGGGTTCTCCTCTATTTGATCACTAGTACCCGCAACATCAAGGGTCTCGTCCTCCGAATTTGAAGAGGATTCATCTACAAGGCGACCTGCGGGGGTGGATGCTTCGGCTACGAGTACCTGGGATGGCTGACTAGGACCAGCATCAGATACATGAGGAGTTGTAGGCAAGTTAGATGGGGTAGCAGAAGCTTCGAGAATGGTCCTGCTTACCCCCCAGCAAGCAGCGGCAATGTTCTCCGGGGTTAGAAGGGAAAATAAATTATGCTCCCCAGTTGAAGAGATTCGCCGAATAGGCTCACCAAATTGGTCTCTTAAAATTTCTGTTCTGAATCTTCCCGAGCGCTGTGAATGGTCAGAAGTATCACGATTCCATCTAGAGCGAATCCACAGGTCGCTTGGAATCTCAACAACGACCCATTCGCTCTCAAAGCCACGCAGTTTATTGGGGGAGATCCAAGAAGATTTTATTATTAGGAAACTCGTCGACCGTTAACCGTTGAAGAGAGAACGTTATTAACCCTTTCAGATTGCGAACTCTAAAAAAGGCGCTTAAGAGAGGAACTGTTGGAATAATACCCAGGTTATGACACACTATGGAAAACGCTACCAGTTGAGCCCACGCATGGGGGTGGAGTTGACACGGGATGATGTCCTTATATCTAAGAAATGCTTCGCCAAACTCCGGAAGAGGGAAGCGAAAATCGAAAGACAAAGAAGCCTTATGAACGGCTACACCGTTCCTAACCAAGTCGGGTGTAACCTCCCCTTGCACTGGAAGTCTATAGCTATAACCCGAGGGAAGAGGGAAACGAGTCCTGATATCCTCTAAGTCAGCATTTGTCAAAGAACACATGAGACTATCTATTTTAAGTGTTTTACCCGGGCGTAGCAAAGACATGGCAAAAAAAAAAAGCAAAAACTACCCGGCGACAGACTCTACAGACGATAGACCCGATAGGCGACAAACCTATTAAGGCGACAGACCTTTTTGGGCGATAGACCTTTTGGGCGACAAATCTACTGAGCAAGACACTTGCGGGAGACTAAACTCTACGCGGAAGACCAAGCCACCTGCGGGAGACCTAAACCTAGTGCGAAAGGTGAATAAATAAGGCGACAGATGTATACTTACTATCGATGAGATAAGCGAGAGACTCCTGGTGTGAGAGCGAAAGACTCTTTTTGGCGAGAGAGCTGAAAAATGGGCGACAGACGGCTGCTCAGAGGTTTCTCGTGCGTTCTCTCGTTGGGTCCCAGCAGTTTATATAGTCGCGACAGGGAATGACAACATCGCGCTTGATCACGCCTGTCGTAGAGTAGAATTTTTTCACCTGCAAAAAATACCAGAAGAAATCACAAAAAACAAAGAAGACTATTCACAGTGGGCTAAGGCCCAAAAACACATATTTATACTCTCTTGGTTGGAGAAATCCAACAAGAGAGTGGGGAGCAATTGATATGACAAAGTCTACCCGTGTTGGGCTAGGCCCAATAGCGTCAGAGGTCACCACGTGGCAAAGTCTCACTGGTCAACATGGCCTTCGGCGACAGAGGCAAAGTGCGTCATCACACCTGTTGCTGGGCGACAGACCTACTGGTCCACGTGGCCTTCGGTGACAGAGGTAAAGTGCGTCATCACACCTGTCGCTGGGCGATAGACTGTGGGCGACAGACTCACAGTCTATCGCCTGCAATCATAACGCGACACATGGCAGGCATTACACCTATCGCTTGGCGACAGACTCCCAGTCCGTCGCCTACAGTCATAAGGCGACACGTGGCGCATGACTTCGGCTCCCGCTAGCGACAGATCCCTGATGCCACAACGTGCCACGTGGTATGAATCTCTCGCCGACGAGAGACTCCGAATGCTCCCGGTTTTCGAGGAACTTGTGTTATATTGGGACACAAACTCTCAGCAAGATGATGGATTTATCCTCAAGCAATTAACCTAGAATATTGGCCTATAAATAGGCCTTCAGGTACAATTTTATTCTCTAATTTTTTGACTACTGGCTTTTACGCTTCCTAACACTGAAGAACTTTTTGCTGACTTAAGCATCGAAGTGTCTACGCAGGGAACCACCCCTGCGTCTCTCTGACTTTTCTTGTTTTACAGAAGCTTCTTGGAGACACGTGGAACTAAGTACGAACATCGACATCAGCATACCTTTATTGTTGTTTTGTGCAACAACAGATGTTATTCTAATTGAATCGTGTATATTGTTAGCTAGTATTTAAGGAATCTTTTGATTAATTATATGGGAGAAATTAATATTTTAATTTAAAATATTGCAATAAGGAAATAAAAAATATAATAAAAGATACATCAAATTTTTATCTTTTGACTTCTTACATTTGGATGATCTTAAACTTATTATATTAAGAAAACATAATTTATTTATAAGATTCCAAGCTTTATAACTAAAAAAAATTAAATATGATTAATTTGTTTATATAAACTCATTTATCAAGACAAATGGAACATTAGTGAACCGCCTAAATTCCAGATTTGTTTTACTCAAGCATTGTCATTTGTTCCCCACTCCTTTGACTTTTTGTAACAAATAAAAAATGAAACAACTCATCATCAACATCAAATTTTTCTTTCTTTGTCTTGCTGTTTTCTCAATGATTTCAAGTGAAAAAAACTTGAAATCCATGGCCCTGAAGTTGTTCGACGTACATTGTCATCTTCAAGATGAAAGAATCCTAGACCAGGCTCCCCTACTCATTGCTACGGCCTATGGGTCTGGAGTTCTTTACATGGCTGTCAATGGAATTACAGAGGTATGCTATAGCAACAGCAAGTTGACATCATCATCATCATCATAGTAGCTTACATGCACCCAATCGTTAGACTTTGATCATCAAACTAAATGTTTCTGAGTTTTGATCAAGTTTAGCCTTGGTAAATTTTTCTATTGGCAGAAAGATTGGCCTTTGGTGACAGAAATGGGGGATAATTATTCCTCTGTGATTCCAAACTATGGTCTACATCCTTGGTATGTAAAGTGAATAAACTAGTATACATAGTATAATTGTTCTGTGGGTTTTCTTTCTTTTTTAGTCTTATTTTTGGGGCGAGCTTGATTATTTTTCTTTTGTTGGAGTCCTTGCCAATTTTACAGGTTTGTTGAAGGAAAGAGTCCCTCTTGGTTCAGCACTCTCCAGGAGTTATTTGAAGCTAATCCTTCAGCTGCTGTTGGGGAGGTTCTTCACATATATTACCCTATATCTTCGACTTCTTTATTATATTTAAGCTAGCTTTTGATGAATGATACATTTTACTTTCGAAATGATAAATTTATTAAAATTTTATTTATTCTTGTTGTAAAATTTATGTTTATAAACATTAATTGGGTAAAGGAGGACAAACAAATCATCTTTGTAGGTCATTCTTTATGCTTGAAATTACTACATATGCTTGATAGTTAATTGTTAACGAAGGAAATGACCCTAACAAAAATATTATGTATGACTTTTTCAGATTGGTTTGGACAAAAGCCCACTAGCAAAGGGGGTTGATTTCGCAGAGCAGGTCTTGAATCAACTATCCTCCTCAACTTGGATTCTTCTGATCTATTATTTACCAAACAGAAAAAATATACTATCATTGGCAAAAAAAAAAATATGCAGAAAAGATAGTTAAGACAATTTCATCATGTTTATTAAGGATAATTTCTTAAATTTCTTCCAGGTTGAAGTGTTCAAGAAACAGCTTAAACTCGCAAAAGAGTTGAAAAGGCCGGCAAATGTGCATTGTCTTGAAGCTTTTCCTGAGCTTATTCAAATAATGAAGTACGATTATTCCTATCAGATATATGTTTATATCAAATTAATTCAATTTGAGTATTCTTGTTTTTCTTTAAGACATGCATGTTCTCTTTTAAAGGCTTTCTTTTTCCTTCTGATTTTCTTACTTAATTCTTCTTTATGTTATGTTTTGACAGGGAGATTGGCCCATTTCCATCTGGTGTCATACTCCATTCTTTCCAGGGTTCTCCCGAGGTTGTACCTGAACTTACAAAGCTTGGTTCCTACTTTTCCTTCTCAGGACATTTGATGCCATTGGCAGATGACAAGGCCAGAAAAATTGTCAAGGCGGTAATTTATTAGTTTATCAATTTCATTTTTCTTTTCATTTGAGAATTAATGTGAGATTAGAACCTTGTTCTTTGAGAAAAGGATCGAGGATCATAAACCATGCAACCACGTAATCAAACACTCGAGTGCTTAATTTCGTTATTATTATTTTAATTTCATGACAAAGTGTGTCAAATAAAATTCTAAATGCACTACTAATCTTACTTCTAAAACTCAGGTACCATTGGATAGGCTTTTGTTGGAAACAGATGCACCTGATGCGCTACCAAAAAACCCTCTTTTCTTTGTCCCTGGAAATGATACACTAAATCAGCCAGCCAACGTTCATAGTGTATGTCTTCTTCTATACTTAACTAATTAATTACTCTATACATACACACACACTTAGCGAATAAATACGCATATGATTTCAGAAATGCAGTGGTTTGGTATACTTTGATGAGTGAATTAACAAAATATTGAATGTGCATGGTTTGCAGATACTGATTTACATTGCATCTTTACTAGAAATGAGTAAAGAAGAAGTGGCAGAAATAAGCTACAAGAATGCAGTTCGTGTATTCTCTTTCCAAGGTTCTAAAGTTTGTTTAAAATGATAATATGATTTCAGAGTGCCACTCCATCCATGTACCCTAATTGTAAGGGTCAATGTTAAGTTATTTATAATGTTAATAAGGCTAAGGTAACAACAACATGATTGTTCACAATTGCCCACGATTGTAACATTCTCTCATTAATTAATCAACGATATTATAATGAAATGTATTTTATGTACTTGGCTTTGATTATTTCTTGAATAATTTCTTGCATCTTTGAATATTTGGATAAAATGCTCATGAAGTTGTGTTTGTGTGGAGATTTTTAATTAGGAGAGGAAATTGTTGATGCAATATATAATATAATTCCACATGGGAATAAGAATTGTATTGCCTCCAAGGTCTCAAACATGATGAACAAGAAACTAGCTGGAAGGATGTGTGAGAGTTAGGACATGAATCAGGATAGCTACGTGCATGTGCTTATACATCCAATTAATAGGACTTGAACAAAATCTGAACTTCCTGAACAATTAATAATAATGTGTTTATATGAATTAATATTTCTGTCACATAGTTTGATTTTATATTATGTTATGAAGATTTTTCAATTTTGACCTTAATTGTTTTAAATATTTGATTAATTGAAACTTAAATTGGTAAAAAGAATGAAATTGAAGGAATTCTCAGGTATGAGAATAGTGTTGGGAATTAATTAATTGCTAGGCAATTTCAGATTTTTATTTAATCTAGTCACATATATATTTGCCGTATCTTGGGAGAACCCAACAGGCGATAGAAGGCTAGTCCAAAAATTGATTATCATTAACTATTTCCCTATTTAACGTTGGGAAATTTTACAATGATGTCATCTCATTGTAAGATTAACGTAAACACATATGATTAAATGTAAATTGAATATTACTAGGCATAAAATATGTTTAAAGTAGGGTAAACACACGAGAATAAATGTAAAATTAGATACAATAAATGTAAGCACATGATAATTTTGCTAAACATATCATGTGTGTACGTCCTTTGATTTTAATTTTACGTTTATCCTTATATGTTTACATGCTTTTATTATATTTTATGTCCAATAACACCAAATTTACGATTAATCATATGTGCTTACATTAATGATCAACAATTTTAACATTATCATTTACCATCATCTTTCGATCAAAATTTCTCTTTCGTTCTTGTTTTTTTATCCTTTTTATCAAGTAAATATTTATAAAAGAAGAAGCCTAGAAGTGGCAAATAGGCAGGTCGGATCAAGTTTGAGTTGGATCATTTTAGATCGGCTCATTTTGGGTTAAGGAAAAATCAGATCATTTCGGGTTTGGATAAGGTCGGGTTTGGGTTAATGAAAAATTGGTTTATTTCGGATTCGGATAAAGTCAAGTTTGGATCAATTTGAACTCGGATCAATTTGAGTTCAGATTAATTCAGGTTTGGGTCATTGACTTTTTTAGTCAATTTGGGTTGGTCAGATTTGGATTCAGGTTGATTAGACAGGTTTATTGGGTTAAGCCTTGGTCATCTCGATGTGATTTATCTGGTACAAAAATCAATTGAAACCATATTTCTAAGAATTACAAAACTTATGAAAATAAAATTTTCTTCTTACTTAACCTATAGTACAATTGAGATTGAAATAATCAAAATATTTAATAATCTGTACGATAGTTTTTTTTATAATATATTTACCAATATTCATAAATTAATTACATTTTTTTCGTTTTATTTTTTTATAACTTTATGAATCAAAGTGATTTAATAATATCTACTAAATATCATAAAACAGTACTATATATCTCTTTAATTTATCTTGATTTTTTATAGAATAATTGGAGACATTAAATGTAGGTGATATAGCTTCTGTACTCTATTATAGATTAGCCATTAAATAATTATACATTATATTCAAATGAATATAATATAAAAGTGAATATTTAAGTCTAACTAGATTAAAAAAAATATAACACTCATATTATTGAAAAAAATTATATTTTTACTATATTAAAATACTTTGATAATTAATTTTAACATTTAAATATTTATTGATAATATTAAATTTAAGTTTAAATCTTTTCAGATTTGAGTTAATTTGGATTCGGATCAATTTGGATTCAGGTCAATTTGGGTTTGGATTAATTCGAGTTTGAATCAGGTCAAGTTTGAGTTAATCTAAATTCGAATGAATTTGAGTTCGGATCAATTCGGATTCAGATTAAGTCGGGTTTGGATCAATGTGAATTCGGATAAATTTGATTTCGGACTAATTTCGATTCGAATCAGGTTGGATTTGGGTTGTTGATTTTTTTAGTCAAATCAGATTGGTCGGGTTTGGATTCAGGTTAATTAGACGAATTTTTTGAGTCATGTCAATTTTTACCACCTCTTAAGAAGCCCATCAAGAATCATTGGCAAGAATGGTGGTCGTAACGAGGACGACCAAAGAGGGTTCTTAGTGTTAATAAGTCTCATGCACAGATAGAACAGGCACCATATGTAAATATTTAAATAACAGAATCTGTAATTTAAATAACACAACAGGACTCTTATCCGAATCTGTTTTTAAAATATTTAGATAACAGAACCCCACAAATTAGGAACTATCGTAATTTTATCGTTGGACGTTGTTTTACTTTTTCAAGTCATCCCAACAATTGAATTTACCAATGGATTGAATGCTTCCTCCTCTCTTACTCTCTAACTATCTTCTTCATGGTAATACCTGTTTTCTGCGTCTAGGCATGTTAGCAATTTTAAACCTTAACCCTTAAATGTATTTTCTTAGACAACTAGTTCATGGATAAGTAATCAGTCATCAATGGTTTTAATGATTGTAAATTGATCTGGAAAAAAGCAAATTTAGAATGCTAGATTTTCCATTGCCATGGTAATTTTCTATTTTAATGATTGTAAATTGATCTAGAAAGATTTTTTTAAGAATCATATGTAACTGTTAACGTCTAGTTTCTGTTCATGTTATGAATGTATAGCCAGTGTGATTGTATTATTGCTGTTGTTATGAAAGTTTTTCTTGTACGATGTAGCATTAAATTGGCCTTGACCTTCAACTGACTATTTCAGTTCTGTCTTTCCTAGGTTTCATTGAAAGCTGAAACTGCACAACATGACTGAAACGCGATGCACAGATACGTTATTGAGGTATTCAGTTCAATTTCCTTGTACACTGTTGTCCTTTTCTGCTTGGATTACGTTTTATGTACTGAATCTTTGATTTATTTTCTGAATTCCGGTAGCCTCCTTAAAACTCTCTTTTTATCTCAGGATGTCTAATTCTGCATCTTCAACAGAATTGGAGGTTCATGTAGGAAGCATGCCTTTTACTCTGGACAAAGTGAGAAATGCTCCAAGACAACCTTCTTATAATTTCTCCTTTATTATGTAATATGAATTTATATATGTATCTGTTCATTACCATCTAGGAACTTCTGGCCTCAAAGTCAGCTAAGGTTGCTGCCTTACTTAAAGAGAATCCCAATGAAGATCTCTCTAACTTACTTCGGGACATTCCAGCCGATGCGGAGACTTTCGAACTTGTTGCAAGATTCTGCCGAGGATATGCAGTGCAGATGTCAACTGACAACATTGTACCACTCATTTGTCTGTCTTTCTACTTGGCGATGGATGAACATCATAGCAATGACAATCTACTAAGCAAAGCTGTTACCTTCTTTGAACAAAGAGTCCTCCCTAGTTGGAATGAAATCATCAAGGCTTTGCGTGTGTCCGAAAAGCTCCTTCAACAGACGATGCAGCTCGGTTTATTTGATGCCTGCTTACAAGCTATGATTGAAAAAGCATCAGATAATCCCCGATATCTAGGGGAACCTCTAATCGTTTCGACAAAGCATGGTGATAGTGAAGATGGTGATGACAGCTATATGCCTAATGCAAGGAGAAGGCTCTTTGCTCTTGAATGGCAAGAGGATTTGACAACATTGCCTCTCCAGCTATATGAACCTATAATTAGCACAATGAATCAGCATGGAATCCCACCAGAGTACATTTCTGCATCTGTTTATCAATATGCAAAGAAGTGGATCTTTTCTTGCAACACCGGAGGGAAGACTATGTCAATTTACAAGAGGAAATCTCAAAGAAATCTGATTGAAACATTGGAGAGACTTTTGCCTCATGGAAGAGATCTCCTTCCTTGCACATTGTTGTTCGAAATGCTCCATTGTGCAATTGACTTGGAAGCTAGCTCTGCTTGCAGGAATGGTTTTGAGGTTAGGATTGGAAAGCAACTTGACCAGGCAAAAGTAAAGGACCTGTTAATTCCTTCTCAAGGTTATGCCAAGGAAGTGCAGTATGATATTGATTGTATAAGGAGGATTCTGAAAATTTTCTATGGCAATTACAATAGTTCTGATGCTTCTGGATTTATCACTGTGGCAGAACTTGTAGAAGAGTTCTTGGCAGAAATTGCTGGTGATATAGATTTAATGATAGACACTTTCATTTCACTAGCAGAGATCTCCATGGCGACAGCATTAGGAACAAAGAGAAACTCTGATGGAATATACCGGGCTATTGACATATACTTGGAGAAGCATCCTTACCTGACAGAGAAGGAGAAAGAACAGGTTTGTAGGGTGTTGGATTTTCGAAAAATTTCTCCTGAAGCCTGTGAACATGCTGCAAAAAATGAAAGATTGCCAGTGAGAGTGGTAGTGCAGGTGCTCTTTATGGCACAGTTGCAGCTGCGAGAAACATTGACAAAAGAGATGCGAGGTTATGATGACAAGTTGGAAAAAGAAGAGGAGGAGGAGGACGAAGTGAGGATGGAAATGGAAAAAATGAGCATCAAGGTGAAGGAGCTGGAGAAGGACTGCTATCTCATGAAGAAGGAAATCACAAATGGCTGCAGCAGGCAAAGAGTGAGAAAGGGAAAGGTGAGCATGTGGACAGAAATGAAGAGGAAGTTTGGGTGCATGAGTAACATGAATGATTTTCATTGCCCGGTCAACAAGAAGAAGAAGAAGGTGCATCCAAAATGAAGCATATGACTTCATTTCAGATTTCTTTTCAGTTCCTTCATACTTCCTGCTCAGTTTTTCAGGGTTTACTGGCTAGTGTTCAGATCATTCAACTTGAGTCCTTGAAGCATATAGCTCCCAAGCAGTAGTCTGACAACTGTTTCCCTTTAATAATTTCCAAATTCACTGCTTCAGTTTGAGGAAGTCAGCTGGGAAGCATTACCTTTCTCAAAGTTGGTTCAAAATAAAGCCTGGACTTTATTCATAAGGCCTAAACTACTTCCCAACATGAAATAGCCAGAACATGAAGTTAACTAATGATTCTGTCTCTAATGTCTAGTTACAGCATGTTTAGAAGTCTATTTACCATTTTCTTTGTTTTCAGTTAACATGATTGAAGACTGTTAGTTATAATCCTTGTGTTGCATCCCTTTTATTTCTCCTTTGTTTAGCTGTTTGGTGAGCCAATTAGCTTTTACTTCAGCTCAAACTTTAATCTTCTAATCCTTATATTTACTATTACTTGTTTAATTTTTCCCTATTATCTGCCTGTAGTTGAGAAACATGAAGGATTTCATGAAATTCTATTGGATAAAATTCTTGTCACTGCATGTAAATTGCTTCACATTCTAACAAGAAATCAAACATATCGAGTATCATATAATGAAGAGGGGAAAGGGGGAATTTTGAGGAATTCTGACAAGAATCATGTAGAGATTAATATTAGTACCTTGAACTTTAAATAGCCTTATCATCCATTTTCATCTGCATGAACTTTATAGCTGAATTGGTGTCAGAGTATATAGTTTTATCTTCTCCAAGTCTCCAACTTTCCTATATAGATTTACTGCTTTCTTTGATCTCTTTTCCTCGATGTTTAAGTGGACAGGAAACTGTATTATTTCATGTTGCTGAGTAGCCTCTATCAAAACCTGGAATTGCAGAATGTTTTCTTTCCAAAAAAAAAAAAAGCACATAACGATGAAAGCAAAGAACAAGATTAGCCGGTAAACAAAGATCATTTTTCTTCAGAGCAAATCTATATAGATAAAACAAAATGTTATGTCAACCAGATTGAAGAACTTTTTCATTAAATTTTGATATCTATAGAATTCACAGATTGAGCAAACTAAGCATATTAAATTAAAAATGGTTTTGCACAACAAATCTCTCATCTTTCGAATTCTGATTCCCATGGTATCACATCTTGAAATCTTTCTAAAAGCCTTCTTATCAAACTTTATGAGAAAAGTAGGTGCCACAGCCCCAAAATCATCTTTCCTTTATGCATGTTCGTGTGATCTTCCATTAAGTAGTCAATAAGAGCCCTCTCCCCTGAAGCATCTAAGGTTGACAGTTGCTACTGCCTCTCCGCATCCATCAGGCAAAGTGGAAGAATATGATGAATTGGGGGTCTCAATATAATCCTCAGGTTATGAAATTATGGACAACAGAAAACAAAACCCAGGTTGAAACTGACTAGATTAGTGATGCCTTGCATTCCTAGATGCAGCTGAAATATAAACTTTATCAGATGTAATACTGTCATGAGAATTCTCTTTACCTTCATGTTCTGTTTCCGGATACCCTTCTGCATCTTCACGCGGACTTTCACCGTTTTGGACAATCTGATTATAACTGCCACTTCCCATTACAACAACCTTTCCGAAATGAACATGCCGATGATCACCGTAAGGCGATGTCAACGGTGAATCTTCGTTTCCCGATGAATGCATCGATCTGTCTACAGGTCCTGCAGAAGCATAAGACTCTGTGATTTGCACCCTGTTAACATTTCCTCCATTTCTTTGATAACAGATATACAGACAACACCGGTATATGTAAGCAGCAATCCAAAAGATCCAGGGAATGCCGACAAGAATGATTCCTATAACTGGATACCAGGGTGCAGAATCTGCTTCAGGCTGGAACATGTAGAGGCATAGGAATGCGCCACCGGCGACAATGCAAGCAAAGAAGAGGGTTGAGACAATGTAGATTCTGACATCTTGTTTTCTTTCTTGCATTGATTTTTTGTTTTGCATGATTTGTTGGTGATTAGAGCTGAAGCAGAGAAAGGAAGGCTGGGGATCCCATCAAGGTGGAAGGAATGAAAACAAAGCAGAAGAAAGTAGCGTTGAAGGCGGAGTTGTTTTGTTTTTGTTAGTGTTGGGGATATCCGCTTTGCCAGTTATTTTGGTTGTGTGAGAGGGGCCAATAAGCTTAGTAGATAAAACAACCAAAACTGCAAAACAAACAAATTAAAAAAGGGAAATTAGAAGACCCCCGAAACAAGCAAACAATCATGAAGAAATTAAGATTTATTACATGTTGAATTTGGAATAGAAATTTTTCTCTTATTTCTATACATAATGAATTAAAATATGACCTATATATATATTACAAGGTGGACTGATAGTAATCAGCAAAACAATCAAGAAAAAATAAAACACTTATTAATGGGAATCTGCCAAATAAGGAAACCAGATTCCTTTAACATGGAAACAAATAAACAGAACTTAATGGTATACAATTGTAGATATACAACTATAAATACACAAAGTATGCTTAGTTTTCTACACTCCCTCTCAAGCTGGGCTGTAAATATCAAGTAAGCCTAGCTTGGATTTCATCTCTTCAAACTTTGTCTTTGGTAGTGCCTTGGTCAAGATGTCCGCAGTTTGTAGAGTCGTAGGTATGTAGGAGATGTTGATCATACCACCTTCGACTTTTTCTTTGATAAAGTGCCTATATATCTTCACATGTTTCATTTGATCATGATGAACAAGATTCTTATCTATGCTAATAGCAACTTGATTGTCACATAGCATGTTGATAGGACCTTTAACTGTAGCCCGGAGTTCCAAGAGTAATCGTTTTAGCCACATTCCTTCACATATCCCATGAGCCATAGTTTGGAATTCTGCTTCTGCACTACTCCTTGAAACAACTGTATGTTTCTTACTTCGTCAAGTGACCAGATTCCCTTATACATAAGTGTTGTATCCTGATGTGGATCTCTGATCAGTAATTGAACCAGCCCAATCTGCATCAGTAAATACTTAAATGTTCCTTTTCTCGGTTTTCTTGAAGTAGAGACCTTCACCAGGAGTTTTCTTCAAATACCTCAAAATGTGATACAACCGTTCCATGTGTTCTACAATAGGGTTATTCATGAATTGGCTGGCAACACTAATAGCAAAACCAATGTCTGGTCTAGTGTGTGCGAGATAAATGAGCCTTCCTACCAATCTCTGATATCTTCCTTTATCAATTGGAACACCTTTTTCTACTTCTTTGCCTTTGGTGACATCTTCCATTGGGGTATCCGCAGGCTTGCATCCAAGCATTCCGGTTTCTTTGAGTAAATCAAGAATATACTTGCGTTGAGAAACAACAATACATGTTCTGGATTTTGCAATTTCCATCCCTAGGAAATATTTCAAATTTCCTAAATCTTTTACCTCAAATTCATGAGCTAAAAATCTCTTCAATTCTTCACTTTCCTCTTTGTGATTCCTTGTTAGGATTATATCATCCACATACACAATAATAATAGATATCCTTTCACCAGGGGAGTGTTTGACAAATAATGTATGATCGACTAACATTGAGAATAACCAAACGTCTTCACTGCTTTAGTAAAACGATCAAACCAGGCTCTAGGAGATTGCTTGAGACCATAAAGAGATTTTTTCAGTTTACAAATGTTATCTATGTTTGTCTGATTCTTGAGACCTGTAGGAATCTCCATGTACATCTCTTCTTCTAAATCTCCATTGAGAAATGCATTCTTGATGTCTAGTTGATGGAATTTCCAATCACGTTCATAGCAAGTGATAGAAGAACCCGAATAGTGTTTAGTTTTGCGACAGGAGCGAAGGTCTCTGGTAGTCAATGCCATAGGCTTGTGTAAAGCCTTTAGCAGCTAAACGGGCCTTCAACCTTTCAACACTGCCCTCGGCATTGTATTTGACTGTGAAGATCCATTTACACCCCATTGGATTCTTGCCTGGAGGTTAGTTGCCTACTTCCCACGTGCCATTCCTTTCAAGGGCTTTAAGCTCCTCTTCAACCGCTTATTTCCATTCACATACTTGAAGAGCTTCTTAAATATTATTGGGAACCTGAATATTTGTGAGATTAGTAGCAAAGGCACGGTAATCAAGGGACAACTTCTTGTAGGACATAAAATTGCGAATGGGATAATTGGTGCAGGACTTTAGACCTTTCCTCTTAGCAATTGGCAAATCAAGATTATCCAAAATCAACTCATTAGAATTTAAAACAGTGTTACCTGGCTGTGTTTCATTTTGAATTGAGTTCGGTTCAGCTTTGTTGGCTTTACCGAGAGGGGGGGTGAATCGGTTTTTCTAATTCTTTTTAATTTTCCTAGCTCTTAATGCACAATCTAAGCAAAATAAACAATGATGAAATAAATGCAGTAAATAAGAGTAAGGGAAAGAGAAGCAAATACAAGTTTATAGAGGTTTGATCAATCTGTTGCCTATATCCTCTCTCCTTGAACTCCTTGTCAAGGTTTTGATTCACCTCTCCCTTGAGAATCCTTACAAACCACTTGAAGGTGTGGCAAGACCTCTTACAATCTTTCTAGAGACTTTGAAATCTCCTTCTATGTCTCTACCCTTGTATTGCTACCCAACACTCTACAATATCAGACTTTACAAGGATAGCTCACCCCTTGAATAACAAGAATTTCAGTAAATGGGTGAAGAACACAGATGAGTCTCACAAAATGGAGTAACACAATGAACAATTTCAGATTTGAATTTCTCTCTTGAAGCTTGAGGATTTTTCAGTGCTTGTTCTACCTCCAAACTTCATAAATGCCTCTATTTATAACCCACCAAACGAATGGAACAGTTGGTGAAGCATTTAATGCATTTCTTCTCGTTGAAACCCTAAAAAACTAGCCGTTGGTGTCAAGGCCCGTGCAAAGGGATCGATCCCTTTACCAAAGGGATCGATCCTTTTTATCCAGAAACTTGTTTCAACTTTTTTCCTGGTGTTTGTCCACCTTACTGCCAAAATGGGATCAATCCCTTTACAGTAGGGATCGATCGCTTTTAATCAGAATGCCTTCCTGCACGTCTTTAACTGCATTTTGAGATAGTTTATGGTTTTTTGTGATTCTAAGTCAGTTCAAAAACTTCTAGCACTTTTCTTAAGAGTATTTACTGACTTTTTCAATTGAAATCACACTCCAAAACTTGTTTAAAATATTTTCTATCATTGAGT
The DNA here is from genome assembly GCA_032173925.1 of Heritiera fomes. Classification (NCBI taxonomy): domain Eukaryota; kingdom Viridiplantae; phylum Streptophyta; class Magnoliopsida; order Malvales; family Malvaceae; genus Heritiera; species Heritiera fomes. The sequence goes on along the minus strand of JAPDPM010000001.1, from coordinate 15,565,012 downwards.
TCATTCAAAGCAAATTTACTTAGAGAAAAATCATTTGTAAGCTTACTTGAATTTTGTCATTTCAAAATACTTGTCAATTTAAAGCTAACAATCTACCCCTTTTTGATATGACAAAACTTAAGGTAAATTTGCTTAGGAAATGAGATTGCTTAAATTTTTGAAAATAATGCTCCCCTTTAATATTTGCTCCCCCTCAAAGTTAGCTTCTCCTTTTAGTACCAAGATTAATTTATCACATTAATTCTCCCCCTTTTTGTCATAGCAAAAAAAATGACATACTCCCCCTCAACAATAATAATAAACATGGAGAATTGTTTAGTCAATTTAAAGCAATAGGTCAATGAGAGATATTGAAGAACATAGACAACCATGGCAGAATGATAAAATAACCAGAAATATATAACAGGCCATATCACAGAGGTTCAAAACATCTAACAAAGTTTACACAGACAAAAACAAAATCTGACAGTGAAGTTCAACAAACATAGCACAGAGGTTCAAACATCTAAGCATAACAAGGTAAATGCACAACCTACAAAAAGAACAAAATCAACGCCTGGAAAATGTCTTATGATACTAATCCATGAAGTCCTCATGCTGCATGCGGATGTCTTAAATTTCATCAAAGAAGGCAGCCTGTGTAGTCTCCATGGTGTCAAGGCGAGCGTCGACATGATCAAAGCGTTGAGTAACGGTGGCCTGTAGGTTTTGAAGTGATAGCATGATCTGGTCAAGCGAGATCGAGGTCGAGGTGGAGGGGGCTGCAGATGTGGCTGCGGCAGGAGCTGCCTCTTTGTCGTCGCCTTCATCGCCGCCTTCTTTCGGGTCATGTCTGGGAGATGCTGGAGCACCATTGGCCTTTTCCCAAACGATGGTATCCCCTTGCTGACGAGAGTACCAGCCAAGATTATGCAAAGTAGCAAGGTTGATGGTGTTGCCTGCCTCTGGAAGGGCGCCAGGATCACACGAACAGTTGATCCCGTGGTCGAGTAGGTAGAAAGCAAGTGGTTGTGGGAAGACAATTGTCTGAACTTGGCCAAGAACAATCTTGATCCAATCGTGGAGAATGAAATGGAGAAGATCCGGTCGATCGCCATCAGGTGAGTGAATGTGATGAAGCCAAAAACGATCAAGTCTCCGGAGTTGGGAATATTTGGTGCCAAGTGGACGAAGATTCCAAGAGATGATGATGTGGAGAAGGCGAGCAAAGACGGGAAGTTCACCCGCACGATCATTGACGATATTGAATTCTAATGGGACATTGACATTTTCGCGTGCAAGACCATGCTCCGGAATTCGAAAGGCACGGGAGAGAGAATATTTGGTGATTTCAACATCTCGACCCATAACAAACGATTGAATTCCCACTGCCTTACATGGGTCATTAGGCGAATATATAACTTTGGCATTGGAAAAGAAAGCTCGAATGATGTTCAAAGGAACTGGAGTGTTGATTTTGAGAAAGTATGTCCAATGGAAGGCGTCAAATTTGGCCAAGTAGGGAAAGTTAATCGATTCCAAAAAACCGAAGTCAATTGGGCAGCAGTGCTTGACGCGCATATAGGCAAAGAGGGCATGGTAACGGTTTTTCTCTTACGCATTCCTAAAGCAGCGATTGAAGGCGGTTGGAACGGAGGCAGAGGAAGAGGAGGGACCAGATCTTTTTCGAGAGACAACATGCTTTGGGAGCCATGGGGAGGAAGAATGATGAGGGAAATGTTTAAGAGGAGTTTTGTCAAATAGGTGATGGGCACAAGTTTGAGTGAGGATAGATAGGAGTATGGGGAAAGATGACCCTAACTAACAGTGGAGAGCCACAACCCAAGATGCATGTAACAATTATGATAAGGAATTTCGGATGAACAACTACAAATAAGCTAAGTATAATTCCTAGAAAAAGACAAGTGCCAAATGAAATGAAAACCTAGATGGAGAGGAAATTAATGCAAGATATGCAAATGGGCTGTCAAGACAAGATGAAAGAAATTAGAAATGCAAGAAAAATGGAATGAAAAATATGAGAAAAACTTATAATTGAAATGTTGGGTGAATAGTAACCATGGTGTGGGGGAAGAAGGAAGAGAAGAAAAGAAGAGATTTTGTCAGGAAATGAGGAGGGAAATGAAAAAGAGAAAGAAATGAGGAAGATTGGTGAAAGAATGAAGTGATTTGGTGTAGAAATGAGTGAGATCTTGAAGGTTGTGGGAGGAGGAATGGAGAAGGGGGAAGGCTTACGAACGATGGGGAAGAGGAATAGAGAAAATGAGTGAAATCCCGACGTTTTAACAAGGGCATGCGTGAAGGTTTGCCCGAAGGGATCAATCCCTTTAAGGATGGGATCGATCCGTTTTTGGCAATGTGTACCCCTGCCCATTCTGATGCTAGGGGATCGATCCCATGATGAAAGGGATCGATCCCTCATAGCAAAAACCCAGAATTTTAGGCCTTAATGACCCGAAAATCAATCCAATTTTCATAAGAATTGACCCTTTAGTCCATTGCCTCAATTGTGATGCAGAAAAATGATTTGCAACTTAAAGAACTTGTGCATTTTCATTGTTTAAAAACAAAATCTGGTTTGGCCACTTAGGATGCATGAGACATGTCTTGAAAACTGCAAAAAAATTGCAGAAAAATGCATAAGTATCCAGAAATGATGCAGAGCAGTTTTGAGCAATAAGTAACCATGATTGTGATAGTGTCTTAACTATTAGAAAAGGGTTTTGGCTAATGAAGGAAGTTTATCATGATCAACACACACACAAATCAACAGTTCAATTTCAAAAAGTTAAGAACATGAACAGTAACATGGTAAATTATGGTCATGAATTGCAAGTGGAAATGATATGCTCCAAATTTCTTTCTTGCAATCATATCAAACCAACTTAAGTCATTCATTCAACATCAAATCAATTCAAGGAGCATTCATAATGCCTAATTCACCTCTAAGAGTGCAAAATCTCTCCTTGTCCAAGGGCTTTGTGAAAATATCAGCTAATTGGTGCAAGGTGTCCACATACTCTAGAATTATGTCTCCTTTTTGCACATGATCTCGTATAAAATGATATCTAATCTCAATGTGCTTGGTTTTAGAGTGTTGGATGGGATTTTTTGTAAGATTGATGGCACTAGTGTTGTCACATCTAATGGGAACTTGGTTCATTTCTATTTCATAGTCTCTCATTTGTTGCTTAATCCATAAAACTTGAGCACAGCAACTTCCGGAAGCTATATATTCAGCCTCGGTTGTGGATTGAGTTACACTATTTTGTTTCTTAGAGAACCATGAGATGAGCCTACTTCCTAAGAATTGGCATGTTCCCGATGTGCTTTTCCTATCCACTTTGCATCCACCAAAATCCGCATCGGAATAAGCATGGAGATCTAGTGTAGAATATTTAGGATACCAAAGTCCTAAGGAGGAAGTGTCTTTGAGGTATCTAAGGATTCTTTTTACTGCTTGTAGGTATGATTCTCTAGGGGATGACTAAAATCTAGCACACAAGCATACACTAAACATTATATCGGGTCTACTAGCAGTTAAATATAGCAATGAACCAATCATAGACCTATATAGTTTAGTGTCTACACATTTTCCTCCTTCATCCTTATCAAGCTTAATATTTGTGCTCATAAGTGTAGAGAAAGGTTTAGATTCATCCATTCCAAATCTTTTGAGCAAATCTTTAGTGTACTTAGCTTGATTTATGAAAATACCTTCTTTACATTGTTTAACTTGAAGTCCTAGAAAGAAGGTTAATTCACCCATCATACTCATTTCAAATTCACCTTGCATTAGCTTTGAGAAATTTTTGCACAATGACTCATTTGTAGATCCAAAAATGATATTATCGACATAAATTTGAACTACTAATAAGTCATGACCCTTAGATTGAATAAACAAGGTTGTGTCTACTTTTCCCCTTGTAAATCCTTTTTCGATTAAAAACTTTGAAAGTCTTTCATACCAAGCTCTAGGAGCTTGTTTTAATCCAAATAAGGCTTTTGAAAGTTTGAAAACATGGTTAGGAAATTTTGGATTTTCAAAACCGGGAGGTTGCTCAACATAAACCTCTTAATTTATATAACCATTTAAGAAAGCACTTTTCACATCCATTTGATATAACTTAAAATCCTTGTAGCATGCAACGGCAAGTAGCATCCTAATGGCTTCTAATCTAGCTACCGGAGCATAGGTTTCATCATAGTCTATTCCTTCTTCTTGTCTATATCCTTGAGCTACTAACCTAGCCTTGTTTCTAACAATAATGCTATTTTCATCCATCTTGTTCTTGAATATCCATTTGGTTCCAATGATGGGATAATCTTTAGGTCTTTCTACTAATGTCCACACTTTGCTTCTCTCAAATTGATTTAATTCTTCTTGCATGGCCATAATCCAATTTTCATCATTCAAGGCCTCATCCACTTTCATTGGTTCAAATTGTGACACAAAGGCTACATGTTGACATATGTTTCTATATGTTGACCTAGTCCTAACTCCAATGGTTGGATCTCCAACAATATCATTTTCTTTCACATATCCTAGTTCTCTAGGACACCTAGATTCCTTCTCAATTATTTCTTGTTCCATGGACTCCTCATTTTTGTTAATAGTAAGATCTTCTAATTGATCTCTAACATCCTTATCTTGAGATGGATCAACTATATGTTCATCAAAAATCTCAACTTCATCATCAAGATTGGTTCTACTAGTGATATTTGATTCATCAAAAATTACATGTATTGACTCTTCTACTACAAGTGTTCTTTTAAAATTCTATAGGCCTTAGAATTTAGAGAATAGCCAAGAAAAATACCTTCATCACTTTTAGCATCAAATTTTCCTAGGTTATCTTTACCATTGTTCAAAACAAAACATTTACATCCAAATGGGTGAAAATAACTTATGTTAGGACTTTTTCCTTTATAGAGCTCATAGGGAGTTTTCTTTAAAATAGGCGTTACCATAGCTCTATTTATGACATAGCAAGAAGTGTTTATTGCTTCAACCCAAAAATATTTAGGTAAGTTATTTTCACAAAGCATGGTTCTAGCCATTTCTTCTAATGTTCTATTTCTCCTTTCAACTACCCCATTTTGTTGAGGAGTTCTAGGAGCTGAAAAATTATGGCTAATGCCATTCTCATTGCAAAATGTATCAAAACCCATATTTTCAAATTCTTTTCCATGGTCACTCCTAATACTAGAAATAGAGTAACTTTTTTCATTTTGAACAAGTTTTGAGAAAGCAATGAATTTTTCTAAGGCTTCATTTTTCATACTTAAAAAGAACACCCAAGTGAACCTAGTGTAATCATCAACTATCACAAATCCATAGTGTTTACCTCCTAAACTAGTTGTCCTAGTTGGTCCAAAGAGATCTAAGTGAAGAAGTTGAAGTGATCTAGAGGTAGTGACACACTTCTTAAATTTAAATGAATTTCTTTTGTGTTTTCCTCTTACACATGCTTCACAAACTTTATCATTTTCAAATTGAAGCTTAGGTAATCCTACTACTAGGTCTCTTTTGGCTAATTTAGACAAAACATGCATGCTAGCATGACCTAGTCTTCTATGCCATAACCAAGGTTCATCTTCTCTAGTGGCCATAGAGCATACATTTTTGCTATTAAGTTCATTTAAATCCACAATATAAATATTTCCATGTCTATGTCCAATAAACACAATTTGATTAGTTTTGGCATAAACAACATTGCAACACAAATCATCAAACATAACTTTAAATCCCTTATCACACAATTGACTAATACTAAGTAAATTATGTTTTAAGCCTCTAACATACAACACATTCTCAATAGTTGAGGAAGAGTTACCAATTGAGCCAATTCCTTCAATTTGTCCTTTGGAGTTGTCTCCAAATGTGACTTTTCCACCACTTTTATGCTTTAGGAACTTGAATTGGCTCTTGTCAGCCATCATGTGTCATGAGCATCCACTATCAAGGTACCAATGCTCCTTGGACTTAGCCTTGTAGCAATACTCTTCCTCCTACAAACACATCAAGCTTTTATCTTAGGTACCCAAATTTTCTTGGGTCCTTGAGAGTTAGTACTAATAATTTTTGATCCTTTAGGAATCTATTTCATATTTAAGGACTCATCACTTGAATTTAAAACATGTTTAGGCACCCAAATCTTGACAGCCATTTTTCCTCTAAACATGGTCTTTCTAGAGGTGCATGCTTGTGAAGAGTGTCCTAGTTTATTACATAATGTGCACAAAACAAATTTTCTATCTTTAACTAGGAAATTTTTAAGATGAGTCTCTTTGTTAGATGCATTGTAGCCTAACCCTTCTCTATCAAAGAATGCTCTTTGAGTCTCTAGCATTTGATCAAGTTTTTGTTGACCCATGTAAAATCTAGAAAAGGAGTTTTGCAAATTAGTGTTCTTTCTATTTAATTCTTCTATTTCTAGATATGCATTCTCTAATTTCTTTTCACATTCTAATTTAACATTCACAAGCATTTCATTCTCCTTTTTCAACTTAGAGATCATTTTCTTATATTTCAAATTCATGCATTCAAATTCATTGGCTAACTCATCAAATGCATCTTGCAATTCATCAAAAGTGTATTCATTAGTATCTAACAAGTTAGAGGTTACCTTCTCATCTTCAAAAGCCATGAAACAAAGGTTGGCTACTTCATCTTCCACATTTTCTTCATCGGAGCAATCACTATCACTCCAAGTAGCCAACATTGCCTTCTTCTTTTGTTTCTTCTCATTTTGCTTTCTATACAAAGGACAATCAAATTTAATATGACTAGGTTTTTTGCATTCATAACAAATAATTTGGTCCTTTTCTTTCTTACTAGTTTCACCTCTATTTAACTCTCTCCTAAGGGGTCTCCTAGAGTTTTCACTAGCTCTCATCCTCATGAATTTATTGAATCTCTTGGCAAACATGGTCATTTCCAAATCCTCTTCATCACCACTTACATCATGATCATCTTTTGATTCCTCAATTGTGGTGGATTTTAGTGCTACTCCAACTTTCTTTAGGGGATCTTGATTTCTCTTAATTTTCATCTCATAAGTGAGTAAGGATCCCATAAGTTCATCTAAAGAGAGTGTATGAGGATCCTTAGATTCTTCAATAGCAGTGACTTTAGCTTCCCATGATTTAGGTAAGCTATTGAAAACCTTTTTCACCATCTCTACATTAGAGTATGTCTTCCCTAAAGCTTTAAGACCATTTATAATGTCCGTAAACCTACTAAACATGTCACTAATTGACTCATCATTCTTTATTCTAAATAGTTCATAGTCTTGAGTGAGCATGCCTACTTTGGTTTCTTTGACTTGTGTGGTTCCCTCATGTGTGATTGCTAGTTTATCCCAAACTTGTTTAGCATTCTCACATTGTGAAACTCGATTATACTCATTTGGTCCTAATACACAAAATAGTGTGTGCATTGCTTTAGCATTAAGTTGTGCCATCCTAATATCATTAGTATCCCACTCATCTTCTTTCTTAGGCACATCCGACCCATCTACTTTCTTAATAGGAATGAGAGGACCTTTAACAATAATTCTCCACACTTCATAATCATTGGCTTGAATAAATAGCATCATTCTAGTCTTCCAATAGGCATAGTTTTCACCATTAAAGAGTGGAGGTCTAACCGTAGAGTGTCCCTCTCCTACCAAGGGTGTAGACAAACTAGTTTGAGTCATTAGTGATTGTTTTTACTCGATAGATGTTAATCTAATTCAATCTCGAGCCCAAGCTCTGATACCAATTGTTGGCTCTACCGTGAGGGGGGTGAATCGGTTTTTCTAATTCTTTCTAATTTTCCTAGCTCTTAATGCACAATCCAAGCAAAATAAACAATGATGAAATAAATGCAGTAAATAAGAGTAATGGAAAGAGAAGCAAACACAAGTTTATAGAGGTTCGGCCAATCTTTTGCCTACGTCCTCTCTCATTGAACTCCTTGTCAAGGTTTTGATTCACCTCTTCCTTGAGAATCCTTACAAACCACTTGAAGGTGTGGCAAGACCTCTTACAATCTTTCTAGAGACTTTGAAATCTCCTTCTAAGCCTCTACCCTTGTATTGCTACCCGACACTCTACAATATCAGACTTTACAAGGATAGCTCACCCCTTGAATAACAAGAATTTCAGTAAATGGGTGAAGAACACAGATGAGTCTCACAAAATGGAGTAACACAATGAACAATTTCAGATTTGAATTTCTCTCTAGAAGCTTGAGGATTTTTCAGTACTTGTTCTACCTCCAAACTTCATAAATGCCTCTATTTATAACCCACCAAACGAATGGAACAGTTGGTGAAGCATTTAATGCATTTCTTCCCGTTGAAACCCTCAAAAACTAGCCGTTGGTGTCAAGGCCCGTGCAAAGGGATCGATCCCTTTACCAAAGGGATCGATCCTTTTTATCCAGAAACTTGTTTCAACTTTTTCCTGGTGTTTGTCCACCTTACTGCCAAAATGGGATCGATCCCTTTACAGTAGGGATCGATCGCTTTTAATCAGAATGCCTTCCTACACGTCTTTAACTGCATTTTGAGATAGTTTATGGTTTTTTGTGATTCTAAGTCAGTTCAAAAACTTCTAGCACTTTTCTTAAGAGTATTTACTGACTTTTTCAGTTGAAATCACACTCCAAAACTTGTTTAAAATATTTTCTATCATTGAGTTCATTCAAAGCAAATTTACTTAGAGAAAAATCATTTGTAAGCTTACTTGAATTTTGTCATTTCAAAATACTTGTTAATTTAAAGCTAACAAGCTTCATGACTAGTCTTTGATTACACTTGTTCCTCTACATGTTCCTGGTTTTGATGTTTCTTTCTTCTAGAGTAGACAATGAACTCATTCTTGCTGTCAATAGAAGGAACACTTGAGGGCAGATCAGATTGATTTTCAATGACAAATGGAGCTGGACTAGATACAACAAAAATTGGTTCGGACTCACCAAGAATGGGTACTTGACATTCGGGTACACTCTCAAATTCCCAAAAATGACGTTTTGAGTTTCTACTTTCCCCTTAAACGTCGGTTTTGGAGTAATAAGGTTGATTTTTCAGAAAAGTGACATCCATTGAGTGATAGAATTTCTTTGTGAGTGGGGAGTAACACTTATAACCTTTTTGATTTGGTGTATACCCAAGAAATATACATTTTATGGCCTTAGGATCAAGTTTTCCTCGAGATTGATTGCGAATGTGAACAAATGATTAACACCCAAACACTTTGAGAGGAATAAAAGAAATAAAACGAGTTGATGGATAGGTTTTTTGAAAAATTTGACAAGGTGTTTGAAATTTAAGGACTTGAGAAGGCATTCTATAGATTAGATATGCCACAGTGAGTATAGCATCCCCCAAAAAATTTTTAGAACATGAGACTGAATCATGAGTGCTCAGGCAACCTCTAGTAAGTGTTTATTTTTCTGTTCAGCTATCCCATTTTGTTGTGGGGTATTGGTGTAAGAACTTTGGTCAACAATGTCTTCTTGTTTTAGGTATTCCCTAAGAATAAAGTTAAAGTAATCCTTGGCATTGTCTGTGTGAAGAATTTGGATTTTTGTATTGAATTGAGTTTGAACCATGTTATTGAAGGCTTTGAACAGTTGACCAACTTCAGACTTTTCTTTAATGAGGAATACCCAAGTGAGACGTGAGTGATCATCTATAAAATAAACAAACCATCTGGCCCTGGTTACACTTTTAATTTTTAGTAGTCCCCAAACATCATTGTGTATCAAAGAAAAAGGATGTGACTCTTTGTATTTGTGAATTGGATAGGAATTGCGAACATGCTTAAACATTTGACAAGTTTCACATTGAAGATCAAAAGAACTTTTATTGAACAATGAAGGAAAGAGTTCTTTAAGATACAACTGACTAGGATGACCTAAACGATAGTGCCATAATATTAATTCACTATCTTTATTTGACCTAAGAATAGAAAAGGACATTTTTCTTCTACTGACTTTTGAGGTTGTCTTCTAGATGATTTGGTTGTTTTGAACATGTAGAGCCTCGAATACAATTCAGCACTACCAATCATCTGTCCCAAATTCAAATCCTGAAAAACACAATAATTAGAGAAAAATTTAGCAACACAGTTCTTCTTCCGAGTGAGTTGACTAATAGATAAAAGATTGCAATCCAAGTTGGGAACCAACAAAACATATTCAAGTGTGATGTTTTCTGAGATAACAACAGAACCAGTACCAACCACTTTTAAGATAGAGCCATTAGTATTCGAATAGTGTGACTCTCAGAACAAGGTGTGAAATTTTAAAAAAGAGATATATTACCGTCAAGTGATCAAAATCCCTAGAATCTACAATCCATGATTCTTTACTGTCCACCTTTTTAACCTTAAGAGCAGTCAAAAAATTACCTTTTTGAGCTCCTGTTGTTGTTGCCAAGGACTTGTTATTTGGAGAGATTGAAGTTTGCTGAGTCTGACTAATTAACCTTTGAAAAATTTCCATTTGTTCCTTACTGAACTGTCCAGGTTGTGTACTAGCAAAACTTTCTTCAGTTGTAGTGTGATTTCCACGACTTTCTCTCTTATTTTTTGGTTTCCAATCAGGTGGCTTCCCATGGATATTCCAACAAGTGTCACGGGTGTGACCTGTCTTCATGCAGTGATCACACCATGGTCTCCCTTTCTTTGTTCGACTATCATCAGATCCTCTTGAAACTAGAACAGATGCTTCAGTGGTTGTTGACTAATTTGCAATATCCAACATTACTTTCTTTCCGCTTTCTTCGCGTCGAACTTCAGAAGCGACTACATGTAGATTAGGTAAAGGCTTTGTTGCAAGTATTCGACGGCGTACCTCATCTAGGTTCTTGTTGAGTCCCAAGAGAAACTTGTATATCTATTTCCTTTCAACAATCTTTTTATACTTAAGAGCATTCGTTGGACAGTCCAATTGAGTAGTTTCATACATATCAAGTTGTTGCCAATAGCTAGTCAAGCGACTAAAATATTAGGTGACTGTGAAATCCCCTTGACAGAGATCATGAAGAATACCTTCAATCTCGAACGCCTCTGCTGTGTCTTCTATAGACACCTGACTTTGTCTGTACTTAATCATTTTTAAAAGTTTAAAGATCTTTATTTTTATTTTTGCCTTTTTATTTATTTCTATTTTCAATTTGATTTTTATAAATTTAATTAATACTCAATTAAAAAAAGAAAAAAGAAAAAAAAGGGGGAAAGAACTGGTGCCGTGCACGGCACCAATTCTTGTCACCCATCCCTGCCATGGCCTCTCCCAAGCTGTCCATCAGCCACCTACTCTGCCAACCCACCCATTACCTACAGAAACTCCAATCCCTTCTACAAAAACCAACCATTTGGTCACTACCAAGAGGGGAGGGAGGACCATTTTTTAACCACCATCACCACCGCCATTGCTCACCATCACCATCCTCACCACCGAAACACTCACAAACCACTGTCATCATCAATTTGAGCCATCATCACCTCTTCCTCTACAACCCGAGCCCTCTGGTAGCCAAGTCAGCCACCACCAAAGCCACACACATCCACAACAGAAACCCAAACCACCAATACCCAAACCCCAACAACCTCGCCACCCGAAACCCCAAATTCGAGACCCCAAAACCTAGATCTGAAACCCCTAAACCTGCAAAAAAAAGAAGAACAAAAACAAACAACAACAAAAAACCCAGTAGATCCAAACATTCGAAACCATCAACCAAAAAAAAGTAAAAAAAGGGGAGAGGGTTTCGTGAAGCTTAGATCTATGGGGTTAGGATTTTTTTTGGTGAAACGAAGGCCAAATCGGAGTAGAGGGGGAGGAGGGGAGTATTTTTGAGGTTTCCGGCACCCCAACCGACAATCGAGCCGCCGGCCTAAAATTGCCTGGGCGGAGGGCTTCAAAGCTTTGAAGTTTTTTTGGTAAAAAAGGGTGAAAATGAATCAAGAAAAAAAATTAGTGGTTTTATAGCCAAAAAAAAGGGAGCGACCCGTGCGTGAACCGGGATCGGACCCGGGATCCGCGCGCCCGGCCAACTGAGGAGGGAAAGATCCGCGCATTGAACCGACCCGACTCGGGGGTCCGCACGCCCGACCGGCGTGCCAGCCAAACCAACCCGATCCGCTACCCACCTCTGCTCCAGCCCACTTGCTTCAGGCCCAACTCCCATTCCAAGGCCCAATCAGCAGCCTTCATACCCATTTGTGCTTGGACTTTGGGTCCAATTTGTGGTATATTTTTGTTATTAAATATAATTGATTATTCATATTTTATTTATTTTTTCTCATGCATGTTTATTAAAGAAATTTATGTCTTGTTGTTGATTTATTTCTAGTAAGGAATAATATAATTTCAAATATTTAATTTTATTAAAAAAATTAAATATTTGTCCGATGATGGGATGTTATGAAACTCACAAGTAGTGATTTCTTAACTGATCCCTAGGTGAGAAGAGTCTACTAAATGTTACCATAGTATTGAGATATTTAGTAAGATTTTTCAATAATTTAATTTTTTTATTAAAAGTAAAAATAAATAAGTTTTTAAGAGAAAATCGAAAAAGGAAATTAATAATAAAAATTAAATTTAATTAAATGAAATTCATCTGATAATGGGATGTCATGAAACTCAAAAGTAGTGATTTCTTGACTGATCCCTAGGTGAGAGGAATTAGCTAAATGTTACCAGAATATTGAGATATTTAGCTAAATTTTTCAATATTAAGAGTTTCATTAATAAAAATTAAAATATAAAATTCTTTTTATAATTCCACGTGCATCATATACTATGTGCTTACATCATACGCATAAACATTAATTTCAAAATAAATGAAATTCTTCCGATGATGGGATGTCATGAAACTCACAAGTAGTGATTTCTTGATTAATCCCTAGGTGAGAGGAATTAACTAAATGTTACCAGAGTATTGGGATATTTAGCTAAATTTTTCAATATCAAGAGTTTCATTAATAAAATAACAAAAAATGATTTTTACAAATAAAAAATGACTTTGAATAGAAAGAATAAAATTGATTGCAATAAAATAGGAATTATTTTTAAATATTAAGTTAAGACCATTTTATTAAAATTAAATGATAACACATGATTATTATGGTACCATTTTTAACGGGTGTTGTGGGGGTGCTAATCCTTCCTTACACGTAATCGTACTCCCGAACCTAATTTTGTTTTCGCAGACCAAAAATTATCTTTTTAATAAAACTTAATTAATTTTGAGATTTTGTTAAAATGATAAATATTTTTAAGTGACCAATCACACCTAGTCAAAAAAGATTGGTGGCGACTCCTTTGTTTTTAAATGTTTTCAAAATCGTTGAGCGCGAAACCGTTACGACAACTTGGCGACTCCACCGGGGACTTTTTGAGAGTCGAGCCATTCATTAATCATGTGTTATCCAAAGTTTTAATTTAATAGTCTTGGTTGATATTTAAACTTAATTCACTTGGATTTTGAAAATAATTTTTGTTTGCATTTGTTTTTTATGTTATTTATTTTATGTTTGTACATGCTTGTTATTAATAGATTGTTGAGGCATTTAGGATAAAGATAATATTTTAATGTGAGTCTGACATGTTCTCTCATACACATACTTGCACTTGCATTTGCATAACATGAGCTCTATACCAGGGCTCCATCCTCTTAGGAGGGAGTAGAGTAGCTATGCTCTCGTGAGGTAATCACCTCCGTAATGGCAAGCGAAATACTCTCACTCAAATTAAATCTTGCTAGTCTAGTGTGGATGATAGTGAGGTATAATTTGGGAACCTTTAGATTCTTAAAACCAAGCTCAGCATATAGAGTCTTAAAAGGCCAGCCTTAGGTAGAGCCATGTCCAATTTTTGTAGAAATTATCCTAAGATTAGGACACATGAGGGAACATTTTTACTATCTTCTTCATATCATAACTCTAGTCATTTTTCAAATTCGTATTTTCATAAAATCAAGATATATATATATATATATATATATATATATATATATATTTGTCATTCTCAAATAAAATTTCACAATTTTAAAGAATAAAACAAAGATTTACTCGATTTTTCTTCTTTGTTTAAAAATAACATGAAGATATCCCTTCATTCTTTAATACCATAAAAAAAATTATACATTTCTTATTTTTTTTGGAACTTATGCATATACACAAAATTTTTTTTACATTATCACATTTCTTCAAAAAAAATAAAAAAGGGAGTTAAAGGAAATAAATCACGGTGTGAAAATAAGATTTTTTTTCTTTTAAATAAAAAAAGAGAGAAAAAAATCTATTCTTAAAAAACAAAAAAGAGGAAATCATCAAACTCAAAAAAAAAATAGGGAGAAGAATTCATTCATTGAACTTAAATAAGAGAGAATTTTGATTCTTTTATTCTTAAATTTTAGCATAGCATATTTCATTACATTAATGCATTCACATCACATAATAAAGGGTGTGTTTGTCTTTTTGGGTTAAAGGAGGTCAAAGACATGGGAGATCAATTAGAAGCTAGACTTACCATTTTAGAGAATAATCAAGAGGAGTTTGGACATGATATACGGGAGATAAAAGGGAAGCTAGCTAAGATAAGGAAGATGCTTGAAAATTTTGGAGAGACTAAAGCGGTTCATCCTCAAGGGTCATCGTCATTTCCAAGACAACTATACGTTGAATCATCATCAAGTGGAGACCAATCGACTTTTCATGAAATGGCTTGCCAGGGACACTCCAATGCTCTCAATTGTCCAGACGATGATCCCGTGGTAGATGAGGCTATGAAAAGGGTGAATAAAACCAAGAATTTGCAATGCTTGATTAGAGTCTAGAGGGTGAAAAGGACAGCTGTTGTGGTGAAATTTCTTTTTGAAGATTTTGAATGTTGAGGGCACTAGAATAGTAGAGAGTTAGTAAGGAATTTTGGAATCTTGTAAATAATTCGTATATGAATATGAATGTTACAAGATTTGATATAAGTTTGCATTCACTTCATTTATATGTGCATAATACGATTTTGACAGAAGAATAATAAGGCTAACAATAACTGTTTCCAAAATAAAAAAATAAAAAAACAAATGATCAAAAAAAATTTTCAGTTTATAATTTTTTCTTTCTTTTGGTGTGTAACTTGTGATATTGTAAAATAATAACAAGGTTGAAATTTCTTTTACATGTAGATATACAATTTCCTTACAATAAAAAACTTCATATTAGCATGGCAAGCATGACATCTAATTTTGGGTTACCACAGATTTGGTGTAAAGGCAACTTGATCATTGAAAAACTTGGAGATAATTTTGGACCATGGAAGAGACAGAAACGAGTCGAATGGAAATGATGGAAAAAGCCAACAAGAGATGAGAGAGCAATTATCACAAATGGCAGGTTTGTTGGAGAAGCTGAACAATGGAAAAATGGGAGAACTAGCTGCTCAAGAGGGGCATCGTTTACGAAATGCTGAGGATTCTTTTTGTCCAGTTAACATGGGCTCACGAGAAACCTGATCATCTCAAGAGCCACAAGCAATGCCCACCAAGGGTTATGTATGCCCTAATATGCCATCTGCAGTCGACTCTAGTCAGTTTCAAGGGCATGCAACTCCTACAATGAACCCCTTCGAACCAACTCATATTGCTAATTCGGGTAGTCACAAAGAGCAAGGGAAGCCACAACTGAAGGGAGGCTCAAGTTCCAAACAAAAGATAGAGCTTATAGAAGAAAGGCTTTGGATTATTGAATGAATGGATTTTCATGGATCTTTAGATGCAGCCAGATTATGCTTAGTACCTGGTGTGGTCATTCCTCTGAAATTTAAAGTTCCAGAATTTGAGAAATACGATGGGACCACTTGTCCAAAGGCCCATATCACTATGTATTGTAGAAAGATGGCAGCACATGTGCGTGATGACAAGTTGTTGATCCATGTTTTCCAAGATAGCCTTAAAGGATCTGCTGCTAGGTGGTATACACAATTGGATAGGGGCGATGTTCACTCATGGGAAGATTTTTTAAGAGCATTTGTCGCCCAGTATAAGCATATTGTGGATCTAGCCTCGGATCGCTTGTCTTTACAAACCATGGAGAAGAAAGCTACTGAAGGCTTCAGAGAATACGCCCAGAGATGGAAGAATGTTGCCACCCAGGTCCAGCCTCCCCTCACAGTAAAAGAGACTGCGACCCTGTTTCTTAGTACCCTCCAAGCACCATATTATGATAAGATGATTGGGAACGTTACGAAGAATTTTGCTGACATGGTGGCCTCTGGAGAGATGATTGAGAATGCAATCAAGAGAGGCAAGATCAAGATAGGTGACATGACTGATAACAGACTTGAAAGGACGGAAGAAGAAGTGCAAGCTGTGACATTTGAGGGCAATTTCCCAGAAATTCCACTCCATATAATCCCTATTTGCCTCACCCATCCTGTATCCAACCTCGAACAATGCTTCCTATGATCCTTATCTTTATTCACCAATCCCACAACTAGGATTCCAAGCAAACTCTTACCCTTCAACGCTTGCTCATGTGCCTATCTTTATACCTAGGCCAGTAGCTCAACCTCCTCAACAATCAATGAACAATAGAAAAAGATCGAGAAGCAACCAAGGAAAAATCCCAATTCCAATCTCCGATCTTTTGCCTCTTTTGGTGAAAAACCAATATCTGGCCCCTATACCTTTGAGAACAGCCCTAAACCCATTGTCCAAGAGCTATGATCCGAATAGTAGATGTGACTATCACCTGGGGACAATTGGGCATTCAATAGAAAAATGCAGGCAATTGAAGGAAAGGGTTGAAGAGCTTATCAATGGGGGAATCTTGACTCAAGAACTTATGGATCAGTGGAAGTCCACTTTGATGCAAAGTTGGGTCATGATGAGAAACTAGATTGGAAGAAACTGAAAAGTCGAGATTTTAGAGTTTGTGTTTTGTTGGAAAATGCTTTGTCAGTTCGCCTTAATGACAATTGTATGAGCATAACTTTTTGCATAATTTGTTTTCCAATGGCATATGACAAGAATATTTCTTTTCTTCACAATAATGATAAAATGATCCTAAGAAAATTGATGATCACTATCAAAGATGAAGTTCTAGGATCGTATCTCAATAAAGCCAAAAAGCTAAATTAGGGCATAAGATTTTGAAAGTCTGATTTGTTTCCCATTTGAACATGACAGGACTTTATTGTTAATGTTTTTCGGAAATGACCAACATGCAAAACCTTTTGAGAATAATTTGGAAATCAATGACATTCTCTAAATATTCTTGATATTGGTAATTTTATATTTGGCAAGATCATTTGAAAATTTTGAAATACAGTTCCACCCTGATTCATATACAAATCCTGAACTCTTCAATCCAGTTCTCCTTAGATGCCATTTGCACATGTTTTAGGACAAGATAGCAAAAAGACAAAAAAAAAGCAAAAACAAAAAAAAGGAACCAAAGTTGAGGATTTTCCATTGATATCCATCTGTATAATACCTCGAGTTGTGCATCACCTTTTTCCTTAAATGAGTTTGTAGCGTGTGAGGTCGAGCTCTGTCATCTTAAAGTGTTGCATTACAAAAAAAAAACAACAAAAAAAGGAGAAAAGAGAAAAGGAAAGAAAAAAAGAAAAAAATGAAATTGATCATGACACCTTGCAAACATGATATTCAGATGATCCAAAAGCCAAAAGAAAAACTTATCCTAAGAATTGCTTTTCAATAGAAGCATCTTAATTTGAAATGATGAATTGCCATTTTTCACATCCCATTCACAAGTATAAAATTTATCCTATTGCTACCCTTTTGAGCCTAATAATTTCCTTTGCAATAAACCTCTTCCAAGGATCACCCTCCACACGATGGGGCAATGCAGAAAGTATCTCTTCAAAGAAGATGAATGATTCAACTTTTGTTTTTGATCAAATAAGATTTACTATGTGATGTGATAATTTGGAGCAAATTAGATTTGACATCTTGGACAGGAATCAAAGAAAAAATGAAAATAAAAAAGAAAAGAATGGATACATGGGACAGTACACAAAGAAAGGTGCTTCAAAGAATGAAAAGGATTAAAAAAAAGCACAAAAAAAGAAGAAGAGATACATGGGAAAGTACAAAAAGAAAGGTGCTTCAAATAATGAAATTGATAGATGTCCATATGAGAAGAAATGATCCTTAGATTGATCACCCTTAAACAACATTTTTGGGCTTGTTTATCCATTCTTTCAAAACCTTGAACCATGGCCTACATTACGTACTTAAAAGTCTATTTTGATCAAATATGGATGCTTGTATCGAAGAGCTCCTCTTTAGAAAATCCTCACTATTATTTGGTTTGAATGAAATTTGAATTCTTGAATGCATGGTGGAGCAATAAAAAAAAAAGAAAAAAAAAACAAAAGAAAGAGTGGAGCTCTAGGGTGAAAACTCGAAAAGGGCAATCTAGAGCAAACGATGGACTCTTAGTGCAACCCAGTCAAGCAGTGACACGAATTGAAACATGAAAAAAGAACCAATAATCCCTGGAAACCCTCGAGATATCCAAAGATTCTGAAGTCACTTGAAAGAACCAATAATCCCTGGGAACCCACGAAATGCCTAAAGATTTGGATGTCACTTGATTGTCCAACATTTTTCTGAAAAAGTTTGAACCTTACTTCTTGTACATTCTCTTCCTAAAACAGAAAAGCCTTCAGCCATTCATATCTCATCTTGGCATTTGTAGAATGCCATTATTCGAGAATTTAAGAGATTGTCAAACCAAGTTGTAAATATTTTGTTTCTTTTCTCATTCAAAATTTTGTTCAAAAAAAAGGGAGAAAAAGTGGTGGTATTTTGAGAAAACTATTTTAAGCTAAGTAAGGAACCATTGTTTTTTGTATAAGTGGCAAAAGTATGCCCCAAACAAAACATCATGGTCACGAAACTTTCAATTGTCGAGTTGAAAAATCCGAATAGGATTTATGCCACTTATCTTGAAAAGTAATCACTAATTTTTTGAAAGGGTCAAGTATCACTTGTGAAATTTGGATTCATTCTCTTGGAAAATAGTTATGAGGAAAATTTTATTGCTTTTTATCTAAAGGATATGATGAGAGTACAAGAACTCTGCAGAAATGGGAAATAGAAAGGAGCTTTCATGATCATGTTGGGGTAAAGAAGATACAAAAGACAAATGATGTGCCTTTTTGGCAAGATAGGAAGGAATTTCAAAGTTAGACAATTGTAACATCCCGTTACCACATTTTCACGTATTTCTATGCAACTTTACCGGTTGGACTGTCTGCGATGCCATTAACATTCAATAGTAACAGTGATAAATGCTAAACATTTATCTATTAATTATGGAATATGAAATTTCTTTTTTCATTATTCCTTTCATCTGACATCCCCTATTAACCTTTATTTCACTATGGTAGTACTGTATACATATGTCTGAAATGTAAAAGAGAAGAGACTGTACCTGTCACATTTAACGTGCCATGCCTCAGTGCTTTATGCATAGCTATACTCATCTGAGAGCTAATTCTCTCAACTCCGTGTACTTCTTATCTGTGGAGTTAAAACAAAGGAGTGAGCGATTCATACACTCAGTAAAGGAAACATATGCTGCTTTAAATAAAGCAAAACTATATTCCACAAACTATTTGATTTTCCTAAAATCATATCAATAGGAAAACAGTGGTTATAGTAAAACAACACTCTCATTACACCACTTAAATCACTGGTTAAACAGTTTACTTTAAAATGCAGTAAACAATACATAAGATTCAATAAATCTTATCAGTAAACCGAATTTAATAAATTGAGACTAGGCATCACCCTATAAATAAATCATGCTATCATCGTTCCCCCTCACCCTTGCGAGAACGGAATCTGCCGCTTTTGGGGTGCACCCGTAGGCCATCGCCCCTCACGGCTATCTCAGATCTATGGCCATAATCTATAATGGTCCTCGGGTCCACTTGCCAGGTGATCTCGAGACCGCTGATGACTTGGCGGGTCCATCAGCCCTGTGACGCCCTGAGGTGCACTCATTGGTCCATCGACCGAGCCATCGCCCCAGGTGGGTCACGCAACTACATGAATAATAATGCATGAATTTAGGGCCTAAAGTCTCAAAAATCACTTTATATTTCATGAAAACCTTTAAGGGATTCTCTCACCCATATTATCATTTACTCAAATGATTTAATTCCCAAAAAGGTTTAGGCTTTCTATTTACAAAACAATTCGAAAACATTACAAAATCTTAACCTTTAAAACCTGCTCGCCCATGGTCAGCTCGCCCAACATGGGTCGCCCATGGCAACTCGCCCACTGCAGAGAACCAGTGTTCGCCCACCCTCTTGCTTTTAAAATCCGAAAGCAAACTGGCTCGCCCTCAGTGGCTCGCCCAGTAATCAACTCGCTAAAAGGTCTCATTTTTCCTTTGAGAAATTACTCTTTAAAACTGTTCGCCAGGGTCAGCTCGCCCTTCACGGCTCGCCCCTGACTAACTCGACAAGACGGTGAATTCGTATTCGCCCGCCACTTAGCTTTTCAAAATAGAACTATATCTCATTGATTGCGGTTCGCCCGCCTTCAATTTAAAACAAAGGGCCGCTCGTCCAAACATATTAAAACCAGTTCGCCCGCCCTTAAAACTAGAGACGGTTGTACAAAAATTATAAAAAGGCTTGGCTCGCCCGCCAACACCAATTCGCCCATCATAAAAATACAAGGGCTCGCCCGCCCTGTATCAGTTCACCAAAAACAGCATAGGGGTCGGCTTTTAGCTCGCCCGTATCAAAAATAATTATCAAAATAACTTTCCTCAAACAATTCATGTCAGAAAACAAAACATTTAACTTAATGTTTTCATAAAATTTACTCCACAGGACATGCATCACTTCACACACATCTCCCTTACCTGGTTAAACGAAGCCTTGCTTCCTTCTCACCTTCCGAATTGCATTTACCGAGTTCGTAATTCCTGGCTGCAATTAATTTATAAATTCTATTAATATCTTCATTTCATATTACTTGGCGAGATTGAAATAAATCAAATGACTACTCGCCCAATAGAGCTCCAACTAGTTCGCCCAGACGAGCTCGCCATTCACCATATGGCTACCACGTGGCATATCGCCTGCCATTACTCACCGTGGTTTTGTGAGCTCGCCCAACATTCAACTCACGAAGCCTACATTGGCTTAATTGTGGGAGTTCGCCCACACTACCAATTCGCCCAACGCCTCTACATTTGAGCTCGCCACACACACAGATTTCTTATCAGAAGTGAGCTCGCCCATGAACTAAACTACCGTTGGGCGACCTAGCCCACATGAACAACAACTTTGGCGAATACATCATTTCCTACTCGCCTCATTGGCGATTACAAACTTTCGACACGGGCGATCAACATAGTCGCCATTGTCGTCACTTATTCCATTATTTTCTTTGTTTCCATATTCTCTAAAGATCTAACTAAAACAAGACTGTATCTATGTTTATTACTGTATAAAACATAGAAATCTATCATTGAGCATCAAGAAATCCTCAGAAAATATGAAACTCACCTCAACCAACTTCACTTCCAGAACAGACTGTTTTTTGTCTCATGTTAGCCTTCCTTTTGCTTATTCTTTCAGCTCACCAATTATGAAAGAAAGGCTTTATAAGAAGGTTCATGTGTTTTGGCCAACTGAAGAGTGAAGCTCAGTAAATCAAATATGACAGAAACGAAAGGAATAACATAAGCTCTCAGTTGCATAATTTTCGGGAGGGAGATGAAGTTTGCTAAACAGATTTGCCTCAAGTGTTTCTTCTTATATAACCCTGCTCAACCAATCACTAGCTACCGCCTGCCTCTTATCCTGTTTCTTTCATCATTCCTCACGTCCATCACTCCTTTAATGCATGAAGAAAAATGAAGCACAAGTGGCGTGAAAGTCTCCCTTTCACACTCTTTTTCTTCTGCTGCAGACTTTGTTTACTTCCTCAACCAATAAGGCTAATTCCCTTATTGACTTTAACTTTCCTTCATTTATTGTCCTCGACCGTATATCTCACAAAGTCAATCTTGGCTGCTAATGGTTCTGAAGCCATTTTCCTTGTCCACACCAGCTGATTCCCGGTCTCCACCTCGTCTGTTCGCCAAACTACATCAATTCGCTAGCCATTCCGTTGCCAGCGTATTACTCTACTCACCCATTTGCAATTATATGGAAATCAATAGTCTTCGCCACGTTGGGCGATCATCCAAAGAAACTAAATTGGCGAACACATTAGTCAATAAGATGCATATTCATACTCACCCTCAACAACTGGCCACAAGCCTTTATTTTACTCGCCCTTTGGCGAACTGTACCCTATACTTGCCCATAATCACCATTGGGCGATCACTGTCCTCGCCACACACAGGCCATTACCATACAAATCAACTTGGCGAAGTCAACTATTCATCAAACAAAAAGGCAAACAAACAGCTTGCATCATCAACTCGTCATACTTATTCCTTGGGCGATCAGGCAGCACGTCACATTGGACGATCACCAATTATGGCTCAACTCGCCACCTTGCTCTGATTTAAGCAACAAGTGGCGAACACACCTATTCGCCCTTAACACCAACCAATTCGCCATTACCATTGGCGAATGTTATCTTGCTCGCCCATTGGCGAACAACCAATCTCTGCTCGCCCATTGGCGAACTGAACAACATTCTCGCCCATACATTATTTCACCGAAATTTCTCCATTCTCATCTCATGATAACGAGCTTTTCAACTAAGTGGAAATCAATGTTCTTTATTTATTTAATTTCCAATATCCATTTTATGAGATTAAGGTCTACAGTAGGGTAAAATCAGATCTTACAACAATGTACAAGATTGAGTGCCGTGCATACATGCATACATACACAATATCATACAGCATCAACATTTAAAGTTTTTGTGTAAAATTTTGAAATTAAAACATGTTTTTCAAGCTGAAGGCTCGACACCATTCAATCAAGATTTCTAAAGTTATGCAACCTTTTTCAAGATAAGAAAGTCAAGTTTGCTCATGATAAAGAAATTTTCAGATCCAGTTTGACCAATGTCGTGTTTAATCAAGGTTGAAGATTGATTTTCAGAAGATAAGCAAAATTCTAAGTCCTTCAGGCACAAATTTCAAAATCCTAAGTTCTTTGGGCACAATTCTAAGTCCTCCAGTACCAATTCTAAGTCCTCCGGGCAAAATTTCAAATCCAATTTCAAATTCTAAGTCCTTCGGGCACCAATTTTAAACTCTTTAGATAAAATTTCAAGACCTTCGGGCACCAGTTGTAAGTCTTCTGGGCATCAATTTTAAACTTTTTGAGTAAATTCCCAAGTCCTCTGAGCACAAAGTATAAGACCTCCAAGCATAAATTTTCAAGTCCTCCGGGCACAATTCTAAGACTCCGAGCACAAAGTATAAGACCTCCAGGCACAAATTTTGAAACTCAAAGCAAAATTGTAAGTCCTCCAGGCACAAATTGTAAGGCCTCCAGGCATAATTCTAAGACCTCCGGGCATAATTATAAGACCTCCGGGCGCAAATTGTAAGTCCTCCAGGCACAAATTGTAAGTCCTTCAGGCATAAATCTAAGACCTCTGGGCACAAATTGTAAGTCCTTCAAGCATAAATCTCAAGGCCTCCGAACATATTTCTAAGACCTCCAGGCACAAATTTAAGGCCTCCGGGCATAATTCTAAGACCTCCGGGCACAAACTTTAAGGCCTCCGGGCATAAATCTCAAGCCCTTCGGGCATGATTCTAAGTCCTCCGGACATAAGTTGTAAGTCCGCTGGGAACAAATTTAAGACCTCCGGACACAAATCTCAAGACCTTCGGGCAAATTTTCAAGTCCTCCGGGCAAATTTTCAAGTCCTCCAGGCAAAATTTTTTTAAAAAAAATTAAAGTTTCAAGGCCTCTGCTGCAAAAAGAGCACTTTTCAAGAAAAGAATTTAAAGTTTCAAGGCCTCTACTACAAGAGGAGCACATTTCAAAAAAAATATTAAAGTTTCAAGGCCTCTGCTGCAAGAGGAGCAAATTACATAAAGGAATTTAAAGTTTCATTGCCTCTATTGCAAGAGGAGCACATTTTAGAAGAAATTTAAAGTTTCATTGCCTCTGTTGCAAGAGGAGCACATTTCAGAAGAAATTTGAAGTTTCATCATCTCTATTGCAAGAGGAGCACATTTCAAAAAAAAACAAAAGAAATTAATTTTAAGTTTCATAGCCTTTGCTACAAGAGTAGCACATTCCAAAAAAAAAAATTAAAGTTTCATCGCCTCTGCTGCAAGAGGAGCACATTCCAAAAAAAAAGAGAGAGATTAGGTTATAAGTCGGACAAAATTAGTGTCTATTATCTTTGCTTTATTCCTGATCCTCAGCAATGAGCAAAGAGGGGCAGCTGTAGACACCTAATTTTATCCATACTTAATCATTTTTGAAAGTTTAAAGATCTTTATTTTTATTTTTATTTTTGCCTTTTTATTTATTTCTATTTTCAATTTGATTTTTATAAATTTAATTAATATTCAATTAAAAAAAGAAAAAAGAAAAAAAAAAGGGGAAAGAACTGGTGCCTTGCACGGCACCAATTCTTGTCACCCATCCCTGCCATAGCCTCTCCCAGGCTGTCCATCAACCACCTACTCTGCCAACCCACCCGTTACCAACAAAAACTCCAATCTCTTCTACAAAAACCGACCATTTGGTCACTGCCAAGGGGGGATGGAGGACCTTTTTTTACCACCATCACCACCGCCATTGCTCACCATCACCATCCTCATCACTGAAACACTTACAAGCCACTGTCATCATCAACTCGAGCCATCATCACCCCTTCCTCTACAACCCTAGCCCTTTGGTAGCCAAGTCAACCACCACCGAAGCCACACACATCCACAACAGAAACCCAAACCACCAGTACCCAAACCCCAACGACCTCGCCACTTGAAACCCCAAATTCGAAACCCCAAAACCTAGATCCGAAACCCCTAAACTTGCAAAAATAAAGAAGAACAAAAACAAACAACAAAAAAAAACCCAACAAATCTAAACATTCGAAACCATCAACAAAAAAAGGGGGAGAGGGTTTCGGTGAAGCTTAGATATATGGGTTAAGGATTTTTTTTGGTGAAACGAAGGCCAAATCGGAGTAGAGGGGTAGGAGGGGAGTATTTTTGAGGTTTCCGGCACCCCAATCGGCGACCGAGCACGGCGGCCAGTGGCGGCCACGACGGCGGCTGAAAATCGCCTGGGCGGAGGGCTTCAAAGCTCTAAAGTTTTTTTTTGGTAAAAAAGGTTGAAAATGAATTAAGAAAAAAATTGGTGGTTTTATAGCCGAAAAAAAAAGGGAGCGACCCGTGCGTGAACCCGGATCCCACCCGGGATCTGCGCACCGGGCCAACTAAGGAAGGAAAGATCCGCGCGTTGAACCGACCCGACCCGGGGGTCCGCGTGCCAGCCAAACTGACCCGATCCGCTACCCGCATCTGCTCCAGCCCACTTGCTTCAGGCCCAACTCCCATTCCAAGGCCCAATCAGCAGCCTTCATACCCATTTGTGCTTGGACTTTGGGTTTTGTAGTATATTTTTGTTATTAAATATAATTGATTATTCATATTTTATTTATTATTTCTCATGCATGTTTATTAAAGAAATTTATGTCTTGTTGTTGATTTATTTCTAGTAAGGAATAATATAATTTCAATTAATTTTATTAAAAAAATTAAATATTTGTCCGATGATGGGATGTTATAAAACTCACAAGTAGTGATTTCTTAACTGATCCCTAGGTGAGAAGAGTCTACTAAATGTTACCAGAGTATTAGGATATTTGGTAGGATTTTTCAATAATTTAATTTTTTTATTAAAAATAAAAATAAATAAGTTTTTTAAAAAATCGAAAAAGGAAATTAATAATAAAAATTAAATTTAATTAAATGAAATTCGTCCGATGATGGGATGTCATGAAACTCACAAGTAGTGATTTCCTGATTGATCCCTAGTTGAGAGGAATTAGCTAAATGTTACCAGAATATTGAGATATTTAGCTAAAATTTTCAATATTAAGAGTTTCATTAATAAAAATCAAAATATAAAATTCTTTTTATAATTCCACGTGCATCATATACTATGTGCTTACATCATACCCATAAACATTAATTTTAAAATAAATGAAATTCTTCCGATGATGGGATGTTATGAAACTCACAAATAGTGATTTTTTGATTGATCCCTAGGTGAGAGGAATTAACTAAATGTTACTAGAGTATTGGGATATTTAGCTGAATTTTTCAATACCAAGAGTTTCATTAATAAAATAACAAAAATGATTTTTACAAATAAAAAATAACTTTGAATAGAAAGAATAAAATTGATTGCAATAAAATAGGAATTATTTTTGAATATTAAGTTAAGACCATTTTATTAAAATTAAAGGATAACACATGATTATTATGGTACCATTTTTAACGGGCGTTGTGGAGGTGCTAATCTTTCCCTACACATAACTGTACTCCCGAACCTAATTTTGTTTTAGCAAACCAAAAATTGTCTTTTTAATAAAACTTAATTAATTTTAAGATTTTGTTAAAATGATAAATATTTTTAGGTGACCAGTCACACCTAGTCAAAAAAGATTGGTGGCGACTCCTTTGTTTTTAAATGTTTTCAAAATCGTCGAACGCGAAACCGTTACGATATCTTCCTTATCAAAGAATGTTTCCCGTGCAGCATCCCAAATTTCTTGTGCTGTTTCATAGAGAATAAAATTCTCTCCAACTTCATTAGTCATGGAATTGATAAGCCATGACATTACAAGATTGTTTTCTACCTTCTAGGTCTTATAACTTGACTCATTAAGCTTCGGTTTAGTGACTCCACCAATTATGTAATCATCTTTTCCTTTGCCGCATATGAACATCAAGACTAAATGAGACCACTTGAGATAGTTTTGGCCATTTAGTTTGTGTCCAGTGATGAGGAGGGCAATAGTTTCAAATCCTCCATTGGAACTAGTAATAAAGGGATCTTGAGAAGATGAAATTTCTGAGACGGACGATGACTCTAATACCATATTGAATTTGGAATAGAAAATTTTCTCTTATTCCTATACATACTGAATTAAAATATGACCTATATATATTACAAGATGGATTGATAGTAATCAACCAGAAAATCAAAAAAAAAACACTTACTAATGAAAATCTGCCAAATAAGGAAACCAGATTCCTTTAACATGGAAATAAATAAACTGAACTTAATGGTATATAACTATAAATATACAACTGTAAATACACAAAATATGCTTAGTTTTCTACATTACATGAAAAAAAAATTATGATTGGCTCATTAGGGAGGAGCAAATTAAATCTACATTGCAAATACACGTCTAATCTACTTCAACATGTGTCTACTTGTCTGGATTTGAGACATTTTCAGTAGATCGGAATATCAAACTTGAACTTGATATTATTATCCAATTGGTTCATGGGTTTCAATGGTAATGCAGTGCAAATAATCATCCCTGCAACCAACAAAAATCCTACCACCGATCATCACAGGCGAAGAAAATACTTCCCCCTCTAGCTTAAGCCTTGCAAATTCCTGCACCGTATATTTTCTTTGATTATTACTCTTCCCTTCATCCAAGCTGATTCGAAGCAAAGATATGCTTCCTGAGCTAGTACAAACACAAACCAATCTGCAAAATAAAGCAAATGCACTTGTTTAAGAGAAAAAATGTTTGCAAATTATCTGATAAGCACTTATGAAGTAGTTTGTTTACCTGTCAACTGAACTAAGTGGATTTGATACCAGCTGTAAATTCTCATCAACATGAGAAGATGCAGTGATTGGATCTCCAAGATTGAATTCCCAAAGTAGTTCACCTTTTTCCTGAAGTGACTCCCATAGTGGTTAATGTCATGAAAAAAATTATCTCACATAGGTAAAATAGAATATAAACTCTTTCATTTTCTGATCTTTATGTGTGAATTAATCATCTGATGCTCCTGGGTTTTTTCTTTTAGTAACATATTTTTCAGTTTGAGCCTCTACAGATGAATAAGAGACACAAAATCTTTACCCCTTTACACTTCCTATAAGAAATCCAACAAATTTAAAACATTTTGGGAGAAAAAGTTGACTTTCAGGTTTTCGCATTGACATTTTAATAATGTGGAAAAAGAAAGTATTAGATCGGGCAAGATATTCAATAGGGATGGAGTAATAATTATCATCAGATTGGCACTATTGACTGATTTTCTGGTACTTTTGCCAGCATGAGCTTGAATTCTCAAGTCATTGCAGAAAAGCACAAAAGAAGTGGAGCTAAGCAGTGGCTTAAGTGGTTGTGAAAAAGAAATTTTGCTTGTCCACACACAACAAACGAATTCTCACCCTTACCATTTCAAAGGAATAAACACTTCCATTCCTGGAACAAACTACCACCTGCAGGACAATTAAGTAGACAGAATCTCAGCCAAACCATAAGTTTCTACCAAGTTATGGTCTATCCCAATTAGAAAATATACAAGTGGAATCACAAAATGATAGATGCTATTGGAGAAACTATGGAGTACAGATATTAAACCAAGTGAAATAAACTCGACTTCTTTCCCCAACACTAACTAGTATTAAGCCACAGAATTCGCAACGAAGACTCAAACACCTAGACTCTAAATATGTAATAAACTTGAGTAGTTTTAATCTCCAATCCAACAGGTCCATTACCTGAGAAGGAAGTGCAGAAGATATGCAAGCTCCAGCAAATAGTGGACCACCAGTTCTCCACTGCATGAGAAACTAATTGATCAGGAGAAGGATAATCATGTTTCCGAAGAAAAAATATTAGACATGAAGGTGATAAAAACGGCAAAAGCAACATCATTGTGAAAGAGAAAAATCCATATCATCTATATATAAGTTAGGAAAAGACACTGAGTATTTTGTTAGGAAAAATAACCGCATCCTAATTAGTAACAACATTTAAATCATTAACAAATATGATGGAATTTAATAGTGTACCTTCCAAATAATGGACCCACTTGAATCCAATGCAACAACATGCCCATCCACCAAGCAACAAATAACTACAAAGATACAAGATCAACAAATTAAAAGCAACAAATGAAAAAAAAAACTGTGTAAGGACCAATTATAAGAAATAATTTTATCACATCATTGGGAAAGAAAAAAAACACAGAAAATACCATATCCATTTGGTGAAGAGATAGAAAGTGATCCAAATATTGGCACTTCAAGCTCATGTAACCACACCGGACAAAATGGCAACTCCTGCAATTATAGAGCATAGAACACCCACAAAATGAAAGAGATCACCTTGTTGACTGTAGAATTATAACTAAGAATGACCTACAGCTATATCACGTCAAGAAATAGAATTATTTATATGTTCATATAAAGAAAAGTAAATTTTGCTATTCTTGAAGCAAAAAAATCCTTTTAAGTGTGTAATGCTCTATTCCAAGAAAATGGTAGAAGTCAAAACTGTTGTACCTTAATTGATATAGCTGTCACACGGCCACTGGTAGATGCCACATAAAGTGCATGATGTACCTAATCGAAAAATAAACCAGAAAATATATCAAGCGTTGATAAACACACAATTAGAGTGATTTACGTATTTAACTATAATCCAATATAAAATGTGATTGAAACAAAACAGTTAATTCATAATACATACAACCACAGGCTAGGGGAAGAACAGCACAATCTATCACACTTCAGATTTTAAGAGTCAAACAAGAAGACCAGGAGATTTCCTTAGAAGTATAAAACAAAACAAAAAACTAATAAGAGTAGTAATGCAATTACTATTTGCTTTTAGTACAAGCTCCCTAAATGATCATTAGCCATTTGTGAGAAATTGCTGATAAGCTACTTAGATCAGTACACTGCTAATTCACTAACCTCCCACTGAAAATAATTTACCTTGAGATTACCTCCCCAGTAAGGCTGAATTTGGGCTAATTCCAATAAATAAGCTATGTCCTTAGTGCTCTATGTGTGCCATGAGACAACTTTCTAAATGTTTTTATGCCTAAGACCATAGACTAGAATCCCGTAAACCCTTTTAAACCTTTTTATCAAGTAACCATAATCCAGTTATCCAGTCCTGCCCCAGTAGCTTTTAACTCATGATATTGAAAAATTAGAATCAGAGCTGAATTTTAATGTCCCTGATTAGTTTGTTTCAGAGCTCTATGCTATCCCGCATCACTCTAAGCCATCAATAAATTCCCCATAAAAAGCCTTTACCATTAAAAAAACTTATGCAGTTCTCTATTTAAATACCACTCAGTGAAATTACCCATGGATTACACATATATATGCCACAAACCAACAGATCGGATTTAAAACGAAACAAAATGAAAGCTTGTAATGCAAGTCATATTCTAGGGAAAAAATGGCACAGAGATTGAGAAATAAGAATGACAAGCCCAATAGCTTCTAGAGCACAAACTGTACCAATGGGCTTTAATAAAGAATTCAATAATTAAAAGAAACTATTTGCAGATTGACCAGATATAATGTTCAAAAAGTGCTCCACCAGACAAATGAGACCAAAGGTTTAACACATACTTGAAAGAGAAACCTCACCTCATCAACTGCAGGCGACCCAAATATACTACCACCACAAGAAAGCTTATATACACAACAACGATTTCTATAATCAAGAGCATATAAGTTGTGGTCATGCGACCCACACCTGCATATGGTTCTTTCAGAGATTAGATCATGTAAATATGGTCAAACTGATTATGCCAGAGAATAAATAAATTGAAACTGAAACAAGGCAATGTAGTCCAGTTTACACATAATGTACGGGCAAGATTACAAGTCATGGTAAAGGACAGAAGGCCAGCATAAATTTCATGGTTCGGTTAATAAGGCCAGAAAGCTCATAAAAATTTTGGGGGGCACTGGAGATAGTTTAAGAATATCTAAATTAAATAAAATTATATGATATAATTTGCAAACTTAAAATAATAAAATATTTCAAGTAATCGATAATGTATGGCAGTAATGACAACGATGATATTAAGATTATCAACACAATAGTCAATAGACCACAATGCAATAGAAATCGAAATAATTGACATTCATGTGGTATTAGTGACCACATTGCAACCATTAACCAAACATAAAGAAGTAACACTCCAACAAAATGATCCATTGGACTGGGTTTCATGTCAAATTGTCGACAATGAGAGCATTTTAAGCTTTTCCAGCAAGATTCAAGAAATCACTACAACTGGAAGTAGAAAGCACCATGCGCTCCCTTTAACCGGAGAGTGAAACAAAGACTATTGACTCTTTAAACTGATTTTAAATCCATATCATATAGACTTATCAACTTTTAATAATGCATAAAAATAGTCAATGTCTTCTGATGAGTAGGAATTGTGGGAAAACAGTTTTTTCCTATTTTAGGAAACTGTGTGCTGTAATATAAGAGATTTAATAGTTATTGTATTTCTTGATTTTTAGGAAAAAATCTGTAGCCTAAGATTAGGGGATTTCCTGATTTTCTTCTCTGCAGTTGTATATATATATGTAACAACCCTAATAATAAAAAAAATACACAGAATCGACATATTTTTTCAAGATGGTATCAGAGCTTTAGGTTCTTCCTATGGGAATTTATATTCCTCCTAAAGTCGATTCTATTTTTTTCTGGTTCCCATTCCAGAATATATTTTTTTTCTGATTCCCATTCCAGAATTTTTTTCCCCTTTTTTTCTACTCGGTTCTTCTTGAGCGATGTCAAACATCACTAATGGCAGCCCCACATCTAAACCTCTCGTGATTGAGACCCAGGCCATCGAGAATAGCTACTCTGCTGCTGGAGAACTACCCAATATTCAGGCCGCATACAGATTAAATGGGAGAAATTATTTGAAGTGGTCGCAACTGGTGCGGACACATTTAAAGGGCAGAGGCAAATTGAATCATTTACTCGGTACTGGCCCTAAGAAGGGAGATCCAAGATTTGATGCGTGGGATGAGGAAGACTCAATGGTGATGTCCTAGCTTTGGAATTCCATGTCTCCAGAAATCAGTGATACCCGCATGTTTCTTAATACTGCCAAGGAAATTTGGGAGGCTATCAAATAGACATATTCAAAGGTTCAAGATGCTGCGCAAATCTATGAGATCAAGACTACGATTGCTGCCACCAAACAAGGAAGTCGAACAGTTACTGAATATTCCAATCTCTTGCAAAGTCTTTGGCAAGAGATGGATCATTATCAATGCATCCAGATGAAGTGTAGTGAAGACGCAGCTGCGCTTAAGAGGTTCGTTGAAAAGGAGAGCATTTATGAATTTTTGACTGGACTTAACATGGAATTTGATGCAGTACGGGTCCAAGTACTTGGCAAGGAGGATTTGCCGTCTCTTAATTAGACAATTTCAATAATTCGTGTTGAAGAAGGTAGAAGAGGAGTTATGGTAGAGAATGTATCTGTTGAGAGCTCTGCATTGGTGTCAAAAACAATGAGCAGAAAGAGTACTACATTAGAGCAGCCATCCACAGAAGAAAGCAAACAGCCAGGCCAGTCAAAATCCTTTAACCGAGACGATTTGTGGTGCACCTACTGTAAAAAACCTCGTCACACCAAAGAAAAGTGTTGGAAGCTTCATGGCAGGCCACAGGTCCCAAACAAGAATGAAACAGGAAAGAGAGGACAAGGAAGAGGACAGATTCAAGCTCATATGGCTAGAGTACAGTTAACCGAAGATAGCAGCAACCAAGAAACACCTCTTGGACTCAATAAAAATCAGATTGAGAAATTGAAGAACCTTTTGAGTTCGCTAGAAAAGTCATCTACTTCAGCAGGTACTAGTAATTTAGCCTTTTCAGGTATATCTACTCCTCCTCGTCCCTCTAATGCTTCGGATAATATCCCTAACACATGGGTCATTGACTCAGGAGCCACAGACCATATGACCTTTTCCTCAACAAAATTTATCTCATATACACCTTGCCTTAGTAATAGGAAAATCACCATAGCTGATGGTTCAGTCACTACTGTTGCTGGTCAAGGAGATATCTTTATTAGTGATTCACTTACACTGAAAAGTGTTCTTCATGTCCCCAAATTGTTCACCAACCTTTTGTCTATCCAAAAATTAACCAAAGATGCTAATTGCAATGTGATTTTTTATCCTTCTCATTGTGTATTCCAGGAACAGGGTACGAGGAAGACGATTGGACATGCTAGGGAGAGAGATGGCCTCTACTATCTTGAAGAGCCAAGTGAACAATGTAGTGTTAAAAATCACTTGCCTTTGTCATTCCTTTCCGAGTCATTCAAATCCAATAAAGACAAAGTATGGCTTCATCATCTTCGTCTTGGTCATCCATCATTTCATGTCCTTAAAATTTTGTTTCCTTCATTGTTCAATAAAATTTCAGTTGAAAGCTTTCATTGTGATGTGTGTGAACTTGCAAAGCATAAACGTGCTGTTTTTCCAATAAGCAATAAAAAAACATCTATTCCATTCACTCTTATTCATAGTGACATTTGGGGGCCTTCTACTATACCCAACATCTTTAGGGCTCGTTGGTTTGTCTCATTTATTGAGGATTGTACTCATATGACATGGATTTTTCTTTTAAAAAACAAATCAAATGTCAGTCTTGTGTTTCAAAAAATTTTCAATATGATTCAAACACAATTTGGAGTGGGGATTAAACGATTTCGATCTGATAATGCAAAAGATTATTTTAATCAAATCCTCTCTCCATTCTTTCAACAACATGGCATCATTCATGAGTTATCTTGTGTTAGCACTCCCCAACAAAATGGAGTGGCTGAAAGGAAAAATGGTCATCTTTTAGCAGTTACCCGAGCCTTTCTTTTCCAAAAACAAGTTCCAAAAAATTATTGGGCAGAAGCTATGTTAACTGCAGCCCACATCATTAATAGACTCCCCACAAGGGTGCTTGATTTTCAAAGTCCCGCACAAGTGTTTGCAAAATTCTATCCCAACTTCAATGTCACCAACAATCTTGTTCCCAAAATATTTGGCTGTGTTGCCTTTGTCCATGTACATTCTCAACATAGGGGCAAACTTGATCCAAGGGCTCTCAAGTGTGTCTTTGTTGATTACTCATCCACTCAAAAGGGTTATAAGTGCTATCATCCTCCCACAAGGAAATTTTATGTGTCCGCCGATGTCACCTTTGTTGAAGACGATCAATACTTTCACAATCCTTATCTTCAGGGGGAGACGACATTCATAGAAGATAAGGATAAAGACTCTTTCCTTCTTGAGCTGCCTGTGTCCAAGTCGTCCTCTTCTGTTCCAGTCCAGTCCGAGTCTGTCCAGTCTGAGTCCACCCCTATCCAAACTGTTCAATCCAATTCTGATCCTGCTGACCCTACTACTCCTGTTTCAGTAGAAAGTGATCCTCCTTCTACACCCATAACACAACAAATAAACCATGATTGTCCACTCCAGGTTTATTCAAGAAAGAAAGGGCCATTCTCTCAACCAGTGCAAGCACAATCATTTGATCCAAACCCGGTGACTGTTAAAGTAAGTAATCAAATCACTTCTTCCAATCCTAATGTCCCCAATACCCAAAAAGAAAAAAATCTTGACATCCCTATAGCTTTGAGGAAAGGAACTAGGACCTGTACCCAACATCCTTTGTACCTTTTCATGTCCTACAAAAACCTATCTCATAGTCATAGGGCCTTTCTTACTAACCTTAATAGCATTACCATTCCCAAAACATTATCCGAGTCACTAGGAGATGAGAATTGGAGAAATGCCATGAAGGTGGAGATGGAGGCTTTAGAGAAAAACAGAACCTGGGATCTGGTGAAATTGCCAAGAGGAAAAAAACCGGTTGGGTGTAAATGGGTCTTTACAGTGAAATATAAGTTTGATGGCTCATTGGAAAGGTATAAGGCAAGACAAGTTGCCAAAGGTTATACTCAAACCTATGGCATAGACTATCTTGAGACATTTGCTCCAGTTGCAAAAATGAATACGGTGAGAGTATTATTGTCATTGGCTGCCAACTTTGGATGGAAATTGCAACAATTTGATGTCAAGAATGCTTTTTTACATGACGATCTTGAAGAAGAAATTTATATGGAACTTCCCCCTGGATTTGACTCTACAAATGAAGAACAAATAGTATGTTGATTGAAGAAGGCGTTGTACGGACTCAAACAATCTTTGAGAGCTTGGTTTGGAAGGTTTGCCAAAGTTATATTGAACCTTGGGTTCAAACAGAGCCAAGGTGATCATACTTTGTTCGTGAGACATTCAGCTTCAGGGAAAGTCACAACTTTGTTGGTTTATGTGGATGACATAATAGTGACTGGAGATGATATAGAAGGAATTGAAAAGTTAAAGAGTTGTTTGGTGAAAGAGTTTGAGATCAAAGAGCTTGGGAAACTGAAATATTTTCTTGGCATAGAAGTAGCCCACTCTCGGCAAGGAATCTTCATATCTCAACAAAAGTATGTGATTGATCTTCTGAAGGATACAGGTAAACTAGGATGTAAGCCGGTTGACACACCCATAGAGCCCAATCATAAACTAGGTGATGTTCTAGAAGATGCTACAGTTGAAAAAGGTAATTATCAGAGGCTTGTTGGGAAATTGATTTATTTATCACACACTAGACCGAACATAGCATACGCCGTTAGCGTGATGAGCCAGTTTATGCATAATCCCAAAGAAACTCATCTCAGGGCTGTGAATAGAATCCTACAATACTTAAAGGGTTCAGCTCGTAAGGGAATTTTGTTCAGACGAGGAGGATTGAGTCTTGAAGCCTATACTGATGCAGATTATGCAGGGTCAGTGGATGATAGAAGATCAACCTCAGGTTATTGTACATTCTTGGGTGGAAACCTTGTTACATGGAGGAGTAAAAAACAGAATGTGGTTGCAAGATCAAGTGCAGAAGCAGAATTCAGGTCAATGGCACTTGGGATCTGTGAGCTCCTATGGCTGAAGATAATTTTGGAAGATCTGAAGATCAAGTGGGAAGGTCCAATGAGATTGTATTGTGATAATAAGTCAGCTATCAACATTGCACATAATCCGGTACAACATGATCGCACAAAGTATATAGAAGTTGACAGGCATTTTATAAAGGAGAAACTTGATAGTGGCCTGATTTGCACTCCATTTGTCCACACAAAGAATCAGCTAGCAGATATATTCACAAAGGGGCTGTCCAGCACAGTTTTTCAGAGTCTAGTTGACAAGCTTGGAATGGATAACATCCATTCATCAGCTTGAGGGGGAGTGTGGGAAAACAGTTTTTTCTTATTTTAGGAAACTGTGTGCTGTAATATAGGAGATTTAGTAGTTATTGTATTTCCTGATTTTTAGGAAAAAATCTGTAGCCTAAGATTAGGGGATTTCCTGATTTTCTTCTCTGCAGTTGTATGTATATATGTAACAACCCTAATAATAAAAAAAATACACAGAATCGACATATTTTTTCAAGAGGAATACAAGAGAAACCAAAATGTAGTTACAATCCAAAATTCCTAGAGGAAATCACCTACAAGACATCTAATATCAAACCTGTCACTCACTCCAACACCAGCAGCAATCAATGACACATCCCTCTTTATTTCTAAAGCTGCATAGAAAAGAAAGAAACTTCTTCCAAGAACCACTTTCCAATTATTTAGTATATGGTAAGAACATAAGTCCCAGTAATCTTTTTCTTTTAAGACCCCAGCCATAATTCACAACCTAGAGAAGTGGAAATTTTTCCTAACCAAATACCGTTTGTAAACCAAAGTACATGCTGACATCCACAATTTTCTGAAGCATATCTTCTTTCACATTATCTAGATTACTTAAAAATTTTCATTTACATCATATGCAAATAATGAGGCCGTCAAAGTTTAGATCATTACATTATCTTGTCACCATCTTAATCATGAAGATCATTTCTTAAACACAGGACTCCTTACTAACCAAGCTTTAAATTGCACAAAGAATAACAGCAACGGCAATGCATAATAGTACCAGCAATAAGCCCTTTAAATGCTTGCTGACAATTACAATTTACAAAAGATAATTAAGTTGTCACCAACAGCAAAGAGAACAAGACTATCAAGTGTCAAAACCACAAAAAAAGTTAAAAACTTCTATGCTTCCCAGAAATTGACTAACAATCTTTTATGTGAACAGGGGACTTGATATATGGGGCAATCATTATTTTTGTTTGTATGTAGTACTTTAGCAGGTTTCCTTCTTTATTTGTTAATAAAATACCAATTATCCAAAAAATAGATGTTGACTGACAATGTCAAATGCAGATTCTAATGTTCGTAAAAATTGTTATCATTCCAACTCAATTTCACGAAAAAAAAAAATTTAGAGATCCATGCTCATCTGATGCAAATGAAGAAAACCATAGCCTTGAAATATTGGTTTAGATCAAGGAATATTGAGCGATTATATACTATTAAAGAAATAGAATGAAAATAGCAACATAGTGAAGATAAAAGAATTCTTGAAACAGAAACTCTTACCAGATCAATCCCCTATGTGTGTCCATGATTGGCTGGCATTTCACCTGCAAACGTTCACAAAAAAAAAAGTTCAACATCAATGATAGCATCAGGCAAGGGAAAAAAAAAACATTTACTGAAAAGTATAATGCAAAACCAGAATTTGGTTTACAAGGAACCCCATAAAGATAGTATTGATTATCAGTGAAGAAAGATGAGATTAACATTTCAATATGATAGAAAGCAGACAAAAGAAGGAAAAACAGAGAAGCACAAATACTGCAGCTTCATTTAAATGTTTCTATTATTTCTAATCCAATTCTATCGGGACAACTGATTAAATTTAGAAATACACCATACTGCTAAAAGATGCACAGCACAGGCATATTTAAAGTTCATTATTAGTTGAAAAGGCATTGAGTCAATCATAAGACTTATCATCAAAGCTTTCTTTCTTTCTTTAGTAACACACATTACCGCATCCCATAAAATGGGTTATGAATCCAAAATTGAGCCTTCACCTCTTGAGATTTTTAAGAATGATGATCATATCAACCTCACTTAATAGTTCTATTCATTTCTGACATCCAACAAATAGGACATGAAGTAACGAATAACCCATCATGAAATTGGTGGTGGTGGCAGGGAATGTGGGCCACATTTAACATTAATGTACCTAATTAGCACAGTCTGAATTATGACCCTTGATTGCAACCAAAAAAAAAAGATTCAATGGCATCATGCCATTTCAAAGTTCAAACAAACATTGATCTTTTCATGCAGACAAGAAAAGAGTAATTTGTATCCGCAGTAAGTGGCAAAAATAAAGCATCATTGTCGAATATTGTTGATCTATAATAAGCTTAAAGTTCAAATCCTAAATTAGGAGTAGGGCAAGAATATTTCAAAAGGTCCTAACAATATAGTAAAGACAAGAGAGTAAAGTCCATCCAACCTTGAAATCTCCATGGAACTTTTCCTAGTTTAAGCTTGAAAATCAAAACAACACACCAACAAGGTTTTGCCTAATTGCATCTAACATTTCAATACTCAACAAGATAGAATTGATAAACTTTTTTTTCCATCCATCGAATCCCAGTATCATTAAAAGATTTGGTGGGCTACAGTGTGAGGGCATTGCATAAGAAACTTATAAAAAAATTTCCATGTATGTAATGCTCCCACTATATCAGAAAGTCATATCAGCAATCATGATTATCATCATCATATCTGCAATATACTAAAAAATATATACATGAAAAAACTATTTCATTTTTTTTTAAGAAAAAAATCTTCTTCAAAAAGGTAAATGAAAAATCTAAAGAAAACTGATGTCTCCAACAGGATGCCAACTGGACCAAAAAGCTAGCAGGCTAACCAGCTCACCACTCTCAAGTCAAGAAAACTTACGCCCTGATCAATGCACATTTATCTGACACAAGAAAATTTGACATGGTAAAGTTTCTGAAACAACATACCTCACCAGATGTATGGAAAATCCAACAGATGTTGCCACTTAAAAATTCAAGAAAATATATGTTCCCATCATAGCATCCAACAATGACCTATTGAAATCAAGGATGCAGGAAACATTAAAAACCTTTTAATGCTCGGATGGAAATGGAATCAAAACAGTTAATAAGAGATAAAAAAAATGAACAACCTGAGAGAAGTCACCGACAATTGCTGCAGAACCTTCAACTCGTCCTTGTAGTCTTGTTTCCCACTGGATAGAACCACTAAACCGGATTAAGTAACGGTTAAGATAGAACATGAATAGCACACAAGGAAATGTTCAAATATTTCATGCATCATGCATAGTCAGATTCCTCTAGACTCTAACGGTAAACCTTAAATTTCTTCCTCATCTTTCAAATGATCAGCCTACCCCAATCTATTGGAATAAAGGCTCTCATGATGATGATGATGATGATATTTCAAATGATCATCCGGAAAATTTTACTTTAGACAGGTTGCCCAATAGATATGATGGGGTATGAGACAAAACAATCTGTTCTGCATGATGAAAAATATTACAGTTAGCATCAATTTATATTTAGGAGATCTAACCTATAACCCTCAAAAATAGGTAATAAAAGCCAGTCTGGTATGTGGCTACATAAAATACATATATATCACATTTGTAATATTTTGGAAATGCCCATAGCAGAGGATTTGTCAAAAGTTCAACTATACATCAATGAAGACAACACATCTGACCATGAACTATAGTTAGCCCATAAATTAATGATTCCCTATCCTTTACTTTCAAGAGCATTTTGATGATCAATAAAACCAGCTGCAGCAGAAGTCATGAAGCTGTTGTTACTGTGAAACCACATCTACAATGAGCAAGCCAACAATATTTAGTAAGATAAACCCCAGGAATTTCCCACACTGATGGTGCTTCCTATGTCAACTAAATATTAGAGAACTGAAGCATTAAGTTTTCAAAATAAAACTCAAACATAAAGTAAAAAAAAGGGATTACTAAGAACTTCCATTTAACTTGTGAACAAGGATATTGAAGTTGAGCATGTTCATTCATATTCCGTGTATCCAATTTATACATAGCCCATTCATCACTTGTAAATTTCTAATTTTCAGTTCAGCACCGAAACATGAGGTTCACTATGGTTAAATGGCTACATATCAACTTAAACAATTGTTTGTGTTAACCAAAATGACCACAGTAACACTATATACATTTATACTTCTTAAAAGGGAAGATGGAGATTGACTACATCTAGAGCTGAAATGAAATATTGTAACAGCAATAAGAAAATTTCAATTTGGTCATAATTATTTGATGCTAATAACAATGATTTGATTACGAAATGTAGTTGTAAAGATGTGCTAATGAATGATTATAGAATTAACTCATTTCTTTTCTCTAAGGGACTACATTGAGATCCATACCTTTTGGCATTAATGCAGATGAACTTATGCGAGTGAGATCCAACAAATAAATAAATATCAGAATCTTTGAACACAACAAGTGGTGAGGCATCAACACAGGACTCCATGTGAACTTTCCACAGTTCTTGCATATATCCTGTTCTAGTTCTTGAAACTTCCACCAACTGAGCTGCTTGCCAGGTAGCATTGACCACATATCCACCCTCAAGCATAACCTTGTTGCAGCGGCTAAATGAACATGACATAGGCATCGGTGCAGAATTCCATGGATATCCACTGAACAGATTAACAGGCTCTGGAACATAATATTTATTTGAATCCACCTTCAATCGTTTAGATCTAACAGCTTGATCATCATTCATTTCATAAGGGGTCCAGGGCAAAGCTCTTTGTAACTTTAAGCCAAGGGGACTAGGAGTTTCAGATCCAAGAAAAGAAAATGCAGCCCCCTTGTCTGGTTCCATATTCGTTTCCGGGATATCATTGATTCTAAAATTTGTATTCTTTGATCTCTTTTTCTCCAGGAGAGAAACTAGGAGCCGAGCTGGAGTTGAGAAGGTATACAGCAATCTCATATCAATCCCTAGATTATGTGAAACATGTGCTGCAGTGATGGAGTTACCACCTATCATAAAGAAATCATCATCATCTGAAACATCTTCAACCATCAAAGCATCAGAAAATGCCTGCAGAATATTCATAAAATAAGCCTAAACCTTTGTCAACAGATCAAAAATCAGAGCCTAAAATATTTAAGCATTCTTTATTGCTTTCTTCATTCACGCAACATAACTAGTAAGACTTCAAGATTAAATCTTTTTCAAATCATGAACTCCTTCACCCAGTGTTAAAATTTTAAAAATTAAATAATTCTCTATATGAAAATTCACATATGGCTCCCTCCTCTAGATGGCTGCCATTAGTTTTAATACATCAACAGTACAAACTTCCAATAATTCCTCCAAAGATGGTAACCCAAAAGAAGAAAATATGGACATTGTGATGCCAAATAAAAAGATGGGGAAAAGTAAAAGCAGAGCAAACCTTTTTTATAACTTGCATGAGATTGCTAGCCCCAATATCACTAATCTCATCTTGAACATACTCTTGGGAGAATATTGGCTTTTCCAGTAGTGTGTAGTCAACTTTTCCACTGGAAGACATTGGCAGCGATTCCACAAAGACAAAGCGACTAGGAACCATAACTAAAGGAAGTTTATTGATCATCCAGTTTCTGATGGACGTTTTAAACATTTGACCAGACTTTCCCTTCTCTCTTAACAATATGAATGCTACAATGACGGCATCTTCTCCCTGATCCTTATGAGAAATAACAGCAGCATCAACAACATCATTATGCCCCCTTAACGTATTTTCTACCTCTTCCAAAGCAATGCGTTGGCCATTAACTTTTATCGTACGGTCCTTTCTCCCCAAGAAAACCAAGTCACCACTTGGTAACTGGCGAGCAAAATCACCGGTCCTAAAGTATACTTGACTTCCACACTCTTCCATAGAACACTTACAAATTGAATTCTGGTGCAACTTTGCATTGTTCAAAGGTATGATAGCTTTTTCAGAGAAGTATCCAGAACAAACACAAAGACCTCTAACGTGTATTTCTCCCTCATTAGGATTACCAGTCTCACCAACAAGTACAATACTGCATTTAGAAATAGGAAAACCAATTGGAACACTTGTTAGTTTCTCCATCTCCAAAATTGATGGCAACCTCTTGCAGTCAAAATACATACAATCTCCAGATACCTTAAGTCAGAAGTTCAGATGTTAGCCAATAGAAAAGAGTGCTACAGAAATAGTCATCATGATGATAAAAATAAAGAGTAACTTACAAATAATTTCTTAAGGTTTGAACTTAATTACACAGGATACTAGAACGATAAATCTACATTCCAGTCCAAAAATTTGTTCAGCACATAACAAATAAATCCCACCCCGACAATATGTTAATATAACTGTTAAAATGCTGACATGGCATTATGTTTACCTCAATTAATACCCAATATACCCTTTTGTTTTGGAAACAATATTGACATTCACTTAAGCACAATTGGGAGGAAAGTTATTCTTCTCTGCTTGTGTAGACAGAAGAAATTTACAAAGTAAAAGAAGAAGTGGTAAAAAAAAAAACTTTGCATAAAAATTGGAACTCTTTGTCTCTAATCACATATATTTTAAGCAAATGAATAATCAACTAGCTTATTTATCAAAAAGTAAATGATTAAATATTGATGGCAAATTTTCATTTTAGCTATGTCAGATTTTCAGGAGTCAAGTTTCAGCTACATAGCTAAATTTTCTAAGAACCTTAAGTAAAAGGTAATTAAAAATTAGGAGAAGAGCCATGTTTGTTTATCCAATACAATTATTTGTTAACTAAAAATATAGCACTCAAAAAATTATATACATGTGCATGAAACAAAAGAACTCCATAAAAAATTAATTCAAATGC
The DNA here is from genome assembly GCA_032173925.1 of Heritiera fomes. Lineage (NCBI taxonomy): Eukaryota > Viridiplantae > Streptophyta > Magnoliopsida > Malvales > Malvaceae > Heritiera > Heritiera fomes. The sequence goes on along the minus strand of JAPDPM010000001.1, from coordinate 15,522,063 downwards.
TTAATATAATTTTCAGATATTAATATATTTAATATTAACAATATAAAAAAATTTTGCAAAAAAGGCAAGCTGGAATAAGGGGGAAATTGACTGGAACTCTATAGAGATCCCCCAAATTCAAAAAGTAGTTTCATTCTAAATTTGTAAAATAAAAAAAATTAAAATTCATACAAACAGAATTTCTTGACAAACAACAAGAAAAAAAATATACATGTCGAAATTCTTTAAGGCTACAAGCATGGCAAGCAAGACTAACAGTGCAACAAGCAAAGGTAAAATTCCCTCTTATCTTATGTCCTGCATCATTCAAGTTTCTATTTCTTAACAAGCCACATAACAAACTCCAAAGCCAACAGCCAAATAAGAAGAGAAAAATATCCATAAAATAACTTCTTTGTTTGACAAGTAGGTATCCATAAAATAGCTATTCAGTGGTTTGTCTTGGTTGAAAGAAGAGGGAGAGAGTGCTCAGAGCAGAAAATGACAATGAAGGACTGATTTAATAAATATAACAGGATGTAGTTTCATCAAACTAATATCCTTTTGTGTCATTATAGTTAAATCTCAGGGATTTCTCTGTGATTTGTTCTAATAAATATATAGGAGACTAAAAAAACCTAGGCAAATATGGTACCTACATTTCTTTTAAGTCAGTAAATGCAGTCACATAAAAAGTTCAATGATTATAATTTTTCATCCACTAGCATGTCATTTTATGTGAAAAAAGCATGATAAAGGAAAAGGAAAAGAGGAATATACAAGGAGTCTTTGGTGGCCTATGACACAAAGGAAATAGAATAATCGTCACCTCAACAACGAATGTAAAATAACATGAGGCATAATAACAAATTGATAGAGACAGAAAGAGATCAAAAGATTATGAATATGCATGTAAAATTTAAGTAAAATATTTAAATTATCAACTTCCTCGTCACACTTCTTGGCCAAACATCATGACTTAATCTATTAAAGTAGAAAAAAACTAAAATGAGATAATACCTCAGTGCTCCCATACAAATTTAGAACAGAGGTCTTGGGTAATAAATTAGAAAGCATGTTCCACAAAGATAAGGGTAGGACTTCACCACTTAGAACCAATAATTTTAGAAAACCTGAAATCTGAATTTCTTGTTGACTCTGCATGGCAGGAAGGATCACCCTCATAAGTGATGGAACAGCAGTGAGCCTATTAATGTTGTAAGCCTGCAACGGCATTGAAAATCATCTTACCAAATAAGTTGAAAAAACTTATTTTGATTGGCTAACAAGGAAACATTTACATATCACATCCCGAACAGAGAAACAAAAGTCAGCCATTTAAGAAAGGACATCTTACATAATGTAAGTACTTAAAGCAGAACGTTCACAAAATTCATGCCAAAAACCTGTGAACATAATTCCAGGTCTCTCTGTTTGTAGCATATTTTAATTCAATTAGAAAATTCACAGGGAACCCACAAGAAGTAGGTTCTTCTTGACATACATCAATTGTTTAGAGCATATCCTCTGGATAATTTTTTTTCAAAACTATATCTAGTTAATCCATACATTTTCCATATTGACTCAATTTTCTATCAATCTTACTCATTACTTCCATGCACATTTTTTATGTAGTAAATCTGTTCAAGGAGTTGATAAGTTTATAAGCATGTCAATACAAGCAAAACCTAAGATCATTCACTTTCACCAAATCACAAATGTCTCTAACAAGCTATTGACAGCTTAACTCAATAGACTTCAACCATCCTGCGCAATCATTTCAAGATATTGACAGCTGATTGCATTAAAAGTCCTAATTTGTGAAAATGATAATATGATTGCTGCCAAGACCAGAATGAAATCACCATGCTAGACTTCTAGGTAACCATTTAGTAAAATTTAACACTTAAGAACACAAAAGTTCCCTTCAGCTCATGACTTGTCTTAATCATTCAATGCCAACTTAATAGTTTTTTGCAGCATTTCAAGAAGATCAGTCATTTTATAACAATTTGAATTCAGCTAATAACTTAAGAAAGCATGGAGGATTGTAAGGAAGTATGCAAAGGTTACCTGGAGAAAATCAATGATAGAAAAAACATTTCGTCTTAACTCAGTGAAAGGAGGGACGACCAGTGTACAAGCGGTAAGAGAAGCAACGAGAAATTCTTGCAGATGATCAACAAAGCTTATTGATGTCTTGAACAACAGAAGTTCCTCTCTTTGCAAAGGATACAGTTGTTGCATCCAAAGAAAGCGATTTAAAAGACCTTAAAAAGGTAAAGAAGGTTGCATCATCACATTGAACTTCACATGCAACAGCAATAGTAAAATGACTGATCTAAAGAAAAAGTTTTTGATTGAGGATGTGAACGGGAACTTGATCAGGAAAGAAGGTATCATTTAGAGCAAAATACAGACACTTTATATCCTCACTCTGTTTTTTATCTCTCCTAAACCCCCCCTCTCTTCATGTAATGACACAATTAACAAGAGGTAGATGCAGATTGAAGATCACAGGGTTTAAATAGCCAACTGGATTAGGATTAAGGCTTACTGGCTTGAGTTAGGTTGTAGCACATCACAGTCAAAAGACCTAGGAAATAAAGCTTTTCCTCATTCAAATGCTCTAAGCATGTGGTATCTCAAAATGATGAAGGGATTAATTGGTTAACTGTACAATGATCTACAACAACATGATAAAGAAACTACAGCATTGATTGTATAGACATTTACATGGGAACATACAAGGACAAATTGTATTTAAATCCAAATTGTACTACCTCCAGCTATGTAATACCAATTGCAGCCAAAATTTCTTAGTTTATTTTGTTCCTTAGATCAACATAACGCAAGCTCCAAAGACTATTTCTTATAGAAGCTCAAGTGGATAGTTTAAGACTTTAAGATAAAGAAAGGTAGCAAATGGCACTGTGACCCAAGGATATTTACTTTAATCTCTAAAGATTACTCTCAGGAAGCCTCTATCAGGTTATCAGCTGTCTAATTTGTCTAGCCGATTAATTGCAGAAATCAAGTTTGGTTTTTTCTTAAGAGAGTACAACAAGAAGGATATGAGGGAACAGTCACATTTTCAAAAAAAAAGGAAAAAAGTTATTATCATTTATAAGAGGAAAGAGAAAATGTAGATTCATGTTATGCAACAGATAAGGCAAATAAGCTATTGCCAGCAGCCTATCCGTATACAGACACTACAGTAGTATTCAAATTGCGATAACAACAGACCTTGTTCTGTGCCACATACACCTTTAGGCTTTCCAGTAGATCCTGAAGTGTACATTAGATAACAGAACAATCTTTTTCTTTCATTTTCACAAGGCCATGCATGACTCAATTGTGTTTTATGCTGTTCAATACTCTCATCCATAGAAAAGCGCAAAATAGGACAACTACAGCATTCTAAGAGCCAATGTGATTGATCAAGCAGCTCACAACCACTTTTCCCAAATGAAGACCCGCATGCAACAACAAGAGCAGCATTTGAAGAATCCACAATAGAAAGTATTCTATCTCTTGGCCATGAAGGATCGAGAGGTAAGAAAGCCTCTCCGCACTTTAAAACAGAAAGAACAGAAATTACGTACTCAACTGAAGGTGGCATAAAAAGCCCAACTATCTTTGGTATATACATTTTCTCAAGTTCAGTATGTGAACCAACTCCTCGAATGAAATTCAATGAAGCCTCAGACATGTGAATAGGCACAGGATGCTTGCCATTAGGATTATCACCTTCAATGAAACAGAGAATGACTAATAAGGTTAATTAAAAGAAAAATCAATTCCCTTCTCAAAACAACAAAATATTTGTGAACAAGTCTTAATATTTCCAATTAATTCTTCTTCTCTTTTTGTTTTTTTTTTCTTGCAGTCATTGTTAACAAGAAATATAATCAATCCCCATTTCATTAATTCATATAACAATTAGGAAACAAAATTTAAATTCCTTTAACCAATAAGGCCTTAGGTTAGTGGCCATACAGAGGCAGTGGAACTTTGAAGTCCTAGGTTCAAGTCTCACCGCATGTGAGCTTAAATTTAGTTATTTAGTTATTTAGTCTAGTTATATACCAAATCAATTAGTTGAATTAAGTAATTTACATATGGTCACAAGTTCTAGGAGTATAATATTTGATTATGATAGTAACTTCTCATGTAATGTATCTATTCAAAAAAATTAAAATTCTTTCAAATAAGTTTCTTACACACCTTTGGGTTGATATTTTTCCTACTTCCTCTTAGCTATATTAAAGGTTACAGTAAAGAAGAAGCAAAGAATAAAAAAGCAAAACTATAACTGATAAAAATTAACAAGTTATTCAATTAAATTATGCATTTTTTAATTTAAAAAAAAACCATCTTTGTTACTTTTACAAGATTTTATCAAACACTCAAGCAGAATCTTATTAAATGAAAACAAAATCATAAATTAAAAAAAAAATTACCTGGGGTTTGGGGTTTAACCAAGTAAGGGTCACCAGCACCATCAAGAACGGATCGTAGACGAAAACTGAGACAATCAATGGAAGCTAGAAGGTTAGCGAAAGTGAAACACTGATCGCCTTTGTACACCGGAGGATTCCCACCACTGATAAACTCTCTGTCAATCGGAACGCCGCTAGCTGACAACTTAGATGCTGAGGCATGGATAATGGCTATTTTATCCATGTTTTTGCTCGCTGCACGGTAAAATTCGTGGGATATGCAGCAATGGCGAAGATGTTGCATCTCGTGCTCGTCACTCGTAGTAGGACATGCCATTTTGTCCCGTTGTTTTTCAGAAATGGAAAAATGTCTGGATTTGGTGGATTATATAGTGGAAAAAATAATCGGGCCTAATCACCAAGATAATATTTATTGGGCGGAGAATAATAATTTGGCCCTCACCAAATTGGAATTTTCAATTCTTTTAGGCTGATAAATGTGTTAATTTTAAAATTTTTCTTTGTGAGGTACCACTCGAGTTGTTAATTGTTGGAGTTGGATCGGATTCAAATAGAATATAAGTATTGTATTAAAAAAATAGAGTGAATTTGAACTCGATTCAGTTTGATTTCGTATCTAAATATTTTTTAAGTCTTTTTTTTTATATAATGAATAAGTCAAAATCCGTCTAAATATTGTTATTTTTAAAAAAAATTATAATAAATATGAAAAAATTAAAATGTATGTACTTAATAATTAAGTATAACACAATAATAACTTTCAAAAAAAAGTAGAACACAATAAATTTTAATAGATTCTCACCAAAGGATTACAAGAAACATAAAAATTTAAATTAGTTTAAAAAACAATAAAACTCAAATTAAATTGCAAAAAAAAAGTAATTAAAAATGCATTAGTTTAAAAAATAATAAAGAAATTATATTTAGGACTGTGTCAAATTGGATTTAGACTTGAAATGATGAATCCAAACTTGGTCCACTTTTTTAGCAAGCCTCAATTTTCAAGTTTAAGCTCTTTTAATCAGCTTAATATTTTTGTCTCAACCCTCCAAAAAATGAACAAATATTTGAGTTTGAATCAATAATCTGACCCTTGAACAAGTCTAGGTATGCTTAATAAATAAGCTCATATAGATTGAAATCTATCTTAATAGGGCTAAGAATATGAGATATCTCCATTGATAGAGTATTAGATTCTTAAATTTAGTATCTGGGATTCAATTTATGACAATATAAAAAAATCACAACTCATCTTTAATGTTATGTCATCTTTCTTGTTAAGAAAATCAAGTTGTGAATTACATGGAATAGGAAATAAGAAAGCAAATCTCTAAATCATGCATGTTTAATTAAATTCTTTTCTCTTATTTTTTTTGAATTTTAAGAGACTCATTCATTGGGATTATGTATTCCGATTGTTTGTTGTTATTTGTTAAAATAAAATTTAAAACTAGTGAATGTAATTGCTAGTGATGTTGTAGTAGTAACTTCATTATATTTTTCATTTTTGACATTTGTTGTCAATTATCATAGGCAAATATTGTTGATTTTAAATTTTAATATTACAATTCAAAAAACTGAATTATGATTTTACAATTTGTAATAATAAATTTTACAACAAAACAAAAAGACAAATTATAGGGGTAAGGTTTTTCATGTATGCATACTCTATTACGTACATAAAACTGAAAATCTAGTTTACCAAAAATGTAATTGGGTTTGTTTACTGTTTCACATAGAAATATCACAACTCAGAAAAAGTTGACAAAGGGCCTCAACAATGAAACTCTTTAGCACATTTTATTTTTATTACATTGGAATGTGCCTAACAATCTATATCTTACAATACATTGATCACAACAAATATTATAAATACAACAAGGATTACATGAAAGCCAAGAAATCCAAGAAAAAGAAAAATAGAAGTTTGGTCTGGGAAGAAGAAATTAGAGCAAACACAGTGAAAAAAATCCTTCCACAAAATGACAATGGACCCTGGTTTTTTCTAGTTCCCAGAAACTTGCTAAACCCTTCCAAAGTAGCCAGGCATGCTAACTGTTAAACCCCAAATCTCTTCAAACTGCAGGCATTGCAACACAAAATTAAGATGCATAACATCTAGAAAATGATTGATTCAAACTGAGAAGATTGTAATGATCATGTTTCTGTTTGGTCAGTGATCGCAGACCAAACAAGAGAAGATTTGCTGCAAGAAAGTTTTGTTTGTTGTCCTAGTTGGTGCATCAGCAGAAACAGAATCCGCTGCTCCATTAATTTCCTTTGCTTTCTGCCCATCATCATAGAATTTCTTGAAGGCATCTTCAACATAATTGAGACCACTTGAGACTGTCATGTTCTCCACAAGTTTGAGCGGATTAATGTCTTTCAAGTGATCTCCCTTCAATGCCGCCGCTGCCTGTACTAGTTCTTCCTGAAAATCGCTTAGTTTCGCTGTTTCTTTCGCTTCAGTTTCTCTCATTTTCACAGGCTCCGACAATTTTTCTGCATATAATAATTAATAATATACTCTCTGTTATAGGATTTTGGTTGTATGAATGACGAGTTTCGGTTGCTTAATTACCTGGACAATCTGTTCTTGGAGTGCTTCTATTCACAACAATATCAAAGGAACCAGCCCATGCATCACGCTTTGTCAGAAATTCTTTCAGATTGAAAATCTTCTTAAGCGTTGCTGCAATTGAGGAATGCTCGAACTCTGATGTAGGATCTGGCCCTGATGGCCTATGCAACACTGAATATTGATGAAACAATATAAGCTTCAATTAATTACAGGAAATTTACAGTAAGGTCAAAATAAACATGTATAATCAACCATGAACTTAGTATCAATAGAGTAAAATGTGGTAAAAATATCATAAATATATAAAAATAAAAATACAACACATTTTATAGCAAAATTATTGCTAATTTACGTTTATTAATACTAATTTTACGTTTATTTTTATGTATTTATGATACTTTTTACATACTTTACATATATTTACACTACATTTACGCTTAATGATACATGTTTAGGTTAACTTTACGGTAAAAGTTCTTATTACGGATAACTTGCGTTGGTTAATAGAAAGTTGTTCTTACCTGTACCACGCTCAATCCATGGAGAAATCATAATGGCCGGAACCCTGCAGCCAAGGCGATCAAACTTGAAATTGTAAGGCTCGGGGCCAACGAGATCGTCAGGATTGGGGACGCCGGTGGGCGTTGGGACATGGTCATAAAAGCCACCATGTTCGTCATATATGACCAAGAACAAGATTTCATTCCACTGAGGGCTTGATCTGAGTGCCTCGTAGATTTCCTTCACAAGCTTCTGGCCCTCCGAAACATCATGGGAAGGGTGGTCATCGTTTGCGGCAGCTGTTAAAATGTCAAAATACCTTGGCTCAATCACTACGTAATTTGGTAGCTTCCCTTTCTCACAATGGCGCTTGAAGCTTAGATCATATTGATGGAAGTTGTCCACATATTTCAATTGCCTAAGGTTCCTGGCATTGTCGATAAATAAAAAAGTTGATTCAAATCAGTTTATTATTACAAGTTAATCCAAGTCAATAAGAAAATAGAGTTAATTTAACTTTTTTTAATTTGAGGTTTGGGGTTATTTTTTTTCTCTTATCATTTTTTATAGAATATTTATTTCTTACATTGCTAGTAGAGTTTTTTTTATTCTACAAACGCAATTAAAATTGTGACACATATATTATTTTTTTTATTTTTATTTTTATTTTTTAATAGTTTTATAAGACATATGTTATTGTTACGATACTAACACCGCTTATGAAGTAAAAAAACTTCACCAGTGATATATGAAATAATTATTCTTTTTTATAATAAGTCAAATGAAATAATGTTTTCATGACTCTTAATTTAAATATGACAATTATGCAAATTTGATATTTGAAATTAAACAATTATTATTATTTTTTAAAAGAATCTTCATTGTAAAAAAAGTAATTGTTGTAGTAAAATAGAAGAAAATTTTAAAAAAAAATAATGGCATAAGCCTAGGACTCTTATGAATCAAATCAAAAGAAATACATGACCGTCAACAAAATAAATCATTGACTAAAAATACTAAACCAACCATATTAATATTTAATTTGAATATGTCAAAGACATGATTAATATTCTTGAACCAAACATCACTTTCTTTTATTGTCAATTGTTGAAAGATTCTTTTTAACGTTTTTTATTGAACACACAAGGGAGGGTGTCCCACACCAGATAAAAGCCAAACGAGCAAGCTAAATTGTGCTGTGAGTGGTTTTAATTGGGGTAGCTTCACCTAAGACGGTCCCCGTCAAGCGTTTAGTATTAGAAAAAATTAAAATGCTGTCGTTTTCAATTTTTATGAGAGAAAAAACAAACGTGTTTACAAAATTCGATCTCAAAAGAAAAGATAAGAACAAGGAGATATTTTGGAGAGGCAAGGCAACCCACCTCATGACTTCTAGTAAAAAAAATTAGTCAACTAATTACATCTACAAAAAATATTGACTCTATGTATTAGTTTAAATAATCGTATTTTTATTTTAAAATGTAATAATTTTGTAAATTTAAAATTTGAATTTCAGTATAAAAATTTATAAAATTATAATTATATCAATTAAAAAATGAAGAAGAAGAAGAAGAAGAAGAGAATTTTGGTTTAAAACAATGCTTCGAATGAGAAAAAAACCACGATTTTTTCGACATGATGTAAAAGTTCTCGCACATGATTCTAACTAGGGAACATATCAATTTTGGTACGTATTTAGAAATGTGAATAGCCTAGCATCAAGACTTCTCTATTTGTTTGGATTAATAACGAGCATAGAAATGTGATTTACTCAAAAAAAAAAAAAAAAGAAAAGCATAGAGATGCAAGTGGGTCGTAATGCATGACTAACAGTTTTCCAATATACGGGCCCTTTAAATATATTATGGGATTCTTTTGGATAGCACAAGGGTCAAGGCATGATAATTGAAAATAAAATTATTATTACTGTAAATGATCTTATATGGACCTAAAGTATTTTCTGCCAGCCTATCATGATTCAAAGATGACCTTAATTTTTACACCAAAAAAAAAACAAGAGATGACCTTAATTTATACCCCCACATTAATTAATTAGTTAATTAATTTATTTAAGTGTCAAAACATATAATTTTTTGACCTTTCTTTTATAAGAAGGTTAGTAGTTTATATTAAAAATGATAATTTACGTATTTGTATAATTTTTTTATGTCTAACACGTATTTTATACGAAAATTATTGCATTATAATTCAAGTTTATACATCAAAAACAAAACACATTTTTCAAATTTTGTAGAATTTATATACCTTTTCCCAAAAATTTAACTCACATTTTTTTATGTTGTTTTTTATCATAGATAGAATTATAAATCTAATTTAAACTATATATATATATTTGAAAAAAAATGTTATATATAAGGAAAATGATTGAAAATGAAAAATCTAACCTTGGATTCTTAATAATGGAAAGCTTACTTGCGTTGTTGTCAAGATCTATACAGGAAAAAGTTCGAAAAAAATATCTATACGTGCAGAAATTAATAAGACCAATGGTCAAACCGATAGACTAATTCATGTATTTTTTTATACTATATATCAACCTGTTAGATTTATTATTTAATTAAATAATTACATTATTAATATTTATTTATCATTACGCACTAATAATCAATATTATAAATCACATGTTATGTTAGTAATTTAAAGAATCTAAAACTTTAATATACCATAATTTAAAATTAAATATTTGGATTAATTAAGGATCACTACAATTATTTATTAACAATCAAATACAAAACTTAACTTTATTATAATAATTATTTAATTATATATATTAACTTTCTTTCCTCATCTTTTGTTTTTTATTTTGTCTTCCCTAGCCATCAAAGTATCAAATATCATGTTAACTTATAAAAAAAAATTAAGATATTTATACAGGGAGAGTTGACTTTAAATAACACCAAATGCAACTCCACCTAATTCCGATCTATCATAATTTTAAAAGATTTTATGAAACTATGATTGCAATATATATTTTTTTATTCAAATTATATCACATAAATATATTATTAAAAAACTAATTTTTTAGTACATATTATATATGATAATTAAATCATAAATATTTATTTTAATAATTTATTAATAAATAAAAAATGTAATTTGGGTTGAGAAAAAAATTAATTAATTTCAGAAATAAATAAAAAGGTAAAAAAATTATTACAATCCTCGTAACATTAACTTATATAAAATTCTAAAGCTTGACTCTCAAACGCATAGTTATATATAAAATAAAACTTTATGTGTTTTTTTAATTAATTAAGAAACAATTCTAATCATTTTCTTTGAACAAAGATGGCATGGTTGGATGCAACTATATATATATATATATATATATATATATATATATATATATATATATATATATATATATATATAAAACCAAAAGCATTTTTTTCCAAAAAAAGAAAAGCATTTTCCCATCCGTGATTTCCAACTGCATCGTCCCACCTTGGTGGCCTGCTTTTATGTTACATCACAGTCGTTTTCACCTTTAATTTTTCGTATTACTTTCTCTACAAAAATCTTCTTTCTCAAATATAAAAGAAGAAAATTATATACTGATTTTTTTTAAGACTTATTTCCAAATTAAACATTCAAGAACAGTTTAGTTAAATTATTACCTGTAAAAAGCAGTCGATGGAAAAGATTGATAATAAATCCCGAAGCTAAATCCATTCTCTTCCAGTGATTCAAATATAGTTTTCTGAGGAAACCCTTCAATAAGCTGCTGTGTGTTGTTGCTCATGGCCCCATGCGACGTAGCCGAGTGTACGTAAAGCCTATTAGGCTGCGTCGAAGCCGGCAACGACGCAAACCACCGGTCACACACCGCGAACTCTGTCACCAACTCCTTAAACACCGGCACGGCCTCCGGCTTGAACCCCTTCATGACAACCTCCGACAACCCTGCCTGTGTACGTTCAGCGTTTTGCACAAAACCATTCATTTTTATCTCCGGGTTCGGATCCGGGTTGTTGGTATCCCATGTTTTGCCGGATACCTGTTCATATATGGCTTGAAAAGAGTGGTCAGGGTCAGGATCAACGTAGCCAGCGTCGTCTTTGAAGGTGACTTGGGTGGAGTTCGGGTCGGAGGTGGATATGGGGTTGGATTCCGATCCTGTTACTCCATCGATCTCCGGATTTAGAGCTTTGAACCAGCCTAACATGTGGTCGAAGGAACGGTTTTCCTGAACCAAAACAACTACTGTTTTGATTGGAGATGAAGTAGCAGAGCTTGTTTCAGCTACCATTGTTGTTGTTTTCAGGTTTTTTTTTTTTTGGCAAGATGGGATGGGTTTGTTTTAGCTTGATGCTTTAAGAGTTGTAGGCATTAGGTATATAAATAAGGATTAGCATTGAGGGAGTGGATGGAAATGGAAGTTTAGTTTAAAGAGAGAATAATATATAAATTGGAAAGCAAGAAAAACATGGTTTTTTTTCTTTGTTTTGTATTTTTTAAATGTCCCAAGCTGTTTTTGATGGTTATGCTTTTGTTTTTATTTTTATAGTAAGAGTTTGATTTTGAAAAATCATAGTTGATTTTTTGTCTTTTAGCCATTGAATCTACATAAATGATGACTCTTTTATTTTTTTTTTATTTGTGCACAATAAGCATCCACTTAAAATAATTAATAATAAATAAAAAAAATTCAACTTCAATATAAAACCTCAAATATAATATAACTTTACTTTAAACGAGTTTAAACGAAAATAAAAAAGTTTCTTGATAAATTTCAAAGGGAATAACAGGTAAAAAAAGGCCAAAAACAAAATTTAGTCTCCATATCTATTAAGCATTCAATCTAAAACTAGTTAGTAACAAATTGAGAAATTCAATTTAAATATAAAATCATAAAGAAATCTAAAATTTAATTGAAAACAAAACTTTAACGATGTTAATGGGTTTTACTTTTACTTTTCTCTCCTGTTCTTGCTTTTCTGTCGGTAAGTCTTTCTTTATTAGCCAAAGTGGAATTACCATTACCTTAATATACTTTACCGCACATGAAATACATATTGTTCATCACCCCCTTTTGCGTTTGAATGGCATGGAAAAATGTGTGAATTGAATGAATTCCCCACAAGAGAATTGTTTTTTTTTCTTTTTTTGATGAATTCAACCAGCAAAAGTTGATTCAATGCATTTGTAACATAACCAAAATAAATTTTATTTATTTTTTCACTGCAAACTTTAGAGCGTATACAAATTGATGATAAATTTTGTCCTAAATTAAGTTTTTCCTTTGTTCGGCAATTCCAAATTAAGTTTAACTTACCGATTCAGATTTGCTTTATTTCGTTTAGTACTAACCTCGTGATTTCATTAAGAAATAATATAATTGATGTGGACTAGGTCAATTATTACTGGGCTTTTCTATAAATCAAGTTGAAGACCATTGAGCCAAATGATAATCTAAGCCCAAGAGGAAAGAGGATTCAGAAGGCCCATAAATGATCCACTAGGTTATTATTTAAGCTGTGGGGCTTAAAGGTAATTACGCGCAAAATAACTCCTATAAATAAGTCACAGGTATCATTCTTAAACCCTAAGCTCTATTTGCCTACAGAAATCCTGTCTGACTTAAGCATCGGAGTGCGCGCGCAGGGGAAAACCCCTGCGCCCCTCTGACTTTTCCTATTTCGCAGATTCGTTGGAGACAGATTAACGCGAAGATCGAGGATCCAGTGTAAGCAAAATATTTATTGTTGTTTTTGGCAACAACAATTGGCGCCGTCTGTGGGAAACAAACAGAAAAGTCATAAAAAATTGGTGAAAGACGATCTGCGAAAGAGAAGGTACGTAGGCTGCGGCAGACTTGCATGGGCGGGAGGCGATTTCAACTTTTAGTTTTATAAATAAGGCACTATGACCCTGACTGCGGGGTTCCCAGGGGTGGCGGTCCCGCTGGCCGGTCAGCGGGTGGGGTCAAGGGGCAGCGCCCCTTGCGGGGGTTTGGGGGCGGAGCCCCCGAAAAAAAAAAAAAAGGTATGTGCGACATTGCCAACGACAGACCCTCGGCGAGAGACCTCCTCCTACTAGCTGTGCGAGACAAAAGTGGAAGCTAGCCTGTCGCACAAAAGCTGCTGGCAACAGCATGCCTGTCGCCCAGGAACCTCTCATATCCTTTCGCCCAAGAGCATCGTATGGCCTCTCGCCCAGGAGCCTCTCGCCCAAGAGCATCACATGGCCTCTCGCCCAGGAGCCTCTCACCCAGGAGCCTCACGCCCAAGAGCCTCTCATATCTTCTCGCCCAAGAGCATCGCATGGCCTCTCGCCCAGGAGCCTCTCGCCCAAGAGCCTCTCATATCTTCTCGCCCAAGAGCATCGCATGGCCTCTCGCCCAGGAGCCTCTCGCCCAGGAGCCTCTCGCCCAAGAGCCTTTCGCCCAAGAGCCTCTCATATCTTCTCGCCTAAGAGCATCGCATGGCCTCTCGCCCAGGAGCCTCTCGCCCAAGAGCCTCTCATATCTTCTCGCCCAAGAGCATCGCATGGCCTCTCGCCCAGGAGCCTCTCGCCCAGGAGCCTCTCGCCCAAGAGCCTCTCGCCCAAGAGCCTCTCATATCTTCTCGCCTAAGAGCATCGCATGGCCTCTCGCCCAGGAGCCTCTCGCCCAGGAGCCTCTCGCCCAAGAGCCTCTCATATCTTCTCGCCCAAGAGCATCGCATGGCCTCTCGCCCAGGAGCCTCTCATATCCTCTCGCCCAAGAGCATCGCATGGCCTCTTGCCCAGGAGCCTCTCGCCCAAGAGCATCACATGGCCTCTCGCCCATGAGCCTCTCGCCCAAGAGCCTCTCGCCCAAGAGCCTCTCATATCCTCTCGCCCAAGAGCATCGCATGGCCTCTCGCCCAGGGGCCTCTCGCCCGGGAGCCTCTCGCCCAAGAGCCTCTCATATCCTCTCGCCTAAGAGCCTCTCATATCCTCTCGCCCAAGAGCCTCACATGGCCTCTCGCCAATAGGCCTCGCATGGCCTCTCGCCCAAGAGCCTCACATGGCCTCTCGCCCAGGAGTTTCGCATAGCCTCTCGCCTAGGAGCTTCATGGACGACAGCTAGCATAAATTACTTCACCAAAAGGTTACAATCAGCAGAACTAAAATAAACAACCATGCAAGAACCAACCGCTGCAGACAAGACAATTTAACTACTGCAACAACAGTTGGCAGAAGTGTTAGTGGCAAAGTGAAGGAGAGATGCAAAATTCGACTGTGTCCCCCCCCCCATCGCCACCGGTCTACACTTGCTGCACGCACATGACAAACAACTTTGGCGATAGAATGCATTGATTAGCAACTGCCCAGCCTGCCACACTCAAGGTTCTAGGCTATAGAGTAGCACGCCTAAGAGACAACATAGCCCGAAACACGTGAAGACAACTTTCAATATAGTGGCGGGCAAGCACAGTACTCGTGCGGTAGGACCTTGACGAGGTGGAGCAATAGGCAAACATAGATCGCACGTGGCAGGTTCCCTTGACGAGAGAGTGGCTCGCCTAATAGAACAAAGTTGGCGAACACAGGGCGCCCGCGGCAAGAATCTTTAGCGATAGATTCACTTACTCAAAACGACAAAAACTTTGGCGATAGAGTGGCTCGCCGAATTGAACAGCCAATGCAGGCAAGCACAAGACCAATGCAACAGACACTCTCGGTGATTGAATGGCATGTTGTTATTGTATAACCTACACCACAGCCCAGCCTCCACAGCAAGGCTTACTTGGTAAAACACGTGTCAAGGCGCGAGAAGCGATCTAGATGGGCAAGCATGGAACAAGCTGAAGAGTTTTAGCTGAGATACGCCCACGATGTTATCGGGCAAGCCCCAATCAAAGACCTCAGAGAACGTACCAAAACTTTAAAGGCTAAACTCGTGTTTGCCCAGGTGCGCATGAACATAGATAAGCAATGGAAACCAGGCAATGCACAAAAGATCAGACGGGTTAGTGACCACCACACGAGTACGGATGTGAATGATGAGTAAGAATACAGCCATCCTAAGACCCAGGCAAGCAGGCCCTTATCAATCGATATAGGAACTCGCCTAGGAGAGAGAACTCTATGGGCGAGCCATTCAGAGTGACTGAATCGAGAAAAGATTAGGCAACTCTGTACACCATCAAACACAACGCTCAAGAAAAAGTTCATCTTTGAACAGGAATGACAACACTGTTTCAAAGAAGAACTCGGGGAGCTATATAGTGTAACGGTACGCTAAATACTGTAAAAGTAAAAGGTATTGTGCCGTAAAAAAAATGGAAAAACAAAAGAAGAGAAAGAAAAAGCTGAGGCTATGACCAGTCACATATTTGGCGATAGGCAATAATCTCTGGCGATAGAATACAAGGAATGGGCGACAGCAGTGTTTTCAATTCGGCGAGCACAATCATGCATATGACTAATTCTGGCGACAAGGTTCCACGTGGCAGACTCTTTCTGCAAGAGGTGGCTCACGCGTGTGATAGCCAAAATAGCTAGAAAGGGGGACTACTATTGAAGATCTCACAAAGATGCTACTCTTTTGAATACTCAGTTGCATGCAAGGCGTTATGTGACAGAACAATCTGTCGCTTGAAAGGGGCTTGCTACACTGCAAATTTGCGCGACTACAAGCATGCAACAGGCACTCTGTCCCAAGCTAGCTCAAGGCCACGCGACAGAGCAGTTTGCACAACTATAGGCATGCGACACGACTAGAACATGGGCAACCTTATCTTCTTCGTTGTGAAATTGAACTTTAAAGCCAAGAAGAGTAACAGGCCGTGAGCTAGACAAGAGCTCCCGTGCGGGACAAGCCTTTAGCGAGACATGGTCTCCCGCATGCGACAGACCTTGGGTGACAGGGGAGCTCCCACGAGCGACAGGCCTTGGATGAGATATGGGCTCTCGCATGCCACAAGCTCCCCACTTTGATAAAATGACAGCGAAGAAAATTAGGTGAACACAGCACCCATACGCAAGATTCCCCCGTTAGCACAATGCAGGCAAGTAAAGAACACCTAAGGCATGCCTTTCGGCAATGACTAGCAACGATGGCAAGCAAGGAATCCAGACTACTGGTTCGCCCATTAGAAACAACTTTGGCGAGCACATTTGAAACTAACGATCTAAGCGCACGCCCAAGTGCGAGATCTGAGCGAAATGATCTAGAATCTTCTAGACCTAGTGCGCGCACTAATCCGACAGAATGTCCAAAAGCTTCTTTCGGCCCATCTGTCCATTATCTGACATCGAAGCTTTCAAGAACTGCTCTAGCAACCATCTAGAAGTGGCTTAAGAGCCACACACTTAGCATATTGACAGCCACACATGTGAAAGAGGGTTTGTCTATATAAAGAATGTGTCGACTTCATGAGTCCTTTAAGCAAGACAAGGATGTGCCAGCTTAAGGTGTCGAGATCAAGGCCGTGTCTCCCTTGTGTCCGAGGTAGGCACTAGCCACTGTCGTGGAAGGCAACAAGCCAAGGATAGCTTGGTTCGATTGAAAACAGCTTGTGGTAAGCTCATGAAGGTAGATTGCTGGTACTAAGGCACAACTTAGTGCACAATCCATGGTTGACAGCAAAACATCCCAGCACTCGTACTTTACAAATTTTTCAAAAACAAAGACTTGGAATGGTACTGGTGGTAAACATTTGCTATTTTTGTTTTAACATTTGCTACAATTATATTGCTACTTACTCCATTTAATTGAAAATACTACCTTATGAAACGAAAGGCCAGTTATTCTTATTTGTACTATGATAATCCTCCATGTTTGATAGACATGTTGCAGGAATAGAAGAAGAAAAAACAGAAGCTGGCCAAAGAAGACGCAAAATGGGCATAAATAAGACCGTAAACCCGGCAGAAATAAGTCCCTGAGCAAGAAGAATACGCGAAATGGGCACAAATAAGACCGTAAACCCGGCAGAAATAAGTCCCTGAGCGAGAAGAATACGCGAAATGGGCACAAATAAGACCGTAAACCCGGCAAAAATAAGTCCCTGAGCGAGAAGAATACGCGAAATGGGCACAAATAAGACCGTAAACCCGGCAGAAATAAGTCCCTGAGCGAGAAGAATACGCGAAATGGGCACAAATAAGACCGTAAACCCGGCAGAAATAAGTCCCTGAGCGAGAAGAATACGCGAAATGGGCACAAATAAGACCGTAAACCCGGCAGAAATAAGTCCCTGAGCAAGAAGAATACGCGAAATGGGCACAAATAAGACCGTAAACCCGGTAGAAATAAGTCCCTGAGCAAGAAGAATACGCGAAATGGGCACAAATAAGACCGTAAACCCGGCAGAAATAAGTCCCTGAGCGAGAAGAATACGCGAAATGGGCACAAATAAGACCGTAAACCCGGCAGAAATAAGTCCCTGAGCATGAAGCATACGCGAAATGGGCACAAATAAGACCGTAAACCCGGCAGAAATAAGTCCCTGAGCAAGAAGAATACGCGAAATGGGCGCAAATAAGACCGTAAGCGAATAAACGTGAAACCGACAGACATAAGTCCCTGAGCGAGAAGAGTACACAAGCGGACACAAATATATGTTGTTGCAAGGTACGTTACAATACATTCAAAATATATATATTTGCTTATTGGCTGATCAAATCTAACAAGTCCTTAAGCGGATAGTATGTAAGACAGGAGCAATACTCCAGTAAAAATTCTTCTTTGGACACAAAAAGTCGCAAAGAAAAACTTGGGGAGCACACAGTATGCACGCTGTGAGTCTTATCAATTCTATAAAGTCAGACGAGCAACACATGGGCTTGAAGCGAAAAGTGCACGAAGAAAGTCTGACTATTATGGATTAGTGCAAGGTAAATACCTTTGTAAATGTATCTAAAGATGTGTTAATGAGTTTTTAAAAAACTAAGCTCTTTCGACTAAAAACTGGGGAGCACTCTAGATTAACTTCTGCCTCAAAAGGAGCATCGATTCTAACAGGCACCCAAGCATCTACGCCCTGAGGTGCTATAATTATCTAAATCATCTTCGTCCAAGCCTGTGAGAACCCCGACCATCTCGGGTTAACGAAAAGGCTCTTAAGGGCTGGTAAGATCAGATAGATCTTTGCCTATTCTCAAAACATGTTCCAAATCCTCAGCATCAGGATCAAGCTTCAACCAATTCAGAGCATGCCAAGCACAAATCGCATCTGATGAAACCAAAAGGCTTTGGTGGCTCCGCAATCTTGTAATTTCTCCTTATAGCTCTTGGTTTTGGTCAGCTAAAACCTTGAATTTGAAAAGAAGGGTGGTATATTCCATTGGAGAAGCATTTAGCTCAGAGAAGAAAAACATATCCCGATAGTGTTCTAAAAAGACACCTGACAAAAGAAATGATGACACGAAGTCGTTTCTGCTACAAATAATAATGAAGTTCACTAGTTAAGCCCTCAAGTGAAGATGAAAAGATTCTTGTGATAATCCCAGGAAAAGGGCAGCAAAAGAATTTGAAAAGCCCATTCTTTATATACTCTTTCACAAGGTAAACCTTGTGAAAGAGTGGGGAGCAATTGATGTGGACTAGGTCAATTATTACTGGGCTTTTCTATAAATCAAGTTGAAGACCATTGAGCCAAATGATAATCTAAGCCCAAGAGGAAAGAGGATTCAGAAGGCCCATAAATGATCCACTAGGTTATTATTTAAGCTGTGGGGCTTAAAGGTAATTACGCGCAAAATAACTCCTATAAATAAGTCACAGGTATCATTCTTAAACCCTAAGCTCTATTTGCCTACAGAAACCCTGTCTGACTTAAGCATCGGAGTGCGCGCGCAGGGGAAAACCCCTGCGCCCCTCTGACTTTTCCTATTTCGCAGATTCGTTGGAGACAGATTAACGCGAAGATCGAGGATCCAATGTAAGCAAAATATTTATTGTTGTTTTTGGCAACAACAATAATAATCCAAAAGAGGTTTTTTTTTTAAGAACTTCTAAATCCGGAAATAAAAGTGAATTTTAAATTGCAAAATAAGAAAATAACATTGGAGAAGAGCAAGAATGCGATTCAAGTCTGGTTTTATGTATAATATGGTGATCTAATTGTGCGGTAAAGAGTTTAAGCTAAAGATTCAAGTTAACAAAAAGGTAAGACTGCAGTTAAAAACTAACTCTGTAAAAAAAAATACTATAATTAATTATCTAAACTAATAAATAATTAAGCTAAACTCATATTCATATTTGATGAAATTTTAACTTAACACCTTACATTCTCAGGAATTTCTCCCTATCATTGAGTCTGTGCTCGCCTGACAAATATCATTTAAAGGCACAAAATAGAGTAGTTTAATATGAAAACACATTCAGATTCTCAAGATAAGTACCTCACAATCAATATTCTCCAAAAAAGTAACTATTTTTTTCAAGCATTTGACGAAACAAAACAAAAGCAATCACCTTTACTTATTAAAAAATATAAAGCAATTCATTATAAATTATCAAAAAGAAAAGTGGTTTTAACCTAAGACAATCAGTATGTAAGCTTCATACAATGTAATATAACAAATCCAAAAGCTCCAAAGAGGAAAAAGAAAAGGAAATAATATTGTAAGGTAAGAGGTCGTTTGGAATCATTTTTGTTTCCTGTTTTCTATTTTTGTTTTCAGTTTTTTTGGAAACAAAAACAGAAAACATGTTTGGCAACATGTTTCCTTTTTCAAAAAATAAAAACGAAAACAAAAATTTTCAAAATTGTTGGAAACAAGAATTTTTTGTTTTCATTGTTTTTGGAAACACGTTTTCATTTCTGTTATTGTTCATAAGTAAGTGAGCAGAGTTTATATATTAATATAATATTAATAATTTTATAATAAAAATATAAATAAAATTAATTAATTTTTAAATAAAATAATATTAAATTTTAATATAAAATAGTAATTAATATTTTAAAACTAATATATTTATTTTAATATAAAAAAGTTGAAAACGTAAAAAGCAAGTAAATATAAATTACATTGAACTATAATATTATAATATTATTTAATTTAAATTTTTATAATAATTTATTGATTATATTATATAATTTAAATAATATCATTTATTATAATTTTGATATGTTAATAATTAATATTATTATCTAATATAATTAATTTTTATTTTACTAAACAAGATTATTTTTTAATATTATATTCTATCTTAAATTTAAAATATATCACTACTACTATTAAATAATTTAATATTATTAAATTAGTAAATACTTAACATTAAATAATATTATTTATATTAAATATAATATATTTTAATAACTATATAATTTATTATAAATTAATTAGTTAAATATTTTATTTAATAATGTAATATTATTATTACAATTAAATAAAAAATTATTATTAAATATATTTTATGATTATTACAATTAAATCAAATAATATTATTTTATTTAATATTATATTTAATTATAATATTATTTAAATTATTTTAAATATTTATATGATTAAATGAAAATATTTAATATTAGTACTAAATAATATAAAATAATATTATTTAATATTATCTACATATTATTATTTAATAAATAAATTATTTTTAATTTAATTTTTTAAATTTTATTTTATGAATTGAATTATTATATCTGAATCAGTTTAAATATTTTTTTAAAAATATAATAGTATTAAACAAACATGTTTTTTATTTTTAGAAATTGAAAACAAAGCAAAACAAAAATAGAATTTTTAAAAATAGAAAATAGAAAACAATACCAAACAACCCCTAAGTTAGCAGTTGAAAGGGATGCAAACTAATTAATTCCTCCAGAAAATAATGAAATTAATCAGAACTACAATCAACCAAAAGTGAAAGTCGAAGGCTAAATGCATATATAGTTTAAATCTAAACTTTTGACATGCCTCTCAATTAAAAACCAAACTTTTCTATTTATTTAAAATCAATATATACTTCACCCTAAACCCAATTCAAGATAAATGAACACAATGGTCAAGGCAAAACAAAAGGCTAAAAAGAAGAAACAAACCAATTAGAACACATAGAAGCTTTAATGGTGGAGAGGGGCAGCAGGGGAATTGGATTCAATGGTGATGAGCTAATTGTACCCTTTGGCTTGTGTTCAGTTTTTGCTCATTGTAGTTTTTAATATCATCTCTATACACAATGCCTGCAGCATGAGGTCCTTTCTTGCAAATTGGAGGTTGTTCTTAGCTCTTTTCGGTTGTTTTCTTTCACGAGTATTCTGCTGTCTATGCCAGAATTTTGTTGATCAAAAGCACTTTTAAAACATTTGGGTAGCGTAAACTCAGCCAGCATAAATGAATGGATAAAAATTAAAGTGAAATGTATGTGGTCGTATAGTTTTCATTAACACTACCAGAAAAAATGTCATTGACTACAAATACAATTACATAAAAATTAAATTATAGTTAATGTAATTGAGAGTAGTCTAATATTTTTAACTATAATTTTTAAAATTTTAATGGCTTTTTTACATTTAACACATTATGACTCTAACCAAGTTCACATAAAAAGCGCTATCTAAAATAATAAAATACCACATTTTACTTAAACATAATTAAGCAAAAAACTATAGTTTTCAACAAGCTATAGTTTCTAGAATTAATTAAACGTATATAAATTTACATTTTCAAAATATTTATCATAGCAAAAGACTAAGATTTTATTGGTAATTGTAGTTAATATTATTAATTATACAAATACAATTTAATTGAAAAATATTATTTCTTATAGAAGATGGAAATACTTATTTTCCCTATTAAATGGCATAATATTTTATGTAAATATATTATAGTTTTTTGTTTCAAAAGTAGTTATTTGTATCTCAATATTTTTGGTCTTCCAAAATTCTTAGTATATTAGAAATGATTTCAGTTTCATGCAAGACTAATACAACGTTATTTATGAATAGAAATTTTGTTGTTTGAATAAATTAAACTATGATTTTTATTTATAAATACACTATCGTTTTAAGTTTTTAACGTAAATTACACAATGACATGATTTTAAAAAATTCTTGAATTTTAATCTTTTTTTTTGGGTGAAAAAATTTTCATCTCTTTCAATCCTAAATCTAAAATACCAAAAATTTCAATTTTCTAACTCAATCTCTTTTTTCAATTTTCCACTCAAAATCAGAAGACAACCCAAAATTCAACAGTTAAATCCCTCCGAAATTTTACCCAAAAAAGTTTACCTTTTCTTTCTCAATATCCATTTGTAAAATTCATCTCTCACAAAATTCAAATCCCATTTCAACCTATTTTAAAGCCACAAATTCAAACCTCAAAATACCGAAAAAAAAAAATTTGACAATGATAAAAAAAAATTAATTTCTTTTAAAGTGCTAGATAGTGAGAGAAAGAAGTATGGCTGCGGATGCAGGAGCAATAAAGGCAGATTTGACCTCGCTTTTTTTTTTGGTACATGACTTTGCAACTCTAATATAGGCTAAATAGGATCTGTCTTGGCGTAGAGTTTGTGGAGATAACATCTCGCTTTTTTTTTGGTATGATTTTTTGTAATCCTCAATTTTCAGTTTCGCAATTTTGGCAAGAGAACGAAAGAGATAAGTTCAAAAAAATAAAATGAAAAGAAAATATTAAATGTAATATATTAAGTTGATGTCATGTCATCTAAATAATCACCAGATTATTTAAAGAGGTAATGAATTTTATCCTTGCGTATTCACTTCCGTGTTTAATCTTTATTTGAGTAATTTTCAAAACGTTTGGCTCTAATTTAAATCAATTAAAAGGTGAGATAATGATTCAATCAGGCATCTAAATATTGAGGACTATTTGAGCATTTAATCATATCCGTTTTCATCATTAAAATCATATTTAAGATTTTTATCTTAATATTAAAATAAATTACATGAATTAATATACGATATTACCCTAAGCTATCAATATAGATTCTTCTTTTCATTCATTCTTATTCACGACAGTGACTTGTTTTAAATTAAAAAATAGTAAAGCACGGCCCAATCAAAAGTTGAAAGCTAGCACACCAAGGATCACAATTTTACAAAGTTCTTAATTAATTAATTAATAATTGCCTATCATTAAACGCGTCTTATACGAATTTTAAATTATATAAAATCACAAGCAGTTATGACAAAGATCAAATTAAGCATATGCTATTCGTGTAATTTGGGTTTTGAGTATAATTAAAATATGGAACAGGGAAATGTGGTCCAATTGATTTTTTATGGTAAAGAATATTACTATATAAAAAAAAACAAATTTAATATTGGTAAAAAAAAAAGCATATGTAATAAGGACAGCTAGTCCGTAGACTGTGCATCGAGTGACTTTTAAATAGACTAGCATTGTGCTTCACATGCAATATACCTGTCCACTTTCTAAATGTGTATTATCATGATAAATTGTTTTATACATTGAAAAATATAGTAAAATTTTTAAATTTTATAATAGAATTAGTGGAATGATACATCTATTTTAATATAGAAAAAAAATTAATTAGAAAAGAAGTAAAATATGTTATTGACTTCCAATTGAAGTTTTTTTTTATTCATAAGAGGTATAATGAGAGAATTGAGAGAATCGAACTTTGAATTTAATTTTTCTTAAATAGGGATAACAACTGTTAAGCCAAGCCTTAATTGTTTATATGGTTGAAGTTAAAAATATTTATGTTCAATATATCAAAAACAAACTCTTATTATATATGCTATTAATTTATGCTGTTATATCAGTTAAAATTGCCAGATTTTGCATAGTTACATTTGATAAATTTATCCTTTTTTTCTTTAAGTATGGCATGTTTGAAGTTGCAAATTAAAATGTTGTGATTGGTTAGCTAGTATAGTTTTGTTTAACTCTTAATTAATCACAAGGATAATGCATGCTTGATTGAGGAAGGCAAAATACAATTACACCACGAAATTACCTTGACAATTGATGTTTTCAAGTTTACAAAGATTTGAACTTTCATAAGTTGACAAATATGTTTTTTTATCATTAATTTTAATATTTTTGAAGATGGTTAAAATTTCTATTATGTAAATCAACAAATAATTAAAATGGAATAAAGACTAATTATTATTTCTAAAATTCTTAAAATTTTGTTTCAGGTACATTACAAATTTAACTGTCTGAGTTACAAACATGAAATATCTTAATATGCTATATGATTTCTAATCTTGGATTATTGATTAAACAAATTAATCAAATCACCATAATTATGTTGATTCCTAATCTTGGATTCCAAAGAATGCAGAACCAAAATTTCTTGTATACAATATTGTCCTTGTCCCTGATGTGCAGAACCAAAAAGAAAAATCTCCTGGTGAAATTAATTGATGCACAGCTCAGACAATAATAAAATATATTAATTATTAGGATCTTAACCATGCACAAAAATCTGAGCTGAGATGCAGATCGGCTGTTCGGCAGCAATCTAAACGAGTAATTGAAAAAGTAAAAGTGAATATATTTTCAAATATTTAAATGTGATTCGAGTTTTAAAATTGTTATTGTCAAAAAAATTTTATCACTTATCATTTTTAATTTAAATAAAATTAATTTTAATCTGTAAAATGATGAAGATACTTATGAAAATACCATTTCTGACTCTCGTCAAGCCCCATTAACAGCACTGCAATGAGCTGAGATGCAGATCGGCTGTTCGGCAGCAATCTAAACGAGTAATTGAAAAAGTAAAAGTGAATATATTTTCAAATATTTAAATGTGATTCGAGTTTTAAAATTGTTATTGTCAAAAAAATTTTATCACTTATCATTTTTAATTTAAATAAAATTAATTTTAATCTGTAAAATGATGAAGATACTTATGAAAATACCATTTCTGACTCTCGTCAAGCCCCATTAACAGCACTGCAATGAGCTGAGATGCAGATCGGCTGTTCGGCAGCAATCTAAACGAGTAATTGAAAAAGTAAAAGTGAATATATTTTCAAATATTTAAATGTGATTCGAGTTTTAAAATTGTTATTGTCAAAAAAATTTTATCACTTATCATTTTTAATTTAAATAAAATTAATTTTAATCTGTAAAATGATGAAGATACTTATGAAAATACCATTTCTGACTCTCGTCAAGCCCCATTAACAGCACTGCAATGAGCTGAGATGCAGATCGGCTGTTCGGCAGCAATCTAAACGAGTAATTGAAAAAGTAAAAGTGAATATATTTTCAAATATTTAAATGTGATTCGAGTTTTAAAATTGTTATTGTCAAAAAAATTTTATCACTTATCATTTTTAATTTAAATAAAATTAATTTTAATCTGTAAAATGATGAAGATACTTATGAAAATACCATTTCTGACTCTCGTCAAGCCCCATTAACAGCACTGCAAAATTTATCAGCGACAGCCTGGATGACTTCACACATACAGGAATTCTTACACATGTCTTGCTCACAAGCTGCTGGATTCAAACTATGGAGAAATTAATAAAATAAAAAATATATATGTACCAACCTGGTTCATATCCTGGCTTCAATATTAAAATAAAAGCCTCATTAAACAATTAAGTTATGCGTTAAATCCCTCCTAACTCTCATTCTCTCCAATGAATTATCATGATTCATGTAAACTGATTTTTTTTCCTAAAACAACCCAGGACAATTAATTCAGACAGGAGTTACTTCTGCTTGAAGGATAAAATCTAAGCTGAATCTCCACTCATTTATTGGTCTTGCTTGATGCAACAATTTTTGTATAGATCAATTCTTTTTGTTGCATTAATTCTTATTCCATGCTTGTAATTAAGGTTTTATTAGGATTAGCAAGACAGAGCAGCAAATACTAAAGAAAGTCAGATTTGTATATTATATATTAGAACAAAGAATAAAGTAGTGTGCAGCTGTGTTAAAACTCTTGAGGGAGAGCTTTGCCGCCCTTTGGGTCCTGTTCGGCTCGAATCCGGATTAGTCTTATACTAAAGGTATGAGGATACCGGATGGTCTAGACCAAAAAAAAAAAAAGAATAAAGTAGTGTGCTTGGCTGGTTGGCTTATATTTTAAATTGGATTAAGTGATTAAAGTTAATAAAAGAAGCGTCCCTACTCCCTTTCTTATCTGTTTACCAACCCCACCAGGAAGGTGAGTGAATAATCTTCTCTGTAACAATTGTGCCTAAAACCAGTTCAATGATAATGATATTGTGGTTAAATCTAAGGAGTACTAAAAACCGGTTTCAATCTCAATAGCTTCACCGAAGAGCTGTGTACTAAAACTGGTTTCAGTGGAAGGTTTCGAGTTCAATTTTTTTTTGGTTTGATAATTGGGATTAAGTGACGTTATTTGGATTCGAATTTAAATTTTATAATATATTATGATTCTTTTTTAATTATTTGATCAATAAATTGTTGATTTTGAGTTCGAACTTTAACTGTAGTTTAAAGGACATGAAAAAAAATCTCACTAGTCTGAAAAAATCTTTGTAACAATTATTCACAAAAAAATAACAGGAAAAAAAGAACCAGTTTCATCATTATTGAAATTGAACCTTTGTGTAACCAAAAAAAAAAGTTGAACCTTTTGGATTCCATAAAATTAGATAAATGCAAAGTACATTGTATATGCAGTAGATCTTAAATGTTAAAACAGGATACTTACATTATTGAATCAAACAAATCAAACAAATAATCATTATCTTATGACAACCTAGGATGCCCTAAAGTGTTGACCCTAAATAATTCCTATAGCCATGATGTTTGTTTGTTTCCTAACGTGCAAGACCGAATAAAAGATTTCCTGCTAGAAATTCAAAGATGCAGAGTTTTCAATTATGACCGGCAAGGCAAGAAAACATCTTATGAACAAAAGATTTGGATTTTTTTGCCCTTTTAGCCTGCTTTCCCAACACAACAATCTCAGATTCATCCACTCCCTTTTCTTTTGCCTTTTGGCACTCTTCACAGAACTTCTTGAAGGCTCCTTCCACGTACTTAACAGCCTCTGCCACTGTCATGTTCTCCACAAGTTTGTCTGGATAAGTTTCATTTTCATGGTCTCCTTTCAACACTGCTGCCATTTGCACTAATTCTTCTTGAAACTCACTTAGTTTCGAGGTCTCTTTAGCCTCAGTGTCTCTCATTTTCACCGCTTCAGGTAATGTAACTGCAATATACATCAAGTTTAGGTAATCAAGCTATGAATTGAAGTCTAACATATGCTTTGATTGAGGCCTCGCTTATTTACCAGGACAATCTGCTCTTGGGCTCTTCCTATTTATAACACCTTCAAAAGTGCCAGCCCATGCATCACGCTTTGTCAGAAACTCTTTTAGATTGAAAATCTTTTTCACAGTTGCTGGAATTGATGAATGTTCAAATTCTGAAGTGGGATCAGGCCCTGAAGGCCCATGTATCACTGCAAATCCCATTTAACAACAGTTTTAGCGTGACATCTCCTGAAGTTACAGGCTAAAATACAATATTGATTTTACCTGTGCCAGATTCAATCCAGGGAGAAATGAAAAACGTAGGAACTCTAACACCAAGCCTGTCAAACTTGAAGTAATATGGCTCAGTGCCAACTATTCCATCAGGGCTAGGAACCCCAGTTGTGGGAGTTGGAACATGATCATAAAATCCACCATGTTCATCGTATGTGATGACAAACAGCATTTCATTCCACTGGGGGCTTGCTCTTAGTGCCTCGTAGACTTCCTTGACAAATTTTTGGCCTTCTGAGACATCGTGGGAAGGGTGATCATCATTTGCGGGCACTGATAAGAGGTCGAAATATCTTTGTTCAATGACAACATAGTTTGGTAGCTTCCCTTCTTCACAATGCTTCTTGAAGGTTAGACCATATTCATGAAATTTGGTTAAGTACCTCAAATTTCTAAGGTTCCTGACATTCAATATGGAGTTTATTCTATCAGAGTACAGAAGAGAAAATAATGAATCAAGCAAGCTTGATTTAAATAAAGAAGTAAATTTCAACTTTATGAATCAACTAATAAGAATGAGTTTAAACTGATAAATCCATGTGCCTAATCTGGAAAAGGCAGAGCGTAACTGCTAGGATAGTTTCATAACTGGAATCATTTTACCAGGGATTTTTTACAGATTAAAAATAAGGCAATCAAATGTAAACCATAGAAACAAAAAGCTAGTCACTGTCATTGAATCAACATCAATTCAGATGGTTCTTGAATCCCAAAAAATGATAATAAAAAGGCTGTTAGGTGAGCATTTCTTTCATTATATTTGAAAATAATTAATATATTTGCCTTCAGCAGACGCTAACTATGTGGAGTTGTGGAGCATTAAGATGCCTGAATGACCACCAACTTTGGTGACTTGATCATTCCTTTATCACTGCCTATGTTTGGTAAGAGGGAAAAGAAAGAAAAAGAAAGAAGATAAAAAGAAAGAAAAATCAATATAATTTCATTTTCTTTTGATGGGAATAAAATAAGAGAAAAAAAAATTGTACGCTTCTTTTTCTCCTTTCTTTCTTCACGTTTTCCCCTTCCCTTCACTTTCATTCCTTCCCAGTAAACATAGTGTAAAAGCAATTTTCCTTCCTTGAATATTCATATATTGTTAACGTTAAAGGCAATAATTGAGCAAGCTTTAATAGGTTTGAATTTTGATTCATTTCTAGTTTAGTTAACCAAGTTATTTTAGTTTAAGTTATTCTAAAATTAAAATAGATCTAGAGTAGTATACAATATTATTGTTTCAAATTGAATTGTTCATTTCAAATTTAAATTGTTATTTTTTTGAGTCATACCCTAAAATCAAGTCAAGCTACATATTAGAAAAGGATAGAATAGGATTATTGAACAGTTCCTTATTAAAAAGAAACCTAATTAAGGTGTCATTAAAAATTAAATTGCACACACAGTAAATAAATTAAATTTAATGGATTATAATTTAATTGGGACTTTTAATCTTCATATACAGAATTAAAAATTATCATGTGTCATTTTTTATTTTTTTAATTTACTATTTTTTTAAAATATACTTTAATAAGATAGGTAAGAAGCCTTTAATTTTGGTTAGAGTTTAAAAATTCCACGGCTCTATATTTATTAATTTTTGAAATTTACTTTATTTTTATTTAACCCAGGCAAAATAATGAATATTTTTACATCACACAAAATTTAATTTTTGACCACAGCATAAATTCAATAAACATACAATCCTAGTATTAAGATTTCAAAAACTTAATTTTTCAATTTATCAAATAAAACTTGGGCATTATAGCTCACATTTGAATCTCCAACTTCAAATAACCCCTAATATATATCCATAGGAATAAATTTTTTTTATTTAATTACCATTCTAATGTCACAAAATTTAATGGATTGGTGATCACAAATTAAGCGTCATCCTCTAACAAGACTAGAATTTTAACTTAGAACATAACGCATATATATTTCTTCATACAAGTGGGAAGATTAGCTAAATTAAAGTATTAGAGGAGGATTTGAATCTTGCCTAAGCAGTCCTCCCCTTCAAGAAGGGTGGTTGACCTCTAGAGCCTAGCCAAAGACTTCAATACCACGGCCTAATTTGTAGCTAAAAACAAGCTTATGTAACTTACCAAACCAGTACTCACGCAAACAAAAAGAATAAGGGAAAAAAAACATAACCGTATGAAATTTTTGTTGCCTAGCTACTTAATTACCTGTAGAACAAGGTAGACGGAGGGTATTGATAATAAATCCCAAAGCTAAAGCCACTTTCGTCCAATGACTCGAATATTGTCTTTTGAGGAAAACCTGCGATCAGCTTCAGTGTGTCATTGCTTGTAGCCCCATGTGATGTAGCCGAGTGCACAAACAGCCGGTTAGGCTGCGTCGAAGCCGGGACAGAGGCGAACCACCGGTCACATATGGCAAAGTTCAGCGCCAACTCTTTGTAAACAGGCACCGCCTCAGGTCTAAATCCTTTCATAACTGCCTCTGCCATTCCCTTTTGGGTACTTTCAGCGTTCTGAGCGAAGCCATTCATTGTTGGCTCATGGGGTGGGTTAGTGTCATCAGAGCTCCAAGCCTTGCCAAATACTTGCTCGTAAATGGCTTGGATGGAGTGGCCCGGGTCAGGGTCCACGTACTCGGCATTGTCTTTGAAGAAAAGCTTGGTTGAGTTAGGGTCGGATGTGGAAATGGGGTTGAACTCGGAGCCGGTGACACCATTGATTTCAGGGTTGAGGGACTTGAACCAACCAAGCATGTGGTCGAATGAGCGGTTTTCTTGGACCAAAATGACTATGGTTTTGATGGGATGTGAAAAGGAAGTGCTGCTTTCGGCAACCATTGATTAATTGTTTTATGGAAACGCTTTCTAGCAATGTTTTTTTAGGTTGAAGATAAGTTTTGTTGTATTTTTATACATGTCTGTATATATAGACAGTTGCAAATTAAAAAAAAAAGTTTATGAAATGCGTGAAATAAATGAAAAAGAAAGAAATTATTGATATTTTATGGAGTTTTGGAGAGGGAAGAAACCCAGGGAAAATAGCAGAAAATAAATGCTCATTCCATGTTTTTTGGTAGTTGGGGCGTGTTTATTTGGTTTTGAGAGACCGTTAAGGATATATTTCTTTCGTGATAATTAAGATTATCAGAAATCAAATTTTAAATCAATATACTTTATCAACAAATTGCATAGTTAATAGTAAAATTATCATTTCTTATGAAATTTTGAAACATGTGAAATTTGAATTAAAAACTTTATATGTATATATATATATATATGAATTCATAAAATAATTTATTTTTTCTTGTTAAAAGTGCGAAAGAATTTTATCACCGAGATACGAATAATGGAGGAGACTACAGAGAATATGCTTTGTTTTCCTTCCGCAAGAAGATAGAAAATTCACTTGAGTATAGAATTAATTCTATAAACTCTAATAAGATAAATTTATTATTTACGTCCGGAGAAAATATCATTTGGTCATTGAACTTAAATGGCTATATATGTGTGTGTGTGTGTGTATATATATATATATATATATATATATATATATAAATATATATTGTCGGAATTTCAATCTCTTAATTTAGTTTTTCTATAGCATTAGCTTTTATTTTATATCTTAAT
The DNA here is from genome assembly GCA_032173925.1 of Heritiera fomes. Classification (NCBI taxonomy): domain Eukaryota; kingdom Viridiplantae; phylum Streptophyta; class Magnoliopsida; order Malvales; family Malvaceae; genus Heritiera; species Heritiera fomes. The sequence continues at coordinate 15,490,503 of JAPDPM010000001.1, read as the reverse complement.
CTTGTGACTAATTATATTGCATATAAAAATCGAAAAAATACTTTAAAGTATAATTCTAACAGGAAATGAATATTTGGATATCATATAGTTTCTCTCTTTTATTTTATTCTTAGTTGTCATTGACTTAGAAAGATTAAAAAGTGCATATAATCTTAGTACTTAAATCACGATGTATAGCCCTACTCTTTTCTTTTTAAGAAAAAGACACCTTAAAGACCAATGGAATAATCTTACAATTTTATATACGATATAGTGACATAACACGAAAATGACATATATAAAAGATAAAAAAGTGATATTGACTAAAATTAGATAAAAATTATATAAGAATATGATAAAAGCTAAAAATAAAATTTTGTGTTTTTGTATTTACACAAATTTTAAAACAAAATTTTCTTGTTTTACATGACATAAAAATGAATTATAAATATGAACTTCTAAATATAAAGACAATGAAAATTTCTTGATAATCAAACTAGTGTATTTTATTTATGGTTTTGTTCTCCATTTTGATTGGATTTTGGAAGTCAATCATAATCCTGATCCATCATTATAAATTATAATTGCCAACCCCAGCTGGTATTTCATTTCGTACTTATTATTTATTTGCATTTTTGTTCTAATCAGAAACCGATTTTGTTCTCTCAATAGAAAAACTTACAAAAAACTAAAATTTTTGAGACACAAGTTATGTTCTAGATGCTGAAGAACAAAGCATATACCATGCGTGTGTAGTTAAGAGTTTCGTTGCAGTTTACATTTTCATAATTTGGCTTGTTTTGAATCGTGAAGCAAGTTGAATGAAACGAAAATAGGTGAATGAGAAAGAAAATAAATATATATTTTTACATTTTTTTAACTACATTTTTTTTATTCTTATAAGCTAGTTTAGTTAAGATATGATCAATCAAAAGAAATGATTGGAGCATTTTAAAGTTCAAAGATTCAATCACTATATAATTAAAGCTTTTGCTACACATGTTTCGCCACGTTTCTCTGATTATTACAAGTTTTCGCACTATAAATGTGAAGATCGAGAATTTTTTGAGTAAATATAAGGTATCCGGAAAAATTTAATTTGGACAATTGAAATCCAAATTAAATAAGAAATGAAAAGGAAAATTAAATTGGAAATAAGAAATGAAGGAGGAAATTTAATTTGGATAAATAGAAATCCAAATTAAATAAGAAAATGGAGAAAATAAATTTGGGTATAAAGAAATCCAAATTTAATAAGAAATAAAAATATGTAATTTTATATTTATATAAGGTTATTATATAAATATATTTTTGAATAAATATATACATTCATATATGGAATATATATATATATATGTAAATTTTTGTACATTTATGTATATATATATAATAATATATATGAAATATATATATATATATATGTATAGAATTTTGAATTAAAGTATACATATATATAAACGGTTTATATATGAAATATATACTTATATATATAAATATATATATATATGAAATATATGTATAGTGTTTTAAATTGAAGTATATATATATGGTTTATACAAATTTTATATATATATATATATATATATATATATCAAATATAGTAAATATATAATTATATGAAAATAATTATATAAAAAAAATGGGGAATCGGTATAACCCGATTCCCACGTTGTTTTCTCCTCTGTTAAAACAGAGGAGAAAATGTAAATAAGACAGAAGGGAAGCCGGCGAATGCCGACCGGCCAAGAGAGGAGGAGGAAGGAGAGGGTCGTCGTCGGCGAGGCGAGGGGGAAGAGAAGAAACGACCGGCGGCGACCCGAAACGGAAAAAGAAAAAGGAAAATGGAAAAGAAAAAGAGAGAGGAGAAAAAGGAAAGAGGGAATGTCGGTTGATCCAGATGCCGGCATCGCTACCAACGCCACCGGCGAGGACCAACGAAGGTGAAGGAGGCCATCGACGGTGAAGGAAACGGCGGAGGAAGGAGAAGAGAGGAAGGAAAAGGGCCGAAACCCACGGACCCAGATCCGGCGCTGTCGCCGGTGATGGGGCGAAACCGAGGCCAGATCCGACATCCTTGCAACCGTGGCCAGCTGAGGGAGGTGCGAACCGGCGGTGATGCCGGCGGGAAGAAGCCGAACCGGCCAGCAGAAGTGAACCGGCCAGAACCGGCCCGAACCGGTTCAGGCCAGAAAAAAAAACAGAACAGAAAAGAAAAAGGAAAGAAAAAGAAAAGAAAGAAGAAAAGAAAAGAAAAGGAGAAAGAAAAGAAGGAAGAAGAAGAAGAAGAAGGAAAGGAAAAAGAAAGAGAAGAAAAAAAAATGTGGTAAGGAAAATATAGAAAATAAATTGATGGTATTTATTGAATAAATTATGGTTATATTGATGTAGTGCATTGATATTGAAATTGTAGTAAAGCGGAAATGCGACGAATGGTGGAGTTCGGCAATGCTCGAAAATCAGAAAGTGCGCCAAGCTTGGCGAATAGGTAAGATACTTTTATAAAGCATTAGTAGTATCATATTGTATGTTGGATTTTATGATTTTTATATGATGCATAGATGGAATGAATTTAAATGGAATTGTGAAAATTTTTATATGATTTATAGATTGAATTGATGTTAAAAATGCTAAGAGGACCCACAACTGATGGTGGGGGTCTTAGTAAGAGATAAAGAAAATGTGAGAAACAACGGCTGCAATTATAAACTGTTTTCCGTGCAGGAGGCTTAGTAAAAATTAAGCCGTTATGCTGCCGAAATTTTTAGGAAAATATCTGAGGAACAAGATTAAGTTTCTCACATAAATGGAATCTTGGAGATAATTATTGGAAATAAATATTAAAAGGATTATATGATATTACTGAAGAGTTTGATATTGAAATCGATGGGAAGATAGATTATTGAAAACGATAATGTGATGAATTATATGGTCTAAACATTATAGAATTGATAAATCAAGTGATTTTAATATCATAAATGGTATCAAGTTGAGATTGAGGTGAAATTATTTATTTGACGAATCACAGATAAAGGTGATGATAATTATATGATACAACTTAAAAGAGAAAAAAATCGAAGTTGTGATTTAGATGGTCGAATGATAGAATTGCGGAATTATCAATCGAGTGACGATTATAGGATTGATAAATTCAAATAAATGGACCGTCTTAGTGGTATGAACTGAGATTTTTGGCAATAATATGGATAGTCGCAAGGCGACTTAAATGATTGAAATACTGTTGATAGTGAAAATTGGCAAATTCTTTTAAGTGGTGAATTGCCAATCAAAAATTGAATTGAGGACGTTTATGGATAATTTTAACATGATATTACATTCTACAGGCCAAATGAAAAGTGAATTGAGGATTGTGATATGATTTTTATGATAGTGAATGAAAAATGAACCGCAAGTCGAAAATTCTGAATATGTACCAATAGGTCAAACCATAAATGGATTTGATATGCGATTATTGATCTTGTGGTTCTACGATCCTCGATGTTGACTCTGGAATAGATATCGAATGAGGATATTAGTATTTCATAATTTCAGTATCCTGATGGCTATATGGAAACATGATATTTGATGCTCATAGATACTAAGAGGATTCACACTGATGATGTGGTTCTAGTATCGGTAATAAAAGTACAATTGATTATTATAGTCGATAATTATCGAAAAAGGATATTGAATACCGAATGGTTTGAATACCAAGTGATCTGGTTATTAAATAATTAGAGTATTGAGCAATCTGAATACTGAATGAAATGAATCTTGAATGATTTGAATAGTGATTTACTGATTGGACAGAAAGAAAGTCTTGAAATCGAATAACTGATGGTGATAAAGTTAAATGAATCGCTTCAGCGTATTTGATGGAAATAATACTGAAGTTGCATACTGAAATGTTTTATAGCATCGCATTTAAGCATGCTTTCTTGCAACTTGAAACATTTTAATAATGTTTATATGAATACTGAAAAGTATTGATTTGTTTTGAAATGAAAGTATATGGTAGATATTTATATATATATTTTGATATATGAAATATCATACAGAATTTTACCATATGCTTTACATGATATTGAAAACAAAGCTATAGATTTAAATGTTTTATGAGACTGTAGGCACCCTAAGAGAATTAAATTCAATAAAGCATAGTGGAAACCGCCTAATTGGAGCTTTGCTCATTAGGCAGATATGCTTGTCCGACAATAGTCGTGGACAGGTCTCAGTCACGCCTGATCAGTGGGGCTGAGAGAGATGAGGTCTATGGCCATAGATAGCGCCCTAGTTGGTTTCTAGGGGACGATGACATGATTTTCACTGCTAGCTACAGTGATTTAAGTCTTTATTGATAGAGAAATGATAGGGATCTAGCCTAGTCTCTAACTGATATGATATTATGAAGTCTAGAGTATGATTTTATTGATATGAACTCTAGACTTGACATGATTTATACTGTACATGAAACAGATTTGAAATGAAATATGTATTGAAACAGTACATGTTTTAAACATGTTTTAAAAGTCCATGAGATATGATTTCGACACTTATATGATTTATACGTAATTTTGTGTCGAACATGGCATGATATGCGGTCTAGAGTATAGTTTGATTTGATATGAACTCTAGACCTGATATGATTTACAGTATATGTTTTAAAAGTATATGATAAATGATTTCGACACTGATATGATTTATATACGATTTCGTGTCGAATTTAAAATGATATGCGGTCTAGAGTATAAATCGATTTGAAATGAACTCTAGACCTGATATGACTTATAGTATATGAAAAATGTTTTAAAATCGCACATGTTTTAGACATGCTCTGAAAATGAATACATTAATTGAAATTGAACATGTTTTTATCATGCCATAAAGTTAGACTTGAATGAATTGAAAATTCATACGTGGAGCATGTTCTAAAGTACATATGACACGATTAGAGATTATAGCGGTTTATACAGTAAAGTTACATAATTGCATATTAATCCTTGACATGATATGATATGATACATGAACATATGATAGATATGAAGAGAATTTTGATCTTACTCTATCGTGATTATAAATTCCTACACGATAGGTGATATGAATTAATATAAGACGGGAATATGATTGTTAAATGTAAAGTGATTCGATAGGATATCTCAATTAAACATGAAGAATATATGAGGAGTATCATGACTCGGTTGTAACGATATTTCATCTATATGATGTCATGGTACGATATGAAACATTAATATAGAAATACACGAAGAGAATTATGACTTCGTACCACCGTGATCATGATCCACAATATGAGAATGGATAAGAGATGATATGAGAATTGATAAGAGATGATATGAGAATCGATACGAGATGATAGAATACAGAAATATGATTATGAAATGAAAAGTAAATATGAGAATTGATATGGGATGATAGCATACCAAAGTATGATTATGAAATGAAAAGTGAAAATGAGAAGTGATAATGAGATGTATCGATGAGAAAGGATTAACTGTAATTGCATCCTTACAAGTTTTAAGCATTGCAGTTTAAGACAGTATAATCCTACTCATGTATTTATATTAGTATCTTACTGAGCCGTGGTTTTGCTCACCCCACTAAATTTCATCTCTTTCAGATTATTGAAGTTAACATCTGCCATGTGAGCTGCTCAGTGGGCATCGGAGACGGTATATGGACTTAGTACTAGTCTTCCGAGGTATATGTTTCTTATAAAATACTTGTTTACATGTAAGACTTAAATTGATGCACAGTACATATTCTGTTTAACAAGTTGGGATGTAACTAAGAATCGTTTCCGTGGTTGTTAAATATTTAAATGGAATAACTATAGGTCACCGAGATAGTATAGTAACTACACTGACACCGAATACAAACCTTAAAATGAAAAAGAAAATTTTAGTTCATAAATTTGTAGACTAAGAAAAGTATGAGTATAAAGGAAAGTCGCGGCCTTTGGGTCGTGACAATAAAAATGTAAATGGTATTTTAATTACAAACGCTTTGAAAAATAAAAAATCAGCATTTTTTTGTATAGATCACAGGTATCTTCATCCGTTTTAACGGTCTGAGATTAATTCTGTTCGGAGTTTAGTCACAGTTAAGGCTCTTTATCCCTCCCCATGCTAGATTTAATCCCATGCAATATAGTGACAAATATTTATAATAGTTTTTTAAAAAATATAATAGAATTATAAAAAATTTATTTTGATATATATGTTAAATAATGTATTAAAAAACTTGAAACATATATAGAACATACAAATTAAAAAAAATTTAAAATTAAATACTGATTAAAAAATTAATTCAAGGTTGAAGGTTGGAATCTCCTTTTCCCTTATACCTTCCTATAAACAAAAAATTATTATAGAAAAAATTAAATATAACAAATCTTAAATAAATAAAATAGTTACAAACTTAATGAAAAAATTCTTACTACATTAATCATTAAGAAATTACTGATTAATGTTGTACCAAAAAGATTATTGGTTAATGTTTCATATTTAAAACTAATTTACTTTTAAAATTTGAATTTAAATAACTCCAAATTATAATCTTATATTTATATGATACACTGACAGTGTATAGTCTTTATACACTGTCAGTCAACTATAAAATGACATTTCATTAATAAGCAAAGGATAAAAGTACATAGGTCCACAAAAATAAATTAAATACTTTATTAATATTTATTTTTAAGAAGCTACATATGAGGTGTCATCATATGGTTAACTGACAATGTAGAGAAACTATATACTGTCAGTACATCATATATAAACTCATAAAATTAATTAGAGTAGAAAACTCTATTTTTTTAGGATTTAAAAAAAGAATAACTATCCAATATACCATCAGTGGAGTTTTTAGACTTCACAAGTAGGATTAGGGTTATGACACATGACTTTTAAAAATATTAAGAAAATAAAAAATAAATAAAATCGGACATGTTTCATTATCCTAATCCTACTTGTGAAGTAAAAAAATTCTACTGACGATGTGTTGAATATTAATCATTAAAAAAATTTATTTATAATAGTCTCAAACATAAAATGTAAGTAAAGTAAAAGAATAATTGTCCAATACACTGTTAGTAAAGTTTTTGTACTCCACAAGTAGAGTTAGGATAATTACACATATCCTATTTTATGTAATTTTTATTTTTTTTATATTTTTAAATGACATGTGTAATCATCTTAATCCTGTTTGTGGAGTCAAAAAACCCCACTAACGGTGTATTGGATATTAATTCAAAGTAAAAATGTAAATAAAAATAAAAATAATTTATTATTTGAGTTTTTTAAAATTTAAATCAATTCCAAATAATTTAATGCATTTTTTAAAAATAATCAAATACATTATTTAAGTTAATACACATTTCAAAAGAATATATAATCTATATGGATTTTTTTTTATGAAAGAGAACGATTGAACAAATAAATCTAAAAAGGAATGAAATGAAAATTGAAAAAAAAAAAGACATGGTAGTTTAATTATATACTAAAATATATAAACTTAAATACCGTATAAGTTTTTTGATATAAGATTTAACACTTTAATATAATTTCAATTAAAACATGTTGACACCTAATTTTGTCCCATTTTTGTTATTATTTTTATATATTTGTATTTGTTTTTATTTTTATTATTTGGTTTATTATTAACATTATTATTTTTTCTTCTTTTATTATTATTATTATTTTTATTATTATTACTTATATATTATTTATTTTATTTTATTTTTTATTTCTATTACTTTATTATTATTATTATTATTATTATTATTATTTATCAGTCCATCAATCACCACCACTGTCCACCAGCCAGCTACTCTGCTACCCATCCATCAGTCAGCCTCCTACTCCTGCCAGCCATCCCATCTCCACCAGTCTGAGGCCAAACCCAAGCCTTTTACAATCTCCCCATCCTCGGCTCACCATCAACATGACATCATCCTCATTACCCAAATCAACCCCCATTCAAACCAGCAACCACCGAAACCCTCAAACTCCCTCACCACCTCTGCCTCTGTCGAGAGCCCCCATCATCATCAAAGCCCCAAAAATTCTCCACCATCGCCTAACCTTCATCCAAAACCGAGATACCCTCACCAAAAACCCTAAAACCGAGACAACCATTACTGAAAACCACCCAAGTTTCAAGCTCCCCAACATCGTCACCACCAACCATCAACACCCAAATCAAACCCCCTAACCTAGATCTAAACCCTAAAATCAATTTTGAAACCTGCAAAAAAAACACAAACACAAAAAAACCAACAACAACAGAGAACCAGAGAAAGAGATTTCGGCTTGAAGTGTAGTGGTAATCCGGCGGCGGAAGAAGGCAGATCTGAGCTTGAAAGCCGATGGCTTTAGCTCCATATCTAAGGCTTTTTAGGTATTTTTTGGGAAATCTAAGGTGAAAAAGAGAAAGGGTGGGCGAAAAGGAATCGGAAAGGGAAAATTTTTTTATTTTTGGCCACCGGCGAAGGCGGCCTGTTGCGGCAGATGGCGGCCCAGGCGGCGGTCGGAAATCGCCTGGCCGAGGGGGGGGGCTTTTGAAGGCTCTGAGAGGTTTTTTTTTTCTTTTTTTGGTTAGAAAATGAATAAAAAAAAGGTTAGATTTTATAGTTGAAAAAGGGCTGACCCGCGTGTTGAACCGACCCGACCCGGGAAGAAGACCTGCGTGCCACTCGCTTCGCCTGAACCGACCCGACTCGCGCACCCGGCTGAAGACCCGCTCGCCCAAGCTTGACCCGCCCCGATCTGCTAGACTTGGGCCTTGACCATTAGGCTTGATTTTTGACTTTTTTAGGCTGATCAAGCCCAAATCCCTTTTTGGTATATTTTTTCCTTTTCCCATTTGTTTATTTACTTATTTATTTATTTATTTGTTTTGTTTAAAAATAATTTAATTAAAAAAATAAAAAATAAAAAATATATAATAAAAAAATTAAATAAAAATTATTATTATTATCATTATTATTATGTTTTTATTATTATTGTTATTATTATTATTTTTATTATATTATTATTATTATTGTGCATTTATTATCATTTTTATTGTTACTATTATTAGTGCATGTTGAAAAATAATTGAAAAATTTTCATTTATTTGTATTTTCATTAAGTATTATTGTTGATTAGAAAAGGTAAATTTAAATAAATACTTTTTTGATGATGGGATGTTACAGAAGTCACAAGTAGTAATTCCTAACTGATCCCTAGGTGAGAAGAATTGTACCAAATGTTGCCAAAAGTATTGGAATATTTAGTATGATTTTTCAATAATTTAATTTTTTGTTAAAAATAAAAAATAAGTTTTTAAAAGGAAAACTAATAATAAAAGTTAATTTCAAATTAAATGAATATCCGATGATGGGATGTTACGGAAGTCACAAGTAGTGATTCCTAATTGATCCCTAGGTGAGAAGAGTCTACTAAATGTTGCCAAAAGTATTGGAATGTTTAGTATGATTTTTCAATAATTTAAATTTTTATTAAAAATGAAAATGAATAAGTTTTTTTAAAAAAACAAAGAAATATAAATAAATCAACAAATAAATAATGAAATTTAAAATAAAAAAAATTCATTTACATCATATATTATTTGTTTGCATCATATGCATTCACTCAATTATGCAAATAATGTGAGTCCCGCTAAGGATGAGATTCTATAGAAGTCACAAGTAGTGATTCTTTAGAAATATCTAGGTGAGGAAAATTATTTCAAATGTTGCCAAAAGTATTGGAATATTTGATTTAATTTTTCAATAAAAGGGATTCATATTTATTTTCAAAGTAAAATTTATTTTAATATATATGATAATTTTCGAAATGGGTGTGAGCCCTTCCGAGGATGAGATTTTGTAGAAGTCACAAGTAGTGATTCTTAAGAAATCTCTAGGTGAGAAAAATTATTTCAAATGCTGCCAAAAGTATTGGAGTATTTGATTTAATTATTCAATACAAAAAGGTTCACATTTACTTTTGAAAAATAAAATTTAACTTTTTAAAATAAAACAAAATAAATTTACAAATAAAAAATGATTTTGAATAAAAAGATTGGAATAAAATAAGAATTATTTTTAAATGTTAAAATAAGACCATTTTATTTAAACCAAAGGATAACACATGATTACAATGGTACTGTTTTTTAATAGGCGTCGTGGGGGTGCTAATCCTTCCCCACGCGTAATCGTACTCCTGAACCCGATTTTGTTTTCGCAGACCAAAAATTATCTTTTTAAGAAAACTTAATTAATTTTGAGATTTTGTTAAAAAGATAAATATTTTTAGGTGACCAATCACACCTAAAAAAATATTGGTGGCGACTCTCCTTTTGTTTTTTAAATGTTTTTCAAAATCGTCGAGTGCGAAGTCGTTACGACAAAACATATAGATATTTTTTAATTTAAAAATAACATTATTAGCTTTAAATTGATATGTGTATTTTGAAATGACAAAAACTTAAGTAAAATTAAGTGCTTGATTCTATATTGTAAATTTGCTTTACCAATTATATGATTTTCTCAAACCATTTTAAATGTGTTCATCAAAAAAAGACCATGATTTAATTGATTACTCTTATTGGTCTTAATCTTTTATAAAATGACTTTGAATATCTTCATTAAATAATTTTCTCAAGAATATATTGAATACAATTTTAGAAAATTACTTAATAAGTTTTTGGACTAAGTCTTTAGTCGAGAAAGTCAAGAAATACTTCCACAAAATTCAAAAATATTTTGGGATGATTTAAAACCAAAGTCTACATCATTTCTAACCCGTTTTAGCCCAAAAAAGTTCAGGTTTAGCTTGAGGGATCAATCCCCCATGTTGAGGGATCCATCCTTTAATGGCAGAACACTCCTAGGGGCAAAATTAAAGCATGGGATCAATCCCCTAAGGGAAGGGATCAATCCCTTCATGGCAGAATGCCTGAGAGGCGTGGAATGAAGCATGGGATCGATCCCCTAAGGCATAGGATCGATCTCCCACCTCGAGAAAGCACTCCACTAGCTAGTTTTTGTGAGGTACAATGGTAACTTTTGATTTTGGCTCCACCTAACATCAAGAATACATCTAAGAGACTATAAATAGAGGCTTGGAAGCTCAAGAAAGGGAGAGGAACATTTGAGCAACAAAATTCATCATCTTCTTCATCTTCTTCAAGTCTCAACAACAATTCAAGAGTTATAAATTCTTCATCCTTTATCACTTACATCTTATTGTATTTCATAGCACAAATACTTTAGATTTTCTTTTCTAGAGCTTAACATTTGTAATCATTTGCCTACCTAGAGGCCTTCTTAGATTACACTCATTGTAAACCCAATCACATCTTGTAAAGGGGAGTGAACCCTTGAGTGCTATATTGTAAGTGAGAATTGGGTAGATAAGGTTTACTCTTTGAGCTCGAAAAAAGGAGGGGATAGGTTTCTCTTAAGCCTTGAAAAAGATGGAAGTTTCTCTTGAGCCTAGAAAAAGAGAGAGGTTACTCTTGAGCCTGCGAAAAAGAGGGATTGTAAAGACAAATTCAAGTTAGTGAATTTGAGAAAAATCTTTGGGAGCGTCTCAAGATAGAGGACGTAGGCAAAGTTGCCAAAGCTCTATAAATCGATTGTGTACATTTCTTTTTCCCTTCTTTCTTTACCTATTTGCATTTATATTGTGATTGTTGAATTGAACTTGAATTGCATGCTTGTGTGGCCTAGAGAACTTAGAAAATTCAATATAGGCTAGAGAATTTAGAAGAATGAAAAACGAAACCAAGAGTAACACAAAAATGATTCACCCCCCCCCCTTCTCAGTTTAGGTTATAAAGCCAACAAACATAATAAGTGATAAAAAAAATTAAATTCTGAGATAAGTTTTATTTAATTTAAATGAAGATAAAATGGTTGAAATCTATTTTTTAAAACTTTCAAATATTTTAATATTGGTTAGGATTATTTTATAAAATGTTAAAATTAATTCATGATTATAAGTATAAAAAGTTAAGCTAATTGCCAATGAGGCCTTGACTTAATGACAAGGAGGAGGTCTTAGGACTTTGAGGTCCCAAGTTCGAGTCTCACCAAGTGTGAGATTGAGTTTAGTTTGTTAATATTATTTATTTAGTTTTTGTTATTTATATTTACCAAGTTTATTACATTACCACTTCATGGAATATAATATGTTGATTATTATTGTAACTTTAAATGAGAATGTAGGATTTCTTTTAGCCAAAAGATTTGACTTTATATATTTATATAAAATATAAGATTATTATCAAAAATCGAATTTTATTGAAATTAAAAGTGTAACAATTGATCAATGATTAGGTGACTCTTGTTAGACATTTTATACTTTAATCATGAAAAAGAAAATTTACATATACCACATATTCATATGAAATACATGTCTTTTTCTTTAAAAAAGTGCATCTACGTAAAAAATTTATATCAAAATTGATTATTTCTATAAATATATTTTTAATATATAATATATTATATTAATGAGATTTGTGTAAAGAAATTGATAAATGATATGTGATTTTTATTTAATTTTAATATATATATATAAAATTAATATCTCATATAAAGTCAGTGGAGTTTAAAGATATAGATGTTTATCTTTTAGAAATTGAAGTAGATAATTAATTTGTTTTGTAATTTTAACTCATATAAATTCTTATCTTTTAAAAAATTTTAAAAAAATATTATGTTATTATTTTTAGATATCATACGTGTCAATTTGAATTATACAAAGAATATTTTACTCGCAACCAAAAACTGTCACGACCCGAAGACCGCAACTTTCACTTGATTCTTATACTTTTCTTAGTCTACAATTTATGGACTAAATTTTTCTTTTTCATTTTAAGGTTTGTATTCGGTGTCAGTGTAGTCACTATACTATTTAGGTGACCTATAGTCATTTCATTTAAATATTAAACTAACAAGGAAATGTTTCTTAGTTGCATCCCGACTTGTTAAACAAAATATGTATTGTGCATCAATTTAAGTCTTACATGTAAACAAGTATTTTGTAAGGAACATATACCTCAGAAGACTAGTACCAAGTCCATACACCGTCTCCGATGCCCACTTAGCAGCTCACATGGCAAATGTTAACTTCAATAGTCTGAAAGAGATGAAATTTAGTGGGGTGAGCAAAACCACGGCTCAGTAAGATACTAAAATAAATACAACAGTAGGATTATACTGTCTTAAACTGCAATGCTTAAAACTTACAATGATACAATTAAAGTTAATCCTTTCTCATCGATACATCTCATTATCACTTCTCATTTTCACTTTTCATTTCATGATCATATTTTGGTATGCTATCATCTCATATCAATTCTCATATTTACTTTTCATTTCATAATCATATTTCTGTATTCAATCATCTCTTATCAATTCTCATATCATCTCTTATCAATTCTCATATTGTAGATCATGATCACGGTAATACGAAGTCATAATTCTCTTCGTGTATTTCTATATTCATGTTTCATATCATATCATGACATCATATCGATGAAATATCGCTACCACCGAGTCATGACACTCCTCATATATTCTCCATGTTTAATGCAGATATCCTATCGAATTCACTTTACATTTAACAATCATATTCCCGTATTACATCAATTCATATTACTTATCGTCTGGGAATTTATGATCACGATAGAGTGAGATCAGAATTCTCTTCATATCAATCTCATGTTCATATATCATATCATCTCATGTCATCGTATAGATGAAACATCATTAACGTCGAGTCAGGACATTCCTCATGGAATTCTCATGTACTAAGCATATTATCATGTCAGGGTTTAATATGCAATGTATGTAATTTTACTGTATAAACCGCTATCATTTCAAATCATATCATATATACTTTAGAACATGCTCAACATATAAATTTTCAATTCATTTCAAATTTGCCTTTAAGGCATGATAAAAACATGTTCGATTTTCATTCATGTATTCATTTTCAGAGCATGTCTAAAACATGTGCGGTTTTAAAACATTTTTCATATACTATAAGTCATATCAGGTCTAGAGTTCATATCAAATCAATCTATACTTTAGACCGCATATCCTTTTAAATTCGACACAAAATTGTATATAAATCATATAAGTGTCGAAATCATTTATCATGTACTTTTAAAACATATACTGTAAATCATATCATGTCTAGAGTTCATATCAAATCAAACTATACTCTAGACCGCATATCATGCCATGTTCGACACAAATCGCATATAAATCATATAAGTGTCGAAATCATATCTCATGGACTTTTAAAACATGTTTAAAACATGTATTGTTTCAAAACATATTTCATTTCAAACTTGTTTCATGTATAGTATAAATCATGTCAAGTCTAGAGTTCATATCAATAAAATCATACTCTAGACTTCATATCATATCGGTTAGAGACTAGGCTAGATCCTTATCATCTCTATCAATAAAGACTTAAATCACTGTAGCTAGCAGTGAAATCATATCATCGTCCCCTGGAAACCAACTAGAGTGTTATCTATGGCCATAGACCTCATCTCTCTCAGCCCCACTGATCAGGCGTGACTAAGACCTGTCCACGACTATTGTCGGACAAGCATTTCTCTGCCTAATGAGCAAAGCTCCAATTAGGCGGTTTTCACTATGCTTTATTGAATTTCATTCTTTTAGGGTGCCTACAGTCTCATAAAACATTTAAATCTATAGCTTTCTTTTCAATATCATGTAAAGCATATGGTAAAATTCTATATGAGACTTCATATATTAAAATATATATATCTACCATATACTTTCATTTCAAAACAAAGCAATACTTTTTAGTATTCATATAAACATTATTAAAATGTTTCAAGTTGCAAGAAGGCATGCTTAATTGCGATGCTATAAAACATTTCAGTATACAACTTCAGTAATATTTTCCTCTAATATAGTGTAGAAATTCATTTACATTCATCACCATCAATCATTCGATTTCGAGACTCTTTTTCTGTAAAATCAGTAATTAAATTTTCAAATCATTCAATATCCAAATTATTCAGTACTCTAATTGTTCAATAATCAGATCACTTGGTATTCAAGCCATTCAGTATTCAATATCCTTTTTCGATAATTATTGACTATAATAATCATTTGTACATTTCATTATCGATACTAGAACCACATCATCAGTGTGAATCCTCTTGGTATCTATGAGCATTTAAATATCATGTTTCCATATAGCCATCATGATCCTGAAATTATGAAATACTAATATCCTCATTCGATATCTATTCCAGAGTCGACATCGATGATCATAGAACCACAAGATCAATAATCGCTTATCAAATCCATTTATGGTTTGACCTATTGGTACATATTCAAAATTTTCGACTTGCGGTTCAATTTCATTCACTATCATAAAATCATATCACAGTCCTCAATTCACTTTTCATATGGCCTGTAGAATGTAATATCATGCTAGAATTATCTATAAAACGTCATCAATTAATTTCTTTGATTGGCAATTTACCACTTAAAAGAATTTGCCAATTTCAACTATCAACAGTGTTTCAATCATTTAAGTCACCTTGCGACTATCCATGTTATTGCAAAAATCTTAGTTCACATCTATTTAACATCGATATCGCAATCATACCACTAAGACTGTCCATTTATTTGAATCTATCAATTCTATAATCATCACTTTATCCGTGATCCGTCTAATAAATAATTCCACCTCAATCTCAACTTGATACCATTTGTGCTATTAAAATCACTTGATTTATCGAGTCTTAAGGTTTAAACCATCTAATTCATCACATTATCATGTTTCAACGATCTATCTTTTCATCGATTTCAATATCAAACTTCTCTAGTAATATCATAAAGTCCTTTCAATGTATATTTTTCAATAATTATTTCTAAGATCCCATTTACGTAAGAAACTTAAATCTTTTTCCTCAACATTTTCTTAAGAATTTCGGCAGCATAACGGCTTAATTTTCCCTAACCTCCTGCAAGGGAAACACAATTTATACCACAGCCGTTGATTCTCACAATTCCTACGTCTCTACTAAGACCCCCACCATCAATTGTGGGTCCTCTTAGCATTTTTAATATCAATTAAATCAACGCATCATATATAAAAATATCACAATTCCATTAAAAATCATTTCATAAATGCATCATATAAAAATCATAAATCCCACATACAATATGATGCTACTAATGCTTTATAAAAGTATCTTACCTATTCGCCAAAGCTTAGCGTGTTTCCGAGCCTAGCCGAACTCCACCACTAGCTTCATTTCCATGCTGCCACAATTTAATACACATATATTCGCTTAGAAAGAAATTTAAATAAATTCCTTAAATTCCTTAAATTTCTATGGAATATTGCAAAAGTTTTTAATTTCCTTACCATTCTTTTCTTTTCTTTCCTTCCTTTTCTTCTCTTTCTTCTTCTTCTTCTTCTTCTTCTTCTTTTTTTCTTTCTTTCTTTCTTCTCTCTCTTCTTTCTTCTTCTTCTCTTTCCTTCTTCTTCTCTTTCTTTTTCCTTTCTTTTCTTTTCTTTTTCCTTTTCTTTTTCTTTCTTATTTTTTTTCTTTTCTCTTATTTTTTTCCTGGTCTGAACCGGTTCAGTACTCACCGACCGGTTCAGCCTCCGGCGGCCGATCCTTCACCGGTTCAACCCTTCCTCAGCTGGCGGAGATGGCCGTGAGACTGGATCTGCCCTCCATTTCTCCAGATCGACGGCGACGGCGCCGGATCTGGCGACGAAAGTTTCGCCCTTCTTCTCCTCTGTTTCTTCCTTCCTCAGCCGTTTTCTTCACAGCCGGTGGCCTCCTTCTCCTTCGTGGGTCTTCACCGGTGGCGTTGGTGTCGATGGCGGTGCCCGGATTGGCCGGCACCGCTGTTCCACTTCCGCTTTTCCTTCTCGGGTTTTACCTCTGTTTTCCCTTTTCGTTTTCTTTTCATTTTCTTTTTTTTTCTCGTTGCCGGCATCCTTCCTCACGTCACCGGCGGCTTCACCTTGCCCCCCCTTCCTCTCTCTCTTTCTCCGGTAAGCCGAGAGGGGGTCGGCTGCCGGCATTTGTCTTCTCTGTTTACAACAGAGAAGAAATGAGGGAATTGGGTTGTATTCCGGATTCCCGTGTGTTCATTTTTTTTATAATTATAAAATATATTTATAATTATAATATTTATAATATTTATCTTTTATATTTATATATATATATATAGGTATACATATATAAAATCTGTATAATTATATATACATGTGTAAACCTATACATTTTAAATTTAAAATACTATACATATAATTCATATATATTATATTTATATATATAAATATATATATTTCATATATAAACCATTTATATATGTATACTTTACTTTAAAATACTATATATATATATATATTTCATATATATACATAAATGTACAAAAATTTACATATATCTATTCAATGATATAAAAATGGTATTTTAACATACGATATATATACATATATTCCATATACGAATGTATATATTTATTCAAAAATATATTTATATAATAACCTTATATAAATATCAAATTACATATTTTTATTTCTTATTAAATTTGGATTTCTTTATACCCAAATTTATTTTCTCCAATTTCATTCTTATTTAATTTGGATTTCAATTTGTCCAAATTAAATTTTTCGAATACCTTATATTTATTTAGAAAATTCTCGGTCTTCACAAAAACTTTAATTGATATATATTTATATAAAATTAAACGTCATAAAAATTAAGAAAGTAGTGGCCTTTTGACAACATTGAGGGAGGCAGAGGGAGTAAATTTTTTGCAATCATCATTTCATGTTTTCAATTTGAATAAAAAATTAATTAGCTTTGGAGAGATTTCAATTTGAATCATCATTTCATGTTCCATGCTGCCACAATTTAATACACATATATTCGCTTAGAAAGAAATTTAAATAAATTCCTTAAATTTCTATGGAATATTGCAACAGTTTTTAATTTCCTTACCATTCTTTTCTTTTCTTTCCTTCCTTTTCTTCTCTTTCTTCTTCTTCTTCTTCTTCTTTTTTTCTTTCTTTCTTTCTTCTCTCTCTTCTTTCTTCTTCTTCTCTTTCCTTCTTCTTCTCTTTCTTTTTCCTTTCTTTTCTTTTCTTTTTCCTTTTCTTTTTCTTTCTTATTTTTTTTCTTTTCTCTTATTTTTTTTCCTGGTCTGAACCGGTTCAGTACTCACCGACCGGTTCAGCCTCCGGCGGCCGATCCTTCACCGGTTCAACCTTTCCTCAGCTGGCGGAGATGGCCGTGAGACTGGATCTGCCCTCCATTTCTCCAGATCGACGGCGACGGCGCCGGATCTGGCGACGAAAGTTTCGCCCTTCTTCTCCTCTGTTTCTTCCTTCCTCAGCCGTTTTCTTCACAGCCGGTGGCCTCCTTCTCCTTCGTGGGTCTTCACCGGTGGCGTTGGTGTCGATGGCGGTGCCCGGAATGGCCGGCACCGCTGTTCCACTTCCGCTTTTCCTTCTCGGGTTTTACCTCTGTTTTCCCTTTTCGTTTTCTTTTCATTTTCTTTTTTTTTCTCGTTGCCGGCATCCTTCCTCACGTCACCGGCGGCTTCACCTTGCCCCCCCTTCCTCTCTCTCTTTCTCCGGTAAGCCGAGAGGGGGTCGGCTGCCGGCATTTGTCTTCTCTGTTTACAACAGAGAACAAATGAGGGAATTGGGTTGTATTCCGGATTCCCGTGTGTTCATTTTTTTTTATAATTATAAAATATATTTATAATTATAATATTTATAATATTTATCTTTTATATTTATATATATATAGGTATACATATATAAAATCTGTATAATTATATATACATGTGTAAACCTATACATTTTAAATTTAAAATACTATACATATAATTCATATATATTATATTTATATATATAAATATATATTTCATATATAAACCATTTATATATGTATACTTTACTTTAAAATACTATATATATATATTTCATATATATATATATACATAAATGTACAAAAATTTACATATATCTATTCAATGATATAAAAATGGTATTTCAACATACGATATATATACATATATTCCATATACGAATGTATATATTTATTCAAAAATATATTTATATAATAACCTTATATAAATATCAAATTACATATTTTTATTTCTTATTAAATTTGGATTTCTTTATACCCAAATTTATTTTCTCCAATTTC
Organism: Heritiera fomes; assembly: GCA_032173925.1. Taxonomy (NCBI): domain Eukaryota; kingdom Viridiplantae; phylum Streptophyta; class Magnoliopsida; order Malvales; family Malvaceae; genus Heritiera; species Heritiera fomes. Next base: position 15,471,282 of record JAPDPM010000001.1, on the reverse strand, counting down.
ATTCTTATTTAATTTGGATTTCAATTTGTCCAAATTAAATTTTTCGAATACCTTATATTTATTTAGAAAATTCTCGGTCTTCACAAAAACTTTAATTGATATATATTTATATAAAATTAAACGTCATAAAAATTAAGAAAGTAGTGGCCTTTTGACAACATTGAGGGAGGCAGAGGGAGTAAATTTTTTGCAATCATCATTTCATGTTTTCAATTTGAATAAAAAATTAATCACCATTGTCAAGCTTTACCAACGTACGTACGTACATATATATATGTATGTATGTATGTATGTATGTATGTATGAGAGGGTATTTATATAGGGTATTTATGTATGTGTACATATATATATGTGTGTGTGTGTGTATATATTTATGTATGTACAGCTTGACAATGGTTGGCATATCATATTTAATATTTGTAATCTTTAATTTTTATCGAAAAGAAAATAACAACTTATCCTTGCTTCCCCTTAATCTCTCCAAAGCTAATTTAAATTTTTATTCAAAATCAAAACAAATGATGATTACAAAAAGAGTTTAGATATGATGCAATGCCAGTGCAGAGCTTCTATATACTCCTAGTCAATCATAGGATGATATCTCATTAATAAGCAAAGTCTAAAATTACATAAGCCCTTAAAATTAAATTCAAAAACTTTATTAATATTTATTTTTAAGGACCTGCACATAAAATATCATCCTATAGTTGACTGACAGTATATAGAAGCTATATACTGTCAGTGCATCATATATATATGTGTATATATATATATATATATATATATATATATATAAACTCTTACAAAAAATATATATTCATTACCCATATATTTGAAGTTTAATAAAAAGTATAAATTTCATGTGAATTTTGAAGCAAGCAACACAAAACGATGTCTTTGTATCTTGCCTTATATGAGATTGAAAGTCTTAGAGTAACAAGAAAGGGTGCTTTTCATGAACACCATATGACCTGGCCTATAGTGGTCAAGATCAAAAGGTTCAAATCTCTCAATCCTTATCAGATCTCAGCCTTTTAAATGAAAGGGTTTAAGTAAAGAGTTTATATATGATGCACTGATAATGTATAACTCTTATATATTGTCAATTAATCATGAGATAACATCTCATATGGACGTCTTTAAAAATAAATACTAACAAAGTTTTTAAAATTTATTTTTGAGGATCTGTACACTTTTAAACTTTACTCATTAATGAGGTATCATCCCTTTGATTAATTGACAGTGTATAAAAGTTATACACTGTCAGTGCATCGTATATAAATTCTTAGAGTTAATTGTATCTATGGTCCCCATAATTTGGGCTCTATAACATATTAGTCCCTAAATTTTAAAACATAACAAATTGATCCCTAAAATTATATTATTATAACGAATAAATCCTTCCGTCACTTAAATCGTTAAAATATCCGTTAAATACCAACGAGACTATAGTGAAAGACACGTGGACATCTTTAATTGGATGTAACATGCAATAATGTCATGTATACGTCACATCATCTTTTTTGTCATGTATACATCACATCATCTTTTTTCTCTTTTAAGGGTTTTTTAATTTTAATTTTTATTAAAATAATAAAAAAAACTTATATTTCTCACTTTTTTTATTTTTATTTTCTATCATTTCTTTTTCTCTCACGTTTTCTAGGCATTTCCAACCAAACATTTCTAAAAGCTTTTCATTTATTTTTCTCTCAAATCTTTAACATCCTGACTTTTTTTTGTTGATAGTTGCAACAAATGTCAGCTAAATAATGAGCATTCAAGGCTCTTCGACCAAACCCCCCCAAAACCCACCCAAATCGCTACATTCTTTTTTTAGAAATCTCAACTTTCTCATGTTTTCTCATCAGCCAAACGTCTGATTGTTCATTTCTCCAAATACTCATATTTCATATACTCCTCCTATCCCGAATGACACTCAAAAATCACTTTCAAACCCAATTTCTCATTTTACTGAAAAATCTCAACTTTTTCTCATTTTCTCACCTGCCAAACTTCAAAATCCTCATTTTCTTCAAAAAAAAATTTCTCCACAACCTTATAAAACATTAAAATGTCTCCTTATTTTGTTAAAACTCAAAAGAAGAGGAAAAAGAATATTTCTCATTTATTTTTTCATGATATTTTCTCCACTTTAAAAAATTTTTAATTGTTACTTTTTTGTTGGTGTTTTGGTTCTAAGCTTTTGAGTGAGTTTTTAAGCTTGAAATTTGAGGACAAGGTGGAATAGAAAGAGGGGAATGACATAATAGGAAGATGAAGCAAAATGAGAAGTGGTAGAAGAAATTTCAGAGTTTGAAACCACAATTTTTAAGCTTGGATCTAGGAGATTTTAAGTATTTTTAGTAGAAATTAACTAGATAAGAGAAAATAGGAGAAAAAAATGAAACATTTGGTGCATTTTGGAGTAAACAGCCGCCAGAGAGAGGTGGCCGGTAGTGGTCATAGTGACTGACGAGGCTACCGGCACCAGAATCTGGAATTTTTAGGTCATCTAACCGTGGAGGGAGAGAAAAAGAAAAAAGAAGAAAGAGAGAGAAGGAAGAAAAGAAAAGAGAAAGAGAAAAAAAGAGAAAAATAAAAGGAAAGAAAAAAATAAAAGAGAAATAGTAGGTAGGCAACACATGTCCTCCACTATAATCTAGTTGGCATTTAACCGTTATTCTAACGGTTTTAGATACGGAAGGACGTATTTGTTACAATAATATGATTTTAGGGATTAATTTGTTACGATTTAAAGTTTAGGGACTAATTTGTTATGGAGCCCAAACTATAAAGACCATGATGCAATTAACTCAAATTCTTAAGTAAAACTTAAAAAGAGCATATTCGCTTGCAAATTAAAATAAATAATTTTTTTAAAAAGAAGTTAAGTCATTTCAAGTATGTATTACAACTATAAATCGTGACCTAGTAATTATTGCACTTGCCATCCTTAAAAATTAGAAAGTCATTGGAATCTCCTCCTCTAAACATTCTAATATGTGCTAAAAATTACTTAATTAACTACTTTTTTGGCACACATATATCGTCACGATGAAAACGAACAGTGGTTATCCCTTAGCTCGCTTGCAAGAACATCAACGAAACATAAATAAAGGTATTGCACTTTTCGTGTTTAAGTCAGATTAAGTCTCTCCATATAGGAAGCCATTAATTAGAATGCACGCAGCTGTATATCTATATGTGAATCACTTTGTGTACATTTTAAGAAACTTGCTTTCTTTTCTTCTTCGAATACTACATCTTATCATTGTAAGAAACTAAAACAATTGCCATAACTTGTTAAACTTTTACACGATGGGGTCTAATCATGAGACTAATAACAAAAACATATAAATTTGGCTTACGTGTAGTAAGAAGCTAGATGTACGAAGGTGATGCTGTTGAGCAAACAACATTGTTGGAATCACTAGGTTTCTTACTATTTTAGTTGTCTTTCATCGAGCTTGCCCCCCAAAAATACACAATTCCCTTCTTGTATTGAAATAATATAAAAGTTTGTCCATAAGAGTGAAGTGAGATATGAATAAAGATTTTATGTTCGTGTAACCAAAAAAAATCATAACAAAAGATTTTACGATTATATTTTATACTGAAACTATTTATTATTAAAATCATAACAAAAGTATTATTTATTTATATATTTATTATTAAAATATTAATATAAAATATTTGTAAATAAAATATAAAAACATTATATCTTAAATTAGAATGTTAACAAATTATTAAAACTATTAACTATTAAAATAATAAATATATTATTTATTAAATAGTAATTATTATTTATTATTAAAATAATTATATAATATTTTTATAATTGAAATATTAAACATATTTAAGATTAATAATATACAAAATAAAATATTTAAACTCAAAATATTGAAAGATTTTTAATGTTAATTTTTAATATTTAAAATTTTTAATCTCATTAAATAAAAAATATTTGTATCATTTTTATGTAGGGTTAAATTAAATCAAAGTTTAAAAAATCATATTTAAGGTTTAATTTGAGTAGAATTACACTCACGGGTTTGGTAAATAACTCTACACATAGGCAGCTATTTTCCAAAAAATATCTTTCCTTTTTTCCAAAGCCTAAGACAATTTCTAGAAAAATGTCCTAATTTTCGTTTATCAATAAATCATTTTTTGTTGACCAATAAATTTTCTACCAACTAAATATCAGAAAATGCAAAAATTATTCTTCAAAAGTCATTTTCAGTGAACCAAATGAAGTTTTAAGTTCAAGTCATACTAGCTACTAGACCTGTTCATGAGCTAAGCGGCATGTTCAAGTTGAAGATCTATTCGAATTTTGAAAAAGTTTGGACAAAAATATTAAATTCAATAATCGAGTTTGGAGAAAAGTATAGTCCAATCAAATTTTGGGCAAGACTTGTTTTGCATTTTGAAACTTAAGCTCGATCCGAAATTCATATTTATATTCAAAAATAAATTATGTATTAAACTTATTCAATTATGCATTAAATTTTTGTTTCCTACGATAAAGATAAAGTGTTAGAATGACATTTACATACGAAAACAAGCAGAATTCTTTCTTTTCTTTAGGTTCTCGCTAATAAGCAATTTCAAGGGATATAAAGTTAGTTTGGATGAATAGTGAAATTAACTATAATGAGATTAAAAACAGTAGTAGAGGTGAAATTAATTACTATAGCAGTGAGATTGAATAGGTAACAATGACATGTGTTTGATGCAATTGTAGTATAAGTTATGAGATGAGTGTAGTGTAGTGAAAAGAGTAACTAACCATTAAGAACATTAAATTAAAATTCATATAATAAATTTTATAATATAGTTTATATATTTATAAAACTCGTAATAATGAGCATCAAGATCAAAATCAAAAAGTTCAAAATAGCATAAGCAAGACTTCAAGTGTTCCATTGAGTATCAATGGAAGTCCGGTGATAAAAGCCAAAGCTAAAAGATTGCGAGAGGCTTTGGTTGTACTTATTGAAAAATGTTGGACTTTGTGTCGAACTTGAAGGATGGTCAAAGCTTGGTCAACATCATACAAGTGCAAGATTAGCCTCATTAAGGAGTATGGGCTGAACAACTATTAGGCTGAGATCATCTTTGGGCTGATTGATATACTTGGATTCGGCAAAATTGTATGGTTGTATCTTAAGCTGGTTTCACATCCTGTACAGGCCTCATGCTTATATTTATATTATATGGGTTGAACATTATGTTAATTTATACTCATATTTTTTTTGTTAGATAGTTAAGCTTATGTCTACTATGGATTAATTTAGACTTATTATTTTATTAGGATTTTAGTCTTAGGGATTTAAGAATATTCTTATTCTTGGGGATAATAGCTTACTCTTATTTTTTGAGTTTCTTTTCGGTTTGTTATTTTATTAAGATTATAATAAGTTATAGGGTTCTTGGAGTTTCTTTAATTTGGTTTTAAATAAGCATGTAATTCTTTGGGAACCATATAAGAATACGAATGTTTGAATTATTTTAATTGAGAGACTTGTTTCTCTTTAATTCTTTTGAGAACTCTTAAATTTATCGAAAGTATTTTTGTGGTTTTTTTTTACCTTTTATCAACTTAAACCTTAGGTTTAAAGTTTAAGTTAGCTTGGATTTTGGTAGTTTAGGGGTAAAAGTAAGTTTAAGGCAGATTTATCCTATATTTGGATTGGGGTGAGGAAGAGAAAGGAAAAGAAAGTTAAGTAAAATAAAGGTACGTTATAAACTTTTTCTTTATTTGGGAAAATTTTTTAGTTTGGGAAAGAAAAAAGAGGGGGAATGAGCACCCTTTGCTTTCTCTTAACTTATTCAGTTTTTTTAAAACTCTAATTTGGGGTAAACAGGAAGGAAATGAAATTTGAAAAAATTTTTAACATGTATAATATCAAATTTAATCTTATTATATTATAAAATTAAAAACAAAAGAGGTTATAATTGGAAAAAAATTATAATTAATCATTTCATTTTCTTTTCATTATTTAACCAAACAAGGATTGTTAGAGTTACTTTCATTTATTAATTTTAGCTATCCAAATAAAAAGTATATGTACCTTTCTTTTTCTCTAATTTACATTCTTTTTCTTTACCAATATTTATACAAACATAGTGTTAAGGTTAGGAATAAGGTTTAGGGTGGAAATAATGGATTAAGCAGTAGCGTTTCGTTTACGCACCAAAGCCTTTTGCACATCTTTTCCCGATTTTTTGCCTTTTTCTCAAATTTTATACATACGAAGAAAAATCAAATAAATAAGGATCAAAATAAATCAAATTTTAAAAAAATTAGTCAAGAGCCATTTGATAAATTACCTTAAAAAGTGATATTTTAGAGACTTTTCAGCAAATGAGAAATTTTTTTTTTCAATTAAATATCTTATGAACAACAACAATGTTTTGGAATTATTTACCTGCTACTCGCGTGCAGCCTAATAACCTACCGCCGACCCACCAATAATTCAACCCATATGTATCCTTTTCATTTTTCTTTGTTTTTATTTATTTTATTATTAATATTTTATTAGTTATTTTATTTACATTGGTGATTAAAAATAAGAGTCCTTAAAATATTTTAATTTTAATCCTTTAAAACACATATTTACTATGAGGATTTTTAGATAATTTTTTAGGTTGTGAGTATTTTATAAAAAAATTTAAGCAAATTTTTTTTTGTATAAACTATAGGTATCCTCATTCGTTTTAACAATTGGAGACTAATCCTGTTCGGAGTTTAGTCACAGTTAAGGCTCTTCACCTCTCCCCAAATGTGTGTTTAGTGAGAGTCAAACTCGAGAGCTTTTCCCACAAACTTAATTTATATTGTCAACTGGATCACAACTCCTGGATAAAAATTATTTGTTTTTAAAACATATATTTATATTGACAAAAATTTTATAGTTAAATCAAATCCAACAAGTCTTCTATCCATTTATATTGACACTTTGGATTTTTATGTTTGGGTTTAATGGATTTAGGTTTCTGGGCCTTTGGGAAGGGAATGTGATTTTGGACTTTCCTGTATAGGAAAGTTATTTTGGACCCTTAGGAGCTTGAATTGATAATTTTTTTTTTATATATTTTTTTCTTTTCCTAAAATTTTCCAAATATGTATACAAACTGCAATATATTTTTAATATTTTCATTTACCGGTAGATGAAAATTGTTTTGGACCTTTAGCGTTTAATAAAATTGAGTATTGAGAGTGCCACTTAGCTGCAGCTTCCCAAAATTCAAATTATTTATTTGTTTTCCATTTTTCATAAGGAAAAAAAAACAGAAGGATCATAAGTAAAAAAAAAAACCAGAGAAAAGGTGAAAAAAAATTCTTTTAATTCGATTTTTTTTCTTTTTTCTTCTTTCATCTAAATATGTTTAGATTAAATATAAACGTTTTTCCAATAATATCATATTCTTAAAATTAAAAAACAAAGTTTGCAACACCGAGCCAGTTGAAGGACTTGTTCTAGTTTATATCAGAAATGACTTTGCCTTAAAGTGGTGGTGAGTGTGATGTTGTTTTCATGCTTAATCCCAACCCACTTACTTGATATAAGAACATGGGAAAAAGAAAAGAATGGAGAATAGAGACAAGAGGAAAGGAGCTTAAAGCATACTAAAATCCAAGAAATATGCAGCCACACAATATTGGTCGTGAACAAAATTAATTGGGGGGCTGAATTTATCACTATAAAACATAAACTTATGAAAATTTTGTTTTGCTAAGTCCCATTACCCATATTTGTTATTTGCTACTATTGACAATCAACCACTGTCAAACAATGGTTTTTTTTATGTTATAATTAAAGTTGTCAGGAATCGAAAATTGAAATTAAGAGTTCATAATTCTATGAATAAATCATGTAACAATGTCTTATAGCAACTAATCTATTTTTTTAAAAAAAATAAAAAATATATATAGACTACAAGCTTGTAAGGGAGAACTTAAAATTATTCTTATCATGACAAACAACATAGTATTTTTTTTGTCTATATGATGTAGTGGCAGATCAGCTGTCCTGTCTTGTTTTTTTTCTAATCAAATTCTATCTCAATCATGTTAGTTCCAATAATTTCAATTGCAAGGCCAGTTCTAATTCTCCAACTTCCTTCCAGTTTTTTTTATTATTTTTATTTTTTACCTTGACAAGTCACCATATTTTGTTTATACAAAATTAAATGGTCAGGTTCGGATTTGTTAGCATTGCTTTTAAGCTGACTCACATGAACCAATCCCAAATCAAGCTCTTGCCAAATGCCAATGTTGTGTAGGCTAAGTACAAATGCTAACTAGGATTTGGATAGAAATTTTCTTTTCAATCTGTAAATATATACTCTTTTAATATATCATATTATTTACACTGTTGATTTTTCTTTAGTGCTAGTTAGATGATTACTCGTGTATTTAGCAAATAAATGTCTCATCTATCAAACGTGAAGTTAGGATTTCGAGAAGCATTTTAAGGCTTAAAAGAAAAGAGACGGTAAGAAATACTTGAGGGAGAGTAGTTGAGTGCCTTTAAGAGAAGCTAAGAGTGATCTTGCGTGTCTTCTTCCTCTAGACTCTTGCCTTTTATATCTATGCCATGAGAGCAGCTAATAACCTCTCATCTTACCTTAGGAGTGTTGGTTCACGGGACTCTATCATCTCTACTTTAATGTTTTTGTGGTTAGGATTCTTGTTGGACATCTAGCTTAACATACATACATACATACATACATACATACATAAATATATATGTATAAAGAAAAGAAGCTAATTGTAGAAAAGTTTGGCAAAACAATCTTCAGAATATGGAAGAAAAGAAGTACAAATTAGAAGGTGGCAAGGCAACATGGCAAATTTCAACCCAATTTCTTTGCCGATGTTGTGCTTCTTCGAAGGAGCTCTCCCTTGAATGAAAATCATTAGTGGATGCATTGCATTACAGAAAATCTGGCCAAAGTTTACTATGATTACGTTGGAAGGGCCAGCTAGCAATGTTCCCTCCATTATTGCGGTGTTGAAGAATTGTTGTTTCTTACCTTCAACTTATCTCTTCAGTTCATTTTTTTTCCTAAAGAAAAAAAGAAAATGTTCCTGATGCAGATGCTGATATGTGAATTATGATATTCATCATTATGTTATGTACTTAAAGTGAAAGCTGTTTCCAGGCCTCCTTTTCTTTTTTCACTTTAATTAGCTGGCATATAGATTAGGATTTGACAACTCTACAATGGATTCATGAACACATAAAAATATAAATAAAGCATTCATTACAACAACTTTGCATACCAATGAAATGAACTTTCAAAACTGTTTTCTTTTTTTTTTTGCTCTGACCAAGACTGTTTTCATTTCCCATTTCTCAAACATCAATTTTACTTGGAGCTTTGATTGAAGAAATAATTTTAACCATTCGCAACTTATGAACATCCAAGATCCTTCACTGAATCAATCAGAATAGAATGAAGTGAAATTTAGGTCATTCAGAAGATTAAAAAAAAAAGTACATGTAGAAATTCGTAAGATCTCATCTGATACCATTAAGGAATATGGATTCAGTAAATGTAAGAATCTGGTCAGTCAAAATTCATAAATCTGAGATCTCTATTCTGGTGTGTGTAATATGTTACAAGGAATTAAAAATTAAAAATCTGGCTTGTTATACACAGAAAAATTGAGTTTTTCAATTGTGGAGGATAGAATTTCTCTCTTTTTCATACCTGGGGAACATGAATCTTCCTGTTGAAATGGATCTCTTCATTGCTAAAGGACTCCTAACCAAGTTGAAAACCCCACTTCTGTAATTTGACTTGCAATATTCTCCATCAAATTGTTTTGAGGATCCAATTCCCATTGATGATTGGAAATGATGTTCCACTTGGAGATCCTCATCTTCTTCACTGATGCGTAATATATCAGCAATGGACAGGACTTGGTCTTGAAACACAGAAGAACTCAATGAAACTGACCTTCTCAATGGCTGGATTCCATTTCCATTTCCAAAATCCTGCCTAGTTTCTGTCATGCTGCTACTTTCTCGCACATTCCCCATAACATTTTCACCTGCTGCCTTTGGAATATCACCAACAACAACAAGGCTAACCACAGCCTCTTCTCTGATACCACTTTCCAAATCCTGGATCACTGAAATAGCATCATTTCTTCGATGATACTCAAATGCAGACACACTAACATTCCGGGGAGCCTCCTGGATTGTCGCCGGCGAGGCCTGATTAGGCGAAGAATTGGCGGATGCAATATTGGCACGGCAAAGGGGACAACTAGAGTGAGATTTCAACCAAGCATCAATACAAGGAACATGAAAAGCATGCTTACACTTTGGCAACAATCTCAAACTCTCATCTTCCTGAAACTCACTCAAACAAACGGAACAATCGGTTCCTTCAACCAACCCATCACCTTTCTTATACTTGAAAACTCCTATAGACTTAATTAGACCTTCGTCTAATCCTTCTGAAGCAGCTTGCCATCCATCATGATTCATTTCATCCCTACTTTCATTCAACTCTAAGCTTGTATGATTCTGCTGCTGCCTACGCCGTCTGCAATACTTTGAGACGATAGTATAGTAACTTACCAAGATAAATGCAGTTGCCAGGATTCCAATTGCTACTATAATTAGAGGTGAGAAATCAGTTCCAGAATCATCATCGCCATCATCAAGGCTAAAAGGAGGAGGTGGTGGGAAAACGAGATAACACCATTGTGGACAGTAGATGCTACAGATTCCTTGTGAACAATCTTTATAAGTATCATAGGGTGACCAAGGATTTGGGGTGCTAGATGAAGAACTCATGTTCAATAATCTTTGAAGTGAGTTTATTTTAATTCTAGTTTGTGTAAAAAAGAGAAGGAATAGAATGAGAAAGAGTGGTTTGGGGGCTTAGCGGGGAAGGTAAGGAAAGCAGAGAAAATGGGAAGTTGACGTGTCCATCTCCTATCCTCTACTTTATTCTCATGGCTTTGGCATATTGGCTTTGGTCTTTTCATTTTCTATTTTTTGGGTTTTTTAATTTTTTTAATCACAATAATTTTTATTTATTTTATGTTTTAGATTAATCTTATTCAGACGAAAGATAATAAATAATAATTCATGAGTTGTGATTCAGTTGATAACTCAAGTTGAGTTTATAAGAATAGTTTTCGAGTTCGATCCTCATTAAACATATCTTTAGAGAGAGATGAATAGTTTTAACTGTGATTAAGCCTCTAGCAAAAATAATTTTAAATTGTTAAAATGAATGAAAATATATATGATTTACATAAAAAAAATAATAAACAATAAAGTTTTTTTAATAATAATAACAATTTTAAAATTTGAATTGTATTTAAATATTTAAAAAATTATTAACTTCTGCTTTTTACGATTACTTATTAGTTTTTTTAATTTTTTTTCTTCCGTGAGATACAAGAATTGATGAATTGTTGACTTTAAGTTCCATTTAGACGAACCATGAGAACTAAAATGAAATTAAAATTTCAACCACAGAAGACAGTGAGAGTATTTTACCTCGTCCGAACGAATCTTTGTAATTATGTTTTTGTCGGATAGGAGGGGATCAATTGCCTTAAGTACCGTCAAAGCTTTCATATTGGTTGGTGAAGTTTAGCCGGAGGTGAGTGGACTCTTTTACAAATGCTATACAAAGCAAATCATCTCACCAACCGGCTCAACCAATGGGATTTTCCCACGTTTCCAAAATTTGTACTAGTATATATCACATTCACATTCTATCATGTAAGTTGTCTGACGTGGCAAAATGTTACTCTGAACAATGAAATTTGCCACGCAGGATTATATACCCACCCCTTTGTTGGGTGCATTCGGAAGATAAACAAGAGTAGCGCTTGCTTAGCTAAATTGTGTTTATAATTTATATTTGGATCATATAAAATTATGTTCATATCATGTAAAATAAAAAAAATTTGTTAAATTTTATGTCGACACAAAATGTACAAAATCTTATTTTTAGCTTTTACTTTATTTATGTATAATTTTTACTTAATTTTAGCTCAAACTATTATTGTGTTTTTTATTTATGTTATTTTCGTATCGTGTCATTTTAACGTGCTTAAAATTATCGAGATTAGCTCTAAGCATCCATCTTGACAACTGCTGTTTGATACGGCTATTATCGATTCCATTTAGAGCACATTAGGACTATTACTGGTAAATTTAGAGTAATTGGTATAATTATACCTCTTCATGTTGAATGATTTATTCACTCAATCTTGATTACTTTATGTTACTCCTAACAATAAAATTTGCCACACAGGATTATATCCCACCCCTTCGTTGGGTGCAATTGTATAAAGGTGGCTAGCCTAACAGTAATAGGAAGGAAAACTAGACCAGGGGTAGAGCTGCGGCACCTGATTTCAAGCAGGGAAAATGGGGCTCTAAGTGATATGGTAGTTCGGATTTATGAGTTGAAAAAATTGTATTTGTGCCTTATAAATACAAGTTTTTTTTGTTAAAATTTGTATGGACCGTGAAAACCACAATTTTTTTTAACCTTTACTCTTTTCATATGCATTTTTTACACAGTATTTTTTATTCGTATTATTTTTGTATCTCAATTATTGCATCTAACTCTGAAAATCCATCTGAACAATTACTGTTTGACACGATAATTCCCGATGCTATTTGTTGGACATTAGGACTATTACTGGTAAATATCAAGTAATTGGTATTATTATACCTCTTCCACTTGAATGATGTATTCACTCCATCTTGATTACATTATGTATTCATCTATTCTTGTTTGTGGAATACCCAAGCGACTTGCATGAAGAGAATTCTAACCTTAATCAGGATACACGGTTTCATTTTTGATACATTAATCAAGATTGAAATGCTGTATTTCTTGTCTCTTTGTGACAAAGGAAAAATAAGCATGCCTAAAATTAATCATTGTCATTTGTAGAAATTAGTTATATTTTACAAGAAATTTGTTAAGGAAATCCATTATTTTATAGTTCATAATTAAGAGCAATGAATAATTAAGAAAAGCTTTACACTAAATTATAGTTGGGTTCAATAATTTGCACATGCTACCTAGAAGTAGGAAAAACAAAGTTGTACTAGATAGGCGATGTATTAATATCCTAAGCAATTGGTTTGCATTGCATGAGCCATCCCATATGCAGTCACATGGCACTCCCACCTTGAAATTATAGCAGCAAAAAGTGCAACTCTCTTTGAGTTTACTCTCAAATTAATAGTTATGCTGAAGAGAAATATGCTATAAGCCAATTGCTTCTGCATAAATAGATCATTTGGTTAACCATATATATATATAGGGACAAAAATTTTGATGATGATGATGATGATGACAATGATGATAAATTACATAAACCAATATATAAACTTACACTAAGTCATGAATATAAATTTTCATCTTACACTCATTTCTATCTAAAACAATTTGTTTTTCCAACAATCGTTCCATTATATTTTTCCAAATAATTTCCTTTTAAGTCTTTTTCAATCTTCCACTAGTCTTGATCTTTTTTTCATTTTTCATAACTTTCACTTTTCCAACTAAAGAGTCATAGGTCTATGTCGTATGTGTCAAAACTAACGTAAAAAAACTTCCACTTATCTTGTTTTCGATAAAAGTCACTTCAACCTTTTTGCAAATGTCCTTAATTCTCATTTCATCATTTTTCATGAATATATATATATATATATTTATATATATATATATATATATATATTTATATATAAAGAAAAAGAAAAACTATCCAATAAACTTAAACCAAATATCACAAAAGACAAAGGCTATCCTATGTATGCCGATCATAGATCCTCTCATTGATTAAAATTGGTCTTCAACTAATATTCCCTTAAAAAAAAGGATAAATTTCTTTCTTGCATGCAACCAGATGACAAACAGAACTAACTAAAAACAAAATCATGTTTGAATGTCATGAAACCTGTTCCTTCAACACTATCTTTTTCAAGCAAATTCTCCTTAACGAAAACAATGTACCTTTTATGTATGTATCTACGTATGTATGATGAAATCTACCAACACAGCCAAAATTGTCCAACAGCAGAAGGTTATAACCTTCGAAGATTTCTAACCAAATCAATAACTGAATATAGATGGCACAAAAATTGCAACAAATCCACAGCAATGAGGATTCTTTGGAAACTAGAGTTTAAATCACCCTCCAGATTTGACTGCAAACCCATTGAATGTTCCATTAAAACATCTCAATAATATTCCTTTCGAATCAATGGTTTCAAATAGAAAATCTTAAGACAGAATTTAGATGCTATTACTTACAGACCAAAGCAAAAAAGCCAACGGATTCCAAAACTCCTTCTGGATGGAGCCACAGCCACGACATTGAGCTTCCAGTACCATATAGCTAAAACAGTTTAGGAAGATTCATGAATTGAAGGAATCAGGCAACCGGGCAGCTGCTCCAGTTACCAACTTTATTCCAACTCCTGGTGCCAAGTCGAGCTTTTTTGCGTCATGGCTGAAATAGTTTAACAATATGTCCATCTACTAACAAATAGATGTATGATGCATTTCCTAGTAGCAAAGAATATAATCTATAATACTACTGAGGAAGAAGAGCATAGAAACGTTCCATCATTATTAATTCAAACTAAGATACAAACATTGATGTGTTTATTTTCCTCTCAACTTCTATAAATAAATGAATAATCACTATTAAGGCTGAAGCTATACTCAATTAAATAGGGCCTATGCCCTTCCTTTTCTCTTGTCATCCAAGGCCTGCTCCAAAAATAAAATAAAAAATGGGTCAAAAATCAGTAAATGCACTGGCAATTAAGGTAACAATATTACTTTCTCCTGAAATTATAACAAGTACTGCAGAGAAGAAGAGCATGACTAATACATATTCTCATCCTTATGTTGGTATCAATCGTATTTCGTATTTTCCTTTATGTCCAAGTAGAAATAAAACATGCATATAATGCATGGTCATACTTTATTTCATACTGATAACTAAAACTGAATGACTGCACAAACTTTTTCAATCCTTTCAATTTTAACCTCATCATGATAGCTACTGCACCATCACAACAGCATTCTTTATGGTTCTTTCATCTCATGAAGATTTTGTTGGAATATGCATGCACAACAACACAACTCATCCATTTTCTGCTTTTGTTTTTGAAGTGAAAATCAAAAGATGACATAAGATTGCATTTGAAACTAGAGTAACATTTCCACCTTTACAGCTATAGTTGATATATGATAATGAATAACCATCTTTGGGTATATCTTCTCATTATATATCTCCACTGATTCAATCTTCGCGTTCTTTCCCTAAAAGTAGAGTTTTCTATGTGATAACATAATCACGTATAAGACAACTTTTTGACATCCTAGCAATAGAAATTAAATTTGCTGACTAAAATGAGTCTATGTGATGTCAATTTTTCAAAAGTATAGAGTACAGGTTCTCTCTAGAAACAACCACCAGCATCACCACTATAATAAAACACATAAGCAAGCATTTGGAACACTCTTAAGCAAATTTTGATGAGAAAGGTACCTTGCTCTGGAACATTCTCATGGTCAAAACAAGACTATCCCGCATTCTGTAAAGAACATGAATAGCATTGAATTAGAAAGTATAAACAAATAAGTCGGCTTAATTTTTTATACATAAACACACAACTATAAAACTGTAAAAGAAAAAGAATAATAGCATGAGTCCACATTACAAAAAAACTATAAATACGCAACTATAAATTTTTTTATACATAAATACACAACTATAAAGCATTAAACGAAAAGAATAATAACTTGAGAGCCCACATGACAAAAGATAAATTATAAATACACAAATATTAAATTTTTTTATACATAAATACACAACTATAAAACTGTAAAAGAAAAAGACTAATAGCATATCCAAAACTTTGCATATTGAGTTTATGTTAAACAACAGAGTCTACCACATGACAAAAGATAAATTATATCATCATTTAAACTTGATGGGTTTATCATTTACTTGCAAACTTCTGATAAGAAATAAATCCAATTCCATCAGTCAACTCCTTCCCCTCTCCCCTCCTCTCTCTTTATCTCTCTTCCCCAGTTCACTCTTTCTTTTTTCATAGGAAGCTAGAGCTTCAGAGTCGAAACCAAACAGTTTCTACCACATAATCCAATTCAATTTAGAGTACTATTTTTCTTTTGCACAATTATATGTGAGCAAAATACGAATGGAATTAAGACAAAGTTAATATTAGTCTCATGGAATGCTTAATGATAAGCAAAATGTAACAACAATTAAATAGGAAATATAAATAATTGATAGGGTTAATTTTAAGAATAAAAATATCAATCATTAAAGAAATATATTACCGAACATTATATGTGCTAATGGGATGTGAAGACCCATCAAAACATGTCAAAACAAATTGTGTTGAGAATCCACTAGGTACTTTGATCTGCAAAATCACCATATTATAAATGCAGTTGTATCTTATATTAATAAGTCAAACATTCTGAAATAAATTTCATAATCTCTTTTTTACATGATCTTGCAAAATATAGAGCAGTCAAGGCTATGTATGAAAAGCATAGCATGGCCCACTAGATGTAGTCTAAAACCAGTGTATGGTATACATTTTGGTTAAGCAAATTTGAAGACTCCCTTCCAGTTTTATCATTTACCATGAAAAGGAACATAAGGCAGTTTTCTAACGTAATTTCTTGTTTGGCCATTAAGGTCTGAAAAGGTGAGTTCCGTATTCTTAGTAATCATGCATTGTCATACAGGATATAATTCAGACAACAATTTTTTTTATTAATTATTTCAAAGCAGTGTTGATTTCACAAGAACCAAGGGCATAGATATTGGTGGTCATTGTGTTGGCAATAAGAAATCATACAACAGAGAATATTCATAAACAATAGAATCTTTGAATATCTGCCTGAAATAGATGTAATTTTCAGGTCCATATAATGATACATAGACCACGGTCATGTAAGTAGACTTACGTGACTTGGCATATAGTCAATGCATGAAAACCACTGTGGAATTCTGCTTGTTTTGCCTTTGACTGCAAGCTGTTGGTTTGATTTGCTATATATTTAGGATTGTCTAGTTTCCTTTTCCCTAGAATAGAATATTTTGTTTCCTTATTTTTAGCATTGTCTTTTTTTTTTCTTATTTATACTTGTCAGTTGTACTCTTCAAAAGATGAAATAAGAGAAATACATTATTCTCTAAATTCTAAATGGTATCAGAACTGGTCGGCCTGAACCATTGACTTTGTCCAAAAAACCACCATGGCTACGAGATGGGAAAACTCAGCCTCTGAATTATCGTCCAGATCTGGAGGAGCAGCTGCCACACCACTTCCAAGTATTCCTGAAGGCCCTATAATTCAGATTACTGGACACAAGTTGAACGGCCAGAACTTCATCCAATGGTCGCAATCTACAATGTTGTTCATGTGTAGGTGAGGCAAGGAGGATTACTGCACTGGACTTACTGCACAACCTCAAGAAAACAATCCTACCTTTAAGATTTGGAAGGTAAAAAATAGTATGGTCAAGGTTGATAAATTCTATGACCAACGAAATAGGTGAGAACTTTATGTATTACAAAACAGCAAAGGAAAAATGGGATACTGCTAAGGAGACTTATTCCAATGTTGAGAAATTTTTAAAATCAAGTGTGCTGCATGATTTATGACAAGTACAGCTGTTCTTGACTGAATACTTCAATGCCTTCACAAGACATTGGCAGTAGTTGGATATACTTGAAAAGCAGATTTGGAAGTGCCCAGAAGGTAGACAACAATACAAGAAAATTGTTGAAAAAGACCAGGTCTACCAATTTCTTCTTGGGCTCAACAAGAACCTAGACAATATGAGAGCAAGAATTCTGAGAATCAAACCTCTTCCAATTGTCTGAGAAGCCTTCTCAGAAGTCCACCAAGAAGAAAGATGAAAGAAAGTAATGCTAGGCTCAAAGAATTCTCCCTCTATCACTAAAAGCTTGGCCTTAGTAGTCCAAAAAATTCCATTTAACCATGAAAAACAGCAAGAGAACAAGCTAGTTTGCAAGCACTGACGAAAAGTTGGGCATACAAAGGACACTTGCTAGAAGATACATGGCAAACCAGCAAATTGGAAACTGGCACATGAAAAAAAGGCTCGTGGGAATGTGGCCGCGACAGTCTCAAACTTTTTCAAGGATCCACAGCGATATTTGAAGGCCATCTAGAATTAGTAATATTACTAGTTCTAAATGTTTTGTCACGTTCATTGATGATCACACTAGATTCTCATGGGTATTTCTTATGAAAGAAAAATCAGAAGTTGGGCAAATCTTTGAAAATTTCCACAACATGATCCTTACCCAATTTCAAGCAAAAATCTAAGTCCTCAAAACAGAAGACGGAAGAGAATACTTTCATTATGTCCTTGGTGCCTACCTATCCAAACATGGGATTGTCCACCTAGCCTCTTGTGTTAACACTCTACAAAAAAATGGAGTAACCAAACGAAGAAATAGACACCTCCTAGAAGTTACCCGATCCCTTATGTCAGCATATAATGTCCCTAAACATTTTTGGGGTGAAGGAATTCTTACTGCTACCTATCTTGTAAATAGAATGCCATTCTGAATACTTAATTTCAACCCTTGTCAGACACTTCGTGCCACCTACCCACAAACCAAAATAATTTCCTCCATTCCCATGAAAGTTTTTGGATGTACTGTGTTCGTTCACATAAATCAACAGCACCGAAGCAAACTTCATCCCAAATCTCTCAAGTGTGTTTTCCTTCACTACTCACCGAATCAAAAAGGGTATTGTTGCTCTTCAGCACTCACCAAGAAAAAAAAAATTCTACCGCTCCACGAATGTCACTTTTTTCGAAAACCAACCCTTCTACATCAAAAATGATATTCAGGGGGAGAATCATACTCAAGAATATCAATTTTTGGCCATTGAATCCTTAGCCCCACATCCAGACAGCCTTACCAACCTTGAAATTTCTCAAAGCCAACCAGCTCATAGTAACCTACATCCAACCAGCCTTACCAACCCTGAAATTTCTCAAATCCAGCCAATGCATAGCACCCCAAATCTTCCTGATTCTATGGCCAACAAGGGACAACAACCAAGGAGTTCATTGTGTACTCAAGACACTAGAAAACTAAGAATCATGTAGAGGACTATACAACTCCGAACAATGACCAAGAATCTAACCCAAGTTCACGAAATTAACATAGGTAAGACCTCTCTTGAATCTGAAACTGAAACCAAATATGTAAACCTCTTGTTGATCTAGATATACCTATTTCCTTGAGAAAAGGTGTAAGATCTTGTACCTAATACCCAATTGCCAAATGTGTATCCTATGAAAAGTTGTCACCAACCTTTCATGCATTTGCCACTAATCTTGACAGCATGTAGATTCTTAAAGATATTCAAAGAGGATTGTAAACGAACAGAACGTTCGAAGAACCAATCATGAATATGTTCGGTTTTTGTTCCTTTACATTCGTTTATTATTTCAACAAATGATCACAAACAAAGGTATGGTTCATTTGTATATATTCGCTAACAAACCCGTTTAATGTTTGTTTAAAAGTTGTTCATTTAATGAATCATAGTGTTCGTTTACTGTTCAAAAGTGATAAACTTTTAAATTACATATTTACTTATAAGTTATTTTAACATATAATTATAATAATTAAATATTTATGTAGGATTTTTAATTTGACATCATATATAATTGGGTGAATACAATTTGTTTGTATAAATTTCTTTGTTTAGTGTTCGCGAACATGTTCGTTTAATGTTCAGGAACACGTGTTTGTGAACATGTTCATTTAACATTCACGAACACGTGTTCGTGAACAAACTTAACGAACACAAACATGAATAGACTTGAAAAACAAACGAATGTGCACGAATATAATAACATTCGTTCATATTCAGTTCGTTTACACTCCTATATTTAAGAGGCTCTCAAGGAACCCGAGTGGAAGTTAGCTGTGCTAGATGAAATTAAAGCACTTGAAAAGAATAGAACTAGGGTAATCACTGATATGCCTGTAGAAAAACATTTGATTGGGTGCAACTACAAGTGGATCTTCACAATAAAATAAAATGTAGATGGAGGCATAAACAAGTTCAAAGCCCGCCTTGTTGCAAAAGGACTCACCCAATCCTATGATATAGACTATGAGGAGATGTTTGCACCTGTAGCCAAACTAAACTCAGTTCAAGTCCTACTAACTTTGGCAACAAAGTTGGATTGGCCCCTTCACCAACTTGACATCACTAATGCCTTCTTGAAAGGTGACATGAAAAAGGATGTTTATATGGAATTCCCTCTAGGATTTGAAAATCAAGGCAACAACGGGAAAGTTTGCAATCTTCGAAAATCTCTATATGGGCTAAAACAATAACCCAAAGCATGGTTTGATCAACTAACCAAAGTCCTAAAAAGGTATGAATTTCTACAATGCCAACCTGGCCATACCTTGCTTATAAAGCTTTAAAAAGAAGGGAAGTGGACTATCATCATTGTGTATGTGGATGATATCATCATGATAAGAGACTATAGCGAAGAAACTTATAATGTGAAGAATGTTGAGTAATTCAAGTCTGCAGCATTTTCTCACCTGTTTAGCACGTTTGCAGATGTTTTAGAGTTAGTTCCTATTCGTTATTATTCTGTTAGTTAGAGTTGATATGTTTTAGTCAAGTTATTGAGATGTTGAAATAGATATGTTCTAGTTAATACTTAATACATGTGTGTGAGGAAGAGTTTCTTTGATTCAAGAAATCCAATATTTTATCTTCAGATTATTTTATTCCCAACAGTTTGGTATCAGAGCCAAGTTGAAACTTGATATCATTTTATCAGAGAATTGGTCTCTAAAAGAGAGATGCAGATGCTTCATTGCAATATTAAAGAGCAACAAGCAGATATCTTAACAAAGGCATTATGTAAGAATAAATTCAGAAGCTATGAAGCATGGTTGGAGTTCAATCACTTGCTTGAATTCAAGGGGAGAAATGTTGCATAATTCAAGTCTGTAGTAAAAAAGCTCCTAGCCAAAAAATTTAAGGTAAAGGATTTGGGCTTTCTCAAATATTTCCTTGGGATGGAAATAGTTTGTTGAAGAAAAAAAATCTTTGTTTCTCAACGCAAGTATGTTATGGACTTACAATGAGAAACCAGAATAATTAGGTGCAAATAGAAATGGTTATGGAGTTGAGTTGGCTCGATCCAGCTCGAAACCGTACGGGGTCAACTTGGCCTGATAACTAGAACCGGCGTAGCTCGATAGCATACCGAGCTGAGCTGGTTCAAATAAATTTAGACCAGGCCCGATAACGGCCCAACCCAATAAGTTTGGGCCCATTAAGGGCCCGACCCAAATAAGGACTAAGACCGGTTGGTCCTGAACCAGTCCGAATTCAAAATAAAAATAAAAAAATAAAGGGCCTGCCACTGCGCAAGCCTGTGTAGTGGTAAGCTATGGTATGGTTGCAGCAGCCTGCTTTTGCAAGCTGCTGCAACCAGGAGCTGTTGCCCATTCAAATGGAGGGACACTCCCTCCATTTTTAGTTTTTTTAATTTTTTTAAATTCAATATTTTTTTCTATAAATACTCATTTCCTTAATTTTTCCTTTACATTTTCTCTCAAATCTCAACATTCATGCTCTCTCAATACTCACTCATACTCTCTCAATACTCACTCAAATTCTCTTAAATTCTCTTATTCTAAATTTATAATATTATCATTTTTCTCTCTAAAATTTATTTTTGTTTTTGTTTTGCAATTTTAGAAATTTTACTTTCAACTTCCAAGTTACAACTTCCAATATATATCTTCCATCTATTTTCTTCAAATTTTAAAATATATTTATTTTCAAAAAAAAATAAAAATGTCAAATTTCTTTAGTTATTCATGTTCCGTTTCTCGCCCTTTTGGTTATACTGAATCCCTAATTTTGGTGACGAATCATTCAATGAAGTCGAACCCGATATTCATCTAGAAAAGGAGGAGCTTCCTTCTGCACCACCTATAGATCGTAGTACTAGTCGTCGTGGTTGTGGTCATGGAGGTCATACTCAAACACAATCATCAGCTATCACTACTGCCGCTACATCATCAAGACCAACGAAAAGGAAAATTACCCGAAAAAACGAATAAGGTATGGGAGTATTTCGACATTGTAATAAAAGAAGGTACGACCGAAGAATATTATGCTATTTGTAAATTGTGTAAAGGCATTTACACTTATAGCTCCAGTGAAAGTGGTGGGGTACAGGTACATATAAAAGATATTTAATTGGTGCGCATAAAATTAATCCAAATGCTGAAGAAAATGAAATTACTGAAGGCAAATAATCTCAAATTAATATACACGATGGTTGAAAAAAATTTAATTTTGACAATGTTCAAG
Source organism: Heritiera fomes (assembly GCA_032173925.1). NCBI lineage: Eukaryota > Viridiplantae > Streptophyta > Magnoliopsida > Malvales > Malvaceae > Heritiera > Heritiera fomes. Next base: position 15,448,807 of record JAPDPM010000001.1, on the reverse strand, counting down.
CTAGACGTTGTTTAGTTAGATTTGTAGTTAGGACTGAACAACCATTCACAATTTGTGAAAAAGTAAGATATTTGGAATTTGTTTGTAAATATTTACAACCCGCATATAAATATGTTTCTAGACATGCATTAAAAAAATTGCATGGATATGTTTAAAGAATATAGGCAAGCTTAATTGATAAACTTAGTAATATTTCATCTAGAGTTAGTTTACCTAGTGATATATGGACTAGTACTAACGGTGTAAGTTATCTTATTATAACTTGTCATTGGATAGATAAAGATTGTTGCATGCAAAAACGAATTTTATCTTTAGATGTAATAGAATAAGCACATATTTCATATACTATTCATAAATATATTACTAAAGCTTGTAAATTGTATGGACTTGAAAATAATAAAGTTTTTGGTATTACTTTAGATGATGCTTCAAGTAATATCGTAGCTATTCTTATGTTAATTAAAAGTTTAAACCCAGTTACGCAATATGTATTTTTTCATGCTAGATGTACATGCCATATTATAAATTTGTGTGTTCGAAGTAGCTTTAGTGCTACTGGTAGTGGTACTAGTAGTGGTATAGGTCTAATTGATAAAATTAAAATGTTAGTAAAATGGATCCGCATTCCAAATAATAAACATGAATGGAAGCAACTTTGTCTAACAAATAATATATCTATTAAAGTATTTTCACTTTCCGTGGAAATAAGGTGGAACTCAATTCATCGTTTGTTTTTTTCTGTTTTACCTTATAAAGAACATATTACTCATTTTTGTAACAATTATACAGGTAGCCCATATTTAGCACTTTATGATGAAGATTGGATTTTTATTGAATGTTGTGTTGATTTATTATTTACTTTTAAAGACAACCGAAAGATTTTCAACTCAACTTTATACAACTACATCTTTTTTTTATTCTTATTATTTATACAATGATAAATTTTTAAAATTTGGGGATCATGAAACTTTGCGCTTTTGTATATAATATGAAGGAAAAATTTTAAAAATATTGAGAAACAATCCCTCCTACTTATTGTATTGCAACTTTACTAGATCCTAGTCAAGGTGAGATAAATATAGAGATTTTTTTTATTGCTATAAAGAATTTCTTGGTCTTGATTCTATTGAGGACCAAAAGTCCCCAATTAACAATCTTTTACAAGAATTGTTTAATATTTATGAAGCAAAAAGGGAGAAGTTCAACTTTAACCGAAGACAAGAAAAATCGTACGAAGAAACTTAGAATGGTGGCAATAGCAAAGGAAAAGATATTTTGAACGCAATTAAGAAAACAACAAAGAAGAGAATAAAGCTAAAAGGAAAAGCCGGCGGATTTGGATCATCACCAACTCAATGAAGTTCTAACTTTAATGAGATAGGATTTTTCTTACGTCAAGACTTTTCTATAGGCGAAAACTTTGATCTTCTCTAATGGTGGAAAGAAAATCAAAAACAATAGCCCGAAATGTTTTTGCGGTGCAAGTTTCTTCCGTTGCTTCGGAATCCGCATTCTCGACATGTGAAAGAACTATTGGAGACCATCGAACCACTCTTAATCTAGATTCATTATGCATGTTAACATGCCTTAAAGATTAGTTTGACGTGGAATCCCGCAATATCGAACTTGAAATGGTCAATGAATTCGCCGATAATAATTCGGAGGAAGAGGAAGAGCAAGAAATTTTCAGGGCAATCCATATAAATTACGAGGAATAATAAATAATCTAATTTTTCTTCTTTTTTTCTTTTGTAAATTGTATGTAAAATTGTAAATAAGTTTAGTCATCGTAAAAATTTTCATGGACTACGGTCCCGTGGTTTTTGCCCTTCCAACTTTTAATGAGATTTTTCACGTAAAAAATCTTTGGTCTCCTCTTCTCTCTATTTTCTTCTTCATTATTTTCATTTATTATTATTATTGTAAAATATCAAATTAATTAATTTTATACTTATACTCTGTTTAAAAAATAAATAAATATTTAAAACACAATGAAGGAATATTTTAAAAACATACTAAATAAATGAATAAATATTTTAAATGCAAAATGATAAGTTTACATACATTTTAATGATAAATATAATTATATTTCAAATGGAATAAATAACTAAATAAGTTTAACAAAATTAAAAAATTTTAAAAGTATTATAATTTTTTTAAACTAACAGCTTTATTAAATAAGTTATAATAACTTTGTCATAATATCATAATATAATTATTGATTATTTTATTGTTAATTATTAGATAATTTTGTAATAAATTTATCTTTAAATTACAGTTACTTTAATTAAATAAATTATAATAACTTTATATATATTACAAATTTATAATTACTATTAACATAAGTTATTATAAAAACAAATTTATTAGATTAAATAAATAGATATTAATGAATATTTATTTTGAATTAATATATTAATAAATAAAATTCTAAAATAAATATATTAATAAAATGAATTAATAAATAAAATAAAAAAACCAAGGCAGGCCAGTTCAGTTCGGCTCGGCCTGGTTTTTGACAAATCGAATTGGTTCAAAGAATTTACTACTTTGAACTGGCCCAGCTCGGCTCGATTCATCAACCAATTCGAATTGGTTTCATATACTCATGGGCCAGAACCAGTTGAACCCGGCTCGAAACCGGTCCAGACCGGCAGACACACGAATGGACTCAACAAACAAAATTGGTGAAACCGAAGGAGACTCACTCACAGACAACGGACAATATCAATGGCTTGTGGAAAATTCATCTATCTTTCCCACACTCGAAGGTTTGAAGTAGGTATGGTATAGCAAGAATATGAATAATCCTACCAAACTTCACTTGAAAGTTGTCCATTGCATCCTATAGTATTTAAAAAAGAACCCAGGTGAGGGCCTCTACTTCAAGAAGACTATAAATAGAGATATAAATGGGGCCGGGTACATAATAGATCAAAGATCAACTATGTTCCTATGTTCAGGGAAATCTTGTCACATGGAGAAGTAAAAAAAAAAAGGTAGTGGTTGCTAGAAGCAGTGAAAAAGCAGAGTTTCGTGCTATGTCCCATGAAATTTGTGAAATTTGGCTTATGAGGTTACTTCCGAAGTTGAAGGTTCAAGTTGGAACCACTATGAGATTGCATTGTAACAACAAGGCAACCATAAGCATTGCCAAGAATCCTATTCATCATGATTGAACCAAACACATAGAATTGGATCAACACTTCATAAAAGAAAAAAGTTGAAGGAGGCATTGCAAGCTGGTCTATACACCAACTATTCTTCAGATTGCTGACACCCTAACAAAGGCTCTTCTGTGGAATACATTTGAAACTTTGAAGTCAAGCAATGCATGATTGACATACATAACCCAGCTTGAGGAGGAGTGTGGAAATTTGCTTATTTTGCCTTTGACTGCAAGCTGTTGGTTTCCCAAATTAAGAGTGATTTGCTTTATCTTTAGGATTTCCTATTATTTATCTCTAGTTTCCTTTTCTCTAGAATAGAATATTTTGTTTCCTTAATTTTAGCATTGTCTTTTTTTTTTCTTATATATACTTATCCTTTGAACTCTTTAGAAGATGAAATAAGAGAAATACATTATTCTTTAAATTCTACAACCATAAAATATGAAATCTACTCATGTCAGCTAAACCATAGTCACAAACCATTTGGGAATAAAATCAATAATAAAATATCTACTTTTTGAAGACAGTGAACGAGAATTTGAAAAGAATACCGATAATTCCTTTGAATATTTCTCTGAAATTTCCACAACTTCTGTGCTGTTGATCTTAATTTGATAACTGGACCGCCTCAAAGTCAAAGTTGCTGGCTCCCAATTCTCAGTAGAGTCCATCTGTTGAGAGTGTCAGGGAAAATATGTGTCAAGAATATTAATTCTCTTGGTTGTTTCGTTCCACATTTGCATACATACAAGAGTTAACAATTTGCCTATTTTAATTTCCTTTAAATTTGTAGTCAACGTTTGTTTATAAATTTATCAAGAACATTTATAAAAAATTTTCTTCTATACCTTACCTTTGGAAGAAACCCACGCCACCCCACCACCCCCCCCCCCCCCCCCCCCCCCCCCCCCCCCCACACACACACACAAGGACCCACCCACCCACACTTGCTAAACAGCATACAACACTTGGAGTGGTTTTCCTTAATCCACTTCAGCCACTAAAAGTACATCAGCAGTCTGCATTGTCCATTTCTTTAATCTTTCACAGTAAGCCTCATTTCTTCTCAAAAAAACATGTATTAACAGTGTATGCCTACCCTGAAAACAATTTTCTCTGAATATCTACTAAGTGTTTCTGTTGCAACTCATGATGAACCATTTGATATAGAGAAGCGGGAGGGGAGGAGACTCAATGTACTCCTAGGATACCACCTCCCATTCGGAACCAATCCAATGTGGGTAAAGTTCAGTTCATGATTGCAATAAAACTCAATTTCCCATGGGATTTAGGGTATAAATTGACAACATTAGTCTCCTCTTTGATTGACAGAAGCAGCAAAACTGATAAACAATTAAGTATGAATAGATATATCAAAATGAAAGTCTTCTGGTAAAACAGTTGCTGACCCATTTTTTTAAATTCACCAAGCACCACTTTTCTAGGAAAATAGATACTCTTAGGTATAGTCATTAAAAGAAATACAAAGTAAAAAATAAATCATAGAGGAAATAAGTTCTATATAACTTTGGAAGAGCGATAATTAAACCTACCAGTAACAGAACACTAAATGTTGCTTGGCCTCTAGAAATGTAAGTGTCAATCTCGTTTTGCATGTCTGGGTCTGCAAAGCAGCTGATTAGATTCTATGAAAATAACAAAAATATGACAAATAAAATAAAAAAGAATACCTAATGTATAAATGCATCAATATATATGTGAATACACTATTTAAAATCGTTCAAACAAATAATTCTCTTGATGTGCATATAGGAATCATAAACAGCATCTTTTGTTACTAATTTAGGAAATGAAGCCAAGTAATATTTTGTACAAGTTGAATAGCATTACGTTAATTATTAAGCAACATAAAGACAATGGTCTAACCTAAACTAGGAGGAAATTCAAGACATAATAGCATCAAGGGACTTGAAAGGAATTTATCCAATATATAATAGTGAAATCCTGATCATTGGGAAGACCTATAATATTGTACAGAGAATATGTCTGTATATGCAGAGAGTGAAGGACTCAATAAACAAGTTCAAATTAAATCCCACAACCTCTGTAAAAGGTTGTAGGGAATGATAAATTTCAAATTAAATCACATTCTCAAAATAGCAAAAACTTGTAGTGCTGAAAATCAAGCATTAGCAACAAATTATGATCTCTTATAATAAAAACAGTTCACTTAAGGCTTGAAAAACAACACAAATAGAAAAATTTACCACATAAAAAAAAGGGAAAATGAAATGAAATATATTAATTATTAGGACTAGTTAAGAAAACTTCAATGACTATGAGATCTAACAACTCAGCCTCACATGCACTTACCACATTTTATTTTGTTCTGATCATTAGCAAAAAGCCTCACTAGTTCTCCCTGACAAACAGTAAACAATTTGGCAAAAGTAGAATCAGGGATGCAATATTCTTCTCAACTAGAAATTGAGAAAAGTTTTAGTGAAGTGAGTAGTAGAAGTTTATGCATCATGAGTGTGGAATGCAGTGAAAAAGGACATTATTTACAAGGGATGTAAAAATTTAGCCACAACAAGTACACACTACCTACCATCAAACTGAAGAACTTCAAAAAGAGATGTAGCATACTACTCAAATCCTCATTAAATCCAAGTGCAATGCAAAAGAAGTATGTGGAAAGCTATCTCTGATACACCATATGAAATACCATGTTCAATTTCAGATTTTAGTGACCTTTAAAAAATCAGACAATCTACCATCATACTGAAGAAGTTCAAAATGACATGTAGTGTACTATTCAAATCCTCCATTCAAAGTGCAATGCAAGAGAAGCATGTGAAAAGCTATCTCTGGCACACCATATGAAATACTATGTTCAATTTCAGATTTGAGTGAGTGAACTTTTAAAAATCATACAATCTCCTATCATACTGAAGAAGTTCAAAATGCATGTAGTATACCATTCAAATCCCCATCAAGTCTAAGTGCAATGCAAGGGAAGTATGTTAAAAGCTATCTCTGGTACACATGAAATACTATGTTCAATTTCAGATTTTAGTGACCTTTTGAAAAATCAATCAGATTCTATCTAATACAATCACTTGATTGAGTTCTTCATACAACTAAAAACAGAACGCATGGACTTTTGCTGCTAGGAAATAGACTGGAATGACATAAAATTACCATTGTTAAATGTAAGTACCTGACGCCCTTGGTCATCCATAGGTATGCACTCAACAGCAATCAGTTTATCAACATCATCAGCTGTGACAACGTATTCTGGATTTGTAGCTCCTGGATAAAATATTTTTACCAAAAAATAAGGCACACAAAATACTTAAATGAATAACACTAAAAGAAGGTGTTTACCCTCAATGTACTGCCTAGTGCCATCCTGAAGATGACGAACCCACTGTAACACAAACAACATTGTTAACATATAAAAGATTAATCCTTGTGTATAAAAGGGAAACTTCACAAATGATATTTTCATGTGAATAAAAACCAAGAAATTTCACCTGAAACATACAAAGTGTAGTCCCTCGAACTGGAAATCCACATCCTAAAAGCTTTTCTCCTGGCGTAGCATCACCAATTATCTGAAACCCCTCAATGCCAGGCCCTTCTGAATTTGTAAGGTATATTAGATGCCATTAAGGATATATAATTTTATTCCATAGATAAAATATCAATAACCTTCGGAACCATGGGAGGCCATCTCATCATGTTGAGACAAGACATTGTTGGTTATATCCTCAGCTCCATTTCTTACAAAACCTTTATCAAATGCACTCTCAGGATTAAGACCAGCATCTCCTCTGCAAAAATATGATTAACAGATAAGTATGAAGTAAACCATGCTAAAAGTAATTCCAATATTATCAAATCAAAGCAATGACTTGGCACTAAATGAAAAAATCACACTGTATTATAGACACCAACTACCTTTGAAAAAAAAAAAAAACAAATCATGATAAGAAAAGTTATACTACGTTTGAATAAGGAAGAAATATTGACATGTGGGATAGATTTCCAATTGTAATCAAATTTCAAGATTGATTTGATGCAGCAATATCAATGATGTTCATATCAGGGCATATTAATGAAAAAAATGAGACAGGATCATAAACATAAAAATGCAGCTCAAAAAGGATTCAATTTAACACATCATAGCTATGTTCTCAAATCAGATATGTTGAAAACATGTGAAAATATTTGCACTACAGGAGGAAAAAACCTAGATGATTTGGTCCCTCAATTAGCATGTCTCAATCCTTCATCACAGGAATTCAGAGTTCTGGAGAAGAAGTGCTCAAAGTTATCATATATATAACCAATTTCAATAATAGGGAAAATTATTGGATAATATCTCCTGCAATTTATAAACCATGCAGAAAGGAAAAAAAAATACTTGCAGAATTGCACCCAAAAGAAAAGGTTACAATACGTTCTATCACATCAAAGAATCAACACAAACTGCCAGTTAAATGTGATCAAGAAAAACAGAATAGCAAAAAAAAAACAAGGTTAGTGGTGCAAACCTATGAGAATTGAACAAGAACTCCTGCGAATTACCATTTCTTAATTGTTGTTGCACCTGATTATTAGACGTTAAATTTTTCACAGTGTGATCATTATCATACATGTATCTCATCATATTCTCAGGTGGCATAATATGCTGCTCATCTGTATGGTGAATACTGGGAGAAAAGCCATGACTAGCCTGAGAGAGACGGAGAAAAATAAAACGATTAATTATACAAAATGAGAAGGAATGCATTAGAAAGAGAAACAAGTTAATATGATAAAAAAGCAACAGGGAAAGATGGTAATCTAGTAGATTACGTGAAAACAGTACCATGGATCTATGAGGATTTTGATTTCTCAAAATGCCAGAAATAGAGCTATCTTTTTCATGAGATCCAACGCCAGGATGAGTTCCCACAATACCTGTCAACTCTCTAAAACTATCCTGTGATATAAGCAAATCAATGAGTCTATCAATTCTCCAAAATAATGACATTCATCATCATCATCATCATCATTAGAGCCTTTATCTCTAAAATAATGACATTAATAACAATAATAATAATAATCCAGCAAAGGTTAAACTCACTATAGAAAAAAACACCATGATCTTATAAGTTGCCTAAAGATGCAATGCCTCATTAAAGCAAAATCTTGATGCGAGAACCATAAAATGATGTAAAGAGCTGATGCCTGCATACAGTGGCGGATCTTGACATTTGATTTCGAGGGGGCCAATTAATATTATATTTTATCTTTTTCATAAAACATACTTTATCAACATACTACATAAACAAACACAAACATAAGCGCGTGTGTGCAAGTGGAGGTGCACACACACACACACATGTACGTGTATTAATGTATATATGAAACTAATATACTAATAATAAAAAAAACAGCAAACTCATAAAATTATAAAACAAAAATAATATAACTACAACATTAAACTTTTAAGCATATCAAAACTTTTAAATTAATAGTAAAATTACCAATTATACAACCTTTCAATGAATTATGAAAACTTTCTTAGTTCTTCGAACAATTTAATGAATAAATCAATTTTTCAACAAAATATTTTTTATTTAAACAAAAAATTAGATATATTTTTTAACTGAAATTGAAACATTGAAATTAAAATTTCTGAATTTTTTTAACTTCTTGCAAAGTGCTTTCAACCTAATTTTTTGGTTGAAAAATAATTGCAAGATAACATGAAATAAAGATATAAAGTTGGATGAAAAATTAAATAGAGAGAGGAAATTATAAGAAGTTACAAAGAAAAGAAAGAACAAAAAAAAATACATGTAGAACTTGATTAGAAATATAGTCTTTTAATAGAGCTAAGAAGTTAAATTGATTTTTGTTAAATTATTGTGATTTAAATAGTGACAAATTTCTTAATTTTAAGAATTTGTAAATAGTTATTGATAAGCATAATAAATAGATAAATAAATCGATTTTCATGCAGAATAAAATAAATGGATTTATTTTTTAAAGTGAGCTCAAATTTAGCTCTGGTGAGGCTAAGTAGAAGTTGACATTACATATTTTAGTTATGACAGATCAAGACAAAGGACTTCCTTATTGTCCAACAAAAGTTGAATTTTCCTGGTTCTAATTTGATTTTATAGATATTTAAACAAATAAAATGATATTGCAAGCCGAAATACATGACCCCCCACCCCCCATTTGTCTTTCATTTAGTGCCTTTTATTCTCTTCAGCATGTTTTGTTTTGGCAAAAAGAACAAATCATTTTAGAAGGCTTAGTCTACATACTGTTATACCAGGCTTTTTAATTTAAAATTGGAGGAATTAAATTTCAAAATATAATTCCAATAGTATGATTTAATCTAATTAAAAATATATATATACTATTATTCTTATGTTCTACACCAGTGTGGATGTGGAACGTATATAGTTAATAGGTATATTTACAAGAGAAAGTTGACATCCAACTAAAACCTGAATTCTCCCCATCTAACTAAATAAGCCTATAAGACTATGGCTACAAGTAAGATCGACGCTTTGTCATCCACAACTATAGATTTGTCTGCCCCAAAGCCTTTCTTTTTTGCATTGCTATTTTGTACCTAAGTTTCCCTTCTGTAAATGTAGATTATAAGTATAAATATCTAGGAACTATGACTAAGAAATAATACAAGCAAGCAAAGGACAGTACACTTACATGCGAGGTTCTGATCTTCCACTGTAACTGATCATGTAGGTGCTGCAAACATATAAAGGATGGTAAGCTTGATTTGGTAAAACAATTTACTTACTCAAAAAAGTGAACACAAGCTGCTACGTAAAACATGGCTCTGAATGGTCTCACAGAACTAAAAGAAAGTCCACAATGGACTGAAAAATTATAAAAATAGTAATGCATAAATCACACTTTCAGAAGTCAAGAACAAGATGGGCCCATGAGCAACAAGTAACAGCTATAACCCTGATGATTTGGTCAAAGGGATGTAACGAATCCATAATGCCCTTCAAAGTCTCTTAATAGGAAACTTCATTGTATTCGTATGCCCACTACTTATAACTCAGATACCTTTCATAGCTAACTCTTCAGAATAAATGCTCAAAATAGGTGAACAGTCCATATGATTTCAAAAGATCTTACATTTGTGTAGCAAATAAACCTGAAGTAACATTGAAGCTGAGCATGCTGTAAAGAGGGTTGATTTTATTTTTAATATCTAGTATTGCAATGCAATGAGACCATTGCTTGCTTAACTTATAGTTATCCATTAGATCATCAAAAAGTAAGGGCATATAGAAGGTAAATTGATGAAACTAGCTAATGCATGTTTTTGAACTGACAATTACATACACAGAAGCCCATGCCTCCTGCAAAAATCATTTAAGAACACCAGACATATGATCAATATTGAGCACCACAAATTTCTTAATTGTTCAGTCGATGGGCAAAGCTCTATGGCCTGAGCATGAGTGTACCATCTTGTCCTGATTTGCCTATGTGTTTTAACTTTTGATGGAAATAAGTGAAATAGAGATAGAATGGTGAGCAACAGCCAGTATAATTTTTTTTAATAATTCACTAGACGGGCAAAGAAGTATGGCCTGTGCATAAACACAAGCACAAGCTTGTTCTGATTTGCCCTATGTGTTTAACTTTTAGTTTCTGTGATGAGGATAAATTAAACAGAATGTTCAGAATCAGAGGCAGGCCAAAAATTGATACCCCATATGGTTATATCAGTATTTTTGCAACCCACTTGCTGAAACCCACCTCCCCAGTTGTCAAACAAATATAACCTGAATGTTATCAACTTCATACCTTCACACTGCTGGTAATGGCAGATGCATTTACAGCATGAGGCCAAAGACCATATTCAGCCAACAGCCCAAGCATGGATGACAAGAAGATATATCTCTCATCCTCTGCAACCTGAGACAAAGCAATGCCCTTAACTACTGTAGTTCATAAGCAAAGGGCGAAAGAAAGTAGAAAAGAAGACAACAAACAAGGAGTATTGCAGAATACATACACCCAAACGAAAACATATTAGATAATAAAAAATATCACTTCCCACTCAGAAATTTTGACAAAATGCACTAATGTCTAGTGTCTTTGAAGATATCCTACAAGCATATAGGCATAAACGTTATACCCATTTGAGTGAACAGGTAAAAAAAATCACCCAGCTGACTTTAAGTCAAACTGGAAAGTTGTCCAATACATATAAGTAAAAAGATTCTATGCTTGCATGATGGGTAGTGCAATTCAGCAAACGGTAAGTACAGTGAAATAGCACTTAGTTCACAATAACTACTCTTTTTGACCAGTTGTTTTCCATGTACTTCACTAGCCATAAGATGAAATAAGCGGAACTGAAACTTTCTTGCAACATAAGCCATATATGTGAATGACAACAATAAAGTTAGTTTATTTCAATGAGGAACTATAACCTGTCCTCTATTTTGTCCATTTCTTTCTAGCAGTTGACTAGGAATGAAAATAGGCATTTACAAAGGAGACCATAGGAAGGTGGACCTACCCCCAAATGACATCTTGTTTCATGCTGTGGGAATCCGTGTTATTTTAGGAAAATAAATATTTCCTAGAATCAAGTGTATATATTTAGTTGTAATTATGTATTTATTGAGATCCCGTAAGTTTAGGGATTTCAATTAGTATTAGGAGTAGTTTCTTGATTTAGTGCTAGAGCCCTTGTGTATATAAACAAACGTATTATTATTCAATAAACTACAATTTCAAACCCTAAACATTGACATGGCATCAGAGCAGTAAGATTTTTCTGGGAAATTAGGTGTGTTTGGCCTGTCATAGTTTTTCCATTCTGTTTTTCTACTGCCAAAACAGAGCATTTACAGTGCTTTACCAGCCTTCATTGCTGGAAATTTTTTATCAGCCTTTATTGCTGTTTTTTCCTTTCTTCTTCAAGTAATCTGTTAGTTTCTGCCCATTGGAGACCAAGGACGATGTCAGAGACCAAGGAGATTGGTACGGCTGCTGTAGTTCCATTGGATGAAGGAGGCAAAACTCAATCGCAGGGAGAATTCCAAGCCATTCAGGCTGCCTACAGATTGGATGGAAAGAATTACCTCAAGTGGTCCCAACTTGTTCGTACAATCTTGAAAGGCAAAGGGAAGATCGGCCATCTGTTAGGTACGGGACCGAAGCCAGGAGATTCAGGTTTTGGAGTATGGCATGAAGAGGATTCCATGATTATGGCGAGGCTATGGAATTCTATGGTGCCCGAGATAAGTGATACGGTTATGTTCATGGCTACGGCCAAGGACATTTGGGATGCAATCCAACAGACCTACTCAAAGGCCAAAGATGCAGCTCAAGTGTACGAGGTGAAGGTCAAGACTATGGCTGCGAAGCAAGGAAGCAAGACTGTGACCGAATATGCCAACCAATTGAAATCTCTATGGCAAGAACTTGACCACTATAGGGTGATTCAGACTAAATGCCCGGATGATGCAGCCATACTTAAGGATTTTATTGAACGAGATAGAGTTTATGACTTTCTTGTTGGTTTAAACTCTGAGTTTGATCAAGTCAGGATCCAAATTCTCGGAAAGCAGGAAATTCCATGCTTCAATGAAGTGGTGGCTATTATTCGGAGTGAAGAAAGTAGAAGGAGCTTGCTGCTTGATCCTCAAACTGAAGATGGTTCAGCCATCGTAGCTGAAAGTGTAAAAAATGGTTTGACAAGCATGGAAAGGAAGGCTGCCATTGAAGTAGGCAAGAGTGGTCAGCCCAAGGCTCAAGGCTGTGATGGATTATGATGCACCTACTGCAAAAAGGGGCGCCACACTCGTGAGAAATGCTGGAAACTGCATGGGAAACCTCCCAGCCGTGAGTGGGGTCAAAGAGATAATCCGTCGAGGGGTAGGGCAAGCCCATATTGCTACCAACGCACCACATGGAGAAGCCAAGCAGGAACCAGCAAGTCTTAACCAAGAGGAGGTGGAAAGGGTGAGATCATTCTTAAGTAACCTTGAGAAACCTACAGGTACTTGTACTTTGGCGTATTCAGGTAAGCGTCTATTTTCATTTGGATTAAATGCCTCAAAAACACCCTTTACTCAATCTTGGATCATGGATTCAGGAGCCACCGATCACATGACCCACTCATCCAAACATTTTTCCACATACTCACCATGTTCAAGCAATAAGAAAATAGCCACAGCTGATGGATCCTTAGCAACCGTAGCTGGTATAGGAGATGTTCAAATAAACCCATCCATAACCTTGAAAAATGTCCTTCATGTTCCTAAGCTATCCACCAATCTTGTCTCTGTACAGAAACTCACACAAGACTTGCTTTGTAATGTGACTTTTCACAATAGTTATTGTTTATTTCAGGACAAGGATTCGGGGAGGACAATTGGACGTGCTAGAGAACGGGATGGTCTTTACTACCTTGCGGAAGCAAACAAGTCAAACATATTTGAGAGCAGATCACCCCACTCATTCATGTCCGAGTCTATGTTATCTAGTAAGGAGAAAGTTTTTCTTTACCATTGTCGGTTAGGACATCCATCATTTAGGGTTATTAAAATTCTATTTCCTTCATTGTTTACAAAGTTGGATATTGAGAGTCTTCATTGTGAGGTGTGTGAACTTGCCAAACACAAGCGTATACCTTTTCCAATAAGCAATAAAAGAAGCATTTTTCCTTTTTATCTTGTTCACACTGATATTTAGGGTCCCTCTACTGTTGCTAATGTGTCAGGGGCACGATGGTCTGTGACTTTTATTGATGATTGTACCCGAGTTACCTGGGTTTTCTTGCTTAAACATAAGTCAGACGTTAGCACTGTGTTCCCTAATTTCTTCTCTATGGTAAAAAACCAGTTTGGTGTGAGTATTAAAAAACTTCGGTCAGACAATGCCAAGGATTATTTCAATCAAATTCTTACCCCTTTTTGTCAAAGAGGGGGAATAATTCACGAGTCTTCTTGTGTGAGAACACAACAAAATGGAGTCGCCGAAAGAAAAAATGGGCACCTTTTAGACCAAACCCGAGCACTGTTGTATCAAAAAAATGTACCAAAAAGTTTTGGGGGGAAGCAGTTCTCACAGCCACTCATCTCATCAATAGATTACCCTCTAGAGTTCTAGGATTCAAAAGTCCAATGGATGTGCTTTCTTCATTCTATCCGAACCTCTCTACCACAAATAGTCTTACACCTCGCATTTTTGGGTGTGTATCCTTTGTTCATATCCACAGTCAAGATAGGGGGAAGCTAGACCCTAGAGCTCTAAAGTGTGTTTTTATTGGGTATTCTTCAACTTAGAAAGGATATAAGTGTTACCATCCTCCGTCCAAGAAATTTTATGTGTTACGAGATGTAACATTCAATGAACAAGAAGCTTATTTCACTCAACCTTATCTTCAGGGGGAGAGTCTTAGGGAAGATAAGGAAGGTTTTCTTGGGTTGCCTGATCTTTTACTTTTGTCTCAACCCAATCATATGCCCCAACTGTCTGTTGAGCCATCTGTTGAGTCTAAACCTGAGTCAAATGCCCCAGTTGTTGGTGAACCTGAACCTGAGTCAAATGAGACCACTCCTACTGCACCAAATGTGTCTGAACTCAAACTAGTACCTAACCCCGAATCTGCTCTTGGAGATGTGAGATTTGGTAAAAACTTGGTGTACTCAAGGCAGAAAAAGGCCAATCCAGGATCTATGCAAGTTCAAGAGTCCAACTCAAGTCCTTCAAATGAGGTAACAATTACTAACTTTCCAACATTACAGAGTGAAACTAAAGCCCAAATTACTGAAGATGACCAGGACCTTCCAATTGCTATTAGAAAAGGGACCAGAAAGTGTACAAAACAGCCATTATATCCTCTTTCACACTACCTATCATTTAAAAATTTCTCACCAACCTAAAAAGCCTTCCTTGTAAGCCTAAGGAACACCACCATTCCTACTACCCTATCTGAGGCATTGTCTAATGAAAAATGGAAACAAGCCATGGATGTGGAGATGGAGGCTCTAGAGAAGAATAAAACTTGAGAGTTGGTGAAGTTACCAGCAGGAAAAAGGCCGGTGGGGTGCAAGTGGGTGTATATTGTGAAATACAGGGCAGATGGGTCAATTGAGAGATACAAGGCGAGGTTGGTAGCTGAAGGGTATACACAGACTTATGGGATTGACTACCTAGAGACGTTTGCTCCAGTTGCTAAGATGAATACAATCAAAGTAATCTTATCTCTAGCTGCCAATTTTGGTTGGGAACTACAGCAATTTGATGTGAAAAATGCCTTCTTACACAGGGAGCTTAAGGAGGAGATTTATATGGAGATTCCACTAGGTTATGGAAGGAATGTGATTGCCAATACTGTATGTAAGTTGAACAAAGCTTTGTATGGCCTGAAGCAATCTCCTAGAGCTTGGTTTGGAAGATTTGCTAGAGTCATGTTGGCCATGGGATACAAACAAAGTCAGGGGGATCACACATTGTTTATCAAACATTCTGCTTCAGGGGGAGTAACAGCATTGTTAGTATATGCGGATGACATTATATTAACTGGAGATGACAAAAGGGAGCAGCAAATATTGAGTCAATACTTGGCTAAGGAGTTTGAAATTAAGACTTTGGGAAGATTGAAATATTTTTGGGAATTGAAGTTGCGCACTCCAAAAAAGGAATTTTTATATCCCAACAGAAGTATGTTACAAATTTGCTCAAGGAAACGGGCAAAACTGCATGCAAACCCGCAAGTACTCCTATGGACCCAAACCTTAAGCTAGGAAAAGCAGAGGAAGATGCCACAGTGGACAAGGAAATGTATCAACGTCTCGTGGGAAGATTGATTTACTTATCACATACCAGACCGGATATAGCTTATGTGGTGAGCTTAATCAGTCAATTTATGCATAGTCCAAGAGAATTTCATTTGCAGGCTGCCCACCGAATTTTGCAGTATCTTAAGGGAACACCAGGAAGAGGAATTCTGTTCAAGAGGAATGGGAGTACCACACTTGAAGCCTATACCGATGCTGACTATGCAAGATCGATCATCGATAGGAGATCAACCTCCGGGTACTGTACCTTTCTTGGAGGGAATCTTGTGACATGGAGAAGCAAGAAACAGTGTAGTAGCACATTCTAGTGCTGAGGCAAAATTTCATGCAATGGCACAGGGCGTGTGTGAGCTATTTTGGCTGAAAATCATCCTAGAAGACTTAAAGATTAAATGGAAAGGGCCTATGAGGCTCTACTGTGACAATAAATCAGCAATCAGCATAGCTCATAATCCAGTACAGCATGATCAAACGAAGCATATCGAGGTGGATAGACATTTCATCAAGGAGAAGTTACACAGTGGCTTGATATGTACTCCATATGTGTCAACACATGGGCAACTTGCTGATATCCTCACCAAAGGGTTAAGTAGCACGGCATTTGAGAGAATTGTATCCAAACTGGGAATGGAAAATTCCTATTCACCAGCTTGAGGGGGAGTGTAAGAATCCGTGTTATTTTAGGAAAATAAATATTTCCTAGAATCAAGTGTATATATTTAGTTGTAATTATGTATTTATTGAGATCCCGTAAGTTTAGGGATTTCAATTAGTATTAGGAGTAGTTTCCTGATTTAGTGCTAGAGCCCTTGTGTATATAAACAAGTATATTATTCAATAAACTACAATTTCAAACCCTAAACATTGACACATGCTATGCATTTTGATGTCATGGCTGCAGAATGATTTGCCCTTCATCAAAATTTATGCATTCTTAACCTTATAACGGGATAAAAGGATCTAGGGGCCATGCCAAACAATGGACCCTAAAGATTGATATATTCTTTTAGAAAAATAGAACAACTTTTATTATCTCAATGTCTTAAAAGAATTAATTATTAAATATCCATAAGATAGAACCTATGTGGAAAAGTCAACTATATTAAATGTGTAAATATCTGTATCCCTAGAATTAAGGTTAGACAAATCCTCAATTATGGGATTAGATTTAGACTGATTTAGTTTCCTATTTACTTCTTAACAGTTGCTGTATATAATCCTTAGAATTTTGTATCATTCAAGTAAGATTCAAAAATAAAATATTCTGAAATTCCACATGGTATCAAGAGCTTTAGGTTTTTTCTTGGAAATCAGTCACTTTTTTCAGCCTTCATTGCTGATTTTTCTACAGTTTCTTCTTCAGTCTTCATTGCTGATTTTTTCACCTTAGGCCTCCATAGCCACTTTCTCATCAAGAACTTTTCTTTCTTGCTAAACCCTAAATCACCATATTTTTCCTAGAGCCGCTGCTGTTTTTTACCACCATGTCAGGTTCTGCTTCGGTTGTAAATTCTACTCCCCGCACCAGTAGTCTGATCAAGAACTCTACATTGGTCACTGCAGAAGCTAATGTTGGTGGACAGAATGTCCCTGGTATGCGTAAGATTGATGACAAGCCTCGAGTGTGGTGTGACCATTGCAACAAACCACGCCATACTCAAGAAACTGTGTTGCATATCCATGGAAAACCAACAAATTGGAAGCCGAAGCCGAAGCGGTCACAAGCCTCTGCCAATGAAGCAAATATGGGTTCCTTCAACAAAGAGCAGCTCAATCAACTCCTGAAACTACTAAAGTCCAATCCGACATTTGGCACATCTAATAGTTCATTGGCTCATTCAGGCAGAAATCCATTAGCCCTATCCAGTGTTGTGGGAAAACATGATTAATGTACAGCCAGATTTTTAGGAGATTTTGCAACAGTTTGTATCCCTAGAATTTGGCTGATTTGGTTAAGAATATTCCATAAATCATGAGATTTGATAGCCTAGTTAGTTTCCTTTTCTATTACTAGGGTTATTATATATATACATAGCCACTTGTACATATTTTGTCAATGAGAAATACAGCAGAAAATTCTTTTGTTTCTCAATTTACGTCATGGTATCAGAGCTTTAGGTTTTTTCTTGGAAATCAGTCACCTTTTCAGCCTTCATTGCTGATTTTTTTGCAGTTTCTTTTTCAACCTTCATTGTTGATATTTTCTGCAGTTTCTTCTTCAGCCTTCATTGCTGATTTTTTTTACCTTAGGCTTTCATAGCCATTCTCTTGTTCCAGCCTTCATCGCTGTTTTTTTTGCTCTGTTTTCTAAAGAAAAAACATAGTATTTCAAGTGTTCTTTTTCCAGCCTTCATAGCTGGATTTTTCCTCTCTTCATCATTGACGATTTCTCTTCGTTGCTTGGCTTTCGTTGTTGATTTATCCCTGATTCTCACCAGTCTTTCAGCAAGTATTGATTTGTAAAAAATGTCAGTAGTTGCAGAGACAACCACTGCAGCACCAAAGGAGTCCGACAGTCTCACCCAAGAAAAGGTCAAGAGGCTAAGATCTCTAATTAGTAACCTTGACAAACCTTCAGGTACTTGTTCATTGGTGTATTCAGGTAAGTTTCCATCCTCTATTGGATTAAATGTCTCGGATACAACCTTTGCCAACTCTTGGATCATGGATTCAGGAGCTACCGACCATATGACCCACTCACCAAATGTCTTTTACACATACTCTCCATGTCCAAGCAATAGGAAAATAGCCACAGCTGGTGGTTCTTTGACTACTGTAGCAGGTGTAGGAGATGTTAAAATAAGCCCATCATTGACCTTAAAAAATGTTCTTCATGTCCTTAGATTATCCACAAACCTTGTCTCTATCCAAAAGCTTACTCAAGATTTATGTTGTAATGTGATTTTTCATCATAGTCATTGTGTATTTCAGGACAAGGATTCGACGAAGACGATTGGACATGCTAGAGAATGGGATGGGCTCTACTACCTTGAAGCACTTAGCCAATCAAATATTACCAAGAGCAAATTACCTTCTTCTTTCGTTTCAGAACTTTATTCGTCCAATAAAGACAAAGTTTGGCTTCACCACTGTCGACTTGGACATCCATCATTTAGAGTCATTAAAATTCTGTTTCCATCTTTATTTCAAGGTCTAGATGTTGAGAGCTTTCATTGTGAAGTGTGCGAACTTGCTAAACATAAACGTGTACCTTTTCCAGTAAGTAATAACAGAAGCTCTCTCCCTTTTTATCTCATTCACAGTGATATTTGGGGTCCTACTATTCCTAATGTTTCTGGGGCAAAATGGTTTTTGTCATTCATTGACGATTGTACTCGTGTTACTTGGATTTTCTTGCTTAAACATAAATCTGATGTTAGTACTGTCCTCCCAAATTTCTGTTCCATGATTAGGAACCAATTTGGAGTCAATATCAAAAGGTTTAGGTCAGATAATGCTAGGGACTATTTCAATCAAGTCCTAACTCCTTATTTTCAAAAGGAAGGGATAGTACATGAGTCATCCCGTGTCAATACACCACAACAAAACGGAGTTGCAGAAAGGAAAAATGGTCATCTCCTTCAGTCAACCCGAGCTCTCTTATTCCAAAAAAACATGCCTAAATCCTTTTGTGGGGAAGCAGTTCTTACAGCCACTCATCTTATAAATCGTTTGCCATCTAGAGTTTTGGGATTCAAGAGTCCAATGGAAACACTCTCAACATTCTATCCAAACATACAAACTACAAATAATCTTGTCCCTAGGATATTTGGGTGCGTGTCATTTGTCCATGTTCATAGTCAAAATAGAGGGAAGCTAGATCCAAGGGCATTAAAATGCGTATTTGTGGGTTATTCCTCAACTCAAAAAGGGTACAAGTGTTATCACCCTCCATCAAAGAAGTTCTATGTCTCAGTGGACGTTTCTTTCAATGAACAAGTGCCTTACTTCAGCATACCTTATCTTCAGGGGGAGAATTCCATACTTGAAGATAAGGATAGGGATTTCTTGCTTGATCTGTCGTCACTTCCAATGTCTGTGCCAGTATCTAAGTCCATGTCAAATCCTGTGTCTGAACCCATGCCAAATCCTGTGTCTAAACCTGCATCCGAAATTTCAAAACCTATGCCAAATCCAGTGTCTAAACATATGCCAAATCCTGTGTCTAAACATGTGCCCGAAATTTCAGAAAATCCCAACTCTGCCATTGAAAATGTGAGATTTGGCAAGGTGTACTCAAGGAAGAAGACGGCTGTCCCTGAATCAATGTAAGTCCAAGAATCCAACTCAAATCCTGAGAATGAGGTAACAATTTCTAATTCTTCATTACAAGTTAGTACTGAATCTCATGTAGGCGATGATGACCTAGACCTTCCCATTGCTGTTAGGAAAGGAACTAGAGAGTGCACAAAACGACCTTTATATCCTCTTGCACACTCCCTGTCCTTCAAACATTTTTCACCATCACATAGAGCCTTCCTAGTTAGCCTAAACACCATTGCCATCCCTACCACCTTATCTGAGGCGTTGTCCAATGAGCAGTGGAAACAAGCCATGAATGTAGAAATGGAGGCATTGGAGAAAAACAAAACGTGGGAGTTAGTGAAGTTACTAGTAGGAAAGAAACCCGTGGGGTGTAAATGGGTCTATACAGTGAAATATAGAGCAGATGGGTCAATAGAGAGGTATAAGGCAAGGTTGCTGGCCAAGGGCTATACTCAAACCTATGGGATTGACTACCTAGAGACTTTTGCTCCAGTTGCGAAAGTGAATACTGTTAGAATCTTGCTGTCATTAGCAGCTAATTATAGTTGGGAGTTATAGCAGTTTGATGTCAAGAATGCATTTTTGCATGGAGAACTAGAAGAAGAAATTTATATGGAGGTCCCACCAGGTTATAGGAATAATTTGGATGCTCATACTATGTGTAAATTGAAGAAAGCTTTATATGGACTTAAGCAATCACCACGGGCATGGTTTGGTAGGTTTGCGAGAGTTATGATTGCCATGGGGTATAGTCAAAGCCAAGGGGATCATACACTGTTCATTAAACACTCATCTTCAGGGGGAGTCACAGCACTCTTAGTGTATGTTGATGACATAATAGTGACAGGGAATGATGATAAGGAGAGACAGCTTCTAAGTCAGTGTTTGGCTAAGGAGTTTGAGATCAAAGCATTAGGAAGGCTAAAATATTTTCTTGGGATTGAGGTGGCTCACTCTAAGCAGGGCATTTTTATCTCCCAATAGAAGTATGTTACAGATCTCCTAAAAGAAACGGGCAAGACAGCGTGCAAACCAGCAAGTACTCCAATAGACCCAAATCTTAGACTTGGAATGGCAGAGGAAGACGCTGCAATAGATAAGGAAACGTATCAGCGCTTGGTAGGAAAACTCATTTATTTATCTCACACACGACCGGACATAGCATATGTAGTAAGTGTGATTAGTCAATTCATGCATAGCCCAAAGGAAGTTCATTTGCAAGCAACTCATCGAGTGTTGCGGTATCTCAAAGGGACGCCAGGAAAGGGTATTATGTTTAAAAGAAACAGAGGTTTGGTGCTTGAGGCTTACACAGATGCTGATTATGCTGGGTCAATAGTCGATAGGAGGTCAACCACAGGATATTGCATCTTTCTTGGTGGTAATCTCGTGACATGGAGGAACAAGAAACAACATGTGGTAGCACGGTCTAGTGCAGAGGCAGAATTCCGAGCAATGGCTCAAGGTGTGTGTGAACTACTTTGGTTGAAGATCATCTTGGAAGACTTGAAGATCAAGTGGGACGGCCCAATGAGACTTTATTATGATAATAAGTCTGCGATTAGCATAGCTCACAACCTGGTACAACATGATCGAACGAAGCACATCGAAATTGACAGACACTTCATCAAGGAGAAACTGGAGAGCAGGTTGATTTGTGCCCCTTATGTGTCTACACATGGCCAACTTGCAGATGTGCTTACTAAAAAGTTAAGTAGCTTAGTGTTTCAGAGTATTGTATCCAAGCTGGGAATGGAAAACATCTATTCACCAGCTTGAGGGGGAGTGTGGGAAAACATGATTAATGTACAGCCAGATTTTTAGGAGATTTTGCAACAGTTTGTATCCCTAGAATTTGGCTGATTTGGTTAAGAATATTCCATAAATCATGGGATTTGATAGCCTAGTTAGTTTCCTTTTCTATTGCTAGGGTTATTATATATATACATAGCCACTTTGTACATATTTTGTCAATGAGAAATACAGCAGAAAATTCTTTTGTTTCTCAATTTACGTCAAGTGTCTTTAATTCTACTCCATGGATCATTGATTCAGGAGCATCCAATCATATGACTAACCTGTCTAATCTATTTAGTTCATACACTCCCTGTTCTGGTAATGAAAAAATAAGAATAACAGATGGTAGTTTTTCACCTATTGCAGGCAAGGGTTCTGTTAAACTTTCTAAAAGTATTGATCTTAAATTTGTACTTCATGTTCCTAAACTTGCTTGTAATCTTTTATCTGTCAGTAAACTCTCAAAGGATTCCAACTGTCGTGTTATCTTTTTTGATTCTCTTTGTCAATTTCAGGACCAAAACTCAGGGAAGATGATTGACAGTGCTATAGAAATAAATGGGCTCTACTATTTCAGTGAGGATTTCCTAGATAATAAAAAAGCTCAAGGGCTTAGTAATACCAGTTCAAATTGTGTTTCTGATAAAATAATGCAATGGCATCTTAGGTTAGGACATCCTAGTTTCCCTTATTTAAAACATTTATTTCCTAATTTGTTTAAAGGAGTGGATTGCTCTATTTTTCAATGTGAAAGTTGTCTTTTATCTAAAGACCATCGAGTTAAATATATTTCAAAACCTTATAGTCCATCAAAACCATTTTACTTGTTTCATACTGATGTTTGGGGACCTTCAAAGGTTACCACCTTGTCTGAAAAAAGCTGGTTCGTAACTTTTATCGATGATCACACTAGATTGTGTTGTGTTTACTTACTAAGCAAAAAATCTGATGTAGAAAAACTTTTCACAGATTTTTATTGAATGATTGAAACCCAATTCAAAACAAAAATTTGCATCCTTCAATCAGATAATGGAACTGAGTACTTTAATGAATGTTTGGGAAATTTTTTAAAAGAAAAAGGTATTTTACACCAATCTACATGTTGGGACACACCCCAGCAAAATGGAATAGCTGAAAGGAAAAATAGGCATTTACTTGAGGTAGCTAGAGCTATCATGTTTTCTATGAACATTCCAAAATACCTTTGGGGAGATGCTATGTTGACTGCATCTTACTTAATCAATAGGATGCCAACTTGTGTCTTACATTTTGAAACACCTTTGAATACTCTCAAAAAATACTGCCTAACATTTCGTTTATACTCTGAGTTACCTTTAAAAATTTTTGGATGCACTTGCTTTGTTTATATTCCCCAAATTTTTCGATCCAAATTGGATCCTAAAGCTGAAAAATGTGTTTTCATTGGCTATGCTCCAAATAAAAAAGGGTATAAGTGTTTTAATCCTTTGACAAAGAAAATTCACATAACTATGGATGTCACTTTTCTAGAAAATCAACAAAAATCTTCTTCAGGGTGAGAATAAAGAAGATAATTTTTGGAAATTCTCTACACCACTAACAAGTCTCATTGAGTCACCAATTCAGTCTATTAAACAATTTAAGGAAATGGATGTTAAAAATAATGAAAACAAGGACTCTCTTAGTCAACAGGTGCCAAGTATTGAAGAATCAGAAATAGGGGGAGAATTACTTCAAACGGATTCACATAATCCAAATATTGAGCTACAAGTTTACACTAGGAGGAAATCTCATAAAAATATTACTGATCCAATTATTTCTCTAGCACCTGTTTAGCCAGAATCTTTGAGGGATGGTCCTCCTCCTTTTCAAACTTAGGTTAAATTCTAAAATTGCTCCTTTACTTTCTTCCATTAAGTCTCCAAATACTGATTTTTCTCATCTAGATGTCCCAACTGCTAACAGAAAAGGAGTAAGATCATGTACCAATCATTCTATTGCAAAATATTTGTCCTATCAAAAGTTGTCCAATAACCACAAAGCATTCCTTTCAAATATTTCTAACTTGCATGTACCAAGATCTATTTAGGATGCCCTAGGTGATCTGGATTGGAAGTTAGCAGTGAAGGAAGAGATGGATGCTCTTGAAAAGAATGGGACTTGGGAGATTGTGGAGCTACCAAGAGGCAAGACAACTGTAGGATATAAATGGGTCTTCACTGTGAAGTGTAAGGCAGATGGGAGCATAGAGAGGTACAAGGCAAGACTTGTTGCCAAGGGGTTCACTCAAACTTATGGCATTGACTACCAAGAGACCTTCGCTCCAGTTGCAAAAATAAACTCAATCCGGGTACTTCTCTCTTTAGCAGTGAATTTCAATTGGTCTCTACACCAACTTGATATAAAAAATGCCTTTCTTAATGGAGATTTAGAGGAAGAAGTGTTTATTGACCACCCACCTGGATTTGAGAAAAACCTCGGAACCAACAAGGTGTGCAAATTGAAAAAAATCCTTGTATGGTCTTAAACAATCACCAAGAGCATGGTTTGAAAGGTTTGGAAATGTAGTGAAGAGGTATGGTTATATTCAGAGTCAAGCTGACTACACAATGTTCTTCAAGCACTCTAGAAACGGTAAACTAGCTATTTTAATTGTGTATGTGGATGATGTAATAATAACCAATGATGATAGTGCAGAAATTGGAGAACTTAAGAGAAAGCTTGCACATGACTTTGAGATAAAGGATTTGGGGGCCTTAAAGTACTTCCTTGGTATGGAATTTGCAAGATCAAAGGAGGGTATCTTTGTTAGCCAACGTAAGAATGTCCTAGACTTGCTTAGTGAGACAGGAATGCTTGGTTGCAAGATAGATGAAACCCTAATATAGCCCAACTTGAAACTTCAGCCTGCTAAAACCAAAGATGTGGTGGATAGAGAGAAATACCAAAGACTTATAGGTAGACTCATCTATTTAGCACATACACAACCTGATATAGCTTTTGGTAAGTGTGGTAAGTCAGTTTATGCATTCACCCAGCTCAGAACACTTTGAAGCTGCCTACAGAATCCTAAGGTACCTAAAGGGAACACCTGGAAAGAGATTGCTCTTCAAAAACCATGGACACCTACAAGTAGAAGCCTATACCGACGCAGACTGGGCAGGAAGTATTACCGATAGGAGGTCAACTTCAGGCTATTGCACATTTGTAGGAGGAAACCTTGTCACTTGGAGAAGTAAGAAACAGAATGTAGTAGCCAGAAGTAGTGCCGAGGCTGAGTTTCATTCAATAGCCCATGGGATTTGTGAGGTAATGTGGATTAAAAGACTACTTGAAGACTTGAAGGTTTCTAATCCTTCACCGATAAAGCTCTATTGTGATAACAAAGCTACAATCTCTATTTCTCACAATCTAGTGCTCCATGATAGAACGAAGCATGTAGAAGTAGATAAGCATTTTATCAAAGAGAAGCTTGACAATGGAATAATTTGCATGCCATATATACCAACAAGTGACCAAGTTGCTGATGTTCTTACAAAGGGATTGCACAAGAAGCAGTTTGAAAATCTAGTGAGCAAGCTTGCCATGGAAGATATCTTCAAGCCAGCTTGAGGAGGAGTGTGGAAAAGTCAACTATATTAAATGTGTAAATATCTATATCCTTAGAATTAAGGTTAGACAAATCCTCAATTATGGGAATAGATTTAGACTGATTTTGTTTCCTATTTACTTCTTAACAGTATTATATATAATCCTTAGAATTTTGTATCATTCAAGTAAGATTCAAAAATAAAATATTCTGAAATTCCACAACCTACCTCTTTTCTCTAAACAAAACCCACTTTATTTAGATAAATGGCCTGGTTGCATTTAAGTTCCAAGACTGGTTTCCTTTTGTTCTAAAAGATCCAATGAAATTTTTTTTGGTGGCTTTGATATTGAATTGATGACTTCTAGGGATTTTGTGTGTTCTCAAGGAATCAGTGTAAAGTAACTACTGAAAAACAAACTTCAATATTATTTTCAGAAAATTGTTTTATTGAACTTGAGTAAACCACAAAATACAGCAGGCAAACAGAAAGAAATATTTATTAGCATGCAAAAAGGTTTGAAGAACTAGTATTTTATGAACTCCAGATATATCCACAGAAAAATAGGAGATTAAAACCAATAATATATCTGAGACAACCGACAGATTGTATACGTTGTGTGTGTGTGTGTATTTGAGATAAGACTTAAAACTTCATTGTTAAGGATTTATATCCCTATAAAACGTTACTTTTTCCTTCTCTAAACTGTTCGAATTTCTAGCTCTCATTTCTGTATTTGTTCATAGTTATTGTCAAAAATCAACCCATCATAATTTATTGAAGAAGTTGCACCCCTTAAACCAAAAATCCTAGCTTCACTCTACAGTAGAAGATGCATGATAAAGATTCTTAACCTAAATTCGTTATCCATGCTACTCCGAGATGTTGTTTATTTACTATTGTTAGAAGAGAAACTAATGTACAAATGAGTAAGAGGCCACATAACTATAAAAACAAAATGAATAAAGCTCCACTAAGGTAACTAAACTTCTAGGAAAAAAAGCAAACAATATGCTTTCAGTGAGATGATCAGAAGCAAGCCAAGTATCATCTGCATCAGCAGGTTACTTGAATTTTTTTAAGAGGCCCCTCCTTCCACTTGTCAAAATGGCTTCATTTTGAACCTCTTGCACTTTGGTGGAAGGACAGTCCGCAAGTTAACATACGTAATTCTCAGGGAAAACGAGTATTTTTAAAAAAAAACTATTCCATGTCTATTGTGTTCTTTAAGTTCTTTTTATCCTGGAGCTTACCTGCAAATTTTACTCATCATTTGAACTCTAAATATCGGTTTCTTACCATGCAAGTATGCATCATCTAGACGATGGAAGGGGAATCTGACACTATTCTTAAGCTTGTCTTTTATATTTGGAAGGATTAAAGACAAAACTAGGGACCGATAGAAAGAAAAAGTTTATAGTTTTCTTCTTCTTATGGACTCCTCTCATTTTATAGCATCTGGTAATTCAAACTATTCCAGTGGACAAATCAAGTATATCGCTATCTTATTGAGCGAACATTTTTATTCCATTGAGTTATTATTGCTACTAGGATGGGTCATTGAAGCCAATCACTAGTTAAAGACCAAATGTTACCAAGCGTATTTAGTTCATTATATATGAACTCTAAATTATAAATTATCATATGTGCAGAAAGTTTGTAAGGCTTCATTAGTGATGTCCATAAATTTTTACTAATTTGTGGAATAATGGCATTACCAGTTTAAGCTAACATCGCAACACCAAAAATGTCAAATATTATGAAGGGGAACAATTTTATTTTCAGAAATAGATGCTATATTTCACCTTTAAATCAAGGGTCAGTTTTAAATTTTCTTCAAGGTCACCTTTTCTGCGAGCCAATTCATTTGAGGCAGAAGTAATGGATTCATTTTGCTTCTCATCAACTGCCTGCCACCCATTAGTTCATGCATAAATGGCTACACTTGTCAATCCATTTTAACAACCAAAGAAACAAAGCAAAGAAAATGTGAAAATCTGGAGACTATAACGAACCATCCGCAAGTCAGAGAATTTCCTCTCCAGAGCACATTTCTCATTCAGCAGCTGCAAATCCTGAGACCATAAAGATCAATGTGTTTCTTTGAGTGTCAATCAGAAATGTTATAGGCAAAATGACTCTAAACTAAGTTGGAAACATTTATCTTGCAAAAGGAAATGGAAATTAATCTACATGCAAACAATGGCCTTTAGAAATGTCAAACCTTCACACAGGCAACAGCAATTTGCTCACGAAGATACCGAATCTCCTCTTTCAGTGAACTAGCTCGCAAATGAAGTTCCTAATTCATAAAATTACGAGGTACCACAGAAAAGGCTCATCACGAGTCCAGAATAAAATACACCAATGAAATGTTCAAAAAGTTCTAGTACCTTAGCCTCTTCATCTTGAAAATCAAAATTTCCATCTTTTAATTTACTTGGGTTAAGATGTGTTTCAGAGCTATGCCTGCTAAACAAGGCAATATTCACTTGAAATTAGTATCATAATCTATAATATTTTTAACAGAACACTGTAAAAGACTGTTAAATGAAACAATTTCACCTGGTTGGGGGATTACCTGTTTAAAAAATCAGAGCTCTGTGCTTGAACCCCATTGTTGTTAACCCCCTCATACATGGAATGCTCACTATAAGACATCACATTGTCAGTCTCGGTCCTCCTCAAGACAGCCTCTGATTGCACTAGAGCTAATATTTTCCATTATCACTAACAAAATCTCGCACTGTACCTCATTTTATTCTCCCGTTCCATATTTCATTGTCCAGAAGATAACAAAATTTTTGTATGATATGAATACCACTTCCAAAGCTGTAAGACATTTAACATAAAATAAAAATATAGTTGGAATAGAACCCAAGGCACGGTTATGGGGATAGAATTCTTTTATGAGATATCAAAGTCATAAAACATCAAGATCCAAAACACAGCAAACTGATACTTCACTACATAACAATTTTCTGCTCTTTCTTTTTTCTTTTTATATCAGGAGATCATTCATTAATTTCAATAATTTCTAGGGAAACAAAGAATTATTAATGAAAAGCCACTCAATATTTCAAGATGAGATGATCGGACAATGAGTTCCAAAGTACAACATAAAATTTTCAAGTGAGAAGAATTTGCCCTTTTCCTATGACTAGAGTGATAAAGCAGTGGCAATGGTGCAAAGTGCGGAGTCAAATCTTACCAAATAGAAAAAGAGAGAGAGAACCAAAAAGAAAGTAGTGTAAAAGTTAAAATGCATCTGATATCCTAATTCCCAGCTGTTAGAATTTAAATTATGTTACAATTGCATTAAATTGCTAATAACCCAAGAATTCAGTTTCGAATCGTCGATTCGAATGTAGGATGCTTAAATGAAAAGCAAACATCTCTCTCAAGTGCCCGACCCTGATTAAAAACCAGAAACTAATAGGAAATATTCAATCCAAAAGAGCAATAACAACAATAAAATAAAACTATCTATGACAACAAAGTAATTGACACACCCAAAAAAAAAAAAAACGTAAGAAAACTTCATTCGCTCTTACTTTCTTCAGAACACATCGAACTTAAACTTCATTAACATGTTAAAACTCAAACTTCTTGTTTTCAGCCAATTCATAAATGAGCCCCTTTAAAGTAAAGCTCCGTTCGGCAACCAAGAAAAATCAAAGAAAAAAAAAACTGAAAATTAAATCAAGATTCAGATAGCTTTACAAGATTCAGTAAGAATTAAAGATTTCCAACATTCTCGAATTCAAACAAGAAATTCAAAAAAGTTATTATTATTTTCTTTTACCTGTGCTGGGATTGCTAATTCAGTCTGAGCTTGCCGGGATTTGAAAAGACGAAGAAGATCCCGTTGGATTTTCTAAGGAATGAAGAAAAGTCCGGGTTTTTATAGGGGAAGGGTGTGAAATTCAATTAAAAAAAAAGTGGGATTCTAGAAAGAAAGAAAGAAAGAAAATAGGATTTCGTTATTCTATTGAGGTGGTTAGAATTGTCAAATGCTGGTCGTTGGTCTGCTTTGTTTGTGAATTGCAATAAGAGTGTGAAAATGAGAGTTTAGACTTTTGAATTACAAAATGGGGCCTACCAAAGTCTTTCACCGCGACGGACGAAATAAATAAACAAACAAATAAATAAATAATAGTAACTATAAAACATACATGTATATATGTATGGGTGATTAAAGATTTTTACATTCGAGATTAATGTCCAAACCGATTTATCATCCAATATTATTGAACTTTAAATGAACAAAAAAAAAATATTATTGAACTTTAGTTAATTGATTTTATTGGTACTATATGAAAATGATTGTGATTTTTTTAATGTATATTGTATGTACGTAATTACATAGATTTATTTTTTTTAATTTATAATCACTTATATGCCTACATGAACCTTTTGAAATCCCAATTTAGATATAAAAAAAATAAGATTCTTTTATCTTCTTACATCATAGCTTTATTTTAAGATTTAAATTAATATTTTCTTTTGTGTATTTTTCCTACATATTTTTAATTTTTTGGAATGCATGAAGGACTAATAATTATAGACAATTTTAGGTGAACATTTATTTATGACATTAACTGTTATATCAGAGGAAAAAAAAAATCTATTCTTCAAGTGGTTTAGATGTAATGAATTTACCTACCAAAAAGAGTCCATGAATTTAAGGCTAGTTACTAAAGTGTTTCATTTTGGGAGTAAAAATCATGCAAATTAATAAATTTTTTTTTACTTTTATAAGTTTCAGCTTTTTAGTAAAAGTAAGATTCAATTAAATTCTTTATACAGATACCAAAAGTATATGACTCACTTATTGTAATTTGAAACAAAAAGTTCATTGTTAAAACATCTACTAAAAATATTTATCTTCAATTACATATTGTTTATTTAGAAGTTTTCAAATTTAAATTAAAAAATTATATCTTATAAATAGATAATGAAACTTTATAAAAGAATTAAACTATAAATAAATGAACTTCAGATTTAATCCAAATAATTCATACAATTATTTTAAGAAATGATTTTTAATAACTTTAAATTTTTGCTTACAATATTTTTTTTTAATTTTAATTACAATTCCCTTTGTACTTAAATGTATGTAAATTAATTCTTGCTCAAGTTTTGTGATTAGCATTAACTTCAAGAAATTTGATTTAGTGAAGATTTGAACATGAGACCTTTCAATTATTTTCTCTTAAGAACTCAATAAATCTTATACAACTAAATTAACCCCTTTAATTAATAAATATAAGGTGGCAAGTTTTGTTAGAATAACAAATAAATATACGGGATATGATACAAATTTACTGAGTCTGGCTATCATGGATTAAATTAATCATTATTTTTTACTTCATCATCAGTTTAAATAAAATAATACATTTGAACTTTATTTCAAAGTCTATTTATGAAATATTTAAATTCATTTCATTGCGGACGTGTCGCAATTAAATTATCAATGCTTGGCAAAATGTGCTTTAGTTTTCCATGGATATATGTGTGTGTACATATATCATTGCTTAGATAATGGGATCAACGACTTTGACAGAAAGTTTCTTTCTATTTCATTTTTGCGTCTCCAATCTATGCTGTTGTCGATAAGGATAAAGTATCCAAAGGCCGCTCGAGAATGGCAATAATGGTGTGAAAAGCATATTTACAACAACTGCATGTGTTTACACTTCACCTTCCATCCTTTTCATAATATAGAAGCGTATTAGAGAAATAATATAAAACTATGATAATAATAGTAATTAAAATTCCTATGATAAAAGACTTGGCTGTAAATTTTTGTTTCAATAAAATTGTCACATGTTGACTTTTTATTGGTAAAAAATGTTATTTTGGTTTTTTTTGTGTTATTTTTTTTGTAATCTCTCTTTGTTTTTACATCTTTAATTTCGAGGTGTATTTTTTTTTTAATGAATGGTTTTCGTGCACTCTGGTACAAGTTGACTTATGTGAGAGTCATGTTTTTGTGTTAGCCAACTTACGCAAGACTCGTTCTATTTTCTTTTATTTTCTTTACTTATGGATTTAGTGAGTTTTCAAATTCAATGTGGGAAAAAATTGAAAAATATTCCTTTCATTAAGTGATTAGAACGAATCAAAAGAGTCCGACTACTGTTTTACTATTTCAGCAACTAAAGATGAGTTTGAATGAACGGTCTGATTGGTTTCGATAATATTAAAAAAGTGAAAATATTATTAAAGATGTATAATTTTAATAAAATATTAAAAAAATTGAAAATAAGGGTTGAAAGGTAATTTCTCTTCCACCAATTTTTTTGTCCTAAATGTTGGATTGGATTCCATCGCATTGAGCTGCGGTGGAATCTAAACTTACACTAACACTACGTTTGGATTAGAGGGATGGAAGGTGACAAATGGGCGGATCGGATCGGGTTTGGATCGGATTATTTTGGATCGGATCATTTCGGATTAAGAAAAAATCGGATCATTTTGGATTCGGATCATTTCGGGTTCGGATAAGGTCGGGTTTGGGTCAAAGAAAAATCGGTCTATTTCAGGTTTGGATCATTTCGGGTTCGGATAAGATCGGGTTTGGGTCAATGAAAAATCGGTCTATTTCGGATTTGGATCATTTCGGGTTCGGATAAGGTCGGGTTTGGGTCGTTGACTTTTTTAGTCAATTCGGGTTGGTCGGATTTGGATTCGGGTCGATTTGACAGATTTATTGGATTAAGCTTTGGTCATCTTGATGTAATTTATCTGGTATAAAAATCAACTAAAACCATATTTCTAAGAACTACAAAACTCATGAAAATAAAATTGTCTTTTTACATGACCTATAGTACAATTGGGATTGAAATAATCAAAATATTTAATAATTTGTATGATAGTATTCTTTATAATATATTTACCAATATTCATAAATTAATTACGTTTTTTCATTTTATTTTTATTACTACAATAATTAATAACTTTTGAATCAAAGTGATTTAATAATCCATACTAAATATCATAAAACAATACTATATATCTCTTTAATTTAGTTTGATTTTTTATAGAATAATTAGAGACATTAGTGTAGATGATATAGCTTCTGTACTCTATTATAGATTAATCATTAAATAATTATACATTATGTTCAAATGAATGTAATATAAAAGTGAATATTTAAATTTAACTATATTAAAAAAATATATAACACTCATATTATTGAAAAAAATTATATTTTTACTATATTAAAATACTTTGATATTTAATTTTAACATTTAAATATTTATTGGTAATATTAAATTTAAGTTTGAATATTTTCAAGTCTGGGTAAATTTGGATTCGAATCAATTTGGATTCAGGTCAATTTGGGTTCGGGTTAATCTAAATTCGGATGAATTCGGGTTCGGATAAATTCGGGTTCGAATTCGGTCGGGTTTGGATCAATGTAAATTCGGATAAATTTGGTTTTGGATCAATTCGATTCGGATTGGGTTGGATTTGGATTGTTAACTTTTTTAGTCAAATCGGATCGGTCGGGTTTGGATTCGGGTTAATCGGGCGGATTTTTCGGATTGGGTCAACTTTTGCCACCAAGGGAAAAGAAATGAAAATTAATTAAATTAAAGGAAGATTGAAAATCTTTGACTAGAAGGTCAAATAGACACTTGAAAAAAATGATTTTTACAATTGAACTCTTAACTTTTATTTTACAATTAATTGTGTCTTTACATTTCAATTTTTACTCAATTTCGTGGATCGAAACAATTAAATCCATACAATACATGTGGCCCAAAAAATAACAAACCTAACAGTTTTATCTAAATAAGGGTTCAATATAATGAAATTAAAAATATAAGAGCTTAATTGATTGCAAAAAAAGAGATAAGAACTCAATTGCAAATCTTTTTATTATTTGAGAGGTTTTTTGATCTTGATGCCAAAATCTTTCCCTTGTTTGAAAAAAAAATTAGCTAAAGGAAAGAGAGGAAGAGTGAGTATCCATTGCTTTTTCTTGATTTACTTAGTTTTTTAATGCCCTCAACTTAGGGTAAATTGGAAGGAAGAGAGACTTGAAAAAAATTTTAATGGATAAAATATCAAATTTAATCTTATTGTATTATAAAATTTAAAAACAAAAGAGGTTATTGTTGAAAAAAAAATTACAATAAATTATTTCCTTTACTTTTTACTATTTAACCAAATAATAGTTATTAAAATTAATTTTTTTTCATTTTTTTTATTAATTTTAGCTATCCAAACAATTGATAAATGTATCATTTCTTTCCCTTTCATTTCTTTTACTTCATATATATATATATATATATATATATATATATATATTTAATACCTATCCAAACATAATATAAGAAAATTGATAGATGAGAATTCTAATAGTTCTTTAAATCTCCCTTTTTAATTTATTTTCTTACCCAAATAAGAATTTCAAAAGTTCTTAATCTCGTTATCTATCTTTCTAGTAATATTTCAATAATCGAAGACCATATGTGAGAGTGAAATGGCAGAAGAAAGCAGGTAGAAAAAATAAAAAGAATAAAAAGATGATTGGATTTTTTTTATTAATTTAATAATTTTAGTGATATTAAAATTATCTTTTTATTTAGATATATTTTTATTCTCATAATATGTGATATGTAAAAATTAATTTTTGAATGAGATAAAAAAATAAAATTTGAAGTTTATTTAGAAGCTTTCTAATTTGTTTTTTATGCACCAAAAAACAAATTAGAAAGCTTCTAAATAAACTTCAAAAATTATTTTTTTATCTCATTCAAAAATTAATTTTTACACATAAAAAATACAACCTCTCAATGGAAAAAGAAACAAGGGGTAAAAAGGCAAAAGATAGAAGGGTGAATTTGGTTATTCACAAAACCTCACCAGTCACTCAGCCACTGTCACACACTCGGCCCGACGATCCCCTACTGTCACTTAATATTGAAGAAAAAAATAGGAACAAAAAACAAAAAAGCTCCAACTGCGTTAAACTTTTCCGATCAATCTATCGATTCTTCCCTCTACAGTTCATTAGAATCACCCGGTAACCCCTGCTCTTCATCCGAT
The DNA here is from genome assembly GCA_032173925.1 of Heritiera fomes. Lineage (NCBI taxonomy): Eukaryota > Viridiplantae > Streptophyta > Magnoliopsida > Malvales > Malvaceae > Heritiera > Heritiera fomes. Next base: position 15,414,109 of record JAPDPM010000001.1, on the reverse strand, counting down.
TGGATCATCGGAAATAAATAGCCCACCTCCAATTTGAACGGAACGAGTCACTGTCGGGCCATGTGAAAAAGCCGACGAATCGCAGTTCTAAGTAAAAAAGAAAGAAGAGAAAATGTCGCAGCAGCAAATGAACAGCAATAATAGCAATAGTAGCAATATTCCAGTGAGCGAGAGGTACTGGACTTTAGTGGATAAAGCTGATAAGAAGTTTTCTAAGATCAGAGACTTGCCTTACTATGAGCGCAACAGGTATATATATTCTTTCATTTTTTTTAGATTTCTTTATTTTTCTATCATATTTTGGAGGTTAGGATTTCGAGGTTTTAATTTCTTTCATTTTGCTGCATTTTTTTGGGTAAAGAAATGAAATTAGAAAAAAAATTGCAAAATCTGTCTTTGATTTAATGCAAGATGAAAGTAGTTTATTTAGGATGTCAAGCAATCTCGTATATAAACTTAAAAGTTTCTGTTTATATTTCTTTGAAGGTTCCATTTGGTTGTTAATTTTACCTTTTGTTTGTCAAAAAAAGAGCGAGAATTCATTTGGATGCGAAACCGAATCATGATTTGAACGAATAAAAAATTAAAATTGTAATCTTTTCAGAGAACAAAATGCATGATTTTTAATTTAATATTGAATAATTATGTCAAATTGATGTTGCATTTTACTGGTTCGTTTAATTTAATTAATTATGATTTTGGCTTTTAGCAATAATTTAGGAAGCAAAAAAGTGAATTCAGAATTGTAAAAGATAAGTCTTCAAAGCAATAAGCAAACAGAACTCTAGTCACCTGAGATAGTGTGGTTTTCTATTGTTCAAATGGAACAATAATTTGTGGAATACTTTAACAAACAATTTAATAATGAATTTAGCATGTTTGGTTTTTGCTTCTTAGGTATGATACATACTTTTACAAGGTGTTTAAGGTCTACACCCAGTTGTGGAAGTTTCAACAGGAAAATCGGCAGAAGCTAGTGGAAGCAGGGCTTAAGAGATGGGAGATTGGTGAGATTGCATCTCGAATTGCTCAGCTTTATTATGGGCAATATATGCGAACAAGTGAAGCGAGTTATTTGTCTGAGGCATACATCTTTTATGAAGCAATATCGATGCGGGAATACTTCAAAGAGGGATCATGTCAGGATCCCAATCTTGCGAACAAACAGTTGAGGTTTCTAGCTAGGTTTTTGATGGTGTGTTTGGTTTTGAACCGGAGAGAAATGGTGCATCAATTAGTTAATCAGCTGAAGATGTTGGTTGATGAATGCAAGAGGACTTTCCAGGTCTTTTTATTTTTATTTTCTTTCTGCATGCCTGGTGGCGGTTATGACTTTACCATGCAAGCATAATTTTGCATGGCTGCATTTGTACAACTGATGGAATATGTATGTGCCTTAAACTAGACTGCAATTAGTGAAAATGAAGGTATTTATATGTTTGTTTTCACTCTTCTTTTGGGGTTTTTTTTGGGGGTGGGGGTGGGTTCTGAGTTATGGAAGAAAGAGGAAATCATCATTATTAGTAGTATTTCATGGAATAAACAACACATAATAATTGACCATGCGGTTGGATGCTTGGATTTGAATGAATGATGCAATGCTTAATAGTTGCTTCCTATGTCTGCTTATCTTTTCTTCTTTTGGTACGTAATTGTTTTATTTTCATTTTAACTAAAATTTCCACTGAAAATCGAATAATCTTTGAATGTGGAGGAAACAATTATGCATTGTTAACCTTAAAACTATCCATGGTTCCTGTCCTTTGATGATGTTTTCACTTCAGGTGATAGTTTCTTTGTTTTTTAAATTTAGGAAGCTCCAAATCTCTCTTTGATATTCAGATTTGGCTTTTTTGAATGGCAGTAATTACTTGTGTACGGATTACTGATCTCAACCCATGTTCTCTCCAGGACACTGACTTTAAAGAATGGAAGCTGGTGGTTCAGGAGATAGTTAGATTTTTGAAAGCTGACACTGCTTTTATGAATATCAGGCCTTTAAGGTATAGTCTTGTACTGGACCCTCATCCAGATGTTCTACCTCATGTTTCCACACCTGTTGCAAGAAAGAATTTAAGATTGCGAGATGCTGTACTGAGCAGCTACCATCATAATGAGGTTAGGTATTAAGGTTTTCTTTTTCTCTTTATCCTTCATAAATGGTATAGCTGCCTAGTTATAGTTTTAAAAAAGCGAATTGTTTTTGGCACTGCTGTAAATAATGAATTAAAAATTGTCTGTAATATACTCTTTTTCTATATTCTTGAACAGGTCAAATTTTCAGAGCTCACTCTTGACACCTTTAGGATGCTTCAGTGCCTGGAATGGGAGCCCAGTGGCTCTTTCTACCAGTCAACTGGTGGTGAAAGTGGTCAGAATGGAGCCTTAGGATCTAGTCGCATTAACCACTCCCAAGATATTGCTGATCCTACTCTGCCACCTAACCCGAGAAAAGCTGTATTATATCGTCCATCACTAACACATTTTATAGCAGTAAGTTTGAAACCTTTGAGGTTAGATATTTTCTTCAGGTTGTAGTCTCAGTGTGCTTATGGATGGAAAATTGTTATGAAAAGATGGTAATAAAATAAATTTTTTGGGCCAGGAAAGAATAAAGTTTAATATTTATGAATGAAATAAATCATTTTTGGAAAGAGAAAATTTGAAAGGGAGGGAAGAGTTGGAGTCCTGCAGTCAAGTTTTTCAATGGGCGCATCTTTTAAATGACAAAAAGGGAGTAAAAAGTATTAAGTGATTGATTGGACGGGAGATAACATTAACCCATTTGAAATTTTAAAAGAAAGACCAAGGTGGTAAGAGACCAACTTATTCTCTGGCATTCTATATTAGGACAGATGAGTATAGGGATTGACAAAATAATTTAGTATTATAAGACGGTGGTGTGGCATCAATTTTTTCTTAGCTCAATAACATATCTCATCATCATCAGAGCTTTTATCCCAAGATATTGGATTAGGCTATATGAACCAATATCCGAATTCATGTTAAATCGTCCATATGTATTCTCCTCTTCTACACATTTCTATCTAAAGCCATGTGTTCATCTAACTCTAATACTTTCATATCTTTCCAAATTACTTCCTTCCAAGTCTTTTTCGGTTTTCCTCTAGTCTTAACCCTTTTCTCAACATTCATAGCTCAATAACATATCTAAATAGATATTAATTGTAAATTAATGTGAAGAACGAGGATCTTAGTACCTTGATGGATTATCATTTCTATGTCCATTAATGAAATGTTTTCTTTCCCTTCATGGAATCAGAAATTACTGGGCGATACATACGTGCCTTTCTTGCATATCAGGGTATATAATATAACCTATGTGCTTCGACACCAGTGGTTTTTGTTATTTATGCAACTTATCTGCTGCAGTCAACATTGAATAGGGGGTTTTATTTATAAAATTATGGTCAGTTTGCTGACTAACTCTGTAGTACGTTTCATTATTGTATCTCCTGTTGGCAGGTTCTGGCAACCATCTGTGAGGAGCTCCCCCCTGATGGTGTTCTCTTGATATACCTATCAGCTTCAGGTGATCAACTGTGGCTCATGCTTACCATGTTTCCCCCGTTTTCTTATCAGAATTGCAGCTGCTTATGGTGCATACAATAAAATGCTTCAGGAGCAACTGGACATGCGATGTCTGTCTCAGGTTCTGGAACCTGCACCAACACAACAGAAAACGTTACAAGGGACTTTCAGTCTCATACAATTCACTCAGATGGAGCCTCCACTTCTTCTTTTAGCTCACCAAGTGATAGCCCGAACCCTTCTGTAAGTCAAAATAAAGGAGATTGCATCAGTTACCACACTGGTTGCTTGCAGTTTGGTTATTGTGGGAGTGGAGGTATTCTCTGAATTCTAAGCAAGTATCAATCTCGTACATATAATCTGCCATGGTGTTCGTTGTTTAGGTTTATGTGATAAGTTGATCTATGCTTATGGGATAAATTGAAGAGATTGCATAAGTAAACTGCCTCCTCCTGAAATCCTTCTCTATTATGTACTTAAAGTTTTATTGCACATCATTTTGTGAAGTCATAATCATAACTATGCTATTCAGTTGAGAGCCTTGTAAGAATCTTGTTCAAGGATATTTTTTAGATTGTTGTTACTGTTGTAATGATAGTAGGGGATAGTACTAGTTAATTTAGGGATTGGTTTTCTTATGGTTGTTTTTTATCAAACATGTCATATCATGTGAAAAAGTAATTTGCAGTATCTCTGTTGTTTCTCATATGTTGTCAATGAACCAATTTACCAAGCATATTGTTTGTATGACTTAACTTTCTTCTTGGCATACTCAAATTTCAGGGTAGCCGGTCTTCATGTTTAATATTCTTAATTTTTTGTTTGTACTGGTTCTTGTTAGTTTTCCATTTCAGAATTATGTCAGTCCAGTAATGTGATATTGCTTTATTCATAGTCTAATACTATACATTATTACAATTGTCTGCTAGGATTATAAATGTTTATCTTGACATCAAATAATTTGTTTCCAGGATTGAACTGCATTTACCCCAGTGACTTAATTCCATTCACAAGAAGACCGCTCTTTATAATAATTGAAAGTGATGCCAGTGAGGTGTTTAAGGCAAGCATGTCAACCATTTTCCTTTCTGAGTAAAAAATGAAATACTTCATGCTATCGTTGCCATTGTGTTATGTGCTTAATTTCTAATCATACTTTCTATTACCTCCTTTTACTTAGCAAACCCATGTCAAAGCTCAACTTAAACATGTGCAGGCTATTAGTGGAGCTGAGAAAGGAGAGCGAGCTGCATTGCTTCTATCCCCTAGCTGTTCATATCCAATTGGAGCTGGTGATTCCTCTCGTCACTCAACTGGTAGCCTTTTCACAGTTTTTCTAACAGCTCCACTGCAGGCTTTCTGTTTATTACTTGGTATATCAGGCTCTGATGTTGAAATGGTGTGTAAGGAACAATTCTTCTACTTTTCATGCTTCTTGTCCTTTCATTTTGTTTGGTATAATTAACAGAGGGAAAATTGTCAGGACACGTATAAACATGCTGAAAGCCTGCTCTCTTCGTCCTTAAATGACTGGGGCTTGGCGTTGGCAACATCAGATAACCTTGATCCTGTCTGGGCACAGATTCTTAGAGATCCATTCCTACGACGGTTTCTTCTGAGGTATTGCCTTGTCCTAGTCTGAGGGTTGAAATATTTTGGGAAGCACTTGCTAAAAGGTTCCATGGTTTTTATGACATTTGACCAAACATCTGCATTAAAGTTTTTCCTCTCTCTATTCTATTGATCAGTTTTCTCTGTAATGTGGTAGTAAATAACAAGTCTCATTTTTCAATGTTTTTGAAAACTTGAACTTTGTTTTTGCTAAACTTGCATGAGTCTCCTATCTGGATTTCTTCTCCCCTTTTACCTTCCATCCCCACCACCATACTATTAGATTGAAGAATGCTACTACAATGTGGCACTACTCGGTAAATACTATAAACTTTATGTGTTTGAAGTGGCATTTGCTCTTGGGATTGGAGTCCCTCAACTTTTCATCTAGTCCTGTTCAGAGGATCATGGCTATTGCTGCATTTCTCTTTAATTAGCTAAATTCTTTGCAAGTGGAATAAGCCTGAACAGCATTGGCATGCGTTTACAAGTTGGATTTCTCTTTTTGATCTCCAACAGCTTAATTACTCTTTCTGGAGTGAACGTTCCAGCTGGGAGTGGGAAGAAAACAAGCCCATTCGGCATATTGGATTACATTTCTGGTTATAAACTTAGTTTTTGTCTGTTTTGCAGGTTTATTTTTTGTCGGGTGGTATTGACATTGTTTGTTCAAACCTACAACAAGAAGGAATTCCATCCTGCATGCATGCCAGCTCTCCCAGAATCTGTTTTACCAGCCACGATTGCATCTCAAACTGTAGTTCTGCAGCTGGCTAAACTGTTCCTTTCAACCAAACGATTTATTTTCACAGAAGCAATTTCACTTCCTGATCATCAAAACAGTCATATGGAGTCTTGAATTATTTTTGTTCAAAAATTAGGTTCTTGATAAGTGTAAAAATATGTGAATTTACGTTTGTTTGATTTGAAAGTGAGTGTTTGAAGATTGAATTCTTCAGTGCATGGTTATTCCTGTGATCTGTCTGCGTTATGTCTGTAAAAATGGAATTGGAAAAGAAGCTTGCTTTGTAATGCATAAAAGGTTCACTGAGAAAGTTGGGGCAGGTATTGCATGTTGCTGGTTTTATGAAGAAAAAGGTTTACTATCAATATGTTTGTTTTTATTCTGTTCTTTTTTCTCCATTTTCCTGTTTGGATAGAGAGAGATGAATCTAAAAGAGGGAAGGGTTGAAATGAAGTTTGAGATTCTTAAGCCTCGGATGACACAATAGAAAGAGTGTTCATTGGACCGGTTCAGGTGATTTCAATGAATATCATTAGATTAAAAAAAATATAGATATTATAAATAATATGTAAAAAATAAAAGATTATTATTCTATTCATTGTTAGTGGAGTTTTTACTCTACAAGCAGAGTTAGATGATGACATGTGTTTTATTTTATTTATTTTTATTTTTTAATATTTTTAAAAAACACATTATTTTAATTATACTTGTGAAGTTATAAAAACTTAATTAATAGTAGATAGGATAATAATCCAAAAATAAATATATATTATATTTAAATAAAATGATATTTCTTCTTTTAGTTTTGTATTTAATTTGTAATAAAGTAAGTGTAATTTTTGAGGAATCTTAAAAAATTCTCTTTAACAGGATTTTCAACGATAAATTTGATTATCTCAACTTTTCTTTTAAATCTTGAAATTCTTCAAATTTTTTGTCAAACAAGTAAATGAGATTTTGGAAATTTAAATATACTTATTGAAATGAAAATTTTCTTATAGAAATTTCAGGTGCAATCAAACTGTTAGATGTTTACTCATCTCTTACCAAACTTCACTCATCTTGAAAACCAAAAGAGAATGGCACAAAGAAAATAACCTAGTGCTGGATAGACCCAATTCATTCATTCTTGCATAGAGGCGTCTATATTATACAAACCAAAAGCATAGTCTTAACTAACAACGACAAATTTAATACACTATACCAATAACGTCATTGTGATATATATATACACACACAGAGTAGCGATATATGTCAAACAAACCAACATACCAATAGCAATCATATATATAAAAGTTGTAAACTTACGCAACACACGCCTTCGCTACGTTTTTGTGCTCACTTTTTCTACTGTTTATCCTTTATCTGATTGCTTTTCTTCGTTAATCTTTTGGGTCAAATGATAATTTCAACAAAAAATTTTTCTCAGACTTGATTTGGCGCGTACGACTCTTCTCACTTTATTTACACACAGAAACTTTTATCTCTCACCGACTTAACTCCCTGTCCCGTCTTAACCCCGACTCTCGCCCTTAAACACTTTGCTCTCCTGTTTGGCTTCATTTTCTCACTTTTTGTTCCCCGTTTCTCTTCTCAACTGTTTAGGAAAAAAATTACTGATCAAATTTCTCCTTTGCGAAATTATGTGAAACCCTTTGAAGCTCTCTCTTTTTGTTTAATTAGCTGCTGAGTCTTCTCATCTTTCTCAACCTTTATTTTCAAGTAATTCTCTCTTTGATTACTCTACGATTTTAGCCTTTTTTTCCTTTTCATTTATGTGATTTTAGGGTTTTTTTTTCCATTTTAGCTTTCTCCCTTGTTTCATCAGTTCGTGTCTAAATAAGAAATTTCACCATTTGTTCTCTGTGTGCGTGCTTTTGGTGGGACTTTTGCAGGCAAACTTTCTAGGTTCTTCTCAACAAGAAAGGAAAAATAAAAGCCAGAGGTGAAGGGAAAAGAAGGAGATAGAAAGAGAAAAAGAATAGGGAGGAAATGGGAGGGGTGAAAAATTATTCTAAGAGGAGAAAAAAGGCTTAGAAACAGGGTGTATGGAGAGCTTAGGAACGAAGCTTCTTCCTTCCCTTCCCTCATGAAGCCACCCCTCAAGTCCAGTTTCTAAGCTCTTCATTCTAACACCCATTTGACCACCACTCTTTTCCATGTCAGTCGAAGTCCAGTCTTTCAGGGGAAATTCAGTCGTTTCTCTCATACCCAGTTGTTGTAAACCGTTTTTTGGTTTAATTTCTCAAATACCCATATAAAAGTTTCGGGCAAAACTCACTTGGATTCTAGAGCTTGGTTTCTCAGACCTCATATTCCTAAGGGAAGATTTCACGTTGGTCTTGATTGTTGTTTTCAGTCAAGTAATTAGGAGATTAGGGCTCTATCTTGAAGAAAGAAGTTTGACTGAAAGTAGCATTGGCAGGGTAGGAATGCTTAGAGTCGGCATTACAAGGATAGAAATTGAAGGGAAAGACTAGGTTAAAGAATCCTTTGCTATTGGAATTCTTTCACTTTCAAAGGGTAGCATATTCTTGCTTTTCATCAAGATTTGTCTTCAAAGCTTCAAGGAATGATGCTTGAATTGTTGAGAAACTGCTAAAAAGAGTCTCAACCCAAAGAGACACCAACGGGATTCCACTGTTAGTGCTTTTTTTTTCCAATTTATTATATCATTTATTATTTAACCAAACACTATTTCATAGCAAATAGTTTTTGCTTTTTAATCATTTTCTTTATTCTCTTTTAATTACTTTCTTCTGTTATTTTTTCTTAGTTCAGATTTTAGATATTTACAGAAATATCATTTAATTAATTGTTTGGGTGTTTTCTGTTTTTTGTTTTCCTCAAGTTGTAATTTTGAAGTGTAGATAAAATGGATGCTCTTGGGAATCTTAAGCAATTTGGCAAAACATCTACAGGTTTGATATTTGTTTCTTTATTCTTTAATTTCCTCAAATTATGCTTTTTTTGCGTAATTAGTACTTTTTTTGTATAATTAGCTGTGGGCTTGATAGTTTTGCTTCAAGGTCAGATTTAGTTTTTAATTAAATTTGAAATGCTTAAAGTCAAAAAGTTAGTGTGAAGTTAAATGTGTTGTAGATGATTATAAAATGAAAATTAGTTCTAGAAATATTGGGCTTTCAATGCTTAGGTTAGGGTTTTGAAGCAAAAAATGGCCTTTTTTTTTTAATAAGAAGAGAAATAGCTCTTAAACAAAAGAAAATAAGACACACATGGAGAATTTGAGGATAACATGTTTGAGTTTTTTTAGCTTCACTACAGTAAAAAAAAATGCTATAGTCTACCTATCAACCTGCAATTCTTCAATGTTTATGGCTCTTGACAAATTAGAATCTTTGTTAAATTCTTGCGATTCTGGAGGCCAATTACTACTAAATTCCCAAGATTCTGTACAATGAAAATGAAGAATAATTAAATTAGTTTAAAGTCTGTAAAAATTTTGAGCTTTACTAAAAAAATTGTAGAAATGAGTTATGTTTTTTTATGAGCAAAATATAAAATAATATATATTGATAGCAAGGACTTCAATGGGCAATATTTTCATTGAAAACAATTGAGCTCACCTAGAAGAGATTTAAGGTCCTATTGCGAAATAAGTGATTTGCCTTCCTTTTCAGAATCTAGGAATAATAGAATTTGATAAAAACTAGAACTTTTTTTTGTTTATTTTTAGATTTTTGAGATTGCATTTAAGAAGGAAATTGTTGGTTTGGCTGAAAGACAGCAATATGTCAAGAAGGTAATTTAGTATATTAATTTTTCATTTCATTATGTTATTTATATTTATTAAAAGAAGGTGTCTAACCTAAATTGTTATTGATATATTTAATAGAGAGTTAATGTCCAAAACAAATTCGATGAGGAAGAGAAGGAGAAATACTAGAGGCTTAAACGAGAGTAGGTTGCATATGTAATTTTTACATTTTTCTTTGGATCTTTTCGTTAAATGGAAACTTGAATTTGAAAATGTTTGAATTTCATATTTCATATAAATTGTTTTATGGATGCAGCACATTCGCCACATTTTTGTACTCAATTTTTCTATTGTTCATCCTTTGTTTGGTTGCTTTTCTTCATTAGTCTTTTGGGTCAAATAATAATTTCAACAAAAAAATTTTTCCCAGACTTGATTTGGCGTGTACGACTCTTCTCACTTTATTTACACACTGAAACCTTTATCTCTCACTGACTTAACTCCCTGTCCCGTCTTAACCCCGACTCTCACCCTTAAACACTTTGCTCTCCTGTTTGGCTTCATTTTCTCACTTTTTGTTCCCCGTTTCTCTTCTCAACTGTTTGGGAAAAAAATTACTGATCAAATTTCTCCTTTGTGAAATTTTATGAAACCCTTTGAAGCTCTCCCTTTTTGTTTAATTAGCTGCCGAGTCTTCTCATCTTTCTCAACCTTTATTTCTAGGTAATTCTCTCTTTGATTACCTTGCAATTTTAGCATTTTTTTTCTTTTCATTTCTGTGATTTTAGGTTTTTTTTTTTCATTTCTTTGATTACCCGATTGTACTCTAAGTTCCTTACTCCAAAAAACTCCTCTTTCTTCCGATGGTGATGAGTCTCAAAATCCCTAATTATTTTTCCAACATTAGAAATGGAGGAAGGGAAGGAAAGATAGAAGGAGTAAGATTGATAAAGAGAATTTCAAATCTCACCATACACTTTTCTTTCTCCCTCACAAATTTCCGACAAAAGGACTAAAAGAACAGAAATAAGAGGCAGTAAGAGGTTATTTGCTCTATCCCTTTTTTTTTTGGCTTTGGCAGTAACTATCTTCAGAAAAGTTTTTAAATATTTGTTGATTTTTTTTTTGTAGCTATATTTTTTCTATGGGTTCTAAGATTGGTATGATTTTTTTTTTTTACAAACATCCCATACTTTGAAAATTTTGAAAATTCTTAGATAGATTTTCCTTAAAAATAAAACATCTAAAAAGAGACAAATTGTTAGAAATTGTGTTTAACATCAAAAAAAAAATCATATTGGTTTTCTTTGATTAAGGTTTTTTTTTTTGCTTGATTTTTTTCTTAAATTGTCACTTTGTTACATAAGTATATAATGTAATAAAAATTACTCATTTCTCTTTACATTTACTATCATTTGTATATTGTACATGGATATGAAATTCAAATTAATTAGATTTCTTTCTGTTTTTCATCTCTACTATATAATACATTTATAGAGAACTATATTTTTAATATCAATTCAGTTTTTCGCTTTATTTAGCTTGGGTGTGCTGGTTGGTGAAGTATTTTTTGGTTATTTGGTGATTGAAGGTATGAATTAGTATTGTACTTCTTTTTTTTTTTTGTGTTCTAACGCTTTGTTTGATTTTTGGGGCATTTTTTTGAAGAACTTTTAAATTGCAACATCACTTTGCTTTGCTTTGACAAATTAAGTTTTGAGAGTTACAATTAGTTTGTTAGATCATTTGGATTGATTCATTTGACAATATATTACTCTGTTTTTTTTTAAACATTTTCACAAGAAATGTTTTTCCCTGGCTTATGTTGGCTTTGGCGTTGTGGGTTTTATCTGGTGGATTGTTTACTCAAAAACTGGTTGTAAACTATGAAATGTTGAATTGGTAAAATTTTTTTTTATTTTGCTAATACAAAAAATTTGTGCTAAGGTCCTTTGCATGGGAATTAAATTTGATTTTTTTGGTGCAGCAAAAATAAATTTACCAAGACCAGGTGATTTTAGAGTTTATTAAATGTTTGGTACATATTCATAGCCCCAAAAAGTTTTCATACTTGCTCTTTTCGTCCATCTGTGCCAATTGGTTGGAATTTTTCTATTTCTATCTTTATAATTGAAGGTCATTTCAATTATTTATATGGTTTTATTTTTCTTTAACTATTGTCGTTAATGAAAGCTGGTCTATTTGTAGCTAACATCTGACATTGCTTGCAGAGATTTGAAACTTCGAGTCAAAGGGCTGTAGCAATAGTGGTGGATGTCCACAAACCATGATGCTTGCCCAAGAACCACATCAGACAGCATTGCATCTTAATAAGCCATCTATCCAATGAATCATGAGGTTTATCACACAAAAGAATACTGAGAAGTTTATCACACAATGAATCATGAGGTTACTTTTTTGAAAACTTATTTTTTGCATGACTATTTACTTTATATTTTGTACATTTCTTTTGCATTATATCATGCTTAATGGTTTATTTTAAACTAATAGTCACGTCAATAGGATAAATTCTATCCCTAAATTCTAATCTCCTCAATGCTTTATATACTTTCGACAAATGAAAAAATTTGGTATGTTCACAGAATTTTGTAGTTTGTATTCCTATTTCTTGGTTTTCAGATCTGAAACAAAGCAGTAGAAGTGCCGTGAGATTGCTTACTATAGTAGTTCAAAATATGCTTGCAAGGGTTTTAGCTTGCAAGAAAAGATAAAAACTAGGATTGAACATACAAGGTTTTCAATATTAATCAAGAAATAGTGATCAACTTTTTGAAACTTTTTTTTTTGAAAATGTAAGATGATCTGTAGAAGATATTATCTCTTTAGTATAAGTTCATATAGATAAATGAATAGTTTCCATCATGTGGTATGTACCTTTCCTTTTATTTCTGATACTTATTAGTGAATGAATTATATAGAAGATCATGGAGACAAGTTTTGATTACATTGTTAAATTATACAGTCTTATGGTAAAAATGGTTCTACTTCTATGCTTATTTCTGTTTCAGATGAATGTGATATCAAAGCTTAGAAATCCATATATTGTGGAGTACAAGGATGGATGGGTGGAAGAGGTATTCTATTCACATTTTTGTCGGCTTTTTGAATGGTTTGATTCCTTATTCAAACAATCAAAACTTTTTTATTCTCTAAACGCAAAATGCAAATATAATTGGAATAACTTTCTGTTTTGAATTCATTCTTCTGAAACTTTCCTAGAAATATTTCTCAAACTAGGTTTCTTTCTCATTGTGTTTTGCTTTAGGTTGAGGGAGAATCTAGGCAAAAAGAGGAGTATTTCTGTTATGGGTTTCAAATTGATTACTGATTTTCAAAATGTTGAGGAATTGAAATTGAAGAGAACTGAAATAAAGTATGTTGTCCATCTTTTGTTTTTGCCAACTTTACCTTAGTTTTGGCTTAGCCTTTGTTGTTTCTTCTGATTGCATTTATCCATAATTTGTTTGAATGCATGACTTAAAAAGATTAATTGTATTTCATTTGTGATTTTTGCAGCTTAAGATTGTTTTCCTTCCTCAGAAATCCGTTACCTGGGAAACGTGTGCCATTGATAGCTACACTCCCATTGAAAGTGAGTTTAATTCCTTCTAACTTCAATGCAGTCTTTTTGAAGTTCATTCTCATATCTTTGAGATCTATTATTGCTAATAATTTGTAAAACCGAGAAGGAGATGGGTTTGTGAGCCGTTTAATTCAGTCGTTTAATTCATTTAAGTTTAATTTGAAATTGAGATGGAAATTCCTTAAGTAGCTTTTAGTTGCGTTTTCTTTCATGCTTTAGTTTTCTAATTAATGTATGGTTGTCATTTTCTTGCTATTATTATTGTTGTTGAAACATGCTTTAAAAATGTTTATTTTTTATTTTGAAAGTCATGGTCGTTGGTTGCTCATTGTTCTCCAAAAACTTTGTTGTCAAGGCCTTTTGGCAGTTCAATTCCATCTTCTTTTGCTATATTTGTGTTTGGTTTGTTTTGTGGCTTGCATTTTTTATTTTTTGCTAATTATGCCTTTTTAATGCTTTTATTCTCAAATGTAATAGAGTTATCAAGAACTACTATGAGATAAGCTTTTATTTTTCTTCTAATTATGCCTTTTTAATGCTTTTATTCTCGAATGTGATATCATACAGTGTTAGCGTTGCATAATTACAGCATTAAATGTCAAGTTTCTATAAAAATACTCATCCCTTTATGAGATAAGTCTTCCTTATAGCACTTAACAACCTCTGTATATGTATTTTACAGAAGGTAAACTATCATATATATAATAAGAATTATGCTCTTTCTTAAGTTGTTGTTGAGTGTTTTATATACTTAAAATGATAATAAATATGATCATTGGTTTTCACCTATATTATAATATGTCATGGCATGAAATATTTCTATATGCCAATCGTTTTGGTGTAGGTTCATAACTTTCATAGCTCCTTTGTAGCTTTGAATAAGCAATTTTTTTGTTTGAGTCTTTGTCAGCTTTTATATCGAAACTTTATTTCTACGTTCATCTTTGTTCATGTGCAAACTTTGCATTTTCTTTTATTTTACATATTTTGTTTTGAACTTGAAGATTTTATTTTATTACTCTGACTGCATTATTATTTTCTCGAGATTTTCTTCGTTTTTATATTTAATAATTGTTTTTACTTCTGTTGCTTTTTTATTTGATAGTTTTTATTGTATTTCTTTCTTCTATTGGGAACTTGTGTTTGGTTTCTTCACTTCAATGGATTTGGTTCAATGAATGATTGTTTGGAGAGTGCAAATGAGGAAATGAAGGATAGGAATGGAATTAATAACAACATAAAAATGAAGAAAGAAAACAAAAGAAAGGAAGAGTATGTGGATAAGAAGATATCAATACGGAGATCCCACATCAAAAACAAAATTTCAAGGGAAAAAAGGTAGCTCTATAAGTAAAACCTTCTTGGCATATCAATTTCTTTTGGTAAGATTTTGCTCTATGTTTTGGATTTTAATGTTATATTTCATTTGATACAGTTAATTTCTTAATATATTTCTTTTTTTAAGTTATGGGTTTTATTGTAAGTTTTTTTTTTCCCTTGATTTTGTAGAGCAAAAAACTAAATTCCTGTGTGGCATTAAGAAAAATGTAAGCTTGCCTATTTTAGAAGGGATTGTTTTGAATTTTAAGATTTCGTTTTTGGCTTTCAATTTTTGGTTTAAAAAAATGCCTTATTCAACTACGATTCTTCTTAACATATTTTGGATGCAAAATTGTCATTTGACCTTTTTTTTTCCACTTCCACAAAACTTTATTTAATCATTCTATTTTTAAAGTAAACTCCAATCTAGCAAAGATAGTAAATTTTGGATTGATCTACAATGTTTATATTCTTGACTGAATTTGATAGGATAGTAAATAGTTTAATGCATATCTCACATTTCTGCAAGCAACTGAATTTTTAAATGATTATGATAGCCCATGAGATGAGAGTAATTAATGACAAATGACAAAAGATATGTTGCTTTGAGAACAGTTGGAGAGCTTAAACTAGCATTTAATGAGTTAAATCCTTGGATTATTTTCTTTTTTATTAGAATTCTTATTCAGTATACATGTAGCTTGGTTTGTTTCAAATTGTCTGACAATTCTATATTGTTAATTATCACTAAAGCCAGACCTTATCCTGTCTATCTTTCAAAAGACGACTTAAATCCTAATTTTCTTAGAGATATCGTTGCAAGGTATGTCCATCACTATGTTGTTTTGAATTATTACATTGGTAGCTTTTAAGAAAGATTTAATAGTTTGCTACTTATGCTGTATGATTTTACTTTCAAATACTAATTCTCTTATGCTTTATATGTTTGAATGTGATAGACATATGTATTTATAATTAACTAATTAACAATTTGAATACTTATCTTATTGGAGAGTTTACTTTTCGGTTGTTGATAGGTACACAGTGCGTGTTTCGGCATTGGTGGATGTTTGGATTACTTCCTATTGTTATAGCATTCATTAACTAATATTATTTGTCTAATATTTTATCATTATTGAACTATATATTTTATCCTTAATTTTTCTCTTACTACTTAAGATAAGATTTAAAGCATCTTTTTAAACTTTTCAAGTATGCAATTGTTTACAAAGTGTACTTACGTTTGAAACTAAAGTCTAAAGGCAAATATATCACTATAGATTTGAAGGATTTGGACAAATATAGCTAAAGATAGAAAATTCTATTGCTTGCATGGGAAAAAAAATCTATTTCATACAGTGCATACCGGCTAAGTGAATTTGCTATTGGTTTTTTCCTTGCAAATACCTATTTTCATTGCTTCTTTATGAGTAGATTTCTTTGTTTTTGGTGTTCTTGCAGATTGTAAAGCTCAAATGTTTTAACAACAGCTAGCATTTTTGGAAAGCTTAAAATGTTTCAGAATGTATATTTTCCTTGCACAAATATCAAAACTTTTTATCCTCATATCAGTTATTGTTCTTAGAAATTTAATTTGCAGTTTGGTTGAAAATATATTATTTTGCTTTCTTATATTAATCTTATTTATATTTCTTGCATTTGAAAACTACTTATTATTTCTTCTTTTTTGTTTGAAAAAGAGAACATTATATTTCAACTATTTCAAGAATTTCAAGATTTTATGCTGCACTTTCTATAGTATTAATGTGATATGCCTTGCATTCTTCAATTACAATTTTATTTGTTTGATGGTATATGCACTTGCTCTTTCTTCTTCTTTTTTTTTATGCTCATAAGAATATTAATTTAAGTTTAGATTTACTGACTTAAAAGAATTAATATTAAAATCTCATAATGCTTATCTTGGACATGTCTTATCCTCTTCTTGAATAGATCACTTTTTGCACGTTGGAGACCTTAAATGACTGTTTGGATTGATAATGGTCAGTATACACATGTTCATAAAAAAGGCTGAAGTGTTAGATCTATTATATTGGCTCTTTTTCTTTTTTTCCTTTTTTTTTGGTTTCATGAGAATGATTATTGGCTCTGTTTCTGCTATATGCAAGGTAATGCATTGAGTTGGACTTAAAATAAATTTTTTTGACGAGATATAATTATTTTGATTTTCATTGTTGAACTTAGGATTGAATTGGATTTATTTATGAACTTAAGGTTGTATTAATTCTTGGAAGTGCTATGGTATTTGCTAATAAATTGTCCTTCGTTAGTTGAATGTATTTTGGAGATTATGCATTTTTAATAATTGAATTTAAGTCATTTGCCTGTTTATTAAATAATGTAATCACAATCATTTTTGTATGTTTATACATTTAAACATATAAAATGATAATGAAAAAGTGTTATCCCGCAGCATCGTGCGGGTGACATTCTAGTATAAATAAAAAGGATAAGGGATGTGATGAAAAGCAGGCAGTGGGATAGCCATTGCTCCATGAACTGGAATTTTATTCGACCCAAACTCATCATAATCGTGCTTCAACTTTTCCAAATAACCTGGAAAGAAAAAAAAATGGTCAAATTGAAGGTCGGCAAAACAATAGAGAAAATCAAACTGGCTACATCCGGCATGCATTTTAGGCGGTCTGGTAGAACGAATGGATTATGTGTGTTAATCTTATGGTCAGGCAAGGGCTGTGGATATGTATATGGTTGTGAATCTGGTACTTACCATTGGAGGGATTCGTCTTGGTTTGCAGAAATATCAGGAGTATATATACCATTTCAATTTGTGTTCATCACATTCTTCTCTTCTTAATACCATGACCGGCTGTTCCCCCCTTGCTGCATCTCGACAGATTTCCTCTGTAATCTCAATCGAAACATTCCACAAAAGAACTTCTTTCAGGTCAGGTAGACTTTCCAAACCAAGTGACAATTCTACAAACTTTTTGCAACCTGCGATCTCTAGATGTTGAAGACCAGGCATCACTCCTTTGTTAATCTCAATTTTTTTCAATTCAGCGAAATTATATATTCGCAACTTCTTAAGCTTTTGGAACCCTTCACGAAAGCATAAAAGCTCTCCCTCGTACGTATTTAGAAGTGTTAATCGTCCCAGCTCAGGCAATGCTTGGATGTGAGCAAGACAATCTTCCCTCAATCTAGACCACGCTAATACCAAACATGTGAGATTTTGGAGGGAGTTAAACCAGTGGGGCACCTTCTCCAATTTCCCAAACAGATGAAGTTTCTTAAGGTCAGGAGGAGCTGAAATAAGTGCATCCATCTTTAATCGCTCCTCCTCATTACTTGACATCACCATTAGTTGGCGAAGGAGCCTTAGATTTCCAATGGAACGGTACAAGTCTTTCTCATTAGCTTCCTTCACATTGGCAATGCTAAGCTTTTTTAGTTGCGTCATTCTGCGGAGTTCTTTCACAAAGATGTCCCCCCCTTTCGCAATGTTCAAAATTTGTAAGCTCTTCATAGAACAAATGCTGGTTGGTACATGCATGGTGGCGAAATACTCAAACTCAGTCAATCTACCACAGTGATGGTAACAGGTTAAATACCTCAGATTTTTCAACTTGATAATCCCTGACGGAATCTCTTCAATTCGGGTTTCCTTAAGGACCAAAAACTGTAAGTTACAAAGTTTTCCGATCGATTTGGGAAGCTTCTTCACTTGAGTTCTTGCTAAGTTAAGATATCTCAAATTGTAAAAAGTTACCACTTCATCTGGGACTTCATTGATTGGGGCACCTTCTAAATCCAACACTGTCAACAATTTTAAACCCGATGGCAACTTATCGAAGGAAGATCTAGACATTTCACTAACAGCAAAAACAAACACTGAACGAAGTAGTGCTACACCCTTTCCTCCAGCTTTCATCTCTTTGTCCTTTGTCACAATTGACAGGCGCCGAATTCCATTGTCTTCTTGTGTTTCTTCTTTCCCATCAGATATAGTAACAAACTTCTCTGTTTCTGATATTGAAATTGCAAGCTCTCGGAGAATGTCATGCATCTTAAATTCTGCGGGCCTTCCAAATTCATTCCTCTTTACAACTTGAAGCAAGCCTCGACGAATCAATTCCAGTAAGTATTCCTCAGCTGCCACTTCTGGTGTAACTCTTTGACCTGGTACGACGAAGCCTTCTGCCAGCCAAAGTTTAATGAGCCTATTTCGCTTAATCCTATAATCTTCCGGAAATATACAGCAATATAGAAAGCAATGCTTAAGTCTGGTAGGCAATTGATGGTAACCAAGCAATAAGATACACTTCATTTTTCCAAGCTCAGGGTTGTTGCTTAAACCCCAATTTAAGTTGTCACGAACTATGCTCCATTCATCTATGGATTTCTTGCAAGACAATAAACCACCCAAAGCCACAATAGCTAATGGCAGGCCTTCACATTTTTCAGCTAGGTTCCTTGCTAAAGAATCAAAATCTGGTGGACATCGACCATGGTACTTTGGGAAAGCTTTCCTGCAAAATAACTTCAAAGCCTCATTCTCTCGCAAGGGCTTAAGTTCAAGGACGTGGCTTATAATCCCAAATTGGAAAGAAGCTACGTCACGATTTCGTGTAGTAAGCATGACACGACTTCCATTCCTTTCGTCAGGAAGCACCCTGCTTATCTCCTGCCAGAGATTGATGCTCCACACATCATCTAGCACAATCAGATATCTCCTTTTCTGCAAGTCGTCCTGGAGCATTTTGCCCAAATTAATGAAGCTCTTCTTCTCCAAGTTCTCAAAATCTTTTTCATCTTTCTTCTTGTTGATCTCTTTTATCATGGATCTAAGTAACTCTTCCACTGCATACTGTTCCGAGACAGTGACCCAGGCACAACACTCAAAATGTTGCTTGACTATTTCTTTGTTGAAAGTGTTGGCAACTAGAGTAGTTTTTCCTGAACCACCCATCCCCACCACTGAGATGACAATTCTTTGAAGTTCTCTATCTGTCAACCAACCCAGTAGCTCCTTTTGTGTCTTCTCGATGCCCACAAGTTCATCATCTTTAACAAAAAGAGAATATTCACTATCAATTTTCCGCTGATCAGGATCATAATTGCCAGGCATTCCTTCCGTTTTCCCGGCACCTTTTCCTTCTGATCGATTATCTCCGTATCTTCTTTTTCTATCGTCTATGTTTGCAAGTTTTTTTTTGATATTTTGCAGCTTGTTAGCTGTTTTACACCTCCAAACACAGATTTTGGGGACAGTGAATGCCCTTGAGGAAAAAACTTGAGCATTTATTACCCCTCCATTGTTGTTGCTTGCTCATGTGGTACATGAATTCGTGAATGACGTCTTCAATTTCACAGGCCATGTCTCGCACTCTTGCTACCCAATCGTTCTCTGCTTGGCTGGGGACGACTCTTGTTTTGTTACCATCCT
This sequence comes from Heritiera fomes, assembly GCA_032173925.1. Lineage (NCBI taxonomy): Eukaryota > Viridiplantae > Streptophyta > Magnoliopsida > Malvales > Malvaceae > Heritiera > Heritiera fomes. Next base: position 15,394,128 of record JAPDPM010000001.1, on the reverse strand, counting down.
CAAGAACAGATCTCATGCTCTGCAGCTCACGCTCGATTTCAGTGATTTCATCACGAACCCCACTCAACAGTGATACTTCGTTTTCTAAGATGCGGAAAACCTTGCCCAATAAGAGATCCACAGTGCTTAAATCCATTGTCACTTTGGGCACTACTCCCTACTCTCAACCCTTCAATCCTTCACCATGATTCGAAACTGTCAAGAAAATTTAACTATTAAACCCCAGAACTATCACTGCTATGGTCACCATTATTTTAAAGAACTCAGAAAAACGAATCAAAGACAATAAACTTCATTCAACATAAAATTAAAAAAACTAACAAAAGGAAAAAGTTAGTGAACTTTCAAGGAAACATTGTTTTTTTAAAAAATTATAATACAATTAATTTTTATACAGCGAAAATTTTTAATTTCAAAATTAAAAATTTGTTATGTATTTTATTTTTTTAATTATCTTTTTATGTTTTTAATATACACTAAAAGTATGTGTCTCTTTTGTGGCGTTTAAAATGTTTACTCACATAATATGATATAATTACTTTTATACTATCAGTTTATTTATGATACAATAATAATAATTAAAATTAAAATTTATATTTAACAGTGTATAATATTTATACATTCATTGTGTCAAATATAAACTTTAAATTTATTCACTTTTTCTTTTCTTTCTACATTCAATGTCTATCTCTATGGCTTCTAGCAAAAACAATTATTAAAGAGTAATAGCTCTTTTCCGCCTATCCAAAATTCTAGATGGCACTTTTGAAGATTCAAAAACTTTAAAAGATAATTTGTCTATAATATACAATCAAAAGCTCGTTACAGTTAGAAAAATGTCTTTTACAGCAATAAGTGTGTAAAACTTTTTGAATAAATTTAACCAATGATCATTAGACTTCCACGAAATTCCCATTTTGATCACTAAATTTCTGCTTGACCCAGGTACATCACTGAAATTTGCTAACTCTTTCAAATTTGATCACCTTAACATATTTCAATAAAGCAAGTGAAAAAAAATGTGGTTGTCATATAAGCTATTACACAAGCTGAGACATCAATCAAACTGAAAAACCCTAGACTTTAAGTTTATTTTTATTTGAAAATTAAAGTCATACACATTTCTATAAGGAAGAAAAACTGGGAAAGAAAAGGGGATAAAGAAAAGGATTATTATTCGTGTAGCGTAGTTTTTAAATCCCTCAAGTTAAGATAGTAACACATACTCTTTAAAAAATATTAAATAAATAAATGAATAAATAAAGTAGGATATGTGAGCATCTTAATCTTGCTTTTGATGTCTAATAATTTCACTGATAGTATAGGTGATAACCACAATTTTTCTCACTATATGAGAGTTACTTAAAGTTGGATAAGTATTTTATTTTGGAATAGTAATTAATTAAATAAATGTGTAGGAAGGGGAGTAAGTAATTAGGAAGGTACAAAGGACTCCCAACACATCCAAATTATTCTAGAATTGAAGATTTCTTCCATTTCAAGAGCAAGTAATGTAGGGTAAGATACACTAACCTAACAATTTGAAATTTCAGTATACTTAGAGATTTTCGTAATAACTCGAGTAATGGGATCTATTCCTTAAGTTCAAAGCTCTATAGGGATGATAAACCCTAAACTTATAAGTGAAAAATTATGAGTCAAATCTCAGGTGCCAAAATTCAAATCCTAAATGAATTTAAACTTGAAATGCATGAAATGAATGGTTAAACCCTAAAATTCTAAGGGTTTAGCCGACCTCTTTGTGTATTATTGATGCATGAATTGTGTTCCTTCATTCATGCATGAAATATAATATAACCATGCAAAATTAATTGATATTATCCATGTAAAAATAGTTACATTACAACCATATCAATTTAAATTTATAGTAACCAAGTAAATTTCCTAATAAATCTCCTATACAAATATAGTAGTATATATATTTAAATGAAGTAATTTTTAACCGATGAGAACATGCCTAAGTGGGAATATATGGAGGCTTCATGAAGAAGCCTAAATGCATGAAAATTTATGCACAAGAAGAGAGAAACGGTTTTCTTCATGAATTAAGACAATATCTCACCAAACTTCTTCGAGATTGGTTAGAAATTTTGACTAGATGAAGAAGGATGACATTAGCCTATTAACTAAGTCTAGTATGGCTGAAATTAGCATGCAAAAGTCAAGCATGGAACAAGTTGTAGGACTGGATAACACAAGGAAAAAGAGAAACCAATGCAGCCCACATTTTTGACTAAGAAGAGGGAAGAGATGTCAACACCAAATCCATATATAATTGGCAAGAAAATTTAATTAGAATTAAATGGAAAACAAGTGATAATAGTAAGCTAACTAGCTAAAACAAACAACAATTCATATCTTTTTAAGTAGAGAAAACCGGTTGAAACAATAGTCAAGAAAAGTTGGGACCTCACGTGGACAGCCAAGACCTTGGGGTCCTATCTTCACAATTAAGCCATGAAAATGGTACGGAAAAATTAATTAAAAATATAGGGATACATGTAGATATAATCAGCCTACCAACTCACATTTTATTGGTAAAAGAAGTGAGCTGAAAATTTTATTAAGGGAGGGAAAAGCTCACGGCAGAACAGAATTTCAGCAAGGGAAACCGTGTGAAAGAGAGGAAGAAAAGAGAGGGAAGAAAAAGGAATCAGGAGAGGAAAATTTCCAGATTTAAACCTCATATAATAACCTTTATATACACCAAATTTCAGCCCCCAATAACTTGAATAGCTACTGCAAACAGAAGCAAACAGCAGCAACAACCGCAGAGCAAAAACAGGGGAAATAGAGCAAGGTTCGGTTTTATAAGGGTATGAAGGATCAATTCATTTCTTTTAATTCTAAGAAAATTATATATGTTAGAAGGATGATATATGAGTGTAATTTTGGTTTGAAAGTGCAGAAAAAATGGCTGGAACGTGAGGAGAAAAATTGTGCAAGAAAAGGGTTCAAAAGGGTAAACAAATTCTCTTTGGTTTGATTTTAATCTATGGGATTGTTTTAAAGTATTTAAGTGTAAAATTAATACAAATATGATAAAATAAGGATGTTAAGAGGTTGATTAGCTACTGCCCTTATGAGGAACCCTAGTGGATGGATTTAATTTAATTAGATCTACGAGGTTTTATAGTCATACAAAGTGTAAGCAAGTTGTGCATGAATTTAAATGTAGAAAAGCACAAGATTTGAGGTGGTGAGCAATTGGCCAAAAGTGTATATTGAGCTTGGCATTTGAACATTGAGGTAAGGGATTTAAGCAAATGCTGTTTAGTGCCATATTGATAGATATACATGCTAGAATGATGAGCTAGATACCTTAAGATGAGTGTTGGCATTTAGGAACATACACTTAGTAGTGAGGAAATTATGAGCCAAAAAGAAAAATTAGCAATATGATGGATATTAAGAATTCATGATGAAATATATATATATATATATATATATATATATATATATAGTAGGTTGACTGAGTATTAAATAAATTTAATTGTGAATTTTTAGGGAAATAGGCCATGAGAAGAAATTTATAATAGTTAATGTTGCCATGTAGTTAAATTATATTCATGGCATGAAAAGAGTGAATTAAGATATATTAAATGAAAGAAAATGATATGTATATATATAATTTCATTTATAATATTTCTAATAAGAAAATAAGCTGTGAGATCACATTAGGCACAAGATGGGATATTGTCCTAAGTGTGCATAATAGTAAAAATAAGTCATGCTAAGCATGCATTTTAATCCCTCTACATAGCATACATAAATATATTTTTTTATAATTGAGATCCTTAATTTCAAGAATATGCATTAGGTAAAAATGATGCATTATTCTTTTATTATGATATGAAATGAAATATATTTTGACAGCCATGTTGTGAATAAATTATCACGCTTGATGAGGATAATATCTTTGCAAGCATGTTGTTTTTTAATTATGATCATGCATTTCAGAGTTTTCAATGTTTGATCAAATGAAAAATATTTCTAAGGCTGTCATATATGATAAATTGTTTTGAGACATAAGGTTCCCAACGTGGCATTTTGGTGTTAGGAGGTGGGTGATTTCAAGGATGCTATTGTGATGGAGAAATTGTTTATCATGATATGTTACACCAATGGCCAGTGATCAGTGGTACTAGAAAGATCTATGATCATAGATAGTACCCTAAAAGGGATAATTGACCATATGATTAGCTACCATGGGATGTCTTACTTAAGACATATTGTTAATTGTCATCTAAATTAGGGATAATTACTTTGTCTCGTTATATCATATTGATATAAATATGTTTTCATATTGGATCTCAGCATGATATCATTTTGAGACCATTGATCTGGTGATTTACTAAATGATTGCATAAAGATTTTATGCTTTATTTAAAATATAGTATAATGAAAGTTAAATGTTCCTTAACACTGCATTAAAAAATTGATTTTAATGCATTTGATTTATGCACATTTATACATGTATATTAATTCAATATGATCCTAGCTCTCCTTTGTATATATTCTTTATTGGGCAATTAGCTCATTCCCCCAAATTCTTCCACACAAATTACTTTCGTTGGGGCTCGGACTAGGTACATTGACTCGACCATTCCACAAGTTTCCAGAGCCAATTTTTATTTTGTGTGAGGTATATCCTCTTATGTGTATATCTATTTATATTCCAGACATGTTTTATGTACACATAGTATGGATGTTGGGAGGTAAAATAATTAGGAACGATAGAGTAAAATATGATGATATTACTTGGTGATGTAAAATATTAAATATTATTAGAGTTGTGCCATGATGTTTAGTGGATTGATACTGTTGGCTCTTATAGGCTATACCGAGAGGGGGGGTGAATCGGTTTTTCACTAACCTTAGGTTCGTTTTTCGGTTCTTCTAAATTCTCTAGCCTATATTGATATTTTCTAAGTTCTCTTAGCTAGGCAATTATACAATATAAATTCAATGCAATAAACACAAATATAATTGCAAGAAAGTAAAGAGAGAAAGGATAGAGAAATGTACACAAGTGATTTATAGAGGTTCGGCAACCTTGCCTACGTCCTCTACCTTGAGACGCTCCCAAGGATTTTCCCAAATTCACTATCCTTGAATTTGTTACACTCCCTCTTTTCAAGGCTCAAGAGAAACCTCTCTCTTTTCTAGGCTCAAGAGTAACCTCCCTCTTTTTCTAAGGCTAAAGAGAAACCTCCCTCTTTTCTAGGCTTAAGAGAAACCTCCCCTTTACAAGGATTGATGAGATACAAATAATGTAATCAAAGATAAGCCTCTAGGTAGGCAAGTGATTACAGAAATTAAGCTCAATGAGAAGCCTATACAATATTTGTGCTAAGCACTACAAAGAATATGAGAATGATAGATGATGTAGACCTTGGAGCTCTTGATTGTTGTTTGAGGCTTGAGGAAGATGAATAAGATGATGAAAGATGTTGCTTGGTTGTTCCTCTTCCTTCCTTTAGCTTCTAAGCCTCTATTTATAGCCCTTTGGATGGTTTGTGGACGTTGGTTGGAGCCAAAACCGAAACTAGCCGTTGTATCTCACAGAAAATAGCCGTTGGAGACTTTCTGACATAAAGGGATCGATCCCTTTCCTTAGGGGATCGATCCCATGCTTCATTTTGGCCTTCCGGGGCACACTGCCAAAAAGGGATCGATCCCTTTCCTTAGGGGATCGATCCCATTCCTCCAGAATGGGTTTTTCCTGCACTTTTGGGTTAGAAATGATGTGGTCTTTGATCCTAATTCAACCCAAAACATATTGGCACTTTTGTGGGAGTTTTTCATGACTTTCTTTGATAAAAACATTGTCCAAAAATTCATTAAGTGATTTTCTAAAATATTCAAAACATTTATAAAGAATTAAGACCAATAAGGATGTATCATTAAATCATGGTCTTAATGTTTGGGTATGATCACTTAAAATGTATTGAGAAAATCATGTGTGATAAGGCAAATTTACAATATGAATTAAAACATTAAAGCTCACTTAAGTTTTTGTCATTTCAAAATATGTATGTCAATTTAAAGCTAACAATCTCCCCCTTTTTGATATGACAAAACTTAATGTAAATTTGCTTTGAAAATTCTTTGATAAAATACTCCCCCTCAAATAAAGCAGGATTTTATAAAGCTCCCCCTTAATATAAGCATGGGTTTTGAAAATGAATTTTTAAACTATTTCTCCCCCTTAATATCTCTCTCTATATCTATCTCTCCCTTTTTCTATCTCTCCCCCTTTTTGTCATAGCAAAAAGAAGGAAAAATAATAAAAAATATGCTCCCCCTAAAATCATGGCTATGTGAGAATAAATAAAAATGCTCCATCCAACAAGAAACATGTTAGTACATGGGACTTATAGCACAAATAAATAAGTCAATATTCTCAAAGAGTATGAAATATTCATGCAATGAATATGACTTATGATCCAATACCAATTGTTTATAAATAATTTGGATACCAATTGTTGATAAGTAATTTTGCAAGAAGGTTCCAATTGGTAAGAAGTTAAGCAAGCACCTAAGTATATCAATTGTTCTCTAAGGTCCAAGTAAGGTGCATGGTAATACATCATGATTATGAGCTAAAATTAGATAACATATCATATGCATGTGCTCATAAATCATGTTCAAGCAAGAGTGTGCATAGATTCAAAACATATAGCAATTAACTACCAATTCTAGCACACAAGAGTTTCATGCAAAAGTATCCTAAGAGAATTCTTCTCTATTTGTCATTTCAATCTAAGGAGCATGAGAAGAGTTGTCAATTTAAAGCTCAAACCAATTGGCAATTTAGTTTTGGCTTACCAATTATTGAAAATATGGTTTCCAATGATACTAATTGTTATTTCAATCTAAATACCAATTGTTACTAATGATTGACTTAGTCATTTTGCATGAATCCAATATGTAGTGTGTTCATGTCAAGAAAATAATTATTCTAAATATGCAAGAACACAATCACATATTATCAAATATGCATATGGATTAATTAAACATAAGCATACTATCATAAAGTATTAATCCATATTCATATTCACAAAGTTATACCATATGGAAGATTCATAAAATCAAAGTATTCAAGCAAACACATTTTCTTCCATGTTTTCAAGCACAAAAATCCTATGCTCATTTTCCAATTCAAGTCCTTAACCAATTATGAGCAAGGAAAGATTCAAATAATAAATGCATGGATATCAAGTTTGTTCAAGTTTGCATTTATCTTTGAATGTTGGTGTTGTCATTAAGACCCTAGTTCTTTAAGTACAAGGATGATAAAGTTTCATGCATTTGAACATTGAGGATCCATTTACCATCACAAATTATAGGCCAATGACCATTACCAATTGTTGAATTTATATTTGAAATCAATCCACTAGATGTAAAATTATCATGAAACCTAGTGTGGAATTGATAAGTCAAGCCAAGAGACATAATCCTATAAGCATGCTTGACTAAGATGAACAAAAGATATGAAAAACACTCATTATGCCCAAGTTCATCAAATTCTCAAATATATCCATAAATCATTGAAATAGATCTCAAAATTATGTTTAAGTATTCATTTAAAGTATATTTCAAGATTATTTCAAGATTTATGCAATTCATGACCATTTTCAATGAGAAAACTGATTTTGCACTTGTGAGTTCAAGAAAAATGATATAGATTGTTGAAAGTGATACCATTTGTTGGAAATGATATTAATTGATGAAGTTGAGGCATGATATCAATGAAAAATAAAGATCATCAAAAAGAAGTTAAAACAATGAATTTTAACTTGAGAAGAAAGAAGATATCAAGAAAGTGAAAAGTCCTTCTCAAATTTGGTTAAAAAAGTGCAGAATAGCCATTTTGGCCTGGGGGGATCGATCCCTTTGTGAGGGGGATCGATCCCTTAGTTCCAGAATACACCAATTCCGTGTTCTGCTCAAGGGGATCGATCCTGTTTGAAAAGGGATCGATCCCTCATACTGTTTCTGCAGATTTTTGACAGAAAATCCAACCTTTGAGGTACCAAAACTTCGTTTTTGAGTTATTTAAGTCCAAGTAAAGGTTCAAACATTAGTAAAACATGATTTTGGACTTGTATGAATGAAGAACATGATTGAAAAACTTTTTTACAAAAGATTTTGCAATTTTGGAAGGATTTTCACCAATAAAGGCATTTTTGGCCTCAAAGGAGGTCATTTTGATAGTTATGCATACTTTGGCCAAACCAAATCATTAGAAATCACAAATATGCCAAAACAAACTTGTTCACATAGATTTTAAGCACATATAACATCAAATCATCCTACTTGTGAACAACATGTCATGATTGTCAACATGCATATTCTTCATTAAGGCTCATGACAAGGCATTTTGCATATATGACATATTTGACATCTTTTGAGCAACCAAATATATTATCTAGACATATCAAACTTGCTCAAGATGCAGAAAATCAAAAATCATTTCAAAATCACAAATCATGCTTTTCATTCAATGTATCAAGTACTATTCATCAAACATTCAACAATCATTCATCATGCCTTTTGTTCTATCATTCAACTCACAATGCATCAAGAATCATCAACCAAATTTCTCATCAAATCACAAATAATCAAATAAAAGTTTTAAGGAGTAAAGAATTAATCTTACAAAACTCCTTTGCTTGAGTATGCTTTGCCTTGAATTGTTGAGTCCACCTTGAGCTATCCTTTAAAAAAAATTGTTGTGATCTTGTCAAAGATGGATCCTCAAGCTTTTTCCTTTTTCTCATTGGCACAAGCAAACTCCATGAGGATGTGTTGAGCATTCAAACTTCATAGTATCTTGTATCTCCATGCTCTAACACTCCTACAACACACAAATTCAAGCATGCTTTGGTACCCAAACTTTCTTGGGTCCATGAGAGTTAGTATTCACAATTTTAGATCCTTTTGGGATCCATTTCAAGCATAATTCATCATTATTTATTGCATGCTTTGGCACCCACATTTTTCTAACAACTCTTCCTCTAAATGTGGTTTTTCTATATGTGCATGCTTGTGAAGAGTGTCCTATTCTATTGCATAGTGAGCATGTAAGAGATAGATCATGCATAGTATTTTTGCTCACTAAGAAATTCCTAAGATGAGTTTCTTTATGTATTTCATTATATCCTAACCCATCTTTATCAAAGAAAGCTCTTTGGGTCTCTAACATATGATCTAGCTTTTGTTGACCCATATAAAACCTAGTAAATGAGTTATGCAAATTTGTATTCTTTTTATTCAACTCATTTATTTCTAGATTTGCTTCTTCTATCTTCTTCTCAAATTCAAGTTTGGCATTTAATAGCATTTCATTTTCTATTTTCAATTTAGCAATGATTTTCTTATATTTGGAGTTCATGCATTGAAATTCATTTGCTAAATCATCAAAGGCATTTTGTAGTTCACTAAAGGTATAATCATTATTTTCACTAGAACTACAACTAGCCTCATCATCACTAATAGCCATAAAGCATGAGTAGGCTACCTCTTCATCTACATTTTCCTCATCGGAGCTATCACTATCGCTCCATGCAGCCACAAATGCTTTCTTCCTAGGCTTCTTATCCTTTTCCTTCCTAAGTAAAGGGCAATCTAACTTAGTATGACCCCGTTCATTACACTCATAACATACTAAAGGGTCCTTTTCTCTTCTACTTGACTCCCCTCTATGATGTCTCCTATTATTTTCTTTTTCTTTCATTCTCATGAATCTATTAAATCTTTTGGCAAACATTGCCATTTCTTTTTCTTCCTCATTTCCACTCTCATCACTATCATCTTCAATGACCTCATGAGTGGAAGACTTAAGTGCTATCCCTACATTCTTTGAAGGCACTTCATTTCTTTTCAATTTCATCTCATATGTAAGTAGGGAGCCCATAAGTTCATCTAAAGACAAGGTATTTGGATCTTTAGACTCTTCTATTGCGGTTACCTTTGCCTCCCATGATTGTGGCAAGCTATTCAAGATTTTCTTCACCATTTCTACATTGGAATATGTCTTGCCTAATGCCTTAAGTCCATTGATTATGTCATTAAATCTAGTATACATATCACTCATGGACTCATTTTCTTTCATTCTAAAAAGCTCATAATCATGTGTGAGCATTCCTACTTTGGTCTCTCTAACTTGATTGGTCCCTTCATGTGTGATGGCTAGTTTGTCCCATATTTGTTTAGCATTTTCACATAGGGACACTCTATTATATTCATTTGGACCTAATGCACAAAAGAGGGTGTGCATAGCCTTGGCATTCAATTGTGCCAATCTCATATCATTGGTGTCCCACTCATCCTCACTCTTAGGGACATCTTTTCCATCTACTTTCTTTATTGGGATTCTAGGACCATTAACTATTACTCTCCACACTTCATAGTCATTAGATTGCACAAATAACATCATCCTAGTTTTCCAATAAGAGTAATTCTCACCATTGAATAGTGGAGGTCTAACTAACGAGTGTCCCTCTTCTCCTAGGGGTGTGCCTATATTCAAGTGAGCCATTTAAGATCGTTTTGCTCGATAGAGGTTAATCTAATTCAATCTCGAGCCCAAGCTCTGATACCAATTGTTGGCTCTTATAGGCTATACCGAGAGGGGGGGGTGAATCGGTTTTTCACTAACCTTAGGTTCGTTTTTCGGTTCTTCTAAATTCTCTAGCCTATATTGATATTTTCTAAGTTCTCTTAGCTAGGCAATTATACAATATAAATTCAATGCAATAAACACAAATATAATTGCAAGAAAGTAAAGAGAGAAAGGATAGAGAAATGTACACAAGTGATTTATAGAGGTTCGGCAACCTTGCCTACGTCCTCTACCTTGAGACGCTCCCAAGGATTTTCCCAAATTCACTATCCTTGAATTTGTTACACTCCCTCTTTTCAAGGCTCAAGAGAAACCTCTCTCTTTTCTAGGCTCAAGAGTAACCTCCCTCTTTTTCTAAGGCTAAAGAGAAACCTCCCTCTTTTCTAGGCTTAAGAGAAACCTCCCCTTTACAAGGATTGATGAGATACAAATAATGTAATCAAAGATAAGCCTCTAGGTAGGCAAGTGATTACAGAAATTAAGCTCAATGAGAAGCCTATACAATATTTGTGCTAAGCACTACAAAGAATATGAGAATGATAGATGATGTAGACCTTGGAGCTCTTGATTGTTGTTTGAGGCTTGAGGAAGATGAATAAGATGATGAAAGATGTTGCTTGGTTGTTCCTCTTCCTTCCTTTAGCTTCTAAGCCTCTATTTATAGCCCCTTGGATGGTTTGTGGACGTTGGTTGGAGCCAAAACCGAAACTAGCCGTTGTATCTCACAGAAAATAGCCGTTGGAGACTTTCTGACATAAAGGGATCGATCCCTTTCCTTAGGGGATCGATCCCATGCTTCATTTTGGCCTTCCGGGGCACACTGCCAAAAAGGGATCGATCCCTTTCCTTAGGGGATCGATCCCATTCCTCCAGAATGGGTTTTTCCTGCACTTTTGGGTTAGAAATGATGTGGTCTTTGATCCTAATTCAACCCAAAACATATTGGCACTTTTGTGGGAGTTTTTCATGACTTTCTTTGATAAAAACATTGTCCAAAAATTCATTAAGTGATTTTCTAAAATATTCAAAACATTTATAAAGAATTAAGACCAATAAGGATGTATCATTAAATCATGGTCTTAATGTTTGGGTATGATCACTTAAAATGTATTGAGAAAATCATGTGTGATAAGGCAAATTTACAATATGAATTAAAACATTAAAGCTCACTTAAGTTTTTGTCATTTCAAAATATGTATGTCAATTTAAAGCTAACAGATACTATACTATGATAAAGTTTAAAGATGAGTAATAGACATGTAGAGAACCATAATCCTTGATTTTGTGGAGTTGGCACAAATCATGAGGTAATTAAGTAGAACCTTAGACAAAGAGTCTTAAACTAGAGTATAAATAGAGACACTACTTGTTTAGGAACCTACACTACACCTTGACAAACTTATTAGGATAGGTTAATATAAACCCAAATACGTAGCTTCCAAGTACGTTACAGTATATTAGATAATAATCTGTAAAGAAAATAAATAAAAATAACCTAAAATTTTATTGATGTAGAACCCATTTAAAATCCCACAAATAAGACAAAAGAGGATTACAGGTAAATTACCTTCACAACCTTGGTTTTAATTTTTTTATTATTTTATTAAAAAGCATATATCTTTAGTTATCATTTTTTTTTCATTTTTAATTTGTGATAACTGAAAATTTTTCTATTTTTGGTATTAATTATCCGGGAATGAATAAATAAAGTTATTTAGGAGGATCAGAATATATTGAATTTCGAAAATTGATGAAATGATGAATTGAGGGAAATTATTTTGGATATTAAGAGATCCAAAATAATAAGGAATAAAATGAGCATATTTATATCCATATAAATATAATTAGTGCACTTTTATATATATATATATATTTATAAATATAAATATATATAAATAAAAAAAAAAGAAAAGAAGAGGAAAATATGGGAATCGAGATAACCCGATTCCCAGTTTTTCCTCTTCTGTTACAAACAAAGGAGAGGAAACAAAGAGAAGCCGGCCAAATGCCGGTCGACCGAATGAGAAAGGAGGAGAGAGAGAGGCATCGCCGGTGAGAGGAGAAGCAAACGACGGTGGCCAGCGACGGAAAGAAGAAGCGGAACGCTGGAAATCGAGAGGAAACCCGAAGCGGAGAAAGGAAAAAGGGAAAAGGCAATGCCGGCCCATTCGGACGTCACCGCTGCTGCCTTCGACATCGGCGAGGTCAGGCCAAGTGAAAGGGATAACCGGCGGTGAAGGAAGAGGAGAAAAGAGGGAGAAAAGAAGAGGAGAAAGAGGTCGAAAATCACCGCCCAGATCCGCCACTGTCGATGCCACCGCTGGGGAAATGGAGGCCAGATCCGACATCCTCGCAACTTCGGCCAACTGTGGGAGGCGCGACCTGTCGGAATGGGTGGCCGCCGGTGGCTGAACCTTCCAAGTAGAGGTGAACTGGTTGAACCAGCAGAACCGATCCAACCCGGTCCGACCCAACCCGGTTCAGGCAAAAAAAAAAAGGAAAAAGAAAAAGAAAAAGGAAAGGAAAAGAAGAAGAGAAAGGGGAAAGAAAAAGAAAAGAAAGGAGAAAAGAAAAGAAAAGAAAGGAGAAAAGAAAAGAAAAGAAAAGAAAAGAAAAGAAAGGAAAGGGAAAGAAAAGAAAAGAAAAGAAAGAAGAAAGAAGGAAGAAAAGAAAAAAAAAGGAAGAAAAGGAAGAAAGAAATGGTAAGGAAAATTAAGGACAATAAATTGATAAATATTTATTGAATAATTTTATAGTATGTACTCATGTAAGTGCATTTCTGTTGTGGAAATTGTAGCGGAAGTGACAGACGCGATTTGGTGTTCGATGATGCTAGGAGCTCGTCAAAGCGCTAAGCTTCAGCACCAAGTAAGATACTTTTATAAAGCATTAGTAGCTTTATATTGTATAATTTGGAATTGTAATTTTGATATGAATGATTTATTGAAATGATTGTTAAATGCTAAGAGGACCCACAACTGATGGTGGGGGTCTTAGTAAGAGATAAAGAAATTGTGAGAATCAACGGCTGTAGTTATAAATTATGTTTTCTTTGCAGGAGGTTTAGTAAAAATTAAGCCGTTGTGCTGCCAAAATTTTTAGGAAAATGTTTGAGGAAAAAGATTAAGTTTCTCACATAAATGGAATCTTGGAAATAATTATTGAAAATAAACATTTAAAGGACTTTATTGTATTACCGAAAAAGTTGACATTGAAATCGATGAGAAGATAAATCGTTGAGCACGATAACGTGGGGAATTATATTGTGAGTCTTATAGAATTTGACAATTCGAGTTATCTCAACATTACAAGTTGATTATTGAGTTGAAAATGAGATGGAATATCAGTTCATTGGAATAGTGATGAAAGTAATGATAATTATACGTTATAGCTTCGAAGAGGAGACCGCAGTTGGAATTTGATAGTCGAGTGATTGAATTGTGGAACTATAAATGGAGTAATAATTCGAGAATTTGTCAAATTCGATCTCTTGATTTTAAATGGTTTCGAATGTGATAATATAGACAATTCAAGAGGTTGGTGCTGAGACGATTTAACCGTGTTACATCGTATTACTGATTATACGTGAGATGATAAACGGACCTACACTAGTGATATGGGCCTTAGTATCAATGTTGTGGTACACAATGGATGGCTATGATGTTGAGTCATAACGAATATATGATTTGAGTACACATAACTTTATTGACATTGAGGTTGAATTACGACACAATCCGATCATTTATAGATTCAAATAAATGAGTGATGAAAATATATGAATATATGGTTTTGCTTATAACCATAGAATAGGCGTTGAATAATAAGATTAATAATCGCATAAGTTCGATATTAAATTATACAGGCCATATGAAAAATTGATTTAAGGATTGTGATCTAGCTCTGTGATAGTGAATGAAATTGAACCTTAAGTCGAAAATTATGAACGTGCATCAATAGGTCAAACCATAATTGGATTTGATAAGTGATTATTGATCAGGTGGTTTTGTTATCTTCAATATTGACTCTGGAGTAGATATTGGATGACGATATTGGAAATTACATAATTTCCGTATCTTGATGGTTACACTGAAACATGATATCTAAATGCTCATAGAAACTAAGAGGATTCATACTAATGATGTGATCCTAATATTGATGATGAGATGTATAAATGATTATTACAGTCGATGACGATTGAGAAAGGATATTGAATATCGAATGGTTTGAATACCAAGTGATTTGATTATTGAATGAATTGAATACTGAACAATTTGAATACCCAATGAATCGAATATTGAATGAGTTGAATACGGATTTACTGATTTAACAAAAAGGAAGTTTCGAAATCGAATGATTGATGGTGATAAAGATTGAATGAATTACTTCACTGTATTAGATGAAATATGATTTATATCGATATTTGAAAATAGTATCGAATTTACCTATTAGGTATGATTTGATTGAAATCAAAAGGATGGAAATGAGAGAATTGAATTATAGTGAACGTTATAATTAAATGACATGATTGATGAAAATGATAGTTCACTATTGAACTCGTGATTTAAATTGCATTGCATTTAAAAATGCCTTGTTACAACTTGAAACATTTTAATAATGTTATATGAATACTATAAAGTATTGATTTGTTTTGAAAGGAAAGTATATGGTAGATATATATTATATATAAAATTCCTTAAATGATGATACCATATGCTTTACATGATTTTGACAAGAAATGATAAAGATTTAAATATTTTATGAGACTATAGGCACCCTAAAAGAATTAAATTCAATAAAGCATAGTGGAAACCGCCTAATTGGAGCTTTGCTCATTAGGCAGAGATGCTTGTCCGACAATAGTCGTGGACAGGTCTCAATCACGCCTGATCAGTGGGGTTGAGAGAGATGAGGTCTATGGCCATAGATAGCTCCCTAGTTGGTTTCCAGGGGATAATGAAATGATTTTCACTACTAGCTACAGTGATTTAAGTCTTTATTGATAGAGTGATAGGGATCTAGCCTAGTCTCTAACCGATATGATATGAAGTCTAGAGTATGATTTTATTGATATGAACTCTAGACTTGACATGATTTATACAGTACATGAGACATGTTTGAAATGAAATATACTTTGAAACAGTACATGTTTTAAACATGTTTTAAAAGTACATGTGATGTGATTTCGACACTTATATGATTTATATATGATTTTGTGTCGAACTTGAAATGATATGCGGTCTAGAGTATAGATTGATTTGAAATGAACTCTAGATCTGATATGACTTATAGTATATGAAAAATGCTTTAAAACCGCACATGTTTATGACATGCTCTAAAAAAAATGATGAATACATGAATTGAAATTGAACATGTTTCTATCATGCCTTAAAGGTAAATATGAAATGAATTGAAGATTCATATGTTGAGCATGTTCTAAAGTATATATGATATAATTTGAAATGATAGCGGTTTATACAGTAAAGTTGCATAAATTGCATATTAAACCCTGACAAGATAATATGCTTTATACATGAGAATTCTATGAGGAATGTCATGACTCGGCATTAACGATAATTCATCTATATGATGTCATGATATGATACGACATATGAACATAAGATTGATATGAAGAGAATTATGATCTTACACTATTGTGATCATAAGTTCCCACACGATAAGTGATATGAATTGATGTAATATAGGAGTATGATTGTTAAATGTAAAGTGACTCAATAGGATATCTCAATTAAACATGATACACGATGAGATTGATGTGAGTATGGATTAATGGTATATGATATCCAAATGATACATTATGCATTGTTGTGCGATGCATTGTGGTATAAAGACGAGAAGATTGGAAGGTGATTAAGATAAATTATTCAGAAGTCTGAGCGATAGACAGATGACAGGAATCGTTGAAATACGAAGAATATATGAGGAGTATTATGACTCGGTGATAACGATATTTCATCTATATGATGTGATGATATGATATGATACATGAACATAGAATATGCACGAAGAGAATTATGACTTCGTACCACCGTGATCATGATTCTGCATATGGAAAGTGATATGAGATGTTATCGATGAAAAAGGTGAACTGTAATTGTAAACTTGCAGGTTTTAAGCATTGCGGTTTAAGACAGTATAATTCTACTCTTGTATTTATATTAGTATCTTACTGAGCCGTGGTTTTGCTCACCCCACTAAATTTCATCTCTTTTCAGATTATTGAAGTTACAATCTGCTATGAGAGCTTTTAAGTGGGCTTTCGGAGACAGTATACAGGTTTGGCACTGGCCATTATCCTGCGAATCCACTTCGTTACTTTGATGTATACATTTTTGTAAATCTCTTGTTTACATGTACAGACTTTAATTAATACACAGTACGTACGTTGTCCAGTGAATCGGGATGTAACTTAGAAGTGTGATAAAGTATTGTATAGAGAATCAGTGAAATCAAAGTAGTAACTACACTGACACCGAATACAAACCTTAAAATGAAAAAGAAAAATTTAGTCCATAAATTTGTAGACTAAGAAAAGTATAAGTATTAAGTGAAAGTCGCGGCCTTCGGGTCGTGACATAATCTCACCAGAGCCAATCTCACCTCCTATTCAAACTAGCCCTAAAAATAGCACCCTTTAGAAGTGTTCATATTTCAGTTTTAACAAATTAATTGACCAAATTGATTTAATTTGGTTAATCGATCTTTCACCAAATTAATTTTGTTGATTAGCAAAAATAATTTTTTAATAATTTCTATTTTTGGTTAATTCGGTTCAAAAATTGAATTAATTGAAATATAAAAATTAAACTATAAATATAAAGGATTAATTTCCAATGCACCGTCAGTAGAGTTTTTTGAGTTCATAAGCGAGGTTAGGATAATTACACATGTCCTTTAAAAATATTATAAAAATAAAAAATAAATAAAATAGGACATGTGTAATCATCTTAACTTTATTTGTGGAGTTAAAAAACTCCACTGACAGTGTATTAGATAATTATCCATAAACAAAACCCAAATATATGTTTAATATTTGAAGTTTGAATGATATTTTACGTTTAATGTTGTTAAAGGTTTTAACCTAATACTTTGGTATTTAAATATTTTGTTGGATGATTTTAGGTAATTTATTTCAAAGATAAGAAATTAAAAAATTAATTTAATTTAAAATTTTATTATATTATTTGATTAACACCAAAATTAACCAAATTAAATTTGATTAGAAAAATTTTTTATATTCAAAAGTTTAGTTTGGTTAATGAAATTAAAATAATATAATTTGATTAATTTGATTTTACTTAATGCGATTCGAAATTATCAAATTAACTGAATGAATACTCCTAGCAACCATGTTAATTTTTCTTAAAAGTATGTGTTATCATTTTAATCTCGCTTATAAAGTTTATAAACTCCACTGACAAGATATTCGACGATAATCCTTTTCTTTTTGGGTTTCATAATATATAGTTTCTATACACTATCAATGTATTAGAAGTTGACACCTCATCAATATGTAAACTAAAAAAAATCAAGCCCTTAAAAATAAATACAAATAATTTTTTTCCAATTTGCTAATAAGGGCTTTTAACGAGATGTCAAGCTTTGTTGCATTGACAGTGTATAAAAATTACATACTGTCAATACATCATATATAAATATTTATATATATATATATATTAAATCCTATTAAAATTTTATACAAAAAGAAATCCTATTAGATATTGAATAATACAAATATAGGTGGTTCTTCCTCCTTCCTTTCCTCTCCACTGGCCACTATTTGTTTGGGTAGTGATTCTACATCCCTAATTTTACCTAAAATCATTATATATATTGTGACACTCCAAGGTGCACCCGCAGGTCCTCGACCCAGGCGGATCACTTAATCGTATTGTCCGCTTTGGGGTGCACCATTTTGGGCTACCACCCCTCATGACTTTATCAGAGTGCACCCATTAAGGGCCATCGCTCCAATTCGCATCCGGAGTGACTTAAACCCTTGACTTCCTCAAGTGTCAAGTCACTCTTAACCACTTGTCCTAGCATTTTATTGTGATGCCCTGGGGTGCACCTGCAGGTTCTTGACCCAGGCCACCACCCAAGGCAGGTCACTCAACTGTGTTGTCCACTTTGGGGTGTACCACTTTGGGCCACCGTCTCTCATGGCTTTGTCAGAGTGCACTTCAAAAGGCCACCGCTCTAATTCGCATCTAAAGTGACTCGAACCCTTGACTTCCTCAAGTGTCAAGTCACTCCTAACCAAGTGTCCCAGGACACATTTTTGGTTACTCAAGTTTAGCATTTGATCATGCAATAAATATATATTTACTCAATATAGTAGACATCATTTTTATCCGGACACATTTTTGATAAGATCTAATTTCAATTTAATATTAATTCTTGAATGATTGTATTTAAAAATTTGATTTCGAGTGTTAAATTGAGTTTTTAAAATATTAGATCTCAAATTATATTATATATAGATATATTTGGTCTTAAAGTGTTGACTAGGCTTTAAATATGAATTTTGAAAAGGAATGAAAATTTCGATTTGGAAATTAACTTTGGAGAAATATTGAAAGTCAATAAAAAAATCATGAAAATTAAAAATGAGATTCAGGTGGAATTTGGTTTTAGAAAACAATCTCGAAAATTGAATGTTTGTTTGAATCTTTTGGAAAAGATCAAAATTTTGAAGAAAATAGAAAGTTAATCAAGAGAGTAATGGGTGTATTGGATGCAATCTTCTCATCGATTGAAAATTAATTGAATTTATAAACAAGAAAAGAATGGAATCAGAGGGGATTAAAAAAAATTAAAATAAAAAGGAGAGGGAGCGGGCACTACTCGAACGGCATTCTTACACTATCACCCCTCTACCGCTACCTCCTCCATCATTCAACTGTACCGCTGACAGCACACTTGATCATGAAAACTGGTGTTGAAGCAAATTAGTGCAGTAGCCGAACCTTGAAGAAGGACTTTGAAGCAGATCCGAAAGGAAGAGGTAAAGTGGAGTTGGACTGAAAGCTTGTAGCAAAGAAGAGTGAGTTGCGAGAAAGAAAGAGCTCTGAATGGAAGCCGAGAAAGAAGAAAGAAATTTAAGAAGAGAAAGTTAAACAGAGGAGTGTGGTGAAGGCGAGAAGGAAGCCAAGGTAACTTGCAACCGGTTGAAGCCCCTTGGAAGGATTCAACTCGTCGAAGGTAAGTGATTTGCTTAGTCATCAATATTTGCTTTTAAATTTTCTTTAATCTGTGCAAGGAATCTTCTAGTTTAATATTCCTTCAACTCGCTGTTGGTGAGAACTTGATTCAATATTCTATAATATTTTGTTGTTTTATGTTATTAATGTTTCCTTAATGTTTTCTTTTATATATATTTAATTTGTATAATGTAACGTAAGCTTAATTGGTTTGATTAATAAGGATAATTAATTTGATTTTGTTTAATAATTCATGTTTATTGGTCTTGGTGATTTATTCATTAATTTGATGATCCATGTTTAATTGTCTTGATATTTAATTCATTCGTAGGGCCAGTATAAGAAAGGAATAAAAATATATGAATTGAGTGAGGATTTAAAAATAAAATGTAAATTAATAAAAAAATATAAAATATTAAAAATATAAAATAAGAATAAAAAAGACAGTTGAAAAAGGATAGTTTAAAAAGTTAAAAAGATAAATATGATTTATACTGATGATGACATTTTGATAAAGTCAATTGAGATATCTTAAATATGTCTAGGTGAGAAAATTCCTTTTTAAGTTGAGCTAAATTGATAGAATACTTTTAAAAGATTTGTCAATAAATTATAATCCATGTTTATTCTTAGCAAATTAAATATGAATAAAATATAAATAAATATAGATTAATAAATATAAATAAGAGAATATAAATTAGGTAAAGATTAAATAAATAAAGTGAAATAGCTTAGATTGTAGATACTAGGTAATTAATAAGATTAAATAACATAGAGATAAATGTGAATTATGTCAATGATGAAATTTTAAGAAAGTCAATTGAAACTCTTTGAAAATTTATAGGTGAGAAGATTTCTTTTAGGCCTAACAAAATTGATTGGATGCTTTTAACAAAATCTTCAACAAACCATAATTCATGTTTATTTTCTAAATAAATAAATAAATAAAATATATAGGTAAGAATAAGGCAAGATAAGATTTAGAAAATATAGAAATTAATATGGAGTCAAAATTAGAACCAATCTTAGAAAAAAATAAGATTTTTGGAAAACACTTAATTTATCCAACGATGGAATTCAAAGAAAGTCAAGACTCTCTGAACATCTTGAGGTGGGGGAGGTTTTTAAGGTTGGAGCCAAATTGATGGAAAAATCTTAAAAATATTCCCAATATATAATCATATCAGAATTAATATAAACACAATTCAAATTGCAAAGATAACCTAAAGCTAGTTGGTACCATTTTAGGATGGGCGTTGTATGGGTGCTGATCCTTCCCTACACGTAACCATACCCCGGAGCCCTAATTTCTTTGAATGTAAATCAAGTCTTATCTTTGGTTCAAATAGGTGACCAATCATACCTAGATTTGAATAGTTGGTGGCGACTCCGTAGTTTTAGTGTCTAGCTATTAGGTTTCTCGAAACTTAATACGTTATGACAAATATAATAATATTGAAGCACTTAGTAACCAATTTAAAATTAAATTAGTTTTATACTTATGTAAGTAGATCATTTCTAAAAAAAAATAATACAATCATTTGAAATATACAATATGTGCCAATTAGATCTTAGCTTTAGTGTTAAGGAGAAAACCTTGGGACCTTAAAGAGGTAAATAGATATCGGGTTTAAGTTTCACAATGTACGAGTTGTATGTCTAGTTGTATACTGTTTTGTTTGGTTGATTTAAGTGATTTATAAATATAATTCTTAATTATGATTGCAATCTTTCTTGTAATGTATCATTTCTAATAAAAAATATAATAATTAAGTGCATAGAAAGAGAAATTCAATGTAGAGTAGAGATGGCCGGTTCGGGCAGGTTCGATCCTGGTTGTCTTTGGGTTCGGTTTATTTTAAGCTCAGGCCATTTCGGGTTCGGGTTTTTTCGAGTTCAATTTTTTTCAGATTCAGATTTTTTCGAGTTCGAGATTTTTTGGTTTTGAGTATTTTCGGGATCGGTTATTTTTAGATTCGATCTGATTTAGGGTTCAATTCGGTTCTAACTGGGCGGGTTTAGCGGGCTTAGTCAAATTATTTTAAAGTTTTATAAGTTATAACTGGGCTTAGTCCTCAATGTTTTCTTTTATACATAATTAATTTGTATAATGTAACTTAAGCTTAATTGGTTTGATTAATAAGGATAATTAATTTGATTTTGTTTAATAATCTATGTTTATTTGTCTTGGTGATTTATTCATTAATTTGATGGCTCATGTTTAATTGTCTTGATAGTTTATTCATTCGTAGGGCCAGTATAAGAAAGGAATAAAAATATATGAATTGAGTAGAATTTAAAAATAAAATGTAAATTAATAGAAAAATAAAAAAAATTAAAAATATAAAATAAGAATAAAAAAAGATTGCTTAAAAGGATAATTTAAAAAGTTAAAAAGATAAATATGGATTATATCGAGGATGACATATTGAGAAAGTCAATTGAGACATCTTAAAAATGTCCAAGTGAGAAAATTCTTTTTTAAGTTGAGAAGAATTGTCAATAAATTATAATCCAAGTTTATTCTAAGTAAATTAAATATGAATAAATATAGATAAATAAATATAAATAAGAGAATGCAAATTACATAGAGATTAAATAAATAAAGTGAGATAGCTTAGAGTGAAGATACTATGTAATTAATAAGATTAAATAACAAAGTGATAAATGTGAATTATGCCAATGATGAAATTTTAAGAAAATCAATTGAGGCTTTTTGAAAATTTTTAGGTAAGAAGATTTTTTTTAAGCCAAGCCAAATTGATTAGATGCTTTTTAAGAAAATCTTCAACAAACGATTATTCATGTTTATTTTTTAAATAAATAAATAAATAAAATATACAGATAAGAATAAGGTATGATAAGATTTAGAAATATAGAAATTAATATGGAGTCAAAATTAAAGCCAATCTTAGAAAAAAAATAATATTTTTAGAAAACACTTAATTTATCCGACGATGGAATTCAAGAAAGTCAACTGAAACTCCTTAAACATCTTGAGGTGAGAGAAGTTTCTAAGGTTGGAGGCAAATTGATGAAAAAATCTTAGAAATATTCCCAATATATACTCATATCAGAATTAATATAAACACAAAGCAAATTGTAAAGATAACCTAAAACTGTTGGTACCATTTTAGAATGGACGTTATAGGGGTGCTAATTCTTCCCTACACGTAACCGTACTCTCAAATTCTAGTCTCTTTAAACATAGACCAAGCTTTATTTTTAGTTTGAATAGAGAGCCAATCACACCTAGGTTTTAATGGTCAGGGGCAACTTCATAGTTTTAGTGTTTATCTATTAGATTTTCCAAAATTTAATATGTTATGATAAAATAATAATATTGAAGCACTTATTAACTGGTTTAAAATTAAATTTGTTTTTATACTTATGTAAGTAGATCATTTCTAAAAAAATAATACAATCATTTGAAATATACAATATGTGCCAATTAGATTTTAGCTTTTGAGTTAAGGAGGAAACCTTGGGACCTTAAAGAGGTAAAAGAGATATCGAGTTTAAGTTTCACAGTTTACAAGTTGTCTGCCTAGTTATATACTATTTTGTTTGGTTGATTTAAGTGATTTATAAATATAATTCTTAATTATAATTGTAATCTTTCTTGTAATGTACCGTTTCAATAAAAAATACAATAATTAACTGCATCAGAAAGAGAAATTTAATATAGAGTAGAGGTGGCAAACAGACCGGTTTGGGCAGGTTCGCTTCGAGTTGTCTTCGGGCTCGGTTTACTTCGTGTTTGAGTTTTTTTTGGATTTGGGTTTTTTCGAGTTTGGGGCTTTTAGTTTCAGGTTCAGTCATTTTCGGATTTGGTCCGATTTAGGGTTTGATCCGGTTCTATTTGAGTAGGTTTAGTAGACTAAGTTAAATTATTTTGAAATTTTATAAATTATAAATATTTTTATAATTTTGAATGTAATAAATTAACTTAATTTTTTATATAGTTAAATAAAAATATAATAGAATTGCTAAACTAAAGTTAAAATTTAATAAATATTTATATAAATATAAATTTTTATATTTTAATGTTTTTATTACTTGCAATGATTATTTATTTTTTTTAATTTCCTACTATATTCACATTTGTTATAAAATATATAATTATATATTAATAATTATATAAAAATTTAGTTTTTAAGTGAGCAATATCTATATATATATATGGAAAGTGAAGCTATACAAATAAATAAATAACAAATTATAAATAAATTATACAAAACAATTAAACATTTATATAACTGACTTTATACTCTTAACAATAATTTATTGGGTCATTGCATTTTTTGGGGTTAAAGTTGGGCCATTGAAATTTGGACATTTTTAATTCAAAACTTTTTTTACTTTGTTTTATTAGCTTTTTTAAATAATTATATCATATTTTTAATAAAAATTTAAATTTTTAAGAATTTTTCTTACATTTATTTTGTTTTTTAAAAACCAACATATTTAGTAATTAAATTAAGTCTAACTGTATAACTAGTTAACTAATTGTTCAATTATAATGTTGTATGAAACTATAGTATACTTAAAAAAATACTTAATAGTATTAATAATTAGTCAACTATTTACCTCAATTTTATATTTATTTTATTTTTGGTTTGTACATAAATCATAATATTAACATTACTACATTAAATATAATCATACTCGTATACACTTATTAATCAAATATCTCATTAAAAATTTAGAACGTTGAATTAAAAAAAATTATATATACCAATTTACATTATATTAATAAATAATAACATTTAATATAATTATATCATATATAGTTATACACCAATTGAATACTAATTTTTCTTGTTCACATTTACTTAATAATATTAGATATACATTAATTGAACGAATGTCTAATTAAAATGTTAAACAATAGATATTACTAAATTAATTAATATAATACTAGTTATTTAAATATAATTAATCATAATATTGATAAAGTATGACAAACAAATTTATTAAAATTACATCGTACACAATAATACTACTATAGTATATTATTAAATTACACTTTAATTTACTATTAGAAATATTATTTTAATCTACACTTTAATTTTTATTTAATGGATAATAATTAAATTATTTTTAATAAATAATTAATTCTATCAAAATAATACTTACGCACTAAGAGATTATTAATTTATTCTTAAAAGATTATTATAATATAATATACAAATCATTGTTATAAGATACCAAATTGGAATTTTATTAATATAACAAATAATTAATTACCAATAGCTTGATTTATTTATGTATTTTATTAAAATTACCACTTACACAATAATACTACTATTGTATATTCTAAAATTACACTTTACTATTAGAAATAATTATTTTATCCACATTTTAATTTTATACTTAAAAGAGTGTATCAATATTTTATTTATTTTTAAATAATAATCATATAATTATAATTCAGATTTTTTCGGGTTATAAATTCGATTTTTTACGGGTTTCGAATAGGATTGGTCTCGGTTTCAGAATGTATCGAGTTCGGGTTATGTTGGATCAGGTTGTGTTGAGTTTGAGTTTTTTTGGATTCGAGCCTTTGACTGTTTTTGATCAATTTGGGTTTGTCCAGGTTCGATCTCAAGCGGATTTAGGCTAGTTTTCGGCTTCGAGTCAACTTTTGTCACCTCTAATATACAACCTAGAAATGAATCTTTATATCCATTTGTTTTTAAAAAAATAATAACATATTTTTATTTTCAATATATATAATTTAAATTGCTTAAATATCATTTCTATGTTCTTTATTCTTTTCGAATCCAACCATCAACTAGAAAGAATCCCCATATGCCTTTCACGTAGGCTGTCGATCACCACAGCCAGTGACAGTTTGTCTGAAAAAAAATATCAAAATGTTCTTTTTGATATATTCTTCCTTTCCATGTAATGAGTTTTTCATAAAAGTACACAAAAATTTCTAGATCTAATGTTAAAGTACGCAATTTTTTTAGATCTAATGCATTTTTGATGTTTTTGAAATAAACGAAAGCCAGAAATAGAAAGAGCATAAGAGAGAGAAAATTTTGATATACTATTTGGAAGCAAACCGCGCTTGGTGTGCGGCTGCCGACGATTTGTTTCAAAAAATATTCCAAGTTTTTTCCTCCTCTTTTTTTTTTTTTGCCTTAGTTTCTTTTAAAAACACCCAAAACTCAGTAGACCATGCAATTTGACATTCAATCTAGAACATTCTATGTACTTTTATGAAAAATTAATTACATAGAAATGATATTGTAGCTTATGAGTTATTTAAATATTTTGTTGAATGATTTTATTTAATTTGTTTTCAATATGAGAAATTCAAATTTTAAAATATAATATAATTTAGATGTCTTATATTATTCAATTAATTGCAAAATTTAACAGAATTAAATTTGGTCGGTTAGATTTTTGAAATTCATAAATTTGATTAGATTAATGAAAATAAAATAATATAATTTGGTTAATTTGATTTGAATTAACTGAATGAATGCTCCTACAAACCATGTTATTTTTTGATTACTTGGTTGGCTTAAATATGTTAAGATAAGCAAATTTGATATAATTGATAAACTTTAATGAACTATTGGGAAAATATATTAAAGTTTAATGACAAAAAATAAAAATTAGGTAATAGTTGAATGACCACTCGCTATTTTCTCAATTTTTTGTTAGTATAGGTAGTATAAATGAGTTAAGTTACTTATGAATTACTCAACTTTGAATCGATGATAATTCGAATTTTACTTGTTTATTTTCAATTCGCACTCGAACTTGGACCATTTGAGTAATGAGTTGAGTCGAACCGAGTTTGAGTATTTTAGTGCATGTTTGGCCTAATTTATGGAAGAGTTTATCTACTATAAAGGTAGAAGCTAGGTGTTTGGTTCCCAAATTTTTAAAATTTTTTGCTTTTGCGAGAAGTGTGAAAACCGAGAAATTTCCAAAATATATATGTATAGCATTTTAAAATAAAGTAACTATACCAAAGAGATTATATGAAATATGCAATTATATATATATATATATTAATGTAATATATATATATATATGTGAAGACCGAGAATTTTCTAAATAAATATAAGGTATCCGAAAAATTTAATTTGGACAAAGTGAAATCCAAATTAAATAAGAAATAAAAAGGAAAATTAAATTTGGAAATAAGAAATGAAGGAGGAAATTTAATTTGGATAAATGGAAATCCAAATTAAATAAGAAAATGGAGAAAATAATTTTGGATATTTAGAAATCCAAAACTTAATAAGAAATAAAAATATTTTGATATATTTATATAATGATATTATATAAATATACCTTGGATAAATATAAATATTATTTTGTGTTAAAAGTGTAAAAAGTATATATATAAATATATATATTTTTAAATTTGAGTATAGATGTATAAGTGGTTATATGAAATATATATTTTACATATATATGATATATATAAGAAATATATATAGTAATGTGAATTAAAGTATATATATATATATATATATATAAGTGATTTATATAAATATATATATACTTATATATAAAAAAAATAAATAAATAAAAAAAAAGAAAAGAAACAGACGTGGGAATCGGGGAACCCGATTCCCACACTTCTCTTCTGTTTACCAAAACAGAAGAGAAGCAAATAGAGACACAAGAGAGAGCCGGGCGGCGCCGGGAGGAAAAAGAGGCAGCGCCGCCGCCGGTGAGCCGAGGAGAGGAAGCTGACGCCGGCGCCAACGCCAACGGCGGGAAAGAAAAAGGAGAAGAGAAAAACGAATGGAAAACAGAAAAGAGAAAGGAAAAAGAAAAAAAAAAGGGAAAAGGCAATGCCGGCCCATCCGGACGCCACCGCCGCTGCCTTCGACGCCGGCGAGGTCAGGCCAAGTGAAAGGGACAACTGGCAGTGAAGGAGGAAGAGAAAAGAGGGAGAAAAGAGGAGGAGAAAGAGGCCGCAAACCACCGCCAGATCCGTCACCGCCGGCGCCGCCGTTGGGGAAACCGAGACAAGATCCGGCATCCCTGCAACCTCGGCAAGCTGTGGAGTGGCTGAACCGCCGGAATGGGTGACCGTCGGTGACCGAACCGGCCAGAAAAAGATTGAACCGGTCCGACCCGATCCGACCCGCCTGACCCGGTCAACTCGACCCGACCCGATTTGACCCGGTCAACCCGAACCCGACCCGACCCGGTTCAGAAAAGAAAAAGAAAAAAAAAAGAAAGAAAGGAAAAAGAAGAAAAGAAAAGAAAAAGAAAAAGGAAAAGAAAAGAAAAGAAAGAAGAAAAGAAAAGAAAAGAAAAGGAGAAAGAAAAGAAGGAAGAAGAAGAAGAAAGAAAGGAAAAAGAAAGAAAAAAAATGTGGTAAGGAAAATTTAAGTCTTTTCGCCATATGTCTATTGGATTTATTGGAAATTTTCGGATTATTTTCTAAATGAAAATATATGTTAATTTTTGAAATTGTAGCAAAAATGGAAATGAGACGAATGGTGGAGTTCGGCAAGGCTCGAAAAATCGGAAAGTGCGCTAAGCTTGGCGAATAGGTAAGATACTTTTATAAAGCATTAGTAGCTTTATATTGTATGTGAGAATTATGATTTTTATATATGATGCATTTATTTAATTGATTTTAAAAGGAATTGTGATTTTTTATATGATGCATCGATTTAAATTGATTTGCTAAAAATGCTAAGAGGACCCACAACTGATGGTGGGGGTCTTAGTAAGAGGTAAAAAAATTGGTGAGAATCAACGGCTGCAAGTATAAATTGTGTTTCCCTTGCAGGAGGTTAGGGAAAATTAAGCGTTATGCTGCCGAAATTCTTAGGAAAACGTTGAGGAAAAAGATTTAAGTTCTCACGTAAATGGAATCTTGGAAATAATTATTGAAAAATATACATTTAAAGGACTTTATGATATTACTGGAAAAGTTTGATATTGAAATCGATGAAAAGATAGATCATTGAAACACGATAATGTGATGAATTATATGGTTTAAACCTTAAGACTCGATAAATCCAGTGATTTTAATAGCACAAATGGTATCAAATTGAGATTGAGGTGGAATTAATTATTAGACGGATCACTGATAAAGTGATGATTATAGAATTTGATAAGTTCAAAAGAATGGACCGTCTTAGTGGTATGATTGTGATATCGATGTTAAATAGATGTGAACTGAGATTTTTGCAATAATATGGATAGTCGCAAGGTGACTTAAATGATTGAAACACTGTTGATAATTGAAATTGGCAATTTCTTTTAAGTGGTAAATTGCCAATCAAGAATTGAATTTAAGATGTTTTATAGATAATTCTAGCATGATATTACATTCTACAGACCATATGAAAAGTGAATTGAGGATTGTGATTTGATTTTACGATAGTAAATGAAATTGAACCGCAAGTTGAGGATTCTGAATATGTACCTATAGGTCAAACCATAAATGGATTTGATAAGCGATTATTGATATTGTGGTTCTATAATCCTCGATGTCGACTCTGGAATAGATATCGAATGAGGATATTAGTATTGCATAATTTCAGTATTTTGATGGCTATATAGTGACATGATATTTAAATATTTATGAATACTAAGAGGATTTATGCAAGTGATGTAGTCTTAGTATTAATAGTGAAAGGTAGAAATGATTGGTATAGTTTATAGCTATCGAAAAAGGATATCGAATACTGAATGACTTGAATACCAAATGATCTGATTATTGAATAATCGGAGTACTGAATAAGTTGAAAACTGAATGAAATGAATATTGAATTGATTTGAACACTGATTTACTGATGTGTCAGAAGGATAGTTTGAAATCGAACGATTGATAGTGATAAAGTTAAATGAATTGTTTCACCGTATTAGAGGAAGGTATTACTTATATTGACATTTGAAACTATTACCAAAATTACATACGGAGATGATTTCATAGCATCGCTTTTAAGCATAATTTGCTATAGTTTCAGACGTTGTAATAGCATTTATATAAATGCTATAAAGTATAGATTAGCTTTAAAAAGAAAGTATATGGTATATACGTATTTTTATATACGAAACCTCTTAAAGAACTTCACCATATGCTTTACATGATTTTAAAAAGAAAAGCTAAAGATTTAAATGTTTTATGAGACTATAGGCACCCTAAAAGAATTAAATTCAATAAAGCATAGTGGAAACCGCCTAATTGGAGCTTTGCTCATTAGGCAGATATGCTTGTCCGACAATAGTCGTGGACAGGTCTCAGTCACGCCTGATCAGTGGGGCTGGGAGAGATGAGGTCTATGGCCATAGATAGCGCCCTAGTTGGTTTCCAGGGGACGATGACATGATTTTCACTGCTAGCTACAGTGATTTAAGTCTTTATTGATAGAGATGATAGGGATCTAGCCTAGTCTCTAACCGATATGATATGAAGTCTAGAGTATGATTTTATTGATATGAACTCTAGACTTGACATGATTTATACTGTACATGAAACAGATTTGAAATGAAATATGTTTTGAAACAGTACATGTTTTAAACATGTTTTAAAAGTCCATGAGATATGATTTCGACACTTATATGATTTATATGTGATTTTGTGTCGAACATGGCATGATATGTGGTCTAGAGTATAGTTTGATTTGATATGAACTCTAGACCTGATATGATTTACGGAATATGTTTTAAAAGTATATGATAAATGATTTCGACACTTACATGATTTATATAAGATTTTGTGTCGAATTTGAAATGACATGCGGTTTAGAGTATAGACTGATTTGATATGAACTCTAAACCTGATATGATTTATAATATATGAAAAATGTTTTAAAACCGCACATGTTTTAGACATGCTCCGAAAACGAATACATGAACTGAAATTGAACATGTTTCTATCATGCCTTAAAGGCAAATTTGAAATGAATTGAAAATTCATATGTCGAGCATGTCCTAAAGTATATATGATATGATTTGAAATGATATCGGTTTAGACAGAAAAATTACATGAATTTGCATATTAAACCCTGATATGATAATATGCTTAGTATATGAGAATTCCATGAGGAATGTCGTGACTCGACGTAAATGATGTTTCACCTATACGATGACATGACATGATATGATATATGAACATGAGATTGATATGAAGAGGATTCTGATCTCACTCTATCGTGATCATAAATTCCCAGATGATAAGTAATATGAATTGATGTAATACGGGAATATGATTATTAAATGTAAAGTGAATTCGATAGGATATCTGCATTAAACATGGAGAATATATGAGGAGTGTCATGACTCAGTGGTAGCGATATTTCATCGATATGATGTCATGATATGATATGATATGATATGAAACATGAATATAGAAACACACGAAGAGAGTTATGACTTCGTACCACCGTGATCATGACCCATAATATGAGACTTGATAAGAGATGATAGAATACAAAAGTATGATTATGAAATGAAAAGTGAATATGAGAAGTGATAATGAGATGTTATCGATGAGAAAGGATTAACTGTAATTGCATC
This sequence comes from Heritiera fomes, assembly GCA_032173925.1. NCBI lineage: Eukaryota > Viridiplantae > Streptophyta > Magnoliopsida > Malvales > Malvaceae > Heritiera > Heritiera fomes. Next base: position 15,362,736 of record JAPDPM010000001.1, on the reverse strand, counting down.
CTTGCAAGTTTTAAGCATTTGCGGTTAAGACAGTATAATCCTACTCTTGCATTTATATTAGTATCTTACTGAGCCGTGGTTTTGCTCACCCCACTAAATTTCATCTCTTTCAGATTATTGAAGTTAACATCTGCCATGTGAGCTGCTCAGTGGGCACCGGAGACGGTATATGGACTTGGTACTAGTCTTCTAAGGTATATGTTTCTTATAAAATACTTGTTTACATGTAAGACTTAAATTGATGCACAGTACATATTCTGTTTAGCAAGTCGGGATGTAACTAAGAACCGTTTTCGTGGTTGTTAAATATTTAAATGAAATGACTATAAGTCACATAGATAGTATAGTAACTACACTGACACCGAATACAAACCTTAAAATGAAAAAGAAAAATTTAGTCCATAAATTTGTAGACTAAGAAAAGTATAAGAATCAAGTGAAAGTCGTGGTCTTCGGGTCGTGACAGATTTAATGGTATCAGAGCACGGTTTGTCTAGTACGTGTCAGTGTAGTTGAGACAGTGATAGTGTTACATCCCATGTACTGTGTAGTGTCTACATGTAAACTTGTTGATTTTCAATCTGTACCAAGATTAGTTAGCTATTGGTATGGGTGATACCAGTCGACGGCCTATTGAAACAGGCTGGGCTTTGACATAAAGATGCCAATCAATGACCTATTAAAATGGACTGGAAACCGTTAACGAATGGTATCGATATGATTTAGAAGAATTGTGTATCACCTTAAAGGAATAGGATATGAATGATCGAGAATGATTGATTGTGGCAATTTATATGGAAGATAATGGAATGATTGTATAGAATATGATCGATATGTGAATTGAAAAGGATTGAAAGAAGTAAAGAAATAGCCAACGAAAAACGATCAAACCCAAACATATGGCTCGATTGAAAGTACAATCCCACTTTAATTATGAAGATTTTTGGAAATTGAAATATGATTTCGAGTTATAAGGGAACATGAATGTGAAGCAGTTTTCGAAATTAAGACTGAAAGTGAATTCACTTTGGTTATCACATCGAGATGTAATAAGAATACTACATGAAAAGAGATATAGAGAGAAAATGATTGATAAATGTTGCATTTATGGCAAGAGATGATTAACAGTAAAGTCTGCAATGAGGTGCGGCCTTGATTATCAATGTGACAATGAGTGTTGTGGGATAATACGAAACCCAAAAGAAATATGATATTATGGAAGTGATTATAGACTGGTTGATCAAATTGAATCGTTTTTCCATTTTCAGACTTCTAGATTTCTCTAATGCCTTAGTCGAAATATAAATATGAAACGGAGAGAATGTATGTGAAGTTCCAGTGAGTATTACATGTGATGAAATCTTGAATTGCCAAATGTTTATGAAAAATAGTAAAAGGCTTTGGGATTTCAAATTTATTGACAGCATCGCTCCATACTGATATGAAAATTCGAGCGTAATGTGAAAACGCTCGAAGATATGTTGAGAGAGCGGATGCACGAGATTTAAAGGCTACTGGGACAATCACATACTACTGATTAAATCGGTAAACAATAGTTACCAAATTATATCGACTTGGCACCAAATGAGAGAAACGAATGATAAATGGTGTGAAACAACTATTATGTGAAAAGAGATAGAAAGTGATAACTCCCAAGGTGATAAGAAATTATAGGGAGTATGAATATATGGTGGAAAAATGATATGTAATGGTATAAAAGGAGATTCGGATGTTGAGAGTATGCTAGTAATATTACTTAAACGATGATTGAGAGGACAGGAACTATAAGCGTACACACCACCAAATAATTTAAGTTGAATTCGGAGGACCGAATTTCTTAAGGTGGGGAGAATGTGAAGACCGAGAATTTTCTAAATAAATATAAGGTATCCGAAAAATTTAATTTGAACAAAGTGAAATCCAAATTAAATAAGAAATAAAAAGGAAAATTAAATTTGGAAATAAGAAATGAAGGAGGAAATTTAATTTGGATAAATGGAAATCCAAATTAAATAAGAAAATGGAGAAAATAATTTTGGATATTTAGAAATCCAAAACTTAATAAGAAATAAAAATATTTTGATATATTTATGTAATGATATTATATAAATATACCTTGGATAAATATAAATATTATTTTGTGTTAAAAGTGTAAAAAGTATATATATAAATATATATATTTTTAAATTTGAGTATAGATGTATAAGTGGTTATATGAAGTATATATTTTACATATATATGATATATATATGAAATATATATAGTAATGTGAATTAAAGTGTATATATATATATAAAAGTGATTTATATAAATATATATATATATACTTATATATAAAAAAAATAAATAAATAAAAAAAAAGAAGAAAAGAAACAGACGTGGGAATCGGGGAACCCGATTCCCACACTTCTCTTCTGTTTACCAAAACAGAAGAGAAGCAAATAGAGACACAAGAGAGAGCCGGCCGGCGCCGGGAGGAAAAAGAGGCAGCGCCGCCGCCGGTGAGCCGAGGAGAGGAAGCTGACGCCGGCACCAACGCCAACGGCGGGAAAGAAAAAAGAGAAGAGAAAAATGAATGGAAAACAGAAAAGAGAAAGGAAAAAGAAAAAAAAAAGGGAAAAGGCAATGCCGGCCCATCCGGACGCCACCGCCGCTGCCTTCGACGCCGGCGAGGTCAGGCCAAGTGAAAGGGACAACCGGCAGTGAAGGAGGAAGAGAAAAGAGGGAGAAAAGAGGAGGAGAAAGAGGCCGCAAACCACCGCCAGATCCGTCACCGCCGGCGCCGCCGTTGGGGAAACCGAGACCAGATCCGGCATCCCTGCAACCTCGGCAAGCTGTGGAGTGGCTGAACCGCCGGAATTGGTGATCGCCGGTGACCGAACCGGCCAGCAAAAGATTGAACCGGTCCGACCCGGTCCGACCCGCCTGACCCGGTCAACCCGACCCGACCCGATTTGACCCGGTCAACCCGAACCCGACCCGACCCGGTTCAGAAAAGAAAAAGAAAAAAAAAAGAAAGAAAGGAAAAAGAAGAAAAGAAAAGAAAAAGAAAAAGGAAAAGAAAAGAAAAGAAAGAAGAAAAGAAAAGAAAAGAAAAGGAGAAAGAAAAGAAGGAAGAAGAAGAAGAAAGAAAGGAAAAAGAAAGAAAAAAAAATGTGGTAAGGAAAATTTAAGTCTTTTCGCCATATGTCTATTGGATTTATTGGAAATTTTCGGATTATTTTCTAAATGAAAATATATGTTAATTTTTGAAATTGTAGCAAAAATGGAAATGAGACGAATGGTGGAGTTCGGCAAGGCTCGAAAAATCGGAAAGTGCGCTAAGCTTGGCGAATAGGTAAGATACTTTTATAAAGCATTAGTAGCTTTATATTGTATGTGAGAATTATGATTTTTATATATGATGCATTTATTTAATTGATTTTAAATGGAATTGTGATTTTTTATATGATGCATCGATTTAAATTGATTTGCTAAAAATGCTAAGAGGACCCACAACTGATGGTGGGGGTCTTAGTAAGAGGTAAAAAAATTGGTGAGAATCAACGGCTGCAAGTATAAATTGTGTTTCCCTTGCAAGAGGTTAGGGAAAATTAAGCCGTTATGCTGCCGAAATTCTTAGGAAAACGTTGAGGAAAAAGATTTAAGTTCTCACGTAAATGGAATCTTGGAAATAATTATTGAAAAATATACATTTAAAGGACTTTATGATATTACTGGAAAAGTTTGATATTGAAATCGATGAAAAGATAGATCATTGAAACACGATAATGTGATGAATTATATGGTTTAAACCTTAAGACTCGATAAATCCAGTGATTTTAATAGCACAAATGGTATCAAATTGAGATTGAGGTGGAATTAATTATTAGACGGATCACTGATAAAGTGATGATTATAGAATTTGATAAGTTCAAAAGAATGGACCGTCTTAGTGGTATGATTGTGATATCGATGTTAAATAGATGTGAACTGAGATTTTTGCAATAATATGGATAGTCGCAAGGTGACTTAAATGATTGAAACACTGTTGATAATTGAAATTGGCAATTTCTTTTAAGTGGTAAATTGCCAATCAAGAATTGAATTTAAGATGTTTTATAGATAATTCTAGCATGATATTACATTCTACAGACCATATGAAAAGTGAATTGAGGATTGTGATTTGATTTTACGATAGTAAATGAAATTGAACCGCAAGTTGAGGATTCTGAATATGTACCTATAGGTCAAACCATAAATGGATTTGATAAGCGATTATTGATCTTGTGGTTCTATAATCCTCGATGTCGACTCTGGAATAGATATCGAATGAGGATATTAGTATTGCATAATTTCAGTATTTTGATGGCTATATAGTGACATGATATTTAAATATTTATGAATACTAAGAGGATTTATGCAAGTGATGTAGTCTTAGTATTAATAGTGAAAGGTAGAAATGATTGGTATAGTTTATAGCTATCGAAAAAGGATATCGAATACTGAATGACTTGAATACCAAATGATCTGATTATTGAATAATCGGAGTACTGAATAAGTTGAAAACTGAATGAAATGAATATTGAATTGATTTGAACACTGATTTACTGATGTGTCAGAAGGATAGTTTGAAATCGAACGATTGATAGTGATAAAGTTAAATGAATTGTTTCACCGTATTAGAGGAAGGTATTACTTATATTGACATTTGAAACTATTACCAAAATTACATACGGAGATGATTTCATAGCATCGCTTTTAAGCATAATTTGCTATAGTTTCAGACGTTGTAATAGCATTTATATAAATGCTATAAAGTATAGATTAGCTTTAAAAAGAAAGTATATGGTATATACGTATTTTTATATACGAAACCTCTTAAAGAACTTCACCATATGCTTTACATGATTTTAAAAAGAAAAGCTAAAGATTTAAATGTTTTATGAGACTATAGGCACCCTAAAAGAATTAAATTCAATAAAGCATAGTGGAAACCGCCTAATTGGAGCTTTGCTCATTAGGCAGATATGCTTGTCCGACAATAGTCGTGGACAGGTCTCAGTCACGCCTGATCAGTGGGGCTGGGAGAGATGAGGTCTATGGCCATAGATAGCGCCCTAGTTGGTTTCCAGGGGACGATGACATGATTTTCACTGCTAGCTACAGTGATTTAAGTCTTTATTGATAGAGATGATAGGGATCTAGCCTAGTCTCTAACCGATATGATATGAAGTCTAGAGTATGATTTTATTGATATGAACTCTAGACTTGACATGATTTATACTGTACATGAAACAGATTTGAAATGAAATATGTTTTGAAACAGTACATGTTTTAAACATGTTTTAAAAGTCCATGAGATATGATTTCGACACTTATATGATTTATATGTGATTTTGTGTCGAACATGGCATGATATGTGGTCTAGAGTATAGTTTGATTTGATATGAACTCTAGACCTGATATGATTTACAGAATATGTTTTAAAAGTATATGATAAATGATTTCGACACTTACATGATTTATATAAGATTTTGTGTCGAATTTGAAATAACATGCGGTTTAGAGTATAGACTGATTTGATATGAACTCTAAACCTGATATGATTTATAATATATGAAAAATGTTTTAAAACCGCACATGTTTTAGACATGCTCCGAAAACGAATACATGAACTGAAATTGAACATGTTTCTATCATGCCTTAAAGACAAATTTGAAATGAATTGAAAATTCATATGTCGAGCATGTCCTAAAGTATATATGATATGATTTGAAATGATATCGGTTTAGACAGAAAAATTACATGAATTTGCATATTAAACCCTGATATGATAATATGCTTAGTATATGAGAATTCCATGAGGAATGTCGTGACTCGACGTAAATGATGTTTCACCTATACGATGACATGACATGATATGATATATGAACATGAGATTGATATGAAGAGGATTCTGATCTCACTCTATCGTGATCATAAATTCCCAGACGAGAAGTAATATGAATTGATGTAATACGGGAATATGATTATTAAATGTAAAGTGAATTCGATAGGATATCTGCATTAAACATGGAGAATATATGAGGAGTGTCATGACTCAGTGGTAGCGATATTTCATCGATATGATGTCATGATATGATATGATATGATATGAAACATGAATATAGAAACACACGAAGAGAATTATGACTTCGTACCACCGTGATCATGACCCATAATATGAGACTTGATAAGAGATGATAGAATACAAAAGTATGATTATGAAATGAAAAGTGAATATGAGAAGTGATAATGAGATGTTATCGATGAGAAAGGATTAACTGTAATTGCATCCTTGCAAGTTTTAAGCATTTGCGGTTAAGACAGTATAATCCTACTCTTGCATTTATATTAGTATCTTACTGAGCCGTGGTTTTGCTCACCCCACTAAATTTCATCTCTTTCAGATTATTGAAGTTAACATCTGCCATGTGAGCTGCTCAGTGGGCACCGGAGACGGTATATGAACTTGGTACTAGTCTTCTAAGGTATATGTTTCTTATAAAATACTTGTTTACATGTAAGACTTAAATTGATGCACAGTACATATTCTGTTTAGCAAGTCGGGATGTAACTAAGAACCGTTTTCGTGGTTGTTAAATATTTAAATGAAATGACTATAAGTCACCTAGATAGTATAGTAACTACACTGACACCGAATACAAACCTTAAAATGAAAAAGAAAAATTTAGTCCATAAATTTGTAGACTAAGAAAAGTATAAGAATCAAGTGAAAGTCGCGGTCTTCGGGTCGTGACAATATATGAAATACGTGTAGAGTGTTTTAAATTAAAAGATAAATATATATAATTTATATAAATTATATATATGTTTTTGATATATATATATATATATATCAAATATAGTAAATATATATAATTATAAGAATATAATTATATATAATATTATTATAAATATTATATTTCTAAATATATTTTATAAATATAAAAAAAAAGAGGAGGGAATCGGGTCCCGATTCCCAGCCTTGTATTTCTCCTCTGTTTCGAACAAAGGAGAAAAACAAAAACAAAAGGGAAAAGCTGGCGACACCGGGAGGAGGAAGTGGCAGCAACGCCGCCAGCGAGTCGAGGGAGGAAGTCAACGTCGAGAAAGGAAAAACAGAAGAGAGAAACAGATTGGGAGAAGAGAGAGTCAAAGGGAAAACCGGTGAACCAAAAGGGGAAAGAGAAAAGAGAAAACGGCGGTGCCGACCGATTTGGTCACCGCCACTGCCACTCCTGCCACCGGTGAAGACCGACGAAGGAGAAAGAGGTCACCGACGTTGAAGGAAGCGGCGGAGGAAGGAGAAAAGAGGAGGAGAAAGGTAGAAAGTTCTCGTTCCAGATCTGAAGCTGTCGCCGATGATGGGGCGAAACTGAGTCCAGATCCGACGTCCCTGCAACCGTAGCCAGTTGTGGGAGGTCCGAACTGGTGGTGATGCCGGCGGGAAGAGGCTGAACCGGCAAGGTGAAGAGAACTGGTTCGAACTGGTTCAGACCAAGAAAAAAAAAGAAAAAGAAAGGAGAAGAGAAAAAGAAGAAAGGAAAAGAAAAGAAAAGAAGAAGAAAGAGGAGAAGAAAAGAAAAGAAGAAAGAGAAGAAAGAAAAGGAAGAATAAAGAAAAGAAAAAGAAAAAGAAAAAGAGGAAAAGAAACGAAAGAAAAGAAAAAGAATTGGTAAGGAACTGAAAGATTTCATTATTTGTTCCCTTTGAATTTATGAAATTGCCAAATGATTTTCTAAACAATATATGTAAATTATTTGACTTGTGGCAGCATGGAAATGAGGCAAATAGCGAACTTCGGCTAGGCTTGGGAGCTGAAAAGGTAAGATACTTTTATAAAGCATTAGTAGTATTATATTGTATGTGGGATTATGATTTTTATATGATATATCGATGGAATGATTTTTAAATGCTAAGAGGATCCACAACTGATGGTGGGGGTTTTAGTAGAGACATAGGAATTGTGAGAATCAATGGTTGTGATATAAATTGTGTTTTCCTTGCAGGAGGTTTAGGAAAATTTAAGCCGTTATGCTGCCAAAATTTCCATGAAAATATTTGAAGAAAAAGATTAAGTTTCTCATATAAATGGAATCTAGAAAGAATTATCGAAGATAAACTTGAAAGGACCTTATCGTGTCATAGGAAAGTTGATTTTTAAAATGGTTGAGAAGGTAGATGGATGAACACAATAACATGAGGAATTCTATTGTGAGTCTTATAGAATCGACAATTCGAGTTATATCAACTTTACAAGTCGATTATTGAGTTGAAAATGAGATGGAATATCAGTTTGTTGAAATAGTGATGAAAGTAATGATTTGAGAATTTGTCGAATTCGATCTCTTGATTTTAAATGGTTCCGAATGTGATAATATGGACAATTCAAGAGGTCGATGCTGAGACGATTTCATCGTATTACATCGTATTACTGATTTTCGGTGAGATGATAAACGGACCTACACTAGTGATATGGGTCTTAGTATCAATGTTGTGGTATATAATGGATGGCTATGATGTTGAGTCATAACGAATATATGATTTGAGTACACATAACTTTATTGACATTGAGGTTGAGTTACGACACAATCCGATCATTTATAGATTCAAGTAAATGAGTGATGAAAATATATGAATATATGGTTTTGCTTATAACCATAGAATAGGCCTTGAATAATAAGATTAATAATCGCATAAGTTCGATATTACATTATACAGGCCATATGAAAAATTGATTTGAGGATTGTGATCTAGCTTTATGATAGTGAATGAAATTGAAACTCAAGTCGGAAATTATGAACGTGCGTCAATAGGTCCAACCATAGTTGGATTTGATAAGTGATTATTGATTAGGTGGTTCTGTTATCTTCAATATCGACTCTGGGGTAGATATTGGATGACGATATTGGAAATTACATAAATTCCGTATCTTGATGGTTACACTGAAATATGATATCTAAATGCTCATAGAAACTAAGAGGATTCATACTAATGATGTGATCCTAACATTGAAGATCAGATGTATAAATGATTATTACAGTCGATGACGATTGAGAAAGGATATTGAATATCGAATGGTCTGAATACCAAGTGAATTATTATCGAATGAATTGAATACTGAACAATTTGAATACCTAATGAATCGAATAATGAATGAGTTGAATACGGATCTACTGATTTGAGAAAAAGGAAGTTTCGAAGTCGAATCATTGATGGTGATAAAAATTGAATGAATTACTTCACTGTATTAGATGAAATATGATTTATATCGATATTTGAAAATAGTATCGAATTTACCTATTAGGTATGATCTGATTGAAATCAAAAGGATGGAAATGAGAGAATTGAATTATAGTGAACGTTATAATTGAATGACATGGTTGATGAAAATGATAGTTCACTATTGAACTCGTGATTTAAATTGCATTGCATTAAAAATGCCTTGTTACAACTTGAAACATTTTAATAATGTTTATATGAATACTATAAAGTATTGATTTGTTTTGAAATGAAAGTATATGGTAGATATATATTTTTTGATATATGAAGCCTCATACAGAATTTTACCATATGCTTTACATGATATTGAAAAGAAAGCTAAAGATTTAAATGTTTTATGAGACTATAGGCACCCTAAAAGAATTAAATTCAATAAAGCATAGTGGAAACCGCCTAATTGGAGCTTTGCTCATTAGGTAGAGATGCTTGTCCGACAATAGTCGTGGACAGGTCTCAGTCAAGCTTGATCAGTGGGGCTAAGAGAGATGAGGTCTATGGCCATAGATAGCACCCTAGTTGGTTTCCAGGGGACGATGACATGATTTTCACTGCTAGCTACAGTGATTTAAGTCTTTATTGATAGAGATGATAGGGATCTAGCCTAGTCTCTAACCGATATGATATGACGTCTAGAGTATGATTTTATTGATATGAACTCTAGATTTGACATGATTTATATAGTACATGAAACATGTTTGAAAAGAGAAATATTTTGAAACTGTACATGTTTTAAACATGTTAAAAGTACATGATATATGATTTCGACACCTAAATGATTTGTATATAATTTTGTGTCGAACATGACATGATATGCGGTCTAGAGTATAGTTGATTTGACATGAACTCTAGACCTGATATGACTTACAATATATGTTTTAAAAGTACATGATATATGATTTCGACACCTAAATGATTCGTATGTAATTTTGTGTCGAACATGACATGATATGCGGTCTAGAGTATAGTTGATTTGACGTGAACTCTAGACCTGATATGACTTACAATATATGTTTTAAAAGTACATGATATATGATTTTCGACACCTATATGATTTGTATATGATTTTGTGTTGAACATGACATGATATACGGTCTAGAGTATAGTTTGATTTGATATGAACTCTAGACCTGATATGACTTACAGTATATTAAAAATGTTTTGAAAACACATGTTTTAGACATGTTCTAAAAACGAATACATGATTTGCAATTGTACATGCGTCGATTATGTTTTGAAAGTAATTACGAAATGAATTGAAAGTTATATGTGGAGCATGTTCTGAAGTATATATGATATGATTTGAAATGATAGCAGTTTATACAGTGAAGTTACATAAGCTGCTTACTAAATCATTAGTATATTGTACAAAAACATGAAAAGTATATGAGGAGTATCATGACTTGGTGGTAACGATATTTCGTCTACATGATGTCATGATATGATATGACACATGAATATAGAATTTATACGAAGAGGATTATGACTTCGTACCATCGTGATCATGATTTCTCTATATGGAAAGTGATATGAGATGATAGAATACAGGAATACGATTATGAAACATAAAATGACTTGATATGATATCTCAATTGGACATGATGTACTTTGAGATTGAGGAAAGTATGGACTAATAGTATATGACATTCAAATTGGACACGACATATTGTTGTGCGATGCACTATAGTATAAGGATGAGAAAACTGAAAAGTGAAAATGATGATTTATTTAAAAGTATAAGTGATAGACAGATGACAAAAAATTGAGATAATGAGATATTATCGATGAAAAAGGATTAACTGGAATTGCAAACTTGCAGGTTTTAAGCATTGCAGTTTAATACAGTATAATCCTACTCTTGTATTTATATTAGTATCTTACTGAGCCGTGGTTTTGCTCACTCCACTAAATTTCATCTCTTTCAGATTATTAAAGTTGCAATCTACTATGAGAGCTTTTAAGTGGGCCTTCGGAGACGATATACAGGTTTGGCACTGGCCAGTATCTTGCGAATCCCTTTCGTTACTTTGAGGTATACATTTTTGTAAATCTCTTGTTTACATGTACAGACTTTAATTAATACACAATACGTATGTTGTCCAGTGAGTCGGGATGTAACTTAGAAGTGTGGTAAATTATTGTATAGAGGATCAATGAAAGTAAAGTAGTAACTACACTGACACCGAATACAAACCTTAAAATGAAAAAGAAAAAAATTTAGTCCAGAAATTTGTAGACTAAGAAAAGTATGAATAATAAGTAAAAGTCGCGGCCTTTGGGTCATGACAAGAAGTAGATTTGAGATTTTTAATGAAGTTATAAATCAAAAGTTTTTCAAGAAAACTAATTTTAATAATATGTATTTAGTGAAATTTTTACATTTTCACTTTACTCTTCAATAATTCAAAAAATCATAAGGAGGATTATATTATTTCTCATCAATTTATTTATTTTGGTGCAATTTTTATATTTATTTCATTTGTTCTTTTTTAATTAGAAAAAATATTTTTTATTTTATTTATTTGTTTCACTTAAAAATTTGTGATTTAATTTAATAAAGTTTATTAATTTATTTTTAAATTTATTAATAATATTTTAAAATTCTATTAAATAGATTTCATCATTTGATAGTACTTTCATATTAAGTTTGCTAATACTAATTTAACTTCTCTTAACAACACTTTTAAAAAATTCTATTCCAATAATACTTTTTGTGAAGGCTCTAGCCGGACCTAACAAACCTTTCTTTTTAGGCTCAAGCAATCTACAAGTCTAATATATAAATATATATATATATTTATATATTATATTAATATTTAATTATTATTTTATTATTTTATTCTTAAGATATATGTTTGAAAAATAACAAATATAATTTATCAAATTGAATTTGAGTAGCTTGAATAATCCATCAAATTGAGTTCAAGTATTAAAAATTGAGCTATATCATGCTAAAAAAATTTGAAAATAAAAAAATATTTCCGTACAAAAGTTTTACAAAAACAGAAAATGTCACCATTCAAATATACGCCCTTAAATAACTTATTTCTTTTACATATTAAAACGTCTTAAAACTTTCTAAAAAAGAAATACTGTTAACCCATGAGGCATTAATTTAATAGCAAGAAAGATGTTTTAAGATTTTGAGCTCTCAAATTCGAATATTATATTAGTTTGCTATTGTTATTTGTATAATTTATTATTATTATATGTATTTACCAGTTTATCTGGTTATCAATTTATCATAATATGCTGATTATTATAGTAATTTTGAATGAAAATATACTATTAAAAAATATTAAATATTGAATACTACAATACAGGGGGTTCTCATTTATTTTTAATCCTATGTGCAAAATATCTTGGGTCAAATAAATAAAATTATTATATTAATAAATGTTATATATATATATATATATATATATACACACTAATGAATATCTGGAGGAGTGAAAGCACTTTTTAATCTTAATTAAGATAGTATTTATAATAATATTTTTATATTAAATATAATAATTTATAATTAAAGTGATAATTCCACTGCAATGCATGAGTATTTTAACTTTTGATCATATAATAATATATTATATATTTACTCAATATAATAATATTAAAGCACTTAACGTCTTCTATAAAAAAAAATTAAAGTACTTATTGGTCAATTTAAAATTAAATTAAAATATAGAACACTTGCGTGCATAGAAATAGCCAAATAGGTGTAAAGGTGAGTTTAAAAATGTATGGATCCGAACACCTACATTCCGTAAAAATGTATTGTATTGTAATCTACCCATGATTATTAAATCAAACAAATCAAAAAATATTTCAAACCCAGAATTCTTTATTATGTAAAAAAAGAAGAAATTACCAGAAGAGAAGCAAAATAGAAAGAGAATGTACAGGAAAAGGAAAAAAAAAAAAGAAAATGTATAGGAAAAGAGAAATAATACCTTGTTATAGATCTGGTAGATCTACTTTGGGAAATATCAAATATGGCCGAAACTAAGCTTGATCTTTCAGGTCTGCCTAATATTGACGATTTTTTCCGCCACTGAAGCACTATAACAATGACGGACAAATCTGCACCACCTGTTTTTCTACAAAACCGGTTTGGCTCAATGAGTGAGGTAAACTTTCTAGGACGTCTTTGGTGGAATGAAAAAATAGCAAGATGGAAAGGAATTACCGTTCCATTCCGATTCATTTCATGATGGAAGGTGACTATTGTTTGGTTTCTTCTGTATTAAAGAATTACGATTCTATGGATTTTGAATTCTTTAAATAAACAGAATTGTCATTCTTGATTTTCGGTTAAGAATAGCTTCTCAATGCGGTAAGGAATAAAGCATTAAAGTTTTTTGAATATATAAGTTAAAACAAATTTATCTCCATTGCGCATCAAGGTTTCTTTAGCCCGGGGACAGTTGAACAAGAAGGTTTTTAGCAAAGGATTCTCGCATCAGGGGTTTCCTCAACAAAGCAACAATTGAACAAGAAACTTTTTCTACCAAAAGATTCGTTGCTCAGCGAAGGGTTTTCTACCTAAAGATTCCTTGCTCCTCAGCAATGGCGGACAGTAAGCCTAGTTAGTGGGGGCCATGGGCCACCCAAATTTTTGAAAATCCTCCCTTGGTTATATATAGTGTATTTTTTTTTTCAAGTGTATATATATATATTAAAAATGCTCAACACTTACAAATACCCTCGACATTTATCACAAAATAAAATTAATTCCTTATTTAATCACATAGAAATCAGTCTATTAAGTTTTATTTTAAGAAATTAAAATCCAAACATTTCAAAATAACATAATTAAGTACATTTCTGCTAAATCCTTTAACTATTGTTACCATTGCACAGCAATTAAAGCTTAACGACAATTAGAAGGACTTAACAGAAATATACTTAATAATTTTATTTTGAAACATTTAGGTTTTAATTGCTTAAAGTAAAACTTAATGGACTGATTTTCATATAATTAAACATTAAAGGCTTAATTTCATGTTGTGGTAAATGTTAAGTATAAATTTGGGTATTAAGTGTCACGTTCTGAATTTAGATATTTTTTTGTACATTTTCCATTAATTTCACAAGATAACGGTTGGGCTGTCTGTAGGGCCTTCATTTCACTCATGTAATATATATATATACACACACACACACACACACACACACAAAAGGAAATTTATTTATTTATATTACAAAATTATACTTAATTTACATCCCATATTTCTAATTTACATACATCAATACTGTATAACAGAAGTCTAAATACAAAAGAGAAATAAATATACCTCAACTGTAAATCAATTCTGCTTGAGGGATACCTCGTCGCAAACCTCCTAAGCGGAAGCAAAGATCTACTAAAAATAATCTAGGAGGAGTGGAAAAATGAGATGAGCCAATGCCCAATAAGAAATAAATATAACAAAACTGATATTATATAAACTATATGCAATTATTCAAAACATGCACTAAAATATATAGATAACGGAAATGAAATATATTAGGCACAAATTTCGCAAGAAGGATACTATAGTTGGCTAGAAAACCAGATAGAATATGGGAGGTACTTTGAAGTACTTGTCGTGTCTCGATTCCTAGGTGCGACTATAGAGAGTTCAAAAATTAATTATTTTTCACAAACAGATTTCATAAGTTTAAATTCGATAAATCAATTCTAAAATACTCTGCAAACATATATAAAACTTCAGTTCACAAATTTCATGGTAAGCCACAATTTAAACTCACAAATATAATCAAAATTCAATTCGTAGAGACAAGGCATCACACAATAGACTCATGCAGTAGGACATATGGCCATAGTCAGAATATAGTCCTCGGTGGTATTGATCAGGCACTATCCGAGACGCTGATGATGGAATCAAGGTCAATCAGCCCACAAGTCAGTTATACAATCATACATTCAAAATAGCATGTGCCTACAGGTAGCTACGGGCCCAACAGTCTCTAAAAATAATATAAAACATTTTATAACTATTTATGGAGGCAATTTCTGAAGGTTAAATCTTCAATCAATCCATAAAGGTATAGTTTGAAAATATATGCAGTTCAAAGATATAAGTTAATAAAATATTCACAACTCAATATTTGGTTTTAAAAATATTCTATTTATCTGTAAACAAGTTATAATAACATGCTAGTGCCTTCATGTACATAAAATTTGATAACATGAATTTTTAAATATTGTTTTTCTGTATAAAATGAAAATAATGAATTTCAATAAAGTAAATGGAATTACTTAATAAATCATTCACCACTAATATTCAATGATATAAAAAGAGTAACTCATGAAATTATTAAAATTTCAATAGCATAACGGTTAGGTATATCCTAACCCTCTTGCACAAAAACAATAGAAATTCCACAAAATATGTTCACAATTTCCAATCAATTGATTCCAAAACAATTTCAAAGAATTAATCTCATAGCAAAATATGCATTATAGTATCTCTATGTTCGTTATATATATCCCTTGACAATTTTTCACTGTGCTGGAAAATAGCACTAGTATCCTCCTTGGGTTTCTTAGCTACAATTTGCCATACCAATATTGTCAATATTCTACATTTTAATTTTAAAAATATTTAATGTCATAAAACATATTACATTGCCTACTGTAGCCTTATTTTTCGGTCTATTTTCTATCGGTATAAAAATTACAACTTTCTCTACATAAGTTTATTTTCAATTCCGATTGTAGACACCTAATTTTTTTCCGAACGATTCTCTTTTAATAAAAATAAAAATAAAAATAAAAAAGGTAGAAAATATAAAAATAAAAAAATGGAAATAATCAACTTTGGTCAAACCTTAAATCTCAAGGCAAATCTTAATATCTTATAACCCTAACACCCATTTAAACCTTATTTCATGAAAACCCAAAATAAATCACATGCAAATTAAGGGCTGACCAAAGTTGATCTTGTTACCATGAATAAAAAAATTAGCAGTAAAATTAAATAAGACGAAATCATGGGCTGTCAAAAAAAATCCCATGAGGGTAGGCACCATTAAGGGATTTTAAATAATTTCCTTCCTCAAATTTCCTTTCTGAAGTTGATTGGCTATAAAGCCAAGAGATATAGAGAGAATCAGGGGAGGAGAAAAAAGAAACACAGGAGAGAAAAAAACCTAAGGGGGGAGCCTTCTTGTTTCCTTACCAGCCCGAGATTGTCCAGGCCACTATTTTGCATTGCCATTTTGCTTCTGGTCTGCATATTCCAACGCCGTATATCCAAGTTTCCTTGTCTTTTACCCTGGCCCGTTACTACCTGTCCATCGCACCATCATCGCCGCACTTGTCGTCGCATTGTCGCTGTCGTTTCTGCACTGCCATCACTGCTGTTTGCTACCCACCATCGCCTGCTTTGTCGCATTTGCTGTTGCTCTGATCGATATCTTCAGTGCTATAATTTTACTGTCCTGTTCATGCCATATCAGATTGTTACCAGAGTGCTCGATTGCATCATCCCATGCTTGCCTCACTACTGTCCACTGCATTGAGCCTTGTTGCTTTGTTATTCTTGTTTTGACTTGCCACCTTTGTTATGTGAAGACACTTTCTCTGTACAGGTGAGTTTGCTGGTTTAGCAACATGAAAACCACGTGAATAACAGAGATCCAAAAGAAAGAACGTGAGACAAGAAAACAAAGAAAGAAACTAGCTGTGCTTGTGAACGTGAAACGAAAGGAGAGCAATTGAAGCTGTCTTTGGCGCCGCCCAGCCAACATGGGTATTTCTAGGGATTCCATGCAAAGAGACGTTAACAAGGAAGACAAAAAGGAAGGGAGCACTCATTTGGTACAGTTATTTTACTTTAAGTTCTTTTTTATCACATGTTATATTTTAATTTATTCATTATTTTAAAAATAGAAAAATAAAAAAGGATTTTGTTCATTATTTTCATTAGTATGCTCCATTTATTCAATGCACACACATATTGTAAATAATATCTTTAAAAATAATAACAAATATTTTTCATGAAATTCTCTAAATATGAGTTACTAATAGTAACAATAAAAAATATAAAAATGAGAAATAATGAAAAATTCCGAGGATAAGATTTCGAAGAAATCACAAGTAGTGATTCTTTGATAATTTTTAGGATCGAGAAAAATTATTGGATGTTACCAGCGTATTGGAACATCTAATTGATTTTATGTCGATATCAAATTATCATATAAATATAAAGATATATAATAAAAAAAATGTAAAATCAATAACTTTAAGGAGATAAAAGTAAATGAAAAATAAACCAACAAAATATAAATTCTAAATATGAAAAGAAAATTCTATAAAATACTAAAATAAATGAAATTAATAAAGAAAATATATAAAATTTTAAAGGGATTTCCGATGATGAGATTTCTTAGAAATCGCAAGTAGCGATTCTTTGATAATCCTTAGGATCGGGATAAAATCTTTATTGTCACCAGCGTATTGGGACATTTAAGTGATTTTATTTCGATATAAGGAAAATATTAATAAGATTTCTTAGTAAAAAAAAATAAATATAAAGATGGTAATAAAAATAATAATATAAAAAATAGGTAACTATGAGAAAATAGTAAGTGAATAGAAATTAAAAAAAAAGGCTTTTAAATAGGTAAAAATTTAGGAATTAAAATAAATAAATAAATACACATCTTAAATATAAAAGGATCTCCGATGATAGGATTTCTTAGAAATCACAAGTAGTGATTCTTTGATAATCCTTAGGGTTGAAATGAAATATTTGAATATTACCAGTGTATTGGGGTATTCAAGTAATTTTAGCTCGATATTAAGATTTTTAATAAAATTAACATTTATGACATAAATTAATATTAAAAATAAATAATAAATAAATAAAAATTTTAAACAAATAAGTAAACAAGAATATAAAATTGTTACAATTAATCTTTTGGAATAAATAATAACAATAACAGTGAAGATAAAAAAATAATAATAATTAAAGATAAATAAACATGATATACATTATAAATAATGTCCGATGATGAGATGTTACAGAATTCACAAGTAGTGATTCCTAACTGATCTCTAGGTGAGAGAAATATGCTAAATGTTACCAGCGTATTGGAATATTTAGTATAATTTTTCAATAAAAATAAAATTTTATAAATATAAATAAATTACAAAAGCAATAATATAAATATAAAAGATAATAAAATAATATATTTCTCATGTACATCATATCTATTTTGTTTGCATCATTTGCATTCATGAAATTCCAAAATAAGTGCAAATCTCCCGAGGATGAGATTCTTAAGAAATCGCAAGTAGCAATTCTTAAGAAATCTTTAGGTGAGGAAATTATCCGAAATGCTATCAAAAGTATGGGGGTGCTTCGGAATAATTTTCAATACAAAAGATTTTCACTTATTTTAAATAAAAAAAATAAAACTTAAATATTTCAAAATAAAGCAAATAAAAAATTGATTTCAAAATAAATGAATTTCTTTTTAAATGTTTAATTAAGACCATTTTATTAAGATCAAAAGATAAGACATGATTAAGTGGTACTGTTTTTTTAACGGGCGTTGTGGGGATGCTAATCCTTCCCCACGCATAACCGAACTCCCGAACCCAAGCTTTGTTTTCGCAGACCAAAAATTATTTTTTTGATAAAACTTAATTAATTTTAAGATTTTATTAAAAAGATAAATAATTTTAGGTGACCAATCACACCTAGTCAAAAAAGATTGGTGGCGACTCTGTTTTGTGTTTTTTTTCAAAATCATCTAGCCATCGAGTCCCCGGACGAAAATCGTTACGATAGCTTGGCGACTCCGCTGGGGAAATTAGAGAGTCAAACCATATTTAATCATGTCTTATCCAAAATCTTAGTTAGTGGTCTTAATAAGTATTTAACAAAACTCTTCATAAAAAATTAAAAAAAAAGCAAAAATTAATACAAACAAAAAATGTGTGAATCATTTTTATCATTTGTGTTTTGTTGGGATGCATCTTAAATTTTATTCCTTTGCATACATGACATATTCATTGCATACATCAACCATACACCCGGGTTTGTCCCTTTTAGGAGAGAGTAGAGTACCTTTGCTCTTGTGAGGTAATAACCTCTGCAATGGCAAGTGAAATACTCTCACTCAAGTTGAACCCTTTCCGTCTGTAGCCTATCATGGGTGAGGATTGGGGTGCCTTACTAGTCTAGTGTGGACGTCAGTAAGGAACAATTTGGGAACCTCTTATCCTTTAGAACTCCAAACCATACATATAGTAAACTTAAGAGGACCAACTTGGGATAGAGTCATGTTAACCCATAGAAAATACCTATTAGGGAATCATAGGTTCTTTAGCAAAACATTTCCATGCATTTCTCATGCATGATTTTTCTAAACGCATGTAGCATTTTGTTCATCCATTCATCTTCATTCATTATTTTTGAACATAGCACTTTTAAAATTTTCAAGCATCACCACATGTGAAATGATAAATTCTTAATTGTGGTAATAAAAGATTCGAAATAGCTCGACCAAAGGTCTATTCATAGAACACTCATTACCAAGATAAGATCATGGAAGAAGATGAATCTTTTTAAGGCAAAGAAGTTCAAGCCATGCAAGTCTGGAGATTTATTCGAAATTTTTTTCTGTTATTTTCTTTAAGTAATGCAACACATTTTTTTTAAGTGCTTAAGCCCAAAAACACAAAATAAAGTTTTATTATAGGCTAACTTTTATTTAGCTTCCTTTCAATAAAGCGACTAGTGTGATGCACTGTCATTCTCTCATTTTCTATGTTCATTGGTCACTACCCATATACTCATCATATCTTTCTTTCATAAGTATCCAAATAATGAACATGATGATAATGATGTCAATAAATCTGGAATTCAATTTTGAAAGAACCACTTTTGCTGATGGATTATCAATCTGCCAAGGTGTCCAAGTAAGAAAGAAGAAAATTTGTTCACAATTTTCACCCAATTTGATGGTATAAGAAAAGGTGAATCTCTTACAGAAGTTTCTAACAAGTTTGTATTTGTTTAATAAATGATCTTCAAGGAGAGTATTTGCGTTTAAAATGATAAATGACCTTCTTTCACTATCCTTCAAGCGTGAATAAAATTATCCTTTGATTACCCCTTTGAGCCTATTATGTTTTTTTTGTGATGTAACCCACCAAGGATCACCCTCCACAATGGAGGGCAAGAAAGATGAAAAATTATTCATGAGGGGCAAAAGAAAGAAAAAGAAAGTGTCCATAAGAAGAAAATGGTTTGAATACAAAGAACCCTAAAAGGACAAAAAAAGAGAAAGAAAGAAAAAAGATATGAGTGAATTAGAATGGGGCAAAATGCTTAAACGATTTACTTGATAAGAAAGTGATCCTTTGGTTTGTAAACCCTGAAACATATTTTGGGCCTATTTTATCCTTTTCTTGTAAACCTCACCTGAGCCTACATTACTACCTTTAAAAGCCCATTTTGATCAAATGTAAATGCTCAATTTGAAGAATCGTGTATTGAATGAAGGCATACTTGTACAATGAGATAATGTTCCTTTGAAGATTCAGTAGTGGGGTGAAATAAAAAGAAGCAGATCAAGCTGAATGAAGGAATTCATGCCTAAATAAAAGAATAGGCTTTGGAAGATATCTTTTAGATCAAAAGCAAGAATGACTTTTAGGGGCATAAATTTGGATTGAAAACAAAAGGCTGAAATTTGTCAAAGCTAATGGAGTTGAAATGAAGAAAAAAAAAGAAATAGATGAAAAAAGAAAAAAAAGAAAAAAAGGAAAATGAAAAGGAAAAAGAAAAAAAAAAGAAAAAGGAGGATTCAAATTGAAAACCTGAAAAGGCAGTTTGGATCAAAAGAGGGGAACCGAAGTTGAAAACCTGAAAAGGCAACTTAGGAAAAGATCATCACCAAGAGTTTTGATATAGAAGCAAGATTGGCAGGCCCAACATGAATGAACATATCAAAAGAAGTGGATTTTTCATAAAAGAATTCTAGATTGACTTGATTGAAATTGTCATAATGTTTATTAAATGGATACTGAAAACCCTATTCCAAACAAACTGGCCCATTGATTTTTCTTGATTTCATGTTCCTTTTCTAAGAATGAATACCCATATCTCTCATGATTATTTTAAATTCATTCCATCCCTATAATAAATTGAGAAGATGTATGAGTGCATTACATTGGTGGTCGAATTGGAAGGAAAATAAATAAATGTTGGTAACCCTTTTTGGGTAAATTTTTGAAAAAAATATTCTTTTGAGAAACCTTGCATTACTAAAAGAGAGAAAGAAACAAAAATAAATGTGAAGACTGAGAATTTTCTAAATAAATATAAGGTATCCGAAAAATTTAATTTGGACAAATTGGAATCCAAATTAAATAAGAAAAAAAAAGAAAAATTAAATTGGAAATAAGAAATGAAGGAGGAAATTTAATTTGGATAAATGGAAATCCAAATTAAATAAGAAAATGGAGAAAATAATTTTGGATATTTAGAAATCAAAAACTTAATAAGAAATAAAAATACTTTGATATATTTATATAATGATATTATATAAATATACCTTGGAAAATATAAATATTATTTTGTGTTAAAAGTGTAAAAAGTATATATATAAATATATATTTTGACACAAAATATGTATTTAAATACATATTATGAATAGTGTATATATATAATTATGGTGTATAATAATTATATATTATAGTTATTATTATTATATATAATAATAAATATATAATTAAAAAAAAAACAGAAGTGGGAATCGGGCACACTTCTCTTCTGTTAACTAAAACAAAAGAGAAGCAAATAGAGAAACAATTGAGAGCCGGACGGCGGGAGAAAAAAAAAACAAATAGAAGCGAAGCGGAATCGAGAGAAGCGGTGAAACCGAAGCGAAAAAGAAAAGGGGGAAAACGGCGGTGCTGGTCGATCCAGGCACCTCCACCGCACCTCGACGTTGGCAAGAGTGAGGGGAAGGTGAGAAGAGCCACCGACGGCGAAGGAAACGGCAGAGGAAGGAAGAAACAGAGGAGAAAGGAGTCGAAACCCACGTTGCCAGGTCCGGCACCGTCGCCGGTGATGGGGCAAAACCGAGGCCAGATCCGTCTTCGTGGCAACCTCGGCAAGTTGTGGAGTGGCTGAACCGCCAGAATGGGTGGCCGCCGGTGACCGAACCGGCTAGCGAAAGTTGAACTAGCCAAGCCAAGCTTTGAACCGGCCCGAACCGACCCGACTCGACCCGGTTCAGAAAAGAAAAAAAAAGAAAAGAAAAAGAAAGAAAGGAAAAAGAAGAAAAGAAAAGAAAAAGAGAAAGAAGGAGGAAGAAAAAGAAAAGAAAAAGAAGAAAAGAAAAGAAAAAAAAAGGAAAAGAAAAAGGAAGAAGAAGAAGAAATGGATAAGAAAAATTAAAAGTTTTGCTATATTTCTATGGAATTTATTAAAAATTGTTGGATTATTTTCTAAATGAAAATATGTGTTAATTATTGAAGTTGTAGCAAAACGGAAATGAGACGAAAGGTAGAGTTCGGCAAGACTCAAAAATTGGAAAGTGCGCTAAGCTTTGGCGAATAGGTAAGATACTTTTATAAAGCATTAGTAGTATTATATTGTATGTGAGAATTATGATTTTTATATGAAGCATTGATGGAAATGATTTTTTTATGGAATTATGATTTTTATATGATAAATTGATGAATGATTTTAAATACTAAGAGGACCTACAACTGATGGCGGGGGTCTTAGTAGAG
Source organism: Heritiera fomes (assembly GCA_032173925.1). Classification (NCBI taxonomy): domain Eukaryota; kingdom Viridiplantae; phylum Streptophyta; class Magnoliopsida; order Malvales; family Malvaceae; genus Heritiera; species Heritiera fomes. The sequence goes on along the minus strand of JAPDPM010000001.1, from coordinate 15,339,671 downwards.
ATGTAGGAATTGTGAGAATCAACGGCTGTTCTATAAATTGTGTTTTCCTTGCAAGAGGCTTAGTAAGAATTAAGTCGTTATGTTGCCGAAATTTTAGGAAAATATTTGAGGAAAAAGATTAAGTTTCTCACATAAATGAAATCCTGGAAATAATTATGGAAAATATATATTGAAAGGACTTTATAGTATTACCAGAAGAGTTTGATATTGAAATCGATGAAAAGATAGATCGTTGAAAACAATAATGTGATGAATTATATGGTTTAAACCTTATAGAATTGATAAATCAAGTAATTTTAATATCACAAATGGTATCAAGTTGAGATTGAGGTGAAATCATTTATTAGACGGATCACTGATAAAAGTGACGATGATTAAAGGATACAACTTAGAAGAGAAAAATAGAAGTTCTGATTTAGACGGTCGAATGATAGAAGTGCGGAATTATCAATCGAGTGATGAGTATAGAATTGATAGATTCAAATAAATGGACCGTCTTAGTGGTATTAACTGAGATTTTTGCAATAATATGGATAGTCACAAGGCGACTTAAATGATTGAAACACTATTGATAGTGGAAATTGGCAAATTCTTTTAAGTGGTAAATTGCCAATCAAAAATTGAATTGAGGATGTTTTATAGATAATTCTAGCATGATATTACATTCTACAGGCCATATGAATATTGAATTGAGGATTGTGATATGATTTTATGATAGTGAATGAAATTGAACCGCAAGTCGAAAATTCTGAATATGTACCAATAAGTCAAACCATAAATGGATTTGATAAGCGATTATTGATCTTGTGGTTCTATGATCCTCGATGTCGACTCTAAAATAGATATCGAATGAGGATATTAGTATTTCATAAATTCAGTATCCTGATGGCTATATGAAACATGATATTTAGATGCTTATAGATACTAAGAGGATTCACACTGATGATGTGGTTCTAGTATCGAAAATAAAATGTACAAATGATTATTATAGTCGATAATTATCAAAAAAGGATATTGAATACCGAATGGTTTGAATACCAAGTAATCTGGTTGTTAAATAATTAGAGTATGGAACAATCTGAATACTGAATGAAATGAATCTTGAATGATTTGAATAGTGATTTACTGATTCGACAGAAAGAAAGTCTTGAAATCGAATAATTGATGGTGATAAAGTTAAATGAATCGCTTCAGCGTATTTGATGGAAACATTACCGAAGTTGCATACTGAAATGTTTTATAGCATCGCATTTAAGCATGCCTTCTTGCAACTTGAAACATTTTAATAATGTTTATATGAATACTGAAAAGTATTGATTTGTTTTGAAATGAAAGTATATGGTAAATATATATATTTTGATATATGAAGTCTCATACAGAATTTTATCATATGCTTTACATGATATTGAAAAGAAAGCTATAGATTTAAATGTTTTATGAGATTGTAGGCACCCTAAAAGAATTAAATTCAATAAAGCATAGTGGAAACCGCCTAATTGGAGCTTTGCTCATTAGGCAGAGAGATGCTTGGCCGACAATAGTCGTGGACAGGTCTCAGTCACGCCTGATCAGTGTGGCTGAGAGAGATGAGGTCTATGGCCATAGATAGCGCCCTAGTTGGTTTCCAGGGAACGATGACATGATTTTTACTACTAGCTATAGTGATTTAAGTCTTTTTTGATAGAGAGATGATAGGGATCTAGCCTAGTCTTTAACCGATATGATATGAAGTCTAGAGTATGATTTTATTGATATAAACTCTAGACTTGACATGATTTATACTGTACATGAAACATATTTGAAATGAAATATATTTTGAAACAGTACATGTTTTAAACATGTTTTAAAAGTCCATGAGATATGATTTCGACACTTATATGATTTATATGCGATTCTGTGTCGAACATGGCATGATAAGCGGTCTAGAGTATAGTTTGATTTGATATGAACTCTAGACCTGATATGATTTACAGTATATGTTTTAAAAGTACATGATAAATGATTTCGACACTTATATGATTTATATAAGATTTTGTGTCGAATTTAAAATGATATGCGGTCTAGAGTATAGATTGATTTGATATGAACTCTAGACCTGATATGACTTATAATATATGAAAAAAAAATGTTTTAAAACTGCACATGTTTTAGACATGCTCTAAAAATGAATACATGAATTGAAATTGAACATGTTTTTATCATGTCGTAAAGGTAGACTTGAATGAATTGAAATTTCATACGTGGAGCATGCTCTAAATTACACATGATACGATTAGAAATGATAGCGGTTTGTACAGTAAAGCTACATAAATTGCATATTAAACCCTGATATGATAATATGCTTCGTACATGAGAGTTACATGAGGAATGTCATGATTCGACATTAATGATATTTCATCTAGACGATGATATAATATGATATGATATATGAACATAAAATTGATATGAAGAGAATTCTGATCTTACTCTACCGTGATCATAGATTCCTAGACGATAAATTATATTAATTGATGTAATACGGGAATATGATTGTTAAATGTAAAGTGAATTCGATAGGATATCTGAATTAAATATGAAGAATATATGAGGAGTATTATGACTCGGTGGTAACAATATTTCATCTATATGATGTCATGATATGATATGAAATATGAATATAGAAATATATGAAGAGAATTATGACTTCGTACCACTGTGATCATGATCCACAATATGGGAATTGATAAGAGATGATAGAGTACAGAAGTAAGATTATGAAATGAAAAGTAAATATGAGAATTGATAAGAGATGATAGAATACAGAAGTATTATTATGAAATAAAAAGTGAATATGAGAAGTGATAATGAGATGTTATCGATGAAAAAGGATTATCTGTAATTGCAAACTTACAGGTTTTAAGCATTGCAGTTTAAGACAATATAATCCTACTCTTGTATTTATATTAGTATCTTACTGAGCCGTGGTTTTGCTCACCCCACTAAATTTCATCTCTTTCAGACTATTGAAGTTAACATCTGCCATGTGAGCTGCTAAGTGGGCATCGGAGACGGTGAATGGACTTGGTACTAGTCTTCTGAGGTATATGTTCCTTATAAAATACTTGTTTACATGTAAGACTTAAATTGATGCACAGTACATATTCTGTTTAACAAGTCGGGATGTAACTAAGAACCGTTTCCGTGTTTGTTTAATATTTAAATGGAATGACTATAGGTCACCTAGATAGTATAGTAACTACACTGACACCGAATACAAACCTTAAAATAAAAAAGAAAAATTTAGTCCATAAATTTGTAGACTAAGAAAAGTATAAGAATTAAAGGAAAGTCGCGGCCTTCGGGTCGTGACAGATTTAATGGTATCATAGCACGGTTTGTCTAGTACGTGTCAGTGTAGTTTAGACAGTGATAGTGTTACATCCCATGTACTGTGTAGTGTCTACATGTAAACTTGTTGATTTTCAATCTGTACCAAGATTAGTCAGCTATTGGTATGGGTGATACCAGTCGATGGCTTATTGAAACAGGCTGGGCTTTGACATAAAGATGCCAATCGATGGCCTATTGAAACGGATTGAAAACCGTTAATGAATGGTATCGATGCGGTATAGAAGAATTGTGTATCACCTTAAAGGAATAGGATATGAATGATCGAGAATGATTGATTGTGGCAGTTTATATGGAAGATAATGGAATGATTGTATAGAATATGATCGATATGTGAATTGAAAGGATTGAAAGAAGTAAAGAAATAGCCAAGGAAAAATGATCGAACCCAAACATATAGCTCGATCGAAAGTACAATCCCACCTTAATTATGAGAACTATTGGAAATTGAAAACTATGATTTTGAGTTATAAAGGAGCACGAATATGAAGCAGTTTTCGAATTTAAGACTGAAAGTGATTTCACTTTGGTTATCACATCGAGATGTAATAAGAATACTACACGAAAAGAGATATAGAGATAAAATGATTAATAAATGTTGCATTTATGGCAAGAGATGATTAACAGTAAAGTCTGCAATGAGGTGCAACTTTGATTTATCAATGTGACAATGAGTGTTGTGGGATAATACGAAACCCAAAAGAAATATGATGATATGTAAGTGATTAAGGACTGATTGTCTGAATAAAATCACTTTCCAGTATCAGGCTCCTAAATTCCTCTAGTGCCATAATCAGAACATGATTATAGAATGACGAGAACATATGTGAAGTTCTAGTGAGCATACATGTGATGGGAGTCCTTGAGTTGCCATATGCTTATGGGAAATAGCAAAAGGCTTTGGGATTTCCAAATTTATTGAAAGCACTGCTCTGTATTGATATGAATATTCGAGCGTAATATGTGAACGCTTACAGATATATTGAGAGCGGGTGCACTGAATTTAAAAGCTACTGGGACAATTACGTACTACTGATTAAATTGTTTAAATGATAGCTATCAAGCTATATCGACTTGGCACCAAATGAGAAAAATGGATGACGAACAATATGAATCAGCTACAATGCAAAGAGAGATGAAATTTGTTAACTCCTAAAATTTATAAGAAATTTTAAGGAGTATAAAAATATGGAGAAAAACGATATATAACAGTATAAAAAGTGAATCTGAATTTGAAAGTATGCTGGTAGCATCATTTAAAGGATGATTGAAAGGACAAGAAAGATAAGAGTACAGGATAGTACCACTTTCTAAATCTAAGTTAAATTCGGAGGACCGAATTTCTTAAGGTGGGGAGAATGTGAAGACCGAGAATTTTCTAAATAAATATAAGGTATCCGAAAAATTTAATTTGGACAAATTGGAATCCAAATTAAATAAGAAAAAAAAAGAAAAATTAAATTGGAAATAAGAAATGAAGGAGGAAATTTAATTTGGATAAATGGAAATCCAAATTAAATAAGAAAATGGAGAAAATAATTTTGGATATTTAGAAATCAAAAACTTAATAAGAAATAAAAATACTTTGATATATTTATATAATGATATTATATAAATATACCTTGGAAAATATAAATATTATTTTGTGTTAAAAGTGTAAAAAGTATATATATAAATATATATTTTGACACAAAATATGTATTTAAATACATATTATGAATAGTGTATATATATAATTATGATGTATAATAATTATATATTATAGTTATTATTATATATAATAATAAATATATAATTAAAAAAAAAACAGAAGTGGGAATCGGGCACACTTCTCTTCTGTTAATTAAAACAGAAGAGAAGCAAATAGAGAAACAATGGAGAGCCGGCCGGCGCGGGGAGGAGGAAGTGGCAGCGACGCCACCGGCGAGCCGAGGAGAGGCATCCGACGTCGACGTTGACGGCTGGAGAAAAAAAAAACAAACAGAAGCGAAGCAGAATCGAGAGAAGCGGTGAAACCGAAGCGAAAAAGAAAAGGGGGAAAACGGCGGTGCCGGTTGATCCAGGCACTGCCATCGCAACCTTGACGTCGGCAAGAGTGAGGGGAAGGTGAGAAGAGCCACCGACGGCGAAAGAAATGGCGGAGGAAGGAAGAAACAGAGGAGAAAGGAGTCGAAAGCCACGTTGCCAGATCCGGCACCGTCGTAGGTGATGGGGCGAAACCGAGGCCAGATTCGACTTCGTGGCAACCTCAGCAAGCTGTGGAGTGGCTGAACCGCCAGAATGGGTGGCTGTCGGTGATCGAACCGGCCAGCGAAAGTTGAACTGGCCAAGCCAAGCTCTGAACCGGCCCGAACCGACCCGACCCGACCTGGTTCAGAAAAGAAAAAAAAAAGAAAAGAAAAAGAAAGAAAGGAAAAAAAAGAAAAGAAAATAAAAAGAGAAAGAAGGAGGAAGAAAAAGAAAAGAAAAAGAAGAAAAGAAAAGAAAAAAAAGAAAAGAAAAAGGAATAAAAAGAAGAAGAAGAAGAAGAAGAAATGGGTAAGGAAAATTAAAAGTTTTGCTAAATTTCTATGGAATTTATTAGAAATTGTTGGATTATTTTCTAAATGAAAATATGTGTTAATTATTGAAGTTGTAGCAAAACGGAAATGAGACAAAAGGTAGAGTTCGGCAAGACTCAAAAATTGGAAAGTGCGCTAAGCTTTGGCGAATAGGTAAGATACTTTTATAAAGTATTAGTAGTATTATATTGTATGTGGGAATTATGATTTTTATATGAAGCGTTGATGGAAATGATTTTTTTATGGAATTATGATTTTTATATGATAAATTGATGAATGATTTTAAATCCTAAGAGGACCCACAACTGATGGTGGGGGTCTTAGTAGAGACGTAGGAATTGTGAGAATCAACGACTGTTCTATAAATTGTGTTTTCCTTGCAGGAGGCTTAGTAAGAATTAAGTCGTTATGTTGCCGAAATTTTAGGAAAATATTTGAGGAAAAAGATTAAGTTTCTCACATAAATGAAATCTTGGAAATAATTATGGAAAATAAATATTGAAAGGACTTTATGGTATTACTGGAAGAGTTTGATATTGAAATCGATGAAAAGATAGATCGTTGAAAACAATATTGTGATGAATTATATGGTTTAAACCTTATAGAATTGATAAATCAAGTAATTTTAATATCACAAATGGTATCAAGTTGAGATTGAGGTGAAATCATTTATTAGACGGATCACTGATAAAAGTGACGATGATTAAAGGATACAACTTAGAAGAGAAAAATAGAAGTTCTGATTTAGACGGTCGAATGATAGAAGTGCGGAATTATCAATCTAGTGATGAGTATAGAATTGATAGATTCAAATAAATGGACCGTCTTAGTGGTATTAACTGAGATTTTTGCAATAATATGGATAGTCACAAGGCGACTTAAATGATTGAAACACTATTGATAGTGGAAATTGGCAAATTCTTTTAAGTGGTAAATTGCCAATCAAAAATTGAATTGAGGATGTTTTATAGATAATTCTAGCATGATATTACATTCTACAGGCCATATGAATAGTGAATTGAGGATTGTGATATGATTTTATGATAGTGAATGAAATTGAACCGCAAGTCGAAAATTCTGAATATGTACCAATAAGTCAAACCATAAATGGATTTGATAAGCGATTATTGATCTTGTGGTTCTATGATCCTCGATGTCGACTCTAAAATAGATATCGAATGAGGATATTAGTATTTCATAAATTCAGTATCCTGATGGCTATATGAAACATGATATTTAGATGCTTATAGATACTAAGAGGATTCACACTGATGATGTGGTTCTAGTATCGAAAATAAAATGTACAAATGATTATTATAGTCGATAATTATCAAAAAAGGATATTGAATACCGAATGGTTTGAATACCAAGTGATCTGGTTGTTAAATAATTAGAGTATGGAACAATCTGAATACTGAATGAAATGAATCTTGAATGATTTGAATAGTGATTTACTGATTCGACAGAAAGAAAGTCTTGAAATCGAATAATTGATGGTGATAAAGTTAAATGAATCGCTTCAGCGTATTTGATGGAAACATTACCGAAGTTGCATACTGAAATGTTTTACAGCATCGCATTTAAGCATGCCTTCTTGCAACTTGAAACATTTTAATAATGTTTATATGAATACTGAAAAGTATTGATTTGTTTTGAAATGAAAGTATATGGTAAATATATATATATATTGATATATGAAGTCTCATACAGAATTTTATCATATGCTTTACATGATATTGAAAAGAAAGCTATAGATTTAAATGTTTTATGAGATTGTAGGCACCCTAAAAGAATTAAATTCAATAAAGCATAGTGGAAACCGCCTAATTGGAGCTTTGCTCATTAGGCAGAGAGATGCTTGGCCGACAATAGTCGTGGACAGGTCTCAGTCACGCCTGATCAGTGGGGCTGAGAGAGATGAGGTCTATGGCCATAGATAGTGCCCTAGTTGGTTTCCAGGGGATGATGACATGATTTTCACTGCTAGCTACAATGATTTAAGTCTTTTTTGATAGAGAGATGATAGGGATCTAGCCTAGTCTCTAACCGATATGATATGAAGTATAGAGTATGATTTTATTGATATAAACTCTAGACTTGACATGATTTATACTGTACATGAAACAGATTTGAAATGAAATATGTTTTGAAATAGTACATGTTTTAAACATGTTTTAAAAGTCCATGAGATATGATTTCGACACTTATATGATTTATATGCGTTTCTGTGTCGAACATGGCATGATATGCGGTCTAGAGTATAGTTTGATTTGATATAAACTCTAGACCTGATATTATTTACAGTATATGTTTTAAAAGTACATGATAAATGATTTCGACACTTATATGATTTATATACGATTTTGTGTCGAATTTAAAATGATATGCGGTCTAGAGTTTAGATTGATTTGATATGAACTCTAGACCTGATATGACTTATAATATATGAAAAAAAATGTTTTAAAACTGCACATGTTTTAGACATGCTCTAAAAATGAATACATGAATTGAAATTGAACATGTTTTTATCATGCCGTAAAGGTAGACTTGAATGAATTGAAATTTCATACGTGAAGCATATTCTAAATTACACATGATACGATTAGAAATGATAGCGGTTTGTACAGTAAAGCTACATAAATTGCATATTAAACCCTGATATGATAATATGCTTCGTACATGAGAGTTACATGAGGAATGTCATAACTCGACATTAATGATATTTCATCTAGACGATGATATGATATGATATATGAACATAAAATTGATATGAAGAGAATTATGATCTTACTCTATCGTGATCATAGATTCTTAGACGATAAATGATATGAATTGATGTAATACAGGAATATGATTGTTAAATGTAAAGTGAATTCAATAAGATATCTCAATTAAATATGAAGAATATATGAGGAGTATCATGACTCGGTGATAACAATATTTCATCTATATGATGTCATGATATGATATGAAATATGAATATAGAAATATATGAAGAGAATTATGACTACGTACCACCGTGATCATGATCCACAATATGGGAATTGATAAGAGATGATAGAATACAGAAGTAAGATTATGAAATGAAAAGTAAATATGAGAATTGATAAGAGATGATAGAATACAGAAGTATTATTATGAAATGAAAAGTGAATATGAGAAGTGATAATGAGATGTTATCGATGAAAAAGGATTATCTGTAATTGCAAACTTACAGGTTTTAAGCATTGCAGTTTAAGACAATATAATCCTACTCTTGTAGTCGTGGTTTTGCTCACCCCACTAAATTTCATCTCTTTCAGACTATTGAAGTTAACATCTGCCATGTGAGCTACTAAGTGGGCATCGAAGACGGTGAATGGACTTGGTACTAATCTTCTGAGGTATATGTTCCTTGTAAAATACTTACTTGTAAGAATTAAATTGATGCACAGTACATATTCTGTTTAACAAGTCGGGATGTAACTAAGAACCGTTTCTTTGTTTGTTTAATATTTAAATGGAATGACTGTAGGTCACCTAGATAGTATAGTAACTACACTGACACCGAATACAAACCTTAAAATGAAAAAAAAAATTTAGTCCATAAATTTGTAGACTGAGAAAAGTATAAGTATTAAAGGAAAGTCGCGGCCTTCGGGTCTTGACAGGTCCAATGGTTAGTCGTTACTCGTCACTTACAAGTGGTAAGGGGTTGGAGTAGCGACGGACACGAAAGAAATCCGTGAGGGGCCCCCACATGATACTCCCAAAGCGGACAATACAGATGAGTGAGGTATGGGCCACTAGGATACGGGCGTTACAATTAAAAATGATGAAAACATAACTTTGAAAACATTATGGCAAGTCTTCAAGAATAATGGGACCAAGACTCATTAGAAGGTGGGATGAGAAGTGGAGATAGAAGATTTGAATAAGAAGAATCCAGCAGATATGTGGAACTTAAGGAAAATGAGATGAGCTTGAAAATCTTGTTACTACAATTGAGATTGCATTTTCATACATTCATGGAATAATTCAGGGGGCATGACATTGACATGTGCATAACATTCATAGCATCCATGGTATTCATGACATTCATTAAATTCATGACATGCATGACATTTCATTAGTGCATTTTTGACATTGAACTATTTTCTTAAGACATTAGGATCAGAAGTTCTGAATGATTAGATTTTGAGGAAAAGAGAAAATATAAGAGATGGTAATTTGAAAAAATGATGAGGAATGAGAAAATGATGAGAAAAATACTTTTTTGAAAAACCTTAGATGAGAGGAAAGCCCAATTTAGCTGGCACCTTAAAGGAGGATGAAGCCCAATATTGTTGGCATTAAAATGAAACTTAAGCCCAGTCAAACCCATGCTAACTGGCATTCTAAAATGAAATTTTTATGTTCAAAGTTTTACTGCCTCTGTTGAGAGGAGCCCTTTTGTTTTTTAGAAGTCTCATTGCCTCTGTTGAGAGGAGTTTTTTGTTTTCAAAAGTCTCATTGCCTCTGTTGAGAGGAGCTTTATTTTCAAAGTCTCATTGCCTCTGTTGAGAGGAGCTTTTTGTTTTCAAAAGTCTCATTGCCTCTGTTGAGAGGAGCTTTATTTTCAAAGTCTCATTGCCTCTGTTGAGAGGAGCTTTTTGTTTTCAAAAGTTTCATTGCCTCTGTTGAGAGGAGCTTTGTTTTTCAGAAGTCTTATTGCCTCTGTTGAGAGGAGCTTTTTGTTTCAAAGTTTCATTGCCTCTGTTGAGAGGAGCTTTATTTTTCAAAGTCTCATTGCCTCTATTTAGGGGAGCTTTTTGTTTCAAAAGTTTCATTGCCTCTGTTGAGAGGAGCTCTTTGTGTTTCAGAAGTTTCAAAGTCTCTGTTGAGAGGAGCTTTTATTCCATGATCATCTTGCATTCCTTAGTCTTATGATAGGAGAGACTAGGAATTTCACTTTGCATTCCTTAATCTTATGATAGAAAAGATTAGGAAATCCCATTCACTTTGCATTCCTTAGTCTTATGATAGGAAAGACCATGAAATTTCATCTCACATTCCTCAGTCTTATGATAGGAGAGACTAGGAAATTTCACCTCCCATTCTTTAATCTTATGATAGAAAAGATTAGGAAATCCCATTCACTTAGCATTCCTTAGTCTTATGATAGGAAAGACCAGGAAATTTCATCTCGCATTCCTCAGTCTTATGATAGGAGAGATTAGGAAATTTCACTTCCCATTCTTTAATCTTGTGATAGAAAGGATTAGGAAATCCCATTTATTTTGCATTCCTTAGTCTTATGATAGGAAAGACCAGAAAATTTCATCTTGCATTCCTTAGTCTTATGATAGGAGAGACTAGGAATTTCATTTTGCATTCCTTAATCTTGTGATAGAAAGGATTAGGAAAAGGCTAGGAAACTTCATTTTGCATTCATTCCTCAATCTTTATAAGAGAAAAAGATTAGGAAATTTCATGTGGCATTTATTCCTTAGCCTTATGAGAGAGAAGGCTAGGAAATATCATATTTTACAAAGAATTCATTGATAGGTCTTGCATTCGGACAAAATGGTTGTCTATGTCTTTGCACAATTACTGTTTCACAGCAAAAGTGCAAAGAGGGGCAGCTGTAGACACCTAATTTTTTCCTAACGATTCTCTTTTAATAAAAATAAAAATAAAAAAGGTAGAAAATATAAAAATAAAAAGATGGAAATAATCAACTTTGGTCAAACCTTAAATCTCAATGCAAATCTTAATATCTTATAACCCTAACACCCATTTAAACCTTATTTCATGAAAACCCAAAATAAATCACATGCAAATTAAGGGCTGACCAAAGTTGATCTTGTTACCATGAATAAAAAAATTAGCAGTAAAATTAAATAAGACGGAATCATGGGTTGTCAATAAAAATCCCATGATGGTAGGCACCATTAAGGGATTTTAAATAATTTCCTTCCTCAAATTTCCTTTCTGAAGTTGATTGGCTATATAGCCAAGAGATATAGAGAGAATCAGGGGAGGAGAAAAAAGATACACGGGAGAGAAAAAAACCTAAGGGGGGAGCCTTCTTGTTTCCTTACCAGCCCGAGATTGTCCGGGCCACTATTCTGCACTGCCATTTTGCTTCTGGTCTGCATATTCCAACGCCGTAAATCCAAGTTTCCTTGTCTTCTACCCTGGCCCGTTACTACCTTTCCATCGCACCATCATCGCCGCACTTGTCGTCGCATTGTCGCTGCCGTTTCTGCACTGCCATCGCTGCTGTTTGCTACCCACCATCGCCTGCTTTGTCGCATCTGCTGTTGCTCTGATCGATATCTTCAGTGCTATAATTTTGCTGTCCTGTTCATGCCATATCAGATTGTTACCAGAGTGCTCCATTGCATCATCCCATGCTTGCCTCACTACTATCCACTGCATTGAGCCTTGTTGCTTTATTATTCTTGTTCTGACTTGCCACCTTTATTATGTGAAGACACTTTCTCTGTACAGGTGAGTTTGCTGGTTTAGCAACATGAAAACCACGTGAATAACAGAGATCCAAAAGAAAGAACGTGAGACAAGAAAACAAAGAAAGAAACTAGCTGTGCTAGTGAACGTGAAACGAAAGGAGAGCAATTGAAGCTGTCTTTGGCGCCGCCCAGCCAACATGGGTATTTCCAGGGATTCCATGCAAAGAGACGTTAACAAGGAAGACAAAAAGGAAGGGAGCACTCATTAGGTACAGTTATTTTACTTTAAGTTCTTTTTTATCACATGTTATATTTTAATTTATTCATTATTTTAAAAATAGAAAAATAAAAAAGGATTTTGTTCATTATTTTCATTAGTATGCTCCATTTATTCAATGCACACGCATATTGTAAATAATATCTTTAAAAAGAATAACAAATATTTTTCATGAAATTATCTAAATATGAGTTACTAATAGTAACAATAAAAAATATAAAAATGAGAAATAATGAAAAATTCCGAGGATAAGATTTCGAAGAAATTACAAGTAGTGATTCTTTGATAATCTTTAGGATCGAGAAAAAGTATTGGATGTTACCAGCGTATTGGAACATCTAATTGATTTTATGTCGATATCGAATTATCATATAAATATAAAGATATATAATAAAAAAATGTAAAATTAATAACTTTAAGGAGATAAAAGTAAATGAAAAATAAACCAACAAAATATAAATTCTAAATATGAAAAGAAAATTCTATAAAATACTAAAATAAATGAAATTAATAAAGAAAATATATAAAATTTTAAAGGGATTTCCGATGATGAGATTTCTTAGAAATCGCAAGTAGCGATTCTTTGATAATCCTTAGGATCGGGATAAAATCTTTATTGTCACCAGCGTATTGAGACATTTAAGTGATTTTATTTCGATATAAGGAAAATATTAATAAGATTTCTTAGGAAAAAAAATAAATATAAAGATGGTAATAAAAATAATAATATAAAAAATAGGTAAATATGAGAAAATAGTAAGTGAATAGAAATTAAAAAAAAAAGGCTTTTAAAGAATTTAGGAATTAAAATAAATAAATAAATACACATCTTAAATATAAAAGGATCTTCGATGATAGGATTTCCTAGAAATCACAAGTAGTGATTCTTTGATAATCCTTAGGGTCGAAATGAGATATTTGAATATTACCAGTATATTGGGGTATTCAAGTAATTTTAGCTCGATATTAAGATTTTTAATAAAATTAACATTTATGACATAAATTAATATTAAAAATAAATAATAAATAAAAAATTTTTTTTAAACAAATAAGTAAACAAGAATATAAAATTGTTACAATTAATCTTTTGGAATAAATAATAACAATAACAATGAAGATAAAAAAAATAATAATTAAAGATAAATAAACATGATATACATTATAAATAATGTCCGATGATGAGATGTTACAGAATTCACAAGTAGTGATTCCTAACTGATCTCTAGGTGAGAGAAATATGCTAAATGTTACCAGCGTATCGGAATATTTAGTATAATTTTTCAATAAAAATAAAATTTTATAAATATAAATAAATTACAAAAGCAATAATATAAATATAAAAGATAATAAAATAATATATTTCTCATGTACATCATATCTATTTTGTTTGCATCATTTGCATTCATGAAATTTCAAAATAAGTGCAAATCTCCCGAGGATGAGATTCTATAGAAATCGCAAGTAGCAATTCTTAAGAAATCTTTAGGTGAGGAAATTATCCAAAATGCTACCAAAAGTATTGGGGTACTTCGGAATAATTTTCAATACAAAAGATTTTCACTTATTTTAAATAAAAAAAATAAAACTTAAATATTTCAAAATAAAGCAAATAAAAAATTGATTTCAAAATAAATGAATTTCTTTTTAAATGTTTAATTAAGACCATTTTATTAAGATCAAAAGATAAGACATGATTAAGTGGTACCGTTTTTTTAACAGGCGTTGTGGGGGTGCTAATCCTTCCCCACGCATAACCGAACTCCCAAACCCAAACTTTGTTTTCGCAGATCAAAAATTATTTTTTTGATAAAACTTAATTAATTTTAAGATTTTATTAAAAAGATAAATAATTTTAGGTGACCAATCACACTTAGTCAAAAAAGATTAGTGGCGACTCCGTTTTGTGTTTTTTTTCAAAATCGTCTAGCGATCGAATCCCCGGACGAAAATCATTACGACATTGATTATACCTAAATTCTCAGAATATTTTGTACATTGTTGTGGGACCTAAATTACATTAAAATGGCCATAGATTCCTCTTCCCCTTCACCAAGGCCGAATGCTTCTTCTCTCTTTCACTAATGTTTCCTTCCAAATTTAACTATTTTATTAACTCTAAATTAATTCTACTAAATTTCTATACTACTTCCACATGATTTACACATCAAATGACACAAAATTCTAGTCCCTCATGCCATGGCCGAACCTCATCTTCTATCCTCACCTATGGATTTCTTCCATTTAATTCAACCAAATTAAATTTTAAGCTATACATCATTTCTACCATTATTTTCCATTAATCCTTCATTGAATTTACATCAAGCAACACCATTATCATAATTCCCTTGCTTGGCTGAAACCCTCACTTGCCCAAACACGTGATTTTTACATGATTCAAGCTTGAATATGCATCTAGACATGCTAAGCATTAAGAATAGGTTATGAATACCATGAAAAATTCAAGACTTCCATACCTTTCCTCTTTGGCCGAAACCTTCAAGGGAGTCTACACTCTTATTTTGGCTGATTTAAATGATGATTTTGGTATAGGAAGATAGAGGAAGTTGAGGAGAGCAACTTTGGTGAAGATGATTTTTGGTTTTAATGTGATTTTACCTAAGTTTTTCTCACTTTCTCTCTCTTCAAGCTTCAAAAATGGTGGCTGTTTAAGAAAGGAAGAATGCTGGTCGAAATGGAGAAGAAGAAGACTGAAAATTCTGGATATATTCTTATTTTATGGCAAAATTTCCATTTTGCTCTTAATTATGAAAATTTTGGACTACTTTGCCCTTTCGTTTTGACTTTGTTGAAAACTATCAGTCTCATCTTCAAAATATATCTTTTAATCACCAGTCACATCTATTTAACTTATTCTTATGGTCGGAAAAGCTTTCATTGAAGTTTAATTGGTCATTTGCATGAAATTACAAAAATACCTCTAATTGTAAAATCGCATAATTTTTTGTGTCTTTAGATGATTTACTCTACCTATTGCCTTGGCGTGGGACTTTATCACATGAGGATTACTTTACAATTGACACTTGGCAAGAAGTCAATTTCCTTTGGTTGTTATTCGCGAAAATTTAACTGGCCTATGTCCTTAATCGTTATTTTTAAATTTGTTTTAAATGCTTCAAAAATAATTTAAATAATTGAGTTTGGATTATAATTTCTTACCATTACTTTATTTGGCTCAGAATATTAAGTCTTCCAGGTTTCACATTCATCTGGACACTAGAAGGTCCGTGGGGCCCATTACGTTGTTACCTGTTATACCTCTGAAATACACAGGAATTGAACAGTAGTGAGAGTTCTAATATACACTACAGTATTAAAATATGTGGTTCTCACATTAAGTCTATTAAAAAAATTAAAATGGATCTTTAATTAAAAAAAGTTCGGTTGTTTTACTCACCCATCACTATTAACAAACACTTAAAATCAATTGATTTTTTTAAAAAAATATAATGTCACACTCACCTAAAGAAAAATTAATTTTTGAAACATTTAAAATCAATTGAATTATTACAAATATAAAACAATTGTCTTTTTAACAGAATGTCATTTATATATATTTATTTAAACTTATTTGTTTAGTATATTTTGTTTTCTTACACTTTTATTTATTAATTGATAAAATTTATGATTTCATAAGCTTTTTATTTTATATTAATACATTTTTTGTGTAAATCACGAGGTATTCCTATACCATATTGGATATGAGAATATGACATTGGCCCAAAGAAATTTGACCTTATGAAGATTTGGACACTAGATTTTCTGTTATGGATCATTCTCATTCAGAAACTTAGTGGGATCTTACACCTCTGAGCCAACCTTTTGTGTTATTTTATATTAATACGTATTACTTGCATTTATGTTTTATGTTAATAAAGCATAATGATTGTAATTAGATAAACATTTGAACTTTACTCAAAAATAAAAATTAGTCTCATATATTTTGTTGCATGAAATTAAGGTTATGCATAGTTATTTTACGGCATAATAAATTTAATTATTTGATAAAGTTTTTCAGTTGAATGATTTATTATGTAAAAAAATGCTTATTCGGATGTATTTTGGATGAGCTAAATGAAAAATATTTCAGGGAACATTCTTTTAAAAAAAATTGTGTCAATTGGACTTTTTTCATTCATTTTTAAGATTTAATAGGTATAATTACAATAAAATAAAAGTTTACAATTGTAATTTCATGCGATAAAAAGATTGAGAACTTATTGAAATTTTTTATAGGATTTGAAGGTTTATTTGGATATTAATCTTAAAACATAAGTCAAATAAGATGTATAATTTTAAATTTTTAATTAGCCCCGTCAAAATTATATACAAAGATCTGCCACGGCTGCTTTCATTATTTGTTTTTTGGGTTTTGAAACAAAATTCAAAAGGTTTGATGAGAAAATGAAATGAATTTTTTTCAAATTGGAAGTAGTAAAAAATTATCTTCAAAAATATTGATTCTTGATTCTAAATAATCATAAAAACTGGAAAAAAAAACAATGACAATCTTCAAAATATGTGAAATATACATATTGGAATTTTTGTTAGTCTCTTACGAAAAATTTTGTATTTGACATGTCGCTATGAATTAATACGAAATTTTAGTGTTTAACACAAAAGGAATACAATTTTACATAATATAAATAGGAATTTAAACACAAATTATCAGGTTTAGAGACGTAAGCACTTTTTTAAGGTTTTTTCAAAGTATTGTTATAAAAATAATTTTTTTATATAACTATAATAATTACTAATTAATGTGATACTTTCACTACATATACATGATTGTATTTTAACCTTTGATAATGTAATTAATATATATAACACTCAATCAGAGTGTGCCTCCACTGTTAAAAATTTCTCTAAACTTATTGATTTTCAATTTTCTACTCTTGAAGAGAAAGTTTGGTTTTCTTCCATATGGAGTTACAATATTCCACCAAAAGTTCAGAGTTTCTTGTGGTTGGCAATTCTTAATTGTATTCCATTAAAAGTTTCTTGATGTTAAGAGGCATTTAGTTCGATGCGAAGCAATCTCTTTGTCAATGGTGTGGACTTAGCATTGAAAACTGCCACCATATTCTTATCGGGTGTGAGTTTTCCTTATCTATCTCGCGCAAGATTTTTTGTTGGTGGAATCTCAATTGGGTTTGTCCCAATTCTCATGAGGGCTTTCTAAGGCAATGTGAAGGTGTTTTATTTTCTAATCCTCTGAAAAGAAGATGGCTGACTGTTGTGGGTGCTACATGCTGGTCGCTTTGGCTTTATAGAAACGATTCCATCTTCAATAAAAAAAAATGGGACGGTGATGAAATTATTTTCCTTATCAAAATGAGATATATGTATTGGATAAAGGCGATGGAAGATGATAACTCATTTACGATTCTTGCTAGTGGTCAAACCCTTACGACGCCATTAGCGCTACTTCGCTCAGCAAAACAAGATCAAACATTTCTTGGATTTGTCCTGGCTCTAACAAACTCAAATTTAATGTCAACAGATCTGTCTTTTCATCCTCTGGTTTGGCTTGCTGCAGCGGTGTCTTGCGTGATGATTCGGGTTTGATTCTTGGTTTCTTCTTTGGCCCCCTTGGTAAGCAAAGCCCTATTTATGCTGAGCTTCTAGCAATTAAACATGCTTTGATCTTGTTTCAATCATCTCCTTGGTTGGGATCCAAATAACTCATTATTGAATTTGACTCAAAAGTTGCTATTATGTGGGTTCTCAATTTGATTGATCAGCCTAGGAAGGAACGATTGATTCTTAATGATATTGATAATTTGGTGGATTCGATTGGTAGGGTTGAATTTTCCAATATTTTGAGGGAGGCGAACTTCTTTGCAGATTCACTTGCAAAACTTGGTGTTAATAGAACTAAGATATTTGCTGCATGGTTTTAGCTTCGTTTGTAGTTCTAGTCTTGTGTCTGTCTGATCTTGTTCTGCTCGTGTCATTTGCTTCATTGAAGGATCATTTTTGTAATGGCTTTTGCCTCTGGCAGTTCTTCACGGCACTTAATAATAAATCATCTTCTTTTGGCTAAGCAAAAAAAAAAAAAACACACTCAATATTACAATATTAAAGTGCTTATTAACCAATTTAAAACTAAATTAGATTTATACTTACGTAAGTGGATTTTTTAAAAGCAAATACAATCATTTGAGGTCATGTTTGATGTATAGAATGATAATCATCTTATCTTATATTTGGTACACACATTAAAGGGAGGATTAGATTGTGAGGAAGATTAGTCATCCTCCTAGTATAAGATGATTCAATCCTCTTCAAAAAGTAAACATTATTTCTTATCCTATGGGATTAGAAATAAATACACATATTTTATTTATTTTATTCTTAATTTTATATTTAGAAATTAACTTAAACATTTAATAAAATAATGAGGATATTTGTTTAATTAATTAATTAATTCGAAATTTTTCCTTCTTTTCTTTTTTTTACCTTCTTTCTCTCTCTCTCTATCTCTCTCTCTCTCTCTCTCTCTTTTTTCTTGAATTTATTCAAGAAAAACTATAATTTTGATAAAATAATATTTTCTTGAACAATTTTTTTAATAATTACTTTTGGAAATAATTAAAAATTTTAAATTATTTTTTAGAAAATAAATTTTCAAACATAAAAATTATTATAAAATATATATTTTTAACTAGTTTTTCTTACAATTAAATTTTTATTTTTTTTCTTTTTTACTGTCAAAAAAAATGAAAGAAAAATAACTATTAACCATAAAATTATTAGAAATTTTATATTTTTAATTAATAAAATTAAATTATTAAATTTAACTTGTATTTTTTTATATTTCCTTCTAATTGACAAAAAAAAAAAGAAGATAAAGAAACCATAAAAAAAAATTTAAAGAATTGTCTTTTGGAAATTAAAGAAATAAACTTATTTCCTAAAAAAAACTCAATTTTCTAAAAATAAATATATTTAATTTACAATAAAAAATTATTTTAAATTTAAATCATATAAAAGAAATAAAAACAAAAAGGAAAGAAGGAAAAAAAGGTGAAAAAGTACAGAAAATTTTTTTTTAAAAAAATTCATTTTTTAACAAAATAATTTTTTTGAAAAACATAATATAAATTTTTAAAAGTAATATTCTATTAAAAATAAATTAATAAATTTGACTATTAATTATAATATTATAAATAATATTTTAATTTTTAATTTATGTTTATAACAAAAAATTTATAAATTTAAATTATGTTGCTTTAAAAAAGAGTATTAAAAAATTCAGTTTATACTGCTTTTAATTTTGCACATAGCAAATATGGTAAAAGATATAAAAAATCATCATATCTTATTCTTAATCCTTATACACACTAAACATAAGATAGGATTATATAATATAATCTTATCATATCCATAATCTTATATTATCCTATCTTATCTTTATCTTATGTACCAAACATGATCTGAAAATATATTATAAATGTCAATGAGATTTTAGTTTAGTTTTGCCGTGTAAGTTATTTGTCCACTTATATACGAGCTTATTTGGTTGATTTAAGTGATTTATAAATAAAATTTTTAATTATGATTGTAATTTCTTTTATAATATAACATTTTTTAAAAAATATACAATTACTAATGGATTATTATTTAATATATTGTGCATAGAAAGTAAATTCTTTATAAAGCATGCAAATAACATTTTATGCATCATTTTTTAAAAAAAAATTTATAATAAAATATTTTAATTTTAGATTTAATTTAAATTACTTAAATACCCTTATCTTTATTCTTTTAGAATCCAACCACTGAATCAAAATAATTCGATAAAAGCTTTTCATGTAGGTTGCTGGTCACCACCGCCGCGAGTTATTCTCGGCGACAATTTGTCTCAAAAAAAAAAAAAATCAAAATGCTCTTTTTGATATCTTATTCTTTCTATGCAATTAATTCTTCATAAAAGTACACAGAAAATATTAAATCTAATGTTAAAGTACGCATTTTTTTTTTCAAATCTACCATGTTTTAAACTTTTTTAAACAAATGAAGGTTAGAAATAGAAAAAGAAGGAAAGAACGAAAATTTTTATAAAATTTTGGAGTAAACCGCATTCCGCGTGCCATGGCTGGCATCCGGCGTGGAGACTACCGACGATTTGCTTCAAAAATTGTACCAAAAATTTTCTCTTCTCATTTTATTCTAGATCTGAAAAAAAGACTGCAGACTTTGACATTGGATTTAGAACTTTTTATGGATTTTTATGAAAAATTAATTAGCAATTACATAGGAAAAAAAATTTCAAAAGTTAAAATTGTACAATTTTCAGAGAACAAAATGGATGATTTTTAATTTAATATTGAAAAGTATGTCAAATTTATGTCGCATTTTACTGGTTCGTTTAATTTAATTCATTGCTTTTTAGCAATGATTTAGGAAGCAAAACGGTAAATTCAAAATTGTAAAAGATAAGTCTTCAAAGCAATAAGCAAACAGAACTCTAGTAACCTGAAAGAGTGTGGTTTCCAATTGTTTAAATGGAACCATACTTTGTGGAATACTTTGTGAGACAATTGAAAAATGAATTTAGCATGTTTGGTTTCTGCTTCGTAGTTGTGGAAGTTTCAACAGGAAAATGGGCAGAAGCTAGTGGAAGCAGGGCTTAACCTTATGTTTGGTCTGGAGGTGGGAAAGGGAAAGAAAAGAAAAGCTAGGTAAAATAAAAAAAGGTTGTAAATATTTTTCTTGTTGGGAAAAATATTTTAGCTACGGAAGAAAAGAGAGGGAGAGTAAGCACCCTTTACTTTTCTTTGACTTGCTCAGTTTTTTTATGTGATAACCACGAATTTTTGAAATTAATATTAAGTATCTGGAAATTTAATTTGGATAGATGAAAATCCAAATTAAATAAGAAAAGAAAATGGGTATAACTATTTTGGATATAAAGAAATCCGAAAATTTGGAAATAAAAATATGTGTATATTTACATGATTTGATTATATAAATATAATTTTATGTGTTTTACATAAATACATATGTATATATATGAAATATAGTATATATTATAAAATGATATATATATACTATTTTATATTAAATAAATACATATGTATATTATTATACATTTTTGTATGTAAATAAATATATATGAAATATATATATATATATATAGTATTTGAATTTAAATATATAGATATATATGGTTTATATGAAATATATATTAATATATATAAATTATATAAAAAAAATAGAAAACAGAAACGAAATCGGGAGAAACCCCACAACCCCGTTTCATTCTCCTCTGTTATAAATAGAGGAGAGGAACCCTGCAGAAGCTGACCCTCGTCGGCGAGAAGGAAAGGAAGAGAGGAAGAGGACGTCGTCGGCAGGCCGAGGAGAGGAAGAGAAGGCGACCGGCGATGAGAAAGGAGAAGGAATGAAGCGGAACCGAGAGGAAAAAGAGATAGGAAAGGAAAGAGAGAAACGGCAGTGTCGGTTGATCCGGGCACTGCCACACCCACCTCGACTTCGGCGAGGGTAAGGGGAGAGGAAAGGTGACCGACGGTGAGGAGGAAAACGAAAAAGGAAGGAGGAAAGAAGGGAGGAAGAGGTTGAACCTTCAGCTTCCAGATCTACCGCCATCGCCGACGATGGGGAAGAATGAAGGCCAGATCCAGCTTCGTCGCCACTTCGGCCAGCTATGGGAGGCCTGAACTGGCCATCGGCGGAAGACCGGCCATACGGGGATGAACCGGTCTAAACCGGTTAAGACCAGAAAAGGGAAAAAGGAAAAGAAAAAGGAAAAAGAAAAAGAAAAAGAAAAAGAAAAAGAAAAGAAAAAGGAAGAAAGAGAAGGAAGAAAAAGAAAAGGAAAAAGAAGAAGAAGAAGAAAAAAATGGTAGGGAAAATAATAATAATTTTATTATTATTATTATTATTATTATTATTATTATTATTATTATTTATTGAATAATTACGATTATTCATAAATTCATTTTATACGAGTATAAAATGTGGAAATTTGACTTATAGAATCATACTCGGTGATCGAGATGATTAAATCAGGGAAGGTGGAATACAGGCGTGACGGTAACGAGGAAGTCGCCGACCTGGAACAGGTAAGGGATGCGTGTGTGAATTTGTAGGGATATTCGAATGCATAGTTTTCATACTATGAATTTTATAAGATTTATTGGATATTGAATTGCCTTGAAACGCTACGAAATTGTGGTTTCTGGCTGTTGAGACTGGGTTTAAAAGTGCTGGGAGGCTAGGACTCCGGCAATCGTTATGCTGCCGAAATTTACTAAAGATAGTTCCAAAAATATTATTAAATATTTTAGTGCATTATTGGTATTTTCCTAGCATCAAAAGTGATAAATTAATTATTTTTCATAAACGGTAAATTTACCGAAAAGTATTTATTAAATACTCATGATACCGATTATGGTAAAGATTAAACTATCGAAAATTCATTCCATGTGTTTTATAGGGACATGTGTGATTGGTGAAGTGAAATGGTGAATAGTAAATATTTTATAAATAATTTTCAGTATAATATTCACTAATTTATTATGATTTTCCTTTATGGATTAAATAAATTTTATCCCGTGTAATGATTTCCATAGAGGCTTTATAACTGTGTAATTATGGTTTTGAGATTAAAATGTCTCTGCACGTGTTTTATAGTGAAAAATGTGTTGGTGGAATTATTGTTAATTTTGGAAAATAAATATTTTTATTTTTCCATTAAGTATGAAAACATTGGAAATAATTTCCAATAACTTTGAATTTCAAGTTTTGGAAAGAAAGTATGAAAACATGTGTGTATGTATTCTACGGTGAAAAAGAACAGTTATAAAATTTTATTAATACTCGGTGATTATCTTATAAACTGTTTTTCACCGTACGAAATATTATGATTTATACCTTTATGGATTTTCTGGAAAACTTAATTGATCTTACTAAATTCCATAAAGGTAATGAGATTTCTTATATACTGTTTTGAGACTGATAGGCCCTGTATCATGCCACGTGTCATGTGTTTCATGTGTTACTCATGTGTGAGGCTGTTGACACTGATCCTGTCTTCAGCGTCCTGGTTGACACCTGATCAGTGTACTCCCGAGGACACCTATAGACTATGGCCATAGATCTCATATGTTTATTATATTGTCCCTATAAGGATCTCATGTGTACCCTATTATTCTCTATGGGACTTATAGCATGATATCATTTGAGTATTGCCTGGTCTCCATTATGATTTCACGTGTTATTATTGATTTTAGTGATATTTTCAGAAAACTATGATGATTTTCTGAAGTGTTTTATTACTAAACTGTTATTATAATTAAATTGATATTTTACTGTTACACGTGTGAAAGTAATGATTTCAGTGGTGGAAACTTTGTGATTATCAAGTGTATGAAATATTTATATGGAGTAATTTGAAATAAGTATATATGAAAAAAATAAATTTCTACTCCCTATAGTCGCTCTGGGTTTTCAGGACAAGATAGGTATTTCAAAATACCTTCCTTACTCTATCTGGATTTCCCAGTCGACTATAGTATCATTTCCTTATAGTGTGCCAGCATACCGATAGTAAACTAAAAGGTTTTACTGCATATAGTCTTCGTGATATCAAAATTTGCATACAATTCTCTTACTAAGCCGTGATTTGCTCACTCCTCTACTTTTAAACATTTCAGATTTTCAGTGACTGTGAGATCTGACATCTGAGGATTTTGGGCTGCGCATTTGAGGACAATGTGACAGCTTGATTGAAATATGAGGTACAATCATTTATTTTCTATATTTAGACTTGTCTACAGTACTACTTTATTGTGAATTAAAATAGGGGATGTAAACGACATTATAATTTTAATATAAAATAGTTTAAATGAAAATGAAAAGTAAAGTATCACAGACAGCCCAACCATATAAGATATGTGGAAAAATGAAAAAAATGTGGTCACGGGCTGTGACAGATTTAATGGTATTAGAGCAAGGTTGGCCTGATGTCTGTCGATACTTTTGGAAAGAAAATGTGTCGAAAAAGGTTAACATTCTTGTAGTACTGTGTAGTCTAAATATATAAAGGAAATAAATGATTGTAAATTGAGTTAAATGTTGTGAAGGGAGTGAGAATTATGAATTAAGAAATGCTAAAGGGGAAAAATGGCTCTAGAAGGTTACCTGAAATTGGTGATCTTATAATCTTAATAAAGGTTTGTTCGATAAGGAACAGAAATGGACTCGGTGAGGGTCCCACCAATACTTTCATGTCCGGATCGAATTGAGACCTTACAAGGATGATATAAGAGTGGAATGAGATATCATCAGTAAATAGATTTTAAGATCACTCACCGGTTGAATGTATTTTGGAAGAGAGAAATTTTTGGCAAAATGACCAAAATACCACTACATTGAAAAATTTTCTTCAGAGTCATAATAGACCAATGTGAGAAAATTTATAGATTTGACAGAGTAATTGATGGTATAAGGATGCATTTCATGCAAAATGGTCCAGCTATGAATCCCATCAAGAGTTTTCTGTCTAAATCGGATAAGATCTTAAACAATGATATTAGTTTGAGAAGAGATATCATCAATATACAGATAATAAGATTATGGATTTAAATGTATATTGAGGAGAAAGAAATAAATTTTGAAATGACAAAAACGTCCCTATGTTGGACTATGTCCCAAATAGTGATAAATCAAGTCGATCTTGAATTCTATGATAGTGATGAAGCCACTGATGACATAAGAAATGTAATATGAATATAACAGTTCTGATTATTAATCCCACCTACACTTAGATTGCTGATGTAACCCGAATGGTTATAGGAAAGTCGCAGGATGAGCGGCTCTAGTATTGATTCTTAAGGGTCGGAGTTAAAAGTGTATTGATGGGATGTCAATTAAGGGATCGTTGAATATGATGG
Organism: Heritiera fomes; assembly: GCA_032173925.1. Lineage (NCBI taxonomy): Eukaryota > Viridiplantae > Streptophyta > Magnoliopsida > Malvales > Malvaceae > Heritiera > Heritiera fomes. The sequence goes on along the minus strand of JAPDPM010000001.1, from coordinate 15,314,071 downwards.
AAAGTGAGATGATTACAGGAGATGACTGAGAAAGAGATCAGTATAGATGATGAAATCTGTATCAGCATGGTTAACTATGGTTCTATACTTTTATTCTGTTTTCTAAGTATTAAATGGATATTTATAGAACCGAAATATTCTGAAATATGTTTTGCAGAATGATGTACTATATGGAGTATTATAAAATTGGAAAATATGTATGTCCAAAAAGGGTAAGAGATATGAATTTAAAAAGTATTGGATGTTATTCCCGATAAATTTTCAGAGTAATATAGATGGGAGAGATCGAGTTAATATTGACTCGATTGATAATATGAAATTTATTTCTAAGCTTATATCGGAAAACATAGAAGAATCCGAAAGGCTTAAGAAAATAACTCTGAAAAATTAGTGGATAATAAAATTCACTTGTAAAGATGCAAATGATGGAAATACAAATGATTTGATTTGAGAATGAATTAAAATGGTGTATTAAATTCTTATTATTTAATAAAGTTCTTATGAAAAATAAATAATCATCTGTATGAAAAGGATGCTTTATTTGATTTAATCAGAGATGTATAAGGAGTCTATAAGACCAATCTCCGGATAAGGTGTCATCAAATAAAAGTTGGAGACTGATGTCCATAAGATAATATGTAAAACTTGACATGACTTTTACGAGTTTCTATTGAGATTTACAAGGTTAATGAAATACCTTGTGAGGTATATAAGCCTAATGAATGAGGTTTTTAAAACCATACATGGATGAAGTGTAAATAGTGTTCACTAATGAGATATACCGATATAGTCTAAAGCACTAATGGAATATGAGCAGTATAATTGTATGACCCTGTAGACTCTCAAAGATTTTAATATATATGTTAAGATTGGCAAATAGGATATTTGGCTAGACAGTATCTCTTTTGAGATATATGATCTCAAATGACAGAATGACGGTGAATCTGTCTATGATTGAAAGATAGTGATTGAGATACGAAATGTACTGGGTCTAGCTAAATATTATTGTCAGTCTATAGAAGAGTTATTGGGTTAGCTGCTCTATAGATGTGATTGATAATTAAAGAAGTTAAAGTCGGTGAATGAATAAGTGTAAAGAATGGTATTTAAAATGTTAAAAGATTTTTAACAGTGGAGTACGATACCACTGAGGAAAGTCGATTGAAGTGATGAAAGTGAAAAGATGAAAATGTAATAAGAAGATAAGTATATGATGATTAGGGAACACGAATATAAAGCAGTTCCCGAATTTAAGACTAAAAGTGATTTCTTTTGATTATCACATGATTATGGTTAGATGTAAGATCGAGCCAAATTTGACAGGTGAAATTTAAGGATACTCAAGGAGTAAATATATGAATTATATGATTTACTGCCAGCTATATGAATGGAAAAATGTTATATATATACACCCACCTCGGAATGGTGGAATTGTATGGATAATGTGGTGACTAAATTGATAATTTGAGTATTCCATTACGGAATCTAAATGATGAAAGGATTACATTCTAAGGTATATTCTAAAACTTAAGTGATATTGAGTATACCATAAGAATAAGGAATGTAATGACAATAGTGCATGAAAAGAGATATTGGGAGAAAATGATTGCCTAGTGTTTCACTCACTGGAGGAAATGGTTAATATTAAAGTCTGCAATGAGGTGCAGCCTTGATGAAATAAATGTGAACATAAGTATTGTGGATAATAAAGAGTCTAAAGGAAATATGATGTCATGGAAGTGATTAAAGACTAATTGTCTAAATGGAATCACTTTTTCATTATCAGACTCCTAGATTTCTCAAGTGCCATAGTCGAAATTTATTACGAAACAGTGAGAATGTATGTGAAGTTCCAGTGAGTGTTATATGTGATGGGAATCTCTGAGTTGCCATATGCTTATGAGAAATAGCAAAAGGCTTTGAGATTCCAAAATTACTGATAGCACCGCTTTGTACTGATGTAAATATCTGAGCGTAGTATGGAAATGCTCGAAGATATGTTGAGAGAGCGGATGCACGAGATTGGAAAGCTACTGGGACAAATACATACTATTGATTAATTCGAGTAAATAATAGTTATCAAACTATATCGACTTGGCACCAAATGAGAAAAATGGACGATAAACAGTATGAATTAGCTATTATGTGAAAAGAGGTGGAAATTGATAACTCCCAAATTGATAAGAATTTGGAAGGAGTATAAAAATATGGTGAAAAATGATATATAATGATTTAAAAGGTAATTCTAATGTGGAAAGTGTGCTGGCAGTATTACTTAAAAGATGATTGAGAGAACAAGAATGATAAGTATACAAGATGCTACCACCTTTTAATTTAAGCTAAACTCAGAGGACTGAATTTCTTAAGGTAGGGAGAATGTGATAACTGCGAATTTTTGAAATTAATATTAATTATCCGAAAATTTAATTTATATAGATGAAAGTCCAAATTAAATAAGAAAGGAAAATGAGTATAAATATTTTGGATATAAAGAAATCCGAAAATTTGGAAGTAAAAATATGTGTATATTTATATGATTTGATTATATAAATATAATTTTATATGTTTTATATAAATACATATGTATATATATGAAATATAGTATATATTATAAAATGATATATATACTATTTTATATTAAATAAATACATATGTATATTATTATACATTTTTGTATGTAAATAAATATATATGAAATATATATATATATATATAGTATTTGAATTTAAATGTATAGATATATATATGGTTTATATGAAATATATATTAATATATATTATATAAAAAAATAGAAAACAGAAACGGAATCGGGAGAAACCCCCCGACCCCGTTTCATTCTCTTCTGTTAAAAACAGAGGAGAGGAACCCTGCAGAAGCCGACCCTCGTTTGCGAGAAGGAAAGGAAGAGAGGAAGAGGACGTCGCCGGCGGGCTGAGGAGAGGAAGAGAAGGCAATCGGCGACGGGAAAAGAGAAGGAACGAAGCGGAACTGAAAGGAAAAAGAGAAAGGTAAGGAAAGAGAGAAACAACGGTGCTGGCCGATTCGGGCATCGCCACACCCACCTCGACGTCAGCGAGGGTAAGGGAGAGGAAAGGTGACTGGCGGTGAGGAGGAAAACGGAAAAGGAATGAGGAAAGAAGGGAGGAAGAGGCCGAACTTTCCGTCACCAGATCTGCTGTCGTCACAGACGATGGGGAAGAACGGAGGCCAGATCCAGCTTCGTTGCCACTTCGGCCAGCTGTGGGAGGCGTGAACCGGTGGGGAACTGGCCACCGAAGGAAGACCGGCCATACAGGGCTGAACCAGTCTGAATCAGTTCAGACCAGAAAAGGAAAAAAGGAAAAGAAAAAGAAAAGGAAAAGGAAAAAGAAAAAGAAAAAGAAAAGAAAAAGGAAGAAAGAGAAGGAAGAAAAAGAAAAGGAAAAAGAAGAAAAAGATGAAAAAAATGGTAGGAAAAATAATAATAATTTTATTATTATTATTATTTATTGAATAATTACGATTATTCATAAATTCATTTTATACGAGTCTAAAATGTGAAAATTTGACTTGTAGAATCATACTCGGTGATCGAGAAGATTAAATCAGGGAAGGTGGAATACGGGCGCGACGGTAGCGAGGAAGTCGCCAACTCGGAACAGGTAAGGGATGCGTGTGTGAATTTGTAGGGATATCTGAATGCATAGTTTTCATGCTATGAATTTTATAAGATTTATTGGATATTGAATTGCCGTGAAATGTTACGAAATTGTGGTTTTTGGCTGTTAAGACTGGGTTTGAAAGTGTAGGGAGGCTAGGACTCCGGCAGTCGTTATGCTGCCAAAATTTACTAAAGATAGTTCCAAAAATATTATTAAATATTTTAGTGCATTATTGGTATTTTCCTAGCCTCAAAAGTGATAAATTAATTATTTTTCATAAACAGTAAATTTACTGAAAAGTATTTATTAAATACTCATGATACCGATTACGGTAAAGATTAAACTATCGAAAATTCATTCCATGTGTTTTATAGGGAAATGTGTGATTGGTGAAGTGAAATGGTGAATAGTGAATATTTTATAAATAATTTCCAGTATAATATTCACTAATTTATTATGATTTTCCTTTATGGATTAAATAAATTTTATCACGTGTAATGATTTCCATAGAGGCTTTATAACTGTGTAATTATGGTTTTGAGATTAAAATGTCTCTGCACATGTTTTATAGTGAAAAATGTGTTGGTGGAATTATTGTTAATTTTGGAAAATAAATATTTTTATTTTTCCATTAAGTATGAAAACATTGGAAATAATTTCCAATAACTTTGAATTTCAAGTTTTGGAAAGAAAGTATGGAAACATGTGTGTATGTATTCTACGGTGAAAAAGAACAGTTATAAAATTTTATTAATACTCGGTGATTATCTTATAAACTGTTTTTCACCGTACGAAATATTATGATTTATACCTTTATGGATTTTCTGGAAAACTTAATTGATCTTACTAAATTCCATAAAGGTAATGAGATTTCTTATATACTGTTTTGAGACTGATAGGCCTTGTATCATGCTCACGTGTCACGTGTTTCATGTGTTACTCATGTGTGAGGCTGTTGACACTGATCTTGTCTTCAGCATCCTGGTTGACACCTGATCAGTGTACGATTGAGGACACCTATAGACTATGGCTATAGATCTCATGTGTTTATTATATTGTCCCTACAGGGATCTCATGTGTACCCTATTATTCCCTACGAGACTTATAGCATGATATCATTTAGGTGTTGCATGGTCTCCATTATGATTTCACGTATTATTATTGATTTTAGTGATATTTTCAGAAAACTATGATGATTTTCTGAAGTGTTTTATTACTAAACTGTTATTATAATTAAACAGATATTTTACTGTTACACGTGTGAAAGTAATGATTTCAGTGGTGGAAACTTTGTGATTATCAAGTGTATGAAATATTTATATGCAGTAATTTGAAATAAGTATATATGAAAAAAACTAAATTTCTACTCCCTATAGTTGCTCTGGGTTTTCAGGACAAGACATGTATTTCAAAAAACTTTCCTTACTCTATCTAGATTTTCCGGCTGACTATAGTATTATTTCCTTATAGTTTGCCCAGCATACCAATAGTAAACTAAAAGGTTTTACTGCATATAGTTTCATGATATCAAAATTTGCATACAATTCTCTTATTGAGCCGTGGTTTGCTCACTCCTCTACTTTTAAACATTTCAAATTTTCAGTGACTGTGAGATCTGACATCTGAGGATTTTGGGCTGCGCATTTGAGGACAATGTGACAGCTTGGCTGAAATATGAGGTACAATCATTTATTTTCTGTATTTAGACTTGTTTACAGTACTACTTTATTGTGAATTAAAATAGGGGATGTAAACGACATTATAATTTTAATATAAAATAGTTAAAATGAAAATGAAAAGTAAAGTATCACAGACAGCTCAACCGTATAAGATGTGTGAAAAAATGAAAAAAATGTGGTCACGAACTGTGACATTTTAAAACCCCAATTTAGTGTAAACATAGGGAAAAAGAAATTTGAAAAAAATTTTAATATGTAAAACATCAAATTTAACTTTATTATATTATAAAATTTAAAACAAAAAAATTATAATTGGAAAAAAAAGTAGTATAATGAATCATTTCCTTTTTTTTTTCCATCATTTAACCAAATAAAAATTGTTACTTTCCTTTCTTTTATTAATTTTAGCTATCCAAAAAATAAAAAGAAACGAGAGATCGGTGAGATCGCATCTCGAATTGCTTAGCTTTATTATGGGCCATATATGCGAACAAGTGAAGCGAGTTATTTGTTCGAGGCATATATATTCTATGAAGCGATATTGACGAGGGAGTATCTCAAAGAGGGATCATGTCAGGATCCCAATCTTGCAAACAAACAGTTGAGGTTTCTAACTAGGATTTTGATGGTGTGTTTGGTTTTGAACAGGAGAGAAATGGTGCATCATAGAAGTGGCAAAACTTCATCCAACTCAAAAAACCAACTCAATTAACTTGAAACCAAACTTGATTGATTCGGTTTGATAAAAAAAATCAACAACCTAAATCCAACTCGATCCGAATCCAAATTTATTCAAAACCAAATTTATCCAAATTCACATTGATCCAAACCTGATTTAATCCGAATACAAATTAACCCAAATTTAAATTAACCCAAACCCGACTTGATCCGAACCTGAATTAACTCGAACTCAAATTGATCTGAATTCAAATTAACCCAAACATGAAAAGATTTAAACTTAAATTTAATATTATTAATAAATATTTAAATTTTAAAATTAATTATCAAATTATTTTAATATAGTAAAAATATAATTTTTTTCAATAATATGAGTGTTATATATATTTTTTAATCTAGTTAAACTTAAATATTTACTTTTATATTATATTCATTTGAACCTAATGTATAATTATTTAATGTCTAATCTATAATAGAGTGCAGAAGCTATATCACTTACAGTTAATGTCTCTAATTATTCAATAAAAAAATCAAGAAAAATTAAAGAGATGCATAGTACTGTATTATGATATTTACTAGGGATTATTAAATCACTTTGATTCATAAAGTTATTAATTATTATAGATAATGAAAATAAAATAAAAAATATAATTAATTTATGAATATTGATAAATATATTATAAAGAAAACTATCATACAGATTATTAAATATTTTGATTATTTCAATCTCAATTTTATTATAAGTCATGTAAGAAGAAAATTTTGTTTTCATGAGTTTTGTAATTCTTAGAAATATGGTTTCAGTTGATTTTTATACCAGACAAATCACATCAAGATGATTAAAGCTTAACCCAAAAAACCTGTTCGTTCGATCCGAATCCAAATTTGACCAATCGAATTGACTAAAAAAGTCAATGACCCAAACCCAACCTAATCCGAATTAATCTGAATCCAAATTGATCCAAATTTAAATTGATCCAAACTTGACTTTATCCAAACCTGAAATGATTTGAACCCGAAATAAACTGATTTTTTCTTTACTCGAACCCAATCTTATCCAAACCCGAAATATTCGAACCCAAAATGATCCAATTTTCATTAACTCAAAATGATCAAATCCAAAATAAACCAACCCAACCAAAACCCAAACCCGATCCGATCCGCCAATTTGCCACCTCTAGTACATCAATTAGTTTTTTTGAGTAGTACATTTTCATTAAAATTTACAAACACAATCAGTATATTACATTCCATGAACAAGTAACTATGAAAATCACATTACTCAAACTAGGTAAACTAGTAAATAACTATAACAAACTAAAAAAATTAGTAAATAACTAGACTAACTTAAGTTCATACTTGGTAAGACTCGAACCTGAGACCTTAAAGTCTCAGGGCCTCCTCCTTGCCACTAAGCCAAGGCCTCATTGGCTAGTGCATCAATTAGTTAATTAGCTAAAGATGTTGGTTGATGAATGCAAGAGAACTTTCTAGGGCCTTTTATTTTTATTTTGCTTCTGCATGCTTGGTGGTGGTTATGACTTTACCATGCATGCATAATTTTGCATGGCTGCATTTGTGCAACTAAGGGCATATGCGTGTACCTTTAATTATACTGTAATTAGTGAAAATGAAGGAATTTATGTGTTCCTTTTCACTTTTCTTTTGGGGTGGGGGGTGTTCTGAGTTGTGGAAGAAAAACGAAATCATCATCATTAATAGTCGTACATCACGTAATAAACAACATATAATAATTGACCTTGCGGTTTGATGCTTGGATTTGAATGACTGGTGCAATGCTTAATAGTTGCTTCCTATGCCTGCTTATCTTTTCTTCTTTCCGTATATAATTGTTTTACTTTTATTTTAACTAAAATTTCCAGTGAAAATCGAATAACCTTTGAATGCGGGGACACTATTATGCAATGTTAACCTCAAACATGTTCATGGTTCCTGCCCTTTGGTCATAGTTTGTTTGTTTGTTTTTTAAGTTTAGTAAGCTTCAAATCTTCCTTTGATATTCAGATTTGGCTTTTTTTAATGGCAATAGTCACTTGTGTACAGATTAATGATCTTAAATCCATGTTCTCTCCAAGACACTGAGTTTAAAGAATGGAAGCTGGTGGTTGAGGAGATAGTTAGATTTTTGAAAGCTGACACCGCTTTTATGAATATCAGGCCTCTAAGGTATAGTCTCATACTGGACCCCCATCCTGATGTCCTACCCCATGTTGCTGCACCTGTTGCAAGAAAGAATTTAAGATTCGGAGATGCTGTGCTGAGCAGCTACCATCATAATGAGGTTAGGTAGTAAGGTTTTCGTTTTCCTCTTTATCCCGCATAAGTAGGATAATATATATATATAGTTTCAAAAAATTAAATTGTTTTTCGCACTGTTATAAATCTTATAATTAACTTAAAATTGGTGAGAAAGCTGCATTATCATGCAGCACGTTTTTTATTTAATTGAAGGACGCTTTTTGCCTCTCTTCTAATGCCACGTAACCTTATTTTTTTGCGGTTTGTGATTTTGTTGAATGGTTTTACAATTTTGACTTTTCCTTTCATTTCCTCTAGCCTTTGTATTGATGGAAAAAACTTTTGTGTCCTGTCCATTGTTGTATTTTAGATTATCAATCCAGCTTCATGTTCATGGGGCGCATGGTTTTTTTGTGGCATGTCTGTATTCTTTTTAATCCCTAATTTGTTTGCCTTTTCTTTTAGATGGCCTGTTTTGCAAATCGGCTCTGGATTTGTGTGCATTTTTGTTATTTTCCTGTTAAACAATCTTGAAATGCCTTCTGTTGCTCCGATTGTGGGTCTCTTTTTTTTGTTTTGCTTTTTCCTGTCATTGTCTTTTCTTCCCCGAGGAAAAGGCCGGGTTCAGTGCTCTTGCACAGTTTTCCAACTAAGTTGGTTTGCTGTGTTCTCTCTCATCTTTCTCTTGCCACCATATTTGCTGAAATGCTCGGTTATGATGGTTTGTTTTTTTTTTATATATATACTTAGCTCAGGTATTGTTGTTTGGCTAATGGTAAACAACTAAACAATAGGGAGAAAAGCATTCAAAAAAACAATAGAGTGAAAAGGAAGGAGTCGGAGAGAGAGAAAATGCAAACGAAGTGGCGAATTCTTTCTCTGTGTAGCTTCTGGTCTTTCTGTGCTAGGAGAGAAGCCAAAACAGCGAAAGAATCTCTTCACTCTTTCGTAAAATTGTTCCAGTCTTTTTAAAATTTTGCGTTTTCTTTACTCTTAATCTTCTCTTTTAGTTCCAATCATCTCCCCTTAATCTTATGTTATAATTCATATTCTTCGTTTCTTGCACTTTCTATCTTTATTTTCCCTTCATTTCCCTATTGTTGCATATCTAAAAGCTTTTTCATTTGCTAGATTTCCTTAAATCCAACGTAGGGTTCATCATCTGAAGGTTTGATTCTGAAGGAAAAATTTTCTTCTTTGGGTGTTTTTGGTTACTTGGTATTTGCTGAGATAGACTTGGAATGTACTCTGTTCTCAATGATATTGATTTTGGTGGGTTTAGGAGGTTATGAAGCTTGGCAAGTTAACTACGACGTAGAAAAGCCTATGGGTTTTGCACTCTTCGCGAGTGCACAACTTACGATTGTAGCCAAAGATTTCAAGTTTAATTGGCGTTTTTTATTTAGAGAGTGGTGCAGGTAAGCTTGCGAAAATGAGTAGGTTGAACTTATGGATCCTTTAGCTACTGTCAGCGAAGATCAATGAACAAATAGCGGACATTTTTGGAGCTTCATCGTAAAAATTTAAGTTCTTATATTTTTTCATCATTTAGGAAACTATTAAAACTAACTTGAGCCTAATCTCATTAATGATTTCATAAATATTATGAATTTATTTTTACTATTACAGTTCGAGAAAGCTTCCTTTTTTTCCCCTTCTTTTGAGAGAAAGTGGGCGCTTCCTTCACTTCAAAGACCAAAAACTAAAATAATAATACTTTGGACTAATCTTAACAGATAAGCTTTATATTTTGTCAATAAGTTGCTTTTTCTGTGGTTTGGCTCCTATTTATATTTAAAGTTACAAATTGATGATCCTCAAATACAAGCTGTAGAGTTTATTATATTTGATTAAGCTCGAGATAAATGGCAAATATCGATTGGTTGTTTCTTTATCTTTGTAAAGTGGTATTTTTATTCGCTCATTCGATATAAGTATTGTTGATGTCTTTTCGTCTAAACTAAACGTTAGGTCTCTAAATTTTTCTCATGATAATAGATGTTCTCCGAAGTTCATAATTTTCAAGTTTAGTTTTTGTTGTTTAGACTGTCGTTCGAATTTTTTTATATTCTTTTGCATCCATTAATATTATGTTCATTATATTAAATTCTAACTGAACAATTATATCTATTGATGTCTACATTAATATTCTTTTATTGTTATTTATTTATGACCTTTTGATATCGAATAATCAAATTGTGATTATGACGTGTTTTGTCAATGCAATTTTCTAAATCATGTTATTTTTTCTAATTCATGTTATTTTTGGCTGAAACAGCAGAATGATGCGTCTATTGAAGATGCTGTCATGGCAATATCCAATTTCCTAAAAGAACTTGTGGGGCCAAATAATTTCTTTGAGGTAAAATAACACAATATCTTATACTATAAGCAAGATTTCTTACTTTTTTACTTAATATACTATGTAATTATTTTCTTCCACCTTGATGGATAGATAATGTGCTATTCTAACAAGAGTTGTATAGGTAGGAAGGAATTCATCACTGACTTTGCTCATTTTGCTTTGTGCCTACAACCGCTTGCTAAGATTGGTTTCAAGTGAGTGGCCTTAATGAGCATTGAATTGTGACTATTTTCTTCTGTTTTTACTTTGATTTATTTATTTGATTTTTCCTTTCTATATATATCAAGTTTTAAGTAAATTGTTAAAGCTATTCTTTTGACATCTTGCACTTTTCATATTATGAAATATTATCACCCTAAAACATAGAATTGATCTGCATGGACTAGGCATTTGGCTTTTTAATAGAATGATTCAAGTCATCTAGATATGTGTTTAAAATAAGCATTCTCCTTTTTTTTTCTGTGACAAAGTCTACTGTTTTTCCCCTGTTCAAGTTCATTGCGCATGACAACTAGCTAATGATGCCATATGAGTAATTTTCTATATACTGGTATGAATTTTTGGTCTTATAATATGATTTCATTTTTTTCTTTCCACATGATTTGGAGGCAAAGAATTGATTGTTTAAGAAATTGTCTTTCGTCATAATTATACGAAATCTCTATGATTGGAACCATCACAATATTAGTAATATGTTTGGAACTAGCTGCCCACTCCCAATCAACGGCAGTGGCTTGAATCCTAAAACACCTTGAAAATAGGGAAGCTCATGAGAGACCAAGGGAAGCAAGGCCCCTTTAGACAAAGAAGCATATGCTAGATTATGCCCATGTCAGTGCTAGAAATGATCATGTTTTATCTCATGAAAGGGACTAGTAAATTTCATATGGAGAGTTGGCATTAAGAACACCCTATGATATGTTTAACAACACTGATGATTCTCTATTGTTTTGTGCTTTTTTGAGGTTTAGGATTCTCTACTTGTGCCTTTTTGCTGTTTTTCCCTGTAGGAAAGTGAGGATTTGACCTCTAACATGGCAAGTTAAGTTTGTTCATACAAAGAAGAACAAGCTACTCCTTGGTGGATGGAGAAAATTTGTGACAGACAACAATATAAGAATTGGAGACCAATGTGAATTTGCAATGTTTCAACCAACTGTAGACACCAAATTTTGTCCAAATTGATAGTTCTAAACTCAATTGGACTTTCAAAATCCAAAATAAAACATTGGGCTTCAAAGCCCATTAAAATGAGTAAATTTATTTTTATTATCAGTATTTTATTTTTATCTATTTGTTTTTATTGTTATTATTTTATTGTTCTTTTTATTATTATATATAATTGTTTTTGTTTTGTTGTTATGTATGTTATTATTGTTATTGTTTTTTTATTTATTTTATTTTTATTTTTATTTATTTTTTTATTTATTTTTGTTATTTTATTTATTTTTATTTTTTATCACATGTGTTTTATTTTTATTATCTATTATTATTATTATTGTTTTTATTATTATTATTATTATTTATCTTTTCTTTATTATTATTATTATTATTATTATTATTATTATTATTATTATTATTATTATTATTATTATTATTATGTGTTTTTATTTTTTATTTTATTTTATTTTATTTTCTTTTTTCATTTTATTTGTTTTTATTATTATTATTATTGTTAATTTTTAATTCTTAATTTATTTTTATTATTAATATATATTATTATTCGTTTTTATTTTTATATCATTTCATTATTATTATCTTTATTTCTATTTTTATTTTTATTTTTATTATTATTATTAATTTTTAGTTTTAATTTATTTTTGTTCTTATTATATATATATATTATATATATTATTTGTTTTATTTTATTTTACTTATTTTATTATTATTATTATTAACCTTTTTATTAATATTATTTTTTTTATCTTTTTTATTATTATTTCTAATATGTTACAATCACACATTTAATGCTAGTCCATCACCGGCTACATTCCCAAACGCCGGCGTCCTCCACCCGTCCCCCTAGGTCTCGGCTGCCACAAATTCATCTTCCCCAGGTACCCATCCCATCCTGACACTGCTTTGGAGATCTGGAAAACAATAGGGAGAACCCAGATGGGTTCTAACCCACCGGATCAAAGGGAGACTCGGAATGTTGATTAAAAGACTTGAATAATTCAAGCACCGGTTTTTTTCTAAGGAGAGATTTCCGGACACTAAAACAAAAAAACCCTACCCCAACCGAGACACCACCGGAGGATACAGACTCAGAAACACCATCACCGATCACCATCACCCTCACCAACAGAAACCCTAAACCACCACCGTAGCTACTACTCACCACTACCGTCACCAAGCTATCATCGCCAAATCCCAGCCACCACTCATCACCGTCACCACCATCACCATCAAACCGCCACCATAGCCTACCCAAAACCTAACCAAAAACAAACCCCATACCCTAGAACCGAGATCCTTAGGATCTCAGATCTAGGAACCCTAGACCTAAAACCTGCAAGGAAACAAAAAAGAGGCAAGCAACCACATACACAACCAGATCCAACCAGATAAAAACAAAAAAAAACACACAAAAAACAAAAAGGGGAATGGCTTTCGGGAGTAGTCAGATCCGGGGGGTTGGGGATGTTTTCGGGGAAAACAAACCCCAGATCTGAGAAGAGGAAGGAAAGGGAAGTCTTTTTAGGGTTTCGGGGTATCACCGGCGACCGGCGCACGGCGGCCGAAAATCGCCCCGGGGAAGGAGACTGAGAGGATTTTAGTGGGTTTTTGAAGTTTTTTTTTGGGAAGATCGGTAGCAAATGAAAGAAGAAAAAAAATGGGATCTTTTATAAACGGTCAAAACGGTGCGTTTTGAGCCAGAGGACCCGCGCGTCGCCCCTGACCCGACCCGAAGTCTGCGCAACCCGCTTCCGTGATCCGCGTGCCGACCCGCTCGCGACCCGCGCGCTCAACCGCTTCCGCGACCCGTGCATCGCGCCCGACCCGCTCGCCGACCCGCTTCGGCCCGTCTCCCTTAACAGACTTGGGCCTCTGCTGCTTGGGCTCGATTTTGGGCCCATTTTTGGACTGGGGTATATTTCTTTTTTCATTCCATTTATTTGTTTTATAAATTAATTTGTCTTAGGTGTTTTTTAAATGTATTATCATGGCAAAAAAATAATAGATAAATAATAAATAAATAAGTGGAATAATATAATATATAAAAGTAAAATAAACATATAGTTTTAAATAAATAATGTAAAATATGTAAAAAGCATAGTTTTAAAATATATAAATTTTATGTACATGAAAGGTATATATTAATAAATATAAAGAAATATATATATATATATATATATATATAGTTCAAAATGTAAAACAAAAATATATAAAGTGTATAAAATAGAAATAGGAATACAATACATATGTAGATGTATAAATAAAAATACATAAAATAACTACATGAATTACACATAACCATATAGTTATTTATATATAATAAATATTTTTTTAATAAAAAATCTTTTTAGGAAGTTAGGAAATCTACATAATTTTAAAATGTACATAGGATATATAAAATGTGTAAATAAATAAAATATTTAATTAATTTTTATTATATATATAATTTTTTTTATTAAACAATTTACCATAAAAGAATATTTTAAGAAGCTAAAAGACAAAATAAAAATACAAAAGAAAAATAAATAAATAAAGTAAGCATGAATTCCGATGATGAGATATCGTAGAAGTCGCAAGTAGTAATTCTTCGAATATCTCTAGGTGAGAGGAATTTATCGAACGTCGCCAAAAGTATTGGGATATTCGATTTAATTTCTCAATATCCAAATTCATGTTTATTTTAAAAATATGTAGTAATATATTTTGTAATAAGGAATGTTGAGAAAAATACTAATTAAATGAAAATTAATAAAAACAAAAGAAGTAATGGAGATAGCTAGAAAGGATTAGTAAGAATGTAGATTTTAGGAATATATAAATATAAAACAATCAAACCAATAAAAATTGAGAATAATAAAATTTCAAAAGTGATTAAATTAACCAAAAAATGGAATAGAATTTTAATAAAAGATGCTAACAAAAGGGATTAAATTAATAAATCTAAATAAATAAAGACAAGAATTAGTGGAAATAAAATAATTCATGAGAGGTAAAAGCTAATGCCCGATGATGGGATGTTACGGAAGTCACAAGTAGTGATTCCTAACTGATCCCTAGGTAAAAGAAATTTCACTAAATGTTGCCAAAAGTATTGGAATATTTAGTGTGATTTCTTCAATACATAAGCTTTTATCTTAAAAATATATAATAATAGAATCAAAATCAAACAAAAAGTAAAACAAATGATATAAAATAACAAAATGATAATAAACAATAAACAAACTATATAAGAAAGTAAAAATTTATATGCATTATATATGTTTGCATCATATGTTTCAATGTTAATATAAAAGAATGGAGTTCGTCCGATGATGGGATGTTACGGAAGTCACAAGTAGTGATTCCTAACTGATCCCTAGGTGAGAAGAGTCCTACTAAATGTTGCCAAAAGTATTGGAATATTTAGTGTGATTTTTCAATACACGAATTTTCATTTTTTCAAAAATAAAAAACGAATAATATAAAAAAAATAATAAAGAAACAATAAATACATTAAATAGACATGCATGTGCATCATTTACTATCTGTTTACACCACATGCATTCACGCGAATTTAAAAATGTGAATCTTCCGATGATGAGATTCTATAGAAGTCACAAGTAGTGATTCTTTAGAAATCTCTAGGTGAGGAGAATTATTTCAAATGTTGCCAAAAGTATTGGAATATTTGATTTAATTCTTCAATAAAAGGGGTTCATATTATTTTCAAAATAAAACTTATTTTAAAATATATAATAATTTTTTATTCAATTACACAAATAATATGGGTCCCACCGAGGATGAGATTCTATAGAAGTCACAAGTAGTGATTCTTTAGAAATCTCTAGGTGAGGAGAATTATTTCAAATGTCGCCAAAAGTATTGGGATACTTGATTTAATTTTTCGATAAAAGGGATTCATGTTATTCTCAAAATAAAACCTATTTTAATAAATGTTAATCTTTGATCAATTATGCAAATAATGTGGGTCCCACCGAGGATGAGATTCTATAGAAGTCACAAGTAGTGATTCTTTAGAAATCTTTAGGTGAGGAGAATTATTTCAAATGTTGCCAAAAGTATTGGGATATTTGATTTAATTTTTCAATAAATGGGGTCCATGTTAATTTTCAAAAGGAAATTTTTAAACATACGTATAATAGTAATTTTTAAAACCAATACACGAGTTTTCTAAATAAGCAAATTAGTGTTAAACCAAGACTCTTTTATTAAAATCAAAAGATACCACGTAGTTAGGATGGTACCGTTTTCTAACGGGCGTTGTGAGGGTGCTAACCCTTCCTCACACGTAACTGTACCCCCGAACCCGATTTTTGTTTTCGCAGACCAAAATTGTCTTTTTAATAAAACTTAATTGATTTTGAGATTTTGTTGAAAAGATAAACGTTTTCAGGTGGCCAATCACACTTAGTTAAAAAAAGATTGGTGGCGACTCCATTTTTGTTTTTTTAAACGTTTTTTTTCAAAATTCGTCGAGCGCAAAGCCGTTACGACACCAACAATGATTGAAGTTGCAATCTCCCAATGCAAAGTTGGATTATTTTTGGAATGTAAATTTCATGCTATCGGTAAGTTAAGGGACACGTTTTGTTTTACTTATATTGTAATCTACTTGCAACCCAGGTGGATCCGTTAGATATGATGGAATATCATACTTATGTTTTTAATCATCCTTTTTGTGTTTAAATAATCCCTGATTTCCTAAACTTTCATTTTCTAATGGATGATCACTGCCACATTGAGCGGGTATTCCCTAGTAATGAATTAAAAATAGTCTGTAATCTATTTTTTTTCTATATTCTTGATCAGGTCAAATTTTCAAAGCTCACTCTTGACACCTTTAGGATGATTCAGTGTCTGGAATGGGAGCCTAGTGGCTCTTTCTACCGGTCAACTGGTGGTAAAAGTGGTCAGAATGGAGCCCTAGGATCTAGTCGCATTAAGCACTCCCAAGATATTGCTGATCCTACTCTGCCACCTAACCCGAGAAAAGCTGTATTATATCGTCCATCACTAACACACTTTATAGCAGTAAGTTTGAAACCTTTGTGATTAGATATTTTCTTCAGGTTATAATCTCGATAAGCTTATGGATGGAAAATTATTATAATAAGATGGTAATAAAAAAAGTTTTTTAGGCCAGGAAAGAATAAAGTTTAATATTTATGAACGACATAAATCATTTTTGGAAAGAGAAAAATTGGAAAGGGAGGGAAGAGTCGGAGTCCTGCAGTCATGTTTTTCAATAGGTGCATTTTTTTTTGAATGGAAAGTTCAATTTATTAATTCATAAAGTTGGCATCATGCAATACAATATTGTTTAAAAACTCCGGCTGCTCTTCTACCCAGTACATGTCTTCTTCTACCAGAAGTCCTTCCTTTGATAGTAAGTGAGCCGCTCCATTTTCATCCCTGTTGACGTGTAGTATCCTGCATTCCTCAAAATGTCCTTTCAACCTTCTACCATCAATGATCAGTGGTCCTAGTATTCAGAGGTCTTCAACTTCCATATGGAGTTTCTTAATAATTGTTAATGCATCTCCCTCCAGAACAATTCTTCTACAACCTGTCCATCTAGCCACTTCCAATGCTTTGTTTGCTGCCATTGCTTCTACTATACATGCTTCTTGTACTGTTTCAACTCTCTGGGTTGCAACACTCACCATCCTTCCTTCATTGTCTCCTATGATCACACCAATACCTCCTCGTTTACTATTTGGATCCCATGCGCCATCAAAGTTGACTTTGAAGTAGGGTTTCTTTTGGTGGTGTCCACTTAGTTACATTTCTTTCTCTTTGAACCCCTATTTTTGTATATTGAGCTTCCTTGTAGTCTTTAAGGAAGATTACTGTATGCTCAAAAGCTCTCTTTGCATCAACCTTCTTGGCATCTTTGAGTTCTGCATTCTTCCATTCCACGTTGCCCATAACATCATTAGGAGCTTTTCGATTTCACCTATTGACAAAACATGGCGTGCTCTCTCAATCCAATCTATCACCTTTTTTTCTTGGATTTCTTTGATCTCATCTGGTAGATTACATAATTCCAGTAGTTCCTTTGCTCTGGGACAAAAGCCTAGTACATGTTTGTTTGTCTCAATGCAAAATTCCATCCAATGAATGCATGTTTTACATGAAAAAAGGAGGATAAAAATTATTGAGTGGTTGATTGGGTAGGAGATAGCATTAACACATTTGAAATTTTAAAAGAAAGAACAAGTTGGTAAAAGACCAACTTAGGCTGTGGCATTCTGTATTAGTACAGATGAGTATAGGGATTGAAAAAATAATACAGTATTATAAGATGGTGGTGTGGCATCAATTTTTTCTTAGCTCAATAACATATCTAAATGGGTATCAATTGTAAATTAATATGAAGAACGAGGGGTTTAGTACCTTGATGGATTATCATTTCTATGTCCATTAATGAAACGTTTTCTTTCCCTTCATGGAATCAGAAATTGCTGGGCGATACATACATGCCTTTCTTGCATATCAGGGGATGTAGTATAACCTGTATGCTTTGACACTAGTGATTTTGGTTATTTATGCAACTAACCGGCTAAAGTCTATAATGAATAGTGGGTTTTATTTTTAAAATTATGGTTAGTGTGCTGACAGTTTTATTTTTAAAATTATGGTCAGTGTGCTGACTTAACTATGTAGCATGTTACATATTATTGTATCTTCTGTTGGCAGGTTCTAGCAACTATTTGTGAGGAGCTCCCCCCTAATAGTGTTCTCTTGATATGCTTGTCAACTTTAGGTGATCAACTGTGGCTTATGCTTACCATGTTTCCCCCTATTTATTTTCAGAATTGCAGCTGCTAATGGCACTTACAATAAAATGCTTCAGGAGCAACTGGACATGCGATGTCTCCCTTAGGTTCTGGAACTTGCACCAACACAACAGAAAATGTTATAAGGGACTTTCAGTCTCATAAAATTCACTTCAACGGAGCCTCCACTTCTTCTTTTAGCTCACCAAGTGATAACCCAAACCCTTCTGTAAGTCAAAATAAAGGAGATTGCATCAGTTACCACACTGGTTGCTTGCAGTTTGGTAATCATGGGAGTGGCGGTATTCTCAGAATTCTAAGCAATTATCAATCTCATACATCTTATCTGCCATGGTGTTCATTTTTTAGGTTTATGTGATAACTTGATCTATGCTTATGGGATGAATTGAAGAGATTGCATAAGTAAACTGCCTCCTCCCGAAATCCTTTTCTGTTATCAATCAATCAATCAATATAATAAATATTGTAGAATCACGTGCTTTCACCTTGCACCACATTTTCTTGCATCCATCAAACACTATTCACCCTTCATTTTGTCTTCTGTTCATTGTCCGTTTGTGGGTAGGTCAGTCATTTTCTATTAATTTTGTGGTTTTGGGCGCGTGAACCAAGTTAGTTTTCTGTTTCTTCAGTCGACCGGGCCAGCTACTCGGGTCATCTTTAGCCTCCTGAATTATGGTGTGCCTCTGATTTGCCCATTTTCTTTCCTTGGTCGCCTCTTGTAGAGCACCTTCTTTCTGTATCTGTGCTACTTCTCCCATTGCAGCAAGCCCATCCTCTTCTCTCGCCTAATTTTCTTTCTCATAATTGTTCACCCGTTTGCTAAACCAAGCAAACTCTCCAGCCCAAGAAAGGTGCATTTTTTTCCTCCATTTTCTCCACTTTCCTTCAACAAAGACAAAATAGGGATTCAAATCAAAACCCATGGCTGAGATGGAGTAAGGATTCTTCCTTTTCATTTGAAATTTCACCTCTTTCAATTATCTTTATTCATTTTGGGTTTTCTATTGATTTGATCAAAGGTCAAGATTTTAGGGTTTTCATTTGAATTTTTTTTCACTTTGTTTATTTGTTATTGGCTACAACAGCTTCTATGTAATCTCTACACTTTTTGTTCAGGAGAAACAAAATAGGGATTCAACCCAAAACCCATGGCCAAGATGGAGTATGGGTACTTTCTTTTTCTTTGAAACTTCTCCTCTTTTAGTGATGTTCGATGATTTTTTTTGTGTTGTTGCAGATTCAACTCTTCATTGCTGCACTGATTTTTTTGGTAATTTAATTATGTATATATTTGTATGTTTTACAAGTTCTGTATGCTTTTTGATATAGAGATTTCTCGAATTATGTGTTGCCTTTGAATTTTTTCATCTTATCATAAGGATTATAACATTGGAATCGGTTTAAAAATGTTCAGATTTTATCCTAGAAAAAAATGTGTTAAGTTCTTTTGGGCTTCTTTTTTTTTAATATATTCTTTTTATAAGAGGTAGATGCAACAATTAGTGTTTGGTCATATATAACTTAAGTGCACATATTATAATTGTCACTAACATATTATGGCAAAGAAATCCATAAACTATTGATAATGTTTGGTAAAAACAATGTGTTGGTTAATTGATAAGGGAATCACTTTCTTTGCCAAAAACATAATTAACATACTATTAAAGACTAATAACATGAATTTGTTCTTCATGAGTAGATAATAAGAATACAACAAGTTTTATTTTAGATTTTGTTAAAGCAATCAGTTATTAAATAAAAAGTGGTTTTTAAGTGGAAGAAATGATAGAACTCAAATGACTTAGAAGTTAGACTAACCTCTAAAAAGAAAACAAAGGACTTTTTGCCTTTTGTAGCAACAGATTAAAAAGATAGTATTATGGTTAAAAAATGGAAGAGTTGAAAGCTATAAGGTTTGTCATAACGTGTCAAGTCTTAAGACCTAACCGCTAGACTTAAAAATTCAAGGAGTCACCACCAACCATTCAAACCTAAGGTGTGATTGGTCACCTATTCTTGTCTAAAGATAAGGCTTGGTCTACGTTCAAAGAATCTAGGGTTCGTGAGTATGGTTACGTGTGGGGAAGGATTAGCACCCCCACAACGCCCATCCTAAAATGGTACCAACTACTTTAGGTCATTCTAAATTTACCTTATTTTGAGTTAATTTCGATATGCTTAATATATTGGAAACTTACTTAAAATCCTTCCATCAATCTGGTTCAGACAATAAGTAAATCCCCTCACCTCAGGAGTGTTCAAGTAGTACTGATTGACTTGCTTGAAGAGGCTCCGTCGTCGGATCATTTAAATACATTACGACAACCCTAATATTGACTCTATACCTAATATGTCATTCTAAATTTACTTTAATTTAATTTCAGTATGCTTAAAATATTGAAAATTTACTTAAAATCCTTCCATCAATCTGGTTCAGACAATAAGTAAATCTCCTCACCTCAAGAGTATTCAAGTAGTACCGATTGACTTTCTTGAAATTTCATCATCAGATAATTTGCATTCATCTTCTTAATTTTATTATTTCCTTATTCAATCTTCATTCTCTTTTATTCTTATTTGCATTTTTTCCTTTAATTTATTTTATTTTTATACTGTTTTATTTATTTAACATCTATCATACTAAACATACAAAATATAAAACATATCATACAAATTAAACTAAACAAATCATATCAACATACACATTATTTATTCAATATATATTAATCAAATATTATCAAAGTAATTAAATCATGCAAGTTATGCAAATAAATCTACAATTAACGAACTCATATTAAACAATTAAATTATCATTATATTAGTTAGCTAATGTACAAGTTATTAAATTAAATGTTAGTATAGAATTTATCAAATTATGCAATTGTTAGCCGAATTAAGGTGCAAGCATTTAATACCAAATCATATTTTTATAATGCAATTTTGTTTATTCATGCAGCATAGTTAATTCGGACAAGACCCCTTTTTTAATTATTTTTACCAATGTTGTTTATTTACTAACCTGAAAGCACCTCTCCTTATTTCTTTTGTTTTAATCGGTGAGCCTGTCTTTTCCTTGTCGACAACTTTCTCTCTTTTCACGATAGCAGCAGTGTAGTTCACAAACAGCAAAGGCTTCGATTTCAGTCAAGGATGGATCTCGATCGGGCAGAAGCGCGAAACAAGGGCAATAAAAACTATTTCGGTGCAGTTTGTAGGAGATTGAGAATATAAGTGGTGAAGCGCGAAGGTGTTGATTAGTTTTGTAGAAGGAACAGGCTAGCAGAAGATGGTTTTCTGGTGATGTTGCTTGGAAACAGTAATGGAGTCACGGTCCAAAATTTTCTCCCCCTAAATCTTGAGCTTTAATCCTTTTTATAGCCATAAATTAGTTAAAGTCTTAATACAACTATACTTATTCTAATAATTATCTCATATTTTTAATATTTTATCTATTTGATTCTTATGTTAATCCTAATCTAACTCTACCAAATTTAATATTAATCTATATAATTATCCTAAAAAAATCTAATTATCCTAATTATCTAATCCTAAAATTAATTTTACTTTTATTTCTTTTTATCTTTTCTCTCTCTTTTCTCTTTTTTTTTATTCCTAAATCCTATTTTAATTTCCTAATTAATATTAATTCTAAATCTAAAAACTCTAATTTAATTCTAGCCAAATTCCCAATTATTAAATTAAAATGCAAATGTCACCCACCCCAATTAATTATTTATACAAATTAAGACCCCGGACAAAATAGGGTGTCTACAGCTGCCCCTCTTTGTGCATTTGCTGTGAAACAGTAATTGCACAAAGACATAGACACCTATTTTGTCTGACTTCTCCTTTTGTTTTTCTTTTTTTTTTAATTTTTTTTATTTTTTCAAAAAAGCTCCCTCTAAACAGAAAGGCAGTCAAACTTTAAAATCTTGTCTAAAAGCTCCTCCTAAACAGGCAGGCAGTCAAACTTTAAAAATCTTGTCCAAAAAGCTCCCCCTAAACAGGCAGGCAGTCAAACTTTAAAATCTTGTCTAAAAGCTCCTCCTAAACAGGCAGGCAGTCAAACTTTAAAATCTTGTCTAAAAGCTCCTCCTAAACAGGCAGGCAGTCAAACTTTAAAAATCTTGTCCAAAAAGCTCCTCCTAAAATAGGCAGGCAGTCAAACTTTAAAAATCTTGTCCAAAAAGCTCTCCCTAAACAGGCAGACAGTCAAACTTTAAAAATCTTGTCCAAAAAGCTCCCCATAAACAGGCAGGTAGTCAAACTTTAAAATCTTGTCCAAAAAGATCCCCCTAAACAGGCAGGCAGTCAAACTTTAAAAATCTTATCCAAAAAGCTCCTCTTAAACAGGCAGGCAGTCAAACTTTAAAATCTTGTCTAAAAATTTGGAGGAATCATGCCCAAAGGTCTTATAGGTTGTACTCAAGGAACCTTGTCTATAATTTTTCTTTTTCTCATGCAATGCACCATGTGTGTAACCGTGCATGCATTCTATCCTATCTTTGCAATTTATTCTATCATACAATGCCATTCATGCAATATCACTTCACACAATCTATTATGTTCATGTAATGTTTTCTTTGAAAAACATTTCAACTTTAACTGTGACAATAACAAGGTTTTTCTTTATCAGTCCATCTCATGCATTCTTCTCTTTCCATTTGTCATCCTGTCCTTATCTTTCCTATTTCTTTTCTCATTTTCCTTCTTCCATGTTTCTTTCCCAATGAATCTCTTGTCTTCGTGCCATCTATATCTTATCTTATCCCTTGTTTCTTCTTTCACCTTCATTCACTCTTTCTTTTTCATTGTTTTTTCTTAATTTCCATTTTCATTCATCCACAAGTTTCCTTTTCTTTCATTTTCCTAAATAATATAGGAGTCTTTCACATATTTTGCCAAGCAAACATTCATTACCATTCTAATTTCAAGATCAATGCAACACAATTTCTCAATTCCTCAAGGTTAGGATATAGCAAAGGAATGATAGGTGAAAACAATAGTAGTATTCAATATCTGAAAGTATTACAAGGGATAGCCAAGCTTGAAGGAAAAAAGGCTAGAAAGGAAAAGCTAGAATTATTAGGTTAAGTTTTAGGTAATAGTATCCAAATAATAAAAATTCAAATGATTTTGGTCAACGAATACAAAATTCCCTTCCAAATGTCTACTTTATCTGATCATGTTGAGTTTATCAAAACATCCTCTTTCCCCAGTATCTTTGACATCTAGCTTTTCTCGTATCCAAGCCGCCTTTTCAGGTTTTCAACTTAGATACACTCCATTGATCCAAACCGCCCTTTTTGGGTTTTCGATCTGAATCCTCCTTTCATTTTTTCTCTTTTTTTTTTCTTTTTTCTTTTCTTTTTTTTCATTTTCTTTTCTTTCCTTTTTTTTTTAGTCATTTCTCTTCATTTTCAACTTCATTGTCCT
The DNA here is from genome assembly GCA_032173925.1 of Heritiera fomes. Lineage (NCBI taxonomy): Eukaryota > Viridiplantae > Streptophyta > Magnoliopsida > Malvales > Malvaceae > Heritiera > Heritiera fomes. The sequence continues at coordinate 15,290,031 of JAPDPM010000001.1, read as the reverse complement.
TGATGAAACTTCTCTTATTTGTTCTCCATTCTGATTCATGCCCTAACATCAGATATTTCTTCACCCAATTTAATGCTCACATGGATCCAAGAGAGTCTTTGGAATCCCACTTCTTCCATCTAAACGAAATCTTTTTGCTTATCTTGATCTGCTTGTCCTAATTCCATCCAAAGGATCATCATCTCATAGTGTAAGTATGCCTTTATTCAACACATGATTCTTCAATAGGAGTACTCATATTTGATCAAAATGGACTTTTAAGGCACGTAATGTAGGCTCAGGTGAGGGTTCATGAAAGAAAGGATAATATAGGCCCAAAATAAGTGTTCCAGGGTTCATCAAACCAAGAATCATTTTTCATGAATCGACTTTTGTCCCATTCTAATTTGCTTTCTCTTTCCTTTTTTTATTCAAATGTGACTGGGGTTTTTACTTTCTTGATTCAAACCCTCTTTCCTTCTTCATTCTCTTTTTCTTTTTTGTTCTCTTTTTTTTTCAAAAGGGTTTTTTTTTCTTTGCCCCACTGATCTTTCATCTTCTATTCTCTTTGCCCCCCAATGTGGAGGGTGATTCTTGGTGGGTTATATCAAAAAGAATATAATAGGCTCAAAAGGGGTAATCAATGGACAATTGTACTCACACTTGAAAGGTAGTGAAAGAAGGCCATTTCTCATCTCAATACAAATACTCTCATTAAAGGCCATCTATTGAACAAAGACAAACTCATTAGAATTTCATGTAGAGATTCACCTTTACTCGTAACATTCTATGGTTGAAGATTTTAGACAAATATCTTCTATTCTCTTTTTGCTTGAACAATCTCGGCGAACTAAAATCCATTCAACCAACCAAAGCAGTCCTTTTCAGAATTGAATTTTATACTCATTGCCATCATCATTATCATGTTCATTATTTGGATACTTTTAAGCTTGGTAACAATGTAGAGAATATGGGTATTGGTGTTTTGCATTAAAGAACAAGATTGGAATGAGGAATTAAGGAATATGCACCGCACTAATCCTTTATTGAAATGAAAATGAATGAAAGCTGGCCCAATACATAAAAGAATTCTTAATGCCTTTGGGCTTAGGCACTCCTATATTACCTAAGAAATGTTCTAAGATGAATGAAATTAAACACAAAGAAACAACCATTATCTTCAAATTCAGTGAATCAATTAATATCATCCACTTTCTTCCATAGCATTAACCGCTACCCCTTGTGTGATCTGGCAAAGGATTATCATTCACATTTGGATCGTTCTTTGCCCCAAAACTCAAAACTCAAAATTCTAGCGTTGACAAGTGCTTGGACCTTCCTCTTCAAGCTCATACAATTCTCAATAGAGTGACCAACATTGTCATTATGATAAGCACACTTTGCATTAGGATCATACCACTTTGGGTAAGGAGGTTTCAAGGGTTCTATATAAATAGGGGCAATGAGATGACCCTCTACCAACTTTGGGAATAACTCTGCATATGTCATCGGTATAGGGTCTATGGTGACACTTTGGCTAGCTCGAGTATTCTTTTGGTCATTAGGTGAAAAAGTAGGGGCTTGTGAATGAGAAATGGATTGGTAGGCATTTTGATGATGAGTTTGTGGGTGGGGTTGAGAATAAACATAATTTACTGAAGGTGAATAAGAGGTGTATGAGCGACGTGAGTTATTGGAGACTGCTTGTGCATCTTCTTCTTTCTTCTTTGAAAACCCATTCCTCTTGCCATCATTCATGGATGCTTCAATCCTACCACTCTTGAGGGCATTTTCAATAGCTTCACCAGTTAACACCATGTCCGCAAAATTCTTAGTTACACTACTAAGCATACGCTCATAGTAAGGTGCCTTGAGAGTATTCAAAAAGAACATGGTGACTTCCTTTTCAGTTAAAGGAGGTTGAACTTGCGACGCCACATCTCTCCACCGTTGGGCATATTCTTTGAAGCTATCCTCCTTCTTCTTTTCCATACCTTGGAGAGATAAGCGGTCAAGAGCTACATCAGACATATGTTTGTATTGAGCTATAAAAGCTCTTGCCAACTCAGACCAAGAGGAAACTTTGCTCCTTTCCAATTGGTTGTACCACTTAGCAGCTGACCCAATCAAGCTATCTTGAAAAACATGAATTAATAGCTTGTCATCCCATGCATATGTCACCATTTTCTTACAGTACATGGTGAGTTGATCTTTCGGGCACGAGGTTTCGTTGAACTTTTCAAATTCAGGTACCTTGAATTTCGGTGGAAGCACGACACCAGGTACCAAACACAACCTTTCAGCATCAACGGGTCCAAAATAGTCAACTCCTTTCATGGCACTTAGTCTTTCCTCTATCAAGCTCAGCTGAGCTTTAGCACCACTATATTCTTCTTTATGCTTCAACTTTTCTAACTCTATGAGATCATCTAAATTTGGCACCTCTACTAGGTTTTGAACTTGTATCTGTAGAGGTGGTGTAGCTTTGACAGTACTTCCTTCAAAAATGGGGTTGTCTCACATGCTTTGTTGAGCCTCTTGGATAGACTCTTCTTGATTACCCATCTTCTCCTTTCCTTTAATCATGGCTTTTAGCAACTGAGTAATTTCATTCAATTGCCCCCTTATCTCTGTACTTTCCTTTTCCAGCTTCTCTATCCTACTATTTTGATTCTCTTCCATTATGCGTGCTTGATACCTTGTATGGTATTTATGGAGGGCAGATCGTCTAGATGATGCAATTTTGATACCTTGAGTGCCACAATTAAGTTGAAATTATATTTCATGTGGTGATATGTTTATGCACAAAATGAATGCATATGGAATGCACTTAAGTCTAACAATCTCTCCTAACAATCAAAAGTATGTTCATTCTCATGAGAAGACAAATGCAAACTTATGTGCATGATATGTTATGCAATGCAAAATCGAACACAATTATGCATGACTTAATGATAGCAAATTCACCTCTTTTTTTTGTGTCCTATTTTGGATTTGAGTATAATACTTCAAGGGTTTTGTAAGGCTCTATCTAAGGTTTGGGCTTCTTAAGTTTCCCTATATGCGAGGCTTGGATCATTAAAAGTTCTAAAGGTTCCCAAATTGCTCCTCACTATCATCCACACTGGACTAGTAAGGCACCCAATCCTCACCCATTATAGGCTACAAGCGGAAAGGTTCAGTTTGAGAGGGAGTTTTTCGCCAGCCTATGCGGAGGTTATCACCTCACGAAGGCATAAGTACTTTTCTCCCCCCTAAAAAGGATAGAGCCCGGGTTGAGGGCTTATGCATGTATGCATGTGAAGTGTGTGTGTATTAAATGATTATTAAGCATTATGAAATTAACATTATTTCTAATCAAATTTCTAATGAGCTAAAATATATGTTGGCCTGACTCTCTAATCTCCCCAGTGGAGTCGCCAAGCTGTCATAACGTGTCAAGTCCTAAGACCTAACCGCTAGACTTTAAAAATTCAAGGAGTCGCCACCAACCATTCAAACTTAAGGTGTGATTGGTCACCTATTCTTGTCTAAAGATAAGGCTTGGTCTACGTTCAAAGAATCTAGGGTTCGGGAGTACGGTTACGTGTGGGGAAGGATTAGCACCCCCACAACGCCCATCCTAAAATGGTACCAACTACTTTAGGTCATTCTAAATTTACCTTATTTTGAGTTAATTTCGATATGCTTAATATATTGGAAACTTACTTAAAATCCTTCCATCAATCTGGTTCAGACAATAAGTAAATCCCCTCACCTCAGGAGTGTTCAAGTAGTATCGATTGACTTGCTTGAAGAGGCTCCGTCGTCAGATTATTTAAATACATTACGACAACCCTAATATTGACTCTATACTCAATAGGTCATTTTAAATTTACTTTAATTTAATTTCAATATGCTTAAAATATTGAAAATTTACTTAAAATCCTTCCATCAATCTGGTTCAGACAACAAGTAAATCTCCTCACCTCAAGAGTATTCAAGTAGTACCGATTGACTTTCTTGAAATTTCATCATCGGATAATTTGCATTCATCTTCTTAATTTTATTATTTCCTTATTCAATCTTCATTCTCTTTTATTCTTATTTGCATTTTTTCCTTTAATTTATTTTATTTTTATACTGTTTTATTTATTTAACATCTATCATACTAAACATACAAAATATAAAATATATCATACAAATTAAACTAAACAAATCATATCAACATACACATTATTTATTCAATATATATTAATCAAATATTATCAAAGTAATTAAATCATGCAAGTTATGCAAATAAATCTACAATTAACGAACTCATATTAAACAATTAAATTATCATTATATTAGTTAGCTAATGTACAAGTTATTAAATTAAATGTTAGTATAGAATTTATCAAATTATGCAATTGTTAGCCGAATTAAGGTGCAAGCATTTAATACCAAATCATATTTTTATAATGCAATTTTGTTTATTCATGCAGCATAGTTAATTCGGACAAGACCCCTTTTTTAATTATTTTTACCAATGTTGTTTATTTACTAACCTGAAAGCACCTCTCCTTATTTCTTTTGTTTTAATCGGTGAGCCTGTCTTTTCCTTGTCGACAACTTTCTCTCTTTTCACGATAGCAGCAGTGTAGTTCACAAACAGCAAAGGCTTCGATTTCAGTCAAGGATGGATCTCGATCGGGCAGAAGCGCGAAACAAGGGCAATAAAAACTGTCTCGGTGCAGTTTGTAGGAGACTGAGAATATAAGCGGTGAAGCGCAAAGGTGTTGATTAGTTTTGTAGAAGGAACAGGCTAGCAGAAGATGGTTTTCTGGTGATGTTGCTTGGAAACAGTAATGGAGTCACGGTCCAAAATTTTCTCCCCCTAAATCTTGAGCTTTAATCCTTTTTATAGCCATAAATTAGTTAGAGTCCTAATACAACTATACTTATTCTAATAATTATCTCATATATTTAATATTTTATCTTTTTGATTCTTATGTTAATCCTAATCTAACTCTACCAAATTTAATATTAATCTATATAATTATCCTAAAAAAATCTAATTATCCTAATTATCTAATCCTAAAATTAATTTTACTTTTATTTCTTTTTATCTTTTCTCTCTCTTTTCTCTTTTTTTTTTATTCCTAAATCCTATTTTAATTTCCTAATTAATATTAATTCTAAATCTAAAAACTCTAATTTAATTCTAGCCAAATTCCCAATTATTAAATTAAAATACAAATGTCACCCACCCCAATTAATTATTTATACAAATTAAGAACCCGGACAAAATAGGGTGTCTACAAGGTTAATTCAATGTCAACTTAATAGTCTTTTAACACTTGCTTCATTGCCTAATCTTCATCTACCTTTATTTATTCTGAAACTGGATTTTGCTCTAATAAATCTATGTGTCAACATTATGGGAGTTTATTTGCGTTAAGAGGCTAACCTTTTTGGATTTGTTTTCTACAATCTATTTGTAGCCCATTTTTTAAGTCATCTTTGAGGTCTATACACAGTTTATTCTACTTTAGGGGGTACTTACTATGTTACATTTCAAGTGCAACATTTTTTTAGATTTTTGGTATTTATACTCTCCAACTGCTGTTTTGATAAAGTTCTAATTAACATGCTTTGCTATGAGCAAAAAAATGATAGGTTATGTCTTCATTAAATACAAACTCCATGGTTCCTCGAGGCAGGAGAGCTTCCAAATAAAATTGGAAAACTTATTGTACCTTATTAATCTTTAGGACCATGATACTATTTGATGAAAAATCTACAAAATTGGAGATGATATTCAAAGAAATTGGTTAGTCTTAGATAATTTGCCACATACATGCATCATTGACAGATCTGTTTTCAAAATCAAATAATGTTGTTACCAAAGAAAAATAAAAAAACAAGTTTATAAAGGGAATGGTTTCTAAATTCTCTTATTAAGAGATGAAAAACTGTTGTTTATACATCAGATGCCTAATTTTATCATTTGACTGGCAAGCACCGTTATCATAAAGCAAAATAATTGATGATATGATATGCAGTAGGTTGAATTTTATTGTTATGAGGTCTTCAGCTTAATAAGCAAACTTAAATGTAATAAATATTTTTGTTGTTATTTATTTCTTTTTCCTGGGACAAAATTTCAAGTTACATTGTGAAGTTTTTACCTAATTAAAGTAATGATCTGTTTCCAAGTTATTGCTTGATTGAAGTATTGATTTATATCCTTCTTTCCTTGATTTTCAATTTGGAACCTCTTGGATTTGTTACTTCAACAAAGGTATGTTTTTTCTTATATCAAAAACTTATCAAAAGGTTTAAAATTTACTTTCTAAATCAAATATTTTGCTTAACTTTCATCTTCAGCTTCAATTGCACACTTTAAGAGATAAGTGAAATTGATTATTATTGTGTCATTACATTTTTCTTCAAAAAAAATTGTATTATTACATCTTCTTTAAAGAGAGAAACCTTCACAATAAAAACAATCATTAAATCTTAGCTATGTTGTTGGGGGCAAAAGAAAGCTTGAGCATAGGTTATGTATTTGGCTTTAAATGATCATGTTGTCATGCAAAATTTGTTGTAAAATATTTTGTTCTCTCTTCTTTATTCTATAGCTATTAAGTTTTTTAATCTTATTTGCTAATTCCAATTTGACAAAATGAGAACAACTTTTAGACGTGTAAATATATTTCAGTTTACTAAGATCTTCTCTACTTTACTTGATATATAAATGTCATGATAACTCAAACCTTGAGACTAACATTTCTTTACAAAGATCTTTTCTTTTCTTTTTTGGCTTCCTAAAGTGTTAACAAACTTTTCATCATCATATTGATTTTTCTTATTTTCACTGCTGCACGAATAGCAATACATTTGCTGTTGAAATCTGTATAAATAGATACATTTTATATTAACCTATGTTTTCTTTTAATTTTTAAACCTATGTTTGTTATTAGTTATACAATTTATACTAAATTTTTCATTTACAATATGAAAATCTATTTCCTACTTTTTCATTGATATATATAGTTTGGAATTGCAGCCATTTACTCTAAAATCTAGTTCTTGATTTGTTGTGCTTATGGATTAAGGAGTCTTATCTTCTCTTGCTAATTTGATAATTGACTGAATAAGAAATTGTACTAAAATTCTAAGAATATGATTGTTTACCACTGATCTTTTGATTTCAAAATATCACCAAAATCAAAAATGTGAATTGAGCCAAAAAAAATAAATAAAATGGTGGCCACCTAAATTAAGCTTTTTCCTGATAAAACTTATTCCTATTAATGATTTTTATTTTTTGGGTTTCGATTCTTTTAATTGAGATAATTGTTCATGTTTTTATCAATTTTAGTTAGGAAATTAATTAATGGACTCTACACATGCAAGCTTAAGGTCTGCCATATTTGAAGGTTCATTTTGTTTTAACCATGTTTTTAATACTTTGCTTTAATCATTTTAACCTGATATTGAAAAGTAAATAGGTTATTATTACTATTTTTATTATATTTTTGTAGCAATAAGCAATGATTGCAAAATCATGGAAGATTTGACTTTCAAAATTAAATATTATTTTATTTTATTTTGCTTTTCAGATTATTTTTTTTTAAGATTGTAAAGTAATGCAAAATTGCTTTGGTTGCTTTCAGCCTTGCCTATCATGAAATGAATTTTACTAAATTCTTATTTAGGCAATGATGATAAAAGCTATGAAGATAAACGTTCTTGCTTTGCATTGTGTTACTTGCTTACTTTGTGTTTTATAATTCCACTATTAAGATATTCAATTACATGCAATTTATCTAAGTAGACTTTTTTATATCTATTTATACTTGACTGTTGAATAAAGACTAATAAGTTCACATTTTTTTTTCTTTTGAGGGCATGTTCTTTGTTTCTAGATGCAAGGAGAATATTTATCGGTTAAGTTTGGTGAAATTTGCTTCAATGGGTGAGGTTCTTCATTTTTCTCTATTAATTATTTTTATTCTTTTTAAACTTTTGAACTACCTTAGTTCTTTCTCATTTAGGTAAATGGATAGTTTAAGTTGTAATGTTAAATTTAATTTAATGGAAAAACTATGTTGCTTTTGCTTGGATTGTCATAAAATTTTTATATTTTTTTGGTGCAATTTTTATGCCTTCGAGGGTAAATTTTCAAATTTGCCGAGTTCATGGTCCTTTAGATGCATGGATAGCTTAAATTTATGATATAGAGACGACTAAAATGTTAGAATAAAGCTATCTTGGTTTATACTTGGTAATCTTAGTTTTTTAAGCATTTTTCAAGATGCATCTATGATCTTTGGTCCAGTGACTGTAACAAGGATTCCTGTTTGTGAATGTTATCATTTTGGCTTCACAATAAGATTATTGGGATAGAATAAGGGCTTTTAAGTAGGCACATAGCAATTAAAACAAATTTTTTCAGGTTTCCTTGCTGACCTGAATAAGATATTTCACCTGCTATTCATGATAAATGACCTTATTAGTAGAAATGGTGATATTTTCATTTCTCTAACTTATCTCGCAGATTGCAAAACTTTAGCGATTTACACATCTTTCGTCCCTGCATATATGGGAGCAAGCTGCTTATCTTTTTAAGCATTATATTATAGAGATTGACTACCAGATTAGATTCTATGTCTACGCCTGGTGGGTGCTTCATAAATCAAACTGATTTTTTTTTCAAAATTGTTATTTGCTTAGTCTAGGCATCACTGCTATTTAGTGTTCTGCTTTGGGTTGATTCTCATGGGACAAATTATCTATACTTGATTGAAATCCTGGCAGATATTCTTTCTAAAGATCAAGTAGATTTGGTGCTATTATGCTTGGATGATTAAATTTCATTTTTCTTCCTAATGAAATTATTGATAGATACTATATATACATGTATTTTTGTTATTAATATTGTGTTATTTTCATTATCTTCAATATATAAATTTTATATATTAAACTATCAATGGATTCCGCAGCGAAGTGCGGGTTTCATTCTAGTGTACTTAAAGTTTTCAGGGTGCCCTACAGCAAAATAGACTTTTAGCGGCGTTTTTTTCATTATTTAGCGGCGTTTATAAATGTCGTTAAAAGGTCATGGCATTAGCATAAAATGCCGCAAAAAAACGCTGGCTTTTCTAACGTCGGGAAAAATAGCGGCGTTTTTTTATGAAAAACGCCGCTAAGTTTGCAGCGATTTTAAACCAATCAACGGCGTTTATAACCGCCACAAGTTAGCGGCGTTTTTTTGAATAAACGTCACTAATTTACAATTTAGCGGTGTTTTTTTTTTTAAAACGCCGCTAAGTTAGTCCTGATTTTTTTTTTTGATATATGAGATTTTATATTTTTTTAAGTTATAAATTTAATTTATATCTTTTCAATTTGAATATATTTAATGATTTTTTAATTATATTTTTAGAAATTATTTTTATTTTTTTATGCTAAGCTAGATTTATATATATTAATAAGATCCAATACAATTAAAGTTACAAGTCATTCTTAATAACAAAAACCCAAAAAGAAAAACTTGTTCATAAATAAAATAAGTGTAATGTAAATATATTTACATATAAAATACATCTCTCAACATCTAAATAAGGAAAACATATGTAAGAAAAAAGAAAGAACAAAGATTAAGGTTACAGTATATTAAGCTTTTACATCCAAAAGTTGCTCTTTTTTTCTTTAACGATTCCCATTTAACAAATGCCACGACATCCGCTCTGCATCCATAAAACAGTAAAGAAAGCACAATTATTAGAATTAGTCTTATCCTGAGATATAGAAGAGCATATAGCACAACACAGATCAAATGAACATCATGTTTTCTAATTTATTTTTCCCAGCCAAAACCTTGGAATCTCCAACCTCATACGAACTTTCTTCACAAAAATCTCAAATGAACACATATTGCAAAAGATCAGATCATCATCCATATCATCTATATCATCCAAGACTTCTGAGGTGATTATTTCAAGCATCAAGAAGTTAAAACAAAAAGTAAATTCAAAAAAGTACAAACAATAAGCTCTCTCTGTCTCATACATATTTCACTCCTAAAAACACTTTGAATGAAAGATAGATTTCGGGAAAACCTTTGTGTAAAGTCTGGGCTTATGGTAGTGAGTTGGGTTATGCTTTTGCATGTAGTCACCAGATTGATGAAAACAAGACTCCCCGAAGAAAATATGTCCACCAACCTTCAACCATTTCACCATCCTTTCTGCTAAATTCTCAGCCTGCATGTAATGGTGGCTTTAGATAGATATACTCAAAGAAGCTGATTAACATGAGAATCAAATTCTAGAAAATTACTAGCCAAATTAAGAGGGGGAAAATTAAAATCAACAGCAAACACGCGTTTTGAAACTCCTCTTTTATTTTTCTTATTATTGGAGAAGATGCTATGAACTATATTGAGGAGAGTCTATGTATGTTGAGTATACATGATACCTAAATCCAAAAAAAAAAGGAGAAAAAGAAAAACTAAGCACAAGGAATTACATGACGAACATCTATTTAACAACCCTCCCCTGGACTTCCCTGTGCGTACCAAAAAGAAAGAAGGCAAAAATTCAAGTTCAACAACTAAAATTACCTCTTTATCTGGGAGATACATTAGCAGCCAATTTGAGAATATCAAGTCTAGTGATCCTTCTGAAATTTTCAAATCTACAAAAGTCACGTCAGCACAGAGGAATTTGACATTCTTATAATGTCCATTGATGCTTTCATTCTGCATTTAAGGAAATCAAAAGAGAAAATCTATTCAAGCTTCTTATGAAATACCAAACAAAGCAAGTTCTGTCAGGCTGAATTTCAATCACCTTCTTTATAATGCTCTCAATGAAGTCTAAAGCTATAACACGGCTAGCCTTCTGAGCTAAATCACCAGTAAATCTTCCAATACCAGCTCCTAGCTCCAAAATAGATTTCCCTTCATATGGTGGACATATTCCATTCTTCTCATTAAATCATATGTAAAAAAATCAATTAATATAATAATTAAATATAAGTAAGACAAAAACATAGCACAGAAACATAGCTATAACAGAAACTATTTTGAAACCAGAACACACATCTCAAATTTCAAGTTTTAATGAAAGCTCCAATATTAGTAACCATTAGTGCTCCTACATTGTTAAACATTGTAATGCATGCAATAAATTGGTTCACCATATTGCATGAGTAGGAAAGCAACTTTGTATGATGCATGCTCACTGTTCTAGCTGTTTTCATCTCCAGAAATGATGACCTATCTATTGTCTGTGCTCATTTCACAAATAGGAAACAAAAAACTATAAATAAACTGCTTATATCCATGCATTAGAATGCACATTTGGTTAAATTTGAAGTTTTCTGATGCAAGAGTAGCAATTATACTTACATTTATCTTATAAAGAAAACTCACCGCAGGAACAACCTATCATGTCCCCTGCCCAACCCACATCGACAACAAGAAAGAGTAAAACATAAATAACACATACCTATTTCTCTTTCTCATTGTTTCCATTTAGTTATCTCTCAAGTGTTTCTGTGGGGCAGGGACAGTACACTACTGTCTCATTGCTTCATTAAATTCAACATTGCTCAAACTTAGTAAAACAGTAATAAAAACTAGTCATTTAAGTTATTCTTTACCAAAAAGTATAGGGTGAAGAATGAAGAAAATAAAAATATTTGGATGCCTTATACATGAACAGGTGGAATATATATAAATGGGCTCTTTTAACACTAAACTTCTCTTGGTTCATCCAAGTAGATAGACGAGCTCGATATGATCAGATTTACACTTTAAAAATAATAAGGAGATCCTCTTAATAGCCCTTGCTGTTGGAATCCTTTCAAAGAAATAAAGATGGAAATGGAGGAAAAGTTTTGAAATGCGGAAATTGCAATCACTAGAAGGATTAGCAAACTAGTTAAAATATCAGCATTGTCACTATCCTTGAAGGAACAAAAGTAAGTGATAGATTCATGAGTGGTTTGGTAGTTATTGCAATATTTTTTAATTGCACGCCTCAAAACATAAGGCTGAAACTAATTAGCTTTTCCATTTCCTTTTGTTTTTAACTTGTCTATACCCACCATGTTTTTGCAACTTAAGAGAGTTTTTCATTAAATGGCCACATAGCAGAACAAGGTAAATACTTTTCAAACTTAAATTATAAACAAAAAAAAGCCTTAACAAAACAAGGAATATTAAGGAACTAAAACATGGACGGATTGGCATCCTATAATCACTCCGGAAACTCTAATATATATCCGGAAGCCGCTAAAGTTAGAAAATTGGCAATAATGCGGGATGATTACAGACCCATCCAAATTATCACCATTACAGACTGCGGAAACAAATAAGAGGCATTGCATTCTATCGAAAGAATTACAAACACTATTTCACCAAAAGTAAAGGTTTTGCCTCTTTAAATTACACAACAGGCCAAGACACACTAGCAAGGACATCTCGGTTCTGCTAATCAACTTGAAAACGATACCTTGAGGTTCTAGAACCAAACAGAAAATGAAATTAAAAAAAAGAGGATAAATCTGAAATAATAGCAATAAATGGAAATACCTTGAGGTACTTGAGCTGCTCCCATAAACGAGCCCTAAAGAGAAGGCAAATGCACGACCCACCTATTACAGATCGGGAAAAATGGAGAAACGTGAGAGAATCGGGGGATTTTGTGAGAGAGAGCTTCACAGTTTCACAGAATGGAGAAAAATGCATAAATGCTTTTTTTATGCAGTTGAGAATCGGGGCAATGGGGATTTTGAAGAGCATAGCATTTCATTTATAACAAAAATCGGTTTGTGAAGTCCGGGGAAATGGGTGAGGATGGCGGGTAAAGAGGACATAGCGGCGTTTTGTAAGAAAAATCGACGCAATGTGATGTAAATTAAAAAATAAAAATAAATATTTATTAAATATTTTTATTTTAAAATATAATGGTGTTTCTTTGTAAGAAACATCGGTACCTACTCAACTTAGCGACATTTAATTATATAAACGCCGTTATTCACAAAACTTTGCGGCGTTTCTAATAAAAAAACGCCATGAGTTAATAAAACCACGGCATCTAGCGGCGTTTTATAAGAAAACGCCGTTAAATAAATGCCGCTAAAAACACATTTTGCTGTAGTGGTGGCTGGTCTTCATGTTTCATATTCTTAATTTTTATGTTTGTACTGGTTCTTGTTAGTTTTCCTTTTCAGAATTATGTCAGTCTAATAATGCGATATTGCTTCATTCATAGTCTAATATTATACATTATTACAATTGTCTGCTAGGATTATAAATGTTTATCCTGACATCAAATAATTCGTTTCCAGGATTGAACTGCGTTTACCCCCGTGACTTTATTCCATTCACAAGAAGACCGCTCTTTATAATAATTAAAATTGATGTCAGTGAGGTGTTTAAGGCAAGTGTGTCAACCATTTTCCTTTCCAAGTTAAAAATGATATATTTCATGCTATCGTTGCCATTTGTTGTGCACATAATTTCCAATCATACCTTCTATTACCTCCTTTTACTTTGCAAACCCATGTCAAAGCTCAACTTAAACATGTGCAGGCTATTAATGGAGCTGAGAATGGAGAGTGAGCTGCTTTGCTTCTATCCCTTAGCTGTTCATATCCAATTGGCGCTGGTGATTCCTCTCGTCACTTAATTGGTAGCCTATTCACAGTTTTTCTAACAACTCCACTGCAGGCTTTCTGTCTGTTACTTGGTATTTCAGGCTCTGATGTTGGAATGGTGTGTAAGGCTGTAAGCAACAATTCTTCTACTTTTCATGCTTGTTGTCCTTGCATTTTGTTTGGTATAATTAACAGAGGGAAAATTGTCAAGACACGTATAAACACGTATAAGCTTGCTTTCTTCATCCTTAAGTGACTGGGGCTTGGCATTGGCAACATCAGATAACCTTGATCCTGTCTGGGCACAGATTCTTAGAGATCCATTCCTATGACGATTTCTTCTGAGGTATTGCGTTGTCCTTCTTAGATAAATTCCACGTTAAAGTTTTCACCGTCTCTATTTTATGAATCTGTTTTCTCTATGATGTGGTGTTATATAACGAGTGTCATTTTATGGATCAGTTTGCGTTTGTTTTGCAGATTTATTTTTTGTCGGGTGGTATTGACATTGTTCAAATCTACAACACGAAGGAATTCCATCCTGACTGCATGCCAACTCTTCCAGAATCTATTTTACCAGCCATGACTGCACCTCAAACTGTAGTTCTACAGCCGGCTAAACTGTTCCGTTCAACCAAATGGTTTATTTTCACAGAAGCAATTTCATTTCCTGATCATCAAAACAGTCATGTGGAGTCTTGAATTATTTTTGTTCAAAAATTGGGTTCTTGATAAGTGTAAAAATATGTGAATTTACGATTGTTTGATTTGAAAGCGAGTGTTTGAAGATTGAATTCTTCAGTGCATGGTCATTCTTATGATCTTTGTCTGCGTTATGTCTGTAAAAATAGAATTGAAAAAGAACTTTGTTTTGTAATGCCTAAAAGGTTGATTCTGATAGTTGGGGCAACTATCGCCTATTGCTGGGTTTATGAGTGATATGACAAAGTCTATTTACATCGGGCCAGGTCCAAAGGCGTTAGGAATCACCACGTGGCAAGGGATCATTGGGCCACGTGGTCTTCGGTGACAGAAGGCACAGTTGCGACATAACTTCTGTCGTTGGCGATAGACGCTCACGTCTATCGTCTGTCATCATCATGCGACACGTGGCATAACTCCGGATTCTGTTAGCGACAGATGCCTGACGTCACAACGTGCCACGCGATATGGCTCTCTCACCAGCGATAGGCCTCTGCTTTTCCGGGATTTGTGGAATTTGTGTTATATTTGGAAACAAATTCTTAGCAAAATGACGCACTTATCCTCAGGTAATTAACCTAGAATATTCACCTATAAATAGGCTCCAGGTACAATCTTATTCCTTAATTTTTGACTACTGGCTTTTACGCTTCTCAATATTGAAGACCTTTTTGCTGACTTAAGCATCGGAGTGTGGAGATACGTGTAGATAAAATACGAACATCGACGTCAGCGTACTTTTATTGTTATTTTGTGCAATAACAATTGGCGCCGTCTGTGGGAACGTATAAAAAGCCAATCAAGACTTTCTAAGATGGTGAGAACAAGATCGATGAACGTGAGGACTGGAAGTGAGGAAAACTCTGTGAGCTCCCCTGAACAACAGATTCGCCAGAGGAACCAGGTGAACAAGGAGGAAGAAAGAATTACCATGTCAGCGGCAGAATTCAAAGCTCTGAAGCGACAGAGTGACGAAACTACCTAAGCGCTGAGAGCCATGGTAGATCCGTTCCAGGGAGTTCTCCTGACATTGAGTTTGTCGCTTGCCGTGCAGAATTTGGTAGGAGGAACAAATCAAGGGGTCTCGTAGCAGGTGTTTGGGCGACAGGAGGACGCGACAGCGGCAAACCCCTCTGGGCGGCAAGAGGTTCCCCCCATGGAAGAGATTGATAATCAGCAGGGTGCGCTAGGACAGGGGAGTAGGAGGCCTGTTGCAGGTACCCAGCGATAGATTAAGGAAGCAGCAGACTTTAGACCTTGCAGCAGGGGTCAGGTGATAGACTTCAAGTGCAGGGCAGCAAGTGTCTGGGCAACAGGACATTGACTGTGCGACAGGGTCTACCACCCACCACCATGACTTGTTAAATTTTGCTGGTACCAACTTAGAACATGGTGTTGGAGGTGCTGGAAAGAACGGTGGTGAAGATCAAAACACTTGGGGAGCCGGGTCGGAGTTTGACCCCACTTGGTGTGCGCAAATGGTACGAACAAATGCACCTCAAGCAAGGGGTAAGGAAATAGTTGAAGACCTGCCTGATTCGTCTCATGCCAAAAATCAGCTTGCTCCCCTCATGGACATGAAAAAGATGATAGAACAGGTACTAGAAGAGAAAAAATTAGTGTATGCAGAGGAGAGCCAGAGAAGAAGAGTACCGTTCTATACGACCATCATGTAAAAACCTCTGCCTCCAAAGTTCAAAATGCCGCAGATGGTCGCACACACCGGGAAGATGGACCCCTATGAGTCTATGACCATATGCAAAACTATAAGGCCCTAATGTTGCTACATGGATGGGAAAACGAGATAATGTGCAGGGCTTTTTCTCTAACTCTGTTTGGACATGCGATGAAATGGTCTAATAACTTGCCTGAAGGGTCTATTGTCTCTTTTGACCAACTGCGAATCGAGTTTATTAAGGTGTTTGCGGTGAATAGTCAGAGAAGGAAGGAGCCGACCTATTTGCTCACTATTAAGCAAGGAGCTAAGGAATCATTGAAGAGTTATGTGGATCGGTTTAGAGATGCTACTCTAGAGGTGCGAGATCTGCAAGTCGGTATAGTCGTGGCAGCTATGTTACAGGGGACAAGGTTTGAGAAATTGCAAGAATCCCTGTCGCTAGACCAGCCGACTACGATCTCAGACTTGCTTTCTCGGGCAAATAAGTATGTCACCCGGGAGGAAGTAATGAAAATGGTGGCGATTGGAGAATCCAAGGATGGAAGGAAACGAGGAAGAGAGGTCACTGAAGCATCCTCTAGCCAACCGAGAAAGTTTGAGAAAGCTCCCACACTAAAATACACTTCCTATACCCCACTCACTGAATCTCGGGCTTCAGTGTTGGCAGCTATTGAAGGGTCAGGTCTTATACAACCTCCAAAAAAGGCGTCAGGGAATCTGGGCCGTGATTTAAGGTCGTATTGCGATTACCACTCAGCGTACGGGCACACGATCGAAAAGTGTAGGGAGTTGATGAATCAGCTAGAAAAGCTAGCGCGAGAGGGGAAAATAAACCGTTTTGCGTGGAGAAGTGACAGAAACAACTATCCTATGCGAAACAGAGGAAACTATTTTAGAGACAGAAGAGGTGAAAATAGGGGACCTATAAGACGAAATGAAGGTAACAGGAGAGATAATGACAGAAGGACAGAAGGAAGGAATCGGGAGGAAGATAATGAACCTACAGAGCCAGCTATTAATGTAATATCCGGAGGTGAATCATTAGCTGGTACTTCTTCTTCATCTCGGAAATCTTACGCTCGACAGGCTCACCAAATCAACTCAGTAATGGAAGAAAAGTAGAATGAGGAACCCATTACTTTTACACCATCCGATAGAGGGGATGTAAAGGTTCCTCATGATGACCTGATGGTAATTTCAGCGGTGGTAGCAAAGCATCCAGTGAGTCGAATCTTGGTCGACAATGGGAGTTCGGTGAACTTGATCTACTGGAACTGCTTCGAAAGGATGAATATCACGGAGGACAGGTTGAAGCCAGTACCTACACCCTTATACGGTTTCTCTGGAGAGAAGGTAAAGGTAGCAGGTGCCATTCAGCTACCTGTTACATTAGGGGAGAGCCCAAAAGCTGTCGTCCGTCAAGTGTTGTTTATGGTGGTGAAATCAACATCTGTGGCTTATAATATGATCTTCAGGCAGCCATTGTTAAATGACATGAGAGCGGTGGTGCATCCCTGCTATTTGTTAATGAAATTTTCGACTCTCCATGGTGTTGGACAAGTAAGGGGAGATCAAAGGAAAGCCAGAACGTGTAATGTTGCATCCACCACGTGTAAGGGGATTCAGAGGAAAGAAACCCTTACAATTGAAGAACCACCTATGATGAGGAGATGGAGGCAATCCGGTTGGATGAAGAAGATGAAGAAAGAATAGTGTATGTGGGGAACCAGTTGCCTGAAGAAGTAAAAGGGGAAATAATCCGATGCTTGAAGGAGAATAGTGATGTGATTGCATAGACCCCAGCCGATATGCCTGGAATTGACCCTGAAGTTGTTTGTCATCAGTTGAACGTAGTCTCAGGGGCAAGGCCGATAAAGCAAAAGAAGAGGAATTTTGCTCCAGAGAGGCGACATGCCGTAAACGAAGAAATCTCAAAATTGTTGCAGGCAGAATTTATTAGAGAAGTTAACTATCCGAAATGGTTGGCTAACGTTGTGATGGTGAAGAAAGCCAACGGAAAATGGAGAATGTGTGGAGACTTCACGGACTTGAACAAAGCTTGCCCTAAGGATTCGTATCCACTACCCCAAATTGACAAGTTAGTAGATGAAACTTGTGGGTACGAATTGCTTAGTTTCTTAAATGCTTTTTCAGGATACCACCAAATCATGATGCATCCGGATGATGAGGAGAAGACTTCGTTCATTACCGATAGTGGGACATATTACTATTGAGTAATGCCATTCGGTTTGAAAAACGCGGGGGCAACCTACCAGCGCATGGTGAATAAGGTGTTCAAAGACTTGTTAAGCAACACCATGGAAGCCTATGTTGATGATATGATCATAAAAAGTCAACAGGAGGAATCGCATGCCGAGAAAATGATAAAGGTATTTAATGTGTTGTGACAGTATGAGATGAAGTTGAACCCCAATAAATGCTCATTCGGGGTGAAGTCTGGAAAGTTTCTGGGATTCATGATTACTAACCGGGGGATAGAAGCTAATCCCGAAAAAGTTCAGGCTATTTTGGACATGAGGCCATCCAATACTGTTAGAGAAGTTCAAAGGCTGACAGGGAGGATAGCAGCTTTGAATCGCTTCTTGTCCAAATCAGCTGAAAGGAGTTTATTGTTTTTTAAGGCGATAAAGGCGGGAAAGAACTTCAAATGGACGGAAGAGTGCAATGACGCCTTTGAAAATTTAAAAAGACTATCTGAAAGAATTGCCCTTATTATCTCGGCCACAGCTCGAAGACCACCTCCTCATGTATCTCGGTATAGGAGAGAAAGCTGTAAGTACAGTCTTACTAAGGAAAGGAGATAGGGATTGTCCGATCTATTATGTAAACAAAGTCCTACTAGATGCCGAGACAAGGTACCTCCTAGTTGAAAGAATAGTTCTATCCTTGGTGATGGCAACTCGGAAGTTACGACCTTACTTCCAAGCTCATTCGGTGACTATCTTAACGAATCAGCCTTTGAGGCAAATACTACAAAAACCCGAGCACTCCGGACGTCTAACTAAATGAGCTATCGAGTTGAGTGAATACGACATACACTTTCAGCCTCGCCAAGCAATAAAAGGGCAGGCGCTGGCAGATTTCATAGTAGAATGCACTGGCCGAGAGTTCCGAGAAGAAACAGAGATAGTCTGGTGGAAATTATTTGTGGATAGGGCTTGTAACATGGATGGCAGTGGAGCTGGAATTGTGCTAACTTTGCCTGAAGGGAAAACCTATGAGTATTCTTTATGTTTCGATTTTCCAAGCTCGAATAAAACAGCTGAGTACGAGGCCTTGATAGCCGGGATGAAACTTGTTGAGAAACTAGAAGGCAGCAACTTAATGGCCCATAGCGATTCGCAATTGGTGGTAAATCAGTTCTCGGGTGAGTATGAAGCACGAGAACCCGGTTTAGTCCCTTATCTGCAAAAGGTGCAATTATTGGCACAATCGTTTAAGAACTTCCAATTGACTCAGATAAATTGATCTGAGAACAACCATGCGGATGCTCTGTCAAAGTTGGCTTCTTCTAGAGGAGCCAAAGGGGGTATGGTCAAAGTTGAATCCCTCGCTAAACCGAGTATCGAAGAAGAAGATGTCTGCGATATCGAGATCGAAAATGATTGGAGAATTCCTATCAAAGACTATATATCGAGGAACACACTCCCAATTGACAGAGATGAAGCTTGAAGGCTAAAATTGAAGAGTGCCAGGTTTACGGTAGTAAATGGAGAGCTCTATAAGCGGGGATTCACAATGCCTTTGCTGAAGTGTCTAGGGCCCCAACAGGCTGAATACATCTTAGCTGAAGTTCATGAAGGAATATGTGGTGAGCACTTGGGGGCTTGAGCCCTAACTTCGAAAATATTACGGGCGGGGTTTTATTGGCCTACACTGAGGAAGGATGCCACCGACAAAGTATGAAGATGCAAAAAGTGTCAGAAATTTGCTCCTATAGCTACTGCACTAGTTTCGGCCCTCCAGAACACTCTTCAACCGACTCCATTCGCACAGTGGGGACTAGATATCCTAGGACCTTTTCCCTTAGGCTCAGGACAAAGGAAGTACTTACTTGTGGCCACGGATTACTTCACAAAGTGGATAGAGGCAGAGCCTTTGGCTACAATTTCTGAGAAGAAGGTGGAAGCAATGGTGTGGAAGGACATAATTTGCCGATTTGGGATCCTCCGTGTGATAAATGCAGATCATGGGAAGCAGTTCAACTGTGATGCTTTCTGGGATTTCTGTAAAGGCCTGAATATTCACCTGAGAATATCTTCTGTGTCTTACCCACAGGCTAATGGGCAGGCAGAGGTGAGTAATCGAACTATACTGCACGGTTTGAAGACCAGACTAGACAAGGCAAAGGGAGCATGGTAGATGAGCTCCCGAGTGTCCTATGAGCTTACAGAACAACAAGCAAAGTGTCGACAGGTGAAACACCATTCAATTTGGTGTATGGGACTGAAGCCCTTATCCCGGTTAAAATTAGAGCTCAGTCACCTAGATTGGTCCCCTTACATTGAAGAACTTAACTCTCAGGGACTAAAGGAGAATCTAGACCTGATAGATGATTTGAGAAACATGGCAAAAATACGACAGGCTGCCTACCAACAGAGGGTAGCCACTTATTACAATGCACGAGTTAAGAATAGAGAATTGTAAGAAGGAGACCTGGTACTGAGAAAGTCGGCAATTACAAACGCCCATAAGGAAGATGGAAAGCTCCGGGCTAATTGGGAAGGATCATACATGATAATTCTATAATTTATAGAATTATCATGAATTTAATGATATAATTTATCTCTAAATCATTACTATTAGATTCAAATCCCTCATTTATCTGTTAAATTTCTCTCAATGATGTAGGAACTTCAATTCATAAAGAAGTCAAAGATGTGAAGGATTTCAGTTGCAAATTTCATTCAAACACAAGACTTTGTTGATAAAGCTTCATGCATGGATATTTCTTCTGGCTGCCAAGAAAGATAAATTGCTGCATTTATCTTTTATGAAGATAAATTATCAAGATGGACTTTTTGCTAAGGATAGAGATAAACAAGGGAGCTGATAAAAGATAAATTTTCTTTGAAGATAAAGATTGAGCCCTATCAGCTAAGATTTTGAGCTAATCATCATCCCCACTGCCTCTATAAATAGCCAACTTTAGCACCATGAAGAGCATCCAATCCCACTAGGGGATATAGAGTAGTTTAGTTTTATTCTCTTTGTTTTAGTTTTCAAGTTTTCATCTAAATTTCTTTTAATTTCTATTTTGCAATATTTTAGAAGTTTTGATTTAAATAAAGATTTTTTTATTTTCACTTTCTTGCTATTGATCAAAAATTCTTTTCGATCGTTTGAATAAAATTAGGGTGTGGAATTTTAGTACTTAGTATAACATTCACAATTTCAATCCTCGTGGGAACGATACTCTACTCATCACTTTATTACTTGCTACGGTCCGTATACTTGCGGTACACTCATCAGGAATTCGGTAACAAGTTTTTGGCGCCGTTGCCGGGGACTGAAGGATTTGTTTTGCTAATATTAATACCAAGCATACCTAGTTTTAATTCAACTATTTTTTTTCTTTTTCTCCTTCCCTGATACTAATATCTTCTCTTGTTATTTTTGCGAGGTACCATGGCTTATCGTGCTGAGCCAAGAACCATGGGAGACTATGCAAATCCTTCGTTTTTCGAAATCCATTCAAGCATTAAGTTACCGAAAATCGAAGTTGATTTTCAGATAGATCCGAACATCATCATGATGATCCAGAAGTCGATTCAATTTGGAGGGTTGCCCAATGAAGATCCATGCAGTCATATAGTCAAGTTCTTGGAGATGAGTGACCTATGCAGATGTGATGGCGTTACTGATGATGCCATTCGACTCAGATTGTTCAATTTCTCTCTTCGAGATCGGGCAGAAAGGTGGTTAAACGTACTTCCGCATCACTCAATCACTACATGGGATGATTTGGCTCGTAAGTTCCTTGCTAGATTCCTTTCACCAGCACTCATAGCAAAGAAGAGGAATGACATCTTGTCTTTCATGCAATATGATCTTGAGCCTTTTTGTGAAGCATGGGAAAGATTTAAAGACTTACTTCAAAGATGTCCTTCTCATGGATTACCCTTGTGGTTACAAGTCCAAGTATTCTACATTGGTTTGGGTGATCCTTCGAAAGCATGGATCAATGCAGCCGTAGGTGGAGCTCTTATGCAAAAGACTGTTGAGGAAGCATTTGATTTGGTCGAGGTAATGGCTTCCAATGACTACCAGTGGTATTATGGAAGAGTTATGCCTGAGAAGGTCATCAACACTCAAAGTATAGATCCAGTTATGACTTCAACTTCTCAAGTAGTCACCTTGCCCGAAGAAGTCTATCAGAGTTCTTTTGTTGCTTGTAAGATAGGTGAAGGGAACCATGTTAGAGAGAGTTGTCCCGTGAGCTTGGATTTTGTCACCCCAGTTAACATTGAGAATCCAAGTATGAAGAGTCATCCGATCCATTCTTCGAGTTATCACAAAAGTCAACCATCAATTTCCTTGGAGCCACCGAACATAGTTGACTTTGAGTATCAAGTTCCATTGCAACCACCAGTTGAAGAAGTGGTAACTGAAGAGGTTGAGATGCCTTTACCACCTGAGCTCATTATTGAAGAAAAAGTCAAGGTTGAAGAGCTTTTACCATTAGTGCTTATTGAAGAAAAATGTGTGGTGGAAATAATTGAAATGGAGAATATGGAGAGTGAGAAAGAAGATGAGCTTAAAATAGAAGTCCTAACTCCAAAAGTTGATGAGCAGTTATATGAGGTAGCCTTCATTGCTATCCAGGGCTATCTACAGGCTAATGACTTGGGCTATATATTAGAAGAAAGTGAAGACTGTAGAGCTAAGTCCTATGAATCGAAGAATTTGCTCGAGTCTCCTACTAAGAGGGTGCATTATGTGCATCCATCCATATTTAGAATTTTTGAACCACCTTGAAGAATGACAGACATAGTCAGGCTAATGACTATAAATCAAGCGCTTCTGGGGAGGCAACCCCAGCATTTTATTGCTTTCTTAATTATTTCTTTTATTTCTAAGTTTAGATATTTCATTAGTTGATTTCTTTTCTTTATTTTATAGGTGTCAAAGTCTAAGTTTGGGGGAGCGACAAAGGAATTTGGCAAGTTTTGCAGTTTGAGCTTCATTAAAAAAAAAAATCAAGGGAGTTTCTTTTATCCTTTTCTTGAATTCTTGAATTTCTTATACATTGAGGACAATGTATGTTTCAAGTTGGGGGGAAGAGAAAAATTTTTATTTTCAAAGATTGAGCAAAATTTTTTCGATTTTCTTCTAAAATCTTTGCAAAAATTCTGTGCTTTAAAATGGTTTTTACCTTGAAGTGATTATATGTTTGCTTGATAATTCCTTAATATTTAACCATTGATTGAGAATGTTATAGCAAGATGAAATTCATGAATATGTGCAAAGTATGTGAATGAATTCTTTAGTGAATTATCTTTTTGATTGAGATTTTTTTTTCCAAAAATTAAATGCACAATGTTTCTATCATTGAAGTCATGCATATTTAGAGAAGATTTATGTGAATAGGAATAAACACTAGTCTTTAAAGTTTGTTATTTGTCTAGAATTTGTTCTATCATCTCTCAAGGCGAAATCCTAGAACACACTTAGCTAAAGAGGTGATTTAGGCCATCTTTGGACCGTTTGAGCCTTTCAAGACTACCATGATATATTTTATCCTTAGTCACCCAATTTGAGCTTAAAGTAGACCTTCTTTTTTGTTTTACCTACATTAATAATTAGCCTAGCCTATAAAAAAAAAGAAAAAAAAATTTTCACATACTCGTTATATGCATGAGGACTATGTCAAGATATATTTAGAGCTACACATATATGGAAGAAAGGGTGAAAAAAAAAATTCAGATGATTCAAAAAAAAAAAAGAAATCAAGTTGGGGGAATTATTTGAAAGCTCTTAAAAAGTCCAAGAAAAAGAATGCATGATTAGGGGTTAAGCCTAAAAATCCTATTTCTCCTACCTATTATCCTAGCCATACATTACAAGCTTATAAAGTCCTATTGATCTTTGGCTATGTGTGTCTACATTAGTGGAGAGAAGATGAGAAAAGCAAACTTATGGAAGATAACTATTCTTTGAGATCTTTTGTTATGTTCATATTTGTATAAATTCATCCGGATTGCATGAACTGAAATGAAGAAACATTTACACACACACACGGAAAAATTCAATTGAATTGATACTCTCTTTTGAATGAGTTTATATATATTTAGCTAATGTTTATGAATTTTCGTGGAGTTGTAATGTTTTCAAAATCTTTGGGTTAATTAAAGAAAAATCATTCTTGCAAGTGTATTTGACCTCTAGGTACATTTCTTTTTGAATTTTATTTTGCTCGAAGACAAGCAAAAATTCAAGTTTGGGGGTGTGATAATTCTATAATTTATAGAATTATCATGAATTTAATGATATAATTTATCTCTAAATCATTACTATTAGATTCAAATCCCTCATTTATCTGTTAAATTTCTCTCAATGATGTAGGAACTTCAATTCATAAAGAAGTCAAAGATGTGAAGGATTTCAGTTGCAAATTTCATTCAAACACAAGACTTTGTTGATAAAGCTTCATGCATGGATATTTCTTCTGGCTGCCAAGAAAGATAAATTGCTGCATTTATCTTTTATGAAGATAAATTATCAAGATGGACTTTTTGCTAAGGATAGAGATAAACAAGGGAGCTGATAAAAGATAAATTTTCTTTGAAGATAAAGATCGAGCCCTATCAGCTAAGATTTTGAGCTAATCATCATCCCCACTGCCTCTATAAATAGCCAACTTTAGCACCATGAAGAGCATCCAATCCCACTAGGGGATATAGAGTAGTTTAGTTTTATTCTCTTTGTTTTAGTTTTCAAGTTTTCATCTAAATTTCTTTTAATTTCTATTTTGCAATATTTTAGAAGTTTTGATTTAAATAAAGATTTTTTTATTTTCACTTTCTTGCTATTGATCAAAAATTCTTTTCGATCGTTTGAATAAAATTAGGGTGTGGAATTTTAGTACTTAGTATAACATTCACAATTTCAATCCTCGTGGGAACGATACTCTACTCATCACTTTATTACTTGCTACGGTCCGTATACTTGCGGTACACTCATCAGGAATTCGGTAACAATACAGAATCAGAAAGATGGTCGGACCTAGCACATGCACCTTAAAAACCTTGCAAGGAAAGAAGATCTTAAAGACTTGGAACGCCAACCATCTCAAGCTGTAATGGCAGTAAACATTGTTCTTTTTATTATTATTATTATTCTTGTTTTTACTTTTCCATCTATTACTCCGTTACTTTACAAATATTATTGTTTTGCGATTATCTGATTCATGAATAAAGGCCAGCTATTCACTTTCTATATTCTCTAATGCAATGTATGAGACAGATTATGTGTTACAGGAATTGAAATGAGGCAAAAGATGGCCACTCAAAAGTCCCTAAGCGAAAAATGCGTGAGACGGGCAAACTAAAGTCCCTAAGCGAAAAGTGCGCGAGATGGGCAAACAAAAGTCCCTAAGCTAAAAACGCGCGAGACAGGCAAACTAAAGTCCCTAAGCGAAAAATGCGCGAGACGGGCAAACTAAAGTCCCTAAGTGAAAAATGCGTGAGACGGGCAACTTAAAAGTCCCTAAGCAAAAAATGCGCGAGACGGACACATCTAAAAGTCCCTATGCACAAAAAGGTGCGAGATGGGCAAAAACAAGTCCTTAAACGCGAAAAGTGCGCAAAAAAAGGCAAATCGCGAAATCATCAAGCAATGAGCAAACGGACAAAAACGATATCCAAGTAACACAAAAGAGACAAACTATATAGCATGTTATGAGGTACGTTAAAATTTTCAGATTAATATGTTGCAATAAGTTGACAAATTATGGTTAACGTCTTGGCATTTTAGTCCTGATTATTCTAAAAGTCCTTAAGCGAAAAAAAGCGCGAGATAGGCACAACGCTCGAGCAAAATTTCATCGTTGAACAGGAATAACAACACTGTTTCAAAGTAGAACTTGGGGAGCAACATGGTGTAAAGGTAAAGGTACGCTTTTGCCGCAAAAATAGAATTCTTTGATCTTTCTAATACCGCTTTCAGAACTTTGTGATGTAACAGTTATACAAGGTATTCTACTAAATTCACATAAGCAAAAGAAAGAGCTACAGAATGAAACGGTACTTTTCATTAAAAATAAATCTGTACATCGGAATTAACAAACAAAACACAAAATCCTAATCTACGGTAAGGATCGAATCAGCCGACTGAGAAGACGTTACATCAACACTAGGGTCTTAAGGAGCCAGAAGATCAGGCTCCCGAGGAGCTATCCCGGAAGAAGGAGCCTCTGTTGATGGCCTAGTGACAGCCGCGAAGTCTTGCACAAGGTCGGCAGTAGCACAATTAGAAAACTGGAGCTCATCACCATCTAGCTCTAACAGTGCCTCAATAGGCTCAGGCTGATCGCCTGCCTCGATAGACTCAGAAACGTCGCGCATTGCTGAAGGCTCAGATCAGTCACGCGCTTCAGAAGACTCAAGCTGACTGTGTGGCTGTCGAGGAGGCCACGGACCCTCAAGATTGTCCAAGTCATCTGCGACTCCCTCCTTTAAATAGGCATCTGGACCTTGCGAGTCGGGCTTATACTTGGTCCAAGAAGGAGCTTCTTAGTACTTGGCCTCCTTAGTAAAGAGAAATTCAGGAAAAGTCTCATTAGGCTGATGCTTCTCCAGCCAAGCACGAGCCAAGAAGAAGCCGTACTTGATGAATCCCGTCGGAAACTCTGCTTTCTTATCAAAGCAATGCTGGGACAAGCGGTATTCACGAACGGCCTCGGTTCGAATCTCTTTTTGATGGTCCAGTACGTTTTGCAGCTCCTTAATGGCCTCATCCCGCTGCCTCTCCATAGCTCCCCGATCATTGACGGCCTTATTGTAAGCTTCTTCATACCCCTGAAGAGAAACCACCTTCGCCTGCTTTTCTTGGAGCCTCTGCTCGAGATCAGCGTTCTTTTTAGTCAACTCCTCTACCCTTTTGGGATAAGGGCAAAGCTGGACAACCTCGTTCAAAAGCTCCATTCTTTTCTCTCGAAGCTCACGAATGTCTTTGTCAGCTTACTCCTTAAGAGCCCTCTGTCGAGCATTGACAGCCGCAATTTGTTGAGCCGTCTGACAAGACAAAAAACAGAAGTAACTCAAAAAACTTGACGGAAGAGGTTAAAAAGGGGGGGTTTAATTGCCAAACAAGCACAAAACTCTCACCTTCATAGCGAGATAGTTAGAATTATCCTCCGCTTCTAGAAGGTTTGTGAAAAGCCCCGCCTCGTCACGAGGAAGGATGGTGCTCCAGGCCAGACGAGACGCTATCCCAGCCTCCTCGATGCTATCATTGCGTTCACTCCGGGATAGGTCTGGAAGTCTTCTCCACCTACGACGACCCTGCTATCAACTGGATAGTGCCTCAAAGTAGGATCGGCTACCTTAGGCAACATCGTTCTTGTAGGCATTGAGGCTTCAATAATCAACCTCTTCCTGTATTTGCGCCTAGGCTGGCAAGGAGCTGACCTACCCTTAGCGACACGAGAGCCACCTTCTTGACGAGCTGAATCATTCCTTTGGGACTCGAAGCTCTCGTGATCGTTCGAACCATGATCATGGACAAGAGGCCTCTTTCGTTTATTTCTCCCGACCTTTTGTGTAGGACGGCTAGATCCACCAGTGGCAGGAGGAGGAGGAGTAGGAGCATGAGCCGGTCCAGATGAGGGGGCTATAACTTGCGATTGAAAAGGAGGAGCCACTCGAGCAGCAACACTAGCATCCCTCCTACGCATTAAATCTTGGAAGTTCATGCATGCACAGTATAATAAGAAAGGATTAGCTGATCAAGTAAAATGCCACGCACAAGTATACAAGATGTAAAAAAGGATTAGAAACCTAAAAAACCACCAAAGTCCTCTAAACTATTCAAGATTGAATCCAATGGAAAATCAACGAAAGGATTCCCAAAGGCGTCAACCCGAGCCCACTCAGGGTTCTCCTTTAATTGATCACTAGTACCCGCGACCTCAGTGGTCTCGTCCTCCAAGTCCGAAGAGGATTCATCTACAAGGCGACCTACGGGGGTGGATGCTTCGACTACGGGTACCAGGGGTGGCTGGCTAGGACTAGCATCATAAACACGTGCAGTTGCAGGGAGGTTAGATGGGGCAGCAGAAGCCCCAAGAACGGTCCTGCTTACCCCCAACCGGCTACGACAATATTCTTCGAGGTTAAAAGGGAAAATAAATTACGTTCCCCAGTAGAACAGATTCGCCGAATAGGCTCACCAAATTGGTCTTTTAAAATTTCTGCTCTAAACCTTTCTAAGCGCTTTGAGTGACAGATGGTACTACGATTCCATCTAGTGTGAATCCACAAGTCGCTTGGAATCTCAACAACGACCCACTCGCTCTCAAAGCCACTCAATTTATTAGGAAGGTCTGAAAAAATTTTATTATTAGGAAACTCATCGACCTTCAACCTTTGAAGAGAGAACGTTATTAACGTCTTCAACCCACGAACTCTGAAAAAGGCACTTAAAAGAGGAACTGTTGGAACAATATCCTAGTTATGACACACTACGAAAAATGCTACCAGTTGAGCCCACGCATGGGAATGGAGTTGACACGGAACGATGTCCTTATACCTAAGAAACGCTTCGGCAAACTCAGGAAGAGGGAAGCGAAAACCGAAGGATAAAGAAGCCTTGTGAACGGCTACACCGTTTCTAACCAAGTCGGGTGTAACCTCCTCTTGAGCTGGAAGTCTATAACAATTACCAAAGGGAAGAGGAAAATGAGTCCTGATATCCTCTAAGTCAGCATTTGTCAAAGAACACTCAACACTACCCTTTCTAAGTGTTTTACCCGGACGTTGCGAAGACATGGCAAAGGGGTGAGGGAAAACCAAAAAAGGCGACAGACCTAATAGGCGACAGACCTAACGGGCGATAGACTTAATGTGCGACAGAGCAAATGGGTGACAGACTTAGGGCGATATACCTATTGAGCGAGAGACTAAGGCGCCAGTGAAAGACCTAAAATAACGTGAGAGGTTATAAATATGGTGACAGATGGATACTTATTGTTACCACGGTAGGCGAAAGACTCTTGGTGTGGGGCGAAAGACTTTGGCGACAGGTACTTTCAGCAGAAGAGTAAAATGATGTGCGGCAGAGTGTTAGCGCATAGGCTTCTCATGATTGTCTACGTCAAGCCCCAACCGTTTATATAGCAGCGACAGAGAATACCAAACGTCGCTCCTGATGACGTCTCTAGCAAAACCAAGATTTTCCACCCACAAAAAATACCAAAACAAATCACAAAAATAATGACTATTCATTTGGGCTAAGGCCCAAAACACATATTTATACTTTCTTGATTGGAGAAATCCAACAAAAGAGTGGAGAGTAATTGATATGACAAAGTCTATCTACATCGAGCCAGGCCCAAAGGCGTCAGGAATCACCATGTGGCAAGGGATCATTGGGCCATGTGGCCTTCGGTGACAGAAGGCACAGCTACGACATAACTCCTGTCGCTGGCGATAAACTCTTTTGGCTATCGTTTGTCATCATCATGCGACACGTGGCATAACTCCGGATTTCGTTAGCGACAGACCTCTGACGCCACAACGTGCCACGCGGTATGGGTCTCTCACCGGCGACAGGCCTCTGCTCTTCTCAGGATTTGTGGAATTTATGTTATATTCGGAAATAAATTCTCAGCAAAATGATGCACTTATCCTCAGGTAATTAACCTAGAATATTCCCCTATAAATAGGCCCCAGGTACAATCTTATTCCCTAATTTTTGACTACTGGCTTTTACGCTTCCCAATAATGAAGACCTTTTTACTGACTTAAGCATCGGAGTGTCTACGTAGGGAACCACCCCTGCGTCTCTCTGACTTTTCTTATTTTACAGAAGTTATTTGGAGACACGTGTAGACAAAGTACGAACATCGACGTCAGCATACCTTTATTGTTGTTTTGTGCAACAACAACGAGGAAAAAAAGCTACCGTCAACTTTGTTTTTATTCTATTCTTTTTTTTCTCTATTTTCCTGGTTGTACGAGAGAGATGAACTAAACGAGGGAAGGATTGCAATTAAGTTTGAGATTCTCTTTTTTGAAAAAGGTATATTTTCATTCAAAGTTACAATTATAATCGGAATATTACATTCAGTAAACAGATAATATGATAAACTAGTAAATACAATAACAATAACAAATTAAGCAAATACTAACAAATTAAATAAATCTTGCATCTAATTAGACTCAAACTTGAAATCTTAAAATCTCAAGGCTTTGAAAAATTCACTTTAAGTGGATGAGTTTTTAGATTACATAAACAGGCTAGAATGATAACACTTATTTCATTTTATTTATTTTTTATTTTTTTTAATATTCTTAAAAAATTATATGTCAGTCTTATCTTACTTGTAAAGTTAAAAAACTTTACTGACAGTGTATTTGATAATAATGCTTTCAACAATAAATTTGATTATTTCAAAATTTCTCATGATTTTTTTTTTAAATTTGAAATTCATCAATTTTTTTGTCATACAAGAGAATGCGATTTAAGGATTTTAAATATCTTAATTGAAATGAATTTTTGTCTAAAGATCTAAAAATCTTTCATCCAAAGCTACTGTAGACACCTTATTTTGTCCGGAGTCTTAATTTGTAAAAAAAAATTAATTGGGTTGGGTGACATTGTATTTAGCAATTTAGAATTAGGCTAGAATTAAATTAGAATTTTTTAGATTTAGAATTAAAATTAATTAGGAAATCAAAATTAAAATAAGATTTAGGAATAATTAAAAAAAGGAAGAGAGATAAGAAAATAAAATAAAATTAATTTTAGGATAGGATAATTAGGATAATTAAAATTTTAAGATAATTATTTAAATTAATAGAGTTAGATTAGGATTAATATAAAAATAAAATAGATAAAAGATGAGATAATTATGAAAATAAATATAGTTGTATTAAGACTCTAATAAATTTTTGGACTATAAAAAAGGGATTACAGCTCATGATTAAAGGGGCAACACACGGGCAAATAAAAAAAAACCTAGAAACCTGGGAGGGAAAGATTATAAAGGAGACAAGTGACGGCAGTTGAGAAAAAAGGAAAAAGGAGAAACAGAGGGTTGCAAGGGGAATTTAGTGAGGATCGGTTTTGCCTAGCTGAGGTCGTCTCCTTTGCTGTGTTGCTTTCTTTTAAATTGCAGAAAATTTCCTTGCAATTCAACAAGTGACAAAAAGAAGAAATAGAGAAGAGGCACTTCGTTGGTGCAGCTAACCCATGTAATTACTGCAAAATAGAGCAGAACCGTGGCTGTAGTAGTGTAAATAGAGCTGGGCAAAACCTTGAATCGAGGCAGTGGTTGGAGTGTGTGGCTTTGCTGTTTGTTGCTGGTTGCGTGAGGGTCGATTGAACAGTTGAAGAAGAGAAGCTGACGAAACCGTAGGTCGCTGTTGTAGGAGCTGACCGAATTTTTGCTGGAAGCTAGAGAGAAAGTGAAAAGAGTTGCTGTGGACCGAACATAAGTGAAGCGAGGTTGACGCTACTGCAAAGTAAAGTTGGGTTTTTATAACGTATATTATACTATTCATATCTCTTACTTTTTTTATTTTATTTAAGTTATGAAAAAACGAATGCATCTTTATTACTTTAATGATGCCTGACATCTTTACAATGTACACGTCCTTATTACCAGAATGTTAGCAAATTTAGTTAGTTATAGTTGTTAGGGTATATTAAAAATAAAACATGTATAGTAAAAATTAATTATGATATTAAAAATTAAAACAAATTAAATTATCTGACGACGGAATTCTAAAAGGATTACGCTTAAGTAATACCTTCAGAGATCTTGAGGTGAGAAAAATTCTATCGAAGGTCCCACCAGTTCAATGGAGAGTCTAAATAGGATTTTCAATAACAAATAATTTATATTCATTTTAAAAATAAATTTATTATAAAAATACAATAAAAACAATTAATTACAAAAATTAGAAAAGATATTAATGGTTTGTAATAATATAATAAAAATAATATTGGTAGGTGACAAAACAAGGAAGGAAATAAATAAAATAACCAAAATTAAATATTAAAATAACAAAGAATGTGAAAGTGAATTATTCCAATGATGAAATATCAAGAGAATTATGCTTAAGTAATTTTTTTGAACATTTCTAGGTTAAAAAATTCTCTCAAGGCCTCGCCAGCTTAATGAATGGTCTAGAGAGGGTTTTCGATAACTAATGGCTTATATTAGTCTAAAAATAAAATAAGACATATTATAAAATTAAAATAATTAGTAACAAAGATAAACTAATTGTAACGACCCGTTACCACATTTTTCTTCTTATTTTACACAATTTATCCGGTTGGGCTGTCTGTGATACTTCACTTTATTTCTTATGTTAAACAATTTCATAAAATATTATTTATATTATATACATCCCCTATCTTACTTAATAAGCAAGTAGTACTGCATACATGTCTAAATACAGAAAATAAATGATCGTACCTCATATAAATCAGTCGGTCTGTCACATTGTCCATTATGTGCAGCCGTAATCCACAAATATTGGATCTCACCACCATCAAAACCTGAAATGTTAAAATTAAGGGGTGAGCAAACCACGGCTCAGTAAGAGAGTTATATGTCACACTTGATATTCAACTATCTATATGCTGAAAATAAATTTTTTCATTTTCTTTAAAATCTTCCTAACTGGCTCTAGGCTCACATGTAGGAAGGATACTACAGTCGGCTAGGGATCCAGATAGAATAAGATAGGTATTTTAGAATACCATACTTGTTCCGGAACCTAGAAGCAACTGTAGAGAATATCAATTCCGTTGTTTTAAAAACGATATAATTTTCGCTTTTCCACAAAGTAAACCACTTATTTCTTTTCACTTCAATATACTTTAAAACACATAACAGTTCAGTAGTAAAAATAGTGGTTTACTTCTCTTCTCTTCGGTACAGTAAAAACAGTATAATACAGTGATTTGTAAATATCCAATCATTGGATAATTACTTCTTCGATTATTTCTATCTTAGAAATAATTCTTATATTATTCTTTTAGAATAAACATTTATTTCTCATTTCAAATCAGTAACCGTATCGTACAGCTCAGTAAAACAGTATATTCAGTAAAACAGTAACTCGATACGGTTCAATCAGTAGACAGTACATAGTAGCTACCAATTCAGAAATCAGTATAAGGTAGCTTTCAGTTCAGTAAACAGTAAATGGTAGCTTTCAGTTCAATAAAATAGTAATCAATGGCTACCATTTCAATAAATAGTACAGTTCAGTAACACAATGTTTTGGTACGGTCTTTCATCAATAAACAGTAAACAGTATAGTACAGTAAATAGGATATCGTAAATCCTTTCAGAAATCAGTAAACAGTAAGCAGTAAGTGAGACTAGGCAACACCCTACAAGTAAATCATGCTATCATCGTCCACTAAGGGACACAGTAACAGTAATGAGATCTATGGCCATGATCTATAATGTCCTCGGTGTACGCTTGCTAGGCGACAATCCGGGACGCTGATGACTAGCTGGTCAATCAGCCACGTGACAGTAACAGTATATGTGATGCATGAAGCTCGGGGCCTAAGTCTCAAAATAGTGTAACCGTACCATAGCCTTTATGGATTTTAAATACAGTAAATTAAAACATTTCACAAATATCCATAAGGCTCACATGTAATAAATCATCACCTTTATGAAATAATTAAATTAAAATAACATTTCTCAAAATACTTCATAAAGGTATAAATCATATTTTCCATACGGTGAAAACAGTTTATAAATCATTACTGAAAATATAGAAGGGCAAAACTGTCCTTTTTCCACCGTAAAACACATATGCACACTTTTCCGTGCATTCAATCGAAAACATGGTTTTATAATTATCGGAATTTCAAACAAATCATTTTTATAATTTATGAAAATAAATTATTTATTTTCTAACTTTAAATTCCCATCACCATGTTTTCTTTTAAAAACACGTGTAGAGACCTCTAGTCTCGAAATCATAGTTTTTCTTCATTTCTTAACCTTTATGGAATTTTCATAATTAATTATTTCCATAATTAAAACCATAAAGGTTTTATATGAAATCAAGTGAATATTTAAGAATATTTATAAAAATATTCACTTCAGTCTCTTTTTCATTTCCATCTCGTTTCACGTGAAATATCACCTACAGGGTAAATTTTCGGTGATTTCCTTTTTACCATTCTCGAAAACATGAATATTTTAAAAATCAAATATCGTTATATTCATGTTTTATGAAATTTACTTAATTTCTCGATTTTCGTACTTGAAAATCATTTCACGTGAAATCAAATCATTTATTATGATTTTCGGTGATTTTCGGTAAATTTCAGTAATTATTTGATAATTTTTCGGCAGTATAACGACTGCCGATTTGGCTAGCCTCCTGCACGAAAATACATTTTATATTTTTCAACCAGTATTTCACCACAATTTGAAACCGATAAATCACCACAAATTTCAAAACTAATCAATATAAATTGCATTTATAATTTAAATGCATAATTTAAAACATGTGGCCGAATATCCTTACAGGCGGCACATGTCTCCCTTACCTGTTTCGGGTCGGCGACTACCTCTCGAAGGTCGCGCCCGTGTTCACCTCGCCCGATTCCATCGGCTCGGTTGTCGAGGATATTTTCTGGAAATTAAATTCTAAAATTTAGAATTTTTCCATAATTATTTAAATAAATAAATTATTTAAATAATTTAATACTTTTCGGGATTTCTTACCGATTCCCGTAATTCTCGGGATCTCCCGGAATTCCTTTTCCCTTTTTCTTCCTTCTTTCTTTTTCTCTTTTCTTTTCTTTTCTTTTTCTTTTTCCTTTTTCTTTCCTTTTTCTTTTTCTTTTTCCTTTTCTTTCTTTTCTCGCCGGACCGGTTTGCCTCCTTCCTTGCCGGTTCCTCGCCGGCGGCCGGTTCTCCGGCGGCTCAGGGGCTCAGCAGCTGGCCGGCACCACAGTGAAGCCGGATCTGGCCTCCGTTCGTCACGAATCGATGGCACGGCGGCGGATCTACTCGGTTTTGGTTCGGTCACTACTCCTCCTCCGTCGGCCTTCCTCCGCCGTTCTCTGCCTGAACCGTGGCCTCCATCGTCTTCCTCTCCCTCCGGCGATGCTTCGGTGGTAGTGGCGACGACCGATTTGGCCGGCACCGCCAGATCTGGTTTTCCTTTCCTCTTCCGGTTTCGTCGGCTTCCGCCCCTGTTTCCGCTTCTGGTCCCTTCCGTTTCCGTCGCCGGTCGTCTTCTCCTCTCTAGCCGGCGCCGTCTCTTCCCTTTTCCCTCGCCGGCGGTGGCCTCTCCGCCGCCGTCGGCTTTTGGCTGGGAAGGGGTCGGGATTCCTTCCCCGATCCTGCCCTTTCCTTTTTCTGTTTTGTTTCTTTTCTATTTTTAGTATATAATATCCCATATTATATACTATAATTTATATTTTATACATATAATATATACTATATATTATACATATATTATTTCATATATCATATAATACAATATATGTTATATATAAAATATATATTGTATATTACAAAATATATGTCTAGTATATATATATGTATATTTATATATTTTAAAATTAAATAACATTTATATAAATATTTATATAAATGTAATAATTCCGTATATATATATTGTATTTACAATATATACATATTCAAACTTTAATGTAATTTAATATTTACATTTTCTCAAATATGTATATACTTACATATACATAAAATGTCATACTTGAATACATATGTATTTATATCAAAATACATTTATATAATTAGTAATTATATAAACATATTTTATTTTCATTTCTCATTTTCCTTATTTAATTTGGATTTCCATTTATCCAAATTAAATTTCCTTCTTTCATTATTTTCCATAATATCTCATCTTATTTTTCCGATTTAAATTTCCTTCACTTAAATTTCCAATTTCATCACTTCCTCAATCCTCGGAATTTCCACCATCCATTCCTTTCTTGATTCTCGGGATTTTCACCAATATCCCGTTCTCATAATTTTATTTATTTTCAATATTTATAATTTCCAATAATTGGAAAATTTACGGTTATCACACTAATAAATATAAATAAATAATAATAGTAATAATAATAAATGATAAAATAGGATGATAATAATTAATAATAATTATTGAGATTGAGTATTGATTATTCTGATGATAAGATTCCAAAAGGGATTATGCTTAAGTAATACTTTTGAAATCTTTAGGTTAAATAATTTTTTTCAAGATCTGACCAGCTTAATGGAAGATCTAAAAGAAATTTTTGAGAAAAATAATTCATATTCATTCTCTAATAAAATAAATTAATAAAATTAAACATTAATAAAATAATAGAAAAACAATAGAAGTAGTAAAGATGATAAGATAGCAAGAATGAATTAGATAGGAATCAAAAATGAAATTTTTCATAAAACATTAAAATGAATCCAACGACGAAGCCTCTTCAAGCAAGTCACATAGTACTACTTGAATACTCTTGAGGTGAAGAGAATTTTTTAAGCTATCCGACCAGCTTAATGGAGGATGCTTAGAAATATTTTTCAGTATTTAATTATTTGAACTTAATGTTAACTAAGGCAAATTTAAGGTAACTTAAATTTAGTTGGTACCATTTTAGAATGGGCATTGTGAAGGTGCTAATCCTTCCTCACACGTAACCGTATTCCCGAACCTTAAATTTGAGATGTAGACCAGTCTTATCCATAGTTTGAATAGGTGACCAATCACACCTGGTAGAATGGTTGGTGGCGACTCCATAGATTTTGTGTCTAGCTATTAGGTTTTTCGAAACTTAATACATTATGACAGTTTGGTGACTCCACTGGGGACTTTAGAGAGTCAAGCCAACGATTGATTTTAGGTTATTTTAGGTTTGCCTTAGGTATGTTAATTTTGATAAAATAATAAGACCTTAATAACTACATGTTTCTTCGACACACACTTCATGTGCATGTGCATGCATTAGCCCTCTACTCGGGCTCTATCCTTTTAGGAGGAAGTAAAGTAACTACGCTCTAGTGAGGTAATACCTCCGCAATGGCTAGCGAAATGCTCCCACTCAAATTGAACCTTTCCATTTGTAACTTGTAATGGGTGAGGATTGGGTGCCTTACTAGTCTTGTGTGGACGACAGTGAGGAACAATTTGGGAACCTTTAGCCCTTTTATCTAAAGCCATGCATATAGTGAAATTAAGAAGACCAACTGTAAGATAGAGCCATATCAACCCATGCTCTAGAAAATACCCATTACTCAGGACACATACTTGATCAAGTTTGTTTGATTTTGGTTTACACATGGACATTAAGAGGGTACTATGAGTCCTTTACCAAAACATTTCCATGCATCACTCATCCATTATTGTTACATGGCAACCTTTTACTATACCATCCCATTCATGCACATGTAGCATCATCTCATTTGTTCATCTTCAATCATTGTTTTCAAACAAAGCATTTTCAAACTTTTTCAAGTATCACCACACAAAAAATAATGGACTCTAATTGTGGTAATAAAGGTTCAAAGATAGCTCGACCAAAAGTCCATTCATATCACACTCGTTATCAAGCTAGAATCATGGAAGAAGAGCAAAGTGTCCGTATTGAGAAGATGGAAAAGGCCTAAGAGGAAATAAGGGGGCAATTAGCTCAAATAACTGAATTATTGAAGAACTTGAGCAAGGGAAAGGGAGTAATAGAATAAGTTGTAGTAAAAAAAAAAGATTTGTCTTATGGGGGCATGAAGGGTTCTAGCCATGCGATTTTGAAGATTTATAAATTCTAGTTTTGTTTTTGCTTCTTTAAGTAATGCAAGATAGTTTTTTAAAGTGCTTAAGCTCATAAGCACAAGATAAAGTTTTATGTATGGGCTAACTTTTATTTATTCCCTTCTTAATAAAGCAACTAGTGTGATGCACTGTCATTTTCTCATTTTCTCTGTTCATTTGCCATTTCCCACGTACTCACCTTACCTTTTATTCACAAGTATCCAAATAATGAACATGATGATAATGATGTCAATAAATCTGGGATTCAATTTTGAAAGAATTACTACTGTTGATGAATTACTAGTCTGCTAATGTTGCGAAAGCAAGAAAATGAAGGAAAGGTTGTTCACCATCCGCACTTGATAGATGGTACAAGAAAGGTGAATCTCTTACAGAAGCTTCTAAAAAGTTTGTCATTGTTTAATAAACAATTTTTAATGAGAGTATTTACATTTGAAATGATAAATGACCTTCTTTCACTATCTTTCAAGCATGAATAAAATTATCCTTTGATTACCCCTTTCGAGCTTATTATATTTTTGTAATATAACCCACCAAAGATCACCCTCCACACTGGGGGCAAGGAAGATGAAATAAAGAAAATTTTGGGGGCACAAATGAAAGTGTTCATGATGAATCAAGGGGCAAAAAAAATTAGCCCAATTTTGAAAAAAAGAAAAAAAAAGAAAGAAAAAAAAGAAGAAGCAAGAAAAGAAATGAGTGAACTAGAAAAGTACTAAATGCTTGGGTGTTTTACTTGTTAAATAAAAGTGATCCCTTGGTTTATAAACCCTGAAACACATTTTGGGCTTGCTTTATCTTTTTCTTTCATAAACCCTCACCTGAGCCTACATTACATGCCTTTAAAAGCCCATTTTGATCGAATGTAAATGCTTAAATTTAAGAATCATGTATTGAATGAAGACATATTTGTATAATGAGATAATGATCCTTTGAAGGAAGTAGATCAAGTTGAATGAAGAAACCTATGAGCTTTAGAAGATATCTTGGATCGAAATCAAGAACGCCTATTAGGGGCATGAATTTGGATTGAGCACTGAAGGTTGAAGTTTGTCAAAGCCAATGAAGTTGAAAATGAAGAGAAAAAAAAGGAAAAAAAATAAAAATATGAAAAAAAAAAGAAAAAAGAGAGAGAAGAAAAAAAAAGAGAAAAAGAAAAAGAAAAAGGAGGATTCAAAATTGAAAACCCAAAAAGGGCAGTTTGAATCAAATAAGGGGGATCTAAGTTGAAAACCTGAAAAGGCGACTTAGGAAAATATCAGCATCAAAAAGTTCTGAAACGAGGGCAAAATTGACAAACACTACATGAAAGAACATATCAATAAGAGTGGGCTTTTGGAACAGAATTCTAGATTGACTTGATTGAAATTATTAGAATGTTTATTAAATGGATACTGAAAACCCTATTACAAACAGACTATCCCATTGATTTTTCTTGATTTCATGTTCCTTTTCTAAGAATGAATACCCATATCTCTCATGATTATTTTAAATTCATTCCACCCCTATAAAAAATTGAGAAGATGTATGAGTGTATTACATTGGTGGTCGAGTTGGAAGGAAAATAAATAAATGTTGGTAACCTTTTTTGGGTAAAGTTTTGAAAAAAAAAATTCTTTTGAGAAATCTTGCATTACTAAGAGAGAGAAAGAAACAACAATAAAAAATGATGAAAATATAAACTTGAAAGCATGATGGCAAGTCTTTGAGCATAATTGGACGAAGACTTAATAGGAGATGGGATAAGAAGTGAAGATAGAAGATTTGAATAAGAAGAATCTGACAAATTGAGTGGACTTGAGAAAAATGAGATGAGCTTGAGAATCTTGTTACCACAATGGAGATTGCATTTACATACATTCATGTAATAATTCAGGGAGCATGACATTGACATGTGCATAACATTCATAGCATCCATGGCATTCATTATATTCATGACATGCATCACATTTTATTATTGCATTTTGACATTGAACTATTTCTTAAGACATTAGGATAAGAAGTTCTGAATAATTTAAATTTTGAGTAAAAGAGAAAATATAAGAGATGGTAATTTGAAAAAATGATGAGGTATCAGAAGATGATGAGAAAAATACATTTTTTAAAAAAACCTTAGATGAGAGCGAAGTCCAGTTTAGCTGGCACCTTAAAGAAAGATGAAGCCTAATATTGTTGGCATCAAAATGAAAGTTAAACCCAGTCAAACCCTGTAAACTGGCATTCTGAAATGAAATTTTTATTTTCAAAAGTTTCACTGCCTCTGTTGAGAGGAGCTCTTTAGTTTCAAAAGTCTCATTGCTTCTATTGAGAGGAGCTCTTTATTTTCAAAGTCTCAGTGTCTCTATTGAGAGGAAGCTCTTTATTTTCAAAGTCTCATTGCCTCTGTTGAGAGGAGCTCTTTATTTTCAAAGTCTCATAGCCTCTATTAAGAGGAGCTCTTTGTTTTTAAAGTCTTACTGCCTTTGTAGAGAGGAGCTCTTTATTTTTCAAAAAGTTTCACTACCTTTGGTGAGAGGAGCACAAGATTATTTTTCAAAGTTCCAATGCCTCTGATGAGAGGAGCGCAAGATTATTTTTCAAAGTTTCAATGCCTCTTGCGAGAGGAGCACAAGGTTATTTTTCAAAGTTCTAATGCCTTTGGTGACAGGAGTACAAGGTTATGTTTTCAAAATTCCAATACCTCTGGTGAGAGGAGTAAAAGGTTATGTTTTCAAAGTTCCTATGCCTCTAGTGAGAGGAGCACGAGGTTAGTTTCCAAAGTTTCAATGCCTCTGGTGAGAGGAGCATAAGGTTTTTTTCAAAGTTCCAATGCCTTTGGTGAGAGGAGCACAAGGCTAGTTTTCAAAGTTCCAATGCCTCTGGTGAGAGGAGCAAATGGTTATTTTTCAAAGTCATACAACCTCTGGTGAGAGGGATTAAATGTTTCTTAAAAATTGTAAATATTTTGTAAAAATAGAAAAAAAACAAAAAAATATCCGGACAAAATAGTTGTCTAATTATTTTTGCATAATTCTTGATTTTCAGAAAATGTGGAAAGAGGGGCAGCTGTAGACACCTTATTTTGTCCGGAGTCTTAATTTGTAAAAAATAATTAATTGGGTTGGGTGACATTATATTTAGTAATTTAGAATTAGGCTAGAATTAAATTAGAATTTTTTAGATTTAGAATTAACATTAATTAGGAAATTAAAATTAAAATAGGATTTAGGAATAATTAAAAAAAAGAAGAGAGATAAGATAAGAAAATAAAATTAATTTTAGAATAGGATAATTAGGATAATTAAATTTTTAGGATAATTATTTAAATTAATAGAGTTAGATTAAGATTAACATAAGAATAAAATAAATAAAAGATGAGATAATTATGAGAATAAATATAGTTGTATTAAGACTCTAACAAATTTTTGGACTATAAAAAAGAGATTAAAGCTCATGATTAAAGGGACAAGACACGGGCAAATAAAAAAAAAACCCTAGAAACCTTGGAGGAAAAGATTATAAAGGAGACAAGTGACGGTAGTTGAGAAAAAAGGAAAAAGGAGAAACAGAGGGTTGCAAGGGGAATTTAGAGAGGATTGGTTTTGCTTAGCTAAGGTCATCTCCTTTGCTATGTTGCTTTCTTTTAAATTGTAAAAAATTTCCTTGCAATTCAACAAGTGAAAAAAAGAAGAAATAGAGAAGAGGCAGTTCGTTGGTGCAGCTAACCCATGTAATTACTGCAAAATAGAGCAAAACTGTGGCTGCAGTAGTGCAAATAGAGCTGGGCAAAACCTTGAATCGAGGCAGTGGTGGGAGTGTGTGGCTTTGCTGTTTGTTGCTGGTTGCGTGAGGGTCAATTGAACAGTTGAAGAAGAGAAGTTGACGAAACTGTAGGCTGCTGTTGTAGGAGCTGACCGAATTTTTGCTGGAAGCTAGAGAGAAAGTGAAAAGAGTTGTTGTGGACCGAACATAAGTGAAGCAAGGTTGACGCTGTTGCAAAGTAAAGTTTGGTTTTTATAAGGTATCTATATATATATATATTTTTGTCTCCTCCTCTCTATTTACTTGACACTTGTCCATTTATTTTTTTTTTTGCTCTCAACAATTTTTTTTTACTTTGGTCCTTTTGTTTTTTTTCTCAACAATTTTTTTTTCAACAATTTTTTTAGTTAAATCCTTAACATTATTGTGTGTTCTAGATTTGTTGTATTATATTCAATTGCTGCAGTACTTTCTCAAAAGGTAATTTTAATCTATATGTAACAATACTGATATTATTTCTACTTTTACTTCTTTTGTTATTTCATGTTTATATTGAACCAAAATTTCAATAAGGTTTTGTAACAAATTAACGAGCATGATTGTTCAAATCTTGAATATTTTAATTTTTAACTCTTCATTTGTATGCACTGAGTTTGAACACAAAATTGTAAAGAAAAAAAATTTTCCCTTAGCGAAGCACGGGACAATTTTCTAGTATATATATATTTATATTAGATAGTTATCCAAAATATCTACATACAACTTTAAATTATTATTATTATTACAATGATAAAAATGTGTTTGTATCAGACGCGCTATGGAATACGCGTGAGAAAGAAAAGAACGCTTACTGAAGCAAACCTGAATGTTGGGGCGGTGCCGCGATGATGATAAAATAATTGATTCTTTTTGGCTTAATAGCCAAAAAAGCCCTCAAACTTTAGCCCAAAATGGAATTCAGCTCTCAACATTTTATTGCATGAAATTCAATCCATAAACTTTTATTTCAGTGGAAATAGACCAAATCTGTTAAATGAACTAACTACCGTTAGTTTTGCATACGTGGCATGCCACGTGGCAGCTAACTAAGCTATCCACGTCAACTGCCACGTATGCAAAACTAACGGCAGTTAGTGTCATTTAACAGATTTTAACTTAATTGCATAATCGTAAAAGGTTGAGGGTTTATTTCCATTGAAATAAAAGTTTATGGACTGAATTTCATGCAATAAAAGGTTGAGGGCTGAATTTCATTTTGAGCTAAAGGTTGAGAGCTTATTTGACTATTAAGCCTTCTTTTTTTGATAAACAATAATTGTGATAACCGCTAAAATTGTAAATTTAATATTAAAACAAATAAAATAAATTAAAGAAAATAAATGAAAATATATAAGAAATAGAAATATTTGGAAATTAAAATTCGATGAAGTGATGAAATGGAGAATTTGGAATTTGGAAATTTAATTTCGGATATTAAGAAATCCGAATTTAAAGAAATAAAAAGGCATATATTTATATAATTATATAATAATATTATATAAATATACTTTTATATGTTTTTACATAAATAAATATGTATATATAAGTATTATACATATTGTAGTACATAAATAATATATATACATATATTAAATGTATATAGTACTTTAATTTAAAGTATATAACAAGATGTAAATTATATGAAAAAATGTATTTTTTATGTACAATGTATATATATATATATATATATATATATAAGATATATTGTAAATAAAATATGTAAATATAATAATAATATGATATTTATAAAAAAAAAAAGAAAGGGCTTAAGACAAAAACAGGAATAGGGACTCCCGTTTCTATCAAAAAATAGAGGAAAAAAGGGGGGTGTCAACCCCGGCATCGGGAGAAAGAGAGAGAGAGAGGGAAGAGACCAGCGGGTCGAGGGAGAGGAGGACGGAAGCGACCGGCGACCGGCGAAAAAGAAAAGAAAGAGGAGAAAGAAAGCGAAGTGGACCAGAGAAAGAAAAGAAAGGAAAGAAAAGAAAGAAGGAAGCGGCGGAGTGGGCCAATCCAGGCATCGCCGAACCCGCCACAATGCCGGCGGAGATAAGGGGAGAGAAAAAGAAGCCGGCAGTGGAGGGAAGAAAGGAAAAAGGAGGGAGAAAAGAGAGGAGAAGAGGCCGAAACCCACCATCCCAGATCTGGTGTCGTCGCCGGCGGTGGGGGGAAAAGGAGGTCAGATCTGGTGTCAGCACTACCTCAAAAGCTACGGGGTGGCCAAGCCGGCGTAGAACTGGCCAGCAAGGTGCCGAACCGGTTTGAACCGGTCCGAACCGGTTCAGACCAGGAAAAAAAAAAGAAAAGAAGAAAAGAAAAGAGAGGAAGAGGAAGAAAAAGAAGAAGAAAGGAAGAGAGAATGCGGTAGGAATTATGAGTATCTTTATTGTTATTAATTTATTTAATAGTTTTATAAATTTCAAAAATTAGATATGAATGTGGACTTGTAGAAAAGTATACTCGGAGTCGAGATGATGGAAAATCGGGAGAGGTGACTACGGGCGCGACATAATAAGGAAGTCGCTAGCTCGGGA
The DNA here is from genome assembly GCA_032173925.1 of Heritiera fomes. NCBI lineage: Eukaryota > Viridiplantae > Streptophyta > Magnoliopsida > Malvales > Malvaceae > Heritiera > Heritiera fomes. Next base: position 15,245,701 of record JAPDPM010000001.1, on the reverse strand, counting down.
CTAGTAAGAATATCTATGTTACACAATTTAATTATGCACGAATAATTATGGATATATTGTGGAAAACTATTTGGTTGGAAATTGTGGAGATTCACTGGCTGTAAAAAAATTATAAACTGTCTGTTTTGTGCAGGGAGGTTAGTCAATAAGCAGCCGTTATGCTGCCGAAAATTTTAGAAAAATTACGTAGAATAAAAAAATGATTTTATTACACGAGAAGTAATTTCCAACCATGGAAATCAGAAATTTAGTACTCTTCATAAAAACGTGAATATACTAAATTTTAAGTAAAAATATTCATGTTATGGAAATTGGTGATATCGAGATCGCCAAAATTTCTCCCGGTTTGTAAACTACATGTGAATTGAAAAGAAAGAAATGAAAGAAAGAAGAGAGAAGGAAAGAAATACATACATATATATATACATGAATATGTATGGTATGTCAAATGAATAAGCACAGGTATGACATACATAATTATATATGTGTAACCATAAAGAAAAGAACAAAAAGAATAAATAGGAAGAACAAGAGAAGGATTTATTAAATCCTTATATGAAAATTAGTAAGTAAATAAATGAGCCTAGTAATATATTCATGAAGATTTTATGAATATATTTAATTAATTCTCGACTAAGTTACAGTGCGGTAATTGTAGGAAAGCTATAAAGCAGGGGCCTCATTGGCGAATGAGCGGCCACCATTAGCATAGCTAATCTCAAGGTGATTAGTTTAAGGAAGTTGCACGATGTAAGATGATGATTCGAGTTCGGCGAAGCTCGAGGCATGAAACACCAAGCTCAATGAGGTAAGACAATTATATAATTCAGCGTTAGAATTATATTGTATAGATATAGTTGAATTGTATGGTAATGGTGAAAATTAAAAGATTTGAGGTTTAGTGACACCTAAGAAATGATATACCCATAGTAATATGGTAATTGAGGAAATGACTCAATGATATGGGCATGGTGAGTAAATGATCTACAGAATAAATCTCGAATGGACTCCTTAACATTGAATGATTTTAGTGTCATAATGAAATACTAAGAAGACCGACATGAATGGATGAGTGTTAGTTTTAACATTGAAAGTAAAGGTGATTTAGTTTACCAACACCGTGAAATGATATTATATGCTATTGGACAATAGAAAATCTTGGATGATTTATTAGATGTGCTCCTGTTGAAATAGAATGGATTGAATCGAGGACTTTAAAATGAAATGTAAAATGATAACGAGTTAGGTATAGGTGCTAAGTCGAGATGTTTGAGGGTGATGATCTAAGGAAGAATTGACATTATAGTTAGCACTATACCGAGTGACATTACCTTAATCCATTTCATAAGCATGCCTCATTTCAATAATGTTTTGATTCCATTGTTTAATTGCATCGCCCTTAAACATGCCTCGTTTTATGCACAAGATTTGAAAACATTCGTTTATACGATACTTACATGAATGTTTTGAATGCTTAAATTGTTTTGAAAAGATTGAACATATAGTGTAATGTATGTATTCATATATATGTAGATGATCTTAAAGAAAAACGTGTTACATACTGTACACTATTTTTACAAGAAAAGTGAAAGATTTAAATGTTTTATGAGACTATAGGCACCCTAAAAGAATTTAAATTCAATAAAGCATAGTGGAAACCGCCTAATTGGAGCTTTGCTCATTAGGCAGAGATGCTTGTCCGACAATAGTCGTGGACAGGTCTCAGTCATGCCTGATCAGTGGGGCTGAGAGAGATGAGGTCTATGGCCATAGATAGCGCCCTAGTTGGTTTCCAGGGGACGATGACATGATTTTCACTGCTAGCTACAGTGATATAAGTCTTTATTGATAGAGTGATAGGGATTTAGCCTAGTCTCAACCAATATGATATGCAATTTAGAGTATGCTTTTAGATTGATATGAACTCTAAACTGATATGATTTTACAATATGTGAAATGTGTTTAGATATTTTATTCGATCACACATGATATGACAAGAAAAATGTGCACGTTTTGATTGAAACGAAATGAAAAGATATGTTTTCATTTGATATGATATGAAAAGAAAAATGTGCACATTTTGATTGAAACGAAATGAAAAAAAATGTTTTGATTTGACATGATATGACAAGAAAAATGTGTACGTTTTGATTGAAACGAAATGAAAAGACATGTTTTTATTTGACATGATATGAAAAGAGAAATGTGCACGTTTTATTTGGAATGATATGAAAAGTACATGTTTTATGAAGACCGAGAATTTCTAAATAAATATAAGGTATCCGAAAAATTAATTTGGACAAGTTGAAATACAAATTTAAATAAGAAACTAAAAGGGAAATTAAATTGGAAATAAGAAATGAAGGAGGAAATTTAATTTGGATAAATGGAAATCCAAATTAAATAAGAAAATGGAGAAAATAATTTTGGATATTTAGAAATCCAAAACTTAATAAGAAATAAAAATATTTTGGTATATTTATATAATGATATTATATAAATATTATTTTGTGTTAAAAGTGTAAAAGTATATATATAAATATATATTTTAATACAAAATATGTATTTAAATACATATTAAGAATAGTGTATATATATAATTATGGTGTATAATAATTATATATATTATAGTTATTATTATTATTATAATATATAAAAATATATATACTTAAAAAAAATGAAAATGAAAACTGAAAACGGGTGGGAATCGAGTTCCCACCCATTTTCAAAAGAAGGACCGGCCCCCTGCCGGCCGAGAGAGGAGGAAGAAGGAGAAAGGGGCGTCGCCGGCGAGACAAGGGGGAGAAGGAGTAGCGACTGGCGACGGCCCGAAGCGGAAAAAGAAAGAGAAAAATGGCGCGAAACGAAGTGGAAAACCGAAAGGAAGAAAGGAAGGGAGATCGGCGGTGCCGACCGATTCAGGCACCGCCACTGCCACTAACGCCACCGGCGAGGGCCAACGAAGGAGAGGGAGGCCACCGACGGTGAAGGAAACGGCGGAGGAAGGAAGAAATGGAGGAGAAAGGAGCCGAAACCCACGCCGCCAGATCCGGCGTTGTCGCCGGTGATGGGGCGAAACCAACGCCAGATCTGGCTTAGTGGCAACCTCGGCTAGCTGTTGGGTGGCTGAACCGTCGGAATGGGTGGCCGCCGGTGGGTGAACCGGCCAAGCGAAACTGAACCGGTGGAACCGGTCCAACCCGAGCCGACCCTGTCCAACCCGCCTGACCCGATCCGACCGGGCCCAACCCTGACCCGATCCGACCGGGCCCGACCCTGACCCGATCCGGCCAAAAAAAAAAAAGAAAAAAAAAGAGGGAGAAAAGAGAAAGAAGAGAAGGAAAGGAAAAAGAGAAAGGAAAAGAAGAAAAAGAAAAGAAAGAAGAAAAGAAAAGAAAAGGAAAGAAAAAGAAAAGAAAAAAAAAGAAAAGGAAAAGGAAAAAGGAAAAGAAAGAAGAAAAAGAAGAAGAAGAAATGGATAAGGAAAATTAAAAGCCTTTTTCACTATATGTCTATGGAATTTATTAGAAATTCTTGGATTATTTTCTAAATGAAAATATGTCAATTTTTGAAATTGTAGCAAAACGAAAATGAGACGAAAGGTGGAGTTCGACAAAGCTCGAAAATCGAAAAATTTCGCTAAGCTTTGGCGAACAAGTAAGATACTTTTATAAAGCATTAGTAGCATCATATTGTATGTGGGATTTATGATTTTTATATGATGCATTTATGAAATGATTTTTAATGGAATTGTGATATTTTTATATATGATGCGTTGATTTAATTGATATTAAAAATGCTAAGAGGACCCATAACTGATGGTGGGGGTCTTAGTAGAGACATAGGAATTGTGAGAATCAACGGCTGTGGTATAAATTGTGTTTCCCTTGCAGGAGGTTAGGAAAAATTAAGTCGTTATGCTGCCGAAATTTTAGGAAATTATTTGAGGAAACAGATTAAGTTTCTCACATAAATGGAATCTTGGAAATAACTATTGAAAATAAACATTGAAAGGACTTTATGGTATTACCGGAAAGGTTTGATATTGAAATCAATGAGAAGATAGATCGTTGAACACAATAATGTGATGAATGATATGGTTTAAACCTTACAGAATTGATAAATCAAGTAATTTTAATATCACAAATGGTATCAAGTTGAGATTGAGGTGAAAACGTTTATTAGACGGATCACTGATAAAAGTGACGATGATAGGATACAACTTAAAAGAGAAAAAAAATTGAAGTTGTGATTTAGACAGTCGAATGATAGAAGTGCGGAATTATCAATCGAGTGATGATTATAGAATTGATAGATTCAAATAAATGGACCGTCTTAGTGGTATGAACTGAGATTTTTGCAATAATATGGACAGTCGCAAGGCGACTTAAATGATTGAAACACTATTGATAGTGGAAATTGGCAAATTCTTTTAAGTGGTAAATTGCCAATCAAAAATTGAATTGAGGACGTTTTATAGATAATTCTAGCATGATATTACATTCTACAGGACATATGAAAAGTGAATTGAGGACTGTGATATGATTTTATGATAGTGAATGAAATTGAACCGCAAGTCGAAAATTTTGAATATGTACCAATAGGTCAAACCATAAATGGATTTGATAAGCGATTATTGATCTTGTGGTTCTATGATCCTCGATGTCGACTCTGAAATAGATATCGAATGAGGATATTAGTAATTCATAATTTCAATATCCTGATGGCTATATGGAAACATGATATTTAAATGCTCATAGATACTAAGAGGATTCACACTGATGATGTGGTTCTAGTATCGATAATGAAATGTACAAATGATTATTATAGTCGATAATTATCGAAAAAGGATATTGAATACTGAATGGTTTGAATACAAAGTGATCTGATTATTAAACAATTAGAGTACTGAATAATTTGGATATTGAATGATTTGAAAATTTAATTACTGATTTTACAAAAAGAGAGTCTCGAAGTCAAATGATTGATGGTGATGAATGTAAATGAATTTCTCCACTATATTAAAGGAAAATATTACTGAAGTTGCATATGAAATGTTTTATAGCAACGCAATTAAGCATGCCTTCTTGCAACTTGAAACATTTTAATAATGTTTATATGAATACTAAAAAGTATTGATTTGTTTTGAAATGAAAGTATATGGTAGATATATATTTTGATATATGAAGTCTCATACAGAATTTTACCATATGCTTTACATGATATTTAAAAGAAAGCTATAGATTTAAATGTTTTATGAGACTGTAGGCACCCTAAAGGAATGGAATTCAATAAAGCATAGTGGAAACTGCCTAATTGGAGCTTTGCTCATTAGGCAGAGAGATGCTTGTCCGACAATAGTCGTGGACAGGTCTCAGTCACGCCTGATAAGTGGGGCTGAGAGAGATGAGGTCTATGGCCATAGATAGCGCCCTAGTTGGTTTCCAGGGGACGATGACATGATTTTCACTGCTAGCTACAGTGATTTAAGTCTTTATTGATAGAGAGATGATATGGATCTAGCCTAGTCTCTAACCGATATGATATGAAGTCTAGAGTATGATTTTATTGATATAAACTCTAGACTTGACATGATTTATACTGTACATGAAACAGATTTGAAATGAAATATGTTTTGAAACAGTATATGTTTTGAAACAGTACATGTTTTAAACATGTTTTAAAAGTCCATGAGATATGAATTCGACACTTATATGATTTATATGTGATTTTGTGTCGAACATGGCATAATATACGGTCTAGAGTATAGTTTGATTTGATATGAACTCTAGTCCTGATATGATTTACAGTAAATGTTTTAAAAGTATATGATAAATGATTTCGACACTTACATGATTTATATACGATTTTGTGTCGAATTTGAAACGACATGCGGTTTAGAGTATAGATTGATTTGATATGAACTCTAAACCTGATATGATTTATAGTATATGAAAAATGTTTTAAAACCGCACATGTTTTAGACATGCTCTGAAAATGAATACATGAATTGAAATTGAATATGTTTCTATTATGCCTTAAAAGCAAACTTAAAATGAATTGAAAATTCATATGTTGAGCATGTCCTAAAGTATATATGATATGATTTGAAATGATAGCGGTTTATACAGAAAAAAAATTACATGAATTGCATATTAAACCCTGATATGATAATATGCTTAGTATATGAGAATTCCATGAGGAATGTCATGACTCGATGTTAATGATGTTTCATCTATACGATGACATGATATGATATATATGAACATAAGATTGATATGAAGAGAATTTTGATCTTACTCTATCGTGATCATAAATTCTCATATGATAAGTGATATGAATTGATATAAGACGGGAATATGGTTGTTAAATGTAAAGTGACTCGATAGGATATCTCAATTAAATATGAAGAATATATGCGGAGTACCATGACTCGGTGGTAACGATATTTCATCTATATGATGTCATGATATGATATGAAACATGAATATAGAAATACACGAAGAGAATTATGACTTCGTACCACCGTGATCATGATCCACAATATGAGAATGGATAAGAGATGATATGAGAAATGATAAGAGATGATATGAGAATCGATAAGAGATGATAGAATACAGAAATATGATTACGAAATGAAAAGTAAATATGAGAATTGATATGAGATGATAGCATACCAAAGTATGATTATGAAATGAAAAGTGAAAATGAGAAGTGATAATGAGATGTATCGATGAGAAAGGATTAACTGTAATTGCATCTTTACGAGTTTTAAGCATTGCAGTTTAAGACAGTGTAATCCTACTCATGTATTTATATTAGTATCTTACTGAGCTGTGGTTTTGCTCACCCCACTAAATTTCATCTCTTTCAGATTATTGAAGTTAACATCTGCCATGTGAGCTGCTCAGTGGGCATCGGAGACGGTATATGGACTTGGTACTAGTCTTCTGAGGTATATGTTTCTTATAAAATACTTGTTTACATGTAAGACTTAAATTGATACACAGTACATATTCTGTTTAACAAGTCGGGATGTAACTAAAAACCGTTTTCGTGGTTGTTAAATATTTAAATGGAATAACTATAGGTCACCGAGATAGTATAGTAACTACACTGACACCGAATACAAACCTTAAAATGAAAAAGAAAAATTTAGTCTATAAATTTGTAGACTAAGAAAAGTATAAGTATAAAGGAAAGTCGCGGCCTTCGGGTCGTGAGGTCCAATGGTTAGTCGTTACTCGAATCGCTTAGATGTCAAAGGTTCGAGTAGCGGCCGACGGGAAAGAAATTCGTGAGGGGGCCCCACATGATACTGGTCGTCACATGTTTTGATTTCATGAAATGTGAAAAGAGAAATATGCATGCTTTGATCACACATGATATGAAAAGGAAAATGTACATGCTTTCAATCATGTCTTAAAAATAAACGAGAGATGATTTGAGATTTGACATGATTTGAACGTGTTCTAAGAGTACACATGTTATGATTTCAATATCACACATGATTCATACACGACTATATGCTAAATGTAATGAAATGTGAGATGATAGTCGTTTTATACAGTAAAACTTGCATAAGTGATATGTGGAATCAGAATAGAACGATATACATTCTGCATGAAATATGTTTTGATCTTATGCTGTACAGTGAACATGAGATGTATAGGAAGAGGTATCATGACTTTTATGCTATATGTGACTATATTTCTCTAAGTTGAAATTATTACGACTTAATATAGTACAAAATGTACTTATTGATGAGAAGTGATATGGTCTAATAGTGTCTGAACAAAACTTCACATGAAATGACATGATATGATATGATATGGTATATTATGGAATAATGACAAAAGATTGAAAATGGTTGATCGACTATGATTAAAGGTTAATGTATCAGATAAGTATCGGGATGAGTATAATGAGGTACTACAAAGAGACTCTCCCCTATTGATACCTTAATCTCTTACACACCAAGAAACCTTTAGGACATGATCTGAGCCGTTTGATAAACGATCATAGAGTGAATATGATGTGAAAATCCTTAAAGGTTTCATGCATCGCATTAGGACAGTATAAGTCTAATTCTGCAATTATATAAATGACTTACTGAGCCGTGGTTTTGCTCACCCCCTCAATTTCATATCTTTTCAGACTACTTGGGTTGAAACTTCACCATGAGGGTTTTTGAGTGGGACCCGGAGACGGTATCTAGGCTCGATACTTGTCCCTGTCCTCCGAAACTACTTGGTTGCTTTTGAGGTATGCACTCTTGGGCATACGCTTTTATTTTCAGGTAAATTTCTGTATGGTACTATAGGATAAGATGTAAACTAAAACAATGAGTAATCGATATAATGTATTAATGTTATAATGTTATATGATAAGTATGCGAGGATTAGTTATGGACAATAATTGATTTCTCCTCATCTTAAGGAGCAAATTTAAATCATAACTGAATTAAGAAATGAATGGAATTAGATAGTGACTACACTGACACCGAATACAAACTGTAAAATGAAAAGGAAAAAAATTTAGTACATAAATTTGTAGACTAAGAATAAGTATGAGTATTAAGGGAGTCATTGCGGCCTTCGGGCTGTGACAGATTTAATGGTATCAGAGCAAAGTTTGTCTAGTACGTGTCAGTGGAGGTACGTCATAATAGTTTACATCCCATAGTACTGTAAATGCCTGAATGTTAAGTGCTCAGTAAGTGCAGAATACTTTTCTAAATGCATGTGTTTTATATAGAAAGTAAATGATAACAAGGTTAAGAAGATCACCAAGGTGTGGATGGTCGTTAGCCTTAATAAGTGACACACTGGCTTATAAGGTATTATGGATTGCAACGAGATGAGAATAGACACAGTAGCCTATATTGAGCATTGAGTTGTGGAGATTGATATGGTATACTTATCACAACTTACGAATGAGGCTTGAAATTGTATTTAATAGAAATAATATTAGTAGAAATAATTACGGAGTGACCTCGCATAATTGGCCAAAACGAGATTATGCTATGGCCTGGAGTTTAAGTGATACGCTTAAACTCGGACAATTGTTACCTTATAAAGCCTCAAGTGTGAAACGAAAAGAGAAAATTTGAACGACGTTATGTCAATGAATTGGTAATACCTAAAGGGTATAAGAGTTGATCAAGTACAAGATCCTGACTGCCTTGAAGGCTATCGGGATCGGAAAGTGATGTGAAAACACAAGGTTTTAGATTTGAATTGAGTGGGCATTTTTAATGAACCCAAATGAATAGGATTCGATTGGGTCTATAGGAGTGAACCAGCAATATTTTTGGACCTGTCTATGGAAGTGATAGGAAACTTATGAAAACTTGCCCACCATATGTAGCAAGAAGTGAACTTTACAGATGTACCTCCAAAGGAACAAATGGTTAGCATTCTTATAGATTCGAAGGATGTATAAGATCTTATATAGCTTGATAAATGTATAGGCCTCGGAAAACTATGTGATATAAAACGTATATGAATTGGAGACTATATGGATTTCGAAGGTATTCGACTTTTGACACATCATTTGAACTGCGTGAAATTTGAAAGTTCAATGAATTAAACCCTATGGTTTTGAAACAGTGTGGATTCAAAACCTGCAAGACTTTCCAGAATTCTCACTAATGGATTCGAAAAGAACGAATGTTACAAAAGAGGGCTTGGAAAAAAAAAAATTTTTTGGACTTATCAAGTGTTTAAATTCGAAACTAATATGAGGATGGTACTCAAAGGAGTAAATAAATGATTTATATTTACTGCCAGTAATGTAAATGGAAAATGTCATATATATACCCACCTCGGAATGATAAAAATGGTGGAATTGTATGGATAATGTAATGACGAAAGTAATGACTGATTTATCACCTGTGTATTTTAAATAATGGAAAGAGTATAAAGTCAAGTATATTATAAAACTTCGGTGATATTGAGTTCACCATAAAGATAAGAGATGTAGTGATAATACAGTATGAAAAGAGATGATTAACAGTAAGGTCCGCAATGAGGTGCAACTTTGATGAAATAAATGTGAACATAAGTATTATGGAGTAACGAAGAGTATAAAAGGGAGGTGATGATATAGAAGTGATTTAAGATTGATTGTTTAAAAAGGGAATTACTTTTCCATTACCAGACTCTTAGATTTTCTTGTGCCACAGTCGAAAAATGACTATGAAATGATGAGAAAGTATGTGAAGTTCCAGTGAGCATTATAGGTGATAGGAGTCTCTAATTTTGCCATATGCTTATGGAAAACAGCAAAGGGCCTTGAGATTCCAAAGCTACCGACAGCACCACTTAGTACTGATGTAAATATACGAGTGTAATACGTGAACGCTTCGTGATATTGAGAGAGCGTGTGCATGAGAATTGAGGGCTACTGGGACAATCACATACTACTGATTAAATCGGTAAACGATAGTTACCAAATTTTATCGACTTGGCACCAAATGAGAGAAATGGACGATAAATGGTGTGAAACGACTATTATGTGAAAAGAGATGAAAGTGATAGCTCCCAAAGTGATAAGAATGTTTTAAGGAATATAAATATATGGAGAAAAAAATGAATGATGATATAAAATAGTGTGAAAAGACGGTTCTAATGTTGAAGATATGCTAACAATATCATTGAAGGATGATCGAAAGGATAAGAAAGATAAGAGTACAGGATGGTTCCATCTGTTAATTTGAGTCAAATTCAGAGGATCGAATTTCTTAAGGTAGGGAGGATGTGATAATCGCTAAAATTGTAAATTTAATATTAAAACAAATAAAATAAATTAAAGAAAATAAATGAAAATATATAAGAAATAGAAATATTTGGAAATTAAAATTCGATGAAGTGATGAAATGGAGAATTTGGAATTTGGAAATTTAATTTCGGATATTAAGAAATCCGAATTTAAAGAAATAAAAAGGCATATATTTATATAATTATATAATAATATTTTATAAATATACTTTTATATGTTTTTACATAAATAAATATGTATATATTAGTATTATACATATTGTAGTACATAAATAATCTATATACATATATTAACTGTATATAGTACTTTAATTTAAAGTATATAACAAGATGTATATTATATGTAAAAATATATTTTTTTATGTACAATGTGTGTGTATATATATATATATATATCCATATAAGATATATTGTAAATAAAATATGTAAATATAATAATAATATGATATTTATAAAAAAAAAAAAAGAAAGGGCTTAGGACAGAAACGAGAATAGGGACTCCCGTTTTTATCGAAAAATAGAGGAAAAAGGGGGTGTCAACCCCGGCATCAGGAGAAAGAGAGAGAGAGAGGGAAGAGACCGGCGGGTCGAGGGAGAGGAGGACGGAAGCGACCGGTGACCGGCGGAAAAGAAAAGAAAGAGGGGAAAGAAAGCGAAGCGGACCAAAGAAGGAAAAGAAAGGAAAGAAAAGAAAGAAGGAAGCGGCGGTGCCGGTCGATCCAGGCACCGCCGAACCCGCCACAACGCCGGCAGAGATAAGGGGAGAGAAAAGGAAGCCGACAGTGGAGGGAAGAAAGGAAAAAGGAGGGAGAAAAGAGAGGAGAAGAGGTCGAAACCCACGATCCCAGATCCGGTGCCGTCACTGGTAGTAGGGGGAAAAGGAGGTCAGATCTGGTGTTAGCACTACCTCGAAAGCTACGAGGTGGCCAAGCAGGCGAAGAACCGGTCGGCAAGGTGCCGAACCGACCGAACCAGCTGAACCGATCCGAACCGGTTCAGACCAGGAAAAAAAAAAGAAAAGAAGAAAAGAAAAGAAAAAGAAAAGAGAAGAAGAGGAAGAAAAATAAGAAGAAAGGAAGAGAGAATGCGGTAGGAATTATGAGTATCTTTATTGTTATTAATTTATTTAATAGTTGTATAAATTTCAGAAATTTGATATGAATGTGGACTTGTAGAAAAGTATACTCGGAGTCGAGATGATGGAAAATCGGGAGAGGTGACTACGGGCGCGACGTAATAAGGAAGTCGCTAGCTCGGGACTGGTAAGAATATCTATGTTACACAATTTAATTATGCACGAATAATTATGGATATATTGTGGAAAACTATTTGGTTGGAAATTGTGGAGATTCACCGGCTGTAAAAAAATTATAAACTGTCTGTTTTGTGCAGGGAGGTTTGTCAATAAGCAGCCGTTATGCTGCCGAAAATTTTAGAAAAATTACGTAGAATAAAAAAAAATGATTTTATTACACGAGAAGTAATTTCCAACCACGAAAATCAGAAATTTAGTACTCTTCATAAAAACGTGAATATACTAAATTTTAAGTAAAAATATTCATGTTATGGAAATTGGTGATATCGAGATTGCCAAAATTTCTCCCGGTTTGTAAACTACATGTGAATTGAAAAGAAAGAAATGAAAGAAAGAAGAGAGAAGGAAAGAAATACATACATATATATATATATACATGAATATGTATGGTATGTCAAATGAATAAGCACAGGTATGACATACATAATTATATATGTGTAACCATAAAGAAAAGAACAAAAAGAATAAATAGGAAGAACAAGAGAAGGATTTATTAAATCCTTATATGAAAATTAGTAAGTAAATAAATGAGCCTAGTACTATATTCATGAAGCTTTTATGAATATATTTAATTAATTCTCGACTAAGTTACAGTGCGGTAATTGTAGGAAAGCTATAAAGCGGGGGCCTCGTTGGCGAATAAGCGGCCACCATTAGCATAGCTAATCTCAAGGTGATTAGTTTAAGGAAGTTGCACGATGTAAGACGATGATTCGAGTTCGGAGAAGCTCGAGGCATGAAACACCAAGCTCAATGAGCTAAGACATTTATATAATTCAGCGTTAGAATTATATTGTATAGATATAGTTGAATTGTATGGTAATGGTGAAAATTAAAAGATTCGAGGTTTAGTGACACATAAGAAATGATATACCCATAGTAATATGGTAATTGAGGAAATGACTCAATGATATGGGCATGGTGAGTAAATGATCTACAGAATAAATCTCGAATGGACTCCTTAACATTGAATGATTTTAGTGTCATAATGAAATACTAAGAAGACCGACATGAATGGATAAGTCTTAGTTTTAACATTGGAAGTAAAGGTGATTTAGTTTACCAACACCGTGAAATGATATTATATGTTATTGGTCAATAGAAAATCTTCGATGATTTATTAGATGTGCTCCTGTTGAAATAGAATGGATTGAATTGAGGACTTTAAAATGAAATGTAAAATGATGACGAGTTAGGTATCGGTGCTAAGTCGAGATGTTTGAGGGTGATGATCTAAGGAAGAATTGACATTATAGTTAGCACTATACCGAGTGACATTACCTTAATCCATTTCATAAGCATGCCTCATTTCAATAATGTTTTGATTTCATTGTTTAATTGCATCGCCCTTAAACATGCCTCGTTTTATGCACGAGATTTGAAAACATTTGTTTATACGATACTTACATGAATGTTTTGAATGCTTAAATTGTTTTGAAAAGATTGAACATATAGTGTAATGTATGTATTCATATATATGTAAATGATCTTAAAGAAAAACGTGTTACATACTGTACACTATTTTTACAAGAAAAGTGAAAAGATTTAAATGTTTTATGAGACTGTAGGCACCCTAAAAGAATTTAAATTCAATAAAGCATAGTGGAAACCGCCTAATTGGAGCTTTGCTCATTAGGCAGAGATGCTTGTCCGACAATAGTCGTGGACAGGTCTCAGTCACACCTGATCAGTGGGGCTAAGAGAGATGAGGTCTATGGCCATAGATAGCGCCCTAGTTGGTTTCCAGGGGACGATGACATGATTTTCACTGCTAGCTACAGTGATATAAGTCTTTATTGATAGAGTGATAGGGATCTAGCCTAGTCTCAACCAATATGATATGCAATTTAGAGTATGCTTTTAGATTGATATGAACTCTAAACTGATATGATTTTACAATATGTGAAATGTGTTTCGATATTTTATTCGATCACACATGATATGACAAGAAAAATGTGCGCGTTTTGATTGAAACGAAATGAAAAGACATGTTTTCATTTGATATGATATGAAAAGACAAATGTGTACGTTTTGATTGAAACGAAATGAAAGGAATGTTTTGATTTAACATGATATGACAAGAAAAATGTGTACGTTTTGATTGAAACGAAATGAAAAGACATGTTTTTATTTGACATGATATGAAAAGAGAAATGTGTACGTTTTATTTGAAACGATATGAAAAGTACATGTTTTGATTTCACGAAATGTGAAAAGAGAAATATGGATGCTTTGATCACACATGATATGAAAAGGAAAATGTACATGCTTTCAATCAGGTCTTAAAAATAAACGAGAGATGATATGAGATTTGACATGATTTGAACGTGTTCTAAGAGTACACATGTTATGATTTCAATATCACACATGATTCATACACGACTATATGTTAAATGTAATGAAATGTGAGATGATAGTCGTTTTATATAGTAAAACTTGCATAAGTGATATGTGGAATCAGAATAGAACGATATACATTCTGCATGAAATATGTTATGATCTTATGCTGTACATTGAACATGAGATGTATAGGAAGAGGTATCATGACTTTTATGCTATATGTGACTATATTTCTCTAAGTTGAAATTATTACGACTTAATACAGTACAAAATGTACTTATTGATGAGAAGTGATATGGTCTAATAGTGTCTGAACAAAACTTCACATGAAATGACATGATATGATATGATATGGTAAATTATGGAATAATGACAAAAGATTGAAAATGGTTGATCGACTATGATTAAAGGTTAATGTATCAGATAAGTATCGGGATGAGTATAATGAGGTACTACAAAGAGACTCTCCCCTATTGATACCTTAATCTCTTACATACCAAGAAACCTTTAGGACATGATCTGAGCCGTTTGATAAACGATCATAGAGTGAATATGATGTGAAAATCCTTAAAGGTTTCATGCATCGCATTAGGACAGTATAAGTCTAATTCTGCAATTATATAAATGACTTACTGAGCCGTGGTTTTGCTCACCCCCTCAATTTCATATCTTTTCAGACTACTTGGGTTGAAACTTCACCAGGAGGGTTTTTGAGTGGGACCCGAAGACGGTATCTAGGCTCGATACTTGTCCCTGTCCTCCGAAACTACTTGGTTGCTTTTGAGGTTTGCACTCTTGGGCATACGCTTTTATTTTCAGGCAAATTTCTGTATGGTACTATAGGATGGGATGTAAACTAAAATAATGAGTAATCGATATAATGTTTTTAATGTTATAATGTTATATGATAAGTATGCGAGGATTAGTTATGGACAATAATTGATTTCTCCTCATCTTAAGGAGCAAATTTAAATCATAACTGAATTAAGAAATGAACGAAATTAGATAGTGATTACACTGACACCGAATATAAACTGTAAAATGAAAAGGAAAAAAATTTAGTCCATAAATTTGTAGACTAAGAATAAGTATGAGTATCAAGGGAATCATTGCGGCCTTCGGGCCGTGACAATAATTGATTCTTTTCTCCCTACGCCAATCCACCCTTTTCTTAATAATCCCATTCTTCCCGGCGTTTTCTTTTTTTTTAATTGCACAATCTCATTTTTATCTAATTTGTAATATTTTATTATGGCAAAAAATTTTTATATTATTTTAAGTCAATCAAATAAATTTTTATTATATTAAATTAAATAAATTTATAAAAAATTATTTTTAAACAGATTTATTTATATCAAATTTAATAATCTATAATTTTTTTACAATTTAAATGAATTCAAATAAGATAATTATTACATACATTATCGATAGAGTTTTTTTACTTTACAAGAGGTGTTAAGATCGTAACACATATCTTATAAAAATATTAAAAAAATAAAAAATAAATAAAATAAGACTTGTGTCATGATTTTAACTCCGCTCGTGGAATAAAGAAACTCTACCAACAGTGTATAGAATAATTTTTGATTCAAATAAAAATTAAAATAAAAATAAAACTTTTCTATTACTTAAGTCAACTATCTAATTTATAAAATTTAAAATATTAATAATATTAATTTTATTAATTTTTTCGAGTTTAAAATTTTATTTTTATAAAAATTACTACCATTCTACCAATAAAAAAGTATTCTTCATTTTCTCAAGGTTTTTGTTTAAAAGTTGACATGATAATATTAAATACGATACGATTAGACGATAAGAAAACGATACCAATAAATGACACGAAGTGACACGAGTTAAAATTAAGTAAAAATAAAATATGAATATGATAAAAGCTAAAAATAAAATTTTAAATTTTTTGTGTAAATACAAATTTTAATACAAAATTTTATATTTTAAATGGTACAAATATAAATTTTATATAATACAAAAATAAATTATAAACAGAAATTATCGTAATTATCTAAAAGTTACCGTACAAAGGCCAAACGAAACCAAAACTTTGAAAAAAAAACGCAAATACTTGTATTATACTATTCATATCTCTTACTTTTTTTTATTTTATTTAAGTTATGAAAGTACAAATGCATCTTTATTACTTTAAGGCAAAATAGCCAAATAAGCCATCGACCTTGGGTCCAAAATGGAATTAAGCCCTCGACCTTTTATTTCATGAAAATCAGTTCATAAACTTTTATTTCAGTGGAAATAAACCCTCAACCTTCTAAAATTATGCAATTAAGTCCAAATCTGTTAAATGACACTAACTGCTGTTAGTATTGCACATGTGGCATGCCACGTGGCAGCCAAGTAAGCTATCCACATCAGCTTTCACTAACGGCAGTTAGTGTCATTTAACAGATTTGGACTTAATTGCATAATTTAAGAAGGTTGAGGGTTTATTTCCACTAAAATAAAAGTTTATGAACTGATTGCCACGAAATAAAACGTTGAGGGCTTAATTCCATTTTGGGCTTAAGGTCGAGGGCTTATTTGACTATTATTCCTTACTTTAATGATGCCTGACATCTTTACAATGTACACGTCCTTATTACTAGAATGTTAGTAAATTTAGTTAGTTATAGTTGTTAAGGTATATTAAAAATAAAATATATATAGTAAAAATTAATTATGATATTAAAAATTAAAACAAAATAAATTATCCGACGACAGAACTCTAAAAAGATTACGCTTAAGTAATACCTTTAGAGATCTTGAGGTGAGAAAAATTCTATCCAAGATCCCACCAGCTCAATGGAGAGTCTAAATAGGATTTTTAATAACAAATAATTTATATTCATTTTAAAAATAAATTTATTATAAAAATACAATAAAAACAATTAATTACAAAAATTAGAAAAGATATTAATGGTTCGTAATAATATAATAAAAATAATATTGGTAGGTGACAAAACAAGGAAGGAAATAAATAAAATAACCAAAATTAAATATTAAAATAACAAAGAATGTGAAAATGAATTATTCCAATGATGAAATATCAAGAGAATTATGCTTAAGTAATTTTCTTGAACATTTCTAGGTTAAAAAATTCTCTCAAGGCCTCGCCAGCTTAATGAATGGTCTAGAGAGGGTTTTCGATAACTAATGGCTTATATTAGTCTAAAAATAAAATAAGACATATTATAAAATTAAAATAATTAGTAACAAAGATAAACTAATAAATATAAAGAAATAATAATAGTAATAATAATAAATGATAAAATAGGATGATAATAATTAATAATAATTATTGAGATTGAGTATTGATTATTCCGATGATAAGATTCCAAAAGGGATTATGCTTAAGTAATACTTTTGAAATCTTTAGGTTAAATAATTTTTTTTAAGATCTAACCAGCTTAATGGAAGATCTAAAAGGAATTTTTAAGAAAAATAATTCATATTCATTCTCTAATAAAATAAATTAATAAAATTAAACATTAATAAAATAATAAAAAAACAATAGAAGTAGTAAAGATGATAAGATAGCAAGAATGAATTAGATAAGAATCAAAATTGGAATTTTTCATAAAACATTAAAATGAATCCAACGACGGAGCCTCTTTAAGCAAGTCACATAGTACTACTTGAATATTCTTGAGGTGAAGAGAATTTTTTAAGCTATCCGACCAGCTTAATGGAGGATGCTTAGAAATATTTTTCAATATTTAATTATTGAACTTAATACTAACTAAGGCAAATTTAAGGTAACTTAAATTTAATTGGTACTATTTTAGAATGGGCGTTGTGAGGGTGCTAATCCTTCCTCACACATAACCGTACTCGCGAACCCTAAATTTGAGATGTAGACCAGTCTTATCCATAGTTTGAATAGGTGACCAATCACACCTGGTAGAATGGTTGGTGGCGACTCCATAGATTTTGTGTCTAGCTATTAGGTTTTTCGAAACTTAATACGTTATGACAGGTACTTTAGAAATTTATTCATTTCTTACCAATCTACTTTCATCTTGAAAATAAAACATAGTAGCAAAAGGAAAATAACAAAGTACTGGATAGACCCAGTTAATTCATTCTTACATAAAGGCGTCTATGTTCCATTTACTTACAAGCTGACGCAGCTGCTTGGAAAACTTAAAAAACATTTATCCTCACACTATGATAGTAAATATATTATAGAAACCAAGACTATTGTCTTAATTGACAATGGCAAATTTAATACACGAATACCAATAATGTCATGGTGATATAGGTGACAGTAATCATTGTTGAGGATCCTCTGCCCTAATCTACGGCCTTCCATATGTAACCATTGACCCTCAATTATAGGAGCTTGTTTAGCTTATTCTTTCCATTTATTTGTGTAATCAATCCTTATATGTAATTACGCTATACTCTCTGTAAATTGAATAAATATATATATATATATATATATATATATATGCAAAACTCTCACTACTCAAGAGTGTGGTGGTTTTTCTTAATATTCTCATGGTATCAGAACCTACTTGGATTAGCATCCCACGATCCTCCATGGCTGATTCCTCTCCCGATTCTTCTCCCACCCTTCTTCCCTTCAACACCATGATTCACATGGTTACCATCAAGCTCTCTTCCTCAAACTATCTTCTATGGAAGAGTCAACTCCTTCCTCTCCTTGAAAGCCAAGGCTTGCTGGGTCACGTGGATGGTACCCTTTTGCTGCCACCTCTATTTGATCCCCCCACCTCTCAGACGCCTAACAACAAACACCTGGCGTGGAAAACGACCGACCAACGCCTCCTTAGCCTTTTCCTCTCCTCCCTTACCGAGGAAGCAATAGCTGAAGGCGTTGGCCTCTCTACATCCCGTGAGGTTTGGACTGCCCTCGAAAACACCTTCAGCCACCGCTCCAAAGCCCGTGAACTTCGCCTCAAAGATGACCTCCAATTGATGAAATGCGACACTCGTTCGGTCACTGCCTATGCCCGTGCATTCAAGACTTTATGTGATCAACTACATGCAATCGGTCGTCCAGTTGATGGAACCGACAAAGTCCACTGGTTCCTTCGTGGTCTCGGTCCCGATTTCTCCAGCTTCTCCACTGCCCAGATGGCCCAAACCCCCCTCCCCTGTTTCTCTGATCTTGTGTCTAAAGCAGAAAGTTTTGTGATTTTTCAAAAATCTTTAGAGACTCCGGTGTCCTCAGCTGCTGCCTTTACTGCTACCCAGAGCTCTTCTCATCGTGGAGGTGGTTCTCGACATCACCGTGGCCGAGGAAATGGAAATCGCAGTGACTCCAGTCACGGACAAGGCCGTGCCAACACCACTCATGGTCGCCGTCCCCCACGCTGCCAAATTTGCAGGCAAGAAGGCCACTATGCCGATCAGTGTAGGCAACGGTATGCTCGGTCTGAACCCACGGCACAACTTGCAGAGGCTTTGACCTCTTCATGCTCCCTGTCCGAAAGTGAGGTTTCGGATTGGTTTTTGGACACAGGGGCTTCGGCCCACATGACTCTAGCCCACTTGAATTTGGATCAGTCTTCCACCTACATGGGTAAGGATTATGTAATTGTAGGGAATGGTGCGTCCCTACCTATTTCCCACACCGGTAAAATTTCCCCTTCCCCAAATATTCAATTGTTAGATGTTTTGGTTGTTCCTCATCTAACCAAAAATCTTTTGTCCATTAGTAAATTAACGAATGATTTTCCTTTATCTGTTACGTTTACTAATGACTTTTTCACTGTTCAGAATCGCCAAACGGGAAAGGTGGTGGCAACTGGTAAACGTGATGGCAGCTTATATGTGCTAGAGTGCGGCAATTCCGCTTTTATTTCTGTCCTTAAAAATAAATCTCTTCATGCTTCGTATGATTTATGGCATGCTCGTCTGGGTCATGTGAATCATTCTATTATTTCTTTATTAAATAAAAAAGGACAGCTTTATCTTTCCTCTTTATTGCCATCTCCTAAACTATGCGATACGTGCCAACTTGCGAAAAGTCATCGTTTGCCTTACTCTCATAATGAAAATAGGTCGTCTAATGTATTAGATCTTATTCACTGCGACATATGGGGTCCTTCACCAGCAAAATCTGACTCGAGTTTTGTTTACTATGTTTTGTTTATCGATGATTATTCTTACTTTACTTGGCTTTATCCATTGAAATTGAAATTTGACTTCTATGATATCTTTATTCAATTTCAAAAATTTGTGGAAAATCAATACTCTGCTCGTATCAAAATTTTTCAAAGTGACGGTGGTGTAGAATTTACTAGCAATCGCTTTAAAGCTCACCTTCGTACCTCTGGCATTCATCATCAACTATCTTGTCCATATACTCGCCCAAAACGGTCACGCTGAACGAAAACACTGTCATATGACTAAAACTGGTTTGGCTCTACTTTTCCATTCTCACACTTCTCCTCGCTTCTGGGTTGACACCTTTAGCACTGCGGCTTACATCATCAACTGCTTGCCCACTCCATTTCTCGGAGGTAAGTCCCCTTTTGAGCTTCTATATGGTTTCCCTCCAAATTATGAAAATTTTCATCCATTTGGTTGTCGTGTTTATCCATGTTTACGTGATTATATGCCTAATAAATTTTCCCCTCGTAGTATTCCTTGCATCTTTGTGGGATATAACTCTTCCTATAAAAGGTTCCATTGTCTTGACCCCACTACCTCTAGGCTATATATCACCCGCCATGCTCAGTTTGATGAGACCCACTTTCCCTCCCTGGATACCTCTCAGGCCCAACCATTATCCTCCCTCCAATTTTCCAATTTTCTAAAACCCAGTCTTCCTCCTACCACCATAACCCCACCTTCCCCTGTGCCCCCTTCCCGGCACATTGCTCAATTCGGAACTCGTTCGTGTGTTCTTTGTACTGATCCCGTGGATAAGTCTTTGCAGGACATTGATTCTCTTGCAGGTCCATCTCTGCCGTCCTCAGATTCTGGCTCACCCTTTCTTGCGCCCACTGAGCTACCCACTACTGCTCCTGTTGCTGCCATTCCGATGAGTTCTCACCCTATGCTCACACGAGCCAAGGCTGGCATTTTTAAACCTCGCCACCTGGCGAATCTTGCCTTCTTGGGATCCTCTGACTTTCTCTCTGCTCTTCTGGCATCCAGTGAGCCTAAAGGGTTTAAATCTGCTGCCAAGAACCCTGCTTGGCTCGCCGCTATGGATGAAGAAGTTAAAGCTCTACAAAATAATCGTACCTGGATCTTGGTCCCTCGCCCTGCCTATACCAACATTGTGGGCTCCAAATGGGTGTTTCGGACCAAATATTTGCCCGATGGCTCTATCGACCGTCTCAAAGCCCGCCTCGTTGCCAAGGGATATACACAGGTACCTGGTCTTGACTACACGAATACCTTTAGCCCTGTCATCAAGGCTACCACTGTCTGTGTTGTCCTCTCTCTTGCTGTGACTAACCGATGGTCTCTCCGCCAACTTGATGTCAAAAATGCCTTCCTTAACGGTCATCTTACTGAACAAGTCTATATGGAACAACCTCCTGGGTACATCGATCCTCGCTTCCCTAATCATGTTTGTCAGTTGAAGAAAGCTCTTTATGGTCTCAAACAAGCACCTCGTGCTTGGTTTCAGCGATTCAGCTCTTTTCTCATTCATCTTGGTTTTTATTGCAGTCATGCGGACACATCGCTCTTTGTCTTTCACAGGCAATCTGACATTATTTATTTGTTGCTTTATGTTGATGACATTATTATTACAGGTAACAACTCCTCTCTTCTTGACAGCTTTACTTGTAAGCTTCACTCTGAGTTCGCTACTAAGGATTTGGGTTCTCTCAGTTACTTCCTTGGTCTTGAAGCTACACTGACCACTAATGGTCTTTTCCTTAGTCAGCTGAAATATGCACGCGACATTCTCAGTCGTGCTCAATTACTTGACAGCAAGCCTGTTCACACTCGGATGGTTGTCTCCCAGCACCTGTCTTCTGATGGTTCTTTGTTTTCGGATCCTACTCTTTACCTATCTCTTGTTGGTGCTCTTCAGTATTTGACCATCACACGTCCCGATATTGCTCATGCTGTCAACTTTGTCAGTCAGTTTCTACACTCTCCGACTGAAGATCACTTTCTTGCTGTCAAGCGCATTCTTCGCTATGTCAAGGGCACCCTGCATTTTGGCCTCTCCTTTCGTCCCTCTGCTAGTCCTGGTACTTTAGTTGCTTACTCTGATGATGACTGGGCGGGATGTCCTGACACTCGTCGCTCTACCTCTAGTTATTCCATTTATCTTGGTGACAATTTGGTTTCCTGGAGTGCCAAGAAGCAACCTACCGTTTCTTGCTCCAGCTGTGAGTCTGAGTACCGTGCCCTTGCTCTCACTGTTGCAGAACTTCTTTGGCTCACGCATCTCCTTCGTGATCTTAAAGTTTCTCTTCCACAACGGCCTCTCCTCTTATGCGACAACAAAAGTGCCATTTTTTTGAGCTCCAATCCAGTTTCTCATAAGCGGGCCAAGCATGTTGAATTAGACTACCATTTTCTTCGCGAACTTGTTCTTGCCGGCAAACTTCGGACACAATATGTACCTTCACACTTGCAGATTGCTTATATCTTCACCAAAAGTGTACCTCAGCCTCTCTTTCAATTTTTCAGATCCAAGCTACACGTCTGTTCCAATCCGACACTTAGCTTGCGAGGGGGTGTTGAGGATCCTCTGCCCAACCTACGACCTTCCATATGTAACCATTGACCCTCAATTATAGGAGCTTGTTTAGCTCATTCTTTCCATTTATTGTGTAATCAATCCTTATATGTAATTACGCTATACTCTCTGTAAATTGAATCTATATATATGCAAAACTCTCACCACTCAAGAGTGTGGTGGTTTTTCTTAATATTCTCAGTCATAATTGTTAAACATACCAAAAAACCAGTAGCACTATATATAGAAAGGATAAAAGATGTGACGAAAAGCAGGCAGCGGGATAACCACAGATCCATGAACTGGAAATTTATTCAAGCCAAACTCACCACAATCGTCCTTAAACTTTTCCAAATAAGCTGGAAGGGAAAAAAAGGGTCACATTGAAGGCCAGTTGGTGAAATAATACAGAAAATTTAATTGGCTAGGCATGCATTTCAGGCGGTTTGGTAGAATGAATGCATTATGTGTCTTAATCTTATGCCTAGGCTTGGGCTGTGGATATGCTACATATATGTAGGAATGTGAATTTGGTACTTACGATTGGAGGGATTCATCTTGGTTTGCAGAAACATCAATGGTATATATACAACTTGAAGTTGTATTCATCGCCTTCTTCTCTTGTTAACACCATGGTTTTTTGTTCCATACCTGCTGCATTCCCACAGATTTTCTTCGTAGCCTCACTCGAGACACCCCTCAAATGAGCTCTTTTCAGGTCTGCTAGACTTTCCCAACCATTTGCTAATTCCACAAGCTTTTGGCATTCTTGGATATCTAGAAGTTGAAGACCAGACATCACTCCTTTGTTTATCACAATTATTTTCAATTCAGGGAAATTATATATTTGTAACTTCTTAAGCTTTTGGAACCCTTCATGAAAGCATAAATGCTTTCCCTCGTATGCATTTGAAAGTGTCAATCATCCCATACTAGGCAATGATTGGATGTGAGCAAGACAATCTTCCCTCAATCTAGACCAATGTAATGTCAAATGCACGAGATTTTGGAGGGAGTTAAACCAGTGGGGAACCTTCTCCAATTTCCCGGACAGATAAAGTTTCTCAAGGCGAGAAGGAGCTGAAACAAGTGAATCCATCTTTAACCGCTCGTTCTCATTACTTGACATCACCAATAGATAGCGAAGGAGGCTTAGATTTCCAATGGAAAGGCACAAGTCTTTCTCATTAGCTTCCTTAACATTGGCAATGCAAAGCCTATTTAGGGCTAGTTTGGATGAGCGGTGCGATTGGTTCCGGTGAGATTAAAAAACGTGAAATGACCACCGTGGGTATATATTTTTTAATAAAATAATAAAAATAAAATAAATTCAAAGGGTACAATAATAATTTTACACATTTTTGTTTTGTTTTTTTGTGATTTTTTTTTTTGTCTTTTAGCTAAAGATGCCATCGCACCGGTGCTAAACGCACCGGCCCGGGCATCCAAACTAAGCCTTAGTTGCGTCATTTTGTGGAGTTCTTTCACAAATGTGTCCCCTGCTTTCACAAAGGTCAAAACTTGTAAGCTCTTCATTTTAAAAATGCTGGATGGTACATGCATGCTGACCAAACGCTCATAGTCAGTCACTCTACTGCTGAAACGGTAACAGGTTAGATGCCTCAGATTTTTCAACTTCACAATTCCTGAGGGAAGCTCTTCAACTTGGGTTTCCAAAAGGATCAAAGACTGTAAGTTACAAAGTTTTCCAATTGATTTCGGTAGCTCCTTCAATTGAGTTCTTGTTAAGTTAAGATATCTCAAATTGTAAAACGTTAGCACTTCATCTGGGAGTTCATTGATTGGGGCACCTTCTAAATCCAACACTGTCAAAGATTTTAAACCAGATGGCAACTTACTGAGGGAAGATCTAGAAATTTCATCAGCACCAAAAACGAACACTGAACGAAGTAGTGCTATATCCTTTCCTCCAACTTTCATCTCTTTATCCTTTGCCACAATTGACAAGCGCCGAATTCCACTGTCTTCTAGTGTCTTCATTCCTATCAGATATAGTAACAAACTTCTCTTTTTTTGATATTGAAACTGCAAGCTCTCGCAGAATGTCATGCATCTTACATGCTTTGGGCCTCCCAGATTCATTCCTCTCTGCGACTTGAAGCAAACCTCGACAAGTCAATTCCATTAAGTATCTCTCAGCTACCATATCTGGTGTTACTCCTTGATCAGGTTCCACAAACCCTTCTGCCATCCAAAGTCTAATGAGCCTTTTTCGCTTAATCTTATAATTTTCCGGAAATATACAATAATATAGAAAGCAATGCTTAAGTCTGTAAGGCAAACGATGGTAACTAAGCAATAAGATACACTTCGCTGCTTCAAGCTCAAGGTTGTTGCTTAGCTCCCAATTTAAGTTGTCATGAACTATTCTCCATTCATTAATGGAGGTCTTGCAAGACAGTAAACCACCCAAAGCCTCAATAGCTAATGGCAAGCCTTTACATTTTTTAGCTAGGCTTCTTGCTAAAGAATCAAGATGTGCTGGACATCGACCAATATATCTTGGGAAAGCTTTCCTGCAAAATAGCATCCAAGCATCATGCTCTCCTAAGGGCTTAAGTTCAAGGACGTGGCTAAATTGGAAAGAAGCTACATCATGAATTCGTGTAGTAATCATGACACGACTTCCATACCTTCCGTCAGGAAGCACTCTGCTTATCTGCTGCCAGAGATTGATGGTCCACACATCATCTAGCACAACCAGATATTTCCTTGTCTGCAAATAGTTCTGGAGCGTTTCCCCACATCCCTGTAGCCCATGGTGTTCAAGTTCACAAAATTATTTACATTTGTCATCTTGTAGATCTCTTTTATCATGGATCTAAGTAACTCCTCCACTGCATACTGTTGCGATACAGTGACCCAAGCACAACACTGAAAATGTTACTTGACTATTTCTTTCTTGAAAGTGTTGGCAACTAGAGTAGTTTTACCTGAACCGCCCATCCCCACCACTGAAATGACAACCCTTTGAAGTTCTTCATTTGTCAACCAACCCAGTAGCTCGTTTTGTGTCTTCATAATGCCCACAAGATCATCATCTTTAAGAAAAAGAGAAGATTCACTCTCAATTTTTCGTTGATTATGATCATAATTGCCAGACATTCCTTCCATTTTTCCAGCATCTTTTCCTTCTGATCGATTACCTCCATATCTCCTGTTTCTATCATCTATGTTTGCAAGTGTTTTTTTTTTTTTTTGATATTTTGCAGCTTGTTAGCTGTTTTGTGCCTCAAGAATAGATTTTGAGGAATGTGAATGCCCTTGAGGAAAAAACTTGAGTATTTATTACCCCTCCATTGTTGTTGCTTGTTCATGTGGTACATGAATTCGTGAATGACGTCTTCAATTTCACAAGCCAGGTCTCGCACGCTTGCTACCCAGTTGTTTTCTGTTTGGCTGCAGACTCCTGCTATTTTGCTGGCATCCACAAGAAAAGCTCTCATGCTATTCAACTCACGCTTGATTTCAGCGATTTCATCTCGAACCCCACTCAGCAATGATGCTTCGTTTTGTAAGATGGAGACAACCTTGCCCAATAAGAGATCTACTGTGCTTAAATCCATTGTTACTTCGGGCACTTCAAGCCTTCATTCGAAGCTGTCAAGAAAATTAACAACTAATCCCCAGAACTTTCATTGCTATGACCACCAATATTATTATTTGCCCTTTATGTTCTTTTGGGTTACGGTTTTATTTGGGCAAATTAGAAACTTCGTATGGATTGTCTTTTTCTCTCCATCTCTCATAATTTTCCGTACAAAACTTTTCCTGTGTCTTTTTTCCATTCCCAACACACTCTGACTGCCAGCTTTATGCTCATTGTCCTCTTTTATCTTTCCCTCCCCTCTAAATATGCACCTATTTTTCTCCTGTACTCTCCCTACGTCGCTTCCTTTTTACTTCTTTGTGTTCTTTTCTGATCATTTCGCGTTGTTTTGCCCCAAATCTCTTATCCATCTTTTTTCAGACAATTTGCTTCCTGTTTTTATCTTTTCCGGGTGACTCCAACTTTTTTTTTAAACATTTTATTTACTTAGTTTGAAAAATCAAACACCAATACATCCCACATGTTTCTCTGCTATTTCCGCCATCACTCTACTGTGCGGCTATCGTTACTTTCATATTTGGTTATGGTTGTCTTGATTTTTTTTCCATTGAGCTCCCGCAGCAAAGCGCGAGCGTTCAATCTAGTATTATTGAAGGATTTGGAAAAAGAATCAAAGACAATAAACTTCTCTCGGTTGAAAATTTTAAAAAAATAATATCAAAATGAAAAAGTTAGTGAGTTTCACAGAAACAATGTTTTTTTTAATTATAATATAATTAGATTTTTATTTACATTTTTAATCCCAAAATTAAAGAACTATCTCGTACCCCACCTTTTTTTTAATTTTCTTTTTTTTTAAAATGTATATTATGTGTCTCCCATGGTACGATATAATTACTCTTATTATATTAGTTGATTTAAAAAAATAGTAATAATTAAGTTTATAGTTGTCAATGAACTCTTGACTGAGTGGTTCATGAAGAGTTGTGATATTTTGTAAAGTTTGGGTTTAAATCCAAATAACCCTAATCCTATCCTCAATCATCAAATAATTCCGTTGTAACAAAAATAAAAATAAATTTACAGTTTATATTCGATGCATTCTATAAAATACATCTATTAAAAGATAGCTCTTTACATCTTATCCAAAATTCTAGATGGCACTTTAGAAACTTAAAAAATTTAGAAAAGATAATTTGACTATATACAATCAAAAGCTAATTACACTTAGAAAATGTCCATAAAAGTTTTTGAATAAATTACACCAATGATCATTAGAGTTCCATAGAATTCCCATTTTGATCACTATGGCTGGTCCCAAATAGATCATTGAAATTTGCTAGCTATATCTATTGAAATTTTTTTTTGAACAGTAAAGGAATTTTTATTAAAGAAACAAAGTTACAACCATGCCTCAAAATTGGAGTTTCGTTTAACTCCTAATTTCGCAAGAGAATTAGCAAAAAAATTTGCCTCCCTACAAACATGCTCAAAGGAAACCGAACCCAATCTAGAATATAAGTTATAAAGTTTGTTGAGCAGATTGTTATATTTCCAAGGACTATCAAGGATTTTGTTTAACCATGAAATGACCACTTTGGAGTCACTCTCAATGATAAGGTGTGGCATTGAGTGGATGTTTGCTTTGACTATAATTGAAAGGGCCTCTACCACTGCTTGAAGCTCAGCCAAGTTAGAATCTGCCATACCAATATGCTTTGAAAACATCATCAAAATGTGACCATCATGGTTGCAGAGAACTCCACCAATTCCGGCCAAACCTGGCTTGCCTAAGGAAGAACCGTCAACATTGCATTTCCAAGAGCCAACTGAAGGAGAAGACCAAATGATGATTTTCTTGGGTTTCTTAACCTTGATTGGAACACAAATTTCTTGAGTGAAGTTGGAGAGAAAAAACAAATCAAGGTGAGGATGAGAGGCTTTTAACCACCAACTAAGTCTCATTCTAACAAGATTTGAAACTTCAAGTGGAGTAAGAGACTTGCTATTGAAGATTCTGTCATTCCGTGTTAGCCAAATCGACCACAAAATCGCATAGAGCAAAGCACTCCAAATCTGCTTTTGATTCTTGTTAGAAGAAAGATCATTCCAGGATATGAAAAGAAGTTTAAGTGAGCCTAGAATGACCCAATTGATACCCCACCAACTACAACAAATACACCAGATGTTCCATGAATAATAACAGTGAATGAGAAGATGATTTACCGAGTCTGGCTGATTGCAGAAGGTGCAGCAATTAATTTTATTAAGCAAACAGCCTTTTTTGTGAAGTAAATCCATGGTTGGGAGTTTCCCTTTAAGAGCTTTCAAGCAGAACATCTCAACCTTAGGTGGTGCAAGACCTTTCCAAACGTAACTTTCAATCGGAATATCAGAGGCTTGCAATTTCTCCAAAGATTTTTTGAAAGAATTTGAGCTGTAAGAACCGTTCGTTGTATGGCACCAAATGATTCTGTCCATACTGTATTGGGAGAGGCAAACCGAATTGAGGAGGTCCATCAGTTTATGCCATTGCTGAGTTTCCCAATCAAAAAGGTTTCTTCTGAGTAGAATATTCCAAATGAAAGGTGAACCATCCCAGTGACCATAGTCTTTTATGAAGCCATCCTTATTAATTGATAGAGCATAAATTCTAGGAAAGGCCTCCTTGGGAGTCAGGTTCTGAAGCCATTGATCGCTCCAAAGTCAAATTCTGTCTCCTTTACCTGCACAAAAAATAAAACTAGATTTTATATGGTTAGTAAACTCTCCCTCATTCCAGTTTTTTTGAATATCACTCCACACACGAGACATGGATCCATTCGAGCAAGGAGTAGGCCACAAATTGGACGAAGGAATATTGTATTTATCACAAATAACCTTTCTCCAAAGAGCATTGGAATCTCTGCCAAATCTCCAAGGCCATTTAAGCAGAAGGGCTTGATTGCAAACATTCAAATTAATGACGCCCAAACCTCCTCTGTCTTTACTTTTACAAATGGAGGACCAGTCAACCCATCTAATTTTATTGCCAAAAACAGTATCGCCCCAAAGAAATTGGCGTTGGATCTTTTCAAGCTCCAAAAACACTCATTTTGGCATATTAAAAAGCGACAAATAATAGATAGGCAGATTTGAAAGAGTAGATTTGATGAGTTGGAGTCTTCCACTCATAGATAACATCTTACTCTTCCACGTAGTTAATTTGCTCCTAAAAGAATCGATAACAGGCTGCCATGAGGATAGGAGTCTTGGATTGGAACCGAGAGGAAGACCAAGGTATTTGGATGGGAGAGTGCCATGATTGCAAGAAATATAGTTGGCCCATTCCGAAATGGTTTCTGGACAGATATTAATACCAAATAGGGCACTTTTGGAAAAGTTGACTTTAAGCCCTGATAGAAGATGAAAGCATTTAATAATTCTTTTAATAACCAAAAGTTGTTCCAAGTCACATTCACAGAAAATAACAGTGTCATCTGCAAATTCCAAGTGTGAAATTTGCAAGTCATTAACACCAACCTTGATGCCATAGATTAATCCAAGATCGATAGCCTTCCTCAACATAAGACTTAAAACTTCAGTGACCATAATAAAGAGAAAAGGAGATAAAGGATCACCTTGTCGCAATCCTTTTTGTATAGCAATAGGTGGAGAAGGAGAGCCGTTAATGAGAACAGAGATAGTTGCGGAAGAGACACAGCTTTTAATCCAAGTGATCCATTTCATTCCAAACCCCATAAGAGACATAACGTCAAAAAGAAAATTCCAGTTCACCTTATCGAATGCCTTTTCAAAATCAAGTTTGAGGATAAGTCCACCCCTATTGAATTTTTTCATGCAATCAATGGTTTCATTTGCAATTAGGCAGCTGTCCATAATTTGCCGTCCTGACACAAAGGCAGATTGAGTTGAATGGATAAGAGAACCCATTACCTGTTTAAGTCTGCTAGAAATGATCTTCCAAAGAATTTTATAGATGCAACCAATGAGTGAAATTGGCCTGAAATCATTCAAAGACTCGGAACAGTGTTTCTTTGCAATGAGGGCAATGAATGAGCAATTAACTCCTTTTGGAATTTTTCCAGATTTGTGAAACTCTTGAAGGAAACTAATGATATCGTCTTTAAGAAGAAGCCAGTTCTTTTTGATGAAGTTAAAGTTAAAGCCGTCAGGTCCTGGGGCCTTATCACCATCACACTGATTAATAGCACTCAAAATTTCATCTTCTTGAAACGGGGCTTCAAGATCCTGAATTTGATTAGCTGTAAGTCTCTTGATTGCGTTAGATGAGAAATGAAATAGAGTGCCCAATTCTTCTTTGTAAAGATCTCTAAAATGACTTTCAACTGCCTTTCTTATTTCTTTTGAAGAGCAAAGAGTTTTGCCTTTATCTAAAATGTGACCAAGGAAATTATTCCTCCACCTGCTGTTTGCAATTTGATGAAAAAATTTGGTATTTTGGTCCCCTTCTTTGATCCATTTAACTCTGGATTTTTGTCTCCACGATCTTTCCTCAACAACCTGTAAGTTCCACAAATGCTTTTTCTTGGATGAAATTTGTTTAGTCAAACCCGTATCACTTGGAGAGGACTCCTGAAGAATTTCCAAATCCGTAATTTCTCTTGTAAGAGAGGAAATCTCTGTCACTAACCCATCACCTTTGTAACCTTCCCACTGTCTAATATTCCTTTTGAGCCATTTCATTTTTTGGAGAAGTCTATAACCTGCAAATCCTAGGACTTTGTAATTTTTCCATTTATTTTCAACCAAAGAGATAAAATATGAGTTGTTTAACCAGTGATTGAAAAATCTAAAGGGTTTTGGACCCCAGTCTTGAATATCAATGCCTAGACAGATTGGGACATGATCAGAAATACAACATTCCAGACTCCATTGATTGATTGTAGAAAATGATGAGAACCAATTAGGAGAAAGAAGGAACCTGTTGAGTCTGCTCATAGAGGTTCTGTTTCGCCAAGTGAATCTTCTCCCAGTCATCGGAAGATCAACCAGCCCTGAATTTTGAATGAATTGGTTGAAGTCCTCAGCAGATTTAGATATGTCAGAAGAGCCAATTCTTTCCTCGTAGTTTAACATTGCGTTAAAATCACCAGCCACGCACCATAATTCTCGCTCAGTGTCGATGATCTTCTCAATCTCGTCGAAGAAAGCTTTCCTATCCAATACATTGTTGGGCGCATAAATATTAACCAGATTGATAACCACAGAGGGATTATGTAGGGTCCCTTTGATCCAGATAAGTCTTTCGCTTTTAGTCACGAAAATAAGAGAAAGAACATTTTTCTGCCACATAGAGATTAAGCCACCTGCAAAGTCAATAGCATCACAGAAATCATAGTTTATTTCTCCACTACCCCAAAGTTGATTTATGATTCGATCCGAGACCCCAGAAAACTTTGTTTCTTGTAAAAACACAAACAGAGGTTTTTCTTTATTTAACAACTTCTTAAAGGATCTTCTTTTCCCTTTAATACCAATGCCTCTGATATTAAAAGAGATCATCTTCATTTTGAGAAAAATAGAAAACCCAGAAAATCGAGGAGATGAAAGGAAAGAATCTCACACAGCAGCTTTTTCAGCTGCCTCTAACTCCATGATTCTTTCGATGATAATATCCTCATCCACAGCAGGGGAAAGACCCATGAGAAGACCAATTTCCAGCGTTCTTTCTGCCTCCTTTCTAATAACCAAATTTCTATTTCTAATATCTTCATCAGAAATCTCAGCATCTTCACAGATTTGGTTCTTCAAAAATTCTGTTTTCTTCGAACAATTTCTGCCCTTTCTCTTCATTTTTTTCTCTAACAGAGCGTCATCATTGAGGGCTGTCTGAGAAGTTTGTTCCTCTAAAATAGGGTCATAATCACCCAGATTTCTCATCTTTCTAGTCTTCTTGGATTTCGCCTGGACCAAATTGGGAATACTGGGGGTTTGGTTTACGGTAAGGCAAGTTGGATTTTGGCCAACAGGGTAATCTTGAATTGGTTAAAAAGACAAAGGCCCAGGGTTAATAGGGGTTTGGATAAGGCCCACAAGATAAGGTTCAGACGGGCTTGAGGGGTTTGTGTTAATGGGTTTAGTTGGGCTAAATTCTCTCCAATTAGATCACATTCAGATAAGGAGTTGTGCACATAGCAATCGTCCAGTGTATTTTTTGAAAGGATCAAGTCCAACTCACCTTGATTATCCATGTCAACCCGGGAAGCTTCCTTAAAGTCAATATGTTGTGCCAGCTCAACCATTTTCTGAACAATACAGCCGTCGTTGGGAACCCCATCCTTTTCAGCATGCACGCTTTTGTCGTCTCCATGCAAATCTCCTATTTCCAAAGGTTGGCATTCAATCATTTGACTACTGTAACGTTCTGTTGATGGGTCTCTTTGATCAAAAGATTTTTTTGAATTTTCCCCTTCTTCTGTCGGTTCATCTTCTATCGTTTGAACTTGAATTTCATTTGAAATTGGATTTGAACTTGAAGAATTCGAAGAAACAGAAGAAATAGATTTGGTTTTGTTGATTGTTTTGACATATTGATTCCACAAAAAATCTGCGCCTTCTTCCACGGAAACATTGATAGTAAATGAATCTCCATTTACAGAGACCTGAACTGAATCTGGAATATGAATGTCTTTTTTAACCAGGGAGAGGACTCTTGCTGAATCAAGTTTCTTCTTTCTCATAGTGCTGTCATCTACTGAAATGAAAACCCCCCATTTATCGCCGATCTTCTTAAAGAAAGGAGGACACCAAAGATGAAGTGGAATGTTTGTCAGTTTTAGCCATAAGTATCTATCTTCACTTAAATGAACCGGACTCCATGGCTTGACCCAAGAGAACCATTCACTTAACCAAACCTTTCCATCCTCAAGCATACCTATCATATCATCTCTAGATTCGAATGTCAGAAGAACCATGCTGCCACCCATAACAGTGATTGAAAAAAGGGAAACACCTTCTGTCAGGATTCTTTGCTGTAGGAAATGGATACCTTAAACATTTTTCACCATGGCCACAGCAGATTTCTCCAACCAATCTAACTCAAGTTCTTCCTTGTCCATAAGAATGAGGTCTGGTGGGTTTGGCGATTGTCTAGCTGTAACGTTGACCCCCATGAGACCCACATCCACCGGATTTTCTTTCCCATCGCCAACTTGCTGCACAGTAGAACCATTAGGTCGGCTTTTAACGATGTCTGCGTAAGAAGGTTTTGGTGGCGCCAACTTAGAGTTGGGAAGTTTATCCTTGTTGAACAAGCTGCTATCATGATGCTTTTTTAACTGCATCTGCTGTACTGGTCTTTTTTTAAGATTTCTATTCTCCCAATCATATTTTGCTATGTTAACCGAGAGTCTCCAACCATTCCAAGCATAACCATCCAGAGCCCTTATGACTGATAAAGCTTCTCGCAGGTCTTTGAATCTAAAGAAACCGAACTTGCTTCTTCTACGATTTTTCCATACAAGTGGTATGTAAAAATCCACTACTCTGCCATACTTCATGATCAAATCTCTAAGCTCACTTTCTCTGCCTTTGGGATGAATATTGCTAACAAAAACAGTGACAAGACTACGTCTCCAATGATCGATTTCCTTACTCCTTGCATATCTGTTATCCTGAAACACGTTTGAATTGTGGTGATACTCCTTGCTGTTTGGAAGCCATTCTCGCCTGTTTTCATTTCTGAAAGCTCTCGCTCTCTCGCTCTCTCTCATATTCTGGAAGGGACAGCAATTATATCTATTGAAATTTGCTAGCTATATCAAATTCAATCACCTTAACATATTTCAATAAACCATGCGAAAAGAAAAATGATGTGGTTGTCACATAAGCTATTACATGAGCTTAAACATCAAACTCAAACCCTAGATTTTAAGATTTTTTTCATCTAAAAATTCAAACCATATACCTTCCTATGAGTAAAAAAAAAATAGAAAAGAAAAAGAAATAAAGGAAATAAACAAAAACGACCTGGATTTTGAATTTTTGATTGATTCAATAAGTAGCAAACTTTAGAAGTGTTCATATTTCAGTTTTAGTTGAATTAATTGACCAAATTGATTTAATTTGATTAATCCATCTGTCATTGAATTAATTTCAGTCGATTAACAAAATAGCTTTAAAAGAATTTTGATTTTTGATTAATTCAGTTCAAAAACTGAATTAACTAAAATATAAAAAATAACAAATGAAAAAATAAAAAATATATAAAACCTAAAGATATGTTTAATATTTAAAGTTTGAATGATATTTTTCGTTTAATGTTGCTAGAGTTTTTAATATAATACTTAGGTATTTAAATATTTTGTTCAATGATTTTATTTAATTTGTTTCAAATATAAAAAATTTAAAATTAAAATATAATATAATTTAAATGTATTATATTATTCGATTAATACTAAAATTAATTGAATTAAATTTGGTCGGTTAAATTTGTGACATTCATAAATTTGGTTTGACTAATGAAAATAAAATTATATAATTTGATCGATTCAATTTTGGTTGATTCAATTTGAAATTAATCAAATTATCCAAACAAACACCCCCAACAGCCATGTTAGTTTTTTGATTACTTCGGTTGGCTTAAATATGTTAAGAAAATCAAAACTTATATAATTGGTAAACTTTAGTGATCTCTTTGGAAAAAATTAGAGTTTAATGACAAAACAAAAAATTTATGTAAAAGTTCAAGAACCACTCAAAATTTACTCAAAACTATTTTTTTAGTAGTATAAACAAGTTAAACTAGTTATGAGCTACTCGAGTTTGAATCAATTATTATTCAAATTTTACTCATTTATTAACTACCAATAGTTGGCCTATTGGTTATTATCCTTTCTTAAGAGAGATTAAATCTAAGGTTTAAATTCTCCTTCCCCCTTGTACATCCTATGAAGCAAAAAATAAACTTTACTCTTTTATTTTTGAGTCAAGTTTGAGCTTAAATTATTTAGGTAATGAATCTATTGAATTAAGCTCAAGCGACTTAAGTAATCTATTGAGTCAAGTTTAAATTTTAAAAATTAAGTTAGATCAAACTCAAGTCAAGTTTCGAGTTTTTGTATTGAACTAAACTTAACTACTCGAATCTGAAATTAAATCATCTTGACGCAATTTAAATAGGTAAATTATCAATTCAAAAATATGTGAAAATAAAAAAAGGTCTCCATTAAAAAAGTTTTACCAAAGAGAAAGTGACACGGGCACCATTCAAATATACGCCCGTAAATAAGTTTCTTTTTTTTACATATTAAAACCTATTAAAATTTTACACAAAAAATTCCTATTAAATATTGAATAATACAAATATAATGATCCTTATTTATTTTTAAACGTAAGCACAAAATATCTTGGGTGAAATAAATAAATAAAAATTATTATACTAATAAAAGTTTTATATATATATATATATATATATATATATATATATATATATAAAGAATTTTACTATTGAATATCTCAAGATAGAGTACTTGACATGAAAATAACACGAATAAAAGACACAAATGTGACATATACTAAAATCTTACAAAATTGCATATGAATATGATATAAATTAAAAAAAAAAGTTTTACATTTAACATATCTACAAGAATTGACATAAAATTTTTGTATTTTACACAAAAAAAAAGTTTTACATCACACAGATATGGATTTTATATACAGATTAACAGTTTTAAGAGCACAAGCACATTTTAAGGTTATTTAAAATATTACTTATTATAAAAAATTTATATTAAAAATAAAAATTAATAATTAATGTGATAATTTGACTGCATGTACATGATGGTTTTTTGACCTTTAATATTGAAGAACTTATTAACAAATTTAAAACTAAAATTGTACAGAGCAGCAAAGAAGGGGATCGAAACACAATAAGGTGCTGGAAGAGAGGTGTGGAACGATGAAGGTGATGTGCAGCAGTGGGCGCAGTGCGGTTTTGGTTGTAGGTATGTGATAAATCCAGGCATGCAGAGACAATGCAGAGACGGTTCAGATTGAAAGATGAGCTAGGCACAGTGAAGATTACGGAAGCGCAGGGAGCAATGCCGTAGGGCTCGGGCAACATTTTTATTTTATATTTCTATTGCCTATGTATTGTTCTGTCTATGTGAGAATGACTAAATCTATTTTTTTTTTCTTTTTTTGCTATTCATACCTCATCATTGTATAAATGAACACTAACACCTAACACAATGAAGTCAGTGAGGTAGAAAGAGTAAAAACGTGGGTCTTTATAGAACACTAACACAATGAAGTATTTATTTTTTGATTCTTACCGTGTGTTGTGCTCTCTATGTCCCCCCTTAGGAAGCTCTCTGTCTCGGTTTGCACACCGGCCGGCCTTTTCGAGCCTTCTTTCTCTTTTCGCTTCGCTCTCTTCCTTTCTTTTCTTCTTCTCTCTTTCTCCCGCGCAGCAGCTTAGTGGTGGAGCCTTGGACTGTACACAGCAGCGCAGCTTGAAGGCAAAGGACGATGCAGGCTTGAACTGAAGCAACTCAGGACTTGTGGCACACAACAAAGTGACGAGGAATGCTGCGATGGATACAGCACGCGGCCGAGTGATGAAGAATTTCAAAGCACCAATTTTTATGTTGTCCCGTGAATTGTTTCTTCCTTGTTCTCCTTATATAGGCCTAGGGTTTATTAATTTAGGAAATCATATCTTTAGATTTAGTGTTAAAGTTCCTGATTTCCTTCATAAGTTCTTCTTTCCAAAATTTTCAGTTTTTTATTTTTATTTTTTTAATTTACATATTCTTTTTGGAATTTCTTTGATTTCTTCATTGTTTCTCTCTCTTTTTATTTATTATTATATAAAAAAATAAAAATAACTAATCAAAATTAAAATCTAAATCTAAATCTAAATATAACTTAAATCTAAATCAAAATAAAAAATCTAAACCAAAAATAAAAAAATCAAATATATAAAAACTAATTAATATTTGAAAAATATTTAAACAAAAATGATGTCTACACACTTCTGGTTGAGTTTCTTTTTTGAAAAGGTACATATCATTCAAAGTTACCATTATAATCAGATATTACATTAATGAACAAATAAATTGATGAAGTGGTAAACATAATAACAATATTTAACAAACTAACTAAACAATAACAAACTAAAAAAATCTCACATTTAATGAGACTCGAACTTAAAACCTCAAAATCTCAAATTTTTTTTTTATCATTAAGCCAAGGTCTCATCGATACTTCTGGTTGAGTGTTGATGACACGCTGTGGTGGGGAAACGTTTTAAGGCATGATTACACTTTTTAAGGTTGTGGTGAGGAACAATATGTAGGTGGGTTTACAC
The DNA here is from genome assembly GCA_032173925.1 of Heritiera fomes. Classification (NCBI taxonomy): domain Eukaryota; kingdom Viridiplantae; phylum Streptophyta; class Magnoliopsida; order Malvales; family Malvaceae; genus Heritiera; species Heritiera fomes. The sequence continues at coordinate 15,207,664 of JAPDPM010000001.1, read as the reverse complement.
TTTTTTAAATTAAAAGTCCTTGGGATACATAATTCACATAGACTCAGACCAAAGATCCTTGGTCACGTTGTTGGGAAATTATTTAGTGGGCCTACATATATCAATTAATTGTATATACAGGTTATCTAATGTGTTTGGTCCACTTAAAAGTGATCAAATAAAGTTTAAGTTATTGGACTTTAGGACATCTCAATTAGTATGGGCTTTGTAATGTGTAGAGACCCAATATTTTATTTTATTTTTATGATTGGCCAAAATAAAATAAAATATACTTCAAGTATAAATAAGTTATGATCTCCAGTCTAAATATAACGTAATTCTCACAATCAAATCCCATCATTGAGTGAGATACATTCTCTCAAAAGATTTAGACGTGCAGGACTTTAACCCCAAGAAATCAATTCTAATGGATTCAGGTACGCTTCCATATTAATCTTTTCTTGATGATTGAACATGAGATTCTGGGTATGTTTATTTGTAGTAATTTTCCTACAAGTGGTATTAAGCGCCTGTTCATGTTTGATCATTAAGAATTAAAATTTTTTGTGTAAAATATTAGGGCTTTTATTCCTAATAGAAAAATTATTAAAATCATGTGAACAATATTCTGAAACTTTGTTTCATGATTAAAGTAATTTTATCTTTAAATTTTATAAATCCCGAATTAAAAATCAACCAAAACAACAATATTTTATGTGTTTTAATTCAAATTAATTAAGGATAATTGTTTCTTGTGACTTATATGGTTGAATCAAAGTCACAATTTCGGTATATTTTTTGTTTTGGTTGAAAGAAATCAAGAAAAGAGGGTAAGAGTTTTAATGGAGTTTTCTTGAATCTTTGTTGATCAAATTTGTCACAAATTTTGTTGTTTTGATCCATTTTTTGGCTTGGGTTTTGTAAAATAAGGTGATAATTACATGATTATGTGTTTAATTTTGTGAGAAATCACTCAAAATAATGGTAAAATCAAGAAGAAAGCATGAATAGACTTGTTGGGTCTGTTCCAAGTTACAGCCGGGTTGGGTTGACCCGACTGTAGGAAGAAGAAGGAGAATCCCGACTGGGATCTCTCCCACACGCGTAATGGGTGGCGTGTGTGGCTTTTTGGCCACCAATTTTTCTAGTCCGCCATATTTTATTATTTTAAAATTTTTTGTGATTTTTTTTGGAATTTTTTGATACTGTTAAATATTTATTATTTAATATTTATTGTAATTTTAGTGTTTTTAATATATTATGTGCATATTTTCTGAAATTTTATTTCATGATAAAATATTTCATGATATTTTGAGTTGATTGACAGTACTCACTCTTCCTGTTGATGTGAATTAATTTGTGTATTCTCAATATTTTGTAAATGTGCATATGTTAAAAATAAATAAAGTTCAAAATAAATTAAATTAACATAAAAGGCCACCAAAGTGACCTCTTTTATGTTAATTTATTTATTTTGAAAATTAAGTTTGTTATTTAAGAATTTAAATGACTGTGTTTTTTGTGTTTTTTTTAATCCCTGCGGAAAATAATCGACCCAAAAGAAGGTTATTTTTTGGCCGGATTACAAACACAATAAGGTAGTAAATATGTGATAAAATTATTTTTTACCATGCATGCAATATGTCGGCCCAAAGGAAGGCATGTTGTTGGAAAGGATTTGATTATCAATATTTACTAATAAAGTTTAAGAGTACCGCTTACAGATTAAAATTTCTGTTCAAAGACTAAATTTTAATGTTGTGCTTGGTATCTTATATGGCCCAAAATTATTATTTGTTAAATGTGAGCTTATTATTGTTGTTTTTCTGTTATAGTAAATGTTTCTTCTATATCTTCCAATTTGAATAATATCCTGGTGCTTAATGGCACTAATTTTGAGAAATTAAAGGAACATGTTACCATTATGCTTGGGTGTATGTATCTAGACTATCCGATCAGGTTTGACAAACCTCCCACCCCTGCTAATAATAGTACAGTTACGAAAAGGGCACTTTATGAAAAATGGGAGCGTTCTAACCGCATGAGTCTAATAATCATGAAGCACTCAATTTTGAATACCATCAGAGGCGCAATGCCTGAGGAGGAAAATGCAAAGAGTTTCCTACAATGAATTGCAGACAGATTCACTACAAATGAAAAAGTCGAAACAAGCACCATCCTGTCTAAGCTTGTTTCAATGCGGTATAACGATAAAGGAAACATAAGGGAATATATTATGGAAATGTCTAATCTTGTTACAAGACTAAAGGCACAAAAATTAGAGTTGTCTGAGGACATTCTTGTGCACTTGGTTTTAATATCTCTTCCTGCACAATTCAGTCCTTTTAAAATAAGTTATAACACTCAAAAGGATAAATGAACTCTTAATGAGCTCATTGATCAGTGTGTGCAAGAGGAAGAGAAGTTGAAACAAGAGAAGATAGAAAGTGCTCACTTAGCATCTTCTTCCAATGACATTGCTGCCAACAAAAAGAGAAAAAGGAACACAGGAAAAGGCACTGCAAATACTGAAACTTCAAACCTAAGGGGCAACAAAAACAAGATAAGGTGATCACTTGTTTCTTTTGCCGTATCACTTGTTTCTGTTGCCATAAAGGTAGTCATGTGAAGAAGGATTGTTCCAAGTATGCTAAATGGCTTGCCAAATGTAAACACCAAATTTTGTCCGAGCAAAAAAAAAAATAATAATAATAATAACAAATAATAAACAAAATAAAAAAAAACAAAAATAAAAAAAACAAACAAAACAAAAATACGTCAATGCTTTTTCATGCAAACCCTAAAATCCCATGCAAACCTTTAACCTCTTCCTATCTAAATCCCACACAAGAACAATGGAATCCCAAAATGAAAACCAAAGCCAAATCAATGCACTTGATGCCGGCAATCAATAAAAAATATTGAGGAGTAAATTGAGAATCAATATTAATGCTATGTACAAATGGAAACTTCAAATAATGAAAGGTCAACCCAAATCAAGATCCCTTAATCAAGGGTGTGCAAATAGAAAGAAAGAATCAAGGAAATGATCAAGGAATTGAAGTTAATTACCAAAAATAAAATTAAAAAAAAAAAAGAAAAGGAAATAAACCAAAAAGGGAGAAGAAGGAATGGTCAAACAAAAATAAAAGGCCCGTAATTATGGGTTGGAGGCATTAAAACTATTATTTTCTTTCTTAAAATAAATAAAAACAGCAAGAATAAAAGGGGTCCTAGCCATTCTGTACAGGGGATCAGCTCTTTCCCTTTGCTCACGTTCTACCCACGACGCCAGATCCTGATCACTTTGCGCCCAGACCATCCTGCCTTGCATTCATCCTCATCAAAACCACTGCCCAACTTGCTGCCGCTCCATTGCTGCACCATTCCCGTGTAAAGACTCCTCGAACACCATCCTCACTTGCTGATTGTGTTTGCCTACCTTTGCTGTTTGGCGTTGCTACCAGCCAGCCCATTTACCTCGCCACCCTTTGCTGTCACCGAGCACTAGCTACCTTGTATTGTGGCTGCCAATACCGCTTGCAAACAAGCTGCCTCGTTCTTGTTACAGACACAATAAAGTAACCAAGGGAGAAAGATACACGGGCGAGAACAGAATAAAAAAACCGCTTCTCCTAGTCAGCCTCCATCGTCCTACCCTCCCTGCATCATCACGTTTCGTCGTTTACTGCTCCACCATTGACCTACATTTGCTGCACGTTATTTGCACCCACAGATCTGCCCACTGCATCGTGTATAGCCTTTAAGCACAGCCAACACAGCTCTTTCCTACATCTGTACCGCCATAACTGCTTGCTGTCATTGCCGAAACATTGTAACCCCTCACGTGGCCGGCTTGCATCCTACATCTTGGCTGCTGCTAATGCTTCCTTAAATCACCGAGCCAGTTGCCCATCCGAGTACCACGTAAAAAAACCTGCTCCTGTCCACTGTTGCATGCCTTGCTCATCCATCAGGTCTGCTAGCAGCCACGCCCATTGCTGCTCGGCGAAGATCACCTCGCTATTCGCTTCTGTTTTGAGGAAAGGCAAGTCAGGATAAAGAAAGCTTCTTTCATCTGCAACATCATCATTGTCTCTTGCTCGTATCTTAGTGCCATCTTCCCTGCAGAACACCATCCATCATCTCGTCATTTGCTTCTGTTTAAGGTAAACCTGTTGAAGCTTGAAAGCATGCTATTTACTTTTCTTCACGTGGCTTCTGTTCATATTTCTTTTACATAAAAAAAATATATCATGTTCTTTAAAAAGCTATCCACGTTGAAAGCATTGTGTAAGAGTTAAGAATATTCTTTCAAAATAAACATCATGAGTACTATTCTATGGATTAATTATTATGATTTTTAATTCTAAAGATAAAACAAAAATTCCAAAGTGATGAAAGGTTATTCAATAAAATAATAAAAACCAATAAGGATAAATAATAAAAAAGAAATATTTATAAGTTTTAAAAGATATTCCCGATGATAGGATTTTTTTAGAGAAATCGCAAGTAGCGATTCTTTGATAATCCTTAGGATCGAGATAAAATCCTTAAATGTCACCAGCGTATTGGGATATTTAAGTGATTTTATTTCGATAATAAAATTCTTAATTTTATAAAATAAATCAATTTAAAAATTAATAATAATAAAATAATAAAATAAAAAAATGGAAAGGCAAATGAATGAATATGTAAATAATGTCCGATGATAGGATTCCTTAGAAATCGCAAGTAGCGATTCTTTGACAATCCTTAGGATCGAAATAAAATCTTTAATGTCACCAGCGTATTGGGACATTTAAATGATTTTATTTCGATATGAAGAAAAATATTAATAAGATTTCTTAGTATAAAAAAAATAATAAAAATGGTAATAGAAATAATAATAGGTAAATACAAGAAAATAGTAAGCGAATAGAAATAAAAAACTTTTAAATAGGTAAAAATTTAGGAATTAAAATAAATAAATAAATGTAAATACACATCTTAAATACAAAAGGTCCCCGATGATAGGATTTCTTAGAAATCACAAGTAGTGATTCTTTGATAATCCTTAGGGTCGAAATGAATTATTTGGATATTACCAGCGTATTAGGGTATTCAAATAATTTTACTTCGATATTAAGATTTCTAATATAATTAACTTGTATGAAATAAACTAATAATAAATAATTTTTAAACAAATAAATAAACAAGATTGAAAATGTGTTCAAAAATAAAGAGTAATAATAATTAAAAGTAAATAAGATATAAATAATATCCGATGATGAGATGTTATGAAATTCACAAGTAGTGATTCCTAACTGATCTCTAAGTGAGAGAGATCTGCTAAATGTTACCAGCGTATTGGAATATTTAGTATGATTTTTTTCAATAAAAATAAAATTTTATAAAATCAATAAATTTCAAAAACAATAATATAAATATAAAAGATAATAAAAATAAAAATAAAATAATATATTTCTCATGTGCATCATATCTACTTTGTTTGCATCATTTGCATTCATGAAACTCCAAAATAAGTGCAAATCTCCCGAGGATGGGATTCTATGGAAATCGCAAGTAGCAATTCTTTAAGAAATCTCTAGGTGAGGAAATTATCCGAAATGCTACCAAAAGTATTGGAGTACTTCGGAATAATTTTCAATACAAAAGATTTTTACTTATTACAAATAAAAAATAAAATTTAAATATTTCAAAAATAAAACAAAATGACAAAATGATTTCGAAATAAATGAAGTTCTTTTAAATATTTAATTAAGACCATTTAACTAAGATCGAAGGGATAATATATGATTAAGTGGTACCGTTCTTAACGGGCGTTGTGGGGGTGCTAATCCTTCCCCATGCGTAACCGAACTCCCGAACCCAAACTTTGTTTTCGCAGACCAAAAATTATTTTTTTTTGATAAACCTTAATTAATTTTAAGATTTTATTGAAAAAAAATAAATGATTTTAGGTGGCCAATCACACCTAGCCAAAAAAGATTGGTGGCGACTCCATTTTGTGTTTTTTCAAAATCGTCTAGCGATCGAGTCCTCGGACGAAAATCGTTACGACACCAAAAAGGGTAAACTTCTTAACTTTATTTGTTCTGAAGTTAATTTAGCTTTAGTACCCAATCACACTTGGTTGATAGATACAAGTGCAACTACTCACCTAAGTGTGACTATGCAAGGTTGTCTAAGGAGCAGAAAGCCAACTGATGCTAAAAGATTCATCTACGTAGGAAATGGTGAAAAAGCTCCTATTGAGGCTGTTTGTTTATTTAGATTAAAGTTAGAATTTGGTTGCCATTTAGATTTGAAATAAACTTTTTATGTACTGTCATTTAGAGGAAATTTAATTTCTATTTCTCATTTGGACAAATCAAGATATTCTTGTTCATTTGGAAATGAAAAATTTAGTCCTTTTCAGTATTCAAATCTTATTGGCACAGGTTCTTTAGATGATAATCTATATAAATTGGATCTTCATGCCTCATACATTAATGAATCCTTACATATAAATAATTGTGGTACAAAGTGCAAATTAATTAATGAGAATTCTTCCATGTTATGGCACAGGCGTTTAGCACATATTTTTGAACAAAGAATAAAGAGGCATGTGTCAGAAAGTATTCTCGATTCTTTTGATTTTTCAAATTTCAAAATATGTGTTGAGTGTATTAAGAGAAAACAAACAAATATCAAGAAAACTGGTGCTAACAGGAGTTTAAACGTCTTGGATTTAATTTATACTAATATTTGTGGTCCATTCCCTACAGCTTCTTGGAATGGTCAACAGTATTTTATTACTTTCATAGATGATTATTCTTATTATGGGTACCTATACTTGATTCATGAGAAGTCTCAAGCATTAGACGTTTTCAAAACCTATAAAGCTGAAGTTGAAAATCAACTTGGTAGGAAAATTAAAGCTGTTAAATCTGACCATGGAGGTGAATATTACGGTAGATATGACGGATCAAGTGAACAACATCCAGGCCCTTTTGCAAAGTATTTAGCAAAATGTGGCGTCGTTCCTTAATACACCATGCCAAGGACTCCAAGTCAAAATGGTGTAGCTGAGAGACGAAATCGGACCCTAAAGGACATGGTTAGAAGTATGATTAGTCATTCTTCTTTGCTAGAGTGACTTTGGGGAGAAGCCTTAAAGACTGCAGTGTACATTCTTAATTGAGTTCCAAGCAAAGCAGTGGCTAGAACCCAATATGAATTATGGACAAGAAAGAAGCCTAGTATTAGGCTTTTATATATTTGGGGTTGTCCAGCTGAGGCTAGGCCATACAAGTCTAACGAAAGGAAATTGGACTCAAGAACAATAAGTTGCTACTTTGTTGGATACTCAGAAAGATCGAGGGGTTTCAAGTTTTATGGTCCCTCAAATAGATCCTTTTTCGAAACAAAGAATGCTAAGTTTATTGAGGATGTTGAATATGATGAGGGTGCCAAACTCAAGAATTTTGTCTTTGAGGAAGAACATGTTACAGTTCCTACAGTTGCAATTGAGAATGATCAGACAATTATGTCTGACATTACTCAAGATGCAAATCCGGACTATTAAGACACTCCTGGGTTACCACCTAATCATATTGAAGAGCAACAAAAACCTCAATTGGAAGTGCCATTAAGGAGATCTTCGAGAGAGAGGAGATTCGCGATTCCAGATGATTATATCGTTTATCTCCAAGAACACTAGTTTGATATAGGACTAGAAGATGATCCAAAATCTTTTAGTGAAGCCAAACAAAGTGTTCACTCTCATAAATGGATTGAGGCCATGAAAGATGAGATGAAATCAATGGAGGATAATGACGTTTGGGATCTTGTCGAATTGCCTAAAGGAGCGAAACCGATTGGTTGTAAATGGATTTTCAAAACCAAGAGGGATTCGAAAGGTAATATTGAAAGATATAAAGCACGTCTAGTTGCCAAAGGTTTCACTCAAAAGGAAGGCATTGATTATAAAGAGACTTTCTCTCCGGTTTCATCGAAAGACTCTTTTAGAATCATTATGGCACTTGTAGCTCATTATGATTTGGAGCTACATCAGATGGATGTAAAAACAACGTTTCTCAATGGTGACATTGAGGAAGCAATTTATATGGAGCAACCAGAAAATTTAATGTCGGATGAATCGAAACATCTTGTGTGCAAATTAAAGAAATCTATCTATGGTTTAAAGCAAGCATCCCGTCAATGGTATCGAAAATTTGATCAAGTGATCACCTCTTTTGGTTTTAAGGAGAACATTGTTGATTAATGTATTTATCATAAGATCAGTGGGAGCAAGTTTATTCTTCTGGTGTTATATGTCGATGACATCCTGCTAACAAGTAGCGTTATAGGTTTATTGCATGAAACCAAGAGATTTCTTTCAAATAAATTTGAGATGAAAGACCTTGGGAATGCATCTTTTGTGTTGGGCATACAGATCCATCGAGATCGTTCTCAAGGAATACTTGGCTTATCACAAAAGGCTTATATCAATAAGTTACTTAGCAAATTTAACATGAAAAATTGTGCATTAGGAGACACGCCCATTTCTAAGGGTGATTAATTCAGTTTGCTTCAATGCCCAAGAAATAATGTTGAAAAGGAAGAGATGCAAAAGATTCATTATGCTTCAGCAGTAGGGAGTCTCATGTATGCTCAAGTTTGTATACGTCCGGATATTGTGTACATAGTTGGTATGCTTGGCAGATATTTAAGTAACCCTGGAATGGATCATTGGAAAGCAGTAAAGAGGGTTATGAGGTATTTACAGAGAACTAAAGATTACATGCTCACATATCGGAGGTCAGATCATTTAGAGATCGTTGGGTATTCTGTGATAACCACAAAATTTCTACTGTTTAAATGTGAAAATTAATATTAAAGAATATATATATATATAAAGGCTATTTAATTAAAAATATATAAATATACATATATATATATACTACTAGATATATATTTTGTAATATACAATATATATTTTATATATAATTTATATTGTACTATATTATATATGAAATAATATATGTATAATATATAGTATATATTATATGTATCAAATATATTATATAGTATATAGTATATAGAATATTATATATTAAATATGGAAATAAGACAAAAAAACAAAAGAGGAAAGAAAACAGAAAACAGAAGGAAAGGAAAGATCGGGAGGAACCCGATCCTCCCAGGTGAGGCCGACGACGACGGAGTTGCCACCTCCAACGAGGGAGAAAGGAGAAGGGTGAGACGCCACCGGCCAGAGAAAGGAAAAAAGTTGTCGGCGGCAGAAGAAAGGAAAGAAACAGAGGAAGCCGGTGGAAACCGAGGAAAGAAAAAGAGGCAAAAACGATCTGGCGGTGCCGGCCAAATTAGCCACCGCCACTGCTACCGAAGCATCGCCAGAGGAAGAGGTAGGAGGCCACCAATAAGGAGGAGAACGACGGAGGAGGAGCGACGAAAAGGAAGAAGAAACCGAAGGTAAACTGAGTAGATCCGCCGCCGTGCTGCCGATTCGGGACGAATGGAGGCCAGATCCAGGTTTGCCGTGGCGCCGGCCAGCTGAGGGGCCACTGAACCGCCGGAGAACCGACCACCAGAGAAGAACCGGCGATGAGGGGATCTGACCGGTCTGAACCGGTCCGGCCAGGAAAGGAAAAAGAAGAGAAAAAGAAAGAAAAGAAAAAAAGAAAAGAAAAGAAAAAAGAGAAATTTTCGGAATTTGGAAATTTCGAAAACTACGGGAAATCCCGAGAAACTTGGAAATTACGAAAATTCGGTAAGAGTTCCGAAAAATTAATTTCGAGTGATTTTTAATAAATTATGGAAAAATTCTAAAGTTTAGAATTTTTAATTTTCAGAAAATTCCCTCGATAACCGAGCCGATAGAATCGGGCGAGGTGAACATGGGTGCGACCTTTGAGAGGCAGTCGTCAACCCGAGACAGGTAAGGGAGACATGTGCAACCTGTAGGGATATTTGGCACACATGTTTTAAATTATGCATTTAATTTTTATAAATGCTATTAATAATGATTGGTTGGAAAACTGTGGTGATTTACCGGTTGAGATTTAAATTGTATTTTTTCGTGCAGGAGGCTAGTCGATCGACAGCTGTTATACTATCGAAAATTATTGGAAAAAAATTACCGAAAATCATAATAAATGATTTTTCATTAGGAGAAACGATTTCCAACCACGAAAATCGAGAAATCGATTAGTTTTCATAAAACATGAATATACTGATAATTAATTTTAAAATATTCATGTTTTTGAAATGGTGAAAAAGGAAATCACCTAAATTTATCCCGATAGATGATATTTCACGTGAAACGAGGTGAAAAATGAAAAGGACCAAAGTGAATATTTTAATAATATTTCTCCAAATATTCACTTGATTTTATAAATAACCTTTATGGTTTCAATTGTGAAAATAAGTGTTTATAGAAAATTCTATAAAGGTAATTAAAGGTGAAAACAATGTCTTGAGACTAAAAGGTCTCCGCATGTGTTTCTAGAGAAAACACGGGACGAGAGTGTTGATTTGCAAAATAAATATTTTAATTTTCCATAAATCATAAAAATAATTGATTTGAATCCCGATAACTTTGAAAATCATGTTTTCGATAGAAAGCACGGAAAAGCGTGCGTATATGTTTTACGGTGAAAAAAGACAGTTATGACCCTTTTATATTTTACAGTGATTATTTTATAAACTGTTTTCACCGTATGGAAAATGTGATTTATACTGTTCTATAATGTTTAGAACATTTTCGGGAATGATGACCCCAGTATGAATATTTTATAAATTGTTATTCATAAGATGAAAATATTTTCCTTATGAATATTTGTGGATTGATTGAACTTATATTCAGTGAAATTGATTTCATAAATGGGGTTTATATCACGTGTTTACTATTTTGAGACTGTTAGGCCCTATATCATGCTCACGTGTCCCGTGTTAGTGCTGATAGATACTGATCTTATTATCAACGTCCCAGTGGATACCTGATCAGTGCACACTGAGGACCCCATAGACTATGGCCATAGATCTCATGTGTTTCCCCTATTAGGGATGATATTATTATAGCATGATATATTTAGGGTGTTGCCTGGTCTCCATGATACTGAACTGAAAGCTACCGTATATTGTTTACTGAATTGGTAGCTACTGTTTACTGTTTACTGACTGAACCGTATCAAGATATTGTTTTATTGATTTGCAAAATACTGTTTTACCGAATGGTATTGTATTGAATATTACTGTTTTATTGAACTGTAAGATACGATTATTGAACTAAAGAGAAATTAATGTTTATTCAAAAAGAATAACATGAAATTATTTCTAAGATAGAAATAATTGCAGAAATGGTTATCCAATGACTTGGATATTTACAGACCACTGTACTGTCACGTGTTTTTAATTGTAGTGAAGGAAACCACTGTTTTATTACTGAACTGTCACGTGTTTTAAATTATACTGAAGTGAAAAGAAATAAGTGGTTTACTTTGTGAAAAAGAAAATTATATCGTTTCGAAAACAAGGAATATAGTACTCTCTACAGTTGCTTCTAGGTTCCGGGACAAGACAGGTATTTCAAAATACCTGCCTTACTCCATCCGGATCCCTAGCCGATTGTAGTATCCTTTCTATATGTGAGCCTAGAGCCAATTAGGAAAATTTAAAAAGAAAGTGAAAAATATTTTCAGCATATAGGTAGCGGAATATCAAGTGTTGCATATAACTCTCTTACTGTGCCGTGGTTTGCTCACTCCCCAATTTTAACATTTCAGATTTTCGGTGACTGTGAGATCTAACATCTAAGGATTCCGAGTTGCGCATTTGGAAACATTGCGACAGCTTGATTTGTAATATGAGGTATGATCATTTATTTTCTGTATTTAGACTTACTTTCAGTACTACTTTCTTGAGAATTAAGATAGGGGATGTAATTGATATTACGAATTTTATATTTAATAGTTAAATGAATATGAAAAGTGAAGTATCACAGACAGCCCAACCGGATAAGTTGTATAGAAATACGTGAAAAATGTAGTCACGAGATGTGACAGATTAAATGGTATTAGAGCATGGTTGGCTTGATGTCTGTGAATACTTTTGGAAGTAAAAATGTTAAACATCCCTGGTAGTACTGTGTCGTCTGAATACATAGAGGAAATAAATGATTGTAAATTGAGTAAAATAATTTAATGGGAGTGAGAAAGTGTAAATTGAGAATATTAAAGAGAAATAATAGGCTCAGAAATTGCAGAAAAATTGGTGATTCTTATAATTTAAATGAAGGCCTGTTCGGTAAGGAACCGAAAGGTCTCGGTGAGGGCCTCACTAGTACTTTTCGGTCCGAATCGAACTGAGACCTGAAAGTGATGATATAAAGGAGGAGAATGAAATATCGTCATTAAATAGAGTTTAAGATCACTGATTGAGGGTAATTTGAAGAGAGAGAAAATTTTTGGCCAAAAATGACCAAAATACCCCTACCTCTAAAATTTTACTAGGAGTCAGAATAGACCAACAGAGGTTGGAATTGATTGATTTGATAGAGAAATTGATGATATAAAGCTGAATTACAAGCAAAATAATCTAATTATAGATTTTAGTGGACTTCTTTGTCGAAATCGAATAAGATCTAAATTGCTGATATAAGTATGAGAAAGGATAATATCAGCACATGGATAATGAGATCATTGATTTCAATGTATACTGAGGAGAAAGAAATAAATGTTGAAATGACAAAAATGCCCTTATGTTGGGCGATGTGCTGAATAGTGATAAAACCAAATTGATCTTGAATCCATTGATGGTGATGGAGTCATTAATGGCATAGAGATGTCATATGAATATCACGATCCCTATTACTGATTCCACTTACACTTAGATTATGGACGTGAATTGCGAGTGACCTAGTGAACAGGCTAGGCCTCATGACAAAACCTCGAGGGGGCCAGTGGGCTCGCCAAAGAGGACAGTACACGTGTAAAGGCAGACGGCGGACGGGCCGGGGCCTTGTATGATGCGATCCAATAAGAGTGTAGTGGAATGCTGCAAAATGATTGGCCCGGTTATTGATTGTAAGGGCCTGAATTAAGAGTGTATTGAATTGGATGTTTATTACGGGATCGTTGGATATTATGAAAAGTGATATGACTACAGAAATGACTAAGAAAGTGAATACTACAAATGATGAAATCAAGGTGCAGAATATTTCAAAATGATTTGAATATTAACTGTCTCTGCCTCGAGGATACATAGTGGAAATGATAGGACATGAGGATGAAATGTCCAAGATGATAAGAGAAGTGTGATTAAGGAAAGTATCAGATGTAATTCTCGATAAAACTTTCAGAGTTGTATAGATTGGAGAAAATCGAGCTAACCTTGATTCAATTGGTTATAAGCTTATATCGGAAACATAGAAAGAGTCTGAAAGCTTAAGAATCAACTTTGAAAAAAGTGTGAACAATGAAATTCACGTGTAAAGGTGTGATTTATGGAAATACAGATAACATAAATTGATTATAATGAAGTTATCTATATAAGTGTGAAGGAAAGAAGCATAGATGACCTTGATATGTAGATGAATTAAAGGATATAGTAAATTCCTATTTTTAAAAAAGTTCTTATGAAGAACAAGTATTCATCTACATGAAAATGGACGCTTTATTAATCTAATAAAAAATACATGAGGAGTTATAAGACTAGCCTCAGTATAAAGCGTCATTAAATAAAAGATTGGAGATTTATGTCCATAAGATGATGATTTGAACTCGGAGTGAATTTTTACGAGTTCCTATTGAGGTTACAAGGTTAATAAATTGCCTTGTGAGGTATATAAGCCTAAGAAATGAGGCATCCGTACATGAATAAATTGAGGAGATATTAATAGAGCTTAAAGTACAAACGAAAAATGAGCAGCATTTTAGTATGATCCTTTAAACTCTTAAAGACTGTGAAATTGTGTTAAGATTGGCAAATAAGATGTTTGGCTAGACAATGTCTTCTTATGAGGGATGTATAATCTCGGATTGACAGAATGACAGTGAATCTGTTAATGATAGTGAGATAATGATCGAGATACAGAAATAATGAGTCTAGCTAGATACTAATACCAATATATAAAAGAGTTATGGGACTAGTTGCTCTACTAATGAGACATAATTAAAGAAACTCAAGTCGATAAATGGATAAGTGTAAAGAAAAGATGGTATGCAGGATGTTAAAAGATCTTAGCAGTAAAGTACCATACCACTTGAGAAAACCGACTAAAACGATGAGAGTAAAAATATGAAAATGGAATAAGAAGATAAGTTGCATGATGAGTAGGGAACATGAAATAGTTCCTGAAAGTAAGACTGAAAAGTGACTGACTCGTGTTGGTTATCACATGACAGTGGCAAGATGTAAAATCAAGCCAAATTGGATAAGCGAAATTAATGATACTCCAAGGAGTAAGATAATTGATATGTTTACTGCCAATACCTAAATAAAAAAGTGTTATACATACACATAACCACCTTGAAATGGTGAATGGTGGAATTGTATGGATAATGTGGTGATTAAATGGATAATTTGAGGATTCAATTGTAGAATCTAAATTATGAAAAGAGATGTAATGACCATACTACATGAAGAGAACATGATTGTCTCATGATCTATGATTGTAAGAGATGATCCATAGTAAAGTCTGCAAGTGAGATGCAACCTTAAAAAAAATGAATATTGTGGAAAATCAAGAGTCCAAAAGAGAAATGATGATATGGAAGTGATTAAAGATTGAAGATCTAAATAGAATCACTTTCCATTATCAGACTCTTAGATTTTCTAGTGCCTTGGTCAAAGTATGAGTGAGAAACAGTGGAAATGTATATGTACAGTTCCCGTGAGCATTACATATGATGGGAGTCTCCGAGATGCCATAAGCTTAATAAGAAATAGCAAAAGGCTTTGAGATCCCAAGTGTATTGATAGCATCGCTCCATACTGATGTAAATATCTTAGCGTAACGTTGAAACACTTGAAGATACATTGAGAGAGCAGATGCATGAGATATGAAAGCTACTGGGACAATTACATACAACTGATTAACATGAGTACATGATAGTATCAAATTATGTCGACTTGGCACTAAGTGAGAAAAATGGATGATGAACAACATAGATCGGCTGTGACATGAAAAAAAAATTACTGTGCATGGACTCTTATTTATCTCACTACGGGAGTATAGACATATATGATGAAAGACAGCATGTAGTGGTCTAAAGAACTCTTGATGTTGATAGTGTACTGGCAGTATTACTTGGAGGATGACCTAGATGTCAGAAGTCGTAAGTATACGGCATGTACCACCTTTGGACTTAAGTTAAATTTGGAGGACCGAATTTCTTAAGGTGGAGAGAATGTGATAACCGCAAAATTTCTACTGTTTAAAAGTGGAAATTAATATTAAAGAAAATATATATAAAGGTTATTTAATTAAAAATATATAAATATACATATATATACTACTAGATATATATTTTGTAATATACAATATATATTTTATATATAATATATATTGTACTATTTTATATATGAAATAATATATGTATAATATATAGTATATATTATATGTATGAAATATATTATATAGTATATAGTATATAGTATATTATATATTAAATATGGAAATAAGACAAAAAACAAAAGAGGAAAGAAAACAGAAAACAGAAGGAAAGGAAAGATCGGGAGGAACCCGATCCTCCCAGGTGAGGCCGATGGTGGTGGAGCTGCCACCATCGGCGAGGAAGAAAGGAGAAGGGTGAGACGCCATCGGCCAGAGAAAGGAAAGAAGCTGCCGGCGGTGGAAGAAAGAAAAGAAGCTGCCGGCGGTGGAAGAAAGGAAAGAAACAGAGGAAGCCAGGGGAAGCTGAGGAAAGAAAAAGAGGAAAAAGGGATCTGGTGGTGCCAGCCAAATTAGCCACTGCCACTGCCATCGAAGCACCGTCGGAGGAAGAGGAAGAGGTAGGAGGCCACCGATGACGCGGAGAATGGTGGAGGAGGAGCGGCGAAGAGGGAGAAGAAACAGAAGGTAAACCGAGTAGATCCGCCGCCGTGCCGCCGATTCGGGATGAACGGAGGCTAGATCCAGGTTCGCCATGGCGCCGGCCAGCTAAGGGGCCACTGAACCGTCGGAGAACCGACCGCCTGAGAAGAACCAGCGATGAGGGGATCTGATCGGTCTGAACTGGTCCAGCCAGGAAAGGAAAAAGAAGAGAAAAAGAAAGAAAAGAAAAAAAGAAAAGAAAAGAGAAAAAGAGAAATTTTCAGAATTTGGAAATTTCGGAAACTATGGGAAATCTCGAGAAACTTGGAAATTACAAAAATTCGGTAAGAATTCCGGATTAATTTCGAGTGATATTTAATAAATTATGGAAAAATTCTAAAGTTTAGAATTTAATTTCCAAAAAATTCCTCGATAATCGAGCTGATGGAATCGGGCAAGGTGAACACGGGCGCAACCTTCGAGAGGCAGTCGCCGACCCGAGACAGGTAAGGGAGACATGTGCAACCTATAGGGATATTTGGCACACTTGTTTCAAATTATGCATTTAATTTTTATAAATGCTATTAATAATGATTGGTTGGAAAATTGTGGTGATTTACCGGTTGAGATTTAAATTGTATTTTTCTGTGCAGGAGGCTAGCCAATCGGCAGCCGTTATACTTTCGAAAATTATTGGAAAAAAATTATCGAAAATCATAATAAATGATTTTTCATTATGAGAAACGATTTCCAACCACGAGAATGGAGAAATCGATTAGTTTTCATAAAACATGAATATACTGATAATTAATTTTAAAATATTCATGTTTTTGAAAATGGTGAAAAAGGAAATCACCTAAATTTATCCCGATAGGTGGTATTTCACGTGAAACGAGGTGAAAAATGAAAAGGACCAAAGTGAATATTTTAATAATATTTCTCCAAATATTCACTTGATTTTATAAGTAACCTTTATGGGTTCAATTGTGAAAATAAGTGTTTATGGAAAATTCTATAAAGGTAATTAAAGGTGAAAAACAGTGTCTTGAGACTAAAAGGTCTCCGCATGTGTTTATAGAGAAAACACGGGACGAGAGTGTTGATTTGGAAAATAAATATTTTAATTTTCCATAAATCATAAAAATAATTTATTTGAATGCTGATAACTTTGAAAATCATGTTTTCGATAGAAAGCACGAAAAAGCGTGCGTATATGTTTTACGGTGAAAAAAGATAGTTATAACCCTTTTATATTTTACAGTGATTATTTTATAAACTGTTTTCATTGTATGGAAAATGTGATTTATACTGTTCTATAATGTTTAGAACATTTTCGGGAATGATGACCCCAGTATGAATATTTTATAAATTGTTATTCATAAGATGAAAATATTTTCCTTATGAATATTTGTGGATTGATTGAACTTATATTCAGTGAAATTGATTTCATAAATGGGGTTTATATCACATGTTTACTATTTTGAGACTGTTAGGCCCCATATCATGCTCACGTGTCCCGTGTTAGTGCTGATAGATACTGATCCTATTATCAGCGTCCCAGTGGATACCTGATCAGTGCACACTGAGGACCCCATAGACTATGGCCATAGATCTCATGTGTTTCCCCTATTAGGGATGATATTATTATAGCATGATATATTTAGGGTATTGCTTGGTCTCCATGATGCTGAACTGGAAGCTACCGTATACTGTTTACTGAATTGGTAGCTACTGTTTACTGTTTACTGACTGAACCGTATCAAGATATTGTTTTACTTATTTGCAAAATACTGTTTTACCGAATGGTATTGTATTGAATATTACTATTTTACCGAACTGTAAGATACTGTTATTGAACTAAAGAGAAATTAATGTTTATTCAAAAAGAATAACATGAAATTATTTCTAAGATAGAAATAATTGCAGAAATGGTTATCCAATGACTTGGATATTTGCAGACCACTGTACTGTCATGTGTTTTTAATTGTAGTGAAGGAAACCACTGTTTTATTACTGAACTGTCATGTGTTTTAAATTATACTGAAGTGAAAAGAAATAAGTGGTTTACTCTGTGAAAATGAAAATTATATCGTTTTGAAAACAAGGAATATAGTACTCTCTACAAATGGTTTTAGGTTCCGGGACAAGACAGGTATTTCAAAATACCTACCTTACTCCATCCGGATCCCTAGCCGACCGTAGTATCCTTCTTACATGTGAGCCTAGAGCTAGCTAGGAAAATTTAAAAAGAAAGTGAAAAATTTTTTCAGCATATAGGTAGCTGAATATCAAGTGTTGCATATAACTCTCTTACTGAGCCGTGGTTTGCTCACTCCCTAATTTTAACATTTCAGATTTTCGGTGACTGTGAGATCTGACATCTGAGGATTCCGAGCTGCGCATTTGGAGACATTGTGACAGCTTGATTTGTAATATGAGGTATGATAATTTATTTTCTGTATTTAGACTTATTTTCAATACTACTTTCTTGAGAATTAAGATAGGGGATGTAATTGATATTACAAATTTTATATTTAATAATTAAATGAATATGAAAAGTGAAGTATCACAGACAACCCAACCGGATAAGTTGTATAGAAATACGTGAAAAATGTAGTCACGGGATGTGACATATTCAGACTTCGATTTTGCTGGTTGCCTTGATAGCAGAAGATCCACTTCTGGTTATGTTTTCATGTTAGCTGGAGGAGCTGTGTCTTGGAAGAGTATAAAGCAGTCACTCACAGCTTCTTCCACCATGGAAGCAGAATTTATAACTTGTATGAGGCATCAAACCAGGCAATGTGGTTGCGAAATTTTATCACTGGGCTATGCATTGTCGATGGTATTGAGAGGCCATTGAGGATGTATTGTGATAATAAAGCCGCAAAATTATACTCTAAGAACAACAGAAGCTCATCGAAGTCAAAGCATATTGACATCAAGTTTCTTGTTGTTAAGGAGAGAGTTCAGAGTCTTCAGATATCTATTGAATAAATAAATACGAACTCCATGATTGTGGATCTGCTTACTAAGGGTGTACCACCTAAGGTGTTTCATGAGCATGTAGCTCGTATGGGTGTGGTTCACTTTGATGATATGGTTGTATAGTGGGAGTTTGTTTAATTTATATTCATTTATTATTGGGATATTTTTCTGATCAAAATAAAGTATTGTTGTTATTACTGAAACTCTGAAATAAAGTATTATTCTTTCAAATTGCAGTTGAGCATAAAGTTTTGAAAGTAGGACCAATTGGAAATAGGCATGTTTAAGGGATCATGTTGCATGTAATTTCCATGCTACACATCCATACTTGATCTATGTCATTGATTATATTAATATACATGACCATTGATGGGTCTAGTTACGGAATATATGTAACGAAGATCACTTTGATCCTATGTTAGTATAATTGATGGACCAGATTGTTTAAAGATGTTGCCTTGTGATGATAGCAAGTTTAGAGCTCTTAAAGTTATTTTTAAATTATACAATTATCAGGTGACATATGTGGCCCAAGTGGGAGATTGTTGGAAAATTATTTAGTGGGCCTACATATATTAATTAATTGTACATTATAGGCTATCTAATGTGTTTAGTCTACTTAAAAGTGATCAAATAAAGTTTAAGTTATTAGACTTTAGGACATCTCAATTAGTATGAGCTTTGCAATGTGTAGAGACTCAATATTTTATTTTATTTTCATGATGGCCCAAAATAAAATAAAATATACTTCAAGTATAAATAGTTTATGGTCCCTAGTCTAAACATAACCTAATTCTCAAAATCAAATCTCATCATTGAGTGAGATACAGATTCTCTAAAAAGGTTTAGACGTGGAAGACTTTAATCCCAAGAAATCAATTCCAATGGATTCAAGTACGCTTTCGTATTAATCTTTTGTTGATGATTGAACTTGAGATTCTGGGTATATTTATTTGTATTAATTTTCCTACACACATTGCTAAGTGGAATAATAAAAGATCCTTGGCCACGTTGCTAGTGGGTGGTTCCATCTTAGCCATCTTGTTCCCCACGCGTATCAGGCTTTAGTATTGTCCAGACTGGAGACGGTGCAAAAGCGACCAACAATCATTAACAACAAAATTGTAAAGATGGGAAAAAGAAACTCCATTCGCAATAAAGATATAAAAAAAAAAAAGTGACTTCTTAATGCCGGTTCAATCGACCTGTTCAACTAAAGAATAAGTTTATTCCTAAAGACATATTTTTAATATTAAATGTAAAATGAAATAAATAACTAAAGAAAAATTGCATTTGATTCCATGATGAAAGAGTCAAAAATTGAAAGTTCAAATCATGACTTTATAACATACTTTTAAAATATTAAATAACAAAAGTATTAAACACGATCTAGCATCGATATGATTCAATTCGAATCGATTTTAAAATGATTCAATTATTCTTTGTGGATTAGACAAACCTCCGATTTTTTATTCAACCAATGCAACCGATGCATTCAATCCAGATTTTTCAACACAATGTCTTTCTTTGTTACTATTCTTCACGCTTAGTGCCAATTATCGGGCAGTTTGATGTCTTCTTTTTTCTATTTATTTGTTTCATCAGCGATTTCCCATTCTCATCTTTGATAAGATAGCACCAACTACTGTAGGCCATAACTAATAATTAGACCTTAGAGAGTGTTATTTCAGCTATTAAGCAAATACTTCTTAGAGAGTGAGGAGTCTCTGATCATTATAGTTATCGAAAAGCGAATAAGTGTGCAAATTTTGTTGTTAGAATTGACACATTAGTTGTTAATAATCCTCCACAAGATCTGTTTAATTTATTACTTGATGATTGTAGAAGCATTGGCTGTAATCGTTTTGTCATAGATAAATAATATTTTCACACTCTTAAGCACTAAAAACAAAAACTAATAATTAGACCTGTCACGACAAGAAATGAATATAGACATGAAAATGATATTGATTAAAAATAAATCAAAATAATATATAAATATAAAAAAATAAAAAAGTTTATATTTGCAACCCAAATTTTATTTTTACACATTTTCAACGTTATTTTACATAATACGCACAAATTTTGTACACGACTTGTAATGCAAATAATGCAAAGATTGAGAGAGAGCAAGAGAATGGAATGGAAGCATACCTAAATTGGCTTGGAAAAACGAACCAACCCGTAGAGTAGTAAGTTTGGTACTGTAAATTGTGGACCAACTCTACATTATATTTGCATTTAAATGGACTTACATTTTACAGGTTCTAACCCTTAAAAATAGGTGGATGAATTGATTGGTCCACGCACTTGAACCCTTTTGGACAACTATATTTTTAACACTGTTTTAGGAGTTTTAACAAAAATTTTGTTGTAATAGGAGATTTTATTTTGTCGAAGATTGTGATTATCATTATTATTTATTAAAATTGATTATGCAGGAAAATTATTTTATTTATTAAGTAAGAACATTGTTGAAATGTTAGTATTATTTTTTTGAATTTTTTATTTTAAATAATTTTTACATTATAAGTATTTTATTCCATTAAATTTCTTTAGCTATGAAATTTTTTAAAAAAATTATATCATTTTATTTAATAAAAATATTCCTAATTTTTTCTGCTTCAAAGCGTAGTAATAATAATAATAATAATAATAATAATAATAATAATAATAATAATAATAATAATAATAATAATAATAATAATAATAATAATAATATCATTTAATAAATTCTATTAATGGTGTAGACACCATATTTTGTCCGGACCATTAAATTTGTTTATCAATTTAATCTAAGTTAATTAAATTAAATTATAATTAGTTCTAATTTATAATTAGAATTTTGTTATAATTAAATTTAATTAAAATTTAGATTTTTTTATTGAGCTTTAATGAACTTTTGATTTACGGCCCTATTAAATGTGTTTGAATTAAAATGTAGAGTTGGGCTAGTTTCAGATGATTTGGCCCATCTATGAAACTTAACCCATTTATTTATATCTTCATTTTATTTATTTATTTATTTTTGTAAATATTATCTTATCTGTCTTATTTGTATTTTTTTATCCTTTCTATTTTAGATAAATAATAATTTAATTTTTAAAAAAAGAAGAAAAAACCAATGAAAAATAAAAAGATAATAAACATAATAATTAAAAAATTTAAATAAAAAGATGAGATCAAGTTCGGTTCAAATTAAACCTGTCGTAATGATTTAGTCCGAGGACTCGACTGCTCGACGATTTCGAAAACATTTAAAAACAAAGGGAGTCGCTACCAATCTTTTTTGACTAGGTGTGATTGTTCACCTAAAAATATTTATCCTTTTAACAAAATCTCAAAATTAATTAAGTTTTATTAAAAAGATAATTCTGGGTCTACGAAAACAAAGTTGAGTCCGGGAGTACGGTTACACATGGGGAAGGAATAGCATTCCCACGACAAGACCTGTTCATGGGCCGAGTAGGGCCCATAATAGATAATAATAAAATTAATAGATGCCTAAGCCCGGCTCAGCCCGTAATTTGGGCATGGATTTTTGTCCAAGCCTGTTTTAGTTTTTGTATTATAAGCCCGGGCCCGGGCCCGGCCCTCCTAAATATAATTTTATTTATTTTTAAAAATTTTAAATTATTTATTTATTTATTTATTTTTATTATTTATTTCCTTTAAATTTTAATTTAATTTATCAAAATTTATATGTTAATTTTCATATTAAATAATTTATAATTATGTTTATTAATCAATAATGTTTTTTTATACATATAAAATTATATTATGCTAAATAAATATATATAAAAACAATATAAATTAATATAATAAATCAATATCGGGCCGGGCCCGGGCCTTGAAAGGCTAAGCCTGGGCTCGAGCCCATTTTTAAAACGGGCCTAAAATTTTGTCCAAGCCCGATTATTCTATCAAATATTTTTGTCCAAGCCCGACCAAATATCGGGCGGGCCTTCGGGCTTGGGCGGGTAGCTTGGCCCTTGAGCAGGTCTACCAACGATACCCGTTTAAAAACGGTATCATCTTAATCACGTGTTATCTTTTTTGTTATAATAAAATAGTCTCAATTTAATATTTAAAAATAATTCCTATTTTATTGCAATCAATTTGATTCTTTTTATTCAAAGTCATTTTTTTATTTGTAAAAATCATTTGGTTTTATTTTAAAAAGTTAAATTTTATTTTTTGAAAGTGAATGTGAATCTTTTTATATTGAAAAATTAAATCAAATACTCCAATACTTTTGATAATATTTGAAGTAATTTTCCTCACCTAGAGATTTCTTAAGAATCACTACTTGTGACTTTTATAGAATCTCATCCTCGGTAGGACTCATATTATTTTTATAATTGATTATGGATGCATATGATATTAATGAAAGATGTATGATGCACATGAATTTATAAAAGGAAATTTATATACTTTGATTTTCTTAATGAAACTCTCGATATTAAAGAATTTAGCTAAACATCCCAATACTCTGGTAACATTTAGTTAATTCTTCTCGCCTAGAGATATTCGAAGAATCACTACTTGTGACTTCTACGATATCTCATCATCGAAAGAATTTCATTTATTTTGAAATTAACGTTTATGCATATGATGCAAGCATATGATGCACATGGATTTCTATTTCCTTATTTAACATATTTATTATTATTATTTTTTTTAAAATATTATTTGTTTTTATTTTAGAGAATAAAATCTCCTCTATCGAAAAATCACACTAAATATCCCAATACTTTTGGTAACATTTAGTAGACTCTTCTCACCTAGGGATCAGCTAGGAATCACTACTTGTGACTTCCGTAACATCCCATCATTAGACGTTCATTTAATTAAATTTAAAATTTATCCTTAATTTCTTTTTTTTCTATTTTCTTTTAAAAACTTATTTATTTTTATTTTTAACAAAAAATTAAATTAATTAAAAAATCACTTTAAATATTCCAATACTTTTGGTAACATTGAGATGAATTTCTCTCACCTAGGGATCAGTTAGGAATCACTACTTGTGACTTCCATAACATCCCATCATCGGAAGAATTTCATTTAATTAAATTTAAATTTCATTATTTATTTATTTATTTTTCGTTTTAAAAAAAAACTTATTCATCTTCATTTTTAACAAAAAATTAAATTATGGAAAAATCACATTAAGTATTCCAATACGCTGGCAATATTTAATGGACTTCTCTCACCTAGGGATCAATTAGGAAGCACTACTTGTGAATTCTGTAACATCCTATCATCGGACATTCATTTGATTAAATTTAAATTTCATTATTTATTTGTTTATTTATTTATATTTCTTTATTTAAAAAAAACTTATTCATTTTCATTTTTAACAAAAATTTAAATTATTGAAAAATCACACTAAATACTCCAATACTCTGGCAATATTTAGTAGACTCCTCTCACTTAGGGATCAGTTAGGAATCACTACTTGTGACTTCCGTAACATCCCCTCATCGAAATTTATTATTAATTTCTCTTTTTCTATTTTCTTTTAAAAACTTATTTATTTTTATTTTTAACAAAAAATTAAATTATTGAAAAATCACACTAAATATTTCAATACTTTTGGTAACATTTAGATGGATTTCTCTCACCTAGGGATTGGTTAAGAAATCACTGCTTGTGAATTTCATAACATCCCATCATCAAGATTTATTATTTAATTATCATTTTCTAAAATACACTATATAATAATTACTACAAAAAATATTTTTTTCTTATTTATTAAAACTAAATTCATGAAATTACATTAGCTAAACTTAAAATTATTATTATCCTAACAAACATTTCATACGTATTTTTTATAACATGAAAATATACACAACATAAATAATCAAATAAATATACAAATGCATAAAAATAAATTGAAAAGATAAGAGTGTACCAAGTGATTTGGGTTTAAAACCCAATGAAACTTTTCAATCTAGCCCAGACAAAATGACCCAAAACCTTTGTTCTACACGAAATTGGCCTGCAGCAAGTCAGGCCTAATGAGCTTCTAATAGGCCAAAATGGGCCGACATGGAAGTGGGCCGAATCCAAGGAGTAGCTGTTGGCAGGCCGGATGGTGGACCGGGCCGGCGCGTGGGTCTTCCTTCCTCTTCGGGCCGGGCGTGCAGATCTTGGACCCAGGTCGGGTCTAGAAGCGGGTCAGCCTTTTTTTTTTTACTATAAAAAGCTAACTTTTTTTATTGTTTCATTTTCAACATCTTTTACCAAAAAAAATCAAAGCCTTGTAAGGCTCTCTGCCGTGCGATTTCTGGCCACCGTCAAATCGCCATGCGCCACCACTGGCCGTCGTCGTCGGTGGCCAAATCAAGAAAAGCTTTCGACTTTTTGAAAGCTCTTTACCTCCTCTACTCAATTCTAAGCCTAAATTTCCCTAAAGATGCCCCAAAACGCCTAAATCTAAACCTAAAGCCGCGGCCTTCAACCCAGATCCAACGCGTTCCTGCTATCCGATGACCACCCAAATTCTTACTGAGCCTTCTTCTCACCCTCCTCTAGGTTTCTCCCTAAACGAAATAACCCCTTTTGATTTGAGCCCTAAATCCTTAAACTAAACCCTTGAACTGACACCTCCCTTTTTTGGTTCTCAAATTTCTTTTTCTTTTTCTTTTTTTTTCGGTGGATATTTGTTGTTGTTTTTTTTATCTTAAGGTATTTGGCTGTTGGTGATTTCTGTGATTTTTTTCTTTTTGTGAGGGCTGTGTGTACTGGGTGAAGGGGTTGAGTTGGGTTTGTTGGTAGGGGCCGTGGTGGTTCACGGTGGTTTTGGTTTTGTGTGTGGATGGGGACTGTGCTAGTGGCTGTGTTGGTGATGAATGGGAATGTTTGAGAGGTAGTTGATGGTGGTCGAAAATGGTGATGGGCAAGCTGTGGTTGTTGCCGAATGGGAGTGATAGTGGCTCAGGTCCTAGTGCAGTCGAGGGGTTGTTGGGGTGTGGTGTAGGAAGGCTGAGGTCTTGGGTGGTGTTTAGGTTCTTAGTTGTGGTGGTTTGGGTGGTGCTTAGTGGCCGAATGGTGATCATCTGTGAGGGGTTCGGCCATGGATAGTGGTGTTGATGATAGTTGAATGATGATGGTATTG
The DNA here is from genome assembly GCA_032173925.1 of Heritiera fomes. Classification (NCBI taxonomy): domain Eukaryota; kingdom Viridiplantae; phylum Streptophyta; class Magnoliopsida; order Malvales; family Malvaceae; genus Heritiera; species Heritiera fomes. The sequence goes on along the minus strand of JAPDPM010000001.1, from coordinate 15,181,535 downwards.
AAGGCTCAGGGAAGAGCTCGTAAAGTTGAGTGGAAATAGGCTGATCGAAAATCCCCTGACAGTGATCGAATGCTTGGGTTTTTAGCGGGAGTAAACTTGGCCTAGGGTTTGGCGAAGATGGGATGGACTGGTAGAGTAAGTGGCTAGCGACGAGTATGGATAAGAGAACCTATTAAATGCACTGACAGATAATAATAATAATAATAATAATAATAATAATAATAATAATAATAATAATAATAATAATAATAATAATAATAATAATAATAATAATAATAATAATAATAATAATAATAATTGTAAACACCGAATTTTGTCCGAGCAAAAAAAAAAATATAATAATAATAATAATAATAATAATAATAATAATAACAAATAATAAACAAAATAAAAAAAAACAAAAATACGTCAATGCTTTTTCATGCAAACCCTAAAACCCCATGCAAACCTTTAACCTCTTCCCATCTAAATCCCACACAAGAACAATGGAATCCCAAAATGAAAACCAAAGCCAAATCAATGCACTTGATGCGGGCAATCAACAAAAAAATATTGAGGAGTAAATTGAGAATCAATATTAATGCTATAATGAAGGTCAACCCAAATCAAGATCCCTTAATCAAGGGTGTGCAAATAGACAGAAAGAATCAAGGAAATGATCAAGGAATTACCAAAAATAAAAATAATGAAAAGGAAACAAATAATAAAAGATGGAAAGGTCAAATGGAAATAAACAATAAAATCCCATGATTGTGGGATTGATAAAGGGATTTTTTTTCTTTTCTTTCTTTTTCCTCATTTAAAAAGGATGGGTCTGCTAGGGTTGAAAGGGGGATTTTTTACACAGAAAAAAAAAAAGGAGGACTGAGAAAGAAAAGAACAGGTTTTTTTTGGGATCCGGCAGCCTCTTTCAGTATTCATCATCAAACCTCCCCCACCTTGCTTCCACCCTTCATTGCTGTTCCCTCTTCATCCGTCGTACCCTGCCATTCATCGCCGGCCTGTACATCGTACGCCACCCTGCTGCTCCGCTGTGAAGACTTTGGCCAGGTGTTGCGTGGAGTGTCCCCTGCTCACTGCTCCAAGACTTTCATCGTCACCAGCGTTGCTACTGCCCCTTGCCACTCCCTTCTACCATTGCTCCTCCCCGATCTGCTGCGTCTTTTGCTATTACAAGAGCTTGTTGCATCGTTGCTGTGGAGATCCTCTAAGCTGCTTCTGCCACCGCCCCCTATTCTGTTGTGTGCACCAGCCCCAGCTAGTCCTGGTCTACTCGCACCCCTCTCCACTGCGCCGCTCCATACTGTGTTGCATCATCTTCATCACTGCACCGTGCATCATCATCTCGCTGCTGGCTTTTGTTTAAGGTGAGCCTGCTATTCCTGGTCTGTTGGCACTCCTCTCCACTGCGCCGCTCCATACCGTGCTGCATCATCTTCATCACTGCACCGTGCATCATCATCTCGCTGTTGGCTTCTGTTTAAGGTAAGCCTGCTATTCCTGGTCTGTTGGCACTCCTCTCCACTGCGCTGCTCCATATCGTGTTGCATCATCTTCATCGTTGCACCGTGCATCATCATCTCGCTGCTGGCTTCTGTTTAAGGTAAACTTGCTTATATTTCCTTTACATAAATTATAGATCATGTTCCTTAAAAGGTTATCTACGTTGAAAGCATGTTGTTTGGTCTTTCTTTACGTGGCTTCTGCATATATATCTTTTACACAAACTATATATCATTTTCTTTAAAAGGTTATTCACGTTATAAATATTGTGTGGATTAAAATAAGAGTTAAGAATATTTCTTTTAAATAAACATCGTGAGTGCTATTCTATGAATTAATTATTATAATTTTTTTTCTGAAGATAAATAAATATTCCAAAGTGATAAAAGGTTATTCAATAAAATAGTAAAAAAAACAATAAGGATAAATAATAAAAAACAAAATATTTATAAGTCTTAAAAGATAATTCCGATGATAAGATTCCGAAGAAATCACAAGTAGTGATTCTCCGATAATCTTTAGGATCGAGGAGAAGTCTTTAGATGTCACCAGCGTATTGGGACACTTAATCGACTTTATCTCGATATCGAAACTTGCCTTATATAAATAAAAAAATAAAATAAAAAAAACAAAAAATGGTAATAAAAATAATAATATAAAGAATAGGTAAATAGGAGAAAATAGTAAGTGAATAGAAATAAAATTTTTAAACAAATAAGAATTTAGGAATAAAAATAAATAAATAAATCTAAATACATTGATAAATGCAAATATAAGTGTTAAAACAAAATATAAGAATATACATCTTAAAGACATAAATAATTTCCGATGATAAGATTTCGAAGAAATCACAAGTAGTGATTCTTCGATAATCTTTAGGATCAAGAAAAACCCTTAGATGTTACCAGCGTATTGGAACATTTAATTGGTTTTATCTCGATTTCAAAATTCTTTAAATAAATTAATATAATAAAAATAAAAATAAAAATAAATTAATCAAATATAAAATTTAAAATGAACAAATAAATAAATATAAATATGAATTATAAATGAATAAATAAAATATAAATTTAAAAGAATATCCTATTATAGGATTTCTTAGAAATCACAAGTAGTGATCCTTTGATAATCCTTAGGGTCGAAATGAAATATTTGAATATTACCAGCGTATTGGGGTATTCAAGTAATTTTAGTTCGATGAAATAAATTAATATTAATAAAAAAATAATAAATAAAATTTTTAAACAAATGAATAAGAGTACAAAATGGTTACAATTAAAAATAAATATAAAACAATTAAAAATTAAATAAAAAGTATAAGTTTTGAAGATTGTCCGATGATGAGATGTTACAGAATTCACAAGTAGTGATTCCTAACTGATCTTTAGGTGAGAGAAATATGCTAAATGTTACCAGCGTATTGGAATATTTAGTATGACTTTTCAATAAAAGTAAGATTTTATAAATATAAATAAATTACAAAATAATATTATAAGTATAAATGAATTAAAAGATAATAAAAATAAAATAAAATTTCTTACGTGCATCACATCTATTTTGTTTGCATCATTTGCATTCATTGTAATTCTAAACTAAATGCGAATCTCCCGAGGATGGGATTCTATAGAAATCGCAAGTAGCAATTCTTAAGAAATCCCTAGGTGAGGAAATTATCCGAAATACTACCAAAAGTATTGGGGTACTTCGGAATAATTTTCAATATAAGGGATTTTCATTTATAAAAACTAAAATTTATGAATTAAAAAATAATAAAATGAAATAATGGATTTCTCATGTACATCATCCATATTTTGATTGCATCATTTGCATTCATGAAATTTCAAAAAAAATAAGTGCGAATCTCCCGAGGATGGGATTCTATAGAAATCGCAAGTAGCGATTCTTAAGAAATCTCTAGGTGAGGGAATTATCCGAAATGCTATCAAAAGTATTGGGGTACTTCGGAATAATTTTCAATACAAAAGATTTTCACTTATTGCAAATAAAAAATAAAATTTAAATATTTCAAAATAGAATAAATAACAAAATGATTTCGAAATAAATAAAGTTCTTTTAAATATTTAATTAAGACAATTTTATTAAGATCAAAAGATAAGACATGATTAAGTGGTACCGTTTTTTTAACGGGCGTTGTGGGGGTGCTAATCTTTCCCCACGCGTAACCGAACTCCCGAACCCAAACTTTGTTTTCGCAGACCAAAAATTATTTTTTGATAAAACTTAATTAATTTTAAGATTTTATTAAAAAGACAAATAATTTTAGGTGACCAATCACACCTAGTAAAAAAGATTGGTGGCTACTCCTTTTCTTGTGTTTTTCCAAAATCGTCTAGCGATCGAGTCCCCGGACGAAAATCGTTACGACAATAATAATAATAATAATAATAATAATAATAATAATAATAATAATAATAATAATAATAATAAAAATAAAAATAATAATAATAAAAATAAAAATAAAAATAATAATAAAAATAATAATAATAATAATAATAAAAATAAAAATAATAATAAAAATAAAAATAATAATAATAATAATAATAATAATAATAATAATAAAAATAATAATAATAATAATAATAATAATAATAATAATAATAATAATAGTAATAATAATAATAATAATAATAATAATAATAATAATAATAATAATAATAATAATAGTAATAATAGTAATAATAGTAATAATAGTAATAATAGTAATAGTAATAGTAATAGTAATAGTAATAGTAATACTAATAGTAATAGTAATAGTAATAATAATAGTAATAATAATACTAATACTAATACTAATAGTAATAGTAATAGTAATAATAATAGTAATAATAATAGTAATAATAATAGTAATAGTAATAGTAATAATAATAGTAATAATAATAATAGTAATAATAATAGTAATAATAATAATAGTAATAATAATAGTAATAATAGTAATAGTAATAGTAATAGTAATAATAATAATAATAATAATAATAATAATAATAATAATAATAATAAAAATAATAATAAAAATAAAAATAAAAATAAAAATAAAAATAAAAATAAAAATAAAAATAAAAATAATAATAATAATAAAAATAATAATAATAATAAAAATAAAAATAGTAATAATAATAATAATAATAGTAATAAAAATAATAATAATAATAATAATAAAAATAATAATAATAATAATAATAATAATAATAATAATAGTAATAATAGTAATAATAGTAATAGTAATAGTAATAGTAATAGTATAGTAATAGTAATAGTAATACTAATAGTAATAGTAATAGTAATAATAATAGTAATAATAATAGTAATAGTAATAATAATAGTAATAATAGTACTAGTAATAGTACTAGTAATAGTAATAGTACTAGTAATAATAATAGTAATAATAGTAATAATAATAATAATAATAATAATAATAATAATAATAATAATTGTTAGTTTTAAATTGACATATGTATTTTGAAATGACAAAAACTTAAGTAAGCTTTAATGCTTTAATTCATATTGTAAATTTGCCTTATCACACATGATTTTCTCAATACATTTCAAGTGATCATATCAAACATTAAGACCATGATTTAATGATGCATACTCTTATTGGTCTTAATACTTTGTAAATGTTTTGAATATTTTAGAAAATCACTTGATGAATCTTTAGACCATGTTTCCATTTGAGAAAGTCAAGAAAAACTCCCACAAAAATGCCAAAATATTTTGGGTTGGATTAGGATCAAAGACCACATCATTTGTAACTCAAAAAGTGCAAGAAATCACCTTCTGGAGAGAAGGGATCGATCCCCTTTTGGCAGTAAGCTCCCAACAGCTAGAAAAGGTCCCTAAAGCCCAGAATCAAGATTCTGGAAAAAAGGGATCGATCCCCTATGGAAAGGGATCGATCCCTTTGCTCGAAAATAGCCTATAACGGCTAGTTTTTGTGAGACAACGGTAATATTCGAGATTTGGCTCCACCCAACGGCTAGAATACATCCAAGGGACTATAAATAGAGGCCTAGAAGCTAAAGGAAGTAAGAGGAACCACTCAGCAACTTCAAATCTCATATTCCTCAAATCTACAAGCCTAAAACAACAAATCAAGAGCTACAAAGTTTCATTTTCCATCATTTTCATATTCTTTGTATAGAATAGCACAAATCTTGTATAGGTTTTTCCTTGTGCTTAATTTCTGTAATCACTTGCCTATCTAGAGGCTCTCTTTGATTACTCATTTGTAAACTCACTTCATTCCTTGTAAAGGGGAGGTTTCTCTTAAGCCTTGAAAAAGAGGGAGGTTACTCTTTAGCCTAAGAAAAAGAGGGAGGTTTCTCTTGAGCCTAGAAAAAGAGAGAGGTTTCTCTTGAGCCTTGAAAAGAGGGAGTGTAATCACAAATTCAAGATAGTGGATTTGGAGAAAATCCTTGGGAGCATCTCAAGGTAGAGGACGTAGGCAAGGTAGCCGAACCTCTATAAATCGATTGTGTAAATCTCTCTCTCCTTACTTTTTATTTGCTTGCACTTATATTGTGTTTATTTAATTGAACTTGAATTGCATGCTTGTCTAGCCTAGAGAACTTAGAAAATATCAATATAGGCTAGAGAATTTAGAGAAACCGAAAAACGAGCTTAAGATTAGTTAAAAACCGATTCACCCCTCCTCTCGGTGTAGCCTATAAGAGCCAACAATTGGTATCAGAGCTTGGGCTCGAGATTGATTTAGACTAACCTCTATCGAGCAAAACGATCATAAATGGCTCACTTGAATGTAGGCGCACCCTTAGGAGAAGAGGGACAATCATTAGTTAGACCTCCACTCTTCATTGGAGAGAATTACTCTTATTGGAAAACAAGAATGATGTTGTTTGTCCAATCAAATGATTATGAAGTATGGAGAGTGATAGTTAATGGTCCCAAAGTCCCAATGAAGAAAGTAGATGGAAAAGATGTCCCTAAGAATGAGGATGAGTGGGACACAAATGACATGAGAATGGCACAATTAAATGCCAAGGCTATGCACACTCTCTTTTGTGCATTAGGTCCCAATGAATATAATAGAGTCTCCCTATGTGAGGATGCCAAGCAAATATGGGACAAACTAGCCATCACACATGAAGGGACCAATCAAGTTAGGGAAACCAAAGTAGGAATGCTCACACATGATTATGAGCTTTTTAGAATTAAAGAAAATGAGTCCATGAGTGATATGTACACTAGATTTAATGACATAATCAATGGACTTAAGGCATTGGGCAAGACCTATTCCAATGTAGAAATGGTGAAGAAAATCTTGAATAGCTTGCCATAATCATGGGAGGCAAAGGTAACCGCAATAGAAGAGTCTAAAGATCCAAATACCTTGTCTCTAGATGAACTTATGGGCTCCCTACTTACATATGAGATGAAATTGAAAAGAAATGAAGAGCCTTCAAAGAAAGTAGGGGTAGCACTTAAGTCTTCCATTCATGAGGATGATAGTGATGAGAGTGGAAATGAGGAAGAAAAGGAAATGGAAATGTTTACCAAAAGATTCAATAGATTTATGAGAATGAAAGAGAGAGAGAGTAATAGGAGACATCATAAGGGAGAGTTAAGTAGAAGAGAAAAAGACCCCTTAGTGTGCTATGAATGTAATGAACCGGGTCACACTAAGTTAGATTGCCCCTTACTTAGAAGAGAAAAGGATAGGAAACCTAGGAAGAAAGCATTTGTGGCTGCATGGAGCGATAGTGATAGCTCCGATGAGGAAAATGTAGATAATGAGGTAGCCTACTCATGCTTTATGGCCATTAGTGATGATGAGGCTAGTAGTAGTTCTAGTGAAGATAACGATTATACCTTTAGTGAACTACAAAATGCCTTTGATGATTTAGCAAATGAATTTCAATGCATGAATTCTAAATATAAGAAAATCATTGCTAAATTAAAAATAGAAAATGAAGCCTTGACAAGTGCTAAAATAGAACTTGAAAAGAAACTAGAAGAGGCCAACTTAGAAATAAATGAGTTAAATAAAAAGAACACAAATTTGCATAACTCATTTTCTAGGTTTTATATGGGTCAACAAAAGCTAGATCACATGTTAGAGACCCAAAGAGCTTTCTTTGACAAAGATGGATTAGGCTATAATGAAAAACAAAAAGAAACTCATCTTAGGAATTTCTTAGTGAGCAAAAATACTATGCATGATACATCTCTCACATGCTCACTTTGCAATAGAATAGGACACTCTTCACAAGCATGCACTTATAGAAAAACCACATTTAGAGGAAGAGTAGTTAAGAAAATATGGGTGCCTAAGCATGTTGTAAATAATGATGAATTGTGCTTGAAATGGATCCCAAAAGAATCAAAAATTATTTGTACTAACTCTCATGGACCCAAGAAAATTTGGGTACCAAAGCATGCTTGAATTTGTTTGTTGTAGGAGTGTTAGAGCATGAGAATACAATAGAACAATGAAGTTTATATGCTCAACACATCCTCATGGAGTTTGCTTGTGCCAATGAGAGAGAGAAAGAGCTTGAGGATCCACCCTTAGCAAGGTGACAACAATTTCTCAAAGAATGGCTAATAGTGGATCCCAACACAACAAGGCAAAGCATTCTCAAGCAAAGGAGTTTTGTAAGCTTAAATCCTATCTCTTCAAAACTCATATGTATTAAAAATTATTTGTTTGATTTAATAAGGCACTTGGTTGATGACTCTTGATACTTTGTGAGTTGAATGATTGATCAAAAAGGCATGATAAATGATTTTTGAATGTTGGATGAACAAATATTGATGATTGAATGAAAGGCATGTTTTGTGATTTTGAAATGATTATTTAATTTCTGTAGTTTGAGCAAGTTTTCTATGTGTTGATAATATATTTACTTGCCTCAAATTGCCAAATATGTCATATATGCAAAATTCCATGTCATGAGCCTTAATGAAGAACATGCATATTAGAAATCATGGCATAATGTTCACAAGTATGATGATTTGATGTTATATGTGCTTAAAATCTATGTGAACAAGTTTGTCTTGACATATTTATGTAATTCAATGCATTGGTTTTGCCAAAACAAGCATAACTCTTAAAATGACCTCCTTTGAGGCCAAAAATGCATTTATTGGTGAAAATCCTTCCAAAATTGCAAAATCTTTTGTAAAATGGTTCTTGATTCATGTTTTTCATTCATACAAGTCCAAAATCATGTTTTACAAATGTTTAAACCATTACTTGGACTTAAAATACTCAAAAACGAAGTTTTGGCACCTCACAAGTTGGATTTTCTGTCAAAATCTGCAGAACCAGGATGAGGGATCGATCCCTCTACATACAGGATCGATCCCTTTGGAAAAACATGCAGGAAATTGAATTCTGGAGTTTGGGGATTGATCCCTTTGCTCATAGGATCGATCCCTTTAGGCAATTTATGCCTTTTCTGCACTTTTCATCCGAAATTGAGAAGAACTTTTCATTGTTTTGATATTTTCTCTCCTCTCAACTTAAAATTCATTGTTTTAACTTCTTTTTAATGATCTTTAATGTATGAAAAATCATTTTTCATTGATATCATGGCTTAACTCCAACAATTTGAATCATTTCAACAAAGGGTATCACTTCCAACAATCAACTCACAAGTGCAAAATCATTTTTCTTGAAAACATACTTGAATTGAAATAATCTTGAAATATATTTTAAATGAATGCTCAAACATAATTTTGAGATTTATTTCAATGATTTATGGATATATTTGAGAATTTGATGAACTTGTGCATAATGAATATTCTTCATTCCTTTTTGTTCATCTTAGTCAAGCATGCTTATAGGATTATGTCTCTTGGCTTGACTTATCAATTCCACACTAGGTTTCATGATAATTTTACATCTAGTGGATTGATTTCAAATGTAAATTCAAAAATTGGTAATAGTGGCCAAATTTTTAAAGAACTTGAGCATTAATGACAACACATACAATTGATACACATGCATAGACTCTTGATTGTTTTGATGATGAACATGCATGTTTACTTAAGTTGAATCAATAATCATGCCTATGAGATGAGAATAGTTGTTTTCATGATATTATGTGCTTAACCTCACTCATAGTTTATGGATTTTAATGATAAAATATACTTTAGCTTGATAATATTGATTCACTTAGGTGAAGCCATTTTAGTTAAAATAGCATATACCCTCTAGAACGTTAAATGATAATAACAACTAGGGATATGGCTCTTAATTGATTAAAATGGTAATTTTGAATCTTTCCTTCCTCATAATTGGTTAAGAACTTGAATTAGAAAATGAGCATAGGATTTGTGTGCTTGAAACCATGGAAGAAAATGTGTTTGCTTTCCTTGATGTTTTTGAATCTTTCATATGGTATCAATTTGTGAATATGAATATGGATTAATATTTTATGATAATGTGCTAATGATTAATTGATCCATATGCATATTTGATGATGTGTGATTGTGTTCTTGCATATTTAGAATGATTATTTTCTTGACATGAACACTCTACACATATATATTAGATTCATGCAAAATGACTAAGTCAACCATTAGTAACAATTGGTGTTTAGATTGAAATAACAATTAGTATCATTGGCAACCATATTTTCCACAATTGGTAAGCCAAATCTAAATTGCCAATTGGTATGAGCTTTAAATTGATAACTCTTCTCATGCTCCTTAGATTGAAATGACAAATAGAGAAGAATTCTCTTAGGTTATTTTTACATGACACTCTTGTGTGCTAGAATTTGTAGTTAATTGCTATATATCTTGATTCTATGCACATTCTTGCTTGAACATGATTTATGAACTCATGCATATGATATGTCATCTAATTTTAGCTCATAATCATGATGTATTACCATGCACCTTAGTTGGACCTTAGAGAACAATTGATATACTTAGGTGCGTGCTTAACTTCTTACCAATTGGAATCTTCTTGCAAAATTACTTATCAACAATTGGTATCAAAATTATTTATAAACAATTGGTATAGGATCATAAGTCATATTCATTGCATGAATATTTCATACTCTTTGTGAATATTGACTTATTTATTTGTGCTATAAGTCCCATGTACTAACATGTTTCTTATTGGATGGAGCATTTTTATTTGTTCTCACATAGCCATGATTTTAGGGGGAGCATATTTTTTTATTTTTCCTTCTTTTTGCTATGACAAAAAGGGGGAGAGATAGATAAAAGGAGAGATAGATATAAGGAGAGATAGATAAAGGGGAGAGATAATGGGGAAAATAGTTTGAAAATTCTTTTTCAAAACCCATGCATATATTAAGGGGGAGCTTTATAAAATCCTGCTTTATTTGAGGGGGAGTATTTTATCAAAGAATTTTCAAAGCAAATTTACATTAAGTTTTGTCATATCAAAAGGGGGGAGATTGTTAGCTTTAAATTGACATATGTATTTTGAAATGACAAAAACTTAAGTAAGCTTTAATGCTTTAATTCATATTGTAAATTTGCCTTATCACACATGATTTTCTCAATACATTTCAAGTGATCATATCAAACATTAAGACCATGATTTAATGATGCATACTCTTATTGGTTTTAATACTTTGTAAATGTTTTGAATATTTTAGAAAATCACTTGATGAATCTTTAGACCATGTTTCCATTTGAGAAAGTCAAGAAAAACTCCCACAAAAATGCCAAAATGTTTTGGGTTGGATTAGGATCAAAGACCACATCATTTCTAACTCAAAAAGTGCAGGAAATCACCTTCTGGAGAGAAGGGATCGATCCCCTAAGGGAAGGGATCGATCCCCTTTTGGCAGTAAGCTCCCAACAGCTAGAAAAGGTCCCTGAAGCCCAGAATCAAGATTCTGGACAAAAGGGATCGATCCCCTATGGAAAGGGATCGATCCCTTTGCTCGAAAATAGCCTATAACGGCTAGTTTTTGTGAGACAACGGTAATATCCGAGATTTGGCTCCACCCAACGGCTAGAATACATCCAAGGGACTATAAATAGAGGCCTAGAAGCTAAAGGAAGTAAGAGGAACCACTCAGCAACTTCAAATCTCATATTCCTCAAATCTACAAGCCTAAAACAACAAATCAAGAGCTACAAAGTTTCATTTTCCATCATTTTCATATTCTTTGTATAGAATAGCACAAATCTTGTATAGGTTTTTCCTTGTGCTTAATTTCTGTAATCACTTGCCTATCTAGAGGCTCTCTTTGATTACTCATTTGTAAACTCACTTCATTCCTTGTAAAGGGGAGGTTTCTCTTAAGCCTTGAAAAAGAGGGAGGTTACTCTTTAGCCTAAGAAAAAGAGGGAGGTTTCTCTTGAGCCTAGAAAAAGAGAGAGGTTTCTCTTGAGCCTTGAAAAGAGGGAGTGTAATCACAAATTCAAGATAGTGGATTTGGAGAAAATCCTTGGGAGCATCTCAAGGTAGAGGACGTAGGCAAGGTAGCCGAACCTCTATAAATCGATTGTGTAAATCTCTCTCTCCTTACTCTTTATTTGCTTGCACTTATATTGTGTTTATTTAATTGAACTTGAATTGCATGCTTGTCTAGCCTAGAGAACTTAGAAAATATCAATATAGGCTAGAGAATTTAGAGAAACCGAAAAACGAGCTTAAGGTTAGTTAAAAATCGATTCACCCCCCCTCTCGGTGTAGCCTATAAGAGCCAACAACAACAACAACAACAATAATAATAATAATAATAATAATAATAATAATAATAATAATAATAATAATAAAATAAATATAATAAAACAGATAATATAATAATAATAATAAATAAAATAAAATAAAAATAAAATCAAATTCAGCCCATTTTAATGGGCCTTGAAGCTCAATACTTTGAATTGGACTTTGAAAACCCAATTAAATTTTATTACAATGCTTGTGGTCTAATATATTAGGTTTGGACCCATTTTTAACAAAAATAATCTTATCTAAATATAATATTACCGATTTGGACAAACTTGGTTATCTATAGCTGCCCCTCTTTGCTCATTGCTGAGAATCAAGAATAGAGCAAAGACAATAGACAACAATTTTGTTCGACTCAAGACCCATTCTCTTCTTCTTCTTCTTCCTTTTTAAATGCTCCTCCTACAATAGAGGCCTTGGAACTTTAAATTCCTTCTTGGAATGTGCTCCCCTTGCAACAGAGGCAATGAAACTTTAATTTTTTTCCTGGAATGTGCTCCTCTTGCAGCAGAGGCAATGAAATTTTAAATTTTTTTTTCTAAAATGTACTCCTCTTGCAGCAGAGGCAATGAAACTTTAAAAATTCTTCCTTGAAAAGTGCTTCTCTTGCAGTAGATACAATGAAACTTTAATTTTTTTCCTGGAATGTGCTCCTCTTGCAACAGAGGCAATGAAACTTAAATTTTTTTCCTGAAATGTGCTCCTCTTGTAACAGAGGCAATGAAACTTTAAATTTTTTTCTTGAAATGTGCTTCTCTTACACCAGAGGTAATGAAACTTTAAATTTTTTCCTAAAATGTGCTTCTCTTGCAACAGAGGCAATGAAACTTTAAATTTTTTTTCCTGAAATGTGCTCCACTTGCAGCAAAGGCAATGAAACTTTAAATTTTTCCCGAAATGTGCTCCTTTTGCAACAAAGGCAATGAAACTTTAAATTTTTTTCCCGAAATGTGCTCCACTTGCACCAAAGGCAATGAAACTTTAAATTTTTTTCCTGAAATGTGCTCTTCTTCCACCAAAGGCAATGAAGCTTTAAATTTTTTCCTGAAATGTCTCCTCTTGCAGTAGAGGTAATGAAACTTTAAATTTTTTTCCTGAAATGTGCTCCTCTTGCAACAGAGGCAATGAAACTTTAAATTTTTTTCCTGAAATGTGCTCCTCTTGCAGCAGAGGCAATGAAACTTTAAAATTTTCCCGAAATGTGCTCCTCTTGCAGAAGAGGCAGCAGAGGTAATGAAACTTTAAAATTTTTCCCGAAATGTGCTCCTCTTGCAGCAGAGGCAATGAAACTCTAAATTTTTCCTGAAATGTGCTCCTCTTGCAGCAGAGGCAATGAAACTTTAAATTTCTTTCCTGATATGTGCTCCTCTTGTAGCAGAAGCAATGAAACTTAAAATTTTTCCCGAAATGTGCTCTTCTTGCAGCAGAGGCAATGAAACTTTAAATTTTTCCCGAAATGTGCTCCTCTTGCAGCAGAGGCAATGAAACTTTAAATTTTTCCCGAAATGTGCTCCTATTGCAGCAGAGGCAATGAAACTTTAAATTTCTTTAAATTTTGCTCGGAGGACTTATCATTTATTCAAAGGACTTGAAATTGTGCTCGGAAGACTTGAAAATTTTGCCTGGAGGACTTGGAAATTATGCCCGGAGGACTTGGAAATTTTGCCCAAAGGTCTTAAATTTGTGCTCGGAGGTCTTAGAATTATGCTCGGAGGACTTGAGATTTGTGCTCGGAGGACTTATCATTTATGCCCGGAGGTCTTAGAATTATGCCCAAAGGACTTGAGATTTGCTCAAAGGACTTGAAAATGTGCCTAGAGGACTTGGAAATTTTGCCTGGAGGACTTAGAATTTATGCCCGGAGGTCTTAAATTTGTGCCCGGAGGACTTAGAAATTTTTCTCGGAGGACTTAGAATTTATGCTCAGATGACTTATCATTTATGCCTGAAGGTCTTGAAATTTGTGCCCAGAGGACTTAGCATTTTACTTGAAAAGTTTGAAATTCGTGCTTAGAGGACTTAGGATTTTACTCAGAGAAATTGAAATTTGTGCCGGGAGGACTTAGGAATTTTGCCCGGAGGGCTTGGAATTGGTGCCCAGAGGACTTAGAATTTTGTGCCTGGAGGACTTAGAATTTTGTGCCTGGAGGACTTAGAATTTGTGCTTGAAATGTTTGAAATCTGTGCTCGGAGTACTTGGAATTTTGTTTGAAAGACTTGAAATTTATGCCTAGAGGACTTGAATTTGCTTATCTTTGAAAATCATTCTTAAATCTTAATCAAACATAGCACTAATCAAACTGGATTTGAAAATTTCTTTATTATGAATAAACTTGACTTTCTTGTTTTGAAAAAGGTTGCATAACCTTCAAAATCTTGATTGGATGTTGTCAAGTCTTTTGCCTGAGAAACATGTCTTAATCTCAAAATTTGCTTCAAAATTTTCAATGCTGATGCTTCCTGATAGTGTGTTTGTGCACATGTATGCATGACACTTAATCCTGTAGATTTCTCTAACTTTGGAACTTTTTTCTTTATTTTAGAAATTATGCATCTACTCAATTAGGTTCAATAAATTAGGTGCCAGTTCAACTGAGCTTGAAAAATCTAATCCCTCAAAGTGCCAACTTCGCTGGGCTTAAGACCACAAAACGGTGCCAGCTTTGTTAGGCTTAAAAATCTCATTTTCTAGGGTGCCAATTATGTTGGGCTTAAATTCTCATCTTGGATGCCAACTTTACTGGGCTTAAACTTTCAATGGTGCCAACTATGTTGGGATTAAAAATCTCATCTAGGTGTTAGCTACGTTGGGCTTAAATTCTCTTCTTGAGTGCCAACTTTACTGGGCTTAAAAATCTTATCTAATTATGTGCCGATTTCGCTGGGCTTAATATCACACAACGGTGCCAACTACCGAGCTTAAACACCATCTTAGTGCCAATTTTACTGGGCTTAAAATTTTATCTAATATCAAGATTACAATTATTTTTCGAAGATTCTTGATTCTGAAATTTCCTTTAACAATTCTTTACAATCTCATCTCAAGTTTTTTTTTTCTTTTTTCAAATTCTCAAAATTTTTAAAACTTTCCATTTTATCCCATATATTCTCAAAGTTCCATTAAACTTATCTCATTTTCTCTTTTTTGTTTGACTTTTGTTCCTCTTGCTTTTTCTTTCCTTTGTTCTCTAAAAAAGAAGTATCTCTTTTTTTTTTTTGCTTTTCAAGCTACATTTTGATATTCTTGTCATTTTCAAAAAGAAACTTGTTTATTATTTTCTTTCCTCCTCTCTTTCACACAAACTTTTCTTTTCCTTTTTTAATTTTATTTTCTCATTCACAAAACTCCTATCTTCCATTTCTCTTCTTTGTTTTTTAATCAACATTGGCAAATGCAATGATTGATGATGCAAATGCAATTTTATTTCAGTGAATAATTAGCTATTGTGATGCCAATGCAAACAACTTTTGTCCAAATGCAAATTCAAATGTCTCATGAAAATGCCAATTTGCACTATAAAAATATTTTCTATTTGATCCCTTTGTCAGCAAAATTCTTTGTTCCATGAAGTCCTATTCTTCTTCAGGAGTTGCCTTAATCATCACATTCCTTTATACTATTATTTTGAAACGCCATCAAAATTTTCATTAATAAGAATTGCCCCAAGAATGGCACAAGATATTCTTTGCCCCACAATAACTATCAAATCCTTTTTGTTTTCTTTTTTAAACACTATCAAAACTTTCTCAATCACAGTTGCCCCAAAATGGCATAAAAAAATATCCTTGTCCTACAATAATTGTTGAATTCTCTCTGATTTTTGCTTGAAGCACTATCAAAATTTGATTAGCAATAAAAAAAATTTTCAAACAAAATTCCCTCAAGCATCCTTCCCATTTTTATATTCAAAAGATAAATGGTTTTCATTTTTGAAAATGTTTATCTAGCCAAAACTTTTAATTTTACCAGGTTGCCCCACACAACAGTGATCAAATAAAGTTAAACACAAATACAACAAAGAATTATAACATTTGAGTCTCTTAAAAATTGATGATCACTATTTAGGTGGATGTGGAGGGAATAGTAATTTATCCTCATCAAATGGATCAGGTGGTTTCATATATTAATGTTTTGGTTTAGCAAGAAAGGCTTACAACTTGGTAGAAAAGGAGATGAATGTTCCTTCATCTAGGCTCACAAATAAAACACAAGTTTTTCAAAAAAATGGATTCCTTGCAAATCATGGTTTTGCAAAGTGGTTTATCTTGAAATGCAGACAAAATTTGACACCCTTTTAACTTTTGAATTATGTATTTTGATAGTTGTCAAGACTAGCCATAATGGGCTTAGGCTTTTGCTGAATTATTTGGGAATGGAGAGAAGGTTCAAAGTTCTATATCAATCCCTTCAATGGATCATCAAAGTGGATATTCTTGATTCTCTTAAGAGTCTTGGATGCTTATGGGTTGCTTCGAAATGATTTCCTTAATTCTACTTCTTGTGTAACCTTGCTAACACCATGAATGACCTCACAAATATTTTTGTTTTGATTCTAGACTGCCCATTTTTGGGGTTTTCACCCTAAAGCCTCATTCTCTTCTTTTTTTTATGTAATTGTTCCATCATGCACTTAAGAATTCAAAATTCATCCAAAATGAGTATGTGGGTTTCCAAAAGGCAATATTGGCGAAGGAAAAAGGTAAATGTGTCATTGGTTATAATGGTTCTTCAAGTAATAATTTCCTCAATTTAAAGTTTCCATGTTTAATCAAAATGGACTTTTCATGGTATGTAATGCAAGCCGGGTTTTAGGGTTCTAGAAGAATGGATAATAAGGCCCAAAAATGTGTTTAAGGGTGATCAACCAAGGATCATTTAATATGATGTGAAGATTTATTCAATTCATTTGTCCATTTATTTCTTATTTTACCACTCCATTTCATTTTGTCTCTTTTTTTTCTTTTTCTTTGATGCAATTTCTTTTTTCTTTCATTTTTGTTTTGCATTTTTTCAATTTATGGAGTGAAATCAAAATTTTGTAAAGCTAATTCATCTCATATTTGCCACTCAACATAATAAAACTTTTCGACCTAAAATTGGGGCTGTTCATTCAAACTCTTGGAAAAGGTCCTTTTCTATATGTGCCCCCTAATGTGGAGGGTGATCCTTGGTTAAGGTTTATCTAAAAAGAATTTATAAGGCTCAAAGAGGGTAACAAATGGGTAAATTTCATATTTGTGAAGGATGATGAAAGATGACCATTTGTCATTTCAAACACAGTCACTTAAATTGACGAAAATTTCCTTGAGTCAAAAGGGTCAAACATTTTGTCTTTCTGGTTTTTTGTTTTTCTGGATTGAATGTCTTGGATATTTTCATATTTTGGTATCTTTTTCTTCTCTTCTTTTTTTGTCGTTTGGAATCATTCGAATATCTTGAGTGCATGATGTCACAATCAATTTTTCTTTTTTTTTCTTTTTTTGTTTCATTTTTTTCTCTTTTTTTTCTTTACAACTCATGTGGTAACAAAACATTGCTACATGACGCTCCATTTGACTTCTCTAATCTAATAAATGCCCACAAGCCAGTGAAAACTATTGGAATTGGCTTATTTAACTTTAGGTTGCTCATGGTCTTTCTACCAAGAGAGTAAAAAAGGTATTGCATTATTTGGGCAATTTAAGGGTGTGGTACTTTGTCCACCTCAATTTTGGTTTGCGTCACAGGAATGAATCAAAGATTAAGAAACGGCCCAAGGAATTTCATGGTTTGTGGTTTTTCAAACAGATTCGGATAATTCTAACAAGATGAATTTCTAGCATAGTTTTGACACATATCAAATTACCAAAATTCAAATTTAGAAAAAGTGTCATGCTTGATTATTCAAGGAATCCAAAAATAAATTTTATCAAATTGATCGTTTCATTGTTCATTGCCTAGGTAAAGGTCATTATCCTTTAATGACATATTGTGATCAAGTGAAAATGGATCATGAAGTTTGAACTTACCCCCTCAATTGCATGAAGGCCTTTTAGGAGGTTTGGGGCATGGAAATAATTGGAGAAGATAGTTGATGGGATAAATTTTTCTGATAATGATCACCAATTTTTCAAAACTCTCCTCAAAGTTTCTTTATTTTGTCATTGTATTCAACTTCTTTAATCATTTAGTTTAGTCATGTGAGGCTTTATCTGAAGCATTAATTTTTTTTTAAAATGCGATTTCTTTATAAAAAGAATCAATCAATGCCATTTATATATATCAAATACAATTTTTCCCATAATAAAAATGTACATGACAAATCAAAACCAAAAAATGTACATGAAAAATCAATCATCCTATTCACATTGTATAAAAAGAAAAGAATGTATATGTGTTCCTTATAGAGTTCTACTATATTTTCAAAAAAATCTATTCACAACAATTAATGGCATAACGAAGTAAAAATATACAAAAAATTCTTGTTGAAAATTCCCTCATATTTGACAACTTCACATATCAACTTGGAAAATTAAGTCTGAAACATGTAAAAATAACAAGTTAGAAAATCAAAGAATCATTTTACGCCCCACAAAAATTGTCAAATTTTTTATAAAAATCAAAAAGAATTCTTTTTTTCACCTTGAAATGCAATGTAGAATGTATTAGACATGATGCAATGGGATGGATTACAAAACATGCTTGCATGAAATGCAATGTATGCTCAATGTGAATAAAGGGGAAACTCGATTTTTTTTTTAATAACTGCCTACCTTGCTTGATGATGAAATGCATATGCAATGTTTACAAATGCATGGATGAAATGGATGATAAGAAGCAAGAATTATATGAGACATTAAGATGTTTGGAAAAAGAAGTGGGTTTTGTATGTACAATGCTTAGGTAATATTTCTATCATAAATGTACATGCCAAGAGAAAAGAAGAAAATTGAAACTTCTAAAAATATTTTTTTTTCACTAAACAATTTTTTTTCCTAATTTTTCTTTTACCTAACCATTTTCACATTTCCTGTTAAATTTTTATTGTACCAAAAAAAATTATTTCTTTTTATTTTTTCCATATCAAATTATTCTTGAAGACATACACCTAGCAAACTCAGGGAAAACTTTTGTTGTGATAACTGTGATTTTCGATCTTGATTGTAAACAGATATAACATAGACAAGTATAGTTAATAAGAGGTATTCAAGAGTTATAGAAATTACTTTATTAAGTAATGATTTAATTATAAAAATTTAAATTAAAATGAAATTTTAGGATTGAAATTAAGAGAATAAATATATATTTAAATAAATGGATATATATTTATTAAAAAGATAAAATATATATATATAAGAAATAATATACTATATTGTATTATAGAATATATAATATAATTAATTAGATTATATTACTATAGTTATATATGTAATATAAAAAATTAATATTGTACTATATATATTATAATAAAAGATATAATATAACATTTTATATAATATTATATTATATATTATATTATATAAAATATATTAGATATATTATATTAAAAAAATGATGATTGTTGGAAAAAGTGACAAGCTTCTTAAAGAAGCTTGTCAGAGGGTGATGGGTGAAAACCCACTCACCCATTCACGTCTGTTGAGTTTTCAAAAAGAAAATAAATATATTATTAAACTAAGTAATATAATAAGTTGAAAAGAAATAAAAAGAAAGAAGGAAATGAGAGATTGGAAAAAAATAAGTGAGAGAGGCGAGAGAATGGCCGAGAAAAGCTAAAGAGAAAAAAAAAATGGAAGGAGAAGGAGCAGAAGCAACTTTTGAAGCAGGAACGGTGCGGCAAGTCCATTGGACGATAGCTTTGGCTGAGTTTGGGCCACTGTTACAGGGGATTTGAGAAGCTAACATTTTGGTGCCGGTTCAGACAAATAGAAAGGGGTTGAAGGCAGTTAAAAAAGGGCTGTAATGTGAGATTTTGGTGCTAGTTTAGACTGGATTTTGTGGATTTTAAAGGCTGATTTAAAAGCTGAAATGAGGAGTTTTGAGGACTGCTAAAGAAGCTGAAATGGCAGTGTTTAAAGGTTAGTTTTGTGTATTTCTTTTTTTGCAAAAAAATAAAAGAAAAAAAAAAGATATGGGGAAAGGAAATTTGCAAAAGAAAGTTGTATATTTTTTTAGGAAATTTTTATATGATAGTGTTTAATTAAATTTTAAGTGAATGTGTGCGTTTATTTAATTTATAGAATAACATAAGTGTACTTGGTAGAGACTTGGCTAGGCTGGGAATTTTGCCATAGAGCTAGTGTCGAAATTTGGTAAAAGACGTGTAAAGCTATCGATTTTTGTAAAAGAAATAAATCAGAAATTTGTTTGATTGATACTAAGTCGTTTGACAATGTTTGAATGCGCAGCGCGATGTTAAGGCAATAGGTGCGGATTTAGCTAAATTCGACGTGCGCGCTAAGCTCGAAGCAAAGGCAAAAAAAAAAAAAAAAGAAATCGCAATTTGGAATTCGACAAAAGGTTAGAGCCTATCGAAGTGCCAAGCTTTAACGCTAGGTAAGATACTCTTATAAAGCCTTAGTAGCATTATATTGTATGTGGGATTTATAATCTTATATAATGCTCTGATGGAATGATTTTAATGGAATTGTGATTTTTTTTATATAATGCATCGATTTAATTAATGTTAAAAATGCTAAGAGGGCCTACAATTGATGGTGGGGGTCTTAGTAAGAGGTAAAAATTGGTGAGAATCAACGGCTGTCAGTATAAATTGTGTTTCCTTGCAGGAGGTTTAGAGGAAATTAAGCCGTTATGCTGTCAAAATTTCCACAAAAATGTTTAAGGAAAAAATATTAAGTTCTCATCTAGATGGAATCCTGAAAGAATTATCGAAGATAAGCTTGAAAGGATCTTATTGTGTCATAGGAAAAATTGATTTTTTAAATGGTTGAAAAGGTTAATGGATGAGCACGATAATGTGAGGAATTTGGTTGTGAATCTTATAGAGTCGATAATTCGAGTTATTTAATATTGCAAGTTGACTATCGAGCAGAAATTGAGGTGGAATCTCGATAGTTGGAGTATTGATGGATGTAACGATGATTATATGATATTGCTTTGAAGAGAAGATCATAGTTGAAAAGCGATGATTATAGAATTGATAGATTAAAACAAATGGACCGTCTTTGTGGTATGATTGAGATAATGATCATAAGAAAGTAGATCGTGAAATCTTATGGACATTTTGATGTGTTATGACCTCGAAGCTAGAGGATTGTAAGTGTGGATAATGACCTATCTGGCAATATGACAATATAATCTTAATATACCATAAGGCTGAAATTGAGAAAAAAAAAATATAGCAATAAAATGAGATTTAGAGAATTTGGTACTTGATATATACTACATTATGAAATATCTTTGTCAATAGAATGGATTCGAATCAATGTTTGATTGTGGCATGTTAACTTTGTATGTGTAAAGCTAATGTTGGGAATTGATTTAATTAATGTGCAAAATAATGAAAGGGAGAATGAAAGCTTGAGGTAGCTTGTGATCTTTGATGGAAAAATATACTAGAATGATCCTAATAGTCTATGGATGTTATTGAAATGTATTTGAATAAACGTGCAAACATATGTACTGTGAATTTTAATGATGCCATTGGGGACTTGAAAGACGTGTGTAATTGTAGAATGAATGACGGATGACTTTCGTGTCATGATCATGTTTGAATAAGAAATTTAGGCTACTAAAGACACACCTTAGTCTGATGTCATAATATGCACAACAATAGATTGAATGAGTATTGAGATATATTTGGATATATTTAGAAAATCATTCATGCATGACATATGATCTCATGTTGTTTTAAAAGAAAAAGTGATATTTTAAAAAAAGATGCATCGAAATCTTTTAAGTGAAAGTAAATATTTGAAATGATTAGACAGCCACAGACCTAGATGTTTAATATCATTTTGACATTATTCATGACATGTACATATTGAACATGAGATTTAATTATGCATTGATTTGAGAAAAGACTCGGTTTTAAATGTTTTTTTTTGAGGGCTGTCTAAATGAATTCAAAATGATATATCAAAAGATTTCGATTTTTGAGACGACAGGTACCCTATTGAATGCCTGAGTGGCATATGCCTTTGTGGCACAGAGTATGTATTTATTGTGTGGTTCTGCCTGTGTGGCATGGAACCCCATTTATACATATATGATATGTACATGTAAATGTTGCCTGATGAGATCATTCCAGGCTGTCCGACAATAGTCGTGGACACATTCCTCAGTTTCCAGCTGATCAGTGGGACTGGGACGATCTATGATCATAGATAGTGAACCCTTCGAGGGAAACTATCCCATTGATAGCTACAATGGGTTAGAGATGATATGATAATAGAATAGGGATTCATGCCTAGTCTCTTACTAAATGTTAAAGAATGTCTAGAGTACAATTTATTATATATTAAACTCTAGACATGATATGTTTTACAGTATACATGAAATGATTGAAATTGAATGATTGAAACATGGTTTATATTATGCATTATATGATTTGAGACCTTATATGTTTTAAACCATGTTTATTTGACATGACAGATGAAATGATGTACATGTGTTTTATACCACATATGATATGAATAGAGATTTCATATGTTTTAAAATGTGTTTTAAAACATATGTCAAATGATTTTAAATTACATGACTTTCGTACATGATTATGTACTACATGAAACATGATTTGAAATGAATGTTTTATACAGAACACAAATTTTATACGGTACATATTGAATCATGTGATGATAGCACACAGTGGTAACGATATTTCATCTAGACATGATATGATACATGAACATAAGATTGATATGAAGAGAATTGTGAACTTACACTATTGTGATCATGATTTCTCTATATGGAAAATGATATGAGGTGATAGATTACAAGAGTACGATTATGAAACATAAGGTGAATTGATATGATGCTTCAATTGGACAGGATGTACTCCGAGATAGAGGAAAATATAGACTAGTAGTATATGACATTCAATTTGGATACGACAGATGCGATGCACTATAGTGTAAGATCGAGAAGATTGAAAAAGTGATTATGATGATTTATTTAAAAGTATAAGTGATAGACAGATGATAAGAAATGAGATAATGATATGTTATCGATGAGAAAGGATTAACTGTAATTGCATCCTTGCAAGTTTTAAGCATTTGCGGTTAAGACAGTATAATCCTACTCTTGCATTTATATTAGTATCTTACTGAGCCGTGGTTTTGCTCACCCCACTAAATTTCATCTCTTTCAGACTATTGAAGTTGACATCTGCCATGTGAGCTGCTAAGTGGGCATTGGAGACGGTGTATGGACGTGGTACTAGTCTTCTGAGGTATATGTTCCTTATAAAATACTTGTTTACATGTAAGACTTAAATTGATACACAGTACATATTCTATTTAACAAGTCGGGATGTAACTATGACCGTTTCCGTGTTAGTTTAATATTTAAATGAAATGACTATAGGTCACCTAGATAGTATAGTAACTACACTGACACCGAATACAAACTTTAAAATGAAAAAGAAAAATTTAGTCCATAAATTTGTAGACTAAGAAAAGTATAAGAATGAAGTGAAAGTCGCGGTCTTCGGGTCGTGACATTTGTTGACTTTTTTTTGTTTACCTTTATTCAAAAAAATTTCTCGAAATGAGAAGATTAAAAACAATTTTTTTTAATTTTCAAACCATTTTTTAATTATTTTTCACAAGCACTTTTGCATTTTTATTAAACTTCTTGTGCAACCAAAAATATTTTACATGTCAAACTATTCTTTGAAAATTCTATACAAAAAAAATTATTTATCTTTTTTTTCTTCAATATTTATTTTGACTTTAAAAAAGAAAAAAAGAACTATTTTTCATTTATTCTCTCATTTTATTCTAATTCTTTTTTGAAGAAAGATTAATTCATTTCCAACTCAATCCCTTTTACTTTTAATTTCTATGCCTTTATCTTAAGAAGATTTTATAAAAATAATAAAAATAAAGAAATTTTTTTAATTAAAAAACTTAATTGAATTTCTTATTATTTTTAGTGAAAGAGACAAAAATCATATTTTTCTCAACCATTTTTTTTTAAAGAAAAGTTGTGCGTTTTTTATCATTTCATATTTTTCTTTTAAAGAAAAAAAAGTGAAGGAAATTAAAACTTTTTTTTTTTTTTGCTTGTGTAGATATAAAAACATCTTGTAACCAAATATACATAAACTTATTTTTCTTCCTTTTGCTTTGGAGAACATATTTTTATTAGTTCCTATTTCTATGAACCTATATTTTTTTTAAAAAAATTCCCCTTTAAAAAAGAATGAAGAATTATTTACATTTTTAAAAGAAAAGTTACATATTTGTTCTATTATTTTTATCACACATCTTTATTTTTTAAAAAATAAGTGGATTTTTTTTACAAGATCTTTTATAAAGAAAATATATATTTTTTCATTTTTATTTTACAAAATTTTTTTAAAAAATATTAGACTTAAATTATATACAATTCAAACCAAAATCGATGATACCTTTATTATAGATATGAGAAAAGAGGTCAAATATGTTCTTTCATATGTCCTAATTTTGGGATCATCTCTACATAATTTGGGCATGACTCTACCAAAGACTAGCTTCTTAGGTTTTTCTATATGCTGGTTTAGATCTCTAAAAGGTCAAAAAGGTTCCCAAATTATTCCTCACTGGCATCCACACTAGACTAGTAAGGAAATGATTTGAGTGGGAGTATTTCACTTGCCATTGCGGAGGTTATTACCTCACGAGAGCAAAGGTACTCTACTCCCTCCTAAAAATGACGAAACCCGAGTATAGGGCTCATGTTATGAAATGCATGTGCAAGTGTGTGTACAGGGGAACACATTAAACATTCATCACATTATAACCCTTATCCTACATGCCCCAACAATTTATTAAGAATAATATATATAAGATAAATAATGTCGTAAAATAAACATAATAACTAAAACACAAATGCAACAAATTATTTAAAATTAAAGAAATTAAATTTAAATATTAGTTAAGACCAATAATTAAAATTAAGGATAACATGTGATTTGTTAATGGCTTAACTCACAAAATTCCCTAGCAGAGTCGCCAAGCTGTTGTAACGATTTCGTCCGAGGACTCGACCACTCGACGATTTCGAAAACATTTAAAAACAAAGGGAGTCGCCACCAATCTTTTTTGACTAGGTGTGATTGATCACCTAAAAATATTTATTCTTTTAACAAAATCTCAAAATTAATTAAGTTTTATTAAAAAGACAATTTTGGGTCTATGAAAACAAAGTTGAGTCCTGGAGTACGGTTACGCATGAGGAAAGATTAACATCCTCACGATGCCCGTTTAAAAACGATACCATCTTAATCACGTGTTATCCTTTTTGTTTTAATAAAATGGTCTTAATTTAATATTTAAAAATAATTCCTATTTTATTGCAATCAATTTTATTCTTTTTATTCAAAGTCATTTTTTTATTTGTAAAAATCATTTTGTTTTATTTTAAAAAGTTAAATTTTATTTTTTGAAAGTGAATGTGAATCATTTTATATTGAAAAATTAAATCAAATACTCCAATACTTTTGGTAATATTTGAAATAATTTTCCTCACCTAGAAATTTTTTTAGAATCACTACTTGTGACTTCTATAGAATCTCATCCTCGGTGGGACTCATATTATTTTTATATTTGATTATGGATGCATATGATATTAATGAAAGATGTATGATGCACATGAATTTATAAAAGGAAATTTTTATACTTTGATTTTCTTAATGAAACTCTCAATATTGAAGAATTTAGCTAAACATCCCAATACTCTGGTAACGTTTAGTTAATTCTTCTCACCTAGAGATATTCGAAGAATCACTACTTGTGACTTCTACGATATCTCATCATCGGAAGAATTTCATTTATTTTGAAATTAATGCTTATGCATATGATGCAAGCATATAGTATATGATGCACATGGATTTCTATTTCCTTATTTAACATATTTATTATTATTTTTTAAAAATATTATTTGTTTTTATTTTACAGAATAAAATCTCCTCTATCGAAAAATCACACTGAATATCCCAATACTTTTGGTAACATTTAGTAGACTCTTCTCACCTAGAGATCAGCTAGGAATCACTACTTGTGACTTCCGTAACATCCCATCATCGGACATTCATTTAATTAAATTTAAAATTTATCCTTAATTTCTTTTTTTCTATTTTATTTTAAAAACTTATTTATTTTTATTTTTAACAAAAAATTAAATTATTGAAAAATTGCGCTAAATATTCCAATACTTTTGGTAACATTTAGATGGATTTCTCTCACCTAGGGATCAGTTAGGAATCACTAATTGTGACTTCCGTAACATCCCATCATTGGAAGAATTTCATTTAATTAAATTTAAATTTCATTATTTATTTATTTAT
This sequence comes from Heritiera fomes, assembly GCA_032173925.1. Taxonomy (NCBI): domain Eukaryota; kingdom Viridiplantae; phylum Streptophyta; class Magnoliopsida; order Malvales; family Malvaceae; genus Heritiera; species Heritiera fomes. Next base: position 15,154,832 of record JAPDPM010000001.1, on the reverse strand, counting down.
TTATTTTTCGTTTTTAAAAAAAACTTATTCATCTTCATTTTTAACAAAAATTTAAATTATTGAAAAATCGCATTAAGTATTCCAATACGCTGGCAATATTTAATGGACTTCTCTCACCTAGGGATCAGTTAGGAATCACTACTTGTGATTTTCGTAACATCCCATCATCAGACATTCATTTGATTAAATTTAAATTTCATTATTTATTTGTTTATTTATTTATATTTCTTTACTTTAAAAAAAACTTATTCATTTTCATTTTTAACAAAAATTTAAATTATTGAAAAATCACACTAAATACTCAAATACTCTAGGGATCAGTTAGGAATCACTACCATGACTTCCGTAACATCCCATCATCGAAATTTATTATTAATTTTCCTTTTTCTATTTTCTTATAAAAACTTATTTATTTTTATTTTTAACAAAAAATTAAATTATTGAAAAATCACACTAAATATTCCAATACTTTTGGTAACATTTAGATGAATTTTCCTCACCTAGGGATCGGTTAAAAAATCACTACTTGTGAATTTCATAACATCCCTTCATCGGGATTTATTATTTAATTATCATTTTCTAAAATACACTATATAATAATTACTACAAAAAATATTTTTTTCTTATTTATGAAAACTAAATTCATGAAATTACATTAGCTAAACTTAAAATTATTATTATCCTAACAAACATTTCATACGTATTTGTTATAACATGAAAATATACACAACATAAATAATCAAATAAATATACAAATGCATAAAAATAAATTGAAAAGATAATTGTGTACCAAGTGATTTGGGCTTAAAACCCACTGAAACTTTTCAATCCAGCCCAGACAAAATGACCCAAAACCTTTGTTCTATAAGAAATAGGCTTGCAGCAAGTCAGGCCTAATGAGCTTCTAGTAGGCCAAAATGGGTTGACATGGAAGTGGGCCGAATCCAAGGAGCAGCTGTTGGCAAGCTGGATGGTGGATCGGGTTGGCGCGCGGATCGGGTTGGGTCATCTGAGGCACGCGGTTCTTCCTCCCTCTTTGGGTCGGGTGCGCAGATCTTGGACCCGGGTCGAGTCTAGGCACGAGTCAGCCTCTTTTTTTTTTACTGTAAAAAGCTAACTTTTTTTATTGTTTCATTTTCAACATTTTTTACCAAAAAAAATCAGAGCCTTGCAAGGCTCTCTACCGTGCGATTTTCGGCCACCGTCAGACTGTCGTGTGCCACCGCCGGCTGCCATCTTCGGTTGCCAAATAAAGAAAAGCTTTCGACTTTCCGAAAGCTCTTCACCTCCTCTACTCGATTTCAAGCCTAGATTTCTAGAAAGATGCCCTCAAATGCCTAAATCTAAACTTAAAACCGCGGCCTTCAACCCAAATCCACTGCGTTCCCGTCGTCCGATGACCACCCAAATTCTTACTGAGCCTTCTTCTCACCCTCCTCTAAGTTTCTCCCTAAACGAAACCACCTCTTTTGATTTGAGCCCTAAATCCCTAAAGTAGACCCTTGAATCGACACCTCCCTTTTTTGGTTCTCAAATTTCTTTTTCTTTTTCTTTTTCTTTTTCATTTTGCGGTGGATATTTGTTGTTGTTTTTTTTGTCTTGAGGTATTTGGCTGTTGGTGATTTGTGTGGTTTTTTTTCTTTTTGTGAGGGCTGTGTACTGGGTGAAGGGGCTGAGCTGGGTTCGTTGGCAGGGGCCGTGGTGGTTCACGGTGGTTTTGGTTTTGTGTGTGGATGGGGACTGTGCTAGTGGTTGTGTTGGTGATGAATGAGAATGTTTGAGAGGTAGTTGATGGTGGTTGAAAATGGTGATGGGCAAGCTGTGGTTGTTGGGGTGTGGTGTAGGAAGGCTGAGGTCTTGGGTGATGTTCAGGTTTTAGTTGTGGTGTTTTAGGTGGTGTTTAGTGGCCGAATGGTGATCATCTGTGAGGGGTTAGGCCATGGACAGTATTGTTGATGATAGTTGAATGATGATGGTATTGAAAGCTTAGGGAAGAGCTCGTGAAGATGAGTGGAAATAGGTTGACCAAAAATCCCCCGACAGTGATCGAATGCTTAGGTTTTTAGCAGGAGTAAACTTCGCTTGGGGTCTGGCGAAGATGGGATGCACTGGCAAAATAGGTGGCTGGCGACAGGTATAGAGAAGAGAACCTATTAAATGCACTGATATATAATAATAATAATAATAATAATAATAATAATAATAATAATAATAATAATAATAATAATAATAATAACATAATATAAAAATAATAAAAATTAAAACATAAAATATAAAAGAAAAATAAAATAAAAAATATAATTAAAAAAATAACAATAATAAAACAGATAATAATAAAATAAAATAAAATAAATAAAAAATAAAAAAATCAAATTCAGCCATTTTAATAGGCCTTGAAGTTTAATACTTTGAATTGGACATTAAAAACCCAATTAAATTTATTACAATGCTTGTGGCCCAATATATTGGGTTTGGACCCATTTCTAACAAAAATAATCTTATCTAAATATAATATTACCGATTTGGACAAAATTAGGTGTCTGCAAAATCAATCTTGATCTTTATCTTAATTTGGCTATAAATTGAGCATGAAGATCAGTTTAGAAACAACAACAATTTTTAGAGAAAACAACAAAAATGCACAATGCTGCAAACATCAAGAAAATTAAATTACACAATGAGGACATCCACGGCAAATATCAAATTGGCGGCAATATCCTTTGATGTTTCTAGACTAACGGCAGCATCAAGGTTTCGATATTTTTCGGTGGAATTAGGAACGAGGTAGTATTAGTTTGGGGCTAGCAGTGTGCGGTTGCCAAAAGGAACCAAGGATCGGTGATTTGTGGTGGTCGTGTGAAGCTCGGACAGCAATGTTTTTCTAGTTTTCAAGAGCAGCTTCAAGTGCTCTAGTTTCTCTTTTAAAGCTAATATTGGGCTTAAAATACTGCTTTTGGTCCAACCATGTCACGACCCGTGACCACATTTTTCACCTTATTGTACACAACTTAACCGGTTGGGCTATCTGTGATACTTCACTTGTACTGACTGTTAAACAATTTTACATAATATTGTTTATATTATACACATCCCCCCATCGTAATTAATCAGATAAGTAGTACTGTTGACATGTCTAAATACAGAGAATAAATGATCATACCTCAAATAACTCAGTCGGTCTGTCACATTTTTCTTCGTGTACAGTTGGGATCCACAATCCATTGAACTCACAAGCATCAAAACCTGAAATGTTTAATATTAAGGGGTGAGCAAAACCACGGCTCAGTAAGAGAATTATATGCCTCACTTGATACTCAGCTTCCTATATGCTGAAAATCTTTTTCATTTTTCCTATGGGCTCTAGGCTCGCATGTAGGAAGGATATTACAGTCGGCTAGGGATCCGAATTGAGTAAGGTAGGTATTTTAGAATACCATACTTGTTACGGAACCTAGAAGCAACTGTAGAGAGAAATTTTTCTTTTTGTTTTGAATTAACAAATCTTTTTCCTTTTCAATCTTTCATAACCTTTTTCATATTCTTTTCAAAATAATGCTTCTACGAAATAAAGCATTTAAATAAAATAATTAATATTCGTATATTCCTTGAAAAGAATATTAGTTAAATCATCATCTTATTTCTTTAAAACTCATTTCATGTTTTAATGTACTCTCTTAATTAGTACAGTCCTTTAAAGAGCAAAATAAGCTATTAAAATCTATTCCAATATAATCGATTACTTAATCACTTTAGGCGTAAGCTCCAATTCACTGACTCAGTTACGACATCCATTCTAACTAACAATGGAGTTAAGTGTCATATCAAAACTCGTGTAGCACTTAGTTCCCGAAGGACTCTAGAGGTGGCTCCCACGGTACAAAAATTTCTTACTAACACATCGAAACTCGTGTAGCACTTAGTTCTTGAAGGATTCTAGAGGTGGCTCCCACGGTACAGAAATTTCTTATTAACACATCGAAACTCGTGTAGCACTTAGTTCCCGAAGGATTCTAGAGGTGGCTCCCACGGTACAAAAATTTCTTATTAACATATCGAAACTCGTGTAACACTTAGTTCCCGAAGGATTTTAGAGGTGGCTCCCACGGTACAGAAATTTCTTATTAACACATCGAAACTCGTGTAGCACTTAGTTCCCGAAGGATTCTAGAGGTGGCTCCCACGGTACAGAAATTTCTTATTAACACATCGAAACTCGTGTAGCACTTAGTTCCCGAAGGATTCTAGAGGTGGCTCCCACGGTACAGAAATTTCTTATTAACACATCGAAACTCGTGTAGCACTTAGTTCCCGAAGGATTCTAGAGGTGGCTCCCATGGTTCAGAATTTAATTAATTCCTATGCATAATGCATTCCTCAAAATGCAAGCACTAAAAAGTATACAATTTATACCTTCAATAACCACAACCAAACTATAACACATAACATGCAAGTCATAAGCAAGATTTCCTTTCTAATAACTACTATTCAAAATGCAAGAACCTAAAAGTATACAATTTATACATTCCATAACCACAACCAAACTATAACACATAACATGCAAGTCATAAACAAGATTTCCTTTCTAACAACTATTATTCAAAATGCAAGCACCAAAAAGTATACAATTTATACATTCAATAACCACAACCAAACTATAACACATAACATGCAAGTCAATAGCAAGATTTCCCATCATGTAAAACACTTTCCTTTTTGACATATCACCTATCATTTATGGAGTTTAAGATAGACATCAATCTTATCGTACTATAAACCTCGAAGGGTACAGAAATAAACCAGTCAAATCTATGACCATAATCTATATTGTCCTCTGTGGGTCGCGGATCAGGTGTCGACCGGGACTAAACATATCACATATCATGCATCAGCATGATAGGAATGCCAACCAATCTCAAAATCAGCATGATAAAACCATGATAAAATAAACTTTTATGGAATTTATATAAATATAAAATTCCATAATTTAAAACCATAAGGATTAAAATCCTTTAGTGAATATATATAAAAATATTCATAAAAATATTCACTATATTTCACTTCATCTTTCACCTCGTATTACGTGTAATTTATCTATTCCAAGAATTTTCGGTGGTTTCATTATCACTATTTTCGAATACATGAATATTTTAAAATTCCATCTCATTATACTCATGTTTTATGAAATTTAGTAATTTCTTTATGTTTCGTGACTTAATATCGATTTTCGGAAATAAAATCATTTAATATGATTTTATAAAGTTTTTCTAAAATTTTCGGCAGCATAACGGCTGCCGATTTACTAACCTCCTGCACGGAAAATACAGTAATAAATTTGCAACCAGTACTTCATCTCAAAATTTTCAGCAAATCATGCATCATAATAATTTTCATAAAATATTTTTCATAAAATATTTCAATTTAAAATATGCAGACTAAATATCCTTATAGTGCTGCACATGCATCCCTTACCTTTTTCCGGGTCAGCGACTTCCTCTTATCGATCGCGCCCGCACTCCATTTCTCCCGATTCCTTATCCTGATCGCTGAAAAATTTCTGGAAATTAAAATTCTAATTTTTAGAATTTTTTCATAATTTATTTAATTTTTCTGAAATTAAATTTTCGGGAAATTTCTTACCGAATTTTCGTAAATTTCCGGGTTGTCGAATTTCCGGGAATTTTCCAAATTCCCGAAATTCTCCTTTTTTCCTCTTTTTCTTCCTTTTTTCTCTTTTCTTTTTCTTTCCTTTCTTTTTTTCTTTTCTTTCTCTTTCTTTTCTTTTTCTTTTTCATTTTCTTTTTCCTTTTTCTTTTCTTTTTCTTTTCTTTTTTCCTTCCTTTCCCGGTCAGACCGTTTCAGTGCCTTTCCTCGCCGGCGGCCGGTTCTTCGACGGCTCGATGGCTCAGCAACTGGCCGGCGCCACGGCGAGCTTGGATCTGGCCTTCGTTCATCCCGAATCGACCGCACGACGGCGGATCGAGGCGAAATAGGTTCGGTTTCTCCTTCCTCTTCGGCGGCCCTCCTCCGTCGCTCATTGTGCCTCCGGTGGCTTCCATCGTGTTCCTCTCCCTCCGCCGGTGCTTCGGTGGTAGTGGCGGTGCCTGGATCGGCCGGCACCGCCGTCCGCCATTTTCCTTTTTTTCTTCCCGGTTTCCTTCGTTTCCCGTCGATTCTGTTTCCGTTTCTTCACGCCGCCGGCAGCTTCTTTCCTTCCTCTAGCCGATGATGACATCCCCTCCATTTTCCCTCACCGGTGGTGGCATCTCCGCCACCGGCGGTCTGTCTGGGAGGGTCGGGATTTCTCCCCGATTTCCTCCTTTCCTTTTCTGTTTTTGTTTCCCTTTTTAGGTTTATTTGCTTTCCCTTTTTAGTATATAGTATACTATATATTATACACTATATAATGTATTTTATGCATATAATGTATACTATATATTCTACATATATTATTTCATATATAATATAATATAATACACTATATATTATTTCATATACATTATAATATAGTATATATTGTATATAAATTATATATATTCTACGTTACAAAATATATATATATATATATAGTATATATATGTATATTTATATACTTTAAAATAAATAACATTTATATATATAGAATTACATAAATGTTATAATACAATATATATACCTATAAACTTTAATATAAAATAACATTTACATTTTCTTTATATATGTATGTATGTATATATTTATATATACAGAAAATATTATGTTTTTATAGATATGTATTATTTAAATTCATGAAATAGTATATATTTCCATATATATACCAACGTATATTAAAATATACTATATAATATTTTAAATACATACGTATTTGTATAAAATACATTTATAAAATTTGTAATTATATAAACATATTTTATTTTCATTTCTCGTTTTCCTTATTTAATTTGGATTTTAATTTATCCAATTTAATTCTTTTCCTCTCTCTATTATTTTTATTTTCACTTCCACTTTAATTTCCGTTACACCAATTTCCTGATTCTTTCACTTTCTTAATTCTCGAGATTTTCACCGCTATCCCGTTCTCGCAGATTTTTTTTTATTTATTTCCTCTTATTTAATTTGTCCAATATTTATTTTCAATATTTCTAATTTCCAATAAATGGAAAATTTACGATTATCACATCCTCCCCACCTTAAGAAATTCGGTTCTCTGAATTTAACTTAAGTCCAAAGGGGGTATACGCCGTATACTTATGACTTCTGACCTCTAGTTCATCCTCCAATTGATACTGCCAGTACACTTTTATCATCAATAGTACTTTAGACCACTACATGCTGTCTTTCATCATATATGTCTATGCTCATGTAATTTCATTCTCTCAAATCGAGAGTTATTCACTATTACTCTTTTCATGTAAGAGCTATACATAATATTTTTAATATTATAGCTGATCTATGCTATTCATCATCCATTCTTCTCACTTAGTGTCGAGTCGACATAATTTGGTACTATCATGTACTCATGTCAGTCAATTATATGTAAGTGTCCCAGTAGCTTTCACTTCTCATGCACATGCTTTCTCAATATCATGGAGCGATTACATCTCACACTCATATATATAAATATATATATCAGTATAGAGCGGTGCTATCAATACACTTGGGATCTCAAAGCCTTTTACTATCTTTCATTAGCATATGGCAACTCAGAGACTCCCATCACATGTAAGGCTCACTGGAACTGTACATACACATTCACATCATTTAACACTTATACTTCGACTAAGGCACTAGAGAATCTAGAAGTCTGATAATGGAGAGTGATTCTATTTAGATCATCAGTCTTTAATCACTTCCATATCATCATTTCTCTTTTGGACTTTTATTGTCCACAATATTCATTTTCACACTTATTCCACCAAGGCTGCATCTCATTTGCCAACTTTACTATAGCTCATCTCTTACGATCATAATTCATGAGACTATCATATTCTCTTCATGTAGTATGGTCTTTAGATCTCTTTTCATAATTTAGATTCTGTGATTGAATCCTTAAATTATCCATTTAAGCACCACATTATCTATACAATTCCACCATCTCTATCATTTCGAGGTGGCTATATATACAAACATTTCTCTTTATATACTGGCAGTAAACATATCAATTATCTTACTCCTTGGAGTATCATTACTTTCACTTATCAATTCTAGCTTTGATTTTACATCTTGCCACAGCTATGTGATAACCAACACAATTCACTTTCAGTCTTACCTTCGGGAACTGTTTTATATTGAAGTTCCCTTCTCGTCGTGCAACTTATTTCCTTATTCCACTTTCATTTTCGCTTTCATATTTCCACTATTTATCTCTTCATATATATATATATATATATACACATATATATATATATATATATATTTTTTTAATTGGCATGGTACTATACTGCTAAGATCTTTTAATATCTTGCATACCATCTTTTTCTTTACACTTGCCATCTGCCGACTTTAATTTCTTTAATTAGATCTCATCTATAGAGCAGCTAGTCTCATCACTCTTTTATAGGCTAGCAATAGTATTTAGCTAGACTCATTACTTTCGTATCTCAATCATTATCTTTATATCATAGACAGGTTCACTGTCATCCTGTCGTCTCGAGGTCTTATATCTCAAGAGGAGATACTGTCTAGCCAAATTTCTTAGTTGTAAATCTTAGCATAATTCCACAGCCTTTAAGAGTTTAAGAATCATATCACAATGCTGCTCATGTTCCATTTATACTTTAGACTCTATCCGTATTTCATCAATTTACTCATGTAAGGATGCCTCATTCTTTAGGCTTATATACTTTACAAGGCAACTCATTACCCTTGTAACTTCAATCGGAACTCGTAAAATTCACTCCGAGTTCAAATCATCATCTTATGGACACCAATCTTCAATCTTTTATCTAAGGACTCTTTATACTGAGGCTAGTCTTATTAACTCCTCACACATCCCTAATCAGCTCCATAAAGCGTCTGTTTTCATGTAGATGAATACTTGTTCTTCACCAAAACTTTATTAATGATTGGAAATCAATACATCCTTTTTAATTCATCTACAACTCAATATCATTTGTATTTCTCTCATTTACACTTATACAGATAATTTCATTATTCTCAATTTTTTCATTATCTGTATTTTCGTCATCCAGACCTTTACACATGAATTTCATTATTTACACAATTTCCAAAGTTATTTTCTTAAGCTTTTCGAATTCTTTCTATATCCTCCAATATAAGCTTAGAATTTGACTTCATATTCAAAATCGAGTCAATGTTATCTCGATTCCTCTAATTTATATAACTCTGGAAGTTCTATCGGAAATCAAATCTGATATTTTCTTTAATCATACATTTCTTATCATCTTGTGACCATCGTTCTTCAACTTTTCATCTGATTATGCCTTTTACAAAGATTGCTCTTATAAGCTCCTTATACATCTCCGATTAAATCATATTTAAGGCTTCACTTCCATATGATATTTATTTGTTCTTCATAAGAACTTTAGTGTATAACCAAAAATTTTAATACATCATTTAATTCATCCTCAAATCATATCATTTGTATTTCCATCCTTTACATCGATACTTGTGAATTTCATCATCCATAATATTTTCCAAAATTATTTTCTTAAGCTTGTCGGATTTCTTCTATATTCTTCGATACAAGCTTAAGAATAAATTTCATATCCACGATCGAGTCAACATTAACCTGATTTCTCAAACTATGTTACTCTGAAATTTATCGGGATTCTCATCCGGTAGTTTCTTTAACCACACTTCTTTTATCATTTTGGACCTTTATCATTGTGTCCCATCATTTCACAGTGTATTCTCAAGGTAGAGACATTCAATATTCAAATCATTTTGATACATACTCTACCTTGATTTCATTACTTAGTCATACTTTACAGCGTTACGAATCTCATTCCGGTAAGCTGTATCAAGTACAATGGTTATCAACACACTTTACAGCTACTCGTTTCAATTCAGTTATTCACTTTAAAACCATTTCCATTTACTGAATTCAGGCTTAATTTCCCTTGAGTATATTATCCACGAGGTTCGAACCTTGGCACCCTTACGTATCTAGTTCCTTACACTCGTGTTATCACTAAGCTTCTTGTAAGAGTCCCGCCTGTTCGAATCGGCCGTTGGCGAGCATCCCCTAAGCAATCCTTTCGCCCTAGGTTTACCCTTACTAGTGAGTCGGCGATAACATAGTTCGCCTATATCTCACAACACATGATCCACTACGGGTCGCCCATCATTGGGTCGCCCATCACAGTTTTGTCTCAAAGGTCCTGAAGAACCTAGGTTAGCTGTGATCTTCTTTTTATCACTTCACTGTTCTTATAATTATTCTCTAATTCACAGTACTCCACACAGTACTTCATTCTGTAGCACATATTTCAAGATATGTCGGTTCTATATAAGATTATCTATTTGATACCTCAAAGTAATGAAAACGTATAGAACCATAAGTAATCACACCAGTATGTATTTCATTATCGGTACTATTCACCTTATCAGTCAATTCCTGTAATCATTTCACTTTTCATAGTATTCAACGATCCCGTTCAGTACACTAAGTTTAGGAATAATATTAGATAAGATTAGAATGAAATTAAAACCTAGAATAAAAGACTACAAGATTGGTTTTAAATTAAATAGATTTTTCAATGAATATTTAAAATAAAAATTATTCTGATGATGGAACTCTAAAGTGTCACTAATGGTTGACATTTTAGATTTCTTAGGTGAAGATGTTTTCTATGAGTTTCACCAGAATATGGAAATTTTATAAAATATGTTCAATATTAAAAAATACGCTTAATAACTAAATAAGCCCTCAACCTTTAGCCCAAAATGGAATTCAGCCCTCAACGTTTTATCGCATGACATTCAGTCCATAAACTTTTATTTCAGTGGAAATAAACCCTCAACCTTTTAAAATTATGCAATTAAGTTCAAATCTGTTAAATGACACTAACTGCCGTTAGTATATCTAACTTGAAAACTGACGTGGATAGCTTAGTCGACTGCCACGTGGCATGCCATGTTTGCAATACTAACAACAGTTAGTATCATTTAATAGATTTGGACTTAATTGCATAATTTTAAAAGGTTGAGGGTTTATTTCCATTGAAATAAAAGTTTATGAACTGAATTTCACACGATAAAACGTTGAGCGTTGAATTCCATTTTGAACTAAAGGTTGAGAGCTTATTTGGCTATTAAGCCTAAAAAATATTAAAATATATATCTAAAAAATTAATCATTATAAAATTATAATTATTTAACAAAATTAAAATCGTTCCATGAATTAAATTAAAGATATTAAATACAATAATAAAGTTTAGGATAATATAGATAATTAAAGAGCTAATATTAAAAATAAAAATATAAAAATATTTAATAAATCTGACAATGAAGCCTCTCTAAAAAGACAAATGGGATTTCTGGATATTCCTGAGGTGAAAGTTTGCCCAATATTTAAATAATAAACCTAATAAAAACCATTAAATAAAAAATTCTAAAATTCTAAAAAATCGCAAAATTAACTGGTGCCATTTAAGACAGATGTCATGAGGTGCTAATCCTAACCCTAAACTTAAAATGTAAATCAGTTTTTAGAGTCATTTAGGTTGCCAATAGGTTAAAAAAAGATTAGTGGCGACTCTATATGTTTAATGTTTAACAACCTAGCCCTAGGAAATGATGTGACAAATGGACCATTCCTTTCTGTAATTTTCCGTTTAGTGGAAAAAGACACAATCTGTACATAGGTTTACAATTTCTAAACTAAAAGTCTAATTCACATAGAATCAGACAAAAGATCCTTGGCCATGTTGTTAAGTGGAGTAATAAAAGCAAAAACATTTTATGAATTGAGTTGCGAGAAATTTTTAAATCAAATAAATTAAAATTATTTTTTTACATAATAAAAAAAGAAGAAATTTCAACAAAAAGAAACAAATAGCTTGGGGCGGTTCAAGGATGATGGAAGGCGAGAGAAGGTGATGATGCAGTAGCTACTTAACGGTGTAGCAGAACAGTAGGGGAGTGAGATGATGACGGTGCATGAACTAGCGATAGAGTAGGCAGTTTCGAGTGCAGTTTGGTAGAAAGGGAGCTGATGCAAGGAGCAGTGCAAGAGGCAGTTGGATGTAGCTGTTTTAGAATGAAGGCGAAGGCAGTACAGAGCAGCAAAGAAGGAAATCGAAACATAATAAGGTGCTGGAAGAGAGGTGTGTAGAAGGATGAAGGCGATGTGCAGCAGTCGGTGTAGTGCTATTTTGGGTGTAGGGATGTGATGAATGCAGGCAAGCAGTGCAGAGACAATGCAGGGACAGTTCAGATTGAAAGATGGGCAAGGCACAGTTAAGATTACGAGAGCGTAGGAGCAATGCCGTAGGGCTCAGGCAACATTTTTATTTTATATTTCTATTGCCCGTGTACTGTTCTGTCTATCTTTGATTTATATTTTGATTGTTATAATTTCAATGATCTGGCCATTAGGGAGGGTGACAAATGAGTTTGTAACATGAGAAGAGGTAAGGAATAAAGATTCAGAACAACAAACATGATGTGTAGCACCTGTGTCAATAACCCAAGAATTAGGAGGAATGGAAGAAGAAGATGACAAGGAAGCTATACCACAAAATTGAGATATGGTAGGAGCAAACTGCTGATATTTTGTAGTAGTTCAAATTCCTCATTACAGTTGAGAACTTAGAAGAGCAATGAGCTGTTCACATTTAGTGGTAGTCAATGACTAAAGTGGTGAGGTAGTGGCTTCCATTCCTACATTCAAGTCATCATGAACAGAGGCATTGGTCTGATTAATCTATGCCTTAGATTGAAAAGATTGATAGCCTTTGTTCTTCTTGTGTTAAGGAGGATAACCATGAAGCTTATAACACTTATTAATTGTATGGCTTGTAAATCCACAATGAGTACATAGGGGATGATCTCGAGATCTAGAATCCTTGATTTTTTGAGAAGAATTTCCTATGACAACAGCAAGAGAAGAAGAGTTAGCCAAAGAAGGCTCAAAGAGATGAGAAAAACCTTGATGAATTGTTCTCTGGCGTTCTTCCTGAACTACCAAAGAAAATACTTTGGTAATTGGCAGTAAGGGATCCATCATCAAAATCTGTGCTCGGATTTGGGCAAAAGACTCATTCAATCCCATTAAGAATTGTAAAACATGTTCTCGTTGTTGGAATTCCAACCAAGAACGCATTCCACCACATTAGCATAAAGGAATTGGCTGAAAAAGCTTCAATTCATCCCAAATGAACTTCAATTTGGTATAGTAAGAACTAACATCCATCGATCCCTGAGTTAAAGCAAGAAGATGTTTCTTCAATTGAAAAATGCGAGGACCATTACTCTGGTGAAAACAATCAAATAGATCTGTCCAGATCTCAGCATCAGTATCAAAATACAATAAGCTATCAACAATCTCTCCCGCTACTGAATAAAAGAGCCAAGAAATCACCATACTATTACACCTATTCCAGGCATTGAAGAGTAAATCCTCAGAAGTGGTTCGAGAGATACTCCCATCAACAAAGCCAAGTTTGTTCTTAGCTGTGAGAGCCATAGTCATCGCACGTCGCCAAGAATTGTAATTAGGACCAGTGAGTGATGTCAATACAAGCTGCAAACCTGGATGATCACCATTATGGAGAAAATATGGGCTGCTAGAATCTTCCATTGGTATGGACAAAGCACCAGCAACAATGGTGCGATGATCGCCAGCAACAACAGCACGATTACCACGAGCCATGCCACTCAAAGCAAGAAAATGATGAAGGCACAAACGAAAATGTTCGTACAGTCTGATACCATATTAGAAAATGAAGAACAAAGAATATGGAAGCCAGATGATCAAAGAAGCATTTTCATTCAGTGGTGAAAAATGATTGGCAAAGCATTAACTTATGTATTGGCTAAGCTCATGCTTGAAGAAACAACATTCTCGTGACCCCTTTTTACAAGCGCGAGAAATTTGAAAAATATGTAAACTAAAAAATACAGTAAACAAATTCTTAACTAATTCTACTGGCCATATTGTCTAGGATACCCTTATTATATTTTCTAATAAAGGCAAAGTCTACATCGTAATTTAAACATTCAAAAGTAAAATTTAGAATGCACAATTAAACGCTTCAAAAAAACAGAATTGACCTAATCAAATTTTTTATCCTTTTTTTTCTGATTTTTCTTTTCTTTCCCCTCTCATCTCCTTTTGCATCACCTCTATCTCTCTCCTCTTTTTTTCCTTTTCTCCATATCTTGCTCTCTTCTTTCTTCTGCATCTATTTTTCTTTCTCTTTCCTATCTACAGTTTTTTTTTTCAAGAAGGAAAAAAAATCCAAAGGCAAAAAATTTAAAAACTCGAAAAAGAGATAAAGAAGTTAGGAAAATAAAGAAAAAAAAACAGTTTGTGGGTGGGGAAAAGACTGATGGAGGAAAATGGGGTTTGAGAAGAGATGAAAGAAAAAAAACCCTAAAAAGAAACCCAAAAAAATTAAAGGAATTGAAAAAAAAATGTTAGTGATTGAAAAAAAATTTATATATGATGATGTATCAAAGGCTAACACCTCATCAATAAGCCCTTATGAGCAAATTAAAAAAATTTATTTATATTTACTTTTAAGGGCTTAGCATATTTTTAATTTGTAAATTGATAAGGTGTCAATCTCAGATGCATTGACAGTGTATAGAAACTATACACTATCAGTGCATCATATATAAATTCTTAAAAACAATAATGAGGAAGATGAGATAAAATTATAATAAAAAAACCTTGCAAATTACACAAAAAGGATGAAGTATTCACCACCTAAGCCTATACTCCCTAAGTGTTGCACTTTTTTTTTCTTTTATCTTAGCCAATTATTTCACCAAGGTGGAACCATTGGTTGAAAAAATGATTTAAAGAATATAGAAAAATACTGGTTACAAGGATTTGTCTACAATAAGGTCAAAAAATATCAATTTTACTATAAGATCATAAGATCTTATGAGATATTCAATATCTAATGAGAAATTGAATAAATAATAAAAGTTAAAAAATATGTAAATAATGGTTTAATAAGTCGACAGCTAAACTTTATGTCATGACCCGAAGACCGCGACTTTCACTTCATTCTTATACTTTTCTTAGTCTACAAATTTATGGACTAAATTTTTCTTTTTCATTTTAAAGTTTGTATTCGGTGTCAGTGTAGTTACTATACTATCTAGGTGACCTAATTTCATTTAAATATTAAACTAACACGGAAACAGTCTTAGTTACATCCTGACTTGTTAAATAGAATATGTACTGTGCATCAATTTAAGTCTTACATGTAAACAAGTATTTTATAAGGAACATATACCTCAGAAGACTAGTACCAAGTCCATACACCGTCTCCAATGCCCACTTAGCAGCTCACATGGCAGATGTTAACTTCAATAGTCTGAAAGAGATGAAATTTAGTGGGGTGAGCAAAACCACGGCTCAGTAAGATACTAATATAAATACAAGAGTAGGATTACACTGTCTTAAACTGCAATACTTAAAACTTACAAGTTTGCAATTACAGTTAATCCTTTCTCATCGATAACATATCATTATCTCATTTCTTGTCATCTGTCTATCACTTATACTTTTAAATAAATCATCATAATCACTTTTACAATCTTCTCGTCCTTACACTATAGTGCATCGCACGACAATCTGTCGTATCCAAATTGAATGTCATATACTACTAGTCTATATTTTCCTCTATCCCGGAGTACATCATGTCCAATTGAAGCATCATATCAATTCACTTTATGTTTCATAATCGTACTCCTGTAATCTATCATCTCATATCATTTTCCATATAGAGAAATCATGATCACAATAGTGTAAGTTCACAATTCTCTTCATGTCAATCTTATGTTCATGTATCATATCATGTCATCGTTTAGATGAAATATCGCTACCACCGTGTACTGTCATCACATGATTCAATATGTACCGTATAAAATTTGTTCTCTGTATAAAACATTCATTTCAAATCATGTTTCACGTAGTACATAATCATGTACGAAAGTCATGTAATTTAGAATCATTTGACATATACTTTAAAACACATTTCAAAACATATGCAATCTCTATTCATATCATGTGTGGTATAAAACCACATGTACATCATTTCATCTGTCATGTCAAATAAACATGGTTTAAAACATATAAAGTCTCAAATCATATAATGCATAATATAAACCATGTTTCAATCATTCAATTTCAATCATTTCATGTATACTGTAAAACATATCATGTCTAGAGTTTCATATATAATAAATCATACTCTAGACATTCTTTAGCATTTAGTAAGAGACTAGGCATGAATCCCTATTCTATTATCATATCATCTCTAACCCATTGTAGCTATCAATGGGATAGTTTCCCTCGAACGGTTCTCTATCTATGATCATAGATCGTCCCAGTCCCACTGATCAGCTGGAAACTGAGGAATGTGACCACGACTATTGTCGGACAGCCTGGAATGATCTCATTAGGCAACATTTACATGTACATATCATATATGTATAAATGGGGTTCCATGCCACACAGGCAGAACCACACAATAAATACATACTCTGTGCCACAAAGGCATATGCCACTCAGGCATTCAATAGGGTACCTGTCGTCTCAAAAATCCAAATCTTTTGATATATCATTTTGAATTCATTTAGACAGCCCTCATAAAAAAAAACATTTAAAACCGAGTCTTTTCTCAAATCAATGCATAATTAAATCTCATGTCCAATCTGTACATGTCATGAATAATGTCAAAATGATATTAAACATCAAGGTCTGTGGCTGTCTAATCATTTCAAATATTTACTTTCACTTAAAAGATTTCAATGCATCTCTTTTTAAAATATCACTTTTTTCTTTAAAACAACATGAGATCATATGCCATGCATGAATGATTTTCTAAATATATACAAGTGTAGCTCAATACTCATTCAATCTATTGTTGTGCATATTATGACATCAGACTAAAGTATGTCTTCAGTAGCCTCAATTTCTTATTCAAACATGATCATGACACCAAAGTCATCCGTCATTCATTCTACAATTACACACGTCTTTCAAGTCCCCAATGGCATCACTAAAATCCACAGTACATTTGTTTGCACGTTTATTCAAATACATTTCAATAACATCCATAGACTATTAGGATCATTCTAGTATATTTTTCCATCAAAGATCACAAGCTACCTCAAGCTTTCATTCTACCTTTCATTATTTTGCACATTAATTAATCAATTCCCAACATTAGCTTTACACATACAAAGTTAACATGCCACAATCAAACATTGATTCGAATCCATTCTATTGACAAAGATATTCCATAATGTAGTATTTATCAAGTACCAAGTTCTCTAAATCTCATTTTATTGCTATTATTTTTTTCTCAATTTCAGCCTTTTGGTATATTAAGATTATATTGTCATATTGCCAGATAGGTCATTATCCACACTTTCAACTCTCTAGCTTCGAGGTCATAACACATCAAAATGTCGATAAGACATCACGATCTACTTTCTTATGATCATTATCTCAATCATACCATTAAGACAGTCCATTTGTTTGAATCTATCAATTCTATAATCATCACTTTTCAACTATGATCTTTTCTTCAAAGCAATATCATATAATCATCGTTACATCCATCAATACTCCAACTATCGAGATTCTACCTAAATTTCTGCTCGATAGTCAACTTGAAATGTTAAATAACTCGAATTATCGACTCTATAAGATTCACAATCAAATTCCTCACATTATCCTGCTCATCCATTAACCTTCTCAACCATTTAAAAATCAATTTTTCCTATGACACAATAAGATCCTTTCAAGCTTATCTTCAATAATTCTTTCGGGATTCCATTTAGATGAGAACTTAATATTTTTCCTTAAACATTTTCGTGGAAATTTCGGCAGCATAACGGCTTAATTTCCTCTAAACCTCTTGCAAGGAAACACAATTTATAATTGCAGCCGTTGATTCTCACCAATTTTATCTCTTACTAATACCCCCACCATCAGTTGTGGGTCCTCTTAGCATTCTTGACATCAGTTTAATCATTGCATTATATTAAAAATCACAATTCCATAAAAAGATCATTCCATCAATGCATCATATAAAAATGATGAATCCCACATACAATATAATGCTACTAAGGCTTTATAAGAGTATCTTACCTATTCGTCAAACTTAGCGCACTTTTCGATTTTCGAGCCTTGGCAAACTCCACCACTCGTCTCATTTCCGTTTTGCTACAAATTTCAAAAATTGACATATATTTTCATTTAGAAAATAATTCAACAATTTCTAATAAATTCCATAAAAATATATCGAAATCTTCTCATTTCATTTTTTTTTCTTACCTATTTCTTTCTTTTCTTCTTCCTTCTTTTCTTTCTCCTTTTCTTTTCTTTTTCTTCTTTCTTTTCTTTTTCTTTCCTTTTTCTTTTCTGTTCTGTTTTTTTTCTTGGCCGAACCGGTTCAAACCGATTCGGCCGGTTCACCCTCCGGCGGCCACCATCTCCGGTGGTTCGACCACCCCAAAGCTTCCCGAGACGGCCATGAAGCCGGATCTGGTCTCCGTTTCGCGATTGGCGGCGCGGGCGGCTGTGGATTTGGAGTGGGTCTCAACCTCCTTTTTCCGCCCCTTTTCTCTCCCGTTTCTTTCTTTTCTCTCACCGTCGATCGTTCATCCTGCTTGAACTGACTTCACCGGCACCGATAGTGGTGATGGCGGTGCCCAGATCGGGCGGCACCGCCCCCATCTCCTTTCTCCTTTCTTCCTCTCTTTTCCTCTTCGGTTTCCCTTTGCTTTCTCTTCTCTTTTTTTTTTCTCCCGCCGTTGACGCCGGCGTTATCTTTCTCTCCTCGGCTCACCGGCAGCGGCGCGACATCTTCCTCCTCCCGGCGCCGGCCGGCTCCCCTTTTTTTCTACTTTGTTTTCTCCTCTGTTTTGAAACAGAGGAGAAAAGGCTGGGAATCGGGTTATCCCGATTCCTGCCTCTTTCCTGCTTTTTTTTTTAATTATTTATTTATTATATATAATTATATTTATATAATTATATATAATTAAAATTTAAACACATATATATATATATATAAATATACATTTTTTATATAAACTATTTATATTTATATATATGTATTTTAATTACACTACTATATATATATATATCTCATAAATTATATATATATATGAAAAATATATATTTTTTTCATATAAACTATTTATATATTTATACTTAAACTTTAAAATGCTATATATATATATATTTCATATGTATTATATATGTACATAAATGTATAATAAAATATATGTATTTGTTCCATGATATAAAATAGTATATATATATATATATATATATATATATATATATATATATATCAATGTATAATATATATACATATATTCCATATATAAATATATATATATATATATATTTATCAAAATTATATTTATATAATATCATTATATAAATCTATCAAAATACATATTTTATTTCTTATTACATTTTGGATTTCTTGATATCCAAATTTATTTTCTTCAAATTCATTCTTATTTAATTTGGATTTCAATTTGTCCAAATTAAATTTTTCGGATACCTTATATTTATTTAGAAAATTCTCGGTCTTCACACTTTACTTTATTAAAATATAATATAATTTACATTTTATTAAAAGTAACAAAATATTTAAATTATATTTTTATTTATTTATAAACAACCAAAATTACAATTTTAATCCTTTCAAAGTATGAGAACAAATTATTCGACATATTAAGTTCTATAATTTGTTTCATTAAATTATAAAAAATAAGAAAACCAGTCCATTGCTATTTTAAAGCAGTTGATTGCTTTTCATTACATTTACTATATAAAATATAAAAAATAAAAGCAATTAACTAATCTTAAATGCCTAAATTTTATATTATTTCTCCTGAGAATCTTAAACGAGTTGTGTTGTTAGAGAGCAAAAATGTGAAGCTGAACAAATGGTTTGTAAAAGGCTTGCATAAGCAATGAAAATGTAAATTCCCATATTCCTAGCATAACTTCTGTTATCCCTAATGGCTGCCATGCATGTTTATTCAATGCTCCATATATAAATATATATATATATATATATATATATATATATATATATATATATATATATATATATATATATAGAGAGACACATATATATATATATACACACACAAATATATACACATATATGCACACACACACATATATATATTTATATATATATATGTATGGTGTGTTTAATCATGGAAGTTCTCGTTGGTTTTTCCGTGGTGCTTAAACATCTAAATTTTGCTTGAGTTTTTAAACATGAGTTTTGACAAATCTTTGATTTAATTTAGTGTTAAAACTTCAATTTTCTAGATAGAGAAAATAGAATTCATTTGGCCCACGAAGTAGAAAGTTAGGTATATATGTTCTTCTAAAATAGGTTTATAGCTAAAGCCTTCTAATTTGGAACCAATAATCAGTTAGGACATTTCGTAGAATTGATTCTAATTATATCGATGCATAAACTGAAATTTCATAACTATTAAAAGATATAAAAACAAGTTAATTCTTAGAAATTTTATAGTTATTTATCATATTTTTATACTTATTCTAGTATTTTTACACTTATTCTCATTCATTTTACAATGAATTTCATAAAATTAATGGTTATTTATCATATTTTTATAACTATTCTCATGTTTTTACGTTTTTCTCACTTTATTTGTAATAAATGTCATAAATTTTACAGTTAATTTTCATATTTTTATACTTATTGTAATGTTTTTACACTTATTCTCATTTATTTTATGATGAATTTAATAAATTTTGTGATTAATTATCATATTTTTAAGCTTATTTTAATTTCTTATACTAATTTCCATTCATTTTACGATAATTATTATTAATTTTACTACTATCTTATTCCAAAAATTTCTGTTTTAAATTTAACTTGGGCAATCGAATGCCCAATTCAAACATTCATCTGCCTTTTTTTCTTTTAATTGAATATTTGAAGGCAAAAGCAGTTGACTGCCATATATTGGTAGTCAACTGTCTCATTCCTAAAAAAATTTGTTTAAAAGATGCAATGGAGGAATTGACAAAAAGGTGTGGAGGTCTACATGGAGGCATGGGGCCGCACAAATGATGGGTAAAATCAATGCTGAAAAGATGCCTAAAGAGCAAAATAAAGCTAATCAAAATAATAGCATTGTAAAACTAGTTTAGCACAGATTACCAAGAACAAATGAAAAATCGGCTCCATAATTGCAGCTTATTGTTCAATTTTTTTATAGAAGTCGTTCAAAATTTCAATTGTTAAATTAGTAATACTTTATTATATTTTTATTAATATTTATTATATATATAATGATAATTTAAAAAACTAATTTAATAGGATATCAAGTTTAAGATTTTTTTTTTATTTTATGATGAATCTCATCAATTTTATTAGAAATCTCACAAATTTTACGATAAATGTTATAAATTTTACGATGAATAACACAAATTTTACGATGAATGTAATAAATTTTATGATAAAGCTTATAAATTTTACTATGAATGTCATAATTTTTATGAGGAATCTCATAAATTTTAAGTTGAATCTCACAAATTTTACTATGAATCTAATGAATTTACGATGAATGTTATAAATTTAATAATAAATGTTATAAATTTTAAGATAAATATAATAAATTTTACGATAACCGTAATGAATTTTACTATTAGAGTACTGTAATGATATAAACCTATTATCGATATAATTTGTGTATAAAATCGAGGGGTTTTATCAAGAAAACGGGAAAGGCAGGATTGCCCTCCCATATTTCCATGGTATTCTTATTATATTGCTATGTATGAAATTATGTATTAAATGTAGATTTAATTTGTATTAAATTTTTTTCTTTTTTCTAGTATTATATATATATATATATATATATATTTATATAAAAGACATTTAATGGACTTGGCCCTACAAAACACTTTTTCTTCATTGTACATAAAAGTATACAAACCATGAAATTTATTCTTGCAAAGATGACAAGAAGCCAAAAAATCATCACTCCAAGTCCAAAACTCCTTGTAATTACTTTTTTTTTATAGGTGTAGAAGAAGCAGTAAAAACATTGCAATTCTTCTTGTCATCATCGAAGTAAACATGATTTTTTATCAAATTATCGCCAAGATGAAAATGTATGCAAGTGCAATTCTAAGCTAACTCACCCAAATAAATTTATTTTTAAAATTCGTTCAGCATTTTTTTTATGGACAAATAATTGTGAGAATTAAAAAAAAAAGTTAAATGGGCAATTCAATTAATATATAATGATAACTATTATAATTTGTTGAAGTGATTCTAGGTGAAAATTACTTTTTATTTTTAAAATTGAATCAGTGATTAATTGTTTTTAATCTAAAAATTACCCTAAAAATTCTCCCGGTTACAGCTCAACTTTTCCCTCTTATCTTGCAAATCTCACGTTCTGTTCGTTTTTCTTACTTAACTTTGTCATGAACAGTTTAGGGTATGGGTCTATCAGCCATGGGAAACCGCTGTACTTGTTCATTGTACTTACCTCTTCTGTCTTTTGTTTTCACAAAACGTTACATAACAAAGCTTATGTGCCGTGTGTACATCAAATAAAGAGCTGAGTACAATAAACAGTGGAATAAAGAAAGAGAATAGGAAATAGCAACGATGGCTGACGAAATAGAATAAGAAAGGAACACACGCTAAATCAAGTGTGGTGCTTATTTTTCTTTGAAATTACCAATTCATCCCGAAACAAATAGAAAGAAAAAACTAAAATGAAGGACAAACAGGGGAAAGTTGGTGGCTAAAAACGCGGCTCTCTATTACTTTTAATAGATAGATAAATAGTTCGATGGATGAGTAAATAGATAGAAAGTTAGACGCATAGATAGATAGCTGCATACGTTTGGTTTTAAAAAATTGAATTGTTTTTGATACTGCAGCAAATCTATACTATTAAAGTCAGGAAAAAGCAAGAAAATTGATGCGGCCATGTTCTTGGTTTCTCCATTGAACGCGTTGCCAGCTTTTTCTATTGACACGTTGATTTTGGCAGTTGGATCCCGCTTCGTCATTGGTTTTAGTGTTTTTTTTTTCCTGTTTGCTTCTTGCCCCTACTCTGACCAGTGGTTATTTACTTGCCGTAAGTTTTTTGCTCTTCTGTTCAAATTAAATCCCTCTTTTGCCCTCATTCTCCTATGCTTTTTTTGATGTCTTTTTTTATTTACTGTCTAAATTAATAATTTGGCATCTCCGTATGGGTCCCATGATGCAGGCCCATGTGAAAATCTTGCCATTCATGTTTTTACCCATTTTTTTTGGTCACGTTTGCTTTAGTGTCTTTGAAAAATGTTTTTCTCTAGAACCATCTCCCACACTTTTCATTTTCTCTTTCTCTTGCAAGCTTTGTACGTTGTTCATCAAAAATTTTCTCTCATTTTCTATCTTTCACTGACACCCCCCAGAATTTTAGATTCCCAAATTTGGGTTCAATTGAAATCCCTAGATCTATTGTTTCAATGGCGCAACTCGAAGCATTAGATGAATCGAAGAAAAAGAAAAGCAGAAAAGAAACCGTGGGTCGAAATACACGTTCATGATGGTGGATAGCCTTTTCCGCTTCTCACTTCTTCTGTTTCTTTGCATTCATTCTCTTCAACATGCTCATTCTTTTTGTTTACAAGCTTCATTTATCCAATTGCTTATTCTATTTTCTTTCTTTTTTTCACATTCAAAACAGGTCCTGAAAGAACTTTCTTTGGAGCTCTGGGTCTTCGTCAGCTTCTAGATTTAATGGTTTTTTCTTTTCTTTTTCCATTTTATTTTCTTTTATTTAATAATTTTTAGTTTTATGTGAAATCTCATAAAAATAGTTAACATTTCTAAGTTTATTTTGAATATGATAAAATTAAAATCGGTATAGAAAAATTGACTGTTGTTAGTGAATTCTATAAGTGTTTATTTCTTTTGAAGACTCAAAATTAGAATAGAAAACCATGCTTATCTTAATTTCTTTGATTTAACAAAGAGGCTACATAACTCATTGAAAAAAGCAGGGTTGATTGGTTTGACTGGTTGAAAGCTTGGTGGTGATTTTCTTGAAGTGATTTTGTTTGATGTTTTTAAAAATTTCGTCTTTAAAAATTTTTCGTTCTTTTTTCAGATTGTGAATGTAAAGGTGCTTTTGGTGCCACTGTTGCTGGAGGTACGACACTTTTTTTTTTTAGTTTTGTTCTTATTGGTAATATTTGAGGATGTCATTTATTTAATCATTTGAAATCATAATGTCATTTAGATGAATTTTAGAGCATTGAAGAAATTTAATTCTCATGATGATAATATAGGCGAAATAAAATTGAGTATGATTTGTTTCAGTTCAGGACTAGCATGTAGGAATAATTAGGACTATACCCATTGTTGTGAATAAGAATAAGAATAAACTTCATCCAATTAGCACTTGATATCAATTGCTTGAGACTGGTGTCTTGATCTTGAATAGCTATCACTGTTGGACTCAGTTTGGATGCTTGCAAGTGTGTTATTTTTTTTTAATTCTGCTTAATAATTCTAACTTGATATTACATAGTGCTGTAGGTATAATTGATGGTGATTGCATAGATATGGCGCCTAAAACAAGAATGTTTACTCTTCATTAATACTCCCTATGTAGGTAAAATTTTTCTCTGTAGTTTTGTTGTTGTGAGGATAATATTCCTATAAAGCATTGGCTTTACTGATTCTGGACTTTCTTGTAGATGGTTTGATGTATTCTCAAATTTTTGATGTTTATGACTCTTGCGAGTGAGTAACTATTCCATTCTACTAACAAAATTTTGTTAGAAACTAGGTATTCTGCACATTTTTTTTCATGTGATTCAGATAGAATATGTGTGGAAATATCCTTTGTACTACTATTTGTTGTCATAAAAGTTTACATGCTAACATATATTGCTATAACTATAGTTGCAAATTCCTTCACGATCAAAACCATTGATATGCTTCGGAAATTTGCTAGTCCATTAGTATCTAACGAAATGCCAACTTGATCGTTGGCTGTAAGGCATATATGTTATATAAGGTTTTAATTGAGAATTTTGTTTAGTCAAGAACAAGAAAAATTAATATATCTTTTGACATATAAAATATTAGGTATTATTATATATTTTTTAAAAATAAAGTTATCGACTTTCTTTTTCACAGGAAATGTTTTCAAACTTAGTTTTCAAAATGTTGTTTGATGTTCTTAGTTTACTTTTCAAATTATGTTGTCTTCAATGACACAAGTTAGCTTACTCTTTTCTTTAACGAGGATTCCTTTTTTTTTCAATGAAAAAATGGATAACAAAAAATATTTGGAGATTTAGGTCTAAAAGTAGGAGATTTTATGTGAAATGCCTTACAATAAATTATATTAATAAGAATTTTGGAAATACAAAAACAAATTGATGGTATTTTATGACATGTAACGTGAATGCAAATATACAATAAGTGGGGTGAGTTGTGCAATACATATAAGTACTATAATTTGAAAGTACAAAAACAATAAGTGGGATGAGTTGTCAAGTGAGTAATCTTATAACTTAACAATGGTGAGAAAGTTGGAACCTGGTACATTTGCATTCCTGCTTTCTCTTTAGGCCACGTTTTCAGCTTCTCATAATGGTCATTGGCTTTAGTATTTTTGTTGTGGGTCCCATTTCTCTGTTTTTCTTTCTTTTACCCGTTTCTTTCTTTCTTCCTTTTTGTGTTTAATTTTCACCGCTCCCCACAGACATCAAATGCTCTCCTTTGCCCATCCAACGTCAAATCCTTTCATTTGTCAAACTTCTCAGCATCTCTCATCTCCTTTACCGAGATCATCTTCATCTTCCGTCTCCATCAAGACCATCTACCATCTCCCATCCCCTGTCCAATACCCCACTATTTCTTTGTCCTTTTTAAAAAAAAAAAAAAGCAACCTTGGGCATATTTTGCTTGCCTGCTTGCTCATGGATCCTCTAATTTTCTCTTTCATTTTTTGCAGGCTCACAATTGTTTCTGTTAATTGGTGTGATGCAACCATGTGAGGTGGATTAAATAACGGGGAAAACCATGTGTCCGCCTCCAAACGAAAGATATTCCAGCTTCGGCACTGCTATGGCTCCGAAGTCATCGCCTCTGCATGGGTTTCGATCCTATGATTGAAAGTGATGTCTTACTTCATTTTTCTTGGTTCATTTTTTCCATCGTCTCTGTTTCTGTGTTGGCCACCACAGATGATTTTCGCTCCGCCATAGCTCATGGTAATTACTTTTCCTTTTTTTTTGTTTTCTTTTACATTTTGATGTTTCAACTTTTAACTTTTTTTCAGTTTTTTTATTGAATTTGTTAGTGAGGTTTTTTGTATGATTGTAACTCCTGAACTTTCTTGGAGTGAATTCAAGCTTTTTATTTTTTATACAAGCACCCAATAGAGTGTAAGGTTTGTTTAATGAAGTGACATTCAATTTATTGGTCTTTATCTGTGAAATCCCCAATTTCCATGTTTGCAAAGTATTTCAATTTCACATGATTAAATAAATATAAAGTTTGATGTGTAATTGATATGTAAATGATGTATGAATGATGTACGGGACATGAATGGAAATAGAACAATTGAATAATTAAATGTTAAAGAGGTCAAATGGTCAAGGAAACTAATATCAGAAAAATTTAGGTGGTAATTAAAATACATGTGGCTTATGCATGAATGGAAGAAAGGAAAAATGATGGTCAAATGAGTCAAAGTGTCAAGAAAAGGATTAATGGCTGAGATGATGATAGGATAAAGGAGCAATTAATGCAATGGCATGACTCATCATCCTCATCAGCCATCACCTACGCCAGTCCCTTCCAGCCTTGTCCATCATTCCATCCCAAAATTTCATAAGTTTCCATTCCAAGCTCCTTGACAAACCCTCTCACTCTTCCATCAATTCACTAAGTTCGTAGAACGAAAAACGATCCTTGTCACTAGACTAAGTGATATCCAAAGTTTGGTAGATTGAATCCAAGTATTGGAGGAGATCTCAAAGTTTGAGATTTTGGTCTCTACTGAAGGTAAGAGAAGAAGAGGGTTCTTTCAATTTCGTTCATTGTTTGGAGTTGTACTGAGTTGATATGATATGTGTATGGTGATAATTTAAAGGTTTAATTTGATTTGATGTTACAGCTTTGAAGAAGTGAAAAGCTAAGGTAGGATACACCAAGTGATTTCGTGTTTTCTAAGAAATCAAGGTAAGGAATTTATGTAACGGACGTAAGGCGGCTATGTCCGCATGATTTATGATGTTTTTGTGTGAATTGGAGAGAAGCACCAGCTGTTTTGTACAGGAAAAGATGCATATTCGGTTTTACTCCTGTACCAATTAGGCTAGGAGCAGCCGATTGCCTTAAGTAGCAGCCGACTGCCTAGAGACATCTAAAATGCCGTTTTCAAAAAACCGATTCAAACCAGTCGACTACTATTTACCCAGAAGCATTCTGTCTCAAACTAGTCGACTGCTATTTGCTAAAATGCATTCTGTTTGAAAACTAGATGACTGCCTATAGGACCAGTCGACTGCTAAATTTCCAGAAGCATTCTGTTTCAAAAACAGTCGACTGCTATATGACCAGTCGACTGCTATTTCTTAGCAAGCATTCTGTTTGAAAACTAATCGACTGCTATATGGACCAGTTGACTGCCCTTATATGTTTTCAAAGATGAAAATATCGAAATTTTAAATGAAAATAATTTCGATAAAGGAAGTTTATGAAGCAGCAGCCGACTGCCTTATGAGGCCAGTCGACTGCCCTGTATGAAAAGAGATTTTAAAGCCTATTTGACTTAAACACAAAAGTGTTTTCTGAATAAGGATATAATACATGTTTTGAGACTATGGGTTACATTATGATCATGCATCCTTGTAATTAGCTGAGAGACTCTAATCAAGTCCTCAGTATTATTATGTTAAGTGAGGAACCCTAGTCCGGTCCTCAATACCACAAGTGACACTTGACTAGTGTTCACTGTGAATGACTAAAGGCAGGAGAGAATCCCTGACCTCTACATGGTGCACCAGTGTACTAATACAGGATTAAAGGCACATAAATAGGTATAAATGATTTGTGTGACTAAATCATATAAATGGGTATAAATGATTTATATGATGATGCAACTACTTGAATAAATGTACCTAGTCTCCATTTGATTTAAAGTATAAGATGTATGTAAAGAAGAAGTATATGATGTATGTTTTAAAGTATGTATGAAGTATGATGTTTTAAAGAAAGTATGTTTGCTTATACCATTTGAAATAAATATGCATGGTTGCAAACAATGCATGAAAGACATTTATGATCTATGCTTTATAATGCTTTACATGACATTATAGAGCCAAGTAGGAAAAATGCATATAGAGGCATAGTACGCTCTTTTACATAATTTTCTTATTGAGCGTAAACTCGCCCTTTTACGACCATTTTCCTACAGATTACCTGAAGTGAACCTCGCTCCGATTATAGGAGCTTGCTCTTGAAAGATTTGAATGTACCTTCAAAGGACGCTTCCCAGTAGCATAGAAGGTATACTTATATGGTTATGTAAAGTAAATTGTAATTTAGTTACGGTACAGTACATGTAGAAATTTTGTATATCAGATGTCGGGGATTTAAGTTAATACGATGTGTAAGATCCTGTGGAATGGAATGATATATATATATATATATCATTTTTATGCTTATGGAAATTGAATAAAATTTTATGAGCTATTAGATAATTAGCTTAAGGGTAAGGATGGTACTGATAAACTAAATCAAATAATGTCGGATAAGATAATAAGAAAAGTAAGTTATAAGATGTAGTGACTGGGATGTCACAGATTGGTATCAGAGCGATTTGATTAGTAGTTTGTCAGTGTCAAGAAGCTAGAAATAGAGTATATCCCCAATTATACATAACTTGTCTGAATACATATGGATAGTATAACTGTTTATAGTTATACTAAAGAGCTCAATGATGATTATATTTACAGTATGAACTCACGAAGAAGAAGTACTAGTAGAGGAAGAGGACGTGGTCGTGAAGAACAGCCCCTAGTTCCGTCTCCTCATCCATCTGCACCGCATAGCTCGAATACTAGGCTAGCTAAAATGGAGAAGCATATGGAGAACATGGCCACAATGTTCACCCAATTTATGTCAAGCTTTCCAAATGTGGCCACAAGTACCCAAGCAGCTGCACCTGCTATCCCTCCTATAGAAGTACCCTCACCAGTCCCAGCTACGGGAAGGCAGGATCCTAGGGCATATTGTAGTGTGTCATTGATAAAAGAATTCAAGAAGTTGGATCCGCCCAAGTTTAAAGGGGAAAGAGATCTGTTGACCGCCGAGAACTGGATGAAAGCGGTCCTAAAATCTTTTGAATACATGCCCTGCTCCGAAAGGGAGAAAGTAGGCTTGGCCGCCTATCTATTGATTGATGATGCTAAGTATTGGTGGCAAGCCATTCGGACCGTGTTGGAGGCCTGATATGATGAAGTTACGTGGGATCGATTTGTGGAAGCTTTTAATGAGTAGTACATCCCACGCACTGATCGGAATAGACTGAAGATTGAGTTCCTGAGTTTGACTCAAGGTACAATGACGGTGAATCAGTATGAATTGAAGTTTACCACCTTGAGTAGATTCGACCCAGAGGTCCTCAGAGATGAAGGACACAAGATCTACAAGTTCAGAGAGGGATTGAAGTCCCCTATTAGATCGAAGCTGTATCCGATGGATATTACTACTTATGGAGAGGCGGTCCGTAAGGCTCAATTATGTAAGCAGGACTATGATCTTCATCATGTTGACTTCCGAGCCAAAGGTAAAGGCAAAGAACTGATGAAGCGGAAGTCGAATGAGAAAGCTCCGAGCGATAGGTATCCACATCGGAGAAGTAGACGATCTGAAGGAGTTTTGATAGGTAAGTAAAGTATAGAAAGATGATCTTTAAAATTTATTTAATAGTTATATAGAATTATATTGCAATTGGAGTTACGATGATGATGATAATGATATAGGAACTCCTAGAGCTACCGGGATCAAGATAAGTGATGAGAGATCCCGATACCCAACTGGAAGTACCGCTAGCTCACCAAAGAGTACAACGCAAAGATGTGAGCAATGCGGGAAGTTTCATGGATCGCAGCCATGCCAATTGGCAAGTGGTGCATGTTTCAGATGTGGTGAACATGGACATATGATCAGGGATTATCCCAAGAGGGACTTGAGGACACTCGAGGAATCTGATAAGACCCCTAAACCGCAACCTAAGGCCACTGCTGCAGAAAAGGGGAAGAAAGCTGTGACCCAAGGACGAGTGTTTGCCATCGACAAAGAGTCTGCCAATGCCTCGTCCAAAGTGATTAAAGGTAAGATTTACCTTTTTGATATAAGTGTCACTGCATTGTTTGACCCAGGCTCCACACATTCATTTATGTCACCTAAGATTGCTATGAAAGTACCTGTTGAACCTGAGCCTTTAAGACACTTATTGCAAATAAGCACACCTTTTAAGGAATCACAAATGACAGAGTTAGTGTATAGAAACTGTAAGCTACGGGTAGGAGAAAGAGAATCAATAGCTGACCTAACCCTACTAAATATGTATGGATTTGATGTTATTTTGGGTATGGATTGGTTCGCTAAGAATCATGTTATATTAGACTGTTATGCCAAGAGTGTAACATTCTCTTCACCCGTTAACTATGTTGTAAATTTTGCAAGTGATTAATGTTAAAGCATGTTTATTGCTTGATTTAATTGCAAATGAAAGTAATGGATAATATGTATGATGATGTGAAGGATTTATTGCTTATGTGGAGGACGTAGATCAGAAACGTCCCGGACTCAATGATATTCTTGTAGTCCAAGATTTTCCCGAGGTATTTCCTGACGATCTTCCAGGACTTCCTCCGGATAGAGAAGTGGAGTTCACGATCGATTTGGTGCTAGGGACTAAGCCCATTTCGAGATCTCCCTATCGGATGGCGTTAGTAGAATTGAAAGAATTGAAGAAGCAACTCCAAGAGTTATTGGATAAGGGATTCATACGACCTAGCATATCCCCTTGGGGTGTTCCTGTGCTATTTGTCTGGAAGAAGGATGGTAGCATGAGGCTGTGCATAGATTATAGATGGCTGAATAAGGTGACCATCAAGAACAAGTACCCTCTTCCAAGGATAGACGACCTCTTTGATCAGCTAAAGGGTGCACAAGTCTTTTCCAAGATAGATTTGAGGTCGGGATATCATCAGTTGAAGATTCGGAATGAAGATATCCCTAAGACTGCATTCAGGACAAGGTATGGTCACTACGAGTTTCTAGTGATGCCATTTGGTCTGACCAATGCACCCGCAGCCTTCATGAACTTGATGAATGATGTGTTCAAGGCATACCTAGACCAGTTTTTCATTGTTTTCATCGATGACATCTTGGTATACTCGAGGTCTCGGGAAGAGCATGAGCAGCAATTGAAGATAGTTTTGGAGACCCTCAGAGATAGAGGATTGTATGCCAAGCTAAGTAAGTGTGATTTCTGGTTAAATCATATCTCCTTTTTGGGTCATATTATCAGTAAAGATGGAGTCTCGGTTGATCCATCGAAAATTGAAGCGGTGGTCCAATGGGAAAGACCGAAGACAGTGACGGAGATTAGGAGTTTCTTGGGTTTAGCTGGCTACTATAGAAGATTTGTAGAGGGTTTCTCGAAACTAGCTGCTCCATTGACGCGCTTGACGCGCAAGGAGGTGAAGTATGAGTGGAATGAAGCCTGTGAGTGTAGCTTCCAAGAGTTGAAGCGCAGGCTAACAACTGAGCCGATCCTCACCATCCCTAGTGGTTCAGGTGGATTTGCAGTGTATAGTGATGCCTCAGGGCAAGGATTGGGATGTGTGTTAATGCAGCATGGTAAGGTAGTAGCATATGGTTCTAGACAATTAAAGGACCATGAGAAGAACTACCCGACTCATGATTTGGAGTTAGCTGCAGTAGTGTTTGCCCTAAAAATATGGAGGCATTGCTTATATGGTGAAGATTTCAGATTTTTACGGATCACAAAAGTCTGAAATATTTGTTCTCTCAAAGAGAGTTAAACATGAGACAAAGAAGATGGCTCGAGCTTCTAAAGGACTACGATTGTGAGATCTTGTACCACTCGGGGAAAGCTAATGTGGTGGCGGATGCTTTGAGCCGGAAGCATGTAAGTATGGTGTCTTATATGATGATAAAAGAGTATGAGCTAATCGAGCAGTTTGCAAGCCTCAACTTTAATGTTAAGCCTAATGAGCAATTTGGAATGATGGCTAGTTTGAGGATTGAGCCAGAGTTAATGGACAGAATCCAAAGTACTCAAAAGGAAGATGATAGATGCATTGAGGCTATGAATCAGATGCAGTCGGTATGACCTCAGAATTTGATGTTAGTAGTGATGGAATTTTGAGGTTTAGGAGTCGTATATGTGTTCCTAATCGTGATGAATTGAAGAAGTTGATCTTGACAGAAGCACATGCCACTAAGTACACGTTGCGCCCAAGAAACACGAAGATGTATCACAATCTTCGCAAGGTGTATTGGTAGAATGGCATGAAGAGAGACATAGCTGATTTCGTAGCAAAATGTCTCACATGTCAACAGGTTAAGGTAGAGCACCAAAAGCCAGCAGGATTACTGCATCCTTTGCCTATACCTATGTGGAAGTGGGAACACATTACAATGGACTTTATTATAGGATTGCCCAGAACCAAGAGGAATCATGACGGTATTTGGGTGATCGTCGATAGGCTAACGAAGTAAGCTCACTTCCTACCTATGAAGTCAACGGATACGCTTAGCGCTTTGGCAGACTTATATATAAGAGACATCGCAAGACTACACGGTGTTCCAGTGAGCATTACATCCGATAGAGATTCCAGGTTTACTTCCCATTTCTGGGAACATTTTCAAGAGGCCATGGGATCTAAGTTGAATTTCAACATAGCTTTTCATCCGCAGACTGATGGACAGTCCGAGCGCACTATTCAGACACTCGAGGATATGTTGAGAGCTTGCGTTATGGATTTTAAAGGCTCTTGGGATGACCATCTGCCATTGGTTGAGTTCGCATACAATAATAGCTATCATGCAAGTATCGGGATGGCACCATATGAAGCTTTGTATGGAAGAAGGTGTCGATCTCCGATTGGTTGGGAAGAAGTGGGCGAACGTATGTTGTTGGCTCCAGATTTAGTCGAGCAAACCTCTGAAGATGTCAAGACGATTTGCCAAAGGCTTAAGACAGCTCAAAGTAGACAAAAGAGCTATGCGGATGTTCGACGGAGACCACTTGAGTTCTTGGTTGGAGATTTTGTGTTCTTGAAAGTTTCTCCATCCAAAGGGATCATGAGATTTGGCCGACGAGGTAAGTTGAGTCCTCGCTACATCGGTCCATTTGAAGTCTTATATCGAATAGGTGATGTTGCCTACAGATTGGCATAACCTCCAGAGCTATCGGGAGTGCATAATGTGTTTCATGTATCAATGCTTCGGAAGTATAATCCGTATCCATCTCATGTCATTGACTATGAGCCCTTGGAGATAAGGGAAGATATGAGCTATGTAGAGAAGCCGATTCAGATTTTAGACAGAAAAGAGAAAGTTTTAAGGTCTAAGACGATCCCATTAGTGAAAGTTCTATGGCAATACTATACGACGGAAGAAGCTACATGGGAGCTAGAGAGCTTGATGAAGGAAAAGTATCCAGAGTTCTTTACGTGATAAGCTAATCCAAATTTGGAGGACCAAATTTTCTAAGGTAGGGAGGATGTGAAATTCCCAATTTCCATGTAATTCCTCCATGTTTGCAAAGTATTTCAATTTCACATGATTAAATAAATATGAAGTTTGATGTGTAATTGATGTGTAAATGATGTATGAATGATGTATGGGACATGAATGGAATTAGAACAATTGAATAATTAAATGTTAAAGAGGTCAAATAGTCAAGGAAACTAATATCAGAAAAATTTAAGTGGTAATTAAAATACATGTGGCTTATGCATGAATGGAAGAAAGGAAAAATGATGGTCAAATGAGTCAAAGGGTCAAGAAGAGGATTAATGGCTGAGATGATGATAGGATAAAGGAGCAATTAATGCAATGGCATGACTCATCATCCTCATCAGCCGTCACCTACGCCAGTCCCTTCCAGCCTTCTCCATCGTTCCATCCCAAAATATCATAAGTTTCCATTCCAAGCTCCTTGACAAACCCCCTCACTCTTCCATCAATTCACCAAGTTCGTAGAACGAAAAACAATCCTTGTCACTAGACTAAGTGATATCCAAAGTTTGGTAGAATGAATCCAAGTATTGGAGGAGATCTCCAAGTTTGAGATTTTGGCCTCTATTGAAGGTAAGAGAAGAAGAGGGTTCTTTCAACTTCGTTCATGGTTTGGAGTTGTACTAAGTTGATATGATATGTGTATGGTGATAATTTAAAGGTTTAATTTGATTTGATGTTACAGCTTTGAAGAAGTGAAAAGCTAAGGTAGGATACACCAAGTGATTTCGTGTTTTCTAAGAAATCGAGGTAAGGAATTTATGTAAAGGACGTAAGGCGGCTATGTTCGCATGATTTATGATGTTTTTGTATGAATTGGAGAAAAGCACTAGCTGTTTTGTATAGGAAAAGATGCATATTCGGTTTTACTCCTAGTACCAATTAGGCTAGGAGCAGCCGACTGCCTAGAGACATCCAAAACGCCGTTTTTCTAAAACCAATTCAAACCAGTCGACTGCTATGTAAGCCAAAATACTGCTATTTACCCAGAAGCATTCTGTCTCAAACCAGTCGACTGCTATAAGGAACAGTCGACTGCTATTTGCTAAAATGCATTCTGTTTGAAAACCAGCCGACTGCCTATAGGACCAGTCGATTGCTAAATTTCCAGAAGCATTCTGTTTCAAAAACAGTCGATTGCTATATGACCAGTTGACTGCTCTTTCTTGACAAGCATTCTGTTTGAAAACCAATTGACTGCTATATGGACCAGTCGACTGCCCTTATCTGTTTTCAAAGATGAAAATATCAAAATTTTAAATAAAAATAATTTAGATAAAGGAAGTTTATGAAGCAGCAGTCGACTGCCCTATGAGGCCAGTCAACTGCCCTGTATGAAAAGAGATTTTAAAGCTTATTTGGCTTAAACACAAAAGTGTTTTCTGAATAAGGATATAATACATGTTTTGAGACTATGGGTTACATTATGATTATGCATCCCTATAATTAGCTGAGAGACTCTGATCAAGTCCTCAGTATTATTATGTTAAGTGAGGAACCCTAGTCCGGTCCTCAATGCCATAAGTGACACCTGACTAGTGTTCACTGTGAATGACTAAAGGCAAGAGAGAATCCCTGACCTCTACATGGTGCACCACTGTACTAATACAGGATTAAAGGCACATAAATGGGTATAAATGATTTGTGTCACTAAATCATATAAATGGGTATAAATGATTTATATGATGATGCAACTGCTTGAATAAATGTACCTAGTCTCCCATCTGATTTAAAGTATAAAATGTATGTAAAGAAAAAGTATATGATGTATGTTTTAAAGTATGTATGAAGTATGATGTTTTAAAGAAAGTATTGTTGCCTATACCATTTGAAATAAATATGCATGGTTGCAAACAATGCATGAAAGACATTTATGATGTATGCTTTATAATGCTTTACATGACATTATAGAGCCAAGTAGGAAAATTGCATATAGAGGCATAGTACGCTCTTTTACATAATTTTCTTACTAAGCGTAAACTCACCCTTTTACGACCATTTTCCTACAGATTACCTGAAGTGAACCTCGCTCCGATTAGAGGAGCTTGCTTTTGAAAGATTTGAGTGTACCTTCAAAGGATGCTTCCCAGTAGCATAGAAGGTATACTTATATGGTTATGTAAAGTAAACTGTAATTCAGTTACGGTACAATACATGTAGAAATTTTGTATATCAGATGTCGGGGATGTAAGTTAAGATGATGTGTAAGATCCTGTGGAATGGAATGATATATATATATATATCATTTTTATGCTTATGGAAATTGAATAAAATTTTATGAGCTATTAGATAATTAGCTTAAGGGTAAGGAATGGATGGCACTGATGAATTAAATCAGATAATGTCGGATAAGATAATAAGAAAAGTAAGTTATAAGATGTAGTGACGGGGATGTCACATTATCACCACTAAACTATTATAATTATTATTTTTAGTTATAAATAATTGCAAGTCTTTTAGTTTTGAGTTTTTCTATGTGATTTTGATCTTTCGTGCAAACATTTGGGAAAATTCTTATGTTTGATTTTTTTTATCAATAATTTTTTGTTTGTGATGCCTGTTTATTTGTCTTAATACCTCTGTTTGTAAAGTATTTTATATGGTAATACAGTTGAATAAATGTCAAGGCTATTATTATTTATATAGTTGTGGGCACAAGAATATTTTGAAGGTTACTTTTTTGCACCAATTGAATAAACGATGGTTGTTGTTTACTGCTTAACATCATGATTTAAAAAATATTTTGAAGGTTAGTTTTTTTCCTTGGTTAACAATTTGATTTTCATGAATTTGATGAAAATTCACCTATATTAATCATGTTTACTCTCCTCACTTGCATCTATTATCTTATTGTGATAATGAATTTATCTAACATCAAATTTTCACTTTATAGATTAACAATTTTAACATGATGGACTGCAAACATGGTTGTCATTATGAAGACCAAGAATTTTCGAAAAATAAATAGTAAATATCCGGGAAAATTTAATTTGGATAAGTTGCAATCCAAATTAAATAAGAAAAGAAATGGAGAAAATAATTTTGGATATTAGGAAATTCAAAAACTTAAAGAAATAAAAAGGTATATATTTATATAATTATAAAATTATATTTTATAAATATATTTTAAATGTTAAAGAAATAAAAATGTGAATAAAAATATAATTATATAAATAGATTATATAATATATTTTTACACGTTTTTTTTAAATAGGTATATATATATATATATATATATATATATATATATATGAAATATATATACTATTTAGATCAAAGTGTATATATATACATATATTTTAAGATAAAGTATGTATATATGTATATATATTAAAATTTAATAGTATATGATATATATATAAATCTAATTTTATATATATAATAAATATATATATTAAAAAAAATGAAACAGAAATGGGAATCGAGTTCCCCGATTCCCACATTTCTCTTCTGTTAACTAAAAACAAAAGAGAAGCAAATAGAAAAGCGCCGGACGACGCTGGCCACCAGAGAAAGGAAGAAGCGGGAGGAGCGGCGTCGCCGGCAAAGGAAGAAGTAGATGACGGTAGCCCGAGGCAGAAAGAGAAGGGATCGGTGCGAAAATAGAAGGGGAAAATCGAAGGAAAAAGAAGAAAAGAGAGAAGAGAGAAGTGGTGGTGCCGGCCGGTCTAGGCACTGCTACCCCAACCCCGAGCTCGGCGGAGCTAAGGGGAAGAAAAGAAAGGCTACCAGCGAGGCAAAGGACGGCGGAAGGAGGAAGAAACAGAGGAGAAAAGGACCGAGAGCCACCGTTCCAGATCCGGCGCTGTCGCCGGTGATGGGGCAAAACCGAGGGCAGATCCGGCATCCTCGCAACCGTAGCCAGCTGAGGGAGGTCCAAACCGACGGAGATGCCGGCGGGAAGAGGCCGAACTAGCCAGCAGAAGTGAGCCGGCCCGAACCGGTTCAGGCCAGAAAAAAAAATAGAATAGAAAAGAAAAAGGAAAGAAAAAGAAAAGAGAGAAGAAAAGAAAAGAAAAGAAAAAGAGAAAGAAAAGAAGGAAGAAGAAGAAGAAGGAAAGGAAAAAGAAAGAGAAAGAGAAGAAAAAAATGTTAGGGAAAAAAAATTTAAAAAAAATAAATTGATGGCATTTATTTAATAATTTACGGTTATATTGATGTAGTGCATTGATATTGCAATTGTAGCAAAAAGGAGATGAGATGAATGGTGGAGTTCGACAAGGCTCGAAAATTGGAAAGTGCGCTAAGCTTGGCGAATAGGTAAGATACCCTTATAAAGCCTTAGTAGCATTATATTGTGTGTGAGATTTATGATGTTATATGATGCATTGATGGAATGATTTTTAATGGAATTGTGATTTTTTTTTATGAGGCATTAATTTAAATTGATTTGCAAAAAATGCTAAGAGGACCCACGATTGATGGTGGGGGTCTTAGTAGAGATATAGGAATTTGTGAGAATCAACAGTTGTGGATAAATTGTGTTTCCTTGTAGGAGGTTTAGAGGAAATTAAGCCGTTATGCTGCCGAAATTTCCACGAAAATGTTTAAGGAAAAATATTAAGTTCTCATCTAAATGGAATCTTGAAAGAATCTTATTGTGTCATAGGAAAAATTGATTTTTAAATGGCTGAGAAGGTTAATGGATGAGCACGATAATGTGAGGAATTTTCTTGTGAATCTTATAGAGTTGATAATTCGAGTTATTTAACATTACAAGTTGACTATCGAGCAGAAATTGAGGTGGAATCTCAATAGTTGGAGTATTGATGGATGTAATGATGATTATATGATATTGCTTTGAAGAGAAGATCATAATTGAAAATTGATGGTTAAATGATTGGATTGTGAAGTTATTAACGGAGTAATGATTTCTAGAATTTACCGAGTCCGGTTTCTTGATTTTGAAATAATTCCAAAATGTGATAATATGGACAAATTCGAAAGATCGAAATGGAGACGATTTCACCGTCCTACGTTGTACTGTCGGATATACGTGAGATAATAAACGGACATACCCTAGTAATATGGGTCTTAGTAACGATACGATGGTACACAATGAATAGTTGTGACACTGAATCATAATGAATGTACGAATTGTGCATGCAAAAAATTGATTGAAATTGAGATTGAATTACGACACAATCTGATCAATTATGGGTTCAAAGATATGAGTGATAAATATGTGAAAAGATGGTTGTGCTTATGACCTTAAAATAGATCTCGAATAATAAGATCGACAATTGCATAAGTTCGGATTAAGTCATAAAGGCCGCATAAAAGTTGAATTGAGGATTTAGATATGATTTTGTGATCGTAAATGAAATTGAACCTCAAATCGGAAATGATAAACATGTATCAATAGATCAAATCATAGATGGATTTGATAAGTGACTATCGATGTGGTGATTCTGTAATCCTCGATGTCGATTCTGGAATAGATATTGAGTGATGATATTATTATTTGCGTGATTTTGGTACCTTGATGACTATTTAGAAACATGATGTTTAAAAGCTCATAGAAACTTAGAGGATTCATACTAATGATGTGATCCTAATATTGATGATGAAGTGTATAAATGATTATAATAGTCGATGACAATCGAGAAAGGATATTGAATACCGAATGGTCTGAATACCAAGTGATTCGATTTCCAAATGAATTGAGTATTGAGCAAATTGAATACTGAATTAAATGAATAGTGAATGAATTGCATAGTGATTTACTGATTTGACAGAAAGAAAGTCTTGAAATCGAATAATTGATGGTGATAAAGTTAAAGGAATCGTTTCACTGTATTGATGAAAATATTATTGAAGTTGCATACTGAAATTTTTTATAGCATCGCATTTAAGCATGCTTTCTTGCAACTTGAAACATTTTAATAATGTTTATATGAATACAGAAAAGTATTGATTTGTTTTGAAATGAAAGTATATGGTAGATATATATTTTTTGCTATATGAAGTCTCATGCAGAATTTTACCATATGCTTTACATGATATTGAAAAGAAAGCTATAGATTTAAATGTTTTATGAGACTGTAGGCACCCTAAAAGAATGAAATTCAATAAAGCATAGTGGAAACTGCCTAATTGGAGCTTTGCTCATTAGGCAGAGAGATGCTCGTCCGACAATAGTCGTGGACAGGTCTCAGTCACGCCTGATCAATGAGGCTGAGAGAGATGAGGTCTATGGCCATAGATAGCGCCCTAGTTGGTTTCCAGGGGACGATGATATGATTTCACTGCTAGCTACAGTGATTTAAGTCGTTATTGATAGAGATGATAGGGATCTAGCCTAGTCTCTAACCGATATGATATGAAGTCTAGAGTATGATTTTATTGATATGAACTCTATACTTGACATGATTTATACTGTACATGAAACAAGTTTGAAATGAAATATGTTTTGAAATAGTACATGTTTTAAACATGTTTTTTAAAAGTCCATGAGATATGATTTCGACACTTATATGATTTATATGTGATTTTGTGTCGAACATGGCATGATATGTAGTCTAGAGTATAGCTTCATTTGATATGAACTCTAGACCTGATATGATTTACAGTATATGTTTTAAAAGTACATGATAAATGATTTCGACATTTACATGATTTATAAACGATTTTGTGTCGAATTTAAATTGATATGCGGTCTAGAGTATAGATTGATTTGATATGAACTCTAGACCTGATATGACTTATAGTATATGAAAAATGTTTTAAAACTGCACATGATTTAGACATGCTCTAAAAACGAATACATGAATTGAAATTGAACATGTTTTTATCATGCCGTAAAGGTAGACTTGAATGAATTGAAAATTTATACGTGGAGCATGTTTTAAAGTACATATGATACGATTAGAAATGATAGCGGTTTATACAGTAAAGTTACATAAATTGCATATTTAACCCTGACATGATAATATGCTTCGTACATGAGAGTTTCATGAGGAATGTCATGACTCGACATTAATGATATTTCATCTAGACAATGACATGATATGATACATGAACATAAGATTGATATGAAGAGAATTGTGAACTTACACTATTGTGATCATGATTTCTCTATATGGAAAATGATACGAGATGATAGATTACAGGAGTACGATTATGAAACATAAAGTGAATTGATATGATGCTTCAATTGGACATGATGTACTCCGAGATAGAGGAAAATATAGACTGATAGTATATGACATTTAATTTGGATACGACAGATTGTCGTGCGATGCACTATAGTGTAAGGACGAAAAGACTGAAAAAGTGATTATGATGATTTATTTAAAAGTATAAGTGATAGACAGATGACAAGAAATCAGATAATGATATGTTATCGATGAGAAAGGATTAACTGTAATTGCAAACTTGCAAGTTTTAAGCATTGCAATTTAAGACAGTGTAATCCTACTCTTGTATTTATATTAGTATCTTACTGAGCCGTGGTTTTGCTCACCCCACTAAATTTCATCTCTTTCAGACTATTGAAGTTAACATCTACCATGTGAGCTGCTAAGTGGGCATCGGAGACGATGTATGGACTTGGTACTAGTCTTCTGAGGTATATGTTCCTTATAAAATACTTGTTTACATGTAAGACTTAAATTGATGCACAATACATATTCTGTTTAACAAGTCGGGATGTAACTAAGAACCGTTTCTGTGATAGTTTAATATTTAAATGAAATGACCATAGGTCACCTAGATAGTATAGTAACTACACTGACACCGAATACAAACCTTAAAATGAAAAAGAAAAATTTAGTCCATAAATTTGTAGACTAAGAAAAGTATAAGAATCAAGCGAAAGTCGCAGTCTTCGGGTCGTGACAGTCATATACATGTATATATATGTATATATATTTTTAAGATATGAAAGTTGAAAATTTACATCTATAAATCATGTTTGCTCTCCATATTTGCATTTATTTATGCTACTAATGCTGAATGTTTAGACATTGTTGTCATTTTTTTTATGGAACTTGAATACGGCTAAGCTAATGCAATTCTAGTTGCAAACTTCTTCTCCTCCCAAAACCACAAGGAATGCTTCTATGGACCGAATAATAAGTGATCACAAAGGGATCTAGAGGTTATCATGCAACCATATTTCAACTTGACTTTTTTATAATTATATGCATTGATTTCATTTGTAAAATAAAAAAAATTCAGCAATCTTTCATGCATTTTGATTTTCTAACAGAACAATTTCTCATGTTTGTTTTGTCTATTAAAATCCTAGCTAACAAACATTCTGCAGAAAGATTACAGGTGAGGTTCAAACTACAGCCCATTTCACAGCTTGGACCTGGCGTCGCTTCATTACAGGTATAATTTAGACTTAGTCTTCTTTAAAACCCTTTTTAATGAGAGCGAAAATAGTTTGATTTCCTGTTGTATGACTTAAAAATTCTATATATTCTTTGCTATATGAGAATTTTTCCAATGACAGGCCTCTCAAATATCTATCATCTACTTCATTTTCACCATCCAACTTAGAGTTTCTTAGCGGTACATCATCTTGAAATTGCAAATGATTTTCAATCTTAACATGCTAACTCCTTTAAATCATGGAAAAACTTTTTTTCCCATGATGGATGCCTATATTTTCTCTTTTTTCTGTTTAGGTTATTAACATTTGTTTATTCTTTGTTATTTTGGTGAAGTAGGCCAATGATTTTTATATAGAGTGACATACAAATAGCATAATCTGAAGAGCAGAAATGCAATAAATTTAAGTTGGGCTTAGAGCTTTTGATTTTATCCTTCAAGATATCTCGATTTGAAAAGCCTATGTTGACTCATGGTGATATTTAAACTATTACATCTATCTGTGGATAAATATGATTATTTTCTCCAAAGTTCTATTCCAACTTGGTATCCCTCTTAAAATTATCTTTTCTTTCTCCAAAAAAATTTACATTTAGGTGCCGTTGGTGATGCTTTAGACAATGTTGGAGTAGAAAGTGAAACTCAAAATCTAATGAATCAAATATGATTCTTTCTCGTATGTCATGATTTATTGCTATATGAATTTCTTTGGACTATTAATTGCTTGGTTAATTTTACAAAGGGCATGATTTTGAAGAATTATATTTCTAATTCTATGTTGTTATTGTTTCGTCATGATGCTTATCTACCTATTTGGTTAATTTTTGGATGTTCCTTAAAATTATCTGAATTTTTTTTATTTTTAAATT
Organism: Heritiera fomes; assembly: GCA_032173925.1. NCBI lineage: Eukaryota > Viridiplantae > Streptophyta > Magnoliopsida > Malvales > Malvaceae > Heritiera > Heritiera fomes. The sequence continues at coordinate 15,111,616 of JAPDPM010000001.1, read as the reverse complement.
ATAATTACTTGAATTTTCTTTCAAAAGGGTTTAATAAAATAATTATTTTTTGGAATCGACCCACATCAGGATGGAAGAGGAACCATGCAACTTCACTGATTAGTGTTTCCCAGAAAGTTAGACTCCATCAAACATGTACATGTAAGTTATATCTAAGTCTTCAGCTTTTTTTTTTATTTTTTATTTTTTGTTTCAATGTCTATTATGATATGTCATTGTACTTAAACTATGATGTCTATGCTTGGATGAATATGTTTCTTTTGTTCAATAATCTATTCCAACATGATAGTTCTTTTAAAGTGATCTTCCCTTTTAATAGAAATTTTGGGAATTAGATGCCGTTAATAAAACTCTGGACAATGTTGAAACAATAGATGAAACTAAAAATGTCACAGCCCGTGACCCTATTTTTCACCTTTTTATCTATACATCTTATTTGGTTGGGCTGTCTGCGATACTTTACTTTTCTTTTACATATAAACAATGTCATTTTAAATTATAATACGAATTACATCCCCTATCTTACTTCATGAGAAAGTAGTACTGTGAATATGTCTAAATACATAAAATAAATGATCATACCTTATTAATTAAATCGACCTGTCGCATCGTCCCCAAATGCGCAGTCGAAAATCCTTTTACTGCTAGACTCTCGGTCTTTGAAAACCTGAAATGTTAAAATTAAGGGGTGAGCAAATCACGGCTCAGTAAGAGAATTATATGCATACTTGATATTCAGCTATCTATATGCTGAAAAACTTTTTCATTTTTCCTATGGGGCTCTAGGCTCGCATGTAGGAAGGATACTACAGTCGGCTAGGGATCCGGATGGAGTAAGGTAGGTATTTTGAAATACCTATCTTGTCCCGGAGCTTAGAAGCAACTGTAGAGAGTAATAAATTTCTTTTCGTTTGAAATTTATATCCTTTTACCTTTTCATTTCATATCATTTTCATACTCTCTTCAAAATAATGCTTTTATAAAATAAAGCATTTAAATAAAGTAATTAATATTCATATATCCTTTGAAAAGAATATTAGTTAAATTCTTATCATTCTCATTTAAATCTCATTTCATGTTTTACTGTACAACCATAATTAGTACAGTACTTTAAATAGCAAAATCCGCTATTAAATCCTTTTGGTATAACATATATATCATTTAAATCTCATATTCAATTTAAAAGCTAAAATAAGAATATTAGATTTATTTTCCTCCTCTTTTCCTTTTTGGAAAAACATATCACATATTCATGTCACATATAGTCTAATATTCAATTGAAAATCATAGTAAGAATATTAGACTTATAACCTCTTTTTCCTTTTGAAAACATATTACATATTCGTATCACATATCATATGAAATCATCTCGTAGTACTAAATTCAGTATTGAAATAAGCATTTTGTAAAATGCTGTACATCTCTTTCATTTAACTTGTCACATATCATGTAAAACATTTATATTTCACATATCACTTATCATATAAAACATTTTTACATATGGAGACTTGGCACATACGCCTAGCCCGTCCACTAGGTCGTTACTCAGATCATGTTATAGACCCTGCAAGGTATAAATAATCATGTCAGATCTATGGCCATAGTCTATAATTGTCCTCGGCGAATCATTGATCAGGTGTCGGCCAGGACTACATATCACATATCACATATTACATGTCACATATCACATATCACATATCAACATGATAGGATGCCAACTAGTCTCAAAACCGTATTTTTCATCATCTGAAAACCTTTATGGAATTTATAAAAATAATCATTTCATAATTAAAACCATAAAGGTTATATAATAAATCAAGTGAATATTTAAGAAAATATTTATAAAATATTCACTTTTTTGCTTTTTTCATCTTTCATTTCATATTACGTATAATTCATATATCGAGAGAATATTTAGAAAACTTTTATAAAATATTCTCTTTATCCCATTTTCATTTTCCATTTCATCTCACATGTAATTCATATATCGAGAGAATTTTTTGGTGATCTCATTATCACCAATTTCGAAAACATGAATATTTTAAAATGAATTTCGTTATATTCATGTTTTATGAAAAATAATCATTTTCTTGATTTTCGTGGTTGAAAATCGTTTTTCGTGAAATAAAATCATTTATTATGATTTTATAAATTTTCTAGAAATTTTCGATAATTTTTGATAATTTTTCGGCAGTATAACGGCTGCCGATTGGCTAGCCTCCTGCACGAAAATACAGTTTATAATTTCAACCGGTACTTCACCACAATTTTCCAACCAATCATTCATCGCAATATTTTCATAAAATATTTCATAATTAAAAACATGCAGACTGAATATCCTTACAGTGCTGCACATGCATCTCTTACCTGTTTCGGGTAAGCGACCGCCTCGTTCATCGCGCCCGTGTTCACCTCGCCCAATTCCATCGGCTCGGTCATCGAAGGAATTTTCTGGAATTAAAATTCTAAAATTTAGAATTTTTCCAAAATTATTTAAATAAATAAATTATTTAAATAATTTATCACTTTTCGGGATTTCTTACCGATTCCCGTAATTCCAAGGTTTCCGAATTCTCGGGATTTCCCGTAATTTCCGAAATTCTCCTTTTTCCTCTTTTTCTTCTTTTCCTCTTTTTCTTCCTTTCCTCTTTTTCTTCCTTTTTTCTCTTTTCTTTCCTTTCTCTTTCTTTTCTTTTTCTTTTTCTTTTTCTTTTTCCTTTTTCTTTTCTTTTTTTTTCCCGTCAACCGGTTCAGCCTTCTTCCTCGCCTGTTCTTCGCCGGCGGCCGGTTCTCCGGCGGTTCAAGGGCTCCATAGCTGGCCGGCGTCAAGGCGAACTCACCGGTGGTCTCCGTTCGGCCTGGATCAATGGCACAGCGGCGGATCTACTCGGTTTGCCTCGGTTTCTTCTCCTCCTCCGTCGGCCTTCCTCCGTCGTTCACCGCGCCTCGAGTGGCCTCCATCCTCTTCCTCTTCCTCCGGTGATGCTTTGATGGCAGTGGCGGTGGCCAATTCCGCCAGCACCGCCAGATCCCTTTCTCTTTTTCTTTTCTAGCTTCCGCCGGTTTCTGCCTCTTTTCCATTCGTTTCGCTTCATCTTTCTGTCACCGGCCTCCTCGCTTCACTTCACCGGCATCATCTCCTCCCTTCCTCTCTCTTCTCATTGCCGGCGGCGGCAGCTTTGCTGCTGGCGGCCTTTGGCTGGGAAGGGACCGGGCTTTGTCCCGATTCCTTCCTATCTTTTTTTATTATTATACTATATATATTATACTATATATAATTTTATATATAGTATAGTACTATATATATATGTATTATATACAAAAATATGTATATATATTATATATTACAAATATATATCTAATATATATATTATGTATACGTATATACTTTAAAATAGAATAACATTTATATATATTTTTATATAATGAAATAATACAATATATATTGTACGTACAATATATATATATATTTTCTTCCTCATTTTCTTATTTAATTTGGATTTCCATTTATCCAAATTAATTTCCTCCATATAATTTATCAATTCCTTAACTTCATTATTTACGGAATTTCCAACAATATTCCATCTTGTAAATAATTTCTTTATTTACTTTAATTTATCTTTAGCATTTAAAATTAAATTCTCAAATAAGTAATATAAAAATTCAGAAATTTGCAGTTATCACAAAAAATCTAATGAACCACGTATGATTTTTTTTCCCTATTTTAATGATTGATTGCTATAAGATTTTGTTAAGACCATTAATTAGTTGGTGAATTTTATTGACAACATGAGTTTCGAGGAGAATGCTATAACAAACATGTTTTTTAATGCTTATTTGGTTTATGAAATTCTTTATTTTTCCTTGATGACTAAATGTTGTTGACAATTTCTATTCAACTCCTATTATTGTTGTTTTCCAACCATTATCCAAAAGACAACACCTGTATAGCAGCCAACAAGATCAAAAGAATATCAAATCCAAAGCAATCCCAACCACATCTACCTAACAACTACCAATCCATCCAGTTTTTAGTAAAGTTGAAGGTTCAAACTTTGAATCTGAAGCCTTCTATGTTGAGGTTCAGTCTAGAATAAAATGTGACATCAATGCTGATTTGTTTTTTGTTACAATGTACCATGACCAAGAACAACATAAAGTGCATATTAATAATGATCAACTAAAATTCTTTCACTTTGTAGTTCTGAAAAGTTTGAATCTGAATTTGAATCTGAAGCCTTCTGTGTTGAGGTTCAGTCTAGAATAAAATGTGACGTCAATGTTGATTTGTTTTTTGTTAAAATGTACCATGACCAAGAACAACATAAAGTGCATATTAGTAATGATCAACTAAAATTCTTTCACTTTGTAGTTCTGAAAAGTTTGATTCTTATATGTACTTTCCTTACGGTGATGATGATAATCTAACAATTTCTTTGTTTAATCTCTTTTCATCCGGTAGGCAATTTTTCAAACGTTGCCTTTCTAACCAACTACTCAACATTTTTTATCTCAGGAGAATTTAAAACATAGAACTTGCGATTTATATACATAGATCACAACAAATCACTTTTACGGGGTTGGAGAAAATTTTCCAAGTGATAAAAAAATCAAGGTTCATGACTCTACCCTCAACAAAATTCAGCATGCAAATTTTGAAGTTATAATCTAACAAAGGTCTTGATCATGCAATTTCATGTCAGATCCTGAAACTGTTTTTATTATCTATCTAAACTTTGAACTATGTTTATGGAAAAATCATTTAACTCTTTATTTCCCTTTTTGTTTTTCTAGCTTTACTCTGATATGATGTTATCAACTATTATCATTTCCAGATAGATTTTTTCTCTTTTCATTTTAATTAAGTTTCCTCTATTCTTCATTTTGCCCAAAAGAAAAAAAAATCTCCCCTCCCTCCCCTCGTCGAAGAGCGGGGGTCATTCTTGTAATCAATTAAAAATAGTCTGTAATATATTTTTTTCTATATTCTTGATCAGGTCAAATTTTCAGAGCTCACTCTTGACACCTTGAGAACGCTTCAGTGCCTGGAATGGGAGCGCAGTGGCCCTTTCTACCGGTCAACTGGTTGTCAAAGTGGTCAGAATGGAGCCTTGGGATCTAGTCGCATAAGCCACTCGTAAGATATTGCTGATCCTACGTACTCTGCCACCTAACCCGAAAAAGCTGTGTTATATCGTCCATCACCAACACAATTTATAGTTGTAACTTTGAAACCTTTGTGATTAGATTTTTTCTTCAGGTCATCGTCTCGGTGTGCCTATGGATGGAAAATTATTATAATAAGATGGTAATAAAAAAAGTTATTTTGGGCCAGGAAAGAATAAAGTTTAATATTGATGAACGAAATAAATCATTTTTGGAAAGAGAAAAATTGGAAAGGGAGGGAAGAATCGGAGTCCTGCAGTCAAGTTTTTCAATGGGTGCATTTTTTTTTTTGAATGGAAACTTCAATTTATTAATTCATAAAGTTGGCATCATGCAATACAATATTGTTTAAAAACTCTGGGTGATCTTCTACCCAGTAAACATCTCCTCCTTCTAGAAGTCCTTCCTTTGATAATAAGTGAGCAGCTCCATTCCCATCCCTGTTGACGTGTAGTATCCTGCATTCCTCAAAATGTCCTTTCAACCTTCTACCATCAATGATCAGTGGTCCTAGTATTGAGAGGTCTTCGACTTCCATATAGAGTTTCTTAATAATTGTTAATGCATCTCCCTCCAGAATGATTCTTCTACAGCCTGTCCATCTAGCCAATTCCAATGCTCTGTTTCCTGCCATTGCTTCTACTATACGTGCTTCTTGTACTGTTTCAACTCTCTGTGTTGCGGCACTCACCACCCTTCCTTCACTGTCTCTTATGATCACACCAATACCCCTCGTTCACTATTTGGATCCCATGCGCCATCAAAGTTGACTTTGAAGTAGGGTTCTTCTGGTGGAGTCCACTTAGTTACATATCTTTCTCTTTGAACCCGTTTTTGTATCTTGAGCTCTTTTGTAGTCTTTAAGGAAGATTGCTGTATGCTCAAAAGCTCTCTTTGCATCAAACTTCTTGGCATCTTTGAGTTCTGCATTCTTTCCATTCCACGTGGCCCATAACATCATTAGGAGCTTTTCCATTTCACCTGTTGACAAAACAGGGCGTGCTCTCAATCCAATCTATCACCCTTTCTTCTTGGATTTCTTTGATCTCATCCGGTAGATTACATAATTCCAGTAATTCCTTTGCTCTAGGACAAAAGCCTAGTACATGTTTGTTTGTCTCAATGCATAATTCCATTCAATGAATGCATGTTTTAAATGACAAAAGGAGAATAAAAATTATTGAGTGATTGATTGGATGGGAGATGGCAATAACACATTTGAAATTTTAAAAGAAAGACCAAGTTGGTAAAAGACCAACGTAGGCTGTGGTATTCTGCATTAGTATAGATGAGTACAGGGATTGAAAAAATAATGCAGTATTATAAGATGGTGGTGTGGCATCATTTTTTTCTTAGCTCAATTACATATCTAAATAGATATTAATTGTAAATTAAAGTGAAGAACGAGGAGTTTAGTACCTTGATGGATTACCATTTCTATGTCCATTAATGAAACGTTTTCTTTCCCTTCATGGAATTAGAAATTGCTGAGCGATACATCCCTTTCTTGCATATCAGGGGATGTAGTATAACCTGTATGCTTCGACACTAGTGATTTTGGTCATTTATGCAACTTACCGCTAAAGTCAACAATGAATGGGCGGTTTTATTTATAAAATTATGGTCAGTATGCTGACTAACTCTGTAGTATGTTTCACGTTATTGTATCTTCTGTTGGCAGGTTCTGGCGACTATTTGTGAAGAGCTCCCCCCGGATGGTGTTTTATTCATATACTTGTCAGCTTCAGGTGATCAGCTGTGACTCATGCTAACCACGTTTCCCCCGTTTATTTTCAGAATTGCAGCTGCTTATGGCCCTTACAATAAAATGCTTCAGGAGCAACTGGACATGCGATTTCTCCCTCAGGTTCTGGAACCTGCACCAACACAACAGAAAATGTTGTAAGGGACTTTCAGTCTCATACAATTCACTCAGATGGAGCCTCCACTTCTTGTTTTAGCTCACCAAGCGATAGCCCAAACCCTTCTGTAAGTCAAAACAAAGGAGATTGCATCAGTTACCACACTAGTTGCTTGCAGTTTGGTAATCATGGGAGTGGAAGTATTTTCAGAATTCTAAGCTAGCATTAATCTCGTACATCTAATCTGCCACGGTGTTCATTGTTTAGGTTTATGTGATAACTTGATCTATGCTTATGGGATGAATTGAAGAGATTGCATAAGTAAACTGCCTCCTCCCGAAATCCTTCACTATTATGTACTTAAAATTTTCAGGGTGGCTGGTCTTCATGTTTCATATTCTTAATTTTTCTGTTTGTACTGGTTCTTGTTAGTTTTCCATTTCAGAATTATGTCAGTCTAATAATGTGATATTGCTTTATTCATAGTCTAAGATTATACATTATTACAATTGTCTGCTAGGATTATAAATGTTTATCCTGAAATCAAATAATTGGTTTCCAGGATTGAATTGCATTTACCCCAGCGACTTATTTCCATTCACAAGAAAACCGCTCTTTATAATAACTAGGTAACACCCGCGCGTTGCGCGGGTAGATCATTTAAAAGGACAAACATAAAATGTTAAAGATGAGAAAGGTGAAAATAAGGGTTAAGAAAGTATTTATGTACATTAATAAATGAAGTGTAGTGAAAAAGAAAAAGAATTTGTATGAATATTCATTTAAACAATCTACATGGCATATACATTAATATACGGAATGCTTGCATGTTCATTTTTATGTTTCCATCTCTAATTAATTTTTGGATCTTCACTATTCCATCCCTTATTTAACTCAGTGCTTATAAAAAAAAAGTCCAAACCTAAAATCAAAAAAATAACAACATTCCAAATCTTTGAAAGAAAATGAAGTGAGAGCAAATAATCAAATTGCATAGAAAACAGAACAATATTATGCTTCCATGCACTTTAAAATTTCATAGAGTTGTAAATCACACAATGACCCTTATAAAGCGCCAACACAAGTACAATTTTTGCAAGTTGGGAAAAGCAAAACAATCTCAAGGGACTTAAAAAGAGAAGAGTTAACTGTTGCAATCTTAAAAATAGAGTTGCTGATGATTTTTCCCTTTGAATACATATATATCAAATATTGCTCCAATAACAAAAATGATATCCTCAAGGCTTGATCTACAATAATAAGTGGAGATGATAACATAAAGAATATTTATTAAAATAAATTTCATACATAAAATCAACAAAATGACTGCACATGAGCTTAGTAGTTATGTGGCTTGTCACAAAATGAAGCAAAAAAACCCATAAGCAAAAGAAAGTTTTCAACTTGATGCATCTTTAATTTTTTTTTTTTAATCAGCAACCATTTTATTATCTCAATCAATAAAACTCCAACTTGCAGCCCCCAAATCAAAAGACTAATTAATAATAAAAAAATTTGCTTACATGCCTTGTAAATGAATTGACAACATAAAAGAAAATATTCTCTTTTTAAAACCAATTAAGGTAACATTAAAAGAAACAAAGAATGAAATGAGATGAAGAATACCTGAATTTTCTTGTGTCATTAGCATTGATAATACAGTATATAGAATTTGCAACGACTTATTATCTTCACATTGCCACGTGATTATAAACGCCCTTCCCATAACTTAATACCAATCTTTCTGCTATCAACTGCAAAGAAAAAGAGCAAAAAATCAACAAATTAATTCATGCATGTTTATTATTTAATAGCATAAAAATGCAAGCCAACCTAATAGAATAGGAAAACCTGACCTCGAAAATCACATAGTTCAGAATCCCATTCCCACTTTAAGCAACAAATCACTCTCGCTCAAATTCACATCCACTGAAACCATCCATCCTCGTCAAAAACCAAGTATCATAAATGTTAAACAAAGCAACATATCACATCTTGGCGAGAAATATCATCTTGGCGAGAAATATTGCCCAAAACTTAGAGAGAGAGAGAGAGAGAGAGAGAGAGAGGAAAAGGGAAATCTAAACCTTATCCAAATCCGTTCAAACTCAAATCAAAAGAAAATTACTCTACATTTAAACTCCAATGCCTTAAATAAGTATTCTAGAAGACATTTTATCAATCGAATAAAAAAAGCAGCAAATAATGTTAGAAGTATCTAGTCCCACTACCTCGACTTTTGTACATTCATATATCAACTCATAATCAAGCCTGAACAAAATTCCACCCTAACTCAAAAGGCCACACCATACAAAAGCAAGAAACCAATCACCCCATCTCCAAAAAACTTAATTAACACACAAATCTCTTAATACATCAAACTTTATTTCAAAAAAAGGAACAAATACTTGAAAAACTAAAGAACTAATAGAATTACTTGTGTATCATAAAAGTGGCTGATAGATAAGGAAGAAACCTATTTAAGAAAACCAACAGTTTGTTCTTGTCCTTGTTGAGTAGACTCTTGGGTTGATTGAGTTGCATTTATTGCCTCTGTCTATAGTTGCATTTATTGCATCCTTAATGGAGTGGATGACTTGTTCGATTTAAGCCAGATCAAAGCAAAAGATGTTCCTCATTCTTGATCCATTCATCATGTTCAATGATTTGAAATTTTCTAATCAAATAAAGTTAAAAGTAATTAAGAATAATGTAACAATAGAATGAGAGAATCAACATCAAACATACCTCAAGTAAATAAGTATGATCATGTTGTCTTGCATGATTAATGTTATAACCTTCATCAAGGAAAGGTGCCTGCAAAAAGTGCTTCCACATAAAAAAGGTGAAGATTATAAATTGCACAAATTTGCAAATATTTGTCCAAGGACAGAAGGAGAAAGAACAAAATATTAACAATGCATGTCATAATTTCAACATGAGATCAATGAAAAGATATATGAGAATTTTTTTTTGTTTTTCTTGAGTACGTTAAATATACTCTCTTTTCATAACAACTGCAACTTTCAAAATCTTATGGTCAGATAAAGGCCAACAAAATTATATAAAACCTCTAAATAAGCTAGAACTGATATCAGAAAATTAGTGCAAATTACTCCAAAAGATAGAATACGATCTATAGTCATGGAAACAAACATATACTAATGAAATGATCACTATATAATTAGATATTAGAAGTAAGAAAAGATTTTAAAGGTGTAAACCTCCCCAATAAAAAAAAATGCAAGCTAACCTGTGAACAACAGAAAACATTTAATTTATAACTACATAAAATTTCCAACAACTCTCACCTTTAATTGCAGTCGTCATTATTTTCCTAGCATCATTTACACCAATAACCTGATCCAACAGCTTTAGTCACTTTCTTGTTGCAAGTTTTGCCAGCACAGTACCACATTGCTTGTTCAAGCCTGATCAACCTGACAAATGCTTTAATGCTAGACATTGCAGCCGGTAGAAGAAAGATAGTTAATTATCAAGAATGTATTTGTTTTCAATTTTAAGGAATTAGCATCATCCATGCAATCAAATTCAGCCTCAAAAACAGTACTTTTATTATCAAAGGCAATAACAATACCATTTGTAGTTGCCTTGCATCTTTTATAGATTAATATAATAATTTTTCTCAAGTGCACACAAAAAAAAAAGCAAACCCATAACTGATTGTAACCTTATTTCCTAGCAGGAATTGATCTATACGTCACAGAAAGAAATATTAAAAGAAAAAAGAGTTTTAGCATTCTTGCACAGAGACACACAAAGAGAACAAAATACATATAAAATCTAGCAACAGTTGTAACATATACACAAAAGACCATGGTAGTTTGGTTGGTATGGTTTGGAAACCAAACATTTCTTGATTAATTGCAGCTTTTCAACTACCTTGGCCAAGAAGAAGCTTAGATTTTGAAATTACGGAGCAAACACTGCCAAAATGAATGAAGTCTCAATTAATTATGATAATTAGTTAAGAACTTCCAACTTTTTTTTAAGCAGATTATAATTTAGTCAATAAATCAACTGATGAATGTAACTTTGCATATCTAAAGAAGTCTTCATCTCATTTCTTTTCAGTGTATCCCCATCCAACTTAAGCTGCATAAATGCACATCCAAAAGCGAATTAATCCATAGCTAAAGAAGGTTAAGTTTTTGAAACAACCTGGTGTACTTTTCCAATGCACTTTGAGGAGGTTAGTAGCTTTGCTCAACTTGGCATCCCGGTGTCTCTTGGCTCCTGAGAAAATCCTAGAAAACAACATAAATCAGATTTAAAAGGAAAAAACATAAATCTTTAAAAAATTTATTAAAGTTCCATACACAAGAAAAGTAACGAAAACAAATGTGCACATTATTGTAATCTTATTTCCCAAGAGGTATGATTACAGAAACACAAATTTTAATTTTTGTTCTTTTTGCTAACAGATAATTCTTCAAGAATCCATAATTATAATCCAACATGGCTATCTCTTGGCTCCTGAGATTGGCTTTTGAGAAAATCCCAAACAGCAACATAAATAAGATTATAAAAAAAACATAACTCTTTAAAAATTGATAAAATTTTCATACACCAAAAAAGTAAGGAAAACAAATATGCAAGTTATTGTAATCTTATTTCCAAAGAGGTATGATTACTCAAACGCAAATTTTAATTTTTCTTCTATTTGTTAACAAATAATTCTTCACGAATCCATAATTATAATCCAACATGCTTGTACTTTAAGATTTCTGAATTTGGACTTAAAATATCAATGATAAACTCAAAAAAATTATTGGAAATGAACACAAATTGGTAATTTTCTTTTGAAAAGACGTTTAAATTATCAAATTTCAACCTAATAAAAATTCTTGACCACCCCCCTGCCAAAAAAAAAATTATTAGGAAACCCATTAAAGCAATCCAAAAAAGTTTACAATTTTTTACATAGAACCCAAAAGTTCTAACAATTTAAATTGTTTGTTGTTTAGTTTTCAAAGAAATTAGTGTATTTGAAAATGAAATAAAATAAAAACTGATGTCAACAATAATAAATCATTAACAAAAAGAAGTGTTACATTCGTTAACCAAGTCTTCCGTCTTCAAATTAAAGAAAAAATATGAAAGACCCATAAACATAAATGGAGGAAGAAGTTACATGCATCCACAACTCACTTTCAACAAGAGATAAAGCACATGTTTTTTCTCTTTTTGCGCTGAGAACTTGCTTGAGACAGGTAAGATTCAGCCTTCGTATCGAATTCAACTTTCATCGATCATTCTCTCATCCTACCATTCAAAGAGGAAAAAGAAATGGTTAGAATCAATAAAAGAGAAACAAAGAGAAAGAGATCATCCTTTTGTGCCCAAAACTGGTTTGAAATAGAGTGGATTCAGCCTTCGTTGCTGTTCTCTCACCTTATCGCTTAGCAAGAGGGGAAAAAAAAAGGAAATAGAAAAATTATGAGCTTAGGAGAAAATTTTTCATTATCACCATTCTTTCTCCCTTGAACGTTCTATATTTGGAAAAAGAGAGATGGACTGGGTATACATTTGGGATAGGGGAGATGGAGTGGATAGAGAAAAGAAATGTTTGATTTAAGATTTAGCTTTTCACAAGCCCAAGAAAGAGTTAATGCAGAATAGAGAAAAGAATTAATGCATGAACAGGCAGAAAAAATTATTAAAACACAAAAAATAATATCAAGGATGTCCACAAAAGAATGAGCAATTGTATATGAAAGTAAAATAATGCAATTTGTTCAGGAATAATTCACTCAAATTAACCCATTGACAACTTTGATTAAAAAACAAAACAAACCCATTTCATAAAATCACTCAATTTCCCTTAAAACTCGATAATTAAGTTAGAAATGGAGAAGTTCCAAATCAAAGGTTTTTGGATGGTTTTTTTTGGTCTTAGGGATCAAGGTTGTGCCCATTTGTTTACTGCCCAAAATGAAGCATAAAAAATTAAGAGAAAATATTATAGGGAATTTTGTGAGAAACACAAAACTTTTGCAAACCCATAACATAAAAATTAGAATTACAAAAGTTAGTGTGCATGGAAAGGAGAGAGAGAAGTTCAATTGCAGATAACAATAAAACAGAAAAAAAAAAGCTCATTTTTTTCATCTCTCAAAAGCAAAGGAATCCCAACGAAAGACCTCACAAATTCACAATAAAAAAAATTATCAAATTAATAAAAAAATTCAAAAATAAGATAGAATTGAAGGTCTTTAAAAAAAAAACCTAAGAAAAATAGTTGAACAAAACTCACATACCTACCACATGAAGGCAGGGTGGAAGAAGTTGCGAAGGAGAGAAAAAGGTGTCGATCGGTGATGAAATCGGGGAAAGAGTAGAAGAAATTATCTGTTTTTTTTTTTTTGTAAATATGCTAAACCTTCATGTACAATACTGTAATTTTGCTTTTCAATGCTTTAACAAAAGCTGAACAATTGTCTTTTTTCTATGTATGACCCCAATGTGAATCTCATTTTCTTGAAAAAAGAACTCTTCTTTCTCTCGATTAATGTAGATAGTAAGTGTGCTTTTACTTTTTCATTATTACCTTGAACCCCTTCTCTGCTGCTGCCCTTTTCTTTCTGCTATTTAATCATTAAAGTCAAATCAAAACTCAATTCATCAAAACAAAAAAAAAAAAGCTCAAAACATCACATGAAAAGAGAAGGACACGTGGCATTAAGAGAGGGATGAAACGTGTTTATCAAAGAAGCTGAAAATGTGGCTTAGCCAGAATACAAGCTTGGATGCAAAATTTATTGTATAGATTTGAATAATGCGGAAGTTACAAAATAATTCCAACAACATTAAAGAGAGTAAACAAAAACTAATTTGACTATAATGATTCATAGTAAGGCTGAAATCCCAAATAAAATGAAATGGGTACATCATCAAAATTAAAAGGAAAAAAGAGAAAATGTTAACTTTGAGGCAATTAGACATAACTATTTGAAAGTGAACATTATCTCTTTGAAGCAATAACATATACAAGAATCTTATTTTGCATATATACACAAATAAGTATACTAATGTATATCATGGGTGCCTGATTAAAGCTTTAGTAAATCTTTTCTTTGTTTTTTTTTTCTTAACATGAGATAACAGATGCTAATAGAGCTAGAGCTAGCAGACATATTAGCTAAAGAAAGTTCCATAGAGTTAAAAATCTTATCTTGGTTTACAACTATGTTTACAACTAATGACTGAAGATGATGTTTAATGGTGGCTAAAGCATGGCTACTTAGGTGCTTGGATTTTAGTTGTGACTTTGTTGTGTTGGTATTTTTCAAATGGGTAAAGTGGGTAAGCTAATTTAAGGGTTTTTAATTGAATTGTGTAAGATTGATTGTCTTGTTTGCTTGATTGCTAAATGGGGTGTTTATTTTCTTCATATGTTCAAAACAGGAGCTCGATATTCTGCTTGTAATATGTTTGTGTCTATTCCTGAGATATCTTATTGTCTATGTTGTTGTCATCTTGCATTGACCAACAAAGTATATTAAAATGACTTCAACAAAAGTGCACTGGCAAACTCATTGAAACTGCAGTTCAAGCGATTTCAAATCTTGCTTCAATTCAATTAGATTTATAGCATCTCGAGAGGATAAGATAAATTTTATATAATAAATAAAATAATTTTAGTAATATACCATGATTAAGATCAAAATAACACCTTATAATATATATATATATATGTTCGCAAATTATAAGATGCCAAACATGTTTTATGTTTTTTGTTTTCAAAATTATACAATAACTTTAGTTCACCAAACATGTTTTCTATTTTAAAATTTTAAAACAAATCAAAACAAAAACACAATTTTCAAAAACAAAAAAACATAAAACACATTTGATAATGATACCAAACGATCCCTAAGTAAATCAAATAACTTAAAATACACCAATAAATGCACAACACACCCATTAAATATAAGAACTGTCACAGCTCGTGACCCTATTTTTCACCTTTTTATCTATACATCTTATTTGGTTGGGCTGTCTGCGATACTTTATTTTTCTTTTACATATTAACAATTTCATATTACGTTTTATTGTGAGGCCTGTATCCTAGTGGCCCATACCTCACTCAACCGTATTGTCCACTTTGGATTCTAGAGGTGGCCCCCGTCAGTTCTGCTGACGTGGCACTTAGGTCCTCATGGATTTCTTTCGCGTCCGCCGTTACTCGAACCCCTTACCACTTGTAAGTGTCCAGTAACGACTAACCATTGGACTGGCCACCTCTAGAATCCAAAGCGGACAATACGGTTGAGTGAGGTATGGGCCACTAGGATACAGGGTAGGAGGTGTTTGACATTTGATCGAGATCAAGTGTTCGAACCCTCCGGGACGCGAAAGAAGTCCGTGAAGGGGCCCCACATGATACTCCCAAAGCGGACAATATGGATGAGTGAGGTATGAGCCACTAGGATACGGGCCTCACAATAAAACGCGCATTTTATTGTGAGGCCCGTATCCTAGTGGCCCATACCTCACTCATCCGTATTGTCCGCTTTGGATTCTAGAGGTGGCCCCCGTCAGTTCCGCTGACGTGGCACTTAGGTCCTCACGGATTTCTTTCGCGTCCGCCGTTACTCGAACCCCTTACCACTTGTAAGTGTCGAGTAACGATTCGAGTAACGACTAACCATTGGATCCAATGGTTAGTCGTTACTCAACAATCCAATGGTTAGTCGTTACTCGACACTTACAAGTGGTAAGGGGTTCGAGTAACGGTGGACGCGAAAGAAATCCGCGAGGACCTAAGTGCCACGTCAGCGAAACTGACGGGGGCCACCTCTAGAATCCAAAGGTCCAATGGTTAGTCGTTACTCGACACTTACAAGTGGTAAGGGGTTCGAGTAACGGCGGATGCGAAAGAAATCCGTAAGGACCTAAGTGCCACATCAGCGGAACTGACAGAGGCCACCTCTAGAATCTAAAGCGGATAATACGGATGAGTGAGGTATGGGCCACTAGGATACGGGCCTCACAATAACAACTAAGCTTAATAAAGCATTCTTCAAGATCAAGCAATCGTATTCTAAGATAGATCCCATAAAATTATTAAATACAAAGAAAAAATAAATAATATAAATTTTAAAAAATTACCAAATGCTTCTCTCATTCTCTTTCTTGTCCAGCCTCCTTCCCTTCTCTTTTGGTTTTACTTGATTCAAATCCATTAAAAAAATCACAAAATATTAAAATGTATTAATATAAAAAAGCAAATCCACAGCAAAATTGTTTTTAAGAAAATAGCAAAATAATAATAGAAAATCAAATCCGCAGAAGATTCACGCCCTCTTATCTTCCCCTCTTTGCCACTCTCATTGTTCAATTTGATTTTCTTTTCTTTCTTATTCTATTTTTTTTTTCCAAGAGTTGGAAGGTAGAAATGGGTAAAGGAAAAAAGGGGGAAAAAATAAAAGAAATATCTTTAGAGAAAATAAAAAAGAACAAATTATGAAATCATATATATTTATATATTAAATTGTTTAGATAGAAATAAATAAAATAGAAAATTAAAAATTTACCAAATCCTTCTCTGATTCTCTTTTTCATTTTTCTCCTCGCTTCTCTCTTTTCCTCCTGCTATTACGTGACTAAAATCCATAAAAATAATCATAAAAAATATTAAAATGCATTAATATATTCAGTTGTTTAGATCTAAATAAAAACCTCAGACATATCGTGTGATAACCGTAAATTTTTCATTTATTGGAAATTACAAATATTGGAAATAAATATTGAAGAAAATAGATAAATTGGAAATTATGGAAAATAATAAAAGAGGAAATTTAATTTAGATAAATGGAAATCCAAATTAAATAAGAAATTGAGAAAGAAAATATATATATATTGTAAATACAATATATATTTTATTATTACATTTATATATATATAAATGTTATTTAATTTAAAGTATATTAAAATATACATTTTTTGTGTAAATATATATATTATTAATGTATAATATATATTTATATAATATATAGTACAATGTACTATATAATAAAATAATAAAATTATATTTATAATATAGTTATAAGTATAATTATAATTAAAGTATAATACAAAAAAAGAGGGAAAATAGAGAAGGAAGATCGGGGAAGAATCCCGATCCTCCCAGGCGAGACCGACAGTGGCGGAGCTGCCACCGCCTGCGAGGGAAAAAAGAAGAGACGACGCCGGCCAGAGAGGAGAAGACGACCGGCGACGGAAACGAAAGGAACAGAAGCGGAAACAGGGGCGAAAATCGGCGAAACCGAAAGAGGAAAAAGAAAATGGATCTGGCAATGCCGGCCAAACCGGCCACTGCCACTGCAACCACACCACCGCCGGAGGAAGAGGAAGACGTGGGAAGCCATGGTTGAGGCGAGGAACGGTGGAGGAAGGCCGACGGAGGAGGATAAAAAACCGAACCTATTCCGCCTCTATCCGCTGCCGCGCCGCCGATCCAGGGCAAACGGAGGGCATCGGTAGCTTCGCTGTGCCATCGGCCAGCTGAAGGGCACCTAAACCGCGGGAGAACCGACCGTCGGCGAGGAACCAGCGAGGAAGGAGGCAGACCGGTCTGACAGGAAAGGAAGAGGAAAAAAAAGAAAAGAAAAAGAAAAAGAAAGAGAAAAGAAAGAGAAAGAAAAGAAAAGAGAAAAAGAGAAATTTTTGGGATTCGAGAATTTCAAAAATTACGGGAAATCCCGAGAATTCGGAAACTCGAGAATTACGGGAATCGGTAAGAAATCTCGAAAAGTGATAAATTATTTAAATAATTTATTTATTTAAATAATTTTGGAAAAATTCTAAATTTTAGAATTTTAATTTCAGAAAAATTTCGTCGATGACCGAGCCGATGGAATCAGGCGAGGTGAACACAGGCGCAACGAACGAGGCGATCACCGACCCAAAACAGGTAAGGGATGCATGTGCAGCACTATAAAGATATTCAGTCTGCATGTTTTTAATTATGAAATATTTTATGAAAATATTGTGATGATTCTTGGGTTAGAAATTTATAATGATGTACTGGCTGGAATTATAAATTGTATTTTTCGTGCAGGAGGCTAGCTAATCGGCAGCCATTATACTGCCGAAAAATTATCAAAAATTATCGAAAATTTCTAGAAAATTTCATAAAATCATAATAAATGATTTTATTTCACGAGAAACGATTTCCAACCATGAAAATCGAGAAAATGATTATTTTTCATAAAACATGAATATAACGAAATTCATTTTAAAATGTTCATGTTTTCGAAATTGGTGATAATTAGATCACCAAAAATTCTCTCGATATATGAATTATATGTTAGATGAAATGGAAAATGAAAATGGGATAAAGAGAATATTTTATAAAAGTTTTCTAAATATTCTCTCGATATATGAATTATACGTAATATGAAATGAAAGATGAAAAAGGGAAAAAGTGAATATGTTATAAATATTTTCTTAAATATTCACTTGATTTATTATATAACCTTTATGGTTTTAATTATGAAATGATTATTTTTATAAATTCCATAAAGGTTTTCTGATGATGAAAAATAATGTTTTGAGACTAGATGGCAACCTTATCATGCTGATATGTGACATGTGATATGTAATATGTGATATGTGATATGTGATATGTAGTCTCGACCGACACCTAATCAGTGATCCGCCGAGGACAATTATAGACTATGGCCATAAATCTGACATGATTATTTATACCCTGCGGGGTCTATAGCATGATCTGAGTAACGACCCAATGGACGGGCTGAGTGTGTGTGCCTAAGTCTCCATATGTAAAAACGTTTTATATGATAAGTGATATGTGAAATGTAAATGTTTTACATGATATGTAACAAGTTAAATGAAAGAGATGTACAGCATTTTACAAAATGCTTATTTCAGTACTGAATTTAGTACTACGAGATGATTTCATATGATATGTGATACGAATATGTAATATGTTTTCAAAAGGAAAAAGAGGTTATAAGTCTAATATTCTTACTATGATTTTTAATTGAATATTAGACTATATGTGACATAAATATGTGATATGTTTTTCCAAAAAAGAAAAGAGGAGGAAAATAAATCTAATATTCTTATTTTAGCTTTTAAATTGAATATTAGATTTAAATGATATATATGTTATACGAAAAGGATTTAATAGCGGATTTTGCTATTTAAAGTACTGTACTAATTATGGTTGTACAGTAAAATATGAAATGAGATTTAAATGAGAATGACGAGAATTTAACTAATATTCTTTCAAAGGATATATGAATATTAGTTACTTTATTTAAATGCTTTATTTTATAAAAGCATTATTTTGAAGAGAATATGAAAATGATATGAAATGAAAAGGTAAAAGGATATAAATTTCAAACGAAAAGAAATTTATTACTCTCTACAGTTGCTTCTAGGCTCCGGGACAAGATAGGTATTTCAAAATACCTACCTTACTCCATCCGAATCCCTAGCCGACTGTAGTATCCTTCCTACATGCGAGCCTAGAGCCCCATAGGAAAAATGAAAACGTTTTTCAGCATATAGGAAGCTGAATATCAAGTATGTATATAATTCCCTTACTGAGCCGTGGTTTGCTCACCCCTTAATTTTAACATTTCAGGTTTTTGAAGACTAAGAGTCTGACACCTAAGGGATTTCGGCTGCGCATTTGGAGACGATGCGACAGCTTGATTTATTTAATAAGGTATGATCATTTATTTTCTGTATTTAGACTTATCGACAGTACTACTTTCTTATGAAGTAAGATAGGGGATGTACTTCATATTATAATTTAATATGAAATTGTTTATATGTAAAAGAGAAGTAAAGTATCGCAAATAGCCCAACTAAATAAGATGTATAGAATAAGGTGAAAAATAGGGTCACGGGCTGTGACAGATTTAATGGTATCAGAGCACGATTGGCCTGATGTCTACCGATACTTTTGGAAAGAAATTGTGTTGAAAAGGTTAACATCCCCTGTAGTACTGTGTAGTCTAAATACATAGAGAAAATAAATGATTGTAAATTGAGTTAAGTGTTTAGAAGGGGGTGAGGATTATGAACTAAGGATGTTAAAAGGGAAAACGGCTCAGGAATGTTACCTGAAATGGTGATCTTATAATCTAAATGAAGGTCGGTTCAGTAAGGAACAGAAATGGACTCGGTGAGGGCCCCACCAGTACTTTCTGTCCGGATAGAACTGAGACCTGAAAGTGATGATATAAAGGAGGGAGAATGAAATATCATCATTAAATAGACCTTAAGATCACCGATTGAAGGTATTTTGAAGAGAGAAAAATTTTTTGGCCAAAAATGACCAAAATACCCTTGCCTCCAAAATTTTACCGGGAGTTAAAATAGACTAACATAAGTTCGAATTGATTGATCTGACAGAGAAATTGATGATGTAAAGCTGAATTACAAGCAAAATAATCCAATTGTGGATTTTAATGAACTTCTCTATCGAAATCGAATAAGACCTAAATTCCTGGTATAAGTATCAGAAAGGATACTATTAGCATATGGAGGATAAGGCCTTTGGTTTAAAGGTGTACTGAGGAGAAAGAAATAAATGTTGAAATGACAAAAACGCCCCTATATTGGGCAATGTGCTGAATAGTGATGAAACCAAATGATTTCAAATTCCTTGATGATAATGGAATTATTAATGGCATAGAGGATGTCATAAGGATATACCGATCCCTATTACTGATTCCACTTACACTTTGATTATGGACGCGAATTGCGTGTGACCTAGTGAACGGGTTAAGCCTCATGACGAAACCTCGAGGGGTGACCCAGTGAAAGGGCTGGGCATTCTCAAAGAGGTTAGTACACATGTGTATAGGCAGACAGCAGACGAGCCGGGGCCTTTTATGATGCGATCCAATAAGAGTGTATAGTGGAAGGTCATAAGATGATCGGCCCGGTTATTGATGATAAGGGCCTGAATTATGAGGTACTGAATTGGATATTATTACGGGATCGTTGGATATTATGAAAGTGAAATGAATACAGAAACTGATTGAGAAAGTGAATAGTACAGGTAATGAAATCCGTAGCAGTACGGTTGATTGAGGTTCTATACATATATACTGTTTTTGAGGTATTAAATGAATAATTAATTATAGAACTAGAGCATTATGAGACATGCCTTGCAAATTGATGTACTGTATGGAGTATTGTGAATTGGAGAATATGCACAAGAATAGTAAAGTGATAAAAGAAGATGACAGCTAACCTAAGTTCTTCAGGACCCTTGAGACATAACTGTGATGGGCGACCCGTAATGGATCATATGTGTGAGATGCAAGCGAACTATGTTATTGCCGACTCACTTGTAAGGGTAAACCTGGGGCGAAAGGATCGCCTAGGGGATGCTCGTCGACAGTCGATTCGAACGGGCGGGACTCTTACAATTAGCTCAGTGGTAATACGAGTGTAAAGAACTAGGTACGTACGGGTACTAGGGATCAAACCTCGTGGATAATATGCTCAAGGGAGTTAAACCTAAATTTATTAAATGAACTTGATTCCAAAGTAAATTACAATGGTAATAAATTGGTTAGCTGTAACATGTGTTGATAACTGTTGTACTTACTACAGCTTACTGGAATGAGATTTGTAAGGCTGTAAAGTATGAGTAAACAATGAAATCAAGGTAGAGTATGAGTCAAAATGAATCGAATAGTAAATGTCTCTGCCTTGAGAATATACAGTGTAAATGATAGTACATGAGGATGAATGTCCAAAATGATAAGAGATGTGTGGTTAAAGAAAGCATCGGATGAGATTCCCGATAAATTTTTAGAGTAATATAGATGGGAAAGACCGGGTTAATATTAACTCGATTGTGAATATGAAAGTTATTTCTAAGCTTATATCGGAGAACGTAAAGGAATCCGAAAAGCTTAAGAAATAATTCTGAAAAAAATTAGTGAATAATGAAATTCACTTATGTAAGGATAATTGATAGAAATACAGATGATATGATTTGAGGATGAATTAAATGGTGTATTAAATTCCTATTAATTTACAAGTTCTTATTAATAACAAATAATCATCTATATGGAATTGATGCCTTATTTGATTTAATCGGAGATGTATAAGGAGTCTATAAGATCAATCTCTGCATAAGGCATCGCTAGATGAAAAGTTGGAAATTGATGGTCATAAGATGATAATATTAGAACCTCGATATAATTTTTACAAGTTCCTATTGAGGTTACGAGGTTAATGATTTACCTTGTGAGGTATATAAGCCTAAAGAATGAGGCATCCATACATGAGTAAATTGATGAAATACTGATAGAATCTAAAGTACAAATGGAAAATGAGCAGCATTATGGTATAACCCTTAAACTCTTAAAGACTGTAATTTATAAGTTAAGATTGGCAACTAAGAGATGTGGCTAGACAGTGTCTCTTTCTGAGATAGATAATCTCGAAATGACAGATGACCGTGAACCTGTCGATGATATAGAGATAATGATTGAGATACGAAAGTAATGAGTCTAGCTAAATATTATTGCCAGTCTATAGAAGAGTTCTGGGTTAGCTGCTCTATAGATGTGACTGCTAATTAAAGAAGTTAAAATGGATGAGTAAATATAAAGATGGCATACAAGATGTTAAAAGAGGTAATAGTGGAATATGTTATCACTAAAGAAAAGTGACGGAAATGATGATAAAGGAAAGGATGAATATGTCATAAGAGGAAAGTACATGATGAAGAGGGAACATGAATATGAAGTAGTTCCCGAAGTTAAAAGCTAACAGTGATTTTGTGGTTATCACATGATTATGGTTGGATATAAAATTGAGCCAAACTCGATAAAGGAAAGGTAATCATACTCCAAGGAGTAAAGAAATGATCTACATTTAACTGCCAGTAATGTAAATGGAAAAATGATAAATAGATATACAACCACCTTGGAAATGGTGGAATTACATGGATAATGTGGTGACGAAAATGATGATTGATTTGTCACCTATGAAATTTAAATTATGAAGAGTATAAGCTCAGGTATATTCTAAAACTTAAGTGATATAGAGTATACCATAAGAATAAGAGATGTAATGATGAGATTACATGGAAAGACGATATGGAAAGAAAATGATGAGTAAATAGCAAAGTCTGCAAATGAGCTGCAGTATTTGATGAAATAAATATGAAATGAGTATTGGAGATAATAATGAAGAATCTACAAGAAATATTATAATATGGAAGTGATTATAGACTGATAGTCTAATGAAATCACTCCTCCATTATCAAACTCTTAGATTCTTTAGTGCTATAGTCGAGATTTGATTATAAAATGACAAGAATGTATGTGAAGTTCCAGTGAGCTCTATATGTGATGGGAATCTCTGAGTAGCTATATGTTATGGGAAATAGCAAAAGGCTCTGAGATTCCAAATTTATAGACAGCACCGCTTCGTACATGATGTAAAAATGTTGAGCGTAATACGGAAACGCTCGATGATATGTTGAGTGAGCGGATGTACGAGATGTGAAAGCTGCTAGACAATTACATACTATTGATTAAAATCGATAAATGATAATTATCGAAACTATATCGACTTGGCACTAAGTGAGAAAAATGGATGATGAACAGCATAGAGCAGCTATGATATGAAAAATAGCGTGCATGGACTTTTATGTGAAAAAAGGAAGGAAATGAATAACTCCCGAATTGAGAAATGAATTTATGGGAGTATAAATATATACTAAATGATGAAAGACATGTAGTAGTCTAAAGTACTTTTGATGTCGAAAGTGTACTGACAGTATTACTTGTGGGATGATCTAAAAGATAAAGTCGTAAGTATACGGCATGTACCACATTTGGATTTAAGTTAAATTCGGATGACCGAATTTCTTAAGGTGGGGAGAATGTGATAACCGTAAATTTTTCATTTATTGGAAATTACAAATATTGGAAATAAATATTGAAGAAAATAGATAAATTGAAAATTATGGAAAATAATGAAAGAGGAAATTTAATTTGGATAAATGAAAATCCAAATTAAATAAGAAATTGAGAAAGAAAATATATATATATTGTAAATACAATATATATTTTATTATTACATATATATATATAAATGTTATTTAATTTAAAGTATATGAAAATATACATTTTTTATGTGTAAATATATATTATTAATGTATAATATATATTTATATAATATATAGAACAAAGTACTATATAATAAAATAATATAATTATATTTATAATATAGTTATAAGTATAATTATAATTAAAGCATAATACAAAAAAAAGAGGGAAAATAGAGAAGGAAGATCGGGGAAGAATCCCGATCCTCCCAGGCGAGACCGACGGTGGCGGAGCTGCCACCGCTGGTGAGGGAAAAAGGAAGAGACGGCGCCGACCAGAGAGGAGAAGACGACCGGCGACGGAAACGAAAGGAACAGAAGCTAAACAGGGGCCGAAACCGGCGAAACCGGAAGAGGAAAAAGAAAATGGATCTGGCGATGCCGGCCAAACCGGCCACCGCCACTGCAACCACACCATCGCTGGAGGAAGAGGAAGATGTGGGAGGCCACGGTTGAGGCGAGGAACGGCGGAGGAAGGCTGACGGAGGAGGAGAAGATACGGAACCTATTCCGCCTCGATCCGCCGCCGTGCCGCCGATCCAGGGCAAACGAAGGGCACCTGTAGCTTCGTCGTGCCGTCGGCCAGCTGAAGGGCACCTGAAACGCCGGAGAACCGGCCGCCGGCGAGGAACCGGGGAGGAAGGAGGCAAACCGGTTTGATGGGAAAGGAAGAGGGAAAAAAAGGAAAGAAAAAGAAAAGAAAAAGGAAAAAAAGAAAAGAAAAAGGAAAAAGAAAAAGAAAAGAGAAAAAGAAATTTTCGAGATTCGGGAATTTCGAAAATTACGGGAAATCTCGAGAATTCGGAAACCCGAAAATTACGGGAATCGGTAAGAAATCCCGAAAAGTGATAAATTATTTAAATAATTTATTTATTTAAATAATTTTGGAAAAATTCTAAATTTTAGAATTTTAATTCCAGAAAAATTCCCTCGATGACCGAGCCGATGGAATCGGGCGAGGTGAACACGGGGGCGACGAACGAGGCAGTCGCCGACCCGAAACAAGTAAGGGATGCATGTGCAACACTGTAAGGATATTCAGTCTGCATGTTTTTAATTATGAAATATTTTATGAAAATATTGTGATGATTCTTGGGTTGGAAATTTGTGATGATGTACTGGCTGGAATTATAAATTGTATTTTTCGTGCAGGAGGTTAGCTAATCGGCAGCCGTTATACTGCCGAAAAATTATCGAAAATTATCGAAAATTTCTAGAAAATTTCATAAAATCATAATAAATGATTTTATTTCACGAGAAACGATTTCCAACCACGAAAATCGAGAAAATGATTATTTTTCATAAAACATGAATATAACGAAATTCATTTTAAAATGTTCATGTTTTCGAAATTGGTGATAATTAGATCACCAAAAATTCTCTCGATATATGAATTATATGTGAGATGAAATGGAAAATGAAAATGGGATAAAGAGAATATTTTATAAAAGTTTTCTAAATATTCTCTCGATATATGAATTATACGTAATATGAAATGAAAGATGAAAAAGGGAAAAAGTGAATATGTTATAAATATTTTCTTAAATATTCACTTGATTTATTATATAACCTTTATGGTTTTAATTATGAAATGATTATTTTTATAAATTCCATAAAGGTTTTCTGATGATGAAAATTAATTATTTGAGACTAGATGGCAACCTTATCATGCTGATATGTGATATGTGACATGTGATACGTAGTCCCGGCCGACACCTGATCAGTGATCCGTCGAGGATAATTATAGACTATGGCCATAGATCTGACATGATTATTTATACCCTGTGGGGTCTATAGCATGATCTGAGTAACGACCGAATGGACGGGCTGGGCGTGTGTGCCTAAGTCTCTATATGTAAAAATGTTTTATATGATAAGTGATATGTGAAATGTAAATGTTTTACATGATATGTGACAAGTTAAATGAAAGAGATGTACAGCATTTTACAAAATGCTTATTTCAGTACTGAATTTAGTACTACGAGATGATTCATATGATATGTGATACGAATATGTAATATGTTTTTAAAAAGAAAAAGAGGTTATAAGTCTAATATTCTTACTATGATTTTCAATTGAATATTAGACTATATGTGACATGAATATGTGATATGTTTTTCCAAAAAGGAAAAGAGGAGAAAAATAAATCTAATATTCTTATTTTAGCTTTTAAATTGAATATTAGATTTAAATGATATATATGTTATACGAAAAGGATTTGATAGCGGATTTTGCTATTTAAAGTACTATACTAATTATGGTTGTACTGTAAAACATGAAATGAGATTTAAATGAGAATGATAAGAATTTAACTAATATTCTTTTCAAAGGATATATGAATATTAGTTACTTTATTTAAATGCTTTATTTTATAAAAGCATTATTTTGAAGAGAATATGAAAATGATATGAAATGAAAAGGTCAAAGGATATAAATTTCAAACGAAAAGAAATTTATTACTCTCTACAGTTGCTTCGAGGCTCCGGGATAAGATAGGTATTTCAAAATACTACCTTACTCCATCCGGATCCCTAGCCGACTGTAGTATCCTTCCTACATGCGAGCCTAGAGCCCCATAGGAAAAATGAAAAAGTTTTTCAGCATATAGGAAGCTGAATATCAAGTATGCATATAATTCACTTACTGAGCCGTGGTTTGCTCACCCCTTAATTTTAACATTTCAGGTTTTTGAACACTAAGAGTCTGACACCTAAGGGATTTCGGCTGCGCATTGGGGATGATGCGACAGCTTGATTTATTTAATAAGGTATGATCATTTATTTTCTGTATTTAGACTTATCGACAGTACTACTTTCTTATGAAGTAAGATAGTGGATGTACTTCATATTATAATTTAATATGAAATTGTTTATATGTAAAAAAGAAGTAAAGTATCGTAAACAGCCCAACCAAATAAGATGTATAGAATAAGGTGAAAAATAGGGTCACGGGCCGTGACATGTCGTGAACGGAAACCAGAGCAAAAAAATCAAAGTACTGGACCTGGATTTGAGTATATATATGCAAGCAAAGATTGTTTTTGGATTTCCTACAACATTGTTTATTTATTAAAAATCAAATCTTGGTTCCATGTAGGAAGAAGTCAAACACAAGAAGCATCTGAAAGCAAATATTGTTTATGCAATCTACGGTTGGATTTGAGCAAATATTGTCTTGGTTGTATGAAAAGAGAGAACTTTTGTGAGAACCATATGAAAGCAAAGAAAAGCTTGAAGAAAAGCTCAAGTGGCTGACAACAAAGTCAGATGATATTCAATCAGAAAGTAAATATAGGACCTACAAATCAAATCATCTAACAAATTTACTGTTTTGGGCAAAATTGTGCATTAACTCAAATTTGAAATACAACATACTAATTCTTAAAATTTATGGTGGCATTAAAGGATATATCTCAAAATTAGAAAACAACAGAATTTTAAATGGGACCCATGTTTCTAATTGATTATTAATCTTCACTTGTACCAATAACTGAAAATTAATCATTTTCCTAGCAATCCCATTATGATATCTCCATCGTTATAAACAAATACTTTATGAATTGCTAAAATCATCGCCATAAATTATGTTGGACATTTATTCAAATTACAAATTAGGAGGGAGGGAAAGTTGAAATCTTGCCTTTAGGATGTTGAAAGTCTGCCACAACTCAAAGCTTACTCCTAAGTGGATGTTTGATTACCACACTTAAAAAAAAAGATAGAATCTTTTCTCTAGATTATAAATAAAAGCCATGCAACAAAAATAAAAACCCTAAAAAAAAACAAAAAAAATAGCTAAAATTTTGATTGTAAAGAATAAACACAAAGTAGACAGAAACAGAAGTATTTCAATTAGAGTAAAAGAGAAAGAGTTTCTGGTCTGTGAACAAAGTCATTGGCACAAAAATTGTATTGAACTATAAATACCAAAAAGTTAACATTAACAATAAATTAGGTCCAAGACTAACTTATTTGTTCCAAATTTAAAATTAAAAAATATATAAATTCAAAACCCTAATTAAGAGAAAGACAGATGTCTCACCTTCTCGTGCTTCTGCTTCTGGTGAGGAATAATATTACCTAAAACACACTCAAACAATTATTTAAATTAAATGGACATCATATCCAAGGGCTTAGTAAGAAAGCAAGCGAAATAGCTAGATCATTCAAAGAAGCAGCTAAAAAAGCCCTTTAAATGGCAGGGTGGGAAAAACAGAATAAAGAGATAACCTTTTAATAGACTTTGAAAGAAGGAGAATGGCATCCTTCCTTCTTTGAAAAGTGCTCTATTTTTCCATTCCCTTTGCAAACGATAAAGACTTTGGTTCTCACAGTGAACAAGGGTTAGCACACTTAATAAAAAAAATAAAATAAAATTTATCTAAAAATAAAAAAGGATAAATAGATCTAGAATTTTTTTTCAAATATATCTAACCTAAATAAAAACATCTGTGGCGTGTATGAGTGTCGAGGAAAGAAAGAAAGTGAGAACAATAATACTCTTCTGAGAGCATAAATTATTCACAGATGAATGTACCCACACATGAAATTATCAGCTTAAATGGCAAAAGCAAAACAATTTGAAAGTTAGGCATTGTAAGGCATGAGAAATGCAGATTATATGGCATAGAGAATATAGCATCACATCATCAAAGACATGCTAGAATTGTTATGACAATAGACACCAACATAAAACTGTCATGATTCTTGATAATGATTCATGCTGAAAATATTTATTTAATGATCGAGAAAATATTTGAGATAGATTGCTAATGGTTAAGTTGATGGTTAAGCACTTCTTTAGACAAGTGTCTCTCTGTGTGTGTATTCATTATCCCTATCCAGCTCACACAAGAATCTTTTTCTACGTCTCTCTCATCAATTTTTGGATCTTCACTATCCCATCCTTTTTCTTAACCCAATGCCCATAAAAAATTAGACCATATCTAAGAATAAAAAATAAGTAGCATATCAAATCTTTGAATAAAAAAAAGAAACTTTAAAAATCCAATACATACGTACAAAAAATAAGCAGCATTTCAAATCGTATGTACATATGTATCACGCTTGAAAAGAAGAGATACAAATATATATTTGGCATAAACATATTCTATGAACAGAAATAAATTTAAGAGGAAAACTTTAAAAATCCAATACAGACGTACCAATATTCAAAATAAAACTACAGCAACCATACTTACAACTATGTTAGGATGTAATAGATTCTGTAGCAGCTTCACTTCTTCTTTAAAGTCTTTAATATGAAACTATCCAAGATCAATTAAATAAAAAAAAATTGTAACTGTTTGCTTAATTTGATATTGCTCAACTCATTTCTCAAAAAATAAAAGAAATAAAAAAAAGGAAGAAAGAAAATCCTTTTCTACTTGCATTTTCTCCTTCAAAGCATTTGTTGCAACCAAAACTTTTGTGAACAATAAAAAAATAAATTTAAAAACAAACACAAAGTGATTGCACTCTTAATTGGCAATAACTCACTTCTTTAGCTACTAATAAGTTGCCCAATTCAAGATTGATCTCCCTATGATTGCAACCAAACACGCAACAACCAATCAACTTGCCCTTTTGGCACAAATAATTCAGTCAGGCAATATAAGAAATTTATTAGATGAAATGCTTACGACTCTCTTTTATCTTGTTCAATAGTCATGCTTCAACCTCGAATTTGTGTTCATCTGTAGCAGCATGCCTTGAACTATATCTCTTTTGGGACAGCTTTATTTTCTCTCTCAATTAAATATGAAAATGTTACTAAACTATCAGCAACATGAGTTAACATGATAATTTTTTGCTTGTTTAAGCTTACTCCAAAAGAAACACACGACATTAACATACATACATATATATATATATATATATATATATATATATATATATATATATACACACACACACACAAAACATTCAGGATCATATAATATTTGAATAAAGTGAAACATAAAATTGTAGTAAATGACAGAACAATTCCAAGAACATTAAAGAGAATGAACAAAAATTAATTTCACTACTATGATTCATAGTAAGTATGAAATCCCAAAACAAGTGCAATAGCTATATTATCAAAATTGAAAGAAAAGAGATAATGTTGACTTTGAGGCAATAACACATAATTGCTTTAAAGTGAATATTGTCTCTTTGAAGCAATAATAAATATATTTCAAACTACAAATAAACAAACTAAATAACACATATTAATATACTTACCATAGATTTGTCATAAAATGTAAAATTTTGCATGCGACAGAATGCATTGCTGGCAGCTATCAACTCAACAAACAAAACCCATGCTTCCCCACTGGACTTGGGCTTTTTGAGTCGACGACATCCAAAATCCTTTCATATTGAGAAAATAAAGCATAATGGGATCTCCTTAATTTTGACAAAAAAGACACTCTATTATAAAGGGAATGTCAAAATTGAGATAAGATGACAATTGGCTGGTTTACATGGATGAAACATATAGCATAAATAATAAAATTATCACTTTGAAAAAAAAAAACCATTGCAAATTTGGAAGCTTTTAAACAACAATAGTAGCCTGCCTATTCCAAATATATGAAACATTTTTTTTTTACTTTGTATCTAAGAAAGCTTGAGATTGAATCTAATGCACAGTTCCAAGATGCATCAACTAAATACCTAAAAAATCTATAACTTTTGGCTCGATGTGTTTACCGGTGCAAATAACTACAGCCTTAAACACTCCTTTTGATGCAGCAAAAATAATAGCCCTAATTCACAATAAAATATGAAAAAGATCCTAAACTATCAGCAATATGAGTTAACATGATAGTTTTTTACATGTTTAAGCTTACTCCAAAAGAAGAACACAACATGAATATGTTTATGAAGCATTCAAGAGTAACAACAAATGATATGATAATTTGATGAGATAGTATTGACTTATGATGATAAACAAAGCATGATCATCATATGGTATAAAATAGTTTGCTAATATTTTACATGAATTATCAGTTCATATCATTTTAGAATTCAATAATTCCATTAAGAGAAATGAAAAAAAAGGGAACAAAAACACCATAGACATTTAAGACCCCACATTTTTATAAATTAACAAATGTTTTAAAAGCAATTAATGTGTGCCTTAATTCTCCAAGAACCCAGCGCAGTAAATTAAATACTAACCTTTGAGACAAAATTTCACATGCATCATAATAGCATTAAATGATCACAAGACAAACAATGAAATAAGACATGCCAAAAAGGGTTTTCTACATAGATTTAGAACTGGAGTTTTTTTTTTATAACTTGATAAACTAAGCGTTGGCTAACCTGGAAAAAAAAAACCAAACAAAATCCAAAGGTCAATGAAATTGTGGACGTGGTAAGCACCTTTGAAACAAAGGAGAACAAAATTAAAAATAAATCTTGCGTTCAAATGGCAAATAGAACAAAGTCGGTTTCACAGAATATAGGAGAGACTTGCTTCTTGCTTAAGTACCAAAGGAGCTTGAACAATGGCTTACCAGTCAGAACAATCCCCAATGCTAACTATCGTCTTTTTTTGAGCAATAAATATATATATATATATATATATATATATATATATATATATATATATATATATATATATATATATATATATACACACACATAATAGTGTTTGAGCTCCTGAAAAAAAAAATAGGAAATCAAAATTAAAGAATAAAAAAGTTTAAGAGCTCCTAATTCTTACCAGCACTTCGCGACTTCTTCCACCTTCACAATTTCATTAGATGCCTTTCGATGAATGGAGTATGTGTCACTAAACATTTTTTTAATGACATACTCTGGGTATTTTTTGAAAAAATTAAAAAAATTAAAAAAATCATTAAGCTTATTTCACTTTTGAAGCTTCACACCAAGAGTTCAACACTAAGCTGACTAATTATACCAGACATAATGCAATTTTTGAGATGACAAATTTAGTTTCCCCATCAAAATGAGCCATTTTCTTTTTACCTGCTCTTCCCTCTTTCATACCCATGCTACTGACACCCTCTTTATACTTTTTTTTTTCATGTGGTTGGAGTTCATCATAAGCTTTACGATCCACCCATGTAAAACTAAAAGTAGAGCGCATATCCGAGAGAAAAAAAAAAACCCGCCTTGCACACACTGGGCACCGCAAGCAGAGCGAGCAAGGCACGAGTGCTAGGTAACAACTCGAGCCCACACCCGAACCTATGAAACAGCCAAACAAGACAAAAGAACCAACTGTTACAAAGAAACCCAAAAAGCCAAATAGAGAAAACCAAACAAATGGTCACAAAAAGGAGAAGGAACAAAACCAAGGGACAACTGGATATTTTTGGCGCAAGGAAGACTGACGTCAGGAAGGGAGTAAAGTACATTTCAATCATAATTAGGAAAGAAGGTAACCAAAAAAAGAAAACATAATTAGGAAAGAAGAGTAAAAGAATGACGGCAACAAAAGTACATTTTTGAGTGAATCATTTTCAACTTACTTTTGTTGTTTCAAATATTTTTTCATTCTAATTTTTTCCTTTTTTTTTATCTCTCTCCCTTTTATCTCCTCTACTATCACGTTTTTATCTTTTCTATGTTTACTTTTTACTTTTCTGTGTATTTATTTTTTTCCAGACTTTTATCTTTTCTATGTTTACTTTTTATTTTTCTGCCGTACAAAAGCATCAAATTGCAGGACCAAAAAAAGCGTTCAAAAGCAAAACTAAACAGTAAAAGAGCAGAAATTGAAGAAAGAGCTTGCAACGGGGCACCAAGAGGAGACTGGAGAGGAAAATGCATTTAAAGCAGGAAACGGAAGCATGGGAAGTATCTAACATTTTTTGTTAATGCAAGAAGACACAAAGGATAAATTAGTTCATAATATGACATGCATTAAAGATAAAAATAAACAAAGAAGTTTACATTTCATAAATAATAATAATAATAATAATATAGAGACATTATAAATAAGTGAAGAAAATGATAAAAAAATTCAAATATATGATATCACCTGAATGTGTGTGAGACAATTCATAGAGTCAAAACATTTCAAAGCATTTAATAAAAAATTGAAAATGAATATAATATTTAGAACTCAAAATGGTAACTACAAAGTAATCTTCATTAGTTTATCTTCACATCCGCAGTACATGACTTATAACCTAAAAAATAAATAAATAAATCAAATAGAGGGTGCAAGCAGCCAATTGATCGAAATAGAAAAGCGGAAAGAATCAAAGAAAATCAGCAATAATGGATCCATAACAAAGTAAAAAAGATATAAGGAAAGAAAAATATGTATCCATATGCAATTAGTCTTAATTACAAAATTTAACACTATTAGAATGTAAAGAAAGAAAAGGTAATCGAAATTTGCATGGTCCAAAAACAAACTTTTGTGCTACTTAACATAATTTATCTTCTTTACTTAGCATTTAATAGATTGGTGAAAATAAAACAAATTCAATGAGATGTATAGCACAAAGAAACTAAGATCTAGCATAAATAAAGCATATCATATGATAACCTCATTAAAGTTTGCACCAATGGCCAATACTTTGTTTCTTTAATCAAGGCTTCACATGTATAATGTCTGCATTTAAAAATGTAAAAGATTAAAAAATATAGTGACCTAGGGAAAAAAATTAAGGATATTTAAAAACTTGAACAATAAAAAATCAAGATTGAGCAGTAATAAGTAACTTCAAGCATATATAAAAAGTGAAGCCAAAACTTAAATAAAAGAAAAAAAAAGATTATATCATCAAACGGAACAACTTGCATGGAAAAGTTTGTCCCCTCAATATCTCTTTTTTCTAAAAAAAAAAAATATAGTTGACATATATAAGCTTAACAAAAAGAAGGAAAAAAAGGACCAAAATTAGACAGACAACTTCATCTTGTTCTGGTGATACAAAGGGATGTCTACCGGACACCGAAAAAAAAGACCTTACCTCTTTTTTTTTATTTCCTTTTTCTCTTTTTTTTGAGCTTGTATTGTCAACAATATGGCTCTGATAAAGTCATGGCAATTAACAAAAAATAAATAAAGAAAAAAGAAAAATTAATTAAAAAAATAGAAAGAAAACCTAAAAAAAAAAAGCTTCCAAATAAAAGCAAACATTTTATTGTCTTAAAGTGTTGCATTTCATTATAGTTTCACCAGATCTTGCTTCCTCCAATCCTTAATAATCTTATATACAAACAATCAAACCTAGTAACCACCAAATTCAACCGAAAAATCAACTAACGTTGACAACACCACCCAAAAAAAAGTAAGAGAAGGAACATTACATAATAGTAGCTATGACTTCAAGATGATTATACATACCTTGTCAGTAGAAAGAATCATTGCTTAAACACGAAAAATGTTTGTATCTAGCAATTCAATAATTAAATGATAGTAGTACATTAACTCTTAGCTTAAAATATTTTCTAGATTATAAAAAGCACATGAGAAAGAATAAGAGTAAAAAAATTAAAAAATAAAGAACCTACTTTCTAGATTATAAAAAGCACATGAGAAAGAATAAGAGTAAAAAAAAAATATAAAAAAAAATAAAGAACCTACAGCTTTGTTGCATAGAACAAATAATGCCATTTCTATGTGGATGAATTGTCATTCTATAAAACAAATCAAAACCAATTCCAACCTTATCCATCTCGATAAAAAACATTTAAGAAAATAAAAATTTATCATAGAATGTTCCATGTATATATATGAAGAGCAGTTGCTTATCCACACCAATTGAAATAAATATTTAGGGGCATTTCTTTTACTCAAAATTACTGATATAAAGATCCGTATTTCATACTTATTTTATTGTCAACTAAGGTCTAAAAAATTCAAATAATTTAAAATTGAAATTTACTTACAGATTGATCAAAGAGAAAAATACAGGAAAATAATAGCTACCATTGGATCTTTAAATACTACACAAATGCATATCAATTACCAAAATTCTTTTTTTTTTACAAAACCAATTTAAATTTAATATATAAATTATGATAATATTCAAATGCATATTGAAACATAGATTAAAACCACACTTCTCTAAAAAACAGGGAAACATTGAATAAGAAAATATATTTAATAGAAGGCAATACCAATTAAGTAAATGGAAAAGAAAAGAAAGCATTCCATCAATAAAAACAAAAGCAGAATAATACCAAAAATAAAATTAAATAATAAGTGACTGTTTTTGTTCGAGCTCTTTACCCTTTGAAAATGACCTTGTTGATTCAAGCAGCTTTTGTAACATCCCGAATCTATAGTAAGTCACATATTTTACTCTTATTCACACATTTTTATCGGTTGAGCTGTCTGTGATGCTTAACATTCTATTAACCCTTTAAGAAATAAATGGTACTTTCATTTCCGTACCAAAATAGAAATATGAATACCTCATAAATTTTGAGATCACCTACATTCCCTTTTTACTCAAAGTAATACTGTATAATTTTTTTTGAATATATAAAAGAATATAATGTACCTTCGATATCATATACTTGCTGACTTTAGCAGTCGATAACTCTGGAAGGTAAATCTTTTAATCCACATCAATAACCTGTGGAGTGGAAATAAGGGGGTGAGCGACAACGTGCTCAGTAAAGGAGTTGTATGCTGCTTTATAAAATAAAAACTATATACCACAAAACGTTTATTTTCCCTAACAGCATACCCAGTAGGAAAATAGTGGATATAGTGAACAGTCTTTAATATTTAAATCACTGGCTAAACAGTTTACAATATAGTATAGTAAACAGTAAACAGGATTCAGTAAATCCTTTCAGTAAACAGAAATCAGTAAGTGGAGACTAGGCATCACCCTACAATTAAATCATGCTATCATCGCTCCCGTAGGAACACATCGTTCCCGAAGGAACCTAATAATCGTCCCTACAGGGACACAGCTAGATCTATGGCCATAATCTATATGTGGTCCTCGAGTACACTTGCCAAGTAACCTCGAGACCTCTGATGACTTGGCAGGTCAATCAGCGACATTAATAGTAACGCATGAAACTCGGGGCCTAAAGTCTCAAAATCAATTTATATCTCATAAAGGAATATTTCACATATTTCATCATTTCTTTAAAATGATTGTTTTCCAAAAATGTATTATATTTTCTGTTTACAAAACACAGTAAAAACAACCAATAATTTCACCATTTTTCGTGTGAGAAAAACACAAGTTAAACCGACTCGCCCCTTATCAGCTCGCCCATCAGGGCTCGCCCATCGCAGTGGATTGAACTCGCATGTTTTCATTTGCCTATGTGGCGAACTAACATCACCCACTGTGGCTCTCACACCGAGTTGAACTAGGAGGTCGCCCAAAAAATATTTCTCTTTTAAAAAAAACCAAGGGATCGCCCACTATTGGCTCACCCAGAATTATATCAAAGGGGTCGCCTATCTTTGGCTCACCTAAATTCAAAACAGTTTATCAAACTAATGCATGTCTCAAACCAAATCATTTTCTCAATATTTTTATAACTTTTTTCTCCACAGGACATGCATTTCACTTCACATACTACTCCCTTACTTGGTCTTACGAAACCAAGCTTCCCGGTTACGTCTACCGAAATCGTACTTCTTGGCTGCAAAATAATTTTTTCGAAAATTATTAATAATTTTCTTCTAATTTTTTTAAACCACTAAAATTAATAAAATGCAGCCACTAACTTCATGTTATGAATACAACCAGTATAAATTATACTGGTATTTAAAATCAATTTCTTCATTCCACTTCCTTTTTCGATTTTAATTGCACCGATCTTCTTCTTTAAATTTCTATATTCATTTTCTATTATTAAACTATAAAATTTAGCATTGATTCATGCCTCAAATAACATGGCCAAGATCCCCCTTTTTGGCCATTTCTTGATTTTGCTTTCATTTTCCATTTTGACCTCTCTAACATTCTTATCTCATATCAAGTTGTTATTTCCTACCTTTGACATGCAAAAATATGCATGTCCTCCATGAGTTCATGAACCCACCGAAATTCACAAAAATTGGCAGATTTTTATTAATCCAATTTTATAAATTTCTAATGGCATACTTGCATTCTATACCATTTTCTTAGCTAGAACATCAATTTAGAATAATTCAAAACATCCAATTTTCAAGTCTTCCGCACTTGGCGGAATATCCCTTAGCCTATTTCTCCTTATTTATTTAGATTAAATTCCATATCTTGACTATACCATCCATGCTATGACTATTAAAAATCATCATAAGAAATAAATCAACACCAAAACTCATTACCTTTGCTTGACCAAATCGACACTACTCCCAAACAGAATACTTTTTGTTTCACGTCTGCCCTCCCTTTCCTTAGTTCTTAGGTGCTCTTTGGGTAAAGGAAAGGTTTATGAAGAAGGTTTGAATAATTAGCTAGCAAAAGGATGAAAATTTGCTAAGGAATCATGGAAGGAACGAGTATTTATCCTATTATCAAATCCACTTAGCTTCCCATCATTTTCCTCATCATTTTTCTTGTCTAATATCTCATTAAATGATGAAGAAAATGGCAGCCAAAAAGAATACGGTGAGGAGCAATTTTTTCTACACTCATTAATTTGTGAAGATAATCTGTAGCCAAAAGAACGGCGTGCATCACAACGGTAGCAGAAATTCAAGTGACGTGCAGTAGAAATTTCTGTTAACTGCACGATTTTGCTTATTCTCTACCTCTTTTAATATATGCCAACCAATCAAAATTTAGTTACATGTACAATTAATCCATTTCTTCATGCTTTCCTTGTCTTATTGTGCATTTAAGACATGAAGAAAGCTGCAGCAAAAGAAATCGGCTGGAGTCATTTTTTTCTTGCACGTTATTGACTTGTTTGGACTGTTTTTGCTATATACTTCAATCCATTAAATCAACAATATCTCCAATCAACCAATAGGAATTAAATTCCCTTTATATTCTCTACCAAGAATTCATAGTTTACCAACCTTTAAAAGGCTAAAGAAAAATGTGTAACAGCATGAAAGTGGCATGGAAGTCCACTTTTGCTGCACCCTTTATTGACTTCCATCACTTCCCATTTCATAGTTCATCCAATAAGAATTCTTTTCCTTATTTTATGTATTCACTTCTCTTTATTGTATATTTTTAACTTGGCATTTTTATTGTATAAAATTCATACTCAAAACTCAAGAAAAGTCTACAGCTGGTCACGCATGAAGGCAGAAGAAAAACAACTTGCCGTCCACACTTGGCTCCATGTTAACATTAATTACCTCTTCCTCTTATTATAAATTTAGCATTTTATTTTATAAACATATGGCTACAAACTCAGCCAAATTTTCCAGCTGAGCACGCACATGGCAGAGGTGAAGTCCTCAATTTCGGCTGCACCTTTTCTTAACTTTGTTCACACTTCTTTGATGACTAACCGAACACTACATGCAACAAAAGAATTTTGTTTGGTGTGTAATCCATGTTTCTTGACTTTTCTTTGTTCTCTTGCTAGTTATTTAGGCCAATAAAATTCCAACCTTTTAGCTTATCAATAACCTCTTCTTCATCTCTATTATTTATCAAATTTTTTCCACAAAAATTGTATCACAATCAATAGCAAACCGTGTACATGCAGCAGCCATGTAAATGGCGTGGAAGCTACCTCCTTTTTGCTACATGATTTAAGTTTGTTCCTCTTTTTCTATGTATATTCCATACATCCAAAATACATCACATATAATACAAAATTCTCTTTTCTCTTATTAATATGTTTGTTGATATTTTATGCCATGGAATAACTCTTCCACGCATAATTTTTCTGATTCTTTTTCTTCTCATATTCTATGCTCTTTAATTTATCTTTCCATATTTGTTTCAACTTTATACACTATACTACAATTCATGAATCCAAAAATTCCAAATTGAGAATGGAAATTCATTCCATCTTTATTTAAATTCCACTAAATAATTAAATTTCACTATCAATAATTCACAAGTATAGTGTACAGTGTAATAAAATTGGGTCTCACAGCTTTGCCAAAGAATGTACGAACATCAACAGCAATCACCATTGTCCCAATCTATCCTTATTTTCATGTAGTATCTGAGAAAACACCATCACCAGGGCATTTAGTCACCAAAAGAGACTCATTGATAAACACAGACTGATTTGGAAATATATACTTTTATTCCTCATAATTTATGCAAAAAACATGAAAGAAATATATTTGTTTTAGACCAAAGATAATCGGTTGCATACAAATTAATTGAAGTGTAACACACCTTTTCCGATAATCACTCTCGCTTTGTTTGGACACCAAGAGCAAACCATCCTCTTAATTCCTATGTCTGTGGTTAGAAATGTCAAAAACCATATATTGTTTGAATCATTCTGGTTCGCATTGATTGTTACATGGAGCTATAAAAAATAAAAAGTTTTCTAGGTGAAAATGTAACATAGCTTATAGTTGGAAGAAAAAGAAATTAAAGAGAAAAAAAATTTAACAGAATTAAAAATATCCACTCACAATATCCTTTACCGAAGCCATTCCTGGAAGGGCAAAACCCTTCGGCCTTTCTCGAACCCAAATGTAACCAACATGGAAGAACTTCGAATCTTGAAATCAAAATATATAACATAGTCAAACCCACAAAAAAAAATCAATCCTTAAGAAAAACAAACGCAAACTTACTACTACACAAAAGCTGAAATTAAAACCTTTGAATGTGGCGTGCTTTTAAGGAGATCTTCAACTGTTTTTGGATGATTATAATTTGGAATGCCAAGATGAAGTCAAGGGCCAATTATACTGGATAGCATCACTTTTCTAGATTTAAGCCATTGAATCTATAATTCCCTTAACAAAAGGAACCTATAAATGCACAACTAAAACAACTTTTACTTAGCAACTTATATATTTGACGCATTAACGAACAAAGAAGCTTACCTCATTGTCTTAATCAAACCATATAAGTACTATTTATTTGTCTACCTCACAATCCAAATATAAAAGAATCTGACAAGTTTAACATAAAATTTCGATAAGTATGGTATAACAAATTTCCTGAAAAGATTATACCAGAATAATCGCATAATTCTTAGATACCACATCTATCGGCATTATACCTAACATGATAAAAGAAGAATTTTTAGAATGATAGACCTCAACAAAACAGTAGCTCCTCATCATCTGAGCTAGCACCAACCAGAAGTATAACTGTACAAAAACTCCTCACCAAACATGTGAGGACAAACACAATACTTCTTCGGATTTGTTGTTTTCACCTAAAAACAGCATCAATTAACTCATCTACAACTTCTTGTAATATAAGAAAATCCAAGAAATTAAATCCATATATCCAAGTATGGAAAAAATACCAGCTTCGACACCTTCTTCCAAAAATCAGGCGTTGGCTTGGTAAAGAAATAGGCTCTTTGCAAAGCTAATTCTTGCTCTCTTGTCCACCCTGGAAAAATCCGATCACCTCCCTCGTTGCTCTTCCTCAGCTCTAACCAAGGCCTTCACCTTACCATCCATGTTCCGCTCTGCGAACCCATCAACACAAGTGTTACTCATCTGTTAGTGTAGAATTAACCCAGGTTTCCACATTGTTGACGTGCCAGAGAAAGTGTTGACCCTTGGCTTGAGCTCCTGCACTGATTTGTTGAGCCTGTCCACACAATCGCTCATTTCCCCGATGAAATCTTTGATTGCTTCATATTCCCTCTTCTTAAGCCTCTTGAATTTGTTCATTTTGGACACGAATGGCTGAGCCAATTTAACCTTGTGTAACCTTTCATTCAATTGTTAGTGGTTTATTGAATCTTGTGAAAGAACGAAGTTTTACGGTGAAAACAATATCGAAGTAGTTTGGAAAAACTATGGGTGGAATGGTGGAATACCAAAGTGGAATACATCAGGTGTCGAGAAAGGCACCAACTTGAAACCGACTGAGAAGTGATGTGGCAACAAGGGAACCTTCAATCGTGGCCTCATCAGGTGTCCATCATAAATTTTTCTTAACTTTTTAGCTTTCCAAAGCTGCCTTTTTTTCTTCCTCAGCCCGACTCCAGCTCTCTTACATCTCTCCATCATTAATTTTTTTTAACTTTTTAGTTTTTCAAAGCTGCCAATAGACACACGCATTTAATGAATGCTTGGATAATGAAAATGTGCAGCAGTCCTCGAGAAACAAAGAAACGCGCCAAACGAACCATGCAACAAACGCCAAACAAAATGGGAAGAAGAGAAAACAATGGTCTTAATCAAACCATTCTCCTTCTCCCTCAGGCAATTTTGGGCCACCGTCTCCTCCGCCAGTCGCTATCGTCGGTGGCTTTTTCACTCCAAAAAATTACATCGAAAGCTTCTCGTAATCTCTTCTTTTTGTTTTCGAACTCCATTTCCTCCAAAACTACCTCAAAAAAACCTAGTTTTAGCCAAAATGTCGCGGCCTTCAAAAGCTAGATCTACCGTTGCAGCCGTCCGATGACTTTCGAATGATTACCGGATCTTTTCGCCACCCAGACCTATTTCCTCACTGTTGGGATTCCTAAAAATCATCCTTAAAGCTTAAATCGAAATCCCTAGGAGCTTTTTCTATTTTTTCTTATTTATTTATTTATCTATTTTTTTTTTTGTATTTCCTTGTGATGATGTTGTATTGTGTTGTGTTTGTTTGGCTCTGTGTGTGTGTGGCTTATTTTGCTTGGCTCTATGTATGTTAAAACTGTGTGGTGATTGGTTTCTGGATGGCTGTGTTAGAAGGGTTTAAGTTAGGCAGCAGTGGTTCTCGGGCCTTGGGCGTTGGTTGAAGTCTGTGTGCTTGGGAATGGCAGTTTGGGTAGTGCTCGGTTTTGGGTGCTCTCTATGGGTTTGATGTTGAAAAGGACGAGGGGTTCTTGGTGATTAGGGTTGAGAGGATGTGGCTGTTCGGCTTGGGGATTGGGGTGAGTGTATCGGTTTGTGTTTCGGGAGCCTCGAGCAGCTCGAGTGGTGGCGAATGGTTTCTGGTAATGGTTGCCTCCTCACTCAGCCCCTTGTAGGTTTTCTCCCACCTCCGGTTCGTGCCTCTGTGCTGAAAGAGAAGGACAGGCGGAAGGAGAAATGAAACGCTTTGGAAAGGAGAAACCGTGAGAGCTAAAGCAAGAAAGAACGGGGAAAGGAGAACAAAAAAAGGACACGGGGCAGCAAGATAGGCAAGCAAAAATGGGAGAAAATGAAGCACTGGTCACATTGTCAAATCACTGAGGTGGCAGCCAAAGAGGATAGAAACGTGGCCCAATCACAAGGCTAGAATCCCACCATTTTTAATATATAAGATTGAAAGTGATACCAGTGAGTTGTTTAAGGCAAGTATGTCAACCATTTTCCTTTCCAAGTTAAAAATAATATATTTCATGCTATCGTTGCCATTTTGTTGTGTGCATAATTTCTAATCATACCTTCTATTACCTCCTTTTACTTAGTGAGCCCATGTCAAAGCTCAACTTAAACATGTGCAGGCTATTAGTGGAGCTAAGAAAGGAGAGCAAGCTGCATTGCCTCTATCCCCTAGATGTTCATATCCAATTGGAGATAGTGATTCCTCTCGTCACTCAATTGGTAGCCTATTCACAGTTTTTCTAGTAGCTCCACTGCAGGCTTTTTGTCTGTTATGCAATATATTAGGCTCTGATGTTGAAATGGTGTGTAAGGAACAATTCTTCTACTTTTCGTGTTTGTTGTCCTTTCATTTTGTTTGTTATAATTAACAGAGGAAAATTGTCAGGACACGTATAAACATACTGAAAGCCTGCTTTCTTCATCCTTAAATGACTGGGGCTTGGCATTGGCAACATCAGATAACCTTGATCCTGTCTGGGCACAGATTCTTAGAGATCCATTCCTAAGACGGTTTCTTTTGAGGTATTGCCTTGTCCCAGTCTGAGGGTTGAAATATTTTGGGAAGCACATGCTAAATGGTTTCATGGTTTTTATGAAATTTGACCAAACATCTGCATTAAAGTTTTTCCTGTCTCTATTCTATTGATCAAGTTTTCTCTGTAATGTGGTAGTAAATAACAAGTCCCATTTTCCAATGTTTTCGAAAACTTGAACTTGGTTTTTCCTAAACTTGTATGAGTCTCCTATCTGGATTTCTTCTTCCCTTTTACCTTCCACCCCTACCACCATACTATTAGATTGAAGAATGCTACTACAATGTGGCACTACTTGGTAAAGACTATAAGCTTTACGTGTTTGAAGTGGCATTTGCTCTTGGCATTGGAGTCCCTTCATCTAGTCATGTTCAGAGGATCATGGCTATTGCCACATTTCTCTTTAATTAGCTAAATTCTTTGCAAGTGGAATAAGCCTGAATAGCATTGTCATGCATTTGCAAGTTGGATTTCTCTTTTTGATCTGAAACAGCTTAATTACTCTTTCTGGAGTGAATGTTCTAGCTAGGAGTGGGGAGAAACCTAGACCATTTGATGTATTGGAGTACATTTCTGGTTATAAACTTAGTTTTTGTCTGTTTTGCACATTTTTTTTTTGTCGGGTGGTATTGACATTGTTTGTTCAAAATTGCGACAAGAAGGAATTCCATCCTAACTGCATGCCAGCTCTTCCAGAATCTATTTTACCAACCACGACAGCATCTCAAACTGTTGTTCTGCAGCTGGCTAAACTGTTCCGTTCAAGAAAACAGTTTACTTTCACAAAGGCAATTTCACTTCTTGATCATCAAAACAGTTATATGGAGTCTTGAATTATTTTTGTTCAAAAATTAGGTTCTTGATATGTGTAAAAGTATGTAAATTTACGCTTGTTTGATTTGAAACACTACAAACAAAGCAACTTTTAAGGGCACTTTGTTTTCTGCGGTTTTAACAAGCGCCGATAATACATTTTTTTAAAATGAATTTCCCGGCTTGAACCACAAGCACCGTTATTGACTTTGCTTTTAACGACCCAACCTCTTTACTCTTCTTTCTTTACTTTTCTCATTAAGTAATCTGAATATGCCCTTTACTATTCTTCGGTTAAGAATTCATTTTTTTTTCTTCATTCTTTTCCTCTCAACTCTCACATTCTTGAGATATGAGAATGTGAGAGTTGAAATTGAGATTCGAGAAAACAAATGGGAAAGCTTAGAGCCAAATCCGATCATGAAAGTCTCAGGAACGCTCGCATCTTAGAGAACCAGGCTCGATTAGCCCCTCTGGGCGTGCACAACACCATCTCTGACCTCCGGTCGATCGTTTCGTCGACAAAACTAGAGAAAATCCAAGTCAGAAAATGGCAAAAGAAACAATACCA
This sequence comes from Heritiera fomes, assembly GCA_032173925.1. NCBI lineage: Eukaryota > Viridiplantae > Streptophyta > Magnoliopsida > Malvales > Malvaceae > Heritiera > Heritiera fomes. Next base: position 15,067,174 of record JAPDPM010000001.1, on the reverse strand, counting down.
AAAGAAACAAAAGGAGGGGAGGTGCAGTGTTTACAACTCTGTTTTTGGAATTTGCTGCCATTTCTGCAGGCAAAAGACGTGCGCTGATGAAGTTATGATATTTGATCGCGTTTATTTATTTCGTAGAATAAATAATTAACTCTGGCCAATAATAATATTAATTAATTTTTTTGTTACAGAACTCCGGTAATTAAGGATTTTGCAGAAGGAAGTGGCATGGTTACATAAATAATAACGACAGAGTACTTCTTAAGGTTGAAATTTTTCTTTTTTTAAATTTAATTCCTTCTTTTAGAATCAGTTTCCTCAAGGTATGTGAAGTCGCAGAATTGTGATATGGAAAACTGAAGTTGTGCTTATACATTTCGTTAAGACCTTGGCGACCATTTTAGTAAATTTACCCTCATACATTCAATTTTCAAAATTAAAACTTGCTAGCCATAGAGTTGGTAATTGAAATGTGAATTCAAGACTACCTGAAAAATCTAGCATAAATGATTTGAAAAAGGAAATCTGCTAGTCTTGCTCCTTTAGAGATAAATTCTGGTTTGATTCTCACTCTTATATCTTTATATCTTAAATCAAGGCATCAATTAAATTCATCAAGCTTTATGGAAATAATCCTGCAATTATTTTGGTTAATCATCCACATTGAGATTAGATTGGTCAAAATTTTTTGATCTTTTAAAATATTTCAGGTCATAAACTGTAACATTTCAAGTATTCCTCTTTTATAAGTAAATTAATTTTGGTCATGGAAAGATTAGACTTAAAATTTAAGAATGTGTTTAATAATTTAAAATATATATAAAAAAAAAGGGGTGATGATGTCAAGAGCATAAAGCTAATAAAATTAAATAAGTGGAATATAATATCAAATATTTATTTAATGACATACACTTAACTAAATAGATAAATAAAAGCAATAGATAGTGGGATGATTAAAATATATGAGTGTACTGTGCATGAAGCTTCTGGAAGAAGCTTTGACAGCAAACAACTCCCACTAACTCTGTCTCCACCCAGCCACATTTCTTTTCATCAGCGTCCATCATCGTCATCCTAACAAAATTCATCTTCTTTTCTTATCTCTCATTCTCTGTTGTGCCGAGACCAGCAAACCTCCATCCTAGAGTCACCGTTTGGTCATTTTGTTGTGTTGACAGCCATGGTTTAAGGAAAGAAAATATAAAGCAAAGTAAGGTTCAAGTTATGGGAACCAAGAACGGAAGAGAAAGCGGTATTCGAGGATGAGTTGGGGTAATTTCAGGTGAAGGAAAAGAGGGATATTCGCTGCATTGGGTGGCTGCACGTGTTTGGTTCTCGATCAAGGAAGGAACGACACAAGGTGAATGGCTTTTAAGTGGCTGTAAACTGGACTGGGCAAGGAGGAATGAGAGTGCAAAACAGGGGCTGGTTTATTGGTATAGTAGAAGGATGAAGAAAGGAAGAAGAAGGAAGGAGAGAAAGTTGAGAGAGAGAGAGAGAGAGTGTAGTAAAAGTGAAATGAGGGAGCTGCAGTTCCTTCGTTGATCGAAAAGGGAGAGGATAAATTGTACAAAAGTTTTCCGTTGACTAAACAGATCAGGGCAGCAAAGGCTGAAATGGGACAGTGAAGTAGGGACTGGCTCGAGTGGGATGAGTGGCTGAAGGTGTGAAAATTCTTTTCTTTTAACTTGAGCTGCTATATCCACGTGGAAAGAGGGCTAACTTAAGGGAGTTTTAAACAGAAAAGTAAGGCTGTTAGAGAGGCAAGAAATACATGTATATATATATATATATAGTTACACTAGAAGTAGAAGTGGCTTTGGTAAGCCTTGGGGGTAAGGAAGCTGATAGTATACTTTGAAGTCCACAACAGCCTTAAAATCGTGAGGATTCAAGTTGCATAATAAGGCTCTCGGTTTTGAGTGTTAACAAGGGGTTGAGTGAAGAAAGAACTTGTAAGGAAGTAAGAAGTAAGTGGATGCCAAAGTGGCGTTCGAACATGTTTTCAATGGCCTTGGAAGATTTCAAACGAGTGAAACGAAAAAGATGAGGTCGGTTTTGAAGGTAAGGGTTATGTTTAAACAATATAATTGTATAATTATGTTTATACAATTATATATATATGTTTGGATTATGCATGATTTAATTAAGTTTATATTAGCAAGTATATGCAAGGAAATGAATGATAATGATTTAAGACTGATTTTATATATATGTAAAGGTTCCTTGGAAACACCAACTATAAGGCTTTAACCAAGAGATGTGGTGGCATTTTATGAAGTTCATAACAGCTCCCAAAACAGCAAATACTAAGCGACATTAAAGGCCATCAATATTGACAAATAACAAAAGGTAAAGAATTAGGAATTTTAATTTTTGGTTAAAGCCTAAGAATATATATGTATATTTGTGAACATGCATGATATTTAGATGATGAGAATAAAAGTTGGGTGTTCATACAAATAGGTGTGATAATTTCAAGGATGTTATTACAAATATATATACATGGCATAAGTGAAAACATGTAGTAGCACTAATAAGACATGCACATGTGTAGATATAGATATATATATATATATATATATGTATATATATATATATATATATATATATATATATATATATATATATATATATATAGGCCATGTGTGTACAATGAAGGATGAATTTCAATCCTAGATTTAAATTGGATACAAATATAAAAGCATATGTATATGCGACAATGTATATAAGTGGATATGATCAATAGTCGATTGATAAGAAATTTATGGATACTGGAGATGAGATGATATCAAGATAATCATATAAGAATTATTTTGAAAAATATTCAAAGGAATTTTGAGACATCTCTAAGACTTATGATATTATATAAAGTAATTTTGAAAATTAAATTGTTTTAAATGATTTTTTATGCAATCCAGGCGTGAGTTGGTAACCGAAAACATGTAAGCTCAAGTACTGGATATCAACTGCTGACTGCTTGAATTGGTTTCTATTATGACTGATTGAGGTAAGAGATATATATAGGAACGTAAGGGATACTGAAGTCAATTTAAAATCAACTGCCTTGTGTTTATAAACTGTGTTTTCTTGCAGGAGGTTTTAAGAAAATATGAGCCGTTATACTGTCGGACTTTTATTGAAAACAAAGGTTTTATGATTTAAGCTTAACTTAAGCAACCATTTGAAAATGACAAATTATTCGGCAGGTTTATTTTAAAAACGGTTAAATTTTTACGACTTTGATTTGTTTATAAGACTTTCAACCGAGATATTAATCTCAAGGAAATTATCAACTTATGGTATTGTTTTGAAGATATAATGAGTATGTGTGATTTATATGCCTTTGAAAGAAATGTATACGATCTTTGTTATGATCTTTCCTAAAGCTTGAAAAATACTATTTCGAATTTCGAAAGATATATGTATAAAATGTTTTGAAACATGACCAATTAAAGTCAGTATAGTATTGTTTTGAAACTACTGTATGTGACCTTGATTCTGCCCACAGTAGGTATTTATATTCGGATTACTATGTGTGGCCTTGAATCAGTCCATGGTAGGAACTATATGTACGGAAATGTTTTGAGACATAACTAAAAATCACTGTAGTAATGTTTTGGACTATTGTGTGACCCTGATCCAGTCCACAATAGCTAATATTTTGGGCTACTGTATGATCCTGATCCAGTCTACAGTAGAGTTTCTATTACTGTGTGACATTGATCCAGTCCACAGCGAGCCCAGTTGACACCTGATCAGTGCTCACTGTGGACCCCCTCTAGACTATGGCCATATGTCAATTTGAATTGCTTGATTATTGCTTGGTCGTTATCTCTTCAACTTATGATATGTATATGTTTCTTTCCGTACTTATGCCGATTATGGTTTCTGAATGTTTATGTTTCGAATTATATTTCAAATGATAATGCTTATCTATGGTTTTGAATGAATTACTTTATGATGCACTGCATAAGCATGTTTTGGTTTCTGAAATGTATAAATTTCGATTTTGAACTTTAATAAATATTTTCGAAACTTGCATATAAAAATTTGGTATCTGTTTCTTATATATATTTCTTATTGGGCTTTCCAAAAAGCTCACCCCCCTCTCCACCTTCCAGATAAATTGCAGTAGGTGCTTTGTACATGAGGTTTAAGCAAGTCCTTCGGGGCTTTTTGTATCACTCTTGAAGGTATGTGATGTACAGTATTCTTTTTTATATTCAGACTTCTATATTCAGTACTTTTATAGTATGAGGATGTAATTAAAGGAAGTATAGAATATCGTTACGATCTATAACAATGTATGCAACTTGGGTAGAGATATATTTAGTTAAGTAGAATGATTCGAAATTATAAATGCATGCTTAGTGAGAGAATTTGACTGGGACCTAAGGTAATTAAAGGACATTGACTTAACTAATATAATATTAGCCTAAGAATTGATTAGTAACACTATGTACAGCCCAACCAACTGTAAGAAAAAGAAAAAGTTAAAGTCTAGATTTTGGTATAAAGGGTCATTACATAAACTACTAATCTCCTACATCTGCTAGTGTGGAGTGCATTAATCTTAACTGTACTTGGGTTGAACAATGGTAAATATAACTCTCAACTTGTTTATATGGTTTTGCATATTCAAAAATAATGCATTCTATTGCATACACAACAATATTTTCATTGTATTAGACATGACATGCGGTGAAAAAATATTCTATTGTTTTTTTTATCATTTTCCAACTTTTGTATTGATTTATGAGAATTGATTATTTTAGATCTAATGTCATCACATGTGTCTACATTCTTGCCATTTGATATATTTCCTTTTCGCGGTTTCGTTTAATGTATACAACATTTAAGTTCTTTTGGCAGTTATGATATTATTTTACATGAGATATTGTCTTAGGGTTCATCATGCTGGGCCTCGAGAGAAAATATATTTCAAACTAGAAGAAGTGAAGGCTGCTATTGTTACTTGCGGTGGTCTTTGCCCTGGTCTTAATGATGTCATTAGACAGGTCAACATCATGTTTAAACATCGACTTGCCTCTGGCATTCTTGAAATTGTCAACAACAGCTAGGCTATCCAATTTCATTCCAACCAGCATTCGGTGCTTTGACTGTTGTTGTTATGTAAGCGTTAACTAGATTTTTAATGTTTTATCTTCTGCTAAAATCTAAAATTCATTTTAGGTGCCTAATGACTGAGATTCAGCACATGAAATATGTCAATGATTGTTGCTTTGGTAAATAATATCAGTCTAATTTCCATATACCATGTATCAAAGGTTTTCTTCATCTAGAAAACTGAACAACAGTAGTTTTATTTTTATTAGGACAGAATTTTGCCTACTTTATATGAGTTTGCACAAAATCTTTGAATTTATTTCATGTTTCATTGTTAGCATACCATATAAAAAAAAGGTATTTATAGTAAATGGTTAAGACTATAGTTAAATTCTCACTCTTATAGTAGTGTAAACTGATAAAGTAACAACGTTGGATCTTGGCACCATAAATATTAGTTTAAATTGAAGTTTAATAGTTAATCTGAAACTTGAATGCTTTAGTCTTTATTGCTCAATAAGTGCCTAAATAATAAACTTGTACAGATTGTCATCACGCTAGAAATATATGGTGTAAAAAACATTGTGGGGATTCCTTTTGGTTATCGTGGATTCTCTGACAAAGACTTCGCTGAAATGCCAGTAAAATGTGTTTCTTTCCTACCAATGGTCTGTTGAAATATGTCTATTGTTTCAATCTAGATTTTATGTTGTTAATTTGGCTTTGATTTTCAGCTGTCACGGAAAGTAGTCCAAAATATTCACCTTTCAGGTGGAAGCTTGTTTGGAGTTTCTCGTGGAGCACTACCTGTTAGTGAAATTGTTGATAGTATGGAGGTGCTCAAAACTCTTTTACTATTATTATATTAACAAACTGTCTTCTTGAAAGGATTGCAGATATTGAATTAAGATAGTCTACACTCAAGAGGCCAAGAATGTAGTATCTCTGATATGTTTCCAAAATTGATGTCAGGAAAGGAAGATCAACATGCTTTTTGTGCTAGGTGGAAATGGTACTCATGCTGGGGCTAATGCTATACACAATGAGGTTCATATCAGATCTGATGTCTTCTGCATTTATAGCACTGCTTATTAATCTTGAACTTGCTATTTCCTTTGCTATTACTATCTTAAATTCAAAATAGAGACTCATAGACACTAAAATATTTTTTTTCTCCATTTAAATACAAATTATGTTTATAAATCTATCTAGTCATTTGATTCAACTTTGTGGCATTACAATGATTTCGAGTAACTGAAAGATTCAGATTTATTCTCCATACTTGGTGTTTTCAACCAAGGAGTTATAAATACATTCAGTGGCAAATTCAATGGATGGTCATATGTGTCAGGTTGAAGGCTAGTAATGTTATGTCAGGTTGAAGGAGTTATAAATACTTTAGTCCAGTCTTTTTTCATCTTTGCTTGATTTACATGTGATCTAAAATGCATTTCTTGAACCGTGCTTGCTTTTCTCTGATTTACATGTGATCTGGGCTAGGTTGGTTTCTAGTGATTGTCCAACTAATGAATCAGCAACTTGTAAATCGTCAGCATTTTTGTTTGAAATCTCAGCTTTATATCAAAAATGAAAAGAAAAATGCAGAATAAAAACTGAAAATACTAAATAGTTTTGACCGGTACCCATGCCTTTGTTTATAGGATGGTGATAACAGTTAAGAGGTTTCATTTTTTCTTACTGTAGGTTTCAGACGCATCTAGTTCATTTGGCTCACTACGTGCAAATACTTAAGTGAAGATGGAAGCTCCAAGGATAATCGGTATACAATTCAGCTAGAAATTTTATGCTTCTATTAGACTTCTAGGAAGTTTAGGAAACTTTGTGGCTGTTATGATTGGGTCTTGAGGACATTATTAGTTACTTTGTGAAGTTAATTGTTCCTTTAAGGATGATAATTGGTATTTTGATAACTTTTTGGTTATAAGCACTTTGAATTGAACTTTGAACAAATGAAAGTCATAATTCTTAGGAAATTGTTAATGCATGTAAGTGTTACGGTGCAAATAATTCTAGCTTTCTCTTTTTATTAGTGCAATGGACATGAATTAATTGAGTTACCAAATGAGGCATGCTGCCAATGCCTCCATATATACTATTCATGCATTAACAATTATTTTATTAACAAAAACTTGCATTAAAAAAAAATTGAATTAAGAATTAAAATCATTTTATTATACTATCAATGAACAATGGCACTAACACAAAGAACTAATCAAACTTTTAAATTTAAAATAAAATTTAGTAAATATAAGAATTTTAAATTTCAAATAAGATTTTTACCAGCACTAAAAACTTATAAATTAAAAATAAAGATCAATGAATATAAAAAATTTAAATTTCAAATAAGACTTTTCCCGGCACTTTAAAGTGCAGGTAAAAGCCTTTTATTTTTAAAGGCATTTTAAAAGTGTAGGAAAAAGTCATGCCGTAATTTGTCAAGCCTTTGCCGGCACTGGAGCACATCACCGTCGGCAGACCTTCATCGGCATTCACCTAGCCGGCGGTTAGCCAGCGGTTTGTCGACCGCTAGTAACATTTTTACCGGCGGTTGATTTGTCTTTTATCGGCACTTATAAGTGCCGGTAAAAGTGATTTGTCCTGTAGTGAAAGCGAGTGTTTGAAGATTGAATTCTTCAGTGCATGGTCACTCCTATGGTCTGTGTCTGCGTTATGTTTGTAAAAATAGAATTGGAAAAGAAGTTTGTTTTGTGGACAAGAGAGATGAATCTAAATGAGGGAAGGATTGAACTGAAGTTTGAGATTCCTAAGCCTACGGATGACACAAACCCAAATAGTAGGAGTATTCATTCCACAGGTGATTTTAAAATTCCTCTAAAATTACTCCCATGATATTTTTTTTGGTTGAGAGCACCTAGTATATCACACCATTTTTAGTATATGACTAATTCGGATTCAAGCCGAGCAACATTCAAAGGGCAGCAAAACTCTCCCTTAAGAGTTTTAACAAAGCTGCATACTCAAGATTCGAACTCGAGACCTCTGGTTAAGTTAGAATGGCCCCTTAGTAGTTGATCTACATGCTCTTGGGTAAAATTATGAAAGTCTCTCAGACAACCTTATGACCATCCTAGTTGATTCAAGCCCCAACTAAGAACGATCCTCTACTACTTCACTAGATCACAAGAATCTATTGAAGAGGTTAATCATGCTCTGATCATAAGGTCATGATTCATCAACCAAACTTGAGATCCTGTCTCCTTTGTGCTACGGATACAGAAGTACGAGCCTATAGAACAGATCCTGTTCAAGTAAGGTCGTACTCCCACTATATTTTATATAAATTACAATTAAATGCAAAAGCTAAAAAAATATTTTATTTAAATATAAGATATATTTTTTTCATGTAATTAATAATATCTATAAATTTTTAGAAATCTAATGATATTTATATTGTATATTTTATTTTGTATTTTTTTCATATATTTAATATCATTATTTTTATTTTATAATTTTTTTTATGTTATCAAATTCTAATAGTCAAAATTTCTTTCTAAAAAATATTTATCCAAACAATATAACTACAAATATTAATATTTCGAATTGATGAAAATTTTAAGATGCTTGCACTTTAAAATTTTTCGAAATTTTACAATTACTCATTCAAACACATTATTTAAGTAGATTTCCCACAATGAATTTGATTATCTCAAATTTTCTCTTGATTTTTTTTTTAATTTTGAAATTCATCAAATTTTTTTGTCAAAAGAAAAAGAGATTTAAGAATTTTTTTTCTAAAAATCTTTCATCCAAAGGAACCCTCAGAAATTTATTCATCTCTTACCAATCTTCTTTCATCTCGAAACTAAAAGAGAGTAGCAAAAAGAAAATAACAAAGTGCTGGATAGACCTAATTAATTGATTATTGCATAGAGGCGTCTATATCTCATTTATTTACAAGCTGATGCAGTTGCTAGGAAATCTTAGAAAACATTTATCCTCAAACTATGATAGTAAATATATTATACAAAGCAAGAGCATAGTCTTAACAGACAGTGGCAAATATAATACACACATACCAATAATGTCATGGTGATACATACAGGTGACAACAGCTATATATGTTAAACATACCAACAAACCAATAAAAATATATTCGAAGTGGATAAAAGATGTGATGAAAAGCAGGCAGTGGGATAACCATCGCTCCATGAACTGGAATTTTGTTCGAGCCAAACACACCATATCGTCCTTCAACTTTTCCAAATAACCTGGACAGAAAAATGGTGGCATTGAAGGTCAGTTGGTGAAATAATAGAGAAAATCTAACTGGCTACACTAAGCATGCATTTTAGGCAGTTTGGTAGAACGAATGCATTATGTGTCTTAATCTTATGGTCAAACTTCGGCTGTGAATTTGGTACTTACGATTGGAGGGATTCATCTTGGTTTAGAGAAACATCAATGATATAGATACAAATTGAATTTGTGTTGATCCCCTTTTTCTCTTCTTAACACCATGGCTGGCTGTACCATGCTTGCCACCTCTCCACAGATTTCCTCTGTAATCTCACTCGAAACATCCCTTAGATAAACTTCTTTCAGGTCACGTAGACTTTCCAAACCAAGTGGCAATTCCACAAGCTGTCGGCATTTGACGATCTGTAGACCTTGAAGACCAGGCATCACTCCTTCGTTAATCTCAATTTTTTTCAATTCAGGGAAATAATATATTCGCAATTGCTTAAGGTTTTGGAACCCTTCACGAAAGCATAAAAGCTCTCCCCCGTGCGCATTTACAAGTGTCAATCGTCCCAGCTTAGGCAATGCTTGGATGTGAGGAAGACAATCTTCCCTCAATCTAGACCAGTCTAATGTCAAACACGTGAGATTTTGGAGGGAGTTAAACCAGCGGGGCACTTTCTCCAATTTCCCAAACAGATAAAGTTTCTTAAGGTCAGGAGGAGCTGAATCAAGCGCATCCATCTTTAATCGCTCCTCCTCATTACTTGATATCACCATTAGATGGCGAAGGAGCCTTAGATTTCCAATGGAACGGCACAAGTCTTTCTCATTAGCTTCCTTCACATTGGCAATGCAAAGCTTTTTTAGTTGCGTCATTCTGTGGAGTTCTTTCACAAAGTTGTCCCCTCCTTTCGCAATGGTCAAAATTTGTAAGCTCTTCATAGAATAAATGTTGGATGGTACATGCATGCTGGCCCAAAACTCATAGTCACCCAGTCTACCACAACGACGGTAACAGATTAAATGCCTCAGATTTTTCAACTTGATAATTCCTGACGGAATCTCTTCAATTTGGGTTTCCTTAAGGACCAAAGACTGTAAGTTACGAAGTTTTCCGATTGATTTGGGAAGCTTCTTCACTTGAGTTCTTGTTAAGTTAAGATATCTCAAATTGTAAAAAGTTACCACTTCATCTGGGAGTTCATTGATTGGGGCACCTTCTAAATCCAACACTGTCAACAATTTAAAACCCGATGCCAACTTATCGAAGGAAGATCTAGACATTTCACCAATAGCAAAAACAAACACTGAACGAAGTAGTGCTATATCCTTTCCTCCAGCTTTCATCTCTCTGTCCTTTGTCACAATTGACAAGCGCCGAATTCCATTGTCTTCTTCTGTTTCTTCTTTCCCATCAGATATAGTAACAAACTTCTCTGTTTCTGATATTGAAATTGCAAGCTCTCGAAGAATGTCATGCATCCTAAATTCTGCAGGCCTTCCAAATTCATTCCTCTTTGCAACTTGAAGCAAGCCTCGAGAAATTAATTCCAGTAAGTATCCCTCAGCTACCTCTTCTGGTGTAACTCCTCGACGTGATTCCACAAAGCCTTCTGCCACCCAAAGTTTAATGAGCCTATTTCGCTTAATCCTATAATCTTCCGGAAATATACAGCAATATAGAAAGCAATGCTTAAGTCTGGCAGGCAAATGATGGTAACTAAGCAATAAGATACACTTCATTTTTCCAAGCTCATGGTTGTTGCTTAGCTCCCAATTTAAGCTGTCACAAACTATGCTCCATTCTTCTATGGAAGTCATGCAAGACAATAAACCACCCAAAGCCACAATAGCTAAAGGCAAGCCTTCACATTTTTCAGCTAGGTACCTCGCTAAGGAATCAAAATCTGGTGGACATCGACCATGATACTTTGGGAAAGCTTTCCTGCAAAATAACGTCAAAGCCTCATTCTCTTGCAAGGGCTCAAGTTCAAGGACGTGGCTTATAATCCCAAATTGGAAAGAAGCTACTTTACTAATTCGTGTAGTAATCATGACACGACTTCCATTCCTTTCGTCAGGAAGCACCCTGTTTATCTCCAGCCAGAGATTGATGGTCCACACATCATCTAGCACAATCAGATATCGCTTTTTCTGCAAGTCGTCCTGGAGCATTTTGCCCAAATCCGTGAAGCTCTTCTTCTCCAAGTTCTCAAGATCTTTTGCATCTTTCTTCTTGTTGATCTCTTTTATCATGGATCTAAGTAAGTCTTCCACTGCATACTGTTCGGAGACAGTGACCCAGGCACAACACTCAAAATGTTGCTTGACTATTTCTTTGTTGAAAGTGTTGGCAACTAGAGTAGTTTTTCCTGAACCACCCATCCCCACCACTGAAATGACAATTCTTTGAAGTTCTCTATCTGTCAACCAACCCAGTAGCTCCTTTTGTGTCTTCTCGATGCCCACAAGTTCATCATCTTTAACAAAAAGAGAATATTCACTATCAATTTTCCGCTGATCAGGATCATAATTGCCAGGCATTCCTTCCGTTTTTCCAGCACCTTTTCCTTCTGATCGATTATCTCCGTATTTTATGCTTCTATCATATGTGTCTGCAAGTTCTTTCTTGATCTTTTGCAGCTTGTTAGCAGTTTTATGCCTCCAGAATAGATTTTGGGGAATGTGAATGCCCTTGAGGAAAAAACTTGAGTATTTATTACCCCTCCATTGTTGTTGCTTGCTCATGTGGTACATGAATTCGTGAATGACGTCTTCAATTTTACAGGCCATGTCTCGCACTCTTGCTACCCAATCGTTCTCCATTTGGCTGCGGACTCCTGCTCTTTTGTTAGCATCCTCAAGAAAAGATCTCATGCTATTCAGCTCATGCTTGATTTCAGTGATTTCATCACGAACCCCACTCAACAGTGATACTTCGTTTTCTAAGATGCAGACAACCTTGCCCAATAAGAGATCCACAGTGCTTAAATCCATTGTTACTTTGGGCACTACTCCCTTCGCTAAACCCTTCAAGCCTTCACCTTGATTCAAAGCTGTCCAGAAAATTTAACTATGGTCACCATTATTTTTAAGAATTCAGAAAAACGAATCAAAGACAATGAACTTCATTCAACATAAACTTGAAAAAAAATAACAAAAGGAAAAAGTCAGTGAACTTTCAAGGAAACAATGTTCTTTTTTTTGAAATTATAATACGATTAATTTTTATACAGGGAAAATTTTTAATGTCAAAGTTAAAAATTTATTATGTATTTTATTTTTTTATTAACTTTTTATGTTTTTAATATACACTAAAAGTATGTGTTCCTTTTGTGGAGTTTTAAATGTTTTCTGACATGGTATGCTATAATTACTTTTATAATATTAGTTGATTTATAATATAATAATTATAAAATTAAAATTTATATTTAACCGCGCATAATATTTATACATTCGATATGTCAAATATAAACTTTAAATTTAATCACTTTTTCTTTTCTTTCTAACGTTCAATGTCTACCTCTGGGGCTTCTATCAAAAACAATTATTAAAGAGTATTAGCACTTTTCTGCCGATCCAGAATTCTAGATGGCACTTTTGAAGAATCAAAAACTCTAAAAACAATCAAAAGCTCATTACAGGTAGAAAAATGTCTTTTACAGCAGTAAGTGTGTAAAAGTTTGTAAATAAATTTCACCAATGATCATTAGACTTCCACGAAATTCCCATTTTGATCACTAAATTTCAGCTTGACCCAAGTACACTTAAATTTGCTAACTCTTTCAAATTTGATCACCCTAACATATTTCAACAAACCAAGTGAAAAAAAAATGTGGTTGTCATATAAGCTATTACACAAGCTGAGACATCAATCAAACTCAAAAACCCTAGACTTTAAGATTATTTTTATTTGAAAATTAAAATCATACACATTTCTATAAGGAAGAAAAACTAGGAAGGAAAAGAGAATAAAGAAAAGGATTATTATTCATGTAGTGTAGTTTTTAAATTCTATAAATAGAGTTAAGATGGTAACACACACTCTTTGAGAAATATTAAATAAATAATAAATGAATAAATAAAAAAGGATATGAGAGCATCTTAATCCTGCTTTTGATGTCTAATAATTAGAGGTGGCAAAAATTGACCCAAGCCCGAAAACCAGCCTGAATCCGCCCGAGACCGAACCGAAACCAGCCCGAATTGATCAAAAAAGTCAAAGGCCTATAACCGAAAAAGCCCATAACCGAAAAAGGCCGGAACCAAAAAACCTCGAAACTGAAAAAGCTCGAAACCAAAAAAACTCGAACCTGACACAACTCGAACCCAACATAACCCGAGCCCGATACGATCTAAAACCGAGACCGACCCGAACCGAAAACCGAAAAAAACCGAATTTATAACCCGAGAAAACCCGAATTATAATTATATAATTATTATTTAAAAATAAATAATTGATACACTTTTTGAATTAAAAAGTTTAAAATTTTGAAAACAATTATTATTTATTATACAATTTTATCAATTATATATTACCTGCATAATAAATATTGAATCTTTTTAATTAAATTAAATTAATTTAAAACACCATAATATATGATATCAAATAATCTTTAATATTATCCTTATCGTATTTATAATAATAAATATATTATTAATTTGACATTTGATTTTATTATAAATATCATTTTAACATTTTATTATTTTTAATTATAATAAAATTTTAATTTTAATACAATAATAAATCAAATATATAAAAATTATATAATTTCAATATTTGTTTGAAACTTTGAATTTGATACTTTGTGCAACACATTAAAAATATTTTTAATAAAATTAAATTTAAACTATATTTTCTTAAAGTTTCAAGTATAGAAAGATATTAAATTTAGATTAATAAAAAACTAATCTTAAAATTAAAATTCAAGTTTTTAAGATTATACAATTTTTTTATACTTGGGTATCATTAAAAGAGAAAATTATAGTGGTAATTTTATTTTTAGCCTTAAAACAAAAGACATTAAAAAATCAAGCTAGTGATAATTAATTATTTATTATATTATAATAATCTTATACATGAATAAACTAATTTGGTATCTTATAATAATGATTTGTATATTATATTATAATAATCTTTTAAGAATAAATTATGTAATCTCTTAGTGTGTAAGTATTATTTTGATAGAATTAAGTATTTATTAAAAATAATTTATTTATTATCTATTAAATGTGAAATTAAAGCGTGGATAAAAATAATAATTTTAATAGTAAATTAAAGTGTAATTTAATAATATATTAGAGTTGTATTACTATGTAAGTGGTAATTTTAATAAAATTTATTTTTTATACTTTGTTAATATTATTATTAATTATATTTAAATAACTAGCATTATATTAAATAATTTAGTAATATCTATTATTTAACATTTTAATTAGATATTCAATCAATTGGTGTATATCTAATATTATTATGTTAATCTAATATTATTATGTTAATGTGAATATGAAAAACAAATTAGTACTTTTGAAGACCGAGAATTTTCTAAATAAATATAAGATATCCGGAAAAATTTAATTTGGACAAATTGAAATCCAAATTAAATAAGAATGAAATTGGAGAAAATAAATTCGGATATCAAGAAATCCAAAATGAAATAAGAAATAAGAATATGTATTTTGATAGATTTATTAATGATATTATATAAATAAGCTTTTGATAAATATATATTTATACATGGAATAAATACATATGAATTTTATTATACACTTATGTGTATATATATATATATATGAAAAATATATATAGTACTTTAAATCAAAGTATATATATATATGGTTTATATGAAAAATATATATTTATATATATAGGTTTAATATTTTGATTATATATATAATTATAAAAAATAATTATATATATTAAAAAAAATTTAAAATTTAACGAAGCGGGAATCGGGAAACCCGATTCCCAGCTTCTTCTTTCTCCTCTGTTATAGACAGAGGAGAAAGACAGAACAATGGCCGGCCCCCTGCCGGCCGAGAGAGGAGGAGGAAAAGAGAGGAACGTCGCCGGCGAGACGAGAGGAAAGAGAAGTTGGCAAGCGGCGGAGAAAAGGGAAAGAGGAAAGAGAAATTGAATGCGGAAAGGAAAAACCCGAGAAGGAAAAGAAGAAGTGGAACGACGGTGCCGGCCAATCCGGGCACCGCCATCGACACCAACGCCACCGGTGAAGGCCCACGAAGGAGAAGGAGGCCACGGTGGTGAAGGAATCCGACGGAGGAAGGAGAAAAGAGGAAGGAAAGGAGTCGAGAACCACGGGCCCAGATCCGGCTCCGTCTCCGGTGATGGGGCGAAATCGAGGCCAGATCCGGCTTCGTGGCAACCTCGACAAGCTGTGGAGTGGCTGAACCGCCGGAATGGGTGGCCCCCGGTGGCCGAACCGACCAGCAAAGGTTGAACCAGCCAAGCCAAACTGAACCGGCTTGAACCCGACCTGACCCAACCCGGTTCAGGAAAAAAAAAAGGAAGAAAGAAAGAAAGGAAAAAGAAGAAAAGAAAAGAAAAAGAGAAAGAAGGAGAAAGAAAAAGAAAAGAAAAAGAAAAGAAAAAGAAGAAAAGAAAAAAAAAAGAAAAAAGAAAAGGAAAAGGAAAAGGAAAAGGAAAAGGAAAAGGAAAAGGAAAAGGAAAAGGAAAAGGAAGAAGAAAAAAAAGAAGAAGAAATGGGTAAGGAAAATTAAAAGTTTTTGCTATATTTCTATAGAATTTATTATAAATTGTTGGATTATTTTTCTAAATGAAAATATGGCTCAGTTATTGAAATTGTAGCAAAAACGGAAATGAGACGAATAGTGGAGTTCGGCAAGGCTCGAAAATCGGAAAGTGTGCCAAGCTTTGGCAAATAGGTAAGATACTTTTATAAAACATTAGTAGCATCATATTGTATGTGGAATTTATGATTTTATATGATGCATTGATGAAATGATTTTTAAATGGAATTGTGATTTTTTTATATGATGCATCGATTTAATTAATGTTAAAAATGCTAAGAGGACCCACAACTGATGGTGGGGGTCTTATAAGAGATAAAGAAAATGTGAGAATCAACGGCTGTAGTTATAAACTGTGTTTTCCGTGTAGGAGGTTTAGTAAAAACTAAGCCATTATGCTTCCGAAATATTAGGAAAATATTTGAGGAAAAAGATTAAGTTTCTCACATAAATGGAATCTTGGAAATAATTATTGAAAATAAACATTTAAAGGGCTTTATGGTATTACCGGAAAAGTTTGATATTGAAATCGATGAGAAGATAGATCGTTGAAAACGATAATGTGATGAATTATATGGTTTAAACTTGATAGAATCGATAAATCAAGTAATTTTAATATCACAAATGGTATCAAGTTGAGATTGAGGTGGAATCATTTATTAGACGGATCACGGATAAAAGTGACGATGATTATAGGATACAACTGAAAAGAGAAAAATTGAAGTGGTGATTTAGATGGTCGAATGATAGAATTGCGGAATTATCAATCGAGTGATGATTATAGAATTGATAGATTAAAATAAATGAACCGTCATAGTGGTATAAACTGAGATTTTTGCAATAATATGGATAGTCGCAAGGCGACTTAAATGAGTGAAATACTGTTGATAGTGGAAATTGGCAAATTCTTTTAAGCGGGTGAATTGCTAATCAAAAATTGAATTGATGATGTTTTATAGATAATTTTAGCATGATATTACATTCTACAGGTCATATGAAAAGTGAATTGAAAATTATGATATGACTTTATGATAGTAAATGAAATTGAACCACAAGTCGAAAATTCTGAATGTGTACCAATAGGTCAAACCATAAATGAATTTGATAAGCGATTATTGATCTTGTGGTTTTATGATCCTCGATGTCGACTTTGGAATAGATATCGAGTGAGGATATTAGTATTTCATAATTTCAGTATCATGATGGCTATATGGAAACATGGTATTTAAATGCTCATAGATACTAAGAGGATTCACACTGATGATGTGGTTCTAGTATCGATAATGAAATGTACAAATGATTATTTTAGTCGATAATTATCGAAAAAGGATAATGAATACTGAATGGTTTGAATACCAAGTGATCTGATTATTAAATAATTAGAGTACTGAGCAATCTAAATACTGAATGAAATGAATCTTGAATGATTTGAATAGTGATTTATTGATTGGACAGAAAGAAAGTCTTGAAATCGAATAATTGATGGTGATAAAGTTAAATGAATCGCTTCACTGTATTTGATGAGAATATTACTGAAGTTGCATACTGAAATGTTTTATAGCATGGCTTCTTACAACTTGAAACATTATAATAATGTTTATATGAATACTGAAAAGTATTGATTTGTTTTGAAATGAAAGTATATGGTAGATATATATATATATATATATTGATATATGAAGTCTCATACAGAATTTTACCATATGCTCTACAGATATTGAAAAGAAAGCTATAGATTTAAATGTTTTATGAGACTGTAGGCACCCTAAAAGAATTAAATTCAATAAAGCATAGTGGAAACCGCCTAATTGGAGCTTTGCTCATTAGGCAGAGATGCTTGTCCGACAATAGTCGTGGACAGGTCTCAGTCACGCCTGATCAGTGGGGCTGAGAGAGATGAGGTCTATGGCCATAGATAGCGCCCTAGTTGGTTTCCAGGGGACGATGACATGATTTTTACTGCTAGCTGCAGTGATTTAAGTCTTTATTGATAGAGAGATGATAGGGATCTAGCCTAGTCTCTAACCGATATGATATGACGTCTAGAGTATGATTTTATTGATATGAACTCTAGACTTGACATGATTTATACTGTACATGAAACAAGTTTGAAATGAAATATGTTTTGAAACAGTATATGTTTTAAACATGTTTTAAAAGTCCATGAGATATGATTTCGACACTTATATGATTTATATGTGATTTTGTGTCGAACATGGCATGATATGCGGTCTAGAGTAAAGTTTGATTTGATATGAACTCTAGACCTGATATGATTTACAGTATATGTTTTAAAAGTACATGATAAATGATTTTGACACTTACATGATTTACATACGATTTTGTGGTGATTTTAAAATGATATGCGGTCTGGACTATAGATTGATTTGATATGAACTCTAAACCTGATATAACTTAAAGTAAATGAAACTGTTTTAAAACCGCACATGTTTTAGACATGCTCTGAAAACGAATACATGAATTGAAATTGAACATATTTCTATCATGCCTTAAAGGCAAATTTGAAATGAATTGAAAATTCATATGTTGAGCATGTTCTAAAGTATATATGATATGATTTGAAATGATAGCGGTTTATACAATAAAATTTCATACATTGCATATTAAACCCTGACATGATAATATGCTTAGTACATGAGAATTCCATGAGGAATGTCATGACTCGACGTTAATGATGTTTCATCTATACGATGACATGATATGATATGATATATGAACATAAGATCGATATGAAGAGAATTATGATCTTACTCTATCGTGAATCATAAATTCCCAAACGATAAGTGATATGAATTGATGTAATACGGGAATATGATTGTTAAATGTAAAGTGAATTCGATAGGATATCTCAATTAAACATGAAGAATATATGAGCAGTGTCGTGACTCGGTGGTAGCGATATTTCATCGATATGATGTCATGATATGATATGAAACATGAATATAGAAATACACGAAGAGAATTATGACTTCGTACCACCGTGATCGTGATCCACAATATGAGAATTGATAAGAGATGATAAAATACAGAAGTATGATTATGAAATGAAAAGTAAATATGAGAAATGATATGAGATGATAGAATACAAAAGTATGATTATGAAATGAAAAGTGAATATGAGAAGTGATAATGAGATGTTATTGATGAGAAAGGACTAACTGTAACTGCAAACTTGCAAGTTTTAAGCATTGCAGTTTAAGACAGTATAATCCTACTTTTGTATTTATATTAGTATCTTACTGAGCCGTGGTTTTGCTCACCCCACAAAATTTCATCTCTTTCAGACTATTGAAGTTAACATCTGCCGTGTGAGCTGCTAAGTGGGCATCAAAGACGGTGTATGGACTTGGTACTAGACTTCTGAGGTATATGTTTCTTATAAAATACTTGTTTACATGTAAGACTTAAATTGATGCACAGTACATATTCTGTTTAACAAGTCGGGATGTAACTAAGAACCGCTTCCGTGTTAGTTTAATATTTAAATGAAATGACTATAGGTCACCTAGATAGTATAGTAACTACACTGACACCGAATACAAACATTAAAATGAAAAAGAAAAATTTAGTCTATAAATTTGTAGACTAAGAAAAGTATAAGAAT
Organism: Heritiera fomes; assembly: GCA_032173925.1. Classification (NCBI taxonomy): domain Eukaryota; kingdom Viridiplantae; phylum Streptophyta; class Magnoliopsida; order Malvales; family Malvaceae; genus Heritiera; species Heritiera fomes. The sequence continues at coordinate 15,047,499 of JAPDPM010000001.1, read as the reverse complement.
CAAGTGAAAGTCGTAGTCTTCAAGTCGTGACAATACTCAATTTGGAATAGTTTTTTTGATAGCAAATAAAATACATAATATAGTTAATAAATAACGCCTTATTATAATGATTTGTATGTTATTATAACTTTAAAAATAATATCTTATCATGTGATATATAATCAACTATACAAGCTTTTAATTATATAAAATAGATTATTAATATGTTTATCTTATCATAATGATTTGTATGTTACATTATAATAATCTCTTACCATGTAATATAGAATAAATTAAACAATCTCTCATAGCATATTATAGTTTTAATTTCAGACATTTTTCATTCCAATTTCTTATCATGCTTTTAGAATATACTCTTGTTTTTAATTTCAAACATTTAATCTCTTATGATGTATTCATGTAATTTAGTTTAACTTGATCAATTAATAATCATAATATTGGATGATTAAATAAATATTGACCTTCTCAACTAATTTTTAGTCAAAAAAGTGTTTTTTTAATTTATTATAATGAGTTACAAATAAAATAATAAACATAATATACTATATATATATATTAAGATTTACATTATAATAAAATGTCATATATGTTAAATTATCAATATCTTAAGAATTGTATGTTAACATATTAAGAAATTTCTATTAATTTAATTTTAGTACTTTATGTCTAAAATTTAAAGTCTTATTATCTTAAGAATAAATTATTATTATCATTCAGTAAACTATTTTTTTGGCCAACAATGTTTCATTAAATTTTAAATTGCAAGTTGTGTTAAAATAAAAATAAAATTTACAACAAATATAACAAATTCTCAATCTAGTTCACGTGGTTAAACATATAACAATAAATATAAGAAGCCATGGTTCAAATCTTGGTACAAACATATAATTTTGATTACTTTCATATAATTGATGAACAAGTTCAGGTACCAGATACTACTTGATCAAAAGTTAATCAGGTATAGCATATCCTAAGGGTACTACTCGAATCCGATACGGGTAATAAGAACACTATCCGAACCCTATAATTTTTCGATTATAGAGTCGGGTAGTGTCGGATACCTGATTATATATTACCCATTTACATCATTATATCAAATATTTTTTTTGGTACATTATATCAAATTTTTTTTTGGTACATTATATCCAATGTTATTATTTATAATATAATGTCAATTGGTGTATATAACTTGTTTAATTTAACGTTCTAAATTTTTAATAAGATATTTGATTAATTAATGTGTTTGAGTATGATTATATTTAATAAAAATAATGTTATATTATGATTTATGTACAAACTAAAAACAAAATAAATATAAAATTGAGATAATTAATTGACCAATTATTCATAATATTAATTATTTTTTTAATATATACTATAATTTTATTCAACATTATAATTGAAGAATTAGTTAACTAGTTATACGATTAAATTTAATTAAATTACTAATTATGTTGGTATTTAAAAGACAAAATAAATGTAAAAAAGATTCTTAAAAATTTAAAATTTTATTAAAAATATAATATAATTATTAAAAAAGCTAATTAAACAAAGTAAAAAAAAAATTATTGAACTAAGAGTATCTAAATTTCAATGACCCAATATTGACCCAAAAAAAAAAACACAATGACTCAATAAGTTATTGTTAAGAGTATAAAGCTATTTATATAAATGTTTAATTGTTTAGTGTGATTTATTTATAATTTGTTAGTTATTTATTTGTATAGCTAATATTTTTGGATTTTCACTTTCTTTTAGTTTTACTATATATATTTGGCTCATTTAAAAAATAATTTTTTATATAATTATTAATATATAATTATATATTTTATAACAAATGTAAATATCAGAGGAAATTAACAAAATAAATAATAATTATCAAGTAATAAAAACATTAAAATGTAAAAATTTATATTTATATAAATTTAGTCAAACAACAAAAGAAATTAAAAATAATGAATAATAATATTTTATTTATGAGAGTTTCGTGTGAAAAGAGATCTGTTTGATTTTCATTTTTCAATTCCCTCCAAATAAGCTTTTCCCACATTACCAAAAAATTTCAAATTCTTTGGGAATATGTCTTTTCCCTCCCTTCAGAATCACATGAAAAAACTTTAAAAGCAAACTTTAAAATATCTTTATCTCAATATACTGTCATGCAATGTAGATATGATAATTAAAAAAAATGAATGTGACATTGGATCAAATTTTGATAAAAATTAGAAAAAAAAATTGTGTTTGGTATATTAATATAAATTTTAATACAATAATTTTTATATTTTATATGATACAAATATATTTGATGCAATACGAATACAAAATATATATATATACCCGAATTATTGAGTCTAATATAATGTAATGTCTATTATAATCGTTTTAATTATAATTGAAATTCAAAGATGATTTTTTTTATTATAAGGGAAATATTAAATAACTGAGGATGGGGGTGTTGGATTCAAACCCAAGACTTACAATATACCACAACTCATCTTTAACCATTAGACCAAGAGGTTGTTGGCAATTCAAAGATGATTTTTAGTAGTTGGAGTTTGTGGACAAAAAAATTAATTAGTACAGAAATCCAAATGCTTCCAAGGCAGAAGTTTACAATAGCAGAAGTGCTTTAATTTCTTGCAAATGCAATGCAAGATTTAAAACTTTTTCAATGTCTTTTACGTTTTCGAGTATTTTACTTGTAATTCTTTTTACGATAATTAATCAATTATAATTAAAAATTATGTACTAGTCCATTATTTACAAGTGCGAACTTTATGTATTATTTTGATAGATCTCATGTGACTTTAAATTTTGATTAATTAATTATAATGTAATAATTATAGATGATATGTTCTCTTTTATTATAGATAACTATATTCTTCATTGATCCACTCCCAATGTTTTCAAAATCATCCCAACCAAATTTCTCAATATATATATGTATATATATTATACAATTCCCATTTATTAAATTTTAACTTTAATTTAGCATTTCTATTATATTTTTATTTAACTATATAAAATTAAATTAATTATTACATTCAAAATTATAAAATATGTATAATTTATAAAATTTTAAAATAATTTAACTAAGCCCGCTAGGCCCGCTTGATTAAAACCAGACCGAAACCGAGAAAACCCGCAATTGAAAAAATCCGAAACGGAGAAAACCCGCAACCAAAAAAATTCGAGACCGAAAAAACCTGCAACTGAGAAAACTCGAGACCGAGAAAACCCGCAACCAAAAAAATCCGTAACCGAAAAAGCCCGCAACAGAAAAAACCCGAACCGGAACCCGCCTGAACCCGCCCGTTTGCCACCTCTAAATAATTTCATTGGCAATATATTAGATAATAATCCATAAAGAAAATAAACAAAAATGACATAAATTTTTATAGACGTAGAAGCCATTTGAAATCCCACAAATAAGACAAAAGAGTAGAGGTGGCAAAAATTGGCCCGAGCCCGAAAACCCGCCCGAATCCGCCCGAGACCGAACCGGGACCAGCCCGAATTGACCAAAAAAGTCAAAGGCCCGTAACCGAAAAAGCTCGTAACCGAAAAAGCCCGAAACCGAAAAAACTCGAAACCGAAAAAGCTCGAAACCGAAAAAACTCGAACCCGACACAACCCGAACCCGACATAACCCGAGCCCGATACGATCCGAAACCGAGACCGACCCGAACCGAAAACCGAAAAAAACCGAATTTATAACCCGAGAAAACCCGAATTATAATTATATAATTATTATTTAAAAATAAATAAATAATTGATACACTTTTTTAATTAAAAAAGTTTAAAAATTTGAAAACAATTATTATTTATTATACAATTTTATCAATTATATATTACCAGCATAATAAATATTGAATCTTTTTAATTAAATTAAATTAATTTAAAACACCATAATATATGATATAATATATGATATCAAATAATCTTTAATATTATCCTTATTGCATTTATAATAATAAATATATTATTAATTTTGACATTTGATTTTATTATAAAAATCATTTTAACATTTTATTATTTTTATTTATAATAAAATTTTAATTTTAATACAATAATAAATCAAATATATAAAAATTATATAATTACTCAATTTGGAATAGTTTTTTTTATAGCAAATAAAATACATAATATAGTTAATAAATAACGCCTTATCAAAATGATTTGTATGTTATTATAACTTTAAAAATAATATCTTATCATGTGATATATAATCAACTATACAAGCTCTTAATTATATAAAATAGATTATTAATATGTTTATCTTATCATAATGATTTGTATGTTACATTATAATAATCTCTTACCATGTAATATATAATAAATTAAACAATCTCTCATGGCATATTATAGTTTTAATTTCAGACATTTTTCATTCCAATTTCTTATCATGCTTTTATAATATACTCTTTTTTTTTTAATTTCAAACATTTAATCTCTTATGATGTATTCATGTAATTTAGTTTAACTTGATCAATTAATAATCATAATATTGGATGATTAAATAGATATTGACCTTCTCAACTACTTTTTTAGTCAAAAAAGTTTTTTTTTTAATTTATTATAATGAGTTACAAATAAAATAATAAACATAATATACTCTATATATATATATATATTAAGATTTGCATTATAATAAAATGTCATATATGTTAAATTATCAATATCTTAAGAATTGTATCTTAACATATTATGAAATTTCTATTAATTTAATTTTATTACTTTATGTCTAAAATTTTAAAATCTTATTATCTTAAGAATAAATTATTTATTATTATTATTATTATTATTATTATTATTATTATTATTATTCAGTAAACTATTTTTTTGGCCAACAATGTTTCATTAAATTTTAAATTACAAGTTGTGTTAAAATAAAAATAAAATTTACAACAAATATAACAAATTCTCAATCTAGCTCACATGGTTAAACATGTAACAATAAATATAAGAGGCCATGATTCAAATCTTTGTACAAGCATATAATTTTGATTACTTTCATATAATTGATGAACAAGTTCAGGTACCAGATACTACTTGATCAAAAGTTAATCGAGTATAGCGTACCCTAAGGGTACTACCTGAATCCGATACGGGTAATAAGAACACTATCCGAACCCTATAATTATTCGATTATAGAGTCAGATAGTGTCGGGTACTTAATTATATATTACCCATTTACATCATTATATCAAATGTATTTTTTTGGTACATTATATCAAATGTTATTATTTATAATATATGTCAATTGGTGTATATAACTTGTTTAATTTAACGTTCTAAATTTTTAATGAGATATTTGATTAATTAATGTGTTTGAGTATGATTATATTTAATAAAAATAATATTATATTATGATTTATGTACAAACTAAAAACAAAATAAATATAAAATTGAGATAATTAATTGACCAATTATTCATAATATTAATTATATTTTTTAATGTATACTATAATTTTATTCAACATTATAATTAAAGAATTAGTTAACTAGTTATGCGGTTAAATTTAATTTAATTACTAATTATGTTGGTATTTAAAAGACAAAATAAATGTAAAAAAGATTCTTAAAAATTTAAAATTTTATTAAAAATATAATATAATTGTTAAAAAAGCTAATTAAACAAAGTAAAAAAAAAAATTATTGAACTAAGAGTATCTAAATTCCAATGACCCAATATTGACCCAAAAAAAAACACAATGACTCAATAAGTTATTGTTAAGAGTATAAAGCTATTTATATAAATGTTTAATTGTTTAATGTGATTTATTTCTAATTTGTTAGTTATTTATTTGTATAGCTAATACTTTTGGATTTTCATTTTTTTTAGTTTTACTATATATATTTGGCTCATTTAAAAAATAAATTTTTATATAATTATTAATATATAATTATATATTTTATAACAAATGTAAATATCACAGGAAATTAAAAAAAATAAATAATAATTATCAAGTAATAAAAACATTAAAATGTAAAAATTTATATTTATATAAATTTAGTCAAAACAACAAAAGAAATTAAAAATAATGAATAATAATATTTTATTTATGAGAGTTTCGTGTGAAAGGAAATCTGTTTGATTTTCATTTTTCAATTCCCTCCAAACAAGTTTTTCCCACATTACCAAAAAATTTCAAATTCTTTGGGAATATGCCTTTTCCCTCCCTTAAGAATCACATGAAAAAATTTCAAAAGCAAACTTTGAAATATCTTTATCTCAATATACTGTCATGCAATGTAGATATGATAATTAAAAAAAATGAACGTGACATTGGATCAAATTTTGATAAAAATTAGAAAAAAAATTGTGTTTGGTATATCAATATAAATTTTAATACAATAATTTTTATATTTTATATGATACAAATATATTTGATGCAATACGAATACAAAATATATATATATACACAAATTATTAAGTCTAATATAATGTAATGTCTATTATAATTGTTTTAATTATAATCGAAATTCAAAGATGATTAACGTCTTCGAGTATTTTACTTGTAATTCCTTTTACGATAATTAATCAATTATAATTAAAAATTATGTACTGGTCCATCATTTACAAGTGCGAACTTTATTTATTATTTTGATAAATCTCACGTGACTTTAAATTTCGCTTAATTAATTATAATGTAATAATTATAGATGATATGTTCTCTTTTATTATTGTAGATAATTATATTCTTCATTGGTCCACTCCCAATGTTTTCAAAATCATCCCAACCAAATTTCTCAATATATATATATATATATATTATACAATTCCCATTTATTAAATTTTAACTTTAATTTAGCATTTCTATTATATTTTTATTTAACTATATAAAATTAAATTAATTATTACATTCAAAATTATAAAATATTTATAATTTATAAAATTTTAAAATAATTTGACTAAGCCCGCTAAGCCCGCCCGATTAAAACCGGACCGAACCCGAAACCGGACCGAAACCGAGAAAACCCGCAACCGAAAAAATCCGAAACCGAAAAAACCCGCAACCGAAAAAACCCGAGACCGAAAAAACCCGCAACCGAGAAAACCCGAGACCGAAAAAACCCGTAACCGAGAAAGCCCGCAACCGAAAAAACCCGTAACCGAAAAAGCCCGTAACCGAAAAAGCCCGGACCGAAACCCGCCCGAACCCGCCCGTTTGCCACCTCTACAAAAGAGGGTGAGAGGTAAAATTACCTTCACAACCTTGGCTTTAATTTTTTTATTATTTTATTAAAAAGCATATATCTTTAATGATCTTTTCTTTTTTTCATTTTCAATCTCACCAAAATCAATTTTAAGCCCATCTAAACTAGCCCTAATAAGTAGCACCCTTTAGAAGTATTCATATTTTAGTTTTAACCAAATTAATTGACCGAATTGATTTAATTTGGTTAATCGATCTTCCACCGAATTAATTTGATTGATTAGTGAAAATGAACTTTTAATAATTCCAGTTTTGGGTTAATTTGGTTCAAAAACTAAATTAACAAAAATATAAAAATTAAAAAAGAAAACTACAAATATATAAAAGATTAATATCCAATATACCGTCAGTGGAGTTTTTTTACTCCATAAGTGAGATTAGGATGATTACACATATCCTTTAAAAATATTATAAAAATAAAAATAAATTAAATAGGACATGTGTAATTATTCAAACTCCACTTGTGAAGTCAAAAACTACACTGACAGCATATTGTATAATTATTCATAAATAAAACCCAAAGATATGTTTAATATTTGAAGTTTGAATGATATTCTACGTTTAATGTTGCTAGAGCTTTGAACTTAATACTTTGATATTTAAATATTTTGTTGGATGATTTTAATTAATTTATTTCAAAGATAAGGAATTAAAAATTAAAAATTTAATTTAATTTAAAATTTTATTAAACTATTCAATTAATACCAAAATTAACGAAATTAAATTTGATCGTAAAAATTTGTTATATTCAAAAGTTTAGTTTGGTTAATGAAAATAAAATAATATAATTTGATTAATTCAATTTTACTTAATGCGAGTCGAAATTAATCAAATTAATTGAATGAATACCTTAGCAACAATGTTAATTTTTCTTAAAAGTATGTGTCATCATTTTACTCTTGTTTATAGAGTTTAAAAACTCCTCTGACAATATATTCGATCAAAATCCTTTTTTTTACATATTAAATCCCATTAAAATTTTATACAAAAAGAAAACTTATTAGATATTGAATAATACAAATAAAGGTGGCTCTTCCTCCTTCCTTTCCTCTCCGTTAGTCTCTATTTGTTCAGGTAGTGATTCTACAGCCCTAAATCTACCGAAAGTCATTTAATACACACACACACGTGTGTGTGTGTGTATATATATATATATATATATATATATATATATATATATATATATATATATATATTTATATATATATATATATATTTATATATATATGTTGAAATTAGTTGACATTTAGCATTATTGTTGATGGATTGTGGTTAATTTTTGATAGATATGGTTGTGTATTAGTTGTTGTACGGTTTAATTTTAAATTTAAGATGTTTACTTATTTGGATATAGGGTTTGGAATTTGTTGGGATTTAGGGGATTTAGTGTTTTAGAGTTTTTATAGTTTTCTTAATTAATTTAGGGTTTAGTAATACAATTTTGGATAAAATTTTATTGTTAAGAAAAAGTTATGATTAGATAACTTAATTGAAAAAATAATTTAATTACATGTGACTCTGTAATTTTTTAGTTAAGGTATAGTGAATAGTAAGATAATTATTTTGTTTATTTAAAATTATCAAAAATTAATTTTTTAATCATTAAAATTAAAAGTTGAATATTTTATCAGTAAAGGAAAAAATAAATTGCGCTTTTTATATTTTTGGGCTTTTTTATATTATTTTGATCAGTAAGCTCTACATGCCATTTAAATTTATGAAACTCATAAAAATGAAAACTTCTTTTTACATGTAAGGATTTGTTTAGGATATCTTTATAAATAATATTAAGAGATTATCACATTTTTTTTAATTAGGTTTATTTCATTTTTAATTAGTTAATAGGAGTAGTTAGTGATACACATAGCAAACATGTAAACTTTTTTGGGAAGTGAAAAGTCATGTACCAATTACAAGGTAAATTTCTTTTAATAAAATAAAAAATTTTACGCTAAGGTTTTTCACCCCTTCTCAAAATACGTTACCATGGATCAAAAAAGTGAATCTTTTTATGCGAAGATTTCGGTCTCCAAATAAACATATTTTAATTTGATTCTAATTTAAACTATGAAAATATTTGATTCTAAATTAAACTATAAAAATTAACACATTTAAATATGATTAATTTATTTAAAAACAAACGAATTAATCTATTACAAATAGCTAATATTAACATGAATAATAAATTATTAGGTTTGCGAGAAAGGAAGTTGTTACAACGATTATGATTGTGATTTTTATGACTTAATGAGAAGATATAATTGAGTTAGAGTATTTTGGAATAGGAAATGAAGTTGTAATGTTAAAATGTTATTGGTTTGACATAAAGAACCGGTTTAGGGTAGATCCACATCATAGTCCTGTGGATATCAACTATAAATCAATTCTTGCTAGCAATCAACCATTTATCTTGACTCAGCAATTACTTCAAGTTTGTTATACAGATTACTCTTCTAGAAGAAGAAATCGACATGATTAGTGGGTAGTTTTCGAGACTAAGGTCCGGAATACATGTAAGTTGAATAATGATCAACCAACTTAAATGAAGATGTATATATCAAGAAGTCAAAGTGTCAATATAATGAAATGTTATTCCTTCAAAAGAACTTTACAACACTACACTTACTGTTTCTAGTAATGATGATGGCATCATCATCATGAAATGAATGATTTTGCGTATTTTAGCTGCGACTGATTTAATGCTAATTTTTTGTTTAATTTCTTTTAATCTTGTTTCTACTATTTATTAATGTTAAACATTATATATATAATTTGCATATAAGAAACTAATGTGATTTTTTTATTTGACATCTAATACCATTAGATGTCGTGGTTGCAGTTTATTAAGGGGTGGACTTCTACTTGTCTCAATGAGGGGTGGTACTTCTACCTCTCCAACACCGGTTGATCTTGGACTTCCATCCATAGATCCTGTACCCACACCATATATCGTGACCCTGCCTTCTTAGACCCCTGTAAGTAGAGTATTTACTGCTCAGGGACCATGAGTCAGCTCACTCGAAAGGATCTGTGGGACTATCGACGCCTACGGATCTGGACAGGAGGTTGCACATTACTCAACTCAGAAAGGGGTATGCTTAAATTTTTTATTTCGATTATTTATAGTTTTTATAGTTGCTAATAAATTATTTTAATTGTTATAATTTTATTTGCTTCTTTATAGTTGTTTCGAGAAGCTTTTAGTGGCCTCAATCATTTCAACCATCACACAGACACATTACTCCGATGCCTAGCCCACATGGAGAGAGATATCTCATGCACATAAGGAGCTGACGTGGGGTAAATTTCAAGTAATATAACTATTTTCTTAATACATATTATTTAAATAGGAAGCTTATGATGTTCTAATGTGAGACCCTATAAATTTAACTACCGTTTAATTTTATTTATATAATTAAGGATATTGAATATTTATAATTGTTAAAAATTTTAATTATATTTTAGTTATGGAAGGCAAAATAGGAGGTGGGCCCCACTAACCTTTTAAGATTCCGATGGAGGTGAAACTTGATGGAATTGATATTCAAGGTTGGAAACTATGATGGTAAGAATCATAACCTTGAACTCAATTATTTATGCATGTTTCAAAAATCGTGTAACAATTTGAGAAATGACGGTTAAGTCCATAGGCCATCGGAATTTCTATGAATACTGGTCAAACCAAGTGGACTTCTAACCAACTATTAGTAGTAGAAAATTTCTTATGAAATATTGTTCTAGGCCATGTGGACTGATGGAATTAATCAAGTGTAAATGTAGAAATTTACGCGATTTTACGATTAAAGATATTTTGGTAATTTCACCCAAATTGCTAACCGAACCTCAACAAAAGCTCCATCAATGATTAGAGCAAGTTAAATACAGGTGTTTAATGATTAAATGAAATAATTTAGAGTTGGATAGACTGTTTTCAACTAAGTCAAATTTTAAGGGCAAAATTGGAAAGTTCCTTTAAATATAAGGGCAAAATGGTAAATTGGTTAATAAAAACATCATTTTTATTACAATTTCCAGCAACTTCCTTGTTCATTCCCCTCTACATTTTGGTGCCAAAATCAAGTGTCAAAAACAACCAAAATCAAGGTGTAGAGCCCTCCATTGAATTTAGTTAAGATGAGAACTAAGGAATCTTTAGTTTTCTTTCATGTTTTATAGTTAAAGGCTAGGTGTTTAAGCTGTTTATATGTTTCTTTAAGCTTGAATTAAGTTGAAATCATGAAATTCCTCTCCCAAGGGTTTTGGCCTACACCAATTGTGCATGAATATGTTGTGTTTTGATGAGGAATTAGTGTAGAAATAATGTAGAAGTTATGAAAAGCATAAATCCAAGCTTAAATGGAAGAAATCATAAGAGAAAGAGAGAGTGTGGTATTCGGCCAACATAAGGGGAGGAAGAATTCATGCTTATTTCAATGTATTTTAGGTCTTAAAATAATATATAAATTAATACAAGATTGTAGGCTTGATCGGAATAAACAACGTAGGTGTTTAGCCCAAGTTGTAGTTTTAGCACCAGTAGAAATTAGACTAAATTCTAGAGCTGTAATAGACAATGTATTAGTATTTAATCAGTTAAATATTCTTTTAATTGAAGTGTGGTAAATTTACTGAGTTTGGATGGTAAATTTGTAGCTCCGAGGTCAGAATGTGCTAATGGTGCTAATGAACAAGACAACGAGCATATAAGAGGTAAGGGATATGTGTATGAAGTGTAGGTATACCTCGTTGCATGAATTTGGTAAATTTTGCCTTTTATGGAACTAGAATTTATATTTTGGATTGAAATTGAAAAGTGGAAATTGTGGTTTGAAATTATGTTTTTGTGCAGGAGGTTAGCTTATAATGAACCGTTATGCTACCGAAATTTTTTCTAAATTAGTCTAAACTCTTAAAATTTCCATTTGGCATGATATTTTAAAATTAAAACAAAATGATTTTGGTGTTTGAAATTCAAGCTCCTAAATATGGCTTAATGCATATTAAATCACAAATTCAGTTTTGAATAGATTTTATGAGATTTTATCCGTTTTTTGATGCTTATATATTTTATATATTTTTTTGGTATTTAATAAAATATTTTGAATGCTGAATATTGTTCTGAGAATATTTTGTGAATTTTTATATTTAAGTATATTAAATTGTGAATTTATTCCCTATGAATTTATTTATGGTATAGTTTATTAAATTTATCTCTGTAAACAAATTTGAAATGAATTATGAAATGTTTTGAGACTGTTGGCCCCATAGCTACCTGCGGGTACATGCATTTTCGTTCTGTTCTGATGCTATTGACTTTAGCCCAGTCTTTAGCTCCCATAGTGGTCACTGGCTAATGTACATATTATAGCCCCTTTGACTACTATAGTGCATGAGTCTATTGGGTGAAGCCTAATCTTTACTATATTTATATTGGGGTGGTAAATCTCTAGTTAACAAAGATCCAGGCACTCCCAGATTAATTTGTCTCCGATTTTGTTTATATGCTTTATGTGATTTGTGATTAATAACATCTTTTATGAATTGTATTTAATTGAATTATTTGTTTAAAAATTATACAAATATTGTTTATGGAGTAACTTATGTTTTTTAAATGATTTAAGAAATGCTTGATACAAGCTATGGGATATTACTAAATTTGTGATTAAATTGAATTGCTATTGAATTCCTTATAGTGGACTTGGATGCCGGGACAAGTAAGGTACTTTAAAGCATCTTTTTGTACTCAACTGAGTTATCTAATTCACTATAGTATCCTTCCTGAATTCGTGCCATCAATTGATGTTTTCGTATATAAAAGTATGATTTTAAACTGCATATAGGATACGTTGTATCAGTTTTCGTATATATATTCTTTACTGAGCATAAGCTCACCCCTTTATTTTTTCCTCTTAGATTATCTGCAGTAAATTTGGGTTTACATTTGGAGGACTTGATTTTGGTATCCCTTAGGCGATCATCCTATTTTGTCAAGGTATACGAGTTTCCTCTTATGTATTCAAACTTTTGTACAGTGCTACTTTTATGTATATTGTACTTAGGAAGTAAATTAGTTTATACATTAGATCCTGAGATTAATTATATTTATGTATAAATGTTGAGAATTTGAATCTTGGGTTTATATGAAAAATATAAATTTTAGTTTGAATAAAAGTCGACACTGCAGACAACCCAACCATAAGTGATTAAATTATGTGAAATTAGTAAAAATATTCGATATTCAGACCGTGACATGTGAAGACCGAGAATTTTCTAAATAAATATAAGATATCCGAAAAAAATTTAATTTGGACAAATTGAAATCCAAATTAAATAAGAAATGAAAAGGAAAAATTAAATTGGAAATGAGAAATGAAGGAGGAAATTTAATTTGGATAAATGGAAATCCAAATTAAATAAGAAAATGGAGAAATAAATTTGGATATAAAGAAATCCAAAACTTAATAAGAAATAAAAATATATATTTTGATAGATTTATATAATGATATTATATAAATACGCTTTTGATAAATATATATTTATACATGGAATAAATACATATGTATTTTATTATACATTTATGTATATATGTAATATATATGAAAAATATATATAGTACTTTAAAATCAAAGTGTGTGTATATATATATATATATATATATATATAAATGGTTTATATGAAAAATATATAATTATATATATGTTTAATATTTTGAAACAGAGGAGAAAACAAAAGAGGTAAAAGGAGAGCCGACCGGCGCTGGGAGGAGGAAGAGACAATGCCGCCGCCGGTGAGCCGAGGAGAGGAAGCTGACGCCGGCGCCAACGGAGGGAAAGAAAAATGGAAAACAGAAGCAAAGCGGAAAACGAGAGAAGCGGGTGAAACCGAAGAGAAAAAGAAAAAGGGGAAACGGCGGTGTCGGTCGATCCAGGCACCTCCACCGCAACCTCGACGTTGGCAAGAGTGAGGGGAAGGTGAGAGGAGCCACCGATGACGAAGGAAACGGCGGAGGAAGGAAGAAACAGAGGAGAAAGGAGCCAAAACCCACGTTGCCAGATCCGGCGCCGTCGCCGGTGATGGGGTGAAACCAAGGCTAGATCCGGCTTCGTGGCAACCTCGGCAAGTTGTTGGGTGGCCGAACCGCCGGAATGGGTGGCTGCCGGTGACCGAACCGGTCAGCCAAAGTTGAACCTGCCAAGCCAAGCTCTGAACCGGCCCGACCCGACCCAACTCGACCCGGTGAAAAGAAAAGAAAAAAAAAGAAAAAAGAAAAAGAAAGAAAGGAAAAAGAAGAAAAGAAAAGAAAAAGAGAGAGAAGGAGAAAGAAAAAGGAAAAGAAAAAGGAAGAAGAAGAAGAAATGGGTAAGGAAAATTAAAAGTTTTGCTATATTTCTATGGAATTTATTAGAAGTTGTTGGATTATTTTCTAAATGAAAATGTGTCAATTATTGAAATTGTAGCAAAACAGAAATGAGACGAAAGGTGGAGTTCAGCAAGGCTCAAAAATCGGAAAGTGCGCTAAACTTTAGCGAACAAGTAAGATACTTTTATAAAGCATTTGTAGTATTATATTGTATGTGGGAATTATGATTTTTATATGAAGCATAGATGGAAATGATTTTTTATGGAATTATGATTTTTATATGATAAATTGATGAATGATTTTAAATACTAAGAGGACCCACAACTGATGGTGGGGGTCTTAGTAGAGACGTAGGAATTGTGAGAATCAACGGCTGTTCTATAAATTGTGTTTTCCTTGCAGGAGGCTTAGTAAGAATTAAGCCGTTATGCTGCCGAAATTTTAGGAAAATATTTGAGGAAAAAGATTAAGTTTCTTACATAAATGAAATCTTGGAAATAATTATGGAAAATAAATATTGAAAGGACTTTATGGTATTACCGGAAGAGTTTGATATTGAAAACGATGAAAAGATAGATCGTTGAAAACAATAATGTGATGAATTATATGGTTTAAACCTTATAGAATTGATAAATCAAGTAATTTTAATATCACAAATGGTATCAATTTGAGATTGAGGTGAAATCATTTATTAGACGGATCAATGATAAAAGTGACGATGATTAAAGGATACAACTTAAAAGAGAAAAATTGAAGTTGTGATTTAGACGGTCGAATGATCGAAGTACGGAATTATCAATCTAGTGATGATTATAGAATTGATAGATTCAAATAAATGGACCGTCTTAGTGGTATGAACTGAGATTTTTGCAATAATATGGATAATCGCAAGGCGACTTAAATGATTGAAACACTATTGATAGTCGAAATTGGCAAATTCTTTTAAGTGGTAAATTGCCAATCAAAAATTGAATTGAGGACGTTTTATAGATAATTCTAGCATGATATTACATTCTACAGGCCATATGAAAAGTGAATTGAGGATTGTGATATGATTTTACGATAGTGAATGAAATTGAACCGCAAGTCGAAAATTCTGAATATGTACCAATAGGTCAAACCATAAATAGATTTGATAAGCGATTATTGATCTTGTGGTTCTATGATCCTCGATGTCGACTCTAAAATAGATATCGAATGAGGATATTAGTATTTCATAAATTCAGTATTCTGATGGCTATATGAAACATGATATTTAGATACTCATAGATACTAAGAGGATTCACACTGATGATGTGGTTCTAGTATCGAAAATAAAATGTACAAATAATTATTATTGTCGATAATTATCTAAAAAGGATATTGAATACCGAATGGTTTGAATACCAAGTGATCTGGTTGTTAAATAATTAAAGTATTGAACAATCTGAATACTGAATGAAATGAATCTTGAATGATTTGAATAGTGATTTACTGATTTGATAGAAAGAAAGTCTTGAAATCGAATAATTGATGGTGATAAGTTAAATAAATCGCTTCAGCGTATTTGATGAAAATATTACTGAAGCTGCATACTGAAATGTTTTATAGCATCGCATTTAAGCATGCCTTCTTATAACTTGAAGCATTATAATAATGTTTATATGAATACTGAAAAGTATTGATTTGCTTTGAAATGAAAGTATATGGTAGATATATATATATATATATATATATATTTTGATATATGAAATCTCATACAGAATTTTACCATATGCTTTACATGATATAGAAAAGAAAGATAAAGATTTAAATGTTTTATGAGACTGTAGGCACCCTAAAAGAATTAAACTAAATAAAGCATAGTGGAAACCGCCTAATTGGAGCTTTGCTCATTAGGCAGAGAGATGCTTGTCCGACAATAGTCGTGGACAGGTCTCAGTCACGCCTGATCAGTGGGGCTGAGAGAGATGAGGTCTATGGCCATAGATAGCACCCTAGTTGGTTTCCAGGGGACGATGACATGATTTTCACTACTAGCCTACAGTGATTTAAGTCTTTACTGATAGAGAGATGATAGGGATCTAGCCGAGTCTCTAACCGATATGATATGAAGTCTAGAGTATGATTTTATTGATATGAACTCTAGACTTGACATGATTTATACTGTACATGAAACAGATTTGAAATGAAATATGTTTTGAAACAGTACATGTTTTAAACATGTTTTAAAAGTCCATGAGATATGAATTCGACACTTATATGATTTATATGTGATTTTGTGTCTAACATGGCATAATATGCGGTCTAGAGTATAGTTTGATTTGATATGAACTCTAGACCTGATATGATTTACATTAAATGTTTTAAAAGTATATGATAAATGATTTCGACACTTACATGATTTATATTCGATTTTGTGTCGATTTTGAAACGACATGCGGTTTAGAGTATAGATTGATTTGATATGAACTCTAAACCTGATATTATTTATAGTATATGAAAAATGTTTTAAAACCGCACGTGTTTTAGACATGCTCTGAAAATGAATACATGAATTGAAATTGAATATGTTTCTATTATGCCTTAAAGGCAAACTTGAAATGAATTGAAAATTCATATGTTGAGCATGTCCTAAAGTATATATGATATGATTTGAAATGATAGCGGTTTATACAAAAAAATTACATGAATTGCATATTAAACCCTGATATGATAATATGCTTAGTATATGAGAATTCCATGAGAAATGTCATGACTCGACGTTAATGATGTTTCATCTATACGATGACATGATATGATATGATATATGAACATAAGATTGATATGAAGAGAATTCTGATCTTACTCTATCGTGATCATAAATTCCCATACGATAAGTGATATGAATTGATATAAGACGGGAATATGATTATGAAATGAAAAGTAAATATGATAATTGATATGAGATAATAGCATACCAAAGTATGATTATGAAATGAAAAGTGAAAATGAGAAGTGATAATGAGATGTATCGATGAGAAAGGATTAATTGTAATTGCATCCTTACAAGTTTTAAGCATTGCAGTTTAAGACAGTGTAATCCTACTCATGTATTTATATTAGTATCTTACTGAGCCGTGGTTTTGCTCACCCCATTAAATTTCATCTCTTTCAGATTATTGAAGTTAACATCTGCCATGTGAGCTGCTCAGTGAGCATCGGAGACTGTATATGGACTTGGTACTAGTCTTCTGAGGTATATGTTTCTTATAAAATACTTGTTTACATGTAAGACTTAAATTGATGCACAGTACATATTCTGTTTAACAAGTTGAGATGTAACTAAGAACCGTTTCTGTGTTTGTTTAATATTTAAATGGAATGACTATAGGTCACCTAGATAGTATAGTAACTACACTGACACTGAATACAAACCTTAAAAGGAAAAAAAAAATTTAGTCTATAAATTTGTAGACTAAGAAAAGTATAAGTATTAAAGGATAGTCGCAGCCTTCGAGTCATGACATGACATTTAAGCATTATATATTTAGTAACATTAATAATTATTTTATGGTAGGAAAAATTTCAATGGGCTGATTCTAATATTATCTAAGAATGATGTGTCTAGAAGAACATCTACAAGAACCAGTTCAGAAACCTCTTGAGAGATGAGAAGGTTGCTACTATGAGAGAATCCTGAGTGGATAACATTATCCGTTGTAGAGGGATAAAGCGAAAGTGGATATCTTGTGAAATTTGAGACACTCTCTTTGAAAATGTAAGGGGGACTGACGCCTGGCTAGAGATTAAGGTCGGTGAAGGCAAATCATAAAATCACGAAAGAATGTTCAATTACGAAGCGAACAGACGATTCAGTTTCATTCCTTGAACATCAAAAGAGAATGGTATGATATTCTTATTCTTTTGCACTCATTAATTACTAAGTTTAATATTTTTACTTATAAGTTTAATTTCTCATAACTATTAATTATTATTGTTCATGTGTGCAGGCAAATAATTAGCTGCAGCGATCGGTTTTTATCTTGATATGCTCAATCGCACGCACAAATGCGTAAAGGGACAGGGTAATTTCATGGACAACAAGTCTAAAAATGTCAACGTGCGTAGTTACTAAATGCATAATTAAGTTAAATATATATGTATTATTATAACATATATTCTCTATTAATATATTAATTGTTTCTAACTTTCTTATAGGAGGCATATACTTCTACGTTATCTCAAAGATATGGTGAAGACTCCTATACTAATCTCAACTTTGATCCTAAGGCATGGATCGAGGCAGTTGGAGGGCCTGCAGTCATGTGCAACTCACATTTACGAGTTTGGGTCTAGGCAGCTTCGTAGGGATATATTTGGCTTTACTTAATCTGCTACTACAACAAGAGATCCTTCCCAGCTTCACTTTGTCTACAGTCTTCACTCTCTAGCATTCCTCAGAATTAGCTTAACCAATTAAAAGATCAGGTCATAACTGAGTTGAGAACTGAGTTAAGGAATGACATTCGGTCATTGATTGAGGAGATGTTTCAAAGGATGAGTTTTGGTTCGATGTCACAAGCTTCTCTAGCACCTTTTCCACTATTTTCCAATGTCAGGGACGACGAGTCTTCACCAAGAGATGATGTCCAGTTATGATGAGCTACGATTATGGTTTTTTCTTATTTGTATTTTTTTATTTTCTTTTTACTGTATGAATAAATAATTTTAATTTATTTTTTAATAATTAATAATTTAGTTTTTATTATGTGTTCAATTATAAAATTAATTATATTAATTAACAAATATTATTAATAAGATTAATATTAAAAAAATTTCTAAAATAACCGATGGAATACTGTCAAAATATTAAAGAAATTTGTTTGTTCTGTAACTACATATTCTGTCGGATTACAACAAATTCCTGATGCATTTTACTGATGAATATTACCGATGTAAAATTTCATCAGCATACATCAACATATTATTTTTTATCTTATTTATTGGAAAAATGTTACAAACGAAAAAGTATGATTACGGATGAGCTGTTAACAAAATTTTTGTCAGTGCTTTATGATAGA
Organism: Heritiera fomes; assembly: GCA_032173925.1. Classification (NCBI taxonomy): domain Eukaryota; kingdom Viridiplantae; phylum Streptophyta; class Magnoliopsida; order Malvales; family Malvaceae; genus Heritiera; species Heritiera fomes. The sequence goes on along the minus strand of JAPDPM010000001.1, from coordinate 15,027,877 downwards.
ATGCCAACAAAAAATTCTAACCCCAATGTTTATAATTTACCAATGAGACAAATTTCCATGACTGTACCAACGAAATTTCCATCGGCAATGGTTTTATCAACAAAAAAATGGAACATTACCAGCAGATGTTTTTTGTTGGGGCTTGCCTTAAATCACATATCGAAAGTATATGAGAAGTTATAAGGCTCTTTGCTTATAAATAGTGTGTCAGGCTTGATTTGTAAAATATTCCAAAAAGTTATAGAGTTTGGGCTATTATAAAAAGATGTAGTTGGGCTCTTTGGGTAGTTGAGAGTTTGTAATTTTTCTTTTCTAAAAATTGCATTCTAAAAATTACATAAGTGTAATTATTTGATTGGTTATTAAATTGGTTAGGTGGTTATAGGCTACATTGGTTGAGTCAAATCACATTAAAAGTTATTATGTTTGTTATTGCTTTTTTCTGTTTTGTGGGTGTTTGGTTTGAAAGATATTTTTTCCTAACAAGTGTTATTAGAGCTGAAGGTTTATGATCCTGCAAGAAGAGGAAAGCTATAGCTGAAGCTATGTCTGGAGGTATGCCTACGTTTGAGATTTCTTTATTTGATGGTAAAAGTAATTTTATGTTATGGCAAAGTACGATTCAGGATCTTCTAGTGCAACAAGGTCTAGATTTGGCATTAGAAGAAAATAAGCCAGATGGAATGTCTGATAAGGATTAAGTTGGAATTCATAAGAGAATTGTGAGCACAATTAGATTAACACTTGCTTCAGAGATTAAGTATAATGTATTAACTGAGACGACACCAACCGGATTGTGGAAGAAGTTGGCAAATATCAATGCATCAAAATCGCTGACAAATAGGTTGTGTTTGAAGATGGATTTGTATTCTCTAAAGATGGATAAAGGTACGAGTCTCCATGATCATTTAAATGAATTTAATAGATTAGTTTCACAATTATTAGCTATTGATTCTAAAAAGTTGAAAGAAGAAGAGAAGGCATTGTTGTTGTTGTCATCTTTGCCTAAGTCCTATAGACCTTTAATTTAGATTTTATTTGTAGGTAAAACTACTTTGACGTTGGATGATATGATTACTGTGCTGTGTGAGAATGAAAGATTTATGAGCAAAGAAGATTCTTCATTTGGGAGAGGTGTATTAGTTGCTGTAGAAGGTTTTACTCGAAGGAGGACTAATGAGAGACATGGTGGATCCAAAGGGAGATTAAGATCAAGATTTAGATATTATAGTGAAGTGGAATGTTATTATTGTTGAGAGAATGGTCATATTCAAACACACTGCAAAACATTAAGGGAGGATATGGCTGCATTCAAGAATGCTCAACAAAAGAGTGATGATAGACACAAGAATGAGACATGTGTTGGTTAGACTGATTCAAATGATGATGTATTGGCAACTTGTTTAGATGGGCCTCATAGTTATGAGAAAGGTTGGGTTTTGGATTCAGCTGCATCAATACATACTTGCAATGATAAAGATCAGTTTGATGAATTGAGAGAGGTTGAAAGTTTAGGCAATATTGCGATTGAGAATGGTAATAGAGTGAAGATTGAAGGGATTTGGGATTGTTCAACTCAAGCTTTATGATAGTGGTGTCAGGACTCTTCGTAATGTGAGGTATGTACCCAATTTTAGCTACAATTTGATTTTTTTAGGTGAGTTAGCTTCATGTGGGTACACATATATTAGTAATGATGATTGTTGCAAAGTATATAATAATGGAGATTTAGTTTTGTAAGGAATGAGAAACAACTATATTTGCTTGATGATGCGAAGGATAGAGTCGTTTCTAAGAGTAAGAAGATTCATAGGCATGTTAGTGTTTTAGATGTTGTTGAGCAGTTTGGAGAGTTTGGGGATTCAAGTCAAGGGATGATTTGTTGAGGTTTGTCTTAAATCCCACATCGAAAGTATAGGAGAAGTTATAAGGGCTCTTTTCCTATAAATAATGTGTCAGGTTTGATTTGTAAAGTATTGTAGAGAGTTATAGAGTTTAGGCTATTATAAAATGGTGTAGTTGGGCTCTTTTGGGTAGTTAGGCTTTGAGTTTGTAAGGAGTTTGTAATTTTTCTCTTCTAAAATTTGCATAAGTGGAATTATTTGATTGGTTATTAAATTGGTTGGGTGGTTATAAGCCAAATTGATTGGGCCAAACCACATTAAAAATTATTTTGTTTGTTCTTACTTTCTTCTGTTTTTATGGGTGTTTGGTTTGAGAGATATTTTTTCTCCACATTTTTTTCTACAATAGTCTATTTTTTATTAGTGGAATACGAATTATATACAAGAATTATCAAGTTTATCTCTAAGATTGTAAGCACTATTTAAGATTATTTAAAATATTATTTATTATAATATTTTTATTTTAAATATAATAATTAATAATTCATGTGATAATTTCACTACACATACATGATTGTATTTTAACATTTGATCATGTAATAAATATATATTTACTCAATATTGTAGACACCATTTTTGTCCAGGTACATTTTTAGTAAGATCAAATTTTAATTTAATATTAATACTTGAATGATTGCATTTCAAAATTTGGTTTCGAGAGTTAAATTGAGCTTTTAAAATATTGGATCTCAAATTATATTATATATAGATATATTTGGTCTTAAAATGTTGACTAGGCTTTAGATATGAATTTTGAAAAGGAATGAAAATTTGGATTTGGAAATTAACTTTGGAGAAATATTAAAAGTCAATAAAAAATCATGAAAATTAAAAACAAGATTCATGTGGAATTTGGTTTTGGAAAGAAACCCTGAAAATTGAATGTTTGTTTAAATCTTTCGGAAAAGGTATCAAAATTTTGAAAAAAATAGAAAGTTAATCAAGAGATTAATGTGTGTATTGGATGCAATCTTCTCATTGATTGAAATTTAATTTAATTTATAAACAAGAAAATAATGGAATCAGAGGGGATAAAAAAATAAAAAAAGAAAGGAGAGGGAGAGGGCACTATTCGGTCGGCATTCTCACACTATCACCCCTCTACCACTGCTCTTCCTTCAACACCCTTGCACTACCCCTGCTCCTTGCTATCGCTACCTCCTCCATCGTTGCACTGTCATAATCCCAAACTGGTGTTGAAGCAAATTAGTGCAGTACCGAACCTTGAAGAAGGACTTTGAAGCAGATCCGAAAGGAAGAGGTAAAGTCGAGTTGGACTGAAGGCTTGTAGCAAGGGAGAGTGAGTTGCGAGAGAGAAAGGTCTCTAAATGCAAGCCGAGAAAGAAGAAAGAAATTTAAGAAGGGAAAGTTAAACAGAGGAGTGTGGTGAAGGCGAGAAGGAAGCCAAGGTAACTTGCAACCCGTTGAAGCCCCTTGGAAGGATTCAACTCGTTGAAGGTAAGTGATTACTTATTTGCCTAGTCATCAATATTTCCTTTTAACTTTTCTTTAATCCGTGCACGGAATCTTTTAGTTTAATATTTCTTCAACTCGCTGTAGGTAAGAACTTGATTAAATATTCTACAATATTTTGTTGTTTTATGTTATTAATGTTTCCTTAATGTTTTCTTTTATATATAATTAATTTGTATAATGTAACGTAAGCTTAATTGGTTTGATTAATAAGGATAATTAATTTGATTTTGTCTAATAGTTAATGTTTATTTGTCTTGGTGATTTATTCACTAATTTGACGATTCATTTTTAATTGTCTTGATAGTTTATTCATACGTAGGGCCAGTATAAGAAAGGAATAAAAATATATGAATTGAGTTAGGATTTAAAAATAAAATGTAAATTAGTAAAAAATAAAAATACTAAAAATATAAAATAAAAAAATTGATAGCTGAAAAAGGATAATTGAAAAAGTTAAAATGATAAATATGGATTATACTGAAAATGACATCTTGAGAAAGTCAATTGAGACATCTTAAAAATGTCTAAGTAAGAAAATTCTTTCTTAAGTTGAGCCAAGTTGATGGAATACTTTTGAAAGAATTGTCAATAAATTATAATCCATGTTTATTCTAAGTAAATTAAATATGAATAAAATATAAATAAATATAGATAAATCAATATAAATAAGAGAATATAAATAATGTAAAGATTAACTAAATAAAGTGAGATAGCTTAGACTGAAGATACTAGGTAATTAATAAGATTAAATAACATAGAAATAAGTGTGAATTATGGCAATGATGAAATTTTAAGAAAGTCAATTAAGGTTCCTTGAAAAATTTTAGGTGAGGAGATTTTTTTTAGGCCAAGCCAAATTGATTAGATGTTTTTAAGAAAATCTTCAACAAACCATAATTCATGTTTATTTTCTAAATAAATAAAATATATAGATAAGAATAAGGTAAGATAAGAATTAAAAATATAGAAATTAAGATGGAGTCAAAATTAGAGCCAATCTTAGAAAAAAATGAAGGTATGTTTGGTTTATGAAAATATTTTCTATTTTCTTTTTTTATTTTCATTTTCTGAAAACAAGTTTTCATTTTCTATTTTCTAAATTTTGGAAAATATGTTTGGTACACGAAAATAAAAACTTGTTTTTGAAAATGAAAATTATGAAAATGCGTTTGCTATCTACATTTTCAAACCAAGAAATATGAAAAAATAACTAAAAAATTAAATTAAATTACAATTTTTGAAAAAAAGTAAAATGTAACTAAATAATAAAAATAAATTGTAAATGTAATAAACACAAGAATAATTCTTTATTTATTATAAATGAACAAACACATGTCCTTCAGTATCAAAAAAACTGAATTCTGGTGTTGATTATAAAGGTATTCCAACTCGCCTAGATGGATACATGAATATAGCTATGGAGCAAATAGAAGAATATGTCAATGGACAGTTGAACAACAAATATGAAGCTGTCATTCATGAAAATAATGTATTTTATATTAGTACATCAAAAAGGACATTAAGAGATGGAGCTTAACGTTGCAATTGCATCTAAGAATCAATGTCATCTACAAGTTGTTGCTTTTCTATACGTTTATTTTATATATATTATATGTTTATTATATATATATATATGTGTGTGTGTGTGTGTGTGTGTGTGTGTGTGTGTGTGTGTGTTTACTATTGTATAATGAGAATGTCTCGTACAAGCATCTATTTCAGGTTTTTTTTTTTTACTTTAATTATGCTTGGTCTAGGAAGTTTGAACAGCAACAAGAAGTTAGAAAGGGGATTCCAGACAGGGCAAATACAACTAACTTTTTATTCAGTATTGTTAAAAGAGACAATTAAACTTATTTTTATTATTCGAAGATACAACTGAAGTTTATTTATCACTCAAATTGATAATTTCACACTAAAACTCATCCACTAGCAACAATGGCAAAATAAAGCAACCATACAAAAAGAAAATATTCAATTTCTTATAGCATATAATAAGAATCCAGAAAATGAGAATGAGAAAAAAAAAAGTAACTTGATTCGATTTGCAGTGGTGATTGGCACAATTTTGGGAAAGAGTTTGGGCTTCAGGGAGAAGAAGAAAAAGCCAAAGAGAGAGAGAGAAAAGTCAAAGTAGAACCACAATAAGCGTTGAAGCAAATTTAGCACATAAACCTAAAACCAAAACAGATAAAAAAAAAAAGACTTTTTGCTTGTGTAATGATTTGAACCCTATATCTTTGATGTAAATTAAAAAAAATTTCATAAATCCCGTGTTTTCCAATTCTCTACTTTTCCAAACTGTTTTCTTGGAAAATAATGAAAACATGTTTTTTTTGTTTTCAAAACTTGGCCCAATTGCATTTTCATTTTCCAAAAACATGTTTTCTATTTCTTCAACCAAACATATTTTTCTCACGTTTTCTATTTTCCACAAAAATGAAAATGGAAAACAACTCTGTTTCTATGAACCAAACGCACACTAAGATTTTCAGAGAACACTTAATTTATCCAACAATGAAATTTAAGAAAGTTAATTGAGACTCTTTGAACATCTTGAGATAAGGGAGGCTTCTAAGATTGGAGCCAAATTGATGGAAAAATATTAGAAATATTCTTAATAGATAATTATATCGAAATTAATATAAACACAAGGTAAATTGTAAAGATGGTTCCTAAAGCTAGCTGGTACCATTTTAGAATAGGCATTACAGGAGTGCTAGCTATTGGATTTCCCATTTTAGTTGGTACCATTTTAAATGGTTGGTAGCGACTCTTAGTTTTAGTGTCTAGCTATTGGGTTTCCCGAAATTTAATACTTTATGACAAATATAATAATATTGAAGTACTTATTTACCAGTTTAAAATTAAATTTGTTTTATACTTATGTAAGTAGATCATTTCTAAAAAAATAATACAATCATTTGAAATATATAATATGTGCCAATTAGATCTTAGCTTGAGTGTTAAGGAGTAGACCTTAGGACCTTAAAGAGGTAAGGAGATATCAGGTTTGAGTTTCACAGTGTATGAGTTGTATGTCTAGTTATATATTCTTTTGTTTGGTTGATTTAAGTAATTTATAAATATAATTCTTAATTATGATTGTAATCTTTCTTGTAATGTTCCATTTCTAATTAAAAAAAATATAATAATTAAGTGCATAGACAGAGAAATTCAATATAGAGTAGAGGTGGCAAACAAACCAGTTCGGGCGGGTTCGGTTCAGGTTGTCTTTGGGTTCGAGTTATTTTGGGTTTGGGTTTTTTTGGGTCTAGTTTTTTTTTTTTTTCAGATTTGGGTTTTTTCGAGTTCAGATATTTTGATTTCGGGTTCAGTTATTTACGAATTCGATCTGGTTTGGAGTTCGGTTCGGTTCTAACTGGGCAGGTTTAGCGAACTAAGTTAAATTATTTTGAAACTTTATAAATTATAAATATTTTTTATAATTTTGAATGTAATAATTAATTTAATTTTTTATATAATTAAAAAAATATAATAGAATTGCTAAACTAAAGTTAAAATTTAATAAATATTTATATAAATATAAATTTTTACATTTTAATGTTTTTATTACTTGACAATGATTATTTATTGTTTTTAATTTCCTGCGATATTCACATTTATTATAAAATATATAATTATATATTAATAATTACATAAAAATTTATTTTTTAAGTGAGCCAAAAAATATATAATAAAATTAAAGGAAAGTGAAAATCCAAAATTATTAGCTATACAAATAAATAACTAATAAATTATAAATAAATTACACCAAACAATTAAGTATTTTTATAAATAGCTTTATACTCTTAACAATAACTTATTGAGTCATTGCATTTTTTTGGGTTAAAGTTGGGCCATTGAAATTTGAACACTCTTAGTTCAATAATTTTTTTTCTTTGTTTTATTAGCTATTTTAATAATTATATCTTATTTTTAATAAAATTTTAAATTTTTAAGATTTTTTCTTACATTTATTTTGTTTTTTAATTACTAACATAATGAGTAATTAAATTAAAATCTAACTGTATAACTAGTTAACTAATTGTCCAATTATAATGTTAAATAAAACTATAGTATACATTAAAAAATACTTAATATTATTAATAATTAGTCAACTATTTACCTCAATTTTATATTCATTTTGTTTTTGGTTTGTACATAAATTATAATATTAATATTACCACATTAAATATAATCATACTCGTACACACTAATTAATCAAATATCTCATTAAAAATTTAGAATATTGAATTAAAAAAATTATATATACCAATTTACATTATATTAATGAATAATAACATTTGATATAATCATATCATATACAGTTATACACTAAATGAGTACTAATTTTTTATGTTCACATTAACATAATAATATTAGATATACATTAATTGAACGAATGTCTAATTAAAATGTTAAATAGTAAATATTATTAAATTAATTAATCTAATGCTAGTTATTTAAATATAATTAATCATAATATTAATAAAGTATAACAAACAAATTTATTAAAATTACTGCTTATACAATAATACTACTATAGTATATTATTAAATTATACTTTAATATACTATTAGAAATATTATTTCAATCTACACTTTAATTTTATATTTAGTAGATAATAACTAAATTATTTTTAATAAATAATTAATTCTATTAAAATAATACTTACACACTAAGAAATTATATAATTTATTCTTAAAAGATTATTATAATATAATATATAATCATTGTTATAGGATACCAAGTTGGAATTTTATTAATATAACAAATAATTAATTACCCATAGCTTGATTTATTCATGTATTTTATTAAAATTACCGCTTACACAATAATATTACTATTATATATTTTTAAATTACACTTTACTATTAGATATAATTATTTTTATCTACACTCTAATTTTATAATTAAAAAAATGTATCAATTATTTATTTATTTTTAAATAGTAATCATATAATTATAATTTGAGTTTCTTTGGATTATAAATTCGATTTTTTACGAGTTTTGGATAGGATCGATCTCAGATTGAGATAGTATCGGGTTAGGGTTATATCAGGTTAAGATTGTATTGGGTTCGAATTTTTTCAGATTCGAGCTTTTGACTTTTTTTGATCAATTTAGATTGGTTCAAATTTGATCTCAAGTGGATTCAAGCTAATTCAGCTTTTGCCACCTTTAATTGTAGAGCCCAGAAATGAATCTTTATATCCATTTAAAAAATAATAATATATTTTTATTTTTAATATAATTGAAATTGCTTAAATATCATTTCTACTTTATTCTTTCTGAATCCAACTATCGACTAGAAAGAATCCCCATATGCCTTTCACGTAGGCTGTTGATCACCGCAGCCGGCGATAGTTTGTCTCAAAAAACTATCAAAATGTTCTTTTTGATACATTCCTCCTTTCCATGTAATTAGTTTTTTTATAAAAGGACACAAAAAATTCTAGATCTAATGTTAAAGTACGCAATTTTTTCAGATCTACTGCGTTTTTGATATTTTTGAAATAAATGAAGGCCAGAAATAGAAAAGAGCATAAGAGAAAGAATATTTGGTGTACTTTTGGAAGCAAACCGCGCCTGGTGTGCGGCTACCGACGTTTTGTTTCAAAAAATATTCCAAATCTTTTTCCTCCTCTTTTATTTTTAGCCTTTGTTTCTTTTAAAAACACCCAAAACTCAGTAGATTTGAAAAAAAGACCGTGCACTTTGACATTAAATCATGAAAACTGGTGTTGAAGCAAATTAGTGCAGTAGCCGAACCTTGAAGAAGGACTTCGAAGCAGATCCGAAAGGAAGAGGTAAAGTGGAGTTGGTCTGAAAGCTTGTAGCAAAGGAGAGTGAGTTGCGAGAAAGAAAGAGCTCTGAATGCAAGCCGAGAAAGAAGAAAGAAATTTAAGAAGCAAAAGTTAACAGAGGAGTGTGGTGAAGGAGAGAAGGAAGCCAAGTTAACTTGCAACCACTGGAGCCCCCTGGAAGGATTCAACTCGTTGAAGGTAAGTGATTATTTGCTTAATCATCAATATTTCCTTTAACTTTTCTTTAATCTCTGCTTAGTTAAATTGATTATACTAATTGATGAGAGTCATGTTAAAGGTTCATAAGAGCCATGAAAGATCACTAAGTTATTATTTAAGTTATGAGTCTTAAACGTACTTATGCACGGTTGATTAAAGCAAAATTTTTGGAGACAGATGAACACACATATCAAGATTCATACATCATCATTGTTGTAAATAGGCAACAACACTAATTAAATAGTTAATAATTTTATTGATTCATTAATCTCTAAACAAATCTTATTATTTAATTGTTAAATATTCTTAAATATCACACTTACCTGATGCAGACGAGAACAGTGAGCAACTCCAACTAGTCAAGCGGGTAGGTTCTCCGCGGTGTAGCAGCTTAGCCTTGGCGAGGGAAAAAAAATGCAGTTCGATAAGGCACCGACGGCAGCCGATGAGAAGCAGCAGAGGGGTGGCGAGCAGGTGGTGTCAGGCAGTTGTGAAGCAAGGTGCAGTACAGGGTAAGGGGCCAGCGATAAAATAGTGTAATAGTGACAGGACCGCTGTAGCCGAGACAGTAACGTGGCGATGGAGGGAGGCTTGGTTGATGATGAAGACGGTCAAGATGGTGTATCGGTGATGAAGGACCAGGTGGCTGTGTATTTGGCTAGTTTAAGTTTTCAGCAGTTATTAACTTCAAAAAAAAAGGTTTTCAGCGGTTATTGTGAATGAGGAGGTGTGATGAGGAGAGGGCTTTTTATAAACCAAGAAGTAGAGTTTTATTAGAATTAGCTTAGCTTAGTTTCTACCTTTATCTCGCTTTTTTTTTAATCATAATCTTATATTAATCCTAATCTCTAATGAAATCAACCCTAATCTTCTACTTAATCTCAAAGTTAAATATCCTAATTAAACTAAAATTTATCCTAATAACTTAATAATATCTATCCTAATAAATATTATTATTTAATAATTATCTAATAAATCTTAACTTATATCACTATTTATCTTACATTAATAATTTATAACTCTCATTATCTAAATTTCCTAAAAATTAATATTAATTAAATCCTATCTTATTAAACAATCCTAATTAATTCTAACGTTAATTATTAAATAATCCTAATTAGTTAATCCTAATTTTAATTTTAATTCTAAATGTTAATTTAAAATTTGCAAATTATTATTTTACGAAAATACATTTCGGACAAAATAGGGTGTCTACACTCATCTTGTACTCTGTGTTGCATTAATTTTTTTCTAAAAGCCTTAAAAATACCTGATATTCAAGCACACGGCTTTCCAAAGAGGTTCTTCGTCGTGGTTTCGGGGAACTTTATCTTGGTTTTATGTGTCATCAGAAGTTGTTGTGGTGGTGGTGGCGGTTTGATCCTCTTCAAAGATGGATCGAAAGAAGCCGCGACGAGTTGGTATCTTCAATTTCATAGGTCATGTCTCGCACGTTTGCCACCCAATCGCTCTTTGCTTGGCTGTGGACTACTGTTGTTTTGTCAACAACCTCAAGAAAAGATCTCATGCTACCCACTCAGCAATGATGCTTCGTTTTCTAGATGGAAACAACCTTGCCGATAAGATACGTACTGTGCTTCAATCCATTGTTACGTTGGGCACTGCTCCCCACTCTTAACCCTTGAAGCCTTTAATTTACTTTAAAGCTATCAAGAAAATTTAACTATTAAACTCCAAATCTTTTACCGCCAAGGCCACCATTATTTTTGAAAAATTCGGAAAAACGAATCAAAGACAATAAACTTCATTCAGCGCAAAATTTCAAAAGAAAAAAAAAAGAAAATGAAAAATTTAGTGAACTTTCAAAGAGACAATGGTTTTTTTTTTATAATTGTAATATGGATTAATTTTTTATTTACCGGGAGATTTTTAATTCCAGAATTAAAAAATATGACATATTTATATTTTTTTTAATATACACTAGGTGTGTAAAACTTTTTGAATAAATTACACCAATGATCATTAGACTTCACAAAATTCCCTTTTTGATTACTAATTTTGGCTTGTCCCAAATGGATTATATTTTATTTACCTTAGGCTTTTTTTTGTAATAAAAAGTATTTTTATTCGTTTTACGATCTGAAATTAATCATGTTTGGTCCGAGAATGATAAATTGTAAAACCCTCTCAATAAGCTCTATGATTCAAACCATATTTAAATGCTTAGAAAAATATTTTACTTTCACTTCTTTCAATTTCTTCCCATCACTTTTCAGTTACCTTAGGCCTTCTAACTTAAAATCAAGCCAAAACTTTTAGATCATAAATGAGGCGCGTGCAGGCCAATCAAGGTTTAATAGTCAACCTTAAGTTAGCTGATGAGAAGACATTCTCCAGTAAAAGAATGCTACCATATGAAAAGGAAGTCTTATTAAATGGAACCTCAATTCAATAAGGTCTAGTGGATAAAGTTCTACTTGGATACATAATTCTAATTATCCTCAAAAACAACTAGGTAAAGCTATATAGAGGACGTCAAGGTACGCGTATTGGATATTCGAAGCCTGTTGCAATCTACATATTCATACTTTCCTACTACTTTCTTTGATATTTATTGATTTGACTCAGAGTACAAACTCCAATCCCCCATAAAGGTTTTTTGTCTTTGACAAGTTTTGCTCTGACAACTCATCTGCTTGGAAGTTGGTCTATCTCAAATAATCATGAAAAATTTGTCATTTGTGGAAAACCTAGAGCTGGTTACGGGCCGAATCAGGTCGATTTTCACCGATTCCGGCCCTAACCAAAAGAGAACCGATCCGAACCGATATTAAACCGGTTCGGTTCGGATCGGTTCTATCTATTATAAGAGGCGAACCGGCCCGGTTCGTTGGACCGGTTCGCCTCAAAACCGGATCGAACCGGTTTAAATCGGTTCGATCCATTTTTTTTTTGCTTTTTAAAATTTTTATTTTTAAAAATTTATATTAATTTATTTTAATATATATTAATATATTTTAATAATTTAATCTAATAAATTTATTTTTATAATAAATAATGTTAATAGTTTAATTTAACAATAATTTATTATAAAGTTATATTATAATTTCTTTAATTAATGTAACAATAATGTAAAAATAAACTATTATAAAATTATCTAAGAAAATTATTGTTATAATAAATTAAAGTTATATTATGAATATAATATTATGATAAAATGATATTTGATTCAAAATACAAATAATGATATTATGAATATTATTATTATATTCATTTTGCATATCTTTATTTATATTCATTTATTATATTCATTTTGCATTTAAAATAATTTATTATATTTGAAATATCATTTACTTAATATTTATTCATTTATTTAATATATTTTTAAAATATTAATTCATTTTGTTTTTTAAATATTTACTTATTTTAAACATAGATAAGTATAACATTAATTAATTTGGTATGTAATAATAATAATAATAATAATAATAATAATAATAATAATAATAACAACAACAATAACAACAACAACAACAAAGGAGAAAAAGGAGAGAGTAGGAGACCAAAGATTTTTTACGTGAAAAACCCCTTCAAAAGTTAGAAGGGTAAAAACCACGGGACCGTAGTCTATAAAAACATTCACTATGACTAAACTTAATTACAATTTTGCATACAATTTACAAAAAAAAAGATTATTCTCTACTCTTCATAATTTATACGGATTGCCTTGGAAATTTCTTCCTCCTCTTCTGAATTATTATCAGCAAATTCATTGGCCATTCCAAGTTCGACATTGCGTGAATCCGCATCAAACCAATCTTTAAGGCATGTTAACATGCACAATGAATCCGGATTAAGAGTGGTTCGATGGTCTCCAATAATTCTTCCACACGTCAAGAATGCGGATTCCGAAGTAACAGAAGAAACTTGCACCGCAAAAACATTTCGGGCCATGGAAGCTAAAACTGGAAATTGTTTTTGGTTTTCTTTCCACCATTGGAGAAGATCAAAGTTATCATCTACAGAAAAATCTTGACTTAAGAAAAATCCTAGCTCATTGAAGCTAGAACTTCGTCGAGTTGTTGATCCCGATCCTGATCCGCTCGCTTTTCCCTTTAGCTTCATTCTCTTCTTTGCTGCTTCCTTAATTGCGTTTAAAATTCCTTTTCCTTTTTTGCTACTTTCGGTTTCTTCGTATGAATCTTCTTCTTCTCGATTAAAGTTGAATTGCTCGCTTTCTGTTTCATAAACATTAAACAATTCTCGAAAAAGATTGTTAATTGAGGACTTTTGATCCTCAATAGAATCAAGACCAAGAAATTCTTTATAACAATAAAAAAAATTATATATTTACCTCACCTTGACTAAGATATAGTAAAGTTGCAATACAATAAATAAGAAGAATTATTTCCCAATATTTTTAAAATTTTTCCTCCATATCATATACAAAAGAACTTAAAATTTCATGATTCCTAAATTTTACAAATTTGTCAAACATTGTGTAGATATAGGAACAAAATACGGTGTAGTTGGATAAAATTGAGTTGAAAATCTTTCGGTTGCATCATTAAAAGTAGATAATAAATCAACACAATATTCAATAAAAGTTCAATCTTCTTCAAAAAGTACTAAATGTGTGCTACTTGTATAATTGTTATAAAAAGGAGTAACAAGTTCTTTATAAGGTAAAATAGAAGAAAGCAAACGATAAAGTGAATTCCATCTTGTTTCCACGGGCAGTGTAAATGCTTTAACAGGTATATTATTTGTTATACAAATTTGCTTCCATTCACGTTTATTACTTGGTGTGCGAATCCATTTTGCTAAAATTTTAATTTTATCAATTGGACCTATGCCAGTACCAGTACCACTAGAACTAAAACCACTTTGAACACATAAATTTATAATATGACATGCACATCTTGCATGAAAAAATATGCCTTGCATAACAGGGTTTAAACTTTTAATTAAATGAGGAATAGCTGCAGTATTACTCGAAGCATTATCACAAGTAATAGCAAAAACTTTATTATTTTCTAGTCCATATAATTTACAAACTTTAGTAATATATTTATGAATAGTATATGAATTATGTGCTTCTTCTATTACATTTAAAGATAAAATTCGTTTTTGCATGGACCAATCTTCATCTACCCAATGACAAGTTATAACAAGATAACTTATACTATTAATACTAGTCCATATATCACTAGTTAAACTAACCCTAGATGAAATATTACTAAGTTTATCAATTAAAGCTTGTCTATATTCTTTAAACATATCCATGCAATCTCTTTTTAATGTATGTCTAGAAATAGATTTATATGCGGGTTGTAAATAGTTACAAACAAATTCTAAATATCCTGATTTTTCACAAATTGTGAATGGTTGTTCAGTCCTAATTACAAATCTAACTAAACCACACCTAGCTTGAACATTATCAAAAATAAAATTTTTTCCACCATCACATGTATTAATTTGAGATTGTTTACCTTCTAAAATTTCATTTTCTTCGGCATCAGGATTAATTTTATGTGCAGTAATTAAATGTCTTTTATTCGTACCTGTACTGCCAGCACCTCCACCGGACTTATAAGAGTAAACGCCTTGGCACAATTTACAAATAGCACAATATTTATTCGTCTCACCTTCTTTCGCTACAATATCGAAATACTCCCATACCCTGCTCGTTTTTTTTCGACTAAACTTCGGCCTTGATGATGTAGCAGCAGTGGTGGTAGCTGATGATTGTGTTTGAGCATGACCTCCACGTCCACGACCAACCGATGGCACCGCCAAAGGAAGCTCCTCCTCCAGATGAATATCGGGTTCGATTTCATTAAATGATTCATCACTCAAATTAGGAATTTTAGTAGAACCAAAAGGTCGAGAAACAGAGCATGAACGACGAAAGAAATTTGACATTTTTATATTTTTTTTGAAAATAAATATATGTTAAAAATTAAAAAAAATAGATGTGTCGTAACGGCTTCGCGCTCGACGATTTTGAAAACACTTTAAAAGCAAAGGGAGTCACCACCAATCTTTTTTGACTAGGTGTGATTGGCCACCTAAAATATTTATCTTATTAATAAAATCTCAAAAATTAGTCAAGTTTTATTAAAAAGACAATTTGGGTCTGCGAAAACAAAAATCGGGTTCGGGGGTACGGTTACGTGTGAGGAAGGATTAGCACCCTCACAACGCCCGTTGAAAAACGGTCCCATCCTAACTACGTGGTATCTTTTGATTTTAATAAGAGAGTCTTGGCTTAACACTAATTTGCTTATTTAGAAAACTCGTGTATTGGCTTAAAAATTACTATTATATGTATATTTAAAACTTCCTTTGAAAATTAACATGGCCCCATTTATTGAAAAATTAAATCAAATATTCCAATACTTTTGGCAACATTTGAAATAATTCTCCTCACCTAGAGATTTCTAAAGAATCACTACTTGTGACTTCTATAGAATCTCATCCTCGGTGGGACCCACATTATTTGCATAATTGATCGAAGATTAACATTTATATTAAAATAGGTTTTATTTTGAAAATAACATGAATCCCTTTTATTGAAGAATTAAATCAAATATCTCAATACTTTTGGCGACATTTGAAATAATTCTCCTCACCTAGAGATTTCTAAAGAATCACTACTTATGACTTCTATAGAATCTCATCCTCGGAAGATTCACATTTTTTAATTCGCATGAATGCTTGTGATGTAAACAGGTAATAAATGATGCGCATGCATGTTTATTTAATGTATTTATTATTTCTTTATTCTTTATATTATTTGTTTTTTTTTAAAAAGAATGAAGATTCGTGTATTGAAAAATCCTACTAAATATTCCAATACTTTTGGCAACATCTAGTAGGACTCTTCTCACCTAGGGATCAGTTAGGAATCACTACTTGTGACTTCCGTAACATCCCATCATCGGGCTAACTCCATTCTTTAATATTAACATTGAAGCATATGATGCAAACATATAATATATAAGGCATATAGATTTTTTTTACTTTCTTATTTAACATGTTCATTGTTTATCTTCATCTTGTGATTTTACATTATTTATTTTGTTATTTTTGTTGATTTTATTATTTTTTATTTTTATTATCAAATATTTTTGAGATAAAAGCTTATTTATTGAAAAACCACACTAAATATTCCAATACTTTTGGCAACATTTAGTGAAATTTCTCTTACCTAGGGATCAGTTAGGAATCACTACTTGTGACTTCCGTAACATCCCATCATCGGACATTAGCTTTTACCTCTTATAAATTATTTTATCTCCATTAATTCTTGTCTTTATTTATTTAGATTTATTAACCTAATCCCTTTTGTTATCATATTTTATTAAAATCCTATTACCATTTATTTGGTTAATTTAATCACTTTTGAAACTTTATTATTATTAATTTTTATTGGTTTATTTTGTGTTCATATATTTCTAAAATCCCTTTTATCTTTTATTAATTTTTTTCACCTATCTCCATTACTTCTTTTGTTTTTATTAAATTTCATTTAATTAGTATTTTTTCTAAATATTCTTTATTACCAAATATATTATTATATATTCTTAAAATAAGCACGAATTCGAATTTTGAGAAATTGAACCGAATATCCCAATACTTTTGGCGACGTTCGATAAATTCCTCTCACCTAGAGATATTCGAAGAATCACTACTTGTGACTTCTACGATATCTCATCATCGGACATTCTATGCTTACTTTATTTTATTCTATTCTACATTTATTTATTTTTATTTGTTAGCTTCCTAAAATATTCCTTTATAGCAAATTGTAAAAGAAAATTATATGTATAAAAAAACTATATGGTTACATTTTATACTTATTTACATTTTTTATTTCCTATGTATATCCCAAAATTATATATTTCTCCTAACTTTCTAAAAAAACTTTATAGTGAATTGTTTAAGAAATGTTTAATACATAAAAGAAAACTATGTGGTTATGTGTATTTTATATACTTATTTTATGCACTTTATATATGTAATATATATTTTGTATACCTTTTTACTTTATATATATATATTTATATACATTTTTTGTTATAAACATTTATATATATTTTAAACTAAATATTTCTTATATTTGTTTACATACTTATTTACATATTTGTTTGTTTTTTTTATATATATTCAAACCATATATATCTCCTATAGTTATTTACATATTTTATTTATTTATTTGTACATATCAAAACTATGCATTTAAGATTAATTCCATAATTAAATTTAAAGTTATTGAATCTTAAAGAATTTCATATACAAATAAATATTCATTTTTTATGCAAATATATTAAAACATAAAACAACATATTTAACAGAAATAATAAATAAATAAATATTAAATAAATATTTAGATGAAAGGAAAAAATATACCCACGGATTGGGCTTGGAACCCAAAACAAAAGCCTTCCAATCGGGCCCAAATAATCAGGCCTCAGCCCAAGCCCACGTCTGCCAAGGGAAGTGGGTCGCGAACGGGTCGGATCAAGCGGGTCGGGTGGAGCACGCGGGTCGCGAGGGGCGAAGCAGAGCCGGGTCCCGCGGATCTCGGATCCGGGTCGGGTCGGCGCGCGGATTTGCGTGGGTCAAGGGCTCAAAACGCGGCGTTTCAATCTCCTATAAAAGGCCTATTTTTTTGTTTCTCTTCATTTCCACCGATTCTCAACCAAAAAAATCCCAAAAAACTCTCTCAGCCTCCCTCTCCCCTACGATTTCCGACCACCGTTGCCGCCGTCGGACACCGTCTCCGGCGTCGTCGGTTGGTCCTACCGAGACCCAAAAAAAAAAATCCCCTCGTCTCCCTCTCCTCAGATCTGGCCTCCGTTCCTCTCGAAAATCCCTCTAAGCTCACAGATCTGACGAACCGAAACCTTCTTTTTTTTGTTTTTTTTTTCTTGGATCTGGTTGTGATTTTTCTGTTACGGTTGTTCGGTTTGCTCTCTATTTTGTTTTGCAGGTGATGGGTTTAGATCTTAGATCTAGGGTTTTGGGGGTTTCGGTTATGAGATCTAGGGTTTCGGGTTTTCGGGATCTAGGGTTTGTTGTGGATTTGGTGGTGACGTTTGGGGTCTTTGGTGGTGATGATGATGGTGGTGCTACGGTGGTGGTGGTGATGATGGTGGTTGGTGGCGGTTTAAGTCTCGGTGAGGGTAGTCGTTTGGTCTCAGTTAGGGTAGGGTTTTTTTGTGAATCTGTTTTGGTCTTCCCCTCTCGGTCTCTAAAAAATTTGTGCTTCAACCATTCAGACCTTTTAAATGGATTTTGAAGCATCCTTTGGTCTAGTGTATTAGATTCAACTCATCAGAATCGCACCATTGTTTTTCGGTCACTAGTGGCGACTGTCAGGACGAGATGGTGGCGTCTGGAACGGTGGGTTTGGTGACCGAATTTGGTGAGATTTTGCCTTAAACAGGCAGTCGTTCAGTGCTTGATTGGAAATAAACTAATAATAATAATAATAACAATAAAGATAAAAATAAAAAATAAAGATATATACAATAAAATAATATATATATATAAAAAGAAAAATAAAAATATATATAACAAATAGATGATAATAATAATAATAATAATAAATAAATAAATAAAAAAAATACATATAGATAATAATAATAATAATAATAATAATAATAATAATAATAATAATAATAATAATAATAATAACAACAACAACAAATAATATACATAATGATAACGAATAATAATAATAATAGTAATAAATAAATAAATAAATAAAAATAATAACAAAAACATAAAAAAAATCAAACTCAGCCCATTTTGATGGGCTCGAAAGTTCAATGTTTCAATTTGGACTTTAAGGACACAATTGAATGTAGTCCTATCGGTTCGGACAAAATTCGGTGTCTACAGCTGCCCCTCTTTGCTCATTGCTGAGGATCAGGAATAGAGCAAAGACGATAGACAACAATTTTGTCCAACTCGAGACCTAATCCTCTTTTTTTTTCTCTCCCTTTTTTTTAATGTGCTCCTCTTACAGCAGAGGCGATGAAACTTTAAAATCCTTTCTGAAAATGTCCTCCTCTTGCAGCAGAGGCAATGAAACTTTAAATTCTTTTCTGGAATGTGCTCCTCTTGCAGCAGAGGCGATGAAACTTTAAATTCTTTTTCTGAAAATATGCTCCTCTTGCAGCAGAGGCGATGAAACTTTAAAATCCTTTCTGAAAATGTGCTCCTCTTGTAGCAGAGGCGATGAAACTTTAAATTCTTTTTCTGAGAATATGCTCCTCTTGCAGCAGAGGCGATGAAACTTTAAAATCCTTTCTGAAAATGTGCTCCTCTTGCAGCAGAGGCAATGAAACTTTAAATCTTCCTGAAATATGCTCCTCTTGCAGCAGAGGCAATGAAACTTTAAATTCTTCCTGGAAATGCTCCTCTTGCAGCAGAGGCGATGAAACTTTAAATTCTTTTTTCTGAAATATGCTCCTCTTGCAGCAGAGGCGATGAAACTTTAAATTCTTTTTCTGAAAATGTGCTCCTCTTGCAGCAGAGGCGATGAAACTTTAAATTCTTCCTAGAATATGCTCCTCTTGCAGCAGAGGCGATGAAACTTTAAATCTTCCTGAAATATGCTCCTCTTGCAGCAGAGGCGATGAAACTTTAAATTCTTTTTCTGAAAATGTGCTCCTCTTGCAGCAAAGGCGATGAAACTTTAAATCTTCCTGAAATATGCTCCTCTTGCAGCAGAGGCAATGAGACTTTAAATTCTTTTTCTGAAAAAGTGCTCCTCTTGCAGCAGAGGCGATGAAACTTTAAATTCTTGAAATATGCTGGAACATTTTTCTCCTTCTTCTTCCTTTCTTTCTTTCTTTTCTTTTTGTTTTCTTATTGTTATCTTTTGTTGTTTTTTTTTTGTTTTTTTTGTTTTTTTGCTTGAATTCCCATAATGCGAATGAAATGCAAATGCATGTATTGACAAAGTCATGCTATTCTTATTGTGGTAATCAAATTCTCAGAATTGTCCTTTTCGTGTCCCTTGATCTTTTTTCGCATTTCATAACATAGTTGTCACCAATTTCGAATCGGAACTGGTTCGCAACATATACTTGTCACATTTTTCAATTTCCTTTGTTTCATTCCCTTATTTCTCTGTTTTCCTCCTTTCTCTTCTTTTTTTTCTTCTTCTTTCTCTTTTTCTTTAATAATGTTAGCAGGTATATTATCATTTTAATCATCATCTTCCTTTCAATTTTGTTAACAAGAGCGATGCATTCTTGTACTTTATCGGTTGGTTATGGAATGACCAAAAGAACAACCAAATTTAGGAGAGAAACATTTATTATTGGGTTGACAAGAGACAACGACAGCAAAAGTACAGTTGGGTAGCGAATGCCACAAGGGGCAAGTGGTGAATTTCAAAATAAATAATGAATGTCTAGATAACCCTTCACGAACTAGACCGGTGCTTTCTTTGGAAAAAACTAATCCGTTGATGCCCCCTGTCACACTGAGTTCATCCGGCTGATGCCATGCTCCGTATGATTTTAATCTTCGGGTGTTGATCTTTTCTGCATCTAAGCTGCCTTTTCAGGTTTTTAACTTAGATCTCCCCCTTTAATCCAACTGCCCTTTTTGGGTTTTCAGTTTGAATTCTCCTTTCATTTTCTTTTTTTCTTTCTCTTTTTTTTGTTTCTCTCTCTTTTTTTTTCTTTTTTCTTTTTTTATTTTCTTCTTTTTTTTATCTCTTTTTTTCTTTTTTTTTCAAGTATAGTATTTCTTCACAGCATCGGAATTTATCGGATTAGGCAGATCATTCCCATCCATCTCTGTCAAGATCAATGCTCCACCTGAGAACGCTCTTTTCACCACATATGGTCCTTCCCAATTTGGTGTCCATTTGCCACGATTATCGTGGTGATTTGGGAGGATCTTTTTCAACACCAATTCCCCTTCACGGAAATGCCTGGGTCGAACCTTTTTATCATGGGCTCGCATCATTCTTTTCTGGTACATCTGACCATGACATAGTGCCGTGAGCCTTTTCTCTTCTATAAGATTCAATTGTTCAAAGCGACTTCGAACCCATTCAACTTCGTCCAAGTCTAATTCCATTAAGACTCTTAGGGAGGGGATCTCTACCTCAACAGGCAACACCGCTTCCATACCGTAAACCAAAGAAAAAGGAGTTGCCCCAGTAGAAGTGCGCACTGACATTCTATAAGCATGCAAAGTGAATGGTAGCTTCTCGTGCCAGTCTTTGTATGTGCTGGTCATCTTCCCCACAATCCTCTTAATATTTTTGTTGGCAGCCTCAACGGCTCCATTCATCTTCGGGCGATACGGGGCTGAGTTGTGATGCTTGATTTTGAACTGTGCACATACTTCCTTCATCAAGTCATTGTTCAAGTTGAGAGCATTGTCTGATATGATCCTTTCTGGGAGCCCGTACCGACATATTATCTCCTTCTTTAGAAACTTACAAACAGTAGACTTGGTCACATTTGCATAAGAGGCAGCTTCAACCCATTTTGTAAAGTAGTCTATCATCACAAAAATGAATCTGTGCCCATTTGATGCCTTGGGAGAGATGGGTCCAATCACATCCATTCCCCACATAGAAAAAGGCCACGGTGGTGCCATGACATTCAATGATGTTGGGGGAACTTGAATCTTGTCAGCATAGATTTGACACTTGTGGCATTTTCTAGCATAATCTATGCAATCTCTTTCTAGTGTAGTCCAATAATAGCCTACCCTCATAATCTGTCTAGCCATGAAATGACCATTTGCATGTGCCCCACAAGTTCCATCGTGTATCTCTTCAAGAATCCTTTTGGCTTCGGACGCATTAAGACATCTCAACAGCATCTGATCCCGACCCCTTTTATACAAAACGTCTCCATCAATAAGGAATCCCATTGCCAGTCTTCTGAGGATCTTTTTATCATTCTCCGATGCGTGCTCTGGGTATTGTTGATTCTTAAGGTACTGCATGATATCATAGTACCAAGGTTGTCCATCCGCTTCCTCTTCAATACTAGAACAGTGGACTGGAGAATCTCTCATGCGCAGTTTGATTGGTGAAACATTTGTTTCTGTCTCCATTTTAAACATCGCAGCTAGTGTTGCCAAGGCATCAGCAACCTGGTTTTCTTCTCGAGATAAATGCTGGAAGATGATACCGTCAAATTGTTGTACAAGGTCAGCTATGTACTTCTGGTACTGAACTAGCTTCTGATCCCTTGTTTCCCATTCACCTCGTAACTGATAAATAACCAGTGCTGAATCTCCATAAACTTCCAAGTTCTTGATTCCCCTCTCGATTGCGGTTTCTAAGCCCATTGCACAAGCTTCGTATTCAGCCATGTTGTTGGTGTAGTTGAAATTTAATCTGGCTGTGGACGGGTAATATTTTTCATTTGGAGATATTAAAACTGCTCCTATCCCATGTCCCAAGGCATTGGATGCGCCATCGAAGAACATTTTCCATGGTTTGCTGTCGGGCTCTTCCTTCTCTTCTTAAAAGACATACATTATATCTTCATCTGGAAAATCTAGCTTAATGGGCTCATAATCGTCAGTAGCACGGTCTGCAAGGAAGTCAGCTATTGCCCCACTTTGATTGCCTTTTGGGATACGTACACAATGTCATATTCAGAAAGCATGACTTGCCACCTAGCTAGTCTTCCTGACAATGATGGTTTCTCAAAGATGTACTTGAGGGGATCCAATCTAGCTATCAACCAAGTCGAATGATACAACATATACTGCCTCAATCTCCGAGCAACCCAAGCCAATGCACAACACATTTTTTCTATTGTAGTGTACTTGGCCTCGTAATCAGTGAACTTCTTGCTCAAGTAGTAAATGGCCCGTTCTTTCTTGCCCGTATCATCATGCTGGCCCAGCACGCATCCCATAGAATTTTCATTGACAGTCATATACAACAACAGAGGCCTTCCTGCAACCGGCGGTACTAGAACAGGTGGGTTCGACAAGTACTTTTTCACCTTTTCAAAAGCCTCCTAGCATGCCTCGTTCCATTCACCCGGATCTTGTTTCCGAAGCAACTTGAAAATGGGATCGCATTTAAGCGTAAGTTGCGAGATGAAGCGGGAAATATAGTTTAATCTTCCCAAAAAACCTCTTACCTCCTTCTGTGTGCGTGGGGGCGACAGATTTTGTATCGCGCTAATTTTATCCGGGTCCACTTCAATTCCCTTTTCACTGACTATAAACCCCAACAGCTTTCCCGATTTAACACCAAAAGTGCATTTAGCCGGGTTTAGCTTGAGCTGGAACTTCCGTAGCCTTTCGAACAGCTTTCGAAGGTTGGCTACATGATCCTCTTCTCCTCGGGACTTGGCAATCATGTCATCTACATACACTTCTATCTCTTTATGCATCATGTCATGAAAGAGAGTTACCATTGCCCTTTGGTAGGTGGCCCCGGCATTCTTTAAACCAAAAGGCATAACTTTATAACAAAATGTCCCCCAAATTATCACAAAGGTGGTTTTCTCCATGTCATCCTCAGCCATTTTAATCTGATTGTAGCCTGAAAAACCATCCATGAACGAAAACATGTAGTGTTGGGCTATATTATCCACCAGGGTATCAATATGCGGTAATGGGAAATTATCCTTGGGACTAGCTCTGTTTAAGTCCCGATAATCTACACACATCCTTAATTTCCCATCCTTTTTTGGTACCGGGACTATATTAGCCACCCATTCCGGATACTTGGCTACTTTTAAGAACCCTGCATCGAATTGCTTTTTCACTTCTTCCTTCACTTTCAACAACATCTCCGGCTTCATGCGCCTAAGCTTCTGTTGTACTGGCTTACATTCCATTTTCAAGGGCAGACAGTGCTCCACAACATCAGTGCTTAACCCAGGCATGTCTTGATAAGACCAAGCAAACACATCGACATACTCACGAAGTAATTCCTCTAGCCTTTGCCTTTCAACCAATGGAAGTGCTGTGCCTACTTTGACTTCTTTGACGTTCTCCTCATCCCCTAGGTTGACCATATCAATTACCTCTTTGTGGGGTTCAATTGGTCTTTTCTCTTGCCTAATCATTTTCAATAGATCTGGAGACAAAGCATCATCGTCTGAATCTACATTGTTATCGAGTTCACCAACATGCATAGAATTTTCAAAATCAAACCCCGGATAGCTGTTAAGGTTATCTTCACATTCATTATTCATTTTCCTGAAAAAGTAAAGATTTGACAAATATGGTTGGTTGTTCTTACCAATTATAGTGAATGAAAAGAAAGAACAGTAAAAAAACGATGATGGATGGAAAGAAAGCACTCGAAATGCATTGAACTTGTTAATTTATTGAAATGATGATGAAGATCAAGTTTACAAAAAATCTTCTAGAGCTCTCTAGACCGAGATGTTGATAATCTACCTCACTACATTACAAAAGAAAAAGAAAAACAAAAGATAGAAGGTATCCTTTCAACAATTCAGTCTTTCAGCTCTGTGCCCAACAACACAATCATTTCTATAACAAAAGCTATCATTTCTCCATGCACCTCTTTAGGCTTGGAACCCGCGGGAAGATCCTTTCATCAATAACATAGGTTCCGCTTCCACCGCCTCTAATGAATCAGGGTGATAACATCCGCCAAAACGAAAAGTGTCATAGAGGTACGGTATCACCATCTTCTCCGATTCTTCTTTGTATCCTCGGAGGCGGGCCATTCTTTTCTTTCTTCTTTCTTCCAAGATCTTTCTCCTCTCCGAATCAGTGGCCTTATATCCGAGGCCAAACCTGTCTTTGTTCTCCATGATCTTTACAGGTTTCCTTTGTCCTTGGAGATTTCTCCCCAGACCTCTCCCGACACGCCAACCCTTTTGCAGTGTCTGTTTAACAAGCATCTTAGTGGTGGTTGACAACCGAGGAGTGGGTATTCTTGATCCTTCTCCCACATATGTTGCATTCACTATCTCAAAGGCCCGGAAAAAACACTCTAACGCTTCCTCGGCTGCCTCAATGTAGGGTACAGACAAAGGTTTGGTGATTAAAAGGTCTTCTTCTCCCGAAACAAATACTTGTTTATCACCAATGACAAATTTTACTTTCTGGTGCAATGACGAAGGAACAGCGTCCGTCGTATGGATCCATGGTCTCCCCAACAGGAAACTATTGGACGGGGAAATATCCATCACTTGGAATTGGACATTGAAAGTAACTGGCCCTATTTCAATTGGGATTTCAATATCACCTACAACATCCCTTCTAGAACCATCGAAGGCCCTCACAACCATATTACTCGGTTGTATGTAAGACAGGTCAACCGACATCTTTTTTAGCGTGGCCATAGGCATGACGTTTATCGATGAGCCATTATCAATCAACACCTTGGCGATCGTGTGGCCCTTGCAGTTGGTAGTGATATTCAAGGCCTTAATACTCCCTCGCCCTTCCGGCGGAATTTCGTCATCGGTGAAAGATATAAAGTTTGCCGCTGTGATATTTCCCGCCAACTGGTCCATACTGTCAATCGGAATGTCATGAGGCACATAGGCTTGATTCAATACCTTCATTAAGGCATTCCGGTGTGATTCTGAATTCAGTAACAAGGATAATAGCGAAATCCGAGCAGGCATCTTATTCAATTGCTCAATTACACTGTATTCGCTGTGCTTGATCAATTTTAAAAATTCCCTTGCATCCTCTTCTGACACCGACTTTTGTAGCTTTTCCTCTTGGTTCTTAGAGAACAAAGCCTGCTCCTCTTCTTTTTCCGCTTGATTGTCCTCTTCACTCTCTTTTGCTTTCCCTTTTCTGGCCTTATCTAACATCTCCGGTGTATAGCACCTTCCACTTCGCGTAATTCCACTTACTCCACTTATGTTTGCACTACCCGGTATGGCCAACTTGTCCGAGCCCACGTTGTCTGACCCTTCAATCACTGCTTTGAATTCATATTTCCAAGGGATAGCTTTATTACTCTTGTAAGGGAAAGAGCTCGGAATCTTGATTGTCATGGTCGGAGGAGTGACAAAGCTAGATTCTTCCACCTTGGGACTGGGTTTTTCTTTGTAAAATACTGTCATTGGCTTTCCCCATGGATAATCGTCTTCTGAAGATTCACCTGAAGCAGTACTCACCACATCTTCCTCCTCCTTCGTATAGAACTCTATTAAGAATGAATCCATCATTGATTGGACCACTTGTCGAAATTGATGACAGTTTTGGATAGAATGGCCCACAGATCCTATATGATATTCACACATTTGATCTGAGTCGAGTTCATCTTGATGGACTTTCGATTCCAACGATGCAGGCTGAATCATCTTGGCCTTGGTTAGAACCTCGAATATTAGGCTCATTGGAGTCCTAACCTCTTCCACGTGTCTTTTTATGCAACATTTCCTCCCAACTTCAGCTACACTAACTGATCCTCCACTATGACTGGGCAGTGGGTTAGCATTGATACTTGGCTCCACTTCCTTGGAAAAAGTCAACCTCCCTGATTTGACCAAATCTTGCACCTTATATTTCAAAGCCGTGCAATTTTTCGTTGAATGACCCGGGTTTCCACCATGATAGTCACATCGAGCACTGGGGTCATACCATCTTGGAAAAGGTGGTCTCATTGGCTCCATGTAAAGAGGTGCTAGCATGTGGCCTTTTACCAGTTGTGGGAATAAGTCTGTGTATGCCATGGGGATAGGATCTATAGGAGGCCTTTCAGTATTTCTTCGGGAAGGCCTTTGGTTAACAATTGGGCTACTGTTTGGTTGGTAAGGTTGGGCCGTAGGCGTTGGTGTATAGTAAGGTGCTGGAGGACGAAAATCTGTGCGAAAGGTTGGTGGATGTAATGGGCTTTGGTAAGGAGCTGGAGAGACATTATTTGAGGCCGGGGAATAGGGTTGGTAATATGGGTAAGGCTGAGGCTGTGGTCGAAATCGAGGTGGGGAAGGTGCATATCCCCTATACCGGGGTGTTGTATGGGTGACTGCTTGGGTTTCAACCTCTTTCTTCTTGGACACTCCACCCTTCTTTGAATCACTACCTTCTAACTTCCTACTCTTAATTGCATTTTCGATTATTTCACCGGTGATGGCCATGTCAGCAAAATTCTTTGTCGCATTCCCTATCATACGTTCATAATAGGGGGCCTTCAGAGTGTTTACAAATAGCACTGTAATCTCCTTCTCTGTCAAAGGTGGCTGGACTTGCGCAGCCGAGTCTCTCCATCGTTGAGCATACTCCTTGAAGCTTTCATTGGCTTTCTTTTCGATATTTTGCAGAGATAACCTATCCGGGGCCATATCCGTGACATGCTTGTACTGTGCAATAAATGCTCTAGCTAAGTCACTCCAATTGTGGATACGTGTGCGATCTAGCTGCACATACCACCTAGCAGCGGACCCTGTGAGGCTATCTTGGAACACATGTACCAATAGCTTGTCGTCATGATTATAAGCGGCCATTTTGCGACAGTACATTGTCACATGAGTAATGGGGCACTTGGTCCCATCGTACTTCTCGAACTCAGGAGTTTTGAACTTAGGAGGGATTACCATATCCGGAACTAAGCACAATCCCATTGCATCCACTGATCCGTAGAAATCACTGCCCTCGATGGCACGTAACCTTTCTTCTATAATGCTGAATTTCTTCGAGTCGGAATCACCTTTAACCTCCGACAGGCTCCCCCTTAATTTCTCTTGCTCTCTTGGATCGTCTAAGTCAGGGACTTGAATTGGATCCGCAGGTCTTGTCCCTTGAGTAGGAGGTATAGGTACTGTGATATGAGGTTGTGCTGAGGCGCTCGGTGCTCCTGGATACACATAAGCGTAACTGCCTCTAGGCTGTGGAGGAGGTGGAGGTGGAGGTATGCCTTGTGAGGACTGGACATAAGGTGGAGGTGGAGGTATGCCTTGTGAAGATTGGGCATGAAATGGGGTAAATCTTGAAGGGTATTGGGGATCATCATCTTCCCGGGGCTGATCTGTCCCTGGGTTAGGTGTTTCTCTAGCCACTCCTTTCTCTCAGTTCATCCTTGTCATCATTTCCATTAGAGCGGCTAACTGCCCTCGGATTTCTTCTTGCGCTTTCTCCATCCTATCCATCCTATTACCATGTTCTTCCTCCATTGCTCTTGAGCGTGACCGGGTATTGTATAAGTGTTTGGGAATTTGGGCTGGAATCTTGAATGTTGAAGCTACCCTTGAATCTTGATTACCATAATAAGAAACTAATTACTACATGATGCAATCTTTGAAATATTACGTTTTATTTAAACTATATGAAGGAATGAATGAATGTGATGTTAGATGAATGAATGTGATGTTAAATAAATGATACTTTAAGGGATATTTAAGCCATAACAATTCAACAAAAAGGAACTTTCATTCATTTAAAAAGTCACTTGTTACATTCCGATCATATTCTGATTAAATCCATAAAAACGACTAACTTGCTGATATTGATCCCTAGCCTCGTCTAAAAAGTTCAGCAGCCTTTGCCCATATTTTTCTGTTGGAAGGATTTCTTGTCTCAGAGCTTCAGCTTTATCAACCATTTCCCTTGCCTTTGTCACGGCCTTGCAAACTTGAGTGGCCATGTGCTCTATATATTGCTGTCTCCCCAGATTTTTCACTCTCCACGTCATGCTTGCATCCTGTGCCATGTCATATCCATAACTCCAGTTGTTTTCACTTTATTCCCAATCTTCTATTATCACTTTGATGTGGTTCTTATGTTCTTGTAGCTGTTCCTCTAACATCTGAACCTTTTGTTGCAATGTAGCTTTTTCATCATCTACCTCCACTTGCTTTCCTTTTTTCAATTTCTCTTTTAGTTCCTCATTCTCCTTTTGGTATTGATTCAACTTTGTTGCACTTGCTGAATACATGCTTTCCCATTTTTGCCGCTCCCGAGACAGATAGGCAACTTCTTCTTCACTTTTCTTTGCTTTGTGTGCCCAATGTTCGGCTCTTTTGTGCAAGTCTTCTAATTCCCTTTTCCTTTCATTTGAAGTTTGCATAATCCCTCCAACCCTCATTTCAGATCTCAACTTCTTGTTCTCTAGGTGCAGACTTCTGAGGTCCTTGCTGGTGACATTGTGTTCTTGTTGGACTTTCTTGAGCTTGGCTTCTCGCATTTCCGCGTCATACCTGAGCTGTTCCATCTCTTTTCGAAGCCTCAAATTCTCTTGTCTCCACCTTTCCTCCTCTATCTTGTATTGCTGCCTAGCAATCTCAACCTCAGATATTTCTACTTCCGGTTCAGGAGGCATGTTGCATTCTCTTGGGAGAAAGACTACCTCCCTCACTTGCTTTGTCCTCCACACCAAGTATTCCGGGGTAGCCTTATCAGAGAGGGGTCCAAGATTGACTCTTCGGGTTTGTTTCCATGATCGAACAGCTTGCTCGACTTTCTTCATTGCCTTGGATTCACCATAAGAAAATTCCATATCATTGAGCCCGTGTGTCGGAGGAATGAATTGTTTTGCTCCAAATTGTCGTAGTACCATAAGCGGTGCGTAGCTCACTATTCCCCACGGTCCCAAAAGTTGTACCCACGACTCTTCTCCACATCGATATAAGATGGGTACATGAGGCATCCATGGTGCCATCCACACTACTTGATTTTCCCCGAATCTTTGTAGAAAATCGGCCCATTCTTCCTTGTTTTTCGGTTTCGGCCACTTGCTGTTGCAGAACTCTTTGACCGGGGCACGGTGATGGATGAATGTTCTCTTGAACGCTTTTTCCTCGCACTTGAAATGGCTCTTCACCCAAACATGAAGTAACTGTATACACCCCACAAATCGACCTTCTTCATTTCGCCTACAATGATTCAAAGATCTAAAAGTTTCAGCTAGAATAGCAGGCGATGGATTTCCATTATTCTCGATTTGCTCAAAAAGATCTATTACAGCTATTTCAATGTGTCCTAATACCTTCGGGAAGATAACCAAACCATAGACTGCCAAAGCAAAAACTGTCAACCCTTGCTCGTCATTAATGTGCCCCTTAATGAATTCATGAAGAAAATCCCACGGCACACAGATGTTGGACCCTTTATGCTTCACATGGAGATCTACATCCTCCGGTCTGACTCCCAAAAGCTTAGCTAGCTTCTTACGAAATCCGAACTTTGGCTTCCGAACGTATATCTTATCCGGACTTTTCAAATCTATTCCCAACAAAACGGAGTATTCCTCGACCGTAGGTGTTAAATCCAACCCATTGAAAGAAAAGCACCTGTGAGAAGGATCCCAAAACTGTATGGCTGCTCTAATCATAGGTTCTTCAACTTTCACAGCAATCAAAGATTCTATTTGGCCATATTTCTCCCGGAAATCCTTCTTCCCCTCCTCGCTGATTTGATTCCATAAATTGGCTAAGTCTATTAGGTTGTTTTGTTTCAAATTCAAATTCACCTCTTGCGGTAGTGGGGACACAAAATCTCCAGTCAAACAATCTCCTTTCACTTGCTGAACTCTTTCGGACCATATTTGCACTTCTCTATAGGAATCACACGGAACATTCACGGACGATGAACAAGCCAACCTTTCTATGGATTCTGTGAAAAATTCCTCGTTTAAGAGAGCCATGGCTAAAAACACCCCTTATGTGACTATGTGATGCAAGGTGATTTATGCAAAAGAAAACAGGAAAACAAATATGGATTAGTATGTGCATAAAACATATAAACAAAGAAATAAAAGCAGATAAAAATAAAATGCTTATTTATGCCCTATCAAAGGTCACTCTCAAAAAGGTAGGAATGGCTCTATCCTAGGTTGGTCTCCTCACAACACACTATATGCTTGTTTGAGGTATCACCCATCTAACAGGTTCCCAAACCATTCTCTACTGTCGTCCACACTGGACTAGTAAGGAACAGATTTGAGTGGGAGTATTTCGCTTGCCATTGCGGAGGTGATTACCTCACGATAGCATAGGTACTTTACTCCCTCCTAAGGAGGATAGAGCCCGGGTATAGAGCTCATATTATGCCAATGCATTTATGTATGTAAAATGAATGAGCATATATTCTACTTTATTTACAATATCTTCACACACAAAGAATGTAATGAATCAAAAGTTCAAAAATGAATGAAAGGATTATTATTTTTGGTTTTAAAGAAATTTGAAAAACTAGACTTAAATGTTAACCAAGACTATCAAGTTAAAATTTAAGACACCACATGGTTAATTAATGGCTTGACCCTCTTAGCGTCCCCAGTGGAGTCGCCAAGCTGTCGTAACGGCTTCGCGCTCGACGATTTTGAAAACACTTTAAAAGCAAAAGGAGTCGCCACCAATCTTTTTTGACTAGGTGTGATTGGCCACCTAAAATATTTATCTTATTAATAAAATCTCAAAAATTAGTCAAGTTTTATTAAAAAGACAATTTGGGTCTGCGAAAACAAAAATCGGGTTCGGGGGTATGGTTACGTGTGAGGAAGGATTAGCACCCTCACAACGCCCGTTGAAAAACGGTATCATCCTAACTACGTGGTATCTTTTGATTTTAATAAGAGAGTCTTGGTTTAACACTAATTTGCTTATTTAGAAAACTCGTGTATTGGCTTAAAAATTACTATTATATGTATATTTAAAACTTCCTTTGGAAATTAACATGGACCCCATTTATTGAAAAATTAAATCAAATATTCCAATACTTTTGGCAATATTTGAAATAATTCTCCTCACCTAGAGATTTCTAAAGAATCACTACTTGTGACTTCTACAGAATCTCATCCTCGGTGGGACCCACATTATTTGCATAATTGATCTAAGATTAACATTTATATTAAAATAGGTTTTATTTTGAAAATAACATGAATCCCTTTTATTGAAGAATTAAATCAAATATCCCAATACTTTTGGAGATATTTGAAATAATTCTCCTCACCTAGAGATTTCTAAAGAATCACTACTTGTGACTTCTATAGAATCTCATCCTCGGAAGATTCACATTTTTTAATTCGCATGAATGCTTGTGATGTAAACAGGTAATAAATGATGCGCATGCATGTTTATTTAATGTATTTATTATTTTTTTATTCTTTATATTATTTGTTTTTTTTTTTAAAAAAGAATGAAGATTCGTGTATTGAAAAATCCTGCTAAATATTCCAATACTTTTGGCAACATCTAGTAGGACTCTTCTCACCTAGGGATCAGTTAGGAATCACTACTTGTGACTTCCGTAACATCCCATCATCGGGCTAACTCCATTCTTTAATATTAACATTGAAGCATATGATGCAAACATATAATATATAAGGCATATAGATTTTTTTTACTTTCTTATTTAACTTGTTCATTGTTTATCTTCATCTTGTGATTTTACATTATTTATTTTGTTATTTTTGTTGATTTTATTATTTTTTATTTTTATTATCAAATATTTTTGAGATAAAAGCTTATTTATTGAAAAACCACACTAAATATTCCAATACTTTTGGCAACATTTAGTGAAATTTCTCTTACCTAGGGATCAGTTAGGAATCACTACTTGTGACTTCCGTAACATCCCATCATCGGACATTAGCTTTTACCTCTTATAAATTATTTTATCTCCATTAATTCTTGTCTTTATTTATTTAGATTTATTAACCTAATCCCTTTTGTTATCATATTTTATTAAAATCCTATTACCATTTATTTGGTTAATTTAATCACTTTTGAAACTTTATTATTATTAATTTTTATTGGTTTATTTTGTGTTCATATATTTCTAAAATCCCTTTTATCTTTTATTAATTTTTTTCACCTATCTCCATTACTTCTTTTGTTTTTATTAAATTTCATTTAATTAGTATTTTTTCTAAATATTCTTTATTACCAAATATATTATTATATATTCTTAAAATAAGCACGAATTCGAATTTTGAGAAATTGAACCGAATATCCCAATACTTTTGGCGACGTTCGATAAATTCCTCTCACCTAGAGATATTTGAAAAATCACTACTTGTGACTTCTACGATATCTCCTCATCGGACACTCTATGCTTCCTTTATTTTATTCTATTCTACATTTATTTATTTTTATTTGTTAGCTTCCTAAAATATTCCTTTATAGCAAATTGTAAAAGAAAATTATATGTATAAAAAAACTATATGGTTACATTTTATACTTATTTACATTTTTTATTTCCTATGTATATCCCAAAATTATATATTTCTCCTAACTTTCTAAAAAAAACTTTATAGTGAATTGTTTAAGAAATGTTTAATACATAAAAGAAAACTATGTGGTTATGTGTATTTTATATACTTATTTTATGCACTTTATATATGTAATATATATTTTGTATACCTTTTTACTTTATATAAATATATATATATATATATATTTATATATATTTATATACATTTTTTGTTATAAACATTTATATATATTTTAAACTAAATATTTCTTATATTTGTTTACATACTTATTTACATATTTGTTTGTTTTTTTTTATATATATATTCAAACCATATATATCTCCTATAGTTATTTACATATTTTATTTATTTATTTGTACATATCAAAACTATGCATTTAAGATTAATTCCATAATTAAATTTAAAGTTATTGAATCTTAAAGAATTTCATATACAAATAAATATTCATTTTTTATGCAAATATATTAAAACATAAAACAACATATTTAACAGAAATAATAAATAAATAAATATTAAATAAATATTTAGATGAAAGGAAAAAATATACCCACGGATTGGGCTTGGAACCCAAAACAAAAGCCTTCCAATCGGGCCTAAATAATCAGGCCTCAGCCCAAGCCCACGTCTGCCAAGGGAAGTGGGTCGCGAACGGGTCGGATCGAGCGGGTTGGGTGGAGCACGCGGGTCGCGAGGGGCGAAGCAGAGCCGGGTCGCGCGGATCTCGAATCCGGGTCGGGTCGGCGCGCGGATTTGCGTGGGTCAAGGGCTCAAAACGCGGCGTTTCAATCTCCTATAAAAGGCCTATTTTTTTGTTTCTCTTCATTTCCACCGATTCTCAACCAAAAAAATCCCAAAAAACTCTCTCAGCCTCCCTCTCCCCTACGATTTCCGACCACCGTTGCCGCCGTCGGACACCGTCTCCGGCGTCGTCGGTTGGTCCTACCGAGACCCAAAAAAAAATTCCCCTCGTCTCCCTCTCCTTAGATCTGGCCTCCGTTCCTCTCGAAAATCCCTCTAAGCTCACAGATCTGACGAACCGAAACCCTCTTTTTTTTGTTTTTTTTTCTTGGATCTAGTTGTGATTTTTCTGTTGCGGTTGTTCGGTTTGCTCTCTATTTTGTTTTGCAGGTGATGGGTTTAGATCTTAGATCTAGGGTTTTGGGGGTCTCGGTTATGAGATCTAGGGTTTGGGTTTTCGGGATCTAGGGTTTGTTGTGGATTTGGTGGTGACGTTTGGGGTCTTTGGTGGTGATGATGATGGTGGTGCTACGGTGGTGGTGGTGATGATGGTGGTTGGTGGCGGTTTAAGTCTCGGTGAGGGTAGTCGTTTGGTCTCAGTTAAGGTAGGGTTTTTTTGTGAATCTGTTTTGGTCTTCCCCTCTCGGTCTCTAAAAAATTTGTGCTTCAACCATTCAGACCTTTTAAATGGATTTTGAAGCATCCTTTGGTCTAGTGTATTAGATTCAACTCATCAGAATCGCACCATTGTTTTTCGGTCACTAGTGGCGACTGTCAGGATGGGATGGTGGCGTCTGGAACGGTGGGTTTGGTGACTGTCAGGACGGGATGGTGGCGTTTGGAACGGTGGGTTTGGTGACCGAATTTGGTGAGATTTTGCCTTAAACAGGCAGTCGTTCAGTGCTTGATTGGAAATAAACTAATAATAATAATAATAACAATAAAGATAAAAATAAAAAATAAAGATATATACAATAAAATAAAATATATATATATATAAAAAGAAAAAGAAAAATATATATAACAAATAGATGATAATAATAATAATAATAATAATAATAATAATAATAATAATAATAACAACAACAACAACAACAACAAATAATATACATAATGATAACGAATAATAATAATAATAATAATAATAATAATAATAATAATAATAATAATAGTAATAAATAAATAAATAAAAATAATAACAAAAACATAAAAAAAATCAAACTCAGCCCATTTTGATGGGCTCGAAAGTTCAATGTTTTAATTTGGACTTTAAGGACACAATTGAATGTAGTCCTATCGGTTCGGACAAAATTCGGTGTCTACAAGATGTATGATATATATAATATATTGGAATTTGAAAATTGAAACTTGAAAATTAAAAGTAAAATTTGTAAAATTATAAAATAAAAAGAAAAATGAAATTTATAAAGAAAATGATGATATTATAAATTGGAATAAGGAATATATATAATATATTAGAATTTGAAAATTAAAAGTAAAATTTGTAAAATTATAAAATAAAAAGAAAAATGAAATTTAGAAAGGAAATGATGATATTATAAATTTGGAATAAGGGAATTTAAGTGAATTTGAAAGAGGTTGAGTGAATATTGAAAGAGTATGTGAGTGAAGAGAATAAGAGTAGATGAATATAGATAGTAGATTTGAGAGAAAATATAGAAGAAATGTAATGAAAATAGAAGATTATAGAGGTATTTATAGGAAAAATTTAGAATAAAAAAATAAAAAAATAAAAAAAAAAGGATTGATGGGCAATGGCCATCAAACACAGAGCAGAGGCAAGACTTGCCTCTGCAGTTGCACTGCAGTGTAGGGGCTAGGTGCGCAGTGGCAGCAAAGTTTTTTTTATTTAATTAAAATTAAAAATTAAAAAAAAAAAGTTGGCAACGGCCAAAAGTTGGCCGTTGCCTATCATGGCATCAAAATGACTGCAACTGCAGTAAAAAATATTTTATTTTTTTTTATTTTTTTAACCAGACCGGTTCGAACCGGTCCGGTTTGATCCGGGCCCTTATTGGGCCCGGTCCTTAACGGACTGGGCCCTTACCGGGCCCGGTTCTAAAAAAATATATACCGGGCTGGGCCGGTTTTGAACCGGTACAGTATCTGTTCGGATTTTGGGCCGGATTGACCCGATCCGGTTGCGAATCGGGTCGAGCCAACCCGGCCCAATAATCACCTCTAGGAAAACCCAACGAAAATCCATGTCTGAATCTCAAAATACCACATTGCAAGATGATCTTGCTTCAATAGTTCAAGTGCCCATCACTTCGCCACTTGCACCGGTCTTGCTTATAACTGGAGCTCACTTGACATTGTCTGCCGCATCCATAACTAGAGTTTGCCCACCATTGACTTTCAATAAGTTGAAACTAGCCCGCTACCATTTCAGATTGCCAGTTACATACACCTCTGCCTCTGCCTCTAAGCTGTTTTGGAAACTTCACATTGCCTCTGGTTACTGCAGCCCCTACAATCCAACATATTAGACCGGTGATCTCTATGCCTCCACTTGAAACATTTGGCAATGCCACAATTAAGGGTGTAAAATCGACAGATTGGATGGGGTTTAATTTGAACGGATATGAGACTAAAACAAGCAGTCTATTTAGGTTCGGTTTTAAATGAACTATGGACTTCTAGTCCAGTTTTGTTCGTCTACTTTTTTTTTTCCAAAAAATAATGACAATTGCAATTTTCGACCCCAGTTAGTATATAGATTTATCTTAAACTCATATAAGTTAATAAGAAGTATTTGAGAGTTGTGGGAATCTATTCGATTATGAGGTGATTAAAATTTTGGGAATTAAAGTATATTGAAAAATTAAAGATTTTAAATTAAGGAGATAAATATATAAGATATATTGAGCAAAGAATATATATTAAATATATATATATGTAAATTAAAAGAAGATATAAATATATGTAGAAATAATTAGTAAGTATAAATTACATACATGTATATGTATTAAATTTAATGTAATATATGTTATGATATATATGAATATATATTTATCAAATATAAATATATTTATAATAAATATATTTGTAATATATATTAGCTAGTAAGTATAATTTATATATCTAAAACAATAAAAATATGTGTTATAAATATATATTTGCTAATATTATATATAATAATAATATAAATATTTATTATATATAAAAATATAAAAATATATTTATTTATAAAGTATTATATATATATATATAAAATAAAAAATAATGTTATATAGAATAATATAATAAAAAAATGACAGAACCAATCGTCTCCCACAATCTCATATATTCACTAAATCATTTTCCAATAATAATAATAATAATAATAATAATAATAATAATAATAATAATAATAATAATAATAATAATAATAATAATAATAATAATAATAATAATAATAATAATATTATTATTATTATTATTATTATTATTATTATTATTATTTTTTGTTGTTACAATGATTCACATCTATTTTACGGTTAATTATCACTATTTTAGGCTTATTCTAGTACTGTTACACTGATTCTCTTCTATTTTATGATGATTCTAATAAATTTTACAATAAATAGGTTAATTGTTATATTTTTATGTTTATTCTAGTGTTTTTTCATTGTATATATCTCTTTCTCTCTAATCTCTATATCTTTTTCTCTCTCTCCTTTGTATTAGACTTTTTATAAATCTCTTTCATAACCTTTATCTTAGCTTCTGCCACAGCCCTCTTTGCCTTCTTCCTAGCTAACTTGTATTTTGTGAAGCCCTCTTTGGTGTTGTTCGTCTTCAAAGTCTCGTAACAATCTCGCTTAGTCTCTATAGCTTCATTAACTGATTCAATCTACCTTGTTACATAATTTCCAGTTGATTTTCTTTCGTTTGATACTCCTAGTATTTCTTTGCCCACCTCCCAAATGTGTTTTATCATCTTGTTCCATAATGTATTTGGGTTTTCCTCTGTTATCTAGTCTTATTTCTAGATCCAACTATTTTTGCAAGTTGCATGACAATCTTCTTTTAACTTTCACT
This sequence comes from Heritiera fomes, assembly GCA_032173925.1. Taxonomy (NCBI): domain Eukaryota; kingdom Viridiplantae; phylum Streptophyta; class Magnoliopsida; order Malvales; family Malvaceae; genus Heritiera; species Heritiera fomes. Next base: position 14,989,559 of record JAPDPM010000001.1, on the reverse strand, counting down.
ATTAAATCCCTGTAGTTCCTTCCTTTTGGTTCTTTTGATTTCATTTATGAATTTTAATGTTTAGGACTAGCAGTCTATGTTGTGTGATAACGCTCTTACCTGGAATAACTTTGCAATCTAGGAAACTATGTCTATCCTCTTCCTAGTAAAAAAGAAGTCAATCTAACTTACGCTAGGTCCACTTTTAAAGGTTATAAGGTGAGGTTCTCTCTTCCTAAACAATATATTCACTAGGGTTAGGTAATAAGTAAAGCAAAATCTAGAATAGCAACTCTACCCTCATTGCTTAAACTGTAACTGAAATCCACATGTACGCTCTCAAAACTTTCTCTACTAGCACTTATATGGCCATTAATATCACCATTGATATAAAGGTTTTCTCCTATACGCACTTCTTGTACTATCTAATCTAAATACTCTCAAAACCGTTGTTTACTAGTATTACCAAGTCTTATTCGTGGTGTGTATGCACTAATAACATTCAAAACGTCCTCTCCTAAAACTAACTTAACCAAAATAATTTTATCTCTTTGTACAACATCCTTCTGACACTTTCTATCTATGATGATACCTACACCATTTAGATCTCTATCCTTCCCTGTATACTAAAGATTAGACTGCCAAGGTGCTATCTCTCTAGCCTTTTCCTTAACCCATGACATAAGATATTAACCTACCTCCTATACATAGCTTTACAAATCTCTACCAACTTACCATTTAGCGTACAACTAAGTGCTTAATTTAGGATCTAATGTTTTGGGGATTTCTCAATGAAGAATATGATCCCTAATTTTTCTCAATTAAAGGCTAAACATTTTCGAATTTGTTCAATATAGAATTTTTTTTAATGAAAGTGAGATACACACACGCTGTAAGAGAGTGAATGTTGATGTAAAAGGGATAAAAATGTATTTTTACCTTAACAAAATAATCTTAAATAAACTTTCTTTCCTTTTTCCTATTTTTTGTCTTTTTCTTTTTTTTTTTTCTTTTTCTCTTTCCTTCTTCTCTATTTTTCTCTTCCTTCTTTCCTGCCTTCTCCTCGCCCATTCGTTTCTCTTTCTACAAATTTTAATACTCCTCTCACCAACTTTTCAGAAAACAACTAATATAATGCGGCTAATGTCTCCAGCCACCGTCAGACACCTCTTCTTACTATGCTTAGTTGTACTGTAGTCATCAGAAATAAAAAATTAAATCCATAAACATTGTTCAAAACTTTCATGAACTCAAATTTTAACTCCATCGTTCAAACCCATAACTTCTAAACCCTAACTATAACTTAAACTAGCCTCAATCCTTAATCCAAACTATAACTTAAACTAGCCTCAATCCTTAATCCACATTTGGCAAAAAAAAATGATTACCTCCTTCATCTATATTGAATCGAGAAACTCCTTTTTTATTTAAACCTAATTTCCCAACTGAGCTAAATCCTTGCATAGAAATCTCTAAAACCGATACCCAAATCTCTTTTTTTTTCTTTTGTGTATTTTCGATGTATCTTGTGTTTATGTTTGTGTGTGTGAATTTTTATTGTATCTAGATTGATTTGGGCTTTGGGTTTTATGTAAATCAGGTTTTGGCTGTTAAGATGATTCTTGATTCTTGATTGTTTGATGCTTCTGGGACTCCCATAGCTACTGTTTTGAGGTGTGGATTAAGACTAGTTGTTGGGTAGATATGGTTTTCATTCTTCTACCAATTTTTCTACTTTCTGGGTATCTAAAAATTGTTGATAACAAAGAGAAGGCAAAGAGTAGACTGGGAAAGTAAAAGTTGGGAATACAAGAATCTAAGAGAAGTAAAGGAGGTATTGTAGATCTTTGGAGAGAAAGAAAAGAGGAAAAGGAAAGTTAGAACGAAATCAAGGAACTCTAAGGGTAATTTAGATATTTCCTTCTCAATCTGTTACAATAAACAAAGTTAACTACGCGTATACGTCACTCCAATTAAAAAGTCCTACGTTGAACAAATTCGAAAATATTTGATCCGTAATTGATCAAAATTAAAGATCATATCCTTAATTGAGAAATTCTCGAAACGTTTGATCCGAAGTTGAGCATTTAGCCTTAAGCATACTATATTCCAAGATCCTAACCTAAGCTTATGATTATGGATTAATTTCTTTTTCCACTCCCGTCCATTATGATGTAGGAACTTTTGCCTATTAGGCACCATAACCAGGCGTGGATGTGGCGTGTCACTTTCGGGAAACCACCTAGCAACCCTTGCATATTTTTCACTACACCCAATGCCTCAACAAATTTCATATAATGATTCATCTAATAAAAATTAGACGAGTTTTAAGTGTTTGATTATCCAAAACTACCATCAACACTCCTTCTTTACCGGAGCTTGGGACCAACCACTTTCAACACAGGCAAATTAACCAAAACTAAGGAGCTTGTCACTGATACAAGAAACAAGAAAAGAGTAAGTATCAATTTCAGATAGTTAAATGCAAGAATGACAAACTATGGTAGGATACAGAAGCACAATTCCAGTTAATACCAAGAAACCAAACTCCAAATGCCAATGCCATCCTAAATTTGAATCTAAAATTTTTAATCAAATAACAATGCTACAACCAGCAGACTGCATAAACTATAACTGATCTAATTCCATCATAAAACGTAATTGACGGAACTTCAAAAAAAAAATCCTTAAAAAAATTGCACATAAATTTTCTTTTAAAACACTAATTGAGCTTAGTCAAAACCCTAACAGAGCTCAATAGCAAGTAATTAGACGAAAGCAATGATCAAATTAACTCGAATATGAAGGAGAATAATTAAACAATCAAAATTATATAGTAAACTAAGTAGCAATTAGATGAAAAATACAAAAAAAAAAAAGATTTGAGAGCTTAACATGACATGAGATAGGATAATCCGACGACACTTACAGCTAAAATCACAATTCGCTTCTTTGATTCCTTCACCAAGTTTCTATGGCTTATAGCAAATTCATTTCATCGAATTTACTTGAATGGATTGATAAACTTTAGGTTGCCAACTTCACTCATCTTCTCCTTTTTACATTTTTCTAATTCTAAATTATTCAGCTTCTGATTAGGTAACATTGTATTTCAACTTTTACTTTGCAATAATTTTTAATATTTCAATTAATTTTTAATACATTTTCTAATACATTCATTAATCATATTTTCGTTTACTAACCTGCAGGTTACTATTTGTACAAGGTTCATTAGAGAAATTTTGAAAAAAAAAATCAGCGCTCAAGATTTCAGTTAATCTAACATTTGAGCACTCTTTAAACGTTAAAAATCATGTGTTTTCTTTGCAATGTGAGTTTTCATGTCTCTTTTTCTAGCTTTTTAGAGAAATAAAAAAAATCAATGTAATCTAATATTTTAGTACCCTTTCGTTATCATTATCATTATCATCAGAGTCTTTATCCTAAGAGATTGAGGTAAGCTATATGAAGTATCAACCACTATCTGAACTCACGTTAGATCATCTATATGTACGGACGCCCCAAAGATATTCTGTTATTGATTCATTTCATAAGATTGGACTAGTTTTTATGGTTAGTTGCCTAAACCTACCACTACACTTCTTCATTTGGACTTAAGATCAGCTGTGTTAACTCACACAGACAAAGTTATTTTAGTACCCTTTAAACCTTAAAAATCTTGTTTTTTACTTTGATGAGATATCGTCTCTTTTCTAGCTTTCCATTCTCTTTTCTTACTTTTAAATTCTATTTCTTCATGCATTTAGGACTTCATGTTGCAAAATTCTTTAAGTGGGTCTACATATATCAATTAATTGTACATTACAGGCTATCAAATGTGTTTAGTCCACTTAAAAGTGATCAAATAAAGTTTAAGTTATTGGACTTTGGGACATCTTAATTAGTATGAGTTTTGCAATGTGTAGAGACCCAATATTTTATTTTATTTTCATAATGGGCTAAAATAAAATAAATATATTTCAAGTATAAATAGGATATGATCCTCAGTCTAAACATAACGTAATCGTCATTCTCAAATCTCAGCATTGAGTGAGATATAGATTCTTTTAAAAGGTTTAGATATGAAAAACTCTAACCCCAAGAAATCAATTCTAATGGATTCAGGTATGCTTCCGTATTACTTTTCTTGATGATTAAACATGAGGTCCTGGTTATGTTTATCTGTTTGGATTTTCTTACACTTGTGTCTAGATTTTAAATGTTGTTTGCTTTACGTAATGGAAGCATGCACTGCTGTTTAGACGTGAAAACCAAAATTAACAGTGATGTAGAATCTTTGAAAAACTTAAACTAAAAAAATTCAAGAATGAGGTTCATTATGCTTCCATATAATCAGGTAAAGTCGGGATAATCTTATTTCTCTCGAAACAGAAACTTTTTAATTACACACCATAGAAATATAGCCTCCTCGTATAAAAAGTAAGCTAAAAGCTTGTAAGATCTGATTTTTTACCCTACTGTAGACCTTAATTTCATAAAATTGAAAATGGAAATTAAATAAATAATGAATGTTAACTTCCAAAAAGATGAAAGCTCCTTCGGCGGGCGCGTACCATAAAGAAACGGCTCGCCGATTGGCGAGTAAGGTATGTGTGATCATCAATGCTGATGGCGAGTTGGACGAGAGTGTGGTCGCACAGGCGTGTTCGCCAACTTGTGAGATGAATCAGGGCATGGTTGGCGAGTTGAACCATGCCAGGTGATGGCCCGAAAAGGGCGAGAACTTGTGATCGCCACACAGAGGACAAGGAGTAGCCCCATGGCTGGCGAACTGATTTAGTGTGGCGAGTCGATTGTTTTCCTTATTTGTTTGGCGAGTAGTTTAGTTCGCCAACTTCGTGGATAAGTGATGGCCGCTTGTGGCGAGGACTTGGAAACGCCAATGCATTTGGCGAGTAAAGTGGTCGTCCAGATAGATGGGAAAATGAAAATAGAATTCAACCTAACAGCCAAAATTGACTTTGGACGCCCTACAGTTGAAGCCATTTAATAGATGGATGCTAAAGTCAACAAAGGCGCCATCCTTATTGGTTGAGGAAGTAAGTAAAGGCTGCAGCAGTAGAAAAAGAGTGTGAAAGGGAGACTTTCACGCCACTTTGTGCTTCAGTTTTCTTCATGCATTAAAGGCATGAAGGACGTAAACAATGATGAAGGAAACAGGATAAGGGCCAGGCGGTGGCTATTGATTGGCTGAGAATGTTTATATAAGCAGAGACAATTGATGAAAAACGAGTTAGCCAATTTCAGTTTCTTCACGAGAGCTATTTCTCTGTTTCTTCCATTTCTCTGCCATGTTTGATCTACTGAGTTTCCCTCTACAGTTGGCTAAACCAGTAAACATGCTTATAAAACCTTTCTTTCTTAGCCTGGTGAGCTGAAGGAATAAGCAAATAGAGGCCAACATGAGACAGAAAAACAACGTGTTTTGGAAGTGCAGTTGGTTGAGGTGAGTTTCATATTTTCTGAGGTGTTCTTGATGTTCACTGATAGATTTCTATGATTTATGCAGTAATAAACATAGATACAGTCTTTGTTTTAGTTAGATTCTTGGAAAATTGGAAAACAAGGAAAATTATGGAATAGATGACGACAAGGGCGACTACAGCGATCGCCCAAGTTGAAAATAGTAATCGCCAATGATGCGAATAGATATTAAATACTCGCCAAGGTAATTTTGTGGGCGAGAACGCCCAATTCTAGTGAAGTGAATGACGGGCGAGCTCTAATGCGAAGGCATTGGGCGAGAAGGATTGTGGGTGAACTTCCACAGTTAGCCAATGAAGGCTTCGTGAGTAATGGCGGGCGAACTAATTGGGAATCTGATTGGGCGAGTAGTTATTTGATTTATTCTCGCCAAGTGATATATAAAGAAAATATTAATGAAATTTATATATAATTTGCAGCCGATAATTGGGAATAGCTATGGGCGAACAGAGTGCCGGGCGAAGCAAGACTTCGTTGAACAATGTAAGGGAAGTGTGTGTGAAGTGATGCATGTCCTGTGGAGTAAATTTTATGAAAACATTAAGTTAAATGTTTTGTTTTCTGACATGCATGATTTTAAGAAGTTAATTGATAATTGTTTGATCGCGGGCGAGCTGATAGCCGCCTTTTGCTGTTATGTTGGGTGAAATGATACAGGGCGGGCGAGCGCTTTGTATGTTTTATGTTGGGCACGCCCTTTGTGATTTATGTTGGGTGAATTGGTATTGGCGGGCGAACCAATCCCTTTTATACGTTTTAAACTCATTTCTATTTTTAAAGGGCGGGCGAACTTTCTTAATAGAAAGCTATAAGTTAAGCCAAATGGCGAACTCTGTTTTATGAGAACTGGGAGAGTGCCCTTGTTTTAAAGAGAAATCCGGGTAAAGCCGTAGTCGGGCGAACCTTTTTTTTTAAGATGTTGGGCGGGCGGCCCTTGTTTTAAACTGAAGGCGGGCGAACTTATATCAACGAGATTTCTGTTTTGAAAAGCTAAGTGGCGGGCGAATACTAATTCACCGTCTTGTTGAGTTAGTCAGGGGCGAGCTGTGAAGGGCGAACCGACCCTGGCGAACGGTTTTAAAGTTTAAATTCTTATACGAAAAATGAATAATTCTAAATATTTCAAAAATAAAAATATGAAATCTTTTTGGGGCGAGTGACCATTGGGCGAGTTGCCTAAGAGGCGAGCCACTGAGGGCGAGCCAAAGTTGCTTGTCGATTTAAAGGCCAAGTTGGGCGGGCGAATATATGTTCTCCGCCATGGGCGAACTGCAGCCATGGGCAAGCCATAACAGGCGAGCTGACCATGGGCGAGCAGGTTTTAAAAGTTGAGATTATAGGCTGTTTTGGTGTTTTATTGTTTTATAAGAAATCAAATCATTTTGTGGAAATGATATATGAGATATAAAAGTTGATTTTGAGACTTTAGGCCCTGAGTTCATGCGTTGCTAGTGTGTGACCTACCTGGGGCGGTGGCTCGGTCAATGGACCAATGAGTGCACCTCAGGGCGTCACAGGGCTGATGGACCTGCCAAGTCATCAGCGGTCTCGAGGTCACTTGGCAAGTGGACCCGAGGACCCCTTTAGATTATGGCCATAGATCTGAGATAGCCGTGAGGGGCGATGGCCTACGGGTGCACCCCAAAAGCGGCAGGTTTCGTTCTCCCAAGGTGGAGGGAGAAACGATGATAGCATGATTTATTTGTTGCCTAGTCTCAACTTATCAGTTTCTATTTACTATGTGGATTATTGAAATCCTCGATAGTGTTTACTACATTTTAAAGTAAACTGTTAGTCGGTGTTTTGAATGGTGTTTTTAAGAGAGTTGTTTACTATATATCCATTTTCTTTTCTACTGGGTTATTGTTAAGAAAAGAACAAATGAATAGTGATATATAGTTTTGCTTTATTTAAAGCAGCATATGTTTCCTTTACTGAGCGTATGAATCGCTCACCCTTTTGTTTTAACTCCACAGATAAGAAGTACGCGGAGTTGAGAGAATTAGCTCTCAGATGGGTATAGCTATGCTTAAAGCACTAAGGCATGGCACATTAAACGTGACAGGTACAGTCTTTTCTCTTTTACATTTCAGACATATGTATACAGTACTACCTTAATGAAATAAAAGATTATAGGGGATGTCAGATGTAAGGAATAATGAAAAAGAAATTTCATATTCCATAATAAATGGATAAATGTTTATCATTTGTCATTGTTACTGTTGAATGTTAATGGCATCGCAGACAGCCCAACCGGTAAAGTTGTATGAAAATACGTGAAAAATGTGGTAACGGGATGTTACAGATTTAATGGTATCAGAGCTTGGGTTGGTCTGATGTCTGTTGATGCCTTTAGCATGGGAAGTGTTGAGAAAGGTTAACATCCCCTGTAGTACTGTATAGTCTGAATGTATAGAGGAGTCGAATGACTGTGAAATGAATTAAGTGGTGAAATATGATGAAAGTTGACTAATTAGGGGTTACTAATAGAGATAGTAATCCGGAAATTTTGCATGAGATAGGCGATCTTATCATCATTATGTCGGGTCTATTCGATAAGGTACAGTGAGGAACTCGGTGAGGGCCCCACCAGGACTTCTCTGTCCATATCGAATTAAGATCCTGAAAATGATGATATTGAGATGAAAAGGGGTAATATTAGCATATAAGTTCTAAGATCGCGTGTTTGGAGTTATACTGATGAGAGAGAGAATTAAAGGGGAATTTATGAATATACTCCTATATTGACAGGTTTTCTTTCGAAGTTATAAGGGATTGAATGGATTTAAAATACAAATTGATGGTGAAATAGTATGAGTATTTGATGGTATAAAGGATGAATTCTACTGTGGACCCCACTGATATATTGATAAGTAAGGCGACCCAGAGTTTAAGTTATGAGAGGTCGCGAGATAGTCATACTTGTTGTGGATTTTGGGGTTTGAATTTAAAGTGAATTGGGTGAGAAATGATGTAAACTGGTTATATATACTCCTTATGTTTTAGGAGAATGGATATTAGTAGTGACTTGCCATTTGAGGAAGTCAAGTGTTTGAGTCTGTGGATGAGAAAGAAAACTTGAGGTAGGCGAACTCGAGCACGGTTGGAAGAACCGGGCATCGAGGTGATCGCCAAAGAGGATAGTATGGATGAGTAGCGATGTCACAGCAATCGTTGTCGATGGGCCCAAAAAGGGGGTTGCCATGGCCGATTGGGCTAGTCCGTTACGATATCCATAGAACCGTGGTATTATGAGATTTATGAGAAATACTCGATGGGCGAGAACTACATTGGGATAGCTCGCCAATGGGCGTGCAAATGTATGATCGCCAACGGTGTGGGCGAGATGATGGCGAGAACTAACACTAGTCCGCCAATATAACATGAATTGCTAAAGTGGGTAAGGATACTGATCACCCACTAATTTTAGTGATGATCGCCCAAAGAGTATGGTGAGTAATCTGACCAACAAATTGTGGTGGAAATCATAACAATGTGGCGAACAGAACAAAAGCTGTAATCGCCAAGAAAATGAAAGGTCTCGTAGTTGCCAAAAATTATAAAGTTGGTATCGAGATTTAGTTGACAAGCTTAGAGGTTGGTGAAGTGAAATAGGAATTGTTTGTAAGTTCTTACCAGTGAATCAGTAGAGCTTGAGAAATTACTTTGAGAGATTGATAAGTAAAGAATTAAACTAGTTTGTTATAACTGGTGAAAACGAAAACTTTACCGTTTAAAAAAAAATGGGAGTACTACTCTCTACAGTTGCTTCTAGGTTCCGGAACAAGTATGGTATTCTAAAATACCTATCATATTCTATCTGGATCCCTAGCCGACTGTAGTATCCTTCCTAATTGTGTGCCTAGAGCCAAATAGGTTGATTTTAAAGAGAAGAAATATGTATATTAGAGACGTGAGGTCTCAACTGATTAAGTGGACATTAAAATTGTCTGAGTAAATGATTTTACTACTTAAGTGAGGTTAAAGTGTGCTTATTGGGGTATAAAAAAAATTATGAGTTTTACCCGTACAGCGCAAAGGAATTATTGAAGAGGTTGTGGAAGTTGCTACCTTATTAATCCAATACTTAATTGGGAGGAAGTAGAAGTGACTGGGTATATATGAATATAGTATTCGAAACATTTACGAGATAGTGACAGTAAAGTACTATGTTAAGTGGGAAAAACAATAGTGGTGACGAATATAAAAGAATGAAATTGTCTTGAGAAGACAAGTTATATGATGACTAGGGAACACAAGTTATGAGGTAGTTTCCAAGTATATGAATAAATGTGATTTCCTCTGATCATGATGTAGATATGACTGGAATTAATGACAAGCCATGAAAGTGTCATACTCAGATGAGCAGATACAAGAAGTACTGCTAATCTCGAAAATGATCACTAGAGATAAGAGAAGTGATCGAGGGGAAAATGATTACCGAGACGTAATCGGTGACTAATATTAAGGTCTGCAAAAGAAAAGTCGTCCTAGATTAATCATGAAACAATCACTGTGAGATAGTGAAGAATCCGAAAGAACCATGATGTTATAGAAGTGATTATGGTTTCGGGATATATTAAGTGCCTTAGTCGATATACATTGGTGGAAACAGAGAGGAAGTATGTGAAGTTCCAGTGAGTGGGTACTTGTGATAGGGATCCCTGATTTGCCGTATGCTTTGAGAGAAAAGCAAGAGGCTTTGAGATTCCAAACTTTTACTGATTTGCACCGCCTCAGATAGATATAGATATCCGAGCGCATTGTGTGGACGCTCCGGGATATATTGAGAGCGAGTGCGTGGTATTTCAGACACTACTGGGACAATTACGTACAATTGATTAAAACTATCTAAAGGATAGTCTCCATATTATTATCGACTAAGCACCAAAGTGAGATGATAAGTGACAAATAGTATAGATGAGTTACTAACTCTCAAGGATGATAAAAGACTTGAGGGAGTGTAAATTGGTTTTGAGAAAAGACACCCGAGATTCTTCAGGACTGAGAGAAAATTCGGGATGGGCGACCCACGAGTGGGGTGATCGCTCAATACCGGATAACATGTTGTGAGATGTGGGCGAACTGGTGGTCGCCAACTCACTTGAGAGAATAATCCTAGAGCGCGGAAGAGCGCCAAAAGGATGATTATTGATGGCCTGAAGAGACGAGATTAAATAAGAGTTGAAAAAGTGATAAGGAAGAAAAAATACCTATATTAGAGGTACTTCCCATACTCAGTGAAAAATTGAAAAGAGTAAATTACTATCTGGATGGTTGTGGATATATTAGTAAATCTGCTCATTCCTTGATTTTGGAATTTGTTGAGCTAATTGATGCCTTGGCCGGATTATATGTCAGGGAAATGGTGAGGTTTTATAGTATTCCAGTGAGCATTATAGTTGATAGGGAGTCCCACTTCGTATCTCAGTGTGAGAGAGATTACGGGAAGCTATGGGATCCCGATTGAGTTTCGCACCGCAGTTTATCTGCAGACTGAGAGACAGTCCGAGCGTATGAGATGGACGCTCGAGGATATGGTGTGAGCAGGTGCAGTTGATTTTACAGGCTCCTGGGATAATCCTCTACCCTGACAGAGTTTGTTGATAATAATGGCCACAAGAGAGTATAGACATAGCACTTGAAGGAGGTTATTTAGCAGACGATATAATCCACGATAGCATGAGAAAATGGGAGATCGAAAATTATTTTCGACTTGATCAAACAGACTTCTTGGGATATATAAGAGGTTATGAATATTAAGGTCTCACCATTGGGATGTATAATAAAAGGGAAATTGAGTTTCCAATGCATTGGATTGTCGGAGATCGTAGATCAGGTGAAAGACGTGCAGTACCTCTCGTGTTGTTAGGAGTGCACAATGTGTTCCATGTTTCAATAATGAGAAAGTATTATCCATATCCTTCTCACGTGATTCGAGATGAGTCCTAGAGATTAGAGAGGACATGAATTACGTTGAGAAATTGGTACGGATTTTGGATACGAAAGATAAATTGCAGTGATAAAGTGATAAATTACTGTGATCTAAGATCATGTTATGACTAAGGTGCTTTGATGGTATAATACAAAGAATAAGGCTACTTGAAAATTTAAAAGCCTTATGCATAAGAACTATCAAGAGTTTCTTCACTGATAGGTATGGTTGAAATTTGGAGGACCAAATTTCTTAAGGTGGGGAGAAATGTAAGATCTGATTTTTTACCCTACTGTAGACCTTAATTTCATAAAATTGAAAATGGAAATTAAATAAATAATGAATGTTAACTTCCAAAAAGATGAAAGCTCCTTCGGCGGGCGCGTACCATAAAGAAACGGCTCGCCGATTGGCGAGTAAGGTATGTGTGATCATCAATGCTGATGGCGAGTTGGACGAGAGTGTGGTCGCACAGGCGTGTTCGCCAACTTGTGAGATGAATCAGGGCATGGTTGGCGAGTTGAACCATGCCAGGTGATGGCCCGAAAAGGGCGAGAACTTGTGATCGCCACACAGAGGACAAGGAGTAGCCCCATGGCTGGCGAACTGATTTAGTGTGGCGAGTCGATTGTTTTCCTTATTTGTTTGGCGAGTAGTTTAGTTCGCCAACTTCGTGGATAAGTGATGGCCGCTTGTGGCGAGGACTTGGAAACGCCAATGCATTTGGCGAGTAAAGTGGTCGTCCAGATAGATGGGAAAATGAAAACAGAATTCAACCTAACAGCCAAAATTGACTTTGGACGCCCTACAGTTGAAGCCATTTAATAGATGGATGCTAAAGTCAACAAAGGCGCCATCCTTATTGGTTGAGGAAGTAAGTAAAGGCTGCAGCAGTAGAAAAAGAGTGTGAAAGGGAGACTTTCACGCCACTTTGTGCTTCAGTTTTCTTCATGCATTAAAGGCATGAAGGACGTAAACAATGATGAAGGAAACAGGATAAGGGCCAGGCGGTGGCTATTGATTGGCTGAGAATGTTTATATAAGCAGAGACAATTGATGAAAAACGAGTTAGCCAATTTCAGTTTCTTCACGAGAGCTATTTCTCTGTTTCTTCCATTTCTCTGCCATGTTTGATCTACTGAGTTTCCCTCTACAGTTGGCTAAACCAGTAAACATGCTTATAAAACCTTTCTTTCTTAGCCTGGTGAGCTGAAGGAATAAGCAAATAGAGGCCAACATGAGACAGAAAAACAACGTGTTTTGGAAGTGCAGTTGGTTGAGGTGAGTTTCATATTTTCTGAGGTGTTCTTGATGTTCACTGATAGATTTCTATGATTTATGCAGTAATAAACATAGATACAGTCTTTGTTTTAGTTAGATTCTTGGAAAATTGGAAAACAAGGAAAATTATGGAATAGATGACGACAAGGGCGACTACAGCGATCGCCCAAGTTGAAAATAGTAATCGCCAATGATGCGAATAGATATTAAATACTCGCCAAGGTAATTTTGTGGGCGAGAACGCCCAATTCTAGTGAAGTGAATGACGGGCGAGCTCTAATGCGAAGGCATTGGGCGAGAAGGATTGTGGGTGAACTTCCACAGTTAGCCAATGAAGGCTTCGTGAGTAATGGCGGGCGAACTAATTGGGAATCTGATTGGGCGAGTAGTTATTTGATTTATTCTCGCCAAGTGATATATAAAGAAAATATTAATGAAATTTATATATAATTTGCAGCCGATAATTGGGAATAGCTATGGGCGAACAGAGTGCCGGGCGAAGCAAGACTTCGTTGAACAAGGTAAGGGAAGTGTGTGTGAAGTGATGCATGTCCTGTGGAGTAAATTTTATGAAAACATTAAGTTAAATGTTTTGTTTTCTGACATGCATGATTTTAAGAAGTTAATTGATAATTGTTTGATCGCGGGCGAGCTGATAGCCGCCTTTTGCTGTTATGTTGGGTGAAATGATACAGGGCGGGCGAGCGCTTTGTATGTTTTATGTTGGGCACGCCCTTTGTGATTTATGTTGGGTGAATTGGTATTGGCGGGCGAACCAATCCCTTTTATACGTTTTAAACTCATTTCTATTTTTAAAGGGCGGGCGAACTTTCTTAATAGAAAGCTATAAGTTAAGCCAAATGGCGAACTCTGTTTTATGAGAACTGGGAGAGTGCCCTTGTTTTAAAGAGAAATCCGGGTAAAGCCGTAGTCGGGCGAACCTTTTTTTTTAAGATGTTGGGCGGGCGGCCCTTGTTTTAAACTGAAGGCGGGCGAACTTATATCAACGAGATTTCTGTTTTGAAAAGCTAAGTGGCGGGCGAATACTAATTCACCGTCTTGTTGAGTTAGTCAGGGGCGAGCTGTGAAGGGCGAACCGACCCTGGCGAACGGTTTTAAAGTTTAAATTCTTATACGAAAAATGAATAATTCTAAATATTTCAAAAATAAAAATATGAAATCTTTTTGGGGCGAGTGACCATTGGGCGAGTTGCCTAAGAGGCGAGCCACTGAGGGCGAGCCAAAGTTGCTTGTCGATTTAAAGGCCAAGTTGGGCGGGCGAATATATGTTCTCTGCCATGGGCGAACTGCAGCCATGGGCAAGCCATAACAGGCGAGCTGACCATGGGCGAGCAGGTTTTAAAAGTTGAGATTATAGGCTGTTTTGGTGTTTTATTGTTTTATAAGAAATCAAATCATTTTGTGGAAATGATATATGAGATATAAAAGTTGATTTTGAGACTTTAGGCCCTGAGTTCATGCGTTGCTAGTGCGTGACCTACCTGGGGCGGTGGCTCGGTCAATGGACCAATGAGTGCACCTCAGGGCGTCACAGGGCTGATGGACCTGCCAAGTCATCAGCGGTCTCGAGGTCACTTGGCAAGTGGACCCGAGGACCCCTTTAGATTATGGCCATAGATCTGAGATAGCCGTGAGGGGCGATGGCCTACGGGTGCACCCCAAAAGCGGCAGGTTTCGTTCTCCCAAGGTGGAGGGAGAAACGATGATAGCATGATTTATTTGTTGCCTAGTCTCAACTTATCAGTTTCTATTTACTATGTGGATTATTGAAATCCTCGATAGTGTTTACTACATTTTAAAGTAAACTGTTAGTCAGTGTTTTGAATGGTGTTTTTAAGAGAGTTGTTTACTATATATCCATTTTCTTTTCTATTGGGTTATTGTTAAGAAAAGAACAAATGAATAGTGATATATAGTTTTGCTTTATTTAAAGCAGCATATGTTTCCTTTACTGAGCGTATGAATCGCTCACCCTTTTGTTTTAACTCCACAGATAAGAAGTACGCGGAGTTGAGAGAATTAGCTCTCAGATGGGTATAGCTATGCTTAAAGCACTAAGGCATGGCACATTAAACGTGACAGGTACAGTCTTTTCTCTTTTACATTTCAGACATATGTATACAGTACTACCTTAATGAAATAAAAGATTATAGGGGATGTCAGATGTAAGGAATAATGAAAAAGAAATTTCATATTCCATAATAAATGGATAAATGTTTATCATTTGTCATTGTTACTGTTGAATGTTAATGGCATCGCAGACAGCCCAACCGGTAAAGTTGTATGAAAATACGTGAAAAATGTGGTAACGGGATGTTACAAAGCTTATGATGAAAATTAAATTAAAAAAAAATGCTTGATGCATGTTTGAAAATAACTGTAAATACTAATGATAAGGTGAGAGGGTAAAGGGTGAGGGGAGATTTATTTGATTTATATCATCAAATATACTTTTACTTAGAGTGAGTTTGGATCTCATCACACCCTCAGTGCAGTGAGTCTAGTTGATGGACAATAAAAAACAGATAAAAAGATCCTTCTGTGCTTGATTTTTTAATTTTTTAAATTAGTTTATTAAAAATTATATATTATTAATGATATTTTTTTTCAATTTTACCAGAATTAACCTCATCGTCCATTTAAGTTAATCCTAAACCCTTAATATAAATGCATTTTACAAGGGCAGCGTAAATTTTTACAGTTTACTTAATATATCCTTTCTTATTTAAGCTTTTTTTTTATTAGATTACCCTTTTCATCGTAAAATCAAATTATCAAAATCTATGGAGGTTAACTAACCAAGGCAAAGTAATAACCATAATGATTTTCGAGAAATCGACCTTCAAATTGGAAGTCTCACCACTCGTCAAACCTCATATCTCATCATTTGGTTTGTAAAATATACCATGTAAATAATTAGGAACAAAAAATTTTTATTTTCATTATTTTCAAAAATAATACTTTTATTTTTGGTATTGCTCACGAGTAGAGATGGCGAAAGCTGATCCGAGCCCGAAAATCTACCTGAGACCGAACTTAGACCATCCCAAAAAGTCAAACCCCCAAACCGAAAAAACCTGAACTCGACACAACCCGAACCCGACATAACCTAAACCCGATATAATCTGAAACTGTGATTAATCCGATTTGAAACTAGTAAAAAACCGAATTTATAATCCGAAAAACCCAAATTATAATTATATGATTATTATTTAAAAATAAATAAATAATTGGTACACTTTTTTAATTATAAAATTAAAGGATGGATAAAAATAATTATTTCTAATAGTAAAGTGTAATTTAAAAATATACAATAGTAGTATTATGTGTAAACAGTAATTTTAATAAAATACATAAATAAATCAAGCTATTGGTAATTAATTATTTGTTATATTAATATGATTCCAATTTGGTATCTTATAACAATGATTTATATATGATATTATAACAACCTTTTAAAAATAAATTATGTAATTTCTTAATGCGTAAGTATTATTCTGATAAAATTAATTATTTATTAAAAATAATTTATTTATTATCTATTAAATATAAAATTAAAATGTAGATAAAAATAATTTTCTAATAGTAAATTAAAGTGTAGTATAATATATGATAGTAGTATTATTGTGTAAGTGGTAATTTTAATAAAATTTGTTTTTATACTTTATTAATATTATGATTAATTATATTTAAATAACTAGCATTATATTAATTAATTTAGTAATATCTATTATTTAATATTTTAATTAGACATTCGATCAATTAATGTATATCTAATGTTATTATGTTAATGTGAACATAAAAAAAATTAATACTCGATTGGTGTATAACTGTATATGATATGATTATATCAAATGTTATTATTTCTTAATTTAATGTTAATTGGTGTATATAATTTTTTAATTTATATTCTAAATTTTTAATAAGATATTTGATTAATTAGTGTGTATATGTACGATTATATTTAATGTAATATTGTTAATATTATGATTTTTTTTGTTCATAAGAAGTACAAGAGAAGAGTGGAGAATCGAACCTTAGACCTAAGCCTTTTTAAAGAGAGGTAACAACGACCAGGCTAAACATTGGCTATTAATGTTAATATTATGATTTATATACAAACCAAAAAACAAAATAAATATAAAATTGAGGTAATTAGTCGACCAATTACTAATAATATTAAGTATTTTTTTAATGTATTGAATAATTAGTTAACTAGTTATACGATTATATTTAATTTAATTACTGATTATATTGGTATTTAAAAAAATAAATGTAAATAAAATTCTAAAAAATTTAAAATTTTATTAAAATATAATATAATTATTAAAAAAGCTAATAAAACAAAGTAAAAATTTTTTTATTGAATTAAAAGTGTCCAAATTTCAATAGCCCAACTTTGATTCAAAAAAATGCAATGATCAAATAATTTATTGTTAAGAGTATAAAGTCATTTATATAAATCTTTAATTGTTTAGTGTGCTTTATTTATAATTTGTTAGTTATTTATTTGTATAATTAATAATTTTGGATTTTCATTTTTTTTTAGATTTACTCTCTCTCTCTCTCTCTCTCTCTCTATATATATATATATATATATATATATTTGGCTCACTTAAAAATAAATATTTATATAATTATTAATATATAATTATATATTTTATAACAAATGTGAATATCATAAGAAATTAAAAAAATAAATAATCATTATCAAGTAATAAAAATATTAAAATGTAAAAATTTGTATTTATATGAATATTTGTTAAATTTTAACATTACTTTAGCAATTCTATTATATTTTTATTTAACTATATAAAAAATTAAATTAATTGTTATATTCAAAATTGGAAAAATTTTTATAACTTATCAAATTTTAAAATAATTTGACTAAGCATGTTAAACATATTCAATTAAAATTGGATCAAACCTGAAATCGAAAATAACCAAATTCAAAAATATCCGAAACAAAAAACAATCCAAAACTAAAAAACTCGAAACCAACAAATTTAAATCCGAAAAAATTCGAACTCGAAATAATCCGAATATAAAATAATTCAAACCTAAAAAAAACTCGAATTGAATCCGTTTGAATCAATCTGTTTGCCGCCTCTACTTGCGAGTACTTAAATAATATCAATATATAAAATAATATTTAATTATATTTCTACAATTAAATTCATAAATTTAAAAATACAGTTATTAATTACTCGATGATCGAAGTGTTTTCTCCTTCTTTCTCATTATTGTTGTATCTATGCCAAATAGATCTAATAAATTATTAAAATCAAAACTCCAAACTTTTTTCACTGATAAATAATAATCTTGATCTGATATACGATTTAAAATTAATTTTATTTGAATCAAAAATAATAAATAATAAAATTTTTTTAATAATAATATTAAATTTTAAATTATGTCTAAATATTTAAATAAAAAATCTACTTTTGATGTTTTCGACTACTTGTCAGTAAACTCTTTTCTCTTATTTATCCCATGCATTTTCCTTGCTTATTAACTACAGCGGCCAGGTATATTCGTACACTAATTGAGTCAATGGGTAAGTCTTCGTCTTTTTTAATACAATAATTGAGTTAATGTGTCAGTCTTTGTCTTTTTTTAGAAAAAGCACAAAAAGGAAAAAAAAAATCTCTAAAGGGCTTAGTCTCCTTTGCCAACATATTGCGCTGTACTATCGCGGAGGAGACGTCTCACAAGCGACCCGCAACCATAGAATTAATGATCGATATGTCCATGTCTTCAATCTCTTTCAGCTGTTGTCAGTAATTTTGTATTTAATGATATAATATAATATATTTAAAGTAAAATAGTAAATATAATTATAAAAAATGTAAAATACAATTTTTGAAAATAATTCGATTTTTTTCCTTCCACGTAAATTCATTTTCCGGGTCTTGATAACTTATTTTTGAATGGTAATATTTCTAATTTTGGTATTGTTCATGAGTACTTAAATAATATCAACATATAAAGATAATAATATTGTAATTAAATTAATAATTTTAAAAATATAATTATTAATGACTAAATGATGCAAATTTTTTCTCCTCTTTTTGATTTTTGTTTTATATATCCCGTATAGAACTAATAAATTATTGAAATCAAAACTCCAACCCCTTTTCTGTGGTCATCCCATGCATTTTCCTTGCTCATTATTACGTTGGCCGGGTATGTTATAACGATAATTGAGTCAAGTAAGGGCTGGGTTTGGCAGTCCGGTGTGGTGCATTAAGCACCGATTAATGAGAATTTTGGATTAAAAACAAAATAAAATTTATTAAAGACAAAAAATTTATGTAAAATTATTTTTTGTTTTTTAATATTTTATATTAAAATTATTTTTACTTAACTAACATTTTAATTTTTTCAATTTCATTGTCTAGTCAAATTAATTCTAAATTTTTGTTTTTTTGTTTGTTTTGGCGGAAAGGACAAAAACAAATCTAATTGGATGGCCAACAATAAAATTAAAAGTGCCTAATGCGATGCAGTATCGGGGAGAGGTTTCGAAAGCACCTGCAACAATAGAAGCATTGACAGCAATGTTAATGTCTTCTTTCTCTTTCCAGCTGTTTTCAGTAATATTTCGCTCTCATCTTTTTTTTGTTTTTGTTGTTACATCGCTCTCATCTTTATTAAAAAAAGACTAAACATACAAATTTTGTATAAGATAATATAATATAATAAATTTGGGTCAAACAATAAATTTAATTATAAAAATATAAAATACATTTCTGAAAGCAAATTCTCTTATTTTGATAATTTTCACGAGTATTTTAATAATATCAATATATAAAAATAATATTTAATTATGTTTTATAATTAAAGTAATAAGTGTATAAATATAATTATTAATAATTCAATGATCCAAGTGTTTTCTCCCTTTTTTTTTTTTCATTGTTTTGTGTATCTTGAGTAGAAATAATAAATTATTGAAATCAAATTCCAAACTCTTTTCTCTCGTTTATCACTTTATCTCGTGCATTTTCCTTGCTTATTATTATTATGGCCAGCTATGTTAGTATGATCATTGAGTCGGTTTTTGAATTATAAAAGGACGCAAGAGGAAAAAAAATGTACAACTGGATGGCCTTCAACAGAGCTCAAAGTCTCCCTTTTTTTTTTTTTCAAACACGTTCCACTGTATTATCGTGGAGATGTTTCAAAAGCAACCCGCAAGGCTGCAAAAAAAATTATTGATCGATAGTTATTGTCTTCTTTTTCTTTCCAGCTGTTTCCAGTGATTTTTCACTCTCATCTTAATTAAAAGAATATTGCACATACAAATTATGTATTCAATAATATAATATAATATAATAATATAATAAATTCCGTGTGAAATAATAAATTTAATTATAAAAATATCAAATAAAATTTCTGAAAATAAATCCTCTTAATTTTTTTAACAAAAATTCGTTTATAGAATCTTGAAAACTTTTTTAAATTGTAATATTTTTATTTTTGATATTGTTCATGAATACTTAAATAAGAACAATATATAAATATAATATTTAATTATATTTATAATTAATAAATTTAATATATAATTATAAATAACTCAATAATCTTTATTTTTTTATCTAAAATCTTTCATTATTCTAAAATTATTTTAAATTTTAATTAATCCGAAATCTAACTACAATTGAACGTTTTTTTCCCTCTTTGTCATTGTTGTTTTATCTTATCCCGAATGGAACTAGTAAATTATTGAAATCAAAACTCCAAACTCTTTTCTCTTATTTATCCCATGATTTTTCTTTGGTTACTATAACTATGGCCCGGTTAGTACAATAATTAAGTCTATGTGCAAGTCTTTGTCCCAAATTTGTTTTGGTGGAAAAAGAAACAAAAAATTAAAAAAAATCTCTAATTGGATGGCCTACCATTAAAAGTCTTCATTTCTTTTTCAAACGTGTTGCACTGTAATATTGCAGAGGCGTCTTAAAAGCGACCTGCAACGATGAATTATTGACCGTAATGTCAATGTCTACTTTTTTTTTTGTCAGCTGTTTCCAGTAATTTTTCCCTCTGTTACAAGAATACTGTACTTATAAATTTTGTATTTAATAATATAATTAAAATAATTATTTAATATATTATCGAAGTCAATAAAATTTTTAAATTTTACAAATTTAAAGATAATTACACATATTTTATTTTTAATTTTATTAAAAAATATGTGTTATTATTTTAAATTATTTTTAAAGTTTAAAAATTTTGCTGATAATATTAAATAATTATCCATATAAGATAATATAATAAATTTGGTCTAATAATAAATTTAGTTGTAAAAATGTAAAATACAATTTCTAAAAATAAATTCTTATTTTTTCTTCTACAAAAATTCATTTTAGAAATCTTGGTGACTTATTTTTAAATTATAATTTTTTTTATTTTTTATATTGTTCACGAGTACTTAAATAATATCAATATATAAAATAATAATTAATTATATTTTTATAATTAAATTAATAAATTTAAAATTATAATTATTAATGACTCAATGATCCAATCCAAGTGTTACCTCCCAATTTTTTCATTGTTGTTTTATCTATCCCATATAAAACTAATAAATTATTGAAATCAAAACTCCGAATTCTTTTCCCCGGTTTATCACACGCATTTTCTTTGGTTATTATTACCATGGATAGGTTTGTTAGTACCATATTGGTGTCAATTTGTAAGTCTGTCCCTTTTCGTCTTTTTTCGAAAAAGAAACAAAAGAAAAAAAAATCTCCAATTTGATGGTCTACAAGAAAATTGAAGTCTTTCTGCCTTTTTCAGACATGTTGCACTGTATTCAAAGGCGACCAGCAATCATAAAAGTTTTGACCGGTATGTCA
The DNA here is from genome assembly GCA_032173925.1 of Heritiera fomes. Classification (NCBI taxonomy): domain Eukaryota; kingdom Viridiplantae; phylum Streptophyta; class Magnoliopsida; order Malvales; family Malvaceae; genus Heritiera; species Heritiera fomes. The sequence continues at coordinate 14,967,977 of JAPDPM010000001.1, read as the reverse complement.
GTTTCTTCTTCCTCTTTCCAGCTGTTTTCAATAATTTTCCCCTCTCATTTTTATCAAAAGAATACTATACATACAAATTTTGTATTAATGTAAAATAATCTAATATAGTTGAAGTCAAATAATAAATTTAATTACAAAAAATGCAAAATACAATTTCTTAAATATTTTTTTTTCAACAAAAATTTTTTCAAGGATCTTGATAACTTATTTTGAAATTGTAATATTTTTATTTTTGAATTATATTATAGAGAGAAGACTGCATACAAGACCCTTCAAATCCTATAATGTAGAAACTTTGTGCATTGAATTGTCTATTTAACTTCACCTGTGTTGAGTATTATAGGAAAATATAGCTAGTCCCAAATTTAGACAAAGGAAGAGAGTGACTATAGGTTTGAACAATCAACCATTAAAACTATTTCTTTTAAATTTTAAGTGATATTTTGTATAGTAATATTATTTATGGTATAAAATAAAAAGATTAAGTAAAGTTAAGACATTTTTATAAGATTGTAACAATAAAAAGTTAAGCTTGGATTTGAATTCAAACAACTTCACCTTTAACCCCAATTATTAAAAGTTTCTCTTGTAACACAAAATAAAAAAATGCTTAATTATTTTTCTTAACCTATATTTAATGCACAAAATTTAAACCAATAACATATATAAAATAATTTAATGAAAATTTAAATCAAATAATTTCTTCCATTATATGAAATAATATTTAATACCCTTTTGTAAATTTGATTGAAATTTAATAATTCATTTTTTGTCTTAAAATTTTAAATTTTATGATGATTAAAAAACTATTTATTTATTTGTTTGTTTGTTTTTAAGATTTCAGGAAAGGAGGAGACCTTTTTAATTATTGGAGGGGTCATTTGTAGATTAAAAGTTTAAAACGTATAATATATATACACACACATACACATAAAAATTTTCAAAAATCTTGGAAGAGGGTTGTGGTTAGACCAATTTACGAGCTGAGCTATCCATCCAAACTCGAAAGTCCATCTGTATTTTGAGCGGGTTGGATAAAAATAATAAGCCCATTAAATGGTTTAAGCTTAAAAATCAAAACTAGCTAAAAAAGGGGGTCAAGCTTTGATTCATCCTTTGAAGTTCAAACTTGACCCAGGCCGCTAACTTTAATCTTTACTTTTATACTAATACATTTTTTATTCTTTTTTATTTTTGCGCAATTTAGTTTAAGTGTCACGTTTTGAATATTGGATATTTACACTATTTTCTTATAATGTTCACATGTTTGGTTGGACTGTCTGCAGTATCAAACACACTTAACAATATTTAAGTATTTTATTTAGCAGAGTATCCCAAGAACCTTTCACACATATTGGGTACATATATGAAAACTATAACTGTTTCACATATAATTCACATCCCAAAGTCCATTGGCATATGAATAGTATTGTATCATTATATAGTCTGAATATACAAACAAAATAGTATACTTTAGTAGACAGTGATAGTCGCTTGAGGGATACCATAGAGAATTTCCTCTTGAGCAGATTAGATAGTTACTGCAAATAATCTAGAAGGAAGAAGGAAGGGGTGAGCATATGCCCAATAAAAAACATATATAAAAATCTGACACTATGCATAACTATATTCAGGCATCGTAAAAACATGAGAGTCTAAAGGGACGAAAATCGAAAAAAGATACTATAGCTGATTAGGTAGCCAAGCTGAGTACAGAAGGATGCTGTAAAGCACCTCACTTGTCCTAGTGCCTAAGTAAAACTATATAGAGTTCATGGAATTTAGTAACCTTATCGGATAGTTGTTAGCAAGTCATGCATGAATTATTCGTATAAACATCAAAATAGTCACTTCAGAACAGTTCAAAAATTCAAAATCAAAACTTAACAAACATGCTAAGAAAACAGTACAGAAATCAGAACAGAACTTATTATACATCTTAATAAATCAAAAAAGCAATAATCATCTAGGAGTGCCTAGATTCATGTTAACTAGGGATTTACCACCCTAGTAAAATAGTAGAATGGAGACTAGGCTTCATCCAATATACTCATGCAATATAAATATAATATAGACATATGGCCATAGTCATGATCCACAAAGTGCATTGATCAGGTAACTGTGGGTGCTGGTGATGTGATCAGTGTCAAACAACATCATAACAGAACGAAATAGAAGAGCATGTACCTGCAGATAGCTATGGCACCGACAGTCTAAAAACAATTCATAAGTCAAATCAGAACCAATTTCAAAAATCAAATCAGAAGCTTATATCTTCTGACAGTTCATAAAGGAATCAAAATAGAATTTATTACCATCGAATTATAAAAATTTGCCAAATATTCCCAGTTCAGAATTCAAGGTTCAAAATGTTTTATTTAAGCACAACAGAGATGCAAATACATGTAGGAATCATGAAGTGAGTGAAAACTAATTAAAATGCCTTTGGAAACTGAGTTACAAAACCAAAGTGCATATAAAGCATTCTCTATAAATCATATCCAAATTTAAATCTAATTTTGTTTTTGATCTTCAAAATCATATCAAAACATAGTTCTAAGATTTTTAGGGAATTTCATCAGCATAACGGTACTCGCTACTTTAGCCTTCCTGTAGGAAAACACAATTTATATCCAAATCCAGTTCCGTAATTTTTAACCTAAAACCTCAAACCAAATTTATTTCAACATCAAATCCATCATTTCAAATGTAACACAATATCCCTACGCTTTTATATACATCCCTTACCTCTCGAATTACACAATAATGCTAATTAGCACCAGTATTTATTTTTGCCTCCAAAGCTGCAAAACACAACACAAATGCAGTCAAATCATCACACTTCAGTTACAAAGATTATTCAACATCACTAGACCTACTATATAGCCTATTGTAGTTACAAAACTGGTTTACTTCAAATTGGTGCTAACATTGCAACTACAATCAAATCACTTCTAATTTCGATTTTGACTGCACCTACAATCTTTTATTAATTCGTACAATATTTTAAGGCCCAAAACACATTGAATTGAACATGATTTCATGGTCTCCTTCTTCTTGGCCAAATGCATTCTCTCTCCTACAAGTCTGATTTCAACATTTCAAGCTTAAATTCATGTTCTATGATTATTCTACATTAATTCTACATCATTTTCATATCAAACAACATCACATTCATGCAAGGGAGAGTTTGGCCCAAACCCTAAGGGAATGATTCTCATGGATTTAATTCAATTTAAGCTTAAATACATAGCTAAACATTTTACACACACTACTTAAAGACATAAAACCATGAAAATTCACATGTTTTCTATTTCTCTCACCTTGGCCAAATCTTGAAGAAGATCCCATACCTAGATTTTGGCCACTTTAGCACTTGATTTTGGTGTCAAAAGATAGAGCACTGAGAACTGAACAACTTTGGCGAAGACAGTTTTTAGTTTCGGTGTCTTTTTATTAGGGTTTTAAGGGTTTTCTCTCTTTTACTAAGCTTTGGCTATGAAGGAAAATGAGAGAAAATGGTGGCTGATGAGAATGAAGAAGAAGGCTGCTGGAAATTTCTAAAGTAATGATATATTATAGTGCAAATTACCATTTTGCCCTTAAAACATTAAAACTTGACTATTTTGCCCTTAGCGATTTGACTTCGTTGAAAACAATTAGTCTTATCTTCAAAATATTTCATTTCTTCATGAAACACCTCTATTTAATATGCTCTAATCATTAATTGAGCTTTTGTTAAGGTTTGATTGGTCGTTTGGGCAACATTACCAAAATACCTCTAACTGTTAAATCGTATAGTTTTCTACTTTTTTGTGTGATTCAACTGACCTATTTACATAGCATAGGACTTCTTCACATGAAGATTATCTTACATCTATCAGTCAGTTAAAAGTTATCTCAGATTGACCGTTATTTACGATTATTTTTTGGACCTATGAACTTAATCGTCATTTTAGAAATTGTTTCATGTTTTTCAAAACATGGTCAAATAGAGGAATTTTAAAATGTAGATTCTTACCATCTTCATATTTGACTCCAACTATCATATTTGTCAAGTTTCACCACCATCAAAGCACTCGAAATCCGGTGAGGCCCACGACGAGTTCCCTATTATGCTTACGAAACACATGGTAATTGAACTGTCATGAGACATCCATTAATCTTAATTTTATAAATATTAAAATAACTATAATGGGAAGTGGGAATTTCACATCCTCCCTATCTTAGGAAATTTGGTCTTCCAAATTTGATCAGACTTGATTGACAAATAATTCTAGATACTTTTCTTTCATTAGACTCTCCAATTCCTAGGTAGCCTCTTTTGCTGTGTGGTACTGCTAGAGAACTTTTGCCAATGGAATTGTTTAAGACCGTATTATTTTCTCCTTTTGATCTAAGATCCGTACTAATTTCTCCACGTAACTCATATCTTCTCTGATGTCTAATGGTTCATGTTGTATTACATGAGATAGATCTAGATGATACTTTTGTAACATCGACAGGTGGAAGACATTATGTACACTAGATAACTCTAGTGGTAAGTTAATTGGTATGCCACATCTCCCACTCGGTCTAAGATCTCAAAAGGTCTGATGTATTGAGGACTCCATTTCCCTTTCTTTCCAAATCTCATTATGCCTTTAGATGGTGAAACTTTCAGAAATATCGAATCTCCAACTGAAAATTCCAAGTGTCGACATCTGACATTTGCATAACTCTTTTACCGACTCTGAGCAGTCTTCAACTTGTCACAGATAATCTGAACATCCTTAGAAGCCTACTTAACTAGCTTGGGAGCTAATATTTTTCTGTCACCCATTTCTTCTCAATTAATCAGAGAACGACATCTTTTGCCATAAAGAGCTTCATATGGTGCCATACCGTACTGGAATGATAGCTGTTATTATAAGCAAATTCTGCCAAGGGTAATGATCATTCCAAGGGCCTTTAAAATCTAATGCACAACCCTTCAACATATCCTTGAGTGTCTAAATCGTGCGCTCAAATTGACCATCAGTCTGCGGATAGAAAGCTGTGCTGAAATTCAGTTGAGATCCTAAAGCATTCTAAAAACACTCCTAAAAATGAGAGGTAAATCTGGAAACTCTATTAGAGGTGATGCTGATTAGGAGCCCATGAAGTCTAACAATTTCTTTAACATACAAATTGGCTAAGGTACTTAAAAAATTACTAGATTTAATAGTTAGGAAGTGGGCCGACTTTGTCAATCTGTCCATAATAACCCAAATTGCATCATGGTTCTTTTTGGTCTTCAATAAACCCATGATGAAATCCATAGTGATATGCTCTTATTTCCACTTCGATATCAGTAGAGATTGAAGCAATCTTGTTGGTTTCTGATGCTTTACCTTTATCTACTGACAAGTGAGACACCTTGCAACAAACTCAGCTATGTCTTGTTTCATATTAGGCCACTAGTACACTTTACGTATATTATGGTACATCTTATTACTACCTGGGTGTAAAGTGTATCTCGAGGTGTGAGCTTCTATCAGAATCAGTTCCTTCAACTATCAATTCTCGTGAATACGAATCTGACCTCTAAACCTTATAATACCATCTGTGCCAGTCTCATATTCTGACTGAATACCTAACTGAATTTGATTAGAAACCCCAATTCAATCTGTATCCTCCCTCTAAACATTTCTAATCTGATCTATAAAATTAGGCTCAATTTGAAGACTAGTAGTAAGACCATACCTCTCAGAAGGAGTAACATTCAAACTGAGTCTTGCAAACTGCTCTAAAAGATCGTATTTCAAAACCATCATATACGAAACCATACCCAAGTCTTTTCTGCTCAAGGCATTTTCCATCACATTTGCTTTCCCTGGGTGGTACAAAATCTCGTAGTCATAGTCTTTCAGCAGCTTCATCCATATACACTACCTTATATTTAGCTCACGTTGTGAGAATAAATATTTAAGACTCTTGTAGACACTAATTTTATCCAAGTCAAGATGTTGACTATACAAATAAGAGTAAAGTTCTTATTGAACCTAAAGCTTTGATTTTATCGAATCTCTAGAATAAATTTAAATTGAACTATCTCATTTTGGTTTAAATTTGAATATAATTCAGATTGCAAATGTCAAAATCAATCCAAGGCTTCAAAGTTCAATTTGTGTCCTTTCACTAGTTGGCCTCCCTTTCTCCTTTACTTGATTCAATTTTTATTTTTCATTTTGTTTTTATCTTATTTTATTTTTTTAGTTCAATATAAAAAAATTCAAACAAAAAAATAATAAAAGAATAAAAATTTTTAAGTTTGTTTTAATTTTTGGAGTTTCAGAAATCATATCATCATTAACCACCTATAATGAAAAATGGTTAGTAAAATTAAGTAAAAATAATAAACTAATAAATAAATAAATATTTGTTGAAATAATAAGATAATGAAAATTCAGCAAGTTGCCAACTGCAATCAATGCCACCCCTGCCACTTGCATTGCTATCATCATCTCTGCTGCTTGCCACCACCATCATCCAATCAAATTCAACCTCGAGCACTATAAATCACAATGCTCAGAGTTCACAGGGGACAGTGGGACACGGACCGAAAGGAGGACGAAGAGGCCAACGAGGAAAAAAAAAAGGGAAACCTATCACCAAAATATCCGAAAATTGGCCATAAAGCCACCGAATTACCCTATGCCAATATCAACCAATTAGTATCCCCAGGAGAAAACCTACAGGGGCCCAGCGAAGGGGCAACCAGAAACCATTCGCCACCACCCAAGCCGCTCGAGGCTCCTGAAATACAAACCACCACATCTCACCTAAATAGCCCCATCTCTTGGCCCTAATACCATCATCGCACCTAAGCCTCTACACACACAGACCTTAAACACAACCCTTTCTATTTCCCATTCTAACCGAGAACACACAGTAGCCACTGTCACCAAACAGAAACCCAATTCAACCCTTGCCATCTTAGTACCAGTACCATAGCGAAACACAAACCATCCACCATACATGGTTTCCACCTAAGAATCCAACTCATAAACCCAAAACTTATAAACATGAAAACCCAAAACACAAAGGCAGCAACCAAACATAGAATCTCAGCAGCAAAATCGAATAATAATAATAATAATAATAATAATAATAATAATAATAATAATAATAATAATAATAATAATAATAATAATAATAATAATAATAAAGGGCTAGGGAGGAGGACAAGACATAGTGGAAAGAGAAGGTCATCCAAACGGCGGAGAAGAGCAGATTAGGATAGAGAAGCCAAGGGTTTTGGCTTCAGATCTACGAAGATTGAAATGTTTTCGAGAGAAAAGAAGGTAGGAAATGGGAAGAGGACGAGGAGAGGCTTCGGAAAGTGGTTGCCTTTTTCATTTTCGGCCACCGGCAATGGTGGATGGCAGTGACGAACAGAGGAGACAGTGGCCAAAAATTGCCTAAGGAGAGGTTCTGAATTTTTTTTTTTTAAGAAACAAGCTAAAATAAATAAAAAAGAAATAATATAAATATAAAAAAAGGGAGGGTCCGCACGTTGACCCGGACCCGACTGGGTCCGTGCACCCTTTCCCCATTTTATTTTATTTCTATTTTTAATTTTTTCAGTTTTTTAATTTCATTTATTGATTTATTTTTTATTCATTTAACTATTTTTAATTTTATTTATGCATGCAGTAATGTATTTTAAATTATGTTATCTTTATATAATCATTTAAATCCAAAGTTATTGTAATTCTCAATAAATTAAAAATCTTTCCAATTTTATCCAAAAGGGTAGGCAAATTTGATCAATAATGAATAAAAATATAAATAAAAATAAAAAAAATCTTTGTCTTGAATGATAGACAAATTTAATATTATAAATTAATTTTCTAAATAAAGTTTTTAGAGTTTTGTAATAATAAAATTTTATGAAATTGAATAAATAAGTTTATAAACGTTTTAAAATTTATCAAAATATTGGACAAAAAGAATTTTATAAATAAAATCAATAAATACTTTGAAATTAATAAATATTTTATAAATCTAATTTTTGTCCAAAGTGATGGAAAATAAAATTAATAAACGTTTTTCAAAGTTTGTTCAAAATGGTGGACAAATAAAATGTTATTTCGTTCGAAATGATGGATAACCTAAGTTTTGTAAGTTAATAAGTTTCATAAAGCTTTGTCCAAAAAAATAAAAAGATTTTTACAAATAAGTTTACAAAAATATTTTAAAGTCTTTGTCCTAAATGGTGGACAATCGAAATTTTAATTTAAATGAATATTAAAAATTTAATTGTCTAAAACGACGGACAGTTAAAAATTTTAAAATTAAAATTATTTTCTTTAAATATCAGTCCAAAAAGGTGGACTCGAAATAATTTAATAAATCAACATTAAAAATATATATTTATGAAAGTAACAACAATAATTTGGGAATGGCGGATGATAAAAACATCTTACATATACAAATCCCCGACGATGGAATCACTTCAGAGAAATGAAAGATTTCTTTGAATACTCTTGAGAAATACTAGTGTTTCATCATAATGGTGAAGAAACATCGAGAAAAATCTTTAATATTAGATAAAATATCAATAATTAAAACCAATATTAAGATCATGCAAGATTAAATGGTACCATCCATCGAATAGGCATTGTGAGGCTGCTAATCCTTCCTCACGCATAACCGTACTCTTGAATTCAGTCTCTGCAAAGTAAATCAATCCTTATCCTTGGAGTTAATAGGTATCCAATCACCCCTATATGAAAAAAGATTGGTGGCGACTCCTTCCTTTTCGAATATTTAAGTTTAGCGATTAGGTCCTGAAACTTAGACGTTATGACAGCTTAGCGATTCCACTGTGGAATTTGAGAGTCAGGTTATAAATTAATCTTGTGTTTTCTTAGGTCATGATATGTTGTTCTTAATCTAATATCTCGTTCTTATGATTTTTCTATTCTATTGCAATTATATTATTCGTTCATTGTTTGTGTTGTTATATTATGTTTTTATTGCTTTTATTTTTACTATTATTATTGTTTTAATAAATGTGGGGCATATAGGATGGGGTAGTGTAATTATTGGTCTATTCCTTTGTACACACTACACGTACACTTGTATGCATTAGCTCTACACTCGAGCTTTGTACTTTTTAGGAGGAAGTAAAGTACCTACGCTTTCATGAGGTGTAAACCTTCGCAATGGCTAGCGAAATACTTCCACTCATATTGAACCCTTTCCGTTGTAACCTATGATGGGTGCCTAATTTGTATAGAGTGGACGACAGTAAGGAACAATTTGGAAACCTTCTAGCCTCATGAAAGCTTGAACCCAGCATAAAGTGAGTCGTAAGGTACCAACTTTAGGTAGAGCCATGCTTGTTTTTTTAGAAAATACCAGAAGTTAGGACACAAGAGGGAACTTTCTCTTTGTTACAAAATATATACCACATTTAAAAAATTTAAAAAAAAAGTTGAAATTAAAGAATATAAAAAAATTAAAAATGGATTTTTGATAGGAAAATAAAAATAAAATTCCTTTTAAATATTTTTAAGAATTGCTAAGCTTTTATTAAATAAAAACAAAAATAATAAAGGTCATGGAAAAGAAAAATAGAATAAAGAAAATAAAAAATAATAAAAATAAAAAATAATAGCAAAAAATAAAAGAAAGACAAAAGAATCATTTAAAAGAAACATTTTAGCATAACCATCGTTGCATCATTCATTATTGTATTCATATATTTACGCCCATGAAATGAAATTTCTTTGTTTTCAAAGTTCTGTCAAAATTATTGAAATGATCTAAAAAAAGAAAAGATTTTTTGTTTTTATGGCATAGATAAGAAAAAAAATTAATTTTTCTCTTTCTTTAAAATTTGTGGTAATACAAGGACCAAGACCGTCAAATTTCAAATCAAGTCATGTGTCACTCAAGTTAAAGCTATGTAAGATGAACAAGAAAGCTAGGTAGAAAAATTAGAGAAACGGCAAGAAGAAATGAAGAGGCAATTGACTGTGATGATGGACATGTTGATGAAAACGATTGAGCGGCGGGACAGGTAAAGGAAATTACCACTCATGAAGAGTCTCACTCACAAGGTGATCTCGAAGATTAGGAGAAGCACAAGACAAGTGCATCGAAAGTTGAAGGAAATTCAAAATCTCATCATAAATTAGATCTCCATGAGGAAAGATTACGAGTTGTTGGATGCAAGTGAACTCTGTTTGGACCCAAGGGTAGTTATCCCACCAAAACTTATAATCCTAGAATTTGAGAAATATGATGGGACCAAATGTCCGATGAGACATATTAAGATATACTGTCAAAAAATGGCTGCGTATGCCAACAATGACCAGTTGTTAATTCACATTTTCCAAGAAAGCCTCACTGGATTAGCTGCTAAATGGTATACTCAGCTACACCAAACTCGCATTCGCTCCTGGAAAGATTTGGCTCGGGCATTTATCACCCAATATAAACATGTTGAAGATTTGGCTCTAGATCACCAATCCTTACAAAACGTGGAAAAGAAAACAAGTGAGAGCTTTAGGAAATATGCCCAAAGGTGGAGAGATGTAGTTGCTCAAGTTCAGTTGCCCTTTTACAAAGAAAGAGATCACCATATTTTTTGTCAATACTCTCTTGATGCCATTCTATGAAAGGATGATTGGAAGTGCCACCAAGAATTTTGCTGACATGGTGATTTCTGGAGAAATAATTGAGAATGCAATCAAGAGTGGTAAACTCGATGGAGATGATATAAGGGATGATGATGCAATAAAGAAGAGGGAAATAAGAGTTCAAGCAGTAAATAATGCGGGGCAACCAATGGTAGCTCTGCTCTATATCATTCTTATCCAATGTACCAACCTTACTACCTATCACAGGGTCGTTCCCTCCTAGAACGGTTAACCTGGTGATGGCCTAAGTTCTCTGCAACTTAGTACAGCCAAACTCAACACCTAGCCCAGACAAAGGCTAGCACGCAGCGGTATGTCACACTTGAGCAAATAAGAAGCCAACACAAGCACCAGCACAACAGAAAGTAGGAAGAGAATAGAAACACTCAAAGCTTTACAAGGAAAAACTCCTCAACCTTTCTATTAAGCCGTAATAAAAAGGATTACAACTAGCAGAGAACACTTACACTCTGACTTTGTGTTCTACTGATCTCCCCTGAGGGGTTTATATAAGCAAGTGAGGACACCCCCCTCACATCGGTATAAGAGTTCTACTGAAATACAAATTCTCTAAGATTACATCCCACTAGACTTAGGACTCTACGGATGATCACCACCTTAGCGTCTCTGAGTTATCTATAAGTGATAAGGTCAGCCAAATCTTATCTCGAAGCCGTGGCTTGCAATCCTTGCAACTGTCTTCGCATCGTGGGCTCCACGCTATGTAGGTCCCGCACACTTCCCCGTCTATTATGCGCGCACCCTAGCCACTTATGCCTCAACGGTGCCTTATGCCGCGCATCGACCAACCTCCCACTCACGTGGTCAAGGCTCATGGTGCCAAGCGAGTTTCCCACAACCCGTGTCTCAAGATCATGGTCCATCATCGTCTAAGTGTCAAGCCTGGTAAGCCGCCCAAGCCAAGTACCTGTCTTGCCTGTCTCATGCGCATGCTCGTCGCCCAAGTGTGCCAAGTCTCTAGCATAATGTAGGGCTTCTCCCATGCCTAGCACAAGTCATATCGTGCCCACGATCATCCTTTGGGAGATGGGCACAGTATCCAGTGTCTACAGGTCTAACAAACCCTCCCCCCATCGGAGGAAGCCGATGCCCTCATCGGAATGAGCTCCAAGTATACCTTGATCTCATCCTCAAACTGCCACAAAGAAGTGTCTCTCTCCCAAGTAGTGTCTGCCTCACTTTCACCTTCCCACTGAACCAAGTAGTAAGTTCTTCGATTCTTCCTACTAGTACCTTCCACTCTGTGGTCAAGTATCTTAGCCACCTTCTTCTCGAAATGGCTCCAAACAGCAGGTGGAGCCTTCCTTTCCTATAGTCTCTCTGGATCACCGTCTTCCCGATAAGGCTTCAGAAAGCTCACATGGAAAGTAGGATGCAACTTCATCCTTTCAGGCAGCTTTAGCTAATAAGCTATCGCGCTTACCCGCTTCACAACTTCAAAAGGGCCATCATACTTCTGCACTAGACCTTTGTGAAACCGCTTGTCTGTGACCTTCTTCCATAAATGAGGCGTCAATTTGAGTAACACCTTGTCACCCACCTCGAACTCTAGTGGCCGCCTATGCTGATCTGCATACTTCACCATCCTCTTCTGTGCCTTAGCCAAGCTCTCCTTAGCCTGTTCTAACAAATTCTGCCTGTCCTGCATGAATCTGTAGGCTGCTAGGCACTCCCCTTGGGACTTCGTCTTTGCTATCTCCAAAAGTGTAGTTGGTTGATGTCCATGAACCAACTCCGTCGGACTCAAACCTGTGGAAGATGATCTATGCATGTTGTAGCAAAACTGTGCCGAATCAAGCAAACTCACCCAATTCTTCTGGCTCGCGATCACATAGTGCCTCAAATACTCCTTTACCAGTGCATTGATCTGCTCTATCTGACCATCTGTCTGCAGATGATTAGCAGTAGAAAACATCAACTCCGAACCCATCAACTTGAAAAGATAAGTCCAGAACTTCCTAATAAACCGAGCATCCCAATCACTAACTATATCCTTGGGTAAACCAAAGATCTTTACCACATGCTTCAGGAACAACTCTGCAGCTTCATAGGCAGTACATGCATGTGGAGCTATAATGAAAACAGCATACTTCGAAAAGTGATCGACCACCACCATCGCAGACCTCATCTTGTCCACCTCCGAAAACCCAGTGATAAAGTCCATCGACACTGACTCCCAAGCTCTCTCAGGGATAGGTAGTGGTTGAAGCAATCCCGCTTGCTTCTTCCTCTCGGTCTTATCAATCTGACAAATATGGCACGTATGAACATATAACTCGATGTCCTCCTCCATCTTGGGCCAAAAATATGTTCTAGTCAACAGTGCCAACATCTTCTCCACTCCAGGATGTCCTACCGATTGAGGGTCGTGGGTTTCTCTCAGTAACTCTTTTCTAAGTCCCCCGCCTGCTGGAACATAGACTCTATGGCCTCTGGCATACAACAAATCCCATTCGAGCTAATATCTACGAACCTTGCCCAATTTCACGCCCTCCTTGAGCTGTTCATAAGTCTTATCTGCTGATACCTGCTACCTTATCCTGTCAATCAGGTTAGTCTCAACAGTGGATAATGAAGCAACGTATGACTGGACTACCTTGCGACTCAACACATCAGCCACCTGGTTCTCCCTTCCTGGTCTGTGTACCCAAGCAAAGTCGAACTCCGCCAAAAATTCCTGCCAACGTGCCTGCTTTGGGCTCAACTTCTTCTGCGTCTTGAAATAAGTGTTGGCCACATTATCTGTCACCACCAAAAACTTCGTCCCCAAAAGATAATGCTTCCACACCTCCAAACAATGCACCACAACATTCATCTCCTTCTCATGGGCTGAATACCACTGTTCCGTATCCTTAAGCTTGCGGCTCTCATAAGCAATAGGGTGCCCTTCATGGACGAGCACACCCCCAATGGCTCTATTTGAAGTGTCTGTGTGAACTTCAAATGGCAAACTGAAATCTGGCAGTCTCAACACTGGCTCGGATGTCACTGCCCTCTTGATATCTCGAAATGCCCACTCACAATCATCAGATCACACCCACTTCTTATCCTTCTTCTGCAGATCTGTCAAAGGACTCACCATGTTACTGTACCCTTTGATGAAACGCCTATAATAGTTAGCCAGTCCTAAGAATGACCGCAACTTTGAGACCTTAGTAGGGGCCTGCCACTTTGAAATGGCTTGGATCTTCCTCTCATCTATGCGGATTTGCCCACTACTGACTTTATGACCCGGAAACATCATCTCCCGCTGGCAAAACTCACACTTCTCATTTTTCACGAACAAGGAGTTTTCTTCAAAGCCTTGAACACCCACCTGAGGTGCTGCACATGTTTTGCTAGCGTCTGGCTATACACCACGATGTCATCCAGGTATACTACCACGAAGTGATCCAAGTACTCATAAAGCACATCGTTCATCAGGTTGCAAAATGTAGCAGGTGCATTAGTTAAACCAAATGACATAACCAAAAATTCAAATGAACCATACCTCGTTACACAAGCTGTCTTTGATTCATCACCTTCGACAATCCTCACTTGCCAGTAACTCGATCTCAAGTCTAACTTTGTGAAATATGTCGCTTTAGACAACCGGTCAAGCAAATCAGCAACATTTGGAATTGGATACTTGTTCCTAACCGTGACCTTGTTCAGGGCTCGATAGTCAACACACATCCGTAGTGTGCCATCCTACTTCCTTTGGAACAACACTGGGGCTCCATATGGTGCCTTCGATGGTTGGATATAACCCGCTTCCAACAACTCACCAAGCTACTTCCTCAACTCGGCTAACTCCAAAGGACCCATCCTGTAAGGTGCTTGAACAGGTGGTTTAGCTCCGATTCCAACTCGATCTTATGATCCACAGCGCGCCTAGGTGGTAGCGCCTTGGGTAATTCAAGGGGCATCACATCTCTATACTCGTCAAGTACCGTCGCTATCTCATTGGGCACTTCGACAACCTTTTCTGGTTTCACCTCCACCAGGATAGCTAATGTGGTTGTCTTCCCCTTCTTTAACCCACTGTTCACCTGTGATGCCGACTGCATCAATAGCTTCGCAACATTTTGTCCCGTTTACGCCTGAACAAAGCTTGGACATGCCTCGTCAGAGATCATCAATCCTCCCAGATGAGGAATAGCAAATGCCTTTACTTGCACAAAGAATTCAATGCCCATGATTAGATCAAAATCATTAATAGGTAAAGCTAGGAACTTACAGTCTTGTTGCCATGTCCCAAACTTCACCGATGCGATAGCCATCCCTTGGATATCCTGGGCCTTTGAATTGACTGTCTTAACCTGATTAGTGCTCCTTGTGACCTTCTGACCAATATGATCAACCATGCTAATCGAGACAAAGTTGTTGGTTGCACTCGTATCAAGCATAACTCGAATCGGTCTCCCATTCACCTCAGCTTTCACATACATCAGTCCCTTTTGAAGAGCTCGTGGCTCCGTCCTGATAACGTTGAGCAACTATATTGGGGCAACTCGTGGACAGTCCTCCTCACCATCGTCCTCGCACATGAGGGCCGTCAGTTTGGACCTCTTGGGGTAGTCTCGGATCTTATGATTCCCATTGCACAAGAAACAACTCCAATCTCCCTTGCTTTGGGGTGGATCTGGTCCCTTCTGCTTAGAAGACTCAGCCTTGTCCTTGTTTTTACGATTTTTCTTCCAATCCTTCTTGCCCTTTCCCTTGTTGCCATCAAGATTGTTCTTCTTCTTTTCACTAGTACCTGTTGAAGAAGAACCCAGTTTGTAGTCCACCAAACCGTCTGTAGCCGCAATTGCCTGAGGCAGATCCTTCACATTTTGCCTACGTAACTCAGCCTGAGCCCATGGCTGAAGTCCTGAGAAAAAGTTAAATAACTTATCCTCTTCTGACATGTTCTTCACATCCAACATCAAAGAGCTAAACTCCTTGACATAGTTTCGCACAGAACCCGTGTGCTTCAACTTCTTGAGTGATTCCCTCGTGACCCATGCCGCATTCAACGGAAGAAATTGGTCCTTCAATTCCTTCTTCAGTGCATCACACGTCTCAATCCTCGGTCGACCAGCACTATCATCATTAGCCAGTCTGCCTCGCCACCATAGCTTAGCATCACCAGTGAGATACATGCTAGTGATAGTCACTCGGTCCTGCTCCTGTATACTAGTAGCCTTGAAGTACTGCTTCATGTCCCATAAGAAATTTTCCAACTCTTTCGCATTGCGAACTCCAATGAACTCCTTGGGTTCAGGTACCTTGATCCTCTTCTTGGGATCGCCACTATCAACCCCTTTTACGCTACTAGAAGCCTCTGTTTGTTCTATAGCAATCATAACACGTTTCAGTACTAAAATATCAGTTTTCAGGGTATTGATTTGTACCTCAAATCTCTCTGAGAGATCATGAACTTGCTGCAAGAAACTGTTGTAGCGGTCAGCCTACTCTTTCTAGACACTCATCACCAGTTGACTAAGCTCTTGCATACCACCCACCATGGTCATTATCTGTTCCGCCACAGTACCCGCCTCTTCCAACTGTGTACCTACCATAGCTTCAAGGACAGCAACTCGGTCAGTTAGCTTGTGTGCCATGATCCGAAAACCGTGCTCGGATACCAAATTATCACAGGGTCATTCCCTCCTAGAACCGTTTACCCGGTGATGGCTTAAGTTCTCTGCAACTTAGTACAGCCAAACTCCACACCTAGCCCAGACAAAGGCTAGCACGCAACGGTATGTCTCACCTGAGCAAATAAGAAGCCAAGACAAGCACCAGCACAACAAAAAGTAGGAAGAGAATAGAAACACTCAAAGCTTTACAAGGGAAAACTCCCTCAACCTTTCTATTAAGCCGCAATAAAAAGGATTACAACTAGTAGAGAACACTCACACTTTGACTTTGTGTTCTACTGATCTCCCTTGAAGGGTTTATATAGGCAAGTGAGGACACCCCTTCACATAGGTACAAGAGTTCTACTGAGATAAAAACTCTCTAAGATTACATCCCACTAGACTTAGGACTTTACGGATGATCGCCACCTCAGCGTCCTTAAGTTATCTCCAAGTGATAAGGTAAGCCAAATCTTATCTCAAAGCCGTGGCCCATAATCCTCGCAATTGTCTCCGCATCGTGGGCTCCATGCTGCGTAGGTCCCGCGCACTTCCTCATCTATTGTGCACGCACCCTAGCCACTTATGCCTCAACGGTGCCTTATGCCGCACCAACCAACCTTCGGCTCACATGGTCAAGGCTCATGGTGCCAAGTGAGTTTCCCAGAACTCGCGTCTCATGATCATGATCCATCATCGTCTAAGTGTCAAGCTTGGTAAGCCACTCAAGCCAAGTACCTGTCTTGCTTGTCTCATGCGCATGCCTGTCGTGCAAGTGTGCCAAGTCTCTAGCACGGTGTAAGGCTTCTCCCACGCCTAGAAACACTACCCCACTATAAACAATTTCTCGAGACCTTACAACTACTAGTTAGAATTGTAACCAAGTTGGCAAACTCCTGCACTATAAAGCCCAATAACTAAAAAGAACCATGGAATAAACAAAAAAGGACTGAGATTGATTGAATACCTACATCATACACTGAGCTATTCCTTCATCTCATTAAAAATAGCCTTGTTACCCCAATCCAGCTAAAGCCTTTGGAACCTTCATATCCAGAATGGTATGACCATAATGGAAATATGGGCCACTCAATAGAAAATTGTCCTACTTTTAAGCGTAAGGTGCAAAGTTTGATTAAAGTTGGCGTGTTAGATTTTGGGATGGAATGGCAAAGTTCTTAGTGAAACCAAACTATGGTGTGATGTCGAGAAAAACCTTTTTGGCAGGGTTATTCTGAATGACATAAAAGTTGTCTAAACTTGTTATGTAACCTTAAGAGAAGCTTTTGTGTATTGACTTTTCATGACCTTTTATTTCAATAAGAGTAATTGATGCATTTTCATCACATTTTTTCTCTCTCTTTTGAAACCTCTTGACTTGTAAATTCTTCCTTATTTTATTCATTTTTGATCTCTAGATGACAAATATGATTGCCTTTCCATACCTGATCCATTCCAAACGATGAATATGATATCGATCATGGTAATAATTTGGGATCAAACTTTGAAATCTATTGACGATTTTGTCCTCAAATTTTATGAGAATGTCAAAGCAATTGGCAAAGTGCACACAATGACAATTGGAATCAACCTTCAATTTAGCAATAGATATTTGTGCTGAACTTGACAAATGATTCTTTAATAAGAGTTACAGTGTTTGAAATGATCAATGGGCATCCTTCGTTTCCCGTCTCGAAAAGAAAGAAAAATCATCCATTTGCTTGTCCCTTTGAGCCTAATAAATTTTTAAAAATCCTTGACGAAGGATCACCCTCACATTGGGGGAAAATTTGAAAGAAAAAGTGAAAAGGAAAAGAGAAACATTAAAATGCAAAGTAAAGGAAAATTCCTTTTATAGTTAAACTATTTTAAAAAATGATTGGAAAAAAAGAAGAATGGGACATGAGACATGAATTGATTAATGATGGGCAAAATGCCAGAATACTTCATCTATGACATATGATCCTATGGTTTATAACCCTTAAAACATATATTTTGGGCCTATTTCCTTTCATATCCCCTCATCTTTGCCTACCTTACGTGCCTTGAAAGTCCGTTTTGATTGAATATGGAAACTTGAATTGAAGAATCATATATTAGGTAAGGTCATAGTTTGGAGGTTAACAAGAATTTTGCTCTTAAACAAAAATGGTTCCAAAAAAAAAAAGAAAGAAGAGAAAGAAAAAGAAAAAGAAAAAAAGGAAATAAAAAATAAAAAAGGCTCAAATTGAAAACCAAAAGGACGATTTCAGTCAGAATAAAATGGGTGATTAAGCCCAAATCTTGAAATATGGTTGTGTCATGTGGTAAACCAACATCATTTGAAGATCTCAAGAATAATGGGCAAAGTGGTTCGACAAATTTTGAAAAAATCTCAAATTAACTTATCTTAATTGATTGAATATTCATCGTTTGGATATTGCTACATTCCCTTCATCTTTCAAAATATCCCATTTTTCTTGGATAAATTTTTTTTATTTTCTATAACTTTCAACCAATTCCCATACTCATAATAAATCCATGAAATGTGATGGAAATACACTTGTTATGAAATTGAAATGATGAGAAATAAATGAAAAACAATACTCGCAATAGCTCCATTCAAAAATTATGAAGGATGGAAGGGTTGGGATGTGTACTGACACCTTCAGGTTTTAAGGGGAAAATGCAAAAGCATGATTAGATGATGAAAGTGATAAAAAAAAAAAGGAGAAGAGAAAGAGTCACAATCATTGGATGGATAGATGGTTGTGATTTGAAAAGTCTTGGCCTTGCAAACCTTGTAACCACAACCTTCTAATGGTTCTCTTATTTCTTCTTCTTTTTTTTTTGACAATCGCATACATACATTTGTATCTACACTTTTAATAATTTGTAAAATTATTTTCATGCAAACTTTTTTTCCCATCTCATCTTCCTATGCATAATAAACTTTATCAGTGCCAGAAATCAATGGGATAAGATTGCTACTCTTCAAAACAAAAAAAAATAATAAAGAAATTATTGTAAGAATGTTTCTAGAAATCAGGAAGAATTTAATGGAGTCCTAGTTTAGGAAAAGGTTGAGTGCTTTGGTTTGTACAAGGAGGAGGATAAGACATAGTGGAAAGAGAAGGTCATCCGAGCGGCGAAGAAGAGTAGATCGGGATAGAGAAGCTGAGGGTTTCAGCTTTAGATCTACGAAGATAGAAATGTTTTCGAGAGAAAAGAAGGTCGGAAATGGGAAGAGGATGAGGAGAGGCGCTGGAAAGTGGTTGCCTTTTTCATTTTGGGCTACCGATGATGGTGGATGGCAGCGGCCGGCAGAGGCGACAGTGGCCGAAAATCACCCAGGGAGAGAGGTTCTGAAATTTTTTTAAGAAATAAGGTAAAATAAATAAAAAATAATATAAATATAAAAAGGGAGGGTCTGCATGTTGACTCAGACCTGACCTGGGTCCACGTGCCCTTCCCCTATTTTATTTTATTTCTATTTTTAATTTTTTTTGTTTTTTAATTTCATTTATTGATTTATTTTTTATTCATTTACTATTTTTAATTTTATTTATGCATGTAGTAATGTATTTTAACGTATGTTATCTTTATATAATCATTTAAATCCAACGTTATTGTAATCCTCAATAAATTAAAAATCTTTCCAATTTTGTCCAAAAGGGTGGGCAAATTTGATGAATAATGAATAAACATATAAATAAAAATAAAATAAAAAAACTTTTTCTTGAATGATAGACAAATTTAATATTATAAATTAATTTTCTAAATAATGGTTTTAAAGTTTTGTAATAATAAAATTTTATGAAATTGAATAAATAAGTTTATAAACATTTTAAAATTTATCAAAATATTGGACAAAAAGAATTTTATAAATAAAATCAATAAATACTTTGAAATTAATAAATATTTTATAAATCTAATTTTTGTCCAAAGTGATGGACAATAAAATAAATAAATGCTTTTCAAAGTTTGTCCAAAATGGTAGACAATTAAATGTTATTTCGTCCGAAATGATGGACAACCTAAGTTTTGTAAGTTAATAAGTTTCATAAAGCTTTGTCCGAAAAAATAAAACGATTTTTACAATTAAGTTTACAGAAATATTTTAAACTCTTTGTCCTAAATGGTGGACAATCGAAATTTTAATTTAAATTAATATTAAAAATTTAATTGTGTAAAACGACGGACAGTTAAAAATTTTAAAACTAAAATTATTTTCTTTAAATATCAGTCTAAAAAGGTGGACTCTAAATAATTTAATAAATCAACGTTAAAAATATATATTTATGAAAGTAACAACAACAATTTCGGAATGGTGAACGATAAAAACTTCTTAAATATACAAATCGCCGATGGTGGAATCCTTCAGAGAAATGAAAGATTTTCTTTGAATAGACTTGAGACATATTAGTGTTTCATCAGAATAGTGAAGAAACATCAAGAAAAATCTTTAATATTAGATAAAATATCAATAATTATGACCAATATTAAGATCACGAAAGATTAAATGGTACCGTCCATCGGACGGGCGTCGTGGGGGTACTAATCCTTCCCCACACGTAACCGTACTTCCGAATTCAATCTCTACAAAGTAAATCAATCCTTATCCTTGGAGTTAATAAGTGACCAATTACACTTATATGAAAAAAGATTGGTAGCGACTCCTTCCCTTTCGAATATTTAAGTCTAGCAATTAGGTTCCCGAACCTAGACGTTATGATAACTCTTATGGTTGTGCAGATATGAAAATTTTCACCATATATATAATGTCGTCATATCTTCAAAGCAAACGCCATGGCAGCTAATTTCAAGTCATGAGTAGGATAATTCTTCTCATGGTCCTTCAACTGACGACAACAATAAACGACCATTTTACCATTCTGCATGAGCACATATGCCAAACCCAGTGAGGAGACATCATTGTACACAAAAAATCTCCCTGAACCACTTGGAATGGTAAGAATTGGTGCAGTGGTCAATTTGCATTTCAACTCTTAGAAACTTTGCTTACAGGCATTTGTCCATTCGAACTTGGCATTCTTGCGTGTGAGACTAGTTAAAAGAGCAGCGAATCAAGAAAAACCCTTGACAAATTAAAGATAACATCTAACTAGACATAGAAAACTCCAAATCTACGTTATTGTCTTGGGTCTCTCTCACTGTACTATTACTTCTATTTTAGGCAGATCAACAAACACCCCGTCTTTAGTACCACATAACCCAAAAATGTAATATGATCTAGCAAGAAATCACACTTACTGAACTTAGCATAGAGCTTTCAGTCACTAAGGGTCTGCAGAACAATACAGAGATGCTGCTTATGTTCTTTCGGAGACTTAGAATATACTAAGATGTCATCAATGAAAATGATGATGAATTTATCCAAATAAGGTTTGAACACTTCGTTCATCAGATTCATTAAGGTTGCAGGGGCATTAGTCAAACCGAGGGGCATAACCAGAAATTCATAATGGCCATACCAAGTTTTGAAGGCCATTTTAGGGACATCTCCTTCTTGAATTTTCAACTAGGGATATCCCAACCTCAGATCAATTTTAGAAATTACTTGAGCACCTTTGAGCTGATCAAATAAATCATCGATTCTGGGTAGAGGATACTCAATCTTAATTGTAGCCTTATCAAGCAACCGATAGTCAATGCATAGTCGTAGGCTACCATTTTTCTTCTAGACAAATAGTACTGGTGCATCCCAAGGAGAAACACTGGGATGGATAAAACCCTTGTCCAATAACTCCTGGAGCTGCTTCTTGAGCTCATCAAGCTCTACTAATGCCATTCGATAAGGAGGCCTGGACATAGGTTTGGTATTGGGTACTAAATCAATAACGAATTCGATGTCTTGACCAGGAGGGAGTCCCAGTAGTTCATCCGAAAACACATATAGGAAATCCCTAACCACTGGAATCTTGTGCAACTCCGGACATTCCTTTTCAACATCCTCCACGTGAGCGATAAATCCTTCAATAATAAACATATTTTTAAGATTTCATATTCAAACGAACATCAACAAATGTTTCCATTTCATTTCTAGGCAGGAAGTTTTACAATATACTTTTCAGGATAAGAGAAGGTAATGTATTTAGGTTAGCAGTCTAAACTAATATGGTTCATAGCTAACCAATCCATTTCTACAATCACATCAAAATCATATACATTCAATAAAATTAGGTCAGCTACGGTTTCCTTCTCTCCTATCCTTAGTTTACAGTTACGATATAAAATATTAGTCATTTGAGATTCCTTAAAAGGTGTACTAATCTATAGTGAGTACCCAAATGGTTCAGGTTCTACTAATATTTTAGCAGCACATGTAGGAGATATAAATAAATGCGTAGAACCCGAATCAATTAGTACAAGTAAATTTATATCAAAAATAGAAATCTTACCCTTGATAACATTAGGTGATGTGTCACAATCTCCTTATCTATGGCGTACACTTTACCTTGTGTCACAGCCTTGTAATGTTTGGTTTTCGATAAAATATCAATTAACTTTTTCCTTAATTTACAGTTGGTTAGGTTGTTTGTCTGGTCATGCATTTCTGTAACATTTAATCTCTCTTGAAAAATTTCAAAATGATATAAAAATTTAAAAACTTTAAATATATTCATAATTTTATATTTACACATAATTAATACACAAGTTAGTTGTCATGATAAAATTTCATTTATTTCAAATTTACATCCTCGAGATTGATAACGAAATATGTACAATACCATAAGTCTGATATATATAAAAGAACAATATACCTTCTGCAGGACTCGGAGTATGCCTTGAAGGAATACTGTAGAGACTCAAAATAACGCTCTTCTTCAATTAGTGGAAACGGTCACTGCAAATAGTCTGGATTGATAATTAAGAGATGAGTTTACGCTCAGTAAGGTAACATATATAAAAGCGTAGTACAATGCTACTATATGCAATAAAATGTTTATATGAAATCATTTAATATTTTTAATTCGGTAAAAGGGAATTCTATAGCCGATTGGGATTATCAGATGGAGTATGAGAGGTACTTTGAAGTACCTATCGTGTCCCAGGTCCCACATTTGACTATAGGGAATACTAACGATTCATAATTTAGCTTTACACATTTATTTAATTATGGAATTATGCTCAAAACATTTAAATAAAAGTAATTCCATATAACAAGATATAATCAATAATATGAATAATTCAACAATTAAATCAAAGCAATTAAATCATTAATTCAATAAATCATTATAAAACAATTAATTCAAAATGATAAGTCGGTAAATTGGTAAATCATATCAATCGGTGGAGACGGTCAACATCCAATAGACTCATGCATAAACGGTTTCGGTAATTCGGTATAGGAATCAAGCGTACCCAAATCAGGCCGAAAATCTATCCCTAAGCTATTTTTATCAATGACAATGGCCATTGTTGAACTATCCACAATGTACATTGGGCATATGACAACTGTGGTACTACAGACATACCCTAGTGTCTCGCAGTCAATATCATATAATTTGGTATCAATAATGCATGGTCATTAAGGAGCAACAATTGCAAAACAATTTTCATAATTCATATGATTTAACAGTAGAATTTCTTTAAAATAACAATTATCTTCAATCAGTTCATAATATTTAAAATCAGTATTCTTTTTAAATAAGGGTCAATAACATTAAAAAATATTTTCTAAAATATTCTTATTTATCCATGAAAATATGTTACTTGAAATTATACTTTAATAAATAAAATATAAACATATATTGCCAATTAAGATGAGAAATTCTAAATTTATAGGTGGAATAAAAATTTAATAAATTTATAGAAAATTCGACGGAATGACGGTTAGGCCTATACTAACCCCTACATAAAATTCACAATTTATATATTTTTCAATCCACCAATTCCCATGCAAGCATAGTATTTCCTAATGACTTCCATATATGTTTCCTTACCTTATATACTTGTGCAATTGTAGAAATCCAGTAGTAACACTCTCATATCCTTATTCCTTTGAGCTTAAAGCTGCAAAATAATATTAATTACATTTAATTTCAACATCCCACTAATAAAATATTATTCTACTCATTCATATTTCCTATCCTAATTTCATTCATTAATAAAATTTTAGTTATTAATAATTGGATATTTATTATCCCAACCAATTTCACCTACCAATTTCCTAACATAAATACGTTATATTATTTCAATTAAATCATAAGGAAGAACGTGAAAGCTACTACATGTAACTTGGCCGATTGCTTCTATTCACTCTCAAATAATCATTCTCCCATTATAATTTCACGCATATGCTTCACTAATCTCTTCCATGATTTCTACAACTATCATTTACATAAAACTAAGTAAACTTCAAGCCCCCAACGTGAGGCTTTTTTTGCCAGTATAATCTATTTTAATTTTTAACTTCATGATTCCACTTTATTCTTATTAAATAATTATTCTACAATGATTATACATTCAAAATTCATCACATTCGCTCTATTCCAAGCTTGACCAAACCTTCCCTAAATGCCAAACCTATTGTTTTGCTCCATTTCAAGTTATGGCCAAGTGTATCTATCCACAACATCTATTTCTCTCTTATTCATAGAATCAATCATGTTGACTCCCTCTTAAACCCTCCATGACCAAGACCCCCAAGCTTTCTTATACCTAGTTTCATGTAAAATTGTCACGATTTGAAGGCCGTGACGCACACTGAACACTTACACTTTATTTACTATTTGCCAAATTTACAAACTAAATTTTTTTTTCACTTTAAGGTTTGTATTCGATGTCAGTGTCGCCTCCACACTAAATTCGCATTCTTAGTTTGATTTACATCCACCGTTTAATTTGCCATCTCTTAAGATCACTCGACTTACTAATACTCTAAGTCAATCTTAAACTAATAAAAGAAAAAAGTCGAAAACTCCCCCTTATATAAAATCGATTTTCCCCAGCTTAATAACCTACAAATTAATCAACTATTTCCAGCAGCATAATTCCAATCCACAATTCTCAGTCTATTTCACTATATATTACACATACTTCCAAAATCATCAATTACATATATATGGCATTTCACAACTCATAGTTGTCATAATTCACTTCTTGGATCGCACTCGCTAATCATATGAGTCTATAATAATCTAGAACGATCCTAAGTTACATCCCAAAATAATTCCATAAGCATGTACTGTGCATCTTAAATGTCATACATAAACAAAATAACCGTTTCTATACCTCAAGTGAAACAAAAATAGAACTCGGAGGACTCAGACCAGTATCGCAAATAAAGGTCGTCCTCGAGGCCTTGCACCAAAGCTACGAGTGGGAGTCTAGCTCGTATGATCTGCGATGTTGTTAGAAAGGGGTGAGCAAAATCACAGCTCAGTAAGTAGCTTAAGTAAATGCATGTTAGACTCATGTCAGTCTACATGCATGTGTGGAAAATGATGCTGATGTAACAAGTAGCATGGTATTTTAAGCATGGTCTTAAATCAAATATTTTCTTCGTGCATTTTAGTTTTTAAAATGCTTTCAAGATGCACCTTATTAAATACAAACTTCCCATGCATTTCGACTGAATCGATTTACTATGCAATCGGTTAAATTCGATACACTACGCATTTCGAATAAATGATTAATATATTTCGATAAAGCAATCAATAAACACATGGTAAAACGATCAATATGCACTATAATCATTTCGATCAATATGGACTACAATAATTTATGAGTCATAAATCAAGAAATCAATAACGGTTAGGCATATTGCCTCGATTCACTGAAAATAGTACTGATAATGAAACAGTAGTAAGTAGAATTTAGGCAATGATCCTTAATCAATCAATATCCATCTTAGCTAGCGATAGAGTGGTGTCGCAAGCAACATTAAATCTATGGCCATAGAACGATATCCAGTCTCGCTGATCAATCGAGAGCTGGAACTTGCCTGCTGGTTTTCCAGACAAGTAACAATTTACCTAGAGCACTAGGCTCGATAGGTACAATATGATAGTCTGGAGCACAAAGCTCGATAGATGGGCAATAAAGCCTAGAGCTAAGCTCGAGAGGCTAGAAGTTACCTGAAGGTCGTAGGACATGCCTGCACTCAAAAACAGTTCGAAAATAATTTTCTCGTGTAGCACTTAGCTTCCACGAATTTCAAAACACTTATTAAACAAGTTTAGAGTTTCAAATATGCAAGATTTTGATTTATTTCAAAGGGTTCGTCCAAATCGAAACTTTATAATTGAAAACATGATACAATTTATCAAAATATGAGCATTAAATAACTCATTTCAGATTATGCAATATGTAAATGCACATAGGTATCAATTCGATAATTTTAATATGCACGTTCGGTTGGCCACAACCCATAAGGCAAGAAGAGTTTAAATGTAGTCCAAGCATAAACCAACTTTTGGATTTCTTAACGGAAGGATAAACTGAGGTATTTAACATATTCAAAATCATTCCATGAAATGATGCTAGCATACTTTACTTAACCCACTTACCTCGATAATTAGCGATTTATCTTCCTCAAGCCTCGAAATCAAACTCAACTTCTACTTTGGTCCAATTTCACTACAAATAAATTTATGTCTTAATGACATGACCTCATAAGTTTAATCATGAAACAAAAACACGTATACTAGAATCACGATTATTTAAGTCATTCCTTTGCCAACCATTTTCTTTTCATTATCCTACAATTCTATATGTACATATTTATACATATAAACATATATATTGGTGTGTATACTTGTATACACATACATATATATGCATACATAATGTCAGTTGAATACATACTTTCTAATTCTTAAGAATATTCCCATAGCTAAGTTTCATATCACCCATATTCCTCAAATCTCCAATTAAATCCTATACAAAAAATTTATCCTTTTAATTCGCAAACGACTTATAGTCATATGGATACGTGTGTTTATATATATATATATATATATATATATATATATATATATCCATATTCACATTTATTTATACATCTCCATATTTCATTTTATATGTTCGAAAATATGCTTTGATCATAATTCATTCACACATTTTAATGTCGCTTGATCATTACAATTTCAACATTGCTCCCCATTATTTCACGTAAACATTCAAATATTGTCAATGTAAACTATTCTTATGGTTTTTCTATGAATCTACTACACCAGTCCACTAACCATTCACATTTCACCAACATATCACAAAATTTCACCGAAATCATGTCATGTTCACTATGGCCTTCACTAAGGCCTAATGTACACTTATGTCATACAATCAACTTTAATGCCATTTAGTATCTTAATCATGCTTAATTATATGAATTATAACTTATATATAAAAATCACTACCAAGTCAAGCATGATTGCACCAAGAACACCAAGTGACCAAATGCTCACTAACTCGATAAATTCCAATTAAATTCTAATTTCCTTCAGATCATTCTCAAACAATTAAAACATATTTCGTATATATTTATCTTAATGTTTTAAGTATACCTACGCTTCAAATACTAAGGAACTAACTCAATGTTACTTTCACATATTGCATTTAAATCTAATTTTTCTTCAATTAAACCTCCACTCACTTCAATTTCACAAATTGAGCTTCCAATTAACTTCAATTAACACCAATTATTAAGATTAAAGCTTAATTCTTAAAATCCCCAATCTCACCTAAAGGGGTAAAATTCAATTCTTGGCAAATCCATGCCACCCAATCAAATTGAAACTACAATTAACCTTTATTTATATAAATTACCAATAATTTAACTTCAATTTTATTCAATTTAACTCAATTACCCAAAATCCCCAATTTTACCAAAAGGAAAAATTCCAATTTTCATCAATTCATGACAATTTCTTGCAACCCAATCAAATTCATACTTCAATCAACTTTTATTTACATCAGTAAACTAAAATTTTACTTCAATTGCATGAGATTTCACTTACTCAACAAAATCCCCAAATTCTGCCTCTTGATCAAAACCCTAGTTCTCCAATCATTATGCAATTCTTCAAATTGAAACCATAAATACAATCAGGACTTATCATTGATTCATATACAGATAAACCTTAAATTGAAAGAACAACTTTTACCTTACAAATCTAGCCAAAACCGAACTAGATCTACTCTCCCATTTTCGGCACTTCCACATCCAAACTCCATGAAATCACACTCAAGAGGAGAAGAAGAGATTGAAATTGGCATGGGTAATGAGAGACTTAAAGCAATTCTTCCATTTTTTCTCTTAATTTTCGGATTTTTCCTAAGGAAAGAATGAGGAATGGCGTGAATGGGAGGGAGAAAGAAGATGCCTTGGGTTTCCTTGTAAAAGAGCCAAATTTTTGGCTTTCAATTAAAAAACTCAAGTTATTTACATTTATGCCATTAATGAGACTAATATAGCACATGTTTAATTCATTTGGTCCTATTTTCTTAATTTTCATTTTATTTCTCAAACGTGGCTAAGATAACTTGAATTTATGAAATTATGAGATTTTATATTTATTTAGCATATTTTTTTATTTTTTATTTTTTGAGTTAAATCGAGATGTGACGCGTTAAATTATAATTTTGCCATTTTGCCCAATTAAACCCAATTTCGCGAGATAAACGAAAATCGACTTTAGTTAAATTAAAATGACTATTCTAGGGCTAAATATCATCAATTGATGATGATTTGAGAGCATCTTGACGAGTGTGCACTTTCATGGGGCCTACGGGTCTGCTCATACGGAAGTTTTCCTTTTTGCACCAACATCGATAATTCACTATTTTATCGATCAATTTAATTTATTTGGCCACAAAAATGTTCAATATTTATAAAAATAAGGGTTCTTACATCCTCCACACCTTAGGAAATTTGGTCCTCCAAATTGTTCCATTTCTGATTGAAAATGGTGAAGGTACTTTTCTTTCATTAAACTCTCTAGCTCTTATGTAGCTTTTTTTGAAAAGCAATGTCAGTGCACTTTTATCAAGGGAATCGTCTTAGACCCTAATGCCTTTTCCTTTTGATGTAAAATCCGTATCAATCTCTCAACATAACTTAAGTCCTTGCTAATCCACTAAGACTCGTACTCAATCATGTGAGAGGATTCCATATGATATTTCTTAAGCATAGACACGTGGAAGATTTTGTTTACACCCACTAGCTGTGGGGCTAACACTAATCGGTATGTCACGTCACCAATTCTTTCTAGTATTTCAAACGGACCAATATACCGGGAGTTCAACTTCCCTTTCTTACCAAATCTCATTATGCCTTTAGACGAAGAGATCTTCAAGAACACTTTATCCCTAACTTGAAATTCTGAAGGCCTTCTCCAACCATCCGCATAGCTCTTCTATCTACTTTGGGCTGTCATCAATCTATCACATATCAACCTCACGTCTTCGAAAGCTTTCTCTACTAATTCTGGAGTAAATATCTTTCTTTCACCTACCTTTACCCAGCCAATAGGGAATCTACACTTACGCCCATACAATGCCTCGCAAGGTGCCATCCCAATGCTAGAATGAAAGCTATTGTTATACACAAATTCAGCTAGTGCCAAATGATCATCCCATGAGCTTTGAAAATCCATGACACATGCCCTCAACATGTCCTCAAGGGTCTAAATTGTCTTCTCTGACTGCCCATCAGTTTGAGGATGAAAGGTTGTGCTAAAGCTTAGTTTAGTTCCCAAAGCATCCTGGAAGTGTTCCCAGAAATGGGAAGTAAATCGAGAATCTCTATCCGAAACTATGCTCACTGGGACCCCATGTAACCTTACTATTTCTTTGACATACATATTTGCTAAGGCACTAAGTGAATCGATAGCCTTCATAGCTAGGAAATGAGTGGACTTTGTCAATCAGTCAACAATAACCCAGATTCCATCATGATTTCTACAATCTTAGGGTGCCCCATGGCGAAGCCCATAATCATGTGCTCCAATTTCCAAGTTGGCACATGTAAAAGATTGGGCAACCCCGCTAGTATATGGTGTTCAATCTTAACCTTTTAGTACACTAAGCATTTGGACACAAAGGTCGCTATATCTTTCTTTGTACCAGCCTAATTGTACGCTTTGCGCAAATTCTAGTACATTCTTGTATTCTCAGGGTGCACCATGTACCTGGAATTGTGTGCCTCTTCCATTATTTGTCTCTTTAGGGCCTTGTTGTCTAGAATGCATATCTTGCCTTTATACCTTAGTAAATCATCTCAATCGATTCATAAGTATGGAACTAACCATCTATAATCATCTATCTCAAATCACCTCAACATGGTTTCCACATTACGCTAAATACATCCATCACATGTTATATTAATAAAGTCAACAATTTACATTTTGTATCCACGTTTCTTATGCACTACACAAGCTAAGATGCGTTCATTAGTCAATGGAAACACACAGTGTTTATAAACATATACTTTTACATAAGCATCCTATATAGCAAGATTTGCAAAATGTCGTAATTCAATATTTTCCCAATCTTGTTACTACAACAATTATCAAAGTTAACAATTCTCCATGGCCTCAATGAATCTGTCACACATCAATTTACTATCTCTCAACAATACCTCAAGACATAAAAATCACCTTACAATAATCGTTATATATAGTGAACACATGACACTCCTCATGTGTATCATATAGAATGTTTTTCAAGACATCATTATTGTAGTGTCATAGAGTAACTGACATATGTAGCCTATTTCCATAAGGTCACACTCCAAGTTTTTTTTTTCCACTTAATTCACTCAATGTATCATAATTCATTTTTCCATAAGAAAGTAATTTACCCCAGACACATCACGTTCCACAATCATTGATTATGTTCGCCTATGATCAAATTTCAACTTTCTTACAGACAATTTATTTGCACCAACCATTGCATAGCAGTATAAAATCATACACATCAATTCCAGTCCATCCTTACGAGTCTCTTACATCCTCAACAATCCACATAATAGCCTAATCTTAATTCTTACCTTTGCAATACACAAATGTATATGTATACAATTACATAAGCAATTGTATTCTCAATGCATAAGACATCTCAAGAATAATCTTTTACTCTTATCATCTCAATCACACCACCAAGGTGAATCCTTCATCCTTTTCTACTTTAGAATCTATTAGATTGGGCCAATATCAATATCATAACAAGATGATCTCGAGGTTCTTATCTCATACAATCTTAACTTTCACATCAATTTGTTGTCTTGCACAATATGCTCTAACAATCTCCAATTTTCCTTCAAAGACCTCTTTTTATAACATGTGTTCATTTTGACTCTAATAGTGAGAAATCTAAAGAGCCTTGTAGGTTCTAAATCCATGTAGTTCAAAATCATAGGGTTCAATTATTAGACTTTCAAAATTCACGTAGCTCAAACGATATATTTCCAAAGGTTGAATACTTTCCTAAGTCCATGTACATTCCAAATCATATACCTTTTTAAATCATATGGTTTCTAAAATCCATACACTTTTCAAAATATAAAAGATCCAATACATTTTTCATGTCCATAAATAGGTTAGGCAATTGTTCATCTCAAGGCATCACAATGAAGTCCACTTCCTGTCACATGTGGTGGACAAATTTGAATAAATTTCCTACCACTATCATTTTCAGGCCCAAAACCCTACTAATCCACTCCAATAGACCTAATTGAACCATTCTTTATTGAAGTTCATTAAAGATACCTAATCCTTCAAAATCCAAAACTTTCGTATTTTGACATCGTTTTCTAATTCCAATAGTTTTAAATACCAATCTGGATTTTGCTTTCGATTAGATCCTATATCTTTTAGGTATAATAATTTCATTGACAAAATGTAGTTCAATCCTATCTTTTGTTTCAAACTTGAGGTTTTATAAAGCAATACTTGCCAAAGGCTAAATGTACAGTTCAAACTTTAGGCTACCGTACAACCTAGTTCTTAGGCCAATAATGTAAGGTCACTCCATTGTCACTTCCATCAAACACAATCCTATACACTATTCATGAGCCCGGGCCAAGTATATCATATCAGTCCCCATGCCACAATGTTCTTAAATCTTGCACTTAGTAGCCATTAGTTCTAACTTTCTTTTCTGCCTCTAGATCAAAGGATTTAAACTACCCTTTTTCGATTGGTCTTGCCTCTTTTTTTTTTAGTGAGTTAGAGTCTTCTCCAAGTCTGGCTTAACAAATTAGGCTATCTTTGTGGCCTCTATATAAGACATTGTGCAATGCTATTAGTTTGTCCATAATGGAGGGCTTCAGACTATCAACAAATCTTTTGGTCTTTCTTGCCTTATTCTTTGCTATATCAGGTTCGTAGCGACATAAGGAAATGAAGCAGGACTTTTATCAGTCCATGGCTATAGTGCCTTGGAGTAGCTTAGGAACTTCTCTTACTTCCTTTGTTGGGCATTTTCTGAAAGTACTACTCATTGAGAGTCTCAAGAAATGCTTTTCATGTGATGGTGGGATTTTCGATCCCACAACACTATCTTGGTTGACCCTACCAATATTTGGTCTAATTCTCGAATATATAGGTAACCAATGTCACCTACTCTTTTGAACTATACCATATGATTTCAAACCCTTTCTCCATCCTCAATAGCCATATCTCGGCTACCTCTGGATCTTTCACCTCCCTTAAACATCATAAGGCTCATCCTTTGGAATGCCTTGGATTGAGCCATTTGCCAACCCACATCATACATCAGTAGCGGAGGTGCAACCTATTACGAAGGTGCATTCTGTTATGGAGCCAATTATTTGATTGGTGGAGACAAAGTAGCCTGCAGCTATTGTGTCCCTCAAACACTTCCAAATTGTCTTTCACACAAAGTAGCAAAGTTAACTAAGCTCTGCTTCCAGTGCTCTAATCTAGTGTCCAGGCTCAAAAACTGTGGAGGATAGATGCAACTGAGGTTATCTCGCTTGTAGGAGTCATCCATAACCTCTTCTTAGGTTTCTATCTTGTATCCCATAAGGAAACATATGCATTCAAACAACTCTCGTATTTATTAAGCACTTATATTCAAGCAAAGACAGTACCATGGGTAACTATCCAATCAATACGCAAAATGAAACCAATGTCATAAATGTGCAACAATATCAGATCTACTATTTGGTTTCTATCTCTCACCTTCACTTTACACTAACAATACACACTCTCTTTCATTTAAGATTTCTTGAAGGGAGTGTTAATAAACAATAGATAATATAGAGGTTTTTGACTCTATATACAACCTACTACCAAGTGCAGTTGATGAAGGTGATGACTTGGAAGTGGAATCAACTATTTCCAAACTAATCCCCCAAGCTTACTTTTATATCTAGTCTCTTTGTTTTTTTTTTTTTGAATTAAATCAGAATAGGAACTTATACTAAGAGCAGATCAATCTTAGTATAAGCTGACAATGGTAAGTTACATGTAGACATTACACAGTACATGGGATGTAATACTAATAACGATCTCTAAAACATTGACACGTACTAGACAAACTTTGCTCTGATACCATTAAATCTATCACGATCCGAAGGCTGTGACGTACACTGAACACTTACACTTTATTTACTATTTACCAAATTTACGAACTAAATTTTTTTTTTCACTTTAAGGTTTGTATTCGGTGTCAGTGTCGCCTTTATACTAAATTCGCATTCTTAGTTTGATTTACATTCACCGTTTAATTTGCCATCTCTTAAGATCACTCAACTTACTAATACTCTAAGTCAATATTAAACTAATAAAAGAAAAAAGTCGAAAACTCCCCCTTATATAAAATCAATTTTTCCCAGCTTAATGACCTGCAAAATAATCAACTATTTCCAATAGCATAATTCCAATCCACAATTCTCAGTCTATTTCACTATATATTACACATACTTCCAAAATCATCAATTACATAATATGGCATTACACAACTCATAGTTGTCACAATTCACTTATTGGATCGCACTCGATAATCATATGAATCTATAATAATCTAGAACGATCCTAAGTTACATCCCAAAATAATTCCATAAGCATGTACTGTGCATCTTAAATGTCATACATAAACAAAATAACCGTTTCTATACCTCAAGTGAAACAAAAATAGCACTTGGAGGACTCAGACCAATATTGCAAATAAAGGTCGTCCTCGAAGCCTCGCACCAAAGCTCCGAGTGGGAGTCTAGCTTGTACGATCTGCGATGTTGTTAGAAAGGGGTGAGCAAAACCACAGCTCAGTAAGTAGGTTAAGTAAATGCATGTTAGACACATGTCGGTCTACATGCATGTGTGGAAAATGATGCTGATGTAACAAGCAGCATGGTATTTTAAGCATGGTCTTAAATCAAATATTTTCTTCGTGCATTTTAGTTTTAAAAATACTTTCAAGATACACGTTATTAAATTCAAACTTCCCATGCATTTCGACGAAATCGATTCACTATGCAATTGGTTAAATTCGATACACTATGCATTTCAAATAAAATATTAATATATTTCGATAAATCAATCAATGACCACTTTGATAATGCAATCAATAAACACTTGGTAAAACGATCAATAAGCACTACAATCATTTCGATTAATATGGACTTCAATTATTTATGAGTCATAAATCAAGAAATCAATAACGGTTAGGCATATTGCCTCGATTCACTGAAAACAGTACTGATAATGAAACAGTAGTAAGTAGAATTTAGGCAATGATCCTTAATCAATTAATTAATATCCATCCTAGCTAGCAATGGAGTGGTGTCGCAAGCAACACTAAATCTATGGCCATAGAACGATATCCAGTCTCGCTGATTAGTCGAGAGTTGGAACTTGCCTGCTGGTTTTCCAGACAAGTAACAATTTACCTAGAGCACTAGGTCAATAGGTACAATACGATAGTCTAGAGCACAAAGCTCGATAGACGGACAATAAGGCCTAGAGCTAAGCTCGATAGGCTAGAAGTGACCTGAAGGTCGTAGGACATGCCTACACTCGAAAATAGTTCGAAAACAATTTTTTCGTGTAGCACTTAGCTTCCACGAATTTCAAAACACTTATTAAACAAGTTTTGAGTTTCAAATATGCAAGATTTCGATTTATTTCAAAGGGTTCGTCCAAACTGAAACTTTATAATTGAAAACATGATACAATTTATCAAAATATGAGCATTAAATAACTCATTTCAGATTATGCAATATGTAAATGCACATAGGTATCAATTTGATAATTTTAATATGCACGTTCGGTTGGCCATATCCCACAAGGCAAGAAGAGTTTAAATGTAGTCCAAGCATAAACCAACTTTTGTACTTCTTAACGTAAGGATAAACTGAGGTATTTAACTATTCAAAATCATTCCACGAAATGATGCTAGCATACTTTACTTAACCTACTTACCTCGATAATTAGTGATTTATCTTCCTCAAGCCTCGAAATCAAACTCAACTTCTACTTTGCTCTAATTTCACTACAAATAAATTTAATGTCTTAATGACATGACCTCATAAGTTTAATCATGCAACAAAAACACGTATACTAGAATCACGATTATTTAAGTCATTCCTTTGCCAATCATTTTCTTTTCATTATCCTACAATTCTATATGTATATATTTATACATATATACATATATATATTGGTGTGTATACTTGTATACACATACATATATATGCATACATAATCTCAGCTGAATACATACTTTCTAATTCTTAAGAATATTCCCATAGCTAAGTTTCATATCACCCATATTCCTCAAATCTCCAATTAAATCCTATACAAAAAATTTATCCTTTTAATTCGCAAGCAACTTATAGTCATATGGATACGCGTGTGTGTGTGTGTGTGTGTGTGTGTGTGTGTGTGTGTGTGTGTGTGTGTGTATTTGTATCTCCATATTCACATTTATTTATACATTTCCATATTTCATTTTATATGTTCGGAAATATGCTTTGATCATAATTCATTCGCACATTTTAATGTCGCTTGATCATTACAATTTCAACATTATTTCCTATTATTTCACATAAACATTCAAATATTGTCAATGTACACTATTCTTATGGTTTTTCTATGAATCTACTACACCAGTCCAATAACCATTCACATTTCACTAACATATCACAAAATTTCACCGAAATCATGTCATGTTCACTATGGCCTTCACTAAGGCCTAATGTACACTTATGTCATACAATCAACTTTAATGCCATTTAGTATCTTAATCATGCTTAATTATATGAATTATAACTTATATATAAAAATCACTACCAAGTCAAGCATGATTGCACCAAGAACACCAAGTGATCAAAATGCTCACTAACTCGATAAATTCCAATTAAATTCTAATTTCCAACAAATCATTGTCAAACAATTAAAACATATTCCGTATATATTTATCTTAATATTTTAAGTATACCTATGCTTCAAATACTGAGGAACTAACTCAATGTTAGTTTCACATATTGCATTTAAATCTAATTTTTCTTCAATTAAACCTCCACTCACTTCAATTTCACAAATTGAGCTTCCAATTAACTTCAATTAACACCAATTATTAAGATTAAAGCTTAATTCCTAAAATCCCCAATCTCACCTAAAAGGGTAAAATTCAATTCTTGGCAAATCCATGCCACCCAATCAAATTGAAACTACAATTAACTTTTATTTATATAAATTACCAATAATTTAACTTCAATTTTATTCAATTTAACTCAATTACCCAAAATCCCCAATTTTACCAAAAGGAAAAATTCCAATTTTCATCAATTCATGACAATTTCTTGCAACCTAATCAAATTCATACTTTAATCAACTTTTATTTACATCAGTAAACTAAAATTTTACTTCAATTGCATGAGATTTCACTTACCCAACAAAATCCCCAAATTCTACCTCTTGATCAAAACCCTAGTTCTCCAATCATTGTGCAATTCTTCAAATTGAAACCATAAATACAATCAGGACTTATCATTGATTCACATACGTATAAACCTTAAATTGAAAGAACAACTTTTACCTTACAAATCTAGCCAAAATCGAACTAGATCTACTCCCCCATTTTCGGCACTTCCACATCCAAACTCCATGAAATCACACTCAAGAGGAGAAGAAGAGATTGAAATCGGCATGGGTAATGAGAGACTTAAAGCAATTCTTCCATTTTTTCTCTTAATTTTCGGATTTTTCCTAAGGAAAGTATGAGGAATGGCGTGAATGGGAGGGAGAAAGAAGATGCCGTGGGTTTCCTTGTAAAAGAGCCAAATTTTTGGCTTTCAATTAAAAAACTCAAGTTATTTACATTTATGCCATTAATGAGACTAATATAGCACATGTTTAATTCATTTGGTCTTATTTTCTTAATTTTCATTTTATTTCACAAACGTGGCTAAGATAACTTGAATTTATGAAATTATGAGATTTTATATTTATTTAAAATATTTTTTTTATTTTTTATTTTTCAAGTTAAATCAAGATGTGATCCGTTAAATTATAATTTTGCCCTTTTGCCCAATTAAACCCAATTTCGCGAGATAAACCAAAATCGACATTAGTTAAATTAAAATGACTATTCTAGGGCTAAATATCATCAATTGATGATGATTGGAGAGCATCTTGATGGGTGCGCACTTTCGTGGGGCCCACGGGCCTGCTCATGCGGAAGTTCTCCTTTTTGCACCAACATCGATAATTCACTATTTTATCATTCAATTTAATTTATTTGGCAACGAAAATGTTCAATATTTATAAAAATAAGGGTTGTTACAAAAATTCAAGGCTATATTCATGTGATTCACACTTAAAGCAACATTAAAACAATGATCAAACTTATAAAAAGCAATATCTTCCTTCCTTAGCCAAAGAACTGAACACTGCAACAGTAAATTCTCCCTTAATTCTTGGTTTCAGCCCTTAAATTACTAGCTATCTACAATCCTTGAAGTGTAGAACAACTCTTATAAAGTGAGGTTTTTGATTTGACGAAGATAGGAGGCTGTTTCACAAGGTGGATTTAAGAGAAACTTAGGCATAAAAATAGAGAAACATAAACAAGGGAGTCGACTGGAGAAGTTGAGAAATTGGGTCAAGGAAAGTCTTATTTTATAATATTTATTCAATAAAAATCTATCCAATTTATTAAAATTACAAATTCCCCTTTAATTTCCAAGTATTTTCAAGTTTGCCACTTAATACTTTAATATTTATTTCCAATTTTAGATTTTGTTTATTATTTTCAGTAAATTATTTTATTTTAGTCAAATTAAGTCAATTGACTCAATATAAAGTTTGATCCATATCCCTTGCAAAATAACCTAAATACCCTTCACGATTCTATTAATTCCAATTCTACTCCAACATTATTTTAATGTTTTTACTTTCCAGATTTTACATTCTATTTTCATTATTTTTATATATTTTAAATATAATTAAAGATTAATTATTAAGCTGATTCAACTGGCCATGGTAATGAAATTACCAAATTACTCCTTGTCGACAGCTTTTGTCTTATTCACGTGATTTAGTTCACGGGCTGGATCCATGTGAAACATTTTTACGTGAGATTCTTTCGGTTTGTAGGTTCAAATTCAAATTTGATTTGATTATTATTCAGAAAAATCCTCCCAAGATATGGACGCGATCATCATTTTTAAATTTGTTGGACTCTAACTAAAGTGTGCTAAAGAATAAGAATTTTAAGAAATTGTTTTCTTACCGTTTAAATATTTCAAACTTAACTTTCTCATTTTGGCTCTTCGGAACTCATCTGGATTATGTCTTATGTTGTGGGGTCCACTTAACCCTTTCCCCGACACCTACAAAATTCACACGAATAAATTGTGATGATTAATCTTAATATTCTAACTTAGCGTATTAAGTAGGTGTACGGAAAATAGAAAATTAGGGATTTCACAGCCTTTTTTTCCTTTTCTGCAGTTGTGGCTCTCTTCGGTGCAGAAGGTGTAGTCTTTTTGATTCCTTATCCACTGATGCTAGTGCTAGTGTTGTTGGCACTGTAGCTCTCTCATTGAGGTAGTCCTTGATCATATGCCTCTCTTGACCACATTTGAAACAAGGTCCCATAGCCTATAACAAGGCCTGTCAGCATGCGATCTCTTACATTGTTTACATTGGATTGCAATACCCCTCCAGGTGGTAATGGAGCTATCAGTGCTTGTAAAATTAACAGATCTTTCCTAGATAGCTTTTTCTTTAATCATTATTCCTTTTGCCTTCTTTGCCTGTCTCTTATCAAATCTTTCTTCAAAACCCCATATTGCTTTTTCTTTCCCTTTACGCTTTCCTCGAGACCCATACTTCGCCTGCTGAAATTCAAAATCCTGTTCACACAGCTGAGCTTTGTGAATGGCCTCATTATAGGTTGAAATATCAAATGAGCTAGCTTACTCCTGATAAAAGGCTTCAAAATGACCAAAAACCTGTTATTCTTATAGTCCTCGCTCTAAACAATCTGGGGATCAAATTGGCTTAAAACGATAAACTTAGACTTATACTAGTTAATTGTCAGACTCCTTTGATGTAGATCCAGAAATTCTGACTGTAACTTCCTTTGTGCGGTGAGGGGAATATATTGCTTACGAAAAGCTTCCAAGAAAATACCCCAACTCTGAATTGGATGTCTAGTGACCAATACTGTCTCTGTAGACTTCCACCAGTGCTTCGCCTTATTGGTAAACAGGAAAGTAGCTAGCCCAACTTTTTCTATCTCAGAGCACCTCAAATATCTGAATAATTTTTCCACGGCATTCTCCCAATTCTTAGTTGCCATGGGATCCTTGTCACTCTTAAACTTCAGAGGATTTAACTTGTTAAACTGTTGTAACAGATTTACATCACACTCTATCATTGGATCCGACCTAGGCTGAACCGAAATTTGAACCTGAGGCTGTGGTACGATTGGTATAGGCTGAGGTTGAGGTTGTAACGATCCGTGTATATAGTATTATATAATATTTACTCACATTATGTATAATTTTACCTGTTGGGCTGCCCGCGATGCTTTAAAATAAACCAGTCAATCACAGTAGTAACAATACATTCTTTACAGTAAAATTTAGAAATGTGACTATTACACAATTTCTTCATATAACTATATTCCCTCTATTCTACTTGAGTTTAAAGTAGTACTATACACATTTTTTTGAATATATAAAAGAAAGTAATATACCTCCGATAACGTAATCTGCAGATTCGAGTGACCGATCTAATAGCAGATAACCTCAGACGGTAAATCTCTTAATCCAAATCAATAACCTGTGGAGTGGAAATAAAGGGGTGAGCGAACCATATGTTCAGTAAAGGAGTCGTATGCTGCTTGATATAATGAAAACTATATGTCGTAAAGCGATTATTTTTCTAATAATATTCTATGCACAGTAAGGAAGGATACTATAGTCGGCCGGGAAAATCCAGATGGAGTATGAAAGGTATTTTGAAATACTTGTCTTGTCTCGGAAACCCAGAACAACTATAGAGAGTAACTTATAAATTGTTCTGATAAAGCAATTTAATACTCGTTTTTCCATAAATATAAATGGAATAAACCATTCATTTCTCTTCTTTTTAGTGTCAGTTCAAAACACATGATAATACAGTGGTAAAACAGTAGATACAGTAAACAACATAAATATCCAAATCACTTGATAAATAGTTCAGTAATTATTTCTATTTTAGAAATAATTTTCATAATATTACTTTTCAATAACCAGTAAATTCCTTTTAGTTCAGTAAACAGTAGTTCGCAATACAGTACAGTAAATAGTATTCAGTAAACCCATTCAGTAAACAGTAATCAATAGGTTGAGACTAGGCATCACCCTAAATCATGTCATGCTATCATCGTTCTCGAAGCACAGTAACGGTAAACAGTCTAGATCTATGGCCATAGTCTATGGGCTGTCCTCAGTGTGCACTTGCCAGGTAACTTCGGGACTGCTGATGACTTGGTGGGTCTATTAGTCATGTGAACAGTAACAGTATAAAAGTAAAGCATGAATCTTAGGCCTAAAGTCTCAAAACTCAATTTATTTCTCATAAAATACCTTTAAGGAACATATTATAAATTTCATCATTTATTTAAATAATTATTTTCCAAAAAGGTATTTTATTCTCCATTTCCATATACCGTAAATTAGTCGGTAAATATTCATGTATCAAGTGAGAAACAAATAAATATTCAATTTTGAATATTTAATATCATATAAAATAAAGTTAAATTCTCACTTTATCAAAATATAAAACATAAATATTTAATTTTATAATTTGCTCATAAATTCCAATTGATGAAAATTATATTCAAAATTTCCCATTTAAATAATTTATGCATCTAAAATATTTTATAATATTTTAGAATGTTTTTGGAAATTTTTCGACAGCGTACAGCTGCGGATTTCTAACCTCCTGCACGGAATTCACAGTGTATAAAACAGCTTATCAACCACAATTTTGCATGTTTTCAAACTAAATCATGCTTCCAATATTTCCATAAAATTAAGCTCAAGAAAAATGCAATTCACTATATCCCTACAACTCACACACTTCCCCCTTACCTGTCTTACGGAGCCGAGCTTCTCGGTTACGTTTACCGAAATTCGAAATTCCCTGCTGCAAAATAATTTTATAAAAAATTATTAATATTTTTCCTCCTAATTTTAAACTACTAACTTTTATAAAATGCAGCTATTAATGTCATAACATATGCACAACCAGTATAAATTATTTATATAGGTGCTAATACCAAACTTCCTCATTTTGGCTTCTTTTTCGATTCTGATTCCACCAATCTTTCTCTTTCAATTTCTATAGTCATTTTCTACTATTAACCTTAAAATTCAGCACTAATTCATGTCTAAAAAAAGTCATGGCCGAAACCCTCTTTATGGCCATTTCCTTGACTTTCAACCTTTTCTTTAATTTCTTGTTTCCAACTTGTTATTTCTTGTCCACGTGAGCCTTTCTTATCATTTTTTCTACATAAAAATTTCCTATCTTCTCATGGCAAACCGAAACCCCTCATTCGATAGTTAAATTTTGATTCTCAATCATCTCAAGGTTCCAAGCTTTCTATTCATTTTATGTATATTCCTTTAACCCTATCTCATCATTTTTACACACCTTCCAGGCAAGTTTCATGTTTATTCTCGCTTACAAGGAAACTCCATCTTGTTCTATTTTCATGGTCTAAAAGGATTCAACTAAAAACAATGCTATATCTAGGTTTATTATGTTGTAAAACATAGGAATATACCATTGAATATTGAGAAAACCATGAGAATCTAAATAGCTCACCTTGACCGAATCACACAGCACCAAACAGAATTATTTTTTGCCTCAGGTCAGCCTCCTTTCTTGGTTCTTAGCTAGTTTTAAGGTAGATGTAAGGTCTATGGAGAAGGTTAGATAATTAAATAGCAAGGGGATGAAGTTTTGCTAATAATTCATGGAAGAAAAGGGACAAACTGAACTCGGTAAGCAGCAAAACAGAACACTCGTGGAGTAGCAGGGGAGGTAGGCGAGGAGAAGGGAATTTTGCTGAAATTTGATCCCATTAGTCTCCTATATAACCTTGTTAGCAAATGAAACTTTGCCACATATTTACCTACCCCATTTCCTCGTCATTACCTTGTCTTATTAAGCGTTAAAACCTATAGAAAAACTGTAGCAAAAAGGAACGACGGAGGTTAAAAAAATTGGATGCACATTTTTGACTTATTTTCGTCCTCTATTTGCAGTCTCCAGCCAATAAACTTTAATCACATGTTAAACTTTAAGTTCTCTTCATTTAAATATTATTTATATCGTATTTTATACCATAAAAATTTTGCTTTTAAATTTTCTTTTGATTAATTAACCGTGCGGCACAACAGCAGCAACAAAATTAGCGTGCAGACTAAATTACCACATATCCAGCGTGAATCCATGCGTGCTTTGGGTGAGCATGTTCAATTTGGCGATCACCATTTATGGCCTTACTCGCCTACTTAGAGATTATTTATGCCTCTATATGGGCGATCATATATACTCATCCTTTGTGCGATTGTCGCCTCAGTCCATTAGGCAATCATAAAGTTCAGGCGATCTTCGCCTCAATCCATTTAGGCAATCATGAAGTTCAGGCGATTCTTCGCCCCAGTCCATTTGGCAATCATTAAATTCGGGCAATCTTAAGCCCTCGCCCCCATTCGGGCTATTATCTTGATTGATCGATTTGGCGAACATATCCATCAATGATTCAGCATTTCATCAAAACTCACCATCATCCTTTGGGCAAGCGTCTTAATTACCTGGCTCACCTATTGGGCAAGCATCGTATTTCCCTTGCTCCCCTATTGTGCGAGCATCATATTTGCCAATAGGCGAGCAGTTTGGATTGTAACTCTCACCTATCTAGTGTTTCACAGCAATGGTTCTAAGAGCCTGACTTAGTCGCCAATAGCCATTGTTTCTTGGCTTCATATCCATTCTAAATACAAAGGTTGTTCACCATAGTGGGAATCCACATTCATTATTTATTTAATTTCACTATCAAAATTTACAAAAATACAATATACAGTATCATAAAATCGGGTCTCACATTTTCTCTCCACCTTAAGAAATTTGGTCCTCCAAATTTCACCTGGACCTATCACTGAAAGAGCTCTGGATAC
Source organism: Heritiera fomes (assembly GCA_032173925.1). Taxonomy (NCBI): domain Eukaryota; kingdom Viridiplantae; phylum Streptophyta; class Magnoliopsida; order Malvales; family Malvaceae; genus Heritiera; species Heritiera fomes. The sequence goes on along the minus strand of JAPDPM010000001.1, from coordinate 14,924,022 downwards.
CTCTCACGCATAAGGCTCTCTAACTCCCAAGTAGCCTCTTCCTTAGTGTGATACTACCAAAGCACCTTAACCAAAGGAATAGTCTTAGATCGCAGCACTTTATCCTTCCTGTCCAAGATCCGTATCAGTCTCTTAACATAACTCATATCCTCTTTAATCTCCAGTGGCTCGTGTCGAATTACGTGAGAAGGATGTTGGCTCTATAGGCTATACTGAGAGGGGGTGAATCGGTTTTTCGCTAACCTTAAGTTCGTTTTTCGGTTCCTCTAAATTCTCTAGCTTAGATTGATATTTTCTAAGTTCTCTAAGCTAGGCAAGCATGCAATCCAAGTTCAATGCAATAAACACAATATAATCGCAAGTAAATAAAGAGTTGGGAGAGAGAGATTTACACAATCAATTTATAGAGGTTTGGCTACCTTGCCTACGTCCTCTACCTTGAGACGCTCCCAAGGATTTTCCCAAATTCACTAACTTGAATTTGTGTTACACTCCCTCTTTTCAAGGCTCAAGAGAAACCTCTCTCGTTTTCTAGGCTCAAGAGAAACCTCTTCTCCCTCTTTTTCTAGGCTAAAGAGAAACCTCCCTCTTTTTCTTAGGCTAAAGAGAAACCTCCCCTTTTACAAGGAATGTTTGTGTTTACAAGAGATGTAATCAAAGAAAGGCCTCTAGGTAGGCAAGTGATTATAGAAATTAGGCACAAAGAAAAGCCTATACAATATTTGTGCTAAACAATACAAGAGATATGTGAATGATGGAAGATGAAGACTTTGTAGCTCTTGATTTGTTGTTTGAGGCTTGAGGATTTGAGGAATATGAGTTTTGGAGTTGCTGAGTAGTTCCTCTTGGTTGCTTCAGCTTCTAAGCCTCTATTTATAGTCTCTTGGATGGTTTGTGGACGTTGGTTGGAGCCAAAACAGAAACTAGCCGTTGGGGACTTTCTAGTGAAAAGGGATCGATCCTTTTGCAAAAGGGATCGATCCCATGCTTCATTCTAGGCCTCCGGGGCATTCTGCCATAAAGGGATCGATCCCTTCCCTTAAGGGATCGATCCCTTCCCTTAAGGGATCGATCCCATGCTTCCAAAATGTGATTTCTTGCATTTTTTGAGTTAGAAATGATGTGGCCTTTGATCCTAATCTAACCCAAAACATTTTAGCATTTTTGTGGGAGTTTTTCTTGACTTTCTCTAATGAAAACATGGTCCAAAAATTCATCAAGTAATTTTCTAAAATATTCAAAACATTTTATAAAGTGTTAAGGCCAATAAGAATATGTAATTAAATCATGGTCTTAATGTTTGATATGATCACTTGAAAATGGATTTAGAAAATCATTTGTGATAAGGCAAATTTACAATATGAATTAAAACATTAAAGCTTACTTAAGTTTTTGTCATTTCAAAATATATATTGCAATTTAAAGCTAACAATCTCCCCCTTTTTGATATGACAAAACTTAATGTAAATTTGCTTTGAAAATTCTTTGAAAAATACTCCCCCTCAAATAAAGCAGGATTTTATAAAGCTCCCCCTTAATATAAGCATGGGTTTTGAAAATGAATTTTCAAACTATTTCTCCCCCATTATCTCTCCCCTTAATATCTATCCCTTTTAATATCTATCTCTCCCCTTTTGGTCATAGCAAAAAGAAGGAAAAATAATAAAAAAATGCTCCCCTAAAATCATGGCTATGTGAGAAGAGATAAATATGCTCCATCCAACAAGAAACATATTAGTACATGGGACTCATAGCACAAATAAATAAGTCAATTGTTCATAAAGAGTATGAAATATTTATGCAACGAACATTACTTATGATCCTATACCAATTGTTTATAAATAATTTTGCAAGAAGTTCACAATTGGTAAGAAATAAAGCAAGTTGAGTATAAATATCTACTAAGGTCTATGACTTGCTTATTTCAATCCTATTAAGCACCTAAGTGTATCAATTGTTCTTTAAAGTCCAACTAAGGTGCATGGCAATACATCATGATTACGAGCTAAAATTATATAACATATTATATGCATGTGCTCATAAATCATTTTCAAGAAATATTGTGTCTAGAATTAAATCATACATCAATTAATCACAAATTCTAGCACAAAAGTGTTTCATGCAAAAGTGGCTTGTGTGAATTCTTCCCTATTTGTCATATCAATCTAAGTAGCATGAGAAGAATTGTCAATTTAAAGCTCATACCAATTGGCAATTTACTTTTGGCTTACCAATTATTGAAAATATGGTTGCTAATGATACTAATTGTTATTTCAATCTAAATACCAATTGTTACTAATGGTTGACTTAGTCATTTTGCATGAATCCAATATTTATGTGTAGTGTGTTCATGTCAAGAAAATAATCATTCTAAATATGCAAGAACACATCACACATCATCAAATATGCATATGGATCAATTAATCATTAGCACACTATCATAGAGTATTAATCCATATTCACAAAATTATACTATATGGAAGATTCAACAATAAGGTATTCAAGCAAACACATTTTCTTCTATGGTTTCAAGCACAAAAATCCTATGCTCATTTTCCAATTCAAGTCCTTAACCAATTATGAGCAAGGAAAGATTCAAATAATAAATGCATGGATATCAAGTTTGTTCAAGTTTGCATTTATCTTTGAATGTTGGTGTTGTCATTAAGACCCTAGTTCTTTAAGTACAAGGATGATAAAGTTTCATGCATTTGAACATTTAGGATCTAATTACCATCACAAATTATAGGCCAATGACCATTACCAATTGTTGAATTTACATTTGAAATCAATCCACTAGATGTATAATTGTCATGAAACCTAGTGTGGAATAGATGAGTCAAGCTAAGAGATTTAATCCTATAAGCATGCTTAACTAAGATGAACAAAAGGAATGAAGAATATTCATTATGCACAAGTTCATCAAATTCTCAAATATATCCATAAATTCTTGAAATAATTCTTAAAATTATGTTTAAGCATTCATTGAAAGTATATTTCAAGATTATTTCAAGATTTATGCAATTCATGACCATTTTCAATGAGAAAGCTGATTTTGCACTTATGAGTTCAAGAAAAATGATATTAATTGTTGAAAGTGATACCATTTGTTAGAAATGATACAAATTGATGGAATTGAGGCATGATATCAATGAAAAATGAATTTTCATAGTTTAAAGATCATCAAAAAGAAGTTAAAACAATGAATTTTAAGTTAAGAAGAAAGAAGATATCAAGAAAGTGAAAAATCCTTCTCAATTTCGGTTGAAAAAGTGCAGAAAACCCATTTTAGCCTGGGGGGATCGATCCCTAGAGGAGGGGGATCGATCCCTTAACTCCAGAATGCAGATTTCCTGCATTCTGCTCAAGGGGATCGATCCTGCTTGTTGAGGGATCGATCCCTCATCCTGTTTCTGCAGTTTTTGACAGAAAATCCAACCTTTGAGGTACTAAAACTTCGTTTTTGAGTATTTTAAGTCCAAGTAAGGGTTTATACATTTGTAAAACATGATTTTGGACTTGTATGAATGAAAAACATGAATGAAAAACCATTTTACAAAAGATTTTACAATTTTGGAAGAATTTACATAATAAAATGCATTTTTGGCCTCAAAGGGGGTCATTTTGAGAGTTAAGCATATTTTGACAAAACTCAAGCATTGGATACCACAAATATGTCAAAACAAACTTTTTCACATAGGTTTTAAGCACATATATCATCAAATCATACATCTTGTGAACAACATGCCATGATTTCCAACATACAAGTTCTTCATTATTGCTCATGACATGGCATTTTGCATATATGACATATTTGGTATTTTGAGACAAGTAAACACATTATCAACACATAGGAAACTTGCTCAAAATGCAGAAATCCAATAATCATTTCAAAATCACAAATCATGCTTTTCATTCAATGCATCAAGCACTATAATCAAACAATCAACAATCATTCAACATGCCTTTTCTTTATTCATTCAGCTCACAATGCACCAAGAATCATTAACACATTTTCTTTCATCAAAGCACAAAAAGTTTAAGGAATAAGGAATTAAGCTTACAATACTCGTTTGCTAGAGAATGCTTTGCCTTGATGTGTTGGGATCCACCATTAGCCATTCTTTGAGAAATTGTTGTCACCTTGCTAAGGATGGATTTCCAAGCTCTTCCTTTTTCGCATTAGCACAAGCAAACTCCATGAGGATGTGTTGAACATTTAAACTCCATTGTTCCATTGTATTCCCATGCTCTAACACTCCTACAACAAACAAATTCAAACATGCTTTGGTACCCAAATTTTCTTGGGTCCTTGAAAGTTGTGCAAATAATTTTTGATCCTTTTGGGATCCATTTCAAGCACAATTCATCATTATTCATAGCATGCTTTGGCACCCACATTTTTCTAACTACTCTTCCTCTAAATGTGGTTTTTCTATATGTGCATGCTTGTGAAGAGTGTCCTATTCTATTGCATAGTGAGCATGTAAGAGTTAAATTTGCATAGTATTTTTGCTTACAAGGAAATTCTTTAGATGAGTTTCTTTTTGTATTGCATTATAACCTAACCCATCTTTATCAAAGAAAGCTCTTTGGGTCTCAATCATGTGATCTAACTTTTGTTGACCCATATAGAACCTAGTAAATGAGTTATGAAAATTTGTATTCTTTTCATTTAACTCATTTATCTCTAAGTTAGCCTTTTCTAATTTTTTTTTCAAAATCTATCTTAGCATTTGTCAAGGCTTCATTTTCTATTTTTAATTTAGCAATGAAATTCTTATATTTGGAGTTCATGCATTGAAATTCATTTGCTAAATCATTAAAGGCATCTTGTAGCTCATCAAATGTAAAGTCATTATTTTCACTAGAACTAGAGTTAGCCTCATCGTCACTAATAGCCATAAAGCATGAGTAGGCTACCTCATTATCTATGTTTTCCTCATCAGAGCTATCACTATCGCTCCATGCAGCCACAAATGCTTTCTTCCTAGGTTTCCTATCCTTTTCCTTCCTAAGTAAGGGGCAATCTAACTTAGTATGACCCAGTTCATTACACTCATAACACACTAAGGGGTCATTTTCTCTTCTACTTAACTCTCCCCTATGATGTCTCCTATTTTGCTCTCTCTCATTCATTCTCATGAACCTATTGAATCTTTTGGCAAACATTGCCATTTCTTTTTCTTCCTCATTTCCACTCTCATCACTATCATCTTCAATGACCTCATGAGTGGAAGAATTAAATGCTACTCCTACTTTCTTTGAAGGCTCTTCATTTCTTTTCAATTTCATCTCATATGTAAGTAGGGAGCCCATAAGTTCATCTAGAGACAAGGTATTTGGATCTTTAGACTCTTCTATTGCGGTTACCTTTGCCTCCCAAGACTTAGGCAAGCTATTCAAAATTTTCTTTACCATTTCAACATTGGAATAAGCCTTGCCTAGAGCCTTAAGTCCATTAATTATATCATTAAACCTAGTAAACATTTCACTAATGGACTCATTTTCTTTCATCCTAAATAGCTCATAATCATGTGTGAGCATTCCTACTTTGGTCTCTTTCACTTGATTTGTCCCTTCATGTGTGATGGCTAATTTGTCCCATATTTGCTTGGCATTCTCACATAGGGAGACTCTATTATATTCATTGGGACCTAATGCACAAAAGAGAGTGTGCTTAGCCTTGGCATTCAATTATGCCAATCTCATGTCATTTGTGTCCCACTCATCCTCACTCTTAGGGACATCTTTTCCATCTACTTTCTTCATGGGAATTTTAGGACCATTCACTATAATTCTCCACACTTCATAATCATTTGATTGACAAATAACATCATTCTAGTTTTCCAATATGAATAATTCTCACCATTGAAGAGTGGAGGTCTAACTAATGATTGTCCCTCTTCTCCTAAGGATGTGCCTACATTTAAGTGAGCCATTTAAGATCGTTTTGCTGGATAGAGGTTAGTCTAAATCAATCTCGAGCCTAAGTTCTGATACCAATTGTTGGCTTTATAGGCTATACTGAGAAGGGGGTGAATCGGTTTTTCGCTAACCTTAAGTTCGTTTTTCTGTTCCTCTAAATTCTCTAGCTTAGATTGATATTTTCTAAGTTCTCTAAGCTAGGCAAGCATGCAATCCAAGTTCAATGCAATAAACACAATATAATCGCAAGTAAATAAAAAGTAGGGAGAGAGAGATTTACACAATCGATTTATAGAGGTTCGGCTACCTTGCCTATGTCCTCTACCTTGAGACGCTCCCAAGGATTTTCCCAAATTCACTAACTTGAATTTGTGTTACACTCCCTCTTTTCAAGGCTCAAGAGAAACCTCTCTCTTTTTCTAGGCTCAAGAGAAATCTCTTCTCCCTCTTTTTCTAGGCTAAAGAGAAACCTCCCTTTTTTTCTTAGGCTAAAGAGAAACCTCCCCTTTTACAAGGAATGTTTGTGTTTACAAGAGATGTAATCAAAGAAAGGCCTCTAGGTAGGCAAGTGATTACAGAAATTAGGAACAAAGAAAAGCCTATACAATATTTGTGCTAAACAATACAAGAGATATGTGAATGATGGAAGATGAAGACTTTGTAGCTCTTGATTTGTTGTTTGAGGCTTGAGGATTTGAGGAATATGAGTTTTGGAGTTGCTGAGTAGTTCCTCTTGGTTGCTTTAGCTTCTAAGCCTCATTTATAGTCCCTTGGATGGTTTGTGGACGTTGGTTGGAGCCAAAACAGAAACTAGCCGTTGTATCTCACAGAAACTAGCCGTTGGGGACTTTCTGGTGAAAAGGGATCGATCCTTTTGCAAAAGGGATCGATCCCATGCTTCATTCTAGGCCTCCGGGGTATTTTACCATAAAGGGATCGATCCCTTCCCTTAGGGGATCGATCCCATGCTTCCAGAATATGATTTCCTGCATTTTTTGAGTTAGAAATGATGTGGCCTTTGATCCTAATCTAACCCAAAACATTTTAGCATTTTTGTGGGAGTTTTTCTTGACTTTCTCTAATGAAAACATGGTTCAAAAATTCATCAAGTAATTTTCTAAAATATTCAAAACATTTTATAAAGTATTAAGACCAATAAGAATATGTAATTAAATCATGGTCTTAATGTTTGATATGATCACTTGAAAATGGATTGAGAAAATCATTTGTGATAAGGCAAATTTACAATATGAATTAAAACATTAAAGCTTACTTAAGTTTTTGTCATTTCAAAATATATATTGCAGTTTAAAGCTAACAAAGGATCTGGGTAATACTTTGTCAACATCGAGACGTGGAATACATTATGCACTCTTAACAACTTTGGTGGTAGTGCCAACCGATATGTCACATCTCTTGCACGATCTAAGATCTCAAAAGGTCCAATGTATCGAGGACTCATATTTCCTCTCTTCCCAAATCTCATTATACCTATGGACGGTGAGACCTTTAGAAATACATAATCACCCACTGAAAACTCTAGTGGTCGACGTCTAGTATTCGCATAACTCTTCTGCCGACTCTGAGCCGTTTTTAGCCTCTCACAAATCACCTGTACATCACGGGAAGCCTACTCGACCAAGTCGAGTGTGATAACCGAAAATTTTTCATTTTTGGAATTATGGATACTGTAAATTTAATTTCTGACGTAAATAGACAAGCAAGAATAAATAAATAAATTGGTTATGAGATCAAATATATGAATTATGATACTTGATCCATTGATAAATTGGAAAATTAGTAATTATGAGATTTATATTGGTATTAAGGGATTTAAAATTTGAAGAAATAAAAATATGTGAAGTAAAGTGTATATATTAATAAATAATAAAATAAGAAAATAAATGTTATAAGTATTTTTTATATATATATAGCAAATATAAATTATATATATGATTTAACATACAAACTCCATATATATGTATGTATATATAATAAGGATAGATTTTAAAATATATGTATATATATATATAAATGGTATTTATATTACATATATATAATTATAAATATTAAATAGAATTATATATATTTAAAAGAAATAAATAAATAAATAAATAGGAATCGGGATACAACCCGATTCCTTTGCCTTCTCCTGTGTTACAATCAGAAGAGAATACTCAGTATAGGCCGACCGACGCCAGTGATGAGAAGGAAAGAGAGATAGGGAAAGGGACCGCTGCCGGCAAGAGAAGGAAGAGGAAGGGCCGGCGACGGTGAACGTAGACAAGGAAAAGAGAGGCAGATTGAAAAGGAAACAAAAAGAAAGAGAAAAAGGCAGTGTCAGCCAATCCGCGTGCTGCCGCCACTTTGCTGGTCACCGGTGAAAGCAGATCTGAAGGGAAACTTAGTTGGCGACAGTGGAAAAAGGAAAAAAATAGAAAAGAAACAGAAAAAGAGAAAGGAGGTTTCACGTCGCTGCCTTACACCACCATCATCGCCGCCGCTGATTTAAAGAGAGAGTGAGGAGGACAGCCATGTCACTCCTCTAGCTACTACAGGAGTGGTTGAATCGATGGTGGTAAGGAGAGGAAGCAACTGAACCGGGTCTAAACCAGTTCAGCACAGAAAAAAAAAGAAAAGGAAGAAGGAAGAAAACAGAAAAAATGGTGAGGAAAAAAAATTAATTATTGTTATTGTTATTGTTATAATTATAATTATTTGTTAAATAAATTCATGAAAGTCTAAATGTGGAAATTTGACTGAGATTGTAGAATTTATACAAGAGATGATTGGAGACTGATCAAGCTTGGAGTAATTAAATTTGCCAGTGTTAACGCTAGATAAGAAATTCGTAATATTTAGTAGTAAATTTCATACGGAAGTAGTCTATTGATTTGAGGTTTTAAATATTAAATTTGAAATTTGGAAGATGCGATTAAATAAGGTTATGGGTTGATTTGACTAAGATTTTGGAATGATTGGTGAATTGGATGCTAAAATGGTGTAAAATCAATTGTCTTGGGAATATAAAACTATGTTTTTTGTGCAGGAGGGTTAGGACAATTATAGCCGTTATGTTGCCAAAATTGTTATCAACATCATCGATAGAAAATAATTGCTTATCATGTGATAAGTTTAAAAATAAGTGTATAGTAGTGAGATGATAAATTGGTAGTAAACGGTAAAATTGGCCAAAACTTAGAGGCAGTTGAATTAATATTATGGTAAAATGCTTTGCAGTCGAGAGAAGTGGATTACGCGCAATGATTATCGAGAAAGTCGCTAACACTGAAAGTTAAGGGATGAGTGTGTAGGCCGTAGGGATATATCGAATGCATGATTTTTAATGAGTACAATTTTATGAAATTAATTGGTGTTGAATTACTTTTGAAAATCATGCAAATTTGTGGTTTACGGTTGGTTCTATCTACTGTATTTTAAGTGCAAGGAGTTAAGGAAATGTAGTTGTTATGCTACCAAAAATTATCGAAATTATTCTAAAATAGCGTGAAATATTTTAAATACATAATTTGAGTGAATTATGAATTTTGGAATTTATTTCCATATATTTTCCATAAGTTGAAATTTTAATGAAAAAATATAAATTAAATATTCATGTTGTGAAATTTTATTAAAGTGAGATTAGAAAAATGTTCTTCAAAGAAATTTATATTGAAAATGAACATTTATAAATTTCCTCACCAAAACATGAATATTTGGTTTACTGCTTCTACTGTACTGGTGAATAAGACTTTAATACCGTTTGGAATTTTTACCAAATTAAACGATAATTTTTATTTAAATTCCTTAAAGGTATTTTATACTGAGATTAAATGATTTTGAGACTTTAGGCCCTAATTTCATGCTCACTGTTACTGTATTGTCACGTGGCTGATTGACCTGCCAAGTCTTGAGCAGTCTCGGAGTCACCTGGCAAATGTACACCAAAGATGCCTTATAGACTATGGCCATAGATCTTACTATTTACTATTACTGTTCCCTACGAGGATTATAGCATGATATATTGAGGGTGATGCCTAGTTGTCTCCACCTACTGTTTACTGATACTGCACTATGAATCACTGATTTCTATTTTACTGAAACAGTGAACTATTGTTGATTACTACTGAATTGTGATTCACTGTTGAGTGCTTTACTGAAGTGAGAATTATTGTTAACAATTTTACTGAAATATTGTTTATTGTTTGTTGTATCATACTGAATCGTTACTATTTACTGAATTGAAAGAGTTTTAATGGAAGTTATTAATAGTATAACAGTTTACTGTATTGTGAAACTCAAGTGTTTTACAAAATTTAATATGTTCTAAAATAAACATTTTACTGCTCTAAATCTATAGGGTTTACTATAACCTTTTATCATTTACTAAATTGGATTTTACTGAATACTATTTTACTGTACTGCACTGAGAAATACTGGTTATTAAACTGTAAACTTCTGATTACTGTTTACTGAATCGTATTGAAAACTACTGTTTGATGGAAAAGAATATTATGAAAATTATTTCTAAAATTTGAAAATAATTACGGAACTATTTATCCACTAATTTTTTGGATAATGATGACATACCGTACTCAAGTGACTGTATACTATTTAAACGATTTTACACCTATGGCTCACTGTACTGCTTTACTATCGTATAGTCATGTGTTTTGAACTGTTACTGAAGTGAAGAAAAATAAATGAGTTATTTCATTTATATTTATTGAGAAATGAGTATTTAACTATTATATCATAACAATTTATAAATTACTCCTTATAGTCACTCTGGGTTTCCGAGACTAGACAAGTATTTCAAAATACCTTCCATGCTCCATCTGGATCTCCCGGTCGACTATAGTATCCTTCCATCACTGTACCTAGTGAGCTGTTAGGAAAAATATTGTTTTCTAGCATATAGATTTCATTATATCAATCTTGCATACGATTCCTTTACTAAGCACGTTTTGCTCACCCCTTTACTTTCCAACTCCACAGGATATTAAAGAGATTAAAAAGGGGTATACGCATTAAGGATCGACGGATATCTGTTTACTGAGACTATTTGAGTCAGATTGGGAGGTATTTATACTATCTTTTATACTTCAGATAAATTGTACAGTACTACTTAAATTGTAAAGTAGAGATAGGGGATGTAAAGAACAAGGAATACTGTAAAAAAAGAAAAAAAAATTCATATTCCAAGTTTATAAAAGAAATAAATGTTTACTATTTATTACTATTATTGTTCAAGTGTTAAAGGCATCATAGACAGCCCAACCGTCAAAAACCTGTAAAAATATGTTGACTACTGTTTATTTGGACTGTTACATCGAGAGCTAATAACTTACAATCTCCCACTTCTTCCCATGCTATCGGGGATCTACATCGTCTGCCATATATAGCCTCATAAGGTGCCATGTTGATACTCGCATGATAGCTATTATTATAAGCAAACTCTGCCAGGGGTAGATGATCGTCCCAAGAGCCTCTAAAGTCCAATGCACACACTGTCAACATATCATCGAGTGTCTGTATCGTACGTTCGGACTGCCCATCAGTCTGTGGATGAAAAGCGGTGCTAAAATTTAGCTAGGATCCCATAGCCTCCTGAAATCTCTCCTAGAAATGAGATGTGAAGTGGGAGTCCCTATCAGATGTGATATCACTGGAACACCATGTAATCTCAGTATCTCCCTGACATACAATTTGGCTAAGGCACTACCTAGATCAATAGATTTCATAGGTAAGAAACGAGCAGACTTAGTTAATCTATCGACAATCACCCAGATAGCGTCATACCCCTTCTCAGTCTGTGGTAAACCTATAATAAAATCGATAGTCACATGCTCACATTTTCACGTAGGAATTGGTAAGGGTCGAAGCATACCTGCAGGCTTCTGATGCTCAATCTTAATCTGTTGGCATGTTAGACATCTCGCAACATACTCAACGATGTCCTTTTTCATCTTAAGCCACCAATATACTCTCCGGAGGTTCTGGTACATCTTAGTACTACCCGAATGTAGCTTATATGGGCCTCTGATAAAATCAAATCTCTAATCTGCTGATCATCAGGAACACATATTCTGCCTCTGAACCTCAGTATACCATCGGTGCCAATCTCAAAATTTGACTGGACTCCTATCTAAATTTGACTGGCAACCCCAATGCAAAAATCATCACTCCTTTGAGCTTCCTTGATCCGATCTATCAAATCTGGCTCTATACGAAAACTAGCCGTAAATCCATATTGGTCAGAGGAAATAATCGTCAGGCTGAGGCTAGAGAATTGCTCTATCAAATCATGCTACTTGATCATCATATAAGATACCATGCCAACATGTTTACAGCTCAGTGCATCTGCCACTACATTAGCCTTACCCGGGTGATACAAAATCTCGCAGTCATAGTCCTTTAACAGCTCCATCCATCGTCACTGTGTCATATTCAATTCTTGCTGTGAGAATAAGTACTTCAGACTCTTGTGGTCTGTATATACCTAAAATATCTCCCTGTACAAGTAATGCCACTAAATCTTTAATGCAAACACTACTGCGGCTAGCTCTAAATCATGTGTCAAGTAATTCCTCTCATGATCCTTCAACTGTCGAGAACCATAGGCTATAACTCGACCATGCTGCATAAGTACACATCCTAATCCCTGAGCGGAGGCATCAGTATACACCATAAATCCACCCGATCCGCTGGGAAGGGCTAATACGGGAGTAGTAGTCAATCTCCGCTTAAGCTCTAGAAAACTGTTCTCACTCGCATCATTCCACTCAAACTTCACATCCTTACGTGTGAGTTGTGTCAATGGAGCAGCAAGTTTAGAAAATCCCTCTACGAAGCTTTGATAATATCCGGCAAGACTCAAGAAGCTTCGTATCTTAGTAACAGTGCTAGGCCTCTCCCACTGTACAATGGCCTCTATCTTGGACGGATCAATTGATACCCCGTCCTTTGACAACACGTGTCCTAAAAATATAATATGCTCAAGCCAGAACTCGCACTTACTGAACTTAGCATATAATCTCCAGTCTCTGAGGGTCTGTAATATCATATACAGATGCTGCTCTTACTCCTCTGGAGTCTTAGAATAAACCAAGATGTCATCGATGAACACTATAACAAACTTATCCAAAAATGGATTAAATACCTCATTCATCAAACTCATTAAAGCTGCAGGGGCATTTGTCAACCCAAAAGGCATCACTAGAAACTCATAATGACTGTACCGAGTCCGAAATGCTGTCTTATGAACATCTGACTCCTTAATCTTCAACTGGTGGTAGCTTGATCGAAGATCTATCTTAGAAAATACCTGTGCACCCCTAAGTTGATCAAATAAGTCGTCGATCTTGGGTAAGGGATATTTATTCTTAATGGTAGCCCGATTCAACATCCGATAATCTATACATAATCAAAGACTACCATCTTCCTTCCGAACAAATAAGATTGGAGCTCTCCACGGTGACACACTGGGACGTATAAATCCCTTATCCAGTAACTCTTGGAGTTGCTTCTTAAGCTCCTTTAACTCAGTTAGTGCCATCCGATATGGGGGTCTAGAAATCGGCTCCGTACCGGGTACTAAATTGATCGTAAACTCTGTCTCTCGATCCAGTAGTAACCCTGGTAAGTCCTCTGGAAATACGTCCGAGAAGTCCCTGACCATAGGAATCTCTTGAATCTTTGGACGTTTCCTTTCTACATCCTCCATACTAGCAATATAACCTTCACCAATAATCATACACCATCACAAAATTCAGTACACATGTCATTTCATACATTTATATCACTTTCATTAATTTACAATAACTTTACAATGTACTTTTCGAGATGAGAGAAGGTAATGAACTTAATATTACAGTCCAAACTGACATGATTCGCAGCTAACCAATCCATACCAAAAATGATATCAAAATCATACATATTTAACAAAATTAGGTCAGCTGTCATAATCTTCTCTCTTACAGTTATATTACAATTCCTATATACAGTATCAGTCATCTGGGATTCCTTGAAGGGAGTATTTACTTGTAAAGTGGATCCTAACAACTCCGGTTCTACAAAGGTCCTGTTAACACATGTAGGCGATAAGAATGAATGGGTAGAACCTGGATCAAATAGAGCAATCATTGGAATATAAAAAAGATACACTTTACCTTTAATCACATCAGCTGAAGCATCGGCAGTCACCTGTTCCAACGCATACACCCGTCCCTGTGTCACAACCTTCTTCCCCTTCTCTACAGTTGCCACCCACCTAGGCTGTAAGGGTGTTGCCTTCTCTGACTCACTCGGAGCTGTCGATGCTAGTATCTGAGGAACTGTAGGAGGAACAGTGCAAGCAGCTGACTACCTGAGCATTGGGCAATCTCTAACCATGCGCTCCATCTATCCACATCGAAAACATGCCTTAGATAATCGGTAACAGGGGCATGAACCATGCGACCTACCACAAAGTCTACATATGGTCGCAATACTCCTCTGAGTAGAGGTGGGGCCAGTAGCAGGGGTGGAAGCTGCTGATCTAGTAAATCGCCCCTAAGTAATCTGTATGCCCGAAGTCTTAGCCCTCTTAGATTGCTCCTTACTCAATTTGTCCTCCGAAAATCTCTTTACCTTTCCTTTACCTTCATTCTTACTCTTACCACCAGCCTCTGTATGATACTATTCAAAGTCCCTCTCACATAGCTGAGCCCGTTGTACGATCTCATCATACGCCAGAATATCAAATGGGGCTAGCTTCGATCTAATAGAGGGTCTCAATCCAACCTTAAACCTCTTTATCTTATGTCTCTCCTTAATACTAGTTTGCGAATCAAATCGGCTCAAAGTGGTAAACTTAGCCTCATATTCATCTATTGCCAGACTTCCCTAAACTAAGTCCATAAATTCCTGTTGTAATTTCTGTTGGGCAGTATCAAGGATATACCATAGTCTAAAGGCATCCACAAAAATATCTCAGGTTAGCTCTTGATGCTGGGAAAACAGTATTGTTTGAGTAGCCTTCCACCAGTACTCTACATCATCTGTTAACTGGAACACTGCAAGACCTGTCCTCTCGATCTTTGTACACCTTAAAATTCTGAATAACTTCTCTATAGCAAAAATCCGCAACTCTGCTGCCAACGGATCCCTAGCACCCTTAAATTTTGGTGGATCCAACTTCCTAAATGACCATACTAGAGTAACATCATAATACGACCCCACATCTCTAGGCGGCTGAGCTAATGGCTATGGTGGAGCTACCTATGGCTGAGGTGCCGGTGCTGGAATAGGTTGAGGCTCAGGTATAACTGGTGCCAGCTGTCGTAGGGGTGGTACTACTGCAGGGGCTGCGGGAGCTGCTGCTCTCTCTCTCTTCGCCTTATTCGTAGTTCTGTCAGCCTGATACATAGCCATAAAATCGGCTAACATCCTCTCCATCATGTTCATACGAGCATTAGTGCTCTCTAGCTACTGAGGATATGCAGGTCCTGGGGGCGGGCTCCGGTGTTGGCCCGGGTGTATGCTACTACGGAGTTTGTGCCGCTCTGCCTCTACCTCTACCTCTACCTCTCACTGAGTGTGTCACCCTCCTTTCACTCTTATCTGCACCATAAAATCATTTGTTTCACTTTCCATTAGTATTTCTATTATGCATTTAGATTGTACAATACTACAGGGAATATTTACTATTCACGATTTATTTTAAGAACCACTAGACATCGGCCAACCCTGCTATGATACCATTAAATCTCTAACGATCCGTGTATACAGTATTACACAATATTTACTCACATTATTCATATTTTTACTGGTTGGGTTGTCCACGATACTTTAAAATAAACCAATTAGTCACATAGTAACAGTACATTCTTTACAGTAAAATTTAGAAATGTGACTATTACACAATTTCTTCACATAACTACATTCCTTGTATTCTACTTGAGTTTAAAGTAGTACTGTACACATTTTTCTGAATATATAAAAGAAAGTAATATACCTCCGATAACGTAATCTGCAGATCCGGGTAACCGATCTAACAGCAGATAACCTCGGATGGTAAATCTCTTAATCCAAATCAATAACCTGTGGAGTGGAAATAAAGCGGTGAGTGAACCACATGCTCAGTAAAGGAGTCGTATGTTGCTTGATATAATGAAAACTATATGCCGTAAAATGATTATTTTTCTAATAATATTTTATGCACAGTAAAGAAGGATACTATAGTCGGTCGGGAAAATGCAAACGGGGTATGAAGGTATTTTGAAATACCTATCTTGTCCCGGAAACCCTAAGTGACTATAGAGAGTAATTTATGAATTGTTCTGATAAAACAATTTAATACTCGTTTTTCCATAAATATAAATGGAATAAACCATTCATTTCTCTTCTTTTCAGTATCAATTCAAAACACGTGACAGTACAGTGGTATAACAGTAGATACAGTAAACAGTATAAATATTCAAATCACAGGATAAACAGTTTAATAATTATTTATATTTTAGAAATAATTTTCATAATATTACTTTTCAATAACCAGTAATTTCCTTTTAGTTCAGTAAACAGTAATTCGCAATACAGTACTGTAAACAGTATTCAGTAAACTCATTCAGTAAACAATAATAAATAGGTTAAGACTAGGCATCACCTTAAATCATGTCATGTTATCATCGTTCCCGAAGGAACATAGTAACAGTAAACAGTTTAGATCTATGGCCATAGTCTATGGGGTGTCCTCGGTGTGCACTTGCCAGGTGACTCAGAGACTGTTGATGACTTGGCAGGTCTATCAGCCACGTGAACAATAACAGTGTAACAGTAAAGCATGCCTAAAGTCTCAAAACTCAATTTATTTCTCATAAAATACCTTTAAAGAACATATTATAAATTTCATCATTTATTTAAATAATTATTTTCCAAAAAGGTATTTTATTCTCCATTTCCTTATACCGTAAATCAGTCGATAAATATTCATGTATAAAGTGAGAAACAAATAAATATTCAATTTTGAATATTTAATATCATATAAAATAAAGTTAAATTCTCACTTTATCAAAATATAAAACATGAATATTTAATTTTATAATTTTCTCATAAATTCCAATTTATGGAAAATTGATAAAATTATATTCAAAATTTCCCATTTAAATCATTTTATGCATCTAAAATATTTTATAATGTTTTAGAATGTTTTCGAAAATTTTTCGATAGCGTACAGCTACAGATTTCTAACCTCTTGCACGGAATTTATAGTGTATAAAACAGCTTATCAATCACAATTTTGCATGTTTTCAAACCAAATCATGCTTCCAATATTTCCATAAAATTAAGCTCAAGAAAACATGCAATTCACTATATCCCTACAACTCACACACTTCCCCTTACCTGTCTAACGAAGCCGAGCTTCCTGATTAGGTTTACCGAAATTCGAAATTCCCGGCTGCAAAATAATTTTATTAAAAATTATTAATATTTTTCCTCTTAATTTTAAACTACTAACTTTCATAAAATGCAGCCATTAATATCATAACATATGCATAACCAGTATAAATTATACTGGTGTTAATACCAAACTTCCTCATTTTGGCTGCTTTTTCGATTCTGATTCCACCAATCTTTCTACCATTAACCTTAAAATTCAGCACTAATTCATGTCTAAAAAAAGTCATGGCCGAAACCCTCTTTATGGCCATTTTCTTGACTTTCAACCTTTTCTTTAATTTCTTGTTTCCAACTTGTTATTTCTTGTCCACATGAGCCTTTCTTATCATTTTTTCTACATGGATATAAAAGTTTCCTATCTTCTCATGCAAAACCGAAACCCCTCATTCGATAGCTAAATTTTGATTCTCAATCATCTCAAGGTTCCAAGCTTTCTATTCATTTTATGTATATTCCTTTAACCCTTTCTCATCATTTTTACACACCTTCCAGGCAAGTTTCATGTTTATTCTCGCCTACAAGGAAACTCCATCTTGTTCTATTTTCATGCTCTAAAAGGATTCAACTAAAAACAATGCTATATCTAGGTTTATTATGTTGTAAAACATAGGAATATACCATTGAATATTGAGAAAACCATGAGAATCTAAATAGCTCACCTTGACCGAATCGCACAGCACCAAACAGAATTATTTTCTGCCTCATGTTAGCCTTCTTTCTTAGTTCTTAGCTGGTTTTAAGGTGGATGTAAGGTCTATGGGGAAGGTTAGATGATTAAATAGCAAGGGGATGAAGTTCTGCTAAGAATTAATGGAAGAAATGAGACAAACTAAACTCGGTAAGCTGCAAAACAGAACACTCGTGGAGTAGCACGGGAGGTCGGCGAGGAGAAGAGAATTTTGCTGAAGTTTGATCCCATTAGTCTCCTATATAACCTTGTTAGCCAATAAGACTTTGCCACATATTTACCTACCCCATTTCCTCATCATTACCTTGTCTTATTAAGCATTAAAACCTATAAAAAAATTGCAACAAAAAGGAACGGCGAAGGTAGAAAAATTGGATGCGTGTTTTTGACTTATTTTCGTCCTCTGTTTGCAGTCTCTAGCCAATAAACTTTAATCACATGTTAAACTTTAAGTTCCTCTTCATTTAAATATTATTTATATCGTATTTCATACCATAAAAATTTGCTTTTAAATTTTCTTTTGATTAATTATCCGTGCAGCACAACAGCAGCAATAGAATTGGCGTGCAGACCAAATTAGCACATATCCAGCATGAATCCACGCCTACTTTGGGTGAGCATGTTCAATTTGGCGATCACCATTTATGGCCTTACTCACATACTTGCCGATTAATTATGCCTTTATATGGACGATCATATATACTCATCCTTTATGCGATCGTCGCCTCAGTCCATTAGGTGATCATGAAGTTCAGGCAATCTTCGCCTCAATCCATTTAGGCGATCATGAAGTTCAAGCGATTCTTCGCCTCAGTCCATTTGGTGATCATGAAATTCGAGCGATCTTAAGCCCTCGCCCCCATTCGGGTGATCATCTTGATTGACCGATTTGGCGAACATATACATCGATGATTCAACATTTCATTAAAACTCGCCATCATCCTTTGGGCAAGCGTCTTAATTACCTGGCTTGCCTATTGGGCGAGCATCATATTTGCCTTGCTTGCCTATTGGGCGAACATCATATTTGCCTTGCTTGCCTATTGGGCGAACATCATATTTGCCTTACTCACCTATTGGGCGAGCAGTTTGGATTCTAACTCTCGCCTATCTAGTGTTTCACAGCAATGGTTCTAAGAGCCTTAAGTAGTCGCCAATAGCCATTGTTTCTTGGCTTCATATCCATTCTAAATATAAAGGCTGTTCACCAAAGTGGAAATCCACATTCATTATTTATTTAATTTCACTATCAAAATTTACAAAAATACAATGTATAGAATCGTAAAATAGGGTCTTACAAAGGTGCTGGAAGAACATGGATTAGAGGTGGAGGAGGTTGAGCTACTTTTGGTATTAGTGCTCGATTCTGATTCGCTAGAGTCTCTGTGATCATATGCTCTAGCCTAGAAAAGTGAGTAGTCGGGCTTCTTGGCTATAGAGGAAGAGCTGGCTTTAGCATTGGCTTCGGAGATGGCTCTTGGGAAGGCTATCCACGTTTGGGTCATCCCTGACCACGTCTAGTACCCCTTCTTCTATCACTCATTCTTCCAAAAGAGACAAACAAATGTGTTTTTCAGTCACATGAGACATGTATATATTCAAACAATACAATAATACTTGGGATGTAAAGCGTTCTTAATCTTAAGATACTAGTAGACATCAGGCCAACCTCGCTCTGATGCCAACTTTATTTTCACGTCTTAAATATCGAATATTTACACTATTTTCTTATACCATTCACATATTTGGTTAGGCTGTTTGTAGTGTCACACACACTAAACAATTTTAAGAATTTTATTTAGCTGAGTATCCCAGGAATCTGTCCCGTAGATTGGGTACATATATGAAAACTATAACTATTTCACATATAATTTACATCCCAAAGTCTATTTATGTGTGAATAGTATTGTATCATTACATAGTCTGAATATACAAACTAAATAGTATACCTCATTGGACGGTGATAGTTGCCTGAGGGATACCGTATAGATTTTCCTATTGAGCAAATCAGATAACTACTACAGATAATCTGGAAGGAAGAAGAAGGGGGTAAGCTTATGCCCAGTAAGAAAAATATATATAAAGAGCTGATACTATGCATAACTATATGTAGGTATCATAAAAAGTAAACTGAAATCTAAAAGTCTAAAGGCATGAAAATCAGAAAAGATACCATAGCTGGTTAGGTAGCCAGGCTGAGTACAGAAGGATGCTATAAAGCACGTCACTTGTCCTGATACCTAAGTACAACTATAGGGAGTTCATGGAATTTAGTAACCTTATCGGATAGTTGTTAGCAAGTCCTGCATGAATTATTCGAATAAACATCAAAATAGTCGCTTCAGAATTGTTCATAAGTTCAAAATCAAAACTTAACAAACATGCTCAGAAAACAGTGTGGAAATCAGAGTAGAACATATTATACATCTTAATAAATCAAAAAAGCAATAATCATCTGTGAGTGCCTGGATCTACATTAACCAAGGATTTACCACCCCAGTAAAATAGTAGAATGGAGACTAGATTTTACCCAATAGACTCATGTAATTAAATATAATATAGACATATGGCTGTAGTCGTGATCTACAGAGTGCACTGATTAGGTGACAATTATGGGTGCTGGTGACATGATCGATGTCAAACAGCATCAGAACGGAACGGAACAGAAGAGCATGTACCCATAGGTTGCTATGGGGCCAACAGTCTCAAAACAATTTATAAGTCAAATCAAAACCAATTTCAAAATTCAAATTAGAAGATTATATCTTCC
This sequence comes from Heritiera fomes, assembly GCA_032173925.1. Lineage (NCBI taxonomy): Eukaryota > Viridiplantae > Streptophyta > Magnoliopsida > Malvales > Malvaceae > Heritiera > Heritiera fomes. The sequence goes on along the minus strand of JAPDPM010000001.1, from coordinate 14,903,197 downwards.
AACAATTCATAAAGGAATCAAAACAAAATTTATTACCATTAAATTATAAAAATTCTCCAAATATTTCCAGTTCAGAATTCAAGGTTCAAAATTTTTTATTTAAGCGCAACAGAGAAGCAAATATGTGCAGAAATCATGAAGTGAGCGAAAACTAATTAAATTGCCTTCAGAAACTGAGTTATAAAACTGGAGTGCACATTAGGCCTTCTCTACAAATCATATCCAAATTCAAATCTAATTTTATTTTTGATCTTCAAAATCGTATCAAAACATAGTTATAAGATTTTTAGGGAATTTTGACAGCATAACGGTACTAGCTACTCTAGCCTCTTGCATGAAAATGCAATTTATATCCAAATCCAATTCCACAATTTTCAACCCAAAACCTCAAACCAAATTCATTTCAACATCAAATCCATCATTTTAAATGCAATACAGTATCCCTACACTTTTATATACATCCCTTATCTCTCAACTTATACAAAAGTGCTAGTTAGCATCAGTATTTATTTCTACCTCCTAAGCTGCAAAACACAACACAAATGCAGTCAAATCACACACTTCAATTACAAAGATTATTCAACATCACTAGACCTACTATATAGCCTATTGTAGTTGCAAAACTGGTCTACTTCATATCGGTGCTAACACTGCAACTACAGTCAAATCACTTCCGATTTCATTTCTGACTGCACCTATAGTCTTGTATAATTCGTACAATATTCTAAGACCTAAAACACATTGAATTGAACATGATTTCACAATCCCCTTCATCTTGGCCAAAAGCATTCTCTCTCCTACAAGTCTCATTTCACCAATTTAGGCTTAAATTCATGTTCTATGATTATTTTACATCAATTCTACATCATTTTCGTATCAAACAACATCACATTCATGCATGGGAAAGTTTGGCCCAAACCCCAAGGGAATGATTCTCATGGATTTAATTCAATTCAAGTTAAATACATAGCTAAAGATTTTAAACACATGGCTTAAACACATAAAACCATGAAAATTCACAAGTTTTCTATTTCTCTCACCTTGACCAAATCTTGAAGAAGACTCCACATCTGAATTTTGGCCACTTTAGCACTTGATTTTGGTGTCAAAAGATAGAGCACTAAAAATTGAACAACTTTGATGAAGTTAGTTTTCAATTTCGATGTCTTTTTACTAGGGTTTTAAAGGTTTTCTCTCTTTTACTAAGCTTTGGCTATGGAGGAAAATGGGAGAAGATAGTGGCTGACAAGAATTAACAAGAAGGTTGTTGGAAATTTCTAAAATAATGATATTTTATAGTACAAATTACCATTTTTCCCTTAAAACATTAAAAGTTGACCATTTTGCCCTTAACGATTTAACTTTGTTGAAAACAATTAGTCTAATCTTCAAAATATTTCATTTCTTCATGAAACACCTCTATTTAACATGCTCTAATCACTGATTTTGTTTTTGTTAAGGTTTGACTAGTCATTTGGGCAAAATTATCAAAATACCCCTAACCTTTAAATCATGTAGTTTTCTACTTTTTTGTGTGATTCAACTAGTCTATTTACATGGCATAGGACTTCTTCACATGTAGATTATCTTACATCTGTTAGTCGATCAGAAGTCATCTCAAATTGACCATTATTTGCGGTTGTTTTTTGGACCTATGGACTTAATCCTCATTTTTTAAATTGTTTCACGTTTTTCGAAACATGGTCAAATAGAGAAATTTTAAGATGTAGTTTCTTACTATCTTCGTATTCGACTCCAAATATCATATTTTTCGAGTTTAACCACCATCTGAGCACTCGAAATCTGATAAGGCCCACTAACCAATTCCGCTTTATACCTACAAAACACATGGGATTCGAACTATCATCAGACATCCATTAATCTTAATTTTATAAACAGTAAAGTAACTGTAATGGGAAGTGGGAATCTCACATTAAGTTTGTATTTTTTTTAGATTTTAATTGATTTTCAATTTTTTAGTCTTTTTATAAAAATTTATTATGTTATGTTTATTAACTATTATGTGTAATATTTTATATTTTATTATAATTTTTTTTAAAAAAATAATAGTATTTGGGTGGATTTGGAGGGCTTGTGCTTATACATTAGATGTAAAACAATTTTGGATAAAAGATTAGGTTCAAAAATTAGATTTGACTAGATTTTGGCTCATTTCCAATTTCTTATTATCTTACTTAAAATCAATTTGAATTCGATCTGAAACAGTCCAATCCATGATCAGGTCTAAATTCATGGCCCTTTTGCTTTTATGTGGCTCTGCCATTGCATATTGGTAGTTGGATTTTTGCACCATGTTGGTTATGATACTTCCATGGGGATAACAACCTTTGTAGAATAAAGTCCAAATTTTCTTGGAAAATTTGAAAATTTTAATGTACAATAATAGAAATATTAATTTATTTATAAATATATATAAAAAGAATCCCAAAATATTCTCTTTTCGATAGCTATCCAAAGGACAAAAAAAAATTTCAGTTATAAATAATGAGGAGAGAGAAAAACAAAGAGACAACTGAGTAGAATCCAAAAAACGAAGTAGTTTTGAGAAAAAGGATTGTATGAAACAATTATGCCATGTCAGCCTTTATCCCTTCTGTTCAAATCATGCCATATAATCATAATATTGTAAAAAGTCAATCATTTATTACCAGAATCATTAATGAGTTTCTTGAAACAAATATTTATCATATAATTATCACATGTGATATGTAATAAATGATTGACTTTTTTCAATAATGTGATTACGTGGCATGATTTGAATGGAAGAGGTATATGCTGACGTAGAGTAACTGTTTCATACAATCGTTTCTCGTAGTTTTGGTGATTAAAAACAAAATAAGGTTCACTTATTAAGTATATATTTTTAAATTTTGTGTTAAATGGTGAAAAAATAATTATTTGAAAAATCTCCAATGATGAAAATTATTTTAGAATTTGTAATAGCAAATTTAAAAATAATTCTTTAGTTTTGTATAGTCAACTTTAATAAAGCGTGAAAATTCTTAACATTTACTCCAGTAAAAGAATAATTTCAAATGATCATAAAAAAATTCATTTTTATTACTAAAATTAAGAATTTTTTTAGTTTATTAGATAAATAAAATATTAAGAAAAAATAATAATAGGAATATATTATAATATAATTTTTTTTAATGATTACAAAATATAATAATAAATCTTGTTAAAAATATTATAATTTAAATAATTTAAATAATTTGAGAGAATATCAATATTTTAAAAATAAATTTATTTTTATTAAAATAATTAAACCCAAATCTCAAATTGAGTTGGATGTATCTAGAAATGTAAACAAGGCAGGTATCCACTAATTTTGAGATATTCGAACCCAAACCCGATTCACTATCCAATTATTTTGGTTTTTATTACTCGAACCCTATCAATATAATATAACTACCCAAACCTGGTTAAATACCTATTTATAGAGTCAAATTTTAACTTTCAAATTTAAATTTAAAATCAATTTTAATGTATATTATTAAGAAAAATTAAATTAATAAATTTAAATTAACACAAAAATTAAATTAATGTTAAAATAATAATTAAAATATTTAATGAATTAAATGAATTAATTATTATATTAATAATATATAATTTATAAATAAAATTGTAATATGATAATATTTAATTTATAATTGAATTTAGGTAGCATGGTACCATAAGATCACTACTTGAATCCGTGGCATGTAGTAAAATTACTATTCGAATCTACCGGAACCCGATTATCAAATACTCTATCCCAATTTAATCGGATCGGATATTGCAAGGTACCCGTTTATATGATACACATTTATATCCTTAGATACATCCTTTTAAAAATTTTTAAATAATTGAATAATTAAATTGAAAAAAATTTTTAAAATGTCCCATGTCACAGCCCGTGACCCTATTTTTCATTTTATTCTATACATCTTATTTGGTTGGGCTGTCTGCGATACTTTACTTTTCTTTTACATATAAATAATTCCATATAAAATTCTAATATGAATTACATCCCATATCTTAATTCATAAGGAAGTAGTACTATAGGTAAGTCTAAATATAGAAAATAAATGATCATACCTTATTAAATAAATCTAGCTGTCACATCGTCCCCAAATGCGCAGTCGAAATCCTTTAAGTGTCAAACTCTCAGTCTTCAAAAACCTGAAATGTTAAAATTAAGAGGTGAGCAAACCACGGCTCAGTAAGGGAATTATATGCATACTTGATATTCAGCTTCCTATATGCTGAAAAACTTTTTCATTTTTCCTATAGGTTTCTAGGCTCGCATGTAGGAAGGATATTACAGTCGGCTAGGGATCCGGATGGAGTAAGGTAGGTATTTTGAAATACCTATCTTGTCCCGGAGCCTAGAAGCAACTGTAGAGAGTAATAAATTTCTTTTCGTTTGAAATTTATATCCTTTTACCTTTTCATTTCATCTCATTTTCATATTCTCTTCAAAGTAATGCTATTATAAAATAAAGCATTTAAATAAAGTAATTAATATTCATATATCCTTTGAAAAGAATATTAGTTAAATTCTCATCATTCTCATTTAAATCTCATTTCATGTTTTACTGTACAACCATAATTAGTACAGTACTTTAAATAGCAAAATCCGCTATTAAATCCTTTTCGTATAACATATTTATCATTTAAATCTAATATTCAATTTAAAAGCTAAAATAAGAACATTAGATTTATTTTCCTCCTCTTTTCCTTTTTGGAAAAACATATCACATATTCATGTCACATATAGTCTAATATTCAATTGAAAATCATAGTAAGAATATTAGACTTATTGAATATTAGACTTATAACCTCTTTTTCCTTTTGAACATATTACATATTCGTATCACATATCATATGAAATCATCTCGTAGTACTAAATTCAGTACTGAAATAAACATTTTGTAAAATGTTGTAAATCTCTTTCATTTAACTTGTCACATATCATGTAAAACATTTACATTTCACATATCACATATCATATAAAACATTTTCATATATGGAGACTGAGACACACACGCCCAGCCCGTCCACTCGGTCGTTACTCAGATCATGCTATAGTCCCCGCAGGGTATAAATAATCATGTCAGATCTATGGCCATAGTCTATAATTGTCCTTGGCGGATCACTAATCAGGTGTCGGCCGGAACTACATATCACATATCACATATTACATAGCACATGTCACATATCACATATCAGCATGATAAGGTTGCCATCTAGTCTCAAAACATTATTTTTCATCATCATAAAACCTTTATGGAATTTATAAAAATAATCATTTCATAATTAAAACCATAAAGGTTATATAATAAATCAAGTGAATATTTAAGAAAATATTTATAAAATATTCACTTTTTGCCTTTTTCATCTTTCATTTCATATTACGTATAATTCATATATCAAAAGAATATTTAGAAAACTTTTATACAATATTCTTTTTATCCCTTTTTCATTTTCCATTTCATCTCACATATAATTCATATATCAAGAGAATTTTTTTTTTGTGATCTCATTATCACCAATTTCGAAAACATGAATATTTTAAAATGAATTTCGTTATATTCATGTTTTATGAAAAATAATCATTTTCTCGATTTTCATGGTTTAAAATCGTTTCTCGTGAAATAAAATTATTTATTATGATTTTATGAAATTTTCTAGAAATTTTTGACAATTTTCGATAATTTTTCGGCAGTATAACGGCTGCCGATTAGCTAGCCTCCTACACGAAAAATACAGTTTATAATTCCAGCCAGTACATCATCACAAATTTCCAACCAAAGAATCATCACAATATTTTCATAAAATATTTCATAATTAAAAACATGCAGACTGAATAACCTTACAGTGCTGCACATGCATCCCTTACTTGTTTCGGGTCGACGACCACCTCGTTCGTCGTGCCCGTGTTCACCTCGCCCGATTCCATCGGCTTGGTCATCGAGGGAATTTTCTGGAATTAAAATTCTAAAATTTAGAATTTTTCCAAAATTATTTAAATAAATAAATTATTTAAATAATTTATCACTTTTCGGGATTTCTTACCGATTCCCGTAATTCCCGGATTTTCGAATTCTCGGGATTTCCCGAAATTTCCAAAATTCTTCTTTTTTCCTCTCTTTTTCTTCTTTTCCTCTTTTTCTTCCTTTTTTCTCTTTTCTTTCCTTTCTCTTTCTTTTCTTTTTCTTTTTCTTTTTCTTTTTTTTTTCTTTTCTTTTTCTTTTCCTTTTTCCTCTTCCTTTCCCGTCAAACCGGTTTAGCCTTCTTCCTCGCCGGTTCCTCACCGGCGGCGGGTTCTCCGGCGGTGCAGGTGTCCTTCAGCTGGCCGACGGCACAGCGAAGCTACCGGTGCCCTTTGTTTGCCCTGGATCGACGGCACAGCGGCGAATCAAGTCGATTTTCCTTCGGTGTCTTCTGCCTCTTCGCCGGCCTTCCTCCGCCGTTCTCCACCCCAACAGTGGCCTCCATCCTCTTTCTCTCCCTCCGGCGATGCTTCGTTGGCAGTTGAGGTGGCCAATTTCGCCGGCACCGCCAGATCCTCTTTCTCTTTTCCCCTCGACTTCCGCTGGAATTTCCTTCTGTTTCTTTCCGTTTTCCTTCCTCGGGCCATCGTCGTTTGCCTTTCCTCTCGCCGGTGACTCCACTCTCTCCTCCTCTTTTCCCTCGCTCGGCCGACGGTGGCAACTGTTGCTACCGCCGGTCTCTGCATTTGGCTTCGACAGAAACAGGATCCCATTTCCCGTTTCTGTTTCAATTTTATTTTATTTTTTTTATAATTTTTTTTCTTTTGTTTTTAGTATATATAGATATAATATATAAATAATTATATTTATACATTTAAATTCAAATATTATATATATAACTATATATATATTTCATATATATATATATATATATATATATACCTATACATAAATATATTGTAATAATATACATATGTATTTATTTAATATAAAATAGTATATATCTTTTATAATATATACTATATTTCATATATGTACATATGTATTAATATAAAAACATATCAAAATATACTTATATAATTTAATTATATAAATATATCCTTATAAGTAATTTTGTTTCATTTAATTTTGGATTCCTTAATATCCAATTAATTTCTCATTTTCATTTCTTATTTAATTTGGATTTCCATTTATCCAAATTAAATTTCTCTCTTTATTATTTTCCATAATTTCAACCTTATCTTTATTTTCAATTTAATTTTCCTTTATTCGAATTTCCACTATCAGTCACTTCTTCACCTTTTGAAATTTTCACAATATTCCGATTTCACAATTCTATTTATTTATTTCAACCTATCTTTCGCATTTAAAATTAAATTCTCAAATAAGTAATATAAAAATTCAGAAATTTGCGGTTATCACATTCTCCCCACCTTAAGAAATTTGGTCCTCTGAATTTAACTTAGGTTAAAGGTGGCACTGTTTCGTATACTCATCATTCTTGTCCTCTTAATCATCTTTTAATTAATACTGCCAATATGCCATTAGCCTCGGAATCATTTTCACTATATATCATTTCTCATCATATTTTATGCTCCTTGTGAAATGCTTATCAATTGGGAGTTATCCATTTCCACTCCTTTTCATATCTCATATGATTCATCATCTGTTTTCTTAATTAGTGCCAAGTCGATATAGTTTGATAACTATCATTTACACGTTTTAAATCAATAGTATGTAATTGTCCCAGTAGCTTTCACATCCCATGCATCCGCTCACTCAACATATCATCGAGCGTTTCCGTATTACGCTCAAACAATTTTACATCATGTACGAAGCGATGCTGTCTATAAATTTGGAATCTCAGAGCCTTTTGCTATTTCCCATAACATATAGCTACTCAGAGATTCTCATCACATATAGAGCTCACTGGAACTTCACATACATTCTCATCATTTCATAATCATATTTCGACTATGGCATTATAGACTTCAAGAGCCTGAAAATGGATAAGTGATTCCATCTAGACTATCAGTCTATAATCACTTGCATATCATCATATCTCTTTTGGATCCCTTATTATCCAAATAAATCCATTACTTTCATCATTTCGAGTTGGTATATATATATCCTTTTTGTTCCATTTACATAACTGGCAATAAAATGTAAATCATTTCTTTACTCCTTGGAGTATGATTACCTTTCCTTTATCGAGTTTGGCTCGATCTTATATCCAACCATAATCATGTGATAACCACAAAATCACTGTTAGCTTTTAACTTCGGGAACTACTTCACATTCGTGTTCCCTCTTCATCATGTACTTTCCTCTTATGACATATTCATCCTTTCCTTTATCATCATTTCGGTCACTTTTCTTTAGTGATAACATATTCCACTATTACCTCTTTTAACATCTTGTATGCCATCTTTATATTTACTCATCCACTTTAACTTCTTTAATTAGCAGTCACATCTATAGAGCAGCTAACCCGGAACTCTTCTATAGACTGGCGATAATATTTAGCTAGACTCATTACTTTCGTATCTCAATCATTATCTCTATATCATCGACAGGTTCACTGTCATCTGTCATTTCGAGATTATCTATCTCAGAAAGAGACACTGTCTAGCCACATCTCTTAGTTGCCAATCTTAACTTATAAATTACAGTCTTTAAGAGTTTAAGGGTTATACCATAATGCTGCTCATTTTCCATTTGTACTTTAGACTCTATCAATATTTCATCAATTTACTCATGTATGGATGCCTCATTCTTTAGGCTTATATACCTCACAAGGTAAATCATTAACCTCGTAACCTCAATAGGAACTCGTAAAAATTATATTGAGGTTCTAATATTATCATCTTATGACCATCAATTTCCAACTTTTCATCTAGCGATGCCTTATGCAGAGATTGATATTATAGACTCCTTATACATCTCCGATTAAATCAAATAAGGCATCAATTCCATATAGATGATTATTTGTTATTAATAAGAACTTATAAATTAATAGGAATTTAATACATCATTTAATTCATCCTCAAATCATATCATCTGTATTTCTATCAATTATCCTTATATAAGTGAATTTCATTATTCACTAATTTTTTTCAGAATTATTTCTTAAGCTTTTCGGATTCCTTTACGTTCTCCGATATAAGCTTAGAAATAACTTTCATATTCACAATCGAGTTAATATTAACCCAATCTTTCCCATCTATATTACTCTGAAAATTTATCGGGAATGTCATCCGATGCTTTCTTTAACCACACATCTCTTATCATTTTGGACATTCATCCTCATGTCCTATCATTTAGACTGCATATTCTCAAGGCAGAGACATTTACTATTCGATTCATTTCGACTCATACTCTACCTTGATTTCATTGTTTACTCATACTTTACAGCCTTACAAATCTCATTCCAGTAAGCTGTAGTAAGTACAACAGTTATTAACACATGTTACAACTAACCAATTTATTACCACTGTAATTTACTTTGGAATCAAGTTCATTTAATAAATTCAGGTTTAACTCCCTTGAGCATATTATCCACGAGGTTTGAACCCTGGTACTCGTACGTACCTAGTTCCTTACACTCGTATTACCACTGAGCTAATTGTAAGAGTCCCGCCCATTCGAATCGGCTGTCAGCGAGCATCCCCTAGGCGATCCTTTCGCCCCAGGTTTACCTTTACAAGTGAGTCGGCGATAACATAGTTCGCCTGCATCTCACACATATGATCCATTACGGGTCGCCCATCACAGTTCTGTCTCAAGGGTCCTGAAGAACTTAGGTTAGCTATCATCTTCTTTTATCACTTTACTATTCTTGTGCATATTCTCCAATTCACAATACTCCATACAGTACATCAATTTGCAAGGCATATCTCATAATGCTCCGGTTCTATAATTAATTATTCATTTAATACCTCAAAAATAGTATATATGTATAGAACCTCAATCAACCATACTGCTATGGATTTCATTACTTGTACTATTCACTTTCTCAGTCAATTTTTATATTCATTTCACTTTCATAATATCCAACGATCCCGTAATAATATCCAATTCAGTACCTTATAATTCAGGCCCTTATCATCAATAACCGGGCCGATCATCTTATGACCTTCCACTATACACTCTTATTGGATCGCATCATATAAGGCCCCAGCCCGTCCTCCGTCTGCCTATACACATGTGTACTAACCTCTTTGAGAATGCCCAGCCCTTTCACTAGGTCACCCCTCGAGGTTCGTCATGAGGCCTAGCCCGTTCACTAGGTCACTCGTAATTTGCTTCCAAAATCGAAGTGTAAGTAGAATCAGTAATAGGGATCAGTATATCCTTATGACATCCTCTATGCTATTAATAATTCCATTATCATCAAGGAATTTGAAATCACTTGGTTTCATCACTATTCAGCACATCGCCCAACATAGGGGCGTTTCGTCATTTCGACATTTATTTCTTTCTCCTCAGTATTCCTTTAAACCAAAGGCCTTATCCTCCATATGCTAATAGTATCCTTTCTGATACTTATACCAGGAATTTAGGTCTTATTCGATTTCGACAGAAAAGTTCATTAAAATCCACAATTGGATTATTTTGCTTGTAATTCAGCTTTACATCATCAATTTCTCTGTCAAATCGGTCAATTCCAACTTTTGTTGGTCTATTTTAACTCCCGGTAAAATTTTGGAGGCAGGGGTATTTTGGTCATTTTTGGCCAAAAATTTTCTCTCTCTTCAAAATACCTTTAATCGATGATCTTAATGTCTATTTAGTGATGATACTTCATTCCCCTCCTTTATATCATCACTTTCTGGTCTCAGTTCGATCCGGACAGAAAAGTACTGGTGGGGCCCTCAACGAGTCCATTTTTGTTCCTTACCGAACCGACCTTCATTTAGATTATATGACCACCAATTCAGGTAACATTCTTGAGCTGTTTTCCCTTTTTAGCATTCCTTATTTCATAATTGCTCACTCCCTTCTAAACACTTAATTAAATTGTAATCATTTATTTTCTCTATGTATTCAAACTACACAGTACTACATGGGATGTTAATCTTTTTCGACACATTTTCTTTTCAAAAGTATCGACAGACATCAGGCCAACCGTGCTCTGATACCATTAAATCTGTCACAGCCCGTGACCCTATTTTTCATCTTATTCTATATATCTTATTTGGTTGGGCTGTCTGCGATACTTTACTTTTCTTTTACATATAAATAATTCCATATAAAATTCTAATATGAATTACATCCCCTATCTTAATTCATAAGGAAGTAGTACTATAGGTAAGTCTAAATATAGAAAATAAATGATCAAACCTTATTAAATAAATCTAGCTGTCACATCGTCGCCAAATGCGCAGCCGAAATCCTTTAAGTGTCAAACTCTCAGTCTTCAAAAACCTGAAATGTTAAAATTAAGGGGTGAGCAAACCACGGCTCAGTAAGGGAATTATATGCATACTTGATATTCAGCTTCCTATATGCTGAAAAACTTTTTCATTTTTCCTATAGGTTTCTAGGCTCGCATGTAGGAAGGATATTACAGTCGGCTAGGGATCCGGATGGAGTAAGGTAGGTATTTTGAAATACCTATCTTGTCCCGGAGCCTAGAAGCAACTGTAGAGAGTAATAAATTTCTTTTCGTTTGAAATTTATATCCTTTTACCTTTTTATTTCATATCGTTTTCATATTCTCTTCAAAATAATGCTTTTATAAAATAAAGCATTTAAATAAAGTAACTAATATTCATATATCCTTTGAAAAGAATATGAGTTAAATTCTCATCATTCTCATTTAAATCTCATTTCATGTTTTACTGTATAACCATAATTAGTACAGTACTTTATATAGCAAAATCCGCTATTAAATCCTTTTCGTATAACATATATATCATTTAAATCTAATATTCAATTTAAAAGCTAAAATAAGAATATTAGATTTATTTTCCTCCTCTTTTCCTTTTTGGAAAAACATATCACATATTCATGTCACATATAGTCTAATATTCAATTGAAAATCATAGTAAGAATATTAGACTTATAACCTCTTTTTCCTTTTGAAAACATATTACATATTCGTATCACATATCATATGAAATCATCTCGTAGTACTAAATTCAGTACTGAAATAAACATTTTGTAAAATGCTGTAAATCTTTTTCATTTAACTTGTCACATATCATGTAAAACATTTACATTTCACATATCACATATCATATAAAACATTTTCATATATGGAGACTGCGGCACACACGCCCAGCCCGTCCACTGGGTCGTTACTCAGATCATGCTATAGACCCTGCAGGGTATAAATAATCATGTCAAATCTATGGCCATAGTCTATTATTGTCCTCGGGGGATCACTGATCTGGTGTCGGCCGGGACTACATATCACATATTACATATCACATGTCACATATCACATATCAACATGATAAGGTTGCCATCTAGTCTCAAAACATTATTTTTCATCATCAGAAAACCTTTATGGAATTTATAAAAATAATCATTTCATAATTAAAACCATAAAGGTTATATAATAAATCAAGTGAATATTTAAGAAAATATTTATAAAATATTCACTTTTTGCCTTTTTCATCTTTCATTTCATATTTCGTATAATTCATATATCGAGAGAATATTTAGAAAACTTTTATACAATATTCTCTTTATCCCTTTTTCGTTTTCCATTTCATCTCACATATAATTCATATATCGAGAGAATTTTTTTTTGTGATCTCATTATCACCAATTTCGAAAACATGAATATTTTAAAATGAATTTCGTTATATTCATGTTTTATGAAAAATAATCATTTTCTCGATTTTCGTGATTGAAAATCGTTTCTCGTGAAATAAAATCATTTATTACGAAAATTTCTAGAAATTTTCGATAATTTTCGATAATTTTTCGACAGTATAACGGCTGCCGATTAGCTAGCCTCCTACATGAAAAATACAGTTTATAATTTCAGCCAGTACATCATCACAAATTTCCAACCAAAGATTCATCACAATATTTTCATAAAATATTTCATAATTAAAAACATGCAGACTGAATATCCTTACAGTGCTGCACATGCATCCCTTACCTGTTTCGGGTCAGCGACCACCTCGTTCGTCGCGCCCGTGTTCACCTTGCCCGATTCCATCGGCTCGATCATTGAGGGAATTTCTGGAATTAAAATTCTAAAATTTAGAATTTTTTCAAAATTATTTAAATAAATAAATTATTTAAATAATTTATCACTTTTCGGGATTTCTTACCGATTCCCGTAATTCCCGGGTTTTCGAATTCTCGGGATTTCCCGAAATTTCCAAAATTCTTCTTTTTTCCTCTCTTTTTCTTCTTTTCCTCTTTTTCTTCCTTTTTTCTCTTTTCTTTCCTTTCTCTTTCTTTTCTTTTTCTTTTTCTTTTTCTTTTTCCGTTTTCTTTTCTTTTTCTTTTCCTTTTTCCTCTTCCTTTCCCGTCAAACCGGTTTAGCCTTCTTCCTCGCCGGTGAGGGTTCTCCAGCAGTTCAAGCGTCCTTCAGCTGGCCGACGGCACGGCGAAGCTACCGGTGCCCTCAGTTTGCCCTGGATCGGCGGCACGGCGACGGATCAAGTCGATTTTCCTTCGGTGTCTTCCGCCTCTTCGCCGGCCTTCCTCCGCCATTCTTCGCCCCAACGGTGGCCTCCATCCTCTTCTTCTCCCTCCGGCAATGCTTCAGTGGCTGTGGCGGTGGCCAATTCCGCTGGCACCACTAGATCCTCTTTCTCTTTTCCTCTCGACTTCCGTCGAAATTTCCTTCTGTTTCTTTCCGTTTTCCTTCCTCGGGCCGCCGTCGTTTGCTTCTCCTCTCGCCGGCGACTCCACTCTCTCCTCCTCTTTTCCCTCGCTCGGCCGGCAGTGGCAGCTATTGCTACCGTCGGTCTCTGCATTTGGCTTCGACAGAAACGGGATCCCATTTCCCGTTTCTGTTTCAATTTTATTTTATTTTTTATTATTTTTTTCTTTTGTTTTTAGTATATATAGATATAATATATATAATTATATTTATACATTTAAATTCAAAAACTATATATATAACTATATATATTTCATATATATATAGCTATACAGAAATATATTGTAATAATATACATATGTATTTATTTAATATAAAATAGTATATATCTTTTATAATATATACTATATTTCATATATGTATATATGTATTAATATAAAAACATATCAAAATATACTTATATAATTTAATTATATAAATATATCCTTATAAGTAATTTTGTTTCATTTAATTTTGGATTCCTTAATATCCAATTAATTTCTCCTTTTCATTTCTTATTTAATTTGGATTTCCATTTATCCAAATTAAATTTCTCTCTTTATTATTTTCCATAATTTCAACCTTATCTTTATTTCCAATTTAATTTTGCTTTATTCGAATTTCCATTATCAGTCTCTTCTTCACCTTTCGAAATTTTCACAATATTCCGATTTCACAATTCTATTTATTTATTTCAACTTATCTTTCGCATTTAAAATTAAATTCTCAAATAAGTAATATAAAAATTCAAAAATTTGCGGTTATCACATCCTGTCCTCTATAGAGTGCAGGGTAACATACTAGTTAGTATTGTAGTGTGGTGTAATTACTGAAAAGAAAATGCAAAGTTTTTGAAATTAATAGTAAATGTGGCATGGTGCACATTACTTTAATGGTAAGATTAATTAATAATTACTTTTAATTATTAATTATTCATTAAATATTGGTTATTAATAATAAATAATAAATAACAAATATTTAATTAATAATTTTAAAAAATAACACTAAATAATTAAATAAAAATTCATTATTAATTAATATAATTAGTAATTATTAATTAATAACAAATAATTAATTATAATAATTACCACTTTACATATTGTTTTTAAAAATTAATATTATTTATTTATACCTATACGTATCTTCATAGAGTCATGACTCCATAAAGATATGTACACATGTTATATACCAAATGTACATATAGTTAAAATAAAAAAAAATACATGTCTTATATAGAGCTCTGTATATAGGTATTCGAATGCCTTATCGTAGATATTCGAATACTTAAGACTATTTTTTCTGTTGGAACAAATATACATATGTTTGGAACGAATGAATTATGATTTATAAACATATGTACATTTGTTTTGAGAGAGAAATTTGCCTTAGGTATTCAAATACCTATAAGAAGGCATTCGAATACATATATACCAAACTCTATATAAAAATATGCACATTTTATTACAACTAGAAGTACATTTGATATATAGCATATGTATATTTCTGCCAAATCAAATAGAAAAGAATCATTCTTTATTAATCTTTGGTTCTTTTCTCCCAATACATTCAATTGATTGTTTAAAATAAACTTTTTGTGGTTTACTATTTAATTTAATTCTAAACAAAAGATCAACAAGTATATATAATATGGAACTAAAATTTTCTTGCAAATAGAACAAGAATAGCATTTACTTGTTAAGAGGAAGGAAAGAGGAATAATTTAAAGTCAAACCCGTCTCATATCTGTGAATGGAGTTTAATATAAATCTTGAGGTTGGGCAAAATTGGAGGTTAAGTCTAAAAGAAAAAGGATGATATAATAAGAAGATGAAGAATGATATTTAATGGTCATTTCCATTTCTTTCTTATTAATTTCAGAACTTTCCATTTTCCTTTTAGTGATTACTTTTTTATATAGAACGAAAAATAAATATACACCTTTTTCAAATTTCCCAATTGTTAAATGGCAAAATGAATTTGTCCCGGTTCTTAAATCTTAGGCTTTGTTTGATTCACTAAAAATGATTTCTGAAAAATAATTTTTACATTTTTTGTGTTTAATTGACTGGTCAACGGAAATTGAATTCCTAATTAATAGAAAATTAAGTCATTTTCTTAGAATGAAATTCTTAGCGGGTGTTTGTTAAAAAAATACTGTTAAATTATTTAACTTAGCAACAATTTTTTAAATAAATGTTGCTAAAAGAAATAAATTAGTTATGTTTATTTAAATAATTACTGCTAAAAATTTTTATTTAGAATAAATTAATATATATTCCAAATAAAAGCAGCGAAGTGTCCGACTGAAAAAGTTCTTTTTTTTGTCTTATAAATATGTTTATAGACACATCTAAAAGTTTAAAAAATGTCATCAAGTTAACACTTTAAAAATGTCACTAAATATAGAAAACCAGAATTGGTGGCAATTTTAGCGGCGTTTTTCCTGGATGTCGTGAAACGTTTAGTGGCATTTATAAACGCTACTAAATAATAAAAAAAACACACTAAAAAAAGTTGAGTGGAGGCAAACCCATTAACCTTTGAGTAACTTTGAGCCTATCGAGTTTGCTCTAGGTTCTATGACCTATTTATCGAGTTTTGTGCTGTAGATTATCAACATCTGTATATGCGCCTAACAAATCTCATGCTGTAGACATATTATGCTTGTCTAGACTACATCGTAGATAGGTTCCAGCTCTCAACTGATCAGCGAAACTAGAGTAGTGTTCTAAGGCTATAGATATTGTGTTGCTTGCTACACTTTTTCCATTATTAGTTAGGATAGATATTAGTATCATTATCAATAATTGGAGATCTTGCCTAAACTCTATTAGCTATCTGTTTTGATATTAGTATCCATATAAGTAATTTGAGGTTTTTGCCTAAATGTTATCAGTTATTTGTTTTGTTGTCAGTATCTATATCAATGATTTGAGGCTTTTCGCCTGAACTTTATTGGTTATCTATTTTTATAAGATTGTTCGCTACGAACTAACTGCATGAGAAATTTGTTTTGAGTAAGTACATTTGACCATTACATTAATATGTGTGATGTTTTTATTGTTGATCTGTGATAAGTGATTTCGACATTTAGTTATCGTGCCTCGACTTGGAAAATGAAGTGCCTAAGGCATCTTTCCAATTGATACCTTGTGCAGCATCAACTTTAAAGTGTGAGTCAGTATAGATATATCTAACATCCGAACATGATATTACGCATACATATCACTTTATTCTGCTAATGCATACATATGCATGTAGATTGACATGAGCCTAGCATCCATTTACTTAAGCTACTTATTAAGTCATGGTTTTGCTTACTCTCTTTTTTATTCCTTGTAGACTATCTGAGCTAGACTCCGATAGTGGAGATTTGTGTGGGCTATCCGGGACCATATCTAGCCTTGGTATCGACCAATGACTTTCGAGCCCTGTTTTTGTAATCTTTGACGTATACATAATTGTATATCATTTTGTTTACATGTACAACTATTATGTATAACACAATATCGTTTTTGTTGTAATATGGGATATAACATAGGATCGTTTTAGATTATTATATGAGTCATTATGGTTATTGAGTGCAATCCTGGATATGATTAGTGTTTGATGATTATTCGTAGATAGTAGTGATGTTTGATATGGAATGTGTTATAATGAATGGTTATGATTATCAATATTGGGAAAAAGTTGAAAAGAAAACTGGTTTATATGACAAATGGTTGATCCAGGGTAATCTCTTGATATGGAAGCAGTAGTTTCAAGTAGTTTCTAAATTGGAATATGCTAAGGATTGGATATGACCAATACTTGTCTTAGAGATTAATTCAGCTCACATGCGATTAACGAATAAGTTTGTCATGGCCTGAAGGCCGTGACATACCTGACACTTACACTTATTCCAGTTAAGAAATTTACGAACTAAATTTTTTTCTTTTTTAATTTATTGTTTGTATTCAGTGCCAGTGTAGTCGCTAAACCATTTCCATTCATTCTTTAATTCAAAAGTGATTTGAATTATTCTCTAAGGTAGGACATGGTCGATTTTAGCCCTCTTATTGATTCTTAGAAACAGATTGAAAATATCCCTTTTATATTTTAAGACTTTCCCTTGCAAATCAAATTCAACAAAGTGCAACAAAGCAGTCTTTCCCAATTCAATAGTCCTAATATCCATAATTAGTCACCATAAACATATCAAAATATTATATCGACTACTCATTATCCTAGTTTGCATCCCATCCTATAATACTGTATAGAAATTGCTTGAAAATAAAAGCATATATAGAAGAAGTATTATAGGACCAAAATATTCAACAGCGAGGACCTTAGGTGTTAAGACTCTATTCAACCCCCCAAAATGTTCTAACGTGTCCCTTTAACTCAGAGCAATATGTAAGAAAAATTAATCTTGTTTAATAAGCGAGGGCTCAATAAGTTAATAATATAATAATAGAGTTAGAATTATATCATCTCTAATGCAAATGCATGAATCCTACAAGTGTATACCACAGTATCATTTAGAAAATCAATACCCTTTGAGTATTGATTCGATCATGCCCTAATGACATTAAGCACCCTTGTACTCACTGCATGTTATGCATCAGTGCAAGATGTATTATCATGATAGGTTTCAATATGTAACATATGAAAATTCTATTGTATAAAATGATTGCCATATCAAAACATGTCACGTGTAATAATTAATCAAGTGTGAAACATATTCAATCTCAAAATCATATCACATGAACTTTAAAAACGTGTTAAAAACAAGCACAATTTTATATCATATCATGTGTGGTATAAAACTATGTGTAAATCATATTCGGTCTCAATCATATCAAATATACCGTGAAAGCATATCATATCTAGAGTTTCATTTACAATAAACCACACTTTATACAGCGTTTAACATGTATTAAGAGATTAGGTATAAATCCTATTCTGGTAACATTTTATCTTTAACACATTGTAGTTATCAATGAGAAAGTTTCCCCTAAGGGCATCTATCTATGACCATAGATCAGTCCAGTCCCATTAATCTGCAAGGAACTAAGGAATATGTTCACGACTATTGTCAGAAAAACTTGGAATGGTCTCATCAGGCAACATGTACATATCACGTATATAGAAACAGGGTTCTATGCCACACAAGCTGTAACGCTCAGATTCTTGAAAAATCGAAACTACTTTTTCTATTTTTCGCTCAGTTGGTTGGGTAATCTGTAATGTCCACATGTACACTTTGTACCAATTATTTGTTTATATTCGCATTTCAAATTTACATGACAGTATCTCATATTTAGTTTACATCCCAAGTATGATTTACGTACAAGGTAGTACTATACATACAAGGTCTAAACATACAAAGAAAATTGTATACCTCAATGGAACTCACCAATTTGCCTAAGGGATACCACCAACAAAAATCCTCCTAAGCAGAACAATGACTACTGTAGATAATCTGGAAGGAGAAGAAAGGAGGTAACCTTAAGCCCAATAAGAAATATATATAAAAGAGCTGATATTATGTATATCTATATGCAGATATTATAAAAACATGCTTTTCCACGATAAAACCAAAAATCACATGATTTATGGCACAATGTCGGAAAGGATACTATAATCAGTTAGATAATCGGGTTGAGTATAGAAGGATGCTTTGAAGCACCTCACTTGTCCAGGCATCTAATTCCGATTATAGGGAATTCATTAAAGCTTATTCGATTATATAGTTCAGTAGATATTCAAAAATAACATTCACTATGCCATTCACAAATCATTCGGAAATCTAGTTCTGAAACACCCCATAATCAGTATCAAAATCAATTTCAGTACACAGTATGAAAATCTGAAACATGTTCAGTAATAATACCTTACAATAAAATAGTAATATCAGAATATAAACTAGTTCAGGAAAATAATTTGTAAGCTGTTCAATCAAGATAGTCCAATAAGAAGTTCTATAATTTAATCCAGTAAACAATTCAGTAAACCATACTGAAATCAATTTGATAAAATGTATTCAGTAACCATTCAGAAATCAATATATAGTAAACAGTATTAGTGAAGACCTAGCAACACCCAATAGAATCATGCACTAAAAGAATCAGAAGACACATGGCCATAGTCTAAAAGGTCCACAGAGTTCATTGATCAGGTGACAACTATGGATGCTAAAATCACTGATGACAACCTAGTCAAACAGTAAAGTCCACTCATTCAAAATAACATGATATACCTAAAGGCTACTACGAGACCAACAGTCTCAAAACATTACTAAATACACATATTATTGTAAGGATTGGTGTACCCATTTTAGGCCAAGGATCCACCCTTAGTAGCCATTCACTTACTCCAAATCAAAACATTTACAGAGATCAAATCCAATAAAACTTATCTTTAGTCCCTTCATAAAGCGTTAAAAATCAGAAATCATTATTGTTGAATTATAAAAATTCACCAAATAGTCTCAATTCAGAAATCAGAGTTCAAAATACTTTATTTACGTATGACAGTAGGTCTAGAACATATGGGTATCACAAAGAGCATGAAAATCAAGGGAAATCGCTTCGAAAACTGAGTTACAAAATCTATATACGTTTACAAATCCGTTAAATCCTAACCCTAAAATATGACTTTCTATTATTTTCAAGTATAAACACAGTGTGGTACATGGTGGTTTTGAGGCCTTAGTCCGTTTTACCGAATTTCAACAATATAATGGTATAAATTACCCTAACATCCCCATAGAACAACACAGTTTGTAAACCACAATTCTAGTTCTCATTTCCATTCAAACCATAAATTCAATCTCATAAAAACCATATTTCATCAAAAACATGCAACACAGTATCCATATGCCTTCTATATACATCCCTTACCATTCAGTTTTCCATGGTGTGGTTTAGTAGCACCAGTATTGTTTCCTTGCTCTTGAGCTGCAAAGCACCACACAAACATTGTTAATTCATCACTCTTTAGTTTTAAAGAATTATTAGCTTCTTAATATCTACTACATTGTCTACAATAACTTCCATTTCGATCTATTTTATACTATGTTAAAACTAAAATTATCATCAGAACACCTTCGTTTCAGCTCTGACTACGCCAACAGTCTTGTATAAATTTATACAGTAGTACCCTAAACACATTGAATTGAACACTCTTTTAGTGTCCCCTTCACCTTGGTTGAATTCATTCTCTCTCCTCAATGTCTCATTTCAACAATTCAAGCTTAAATTCATGCTTCACATGTTCTACATTTATTCTACATCATTTTTACATGAGACAACACCATAATCATGGAGATATATACTTAGTCGAAATCCTAAGAGAGAGATTGACATGATTTTAATTCAATTCAAGGCTAGATACAATCTTAAACACCTTAAACACATAACTTAAAACCATTAAAACATGACAAACTAACTTTCTCTCACCTCCTTATGCTTGGCCAAAACTAAGGGGAGTTCAAACACCAAGAATTTGGCCTATTAAGCATTTGTTTTTGGTGTCAAAAGATATAGCACTGAAAAATAAACAGCTTTGGTGAAGATAGTTTTTAGTTTAGAGGTTATTAGACTAGGGTTTTTAAAGCTTTCGCTCTCTTCAAGGTGTTAAAAATGGAGGAATGAGCTTATGGAATATATTTGAAAAATGTGGTCCTCACATCCTCCCCTCCTAAAAAGGAATTTGGTCCTCTAAATTCAATAAAAGTACCTTGACAGTAAAACAATCTTATCAATCAATGTCATTACTACCTTTTTAATATAAATATTACATCCCTCAGAATCCAGACTTAACAATTTGAACTATTAGATCCAAATCAGATTAACATCACACATATTAACACAAATATTTTCTTCTTTCCCACTTAACTTATAGCTACCACACACTATGTCAATCATACACTATTTCCATAACAAACACCAAAACACCAATGAATACATAAGTCAAAGTCAAACAATACTAATAGTTTAATATCAATTATAAGGAAATCTTACCATTAAGAGAGTCCGAAAAAGTATCAACATCAGTAGCCTCTTTATCCAACATGTACACTCGACCTTGAGTAATAACATTCTTCCCTTTCTCTGCAACTGTAGCTCTTCTCGGTGCAAATGGTGTAGTCTTCTCCGATTCCTTAGCCGCTGATATCACTGATATTTTCTCATTAAGGCAGTCTTTAACTAAATGCCCTTTCTGTCCACATTTGAAACACGGTCTTGTAGCCCAAAAACAAGGCCCGGTGCCATGAAACTTCCCACACCTATTACACCTTGACATGAGACTCTTTTGAATGTTTGTGGAGCTATTAATGATAGTGGACTTAGTAGACTTATCCTCAGTAGTTTTACCCCCAATCACAATACCATTAGTCTTCTTAGTTGTTCTCTCATTTGATCGATCATCTAAACCCCGCTTTGCTTTTCATTTACCTTTACCCTTAACGTAGGATCCATACTCTGCCTGATAATGCTTATAGCTTTACTCACACAACTACGCCCAACAGATAGCTTTATCATAGGTGGTGAAGTTAAAAGGAGCTAATCTTGCATTATATGACAGTCTCAATCCTACAAAGAACTGCTCGACCTTATGCTCCTCACTTCTCTTTGTCTTTGGGTTGAATCGGCGCAATAGAGTAAATTTAGATTCATACTGATCAACCATCATGCTCCCTTGGGTCAAATCTAGAAACTCCTTTTTTAATCTCCATTGTGCAATTCAAAGAATATACTGCTTACGGAAGGCTTCCAAGAAAATATCCCAAGTCACCATTGAGTGTCTAGCTATCAAGACTATCTTGGTGGACTTCCACCAATACTCTGCCTTGTCCACCAATAGAAAAGTAGCCAACTTACTTTCTCTGTCTTAGACAGGTCATGTAAGCAAATAGTTTCTCCACCTCATTTACCTAATTTTCAGTAGCCATTGGATCCTTTTCACCTTTAAACTTAGGTGGATTCAACTTCTTAAACTGCCAGAGTAACGTCATATCACAGCCTCTCTCTA
The DNA here is from genome assembly GCA_032173925.1 of Heritiera fomes. Taxonomy (NCBI): domain Eukaryota; kingdom Viridiplantae; phylum Streptophyta; class Magnoliopsida; order Malvales; family Malvaceae; genus Heritiera; species Heritiera fomes. The sequence continues at coordinate 14,880,349 of JAPDPM010000001.1, read as the reverse complement.
GAAATGTCCTTGGTTGCATTGGAACCTGAGGCTAAGGCTGCAGTGGGGGTTCTACTAGCTGTAGCTGAGGTGCTGGTGGGATATTTACTAAAGGTGGAGGAGGTTGTGTTGCTTTTAGTACTGGTGCTCTAGCATTAAAACTAGCGATAAAGTCATCCACTACTTACTCTAGCCTGGAGATGCGAGTATTAGGGTTCTCAGGCTGTGGAGGAAGAGTTGGCTGTGGCATTGGCTCCGAAGATGGCTTTGGGGAGGGTTGAACTCGTCTGGAGTGTCTCCTACCACTTCCAGTACCCCTACGTCTGTCAGTCATTCTATCAAAACAGAAGACACAAAAGCATTTTAAGTCACACGAAACAATTTTGTATTTAGACAAGTACAATACTATTTGGGATGTAAACCATTACCAATCTTAAGACACTGACAAACATCAGACAAACCTTGCTTTGATACCAACTTTTGTAATGCTCCAATTCTTGAAAAATAGGAACTACTTTTTTTATTTTTCACTCAATTGGTTGGGCTATCTGTAGTGTCCACACTTACACTTTGTACCAATCATTTGTTTATATTCGTACTTAACCAAAGAACTATATCATTCGATATAAAACAGAAAGTGATGTATTCAACCTCAAATTTACATGACAATATTTCATATTTAGTTTACATCCCAAGTATGATTTACGTATAAGGCAGTATTGTACATATAAGGTTTGAACATATAAAGAAAGTCGTACACCTTAATAGAACTCAGCAATTTGCCTGAGGGATACCGCCAACAAAAATCCTCTTAAGCAGAACAGTGACTATTGCAGATAATTTGGAAGGAGAAGAAAGGGGGTAAGCTTATGCTCAGTAAGAAATATATATGAAAGAGCTAATACTATGCATATATATATATATATATGTAAGTATTATAAAAACATGCTTTTCCACAATAAAACCAGAAATCATACAATTTGGGGCACAATGTTGGAAAGGATACTATAATCAGTTAGATAACCAGGTTAAGTACAGAAGGATGCTTTAAAGCAGCTCACTTGTTCCGGCATCTAAATCTGACTATAGGAAATTCTTTGACCATATAGTTTAATAGATATTCAGAAATAACTTCATTATGCCATTCATAAAACATTCAGAAATCTAGTTTCGAAACACCCCATAATCAGTGTCAAAATCAATTTTACTAAACAGTACAGAAATCAAAAACATGTTCAGTAACAATACCTTATAGTAAAACGATACTACCAGAATATAAACCAATTCAGGAAAATAATCTGTAAGCTATTCAATCAATATAATACAGTAGGCAGTTCTATAATTCAATCCAATAAAGAGTTCAATAAACTATACAGAAATCAATTTGATAAAACGTATTTAGTAGCCGTTCAGAAATCAGTATAGTAACCAGTATCAGTGAAAACCTGGCAACATCCCATAAAATCATGCACTAAAAGAATTAGAAGATGCATGGCCATAGTCTAAATGGTCCATAGACTACACTAATCAGGTGACAACTGTGGATGCTAATCACTAATGACGCGACCTGATCAAATAGTGAAGTCTACTCAATCAAAATAACATGATATACCCGAAGGCTATTACGAGTCCAACAGTCTCAAAACATTACTAAATACATATTTTATTATAAGGATTGGCATACCCACTTTGGGCCAAGGATCCACCCCTAATAACCAATCACTTACTCTAAATCAAAGCATTTACAGAGATCAAATTCAATAAAACTTATTTTTAGTCAGTTCATAAAGCGTTAAAATCATAAATCATTATAATTAAATTATAAAAATTCACCAAATATTCTCAGTTTAAAAATCAGTGTTCAAAATATTTTATTTACGTATGACAGTAGTCTAGAACATATCAAAATATTTTATTTACGTATAACAGTAGTCTAGAACATATGGCTATCACAAAAAGCATGAAAATCAAGGAAAATTGCTTCAGAAACTGAGTGACAAAATCTATACACATTTACGAATCCATGAAATCCTAACCCCAAAATATGACTTTATATTATTTTCAAGTATAAAATCAGTGGTACATGGTGGTTTCGAGGTATTAGTTCGTTTCCTAAAATTTCAACAGTATAACGGTATAAATTACCCTAACCTCTCTACATAACAACACATTTGTAAACCACAATTCTAGTTCTCATTTCCATTTAAACCATAAATTCAAGCTAAAAAAAACCACATTTCATCAAAAACATGCAGCACAGTATTCCTACACCTTCCATACAATCCTTTGCCACTCAGTTTTTCGTAGTGTGATTCGATAACACCAGTATTGTTTCCTTGCTCCTAAGCTGCAAAGCACCACACAAACATTGTTAATTCATCACACTTCAGTTATAAAGAATTATTAGCTTCTTAAGACCTACTACATTGTCTACAATAACTTCCATTTCGGTCTACTTCATACCAATGCTAAAATTGCAATTATCGTCAGAACACCTTTATTTTCAGTTCTGACTACGCCAGTAATCTTGTATAAATTTATGCAGTATTTTAGGACCCAAAACACATTGAATCGAACACTCTTTCAATGTCCCCTTCGCCTTGGCTGAATTCATTCTCTCTCCTACATGTCTCATTTCAACAATTTAAGCTTAAATTCATGCTTTACACATGTTTTACATTCATTCTACATCACTTTTACATGAGATAACACTATAATCATGGAGATATATGCTTGGTTGAAACCCTAAGAGAGAGATTGACATGATTTTAATTCAATTCAAGGCTAGATACAAGCTTAAACACCTTAAACACGTAGCTTAAAACCATTAAAACATTAGAAGCTAACTTTCTCTCACCTCGTAATGCTTGGTGAAAACTAAGGGAAGTTCAAACACTAAGATTTTGGCCTCTTTAACACTTGTTTTTGGTGTTAAAAGATAAAGTAGTGAAAAGTATACAGCTTTGGTGAAGACCATTTTCAGTTTAGAGGTTGTTAGACTAGGGTTTTTAAAGCTTTCTCTCTCTTCAAGGTGTTAAAAATGGAGGAATGAGGTTGAAGATGATGGTTACAAAAATGGAAGAAGAATGGGCTGGAAATTTCTGAAATACAGATATTTTAATGTACAAATTACCATTTTGCCCTTAAAACAATAAAATGTGACCATTTTGCTCCTAATGATTTGACTTCTTTGAAAATAATCAGACTAACGTTCAAAATGTTTCATTCCATCATGAAACACCTTTATTTAACATGCTCTAATCATTGGTTAAGCATTTTTGAGGTTTGACCCGACAATTGGGTGAAATTACCAAAATATCCCTAACCATTGAATCACGTAATTTTCTACTTTTTCATGTGATTTAGTCTACCGGTCCACATAGCCTAAAACTTTATTACATGAAGATTTACCTATAACTGTTAGTTGGTCAAAAGTCAACTCAGTTTAATAGTTATTCGCGAAAATTCCAACAACCTATTGACGTAATTGTCATTTTTGAAATTGTTGCACCTTTTTCAAAACAGGCCCAAATGAAGGGATTTCAAAGTGCAGATTTCTCCTACCTTTGTATTTCACTCCAAATATCATGATTTTGAAGTCTCACCCTAATTCGGATTGTAAAAGTCTAATGGGGCCCACATAGCAATTTCATTCTATAACTCTTAGTATTCTATTTCTAAATACTTTATCCTTTGTCTTTCTATTTCCCTAACCTTTGGCTTATGGAATATATTGGGAAAATGTGATCCACACACATGCATAAACACTTGTATATATTTATTATATGTCAGGAAGGCATATGCTATGCTAGCATGAGTAGTAGGGTACTTGTTGTCTCTAAATCATTTTTTTTCTTTGAATTCCTTTTTAAATTCTTTAAGATAGCCCACACAATAAAGCATTTAAAACTATATCGTTTCTCAAATCAATATGTAGTTAAATCTATACTCAATCTGTACATGTTATGAATAATGTTAAAATAAGTGTTAAACATCAAGGTCTGTGGCTGTCTATTCATTTCAATTACTCACATTGTCTTAAAAGATTTGGATGCATCTCTTTTAAAAGCAACACTTTTACTTTTAAAGCAATGCATGTATTTTAGATATCAAAATCACATGATATGCAAGCATGAACCTAAGTGTGCTGAAGCATACCTCAATGTTTACCAAGTTCAGTTTCATGGAAGCTTACACTTATACGTTAAAGTGTGCCTACAACAGCTTAAATTTCCAATTACCCCTACCCATAATTAAGCATAATTCATCAATCATTGCCAAATCACATATAATCATGGTATATGTACAATTCTTAAATCATAATGCATGTACACATATTCCATTAACATTTGTAGCGAATATCTTCTTTTCAGTTTCCTTAAGATCATCAATATATTAAGAAGATTCTAACATTATTTTGTAATCACTTAAACGTTGAAATCAATATTCATTCATAACCAAATCACTTTTCAACATATTCCATTGTACTTTATCAACATTACACACAATATGCTATTATAAATTTCCATCATTTCATCAATATCAAATCGATATTCCCACAATAACTCATAGCCACATTATTAAATAAATCATATTACACAATGTTTCTCATCACATATGTATACCAACTATCCATTCTAACATTTACTTCTCACTAAATCACTTTTATTTCACCGTTCACATGAACATCTTACCAAAGTCCACATCTACCAATTGTCCAACATTTCATACGACCATATTAAATCGAGTCACTTGCATAATTATCAATGTTCCAACTACATTCTAGTATTGTTCCTTAATTTCCAATATTAAGAACATCAAACAAAATTCTAATAATGCACAGTGTCATTTCTCAAGTTTTTACAATTCTCCATCTCAAGTTACACTAAGGTCATAATGTTGTATAGCAAGATAAATTATCATTCACACATTCAATTCTAATTTTAAATTCATAATTAGTCAAAATCACAACATTTTTACATAGTTATATCCGATATAATTATCCCCATAATATTATATTACACTAGGATTTCGAGTCTTTAGTCAAAGTTATATACTATACCAATTAGTCTACTATAGCCCATATTAATGTTTCACACCCCATGTGGTATTTCTTCAACAAAACTTCGCTACATATTACATTAGCCTAAAGAAAATTCTATTAATAAGTAACACAATTTACTTTCCATGCATCTCATATAATATTCAAGAACATAAGTGATTACTCCATATAATCAATTTACCGAGGCTTCGATTATAATGTCACGTATCAATTCTTCAATCGCAACTCTTATTATTTCACAAAGCAATCATGTCAGATTAACAAAATAGATTATGTCACAAACCATACCAATAATTATATCATCTACAATTATATCATATCAAATTCCTTATGATACTCCACAACATTCACTTACAACTCTAACATTATTTCACACTATCAGAAGGAATCATGCACCATATTTTCATCTCATCAAACTTCATGCGTCAATACCCATTTTCCAACTTGGCCTCAATAATTATAAGCTTACCATGCCAAATCAACATTATTTCCAACTTATTTTACCATCACATAGTCATTCTTGCAATTCGATCTAACCGATTTTATTATGGTCAAATCATTTACTTCAATGATTAGCATAGTCACAAACACCCAATACCATATAATGCTACAACACACATATAAATTTCTTACCAAAAGTTTTGTAAGCTTAGCAATCCAAGCCACCAAAGAGCTTATTAATTTCACTTACCACAATCACAATTTAACTCATGCCATCATCAAGCAAAATCAATTATATTGAATCTCAACCTACACATAACCATTTAAAATTATATCATCACATATCCATCAACCCATAAGCTCATTAATCACAATTCCGACAAATCTCAATTTTTCATTCCTTTATGCTCAAATTTACTCAAACCTAATACGATATAATCATAATTTTACCTTACACAAATAGCTTACCTCGATGCTTCGAGCTACAAATTTAGCCTCCCATAAGTTAGGACAAACCTTTAATCAAACATTGTGAAATCTCTACAAGTCAATACACACACATTAACACTTGGAGGAAATTAAATAAACTAGATGGAAATTTATTAAATAATAATTAGCTACACGTTTTTTACCCATTTTTAGATTAAAAACTCTAGGTAAATTCCATATTTCCTTTCTTTTTCTCCTTTTCTTTTTCTCATTCTCTTTCTCTATTGCTGGGCCTCCCTTGGCTAGCTTCCATTTAGGCTTTAAATATCTCTTAAATCACCCTATTAAGGTTCTTTTCCTCCCTTTGTTTTGGTATCTATATTTAGCCCTAAAAGTTTAGCTTTTTGACCTCCATTTTAGCTAAAAGTCTAGCATATTTCAACCTTTAAACTATCCTATTTTCCAGCTTCCTAATCGGCTCTGTTTGGGACTCCAATTTACCACACAAAATAGCACCTAGCTTAACCCACGAACCACCCTTGTTCACCTTGTTCTTCCCTTGTTTCCAGCAATAAGAAAATCCTAACTTCAACCCTCAAAAGCTCATCTGATCATCATCCATTTTTGCACCCAAGTCAGCACCATTTCCTACTCCAAATGGCCTTGAACAAAGCACCAAATGGGCCTTATTTCTCCTCCACCAATAGCCACTAAATTGCCACAATCCAATCTTCTTTAGTAGTGACTCACCTCCCTACTACAGCCGCACTTCCAGCACCTTTCTTCCTTTGGTTTGGTGCCCTTCCAGTCTCCTTACTCCCCTACTTTAACGCTATTTCAGCCCTCTTCCTACTCCCTCTTTCTTCTTAGATCAAGACAGCTTACTCTCCTTTCTCCACTTTTTTTTCTTTTCTTTCGGATCAGTTAAGTGTGTAGGGAAGAAGGCCATGGTTTGGGAAGAGAATAAGGCTATCGGTATTGGTTCCAACTATTGTCGTTAGATTCGGCATCGTCGTTGTCAACAGATTTGGTACCTCTACCCTTTTTAGTATTATTATCCTTTCTTTTCTTTTTTTCTCCTCCTCTTTTTTGTCTCATCACCAATGATTCTCTCCTTCTTGGCCAACGTCGACCCCTAGCCCACTCTTTCCTCTTTCCTTTCCCTTCTTCGACTTCAATTTTTTTAAACTAGCCTGCCTTTGATATATGTAGAATATTGATTAGTAGTTAATTGGTTGTTAGTATTTCAATTGTATTGGATACCTCAAATATTGTATTCCATATCAGCAATAACTGACTTAGCATTTTTACTATAAATAGCAAAAATATAGAAATACAGAGGCTATTCGATTGGCCATTAAAAATTCAAATATCTCCTCTATTCTCTTTAACTAATATCTACTCTTTTTTTCTTCTCTATCCCACTAATCCTTATTCTAGCTTCTATTTCTGAAGCTGTGTGAATCATTGGAATCAAAGCTTGCAACTACAATGGTGAACGATGTTCAAACTCGTATTCAAAACAAGCCGGGTTTGTTGCATAAGGAGCTTGAGGGAATGCATGCAAAGTTTTCTAGTAATACCGAAACCTTAAGAAAAGAATTGTGAGCTGAAATTTAGTCTAAGGTCGACATAATAGGAGCTGATGTTCGACAGATGTTTGAGCAATTCATGTGGCAAATGGAATCTTCTAGATCTGACTTTGATGGATTGGGAAATATTGCTTCTATTAAGCTAAAGCAAAAATTGGTGTTACCATTTGTAAAGAGTGCTACTGCTCTTGATCCTGTTATAGTTGATCTTGTTAATATAATAGAGGATTATAAATCTGTAGCTAGATATTCCAAGATTGAATGTTCTCATTTTGTTGGTGAGGATTTAGAGGTTGGTTGATGATATGGAACAATTTTTTGAGGCTTCTTGAACTAAGAAAGCTGATAAGGTGCATATTCTGATGCTGTATTTGGATGGAAAGGCTTTACAATGGCATTAATGATTCATGAAGAATCAAAGAGTGTTTATTGAAATCAAATGGCAACAATATTTGGAGGAGATGTAAATCAGATTTAATAACGTCAAGTATACTGATCCTATGCTTGATCAAGTAAGTTTGAAGCAAACTCTATCAATAGATGAATATAATGAAGAATTTGAGAGTCTACTAAATCTTTTGCATTAACTGAAGACTATACCTTAAGCATTTTCATTAATAACCTCAAACCAAAAATAACTGAACCTATGAGACTATTCTTACCAAAATCTCTGAGTCATGCCCTTAACTTAGCCAAACAACTTGAATCTCTTGTGTTTAATACATCTAGAAAGACTTTCGTACCTTTTAAACCATACAACAACACACATCAATCCAATTCCTTGTTACTTCCTAAGAATAAACTACCTCCTTTGTTCCCTACACCAAAAATGCCTTTTCAAGTTTATCAGCTACCTAAACCATTCCTAAATAATTGATTACAATCTGTTCGAATAGATCTTAGTGAACCTAAACCTACTCGAATACCTAGCAAGGAGGAAATGGAGGATAGGAGAAAGAAGGGTTTGTGTATGTGGTATGGTTAGAAGTATGTAATAGGGCATACCTATACCAAATCTCAGCTCTATAAGATGTTTGTTGAAGATACTACTAGGGTGGCTAATATGCCAAAGGAGTTTATTGATTATGTTGATACTCTGGAAGAAGCAACTTATGTGGGTCAAAGGGAAGAAGTTCAACCAGTGATCTCATTGCATGCTTTATTTGGAACTTCTGATTCTCAAACAATGAGGATCTAAGGTACTATTAAAAATGTTAGGGTGATACTGTTAGTTGATTTTGGCAATACACAAAATTTCATTGGCTTATCCTTAGTCAAGAACCTAACACTAATGACCTAACTAGTGAAGGGATATAAGGTGACAGTAGTTAATAGTGATAAAATGCTTGTGCACGAATGTTGTAAGGATGTCCAGTGAGAAACTTCAGGTTCAAAGCAAGTCATAGATTTCTTTGTCTTACCACAATTAGGTTGTGATGTTGTTCTTGGAGTTCATTGGTTGAGATACCTAGGTCCTATTATTTGGGATTTTTCAGCTTTATCAATAACCTTTTCTGTTGATAAGCACCAAAGAGATGTCAGGATCATAAAATTCCCCTAGAAGCTGGAGTACAAGGTATTAAGGATAAGCCTTACAAATATCCATCTATCCAGAAAGATGAGATAGAAAGAATTATTACTGAGATGAAGAATGCTGGTATTATCCAGAATATCACTAACGCTTTTGCCTCCCCAATGGTTTTTGTTAAGGAAAAAGATGGTTCTTAGGGCCTATGTGTTGACAATAGGCAATTTAACAAGGTGACTATTAAGGACAGATTTCCTATTCCTTTGGTTAAAGAGCTATTGGATGAGTTGGTTGGATCTTGCTTCTTTTCTAAGTTGGACCTCTGGTCTGGATATCACCATATTAGAATGGATGAGTGTGATATCCATAAGACTGCTTTTAAAACCCATGAAGGTCATTATGAGTTATTCGTTATGCCTTTTGGGCTAACTAATGCACCTTCCACTTTTCGAAATCTAATGAATAGTATTTTCCAGTCACACCTAATGAAGTTTGTATTAGTCTTTTTTGATGATATCTTATTTTATTCAAAGAGTTGGTCAGACCATATGCAACATCTTAAATTGGTTTTTCAACTGCCTTTGAAGAATCAATTGTTTTTTAAGTAGTCTAAGTGCCAATTTGGAGCTTAACAGATGAAATATTTGGGACATGTGATCTCCAAGGATGGTGTGGCTATAGATGTTGATAAGATCAAGTATATTATGGATTGGCCCTATCCATCATCTATTAAAGATATTCGAGGGTTTTTGGGCCTCAGTAGCTACTATAAAAGATTTGTGAGGAATTATGGTGTCATTGCTCAACCACTTACTATTTTGCTCAATAAGAATTCCTTCTCATGGATAGAGGCTACTCAACAAGCTTGGGATGCTTTAAAAGTGGCTATGACTACATCTCCTATTTTAGCCTTACCAGATTTTCAGGAGATGTTTGTTGTAGAGTCTAATGCATCAAATGTGGGTATAGGTGCTGTTTTGAATCAAAAGGGGTAAACCTATAGCCTTTTTCAGCAAGGCTCTTTCTTTTAGACATCAAAGCTTGTCTATTTATGAGAAAGAAATGTTGGCTATATTGGCAGTAGTGAAGAAGTGGCATTCTTGCTTACTTGGAAGGAGGTTCCAAATTAAAACTAACCACCAGAGCTTGATGTTTTTGTTAGGTTAGAAGACTTCTACACTGCACAGCAGAAATGAGTGATTAAGATAATGGGTTATGACTTTGACGTTCACTATAGGAAGGGTATTAACAATGTTGTTGCTGATGCTTTGTCTAGAGTTCCTCAAGTTCAATGTTAGGCTCTTTCTATTTGCATTAGTGATTTGTTGGACAAAATTAAAAGATCTTGGCTCCTTGATGCTCATTTGGTGCATATTTTGCAGAAGTTGAAATCTAATTCTACTATTTCAAGGTAGTACACTTGGTCTAATAATCAACTAAGGAGGAAGGGAAAATTGGTGGTTAGATCAGATTCTTCTCTTAAGAAGGATCTACTTTAGTTTTTTCATGGTTCTATAGATGGAGGGTATTCTGGCATGGATGCTACTCTTAAGAGAATTTCTGTTGTGGTTTATTGGAAAGGAATGAGGAAAGCAGTCAAACAATTTATTAAGGGTTGTGAGATCTGTAAAAGATGCAAGTATGATATAGTTACGTCTCCTAGGTTATTGCAACCCTTACCAATTCCAAAAAGGGTATGGACTGATTTATCTATGGATTTTATTGAAAGGTTACCTAAATCTGGTGGTAAGGATACCATTTTGGTGGTTGTGGATAGATTGAGCAAATGCTCACTTCATTCCTTTGGCTCATCCTTTTATTGCTCTGCAAGTGGCTCAAGCTTTCCTTAATTTTGTTTACAAGTTACATGGCACACCAAGTGGCATAGTCACTAACTGAGATAAGGTGTTTGTTACTAATTTCTAGAAGGAGTTGTTTAAACTGTTTGGGACTAAATTGTGCATGTCTTCAACCTATCATCCTTAGTCTTATGGTCAGACTGAAATGGTCAATAGGTGTCTCAAAACCTCTTTGCGCTGTATGGCTAGTGAGACTCCTTGCACGTGGGTTAAGTGGCTACTTTTAGCTGAATGGTGGTGTAATACCACCCACCACTCAGCAATACAAACCACTCCTTACGAGGCTATTTATGGACAACCTGCTCTTGTGCATCTTCCTTGTCTTCCTAGAGATTCTATGGTGGCAGTGGTTGATAGGAGTCTTCAAGCTCAAGAAACAGCCATTCGTCTTCTCAAGTTTCTTTTGCAAATAGCTCAAAATCATATGAAGCAATAAGTTGATAAAGCTCGTAGTGACAGAAGCTTTGAGATAGGTGATTTTTTTCCCAAGCTTCAATCCTATAGGCAGAAGTCTGTGGTTAATAAATTGTGCTTAAAATTGGTTGCTAAGTTCTATGGACCTTATAAGGTCATTGGCAAGGTGGGAGGAGTGGCATATAGGTTGGAATTGCTTATGGGAGCCAAAATTCATCCTGTTTTCCATGTTTCTCAACTCCAGAAACATGTTGGTTCTTGTACGGTGCAACAAAAACTTCCATTGTTAGAGAGGACAGTACTGTGGCTAAGAAACCTATTGCTGTTCTAGATTGTCGAATGATTAATCATCATGGTTATGCTCTTACTCAAGTTTTGGTGCAATGGAACAACTCTTTTCCAAAGGATGCTACTTGGGAGAATTGATCTCTTTTTTAGTAGCGTTTTCCTGATTTCAATCCTTGAGGACAAGGATTCTTTTGGGGGTGGGGTATTGATATACGCAAATTACTGATTAGTAGTTAATTGGTTGTTAGTATTTCAATTGTATTGGATACCTCAAATATTATATTCCACATCAGCAATAGCTAACTAAGCATTTCTACTATGAATAGCAAAAATAGGGAAATATAGAGGTTATTCGATTGGCCATTACAAATTCAAACATCTCCTTTGTTCTCTTTAACTAATTTCTACTCTCTTCTTCTTCTCTATCCCACTAATCTTTCTTCTTACTTCTATTTTTGGAGCTATGTGAATCAGCTTCCTACAACAATGGAAAGCATACGGGTTGGTGGGAAACCCATAAACCTCGATACTAACTTCCAAAGCAAGACTTTCTTTTTTTTAAATATTATTTTTTTATCAAATATGTAATATACCTATTTTATACGTATATCTCTTATATAAAATAATATATATAATACTTATAAATATATTTAATTATTTATTCTTATATATATTTTTATCCATTGTACAATCTTTATTATATATATTCTTATATTTTAAATTCCTTAATACCTAGAATTAATTTTCCCAAAAATTATATTTCCAATACATCAACTGATCATGTACCATAATTCAAAATATTTCAATCCATCATGTACCATAATTCAAAATATTCCAATCTTATAAATAAATTTATTTTATTTACTCTAACATGTTCATTAACATTCAAAAATTAAACTTCGATAATTCTTTATTCCAAAATTTTCGTTCAAATAATTTCACTTAGTTTTATAACCCTAACTAATTCAATAAATTATTTACAAAAGAATTATTTAAAGCTAAAATATTAAGAAAGCCCCTGAACTTTGTTACTTTATTTAAATAAACCCATATACTTTTATTGTATCTGGATAAGCCCTTAACCTTTATTTGAGTTCAAATAAGCCTTTAAACTTTAATTTGTACACAGATATGCCCTTAGCCTTTAATTTATACTTGTATGAGCCATTAACACAAATCAATCTTTTATAAGAGTGAGTAATCAATTTTTTTCGGCTGGGTTTAAAACCCAACTTCCTATTCTGGTTAGATAGAATATATTATATAGTATTTAATTATGAAAATTATCATATTATATATTTTATATTTAAAAAACGTTAATTAATTCAATCAGTTTAATTCATGATTTTAGACATCGACTTAATCGAATAAACCGACTTATAAAAATTAACTTAAACCAGAAAGTGACTTGATCAAATCATATTAATTGAATTTGGATTGGTAAAATCAATTTGAAACAATTTTTATTCATATGTAATCTATCATATGGAATAAGGACTTATTTGAGTACAAATTAAAGTACAAAGGCTTATTTAAATACAATAATAGTATAAGGGCTTATTTAAATAATGAAACAAAGTTTAAGGGCTTTTTTAATATTTTAGCCATTATATAAATTCTCCCTTAAATGCATCCTTTTGCATAGTTCTCAAAATTCTTAAAAATCCTCAATAATGCAATGGCTCCCATTATCTTATTAGATTAATCTTAATAGTGAGAAATTCTAAATTGTCACAAAGTTAGTTGAAGTTGAACTAAAATGAAAATGATAGGTGAAAATAGTTTAGTGATACACAAACATCATGTGAGATTCCATTTTTACATATTATTAGCGAAGTTAGGGAGAGTAGATGTATTATAAGTGTTTAAATGTTGCTTATTCTGTAGGTATAGAAAGGAACTGTACGGTGGGCCCCACATGATTTTTGGTATTCCATTGGAGGTGAAATTTTGTGGAAACATTATTTAGAGCCAAATATAGTGCTGGTAAGAATCTGCACCTCAAACTCATTGGTTTATAAATGTTTTGAAAAGCGTGTAAACAAATTAGAAAATGACAATTAAGCCCATATGCCAATAGAACTTTTGTGAATAACGGTCAAACCAAATTGACTTTGGAACAACTATTAGTGATAGATAATTTCCCATGTAATAAAGTTTTAGGCCATGTTGACTGATGGAATAAATCAAGTGTAAAAGTGAAAAATTACGCGATTCAAAAGTTAGGAGTATTTTGGTAATTTCACCCAAATGGATAGTCAAACCTCAAAAAAAGCTTAACCAATGATTAGTGCATGTTAAATAGAGTTGTTTTATGATTGAATAAAATATTTTGAAGGTTAGACAGACTATTTAAAACGAAGTCAAATCGCAAGGGCAAAATTGAAAGTTTTGTTAAGTATAAGGGTATTTTAAGGATTTGTCATTTAAAATATCATTTTTTAGTGGAATTTTCTAGTCTTCTTCCTCACTTTGCCATCCTCCTCTTTCTCTTCTTACTCCTCCATTGTTACACCTTATTCAAGAGAGAAAACCCTTAAAACCTTAACCAAATCTTACCAAAACTGAAAACAGTCTTCACCAAACCTGTATAGAATTTAGAGCTCTACAGCTTGACACCAAAATCAAGTGCCAAAGTGGCCAAAATCCAAGTGTAGGCACTCCCACAAAATTCAGCCAAGGTAAGAGAGAAGAAACTTTTAATTTTTCATGATTTAATGATTTTACACTATGTGTTTAAGGTGTTTGGGTATGAATTTAAGCTTGAATTGGAATTAAACCAAGGGAATCATCATCCTAGGGTTTCAGTCACCACCTCCCATGCTTGGTCATAGTATAATTCAATATGAATTTGATGTAGAATTATTGTAGAACAAGTGTAGAGCATGAATGTAGGCTTGAATTGTTGAAATGAGTTGTGTAAGAGAGAAAGTAGCACTCAGCCAAGTGAAGGGGAAGACAAAGGTGTTTTAACAGTAGTTGCAGTGTTAGCACCGATAGGAAGTAGACTGAAGTTAAGGTTGCAATAGGCAATATGCTAGGTCTTAATGAGTTAAATATTCTTTGTAATTGAAGTATAGAGAATTGACAACATTTGTGTAGTGAATTGTAGCTCTGAAGTCCGATGAGGAATTGGTGCTAACTCGCAACATAGTGAGAATCTGTTATGTAAGGGATATATGTAAAAGACGTAGGGATACTAAGTTGTATGAGAAATGTTAAAAATACCTTTTGTGATATTGGATTTCATGTTTTGGTTGAGATTGGAACACTGGAGTTGTGGTTTATAAATTGTATTTTCATGCAGAGACGTTTGGACTGATATAACTATTATGCTGTTGAAATTTTCTAAAATGACTTTTAAACTTCTGAAACCACTATTGGTATTATTTTAGGAATAAGGGATGAAGTAAAAAAATGAGATTTGGTTGATAGCTTCTAAAGACTTTATTTGTATACAAGTGTTGTAATTCAGTTGTCAATGGAATTTTTATTAATTTTCATACGGTTTTTGGTATATACATGTTTTCATGTCATTGTGATACGTAAATTAAATATTTTGGACAACTATTATCAAACTGAGAATATTTGGTGAATTTTTATTCTTCAAGTGTAATGGATTGTGATTTTAATGTGTTATGGACTGGCTGAAGATATGATTACTAAATTGATCTCCTGTAAACACTTTGAAATGTTTTGTAAACTGTTTTAAGACTGTTAGCACCATAGTTACCTATGGGCACATGCTCCTATAAGTGTATGATCGTATGACTGACTAGTGATGCTGTTAGACCATAGCCACATCTTCAGCATCCACAGATGTCACCTAGCTAGTGTACACTATGGATTTCTTCTTACTATGGCCATATGTCCTATTGCATGATTCTATTGGGTGATGGCTTGTCTCCACTGTATTATTTTTACTGGGGTAATAAATTCTTGGTATTCCAAGCACTCCTAAACCTTATTGATTTCTAAATTTGGATTGTTATTAAATATATTTTTTATCTTTATATAAATTACTAAAATTGATTTTTATATTGTTTATGGAGTGTTTTGGAAAGTGATTATTTGAGTGAATTCAGAATTGCATAATGAAAGCTACTTCTGAAAGCCTATTAAATTTTGCGGTTGAATAAATAATTTTAAGGAACTCCCTATAGTGGAAATTAGATACCAGGACAAGTGAGATGCTTTAAAGCATCCTTCTGTATTCGACATGGTTACCTAATCCACTATAATATCTTTTCCAAATATTATGCCATAAAACTTGTAATCATTGGTTTCCTTGGGAAAGTGCATGTTTTATGATACTTGCATATAGATATGCATAGTTTCAAGTTTGTTAGATATATTTCTTATTGGGCGTAAGCTCATCCTCCTTATTCTCCTTCCAGATTATCTGTAGTAGTTTCGCTGCTTCCGCTTGAGAGAACTTTTACTTTTGGTATCCCTTAGGCAGTTATCGATATTCGTTGAGGTATATGAATTCTTCTATGTATTCAGACTATATTTGTACAATACTGTTTTATGTAAATTTCATACTTAGGATATAAATTGAAATTATATTAATATATGTAAATTTAAAAGTTCTTACATATCTACATATACTCATTTGTAAGTGAAACTAAAAGCACTGCAGATAGCCCAACCAAACTTAAGAAAATTATATGAATAAGTACTATTATGGACATAATTCGGTTTGTGACACACCGAATACAAACCATTAATGATAATAAAGAAAAATTTAGTTCGTAAATTTAGAAAGATAGAATAAGTACAAGTTTGCAAATATATGTCACCGCCTTTCGGTTGTGTCAGGATAACAATGAACACACTTATAAAATACACCAAGACAATTCATGTATTCTTGTTTAGTATTAAAATTTATCATCAATGAATCAATTAAACTATTATTCTGGCTCATGTAAGAATACTTGATGTGGTTTCTACATCAAAACTTAATTGGTTTTTTACTCAACTCTTGCTTCATGCCTCATTCACTTCACACTCAAGATCTATTAAAATTTTTCAAAAGATAAAAAAAAAATTATTTTTTTTAAATCACTGATCAAACAAAAATAAAAATTTAGGGATTTTGTGTGAGAACCCTATTTTCCTAATACCTAATATAAGTTAAAAAGTGTAAAAATTAAACAGTGAGAGTTGGTCACTAAGATTTCTAAACAAAGGGTTTGTTTGGTAAAGATAAAAAAAGTACCAACTGTGGGCCCCACAAGGGCTTTTATTGTCCAAATCAAAATGAGACCCTAGAGGAATGATATTTGAAGTGAAATACTGAGATAGCAAGAATCTGGATCAAAATTCCCTCGTTTGAGCATGTTTTGAAAGAGCATGCAACAAATTCAAAAATGACGGTTACATCCATAAGCCTGAAAAATAATCGTAAATAACGGTCAATCTAAATTGATTTAAGACCAACTGACAGTCATAGGTAAATCCTTATGTGAAGAAGTCTCATGTCATTTTAAATTTTAGATTGAATTAGACGAAAAAGTGAAAAATTATGCAATTACATAATTAGGGTTATTTTGGTAATTTTAACCTTTTGACTGTCAAACCCTATCAAAGGCCTATTTGATGATTATAAAATGTTAAATAGATATGTTTTATGATTAAATAAAATATTTTGGAAGTTGAACTGACTGTTTAAACCTAAAATGAAGTGTAAAGAGCAAAATGGGAATTTTTTGAAAAACTTGAGGGCATTTTCGTAATTTACCACCAAAGATATTATAAAACGCCCAAAAATATCATCTCCTTCATAAGTTGGCCAGCCACCATGAGAGGAAAGAGAGATAAAGCTTGGTTTAGAGAGAGAAAGTGATAGAAACCCAAGTATACAAGCCTCAAATCGAAAAACACCTTAAACGAAAGTTGTTCTATGCGATGGGCTCTATCACATACCACCAAATCAGCCATGGGAAAGGCCATTTGAAGGGTGAAAAAGCTCCATGAAGTTTTATCCAAGCAAAGGTAAGAGAGAGAAATTTTGTCTTCTAATTTTGTCTATTCTAAATCTGTGAGACCCAATTTTATAATACTGTACACCATATTATAAATGCTTTATAGCAGAAATAAATTACTAGGTGGAATTAAATAAAGATTGAATGAAATTCCACCCGTAAATTTTAATTATTGGATTTATGAATTATAGTATGGTGTATAAGAGTCGAAACAAATATTGAATAATGATTAAAAGTATGGATTGAAGAAGAAAAGAAATCTGAAAATTTGAGTAGAAGAATTATTTTTACGACATAAAATACCAATAAATGGAATTATAAAAGAAAGAAAATTTATTGGTATGTATATGAATTATTTTCATTGGATTCAATACATTAAAAGAAGATGAGAAAATACAAACCAAGCCATGCAAGAAGTGGGCAGCACGCCACTTCTGTTTCAGATTTGGATACACGACAGAATTTGGCTGAAAATGAAGATGACTTATTGGTGCTCATGTGGACGAATTGTTGGTTGAAAATATGCACACAAGTAAGCATGAAAGAGTCAATAAAGTTAGGTAGAAAAATGGACTACACGTTACCATTACTATCGTCAACTTCATGGCTAGAAATTAGCCACAATTTATGGAATAAAATACAATATAAATACTACACAAAGAGGGGAAGAGAAGTTAAATTTAACATGTGAATAAATTCTATTGGTTGGAGACTGCAAAAAGGTTGTAAAATGGAGTCAAAACTGGACAGCATTACATTACTCTTGTTGCTAACATTGTTGATCAGATTTTGGAGAAAAAGTTCAAGGAAAATCAGCCATGATCTTATACAATAAAATATAATATAAATGATATTTTAAAGGAAAAAGAATTTTCAAAATTACATGTGCTGAAATTGTATGCTAGAGCCTATAAAAGGAGAGGAAGAGGAGTCAAACCGAAACAGCTAAGAAAAAATTACAACCATTCCTTTTGTGCTGCTGCTGTCATCCCATTTTAATTGCAAAATAGACAAAAGCTGATGAGTAAATGGGATATGTTGACACCTAATTTTGTCCTTTTATTATTATTACTATTATTATTATTTGTTTATATTTATTTTTATTTATTTATATTTTATTATTATTATTTGTTATTATTATTACCTTATTATTGTTATTATTATTATTATTTTTTTATTTTTATTTTATTTTTATTTTGTTTTTTTTTCTCCAATCTATCAATCAGCCCCCTGCCAACCCATCTCCCCAGGCAGTCCCATCACCGCCGGCCACCCCCTCTGCCACCCATCTCATCTCTGCCTACTCCTTTCCCCTACAAGGAGCCCAAGCTTGAAGCTCTCACCAAAAACCGAGACCCCTTTGGCCATTGCCCCTGTTTTCACCACTCAACCTGCCAACACATACAAACCACAACCGAACCCAAGATCCTTCCCATACCAACCCCCACCACCGAGACATCATCACCACCGCAAGCCACCCACTCAGTCGCACCGCCTCTGACAACCGAGACCCTTAGAAAACCCTAGGCCCGAAACCCCTAGCACCGTTCTCATCACCGAAACCACCGTCGAAACCCCCAACCACCGTCCCAAAATCGAAACCCCAACTCAGATCACAACCCTAAATCTGCAAGAAAAAAAGAAAAACAAACAACAAAACCGCAACAAACCAACAACCATCATCATCCCATCAACAAACATCATCAACCAAAACAAGAGAAAAACAAAAAAAAAAGGGAGAAGGTAGCTTCGGTTCTCGTCAGATCTGGGGCTTAGGGGAACTTTCGAGTGAAACCAAGGCCAGATCTGGGTAGAGGAAGGAGAGGGGAACATTTTTGAGGTTTCGGGAAGGTCTCCGTCGACCGGAGTGCGGCGGCGGACGGCGGCGGACGACGGTCCGGCAGCAGCCGGAAATCGCCTGGAGAGGGAGAGCTCTGAGTTTTTTTTTTGTGAAAAAGAAGAAAAATGAATAAAAAAAAAGGGGTGGTCTTTTATAGCTGAAAAGAAAAAAAAAAGGGGGTCCAGATCCGCGCGTGGACCCGGGATCCGACCCGAGACCCGCGCGCCCGCCCGGCCAGCTGAGAGGGAAGAAGAGCCGCGTGCCAACCCAGGAGATCCGACCCGGATCCACGCTCTCGACCCGCGTGCCACCCGCACGCCCATGCTCGACCCGACTCCGCGACCCGCTTTCCTTGGCAGGCTTGGGCTTGGTCTTGGGCTCGATTTTGGGCCCTTTTTGGAAGGCTTATTTGGGTTTCAAGCCCAATTTTGTTTGGGTAAAAATTCTATTTATTATTTACTTTTTATTTATTTACTTATTTGTTTGCTTTATAGTTTATTTTAGATATTCTTAATATATTTTCATAAAAAAGGAGATAATAATAAAAATAAATTTTTAAAAGAAAATAAATAATAAATTTTATAATTCAATTAAATGATTGTTCCGATGATGGGATGCTACGGAAGTCACAAGTAGTGATTCCTAGCTGATCCCTAGGTGAGAAGAGTCGTACTAATTGTTACCAGAGTATTGGGATATTTAGTATGATTTTTCAATAATTTATTTTTTTATTAAAAATAAAAATAAATAAGTTTTTTTAAAAAAAAGAAATTGAAAAAGGAAATTAATGATAAAAATTAAATGAATTCCGATGATGGGATGTTATGAAACTCACAAGTAGTGATTTCTTAACTGATCCCTAGGTGAGAGAAGTTCACTAAGTGTTACCAGAGTATTGGGATACTTAGTGCAATTTTTCAATAATAGAAATTTTTATTTAAAATAAATAAAGAAATATTTATATACAAAATTAAAAAATTCATTTGCATCATTTTTATCTGCTTGCATCATTTGCATTCATAATGATTTTTGAAGCGAGTGTGAATCTTCCGAGGATGAGATTCTGTAGAAGTCACAAGTAGTGATTCTTAAGAAATCTCTAGGTGAGGAAAATTATTTCAAATGCTGCCAAAAGTATTGGAGTATTTGATTTAATTATTCAATACAAAAAGGTTCACATTTACTTTCGAAAAATAAAGTAAAACAAAATAAATTTACAAATAAAAAATGATTTTGAATAAAATTGATTGCAAATAAAATAGGAATTAATTTTAAATATTAAATTAAGATCATCTTATTAAAACCAAAGGATAACATATGATTATTATGGTACCGTTTTTAACGGGCGTCGTGGGGGTGCTAATCCTTCCCCACGCGTAACCGTACCCCCGAACCCGATTTTTGTTTTCGCAGACCAAAAATTTGTCTTTTTAATAAAACTTAATTAATTTTGAGATTTTGTTAAAAAGATAAACATTTTTAGGTGGCCAATCACACCTAGTTAAAAAAAGATTGGTGGCGACTCCCATTTTTGTTTTTAAACGCTTTTTCAAAATCGTCGAGCGCGAAGCCGTTACGACAGCTTGACGACTCCGCTGGGGACGCTTTTTGAGGGTCAAGCCATGCATTAATCATGTGTTATCCAAAGTTTTAATTTAATAGTCTTGATTAATATTTAAACTTAATTCACTTGGATTTTGAAAATAATTTGGTTTGCATTTGCATTTTATGTTATTTATTTTATGTTTTATACTTGTATATACTTGTTGTTAATAAATTGTTTAGGCATTTAGGATAGAGATAATAATTTAATTTGAGTCTGACATGTTCCCTCATGCACACACTTGCACTTGCATTTGCATCACATGAGCTCTATACCCGAGTTCCGTCCTCCTTAGGAAGGAGTAAAGTACCTATGCTCTCATGAGGTAATCACCTCTGCAATGGCAAGCGAAATACTCCCACTCAAATCTGTTCCTTACTAGTCCAGTGTGGATAACAGTGAGGTATAATTTGGGAACCTTTAGATCTTTATATCCCAACCCAGCATATAGAAAAACCTAAGAGGCCAGCCTTAGGTAGAGCCATGTCCAATTTTTGTAGAAATTATCCCAAAATTAGGACACGAGGGAACACAATTCGACCCATTTTCTCATGTCAATAATAAAGGTACAATCGATTTTAATTTGAATTGTATATAATTTAAGTCTTTGATTTTTTCTAAAAAAGGGAATTTCGTAAAATAAAAATGAAAAATTATATTTTCTTTATGAAAGATCTTTTCAAAAAAATCCACTTATATTTTAAAAAATAAAGATGTGTGATAAAAATAATAGAACAAATATGTAACTTTTCTTTAAAAGATGTAAATAATTCTTTATTCCTTTTTTAAAGAGGAATTTTGTTTTGAAAATAGGTTCATAAAAATAGGAACTAATAAAAATACATTCTCCAAGGCAAGAGGAAGAAAAAGAAGTTTTGTGGTTACAAGATGTTTTTATATATATAAAAATAAAAAAAAGGTTTTAATTTCTTTCACTTTTCTTCCTTTAAAAAGAAAAATATAAAATGAAAAAATGTGGATAAACCTTTCTTTTTACAATAAAAAATGAAAAAATTTGTTAAAAAAAAAAAGTCTCTTTCACAAAAATAATAAGAAGAAATTCAATAAAGTTTTTTAATTAAATTTTTTTTTATTCTTTATTATTCTTGGAAAATTTTCTTAAAGTAAAGGTATAAAAAAGAAAAGTGAAAGGGATTTTGAGTAGGAAATGAATTAATATCTCTTCAAAAATGAGTTAGAATAAAATGAAAGAATGAATGAAAATTTTTTTCTTTTTGAAGTCAAAAAAAAGAGATGAATAATTGACTTTCCTGTATAGAATTTTCAAAGAATAAGTTGACAAGAAAAAAATAAAGAAAATTCATCTTTCTCAAGCATGTTAGGGACATATATGATTTTAATTCATTTCATCATCATTGTGTATATATATGTTGATAGTCATGTCATTTGCATTTTAGAATCATGAAAGTTAGGTGAAATAAAACAAAATTTGATCTTCATTATCACTGCATTGTGTATAAATTACATAAACATGTCCTTCATCATGCCTTGTTATCGTGTCATGTCTTAAATAGTTTACATGGCATTTCCTAAAAAAAAAAAAAGAATATGTTCTTTCTCATAGAAAATTAAAAAAAAAACAAAGAAAAAAGAAGAGGGAGAGTTTTTGAAACAATTTTGATATGGTTTAAGATTACTCTTCAATTTCTCTTACTTGTGTTGGACTTGACCTCTTAAGTTAATAAGTGAATATGATAAGTAAGGGGCAAATTTTAGTTTGAACTTTGGTATGCATTTTACATTGTTGAATCACATTTTGTAGATAAGTCTTTGAGAAACTAGACTAAGTTTTTACAATTTAGAATTTGTTTATTCTTTCAATTTTCTTTTTATCAAATTTGTATACATGTGCTATTGATTGATTATTTTCGTTAAAATTATTCCTCCCTAAGATTTGGTTAAGGTGAAGGCATAAATACCCAATGTGTAAAATCAAGAAAGTTATGCAAACTAACAAAATCAAAAAAAAAGAGAGAAAAAAAAGAAAGAGAGAAAAATTAAAAAAAAAAGGGGAGAAAAAGAAGAAGAAAAATTGTTCCATTTCATAGATTTCTATCATACATGTCATTTGCATACATATACAAATAACATGATTTTCATAAAATTCATATCATACACTTGTTATACTTCAGTAAATATGTCAATACTTTTCATTTTTCAAGAAAAAAGAAGAAAAAATTTGTTTGTTCCAAAAAAATTAAATTGAAAGAAGTAAGATAAGGCTTTTCTAATTAAAAAATTGTGGTAATAAGGTTCAAGACTTCTCGACTACCAAAGATTACAAAGCAATTCAGGACTCTCATAAGCTTAGACCATGGAAGAAGGACAAGCTAGTCGAATGGAGAAAATGGAAAAGGCGCAAGAAGAGATGAAGGGGCAGTTGGCTGCAATGATGGAGATGATGACCAAGATGAGTAGAGGAAAGGAGCCATTGCAGGAAGCAACTACCCAAGAAAGGCGGGCACAAGATGGTGGATGTCCATATCCGCATAGTCCCATTCCACCCCAAATCCATACTTCACAGCATACGCCATTTTCAGGGTATGATAATCCAAACCCCAGCAGGAACCCATCAGACCCAATCTCTGTCCATGATTCAGATGATCCTAAAGAACAAAGGAAATTGAAGATGAGTGTATCAACAGCGACAGGGAATTTAAAGTCTCAAGCCAAGTTTGATCTCCTTGAAGAAAGATTACGAGCTATCGAAGGGATGGATTTATATGGCTCTTTGGATGCAAGCGAGCTTTGTTTGGTACCAGGTGTAGTTATCCCACCAAAGTTCAAGGTTCCGGAATTTGAAAGGTATGATGGAACCAAATGCCCGACAAGTCATATTAAGATGTACTGTCAGAAAATGGCCGCCTATGCTCAGAATGATGAATTATTGGTGCATATATTTCAAGACAGTCTTACCGGATCAGCTGCCAGGTGGTACACCCAACTAGATCGAGCCCATATTCGCTCATGGAAAGATTTGGCTCGAGCATTTATTGCTCAATACAAGCACATTGAAGATCTGGCACCGGACCGCCTATCCTTACAAGGCATGAGGAAGAAACATGAGGAGAGCTTTAAAGAATATGCTCGAAGATGGAGGGATGTAGCTGCCCAGGTCCAACCACACCTCACGGAGAAAGAAACCACCATCTTGTTTTTCAACACACTCCCGGCACCGTTTTATGAAATGATGGTCGGTAATGCCACCAAGAATTTTGCAGATATGGTAATTTCTGGTGAAATAATAGAGAATGCAATTAATAGTGGCAAGCTTGTAGGAGATGATGCCATGAATACAAGAAGAGGCGATACATCGGGGAATGAAGAAGATGTTCACGCCATGAATTATGAGGGGCAACATGTGGGTGACTTTGCTCCATATCATCCTTATCCAATGTACCAAACCCACTACCCCACCACAAACAATATCTCTTCAAGCTTGAATACCCGGCAGTCAATCCCCCAATCTAATTGGCAAATAGGTCTCCAAACTCCTATGCCTACCCAGAGTAACCAAAAAGGATCTCGGAACAAACGGAGGAGGATTGACATTGATCCGATTCCTTGGTCCTACACTGAAGTATTTCAATACCTTGTCGAGAACCAGCTTGTTACCCCAGTCCAATTAAAACCTTTGGAACCTCCATATCCATAGTGGTATGACCCAAATGCTCGGTGTGACTATCATAGTTGAAATATGGGTCATTCGATAGAAAGTTGCCCTGCTTTCAAGCATAAGGTGCAAAATCTGATCAGATCTGGTTTGTTGGATTTTGGGACAAAAGAAGGAACGGGTTAACCATGCTACAGTATAATTGCAAAAGAAGACTCTTTGGTTGGTCATTCATGATGGTGTGAAGTTCTTTCCTTTTGTAATGCTCATGAACCGAAAAGCGCTTTTTGTGTATTTGACTTTCGTTTATCTTTTGTCATTTCAACGGAGTAATTGATGCATTTTCATTACATTTTCTCTCTCCCTCGAAATCTTATATTTTTTTTTTTTGCATTCGCCTATATTTTACCTTTTTCTCCTTCTTTTGGCTTATAAATGATTAATTCCCATTCTTCACCCAATTTTGTTGTGAAATGATGAATATGAAGTTGATTATGATAATAATCTGGGATAAATCTTTAAAATTCTATTTGTATTGACAATTTTGTCCCCATGATCGATAGGAATGTTGAAATCAGTCGATGTAGTGTACACAAAGAAAGCAGATTTTTCACCAGGTTGTGTTGGCTCAATAAATAATTCTTTGATGAGAGTATTTACGTTTGAAATGAGAAATGGCCATCTTTGGTTTACCCTTCACATATGAGAAAAATTATCTATTGTTACCCCTTTTGAGCCTCATAGTTATGTATGTTTTTTAAAGAAACCCGCCAAGGATCACCCTCCACATTGGGGGGCAAAATTGAGAAACATGAAGTGAGATTTGCCCACGAAAAAATTTTCAAGTCATTAGAAATCTAGGGGGCAAGATAAAGAAAAAGATATCTTCGTGCTGGAATTCCTCAAGAAAAAAAAAGAAAGGGAAATGAGGAAAAGAGTGAATCAAAAGAAAAAGAAATGAACGGAAAAGAATGGAAAGGGAAATGAGAAACCAAAGAAGAATAAACAACGAATGGGGTAGAATGCTAGAATTCTTAATATGATGGGAAATGATCCTATGGCTTGAAATCCTTGAAACACGTATTTTGGGCCTGTTTATCCATTCTTTCAAAGCCCTGAACCATGGCCTACATTACGTACCTTAAAAAGTCCATTTTGATCGAATTTGAATGCTTGAGTTAAGGAATCATATATTGAGCCTAGACATGTTACAAGTTCATGATTTGGAGCTCGATAAGTGTGTTGATTATGGATAAATATGGTCCTTGAAGAAGAATAAATATGTAAAAAGAAAAATGATGAAAAGAAAAAGAAGAAAAATGAAAAAGAAAAAAAAAGAATAAAAATGGGCTCAAGTTGAAAACCCGAAAGGGCGATTTGAGTCAAAAGAAGGATGAGAGATTTAGCTAAAATCTCGGGAAGATAGCCTTTCATAAGGGAAACCAGTGCTGTTTGAAAATTTCATGAAGTGGGGGCAAAGCATTGATGGAACCAAAATGATTAGAATGTCAATCAAATAGAATTTTGGCAAAATCTTAGATTAGTTTATCAAGATTGATTGAATATTCATTGTTTAGTCTTGTTACCTTCCTTGGCCTCTGGAAATTGCCTATTTTTCTTAGTTAAATTTGTTCTTGCTTACTGCTTCGTAAATGTCCATCCTTCAACTTTTGACTAATCTACATATTTATGACTATTAAAAGAAATGTGATGATATTGCATTCATTATAAAATTGAAATGACGATAAATAAGTGATTGACAATGTTTGTGAAAGCCCAATGCATTACAAAAGAGGAAAGTCGAACATGATATGGGGCGAAGAAAGAACAGATGAGAACCATGGGAAGGTTTACAAGTGCGCCTAAAAAATATGAATGTATGATCAAATGGTGAAGAATAACCAAGAATTAATGGTGTTTCGTGGAATTAGTGGATGTACGGAAGCTTATGTTTTGAAAAGATTCAAAAAAGGTGAGGATGGTGGTCTTGTGAACCTTGTTACTGCAACTTTTGATTATTTTTCCTTATCCTTTTCTTTCTCTTTTCCTTTTCTTTTTTTCTTATTTCTCGACATTTGCATTGCATCCATCACATACATTCAAAAAAAAAAACAAATGAAAATTTCACCTTTAAGGAACAAGATTTGTACATTTTCGATCAAAGAAGGGGCAAAACACAGGACAAAGGAAGGAAGCGGGATTCTGAAAATTTTAGGATAAGATGATAAGATTTTTAAAGTAAAGAGTTTTAAAAAGATGATGCTTCAAGAAACTAAATTTTTGGATGTGAATCTCCAATTCAGAAAATTTTAAGCAAGAAGCTGAATATTTGGATATGAATTCCAATTCAGAAAATTTCGGGTGTGAATCTCCGAATCAAATTTTCGGATGTGAATCTCCAAATTAAAATTTTGGGTATGAATCCCTGAGTCAAATTTTTGGGTGTGAATCTCCGAATTAAAACTTCAGGTGTGAATCTCTGAATTTTAAGTTAAATTTTTGGATGTGAATCTCCAAGGTAAAATTTCGGCTGTGAATCTCCGAATTAAAATTTCAGGTGTGAATCTCTGGATTTTAAGTCAAATTTTGGATGTGAATCTCCAAGTCAAGTTTTCGGATGTGAATCTCCGAGTCAAAATTTTGGGTGTGAATCCCTAAGTCAAGTGTTCGGATGTGAATCTCCGAATCTAATATTTTGGATGTGAAACTCCAGCTCAAAATTTCAGGTGAGAATCTCTGAAATTTCGGATGTGAATCTCTGAGTCAAAATGTTGGGTGTGAATCCCTAAGTCAAGTTTTCGGATGTGAATCTCCGAGTCAAAATTTTGGGTGTGAATCCCTAAGTCAAGTGTTCGGATGTGAATCTCCGAATCTAATATTTTGGATGTGAAACTCCAGCTCAAAATTTCAGGTGAGAATCTCTGAAATTTCGGATGTGAATCTCCGAGTCAAAATGTTGGGTGTGAATCCCTAAGTCAAGTTTTCGGATGTGAATCTCCAAATCTAATATTTGCATGTGAAACTCCAGCTCAAAATTTCAGGTGAGAATCTCTGAAATTTCGGATGTGAAACTCCAACTCAAAATTTTAGATGAGAATTTCTGGATTTAAGATGCGAATCTCTATATTAAAGTTTACATTTGGAATTTTCAATCCAAATCCTCAAATTGAGTTCCTGAATGTGTCATTGTCAAGAAAATGTAAGATTAAAATATGAGGTTGGAAGAATAAGATCTTGAAGTTGAAAAAAAAAAAAGAAGAGGAAGAAGAAGGTTAACAAAAAAAAAGGGGGAGAAGAAGAAGGTTCAGGGCTATATTTTAAAAAGGAGGTTCCAGATTAAATTTGAAATGAGATTAAACATAAGATTTAAAGATGAAATTGAAGAAAAATCAAGATAAGGAATTTTAAGATAGGGAAATTCGATTTGAATGTGAATCTTCGAATCAAATCTTTGGGTGTGAATCTCCAAATCAAAGTTCAAAATTTTGGATGTGAATCTCCAAAACCAAGTTAAAATTCTGGGTGTGAATCTCCAAGTTCAAAATTTTGGATGTGAATCTCCAAAACAAAGTTAAAATTCTGGATGTGAATCTCTAAGTTAAAATTTCGGATGTGAATCTCCGAATTAAATCTTTAAATGTGAAATCTCTCAATTTCAGAAAAGAAATTTAAAGTTTCATCGCCTCTGCTGCAAGAGGAGCACATTTTCAGAAAAAGAATTTAAAGTTTCATTGCCTCTGCTGCAAGAGGAGCTTTCTCGAAAAAAAAAAAGAAAGAAAAAAGAAGAAAAAACAAAACAAATTTAAATTTAAAGTTTCATCGCCTCCGTTGCAAGAGGAGCACATTTTCAGAAAGGAATTTAAAGTTTCATTGCCTCTGCTGCAAGAGGAGCTTTCTTGGAAAAAAGAAAAAAAAACAAACAAAAAAAAACAACAACAATGGATGATTTAAATTTAAAGTTTCATCGCCTCTGCTGCAAGAGGAACGCATACAAAAAAAAGGAGAAGAAAAAAAGAGAAAGAGAAAAAAGAAAAAAGGAAAAAAAGAAGAAAGAAAGAGAAAAAGAGAAAAGGAGAGAAATGAGTCATAAGTCGGACAAAATTACTGTCAATTGTCTTTGCTCTATTCCTGATCCTCAGCAATGAGCAAAGAGGGGCAGCTGTTGACACCTAATTTTGTCCTTTTATTATTATTACTATTATTATTATTTGTTTATATTTATTTTTATTTATTTATATTTTATTATTATTATTTGTTATTATTATTACCTTATTATTGTTATTATTATTTTTTTTTTTTTTATTTTATTTTTATTTTGTTTTTTTTTCTCCAATCTATCAATCAGCCCCCTGCCAACCCATCTCCCCAGGCAGTCCCATCACCGCCGGCCACCCCCTCTGCCACCCATCTCATCTCTGCCTACTCCTTTCCCCTACAAGGAGCCCAAGCTTGAAGCTCTCACCAAAAACCGAGACCCCTTTGGCCATTGCCCCTGTTTTCACCACTCAACCTGCCAACACATACAAACCACAACCGAACCCAAGACCCTTCCCGTGCCAACCCCCACCACCGAGACATCATCACCACCGCAAGCCACCCACTCAGTCGCACCGCCTCTGACAACCGAGACCCTTAGAAAACCCTAGGCCCGAAACCCCTAGCACCGTTCTCATCACCGAAACCACCGTCGAAACCCCCAACCACCGTCCCAAAATCGAAACCCCAACTCAGATCGCAACCCTAAATCTGCAAGAAAAAAAGAAAAACAAACAACAAAACCGCAACAAACCA
This sequence comes from Heritiera fomes, assembly GCA_032173925.1. Lineage (NCBI taxonomy): Eukaryota > Viridiplantae > Streptophyta > Magnoliopsida > Malvales > Malvaceae > Heritiera > Heritiera fomes. Next base: position 14,850,902 of record JAPDPM010000001.1, on the reverse strand, counting down.
ACAACCATCATCATCCCATCAACAAACATCATCAACCAAAACAAGAGAAAAACAAAAAAAAAAGGGAGAAGGTAGCTTCGGTTCTCGTCAGATCTGGGGCTTAGGGGAACTTTCGAGTGAAACCAAGGCCAGATCTGGGTAGAGGAAGGAGAGGGGAACATTTTTGAGGTTTCGAGAAGGTCTCCGTCGACCGGAGTGCGGCGGCGAACGGCGGCCGACGGCGGTCCGGCAGCAGCCGGAAATCGCCTGGAGAGGGAGAGCTCTGAGTTTTTTTTTTTGTGAAAAAGAAGAAAAATGAATAAAAAAAAAGGGGTGGCCTTTTATAACTGAAAAGAAAAAAAAAAGGGGGTCCAGATCCGCGCGTGGACCCGGGATTCGACCCGGGACCCGCGCGCCCGCCCGGCCAGCTGAGAGGGAAGAAGAGCCGCGTGCCAACCCAGGAGATCCGACCCGGATCCGCGCTCTCGACCCGCGTGCCACCCGCACGCCCATGCTCGACCCGACTCCGCGACCCGCTTTCCTTGGCAGGCTTGGGCTTGGTCTTGGGCTCGATTTTGAGCCCTTTTTGGAAGGCTTATTTGGGTTTCAAGCCCAATTTTGTTTGGGTAAAAATTCTATTTATTATTTACTTTTTATTTATTTACTTATTTGTTTGCTTTATAGTTTATTTTAGATATTCTTAATATATTTTCATAAAAAAGGAGATAATAATAAAAATAAATTTTTAAAAGAAAATTAATAATAAATTTTATAATTCAATTAAATGATTGTTCCGATGATGGGATGCTACGGAAGTCACAAGTAGTGATTCCTAGCTGATCCCTAGGTGAGAAGAGTCGTACTAATTGTTACCAGAGTATTGGGATATTTAGTATGATTTTTCAATAATTTATTTTTTTATTAAAAATAAAAATAAATAAGTTTTTTTAAAAAAAAAGAAAATTGAAAAAGGAAATTAATGATAAAAATTAAATGAATTCCGATGATGGGATGTTATGAAACTCACAAGTAGTGATTTCTTAACTGATCCCTAGGTGAGAGAAGTTCACTAAGTGTTACCAGAGTATTGGGATACTTAGTGCAATTTTTCAATAATAGAAATTTTTATTTAAAATAAATAAAGAAATATTTATATACAAAATTAAAAAATTCATTTGCATCATTTTTATCTGCTTGCATCATTTGCATTCATAATGATTTTTGAAGCGAGTGTGAATCTTCCGAGGATGAGATTCTGTAGAAGTCACAAGTAGTGATTCTTAAGAAATCTCTAGGTGAGGAAAATTATTTCAAATGCTGCCAAAAGTATTGGAGTATTTGATTTAATTATTCAATACAAAAAGGTTCACATTTACTTTCGAAAAATAAAGTAAAACAAAATAAATTTACAAATAAAAAATGATTTTGAATAAAATTGATTGCAAATAAAATAGGAATTAATTTTAAATATTAAATTAAGATCATCTTATTAAAACCAAAGGATAACATATGATTATTATGGTACCGTTTTTAACGGGCGTCGTGGGGGTGCTAATCCTTCCCCACGCGTAACCGTACCCCCGAACCCGATTTTTGTTTTCGCAGACCAAAAATTTGTCTTTTTAATAAAACTTAATTAATTTTGAGATTTTGTTAAAAAGATAAACATTTTTAGGTGGCCAATCACACCTAGTTAAAAAAAGATTGGTGGCGACTCCCATTTTTGTTTTTAAACGTTTTTTCAAAATCGTCGAGCGTGAAGCCGTTACGACAGGATAAGTTACAAAGGTGGCAAACTCCCATTGGATATTCTAAATGAATGGAAGAATATTGAAGCAAGAACTTCAGCAAAACTCACTGCATCACCGAAATCCCCTGCTGCTGCAATGCACTCTATTTTGCTGATAAGTGTGTTCGGTTTCATCCATTTATTTCTTGAAAAATCTTAGAAAATATCCTTCCTTTGTTAGTTAACTACTTAACCTCCACCATAGACCTTATATATACCGTGAAAACCAATTGGAAACTAAGCAAAGGCTGACGTGAAAGGCAAAAAATATTCTATTTGGAGAAGTGCCATTCAGTTCAAGGTGAGCATATTTATTTCCATGGTTTCCTTGCTATTGAATGGTAGAATTATATGTTGCTTAGCATGAGAATCATGAATATGGTCTTGTTTATGGTTAGATCTTTTTAGAATTTAAGAATGGAATAAGTTAAGATCTTGATTTAGATATGAATATGCAAGAAATCATGCTAAGAATTCCAAGATGATGATAGGAATTGATGAATAAGATGAAGAAATGGCTAGGAAACATGAGAGACTGAAGAAATCAATTTTTGGCTAGGTATAAGGGAAGCTACGGTTGGCATGTAGAATAAAAAGAAAGTGATTTTCGTGCGTGAAAAATAAGGGAAAAGGGCTCACGTGACTAACCTTAGTAATTAGGAAAAATAGAAGTAAAAATTATGGAATGGCCATTTGAGGATTTCGGCCAAGGAAGAATTAGCTATGAATTGATGTTGCAATTTATGGTTTGTTTATAGAAAAGGAGTATAGAAATTTAAAAAAAAATTATTGATGAAATCAGAACCGAAAAAGGAGCTAAAATGAAAAAGTTGAGGTTTAGCACCCGTATAAATTATACTGGTTGTAAATATATAATGACATTAGTGGCTGCATTTTATGATTATTAGCGGCCTAAAAATAAGAAGAAAAATATTAATAATTTTTGATAAAATTATTTTGCAGTCGGAGTTGACAGCATTTGGTAAAAGTAACCGGGAAGATTGGCTTCGTAAGATTGGTAAGGGATGCGTGTATGAAATTATAGGGATATCCGAATGTATGGTTTTCATGCTATGAATTTTATAAGATTTATTAGATATTGAATTGCCTTGAAATGCTACGAAATTGTGGTTTCTGGCTATTAAGACCGTGTTTGAAAGTGCAGGGAGGCTAGGACTCTGGCAGTCGTTATGCTGCCGAAATTTACTAAAGATATTTCCAAAAATATTATTAAATATTTTAGTGCATTATTGGTATTTTTCCTAGCCTCAAAAGTGATAAATTAATTATTTTTCATAAACGGTGAATTTACCGAAAAGTATTTATTAAAGATTCATGATACCGATTTCGGTAAAGATTAAACTACTAAAAATTCATTCCACGTGTTTTATAGGGAAATGTGTGATTGGTGAAGTGAAATGGTGAATAGTAAATATTTTATAAATAATTTTCAGTATAATATTCACTAATTTATTATGATTTTCCTTTATGAGTTAAATAAATTTTATCACGTATAATGATTTCCATAAAAGCTTTATCACTATATAACTATTGTTTTGAGACTAAAATGTCTCTGCACATGTTTTATAGTGAAAAATGTGTTGGTGGAATTATAGTTAATTTTGGAGAATAAATATTTTTATTTTTCCATTAAGTATGAAAATATTGGAATTGATTTCCAATAACTTTGAATTTCAAGTTTTGGAAAGAAAGTATGGAAACATGTGTGTATGTATTCTACGGTGAAAAAGAACAATTATGAAATTTTATTACTACTGTGTATTACCTTATAAACTGTTTTTCACCGTACGAAATATTATGATTTATACCTTTATGAATTTTCTGGAAAACATCATTGATCTTACTAAATTCCATAAAGGTAATGAGATTTCTTATATACTGTTTTGAGACTGATAGGCCCCGTATCATGCTCACGTGTCACGTGTTTCATGTGTTACTCATGTGTAAAGTTGTTGACACTGATCCTGTCTTCAGCGTCCTAGTTGACACCTGATCAGTGTACGACCGAGGACACCTATAGACTATGGCCTTAGATCTCATGTGTTTATTATATTGTCCCTATAGGGATCTCACGTGTATCCTGTTATTCCTTATGAGACTTATAGCATGATATTATTTGGGTGTTGCCTGGTCTCCATTATGATTTCACGTGTTATTATTGATTTTAGTGATATTTTCAGAAAACTATGATGATTTTTCTGAAGTGTTTTATTACTAAACTATTATTATAATTAAACAGTTATTTTACTGTTACACGTGTGAAAGTAATGGTTTCAGTGGGGGAAACTTTGTGATTATCAATTGTATGAAATATTTATATGCAGTAATTTGAAATAAGTATATATGAAAAAATAAATAAACTTCTACTCCCTATAGTCGCTCTGGGTTTTTAGGACAAGACAGGTATTTCAAAATACCTTCCTTACTCTATTTGGATTTCTCGACTGACTATAGTATCATTTCCTTATAATGTGCACAGCATACCGATAGTAAACTAAAAGGTTTTACTGCATATAGTCTTCGTGATATCAAAATTTGCATACAATTCTCTTACTGAGCCATGGTTTGCTCAGTCTTTTACTTTCATCATCACAGATTTGATATAAATAATAGCTGAAGTACCAAACCATGGATTAAATACACTTGAGAAGCTCGAAGCGTCGTATATTGGATTCCCGAGGTATCACGTTTACATTTATATATTCAGACTTGTTTATATAATACTACTAGTTGGAAATTTTTTTTCAAGGGGATGTATACTAACTTTTACAGTTTGTGAATACTAATTTACCATAAATAAATATTGTCTAATTTGTTTACTGTTGTAGATGAACAGTGTGTAAAGGCATTACAGACAGCCCAACCATATAAAATGTGTGGAAAAACATGAAATAATGTAGTCACGGGATGTGACAGATTGAATGGTATCAAAGCAAGGTTGGCCTGATGTCTGCTGATGCCTTTAGAACAGAAAGTGTTGAAAAATATTAACATCCCCTGCAGTACTGTATAGTTTGAATGTATAGAAAAAATAAGTGATTGTAGATTGGGTTAAATGTTCTAAATGGTGTGAAAATTTATGATTTAAGGGTTATTAAAAAGGATTATAACCCGAGAATTTTGCATGAAATAGGTGATCTTATGGTCTTATTGGAGGTCTGTTTGGCAAGGTACAAAGAGGAACTCGGTGAGGGCCCCACCAGGACTTCTCTGTTCGAATCGAACTAAGACCCTAAAATGATGATATTGGAGTGAAATAGAATATCATCAATGTATAGATCTTAAGATAGCCTGCTTATAGGTATTCTGAAGAGAGAGAAATAAACGGGGAAATGATGAACATACCCTTATATTGAAATAATGCCTTTGAATCATAGTTGACTAAATTGATTTGGAACTGATTGATGATGGTAGAGTAACTGATGGTGTAAAGAATATATTACCTGTTTAATGGTCCCTGCTGTGAGCCCCGCTTATACTTTGATAAGTAATGCAACCCGGAGTGTATACTGTGGGAGGTCGCGAGACAGTGGGCCCTGTTTTGGATTCTTAGGGCCTAAATTAAAAGTGAAAAGATGGGGTATTTGATTTGGGATTAATGGATATTATGAAAAGTAATACACTTACTAAGTGTGACTAAATAAGTGAATCAATGTGAAATATATGTTAAATGATTTGAAAGTTATACGTATGTATTTTGAGGATACATAGTGGATTTGCAGGATGAAAATAACGAAACATTCAAGATGGTATGAGGTTATGATTTAAAAGTTACTGAAGGTAACTTCAAATAAATTTCTGGAGTAGAATAGATTTGAGAGATCATTGACATGATTCACAGTATGAATTCCATTTCTAAGCTCTTACCAGAGAACATAACAGAGTCTGAAGAGCTTAAGAAATTACTTCGAAAAATTATGGATAAAGAAATTATTGTATATATGTGTTCAGAGGAAACACTGATAATCTCGTTAGAGAGAGTATAAAGAATTCCTAAGATCAATCTCTGAACAGGGTGTCAACAGATAAAAGCCTGGAGATTTATGTTTATAAAATAATGTTCATTACTCGATATAACTCTTACGAGTCCTTTATGGTACTTAAGAGACTTATGAAATATCCTGTGAAGTATGTGAGTTTAATGAATGAAATAATTCAATCACATACAAATAAATTATAATGATATGTAATTATGATGTGTGAATATATTTCCATTCATTTGAAGGAAATAAGCAGCATCTTGAATAATTCCACCAACTTCTGAAAACTAAAAACTCTATTGTTATGTTCAGTAAATATGAGTTTTAACTGAACTATACTCATCTAGAAACGTAAGGTCTCGAGTAATAAAAAGAACCTCGAATTGTCTGAAAAGAGGTTATTGCTAATGTAATGAGAAGATAAATCATATGATGATAAGGGAACACGAATTATGAGGTAGTTTCTAAATCTAAGATTACATGTAATTTCCTCTGACTATTATATGGTTATGGCTAGATATAAGATCAAGCCAAATTTAACAGATAAAATTAGTTATACTTAGATGAGTAAATGTAAATGAATATAAATATGTGTATATATATATACTGGAATTGTGGAATTGCATAATTAATGTGGAGACGGAATTGGTGATTTGATGATTTTAATTACATAACTTGATTGTGAAGAGATTATATCCTCAAGTACATCCTACAATTGATGGATATTACATGTACCATGAGAATGAGGGATGTAATGGTAATACTATATGAAAAGAGATGTCAGGGAAAATTATTACCTAACGTCTCATTCACTGTAAGTGATAATTGATAAGGCTGCAAATAAAGTGCAGCTTTAGCTAAACTGTGAAATGATTATTGTGGGTTCGTAAGGAATCCGAAAGAACCATGACGTTATAGAAGTGACTATAAATTGATTAACCAAATTGATTCACTTTTACATCATCAAGTTCTTGATCTCTTAAGTGCCCTAGTCGAGATATATCTGTGAAACAATGAGAATGTATGTGAAGTTCCAGTGAACGAGTACATGTGATATGGATCCCTGATTTGCCATATGCTTTTAAAAGAATAGCAAAAGGCTTTAGGATTCCAAATTTACTATCAGCACCGCTTCTTATAGATGTAAATATCTGAGCGCATTGTGTAGACGCTCAATGATATATTGAGAGCGAGTGCACTGGATTTAAAAAGCTACTGGGACAATTACATACGATTGATTAAAATTGTTTAAAAGATAGTCACCAAATTATTGTCGACTTGGCACTAAATGAGATAATATGTGAATTAATTACTGTATGAAAAGAAGTGAAAATTGTTAACTCCCAAAGATGATAAATAATTACAGGGAGTATAAATTTATTTTGAAAGAGGAAATGTAAAAGTATACTGGCAGTATCATCTTAAGGATAAGGTTAACTGAAAGTTAGAAATTATATAAGGAAGAAAAATACCTATATTGGTGGTACTTCATAAATTAAGTGAAATTCGAAGAACCCGTAAAGGATCTGATGCTATCTGGATAATTGTGGACAAATTAATTAAGTCTGCTCATTCCTTGGTTATGAAATCTACTGATTCAATTATTGCCTTAGCTGAATTATATGTTAGGGAGATAATGAGAGTACGTGGTGTTCCAGCGAGTATTATATCTGACTGGGAGTCCCTCTTCGCATTTCATTGTAAAGAGAGACTTCAGAAAGCAATGGGATCCCAATTGAGTTTTACTACCGCGTTTTATCCGCAGATTGATGGACAGTCCAAGCATACGATATAGACGCTCGAGGATATGTTGTGAGCGTGTGCACTTGATTTTAGAGGCTCTTGGGACGATTATTTACCCTGGCAGAGTTTACTTAAAAATGATAGCTAACATGCGAGTATCAGCATGGCACCTTACGAGGTCTATATAGTAGACATTATAAATCCACGATAGTATGGGAAGATTGGGAAAACCTTAAGTTATTAATTCCCGACTTGGTTGAGCAGATTCTCAAGATGTACGGGTAATAATATATTTTGAAGGTCTCACCCCCTAAAGACATAATGAGATTTAGTAAGAAAGGAAAGCTGAGTCCTTGATACATCGGACCTTTCGAGATCTTAGATTATATGAGAGATATCCAAAAATTTTTCAGTGATAGGTCTGAGTGAAATTTGGAGGACCAAATTTCTTAAGGTGAGAAGAAAATGTGAGACCCGATTTTATAACACTGTACACCATATTGTAAATGCTTTATAGTAGAAATAAATTACTTAGTGGAATTAAATAAAGATTGAATGAAATTCCACCCGTAAATTTTAATTATTAGATTTATGAATTATAGTATGGTGTATAAGAGTTGAAACAAATATTGAATAATGGATTAAAAGTATGGATTGAAGGAAGAAAAGAAATCTGAAAATTTGAGCAGAAGAATTATTTTTACGGCATAAAATACCAATAAATGGAATTATAAAAGAAAGAAAATTTATTGGTATGTATATGAATTATTTTCAGTGGATTCAATACATTAAAAGAAGATGAGAAAATACAAACCAAACCATGCAAGAAGTGGGCAGCACACCACTTTTGTTTCAGATTTGGATACACGGCAGAATTTGGTTGAAAATGAAGATGACTTATTGGTGCTTATGTGGACGAATTGTTGGTTGAAAATATGCACACAAGTAAGCATGGAAGAGTCAACAAAGTTGGGCAGAAAAATGGACTACACGTTACAATTACTGCCGTGAACTTCATAGCTGGAAATTAGCCACAATTTATGGAATAAAATACAATATATATATATATATATATATATATATATATATATATATATATATATATATATATATATATATACACACACACACACTACACAAACAGGGAAAGAGAAGTTAAATTTAACATGTGAATAAATTCTATTGGTTGGAGACTGCAAAAAGGTGGTAAAATGGAGTCAAAACTGGACAGCATCACGTTACTCTTGTTGCTAACGTTGCTGATCAGATTTTGGAGAAAAAGTTCAAGGAAAATCAGCCATGATCTTATACAATAAAATATAAGATAAATGATATTTTAAAGGAAAAAGAATTTTCAAAATTACATGTGCTGAAATTGTATGCTAGAGCCTATAAAAGGAGAAAAAAAGGAGTCAAACCGAAACAGCTAAGAAAAAATTACAACCGTTCTTTTGTGCTACTGCTGTTATCCCGTTTTAATTGCAAAATAGACAAAAGCTGATAAGTAAATGGGATAAGTTACAAAGGTGGCAAACTCCCATTGGATATTCTAAATGAATGGAAGAATATTGAAGCAAGAACTTCAGCAAAACTCACTTCATCACCGAAATCCCCTGCTGCTGCGATGCACTCTATTTTGCTGATAAGTGTGTTCGGTTACATCCATTTATTTCATGAAAAATCTTAGCAAATATCCTTCCTTTGTTAGTTAACTACTTAACCTCCACCATAGACCTTATATATACTGTGAAAACCAATTGGAAACCAAGCAAAGGCTGACGTGAAAGACAGAAAATATTCTGTTTGGAGAAGTGCCATTCGGTTCAAGGTAAGCATATTTATTTCCATGGTTTCCTTGCTATTGAATGGTAGAATTATATGTTGCTTAGTATGAGAATCATGAATATGGTCTTGTTTATGGTTAGATCTTTCTAGAATTTAAGAATGGAATAAGTTAAGATCTTGATTTAGATATGAATATGCAAGAAATCATGCTAAGAATTCCAAGATGATGATAGGAATTGATGAATAAGATGAAGAAATGGCTAGGAAACATGAGAGAATGAAGAAATCAACTTTTGGCTAGGTATAAGGGAAGCTACGGTTGGCATGTAGAATAGAAAGAAAGTGATTTTCGTGCGTGAAAATTAAGGGAAAAAGGGCTCACGTGACTAACCTTAGCAATTAGGAAAAATAAAAGCAAAAATCATGGAATGGCCATTTGAGGATTTCGGCCAAGGAAGAATTAGCTATGAATTGATGTTGCAATTTATGGTTTGATTATAGAAAAGGAGTATAGAAATTTAAAGAAAATTATTGATGAAATCAGAACTGAAAAAGGAGCTAAAATGAAAAAGTTGAGGTTTAGCACCAGTATAAATTATATTGGTTGTAAATATGTTATGACATTAGTGGCAGCATTTTATGATTATTAGTGGCCAAAAAATAAGAAGAAAAATATTAATAATTTTTATAAAATTATTTTGTATCCGGAGTTGACAACATTCGGTAAAAGTAACGGGGAAGATTGGTAGGGAATGTGTGTATGAATTTGTAGGGATATCCAAATGCATGGTTTTCATGTTATAAAATTTATAAGATTTATTGGATATTGAATTGCCTTGAAATGCTACGAAATTGTGGTTTCTAGCTATTGAGACCATGTTTGAAAGTGCAAAGAGGCTAGGACTCTGGCAGTCGTTATGTTGCCGAAATTTACTGAAGATATTTCCATAAATATTATTAAATATTTTAGTGCATTATTGGTATTTTTCCTAGCCTCAAAGCTGATAAATTAATTATTTTTCATAAACGGTGAATTTACCGAAAAGTATTTATTAAAGTTTCATTATACCGATTTCGGTAAATATTTAACTAATGAAAATTCATTCCACGTGTTTTATAGGGAAATGTGTGATTGGTGAAGTGAAATGGTGAATAGTGAATATTTTATAAATAATTTTTAGTATAATATTCACTAATTTATTATGATTTTTCTTTATGAATTAAATAAATTTTATCATGTGTAATGATTTCCATAAGGCTTTATCACTGTATAACTATTGTTTTGAGACTAAAATGTCTCTGCACGTGTTTTATAGTGAAAAATGTATTGGTGGAATTATTGTTAATTTTAGAAAATAAATATTTTTATTTTTCCATTAAGTATGAAAATATTGGAATTGATTTCTAATAACTTTGAATTTCAGGTTTTGGAAAGAAAGTATGGAAACATGTGTCTATGTATTCTACGGTGAAAAAGAACGTTATGAAATTTTATTACTACTGTATGATTATCTTATAAATTATTTTTCACCGTATGAAATATTATGATTTATACCTTTATGAATTTTCTGGAAAACATCATTGATCTTACTAAATTCCATAAAGGTAATGAGATTTCTTATATACTGTTTTGAGACTGATAGGCCTCGTATCATGCTCACGTGTCACGTGTTTCAAGTGTTACTTATGTGTGAAGCTGTTGACACTGATCCTGTCTTCAGCGTCCTGGTTGACACCTGATCAGTGTACGACCGAGGACACCTATAGACTATGGCCATAGATCTCATGTGTTTATTATATTGTCCCTACAAGGATCCACGTGTATCCTATTATTCCCTACGGGACTTATAGCATGATATTATTTGGGTTTTGCCTGGTCTCCATTATGATTTTACATGTTATTATTGATTTTAGTGATATTTTCAGAAAACTATGATGATTTTCTGATGTGAGACCTGATTTTTTTTTATATATTGTACATCATATTGTAAGCGATTGATATCCGAAATAAATTAATTTGTGGAATTAAATAAATATTGAATATGAAATTTCACATTACATTATGGAATTTTCGGAAATTCAATTTTGTATGGTGTACAAGAATGAGATACATATTAAAGAAATAAGCTAGAAGAGTCAACAAATTGGGCAGAAAATTCGACAGCATTCGTGTCACCCTTGCTAATGATTTTGCTGCTCAAATTTGGAAAAAAGGAAATCAGCCACAAATTTAAGGCATAAAATATAATATAATATAAGTGATGCATAGTAGAATTTTATGGCTAAAAATTGTGCAAAAGAAGAAAAAAAAAGGTCAAGAAAATGCAGTCATTCACGCCAACAAAAAATTCTGCTGCCTTTGTTGTTCTCGGCTGGAAAGTTTAAAGAGAGAAGAAGAATAAATGTTTAAGGTGCAAAAAGGCTTAAAGAAAAGGTAATTAAAAGTTAACAAATGACTAAAAGATCATTGGTTGAAACCTTGAAAAGAGGAGTGGAAAAAGTCCACAAAATCATGCAGCAAAGAGGACTTCAACGCTACTTGTGACTGCTCTCGTATCATCTTCTGTCCAGCCATAAAAAGGATGATGAAACATGATTTTTATAGTGTAAAATAAGTGGAAAATGGTGTTTAAAGCTAAAGTAATTAAAGATATCATATATTAGGAGCTTATTGGCTGAAATAAAGCAAGGAAAAGAAGACGAAAATAAGACAAACTGATCGATCAAGGAGAAGTCACGCCCCTTGCTGTTATGTACGTCCCTCTTCAGTTTTTTTTAGGATGATAGATTATGAATTTTATAATATAAAATATAAGGAATATATTATGAAAGAAACATGAAATTAATATATTATAAATGGCTGGAAATTTTTCTGCTGAAGTATACAACAAAGACAAAAGAAAAGTGGTCAATGACACGTGGAAAGGAAGACTTCCACACCACCTGGTGCTGCAGTTTTCTTCATTCATTTAATGAATTTTAATGCAACAAATGAGGAAAGAAAATGATAAGAAGCAAGATGACACAAGGTTATTGGTTAATAAGGATAAAGAGAAGAATAAAGAAGCAAGAAACTTCAGCCAAACTCAGTTATCCTCACCGATTTCCCCTGCTTCCATTAGCATTCGATTTGCTATGCTATATTCGATCTTCACTCACCTCCTCCATGAAATTCCTTAGCAAAACATCATTTCTTTACTAGTTAATTACCTAATCTTCTTCATGGATCATATATATACCTTAAGACCAACTAAGAATCAAGCTAGAAGAGTGACAAGAAGAAGGAACAAAACAAAAAATTAAATTCTGTTTTGGAGAACTACAATCGGTCAAGGTAAGGAATTTAATCATCTTGGTTTTGTGATATTCAATAACTTATTTTTATGTCTCTAAACATGAGAAACATGATGATAATATTAATTTTAGTTAAATTCCATTAGATCATGGAATTTGCATCATTTAGATCTTGATATAGATTTAACAAAAACAAAGGAATTACGTTAGAAGTGGTATGATGAGGATGAGAAATGAAGTATAGGATGTAAACAAATGGAAGAAGAAGCTTGGAATTAAAAAGGTTAAAAAGAGAACTTTGACTAATGAGGGAACCTTCGGTTGAACATGGAAGTATGGAAGCATTTAAGGCTTCATGCAAGAAAAAAAAAGGCAAAATGGTTCACGTAGACAAGTATTAAATAGGAACCAAGAAAATGGAAAGAAAAATTAGAAAGTCAATAAAAGTGGCCAAAGATGGTGTTCGGCCATGACCATTGGAGGCACAATAAGATGTTGAAAATTGAGGATTTTGGTAGAGAACGATTCTAGAAATTAAAAGAGATCGGTTGATGAAATTAAAACCAAGAAAGAAACTAGAATGAACAAATTAAGTTTAACACTAGTATAATTTATACTGGTTGTACTCATAACATGAAGTTAGTGGCTGCATTTTACGAATATTAGTGGCTTAAAAATAAAAAGAAAAACATTAATAATTTTGGTAAAATTATTTTGCAACCCGAGTCGACGAAATTCGGTAAAAGTAGCCGGGAAGCTCGACGTCATAAGGCTGGTAAAGGGGGAGTGTGTAAGTTGTAAGGATATAGTGAAATGCATGTTTTATTCAGCTAAATTTCATGGAATTATTAGAAGCATGAATTCGTTTAAAACTTGCAAATTTTGTGTTTGGAAAGCTGGTTTATGAATTGTGAATTTTGTGCAGGAGGTTAAGAATCCGCAGTCGTTATGCTGTCGGAAAATTCCCAAAAGTATTCAAAAATATTATATATAGTAGATGCATGAAGTGATTTAAATGGGAAATTTTGAATATAAATTCCACCAATTTTTCATAAATTGGAATTATGAGAAAGTTATGAAAAATTAAATATTCATGTTTTATATTTTATTAAAGTGAGAAATTGATTTATTTTATATGTTATTAAATATTCAAATTGAATATTTATTTATTTTTTTACTTGATACATGAATATTTACTGATGGAATTACTGTATATGAAAATGGGGAATAAAATACCTTTTTGGAAAATAATTCTTTAAATAAATGATATAATTCATTTGATTTCCTTAAAGGTATTTTTATGAGAAAATGAATGATTTTATACCTTTATGGAACTAAGTGATGATTTTATTTATTTTATAAATTCCATAAAGGTGATGTTATATGAAAATGTAAGAGCCTTATAGATAAACATGAAATATTTCAAATTATTTTGAATAAGATCCATAAAGTCTGTGGTACGGTTTTTATACTGTTTTGAGACTTAGGTCCCGAGTTTCATGCTTACTACTGTTACTATCACGTGGCTGATTGACCTGCCAGTCATCAGTGTCCCGAATGTCACCTAGCAAGTGTACACTGAGGACACCCTATAGATCATGGCCATAAATCTCACTATATACTGAGTCCCTTCGGGGATGATTACTGTGTCCCTTAGTGGACGATGATAGCATGATTTAATAGTAGGGTGATGCCTAGTCTCAACTTACTGATTACTGTTTACTGAAGGGATTTACTGAATCCTATTTTACTGTACTGCACTGTGAATTACTGTTTACTGAACTGAACTATACTGAAATACTGTTTTACTGAACTGTACTGCACTAGGAATACTATTTACTTAACTGGTAGCTACTGATTTCTGTTTACTGAACTGAAAGCTATTGATTACTGTTTACTGAACTAAAAGCTATTGATTACTGTTTACTGAACTAGTAGCTACTGATTTCAGTTTATTAAACTGAAATCTACTGATTACTGTTTACTGAACTAAATTATACAAAATACTGTTTACAAAACTGAAAGGAAATTTACTGTTATCGAGAAAGAATACTTTGAAAATTATTTCTAAAATAGAAATAATTACTGAATTGTTATCCAGTGATTTGGATATTTATAAACTACTGTATTGAAAAGACTGTTTACAGTAACTACTATTTACCACTGTACTGTCACGTGCTTTGAACTGTGCTGAAAGGAAGGGAAATAAATGGTTTATCCCATTTGTAATTATGGAAATATGGGTATTAAATGGTTTTATCAAGACAATTTATAAATTTCTCTCTATAGTCGCTCTGGGTTTTCTGAACAAGACAGGTATTTCAAAATACCTTCCATGCTCCATCTGGATTTCCCGGCCGACTATAGTATCCTTCCTTTACTGTGCTTAGTACACCATTAGGAAATAAATGTTTTACAGCATATAGATTTCATTATATCAAGCAACATACGACTCTTTTACTAAGCATGTGGTTCGCTCACCCTTTTACTTTCAAATCTTCCAAGTTAATCACAAGGATTATTTAATGGCTTCCTCAATTAAATATAACTGCAAGTATCCCACTAAGACGAAGAGTATTGAATCTTAAAGGTATAGTCACTTCTCTTATATATTCAGACACTTGTATACATTACTACATTATTGTAAAATAGAGACAGGGGATGTAAAGTGTATGGAATAATATAAAAAAATCTTTATATTTCAGATTTATTGAATAAATGTTTACCATTTATTACTGTTAGTGATCAAGTGTTAAAGGTATCGCAGATAGTCCAACCGGCATAAATATGTAAAGTACTAGCAAATATTGTGTAAAAACGTACACTCAGGTTGTTACAGATTTAATAGTATCAGAGCAATGTTGGCCTGATGTCTGTTGATGCCTTTCGAATAGAAAATGTCAAAAGAGGTTAACATCCCTTATAGTACTGTATAGTCTGAATGGATAGAGAAACCAAGTGACTGTAAATTATGTTAAGTGTTTAAAATGGTGTGAAAGCTTACAAATTAAGGGTTACAAAAATGGATTATAACCCAAGAATTTTGCATGAAATAGGTGATCTTAGGGTCTTACTGGAGGTCTGTTCGATATGATACAAAGAGGAACTCGGTGAGGGCCCCACCAGGACTTCTCTGTCCAAATCGAACTAAGACCTTAAAATGATGATATTGGAGTGAAATAGAATATCATCAGTGTATAGATCTTAAGATCGCTTGTTTAAAAGGTATCTTGAATAGAGAGAAATAAACGGGGAAATGACGAATATGCCCATATATTGAAATAATGCCTCTGAATCATAATTGACTAAATTGATTCGGGACTGATGGATGTGGATAAAGAAACTGAAGGTGTAAAGAATATATTACATGTTTAATGGTCCCTACTATGAACCCCACTTATACTTTGATGAGTAATGCGATCGAAGTGTATACTGTGAGAGGCCGCGAGATAGTTGGCCCTGTTATGGATTCTTAGGGCCTAAATTAAAAGTACAAAGACGGGGTATTTAGTTAGGGATTTTTTAATATTATGAAAAGTAATACACGCAATAAGTGTGACTAAATAAATGGATTGATATGAAATACATGTTAAATGATTTGAAAGTTATACATATGTATTTTGAGGATACATAGTGGAATTTCAGGATGTAGATAATGAAACATCCAAGATGGTATGAGATTATGATTTAAAAGTTACTGAAGGTAATTTCAAATAAATTTCTGGAGTAGAATAGATTGAGAGATCATTGACATGATTCACAATATGAATTCCATTTCTAAGCTCTTACCAGAGAACGTAAAAGAGTCTGAAGAACTTAAGGAATTACTCTAGAGAGTAATGAATAAAGAACCCATTTGTTTTAGTGTAATTGAGAAAAAGCACATATAAGTTGGGTGGAAAGGATAAGAATAGTTAATGATGGTGAATTAAATCTTGAATGTTCAATAGTGTTGTTACGGAAAATGGATATTCATTTGTTCATGATTGATATTCTAATCAATCCATTTAATGATATTTATGGAGTTTAAGACCAATCTATGAACAAGATGTTATCGGATAAAAAGCTTACAGACAGATGTTCGTAAAATGATGTTCAAGACTTGGTATAACTCTTACGAGTCCTTTGTGGTACTTAAGAGATTTATGAAATATCATGTGACGTATGTGGAAGTAATGAACAAAATAATTCCCAAATCTAAGATTGAATATGATTCCTCTGACTATCATACAGTTATGGCTAGATTTAAAATTGAGTCAGATTTATAGGTGAAATTTAGTTATACTCAGAGGAATAAATCAGCGATTACTGCCAGTAATGTAAATGGATATATATATATATATATGTATATGTATATATATACATATACATATACATATATTTATTGGAATTGTGAAATTGCATAAGTAATGTGGAGACCGAATTGGTATTTTGATAAATTTAATTACAGAATTTGATTTAAAAAGAGTACATCCCCTAATCGAGTGACATTACATGTAATATAATAGTAAGGGATGTAATGATAACTCAATATGAAAGAGATGTCAGGGAAAAGTATTACCTAATGTCTCATTCACTGTAATTAGGTTAATATTAAAGTCTGCAAGTGAAGTGCAGTCTTAGCTAAAATGTGAAATGATTATTGTGGGATAGTAAAAAATCCAAAAGAAACATGATGGGATAGAAGTGACTATAAATTGATTGACTAAATTGATTCACTTCTACATCACACAGATTTCTAGATCTCTTGAGTGTCCTAGTCGATATATACCTGTGAAACGGTGAGAATGTATGTGAAGTTCCAGTGAGCGAGTACATGTGATAGGGATCCTTGATTTGCCACGGATATTTACATCTATAAGAAGCAATGTTGACAATAAATCTGTAATAAGAGCGAGTACATGTGATATGAAATTAGCGGTAAATCAAATTAGTATAACAGAAATTCAGTTGGTAAAGTCATGTTATGCAGATGATGTAAAACAATCAAATTCAAAAATTATAATATATTTCAAATTAAACCATTTACATTCGTATCGAATTATTATAGAGAAATCATACAGAAATCAAAAATTATTATCGAATTAAACCATTTCAAAGTTCAAATATTAGATGTTTAGAAATCATACAAAAATCAGAAAAATAATAGATAGTGGACACATGGCAATAACTCGGTGTACATCATGTAGCAAAGATATCCCAAGGGATAATAAACAGATAGACATATAGCCATAGTCCAAGTGGTCTACAGTGAACACTGATCAAGTGTCATATATGACCGTTGTGGACTGAATCAAATCACACAGCAATAAAGCGCACAAAAGATATATCAGATATAGATACTGTAAGCCCCAAAGGTCACACTACAGCCAGATACTGTAAGCCTTGAAGGTCACACTACAGCCAGATACTACCTTACCCAAAATTATACAACAATTTAGATACTGCAAGATTACGGTTAGCCAGTGTCTCGAAACATAAAGTTTCATAGTTTAGATTTCAAATCGATAAATCAAATTATACTGATATTCGCAAAAGTTCACAAAATAAATTAACAAAATTTTCATATCAAAATCAAAGTCATATCCAAATATCAAAACTTATTAATTTCCAACATCTACAAAGAAAATCAATTTTTAAATGCCATAATTTGTAATAAGTTCATAAAACTAAAAATTAAAATAAAAAAGTCACAAATCCTTAAAAATCATGCAATTAAATAAGTTTCTAGCAAAAATTAAATTCCTTAGAAAATCCATGTTCTTGAAGAGTTTCGCAAATTCCTAACCTAGTCGTCCTAACTATTGTTTTTACGAAAATTTAGCTGATAACGGTATAAATTTTCTAAAACCTCTTGCAAAGCAAACGCAGTTTATAAAACCCAATACAAATGATTTTAAATCCACTTCAGTATCTCTTACTTTCCCTATATATATTCCTTACCTAATAGTCACAATGCTGCTCATCTGGATCAGTCCAGGAAATCAGAATTCAGTAGCGAGCTTAATACCACCTAAACTCTAACTCACTCTCGGACTATAGAAAATCATTAAAACAATTTAATTTCCAAAATTACCTTCATATACTATTTATAAGTCCTAGAGATATCTCAAAATTCCAATACAATAGAAATTTGGTCTATTTCCTATCGAGCCCTAAAACTACAACTACTATCAAATCATCTCCGTTTTTGAATTTGACGTCACTAGCAGTCTTATATTGTTTTATACCTTATTTTAGAACAATTTTTTTACCAAATTGGGCATGATTTCCTTTTGGTCTTTCTTAGGCCAAATACATACCCACACACATCACTAAGTTTCATGCCATTATAACACCATATTCACACTTCTTATGATGTCTACATTATTTCTACACCTATTTAGCATGAAAACCACACTTTCATATGGTAAACCCTTGAGGCCGAAACCCAATAAGCATCATCCTAAGGGATTTTCATCAATCTAAGGCCATACAAAGTCTTTTATTGTTGAGAAACTTTACTTAGCCACATTCATATCACTTATTTTCCTCAAAATTTCCAATTAAATCTTACACTCAAAATTAATTTATTATTATCATATGCATTATATATGTACATAAATACGTATATAAATATACGTACATACATACATACATACATACATACATACATACATACATACATACATACATACATACATATCAATGCATGCACTTAACTTCACTCAATAAGGCCTCAAGACCTTAGTCCATATTTTAAAGAAAACCTTTGACCTCCAAAACTTTTAAGGCCAAGACCTCACCTTGTTCATGTGCCAAGTTTGTTACTATCCTTTACCAAAAATAGTACGTATGCATCAAGTTTCACTGCTCATTACCTCCTCACACTTACATAACATCCATACAAATATACAAGTATATGCATCGCTTAAAATTTAATCATAAAGAGACCTCACCCTCTTGGTTCATGCCTCTTTTTGCTTGCTGCTGTATTTCCCTTTCAACAGGATATTCTTTAAGCTGAGCCTAATTGAAGTCTGCCCAAGCTGCTCCCGAATTTTATTTGGCTAAATATGAAAGCTTTTCCTATTAATTTACACCAAGGAATGAATACCAGCCTCTGCTTCAACCTTCACAATGGCTGTTCAAGTTGCTTTTTGATCAAAGGTGTAACCCTTGTTTTGGCACCAAAGGAAAAGAGAACTAATAGCCCTTGCTATTATGTTGTTCAAGCCGAAGGTGAGTCCCCTGTTTTTAACCTTCCTTCTCTTTCAATGGCTTCCTCATTTAGGCCTCCATGACTATCCCAACACAGCATTAATGGTCCTTGTTTTGCAGCTTGTTGGAACTTTCTTCCTCGACCCAACTCAGTTTGATTTGTAGCTTTAATATGTCATGCCTATTGCAACTCATTTCTTGCTACTACAGCAGCCTTGTTTCAAGCCTGATCGGCCATCATTTATGCTCTATTTCACGCACCAAAGGTTGCCTTCAAACTCAGCTTTTCTAGCCAACAAAATCGTCTGTTAATAGCCATTAAAGGTCATGTTTTAACCTTTTCTTGATACCAATAAAGAGCCTTAATCAATGTCCTTATACACTACCATTTCCACCTCTATTTTCAAATGTCCATCAACAGCATGCTTCCTTTTTTTCAACTCTTTCCGATCAGCTCTTTTACTCCACTGTTTTAGCACCATTTGAACACCCTTAATCACAGAGGAATTCCACTACATTTATGCCATTGCTCTAGCTCTATAAACTCGAGAATAAATCCCCTTTTCGATGCCCCTACATCTCCTCATTTTTCTCTCGGGTTCACTTTCTTGCCAATTGCACTCATTCCTTTCCTCAATCTCACCCTCTCTTCCTTTCTGTTATCCATCAATTTCTTCTTTAACCTTTATATTTCTACATTTCATGCCTCTCTCTCATGTATACCATTTCTTTTGTTTTTCCTATTTCTTTACTCTCTTTCTCGCCCTCAATTTTCCATTTGAAGAGGACATAGTCCTCTATTTTACAACACTTGCTCCCACATTAGTGGGAGCAGGTGGTAACAGGTGGTCCTGATTGGCTTCTTAAGAAGCTAATCAGGACCAATTTAAATAATATTATTATATATAATTTTTATCTTAATTATACTTATATTTATAATTATCTTGTAAATTTTAATCTATAGATATATATATATATACACACACACATTAGATACTTAATTATATGTATTTTCCCTTTTATATTATTATATATATATGTTTGTATGTATATCACCTTTGTTTTAAGGTAATTACATCTCTTATTTAGCAAATGTATATTTACCTTATATATTTTTTTGTTTTTATCTTGTAATTGAATAGATTCTTGTAAGTCTCAAGTACTTCTTCTTGACTTACATGAGTCTAAAATAAATCTGTTTAGTAATTAGGGTTGAAATCGCGGTTTTCACACTTAAAAACTGATTGAAAATATGTTTTGATTAAATAATGTTGGAAGTGAAATGTTTTCTAAAGGGTTTGTGAAATGCTTTATTGAAAGTTGTGAATGATTGACAAAAGTGAACATTTAGATTGATTGACTCTGGCAGTCCTGATTGTTTGATTGAGGTTAATATTTTGAGTGTCTGACTGAAGAAAATGCTTTGAATGTTTTAAATTTGCTAACATTGTTTTACTAAGTGTTCATTTTCCAACTGAAGTTAAATGTTTTGAATTTAACTAAACATATTGAAAGAAATATATTGATTTTCGAACAAGGTGATTTTCAAATGAAACTTAATTCCCCAAAGCTTATATTTTGATTATTGGAGTGGCAAAACCCTGGCCAATCCAGGCACTCCCAAGCACTAACAATAAAACGTGCGTTTATATAACTGTATTTAGTTTTGAAAGTGTAAAGTATTGTTTTATTGTTTTTCATAGGAATCAAGTAAATGTTTTAAGACTGTTGGCCCCATAACTACCTATGGGCACATGCTGTTCTCTTTGTGTGTGATCTATTACTGATTAACCTTGGTCACAACTTCAGCGTCGTAACTATCACTTGACCCGTGTACTCTGTAGACCTTTTTGACTATGGCCATATGTCATTATTACTTCCTGTTAGGATACTTATATTGCATGAGTCTATCGAGTGATGCCTAATCTTTACTATACTATTTTTTAGGGTGGTGAATCCCTGGCTAATCCATACACTCCCAGACTTTATTAATTTCTAATTTTAGTGTGTTTGTTAAATATGTTTACTGATCATTTACTGAATTGTTTTCTAAAACATCTACTAATTGTTTATTGGGTGTTTACTGAAGTGTGTACTGAGTGTTTATCGACTGTTTACTGATCGATTATAGAATTGATACTACATAGTTTACTAACTCTTTGAACTAATTTCTGAATTGTTTACAAACTATTCACCGATCTGTTTACTGAACTGTTCACTGATCATTTTTTGAACCATTTATCGAGTGATTTACAGAGTGTTTTACTGAACTGATTACTAAAAGATTTACTGAGCTATACTGAACTGTTTACTGATTGGCTGTTAAACTACTTACTTAATCGTTTACAAAATGGTTTTATTGAACTGATTATCACATTGTTTACCAAACTGTTTACTAATTTATTTACTGGATTGGCTACTGTACTGTTTCCTGAATCGCTTATCGAATGATTTATTAAACATTTACTGAACTCTTTATCGAGTATTCTACTAAACATTTTACTAAATTGTCCACTAGGTGATTTATCGAATGTTTTACAGAACTATTTACAAAGTAATTTGTTAAATGTTTTACAAAAATAGATTACAAAAACTGTACACTAAACTGTTTAGTGAGTGCTTACTGAATATATAAATGCATATATATCATCATTTTCTACCGATTTTGAATTATAAATGAATTGATAACAATCATTTATCGTATAATATTGTTATTGAAGGATCAAAAGGTTTTAACATTGATTTTATTACACATGAATTCCCTATAATCAAATTTAGGGACCAAGACAAGTGAGATGCTATAAAGCATCCTTCTGTACTCAACCTGGCACCCCTAATCAATTATAGTATCTTTTTCGATAGAGTGTCAAACGTTGTTTTAGATACTGATTGTAAGTTATAAACCCGTTCTTTGATACATAAGTATAGGTGCGCATAGTATTTGTTTTTTTATATTTTTATTACTTGGCATAAGCTCACCACCCTCCCACCTTACAGATTTATGTGCAATAATAAATAATTGTAAGTGAAGGTTCTGATCAGATTCTAATGAGATTTCGATAATGTGCCTTGCAGGTATAATTGCACAATTACTTTATAGTATTCAGACATTTATTATACAATACTTTAGTGTGTAAAGGGATGTAAACGTAAAGAATCTGAATGTAAAAAGGTTGTCTTTGATACTATATACTTATATAGTTGAGATGGGACTGTAAATAAAATTCATACATATTGCGAGTGACTACACTGGGATCAATCAGAATAATTAGATATTGATTTACCTAAGTAGATTTTAGCTTACTATCCACTAAGCACAATCCAATTGACTGAGTAAAAATGAAAAAAGTTAGTTCTTATTTTCATTAATCGGGTCGTGACATTTTAGACTGTGGTTGGAACTTAGTAGTCGTGAGATTGAGAGAGGGCAAGAGAATGGAAGGGAAGCATACCTTAATTGGCTAGGAAAAAGCGAACCAACCCGTAGACTAGTAATTTTGGTCCTGTAAATTGCGGACCATCGAGGCAGGTCCATTATACCTGCATTTAAATGGACTTACATTTTAGAGGTTCTAGCCCTTAAAAATAGGCAGATAAATCAATTGGCCTACAGAATTGAACCCGTTTGGACCACTATATTTTTAATACTGTTTTAGGAGTTTTAACAAAAATTTTGTTGTAATTGTAGATTTTATTTTATTGTATTTTTCATTTTGTCAGAGATTGTGATTATCATTATTATTTATTAAAATTGATTATACAAGAAAATTATTTTATTTATTAAGTAAGAACATTGTTGAAATGTTGTATTATTTTTTTTGAATTTTTTATTTTAAATAATTTTTACATTATAAGAATTTTATTCCATTAAATAACTTTAGCTATAAAATTTTAAAAATTAAATAAAATTATATCATTTTATTTAATAAAAATAATCCTGATTTTTTTCTGCTTCAAAGCGTAATAATAATAATAATATCATTTAATAAATTCTATTAATGGATCATTCCATTTTGTAATTTTCCTTTTGCCGTTTAGTGGAAAAAGAAACAATCTGTAGGTAGGTTTACACTTTTTTAAACAAAAAGTCCTTGGGATACATAATTCACAGAGAATCAGACAAAAGATCCTTGGCCACGTTGCTAAGTGGAATAATAAAAGCAGAAGGCATTTGGTAGTGGGTGGTTCCCATCTTAGCCATCTCGTTCCCCACGCGTATCAGGCTTTAGTATTGTCAAGACTGGAGACGGTGCAAAAGCGACCTGCAATCATTAACAACAAAATTGTTAAGATGGGAAAAAGAAACTCCATTCGCAATAAGGATATAAAAAAAGTGATTTCTTAATTCAGGTTCAATCGACCTGTTCAACTAAAGAATAAGTTTATTCCTAAAGACATAATTTTAATATTAAATGTAAAATAAAATAAATAACTAAAGAAAAATTGCATTTGATTCCATGATGAAAGAGTCAAAAGTTCAAATCATTACTTTATAAAATACTTTTAAAATATTAAATAACAAAAGTATTAAACACGATCTAGCATCAATATGATTCGATTCGGATCGGTTTTAAAATGATTCAATTATTCTTTTTTTTTTATCTGTTTTTCAATTATTCTTAGTAGATTAGACAAACCTCCTATTTTTTATTCAACCAAGGCAACTGATGCATCCTATCCAGATTTTTCAACACAAAGTCTTTCTTTGTTACTATTCTTCACGCTTAGTACCAATTATCGGGCAGTATGATGTCTTCTTTTTTCTATTTATTTGTTTCACCAGCGATTTCCCATTCTCGTCTTTGATAAGATAGCACCAACTACTATAGGTCATAACTAATAATTAGACCTTAGAGAGTGTTATTTCAGCTATTAAGCAAATATTTCTTAGAGAGTGGGGAGTCTCTAATCATTTTATTTATCAAAAAGTCAATAAGTGCGCAAATTTTATGGTTAATATTGCTCAAGTGGGGAGAACTGACACGAGTTGTTAATAATCTTCCACAAGGTCTGTTTAATTTATTATTTGATGATTGTAGAGGCATTGGCTGTAATCGTTTTGTCATAAATAAATAATATTTTCACACTCTTAAGCACCAAAAACAAAAACTAATAATTAGACCTGTCACCACATGAAATGAATATAGACATGAAAAATGATATTCATTAAAAATTAATAAAAATAATATATAAATATAAAAAATTATAAAGGTTTATATTTGCATTTTGACACAATTTTATCTTTATACAATTTGAAAGTTATTTTAAATAACAGGTGCACAAATTTTGTACACGACTTTCTAGGTTTACTTGTAATGCAGATAATGCAAAGATTGAGAAAGGGCAAGAGAATGGAATGGAAGCATACCTCAATCGGCTTGGAAAATACGAACCAACCCGTAGACTAGTAAGTTTGGGTTTGGTCCTGTAAATTGTGGACCAAACGCAGCAGGTCCATTATACTTGTATTTAAATGGACTTACATTTTAGAGGTTCTAACCCTTAAAAATAGGTGGCAAAATTGATTGGTCCATAGACTTGAATCCGATTGGACAACTATATTCTTAACATTGTTTTAGGAGTTTTAACAAAAATTTTGTTGTAATCGGAGATTTTATTTTGTTTGAAGATTGTGATTATCATTATTATTTATTAAAATTGATTATGCAAGAAAATTATTTTATTTATTAAGTAAGAACATTGTTGAAATGTTGTATTATTTTTTGAATTTTTTATTTTAAATAATTTTTACATTATAAGTATTTTATTCCATTAAATAACTTTAGCTATGAAATTTTAAAAATTAAATAAAATTATATCATTTTATTTAATAAAAATATTCCTAAATTTTTCTGCTTCAAAGCGTAGTAGTAGTAATAATAATAATAATAATAATAATAATAATAATATCATTTATTAAATTTTATTAATGGTATAGACACTATATTTTGTCCTGATCGTTAAATTTGTTTATCAATTTAATCTAATTTAATTAAATTAGATTATAATTAGTTCTAATTTATAATTAGAATTTTTTTATAATTAAATTCAATCCAAATTTAGATTTTTTTTATTGAGCTTTAATGAACTTTTGATTTAAGGCCCTATTAAATCTGTTTGAATTAAGATGTAGAGTTTGGCTAGTTTCAGATAATTTGGCCCATCTATGAAGCTTAATTCATTTATTCATATCTTCATTTTATTTATTTATTTGTATATTTTTATCTTTTCTATTTTAGATAAATAATAATTTAATTTTAAAAAATAAAAAAAGATAAAACCAATGAAAAATAAAAGATAATAAACATGATGATTACAAAATTTAAATAAAAAGATGAGATCAAGTTTCGGTTCAAATTGAACCGATTTAGATCTTTATCTTAATTTAGCTATAAATTGAGCATAAAGATTAGTTCTAGAAACAACAACTACTTTCAGAGAAAACAACAAAAATACACAAGGCAGCAAATATCAAGAAAATTAAACCACTGTGAGGACACCCACGGCAAATTTCAGACTGGTGGCAATATGCTTTGCTGTTTCTAGACTGACGGCAGCATCAAGGTTTCGATATTTTCCAGTGGAAGTTGGAACGAGGTAGTATTGGTTTGTGGCCGGCAGTGCGTGGTTGCCAAAAGGAACCAAGGATCGGCGATTTGTGGTGGTCCTGTGAAGCTCGGACAGCAGTGTTTTTCTAGTTTTCAAGAGCAGCTTCAAGTGCTCTGGTTTCTCTTTTAAAGCTAATATTGGGCTTAAAATACTGCTTTCGGTCCAACCATCTAAGTAGATCAAAGAACATTAATTTCAGCCCAAAATCTTGGTCCATTATTTTCATATTATCAGGCTACAATTTCAATCCACATACTGTCTTCAACAATCAAGCTTGGAAATTGGTCTTCAAAATTGGTACTCATTCACACTTTTATTCCTTTACGTGTTTTATCTTTTGCTATACATGTTTTCTAATGTCTTTTCTTTTAAAGAAATAAAATAATCAAAATAGCATGTAATAAAAATTGTAAATAAAAAATAAATAATGAGCAACAAAGACATTATAAGTTTAGGAATAATATTAGATAAGATTTAGAATGAAATTAAAATCTAGAATAAAAGAATACAAGATTGGTTTTAAATTAAATAGATTTTTCAATGAATATTTAAAATAAAAATTATTCCAATGATGAAACTCTGAAGTGTCATGAATGATTGACATTTTAGATTTCCTAGGTAAAGATGTTTTCTATGAGTTTCGCCAGAATAATAGAAAATTTATGGAAGATGTTCAATATTAAAAAATATTAAAATATATATCTAAAAATTTAATCATTATAAAATTATATTATTTAATAAAATTAAAATTGTTCCAATGATGAAATTCTGAAGTGTCACGAATGATTGACATTTTAGATTTCCCCATGAGTTTCACCATAATGATGGAAAATTCATGGAAAATGTTCAATATTAAAATATATATATCTAAAAATTTAAAAATTATGGTTATCTAATAAAACCAAAATTATTCCAATGATGGAACTCTAAAGTGTCACGAATGGTTGACGTTTTAAATTTCTTAGGTGAGGATGTTTTCTATGAGTTTCACCAAAATGATGAAAAATTCATGGAAGATGTTCAATATAAAAAAAATTAAAATATATATTTCTAAAAATTTAATTATTATAAAATTATAATTATTTAATAAAATTCAAATTATTCCGATGATAGAATTCAAAGTATCACGAACGGTTGACATTTTTGAAATTCTTAGGTGAGAATGATTCCTTTAGGTTTCGTCGGAATGAGGAAAATCTAAAGGTGGTTGTTCAATACAAGATAATAAAAGTTAAAACTAAATTAAATTAAATTAAGTTAAATAAAAGATATTAAATACAATAATAAAGTTTAGGATAATCAAGATAATTAAAGGGATAATATTAAATAAAAAATAAAAATATTTTATAAATCCGACGACGGAGCCTCTTCGAAAAAACGAATGAGATTTCTGATGTCACGACCTGAAGACTGCGACTTTCACTTGATTCTTATACTTTTCTTAGTCTACAAATTTATGGACTAAATTTTTCTTTTCATTTTAAGGTTTGTATTCGGTATCAGTGTAGTTACTATACTATCTAGGTGACTTATAGTCATTCCATTTAAATATTAAACAAACACGAAAACGGTTCTTAGTTACATCCCGACTTGTTAAACAGAATATGTACTGTGCATCAATTTAAGTCTTACATGTAAACAAGTATTTTATAAGAAACATATTGTGAAATCCCCAATTTTCTGTAATTTTCCCATACTTGTAGAGTTTTCCAACATGGATTAATGGAATAAATGGGAATTTCTGAAATTATATATGATGCATGGGACATAAAGGGAATTAAGGCAATTGATGGTCAAACAATCAAAGGTCAAAGAGTGAAAGGAGGTGGTCAATGGCTGAGATAGGATGATGAGGAGATTAGAATGAAATAAATGGCATTTAATGGAATTGCATGACTCATCATCATCTCTACCAGCCAAGGTCGGCAGCCCCATTTCCCCATCCCTCTCGTTGCTTCCATATTTTCCTCTAAGTGTTCAAATTCTCACCTTGACAAACCACCATTTCAGGCCATCGATTCGTTAAACTTCTCTAAAGAAAAACGATCCTTATCGATAGCTTAACCTATGCCTTTAATATGAAAGACTAGATCCAAGTGATTGAAGAGAACTTAAAATCTTAAAAGTTGGTGAATAGCAAAGGTAAGAGAAGATATGGTTTATGTTGATAATTTTGATGGTTTGGGATTATATGAAGTTGATATAGTAGGTTTATTGAGTTTTTAATTGTCATGATGTTTACAGCTTGAAGAGTAAAGAAAAAGGACAAGTGTTGGTGCAACCAACTTGTGGATTAATTGCTAATTGAGGTAAGGAATTTATGTAACGGACGTAGGGTGACTATGTCCGCATGTTTTATCATGTTTTGATGTGATTTGGAGAAAAGTACCAGCTGTTTCTTTGCAGGAAAAGGACGTTTTCGGACTTGTTCCCTAGTACCAATTAGGTTAGGAGCAGCCGACTACCTTAATTAGCAGTCGACTGCCTAGAGACATCTAAAACGCTGTTTTTCGAAAACCGATTCAAACCAGTCGACTGCCAAGGGAGCCAGTCAACTGCTATTTTCCAAAAACCATTCTGTTTCAAACCAGTCGACTGCCAGGGGGAGCCAGTCGACTGCTATTTGTCCAGAAGCATTCTGTTTCAAAACCAGCCGACTGCCAAGGGGGCCAGTCGACTGCTAATTCTCGGGAAACATTTTGTTTCAAAACCAGTCGACTGCCATTTGGTGCCAGTCGACTGCCCTATTTGTATTTTGAAAAATATAATAATTGAATTTCAAAAAGGGAAAGAAATTTAATAAGGCATAACATGGGGTAGCAGTCGACTGCCATATATGACCAGTCGACTGCCTATTTGGAAGAAAGGTTTTGAGAACCTGTTTTAAGAAAGAATATTCATACTTGTTTAAAACCTATATGAACAAGATTTTGGAGACTATGAATCTCTCAAAAGAGCATGCACATTATTTGTTACTTGTATTTGACTGAGGAGCTCTAGTCCAGCCCTCAGACCCGCAATACGGCACCTGACTAGTGAAACTGTGGGCTATAGACAATGGCCATGAGTCTCTTATTTGATTCGGCTTTGGGGAGGATCCCTGACCCACACGTGGGTACGCCATTTATTTGATATCTCTCAGGATTATCCCTTACGGGATATATTTGCGGTATCCTCTTGAGATTTTTATATTGGATTATCCCTTAGGGGATATATTTGCTGTATCCATTATCTCTCTGGATTATCCCTATGGGATATATTTGCTGTATCCATTATCTCTCTGGATTTATCCCTTACGGGATATATTTGCTGTATCCATGATGAGAATTACTTGGTGCATGAATCTGTTGGATATAAATTGTCTCCCATCTATTTGAAAATATTTGTACTTGCCTACTTGATTTCACGTGATTTGAGATCCGTGAAAATATTTGAAAGCATGATTTACTTGTATTTGATATTTGCGAAAGAAATATAAGCACTATGCTTTATAATGATTTTACATGACATTATAGAGCCAAGCAGGAAAACTGCATATAGTGATATAGTACGCTCTTTTACATAAGTTTCTTACTGAGCGTAAACTCACTCCTTTACAACTATTTTTCATACAGATTACTTGAAGTAATTTCGCTCCGGATAGAGGAGCATCATTTGGGATTTTGAGATACCTTCGGGGCACGCTTCCTATTTATCCTTTGAAGGTATATTTAGTCGGCCGTTACTTCGGTTAATGTACAGTACAATACTACAGTTTTGTATATGTTGGGGATTAGGGTGTATGAATATTCGAGATCCTGATGTATATGGCATATGTTTATAAATGAAAAATTTTATGCATGTGAAAATGAATATTATACTCTGATAGAATTGCTTAAAGCATAAGAGTAAGGAAGATTGACATCGGATAAACTAGTCGATTTATTTGTTATTTGAGTTAAAAGTTAGTTGTTATTTGGTTAGTGACGAGGACGTCACAGATTGGTATCAGAGCAGATTCGACTGAAGTTTGTTGATGTCAATAAGCTAGAATTAGAGTAATTCCCCAATGTACTGTACTAGCTTACTTGATTTTAAGTAGTATAATGGCTTAAGGTTATACTAAAAGATGTTATTTGATCATAATCTGAACAGAATGAGTACTCGAAGGAGGGGTACTAGACGAGGACGAGGACGGGGTCGTGATGAACCGCCCCAAACACAATCTTCTCCTCCATCTCCACCGCATAGCCCGAATACGAGGCTAGCTAAAATGGAGAAACATATGGAAAACATGTCCGCAATGTTCACCCAGTTTATGGCTAAATTTCCGGACGTGGCCGCTAGTGCATCGGCAGTTACCCCTACAGTACCTCCTACTCCGGTGGTACAACCTCCACCAGTCCCAGCTAATGAGAGGCGAGATCCTACAGCTTACTGCAGTGTGGCACTAATAAAGGAGTTTAAGAAACTGGATCCGCCAAAGTTCAAAGGGGACAGTGATCCAGTGGCCGCAGAGAACTGGATGAAAGCGGTCACTAAGTCATTCGGATACATGGCTTGTACTGAGAAAGAGAAGGTGGGATTAGCCGCCTATTTGCTAGTGGATGAGGCCGAGCCATGGTGGCAGGCTACTCAGACAGTATTAGAGGCTAAGCATACTGAAGTGACGTGGGATAGATTTGTGGAAGCTTTTAATGAACAATATGTTCCACGTACTGCTCAGAGGAGGTTACAGGTTGAGTTTTTGAACTTGACTCAAGGAAGTATGACGGTTAGCCAATATGAGTCGAAGTTCATTACACTGAGCAGATTTGATCCTGAAGTACTGAGAAGAGAGGATCATAAGACCTACAGATTCACGGAGGGATTGAGACCTTCCATTAGGTCTAAGTTATATCCATTGGACATCACCACCTATGGAGAGGCAGTCCGTAAGGCTCAACTATGTGAGCAGGACTATGAGTTTCATCAGGCAGACTTCCGAGCAAGGAATAAGGGTAAAGAACCTATGAAGCAGAAGTCAGATGAGAAGGCCTCGAGGGATAGATATCCATCTAGGAGGAATAGGCCTTATGATAAAGCCTCAATAGGAATTCCTAGATCCACCGGGATCAAAATAGGTGATGAAAGATCACAACATCCAGTTGGTAGTACTGCGAGCTCACCGAGGAGTACGATGCCGAGGTGTGTGCAATGCGGGAAATTTCATGGAACACAGCCTTGCCGGTTGGCAAGTGGGGCGTGCTATTGGTGTGGTGAACAGGGACATAGAATTAAAGATTGTCCCAAGATAAATCAGAGGGCACCTGAAGAGTCAGAAAAGACCCCTCAACCACAATCTAAGACCACACAACCCTAGCGTAAAGCCACAGCTGCAGAGAAAGGAAAGGCACCAGTGACTCAGGGAAGGGTATTTGCCATCGATAAAGAGTCCGCTGATGCTTCATCAAAGATGATTCAGGGTAAGATTTACCTTAATGATACATATGTTCTTGCTTTATTTGATCCAGGCTCTACGCACTCTTTTATTTCCCCTATGGCTACTAGGAAATTAAATGTTGAGCCTGAGCAGTTAGGAGGATTGCTACAAATAGTTACTCCATTTAGGGAATCCCAAATGACGGACATAGTGTATCGTAATTGTAAGCTATGGGTAGGAGAAAGAGAGTCAATAGCTGACCTAATCCTATTAAATATGTCTGGATTTGATGTTATATTAGGAATGGATTGGTTAGCTGAAAATCATGTGATGATAGATTGTCATGCTAAGAGTGTGATTTTCTCCTCTCCCGTTAGCTATGTTGTAAATTTTGCAAATATGTAAAAGCATAATTACTTGTTTGGTTTAATTGAGACTTAATTGATAGAACATATTTGTGATGTGAAGGGTTTGTAGCACACGTGGTAGACGTAGATCAGAAACGTCCCACACTTCACGAAATTCCAGTAGTTAAGGAATTTTTCGAAGTATTTCCGGATGATCTTCTAGGACTTCCTCCGGATAGGGAAGTAGAGTTCACGATCGAATTGATGCCGGGGACTGAGCCTATATCAAGAGCTCCCTACCGGATGGCTTTGGTAAAATTGGAAGAACTTAAGAAGCAGCTTCAGGAGTTGCTAGACAAGGGATTCATACGACCCAGCGTATCCCCTTGGGGTGCTCCTGTGCTTTTTGTCAAGAAGAAGGACGGTAGTATGAGGTTGTGCATCGACTACCGGTGGTTGAATAAAGTGACAATCAAGAATAAGTATCCTCTTCCCAGGATAGATGACCTCTTTGATCAGCTAAAGGGGGCACAAGTCTTTTCCAAGATAGACTTGAGGTCGGGATATCATCAATTGAAGATCCGAGATGAAGATATCCCTAAGACTGCATTCAGGACACGGTATGGCCATTATGAATTCTTGGTGATGCCGTTTGGATTAACCAATGCACCCGCAGCCTTTATGAACTTGATGAATGATGTGTTTAAGCAATACTTGGACCAGTTTGTCATTGTCTTCATCGATGACATCTTGGTGTACTCGAGGTCACGGAAAGAGCATGAGCAACATTTGAGGATTGTTTTGGAAACCCTCAGAGATAGAGGATTGTATGCCAAGCTAAATAAGTGTGAATTCTAGTTAAACCAAATCTCCTTTTTAGGTCATGTGATCAGTAAAGATGGAGTTTCAGTTGATCCATCAAAGATTGAAGCGGTGGTCCAATGGGAAAGACCGAAGACGGTAACGGAGATTAGGAGCTTCTTGGGTTTAGCTGGCTACTATAGAAGATTTGTAGAGGGTTTCTCGAAGCTAGCTGCTCCATTGACGAGACTGACGCGCAAAGAGGTGAAGTATGAATGGAATGAAGCTTGTGAGCAAAGTTTCCAAGAGTTGAAGCGCAGGTTAACGACTGCACCTATCCTCACCATTCCTAGTGGTTCAGGAGGATTTGCAATATATAGTGATGCCTCAGGGCAAGGTTTGGGATGTGTGTTAATGCAGCATGGTAAGGTAGTGGCCTATGGTTCTAGACAGTTAAAGGACCATGAGAAGAACTACCCGACTCATGATTTGGAGTTAGTTGCAGTAGTATTTGCCCTGAAAATATGGAGACATTACTTGTATGGTGAGAAATTTCAGATTTTTACGGATCATAAAAGTCTGAAATACTTGTTCTCCCAGAAGGAATTGAACATGAGGCAAAGAATATGGCTAGAGCTTCTGAAGGACTACGATTGTGAGATCATGTACCACCCAGGGAAAGCTAATGTGGTGGCGGATGCTCTGAGCCGGAAGCATGTAAGTATGATAGCATATATGATGATAAAAGAACACGAGCTGATTGAGCAGTTTGCAAGCCTCAGTTTAAGTGTTACATCTCTTGAGCAATGTGGTATGATGACTAGTTTGAGAATTGAGCCAGAATTGATGGACAGAATCCGAGCTGTTTAGAGAGAGGATGTCCAGTGTATGGAGGCTATAGAGAAAATTCAATCGGGTATGACCTCAGAATTCCATATGGGTGAGGATGAAATTTTAAGGTTTAATAACCGTATATGTGTTCCTAAGGACAATGAATTGAGGAAGCTAATCTTGACGGAAGCACATTCCACCAAGTACACGTTACATCCAGGAAATACGAAGATGTATCACAATCTTCGCAAGGTATATTGGTGGAAGGGCATGAAGAGAGACATAGCAGATTTTGTAGCAAAATGTCTCACATGTCAACAAGTTAAGGTAGAGCACCAAAAGCCAGCAGGATTACTGCATCCTCTGCCTATACCTATGTGGAAGTGGGAACACATTACGATGGACTTTATTATGGGATTGCCCAGAACCAAGAGGAATCATGATGGTATTTGTATTTGGGTGATAGTGGATAGATTGACAAAGTCAGCTCACTTCCTACCTATGAAGTTTACAGATACACTTTGCGCTTTGGCAGACTTATACGTGAGAGAAGTCGTTAGATTACACGGTGTTCCAGTGAGCATCACATCGGATAGAGATTCCAGGTTTACTTCTCACTTTTGGGAACATTTTCAAGAAGCCATGGGATCTCAGCTGAATTTTAGCACAGCTTTTCATCCGCAGACTGATGGGCAGTCCGAGCGCACTATTTAGACGCTCGAGGATATGTTGAGAGCATGTGCTTTGGATTTTAAAGGCTCATGGGACGACCATCTGCCATTGGCTGAGTTTGCTTATAATAATAGCTATCATGCAAGCATCGGGATGGCACCATACGAGGCTTTTTATGGAAGACGGTGTCGATCACCGATTGGGTGGGATGAAGTGGGCGAGCGCAAGTTATTGACTCCAGAATTAGTCGAGCAAGCGTCTGAGAATGTTAAACTGATTTGTCAAAGACTTAAGACAGCTCAGAATCGACAAAAGAGCTATGCAGATGTGCGACGGAGGCCACTTGAATTTTTGGTTGGAGACTATGAGTTTTTGAAAGTCTCTCCATCCAAAGGGATTTTGAGATTTGGCCTGCGAGGTAAGTTAAGTCCTCGTTATATCGGACCATTTGAGATCCTAGATCGTGTTGGAGATGTGGCCTATAGGTTGGCACTACCTCCAGAGTTATCTGGAGTACACAATGTCTTTCATGTATCGATGCTTCGGAAGTATAATCCGGATCCATCTCATGTCATTGAATATGAACCCTTGGAGATTCAAGAAGACATGAGTTATGTGGAGAAACCGATTCGGATTTTGGATAGGAAAGATAAGGTGCTAAGATCAAAGACGATTCCATTGGTTAAAGTTCTTTGGCAACACCATACGCCAGAAGAAGCTACTTGGAAACTAGAGAACTTGATGAGAGAGAGATACCCGGAATTGTTTTAAAACATAACCTTACTTGAATTTGGAGGACCAAATTCTCTAAGGTGGGGAGAATGTGAAATCCCCAAATTTCTGTAATTTTCCCATACTTGTACAGTTTTCCAACATGGATTAATGGAATAAATGGGAATTTCAGAAATTATATATGATGCATGGGACATAAAGGGAATTAAGGCAATTGATGGTCAAACAATCAAAGGTCAAAGAGTCAAAAGAGGTGGTCAATGGCTGAGATAGGATGATGAGGAGATTAGAATGAAATAAATGGCATTTAATGGAATTGCATGACTCATCATCATCTCTACCAGCCAAGGTCGGCAGCCCCATTTCCCCATCCCTCTCGTTGCTTCCATATTTTCCTCTAAGTGTTCAAATTCTCACCTTGACAAACCACCATTTCAGGCCATCGATTCGTTAAACTTCTCTAAAGAAAAACGATCCTTATCGATAGCTTAACCTATGCCTTTAATATGAAAGACTAGATCCAAGTGATTGAAGAGATCTTAAAATCTTAAAAGTTGGTGAATAGCAAAGGTAAGAGAAGATATGGTTTATGTTGATAATTTTGATGGTTTGGGATTATATGAAGTTGATATAGTAGGTTTATTGAGTTTTTAATTGTCATGATGTTTACAGCTTGAAGAGTAAAGAAAAAGGACAAGTGTTAGTGCAACCAACTTGTGGATTAATTGCTAATTGAGGTAAGGAATTTATGTAACGGACGTAGGGTGACAATGTCCACATGTTTTATCATGTTTTGATGTGATTTGGAGAAAATTACCAGCTGTTTCTTTACAGGAAAAGGATGTTTTCGGACTTGTTCCCTAGTACCAATTAGGTTAGGAGCAGCCGACTGCCTTAAGTAGCAGCCGACTGCCTAGAGACATCTAAAACGCCGTTTTTCGAAAACCGACTCAAACCAGTCGACTGCCAAGGGAGCCAGTCGACTGCTATTTTCCAAAAACCATTCTGTTTCAAACCAGTCGACTGCCAGGGGGAGCCAGTCGACTACTATTTGTCCAGAAGCATTCTGTTTCAAAACCAACCGACTGCCAAGGGGGCCAGTCGACTGCTAATTCTCGGGAAACATTCTGTTTCAAAACCAGTCGACTGCCATTTGGTGCCAGTCGACTGCCCTATTTGTATTTTGAAAAATATAATAATTGAATTTCAAAAAAGGAAAGAAATTCAATAAGGCATAACATGGGGTAGCAGTCGACTGCCATAAATGACCAGTCGACTGCTTATTTGGAAGAAAGGTTTTGAGAACCTGTTTTAAGAAAGAATATTCATACTTGTTTAAAACCTATATGAACAAGGTTTTGGAGACTATGAATCTCTCAAAAGAGCATGCACATTATTTGTTACTTGTATTTGACTGAGGAGCTCTAGTCCAGCCCTCAGACCCGCAGTACGGCACCTGACTAGTGAAACTGTGGGCTATAGACAATGGCCATGAGTCTCTTATTTGATTCGGCTTTGGGGAGGATCCCTGGCCCACACGTGGGTACGCCATTTATTTGATATCTCTCAGGATTATCCCTTACGAGATATATTTGCGGTATCCTCTTGAGATTTTTATATTGGATTATCCCTTAGGGGATATATTTGCTGTATCCATTATCTCTCTGGATTATCCCTATGGGATATATTTGCTGTATCCATTATCTCTCTGGATTATCCCTTACGGGATATATTTGCTGTATCCATGATGAGAATTACTTGGTGCATGAATCTGTTGGATATAAATTGTCTCCCATCTATTTGAAAATATTTGTACTTGCCTACTTGATTTCACGTGATTTGAGATCCGTGGAAATATTTGAAAGCATGATTTACTTGTATTTGATATTTGCGAAAGAAATATAAGTACTATGCTTTATAATGATTTTACATGACATTATAGAGCCAAGCAGGAAAACTGCATATAGTGATATAGTACGCTCTTTTACATAAGTTTCTTACTGAGCGTAAACTCACTCCTTTACATCTATTTTTCATACAGATTACTTGAAGTAATTTCGCTCCGGATAGAGGAGCATCATTTGGGATTTTGAGATACCTTCGGGGCACGCTTCCTATTTATCCTTTGAAGGTATATTTACTCGGCCGTTACTTCGGTTAATGTACAGTACAATACTACAGTTTTGTATATGTTGGGGATTAGGGTGATGAATATTCGAGATCCTGATGTATATGGCACATGTTTATAAATGAAAAATTTTATGCATGTGAAAATGAATATTATACTCTGATAGAATTGCTTAAAGCATAAGAGTAAGGAAGATTGACATCGAATAAACTAGTCGATTTATTTGTTATTTGAGTTAAAAGTTAGTTGTTATTTGGTTAGTGACGAGGACGTCACACATATACCTCAGAAGACTAGTACCAAGTCCATACACCGTCTTCGATGCCCACTTAGCAGCTCATATGGCAGATGTTAACTTCAATAATCTGAAAGATATGAAATTTAGTGGGGTGAGCAAAACCACGACTCAGTAAGATACTAATATAAATGCAAGAGTAGGATTATACTGTCTTAACCGCAAATGCTTAAAACTTGTAAGGATGCAATTACAGTTAATCCTTTCTCATCGATAACACATCATTATCTCATTTCTTGTAATCTGTCTATCACTTATACTTTTAATTAAATCATCATAATCACTTTTTCAGTCTTCTCGTCCTTACACTATAGTGCATCGCACAACAATTTGTCGTATCCAAATTAAATGTCATATACTATTAGTCTATATTTTCCTCTATCTCGGAGTACATCATGTCCAATTGAAGCATCATATCAATTCACTTTATGTTTCATAATCGTACTCCTGTAATCTATCATCTCATATCACTTTCTATATAGAGAAATCATGTTTCACAATAGTGTAAGTTCACAATTCTCTTCATACCAATCTTATGTTCATGTATCATATCATGTCATCGTCTAGATGAAATATCATTAATGTCGAGTCATGACATTTCTCATGAAACTCTCATGTACGAAGCATATTATCATGTCAGGGTTTAATATGCAATTTATGTAACTTTACTGTATACACCGCTATCATTTCTAATCGTATCATATGTACTGTAGAACATGCTCCACGTATAAATTTTCAGTTCTTTCAAGTCTACCTTTACGGCATGATAAAAACATGTTCAATTTCAATTCATGTATTCATTTTTTTAGAGCATGTCTAAAACATATGCAATTTTAAAACATTTTCATCTACTATAAGTCATATCAGGTCTAGAGTTCATATCAAATCAATCTATACTCTAGACCGCATATCATTTTAAATTCGACACAAAATCGTATACAAATCATATAAGTGTCGAAATCATTTATCATGTACTTTTAAAACATATAATGTAAATCATATCAGGTCTAGCGTTCATATCAAATCAAACTATACTCTAGACCGCATATCATGTCATGTTCGACACAAAATCACATATAATTCATATAAGTGTCGAAATCATATCTCATGGACTTCTAAAACATGTTTAAAACATATACTGTTTAAAAACATATTTCATTTCAAACTTGTTTCATATACAGTATAAATCATGTCAAGTCTAGAGTTCATATCAATAAAATTAGACTCTAGACTTCATATCATATCGGTTAGAGACTAGGCTAGATCCCTATCATCTCTATCAATAAAGACTTAAATCACTGTAGCTAGCAGTGAAATCATATCATCGTCCCCTGGAAACCAACTAAGGCACTATCTATGGCCATAGACCTCATCTCTCTCAGCCCCACTGATCAGGCGTGACTGAGACCTGTCCACGACTATTGTCGGACAAGCATCTCTCTGCCTAATGAGCAAAGCTCCAATTAGGCGGTTTCCACTATGCTTTATTGAATTTCATTCTTTTAGGGTGCCTACAGTCTCATAAAACATTTAAATCTATAGCTTTCTTTTCAATATCATGTAAAGCATATGGTAAAATTCTGTATGAGACTTCATTTATCAAAATATATATATATCTACCATATACTTTCATTTCAAAACAAATCAATACTTTTCAGTATTCATATAAACATTATTAAAATGTTTCAAGTTGCAAGAAAGCATGCTTAAATGCGATGCTATAAAACATTTCAGTATGCAACTTCAGTAATATTTTCATCAATACAGTGAAACGATTCCTTTAACTTTATCACCATCAATTATTCGATTTCAATACTTTCTTTCTGTCAAGTCAGTAAATCACTATGCAATTCATTCACTATTCATTTAGTTCGGTATTCAATTTGCTCAGTACTCAATTCATTTGGAAATCGAATCACTTGGTATTCAGACCATTCGGTATTCAATATCCTTTCTAGATCGTCATCGACTATTATAATCATTTATACACTTCATCATCAATATTAGGATCGCATCATTAGTATGAATCCTCTAAGTTTCTATGAGCTTTTAAACATCATGTTTCTAAATAGTCATCAAAGTACCGAAATTATGCAAATAATAATATCATCACTCAATATCTATTCCAGAATCGACATCGAGGATAACAGAATCACCACATCGATAGTCACTTATCAAATCCATCTATGATTTGATCTATTGATACATGTTTATCATTTCCGATTTGAGATTCAATTTCATTTACGATCACAAAAATCATATCTAAATCATCAAATCAACTTTTATGCGGCCTTTATGACTTAATCTGAATTTATGCAATTGTTGATCTTATTATTCGAGATCTATTATAAGGTCATAAGCACAACCACCTTTTCACATATTTATCACTCATTTCTTTGAACCCATAATTGATCGGATTGTATCGTAATTCAATCTCAATTTCAATCAATTTTTTGCATGCACAATTCGTACATTCATTATGATTCAATATCATAACTATTCATTGTGTACCATCGTATCGATACTAAGACCCATATTACTAGGGTATGTCCGTTTATTATCTCACGTATATCCGACAATACAATGTAGGACGGTGAAATCGTCTCCATTTCGATCTTTCGAATTTGTCCATATTATCACGTTTTGGAATTATTTCAAAATCAAGAAACCAGACTCGGTAAATTCTGAAAATCATTACTCCGTTAATAACTTCACAATCCAATCATTTAACCATCAATT
Organism: Heritiera fomes; assembly: GCA_032173925.1. Lineage (NCBI taxonomy): Eukaryota > Viridiplantae > Streptophyta > Magnoliopsida > Malvales > Malvaceae > Heritiera > Heritiera fomes. Next base: position 14,810,556 of record JAPDPM010000001.1, on the reverse strand, counting down.
TTCAACTATGGTCTTCTCTTCAAAGCAATATCATATAATCATCGTTACATCCATCAATACTCCAACTATCGAGATTCCACCTCAATTTCTGCTCGATAGTCAACTTGTAATGTTAAATAATTCGAATTATCAACTTTATAAGATTCACAACAAAATTCCTTACATTATCGTGCTCATCCATTAACATTCTCAACCATTTAAAAATAAATTTTTCCTATGACATAGTAAGATCCTTTCAAGCTTATCTTCGATAATTCTTTCAAGATTCCATTTAGATGAGAACTTAATATTTTTCCTTAAACATTTTCGTGGAAATTTTGGCAGCATAACGGCTTAATTTCCTCTAAACCTCCTGCAAGGAAACACAATTTATACTTGCAACCGTTGATTCTCACCAATTTTTTTTTTACCTCTTACTAAGACCCCCACTATCAGTTGTGGGTCCTCTTAGCATTTTTAGCAAATCAATTTAAATCGATGCATCATATAAAAAATCACAATTCCATTAAAATCATTCCATCAATGCATCATATAGCATCACAAATCCCACATACAATATAATGCTACTAAGGCTTTATAAGAGTATCTTACCTATTCGCCAAAGCTTAGCGCACTCTCTGATTTTTTAGCCTTGCCGAACTCCACCGTTTGTCTCATTTCCGTTTTGCTACAATTTCAATAATTGACACATATTTTCATTTAGAAAATAATCCAACATTTTCTAATAAATCCCATAGAATATAGCAAAACTTTTAATATTCCTTACCTTCTCTTTCTTCTTCTTCTTCTTCCTTTTCCTTTTCTTTTTTTTTCTTTTTCTTTTCTCTCCTTTTCTTTTCTGTTCTGTTTTTTTTCCTGGTTTGAACTGGTTCGGACTGGTTCAGTCTCATCCGCCGGTTCAGCCTCTCGCCGGCCGGTTCGCCGCTGGTTCGACCTTCCCACAGCGGGCTGAGGTGGTGCTAAAGTCGAATCTGGCCTCCTTTCCTCCCCACCGGCGGTGACGGCACTGGATCTGGAGGTGGCAATGGCGTCTTCTTTCCCCCTGTTTTTTTCCTTCCTCTGCCATTTCCTTCACCGTCGGTGGCCTCCTCCTCCTTCGTCCGCCTTCATCGATGGCAGGAGTGGCGGTGGCGGTGACCGGATCGGCCGGCACCGCCGATCTCCCTTCCTTTCTTCCTTTCGATTTTCTGTTTCGTTTCGCGCCGTTTTCCTTCTCTTTTCACCTCAGACCGCCGTCGCTCACTTCTCCTATCGCCGACGGCAACTCGTCCTTCCCCTCTTCCTTTCTCCGGTAAGCCAACAGAGGGCCAGCATTCATCTGGTCTTTCTCCTCTGTTTGCAACAGAGGAGAAAGAAAATGGGAAGGGGGGTGGTCGGGTTGCATCCTGACCCTCCTTTCCGTTTTTTTTATATATATTTATTATTATATATAATTATATTCATATAATTATATATATAATTATATTCATATAATTATATATATAATTACTATATTTTATATATATATATATAATTTGTATAAACCATATATCTATACTTTAATTTAAAACACTATACATATATTTCATATATATATATATTATATTATTACATATTTCATATAAACAATTTATATATATATACTTTATTTTAAAATACTATACATATATATCTTATATATGTATATCATATATACATAAATGTATAATAAAATTCATATGTATTTATTCCATGTATAAATATATATTTATCAAAAGCGTATTTATATAATATCATTATATAAATCTATCAAAATACATATTTTTATTTCTTATTAAGTTTTGGATTTCTTGATATCCAAATTTATTTTCTCCATTTTCATTCTTATTTAATTTGGATTTCAATTTGTCCAAATTAAGTTTTTCGGATACATTATATTTATTTAGAAAATTCTCGGTTTTCACAAGTCCAATGTAGGAGGTGTTTGACATTTGATTGAGATCAAGTGTTCGAACCCTCCGGGACGCGAAAGAAATCCGTGAGGGGGCCCCACATGATACTCCCAAAGCGGACAATACGGATGAGTGAGGTATGGGCCACTAGGATACGGGCCTCACATCTGAATACTTTTGAGGTGAGGGAAAATTCTTAAGGGTTTTCACCAGAATAATGGAGAGCACTTAAGAGTTTGCCTAATATTTAAATAATAAACTTAATAAAGACCATTAAATAAAAAATTCTAAAAAATTGCAAAATTAATTGGTACCATTTAAGACGGGTTTCATCCCTTCTTATGCATAACCAAACTCCCAAACCTTAAACTTAAAATGTAGACCAGTCCTTAGAGTCATTTAGGTTGCCAAATGCCTAGCGACCTAGCCTTAGGAAAAGATATAACAAATGGATCATTCCTTTATGTAATTTTTCGTTTTCCATTTAGTGGAAAAAGACACAATCTGTAGGTAGGTTTACACTTTTTACACTAAAAGTCTAATTCATATAGAATCAGACAAAAGATCCTTGGCCACATTGTTAAGTGGAGTAATAAAAGCAAAAACATTTTATGAATTGAATTGTGAGAAATTTTTAAATCAAATAAATAAAATTATTTTTTTACATAATAAAAAAAGAAGAAATTCCAACAAAAAGAAACAAACAGCTTGGGGGGGTTCAAGGATGATGGAAGGCGAGAGAAGGTGATGATGCGGTAGCTACTTGAACGGTGTAGCAAAACAGAAGGGGAGCGAGAAGATGACGGTGTAGGAACTAGCGATAAAGTAGGCAGTTTCGAGAGCAGTTTGGTAGAAAGGGAGCTGATGCAAGGAGCAGTGTAAGAGGCAGTTGGATGTAGCTGTTTTAGAATGAAGGTGAAGGCAGTACAGTGCAGCAAAGAAGGAAATCGAAACACAATAAGGTGTTGGAAGAGAGGTGTGGAACGATGAAGGCGATGTGCAGCAGTCGGTGCAGTGCTGTTTTGGGTGTAGGGATGTGATGAATGTACGCAAGCAGTGCAGAGACAATGCAGGGACGATTCAGATTGAAAGATGGGCAAGGCACAGTTAAGATTACGGGAACGCAGGGAGCAATGCCGTAGGGCTCGGGCAAAATTTTTATTTTATATTTCTATTGCTCGTGTACTATCCTGTCTATTTTTGATTTATATTTTGATTGTTATAATTTCAATGATCTGGCCGTTAGAGAGGGTAACTAATGAGTTTGTAACATGAGAAGAGGTAAGGAATAAAGATTCAGAACAGCAAACATGATGTGTAGCACTTGTGTCAATAACCCAAGAATTAGGAGGAATGGAAGAAGAAGATGACAGGGAAGCTATACCACAAAATCGAGATATGGTAGGAACAGACTACTGACATTCTGGAGTAGTTCAAATTCCTGATTGCAGTTGAGAAATTAGAAGAGAAATGAGCTGTTCACATTGAGTGGTAGTCAATGACTGAAGTGGTGAGGTAGTGGCTTTCATTCCTACATTCAAGTCATCATGAACAAAGGCATTGGTCTGATTAATCTGTGCCTTAGATTGAAAAGATTGATAGCCTTTGTTCTTCTTGTGTCTAAGAGGATAACCATGAAGCTTATAACACTTATTAATTGTATGGCCTGTAAATCCACAATGAGTATATAGGGGATGATCTCAAGATCTAGGATCCTTGATTTTTTGAGAAGAATTTCCTGTGACAACAGCAAGAGAAGAAGAGTCAGCCAAAGGAGTCTTAGAGAGATGATAAAAACCTTGATGAATTGTTCTCTGGCATTCTCCTTAGAACTACCAAAGAAAATACTTTGGTAATTGGCGGTAAGGGATCCATCATCAAAATCTGTGCTCGAATCTGGGTAAAAGACTTATTCAATCCCATTAAGAATTGTAAAACATGTTCTCACTATTGGAATTCCAACCAAGAACGCATTCCACCACACTGGCATAAAGGAATTGGATGAAAAAGCTTCAATTCATCCTAAATGATCTTCAATTGGCTGAAAAAACTAGCAAGAAGATGTTTCTTCAATTGAAAAATGCGAGGACCATTACTCTAGTGAAAACAACCAAACAAATCTATCCAGATCTCAGCAGCAGTATCAAAATACAATAAGCTATTAGCAATCTCTCATGCTACTAAATAAAAGAGCTAAGAAATCACCATACTATTACACCTGTTCCAGGCATTAAATCCTTGGAAGTAGCTCGAGAGATGCTCCCATCAACAAAGCCAAGTTTGTTCTTAGTTGTGAGAGCCATAGTCATCGCACGTCGCCAAGAATTGTAATTAGCACTAGTGGGTGACGTCGATACAAGCTGCAAACTTGGATGATCACCATTATGGAGAAAATATGGGCTGCTAGAATCCTCCATTGGTGTGGATGAAGCACCAGCAACAATGGTGTGATGATCGTTAGCAACAACAGCATGTTTACCATGAGCCATGCCACTCAAAACAAGAAGATGATGAAGGCACAAACGAAAATGTTCGTACAGTTTGATACCATATTAGAAAATGAAGAACAAAGAATATGGAAGCCAGATGATCAGAGAAGCATTTTCATTCAGTGGTGAAAAATGACTGACAAAGCATTCGCTTATATATTGGCTAAGCTCATGCTTGAAGAAACAACATTCTCGTGACCCCTTTTTACAAGCGCGACAAATTTGAAAAATATGTAAACTAAAAAATACAGTAAACAAATTCTTAACTAATTCTACTGGCCATGTTGTCTAGGATACCCTTATTATGTTTTCTAATAAAGGCAACGTCTACATCGTGATTTAAACATTCAAAAGAAAAATTTAGAATGCACAATTAAACGTTTCAAAAAAAAAGAATTGACCCAATCTAATTTTTTATCTTTTTTCTTTTTCTGATTTTTCTTTTCTTTCCTTCCTCATTTCCTTTTGCCTCCTCTCTATCTCTCTCCTCTTTTTTCCTTTTCTCCATATCTTGCTCTCTTCTTTCTTCTGCATCTATTTTTCTTTCTCTTTCCTATCTACAATTTTTTTTTTTCAAGAAGGAAAAAAAATCCAAAGGCAAAAAATTTAAAAACCCGACAAAAGAGATAAGGAAATAGGGAAAATAAAGAAAAAAACAGTTTGTGGGTGGGGAAAAGATTGATGGGAGGAAAATGGGTTTGGGAAGAGATGAAAGAAAAAAAAAGCCTAAAAAGAAACCTAAAAAAATTAAAGGAATTGAAAAAAAAATGTTAGTGACTGAAAAAAATTTATATATGACGATGCATCAAAGGCTAACACCTCATCAATAAGCTCTTCTGAGCAAATTAAAAAATGAATATATAAAAATTATTTATATATTCATTTTATTTATTTATTTATTTATTTTTGTAAATATTATCTTATTGTCTTATTTTTATTTTTTTATCCTTTCTATTGTAGATAAATAATAATTTAATTTAAAAAAAAAAGAAGATAAAACCAATGAAAAATAAAAAGATAATAAACATGATAATTACAAAATTTAAATAAAAAGATGAGATCAAGTTCTGTTCAAATTGAACCAATCTTGATCTTTATTTTAATTTAGCTATAAATTGAGCATAAAGATCAGTTCTAGAAACAACAACAATTTTCAGAAAAAACAACAAAAATACACAAGGCAGCAAACATCAAGAAAATTAAACCACACAATGACGACACCCACGGCAAATATCAAACTGGCGGCAATATCCTTTGTTGTTTCTAGACTAACAGCAGCATCAAGGTTTCGATATTTTCCGGTGGAAGTAGGAACGAGGTAGTATTGGTTTGTGGCCGGCAGTGTGCGGTTGCCAAAAGGAACCAAGGATCGGCGATTTGTGGTGGTCGTGTGAAGCTTGGACAACAGTGTTTTCCTAGTTTCAAGAGCAGCTTCAAATGCTCTAGTTTCTCTTTAAAAGCTAATATTGGGCTTAAAATACTGCTTTCCCTCCAACCATCTAAGTAGATCAAGAACATTAATTTCATCCCAAAATCTTGGTCCATTATTTTCATATTATCAAGGTACAATTTCAATCCACATACTGTCTTCAACAATCAGGCTTGGAATTTGGTCTTCAAAATTGGTACTCATTCTCACTTTTATTCCTTTACGTGTTTTATCTTTTGATATACATGTGTGTTCTAATGTCTTTTCTTTTAAAGAAACAAAATAATAAAAATAGCATGTAATAAAAATTGTAAATAAAAAATAAATAATGAGCAACAAAGCCATTATAAATTTAGGAATAATATTCGATAAGATTTAGAATGAAATTAAAACCTAGAATAAAAGAATACAAGATTGGTTTTAAATTAAATAGATTTTTCAATGAATATTTAAAATAAAAACTATTTTGATGATGGAACTCTGAAGTGTCACGAATGGTTGACATTTTAGATTTCCTAGGTGATGATGTTTTTCATGAGTTTTAGCAGAATGATAGAAATTTTATGGAAGATGTTCAATATTAAAAAATATTAAAATATATATCTAAAAATTTAATCATTAGAAGATTATAATTATTTAATAAAATTAAAATTGTTCCAATGATGTAATTTTGAAGTGTCACGAATGGTTGACATTTTAGATTTCCCCATGAGTTTCACTAGAATGATGAAAAATTCATGGAAGATGTTCAATATTAAAATATTAAAATATATATCTAAAAATTTAAAAATTATGATTTTTAATAAAACTAAAATTATTCCAATGATGGAACTCTAAAGTGTCACGAATGGTTGACGTTTTAAATTTCTTAGGTGAGGATGTTTTCTATGAGTTTCGCCAAAATGATGAAAAATTCATGGAAGATGTTCAATATAAAAAAAATTAAAGTATATATTTCTAAAAATTTAATTATTATAAAAATATAATTATTTAATAAAATTAAAATTATTTCGATGATAGAATTCAAAGTGTCACGAACGGTTGACATTTTTGAAATTCTTAAGCGAGAATGATTCCTTTAGGTTTCACCAGAATGAAAAATCTAAAGTTGGTTGTTCAATACAAGATAATAAAAGTTAAAATTGTTGGCTCTACCGAGAGGGGGGTAAATCGGTTTTTCTACTAATTTTTGGTTTTTCTAACACTTAATAAACAAATAAAACAAGTAAGGCTACAATAAAATAAATGTAGTAAATAAGTAAGGGAAAGAGAAGCAAACACAAATTTATAAAGGTGCAGCGAATCTCTTGCCTACGTCCTCTCTCCTTGAACCTCTTGTCAAGGTATTGATTCCACTCTTCCTTTGGAATTCTTACAAACCACTTCAAGGTGCGGTGAGACCTCTTACAATTTCTCTTGAAGACTTAGAAATAATCTTCTTAGCCTCTCCCCTTGTAATACTACCCACACTCTTACAATAACAATTCTTACAAGGCTAACACAACCCTTGAATATCAGAAGTTTTAGTGAATGGGTGATATACAATGAGAATTCACACAAATGGAGTTACAAAGAATGAATTTTCAGATTTGATTTTGTCTCTTGAAGCTTGGAGAATTTCTGAGTGCTTGTTCTACCTCCACTTTTCATAAATACCTCTATTTATAGTCCCCCAACTGATTAGAATGGTTGGTGAAGCATTTAATGCTAATCCTCCCATTGAAACCCTCAAAAACTAGCCGTTGGACATTGTTTACGTAAAAAGGGATCGATCCCTTACCATATGGGATCGATCCAAAATTTCCAAAAGACTTTCTAAAAGGCGTTTCAAACTTTCTGCCACCTAGGGATCGATCCCTCATAATTTCCTGTACATCTTTTGCTGCAAATTAAGACAATTTGATGGCTTTTGTGATTCTAAGTCTGTTTAAAACCTTCTAACACTTTTATAAGAGTATTTCCTGACTTTTTCAATTGAAATCACATTCCAAAAATTTGTTTAAAGTGTTTTCCATCATTGAGTTCATTTTGAGCAAATTTACATTGTAGAAAAATGCTTTAAGCTTACTTGAGTTTTGTCATTTCAAAATGCATGTCAATTTAAAGCTAACAATCTCTCCCTTTTTGATATGACAAAACTTAAGGTAAATTTGCTTATAATTTTGACATCATGAAAATCATTTTGCTTTACTCCCCATCAATTTATACACGGAAAAATATTTTGCTCCCCCTCAATTTATGCATGAAAAATATACCCCATTAATTCTCACCCTTTTTGTCATATCAATTAAAACAAATGATGACATAAAGAGAAATGGTCAGAGGTATAAGTCAATTTAAAGCAATAATGTAATGGAATAGATAGGAACATATAAAAATAGAAACATATGGCATAAAAGGAAAACTAAGAGAAAGCCATAATCATAAACATAAACCATGCCACAAACATATAGGGTGCAAAGAGTCTACAAACACACCAGTTCATATAGCTAAGAAAAGATAAAAGCAGACATAACTAAGAAAGTTCACAACAAACAAATAAACATCAAGTCCGAAACATAAGTCATAATAAGCAGAAAGAGTCTAGTCAACAGCGCCTAGGAAATGTCAAGTGATATTGTTCAATGAAGTCCTCTTGCTGCATGCGAATGTCTTGGACTTCATCGAATAAAGCAGCCTGTGTCTCCTCCATGGTGTCGAGGCGAGCATCGAGCTGATCAAAGCGCTGAGTAATAGTCTGCTGTAAGTTTTGAAGCAATAGCATGATCTAGTCAAGAGAAGCCGAAGTGGATCCCGAAGGTGCAGAAGAAGAAGGTTCGGCAAGAGCTTCCTCTTCACTGTCTTGCTGGGGAAATTCAGGCTGACGATGGCTCTTTTCCAATACTACAGTATCACATTGCTGACGGGAATACCACCCAATGTTATGCATGGTGGTGAGATTGATGGTGGTATTTGATTCAGGAAGGACACCAACTTCACATGAGCAGTCTATGTCTTGGTCGAGCAAATAGTAAGCCAATGGCTGAGGATAAACAATAGACTTGACTTTACCTCGAATGATTTTCACCCAATCTTGAAGAATGAAGTGAAGAAGATCAGGTTGATAACCATCAGGTAAGTATATTTGATGAAGCCAAAACTTGTCGAGCCTACAAAATTGAGAATATTTTGTGCCAAATGGATGGAGATTCCATGAGATGATGATGTGTAAGAGACGTGCAAAGACTGGAAGATCACTAGCACGCTCATCATGAATGACGAACTCTAAAGGAACCTCGGTAGTTTCATAAGGCCTCCTTCTCGAATGCCGAAAGCATGAGGAGTGATTGTTCGGTGACTTCGATATGCTTTCCCATGATGAATGAGTGAATTCCTATAACTTCGCATGGATCGTTGGGACTCATGATTAGTTCGGCGTTGGAGAAGAACGCTCGAACAATGTTGCAAGGCAATGGAGTGTTAATTTTCAAAAAGTTTGTCCAGCGAAAAGTATCGAATTTGGCTAAGTATGGAAATTTGATTGATTCGAGGAATCCAAAATCAATTGGGCACCAATGTTTGATGCGTATGTTGGCGAATTTGGTGTGAAAACGAGTTTTCTCTTCTGGATTGCGAAAGCAGCGATTGAAGGCTATTGGAACGGAAGAGGAGGAAGAAGCAGGGGCTTTCCGTTTCGGAGCAGCGTGTTTCATTTTAGGAGCCATTATGATAGAGTGAAGGTCTCTAAGGTATTTTATCGAACAGGTGGTGAGCACAAGTTTGGTAGAGTATGGATGAGTGGATGGGGGAATGTAAGCCTAACCAACAGCACAAAATCACAGAGCAATATGCAATCAACAACTTTGATGAAGGAATGATGCTGAAATATTAAAAGGATTCTAAGTTATGAACACTAGAAGTTAGACAAAAAACATGTGTTTTATGTGAAATGAAAAACAAGATGGAATGAAAATATATGCAGAAATTTGAAATGGGTTAACAAGATACGATGAAATAAACGAGAAATGCAAGAAAAATTAATGAAAATTAGTGAAGAAACACTAACAAGTGAAATGTTGGGCGTGAATAGTGAAGAACTCAAGGGAGAAGAGAGGACATGAAAAACAAAGAGGTTTTGGTGTGTAAGGATGATGGGAAGTGAAAGAAATGGAAAAAAGATGAAGAATGGTGAAGAAATGAAGTGATTTGGTAGATAAATGAGTTAGATCTTGAAGTTTTAGTGAAATTAAAATGGAGGGAGGATATTTTTGTACAAGGGAAGGTTAATAGTGTCAAAGAAAAAGGGGGGCCGACACTTTTAAAGAGCACGATTTTGAGTTCTGGCTCGAGGGGATCGATCCCCTTCCTGGCCGAGAGTTTCCTAAAACCATTCGAGAACTTTGGGATCGATCCCATGGTGATGGGGATCGATCCCTCATAGCAGAAACCCAAAATTTTTTGCCTGAATGACTTGAGAATCAATCTTATTTTTGAAGAATTGTCCCCTCAGACAATTGTCTTTGTTTTGATGCAAAAAAAATGATTTGAAAACAAAAGAACGTATGCATTTTTACTATTTTAAAATCAAAACCAGGTTTGAGTTACTTGGAAAGCATGATAATTGACTTGAAAACGACCAAAATATGTAGAAAATTATTGAAACATGCAAAAAAACATTAAAAATCATTTTGGCATGATTGTGAAGAAGTCTTAAGCATGAGAAGTGAGTTTCATTTGATGAAGCTGAAAGATAAGGATTTAACATGATCAAACACACATATTTCAACAATTCATCCTAAAGACTAACAACAATATGACAAGTTAAGGTTATGAACAGCAAGTGGCCAATACACGTTCTAAATTTCTTATTTACAATCATTACAACCAACTTAATCCATTTATTCAAAATTAATTTAATTCAGGGAGCATTCATGAGACCTAGTTCACCTCTAAGTGTGCAAAATCGCTCCTTATCTAAGGGTTTTGTAAAGATATAAGCTAATTGGTGCCAGGCATCTACATACTCTAGAACTATATCACCTTTTTGCACATGATCTCTTATAAAATGATGTCTAATCTCAATGTGCTTAGTTCTAGAGTGTTGGATGGGATTTTTGGTAAGATTGATAGCACTAGTGTTGTCGCATTTGATGGGAACTTGATTCATTTCTATTACATAGTCACTCATTTGTTGTTTAATCCACAATACTTGAGCACAAAACCTTCCGGAAGCAATATATTCAGCTTCGGTTGCGGATTGAGCTATACTATTTTGTTTCTTAGTGTAACAGTCTGAGTGTACATTTGTACACAATATTTACTAGTATTTTATACATTTTTACTGGTTGGGCTGTCTGTGATGCCTTTAACACTTGATCATTGACAGTGATAAATGATAAACATTTATTCAATAAATTCGGAATATAAAATCTTTTTTTTACACTTAGAGAACCATGAAATGAGCCTATTTCCTAAGAATTGACAAGTTCCTGATGTGCTTTTCCTATCAACTTTGCATCCACCAAAATCCGCATCAGAATAAGCATGGAGAGCAAAAGTAGAATCTTTAGGATACCAAAGTCCTAAGGAAGAGGTGTCTTTAAGGTATCTAAGGATTCTTTTTACAACTTGTAAGTGTGATTCTCTAGGAGATGATTGAAAACACAAGCACACACTAAACATTATATCGGGTCTACTAGCTGTGAGATATAGACCTATATAGTTTAGTGTCTACACACTTTCCTCCTTCATCCTTTTCAAGCTTGATATTTGTGCTCATTGGAGTGGAGTAAGGTTTAGACTTATCCATTCCAAATCTTTTGAGCAAGTCTTTGGTATACTTAGCTTGATTTATAAAAATAACCTCTTTGCATTGTTTAACATGAAGTCCTAGAAAAAAGGTTAGCTCTCCTATCATACTCATCTCAAATTCACCTTGCATTAATTTTGAGAAATTTTTACACAATGACTCATTTGTCGATCCAAAAATGATATCGTCCACATAAATTTGAACTACTAATAAGTCACTACCCTTAGATTGGATAAACAAGGTTGTGTCTACTTTGCCTCTTGCAAAACCATTTTCAATCAAAAACTTTGAAAGTCTTTCATACCAAGCTCAAAGAGCTTGTTTTAATCCATATAAAGCTTTTGATAGTTTGAAAACGTGGTTAGGAAACTTTGGATTTTCAAAACCTAGAGGTTGCTCAACATAAACCTCTTCATTTATATAACCATTTAAGAAAGCACTTTTAACATCCATTTGATATAGTTTAAAATCCTTGTAGCATGCAAAGGCAAGTAGCATCCTAATGGCTTCTAATCTAGCTACTGGAGCATATGTTTCATCATAATCTATCCCCTCTTCTTGCCTATATCCTTGAGCCACTAGTCTAGCTTTGTTTCTGACAATTATGATTTTCTCATCCATCTTATTCTTGAATATCCATTTAGTTCCAATAATTGGATAATCCTTAGGTCTTTCCACTAGTCTCCATACTTTGCTTCTTTCAAATTGATTTAATGCCTTTTGCATGACCATAATCCAATTTTTATTTTTTAAGGCCTCATGCACATTTTTTGGCTCAAATTGTGACACAAAGGCTACAGTTGACATATGTTTCTATAGGTTGACCTTGTTCTAACACCACTATTTGGATCTCCAACAATATCATTATCCTTCACATATCCAAGTTCTCTAGGACACCTAGATTCTTTCTCAATTATATTTTGTTCCATGGACTCCTCATTCTTATTAATATCAAGATCTTCTAATCGTTCTCTAACATCCTTATCTTGAGATGGATCAATTATAGGTTTATCAAAAATCTCTACTTCATCATCGATATTGGTTCTACTAGAGGTATTTGACTCATCAAATATCACATGAATTGACTCTTCTACAACAAGTGTTCTTTTATTGAAAATTCTATATGCCCTAGATTTTGAAGAATAACCAAGAAAAATGCCTTCATCACTTTTTGCATCAAATTTTCCTAAGTTATCTTTTCCATTATTCAAAACAAAACATTTACATCCAAATGGATGAAAATAGCTTATGTTAGGCCTTTTTCCTTTATAAAGCTCATAGAGAGTTTTCTTTAAAATAGGCCTAACCATAGTTCTATTTATAACATAGCAAGCAGTGTTTATGGCTTCAGCCCAAAAATATTTTGGTAAATTGTTTTCACAAAGCATAGTTCTAGCCATTTCTTCTAAGGTTCTATTTCTCCTTTCAACTACCCCATTTTCTTGAAGAGTTCTAGGAGCTGAAAAGTTATGGCTAATACTACTTTCATTACAATATGTATCAAAACCATAATTTTCAATTTCTTTTCCATGATCACTCCTAATGCTTGTAATAGAGTAACCTTTTTCATTTTGAACAAGCTTTGAAAAAATAATAAATTTATCTAAGGCTTCATTTTTCACACTTAAAAAAGAACACTTAAGTAAACTTAGTGTAATCATCAACTATGACAAATCCATAGTGTTTTCCTCCTAAACTAGGGATTCTAGTTGGTCCAAAGAGATCTAAATGGAGAAGTTGAAGTGACCTAGAGGTTGTAACACACTTCTTAGATTTAAATGATATTGTTTGTGCTTTCCTCTTACACATGCCTCACAAACTTTATCATTTTCAAATTGAAGTTTAGGCAAACCCACCACTAAGTCTCCTTTGGTTAATTTAGATAAAACATGCATGTTAGCATGACCTAGTCTTCTATGCCATAACCAAGGTTCATCTTCTCTAGTGGCCATAAAGCATAAATTTTGCTATTTAGTTCATCTAAATTAACAATATAAATGTTTCCTTGTCTATGTCCAATAAAAAGAATTTAATTAGTTTTAGTATTAACAACATTGTAACATAAAGCATCAAACACAACTTTAAAACTCTTATCACACAATCGACTAATACTAAGCAACTTATGTTTTAAACCTCTAAAATACAAAACATTCTCAATAGTTGAGGAAGAGTTACTAATAGAGCCAATTCCTTCAATTTGTCCTGTGGAGTTGTCTCCAAACGTGACTTCTCCACCACTTTTAGGCTTTAAGAACTTGAATTGGCTCTTGTCACCGGTCATGTGTCTTGAGCATCCGCTATCAAGATACCAATGTTCCTTGGATCTTGCCTTATAGCAACGCTCTTCCTTCTACATACAAATACATCAAACTTTCATCTTAGGTACCCAAATTTTCTTAGGTCATTATGAGTTAGTACTAATATTACAAAACATTCTTAATAGTTGAGGAAGAGTTATTAATAGAGCCAATTCCTTCAATTTGTCCTGTGGAGTTGTCTCCAAACGTGACTTCTCCACCACTTTTAGGCTTTAAGAACTTGAATTGGCTCTTGTCACCGGTCATGTGTCTTGAGCATCCGCTATCAAGATACCAATGTTCCTTGGATCTTGCCTTATAGCAACGCTCTTCCTTCTACATACAAATACATCAAACTTTCATCTTAGGTACCCAAATTTTCTTAGGTCATTATGAGTTAGTACTAATATTTTTTTATCCTTTAGGGATCCATTTCATTTTTAATGACTCATCACTTGAGTTTAAAACAAACTTTGGCACCTAAATCTTGACAGCCATTTTTCCTCTACTAATGGTCTTCCTAGATGTGCATGTTTGTGAAAAGTGTCCTAGTTTATTGCATAAGGTGCACAAAACAAATTTTCTATCTTTAACAAGGAAATTTTTAAGATAAGTTTCTTTATTTGATGCATTGTAACCTACTCCTTCTCTATCAAAAAATGCTCTTTGGGTCTCTAACATATGATCAAGTTTTTGTTGACCCATGTAAAATTTAGAAAATGATTTTTGCAAATTAATGTTCTTTTTACTTAACTCTTCTATTTCTATATTTGCATTTTCTAATTTCTTCTCACATTCTAATTTAGCATTCATAAGCATTTCATTTTTCTTTTTCAATTTTGAGATCATTTTCTTATATTTTATATTCATGCACTCAAACTCATTTGCTAACTCATCAAATTCATCTTACAATTCATCAAATGTATATTCATTAGTGTCTAATGTGTTAGTTTTTACCTTTTCATCTTCAATGGCCATAAAGCAAAGGTTGGCTACTTCATCTTCTACATTCTCTTCATCGGAGCAATCACTATCACTCCATGTAGCCATCATTGCCTTTTTTTTTTGGTTTCTTCTCATTTTGCTTTCTATAAAAAGGACAATCAAATTTAATATGACCAGGTTTTTTACATTTATAACAAATAATTTGGTCCTTTTCTTTCCTACTTGTTTCACCTTTGTTAAAATCTCTCCTAAGGGGTCTCCTAGAGTTTTCACTAGCTCTCATCCTCATGAATCTATTGAACCTCTTTGCAAACATGGCCATTTTTATATCCTTATCATCACTACTCTCATCATGATCGTCTTTTGATTCCTCAATCGTGGTGGATTTTAAAGCTACTCCAACTTTCTTTGGAGGATCTTGATTTCTGTTGATCTTCATCTCATAGGTGAGTAGAGATCCCATGAGTTCATCTAGTGAAAGAGCATGGGGATCCTTTGATTCCTCAATAGTTGTAACTTTAGCTTCCCATGATTTTGGTAAACTATTAAGGATCTTTTTCACCATTTCTATATTAGAATATGTTTTTCCTAAGGCTTTAAGGCCATTTATAATGTCATGAACCTAGTAAACATGTCACTAATAGATTCATCACTCTTCATTTTAAATAATTCATAATCTTGAGTGAGCACACCTACCTTAGTTTCTTTAACTTGTGTGGTTCCCTAATGTGTAATGGCTAGTTTATCCCAAACTTGTTTAGCATTCTCACATTGTGAAACTCTATTATACTCATTTGGTCTTAATGCACAAAATAGTGTGTGCATTGCCTTAGCATTTAATTGTGTCATTCTAAAATTGTTTGTGTCCCACTCATCCTCTTTCTTTGGTACTTTCTTAATAGGGACAAAGGGACCTTTAACTATTATTTTTCACACTTCATAATCATTAGCTTGAATGAATAACATCATCCTAGTCTTACAATAGGAATAATTTTCATCACTGAAGAGTGGTGGCCTAACTGTAGAATGTCCTTCTCCTACCAAAGGTGTAGGTACACTAGTTTGAGCCATCTAGATCGTTTCTACTTGAAGGAAGTTACTCCTAATCGATTCTCGAGTTCAGGCTCTGATACCAATTGTTGGTTCTACCGAAAAGGGGGTGAATCGGTTTTTCTACTTATTTTTGGTTTTTCTAACACTTAATGCACAAATAAAACAAGTAAGGCTACAATAAAATAAATACAATAAATAAGTAATGGTAAGAGAAGCAAACACACATTCATAGAGGTTCGGCCAATCTCTTGCCTACGTCCTCTCTCCTTGATCTTCTTGTCAAGGTATTGATTCCACTCTTCCTTTTGAATTCTTACAAACCAATTCAAGGTGTGGTGAGACCTCTTACAATTTCTCTTAAAGACTTAGAAATAATCTTCTAAGCCTCTTCCCTTGTAATACTACCCACACTCTTACAATAACAATTCTTACAAGGCTAACACACCCCTTGAATATCAGAAGTTTTAGTGAATGGGTGATGTACAATGAGAATTCACACAAATGGAGTTACAAAGAATGAATTTTCAGATTTGATTTTGTCTCTTGAAGCTTGGAGAATTTCTGAGTGCTTGTTCTACTTCTAATCTTCATAAATAGCTTTATTCATAGTCCCCCAACTGATTGGAACGGTTGGTGAAGCATTTAATGCTAATCCTCCTGTTGAAACCATCAAAAACTAGCCTTTGGATACTGTTTACATAAAAAGGGATCGATCCTTTACCATATGGGATCGATCCAAAATTTCCAGAAGGCTTTCCAAAAGGCGTTCCAAACTTTCTGCCACCTAGGGATCAATCCCACTACAGTAAGGATAGATCCCTCATAATTTCTTGTACTGCTTTTGCTGCAAATTAAGACAATTTGATGGCTTTTGTGATTCTAAGTCAGTTCAAAACCTTCTAACACTTTTATAAGAGTATTTCCTAACTTTTTCAATTGAAATGACATTCCAAAAATTTGTTTAAAGTATTTTCCATCATTGAGTTCATTTTGAGCAAATTTACATTGTAGAAAAATGCTTTAAGCTTACTTGAGTTTTGTCATTTCAAAATGCATGTCAATTTAAAGCTAACAATCTCCCCCTTTTTGATATGACAAAACTTAAGGTAAATTTGCTTATAATTTTGACATCATGAAAATCATTTTGCTTTACTCCCCATCAATTTATACATGGAAAAATATTTTGCTCCCCCTCAATTTATGCATGAAAAATAAACCCCATTAATTCTCAGTCTTTTTGTCATATCAAGAATTAAAACAAATATGATGACATAAAGAGAAATGGTCAGAGGTATAAGTCAATTTAAAGCAATAATGTAATGGAATAGATAGGAACATATAAAAATAGAAACATATGGCATAAAAGGAAAACCAAGAGAAAGCCATAATCATAAACATAAACCATGCCATAAACATATAAGGTGCAAAGAGTCTACAAACACACGAGTTCATATAGCTAAGAAAAGATAAAAGCAAACATAACTAAGAAAGTTCACAACAAACAAATAAACATCAAGTCTGAAACATAAGTCATAATAAGCAGAAAGAGTCTAGTCAACGGCGCCTAGGAAATGTCAAGTGATATTGTTCAATGAAGTCCTCTTGGTGCATGCGAATGTCTTAGACTTCATCGAATAAAGCAGCTTGTGTCTCCTCCATGGTGTCGAGGCGAGCATCAAGCTGATCAAAGCGCTGAGTAACAGTCTGTTGTAAGTTTTGAAGCGATAGCATGATCTAGTCAAGAGAAGCCGAAGTGGATCCCGAAGGTGCAGAAGAAGAAGGTTCGACAGGAGCTTCCTCTTCACTGTCTTGCTGGGGAAATACAGGCTGACCATGGCTCTTTTCCCATACTACAGTATCACCTCGCTGACGGGAATACCACCCAATTTTATGCATGGTGGTGAGATTGATGGTGGTATTTGATTCAGGAAGGACACCAACTTCACATGAGCAGTCTATGCCTTGGTCGAGCAAATAGTAAGCCAATGGCTGAGGATAAACAATAGACTTGACTTTACCTCGAATGATTTTCACCCAATCTTGAAGAATGAAGTGAAGAAGATCAGGTTGATAACCATCAGGTGAGTATATATGATGAAGCCAAAACATGTCGAGCCTACAAAATTGAGAATATTTTTTGCCAAGTGGATAGAGATTCCATGAGATGATGATGTGTAAGAGACGTGCAAAGACTGGAAGATCACTAGCATGCTCATCATGAATGACGAACTCTAAAGGAACCTGGGTAGTTTCATAAGGCCTCCTTCGCGAATGCTGAAAGCATGAGGAGTGATTGTTCGGTGACTTCGATATGCTTTCCCATGATGAATGAGTGAATTCTTATAACTTCGCATGGATCGTTGGGACTCATAATTAGTTCGGCGTTGGAAAAGAACGCTCGAACAATGTCGCAAGGCACTGGAGTGTTAATTTTCAAAAAGTTTGTCCAGCGAAAAGTATCGAATTTGGCTAAGTATGGAAATTTGATTGATTTGAGGAATCCAAAGTCAATTGGGCACCAGTGTTTGATGCGTATGTTGGCGAATTTGGTGTGAAAACGAGTTTTCTCTTCTGCATTGCGAAAGCAGCGATTGAAGGCTATTGGAACGGAAGAGGAGGAAGAAGCAGGGGCTTTCCATTTCGAAGTAGCGTGTTTCATTTTAGGAGCCATTATGATAGAGTGAAGGTCTCTAAGGTATTTTGTCGAACAGGTGGTGAGCACAAGTTTGGTAGAGTATGGATGAGTGGATGGGGGAATGTAAGCCTAACCAACAGCACAAAATCACAGAGCAATATGCAATCAACAACTTTGATGAAGGAATGATGCTGAAATATTAAAAGGATTCTAAGTTATGGACACTAGAAGTTAGACAAAAAACATGGGTTTTATGTGAAATGAAAAACAAGATGGAATGAAAATATATGCAGAAATTTGAAATGGGTTAACAAGATACGATGAAATAAACGAGAAATGCAAGAAAAATTAATGAAAATTAGTGAAGAAACACTAACAAGTGAAATGTTGGGCGTGAATAGTGAAGAACTCAAGGGAGAAGAGAAGACATGAAAAACAAAGAGGTTTTGGTGTGTAAGGATGATGGGAAGTGAAAGAAATGGAAAAAAGATGAAGAATGGTGAAGAAATGAAGTGATTTGGTAGATAAATGAGTTAGATCTTGAAGTTTTAGTGAAATGAAAATGGAGGGAGGATATTTCTGTAGAAGGGAAGGTGAATAGTGTTAATGAAAAAGGGGGGCCGACACTTTTAAAGAGCACGATTTTGAGTTCTGGCCTGAGGAGATCGATCCCCTTCCTGGCCGAGAGTTTCCTAAAACCATTCGAGAACTTTGGGATCGATCCCATGGTGATAGGGATTGATCCCTCATAGTAGGAACCCAAAATTTTTTGCCTGAATGACTTGAGAATCAATCTTATTTTTGAAGAATTGTCCCCTCAGTCAATTGTCTTAGTTTTGATGCAAAAAAAATGATTTGAAAACAAAAGAACGTATGCATTTTTACCATTTTAAAATCAAAACCAGGTTTGGGTTACTTGGAAAGCATGATAATTGACTTGAAAACGACCAAAATATGCAGAAAATTATTGAAACATGCAAAAAAACATTAAAAAAGATTTTGGCATGATTGTGATGAAGTCTTAAGCATGAGAAGTGAGTTTCATTTGATGAAGCTGAAAGATAAGGATTTAACATGATCAAACACACATATTTCAACAATTCATCCTAAAGACTAACAACAATATGACAAGTTAAGGTTATGAACAGCAAGTGGCCAATACACGTTCTAAATTTCTTACTTACAATCATCACAACCAACTTAATCCATTCATTCAAAATCAATTTAATTCAGGGAGCATTCATGAGACCTAGTTCACCTCTAAGTGTGCAAAATCGCTCCTTATCTAAGGGTTTTGTAAAGATATCAGCTAATTGGTGCAAGGCATCTACATACTCTAGAACTATATCACCTTTTTGCACATAATCTCTTATAAAATGATGTCTAATCTCAATGTGCTTAGTTTTTGAGTGTTGGATGGGATTTTTGGTAAGATTGATAGCACTAGTTTGTCGCATTTGATGGGAACTTGATTCATTTCTATTACATAGTCACTCATTTGCTGTTTAATCTACAATACTTGAGCACAACAACTTCCGGAAGCAATATATTCAGCTTCGGTTGTGGATTGAGCTATACTATTTTGTTTCTTAGAGAACCATGAAATGAGCCTATTTCCTAAGAATTGACAAGTTCCTGATGTGCTTTTCCTATCAACTTTGCATCCACCAAAATCCGCATCAGAATAAGCATGGAGAGCAAAAGTAGAATCTTTAAGATACCGAAGTCCTAAGGAAGAGGTGTCTTTAAGGTATCTAAGGATTCTTTTTTACAGCTTGTAAGTGTGATTCTCTAGGAGATGATTGAAATTTAGCACATAAGCACACACTAAACATTATATCGGGTCTACTAGCTGTGAGATATAGACCTATATAGTTTAGTGTCTACACACTTTTCTCCTTCATCCTTTTTAAGCTTGATATTTGTGCTCATTGGAATGGAGTAAGGTTTAGACTCATCCATTCTAAATCTTTTGAGCAAGTCTTTGGTATACTTAGCTTGATTTATAAAAATACCCTCTTTACATTGTTTAACTTGAAGTCCTAGAAAAAAGGTTAGCTCTCCCATCATACTCATCTCAAATTTAACTTGCATTAATTTTGAGAAATTTTTACACAATGACTCATTTTTAGATCCAAAAATGATATCGTCCACATAAATTTGAACTACTAATAAGTCGCTACCCTTAGATTCGATAAACAAGGTTGTGTCTACTTTGCCTCTTGCAAAACCTTTTTCAATCAAAAACTTTGAAAGTCTTTCATACCAAGCTCTAAGAGCTTGTTTTAATCCATATAAAGCTTTTGATAGTTTGAAAGCGTGGTTAGGAAACTTTGGATTTTCAAAACTGAGAGGTTGCTCAACATAAACCTCTTCATTTACATAACCATTTAAGAAAGCACTTTTAACATCCATTTGATATAGTTTAAAATCCTTATAGCATGCAAAGGCAAGTAGCATCCTAATATCTTCTAATCTAGCTACGGGAGCATATGTTTCATCATAATTTATCCCCTCTTCTTGCCTATATCCTTGAGCCACTAGTCTAGCTTTGTTTCTGACAATTATGATTTTCTCATCCTTCTTATTCTTGAATTTCCATTTAGTTCCAATAATTGGATAATCCTCAGGTCTTTCCACTAGTCTCTATACTTTGCTTCTTTCAAATTGATTTAATTCCTCTTGCATGACCATAATCCAATTTTTATTTTTCAAGGCCTCATGCACATTTTTTGGCTCAAATTGTGACACAAAGGCTACATGTTGACATATGTTTCTATAGGTTGACCTTGTTCTAACACCACTATTTGGATCTCCAACAATATCATTATCCTTCACATATCCAAGTTCTCTAGGACACCTAGATTCTTTCTCAATTATATTTTGTTCCATGGACTCCTCATTCTTATTAATATCAAGATCTTCTAATCGTTCTCTAACATCCTTATCTTGAGATGAATCAATTATAGGTTTATCAAAAATCTCTACTTCATCATCAATATTGGTTCTACTAGAGGTATTTGACTCATCAAATATCACATGAATTGACTCTTCTACAACAAGTGTTCTTTTATTGAAAATTCTATATGCCTTAGAATTTGAAGAATAACCAAGAAAAATGCCTTCATCACTTTTTGCATCAAATTTTCCTAAGTTATCTTTTCCATTATTCAAAACAAAACATGTACATCCAAATGGATGAAAATAGCTTATGTTAGGCCTTTTTCCTTTATAAAGCTCATAGGGAGTTTTCTTTAAAATAAGCCTAACCATAGTTCTATTTATAACATAGCAAGCAGTGTTTATGGCTTCAGCCCAAAAATATTTTGGTAAATTGTTTTCACAAAGCATAGTTCTAGCCATTTCTTCTAAGGTTCTATTTCTCCTTTCAACTGCCCCATTTTCTTGAGGAGTTCTAGGAGCTGAAAAGTTATGGCTAATACTACTTTCATTACAATATGTATCAAAACCAAGATTTTCAAATTCTTTTCCATGATCACTCCTAATGCTTGTAATAGAGTAACCTTTTTCATTTTGAACAAGCTTTGAAAAAATAATGAATTTATATAAGGCTTCATTTTTCACACTTAAAAAAGAACACCTAAGTAAACCTAGTGTAATCATCAACTATGACAAATCCATAGTGTTTTCCTCCTAAACTAGGGGTTCTAGTTGGTCCAAAGAGATCTAAATGGAGAAGTTGAAGTGACCTAGAGGTTGTAACACACTTCTTAGATTTAAATGATATTGTCTTCTGTTTTCCTCTTACACATGCCTCACAAACTTTATCATTTTCAAATTGAAGTTTAGGCAGACCCACCACTAAGTCTCCTTTGGCTAATTTAGATAAAACATGCATGTTAACATGACCTAGTCTTCTATGCCATAACCAAGGTTCATCTTCTCTAGTGGCCATAAAGCATACATTTTTGCTATTTAGTTCATCTAAATTAACAATATAAAGGTTTCCTTGTCTATGTCCAATAAAAAGAATTTAATTAGTTTTAGCATTAACAACATTGCAACATAAAG
Organism: Heritiera fomes; assembly: GCA_032173925.1. Classification (NCBI taxonomy): domain Eukaryota; kingdom Viridiplantae; phylum Streptophyta; class Magnoliopsida; order Malvales; family Malvaceae; genus Heritiera; species Heritiera fomes. The sequence continues at coordinate 14,787,978 of JAPDPM010000001.1, read as the reverse complement.
CATCAAACACAACTTTAAAACTCTTATCACACAATCGACTAATACTAAGCAACTTATGTTTTAAACCTCTAACATACAAAACATTCTCAATAGTTGAGGAAGAGTTACCAATAGAGCTAATTCCTTCAATTTGTCCTGTAGAGTTGTCTTCAAATGTGACTTCTCCACCACTTTTAGGCTTTAAGAACTTGAATTGGCTCTTGTCACCAGTCATGTGTCTTGAGCATCCGCTATCAAGATACCAATGTTCCTTGGATCTTGCCTTATAGCAACGCTCTTCCTCCTACATACAAATACATCAAACTTTCATCTTAGGTACCCAAATTTTCTTAGGTCATTATGAGTTAGTACTAATATTTTTTTATCCTTTAGGGATCCATTTCATTTTTAATAACTCATCACTTGAGTTTAAAACAAACTTTGGCACCCAAATCTTGACAACCATTTTTCCTCTACTAATGGTCTTCCTAGATGTGCATGCTTGTGAAGAGTGTCATAGTTTATTGCATAAGGTGCACAAAACAAATTTTCTATCTTTAACAAGGAAATTTTTAAGATGAGTTTCTTTATTTGATGCATTGTAACCTATTCCTTCTCTATCAAAAAATGCTCTTTGGGTCTCTAACATATGATCAAGTTTTTGTTGACCCATGTAAAATTTAGAAAATGATTTTTGCAAATTAATGTTCTTTTTACTTAACTCTTCTATTTCTATATTTGTATTTTCTAATTTCTTCTCACATTCTAATTTAGCATTCATAAGCATTTCATTTTTCTTTTTCAATTTTGAGATCATTTTCTTATATTTCATATTCATGCACTCAAACTCATTTGCTAACTCATCAAATTCATCTTGCAATTCATCAAATGTATATTCATTAGTGTCTAATGTGTTAGTTTTTACCTTTTCATCTTCAATGGCCATAAAGCAAAGGTTGGCTACTTCATCTTCTACATTCTCTTCATCGGAGCAATCACTATCACTCCATGTAGCCATCATTGCCTTTTTTTTTGGTTTCTTCTCATTTTGCTTTCTATAAAAAGGACAATCAAATTTAATATGACCAGGTTTTTTACATTTATAACAAATAATTTGGTCCTTTTCTTTCCTACTTGTTTCACCTTTGTTAAAATCTCTCCTAAGGGGTCTCCTAGAGTTTTCACTAGCTCTCATCCTCATGAATCTATTGAACTTCTTTGCAAACATGGCCATTTTTATATCCTTATCATCACCACTCTTATCATGATCGTCTTTTGATTCCTCAATCGTGGTGGATTTTAAAGCTACTCTAACTTTCTTAGGAGGATCTTGATTTCTGTTGATCTTCATCTCATAGGTGAGTAGAGATCCCATAAGTTCATCTAGTGAAAGAGCATGGGGATCCTTTGATTCCTCAATAGTTGTAACTTTAGCTTCCCATGATTTAGGTAAACTATTAAGGATCTTTTTCACCATTTCTATATTAGAATATGTTTTTCCTAAGGCTTTAAAGCCATTTATAATGTCATGAACCTAGTAAACATGTCACTAATAGATTCATCACTCTTCATTTTAAATAATTCATAATCTTGAATGAGCATGCCTACCTTAGTTTCTTTAACTTGTGTGGTTCCCTAATGTGTAATGGCTAGTTTATCCCAAACTTGTTTAGCATTCTCACATTGTGAAACTCTATTATACTCATTTGGTCCTAATGCACAAAATAGTGTGTGCATTGCCTTAGCATTTAATTGTGTCATTCTAAAATTGTTTGTGTCCCTCTCATCCTCTTTCTTTGGTACATCCTCTCCATCTATTTTCTTAATAGAGACAAAGGGACCTTTAACTATTATTTTTCACACTTCATAATCATTAGCTTGAATGAATAACATCATCCTAGTCTTCCAATAGGCATAATTTTCATCATTGAAGAGTGGTGGCCTAACCGTAGAATGTCCTTCTCCTACTAAAAGTGTAAATACACTAGTTTGAGCCATCTAGATCGTTTCTACTCGAAGGAAGTTACTCCTAATCGATTCTCGAGTTTAGGCTCTGATACCAATTGTTGGCTCTACCGAAAAGGGGGTGAATCGATTTTTCTACTAATTTTTTATTTTTCTAACAGTTAATGCACAAATAAAACAAGTAAGGCTACAATAAAATAAATACAATAAATAAGTAATGGAAAGAGAAGCAAACACACATTTATAGAGGTTCGGCCAATCTCTTGCCTACGTCCTCTCTCCTTGATCTTCTTGTCAAGGTATTGATTCCACTCTTCCTTTTGAATTCTTACAAACCACTCAAGGTGTGGTGAGACCTCTTACAATTTCTCTTAAAGACTTAGAAATAATCTTCTAAGCCTCTTCCCTTATAATACTACCCACACGCTTACAATAACAATTCTTACAAGGCTAACACACCCCTTGAATATCAGAAGTTTGAGTGAATGGGTGATGTACAATGAGAATTCACATAAATGGAGTTACAAAGAATGAATTTTCAGATTTGATTTTGTCTCTTGAAGCTTGGAGAATTTCTGAGTGCTTGTTCTACCTCTAAGCTTCATAAATACCTTTATTTATAGTCCCCCAACTGATTGGAACGGTTGGTGAAGCATTTAATGCTAATCCTCCCATTGAAACCATCAAAAACTAGCCGTTGGATACTGTTTACATAAAAAGGGATCGATCCCTTACCATATGGGATCGATCCAAAATTTCCAGAAGGCTTTCCAAAAGGCGTTCCAAACTTTCTACCACCTAGGGATCAATCCCTCTATAGTAGGGATCGATCCCTCATAATTTCCTGTACTTCTTTTGCTACAAATTGAGACAATTTGATGGCTTTTGTGATTCTAAGTCAGTTCAAAACCTTCTAACACTTTTATAAGAGTATTTCCTGACTTTTTCAATTGAAATCACATTCCAAAAATTTGTTTAAAGTATTTTCCATCATTGAGTTCATTTTAAGCAAATTTACATTGTAGAAAAATGCTTTAAGCTTACTTGAGTTTTGTCATTTCAAAATACATATCAATTTAAAGCTAACAAAAATTAAATTAAATTAAATAAAAGATATTAAATACAATACTAAAGTTTAGGATAATCTAGATAATTAAAGGGATAATATTAAAAAAATAAAAATATTTTATAAATTCGACGACGGAGCCTCTCCGGAAAAACAAATGGGATTTCTAAATACTCCTGAGGTGAGGGAAAATTCTTAAGGGTTTTCACCAGAACAATGGAGAGCATTTAAGAGTTTGCCCAATATTTAAATAATAAACTTAATAAAGACCATTAAATAAAAAAATCTAAAAAATCACAAAATTAATTGATACCATTTAAGACGGGTGTCATCCTTTCTTATGCGTAATTGAACTCCCGAACCCTAAACTTAAAATGTAGACCAGTCCTTAGAGTCATTTAGGTTGCCAAATGCCTAGCGACCTAGCCTTAGGAAAAGATATGACAAATGGATCATTCCTTTTTGTAATTTTTCGTTTTTCATTTAGTGGAAAAAGACACAATATGTAGGTAGGTTTACACTTTTTAAACTAAAAGTCTAATTCATATAGAATCAGACAAAAGATCCTTGGCCACGTTGTTAAGTGGAGTAATAAAAGCAAATACATTTTATGAATTGAATTGTGAGAAATTTTTAAATCAAATAAATTAAATTTATTTTTTTTACATAATAAAAAAAGAAGAAATTCCAACAAAAAGAAACAAACAGCTTGGGGCGGTTCAAGGATGATGGAAGGCGAGAGAAGGTGATGATGCACTAGCTACTTGAACGATGTAGCAGAACAAAAGGGGAGCGAGAAGATGACGGTGTAGGAACTAGCGATATAGTAGGCAGTTTTGAGTGCAGTTTGGTAGAAAGGGAGCTGATGCAAGGAGCAGTGCAAGAGGCAGTTGGATGTAGCTGTTTTAGAATGAAGGTGAAGGCAGTACAGAGTAGCAAAGAAGGAAATCGAAACATAATAAGGTGCTGGAAGAGAAGTGTGGACCAATGAAGGCGATGTGCAACAGTTGGTGCAATGTTTTTTGGGTGTAGGGATGTGATGAAAGCAGGCAAGTAGTGTAGAGACAATGCAGGGACTGTTTAGATTGAAAGATGGGTAAGGCACAATTAAGATTACGGGAACGCAGGGAGCAATGCCATAAGGCTCAGGCAACATTTTTATTTTATATTTCTATTGCTTGTGTGCTGTTCTGTCTATCTTTGATTTATATTTTGATTTTTATAATTTCAATGATTTGGCTATTTGGGAGGGTGACAAATGAGTTTGTAACATGAGAAAAGGTAAGGAATAAAGATTCAGAACAGCAAACGTGATGTGTAGCACCTATGTCAATAACCCAAGAATTAGGAGGAATGGAAGAAGAAGATGACAGGGAAGCTATACCACAAAATTGAGATATGGTAGGAACAGACTGCTGACATTCTGGAGTAGTTCAAATTCCTGATTGCAGTTGAGAACTTAGAAGAGCAATGAGCTGTTCACATTGAGTGGTAGTCAATGACTGAAGTGGTGAGGTAGTGGCTTTCATTCCTACGTTCAAGTCATCATGAACAGAGGCATTGGTTTGATTAATCTGTGCCTTAGATTGAAAGATTGATAGCCTTTGTTCTTTTTGTGTCCAGGAGGTTAACCATGAAGCTTATAACACTTAGTAATTGTATGGCCTGTAAATCCACAATGAGTACATAGGGGATGATCTTAAGATCTAGGATCCTTGATTTTTTGAGAAGAATTTCCTGTGACAATAGCAAGAGAAGAAGAGTCAGCCAAAGGAGGCTTAGAGAGATGAGAAAAACCTTGATGAATTGTTCTCTGGCGTTCTTCCTGAACTACCAAAGAAAATACTTTGGTAATTGGCGGTAAGGGATCCATCATCAAAATCTGTGCTTGGATCTGGGCAAAAGACTCATTCAATCCCATTAAGAATTGTAAAACAAGTTCTCGCTGTTGGAATTCCAAGCAAGAATGCATTCCACCACACTGGCATAAAGGAATTGGCTGAAAAAGCTTTAATTCATCCCAAATGATCTTCAATTGGCTGAAAAACTGGCAAGAAGATGTTTCTTCAATTGAAAAATGTGACGACCATTACTCTGGTGAAAACAATCAAACAGATTCGTCCAGATCTCATCAACAGTATCAAAATACAATAAGCTATCAGCAATATCTCACGCTACTAAATAAAAGAGCCAGGAAATCACCATACTATTACACCTGTTCCAAGCATTGAAGAGTAAATCCTCGAAAGTAGCTTGAGAGATACTCCCAACAACAAAGCCAAGTTTGTTCTTAGATGTGAGAGCCATAGTCATCGCACGTCGCCAAGAATTGTAATTAGGACCAATGAGTGAAGTCGATACAAGCTGCAAACTTGGATGATCACCACTACGGAGAAAATATGGGCTGCTAGAATCCTCCATTGGTGTGGATGAAGCACCAGCAACAATGGTGCGATGATTGCCAGCAACAACAGCACGATTACCACGAGCCATGCCACTCAAGGCAGGAAGATGATGAAGGCACAAATGGAAATGTTCGTACAGTCTGATACCATATTAGAAAATGAAGAATGAAGCATATGGAAGCCAGATGATCATAGAAGCATTTTCATTCAATGGTGAAAAATGACTGGCAAAGCATTGGGTTATATATTGGCTATGCTCATGCTTTGTGATAACCGTAAAATTTTCAATTATTGGAAATTATAAATATTGAAAATAAATATTGGAGAAAATAAATAAGTAGAAATAAATAAATAAAAATTGGGAGAACGGGATATTGGTGAAAATCTCGAGAATTGAGAAAGGAACGGATAATGAAAAATCCTAGTGAAGGAAAATAAGATGAGAAATTCGAAAAATAATAAAAGAGGAAATTTAATTTGGATAAATGGAAATCCAAATCAAATAAGAAATTGAGGAAGAAAATAGATATATATTGGAAATACAATATATATTTTATTATTACATTTATATAGGTATATATAAATGTTATTTATTTTAAAGTATATAAATATATACATATATATTTATACTAGAGATATATTTTTTATATACACAAAATATATATATCCTTATATAAAATATATATAGTACTATATAATATATATAATAATAATATTATATGTATTATATATGTTATAAGTATAATATATATGTATAATTATAATTAAAAAAAGGAAAACAGAGAAGAAAGAATCGGGAAGCCTCCCGATTCTTCCTACCCAAGTTGCTGCCGGCCATTGTCGCCGGAGAAAGAAAGAGAGATAAGGGAGAGCTACGTCGCCGGTGAGCCGAGGAGAGGAAGAGAAGACGACCGGCGACGGAAAAGGAAAGAAAACGGCGGAAACAGAAACGGGAAAAAACAGGAAACCGGAAGAGAAGAAAGGAGAAAAGAAACGGCGGTGCCGGCCGGTCTTGGCACCGCCACAGCGACCTTGGCGGAGGTGAGGGGGAGGAGAAGAGAGCCATCGGTGAGGCCAACAACGGTGGAGGAAGGCCGGCGAAGAGGAAGAAGAAACCGAGACCCACGCCGCCAAATCTGCTGTCGTGCCGTCGATCCAGGGCAAACGGAGGCCACCGGTAGCTTCGTCGTGCCGTCGGCAAGCTGAGGAGCCGTCAAACCACCGAAGAACCGGCCACCAGAGGAGAACAGGCAGTGAGGGAGGTGACCGAACCGGCGGTTCGGAAAGAAAAAGAAAAAGAAAAAGAAAAAGAAAAAGGAAAAAGAAAAAGAAAAGAAAAGAAAGGAGAAAAAGAAAGAAGGAAGAAAAAGAAGGAAGAGAAAGAGAAAAGGAATTCCGGGAATTGGAAGAATTCCTGAGAATTCAAAAATTACGTGAAACCCTGAGAATTACGGGAATCGGTAAGAAATCCCGAAAAGTATTAAATTATTTAAATAATTTATTTATTTAAATAATTATGGAAAAATTCTAAATTTTAGAATTTAATTTCCAAAAAATATCCTCGATGACCGAGCCGATGGAATCGGGCGAGGTGAACACGGGCGCGACTATCAAGAGGCAGTCGCCGACCCGAAACAGGTAAGGGAGACATGTGTTGCCTGTAAGGATATTCGGTCACATGTTTTAAATTATGCATTTAATTTATAAATGCAATTTATAATGATTAGTTTTGAAATTTGTGGTGATGTATCGGTTTCAAATTGTGGTAAAATACCGGTTGAAAAATATAAACTGTATTTTCATTGCAGGAGGCTAGCCAAATTGGCAGCCGTTATACTGCCGAAAAATTATCGAATAATTACTGAAATTTACCGAAAATCATAATAATTGATTTGATTTCACGTGAAATGATTTTCAGGTACGAAAATCAAGAAATTAAGCAGATTTCATAAAACATGAATATAATGATATTTGATTTTAAAATATTCATGTTTTCAAGAATGATGAAAAGGAAGTCACCGAAAATCCACCCTATAAGTGATATTTTACGTGAAACGAGATGAAAATAAAAAAGAGACTGAAGTGAATATTTTTATAAATATTCTTAAATATTCACTTGATTTCATATAAAACCTTTATGGTTTTAATTATGGAAATAATTAATTATGAAAATTCCATAAAGGTTAAGAAATGAAGAAAAACTATAATTTTGAGACTAGAGGTCTCTACACGTGTTTTTAGAAGAAAACATGGTGATGGGAATTTAAAGTTGGAAAATAAATAATTTATTTTCATAAATTATAAAAATGATTTGTTTGAAATTTCGATAATTATAAAACCATGTTTTCGATTGAATGCACGAAAAATCGTGCATATGTGTTTTACGGTGAAAAAAAGACAGTTTTGCCCTTTTATATTTTCAGTAATTATTTATAAATTGTTTTCACCATATGGAAAATATGATTTATACCGTTATGAAATATTTTGAGAAATGTTATTTTAATTTAATTATTTCATAAAGGTGATGATTTATTACATGTAGCCTTATGGATATTTGTGAATATTTCGATTTCCTGTATTTAAAATCCATAAAGGCTATGGTACGACTTTTACTGTTTTGAGACTTAGGCCCCGAGCTTCATGCATCACATATACTGTTACTGTCACCTGGCTGATTGACCAGCTAGTCATCAGCGTCTCGGATTGTTGCCTAGCAAGCGTACACCGAGGACATATTATAGATCATGGCCATAGATCTCATTACTGTTACTGTGTCCCTAGTGGACGAGATAGCATGATTTACTTGTAGGGTGTTGCCTAGTCTCACTTATTACTTACTACTTACTGTTTATTGTTTACTGAAAGGATTTGTGGAATCCTATTCACTGTACTGTTTACTGTACTGAACTATTGTTTACTGTTTACTGTTACTGATGAAAGATCGTACCAAAATACTGTGTTACTGAACTGTACTGTTTACTGAAATGGTAGCCATTGATTACTGTTTTACTGAACTGAAAGCTACAATTTACTGTTTACTGAATTGAAAGCTACCTTATACTGTTTTCTGAACTGGTAGCTACTGTTTACTGTCTACTGATTGAACCGTATCGAATTACTGTTTTACTGAATATACTGTTTTACAAATCAGTGTACTGTACTGAAGAGAAGAGAAGTAAACCACTATTTTTATTACTAAACTGCCACGTGTTTTAAAGTATATTGAAGTGAAAAGAGATAAGTGGTTTACTTTGTGGAAAAACGAAAATTATATCGTTTTGAAAACAATCGATTTAGTATTCTCTATAGTTGCTTCTAGGTTCCAAAACAAGCCAGGTATTTCAAAATACCTGCCTTACTCTATCTGGATTCCTAGCCGACTGTAGTATCCTTCCTACATGTGAGCCTAGAGCCAGCTAGGAAGATTTTAATGAAAAAGAAAAAAATTATTTTCAGCATATAGATAGCTGAATATCAAGTGTAGCATATAACTCTCTTACTGAGCCGTGGTTTGCTCACTCCCCAATTTTAACATTTCAGGTTTTGATGATGGTGAGATCCAATATTTGTGGATTACGGCTGCATATAATGGACAATGTGACAGACCGACTAAGATATATCAGGTACGATCATTTATTTTCTGTATTTAGACATGTTTACAGTACTACATATTTGTAAATAAGATAGGGGGATGTGTATAATGTTAACAATATTTTATTAAATTGTTTAACATCAAGTGTAAAGTGAAGTATCACAGATAGCCCAACCGGATAAATTATGTAAAATAAGGTGAAAAATGTGGTAACGGGGCGTTACATGCTGGAAGAAACAACATTCTCGTGACCCCTTTTTACAAGCGCAAGAAATTTGAAAAATATGTAAACTAAAAAATACAGTAAACAATTTCTTAACTAATTCTACTGGCCATATTGTCTAGGATACCCTTATTATGTTTTCTAATAAAGGCAAAGTCTACATCGTGATTTAAACATTCAAAAGCAAAATATAGAACGCATAATTAAACGCTTAAAAAAAAAAAAGTTGTCCCAATCTAATATTTTATCTTTTTTTTTTCTGATTTTTCTTTTCTTTCCTTTCTGATCTCCTTTTGCCTCCTCTCTATCTCTCTCCTATTTTTTTTCCTTTTCTCCATATCTTGCTCTCTTCTTTCTTCTGCATCTATTTTTCTTTCTCTTTCCTATCTATAGTTTTTTTATTCAAGAAGGAAAAAAAATCCAAAGGCAAAAAATTTAAAAACCCGAAAAAGAGATAAAGAAATCGTGAAAATAAAGAAAAAAACAGTTTGTGGGTGGGGAAAAGGCTGATGGGAGGAAATTGGGGTTTAAGAAGAGATGAAAGAAAAAAAAAAGCCTAAAAAGAAACCCAAAATAACTAAAGGAATTGAAAAAAAATGTTAGTTATTGAAAAAAAAATTTATATATGACGATGCATTAGAGGCTAACACTTCATCAATAAGTCCTTATGAGCAAATTAAAAAAATTTAGTTATATTTACTTTTAAGGGCTTAGCATATTTTTAATTTATAAATTGATGAGGTGTCAACCTCAGATGCATTGACAGTGTATAGAAACTATACACTATCAGTGCATCGTATACAAATTCTTAAAAACAATAATAAGGGAGAGGATAGAAAATTATAATAAAAAAACCTTGCAAATTACACAAAGAGGATGAACTATTCACCACCTAAGCCTATACTCCCTAAGTGTTGCACTTTTTTTATTTTTTTCTTTTATCTTAGCTAATTATTTCACCAAGGTGGGACCATTGGTTGAAAAAATGATTTAAAGAATAAAGAAAAATACTGGTCACACGGATTTGTCTATAGTACGGTAAAAAAATATCGATTTTACTATAAGATCATGAGATCTCATGAGATATTCAATATCTAATGAGAAATTGAATAAATAATAAAAGTTAAAAGTAAATAATAGTTTAACAGGTCGACAGTTAAACTTTACTTTAATAAAATATAATAATTTACATTTTATTAATTTAAAAAAGTAACAAAATATTTAAATTATATTTTTATTTATTTACAAACAACCAAAATTACAATTTTAATCCTTTCAAAGTATGAGAACAAATTATTCGACATATTAAATTCTATAATTTGTTTCATTAAATTATAAAAAATAAGAAAACCAGTCCATTGCTAGTTTAAAGCAGTTGACTGCTTTTCATTACATTTACTTTATAAAATATAAAAAATAAAAACAATTGACTAATCTTAAACGACTGAATTTTATGTTATTTCTCCTAAGAATCTTAAACGAGTTGTGTTGTTAGAGAGCAAAAAAGTGAAGCTGAACAAATGGTTTGTATAAGGCTTGCATAAGCAATGAAAATGTAAATTCCCATATTCCTAGCATAACTTCTGTTATCCCTAATGGCTGCCATGCATGTTTATTCAATGCTCCATATATAAATATATATATATATGAGGAGGGATCCAGTTGCACATGTGTAAAATAAATTTAGTTTTACACACTTTTATATCTTTTTATATGATTTATAATTTTTTAATCCGATCGTTGAATTTTATGTTCTATTCAAATAGATCATGCATGCCAAATTTCAAATTAATCGAATACGTCTAACTATTTATTTCCTAAAATAAAATTTCAACCATTGACATATATTAAAAAAATACTATTCTCGATTAAAATGATAGAAATAGCATATTGATTCAAAAATTTACATACATAATAAATATGAGTAGGTTATTAAATCCAACGGTTGGCTTGCAAAAATATTAATCCTATATGAAGACATAAAACTGCGTAAAACAAATTTGTTTTACACGTGTAAGTGGATCCTTACTCTCTCTCTCTCTCTCTCTCTCTCTCTCTCTCTCTCTCTCTCTCTCTCTCTCTCTATATATATATATATATATATATATATATATATATATATATATATATAAGTTCTCGTTGGTTTTTCCGTAGTGCTCAAACGTCTAAATTTTGCTTGAGTTTTTAAACGTGAGTTTTGACAAATCTTTGATTTAATTTAGTGTTAAAACTTAAATTTTCTAGATAGAGAAAATAGAATTCATTTGGCCTGCGAAGTAGAAAGTTAGGTATATATGTTCATCTAAAATAGGTTTATAGCTAAAGCCTTCTAATTTGGAACCAATAATCAGTTAGGACATTTCGTAGGATCGATTCTAATTATATCGATGCATAAACTGAAATTTCATAACTATTAAAAGATATAAAAACAAGTTAATTCTTAGAAATTTTATAGTTATTTATCATATTTTTATACTTATTCTAGTATTTTTTTTTCACTTATTCTTATCTATTTTACAATGTTTCATAAATTTTATGGTTGTTTTTTTAACTTATTCTAGTATTTTTGCACTTATTCTCATTCATTTTACAATAAATTTCATAAAATTTATGATTATTTATCATATTTCTATATTTATTCTCGTGCTTTTACATTTTTCTCACTTTATTTGTGATAAATATCATAAATTTTATAGTTCATTATCATATTTTTATACTTATTGTAATGTTTTTACACTTATTCTCACTTATTTTACGATGAATCGAATGAATTTTATGATTAATTATCATATTTTTATGCTTATTTTAATTTTTTATACTAATTTCCATTCATTTATGATAATTATTATTAATTTTACTACTATCTTATTCCAAAAAATTTCTGTTTTTAAATTTAACTTGGGCAATCGAATGCCCAATTCGAACATTCAACTACCTTTTTTTTTAATTGAATATTTTAAGGCAAAAGGAGTTGACTACCAATATAGTTGACTGCCATATATTGGTAGTCAACTGTCTCGTTCCTTAAAGAAGCAAGGGAGGAACTGACGAAAAGGTGTGGAGGTCTACATGGGGGCATGGGGCTGCACAAATGATGGGTAAAATCAATGCTGAAAAAATGCCTAAAGAGCAAAATAAAACTAATCAAAATAATAGCATTGTCAAACTAGTTTAACACAGATTACCAAGAACAAATGAAAAATTGGCTTAATAATTGCAGCTTATTGTTCAATTTTTTTTATAGAAGTCGTTCAAAATTTCAATTGTTAAATTAGTAATACTTTATTATATTTTTATTAATATTTAATATATAATGATAATTTAAAAAACTAATTTAATAGGATACCAGGTTTAAGATTTTTTTATTTTATGATGAATCTCATAAATTTTATTAGAAATCTCACAAATTTTACGGTGGATGTTATAAATTTTACAATGAATCTCATAAATTTTATGATAAATAACACAAATTTTACAATAAATAACACAAATTTTACGATGAATGTAATAAATTTTATGATAAAACTTATAAATTTTACTATGAATGTCATAATTTTTATGAGGAATCTCATAAATTTTATGTTGAATCTCACAAATTTTACTATGAATCTAATAAATTTACTATGAATGTTATAAATTTAATGATAAATGTTATAAATTTTAAGATAAATATAATAAATTTTATGATAACCGTAATGAATTTTATTATTAAAGTACTGTAATGATATAAACCTTTTATTGATATAATTTGTGTATAAATTTGAGGGGTTTTATCAAGAAAACGGGAAAGGCAGGATTGCCCTCCCAAATTTCCACGGTATTCTTATTATATTGCCACGTATGAAATTATGTATTAAATGTAGATTTAATTTGTATTAAATCTTTTCTTTTTTCTAGTATAATATATATATATATATATTTATATATAAACATTTAATGGACTTGGCCCTACAAAACACTTTTTCTTCACTGTACATAAAAGTATACAAACCATGAAGTTTATTCTTGCAAAGATGACAAGAAGGCCAAAAATCATCACTCCAAGTCCAAAACTCTTTGTAATTACCTTTTTTTTATAGGTGTAGAAAAAGCAGTAAAAACATTGCAATTCTTCTTGTCATTATCGAAGTAAACATGATTTTTTTATCAAATTATCGCCAAGATGAAAATGTATGCAAGTGCAATTCTAAGTTAACTCACCCAAATAAATTTATTTTTAAATTTCGTTTAACATTTTTTTATCAACAAATAATTGTGAGAATTAAAAAAAAATGTTAAATGGGCAATACAATTAATATATAATGATAACTATTATAATTTGTTGAAGTGATGTTAGGTGAAAGTTACTTTTTACTTTTAAAATTGAATCAATGATTAATTGTTTTTAATCTAAAAATTATCGTAAAAATTCTCCCGGTTGCAGCTCAACTTTTCCGTCTTGCAAATCTCACGTTCTGTTTGTTTTCTTACTTAACTTTGTCATGAACAGTTTAGGGTGTGGGTCTATCAGCCATGAGAAACCCCTGTACTTGTTCATTGTACTTACCTCTTCCGTCTTTTGTTTTCGCAAAACGTTACATAACAAAGCTTACGGGCCGTGTGTACATCAAATAAAGAGGTGAGTACAATGAACAGTGGAATTAAGAAAGAGAATAGGAAATCTACTCAAGAAATGGAAGAGAATAGGGAGGAAATGGCAACGACGGCTGTGGAAATTTAATAGGAATGGAACACGCGTCAAATCAAGTGTGGTACTCATATCTTTTGGAAATTATCAATTCGGCCAGAAACAAATAGAAAGAAGAGAAAGAAGAAACGAAAAATGAAGGACAAACTGTAAAAAGTTGATGGCTAAAAACGGGGCTTTTTGTTCCTTTTATTAGATAGATAAATAATTAAATAAGTAAATAGATAGAAAGTTAGATATATAGATAGATAGCTGCATATGCTTGGTTTTAAAAAATTGAATTGTTTTTGATACTGCTGCAAATAATCAATTAAAAATAGTCTGTAATATATTTTTTTCTATATTCTTGATCAGGTCAAATTTTCAGAGCTCACTCTTGACACCTTGAGGACGCTTCAGTGCCTGGAACCCCTGTTTTTTTATCTTTGCATTTCTGTCCCTTTGAACCCCTGTTTTTGTATCTTTGCATCAACCTTGCCATCTTTGAGTTCTGCATTTCTTCCATGGCCCATAACATCATAGGAGCTTTTCCATTTCACCTGTTGACAAAACACGACATGCTTTCTCAATCCAATCTATCACCCTTTCTTCTTGGATTTCTTTGATCTCATCTGGTAGATAACGTAATTCCAGTAATTCCTTCGCTCTGGGACAAAAGCCTAGTACATATATGTTTGTCTCAATGCGTAGTTCCATTCAATGGGTGCATGTCTTAAATGACAAAAGGAGGGTAAAAAGTATTGAGTGATTGATTGGATGGGAGATCGCCTTAACACATTTGAAATTTTAAAAGAAAGACCAAGCTGGTAAAAGACCAACTAAGGCTGTGGCATTCTGTATTAGTACAGATGAGTATTGGGATTACAAAAATAATGCAGTATTATAAGATGGTTTTTATGAAATTTGACCAAACATCTGCATTAAAGTTTTTCCTGTCTCTATTCTATTGATCAGTTTTCTCTGTAATGTGGTAGTAAATAACAAGTCCCATTTTTCAATGTTTTTGAAAACTAGAACTTGGTTTTAGCTAAACTTGTATGAGTTTCCTATCTGGATTTCTTCTTCCCTTTTACCTTCCACCCCCACCACCATACTATTACATTGAAGAATGCTACTACAATGTGGCATTACTTGGTAAATACTATAAACTTTACGTTTTTGAAGTGGCATTTAGAGGATCATGGCTATTGCCGCATTTCTGTTTAATTAGCTAAATTCTTTGCAAGTGGAATAAGCCTGAACAGCATTGTCATGCATTTCCAAGTTGAACTTCTCTTTTTGATCTATAACAGCTTTATTACTCTTTCTGGAGTGAATGTTCTAGCTGGGAGTGGGAAGAAACCAAGACCATTCGGCGTTTTGGAGTACATTTCTGGTTAAAAACCTAGTTTTTGTCTGTTCTTCTGATTTTATCGGGTGGTATTGACTTTGTTTGTTCAAACCTGCAACAAGAAGGAATTCCATCTTGACTGCATGCCAGCTCTTCCAGAATCTGTTTTACCAGCCAGGACTGCATCTCAAACTGTAGTTCTGCAGCTGGCTAAACTGTTCCGTTCAACCAAACAGTTTTCACAGAAGCAGTTTCACTTCCTGATCATCAAAACAGTCATATGGAGTCTTGAATTATTTTTGTTCAAAAATTAGGTTCTTGATAATTATAAAATAAGTGAATTTGCGATTGTTCGATTTGAAAGCGAGTGTTTGAAGATTGAATTCTTCGGTGCATGGTCACTCCTATGATCTGTGTCTGCGTTATGTTTGTAAAAATAGAATTGGAAAAGAAGTTTGTTTTGTAATGCCTAAAAGGCTCATACTGAAAGTTGGGGCACCTATTGCCTATTGCTGGGTTTATGAAGAAAAAAGCTTACTATCAATTTGTTTTTTTTTTTTCTTTTCTCTTTTCTCCATTTTCCGATTTGGATGGAGAGAGATGAATCTAAAGGAGGGAAGGTTTGAAACGAAGTTCGAGATTCTTAAGCCTACAGATGACACAAATGGTAAAGAGTGTTCATTGGATCGGTTCAGATAGATCTTAATAATAATATGAAAAAAATAAATATATATTATATTTAAATAAAATGATATTTCTTCTTTTAGTTTTGTACTTAATCTGTAATAAAGTAAGCGATATTTTAGAAGAATCTAGAAAAATTCTTTTTAAGAGGATTTTGAACAAGAAGTTTGATTATCTTAAATTTTCTTTTGAAATTTTTCTTAAATTTTGAAAAATTTTCAAATTTTTTGTCAAAAAAACAAATAAGATTTTAGAATTTTAAATATTTTGATTGAAATGAATTTCGTTTTAAAAATTTCTCATCCAAATGAACTGTTAGAAATTTATTCATCTCTTACCAATCTTCTTTCATCTTGAAACCAAAAGAGAATAGTAAAAAGAAAGTAACTTGTTGCCGTATAGAGCCAATTCATTCATTCTTGCAAAGAGGCGTCCATATTATACAAACCAAGAGCATAGTCTTAACTGAAAATGGCAAATTTAATACACTCATACCAATAATGTCATGGTGATATATATATATATATATATATATATATATTATATGTATGTATGCATGTATGTATGTATGTATATGTACATATGACAGTAGCGATATATGTTAAACATACCAAAAAACCAATAGCAATATTTAATGAAAGGATAAAAGATGTGATGTAAAGTAGGCACTGGGATAGCCATTGCTTCATGAACTGGAATTTCATTCGAGCCAAACTCAGGATGATCGTGCTTCAACTTTTCCAAATAACCTGGAAAGAAAAAAATGGTCACATTGAAGGTCGGCGAAACGATAGAAAAAATCTAACTGGCTACACTAGACATGCATTTTAGGCGGTCTAGTAGAACGAATGCATTATGTGTGTTAATCTTATGGTAGCTTGGGCTGTGGATATGTAAAGGGATTTGAATTTGGTACTTACAATTGGAGGGATTCATCTTGGTTTGCAGAAACATCAATGGTATTGGTACCACTTCAACTTGTGTTCCTCGCCTTCTACTCTTCCTATCACCTTGGCTGGCTGTTCCATACTTGCTGCATTTCCCCAGATTTTCTTTGTAATCTCACTCGAAACAATCCACAAATGAACTTTTTTCAGGTCAGGTAGACTTTCCAAACCATATGGCAATTCCACAAGCTTTTGGCATTCTCCGATATGTAGAAGTTGAAGACCAGGCATCACTCCTTCATTTATCAAAACATTTTCCAATTCAGGGAAATGATCTATATGTAACTCCTTAAGCTTTTGGAACCCTTCACGAAAGCATAAACACTCAATATTTTTCAATGCATTTACAAGCATCAATAGTCCCAGATTAGGCAATGATTGGATGTGAGCAAGACAATCTTCCCCCAATCCAGACCAATGCAATCTCAAACACGTAAGATTTTGGAGGGAGTTAAACCAGTGGGGCATCTTCTCCAATTTTCCAATCAGATAAAGTTTCTCAAGGCAAGAAGGAGCCGAAACAAGTAAATCCATCTTTAACCGCTCATTCTCATTACTTGAAATCACGAATAGACAGCGGAGGAGGCTTAGATTTCCAATGGAAAGGCACAAGTCTTTCTCATTAGCTTCCTTAACATTAGCAATGCAAAGCCTTTTCAGTTGCGTCATTTTGTGGAGTTCTTTCATAAATGTGTCCCCTGCTTTCACAATGTTCAAAACTTGCAAGCTTTTCATTTTAAAAATGTTGGATGGTACATGCATGCTGACCCAACGCATATAGTCAGTCTCTCTACCACAGAAACGATAACAGATTAGATGCCTTAGACTTTTCAACTTCACAATATCTGACGGAAGCTCTTCAACTTGGGTTTCCGCAAGGATCAAAGACTGTAAGTTACAAAGATTTCCGATCAATTTGGGAAGCTTCTTCACTTGAGTTCTTGTTAAGTTAAGACATCTCAAATTGTAAAAAGTTACCACTTCATCTGGGACTTCATCGATTGGGGCACCTTCTAAATCCAACACTGTCAACAATCTAAAACCAGATGGCAACTTACTGAAGGAAGATCTAGAAATTTCACCATTACCAAAAACAAACACTGAACGAAGTAGTGCCATATCCTTTCTTCCAACTTTCATATCTTTATCATTTGCCACAATTGACAAGCGTCGAATTCCACTGTCTTCTAGTATTTCTTCATTCCCATCCGATTTAGTAACAAACTTCTCTGTTTTTGATATTGAAACCGCAAGCTCTCGCAGAATGTCATGCATCTTACATGCTCTGAGCCTTCCAGATTCATTGCTTTCTGCCACTTGAAGCAAGCCTCGACGAATCAATTCCATTAAGTATCTCTCAGCAAGCATTTCTGGTATGACCCCTTGATCTGGTTCCACAAACCCTTCTGCCATCCAAAGTCTAATGAGCCTCTTTCGCATAATCTTATAATCTTCCGGAAATATACAACAATATAGAAAGCAATGCTTAAGTCTGGTAGGCAAATCATGGTAACTAGGCAATAAGATACGCTTCACTCTTTCAAGCTCCTGGTTGTTGCTCAGCTCCCAATTTAAGTTGTCATGAACTATTCTCCATTCATTTATGGAAGTCTTGCAAGACAATAAACCACCCAAACTCTCAATAGCTAACGGCAAGCCTTCACATTTTTGAACTAGGTCTCTCGCTAAAAAAACAAGATTTGATGGACATCGACCAAGATTGCTTGGGAAAGCTTTCCTGCAAAATAGCGTCCAAGCTTCATTCTCTCCTAAGGGCTTGAGTTCATGGACGAGTCTTGTAGTCCCATATTGGAAATAAGCCACATCATGAATTCGTGTAGTAATCACAACACGACTTCCATACCTTCCGTCAGGAAGCACTCTGTTTATCTCCTGCCAGAGTTGGGTGGTCCACACGTCATCTAGCACAATAAGATATCTCCTTGTCTGCAGGTATTTCTGGAGCATTTCCACCAAATCCCTGTAGCTCTTGTTGTTCAAGTTCTCAACATCTTTTTCATTGTTCTTCTTGTAGATGATCTCCTTTATCATGGATCTAACTAACTCTTCTGCTGCATACCTTTGCGAGACAGTGATCCAGGCACAACACTCAAAATCTTGCTTGATTATTTCCTTGTTGAAAGTGTTGGCAACTAGAGTAGTTTTGCCTGAACCACCCATCCCCACCACTGAAATGACAATCCTTTGAAGTTCTCCGCTAGTCAACCAACCCAGTAGCTTGTTTTGTGTCTCCTCGATGCCCAAAAGTTCATCATCTTTAACAAAAAGAGAAGATTCACTCTCAGTTTTCCACTGATTAGGATCATAGTTGCCAGGCATTCCTTTCGTTTTTTCAGCACCTTTTCGTTCTGATCCATTACCTCTGTATCTCTTGTTTCTATCTTCTATATTTGCAAGTTTTTTTTTTTATATTTTGCAGCTTGTTGGCTGTTTTATGCCTCAAGACTAGATTTTGGGGAATGTGAATGCCCTTGAGGAAAAAACTTGAGTATTTTTTACCCCTCCATTTTTGTTGCTTGCTCATATGGTACATGAATTCATGAATGACGTCTTCAATTTCACAGGCCATGTCTCGCACGCTTGCTAGCCAATTGTTCTCTGTTTGGCTGCGGACTCCTACAGCTCTGTTAGCATCCACAAGAAAAGCTCTCATGCTATTCAGCTCACGCTCGATTTCAGTAATTTCATCACGAACCCCACTCAGCAATGATGCTTCGTTTTGTAAGATGGTGACAACCTTGCCCAATAAGAGATCTACTGTGCTTAAATCCATTGTTACATCTGGCACTGCTCTCCCACTCTAGACACTTCAAGCCTTCATTCAAAGCTGTCAAGAAAATTAACCATTAAACCCCAGAACTTTCACTGCTATGACCACCAATATTATGGAAGGATTCGGAAAAAATCAAAGAAATTAAACTTCATTCAGCTGAAAATTTTAAAAAATAATAATAACAAAGGTCAAAAGTTAGTGAAGTTTCAAAGAAGCAATGTTGTTTTTTTTAATTATAATATGTATTAGATTTTTATTCACATTTTTAATTCCAAAATTAAAGAACTATCCCGTATCCCACCTTTTTTTTATTTATTTTTATTTTCTTAATATACATAATGTGTCTCCCACAGTATGAAATAATTACTCTTATGATATTAGTTGATTTATGATATAGTAATAAGTAAGTTTATAGTTGCCAATAACCTCTTAATCGAATGATTAATAAAAAGTTTGGAGTTATGACATATTATAATATTTGAATTCGAGTCTAAACAACCTCAATCTTATTCTTAGCTATCAAATATTTCTCTTGTAACCAAATAAATAAATTTGCGGTTAATATTCAATGCATTTATGGTGAATTGATTTAAGGCTTTTATAAAATACATCTATTAAAAAGTGATCGCTATTTACCGCTTATCCAAAATTCTAGATGGCAGTTTTGAAACTTCAAAAATTTTAGAAAAGATAATTTGACTATACACGATCAAAAGCTTATTACACTAAGAAAATGTCCGTAAAATTTTTTGAATAAATTATACCGGTGATCATTAGAGTTCCACGGAATTCCCATTTTGATCACTATGGCTTGTCCCAAAAAGATAACTGAAATTTGCTAAGTATATCAAATTCGATCACCTTAACACATTTCAATAAACCAACTGAAAAAAAAAAAAAAGTGATGCGGTTGTCACATAAGCTCAAACATCAATCAAACTCAAACCCTAGACTTTAAGATACTTTTCATCTGAAAATTAAAATCATATACCTTCTTATGAGTAAAAAAAAATTAGGAAAGAAAAAGGAATAAATGAAATAAACAAAAATGACCTGGATTTTGAATTTTCAATTGATTTAGTAAGTAGAAGTGTTCATATTTAGGTTTTAACCAAATTAACTTACCAAATTGATTTAATTTGATTAATCAATTTGTTATCAAATTAATTTTGTTTGATTAACGAAATAATTTTAAAAGAATTTTGGTTTTCAATTGATTCAGTTCAAAAACTAAATTAGCTAAAATATAAAAAATAAAAAAACATAAAATATATAAAACCTAAAGATATGTTTAATATTTAAAGTTTGAATTAATGTTGTTAGAGTTTTTAATATAACACTTTGGTATTTAAATATTTTGTTGGATATTTTATTTAATTTGTTTCAAATATAAAAAATTTAAATTTAAAATATAATATAATTTAAATTTATTATATTATTCAATTAATACCAAAATTAACTGAATTAAATTTGGCCGGTTAAATTTTTGACATTCATAAATTCGGTTTGGTTAATGTAATTAAAATTATACAATTTGATTAATTCAATTTTGATTGATTCAATTTGAAATTAATCAAATCATCCAAATAAACACCCCCAACTACCATGTTATTTTTTTGATTACTTTGGTTGGCTTAAATATGTTAAGATAATCAAAATTGATATATTTGTTAAACTTCAATGATCTATTTGGAAAAAATTAAAGTTTAATGAAACAAAAAAATTATGTAAAAGTTCAAGACCCACTCATAATTTACTCAAAACTATTCTTTTGTAGTAGTATAAATAAGTTAAACTAATTATGAGTTACTCGAATTTGAATCGATTATTCAAATTTTACTCATTTATTAACCACTAATGGTTGACATAATGATTTTTATCCCTCCTTAAAAAAAGTTAAGTTCAAGATTTAAATCCTCCTTCTCCATATACATCCTATGAACCAAAAAATAAATTTTACACATTTATTTCAGATCAAGCTTGAGCTTAAATTATTTGGGTCATGAGTTTATTGAATCAAGCTCAAACGACTTAAATAATCTATCAAGTCATGTTTTAATTTTAAAAATTAAGTTAAATCAAACTCAATTTAAGTTTCAAAGTTCTTGTATCAAACTAAACTCCATTGCTTGAAACTAAAATTAAATTATCTTAACTCAATTAAAATAGGTAAATTATCAATAAAAAATATGTGAAAATAAAAAAAAAAATCTCCGTTAAAAAAAGTTTTACTAAAGAGAAAGTGACATGGGCACCATTCAAATATACGCCCGTAAATAAGTCTCTATTTTTCACATATTAAAACCTATTAAAATTTTATCCAAAAAAAAAATCCTATTAAATATTGAATAATACAAATACAGTGACTCTTACTTATTTTTAATCCTATGCACAAAATATCTTGGGTGAAATAAATAAATAAAATTATTATACTAATAAACGTCATATATATATATATATGTCTATGAAGATATAAAATTGTGTAAAACAAATTTGTTTTACATATGTGTAAGTGGATCCTTACTATATATATATTTATGAGGAGGGATCCACTTACACATGTGTAAAACAAATTTAGTTTTACACACTTTCATATCTTTTTATATGATTTATAATTTTTTAATCCGACCGTTGTATTTTATGTTCTATTTATATAGATCATGCATGTCAAATTTCAAATTAATCGAATACGTCTAACTATTTATTTCACTAAATAAAATTTCAACCGTTGATATATATTGAAAAAATACTATTTCCGATTAAAATGATAGAAATAGCAGATTGATTCAAAAATTTACATACATAATAAATATGAGTAGGTTATTAAATCCAACGGTTGATTTGCAAAAATATTAATCCTATATGAAGATACAAAACTGTGTAAAACAAATTTATTTTACACATGTGTAAGTGAATCCCTACTCTTTATTTATATATATATATATGAGGATAGATCCACTTACACATGTGTAAAACAAATTAGTTTTACACAGTTTCATATCTTCATATAAGATTAATATTTTTGCAAACCAACCGTTGGATTTAACAACCTACTCATATTTATTATGCATGTAAAATTTTGAATCAATCTGATATTTCTATCATTTTAATCGAGAATAGTAATTTTTTCAATATATATCAATGGTTGAAATTTTATTTTATGAAATAAATAGTTAGACGTATTCGATTATCTTAAAATTTGGCATGCATGATCTATGTGAATAGAACATAAAATTCAACGGTCGGATTAAAAAATTATAAATCATATAAAAAGATATGAAAGTGTGTAAAACTAAATTTATTTTACACATGTGTAAGTGGATCCCTCCTCATATATATATATATATAAAGAATTTTAGTATTGAATATCTCCAAATAGACTTGACATGAAAACGACATGAGCAAAAAACACAAAGATGGCATTTACTAAAATCTTATAAAAATTGTATATGAATATGACAGAAGTTAAAAAAAAAGTTTTACATTTAGCGTCTCAACACGAATTGATACAAAATTTTCATATTTTACATGACAAAAAAAAATTATATGACCCAAATACAAATTTTATATACGGATTACCAGATTTAAGTCTATAGCACTTTTTGATATCTTCTTCCTTTGTATATAATTAATTTTTTATAAACATACACAGAAAACCCTAGATCTAATGTGAAAGTATGTGTTTTTTTTTTTCCAAACCTACTCCGTTTTAATTCTTTCTGAAATAAACGAATACTAGAAATAAGAAGAGGAAGAAAGGATACAAATTTTCGTACATTTTTTAAAGCAAACCTCACCAGGTGTGCGGCGGCCAGCGGCGATCTACAATGGTGACCAACGGCTGACATGGTAGCTGCGAGAGACTTGCTTCAAAAATTATACCAAAATTTTTGTTTTTTTCTCCTCTTTATATTTCTAACTGTAATTTCTTACAAAAAGCCCAAAACTCAATGGATCTAAAAAAGATTGCCAATTTTGACATTTGATTTAAAAATTCATATATACTTATATGAAAAATTAATTATATAAAAAGAAAGAACGTGTAAAAGAAACATTTTTGTTTATTTTGAAAACAAATCATCTTCGGCTAGCGACCGGCGTGAAAATTCTAAAAAAAAATAAAGAAAAAAGAAAAGATATTTAAGTAATTTAGATTATATTAAAAATAAAAAATATTTTATCATAAATTTTTTTAAGAAAAAGTGGAATATAAAGAGCTATTTGAGGGTTTTATAAAAATTTCTCCCATTAAAATAGGTATAAAAGTATGGATCTATGGATCTGAACAGCTACTTTCCATAAAAATAAAAAAAGAACCGTCTTCTACTCTATCCGTGATTATTAATTCAAACAAAATAAGATTTTTGTTAAATTTTTTATCGTATAGATGAAACTTTTCTAACAAGATTACGAGTTTCAGCTGATTTGCGTTCAAAGAAAAATTTTAAATATATTCATTTTTTTATTATTTATATTTTATTTTTGTGTAATAAACAGTAATTTATTGAAAAAAATGAAATAAAAAGAGCAAAAAAATGAGTATGTTTAGAATTTTTCGTGTTCCAACTGAATTGTGAGAAATTTTTAAATCAAATAAATTCAAATTATTTTTTTAAAACCCAGAATTATTTTTTTACATAATAAAAAAGGAAGAAATTCCAAGAAAAGGAAACAAACAGCTTGGGCCGGTTCAAGGATGATGGAAGGGAGAGAAGGTGATGATGCAGTAACTACTTAACGGTGTAGCAGAACAGCAGGGGAGCGAGATGATGACGGTGCACGAATTAGTGATAGAGTAGGCAGTTTCGAGTGCAGTTTTTTTTTTTTTGGTCTCAACCAACCGGTATCCGAACCCACTGGATCGACTAATCCGGTTTCGGAGCGGGTCCCGGGGTAAAGGTTTTAATCTCCTCTCAACGGGCTTGCGGGGGATCGAACCGTGGTCCGCCCTACCAAGTCTAGCCCCTGGCACCATTAGACCAAGACACCGTTGGTGTTTCGAGTGCAGTTTGGTAGAAAGAGAGCTGATGCAAGGAGCAGTGCGAGAGGCAGTTGGATGTAGCTGTTTTAGAATGAAGGTGAAGGCAGTACAGAGCAGCAAAGAAGGGAATCGAAACACAATAAGGTGCTGGAAGAGAGTTGTGGAACGATGAAGGTAATGTACAGCAGTCGGCGCAGTGGGTTTTGGGTGTAGGGATGTGATGAATGCAGGCAAGCAGTGCACGGGACGGTTCAGATTGAAAGATTGGCAAGGCACAGTGAAGATTACGGGAACGCAAGGAGCAATACCGTAGGGCTTGGGCAACTTTGGACAAGGCAAGGGCCCTTACTGTTCTGTCTATGTCTCAGAGTAAGCTTCTTTGATTTATTTTTTGATTGTTACCGTGTGTTGTGCTCTCTGTGTCGCCCCTTAGGAAGCTCTCTGTCTCGGTTTGCACACAGGGCAGCCTTTTCAAGCCTTCTTTCTCTTTCTGCTCTCTTCCTTTCTTTTCTTCTTCTCTCTTTCTCCCACGCAGCAGCTTAGCGGTGGAGCCATGGAGGGTATACAGCAGCGCAGCTTGAAGGCAAAGGAGGATGCAGGCTTGAACTGACGCAACTCAGGACTTGTGGCACACAACGAGGTGATGAGGAAGGCTGCGATGGATACAGCGCATGGCCAAGTGATGAGGAATTTCAAAGCACCAATTTTCTTTGGTTTTTATTTGCTCCCCTTTTTTTTTATATTGTCCTGTGCATTGTTTCTTCCTTATGTTCTCCTTATATTGGCCTAAGGTTTATTAATTTAGGAAATCATATCCTTAGATTTAGTGTTTAATTCTTGATTTCCTTCATAAATTCTTCTTTCCAAAATTTTCAGATTTTTATTTTTATTTTTTTAATTTACATATTCTTTTTGGAATTACTTTGATTTCTTCATTGTTTCTCTCTTTTTTTTATTTATTCATCATCATTATCATCAGAGCCTTTATTCCAAGAGATTTGAGTAGGCTATATGAACTAACATCTGAACTCATGTTAGATCGTACATATGTATTCTCCTCCTCCACACATTCTTATCCAAGGCCATTTGCTCATCCAACTTTGATACCTCCATATCTTTCTAAATTACTTCTTTCCAAGTTTTTTTCGGGATTCCTCTAGTCTTAACTCTTCTCTCAACATCCATAGCCTCTATTCTCCTAACAAGAGCATCTACAAGTCTACATCGTACATGTCCAAACTAACATAAATGACTTTCACACATCTTGTCTTCGATAGATACCATTCCAATCATCTTACAAATATTTTCATTTCTCATTCTATTATTTCTTGTATATCCACATATCACTATAACATTCGCATTTCTACTATACTCATCTTTTATGTATGTAACCTCTTAATCCCCCAACATTCACTGTCATATAACAATGTTTGTCTAACAACTGTCCTATCAAACTTGCCTTTCAATCATACTTTATAGCACAACACACCTGTAACACTTCTCTACTTACTCCATCCAGCTTGGATCCTATAGATTACATCACCATCAATCTCTCTCCATCTATACTATTGATCCTAGTTTTTTATTTGTTATTTTATCAAAAAAATAAAAACAACTAATCAAAATTAAAATCTAAATCTGAATATAAATTAAACCTAAATCAAAATAAAAAATCTAAATCAAAAATAAAAAGCGAAATATATAAAAACTAATTAATATTTGAAAAGTATTTAGACAAAAATGGTGTCTACACACATCTTATGGAGTGTTGGTGACGGGCTGTCGTGGGGAAAGGTTTTGCAGCTATGGGAGTGGGACAGATGTTGGCGGGAAAAAAGTGGGCAGTTGGAAGTGTATAAAGGCATGATTGGGTGAGTATTTTAGGCATTGATACATCACTTTTACTATTAAATAATTGAATTATTTTATTTATGACTATATATTTAGTTATAATATTATTTAAATTATATTAAATTTTAATATGATTAAATAAAAAATATTTAATAATATTATTAAATAGTATTATTTAGTATTTATATTATTATTTTTATTTAATTTTTAAAATTTTATTTTGTGAATTGAATTATTATATCTAAATCAGTTTAAATATTTGTTTTCAATAAGTAACCATATTAGCCAAATATGTTTTCAATTTTTAGAAAATGAAAAAAAAACAAAAATAAAATTTTTAAAAATAAGAAACAAAAAACAAGAAACAGGAAATGAAACCAAACGATGCTTAAGTTATTAAGGATGCAAAAAACAACAATTGAAAGAGTTAGTACCCAATCAATGATATGAAAATAATTTATTAATTATACAATCTCAGTACAATGCAATATTTATATTTTATACATTATAATAAATATCATAGATATTTAAACATTATAGTATTATATATGTAAAGAATTGTTAATTGTATAGTAGCTTACAATAATTTTTTCTTAATTTCAATACTTTATTTTTAGAATTTTAAAATTTTATTATCTTAACCACAATTAACTGATTTAATTTCATAATGAATTTTATTAATTTATTTTCTTGCAATATTTATTAAAGTATTAGCTTATTTTAAGATATAATTAATTTTCATAACATATTATATCAATACAATATAGTTGTTCACTTGGTAATTTAGCTAAAGTTCAATTCCCACTAAAAGCATATATGGTTACTGTGTCTTACACGTGTTAACTGTGTATTCTTGTAACACGATTTTCTTAAACGTGTTTTTGTATCTTACACGTGTTTAGGCATGTTGAACACGTGAAAACATAAAAAATGTTGTGTCGAAATTCTTGTCGACATGACTAAATACGAAATATTTCTCAAACCTAAATATAATTTTCTCGTGTCATATTTAAATTTATTAGGTCTATTTATACCCCTTTTTTAAAGGATTTTATACTAAAATATTTTTACTTTTAATATAATTTAAATTACTTAAATACTCTTCTTTTCTTCTTTTTTCGTTGGAATCCAACAGCTGCCGTGAAATAATTCGACGAAAGCTTTTCACGTAGGTCACTGGTCACCACCAGCACAAGCTGTCGTGGGCGACGATTTGTCTGAAAAAAATATCAAAATGTTCTTTTTGATATCTTCTTTTTTTGATATCTTCTTCATTTCTATGTAATTAGCTTTTTGTAAAAGTACATAGGAAGTCTATTTCCATTTTTAAAAAAAAGTACATAGGAAGTCCTAGATCTAATGTTGAAGTACACTTTTTTTTTTCCAGATCTACCATGATTTAAACGTTTTTGAAACATACGAATGTTAAGAATAAAAGTTTTACTTGACAGGAATGATAAAAAGAGGTGGAGAAAGAAAATATGATAATTTAATGATTAAATTTCATAATTAATTTTTTATTTTATAATTTAATTATTAGATTAATAAATTTTTTTATCTTCATTTATTTTTATTCTTTCTACCGAGCAAAGTCAAAACGAACGAGGAAAGAATGAAATTTTTTATGTATTTTTGGAGCAAACCGCACTAGGCGTGTAATGGTCGGCAGCCGGCGTGGAGGCTACCAATGATTTGCTTGAAAATTTCTACCAAATTTTTTCCCTTCTCTTTTTATTTCTAACCTTAATTTATTACAAAAACTCCCAAAACTCAGTAGATTTGAAAAAAGACCGCGGACTTTCAAATTAGATCTAAAATTTTCTGTATATTTTTATGAAAAACTAATTACATAAACATTTTGGAGTATTTTAGAAACAAATCATCGTCTTGGCTAATGTCGGTGGCCGGCATGAAAGCCAACAGCTGAATACTAAAAGAATAAAATAAAATATTTAAGTAATTTAAATTATATTGGAAATAAAAATTTTTTATTATAAATTTTTTTAAGAAAAATTAGGATATAAAAAGCAATTTGCGGATTTTATATAAAATTTCTCGCGTAAAAGAAGGAATAAAAGTGAGTTGAAAAAGGTATGGACCCGAACACCTATTTTTCATAAAAAGAAATTTTTATTGCATTCTATTCTATCCATTATTATTAAATCAAATAAATTAAGATTGCCGATTTGTGTTCGAACTGGAATGTGAGAAATTTTTAAATCAAATAAATTAAAATTTTATTTATTTAAAACTCAGAATTGTTGTTTTACATAATAAAAAAGAAGAAGGAATTCCAACAAAAAGAAGCAAACTAGAGAGAGAATATATAGGAAAGGAAAAAAACGAAATATAAAGGAAAAGAGAAATAATACCTTGCTAATGATCTGGTTTAGCAAACGTGACATGTTTCTGCCCACGCCTACAAGTTTTTCGTTAACCGAAGCGTTGTAACAGAAAGAAGTGATAAAAGAAGTGATAGACAAATCTGCATCACTTGTTTTAACCAAAATAGAAAAAATCTACACCACTTGTTTTTCCACAATGACCGGCTACCAATATTACCGGTTTGGCCCCTTGAGTGATATAAACTAGGGGTGTAAATGATACACTGGTGCTCGCAAGCTACTCAGGTTCGATTCGAAGAAAACTCAAATTCGGCTCGATTTTTGTTGAGCCGAGCTCGAGCTCGAGCTACTCAAGCTGTCGAGCGAGCCGAGTTCGAGCATTAATATGCCTGGCTCGAGTAGCTCGCGAGCTTAATTGAGCTATTAATAATTTAATATATATTTTATTATTTTAATATGAAATTACATATTTGTCCTAATTTGTCTTAAAATTACATGTTTACCCTAATGCTTAAAAAACCCTAACAGATTTCCCTACTTCCTCTCTACCTCTATTTTGACTTCTCCTCAACTCACCCACCACACGCCCGCACCCCCTCCTTTTGCTTCAATCTCCAACGACTAACCCCATCTGGCGACACTCAGAATCCTCACTGATGTGAACCTACTGTTAGACGCCCTCTTCTTCAGTCCTCACGTTCGCATCTCACGTTCTCACCTCCTGTTCAAGTATTCCTCAGCAGTAAGCAAAGCGAGTTCCTGCTGTTGGACGTCCTTACCGGTGTCATCTTCCAATATTCCTCAGCAATCGGTGACAATCCAGATCTGTAAGTCCAACCCAGATCCGTCGACAACCTAGATCTAACCTAGATTTGCGATTCCAACCCAGATCCGGCGAGGTGGTGACAACCTAGATCCAACCCAGATTCGGCGACAACCCAGATCCGACGACCCTCGAAAATCCTCACCGGTGTAAACGACAGAAGTCTGAATGCCCTCTTCAAGTCTTCATCATCCATTTCCTTAAAGCTCCAACAACTGGAGTCGTGGCTGTTCTGTTGTTTTTGATTTGGAGCATGCATTCTATTTCTGAATTTTGAGATTTTGTTTGAAGCCTGTTGTTGTTTGGTTTTGTTGTTTTTTAACTCGATGTTTAGATCTGGTTTTGTTCTGCTATTTCATTCTCTGGACGATGTCTCTGTATCTGATTTGGAGTATGCATTGTATTTCTGAATTTTTTTGTTGAAGCCGGTTGTTGTTCGGTTCTGTTGATGTTTAGATTTTTGTTTGGTTTGTTCTGCGATTTCAGTTAAGCTCAAATAAACGAGCCTAATCGAGCGAGCTCGAGTAGTTTGATCTCGAACCGAGCTCGAGCTCGAGCTCAAAAATTAAGGTTCGACCGAGCTCGAGCCGAGTATCGAGTTTTTGAGTCGAGCTCGAGATCGAGCACCTCACTATATCGGCTCGGCTCGATTACACCCCTAATATAAACCTTATTAATGACTTTCGTGTTTAATGGATTTGATAATTCATGTTTATAATTTATTTTTAAATCATATAAAATTATACTTGTGTTATGTAAAATATAAAAATTTTATGTTAAAATTTGTGTCAACATAAAAAACACAAAATCTTATTTTTAACTTTTATCATACTTGTAAACTATTTTTATTTAATTTTAACTCGTATCACATTTGTATCTTTGTAATTTTTTTTATCATGCCATCGTGTCTTATTTAGAATTTTCAGCTCACTATTTGGTGATATGAAAAAGTGAGAGGACGGATATCAAGTTTTCATCTAAAACCCTACAAATCACCTCGTTTACTGTTCCCCATTGTTTGTGACGTGGAGAAAAATGCATCTTGGTTTAACGAAAGAGTGTTTTGTGTTGTCAATGACTGAACTAGTGAATATTTGCCTAGCACCTGTCTAATAAACTATCTGTTGTTTCTTCCATGCTTTTTGTTGATCCTTTTAACGTCAATACAGCTCTTGTTTCTTCCGATCTTGACAATTAGAGGCTGAGGTTGTTAACCGATATGGCAATCCGTGTCTTCATGTCATGATACGATACGACACGACACAAGTCAAGATACGACACAAATTATCAAAATATGAACACGACATGAATTATAAAATGTGTCTGAATCGTAAACACGAACACGATACTTATTTTTTTACGTGTAATACGTGACACGATACGACTAACACGTTAGTGTTACACAACATGACACGGTTAACATGCAATTGACACGACACGATTTAGAAAAAATAACACGAAATTGACATGATACGAATAGACGTGACACGGATGACAAGATTAAAAATAAAACATAATTAAAAAAAGATAAAAAAATCATATTTACATTTATTCACATCTATATTTTTTTTTTGAAAAGCATATGGCATTATTTGATAAAAGAGGAGAAGCGTACATGATTGAAGGTACTGAATAGGAACTACAACAACAAAAAATAAAGAAAGAAACAAAACAACAAGAAGAGACTTAAAGTCGAGCATAGAGGACATCAAGTCTGTTTATTCCAACCTTTGCTAAATTATTAGCAATGGAATTTGCTTCTCTCGAAATGTAAGAGATCTTTGCCAGCTAAAACAAACTCTTAAGCTGTGACAGATGATTAGGACATTCCTTAAATTCCAGGGAACAGTGCTAGGTGAGTTTGCCCAGTCAACAGCATTTTTCGAGTCACTTTTTATAAGAAGAGAACAAGTGCTAGCATGACTTGAGGTGGAGAAGAAAAGCACAGCTTCTTTTATTACAGGAATTCTGCCATGTTTGAGTCAACAATTCCAACTGATTTGGAGAAGACACCTTTGACAGCACCCAAATGATTCCTAAGGATCCCCCCAATTCTAGCAGGGCTTGGCTTACCTTTGGAGGAACTATCAACATTGAATTTCATAAATCCAAGAGGAGGCTTTGTCCATGAGTAGACGGTTCTAATTAGTTCCACACTAGGAGAGTCAGAGATAAGACTAAGGTTAAGAAGGATGGAGTCAGCAGAATAGTTTGAATCCTGCCATTTGGCTTTATACCAGTGAGCTATTCTGACCATGATGATGTGGAAGAGCTGATTTTCATCCATTACTTTACTGTTGAAGACCATATCATTTTTGAAAGTCCAAATCATCCAAATAATAACAAAGAACGACATCATCCACACATTGGAACAATTTTTCGAAGGAAGAGCACTTTCCTAGAGTTGGAAAAAAGAAGTAGGACTACCTGAACAGACCCAATTAAGATTCCATTGGCTAGCAATACGAGACCAAATTCTCCAAGAACAATGGCATGCAAACATAAGATGATATACTATCTCGATGTCTTTTTTGCAAAAAACGCAAGTGGCTTGATCGAAATTTATCATATTTCTTTTGGCGAGTTCTTCTTTCACTGCAACCTTTCCATAGATTACTTGCTAACCAAAAATTTCAACCTTTGGAGGAGCCATTCCAAGCCAAATTGATTTCCATCTAAATTGAATGATGGAAGAGCAAGTTTGATGGCTGTAAAATTTATGAAAAGACTTAGGTGAATAAGTTCTGAGGTAGATTTCTTCCATATAATTCTATCAGGACTTCTTTTATCAATGAAGACAGAGTTGAGAAGATTCCAAAAATCATTCCATTGTCTCAGCTCCCACAAAAACACTCCCCTTTTAAGAACGACATTCCATAACCAAAGATCACCATTCCAACTTCCAAAATCAGAGACATAACCCTGCTTCATTACCGAGAGAGCAAAAATAAGTGGAAATTGATCTTTTAGAGGGGAAGAATTTGCCCAAGCATCAAACCAGAATTTGATATTTTCACCATTTCCAACAAAGTAACCAAGACCTACATGAATAAAATCAAAGAATTTGTTAGATGGGGAAAGGGGAGAGGTGATATCTCTCTAAATTCTCGAGGAAGAAGAAAAGGAACGGAGTGGGTTAACCAATTTTTCTGACTCACACCCTGTTTTCTCAACGATCACCCTCCTCCAAAGACTGATGGTATCAACACCGAACGTCCAAATCCATTTGTTAAGGAGACTTCTATTTTTAAGCTCAGGTTTGGCGAGGCCCAACCCACCAAAATCCTTATCCATGCAAATGGTGTTCCAATCAAGCAAATGAATTCTCATTCTTTGACCATTTCCATTCCAGAAAAAATCCCTTTGAATTTTTTCTAGTTCCAAAATAACTCCTTTTGACATTTGGAAAAGGGACATAAAAAAGAGAGGAAGGTTAGAAAGAACTGATTTGACAAGAACAAGTCTACCTCTCGTAGAAAGATAGGAGTTCTTCCAGTTACCAAGCTGTCCTTGAATTTCTCAATGATTGGTCTCCAGGTGGATAGTTTTGAGAGATCCGCTCCAAGAGGAAGCCCCAAATATTTTACTAGAAGCTTTTCAAATTTACAATTTAGAGAAGACGCCCAAGATGATATTGTAGATTCTTCAACTCTAATGCCCACTAGACTAGATTTGCCAAAATTTATCTTTAAACTTGAGACAAGTTGATAGACTTTAAGAATCCTCTTAATTATCAGAAGTTGCACAAAATCAGGACTAGAGAAAATTAATGCATCATCTACAAACTGAAGATGAGATATGGAGAACCCATTATTTTCAATTGAAAATCCATTTAAAAGGTTTTGAGAAATAGCTTTCCTAAACATAGCACTAAAAGCTTCAGCAATTAGGTTGAAAAGAAAAGGTGAAAGTGGGCAACCTTGCCAGAGAACCTTGGATGTCATATCTTGTAATTTATAGTAATTTCCACATTTACACACACACACAGTGGTAGTTGGGCTATTTGCGATGCCTTTAGCACTCATTTTCTTTAAACGGTGCCAAATTACGAAAATAATTTATTTATTTAGGAAATAGAAAATATTTACATCAGTAGTAATTCTGTCGAATGTACATCCCCTAAATATAATTTACATAACAATAGTATTATACAAATACCGTCTGAACATATAAAATACCTCCAGGATCCACTCAAGCTGCCTCGGGATCGATAGCGCAGTCGGAAATCCAAGGAATGGTATCATTGCAAGTAATTCGTGGAGTTAGAAAAATAAGGGGTGAGCTAACGTGCTTAGTAAGAGAATTGTATGTAAACATTGATACTCTGAAATCTATATGCTAAAACGTTTAAATTCTAATAGCGTACTAAGGTACAAAACAGGATGGATACTATAGTCGGCTAGAAAACCGGATGGAGTAAGGAAGGTATTTTAGAATACCTGTCTTGTCCTAGCTCTTAGAAGCAACTATAGGGAGTAGTTGATTAAATTTGATCTCAAAACCACATAAAATGCTATTAAAATTAATTAGCAAAATAATTTAATAAATCAATAAATATTTATTTTCATTCATATTATTCACTTCACATTTTGATAAACATCATGTAATAAATCGTTCCGTAAACAATATTTATATAACTTACTATCAATAAACAAATCAATACCAGTAACCAGTTCAATAAAACAATACAGTCACAGTATTCAGTTTAGTAGAGATTAGGCAACACCCAAGGTATATCATGCTATAATAATATCCCAAAAGGGAGAAATAATAACATGTGAGACCTATGATCATAGTCTATGGGTCCATAGTGTGCACTGATCAGGTGACAACTGGGACTCTGATAATAAGATCGGTATCTATCAGCAGAGTATAGCAACAGTAACACATGACACCCGAGCATGATACAAGGCCTAACAGTCTCAAAACAGTGAACACACAGTAGAAACACCATTTATGAAATCATTTCCATTGATAGTATCTTTAGTCAGTCTATAAATAAATATACTGAAAGTATATATTTAGTTTATAAATAAAAATTCATAAAATATTCATAATTTAGTATTCTTTCATGAATATGTTCTATTTATTTATGTAATTATAATAAGCACATGCTGGTACTTTCAAGTAATTAAAATTCCATAACAAGAATATTTAAATATTGTTTTTTGGTAATTAATCATATAATGCAATTTTAATAATTCACATGGAAATCACTTGTAATTTTATTTATTTCTATCATTGAAAAATATTAGAATTTATTTCTTAAAGTTCCTATAATTTCAGACAGAATAAAAGCTATTTTTAACCTAGCCTTCCTGCACTAAAAACACAGTTTATAAACCAGCTAGTATCCACAATTTCACCAATTCCAAAGCAATTCATTTCCAATTCACTTTATAAAAATTATGTGAACCAATTTATGCATTCATAGTATTCTTACGGTTCACATATGTATCCCTTACCTGTTCGATTAAGTTGAACTTCCCGATAGCACCACACGCGAATCAATACTCCTGGGCTGCAAGGTATTACACCAAACACCATTATTCACCATAATTGAATTTCTAATAAATTTTCCTTCACTAATTTCTAGTACATTATTAGAAAAAAATAATTAACCAGTATAATTTGTACCGGCATTAAGACCTAACTTCATTAAATCAACTTCAAAATTAAATCCGACTTCACCAACAGTGTCCTTATAATTTCTACAATCTCATAACACTATAAACTTATCAAATTAAGCAACCAAACCCCATCCCCTTAGCTTGGCCGAAAATGGCATGTCGGAATTCCTTAGGATTTTCAACAATTTAACTTATATTTCATACTTAATCATGTCCATTCTCTCATTAAACACCATTTTTATGCATTAAACCACATCGTTTCCCTTAGTTCCATGCATGGCTGAATACCCTTAATTATGCGTGAACATGATTTAGCTAAATTCAATTGAATCTAACACCATAATCATGCTTAACACATGTAATTCTATCATTAATTAGCATTAAAATTCAAAGAAAATGAAAGCATGAAGAATGGGTACCTTGGCTGAATTCTTTGTGCCCACTTTCCTCTTGATTTTGTAACTTTACAAAGGGCTATGGGTACGGTTAGATAGAGCTTAGTGAGGAAAACAAGTTTGTAGAAGGTGACTTAGTGAAATAAGGTGGTTTAAGTGGTGTTTTTCAAGCTTTTCTTTCTTTTTCTTTTCTTTTTGCTATGGGTGACGTAAAGGAGGGGAAGAAGATGAAGGAATAGTCTTGGCTGACTTTGGGGAGAAAATATGGAAGCTTCTTCTTATGGTAAAATGACCATTTTACCCTTGGTTATGAGATTTTTGGACAAAAATGCCCTTAAGTTTTTGTAATTTTTATAACTGTGTAATTGCACTCCAAAAATTCAGATTTCATCACCAAAAACTCTTATTGGATGTATTTGGATGAATCATAGTGGTTTGGTTCAGGTTTGACCTACCGAGAAGGTGAAATTATGAGATTATCCCTATCGGGTAAATCGTGTAAATTTCTGATTCTACCACTGATTCAATTCATCTGTTGACATAGCCTATGACTTATTTTCATGTAGAATATCATGCTATTTTCATTTAGTCCAAATTCCTTTTAGTTTAGGTACAATTTACGAAAATGCCACCGAGCTATGTACTTAATCATCATTTTCTAGTTTGTTTCCATACTCCTAAAAAATAATCTAAATGAGGGATTTTAAGTTTAAAATTTTTACCGTAAGCTTATTGGGCTCTCTGAATATTATCTATCGGGTTTCACATCCATCCGGGCATTGTAGAGCCTATGGGGCCCACCTTATTGTACCTTCTTGTACTTGCAAAATACACAGGAATGAACAGTGGTGAGTATCCCTACATGTACAACAGTACCTGAATATATGATTCTCACATTCTCCCTATCTTAAGAAATTCGGTCCTCCGAATTTAATTAAACCTGTCACTAAAAGAGCTCTTGATACTTCTCTCGCATGAGACTTTCTAACTCCCATGTTGCTCCCTCCTCAAAATGATACTGCCAGAGCACTTTTACTAGCGGAATTGTCTTAGACCGTAGCACCTTATCCTTCCTATCCAAGATCCTAATAGGTCTCTCTATGTAACTCATATCCTCCCTGATCTCTAGTGGCTCCTATTGAATTACGTGAGAGGGTTTTGGATGGTACCTCCTCAACATTGACGCATGGAAGACATTATGAACCTCTGATAACTATGTAGGTAACGCCAATCGATAAGCAACGTCTCCCACATGGTCTAAGATCTCAAACGACCCGATATATCGAGGAGTCAATTTTCCTTTCTTGTCGAACCTCATGATACCCTTTGACGGTGAAACCTTAAGAAAGACAGAATCTCCAACTGAGAACTCCATTGATCGGCGTCTCGTATCTGCATAGCTTTTTTGCCGACTCTATGCCGTACTCAACCTATCACAAATTAACTGTACATCCCAGGAAGCCTGCTCTACCATATTGGGAGTAATATCTTACGATCACCTACTTCCTCCCATGCAACAGGTGACCTACATCGTCTGCTATACAAAGTCTCATACGATGCCATGCCAATACTGGACTAATAGATATTATTATAGGCAAACTCTGCCAGTGGTAAATGATTGTCGCAAGAGCCCTTAAAATCCAACACACTCTCTCTTAACATATCCTCAAGCGTTTGGATAGTACGCTTGGACTACCCATCAGTCTACGGATGAAAAGTGGTGCTAAAATTCAACTGAGATCCCATAGCCTCCTGAAACCTCTCCAAAAAATGTGATGTAAACTGGGAATCCGTATTTGAAGTAATGCTCACTGGACCACCATGTAACCTCACTATCTCTCGAACATATAAATTGGCTAAGACACTGAGGGAATCTGTAAATCTTATGGCTAGAAAATGAGCGGACTTTGTCAATTGATTAACTATCACTTATATACCATCACGATTCGTCTGGGTCTTCGGCAAACCCATCACGAAGTCCATAGTAACATGTTCCCACTTCCACATCGAAATCGATAGAGGCTGTAGTAACATAGTAGGCTTCTGGTGCTCAATCTTCACCTGCTAACATGTGAGACACCTTGCTACAAATTCTGCAATGTCTCACTTCATCTTAGGCCACCAATACACTTTCCATAAATTAGGGTACATTTTAGTACTGCTTGGATGCAGAGCGTACTTGGAAGTGTGGGCCTCTATTAGAATCAAATGCTTCAATTCTTGATCATTGGGAATGCATATCCTACCACTGAACCTCAGTATCCCATCGGTGCCAATCCTACAATCTGACTGTACTCCTATCTGAACCTGATTGGCAACCTCAATGCAATAAGAATCCCTCATCTGAGCATCTTTGATTTTGTCTATCAGATCTGGCTCTATCTTGAAACTGGCTGTAAACCCATATCTCTCAGAGGAAATCTTACTCAAACTGAGGCTCAAGAACTACTCAATTAGATCATGCTCCTGGACCATCATGTAGGATACCATACCCACTTGCTTATGACTCAAAGCAACCGCCACCACATTTGCTTTCCTCGGGTGGTAGAGAATCTCGCAGTCATAATCCTTTAATTGCTCCATCCATCTGCACTATCTCATATTCAACTCCTGCTGCGAGAATAAATACTTCAGACTCTTATGGTCTGTGTATACCTGGAATCTCTCTTCGTATAAGTAATGCCACCATATCTTTAATGCAAACACCATAACGGCTAACTCCAAGTCATGTGTCGGATAATTCTTCTCATGCTCTTTCAACTGTCTAGAACCATAAGTAATTACCTGACTATTTTGCATTAGAACACACCCTAACTCTAATGCAGATGCATCACTATATACTGAGAAACCACTTGATCCGTTGGGTAAGGTAAGAAAAGGAACACTAGTCAACCGCCTCTTCAACTCCTGAAAACTACTCTCACACACCTCTATCCACTCGAACTTAACATCCTTGCGCGTGAGAAGCATCAATGGAGCAGCTAGTCTTGAAAACCCCTCCACAAACTGGCGGTAATACCTGACTAGACCCAGGAAACTCCTTATCTCCGTAACTTTCTGAGGCCTCTCCCACTAAATAATCGCCTCGATCTTAGACGGATCCACAAATACCCTGTCTCTCGATACCACATGCCCTAGAAATATAATGTGATCTAGCCAGAACTCACACTTACTAAACTTAGCATATAGCTTTCGGTCTCTGAGGGTCTGTAGGACTATCTGGAGATGCTGCTCGTGTTCCTCTGTTGACTTGGAATAAATCAGAATATCATCAGTAAATACTATCAAAAACTGATCCAGGTATGGTTTAAACACTTCATTCATTAAATTTATAAAAGCTGCAAGGGCTTTAGTCAATCTGAATGGCATCACTAAGAACTCATAATGACCATATCGAGTACTGAATGCTGTCTTAGGGACATCATCCTCCCGTATCTTCAACTGATGATACCCTGATTGGAGATCAATCTTTGAGAACACCACTGCAGCCCTAAGCTAATTAGATAAATCATCGACCTTAGGCAAGGGATACTTATTCTTGATGGTAGCCCGATTAAGCAATCTGTAATCAATACACAACCTCAAGCTGCCATCTTTCTTCCGGACGAATAATATTACAGCACCCCACAGAGACACACTGGGGCGAATAAAGCCCTTATCCAGTAATTCTTGAAGCTGCTTCTTAAGCTCCTTTAACTGTACCAATGCCATCCGATAAGGGGGCTTAGAAATAGGCTCCGTACTGAGTACCAGATCAATAGTAAACTCTGTCTCCCTATCCAGTGGTAACCCTGGTAAATCATCCAGGAATATGTCTAGGAAATCTTTAACCATAGAAATATCTGACAGATCTGGAATTTTCTTTTCCACGTCCTCCACATACGCAAGAAAACCTTTAATAACATCACAAATACACTTAACAATTTTAGTAACGATACTTCACTTTTATTACTTATCAACTAATTTTACAATATATCTCTTAGGATGAGAGAAGGGAATAAATTTAGTATAATAATCTAGGTGAACAAAATTCGCAGCTAACCAATCAATCCCTAGGATTACATCAAAATTGAACATATATAACAAAAATTAGGTTAGCTATCATTTTTTTCTCTCTTACGGTCACTTTACAGTCTCTATACAGCACATCTGTCATCTAGGACTCCTTAAAGGGCGTACTAATATGCAAAGTATAACCTAAAGGTTCAGGTTCTATTGGTATTTTATTAGCACATGCAGGAGATACAAACAGATGAGTAGAACTGGGACCAAATAGTGCAAGTACCGTAATATCAAAATGTAAATCTTACCCTTTATTACATTTGTAGAAGCATTAGTGATCTAATGCGTACACCCGACCCTGCGTCACAGCCTTCTTACCCTTCTTTGTGGCTGTAGCATGTCTCGGCTATGAGGGTGTCTCCTTCTCTGTCTCAGTCTGTGTCGGGGCTGCTGGAGGAGGAACAGTGGCTAGAGCTGTAAATGCAGCTGCCTCTCTCAACATCGGGCAATCCTTAACCAAATGTCTCGTTTGACCACATCTAAAGTAGGCCTTAGAAAGCATGTAGCAAAGCCGAGTACCATGTGACCTCCCACACAATGTACACCTGGCTGCGGTACCCCTTTAAGTAACACTAGGGCTAGTAGTAGGGACTGTAGAGGTAGGCTTGGTTTATCTCCCTTCAGAAATCTGAATACCCGATGTCCTGGCCCTCTTAGGCTACAATTTACCTGATCTGTCCTCTGTACCCCTCTTCGCCTTTTCTTTACCCTTAAATGCAGGCTTGGAATGAAACTGCTCGAAATCTTGCTCACATAGCTGAGCTTGTCTCACCACCTAATCATATGTCTGGGTATCAAATGGAGCCAGTGTGAAATCCCTAATTTCATGTTATTTCTTTATGTTTATAAAGTGTCCCAGCTGAAAGGAAGTAAATAAATATGAGAATTATGAAGTATGTACGATCATCAGCTTGCAAAATTTTAGATTCCTGAAGATGGATCACCCAAGGCTTATACTTGACAATGAGATTCCTAACAGACCTTTTTTTCTCAAGGGAACCAAGCCCTCTAATATTCCATGAGATTTCTTCATCATTTAAAGAAAACTAGAAGAAGTGGAAGAGAAATGACTTACTGATCAACCCCCTGAACACCCTTTTCCATCCGAAGGGAATCATTCTCCAACTCCGCGATAGCTTTGCAGACTTTATCTTTCCCATGCTTGAAACGTAGACCCATGGCTTCACAATACCCAAGTCGCTTCAACCTCCCTTAAAAGAACAGCATTTCCATTTGCTATATCTTGATCTGAGATAGAAATATTAGCAAATTCCTCAATTGAGCGCGGGCCAAACAAACTGGTGGAAAATGGAGCTATACATTTAATGAGGAGAAAGCATACAGTTCCATGCAGTCATTGCACTCTGAGTTGCTCATTTTCGATGCAGAAAATGGAACGTCACTAAGCACAAGGGAACTGTAAACTTTGCCAAAAAGCTGACCGAAAAGATCATCTAGTGAGCATAACTTATTGCTGAAGACCATAGGGAAGCCAAGTTTTTCTTCTAAGGAAATTTTGATGTTGAACCTTTTACTGTCAACCGAAACGTGAAAAGAGGATGGCAAGGAAGAAGAGAGCTTAGATGAGATAAGCACTCTAGCAAAATCTAAGCGAGATTTTTGCTTTGTGGATAAATCCACTGATAAAAAAGAACCCAGAGCATTGCCAACAAATTTGAAGAAAGATTCGTTCCAACAATGCAGAGGGACACCTTCTAACTTGATCCAAATAAATCTCTCATTGTTTAAATCTAAAGGATTCCAGAATTTGAAAACACTGAACCGAGACGAATCCAGTCTG
Organism: Heritiera fomes; assembly: GCA_032173925.1. Classification (NCBI taxonomy): domain Eukaryota; kingdom Viridiplantae; phylum Streptophyta; class Magnoliopsida; order Malvales; family Malvaceae; genus Heritiera; species Heritiera fomes. The sequence continues at coordinate 14,746,418 of JAPDPM010000001.1, read as the reverse complement.
AGTTGTTCTTCAAGAACCTTTCCATTTCACTAACGGACAAAAAGCTAAGCAAAACTGATTTTCCTCTAAGAGTTCTAACTTTACACGGGAAACCTTTTCTCGAAACTTCATCCTGTAGAAAGAAGACATTTGAAAATTCCAACACTTCCCCAATAATACTAGAATTTACCCACTTAGCATCTGCTAAATAAAACGAAAGCGGTTTGTCTTCCTGGTTTCCCAAACCTTCAACAACTTCTTCATACGACCTACGGTCCCTGACATTTGTAGTGGCATGGCCTTTTACAAAGTTTCCAGCTGGCCTCACCATTTTTTGGGAGGAAGATTAATGTTCTTTAAACTTTTGACTGAAAAAGCTTCCTTTACTTGAATTTACCGGCCGTCCACCATTCTTTTATTTCCCTCTACAATTGCTTTCTTTTCTTCATGATCATACCTATACCGTATGAAAGCAAAGTTTGCTCTCTTGCTTGCACTTCTTTAGCAGTGGGAGGAAGGAAAATAAACGTCCATAACAACGCCATAATGGTTAAAAAGATTCCATAAAGCCTCCTTGGAAACTTGTTCAGAGATATTGTAAACAAAGACGGAGAATAATTGCTCCTTCCACTTTGAGCTTTGACTTCCTGAATGGTTGTGATTTGATGAGCTACCTGGAGAATCTTTTGCAAGAGGGATGATCTTCCTAACAGTCTCTCTCTCACTCACTCATCCTAGCAAATTCAAACAAAACTTGATAAATAAAGTAACAAATATAACAAAATAATAATATCTTTAATCCATAATACACATTGAAAATTGCAAAAACATGCACACAAAACATAAATAGTTAACATTAAGTCAATAAACATAAATAATTTAACAAAACATTCAAACATTAAATCATTAACAATGCAAATCTGAGTCTCCTAATCTTATTATATATAATATCATCAATTCATTGTTATCATATGACTACGATCTAAGGTCAAATATATAAAATAAATCGATAAATCATTAATAAGTATATTAATATCTTATTCTTATTATAATAATTTGTATGTTAGTATTATGTTATTTTAATTTCCTAAAATGTAATAATTGATATAGAATAAACTAATAAACTATAAAATCTCTTAGTATATTGAATAATGTAATTTTGTAAAGTGTAAACTCTTAATCTCTTATCAATATCATGTGATACAGTGTCCCTTGTACAAAATAATTAATTAATTATGCAATCTCTTATTAGTATAATACAATATTTATATTTTATATATTATAATAAAAAAATATCATATATATTTCCACATTATAGTATCATATATGTAAAGATTTGATAATTTTATCTTAAGTTCAACTTAAGTTCTCAATACTTTATTCTCAAAATTTTAAAATTTTATTATCTTAACCATAATTAACTAATTTAATTTCATAATTAAATTTATTAATTTATTTTATTACAATATTTATTAAAGCATTACTTTATTTTAATAAATTAATTTTCATAACATATTATATCAATAAATTATAATTGTTCATTTGATAAAACATTTAAGCATTTTTGCCTTTGGCCAAGGTTCAATTCCCACTAAAACCAACATGGTTAACGTGTCTTACACGTGTCCTTGTGTATTCGTATATCCGTGTAATATGGTTTTCTTTAAACGTGTTTTTCGTGTCCTGTACATATTAATCGTGTATTTGTGAAATACAATTTTCTTAAACGTGTTTTCGTGTCTAAAAGTGCCATGTTTAAATTCGTGTCGACACAGATAAACATGAAACATGAATTTTTCGGACATGTACACAGTTTTTTCGTATCGTGTTCATGTCATGCTACCCGTATCGTATTTAAATTTATCAGGTCTAGATGTTAATTACTCTAAGTCTTCTTGATGGTTTTTTGAAACGTTTGAGCAAAAATTGGAACCCCAACTTGTACTTTAGAAAGACTCAACTTTGACAACAAACCCGAGCAACTAGAGTAAACCATAAGAGTTGGGAGAGAGTGTTTCTAAAATCGATTTGCAAATTCTTCATGGCTTGGTGTCATTGCTTTTGTACAAATTATAGATACCAGAATGCCACCCGCGCTATGCTGCGGGATGACATTTTTATCATTTTTATGTTTAAATACATAAACACATTAAATTATAAACTTATAAAAATAATTATGAATGCATTACTTAATAACCATGCGAATGACTTGATTCAACTATTAAGAATACATAAAAGAAGGACAATTCATTAGCAGATACCATAGCACTTTCAATAATCAAAAGACGTTGTAGACATGTTGCATCTGTCACTATAATTGTTTCCAATCCTAAATTCAACAATAAATCTAATATAATCCTAAGTTCAGCTACGAAAACCAAAATAATTATATCTCGTTGTTAAAGAGATATAATTTAAAATCCAAATCTATGCATTCTTGCATTCAATGTATCATCTTGCATTAAGTAGAAGTAGAGTCAATAAATTTACCTATCCCATTTCTATATGATAGATTTAATACTTCAGCCTTTCATATCAACTTGTGTATATTGACCATGACCAATCCAAATAGCCCTTGAATGTCTCTAACCTGCAAAAAAGTGACATATTCAAAAATAGGATAACAACATGTCCAAGATGAGTATTTGCAACAAAAGCTAGCTACAATAAAAATTAAAATCTTAATGATTCTCTTAGTCATGGAACTATGCAAGTCATGCCACTATAAAGGCACGCCACTCAATAGTAGCTTATGGAAATTAAAAATAGTCTCTACAATATTGAAATGCTTATCTTTCATTAATTCATGAAGAATATTTCTCTCTAAATGGCATAATAATGAATAAAAAAGTTCACCAATCAACCTTTCCACTTCAAGAAGACAACTTGAAAGGGTATACCTTCATAAATTTTGCCAGTCCAAAAAAGTCTTATTGTTTAGGACATAATATTCTCACATAATGACAGACATATGTTGCTTTGTAATAAGATTTAAAAAACATTAGAAATTTACTTTAAGCATAAATTTACATGCAATATAATCCTGTAACAGGAGTTCATAAAAAAAATTGATGCTGAATCATAATTGTGTTTTTTCATGTAATGTTTCCTGATGATCAACCCTAAATAATGACATATGATTTGCAAGTTTTTTGTCAAATGTCTAATTCCATGCATTAAACTTATATAATTTTCTTCTAAGAGGTACACTCACCAACAAATTAGTAACCAATTATAACTAATAGCATTTACTTGTAGTAAATCAGAGAGAAAATTATCCATTACAGAGATGTTAAAGTCATTTTTTGAAGGAAAACTAAGGGATACTATTTGAGCTTACAAAAGTAATAATTAAAAGTAATGTTATTGTTTGTAACAACCCGTTACCACATTTTTCACGTATTTCTATACAACTTTTCGGTTGGGCTGTCTGTGATGCCATTAACATTCTACAGTGATAGTAATAAATGATAAACATTTATTTAAAAAATACGGAATATGAAAATTTTTTCATTATTCCTTACATCTGACATCCCCTATTGTCCTTGTTTTAATAAAGTAGTACTGTATACTTATGTCTGAAATGTAAAAGAGAAGTGACTGTACCTGTCATATTTAACATAATTTGCCCCAGCGCTTTACATGTAGCTATATCCATTTGGGATATAGTTCTCTAACTCCGTGTCTTTTTATTTGTGGAGTTAAAACAAAGGTGTGAGCGAATCATGTGCTCAGTAAAGGAGACGTATGCTGCTTTAAAGAAAGCAAAACTATATGCCACAAAGTATTTATTTTTCCTAAAATCATACTAAGTAGGAAAAACAGTGGATATAGTAAACAATACTCTCAATACACCATTCCAAACATTGGTTAAACAATTTACATTAAAATGTAGTAAACAGTAAATAGGATTCAGTAAATCCCCTCAGTAAACAGAAATCAATAAGTTGAGACTAGGCATCATCCTATAAATAAATCATGCTCTCATCGTTCCCTACCCCTTTCTAGGAACACAAGTCGTCCGCTTTTGGGGTGCACCCGTAGGCCATCGCCCCTCATGGCTATCTTGGCTAGATCTATAGCATAATTTATAGGTGGTCCTCGGGTCCACTTGCCAAGTGACCTCGAGACCGCTGATGACTTGGCGGGTCCATCAGCCTCGCAAATCATAATGCATGAAACTAGGGGCCTAAAGTCTCAAAATCAAATTATATTTCATAAAGCACCTTTAAGGAATTATTTCACCAAATTCATCATTTTCTCAAAATGATTTATTTTCCAAAAAGGTCTTATAGAAAATAGTAAAAACAGCCCGCAATCTCACCATTTTTCGTGTGAGAAAGGCACGGGTTAAACTGGCTCGCCCATGGCTAGTTCGCCCATGGTCAACTCGCCCATAGTCAACTCGCCCATAGTCAATTCACTCCAAAAAGGTTTTATATTTTCTGTTTACAAAGATATTAAAAATAGCCCATTTTTCGTGTGAGAAAAATGCAATTTAAACCTGTTCGCCCATGGTCAGCTCGCCCATTACGGCTCGCCCATGGTCAACTCGCCAGTGTGGTGAACTAGTATTCGCCCGCCAACCTTAGCATTTAAAAATAAGTTAAACTGGCTCGCCTATAGAGGCTCGCCCATGGTCAGTTCGCCCATTATGGCATTGCCCATGGTCAACTTGCCAATTGCGGCAATTCCATGGTCAACTCGCCCAATGGGGTACTTCCATGATCAACTCACCTAATTGCGGCTCTTACTAGCTCGCCCAATCGAGCTCGCCATTCATCAAATGGCTTACACGTGGGAGCTCGCCCAACATTCTCGCCATTCTCATATTGACTTATTAGTGGGAGCTCACCCAACAATCAACTCGCCATGCCAATACTGGCTTAAATGTGGGAGTTCGCCCACAATTCAACTCGCCATTGCTTATGCATGTGAGTTCGCCACACGTGGCTTTCTATTCAGAGCTGGGTTCGCCTGTGAATTAAACTAGCGTTGGGCGACCTCGCCCACTTGAACAAGAATTTTTTTTAACTTGGCGAGTTTTTTATTTCCTACTCGCCTCATTGGCGATCACTAACATTCAACATGGGCGATCACAATAGTCGCCATTCTCGTCACTTTTCCAGTATTTTCCTTGTTTATTTTTGTCTATTACCAAGACTACATCTTGTTTCTAATTTTCATATTCTCTAAGGATTTAACTAAAAACAAGGCTGCATCTATGCTTATTACTTTGTAAAACATAGAAATCTACCATTGAATATCAAGAGAATCATAGAAATATGGAACTCACCTTAACCAATTGCATTTCCAGAACAGATCACTTTCTGTCTTACATTGGCCTCATTTTGCTTATTCCTTTAGCTCATCAAACGATGGAGGAAAGGTTTTGCAAGCAGGTTTACTTGTTTAGCCAACTTAAGGATGAAGTTTAGTAGATCAAGCATGGCAGAAATGGAAGGAACAGAACATAAACTTGCAGTAGAATAGTTTTCGTGAAGAAGATAGAGTTTGCTAAGTCGGTTTTCCTCAAGTGCTTCTTCTTATATAGCCATGCTAATCCAATCAGAACCTATCACTTGGCCTTTATTTCGCTTCTTTCATCATTTCACGTCTTACATACATTAATTAGATGAAAGAGACAGCTAGGGTCAATTTTCTACCCTCATTAATGGGTGAAGACACCTGTGGCCAAAGAAAATCCTTTTTCTGCACCGTTCTTGACTTATGTGCCTCCTTTGTTTTATTCCTCAACTAATAAGAATAAGTTCTTTATTGACTTTAATATCCTCTCTTAATTTTCTTCAACAGTGTGGAGTACAAAGTCAATTTTTTTGCTGCAAGGGTTTGAATTTATTTCCCATATCGTCAGCTTTTATTTCCATTTTGTCCACACGTGCTGATTCCAGTTCGCCTACTCAACTTGAGACCTCAGCTCGCCCACTCTATTTCAATTTGCCAAATTTTCATCTCTCCAGTATTCTTATGCTCACCAATAGTCCTTAACTTGCCAATTGGCATCAACATTTGTCTTGATGCCAACTTAAGATTTGGCGATTACAAGCTGATTTCCTTTACTTGGCAATCACTATTTATCTTTTTAATTTACTCAATCCATATGGGCGATCACAAGCCCTCGCCCCATTCGAGCGATCATCTTAACCAACTGACTTGGCGAACTTGTCTATTTGCCGATATGGCCATTAAATCAATCTGGCCATCATCCATTGGCGATCACCCTTGCTCGCCCATTGGCGAGCTCTTCCGTTATAATACTCGCCCATCGAATGTTTCACAGAAATTGCTCCACTTACATCCTAAGTTAAGGAGTTTTTCACTCAAGTGGAAATCAACATTCATTATTTATTTAATTTCCACTATCAAATTTTATGAAATTTGGGTTTACAGTAGTGTAGAACAAGTCTTACATTGTTGTTCCCCTGTTCTGATGGTATTACTTACTAATATTAGCCAGAAATTCAATTCAACATTTCTCCTTCTAAATTCTCATGTTAATTAATTGTCTCAGTTCCTAAAACACTGTTTCTGAAATCCTATGCTATTAATGTCAGAGAAATAGAATCTGACCGCAACACCTTTGGAAAAGGCGATATCACTCTGCAAATGAAACATTCATGTTAAATAAAGCATTTACAAACTTCATTATTTTGTCGGTTTCCTCAATTTAAACAGCAACTAATTACTACAATTATAAGAACTACTATACAATGTTACAATATTTTAAGACCCAAAATGATGCCTAGAAGCTTTTCTAGCTAATTTCTACTAAATAATGAAGTTGAAGTATACCTTTCATGATGATGTAGAATGCATTTGTAGAACTTCATGAGATATAAAATTAGTGAGACATCTACATGAGAAGAGAACAAAAAACCAAAAACAAAAGCATATCAAGAGAGTATATGTAGAATAAGTTAATGACTTAACATGCTAACATAATAACATTTCCTATACTGATAAAGCATACAGTCGTGTAAGATCAAGCAAATTTGTCACCGCCATAGAAATGGTTCCACAATCGACACCGCACAAACTTTCCCACAAAGTAAATGAACCAAATTATTATTATTATTTTAAATCTGGCTAAAAGTTAAAAGAAAATGAGAAAATTTTAAAAATTACACTCATTAAACAACTCTATAGTCAACCAAGAGGGAGTAGTTTACACCAGACTAAGGCACCAGATTTCCTTGATCACAAGGATCATCACCGACCCAAATGTATAACTCTCTAACCTAACAACACCTTTATTTTGTTTAATGCTAACTACCATAACTAAAACCAAACACAAAATTTAAAAAAGAAAAATGAATATTAATCAAAGAAATAAGGAAACTTACCATCGACGGATATTTGAAAGGAAAAGAAAACAAATATCTAAAGAATAAGAAATGTAACGTATCTTTTGATTTGAGATTCCTCACCTCTAACCTGACACTTTGAATTCAAAAATTTGAAAAGGAGATTTGTTCAAATTAAAAACAAACAAAATAATCAAAAGTACGTTTCTTTACAAATGCATGGTTATAAGTCCCTAGAAAAGTTTCAATATTTATACACCCAGTAAATAATCCATGGCAAACATAAGCAATAATAAGAGATCATTTTTCATACAATGCCTATGATAAAATGCTAACGAAGAGGAAAACTATTTCAACATTGACATAAGAAATCAATTAAAAGGGAAGCTAAACTTCAGGCATGTCAATTAAATTAAAATATTAACTCATAATTATGATAAGAATTTGAATTCATTAGAAAATGCATCTCATCATACTTTGATCCACTATGAACTAACTTATGTACTTTGATTCTTTTCTTTAAATTATTTCATGACTAAACAATAGGTAACATTACATAAATTCAAACAAATATCTATTGTACAAATATTAATTATGGTACATGCAGTTTTTCTCCAATAGTTCAGCCCATCCTACAATCAAAATTAAACCTAATTTAAACATTTGCATTACCTTCAAGTAATGCAAAGTTATCAAGGAACTTGGAAGGACTGTAAAATTATGTGAAAGTCCAAAAAAGTAATCACTTTAGTAGACTCAATTTTTTGAATAAATCTACAATAATGCAATTTGAAAAAAAAGAACACACGTTCATCATTTGACTTAAAAGCATGCTATGAAGCATAAATTAATCCAAGCAAAAACATACCATCCAACTTACCTTAACAAATTCAGATTGATATAAAACCAAAGTAAAATCTATGCTCTACCAAAAGTTTAAGATTGCTTAAAAGGGGTTTAGGATACGGAAGAATTTAAAGGTATTCCTGATCAACTGTTGATTGAAGCAGGAAGGAAAAAAACTAACTGATTGAAGCAATTGGTTGCTTGCATTCTTTTATTTTTCTTCTTTTTTTTCCATATTTAATTATTGGGATAGTGGCACATTTTTCTTTATCTTTTAGCTCATTAACTAAGACACCTTAAGAACTACTTTGGAAATGCAACTCTTAAGTTCTTTTCTACCTTTCAGGATTAAATAATCATGCAACTTAATATCATATGAATCATGGATTTATCTTTCTTCAACATACAAATCATGCATGGTAGATTAGATTATGCATATATATATATATATATATATATATATAAGTTAATTAGAAGTGGCTTGATTGAATAAATATTTATCAAACAAAATACACAGAAGCTTAAAGATTGGATCAATATTTGTCCTTCAAGTTTATTCTTGACCTAATCTATCTATATCATGGCCATGATAGTTTGTATGAGGGATTTTTCATGGTCAACTTCATTAGAAACTTATATAGTTGCATTGTACTAAAAACTTCCAATATGTTAATCAGGCACATCAACAATATTGTGAAGATCGCAAATTTTTGTACCTAGTTTGTAAGTACATGAAGGAATGCACCACCTTATGTTAATAGGTCAAATTTGTAGTGAAATAAATGTAATTAGTAATTTAATTAATAAAGTCCCATGTGTGTTAATATGTATATACATGTCTCTTATATATTAATATATGAATATAAATAAATAATTCTACTTCTTTAAATTTAGGAATGTAGAAATTATTAAACGTTAGTGAAACAAACAATATATAGTAAATAAATTTAAACTATTTAGAATACACTTACTAAATAGCAATATAGGACCTAAAATAAATAAATAAACAACTAAATGAATAAAATACAAAAGAAATAAACATGTGGCTTCTTGAGGAAGCTTTGGCGTCACCTACCTCCACTATCATTTTCTCCTACCATCACTTACCCTCCCATTATCACCGTCCATCATCATTATCATCGGGATCACTCACCATTTCTCCTCCTTTCTTTCATCTTCTACTGTACTGAGACCACCATTTCCTCACCATCGTATCACCATTCAACTTCCTCATTTGTGTTGACAACCAAGGTTTAAGGAAGGTTGTGTAAGCTGTGTTTACAGGCGAGAAAGGTATTGAGTTAGGGATCGGAAATAGTGGCATTTTGGGGCCTGAAACAATGCGAAAAATGAAGGTGGAAATGTGTTTATCAGGTGGCTAAATGGTGCTGAGTTTCAAAGCTAAAGTGAATGAGGAAATCAAGGTGAAACTAAAAGGAGAAAAACTGAAGCTGGATGTTCGGATGAAGGGGTTTTGGCTGTTATTTCGATTAGTCTTTAAAGCTAGAAATTGTGGCTTTGGTTACTCAATAAGAGTCTTGTAGAGGGCCTAAGTGAAGAACAGAACACCAGCTATGCGAGGAAATAGAGGCGAGTAATGACGTTTGTGAGGCGTGAGTGGAATCGAGACAAAGGGAGCTACTGCCATGATTGGTTCGGATTGAAAATCAGGGTAATGCAGGGGTGTGTGTGTGTGGCGTGAACTTTAGCTGGCTTTGGGGACTGTGAATGGTGGTTGAAGCAGCAGCATCGTGCGAGGAACAAAACCTGTAATGGAGACGAGTTGCTGTGTTGGCTTTTGGAAGTGGTGCCGATAGCTGAAACTGATGTGGAGTCGGGGTAAGAGAAAAGAAGACCTGAAACCTCGTAGATGTTGTAGTCGTAGAGAAAAGAAACCTCGTAGATGGGTTGAAATCTACAGCAGAGAAAAAACCTAATCAGAATTGATGAAGCAAAACGAAAATACAGGGGCTGGGTCAATTGGAGAAACAAATCGGAGGGGCTAGGTCAGCTGGAGAAACAAACCGGAAGAGTCGCATGCGCCCAATCCAGGTGAGCGAAAAATTTTTAGCTGAAATTACCATCCTACCCACAATCTGACGAAGATCAACAACCAATATAGGATGAATAGTGGAAAAATCATGCAAAGTGACGCGGTTGAGCCGTGAGCTGTGTAGGTTTACAATCTTTATAATATAGATGGGATGAAATATTTTAAAAATACTTACAATAGTAGATGATTTTCATTATACATTGCTTTCATTTATAACATATACTACAATTACAATCAACATTGCATAAATTAATCAAATATGATTGAATTCAACATTTTGATTCAATAATTAGAATAAGACGTTTTGTTTATTTTCTTTTTCCCTTTTTTTTAAGCCACTGATAAATGTAGTTACAAATGACACTATTATAGAAACACAGAAAGCTTATTATATTATAAATAAGATGAAAAGCAAGCCAATTGTTCCATGCATAAACTGGGAACTTTATTCCACCAAACCGCCAAAGACTTTCAGTCAACATTCTGAATAACCTGAAAACTGAGGAATGTAAACAGGATAAAAGTCACAATTTAAAGAATGCAATCTATATCCAGCAGCAGTACTATTATAATTTTTACTTTCACATGATAATCTCATAGAAAGTAGGTGCATGTGCTGGATACTTACGAAGTTTTTCTATGGTCCAAACGTCAGTCATGGGTTCTATACACCCACTTGAAATTTAATTCATCATCGTCATCTTCCACTCTGCTCAGGAAGATGACTCGAATTCTTGGTTAGTCCAAACTTGCTGCTGCTCCACAGATTTTCTCTACAATTTCACTCGAAACATCCCTCAAGCAGACTTTTTTTAGGTCAGGTAAGCTTTCCCAACCATGTGCTAATTGCACAAACTTTTGGCATTCACTGACATTTAGCTCCTGGAGACCAGGCATCACTCCTTTTTGTACCACATTTTCTTTCAACTGAGGGAGTTTCTGTATTCTTAAAATCTTAAGCTTTGGGAACCCTTCAAGAAAGCATAACCGCTCGCCTTCATAGGCATTGTTTTAAATTGCGGTCGCGGCCGCGTTTTCGGTCGCGTTGCGTTTATCGCGGTTGCGGACATAACGGCGGTAATTACGGTCATCGCGGTCGTGAATTTTTTTTAATTTTACACAATTCTATATAAAGTGTAGTAATTGTAATTATAATCATGTAAAGTCTTATTTTATAGTTTTTAAAGTAATTTATGATACCTCAAGTCTATTATTTATGTGAAAAAAAGTTATTTATAATTTTTTGAATTATAATAAAACATTCATATTTAAAAAATTACTTATGATTTTTTAAAAAATAACAAATATTGAAAATAGAGATAAATAATCATGTACTAATTATTTAGCATTAATTATTTTTTATCTAAATTATTAAGGAATTTTTTCATCTAAATTTTGTCAAATTTTTTTTTACCTAAATTAATTATGTCAATATTTTTCTTTTTTTCTCTTCCACATGAATTTCTACGAATATTAATAATTAACAAATAGAACTTGTTAAATTCAATTCAAGGAAACTAAAAAAAAATACACTTTAAATCTTACCGATTACCACATAGTGGAATGACGAGGAGCATCAAATTCTCCCTCTTCACTTTCAGAACCATGGCGACTCGATCTTCGTGACCTTTGTCCAGAATTCGAACCATATCCTTGTTCTTGATACATTTGGGGTGGTGGTGGATACATTTGGGGTGGTGGATACATTTGCGGTGGTGGTGGATACATTTGGGGTGGTGGATACATTTGGGGATAATAGGGCATGGGATAATTAGGATATGGCTGGGGTGGATAATAACCTTGTGGAGGTGGATAGTAACCATAAGGAGGTTGAAAATGTAAAGGTGGTCCCGGTGGATAATAGCCTTAACTACCAAACGATTCATTACTAGAAGTTGATCTTCGAAATGAAGAGCCTCCAGACATATCATGTTGGTGCTTCTTGGCTTTTCCCTTTGATCGAACTGTAAGATCTGATTTTTACCCTACTGTAGACCTTAATCTCATAAAATTGAAAATGGAAATTAAATAAATAATGAATGTTAACTTCCAAAAAGATGAAAGCTCCTTCGGCGGGCGCGTACCATAAAGAAACGGCTCGCCGATTGGCGAGTAAGGTATGTGTGATCATCAATGCTGATGGCGAGTTGGACGAGAGTGTGGTCGCACAGGCGTGTTGGCCAACTTGTGAGAAGAATCAGGGCATGGTTGGCGAGTTGAACCATGCCAGGTGATGGCCCGAAAAGGGCGAGAAATTATGATCGCCACACAGAGGACAAGGAGTAGCCCCATGGCTGGCGAACTGATTTAGTGTGGCGAGTCGATTGTTTTCCTTATTTGTTTGGCGAGTAGTTTAGTTCGCCAACTTCGTGGATAAGTGATGGCCGCTTGTGGCGAGGACTTGGAAACGCCAATGCATTTGGCGAGTAAAGTGGTCGTCCAGATAGATGGGAAAATGAAAACAGAATTCAACCTAACAGCCAAAATTGACTTGCAAGTGATACGGTTGAAGACAATTAATGGTGAAGAGGTTGAAGTCAGTAAGGAATTTACCTGATTGGTTGAGGAAGTAAACAAAGGCTGCAGTAGAAGAAAAAGCCGTGTAAAAGGGAGACTTCCACGCCACTTTGTGCTTCAGTTTTCTTCATGCATTAAAGTCATGAAGGACGTAAACAATGATGAAGGAAACAGGATAAGGGCCAGGCGGTGGCTATTGATTGGCTGAGAATGTTTATATAAGCAGAGACAATTGATGAAAAACGAGTTAGCCAATTTCAGTTTCTTCACGAGAGCTATTTCTCTGTTTCTTCCATTTCTCTGCCATGTTTGATCTACTGAGTTTCCCTCTACAGTTGGCTAAACCAGTAAACATGCTTATAAAACCTTTCTTTCTTAGCCTGGTGAGCTGAAGGAATAAGCAAATAGAGGCCAACATGAGACAGAAAAACAACGTGTTTTGGAAGTGCAGTTGGTTGAGGTGAGTTTCATATTTTCTGAGGTGTTCTTGATGTTCACTGATAGATTTCTATGATTTATGCAGTAATAAACATAGATACAGTCTTTGTTTTAGTTAGATTCTTGGAAAATTGGAAAACAAGGAAAATTATGGAATAGATGACGACAAGGGCGACTACAGCGATCGCCCAAGTTGAAAATAGTAATCGCCAATGATGTGAATAGATATTAAATACTCGCCAAGGTAATTTTGTGGGCGAGAACGCCCAATTCTAGTGAAGTGAATGACGGGCGAGCTCTAATGCGAAGGCATTGGGCGAGAAGGATTGTGGGTGAACTTCCACAGTTAGCCAATGAAGGCTTCGTGAGTAATGGCGGGCGAACTAATTGGGAATCTGATTGGGCGAGTAGTTATTTGATTTATTCTCGCCAAGTGATATATAAAGAAAATATTAATGAAATTTATATATAATTTGCAGCCGATAATTGGGAATAGCTATGGGCGAACAGAGTGCCGGGCGAAGCAAGACTTCGTTGAACAAGGTAAGGGAAGTGTGTGTGAAGTGATGCATGTCCTGTGGAGTAAATTTTATGAAAACATTAAGTTAAATGTTTTGTTTTCTGACATGCATGATTTTAAGAAGTTAATTGATAATTGTTTGATCGCGGGCGAGCTGATAGCCGCCTTTTGCTGTTATGTTGGGTGAAATGATACAGGGCGGGCGAGCGCTTTGTATGTTTTATGTTGGGCACGCCCTTTGTGATTTATGTTGGGTGAATTGGTATTGGCGGGCGAACCAATCCCTTTTATACGTTTTAAACTCATTTCTATTTTTAAAGGGCGGGCGAACTTTCTTAATAGAAAGCTATAAGTTAAGCCAAATGGCGAACTCTGTTTTATGAGAACTGGGCGAGTGCCCTTGTTTTAAAGAGAAATCCGGGTAAAGCCGTAGTCGGGCGAACCCTTTTTTTTAAGATGTTGGGCGGGCGGCCCTTGTTTTAAACTGAAGGCGGGCGAACTGATATCAACGAGATTTCTGTTTTGAAAAGCTAAGTGGCGGGCGAATACTAATTCACCGTCTTGTTGAGTTAGTCAGGGGCGAGCTGTGAAGGGCGATCCGACCCTGGCGAACGGTTTTAAAGTTTAAATTCTTATACGAAAAATGAATAATTTTAAATATTTCAAAAATAAAAATATGAAATCTTTTTGGGGCGAGTGACCATTGGGCGAGTTGCCTAAGAGGCGAGCCACTGAGGGCGAGCCAAAGTTGCTTGTCGATTTAAAGGCCAAGTTGGGCGGGCGAATATATGTTCTCCGCCATGGGCGAACTGCAGCCATGGGCAAGCCATAACAGGCGAGCTGACCATGGGCGAGCAGGTTTTAAAAGTTGAGATTATAGGCTGTTTTGGTGTTTTATTGTTTTATAAGAAATCAAATCATTTTGTGGAAATGATATATGAGATATAAAAGTTGATTTTGAGACTTTAGGCCCTGAGTTCATGCGTTGCTAGTGCGTGACCTACCTGGGGCGGTGGCTCGGTCAATGGACCAATGAGTGCACCTCAGGGCGTCACAGGGCTGATGGACCTGCCAAGTCATCAGCGGTCTCGAGGTCACTTGGCAAGTGGACCCGAGGACCCCTTTAGATTATGGCCATAGATCTGAGATAGCCGTGAGGGGCGATGGCCTACGGGTGCACCCCAAAAGCGGCAGGTTTCGTTCTCCCAAGGTGGAGGGAGAAACGATGATAGCATGATTTATTTGTTGCCTAGTCTCAACTTATCAGTTTCTATTTACTATGTGGATTATTGAAATCCTCGATAGTGTTTACTACATTTTAAAGTAAACTGTTAGTCGGTGTTTTGAATGGTGTTTTTAAGAGAGTTGTTTACTATATATCCATTTTCTTTTCTACTGGGTTATTGTTAAGAAAAGAACAAATGAATAGTGATATATAGTTTTGCTTTATTTAAAGCAGCATATGTTTCCTTTACTGAGCGTATGAATCGCTCACCCTTTTGTTTTAACTCCACAGATAAGAAGTACGCGGAGTTGAGAGAATTAGCTCTCAGATGGGTATAGCTATGCTTAAAGCACTAAGGCATGGCACATTAAACGT
Source organism: Heritiera fomes (assembly GCA_032173925.1). NCBI lineage: Eukaryota > Viridiplantae > Streptophyta > Magnoliopsida > Malvales > Malvaceae > Heritiera > Heritiera fomes. Next base: position 14,731,140 of record JAPDPM010000001.1, on the reverse strand, counting down.
GACAGGTACAGTCTTTTCTCTTTTACATTTCAGACATATGTATACAGTACTACCTTAATGAAATAAAAGATTATAGGGGATGTCAGATGTAAGGAATAATGAAAAAGAAATTTCATATTCCATAATAAATGGATAAATGTTTATCATTTGTCATTGTTACTGTTGAATGTTAATGGCATCGCAGACAGCCCAACCGGTAAAGTTGTATGAAAATACGTGAAAAATGTGGTAACGGGATGTTACACGAACTCTATCTCTACTTCTATCCCCACTAGATTCAACAGATGGATGTACTCCGTATTCTGACAAATCAAGGAATAATCCACCGGTAGCAGCAAGCCCAAGTTCTCCGCCAAGTGGACTAAAAGGCCTATTTTCATTTGCACCACCACTATAATCAGCACCATTACCATCACCACCAGGTCCATCACCACCAGTTGGACTTGAACCCTCATCATCATCACTCTGAGTTGGTGATCGGCTTGTACTTGAGTGAGGCAGATTTTGTTCTCCTGATTGATATGATTGTTCAACATTCATTTCATCATCAGAATTATCAAGAGGCAACCAATTAGAGTTTTGCCCATCTAACAAAGGATTTTCTTTCTCTTGTAGCCATTCTGAAAGTGGATCATCTTCTTCAAAGATATGGTCTAGGCTAATAGGATTGAAACTATCATTTATCTCATCAATACTCCTCCTTTTTTGATGTCTCATCCTTAGCCTCATATTGTAATAAGTGTACACCATCTTATGAAGTCTTTCATATTTCAACCTGTTTCTTTTGTTGGTGTGTATATAGCTAAATGTGCTCCAATTTCTTTCACAATTAGATGCAGAAGTTGTCTGACTAAGCACTTTAATTGCTATTCTTTGCAATTCAGGAACACATGTACCATATATCATCCACCATTCAGCTGCATAAAATAATTTAAAATAAATTTAATACCAATATATAAATAATATTAAAGAAATTAAAACTATTTAATTAATTATTTACCTGGATTCATTTGCTTCCAAGCTCTCTGTGCTTGTGGCGTACCGAATGTTTCTCTTTTATCTTGAAATACAAACAACTACATTGATAAAATATTACAATTATTAAATAAATGTAAAAAATTAATTATATTTCTAATACATAAAATAAAATTTTCAAGTATAAAATAGTAGTAAACACTAACCTGATTAGTCATCTGGATTTGATTATCCATAGAAGGTTCTAGTCTTTCTATCACTGCTTTTATACCTTCTCTTGTTTCTATTAACACATCCGACGAAGATTTCACACCATATTGAAATTGGGGATTCAGATAATAACCTAAACATAGTTCATAACAATAAAAAAAATAAGCAATAAAAAATATATATATAAGCAATTTAAGCATATAACATAAAATGTTATTTTAATTACAATCCACATTTTTAGTCTACTTACCAGCTGAATGCAAGTGAGAATGCATAAATGTCCATCTATTATCGATAATCCTTTCATATTCAGTGAAATATCGACATTCTTGTTCAATTGCCCGTTTAGCTCTATCCATTGCCTCATAAATAAAGCCCATTGTTGGTTTTTCATCACTGTCTGTAAGGCGCAATACTTTTACCAAAGGCTCATAAACTTTTATTATTTCACTTGCTTTTTTCCAAAAATCTTTTCCCAAAATAATTTTTTTTGCTTCATAAGCAGGTCCTGACTTTTGTTGCCCCCATTTAGATTCTTTAAATTCCTGCATATTTTAAATTAAGATTTAAACAAGATATCAAAAAAAAAAACTAGACTTAAATAATTGTACTAATTATTAAATACTAACCTTTGAATTGAACATTTCTCGTAGACCTTGTTTATGCTTTGTTATTTCTTGTAATTGGATGAAATGGGTAGCAAATCGAGTGAGAGCAGGACGAAGTATTTGCCTTCCTTGAGTATATTTCTTCATCAAGTTAACTGTCCAAATATGATTGTATATGAAACAAGTGACTTTCTTTGCCTCGTCCAATACTTTTTCCACGCTTTGCTTCTTCCCAATATCTTCAAGGCATAAATCCAAGCAATGAGCTGCACAAGCAGTCCAAAACAAATGTTTTCTTTTCAACATTAATTTTTTTCCAGCAGCCTTAAGTGCTGCCTCATTGTCGGTGACTATTTGAACAATATATTGCTCTCCGATTTCTTCCACAACTTGATCTAATAATTTGTAGTAAAATTTAGTATCTCTAGTCTGAACACTAGAGACATCAACAGATTTCCAAAAAATGGTCCCTTTACTACAATAAACTAGAAAATTTATTATATGCATTTGATTCAAGCTATTGGTCCACCCATCACACATTAAGGTAGCACCTACTTCACTCCAGTGAACCTTTAATCCATCAACTCATTCTTTGACTTGTTGATACTCTGATTCCAAATATACATCAGAAACCTCATAAGGTGTTGGAAGCTTTACATTTGGCCCAATTTCTGCTGCTACAGAAACCAAATTGTGCAACCATGGAGAGTTTGCTAAATGAAAAGGAAGTCGATCGTGTATCAAAAATTTAGATACTGATTCACCCAGCTTCTTTCTTAATGTCTTCATAAAAGAATCACTTAACTTCGGTTGCTTTAAACTCTTGCTTCTAACCAATTCAGGTACTGCTCCCCTTAAAGAAATTTCAGAATCACTTGGAGTAGATTTCCTTATTCTTGGATCAAAATAGTCAGCAACTGAGCCATAAGAGCTTCGTCCCTCTTCATAAGTATTATTAAAACCACTAGTTCTTTGCCTAAATTCTTGCCTCATATGCCACTCACGTTGTGATTGAACACTTTCTCGCATGGCTTGTCTCATAGCAGCATCTTCGTCTATGAATCCTTCATAATCATAATCTTCCTCTCCTCTTAATTGAGAAAAAGAATTCATCTTTTCTCTTTTTGTTATCAATTTTTTTCTTTTTACTTTCTTGGAGGAGTTTCATCATACTTTCTCTAACAGTACCTTTTAATAATACAGTTAAGAAAAATAAAAAAAAATTAGTTGTACATGTTAATGTAATTTTATAATCTTTATTGAAAAATTAACGTAATATTTATAACATACCAGTAACATTGGGGCATGGTGCAACATTGCCAGTCTTATGAGCAATATGCTCCTTGAAGCGTGTTATTCCTCCTCTTACAATTTTCCCACAAAGTTTACATGACACATTTCCTTTTGAATTTGGTACAGGTATTCCAAAATGCCAACCGATATCATCACTTGGCGCACCTTCTAGTCCCTTACTTGGAAAATCCTCACTTCGTGGTATGTGTGACATTTTCTGTTAAACAGATAAGTATAAACAAATGAGATAGAATTATCACATTTTTTTATACAAAAAAAATTGAATCTGAATCATTAATTAACCACATTTTCAACCGTTTAAGAAGTAATAATAATTTAATTAATTACATTTACATTATCAATATTTTTCTTTAATTACAATAATGTTCAACTATATCAAAAAATTAATATTAATTTGCCACAATCAATTAACTTAAACAATCATATTTATATATGAACATCAAATTATCAATATTAACTTTTCTTAAGTTATAATAATATTTAATACAATATATTTAATTGCACTACAAATTTTATTTTAAAAATTAAATTAATAATTTAAATTCAACCTTATCTTTTTTTTTAAATTCAAATTACTCATTTCATAAATTTTTTTTATCATGATTCATCCATTCTTAAACTTTTAATTTAAAGCCCATCACTATTAATACATATTAAAACAAATTTTTTTTTTGGTTTGCTGATGATGATTGATGATGGCAACGACAGTAGCAAATGCTCAAAATAAATTCTAGCTAAAAAAAATGCTCAAAAAAAATTCTACGTAAAAAAAATGATCAAAATAAAGATAAAAAATAATATGCTAAATAAAATAAAGACTAATTAAAATTAACTTCACTACCCAACCGGCTCTAATCTAACCCCTTCAGTCTCTTCACTCCTCTGTCCTCAGTCCTCACTTCACTACCCAACCGACACAACCGGCCCCGACTCTCCACGCACCCAAATTCCTTCCGTCCCAACCCAACCCAACCCTCGATCCTCACTCCTCAGTCCTCTCAGTGGCTCAGTAACGAGCCGCCGGCAGCCTCCCTCAGCCTCCCGATCACTCCCTCAGCCCCTCACCTTAGCGGCTTAGCCTCCTTTTTTCCTTTCACCTCCCCTCACGCACGGCCTCACGTCAGCGGCTCAGCCAGCTGCCAGCCTCACGACGCCGGCCTCAGCCTCGACTCCGTCTCCGTCGGCTTCGTTTTGACTTTCACCGTGACTCCCTCGGTCCCTCCCTCCCCTTCTGTCACGGATCATGCCGCCAGCCGCCATGTCCGTCGGCCTCCAGCGGCGGTGCCTCCTTTCCTTTCGGCACCAGATCTGACTCTTCTGAGCTTATCTGATCTCAGTCTCTCAAAAACTCAAACACCCACACCGCCCTTGCCATCACCCACTGTCCCACGCCATCACCCACTGTCCCACGCCATCACCCACTGTCCCAACTCCCACGCCTTCAGCCTTCTCATTCTCTGATCTGATCTAAATTTAAAAACAAAATGCTTAGTTGCTTACCTTTCAAAGATCTTGCTATGTTGTTGTCTGTGATGATCTCTGTTTCCTTGGGGGATTTTTCTTTGTTGTTGATTTGTCTCTCTCTGTTTGCTTGTGACGTGAGTTGTGTTTGTAAACTGTTTTTTGTGACTTGCGAGTTGTGAATTGAGTTGTTGTGTTGTGTGTGACAGTTCGTGTGTGTTGTGAGAATGAGACTATGGTCTGTGTCTGTGAGTTTTGTGACTCTGTGACTGTGCTGTGAGCCTGTGGCCTATGAATTATGATTACCGATGATGAACTTGTGTTACTTGTGAATTGTTTTTTTGATTGAATCTGAATATTTTTTAGGTTGATAATTGATGTTTGAAAGCTTGAGCATTGTACTTGGGGTTGGGGAATCTGATTCTTGCTGTCGCCGGCCCTACTCTGCTTCTGAAATTCTTTTCTTTCTCTTTTTTTGTCTTGTTTCTGAAAGGTAACGGTGATAGCGGCAATAACGGACCGCTATCACCGCTAACCTACGTTATGGCGTTATAAAACGCCCGTTATCAGGCGCTATGGGTGTGAGCCATCCTCACACCCGATATACCTGCAATAGCGGTGGCGGCCACCGCCGCTACCGCTAGATAGCGGCCGCTATTTGACATAGCAGCCGCTATTTGAAACACTGTTCATAGGCATTTACAAGTGTAATTCGCCCCAGATTAGGCAACGCTTGGATGTGAGCAAGAAAATCTTCCTTCAATCTAGACTAATGTAATCTCAAACATGTCAGGTTCTGGAGTGAGCTAAACAAGTTTCTCAAGGCAAGGCGGAGCTTTGTCAAGTTCATCCATCTTCAATCGCTTCTTCTCGTTACAGCACATCCGCATTAAGTATCCAAGAAGGCTTGTTTTTCCGAGGGAGAAGCACAGGTCTTTCTCATTAGATTCCTTGACATTGGCGAAACAAAGCCTTTTCAGTTGTGTCATTTTGCTGAGATTTTTTATAAAAGTGTCCCCAGCTTCGGCAAAAGTCAAAACTTGTCAGTTCCTCTTTACCAAGAAAAAGTCGGATGGCACTTGCATGCAGACCCAACGATCATAGTCGGTCCCTTTGTTGTTGAAACGGTAAACAATTAGATGCCGCAGGTTTTTCAACTACACAATTCCTGGCGGAAGCTCTTTAAGGAACAAAGACTGTAAGTTAAGAAGTTCTCCGATCGATTTCGGAAGCTCCTTGACTTGAGTCCTTGTTAAGTTGAGATATCTTAAATTGAATAAACTCACCATTTCACTTGGGAGTTGATTGATCGGGGTGTCTTGTAAATCCAGAACCGTCAACAATTTAAGACCAGATGACAGCCTATTGAAGGATGATTTTGAAGGAAACCGAAACAAACATGCAGCGGAATTTAAATCATTCGGCCTCCATCGATTCGGAGAGTTGCCTGATTAGGGTTTCGAGATTTTACCTGACGTTTTCTCTTGTTTCTGTCGTTGGTCGAGTCACAAGCAACAACCTTTCGTTCCTGCCTCTATGGTATCCACACGAACGGATCTCACGACTCTTGAACGTCTCACGATCAGAAGCCTTAAGGAGTGTTTTTGATTCTTTATAACCGAACTGCTAGCTTCGATTAAAAGAATACTTTTCTGTTTTTCTAATTGTTGTACGGCTATGTTTCAGAAAACATCCTTTTATAGGCAGTAAATTTTACCCTAAAATTTACTACCAAACAGAACTCTAATCCTGCTTAGAATAGGATTAGTTATATCTCTAATCCAATTCAGAATAGGATTAGTTATATCCTTAATCCAATTCAGAATAGGATTAATTAAGCTCCTCATTGATCCGTTCTAAGTGTGCGACCCAATAGGTTCTCAAAACAATGGCAATGACAAAATTGTCACAGGCAATGAGCGGTATCTAGCAACACATCATTGCTACCCATGTAACGAGAATGTCAATGACTCGACATAACCTTACTCGTGATAGATGTTACCGTGTAGTCTAATCCCTTTATCCTTTGATGTCTTGATTAGACACAAGTCATGGAATGTGTCACACTTGTATAGTCTAATCAGCGTTTCTTGATTCCTGAGTAGACTAATTAAACAAATAAAATCAATATCTCATATTGACTTATTCGAGCACGGCCATGCATTTCTTAGTCTCACTCTATCAAAGGGCCCAAGACATCACTCTTGTTATATAAGAGGGATAAATTCTATCTTGATCACTCAACATCCCTCTACATAGATCAAGACATACCCAATTACTACCTTTATAGTCCATCCTGTTACGAATGACATCTAGCAGCATTAAAGTATGCAATTCTCTATGTTGGGATCTCTGATGATCTCAAGTCAAAGGATCACATACACCATCATCACTATGAGAATCGCTTATGACACTCATATAACAATCCATGTAGCGTTCTCATGGAGGGTCGATCCAGTACATAGTTCTCTAACATGTACCTATGTGATGACTTGATATCCTATATCCATGACAATGGTCATCAGTCAACCACATACTAGTCTTATCGTATCATTGTTATCCTTGTTCACAATAATACTTGACTGGGGATGGTTTAAGAATAGTGTGTTATTACTATTCTAAGGACATTATCATATAAGATTACATTACGCAGTTATAAAACAAATATAATAATGAACTATAATAAATAAAATGTCATGATACATAAAAAATGCCAAAGTCAATCATCTAATGAATGGTTCTAAGGGCATAATCCAACAGATTTAGAGATTTAATCAACTGCAAAAACAAACAATGAGCCAAGTTGTGATATACCCTTTATTGCTTTCATCTCCTTATGCTTCGCCACAACTGACAAGCGGTGAATTCCATCACTGTCTTCTACTCCTCCTTCTTTCCTGTCAGATATGGCAACAAACTTTTCTCTCTCTGATATTGAAACTGCAAGCTCTCGCAGAATGTCATGCATCTTGCATGCTTGGGGCCTTCCAGATTCATTCCTCTTTGCAACTTGAAGCAATCCTCGAGAAATCAATTCCATCAGATAGCTCTCAGCTACCACTTCTGGTGTTGCTCCGTTGACTGGCTCCACAAAACTTTCTGCCATCCAGAGTCTGATGAGCATGTTTCGCCTAATCAAATAATCTTCGGGAAAGATGCAGTAGTATAAAAAGCATTGCTTAATGTAACATCCCAAATCCACAGTATAACGTAATATTCACTTATAAATCACACTTACTTACCGGTTGGACTGTCTGTGATGATTAAAAACTCCTAACACTTTAATTTGAATTAGTACTTTTATTCCTCATACTAATATGAAAATATGAATTATTAAATTCTTTCCTTAAGATGTATATACATTCCCTTCTATTTAAAGTAGTACTGTACAACTTTACTGAATATATAAAAGAAAATAATGTACCTTCGATATCAGATCTCTGGAAGGTAATTCCCTTAGTCTGAAATCAATAATCTGTGGAGGGAAAATAAGGAGCGAGCGACAACGTGCTCAGTAAGGAAAGTGTATGCTGCTTATACAATAAAACTATATCCCCCACATACGTTTATTTTTCTTAACAATAAACCCAGTAAGAAAACAATAGATATAGTAAACAGTAAACAGGATTCAATAGATTCTTTCAGTAAACAGAAATCAATAAGTTGAGACTAGGCAACAAACAAATCATGCTCTCATTGTTCCTCCAAGAACACAAGTCATCCGCTTTTAGGGTGCACCCGTAGGCCATCGCCCCTCATGGCTATCTCGGCTAGATCTATGGCCATAATCTATAGGTGGTCATCGGGTCCACTTGCCAAGTGACCCCGAGACCGCTGATGACTTGGCGGGTCAATCAGCCTTGTGACGCCCTGTGGTGCACCCGTGGGTCCATCGACCCGAGCCATCGCCCCAGGCGGGTCACTCAGTTACGTGAATATTAATGCATGAACTCGGGGCCTAAAGTCTCAAAAATCACTTTATATTTCATAACTAACCTTTAAGGAATGTTTCATAATTTCATCATTTTCTCAAAATGATTTACTTTCCAAAAAGGTTTTATATTTTCTGTTTACAAACATAATGAAAACAGCCCAAATTTTCACCAATTAATGCCTGAGAAAATATAAGTTAAATTGGCTCACCCATGGTCAGCTCGTCCATGGTCAACTCACCCATAGCGGCTTGCCCATGGTCCGTTCGCCCATTGCGATGAACTAGTGTTCGCCCGCCAACTTTAAAATTTAAAAATAAGTTAAACTGGCTCGCCCATAATGGCTCGCCCATAGTCAACTCGCCCATTATGGCATTGCCATGGTCAGTTCGCCCATTTTGGCCTTGCCCATGGTTAATTCGCCCAAATGCGGCACTTCCATGGTCAACTCGCCCAATGCGGCAATTCCATGGTCAACTCGTCCATTTTTATTAAAACAGGGTCGCCCGCCCAAAACATTATAAAAGGGTTCGGCCAATTTGGCTCGCCAGGAATATTCTTAACAAAGGGGTCGCCTGCCCCAAAACATCATAAAAGGGTTCGCCCACTTTGGCTCGCCCGCCCTTTACCAGTTCGCCCAAATCAAAACGATTTATCAAATTCATGTATGTCATAAACCAAAACAATTTCTTAATAATTTCATAAAATTTAACTCCACAGGACATGAATTCACTTCACACACATCTCCCCTTACCTGGTATTACAAAGCCTTGCTTCCTGGTCACCTTTATCAATTCCCAATTCCCGGCTGCAAAATAATTTATTAAAACTACTAATATTTTCCTTTATATATATATTTCCAACACTTGGGCGAGACTTGAGACTAACTTACTAGCTCGCCCAACAGAGCTCGCCATTCATTTAATGGCTTATGCGTGGGAGCTCGCCCAACATTCCACTTGCCATAACTATGCATTTGAGTTCTTTATTTCCTACTTGCCTCATTGGCGATGACTAAAGTTTCATATGGGCGATCATAATAATAGCCATTCTTGCCCATTTGGGCGGTCACAATTTCCATGTATTTTGGGCGATCAGTCTGACTATCCAAAAATGTTGGCGAACAGGTATATCGCCAATTCATGCATCTCATTAAGCTCGCCTCAACCCTTGGGTGAGTATCCTAATTTCCTTGCTCGCCGGCTTGGCGAGAAGTTGGATAATCACGTTCTCCCATCGTGATTTATCTACTCACGTTACATATGCATAACACAGCAGCTTATGTTCAACCATAAACGTCTCCAACCAGTAAGCAATATAGCCATGTTAACTTACTATATACTTTCATACCCAGTACTCTACCTAGCATGTCATCACTATAAACCAAGGATTAAATACATATAACATTGGCTAGAAATTCCTTTACCTTTGTTCAACCGAACCAGCACAACTCCAAGTTGTTGTTGTTTCCTCCCTCGTCTGTCCTTCCTTTCTTGGTTTCTTGGATGGTTTGAGATGAAAGGGAGATTTAGCAAAGAGGGTTAGGTAGTTAGCTAACTAGGGAAATGAATTTTATACCAAGACTCCTTGGAAAACTAGAGCAAAGCAATCAGCTTCCAGCTACATCATCAAAGCTGGCGTACAGCAAAATGGATTCGAGAGAAACATGAAATTTGTTGGGTATTCGATCTCATAATTCTTCTTTATATACAGGTTGCTCAACACCCCTTTGCTGCATGTTCACCTTAGCTTCTTCCCTCATCACTTCTCTTGTCTTGTAATGTGTTAATGCATGAAGAAAATCACCCCACAAGAAATCGGTTGACTCTCTTTTCTTCCTACACGTTATTGACTATTTAGTATTTTCCTTGTTGACTTTGTTAACCCTTCTTCCTCAAGCATCTCTTATTTTGTCTTTATGCTATTAAATTCTTAATCTTCCAGCCTTAACAAACATGAGGAAAAAAAAGTGTATTAGTGGTAAAGGTATGGTTCTTGGCGTGTTGTCCACAACTCCTTGACTTTTCTTACCACTTCATACCATTTCAACCAATCACCATTAATCTCATGTGAAACCATTTAATTTATCATCTTTGGATTATCATCTTTGGAATATTATTTACTTATAATATTATCTTGAATATTTTGCTCTTTACTACCAACTAAAACTTATTAGCCTTGCCATGGAAAGGAAGTGGCGTGTACTCCACTTTGCAGCCACCTTTCTTGACTTCCCTTCACCCTTCCTTTTCACACTTCAACCAATAAGGTTTCTTTTATCCATGAAGTTCATTTTATTTCTTTTGCATTCTTTCCAACCAAATGGTCACACCATATTGTAAATTAAAATTCCAATAATTCCATAATGTAAAGTGAGATTTCATATTCAACATTGATTTAATTCCACTAAATAATTTAATTCTGTTATCCATCATTTATAATAGGCTATACAGTATAATAAAATCGGGTCTCACATTTCTCCCCTCCTTAAGAAATTTGGTCCTCCAAATTTCACCCGGTCCTGTCACTGAAAGAGCTCTGGATATCTCTCACGCATAAGGCTTTCTAACTCCCAAGTAGCCTCCTCCTCGTTATGATACTGCCAGAGCACTTTAACCAAAGGAATTGTCTTAGATCGCAATACCTTATCCTTCTTATCCAGGATCCGTACCGGTTTTTCAACGTAACTCATGTCCTCTCTGATCACCAGTGGCTCATGACGAATCACATGAGAAGGATCTGGATGGTACTTTCTCAACATCGAGACATGGAATATGTTATGCACTCCTGACAACTTTGGTGGTAGTGCTAACCGATATGCCACGTCTCCTACACGATCTAAGATTTCATAAGGCCCAATGTATCGGGGGCTCAACTTCCCTCTCTTTCCGAATCTCATTATACCTTTAGAAGGTGAGACCTTTAAAAATACATAATCACCATCTACAAACTCTAAAGGTCGGCGTTTGATATCTGCATAACTCTTCTGCCGACTCTAAGCCATTCTGAGTCTTTCACAAATCATCCGTACCTCACGAGAAGCCTGCTCGATCAACTCGGGAGCTAGTAATTTACGGTCTCCTACTTCTTCCCATGCTATCGGGGATCTGCATCGTCTTCCATACAAGGCCTCATAAGGTGCCATGCCAATGCTTGTATGAAAGCTATTATTATAAGCAAATTCTGCCAGGGGTAAGTGATCGTCCCATAAGCCCCTAAAATCCAATGCACAAGCTCTCAACATATCTTCGAGCATCTGTATCGTACGCTCAGACTGTCCATCAGTTTGTGGATGAAAAGCTGTGCTAAAATTCAGCTGGGATCCCATTGCCTCTTGAAATCTCTCCCAGAAATGAGAGGTGAAGCGGGATTCCCTATCAGAGGTGATACTCACTGGAACACCATGTAACCTCACTATCTCCCTGACATACAAATCGGCTAAGGCACTAACTGAATCTGTAGATCTCATGGCCAAGAAATGAGCAGACTTAGTCAATCTATCTACTATCACCTAAATAGCATCATACCCCTTCCGGGTTCGTGGTAATCCCATAATAAAATCCATAGTAACATGCTCCCATTTCCACATAAGAATCGATAATGGTCGAAGCATACCTGCCAGCTTTTGATGTTCAATCTTAATCTGCTGGCATGTTAGACATCTAGCAACAAAATCAACGATGTCCTTTTTCATCTTAGGCCACTATACACTCTCCAGAGATTTTGGTACATCTTAGTACTACCCGGATGTAACGTGTATTTAGAAGTATAGGCCTCTAATAAAATCAAATCTCTAAGCTGCTGATCACCGGGAACATATATCCGACCTCTAAACCTCAGTATCCCATCGGTGCCAATCTCAAAATCTGACTTAACTCCCATCTGAATCTGACTGGCTATCCCGACACAATAATCATCACCCTTTTGAGCTTCTCTAATCCGAACCATCAAATCCGGCTCCATATGGAAACTACCCGTAAATCCATACTGGTCAGAGGATATAACTATCAAGCTGAGGCTAGAGAACTGCTCTATCAAATCGTGCTTCTTGATCATCATGTAAGATACCTTGCCAACATGCTTACGGCTCAGTGCGTCTGCTACTACATTAGCTTTACCTGGGTGATACAAAATCTCACAATCATAATCCTTTAACAGTTCAATCCACCGTCGCTGTCTCAAGTTCAACTCTCGCTGCGAGAATATATACTTCAGACTCTTATGGTCTGTATATATATGAAATTTCTCCCCGTACAAGTAATGCCGCCATATCTTCAGTGCAAACACTACTGCGGCTAGCTCTAAATCATGCGTCGAGTAATTTCTCTCATGATCCTTCAATTGTCGAGAACCATAGGCTATAACCCGACCGTGCTGCATGAGCACACACCCTAAACCTTGAGCGGATGCATCAGTATACACCATAAATCCACCTGATCTGCTAGGAAGGGCTAATACGGGGGCACTAGTCAATCTCCTCTTAAGCTCAAGAAAACTATGCTCACACGCGTCATTCCACTCAAACTTCACATCCTTACATGTGAGTCGTGTCAATGGAGCAGCAAGTCTAGAAAATCCCTCCACAAACCTGCGATAATATCTGACAAGACCCAAGAAACTACGTATCTCAGTAACGGTGTTAGGCCTTTCCCATTGTACAATGGCCTCTATCTTGGACGGATCAACTGACACTCCATCCTTCGACACTACATGTCCGAGAAATATAATATGATCAAGCCAAAACTCGCATTTATTAAGCTTAACATACAATTTTCGATCCCTGAGGGTCTGTAAAACAATCTGCAAATGCTGTTCGTGCTCCTCTAGAGTCTTAGAATAAATCAAGATGTCATCTATAAATACTATGACAAACTTATCCAAAAAGGGATGAAACACCTCATTCATCAAACTCATAAAAGCTGCAGGGGCATTTGTCAACCCAAAAGGCATCACCAAGAACTCATAGTGACCATAGCAAGTTCTAAATGCTGTCTTATGCACATCCGACTCCTTAATTTTTAACTGGTGATAGCCCGATCGGAGATCTATTTTGGAAACTACCTGTGCACCCCTGAGTTGATCAAATAAGTCATCGATCCTGGGTAGTGGATACTTATTCTTAACGGTAGCCCGATTCAACATCCGATAGTCTATACACAACCTGAGACTACCATCCTTCTTCCGAACAAATAATACTAGAGCTCCCCATGGTGACACATTAGGACGTATAAATCCCTTATCTAATAAGTCTTGGAGCTGCTTCTTAAGTTCATCCAACTCAGTCAGTGCCATCCGATATGGGGGTTTAGAAATCGGCTCCGTACCGGGTACCAACTCGATCATAAACTCCTTCTCTCGATTCGGTGGTAACCCTAGTAAATCCTCTGGAAATACATCCGAGAAGTCCTTGACTACATCTCTTGGATTCCTGGATGCTTCCTCTCTACATCCTCCACACTAGCAATATATCCTTCATAATAATTCATACACAACCACAATTTCAGTACACATGCCATTTCACAAACATATATGCACATACTTTTTTTTATTAATTTACAATAACTTTACAATATACTTTTCGGGATGAGAGAAGGTAATAAACTTAGTATTACAATCCAAACTAACATGGTTCGCAGCTAACCAATCCATGCCCAAAATGATATCAAAATCATATATGTTCAACAAAATTAGGTTAGCTGTAAAAACCTTCTCTCCTATAGTCAATTTACAATTCCTATATACAATATCCATCCTCTGGAAATCTTTAAAAGGGGTATTCACTTGCAAAGTATACCCTAACAACTCCGACTCTACTGGGGTCCTGTTAGCACATGTAGGCGATAAGAACAAATGGGTAGAACCTGGATCAAATAAGGCAACTACGGGGATATCAAAGAGATAAACCTTACCTTTAATCACATCAATAGAGGCGTCGGCAGTCTCCTGATCCATCACGTACACCCGACCCTGAGTCACAACCTTCTTACCCTTCTCTACGGCTGTCACCCGCCTAGGCTGTGAGGGTGTCGCTTTCTCTGGCTCACTCTACACTGCCGAGGCCGCTATCTGAGGTAATGCAGGAGGAATAGTAAAAGCAGCTGACTCTCTGAGCATCGGGCAATTCTTGATAAAGTGCCCCGTCTGTCCACATTTAAAACATGCCCTAGACATTAAAGGATAAGGGCATGACCCATGTGACCTTCCACAATGTCTACATAACGGAGCAACACTTCTCTGAGTAGTGATGGGGCCACTAGCAGGAGTAGAGACTGCTGGTCTATTAAATCTGCCCTCTGTAATCTGTATGCCCGTAGGTCTACTCCTTTTAGGCTGCTCTCTACCGGATCTGTCCTCCATAAACCTCTTAACCTTTCCCTTCGCTTTACCTTTACTCTTACTACTGAAATCGAGCTGGAACTGCTCATAATCCCTCTCACATAGCTGAGCCCGTTGAACTATCTCATCATAGGTCGAAATATCAAATGGGGCTAGCTTCATTCTGATAGATGGCCTCAAACCAGCCCTAAACCTTGAAATCTTATATTTGGTATTCGCACTAGTCTGTGGATCAAAACGGCTCAATGTAGTAAATTTGGCCTCATACTCGTCCACGGACATGTTACTCTGAACTAAATCTATTAATTCCTGCTATAATTTTTCCTTAGCAGTGTCAGGAATATACTGCCTCCGAAAAGCATCCACGAAAATATCCCAGGACAGATCCTGATGCTGAGCAAATAAGACGGTCTGAGTGGCCTTCCACCAATGTCTCGCATCATCTGCCAACTGGAACACTGCTAGGCCTACCTTCTCCATCTCTGAACATCTCATAATCTTCAGTAATCTCTCGACCTCAATAATCCATTGTTCTGCTGCCAATGGATCCTTAGATCCCTTAAATTTCGTCGGATCTAACTTCCTAAATGATTTCACCAGTGCCACATCACAATAGGACTCTGTATCTCAAGTTAGCTGAATCAATGGCTATGGTGGAGCTACCTGTGGCTGAGGTACCGGTGGTGGAATAGGCTGAGGCTCGGGTATATCTGGTGCCGACTGTGGTGGTGCTGGCGCCTCTACTGGAGCTGCAGAAGCTGCAACTCTCTCCCTCTCCGCCCTGTCCGCGGCTCTATCCGCCTGATACATATTCATGAAATTGGCTACTAACCTCTCTACTTGGCTCACACGAGTATCAATGCCCTCTGGCTGTATAGGACTTACAGGTCTTAGGGCAGGTTCCGGTGTCTGCGGCTCCGGAATCTGTGCTGCCCTACCTCGGCCTATATCTCTAACTGAGCGCGTCACCCTTCTTCTTCCACTCATATCTGTACCACAAGGATCATTTATTACTTATCATTAATATATCAATTATATATTCAGATTATACAGTACTACAGGGAATGTTTACTATTCACTATTCGTTTTACGCATCACTAGACATCCAACCAACCCTACTCTGATACCATTAAATTTGTAACATCCCAAATCCACAGTATAACATAATATTCACTTATAAATCACACTTACTTACCGGTTGGGTTGTCTGTGATGATTAACAACTCCTAACACTTTAATTTGAATTAGTACTCTTATTCCTCATACTAATATGAAAATATGAATTATTAAATTCTTTCCTTAAGATGTATATACATTTCATTCTATTTAAAGTAGTACTGTACAACTTTACTGAATATATAAAAGAAAATAATGTACCTTCGATATCAGATCTCTGGAAGGTAATTCCCTTAGTCCGAAATCAATAATCTGTGGAGTGAAAAATAAAGAGTGAGCGACAACGTGCTCAGTAAGGAAAGTGTATGCTGCTTATACAAATAAAACTATATCCCCCAAATACGTTTATTTTTCTTAACAATAAACCCAGTAAAAAAACAATGGATATAGTAAACAGTAAACAGGATTCAATAGATCCTTTCAGTAAACAGAAATCAATAAGTTGAGACTAGGCAACAAACAAATCATGCTCTCATTATTCCTCCAGGAACACAAGTCGTCCGCTTTTGGGCTGCACCCGTAGGCCATCGCCCCTCACGGCTATCTCGGCTAGATCTATGGCCATAATCTATAGGTAGTCCTCGGGTCCATTTGCCAAGTGACCCCGAGATCGCTGATGAATTGGCAGGTCAATCAGCCTTGTGACGCCCTGGGGTGCACCCGTGGGTCCATCGACCCGAGCCATCACCCCAGGCGGGTCACTCAGTTACGTGAATATTAATGCATGAACTCAGAGCCTAAAGTCTCAAAAATCACTTTATATTTCATAACTAACCTTTAAGGAATATTTCATAATTTCATCATTTTCTCAAAATGATTTACTTTCCAAAAAGGTTTTATATTTTCTGTTTACAAACATAATGAAAACAACCTAAATTTTCACCAATTAACACCTGAGAAAATATAAGTTAAATTGGCTCGCCCATGGTCAACTCGCCCATAGCGGCTCACCCATGGTCCGTTCGCCCATTACGGTGAACTAGTGTTCGCCCGCCAACTTTAGAATTTAAAAATAAGTTAAACTGGCTCGCCCATAGCGGCTCGCCCATAGTCAACTCGGCCATTATGGCATTGCCATAGTCAGTTCGCCTATTCTGGCCTTGCCCATGGTCAACTCGCCCAATGCGGCAATTCCATGGTCAACTCACCCATTTTTATTAAAACAGGGTCGCCTGCCCAAAACATTATAAAAGGGTTCAACCAATTTGGCTCGCCCGGAATTTTCTTAACAAAGGGGCGAGTATCCTAATTTCCTTTCTCGCCGGCTTGGCGAGAAGTTGGATAATCACGTTCGCCCATCGTGATTTATCTACTCACGTTACATATGCATAACACAGCAGCTTATGTTCAACCATAAACGTCTCCAACCAGTAAGCAATATAGCCATGTTAACTTACTATATACTTTCATGCCCAGTACTCTACCTAGCATGTCATCACTATAAACCAAGGATTAAATACATACAACGTTGGCTAGAAATTCCTTTACCTTTGTTTAACCGAACCAGCACAACTCCAAGTTGTTGTTGTTTCCTCCCTCGTCCGTCCTTCCTTTCTTGGTTTCTTGGATGGTTTGAGATGAAAGGGAGATTTAGCAAAGAGGGTTAGGTAGTTAGCTAACTAGGGAAATGAATTTTATACCAAGACTCCTTGGAAAACAAGAGCAAAGCAATCAGCTTCCAGCTACATCATCAAAGCTGGCGTACAGCAAAATGGATTCGAGGGAAACATGAAATTTGCTGGGTATTCGATCTCATAATTCTTCTTTATATACAGGTTGCTCAACACCCCTTTGCTGCATGTTCACCTTAGCTTCTTCCCTCATCACTTCTCTTGTCTTGTATGTGTTAATGCATGAAGAAAATCACCCCACAAGAAATCGACTGACTCTCTTTTCTTCCTACACGTTACTAACTATTTAGTATTTTCCTTGTTGACTTTGTTAACCCTTCTTCCTCAAGCATCTCTTATTTTGTCTTTATGCTATTAAATTCTTAATCTTCCAGCCTTAACAAACATGAGGAAAGAAAAGTGTATTAGTGGTAAAGGTATGGTTCTTGGCGTGTTGTCCACAACTCCTTGACTTTTCTTACCACTTCATACCATTTCGACCAATCACCATTAATCTCATGTGAAACCATTTAATTTATTATCTTTGGATTATCATCTTTGGAATATTATTTACTTATAATATTATCTTGAAAATTTTGCTCTTTACTACCAACTAAAACTTATTAACCTTGCTATGGAAAGGAAGTGGCGTGTACTCCACTTTGCAGCCACCTTTCATGACTTCCCTTCACCCTTCCTTTTTACACTTCAACCAATAAGGTTTCTTTTATCCATGAACTTCATTTTATTTCTTTTGCATTCTTTCCAACCGAATGCTCACACCATATTGTAAATTAAAATTCCAACAATTCCATAATGTAAAGTGAGATTTCATATTCAACATTGATTTAATTTCACTAAATAATTTAATTTTGTTATCCATCATTTACAATAGGCTATACAGTATAATAAAATCGGATTTCACACTTAAGCCAGTGAGGCAAATTATAGTAACTAAGCAATAAGATACACTTCACTGCTCCAAGCTCAGGGTTGTAGCTCAGCTCCCAATTTAAGTTGTCATGGACTATTCTTCATTCTGCTATGAACTTCTTGGAAGACAGCAAACCTCCCAAAGCTACAATAGCTAACGGTAAGCCTTTACATTTTTCAGCAAGATTTCTCGCCAAAGAATCAAGATGTGGTGGACATTGACCGAGATTGCTGGGGAAAGCTTTCATGCAAAAAAGAGTCCAAGCCTTATTCTCTTTTAAGGGTTTAAGTTCGAAGACATGGTTTGTAATCCCAAATTGGAAGGAAGCTACCTCTCCCATTCGTGTAGTAAGCATGACACAACTTCCATTCCTTCCATTGGGAAGGACTCTGCTTATCTGTTGCCAGAGATTAAGGCTCCACACATCATCCAGCACAATGAGATATCTCCTCGCCTGCAAATACTCCATGAGTTTGTCCCCCAAATCCCTGTAGCTCAGGCTGTTCAAGTTCATAGGAGTTAGTTCATTTGCCATCTTGTAGATTTCTCTAATCACGGATCTAAGCAACTCTTCAATTGCATAGTGTTGTGAGACAGTGATCTAGGCACAAAAGTCAAAATGCTGCTTGACAATTTGTTTGTTGAAAGTGTTGGCGACAAGCGTGGTTTTGCCTGAACCACCCATTCCAGTAACTGAAATGACAGTTCTTTCAAGGTCGCCATTTGTCAACCAACCCAACAACTCGCGTTGGGCCTTTTTAATGCCAACAAGATCATCATCTTAAGAAAAAGAGAAGACTCACTCTCATTTTTCAGCCAATTCAGATCATAATTGCCATTGCCAAGCATTCCTTCTGATCTTTTATATCTCCCTTGCAATTGATAAAACCCATAACGCGGGCTTCTCTCTGGAATGCTCTTAGTTTTTTCATTGATATTCCGTAACTTCTTAGCCAACTTATACTTCGACCATATACTCTGCGGAAAATGAATACCCTATAGGAAAAAGCCTGTGAATTTACCCTTCCATTGTTGTTGCTTGTTCATCTCATACATGTACTTGTCAATGATATCTTCTACTTGACAAGCTATTTCTCGCACGCCTGCAACCCAATCATTCTCTGCTTTGCTTTGTTCTGCTGCTGAATCAGCATTCTCAAGAAATGATCTCATGCTGTACAGCTCAAGCCTGATTTCATTGATTTCTTCACGAACCCCACTCAGCGATGATGCTTCGTTTTCCAACATGGAGAGTATTTTACTCAATAGTAGATCTGCTGTGCTTAATGCCATTACTATTTCGGCCTCTCTTCTCGACTTCCTCTGCTTGGAATTGTTCATTGTCGAGATTCATTGCTAAATGACAACATTATTTTGGATGGATTCAATTAAAATGACTGAAGCCAAAAAACTGTCATACAATCAAAAAATTAAAAAAAAAAATTAATAATTTTAACATAAGAAACACTTACTTCCCAACATTAAATTATGTCGACTTTTATTTTATTTTTTAATATCTACAATTCTTATTTCTTCTAAGTTTCATATTAACATTTAATAATTTTTTTTAGAATTTTGCATATTAAAAACTATAACATTTCATTATTATTATTGTTATCATTGTTATTAGAAAATATTATAAAAAACACTAAATTCAAAAGGGTAATCACCATTAACACCGAATTAAAATATATTAATATTCAAGAAAAAGAAGCAAACCAAAAAAGGGAAAATATAAGAAAAGAGAAACGTGCGTACCTGGTCATAAATTTGTTGGATTTGATTTGGAAAAATATATGGCCAAATTTAAGTTGGAGCTATGTTGGCAATATTTATGAGTTTTTGAGAGATTAATGAGAAATATATATATATATATATATATATATATATATATATATATATATATATAAAAGGAGAGATTCAGTTACACATGTGTAAAACAAATTTAGTTTTACACACTTTCATATCTTTTTATATGATTTATAATTTTTTAATCTGACCGTTGAATTTTATGTTCTATTCACATAGATCATGCATGCCAAATTTCAAATAATCAAATATGTCTAACTATTTATTTCATAAAACAAAATATCAACCGTTGATATATATTGAAAAAAATACTATTCTCGATTAAAATATAGAAATAACAGATTGATTTAAAAATTTACACACATAATAAATATGAGTAGATTGTTAAATCCAACGGTTTGTTTGAAAAAATATTAATCCTATATGAATATATAAAACTGTGTAAAACAAATTTGTTTTACACATGTATAAGTAGATCCCTATAAATATATATATATATATATATATATATATATATATAAAAGAAAGAATTATATGTTTATTGTGTAGGAAAATGAAAGGGAGGAAAAACGAAGATAAAGAACGAGTGGATGAGTGGAGGACGGGGAATGTAGAAAATCAGAGTCAACCGAAGAACAAAAGAAACAAGGAACGCGAAACTTCACCACCACCACCACCACCACCACCACCACCCGCCACTATCAATTCAACTATCAACATCCCCCGCCATAACCATTACCATTAGCATCATCTCACGTTATCATCGTCGTAATGCATGAATTTTTTCTTATTTATAGTAATTTGGAACTTGTTAATAAAAAATTTTATTATTTAATTTAATGATTATATATGTATTTTTATTTAGGACTTCGTTTGATTTACTGAAAATGATTTTCGGAAAATGATTTATGCATATTCTAATCTTTGGTTGACAAAAATTGATTACTTAATGGAAAATGATTTTCTAGTCAATGAAAAATTAAGTTTTTATTTTCTGTAAATTGTCATACACTTTTGAAAAAGAGAAGCATTTTCCGAAAAAATTGTCTATGTGTAAAATTATTTATTAAGTTCATGAATATAATTTTAATCAAGCTAGATATTGTATATGATTTTTTAAACTTATATTTAATTTAATCCTACAAAAATATTAGTATATTAAGTGTCTTTTATTTAATGATATTAAAAATTTTAAATATTAAAATATTAACATTAAAAATATTTCAATATATTAATTTCAAATATTTTATTTTTTATTATTAAACTAAAATATTATAATAATAAACAATATTATAATATTATTTTAATAATAAATAATATTATTAATTTAATAAATAATATATTTATTATTTTCGTAACTAATATTTTTAGTTCTATATTCATATTTAATTTAATATATAATGGTTTTATATTTTATTTACAAATATTTTTATATTCATATTTTAATAATAAATATAATTAAATAATACTTAGTTATGATTTTAATAATAAATACTTTTAGTATAAAATATAATTATTTTAATTGTATAAATATTTTAAATAATTTAAAAATTATTAAATTATTGCCGCATTTCTCTTTGATTAGCTAAATTCTTTGCAAGCGGAATAAGCCGAACAGCATTTACATGCATTTGCAAGTGGACTACTCTTTTCGATCTCCTACGGCATAATTACTCTTTCTGGAGAAAATGTTTCAGCGTTTTGGAGTATATTTCTGGTTAAAAACTTAGTTTTTTGTCTGTTTTGCAGATTTATTTTTTGTCGGGTGGTATTGAGTATTGACATTGTTTATTCAAACCTACAACCAGTGTTTCAAATAGTGGCCGCTAAATCAAATAGCGGCCGCTATCTCGCGGTAGCGGCAGTGGCCGCCACCGCTATCGCAGGTATAACGGGTGTGAGTATGGCTCACACCCATAGCGGTTGATAACGGGTGTTCTAAAACGCCATAACGGAGGATAGCGGTGATAGCAGTCCGTTATCACCGCTATCCATCGTTACCTTTCAGACAGAAAAAAAAAAGAAAAAAAATTTCAGAAGCAGAGTAGCAGATAGCAAAAATCGGATTCCCCACGTACAATGCCCAAGCTTTCAAACATCAATCATCAAGACCATACCAAAATCAATTAATCAACAAAAAATCAGATTGCTACAAGCACAAGCACAACTTAGAGTCTCTGGACTCATCTCAGTCAGACACTCAAACACAAGCAAAGCAAGCAACGACAGGGAGCAAAACCAACTCAGAAATCAACAAGAGATGAAAATGAAATGAAGAGAAACGAAATTGGGATTTGAAGGCTGAGGCTGCTCTGGACAGGTTGCGTTGAGGGCGGCGGCGGGGGCGCGCAAGACTGAGTGAGTCGTGAGGCTTGGCTGGCTAACTGAGAGGTCCAAGGGGTGAGGGTGACGGGGTGAGGGCATGAGGGGGGTCGGTCGACGGTGGGTGAGCTGGTGAGGGGTTGTGTCGGAGGCGTGCGCATGATCGACTGGTGTTCTCTTCAGATCAGATCTGATTCAAGGCTGGAGGGAGGGAGAGAGACGAGGGTCACGACGAGATGAGGGTGATGGGGATTAGGGAGAATTGGGTGATGGGGATTAGGGAGAATTGGGTAATGGGAATGGGATTGGCCGATGGGTAGTCCGGTTGTGGGTACTGGGTAGATCATAAATATTTTTTTTTATCAAAAGTTAATTATAAATGTTTGTGGGTGAGTAAATCATAAATGTTTTTTTTTTTACCAAAAGTTAATTAAGTTAAATAATAATTTAATATTTGATAATGACTTATTTTTGATAATTGGTATTTTACTCTAATAAAAAAATGTGTTATTTCACTAATTTATGATGGCTAATGGGTTTTAATGTTTAAGAATTTTTTTTTGGTAACAACTAACAACATATTAATTCTGAAGAATTAATATTAGTTAATATTATGGATCATGATAAATAATATTAGGTTATCTGAATTAAAAAATTATTAAGTAATGTTTAATTTAGATTATTAATTTAATTTTTTAAAGTAAAATTTACAGAGTAATTAAATATATGGTATTAAATATATTTTTTTTATTACAAATGGTATTGAATATTATTATAACTTAAGAAAAAAATTAATATTGATAATTTGATATTGATATATAAATGTGAATATTTAAGTTAATTGATTGTGGCAAATTAATATTAAATTCGTAATATAACCAAACATTATTGTAATGCAAGAGAATATTGATAATGTAAATGTCATGAATTAAATTATTAATTTATTATTACTTATTAAAGGGTTGAAAATGTGATTAATTAATGATTGAAATTCAATTTTTATCAATGTTTGAAAAATGTGATGACTCTATCTCATTCGTTTATAATTATTTGTTTAATAGAAAATGTCATGCATACCACCAAATGATCAGTTTCCAAGTAAAAGACTAGAAAGTACGCTAAGTGATGATATCGGATGGCATTAATTCTTATAAGTACATAATTATTTATCTCTATTTTCAATATTTGTTATTTTTTTAATTATCATAAGTAATTTTTTAAATATAAATGTTTAACTATAGTTCAAAAAATTATGAATAACCTTTTTTTCATATAAATAATAGACTTGAGGTATCATAAATTACTTTAAAAACTATAAAACAAGACTTTACATGATTATAATTACAATTACTACACTTTATGTAGAATTATGCGAAATTAAAAAATTCATGACCGCGATGACCGTGATGACCGCAATTACCGCCGCTATATCCGCAACCGCGATAAACGCAACGCAACCGAAACCGCGACCGCGACCGCAATTTAAAACAATGCCTACAACAAGAAGGAATTCTCTTCCAGAATCTGTTTTACCAGCCACGACTGCATCTTAATTCTCAAACTGTAGTTCTGCAGCTGGCTAAACTGTTCCTTTCAAGTTCAACCAAACGGTTTATTTTCCCAGAAGCAATTTCACTTACTGATCATCAGAACAGTCATATGGAGTCTCGAATTGTTTTTGTTCAAAAATTAGGTTATTGATAAGTGTAAAAATATGTGAATTAGCGTTTGTTTGATTTGAAAGCGAGTGTTTGAAGATTGAATTCTTCAGTGCATGGTCACTCTTATGATCTGTGTCTGCGTTATGTCTGTAAGAATAGAATTCGAAAAGAAGTTTGTCTTGTAATGCCTGAAGTGAAAGGTTCATTTTGAAAGTTAGGGCGGCTGTTGCCTGTTGCTGGGTTTATGAAGAAAAAGGTTACTATCAAGTTGTATGTTTTCTTTTTTTTTGCTCAGTCAAGTAAGGTGGTGTTTATTAATATAATGCAACCAAAAAACTGCAGTAGAAACATACAGTTACAAACGGAACAAAGCCAACGCCAAACTCAGAAAAAAAAAAACACCAAAAAGAGCAATAGACAAAACCATCTGGTTTTGAACAATCTCATCTTAATCAGAAAAATAATCTCCACATGCAGCCAAACCCGGTGGACCATGGGCAGAGCCATCCATGTTGAATTTCAATTTACCAGGAGCAAGACAGTTCCAGACTTGGGTTGTCAACTGATCTGATTGCTGTAGTGTTTACCCGTTTTGCAGTAGTGTGCGAAATGCTCACAGTTGTTAGTAACATAATCGTACGCACCGAAGTCCCCTTCCTCGAGGTAAAAAAATGCTTTCTGAATAATCTCATCAGGTGAAAGGGGAGAAAAAATGGTGTAGCGGGAGAGGTAGAGTGGGCAGCCATCAAGGAAGCAATCAAGGCAGGTAATGATAACTCCATGAAAGTGACGTCGATAAAAACATCTCTGGCATTGATCAGCTGTGTTAATAGAACGAGAAGAAGCAGACCTTTTCTCGAGAGATCCATAGAAATGAATGACTGCATCGTCTATTTCTCGTTTTTCTTCCTTATTGTAGCGGTTGGAGACCTTGGCTTTGCCCACATATATGCCCCAAATACATCAGACGTAGTGATGAAAAATCACCTGACTCTCAATAGCCTCACCACATAAGGCACCCTCCTAAATTATCTAAGAATCATCAAAAACAACAAAAACTGTCACATCCTTCTGTCAACAAACTATGTCACATCCCTTGCCAACAGAAGATCTGTCCCCTCCCTTGCCAAATCAACATCAGCCAGTTCAATTCAATTAACCCAAACTCAACCTTTGTAAATCTTCTATCACCCAAGCTATCTCCTAGTCAATCTGTCCATGCCCAGCCTCCTCCCTTACTGCACCATTCAGCTTCTACCTAGCTGCCTCAATCCTGCTATCTTCCTCTTCTGGGCCATGCATCAGCCATGCAATTTCAATGTTTCCACAACCACGCTCTATAATTGAAGACAACTATTTCTCCAAAGCCTGCCAAACCACTCCATATCCTTCAGCCACCACATCAATTTCTAGGAACAAATCCCACATTTTCCAGGGCCTGGCATCCTTCTTCTTGCAGCAGAAATTGCATTAACTGAATCAAAGACTATGCCAGTCACCTCTCAACTTTTCATTCTGCATTCACAGACAATTCCAAAGCATGATTAACAGCCAATACCTCAGCCATGATTGAAGCACAACTCCAAAAAGGCCATAGAACAGAGCCACTATAAAACCTTGAGAGTTCCGCTAAACGTCCCCACATCCTCCAAGCACAGAACATCTTCTTGCTGATATGTTAACATTAAAATTTCATTTCCCCTTCAAGAAGAGGACACCACACTGAAACTGGTCTTGTTCTTTTACTATGATTACTTCTCTCCATCACGCCTTCCCCTGGTTTGACCCACCAAAACTGATTCTGCAACAAGGATATCCTCTTTCAGTGCTTTGACCCATAGAAGTTCTCACAACTTTACTTGGAAGCTCAACTTTGTTAAATTATCTCATTAATGTGGACTAATTAAGTATAATTAATTTCATATAATTAAATTGGTAGTATATTTTATGTATAGTGTGACCATATATATACGTAATATATTTATATTATACATGTATTTATCCTTAATGGGATGTATATAATACATGATTTATAATATAGGAGGTCCCTGCTCTTGGCATATATATATATATATATATATATATGCTACACGATGGCCCATTAATCGTGTGGCATTTTTGTCTTCAGAGTGAACAAGAGCAGTCCCCTCCTCTCTCTCGTTCTCCCTTCTGCTCACCATCATCATCTTCATTTTCTTCCTTGCACAGGCCACCACGGTAGACTCAACCAACACCGGTGGACTTCCGGCGTGACTCCGGCGGCATCTACTCCCTATGGCAGTGGCTAAAATGGTGGTGTTATGGTGGATTGTGGCTTACCCACCCAAGGTTAGTTTTCTCTCTTGTTATTGTGCTAATGGCTTTGGTGGATAATTTGGTTCCAACAATTGGTATTAGAGCATGTCCTCCTCAAAGCCATTGGCCATTTTCGAAGAAAAATGAGAATCTATACATTTTTTTTATTTTTGGGTATTTTCGGATTTAATTGATACCCAAAAGATTTATGCATTTTTGAGCTAAAATAATGCAATATATTGGTTGAGGATGATTTTTTGTTGAAAATGCCATGAAAACGAAATGAAATGGGGCTGTGTAGAGGGAGAATTGGCTGGGTCGGGTCGAACGACCCAATTTTCTGCATTTTCACCCGTTTCGGGCGAGGAAGAAGGTCTGGCGCGTGCAACGTAGTGCCCGACAGCTCCTTTTGAGCGCCAAATGAGAAGGGTGCGGGCGCGTGTTCCACACGCGCCCGCTTTCTGCAAAATTGTAATTAAAAAAAAATTGTTTTTTTGCTGGGCCAATTTTTTCAGCCCCTTTTTTGCCAATTTTTTGGCTGGCCATTTATTTCATTGGGCCGGTTTTTGGCCACACATTTTGGGTCTTGTTTTGGTATTTTGGGCTTTTTTTTTGGTTTTATTTTGGGCCAATTTTGGGAATTTTTTTTTGTGGGCCATCTTGTTTAATTTAATTAAGACTTGCAATTTAATTAAGTAGGCATTAATATTCAATTAACTTAGGCCAAAATTATTTTATGTAATATTATGGGCATTATTTTATTTAGTTATTTTAATTAGCCATTTAGTATTAAATTAATTTTGGGTAATTAAAATTAATTAATTTTGAGGCCATTTTGCTTAATAAATTTAGGGGCCATGTTGATAAATTAATTTTTATTTGGCTATTAAATTTGAATTAATTAGTGGCTATGTTTTTGCATAATTAATTAAAATGTCATTTTGGATTATGATTTAATTGGTCATTTTGATTAATTAATTTTGAGCCATATAGTAAATTGATTTTTTTGGAAAATTTTGGATATTTAATAGCCATAATTAGTTGTTAAACCCAAAATTAATGTGATATAAGTGAATTTTGGAGGAATTAATTTTGGAGTAATTTTTAGAAATTTAATTACTCACTTAATTCATAATTCACTTAATTTTTGAAATATATACTCATGCCCATAAATTACTAATATTTGGCATAATTAAATAAGTTTAAATAAATTATTTGGGTATTTTGTTGAGCCATTTTGGATTATGGTTTACCCATTTGTTAATAATTTATTTAAATAAATAAACTCTCTAAAATTAATATTGCCTTATTATTTGAATATTCACATTTATGTGAAATTATTTTTAATTAATTACTGTTGGGCCTGAAATTACTACATATGCTTCAGGAATTGCATATTTTGGGTGTAGTTAATTCTAGTCAACAAATTTTGTGAATATTCTTAAAATTATAAATCATTAATTGGAGTGATTAGTACTTGCCTATCGCAGGAATAGTCATGAAGATTTTCTGACGATTTATTCTGATAATTTTAAGGATATAATAATAAGGCAATGCATAGTGATAGTTGCAGTTGCATGATTTACTGAGATCCCTAGAAGTGGCTAATCTCTCCCTGTTGGATTGTTAGTTGCTTTTAGAGATGCTTGCGATTGAGAGGATTCTGGTTGGGATATGACACGGTCTTCCTACCTTGTCGGTGGGCGATCATTCAGGTTGTATTCAACTAGTTTTGTCTTATCCTCGGTAGTGTATTGTGGAATTTATCGAGTCATTCCACTAGCCTCCATATTGTGCAACTATCACATATCGAATTTCTAGTAGGATCAAATTAGATAGATAGTATGAATTATTCTCTAGGTTAGGGACATATTAAACTAGGAAGTAGTCTTGAGAGTCGATCTATCTTCTATACCCAATAATGTGAGCTCTTTAAGGATAAAATATTTGGAATTTAGGAACACTCAAGTGAGAATTCTCTGATTATAAGGGTATGCCATTAATGAGCACATCAGAGAAAGTGTTCTAATTAGGAATAACCAAGAAGTATTTATGGATGCCATTAGAAAATAGTTCACATAAGATCGACAAAGGTTGCTATAGGATTTTGATTCCATATATGGCAGATTCAGTACGACTTCCTTCTGGGGTAGAGAGTGGGAGATCTTCTAAGTTCGCAGATCTCATTTAGCATACCTTAATGGATAGAAGGAAGTATGGCATTTTAATATCAAAATTGATATTGTCATTCAAGAGTGGGAGATCTTTCAGGTTAACAGATTTCATTCAGCCATAATGATGACATATACCAATATTACTGCCAAAAGGAAATATTATTAAAAGGTCTCAATAAAAGGTCATCTTAGAAGAAGAAATTTGCCAAGTCTATTTCCCATTTTGGTTCCACCAACACCTCTAAATATCAATGTGTGCCATTCTGTCATAAACTTAGGCACAAGAGGGTAGATTACAAAAGTCCTCTAGATTGGGACGTGCAAAAGGCATTTTGTTAGCTTTTATTTTGAATCCAATCTAGGAGATATGTCCTCTAACTATTGGTGTTCGAATACCGGCGCTATTATTAATAAAGCCATAAGCAACTGGAGATAGAATAAGAGAAAATTGTTGTGAATTGGGATTATAGAGTTGGAATCCATACTGAAAACATAGCCAGATTGTTGTTACATTTTGAAGACAGTTTTGGAACTACTGTCAGTCTATACTTTTCATTCCAATAACATAAAAGTATTTTGCTAAGTAACAACATATATATTGATTCTGGCATTCTGTATGATGGATACACAATGGACTTGTACCTCCAATATTAGGCAAATTTTCTTCAATTGTGAATGATGTGACTATCGATTCAAATTATGATAAAATAAATAGGAAATCTATCATATATTGGCATAAGAGTTAGGGACATTTTGAGGCACATGTAAGATTGTATTAAGGGAAATCTTACTGCTAATATTAAGGACATGATTAGCAGATATTGAAATGATCAGGAACTACATACCGACATTTTTTATCATTTTCACATACTGTATTCAGTGGATATAAGTGTTTCATCACCTTCACTAAAGACCATTTTGATTTAGGTCATATAGAGTGAAAGATCTGATCTTCTGGAGGCCTTAAGTATTCTGATTAATTCCGCTGCGCTGCTTAAGACAATGATCAGACAGTAGTGATGAATTTTATGCTTGGTATAATGAAGCCAGGCGAAATCCTATACTAGTTTTTGAGTTAAGTGCACTGTAGGATTAAATATTGACACCTAGTGTACGGTGCTTGAAATATTGAAATAGAATGAGATTATAGTTGCAGTCAATCGTACATTCTGATCTAGTACAATTTATGTTGATCACTCCAAATCTTTAAAATTTGGGTGGAGTGAAATTGAAACTGCAATTCACATTCAAAGTTGATCTTCAAGCAAGACTGGTTCCTAAATGCATCCCAAGTTATAGTTAGACATTAAACCAATTTTATGCCGCTTCCTGTGTTTAGGGTTATAAGGTAAGGCAAAAGAGCTATAACCCACAGTCAAGAAAACTTGACTAGAAAAACTATCAGCGGCAATTCTGTTGGCTTTTATATCGGCTAAAAAAATTTTAGATTTTGTTTTCTGATCATGTGACACTAGAATTATTGAGTTTGATGATGCAATCCATTTAGTGGATGACTTAAAGAGTGGGAGTTATGAACTCCACAAAGTCATTATTGAAGTACATTTTGTTGTGCCAGTCCCATATATACGTTATCTTTGATAATGAAAAGCTTCAACCAAAGGAATCAACAGTTGATCCCAATACCATATTTTGAACCTGCACTTGACCTTACAGAAGAATATGAATATGAAATGTCTTCTGTTTCTGATATTTGTCGAGAGACTATACTGATTCGAACTCTTAGAGTTAGATATTAGTCACGCAGGATGAGTAAGCATCTATATTGCATAAGGATGCATGGGATCTATTTCAGTTGCTACATCATTGTAGACCAAAAGGAGACTGGATTAGGTAGATGATTTAAAACCAAATTTAGCCAAGGCTTTAAATAATAAGAACGAATTTGTTTTGTGAAACCTTCTTTCTTGTTTCTACCTAAGATTCTTTTAGAATCATGATGACAATTAGTAGCTCATTTTGATTAGGAGTTACATCTTGGACAGTAAAATATCTAAATAAAGCAACCTAAAAGTTTGTAGTTCCTAAGGTGGAACATACAGTTTACGAACTCAAGGAGTTCATTTATGAACATTAATAGGCATCCAGATTGTAATATACATAAAGTTTAATGAGATTGTCACTTTGAGGAGAACATTATCGTTTGATAACTGGATCCATTGCGAGGTCAGTGGGAGTAGTTTTGTGCTTATTGTGCTCTAATTGATGATATCAAATAGCAGTTTGTAGCACTGACCTAATGCATGAGACATTTCATGTCGTCACGTCATTTCAGGATGAAGAATCTTAGTGATGCTCTATTTCATTTTAAAGATTGAGATTCTTCATGACATATCAATAGGCATACATTATTGGTCTCATAGAATCTACAATGAGTGTTAAGTAGGTTTATTATATGTTGTTCTCCTATTAAGATGTCATTTAGTGAAAAGTGACATATTTTGAAAATCTCAAAATCCTCAAAGTAAAAATGAAAGAGCTCATATCAAGTGTTGTGTATGCCTTATTGTGGGTAATTACTGTATGCTCAAGTTTATACACATTTGGACATTGTGTATATTATAGATATATTTCGGAGATACTTGAGCGATCCTGTAGTAGAGAACTAGAAGCTATAAAGAGAGTATTTAGATATTGACAAATCTCACATTCTGAGTTTGGTCAGATATTCTGATGTTAATTTTGCAAGCTATACAGATATTGAAAATTATTTTGGTTATATATATTTGTGGACATAAAAGAGCTATATTTTGGAAAGTGTAAAGCAAACACTTACAGCATCCTTGATTGTGGAGGCTAAATATGTAGCATGTTGTAAAGTTACATGATGAGCCATTTAGGTTGCAGAATTTTATCTCAGGACTGGTTTTCTGTGGTTGCCATTTCGAAGTCTTGGAGATGTACTGTGGTAATGCTACAGCAAGTACTTTCTCTCTCAAAATGCTAGGAGTTCCTCACACTCCAAATATTTAGATATCATCATTCAATTTGTTAGAGAGAAAATAATGGACTCCATTGCTTGATTGGATTGTAGAGCACATGGATTAAAGAGCTTATTTTGGCTAACTGAAAGTTTGGCTGCTAAAGTGCTTGGCGACAACACTTGTATGAGGCGTGTAGAGCCTTTGCTGTATTAAGTTAGTGGGAACTCTGTAATGAAATCAGTTGCAACTGTATGAATGGATTCCTATTTGTCATATATGCATGTTCTGTTTGCACGCATTCTGGTAAATATGACATTCTGTTATATGAGACATTCTGTATTGATTTCATGTCGTTCTGTTGAAGCAATGCATCATTCGATTTAGATGCATGGACCTAATGGAAATGGATATTGATTCTATTTTCATATCATTTCCATTTCACACTTTAAACTACTATTTTGTTGCAGTCTTTATGAGTTTACGCATTTGTACCCTGTCGGTATGATGCATTCTGAAGCTTGTAAAGGCTTATTGTTGTTAAAGTATTTGTAAGCCTACACATTTGTACCGTTTCGGTACAATGTATCCAGAAGGTCTTATGAATACATATTGACATTATATGATATTTTGTTTATTAACTTAATTGTCTAAGTGGGAGAATGTTGAATTATCTCATTAATGTGGACTAATTAAGTATAATTAGTTTCATATAATTAAATTGGTAGTATATTTTATGTATAGTGTGACCATATATATACGTAATATATTTATATTATACATGTATTTATCCTTAATGGGACGAATATAATACATGATTTATGATATAAGAGGTCCCTGCTCTTGGCATATATATATATGCTACACAATGGCCCATTAATCGTGTGGCATTTTTGTCTTCAGAGTGAACAAGAGCAGTCCCCTCCTCACTCTCGTTCTCCCTTCTGCTCACCATCATCATCTTCATTTTCTTCCTTGCACAGGCCACCATGGCAGACTCAACCAACACCGGCGGACTTCCAGCGTGACTCCAGCGGCATCTACTCCCTATGGCAGTGGCTAAAATGGTGGTGTTATGGTGGGTTATGGTTTACCCACCCAAGGTTAGTTTTCTCTCTTGTTATTGTGCTAATGGCTTTGGTGGATAATTTGGTTCCAACAAACTCATCATTATTAAGATTTATGATGTCACAAACTATTTCATTCCTCATTAACCATGAGGGTCATAACGCAGTAGCACTTGTCATAATCCAACAATCTTTCTTTTTTCTTAACTTTATACCAACTAAAAAAATTTCTTATCCCAAATCATCAATAGACCTCCAGCTCTTTCATTCAGTGTGAAAAGATCCAATCAACATTACAGAGACCCAACATCCCTGCCAATTCAGAACTTTATTAATCTTAAATCTCCTGTAATTAAGTTTCTTGTAAAAGAACCATTCCTTTATGTTTCAGCTTAATATCTTCATTTTCTGATTAGACTCTGTTATCTAACTCCTTCAATCTTTCTATAACGAGCTCATCTTCACATTCAGCAGAAAGACCCAACTTCTTCCCTATTTCCCAAATATCTTTAGCTTCTCTAGTGATCATCTTATATCCATTTTTGAAGTCTCCATTCGACAGCGATTGATTTGCGAAGTCACCAGAATAGTTGATAGAGACAGATTGTTTTCTACTGGAAGTCTTCTTAGCGTTTTTCTTAGTTTTCTTCTTTTCCACCTTGTCTAAGATAGCTTCCTCAATTTCTTCGAGAGATTGAATTCGTTTGGATCTATTTGAAGCTATTTTAGATTCCTTAAATTTTAATTTCACACCTGTTTCATAAGAGCAATTGTCAGAAGAATGATCGGACTCACCATCAGTAGCATCCACGACAGCAAAATGGTCAACCTGACATAACTTTTTCTTATCCTTTGTAGTAGACAAGGAATTAAAAGAGTTATCAGAGGTGTTCCCATCTACCATATTGACTTTATTGGAAGAATTCAGTGCACTCTCTCCCATATTCAAATCCGCCTCCATGCCAGCTACAGCACCTTTATCCATGTCGTTGCATGCACGGAATGAGTCTGACACAACCTCCTTCCCCATAAAGACATCAGCAGTATCACCATTTGTATGTTTTCACTCTGTTCTTCTTTCTCCATTTTCCCGTTTGGTTGAGAGATGAATCTAAATGAGAGAAGGATTCAAATGAAGTTTGAGATTCCTAAGCCTAGCATGACACAAACACAAAAAGGAGTGTTTATTCGATCGATTTAGTTAATTTCGGGCGGCTTCAATATCTTTAGATTTGAAAATTTTGAAAAAAAATGTATAGATATTATTAATAATCTAAAAATATTTATAATATTCAAATAAAATAATATTTTTTTCATTTGGTTTTGTATTTAATTTTTAATAAAGTGCAATTTTAGATGAATTTTGAAAAATTCTCTTCAAGTGTTTTTTCGATAATGATTTGATTAACTCAAATTTTCTCTTTATTTTTTTTTTGTAAATTTTGAAATTCATCAATTTTTTTTGTCAAACAAAAAAATAAGATTTAAAAATTTTAAATATATTGATTGAAATGAATTTTTCTCTAAAAATCTTTTATCCAAAGGAACTTTAAAAATTTATTCATTTCTTACCAATCTTCTTTCATCTTGAAAATAAAAGAGGGTAGCAAAAAGAAAATAACGGGGTACTGGATAGACCCAGTTAATTCATTATTGCATAGAGGCGTCTATATTCCATTTACTTACAAGTCGAGGCAGCTCGAGAATCTTAAAAAACATTTATCCTCCAATTATGATAGTGGATTGTAACGTCCTCGGAAGCTGAAATTTTCGGACTAACTTTTTTCCTTTACTTACTATGTTTGTCACGCACTCAGTGTAGCTAAAACTTAACTGGTAGAATTCTACTCTTATAATTGTTTAAGACTAGTTGTCTAAGGTCCTATTAAAGTCTCTTTGTAATGCGTGCCAAGTAAGTACATCCCCATAGTAAGTACATCATCATATCAACCTGTGGAAATTCTAATCTCAAAATAACATCTGAAATACTTGATATCCATTGATTCAATATATATATTGAGATTACAACTTAATCACATAGCACAGTTGTTTACAGACTCGATATTCCCTAGTACTTACATCCCAAATCCTATACACTGTGTACACAAAAGAATTTAGTCTAGGATATAAACAAAAGAACAAAAAGATTATACCTTGATTCAAAATATAACTTTCTGCAGCTCAACAAAATAACTCTTGGTGCCCCACACCTGTGTCGAGTCTACCTGAAGTAATCTGTGAGGTGGAAGAGGGAGGGTGAGCAAATGCCCAGTAAGAAAACATACGCTAAATGATGTTAGGTTCCTACTATGTTTAATGCATGCGTATGCGTGAATAAATATGCCAAAACTCATGCTAAAATATGTTTTATCGAAAATAATGCAAAGTTGATAAGCTATAAAATGTTATGCCAAGTAATTTCCAAACATATTAGTATTCACGCATTCACAAAATCAAGATACAGTAGAAATAGAAATGATACATTCGTTCATCTTTGTAACAGTATTGAGATATATATATATATATATATTTAAAAACACTTTCATGAGACGGGCATACACTTATGAGATTTGGTAACGTAACCGGAATCTTTGGAAATATAACCAAGAAGCTTTCCATGAAAGCTTCCACTGTAGCTAGCAGTGGTAACAGTCCCATACCAAGGCTCTATCCATGATCATGAATCATCCCAGCACCAGTGATTATCTAGTAGCTGAGGTACAAGTCATGACTAGTTGTTGGACAATTATACATAATTACCACTACCCATTTGCCACACAGGCGAGATCCATGACGCAATTATGTATACGGTGCCTCAGTGTCACACAAGCTTACTAAATGCCACACAGGCAAATGCCATATAGGCATACTAAACGCCACACAGGCGAGTTAAGTGCCATACAGGCATTTCCAAGTGCCACACAGGCATTATATATCATTATGTGTCTCATGAGTCAAAACTCGTTTAGAATTAGAACTTATACGATATGTTGAGTACCGAAAGCATGAATCATTTTTAAATACTTATAGTTTTTGAAAAAAAATCTCATCATACGAAATTATGCTTAAAAACCATTATCTCGATAGCAAGTAATGATGTTTAATATGCATGAAGTTTTTAAGGCATTTTATAAAACTAATTTAATACCAAGAAATTGCTTAAACAATTTTTAACGAAATTTCGACATTATGACGACATAGGTAGAACACTACCTAGCGTCAATAATCACAATCAAATAACCTGCAGAAAACTCTAACAAGTAGTATATTTATTTACCGAAGCAACACAAATCAAATTTCAAACAATTTTGCACTTGAAGCTCAATTCAATATATTTTGAAATTTAACCAAGGATGCACTTAAAATCCATAGGCATTAATTTAAATTAATTTAGACATACATAAACATAGCAGGCTAACAAGCATTTACCGTATATTCCCTTACCTAATTTGCGCCACACAATTATTGGTGATAACACCCTTGTGCCCTCGAACCCCTTTTTAACACTACTTTGCTTTCCTTCTCTTTGTTTTTAGTTTAGGATAGTAGATACCCTCTATCACCTTAAAATTCCTCCTACATTAATGTAACATTGTGTTATTTAACCATTTTAGGGAATTTCATATATGTTTTAAACCTAGTAGCATCCTTATACCATTTAACATTTAAAGAACAAAATACAACAATGTCTTTTCCCTTTGAAAGCTTCATTTCATCCTTTTATTTTATTTTATTTTATTTTTAACTTCTTCTTTACTGTTTTGGAGCTGATATCTTCTTCTTCTTCAAAATATAGCAGCTTCCCTGCCTTTCCTACATCCAAAACCATTTCATAATATTATATTTACTTTTTCATTCAAGATACAACACATCTAATCTTTGAAACCATCATCAGCCGAACTTACCTTAAAAAACTCAGCCAAACTGAGTAGCTTTCAGCTTTGCTTTCTATTGCTGCTGTTTCATCATCAAATGGGCAGCGTCATTCATCCTTTAAACCTCTTAAACATTGGCTCTATACTTGCACCGAACAGACCTTCAACTTTTCAGCCCATTGAATAGCCTTGTTTCTCCCTCAATGTTTCTTGATTTCTCCTTTACTGGTTCCCTTTCGATTCCTAGTATATACAACTGATCAATGGCTATAGCAAAATGAAGCCCTCGTGTCCCCTATTTTGTCTTCTTCACTGCTACAACTCATCAGATCTAGTTGCCTCTCCTTTGTCCACTCTTTTCTCTTTCCTTTCCTTTTCGTAGAGGCATTTGATGAACACCCAACTAACAGCCACTCCAATCCTTTAAGCCACAACCGAAAGCCCCTGTTCACAACCCCTTATCTAGCAAAAATGAAGTATGATAGCAGCACCCGTGAATGCCAAAAGCAGCCTGCACTAAACGCCAAATGTTGCTACCAACGTCTGCTTCTTGGTTCGCCCTTGTATCTTCGCTTGTCCTGCTCTTTTGCCGTGATCGATGCTGCCCTTCCTTCTCAATTTCCTTCAGTCGAGAGATGGAAAGGTGAGTGGAGGTAGGTGAGTATTTTGGCTTCTCTGAGAAGCCACTAACAATTACTAGTATTTTATGTTTTAGTTACATTTTTGTCTTGTTGTATATATATGTTTTTTATACGGTTTTGCTGCACTTCTTCTATCAACTCTAACAAATATTATTATTTTATGCTTTAGTCACATTTCTTTTCTTTTTTTTTTGTATATATATTATATGGTTTGCTGACTTTCTTTGCCAACTCTAAAATAACTAAAGCATATTTCATTTGTTAGTTATATATATATATATATATATACATACATATATATATATAGTTAAGTGTTAATAGTATAGTTAAGTTATAACATAATGCTATTTAAAAATTTATTTTGTTTTTATTTATTTATTTATTTATTTATTTATCTATTTATTTTGAATATTAAATAGTAAACAACTAATGTAAGATTAGAGAAAATTTTCAGTTATTACATGGATATATTATACAAACCAAGATTATAGTCTTAATTGACAGTGGCAAACTTAATAACCGCATACCAATAATGTCATGCTGATATAGATGACAGTAGCAATATTTGTTAAACATACCAAGAAACCAATAGCAATATATATAGAAAGGATAAAAGATGTGATGAAAAGCACGCAGTGGGATAACCATTGCTCCATGAACTGGAATTTTGTTCGAGCCAAACTCACCATAATCATCTTTCAACTTTATCAAATAACCTGGACAGAAAAGAATGGTGGCGTTGAAGGTCAATTGGTGAAATAATAGAGAAAATAGAACTGGCTACGTTAGGCATGCATTTTAGGCAGTTTGGTAGAACGAAAGCATTATGTGTCTTAATCTTATGGTCAGGCTTGGGCTGTGAATTTGGTACTTACAATTGGAGGGATTCATCTTGGTTTGGAGAAACATCAATGGTATAGATACCAATTGAATTTGTGTTCAACGCCTTCTTCTCTTCTAAGCACCATGGTTGGTTGTACCATACTCGCCACATCTCCACAGACTTCCTCTATAATCTCACCCGAAACATCCCTCAGAAAAACTTCTTTCAGGTCAGCACTACAAGACAAATCACTTTTACCGGCACTTATAAGTGCCGGTAAAAGCCCAATTAAACGCTGGCAAAGGTCTTACCGGCGTTCAACAAACCGCCGGTTGACCGCCAGCCAGGTGAATGCCGGTGAAGATCTTCCGGCGATCATGTACTCCAATGCCGGTAAAGAGGAGGGGAATTGGGGCAGTCCTTTTCCCGGCGCTTTTAAATGCCTTTACAAGCATAAGGCTTTTACCGGCACTTTAAAGTGTCGGGAAAAATCCTATTGAAAATTTGAATTTATTTGAAATTTAAAAGCTTTTACCGGCACTTTAAAGTGCCGAGAAAAATCCTATTGAAAATTTAAATTTATTTCAAATTTAAAAGCTTTTACCGGCACTTTTAAGTGCCGGTAAATATCTTATTTGAAATTTAAAATTTTTATATTTATATTTATTTTAAATTTAAAAATACAAACCCCCTCTATTCTTCATTCCCCTTTTTAAGCCGACGCTTTATAATTAACTTTCCAATTCTAAAGCCGATGTTTTTGAACCTAGCAATCAAATTAATTTCTCCGTTCAAAAACTGAGATTTTTAAACTTCATTATCAAATTACTGAAGTTTTAAAATTCATTAAAACATAAACTAATCAAGCAAAAATCATAAGCCATCCAATGATCATTCAAGAAAGAAGCTGACTACAAAAGAATAATATCCTCAAGAACCATGATGTTACAGCTAACACCTAATAGTCTTGAACCATGATGGTTCGAATAATATCCTCAAGAACCAATCACAATAGCCACAAAGTTTTCTAAACTTCCTAGAAATCTAATACAAGCATAAAATTCCTAACTGAATTGTATACCGATTATCCTTGAAACTTCCATCTTCACTTAAGTATTTGCACGTAGTGACCCAAACGAACTAGATGCATCTGAAACCTGCAATAAGAGAGAATGAAACCACTTAACTATTATCACCATGCTATAAAAAAAGGGCCGTATGATCCACTCTATGTCAACAGTAGCATGAACAAATGTTTATATAAACAAATGATCCACTTCACCCATCATGAAGTTAATATATAAATTTATGCTGATATAAAAAAAAAACATGTATAAACAAATGTGGTTTTCACATGTCTGTTGCCAATTGCAAGGGAAGCTGAGCTGATGTCCATGCTTGGCACATGTGGAAATCTCCTTTGCATGGCATTTGCAAATTTAACTAACTCAACATTAACCTTTTTAAGTGTTGCTAATGTCGCCTCAAGTTCATCCATCTTAGAGACTTTTTCTTCAAGCTCAGACACTTTAGCTGCCTTTTCCTCCAAGTTGGAAACTTTATTAGTCATGGCATCTAGCTTCTCTTGTAGCTTGAGAACTTCTTCATCTCTATCATTCATTGCTTGAAAATGACGAGAAGACAGACCCCATATCTCTGTGGGTGTAGGGCCTAATCCCAATCCCCGTACACGACCAGGACGTTCCTTCCCCATCACTTCAATGAAAACCTCATCGATGGAAGAACTTGTTTCTCCCGATTGCTCCAAGTTGCTAGAACGTTGAGATAGCACCTCCTTTAACTTCTCCTGACAAAAAGAATCCCAAGAAAGAAAGTTGTCTGCATATAAGCCTAGACCATGCAAAAAGTTTATAACTAGTGCAAAATAACACAGAAACACAATTACAAGCATAAATTTTATTCTGGGAAGAAAAAGATAGTGTGATAAAAATCATCACATCCTAAGAAGAAAGTACATGAAAATCTACATGCATCAAGTTATTGTCCACATTACCAAGAGACTTTGCAACAGTAGGAAGAACCACCTTATTGTCAACACAAGAAGCAGAAGAATTAGATGAGAAATTTCATTAATCGCATAACTAAGTGGGATAAAAATAAGCTCAATTACCTAAAATGAAGCCTCAATTTTGAAAATAAAAGGTTCCACTAATTCACCCCTGTAAGCATAGAATTAAAAATGTCTTTTCCCAGAAGATCATCCAATAATCTCGGTAGCACTGGCACGGAATAGGTGTTGAACCTGGGATCTATGGTTCATTTCTGGGGCCTCACAGCAACATTCCTCAACTAGTGCAGGAAAATAAAACATACTTCAAACTTAACATTTTTTTTCTTTTCTCGCCTTTGAAAAAAAAAGAAAGCTTTTACTTCACTTCCTCAACTTTTCCTTCTTATAAATGAGGCTCAAAATGCCCTAATTTCTGTTTTTATTTCAGCAGAAAATTTCCTCAATACATAGTATAACCAGTTGCATTCACTGTCATGATAATTAACTATTATTTCAACAGAAAACTGGATTAATAAGCACAACAGTGTTGACTGAGGTGAAAGATCGAAAATTTATCAACCAGCAAATACGATTTTATAAAAAGAGAGCACGGTACATAGAGAGTGATGAAGTTTCTATAAAAACTGGAGAAAACATGAAGAGAAAAAAAATACTGAAGCAAATAAATTTTTATAAAAAGGTAAAAAAAAATTAAAATGTTGGCATTTAAGTCCAGTTTATCAAATATTTTTTCCACATTGACATGTGTTGCAATATTATTGATAGAAAATCACACATCCATGACCACTAGTTTGAGTTGATTTGGCAAACTAAACAGAATGTAATACCAGAGAAGTAATCAGTAGTATCAGTCAAACAGTCCATTCATGTCATCAACCAAAAAATAACATGATTCACAAGACATAAAAGATATCACAAGACAAAAGATCAACACTCATCAAGTGGCAATTGATTATTGACCATCAGACAAAAGATCAACACTCATCAGATTTTCCAACACATGTCTACAGTAGCTTCTGCCAAGTAATACAAGTCGTGTCGTACAGACAGAAAAAGAATTTAACATGTTCTCACCCATTATTGACCAACATGACGAAAATTATACAAGGTTTTAATTAACAAAATTAATAATTTTTTATTACCAAAAAAAATAATTTTTTGAATTATACGGATTTATTTAAATATATTTAAATTTAGTCAAAAATAAAATTAAACTCTTAAAATTTTTATTATTTGACTGTAATTATAATCACAAAACTTTAAAAATCCCAATGATTAAATTAGGTGCAAAAGGAAGTTTGATTAGTGTTGAACTATAAGGTTTTAGTTAATGGCATTATCATTAAGGCAACCTTCTTCTGTCTTAATAATGGAGAATATAAAATTTCTACCTCCTTTGGCATCAGCCTAACAGCAGTTGAAACGAATATGAAAAAGAAAACAGGCAAAGGAAGAAAGCTGTGAACAAGACAGCTCATAAAAGATAATCACAAGAAAGCTGTGAACAAGAAAGCTGTCTTAATAATCACGTAATTTCAAGCACATAAAAGATATCACAAGACAAAAGATCAACACAAGCAGTTAGCTCAAGATTAAGGATTCTAATATGAATCACAAGTTAAAAGATCAACACCCCAGTTAAGTTCTTTGAAAAAGATCAGCACCCATAAGAAGGAGAAAGAAAAAAAGAAAAAGACATAGAATTTACTTAATTTTTTAACTAGTAGTTATTGAGATCTAAATAGGCAAGATTCAGATATTCCCAAATACTACTAGCTGTATGATAATCATTTACAGCAGCTTGTGCAGCAGAATCATCCACAAAACTTCCATCCTTACGTTGATGAGTCATCACAAATAGTTCTATCCTATTTGGCTCCACCCCACCACTTTGCTTCTATTATCACAAAACATTCTTAAATTAATATAATACTAATGAGCAAGTATAAAAGGAAGAAGAACTTGAATTAATATAGTACTAATGAGCAAAGATAAATTAATATTTATTATTTTTTTGGTTGAAAACAGGGCTGAGTAACTTGAGTAACTTAAAATTAAAAACATACCTTCTTAAGTAACTTAAAATTAAAAACATACCTTCTTGACTACTTGAGTAACTTAAAATTAAAATCATACCTTCTCATCCACAAGAGAAGCAAAACTCTTTGAGCCCATAGTGTGAAGCATGGTTTGTTTGGCTCGTCGGTCACTGTTTAGTTTAGCAAGAGCCTACATCATTCATACCACATTAGCATGCATTTGATAGACTCAAGCAAATTTTGCAGCAACTCCTTTTCATTACCAAAATTGACTTTAACTTGAATCAATTTAAATTTGTTATGTAAACCTTACCTTTCCTTCAGGTGACAGCCAATATGCTATAAGAGTTGCCAATTGATCTCTTAAAACATCTGAGGGTTTATTTTGTAGCAACTCCTCTTCATTATCAGAGTGGAAGTACTTAGCTTTTAGCTCAGCCTTGTAATCCCTCCATTTTTTTGACAAAGACTTTAAGATCC
This sequence comes from Heritiera fomes, assembly GCA_032173925.1. Classification (NCBI taxonomy): domain Eukaryota; kingdom Viridiplantae; phylum Streptophyta; class Magnoliopsida; order Malvales; family Malvaceae; genus Heritiera; species Heritiera fomes. The sequence continues at coordinate 14,688,427 of JAPDPM010000001.1, read as the reverse complement.
AACCAGTATGACGATCGGGAAACACAAATTTTTCCTACACAGAAATAAAAATTATTGAAATATCTAATCAAAACAAGAAAACTTCCTATAAACAAATTAATAATTTGAATAATAAAAGAAAGGACCTTGATATGATTTAAGGAGTCTGTCTTGAACATTTTAGGCACATCCTTCCAAGGTATGAGACTTGCTATTTTGACCTTAAATATAAAACAAAGAGAAAAACAAAAGAAAATAGTCATTGGAAAATTACTAACCCAATCATAAAACCATTCATGAAATGTAGTATTCATCATGTCACTTATTTCGATTGGACGAGCTCGTTTGCACCTTTGTTGCCTTCTTATACTTTTCTCAAATTCTCTAAAACAACCTAATCAAGTTAACTACAATTTAACTAAAAAAACTTTATAAGAGAAAGACAAGGTAGAGGGCTTACTGTTGAAATATATGAATTGCTTCGCATTGAAATAGCACGTAACGATGAGCTTGTACCCATGTTTGTTCATCTAGCTCAAAACCTATTGCTTTTCCTAATGGTCGCCCTAAGCTTGGAAATAAGCTTGATTTTTGTCGCGGTTCACTAGGGACATCATAATTCCTAACTGAGGGGCCAAATCGGGTTTCAAACTCTTCTAAGTATCTTGAACAAAAAACCATACACTCTTCAGCCAAATAAGCCTCTGCAATCGAGCCTTCAGGGTGAGCTTTATTAGTCTTATAGGACTTCAATTTAAGAAGAAACCTAAAATAAAAGAACCATAATTAAAGAAAAATATACTTTAACTCATAAGAAAATACTTTAACCAATTGAAAGACCAAATTGGATTATACCTTTCAACTGGATACATCCATCTATAATACACAGGTCCAGTAATTTTTGCCTCTTCAACCAAATGAACCACCAAATGTACCATGATGGTAAAGAATGAAGGAGTGAAAATCTTCTCCATTTGACAAAGAGTGAGCACAATCTTAGATTGAAGTCTCTCGAGTTCTTCAACTACAAGAACTTTAGCACATAATGCCTTGAAAAATTGACCTAATTCAACCACAACCATGGTCACATCTTTAGGTAGAAGCCCACGTAATGCAAGTCCAAGAAACTCCTCCATCAATATATGGTTGTCGTGACTTTTCAAAGGAAGAATTTTGCGATCTTTGAGACTAACACGTTGGGAGATATTTGAAGAGAAACCATCTGGAACTTTGATTCTTTTTAAAACTTCTAGAAACACGTCTTTCTCCTTCGTTGACATCCAATAGCAAGCAGGGGATATATGAAGTCTACCATCCTCATCTTCCCTTGGATGTAGCTCTTTCCTTATACCCATTGCTTGCAAGTCTAGACGAGCCTTCAAATTATCCTTAGTCTTCCCATCAATATTTAATAAAGTCCCCAAAATATTATCGCATACATTTTTCTCTACATGCATCACATCTAGATTATGACGTAACAAATTGTGCTCCCAATATGGCAAACTAAAAAAAATGCTCTTCTTTTTCCAAGTATCAGAATGAATTGGATTTTTCTTTCCAAAAGTAACATAAATGTTATCTACTTGACTTAAAACCATACTTCTTGAAGGTGAAATTGGGGCAGCCCTTAATTCTTGAGTGCCATCAAAAGAGGAATCAGTCCGAAATTCATGATTAATATCTAAAAACCGACGATGACCCATGAAACAATATTTACCCCTATGATGTAGCCATAAATAACATGTGTCTTCAGAACAGTGAGGACATGCAAAACGACTTTTAACATTCGAACCAGACAAATCTCTGTATGCAGGAAAGTCGTTTATTGTCCACATTAATGCAGCACGTAATTGAAAATTCTCTTCAACAAAAGCATCAAAGGTGTTTACCCCAACTTCCCATAATTCTTTTAACTCTCTTACTAGAGGTTGTAAGTAAACATCAATATCATTTCCAAGTCCACTCCTACCCGGAATCACTAAAGAAAGAATAAAACTAGACTCTTTCATAGACAACCAAGGGGGCAAGTTGTATGGTATCACCATAACAGGCCAAACACTATACTTATTGTTCATTGTTCTAAATGGATTAAATCCATCAGTAGCCAAGCCTAGTCTCACATTACGAGGGTCTAAGGCAAAATCAGGATATCGCAAATCAAAAGATTTCCAAGCAAGAGAGTCAGCTGGATGCCTCAATTTTCCATCTTTCTTACGACCCTTGTCATGCCATAACATAGCAGAAGCTATTTTTGGAGACATGAACAATTTTTGAAGTCTAGGTTTCAAGAGAAAATGACGTAACACCTTTATGGGTTTCTTCTTTTTACCACTAAAACCACCCTCCAAATCATTATTATCACATTGCACCCACCTAGAAGCACCGCACATATAACACGACTCTTCATTTGCTCTCTCATCAAGGTACAAGATACAATCATTTGGACAAGCATGAATCTTGTCATACTCAAGACCTAATTCCTTAATCATGTTCTTAGTTTCACGATAGGAATGAGGCAAAGTTTCACCCTCAGGAAGAATCCTTTTCAATAGTGAAATGAGCAAATTGAATGACTCATTACTCATCCCACTAGAAACCTTTATTTGAAACAACTCTAAGATGACAGACAATCTAGACATTTTTTTGAATCCTGGGTACAGTTCTTGGTTTAAATCATCTAACAACTTAAAAAACTTAGTTGCTTCAACATTTAGCTCTTCTTGGGATTGTCTAGGATCACTTCCTCCACCAGAAAATTGAGATAAGTCAATCTCATTCTCATATGCAACTCCTAAACTCTCTTCAACACAAACATCTCAAAGTTCTTGAGAGTTTTCTGGTAAATGAGACTCGTAGGCAGACAATGAAGTCTCACCATGACAAACCCAATGAGTATAACCAGACAAAAACCCATTGCAAATCAAATCCTCTTGTACATCTTCTAATGGTTTCCAACACAAATTGACACATTTTATGCATGGACATAAGATCATGCCATCCCGACATGCATTCTCAAATGCAAATCTTAAAAATTGGCTCACCCCTTGCACATATTCACTACTAAACTTAGACTTTCCAATCCAACTCTTATCCATGGTTGTAGTAGTGATGGCAAAAGAAAACAACCAATGAAGGAGAACACGACCTAGAAAACAACAAAGCAACTCGATTATGTATCTATAATCTATATGTGTATATATAAAAATATTATTTGTCGATATGTGTGATAAAAATTATGATGGAGGGGGTTGCTGAAGTTGAAACATATGCTGCAATATGTAATAATGGTTCAGAAAAGTTGGAATTTCAATTTCGAGTACAAAAATGGCATATATTACAGAGCTACTGAGGAAAAAGCAATATTCCATGAATTCTGAATAAAACTTAACCCTAAGTGTGGGGTTTTGGCTCAATTTACATTCCTCTATCCAACGCTAAAGATTACTAAATCCTAGAAAGGATTATTCGTATAAATCCTGAGATATGCAAACAACACACAAATTATTCGTAACAAAGCAATTCTGTTCAGTAACTATTTTACATGGTTTATAGTTTTAGAGGATTGATCATGCATGCTTTTAGTTGCATTTATTTATGAACTGTACACAAATTAGAATAATGAAGAAGTAATATTCCTTACTGAGTTGATGCAATTTACAAGTGATGAGATTTCACTGAATTCCTACTAATCATGTGAAGCTTTAGAATGGTCTCTCTTAACTCTGTGTTCATATAGAACATTACAAGGTTTAGGAAACATTACAAGGCTTATAAAGAAAAAGTAAAATCCCAAAGATTCAACTAGGCTTGAAATTGCTTGAGAGCAAAATCATGGAGTCTAACTATTTTGATAAACACTGTCAAAATGTTATTGGTTTCTATCGGTGAATTGTGTTTCAATGATAGACATAAGGCGAATCGTTGGCTGGTTGAATGGATAAAGTATTCATTACATTGCACTGTCAAGAAGAATTCACAGAGTCAAAGGGTATTTGGGACTGCATATCTCATTGGACAATGCAAACTAATAATAATGATCTGCAAAGCACTAACCAAATGGTGCAATCCAAGAAAGACGGTCTGCTATGACAAACCTGTGAGGCTAAGACAAACATGAAATGCAGCTTTCATCTTGGGTTGACAAATACACAGTGAAAGTGAGTTTTAAATCCATATTAACTTCTCATTGATTAGACTTACCAAAAATATTCTTAACAATTTAATGTTCTAAGTGCTTCATTAGCTGTAAAAGAAATGTATCAAGACACTTGCTAGTTAACTCCAGGAAATTTGTTTGTGATAAAATTCCCCTAAAATTTTTGTATAGGTCATTGCCGGCTGTTTATCAGAGGAAGAAATCAGGGGATTGAAGGAGATGTTCAGGGGAATGGATACAGACAATAGCGAGAAGATGGTATAGAGCTGTCAAATGCTAATGACTCTTTCTTTTTGTTAAATGAAGAGTTTAACAAAAAGAGTTTTATCTTAACAAAAAAGTTTTATCTTAACAAAAAAGAAACCTGAACCAATAAAATGACTCAAATATGTTGGCTAATTGATCTGAGAGTCACTGTTTAGCTAAAAGAAAAGCTGCAAGAGTCCCCGACTATGGTATTATTGGTATCCTTTCCAATAAATGCTGAAAACTGCCCTTGGCAAGGGCATGTTTGAGCTTAAAGAATATCTAGAGGCAACCTAGAGGGTTATCTTTGTCTTCTACCCAACAGCTGCATGTGCAAGCTTGTAAGTGGTGGACCTCCAGCGTTAGTCATTACCTATGTGTGCTAACCGACATATGGTTCTAATCTGCCCTCTTGATTTCATCATCATGACAGTTTTTGATAAGAGATTTTCATTAATGACAGCTATGATGCTAACATGGCAGGGCTGTTTTCTTTTTCTACAGTGAATGCTGATGAGTGCTTGATGACAAGAATGCAAGAAATGTCACTGGATTACCATTTCATCGTGGAGCAAGAAGTGGGGTCTTCCACCTATGCCTTCTTTGGCTTCAATGGTAACGGGAAATTGAATGGAATTTGCTATTAGATGAAATGGGTAAATTTAAAGTCTAATTCTTCTTTTTTCATTATTTTACTTAAACCTGTTTAGGAACTGCTGGAGTGTGGAGAATTGCTGCTTTGAATGAGGCAGGAGGGTGGAAAGATAGAACCACGGTGGAGGACATGGATTTGGCAGTCCGAGCTAGTCTAAAAGGCTGGAAATTCCTTTACCTCGGAAGCCTAAAGGTAATTGGTGTCAATACAAGTCATATGACATGATGACACAAATACGATTCGACATGTCCAATACTACACCCTACAGCTTAACTAACCTTATTTATTTTGTTAATCAACAAGACTCAATGTTCAGAATTGTGCTGCTTGACTACAGGTTAAAAATGAATTGCCTAGTACCTTGAAGGCTTATCGCTATCAACAGCACCGGTGGTCCTGTGGTCCTGCTAACCTTTTCAGGAAAATGGTGATGGAGATTATCATAAACAAGGTTAACTACTTAATCTGATTATACTGAGGATTCTAAACGGGCACTTACCTAAATAGTACTTAAATCTCACTAGATTTCAAAGTAACACTTAGCTCTTAACCATTTATGAAATCCTCACACTTAATCTACAAAATATTTTGAGAAATATTATTCGTTCTAACTAAAAATCTCACAATTTTATAAAGCACGAAATTATTAAACTTGAACAAACCTGAATCCCTGTTTTGCTCTGCTCACCAATCTTCTCTCTCCCTTTTGCTTACCTAACCGGAACTAATAAAAGAATGAGAAAGATACAGACAAACACAGCAGAGACGCTAAAAAAGAAAAGCCGAAAAGAGGGAAACTAGAAACTTAAAGCTTGAGCAGAAAACTGAAATCAAATTAATAAGTTATAGAGGGGAATAGAGCTGTCTTTACCTGTTCTTCCTTTGGGGTGTAACCAAGCTATTTCACCGGTGACGATGTGGGAGATCTGCAATGTGAGATCTGCAAAGATTTCGGTGACGATGTGGGAGATTTGCAATGTGAGATCTGCAAAGATTTCAGTGACGATGTGCGAGATCTGCAAAGCTATTGGTGAGCAGCGAAGTGGTAGAGGTGCGATGATGGTAGTGAGAGCAGAGGTGATGATTTGAAATTAGGGGGAAAAATGAAAGAGGATTAACAGCGGCGATGGGAAAACTGAAATTAAGGGAAAAATGAAAGTAAAGAGGATGATAGTGGCTAGCTTTAAAACGAAGGGAAAAATGAAAGCAAAGAGGGAAAACTGAAGGAGCTTTTCTTTAAGGGAGCTGTGTAAACAGTTTAGTGCCTTTTAAATCATTCTTGACGGCGGCGCTTGGTTTAGAGCCGGTAAAAAGTAAAATAAACGTAGATATACTGGCGCTTTTCACAAACGCCCACATAAAAATGCCCTTAAAAGTGGTTTTTTTTTGTAGTGCAGGTAGACTTTTCAAATCAAGTGGCAATTCCACTAACTTTTGGCAACCCACAATCTCTAGAAGTTGAAGACCAGGCATCACTCCTTTGTTAATCTCAATTTTTTTCAATTCAGGGAAATTATATATTCGCAACTTCTTAAGGTTTTGGAACCCTTCACGAAAGCACAAAAGCTCTCCCTCGTACACATTTACAAGTGTCAATCGTCCCAGCTTAGGCAATGCTTGGATGTGAGCAAGACAATCTTCCTTCAATCTAGACCATTCCAATGTCAAACATGTAATATTTTGGAGGGAGTTAAACCAGTGGGGCACCTTCTCCAATTTCCCAAACAGACAAAGTTTCTTAAGGTCAGGAGGAGCCGAAACAAGTGCATCCATCTTTAATCGCTCCTCCTCATCACTTGACATCACCATTAGACAGCAAAGGAGCCTTAGATTTCCAATGGAATGGCACAAGTCTTTCTCATTAGCTTCCTTCACATTGGCAATGCAAAGCTTTTTTAGTTGCGTCATTCTGTGGAGTTCTTTCACAAAGGTGTCCCCTACTTTTACAATGGTCAAAATTTGTAAGCTCTTCATAGAATAAATGCTGGATGGTACATGCATGCTTACCTAATACTCATAGTCAGTTGATCTACCACTGAAACGGTAACAGATTAGATGCCTCAGATTTGTCAACTTCACAATTCCTGAGGGAAGCTCTTCAATTCGAGTTTCCTTAAGGACCAAAGACCGTAAGTTACAAAGTTTTCCGATCGATTTGGGAAGCTTCTTCACTTGAGTTCTTGTTAAGTTAAGATACCTCAAATTGTAAAAAGTTACCACTTCATCGGGGAGTTCATTGATTGGGGCGCCTTCTAAATCCAACACCGTCAACAATTTAAAACCCGATGGCAACTTATCGCAGGAAGATCTAGACATTTCACCAATAGCAAAAACAAACACTGAACGAAGTAGTGCTATATCCTTTCCTCTAGCTTTCATCTCTCTATCCTTCGTCACAATTGACAAGCGCCGAATTCCATTGTCCTCTTGTGTTTCTTCTTTCCCATCAGATATAGTAACAAACTTCTCTGTTTCTGATATTGAAATTGCAAGCTCTCGGACAATGTCATGCATCTTAAATTTTGTGGGCCTTCCAAATTCATTCTTCTTTGCAACTTGAAGCAAGCCTCGACAAATCAACTCCAGTAAGTATCCCTCAGCTACCTCTTCTGGCGTAAGTCCTCGACGTGATACCACAAACCCTTCTGCCATCCAAAGTCTAATGAGCCTCTTTCGCTTAATCTTATAATCTTCCGGAAATATACAACAATAAGAAAGCAACGCTTAAGTCTGGTAGGCAAATCATGGTAACTAGGCAATAAGATAAGCTTCACTCTTTCAAGCTCCTTGTTGTTGCTTAGCTCCCAATTTAAGTTGGCACGAACTATTCTCCATTCTTCTATGGAAGTCTTGCAAGACAATAAACCACCCAAAGTCTCAATAGCTAATGGCAAGCCTTCACATTTTTCAGCTAGGTCTCTCGCTAAAGAAACAAGATCTGATGGACATCGACCAGAATTGCTTCGGAAAGCTTTACTGCAAAATAGCGTCCAAGCCTCATTCTCTCCTAAGGGCTTAAGTTCAAGGACGTGGCTTATACTCCCAAATTGGAAAGAAGCTACGTCACGAATTCGTGTAGTAATTATGACACGACTTCCATTCGTTTCTTCAGGAAGCACCCTGCTTATCTGCTGCCAGAGATTAATGGTCCACACATCATCTAGCACAATCAGATATCTCCTTTTCTGCAAGTCGTCCTGGAGCATTTTGCCCAAATCGGTGAAGCTCTTCTTCTCCAAGTTCTCAAGATCTTTTTCATCTTTCTTCTTGTTGATCTCTTTTATCATTGATCTAAGTAACTCTTCCACTGCATACCGTTCCGAGACAGTGACCCAGGCACAACACTCAAAATGTTGCTTGACTATTTCTTTGTTGAAAGTGTTGGCAACTAGAGTAGTTTTTCCTGAACCACCCATTCCCACCACTGAAATGACAATTCTTTGAAGTTCTCCATTTGTCAACCAACCCAGCAGCTCCTTTTGTGTCTTCTCGATGCCCACAAGTTCATCATCTTTAACAAAAAGAGAATATTCACTCTCAAGTTTCCGCCGATTAGGGTCATAATTGCCAGGCATTCCTTCCGTTTTTCCAGCACCTTTTCCTTCTGATCGATTATCTTCGTATGCCCTGTTTCTATCGTATATATTTGCAAGTTTTTTTTTTTACTTTTTGCAGCTTGTTAGCTGTTTTATGCCTCCAAATCATATTTTGGGGAATGTGAATGCCCTTGAGGAAAAAACTCGAGTATTTATCACCCCTCCATTGTTGTTGCTTGCTCATGTGGTACATGAATTCGTGAGTGACGTCTTCAATTTCACAGGCCATGTCTCGTACTCTTGCTACCCAATCGTTCTTTGTTTGGCTGCGGACTTCTGCTTTTTTATTAGCATCCTCAAGAAAAGATCTCATGCTATTCAGCTCACGCTCGATTTCAGTGATATCATCACGAACCCCACTCAGCTGTGATACTTCGTTTTCTAAGATGGAGACAACCTTGCCCAATAAGAGATCCACAGTGCTTAAATCCATTGTTACTTCAAGCCTTGAAGCCTTCACCTTGATTCAAAGCTGTCAAGAAAATTTAACCATTAAATCCCAGAAATTTCACTGCTATGGTCAGCATTATTTTTAAAGAATTCAGAAAAACGAATCAAAGACAATAAACTTCATTCAACATAAAATTAAAAAAAAATAACGAAAGGAAAAAGTTAGTGAACTTTCAAGGAAACAAAGTTTTTTTTTATATAATTATAATACGATTAACTTTTATAGAGTGAAAATTTTTAATTTCAAAATTAAAAATTTATTATGTATTTTATGTATTTTATTTTTTAATTATCTTTTTATTTTTTTAATATACACTAAAAGTATGTGTCCCTTTTGTGGAGTTTAAAATGTTTACTGACATAGTATGCCATAATTACTTTTATAATATTAGTTGATTTATAATATAATCATTAAAATTAAAATTTATATTTAACAGTACATAATATTTATACACTCAATATGTCAAATATAAACTTTAAATTTAATCACTTTTTCTTTTCTTTCTACATTCAATGCCTATCTTTAGAGCTTTTATCAAAAACAATTATTAAAGAGTATTAGCACTTTTCCGCCTATCCAAAACTCTGGATGGCACTTTTGAAGATTCAGTAACTTTAAAAGATAATTTGTCTACATACAATCAAAAGCTCATTACAGTTAGAAAATGTCTTTTACAGCAATATGTGTGTAAAACTTTTTGAATAAATTTCACCAATGATCATTAGACTTCCACGAAATTCCTATTTTGATCACTAAATTTCAGCTTGACCCAAGTACATCACTGAAATTTGCTAACTCTTTCAAATTTGATCACCCTAACATGTGGTTGTCATATAAGCTATTACACAAGCAGAGACATCAATCAAACTCAAAAACCCTAGACTTTAAGATTATTTTTATTTGAAAATTAAAATCATACACATTTCTATAAGGAAGAAAAACTCGGGAAGAAAAGGGAATAAAGAAAAGGATTATTATTCATGTAGTGTAGTTTTTAAATTCCGTGAGTTAAGATGGTAACACATACCCTTTAAGAAATATTAAATAAATAAATAAATGAATAAATAAAGTAGGATATGTGAGCATCTTAATCTTGCTTTTGATGTCTAATAATTTCACTAGTAGTATATTAGACAATAATCTGCAAAGAAAATAAACAAAAATGACCTAAATTTTTATTGATGAAGAACCCATTTGAAATCCCACAAAAAATGACAAGAGAGCGTGAGAGGTAAATTTTCCTTCACAACCTTGTTTTTAATTTTTTGATTATTTTATTAAAAAGCATATATCTTTAATGATCATTTTTTCATTTTCAATTTCACTAGTACCAATCTCACCTCCCATTTAAACTATCCCTAATAAGTAGCACCCTTTAGAAGTGTTCATATTTCAGTTTTAACCAAATTAATTGACCAAATTGATTTAATTTTGTTAATCAATCTTCCATTGAATTAATTTGATTGATTAACAAAAATGATTTTTTAATGATTTCGGTTTTTGGTTAATTTGGTTCAAAAATTGAATTAACCGAAATATAAAAATTAAAAAATAAAACTATAAATATATTAAGTGTGAGAACCACCTATTTTAATACTGTAGCGTATATTAGAACTCTCATCACTGTCAATTCTTGTGTATTTCGTAGGTATACGAGGTAATAGCATGGTGGCCCCACAAATCTTCTAGTGTCCGGATGAAGGTGAAACTTGGAAGATTTAATATTTGGAGCTAAATAAAGTGATGGTAAGAAATTCTAATGTAAACTCAATTATTTAGATTATTTTTGAAGCATTTAAAACAAATTTAAAAATGAAGATTAAGGACATAGGTCGGTGGAATTTTCATAAATAACAGTCAAACGAAATTGATTTCTAGCCAAATGTCAAATGTAAAATAATCTTCACGTGAGAGAGTCCCATGCCATGGCCATAGATAAACTTAATCATCTGAAGAAACAGAAAATTACGCAATTTTACAATTCGCACAAATGATCAGTCAAACTTCAACGAAAGCTTCTCCAACCATAAGAATAAGTTAAATAGATGTGATTGGTGATTAAAAGACATATTTTGCAGATTAGACTGATAGTTTTCAATAAAGTCAAACCGAAAGGGCAAAATAGTCCAAAATTTTTATAATAAGGGGCAAAATGGTAATTTTGCCTATAAAATCAGACTTTTCTCATCTTCTCCAGCAGCTTCCTCATCATTTTCTACTAGAATCAGTCCCTCTCCAAAAACTCCATTAAAGCTAGCTTCCAAGAGAAAGAAACCTTCCAAAAACCTAGTAAAAATCATCCGAAATCGAAAATTCCCTTAATAAACTCAGTCTAATTTTAGTGTTCTTTCTTTTGGCATCAATATCTCATCCTATAGTGGCCAAATCACACCCCAAGCCTTCCTACATAATTCAATTAAGGTGAGTTTGCTTGGAACCTTGGAAAGTTTCATGGTTTTCTTGTTATTTCCTACATGTTCAAGTTGTTTTTATGCTTCCCTAAGCTTGAATCATTTTAGAACTATGGAATTAGTTGGGAGAGGGTTTCGGCCGACATACATGGGACATAGGAATGCTATGTTCTTATGAAATTTAATGTAGGAAAATAATGTAGAAATTATAGGAATTATGAAATTAAGCTTAGTTTAAATTTAATGGAAAATTTCAAGATGTTGAGGTAAAAGAGACCATTTAGCCATAGCATGAGGGACCAAGAATTGATGTCATTTGATGTGGAAGTAGTATAGAAAATTAATAGAATTAATTTGATATCAAGAAAATAGTTAAATTTAGAAAAAATTACAAGAATGGAAGAGAAGAGGCATTTGGCCAAGGTGAAGGGGAAGGTGTCACGACCCGAAGGCTACGACGTTCACTTGATACTCATACTTTTCTTAGTCTACAAATTTATGGACTAAATTTTTCCTTTTCATTTTACGGTTTGTATTCGGTGTCAGTGTAGTTACTATACTATCTAGGTGAACTATGGTCATTTCATTTAAATATTAAACTAGCGAGGAAACGGTTCTAAGTTACATCCCGACTTATTTAACAAAATATGTACTGTGCATCAATTAAAGTCTTACTTATAAACAAGCGTTTTATAAAGAACATATACCTCAAAAGGCTAGTACCAAACCTAGATACCGTATCCGGAGGCCCATTCAAAAGCCCTCATGGTAGAGTTTACTCAATAATCTGAAAAGAGATGAAATTAAGTAGGGTGAGCAAAACCACGACTCAGTAAGATATTAATATAAATGCAGGAGTAGAATTATACTGTCTTAACCGCCATGCATAAAACCTGCAAGTTTGCAATTAGAATTCACCATCTCAATCGACAACATCTCATACTTATAACAAGATCATGTCTTAAGGACTGTAAGTGAGCGAGGGTTTTGGAGTACTGATGTAAGGAAATTTGAAGTACCTCATTATCTCCATTCCCGACATCTATCCATCGTTCAACCTTTAAACAAATCTATTAAATCATTTACAACCTTCTTGTTCTTATACTACAATGTATCGTACAACAATACATAATGTATAACTTGAATATCATATACTATTAATCCATGCTCATATCAATCTCATAGTTTATTATGTTCAATTGAGATATCATATCAAGTCACTTTACATTTAACAATTATACTCCTATATTACATCAACTCATATCATTTTTCATGTGAGAAATCATAATCACGATTGTGTAAGGTCATGATTCTCTTCATATCAGTCTTACGTGCATGTACTGTATAATATCATGACATCATATAGTTAGAATGTTGTTATGTCATGACTCAGCATGCAAAACTTATGCAAGCTTTACTATACAAGATAATTATCATTTCAAATCATATTACATATACTTTTAGAGCATGTTCCAACACGTAGATTCTCAATTCATTTCATATATACTTTTAAGACATGGTTGAAAGCATGCACAATTCTTTTTTCATATCACGTGAAATCAAAACATGCACATTTCTCTTTTCATATCATGTCAAATCAAAACATGTCTTCTCATATCATTTCAAATCACAACGTGCACATTTCTCTTTTCATATCATGTCATATCAAAACATGTCTTTTCATATCATTTCAAATCAAAACGTGCACATTTCTCTTTTCATATCATGTCAAATCAAAACATATCTTTTCATATTGTTTCAAATCAAAACGTGCACATTTCTCTTTTCATATCATGTCAAATCAAAATATGTCTTCTCATATCATTTCAAATCACAACGTGCACATTTCTCTTTTCATATCATGTCAGATCAAAACATGCACATTTCCCTTTTCATATCATGTGTAATCAAGTACAATATCGAAAACACATTTCATATACTGTGAAATCATATCAGTTTAGAGTTCATATCAATTTAAAAGCATACTCTAAACTGCATATCATATCGGTTTGAGACTAGGCTAGATCCCTAATACTCTATTAATAAAGACTTAGATCACTATAGCTAGTAGTGAAATCATATCGTCGTCCCCTGGAAACCAACTAAGGCGCTATCTATGGCCATAGACCTCATCTCTCTCAGCCCTACTGATCAGGTGTGACTGAGCCCTGTCCACAACTATTGTCGTACAAGCATCTCTGCCTAATGAGTAATCTCCAATTAGGCGGTTTCCACTATGCTTTATTGAGTTTAACTCTCTTAGGGTGCCTATAGTCCCATAAAACATTTAAATCTTTAGCTTTTCTTGTCAAAGATCATGTAAAGCATATGGTATCGTTCTTTAAGAGGTTTTATATATAAAAAATATATATCTACCATATACTTTCTTTTCAAAACTAATCAATACTTTATAGTATTCATATAAACATTATTATAATGTCTCAAGTTGTAACAAAGCATGCTTAAATGCGATGCAAATTCAATCGTGAGTTCAAAACAATGAACTATCATTTTCATGAAATATATCATTTAATTATAGCGTGAACTATAATCCAAATTCCTCATTTCCATCCTTTTGATTTCAATCGAATCATACCTAATAAGTAAATTCGATATTCACTGTGGTTCCTCGATATTCGATATTCTCTCTCTCAATAGTTATCGACTATAACAATCACTTGTATATTTCATCATCAATACTAAGACCACCACCATCAGTATGAGTCCTCATAATATCTATGAATATTTAAATATCATATTTCTCTATAGCCATCAAAATACTGGAATTAGACAATATCGATATCATCATTCAAGATCTATTCCAGAGTTGACATCGAGGATATAAAACCACAAGATCAATAGTCATCTATCAAATCTATCTATGGTCTAACATATTGGCACCCATTCGTAATTCCAAATTGATGCCCGATTTCATTCACTATCACCAACTCAAATCACAGTTTTCAATCAATTTTCATATGGCATATATAATATAATACCACACTAGAATTATCTATAAAGGTATTATCGAGTCAATTTAGGTTAGCAATTTACCCACTTAAGAGATTTGGCCAATTTTCACTATTAACAGTGTTTCAATCATTTAAGTCGCCTTACGACTATCCATATTATTGCAAGAATCCCAGTTCACATCTATTTAATATAGACATGTACAAGTATACTTTATGTATACGTGTATTCTATCAAGTGTCCATAAGGCATCACAATTTACTCTCTTATTCTCATCGTCTCAATTACACTACTAAGATGGGTCATTCATCAAGTCCTCCATATTTCTCCAAGTCACTCAAACGTGAGAGAATATTTTTTTTCAAGACTTATTCCAAAGTTATAATCGAAGTCATATAGTCACATGTGTGACACTCATTTATTTGAATCTATCAATGATTAGATTTCATCGGAACTTCAACCTCAATTTCAACTTGATAACCAATTCGTGATATTAAGATAAATCACTTTATCAATTCTATAAGGCTTACACAACATAACTCATCATGTTATCATGCTTGATCATTTACTTTCTCAAACTATTCCAAAATCAAGTTTTCCGGCAATACGATAAAGTCCTTTCAAAACTTATCTTTCGATAATTCTTTCCAAAATTCCATTTATACGAGAAAACCTTAACCTTTTTCATCAAACACTTTCCTATGAATTTTGGCAGCATAACATTTCAGGAACTAAAACCTCTGCAACAATTCCAAATAGACACAGTGGTATTCCACAATCATTTTTATTTCAATATCAAGATCATTACTAAGACCCCTACCACCAATTGTAGGTCCTCTTAGCATTTAAAAATCATTTCAATAATCATTCATCATCATCAGTATCACAATTTTAAAGCATACAATATAACACTACCACTACTTTATAAAAGTATCTTACCTGGCGCTGAAACTTAGTGCTTTGACGAGCTCCAAGCTTCGTCGAACACCAAATCATGTCTTTGTCACTTCTGCTACAATTTCAACAACACCAAATGCACTTACATAAATATATATATTGAATAAAATTATTCAATAAATATCAATCAATTTATTGTTTTTCTTACCATTTCTTTTTCTTTCCTTCTTCTTCTTCTCTTTTTTCTTCCGTTTCCTTCTTTTTCCTTTTCCTTTTCCTTTTTTCCCTTTTCCTTTTCTTCTTTTCTTTTTCTTTTTCTTTTCTTTTCCTTTTTCTTTTTTTTTCTTTCTTTTTTTTTCTTTTCTGGTCTAAACCAGTTCGGACCGGTTCGGCTGGTTCAACCAGTTCAGTCGGTTCACCTTTGCTTGGCCGATTCAGCCACTAGCGGCCACCCATTCTGACGGTTGAAGCTTGCTGGGGTGGCGACGAGGCTGGATCTGACCTCCATTTCTCGATCAGCGGCGACGGTGGTGGTGAATTTGGAGATGGTGTTTTTGGTCCCTTCTCCTCTGCTTTTCCTTCTCTTTTCTCTTCTTCCTCCACTGCCGGTCGCCTCTTTTCCTTCCCCTTACCTCTGCTGGTGTTGGGGTTGAGGTGGCGGTGCCCGGATCGGCCGGCACCGCTGTTTTCCTTTTTTTCTTTTTCTCTCCTTTTCCTCTCAGTTTCCCCTGATTTCTTCTCCGTTTTCCTTTTTCTTTCCCATCGCCGGTAGCTTCCTTCTCTTCCTTTCCTTGCCGACGACGGCTTCCCCTCTCTCTCTCGGCCGACAACGTCGGCATTCTTCCTTGGAGGCTCTCTTTTGTTTGTAACAGAGGAGGAAAATGGGAGGGAATTGGGATACCCGATTCCTGCCCCCTTTTCTTTCCCTTTTTTTATAATTATATTTATAAATAAATATTTATAAATATAATTATTAATTAATAATAATATATATACACATTTTTATTTCTTAAATTTTGGATTTCCTAATATCCAAAAATTATTCAAAATAATTTCCTCAACTTCATCACTTTATCAGTTTCGGGAATTCCAACAATTTTTCCATCTCGTAAATAAATTTATTTATTTACTTTCGCTTATTTATTTGCATAAAAAATTAAATTCTCGAGTAATTTAATACCAAAAATAGAAAAATTCTCGGTTATCACAGAAGGAGAATTATTGGCCATTTTAATCTCATTTAGGTCCTAAAATAATGTATAAATTATTCTGAGAATTTAGGCACAACAGGAATCGAAATTGGAATTATATAGAAAAAGTTAAATTTTCATACCGGTAGAAAATAGACCGAAAAATAAGACTGCAGTAGGCAATATAATTTATTTTACGATATTAAATATTTTTATAATGAAAATATAGAATATTGATAATATTAATATGATAATTTGCAACTAAGAAAACCGAGGAAAATACTGGTGCTCATTCACAGCACAGTGAAAAGTTATCGGGTAAGGGATATATATAATGAACATAGGGATACTATAATGCATATTTGGTATGAAATGATTTCTTTGAAATTGTTTTGAAATCTATTGGATTGAAACTTTGTGAACTGCTGTTTTGGAATTTTCGTTGTTTTTGTGCAGGAGAGTTAGCATATACCTAGCTGTTATGCTGTTGAAATTTTAAAAATCTCATGAATTACTCTTTTAATATCATTGAATATTAGTGGCAAATGATTTATAAAGTAATTCCATTTATTTTGTCTAAATTCATTATTTTCATAATATACCGAAAAACAATATTTAAAAATTCATGTTATCGAATTTTACGTACACGAAAGCATTGACATGTTATTATGACTTGTTTACAGATAAATAGAATATTTTTAGAACCAAATAATGAGTTATGAATATTTTATAAATTTTAATCTTTGAACTGCATATATTCTCAAATTATAGTTTTATGAACTGATTTAAGATTTAACCTTCAAAATTATCTTCGTAAATAGTTGTAAAATGTTTTATATTGTTTTTAGAGACTATTGGCCCCATAGCTGCCTGCAGGAACATATTATTATAAATGTATGATCGTATGACTAACTAGTGGGTTGATCGACCTTGATCCTGTCATTAACGTCCCAGATCGTGCTCAATCAGTACCTTTGAGGACTATATTCTAACTATGGCCATATGTCCTATTGCATGAGTCTATTGGGCGATGCCTTGTCTCTACAAATTGTGATGATATTGATGATTTTAAATCGTGACTTTGCTATGAATTTTGTGAATTAAAGCTTTATATATGTTTGCGGAGTATTTTAGAATTCAGTTCTTGAATTTAAACTTATGAACTTTGTATTTGAATTTTATTTAATTTTCGAACTCCCTATAGTCGCTTCTAGGAACCAAGACACGATAGGTATTCTAAAATACCTCCCATACTCTATCTGGTTTTCTGGCCGACTATAGTATCCTCCTTGTGAAATTCGTGCCTACTTTCATTATTTATAAATTTTGTGCATGTTTTAAATTCTTGCATATAGTTTATATAGTATCGGTTTTATTATATATATTTTTACTGGGCATTAGCTCATCCCATTTTTCCTCTCCTCCGGATTACTTTCAGTAGATCTTTGCTTTCGCTTAGGAGGTTGGTGGTGAGGTATCCCCTAGGTGGAACTATTTTACAATCGAGGTATATTTACTTCATTTATGTATTCAGACTTATACTGTACAGTACTGATGTATGTAAAATACAATTATGGGATATAAATTAAATATAATTTCATAATATAAATAAATAAATTTCTCTTTTGTATATGGATCTTACATGAGTGGAATGAAAGCACTATAGACAACCCAACAGTTATCTTGTGAAATTAGTGGAAAATGTATAGAAAATATCTAAATTTAGAATGTGACATAAAGGATTAATATCCAATGCACAATTAGTGGAGTTTTTTGACTCCATAAACGACATTAGAATGATTATGCATGTCCTTTAAAAATATTATAAAAATAAAAATAAATAAAATAAGACATGTATAATTATCTTAATCTTGCTTGTGAAGTAAAAAGACTTCATTCACAGTGAATTGGATAATTATCTATAAATAAAACCCAAAGATATGTTTAATATTTGAAGTTTGAATGATATTTTACGTTTAATGTAGTTAGAGTTTTAAACTTAATACTTTGATATTTAAATATTTTGTTGGATGATTTTAATTAATTTATTTCAAAGATAAGAAATTAAAAATTTAATTTAATTTAAAAATTTTACTATTCGATTAATACCAAAATTAACCAAATTAAATTTGATAGTAAAAATTATTTATATTCAAATGTTTAGTTTGGTTAATGAAAATAAAATAACACTATTTGATTTATTTGATTTTAATTAATGTGATTCGAAATTAATCAAATTAACTGACCCTTACCAACCATGTTAATTTTTTTTAAAAGTATGTGTCATCATTTTAATTTTGCTTATGGAATTTAAAAACTTCACAGACAATATATCCGATAATAATCCTTTTTTTACATATTAAATGCTATTAAAATTTTATACAAAAAAAACCTATTAGATATTGAATAATACAAATACAGGTGGTTCTTCCTCCTTCCTTTCCTCTCTGCTAGTCTCCATTTGTTTGGGTATTGATTCTACAGCCCTAAATCTACTGAAAATCATTATATATATATTTATATATTGATTTGAGTTTAAACTAGTGGACATTTAGCATTATTGTTGATGGATTGTGGTTAATTCTTGATATGGTTGTGTACTAGTTGTTGTATGGTATAATTTTAAATTTAACATGTTTACTTTTTGGATATAGGGTTTGGTATTAGTTGGGATTTAGGGGATTTATTGTTTTAGAGTCTTTATAGTTTTCTTAATTAATTTAGGGTTTAGTAATATAGTTTTGGATAAAATTTTATTATTAAGAAAAAGTTATAATTAGATAACTTAATTGAAAAAATAATTTAATTACATGTGTGTGACAACCGGAAATTTTCAATTTTTGGATATTAATTATCTGAAAATTTAATTTTTATATAAATAGATAAGCGAAAATAAATAAATAAATTTATTTATGAGATCGAATTATTTTTGGAATTTCCTGGAAGTGATGAAGTGACGAATTGGAAGAATTTAATTTGGACATTATGAGATCCAAATTATAAGGAATAAAATGGGTATATTAATATATATTTAAATATCCATATATAATATATGTATATTTCTAAATAAATACATATGTATATTATTATACATTTAGGTATATATATAATATATATATGTGATATATACATATATAGTATTTTTAAATTGATAGATATATAAAAATGATTTATATAAATATATATCTATATATATATATAAAATAGAAACGGGGTTGGGATCTACCCAACCCCTGTTATTTTCTGTGTTAGAAAAACAGAGGGAGAAGGGGTGACCTTGTCGGCGCCACCAGAGGAAAGAGAGAAGGGGGAGGCAGTCACCGGTGAGCCGAAGGGAGGAAGGGAAGAAGCAACCGGCGACGGTCGAAACAAAAAGGAAAGAAGAGAAATCAGAAAAACAGAAGCGGAAACCCGAGAGGAAAAGAGAAAGGGAGATCGACGGTGCCGGCCGATTCGGGCACCGCCACCACCACTCCTGCCACAGGCGAAGGTCGACCAAGGTGAAGGGGACCGGCGGTGAGGAAGAAAACGAAAAAGGAAGGAG
The DNA here is from genome assembly GCA_032173925.1 of Heritiera fomes. Classification (NCBI taxonomy): domain Eukaryota; kingdom Viridiplantae; phylum Streptophyta; class Magnoliopsida; order Malvales; family Malvaceae; genus Heritiera; species Heritiera fomes. Next base: position 14,668,332 of record JAPDPM010000001.1, on the reverse strand, counting down.
GAAAGAAGGGAGGAAGAGGCCGAGCGTGAAGCTCCCAGATCCGGCGCAATCGCCGGTGATGGGGAGAAACGGAGGCCAGATCCGGCATCCCCGCAATGTTGGCCAGCTGTGGGAAGCACGAATCGGTGGAAAGGAGGACTAACGGCGGTCGAACCGGCTGAATTGGTGGAGGAAGGCTGAACCGGTTCAGACCAGAAAAGAAAAAAGGAAAAAAAAAGAAAAGAAAAAGAAGAAAAAAAGAAAGAAAAAGGAAAAGAAAAAGAAGAAAAAGGAAGCAAAAGTAGGAAAAAGAAAGAAAGAAAAAAGAAAAGAAAAAGAAGGAAAGGAAAAAAGAAAGAAAAAGAAAGAAAAAGAAAGAAGAAAAAGAAGAAAAGAGAAGAAGAAAGGAAAATGGGTAAGGAGGCAGTATATGAGTTAAAGCTTGGTCATAGAAATTTATTGAATTTTAATTTATTATTTTCTAAAGCGTGGATGTGTTGTTGAATTTTAATGAAGGTTTCAAGTGTTGATGTGTAAGATTTCGGCTAGGCTTGAATGTGGCTTAATGACTAAGCTTGATGTGAACTGGTAAGATACTTTTATAAAGCATTAGTAGCATTATATTATATGATTTGGAATTATGATTTTTGATATGATGCATTGATGGAATGATGTTAAAATGCTAAGAAGACCCACAACTGATGATGGGGTTTTTAGTAATAGATAAATAAATGCTGAGAATCAACGGCTGTGTGCATATAAGTTGTGTTTCTTGTAGGAGGTTTTGATAAAATTTAGCCGTTATGCTGCCGAAATTTATAGGAAAATATTGATGAAAAAGATTAAAGTTTTCGTGCATAAATGGAATCTTGGAAAGAGTCATCGAAGGATAAGCATTGAGAGGACCTTGGCATATTGCCAGAAAATTTGATTTTTGGAATAGTTTAAGGACATGACGAATGGTCTATCTCAATAGTATAATTAAGACGATGAGAATAAGAAAGTAGATTGTGATGCCTTGTGGACATTTGATAGAACACAATTGTGATGCTTTGTGGACATTTGATAGAACACAAGTCTATGTAAAAGTGTAATTTGTACATGTTTATATTAAATAGATATGGATTGGGATTTTTACAATGATATGGATGGATGCAAGACATCTTGAATGATTAGAATACTATTGAGAGATGGTCAAATGATGCGTGAAAAGTGAATAAGAGCCGTGGTATATTAGTTGTCATGATAATTTTAAACTTGGAAAAATAAACGAGTGACTTTAATGTCTCATGAAAATTGTCGAAATATAAAGACACATAATTGATAAATGGTGAAAGGATGAATTATGATAATGAAGTCAAGGAATGGAGATTCAAAAAAAAAAATAGATCCTTGTAATTATTGATTTTATATATGTGCGAAGGTTTACGTGATTCTACTGCCTGATGAAGGCATAGAAACCCAAGTAGTGCATATGACAAGTTGATATGAATTATGCATGGGTGAGATTAAGACAACTGAGTGACAGTGTTCGGAATAATGCTTAGTACTTTGCTTGTGATTCGAATGGAAGGTCACGAGAGTGTTGCTTTGATATAATTATTGCATACCTTATCACTAATAAAAACTCATGTCGTAAATGTATTAGCTGGAAGTATGACATGAGATAAAGATGAGATTGTTGGAGTTATACATTGGACATTTTTACTAATTGAAAAGTGAACCTATTGAACTCAAATTGAGTTTAAGTGGCAAGGGTCATAGTATCAATATTGTGGTATACGAAGGATAGTGAATGAAATCGGACATCAAGTCGGAATTATGATCGAGTGCCAACATGATAAATCATAGATAAGATTGATAGATGACTATTGATCTTGCGGTTTTACTTATTTTCAATGTCAACTCTGGAATAGATATCGAATGATGATATTGGTATTTATATGATTTCAGTATTTTGATGGCTATATAGCAACATGATATTTAAATATTTATAGATACTAAGAGGATTCATACTAATGATGTGGTCCTAGTATTGATGGTGAAATGTATAAATGATTGTTATAGTCTATAGCTATTGGAAAAGGATATTGAATACCGAATGGTTCGAATACCAAGTAATTCGATTACTGAAAAATTTGAGTACTGAGCAATTTGAATATTGATTTACTGATTTGACAGAAAGAAAGTCTTGAAATCGAACGATTGATGGTGATGAATTTAAATGAATTGCTTCACTGTATTAGATGAAAATATTACCGAAGTTGCATACTGAAATATTTTATAGCATCGCCTTTAAGTATGACTTATTACAACTTGAGATGTTATACTAATATTTATATGAATGCTATAAAGAATTGATTAGTTTTTAAAAAGAAAGTATATGGTATATACATAATTTTATATATGAAGCCTCTTAAAGAATTTTACCATATGCTTTACATGATGTTGACAAGAAAAGCTAAACATTTCAAATGTTTTATGGGACTGTAGGCACCCTAAAAGAATTAAATTCAATAAAGCATAGTGGAAACTGCCTAATTGGAGATTTACTCATTAGGCAGAGATGCTTGTCCGACAATAGTCATGGACAGGTCTCAGTCACGCCTGATCAGTGGGGTTGAGAGAGATGAGGTCTATGGCCATAGATAGCGCCCTAGTTGGTTTCCAGGGGACGATGACATGATCTTCACTGCTAGCTACAATGATTTAAGTCTTTATTGATAGAGTATTAGGGATTTAGCCTAGTCTCAAATTGATATGATATGAAGTCTAGAGTATGATTTTATTGGTACGAACTCTAGACTTGACATGATTTATACAGTACATGAAACATGCTTGAGATGAATATGAAATATGTTTTGAAACTGTACATGTTTTAAAAGTACATGTAATATGATTTCGATACTTCATATGATTCATATATGATCATATGTCGAACATGATATGATATGTGGTCTAGAGTATAGTTTTATTTGATATGAACTCTAGACCTGATATGACTTACAGTATATGAAAAATGTTTTGAAACCGCACATGTTTTAGACATGCTCTAAAAGTGAATATATGATTTACAAATTGTACATGCTTTGACCATGTCTTAAAAGTAAATATGAAATGAATTGAAAATCTATATGCTTGAGCATGCTCTAAAAGTATAAGCGATATGATTTGAAATAATAGCGGTTTATACAGTAAAGTTGCATAAATTACATATTAAACCCTGACATGATAATATACTTTATACATGAGAATTCTATGAGGAATGTCATGACTCGGCATTATCGATAATTCATCTATATGATGTCATGATATGATACGATATATGAACATAAGATTGATATGAAGAGAATTATGATCTTACACCATTGTGATCATAAGTTCCCACACGATAAGTGATATGAATTGATGTAATACAGGAGTATGATTGTTAAATGTAAAGTAACTCAATAGGATATCTCAATTAAACATGATACACGATGAGATTGATGTGAGTATGGATTAATGGTATATGATATCCAAATGATACATTATGCATTGTTGTGCGATGCATTGTGGTATAAAGACGAGAAGATTGAAAGGTGATTAAGATGAATTATTCAGAAGTCTGAGTGATAGACAGATCACAGGAATCGAGATAACAAGATGTTATCGATGAAAAGGGTGAACGGTAATTGCAAACTTGCAGGTTTTAAGCATTGCAGTTAAAATAGTATAATTCTACTCTTGCATTTATATTAGTATCTTACTTAGTCGTAGTTTTGCTCACCCTACTTAATTTCATCTCTTTTCAGATAATTGAGTTAAACTCTGCCATGAGGGCTTTTGAGTGAGCCTCCGGATACAGTATACAGGTTTGGTACTAGCCATTATCCCGCGAATCTGCTTCATTGCTTTTGAGGTATACATTCGTTGTAAATCTCTTGTTTACATGTACAGACTTTAATTAATACACAGTACGTATTTTGTTTAACGAGTCGGGATGTAACTTAGAAGTGTGGTACATTATTGTATAGAGAATCAGTAAAATTAGAGTAGTTACTACACTGACACCGAATACAAACCTTAAAAAGAAAAAGAAAAATTTAGTCCATAAATTTGTAGACTAAGAAAAGTATAAGTATTAAGTGAAAGTCGCGGCCTTCGAGTCATGACAATGTGACTCTGTAACTTTTTTGTTAAGGTATAGTGAATAGTAAGATAATTATTTCGTATATTTAAAATTATCAAAAATTAATTTTTTAATCATTAAAATTAAAAGTTGATTATTTTATCAGTAAAGGTAAAAAGAAATTGCGCTTTTTATATTTTTGGGCTTTTTTATATTATTTTGATCAATAAGCTCTGCATACCATTTAAATTTATGAAACTCATAAAATGAAAAATTCTTTTTACATGTAGGGATTTGTTTAGGATATCTTTATAAATAATATTAAGAGATTATGACATAATCAAATGAAAAAAAAATTAAGAGATTATGACATATTTTATTTTTTTAATTAGGTTTATTTTATTTTTAATTAGTTAATAGGAGTAGTTAGTGATACACACAGCAAACATGTAAACTTCTTAGGGAAGTCAAAAGTCATGTACCAATTACAAGGTAAATTTCTTTTTTTAATAAAATAAAAAATTTTAGGCTAAACTTTTTCTCCCATTCTCAAAATACGTTGCCATGGATCAAAAATGTGAACTTTTTTATGCTAAGATTTTTGATCTCCAAATAAACGTATTTTTATTTGATTTTAATTTAAACTATGAAAATATTTGATTTTAAATTAAACTATTAAAGTTAACACATTTAAATATGTCTAATTTATTTAAAAACAAACGAATCAGTCTATTAGAAATAGCTAATTCTTGAATGATTGCATTTCAAAATTTGATTTTGAGAGTTAAATTGAGCTTTTAAAATATTGGATCTGAAATTATATTATATAGTGATATATTTGGTCTTAAAGTGTTGACTAGGCTTTAAATATAAATTTTGAAAAGGAATGAAAACTTGGATTTGGAAATTAACTTTGGAGAAATATTGAAAGTCAATAAAAAATCATGAAAATTAAAAACGGGATTCAAGTGGAATTTGGTTTTGAAAAAAAATCCCGAAAATTGAATGCTTGTCTAAATTTTTTTGGAAAAGATATCAAAAATTTGAAGAAAATGGACAGTTAATCAAGAAAGTAATGTGCAAATTAGTGCAGTAGCCGAACCTTGAAGCAGATCCGAAAGGAAGAGGTAATGTGGAGTTGGACTGAAAGCTTGTAGCAAAGGAGAAGTGAGTTGCTAGAAACAAAGAGCTCTGAATGCAAGCTGAGAAAGATTAAAGAAATTTAAGAAGGGAAAGTTAAACAGAGGAATGTGATGAAGGCGAGAATGAAGCCAAGGTAACTTGCAACCGGTTGAAGCCCCTTGGAAGGATTCAACTCGTTGAAGGTAAGTGGTTACTTATTTGCTTAGTCATCAATATTTCCTTTAACTTTTCTTTAATCTGTGCAAGGAATCTTTTAGTTTAATATTTCTTCAACTCGCTGTAGGTAAGAACTTGATTAAATATTTTATAATATTTTGTTGTTTTATGTTATTAATGTTTCCTTAATGTTTTATACATAATTAATTTGTATAATGAAACGTAAGCTTAATTGGTTTGATTAATGAGGATGATTACTTTGATTTTGTTTAATAATTCATGTTTATTTGTCTTGGTGATTTATTCATTAATTTGATGATTCATGTTTAATTGTCTTGATAGTTTATTCATTCGTAGGGCCAGTATAAGAAAGGAATAAAAATATATGAATTGAGTTAGGATTTAAAAATAAAATGTAAATTAATAAAAAAACAAAAAATATTAAAAATATAAAAGAAGAAAAATAAAAATATTGCTGAAAAAGGATAATTTAAAAAGTTAAAAAAAAATATAGATTATACCAAGGATGACATTTTGAGAAAGTCAATTGAGACATCTTAAAAATGTTTAAGTAAAAATTTTTTTCTTAAGTTGAATGAAATTGATGGAATACTTTTGAAAGAATTGTCAATAAATTATAATCCAGGTTTATTCTTAGTAAATTAAATATGAATAAAATATAAATAACATAGATAAATAAATATAAATAAGAGAATATAAATTACGTAAAGGTTAAATAAATAAAGGGAAATAGCTTAGATTGAAGATACTAGGCAATTAATAAGATTAAATAGCATAGTGATAAATGTGAATTATGCCAATGATGAAATTTTAAGAAAGTCAATTGAGATTCCTTGAAAATTTATATATGAGAAGATTTCTTTTAGGGCGAACCAAATTGATTAGACACTTTTAAGAAAATCTTCAATAAACCATAATTCATGTTTATTTTCAAAATAAATAAATAAATAAATAAATAAATAAAATATATAGATAAGAATAAGGTAAGATTAGATTCAGAAAATATAGAAATTAATATGGAGTCAAAATTAGAGTCAATCTTAGAAAAAATAAGATTTCAAAAAATACTTAATTTATTTAACGATGGAATTCAAAAAAGTTAATCGAGACTCCTTGAACATCTTGAGGTGAGGGAGGTTTTTAAGGTTGGAGCCAAATTGATGGAAAAATCTTAGAAATATTTCCAATATATAACCATATCGAAATTAATAGAAACACAAGGCAAATTGTAAAGATAATCTAAAGCTAGTTGGTACCATTTTAGGATGGGCGTTGTAAGGGTGCTAATCATTCCTTACACGTAACTGTATTTCCGAACCCTAGTTTCTTTGACCATAAACCAACCTTATCTTTAGTTCGAATAGGTGACCAATCTCACCTAGGTTTGAATGATTGGTGGTGATTCTGTAGTTTTAGTATCTGGCTATTAGGTTTCCCAAAACTTAATACGTTATGACAAATATAATAATATTGAAGCACTTATTAACCAATTTAAAATTAAATTAGTTTTATACTTATGTAAGTAGATCATTTCTGTTAGCTTTAAAATAACAATTAATGATTTTGAAATGACAAAAACTTAAGCACAATTGAATACTTAATATATATGTGTGTAAATTTGCATTTCAATCAAGTGCAAGTATATAGTGAAAATGTTTTATGACAATGCACTTAGTTTAAGTAATTTTCCCATGAACCAATTGATTAAAACTTTGAGAAAATTACATAATAAATTCTTTGGACTAAATTTTTCACTTAACTAAGTTAAGAAATATTTACATCAAAGTGAGAAATGATTTGGGATCAAAGACTACATGTATTTAAACTCAAAATTATTTAGAAAAGTGTAATTTTGAATGAAAGGATTGATCCCTCCTTCATGGGATTGATCCTTAAGTCGTAGAATACTCAAAAACTAAAATATGAGCTTAAAGGATTGATCTCCTCCATCATGGGATCGATCCTAAGATGATAGAATGCTTCAAATGTTAATTAGAACTTGAACCATCGATATGTTTAAGCGGAGGATCGATCCCATACCATGCAATTTGTGCCCAATGGATAGTTCTTGAGGGTTTCAACGAGAAAATTGCATTAAATACTTCAACAACCGTCTTCAACTTTTGAAGGACTATAAATACATACATTTATGAAGATAAAGAGTAGAACAAGCACTATTTCATCTTCCTTAACCTTCAAGCAAGTATTCAAAGCTCAAATCTACTCTTCCTCATACTCATTGTGCTTCATTTTGTATATTTCTACTTTTGAGAGGTTTTTCTATTGTACACAACCTACTTAGCCTCAATTCTCTATTCTAAAGGGGAGTGTAATCTTGTAAGACTATCTTGTGAGTGATTAGGTAGCTTCACAAGGGAAAGGATTTAGAGGTTTCTTCCTAAGTCTACAAATGAAGTGTAAGAGGTCTCTCCACACCTTGAAGTGGAATGTATTAAATCACAAAGAAGAGTGGAATCAATATCTTGACAAGAGGATCAAGGAGAGACGACGTAGGCAAGAGATTGGCTGAACCTCTATAAATCTTGTGTTTGTATCTTCTTCCTTTCTTTTATTTACTGCTTTTATTAGTTTATTGTGCAATTTGTTATAGTAGCTTCTTTAGCTTTAAAATTTAGAATTAAGGCCAAAAACCGATTCACCCCCTCCCAGTAGAGCCAACAATTAGTATCAGACTTTGGACTCGAGATTGATTTAGAGTAATTTCCATTGAGTATAAACAATTTAGATGGCTCAAAATAGTGTAGCTAGACCCTTAGTAGGAAAAGGGCATTATATAGTTAGGCCACCACTTTTTAATGGTGAGAACTATGCATATTGGAAGACTAGAATGATGTTGTTCATTTAAGCCAATGATTATGAAGTGTGGAGAATTATTGTAAAAGGTCCCCTAGTTCCAATTAAGAAAATTAATAGGGAGGAAGTGCCAAAGAAAGAGGATGAATGGGATACAAATTATTTTAGAATGGCACAATTAAATGCTAAGGCAATGCACACACTCTTTTGTGCATTAAGGCCTAATGACTACAATAAAGTGTCATTGTGTAAGAATGCATAACAAATTTAGGATAAGTTAGTAATCACTCAAGAGGGAACAACACAAGTTAAGGAGAATAAGGTAGGCATGCTCACTCAAGACTATGAACTATTCAAAATGAAAAATGAAGAAACCATTAGTGACATGTTTACTAGGTTCATCGATATCATAAATGGTCTCAAGTCATTAGGTAAGACTTACTCTAATGTTGAAATTGTTAAGAATATCCTTAATAGCTTACTTAAATCATGGGGAGCTAAAGTTACCGTTATTGAGGAGTCAAAGGATCCACATACACTATCTTTGGATAAACTTATGGGATACTTCTTCCTTATGAAATGAAAACTAAAAAAAATCAAGAACCTTCTAGGAAGGTTGGAGTTGCATTGAAATCCACCACACATGAAGAATGTAAGGATGATAATGCAGAAAGTGGTGATGATGAGGACATAGAAATGGCAATGTTTGCCAAAAGATTTAATAAATTTATGAGAATGAGAACTAGTGGAAATTCTAGGAGACCCTATAGGAGAGACTCTAATAAGGGAGAAACAAGTAGGAAAGAAAATGAAACTATTATTTGTTATGAATGCAAGAAACATGGTCACATTAAATTTGATTGTCCTTTATATAGAAAACAAAGTGAGAAGAAAATAAAGAAGAAGGCAATGGTGGCTACGTAGAGCGATAGTGATAGCTCCGATGAAGAAAATGTTGAAGATGAGGTGGAAAATCTATACTTTATGGCCATTAATGATGATAAAGTAAATTCTAACTCACTTGATACTAATGAATATACTTTTGATGAGTTGCAAGATGCCTTTGATGATTTGGCTAGTGAGTTTGAAAACATGAATATAAAATATCAGAAAATGATTTCAAAATTGAAAATGGAAAATGAAATGCTTATGAATGCTAAATTAGAATGTGAAAAGAAGTTAGAGAATTCCAATTTAGAAGTAGATGTGTTAAATAAAAAGAACATTAATTTGCAAAACTCATTTTCTAGATTCTATATAAGTCAACAAAAATCACATGTTAGAGACCCAAAAAGTATTCTTTGATAAAGAAGGAGTAGGTTTTAACGCTTCAAATAAGGAAACTCATCTTAAAAATATTCTTGTCATGAAAGAAAAATTCTTTTTATGTTCTTTATGCAATAAACTAGGACACTCTTCACAAGCATGCATATCAAGGAAAATCACTTTTAAAGAAAAATTAGTTAAGAAAATTTAGGTACTCAAAAATGATGAATCCTTGAAAATGAAATGGATCCCTTAAGGATCAAAGATTATTTGTAATAACTTTCAAGGTCCCAAGAAAATTTGGGTACCTAAGGCAAAAGTTTTATGTGTTTGATTGTAGGAGGAAGAGCATTGCTACAAGGCTAAGTTAAAGATGCATTGGTACCTTGATTGTGGATGCTCAAGACACATGACTGGTGACAAGAGTTAATTCAAAAACCTAAAACCTAAAACCTAAAAGTGGTGGAGAAGTCACATTTAGGGATAACTTCAAAGGGCAAATAGAAGGAATTGGCTCTATTGGTAACTCTTCCTCTACTATTGAAATGTGTTGTATGTTAGATGATTAAAGCATAACTTGTTCAGTATAGTCAATTATGTGATAGAGGTTTTCAGGTTGTGTTTGATGCTTTGTGTTACCATGTTGTTGATGCTAAAACCAACCAAATACTTTTCATTGGACATAGACGAGGAAACATTTATATTGTACAGTTAGATGAACTTAATAACAAAGATGTATGCTTTATAGCCACTAAGAAAGATGAACTTTGGTTGTGGCATAGGAGATTAAGTCATGCTAGCATGCATGTATTGTCCAAAGTAGCTATAAGAGACCTAGTTGTAGGATTACCTAAGCTTTAATTTGAAAATAATAAAGTTTGTGAGGCTTGTGTAAGATGTAAGCACAAGAGAGTCTCTTTCAAATCTAAGAAGTGTGTTTTAACATTTAGGCCACTCCAACTCCTTCACTTAGATCTCTTTAGACCAACTAGAACTACTAGCTTAGGAGGAAAACGCTATGGATTTGTTATAATTAATGATTATACTATATTCACATAGGTACTTTTCTTAAGTTTTAAAAATGAAGCCTCAGATAAATTCATTATTTTTTCAAAAATTACTCAAAATGAAAAAGGATATTCAATAACTAGTATTAGAAGTAATCATGGAAAGGAATTTAAAAATCTTGGTTTTGACATTTATAGTAGTGATAATGGCATTGGCCATAATTTTTTAGCTCCTAGAACACCTCAACAAAACGGGATGGTTGAAAGGAGAAATAGAACTTTAGAGGAAATGGCTAGAACCATGCTTTGTGAAAATAACTTACTAAAATATTTTTGGGCTGAAGCTATTAACACTTCATACTATATAATAAATAGAGTAATGGTTAGGCCAATTTTAAAGAAAACTCCTTATGAATTTTACAAAGGAAAAATGCCTAATATTAGTTATTTCCATCCTTTTGGATGCAATTATTTTGTTTTGAAAAATAGAAAAGATAATCTAGGAAAATTTGATGTAAAAAGTAATGAAGGTATCTTTCTTGGATATTCCTTAAATTCTAAGGCTTATCGGGTATTAAACAAAAAAAACACTTATTGTAGAAGAATCAATACATGTGATCTTTAATGAGTCAAATTCTTCTAGTAAAACCAATCTTGATGATGATGTAGAAATATTTGATGAACCAATAATTGATCCATCTCAAGATAAAGAAAGATTTTGCACACTTAGAGGAGAACTTGGTCTAATGAATGCACCTTGAACTTGAATATCATCTTTGTATCTTTGATTAAATGGTTTAAGTTGGTAATGATGGATGCAAGTCAGGAATTTAAAGAATATTTTAACTACTTGCTCATCACATACTTACCATAATTCTTTAAGAAATTGTGATGGATTTTAGTCATTAGAATGATTTGATGAATTATGTGTTTAATAGTTATGTGATTATGTTCTAATTTCCCTGTTATGTGTTTAGCACTCATTTATTTTTGAAAAAGAGCATAAATTTAGCAAAATCACCATGCTAGCGCTTAAAAAGACATTTCTCATACCAAAATTGTCTCAAAAGATACCCAAATGCATTTTCATTTATTTTACAAAGTGTTTTTGCCTTTTACATGTCATACAAGATGGTTTCAACTTGCTCAAATCTTGTTTTGATCTTAAAAGACTAAAAATACATGATTTCACTTGTTTTTTTAAAAAACATTTGTATAAAAATTGAGGCAAATAACTAAGGGATCGATTGCTAATGATATAAGATCCATTCCCTGGGTTTTTCATCCTAAATATTTAGGTCTAGCTATGAAGGATCGATCCCCTGGCTTCTAATTTTTCCAGGTTTTAACTCTGTCTAGAAGGGACCGATTCCTTCATTAAAGGGATCGATCCCCTTAGTCCTGTGCATGAGAATTTGGCTTTTAAAACCCCGACTTTCAATTTTAACAGTGCATATTCACTGTTTTTCTTCCTCCTCTTGCTTTTTCAATTGACTTCTTAGCCAAAATTTCAATCGACTTCTTAGCCAAAATTTCAATCTTTCTTATTACTCCACCAAACTTCATTATTTTTTCACTATTCTTCATCATTTTCAATCTATTTTCACTTCTCACCTTCATCATTTCAAAACTTCTTATCTTGCATGATTTAACTCTACCAAAAACCCATTTATTGTGCATTTTCATCCTTATTTTTCTCTTCACCTGCTCATCCTTTCATCACATTCTCTTCTTCAAAACTCCTCACCACCACACTAACTTGTTGTGTATTATGTTGGACATCACAAACATCTCCTATAATCTCATCTCTACCCGTTCAGAGTCACCACCACCAACTGTTTGCTGAAATTCTTTAAAGAACTTTTCTTTGTTTTTCATCTTTCAAGCTTGCTCACAATGCCTCCAAGAGAAAACATACAACCAAGAAATGCAAATCTACAGCTCCCTCCTCCTCCTCATCCACTCCTACAGCTTTCAATCGAAGTTTCCGTAATGTGGAAGAAAAGAACCGATATCATGAAAGCTTTGCCAATATGAAAATAAAACATTGATGACCTATCAATTTCTTCTTTCTTGAAGAAATTGAATTCCCTTACCTTGCTCGATTCAAAGCCATCAAATGGACCACATTTCTTCGCATCAATACTCCCGTCTCATGTAATATCATCCGAGCTTTCTTCTCAAATGGCAAACTCATCCACAGTCTAAACAATCATTGCAAAGTTGTTAGGATTAAGTCCTTCATTATGGGACAATCCATTGAAGTTACTCCAGACAAGCTTTTCATGGTTTTTTGCATTCCCAATGAAGGCCTCATCTATGAAGATGAGAATGCTCCTTTAGACTTTCCAATAGTTGAAGATTGAGTAAGTGATCTTCCTATTTTTGCTTGTCTTCTTCATATCATCATCTCTTGGAACCACCGTCCCTTCGGCACCAAGTACTCACAAGTTTGAAAACTTGATCAATTTTAGCTTCATTACATTCATGATCCCACTGCAAGGAAGTCTAATCTTATTCACTTCATTTTTCACGATTGGGTAAAGATTGTAGAAGGTGATGCCAAAGACAATCATTGTCACAACCCGTGACCACATTTTTTCACGTTATTCTACACAACTTATCCGGTTGGACTGTCTGTGATACTTCATTTTTCATTTTATGTTCAACAATTTTATATAACATTGTTAATATTATATACATCCCCTATCTTAATTAATAAGCAAGTAGTACTGTATACATGTCTAAATATAGAAAATAAATGATCGTACCTCATATTTCAGTCGGTCTGTCACATTGTCCGTTATATGCAGCCGTGATCCACAAATATCGAATCTCACAATCAGCCAAAATCTGAAATATTAAAATTGGGAAGTGAGCAAACCACGGCTCAGTAAGAGAGTTATATGCAACACTTGATATTCAGCTACCTATATGCTGAAAATACTTTTTCACTTTCTTTAAATTTTCCTAGATGGGCTCTAGGCTCACATGTAGGAAGGATACTACAGTCGGCTAGGGATCCGGATGGTTTGGCGGATGATTCTCTGACGGTTTGGCGGCTCCATCCGGATCCCTAGCCGACTGTAGTATCCTTCCTACATGTGAGCCTAGAGCCCATCTAGGAAAATTTAAAGAAAGTGAAAAAGTATTTTCAGCATATAGGTAGCTGAATATCAAGTGTTGCATATAACTCTCTTACTGAGCCGTGGTTTGCTCACTTCCCAATTTTAATATTTCAGATTTTGGCTGATTGTGAGATTCGATATTTGTGGATCACGGCTGCATATAACGGACAATGTGACAGACCGACTGAAATATGAGGTACGATCATTTATTTTCTATATTTAGACATGTATACAGTACTACTTGCTTATTAATTAAGATAGGGGATGTATATAATATTAACAATGTTATATAAAATTGTTGAACATAAAATGAAAAGTGAAGTATCACAGACAGTCCAACCGGATAAGTTGTGTAGAATAACGTGAAAAAATGTGGTCACGGGTTGTGACAATGATTGTCTTTGGCATCACCTTCTACAATCTTTACCCAATCGTGAAAAATGAAGTGAATAAGATTAGACTTCCTTGCAGTGGGATCATGAATGTAATGAAGCTAAAATTGATCAAGTTTTCAAACTTGTGAGTACTTGGTGCCGAAGGGACGGTGGTTCCAAGAGATGATGATATGAAGAAGACAAGCAAAAATAGGAAGATCACTTACTCAATCTTCAACTATTGGAAAGTCTAAAGGAGCATTCTCATCTTCATAGATGAGGCCTTCATTGGGAATGCAAAAAACCATGAAAAGCTTGTCTGGAGTAACTTCAATGGATTGTCCCATAATGAAGGACTTAATCCTAACAACTTTGCAATGATTGTTTAGACTGTGGATGAGTTTGCCATTTGAGAAGAAAGCTCGGATGATATTACATGAGACGGGAGTATTGATGCGAAGAAATGTGGTCCATTTGATGGCTTTGAATCGAGCAAGGTAAGGGAATTCAATTTCTTCAAGAAAGAAGAAATTGATAGGTCATCAATGTTTTATTTTCATATTGGCAAAGCTTTCATGATATCGGTTCTTTTCTTCCACATTACGGAAACTTTGATTGAAAGCTGTAGGAGTGGATGAGGAGGAGGAGGGAGCTGTAGATTTGCATTTCTTGGTTGTATGTTTTCTCTTGGAGGCATTGTGAGCAAGCTTGAAAGATGAAAAACAAAGAAAAGTTCTTTAAAGAATTTCAGCAAACAGTTGGTGGTGGTGACTCTGAACGGGTAGAGATGAGATTATAGGAGATGTTTGTGATGTCCAACATAATACACAACAAGTTAGTGTGGTGGTGAGGAGTTTTGAAGAAGAGAATGTGATGAAAGGATGAGCAGGTGAAGAGAAAAATAAGGATGAAAATGCACAATAAATGGGTTTTTGGTAGAGTTAAATCATGCAAGATAAGAAGTTTTGAAATGATGAAGGTGAGAAGTGAAAATAGATTGAAAATGATGAAGAATAGTGGAAAAATAATGAAGTTTGGTGGAGTAATAAGAAAGATTGAAATTTTGGCTAAGAAGTCGATTGAAATTTTGGCTAAGAAGTCAATTGAAAAAGCAAGAGGAGGAAGAAAAACAGTGAATATGCACTGTTAAAATTGAAAGTCGGGGTTTTAAAAGCCAAATTCTCATGCACAGGACTAAGGGGATCGATCCCTTTAATGAAGGAATCGGTCCCTTCTAGACAGAGTTAAAACCTGGAAAAATTAAAAGCCAGGGGATCGATCCTTCATAGCTAGACCTAAATATTTAGGATGAAAAACCCAGGGAATGGATCTTATATCATTAGCAATCGATCCCTTAGTTATTTGCCTCAATTTTTATACAAATTTTTTTTAAAAAAACAAGTGAAATCATGTATTTTTAGTCTTTTAAGATCAAAACAAGATTTGAGCAAGTTGAAACCATCTTGTATGACATATAAAAGGCAAAAACACTTTGTAAAATAAATGAAAATGCATTTGGGTATCTTTTGAGACAATTTTGGTATGAGAAATGTCTTTTTAAGCGCTAGCATGGTGATTTTGCTAAATTTATGCTCTTTTTCAAAAATAAATGAGTGCTAAACACTTAACAGGGAAATTAGAACATAATCACATAACTATTAAACACATAATTCATCAAATCATTCTAATGACTAAAATCCATCACAATTTCTTAAAGAATTATGGTAAGTATGTGATGAGCAAGTAGTTAAAATATTCTTTAAATTCCTGACTTGCATCCATCATTACCAACTTAAACCATTTAATCAAAGATACAAAGATGATATTCAAGTTCAAGGTGCATTCATTAGACCAAGTTCTCCTCTAAGTGTGCAAAATCTTTCTTTATCTTGAGATGGATCAATTATTGGTTCATCAAATATTTCTACATCATCATCAAGATTGGTTTTACTAGAAGAATTTGACTCATTAAAGATCACATGTATTGATTCTTCTACAATAAGTGTTTTTTTGTTTAATACCCGATAAGCCTTAGAATTTAAGGAATATCCAAGAAAGATACCTTCATTACTTTTTACATCAAATTTTCCTAGATTATCTTTTCTATTATTCAAAACAAAACAATTGCATCCAAAAGGATGGAAATAACTAATATTAGGCATTTTTCCTTTGTAAAATTCATAAGGAGTTTTCTTTAAAATTGGCCTAACCATTACTCTATTTATTATATAGTATGAAGTGTTAATAGCTTCAGCCCAAAAATATTTTAGTAAGTTATTTTCACAAAGCATGGTTCTAGCCATTTCCTCTAAAGTTCTATTTCTCCTTTCAACCATCCCGTTTTGTTGAGGTGTTCTAGGAGCTAAAAAATTATGGCCAATGCCATTATCACTACTATAAATGTCAAAACCAAGATTTTTAAATTCCTTTCCATGATTACTTCTAATACTAGTTATTGAATATCCTTTTTCATTTTGAGTAATTTTTGAAAAAATAATGAATTTATCTGAGGCTTCATTTTTAAAACTTAAGAAAAGTACCTATGTGAATATAGTATAATCATTAATTATAACAAATCCATAGCGTTTTCCTCCTAAGCTAGTAGTTCTAGTTGGTCTAAAGAGATCTAAGTGAAGGAGTTGGAGTGGCCTAAATGTTAAAACACACTTCTTAGATTTGAAAGAGACTCTCTTGTGCTTACATCTTACACAAGCCTCACAAACTTTATTATTTTCAAATTAAAGCTTAGGTAATCCTACAACTAGGTCTCTTATAGCTACTTTGGACAATACATGCATGCTAGCATGACTTAATCTCCTATGCCACAACCAAAGTTCATCTTTCTTAGTGGCTATAAAGCATACATCTTTGTTATTAAGTTCATCTAACTGTACAATATAAATGTTTCCTCGTCTATGTCCAATGAAAAGTATTTGGTTGGTTTTAGCATCAACAACATGGTAACACAAAGCATCAAACACAACCTGAAAACCTCTATCACATAATTGACTATACTGAACAAGTTATGCTTTAATCATCTAACATACAACACATTTCAATAGTAGAGGAAGAGTTACCAATAGAGCCAATTCCTTCTATTTGCCCTTTGAAGTTATCCCTAAATGTGACTTCTCCACCACTTTTAGGTTTTAGGTTTTAGGTTTTTGAATTAACTCTTGTCACCAGTCATGTGTCTTGAGCATCCACAATCAAGGTACCAATGCATCTTTAACTTAGCCTTGTAGCAATGCTCTTCCTCCAACAATCAAACACATAAAACTTTTGCCTTAGGTACCCAAATTTTCTTGGGACCTTGAAAGTTAGTACAAATAATCTTTGATCCTTAAGGGATCCATTTCATTTTCAAGGATTCATCATTTTTAAGTACCTAAATTTTCTTAACTAATTTTTCTTTAAAAGTGATTTTCCTTGATATGCATGCTTGTGAAGAGTGTCCTAGTTTATTGCATAAAGAACATAAAAAGAATTTTTCTTTCATGACAAGAATATTTTTAAGATGAGTTTCCTTATTTGAAGCGTTAAAACCTACTCCTTCTTTGTCAAAGAATACTTTTTGGGTCTCTAACATGTGATCAAGTTTTTGTTGACTTATATAGAATCTAGAAAATGAGTTTTGCAAATTAATGTTCTTTTTATTTAACACATCTACTTCTAAATTGGAATTCTCTAACTTCTTTTCACATTCTAATTTAGCATTCATAAGCATTTCATTTTCCATTTTCAATTTTGAAATCATTTTCTGATATTTTATATTCATGTTTTCAAACTCACTAGCCAAATCATCAAAGGCATCTTGCAACTCATCAAAAGTATATTCATTAGTATCAAGTGAGTTAGAATTTACTTTATCATCATTAATGGCCATAAAGTATAGATTTTCCACCTCATCTTCAACATTTTCTTCATCGGAGCTATCACTATCGCTCTACGTAGCCACCATTGCCTTCTTCTTTATTTTCTTCTCACTTTGTTTTCTATATAAAGGACAATCAAATTTAATGTGACCATGTTTCTTGCATTCATAACAAATAATAGTTTCATTTTCTTTCCTACTTGTTTCTCCCTTATTAGAGTCTCTCCTATAGGGTCTCCTAGAATTTCCACTAGTTCTCATTCTCATAAATTTATTAAATCTTTTGGCAAACATTGCCATTTCTATGTCCTCATCATCACCACTTTCTGCATTATCATCCTTACATTCTTCATGTGTGGTGGATTTCAATGCAACTCCAACCTTCCTAGAAGGTTCTTGATTTTTTTAATTTTCATTTCATAAGGAAGAAGTATCCCATAAGTTTATCCAAAGATAGTGTATGTGGATCCTTTGACTCCTCAATAACGGTAACTTTAGCTCCCCATGATTTAAGTAAGCTATTAAGGATATTCTTAACAATTTCAACATTAGAGTAAGTCTTACCTAATGACTTGAGACCATTTATGATATCGATGAACCTAGTAAACATGTCACTAATGGTTTCTTCATTTTTCATTTTGAATAGTTCATAGTCTTGAGTGAGCATGCCTACCTTATTCTCCTTAACTTGTGTTGTTCCCTCTTGAGTGATTACTAACTTATCCTAAATTTGTTATGCATTCTTACACAATGACACTTTATTGTAGTCATTAGGCCTTAATGCACAAAAG
The DNA here is from genome assembly GCA_032173925.1 of Heritiera fomes. Taxonomy (NCBI): domain Eukaryota; kingdom Viridiplantae; phylum Streptophyta; class Magnoliopsida; order Malvales; family Malvaceae; genus Heritiera; species Heritiera fomes. The sequence continues at coordinate 14,649,668 of JAPDPM010000001.1, read as the reverse complement.
AGTGTGTGCATTGCCTTAGCATTTAATTGTGCCATTCTAAAATAATTTGTATCCCATTCATCCTCTTTCTTTGGCACTTCCTCCCTATTAATTTTCTTAATTGGAACTAGGGGACCTTTTACAATAATTCTCCACACTTCATAATCATTGGCTTAAATGAACAACATCATTCTAGTCTTCCAATATGCATAGTTCTCACCATTAAAAAGTGGTGGCCTAACTATATAATGCCCTTTTCCTACTAAGGGTCTAGCTACACTATTTTAAGCCATCTAAATTGTTTATACTCAATGGAAATTACTCTAAATCAATCTCGAGTCCAAAGTCTGATACTAATTGTTGGCTCTACTGGGAGGGGGTGAATCGGTTTTTGGCCTTAATTCTAAATTTTAAAGCTAAAGAAGCTACTATAACAAATTGCACAATAAACTAATAAAAGCAGTAAATAAAAGAAAGGAAGAAGATACAAACACAAGATTTATAGAGGTTCAGCCAATCTCTTGCCTACGTCGTCTCTCCTTGATCCTCTTGTCAAGATATTGATTCCACTCTTCTTTGTGATTTAATACATTCCACTTCAAGGTGTGGAGAGACCTCTTACACTTCATTTGTAGACTTAGGAAGAAACCTCTAAATCCTTTCCCTTGTGAAGCTACCTAATCACTCACAAGATAGTCTTACAAGATTACACTCCCCTTTAGAATAGAGAATTGAGGCTAAGTAGGTTGTGTACAATAGAAAAACCTCTCAAAAGTAGAAATATACAAAATGAAGCACAATGAGTATGAGGAAGAGTAGATTTGAGCTTTGAATACTTGCTTGAAGGTTAAGGAAGATGAAATAGTGCTTGTTCTACTCTTTATCTTCATAAATGTATGTATTTATAGTCCTTCAAAAGTTGAAGACGGTTGTTGAAGTATTTAATGCAATTTTCTCGTTGAAACCCTCAAGAACTATCCATTGGGCACAAATTGCATGGTATGGGATCGATCCTCCGCTTAAACATATCGATGGTTCAAGTTCTAATTAACATTTGAAGCATTCTATCATCTTAGGATCGATCCCATGATGGAGGAGATCAATCCTTTAAGCTCATATTTTAGTTTTTGAGTATTCTACGACTTAAGGATCAATCCCATGAAGGAGGGATCAATCCTTTCATTCAAAATTACACTTTTCTAAATAATTTTGAGTTTAAATACATGTAGTCTTTGATCCCAAATCATTTCTCACTTTGATGTAAATATTTCTTAACTTAGTTAAGTGAAAAATTTAGTCCAAAGAATTTATTATGTAATTTTCTCAAAGTTTTAATCAATTGGTTCATGGGAAAATTACTTAAACTAAGTGCATTGTCATAAAACATTTTCACTATATACTTGCACTTGATTGAAATGCAAATTTACACACATATATATTAAGTATTCAATTGTGCTTAAGTTTTTGTCATTTCAAAATCATTAATTGTTATTTTAAAGCTAACAGAAATGATCTACTTACATAAGTATAAAACTAATTTAATTTTAAATTGGTTAATAAGTGCTTCAATATTATTATATTTGTCATAACGTATTAAGTTTTGGGAAACCTAATAGCCAGATACTAAAACTACAGAATCACCACCAATCATTCAAACCTAGGTGAGATTGGTCACCTATTCGAACTAAAGATAAGGTTGGTTTATGGTCAAAGAAACTAGGGTTCGGAAATACAGTTACGTGTAAGGAATGATTAGCACCCTTACAACGCCCATCCTAAAATGGTACCAACTAGCTTTAGATTATCTTTACAATTTGCCTTGTGTTTCTATTAATTTCGATATGGTTATATATTGGAAATATTTCTAAGATTTTTCCATCAATTTGGCTCCAACCTTAAAAACCTCCCTCACCTCAAGATGTTCAAGGAGTCTCGATTAACTTTTTTGAATTCCATCGTTAAATAAATTAAGTATTTTTTGAAATCTTATTTTTTCTAAGATTGACTCTAATTTTGACTCCATATTAATTTCTATATTTTCTGAATCTAATCTTACCTTATTCTTATCTATATATTTTATTTATTTATTTATTTATTTATTTTGAAAATAAACATGAATTATGGTTTATTGAAGATTTTCTTAAAAGTGTCTAATCAATTTGGTTCGCCCTAAAAGAAATCTTCTCACATATAAATTTTCAAGGAATCTCAATTGACTTTCTTAAAATTTCATCATTGGCATAATTCACATTTATCACTATGCTATTTAATCTTATTAATTGCCTAGTATCTTCAATCTAAGCTATTTCCCTTTATTTATTTAACCTTTACGTAATTTATATTCTCTTATTTATATTTATTTATCTATGTTATTTATATTTTATTCATATTTAATTTACTAAGAATAAACCTGGATTATAATTTATTGACAATTCTTTCAAAAGTATTCCATCAATTTCATTCAACTTAAGAAAAAATTTTTTACTTAAACATTTTTTAGATGTCTCAATTGACTTTCTCAAAATGTCATCCTTGGTATAATCTATATTTTTTTTTTAACTTTTTAAATTATCCTTTTTCAGCAATATTTTTATTTTTCTTCTTTTATATTTTTAATATTTTTTGTTTTTCTATTAATTTACATTTTATTTTTAAATCCTAACTCAATTCATATATTTTTATTCCTTTCTTATACTGGCCCTACGAATGAATAAACTATCAAGACAATTAAACATGAATCATCAAATTAATGAATAAATCACCAAGACAAATAAACATGAATTATTAAACAAAATCAAAGTAATCATCCTCATTAATCAAACCAATTAAGCTTACGTTTCATTATACAAATTAATTATGTATAAAACATTAAGGAAACATTAATAACATAAAACAACAAAATATTATAGAATATTTAATCAAGTTCTTACCTACAGCGAGTTGAAGAAATATTAAACTAAAAGATTCCTTGCACAGATTAAAGAAAAGTTAAAGGAAATATTGATGACTAAGCAAATAAGTAACCACTTACCTTCAACGAGTTGAATCCTTCCAAGGGGCTTCAACCGGTTGCAAGTTACCTTGGCTTCATTCTCGCCTTCATCACATTCCTCTGTTTAACTTTCCCTTCTTAAATTTCTTTAATCTTTCTCAGCTTGCGTTCAGAGCTCTTTGTTTCTGGCAACTCACTTCTCCTTTGCTACAAGCTTTCAGTCCAACTCTACATGACCTCTTCCTTTCGGATCTGCTTCAAGGTTCGGCTACTGCACTAATTTGCACATTACTTTCTTGATTAACTGTCCATTTTCTTCAAATTTTTTATATCTTTTCCAAAAAAATTTAGACAAGCATTCAATTTTCGGGATTTTTTTTCAAAACCAAATTCCACTTGAATCCCGTTTTTAATTTTCATGATTTTTTATTGACTTTCAATATTTCTCCAAAGTTAATTTCCAAATCCAAGTTTTCATTCCTTTTCAAAATTTATATTTAAAGCCTAGTCAACACTTTAAGACCAAATATATCACTATATAATATAATTTCAGATCCAATATTTTAAAAGCTCAATTTAACTCTCAAAATCAAATTTTGAAATGCAATCATTCAAGAATTAGCTATTTCTAATAGACTGATTCGTTTGTTTTTAAATAAATTAGACATATTTAAATGTGTTAACTTTAATAGTTTAATTTAAAATCAAATATTTTCATAGTTTAAATTAAAATCAAATAAAAATACGTTTATTTGGAGATCAAAAATCTTAGCATAAAAAAGTTCACATTTTTGATCCATGGCAACGTATTTTGAGAATGGGAGAAAAAGTTTAGCCTAAAATTTTTTATTTTATTAAAAAAAGAAATTTACCTTGTAATTGGTACATGACTTTTGACTTCCCTAAGAAGTTTACATGTTTGCTGTGTGTATCACTAACTACTCCTATTAACTAATTAAAAATAAAATAAACCTAATTAAAAAAATAAAATATGCCATAATCTCTTAATTTTTTTTTCATTTGATTATGTCATAATCTCTTAATATTATTTATAAAGATATCCTAAACAAATCCCTACATGTAAAAAGAATTTTTCATTTTATGAGTTTCATAAATTTAAATGGTATGCAGAGCTTATTGATCAAAATAATATAAAAAAGCTCAAAAATATAAAAAGCGCAATTTCTTTTTACCTTTACTGATAAAATAATCAACTTTTAATTTTAATGATTAAAAAATTAATTTTTGATAATTTTAAATATACGAAATAATTATCTTACCATTCACTATACCTTAACAAAAAAGTTACAGAGTCACATTGTCATGACTCGAAGGCCGCGACTTTCACTTAATACTTATACTTTTCTTAGTCTAAAAATTTATGGACTAAATTTTTCTTTTTCTTTTTAAGGTTTGTATTCGATGTCAGTGTAGTAACTACTCTAATTTTACTGATTCTCTATACAATAATGTACCACACTTCTAAGTTACATCCCGACTCGTTAAACAAAATACGTACTGTGTATTAATTAAAGTCTGTACATGTAAACAAGAGATTTACAACGAATGTATACCTCAAAAGCAATGAAGCAGATTCGCGGGATAATGGCTAGTACCAAACCTGTATACTGTATCCGGAGGCCCACTCAAAAGCCCTCATGGCAGAGTTTAACTCAATTATCTAAAAAGAGATGAAATTAAGTAGGGTGAGCAAAACCACGACTAAGTAAGATACTAATATAAATGCAAGAGTAGAATTATACTATTTTAACTGCAATGCTTAAAACCTGCAAGTTTGCAATTACCGTTCACCCTTTTCATCGATAACATCTCGTTATCTCGATTCCTGTGATCTGTCTATCACTCAGACTTCTGAATAATTCATCTTAATCACCTTTCAATCTTCTCGTCTTTATACCACAATGCATCGCACAACAATGCATAATGTATCATTTGGATATCATATACCATTAATCCATACTCACATCAATCTCATCGTGTATCATGTTTAATTGAGATATCCTATTGAGTTACTTTACATTTAACAATCATACTCCTGTATTACATCAATTCATATCACTTATCGTGTGGGAACTTATGATCACAATGGTGTAAGATCATAATTCCCTTGATATCAATCTTATGTTCATATATCGTATCATATCATGACATCATATAGATGAATTATCGATAATGCCGAGTCATGACATTCCTCATAGAATTCTCATGTATAAAGTATATTATCATGTCAGGGTTTAATATGTAATTTATGCAACTTTACTGTATAAACCGCTATTATTTCAAATCATATCGCTTATACTTTTAGAGCATGCTCAAGCATATAGATTTTCAATTCATTTCATATTTACTTTTAAGACATGGTCAAAGCATGTACAATTTGTAAATCATATATTCACTTTTAGAGCATGTCTAAAACATGTGCGGTTTCAAAACATTTTTCATATACTGTAAGTCATATCAGGTCTAGAGTTCATATCAAATAAAACTATACTCTAGACCACATATCATATCATGTTCGACATATGATCATATATGAATCATATGAAGTATCGAAATCATATTACATGTACTTTTAAAACATGTACAGTTTCAAAACATATTTCATATTCATCTCAAGCATGTTTCATGTACTGTATAAATCATGTCAAGTCTAGAGTTCGTACCAATAAAATCATACTCTAGACTTCATATCATATCAATTTGAGACTAGGCTAAATCCTTAATACTCTATCAATAAAGACTTAAATCATTGTAGCTAGCAGTGAAGATCATGTCATCGTCCCCTGGAAACCAACTAGGGCGCTATCTATGGCCATAGACCTCATCTCTCTCAACCCCACTGATCAGGCGTGACTGAGACCTGTCCATGACTATTGTCGGACAAGCATCTCTGCCTAATGAGTAAATCTCCAATTAGGCAGTTTCCACTGTGCTTTATTGAATTTAATTCTTTTAGGGTGCCTACAGTCCCATAAAACATTTGAAATGTTTAGCTTTTCTTGTCAACATCATGTAAAGCATATGGTAAAATTCTTTAAGAGGCTTCATATATAAAATTATGTATATACCATATACTTTCTTTTTAAAAACTAATCAATACTTTATAGCATTCATATAAATATTAGTATAACATCTCAAGTTGTAATAAGTCATACTTAAAGGCGATGCTATAAAATATTTCAATATGCAACTTCGGTAATATTTTCATCTAATACAGTGAAGCAATTCATTTAAATTCATCACCATCAATCGTTCGATTTCAAGACTTTCTTTCTGTCAAATCAGTAAATCAATATTCAAATTGCTCAGTACTCAAATTTTTCAGTAATCGAATTACTTGGTATTCGAACCATTCGGTATTCAATATCCTTTTCCAATAGCTATAGACTATAACAATCATTTATACATTTCACCATCAATACTAGGACCACATCATTAGTATGAATCCTCTTAGTATCTATAAATATTTAAATATCATGTTGCTATATAGCCATCAAAATACTGAAATCATATAAATACCAATATCATCATTCGATATCTATTCCAGAGTTGACATTGAAAATAAGTAAAACCGCAAGATCAATAGTCATCTATCAATCTTATCTATGATTTATCATGTTGGCACTCGATCATAATTCCGACTTGATGTCCGATTTCATTCACTATCCTTCGTATACCACAATATTGATACTATGACCCTTGCCACTTAAACTCAATTTGAGTTCAATAGGTTCACTTTTCAATTAGTAAAAATGTCCAATGTATAACTCCAACAATCTCATCTTTATCTCATGTCATACTTCCAGCTAATACATTTACGACATGAGTTTTTATTAGTGATAAGGTATGCAATAATTATATCAAAGCAACACTCCCGTGACCTTCCATTCGAATCACAACAAAGTACTAAGCATTATTCCGAACACTGTCACTCAGTTGTCTTAATCTCACCCATGCATAATTCATATCAACTTGTCATATGCACTACTTGGGTTTCTATGCCTTCATCAGGCAGTAGAATCACGTAAACCTTCGCACATATATAAAATCAATAATTACAAGGATCTATTTTTTTTTTTGAATCTCCATTCCTTGACTTCATTATCATAATTCATCCTTTCACCATTTATCAATTATGTGTCTTTATATTTCGACAATTTTCATGAGACATTAAAGTCACTCGTTTATTTTTCCAAGTTTAAAATTATCATGACAACTAATATACCACGGCTCTTATTCACTTTTCACGCATCATTTGACCATCTCTCAATAGTATTCTAATCATTCAAGATGTCTTGCATCCATCCATATCATTGTAAAAATCCCAATCCATATCTATTTAATATAAACATGTACAAATTACACTTTTACATAGACTTGTGTTCTATCAAATGTCCACAAAGCATCACAATTGTGTTCTATCAAATGTCCACAAGGCATCACAATCTACTTTCTTATTCTCATCGTCTTAATTATACTATTGAGATAGACCATTCGTCATGTCCTTAAACTATTCCAAAAATCAAATTTTCTGGCAATATGCCAAGGTCCTCTCAATGCTTATCCTTCGATGACTCTTTCCAAGATTCCATTTATGCACGAAAACTTTAATCTTTTTCATCAATATTTTCCTATAAATTTCGGCAGCATAACGGCTAAATTTTATCAAAACCTCCTACAAGAAACACAACTTATATGCACACAGCCGTTGATTCTCACCATTTATTTATCTATTACTAAAAACCCCATCATCAGTTGTGGGTCTTCTTAGCATTTTAACATCATTCCATCAATGCATCATATCAAAAATCATAATTCCAAATCATATAATATAATGCTACTAATGCTTTATAAAAGTATCTTACCAGTTCACATCAAGCTTAGTCATTAAGCCACATTCAAGCCTAGCCGAAATCTTACACATCAACACTTGAAACCTTCATTAAAATTCAACAACACATCCACGCTTTAGAAAATAATAAATTAAAATTCAATAAATTTCTATGACCAAGCTTAAACTCATATACTGCCTCCTTACCCATTTTCCTTTCTTCTTCTCTTTTCTTCTTTTTCTTCTTTCTTTTTCTTTCTTTTTCTTTCTTTTTTCCTTTCCTTCTTTTTCTTTTCTTTTTTCTTTCTTTCTTTTTCCTACTTTTGCTTCCTTTTTCTTCTTTTTCTTTTCCTTTTTCTTTCTTTTTTTCTTCTTTTTCTTTTCTTTTTTTTTCCTTTTTTCTTTTCTGGTCTGAACCGGTTCAGCCTTCCTCCACCAATTCAGCCGGTTCGACCGCCGTTAGTCCTCCTTTCCACCGATTCGTGCTTCCCACAGCTGGCCAACATTGCGGGGATGCCGGATCTGGCCTCCGTTTCTCCCCATCACCGGCGATTGCGCCGGATCTGGGAGCTTCACGCTCGGCCTCTTCCTCCCTTCTTTCCTCCTTCCTTTTTCGTTTTCTTCCTCACCGCCGGTCCCCTTCACCTTGGTCGACCTTCGCCTGTGGCAGGAGTGGTGGTGGCGGTGCCCGAATCGGCCGGCACCGTCGATCTCCCTTTCTCTTTTCCTCTCGGGTTTCCGCTTCTGTTTTTCTGATTTCTCTTCTTTCCTTTTTGTTTCGACCGTCGCCGGTTGCTTCTTCCCTTCCTCCCTTCGGCTCACCGGTGACTGCCTCCCCCTTCTCTCTTTCCTCTGGTGGCGCCGACAAGGTCACCCCTTCTCCCTCTGTTTTTCTAACACAGAAAATAACAGGGGTTGGGTAGATCCCAACCCCGTTTCTATTTTATATATATATATAGATATATATTTATATAAATCATTTTTATATATCTATCAATTTAAAAATACTATATATGTATATATCACATATATATATTATATATATACCTAAATGTATAATAATATACATATGTATTTATTTAGAAATATACATATATTATATATGGATATTTAAATATATATTAATATACCCATTTTATTCCTTATAATTTGGATCTCATAATGTCCAAATTAAATTCTTCCAATTCGTCACTTCATCACTTCCAGGAAATTCCAAAAATAATTCGATCTCATAAATAAATTTATTTATTTATTTTCGCTTATCTATTTATATAAAAATTAAATTTTCAGATAATTAATATCCAAAAATTGAAAATTTCCGGTTGTCACACACATGTAATTAAATTATTTTTTCAATTAAGTTATCTAATTATAACTTTTTCTTAATAATAAAATTTTATCCAAAACTATATTACTAAACCCTAAATTAATTAAGAAAACTATAAAGACTCTAAAACAATAAATCCCCTAAATCCCAACTAATACCAAACCCTATATCCAAAAAGTAAACATGTTAAATTTAAAATTATACCATACAACAACTAGTACACAACCATATCAAGAATTAACCACAATCCATCAACAATAATGCTAAATGTCCACTAGTTTAAACTCAAATCAATATATAAATATATATATATAATGATTTTCAGTAGATTTAGGGCTGTAGAATCAATACCCAAACAAATGGAGACTAGCAGAGAGGAAAGGAAGGAGGAAGAACCACCTGTATTTGTATTATTCAATATCTAATAGGTTTTTTTTGTATAAAATTTTAATAGCATTTAATATGTAAAAAAAGGATTATTATCGGATATATTGTCTGTGAAGTTTTTAAATTCCATAAGCAAAATTAAAATGATGACACATACTTTTAAAAAAAATTAACATGGTTGGTAAGGGTCAGTTAATTTGATTAATTTCGAATCACATTAATTAAAATCAAATAAATCAAATAGTGTTATTTTATTTTCATTAACCAAACTAAACATTTGAATATAAATAATTTTTACTATCAAATTTAATTTGGTTAATTTTGGTATTAATCGAATAGTAAAATTTTTAAATTAAATTAAATTTTTAATTTCTTATCTTTGAAATAAATTAATTAAAATCATCCAACAAAATATTTAAATATCAAAGTATTAAGTTTAAAACTCTAACTACATTAAACGTAAAATATCATTCAAACTTCAAATATTAAACATATCTTTGGGTTTTATTTATAGATAATTATCCAATTCACTGTGAATGAAGTCTTTTTACTTCACAAGCAAGATTAAGATAATTATACATGTCTTATTTTATTTATTTTTATTTTTATAATATTTTTAAAGGACATGCATAATCATTCTAATGTCGTTTATGGAGTCAAAAAACTCCACTAATTGTGCATTGGATATTAATCCTTTATGTCACATTCTAAATTTAGATATTTTCTATACATTTTCCACTAATTTCACAAGATAACTGTTGGGTTGTCTATAGTGCTTTCATTCCACTCATGTAAGATCCATATACAAAAGAGAAATTTATTTATTTATATTATGAAATTATATTTAATTTATATCCCATAATTGTATTTTACATACATCAGTACTGTACAGTATAAGTCTGAATACATAAATGAAGTAAATATACCTCGATTGTAAAATAGTTCCACCTAGGGGATACCTCACCACCAACCTCCTAAGCGAAAGCAAAGATCTACTGAAAGTAATCCGGAGGAGAGGAAAAATGGGATGAGCTAATGCCCAGTAAAAATATATATAATAAAACCGATACTATATAAACTATATGCAAGAATTTAAAACATGCACAAAATTTATAAATAATGAAAGTAGGCACGAATTTCACAAGGAGGATACTATAGTCGGCCAGAAAACCAGATAGAGTATGGGAGGTATTTTAGAATACCTATCGTGTCTTGGTTCCTAGAAGCGACTATAGGGAGTTCGAAAATTAAATAAAATTCAAATACAAAGTTCATAAGTTTAAATTCAAGAACTGAATTCTAAAATACTCCGCAAACATATATAAAGCTTTAATTCACAAAATTCATAGCAAAGTCACGATTTAAAATCATCAATATCATCACAATTTGTAGAGACAAGGCATCGCCCAATAGACTCATGCAATAGGACATATGGCCATAGTTAGAATATAGTCCTCAAAGGTACTGATTGAGCACGATCTGGGACGTTAATGACAGGATCAAGGTCGATCAACCCACTAGTTAGTCATACGATCATACATTTATAATAATATGTTCCTGCAGGCAGCTATGGGGCCAATAGTCTCTAAAAACAATATAAAACATTTTACAACTATTTACGAAGATAATTTTGAAGGTTAAATCTTAAATCAGTTCATAAAACTATAATTTGAGAATATATGCAGTTCAAAGATTAAAATTTATAAAATATTCATAACTCATTATTTGGTTCTAAAAATATTCTATTTATCTGTAAACAAGTCATAATAACATGTCAATGCTTTCGTGTACGTAAAATTCGATAACATGAATTTTTAAATATTGTTTTTCGGTATAATATGAAAATAATGAATTTAGACAAAATAAATGGAATTACTTTATAAATCATTTGCCACTAATATTCAATGATATTAAAAGAGTAATTCATGAGATTTTTAAAATTTCAACAGCATAACAGCTAGGTATATGCTAACTCTCCTGCACAAAAACAACGAAAATTCCAAAACAGCAGTTCACAAAGTTTCAATCCAATAGATTTCAAAACAATTTCAAAGAAATCATTTCATACCAAATATGCATTATAGTATCCCTATGTTCATTATATATATCCCTTACCCGATAACTTCTCACTGTGCTGTGAATGAGCACCAGTATTTTCCTCGGTTTTCTTAGTTGCAAATTATCATATCAATATTATCAATATTCTATATTTTCATTATAAAAATATTTAATATCGTAAAATAAATTATATTGCCTACTGCAGTCTTATTTTTCGGTCTATTTTCTACCGGTATGAAAATTTAACTTTTTCTATATAATTCCAATTTCGATTCCTGTTGTGCCTAAATTCTCAGAATAATTTATACATTATTTTAGGACCTAAATGAGATTAAAATGGCCAATAATTCTCCTTCTGTGATAACCGAGAATTTTTCTATTTTTGGTATTAAATTACTCGAGAATTTAATTTTTTATGCAAATAAATAAGCGAAAGTAAATAAATAAATTTATTTACGAGATGGAAAAATTGTTGGAATTCCCGAAACTGATAAAGTGATGAAGTTGAGGAAATTATTTTGAATAATTTTTGGATATTAGGAAATCCAAAATTTAAGAAATAAAAATGTGTATATATATTATTATTAATTAATAATTATATTTATAAATATTTATTTATAAATATAATTATAAAAAAAGGGAAAGAAAAGGAGGCAGGAATCGGGTATCCCAATTCCCTCCCATTTTCCTCCTCTGTTACAAACAAAAGAGAGCCTCCAAGGAAGAATGCCGACGTTGTCGGCCGAGAGAGAGAGGGGAAGCCGTCGTCGGCAAGGAAAGGAAGAGAAGGAAGCTACCGGCGATGGGAAAGAAAAAGGAAAACGGAGAAGAAATCAGGGGAAACTGAGAGGAAAAGGAGAGAAAAAGAAAAAAAGGAAAACACCGGTGCCGGCCGATCCGGGCACCGCCACCTCAACCCCAACACCAGCAGAGGTAAGGGGAAGGAAAAGAGGCGACCGGCAGTGGAGGAAGAAGAGAAAAGAGAAGGAAAAGCAGAGGAGAAGGGACCAAAAACACCATCTCCAAATTCACCACCACCGTCGCCGCTGATCGAGAAATGGAGGTCAGATCCAGCCTCGTCGCCACCCCAGCAAGCTTCAACCGTCAGAATGGGTGGCCGCTAGTGGCTGAATCGGCCAAGCAAAGGTGAACCGACTGAACTGGTTGAACCAGCCGAACCGGTCCGAACTGGTTTAGACTAGAAAAGAAAAAAAAAGAAAGAAAAAAAAAAGAAAAAGGAAAAGAAAAGAAAAAGAAAAAGAAAAGAAGAAAAGGAAAAGGGAAAAAAGGAAAAGGAAAAGGAAAAAGAAGGAAACGGAAGAAAAAAGAGAAGAAGAAGAAGGAAAGAAAAAGAAATGGTAAGAAAAACAATAAATTGATTGATATTTATTGAATAATTTTATTCAATATATATATATTTATGTAAGTGCATTTGGTGTTGTTGAAATTGTAGCAGAAGTGACAAAGACATGATTTGGTGTTCGACGAAGCTTGGAGCTCGTCAAAGCGCTAAGTTTCAGCGCCAGGTAAGATACTTTTATAAAGTAGTGGTAGTGTTATATTGTATGCTTTAAAATTGTGATACTGATAATGATGAATGATTATTGAAATGATTTTTAAATGCTAAGAGGACCTACAATTGGTGGTAGGGGTCTTAGTAATGATCTTGATATTGAAATAAAAATGATTGTGGAATACCACTGTGTCTATTTGGAATTGTTGCAGAGGTTTTAGTTCCTGAAATGTTATGCTGCCAAAATTCATAGGAAAGTGTTTGATGAAAAAGGTTAAGGTTTTCTCGTATAAATGGAATTTTGGAAAGAATTATCGAAAGATAAGTTTTGAAAGGACTTTATCGTATTGCCGGAAAACTTGATTTTGGAATAGTTTGAGAAAGTAAATGATCAAGCATGATAACATGATGAGTTATGTTGTGTAAGCCTTATAGAATTGATAAAGTGATTTATCTTAATATCACGAATTGGTTATCAAGTTGAAATTGAGGTTGAAGTTCCGATGAAATCTAATCATTGATAGATTCAAATAAATGAGTGTCACACATGTGACTATATGACTTCGATTATAACTTTGGAATAAGTCTTGAAAAAAAATATTCTCTCACGTTTGAGTGACTTGGAGAAATATGGAGGACTTGATGAATGACCCATCTTAGTAGTGTAATTGAGACGATGAGAATAAGAGAGTAAATTGTGATGCCTTATGGACACTTGATAGAATACACGTATACATAAAGTATACTTGTACATGTCTATATTAAATAGATGTGAACTGGGATTCTTGCAATAATATGGATAGTCGTAAGGCGACTTAAATGATTGAAACACTGTTAATAGTGAAAATTGGCCAAATCTCTTAAGTGGGTAAATTGCTAACCTAAATTGACTCGATAATACCTTTATAGATAATTCTAGTGTGGTATTATATTATATATGCCATATGAAAATTGATTGAAAACTGTGATTTGAGTTGGTGATAGTGAATGAAATCGGGCATCAATTTGGAATTACGAATGGGTGCCAATATGTTAGACCATAGATAGATTTGATAGATGACTATTGATCTTGTGGTTTTATATCCTCGATGTCAACTCTGGAATAGATCTTGAATGATGATATCGATATTGTCTAATTCCAGTATTTTGATGGCTATAGAGAAATATGATATTTAAATATTCATAGATATTATGAGGACTCATACTGATGGTGGTGGTCTTAGTATTGATGATGAAATATACAAGTGATTGTTATAGTCGATAACTATTGAGAGAGAGAATATCGAATATCGAGGAACCACAGTGAATATCGAATTTACTTATTAGGTATGATTCGATTGAAATCAAAAGGATGGAAATGAGGAATTTGGATTATAGTTAACGCTATAATTAAATGATATATTTCATGAAAATGATAGTTCATTGTTTTGAACTCATGATTGAATTTGCATCGCATTTAAGCATGCTTTGTTACAACTTGAGACATTATAATAATGTTTATATGAATACTATAAAGTATTGATTAGTTTTGAAAAGAAAGTATATGGTAGATATATATTTTTTATATATAAAACCTCTTAAAGAACGATACCATATGCTTTACATGATCTTTGACAAGAAAAGCTAAAGATTTAAATGTTTTATGGGACTATAGGCACCCTAAGAGAGTTAAACTCAATAAAGCATAGTGGAAACCGCCTAATTGGAGATTACTCATTAGGCAGAGATGCTTGTCCGACAATAGTTGTGGACAGGGCTCAGTCACACCTGATCAGTAGGGCTGAGAGAGATGAGGTCTATGGCCATAGATAGCGCCCTAGTTGGTTTCCAGGGGACGACGATATGATTTCACTACTAGCTATAGTGATCTAAGTCTTTATTAATAGAGTATTAGGGATCTAGCCTAGTCTCAAACCGATATGATATGCAGTTTAGAGTATGCTTTTAAATTGATATGAACTCTAAACTGATATGATTTCACAGTATATGAAATGTGTTTTCGATATTGTACTTGATTACACATGATATGAAAAGGGAAATGTGCATGTTTTGATCTGACATGATATGAAAAGAGAAATGTGCACGTTGTGATTTGAAATGATATGAGAAGACATATTTTGATTTGACATGATATGAAAAGAGAAATGTGCACGTTTTGATTTGAAACAATATGAAAAGATATGTTTTGATTTGACATGATATGAAAAGAGAAATGTGCACGTTTTGATTTGAAATGATATGAAAAGACATGTTTTGATATGACATGATATGAAAAGAGAAATGTGCACGTTGTGATTTGAAATGATATGAGAAGACATGTTTTGATTTGACATGATATGAAAAGAGAAATGTGCATGTTTTGATTTCACGTGATATGAAAAAAGAATTGTGCATGCTTTCAACCATGTCTTAAAAGTAAATATGAAATGAATTGAGAATCTACGTGTTGGAACATGCTCTAAAAGTATATGTAATATGATTTGAAATGATAATTATCTTGTATAGTAAAGCTTGCATAAGTTTTGCATGCTGAGTCATGACATAACAACATTCTAACTATATGATGTCATGATATTATACAGTACATGCACGTAAGACTGATATGAAGAGAATCATGACCTTACACAGTCGTGATTATGATTTCTCACATGAAAAATGATATGAGTTGATGTAATATAGGAGTATAATTGTTAAATGTAATGTGACTTGATATGATATCTCAATTGAACATAATAAACTATGAGATTGATATGAGCATGGATTAATAGTATATGATATTCAAGTTATACATTATGTATTGTTGTACTATACATTGTAGTATAAGAACAAGAAGGTTGTAAATGATTTAATAGATTTGTTTAAAGGTTGACCGATGGATAGATGTCGGGAATGGAGATAATGAGGTACTTCAAATTTCCTTACATCAGTACTCCAAAACCCTCGCTCACTTACAGTCCTTAAGACATGATCTTGTTATAAGTATGAGATGTTGTCGATTGAGATGGTGAATTCTAATTGCAAACTTGCAGGTTTTATGCATGGCGGTTAAGACAGTATAATTCTACTCCTGCATTTATATTAATATCTTACTGAGTCGTGGTTTTGCTCACCCTACTTAATTTCATCTCTTTTCAGATTATTGAGTAAACTCTACCATGAGGGCTTTTGAATGGGCCTCCGGATACGGTATCTAGGTTTGGTACTAGCCTTTTGAGGTATATGTTCTTTATAAAACGCTTGTTTATAAGTAAGACTTTAATTGATGCACAGTACATATTTTGTTAAATAAGTCGGGATGTAACTTAGAACCGTTTCCTCGCTAGTTTAATATTTAAATGAAATGACCATAGTTCACCTAGATAGTATAGTAACTACACTGACACCGAATACAAACCGTAAAATGAAAAGGAAAAATTTAGTCCATAAATTTGTAGACTAAGAAAAGTATGAGTATCAAGTGAACGTCGCAGCCTTCGGGTCGTGACACCTTCCCCTTCACCTTGGCCAAATGCCTCTTCTCTTCCATTCTTGTAATTTTTTCTAAATTTAACTATTTTCTTGATATCAAATTAATTCTATTAATTTTCTATACTACTTCCACATCAAATGACATCAATTCTTGGTCCCTCATGCTATGGCTAAATGGTCTCTTTTACCTCAACATCTTGAAATTTTCCATTAAATTTAAACTAAGCTTAATTTCATAATTCCTATAATTTCTACATTATTTTCCTACATTAAATTTCATAAGAACATAGCATTCCCATGTCCCATGTATGTAGGCCGAAACCCTCTCCCAACTAATTCCATAGTTCTAAAATGATTCAAGCTTAGGGAAGCATAAAAACAACTTGAACATGTAGGAAATAACAAGAAAACCATGAAACTTTCCAAGGTTCCAAGCAAACTCACCTTAATTGAATTATGTAGGAAGGCTTGGGGTGTGATTTGGCCACTATATGATGAGATATTGATGCCAAAAGAAAGAGCACTAAAATTAGACTGAGTTTATTAAGGGAATTTTCGATTTCGGATGATTTTTACTAGGTTTTTGGAAGGTTTCTTTCTCTTGGAAGCTAGCTTTAATGGAGTTTTTGGAGAGGGACTGATTCTAGTAGAAAATGATGAGGAAGCTGCTGGAGAAGATGGGAAAAGTCTGATTTTATAGGCAAAATTACCATTTTGCCCCTCATTATAAAAATTTTGGACTATTTTGCCCTTTCGGTTTGACTTTATTGAAAACTATCAGTCTAATCTGCAAAATATGTCTTTTAATCACCAATCACATCTATTTAACTTATTCTTATGGTTGGAGAAGCTTTCGTTGAAGTTTGACTGATCATTTGTGCGAATTGTAAAATTGCGTAATTTTCTGTTTCTTCAGATGATTAAGTTTATCTATGGCCATGGCATGGGACTCTCTCACGTGAAGATTATTTTACATTTGACATTTGGCTAGAAATCAATTTCGTTTGACTGTTATTTATGAAAATTCCACCGACCTATGTCCTTAATCTTCATTTTTAAATTTGTTTTAAATGCTTCAAAAATAATCTAAATAATTGAGTTTACATTAGAATTTCTTACCATCACTTTATTTAGCTCCAAATATTAAATCTTCCAAGTTTCACCTTCATCCGGACACTAGAAGATTTGTGGGGCCACCATGCTATTACCTCGTATACCTACGAAATACACAAGAATTGACAGTGATGAGAGTTCTAATATACGCTACAGTATTAAAATAGGTGGTTCTCACACTTAATATATTTATAGTTTTATTTTTTAATTTTTATATTTCGGTTAATTCAATTTTTGAACCAAATTAACCAAAAACCGAAATCATTAAAAAATCATTTTTGTTAATCAATCAAATTAATTCAATGGAAGATTGATTAACAAAATTAAATCAATTTGGTCAATTAATTTGGTTAAAACTGAAATATGAACACTTCTAAAGGGTGCTACTTATTAGGGATAGTTTAAATGGGAGGTGAGATTGGTACTAGTGAAATTGAAAATGAAAAAATGATCATTAAAGATATATGCTTTTTAATAAAATAATCAAAAAATTAAAAACAAGGTTGTGAAGGAAAATTTACCTCTCACGCTCTCTTGTCATTTTTTGTGGGATTTCAAATGGGTTCTTCATCAATAAAAATTTAGGTCATTTTTGTTTATTTTCTTTGCAGATTATTGTCTAATATACTACTAGTGAAATTATTAGACATCAAAAGCAAGATTAAGATGCTCACATATCCTACTTTATTTATTCATTTATTTATTTATTTAATATTTCTTAAAGGGTATGTGTTACCATCTTAACTCACGGAATTTAAAAACTACACTACATGAATAATAATCCTTTTCTTTATTCCCTTTTCTTCCCGAGTTTTTCTTCCTTATAGAAATGTGTATGATTTTAATTTTCAAATAAAAATAATCTTAAAGTCTAGGGTTTTTGAGTTTGATTGATGTCTCTGCTTGTGTAATAGCTTATATGACAACCACATGTTAGGGTGATCAAATTTGAAAGAGTTAGCAAATTTCAGTGATGTACTTGGGTCAAGCTGAAATTTAGTGATCAAAATAGGAATTTCGTGGAAGTCTAATGATCATTGGTGAAATTTATTCAAAAAGTTTTACACACATATTGCTGTAAAAGACATTTTCTAACTGTAATGAGCTTTTGATTGTATGTAGACAAATTATCTTTTAAAGTTACTGAATCTTCAAAAGTGCCATCCAGAGTTTTGGATAGGCGGAAAAGTGCTAATACTCTTTAATAATTGTTTTTGATAAAAGCTCTAAAGATAGGCATTGAATGTGGAAAGAAAAGAAAAAGTGATTAAATTTAAAGTTTATATTTGACATATTGAGTGTATAAATATTATGTACTGTTAAATATAAATTTTAATTTTAATGATTATATTATAAATCAACTAATATTATAAAAGTAATTATGGCATACTATGTCAGTAAACATTTTAAACTCCACAAAAGGGACACATACTTTTAGTGTATATTAAAAAAATAAAAAGATAATTAAAAAATAAAATACATAAAATACATAATAAATTTTTAATTTTGAAATTAAAAATTTTCACTCTATAAAAGTTAATCGTATTATAATTATATAAAAAAAAAACTTTGTTTCCTTGAAAGTTCACTAACTTTTTCCTTTCGTTATTTTTTTTTAATTTTATGTTGAATGAAGTTTATTGTCTTTGATTCGTTTTTCTGAATTCTTTAAAAATAATGCTGACCATAGCAGTGAAATTTCTGGGATTTAATGGTTAAATTTTCTTGACAGCTTTGAATCAAGGTGAAGGCTTCAAGGCTTGAAGTAACAATGGATTTAAGCGCTGTGGATCTCTTATTGGGCAAGGTTGTCTCCATCTTAGAAAACGAAGTATCACAGCTGAGTGGGGTTCGTGATGATATCACTGAAATCGAGCGTGAGCTGAATAGCATGAGATCTTTTCTTGAGGATGCTAATAAAAAAGCAGAAGTCCGCAGCCAAACAAAGAACGATTGGGTAGCAAGAGTACGAGACATGGCCTGTGAAATTGAAGACGTCACTCACGAATTCATGTACCACATGAGCAAGCAACAACAATGGAGGGGTGATAAATACTCGAGTTTTTTCCTCAAGGGCATTCACATTCCCCAAAATATGATTTGGAGGCATAAAACAGCTAACAAGCTGCAAAAAGTAAAAAAAAAAACTTGCAAATATATACGATAGAAACAGGGCATACGAAGATAATCGATCAGAAGGAAAAGGTGCTGGAAAAACGGAAGGAATGCCTGGCAATTATGACCCTAATCGGCGGAAACTTGAGAGTGAATATTCTCTTTTTGTTAAAGATGATGAACTTGTGGGCATCGAGAAGACACAAAAGGAGCTGCTGGGTTGGTTGACAAATGGAGAACTTCAAAGAATTGTCATTTCAGTGGTGGGAATGGGTGGTTCAGGAAAAACTACTCTAGTTGCCAACACTTTCAACAAAGAAATAGTCAAGCAACATTTTGAGTGTTGTGCCTGGGTCACTGTCTCGGAACGGTATGCAGTGGAAGAGTTACTTAGATCAATGATAAAAGAGATCAACAAGAAGAAAGATGAAAAAGATCTTGAGAACTTGGAGAAGAAGAGCTTCACCGATTTGGGCAAAATGCTCCAGGACGACTTGCAGAAAAGGAGATATCTGATTGTGGTAGATGATGTGTGGACCATTAATCTCTGGCAGCAGATAAGCAGGGTGCTTCCTGAAGAAACGAATGGAAGTCGTGTCATAATTACTACACGAATTCGTGACGTAGCTTCTTTCCAATTTGGGAGTATAAGCCACGTCCTTGAACTTAAGCCCTTAGGAGAGAATGAGGCTTGGACGCTATTTTGCAGTAAAGCTTTCCGAAGCAATTCTGGTCGATGTCCATCAGATCTTGTTTCTTTAGCGAGAGACCTAGCTGAAAAATGTGAAGGCTTGCCATTAGCTATTGAGACTTTGGGTGGTTTATTGTCTTGCAAGACTTCCATAGAAGAATGGAGAATAGTTCGTGCCAACTTAAATTGGGAGCTAAGCAACAACAAGGAGCTTGAAAGAGTGAAGCTTATCTTATTGCCTAGTTACCATGATTTGCCTACCAGACTTAAGCGTTGCTTTCTTATTGTTGTATATTTCCGGAAGATTATAAGATTAAGCGAAAGAGGCTCATTAGACTTTGGATGGCAGAAGGGTTTGTGGTATCACGTCGAGGACTTACGCCAGAAGAGGTAGCTGAGGGATACTTACTGGAGTTGATTTGTCGAGGCTTGCTTCAAGTTGCAAAGAAGAATGAATTTGGAAGGCCCACAAAATTTAAGATGCATGACATTGTCCGAGAGCTTGCAATTTCAATATCAGAAACAGAGAAGTTTGTTACCATATCTGATGGGAAAGAAGAAACACAAGAGGACAATGGAATTCGGCGCTTGTCAATTGTGACGAAGGATAGAGAGATGAAAGCTAGAGGAAAGGATATAGCACTACTTCGTTCAGTGTTTGTTTTTGCTATTGGTGAAATGTCTAGATCTTCCTGCGATAAGTTGCCATCGGGTTTTAAATTGTTGACGGTGTTGGATTTAGAAGGCGCCCCAATCAATGAACTCCCCGATGAAGTGGTAACTTTTTACAATTTGAGGTATCTTAACTTAACAAGAACTCAAGTGAAGAAGCTTCCCAAATCGATCGGAAAACTTTGTAACTTACGGTCTTTGGTCCTTAAGGAAACTCGAATTGAAGAGCTTCCCTCAGGAATTGTGAAGTTGACAAATCTGAGGCATCTAATCTGTTACCGTTTCAGTGGTAGATCAACTGACTATGAGTATTAGGTAAGCATGCATGTACCATCCAGCATTTATTCTATGAAGAGCTTACAAATTTTGACCATTGTAAAAGTAGGGGACACCTTTCTGAAAGAACTCCACAGAATGACGCAACTAAAAAAGCTTTGCATTGCCAATGTGAAGGAAGCTAATGAGAAAGACTTGTGCCATTCCATTGGAAATCTAAGGCTCCTTTGCTGTCTAATGGTGATGTCAAGTGATGAGGAGGAGCGATTAAAGATGGATGCACTTGTTTCGGCTCCTCCTGACCTTAAGAAACTTTGTCTGTTTGGGAAATTGGAGAAGGTGCCCCACTGGTTTAACTCCCTCCAAAATATTACATGTTTGACATTGGAATGGTCTAGATTGAAGGAAGATTGTCTTGCTCACATCCAAGCATTGCCTAAGCTGGGACGATTGACACTTGTAAATGTGTACGAGGGAGAGCTTTTGTGCTTTCGTGAAGGGTTCCAAAACCTTAAGAAGTTGCGAATATATAATTTCCCTGAATTGAAAAAAATTGAGATTAACAAAGGAGTGATGCCTGGTCTTCAACTTCTAGAGATTGTGGATTGCCAAAAGTTAGTGGAATTGCCACTTGATTTGAAAAGTCTACCTGCACTACAAAAAAAAAACCACTTTTAAGGGCATTTTTATTTGGGCGTTTGTGAAAAGCGCCAGTATATCTACGTTTATTTTACTTTTTACCGGCTCTAAACCAAGCGCCGCCGTCAAGAATGATTTAAAAGGCACTAAACTGTTTACACAGCTCCCTTAAAGAAAAGCTCCTTCAGTTTTCCCTCTTTGCTTTCATTTTTCCCTTCGTTTTAAAGCTAGCCACTATCATCCTCTTTACTTTCATTTTTCCCTTAATTTCAGTTTTCCCATCGCCGCTGTTAATCCTCTTTCATTTTTCCCCCTAATTTCAAATCATCACCTCTGCTCTCACTACCATCATCGCACCTCTACCACTTCGCTGCTCACCAATAGCTTTGCAGATCTCGCACATCGTCACCGAAATCTTTGCAGATCTCACATTGCAAATCTCCCACATCGTCACCGAAATCTTTGCAGATCTCACATTGCAGATCTCCCACATTGTCACCGGTGAAATAGCTTGGTTACACCCCAAAGGAAGAACAGGTAAAGACAGCTCTATTCCCCTCTATAACTTATTAATTTGATTTCAGTTTTCTGCTCAAGCTTTAAGTTTCTGGTTTCCCTCTTTTCGGCTTTTCTTTTTTAGCGTCTCTGCTGTGTTTGTCTGTATCTTTCTCATTCTTTTATTAGTTCCGGTTAGGTAAGCAAAAGGGAGAGAGAAGATTGGTGAGCAGAGCAAAACAGGGATTCAGGTTTGTTCAAGTTTAATAATTTCGTGCTTTATAAAATTGTGAGATTTTTAGTTAGAACGAATAATATTTCTCAAAATATTTTGTAGATTAAGTGTGAGGATTTCATAAATGGTTAAGAGCTAAGTGTTACTTTGAAATCTAGTGAGATTTAAGTACTATTTAGGTAAGTGCCCATTTAGAATCCTCAGTATAATCAGATTAAGTAGTTAACCTTGTTTATGATAATCTCCATCACCATTTTCCTGAAAAGGTTAGCAGGACCACAGGACCACCGGTGCTGTTGATAGCGATAAGCCTTCAAGGTACTAGGCAATTCATTTTTAACCTGTAGTCAAGCAGCACAATTCTGAACATTGAGTCTTGTTGATTAACAAAATAAATAAGGTTAGTTAAGCTGTAGGGTGTAGTATTGGACATGTCGAATCGTATTTGTGTCATCATGTCATATGACTTGTATTGACACCAATTACCTTTAGGCTTCCGAGGTAAAGGAATTTCCAGCCTTTTAGACTAGCTCGGACTGCCAAATCCATGTCCTCCACCGTGGTTCTATCTTTCCACCCTCCTGCCTCATTCAAAGCAGCAATTCTCCACACTCCAGCAGTTCCTAAACAGGTTTAAGTAAAATAATAAAAAAAGAAGAATTAGACTTTAAATTTACCCATTTCATCTAATAGCAAATTCCATTCAATTTCCCGTTACCATTGAAGCCAAAGAAGGCATAGGTGGAAGACCCCACTTCTTGCTCCACGATGAAATGGTAATCCAGTGACATTTCTTGCATTCTTGTCATCAAGCACTCATCAGCATTCACTGTAGAAAAAGAAAACAGCCCTGCCATGTTAGCATCATAGCTGTCATTAATGAAAATCTCTTATCAAAAACTGTCATGATGATGAAATCAAGAGGGCAGATTAGAACCATATGTCGGTTAGCACACATAGGTAATGACTAACGCTGGAGGTCCACCACTTACAAGCTTGCACATGCAGCTGTTGGGTAGAAGACAAAGATAACCCTCTAGGTTGCCTCTAGATATTCTTTAAGCTCAAACATGCCCTTGCCAAGGGCAGTTTTCAGCATTTATTGGAAAGGATACCAATAATACCATAGTCGGAGACTCTTGCAGCTTTTCTTTTAGCTAAATAGTGACTCTCAGATCAATTAGCCAACATATTTGAGTCATTTTATTGGTTCAGGTTTCTTTTTTGTTAAGATAAAACTTTTTTGTTAAGATAAAACTCTTTTTGTTAAACTCTTCATTTAACAAAAAGAAAGAGTCATTAGCATTTGACAGCTCTATACCATCTTCTCGCTATTGTCTGTATCCATTCCCCTGAACATCTCCTTCAATCCCCTGATTTCTTCCTCTGATAAACAGCCGGCAATGACCTACACAAAAATTTTAGGGGAATTTTATCACAAACAAATTTCCTGGAGTTAACTAGCAAGTGTCTTGATACATTTCTTTTACAGCTAATGAAGCACTTAGAACATTAAATTGTTAAGAATTTTTTGGTAAGTCTAATCAATGAGAAGTTAATATGGATTTAAAACTCACTTTCACTGTGTATTTGTCAACCCAAGATGAAAGCTGCATTTCATGTTTGTCTTAGCCTCACAGGTTTGTCATAGCAGACCGTCTTTCTTGGATTGCCCCATTTGGTTAGTGCTTTGCAGATCATTATTATTAGTTTGCATTGTCCAATGAGATATGCAGTCCCAAATACCCTTTGACTCTGTGAATTCTTCTTGACAGTGCGATGTAATGAATACTTTATCCATTCAACCAGCCAACGATTCGCCTTATGTCTATCATTGAAACACAATTCACCGATAGAAACCAATAACATTTTGACAGTGTTTATCAAAATAGTTAGACTCCATGATTTTGCTCTCAAGCAATTTCAAGCCTAGTTGAATCTTTGGGATTTTACTTTTTCTTTATAAGCCTTGTAATGTTTCCTAAACCTTGTAATGTTCTATATGAACACAGAGTTAAGAGAGACCATTCTAAAGCTTCACATGATTAGTAGGAATTCAGTGAAATCTCATCACTTGTAAATTGCATCAACTCAGTAAGGAATATTACTTCTTCATTATTCTAATTTGTGTACAGTTCATAAATAAATGCAACTAAAAGCATGCATGATCAATCCTCTAAAACTATAAACCATGTAAAATAGTTACTGAACAGAATTGCTTTGTTACGAATAATTTGTGTGTTGTTTGCATATCTCAGGATTTATACGAATAATCCTTTCTAGGATTTAGTAATCTTTAGCGTTGGATAGAGGAATGTAAATTGAGCCAAAACCCCACACTTAGGGTTAAGTTTTATTCAGAATTCATGGAATATTGCTTTTTCCTCAGTAGCTCTGTAATATATGACATTTTTGTACTCGAAATTGAAATTCCAACTTTTCTGAACCATTATTACATATTGCAGCATATGTTTCAACTTCAGCAACCCCCTCCATCATAATTTTTATCACACATATCGACAAATAATATTTTTATATATACACATATAGATTATAGATACATAATCGAGTTGCTTTGTTGTTTTCTAGGTCGTGTTCTCCTTCATTGGTTGTTTTCTTTTGCCATCACTACTACAACCATGGATAAGAGTTGGATTGGAAAGTCTAAGTTTAGTAGTGAATATGTGCAAGGGGTGAGCCAATTTTTAAGATTTGCAGTTGAGAATGCATGTCGGGATGGCATGATCTTATGTCCATGCATAAAATGTGTCAATTTGTGTTGGAAACCATTAGAAGATGTACAAGAGGATTTGATTTGCAATGGGTTTTTGTCCGGTTATACTCATTGGGTTTGTCATGGTGAGACTTCATTGTCTGCCTACGAGTCTCATTTACCAGAAAACTCTCAAGAACTTCGAGATGTTTGTGTTGAAGAGAGTTTAGGAGTTGCATATGAGAATGAGATTGACTTATCTCAATTTTCTGGTGGAGGAAGTGATCCTAGACAATCCCAAGAAGAGCTAAATGTTGAAGCAACTAAGTTTTTTAAGTTGTTAGATGATTTAAACCAAGAACTGTACCCGGGATTCAAAAAAATGTCTAGATTGTCTGTCATCTTAGAGTTGTTTCAAATAAAGGTTTCTAGTGGGATGAGTAATGAGTCATTCAATTTGCTCATTTCACTATTGAAAAGGATTCTTCCTGAGGGTGAAACTTTGCCTCATTCCTATCGTGAAACTAAGAACATGATTAAGGAATTAGGTCTTGAGTATGACAAGATTCATGCTTGTCCAAATGATTGTATCTTGTACCTTGATGAGAGAGCAAATGAAGAGTCGTGTTATATGTGCGGTGCTTCTAGGTGGGTGCAATGTGATAATAATGATTTGGAGGGTGGTTTTAGTGGTAAAAAGAAGAAACCCATAAAGGTGTTACGTCATTTTCTCTTGAAACCTAGACTTCAAAAATTGTTCATGTCTCCAAAAATAGCTTCTGCTATGTTATGGCATGACAAGGGTCGTAAGAAAGATGGAAAATTGAGGCATCCAGCTGACTCTCTTGCTTGGAAATCTTTTGATTTGCGATATCCTGATTTTGCCTTAGACCCTCATAATGTGAGACTAGGCTTGGCTACTGATGGATTTAATCCATTTAGAACAATGAACAATAAGTATAGTGTTTGGCCTGTTATGGTGATACCATACAACTTGCCCCCTTGGTTGTCTATGAAAGAGTCTAGTTTTATTCTTTCTTTAGTGATTCCGGGTAGGAGTGGACCTGGAAATGATATTGATGTTTACTTACAACCTCTAGTAAGAGAGTTAAAAGAATTATGGGAAGTTGGGGTAAACACCTTTGATGCTTTTGTTGAAGAGAATTTTCAATTACGTGCTGCATTAATGTGGACAATAAACGACTTTCCTGCATACGGAGATTTGTCTGGTTCGAATGTTAAAAGTCGTTTTGCATGTCCTCACTGTTCTGAAGACACATGTTATTTATGGCTACATCATGGGGGTAAATATTGTTTCATGGGTCATCGTCGGTTTTTAGATATTAATCATGAATTTCGGACTGATTCCTCTTTTGATGGCACTCAAGAATTAAGGGCTGCCCCAATTTCACCTTCAAGAAGTATGGTTTTAAGTCAAGTAGATAACATTTATGTTACTTTTGGAAAGAAAAATCCAATTCATTCTGATACTTGGAAAAAGAAGAGCATTTTTTTTAGTTTGCCATATTGGGAGCACAATTTGTTACATCATAATCTAGATGTGATGCATGTAGAGAAAAATGTATGCGATAATATTTTGGGGACTTTATTAAATATTGATGGGAAGACTAAGGATAATTTGAAGGCTCGTCTAGACTTGCAAGCAATGGGTATAAGGAAAGAGCTACATCCAAGGGAAGATGAGGATGGTAGACTTCATATATCCCCTGCTTGCTATTGGATGTCAACGAAGGAGAAAGACGTGTTTCTAGAAGTTTTAAAAAGAATCAAAGTTCCAGATGGTTTCTCTTCAAATATCTCCCAACGTGTCAGTCTCAAAGATCGCAAAATTCTTCCTTTGAAAAGTCACGACAACCATATATTGATGGAGGAGTTTCTTGGACTTGCATTACGTGGGCTTCTACCTAAAGATGTGACCATGGTTGTGGTTGAATTAGGTCAATTTTTCAAGGCATTATGTGCTAAAGTTCTTGTAGTTGAAGAACTCGAGAGACTTCAATCTAAGATTGTGCTCACTCTTTGTCAAATGGAGAAGATTTTCACTCCTTCATTCTTTACCATCATGGTACATTTGGTGGTTCATTTGGTTGAAGAGGCAAAAATTACTGGACCTGTGTATTATAGATGGATGTATCCAGTTGAAAGGTATAATCCAATTTGGTCTTTCAATTGGTTAAAGTATTTTCTTATGAGTTAAAGTATATTTTTCTTTAATTATGGTTCTTTTATTTTAGGTTTCTTCTTAAATTGAAGTCCTATAAGACTAATAAAGCTCACCCTGAAGGCTCGATTGCAGAGGCTTATTTGGCTGAAGAGTGTATGGTTTTTTGTTCAAGATACTTAGAAGAGTTTGAAACCCGATTTGGCCCCTCAGTTAGGAATTATGATGTCCCTAGTGAACCGCGACAAAAATCAAGCTTATTTCCAAGCTTAGGGCGACCATTAGGAAAAGCAATAGGTTTTGAGCTAGATGAACAAACATGGGTACAAGCTCATCGTTACGTGCTATTTCAATGCGAAGCAATTCATATATTTCAACAGTAAGCCCTCTACCTTGTCTTTCTCTTATAAAGTTTTTTTAGTTAAATTGTAGTTAACTTGATTAGGTTGTTTTAGAGAATTTGAGAAAAGTATAAGAAGGCAACAAAGGTGCAAACGAGCTCGTCCAATCGAAATAAGTGACATGATGAATACTACATTTCATGAATGGTTTTATGATTGGGTTAGTAATTTTCCAATGACTATTTTCTTTTGTTTTTCTCTTTGTTTTATATTTAAGGTCAAAATAGCAAGTCTCATACCTTGGAAGGATGTGCCTAAAATGTTCAAGACAGACTCCTTAAATCATATCAAGGTCTTTTCTTTTATTATTCAAATTATTAATTTGTTTATAGGAAGTTTTCTTGTTTTGATTAGATATTTCAATAATTTTTATTTCTGTGTAGGAAAAATTTGTGTTTCCCGATCGTCATACTGGTTGGATCTTAAAGTCTTTGTCAAAAAAATGGAGGGATTACAAGGCTGAGCTAAAAGCTAAGTACTTCCACTCTGATAATGAAGAGGAGTTGCTACAAAATAAACCCTCAGATGTTTTAAGAGATCAATTGGCAACTCTTATAGCATATTGGCTGTCACCTGAAGGAAAGGTAAGGTTTACATAACAAATTTAAATTGATTCAAGTTAAAGTCAATTTTGGTAATGAAAAGGAGTTGCTGCAAAATTTGCTTGAGTCTATCAAATGCATGCTAATGTGGTATGAATGATGTAGGCTCTTGCTAAACTAAACAGTGACCGACGAGCCAAACAAACCATGCTTCACACTATGGGCTCAAAGAGTTTTGCTTCTCTTGTGGATGAGAAGGTATGATTTTAATTTTAAGTTACTCAAGTAGTCAAGAAGGTATGTTTTTAATTTTAAGTTACTTAAGAAGGTATGTTTTTAATTTTAAGTTACTCAAGTTACTCAGCCCTGTTTTCAACCAAAAAAATAATAAATATTAATTTATCTTTGCTCATTAGTACTATATTAATTCAAGTTCTTCTTCCTTTTATACTTGCTCATTAGTATTATATTAATTTAAGAATGTTTTGTGATAATAGAAGCAAAGTGGTGGGGTGGAGCCAAATAGGATAGAACTATTTGTGATGACTCATCAACATAAGGACGGAAGTTTTGTGGATGATTCTGCTGCACAAGCTGCTGTAAGTGATTATCATACAGCTAGTAGTATTTGGGAATATCTGAATCTTGCCTATTTAGATCTCAATAACTACTAGTTAAAAAATTAAGTAAATTCTATGTCTTTTTCTTTTTTTCTTTCTCCTTCTTATGGGTGCTGATCTTTTTCAAAGAACTTAACTGGGGTGTTGATCTTTTAACTTGTGATTCATATTAGAATCCTTAATCTTGAGCTAACTGCTTGTGTTGATCTTTTGTCTTGTGATATCTTTTATGTGCTTGAAATTACGTGATTATTAAGACAGCTTTCTTGTTCACAGCTTTCTTGTGATTATCTTTTATGAGCTGTCTTGTTCACAGCTTTCTTCCTTTGCCTGTTTTCTTTTTCATATTCGTTTCAACTGCTGTTAGGCTGATGCCAAAGGAGGTAGAAATTTTATATTCTCCATTATTAAGACAGAAGAAGGTTGCCTTAATGATAATGCCATTAACTAAAACCTTATAGTTCAACACTAATCAAACTTCCTTTTGCACCTAATTTAATCATTGGGATTTTTAAAGTTTTGTGATTATAATTATAGTCAAATAATAAAAATTTTAAGAGTTTAATTTTATTTTTGACTAAATTCAAATATATTTAAATAAATCCGTATAATTCAAAAAATTATTTTTTTTGTTAATAAAAAATTATTAATTTTGTTAATTAAAACCTTGTATAATTTTCGTCATGTTGGTCAATAATGGGTGAGAACATGTTAAATTCTTTTTCTGTCTGTACGACACGACTTGTATTACTTGGCAGAAGCTACTGTAGACATGTGTTGGAAAATCTGATGAGTGTTGATCTTTTGTCTGATGGTCAATAATCAATTGCCACTTGATGAGTGTTGATCTTTTGTCTTGTGATATCTTTTATGTCTTGTGATTCATGTTATTTTTTGGTTGATGACATGAATGGACTGTTTGACTGATACTACTGATTACTTCTCTGGTATTACATTCTGTTTAGTTTGCCAAATCAACTCAGACTAGTGGTCATGGATGTGTGATTTTCTATCAATAATATTGCAACACATGTCAATGTGGAAAAAATATTTGATAAACTGGACTTAAATGCCAACATTTTAATTTTTTTTTACCTTTTTATAAAAATTTATTTGCTTCAGTATTTTTTTTTCTCTTCATGTTTTCTCCAGTTTTTATAGAAACTTCATCACTCTCTATGTACCGTGCTCTCTTTTTATAAAATCATATTTGCTGGTTGATAAATTTTCGATCTTTCACCTCAGTCAACACTGTTGTGCTTATTAATCCAGTTTTCTGTTGAAATAATAGTTAATTATCATGACAGTGAATGCAACTGGTTATACTATGTATTGAGGAAATTTTCTGCTGAAATAAAAACAGAAATTAGGGCATTTTGAGCCTCATTTATAAGAAGGAAAAGTTGAGGAAGTGAAGTAAAAGCTTTCTTTTTTTTTCAAAGGCGAGAAAAGAAAAAAAAATGTTAAGTTTGAAGTATGTTTTATTTTCCTGCACTAGTTGAGGAATGTTGCTGTGAGGCCCCAGAAATGAACCATAGATCCCAGGTTCAGCACCTATTCCGTGCCAGTGCTACCGAGATTATTGGATGATCTTCTGGGAAAAGACATTTTTAATTCTATGCTTATAGGGGTGAATTAGTGGAACCTTTTATTTTCAAAATTGAGGCTTCATTTTAGGTAATTGAGCTTATTTTTATCCCACTTAGTTATGCGATTAATGAAATTTCTCATCTAATTCTTCTGCTTCTTGTGTTGACAATAAGGTGGTTCTTCCTACTGTTGCAAAGTCTCTTGGTAATGTGGACAATAACTTGATGCATGTAGATTTTCATGTACTTTCTTCTTAGGATGTGATGATTTTTATCACACTATCTTTTTCTTCCCAGAATAAAATTTATGCTTGTAATTGTGTTTCTGTGTTATTTTGCACTAGTTATAAACTTTTTGCATGGTCTAGGCTTATATGCAGACAGCTTTCTTTCTTGGGATTCTTTTTGTCAGGAGAAGTTAAAGGAGGTGCTATCTCAACGTTCTAGCAACTTGGAGCAATCGGGAGAAACAAGTTCTTCCATCGATGAGGTTTTCATTGAAGTGATGGGGAAGGAACGTCCTGGTCGTGTACGGGGATTGGGATTAGGCCCTACACCCACAGAGATATGGGGTCTGTCTTCTTGTCATTTTCAAGCAATGAATGATAGAGATGAAGAAGTTCTCAAGCTACAAGAGAAGCTAGATGCCATGACTAATAAAGTTTCCAACTTGGAGGAAAAGGCAGCTAAAGTGTCTGAGCTTGAAGAAAAAGTCTCTAAGATGGATGAACTTGAGGCGACATTAGCAACACTTAAAAAGGTTAATGTTGAGTTAGTTAAATTTGCAAATGCCATGCAAAGGAGATTTCCACATGTGCCAAGCATGGACATCAGCTCAGCTTCCCTTGCAATTGGCAACAGACATGTGAAAACCACATTTGTTTATACATGTTTTTTTTTTTATATCAGCATAAATTTATATATTAACTTCATGATGGGTGAAGTGGATCATTTGTTTATATAAACATTTGTTCATGCTACTGTTGACATAGAGTGGATCATACGGCCCTTTTTTTATAGCATGGTGATAATAGTTAACTGGTTTCATTCTCTCTTATTGCAGGTTTCAGATGCATCTAGTTCGTTTGGGTCACTACGTGCAAATACTTAAGTGAAGATGGAAGTTTCAAGGATAATCAGTATACAATTCAGTTAGGAATTTTATGCTTGTATAAGATTTCTAGGAAGTTTAGAAAACTTTGTGGCTATTGTGATTGGTTCTTGAGGATATTATTCGAACCATCATGGTTCAAGACTATTAGGTGTTAGCTGTAACATCATGGTTCTTGAGGATATTATTCTTTTGTAGTCAGCTTCTTTCTTGAATGATCATTGGATGGCTTATGATTTTTGCTTGATTAGTTTATGTTTTAATGAATTTTAAAACTTCAGTAATTTGATAATGAAGTTTAAAAATCTCAGTTTTTGAACGGAGAAATTAATTTGATTGCTAGGTTCAAAAACATCGGCTTTAGAATTGGAAAGTTAATTATAAAGCGTCGGCTTAAAAAGGGGAATGAAGAATAGAGGGGGTTTGTATTTTTAAATTTAAAATAAATATAAATATAAATATTTTAAATTTCGAATAAGATATTTACCGGCACTTAAAAGTGCCGGTAAAAGCTTTTAAATTTGAAATAAATTTAAATTTTCAATAGGATTTTTCTCGGCACTTTAAAGTGCCGGTAAAAGCTTTTAAATTTCAAATAAATTCAAATTTTCAATAGGATTTTTCCCGGCACTTTAAAGTGCCGGTAAAAGCCTTATGCTTGTAAAGGCATTTAAAAGCGCCGGGAAAAGGACTGCCCCAATTCCCCTCCTCTTTACCGGCATTGGAGTACATGATCGCCGGAAGATCTTCACCGGCATTCACCTGGCTGGCAGTCAGCCGGCGGTTTGTTGAACGCCGGTAAGACCTTTGCCAGCGTTTAATTGGGCTTTTACCGGCACTTATAAGTGCCGGTAAAAGTGATTTGTCTTGTAGTGCTGACCTGAAAGAAGTTTTTCTGAGGGATGTTTCGGGTGAGATTATAGAGGAAGTCTGTGGAGATGTGGCGAGTATGGTACAACCAACCATGGTGCTTAGAAGAGAAGAAGGCGATGAACACAAATTCAATTGGTATCTATACCATTGATGTTTCTCCAAACCAAGATGAATCCCTCCAATTGTAAGTACCAAATTCACAGCCCAAGCCTGACCATAAGATTAAGACACATAATGCTTTCGTTCTACCAAACTGCCTAAAATGCATGCCTAACGTAGCCAGTTCTATTTTCTCTATTATTTCACCAATTGACCTTCAACGCCACCATTCTTTTCTGTCCAGGTTATTTGATAAAGTTGAAAGATGATTATGGTGAGTTTGGCTTGAACAAAATTCCAGTTCATGGAGCAATGGTTATCCCACTGCGTGCTTTTCATCACATCTTTTATCCTTTCTATATATATTGCTATTGGTTTCTTGGTATGTTTAACAAATATTGCTACTGTCATCTATATCAGCATGACATTATTGGTATGCGGTTATTAAGTTTGCCACTGTCAATTAAGACTATAATCTTGGTTTGTATAATATATCCATGTAATAACTGAAAATTTTCTCTAATCTTACATTAGTTGTTTACTATTTAATATTCAAAATAAATAGATAAATAAATAAATAAATAAATAAAAACAAAATAAATTTTTAAATAGCATTATGTTATAACTTAACTATACTATTAACACTTAACTATATATATATGTATGTATATATATATATATATATATATATATATAACTAACAAATGAAATATGCTTTAGTTATTTTAGAGTTGGCAAAGAAAGTCAGCAAACCATATAATATATATACAAAAAAAAAAAAAAAGAAATGTGACTAAAGCATAAAATAATAATATTTGTTAGAGTTGATAGAAGAAGTGCAGCAAAACCGTATAAAAAACATATATATACAACAAGACAAAAATGTAACTAAAACATAAAATACTAGTAATTGTTAGTGGCTTCTCAGAGAAGCCAAAATACTCACCTACCTCCACTCACCTTTCCATCTCTCGACTGAAGGAAATTGAGAAGGAAGGGCAGCATCGATCACGGCAAAAGAGCAGGACAAGCGAAGATACAAGGGCGAACCAAGAAGCAGACGTTGGTAGCAACATTTGGCGTTTAGTGCAGGCTGCTTTTGGCATTCACGGGTGCTGCTATCATACTTCATTTTTGCTAGATAAGGGGTTGTGAACAGGGGCTTTCGGTTGTGGCTTAAAGGATTGGAGTGGCTGTTAGTTGGGTGTTCATCAAATGCCTCTACGAAAAGGAAGGAAAGAGAAAAGAGTGGACAAAGGAGAGGCAACTAGATCTGATGAGTTGTAGCAGTGAAGAAGACAAAATAGGGGACACGAGGGCTTCATTTTGCTGTAGCCATTGATCAGTTGTATATACTAGGAATCGAAAGGGAACCAGTAAAGGAGAAATCAAGAAACATTGAGGGAGAAACAAGGCTATTCAATGGGCTGAAAAGTTGAAGGTCTGTTCGGTGCAAGTATAGAGCCAATGTTTAAGAGGTTTAAAGGATGAATGACGCTGCCCATTTGATGATGAAACAGCAGCAATAGAAAGCAAAGCTGAAAGCTACTCAGTTTGGCTGAGTTTTTTAAGGTAAGTTCGGCTGATGATGGTTTCAAAGATTAGATGTGTTGTATCTTGAATGAAAAAGTAAATATAATATTATGAAATGGTTTTGGATGTAGGAAAGGCAGGGAAGCTGCTATATTTTGAAGAAGAAGAAGATATCAGCTCCAAAACAGTAAAGAAGAAGTTAAAAATAAAATAAAATAAAATAAAAGGATGAAATGAAGCTTTCAAAGGGAAAAGACATTGTTGTATTTTGTTCTTTAAATGTTAAATGGTATAAGGATGCTACTAGGTTTAAAACATATATGAAATTCCCTAAAATGGTTAAATAACACAATGTTACATTAATGTAGGAGGAATTTTAAGGTGATAGAGGGTATCTACTATCCTAAACTAAAGACAAAGAGAAGGAAAGCAAAGTAGTGTTAAAAAGGGGTTCGAGGGCACAAGGGTGTTATCACCAATAATTGTGTGGCGCAAATTAGGTAAGGGAATATACGGTAAATGCTTGTTAGCCTGCTATGTTTATGTATGTCTAAATTAATTTAAATTAATGCCTATGGATTTTAAGTGCATCCTTGGTTAAATTTCAAAATATATTGAATTGAGCTTCAAGTGCAAAATTGTTTGAAATTTGATTTATGTTGCTTCGGTAAATAAATATACTACTTGTTAGAGTTTTCTGCAGGTTATTTGATTGTGATTATTGACGCTAGGTAGTGTTCTACCTATGTCGTCATAATGTCGAAATTTCGTTAAAAATTGTTTA
Organism: Heritiera fomes; assembly: GCA_032173925.1. Classification (NCBI taxonomy): domain Eukaryota; kingdom Viridiplantae; phylum Streptophyta; class Magnoliopsida; order Malvales; family Malvaceae; genus Heritiera; species Heritiera fomes. The sequence goes on along the minus strand of JAPDPM010000001.1, from coordinate 14,614,409 downwards.
AGCAATTTCTTGGTATTAAATTAGTTTTATAAAATGCCTTAAAAACTTCATGCATATTAAACATCATTACTTGCTATCGAGATAATGGTTTTTAAGCATAATTTCGTATGATGAGATTTTTTTTCAAAAACTATAAGTATTTAAAAATGATTCATGCTTTCGGTACTCAACATATCGTATAAGTTCTAATTCTAAACGAGTTTTGACTCATGAGACACATAATGATATATAATGCCTGTGTGGCACTTGGAAATGCCTGTATGGCACTTAACTCGCCTGTGTGGCGTTTAGTATGCCTATATGGCATTTGCCTGTGTGGCATTTAGTAAGCTTGTGTGACACTGAGGCACCGTATACATAATTGCGTCATGGATCTCGCCTGTGTGGCAAATGGGTAGTGGTAATTATGTATAATTGTCCAACAACTAGTCATGACTTGTACCTCAGCTACTAGATAATCACTGGTGCTGGGATGATTCATGATCATGGATAGAGCCTTGGTATGGGACTGTTACCACTGCTAGCTACAGTGGAAGCTTTCATGGAAAGCTTCTTGGTTATATTTCTAAAGATTCCGGTTACGTTACCAAATCTCATAAGTGTATGCCCGTCTCATGAAAGTGTTTTTAAATATATATATATCTCAATACTGTTACAAAGATGAACGAATGTATCATTTCTATTTCTACTGTATCTTGATTTTGTGAATGCGTGAATACTAATATGTTTGGAAATTACTTGGCATAACATTTTATAGCTTATAAACTATGGCTTATCAACTTTGCATTATTTTCGATAAAACATATTTTAGCATGAGTTTTGGCATATTTATTCACGCATACGCATGCATTAAACATAGTAGGAACCTAACATCATTTAGCGTATGTTTTCTTACTGGGCATTTGCTCACCCTCCCTCTTCCACCTCACAGATTACTTCAGGTAGACTCGACACAGGTGTGGGGCACCAAGAGTTATTTTGTTGAGCTGCAGAAAGTTATATTTTGAATCAAGGTATAATCTTTTTGTTCTTTTGTTTATATCCTAGACTAAATTCTTTTGTGTACACAGTGTATAGGATTTGGGATGTAAGTACTAGGGAATATCGAGTCTGTAAACAACTGTGCTATGTGATTAAGTTGTAATCTCAATATATATATTGAATCAATGGATATCAAGTATTTCAGATGTTATTTTGAGATTAGAATTTCCACAGGTTGATATGATGATGTACTTACTATGGGGATGTACTTACTTGGCACGCATTACAAAGAGACTTTAATAGGACCTTAGACAACTAGTCTTAAACAATTATAAGAGTAGAATTCTACCAGTTAAGTTTTAGCTACACTGAGTGCGTGACAAACATAGTAAGTAAAGGAAAAAAGTTAGTCCGAAAATTTCAGCTTCCGAGGACGTTACAATCCACTATCATAATTGGAGGATAAATGTTTTTTAAGATTCTCGAGCTGCCTCGACTTGTAAGTAAATGGAATATAGACGCCTCTATGCAATAATGAATTAACTGGGTCTATCCAGTACCCCGTTATTTTCTTTTTGCTACCCTCTTTTATTTTCAAGATGAAAGAAGATTGGTAAGAAATGAATAAATTTTTAAAGTTCCTTTGGATAAAAGATTTTTAGAGAAAAATTCATTTCAATCAATATATTTAAAATTTTTAAATCTTATTTTTTTGTTTGACAAAAAAAATTGATGAATTTCAAAATTTACAAAAAAAAAAATAAAGAGAAAATTTGAGTTAATCAAATCATTATCGAAAAAACACTTGAAGAGAATTTTTCAAAATTCATCTAAAATTGCACTTTATTAAAAATTAAATACAAAACCAAATGAAAAAAATATTATTTTATTTGAATATTATAAATATTTTTAGATTATTAATAATATCTATACATTTCTTTTCAAAATTTTCAAATCTAAAGATATTGAAGCCGCCCGAAATTAACTAAATCGATCGAATAAACACTCCTTTTTGTGTTTGTGTCATGCTAGGCTTAGGAATCTCAAACTTCATTTGAATCCTTCTCTCATTTAGATTCATCTCTCAACCAAACGGGAAAATGGAGAAAGAAGAACAGAGTGAAAACATACAAATGGTGATACTGCTGATGTCTTTATGGGGAAGGAGGTTGTGTCAGACTCATTCCGTGCATGCAACGACATGGATAAAGGTGCTGTAGCTGGCATGGAGGCGGATTTGAATATGGGAGAGAGTGCACTGAATTCTTCCAATAAAGTCAATATGGTAGATGGGAACACCTCTGATAACTCTTTTAATTCCTTGTCTACTACAAAGGATAAGAAAAAGTTATGTCAGGTTGACCATTTTGCTGTCGTGGATGCTACTGATGGTGAGTCCGATCATTCTTCTGACAATTGCTCTTATGAAACAGGTGTGAAATTAAAATTTAAGGAATCTAAAATAGCTTCAAACAGATCCAAACGAATTCAATCTCTCGAAGAAATTGAGGAAGCTATCTTAGACAAGGTGGAAAAGAAGAAAACTAAGAAAAACGCTAAGAAGACTTCCAGTAGAAAACAATCTGTCTCTATCAACTATTCTGGTGACTTCGCAAATCAATCGCTGTCGAATGGAGACTTCAAAAATGGATATAAGATGATCACTAGAGAAGCTAAAGATATTTGGGAAATAGGGAAGAAGTTGGGTCTTTCTGCTGAATGTGAAGATGAGCTCGTTATAGAAAGATTGAAGGAGTTAGATAACAGAGTCTAATCAGAAAATGAAGATATTAAGCTGAAACATAAAGGAATGGTTCTTTTACAAGAAACTTAATTACAGGAGATTTAAGATTAATAAAGTTCTGAATTGGCAGGGATGTTGGGTCTCTGTAATGTTGATTGGATCTTTTCACACTGAATGAAAGAGCTGGAGGTCTATTGATGATTTGGGATAAGAAATTTTTTTAGTTGGTATAAAGTTAAGAAAAAAGAAAGATTGTTGGATTATGACAAGTGCTACTGCGTTATGACCCTCATGGTTAATGAGGAATGAAATAGTTTGTGACATCATAAATCTTAATAATGATGAGTTTGTTGGAACCAAATTATCCACCAAAGCCATTAGCACAATAACAAGAGAGAAAACTAACCTTGGGTGGGTAAACCATAACCCACCATAACACCACCATTTTAGCCACTGCCATAGGGAGTAGATGCCGCTGGAGTCACGCTGGAAGTCCGCCGGTGTTGGTTGAGTCTGCCATGGTGGCCTGTGCAAGGAAGAAAATGAAGATGATGATGGTGAGCAGAAGGGAGAACGAGAGTGAGGAGGGGACTGCTCTTGTTCACTCTGAAGACAAAAATGCCACACGATTAATGGGCCATTGTGTAGCATATATATATATATATGCCAAGAGCAGGGACCTCTTATATCATAAATCATGTATTATATTCGTCCCATTAAGGATAAATACATGTATAATATAAATATATTACGTATATATATGGTCACACTATACATAAAATATACTACCAATTTAATTATATGAAACTAATTATACTTAATTAGTCCACATTAATGAGATAATTCAACATTCTCCCACTTAGACAATTAAGTTAATAAACAAAATATCATATAATGTCAATATGTATTCATAAGACCTTCTGGATACATTGTACCGAAACGGTACAAATGTGTAGGCTTACAAATACTTTAACAACAATAAGCCTTTACAAGCTTCAGAATGCATCATACCGACAGGGTACAAATGCGTAAACTCATAAAGACTGCAACAAAATAGTAGTTTAAAGTGTGAAATGGAAATGATATGAAAATAGAATCAATATCCATTTCCATTAGGTCCATGCATCTAAATCGAATGATGCATTGCTTCAATAGAACGACATGAGATCAATACAGAATGTCTCATATAACAGAATGTCATATTTACCAGAATGCGTGCAAACAGAACATGCATATATGACAAATAGGAATCCATTCATACAGTTGCAACTGATTTCATTACAGAGCTCCTACTAACTTAATACAGCAAAGGCTCTACACGCCTCATACAAGTGTTGTCGCCAAGCACTTTAGCAGCCAAACTTTCAGTTAGCCAAAATAAGCTCTTTAATCCATGTGCTCTACAATCCAATCAAGCAATGGAGTCCATTATTTTCTCTCTAACAAATTGAATGATGATATCTAAATATTTGGAGTGTGAGGAACTCCTAGCATTTTGAGAGAGAAAGTACTTGCTGTAGCATTACCACAGTACATCTCCAAGACTTCGAAATGGCAACCACAGAAAACCAGTCCTGAGATAAAATTCTGCAACCTAAATGGCTCATCATGTAACTTTACAACATGCTACATATTTAGCCTCCACAATCAAGGATGCTGTAAGTGTTTGCTTTACACTTTCCAAAATATAGCTCCTTTATGTCCACAAATATATATAACCAAAATAATTTTCAATATCTGTATAGCTTGCAAAATTAACATCAGAATATCTGACCAAACTCAGAATGTGAGATTTGTCAATATCTAAATACTCTCTTTATAGCTTCTAGTTCTCTACTACAGGATCGCTCAAGTATCTCCGAAATATATCTATAATATACACAATGTCCAAATGTGTATAAACTTGAGCATACAGTAATTACCCACAATAAGGCATACACAACACTTGATATGAGCTCTTTCATTTTTACTTTGAGGATTTTGAGATTTTCAAAATATGTCACTTTTCACTAAATGACATCTTAATAGGAGAACAACATATAATAAACCTACTTAACACTCATTGTAGGTTCTATGAGACCAATAATGTATGCCTATTGATATGTCATGAAGAATCTCAATCTTTAAAATGAAATAGAGCATCACTAAGATTCTTCATCCTGAAATGACGTGACGATATGAAATGTCTCATGCATTAGGTCAGTGCTACAAACTGCTATTTGATATCATCAATTAGAGCACAATAAGCACAAAACTACTCCCACTGACCTCGCAATGGATCCAGTTATCAAACGATAATGTTCTCCTCAAAGTGACAATCTCATTAAACTTTATGTATATTACAATCTGGATGCCTATTAATGTTCATAAATGAACTCCTTGAGTTCGTAAACAGTATGTTCCACCTTAGGAACTACAAACTTTTAGGTTGCTTTATTTAGATATTTAGGAACTGCTGGAGTGTGGAGAATTGCTGCTTTGAATGAGGCAGGAGGGTGGAAAGATAGAACCACGGTGGAGGACATGGATTTGGCAGTCCGAGCTAGTCTAAAAGGCTGGAAATTCCTTTACCTCGGAAGCCTAAAGGTAATTGGTGTCAATACAAGTCATATGACATGATGACTTAATCATACTGATAAAAAGAATGATGCCTTGTGAACTTAAGAATGGAATAGACTTTAATAGCTTATTTTGCTTTTTAAAGGACGGTACTAATTAAGAGAGTACATTAAAACATGAAATAAATTTTAAAGAAATAAAATGATGATTTAACTAATATTCTTTTCAAGGAATATAAGGATATTAATTATTCTATTTAAAGGTTTTATTTCGTAGAAGCATTATTTTGAAAAGAATATGAAAAAGGTTATGAAAGATTGAAAAGGAAAAGGATTTATTAATTCAAAACAAAAGAAAAATTTTTCTCTACAGTTGCTTCTAGGTTCCGAAACAAGTATGGTATTCTAAAATACTTACCTTACTCTAATCGGATCCCTAGCCGACTGTAGTATCCTTCCTACATGCGAGCCTAGAGCCCATAGGAAAAATAAAAAAAGATTTTCAGCATATAGGAAGCTGAGTATCAAGTGAGGCATATAATTCTCTTACTGAGCCGTGGTTTTGCTCACCCCTTAATTTTCAACATTTCAGGTTTTGATGAATGTGAGTTCAGTGGATTGTGGATCCTGGCTGTACACGAAGGACAATGTGTCAGACCGACTGTTTATTTGAGGTATGATCATTTATTCTCTGTATTTACACATGTCAACAGTACTACTTATCTGATAAATTACGATAGGGGATGTGTATAATATAAACAATACATTGTAAAATTGTTTAACAGTCAGTACAAGTGGAGTATCACAGACAGCCCAACCGATTAAGATGTGTATAAGAAGATGAAAAATGTGGTCACGGGTCGTGATAGATTTAATGGTATCAGAGCAGTGGTTGGCCTGATGTCTGTGGATACTTTTGGAAAGGAAAAGAGTTAAACATCCCCGGTAGTACTGTGTCGTCTGAATACATAGAGAAAATAAATGATTGTAAATGGAGTAAAATGATTTAAAGGGAGTGAGAAAGTATAAACTGAGAATGTTAAGAAGAAAATAGGCTCAGAAATTACCGAATTATTGGTGATTCTTCTAGTCTAAATGAAAGCCTGTTTGGTAAGGAACAGAAATGGACTCGGTGAGGACCCCACCAGTACTTTTCTGTCCGAACCGAACTGAGACCTGAAAGTGATGGTATAAAGTAGGGGAATGAAATATCATCATTAAATAGACTTTAAGATCACTGATTGAAGGTAATTTGAAGAGAGAGAAAATTTTTAGCCAAAAATGACAAAATACCCCTACCCCCAAAATTTTACCGGGAGTCAAAATAGATCACCAGAAGTTGGAATTGATCGATTTGACAGAGAAATTAATGATATAAAGCTGAATTACAAGCAAAATAATCCAATTATGGATTTTTGTGAATTTCTCTATCGAAATCGAATGAGATCTAGATTGCTAGTATAAGTATCAGAAATGATACTATCAACACAAAGAAAATCAGTTCATTGATGTAAATGTATATTGAGGAGATAGAAATAAATGTCGAAATGACGAAAATGCCCTTATATTGGGCGATGTTCAGAATAGTGTTAAAACCGAGCTGAATTGGAATCCACTGATAGTAATGGAATTATTAATGGCATAGAAGATGTCATATGAATCTAACGATCCCTATTACTGATTCCACTAACACTTAGATTACGGACGTGAAAGAAAAACCCTGAGTGGATTGTGGGCCATAGGGGATAACCGTACGGTTGAGTGAGGCGGCCAGGGCCCCCCACGAGTGGACTTTGGGCCATAGTGGTAAATCCTGGGCTTTACAATAAAACAATCCGTGAGGGACTAAGTGCCACATCTGTGTGACGGGGGCCACCTCTAGAACCCAGAGCGGACAGTACGTCTGAGTAAGATACTGGGGTGGTAAATCCCTGGTTAACGGAGATCCAGGCACTCCCGGTCCTTACAATAAAACGAGTACTGATGAGTGAAGTGGCTCGGTAAATCCGGGGCTTCACAATAAAACGGTATGATGCGATCCAAAGAGTGTAGTGGAATGTCATCAGATGTTTGGCTCGGTTATTGACTGAAAGGGTCGAAAAAATTAAGAGTGTACTGAACAGGATCATTGAATATTATGAAAAGTGAAATGATTACAGGTATTGACTGATAAGGTGAATAGTACCGATAATGAAATACATACTGGTGTGGTTACTTAAGGTTCTATACATTTTTACTACTTTGAGGTATCAAACATATAATCTTATATAGAATCGACATATCTTGAAATATGTGCTATAGAATGAGGTACTGTGTGGAGTACTGTGAATTAGAGAATAATTATAAGAACAGTGAAGTGATAAATAGAAGATCACAGCTAACCTAGGTTCTTCAAGACCCTTGAGACAGAACTGTGATGGGCGACCCAATGATGGGCGACCCGTAGTGGATCATGTGTTGTGAGATACAGGCGAACTATGTTATCGCCGACTCACTAGTAAGGGTAAACCTGGGGCGAAAGGATTGCTTAGGGGATGTTCGCCGACGGTCGAGTCGAACAGGCGGGAATCTTACAAGAAGCTTAACGGTAACACGAGAGTAAAGAACTAGGTACGTAAGAGGTGCTAAGGTTCAAACCTTGTGGAGAATATACTCGAGGGAACAAAGCCTGAATTTAGTAAATGGAAATGGTTTTAAAGTGAATAATTGAATTGAAACAGGTAGCTGTAAAGTGTGTTGAGAACCGTTGTACTTGATACAGCTTACCAGAATGAGATTCGTAACGTTGTAAAGTATGACTAAGTAATGAAATCAAGGTAGAGAATGTATCAAAATGATTTGAATATTGAATGTCTCTGCCTTGAGAATACACTGTGAAATGATGGGAAACAATGATGAAGGTCCAAAATGATAAAAGAAGTGTGGTTAAAGAAACTGTCGGTTGAGAATCCCAATAAATTCCAAAGTAACATAGATTGAGAAATCAGGTTAATGTTGATTCGATCGTGGATATGAAATTTATTCTTAAGCTTGTATCGAAGAATATGGAAGAAACCCAACAAGCTTAAGAAAAGAATTTTTGGAAAATATTGTGTATGATGAAATTCACATTTATCGATGTAGAGGATGGAAATACAAATGACATGATTTAAGGATGAATTAAATGATATATTAACATTTTTATTATACACTAAAGTTCGTATGAAGAACAAATAAATATCTATATGGAAGTGATGCCTTAAATATGATTTAATCGGAGATGTACAAGGAGCTTATAAGAGCAATCTTTATAAAAGGCATCATCAGATGAAAAGTTGAAGAATGATGGTCACAAGATGATAAGAAATGTATGATTAAAGAAAATATCAGATTTGATTTTCGATAAAACTTCCAGAGTTATATGAATTAGAGGAATCGAGATAACATTGACTCGATTTTGAATATGAAGTTAAATTCTAAGTTTATATCGGAAGATGTAGAAAGAATCTGAAAAGCTTAAGAAAATAACTCTGGAAAATGTGTGAATAATGAAATTCACGTGTAGAGGTCTGGATGACGAAAATACTGATAATGAAAAAATTGAGAATAAAGGAGTTATCTGTATAGGTGTAAATGAGAGAAATGTAAATGATGTTGAGTTGTAGACGAATCAAAAAGGATATATTAAATTTCTATCATTGATGAAGTTCTGGTGAAGAACAAGTATTAATCTACGTGAAAATAGACGCTTTATTGATCTGATTAGAGATACGTAAGGAGTAAATAAGACTAGCCTCAATATAAAGAGTCCTTAGATAAAAGATTGAAGATTGGTGTCCATAAGGTGACGATTTGAACTCGGAGTGAATTTTACGAGTTTCGATTAAAGTTATAAGAGTAATGAGTTGCCTTGTAAAGTAGATAAGCCTAAAGAATGAGGCATCCTTACATGAGTAAATTGATGAAATACTGATAGAGTCTAAAGTATAAATGGAACATGAGCAGCATTGTGATATGATCCTTAAACTCTTAAAGGCTATGGGATTGTGCTAAGATTTGCAACTAAGAAATTTGGCTAGACAGTATCTCCTCTTGAAATATATGATCTTGAGACGACAGGATGACAGTGAACCTATCTATGACATAAAGATAATGATTGAGATACGAAAGTAATAAGTCTAGCTAAATACTACTGCCAGACTATAAAAGAGTGATGAGACTGGCTGCTCTATAGACGAGATCTAATTAAAGAAATTAAAGTCGGCAGATGGATAAGTGTAAAGAATAGATGGTATGCGAAATTTTAAAAGATCTTAGCTGTATAGTACCATACTAATTGAGAAAGAAAAAGGGAATGAGAGAAAAAAAATGAAAACGAAAATGAAAGTGAAATAAGGAAATAAATGACATGATGAAAAGGGAACATCAATATGAAACAGTTCTCGCAGTTAAGACTGAAAGTGAATGGTGTTGGTTATCACATAACTGTGGCAAGATGTAAAAATCAAAGCCAGAACTAATAAGTGAAAGTAATGATACTCCAAGAAGTAAGATAATTGATATGTTTACTGCCAGTAAAATGTTTGTACATATAACCACCTCGAAATGATAGAGATGGTGGAATTGTATAAATAATGTGGTGCTTAAATGGATAATTCGAGGATTCAATCACAGAATCTAAATTATGAAAAGAGTATATTCTCAGGTATATTCTAAAATTTAAATGATATTGAATATACCATAAGAGTAAGAGATGTAATGACCATACTACATGAAAAGAGACATGGAGAGAAAATGATTGTCTCATGATTTATTTCTGTAAGAGATGATTAACAGTAAAATTTGCAATGATATGCAGCCTTGGTGGAATAAGTGTGAAAATGAATATTGTGGACAATAAAAAAGTCCAAAAGAGAAATGATGATATGGAAGTGATTAAAGACTGATGAGCTAAATAGAATCACTTTCCATTATCAGACATCTAGAGTCTCTAGTGCCTTAGTCGAAGTATAAGTGTTAAACGGTGTGAATGTGTATGTACAGTTCCAATGAGCCTTACATGTGATGGGAGTCTCTGTGTTGCCATATGCTAATGAGAGATAGCAAAAGGCTTTGAGATCCCAAGTGTATTGATAGCACCGCTCCATACGGATATATATTTATATATATGAGCGTGAGATGTAACCGCTCCATGATATTGAGAGAGCGTGTGCACGAGATGTGAAAGCTACTGGGACACTTACATATAATTAATCGATATGAGTACATGATAGTACCATATTTTGTCGACTCGACACTAAGTGAGAAGAATGGATAATAAACAACATAGATTGGCTGTAATATGAAAAATATTGAGTATGGACTCTTATATGAAAACAATAAAAGGGAATAACTCCCGATTTGACAAAAGAACTTACGAGAGTATAGACATATACGATGAAAGACAGCATGTAGTGGTCTACAGCACTCTTGATGTTGAAAGTGTACTGGCAGTATTACTTGGAGGATGAACTAGAGATCGGAAGTCTTAAGTATACGGCATATACTCCCTTTGGACTTAAGTTAAATTCGGAGGACCAAATTTCTTAAGGTGGGGAGGATGTGATAACCGTAAATTTTTTCATTTATTGGAAATTAGAAATATTGAAAATAAATATTAGAGAAATTAAATAAGGGGAAATAAATAAAATTTGCAAGAAACGAGATATTGGTGAAAATCCCGAGAAATGAGGAAGTGATGAATAAGGAAATTCGTGTGAAGGAAATTAAATGGAAATAAAAATAAAATCGTTGAAATTCCCGAAATTAAGGAAAGTGAGGAATTTAAAATTGGATAAATTGGAAATAAGGGAAGGATAAAATTATGGGAAATAATGAATAGAAAAATTTAATTTAGAGAATAAAAAAATCCAAAATTTAATAAAAGAATAAGAAAATAAATGAAATATATTTATATAATTATATATTATATAAATGTATTTTTATACCAATGCATATGTATTCAAAATATTATATAATATACTTTAAAAATACGTTGTTATATATATAGAAATATATATATATTTCTATACTATTTCATAAATTCAAATAATACATATGTATATAAATATAATGTTTTATGTGTATATATAATTATGTAAATACATATAAAAGAAAAGTAAGTATGGTTTTATATTAAAGTTGATATGTATAAATATTTTAGTATAGCATTTATATAATTTATATATATAAATGTTACTTAATTTTAAGTATATATATATAAATATATACATATATACTAGACATGTATTTTTTAATGTACAATATGTATTTTGTATATAATATATATTGTAATATATTATATATGAAATGATATATGTATGATATATAATATATATTATATGTATGAAATATAAAATATAGTGTATAATATATAGTATATCATATACTAAAAATAGAAAGGGAAAATAAACCAAAAAGGAAAGAAAACAGAAGGAAGGATCGGGGGAAGGAATCCCGACCCTCCCAGCCGAAACCATCGGTGGCGAAGCCGCCACCGCCGGCGAGGGAGGAAGGAAAGCGAAACGCCACCGACCAGAGAGAGGAAAGAAGCTGCCGGGGGCGTGAAGAAACGAAACGGAATCGAAGGGAAACAGAAGCAAACGCCGGAGAAGAAGAGGAAATGGCCGACGGCGATGCCGACCAACTCGGTGGCCGGCACTACCACCGAAGCTTCACCGGAGGGAGAGGAAGCTGATGGAGGCCACCAGAGACGCAATGGACGGCGGTGGAACGCCGGCGAAGAGGAAGAAGAACCGAGGCAAAACCGCCTCGATCCGCCGCCGTGCCGCCGATCCAAGGCAAACGGAGGGCACCGGCAAGTTCGTCGTGCAGCCGGCCAGCTCAGGGACGCTTGAACCGCCGTAGAACCGGCCGCCGGCGAGGAAAGGAGCTGGACCGGTCTGAACCGGTCTGACCGGGAAAGGAAGAAGAAAAAAGAAAGGAAAAAGGAAAAAGAAAAAGAAAAGAAAGAAAGAAAAGAAAAAGAGGAAAAAGGAAGAAAAAAGAAGAAAAAGAAGAAAAAGGAGAATTTCGGGAATTCGAAAAATTCCCGGAAATTCGACAACCCGGGATTTTAAAAATTCGGTAAGAAATTCCCCGAGAATTTAATTTCAGAAAAAAATTAAATAAATTATGAAAAATTCTAAAAAATTAGAATTTTAATTCCAGAAATTATTTTCAGCAATCGGGATAAGGAATCGGGAGAAATGGAGTGCGGGCGCGATCGATAAGCGGAATTCGCCGACCTGGAAAAAGGTAAGGGATGCATGTGCAGCACTGTAAGGATACTCAGTCTGCATATTTTAAATTGAAATATTTTATGCAATTATTTTATGAAAACTATTATGATGCATGATTTGCTAAAAATAATTTGGGAAGAAGTACTGGCTGAAAGATTTTAAATTGTATTTTTCCATGCAAGAGGTTAGTAAATCGGCAGCCGTTATGCTGCCGAAAATTTTAGAAAAACTTTATAAAATCATATTAAATGATTTTATTTCCGAATTTCGATAGTAAATCACGAAACATGAGGAAATTTCTAAATTTCATAAAACATGAATATAATGAGATGGAACTTTAGAATATTCATATATTCGAGAATGATGATAATGAAATCATCGAAAATTCTCGGAATAGATAAATTACAAGAATTACGAGATGAAAGATGAAGTGAAATATAGTGAATATTCTTATGAATATTTTTATAAATATTCACTAAAGGATTTTAAACCTTATGGTTTTAAATTATGGAATTTTATATTTATATAAATTCCATATAAGTTTATTTTATGATGAAAATACAGTTTTTGAGACTGGTTGGCATTCCTATCATGCTGATGCATGATATGTGACCTGTTTAGTCCCGGTCGACGCCTAAATTAGTGATCCACCGAGGACAATATAAGTTATGGTTATAGATTTGACCGGCATATTCCCTTACCCTCCGAGGTTTATAGTATGATAAGATTGATGTCTATCTTAGACTCCATAAATGATTGGTGATATGTTAAAAAGGAAAGTATTTTACATAAGATGGAATATGCCAACCGGAAAATGTGATACATGATGGGTGACATGTGAAAAGAACATGTTTTATATAATATGATAAGAGAATCAATTGAATTATAGCAATTTTTACAAAATGCTCATTTAGGTACTGATTATAGTACCGTGAGCTAATTCTCATAAGACATGAGATACAAACATGTAATATGTTTTCAAAAAGGAAGAAATGATAATTCTAATATTCTTTCTATGGTCTTAAATGGAATATGAGATCATAAGTACTACATGAGATCTGATAAGACAGTGGAAAGTACATATGGCGTAAAGGCCAAACCGAGCAGAGACTCGATGATTTTACCGTGTGAGCCACCTCTAGAATCCTTCGGAGACTAAGTGCTGCACGTGTTCTGATGTGTTAGTAAAGGCCAAACCGAGCAGAGACTCGATGATTTTACCGTGTGAGCCACCTCTAGAATCCTTCGAGAACTAAGTGCTGCACGTGTTCTGATGTGTTAGTAAAGGCCAAACCGAGCAGAGACTCGATGATTTTACCGTGTGAGCCACCTCTAGAATCTTTCGGGAACTAAGTGCTGCACGTGTTCTGATGTGTTAGTAAAGGCCAAACCGAGCAGAGACTCGATGATTTTACCGTGTGAGCCACCTCTAGAATCCTTCGGGAACTAAGTGCTGCACGTGTTCTGATGTGTTAGTAAAGGCCAAACCGAGCAGAGACTCGATGATTTTACCGTGTGAGCCACCTCTAGAATCCTTCGGGAACTAAGTGCTGCACGAGTTCTGATGTGTTATTAATCAGTCTAAGTTCTTATGGGGATGCGACAAATGTCGAAGGATGAAATAGATCTTGTGCACATGACATATGATGTGTGTGATATATCGGATTTTGTTTATATATGCCACTCAAACATGTGCTACTTGAATGTTCGTCTCGTTCAGACTTAATCATACTGATAAAAAGAATGATGCCTTGTAAACTTAAGAATGGAATAGACTTTAATAGCTTATTTTGCTTTTTAAAGGACAGTACTAATTAAGAGAGTACATTAAAACATGAAATAAATTTTAAAGAAATAAAATGATGATTTAACTAATATTCTTTTCAAGGAATATACGGATATTAATTATTCTATTTAAAGGCTTTATTTCGTAGAAGCATTATTTTGAAAAGAATATGAAAAAGGTTATGAAAGATTGAAAAGGAAAAAGGATTTATTAATTCAAAACAAAAAGAAAAATTTTTCTCTACAGTTGCTTCTAGGTTCCGAAACAAGTATGGTATTCTAAAATACCTACCTTACTCTAATCGGATCCCTAGCCGACTGTAGTATCCTTCCTACATGCGAGCCTAGAGCCCATAGGAAAAATAAAAAAAGATTTTCAGCATATAGGAAGCTGAGTATCAAGTGAGGCATATAATTCTCTTACTGAGCCGTGGTTTTGCTCACCCCTTAATTTTCAACATTTCAGGTTTTGATGAATGTGAGTTCAGTAGATTGTGGATCCTGGCTGTACACGAAGGACAATGTGTCAGACCGACTGTTTATTTGAGGTATGATCATTTATTCTCTGTATTTAGACATGTCAACAGTACTACTTATCTGATAAATTACGATAGGGGATGTGTATAATATAAACAATACATTGTAAAATTGTTTAACAGTCAGTACAAGTGGAGTATCACAGACAGCCCAACCGGTTAAGATGTGTATAAGAAGATGAAAAATGTGGTCACGGGTCGTGACAGATTTAATGGTATCAGAGCAATGGTTGGCCTGATGTCTGTGGATACTTTTGGAAAGGAAAAGAGTTAAACATTCCGGTAGTACTGTGTCGTCTAAATACATAGAGAAAATAAATGATTGTAAATGGAGTAAAATGATTTAAAGGGAGTGAGAAAGTATAAACTGAGAATGTTAAGAAGAAAATAGGCTCAGAAATTACCGAATTATTGGTGATTCTTCTAGTCTAAATGAAGGCCTGTTTGGTAAGGAACAGAAATGGACTCGGTGAGGACCCCACTAGTACTTTTCTGTCCGAACCGAACTGAGACCTGAAAGTGATGGTATAAAGTAGGGGAATGAAATATCATCATTAAATAGACTTTAAGATCACTGATTGAGGGTAATTTGAAGAGAGAGAAAATTTTTAGCCAAAAATGACCAAAATACCCCTACCCCCAAAATTTTACCGAGAGTCAAAATAGATCACCAGAAGTTGGAATTGATCAATTTGACAGAGAAATTAATGATATAAAGCTGAATTACAAGCAAAATAATCCAATTATGTATTTTAGTGAATTTCTCTATCGAAATCTAATCAGATCTAAATTGCTAGTATAAGTATCAGAAATGATACTATCAACACAAAGAAAATCAGTTCATTGATGTAAATGTATATTGAGGAGATAGAAATAAATGTCGAAATGACGAAAATGCCCCTATATTGGGCGATGTTCAGAATAGTGTTAAAACCGAGCTGAATTGGAATCCATTGATAGTAATGGAATTATTAATGGCATAGAAGATGTCATATGAATCTAACGATCCCTATTACTGATTCCACTAACACTTAGATTACGGACGCGAAAGAAAAACCCTGAGTGGATTGTGGGCCATAGGGGATAACCGTACGGTTGAGTGAGGCGGCCAGGGCCCCCCACGAGTGGACTTTGGGCCATAGTGGTAAATCCTGGGCTTTACAATAAAACAATCCGTTAGGGACTAAGTGCGACGTCTGTGTGACGGGGGCCACCTCTAGAACCCAAAGCAGACAGTACGTCTGAGTAAGATACTGGGGTGGTAAATCCCTGGTTAACGGAGATCCAGGCACTCCCGGTCCTTACAATAAAATGAGTACTGATGAGTGAAGTGGCTCGGTAAATCCGGGGCTTCACAATAAAACGGTATGATGCGATCCAAAGAGTGTAGTGGAATGTCATCAGATGTTTGGCCTGGTTATTGACTGAAAGGGTTGAAAAAATTAAGAGTGTACTGAACAGGATCGTTGAATATTATGAAAAGTGAAATGATTGCAGGAATTGATTGATAAGGTGAATAGTACCGATAATGAAATACATACTGGTGTGGTTACTTAAGGTTCTATACATTTTTACTACTTTGAGGTATCAAACATATAATCTTATATAGAATCGACATATCTTGAAATATGTGCTATAGAATGAGGTACTGTGTGGAGTACTGTGAATTAGAGAATAATTATAAGAACAGTGAAGTGATAAAAAGAAGATCACAGCTAACCTAGGTTCTTCAAGACCCTTGAGACAGAACTGTGATGGGCGACCCAATGATGGGCGACCCGTAGTGGATCATGTGTTGTGAGATACAGGCGAACTATGTTATCGCCGACTCACTAGTAAGGGTAAACCTGGGGCGAAAGGATTGCTTAGGGGATGTTCGCCGACGGTCGAGTCGAACAGGCGGGAATCTTACAAGAAGCTTAAGGGTAACACGAGAGTAAAGAACTAGGTACGTAAGAGGTGCTAAGGTTCAAACCTTGTGGAGAATATACTCGAGGGAACAAAGCCTGAATTTAGTAAATGGAAATGGTTTTAAAGTGAATAATTGAATTGAAACAGGTAGCTGTAAAGTGTGTTGAGAACCGTTGTACTTGATACAGCTTACCAGAATGAGATTCGTAACGCTGTAAAGTATGACTAAGTAATGAAATCAAGGTAGAGTATGTATCAAAATGATTTGAATATTGAATGTCTCTGCCTTGAGAATACACTGTGAAATGATGGGAAACAATGATGAAGGTCCAAAATGATAAAAGAAGTGTGGTTAAAGAAACTGTCGGTTGAGAATCCCAATAAATTCCAAAGTAACATAGATTGAGAAATCAGGTTAATGTTGATTCGATCGTGGATATGAAATTTATTCTTAAGCTTGTATCGAAGAATATGGAAGAAACCCAACAAGCTTAAGAAAAGAATTTTTGGAAAATATTGTGGATGATGAAATTCACATTTATCGATGTAGAGGATGGAAATACAAATGACATGATTTAAGGATGAATTAAATGATATATTAACATTTTTATTATACCCTAAAGTTCGTATGAAGAACAAATAAATATCTATATGGAAGTGATGCCTTAAATATGATTTAATCGGAGATGTACAAGGAGCTTATAAGAATAATCTTTATAAAAGGCATCATCAGATGAAAAGTTGAAGAATGATGGTCACAAGATGATAAGAAATGTATGATTAAAGAAAATATCAGATTTGATTTCCGATAAAACTTTCAGAGTTATATGAATTAGAGGAATCGAGATAACATTGACTCGATTTTGAATATGAAGTTAAATTCTAAGTTTATATCGGAAGATGTAGAAAGAATCTGAAAAGCTTAAGAAAATAACTTTGGAAAATGTGTGAATAATGAAATTCACGTGTAGAGGTCTGGATGACGAAAATACTGATAATGAAAAAATTGAGAATAAAGGAGTTATCTGTATAGGTGTAAATGAGAGAAATGCAAATGATGTTGAGTTGTAGACGAATCAAAAAGGATATATTAAATTTCTATCATTGATGAAGTTCTGGTGAAGAACAAGTATTAATCTACGTGAAAATAGACGCTTTATTGATCTGATTAGAGATACGTAAGGAGTAAATAAGACTAGCCTCAATATAAAGAGTCCTTAGATAAAAGATTGAAGATTGGTGTCCATAAGGTGACGATTTGAACTCGGAGTGAATTTTACGAGTTTCGATTGAAGTTATAAGAATAATGAGTTGCCTTGTAAAGTAGATAAGCCTAAAGAATGAGGCATCCTTACATGAGTAAATTGATGAAATACTGATAGAGTCTAAAGTATAAATGGAACATGAGCAGCATTGTGATATGATCCTTAAATTCTTAAAGGCTATGGGATTGTGCTAAGATTTGCAACTAAGAAATTTGGCTAGACAGTATCTCCTCTTGAAATATATGATCTTGAGACGACAGGATGACAGTGAACCTGTCTATGACATAAAGATAATGACTGAGATACGAAAGTAATGAGTCTAGCTAAATACTACTGCCAGCCTATAAAAGAGTGATGAGACTGGCTGCTCTATAGACGAGATCTAATTAAAGAAATTAAAGTCGGCAGATGGATAAGTGTAAAGAATAGATGGTATGCGAGATTTTAAAAGATCTTAGCTGTATAGTACCATACCAATCGAGAAAAAAAAAGGGAATGAGAGAAAAAAAATGAAAACGAAAATGAAAGTGAAATAAGGAAATAAATGACATGATGAAAGGGGAATATCAATATGAAACAGTTCCCGCAGTTAAGACTGAAAGTGAATGGTGTTGGTTATCACATAACTGTGGCAAGATGTAAAAATCAAAGCCAGAACTAAAAAGTGAAAGTAATGATACTCCAAGGAGTAAGATAATTGATATGTTTACTGCCAGTAAAATGTTTGTACATATAACCACCTCGAAATGATAGAGATGGTGGAATTGTATAAATAATGTGGTGCTTAAATGGATAATTCGAGGATTCAATCACAGAATCTAAATTATGAAAAGAGTATATTCTCAGGTATATTCTAAAATTTAAATGATATTGAATATACCATAAGAGTAAGAGATGTAATGACCATACTACATGAAAAGAGACATGGAGAGAAAATGATTGTCTCATGATTTATTTCTGTAAGAGATGATTAACAGTAAAATTTGCAATGATATGCAGCCTTGGTGGAATAAGTGTGAAAATGAATATTGTGGACAATAAAAAAGTCCAAAAGAGAAATGATGATATGGAAGTGATTAAAGACTGATGAGCTAAATAGAATCACTTTCCATTATCAGACATCTAGAGTCTCTAGTGCCTTAGTCGAAGTATAAGTGTTAAACGGTGTGAATGTGTATGTATAGTTCCAGTGAGCCTTACATGTGATGGGAGTCTCTGTGTTGCCATATGCTAATGAGAGATAGCAAAAGGCTTTGAGATCCCAAGTGTATTGATAGCACCGCTCCATACGGATATATATTTATATATATGAGCGTGAGATGTAACCGCTCCATGATATTGAGAGAGCGTGTGCACGAGATGTGAAAGCTACTGGGACACTTACATATAATTAATCGATATGAGTACATGATAGTACCATATTTTGTCGACTCGGCACTAAGTGAGAAGAATGGATAATAAACAGCATAGATTGGCTGTAATATGAAAAATATTGAGTATGGACTCTTATATGAAAAGAATAAAAGGGAATAACTCCCGATTTGACAAAAGAACTTATGGGAGTATAGACATATACGATGAAAGACAGCATGTACTGGTCTACAGCACTCTTGATGTTGAAAGTGTACTGGCAGTATTACTTGGAGGATGAACTAGAGATCAGAAGTCTTAAGTATACGGCATATACCCCTTTTGGACTTAAGTTAAATTCGGAGGACCGAATTTCTTAAGGTGGGGAGGATGTGATAACCGTAAATTTTTCCATTTATTGGAAATTAGAAATATTGAAAATAAATATTAGAGAAATTAAATAAGGGGAAATAAATAAAATTTGCAAGAAACGAGATATTGGTGAAAATCCCTAGAAATGAGGAAGTGATGAATAAGGAAATTTGTGTGAAGGAAATTAAATGGAAATAAAAATAAAATTGTTGAAATTCCCGAAATTAAGGAAAGTGAGGAATTTAAAATTGGATAAATTGGAAATAAGGGAAGGATAAAATTATGGGAAATAATGAAGAGAAAAATTTAATTTAGAGAATAAAAAAATCCAAAATTTAATAAGAGAATAAGAAAATAAATGAAATATATTTATATAATTATATATTATATAAATGTATTTTTATACCAATGCATATGTATTCAAAATATTATATAGTATACTTTAAAAATACGTTGTTATATATATATAAATATATATATACTATTTCATAAATTCAAATAATACATATGTATATAAATATAATGTTTTATGTGTATATATAATTATGTAAATACATATAGAAGAAAAGTAAGTATGGTTTTATATTAAAGTTGATATGTATAAATATTTTAGTATAGCATTTATATAATTTATATATATAAATGTTACTTAATTTTAAGTATATATATATATATAAATATACACATATATACTAGACATGTATTTTGTAATGTACAATATGTAT
The DNA here is from genome assembly GCA_032173925.1 of Heritiera fomes. NCBI lineage: Eukaryota > Viridiplantae > Streptophyta > Magnoliopsida > Malvales > Malvaceae > Heritiera > Heritiera fomes. The sequence goes on along the minus strand of JAPDPM010000001.1, from coordinate 14,593,923 downwards.
TTTGTATATAATATATATTGTAATATATTATATATGAAATGATATATGTATGATATATAATATATATTATATGTATGAAATATAAAATATAGTGTATAATATATAGTATATCATATACTAAAAATAGAAAGGGAAAATAAACCAAAAAGGAAAGAAAACAGAAGGAAGGATCGGGGGAAGGAATCCCGACCCTCCCAGCCGCAACCATCGGTGGCGAAGCCGCCACCGCCGGCGAGGGAGGAAGGAAAGCGAGACGCCACCGACCAGAGAGAGGAAAGAAGCTGCCGGGGGCGTGAAGAAACGAAACGGAATCGAAGGGAAACAGAAGCAAACGCCGGAGAAGAAGAGGAAATGGCCGACGGCGATGCCGGCCACCGAGTGGCCGGCACTATCACCGAAGCTTCACCGGAGGGAGAGGAAGCTGATGGAGGCCACCGGAGACGCAATGGATGGCGGAGGAACGCCAGCGAAGAGGAAGAAGAACCGAGGCAAAACCGCCTCGATCCGCCGCCGTGCAGCCGATCCAAGGCAAACGGAGGGCACCGGCAAGTTCGTCGTGCAGCCAGCCAGCTGAGGGACGCCTGAACCGCTGGAGAACCGGCCGCCGGCGAGGAAAGGAGCTGGACCGGTCTGAATCGGTCTGATCGGGAAAGGAAGAAGAAAAAAGAAAGGAAAAAGGAAAAAGAAAAAGGAAAAAGAAAAAGAAAAAGAAAAGAAAGAAAGAAAAGAAAAAGAGGAAAAAGGAAGAAAAAAGAAGAAAAAGAGGAAAAAGGAGAATTTCGGGAATTCGAAAAATTCTCGGAAATTCGACAACCCGGGATTTTACAAATTCGGTAAGAAATTCCTCGAGAATTTAATTTCAGAAAAAAATTAAATAAATTATGAAAAATTCTAAAAAATTAGAATTTTAATTCCAGAAATTATTTTCAGCAATCGGGATAAGGAATCGAGAGAAATGGAGTGCGGGCGCGATCGATAAGCGGAATTCGCCGACCTGGAAAAAGGTAAGGGATGCATGTGCAGCACTGTAAGGATACTCAGTCTGCATATTTTAAATTGAAATATTTTATGCAATTATTTTATGAAAATTATTATGATGCATGATTTGCTGAAAATAATTTGGGAAGAAGTACTGGCTGAAAGATTTTAAACTGTATTTTTCCATGCAAGAGGTTAGTAAATCGGCAGCTGTTATGCTGCCGAAAATTTTAGAAAAACTTTATAAAATCATATTAAATGATTTTATTTCCGAATTTCGATAGTAAATCACGAAACATGAGGAAATTTCTAAATTTCATAAAACATGAATATAATGAGATGGAACTTTAGAATATTCATGTATTCGAGAATGATGATAATGAAATCATCGAAAATTCTCGGAATAGATAAATTACAAGAATTACGAGATGAAAGATGAAGTGAAATATAGTGAATATTCTTATGAATATTTTTATAAATATCCACTAAAGGATTTTAAACCTTATGGTTTTAAATTATGGAATTTTATATTTATATAAATTTCATATAAGTTTATTTTATGATGAAAATACGGTTTTTGAGACTGGTTGGCATTCCTATCATGCTGATGCATGATATGTGACCTGTTTAGTCCCGGTCGACGCCTAAATTAGTGATCCACCGAGGACAGTATAGGTTATGGTTATAGATTTGACCGGCATATTCCCTTACCCTCCGAGGTTTATAGTATGATAAGATTGATGTCTATCTTAGACTCCATAAATGATTGGTGATATATTAAAAAGGAAAGTATTTTACATAAGATGGAATATGCCAACCGGAAAATGTGATACATGATGGGTGACATGTGAAAAGAACATGTTTTATATAATATGATAAGAGAATCAATTGAATTATAGCAATTTTTACAAAATGCTCATTTAGGTACTGATTATAGTACCGTGAGCTAATTCTCATAAGACATGAGATACAAACATGTAATATGTTTTCAAAAAGGAAGAAATGATAATTCTAATATTCTTTCTATGGTCTTAAATGGAATATGAGATCATAAGTACTACATGAGATCTGATAAGACAGTGGAAAGTACATATGGCGTAAAGGCCAAACCGAGCAGAGACTCGATGATTTTACCGTGTGAGCCACCTCTAGAATCCTTTGGGAACTAAGTGCTGCACGTGTTCTGATGTGTTAGTAAAGGCCAAACCGAGCAGAGACTCGATGATTTTACCGTGTGAGCCACCTCTAGAATCCTTCGAGAACTAAGTGCTGCACGTGTTCTGATGTGTTAGTAAAGGCCAAACCGAGCAGAGACTCGATGATTTTACCGTGTGAGCCACCTCTAGAATCCTTCGGGAACTAAGTGCTGCACGTGTTCTGATGTGTTAGTAAAGGCCAAACCGAGCAGAGACTCGATGATTTTACCATGTGAGCCACCTCTAGAATCCTTCGTGAACTAAGTGCTGCACGTGTTCTGATGTGTTAGTAAAGGCCAAACCAAGCAGAGACTCGATGATTTTACCGTGTGAGCCACCTCTAGAATCCTTTGGGAACTAAGTGCTACACGAGTTCTGATGTGTTAGTAATCAGTCTAAGTTCTGATGGGGATGCGACAAATGTCGAAGGATGAAATAGATCTTGTGCACATGACATATGATGTGTGTGATATATCGGATTTTGTTTATATATGCCACTGAAACATGTGCTACTTGAATGTTCGTCTCGTTCAGACTTAATCATACTGATAAAAAGAATGATGCCTTGTGAACTTAAGAATGGAATAGACTTTAATAGCTTATTTTGCTTTTTAAAGGACGGTACTAATTAAGAGAGTACATTAAAACATGAAATAAATTTTAAAGAAATAAAATGATGATTTAACTAATATTCTTTTCAAGGAATATACGGATATTAATTATTCTATTTAAAGGCTTTATTTCGTAGAAGCATTATTTTGAAAAGAATATGAAAAAGGTTATGAAAGATTGAAAAGGAAAAGGATTTATTAATTCAAAACAAAAAGAAAAATTTTTCTCTACAGTTGTTTCTAGGTTCCGAAACAAGTATGGTATTCTAAAATACCTACCTTACTCTAATCGGATCCCTAGCCGACTGTAGTATCCTTCCTACATGCGAGCCTAGAGCCCATAGGAAAAATAAAAAAGAGATTTTCAGCATATAGGAAGCTGAGTATCAAGTGAGGCATATAATTCTCTTACTGAGCCGTAGTTTTGCTCACCCCTTAATTTTCAACATTTCAGGTTTTGATGAATGTGAGTTCAGTGGATTGTGGATCCTGGCTGTACACGAAGGACAATGTGTCAGACCGACTGTTTATTTGAGGTATGATCATTTATTCTCTGTATTTAGACATGTCAACAGTACTACTTATCTGATAAATTACGATAGGGGATGTGTATAATATAAACAATACATTGTAAAATTGTTTAACAGTCAGTACAAGTGGAGTATCACAGACAGCCCAACCGGTTAAGATGTGTATAAGGAGATGAAAAATGTGGAATTTTCAAAAAAGAAAAAAAATTATGTAATTTAAATTATATTAAAAATAAAAATATTTTATTATAATTTTAAAAAATGGAATATAAGGAGCAATTTACAAGCTCTATATAGAGTTTCTCGCATAGAACTAGGTGTAAAAGTGAATTTAAATTGGATGGATCCGAACACCTACTTTCCATAAAAAAAAAAAAAATATTGTATTGTATTCTATTCTATCCATGATTATTAGATCAAACAAAATAAGATTCAGCCGATTTGTGTTTGAAATGGATTGTGAAAATTTTATAAATCAAATAAGTTAAAATTTTATTTTTTTTTAAGAATCCAGAATTCTTTATTTACATAATAATAAAAAAGGAAATTCCAACAAAAAGAAGCAAACTAGAAAGAGAAAATAAAGGAAAAAAAGGAAATATAAAGGAAAAGAGAAAGAATACCTTGTTATGGATCAGCCTTTGAAAATAGGACCTAACTAAGATAGATGTTTCTGCCCAAGTCTTCGAGTTTTTCGCTGATCGAAGCATTTTAAGTAACAGTAAGAAGTGAAAGACAAATCAACTGTTTCTCAGAACCATTAAAGCTCCAACTTTTGGAGCTACTAAACTGTTTCTGTGAACCCTGTTGGGTTGTTTTTATATTAATGCACCTTTCATTCAAAAAGAAAAAGAAAAGAAAATGATAGACACCAACATTAATGGCATTTGTTAATGACTGATCCGTTTGGAATATATATATATATATATATATATATATATATATATATATATATATATATATATGTACACGCGCGTATAAGAGTTAAAGAGAACTAGAGAATCAAAGATCTAAATCCTTTTAAATAGAGATAATAATCACTAACTAAGTTTTGATTGTTGGGTAAAAAAAAAAAACATTTCACAACTCATCATGTACTCTTTGTTTTGCATTAATTTTTTTGACTTAATACTCAATTATATCTTTTACATTTATCACAAAATAGAATTAAATTTTTAATGTTTAATTGTATGAAAATCAGTCTTAAACGTATTAAAATAACAAAATTAAGTACATTTTCGTTAAACTTCTTTAACTATGTTAAGTTTTATTACTGTACAATAGTAACGGAAATTAAAGAATTTTAAAAAAATATTTTCAATTCTATTATTTTGAAATATTTACGTTTTAATTGCTTAAAATAAAACTTAATAGATTGATTTCCATACAATTAAATGTTGAGGACTTAATTTTATTTTATGATAAATATAAAAAATATATTTAAATATTAAGCCATTTTTTTTCTTTCTAAAAAGCCTTAAAAATGCCTATATCCGATATTCAAGCACGTGGCTTTGGGTAGAGGTTCTTCGTCGTCGTTCCAGGGAACTTTATCAGATCGATTACAAATGGACGAAGCAGCTAGGAAAAGGGGAAGAAAGTATCAAGAGAAAGATGCAAGGAAAATTAGATGTTATTTGGTATTATTCTATAGCAGATGGGTGTACCTGAGACTCCAATTTTCAAAAAGTAAAATAATAAAAAGGAAAACGTCAAGTTTTTCATTTTGTTTGCTCATAGAATATAATATAGAACGGGAAAAGCACATGCCAACTACTTTTTTTTTTTTATTGGAAAAGCACATGACAACTACTTCACGCTTACTTCACGCTTAAAAATATCGGTTGGATAATATTAAACAAAAGACTTGGTGTCCGTAAATCCTTAAATATTTATTTATGAATAATTAATAAATCAATAATTGAAATAAAGCAGATGAAAAAGTGGGCAAGCTGCAAGCAATGGATTTTAGTCAAACAATATAGCTGCAAGTAGCACCGTCAAAATAGGTCAAGGTCCATTGGGTCGGCTCAATTTGATCCATTTATTTAAGATTTGAACTTTATTTTTGTAGCTCATTTAAGAAAGAGAGCTTTTTGGCCTGATTCATTTAGGCTCGGGCTTAAATGGATTTAGCCGGGGCTTAAACGGATTTAGCCCAAGCTTCAACGGGCTGGCCCGTTTAATTTTTTAATATTTTTAATTATATTAAATTTTTTTTATTTTAATTATTTATATGTTTAACATTTTAATCAAAGTAAAATATATAAAAATTAATTCTATTTAGTATTACTAATTTATTTGAGACCAACCTAATGACTTACAACCTCTTACACATGCTAGTTGGAAGGGGAAGAGTACATTTGCTTTAAGTGATGTAAGTTCATTTTTGTTTTTTAAGTATATACTTTATTTTAAATTCTCTTTTGTAATGACAATTAATTTATTTTGAAATGTCCAAGGATATAGGCTTTCAAAAGATTTGAAACTATTCAAGTGGAAGAACCAAAATCTCAATTAGATCTTTATTTGGAAGAGCTAAAGATTATGGGTTGCATGATTGAAAATTTAAATGAGCTGCAATGGTAGAAAGATCATAAGCCAAGATTTCCAAAGCTTGCAAGTATAACTTATGATTTTTTGAGCATTCCAATAACAACAATAGCATTAGAGAGTTTTTTTAGTATTGGTTTTTCAGTTCTTGTGTTTTAAATAAGTATTGAAGTTCTCTAAATCATGAGAACATGAAAACTTTCATTTGCATCCGAAATTGGATTCTTGGTTTTGAAGGTAATGTTATTAATTAATTGACAATTTTTAATCAATTCATAAGTTTAATTCTGGTGAGTTCTTATATTGTTTTTTATTTATATTTGTAAATGCAAAGTTGAAAAAGAATTAATTGACTGTGATTGACACTACAGAGGAGATGGATGGACATGGATCTATTTATCATGTTTTTTATTTTTAATATTATTGAGACATGTTTTTCAGTATCTAGGTTTGTTAAAACAATTTATATTATGCTTGTTAAACTATTAATATGTAATGTTAAAATGATGTTGAAGACTTGATGGATTTGATGTGAATTTATTTGATGTCTGTTTAATATTTATTTCAAATTTTACTTTGTTTATTTACTAAAAATGAGATTTTAATATAAATTTAATTTTTTTAATTTCTTATACGGGTCGGTCCATTTAAGCCCGTTAGCCCTTAGGGCTGGATATGGGCTTGCATTTTTAAGCCCATTGAACAAAAAGGGCTTTTTTGGCACAGCCCATTTATGGTCTGGCCCTCCTGGGTCAGCCCATTTTGACAGTGCTAGCTGCAAACAATAGATTTTAGTCAAACAAAATTTTTTTATAGTTTTATATGGTTATAAATTATAATTATAGAGCCAACCAAAATTGAAAAGTTTGCATAAGTTGTACCTCTTTATTCATGGTGCAGTGCCATTCATTTTCAAGAATAAGACATTGAAAAATTAAAAAAGTTAAGCTAATGATTGTTTTTCTTAAGAGAGATTAAGATTATGATTCGATTTTTGTTTTCCTGCATCTTGTATGAATAAAAAAATTTATTGAAAGCTCAAACCTACCTCCTCGAAAACTTATGTCAAATAAAATTAAAGTAAGAAATACAAATAAATTCAAATCGAAAACTTTTGTTTTTATAACTATAGTAATACCAGAAGAAAGGGGAAAAATACAAATAAAATTAAAGTAAGAAATACAAATAAATACAAGTAAAATGCATTAGGTAGCTGCGCTCTAGCATTAGAAATGCCTTTCAGGTAATTAGGATATTACCTATAACAACACATTATAATTAAAAATTGTTATGTTGTGTGGAGTTTAATCATATACTAGGTAATACCAGCTCATTGCTATGGTAAATTATTTGAAAGAGCAAATATGAAAAGTTAAAGCTTACTTTAACATAAGGTCAAAGTATGTGTTAAGTAAGAGTTCAAGTACATTAACAAATCAAGAAGTGCAGTTTAAAAAAAAAAGAAGTTTGTATAAGTGTTCATTTTAGAGAACCTTCGTGAGATGTAGCAAGTGAATCCAAAAAAAAAAAGTTTCATGAATCATCTATAAGAGCAACAACAAAAAAAAAATTACATATTCTAGAAAATGCCAAATCTACATCTAAAGAAAACAACTTTGAGCTTTGCATTTATTAAAAGGTCAAATGATGCATCCATGAAGAAATTCAAATTAGCAAAACCAAAAAAAAAAAAAACAAAGAGAAAAACATGTAAAAATGATTGCATCTCTAAGCTGTTTTGATTCAATAGACTGAAAATAAACATAGAAATTAAAGAAAAATTAACCCAACAGGTAATTGATTTTTTGGTGTCGAGATTCAAATTAGCTTCAATTGCCTGAATAGAAGCATGTTTTAAAGAACAAAGAAAAGAGACTTGATTCTTTTCCTCCAATCAGTCAAGTTTATGGGAAATTTAACTTGTCCAACCAAAGCAAGTTACTCTCAACATAAGTCCAAAACCAATGTAAAAACATATCATCCCTTTCATCGCCCTGCCAAGAAATCATAAATTGTAGTGATTTAAGCATGGTATATGAAAATTAGTTCTCTCTTTAAAAGAATCAAAGTATTTTCGTAATGTAACTCTTGTTTGATAAGAATACAGAAGCACCAACTGTCACGACCCGTGACCACATTTTTCATCTTCTTATAGACATCTTAACCGGTTGGGCTGTCTGTGATACTCCACTTGTACTAACTGTTAAACAATTTTACAATGTATTGTTTATATTATACACATCCCCTATCGTAATTTATCAGATAAGTAGTACTGTTGAATGTCTAAATACAGAGAATAAATGATCATACCTCAAATAAACAGTCGGTCTGACACATTGTCCTTCGTGTACAGCCAGGATCCACAATCCACTGAACTCACATTCATCAAAACCTAAAATGTTGAAAATTAAGGGGTGAGCAAAACCACGGCTCAGTAAGAGAATTATATGCCTCACTTGATACTCAGCTTCCTATATGCTGAAAATCTTTTTCATTTTTCCTATGGGCTCTAGGCTCGCATGTAGGAAGGATACTACAGTCGGCTAGGGATCCGATTAGAGTAAGGTAGGTATTTTAGAATACCATACTTGTTTCGGAACCTAGAAGCAACTGTAAAGAGAGATTTTTCATTTCATTTTGAATTAATAAATCCCCCTTTTTTTTATCCAAAAATCTTTTCGTATTCTTTCAAAATGATGCTTTCACGAAATAAAGGATTTAAATAAAATAACTAATATTTATATATTCTTTAAAAAAGAATATTAGCTAAATCATCATCATTTTCTTTTCTTTAAAACTCATTTCGTATGTACCCAAACGTCTTAAACTTATTCTTGCTTTCATTCCTTCCTCAAGTTCACCAAGCATCATTCTTTTTATTAGTATGATTAAGTGTGAAAGAAACGAACTTATTGTAAGGACCGGGAGTGCCTAGATCTCTGTTAACCAGGGATTTACCACCCCAGTGCCTTACTCATCCGATATATCACACACATCATATGTCATATGCACAAGATCTATTTCATCCTTTGACATTTGTCGAATTCACGAATCACAATCACTTACTTATCGTCACAATATCCTACGATTTCTCATACTAACATCGGAACACGTGTAGCACTTAGTTCCCGAAGGATTCTAGAGGTGGCTCCCACGGTAAAATCGTCGAGTCTTTGCTCGGTTTGGCCTTTACTAACACATCAGAACACGTGCAGCACTTAGTTCCCAAAGGATTCTATAGGTGGCTCACACAGTAAAATTATCGAGTCTTTGCTCGGTTTGGCCTTTACTAATACATCAGAACACGTGCAGCACTTAGTTCCCAAAGGATTCTAGAGGTGGCTCACACGGTAAAATCATCGAGTCTTTGCTCGGTTTGCCTTTACTAATACATCAGAACAAGTGCAGCACTTAGTTCCCAAAGGATTCTAGAGGTGGCTCACACGGTAAAATCATCGAGTCTTTGCTCGGTTTGGCCTTTACTAATACATCAGAACACGTGCAGCACTTAGTTCCCAAAGGACTCTAGAGGTGGCTCACACGGTAAAATCATCGAGTCTTTGCTCGGTTTGGCCTTTACTAATACATCAGAACACGTGCAGCACTTAGTTCCCAAAGGATTCTAGAGGTGGCTCACACGGTAAAATCATCGAGTCTTTGCTCGGTTTGCCTTTACTAATACATCAGAACACGTGCAGCACTTAGTTCCCAAAGGATTCTAGAGGTGGCTCACACGGTAAAATCATCGAGTCTTTGCTCGGTTTGCCTTTATGCCATATGTACTTTCCACTGTCTTATCAAATCTCATGCAGTACTTATGATCTCATATTCCATTTAAGACCACAGAAAGAATATTAGAATTATCATTTCTTCCTTTTTGAAAACATATTACATGTTTGTATATCATGACTTATGAGAATCATCTCGCAGTACTATAATCAGTACCTAAATGAGCATTTTGTAAAAATGCTAACATTCAATTGATTCTCTTATCATATTATATAAAACATGTTCTTTTCACATGTCACCCATCATGTATCACATTTCCCGGTTGGCATATTCCATCTTATGTAAAATACTTACCTTTTTAACATATCACCTATCATTTCTGGAGTCTAAGATAGACATCAATCTTATCATACTATAAACCTCGGAGGGTAAGGAAATACACCGGTCAAATCTATAACCATAACCTATATTGTCCTCGGTGAATCACTGATTAGGCGTCGACCGGGACTAAACATGTCACATATCATGCATCAGCATGATAGGAATGCCAACCAGTCTCAAAACCGTATTTTCATCATAAAATAAACCTTTATGGAATTTATATAAATATATAATTCCATAATTTAAAACCATAAAGGTTAAAATCCTTTAGTGAATATTTATAAAAATATTCATAAGAATATTCACTATATTTCACTTCATCTTTCGTCTCGTAATTCGTGTAATTTATCTATTCCGAGAATTTTCGGTGATTTCATTATCATCATTCTCGAATACATGAATATTCTAAAGTTCCATCTCATTATATTCATGTTTTATGAAATTTAGAAATTTCCTCATGTTTCGTGATTTACTATCGAAATTCGGAAATAAAATCATTTAATATGATTTTATAAAGTTTTTCTAAAATTTTCGGCAGCATAACGGCTGCCGATTTACTAACCTCCTACACGGAAAATACAGTTTAAAAATCTTTCAGCCAGTACTTCTTCCCAAATTATTTTCAGCAAATCATGCATCATAGTAATTTTCATAAAATAATTGCATAAAATATTTCAATTTAAAATATGCAGACTGAGTATCCTTACAGTGCACATGCATCCCTTACCTTTTTCCGGGTCGACGAATTCCGCTTATCGATCGCGCCCGCACTCCATTTCTCCCGATTCCTTATCCCGATTGCTGAAAATAATTTCTGGAATTAAAATTCTAATTTTTTAGAATTTTTCATAATTTATTTAATTTTTTTTTCTGAAATTAAATTCTCGGGAAATTTCTTACCGAATTTTGTAAAATCCCGGGTTGTCGAATTTCCGGGAATTTTCCGAATTCCCGAAATTCTCCTTTTTCCTCTTTTTCTTCCTTTTTCTTCCTTTTTCCTCTTTTTCTTTTCTTTCTTTCTTTTTTTTTCTTTTTCTTTTTCTTTTTCCTTTTTCTTTTCTTTTTCTTTTCTTTTTCCTTTCTTTTTTCTTCTTCCTTTCCCGGTCAGACCGGTTCAGATCGGTCCAGCTCCTTTCCTCGCCGGTTCCTAGCCGGCGGCCGGTTCTTCGGCGGTTCAGGCGTCCCTTAGCTGGCCGGCTGCACGACGAACTTGCAGGTGCCCTCCGTTTGCCCTGGATCGGCGGCACGGCGGCGGATCGAGGCAGTTTTGCCTCAGTTCTTCTTCCTCTTCGCCGGCGTTCCTCCGCCGTCCATTGCACCTCCGGTGGCCTCCATCGGCTTCCTCTTCCTCTGGTGAAGCTTCGGTGGCAATACCGGCCACCGATTTGGTCGGCATCGCCGTCGGCCATTTTCTTTTCTCTTCCGGCGTTTGCTTCTGTTTCCCATTCAATTTTCCTTCGTTTCTTCACGCCGGCGTTGACGTCGACTTCCTCTTCCCTTGCCGGCGTCGACGCTTCTTTTCCTTCTCCTCCTTTCCCTCTCCGGCGGCCGCTGACGAGAGCGGCTCTTCCGGTGACAGAATCGGGAAACCCGATTCTGTCTTTTGTTTTCCTTTTTATTTGGTTTCCTTTTTGGTTTATCCCTTTCCCTTTTTAGTATCTAACCTAATATATATTATATATCATACATATATCATTTCATATATAATACATTACAATATATATTATATACAAAATACATATTGTACATTACAAAATACATGTCTAGTATATATGTGTATATTTATATATATACTTAAAATTAAGTAACATTTATATATATAAATTATATAAATGTTATAATAAAATATTTATACATATCAACTTTAATATAAAACCATACTTACTTTTCTTCTATATGTATTTACATAATTATATATACACATAAAACATTATATTTATATACATATGTATTATTTGAATTTATGAAATAGTATATATATATTTCTATATATATAACAACGTATTTTTAAAGTATACTATATAATATTTTGAATACATATGTATTGGTATAAAAATACATTTATATAATATATAATTATATAAATATATTTCATTTATTTTCTTATTCTCTTATTAAATTTTGGATTTTTATTCTATAAATTAAATTTTTCTCTTCATTATTTCCCATAATTTTATCCTTCCCTTATTTCCAATTTATCAAATTTTAAATTCCTCACTTTCCTTAATTTCGGGAATTTCAACGATTTTATTTTTATTTTCATTTAATTTCCTTCACACGAATTTCCTTATTCATCACTTCCTCATTTCTCCGGATTTTCACCAATATCCCGTTTCTCGCAAATTTTATTTATTTCCTCTTATTTAATTTCTCTAATATTTATTTTCAATATTTCTAATTTCCAATAAATGAAAAAATTTACGGTTATCACACCAACTTTCTCTTTATTTATTTATTTACTTTGGTTATGATTGTTCCAAATGTTAGCAGCAGCTGTTTAAAGATCCGTTAGTCATACACAATGAAAACAATCAAAATATTCATATGTTGGAAGAGATGAGTTATCAAAACACTTTTCTCATCTTTGTAATCCGAATAGCAACAACATCAACCCGCAAATCAATCAATCAATAATGTATATATATTCAATTAAGCTCCTTCATGTGAGATAGCATTTTGTTCTTTTTATTTTATTTTAATTTATTTTATTAGCAGATTGATAGGAGAGAGAATGTGAGAGTGAAATGAAATTGAACCTAATATTGATAGTCTTGAAAAACTGTTTCACTGGTGCTTGTGTTCTTCTCCACTATTTCTTTCATCTGGATTGCATTTACCTGCATTCCAAAAGGAGAAGTCAACTTGTGGCCATATCATGTGAGTGACAATCACTCAAAAAGTTAGATTCACAATAAATCTACCGTCCATGGGAATTCAATTGAATAGTGTAAAGATAAACATGACACAAATTTATTTTGATCTTACAAAAGATATTTACCATAGCTTGATTTGTTCAAAAAATTGCAAATAGATGTACCTTGATACGATACAAGAGGAGCACTAAATCTTCATTCAAAATAAATGAATCATCTTTGTCCACGTTCCATCTTTACAGAGAAAAGAGTAAAGAAAATGGCAGGAAAAGAATAAGACATTGTTACCAAATTTACATGCAAAGATAAGGAATTAAAATGATAAGTGAAATAATGTAATGGGCATACGACCAATAAAATGCATCTCCTTTAGTGATTAATGTGCAGGAAAGAAAGGGCTTCTATAGCACATCAAAAGGTGAGATTGCAAAACTTTGTAGTTCCCAAAACAACAAAGAATCCATAAACCAGTTAAATTCTTTCCCCCATTAGATCACCATCATCACCTTATAGGGAGAAACAAAAATTGATTAAAGATAAAATATCTAGTTTGTCTTTTTGCCAATTTTACTCATGGCATTTGTTTTTATTTTCTTTTATCTACTTGAACAATTATTCTAAGTAAGAAAAAGGAAGTTGAACTTGAATCCAAAGTTAACTACTTCAAATTTCCATTAAAAAAAACATATGAGAAATTTCTTCCTAAATTATTAAAGATGACATCTAATCATGACAGTCCAAAGATATAGATGCCAAAGTTAGTAGGCAACTACTCATCCGTTTATACCATATAATTTTCCCACTTCCTTTCAATTCATATGTCCCCAAACATTTATGAATAAAATATCTTACTATGCACAATCTAATTAAAAAAAAATTATGAAGTAATTTTAAATGTAATAATGTATTTTCATATAGTTGGTATTTTTAACATGAAGACCCGAGAGAAGATCTTCAATTTAGCATATGGTAATATTCTCCAAGTGTCTTGTGGGTTAAAATTTTTTTATTGAAAAGCTTAGATATTTTATAAAGTTGAGTTATCTATAATAAGCTTGAATGACAAAAATAAAACAACTTAAAAGTTAAACATTGTAAGGCATGAAAAGTGCACATTATATAGCATAAAGAATATAGCATCACACCACTAAAGACATGCTAGAATTGTTACGACAATCAACACTGAAATAAAACTCGCATGTTTCTTAATAATAATTCTTGTTGAAAATTTTCATTTAATGATCCAAAAAATATTTGTGATAGATGATTGCTAATGGTTAAGTTGATGTTTAAGCACTTCTTTAGATGTCTATTTTTTGTGTGTGTGTGTGTGCATGTGTGTGTGTGTGTGTATACATACATACTCATTATTTCTATCCAGCTCAAACCAAGTAAAATTGAAATTGGGAAACTAAATGCTTGGTTTAAGCCTAAACTTTTGATGTTATCACGAGTAGCTCACTGAGCCAAAATCGAAAAGCAAATCTCTTCATTCATTCATATTTGATATGTATAGCATATATACTGGTTGATAGAAGCTTATAATAGCTACTAAAGAATTCTAAAAAAGTACAGAAAACGAGAGTAATTAATTTTCAAAAATAAGGCTTACAACTTCTAAATGAATCAATATTCTTGAATAGTCAGAATGTTCTGTTGTTGAGGTGTTGCTGGTGTGCATCGATAGTGGGAAACGGTTGAGGTAGTGTGAGTTGGTGCTATTAGTGTGCCTCGATATTGGAAAACAGTTGACATGCTGGCAATGTGATGTGGTGCTACTGGTGTTTGTTGATCATCAATATTCTGCTGTGATGCCCCCAGCAAGCTGGAGAGTAGAGGTTTTGAACTCCCAGCTTGGATAAAAAAGTGTGAAATGTAGAAGGATGAGAAGCTTTGTTAAACAGGTAAGCTAATTGATCATCTAACTTTACTGGAAGAAGATGTATGACACCAGCAAGGAACTTTTCTTTGACAATGTGGCAATCAATATCAAGATGCTTTGTTCTTTCATGGAACACTGGATTTTTAGCTATATGTAAAGCAGATTGATTATCACAAAAGAGCAACACAGGGAAAGGGTGAGGAATGTGCAAATCTTTCAACAAATAAAAGAGCCATTGGATCTCACAAGTAGTGGAAGCTAAGGCCTTGTATTCAGCTTCAAAGGAAGACTTAGAAACTGTGGTTTGTTTCTTAAATCTCCATGAAATGAGAGAAGAGCCAAGGAAAATATAATATCCAGCAACAGATTTCCTTAAAGCTATACAAGATGCCCAATCTAAGTTTGAAAATGCCTTTAACTTGAAATTAGAGGTTGCTGGAAAGAAAAGACCTTGACCAGGTGCTCCTTTAATATATCTAAGTACTCGATGTGCAACAATAAGGTGCAGCTTGTCCAGAAATTGTGAGAGCTATGAGTAGCATAGGTGATGTTAGGACTGGTTTAAGTAAGATACTAAAGCTTTCCAATTAGTCTTCTATATGTAGTGATATCTTCAAGTGGTGTACCATCCTGACTATGAAGTTTTGCAATAGGTACCATGGGAGAAGAAGCAGGCTTACAAGATAAGAATCCTGAATCAGAAAGAATGTCTAAGGCATATTTATGTGAGACCCGATTTTATAATAATGTATACCATATTTTTGTAAATCCTTAATAGTGGAAATAAATTAATTAGTGAAATTAAATAAATATTTAATTTGAATTTTCACTTAGAAATTGGAATAATTGGATTTATAATTTATAATATAGTCTATAAGAGGTGAAATAAATATTTCATGATGAAGTGGAGGTCTAGAAAGAAATAAAGAAAATAAATCTGAAATTTATACATGGAAGTGATATTTCCATAGTATAATACGTAAATATGTGAATTATAAGAGAGGTAAATTTTATTTGTGGACATATGTTAAATTATCATTGAAGGGAACACACCAAAGAATGGGAGAATTTAACTCAAAAATTGATCAGGAAAATTGGCAGCATGTACGCCACTTCTTCTTTGTCTTTGTGTTGCACGACTGAAAATTTGTCCAAAAGAAATGAAATGCAACATAAAGGAAGTGAAATGTAAAAGCTAACATGTAATTAATTTTGACTAAAGAATACATCAAAAGCAAGTAAAACAAGTCAAAGAAACGTGCAGCCCACTTCATTACTGTCAATCCCTTGCTGCAGTTTTGTTTCTTCTTGTTTTAATGCTCAATAAAGAAAAGGAAATGATGAAAAGAAAGAGAAGAGAAAAGACAAGGAAAATATTGTATTTGGAAATATGGTAAATTGCTATTGGATGAAGCTTGCAAAAAGGAGATGGAAATGGTCAAAACCGATCAGCAAAGTGGCTTTCACGCCATTCACTTTGCTGCTGTCTTGATTTCTCAGCTGATTCCACTTAAAAGGAGAGTGAATTGAAATATTTATTGTATAAAATGTCACATAATTGATACTTAAAAGAAGAGAAATGCAATATCTAACATGGATTATTTTTATTGGCTGGAGAATGTAAAAAGATGATGGAAATAAGTCAATAACGGCAGCAAAAAGTTTGCATAGCCGTTCCTTTTTTGCTGTAGATCTCTTCACAAATAAATGCTATGTAAGCCAAGAAATGATGAGGAAAATGGATAAGTAAGATAGGTTGTAAATTTCTATTTGATAATATGAATAAAAGAAGACTAACCGGAAATTTAACTTCAACAAATTCTTTCTTCCTTACGGATTCTGTTCTACTGCTCCAAGAGTTTCTGTTTTGGCTATGTGTTCTACTCTGTTCTTGCTTCCGTTTATTCCATGGATTTTTAGCAAAATCTCATCTTCTTAATAGCTAATCCCTTAACCCTTTTAGTAAGCTTGCCATGGGAATGGAGTTTCGGTTGACATGTAAATGAGTAATATTTTGTGTTTTTCACGCAAGAAATTAATAGAAAATGATTAGTAAATGAAGAAATTGAGTTAGAAATATTTAATTATGGGAGAAGTTTGAAAATCAAAATCTTAACATTTGATGGACTCTCAGTGGAGGTGTGAATTCATGGAGGACATATAATTCTTGCATGAAAATGATATAAAATAATAGCATATGATGAAATAAAAAGGATGGAAATGTTAGACTTCCATAAAGGAAACAAAAGCATGAAAGAGTGCAATTAGGGGGGTTTCGGCCATGATGCCACATTTAATTTATGGTTTAATAAGGGAAAGTAAATATAGAAATTAGAAGAAAAAGATTTGTGAAATTGGAACCGAAAAAGGAGATAAAATGAGAAAGTTCAGTTTTAGCACCAGTGTAAATAATACTAGTTGTGCTTGTACTGTGTCATTAGTGGCTGCATTTTATAAAAGCTAGTGGGGTAAAATTAAGAGGAAAAATGTTGATAAATTTGGATAAAATTATTTTGCAGCGGAGAACTACGAAATTTGGTAAGCACAACCGGGAAGCTCGGTTTCATAAGATAAGTAAGGGAGGAGTGTATGAGTTGTAGTGATATAGTGAAATGCATGTTTTATTAACCAAATTTTATGGAATATTGGATGCATGATTTGGTTTGAAAACATGCACATTTGTGGTTGATAAACTAATTTATATACTGCGATCTGTGTGCAGAATGTTATAAATCCGTAGCTGTTTTGCGGTCGAAAAATTTTCAAAAATACTCTAAAATATTATAAAATATTTTTGAAGCATGAAATGATTTAAAATGGGAAATTTAAATATAATTTTCACTAATTTTCCATAAATTGAAAATTAGGAGAAAGTTATGAAAAAAATTAAATATTCATGTTTTATATTTTATTAAAGTGAGAATTTGATTTATTTTATATGATATTAAATATTCAAATTGAATGTTTATTTATTTTCTCACTTAATACATGAATATTTACTGATGGAATCACTGTACATGAAAATGGGGAATAAAATACCTTTCTGGAAAATAATTCTTTAAATAAATGATGAAATTTACAAAATATTCCTTAAAGGTATTTTCAAGAAATAAATTGATTTTGAGACTTTAGGCCCCGAGATTCATGCTTTACTGTTATACTGTTCTGTCACGTGGCTGATTGACCCGCCAGTCATCAGCGGTCCCTGAGTCACTTGGCAAATGTACACCAAGGACCACCTATAGATTATGGCCATAGATCTAACTATATACTGTTACTGTGTTCTTTCGGGAACGATTACTGTGTCCGTAGAGGACGATTATAGCATGATACCATGTAAGGTGATGCCTAGTCTCAACTTACTGATTACTATTTATCGAACTGAAAGCTGCTGATTACTGTTTACTGACTGGTAGCTACTGATTACTGTTTACTGAACTGGTAGCTACTGATTACTGTTTACTGAACTGAAAGCTACTGATTACTATTTATTGAACTGGTAGCTACTGATTACTGTTTACTGAACTGAAACCTACTGATTACTTTTACTGAACTGAATTGTACAGAATACTGTTTACTGAACTGAAAGGAAATTTACTGTTATCGAGAAAGAATACTTTGAAAATTATTTCTAAAATAGAAATAATTACTGAATTGTTATCCAATGAATTGGATGTTTATAAGCTACTGTACTGAAAAGACTGTTTACTGTAACTACTGTTTTATCACTGTATTGTCACGTGTTTTGAAATTGGTGTACTGAAATGATATAATAAAATGGTTTATACCATTTTTATAATTATGAGAAAAGAGAAGGAAATTGTTTTGAAATAAAACAATTTATTTATTACTCTCTATAGTTGCTTTGGGTTTCCGGGACAAGAAAAGTATTTCAAAATACCTTTCATGCTCCATCTGGATTTTCCGACCGACTATAGTATCATTCCTTTACTGTGCTTAGTACACCGTTAGGATATAAATGTTTTACGGCATATAGTTTTCATTATATCAAGCAGCATACGACTTCTTTACTGAGCATGTGGTTCGCTCACCCCTTACTTTCAAATTTTTCAGATTTATTATGAGGATTATTTTATGGCTTCCTTGAATAAATATAGCTGCAAGTAGCCCATTAGGACAAAGAGCATTGAAATTTAAAGGTAAAGTCACTTCTCTTATATATTCAGACACTTGTATACAGTACTACATTATTGTAAAATAGAAATAGGGGATGTAAAGTGTATGGAATATTGTAAACAATTTTTATATTCTGAATTTGTTGAATAAATGTTTGCCATTTATTACTGTTTATGATCAAGTGTTGAAGGCATCACAGACAGCCTAACAGTACATTGATTATAAAATATGTTAAATTTCTGTACTGTGGACTATTGCAGTTTTAATGGTATTAGAGCAAGGTTGGCCTGATGTCTATTGATGCCTATAGAACAGAAAGTGTTAAAAAAGGTTAACATTCCCTATAGTACTGTATAGTCTGAATGGATAGAGAAACTAAGTGACTATAAATTATGTCTGAATGGATAGAGAAATCAAGTGACTATAAATTATGTTAAGTGTTTAAAATGGTGTGAAAGTTTATGAATCAAGGGTTACAAAAAGGAATTATAACCCGAGAATTTTACATGAAATAGGTGATCTTATAATCTTAATGTCAGGTCTGTTTGATAAGGTACAAAGAAGAACTCGATGAGGGCCCCACCAGGACTTCTCTTTCCGAATCGAACTAAGACCTTGAAATGATGATATTGGTGTGGAATAGAATATCATCAATGTATAGATCTTAAGATCGCATGCTTAAAGGTATCTTGAAGAGAGAGAAATAAACGAGAAAATGACGAACATGCCCCTTTATTGAAGTAATGCCTTTGAATCATAGTTAACTAAATTGATCCGGGACTAATTGATGGTAATAGAGTAATTGATGGTGTAAAGAATATGTTACATGTATAATGGTCTGTACCATGAGCCATACTTATACTTTGATGAATAATGCGACCCGGAGTGTATACTGTGGGAGGTCGCGAGATAGTCGGCCCTGTTATAGATTTTTAGGGCCTGACTTAAAAGTGAAAAGACGGGGTATTTGATTAGGGATTAATGGATATTATGAAAAGTGATACACTTACTGAGTGTAACTAAAAAGGTGAATTATGTATTGATGATTCAATACCAATGTTACTAATTTTGGTTCTGTATATTCCTTCTGTTTCTTATGGAACAAATCAGATATTTATAGAACCAGAATTTTTTGGGTATGCTTTACAAAATGATATACTATATAGATATGAAGAAATGTGTATAAGAGCTGTTAAGTAACTATAAGAGAATCACAGTTAACCTGAGTTATTAAATGAATATGATTTTAAAGTAAAATTACAGGATGTAAATAACGAAATATCCAAGATGATATGAGGTTATGATTAAAAGTTACTGAAGGTAACTTCAAATAAATTTCTGGAGTAGAATAGATTTAAGAGATCATTGACATGATTCACAGTATGAATTCCATTTCTAAGCTCTTAACAGAGAACATAAAAAAGTCTGAAGAGCTTAAGAAATTACTCTGAAAAATTGTGGATAAAGAATTTATTGTATATGTGTGTTCGGAGGAAACACTGATGATCTCATTAGAGAGAGTATAAGGAATTCCTAAGATCAATCTCTGAACAGGGTGTCAACAGATGAAAGCCTGGAGATCTATGTTTATAAGATAATATTCAGGACTCGGTATAACTCTTACAAGTCCTTTGTGGTACTTAAGAGACTTATGAAATATCCTGTGAAGTATGTGATTTTAATGAATGAAATATTTCAATCACATACAAATAAATTATAATAGCATGAAACCACGAGATATGAATATGTATATTTATTTGAAGAATATAAGCAGTACCCTTGATTAATTTCACAACTTTTGGAAACCGAATAAAATAAATGATTGGTTGAGAAGTTTGTGGAATTGGCTGCTTCACTGATATGATACATACATGTGAGAAAATTAAATAGGAGTTGATGATTATGTGGGAGTATAGTATTCGAAAATGTTAAAAGGTTTTAACAGAAAAGTACTATACCACTGGGAAAAGCAATTGAATGTGATTTACTCTGATTATTATGTGGTTATGGCTAGATATAAGATCGAGCCAAACTTAACAGATAAAATTAGTATACTCAGAGGAGAAAATAAATAAATGCATTACTACCAGTCATGTAAATGGATGTATATATATATTGGAATTGTGAAATGGCATAACTAATATGGAGACAGAATTGGTACTTTGATAAATTCAATTACAGAATTTGATTGTGAAAAGATTACATCCTCAGGTACATCCTCCAATTAAGTGATATTATATGTACCATGAGAATAAGGGATGTAATGGTAATATTATATGAAAGGAGATATCGGAGAAAATTATTACTTAATGTCTTATTTACTATAAGTGATGATTGATATTAAAGTCTGCGAATAAAGTGCAGCCTTAGCTAAACCGTGAAATGATTATTGTGGGATAATAAAGAATCCAAAGGAACTATGATATTATGGAAGTGATGATGGACTGATTGATCAAATTGAATCACTTTCCATTAACAGGCTTCTGAATCTCTCTAGTGCCATAGTCGAAACATATCTGTGAAACAGTGAGAATGTATGTGAAGTTCCAGTGAGCGTTACATGTAATGTGGATCCCTGATTTGCCATATGCTTATAGAAAATAGCAAAAGGCTTTGGGATTTCAAATTTACTGATAGCACTGCTTAGTACTGACTAAATATTCGAGCGTAATATGTAAACGCTCAATGATATATTGAGAGCGGGTGCGCTAGATGTAAAAGCTACTAGGACAATTACATATGATTGATTAAAATTGTTTAAATAATAGTCACCAAATTATTATCAACTTGGCACTAAATAAGATAATATGTGATAAATAGTGTGAAATTATCTACTGTATGAAGAGAAAGTGAAAATTGTTAACTCCTAAAGATGATAAATAATTACAAGGAGTATAAACCGATTGTGAAAGATGAAATGTGGGATTTAAAAGAAATTCAGATTGTAAAGGTATACTGGCAGTCTCATCTTAAAGACAAGAGTAATTGAAAGTTTGAAATTATATAATGAAGAAAAATACCTATATTGGTTGTACTTCCTAGATTAAGTGAAATTCGAAGGACCCGCAAAAGGTATAATGCTATCTGGATAATTATGGACAAATTAACTAAGTCTACCCAATTTCTTGGCTATGAAATCTATTGATCCAATTATTGCCTTAGCCGAATTATATGTCAGGGAGATAGTGAGATTACATGGTGTTCCAGCGAGCATCACATCTGACAGGGAGTCCCGTTTCACATCTCATTTCTGAGAGAGATTTTAGGAAGCCATGGGATCCCAACTGAGTTTTTACACTGTGTTTCATCAGTAGACTGACGGACAGTCCGAGCATACAATACAGACGCTCGAGGATATGTTGAAAGCGTGTGCACTTGATTTTAGAGGCTCCTGGGACGATCATTTACCCTGACAAAGTTGCTTATAATAATAGCTAACAGATGACTATCGGCATGGCACCTTACGAAACTATATATGGTAGACGATATCGATCCACGATAGCATGGGAAAAAAGTGGGAGACCATAAGTCCTTAGCTCCTTATATGGTTTAGCAGATTCCCGAGATGTACGGGTGATAATGTATTTTGAAGGTCTCACCCCCTAAAGACATAATGAGATTCGGTAAGAAAGGAAAGCTGAGTCCTCGATACAATGGACCTTTCGAGATCTTAGATTATGCGA
This sequence comes from Heritiera fomes, assembly GCA_032173925.1. Taxonomy (NCBI): domain Eukaryota; kingdom Viridiplantae; phylum Streptophyta; class Magnoliopsida; order Malvales; family Malvaceae; genus Heritiera; species Heritiera fomes. The sequence goes on along the minus strand of JAPDPM010000001.1, from coordinate 14,571,370 downwards.
GAAGTATCAAGAAATTTTTTAGTGATAGGTCCGGGTGAAATTTGGAGGACCAAATTTCTTAATGTGGGGAGAAAATGTGAGACCCGATTTTATAATACTGTACACCATATTTTTGTAAATCCTTAATAGTGGAAATAAATTAATTAGTGAAATTAAATAAATATTTAATTTGAATTTCCACTTAGAAATTGGAATAATTGGATTTATAATTTATAATATGGTCTATAAGAGGTGAAATAAATATTTCATGATGAAGTGGAGGTCTAGAAAGAAATAAAGAAAATAAATCTGAAATTTATACATGGAAGTGATATTTCCATAGTATAATATGTAAATATGTGAATTATAAGAGAGGGAAATTTTATTTGTGGAAATATGTTAAATTATCATTGGAGGGAATACACCAAAGAATGGGAGAATTTAACTCAAAAATTGATCAGGAAAATTGGCAGCATGTACGCCTCTTCTTCTTTGTCTTTGTGTTGCACGACTGAAAATTTGTCCAAAGGAAATGAAATGCAACATAAAGGAAGTGAAATGTAAAAGCTAACATGTAATTAATTTGGACTGAAGAATATATCAAAAGCAAGTAAAACAAGTCAAAGAAACGTGCAGCCCACTTCATTACCGTTAATCCCTTGCTGCAGTTTTGTTTCTTCTTGTTTTAATGCTCAATAAAGAAAAGGAAATGATGAAAAGAAAGAGAAAAGAAAAGACAAGGGAAATATTATATTTGAAAATATGGTAAATCGCTATTGGATGAAGCATGCAAAAAGGAGATGGAAATGGTCAAAACCGATCAGCATAGTGGCTTTCACGCCACTCACTTTGCTGCTGTCTTGATTTCTCAGCTGATTCCACTTAAAGGAGAGTGAATTGAAATATTTATTGTATAAAATGCCACATAATTGATACTTAAAAGAAGAGAAGTGCAATATCTAACATGGATTATTTTTATTGGCTGGAGAATGTAAAAAGATGATGGAAATAAGTCAATAAACGATAGCAAAGAGTTTGCATAGCCGTTCCTTTTTGGCTGCAGATCTCTTCACAAATAAATGCTATGTAAGACAAGGAATGATTAGGAAAATGGATAAGTAAGATAGGTGGTAAATTTCTATTTGATAATATGAATAAATGAAGACTAAATGAAAATTTAACTTCAGCAAATTCTTTCTTCCTTACCGATTCTTTTCTACTGCTCCAAGATTTTCTGTTTTGGCTAGGTGTTCTACTCTATTCTTGATTCCGTTTATTCCATGGATTTTCGGCAAAATCTCATCTTCTTAATAGCTAATCCCTTAACCCTTTTAGTAAGCCTTCCCTCCATTTTTAAAACTACCTAAAAGACCAAGAAAGGGAGGATCTACGTGGAAGGAAGCAACACAAAACCTTGAGCAATTTTGTCGATTAAGGTATGGAGACTTTATTTCCTCTTGTTTTAATTAAATTCAAAGTTATGTTCTAGCTCAGTTTAAGGTATAAAGAAAGTTTATGAAGTTGGTTTTCCTTGAAATTGACTAGATGAAAAATTGCCATGGGAATGGAGTTTCGGTTGACATGTAAATGAGTAATATTTTGTGTTTTTCACGCAAGAAATTAATAGGAAATGATTAGTAAATGAAGAAATTGAGTTAGAAATATTTAATTATGGGAGAAGTTTGAAAATCAAAATCTTACCATTTTATGGACTCTCGGTGGAGGTGTGAATTCATGGAGGACATATACTTCTTGCATGAAAATGATATAAAATAATAGCATATAATGAAATAAAAAGGATGGAAATGTTAGACTTCCATAAAGGAAACAAAAGCATGAAAGAGTGCAATTAGGGGGGGTTTCGGCCATGTTGTTTTGGCCATGATGCCACATTTAATTTTATGGTTTAATAAGGGAAAGTGAATATAGAAATTAGAAGAAAAAGATTTGTGAAATTGGAACAGAAAAAAGAGCTAAAATGAGAAAGTTCAGTTTTAGCACCAGTGTAAATAATACTGGTTGTGCTTGTACTGTGTCATTAGTGGCTGCATTTTATAAAGGCTAGTGGCTTAAAATTAAGAGGAAAAATGTTGATAAATTTGGATAAAATTATTTTGCAGCGGGGAACTACGAAATTTGGTAGGCACAACCGGGAAGCTTGGTTTCGTAAGACAGGTAAGGGGGGAGTGTGTGAGTTGTAGTGATATAGTGAAATGCATGTTTTATTAAGCCAAATTTTATGGAATATTGGATGCATGATTTGGTTTGAAAACATGCACATTTGTGGTTGATAAGCTGATTTATATACTGCGATTTGTGTGCAGGATGTTAGAAATCCGCAGCTGTTTTGCTGTCAGAAAATTTTCAAAAATACTTTAAAATATTATAAAATATTTTAGAAGCATGAAATGATTTAAAATGGGAAATTTAAATATAATTTCCACTAATTTTCCATAAATTGGAAATTAGGAGAAAGTTTTGAAAAAAATTAAATATTCATGTTTTATATTTTATTAAAGTGAGAATTTGATTTATTTTATATGATATTAAATATTCAAATTGAATATTTATTTATTTTCTCACTTGGTACATGAATATTTACTGATGGAATCACTGTACGTGAAAAAGGAGAATAAAATACCTGTCTGGAAAATAATTCTTTAAATAAATGATGAAATTTACAAAATATTCCTTAAAGGTATTTTCAAGAAATAAATTGATTTTGAGACTTTAGGCCTCGAGATTCATGCTTTACTGTTATACTGTTAATGTCATGTGGCTGATTGACTCGCCAGTCATCAGCGATCCCAGAGTCACTGGCAAATGTACACCAAGGACCACCTATAGATTATGGTCATAGATCTAACTATATACTATTATTGTGTTCCTTCGGGAACGAATACTGTGTCCTTAGAGGATGATTATAACATGATACCATGTAGGGTGATGCCTAGTCTCAAGTTATTGATTACTGTTTATTGAACTGGTACCTACTGGTTACTGTTTACTGGACTGGTAGCTACTGATTACTGTTTACTGAATTGGTAGCTACTGATTACTGTTTACTGAACTGGTAGCTACTGATTACTGTTTACTGAACTAGTAGTGTCACAGCCCGTGACTCTATTTTTCACCTTATTCTATACATCTTGTTTGGTTGGGCTGTTTGCGATACTTTACTTTTTCTTTTACATATAAACAATTTCATATTAAATTATAATATGAATTACATCCCCTATCTTACTTCATAAGAAAGTAGTACTGTGAATATGTCTAAATACGGAAAATAAATGATTGTACCTTTTCTAGTAAATCAAGCTGTCGCATCGTCCTCAAATGCACAGCCGAAATGCTCGTATGTCAGATCTCTTAGTCCTCGAAAATCTGAAATGTTAATATTAAGGGGTGAGCAAACCACGACTCAGTAAGAGAATTATATGCATCACTTGATATTCAGCTATCTATATGCTGAAAAACCTTTTCATTTTTCCTATAGGGCTCTAGGCTCGCATGTAGGAAGGATACTACAGTCATCTAGGGATCCGGATGGAGTAAGGCAGGTATTTTGAAATACTTGTCTTGTCTCGGAACCTAGAAGCAACTGTAGAGAGTAATAAATTTCATTTTGTTTGAAATTTAAATTCTTTTCCTTTTTATTGCATATCGTTTTCATATTCTTTTCAAAATAATGCTTTTATAAAATAAAGCATTTAAATAAAGTAACTGATATTCATATATTCTTTGAAAAGAATTTTAGTTAAATCATCATAATCCTCATTTAAAACTCGTTTCATGTTTTACTGTACAATCATAATTAGTACAATACTTTAAATAGCAAAATAAGCTATTTAAATCTTTTTCGTATAACATATAAATCGTTTAAATCTAATATTCAATTTAAAAATTTAAATAAGAATATTAAATTTATTTTCCTTCTCTTTCCTTTTTGAAAACATATCACATATTCATATTACATGTCATATGAAAATCATCTTGTAGTACTAAAAACAGTACTGAAATGAGCATTTTAGAAAAATGCTATAAATCATTTCATTTTCTTCTCATATCATATGAAACATATTCATTTTACATGTCACATATCATAAAAACATTTTCATTTCACATATCATAAATCATATATGGAGACAGTGGCAACCACTGAGTCCTATCATGCAATAATACCCGAAGGTATAAAAGAATCATGTCAGATCTATGGCCATAGTCTATAATTGTCCTCGGTGGATCACTGATCAGGTGTCGGCCGGGACTACATATCACATATCACATGTTACATATCACATATCACATATCACATATCACGTATCACATGTCAACATAATAGAGGGGCCAACTAGTCTCAAAACCATGTTTTTCTCATAAAATAACCTTTATGGAATATATAAAATATATAATTTCATAATTTAAAACCATAAAGGTTAAAATCATTTAGTGAATATTTCAAAAATATTTATAAAAATACTCATAAAAATATTCACTGTATTTCTTTTCATTTTTCGTCTCGTATTTCGTGTAATTTACCTTTCACGAGAATTTTCGGTGATTTCATTATCACCATTCTCGAAAACATGAATATTTTAAAATTAAATCTCATTATATTCATGTTTTATGAAAAATAATGATTTTCTCGTTTTTCGTGATCGAATATCGATTTTCGTGAAATAAAATCATTTAATATGATTTTATGAAATTTTCTAAAAATTTTCGACAGCATAACGGCTGCCGATTGACTAGCCTCCTGCACGAAAAATACAGTTTATAAATCCATCCAGTACATCATCACAAATTTTCAACTGATAAATCACCACAATATTTTCATAAAATATTTCGTGATGAAAAGCAATGCAGACTGAATATCCTTACAGTGTTGCACATGCATCCCTTACCTTTTTTCGGGTCGGCGACTTCTTCGTTATCGGTCGTGCCCATACTCCATCTCTTCCGATTCCATCCTTTCGTTCGCCGAGAATAATTTCTGGAAACCAAATTCTAACATTTTAGAATTTTCACAAATCATTTATTTAATTAAATAATCGAAATAATTTCCGTAATTTCCTATCGAATTTTCGGGATCTCCGAATTTTCGAAATTTTCGAATTTCGAAAATTTTCTTTCTCTCTTTTTCTTCCTTTTTCTTCTTCCTTTTCCCTTTTCTTTTCTTTTTCTTTTCTTTTTCTCTTCTTTTCTTCCTTTTCTTGTCTGAATCGGTTCGGACCGGTTCAGACGCGGTTCACTTCATCTCGTCGGTTCAGCCTCATCCCGCCGGCATCACCACCGGTTCAAGCCTCCCACCGCTGGCCGAGGTGGTGGCGACACTGGATCTGGCCTCCGTTCTTCCCCATCACCGGCGACGGCGCCGGATCTGGCGACGTGGGTCTCGGCTTCTTCTGTTCCTCTTTCCTCCTTCCTTCGCCGTTTTCCTTATCGCCGGTGGCCACCTTCTCCTTCCCCTTACCTCCGCCGAGCTCGAGGTTGGGGTGGCGGTGCATGGACCGGCTGGCGCTGCCATTTCCCTCTTATCTTTTCCTCCAATTTTCCTTCACTGTTTCGTTCGTTTTCTTCCCTTTTTCTGGCTGTTGTCGTCGGCGTCTCCCTTCCTCGTTGACCGGCGACCTCGCCCCCATTATCTCCCTTCTCTCCTCTCACCGTCGACAGGGTCGGCTTCTTCAGATTTCCTCTCCTCTGTTTGTAACAGAGGAGAACGGGGTCGGGTGTATCCCGATCTCTTTTTCTGTTATATTTATTTTTTCTAATTAATTTTTTTTAATTTTTTTAATATATATAATTATATTTATAATTATATATAATTACAGTATTAATAATATATATTATTTTAACAATATATATACACTTTAATTAAAATTAATATATATTTCATATATATATTTATTTATATACATAATTGTATATAACATATACACATGTATTTATTTAATATAAAATAGTATATATATAATTTTATAATATATACTATATTTCATATATATACATATGTATTTATATAAAAACATATAAAAATATATTTATATAATCTAATTATATAAATATATAATATACGCATTCTTATTTTCTTAGAATTGGATTTCTTAATATCCAAAATACTTATGCTCATTTTCATTTCTTATTTAATTTGAATTTCTTATTATATCTAACTTAAATCCCTCCATATAATTTCTCGCTTCCGACACTTCATCAGTCATCGAATTTCGAATATCCCTGTTTCATAATAAATTCATTTATTTTCTTTAGTTTATTTATTTGTTTTAATAGTAAATTTACAATTATTAAATATTAATTTTAGAAAATTAGCAGTAGCTGTTGATTACTGTTTACTGAACTGAAAGCTACTGATTAATGTTTATTGAACTGGTAGCTACTGATTACTGTTTACTGAACTGAAACCTACTGATTACTATTTACTGAACTGAATTGTACGGAATACTATTTACTGAACTGAAAGGAAATTTACTGTTATCGAGAAAGAATACTTTGAAAATTATTTCTAAAATAGAAATAATTACTGAATTGTTATCCAATGAATTGGATATTTATAAGCTACTGTACTGAAAAGACTGTTTACTGTAACTGCTGTTTTATCACTGTACTGTCAAGTGTTTTGAAATTGGTGTACTGAAATGATATAATAAAATGGCTTATACCATTTTTATAATTATGAGAAAAGAGAAGGAAATTGTTTTGAAATAAAACAATTTATTTATTACTCTCTATAGTTGCTTTGGGTTTCCGAGACAAGATAAGTATTTCAAAATATCTTTCATGCTCCATCTGGATTTTCCGGCCGACTATAGTATCATTCTTTTACTGTGCTTAGTACACCGTTAGGAAATAAATGTTTTACGGCATATCGTTTTCATTATATCAAGTAGCATACGACTCCTTTACTGAGCATGTGGTTCACTCACCCCTTACTTTCAAATTTTCCAGATTTATTACGAGGATTATTTGATGGCTTCCTTGGATAAATATAGCTGCAAGTAGCCCATTTGGACAAAGAGCATTGAAATTTAAAGGTACAATCACTTCTCTTATGTATTTAGGCACTTGTATACAGTACTACATTATTGTAAAATAAAAACAAGGGATGTAAAGTGTATGGAATATTGTAAACAATTTTTATATTCCGAATTTATTGAATAAATGTTTACCATTTATTACTGTTTATGATCAAGTGTTGAAGGCATCACAGACAGCCCAACCGTACATTGATTATAAAATATGTTAAATTACTATACTGTTGACTGTTACAATATATGTTGAGAAACATTGATTCTAGCAGAAGAACGAGCTATTTCTAAACCAAGGAAGTACTTTAATCGGCCAAGATCCTTGATCTTGTATTGATCATGCAGCAAGGTCTTAATGAAGTTGATGTGAGCAAGATCACTCCCAGCAAGTATCACATCATCTACATATACTAGTAATGCTTTGAAAGATGAGTCTATACTTTTGACAAATAAAGAAGAATCTAATGTACCTTGGGTAAAACCAGATTGCAACAAAAGCACCAGTGAACCTTGCATTCCACTGCCTGCTGGATTATTTCAAACCATAGATTGACATCAGTAATTTACAAACTTGGCTAGGCTTAGGAGAGGTGAAACCAGGGGGTAGGTCCATGTATACTTCCTCATGCAATTCTCCATGGAGAAATGCATTGTTGATGTGAAATCCCCAATTTCCTGTAAATTTTCCATACTTGTAAAGTATTGTAAGCTGAAATAATTAAATAAGTTTGAATTTATGAAAGAATAAATGATGCATGGGATATATGAGGAATTAAAGTAATTGAATGGTCAAATCATTAGATGGTCAAATGATTATGGGCTGATATGATAAAGGGAAGAAGAGAATTAAATGGGTCAAAGAAGGTCAAAAAGTCAATAGCTGAGATGAGGTGATTATGGGATGAGATTGCATTTAATGAAATAACATGACTCACCATCATCTTTACCAACCAAGGTTGGCAACCCCAATTCCCCATCCCTCTCGTTCCTTCCATATTTCCATAAGTTTCCATTTTATTCACCTTGACAAACCACCATTTCCTTTCATCGATTCGTTAAGCCTCATTAACGAAAAATGATCCTTGTCGCTAGCTCAAGCTAAGCCTTTAATGTCACATCCCAAATCTACAATATACATAATATTTACTTATAATTTACACTTATTTACCGGTTGGGCTGTCTGTGATGCTTAACAACTCTCAACACTTTAATAAGAATTAGTACTCTTATTTCTCGTAAATCATATACAAATATGAATTATTAAATTCTTTCCTTAAGATGTATATACATTCCCTTCTATTTAAAGTAGTACTGTACCATTTTACTGAATATATAAAAGAATACAACATACCTCCGATATCAAATCTCTGGAAGGTAATTCTCTTAGTCCAAAATCAATAATCTGTGCAGTGGAAAAATAAGGAGTGAGCGACAACGTGCTCAATAAGGAAGGTGTATGCTGCTTTATAAAGATAAAAAGTATATCCGCAAAACAACTTAATTGTCCTAACGATCAAACTCATTAGGAAAACAATGAATATAGTTAACATTAAACAGGATTCAATAGACCCTTTCAGTAAACAGAAATCAAATAGTTGAGACTAGGCAACAAATAAATCATGCTCTCATTGTTCCCTCAGGAACACAAGTCGTCCGCTTTTGGGGTGTACCCGTAGGCCATCACCCCTCACGGCTATCTCAGCTAGATCTATGGCCATAATCTATAGGTGGTCCTCGGGTCCACTTGCCAAGTGACCTCGAGACCGCTGATGACTTGGCGGGTCCATCAGCCTTGTGACGCCCTGAGGTGCACTTGTTGGTCCATCGACCCGAGCCATTGCCCCAGGTGGGTCACGCAATTACATGAATAATAATGCATGAACTCAAGGCCTAAAGTCTCAAAAATCACTTTATATCTCATGAAAAACCTTTATGGAATTATTTCATAATTTCTATCATTTTCTCAAAATGTTTTGCTTTCCAAAAGGTTTCATATTTTCTGTTTACAATTATATTAAAAACAGCCCATTTTCACCAATTTACGCATGAGAAAATATGGGTTAAATTGGCTCGCCAGGGTCAGCTCGCCCATAGTGGCTCGCCCATAATCAGTTCGCCCGTTGCGGTGAACTAGTGTTCGCCCGCCAAACGTAGCATTTAAAACCAAGTGAAACTGGCTCGCTCATGGCAGCTCGCCATGGTCAGTTCGCCCAAGGCGGCACTCCCATGGTCAACTCGCCCAAGGCGGCACTCCCATGGTCAACTCGCCCATTTCATGAAAACCTAGGTCGCTCACCCAAAAGAACATAAAAGGGTTCACCCACATTGGCTCGCCCGAATTTTTATTAAAACAGGGTCACTCGCCCAACATATCATAAAAAGGGTTCTTCGCCCAAAAATCATAAAAGGTTTGGCTCGCCCGCCCTTACCAGTTCGCCTAACAAACAATATAGGGGTCGGCTATCTTTGTAGCTCGCCCAAGTCAGAATAATCTATCAAATAAATACATGTCATAAACCAAAATAGTTTCTCAATATTTTCATAATATTTTTACTCCACAGGACATGCATTTTACTTCATATACAACTCCCTTACCTGGTATTACGAAGCCTTGCCTCTTGCTCGCCTTTATCAATTTCCAATTCCCAGTTGCAAAATAATTTATGAAAACTATTAATATTTCTGTCCGAATTCTTTCCAATATATTGGCGAGACTTGAGGCTATTCCTCTAGCTCGCCCAATATACTCGCCATTCATATAATGGCTTATGTGTGGGAGCTCGCCCAACATTACTCGCCATATGGTAGTTTATTCGTGGGAGCTCGCCCACACTTCAACTCAACTCGCCCTGCTCCTGAATTTCAGTTCGCCATTCATGGCTTTTATTCAGAGATGGACTCGCCCATGAATTGAATTAACACTTGTCGACCTCTTTATTTCCTACTCGCCTCATTGGCGATCACTCACATTCCATATGGGCGATCACAATAGTCACCATTTTGGCCCTTTTGGCGATCATCAATTTCAACATTTTGGGCGATCATAGCCCTCGCCCATTCGGGAATTGTTCTGATTATCCAAAGAGTTGGCGAACATGTATGTCGCCGACTCATACATCTTTTGAGCTCGCCTCAACCTTTGGGTGAGTACCCATTCTTTCTTTGCTGGCCTATTTGGCAAGCAGTTGGATAATCTCTTCGCCCATCGTGTTTCGTATACATTCTAACAAGATTTAGCTACAACAAGGCTATATCTATGTTTATTACGTTGTAAAACATAGAAATTTAGTATTGAATATCAAGAGAACCATAGAAATATGGAACTCACCTTAACCCAGTTGCTCTTCCAAAATAGAGTGCTTTCTTGCCTCACTTAGCTTTACTTTGCTTATTCCTCAGCTCTTCACACGCTGGATAAATGTTTAGCTAACTAAGGATGAAGTTTCATGGCTCATGTATAAGAGGGATGGAAGAAACGAGATTGAGTTTGCAGTGAAAACAGAATGGGCGAGAAGGTTGTTTAAGAAGATGAAGTTCTTTGCTTCAATTGGTTTTTTTTTTCTCATGAAGTCTTCTTATATAATCCTACTGATCCAACCAGAACTCACCATCTATTCCTTATCCCTTTCTTCATCATTACCTTGTCTTATAGCTCATTAAATGGTGAAGAAAAATGGCAATTCCATTAAATGGCGAGGTGAAATTTTCCACAGTTCATTAAATGGTGAAGACAATTCTAGCCAAAAAGGGACGGCTAGGGAAGTCTCTTGCTGCAGTTTGACTAAATTTTCTTTCATTTTTCTCTTCCTCTCCACGCCAATTCCAGCCACTATTATTGACTTTGTTTTATCTCATTTGTTCATTTGTTTCTTCATTTGTTCAACACTTCATTTAATGCTTTCACACTTCAACCAATAGGGTTTCTTTTATATATGAACTTCATTTTATTTCATTTGCATTCTTCTCAACCGAATACTTTCTATGCATCTCTTAAATACTCAATCCTAATTCATATACACCATATTGTAAATCATAACTTAAAATGAAAAGTGAAAATTCATATTCAATGATTCTTTAATTTCACTAAAAGAATTTATTTTCACTATCAATCATGTACAAATATGGTATATAGTGTAATAAAATTCGGGTCTTACATTTCTCCCCACCTTAAGAAATTTGGTCCTCCAAATTTGACTCGAACTTATCACTGAAAGAGCTCTGGATACCTCTCACGCATAAGGCTCTCTAACTCCCAAGTAGCCTCCTCCTCGTTATGATACTGCCAGAGCACTTTAACCAAAGGAATCGTCTTAGATCGCAATACCTTATCTTTCCTATCCAAGATCCGTATCGGTTTCTCAACGTAACTCATGTCCTCTCTGATCTCCAGTGGCTCTTGTCAAATCACGTGAGAAGGATCTAGATGGTACTTTCTCAACATCGAGACGTGGAATACGTTATGCACTCCTGATAACTCTGGTGGTAGTGCTAACCGATATGCCACATCTCCCACACAATCTAAGATCTCATAAGGCCCAATGTATCGAGGACTCAACTTTCCTCTCTTCCCGAATCTCATTATACCCTTGGACGGTGAAACCTTTAAAAACACATAATCACCCGTTACAAACTCTAATGGTCGGCGTCTAGTATCTGCATAACTCTTTTGCTAACTCTGAGCCATTCTGAGCCTCTCACAGATCATCTGTACATTACGAGAAGCCTGCTTAACCAAATCGGGAGCTAATAATTTACGGTCACCCACTTCTTCCCATGCTATCGGGGATCTACATCGTCTGCCATACAAGGCCTCATAAGGTGCCATGCCAATACTCGTATGAAAGCTATTATTATAAGCAAACTCTGCCAGAGGTAAGTGATCGTCCCATGAGCCTCTAAAATCCAGTGCACACACTCTCAACATATCCTTGAGCGTCTGTATCGTACGCTTTGACTGTCCATCAGTCTGTGGATGAAAAGCGATGCTAAAATTCAGTTGGGATCTCATAGCCTCCTGAAATCTCTCCCAAAAATGGGAGGTGAAGCAGGAGTCCCTATCAGAGGTGATACTCACTGGAACACTATGTAACCTCACTATCTCCCTGACATACAAATCGGCCAAGGCACTAACTGAACCTGTAGATCTCATGGCTAAGAAATGAGCAGACTTAGTCAATCTATCCACTATCACCCAAATAGCATCATAACCCTTTCGGGTTCGTGGTAATCCCATAATAAAATCCGTAGTAACATGCTCCCATTTCCATATAGGAATCGATAGTGGTCAAAGCATACCTGCCGGCTTTTGATGTTCAATCTTAATCTGTTGGCATGTTAGACATCTAGCAACAAAATCAGCGATGTCCTTTTTCATTTTAGGCCACCAATACACTCTCCGAAGATTCTGGTACATCTTAGTACTACCCGAATGTAAGGTATATCTAGAGGTATAGGCCTCTGATAAAATCAAATCTCGTATCTGCTGATCACTGGGAACGCATATCCGACCTCTAAACCTCAGTATCCCATCAGTGCCAATCTCAAAATCCGACTCAACTCCCATCTGAATCTGACTGGCAATCCCAATGCAATAATCATCACTCCTCTGAGCTTCCCTAATCCGATCCATCAAATCCGGCTCTATACGAAAACTAGCCGTAAATCCATACTGGTCAGAGGAAACAACTGTCAGGCTGAGGTTAGAGAACTGCTCTATCAAATCATGTTCCCTGATCATCATGTAAGATACCATGCCAACATGCTTACGGCTCAATGTATCTGCTACTACATTAGCCTTACCTGGGTGATACAAAATCTTACAATCATAATCCTTTAACAGTTCCATCCACTGTCGCTGCCTCCAATTCAACTCTCGCTGTGAGAATATATATATTTCAGACTCTTATGGTCTGTATATATCCGAAATTTCTCCCCGTACAAGTAATGCCACCATATCTTCAGTGCAAACACTACTGCGGCTAGCTCTAAATATGTGTCGGGTAATTTCTCTCATGATCCTTCAACTGTCGAGAACCATAGGCTATAACCCGACCATGTTGCATGAGCACACACCCTAAACCTTGAGCGGATGCATCGGTATACACCATAAATCCTACTGATCCGCTAGGAAGGGCTAATACGAGGGCAGTAGTCAATCTCCTCTTAAGCTCAAGAAAACTACGCTCACACGCATCATTTCACTCAAACTTTACATCCTTACGTTTGAGTCGTGTCAATGGAGCAGCAAGTCTAGAAAATCCCTCCACAAACCTGCGATAATATCCGGTAAGACCTAAGAAACTCCGTATCTCGGTAACCGTGTTAGGCCTTTCCCACTGAACAATGGCCTCTATCTTGGACGGATCAACTGATACCCCGTCCTTCGACACTCCATGTCCGAGAAATATAATATGGTCAAGCCAGAACTCGCATTTACTAAGCTTAGCATACAATTTCCGCTCTCTGAGGGTCTGTAAAACAATCTGCAAATGCTACTCGTGCTCCTCCGGAGTCTTAGAATAAATCAGGATGTCATCTATAAATACTATGACAAACTTATCCAAAAATGGATGAAACACCTCATTCATTAAACTCATAAAAGCTGCAGGAGCATTTGTTAAACCAAAAGGCATTACTAAGAACTCATAATGACCATAGCGAGTCTGAAATGCTGTCTTATGCGCATCCGACTCCTTAATTTTCAACTGGTGATAGCCTGATCGAAGATCTATCTTGAAAAGTACTTGTGCACCCCTGACCTGATCAAACAGGTCATCAATCCTAGGTAATGGATACTTATTCTTAATGGTAGCCCGATTCAACATCCGATAATCTATACACAACCGGAGACTACCATCCTTCTTCCGGATAAATAGTACTGGAGCTCCCTACGGTGACACACTGGGACGTATAAATCCCTTATCTAATAACTCTTGGAGCTGCTTCTTGAACTCATCTAACTCTGTCAGTGCCATCCAATATGGGGGTCTAAAAATTGGCTCCGTACTGGGTACCAACTCGATCATAAACTCTGTCTCTCAATCCGGTGGTAACCTTGGTAAATCCTCTGGAAATACATCCGAGAAGTCCTTAACCACAGGAATCTCTTGGATCTTTGGATGTTGCCTCTCTACATCCTCCACACTAGCAATATATCCTTCACAAACATTCATACACAACCACAATTTCAGTACACATGTCATTTCACAAATATATATTCACATACATTTTATTAATTTACAGTAACTTTACAATGTACTTTTCGGGATGAGAGAAGGTAATAAACTTAGTATTACAATCCAAACTAACATGGTTCGCAGCTAACCAATCCATACCCAAAATGATATCAAAGTCATATATATCCAGCAAAATTAGGTTAGCTGTCATAACCCTCTCTCCTATAGTCAATTTATAGTTCCTGTATACAACATCTGTCCTCTGAAAATCATTAAAAGGAGTTTTCACTTGCAAAGTATACTCTAACAACTCTGGCTCTACTGGGGTCCTGTTAGCATATGTAGGCGATAAGAACGAATGGGTAGAACCCGGATCAAATAAGGCAATTACGGGAATATCAAAGAGATAAACTTTACTTTTAATCACATCGATAGAGGCGTCGGCAGTCTCCTGATCCAACGTGTACACCCGACCCTGAGTCACAACCTTCTTACCCTTCTCTGCGGCTGTCGTCCGCCTAGGCTGTGAGGGTGTCGCTTTCTTTGGCTCACTCTGAGCTGTCGAGGTCGCTATCGAAGGTAATGCAGGAGGTCTAGTAGAAGCAGTTGACTCTCTGAGCATCGGGCAATTCTTAATAAAGTGCCCCATCTGTCCACATTTAAAACATGCCCCAGACATTAAAGGACAAGGGCGTGACCCATGCGACCTTCCACAATGTCTACATAAAGGCGCAACACTTCTCTTAGTAGTGGTGGGGCCATTAGCAGGAGTAGAAACTACTGGTCTATCAAATCTGCCCTCTGAAATTTGTATGCCCATAGGTCTAGTCCTCTTAGGCTGCTCTCTACTTGATCTGTCCTCCATAAACATCTTAGTCTTTCCCTTTGCTTTACCTTTACTCTTGCTACTGAAATCGAGCTGGAACTGCTCATAATCCCTCTCACATAGCTGAGCCCGTCGAACTATCTCATCATAGGTCGAAATATCAAATGGGGCTAGCTTCATTCTGATAGATGGCCTCAAACCAGCCCTAAACCTTGAAATCTTATATCTGGTATTCGCACTAGTCTGTGGATCAAAACGGCTTAATGTAGTAAATTTGGCCTTATACTCGTCCACTGATAAGCTACTCTGAACTAAATCCATAAATTCCTGCTGTAATTTTTCCTGAGCAGTGTCAGGAATATACTGCCTTCGAAAAGCATCCACAAAAATATCCTAAGACAGATCCTGATGCTGAGCAAATAATATGGTCTGAGAGGCCTTCCACCAATGTCTCGCATCATCTGCCAACTGGAATACTGCTAGGCTTACCTTCTCTGTCTCGGAACATCTCATAATCTTAAGTAATTTATTGATCTCAATAACCCACTGTTCTGCCGCTAATGGATCCCTGGTACCTTTAAACTTAGGTGGATCCAACTTCTTGAATGATTTCACCAATGCCACATCATAATATGACTCCACATCTCTAAGCGGTTGAATCAATGGCTGTGGTGAAGCTGCCTGTGGCTGTGATATCGGTGGTGGAATAGGTTGAGGCTCAAGTACAACTGGTGCCGATCGTGGCGGTACTGGCGCCTCTACTGTGGTTGCGGGAGCTATGGCTCTCTCCCTCTCCGCCCTATCTGCGGCTCTATCCGCCTGATACATAGCCATAAAATCGGCTACTAGCCTCTCCACTCGACTCACACGAGTATCAATGCTCTCTGGCTGTATAGGACGTGGAGGTCTTGGGGCAGGTTCTGGTGTCTGCGGTTCCGGAATTTGTGCCGCCCTACCTCGGTCTATACCTCTCACTGAGCGTATCCTCCTTCTTCCACTCATATCTGTACCACAGAAATCATTTATCACCTATCAGTTATATATTTAGATTATACAGTACTACAGGGAATGTGTACTATTTACTTTAAGCATCACTAGACATCCGACCAACCTTGCTCTGATACCATTAAATCTGTCACATCCCAAATTCACAGTATACATAATATTTACTTATAATTTACACTTATTTACCAGTTGGGCTGTTTGTGATGCTTAACAACTCTCAACACTTTAATAAGAATTAGTTCTCTTATTCCTCATAAATCATATAGAAATATGAATTATTAAATTCTTTCCTTAAGATGTATATACATTCCCTTCTATTTAAAGTAGTATTGTACCATTTTACTTAAAAGAATACAACATACCTCCGATATCAAATCTCTAAAAGGTAATTCTCTTAGTCCAAAATCAATAATCTGTGGAGTGGAAAAATAAGGAGTGAGCGATAACGTGCTTAATAAGGAAGGTGTATGCTGCTTTATAAAGATAAAAACTATATCCGCAAAACAACTTAATTGTCCTAACGATCAAACCCATTAGGAAAACAATGAATATAGTTAACATTAAACAGGATTTAATAGACCCTTTCAGTAAACAGAAATCAAATAGTTGAGACTAGGCAACAAATAAATCATGCTCTTATTGTTCCCTCAAGAACACAAGTCGTCCGCTTTTGGGGTGTACCCGTAGGCCATCGCCCCTCACGGCTATCTTAGCTAGATCTATGGCCATAATCTGTAGGTGGTCCTCGGGTCCACTTGCCAAGTGACCTCGAGACCGCTGATGACTTGGCGGGTCCATCAGCCTTGTGACGCCCTGAGGTGCACTCGTTGGTCCATCGACCCGAGCCATCGCCCCAGGTGGGTCATGCAATTACATGAATAATAATGCATGAACTCAGGGCCTAAAGTCTCAAAAATCACTTTATATCTCATGAAAAACCTTTATGGAATTATTTCATAATTTCTATCATTTTCTCAAAATGATTTGCTTTCTAAAAGGTTTCATATTTTCTGTTTACAATTATATTAAAAACAGCCCATTTTCACCAATTTACGCATGAGAAAATATGAGTTAAATTGGCTCGCCAGGGTCAGCTCGCCCATAATCAGTTTGCCCATTGTGGTGAACTAGTGTTCGCCCGTCAAACATAGCATTTAAAACCAAGTGAAACTGACTCGCTCATGGCGACTCGCCATGGTCAGTTCGCCCACTATGGCATTGCCCATGGTCAACTCGCCCAAGGCGGCACTCCCGTGGTCAACTCGCCCATTTCATGAAAACTTGGGTCGCTCGCCCAAAAGAACATAAAAGGGTTCGCCCACATTGGCTCGCCTGAATTTTTATTAAAACAGGGTCACTCGCCCAACATATCATAAAAAGGGTTCTTCGCCCAAAAATCATAAAAGGTTTGGCTTGCCCGCCCTTACCAGTTCGCCCAACAAACAATATAGGGGTCGGCTATCTTTGTAGCTCGCCCAAGTCAGAATAATCTATCAAATAAATGCATGTCATAAACTAAAATAGTTTCTCAATATTTTCATAATATTTTTACTCCACAGGACATGCATTTTACTTCATATACAACTCCCTTACCTGGTATTACGGAGCCTTGCCTCCTGCTCGCCTTTATCAATTTCCAATTCCCTGCTGCAAAATAATTTATGAAAACTATTAATATTTCTGTCCGAATTCTTTCCAATATATTGGCGAGACTTGAGGCTGTTCCTCTAGCTCACCCAATATACTCGCCATTCATATAATGGCTTATGTGTGGGAGCTCGCCCAACATTACTCGCCATATGGTAGCTTATTCGTGGGAGCTCGCCCACACTTCAACTCAACTCGCCTTGCTCTTGAATTTCAGTTCGCCATTCATGGCTTTTATTCAAAGATGGGCTCGCCCATGAATTGAATTAACACTTGTCGACCTCTTTATTTCCTACTCGCCTCATTGGCGATCACTCACATTCCACATGGGTGATCACAATAGTCGCCATTCTCGCCCTTTTGGCGATCATCAATTTCAACATTTTGGGCGATCATAGCCCTCGCCATTCGCCCTCACCCATTCGGGAATTGTTCTGATTCTCCAAAGAGTTGGCGAACATGTATGTCGCCGACTCATACATCTCATGAGCTTGCCTCGAACTTTGGGCGAGTACCCATTCTTTCTTTGCTCACCTATTTGGCAAGCAGTTGGATAATCTCTTCGTCCATCATGTTTCTTATACATTCTAACAAGATTTAGCTACAACGAGGCTATATCTATGTTTATTACGTTGTAAAACATAGAAATTTAGTATTGAATATCAAGAGAACCATAGAAATATGGAACTCACCTTAACCCAGTTGCTCTTCCAAAAACAGAGTGCTTTCTTGCCTCACTTAGCTTTACTTTGCTTATTCCTCAGCTCTTCACACGCTGGATAAATGTTTAGCTAACTAAGGATGAAGTTTCATGGCTCATGTATAAGAGGGATAGAAGAAACGAGATTGAGTTTGCAGTGAAAACAGAATGGGCGAGAAGGTTTTTTAAGAAGATGAAGTTCTTTGCTTCAATTGGTTTTTTTTTTCTCATGAAGTCTTCTTATATAATCCTACTGATCCAACCAGAACTCACCATCTATTCCTTATCCCTTTCTTCATCATTACCTTGTCTTATAGCTCATTAAATGGTGAAGAAAAATGGCAATTCCCTTAAATGGCGAGGTGAAATTTTTCACTATTCATTAAATGGTGAAGACAATTCTAGCCAAAAAGGGACGGCTAGGGGAAGTCTCTTACTGTAGTTTGATTAAATTTTCTTTCCTTTTACTCTTCCTCTCCACGCCAATTCCAGCCACTATTATTGACTTTGTTTTATCTCATTTGTTCATTTGTTTCTTCATTTGTTCAACACTTCATTTAATGCTTTCACACTTCAACCAATAGGGTTTCTTTTATACATGAACTTCATTTTATTTCATTTGCATTCTTCTCAATCGAATGCTTTCTATGCATCTCTTAAATACTCAATCCTAATTCATATACACCATATTGTAAATCATAACTTAAAATGAAAAGTGGAAATTCACATTCAATGATTCTTTAATTTCACTAAAAGAATTTATTTCCATTATCAATCATGTACAAATACGGTATATAGTATAATAAAATTCGGGTCTTACATTTAATATGAAAGGCTGAATCAAAGTGATTAAGGAGATCTGAAATCCTGAAATTTGGTAATTTGTAAAGGTAAGGGATGGAAGTAGCTTTAGTTGATTTTATTGATGGCTTGGAGTTGTATAGAGTTGGTAGAGTGTATTTATTAAGCTTTGATTATATGAATTATGCAGCTTTGAAGAAGTGAAAGAGGACAAGTATTGGTGCAACAAAGCTATTGGATTTTGTTATTAGAGGTAAGGAATTTATGTAACGGATGTAGGGTGGCTATGTCCGCATGTTTTAATATATTTGAAATGTATTTGGAAAGAAATAAAAGTTGTTTGAGTATAGGAAAAGTTACATTTCGGGTCCTACTCCTAGTACCAATTAGGCTAGGAATAGCCGACTGCCTTAAGTAGCAGCCAACTGCCTAGAGACAGCCAAAGCGTAGATTTTTGAAAACCGAGGCAAACCAGTCGACTGCTATGTAAGCTAGTCGACTACCATTTTCCCAGAATGTATTCTGTTTCAAAACCAGCTGACTGCCCAGGGGGCCAATCGACTGCTATGCTTTCAAAAGCATTATGTTTCAAAAACAGCCGATTGCTCAGGGAGCCAGTCGACTGCCTTTTCTCAGGAAACATTTTATTTCAAAACCAGTCGACTGCTATATGGGACCAGTCGACTGCCCTATGTATTTTGCGAAAAATAAAATAATTGAATTTCAAAAAGGAAAAGAAATTCAATAAAGCAAAATGTAAGATAGCAGCCGACTACCGTAAAGACCAGTCGACTGCCTATTTGAAAAGAAGGTTTTGAGAACCTAGTTTAAGAAAGTATAGTTGTATTTGTTAAAGGTTATACGAATAATGTTTTGGAGACTATGAATCTTTTGAAAGAGCATGCACATTATTTGTACTTGTACTTGACTGAGGAGCTCTAGTCCAGCCCTCAGACTTGTAGTAAGGCACCTGACTAGTGAGCACTGTGGGCTATGGATAATGGCCATACATCTCTTACTTGTTCAGCTTTGGGGAGGATCCCTGGCCCATACATGGGTATGCCACTTATTTGATATCTCTCAGGATTATCCTTTACGAGATATATTTGTGGTATCCTTATGAGATCTCTTATGGATTATCCCTTACAGGATATATTTGCTGTATCCGTTACAAGAATTACTTGGTGCATGAATTCTATTGAAAATTAATTGTCTCCCATCTATTTGAAAGTATTTGAAAGTATTTGAAGTTATTTGTATTTGCATATATGATTTCACGTGATTTGAGATCCGTGGAAATATTTGAAAGAGATGATTTACTTGTATTTGATATTTGCGAGAAATATATATGGCATATGCTTTATAATGGTTTTACATGACATTATAGAGCCAAGCAAGAAAAACTGCATATAGTGATATAGTACGCTCTTTTACATAAGTTTCTTACTGAGCGTAAACTCACTCCTTTACAAACATTTTCATACAGATTACTTAAAGTAAATCCCGCTCCGGATAGAGAAGCACCTTGTGAGATTCTTTTGATATACCTTCGAGACACGCTTCCTACTTATTCCTTGAAGGTATACTTAGTTGGCCGTGTACTTCGGCTATTATACAGTACGATATCACATTAGTGTATATTTGGGGAAATAGGTTATGTAAATAATTGAGATCCTGATGTATGGACACATGTTTATATTTGAAAATTATATTCATGTGAAAATAGATATTATACTTTGATAATAATGCCTAAAGCTTTGAAGAAAAAGGAAGATTGACATTGATAAACTAGTTTATTAAATGTTATGTGAATGAAAAAGTTAGTTGTTATTTGGATAGTGACGAGGATGTCACAGTTGATATTCAGTTGCTCCAAGTACCAATTTTTAACTGCTGCTAGAGCCAAAAGCATTTGGATTGTTCTCATCTTAGCCACTGGTGAAAAGGTATCAATGTAATCGATACACTCCTGTTGAATATATCCTTTTGCTACAAGTCTGGCTTTATATCTGTCTAGTGTACCATTTGCTTTTAACTTTACTTTGTACACCCATTTACAGCCTATGGTATGCTTGCCAAGAGGTAGGTTAACCAATTACCAGGTCAAATTATCCTGAAGAGTTGAAGTTCTATCTTCATTACATCTCTCCAACACATATGTTGGACAGCCTGTTTATATGTCTGTGGCTCTTGCAAGGAATCAAGAATAGAAGAGTAGACTCGACGATGAGGTGAAAGATTTGAGTAGGACAGAACTGGAGAAAGAGCAGGTGGTGAAGACCTTGTAGAAGATGAGAGATTTTGGCTTGGAAGTTCATAGCTGTAATCCTGCAAATAAGAAGGGATTTTTCTACTTCTAGTTGATCCTCTAGGCATATTAGTAGAATTATCAGTATTGGGGTCGGTCAGCAGAATCTGAAACATGATCTATTGTAAAAGAATCAATATAAACGATGGGAAGAACAAAATTGTTCTTTGTAGTAAAATGGTCTGCATGATTTTGAGCAAAAGGAAACTCAGTTTCATAGAATATCACATTTCTAGAACAAAAAATCTCATGTGTATGAAGATCATATAGCTTGTAACCTTTAATGCCATTAACAAAACCAAGGAAAATACACTTTCTAGCTCCAGGATCAAATTTGTGTCGGTGAACAGGAAGTGTGGAAGCAAAGCACAAACAACCAAATACTTTAAGGGAGGTATATTTTGGAGGTGAGTTAAACAAAATTTCAAATGGTGTTTTGTTGTTAATTACAGGTGAAGGACTTTTGTTTATTAGGTAAGTAGCATGTGAAGTGCAATCTCCCCAAAAGGATATAGGAAACTTGGCTTGGAACCTAAGAGCTCTTGCCATATTTAGAATGTGCTGATGCTTTCGTTCTACTTTACTATTCTGTTGAGGAGTGGAGACATAAGATGTTTAATACAATATGCCTTTCATAGTGTAGAAACTTGTCATGTTAAACTCCTGACCTTGATCACTACGTATGCATTTTATCTTGGCTTGAAATTGGTTTTCAACAAAGGCACAAAATCCTTGTAGGATACTTTTAACCTCCGATTTAGATTTCATCAAAAAAGTCCAAGTACCTCGGCTATAATCATCAACTATAGTTAAAAAATAAAGAAATCCTAATAGGAAGGATAAGGGCTTGGTCCTCAAATGTCCAGATGGATTAATTCAAAATAGGAGTTTGTAAGGAAGGAGTTAACAGAAAAGGGTAATTTACTTTGTTTTGCATAATGACAAATATCACAAGTAGTACAATCATCAATAACATGAATATAACTATCAAGAGAATGTAGAAGCTTGATTCGAGAATTAGAAGCTTGTCCTAGTCTATAGTGCCATATATTTGAAGGAGAAACAAAACATGAATTACAAGAAATCGAAGAAATAGAATGCATAGAATGAATGAAATGGAACAGGCTATGAACTTCTTTAGCAAAACCAATCATCTTCTTGCTTGGAAAGTCCTGTATATAACAAATACTGGACTGAAAAGTTATAGAGTTACTAGAAATAAGTTTGCTAATAGAAATTAAATTGTAAGAGAAAAATAGTACATGAAGTACATTGTCAAGGACAAAAATAGGTGAGATTTAAATGGTACCAATACGTGCAACAGGAACCTTTTGATTATTTGGCAATCTAATGAAGAAATTATCTACTGGTTTATAATTGGTATAGAATTCAAGTGAGCAAGCAACATGATCTATTGCTCTAGTATCTATGATCCATGAAGAAAAGAATGTTTTACTTGTCATGTTGCACAGGGAATCCTTATTAGCAGAAAGAGAATTAATGGAAGAATTTGCTGCTGATGTAGGTTGAATTAAATTGAGCAATGGGGAGTATTGTTCAGGAGTGAAACAGGTTTGTCACATGTTTGTGGCTAATCCAATGAGGCAGAGCTAAAAGCATCAGGATTATTTTGCTCAGTTAATGGTTGACTAAGTCCTTGCACTTGATTGATTGTAGGTTCCTTTCTTTTAGACTTAAACCCCGATGGATAACCATGTTTCTTGAAACATTTATCCACAGTATGGCCATTAAATCCACAATGAGAACACTTAAGCCTGCCTTTGAACTGATTATTTTTGTGGGGAACATAAGATTTCTGAGTAGAAAATGAGGTTGGTTCAAATATATGCTGAAGAGAACCTCCATTTAGTTATCGTTCATGTTGAACAACAAGAGCAAACACTTTGTTTAGTGAAGGAAGTGGCTTAATCAGCATAATTTGAGATCGAACAGTGGAGTGTCATGACCCAAAGGCCGCAATATACACTTAACAATCACACTTATACTATTTTCTCAAATTTACGGACTAAATTTTTCTTTTCACTTAAAGTTTATATTCAATGTCAGTGTCACCACTAAACAAGTTCCACCTTTCTCAATATCGATTTAATTTAATGTTGTCATTTAAATGGATAACTCCTAATGCAAATCAACTTACTTCTTCAATATTTTAATTCAAGATTTAATCTGGCAAGAGAAAAGGGTTGAAAACCTCTCCTTACATATAATCAATTTTCCCCAGTTAATTAACCTACAAAATATATGTATATAATCAATATCATATCTCAACTCCACAATCCACCATTTATATCATCATACATTACACATATTTCTAGAATCATCAATGAACATATTCACATTCCATAAATTTCATAGTTATCATACCACAAACATATTTCAGATCGCACTCGATAATTATACTAGTCTATAATGATCCAGAGTGATCCTAAGTTACATCCCAACATATTTCCAATAAACATATACTGTGCATTACATAATGCCTACACATTATAACCAACATGATATGCAAAATTTCATATACCTCAAAAGTATCAAAAGCATAGCTCAGAGGACTTAAACAAGTATCACTACTAGGTACAGTTCCCGATGGCCACACAGAACTCCAAGCGTGGACTTTAGCTCGTATGATCTGTGATGATGTTAGAAAGGGATGAGCAAACCACAGCTCAGTAAGTAGTTTAAGTAAATGCATGTTAGACTCATGTCAATTTACATGCAAGTGTAGAAAAAGCAATTTTGAAGTGACGTGCGTGCATGGTATTCAATCATGGTCTTAAATCAAAACACTTTCATTATGCACTTTATTTAAATCAAATTTACTAAGTGTTTCGATTAAATCAATTCGCTATGCATATAGGTTAAATTCAAAATACTATGCACTTTGACAAATCAATTAGTATGTAAATCACTATGCACTTCAATAAAACCAAAACATTATGTACTTTGATAAAGCCAAAACATTATACACTTTGATAAAACCAAAACATTACGCACTTTCATAAATCAGGCACTATGCACTTCGATAAATCAACCGATATGCACTTCAATAAACTCAAAATATTGTGCACTTCGTTAATGCCAAAACATTATGTACTTTGATAAATCAAATTACTGTGCATTCGCATAAAATCAATGACTATGCACTTTGATAAATCAATCACTGTGCATTTGTTTAAAATCAATGACTACGCACTTTGATAAACCAATTACTATGCATTCATTTTAAATTAATGACAGTGTACTTTGATAAATCGATTTCTACATATTCGTTTTAAATCAATGATTGTGCACTTTGATAAGTCGATTACTATGCACTCAATTTGAATCAATGACGGTGCACTTTGATAAGTCGATTACTATGCATTTATTTTCAATCAATGATTGTGCACTTTGATAAATCAATTGGTATGCATTCTTTTAGGATCAATAACTATACATTTTGATAAATCAATTTCTGTGCATTCGTTTAAAATAGATCACTATGCATTTTGATAAATCCATTAGTTCACAAATGATAATCAATAAACATTAGGCATATAGCCTCGATTCACTGAAAACGATTTCAAATCGATCACTCGTCACTTTTGGCATGCGCCTTAGATCTCTTAAAACGATTTCAAATAGATCACTTTTCACTTTAGGCGTAAGCCTCAATTCACTAAAATCGATACCAATAATAAAACAGTGGTATTTAGAGTTTAGGCAACAATCCTCAATCACTGATACAATAACGATGTCCATCCTAGCTAGTGATGGAATGGTGTCGCAAGCAACACAAAATCTATGGCCATCTCTCTGATTAATCAAGAGCTGGAACTTGTTCGTTGGTTTTCCAGACAAGCCTAACAATTTACCTAGAGCATTAGGCTCGATAGGTATAGTACAATACAATAGTCTAGAGCACAAAGCTTGACAGACGGGCAATAAGGCTTATAGCTAAGCTCGATAGGCTAGAAATGACCCGAAGGTCGTAGGATATGCCTGCGCTCAAAAATAGTTTAAAAACAAAATTTTCGTGTAGCACTTGGCTTACACAGATTTCAAAGCACTTATTAAATTAGTTTTGAGTTTAAAATATAAGGAAGTTTCAATTTATTTCACAAAGTCAGTTCAAATCAAGACTTTGTGATTCAAAATATAATGCAAGTCATTAAAATATAGATATTAAGTAATTAAACCCAAAACATGTTATATGTGAATGCACATATGCATCAGTTTGCTTCACTTAACATTCAAGCTTGGCTGGCCACAACATGCAAGACAAAAAACAAGTTTCAATCCAACCCAAGCATAAACAAATTTATAAGTTTAAACCATTCATACGAGATGATGCTAACAGACTTTACTTAACCTACTTACCTTATACATTTAGCAAATATCTTCTTCGAGCTTCCAAATTACGATTCAAGCTCCTAATCGCTCCAAGTCACTACAATCAAATCATTATTGTTTCAATAACCTATTCTCATTATGCTAAAAACATATATCTTAGACCAAAATTAACCAAGTTCATTTCTTCACCAAGATTAACTCCGTATTATCTTATTAATTATATATGTATTTACATCAACCCTTAGCCAATGGTATAATTTTCTCCTCCAATGCAATACTTCCACAAATCCTTAAATCTATTAATTCATATCCCACACGTATTTATATTTTCTTTATCCACAAGTTCACGTATTTTGAAAGGTCCCATAATATATATAAATTTGGAAATATGTACCCATCATTTCTTAAATATTTCCTCTACACCGTTCCTAGTCATTACAAACCAATTCATCACCATCACACTAATAAATCTGTACCATGCTTAAACACTTACTTAGAACAATTATCTTGTAATCATAATTAAATCGAGGCCACTTCTACATTAAGACTAATTTCTTAACCATCATTGAACTTTTACACACACATATATAGATGCCCCACTCTAAATCATATTATAGTGTTCTCACTTTGATGAGCCTTTCTTAGTCGAATTTCATATCTCTATTTTCCTTAAGATTCTGAATCAAAGCCAAGCTCCCACACCACTCCAATTCACCTCTCAATTTCCATTTCCATGTTGTTTCAATCTTTCTCACTTTCTCATCTCAACACTACATTAGTCTTTTCAAGACCAAAAGTAGCTCCCTCACCAGCTGCAACAAAGACAAGCTTGGCACCTCACTCTTTGGTTGCTGTTTCACGTGGAAGGAAGGAGATCTATTTGCACCAAAAGTTTCAGTCGCTCATCCCCTAAACTGCTTCATATATATATTTCCATCGTAGCTTCAGTCTTGGCACAAACCAAGGAAATCATCCGAGAGTTTCCCTTGTTTGAAGCTTCAAGTTCAACTCATTTCTTTTGTATTGTGCACCAGTGATCAATCGAGAAATAGCCCACAAAACTAGCACATTATTCCTTCGTTTCAACTTAAGTGGCCCATCTTTACCAAGCACCTGTTCACACCTCAAAATAGTCCAGATAGCCATGTTTTAGCCCTCTACTGATAGCTACAATCAGCTTTCTATAACCCCTTATCACCTCTGTTACAACGGTCTAAAAACTATTGTACAACCTCTAAATCTCACCCAAAAACCCTTACTTTCAGCTCTTAATCACATTGCCACTGAGAGCCTTTATTATGGTCAACTTCCACTAACTAGGAAGCAACCCAAGTTAGCCTCGTCGAGCCCTTGGAACCCACGTTCAATATCCTGTCCTCAGATCGAAAGGACACACTATTAGGCCACCTAAGAGTCTCAGTACAGCCTTATTCTCACAACATTCCATTCTCTGTTCAAGCCTCTTACAATGCTCATCTTCAATCTCTAAAAGAAACCACCAAGTTCAGGCATCGTTTCTACTTATTGTCTTGCTACTTGAGAGAAAGTCATTGATTAGCTGAAAGCCCTCTTTTCCTCTCTTCTTCAACCAATTTTGCCTCCCCTGTACCTCCATTCTTTTATGTTTTGAGTAGCCTAACCGATGCCTCTGCCCTTAATGTTACTACTTCAGTATTGAAGACCCGTAAATGAGCTTCACTTCAGTGTTTCTCTTGCGTGTCTATTTGTTCACTCTTTCTCCTTAACCATTTCTTGTTTCCCTTTCCTTTCATCTTTCTCTTCTAACTTCTTTTTACTCGCAACAATAGTGTTCCTCCTCTTTTAGTTTTGCTGTAGAAAATCCCTTCCCTTCATTTTACGCTGCAGTTTGCTTTCTTGCAATCTCTCCTTATTATCAGTTCTCTATCTTGGTTCCTATGGTTGCAGCTCTCTCTTTTCTTTTCTTTTTCCTTCTTTACTTCCTCTTTACCGTTCACTCTTTCTCCTTTCCTTGCAGAGGACCAAGCCTTGAAATCAACAATTGCTCCCACATTAGTGGGAGTAGTTGCTGTCGCTGGTTGGCTTCCTTAGGAAGCCAATCAGCTATAAAATAATAAAATAATTATATTATATTTTTATATTATTTGTGTGTGTATATATAACCATACTTAAAATATATATATTTCCTATTCTCACACTCATGTGTATATTAGATTTAATTTAATACACTTGTATCCTTTATTAACTTAATATATATTTATTTTTATTTGTCCCTTTAATAATCTACTCACTTATATTTCCATTTATACTTATTTGTATTTTTACATCAATTTCCTTAGTTTTAGTTAATCACATTTTCAAATATATATTATGTAAATTGTAATTACTTTGGAATTATTTTTCCCACTAATTCCTTAATCTCCTTTAATTTAATCATATTAACAACAGCTATTATCTTATATGGCTAAGTTATATTTCATAACTTAAATGATTTACCGTTTAATTTCTTATTAATTATAAAATACTTTAATTAGTCATGGAATATTAATTTAGCTAACTTAAATCAATATATATAGCTAAATTCCATATCTCATCAAGTGTCATGTAGTTAGCCTTACTTAGGCAAAAATTAGAGTTTAGGCACTATTTATACGCTTTAGGTTTTTGACCATGTTTTAGGGTTGAACTCGTTAGGTCTCATCTTGTGGTTGGTGCCAAGAGGCTCGATCATTTGCTCGTATGCTTATTCGAGTCCCTACACAATTATCTAATTTATTAATACTGGATTATCAAGCCAATCTTGAGTATTAGGTATTATTTTATTTATTTATTTTATCTGAGATTAAAAAAATTGTGGTCTTCACATTCTCCCCACCTTAGGAAATTTGGTCCTCCAAATTGATTATTGTTATCTTAAACTTGTGCAGGTGCTTCCTTTCTCATATTCTTTATACTCAAATAATCCAAAGTGTGATAATTTTCAAATTCTAATTCACATATTATGACTTATTTTTGAGGTTGTATCTACTTCATATTAGCCTCACAATCCCATTATTCGATCAATCCACAACTCAGTTGCATCTCATTATTTCATACTTTGCAACACGCGTTTTCTTACACTTTAGAAGTTATCACACTGAGTCGAGATTAATTGTTATATTAAGACAATCCGAACCACCTTATCTTTGAAAATTTTACTTCCACATCTATTTATTGTCTTGCACGACATGCCCTAACATCTCTAGTATCTACTCAAAGATTAATATTATATAACAAGTTGTTTTCAAACTCCAACTGTATAAGCTTCTCCATTAGTATGGTTTGAAAGGTTGAAGTGTACTTGAGTTTTCAAGACTCTCATAGTTTCAAACTATATTGTTTAAATCATTGAACTTTCAAAATTTATGTAGTACAAACCGTACATTTTCAAAAGTCAAATGATTTTAGAGTCCATAAAGTTTCTAAATCAAATACTTCTAATCCACATGGTTTTCGGAGTCGCAAAATTTTTAGTATATGGACTTCTGAAAATATTTTTCCAAAAATATTCATGTTTCTATACATTCTTCAAGTTCAAAGGAGTATCAAGTACTAATTCCTCTTTAAGGCATATCAATAAAGTCCTCTTTTCTACCACACATGGTGAACAGGCTTTAAACCCTTATTGATTAATCTAATAGGCTGAGTCCAATAATACTTTATCGAGCACATTAAGGACACCTAATCCTTCAAAAATCAATTTCTATAATTTGAAATCATAATTTCAAATTCCAATAGTCGTTAAAATACTTTAATTCTGACTTGAAATTCTAATTGTATCCCACAATCGTCCGTATAATTCTTGTCTACTCGAAGCTGTCCTTAACCGATAACATATTAATTTTACATTCTTAGAGCTTTCTCTACTAGTTCAAGAGCAAATATCTTTCTCTAACTCAACCAAAACCATTCGATACAGAAGCTTCAATTTCGATTGAGTACCTAGGGTATCTCTATAGAAAGCTCTATCTCTTTTTCCGGTGGTAAACCTAACAATTCTTTTGAAGATACATTGGGAAGTCCCCGATGATAAGTACATTGGATAGCTTCAGACGTATCACATCGGGGTTCTACACAAATGCTCGATAACTTTCACACGAAATGCGCACTTCAATACATTCAGAACAGAAGCAATAAGCACTCATCGCTTCATTTCTAATCAAAACATATCTTATAAGGATTAGGTAGGGAGAAAGTTACAATTTTCCAATGGCAGTCTACACTAACACGAGGGGTAGCTAACCGTCCATGCCCAAAAGAACTTCCAAGTTACATATGAGCAACAATATATGATCTGCTACTAGGTCTTTATCTCTTACCTTCAGTTACACTAACATTCACACATTTATTCATTTGAATTTCCTCGAAAGGAGTGCTAGTATGCGATAGATAACCTGAAGTTTTGGCCTATGTGCAGCCCTCTAGTAACCGGAGGTGAGATAAATAAATAAATAAGTTGAGTTGGTGCACTAGCTTGATTAGCCACTAACAACTACAGTAGGGCGATCATTATCTCATGATTTTTTTTCCATCCTAGCCATCCTCGCCTCCCTACTATTTTGATGGGGAGGGGATAGATGTGGAGGCGACATAGGTAACAAGAGTGATATGATTGGAAATGAAATCGGTATACTACAAGCTGATCATATAGGCCTACTTTTATGCCCAATCTCTTTTTTTTTTTCAAATTAAATCAGAATAGAAACCTATACCAAGAGCAGATCAATCTTAGTATAAGTTAATAACGGTAAGTTACATGTAGACATTACATAGTACATGAGATGTAACATTAATAATAGTCTCTATAACACTGACATGTACTAGACAACCTTGCTCTGATACCATTAAATCTGTCACGACCCAAAGGCCGCAATATACACTTAACAATCACGCTTATACTATTTTCCCAAATTTACAAACTAAATTTTTTTTCACTTAAGGTTTATATTCGATGTTAGTGTTACCACTAAACAAGTTCCATCTTTCTCAATTTCGATTTAATTTAATGCTGTCATTTAAATGGATAACTCCTAATGCAAATCAACTTACTTCTTCAATATTTTAATTCAAGATTTAATCTGGCAAGAGAAAAGAGTTGAAAACCTCCCCTTGCATATAATCAATTTTTTCCCAGTTAATTAACCTACAAAATATATATGTTGTGACATCCCAGTCACTACATATTTACCTATAACTTTTTCCTTTTATTATACGACTTGATTAGACTTGTCCGTCAATGTCATTCATTCTTCTTCTTAAGCTTGATGTTAATTAGCTCATCATAAAGGTTTTAGTTTCAAATAACATATAATAATTATATATATACATATCATTCCTTCCCACAGGATCTTACACATCTTACATACCTAAATCCCTAAAACTTATAAACATTTCTATAGCAGTGTATTGTACAATAGCTAAAATACATGTCATTAAGTATACCTTCAACAATTATTCGGAAGCATATCTCGAAGGTACGCTAGGATACCTCAAAGGGAAGCTCCTCTATTTGGAGCAAAATTTACTTCAAGTAATCTGTATGAAAAATATTTGTAAAGGGATGAGTTTACGCTCAGTAAGAAATATATGTAAAAGAGCGTATTATGCCTCTATATGCAGTTTTCCTGCTTGGCTCTATAATGTCATGAAAAATCATTATAAAGCATATATCGTATACTACTTTCAATTAGCTTATGAAAACATACCTTATATACTTCTTCTTTCAAATAGCATATGCAAGCATACATCATATACATTCTTTAAACATTTCGAGTATCATATATTTAAATACTTTCTAGAAATTCACATACTTTCAAATAACAGGGAGACTATTTACATTTTAACGGAATTATGCACTGATAAACAGGTGGCGTACCCCCGTAGGGGCCAGGAATCCTCCCCTAGCCAATTATATAACAAAGACGAATGGCTAAGTGTCGATGGGCCACGATGAACACTAGTCAAGTGACATCTGTGGCATTGAGGGTTGGACTAGAGCTTCTCAGCCATGTACATATACAGAAGTGCATAATCATTAAGTACTTCATAGTCTCAAAACATTTGTCATATAGCTTTTTGTAATAACAATCATCCTTTTCTGAAATAAGTTTCAAAACTTCTTTTCAAAGGGGGTAATCGACTGGTCTTATAGGGCAGTCGGCTGCTATTACATATCTTCATTTATCGAAATTATTTTCTTTTATAACTTCCGATATTTTGAAATTCTGAAAACACATGAGGCAGTCGACTGGTCCAATATAGCAGTCGACTGGTTTTGAAACAGAATGCTTTTCAAGAAATGGCAGTTGACTGGTCATATAGCAGTTTACTGTTTTCGCAAACAGAATGCTTCTGAAAACAGGGCAGTCGACTGGCTCCATAGGCAGTTGGCTGGTTTTGAAACAGAATGCTTTTCAAGTAAATAGCAGTCGACTAGTTTGAAACAGAATGCTTTCTAGAAAATAGCTATCGACTGTCTTATATAGTAGTCAACTGGTTTGAGTTGGTTTTCGGGAAATCTACGCTTTGGTTGTCTCTTGGCAGTCAGCTGCTACTTAAGGCAGTCGGCTACTCCTAGCATTTTGGAAACTAGGAGTAAAACCCGAAATTCAACCTTCCTACACTTAAAACAGCTAGTACTTCTTTCCAAAGTAATTAAAAACATGCGGACATAGTCACCCTACGTCCGTTACATAAATTCCTTACCTCAAATACGCCAAAGTGCTTAATCGTTTGTTTGCACCAATGATTTCCTCTTCACTTCTTCGAGCTGTAAATGTCATAATAATTTAAACCTTTAGCTTTCTTTAATTCTAACACAATAGGCATACTATACTATCATCATATAACTCCAAATCATGAACAAAATTGACTAAATCGATTTCTTCTCTTACCTTTGCTAGTGACCAAATTAACAACAATTTTGATCTCCTTATTTCCTTAGATTTAGCCTTCCATATTACAGGCTTAGCTTAAGCTAGTGACAAGGATCATTTTTCGTTACTAACGCTTAGTGATTCGATGGAGGAACAAGGTAGTTTGTCAAGGTGAGTAGGAAGAAAACTTAGGAAAATGGAGGGAACGAGAGGGGCTGAAGGTTGCTACCGACTTTGATGGAGAATGGTGATGACTCATGCTTCATTAAATGCTTCTCTACCCCTAAATCATCTTAGCCATTAATACTTTGACTATTTACTTCTTCCTCTTCAATTCATGTGCCACATGTCTTTAATTACACTAAATTTCTAATATTAATTCTTTTCATACTCTTAATACTCTCACCATATTAGAATCTATTCCTTACATATCCCATATATTATTTACACTTCAAAATCTCATATTTACTTAATCATTTCAGTTTGAAATACTTTACAAACATGAGGAATTTACATGAAATTAGGGATTTCACATGTATATATTTAACATCATATCTCAACTCCACAATCCACCATTTATATCATCATACATTGAACATATTCCCAGAATCATCAATAAACATATTCGCATTGCATAAATTTCATAGTTATCATACCACAAACATATTTCGGATCGCACTCGATAATTATACTAGTCTATAATGATCTGGAGTAATCTTAAGTTACATCCTAACATATTTCCAATAAACATATAATGTGCATTACATAATGTCTACACATGATAACCAACATGATATGCAAAATTTCATATACCTCAAAAGTATCAAAAACAGAGCTTAGAGGACTTAAATAAGTACCACTACTAGGTACAGTCCCTGAGGGCCCACATGGAACTCCAAGCGTGTACTTTAGCTTATATGATTTGCGATGATGTTAGAAAGAGGTGAGCAAATCATGGTTCAGTAAGTAGTTTAAGTAAATGCATGTTAGACTCATTTTTATCTACATGCAAGTATAGAAAAAGCAATGCTGAAGTGACGTGCACATATGGTATTCAATCATGGTCTTAAATCAAAACACTTTCATTATGCACTTTATTTAAATCAAATTTATTATGCATTTCGATTAAATCAATTCACTATGCATATCGGTTAAATTCAAAATACTATGCGCTTCGACAAATCAAGTACTATGTAAATCACTATGCACTTCGATAAAACCAAAACATTATGCACTTTAATAAAGCCAAAACATTACACACTTTGATAAATCAGTCATTATGCATTTCGATAAATCAACTGCTATGCAATTCGATAAAATCAAAATATTGTGCACTTCGTTAAAGCCAAAACATTATGCACTTTGATAAATCAAATTACTGTGCATTCTTTTAAAATCAATGACTATGCACTTTGATAAATCAATTACTGTTAGAGGTGGCAAATAGGCGATTCAAATCGGGTTTAGGTTGGGTTATTTTGGATCGGATCATTTTGGATTAAGGAAAAATCGAGTTATTTTGGATTGGATCATTTTGGATTAAGGAAAAATCGGGTCATTTCGGGTTCGGATAAAGTTGGGTTTGGGTCAAGGAAAAATCGATCTATTTTGGGTTCAGATAAGGTCGAGTTTAGATCAATTTGAATTCAGATCAATTTGGGTTTGGATTAATTCGGGTTTGAATTAGATCGAGTTTGGTCGTTGACTTTTTTAGTCAATTCGGGTTGGTCGGATTTGGATTCGGGTTGATTGGACATGTTTATTAGGTTAAGCCTTGGTCATCTCAATGTGATTTATCTAGTATGAAAATCAACTGAAACCATATTTCTAAGAATTACAAAACTCATGAAAATAGAATTTTCTTCTTACATGACCTATAGTACAATTGGGATTGAAATAATCAAAATATTTAATAATCTGTATGATAGTTTTCTTTATAATATATTTATTAATATTCATAAATTAATTACATTTTTTTCATTTTATTTTTATTATCTATAATAATTAATAACTTTATGAATCAAAGTAATTTAATAATCCCTACTAAATATCATAAAACAATACTATATATCTCTTTAATTTATCTTGATTTTTGTAGAATAATTGGAGACATTAAGAGTAGGTGATATACTTTTGTACTCTATTATAGATTAGCCATTAAATAATTATACATTAGGTTCAAATGAATGCAATATAAAAGTGAATACTTAAGTTTAACTAGATTAAAAAATATATATAACACTCATATTATTGAAAAAATTATATTTTTACTATGTTAAAATACTCTGATAATTAATTTTAACATTTAAATATTTATTGATAATATTAAATTTAAATTTGAATCTTTTCAGGTTTGGGTAAATTTGGATTCGGATCAATTTGGATTCAGGTCAATTTGGGTTTAGATCAATTCAAGTTCGGATCAATTTTGTGAAGATCGCAAATTTTTCATATTGGATTTGTAGATAAGTAGAATGAATTAAATTAAATACTTAGAGGTGTTTTGGAGTCTTATTATTTTAAGTGATAAAAAAAATTGAGTTGGTACACTTGTTGGGAAGTGGTTATAGAAATACAATTAAGTTTGATCTAAATATATAAGAGATATGTGTATATTAATTTAATTTAAGAAAATATATATATTCATATATTAGTTAAATTAAGGAAAATGTACAATTACGTATACACAATAAATAAGCCATATAATTAAATAAAATCTACAAGCCTATATATATATATATATATATATAAAAGTACATACATAGTGTGTGTGTGTATATATGTATATTGTATAAAATATAATATAACTATATAATATATTAAAACAGAAATCGGCTTCCTGTAGAAGCCATTTTCTGTTTTACCAACCCCAACTCACGTGGGGTTGTCTCCAAATGAGAGAAAGCTATAGCCAAATGAAGCTAATTGAGAGAGAGCAGAGTGCGAAAAGAAAAGTGAAATGGAAAAAGAAAAGAAAGTAAGAGAAGGGAGAGGAAGCTGTTGTGCCAAGCAGCGACAGAAGGAGAGAGAGCTCAAGAACGAGGGAAAGCTAAAGAAAGGAATGGAATGAAGTGACAGCTGCGAGCAAGAGAAAGAAAGATTAAAACTGAGTGAATAAAGAAAATGCTACAGTAGAGGAGAAGCAATCAGTTAGCAAAGGAGAGGAAGTCATTGTGTTCTTTGGTTGTGGTTTAGATCGAGAGTTAAATCGAAAGTATGAAGCTACATTTTCGGCTACACCCAAAGCAGTATCTCCTCACGATATTATCATCCATTCAACCTTCATTTTGTGTCGTCCCATAAAGCTCAAGAAAGAAAGAAGACGTAGCAAATGGCATCTATGAAGGGCTGATTAGGTGAAGAAGGGAGGTACAGTAAAAGGGTCTCGATCACTGACAAAAGAGAAGGAAGAAAAGGGGAGAAGGGAAAGAGGCGTGAGAGAAAGAAGAAGAGTATAAGGGAGGAAGAAGAAGGTTGCTGAAGCTCGGCATTTTGGTGGCTGTAAAGGCCAATTTTCAGCTGAGTTGAGATGCAGTTGTAGGCTAAAGCTTGGGTTTTAGGCTATGCATTGTGGTTTGAAACAGAGGAGAAACAACAGCTTCTTAGTGGTATTTAAATGCTGGAAATGCAAGGTAAAAAAGGGAGAAGCCAGCTGCTTTAGGGTCTGAAAACAAGTAGATGGAGGCTGGATTTTTGGGTATCTTGAAGGTTGAAGGCAGGAATGGCTCGACACGGAGAAAGAACTTAGAGCAGGGGTTGTCCAAAGTATTCAAGGCTGAGTTTTGATGCTCCAAAATTAAACATTTAAGGGCTGTGTGGAGAGCTTTTAGGCCAAAGAACAAGGCTATACGGGGGCTGTTTTAAAGTTGAAAAATAGTGGATAATAAGGATGGAAAAGCAAGGATTTTGAAAGTGATTTTCGGCCTCTTTG
The DNA here is from genome assembly GCA_032173925.1 of Heritiera fomes. Taxonomy (NCBI): domain Eukaryota; kingdom Viridiplantae; phylum Streptophyta; class Magnoliopsida; order Malvales; family Malvaceae; genus Heritiera; species Heritiera fomes. The sequence continues at coordinate 14,534,709 of JAPDPM010000001.1, read as the reverse complement.
GAAGTGGTTCAAATGGTAAGGATTTTTATAGTGTTAAATTTAAAGCTTATGTGTATACATATATCTAGGTACTTACACACATATATTAAGAAGATATATGATGATGGTAAATGTAATATATATAAACACACACACACCATGAGTTTGATGAGGAAGAGAAATTTAGGACATGATGTGAATGGATATGCTATTATGCATACATATATATACATCATTAAAATGATAAGGATGACTAACGTAAAGTTTTAAATACACATATATAAATGCATACGTATATATAAATATATATTAATGATACAGTAATGAAGGATTAGTTTCGACGTAAAAGTGAAGCTAACTAAATTGTCATTCTAAGATAGATGATTTTGGTAGATAATCAAAAGTGATTAAGATTTGTTTTGAGACGGTGATGATTTTGGTTTGTAGTGACTTGGAGCAGCTGGGAGCTTGAGTCATGATTCTAAAACTTGAAGGAGATATTTGCTAAGTGCGTAAGGTAAGAGATATATATCGGAACGTAAGAGATATTAGATGCTATTTCAAAATCAATTGCTTTGTGGTTATATAAACTATATTTTCTTGCAGGTGGTTTTAAGAAATATAAGTCGTTATGCTGTCAGATTTTTTATGAAAATAATGATTTTGTGATTTAAGCTTTACTTAAGCAACCAATTGAAAATACCAATTCGGCTAGCAATTTATTTTAGAAAACGGTTACATTTTATGAATTTGATATGCTTATGAAACTTTTAGCCGAAATATTAATTTTCATGGGAATTATTAACTGATGGTATTTGGTTGAAAATATTATGAGTATATATGATTTATTTGCTTTTGAAAGATGTATAGACTAGTTCTTCGGTGAACTTCCCTAAAGCTCGAAAAATATACTATTTTGAATTCTGAAAAGTTTATATATAAAATGTTTTGAAACATGACTAACAGTCACTACGGTATTGTTCTGACTACTGTGTGACCCTGATCCAGTCCTCAGTAGATATTCGTTTTGGCTATTGTGTGACCCTGATCCAGTCTGGATAGATATTTATTTTCCGATGCTGTGTGACCTTGATCCAGTCCACAGCAAGCCTAATTGACACCTGATCAGTGCTTACTGTGGACCCCTTTTTGACTATGGCCATAAGTCTTTCCGACTTGCACTTTCCTCCACGGGAATATCTGAACTACATGATTATTTATTAGTCGCTAATATGCTCAAGCTAGTATGTATATGTTTTTCCGTGCTTATCTTCGTATATGATTTCCGAATGTGTGATATTTGGATTCTGAAACATATAAGAATTTGATTTGATGATCCGTATTGAAATTAAATGTGATAAGCACATATATTTTGAATTATGTTCAGAATTCAGTTGTTTATGTTTCGGTTTAAATGAAATGCTTTTTGATGCATTGCATAAGTATGATTTGATTTCCGAATAGTATGAAACATGGTATTCGAGCTTTAATAAATATTTTAGAAACTTGCATATAGAAATTCGGCATCTGTTTCTTATATATATTTCTTACTGGGCTTTCCAAAAAGCTCACCCCCTCTCCACTTTCCAGATTATTTGCACTAGGTGCTTTGGACGTGGGGTTTAAGCAAGTCCTTCGAGGCTCTTGTACCACCCTTGAGGGTATGTGATGTACAGTTATTTATTTTGTATTTAGACTTGTATTTCAATACTTTTATAGTATGGGGATGTAATTAAAGTAAGTATATGATATATTTATGGTTTATAACAATACATGCAACTTGGGTGGAGATATATTTAGTCAAGTAGAATGATTCGAAATTGTAAATGCATGCTTAGTGAGAGAATTTGACTGGGACCTAGCTTAAGAATTGATTAGTGAAACTACGTACAGCCCAACCAAGTAAGTGAAAAAGGAAAATTTTGGTTCTTATTTTCAGTATAAAGGGTCGTTACACAATTTGGGTCGGGTTAATCTAAATTCGGATGAATTTGGATTCGGATTAATTCGGGTTTAGATCTGGTCGAGTTTGGATCAATGTGAATCCGAATAAATTTGGTTTCAAATCGGGTTGGATTTGGGTTATTGACTTTTTTAATCAAATCGGATTGGTCGGGTTTGCATTTGGGTTAATTGGACGGATTTTTCGGGTCGGGTCAACTTTTGCCACCTCTAATTATTGTGCATTTGTTTAAAATCAATGACTATACACTTTGATAAATCAATTACTATGCATTCGTTTTAAATCAATGACAGTGTACTTTGATAAATCAATTTCTATGTATTCGTTTTAAATCAATGACTGTGCACTTTGATAAGTTGATTACTATGCACTCGTTTTATATCATTGACGGTGCACTTTGATAAGTTGATTACTATGCATTCATTTTCAATCAATGATTGCGCACTTTGATAAATCAATTGCTATGTATTCTTTTAAGATTAATAACGATGCACTTTGATAAATTAATTTTTGTGCATTCGTTTAAAATCAATCACTATGCATTTTTATAAATCCATTAGTTCACAAAACAATAATCAATAAACATTAGGCATATAGCCTCAATTCACTAAAAACGATTTCAAATGGATCACTTGTCACTTTTGGCATGAGCCTTGGATCTCTTAAAACGATTTCAAATCGATCACTTTTCACTTTAGACATAAGCCTCAATTCATTGAAAACAATTTCAAATCGATCACTTCTCACTTTTAGGCATAAGCCTTAAATCTCTTAAAATGATTTCAAATCGATCACTTTTCACTGTAAGTGTAAGCCTCAATTCATTGAAATCGATATCAATAATAAAACAGTGGTATGTAGAGTTTAGGCAATAATCCTTAATCATTGATACGATAACGATAACGATGTCCATCCTAGCTAGTAATAGAATTGTGTCGCCAGCAACACAAAATCTATGGCCATAGAACGATACTCCAGTCTCGCTGGTCAGTCGAGAGTTGGAACTTGTCTGCTGGTTTTCCTGGCAAGCTTAACAATTTACCTAGAGCACTAGGCTCAATAGGTACGGCACAATATAGTAGTCTAGAGCACAAAGCTCGATAGACGGGCAATAGGGCTTATAGCTAAGCTCGATAGGCTAGAAATGACTTGAAGGTCATAGGATATGCCTACACTCAAAAACAATTCGAAAACAATGTTTTTGTGTAGCACTTGGTTTGCATGAATTTCAAAGCACTTATTAAATTAGTTTTGAGTTTAAAATATAAGGAAGTTTCAATTTATTTCAAAAAGTTAGTTCCAATCAAGACTTTGCGATTCAAAATATAATGCAAGTCTTTAAAATATAGATATTAAGTAATTAAACTCAAAACATGCTATACGTGAATGCACATATGCATCAGTTCACTTCACTTAACATTCAAGCTTGGTTGGCCACAACACACAAGACAGAAAACAAGTTTCAATCTAGCCTAAGCATAAACGAATTTATAAGTTTAAACCATTTCTACGAGATGGTGCTAACAGACTTTACTTAACTTACTTACCTTATACATTTAACAAATATCTTCTTCGAGCTTCAAAATTACGATTCAAGCTCCTAACCGCTTCAAGTCACTACAATCAAATCATTATTGTTTCAATAACCTATTCTCATTATGCTAAAAACATATATCTTAGATCGAAATTAACCAAGTTCATTTCTTCGCCAAGATTAACTCCGTATTATCTTATTAATTATATATGTATTTACATCAACCCTTAGCCAATGGTACAATTTTCTCCTCCAATGCAATATTTCCACAAATCCTTAAATCTATTAATTCATATGCCTCACGTATTTATATTTTCTTTATCCACAAGTTCACATATTTCCAAAGGTCGCATAATATATATAAATTTTGAAATATGTACCTATCATTTCTTAAATATTTACTCTGCACCATTCCTAGTCATTACAAACCAACTCATTACCTTCACACTAATAAATCCGTACCATGCTTAAACACTTAGAACAATTATCTTGTAATCATAATTAAATCGAGGCCACTTCTACATTAAGACTAATTTCTTAACCATCATTGAACTTTTATATAAATATATATATATATATATATTTATATATATACCTCACTCTAAAATCATATTATAGTGTTCTCACCTTGATGAGCCTCTGTTAGTCGAATCTCATATCACTATTTTCCTCAAGATTCCGAATCAAAGGCAAGCTCCCACACCACTCCGATTCACCTCTTGACTTTCGTTTCCATGTTGTTTCAGTCTTTCTCACTTTCTCATCTCAACACTACATCAGTCTTTTCAAGACCGAAAAGTAGCTCCCTCACCAGCTGCAACTAAGACAAACCTAGCACCTCACTCTTTGCTTGTTGTTTCACGTGGAAGGAAGGAGACCTATTTGCATCGAAAGTTTCAGTCGCTCATCCCCTAATTGCTTCATATTATATATATTTTTCCATCGTAGCTTCAGTCTTGGCACAAACCAAGGAAATCAGCTGAGAGTCTCCCTTGTTTGAAGCCTCAAGTTCAACTCATTTTCTCTGTATTGTGCACCGGTGATCAACCAAGAAACAGCCCACAAAACTAACACGTTGCTCCTTCGTTTCAACTCAAGTGGCCCCTCTTTACCAGCACCTGTTCACACCTCAATACAGTCCAGATAGCCATGTTTTAGCCCTCTGTTGACAGCCACAATCAACCCTCTATAACCCCGATCACCTCTATTACAACAGTCTAAAAACTAACCCTTGTACAGCCTCTAAATCTCACTCGAGAACCCTTACTTTTAGCTCTTAATCACGTTGCGTTTGAGAGCCTCTGCTATGGTGAACTTCCAACAGCTAGGAGGCAACCTAAGTCAGCCTCATCGAGCCCTTGGAACCCACGTTCAATATCCTGTCATCAAACCGAAAGGACACGCTATTTAGGCCACCCAAGAGTCTCAGTACAGCCCTATTGTCACAGAATTCCAGTCTCTGTTCAAGCCTTTTACAATGCCCATCTTCAATCTCTAAAAGAAATCACCAAGTTTAGCCATCGTTTCTACTTACTATCTTGCTACTTGAGAGAAAGTCCCTGATAAGCTGAGAGCCCTCTTTTCCTCTCTTCTTCAGCCGATTTCGCCTCCTCTGCACCTTCATTCTATTATGTTTTGAGTAGCCTAGCCTAATGCCTCTACCCTTAATGTTACTGCTTCAGTATTGAAGACCCGTAAATGAGCTTCACTTCAATGTTTCTCTCACGTGTCTATTTGTTCACTCTTTCTCCTTAACTATTTCTAGTTTCCCTTTCCTTTAATCTTTCTCTTCTAACTTCTCTTTTCTCGCAGCAACAGTGCTCCTCCTCTTTCAGTTTTCCTATAGAAAATCCCTTCCCTTCATTTTCTGCTGCAGTTCGCTCTCTTACAATCTCTCCTTCTTATCAGTTCTCTCTCTCGGTTCCTGGCTGCAGCTCTCTTTTTTTTTTTTTTTCCTTCTTTACTTCCTCTTTACTGTTCACTCTTTCTCTTTTCCTTGCAAAGGACCAAGCCTCTGTTTTCTTTCTATTTGAAATCAACAACTGCTACCACTTTAGTGGGAGTACTTGCTGCCACTGGTTGGCTTCCTTAAGAAGCCAATCAGCTATAAAATAATAAAATAATTATATTATATTTTTATATTATTGATATATCTTATCTCTTTTTTTAGTCATCTATTTAATATTTGTATACCATAGTAAAAGATATATTTATATTCTTTTTTTTAAAATGTATATATATATATATATATAACGATACTTAAAATATATATATATATATATGTTTGTATATATATATATTTCTTATTCTTACACTTATGTGTATATTATATTTAATTTAATACACTTGTATCCTTTATTAACTTAATATATATATATATATATATATTTATTTGTCCCTTTAATAATCTAGTCACTTCTATTTCCATTTATACTTATTTTTATTTTTACATCAATTTCCTTAGTTTTTGTTAATCACATTTTCAAATATATATTATGTAAATTGTAATTACTTTGGAATTATTTTTCCTACTAATTTCTTAATCTCCTTTAATTTAATCATATTAACAACAGCTATTATATATGGCTAAGTTATATTTCATAACTTAAATGATTTACCGTTTTATTTCTTATTAATTATAAAATACTTTAATTAGTCATGGAATATTAATTTAGCTAACTTAAATCAATATATATAGCTAAATTCCATCTCTCATCAAGTGTCATGTAGTTAGTCTTACTTACTGAAAAATTAGAGTTTAGGGCATTATTTATACACTTTAGGTTTTTGACCACGTTTTAGGGTTGGACTTGTTAGGTCTCACCTTGTGGTTCGTGCCAAGAGGCTTGATCAATTGCCTGTACTAGGGATGGCAATGAGTACCTTATAAACGGGTACCCGGTGTTATCCGACCCGTTTAAGTAGGGTTAGGGTAGTGTATAATCGGGTTCGGGTAGTGAAATTACTACTTGTCACGGGTTTGGGTAGGGTTCGGATAGTTACCTTAGGATACCTATCACCCGAACTCGATTATAAATAATAATTAATTAATACAATATTTATATTTTTTATATATAAATTATTTATTATTAATGTTTTATTTAATTGAATTAAATCATTATATATTATAATTGTGATTTTTAACTTTAATTTATTTTTATGAGTTAAATTAAATTTATTAATATAATGTTTTAATTAAGTTATTCCAAGATTGATTTTAAATTTAAATTTAAAAGTCAAACTTTAAATTAATAAACAGATAGTTAAACGGGTTCGGGTAGTTAAATAGGTATTTTATATTTTATAGGGTTAGGGTTCAGGTAATATAAATAAAAATAATCGGGTAGTTAATCGGGTTCGGGTATTATTAAAGTTAATTGGGTTCGGGTTCGGGTATTCCAAATTTAACGGGTACTCGACCCATTTACATCCCTAGCCTGTACGCTTATTCGAGTCCCTACACAATTATCTAATTTATTAATACTAGATTATCAAGCCCATCTTAAGCATTAGGTATTATTTTATTTATTTATTTATTTATCCAAGATTAAGAAAATTGTGGTCTTCACATGGAGAAACTTTCATTTAATCTTCTAAGAGAACGAAAGACACAATCTAACTGCTGATAAGCTTGTATAGTAGGAAAAGCTATGCATGAACATTTTGTAGCACAAGTGCAAGAAGGTATAGATCGCAGTACTAATAATTCATCCTACAGTGTTTTGAGACCAAGGACTTTGATATTAGATCTAGAACTTTTTGTGTACTTTAATAAAAAAACTAATTATATAGGAAGAAAGAGATATCAAAAACCATTTTGATATATTTTAGAGACAAATTGTTATAGCCGAGCTATCGTCGATAGCTAACGTGAAAGCTAACAGTCGAATACTAAAAGAATAAAAAAAGAGAAAAATGTTTAAGATATTTAAATTATATTAAAAATAAAAAATAATATATTATAAAAATTTTAGAAAAAATAGGATATATAAAGCAGTCTGCGAGCTTTAAATAGCAATTCTCGTGTAAATAAGTATAAAAGAATTTGAAATTATAAACCCAAGTTTGGCCCATTTTTTAGTGGGCCTTAATTTTTAAGCCCAAGCTCATTTAATGGGCTTAATATTTTTGTCCAAACCAATCAAAAATTGGGGTGTCTTTGGATTTGGACAAGTAGTTCGACCTTTGAACAGGTCTACTCGAGTGGTTTGCAAGTCTAATCAAGCTTATATATAATTTTTTATTAGAAGCTTACCATTTTAATCTCATAATATATGATTAAAAATGAAAAATCAAGTCTATTTAATCAAGTTTGAGTGACTTAAGTAATTTATTGAGTCGAGTTTAAATTCTAAAAATTAAGCCAGATCAAACTCAAATTGAGTTTCAAACTTCAAGTTTATGAGTTGAGTTAAACTCGATTGCTCAAATCTGATATTGAATCATCTCGACTCAATTCAAATTGATAAATCACCAATTCAAAAATATTTGAAAATTAGAAAAGATTTCGGCCAAAATAGTTTTTTGATAATAGCCAAAAAAGTTTTACGAAAAGAAAGTGGCATTATTGAAATATACACCTGTAAATAAGTTTTTCTTTTTTCCATATTAAAACCTACTAAAATTTTATAAAAAAACCATTAAATATTGAATAATAGAAATACCACTACAGCAAAATGTACTTTTAGCGGCGTTTTTTTCATTATTTAGCGGCGTTTATAAATGCCGCTAAAAGGTCGCGACATTAGCCTAAAACGCCGCAAAGAAACGCCGGGTTTTCTAGCGTCGAGAAAAATAGCGGCGTTTATTCAAGAAAACGCCGCTAAGTTTGCGGCAATTTTAAACTAATTAGCGGCATTTATAATCGCCGCAAGTTAGTGGCATTTTCTTGAATAAACGCCGCTAAGTTAGCCTGAATTTTTTTTTTTTTGATGTCTGAGATTTTATATTTTTTTAAGTTATAAATTTAATTTATATCTTTTCAATTTGAATATATTTAATGATTTTTTAATTATATTTTTAGAAATTTTTTTATTTTTTTATGCTAAACCAAATAATTTATATATATTAAAAAGATCCAATACAATTAAAGTTACAAGTCATTCTTAATAACAAAAACCCAAAAGGAAAAACAACTTGTTCACGCTAAAGAAGTGGCTAGGAGAATTGACATTCACGATTGAACTACATAACAAGAATCTACAAGAAGAAGAACACATTGACAGAAAACTTACTCTCTCATAAGTTCTTCCTCTCTTGAGTGCTTAGCTTCCTCTCCTTTCCTCTATCAGTTTTGAAATGGTAGATTGTGATAACCGTAAAATATCACTGGTTAATATTGGAAATCAATATTAAAGAAAATATAAATATCGTTGGAGATTGGAATATGGTGGAATATTCCGAGAATTGAGGAAGTGACAAATTGGGAAGTTCGAGTGAAGGAAAATTAAATTGGAAATAAAAAAAGGTTGGAATATGGAAAATAATGAAGAGAGGGAATTTAATTTGGATAAATTGAAATCCAAATAAAATAAGGAAAATGAAATATATTTATATAATTTTATATTATATAAATGTATTTTTATACAAATACATACGTATTTAAATACTATATAGTATATAGTATATAGTAATATACAATGATGTATATATATATATGTGTATACTATTTTACAAATTTAAATAATACGTATGTATAAATACAACATTTTATGTATATATAAATATATATACATATATAAGAAATGTAAATATTAATTTACATTAAAGTTTGAAAATATATATAAAAGTTATTTAAATTTAAAATATATAAATATACATATATATACTAGATATATATTTTGTAATATACAATATATATTTTATATATAATATATATTGTATTATATTATATATGAAATAATATATGTATAATATATAGTATATATTATATGTATAAAATATATTATATAGTATATAGTATATTATATACTAAATATAGAAATAAGACAAAACAAAAGAGGAAAGTGAAACAAAAATGGAAAGGGAAGAAATCGGGGGGATCTCGACCCTCCCCAGCCGGTGAGGCCGACCACTGTCTGCAAGGGAGAGAGAGGAAGAGACGGCGCCGGCGAGGAGAGGAGAAGATGCCGATGACCTAAAGAGGGAAAGAAACGGACGGAAGGAAGAAACGGAAGGACAATCGGGAAGGAAATTCCGGCGAAAGCCGAGAGGAAAAGAGAAAGAGGATCTGGCGGTGTCGGCCAAATTGGCCACCGCCACTGCCACCGAAGAACCGCCGGAAGAAGAGGAAGAAGTAGGAGGCCACCGGAGAGGCGGAGAATGGCGGAGGAGGGCCGACGAAGAGGTGGAAGAGACCAAACCTAAACTGAGTCGATCCATCGCTGTGCCGCCGATCGAGACCGAACGGAGGCCAGATCCAGCTTCACCGTGGTGCCGGGCAGCTGAGGGGCCACCGAACCGCCGAAGAACCGGCCACCAGAGGAGAACCGGCCGTGGAGGAAGGTTGACTGGTCTGAACCGGTCTGACTGAAGAAGAAAGGAAGAAAAAAGGAAAAAGGAAAAGAAAAAGGAAAAAGAAAAAGAAAAAGGAAAAAGAAAAGAAAAAAGAAAAGAGAAAAAGAAAGAAAAGAGGAAAAAGAAAAAAGAGGAAAAGAAAAGGAATTCCGGGAATTTGGAAAATTCTCAAGAATTCAGAAATTACGAGAAATCCCGGGAATTACGAGAATCGGTAAGAAATCCTGAAAAGTGTTAAATTATTTAAATAATTATGAAAAAATTCTAAATTTTAGAATTTTAATTTCCAGAAAATTCCCTCGATAATCGAGCTGATGGAATCGGGCGAGGTGAACACGGGCGTGACCTTCGAGAGGCAGTCGTCGACCCGAGACAGGTAAGGGAGACATATGCGGCCTATAAGGATATTTGGCACATATGTTTTAAATTATGCATTTAATTTTTATAAATGCTATTGATAATGATTGGTTAGAAAATTGTGGTGATTTACCGGTTGAGATTTAAACTGTATTTTCAGTGCAGGAGGCTAGCCAATCGACAGCCGTTATACTGCCGAAAATTATTGAAAAAAATTATCGAAAATCATAATAAATGATTTTTCATTACGAGAAACGATTTCCAACCACGAAAATCGAGAAATCGATTAGTTTTCATAAAACATGAATATACTGATAATTAATTTTAAAATATTCATGTTTTTGAAAATGGTGAAAAAGGAAATCACCTAAATTTATCTCGATAGGTGATATTTCACGTGAAACAAGGTGAAAAATAAAAAGGACCAAAGTGAATATTTTAATAATATTTCTCCAAATATTTACTTGATTTTATAAATAACCTTTATTGGTTCAATTATGAAAATAAGTGTTTATAGAAAATTCCATAAAGGTAATTAAAGGTGGAAAACAATATTTTGAGACTAGAAGGTCTCCACATGTGTTTATGGAGAAAACATGGGACGGGAGTGTTGATTTGAAAAATAAATATTTTAATTTTTCATAAATCATAAAAATAATTGATTTGAATCCCGATAACTTTGAAAATCATGTTTTCGATAAAAAGCACGAAAAAACGTGCGTATATGTTTTACGGTGAAAAAGGACAGTTATGACCTTTTATATTTTACAGTGATTATTTTATAAACTGTTTTCACCGTATGGAAAATGTGATTTATACTGTTCTATAATATTTAGAACATTTTCGGGAGTGATTACCCTAGTATGAATATTTTATAAATTGTTATTCATAAGATGAAAATATTTTCCTTATGAATATTTATGGATTGATTGAACTTATATTCAATGAAATTGATTTCATAAATGGGGTTTATATCACGTGTTTACTATTTTGAGACTGTTAGGCCCCATATCATGCTCACGTGTCACGTGTTGGTGTTGATAGATACTGATCCTATTATCAGCGTCCCAGTGAACACCTGATTAGTGCACACTGTGGATCCTATAGACTATGGCAATAGATCTCATGTGTTCCCCTATTTGGGATGATATTATAGCATGATATATTTAGGGTGTTGCCTAGTCTCCATGATACTGTACTGATGATTGTACTTTTCACTGAGATTTTGCTGGTACTAAATTATCTACAGCTACTGAGCTTTTGATATATTACGTGTTGAACTAAATATTATACGGTGTTTTACAAGTGTGGAAATGAGTATTTGTGAAAGGAACATTAATTCCTTATTTATTTACTTAAGTGTTTTATCACATGAATATTTAATGTTTTACTGGGATTTGAATATCAAAAGAAAACGATTACTCTCTACAGTTGCTTCTAGGTTCCTGGACAAGACAGGTATTCTAAAATACCTACCTTACCCCATCCAGATCCCTAACCGACTGTAGTATCCTTCCTACATGGGAGCCTAGAGCCTCTAGGAAGATTTGAAGAAAGTGAAAAATTATTTTCAACATATAGGTAGCTGAATATCAAGTGTTGCATATAACTCTCTTACTGAGCCGTAGTTTGCTCACTCCCCAATTTTAACATTTCAGATTTTCGGTGACTGTGAGATCTAACATCTGAGGATTTTAAGCTACGCATTTAGAGACACTGTGACAGCTTGATTTATAATATGAGGTATGATCATTTATTTTTTGCATTTAGACTTACTTTCAGTACTACTTTCTTGAGAATTAAGATAGGGGAAGTAATTGATATTACTAATTTTATATTTAATAGTTAAATGAATATGAAAAGTAAAGTATCACAGACAGCCCAACCGTATAAGTTGTATAGAAAAATAGTGAAAAATGTGGTCACGCGCTGTGACATAGATTCTGCCTGAAAAGGATATGACCAGTTGGCCACTAGTGTTACTAAAACTTTGTAGGGAAGCAAGACAAGAGATGCAAAGTAATGATGGCAAAAAATAATTCAACCGTCAGTATCAAGCATCATTTTGTCCTATAAACAAACTTAGCTTGCCTAGCTTAGATTCAAGGTCATTCAGTTTTGATTTAATTTCCTCCACATCATTGACTAGAAGATCTTCTAGTCATATAAGAGTCATAAACTATATTGGTTAGCTTGTTCATATATAAAATAAGTGTAATGTAAAAATATATTTACATATAAAATATGTCTCTCAACATCTAAATAAGACAAACATATGTAAGAAAAAAGAAAGAACAAAGATTGAGGTTACAGTATATTTAAGGTTTTACATCCAAAAGTTGCTCTTTCTTTCTTTAACAGTTCCCATATAACAAATACCACGACATTTGCTCTGCATCCATAAAACAATAAAGCAACCACAATTATTAGAATTAGTCTTATCCTGAGATATAGAAGAGCATATAGCACAACACAGACCAAATGAATTTTTCCCAGCAAAAAAGTTGGAATCTCCAGCCTCATACAAACTTTCTACACAAAAATCTCAAATGAACACATATTGCAAAAGATCAGATCATCATCCATATCATCCAAGACTTCTGAGGTGATTATTTCAAGCATCGACAAGTTAAAACAAAAGCACCATGTGCAGGTTAAAACACCTGAATAGCCTCACTTCCCTAATATATAATTGTTTCAAGCATCAACAAGTTAAAACAAAAGCACCTGAACAGCTTACACACTACTAAGGTGAAGCTTACACCTGTACAGTTTACACATGATAACAATCCTAAAAAGATGAAGAAAACAAATTACCAAAAATCCTATAGACTTAGTGACATCCAAGAACATTTCTTCCCCATGAATAGTTCTAAAGAAAAAATGAATGATCTAATATGATATTGCTAACATGAATGAAGAAAATTATACCTAAAAATTATATATCTATATTCAGTTCCATTCATCTCTGTGCAAAAAAGACAACTTCCTACTCGATGATAGTTCAGTATTAAAACGAACTAAAAGTAAAATTACAATAAGTCTGTCTATTCAAAAAAATTTATCTCAAAGATCCCAATTGAATCATAGAAGTTACCAACAGAGTGACTGGCAAAGCAACAGGGCAATGGTGTTCTTTTCTAAATGAGACTCATCTCCTCTTCTTTGTATCATTATCTTGCCTTATCATATTAACCAGATTTCTGTTTCAAGTTTCAACCTCCAAACTATGATACCATGCTAAGTTCCAACTAATTTGGAATCATTAAATTAATCAATTCAATCAGGTCTAAACTACAGTTATGTTGCTAACTTTTGGAAACCCTTCTAAAATGAACTCTAGAAAATCATAAGAAATAGATAGTAACAGCAGCTCATATCTAATCTGAAAAGAAACAGTATAAGGTCCCTAAATTTGTAAAGGCAGAAAGAAAGGTGGTGCAGTAGAAGCAAGAAAGTTTGTACTTGTTATGTAGAAGCAGAGCATTTATACCTGCAGTGGCTGATTTGATGAAGTTTCTGGTACTTGTTGCTGCATAAGGCTCATCATATGGTAGAACTGCTTTTGCATTTGTTGAAATTGAGCTTGCTGAGTTTCTCTCTCGCTTTCCAATTCCTTAACACGTGTTTCCATAGTTTGTAATCTTTCTCTCAGTGGAAAAACCTCTTGTTGTGTGTTACTTTGAGAGAATTGACGAGTTTTGCGTCCATAATAACTAAAAGGTGTGGGACCCATCCCAAGTCCTCGAACCCATCCATTTCTCTCTTTTTCAACAACTTCAATAAAAGCCCGATCTTCCAAATCTTCCTTGCTAACAGAAGCATCAGCTAATGCTTCAAACTCAACCATCTTCTCTTTCGTTGCCTCCTATAAATAAATTAAACAACATAAGTTAATAAATTCATCATATTATATTAAAATATGACATTATTTTTTCAAATAAGTAGATAAAAAATTACCACAATTCTTTGAGATGTTTCATTTAAATAATATCCATCTTTTTTTGTGTGAGTTATTTGAAACAACTCAACATGTCTAATTTTTGCACCACGTATTTTCTCCTAATAATTAATAAACAAAGTTAGCAATCAGCATATATAGCTAAAAACATATATCTTATATATAAAAGTTGTAGATGAACGCAGCTTCACCTTCAGCCACGTTTTTTAACACCGTTTTTCCACTGTTCATCCTTTATTTATGGGTTGCTCATCTCTGTTGGTTTTTTTGGGTGGAAAGCTAATTTGGACAGATTTTTTTTCCTGACATGAATTTGGCGCGTGGGCCTCTTTCCTTTTGTTTCCCTAGCCAATCGAGATACTTCACCCCTTCTTCTTGTATGTTCCAGTTCTCCCATTCTAATCTTCTCCATTTCATTTACTGTTCTTCAGAGAAACCAAACGATTCAACCCAAAACCGTGGTAATCTCCCTTTTTGTTTGCCATGTTCAATTTTGTAAATATCTTTTCTCTTTTCCTGCAAGACTTTCATTCCATTTAATTCCCCTCCTTTGTCTCAACCTTCTTGTTTTATTCGGTACGTGATCAGACAACCTTTACTCAATAAATTTTCCTCCGATTGAAGAAAAAAAGCCTTTTTTTTTTTGCCAATCTTAAACACCCAGGCTTAATTCCGGCATATTTCTCGTCAAATTTTTGTAGGCTCTTCCCAAAATTTAAACCCACTTAAGAATTTTTTCTTCTCTCCAAGTTTTTCTCAAGTTATTTACATTTGACAGAAACCATTCCTTCTTTGCCTTTTCGGATGATTTCATTTACACCCTCCGTCTTCCTTCTTTCTAGGTATGCTCATTTTCATCTCTACCTCTTTTTCTTTTTTATTTGTTTGATGAGCTAAAATCAATAATTCATGGATTTTATTTATTTATTTATTTATTTTTAATTAGATATTTTCCTGTGATGAGTATCAATTTAGAGTATCAATTTCAAGAAGGTGATTATCTACCCTTTTTTTTATTCATTGGGTACAGCCATCGATGGTCGGATGGCGAAGGCACAACACCGATGATAGGGGTACATTTCTTTTTTTTTCCCCTGGTTATGACATTGTTTTTGCTTTAATTCTTTTCTTGAATAGGATTAGCTTCTTCGATTAAGCATCACTTAAAAAAGCTGAATCTATTATTTGATAGTTCGAATTATACTATCATTTTTTATAAATTTTTCAAATTTTCCCTTTTTATTTGTATATGATCTGCTGCTTAAACTGTTTTGACATTTTTCTCTATTGGTTAATTATTGGGTGTACATCATTGAACCGAAACGCCTCATCTGGAAATAGTGTTAATTATTTGAACACTTCATTGTTGAAATAGTTTTTTTTTTCCATGGGAAACAGATTTCCTTTTTTCTTTTTTAATTTTTTTCTCTAAATAAGCAAGCCTATTTTCATATTCCAAATATTGGCTAATGCAGGTGCTTTGAGTTTCAAAAATTCAGAAAACAGATTTAATGACAATCCTGTTAATTGTTCATGCAAGCAGAGTATTTTTAATAGTAAAGGATGCAAATGAATAAAGATATTGCTTTAAAAAAATTAATTAAAATATAACCTTTGTGTGTGTTAAACTCCTACTTAGTTTGCTATTTTAAGAAGTTAATAATCAATAATTATTGAGTTTACTGCTTCATGTTCTATTAGCATTACCTCACTTTAGCTATGAACTTTTTCTTGAATGTGAACGCAATCTTTAGCTCCTTATGTTAAACTTGAAGGTTTATTGTTGTGACTTTCAATGTTTATAATGAATGCATGCGAACTTCAGTTAAACATAAACTGCTTCTGCTTTTGAACCTGCATTTTTTCCACTTTAGATAACTTTGGAATTTCATTTATATTTACACATATACACCTTTTTAAGAGAAAAACACTTCTGCCACACTTACATGTCAACACTTTGGTCCATGAATTTGGATAGATTTTTTTTCCTGACATGAATTTGGCACGTGGGCCTCTTTCCTTTTGTTTCCCTAGCTAATTGAGATACTTCACCTCTTCTTCCTGTATGTTCTAGTTCTCCCAATCTAATCTTCTCCATTTCATTTACTGTTCTTCAGAGAAACCAAACAATTCAACCTAAAACTATGGTAAATCACCCCTATACTCTTTTTCTTTTTTTTTTCTATTTGTATACTCACCTTAACTCTCTTCGGTGTGGGAAATACATAAGAAATCCAAAGAGACACTCTAATCAAAACCCCCAAAGTTAGCCTGTTAAGAAAATTCGTAATTTTTCTATTTTTCTAATTATTCACTTTTTCTTTGCCTTACATCCAATTTTGTTTTATGCATTTTTTTTACTTGAGTTATATTAAAAAAAATCATTTTGGAAGAATCATTTTCTTCATTAGATTTTACTGATTTTTTTAATTAATCCTCTTTTACATGTGGGGAAGAAATCCAAGAACCATAGCAGCTTGCACCAAAACTATGTTAGCTTGGACAACCAGGGCTCGCCAGGCTACCAATCTAACTCAGCTGTCTTAGCGATCCTCATCTACCCGTATGACTTGGCCGACGGTGACGTGGTACTACCCTCTCACACTTCCATCATCATTATATGTAATTCAAGATAACAAAAATCATTTTGTTAATGTTAGTAAGAAAATAAAAATTAAAGCTTTTTTGGTGATTGGTTTGCATGCAGATTATCACGCACCTCCGATGTTGAATTTTTGGCAAGAATGCATGAACCCATCTAAATAGAAAGAAGAGCATGTAAGTTTATTTTTTTTATTTTAATTGTTTAGCTTAATTTTTGGCAAGAATTTGTGAAGCCTTCTTGCATCTAGCGAAACACTTATGACATGTATACAAGAGTGAACTTTTCACCTTTCAATTGATTTAATCTTTTCTATTTGTTTCAGTTTGTGATTGTTTATTGACTATTTATTTTGTTTGTTATCGAATGCATATTTTTCTTTTAATGACAAAAAAGCTTTAAGCATTCACATTTTCTTAGTCTTTATGTGGTTGAGTTTTTGTTATATTGTGGTTCAATATAGAAATTCTCTAGGACAATGGGTTGAAGCCTATGATTTAAAAATTTAGCATTGGGTTACACTTTGAGCCGCAATGGAATGATTGCCATCAAAGGTTCATGTATTTGATAGTATTTTTGAAATACCTAATTGCTTGCATAAATCAGGAATGGATTGTATGTCGAATACCAACATTACGATTGGATGGTGTCCTAGAGAGATAACCAACCAAATTTATTAGTCGCTACCTTGCATTGCTTACTTACGTTCTGCAACTTTATCATTTTTTTTGTCGATGTGATTTCAATCTGCGAAATTACAGCATTGAAGAATCTATTATAATGCACCATGCAACCTTTCTTTTTGTCCTTTTACAAATCATACAGTTATTAAATGCAAGCTTAAAGCTTTTTTTTGAATAATTCTTGCTTCTTATGTTCTACTACTCCATCTATTTCCATACTTCCCACACTACCTTGAGAACCTTTATATGTTTACCTCTTTTTCCTGTAACTATTGCTTTAAATGTTGCAATTGATGTTAAAGATCACAATTTCAGGTGTTGTTTGTTTTTTCTGTTAATATGATTTCAATTTGCAAAATTTCACTATTGTACTAGGAACTCTACTTCTCTTGAATATTTTTCCTCATGAAATACATGTAAAATATTTATTTTCTAAAAAGATCCTCAATTAACAGCTTTCTGTCAAGTGTTGCCTTCTACTGTTAGACATACTAGAGCAAGTCTAAGAAGTTGAGGATCTTAAAAATAATCTTAAAAATTGGAATGAAAGGGGGGAAGGGTGTAACAATACATTCTTAAGTTACTAAAGTATCTCTCATAAGTATTCAAGTAGTGGAGTCATGGAATCTAGCATTGTGAATTTGAAAATTGATATGAGCAAAAGGCAATTTTCATGGTAAGCAATGTTTTTGTTCAAATCTTATATGGACATACAATAATGCTACATATTGAGGCATCAATTTTCTATGCACATATGGTTTCTTAAACACCATACTGATAGTTGTAGGAAAATGCAAGATTTATAATTTAATTGTTGTTTTGCTTTGATAGTTGTATGAGAATTTTTGATTAATTCATGAAGTGCTTATTTCAAATATCGTAGACTTTGATGGTATTTCTTTGTTAAAATATTTGATGAAATCAATTTGCTTACTTTTTTGTTTTGCATTTTGAGAACATTTTTTTAAAGGGTCGTGATACAGTTATTTCTTTTGATCCATGCATTTTTTTTTATGTTGATATTTGATAAGAATTTCCCTTTATTCATAATTAATTTCAAAATTCATTAGGTTCATGGGCATAGCTGTGTCTATAATTGCCATCAATTGAGAATTGGCAACAATGCCTTAGGTTTAAGACTTACAGCTTTTCAGAACTTTTTCTGCATACATGGTAAATTGGAATTTATAGTTGTGTTAACTTTTGGGTGTTTTATCGGTAGTTTGGATGTTTATTAAATCCTTTTATTGTGCAGGAATGTTAAACATGTTAGGGTTGCAATGAGAGGTACTGTGCAGAGCAAATTTTTGTTCTAATTAGTAGTAGAAAGAAAGCGAGCAAGAATGTGCTTCAATTATTTTATGCACTTGGATGCAAATTGGATCATAAGCTGCTCTATGACAAACACTACAAGTTTTGTTGTTGAATTAGGAATCTTGCTATCTCCTAGAGTCACCCATAGGTCAGGATTAAAGATTTTGATTGAGAATGATGATGTCAAACCTAATACCCAAACAAAGAACATTATTTTCCCCAAAATTTTCACTCCGTTGAGAAAAGGTTATCTGTGATTGTATTTTCATGAAATCTTTCATTGCTATGTTTTATTTCATTGGTCATTTCATTCTTTTACATATCTTTCAATTTGCATTTGTTCCGCTTAAATCAAATTAGACTTCATACCTTTTCATGTAGGTAACTTTCATTTTCTTCTTTTTTATGCTCTCTGACTCTTTTTTTTTTGTTGCATTCCATTATTTCCTTTGAGATTGTGACAACTTTTTTTTCTTCATTACCACTTTTTATTTCATGACTTAAGTATGCTATGTGCTTTCGTTTTCCTTTTCTCCTTTCAACCTCTTAGATTTCTTATCTTACATTGGCTGGACTTTTCATTTTGATAGTTTAATCCTAAGTTAAAGCCATATTTCCCTTATTCTTTATTATGATATTGTTTCAAATCTTTTTTGCTTATGTTATTTCTTTATTCAGCTATTTCCAGTGCGATTCATATATCTCTTTGACTTAGTTGATGCCTTGCTTGGTTTCCATCCATGTTCTCATGGTGAATTCAATTTGTGTTTGCCTTGATTGACTGCCACAAATTTGTTGCAATCAAATTAGCTGTTTGCCATTGGCTTTTTAATAAAATGTTGTTGTTTCCTCTTACATGATTTGCTCTCTGTTTTATCCTATGTTCTTGATCATTCCACTCTAGGCTTTCCGTCATTAACTTTGTAGCTTACCCTAAATAAATGAAACAGCTTTACTTGAAACACTTATTTTTTTTTAAGTGTAACTTTTACACTTTCATCATTTTGACGCTATTTAGCCCCCTTCGAATTACTGTTGATTGTTTAGTTATGGGTTTTGCTGTATTTCATTTAAAGTTTTTTGTCTGATGTGGTTTAGGCATTTATTGCTTGAGTCCTCAGCTTACTCAACAGCTATCTGCCCATTCTTGATCTGTCTCACTTCCCTCTCGGTCATGCCCTTTTTTCTCCTTTCGTACATGCTTGAGTCATCCACAGTCGTTCCTGTCTAGGGATGGCAATAGGTACCCTATAAACGGGTACCCGATGCTATCCGACCCGTTTAAGTAGGGTTAGGGTAGTGTATTATAATTATGATTTTTAACTTTAATTTATTTTTATGAGTTAAATTAAATTTATTAATATAATGTTTTAATTAAGTTATTCCAAAATTGATTTTAAATTTAAATTTAAAAGTCAAACTTTGACTTAATAAACGGGTAGTTTAACGGGTTCGGGTAGTTAAACGGGTATTTTATATTTTATAGGGTTAGGGTTCGGGTTCTGGTAACATAAATAAAAATAATTGGGTAGTTAATCGGGTTCGGGTATCCCAAATTTAGCAGGTACCCGACCCGTTTACATCCCTATTCCTGTCTGTGCTTTTTGCTTCTTCTTCTTCTAGAATCTCCCACTTACTCTGTACTGTGTTCCCAGCTCCCATTTGTCGCCTGCTCTCTCTAACTCGTATTTAGCCATGTCCAACCTAACCATGTGCCTCCTTTCAGCCCTTGATTTCCTCAATTTGATGAAATCCCCTTTACCGTCCCCCAAACCTTTTGTCAGTCCCCTTACCTATTTCCATGTCTAGCCATTCCTACTTCAATACCTATCCCTTTTTGCTTGATTCAACCTACCTCCTCCTTGATAGAAACAATTTCGCGTGCCCTGGGGATTGTTTCACCCACCATACTGCCATTGAAGCTCCCTTGAGTAACTGGTTGGTTCACCCTCCTTCCCCTCCATGGCTGCCCTTCTTTAAGTGTTAGGTTTCTTTCATTAATTGGCATAGTTGACTTTTGCTTAAACATTCATTTCTTTGTTCATTGAGAGAACGAAGGAAAGTTGAGGGAAACTTATTAGAGTTTCTTTTTTGAAGTTAGACATCAATTTTGTTTTATCAAATTTATTTTTTGCCTTAATTTTGGCTTTCTTTGTTATGTTCTTTTTTTTTAATTCAATTATTATGTTTGTCGTAACGACTTCGCGCTCGACGGTTTTCAAAAAAAACGTTTAAAAACAAAACATGGGAGTCGCCACCAATCTTTTTTGACTAGGTGTGATTGGCCACCTAAAAACGTTTATCTTTTCAACAAAATCTCAAAATTAGTTAAGTTTTATTAAAAAGATAATCTTTTGTTCTGCGAAACAAAAATAGGGTTCGGGGGTACGGTTACGTGTGGGGAAGGATTAGCACCCCCACGACGCCCGTTAAAAACGGTACCATCCTAACCACATGGTATCTTTGGATTTTAAGAAGATAGTCTTGGCTTTCGATTATAGGAAAAATTAGCGTATTTGCTTGAAAAATTGTCGTCATAAGGGATTCGTTATGAAAATCCACGTGAACACCATTTATTGAAAAATTAAATCAAATATCCCAATCCTCTGGTAACATTTGAAATAATCCCTCTCACCTAGGGATTAGTCAAGAAATCACTACTTGTGAGTCTCATGACATCCCATCCTCGATAGTACTCACGATATTTTGTAATTGATCGAATTCATGCAGCTTGAATGAAGATGCGTGGTGCATATGAAACTTGAAAGAAATTTTATTTATTTTAATTATATTGATGAAACTCTTGATATTGAGAAATTTAACTAAATATCCCAATACTCTGGTAACATTTAGCTAATTCCTCTCACCTAGGGATCAGTCAAGAAATCACTACTTGTGAGTCTCATGACATCCCATCCTCGGGAGTATTCCAATTTTATTTTTATTTATTTTCGCACACGATGCAGACATGTGATTTGTGATGCATATGGAATTATAAAGGGGATTTTATATTTTGATTTTTATTAATGAAATCCTCAATCTTGAGAAATTTGGCTAAATATCCCAATACTCTGGTAACATTTAGCTAATCCCTCTCACCTAGGGATCAGTCAAGAAATCACTACTTGTGAGTCTCATGACTTCCCATCCTCGGGAGAATTCCACGTTTATTTCCAATTAATGTTTATTATGTCATTCTATTTAACATTAAAAGTATTTAAACAAATGAATGAGTAACTAAAACGAGATAAGGAAATATACCCCTTGCCGGCGGGCGAACTATTTAAGCGGGCGAACGAGTGGATGTTCTTTCTCCTCAGGCGGGTGAGCTCCTTGTATGGACTAAATTCTTGCAGGCGAGTTACTCGTATGGTCCAACTTCTTGGCAGGCGATCTCAACTCTTCGCGGGCGAACGGACGACTCCTTCCACCTTTTGGCTGGCGGACGAGCGAACGGATGTTTTCTTTCCGGGTGTGCGAACAAGCCACTGCTTCGACGAGCGGGCGAACACACTGACTCAGCTAGCTCTTCTGCGGGCGAGCGAATGGATGTTTTCTCCCCGGGTGGGCGAACACTCGTTGAGTGGTCTAGCTCTTTGTCAGGTGAACTAGTTCACAGATCCCTCCTAGGCCGGGCGAACTCCTTGAACGAGAGGGCTCCTTTCTCAGGCGAGCTCTCTGATTTTGCTTCCTTTTCCACGAACGGGCGACCTCCCGGACTGGGCTAACTCTTTGGACGAGCGAACACATCCAATTTGAGCAACACGCGAATCCGCCCTTTTCTCGGCGGGCGAAAGGACACGTGGACTGACGAGTGCGCTAGTGGAATCGGCTCTTTCTCTAGCGGGCGATCTCGTGAATCTAGCAGCTAGGCATGCGTGTCTTCTCGCTTTTGGCGGGCGGGCGATCCTGCGGGTCTCAGTTGATTCAAGCCTTCACGCGGGTCGCCTTCTTTATTCCCCTTTTTCTCAGCTATAAAAGGCGACTCCTTTCTTTTCTAAACCCATTTTTTCCTTTTTTTTTTTTAACCCGATTTCTCCAAAAATCCCAAAGTCCTCTCAGTCTTCTTTTCCTCTTCGACGTACGCCACCGTACCTCCGTCGCCGGTGACCTTTCCAATAACCTCAAAACACTCTGCTCTCTGTCCTCTATTCCAATCCGAGGCTCGTTTTTCCCGAAAACACTCCCACCCTCACGAATCTCACTATCTCCGAAAGTTTCTCTCTTTTTTTTTTGTGTTTTGTTTTGTTATTTCTGTTTTTGGATCTGGTTGTGTTTTGTTGCGGTTGCTGTTGGTTTGCTTTTTTTTTGCAGGTTTTTAGATCTAGGTTCCAGATCTGAGATTTGGAGCTCTCGGATCTGGGGGGTTTTGGGTTGGGTGATGTTAGCGTTTCTGAGATGAGAATGGTGGCTTGGGTTGTGAGGAGTGGGATTCACGGTAGTGATGGCGATAAGGTGTCTCGGTGATTTTGGGATTTCTGGTCTTTTTTCTCCGGAAGCCCCCCTTTCCTCTGCTTGGTTCTCTTCTTAAATCAGTTTGAAACCTCTTACCGTAGCCTCTCAGAGTCACAAGATCCATAGGTTCTGTAGGAGCGGGATTCACGGGATGGGAAAGGGTAGAAATCTGCTGGGTGGAGCTCGAGACTGGGAGAGAGCAGGTTGCCGGCGGCTTGAGACAATGGGTCTGCCGGCAAATCTAGCAAATCCTGAAGCCATTTAATGTGGTAATGACTGATGGGAGGTTCGGTTGGCTTGGCGGCAAAATAATACAAAATAAAAAAAAAATAATAATAATAAAAAGTAATAAAAAGATAATAAAAAAGAAAAGATAATAATAATGATATTAACGATAACAAAATAAATAAGAAAAATGAAAATAAAAAATAATAATAAGAACAAAACTTGTCAAAATAATTTGTGAAATTCGGACAAAATTAGGTGTCTACAGCTGCCCCTCTTTGCTTATTGCTGAGGATCAGGAATAAAGCAAAGACGATAGACAACAATTTTGTCCAATTCAAAACCTAATTTTTTTCTGAAATATGCTCCTCTTGCAGCAGAGGCGATGAAACTTTTAAAATTTTTCTGAAAATGTGCTCCTCTTGCAGCAGAGGCGATGAAACTTTAAAATCCTTTTCTGAAAATGTGCTCCTCTTGCAGCAGAGGCGATGAAACTTTTAAAATTTTTCTGAAAATGTGCTCCTCTTGCAGCAGAGGCGATGAAACTTTAAAATCCTTTTCTGAAATATGCTCCTCTTGCAGCAGAGGCGATGAAACTTTAAATTCCTTTTCTGAAATGTGCTCCTCTTGCAGCAGAGGCGATGAAACTTTAAATTCCTTTTCTGAAAATGTGCTCCTCTTGCAGCAGAGGCGATGAAACTTTAAAATCCTTTTCTGAAATATGCTCCTCTTGCAGCAGAGGCGATGAAACTTTAAATTCCTTTTCTGAAAATGTGCTCCTCTTGCAGCAGAGGCGATGAAACTTTAAAATCCTTTTCTGAAATATGTGCTCCTCTTGCAGCAGAGGCGATGAAACTTTAAATTCCTTTTCTGAAATGTGCTCCTCTTGCAGCAGAGGCGATGAAACTTTAAAATCCTTTTCTGAAAATGTGCTCCTCTTGCAGCAGAGGCGATGAAACTTTAAATCCCCTTTTTTTTCTTTCGATTTGATTTTTTCCTTTTCTTTCTCTTCTTTTCTCTTCTTTCTTTTCTTTCTTTTTCTTCTTTTCTTTGTCTCTTTTTCATCTTCTTCTTTTTTTTTTCGAAACTTTATGTTTACATTTTTCAATGTTTGGCAGATGCGATGATCCCTGATGCAAATGCAACAATGCCAATGCAACAATGCCAATGCACATTTTTTGGTACTTTGTGTGGATGAAATGCAAATGCATGTATTGATAAAGCCATTCAATTCCTATTGTGGTAATCAAATTCTCAGAGCTGTCCTTTGTGTCCTTTGACCCTTTTACCCGTGGTTCATCAATTTCGAATCGGAGCTGGTTCATAACATGGACTTGTCATAATTTCCAATTCCCTTTGTTTCGTTCTCTTATCTCTCTCTTTTCCTCCTTTCTCCCCTCTTTTCTTTCTTCCTTTTTCTTGTTTTTTCTTAGTAATGTTAGCAGGTAGATTATTGTTTTAATCATCCTCTTCCTTTCAATTTGATTAACAAACACCATGCATTCCTATACTTTTTCGGTTAGTTATAGAACAACAATTTTTAGAAGAAAACATTTATTATTGGGCTGACAAGAGAAAATGATAACCAAAGTACAGTTCGGTAGCGGAAGCCACAAGGGTCAAGTGATGAATTTTAAGGAATGGTGACCGAAACAAATAATGAATGTCCAGATAACCCTTCACGAACCAAACCGGTGCCTTCTTCGGAAAAACTAATCCGTTGATGTTCCCTGTCGCACTGAGTTCATCCGGCTGATGCCATGCTCCGCACGATTTCAATCTCAGGGGTTGATCTTTTCACATCTAAGCCGCCTTTTCAGGTTTTCGACTTAGATATCCCCCTTTTATCCAAACTGCCCTTTTTTGGGTTTTCAGTTTGAATTCTCCTTTCACTTTCTTCTTTTTTTCTTTTTTCTTATTTTTTCTTTTCCTTTTTTTTTATTTTTTTTTTATATTTTTTTTTCAAGCGTAGTATTTCTTCACAGCATTGGAATTTATTGGATTAGGCAGGTCATTCCCATCCATTTCTGTTAAGATCAACGCCCCGCCTGAGAACGCTCTTTTCACTACATATGGCCCTTCCCAATTTGGTGTCCATTTGCCCCGATTATCGTGGTGATTTGGGAGGATCTTTTTCAACACCAATTCCCCTTCACGGAAACGCCTGGGTCGAACCTTTTTATCGTGGGCCCGCATCATCCTCTTCTGGTACATTTGACCGTGACATAGTGCTGTAAGCCTTTTCTCTTCTATAAGGTTCAATTGTTCAAAACGACTTCGAACCCATTCAGCCTCGTCTAAGTCTAATTCCATTAAGACTCTTAGGGAGGGGATTTCTACCTCAACAGGCAGCACTGCTTCCATGCCGTAAACCAAAGAAAAAGGAGTTGCCCCAGTAGAAGTACGCACTGACGTTCTATAAGCATGCAAAGCGAATGGCAGCTTCTCGTGCCAGTCTTTGTATGTGCTGGTCATCTTCCCCACGATCCTCTTAATATTCTTGTTGGCAGCCTCAACGGCTCCATTCATCTTCGGGCGATACGGGGCTGAGTTGTGATGCTTGATCTTGAACTGCGTACATACTTCCTTCATCATGTCATTGTTCAAATTAAGGGCATTGTCCGATATAATCCTTTCTGGGAGCCCATACCGACATATTATCTCCTTCTTTAAAAACTTGCAAACAGTAGACTTGGTCACGTTCGCATAAGAGGCAGCTTCAACCCATTTTGTAAAGTAGTCTATCATCACAAAAATGAATCTGTGCCCATTAGATGCCTTGGGAGAGATGGGTCCAATCACATCCATTCCCCACATAGAGAAGGGCCACGGTGGTGCCATGACATTCAGTGACGTTGGGGGAACTTGAATCTTGTCAGCATAGATTTGACACTTGTGGCATTTTCTAGCATAATTTATGCAATCTCTTTCTAGTGTAGTCCAATAATAGCCTGCCCTCATAATTTGTCTAGCCATGAAATGACCATTTGCATGTGCCCCACAAGTTCCATCGTGTATCTCTTCAAGAATCCTTTTAGCTTCGGACGCATTAAGACATCTCAACAACATCTGATCCCGACCCCTTTTATACAAAATGTCTCCATCGATAAGGAACCCCATTGCCAGTCTTCTGAGGATCTTTTTATCATTCTCCGATGCATGCTCTGGGTATTGTTGATTTTCAAGGTATTGCATGATGTCATAATACCAGGGTTGTCCATCCGTTTCCTCTTCAATGCTAGCACAGTGGACTGGAGAATCTCTCATGCGCAGTTTGATTGGTGAAACATTTGCTTTCGTCTCCATTTTAAACATTGCGGCTAGTGTTGCCAAGGCGTCAGCAATCTGATTTTCTTCTCGAGATAAATGTTGGAAGATGATATCGTCAAATTGTTGTACAAGGTCAGCTGTGTACTTTTGGTACTGAACTAGCTTCTGATCCCTTGTTTCCCATTCACCTCGTAACTAATAAATAACCAGTGCTGAATCTCCGTAAACTTCCAAGTTCTTGATTCCTCTCTCGATTGCAGCTTCTAAGCCCATTGCACAAGCTTCGTATTCAGCCATGTTGTTGGTACAGTTGAAATTTAATCTAGCTGTGGACGGGTAATACTTTCCATTTGTAGATATTAAAACTGCCCCTATCCCATGTCCTAAGGCATTGGATGCGCCATCAAAGAACATTCTCCACTGTCTACTATCAGGCTCCTCTTTCTCCGCCTGGAAGACTGACATTATATCTTCATCCGGAAAATCTAACTTGATGGGCTCATACTCATCGGTAGCACGATCTGCTAGGAAGTCGGCTATTGCCCCACCTTTGACTGCTTTTTGAGACACGTACACGATGTCGTATTCAGAAAGCATAACTTGCCATCTAGCTAGTCTGCCTGACAATGATGGTTTCTCAAAGATGTACTTGAGGGGATCCAACCTAGCTATCAACCAAGTCGAATGATACAACATATATTGCCTCAATCTACGAGCAACCCAAGCCAATGCGCAACACATTTTTTCTATTGTAGTGTATTTGGCCTCGTAATCAGTGAACTTCTTGCTCAAGTAGTAGATAGCCCGTTCTTTCTTGCCTGTATCATCATGTTGGCCCAATACGCATCCCATAGAGTGTTCATTAACAGTCATGTATAGCAACAAGGGTCTTCCAGCCATTGGCGGTACTAGGACAGGTGGATTTGACAAATACCCTTTCACCTTTTCAAAAGCCTCTTGGCATGCCTCGTTCCATTCTCCCGGATCTTGTTTTCGAAGCAACTTAAAAATAGGATCGCATTTAAGCGTAAGTTGCGAGATGAAGCGGGAAATATAGTTCAATCTTCCCAAAAAGCCTCTTACTTCCTTCTGTGTGCGTGGAGGCGACAGATTTTGTATCGCACTGATTTTGTCCGGGTCCACTTCAATTCCTTTTTCGCTGACTACAAACCCCAACAACTTTCCCGATTTAACACCAAAAGTGCATTTGGCAGGGTTCAACTTGAGCTGAAACTTCCGTAGCCTTTCGAACAGCTTCCGAAGGTTGGCTACATGATCCTCTCCTCCTCGGGACTTGGCAATCATGTCATCTACGTACACCTCTATTTCTTTATGCATCATGTCATGAAAGAGGGTTACCATCGCCCTTTGGTAGGTGGCCCCGGCATTCTTTAGACCGAAAGGCATAACTTTGTAGCAAAATGTTCCCCAAACTGCCACAAAGGTGGTCTTCTCCATGTCATCCTCGGCCATTTTGATCTGATTGTAGCCTGAAAAACCATCCATGAATGAAAACATGTAGTGCTGGGCTGTATTATCCACCAGGGTATCAATATGAGGTAATGGGAAATTATCCTTAGGGCTAGCTCTCTTTAGGTCCCGATAATCTACACACATCCTTACTTTCCCATCCTTTTTCGGTACCAGGACTATGTTAGCCACCCATTCTGGATACTTGGCTACCTTCAAGAACCCCGCATCGAATTGCTTTTTTACTTCTTCCTTCACCTTCAACAACATCTCGGGTTTCATGCGCCTAAGCTTTTGTTGTACTGGCTTACATTCTGTTTTCAAAGGCAGCCGATGCTCCACAACTTCAGTATTTAACCCGGGCATGTCTTGATAAGACCAAGCAAACACATCCACATATTCACGAAGCAGTCCCTCTAGTCTCTGCCTCTCAGCTAATGGAAGTGCTGTGCCCACTTTGACCTCTTTGACGTCCTCATCATCCCCTAAGTTGACCATATCAATAACTTCTTTGTTGGGTTCAATAGGTCTTTTTTCTTGCTCAACTATTCTCAATAGGTCTGGAGACAAAGCATCGTCGTCTGAATCTTCGAGTCCGTCAACGTATATAGAATTTTCAAAATCAAACCCCGGATAGCCGTTAAGGTTATCTTCACATTCATTATTCATTTTCCTGAAAATGTAAAAATTTGACAGATGTGGTTGGCAGTGAATGAAAGGAGAAAGCAGTTATAGAGATGATGATGGATGAAAAGAAAGTACTTGAAATGCACTGAACTTGTTAATTTATTGAAATGATGATGAAGATCAAATTCACAAAAGAATCTTCTAGAACTCTCTAGACCAAGATGTTGATAATCTACCTTACTACATTACAAAAGGAAAAACAAAAGATAGAAGGTATCCTTTCAACAATCCAGTCTTTCAGCTCTGTGCCCAACAACGCCATCATTTCCAAAAAATTGTAATTTCTTCATGCATCCTTTTAACTGAGGAACCCACGAGAGGGTCCTTTCATAGGTCCTCCTTTCACTGCCTCTAGTGCATCAGGGTGATAGCATCCGCCAAAGCGAAAAGTATCATAGAGGTACGGTATCACCATCTTCTCCGCCTTTTCTTCGTATCCTAGAAGGCAAGCTATTCTTTTCTTCCTTCTTTCTTCCAGCATCTTTCTCCTTTCCAAACCAGTGGCTTTATATCCGAGACCGAACCTATCTTTGTTTTCCTCAATCTTCACAGGCTTCCTTTGTCCTTGGAGATTCTTCCCCAAACCTCTTCCGACACGCCAGCCCTTTTGCAGTGTCTGCTTAACAGTCATCTCAGTGGTGGTTGACAACCGAGGGGTGGGGATTCTCGATCCTTCTCCTACATATGTTGCATTTACGATTTCAAAGGCCCTAAAAGAGCATTCCAACGCTTCTTCGGCTGCCTCGATATAGGGTACAGATAAGGGCTTGGTGATGAGGAGGTCTTCTTCTCCAGAAACAGTTACTTGTTTATCACCGACGACAAACTTCACTTTTTGATGCAATGATGAAGGAACGGCACCCGCCGTATGGCCATGGTCTCCCCAGTAGGAAACTGTAAGATGGCGAAATATCCATTACTTGAAATTGGATATTGAAGGTGACAGGCCCGATGTCAATAGGGATTTCAATATCACCTATGACGTCCCTTCTAGAGCCATCAAATGCCCTTACAACCATGTGGCTTGGTTGTATGCAAGAAATGTCAATGGGCATCTTTGCCAACGTGGCCATAGGTAGAACATTTATCGACGATCCATTGTCGATCAAAACTTTGGCGATCGTGTGGCCCTTGCAACTGGTAGTGATGTTCAAGGCTTTAATACTCCCTCGCCCTTCTGGCGGAATTTCGTCGTCACTGAAAGATATGAAATTCGCCGCTGTAATATTTCCCGCCAGCTGGTCCATACTGTCGACCGGAATATCATGGGGCACATAGGCTTGATTCAACACCTTCATTAAGGCGTTCCGATGCGACTCTGAGCTCAATAGCAACGACAATAGTGAAATCCGAGCAGGCATCTTATTCAATTGCTCGACCACACTATATTCGCTGTGCTTGATCAGTTTCAAAAATTCCTTTGCATCCTCTTCTGATACTGGCTTTTGCAGTTTTTCCCCTTGATCTTTGGAAGACAAAGCTTGCTCTTTTCCTTTTCCCATCTGACCCTCTTCCTCTCCTTCCTTCGCTTTTCCCTTCCGGGCCCTCTCTAGCATTTCAGGAGTATAGCACCTCCCGCTTCGAGTGATTCCCCCTACTCCACTTATGTTGGCATTATCTAGCAAAGCCGATCCGCCCGAACCCACGTCGCCCGACCCTTCAATCACTGCTTTGAACTCGTACTTCCAAGGGACGGCCTTGTTGTTCTTGTAAGGGAAAGAACTTGGAACTTTGATTATCATGGTGGGAGGTGTGACAACATAAGTTTCTTCCTTCTCGGGATTTGACTTTTCCTTATAAAACACTGTCAATGGTTTCCCCCAAGGATGATCGTGTCCCGAAGATTCATTCGAGGCAGCGCTCACTACATCTTCTTCCTCCTCCGTATGGAACTCGATCAGAGATGAATCCATCATTGATTGGACTTTATGTTGAAATTGATGACAGTTTTGGATAGAGTGGCCAACATGCCCCATGTGATATTCACAAGTCTGTTCTAGGCTTGATTTGTCCTGACAAGTCCCCGAGTCTATCGGTATAGGTTGAATCATCTCGGCTTTGAGTAAAGCATCGAATACTAGACTCATCGGAGTCTTAACCTCTTCCACGCGTTTCCTTATACAACACTTCCTCCAAACTTCAGCCGCACTAACCGATCCTCCACTGTGACTGGGAAGTGGGTTTGCATTGATACTGGGTTCCTCCTCCTTGGAAAAAGTCAACCTCCCCGATTTGACCAAATCTTGCACTTTATACTTCAGGGCTGTGCAGTTTTCCGTAGAATGGCCCGGGTTCCCATGATAATCGCATCGGGCATTAGAGTCATACCATCTTGGGAAAGGTGGTTTCATCGGCTCCATGAAGAGGGGAGCAATCATGTGGCCCTTTACAAGTTGCTGAAATAAGTCTGTGTATGACATTGGGATAGGATCGATAGGAGGTCTTTCAGTATTTCTTCGGGGAGGCCTTTGGCTAGTAGTTGGGTTACTGTTTGGCTGGTAAGGTTGGGCCATAGGTGCCGGTGCGTAGTAAGGTTCTGGAGGGCGAAGATTTGGTTGGAATGTCTGTGGCTGAAAAGAATTTAGGTAGGGGGTATATGAGACATTGTTTGTGGTTGGGGAGTAGGGTTGGTAATTTGGATAAGGTTGGGGTTGTGGCTGAAACCGGGGCGAGTAAGGTGCCCTTCCTCTATACCTGGGTGTTGTGTGGGTGACGGCCTGGGTTTCAACCTCCTTCTTCTTGGATAACCCACCTTTCTTTGGATCATTACTTTCCAACTTCCCGTTCTTAATTGCATTCTCAATTATTTCCCCAGTGATGACCATGTCAGCGAAGTTCTTGGTCGCATTCCCTATCATTCGCTCATAATAAGGTGCCTTCAGAGTGTTGACAAACATCACCGTTGTCTCCTTTTCAGTGAGAGGCGGCTGGACTTGGGACGCAAGGTCTCTCCAACGTTGAGCATACTCCTTGAAGCTTTCGCTGGCCTTCTTTTCGATGTTTTGTAGGGATAGCCTATCTGGGGCCATGTCCGTGACATGTTTGTACTGTGCGATGAATGCTCTAGCTAGGTCACTCCAACTGTGGATGCGTGTACGGTCCAGCTGTACATACCACCTATCAGCGGATCCTGTGAGGCTGTCTTGGAACACATGCACCAACAGCTTGTCATCGTGATTATACGCGGCCATTTTGCGACAGTACATCGTCACATGAGTAATGGGGCACTTGGTCCCATCATACTTCTCGAAGTCAGGAGTCTTAAATTTAGGAGGGATTACCACATCTGGAACTAAGCACAATCCCATTGCATCCACCGACCCGTAAAAATCACTACCCTCGATGGCCCGCAGCCTTTCCTCGATAATGCTGAACTTTTTAGAGTCTGAATCTCCTTTCATCCCTGACACGCTCCCCTTTAATTTCTCTTGTTCTTTTGGATCATCTAAGTCAGGGACTTGAATTGGATCCGCAGGTCTTGTCCCTTGAGTAGGAGGTATAGGCACTGTGATATGAGGTTGTGCTGAGGCGCTCGGTGCTCCCGGATACACATAAGCGTAGCTGCCCATAGGCTGTAGAGGAGGTGGAGGCGGAGGTATGCCTTGTGAGGACTGGACATAAGGTGGAGGTGGAAGTATGCCTTGTGAAGATTGGGCATGAAATGGGGTAAATCCTGGAGGGTACTGGGGTTCATCATCTTCCCGGGGCTGATCTGTCCCTGGGTTAGGAGTTTCTCTAGCCACTTCCTTTTCTCGGTTTGACCTCGTCATCATTTCCATTATAGCGGCTAACTGACCTCGGATTTCTTCTTGGGCCTTCTCCATTCTGTCCATCCTATTATCATGTTCTTCCTCCATTGCTCTCGAACGCGACCGGGTATTGTATGAGTGTTTGGGTATTTGGATTGGAATCTTGAATGTTGAAGCTACCCAGAATCTTGATTACCACAATTAAGGAACTAATTACTACATGATGCAATCTTGAAATATGAATATGATGAATGTGATGCAAGATGAATGACACTTTGAGGGATATTTAAACCATAACAATTTCAACAAAAGGGAACTTTCATTCATTCAACAAGTCACTTGTTACATTCCGATCATATTCTGATTATATCCATAAAAGCGACTAACTTGTTGATATTGATCCTTTGCCTCATCTAAGAAGTTCAGCAGCCTTTGCCCGTATTTTTCTGTTGGGAGGATTTCTTGTTTCAATGCTTCAGCCTTGTCGACCATCTCCCTCGCCTTTGTCACAGCCTTGCAAACTTGAGTGGCCATATGCTCTATATATTGTTGTCTCCCCAAACTTCCCACTCTCCATACCATGCTTGCATCTTGGGCCAGGTCATATCCATATTTCCAGTTGTTTTCACTTTGCTCCCAATCTTCTATGATCACTTTAATGTGGTTCTTATGTATTTGTAGCTGCTCCTCTAGCATTTGAACCTTTTGTTGCAACGTGGCTTTGTCATCATCTATCTCGACTTGCTTTCCTTTCTTCAACTTCTCTTTTAGTTCCTCGTTCTCTTTCTGACATTGAGCTAGCTTCCTTGCGCTTGCCGAATACATGCCTTCCCAATTTTGTCGTTCTTGGGACAAATGAACGACCTCTTCTTCACTTTTCTTGGCCTTGTGTGCCCAATGTTCTACCCTTCGATGCAAGTCTTCTAATTCTCTTTTCCTTTCATTTGAAGTTTGCATGATTCCTCCGACTTTCATTTCAGATCTCAACTTCTTGTTCTCTAGATGCAGGTTTCTGAGATCCTTGTTGGTGACGTGGTGTTCTTGCCGGACTTTCTGGAACTTGGCTTCTCGCATCTCTGCCTCGTACTTTAGCTGTTCCATCTCTCTTCGAAGCCTCAAATTCTCTTGCTTCCATCTTTCTTCATCTATCTTGAACTGCTGCCTAGCGATTTCAGCCTCGGATACTTCTATTTCCGGTTCTAAAGGCATGCTGCATTCACTTGGGAGAAAAACTACCTCCCTTACTTGCCTTGTTCTCCACATCAAGTATTCCGGGGTGGCTTTATCAGAGAGAGGCCCAAGGTTGATTCTCCGTGCTCGCTTCCACGATCGAACTACTTGCTCACCTTTTTTGATTGCCTTGGGCTCACCATAGGAAAACTCCAAATCACTAAGCCCTTGTGTTAATGGGATAAATTGTTTAGCTCCAAACTGTCTTAATACCATAAGTGGCGCATAGCTTATTCCTCCCCATGGTCCTAAAAGTTGCACCCACGGATCTTCTCCACATCGATACAAGACCGGTACATGAGGCATCCACGGAGTCATCCATACAATCTGTTTATCTCCGAGTCTTTCCAAAAAGTCCACCCAGTCTTCCTTACTTTTCAGTTTTGGCCACTTACTGTTGCAGAACTCTCTAACCGGAGTGCGATGATGTAGGAAAGTCCTCTTGAAAGCCTTTTCCACACATTTAAAATGACTTTTGGCCCAAACATGCAGTAGCTGTGCACATCCCACAAATCGCCCTTCTCCGTTCCTCCTATAGTAATTTAATGACCGGAAGGTTTCGGCTAGTATGGCAGGTGATGGGTTCCCGTTATTCTCAATTTGCTCAAAAAAAGTCTATCACTGACACTTCAATGTGCCCTAACACCTTTGGAAAGACAACCATCCCATAGATTGCCAATGCAAAAACTGTCAACCCCTGCTGATCACTGAGATGTCTCTTGATGAATTCGTGAAGAAAATCCCACGGCATACAAACATTGGAACCCTTCTCCTTTTTATGGGAATCTATGTCTTCCGGTCTAACTCCCATAAGCTTGGCCAGCTTTTTGCGATATCCGGATTTTGGCTTTCGAACATAAATTTTATCCGGACTTTTCAAATCTATACCTACCAAGATAGAGTACTCCTCTACCGTGGGTGTCAAATCCATTCCATTGAAAGAGAAGCACCTATGGGAGGGGTCCCAAAACTGAATAGCAGCTCTGATCAATGGTTCTTCAACTTTTACAGCGATCAAAGACTCTATTTGGCCGTACCTCTCATGGAAATCCCTTTTCCCTTCTTAACTGATTTGATCCCATAAGTTGGCTAAATCTGTTAAATTATTTTGCTGGAGGTTCAGATTCACTTCTTGTGGGAGCGAGGATACAAAATTCCTATTCAGGCAATCCCCTTTTACTTGTTGACTCTTTTCAGACCAATTTTGTACCTCCCTGTAGGAATCACACGGAACATTCACAGATGACGAACAAGCTAGCCTTTCTATGGATTCAGTGAAAAATTCCTCGTTGCAAAGAGCCATGGTTAAAATACCCCCTTATGTGACTATGTGATGCAAGAGTTCATGCAAAAAGAACAAGAAAACAAATACAAATCAGTATGTGTGTAAAATATGAACAAAGAAACAAAAGGCAGATAAAGGATGGAATGTTTATTTATGTCCTATCAAGGGTCACTCTCATGAATGGGAAGGAATGGCCTTAACTTAGGTTGGTCCCCTCACAACACATTATATGCTGGTTTGAGGTTTCTCATATCTAAAAGGTTCCCAAATCATCCCATACTGTCGTCCACTCTGGACTAGTAAGGAACAGATCTGAGTGGGAGTATTTCACTTGCCATTGCGGAGGTGATTACCTCACGAGAGCATAGCTACTTTACCCCCTCCTAAAGAGGAAGGAACCCGGGTGTAGGGCTCATGTCATGCAAATGCATTGATGTATGTAACAGTGCATGCACATATGTTCTACTTTATTTATTCAATCAACATCTTTATACACAAAAATGTAATGAATCAATATGATAAAAAATGGATGAAATGAAGTTTTCATTTATTTATGTGGATTTATTTCACTTTTCCTCTTTTATTTTTATTTTTAGTTATTTATTAGAAAGAAGATTAAATTTAAACGTCAATCCAGGCTATCAAATTAGAATTTAAGATACCACATGATTATTTAATGGCTTGACCCTCTTGTGTGATCCCCAGTGGAGTCGCCAAGCTATCGTAACGACTTCGCGCTCGACGGTTTTCAAAAAAAACGTTTAAAAACAAAACATGGGAGTCGCCACCAATCTTTTTTGACTAGGTGTGATTGGCCACCTAAAAACGTTTATCTTTTCAACAAAATCTCAAAATTAGTTAAGTTTTATTAAAAAGATAATCTTTTGTTCTGCGAAACAAAAATAGGGTTCGGGGGTACGGTTACGTGTGGGGAAGGATTAGCACCCCCACGACGCCCGTTAAAAACGGTACCATCCTAACCACATGGTATCTTTGGATTTTAAGAAGATAGTCTTGGCTTTCGATTATAGGAAAAATTAGCGTATTTGCTTGAAAAATTGTCGTCATAAGGGATTCGTTATGAAAATCCACGTGAACACCATTTATTGAAAAATTAAATCAAATATCCCAATCCTCTGGTAACATTTGAAATAATCCCTCTCACCTAGGGATTAGTCAAGAAATCACTACTTGTGAGTCTCATGACATCCCATCCTCGATAGTACTCACGCTATTTTGTAATTGATCGAATTCATGCAGCTTGAATGAAGATGCGTGGTGCATATGAAACTTGAAAGAAATTTTATTTATTTTAATTATATTGATGAAACTCTTGATATTGAGAAATTTAACTAAATATCCCAATACTCTGGTAACATTTAGCTAATTCCTCTCACCTAGGGATCAGTCAAGAAATCACTACTTGTGAGTCTCATGACATCCCATCCTCGGGAGTATTCCAATTTTATTTTTATTTATTTTCGCACACGATGCAGACATGTGATTTGTGATGCATATGGAATTATAAAGGGGATTTTATATTTTGATTTTTATTAATGAAATCCTCAATCTTGAGAAATTTGGCTAAATATCCCAATACTCTGGTAACATTTAGCTAATCCCTCTCACCTAGGGATCAGTCAAGAAATCACTACTTGTGAGTCTCATGACTTCCCATCCTCGGGAGAATTCCATGTTTATTTCCAATTAATGTTTATTATGTCATTCTATTTAACATTAAAAGTATTTAAACAAATGAATGAGTAACTAAAACGAGATAAGGAAATATACCCCTTGCCGGCGGGCGAACTATTTAAGCGGGTGAACGAGTGGATGTTCTTTCTCCTCAGGCGGGTGAGCTCCTTGTATGGACTAAATTCTTGCAGGCGAGTTACTCGTATGGTCCAACTTCTTGGCGGGCGATCTCAACTCTTCGCGGGCGAACGGACGACTCCTTCCACCTTTTGGCTGGCGGACGAGCGAACGGATGTTTTCTTTCCGGGTGTGCGAACAAGCCACTGCTTCGACGAGCGGGCGAACACACTGACTCAGCTAGCTCTTCTGCGGGCGAGCGAATGGATGTTTTCTCCCCGGGTGGGCGAACACTCGTTGAGTGGTCTAGCTCTTTGTCAGGTGAACTAGTTCACAGATCCCTCCTAGGCCGGGCGAACTCCTTGAACGAGAGGGCTCCTTTCTCAGGCGAGCTCTCTGATTTTGCTTCCTTTTCCACGAGCGGGCGACCTCCCGGACTGGGCTAACTCTTTGGACGAGCGAACACATCCAATTTGAGCAACACGCGAATCCGCCCTTTTCTCGGCGGGCGAAAGGACACGTGGACTGACGAGTGCGCTAGTGGAATCGGCTCTTTCTCTAGCGGGCGATCTCGTGAATCTAGCAGCTAGGCATGCGTGTCTTCTCGCTTTTGGCGGGCGGGCGATCCTGCGGGTCTCAGTTGATTCAAGCCTTCACGCGGGTCGCCTTCTTTATTCCCCTTTTTCTCAGCTATAAAAGGCGACTCCTTTCTTTTCTAAACCCATTTTTTCCTTTTTTTTTTAACCCGATTTCTCCAAAAATCCCAAAGTCCTCTCAGTCTTCTTTTCCTCTTCGACGTACGCCACCGTACCTCCGTCGCCGGTGACCTTTCCAATAACCTCAAAACACTCTGCTCTCTGTCCTCTATTCCAATCCGAGGCTCGTTTTTCCCGAAAACACTCCCACCCTCACGAATCTCACTATCTCCGAAAGTTTCTCTCTTTTTTTTTTTGTGTTTTGTTTTGTTATTTCTGTTTTTGGATCTGGTTGTGTTTTGTTGCAGTTGCTGTTGGTTTGCTTTTTTTTTGCAGGTTTTTAGATCTAGGTTCCAGATCTGAGATTTGGAGCTCTCGGATCTGGGGGGTTTTGGGTTGGGTGATGTTAACGTTTCTGAGATGAGAATGGTGGCTTGGGTTGTGAGGAGTGGGATTCACGGTGGTGATGGCGATAAGGTGTCTCGGTGATTTTGGGATTTCTGGTCTTTTTTCTCCGGAAGCCCCCCTTTCCTCTGCTTGGTTCTCTTCTTAAATCAGTTTGAAACCTCTTACCGTAGCCTCTCAGAGTCACAAGATCCATAGGTTCTGTAGGAGCGGGATTCACGGGATGGGAAAGGGTAGAAATCTGCTGGGTGGAGCTCGAGACTGGGAGAGAGCAGGTTGCCGGCGGCTTGAGACAATGGGTCTACCGGCAAATCTAGCAAATCCTGAAGCCATTTAATGTGGTAATGACTGATGGGAGGTTCGGTTGGCTTGGCGGCAAAATAATACAAAATAAAAATAATAATAATAATAATAATAATAATAAAAAGTAATAAAAAGATAATAAAAAAGAAAAGATAATAATAATGATATTAACGATAACAAAATAAATAAGAAAAATGAAAATAAAAAATAATAATAAGAACAAAACTTGTCAAAATAATTTGTGAAATTCGGACAAAATTAGGTGTCTACAATGTTTTGACAGGAAGAGGCTTATAGACCAAATAATTCATTTTGATGTGGTAAGTTTGGAATCACAACAAGGGCAATGCCTGTCGTAAGTTTAACTCCTTTTGCACTAATTCTTGCTTCATTAAGACTTGATTTTAGCTGAGTTCACTACGTTATAAACAAATTCAAACTTGATTTTATTTGAAGTTCCATAATTTTATAATTCTTTTTTGCTATTTCCTACCAAGATAACTTCATTTTCCCTATATTAATGGATAGTTATTCAATCAAACAAACGGGTTTTCAAAATCTCAATTGTTTAAACATTTGACCTTGGATATAGGGATTTGTGCTCTATATATATATATATATATATATATATATATATATATATATATTTATTTTGTAATGATTATTTTGCTTCTTATGCAGCTTCTTCACTTTCTATTTTGCATTTGATTGTTTATTATTCTTATAAGAAATATCTGTAAATTATTTTGGTTGTTGAGAAAGTGTGTGAAAAGAGAGGATTTCTTAAGATGAGGTAGAGTTTAACAAGGATGGTACTTGATGAATGGTTGAGAATTTATATGAAACTAGCTAGAATTAGTTATTTAAAATTTTTTTGGATGAAAATATTTTGCATTTCTATTGTTTCATTGTTTGTTGTCATGAATGGAACAATAGTTAGGTTAGTTGAAATTAGTTACTTTGCTAGGTTTTCAAGAATTTGAAAATTTTAAGAATATTTTCGTATTGGAGTTGAATTTGGTTGAATTAATTTTCTGTCCTTAGTTGTTAAAGGGGTTTTATGCCATAGAAGCCTTGACAGTAATTATCAGGCTTTCCTATAGCAACCTGTAGCATCAATTGGTGGAGAAGTAAGTTGCTTTTTTTTTTTAAGAATTTTAACTTAATCATAATTTATCTTATTGCTAGAACTGCATAAGGGATTAGGAGTTGACTAGGATCTGTTAATTTTTTAAAGGCATCTAAGAATTTTGAACAACATATTTTTGTGTGATTAAGCAATTAATTGTGCTTCAAATCATATATATTGTTAGGTTATTTTCAATTATCAAGGGCGTTAACATGAAAATTTTTTATAATTCATAATATACATGAATTTGTGTGCTTCTTCTCATCATATAATTATTTTTGGATATTGTCTGGATTTGCTATATTATTGCATTTATTGTCTAAATTCTATGGGTGAATACGGGCATTTTCTATATTAGAATTTTGAATGTTAATATTTGTATAATTATTATTATTATTATTATTCTCATATTGCTTGCGTGTTGGCCCATCTAAAAGGTTAACAATGACGAGAATATTTTAACAAATAATAAGAAAATGAAAGAAAACATTAGCTCACAATACATTTGATATGGTTGTGTTATTTATAGTATAATACTATGCATGTGTTTTTTTTATTTTTACTTATAATACTAACGTGATTTCTTTGATGATTTATGTATTATCTAAATCAACTTTTTATAGCAATAGTATCTTTTCGTAGCTAGGGTTATGATCTACATAGAAGTTTGGTTTGCATACTACGTCCAGTACATGACAAGATAGCATTTCCTTTCTTTTTGTTAATTAGATGTAGGTGATTTTCTCTTTAATCCTACTTAAGGTCTGAAATCACAAGAATGTTACAAGGGAAAGGTTTTTTTTTTATCCTTTTCCAGGTAATTTTTTTGAGGGTTCATGCATATTTTATATGTGAATTTGCATCATTTTCTGGGATGGATGGTGCTTTGCTTCAATATTGAGGATTCACTCGCTTGAAGTTATTGCAAGATTGTACAAGGTAATATTTGTTGAAATCTCTAATATCTTCATGTAGAATATGTTCTTTTTATTTGTCTTAACAGGTACCAAGAACTTGCTAATTGAGCTAATGCAGCCTTAGAGTTTATGGCTGTTGTTGGACTCACAGTTAATCCCCTATCATGACAACTACAAATTTTAATCGATATAAGGTAAAGAAGCTTAAAGCAGAACTAAGGTTTGAAATAAACTTCAAGACGTTTAAATCAATTAATTAATTCATTATTGTTTACTTCTTTTTTGATATTTGTATCTTCAATTACTATTAATGAAACTGATATTTTTTAGAGCTCGATGTTAATTGATTAATGAACATATCAATTGCTTACTTATCAAATAAGATTATATCGACCCGTTAACTTTGTTTGTGTATTTAGCTTCGTTCTCAGCTTTGTATGCCATTAAAAGGTGTTATGAGCACATTTTTATGTACTTTGATGCCTTGAGAGTTGCCAAATAGATAAAAAAATGATAGTCACAATTGAATGCAAGCTGGAGAATCAACGACACTATGTTAATAGAAGTCATTGGGTACATCCAGTCCCTGCTTGACCAAGTTCATGTATTTTTTTTTCTTTTACCATTCCATTCATACTTGACTATCCATGTTTTGCATGCGTAAACCTCACCTGTCCACAAGGGCAATGGAAATTAACTTTGAACTATTTAGCTCACCCACAGGTAGGTTGCTGCAATGGAAATTAAATTGTTCATTTTTCTGTCATTATAATAATCAAATGAATGGATTTGCTATTGAGATTGTTTCCTACAAGCTTTAGAAGCGATTCCTTGGATAGATGTTTTTTATTTGCTTGGCCAAATATTGTTACTACAAGTGCATTTGTTGTTTTTGATACATTTGATGAATTTTTTTTGTTGTGCCTTTGCATGTTATGGATATTAATGAACTTTCAAGGCAAAGTATGTTTAAGTGAGTGCTAATGATTCTTTGCACGCCTTAATAGTAAGGAACCTTCAAATTTGAAACTATTAGCTGCAAACAAAGACTCGAATATCAAGAGTTGTACTAAACTATTAGCTGCAAACAAAGACTCGAATATCAAGAGTTGTACTAACACTGATACAATCATAATACACGCTATAACTGTCAACTAGATTTTATTTTTTTAATTTGCTTATAACAGCACCTTTTAGAAATCACTAGGGTAATTTCATTATGCTATTTCGTTTTATAATTTCTCTTTTAATTTAATTTAAGTTATTGAACTTATAATCTATTATGTGTTTTTTTTAAATCGTAGCAACGTGCGGGTTCAACACTAGTGTAAATGAAAATGGAAATGGAAAATAATTCTTACTTGTTCATTTCGAATTCTTGCAAAGCTTTTAGATCCACCCGTATGAGTATACTTTTGGTGCTTTCTACTAGAAATTCTTATTTTTTCCCGCTCCTATGATATAAAGTAGTACATACAAAAAATAATCAGTAAAATAATTCATAATTTTACCTATATTAATAATACCAATATCTCAACAAAAATATAAATTAGTACCTTCCCTTCCTTTGAGTACCAAAATACAACTAAAGCTTCATATTGCAACCTAATAACATCGGGGGGCACATTTTGCATAGTCACATTTGGATCCATATTTCGATCAAAATATTTTGCCTTCAAAGAGCACTTATGGTCTCTCCATTTTTTACCCAGAGAATCTTGCAAGTACTTTCTAGAGATGTTTTAAGTATAAATCTTTCCTGCAAAAAGAAAAATAGACTATAAAACATTCAACCTAACAAAAGTTAACAAAAGTTAGTAACTTAACAAAAGTTGCAACAATACCTCAATAAAGCTTAAAGCTTCATCCTTTGTTCTCCACGACACTTTATGCCATGTTTCATAATGAAGAGGCAGTTTCATTCCATTGCTAGCAATCATTTCCAAAAATCCAGCTAATAGCTTAGTTTCTTCATAATTGGTTGCCCAATGTTATTTCCACTCACGAGTATCCTATCTTGTAGAGGTAGTGTCCATAATTCCTTTAATGTGGTCTAACCTCTTACTCTACATTGACCATCTCTACCAACTGTGCAAATATAAACTCTAATATTTGAGACATTATATATAATCAATGACAGGGTTTAATGCTAAAAGTATTTGTTCAAGTAATGGCAAGAATAAAATAATAGTGGCTTAACACGATTTTTAGGTCTCAGAGTTAGATCTTGCCACTCACATGCAGGCATAGAATCTACTTAAAAATGTGTAAAAGACATTATTCTAAAACTGCCAAAAAAAAAAGGGCTATAGACAAAAGACTTAGATTTGCTTTGGACGGTAGGGGAGCATAATGTCTAGCCTAGTACTGTTTAGGCAGCTGATTTCTTATTAATTTCCTTGTCCTTAACCCAAGGCTCCTAAGTTTATTGACATGTAATTAAAACAACCAGATTAATTTCAAAGAAAAAGTGTTTGAAGAAAATTAAACCATAGGCAAAGAGGAAAGAAAAAGCAAACCCCGAAAATAGGATCATGCTTCCAACCAATAATTAAAAATACATGTATTCACATTAGTTGCAAAACTAGGCTAGATATCATCATCTTCTATACATGCATCAGTTGCAGGGGGTGCATTTGTCTCAGCTGCAGGTGGTAACTCATCAATATTTCGAATATTGATGCCTACTAATTTACTTCTAGGCATTTTGTTAGAATCGTCTTCTAAAGGCAGGGATTGATCTAAATTACTTTCCGTCACTTGATAGAAAAAGCAAAATTCTTTGAGACAGGCCAAGTTTCAGTAATATAAAAACAAAAACAATTATATGTTCTTTTTGTTACCCAACAACTACGTTGACAATGAGGAAAAGACCATACTTAAATATAAGAAAATAGAGTAACTTATATTTTGAAGCCTGACATTGTCGTAACCTTTTATCTTTACTGCAAAATTTGTCCTACTTGATAAGGAGCTGTAATTTAAGGCAAGTATAAAAATGAGAAAATAAAGAATATAAAGGATTACTATGGACTAATAATTGTTGATAATTTCATTACATCTTTTCTGGAGAGCTGTAATGAAATTATCAACAATTACCAAAAAAATAGAAGGGCCAAAAACTCGAGGGATATATTTATTGGACAACAATTACCATTTTCCTTCCATTTTCAGCTTCCATAGGAATTCACACACATCCATCATGGTTCATAAATGTCTTCATCATCTTCACGGACCCACTGAGCATCAGGAACATTTTCATCCAAATTTTGATCAGTAAAAGGCAAACATTCAGTTTGGGGTTCAACTTCATCTATGGATTTTTCACCCATATCAAACAAGTCTCTAGGTGTATTATGAAGAACAACAAACCAACCCGTATATTTGGGATCCTCAGAATAAAAGACTTGTTTCACTTGAGAGGAAAAAACATATGGCTCATCAACGACTTGTTGTCCAATGTGGATTAATCAAGAAAAATTCACCACTGTAAATCCAAAATGATCTTTCCTAATGCCTCTGGCACTAGTCACATTAGCCCAATCACATCGAAATAAGACAATCTTCCACTTGTCATAATAATCCAACTCAATGATATTATTAATAATGCCATAGTAATCAACATTTCCTTCCAAAGGGTTAGTGTCTCTAACACTAGCATAACTAGTAGTTGAAGAAGTAACAACAACTCCACTATTTAGTGATCTCCTATATCTCTCACGAGATTTAGTGTGAAACCGAAATCCATTTATGATGAAACCTTGGTATCTTTTCACAATCTTGTTCGAGCCTTGTGAAAGTATCTTAACTTCTTCACTAATATCTTTGCCATTCCAAACCTACAATAATTGAATGAAATATATGTTGTTAATTATATTTATACCCTAAACATCGACACAAATATTGAACCAAATTGCATTACTTACAATTTGGCCTAACCATTCATGGAAATTCTCCATGAATAACTTACCAAGCTCACGAGGATTCAATTGTCGAGAATGTGCACGAGCTCTCAAGTTGTTTCTAAATTCACTATACACATTAACATGAAGTTTAAAATAAGAAAAAAAAACATAATAATTCTATCTTAAATAATGAACTTTAACTTACGTGCGTAATGATTCAATTGACTCATGATGGAGAAGCACATATCGATGCGCTTGTGCCCAAGATTTATCATCCAAGCCCACTACTTCAACTTTGCCTATTGGTTGTCCAAAACTTCCAAACATATATGTATCAGCAAAGTCACTATGAGGGAGCCCAAAATTCCTCAATGGGCGGTTAAATCTTGTTTCAACATCTTCCAAATATCTTGAACAAAATGTCATACTCTCT
Organism: Heritiera fomes; assembly: GCA_032173925.1. NCBI lineage: Eukaryota > Viridiplantae > Streptophyta > Magnoliopsida > Malvales > Malvaceae > Heritiera > Heritiera fomes. The sequence goes on along the minus strand of JAPDPM010000001.1, from coordinate 14,489,830 downwards.
TCAGCCAAATATCCTTCAGCAATGGAACCTTCCGGATATCGCTTATTTCGACAATAAGATTTTAATTGCCCCAAAAACCTAAGGATTAAGAAAATGTTATATACCTCGTACATTAAAAAGAATGATAAACATAAACTTTTTAACACATCAATACCTCTCAATTGGATACATCCATCGATAATGCATCGGTCCACCGACTTTTGCTTCGTATGGAAGGTGAATAACGAGATGCACCATTATAGTGAAGAAGTTGGGAGGAAAATTTTTTTCCAAATGGCATAAAGTTGTCGCTGCTCGATCTTGAAGTTTTTCAAGCTCTTTTACTCTAAGAACTTTGCCACAAATAGCTTTGAATACGTTACTAAATTCAATTATCACTGAAGTTACTTGCTTTGACATGGATGAACGTAAGGCAAGTGGAAGTAAAACTTGTATCAATATGTGGCGATCATGTGACGTTAAACCGTAAAGTCTATACTCCTTGAGATTCACACATCTTGATATATTTGAGGCATAAGCATCCGGGACCTTTACATCTTTCAAAACCTTACAAAACACATCTTTCTCTTCTTTAGACATCCCAAAACAAGCTAATGGCAACTGTATTTTCCCATTAGGAAGCATTTCGAGATGAAGTCCAAGGCGAATTCCCATGTCAACTAAGTCAAACCGACTCTTTAAGTTATCATTTCATCTTCTATCCATATTAATAATTGTACTGATAATATTCTCACAAACATTTTTCTCTATATGCATTACGTTAAGGTTATAACGCAATATATTATATTTCCAATAAGGTAACTCAAAGAAAATGCTCCTTTTTTTCCACAATTTAGCCTCATTAGGGTCATCTTCGCCATCTTCATCCTCATCATTTTGAGGATCAACATCATCAACTTCAGATGTGGAAGGATCACCTTCAAACATCTCCCTCACTCTTTTTCATGATTTGGTACGACTCGAATGATTCTTTTTTCCATAAGAAAAATTGATATCTTTCAACATTGAAAAGATATCGGACCCAAGATGAAGTGTAGGTGCTTTCCTAAGCTCCTCAGTGCCATCAAAAAGATGTTTTTGGAATCTAAATCGATGATTTTCATGTAACCACCGACGATGGGCCATATAACAGAACTTCTTACCATTACATAACCACTTTGAACATGTCTGTGCAGCACAACAAGGACAAGCATGATGACCTTTGGTGCTCCATCCCGATAGATTTGAATAGGCAGGGAAATCATTAATGGTCCATAATAAAGCAGCACGCATACAAAAGTTCTCCTTCTTTGAGGCATCATAAGTCTCAACTCCTTCCCATAACTTCTTTAGCTCTTCAATGAGAGGTTGTAAGTAGATGTCTATATCATTTCCGGGACCTTTTTCACCAGGAATTATCATAGACAAGATAAAAGAAGATTGTTTCACGCAAATCCATGGTGGCAAATTATAAGGAATTAGAACAACTGGCCAAGTACTATAAGAAGTACTCATCACTTTGAATGGATTAAAACCGTCAGATGCAAGTCCAAGCCTCACATTTCGAGGATCAAAAACAAAGTCTGAAAACTTGGAATTAAATGATTTCCATGCCAAAGAATCAGCAAGATGCCTCAATAAGCCATCATTTGTCCGCCCCTCATGATGCCACCTCATAGAATCCAATGTTTTGGAAGACCTGAAAAGTCTTTGAAGTCTTGGTATTAAAGGAAAATACAACAAGACTTTCGCAGGTTTCTTTTTCACATGTACCTCACCATCATCCTCATTCAAGCTATCTTCGGGACTTATGTCTAACCAACGAGAATTACCACACACATAACAAGATTGTTGATTTTTTTTGTTGCCCCAATACAACATGCAATTGTTCGTACAACTATGAATTTTCTCATATCCAAGACCTAAATCCTTGATCATCTTCTTACAACCCTTACAAGATTCAGGGATTTTAGCAAAAGGGAACATTTCTTTCATAAACTCTAACAACGAGGTTAAAGAGTTTCCTGTCCACCCACATATGCATTTCAAGTGAAAGATACACACACAGAAAGACAACCTTGAATGCTTTGATCCCTCATAAAGTTCTTCATTCATATCCTCAAGCAACTTATAAAACTTAGATGCTTTTCCACTGGGTTCTTGGTCACCAAAATCATTTGTTTCACCAAAGTCACTTTGAGGTGACTAATTTTGAAAATGTTGCTCATGGATGTTAAAAGCATCCTGCAACATGCCTTCCATGTCATCTTGTCTAATAGGAAGGTCACGTTGGATTTAGGGAGTAGCACTTAGAGGAACTCTTGATGATGACCTAGAAGGCATAGGCTCTCTATGAAAATACCAATTAATGTATCCCGGGAGAAATCCTATACAGATTAAATATTCGAACACAATTTCACGCATATGCCAAGAGATAGTACCACACCTCAAACATGGACATAGTATCATATTATCCTCACTTGCATTCTTAAATGTAAAATTAAGAAACTGTTCTACTCCCTCTTATTATTCTTAACTTAACCTCGACTTTTGCATCCAACTCTTATCCATTTATAACTTGCTACATTATACACCAATAAAAAAAAATTAGATGTTTATACACTATACACTAATAGCATTTATCTTTGGGAATTTGCCTATTTGAGAAAACTAATCTAACTTGAGAATGAAAATAAAGTATGATAATAAAGCAATCACTATATTCAAGATTCACTTATTCATTTGCCTAAAGAAAAACAAGCTTATAAAAGATAAGCAAGCATTGCTAAAATTCTAAAAGTTAATCAAATTATTGAATGTAAAATATGACCATAGAAATCGTCATAATTCGATTTTAAGATTGATTAATTAGATGTAATTAGCAGTTTAATCCAAGTCTTTACAATTTCTCCAAAGTCAGATTCTGATCTTTAACTTTACCAACTTTTAGTTGACATCATTCCCCACCAAGGCCTCCATCTCTGCGCTCAGCTAGCTGATAAATAGTCGTAGTTTTGTGACAGCAATCTCAAAGTACACTGACATGAAACGCTATTATGACTATTAAAATTTAAGCATGATGCCTAAATATCTTTACCCAATAATAAAAACTTCCCACTATCATGACACATATTCTTCCTTGACTAGAAAAGTTTCTCTTGAGAAAAAAGTAGCAGAAAATGCTTGTTTAGTTTAGGGGAGAAAATCTAACAAGCAATGAGTTTTATGGGATTGAGGAAAATAAGACACTTGAAACCTGTGGCTCCCTCTACAGAGTTTGCTTAGATCTTTCATCTTTTTTCTTCTGCAACCCAGGTTTTTTGTCCCCCTGGCAGGCCAAGTGTCATTGTTTTGAAGAGGTAATCAAGAAGCTTAACTTGTTTGGATGGATCCAAAGGTGAAGATAAATCATTTCTCTTTTAACTTAATTGAACTATATATGAAATTAACCCGGTTGATCTCTTTTAATTGATCAATGTTTTAAGGTGTTCTATGTCAACAATTTCATAGTATTTTTTCCAAAATATTCTGAACTAAGGATGACAAACATATGAAAGCAAGTATATTGTGTCAACTGATTTAAAAAATCAATCATATAAAAAGAGAAGCCATCTGAACATCATTTTATTAATATGTGTTTTCTTAGACACCAAAAGGCAAGTTAGACACACAACTATGAAAAGTAAAAGAAGGCGTAACAAGCAGGAAAATCAAGCTAGAATATCAAGGATAACAGATGTCATTCCATTTGTAGAATCATTTGTTACAAATAATGTAAATAAAGAACATAAAACAAAGGTTTGCAGTGAATTCTAAGTTGAAGATAAAAGGGGGAATAGAAGATGCAACATATAGTTACTGAAATATGGTTTTCAGCATAAATTATTTAAGAAATGATAACACTTAGTACATATTAAAAAACTCAACAAAGATCCTAAAACTTGAAGTTTCAATTGGATTTATCTTTGACAGTTATTTCATTCAGCTTTTGTTTGAGAGATTTCAAACAAAAAGAGAAGAAAGGAAGGAATGTCCAATTCAGGCCAAAAGTCCAATTCAGCACTTTTGTTTGGAAAATAGAACAGATCAATTTAGAAATTGATTGAAGCAACAAATGTTCTCCCCAAAACATTAATCAAAAATATATATTGTAAAATATGTATTGGGAAGAACATTTATTACTTCTTATCAAGCTGCCTGCATTCTTCACCATTTTTATTAATTAAATGACTCAAATAATATGAAAAACCTAGCACAACAAACCTTAACTTAGAACCAAACAGAAAACGAAATTGAAAACAAAAAGGAAATAGAAACAGAAAATGAAATTAAATATCCATGAAAAAGAATATCAAAATGAAATGACATGCCATGAATTCCAAAAACATTCTTAACTTAGAACCAAACAGAAAATGAAATTGAAAAAAAAAAAGGAAAAATCTGAAATAATAGCAATAAATGGAAATACCTTGAGGTACTTGAGCTGCTCCCATAAACAAGCCCAAAAGAGAAGGCAAATGCGCGACCCACCTATTAAATAAACAACAATTTACAATTTTTAAAAAAATAAAAAAATTGATTAGATGATTTTCCCGTGAGAAGGAAATTGAGAGAAAGTGCCTGAGAGAGAGAGCTTCACATATCGGGAAAAATGGAGAAACGTGAGAGAATCGGGGCAATGGGGATTTTGAAGTACGACCGATGAAGAGCTTCACAGTTTCACAGATCGCACGAAATGGAGAAAAAATGCATAAATGCTTTTTTTATGCAGTTGAGAATCGGGGCAATGGGGATTTTGAAGTCCGACCGATGAAGAGCTTATCGACATACTGAACCAGAAAGCATTTCATTTCTAAGAAAATTGGGTTTGTGAAGTCCGGGAAAATAGGTGAGGATGGCGGGTAAAGAGGACATAGTGGCGTTTTGTAGGAAAAATCGGCGCTATGTGATATAAATTAAAAAAATTAAAAACAAATATTTGTTAAATATTTTTATTTTTTTAAAAATATAGTGGCGTTTCTTTGTAAGAAACGTCGATACCTACTCAACTTAGCGGTGTTTAATTATATAAACGCCGCTATTTACAAAACTTTGCAATGTTTCTAACTGAAAAACGCCATGAGTTAATAAAAACACGGCATTTAGCGGCGTTTTACAAAAAAGCACCGCTAAATTAATGCAGCCAAAAACACATTTTGCTGTAGTGACACATGTGGTTCTTATTTATTTTAATCCTACGCACAAAATATCTTGGGTGAAATAAATAAATAAATAAAATTAGTATATTAATAAACGTTATATATATAAAAAAGATTTTACTAATGAATATCTTGAGGTAGATCTGCTAATTTAGATATGACATGAAAACGGCACAAATAAAGTACACAAAAGTGGTAGAGGCTAAAATTTTATATGAACATGGCAGAAGGTAAAATAAAATTTTGTGTTTAGTATGTCGATACGAATTGATACAAAATTTTAGTATTTTACATGACATGAAAACTAATATGCATAACATGAATATGAATTTTATACATGAATTACTAAGTTTAGGACTGTAAGCACTTTTTAAGGTTTTTTGAAAATATTATTATAAAAATAAATTTTTTATATTAACTATAGTAATTAATGTGATACTTTCACTATATATACAAAATTGTATTTTAACCTTTGATCATGTAATTAATAGATATATATATATATATATATATATATATATATATATATAGGATAAAGGAATAGAACGTTTGATGAACCGTTTGTGAATATGTTTGGTTTATATTTGTTTATTATTCTTAACAAATGATCATGAATAAAGGTATAGTTTTTTCGTTTATGTTCGTGAATAAACTCGTTTAGTATTCGTTTAATAAATCATTTAGTATTCATTTATTCTTTAATAATAATAAACTTTTAAATTACATATTTACTTCTAGATTATTTTAGTATGTAATTATTAAAATTACATATTTATGTAAGATTTTTTAATTTGACATCATATATATTATGGTGAATATAATTTGTTTGTATAAATTATTTTGTTTAATGTTCACGAGCACGTGTTTGTGAATATGTTCGTTTAATATTCACAAATACATGTTCGTGAACAAGCTTAACAAATATGAATATGAACACAAACACAAAAAAATAAACGAACAAAATAGTAGTGTGTTCAGTTTGTTTACACCCATATATATACACAATGACACTCAATATAATAATATTAAAGTGCTTATTAAGCAATTTAAAATTAAATTAGATTTATGCTTATGTGAGTGGATTTTTTTTGAAAGAAAATACAATCACTTGAAAATATACAATAAGTGTCAATGAGATTTTAGCTTAGTTTCACTGAATGTAAGTTGTATGTCAGCTATATGCGGGTTTATTTGGATGATTTCAGTGATTTATAAATGTAATTTTTAATTTTGATTGTAATCTCTCTTATAATATAGTGTTTTTGATAAAAACATACAATAATTAGGTGCATAGAAAGAGAAATTTTTATTTTAAATATAATTTAAATTACTTAAATTCCCTTTCTTTCTTCTTTATTCATTTAGAATCCAATAGCTGACCTGAAATAATTCGACGAAAGCTTTTCACGTTAAGTCGTTGGTCAACACTGCAGCGAGCTATTGTTGGTGACAATTTGTCTGAAAAAAAAATCAAAATTTTCTTTTTTATGTAATTAATTTTTCATTAAGGTATAAAAAAATCTTAGATCTAATATTAAAGTATGCATTTGTTTTTCCAAATCTACCATGTTTTAAACGTTTTCAAAATAAAGGAAGGTTAGAAATAGAAAAAGGAGAAAGAACGAAAATTTTAATATATTTTTGAAAGCAAACCGAATCTTGCGTCACATGGGCCAACGATTTGCTTCGAAATTTATACCAAATTTTTTCCTTTCTTTTTTTATTTCAAACCTTAGTTTATTACACAAGCTCTTAATATTTAGTAGATGTGAACAAAAAGAGACCGCGGAATTTGATATTAGATCTAGAATTTTTTGTGTACTTTAATAAAAAATTAATTAAACTCTCAAACTTAGAAGATCTAAACAAAAAGAGACCGCGGACTTTGATATTAGATCTAGAACTTTTTGTGTACTTTAATAAAAAAAATTAATTATATAGGAAGAAAGAGATATCAAAAAAACATTTTGATATGTTTTAGAGACAAATTGTTATAGCCGAGCTATCGTCGATCGCTATCGTGAAAGCTAATAGTCGAATAGTAAAAGAAAAAAAAAGAGAAAAATGTTTAAGTAATTTAAATTATATTTTAAAAAAATAATTTATTATAAAAATTTTAGAAAACATAGGATATATAAAGCAGTCTGCGACTGCGAGCTTTAAATAGCAATTTTCGGGTAAATAAGTATAAAAGAATGTTTAAAATGGTATCTATCTGATAACCTATTTTCCATAAAAAGAAGAGTTTATTGTATTCTATTCTATCCATGATTATTAAATCAAATAAAATAAGATTTCAGTTTTCAGTCAATTTGTGTTCTATTGGGATTGTGAGAAATTTTTAAATCAAATAAATTAAAATTTTATTTTTTTTAAAATCCAGAATTCTTTTTCTACATAATAAAAAAAAAGAAGAAATTACACCAAAAACAAACAAACTAGAAAGAGAATATATAGGAAAAGGAGAAAAAGGAAAATACGAAGGAAAAGAGAAATAATAACTTGCTATCGGTCTGGTTTAGAAAATACGACCAGAGTAAGATGCTTCTGCCTATGTCCACGTGTTTTTCGTTGGCGGAGCTTTATAACCGTAGGGAGAAATAATACCTAGCTGCAAAACAAAAAAAAGAAATAATACCTAGCTGCTGATCTACCTCAGAAAATAACACCTTGCCACTGATCTGGTTTAGAAAATCTGCAACACTTTGGTTTTTTTTACAAAGATCGGCTGTCAATTGATTGATGTAAACTTTAGATTTTTTTTTAGTATTACATTCTTATTTAAAGTTATAATCATAATCAGCAAATTACATTTTATGAATTTGTAATTTGATAAATTAGTAAATACAAATGATAATAACAAACTAAACAAATAATAAATAAACTAACTCGAACTCATACTCAATGAGACTCGAACATAGTACCTTAAAGTCTCAAAGCTTTTTTTTTACCACTAAACCAAAGCTTCATTGGCACATGATCTTTAGATTTAATAACTAAATATATCTTCAATCTTTTTGTAAAAAATGAAAATAACTTTTCAACCTTTAATTTTACTATATAAATCTTAAATCTTTTAAAATAATATAATTAAGTTTAAATCAATTATAAATTTTTGCAATAAAAAAAAAGGTTTAAGGCTTATAAGATTTTAATATTTTATTGATTTTACTTAATTGTATTATTTTAAAAGATTGAGAGCTTATTTATAGTAAAAATAAATGCTTATGAATTTTTACAATAAAATTAAATACATAGAACTTATATCTATATTATGCAGATGATTGATGATATATTTGGTTATTACGCCTAAATTTTATTAATAATTTTCGGCTGTTTGGAGAAATGAAAAAGTGAAAGGATGGATGACATAAGTAAAAAGATTAGAAAAGTCACACTGTGCCATTTACAATGTTTTCTGGGTTATTAAAATGAAAATTTGTTTCTCGTTTTGCTCTCATCTTCTCTCTATATTCTACTTCTCTTTCTCTAAAATTTTTAAAGTCCCAAAAATAGCCACCATATATGTCAATAATCCAGCGATAGATCGCAGCGTCGACTACTGCCCATCTTCACCGACCGCCAATCAGTATTGTTGGAATTGTCTGAAAAAAAATCGTAGGAAGCCGCGACTGAGTTGGGTGTTGGAATTAAATCCATCACCAAAGCCACTAACACAAAGACAAAATAAAAAAAACTAACCTTTGGTGGGTTGAACCAAAACCCACCATAACCACCGCCTTAACCGCTACTGCCACAGAGAGGAGACATCACCGGAGGTCCAGCCACGCCAATCCGCTGCGGTTTCGGTCTGTTGATGGTGGTCTGAGAGAAAACAGAGGAAGATGATGGTGAGCCATGGGAGGAAAACGGGAGAGGAGAGGAAGAGACTACTGCTGTGCACTTTTTCGTTAATTACAAATGAATAATGAGCCTTCACTTATATAGTGGTGCCAGCAGTAGAGACTTCCCACAATATTGTTCATGTACTATATCTGTCCCATTAAAGATATAATACATTTATAATAGAGATATATTATTTATATTTATGGTCACATTTTATACAAAATATACTACCAAATTAAGTTATATGATACTAATTATACTTAATTAGTCCACAATATTGAGATAATTCAACATTCTCCCACTTGGACAATTAAGTTAATTAACAAAATATATCATATAATCTCAGTATGTGTCACAAGGCATCCTTTTTATCAGTCTGATTAAGTGTGAAAGAAACGAACAATTCAAGTAACACATGTTTGAGTGGCATATATAAACATAATCCAATAATCACACACATCGTATGTCATATGCATAAGATCTATTTCATCCTCTGACATTCGTCGCATTCACGAATCACAATCACTTACTTATCGTCACAATATTCTACGATTTCTCATATTTCGTCAAAACACGTGTAGCACTTAGTTCCCAAAGAATTCTAGAGGTGGCTCACACGGTACAGAAATCAAGTCTTTGCTCGGTTTGGCCTTTAGGACTTAGACTGATTACTAACACATCGGAACTCGTCTAGCACTTAGTTCCCGAAGGATTCTAGAGGTGGCTCACATGGTACTGAAATCGAGACTTTGCTCGTTTTGGCCTTTAGGACTTAGACTGAATACTAACACATTGGAACTCATGTAGCACTTAGTTCCCGAAGGACTCAAGAGGTGGCTCACACGGTACAGAATTCGAGTCTTTGCTCATTTTGGCCTTTAGGACTTAGACTGAATACTAACACATAGGAACTCGTGTAGCACTTAGTTCCCGAAGGACTCTAGAGGTGGCTCACACAGTACAGAAATCGAGTCTTTGCTCGTTTTGGCCTTTAGGACTTAGACTGAATACTAACACATCGGAACTCGTGTAGCACTTAGTTCTCAAAGGATTCTAGAGGTTGCTCCCATAGTTTCCGAAGATTCTATGTAGCACGTAGGTCCCTTGAGTTCTCTAGAGGTGGCTCACACGGTACAAAGGTCGAGTTCTACTCGGGTCACCTTTTTCCTAGCTTTCGACAAATATGACTAGGTACTAATATAGGTCCAAGAACTCTATTGGGGGCTATACGTACCGCACACAAATCACATATACATTCACAAAGTATCACAACATGCTAACATGCTCCCTTGGTGCGATTTAAATAATTCATAAGCATCCTTAAAATGCAAGCACCAAAAAGTATACAATTTAAACATTCAATAACCACGAACAAACTATAACACATAACATGCAAATCACAAGCCAAATTCCTTTCTAAACAACTACTATTCACAATCACATTATGTCCAAATTTGCATTTTACCGTACTTACTCTTATAGTCTTACCTATAGTATTCCACCAACTTATAGTAAATTTAGATAGGTATTTTGATAAGGATTTATTCATCTCTTACGAGATGATACTAGTAAGGCTTATTTATCCCACTTACCTCAATGCTTGGTAGGTTATCTTTCCTCGATCCTCAACTCAAGCTAAACTTCTACACCACTCCAAATTCACTACAATTAAATCAAATGATATTTCAATAACATGTCTTAACTACGTTTTGATCACATATCAATTGTATATCTTAGAATCCAAACTATTCCAACTCATTTCTTTGGCGAGGAGCTAAATTCTTTATGTGTCTCGCCAAACATTACTTATTCGATTTAATAACTCTTTACTTATATTCTTCATAAGATAATAAGAGGTTTATTAATTTGTATACGCTATTTTCCTTTCGTTAGATATATATATATATATATATATATGATTATAACTATATCTTAAACACTTGTACAATTATACTTGCACTTATATCTCAACAACCCCTTTTTCTTTTCTTTGCATTTCTTTTTCTTTGTCTCTTATTTAGTTTTCAAGTGAGTAGCATATATATAAATATATATATATATATATATATATATGTATTTAGCATTAGCATAGTAAAATTTCTAAGGATTTACTATATGTCTTTATATAAGCACTATACATACATACTTATATTTATTTATTTCTTCGTTTTTTAAGCAAGTAGTATACATACATATATATATATATATACAAGTGATATATATGTACATATATATATATGGGTATTTGATACTAGTGTAATCTAAATTCTTAGATTTTATTCTTTCATTTCTAAATATGCAAATATATATTTATATGGCAATATATAGATATACATTTCAATACATAGTACTTACATGGTATACATTTCCAATTTCAATTCCCTTACTTTACTACATCTTGATACATGTGTATATCTATATAGATATATATTTACATCCATATATATATGTGTGTATTATATATATATATATATATATATATATATCTTTTAATTCTTTTCCTTTTCTTTTTATTTCTCTTGTTATTTCTTTCAAGACCTATTTCTATGCACATTGCTATCCTCAAAATCCATTAAAACATCAACCAAGAAAATGTCATTTACCTTAGTTAGAACTATCCAAATTTGGCTGCAAGATCAGCCCTCATAATCCCCCTCTCGGCTTGGATAAATTTCCAGCCAATGTGCCTTGTTCCACTCTCTTTTCCAGCTTTTAGTTCTGTCCCTAAGAGATACAATTTTCTCAATTCTTTCTATAACCGAAACCCATATCTGTCACCACATTTTATTTTGTTTCAATTAAGGTACTAAACAGGTTATTCATGCCTAAATAAGTCATAAAACCAAGTTAGAAATTAAAGGAATATCATCGTTTCTCTGTCACAGATCTAGCCTTTGCTGATGAACTACAGAAAAATTATAGAGCCAGAAAAGAAAACGGAAGAAAGAATGAAGAAAGAAGAATAAGAAAAGGAGAGGATAGAAAAGTTTCAGAGGAGAAAAAGAGAATATGTCATTTTTTCAAAAATTCCCCTGTACATCCCTTTTTTCATTTTTTTATATGCACACACACAGGTGCTGCTGTACCTTTTGTAAGTATAGAAAAATAAAAGAAATAAAGTGATTGGTACGTGCAAATCAATTGGTCCCTATTTCTGTCAAGACCGTTACTCAACCTTTTTGTCCTATTTAGCTCAGTTTGCATGCTTCCAGCTCCATTCTCCAGCTTCATTCTCGGCTTACCATCAGTTTTCAGCTCATTTTTGCTTTCCAGCTCTTTCTCTCCTCTGTTTCCATTCACTTTCCCATCAGCTCCATGACATTACCCTCCCCTCCAGAGGATCCTTGTCCCCAAGGATCAAATGAGGGAAATTGAGATTGCAGCACTGAAAAATCTTCCCAAGTTGCATTTTCAGGCCCTAAGTTTGACCATTCTACCAACAGCTGTGTCACTGCCCTGTTGTTTCTTTTAATCATTCGTTTATCCAATACTGCAGCAGGGTAGACTAGTGGTTCCCCATTTGCACCTTCTTCAGGAAGATTTATGTTAGGCACTATTTTTTCTCCCACTTTTTTCTTTAACAGATTCACGTGAAAGACTGGGTGTATTTTGGACTCAGGAGGAAGCTTCAGTCTATAAGCTACTGGCCCAATCTTCTCTTGAACAGTGTAGGGTCCATAGTACCGAGAAGAAAGCTTCAAGTTTTTTCTTAGGGCCAATGAAGTTTGCCTGTAGGGTTGGAGTTTGAGATAAACTATGTCACCTACTTGGAACACCCTATCACTTCTCTTCTTATCAGTATAGAACTTCATACGGTTTTGTGCTTTTGTAAGCTGATCAAGCATCAACTTGCTCAATTGCTCTCTCTCCTTTAGCAGCTCTTCCACTGTAGAAACCTTAGCTTGTGCACTCACATCCCAGTGAAAATTAGGAGGCTTGTAGACATATAAGGCCTGAAAAGGACTCATCCCCAAAGCTGTATGATGGTTGGTATTATACCACCATTCAGCTAAAGAAAGCCATTGAGCCCATGACTTTGGTTTTAGGAAGCACATGCCTCTTAAGTACTGCTCCACACACTGATTTAATCTCTCTGACTGGCCATCTGATTCTGGATGGTAAGCTGTGCTAAGGTGTACAGAGGTTCCCAGCAGTTTCATAAGTTCTTGCCACACCAAACTGGTGAAAACCTTGTCTCTGTCAGATATGGCAACCTTAGGAGTTCCATGTAATCTATGGACCTGATCTAGATAAGCTTTTGCCACCTCCAAGGCTGTGTAGGGATGAGAAAGGCCTATGAAATGGCCATACTTTGTGAATTTATCTATAACCACTAGTATACTGTTCCACCTCTGTGAAGTTGGTAAACCTTCTATGAAGTCCATGGTTACTACTTCCCAAGCTTGCTTAGGAATAGTTATAGGTTGTAACATACCAGGATAGGCCACATGTTCACTTTTGTTTCTCTGGCAGTTGTCACACTGTTGCACAAATTCTTGGACTTGTTTCTTCATTCCAGGCCAAAAGAAGTAGAGCCTCACCCTGTAGTAGGTGCCTTGTATACCCGAATGCCCCCCTTGAGGAGAGTCATGTAGGGCTACTATTATCCTTTCTCTAAGAGTACCATTGCTGCCCACAAACACTCTACCTTGGTACCTAAGGATACCATTGCTGAAAGTGAAGTTCATTTCAGAAGAGGGGTCAATTGTTAGGGCTTCTATTTTCTCCTGAGCTAAAAAGTCTCCTGCATAGCTTTCTTCTATTTCTTGTACCCAAGCTGGAATAATTACAGTGGCTTCCATGTTTTGGCACTGACCCTCTTCTTCAAACTGCCTGGAAAGTGCATCAGCCACCAAATTGGTCTTCCCCTTCCTATACTGTATGGTGTAGTCTAGTCCCAAGAGTTTGGTGAGGCCCCTTTTTTGGATGGTAGTAGTTAGTTTCTACTCAAGCAAATACTTCAAGGCTTCATGATCAGTTTTGATGATGAAAGAGCCTCCCTCTAGATAGTGTCTCCATTTGCTCACTGCCATTAGAATAGCTATGTATTCCTTTTCATAGACTGACAGATCAACATGTTTTTGCCCCAATGCCTTACTTAGATATGCAATGGGCCTTCCCCCTTGAGATAGAACTGCTCCTACCCCTTTGCTGCTTGCATCTGTTTCTAAGCAAAAGGGTTTGTTGAAATTTGGTAGGGCTAGGACAGGGGCTGTACTCATGGCCCGCTTAAGTTTTTCAAAAGCTGCTATTGCTTCAGAATTCCAGTGAAATCCCTCTTTCTTTAACATGTTGGTAAGCGGCCTACTGATTATACCAAAGTCTTTTATGAACTTTCTGTAATAACCGGTCAGTCCAAGAAAGCCTCTCAAGGATTTCAAATTCATAGGTAAAGGCCACTGTTGCATGGCTTGAATTTTTGTAGGATCAGTAGCAACTCCATTGGCTGAAATGATGTGCCCTAGGTACTCCACCTGTCTTTGGCCAAAGAAACATTTGCTCTTCTTGGCATAGAGCTGATGTGTCCTTAGAGCTTCAAAAACAATCTTCAAATGTTCTGCATGATTAGGCAAGTTAGGGCTATATACCAAAATATCGTCAAAAAACACCAATACAAATCTTCTTAAGTAAGGAGCAAATACTGCATTCATCAATGCTTGGAAGGTAGCAGGAGCATTGGTGAGGCCAAAAGGCATCACCTTAAACTCATAGTGGCCCATATGTGTCCTAAATGCTGTCTTTGGAATATCTTCTTTTTTCACCCTTATCTGCCAATATCCTGACCTAAGGTCAATTTTTGAGAAAAAAGTGGCACCCTTAAGCTCATCCAAAAGGTCTTCAACCACTGGTATAGGAAACCTGTCTTTGATGGTCATTGCGTTGAGTTGCCTATAGTCTACGCAAAGCCTCCAACTTCCATCCTTTTTCTTCACTAGTAAACAAGGTGAGGCAAAAGGACTTTTGCTAGTTTGGATAATTGATGCAGACAACATATCAGCAATATGTTTTTCTACCTCTGCTTTCTGGTGGTAAGGAAACCTGTAGGGTCTTAGGTTTACTGGTATAGAATCAGGTTTGAGGTTAATGCTATGATCATGAGCCCTTATAGGAGGCATTCCTTTAGGTTCTTCAAAGACATCACTGTAAGCTTCAAGCAATGTTTCCAATTGAGGATGAGTGCTAGAGTTACCTTCACCCATATTGATCATATAGAGTTCACCAAGTACTTCTGGATCTTTACCAACCAACTTTTGTAACCTTTCTCCAGAAATGACTTTCAAATTAGGACTATTAGAACTCCCTTTTAATGTGATCTGCTGCCTATCTTTAGTAAAAGACAAGGATAACTCATTAAAGTCAAACACTAGAGGACTGTATCTTTTCATCCAGTCCACACCTAAAACCATATCACTTCCTCCCATAGGTAGCACCCTGAGATCATGGGTAAACACATGCCCTTGCATTGACCACTCCAGCTGTTCACATTTAGCATTGCTGTACAACCTATCCCCATTAGCTACTGTGATGGCTAATGGTGTTGTTTGCTTCACTTCTACCCCTCCCTTAGCCCATGAAGGAGTAACAAAACTATGGGTACTACCACTATCAATCAGAACATTAAGAGATCTACCCTTGATGCTACCTTGAATTCTCAATGTACTGTTTCTAGCATTGCCAGTCAGAGCATTTATGGAAATCTCCAAGTTGCCTTCAGTCATCTCTTGGTCTCCACTACTGTTCTGCACATTCTCCAATTCAGCCTCAACTATTTCATTCTGTTCCTCTTCTACTTCATCTCCTGTGATAAGATTAAGCTGTTTGTTTTTGCAAATATGTCCCGAATGGTACCTTTCTCCACATTTGAAGCAGGGGTTAGGTAATTTCTTTTGGTCAGGTAAGTTTGGTTTCTGGTTTGGGTATTGTAGGTTAGAAGGGTTTTTATGAGTTTGATTCCAAGGTACAAAGGAAGATCTGAAGCTATTGAGGTTGTTTGGAGATGTTGGTTTCATGGTCACTCTGTTTTTCTTGCTTTCAAGGTCCAGGGATAATTCATGCAACTTAGCTAACCTGTAAGCAGTAGCTAAAGTGTTAGGTTCATTGGTCTTAACCCTCGGTTTCAATTCTTCTTTTAGTCCACTGACAAAACTGGCCACAAAGTATTGCTCATTCAAATGGGGGTTTGCTTGAAGCATGTAGGGTCTAAGTTCTTCAAATTTCTCCTGATATTCATCAACAGTAGTCTTCTGCACCAACTTATTGAACTCCTCAACTATGTCAGAACAAGTTCTATCACAAAATCTTTGGCAAATATCAACGGTAAACTCTTGCCATGTAGCTCTTGGCTTAAGCATAAGGTAACCATCAAACCATACCTCTGCCTTCCCAGCCAAATACATAGATGCTATTTCTAACTTCTGTTGCTCAGCTACATTAAATATAGAAAAATATTTCTGACATTTCCTAACCTAACTCCTAGGATTACTTCCATCAAACACAGGCAGCTCAATTTTGGGTCTAGGAGAAAACATGTTCAAGCTAGCTCCTAAGGCAGATTCACCATTTCTACCAAAATGCACGCTAGGTTGCAATGTGGTTTGATTAAACTCATGATTGTTTCTATTTAAGATGCCAGGATCATCTTTTTTGTAACTATACTTTCCATGCTCATCAATAACAGTCACTTCAATAGGGTTCTTACCTTCCCTTCTTGGAAAGACATGGGTTGACTGTGAACTTCCTGCCTCTTGCTGGGGAACCTCCTTTTGCGTCAAAGTTTCCAGGATCTTGCTGATGTAACTGTGAGTTTCAGCAAATTTAGCCTCCATACCCATCTTTTGCTCTTCCCACCAAGGAGGTACACTTGCTTCAATTGTTTTCATGGCCTCCATTTGAGCTTGCAGAGCCTGAACTTGCTCTTGCAAGGTGTTGAAACGGGTTCCTTCCACCATGGTTTTGGATTTGTGATGTTTTCCCAGCTTGGAGAGTGGATCTTTGGCTTGCTCTGGTACCAAAATGTCACAGATCTAGCCTTTGCTGATGAACTACAGAAAAATTATAGAGCCAGAAAAGAAAACGGAAGAAAGAATGAAGAAAGAAGAATAAGAAAAGGAGAGGATAGAAAAGTTTCAGAGGAGAAAAAGAGAATATGTCATTTTTTCAAAAATTCCCCTGTACATCCCTTTTTTCATTTTTTTATATGCACACACACAGGTGCTGCTGTACCTTTTGTAAGTATAGAAAAATAAAAGAAATAAAGTGATTGGTACGTGCAAATCAATTGGTCCCTATTTCTGTCAAGACCGTTACTCAACCTTTTTGTCCTATTTAGCTCAGCTTGCATGCTTCCAGCTCCATTCTCCAGCTTCATTCTCGGCTTACCATCAATTTTCAGCTCATTTTTGCTTTCCAGCTCTTTCTCTCCTCTGTTTCCATTCACTTTCCCATCAGCTCCATGACATTCTCACCTACCTTGTTACCCGAACAGAACAGCAACCCAGATTAATTCCCATTTCTCCGATTATGGACCTCCAAAAACCCATTCAGTTTCTTCCTTTCAGCCCTCTAATCTCAAGTTTAAGGTGATCTTGGGATAAGGAGGATGTTTTGTGAAGGAGACGAGATACTTAGATAAAGGGAAGATAGAATTTTGTAAGGCACACGTGAGGAAGAAACAGAATAGAAATCGTGCAGCAAGGAAAAAGGAAGAAAGTCGGTTTAAGGGGGCTGCCGACGGGTTGAAGAAAGCCTCATTTTGGTCTCTTTATTTTTATTTTATCCAATTAAAATTTAACACATGGCCCACTAATTTACTTTCTTCTCTTTTCTCCACTTTTTTTTTTATATCAGATCTGCAGCAGCAAGCTTCCACGTGAAGCTTGCTGCGTTTTTCTTCTTTTCTCTTTATTTATTTATTTATTTTTTATATAAACATATTACTCATAATTTTTCTTAACAATTATGTATTTATATATTTATTTTCATAACATATACAATATATAGATATATTTTTATGTAGTTAAAATTTATACTTACGCTATATTAAAAACATATTTATATATATTATTTATATATATAATTTTTAAAACATATATTTATCTATTTCATTATTTACAAATATATATATTTTAATTTAAATTAATAATTATTGTTCATATATGTACATATATATTTGCATATATATATATATATGCATATGATATTATATATAGATATAATTTTTTTTATACCCAATTAAATTCCAATTATTAGACCTCTAATTTATCAATGGATTAAGCGCCACGATCTCTAGATATTCCGATATCCTAATAAATTTATTTATTTATTTTAACTTGTCTATTAACATCAGAAACTAAATTTACATATACCTAGTTCCAAAAATGAGAAAATTGGTGGTTATCACATCCTCTCCACTTTTAAAGAATTTGGTCTTCCAAATTCAACATAGTACTCTATTGATTCAGTGCATTGAAACTTATCAATTTCTCATGCTTACTCTTAGTAGTCACTCATTCTATTCATTCTTATGAATGCTCTCATACAATATATATACACAATTTACTAACAATTCTCTTACTTTTATTGTTTCATATTAGTTTCCACATCAATTACATCGTATACAATCATCATATTATCCTCAAATAATACATACTTCAATAAATCAGTCTGGATCATTCGATATCTATCTTATTCCTTTACAGTAATGCACGATTTTCTATACAATGTCTATACCATTCATCAACTATCCTATTGCAACCATTTTATTCTCATCAATCTTCATACTACTCATATCCTTTACAATCATTTTATCACTTTCAAACAACCACAATCCTATTATTATACTTAAACTGTGCCCCTCCTTATACATAAAATTTATCATCTTTTCAATTTACTGACACTCACACTCTTATTAATTTTTCTATATTCATTTTTCGCCTCATACATCATCATTTTAGGGTCTTACTTCGATCTGAACAGAGAAAGTTCTGGTGGGGCCCTCACCAAGTACCTCTCTGAACCTTATCGAATAGACCCTTCATTAAATATTTTAAAAATAAATTTTCTCTTTTAAATTTCTACACTTTGTAGTTTATATCGTATACAAGAAAATTTGGGGTTCTCCAAATTCGATACAAGTACTCCAACAATTCGATGCCCGAAAACTTATCATTTCAATGTCTATCTTATTCATTTATACTCATTCTTCCATATAACATCTGTATCATCCACTAGTAATTTACATTTCTATTCATCTCAACTGTAATCATTCTATCGTCTCCAATTGACCACAATGTTATCAATCATTTTGAGGTGGTATATATATAATTTCCTCATTTACATGACAGGCAATAATTCATATATATCATTCGTCTATTTTACTCCTTTAAGTATCATTAAATTTCATCTTTCAAGTTTGGCTAAATTTTTCATCTAGCCATAATCATGTGACAACCAAACAAAATCACTTTGTCTTAATTTTGGGAACTGCTTCATATTCATATTCCCTCATCATCCTGTACTTATCCTCTTATTACATTTTCATCTTTTCCTTCCTCATCATTTTGCTCACTTTTCATCAGTGGTATAGTACTCCACTATTAAAATCCTTTAACCTTTTGCATACCATCTTTATACTTATTCATTCATCGACTTAAACTTATTTACTTATCAGTCACATCTGTAGAGCAGCTAACCCAATAACTCTTCCACATACTGGCAATAGTATCTAGCTAGACTCATTCATTTCGTATCTCAATCATTATCTCTTCATCATGGACAGATCTACATCGCTCTGTCATTCGAGATCATATATCTTAGAAGGAGGTACTGTTTAGCCACATCTCCTATTTGCCAATCTTAACATAAAATTTCTTGTTTTTGAGAGTCTGTATGGTCATATAACTATGCTGCTCTTTCTCCATTGATGTCTCAGCCTATATCAATATCTCATCACTTTATCCATATATGGATGCCTCATTCATTAGGCTTATATACCTCATAAAGAATTTCATTAACCTTGTAAACCTCAATAGAAACTCGTAAAAATTTTATCAAGTTCTGATCATTATTATCATCTTATGACCACTAGTTTTCAACTTTTCATCTAGTGATGCCTTGCATAGAGATTGGTCTTATAAACTCTTTATGCATCTCTGATTAAACTCAATAAGGCATCAATTCCATGCAGATGATTATTTGTTTCTAATAAAAACTCTATTACATAATAGGAATTTAATTCACAATTATAAATCCTCAATTCAAGTCATCTATATTTCCATCATTTACACCTACACAAGTGAATTTCATTATCCACACATCTTCTAGAGTTGTTTCTTAAGCTTCTCGGACTCTTTCAATGTTCTCCGATACAAGTTTAGATATAGATTCCATATCAATAGTCAAGTCAATGTTAACCCGATCTCTCAAATCTATAGTACTCTGAAAATTTATCAGGAATAACGTTCGATACTTTTTAATTATAAATCTCATGCCATTTTGGACATTTTGTTTCTATGTCCTATCATTTCCACTGTATATCCTCAAGGCAGAAACATTTAACATTTAACTTATTTTAACACATATTCTGCCTTAATTCGCCTATTTACTTATACTTCACAGCGTATCAATCATCTTAATTAGTATGTTGTATTAAATATAACCATTTAACTAACACATTTCACAGCTAACCGATTCATTACTGTAATTCACTTTGAAATCATTTTCGTTTAATAATTCAGGTTAACTATCATCTTTTTCTGCTCTTACAGTCACTTTACGGTTGTTATACATATTCTTCAAATTTATAATACTCCAATCAGCATACCATTCTGCAAAGCATATCTCAAAATGCTCCGGTTCTATAAATATTTGTTTGATACTTAGGAAACAAATTGAATGTATAGAACCAAAATTAACAGTACTGATACGAATTTCATCAACTATACGTATCACTTTCTCAATCATCTTCAGTAATCATCTCATCTTTCATAATATCCAACGATCCCTTAATAAACATCCCATCAATACACTTGTAATTCAGACCCTTAAGAATCAATAGCATGGCCAATCATCCTGCGACTTCCCACTATAAACATTTTGGGTCGCATCTGTAATCTAATTGTAGATGGGATTAATAATCGGAACCGTTATACACATTTTACATTTCTTATGCCATCAGTAGCTTCATCACTACCATGAAATTCAAGATCAATTTGGTTCACTATTCAGAAATTAGTCCAATATAAGGACACATTTGTCATAAAAAAAATTTATTTCTTTCCCTTCATTATAAATTTAAACCAATGATCTTAATATCCATATAGTTTCTAAATCGTAAAACTTTTAATAGTATGATATTCAAAATTCTACATCCTTCAAACTCCAACTCATCACATAACTCATTCTCATTCATGAGTCTTGACATGTATATCACGTCAATCTCCGACCACGTAGGCCCTTATGCCTTTACTGGTATTAGTCCAATATATTTAGAACAAAACAAATGAGCACTTATTGCTTCGTTATTTGTCAAAGCATATTATATGTGGATTAGGTAGGGAGAAAGTTACTGTTTTCTTATAGTAGTGTACATTAGTACGATCGATGGCCATCCCGTCCATATCCAAGATGACACCAAGGTTGTAATTGTGCAATATTAGCAAATACGCTATTAGGTCTCTATCTCCCACCTTCACTTTATACTTATGATACACACTCATTCTTTTAAGATTCCTTGAAAGGTGTGCGGGTAACAATCGATAACTCAGAGGTTTTGACTTTATATGTAGCCTACTTGTAAAAGAACATGAGATAAATAAAGGAGTTGAGCTTGTGCACTAACTTGATTAACCACTAACTACTACAGTAGGGTTATCGTTATCTCATGATCCTGCTCCAGTCTAGCCATCCTCAACACCCTATTATCTGGGTGGGAATGAGTCGAATATGATAGTAATAGGGGTGATAATAGTGATGGAGTTGGAAATGAAATCAACCATCTTTAAGCTGATCTTCTGGGTCTAATTCTATGCCCAACCCCCCCTCAATTCCGAATTAAATCAGAATAGAAACCTACACCAAGTGTAGACCAATTTCAGTATAAGATGATTAATAGATAATTTTCCAAACAGATATTTCACAGTACATGGGATGTAACACCACAGACGGTCTAAACTACACTAACACGTACTAGACAACCAGGCTCTGATACCATTAAATCTGTCACGACCCGAAAGCCAATGACGTCCGCTTAACACTTACTTGATTTCTTATGAAAATTTCGAAATAAATTTTTTTTTTCTTTCTCTACTTACGGTTTGTATTCGGTGTTAGTGTAGTATCTAAATCCAATCCTATCTTACTCATATTATTTCTCGAGCTATGTCACATTTCTTAAGGAGGTCTTTCTTATGATTTTCATCTTATTTTACTATTCCCAAAAGAAACAGGTCGAAAACCTCCCATTTGTATTTTATCGATTTCTCCAAGTATAATTTCCTGCGCTAAAACACATTTTTAAATCACATAACACAATCAGCTGGTGTTTCTCCACAATTCACACAGTCGAGTATGTCAAAGATCTCGAGAGTTTAACCATTACTAAGTTCGTATCTACCACATTATATATATATAGTTCAAGACATACATTAGGACTCGGATCGGACTCGATAACCACCTAGACTCACATAGTCATCTAGTGCGATCCAAAGTTACATCCCGTATACTTTCCTAGTACTGTGAAATTAATGTACACATGATTATCAAAATGATATACTAGCAGTATACCTCAAAATACAAAATGCTAGCTCCAGAGAATGCAACTGAGTACCACTACTAGGTACGGTTTCCCGAGAGCCTACACGAAGCCTGAGCCGACTATCAACTCGTATGATCTGCAGATATTAAATTAAGGGGTGAGCAATCCACGGCTCAGTAAGTAGTTTAAATAAGTACATACTAGGCTCATATCGTAAAACACGATCATACATGCTTGAGTTATTATAAAATAGCATGTATGGATTATACTAAGGTTTATTACCATTCCGTATGTATACAAACATCACAAACTTGTTCATACTTTCATTCCATTCTTAACTTCACAAGGCATCCTTCTTTTTATCAGTATGATTAAGTGTGAAAGAAACGAACAATTCAAGTAACACATGTTTGAGTGGCATATATAAACATAATCCAATAATCACACACATCGTATGTCATATGCATAAGATCTATTTCATCCTCTGACATTCGTCGCATTCACGAATCACAATCACTTACTTATCGTCACAATATTCTACGATTTCTCATATTTCGTCAAAACACGTGTAGCACTTAGTTCCCGAAGGATTCTAGAGGTGGCTCACACGGTACAGAAATCGAGTCTTTGCTCGGTTTGGCCTTTAGGACTTAGACTGATTACTAACACATCGAAACTCGTGTAGCACTTAGTTCCCGAAGGATTCTAGAGGTGGCTCACATGGTACTGAAATCGAGTCTTTGCTCGTTTTGGCCTTTAGGACTTAGACTGAATACTAACACATCGAAACTCGTGTAGCACTTAGTTCTCGAAGGACTCTAGAAGTGGCTCACACGGTACAGAATTCGAGTCTTTGCTCGTTTTGGCCTTTAGGACTTAGACTGAATACTAACACATCGGAACTCGTGTAGCACTTAGTTCCCGAATGACTCTAGAGGTGGCTCACACTGATGTAGGACAGATCTGAGTTAGTTTTGGATTAGGGTTTGGGGTGTGATTTGGGGCTACTTATGCTGCTAAAACAGTAAAGAATAAAAGCCTAGGAGTCACACCTAGGGTTTCTTAGGAGTCACACCTAAGAATGGTTGAGTCACACAACCAAAGAGCAAAACTTTGCTGGAAATTCTGAAATTATTATTCTCTATTTTTTTAAAGAGAGTACAAAGCCTATTTATAGGCAAGCAAGCAAGCCTAATCCTAATAGGATACAAACTCTTTATTAAAACTCTAATATCCTAAAATAAAACAATAAAAGACTAAAATAAAATCTTAAATCCTATTAATAAAATTAAACACAGTATTTTCTAGCCTAAAACTCTAAAACAATTAAAAGACTAAAATTAAAATATTTTATTTCTCCCATTCTCCATCATTCTCCCCCGTTGGGAAAAACTCGACTCCGGCGAGTTTAAAGCATGATAATGTGGATGAAGCTTCTTGTGAACTCCTCTTGGATACCTTTTGGATTTATTCCAGTTCATACCCATGTTACCTTCATTGAAATCAGTAGGCCTCCTTCTCGAATTAGCATGTATTGGGTAATTTTTGTTGCTCTTAACTTCAAACTGCCTTTTAGTCAAAATATAGAGATGTTTCTTCTCACCCTCCACAACTTTACTTGACTTTGGAGTCCTTTTCTTCTCATACTTCTTGAAATCCTCTGAACTCATTGGCTTTAAAACAATATTCTTGTTTCGGTGACAGAAACTATAGGTGTTTGCCTTGCCCGCGTGACTCACATCTCGGTCATATTGCCAAGGACGACCAAGAAGGATGTGGGCAACTTGCATAGGGATAACATCACAAAGTATAGAATCAACATAATCACCACAACTAAAAGATACAAGACATTGTTGTGTTACCGGAATTGTGGTTCTGTCAATCCAGCCCACTTTATAGGGGTGAGGGTGTGGTGTAGTTTTTAGTTTGAGACGCTCAACAGTGGAGGTAGAAACTACATTCATGGAACTCCCACCATCAATAACAAGTTTTTTGGCCTGATCACCACAACGAACAAAGGTTTGGAATATTGAGGTGCGTCGCCAATCCTCCTTTTCTACTCTAGAGGCAGCTAGGATACGTCGAACTACCGCCAAAAGGGATGTTTCTACATCATCAAGGTCAAGATCATCAGCCTCATAAGCACCATAATCAATAGAATTATCATCTTCATCTTGTTGAATTTCTTCATCCTCTTGTTCAACTCCCATATGCATATTTCTTTTTGTTGGACAATTATGCCCAAAATGTCCAGCCTCCCCACACTTGAAACAAACATACTCCTTTTTAGGATTGTTGGTACTGACAGAAGGTCTTGTTCCATTAGGGCGAGCAAAAGGCTGTGCTGGAACAGCCTTTCTTCCTGGGTGTGCACCAAGGCTCCTCCTACCTGCTGTTTCCCCACTCTGAAGACCTATTTTTTTGTTAGTAGAATAGCTCAAATATTGTTCTGCATCAAAGGTTGCCTGGAAGGCTTGTTTTACTGAGCTAATAGGCTGCCTAAGCATCTCTCTTTTGATATCAATCCTCAACCCAACCTGAAATCGTGATGCTGCTTGTGTAGCATCTTCCACAACTTGACTCCTTATCTTGTATTCATCAAATTTATTCATGTATTCAGTAACGGACATGCTGCCTTGCCGTAAACTATACGCTTGTTGGCGCATCTTCTCAAGATAATTAAGCGGCAAGTACTTTTCTTTGAGCTTGGCCTTCATCTCTTCCCAAGTTTGAATTTGGGGCTGTCCTAACCTTGTTATTTCACTCTCCACACCATACCACCAGATTTTTGCTAATCCAATTAGCTTCATCTTGGCAAATCGAACCCTTCTTTCATCCGACATATCATACCAATTAAAATAATCTTCAAGGGAGTTGAGCCAATCAAGAAACAAAGTTGGATCCACTTTACCTTCAAAATCTGCCACTCCTACTTTCACCTTCCTAGTGATATCTCTAGCATGATCACGTGGCTCGGCACGCTGTCCTACAACTGCGGGTAGTTGAGCAATAGGTTGGACAGGAGCACCTTGTGGGGCTTGAGTTAGACGTGCTTCCATTCATGCCATAGAAGCTGCTAGTGTTTCAACAGTACGTGCTAGTGTTTCAACAGTCTGTTGTAAACCATTAAGGCGTTCATTCATGTTCTCCACAATACTCTTGGTATGCTCATGGTCTTGTTGGAGTTCCACCGTAGCCTTACTTAATTCAGCGTTAGTCACCATCATGGACGCAAAATTGAGTAAACTAATTGCAAACTCAAATCTGTCCAGAACTTTCTTTTTTTTCTTTTTTTTTTCGTTTCCCACAGACGGCGCCAATTGATGTAGGACAGATCTGAGTTAGTTTTGGATTAGGGTTTGGGGTGTGATTTGGGGCTACTTATGCTGCTAAAACAGTAAAGAATAAAAGCCTAGGAGTCTCACATAGGGTTTCTTAGGAATCACACCTAAGAATGGTTGAGTCACACAACCAAAGAGCAAAACTTTGCTGGAAATTCTGAAATTATTATTCTCTATTTTTTTAAAGAGAGTACAAAGCCTATTTATAGGCAAGCAAGCAAGCCTAATCCTAATAGGATACAAACTCTTTATTAAAACTCTAATATCCTAAAATAAAACAATAAAAGACTAAAATAAAATCATAAATCCTATTAATAAAATTAAACACAGTATTTTCTAGCCTAAAACTCTAAAACAATTAAAAGACTAAAATTAAAATATTTTATTTCTCCCATTCTCCATCACACACGGTACAGAAATCGAGTCTTTGCTCGTTTTGGCCTTTAGGACTTAGACTGAATACTAACACATCGGAACTCATGTAGCACTTAGTTCTCAAAGGATTCTAGAGGTTGCTCCCATAGTTTCCAAAGATTCTATGTAGCACGTAGGTCCCTTGAGTTCTCTAGAGGTGGCTCACACGGTACAAAGGTCGAGTTCTACTCGGGTCACCTTTTTCCTAGCTTTCGACAAATATGACTAGGTACTAATATAGGTCCAAGAACTCTATTGGGGGCTATACGTACCGCACACAAATCACATATACATTCACAAAGTATCACAACATGCTAACATGCTCCCTTGGTGCGATTTAAATAATTCATATGCATCCTTAAAATGCAAGCACCAAAAAGTATACAATTTAAACATTCAATAACCACGAACAAACTATAACACATAACATGCAAATCACAAGCCAAATTCCTTTCTAAACAACTACTATTCACAATCACATTATGTCCAAATTTGCATTTTACCATACTTACTCTTATAGTCTTACCTATAGTATTCCACCAACTTATAGTAAATTTAGATAGGTATTTTAATAAGGATTTATTCATCTCTTACGAGATGATACTAGTAAGGCTTATTTATCCCACTTACCTCAATGCTTGGTAGGTTATCTTTCCTCGATCCTCAACTCAAGCTAAACTTCTACACCACTCCAAATTCACTCCAATTAAATCAAATGATATTTCAATAACATGTCTTAACTACGTTTTGATCACATATCAATTGTATATCTTAGAATCCAAACTATTCCAACTCATTTCTTTGGCGAGGAGCTAAATTCTTTATGTGTCTCGCCAAACATTACTTATTCGATTTAATAACTCTTTACTTATATTCTTTATAAGATAATAAGAGGTTTATTAATTTGTATACGCTATTTTCCTTTCGTTAGATATATATATATATATATATATGATTATAACTATATCTTAAACACTTGTATAATTATACTTGCACTTATATCTCAACAAACCCTTTTTCTTTTCTTTGCATTTCTTTTTCTTTGTCTCTTATTAAGTTTTCAAGTGAGTAGCATATATATATATATATGTATGTATTTAGCATTAGCATAGTAAAATTTCTAAGGATTTACTATATGTCTTTATATAAGCACTATACATACATACTTATATTTATTTATTTCTTCGTTTTTTAAGCAAGTAGTATACATACATATATATATATATATATATACAAGTGATATATATGTACATATATATGGGTATTTGATACTAGTGTAATCTAAATTCTTAGATTTTATTCTTTCATTTCTAAATATGCAAATATATATTTATATGGCAATATATAGATATACATTTCAATACATAACACTTACATGGTATACATTTCCAATTTCAATTCCCTTACTTCACTACATCTTGATACATGTGTATATCTATATAGATATATATTTACATCCATATATATATATATGTGTGTCGTAACGTCTAGGTCCGTGAACCTATCCGCTAGACTTTAAAATTCTAGGAGTCGCCACCAACCATTCAAACCTAAGGTGCGATCGGTCACCTATTCTTGTCTAAAGATAAGGCATGGTCTACATTCAAAGAATCTAGGGATCGGGAGTACGGTTACGTGTGGGGAAGGATTAGCACCCCCACAACGCCCATCCTAAAATGGTACCAACTAATTTTGTGATATCTTTAATAATTTTCAACTAAATGGTTTTTTATCTTGTTAAATTTAAATATTTAAATATTGGACAATTTCTAAGAAACTCTCCATCATGCTGGCGGAATTCCTTAAATTTCATCCTCACCTCAAGAGTATCCAAGAAATCCCATTCGTCTTTCTCGGAGAGGCTCCGTCGTCGGATTTGTTAAATCGTTTATGCAATATCTTAATTTTATTTTCCATCTTTTATTCTTATTTTTATCTTTATTCATTTTTAATTTATTTATCTTTATTTTAATATTATTTATCTTTTGAAAATAAATGTCGATTATTCTTCTTGAAAATTTTCTTTAAATCTTCCATCATGCTGGCAAAATTTAAAGAAAACATCTCACCTAAGAATTTTAAAATGTCAGCCATTCGTGACACCTTATAATTCCATCATCGGGATAACCTCCACTTATTCTCAATATATTATTATTATTATATTTTTTTTATCATTATTCCCTAATTTCTTGTTATTAATATTTATTTTTATTTTATTTTAAATAGAGATTGATTATTAATATATGTTTATGTTTTTAGAAATAAATATCGATTATTAATATTGAACACTTACCTTAAATCTTCCATCATGCTGGCAAAATTTAAGGCAAATATCCTCACCTAGGAATTTCCAAAATGTCAACCATTCGTGACACTCGGAATTCCATCATCGGAATAATAATTTTTTTTATTTTATTAAGTAGTTATAATTTTATAATAATTAAATATTTTACATATATATTTTAATATTGAACATCTTCCATGAATCTTCCATCATTCTGGCGAAATTCATGGAAAACATCCTCACCTAGAAAATCTGAAATGTCAACCATTCGTGACACCTCAGAATTCTATCATCGGAATAATCTCAATTTATCTCTAAATTTTATGATTTATTATCTATTTAATTTTATATGTCAATCAATTTAAGTATACAAATTATTATTTTTCTTTATTATTATCCAATTAAACATTAGTACTATCATGAACTTACCAAATTATTAGATTTATTAAATTATTGAATTAATTAACAAATTATTATCAAATTAATATTATTTAACCTTATTAAAACAAATGTTAGCCATTATCGAAATAAATGTTTATGTACAAATTATTACCACATTATTTATATGTTAAATTATTAACTATTAATTTAATTATTATATAAACAATTAATACCCAATTATAGATATATAATAACCTAACAATCATAAACTACCCACTAACATTAATTAAACGTTTTTTACTTACCTGTAAAGGGACAAAAACCAAGCTTTCATTTGTATTTCCAAACTACAGCTCACGTGAATAATAAGAATTGTGAGGAACAGGGGCGGTGGCAGCAAACATCCAAGCAGTAACCAGACAAGATGCGTGACAAGCGAACAAGCTTGTTTGGCGATGAGTTGCTCACGGTGGTGCAGCGATTGACAGCAAAGAAATTGATACAACCGACAAACTCCAATCCACAATGGACAGGGTAACAATGATCAGTGTAAGATGACGATGGCCACAGTATGGGGGCAAGCTTGGTGATGATGCTCGGTAGGATTTTCTGTCAAGGTTGAGTGTTTGATTGTGTATTTGTTGTGTGTCCCCCCAAATCATGAGCCTTGATCCCTTTTTATAGCCACAAATATATTAGAGTCCTAATACAACTATACCTATTCTAATAATTATCTCATATTTTTAATATTTTATTTATCTAATTCTTATATTAATCCTAATCTAACTCTACCAAATTTAATATTAATCCAAATAATTATCCTAAAAAGTCTAATTATCCTATCCTAAAATTAATTTTATTTTTTTTGTCCTTTTTTATTTTTCTTAAATCCTATTTTAATTTTAATTTCCTAATTAATGTTAATTTTAAATCTAAAAATTCTAATTTAATTCTAGCCTAATTCTAAATTGTTAAATTAAAATACAATGTCACCCAACCCAATTAATTATTTATACAAATTAAGATCCCGGACAAAATAGGGTGTCTACAGCTGCCCCTCTTTGTGCATTTGCTGTGAAACAGTAATTGCTCAAAGACATAGACACCTATTTTGTCTGACTTTTTTTCTTTTTTCTTTTTTTCTTTATTGTTCAAAAAGCTCCCTCTAAACAGAAAGGCAGTCAAACTTTAAAATCTTATCTAAAAGCTCCTCCTAAACAGGCAGGCAGTCAAACTTTAAAATCTTGTCTTAAATGCTCCTCCTAAACAGGCAGGCAGTCAAACTTTAAAAATCTTGTCTAAAAGCTCCTCCTAAACAGGCAGGCAGTCAAACTTTAAAATCTTGTCTTAAATGCTCCTCCTAAACAGGCAGGCAGTCAAACTTTAAAAATCTTGTCTAAAAGCTTCTCCTAAATAGGCAGGCAGTCAAACTTTAAAATCTTGTCCAAAAAAAAGCTGATTTTTTTAAACAAAAAAAAATTTAGGAAACCCCTCTAAAATTTTTCTTGTCAAAAAATTTGAAATCTTAGGAAACCCCTCTAAAATTCTTTTTCTTCTCTTTTTTTGAAATTTTGGGAAACCCCTCCAAAACTTTTTTTCTTGTCAAATTTTGAATTTTAGGAAACCCCTCTAAAATTCTTTTTCTTGTCCAAAATTTGAAATCTTGGGAAACTCCTCCAAGACTTCTATCTTGTCTAATTTTTGAAATTTTAGGAAACCCCTCTAAAATCTCTTTTCTTGTCAAATTTTGAATCTTAGGAAACTCCTCCAAAATTCTTTTTCTTCTCTTTTTGAAATTTTGGGAAACCCCTCCAAAACTTCTTTTCTTGTCAAATTTTGAATTTTAGGAAACCCCTCTAAAATTCTTTTTCTTGTCCAAAATTTGAAATCTTGGGAAACTCCTCCAAGACTTCTATCTTGTCTAATTTTTGAAATTTTAGGAAACCCCTCTAAAATCTCTTTTCTTGTCAAATTTTGAATCTTAGGAAACTCCTCCAAAATTATTTTTCTTCTCTTTTTGAAATTTTGGGAAACCCCTCCAAAACTTCTTTTCTTGTCAAATTTTGAATTTTAGGAAACCCCTCTAAAATTCTTTTTCTTGTCCAAAATTTGAAATCTTGGGAAATTTATCTTATCCATGCAATTGCAACCTGTTCTATCCATGCAATGTCATTCATGTAAGCTATCTTATTCAAGCAATATGATTCATGCAATCTAGTCTATCCATGCAATGTTATTGATGCAATCAATTCTATCCATGTAATGCAGTCTGTTTTATCCATGCAATGTCATTCAAGCAATCTGTTTTATCTCTATGATGCAATCTACTCTATCCATGCAATGTTTTTTCGAAAAACATTTCAAGCTCAATTGTGGCAACAACAAGGTTATTCTTTATCAATCCATCTCATGCATTCTTCTCTTTCATCTGTCCTCTTGTCCTTCTATTTCTTATTTCTTTCCTCATTTTCCTTCTTCCGTTTTTCTTGCCCAATGAAACTCTTGTCTTCGTGCCCTCTTTATTTTATCTACTCCCTTGTTTCTTCTTTTTCACTATCCTCCCTATCTGGTCATTCATTTGCTCATTAAAATCTTCATTCACTCTTTTTTATTCATTGGTTTTTCTTGATTTCCAATTTTCATTCATTCATAAGTTTCCTTTTCTTTCATTTTCCTAAATAATATAGGAGTCTTTCACATATTTTGCCAAGCAAACATTCATTACCATTCTAATTTCAAGATCAATGCAACACAATTTCTCAATCCCTCAAGGTAAGGATATAGCAAAGAAATGATAAGTGAAATGAAGAGAGTGGTATTATTCAACATTTGGAAAGATTTAACAAGAAATTGTCAGGCTTAGAAGGAAAGTAGGCTTGAATGAAAAATGAGAATTTTTAGGATTAGGTAATAGTATCCAAATAAAAACAATTCAAACAATTTTGATCAATGAATACAAAATCCCCTTCAAAGGTCCATTAATATAATCATGTTGAGTTCATCAAGATATCTTCTTGCTCCAGTATCGTTGACATCCAGCTTTTGTGGTATCTAAGCCGCCTTTTCAGGTTTTCAACTTAGATGCACTCCATTGATCCAAACCGCCCTTTTTGGGTTTTCGATCTGAATCCTCCTTTCATTTTTCCATTTCTTTTTTCCTTTTTTCTTCTTTTTCATTTTCTTTTCTTTCATTTTGTTTTATTCATTTCTCTTCATTTTCAACTTCATTGTCCTTGATGAAACTTCTCTTATCTGTTCTCCATTCTAATTCATGCCCCAACATCCGATATTTCTTCACCCAATTTAATGCTCACATGGATCCAAGAGAGTCTTTGGAATCCCACTTCTTCAATCTAGATGAAATCTTTTTGCTTATCTTGATCTGCTTGTCCTAATTTCATCCAAAGGATCACCATCTCATAGTGTAAGTATGCCTTTGTTCAACACATGATTCTTCAATAGGAGTACTCATATTTGATCAAAATGGACTTTTAAGGCACGTAATGTAGGCTCAGGTGAGGGTTCATGAAAGAAAGGATAATTTAGGCCCAAAATAAGTGTTTCAGGGTTTATCAAACCAAGAATCATTTTTCATGAATCATTTAGGCCTTTTACCCCATTTGCTTCTCCTTTTTTCATTTTAATGTGACTAGGGTTTTCACTTTCTTGATTCAAACCCTCTTTCCTTCTTCATTCTCTTTTTCTTTTTTGTTCCCTTTTTTTTTTACAAAAGGGTTTTTTCTTTGCCCCCCTGATCTTTCATCTTCTATTCTCTTTGCCCCCCCAGTGTGGAGGGTGATTCTTGGTAGGTTATATCAAAAAAAAATATAATAGGCCCAAAAGGGGTAATCAATGGATAATTTTACTCACGCTTGAAAGGTAATGAAAGAAGGCCATTTCTCATCTCAATACAAGTATTCTCATTAAAGGTCATCTATTGAACAAAGACAAACTCATTAGAACTTCATGTAGAGATTCACCTTTACTTGTAACATTCTATAGTTGAAGATTTTAGACAAATTTCTTCTATTCTCTTCTTGCTTGAACAATCTTGGCTAACTAGAAATCCATCCAACCAAACAAAGCAGTTCTTTCATAATTGAATTTTATGCTCATTGCCATTATCATTTATCATGTTCATTATTTGGATACTTTCAAGCTTGATAACAATGTTGAGAATATGGGTATTGGTGTTTTGCATAAAAGGATAAGAATGGAATGAGGAATTAAGAAATATGCATCGCACTAATCCTTTATTGAAAATGAAAATAAATGAAAGTTGGCCCAATACATAAAAGAATTCTTAATGCCTCTTGGGCTTAGCACTCCTACATTATTTAGAAACTGAAAGATTCTAAGAAAACCTAAGACAAATGAAAATGAAAAGAAAATCCATTACTCTTGGGTGGCATAAACAACTGGCATCTTATAAACAGTCCAATTTCCTAGCTTTGCATCTGAAGGGTACACAAACTGATCTGTGGAAGGTGGACGGTATAGGAGATGCAATTTTGATACCTTGAGTGCCACAATTAAGTTGAAACTATTTTATGTGATGATATGTTTATGCACAAAAATGAATGTATATGGAATGCATTAAGGTCTAGCAATCTCTTCTAACAATCGATGGTATGTTCATTCTTACGACAAGACAAATGCAAACTTACGTGAATGATATGTTATGTGATGTAAAATCAAACACAACTATGCATGACTCAATGATACAGACAAACTCTTTTTTTTTTGTTTTTTTTTTTGAAAAATGGAAGAAAGAAAAACTACATTTTTTGAATTTTTTTTTTTAAAAACAATGTAAAAAGGAGGAAGTAACTCTTATTCCTTCATGTGTCCTATCTTGGGTTTTGAGTCTACACTTCCATCTAGTATGGTTCTACCTTAAGGTTAAGCCTTATGTTTCATTATATGTTGGGTTTGGATAATTCAAAGTCTAAAGGTTCCCAAATTGTTCCTCACTGTCATCCACACAGGACTAGTAAGGCACCCAATCCTCACCCATCACAGGCTACAAACGGAAAGGTTCAATTTGAGTGAAAGTATTTCGCTAGCCATTGCGGAGGTTACCACCTCACGAGAGCGCAGTTACTATACTTCCTCCTAAAAAGGATGGAGCCCGGGTAGAAGGCTCATGCATACTCATGCAAGTGATGTGTGTATGTGAAGGAACAAGACTCCATTTTAAATGCCCCCCAATAAAGATAACATAACAAGCAATATATACAACAAGATAAAAAACATTTAATCAAAAATTCAAGATAATCACAAAATTTCCTATTGGCCTGACTCTCTAAAAGTCCCCAGTGGAGTCGCCAAACTGTCGTAACGTCTAGGTCCGTGAACCTAACCGCTAGACTTTAAGATTCTAGGAGTCGCCACCAACCATTCAAACCTAAGGTGTGATCGGTCACCTATTCTTGTCTAAAGATAAGGCATGGTCTACATTCAAAGAATCTAGGGATCGGAAGTACGGTTACGTGTGGGGAAGGATTAGCACCCCCACAACGCCCATCCTAAAATGGTACCAACTAATTTTGTGATATCTTTAATAATTTTCAACTAAATGGTTTTTTATCTTGTTAAATTTAAATATTTAAATATTGGACAATTTCTAAGAAACTCTCCATCATGCTGGCGGAATTCCTTAAATTTCATCCTCACCTCAAGAGTATCCAAGAAATCCCATTCGTCTTTCTCGGAGAGGCTCCGTCGTCGGATTTGTTAAATCGTTTATGCAATATCTTAATTTTATTTTCCATCTTTTATTCTTATTTTTATCTTTATTCATTTTTAATTTATTTATCTTTATTTTAATATTATTTATCTTTTGAAAATAAATGTCGATTATTCTTCTTGAAAATTTTCTTTAAATCTTCCATCATGCTGGCAAAATTTAAAGAAAACATCTCACCTAAGAATTTTAAAATGTCAGCCATTCGTGACACCTTATAATTCCATCATCGGGATAACCTCCACTTATTCTCAATATATTATTATTATTATATTTTTTTTATCATTATTCCCTAATTTCTTGTTATTAATATTTATTTTTATTTTATTTTAAATAGAGATTGATTATTAATATATATTTATGTTTTTAGAAATAAATATCGATTATTAATATTGAACACTTACCTTAAATCTTCCATCATGCTGGCAAAATTTAAGGCAAATATCCTCACCTAGGAATTTCCAAAATGTCAACCATTCGTGACACTCGGAATTCCATCATCGGAATAATAATTTTTTTTATTTTATTAAGTAGTTATAATTTTATAATAATTAAATATTTTACATATATATTTTAATATTGAACATCTTCCATGAATCTTCCATCATTCTGGCGAAATTCATGGAAAACATCCTCACCTAGAAAATCTGAAATGTCAACCATTCGTGACACCTCAGAATTCTATCATCGGAATAATCTCAATTTATCTCTAAATTTTATGATTTATTATCTATTTAATTTTATATGTCAATCAATTTAAGTATACAAATTATTATTTTTCTTTATTATTATCCAATTAAACATTAGTACTATCATGAACTTACCAAATTATTAGATTTATTAAATTATTGAATTAATTAACAAATTATTATCAAATTAATATTATTTAACCTTATTAAAACAAATGTTAGCCATTATCAAAATAAATGTTTATGTACAAATTATTACCACATTATTTATATGTTAAATTATTAACTATTAATTTAATTATTATATAAACAATTAATACCCAATTATAGATATATAATAACCTAACAATCATAAACTACCCACTAACATTAATTAAACGTTTTTTACTTACCTGTAAAGGGACAAAAACCAAGCTTTCCTTTGTATTTCCAAACTACAGCTCACGTGAATAATAAGAATCGTGAGGAACAGGGGCGGTGGCAGCAAACATCCAAGCAGTAACCAGACAAGATGCGTGACAAGCGAACAAGCTTGTTTGGCGATGAGTTGCTCACGGTGGTGCAGCGATTGACAGCCAAGAAATTGATACAACCGACAAACTCCAATCCACAATGGACAGGGTAACAATGATCAGTGTAAGATGATGATGGCCACAGTATGGGGGCAAGCTTGGTGATGATGCTCGGTAGGATTTTCTGTCAAGGTTGAGTGTTTGATTGTGTATTTGTTGTGTGTCCCCCCAAATCATGAGCCTTGATCCCTTTTTATAGCCACAAATCTATTAGAGTCCTAATACAACTATACCTATTCTAATAATTATCTCATATTTTTAATATTTTATTTATCTAATTCTTATATTAATCCTAATCTAACTCTACCAAATTTAATATTAATCCAAATAATTATCCTAAAAAGTCTAATTATCCTATCCTAAAATTAATTTTATTTTTTTGTCCTTTTTTATTTTTCTTAAATCCTATTTTAATTTTAATTTCCTAATTAATGTTAATTTTAAATCGAAAAATTCTAATTTAATTCTAGCCTAATTCTAAATTGTTAAATTAAAATACAATGTCACCCAACCCAATTAATTATTTATACAAATTAAGATCCCGGACAAAATAGGGTGTCTACAATGTGTATTATATATATATATATATATATATATATATATATCTTTTAATTCTTTTCCTTTTCTTTTTATTTCTCTTGTTATTTCTTTCAAGACCTATTTTTATGCACATTGCTATCCTCAAAATCCATTAAAACATCAACCAAGAAAATGTCATTTACCTTAGTTAGAACTATCCAAATTTGGCTGCAAGATCAGCCCTCATAATCCCCCTCTCGGCTTGGATAAATTTCCAGCCAATGTGCCTTGTTCCACTCTCTTTTCCAGCTTTTAGTTCTGTCCCTAAGAGATACAATTTTCTCAATTCTTTCTATAACCGAAACCCACATCTGTCACCAAATTTTATTTTGTTTCAATTAAGGTACTAAACAGGTTATTCATGCCTAAATAAGTCATAAAACCAAGTTAGAAATTAAAGGAATATCATCGTTTCTCACCTACCTTGTTACCCGAACAGAACAGCAACCCAGATTAATTCCCATTTCTCCGATTCTGGACCTCCAAAAACCCATTCAATTTCTTCCTTTCAGCCCTCTAATCTCAACTTTAAGGTGATCTTGGGATAAGGAGGATGTTTTGTGAAGGAGACGAGATACTTAGATGAAGGGAAGATAGAATTTTGTAAGGCACACGTGAGGAAGAAACAGAATAGAAATCGTGCAACAAGGAAAAAGGAAGAAAATCGGTTTAAGGGGGCTTCCGACGGGTTGAAGAAAGCCTCATTTTGGTCTCTTTATTTTTATTTTATCCAATTAAAATTTAACACATGGCCCACTAATTTACTTTCTTCTCTTTTCTCCTTTTTTTTTTTATATCAGATCTGCAGCAGCAAGCTTCCACGAGAAGCTTGCTGCGTTTTTCTTCTTTTCTCTTATTTATTTATTTATTTATTTATTTTTTATATAAACATATTACTCATAATTTTTATTAACAATTATGTATTTATATATTTATTTTCATAACATATACAATATATATAGATATATTTTTATGTAGTAAAATTTGTACTTACGCTATATTAAAAACTTATTTATATATATTATTTATATATATAATCCTTAAAACATATATTTATCTATTTCATTAGTTACAAATATATATATTTTAATTTAAATTAATAATTATTGTTCATATATGTACATATATATTTGCATATATATATGCATATGATATTATATATAGATATAATTTTTTTTTATACCCAATTAAATTCCAATTATTAGACCTCTAATTTACCAATGGATTAAGCACCACGATCTCTAGATATTCCAATATCCTAATAAATTTATTTATTTATTTTAACTTGTCTATTAACATCAGGAACTAAATTTACAGATACCTAGTTCCAAAAATGAGAAAATTGGTGGTTATCACAGTATGTATTTGGAAGCCCTCTAAATACATTGTACCGAAAGGGTACAAATGTGTAGACTCATACATACTTTAACAGCAACAAGCCTTTTATAAGCTTCAAAATGCATCATACCGACATGGTACAAATGCGTAAACTTATAAAGACTGCAATAAAATAGTAGTATAAAGTGTGAAATGGAAATGATATGAAAAGCAAAATCAATATCTATTTCCATTAGGTCCATGCATTTAAATTGAATGATGCCTTGCTTCAACAGAAGCATATGAGACTAATATCGAATGTCTCATCCAACAGAATGCCATATTTACCAAAATGTGCGCAAACAAAATATGTATATATGGCAAGTAGGAATCTATCCACACAACTGCAGTTTATTTTATTACAAAGCTCCCACTAACTTAATATAGCAAATGGCTCTATATGCCTCATACAAGTGCTATGTCGTCAAAGCACTTTAGCAACCAAACTTTCAGTTAGTCAGAATGAGCTCTTTAAACCATGTGCTCTACAATCCAATCAAGTAATGGATTCCATTATTTTCTCTCTAACAAAACCGAATGATGATATCTAAACATTTTGGAGTGTGAGGAAATCCTAACATTTTGAGAGAGAAAATATTTGCTGCAGCATTACCACAATACATCTCCAAGACTTCCAAATGGCAACCACACAAAACTAGCCCTGAGACAAAATTCTACAGCCTAAATGGCCCATCATGTAGCTTTACAACATGCTACATATTTATCCTCCACAATCAAGGATGCTGTAAGTGTTTGCTTTACATTTTCCAAAATACAGCTCTTTTATATCCACAAATATATAACCAAAATAATTTTCAATATCTTGATAGCTTGCAAAATTAACATCAAAATATCTGATCAAACTCAGAATGTCAGATTTGTCAATATCCGAATACTCTCTTTATAACTTCCAGTTCTCTATTACAGGATTGCTCAAGTATCTCCGAAATACACCTATAACATACACAATGTCCAAATGTGTATAAACTCGAGCATACAGTAATTACCCACAATAAGGCATACACAACACTCGATATGAGCTCTTTCATTTTTACTTTGAGGACTTTGAGATTTTCACAATATGTTACTTTTCAATAAATGGCGCCTTAATAGGAGAACAATATACAATAAACCTACTTAATACCCAAATGTAGGTTTTCTTGAGACTAATAATGTATGCCTATTGATATGTCACGAAGAATCTCAATCCTTAAAACGAAATAGAGCCTCACTTAGATTCTTCATCCTGAAGTGACATGACGACATGGAATGTCTCATACAATAGGTCAGTGCTATAGGCTGCTATTTGATATCATCAATTTAGAGCACAATAAGCACAAAACTACTCCCACTGACCTTGCAATGGATCTAGTTATCAAACGATAATGTTCTCCTCAAAGTGACAATCTCATCAAACTTTATGTATATTACAATCTGGATGCCTTTTAATGTTCATAAATGAACTCCTTAAGTTCGCAAACTGTATGTTCCACCTTAGGAACTACAAACTTTTAGGTTGCTTTATTTAGACATTTTACTGTCCAAGATGTAGCTCTTAATCGAAATGAGCTACTAATTGCCATCATGATTCTAAAGGAATCTTAGGTAGAAACAGGAAAGAAAGTTTTTTACAAAACCAATTCCTTCTTATTATTTAAAGCCTTGGCTAAATTTGGCTTTAAATCATCTACCTAATCTTTTGAGTCTCCTTTTGGTCTATAATGATGTGACAACTAAAATAAATCTCATGCATCCTTAAGCAGTATAGATGTTTACACATCCTGTGTGACTAATATCCAACTCTAAGAGTTCGAATCAGGATAGTCTCCTAACAAACATCAGAATCAAAAGACACATGAATCTTACATTCATGTTCCTCTGTAAAGTCAGGTGCAGGTTCGAAATATGGTATTGGGATCAATCATTGATTCCTTTGGTTGTGGCTTTTCATTATCAAAGATAACGTATATATGGGACTGGCACAACAAAATGTATTTCAATAATGACTTTGTGGAGTTCACAACTCCCACTCTTTAAGTCATCAACTAAATAGATTGCATTGTCGGACTTAATGATTCTAGTGTCACATAATGAGAAATGAAATCTAGAATCTTTCTAACCGATATAATAATCAACAGAATTGCCGCTGATAGTTATCTCATCAAGTTTTCTTGACTATGGGTTATAGCTCTTTTACCTTACCTTATAACCCTAAACACAAGAAGCGGCATAAAATCAGCTTAATGTCTGACTATAACTTGGGATGCATTTAGGAACTGGTCTTGCTTGGAGATCAACTTTGAATGTGAATTGCAGTTTTAATTTCACTTCACCCGAATTTTAAAGATTTAGAGTGATCAACATAAATCGTACTAGATTAGAGTGTACGATTGATTGCAACTGTAATCTCATTCTGTTTCAATATTCCAAGC
Source organism: Heritiera fomes (assembly GCA_032173925.1). Taxonomy (NCBI): domain Eukaryota; kingdom Viridiplantae; phylum Streptophyta; class Magnoliopsida; order Malvales; family Malvaceae; genus Heritiera; species Heritiera fomes. Next base: position 14,449,239 of record JAPDPM010000001.1, on the reverse strand, counting down.
ACCATACACTAGGCGTCAATATATAATCCTATAGTGCACTTAACCGAAAATCGATATATGATTTCGCCTAGTTTCATTATACCGAGCATAACATTCATCACTACTGTCTGATCATTGCTTTAAGCAGCGCAGCAAAATTAATCAGAATGCCTAAGGCCTCTACAAGATCAGATGTTTTACTCCATATGACCTACATCGAAATGGTCTTTAGTAAAGTGATGAAACACTTATATCCACTGAATACAGTATGTGGAAATGATCTACAAATGTCGGTATATATTAGCTCCTAATCATTTCAATATCTGCTAATCACAACCTTAATATTAGCAGCAAAATCTCCCTTAATACATTCCTACATGTGCCTCAAAATGTCCTTAACTCTTATGCCACTATATGATAGATTTCCTATTTATTCTATCATAATTTGAATCGATAGTCACATCATTCACAATTGAAGAAAATTTACCTAATATTGGGGTATAAGTCTACTATATATCCATTATGCAAAATGCCAGAATCAATGCATATGTTGTTACTAATTAGAAATACTTTTCTGTTATCAAGATGAAAAGTATCGATCGACAGTAATTTCAAAATTGTCTTCAAAAGTAACAACGATCTGGGTATGTTTTCAATATGGATTTTAACTCTATAGCCCCAATTCACAACAATTTTCCCTTATTCTATCTCCGGTTGCTTATGACTTTATCAATAATAGCATCGGTATCTAAACACCAATAGTTAGAGGGCATATCTTCTAGATTGGATTCAAAATAAAAGCTAACAGAATGCCTTTTACACATCCCAATCTAGAGGACTCTTACAATCTATCCTCTTGTGCCCAAGTTTATGACAGAAGTGGCACACATTGATATTTAAAGGGGTTGGTGGAACTAAAATGGGAAATAGACTTGGCAAATTTCTTCTTCTAAAATGATCTTTTATTGAGACCTTTTAATAATATTTCCTCCGGTAGTAATGTTGGTATATGTCATCATTATGGCTAAATGAGATCTGTTAACTCGAAAGATCTCCCATTCTTGAATGACAATATCAATTTTGATATTAAAATGACATACTTCCTTCTGCATTAAATGTGATCTGTAAAACTGGAAGATCTCCAATTCTCCATCCCAGAAGGAAGTAGTACTGAATCTGCCATATATGGAATCAAAATCCTATAGCAACCTTTATCCATCTTATGTGAACTATTTTCTAATGGCATCCATAAATACTTGTTAGTTATCACTAATTGGAACACTTTCCCTGATGTGCTCATTAATGGCATGCCCTATATGATCAAAGGATTTTCACTTAAGTGTTCCTGAAATTCCGAATATTTTGTCCTCAACAAGCTCATACTATTGGGTATAGTAGATAGATTAACTCTCGGGACTACTTCCTAGTTCAATATGTCTCTAACCGTAGAAAATAATTCATACTATCTATCTAATTTGATCTTGCTAGAGATTTTATATGTGATAGTTGAACAATATGGAGGCTAGTGGAATAATTCAAACAATATCTAAATTTATTCCACAATACACTACCGAGGATAAGACAAAACTAGTTGAATATAACCTGAATGATCGCCCACCGACAGGGTAGGAAGACTGTGTCATATCTCAACTAGAATCCTCTAAGTCCCAAGCATCTCTAAAAGCAACTAACAATCCGACAGAGAGAGACTAGCCACTTCTAGAGACCTCAGTAAATTTATGCAACTGCAACTATCACTATGCATTGCCTTATTATTATATCCTTAAAATTATCAAAATAAATCGTCAAAAAATCTTCATGACTATTCCTGCGACAGGCAAGTATTAGTCAATCCAATTAATGATTTATAATTTTAAGAATATTCACAAAATTTACTAACCAAAATTAACTACATCCAAAATATGCAATTTCTGAAGCATATGTAGCAATTTCTGGTCCAACATTAATTAATTAAATTAATTTCATATAAATATGAATATTTAAATAATAAGGCAATATCAATTTTAGAGAGTTTATTTGTTTAAATAAATTATTAAAAAATGGGTAAACTATAATCCAAAATAGCTCAACAAAATACCCAAACAATTTATTTAAACTTATTTAATTAGGCCAAATATTAGTAATTTATGAGCATGGGTATATATTTCAAAATTTAAGTGAATTATGAATTAAATGAGTAATTAAATTTCTAGAAATCACTCCAAAATTAATTCCTCCAAAAATTCACTTATATCATATTCATTTTGGGCCTAACAACTAATTATGGCTATTAAATAAATTTTGGCTTATGACCAAAATTGTCCAAGATTAATTAACCAAATGGCCCATAATTAATTAATCAAATTGGCCCTTTAAAATCATAATCTAAAATGGCCTTTTAATTAATTATACAAAATGGCCAATAATTGATCCAAATTTAATAGCCAAATAAAATTAATTAAGCAAGATGACTCCTAAATTAATTACGCAAAATAGCCCTAAAATTAATTAATTTTAATTGCCCAAAATTATTAATACTAAATGGCCAATTAAAATAATTGAATAAATAATGCCCATAATATCACAAAATTATTTTGGCCTAAATTAAATAATTAAACTAAATAGCCAAAATAAATTTCAAAGCAAATGGCTAATTTAATTTAAATGAAATAGCTAAAGAAAAAAAATATTCAAAATGATCCAAATGAAATGGTGGCCTAAATTAAATTTAATGAAGTGGTCCAAATAAAAAAAATAGCAACAGCCCATAAAACAACAAAAATGGACCCAAAAGAAAACAAGCCCAGACCAAATCGTTGGCCCCAAAACAAGACAAATCGGCCTAGGAAAAAAAATTTTGGGGCAGAAAGAAAATTTTTAATTTGATTTTCATACACGCGCCCGCCTCATTTCCATTGGCACCGCGGGCGCCTCTTATGAAGCTGTCGGACGCGTGCAACTCACGCGCCCGTCGTCTTCCTCGCCCAGAACGGGCGAGTTGAAGAAAAGTGGGTCATTTCGACCCGACCCAACATTTTCTCCCTCAATTCAACCCCATTTCACATCGTTTTAACGGCATTTTCATCAAAAATTCATCCTCAATCAATATCTTGCATTATTTGGCTCAAAATATGCATGAATCTTTTGGGTATGACATAAATCCGAAAATACCCAAAAATAAAAAAAATCTATAAATCTCATTTTTCTTCAAAAAAATGGCTAATGGTTTTATTGTGGAAAGGCTCTGATGCCAATTGTTGGAATTAAATCCATCACCAAAGCCACTAATACAAAGACAAAATAAAAAAACTAACCTTTGGTGGGTTGAACTAAAACCCACCATAACCACCGCCTTAACCGCTACTGCCACAGAGAGGAGACATCACCGGAGGTCCAACCACGCCAATTTGTTGCGGTTTCGGTCTGTTGATGGTGGTCTGAGAGAAAACAGAGGAAGATGATGGTGAGCCATGGGAGAAAAACGGGAGAGGAGAGGGAGAGACTACTACTGTGCACTTCTTCGTTAATTACAAATGAATAATGGGCCTTCACTTATATAGTGGTGCCAGCCGTAGGGACCTTCCACAATATTGTTCATGTACTATATCTGTCCCATTAAAGATATAATACATTTATAATAGAGATATATTATTTATATTTATGGTTACACTTTATACAAAATATACTACCAAATTAAGTTATATGATACCAATTATACTTAATTAGTCCACAATATTGAGATAATTCAACATTGGGCACTACTCCCCACTCTTAAACCCTTCAAACCTTACCCAAAGCTGTCAAAGAAAATTCAACTATTAAACTCCAAAACTTTCGTTGTTTGGTTTAAGCTTCCCAAGCAAACAATAATTTCCCTCGGGGAGTGGAAGAAGGTAGGTTGAGAAGGATTATTTTTTGGCTTTCCACACTAGTTGCTAGATAGCTGCAACTAATTTATTTTTTTATAGACTAAGCACCATAATTTATTTATATCTGTAAAATATTTTATTTTAGCCTATCTTAAAAATAAAATAAAATAAAATAAAATAAAATATTAGATCTTACACATTGTAAAGTTCATATTAAATGAGATGCCTTAAAGTCTAATACCACAAAATTTATATGATCATTTTAAATTGGATTAAATACATCAGATAACTTATAATGTACAATTAATTAATATATATAAGCCCACTTAAAGAATTTCCCGACAGTGACAGCATGAAAATCCTGCTTTTTCTATCATCCTCATCTATCTTCTATGAATTGATATTGACGAAGGAGATTTCAAAGAGGGATCATGTCAGGATCCCAATCTTGCGAACAAACAGTTGAGGTTTCTAGCAAGGTTTTTGATGGTGTGTTTGGTTTTGAACCGGAGAAAAATGGTGCATCAATTAGTTAATCAGCTGAAGATGTTGGTTGATGAATGCAAGAGGACATTCCAGGTCTTTTTATTTTTATTTTCCTTCTGCATGCCTGGTGGTGGTTATGACTTTACCATGCATGCATAATTTTGCACGGCTGCATTTGTACAACTAATGGAATATGTATGTGCCTTAGACTAGATTGCGATTGGTGAAAATGAAGGTATTTATTTGTTCGTTTTCACTCTTATTTTGGGGTGGGGGCGCTCTGAGTTATGGAAGAAAGAGGAAATCATCATTATTAGTAGCATATCATGGAATAAACAACATATAATAATTGAGCATGCCGTTGGATGCTTGGATTTGAATGAATGATGCAATGCTTAATAGTTGCGGTCTATGACTGCTTATATTTTCTTCTTTCGGTACATAAATGTTTTATTTTCATTTCAACTAAAATTTCCACTGAAAATCGAATAATCTTTGAATGTGGAGGAAACTATTATGCAATGTTAACCTTAAAAATGTTAATGGTTCCTGTCCTTTGGTGATGTTTTCACTTCAGGTGATAGTTTGTTTTTTAAATTTAGGAAGCTCCAAATCTCTCTTTGATAATCAGATGTGGCTTTTTTGAATGGCAATAATTACAAGTGTACAGATTAACGATCTTCAACCCATGTTCACTCCAGGAGACTGACTTTAAAGAATGGAAGCTGGTGGCTCAGGAGATAGATTTTTGAAAGTGTATACGCTTTCATGAATTCATGAATGCTAGGACGATAATCTTGTTTCGCATCGACTCTTTTTTTTTAATATATATATATATATATATATATATATATATATATATATATATATATATATATATATATATACACACTCTAAATAGTATTAAAAATAATATAATAAATCAAGATATTTATTTTAAAAATATTGATTTATTAAATGAAAATAAAAATATTTAATTTATCAATTAATCATTGTATTTATTTTTTCATTTTTTAAAATAAAATAAAATTCTAATACAAAGGTAAAAAATTAAATAGACCAAAATTAAAAAAAAGCTTATAAAATATTTAAATTTTTATTCAATTTGACCCTGATTTGTTTGTCTTTAGATAAATTCATATTAGACTAATCTCCCACTACTACTTTTTCTTTTGATTTGCGGTAGTCTTTAAGTGTTTAATATTGAAATTATTTATTTATTACTTTATTTTCTCATTGATAACTTTCAATTTTCATATTTAAAGAATTTTATTTGAATGTTTTTTATTCGTAGATTTATTTTTAATATTTTTTGTGTTTATTTGTTTAAGTTTTAAAAAATTATTTTGGAATTTTTTCTTTATACTATAATTTTATCATTTTTTTGAATTTTTATATTATTTGTAATATTTTTTGTATTTTATTCAAATTTTGCAAACAACAATTTTTGATTATTTGATTTGAATTTGTAAAAAAATTTTAATACGTGCTTTTCAATATTTGTTTTATTACATGAATATTGGGTTTAGTTTCTTAAAATAAATTCTTTCAATTTTAATTTGTTTTCTCTCCCCGCGTATCATATCTTTCAATTTTTTAAAAAAAATTGAAAATAAAATAATAATAGTGTTTATAGAAGAAAAAATTGTGAATATTTGATTTAGTTATTTTCAATTTTCTGTTTCAACTTTTTATTGTCTTTCTATTCTTTTCATAGTGAGTTCATTTTTTTTATATTTTTAATATTTTAACATTAAAAAAATTAAAAATATATATTTTTATTTCAATTAAAACACATCATATATGAAACTAAAAATTTACTATATGACTAAATTTATTTTTAATATTTTAATTTTAACAAAAAATTAAAACTAATTATAAATTTTTATCAAACCAAAACAATAAAAAAATTGAAAAAATAAAAATATTTATAAAACGAACTCAAAATAGAAAAGAAAAAATCATAGGTCATATTGTTGTTAATGGAATTCTTTTTATATATACTTGTAGCTCGGGCCTTTAAGATATAGTCCTGTACCGGACCCCATCCAGATGCTCTACCTCATGTTTATACACCTCTTGCAATAAAGAATTTAGGATTGCGATATGCTGTACCCAGCAGCTTCCATCATAATGAGGAAGATTTCTTCTTCCTCTTTAACCCTCATAAATAGTACTAGAATGTTAAATGCACAATGCTGCGAGACAGATAATTTTTTTATTTATTCTTATGTTTTTTATGAAATTGATAATTTATATTTTAAAGTTCAGAAATTTATTTGCTGTTTTAGCAATAGCGAAGTTACAAAAGCTATCAAACGAAATTGATAACAAAACCTCATGTTAAGGATAAATATAACTATATAAGCATGCTTCAGTTACAAAAGCTATGTTGACTTGGGAAAAAGATAAATTTTTTTCCACAACTTTTTTAATCATGTAAAATCAAGCCATGTCAGACTTGAGAAGAAGTTAAATCATTTTTCACAACTTTTAAACATGTAAAATCAAGCCATGTCAGACTTAACATGTAAAATCAAGCCATGTCAGATTTGGAAAGAAGTTCAATCTTTTGAAATTACCTTTTAATTATGTAAAATCAACCATGTCAGACTTGGAAAGAAGTTCAATCTTTTGACACTTCTTTTTAATTATGTAAAATCAAGCCATGCCAGACTTGGAAAGAAGTTTAATCTTTTGATATTACTTTTCAATTATGTAAAATCAAGTCATGTCAGACTTGGAAAAAAATTCAACCTTTTGACAAACTCTTTAACCATGTAAAATCAAGGCCCATTCATACATTCACAACATAAACCGAATAATAAAACCATAAAAAACCCATATCTTAGTAATTCAGTCTAAAGTTGTGAAGAATTAGCCCTCCAATAACAACTTTTTTTTTGTCTAAGACCTTACGATATTTGGAAGTTACTTTGGGCCCCAACTAATCCGAAGTCTAGCTACAGTCGCACCCAATACGGAGGGAGCTCTTCCAATGCTATTTTCTCCATTTACAAGACTTTAACTCGAGACTTTGCTTAAGGGACACTGAATTCTTTCCACCCAGCTTGCGAAAAAGTTAAATCATTTTCCACAACTTTTAAACATGTAAAATCAAGCCATGTCAGACTTGGAAAGAAGTTCAATCTTTTGACACTACCTTTTAATTATGTAAAATCAAGCCATGTCAAACTTGGAAAGAAGTTCAATCTTTTGATATTACTTTTTAATTATGTAAAATCAAGCCATGTCAAACTTGGAAAAAAGTTCAATCTTTTGACAAACTTTTTAATCACGTAAAATCAAGGCCCATTCATACACTCACTCAACATAAACCGAATAATAAAACCATAAAAAAGCCCATGTCTTAGTAATTCAATATGAAGTTGTGAAGAATTAGCCCTTCAATAACAACTTTTTTTTTTAGTCTAAGACCTCTCAGTATCTGGAAGCCACTTTGAGCCTCGATTAATCTGGAGTCGAGTTACGGTCAGACCCAATACGAAGGAAGCTCTCCCAATGTTGTTTTCTCCATTCACAAGACTTTAACCTGAGACTTTGCTTATGGAGCACTGAGCTCCTTTCACCCAGCTCAACAAACATTGGTAATAACAACTTGCAAACATAAATCAATAACAAAACTCAATCTCACTGCTCAAAGAAAAGTTTTGACAAACAAACATTGATCATAAGCATCTTAAATGAAAAAACCCTTATAAAAAATAAAACCACATAAAAACAACAATGACGGCTTTAAGAATCAAGATTATTTTAAGCCAAGGCAATCTAAACTAAACATTTCTCTTATATTAGCTAAATCATATTTATATATACATATATATATATATTTATATTATATATTACATGGTACATGCTTATATGTATCTTTTTTCTGATATGGACTCTTATATGGATAGTCTAATTTTTTAACATGTAAGCTTTGTAACAATTACCAAATATTGATTTTTATATTCAACTTATGTTATGGTATTATTTAATCATGTATTAAACATAATATATTATATATAATATATATGATTTCTATATTATATTTAATAATTAAGTGATAAATGTATTACTTTAGTTTTATTTAATATTGGAGAAGTAGAGACATTTAAATATATAAATTTTTTAATTTTATTTATTATATTTAATATATATTACTTATATTTAGACTTGTTTATGAGTTGGGCCCAGCCAAGTCGAATTCGGACCGAGCTTAGACAATGTATTAAAGAAGTGAGCATGAACCCAAGCCCTAAAATGTATAATCCTTAAAATTTCTCAATCTATAAAAAAATCATCTTAAAATAATTTTAAAAACCATCTAATCCAAAAATATTTTAAAAAATATAATTTTAATACTATCTATTTAGAAAACTAAATAAAATATTAATTGACATTTATTTATATTATGAAATAAATAATTTTAATTTATTTAAAAAATATTTTATTAACAAAACTGAAAAGTATAAAAATAAGATATCAATAACATGTCCATTATTTAAATATTTAAAATTATTATTTTTCTAAAAAAACAATTCATGTATAAAACATCTAAATTTATAAATATATATGTTACATATGTATTTAAATTAATAAAATTAATTTGTGCATTGTAGAAATTACTATGCTTTTAAATATAAATATAAATACTTTTATGTTATAATTATTCTTATATATTTATATATATATATATATATATATATATATATCTATATATATATATATATATATTATACGTATATAAAATACATATATATAATAATGATTATTTGTAATAAAAATATACCTAAAAATGTACTCTAATGCTTGAAAATTGTTAAAATATGCTTTTAATTTCTATTTTAACATTTTGTTGATGTATTCAATAATTTTATTCATAATATGTTTTTATTTTTTATTCTTCTTAATATTTTTTATTTTGAATATTATAATTTTTTAATTATATATTTAATTTTTTATGATTAAATATCTTGATTATATTATATATATAAATATATATGTATTTTATATATACTTTAAAAAAATAAATTAAATAATATTATTTTATTTGTTAACAAATTTAAATAATTAAAACTAATTCGTGCATCGCACGAATAAAAACTAGTTCTAATCAATATAAGAGAATATCAACAAAACCGAAAAAAGTGGAATATATGAAACATTATAATAAAAATTCAAAAACCCATCTTAAATTCCTCAAGTTTTAATTGAAGAAGATCAAATTAAAAGCAGGCAAAAGGTATTGAAAACTGAAGGGAAGCATCCTTCTTTTCCACAAAGAAACAAAGAGAAAAGAGTCCTAATCGTTCATGAAGGAAAATGAAAGAGAAGGCTATTAGAGAATGAAGAACGAAGAATATGGAAGCTAGATGATCAGAGAAGCAACTTCATTCAGTGGTGAAAAATGACTAGTAGAGCATTAGCTTATATATTGGCTAAGCTCATGCTTGAAGAAACAACATTCTCGTGACCCTTTTTTTACAAGCGTGAGAAATTTGAAAAATATGTTATCTACAAAATACAGTAAACAAATTCTTAACTAATTCTATTGGCCATATTGTCTAAGATACCTTTATTACGTTTTCTAATACTCCCCCTCAAGATGGAAAGTATATATTGATTACTCCCATCTTGTCAAGGAAAAAAGAAAATTGTGCTGGATGGAGGGCCATTGTAAGCATGTTTGCGAGCTGATGTTTGGAGTATACATTTAAAGTTTTCAAGAATCCCTTTTGAATCTTTTCCCGTACAAAATGATAATCTATCTCTATATGCTTTGTCCTCTCGTGAAAGATTGGATTGACTGCTATATGCAATGCTGCTTGATTGTCACAATATAGTATGGCTGGTCCAGGATGTTCAAGCTATAGATCCTTATAAAGTGAGAAAAACCGCATGATTTCACAAGTGGCATTGGCCATTGCCCTATACTTTGCTTCAACAGACGATCGTGACACTGTTTGTTGTTTCTGTAATAGTCCAAATATACAATGTATTACACAATTTATACATAATTTATGGTTGAGCTGTCTGCGATGCCTTTAATACTTAAAACAGTAATAGTGATAAACAGTAAACTGTAATTAATTTATAAAACAGGAATATGTAATTTAACAATATTCCTTAACACTTTACATCTCCCATTCCTACTTTACAAATTAAGTAATAATGTACAATAAATCTGAATATATAAAAGAAAATACAAATGCCTCCAAGATCGATACTATGCAATCTCGAGTAACTGAAAACGCAGCCGATAACCCTGGAATGGTATATCTTTTAACCAATAATGGTATCCTGTGGAGTGGAAAATAAAGGGGTGAGCGAAATGTGCTCAGTAAAGAAATCGTATGCAAGACTGATATAACGAAGACTATATGCTCGAAGACATTTATTTTCCTAACAGTTCACTAAGCACAGTAATGGGAAGGATACTATAGTCGGCCAGGCAATCCAGATGGAGCATGGAAGGTATTTTGAAATACCTGTCTTGCCCCGGAAACCCAAAGCGACTATAGGAAGTAATTGATAAATTGTTGTTATAAAATAATTTAATAAAGTTTTCAATAAATAAATGGTAATAAAACCATTTAATTAAACACTTTAGTAAACACTTGAAAACACATAACAGTAACAGCAGTAAAAACAGTACAGTAAACGGTTAAATCAAACAGTAGTAACAGTATAAAGTCAATTCAGTGATAATACGATAAAACAATTTAGTAAACAGTGCAGAAACAATTCATTACTGTAAACACTTAAATTTCACATCACTGTAGTAGTTCAGTAAATATTTCAAAATCAGTAATAATTTCATAAATATTTTCAATTCAATAAACAATATTATTTCAGTACAATTCAGTAAAACAGTTAACAGTAAATTACAGTTCAGTAAACATTTAACAGTAGGTTAAGACTAGGCAACACCCTAAATAAATCATGCTATAATTATCCCCTAAGGGAAACAGTAACACGTGAATTTATGGCCATAGACTAAGTGAACACTGATCAGATGACATTGGGACGCTGAAGATACGATCAATATCAACAGGATAGTAACAATACAATAAACAGTGAGCATGATCATGGGGCCTAACAATCTCAAATCATTTTATTTGAAATGGAAAATACCTTTAAGGAAATTAAATAAATATTATTATAATTAATAAAATTCCAAAAAGGTATTTAAATTCATATTTAATAGTACAATGAAAACAGTTAATAAAATATTCAGGCTTTAGTGAGAAAATTTATAAACGTTCAAATTTAGTATAAAATATTTTAAAGAACGTATCTATGATCTCACTTTAATAAAATTTAATTACATAATTATTTAATTAATATTTTTCTGTAAAATACCAATTTATGGAAAATATTGGAAATAAATTCCAAAATACACAATTTCACTTAATTTATGCATATAAAATATTTCATGATATTATAGAAAATTATTGAGGAAATTTTGCCAACATAACAGCTGCGAATGCCCTAACCTCCTTACACTTAAACAAAGTTTACATAACAGCTGTAATACCATAGATTTGCATGATTTCAAATGAAATTGAACACCAAATAATTTCATAAAATTAAATCCATAAAAGTCATGCATTTGCTGTATCTCTATGGCTTTCACACTTATCCCTTATCTGTCTCGTGTTACTTGAATTTTTCGATAGCACCACACGTAATCCAATTATCTCGGCTGCAAAACAATTTCACCAAAATTTCTCATTAATTTCCCCCTAATTTTTGAACCATTATTCATCACTAAAAGTAGCCACATAGTACACTGCTTATGTCTAACCAGTGTAATTTACATCAGTAGTAAAACATAACTTTCCTGTTTTAACTCCGATTTCAGATCAGATTGCACCATTCTTCTTCTCTTAATTTCTACATTATTTTGGCATATCAAATTCATTAAATATAGCACAATGTCACCTCCAAGAAGCCATGGCCGAAATTCCATTTATGCCAACATGAATGATTTTCAACAATCTGAGGTTACCAAGCTTTAAATCCATGTTCATTAAGCCTTTTAACACCATTTTTATGTAAAGAACAACTTGAAATCCTCATATTCCTAGCTTGGCCGAAACACACTTTCATGGTGGATTTTTATTTAGCCAACATCAATTAAATCCAATGCTAAAAACATATTCTACACACTTGAATTAATCTAAATATGCCTTTGAAATTAAATGAAACATTAAGGGATACAAGTTCTTACCTTTGACCACAAATTTCCTTCCTCTTTTCTCTTTGTTTTGTCACTTTCCCAATGAGATTTTGGTATGGTTGATAGAGCACAAAGAGAAGAGCAATTTGGTAGAGATAGACTTGTTGAAATAATGGTGTTTTAAGGTGATTTTGTTTGATTTTTGTTTTCTTCTCTTCTCTTCTCTTTTCTTTCTTTTTCTTTTTCTTTGTTGGTGTTGTAGGGCTTAAGGAAGATGATGAATAGTATCGAAAGCTTATTAAATTACCAAAATGCCCTTCGTTATGTAAATTTTGTATAATTTTGCCTTTAAGCTTCCATAATCGTAAAAACTATGTAATCGTACTCTAAAATTTTGGATTTTATCACCAAATAATCTTATTAAATGTATTTTGATAATTGGAGGTGATTTTGTTGACGCGCGGTACACGGATTGTGCAAAATTATGAAATTACCCCTAGCAGACCTCCAGCAAAATTTTCCAATTAAACCTCCGATTTGATAAATCTAATGACACTATCTTTTTCTCCTTTTTATGTAGAATATCATGATATTTTTAGTTCGTCCCAACTCTTTTTAGTTTGGGCACAATTTACAAAAATACCCTCGGGACGTAACCATCATTTTTCAATTTATTTTTCACAATTCACAAAATAATACAAAATAATATAATAAATGATTTTAAACCTCAAAATCATCATTTTATATTTATTACACCTACTGTACACTATATTATCAGTCTCAAACCCATCAAAACCAGAAAATTAAAGTGGGGCCCACATTACACTTTTACTTATAATCACAAAATACATTATTTTTCACTTAATAAATAATTACATTTCACATATACAGTACAATAGAAACAGGTCACATAGTTTCTTAGATCTCTATGATACAAGAGTGTCTGCAAGAAAGATAGCAAAACCACTAACTAATTTTCTTGTGTCAGGACAGGAAGCCCAATCTGCATCAACATATCCTTTCAAGCTGATATCAAAATTAGATGAATAAAACATTCCTTGCCCAACAGTACCTTTAACATATCGTAATACTCGTATAGCTGCTTGCAAATTTGGCTCTCTTGGTTGTGCCATGAATTGACTCAAAATTAGATGAATAAAACATTCCTTGCCCAATAGTACCTTTTACATACTGTAATACTCGTATAGCTGCTTACATATTTGGCTCTTTTGGTTGTGCTATGAATTGACTTAACCGATTTACAGCATAATATATGTGCCATGAATTGACTCAAAATTAGATGAATAAAACATTCCTTGCCCAATAGTACCTTTTACATACTGTAATACTCGTATAACTGCTTACATATTTGGCTCTTTTGGTTGTGCTATGAATTGACTTAACCGATTTACAGCATAATATAAGTCAGGTCTGGTGATTGTTAAGTATAGAAGTTTGCCAATCAATCTTCTGTACTAACCTACATCTTTGAGCAATTTTCCTTCACTGTGACTCAATTTTAGATTTGGATCCCTGGGCGTTGTCCTTGGTTGACAACCTAATTAACTAGCATCAGTTAACAATTGTAGAGCATAATGTCGTTGATTGATAGCAATACCTGTATCAGATCTAGCAACCTCAATCCCAAGAAAGTACTTCAAGTCCCCTAAGTCTTTCAGCTTGAAGCAACTATTCAGAAACTCTTTGAAATCTTTAACTAACTCTGAGTTATTACTAGCTACCACTATGTCCTCAACATATACCAACAGGACAAGGAAGGATTTGTCAATGTTTTTAACAAATAGACTTTGATCAAAAGCGGATTGTTTGAACCCCTGCTGAAGAAGAACACCAGAAAATTTAGCAAACCATTGTCTCGATGCTTGTTTGATCCCATAGAGTGATTTATGCAACTTAAGAATTGGATTAGCAAGCATATGCTCCCCCTTATGGTGATATCCAGAGGTAAATCAATGTATACTTCCTCCATGAGATCACCATGCAAAAATGCATTAATATCTAATTGAGAAAGAAACTAGCCTTTTTTGGCAAACAAAGCAAGCAGCAGTTTAATAGTCACCAATTTGGCAACAGGAGCAAAGGTTTCCAAATAATCTATGGCCTCTTATTGAGTGTAGCCTTTAGCTACCAAGCTAGCTTTATATCGCTCTAAATTACCATTAGCATTGTATTTAATCACTACAAGAAAAATGATTTTCAGCGACGGAAATTTAGCTACGGAATTTTTCCGTCGCTGATAATTAGTATTAGCGACGGATTAGCGACGGATTAGCGACGGAATTTATAATGAATTTAGCGACGGAATTAGAGACGGATTAGCGACAGAAATTCGTCGGTAATTAGCGACGGAATATTTTCCGTCGCCAATTCTGTCGCTAATTATGGCGGGATATACTGTTTAATTGCGCCAAATTATTAGCGACGGAATTAGCCGTCGCTAAACCCAAAACATAAGTGGAATTTAGCGACGGAATATTTCCGACGCCAATTCCGTAGCTAATGGGATTTAGCTACGGAATTAGCGACGGAAAAATTCCGTCGCTAAATTCTCATATAATTTTCGGTGAACAATGTTCATGGAATTTAGCGACGGAATATTTCCGTCGCTAATTCCGTAGCTAAATCCCATTAGCTACGGAATTAGCGACGGAAAAATTCCGTCGCTAAGTAGATAAAAATTTCTCAACCGAAAAAAAGCATGGGAATTTAGCGACGGAATTTTTCCGTCGCTATTTCCGTAGCTAAATCCCATTAGCTACGGAATTAGCGACGGAAAAATTCCGTCGCTAAATTCCCATTAATTTTACAATAGAAAAATCATGTGATAATTTAGCGACGGAATTTTCCCGTCGCTAATTCCGTAGCTAATGGGCTTTAGCTACGGAATTCGCGACGGAAAAATTCCGTCGCTAAATTCCCATGCTTTTTTCGGTTGAGAAATTTTTATCTACTTAGCGACGGAATTTTTCCGTCGCTAATTCCGTAGCTAATGGGCTTTAGCTACGGAATTAGCGACGGAAAAATTCCGTCGCTAAATTCCCATGCTTTTTTTCGGTTGAGAAATTTTTATCTACTTATCCGTCGCTAATTCCGTAGCTAAAGCCCATTAGCTACGGAATTAGCGACGGAAAAATTCCGTCGCTAAATTCTCATTAATTTTTCCGCCGAAAAAACATGTGGGAACTTAGCGACGGAATTTTTCCGTCGCTAATTCCGTAGCTAATGGGATTTAGCTACGGAATTAGCGACGGAAAAATTCCGTCGCTAAGTAGATAAAAATTTCTCAACCGAAAAAACCATGGGAATTTAGCGACGGAATTTTTCCGTCGCTAATTCCGTAGCTAAAGCCCATTAGCTACGGAATTAGTGACGGAAAAATTCCGTCGCTAAGTAGATAAAAATTTCTAGACCGAAAATAGCATGGGGAATTTAGCGACGGAATTTTTCCGTCGCTAATTCCGTAGCTAAATCCCATTAGCTACGGAATTAGCGACGGAAAAATTCCGTCGCTAAGTAGATAAAAATTTCTCAACCGAAAATAGCATGGGAATTTAGCGACGGAATTTTTCCGTC
Source organism: Heritiera fomes (assembly GCA_032173925.1). NCBI lineage: Eukaryota > Viridiplantae > Streptophyta > Magnoliopsida > Malvales > Malvaceae > Heritiera > Heritiera fomes. The sequence goes on along the minus strand of JAPDPM010000001.1, from coordinate 14,433,123 downwards.
GCAAATTCCGTAGCTAAAGCCCATTAGCTACGGAATTAGCGACGGAAAAATTCCGTCGCTAAATTCCCATGCTATTTTCGGTTGAGAAATTTTTATCTACTTAGCGACGGAATTTTTCCGTCGCTAATTCCGTAGCTAATGGGCTTTAGCTACGGAATTAGCGACGGAAAAAGTCCGTCGCTAAAATTCCCCATGCTATTTTCGGTTGAGGAATTAATGGGAATTTAGCGACGGAATTTTTCCGTCGCCAATTCCGTAGCTAAAGCCATTAGCTACGGAATTACCGACGGAAAAATTCCGTCGCTAAATTCCCTCCAAAATATTTAGAAAGGGTCAAAAAAATTGGCGACGGAATTTTTCCGTCGGTAATTCCGTAGCTAAAGCCCATTAGCTACGGAATTTGCGACGGAAAATTTCCGTCGCTAATTCCTCGTGTAGCGTGTTAGATCTAGTTAGCGACGGAATTTTTCCGTCGCTAATCCGACTGAAATTCCGTCGCTAATACCTCGAAATTCGTAATCCACTCTCTTTTTCTTCTTCTTCCGCCCGTGATAGTCAAATTTCTCCTTGTTTTTCTCTTCCTCTCCCCGTTGCGCCGCCGTCCCTTGCCCCACCGAAGGTCTGAAGCTCGCCGCCGGTCACCTCTCTCCTCTCATCACCGCCGGCGCCTTCTAGTTTTTAAAGAAAAAAACCAACACAGCCCACTCCTCTGAAGCTTGCCACTGCGCCCTGCCATCGCCGCTGCTGCCGCCCGCCCCTGCCATCGCCGCTGCTGCCGCCCGCCCCTGCCATCGCCGTTGCTGCCGCCACTGCCCGCCGCCGCTGACCTGCCGCCGGTCGTCCTTACCGCCGGTCATACTATTGGTATATAGTAGTTGTATTATTTTTAAATTTAAAAGATATAATTATTTGTTTGGTAGTTTGTTTATGTAAAATATATATTTATTTGTATTTATAATAATTTTAGTAGAAATTTTGTATTTATTGGGAAAAATTATTTTTGTTAGATTTAAAATATATAAATTTATTTATGTAAATTTAATTTGGTCATATTAGTATTAATTATAAAAATTTATTGTTGTTTTTTGTATCTAATTATATGATAGTAATAGATTGATTGAACTACTATTATTAATTTTTATTTATTTGTTTAATTTGTTTATTTAAAATATATATTTAAAATGTTAATTTGTTTTTAGTTGTTTATTTTTGTTTGTCCGTATTTATAATAATATTACTAGAAATTTTGAATTTAAATGTTTAAAGTTATTTTTGTTACATTGTAAATATATAAATTTATTTATGTAAATTTAATTTGGTCATAATATTATTAATTCTGAATATTTATTATTGATTTAGTGTATCTAATTATATGGTATTAATAAATTAATTGAATTAGTATTATTAATTTTGGGATTAATGTGAGATATATACATTGTTATATATATTATTTTTTTTCATTGCATAAATGTATATATTGTTGTATTAATAGTTTTAATATGTATTGTAACGAAAGTTGTATGTATTGTAATCGTTATTTTTTTATTTTAAAATAGAAAGAAAATAATATTTAATTTTTAATATGTAGTTTTTATGCTTTTGTAGGTTATTTAATATTAATAAGGAGTGCTTTGGTGGATTGTGATCGTGAGGTAATATTTTAACTATTTTATTATGCATTTTATAATAAATAATTGTTAATTTTGATTTAAAATTTTTATTTTGTTTTTAAATTGGTTGAGATATTTGCTTTGATTGCTATATTTTATTTATTTTGTGTGGTTTTGTTTATTAAATTACAGATCTTTTATTCAGATCATATCATGAATAAGGATAGGAGTTGGATGTACAACCGGTTAGATAGTAATAGTTATATTACAAATGAATTTTTAAATGGAGTTGAAGAGTTTATCGATTTTGCATGTTCAAATAGGCAGTTTGTCAGTGGAGATAGAATAAAATGTCCTTGCATCAAATGTCAAAATAGAATCTTTTTAGAATGTGATAAGGTACGGGAACATTTGTTTTACAAAGGTTTTATGGGTGGTTATACTATTTGGGAAAAACATGGTGAAGTTGTTGAAGGAGAATCCTCAAGAAATAGAGATGAGATTGGTGATCTGATGTATGAAATGTATTCAGAACAAAACCCGTATAATAGAATGGTGAGGGATGCTTGTCATATTAATTTTGACGGGAATGCTAATCAGTCAAGATTTTATGAGCATGAACAAAATTCATCAAGACAAAACTTTGCTTCTCTGTTAAATGATGCAAATGAACCATTGTGGACAGAATGTTCTAAGCACACGACATTATCTGCTATGTCACAATTGTGTAATTGGAAGTCGGAGCACAATGTTAGTGAAGCATGTTTTAATCGAATGTTGGAGATTGTGAGAGGTATGCTTCCGGAGAATAATCATTTACCGGAAAACTTTTATGAAATGAAGAAAAAAATGGAGAAATTCGGTCTTGGTTATGTTAAGATAGATGCTTGCAAGAATAATTGTATTTTATTTTGGAAAGAATATGCCGAGTTAATGCATTGTGTGATATGTGGGCATCCTAGATATAGACAATGTGGGGTAAGAGGAAAGAAGACACCGTACAAGATTTTGCGCTACTTGCCATTAATCCCTAGGCTTCAAAGGCTTTATATGTCAGCTGCAACTGCTAAGTTTATGACATGGCATGCGCACAATCGAAGTTCTTCAGGAGTGCTTAGACATCCAGTTGATGGTGAAGCTTGGCAACATTTCAATTGTACTCATCCATCATTTGCTATGGAACATCGTAATGTTAGAATTGGTTTATGTGCAGATGGGTTTTGTCCGTTTGGGCCAGCTACGAGGTCATATTCTTGTTGGCCAGTTATGCTTGCTGTTTACAATTTACCTCCCTGGATGTGTATGAAACAACCATATTTGTTATTGAATATGGTAATTCCGGGAAGGAGCAATCCATCACAAAACATAGATGTTTTTTTAAGGCCTTTGATAGATGAGTTGAAAATCTTATGGGATGAGGGTGTTCAAACTTATGATGCTTATAGAAATCAACTTTTTTTGTTAAGGGCTGCATTAATGTGGACAATTAATGACTTTCCTGCATATGGAATGTTGTCTGGGTGGAGTACACATGGAAGATTATCTTGTCCTTATTGTATGGAACATACAAAAGCTTTTAGATTGCAACATGGACGAAAGCCTTGTTTTTTTGATTGTCATCGTCAATTTTTACCTCCTAATCATTCTTTTAGGAAGCAAAGGGATAAATTTAGTAAAAGGGTTGATTATGATCCTCCGGTTATGCGCTTGTCAGGTGAAGAAGTGTTGTCTCGGATAGATAGTTTGGAAGACTTAACATTTGGGACAAAATGTCCTCAACAAAAACCTCAAGGTTTTGGGGTAACTCATAATTGGGTGAAGAAAAGCATTTTTTGGGAGCTGTCTTATTGGCATACCAACCTCATTCGTCACAACTTAGATGTCATGCATATTGAAAAAAATGTGTTTGATAATTTATTCAATACATTAATGGATGTTAAAAGCAAAACAAAGGACAACACAAATGCAAGGTTAGATTTGGCGCTGATTTGTAAACGAAAGGAATTGGAATTGGTGACAAGTAACGGAAAAACTTTCGCACCTAAAGCATCGTTTACCTTAAGCAAAGAGGATCAGAGAAGCGTGTGTAAATGGGTGAAAGAGCTAAGGCTTCCTGATGGGTTTGCATCAAACATATCTCGGTGTGTAAATATTGAGGAAGGCAAGTTTTATGGAATGAAAAGTCATGACTGTCATGTTTTTATGCAAAGATTAATTCCGATTGCCTTTCGTGATTTCATACCTAATTCAATATGGGATGCTATTACTGAGCTATCTCATTTTTTTCGAGATATATGTTCAACTGAATTACATGTGAATTACATGGAACAGTTGCAGAGCAACATTGTAGAAACAATTTGCAAATTAGAGAAAATTTTTCCACCAAGTTTTTTTGACTGCATGGAACATCTCCCCATTCACTTACCTTACGAGGCCAAGGTTGGCGGACCCGTTCAATACCGATGGATGTATCCATTTGAGAGGTAATAATTTGTTTGCTATGAGCATTTTTCAATGTGTTATAAGAAATAGAGCGCTTACTATATGCCATTAAATGTGTATTGTATACTTTAATTAGGTTTTTGCATCGCCTAAAAAAGAAGGTGAAAAATCGTGCACATGTGGAGGGATCTATATGTGAGGCATATATGAGGGAGGAAATTGCAACATTTTGTGCATTATACTTTGATCCCAATATTCAAACAAGGCTAACTCGTCCACCACGGAATGATGATGGAGGAGACGTAGATCCCATGGGACGTTTGTCAATTTTCAAATATCCTGGGCGACCACTTGGGCGGGCAAAGAACAATCGTCGATATCTGGAAGAAGATGAGTTTGATGCAGCGGTGATATATGTGCTAATGAATTGTGAAGAAGTTCTCCCGTACATTGAGTAAGTATATAGCATTACATATCATACAATAAATACAACGAAGGCTTTTTGATCTTGTCCTTATTGTCATATATACTTGCTATATATTGATTTTATAGGATATTTGATGAAATGGTCAAAAGAAATGAACCAGAGATGAACGATGGACAATTGGAGAAAACACGTCAAGCGCATTTTACGAAATGGTTTAGACAATATGTAAGTAATTTAAATATAATTCGTTTTGTTTTAATAGATGATACTGCATTTCACTCATCACAAGAATCACTATTATGTAGGTTCGTGAACAAGGAAATGCAATTGATAAACGTATCATTGACCTCTCTCATGGTCCAGCACGTTTGGCAAGTTGTTATCAAGGGTATTTTGTAAATGGATTTAAGTTTCATACCTTTGAATATGGAAAAACTCGAAAAACAATGAACAGCGGTGTTTGTGTGAAAGGTGATTGTTACAATGATTTTGACCGTGACTTTTATGGTATATTGATAGATATAGTGGAGTTGGAATATTTTGGGATTGGAAATAAAGTTATACTCTTTAAGTGCCATTGGTTTGACATTGAGAGAGGTTATCGTGTTCATCCTAGACATGCTCTTGTTGAAATAAAACATAGGTCTATACTTGCTAGCAATGAACCTTTTATATTAGCTCAACAGAGTCAGCAAGTGTATTTTAGTCCTTATCCATCTAGAAAAAGAGATCGTCGTGATTGGTGGGTTGTTTTCAAGACAAAAGCAAGAGCTAGATTTAATATTCAAAATTGTGATGTGGACATAGTGGATTTAAATGATGGGGTTTATCAAGAAATTGAAAATCCACATCCTATAAATATCACATATTCAGAAGACCTTGACAATCCCACTATTCTTGTTCGCGGAGATTATGAAGAGGTAAATATTGCAGAAGAAGAAGAAGAAGAAGAAGAAGAAGACGAAGAAGAAGAAGAAGAAGAAGAAGAAGAAGATGATGATGATGATGATGATGATGATGATGATGATGACGATGACGACGACGACGACGACACCAACAACGACGACGACAATGATGATGATGATGAGGACGAGGTCTTTTTTAGCTAATTGCTCTTATTTCTTTTAAGAAAATGTTTATGTGAATTTAATAACTTAATTACTTTTTTGTTTGCTTTTATTTACGATATTTTGTAAGATGTTTTGTAAAATGTTAATTTATTTTGAATGTTAAGTTCATTATCTAATACATATATTATTTTTTTCATGTATTGTAGGTATAATGAAATCATCAAAAAAATCAACTGGTAAGAAGGCTCGCTCCGGTGGATCTTCTACATCGAGTTGGAAGTCTTTTTTCATGCCTACTCCACGATCTCAGACCCCAGCAATTAACCTTGAAGCACAATTATTTCCATCAATAGAAGTGGATACTGATGAGATGGACCCACCCACTGACCAACTGATTGACCAGAGAGATAGTCCAATTGACCAAGGCCCATCCACACATGGTCCATCTGGCCAAGCCTCATCATCTGCCGAGGGTATATCCCCTGACGGAATACCGATTGAGCAGCTTAACATCGATCATACTTGGACAAATACAGGCAGTGGTGCGAGTTCCGATGGTAGTGGCAGTGGAGGTAGAAAACGAACAAGAGGGCCCAATCAAGGATATTCGACTCCAAGTAATCCGGATCAAAGGCCACGACTTACTTGTCTGAATAACGGGTAATAAAAATAATAATACTATTTTGCTATATGAAGTTACTTAATTAATATTATATAAAAAATTTGAATTTACTTTTTTTCGCAGCGCTTTTCTGGAGCCTCAAGCTGTTCGGACAATTACAACATTAATTAAAGAGTATTTTACTGATCCTTGGCCAACATGGAAAAGTGTTCCAATTGCTGTGAAAACAAATATATGGGAAAAATTTTCGGTATGTCAATCGCAAATAATTAATACATTACTTTATTTTATTATTTTACTTAACATGATTTTTTACTAATGATTTCAATTGATTTAGGAAATTTTTGCGTGGCCTCCTGAACAAACGATTATTGTGAAAAATATTTGGGAGAACATTTGCAAAACACGATTCCGTGACTTGTTGCAAGCTGAAAGAAAAAAAGCAATGCAACATTTTGGCACAGATCGAATTGCTGACTGTAAAGGGTATATGTCCAGCTGGATCAAAGTTGAGATATGGGACTCCTTGATTGATGACTTATGGGGCAAATCGGAATGGGAGGCGAAGTCACAGAAAGGAAAGCAAAATCGATTGACCATAAAAGAAGGAACTGTTACCAAGCATACAGGTGGATCGATTTCTTTTCCTGTGCATGCATATAGACTGGTATGTAACTTTTTAAATCATATGTATGATATTATAGTTAAAATATATATTGTTTACAGCTAATCTCTTATTTATTTTTTGTTTTACTTGTGAAGAGGAATCAATATAATCGAACACCTACATATAAGGAGGTATTTGATCGCACTCACAAAAAAAATGCTGGCCAAGGTGAATATGTGGACAATAAGTCAAAAGTTGTCAGTGTACGTATATTTAAAATTATTTTGTTTTATGTATGTTAATTATTATTTAATTACTTTTTAAGTATAGATATATTTATAATAATAAATTTTTTTTATAGGAAAAATATAATGCTTCATTGGTTGAAAAGTATGGTACGGATATTAGCAGTCAACCACACTTTGATCCTGTTGCTTGGTGTGACTGTATTGGAGGAATGGAAACAACCCGCACACATGTGTACGGCCTTGGAAGCAGTTCACAAAACAGAGATATACTTGAGTCATCCGCCTCCTCAGCAAGTCCAATATTCTCGGTTTCTCAAGCAACAGTAAGCCAGGATGAGCGCATCGATGTTATAGAAGAGAAACTTGATGAAGTTCTCAAATATTTACCGCAAATGCACCAATGGATGGCTGAGATGAGTAATGCATGGAAGAGTAGCAAAGGAGGCCCTTCAAATCCCGATGATAGCCAGACACCGAACCTCGGAGATGGGCCTTCTTCATAGATCTCTGTTATAATGTAAGAAATTTAAGTACTTTGTTCTTTTTATGTTTTAAGAATTTGATGGTTGTTGAGAGATGTTATGAATTTGTTGAATTTTAATCATGTTTTATGCTTATGTATGAATTTTATTAAAAATTTATGTTTATGTATTAAGGTCTTTTAAATGTTGCTATAGTCATGAATTTAGGGTTTTAACATGAATTTAAGCTTAAGCTTAAATTTAAATATATTTCGAAAAACTTTTGTAAACAATTTTGGAATTTAACATTTTGGTAGCGAAATGCATAAATAATATATGATGATAAAAAAATATATTATTAGCGACGGAATTCAAAGAAATTAGTGACGGAAATAATAGCATTAGCGACGGAATATTCCGTTGCTGATAACATTCAGCGACGGAAAATTTTTATTATTAGCGACGGAATATTCGGTTGCTGATAACATTCAGCGACGGAAAATTTTTATTATTAGCGACGGAATATTCCGTTGCTGATAACATTCAGCGACGGAAAATTCCGTAGGTAAAATTATTTAGCGACGGAAAATTTTATTATTAGCGACGGAATATTCTGTTGGTAAAACTTTTAGCGACGGAATATTTTCATAAAATTTAAAAAATAAAAAAAACTTAGCGACGGAATTAGCGACGGAAAATTCCGTCGCTGAAATTTTTAGCTACGGATAATAGGTGACCGATTTACATTTTAGCGACAGAAAAATTCCGTCGCTGATAACAAAAAATCCGTCGCTGATAAGGACAAATTCCGTCGCTAATTAGCGACGGAATTAGCGACGGAATTTTCTTTCAGCGACGGAATGAGCATCAGCGACATTGATTTTTCCAACGGAATTATTCCGTCGCTAATCCGTCGCTAATCCGTCGCTAAAACCCTTTAGCGACGGAATAAGACTTTTAGCGACGGAAAATTCCGTCGCTAATTCCGTCGCTGAAAGTCTCTTTTTTTGTAGTGAATTTTGTTAACCCACTTACAGCCAATCAATTATTAATGCTCGTAGTTCTACATTCATGGCATCTTACCACTCTGGAATGTTAGCAACCTGTGCAAAAGTACTAGGTTCTATGTGGTTAAAAATAGAGTGGTTAAAAATAGAGTTGAAAAAAGCTAGATAATGAGGAGAGAGTTTATGATAGCCAAGAACATAAGATAATAGATGTGCAATAGAGGAGGAATGAAGGGTGGCAGTATGGCATACATAATCTGTGAGATAAGTAAAAGCTTTCGTATGTCGAATAGGCCTACTTGAAGAAGGAAGTGAAGAACTAGGTGAAATTGGATTAGATGAAGAAGAGATAGATGGTATAGCACTAGAAACGTTGGAAAAGGGAAGAACACGGTCTGAGAAGATATTGTAAGAAGGTGGTTGTATGATATTATGATGAAAAGGAAAAATGGTTTCATGAAAGATCACATCACGGGAAATATAGACTTGATTGGTATTGAGATCTAGCAACTTGTATCCCTTGTAGCTTGGTGGATATCCAAGAAAAATAGAAAGAGAAGATTGGGGAGAGAACTTGGTTTGGTGGCAATCTAAAGTAGAACATAACAAAAGCACCAAAAGGCTTTAAGGTGAGTATATTGTGGTGGTTTATTCCGGAGAAGTTCAAAAGCAGTTTTGTTATGAAGAAGAGTGGATGGAATACGGTTAAGAAGATAGACTGAAGTAAGGATGCAATCACTCCAATACTTTAATGCAATATGAGACTGAAAATGAAGGGCTCGAGTAACATTTAATAGGTGCTGGTGTTTGCGTTCTACAACTGAATTTTATTATAGCCCATCGACATAGGAATGAAAATGAAACATCCTTGTATTTTTGAAAAAGGATGTGAGATTAAACTCCTTAGCATTATCTGATCTAATGCCTTTGATTCTGATCCCAAATTGTGTTTGAATTAAGGAATGAAAGGTTGGCAAAATATGGGAGACATCAAATTTGGAATGTAGCAGATACACCCAAGTATATCTAGTTTTATCTTCAACAACTGTAAGGAAGTAGTAATGACCCTGGATAGTCAAAAGTGTGAAAGGACCCCAAATATCACAGTTGTCATAACGTATTAAGTTTTGGGAAACCTAATAGCTAGACACAAAACTACAAAGTCGCCACCAACCATTCTAACCTAGGTGTGATTGGTCACCTATTCAAACTAAGGATAAGGCTTGGTCTACGTTAAGAGTTCTAAGTTCGGGAGTACGGTTACGTGTGAGTAAGGATTAGCACCCTCACAACGCCCATCCTAAAATGGTACCAAATACTCTAAGGTTATCTCAATTTTGCCTTTTACTTTAATTTCGATATAATTAAATATTGAAAAATCTTTTAAGTCTCCTCCATCAAGCTAGTTGGATAACCTAAAAGTTTTTCTCACCTCAAGAGTATTCAAGTAGGATCAATCGCCTTTCTTGAAGAGGCTCCGTCGTCGGATTGTTTAAATATTTTATACAAACCTTATTTTGACTCCTATCCAATTTCGATTTATTATTTTATCTTATTTTATTCTATTGTTATTATTTTCTTATATAAATTATTATTTCATATATTTTTATATCTTTAAATAAACATGAATTATTTGATATTGAAGACTTTCTTAAAGACCTTCCATCAAGCTGGTAAGACCTTAAAGAAACTTTCTCACCTTAGGAATTTTTAAAGAAACTACTCAAGCGCAATTCCCTTTAAATTCCATTCTCGGAATAATTCACATTTATTAAAATATTTAATTTAATTTAATTTCTATTTATTTTAATTCTTTTCTAATTTTAATTCTAATTTATTAATTTGATCTTTATTCTTTATTATAATAAACTTAATTTTAATTTACTATTTTTTAATCTAATTTAATTTTTATTTTTATAATTTAATTTATTAAATCTTGGAAATGCCTTTTAAATCTTCCATCAAGCTGGCAAGACTTAAAAGAACCCTCCTCACCTCAAGACATCTAAAAGTACTACTCAAGCGTAGTCCCTTTAGAATTCCGTCGTCGGAATATTTGTATTTATATTATTTTATACTATTTTATTTCTAAATATATTAATTTCTATGACTCTTAATTCCTAATTTGACTATTAATTCTTTTAATTGCAGTTAATTTTAATTAATTCTTATTTCAATTTTTAATAAATTTGAGTTTTAAATATCGAAAATAACTTTTTAAATCTTCCATCAAGCTGGTAAGATTTAAAAAGAAACTCCTCACCTCAAGATCTCTGAGAGTATTGCTCAATCGCAATCCCTTCGGAATTTCATCGTCGGAAAATCTTCATCCAAATAATATTATTTTTTTATGTTTTATCTAACTTATATTTTTGTATTTTAAATTTTAATAATATTTTCTTAAGGACCTTATTTCTTAAAAGTTCTTGCAGCCTATCCCATACAACATAAAATTATTCATACAAACTAAATCATACAAATATACACAACATGCAAAATTATATTATATTAAAAAAAAATCAACACGCAAAAGCTGTTAACACAAATTTAATTTCATGTAACTTTACATTAATCAAATTATCAAATCAAATTAATTACTCTCATATATGAACCCAAAAAAAAGCTTCCTACAAATTATTATATTTAATTATTAAGACATTTTTCATTAAATTATCAACTGACATGCATCACATGCCCATAATCTTGTGGTTCTTTAACCAAATTAATGCATGTAGAAACAAACCAATTGTAGGACACGTTATTGACTAAAAAAAAACCTACCTCACAGGCCCTTGATCAGTTTTCTTTTGCTTTCTATTCTTTGCAACTGAGAGATCCTAAGCGCAGAACTTGACACGGGAACAAATAAAGGATGTGATACAATAGTGGATGGGATGATGCAGCCAGCGGTGGAACAAGATGAACACACACAACAGAGCAGGTAACTAGAATGGGATGAGCAGGCTAGATGGTCGTGAGCGAGGTAGCAGCTTGGATGCAGCAAGACAATGGCGTGGCAACACGGTACCACAGCATGCGACTGGATCGGTGCAGCAGTGGCGTGATACAAGAACATAATAGTGGTAGCTAGAGTAGAACAAATATGCGACAAGGCTAAACAGAAACGCAGCAGCCAAGGAATGACGTAATGCAGCAGCAGCAGAGTAAACGATGAGAATGATGAGTGGAGTGATAGCAAAGGTTTTGGTGTTCTAGCGGTGCAGGACAAAACAAGAATGGTGCGAAGCGATAGCGTGGTAATTGGGAACAACAGTGTGAAGTTACTTAGTCTGATGCGGCAGATTTGGCTTCGCGATGAGTAGGAAACTCGTGTGGCAGCAATGCAAGAGCCAATCGGCAACAAGATGGTGACTGGTGATGAAGGTTACGAGATGGTTGTGACGGCTACAATTGTAAAACTTTTTTTTTTGCTGTCCAGATCCCCTCCTCTGAACTGCCGCCCCTTGTCTCTTTTATAATCTTTCCTTCCAAGGTTTCTAGGGTTTTTTTTTCTCCCCCCATATACCGTAGCAGTGTGTAGGCTTTTAAAGCCGTTCCACGTCCATTAATTTAGGTCCTAGGATTATTGCTATAGTTATGGGATTATTTTTTTTTCTTTGTTTGACTTTAACAGATCTTTTTTATTTTATTTCCTGATGTATTTATTGATTTAAATGCTGATTATTCTCTTTCTTTTTTTTTGGCAACAAATTTCTTTTATTTTTGGCAACAATATAAACTTTAGTCAACTCTTAAATGTGTGAATTTTGCATGTGCTTCACATGAGATTTTTAAATTTGAAATTTTTAATTTTAGAGTTTGCATGGGATGCATGGGGTTCCGACTTAAGATTTGACCAAAATTGATTTGTTTCTTTTAATCATTTTTTTATTTTTTTTGATTTTTTTTAATTTAGAGAAATTGTTTGGACAAAATTAGGTGTCTACAGTTGCCCCTCTTCGCACATTTTTTGAAAATCAGGAATTGTGCAAAGACAATTAGACAACTATTTTGTCCGGATTTTTTTTATTATTATTTTTTGTTTTTTTCTTTTTTTTTTGCAAAATATTTACAATTTTTAAGAAACATTTAGTTCCTCTCACAGAGGCTATAAGACTTTGAAAAATGATGTTGTGCTCCTTTCAGTTCACCAGAGGCATTGGAACTTTGAAAAATAATCTTGTGCTCCTCTTACCAGAGGCGTTGAGACTTTTGAAAAATAACCTTGTGCTCCTCTCACCAGAGGCATTGGAACTTTGAAAAATAATCTTGTGCTCCTCTTACCAAAGGCATTGAGACTTTTGAAAAATAACCTTGTGCTCCTCTCACCAGAGGCATTGGAAGTTTGAAAAATAATCTTGTGCTCCTCTCTCCAGAGGCATTGGAACTTTGCAAAATACTCTTGTGCTCCTCTCACCAGAGGCATTGGAACTTTGAAACAAAGAGCTCCTCTCAATAGAGGCACTGAGACTTTGAAAAATAAAGATCTCCTCTCAACAAAGGCAGTAAGACTTTTAAGACCAAAAGCTCCTCTCAACAGAGGCAATGAGACTTTTAAAACAAAAAAGCTCCTCTCAACAGAGGCAATGAGACTTTTGAAAAACAAAAGGGCTCCTCTCAACAGAGGCAGTGAAACTTTGAAAAATAAAGCTCCTCTCAACAGAGGCAATGAGACTTTGAAAATAAAGCTCCTCTTAATAGAGGCAATGAGACTTTGAAAAATAAAGCTCCTCTCAACAGAGGCAATGAGACTTTGAAAAATACAGCTCCTCTCAACAGAGGCAATGAGACTTTGAAAAATAAAGCTTTCATTTCAGAATGCCAGTTAACATGGGTTTGACTGGGCTTAACTTTCTTTTTGATGCCAACAATATTAGGCTTCATCCTCCTTTAAGGTGCCAGCTAAACTGGACTTTGCTCTCATCTAAGGTTTTTCAAAAAAGTATTTCTCTCATCATCTTCTCATACCTCATCATTTTTTCAAATTACCAACTCTTATATTTTCTCTTTTCCTCAAAATTTTAATCATTTAAAACTTCTTATCTTAATATCTTAACAAATAGTTCAATGTCAAAATGCACTAATGAAATGTCATGCATGTCATGAATATAATGAATGTCATGAATACCTTGGATGCTATGAATGTTATGCCCATGTCAATGTCATGCCCCCTGAATTATCCCATGAATATATGCAAATGCATTCTCAATTGTGGTAACAAGATTCTCAAGCTCATCTTGTCTCTCTCAAGTCCATTCTGTCTATTGAATTCTCCTTGTTTAAATCCTTTATCTTCCTTTCTCATCCCATCTTCTATTGAGTCCTAGTCCAATTATGCCCGAAGACTAGGCATCATGTTTTCAGATTTATACATTCATCATTCACTTTTGTTTCTTTCTCTCTTTTAGTAATGCAAGATTTCTTAACAGAATTTTTTTTTCAAAAATTTACCCAAAAAAGGTTATCAAAATTCATTTATTTTCCTTCCAACTTGACCACCAATGTGATGCACTTCCAACTTGACCACCAATGTAATGCACTCATACATCTTCTCAATTTATTATAGGGGTGGTACAAATTTAAAATGACCAAGAGAGATATAGATATTCATTCTTAGAAAAAGAACATGAAATCGAGAAAAATCAATGGGACAGTTTTTTTGGAATAAGGTTTTCAGTATCCATTTAATGAACATTCTGACAATTTCAATCAAATCAATCTAAAATTCTTTTCCAAAAGCCCACTCTTATGTTGATATGTTCTTTCATGTAGTGTTTGCCAATCCTACCCTTGTATCAAAACTTTTTGATGCTGATATTTTCCTAAGCTGCCTTTTTTCGGTTTTCAACTTAGGTGCCCCCCTTATTTGATTCAAACTGCCCTTTTCGGGTTTTCAATTTGAATCCTCCTTTCTCTTTTTCTTTTTTTTTTCTTTTTTCTTTTTTCTCTTGTTTTTTTTTCATTTTTTCTTCATTTTCAACTTCATTGGCTTTGACAAATTTCAACCTTCGATGCTCAATCCAAATTCATGACCCTAATAGGCATTCTTGATTTCAATCCAATATATCTTCTAAAGCTCATGGGTTTCTTCATTCAACTTGATCTACTTCTTTTATCTCCATTGAACCTTCAAAGGATCACTATCTCATTGTACAAGTATGTCTTCATTCAATGCACGATTCTTCAATTTAAGCATCTACATTTGATCAAAATGGGCTTTTAAAGGCACGTAATGTAGGCTCGGGTGAGGGCTTATGAAAGAAAAGGATATAGTAGGCCCAAAATGTGTTTCAAGGTTTATAAACCAAAGGATCACTTTTCTTATCAAGTAAAACATTTAGGCATTTTGCCCCTTTCTAATTCACTCATTTCTTTTCTTGCTTCTTTTTTTTTTGGGTTTTCTTTTTGCATTCAAACCCTTTTCTTTTCTTTTCTTTTTTTTTTTTGCCCCTCGATTCATCATAAACACTTTCATTTTTGCCCCCAAAATTTCTTTATTTCATTTTCCTTGCCTCCAGTGTGGAGGGTGATCCTTGGTGGGTTATATTACAAAAATATAATAGGCTCAAAAGGGGTAGTCAAAGGATAATTTTACTCATGCTCGAAGGATAGTGAAAGAAGGCCATTTATCATTTCAAATGTAAATACTCTCATTAAAAATCATTTATTTAACAATGACAAACTTGTTAGAAGCTTTTGTAAAAGATTTGGCTTTCTCGTACCGTCTACCAAGTGCGGATGGTGAACAACTTTTCCTTCATTCTCTTGCTTTCGCAACATTTAGCATACTATTAATTCATCAACAGTAGTAGTTCTTTCAAAATTGAACCTCAGATTTATTGACATCATTAGCATCATGTTCATTATTTGGATACTTGTGAATGAAAGATATGGTGAGCATGTGAGAAATGGCAAATGAATAGAATGAGAAATTGACAGTGCATCACACTAGTCGCTTTATTGAAAGGGAAATAAATAAAAATTAGCCCATACATAAAACCTTATCTCGTGCTTAGCATTTTCAAAAACTGTCTTGCATTACTTAAAGAAATAAAAGAAAGCAAAAACTAGAATTTATAAATCCTCAAAATCGCATGGCTAGAACCCGAACCCTTCATGCCCCCATAAGACAAATCTCTTTTTGAACTACAAATTATTCTATTACTCCCTTTCCCTTACTCAAGTTTTTCAACAACTCAGTAATTTGGGCCAATTGCCCCCTTATATCCTCTTGAGCTTTTTCCATCTTCTCCATGCGAATGTCTTGTTCTTCTTCCATAATCCCAGCTTGATAATGAGTGTGATGTGAATGGACTTTTGGTCGAGCTATCCTTGAACCTTTATTACCACAATTAAGAGTTCACCATTTTTTGTGTGGTGATGCTTAAAAAAGTTTAAAAATGTTTTGTTCAAAAACAATGATTGAAGATGAACAAAATGAGATGATGCTACATGTGTATGAATGGAATGGTATGGTAAAAGGTTGCCATGTAACAATAATGGATGAGTGATGCATGGAAATATTTTAATGAACTCATGGTACCCTCTTAGTGTCTCATGTATAAACTTGATCAAACATGTGTCCTAAGTAATGGGTATTTTCTATAGCATGGGTTGATATGGCTCTATCTTACAGTTGGTCTTCTTAATTTCACTATATGCATGGCTCTAGATAAAAGGCTAAAGGTTCCAAAATTGTTCCTCACTATCGTCCACACAAGACTAGTAAGGCACCCAATCCTCACCCATTACAAGCTACAAATGGAAAGGTTCAATTTGAGTAGGAGTATTTCACTGGCCTGTGTGGAGGTTATCACCTCACGAAGGCAAAGGTACTATACTCCCTCCTATGAAGGACAAGCCCGGGTCGATGGCTAATGCATGCACATGAGTGCGAAGTGTGTGTATTAAATGTCTTATGAAATTTAAAGTTTTTAGGCAAAATCTTGACAACCTAAACTACCTAATGGCCTGACTCTCTAATGTCCTCGGTGGAGTCGCCAAACTGTCATAACGTATTAAGTTTTGGGGAACCTAATAGCTAGACACAAAACTACAGAGTCGCCACCAACCATTCTAACCTAGGTGTGATTGGTCACCTATTCAAACTAAGGATAAGGCTTGGTCTACGTTAAGAGTTCTAAGTTCGGGAGTACGGTTACGTGTGAGGAAGGATTAGCACCCTCACAACGCCCATCCTAAAATGGTACCAAATACTCTAAGGTTATCTCAATTTTGCCTTTTACTTTAATTTCGATATAATTAAATATTGAAAAATCTTTTAAGTCTCCTCCATCAAGCTGGTTGGATAACCTAAAAGTTTTTCTCACCTCAAGAGTATTCAAAGAGGACCGATTGCCTTTCTTGAAGAGGCTCCGTCGTCGAATTGTTTAAATATTTTATACAAATCTTATTTTGACTCCTATCCAATTTCGATTTATTATTTTATCTTATTTTATTCTATTGTTATTATTTTCTTATATAAATTATTATTTCATATATTTTTATATCTTTAAATAAACATGAATTATTTGATATTGAAGACTTTCTTAAAGACCTTCCATCAAGCTGGTAAGACCTTAAAGAAACTTTCTCACCTTAGGAATTTTTAAAGAAACTACTCAAGCGCAATTCCCTTTAAATTCCATCCTCGGAATAATTCACATTTATTAAAATATTTAATTTAATTTAATTTCTATTTATTTTAATTCTTTTCTAATTTTAATTCTAATTTATTAATTTGATCTTTATTCTTTATTATAATAAACTTAATTTTAATTTACTATTTTTTAATCTAATTTAATTTTTATTTTTATAATTTAATTTATTAAATCTTGGAAATGTCCTTTAAATCTTCCATCAAGCTGGCAAGACTTAAAAGAACCCTCCTCACCTCAAGACATCTAAAAGTACTACTCAAGCGCAGTCCCTTTAGAATTCCGTCGTCGGAATATTTGTATTTATATTATTTTATTCTATTTTATTTCTAAATATATTAATTTCTATGACTCTTAATTCCTAATTTGACTATTAATTCTTTTAATTGCAGTTAATTTTAATTAATTCTTATTTCAATTTTTAATAAATTTGAGTTTTAAATATCGAAAATAACTTTTTAAATCTTCCATCAAGCTGGTAAGATTTAAAAAGAAACTCCTCACCTCAAGATCTCTGAGAGTATTGCTCAATCGCAATCCCCTCGGAATTCCATCGTCGGAAAATTTTCATCCAAATAATATTATTTTTTTTATGTTTTATGTAACTTATATTTTTGTATTTTAAATTTTAATAATATTTTCTTAAGGACCTTATTTCTTAAAAGTTCTTGCAACCTATCCCATACAACATAAAATTATTCATACAAACTAAATCATACAAATATACACAACATGCAAAATTATATTATATTAAAAAAAAATCATCACGCAAAAGCTGTTAACACAAATTTAATTTCATGTAACTTTACATTAATCAAATTATCAAATCAAATTAATTACTCTCATATACGAACCCAAAAAAAAGCTTCCTACAAATTATTATATTTAATTATTAAGACATTTTTCATTAAATTATCAACTGACATGCATCACATGCCCATAATCTTGTGATTCTTTAACCAAATTAATGCATGTAGAAACAAACCAATTGTAGGACACGTTATTGACTAAAAAAAAACCTACCTCACAGGCCCTTGATCAATTTTCTTTTGCTTTCTATTCTTTGCAACTGAGAGATCCTAAGCGAAGAACTTGACACGGGAACAAATAAAGGATGTGATACAACAGTGGATGGGATGATGCAGCCAGCGGTGGAACAAGATGGGTCGACAACAAACACACACAACAGAGCAGGTAACTAGAACAGGATGAGCAGGCTAGGTGGTCGTGAGCGTGGTAGCAGCTTGGATGCAGCAAGACAATGGCGTGGCAACACGGTGCCACAGCATTCGACTGGATCGGTGCAGCAGTGGCGTGATACAAGAACAGAATAGTGGCAGCTAGAGTAGAACAAATATGCAACAAGACTAAACAGAAACGCAGCAGCCAAGGAATGACGTAATGCAGCAGCAACAGAGTAAACGATGAGGATGATGAGTGGAGCGATAGCAAAGGTTTTGGTGTTCTAGCGGTGCAGGACAAAACAAGAATGGTGCGAAGCGATAGCGTGGTAATTGGGAACAAAAGTGTGAAGTTACTTAATGTGATGCAACAGATTTGGCTTGGTGATGGAGTAGGAAACTAGTGTGGCGGCAATGCAAGAGCCAATCAGCAACAAGATGGTGACTGGTGATGAAGGTTACGAGATGGTTGTGACGGCTACAATTGTAAAATTTTTTTTTTGCTGTCCAGATCCCCTCCTCTGAACTGCCGCCCCTTGTCTCTTTTATAATCTTTCCCTCCAAGGTTTCTAGGGTTTTTTTTCTCCCCCCATATACCGTAGCAGTGTGTAGGCTTTTAAAGCCGTTCCATGTCCATTAATTTAGGTCTTAGGATTATTGCTATAGTTATGGGATTATTGTTTTTTCTTTGTTTGGCTTTAACATATCTTTTTTATTTTATTTCCTGATGTATTTATTGATTTAAATGCTGATTATTCTCTTTCTTTTTTTTAGGCAACAAATTTCTTTTATTTTTGGCAACAATATAAACTTTAGTCAACTCTTGAGGGTGTGAATTTTGCATGTGCTTCACATGAGATTTTCAACTTTGAAATTTTTAATTTTAGAGTTTGCATGGGATGCATGGGGTTCCAACTTAAGATTTGACCAAAATTGATTTGTTTCTTTTTATCATTTTTTTATTTTTTTGATTTTTTTTAATTTAGAGAAATTGTTCGGACAAAATTAGGTATCTACAATAGTGAATTAAGTCAAATATAGAGTCAGATAAAGTGTTCAAAGATGGAAAAGGTAAACGTTTATGTTTGGAAAAGTGACAGATAGAATAATGATCTGGAAAAGAACTAGATTTATTTAAATTCAACTAAGTGTGTGATACATGCAATTTGACAAATGATGGATGACCTAGACGGTAACGCCACAACTCTATTTGTGAAAAAGGACTGGAAACATTGAAAACAACTTTGTTACAATTAACAGAAGATGGCTTAAGCAAGGTGTCAAGAATGTTGCTTGAAATATCCAACAGGTACAAGTTACCATGCCTCTTACCGATCCTGAATCAAACAATAGGAAGAAGAGAAATTAACTATATAGAAAGTATCTTGAGTAAGTGTACTAATAGAAATGAGATTCAATTTAAAATGTGGGACAAACAGAACATTGGTGAGAGTAAGTGTTGGTGTAAGCACAACAGTTCTTATGTGATTAATTTCAATGATCTGACCACTAGGAAGGGTGACAAATGAGTTTGTAACATGAGAAGAGGTAAGGAATAAAGATTCAGAACAGCAAACATGATGTGTAGCACCTGTGTCAATAACCTAAGAATTAGGAGGAATGGAAGAAGATGATGATAGCGAAGCTATACCACAAAATTGAGATATGGTAGGAACAGACTGCTGACAATCTAGAGTAGTTTGAATTCCTTATTGCAGCTGAAAACTTAGAAGAGCAATGAACTATTTACATTGAGTGGTAGTCAATGACTGAAGTGGTGAGGTAGTGGCTTCCATTCCTACATTCAAGTCATCATGAACAAAGGCATTGGTTTAATTGATTTGTGCCTTAGATTGAAAAGATTGAGAGCCTTTATTCTTCTTTTGTCCAAGAGGATAACCATTGTGATAACCAAGAATTTTTCTATTTTTTGTATTAAATTACTCGAAAATTTAATTTTTATGCAAATAAATAAGCAAAAGTAAATAAATAAATTTATTTACTAGATGGGAAAATTGTTGGAATTCCTGAAAACTGATGAAGTGATGAAGTTAAGGAAATTATTTTGAATAATTTTTGGATATTAAGAAATCCAAAATTTAAGAAAAAAATGTGTATATATATATTATTATTAATTAATAATTATATTTATAAATATTTATTTATAAATATAAATAAAAAAAAAAGAAAGAAAAGGGGCCGGGAATCGGGTATCCCGATTCCCTCCCATTTTCCTCCTCTATTACAAACAGAGGAGAGCCTCCAAGGAAGAATGCCGACGCCGTCGGCCGAGAGAGAGGGGAAGCCGTAGCCGGCGAGGGCTGTCGTCGACTGACGAGAAGAGAAAAAGGCTACCGACGACAGCAAAGGAAAGAAAAAGGAAAACAAAAAAGAGAAGAGAAAAAGAAAGGAAAAGGGAAAGAGGCAATGTCGGCCGATCCAGATGCCGCCACCGCTGCCTTCGACGCCGGCAAGGCCAGGCCAAGTGAAAGGAATAGCCGGTGGTGAAGGGAGGAAAAGAAAAGAGGGAGAAAGAAAATCGAAAACCCACCTCCAGATCCGCCGCCGCCGCCATCGCTCGGGAAAAAGAGGCCAGATCGAGCCTCGTCGCCACCCCAGCAAGCTTCGAAGCGGTCGAACCGCCCGAATGGGTGGCCACCAGTGGCTAAATCGGCCAAGCAAAGGTGAACCGTTCAGACCAGAAAAAAAAAAGAAAAAGGAAGAAGAATAAGAAGAAGAAATGGGTAAGGAAATTTAAAAGATTTTGTTATATTCCATTTAAATTTATAGAAATTGTTGGATTATTTTCTAAGCAAATATATGTGTGAATTGTTAAAATTGTAGAAACTTGGTAATGAGGCAAGTGGTGGATTTCGGCTAGGCTCGAAAATCGGGAACACGCTAAGCTTGAGGCGAATTGGTAAGATACTTTTATAAAGTAGTGGTAGTGTTATATTGTATGTTTTGGAATTGTGATCTTGATGATAATGATTATTGAAATGATTTTTAAATGCTAAGAGGACCTACAATTGGTGGTAGGGTCTTAGTAAGAGATAAATAAATGGTGAGAATCAATGGCTGTATGGTTATAAACTGTATTTCCTTGCAGGAGGTTTTAATAAAATTAAGTCGTTATGCTGCCGAAATTTATATGAAAATGTTTGATGAAAAAGGTTAAGTTTTCTCGTGTAAATGGAATTTTGGAAAGAATTATCAAAAGATAAGTTTTGGAAAGACTTTATCATGTTGCCAGAAAACTTGATTTTTGGAATAGTTGAGAAGGTAAATGGTTGAGTATGATAACATGATGAGTTACATGATGTAAGCCTTATAGAATCGATAAATGGATTTATCTTAATATCACGAATTGGTTATCAAGTCGAGATTGAAGTGGAATATCGATTAGTCGGATCATTGATAAAAGTAACGAGGATTATATGATATAGCTTGGAAGAGAATATCGAGGTTGTAATTTAGATGGTTGAACGATTGAATTGTGGAATTATCAATGTAGCGATGATTTTAGAATTAATTGATTTTGATTTCTTGATATTGGAGTAGTTTCGAACGTGATAACACGGACATTGCAAGAGGTCAATGTTGAGATGATTTTATTATATTACATCGTATTTTCGAATATACGTGAGATAATAAGCGGACCTACACTTATGGTAGGGGTCTTAGTATCAACATTTTGGTATACGATGTATAGTTGTGATATCGATGTTATAACAAATGTATGACTTGTGCATACATAATCTTATTGAAATTGAGGTCAAATTACGATATGATCCAATCATTGATAGATTCAAATAAATAAGTGTCAAACATGTGATTATATGATTTCGGTTATAACTTTGGAATAGGTCTTGAATAATAAGATCGACAATTGTATAAGTTCGATATTCTGATATAAAATGTTTTGGAACACTGTTTGATAGTGGAAATTGGCCAAATCTCTTAAGTGGGTAAACTGCTAAACTAAGATTGATTTGATAATACCTTTATAGATAATTCTAGCATGGTATTATATTATACTGGTCATATGAAAATTGATCTGAAAACCGTGATTTGATTTTGTGATAGTGGATGAAATTGGCCATCAAGTCGGAATAATGAACGAGTGCCAATATGTTAAACCATAGATGGATTGATAGACGACTATTGATCTTGTGATTTTATATCCTCGATGTTGACTTTGGAATAGGACCTGAGTGATGATATCGGTAATTGCATAATTTCAGTATCTTCATGGCTATATAGAAATGTGACATTTAAATATTTAGAGATACTAAGAGGACTCATACTGACAGTGGTGGTCCTAGTATTGAATGATGAAATGTACAAGTGATTTTTATCGTCGATAATTATTGCGAAATGATATTGAATATCGAGGAACCACAATGAATATCGAAATTACCTATGAGGTATGATTCGATTGAAATCAAAATAACCTATGAGGTATGATTCGATTGAAATCAAAAGGATGGAAATGAGGATTTGGATTATAGTTAACACTATAATTAAATGATATATTTTATGAAAATGATAATTCATTGTTTTGAACTCATGATTGAATTTGCATCGCATTTAAGCATGCCTTGTTATAACTTGAAACATTATAATAATGTTTATGTGAATACTATAAAGTATTGATTAGTTTTGAAAGGAAAGTATATGGTAGATGAATTAATAGTATATGATATTCAAGTTATACGGGATGTATTGTTGTACGATACATTGTAGTATAAGAACAAGAAGGTTGTAAGTGATTTAATAGATTTGTTTAGAGGTTTGAACAATGGATAGATGTCAGGAATGGAGATAATGAGGTACTTCAAATTTCCTTACATCAGTACTCCAAAACCCTCAATCACTTACAGTCCTTAAGACATGATCTTGTTATAAGTATGAGATGTTGTCGATTGAGATGGTAAATTGTAATTGCAAACTTGCAGATTTTATGCATGGCAGTTAAGACAGTATAATTCTACTCCTGCATTTATATTAGTATCTTACTTAGTCATGGTTTTGCTCACCCTATTTAATTTCATCTCCTTTCAGATTATTAAGTTAAACTCTGCCATGAGGGCTTTTGAGTGGGCCTCCGGATATGGTATCTAGGCTTAGTACTAGCCTTTTGAGGTATACATTCTTTATAAAACGCTTGTTTATATGTAAGACTTTAATTGATGCACAGTACATATTTTATTAAATAAGTCGGGATGTAACTTAGAACCGTTTCCTCGCTAGTGTAATATTTAAATGAAATGACTATAGTTGACCTAGATAGTATAGTAACTACACTGACACCGAATACAAACCGTAAAATGAAAAGGAAAAATTTAGTCCATAAATTTGTTGACTAAGAAAAGTATGAGTATCAAGTGAATGTCGTGGCCTTCGGGTCATGACAACCATGAAGCTTATGACACTTATTAATTGTATGGCCTGTAAATCCACAATGAGTACATAAGGGACGATCTCGAGATTTAAGATCCTTGATTTTCTGAGGAGAATTTCCTGTGACAACAGCAAGAGAAGAAGAGTTAACCAAAAGAGGCTCAAAGAGATGAGAAAAGCCTTGATGAATTGTTCTCTAGTGTTCTTCCTGAACTACCAAAAAAAATACTTAGGTGATTAGCGGTAAGGGATTCATCATCAAAATATGTGCTTGGATCTAGGCAAATGACTCATTCAATCCCATTAAGAACTGTAAAACATGTTCTCGCTATTGGAATTCCAACCAAGAACGCATTCCACCACACTGGCATAAAAGAATTGGCTAAAAAAGCTTCAATTCATTCCAAATGATCTTCAATTTGGTATAGTAAGAATTAACATCCATTGATCCCTAAGTTAAAGTAAGAAGATGTTTCTTCGATTGAAAAATACAAGGACCATTATTCTGGTGAAATGATCAAATAGATTTGTCCAGATCTCAGCAGCTGTATCAAAATATAATAAGCTATCAGCAATCTCTCGCTACAGAATTTAAGAGCCAAGAAATCACCATACTATTACACCTGTTCTAGACATTGAAGAGCAAATCCTTGGAAGTAGCTCGAGAGATACTCCTATCAATAAAGCCAAGTTTGTTCTTAGCTGTAAGAGTCATAGTCATCACATGTCGCCAAGAATTGTAATTAGAACCAGTGAGTGATGCCAATACAAGCTACAAACCCGAATGATCACCATTATGGAGCAAATATGGGTTGCTAGAATCCTCCATTGGTGTGGATGAAGCACCAGCAACAATGGTGCAATGATCGCCGGCAACAACAGCATGATTACCATGATCCATGCCACTCAAAGCAAGAAGATGATGAAGGCACAAACAGATATGTCCGTACACTTTGATACCATATTAGAAAATGAAGAACAAAGACTATGGAAGCCAGATGATCAGAGAAACATCTTCATTCAGTGGTGAAAAATGACTGGCAGAGCATTAGCTTTATATATTGGCTAAGCTCATGCTTGAAGAATCAACATTCTCGTGACCCCTTTTTACAAGTGCGAGAAATTTGAAACATATGTTAACTACAAAATCCAGTAAACAAATTCTTAACTAATTTTACTGGCCATATTGTCTAAGATACCCTTATTACATTTTCTAATAAGGCAAAGTCTACATCATGATTTAAACATTCAAAAGCAAAATTTAGAACGCACAATTAAACGCTTCAAAAAAAAAAGAACTGACCCAATCTAATTTTTTATCCTTTTTTTTTCTGATTTTTCTTTTCTTTCCTCTCTCATCTCATTTTACCTCCTCTCTATCTCTCTCATCTTTTTTTCTTTTCTCTATATCTTTCTCACTTCTTTCTTCTGCATCTATTTTTCTTTCTCTTTCCTATCTACAAGTTTTTTTTTTCAAGAAGGAAAAAAAATCCAAAGGCAAAAAATTTAAAAACCCAAAAAAGAGATAAAGAAATGGAAAATAAAGAAAAAAATAGTTTGTGGGTTGGGAAAAGACTGATGGGAGGAAAATAGGGTTTGAGAAGAGATGAAAGAAAAAAAGCCAAAAAAGAAACCCAAAAAAATTAAAGAAATCAAAAAAAATTTTAGTGATTGAAAAAAAATTTATATATGATGTACTAACAATGTATAGTTTTTATACACTGTCAATGTATCAAAGGCTAACACCTCGTCAATAAGCCTTTATGAACAAATTAAAAAATTTTATTTATATTTACTTTTAAGGGCTTAGCATGTTTTTTAATTTGTAAATTGACGAGATGTCAACCTCAAATGCAATGACAATGTATAGAAATTATATACTACAAATGCATCATATACAAATCCTTAGAAAACTAATAAGGGAGAAGAGAGAAAATTAGAATAAAAAAACCTAGCAAATTACACAAAAATGATGAACTGTTCACCACCTAAGTGTGCGAACTCATTATTTTGTACTGTACATATACGGACACATAAATTTTAATTAATAAATAAATTATTTTTGTATGTTCTTATAAATATTAAGTGAAAAGTTATGTAGGCCCCACTTAGTTTTCAATGCCCAGATAATGATATGAGTGAGAAAATAATTTTTGGGAGGTTGAATAATGATATTATAGTGATTAGGAAGTCAAAATACCCAAGTTACATTATTTTGTGAAATATGACAAACAAATTGGAAAATGATGGATAGGTCCCGAAGGTATTTCTGTAAATTTCTCCCAAACCAAAATGAATTGGGATGAAGTAAAAATATCATGTTATTCTACATGAAAATTACTTTGACATGGTGTCAATAAATTTTTCAAAACGGTCGAAAAAACAGAAAATTTCATTGTCAGTTCGCGGGGTAAACTCATAATTTCTCATTATTCGTGCACCGCACGTCAACGAAACCACTTCCAATCATCAAGATATGTTTAAATGACCATTTAGAACTAGAATCCGAAAATTTGGAGCACGTTTACATAGTTTTTTTCACCAACAGGATTGTAAAGGCAAAATCGTCTAAAATTTCATAACTAGGGGCATTTTGGTAATTTGGCAAGGCTCCAGAATTTTCTATATTTTTCAGTCAACTGATGAAGGCCACTACTCACTTTCTTCTCCACCCAAGCCCCACACTATTTTCAACCAAGAAAGAAACTTTCAAGCTTTCTAACTAATAAACTACTTAGAATTTCAACCTAATTTCTATACCAAAATTGATCTCCTCTCTCCCCTCTACAACCCTATATCAATACGTAAGAGCCGACCCTAGTCCACACAGCAGGGGTCACCCACAACTCTTACGATGTGAGGTGGCGATTGCCCATCCTCACCAATGTATTGTCCGCTTCAGCAGTCGCTCACCTTACAGTTTTATTTCCCACTAGGATGCGTCATTCCACGTTTGAACCCAGGACCTCACAAGTACAAGGGTTCTACACTTGTCTCAATGGTAACATTTGTGTAGAACCCCTATACTTGTGAGGTCCTGGGTTCGAACGTGGAATGATGCGTCCCAGTGGGGAATAAAACCGTGAGGTGGGCAACCGTCGAAGCAGACAATACGTGAGGGTCAGTGTGGGTGATCAACCAGCTCACGTTGTAAGAGTGGCGACCTTGCTGTGTAGACTAGGTGGGCTCTTACACAATATTTCATTGAAACACCCAGAAAATAAAGAGAAAAGGAGAGGGATACTATTCAGCCAAGCTTGGTAAGGTCACTATTCTTGGTGTTTTCTTTTAATCCAATGGCATGAATCAATTCCTTTAAGTGTAGTACCCCGTGTTTCTAGCCATAGTTTTGTTTAAATTTTAAAAAAAAATAAAAATGCACCATTAAAGGGATCTTTCAACCAACATGGAAATAGGGTGAATCCATGTAGTTCCAAGCTAAAAAATGGTACCAATTAAATCATTAAGCATAGAAAAATAACTATTAGATTGTTGAAAATCCTTCAAATTCACCAACCATCAATTTCGGTCATGGAGAAGGGGAATTGATCCATGGCTGTTTTTGATGTTTTGAGGGTAGATTTAGACTGTAGAAATTTCGAGGAGTCTGTCAGTATGTTCGAATTTAAAATCTAATGCAAAACGAAGAAGTTACGTTATACTACCAATAGAAATTATACTGCAAAAATATTTGCAGTATCCAATGCAGCTGCATTTTAATATGAACTTTAGCTTCAAAATAAGGATTAAATAAGCTAATAATTTTGGTGAAATTAATTGCAGCCCGAGAGTTACGGATTTCGGGTGGTGCAATCGAGAAGCGTGATTTTGATAGACAGGTAAGAGACGCGTGTGTGAATTTGTAGGGATCTCCAAATGCATGTTTTCATGCTATGAATTTTATAAAATTATTTGGAAATTGAATTGTCTCAAATGGCTATGAAATTGTGGTTATCTGGCTAGTTATATTGTGTTGGAAAGTGAGAGAGGCTAGGACATCGGCAACCGTTATGCTGTCGAAATTTTTAAAAAAATAAAAATATTTCTAAATATGTTATAAAATATTTTGGTGCATTATTGATTTTTCTCCTAGCCTTAAAAGTGAAAAATTAAATATTTTTCATATATGATGAATTTACCCAAAAATATTTATTAAATATTCATAATATCGATTTTGGTAAAAGTCAAACTACCAAAAATTCATACCAAGTGTTTTATGGTGAAATGTGTGATTGGTGAAGTAAAATGATGAATAGTGAATAATTTATAAATTATTTTCAATATAATATTCACTATTTTATTTATTATCCTTTATGGAATTATTGAAGTTTTATCGCGTGTAATGATTTTCCATAAAGGTTTTATTCACTGTGTAAATACTGTTTTGAGACTGTTATGCCTCATATCATGTTCA
Source organism: Heritiera fomes (assembly GCA_032173925.1). Taxonomy (NCBI): domain Eukaryota; kingdom Viridiplantae; phylum Streptophyta; class Magnoliopsida; order Malvales; family Malvaceae; genus Heritiera; species Heritiera fomes. The sequence continues at coordinate 14,404,974 of JAPDPM010000001.1, read as the reverse complement.
TGTGTTCATGTGTTATTATATCATGTGTGAAGCTGTTGATATTGAGCTGTCTTCAGTGTCCCAATTGACACCAGCTCAGTGTACGACCGAGGACATTTATAGACTATGGTCATAGGTCTCACGTGTTTATTTCTATTGTTCCCTTCGGGGATTATAGCATGGTATCCTTAGGGTGTTGCTTGGTCTCCATTATTATTCACGTGTTATTTACTGGATTTTGTGGTGGATACTGAAAAGTGATATTTAATATAGTATTTTATACTGATTTGGAATATATATATTTAACAGTTATTTTACTGTTTCAAGTGTTTAAAGTGATGATTTCAATGGTGGAAATCATATTATTTCCAAGTATTGTTTTCCATGCTTGAATGAGTTATTTGATTCGAATTTATTAAATATTTATGTGCAGTAAATACTTAAGTGAAATTTATATTAGAATTTATTTCTACTCCTTATAGCCGCTCTGGGTTTTCGAGACAAGACAGGTATTTCAAAATACCTTCCATGCTCTATCTGGATTACCCGACCGACTATAGTATCTTTTCCTTTTAGTGTGCCTAGCATACCAATAGGAAATTAAGGATTTTACTACATATAATCTTCGAGATATCAAAATTGCATATAACTCTTTTACTGAGCTGTGGTTTGCTCACCCTATTATTTTATCATTCTAGAGTACTTCCAGTGACCGCTGGATATATTATCTGAGGATTAGTGGTTGCTTATTGAGCACCCCGAGGCAATTGTTGTAGATCTCGAAGGTATATTTATTTTATTTTATATGTTCAGACTTTTGTTTTGCCGTACTACAGTTTTATATTAAACAGATGATGTATATGAAAAATTTAGATACTATTTTGTAAATAATCTCAGATATGTAAATTCAAATTATAGTATTTACGATTCACTGTAGATTTAAAAGTGGGAAATAAAGGCATCGCAGACAACCCAACCGATTCACATGTATGAAAATGTGTGAAAAAGTGTAAAATACTGATACTTGGACTGTGACACTAAGCCTATACTCCTTGAGTTTTGCACTTTTTTATTTTTTTTTATCTTAGTGAATTATTTCACCGAGGTGGGACCATTAGTTGACAAAATGATTTAAAAAATAAAGAAAAATACTGGTTACAAGGATTTGTCTACAATTAGGTAAAAAAATATCGATTTTACTATAAAACCAAGAGATCTCATGAGATATTCAATATCTAATGAGAAATTGAATAAATAATAAAAGTTAAAAACTATATAAATAACGGTTTAATAGGTCAATAGCTAAGCTTTTCTCATATAATACAATTTACATTTTATTAATTTAAAAGTAACAAAATATTTAAATTATATTTTTGTCTATTTATAAACAACCAAAATTACAAATTTAATCCTTGCAAAGTATGAGAACAAATTATTCGACATATTAAATTCTATAATTTGTTTCATTAAATTATAAAAAATAAGAAAACCAATCCATTGCTATTTTAAAGCAATTGACTGCTTTTCATTACATTTACTTTATAAAATATAAAAAATAAGGGCAATTGACTAATCTTAAATGATTGAATTTTATATTATTTCTCCTAAGAATCTTAAACGAGTTGTGTGTTGTTAGAGAGCAAAAAAGTGAAGCTGAAAAAATGGCTTGTATAAGGCTTGGATAAGCAATGAAAATGTAAATTCCCATATTCCTAGCATAACTTCTGTCATCCCTAATGGCTGCCATGCATGTTTATTCAATGCTCCATATATATAAATATATATATATATATATATATATATATATATATAGAGAGAGAGAGAGAGAGAGAGAGAGAGAGAGATATATATATATATATATATATATATGCTTAAACGTCTCGTTGGTTTAATCATGGATGTTCTCGTTGGTTTTTCCGTGGTGCTTAAATGTCTAAATTTTGCTTGAGTTTTTAAAAATGAGCTTTGACAAATCTTTGATTTAATTTACTGTTAAAACTTCAATTTTCTAGCTAGAGAAAATAGAAATCAATTGGCCCGTGAAGTAGAAAGTTAGGTATATATGTTCTTCTAAAACAGGTTTATAGCTAAAGCCTTCTAATTTGGAACCAATAATCAGTTAGTTTAGTAGGATCGATTCTAATTATATTGATGCATAAACTGAAATTTCATAACTATTAAAAGATATAAAAACAAGTTAATTCTTAAAAATTTTATAGTTTTTATCATATTTTTATACTTATTCTAATATTTTTTTTCACTTATCTATTTTACAATGAATCTCATAAATTTTATAATTAGTTTTTTTTGTTTATTTTAGTATTTTTACACTTATTTTCATTCATTTTATAATGAATTTCATAAAATTTATGGTTATTTATCATATTTTTATATTTATTCTTGTGTTTTTACATTTTTCTCACATTATTTATGATAAATGTCTACAGTTAATTATCATATTTTTATACTTATTGTAATGTTTTTACACTTATTCTTATTCATTTTACGATGAATCTAATATATTTTATAATTAGTTATCATATTTTTGTGCTTATTTTAATTTTTTTACACTAATTTCCATTCATTTTACGATAATTATTATTAATTTTACTACTATCTTATCCTAAAAAGTTTCTATTTTAAATTTAACTTGGGCAATCGAATGCCCAATTTGAACATTCAACTACCTTTGTTTTTAACTGAATATTTGAAGGCAAAAGTAGTTGATTGCCATATATTGGCAGCCAACTGTCTTGTTCCTAAAAGAATTTATTTAAAAGATGCAATGCAGGAACTGACGAAAAGGTGTGGAGGTCTACATGGGGCCATAGGGCTGCACAAATGACAGGTAAAATCAATGCTGAAAATATGCCTAAAGAGCAAAATAAAGCTAATCAAAATAATAGTATTGTCAAACTAGTTTAACACATATTACCAAGAACAAATGAAAAATTGGCTCATAATTGCAACTTAGTTGTTCAATTTTTTTATGGAAGCCGTTCAAAATTTCAATTGTTAAATTAGTGATACTTTATTATATTTTTATTAATATTTAATATATATAATGATAATTTAAAAAAACTAATTTAATAGGATACCAAGGTTAAGATATTTTTTTTATGATGAATCTCATAAATTTTACTAGAAATCTCACAAATTTTATGATAAATGTTATAAATTTTACAATGAATCTCATAAATTTTACAATGAATGACGCAAATTTTACGATGAATGTAATAAATTTTATGATAAAACTTATAAATTTTACTATGAATGTCATAAATTTTATAAGGAATCTCATAAATTTTACGTTGAATCTCATAAATTTTACTATAAATCTAATAAATTTACGATGAATATCATAAATTCAATGATAAGTGTTAAAAATTTTAAGATAAATGTAATAAATTTTACGATAACCATAATGAATTTTATGATTAGAGTACTGTAATGGTATAAACCTATTATCGATATAATTTGTGTATAAAATTGAAGAGTTTTATCAAGAAAACGAGAAAGGTAGGATTGCTCTCTCAAATTTCCATGGTATTCTTATTGTATTGCTATGTATGAAATTATGTATTAAATGTAGATTTAATTTGTATTAAATCTTTTCTTTTTTTTCTATTATAATATATATGTATATATAACATTTAATGGACTTGGCCCTACAAAACACTTTTTCTTCACTATACCTAAAAGTATACAAACCATGAAGTTTATTCTTGCAAAGATGACAAGAAGCCAAAAAATCATCACTCCAAGTCCAAAACTCCTTGTATTTACTTATTTTATTTTTTATAGGTGTAGAAGAAGTAATAAAAACATTGTGATTCTTCTTGTCATCATCGAAGTAAACATGATTTTTTATCAAATTATCACCAAGATGAAAATGTATGCAAGTGCAATTCTAAGTTAACTCATCCAAATAAATTTATTTTTAATTTTCGTTCAATATTTTTTTATCGACAAATAATTGTGAGAATTAAAAAAATTAATGGGCAATACAATTAGTATATAATGATAACAACTATAATTTGCTGAAGTGGTACTAGGTTAAAATTACTTTTTATTTTTAAAATTGAATAAATGATTAATTGTTTTTAATCTAAAAATTACCCAAAAAATTCTGCCGGTTATAGCTCAACTTTTCCGTCTATCTTACAAATCTCATGTTCTGCCCGTTTTTCTTACTTAACTTTGTCATGAACAGTTTAGGGTATGGGTCTATCAGCCATGGGAAATCGCTGTACTTGTTCATTATACTTACCTCTTCTGTCTTTTGTTTTTACAAACGTTACATAACAAAGCTTCCATGCCGTGTGTACATCAAATAAAGAGGTAAATACAATGAACAGTGGAATTATGATGCACCCTGTACTAAAGCAAGAAGAATTCTGAAATTTCTAGAATTAGTTAGAAGAAAACACACGTTCTGTGTGAGTGTGTGAAATAAGAGAAAAAGTGAGAAGAATATTTTCTTGACAAATTTTCCTGATTCCATTTCTCATTGTGCCAATCAGTTATATACACTGATAACATTAAGATCCTTGACATACTGCACCTACGCTGACATCACTAACGGTTACAAAATGTTTTATTTAAAAACAAAATACTATAAGAAATTCCTGCTGCTATTCATCTTCAACCTATATCAATACCCCCCTCTTGAAAGCATCCTTGTCCTCAAGGATAAAAATTTGGATTCTTAAGCTACAACTCAGACAAAATTTCCCAGGTGGAGTCCTCAGGGAAAGAATTACTCCATTGCACCAGAACCTCAGTGACAGCACAGTCACCTCTCATGACCATCCGACTTTCAACAATGCTTACTGGTTCTTTAGCTATCACACCATCATCATCTAAAAGTGGGAGTTGAGTTTGGGCAAACCTATGACCAATATGTTGTTTCAATTAGGAAACATGGAAAACAAGGTGCACCTTAGCACCATTAGGCAGTGCAAGTTTGTAGGCCACACTTCCCATTTTTTGCAACACTTGATAAGGCCCAAAGAACCTTGCAGAAAGTTTAAGACAAGCACAATTTGCAATGGTCTTCTGTCTATAGGGTTGAAGTTTGACATAGACCCAATCACCTACCTGGAATTATCTATCACTACATTTCTTGTCTGCATGTTACTTCATCCTATTGGTTGCTATCTGGATATAAAACTTCATTAACTTGATGGCTGCTTCCCTATCTTGCAAGCTTCTATCAACACTGGCCACCATAGAATCACCAGGGAGGTTAGGCATATGGACCAGAGCTAGCTGTCCATATAAAATCTCATATGGTGTGGAATTTGTAGAGCTGTGGAAAGTGTTATTGTACAACCATTCAACCAGACTGACCATGCATCTGAGGTATGTCTTCAAACACCGATTAACCACTTCAGATTGCCCATTCGATTGTGGGTGATAAGAGGTAGATAAATTGAGTTTGGTTCCCAAACATTTGAACAATTCTTGCCAAAACTAACTCAAGAAAATGTGATCCTTATCAGAAACAATGGTATTGGGAACACCATGTAATTTGAAGATGTTATCTATGAAGGTTTAGGCTACTGACAGTGCAGTAAAGGGATGGCCAAGAGCGACAAAGTGAGCATACTTGCTCAAACGATCCACTACCACAAGAATCACATCCTTACCACCAGACCGAGGTAGTCCCTCAATAAAATCCATGGAGATATCGGTCCAAACCTTCTCTGGAATGGGTAAAGGTTGAAGTAAACCAGGATAAGCTGCATTATCATACTTACAAGTTTGGCAAATAGAACACTCTCGCACAAACTATCGAACCTGTTTTTTGAGCCCTTCCCAATACACCACACCACACCACACCACATATACTAACCATAATAGCTTGAACACCTGAATGTCCACCCAAATGAGAGCTACAAAATATTCCATTCGCTCTTTTTTTAGTTCAATATCATTCCCCACCACTAGTTTACCATTTCTTTTAAGTTGTTCATTCTGCCAAGAAAATTTGGAACTACCAGCTATGCCCAACTTAAGCTGTTCAATAAGAGTCTGAAGTTTGGAATCACTGCTCCAAGAGGCTTGAATCTTAAAATACAGATCTGAGTGCAACACTATTACTGCTTGAAGCTATGCTTGAGGTCTACGAGATAATGCATTAGCCACTTGGTTAGAAGATCCATTTTTATAGATCACCTTGTAGTCGAAACCCATCATTTTGAGAACCCATTGCTGCTGAGCTGGGGTTGTAGTTTCTTGAGTAAGCAAGAAACGCAGACTTTGATGGTCTGTTTTAATTTTAAAATGCCTACCAATCAAGTAAGCACTCCACTTCTTCACAGCAACTAAGATAGCTAACATTTCCTTGTCATAAACAGACAAAGCTTGATGTTTTAAGGACAAGGCTTTACTAAAGTAGGCCATTGGTCGACCCTTTTGACTAAGTACTGCGCCAATCCCTGTAGTTGAGGCATCAGATTCCATCATGAATTTTTTGCTGAAATCCGGTAAAATGAGAACAGGAGCAGTCACCATGGCATGTTTGAGTTGTTCAAATGCAACCTAAGCTTTAGAATTCCATACAAATCCACCAATCTGCAATAATTTAGTTAGAGGCTTAGCAATAGAACCATACCCTTTTATGAACCTACGGTAGTAACCCGTTAACCCCAAAAAGCCTCCAAGCTCCTTAAGATTCTGAGGTTTTGGCCATTTCACCCACATTCCACCTTCTTTTGATCCATGGAAACCTCTCCACTAGTAATAACATGACCCAAGTACTCAATCCTCTTATAGCCAAATTCACACTTGCTACGCTTAACAAAGAGTTGGTGCTGCTGTAAAAGCTCAAAGACTAATTGAAGATTAACCAGCTATGAATCCTAATCTTCAGAATAAACTAATATATCGTCAAAAAATACCAAAACAAACCTTCAAAGATAAGGTTTAAAGACACTGTTCATAAGACTTTGGAATGTCAAAGGGGCATTCGTCAACCCAAAAGGCATTACCAAGAATTCATTGTGCCCTTGATGAGTTCTAAATGCTATTTTATGGATATCAGCCTCATTTATCTGGATTTGGTGGTAGCCTGACCTCAAGTCCAACTTTGAAAAGTACACTGCTTTAACAAGCTCATCCAACAATTCTTCTACCAGTGAAATAGGAAACCGATCTTTAACAGTGATCTTGTTAAGTTCTCGATAATCTACACATAGCTACCAGGTACCATCTTTCTTCTTGACCAAAACCACAGGGGAAACAAATGAGCTAGTATTGTCCCTGATAATTCCCATTTCTAGCATGTCAACCACCATCTTCTCCTATTCAGTTTTTTGAACTTTAGGATACCTATAAGGTCTGATTTTAGCAGTCTTAGACTCGTCCACTAAGGGAATCTTATGATCATGGGACCTTACAAAAGGTAGTCCTCTAGGAGCCTCAAACACATTAGTATACTGCTTAAGCAACAATTGTAACTCTGAAGGCATATTATCATTAATGTTACTTTGAATTTGTATGGATTGTAGTATGCTGGAATTGTAATCGGTAATGAGCAAGGCCAAAGTACCCTTACCTGAAGATGATATAGGCTTAATGACTTGCCTTTTGGACATTAACAACACCATACCTTCCATCACTCCTTTCCATGTAATGGTTTGTCCTAGCTAAGAAAATTGCATAGTTAAGTCCTGGAAATTCCAAACAACAGATCCTAAGGTAATCAACCATTGAACTCCTAGCACCATATCACAACCACTTAGAGGAAGAACAAGAAAATCAGCACTAAAGTTTAAACCCTATACTTTCTAGCACAAACCAACACATTTCTCTTTGATTTGCATTTCCTCAACATTGGCAACAGTGACAGTCATATTGTTCAAGGGTATGGAAACACAACCGAGTTTTTTAACCAATCTAGCATTTACAAAATTATGGATGCTGCCAGTATCGATCAACACCATCACCACTTGATTTTTGATTCTACCAGAAACTCACATTGTTTGATAACCAGTAGTTCCCAACAGAGCATGGAGTGATATAATAAGGGTTTCTTCTTCAACTTGCATCGCTTCTAATTCTTCCATATGTTCAAAACCATCATGAAATGATTCAACATCCATGTCATCAGTTATATTAGGATCTACCAACATGTGATATAACTAAGATCGCATACACTTATGACCAGCAGTGAATTTCTGAGCACACCACATACAAAGACCATTTCTCCTTTGTTCATCCCTCTCTTGTTTACTAAGGATTCTACATTTGGTACTACTAGTGGTAAAAGAGGCAGTAGAGTTTTTCTATGTGGGTAGAAATGGTGTTTTGGCACTAGCAGTGGTCTGTAACATTGGGGTAGTTGGTGTAGGAAGTAAAGCAAGCAACATGGATGGCCTTAGGAGTTGTGATACCATACTATAGTTAGGAGGTGCTTAAGGAGGGGATTTGTAGGGAGTAAAGGTTTTTCGAGGTTGACTCAGGGACATATACTCAAGGTGTTTGGCAAGGCCGAGAGCATGAGTTAAATTTCTAGGAAAAAACAATTGCAAGGTCTTTTTAATGGCAGGCTTAAGATTACTGATGAAAATGCTTAAAGCAGTGTCAGGAGAAAGCTGAGTATAATTCAAAAGAGAAAGAAATTTCTCATAATAAGCTTCTACTGTACCTTCTTGCTTTAAGGAGACTAACTCAGATACAGGGTCAGAGTACTCAGATTCACCAAACCGACCCTTCAACTCCTCTAAGTAGTCATTCTAGTTCAATGCTGCAATTCCCTCATTGCTCTTGGCATAGAAATGATGCCATTGTAATGCCCTTCGTTCAAGATTCATCATAACCGTGCGAATCTTTGAAGAATCTGGAACTTATTCCACTTTAAAATACTATTCTAGCTTAAGCAGCCAACTCGCCATATCACCTCCTTCAAACTTAGGACATTCGAGTCAGAGTGTTTACAACCAGTGCCCTTGCATTCCCCTGTCACCACAACCTTCTCTGTTTCAGTTACATGTTGTAGCTTAGCACTAGAAGAACAAGTGGTCTCCTTAGATCTAGACTCATCTCCCACAGATTCAACCCCAGATTTGCCACTATCCTTCAGCTCCATATTGGTTGTAGCCAACTCAAGCAACTTCCTCACCTCAATTCCTAGCTAGTCAATGTCTGATCTTAGTATTTCGATGCTAGAATCAAGCTTTGCTTCGATCCTTTCCAATTCCTTCTGGTGCTGTTGGACATCCTTTTGCAATCGAGTAGATACCCCATCACCCCTGGCTGAGGATTGCCTGGCTCTGATGCCAATGATGCACCTTGTACTAAAGCAAGAAGAATTCTAAATTTTTCAGAATTAGTTAGAAGAAAACACACGTTGTGTGTGAGTGTGTGAAATAAGAGAAGAAGAGAGAGAAGAATATTTTCTTGACAAATTTTCTTGATTCTATTTCTCATTGTGCCAATAAGCTATATACACTGATAGCATAAAGGTCCTTGACGCACTGCACTTATGCTGACGTCACTAACGGTTACAAAATGTTTTATTTAAAAACAAAATAGTATAGGAAATTCCTGCTGCTATTCATCTTCGACCTATATCAAATTAACAAAGAGAATAGGAAATCTACTCAAGAGAAGGAAGAGAATAGGAAGGAAATGGCAACGAAGGCTGAGGAAACAGAATATAAAAGGAACACGTGCCAAATCAAGTGTGCTACTCATTTTCCTTTGAAATTACCAATTCGGCAAGAAACAAATAGAAGTAAGAACGAAAAATGAAGGACAAACTGTGGAAAGTTGGTGGCTAAAAACACGGCTCTCTACTACTTTTATTAGATGGATTAATAGTTAGATAAGTAAATAGATAGAAAGTTAGATATATAGATAGATAGCTGCATATGTTTGGTTTTAAAAAATTGAATTGTTTTTTATACTGCTAAAATTAACGAATTAAAAATAGTCTGTAATATTTTTTTTCTATATCCTTGATCAGGTCAAATTTTCAGAGCTCACTCTTGACACCTTGAAGACGCTTCAGTGCCTGCAATGGGAGCCCAGTGGTTCTTTCTACCAGTCAACTGGTTATCAAAGTGGTCAGAATGGAGCCTTGGGATCTAGTCACATGAACCACTCCTAAGATATTGCTGATCCTACATACTCTGCCACCAAACCCAAGAAAAGTTGTTTTATATCGTCCATCACCAACACATTTTATAGTTGTAACTTTGAAACCTTCGGATTACATATTTTCTTCAGGTTGTAATCTCCGTGTGCTTATGAAAGGAAAATTATTATAATAATATGGTAATAAAAAATATTTTTTTGGGCCAGGAAAGAATAAAGTTTAATATTTATGAACGAAATAAATCATTTTTGGAAAGAGAAAAATTGGAAAGGGAAAGAGGAGTCGGAGTCCTATAATCAAGTTTTTCAATGGGTGCATTTTTTTTTGAATGGAAACTTCAATTTATTAATTCATAAAGTTGGCATCATGCAATACAATATTGTTTAAAAACGCTGGGTGATCTTCTACCCAGTAAACATCTTCTTCTACTAGAAGTCCTTCCTTTGATAATAAGTGAGCCGCTCCATTGCCATCCCTGTTGACGTGTAGTATCCTGCATTCCTTAAAATGTCATTTCAACCTTCTACCATCAATGATCAGTGGTCCTAGTATTCAGAGGTCTTCAACTTCTATATGGAGTTTCTTAATGATTGTTAATGCATCTGTAACGACCTCGAAAGCTAAAATTTTTAGGTTAACTTTTTCCTTTCCTTCCTAAGTTTGTCACTCGCTCAGCGTAGCTAACACCTAACAAGTAGATTTCTACTTGTTTACTGTTTAAGACTAATTGTCTAAGGCCCCATTTAATTACCTCGTAGTACGTGCCAAAATCAAAACTGAAAAAACTCCGCCCTTTATATATATGCCTATTGTCCACCCACACATTATAATGCAATAATAGTTCAACCTGTGGCACAATAATCATCTCAAGATACTATCCAAAATATTATATTTTCATCAAGACACACTATCAAGTTACTATTCATTATAAGGCACAGTTATGTATGATTCTTGATAGCGTCCTAGTACTTACATCCCCAAATCTTATACACTATGTGTGTATAAAAGAAACCAAATGTCTGGGATAAAAACAAAAGAATAAGAGGTTATACCTTAACTCAAAAGGGCTCATCCCTACAGTACATATAACGAGCTCTCGATGCATTGCACTTGCGCCTGAGTCTATCGAAAGTAACCTGTGAGGAGAAAGAAGAGGTGAGCTAAAGCCCAGTCAGAGAAATATATGCCAAGTGATGTTAAGCACCTATTGTACTATGTGCATGAAGATGTGATCTAAAACTGAGTTTTATCAGTAAACAATGTACTTAATAAAATTAATGTACCAATATCATTCGTAAAATATAATTCACATTGGACATCAAGGTCCGAAACAAATGTACAGTGTTTAATATACTCAATGGTACGAGATCAATTAAACCAATGCAAAACTCAAAATAGATGTAAAACTGAGATCCTACAGACTCAATTCAAATACATATTTCACTTGTTGAAAACATAACCATACCACAATTCAAATACAAAATCTCAGAAACGTGGTATGCCCTTTCATATAATGTGATAAAGTAACCGGGAAATGGTAATGTAACCATGAAACTTTCACACGAGAACATTCACTGTGCCCGGCATAAACAATACCACGAAGGCATCTCCACGATGTCACGAAGACATCTCCACAATACCACAAAGGCATCTCTACGATGTCACGAAGACACCTTACGATACCACGAAGGCATCTCCACGATGTCACGAAGACATCTCCACGATACCACAAAGGCATCTCTACGATGTCACGAAGACACCTCACGATACCACGAAGGCATCTCCACGATGTCACGAAGACATCTCCACGATACCACAAAGGCATATCTATGATGTCACGAAGACACCTCACGATACCATGAAAGCATCTCATGATGTCATGAAGACATCTCACGATACCACGAAGGCATCTCCACGATGTCACAAAGACATCTCCACGATACCACGAGGGCATCTCCACGATATTATGAAGACATCTCCACGATACCACGAGGGCATCTCCACGATCTCACGAAGACATCTCCACGATACCACGAAGGCATCTCCACGATGTCATGAAGACATCTCCACGATACCACGAAGGCATCTCCACGATACCATGAAGGCATCTCCACGATACCACGAGGGCATCTCCACGATGTCACAAAGACATCTCTACGATACCACAAGGCATCTCACATATCAAAATCCATACAAAGACAGCTTTTCAAAACACCATTGTATCACCAAAATATGCATATCATTTAAAACAATGCATTTTGAAAACATCAAAATGATTAAACACGCTTGGAATATTTGATACTTAATCCTTACATGTGAAATCACTTTAGTAAAGCTATCAAAGTAAACCCATTAAGACTCATACAAATAGGATTCGATACTTCAGTAAAATAACATTTTCGTAAAACATGCAGATCTCAATATAAAGCTTAATTTACGAAGTGCATGATGATAATGGCATATACTACCAACATAGGCCAAACCCCTATGAAGTACGCCTAAGGTAACCTCCAATCGAAAATCCAGCATTATAACAGCATAATAATAACCATCCCCAATATTCTATTCACGCAAACTTATTCAACCTACATTATCATTCAAAGTCCTCAATACACAATATGCAACATGTATACAAGTCCAATCTCAGTCAACCATAGCCTAACTTCCATCTATAGCTTATGCAAGAATAAATATCAACAAACACCCAACTAGGGATATATATCTCTATATAAATTTAAATATGTATATATTCAACACGAAGTAATATTTAAATTTAACTAGACATATTATAAACATGTATAGATATATATATTGACTAGGGTTATTATATTTATATATATATATATATTACTTAATATTTATAAGTATATTTATTTTTAACTAGGTGTGTGTGTATATATATATAATTATAATTATTTACATTTAAATATATTCAAATACATAAGCATGACATAGCACAAATAAGTAGCATAACAACATTGGGATATTTCCCTTACCTAGTTTGTGCCACACAAGTGTTGGCGACAACACACTTGCTCACTTGAATTATTTAGCACTATTTTGATTTCCTTTCTTTGTCCTTTATTTTAAGATAGAAGATATCCTCTATTACAAAAAAATGCCCCCTACATTAAGGTAAAATTGTGTTATTTAGCCACTTTTGGAAATTTCATATTTTTAAGGTCTTCCTAAAAATCCTTACCTTGTAACTTCTCTCTTGGTGGACATGTACTGCCTTTATCCTCCTTGAATTTTATATTCACTCAACCCTACATCAACACATATTTAACCTTTTACTATCTCTTAGCACTAACTATTTAAAGACTAACAAAGTAGCCATCAACACACATTAATTTAGTATCAAATCCTCAACATTTTTATGTGTTAACTCAACCAAGAAGGTAGCCTCACCATTTGTTTCCAAGCTGGCTGAATGTTGACCACATAACTCACCTATGCTGTCCCTTAGCCAAGCAGCTGCTGTCCAACCCTCATTGAAACAGCTATCATGGCATTTTGATGGGGTAAAATGATGGAAATTGTGGCTATACAGCAACGTTGGTGATCTCTTTTTTTTTTCTCTTACTCTTTTCTTCCTCTCGGTTTGCAGTAGCCCATTCTTGATCACTACTACTTCGCATTCCTTTACTGCTTCCCCTTCAAGTTTCTTTCCTTTTTTTTTTGTAGCAGCAGTTCATGTTCCTGCTGCTTTCATTCCCTCCTTATTTCTTTCTTTGCTTGAAAAGATCACTCCCTTAGTAGCCTTATTCAGCCTTTAATCACGAGCCCAGCTGCTATTCCCATTCACATCTCCATCTATTTCCAGCAGCAAAAGGGCTTGGCTTTGGCTGTTACTTCACACCCTTCTCCCTCAATTCCAATCAAGAATGAAGCTTCATTCTTCTACCAGCATCTTCAGCCTTTAGTCATCAAGAGTCCCATTGCTGTTACTCCTTAACTGATCTAAGTTCGGGCCTTAAACCAGTGATCCATGGCTGCGAAAATGAGCTCTTACGTCCCCTGTTTTTAAACCCCAAACCAGCCTCGATCTATCTCTCCCCTTCTCAACAGCTTCTTGAGACCGAATAGCTTAGAAGAAATCCTTGCCCCTTCCTTCTTCCCGTGCTTTCTCTAAGCTGAATGCCAACCCCACTATTTCCTCTGATCTCACGATATCCTGCCATTGTTTCCTTTCTTCCAACTCCTCACGATTCCTCATCACTTCCTCTCCTCTTTCCCATTTTGCACGGATTTAAATTTCTCAGCCGATCCTCACCTTTTTGTTGCCTTTGATTCCTCTCTTTTTTCTTTTTTCTTTTTTCTTTTTTTTTGATTAGCCAAGTAAGAGATTGTTTCACGCCAGCCTTTGATGCCCAAACTGAGTTCCTTTTGCTACTAGTGTCAGTGCCGAGAATGGCACTCTAAGTTAGTGGAAGTAGGTGGGTTTGTTTGGCTTCTTCAAGAAGCCACATTCTTTTATTATTACTAGATTGAAACCCGCACGTTGCTGCGAGCTCAATATGGAGTAAAATATTAACTTGAAAATGCAATTGCAAGAACTTAAAAAAAAATCATGCATATAAACAATTTTAAGAAACACATAAATCAAACAAAAGGAAATATAAACAAAAAAAAAGTATCTGTTATATCATCATCTTTAATTGCAGTAAAATATACAATTGTTATCACCAAAAAAAAATTTACAATTGTTGCATGTTAATTTGAAGCCTCCTACTTATTTACAGAATGACATGTAAAAAAAAAAACTAATGGGTTTTTAAATTATAATTAAATGGAAGATAGAATATACAAATTTTAAACATCAAAAATATACCTTTTGCTTCTTCTATATAGTTATGCAGCTTTTTCTCATTGAACAGTTTCAGATCTTGACAATGTCTCACTATAGTTACAGAGAGGGCATTAAGATATAAAGGTATATTCTTACAGTTTTCAAAAGTTTAATATGAATATATAAAGCTTGATAAATAAAATAAAGACTATACCCGATCAATGTTTGCTTTTGCATGTCTTTGAGTCTCCTCCATTAAACTCAGCACCTATTTTCTGTTATTTTTGTAATTTCATGTTTCAGTTACAGAAACAAAAGGCATTGTCAAATCAAATGATGATGAAATACATTCACTTTACAAATCATTTTCTACAGACAAATGCAATAAAAAAATGTTCAACTGAAATCTCAATAGTAACTTTGTTGTTGGAGGAAAATTTAATATTAAATAACATATTACCAATGAATTATAGTTGTGTTCCATTGTATTTTACATCATGATTTGTCTATAATAATACTTACCCCTAACAGATAATTCAAGTATTTACATAGAAATGTTTCCTTGAATTTTCTTATTTGTTTTCAAATGCATTCAAGTGAAGCATATATACATGTTGAAAATCAAATGCACTTTTGCCTAGTATTATTCTATCAATCAGAAAGGAATTAACCATGAAATGAAAGTCATGTTTTTGTGCAACCCATAAAACAATTTATTTTAAATTTGAAATCCAAATATCTTCAAATTCAACTTTTCAAATAACGAAAAGATCCACGGGAAAATGTAAATATTATCTAAGCAACTTACTCTTGTTGAAGCTTCTAGGGTAGTTTCTCCTTCTCTTCTTCTTTGAATTTGCTTCAGAAATTAATTCTCTATCAAATATATCAATGAAAATTTGAATTAGACACTTTATTTCAAAATTTATTTGAATAGCATAGTTATTTAAGAACAATTTTTTGCGTAATAAAATGCTATTTGTAGGCAAGTGAAAAGACTAAATATTATTTAAAACTATGTTCCAGAAAGATGTCATGCTTCGCAAAAAAAAAAAAGCTGCCACCTTCAAAATATCACGTATTTGAGCCAATGGATGGAAGAAAGTTTTAACACCTTCAAAATATCACATATTTGAACCAATGGATGTGATAATGTTTTAACTTCAGACAATTTTTGTTGGTAGACAAATCCTTGAAATGTCAAAATTGAAATATCTGTAAATTAACCATTGCATAACCCATTAAAACTATAAGATTAACATCCATGGAGTTCATTATGCAGCATTCTAACAATATCACAATTAGTTTTAACCATAAGTTTATTTGATATTGGAAAAGCACCTGGCAAGTGTGGTCAAAGAAAGCCAGTAACGCTTTCATTGAACCTTACATTCCTGACTCTAAAAAAGTATGACCAAATAGATATCTAATGATGACTTTATCTAGAAATATGTTGAATACTTTGAGACCAAAAGATACCTTAATCATTAAAATTAAAATAAAAACAAAAAAAACTAATAGGAAAAATTAATTTGAAAAGAAAAAGAATAAAGGAAAAAACAAAGAAAAAACTTAATCTTGAGTCCAACATTATATGCATGCTAAAATAGATTGAGATTTCATCAAAATCAAGTGAACGTTTAAAGAGAATGAAAGCGCCGGTCTTTGCAAGTCAAAGTTTAGAAAGGAACCATATAAAACAGACTGATGACATTGTAACAGGAAAATTTAGCAGCAAAAGGTAGTTTAAAAATGAAATCTTTTGTCACTCTTAGTTGGTGCGGGTAGTTGAATCAAAAAGATTGATATTGAGATAAGCAAAATAGTATTCATTACTTGAAAACAGTCAAATGTTTAAAATTAAAAGGCAAAGAAATTGTTCAGGTGGAGTAGCATGTATTTAAAGGAGCTTACAGGAATGCAAAAGAGGGAAAACTGCCATTGATAGTCTATTTGGAGAAACAATGTGAGCTGAGGGAGGACAATGGCATGAGCAAAAGGTAGTTATGCTTGAGCAAGCTGAACAAACCAAACAACTACATGTATTGAAACTTGTTAAGATGTTATAAAATTGTTAAGACTCACTTGATTTTAATGTAGAGGTTAAAAGAAAAACATTGTTAAGATTTTAATGTAAAGCCACAAAGACTCACTTGATGAAAGAAAACGATCTTATAAAATTGAGGACGACCTTATAAAATTGAGGGTCAAATAATCTTCAATTGCGAAGTTCCTCCTCCAAGTCCCATATGAAGAAATAGAACTGGCTATAAGATATGAACAAAATTAATAACAAAACCAATGAAAAGAGGTGCCACTTTATTCGTAACTGACACATACAGACAATGGATACTCACATGGCCATTCGGGTTTCCTGATTGCTCCCAAGAGATTGTGTTAACATCGAAAACCTGGAGAAAACTTGTGCTGTATGGCTTTATAGCTAAATAAAGATTCCTGTTAAGATCTTGAATTTCCTTCCCTAACTCCATTAAATCACTTAGACTCAACCAACCCTTTGTACCCACAAAGATAACTTCTTTTTTCCTACAAAGAGTCAAAGCAAACAAATTTCAACAAACCCATATCAACAATTCGATAAAAAGAGAACTTCATGATCTTTAGTAAAGATAAACAAAAAAGGCAAGATGGGGCCACCTAAGAAAGTGCAATTGCTGGAAACTCAAGGGAGGAATTGTGGGAAATGGGGAAGGGAAGAAGGAATATTAGTAAAGGGAGAGTTTGACTTTAAAGTAAATTTATAACCTAGCCTCATTCTTACTTTATGGTAGTTGTCACATGAGTTTGTTTAAAGCTTCGAAAACCAAATATAGAAAAACTAACAAAAAGTTAAAAAAACAAATTTCCAAAGATAATAAAGTGCATAAAAAATAAAGAACGCAAATGCATATAATTGAAATGTTAAAACAAAAACTACCCATGAACCTCTACAAATTGAAAACAAACAAAGAAAACTCATCTTCCATAATCAAATCATAATCCCAAAAATTAACTAAATTTAAAAAAAAAAGGGAAACTATTCAACATGCACTCATGAAAACTCAAGCTAAAAAAAAGTATTGAACAAAACAAAAGCATAAAAATGGGTCATACCGGTTCTATAAGTTGGATCAAAGGGGAACCAAAAAGCAAGTTTCATAATGTACCCTTCTCCTCAATCTCGCAATCTGGATACTTAGATATGTATTTTTTATTTTCTTATAATTTAATTAAAATAAATAATAAAAAATTAAATGAACTACTAATCTAAAATTAAATATCTAATCTGAATGAAAAAATTGTATATGAATAAAATTGTAATTTATAAATAATAAAAGTGAATCTATCAAAAAAAATAATAAAAGTGAATAAAATAAATAAATAAGATAAATATTTAAGAAAAAAAATACCATCTCAACATAACACTCCTCATTCTCTGTTCTTTGCATCTTGAGATCTTCTGCAAAAGCAACAAATATATTTATTTAAAGTAATGATTACAGCACGTTCCAATATAATCTTTATGAGAGAAAAATATATGATTTGTTTTTCTTTATATGAAAACAACTTAAGTAAAGCCATTAATAAAAGGATTGCTATGTAGATTTTGTTTCGTAGTTGAAAAAAATTGAATTAAAAAATTTAAGCACTTTTTAAGGAAAAAACGCTAAAAAAAATTATAGTTTAGAACACTGATTATATTAGGCAAAGCACCATAATTCTAACAAAACCATAGCAAACAAAACACCACAAAGAAACTATCAATTAAAAATAAATGAAAATAGTACATAAGTAAAGCTTGATAATTTTGTAAGTAAAGCATTTCAAATTTAACAAAAACAAATTTCAATGAAAATAGAAATTAAAAATGATAATTTCCTATATTTGTAATTAAAAAAAACTAATAGAGTGAAAATTTAAGTATCGAAACAACTACAAATGCCTGAGCAAATGGGACAAAGAGGCAACATTCCAATCTGATATTTTGGAGAAACAGAAAAAGTCACAAATTTTGGTTAAATACAATATAAAAAATTAAATTCATTAAAACAATCCAACAATTTCACAAATGTTGATTGTTTTGGATCATAATACCCTGAGATAAATGCACTCTTAGTGTTCTTGAGTTCTCAACTTATGCTCTAGAAATACTCTGAGATAAAATGTGATCTATGTATTTTTTGAACAATCAAAATATGATAACATTACAAAAAAAATATTAAGTACAAAACAAAATAAAATAGAAACAAAGAAACCCATGGTCCAGATCTCGAGCTTGCACAAAATTTCTTGAAAGAAAAAGATTTTTCTAACTTTAATTTAGGGATCAATAAAATCCAAAAAAAATTGAGGTCAGCTATTCAATTTGGTTTATTAGAAAATGAAAGAGAAAAAGGGACAACAATTGAGGCGTTATTTTGCAAAAAAAAAAGGGTAAAGCATAATACTGAAAAGAATACAAAGAAGCTTCAATGAAGATGAGGTGGCAGGTACAATTCCCGTCACATCCAAAGTGCTTCTGTTGAGTTAAAATCAGAAATTTTAAAAATAAAAATAAAAATCAGTAGCAGAACAGACCTCTTTTAAAGAAAAATATTTCACAACCACCTATGTACAGTGCAGAATTCTTTGAAAAATTGAAAGAAGATCCCAAGTTTCTTTTGAAAGATTGATTTTCTTCATTCATTCTTCTAAACTGCAATGCCTAGATAAGGATGATAATCAGCACATGACTCATGAGTGAACTTATTTGTAGTGATGTCTACTTCAAGATCAAAAATTTCCCTCTTAATGGAAAAGATGGCCACCATTTGGAAATCCAAGAATTTAATGCCTTTACTGCCAATTTTGAAAATGCAATTATGCATGTTCTTACGCAAGTTGAATATCATTGGTTCAAAATGAAATTTTGAGGTATTTTCAGCCAACAACTTAATAAATTCTAAACCCAACACAAAAAGCATAATTTTTTTCAGGGAAAATAAAGACTTATTTAAAATTTTTTAAAAAAATTCAGCCAGTAACTTAACAAATTCTAAATTTCCACAAAAATTTTAAAAAAATAATGACTATATTTTTCTAAAAAGAAAAGAGTTTATTAAATTACTATGAAACAGAAAACAATTTTAGCAGCTCTTGTCTTGCACTCTCAATTTTAACTTTCTATGTTTCCAACAAAAGGTGAGATTCAAACTTTGTTTTCCTAACACTTGTGCTGTCACGTGCATTGCAAGTATAATTTTACATGTTTATAGAAAATAAATATTAAAAATAACTTATGATAGTAATCATGATCTTCACCAAAACCCAACTCTCAAGAATTAAAAAGTTAGCCTTGGCCTTGAAACCCAGTAAGGTCTTTCTATTATCATTAACCAAATCTTAAAGCCAAAGTGATTAATTTTAACATATTCTCTGAGCTTTTTTTTTATCTGATTGCATGAACATAACATTTAAGTCACAAAAGAACCACAAAAAACAAAGTTCAAATGAAAACCCTAAACAAACAATGTAAGACGACAACATCATTAGTGAAAGAGTTAAATGAATAGATTAATGAATGAAACAGAAAAGAGAAACAAAACAATGACAATCATGAAGAAATAGAAAAATTTACCTAGCTTTGGTTGAGGCCTTAGACTGGCTGATGATTCTGCAGGACCTTGAATGGAAAAGAAAAGATCTTGATTTGGATAGCTTGACACAACCATTCTTTAGTTCATTTATTTAATATAAACAGTATATGTATCAATAAAACAAAACCTTAATCTGTGCAATTTTACATATAAACATTAATCTGATAATTAAACAATTTGCTTCTCCAATGTATCCAAGAATCGAAATCAAGATCCTTTTTTGCATTGATTTCTATAAGCTTAGCAGAATTATGAGCTCTGCACCAAATAAAATATTTCAACTTGAAAAAAAATGAGGAAAGGAAATTCCTGACATGGTTTTTGTTACATGTTTCCTCAAAGAGTTGATTTCTGCTTTCTGATTTTTTCATGACCAACACATCTGCAAGCACAGAAATAAAATAAATATAAAAACAAATACCTTGAAAAATGGTGGAAGAAAAAAAGCATTTTTCTTAGAAATTTCTACCTATACCAAAATAAGAAGACCTGCATTGGAAACTTCTTGGATCTGTCCTATCGCAATAATCCCTTAGACCCAAGAGATTCTTGTGCCTAACCCTTCCAATAACTTCAACTTCCACTGCACATTTCATCTCAGCTTTCTTAATGAGTAATCAAATATATCTAACAAACCAGAAATAATGTACCTTGGCTCGACAACTTCATCCTCTTCTTCCCATCTATCTGTGGTTTTGCTATCATCTTGAGTTGTTTCATCTGCAAAAATCGAGTTCACTATAGCCAGGTTTAAGACAGAGAGCTTTGATAAAAACTTGGAGCTTAAAGTAGAAAACAGTACCAAAGAAACAAAGGAATAGAGATGACTTGATCCTCTTCTTCCCACCGATATGTGGTTTCTCCATCATCTTCAGTTGTTTCATCTACAAAAGCTAAGTTCATAATAACCAGGTTTCTTACAGAGAACTTTGATCAAACACTTGGACTGTAAAGCCAAAAAGTAGTACTAAAGAAACAAAGGAATAGAGATATACAGAGATGTAGGTATTCTTCTTCTTGCAAGTTTTTGTGTTTGTTGTGGGCAACAGTTGTGGAAGACAAATGCTACATTCAGAAATAAGCATCAGAACCGTGAACATACAAAAAAAAGAGCTCTAAACACAATTGAGTGAAGCATTTACCGTGAAGCTAAAAATAATAATGATTAGACAGTCAGTATGAACAGAACTTCCATTGCTGCCTTAACCATACACCGTGGAAAGAATGACAAAGAATGACAGGATTATTTTAAGAGTTGTGTAAAATAAAAAAAAATCTCTTGGCCTAAATAAGAAGGTTGCCCGTTGCATTCAAAGTGCAATTCTCTCATTAGCAGCAATTTTAAAAACACAGAAGACAGCCATGTAAAGAAGGCACAATCTTCATATGCACTTTAAAAATTGGCAAATAGATAAAGGTAAATCCCATTTCCATATAACTTCCAAAATCTTCTTAAAATTTCAACTTAGGGACGTCAGACATTTACATCAAAACAACAAATGTAAAGGAGAAGAAACTTCGATAGAAACTTTTTCAATCTAAATCCACTTGACTTACCTCTCTAACAATGGTCAGCTTTGGATTCAGCACTGCCAGAACGGCAGGTGGAAGTCTAGGTGCACCAGTAACAAATTGGCAAAGGCCCGCTGCTACTCTAGTGTAAATTCTCCCATAATTTCAAGTAACTAAGAAATAGTGCACCGAGTGAACATAGCAATGTATGATTAAAATCACAAAGCAAGACTTCATGACACATAATGGCTTCCCTATTTTTCTATTTAACTCCCTAAAACCCCAAAAAGAGATATCTAATTACACTTTTTTGGCAACAATATCAAATAGTTAACAAATATAAGATTCTCACCTAAATGAAGCAACGAATAAATTGTCTAATTCTTTGTGTCCCTTTCTTACCTTTACAACTACAAAGCCAGCAAAACCACTCTTCAATCCTCCACCTCATCTCCACCGTCGATTCCTTTGTATTTTCTCAAACTCCATAAAGGTCAAACCTTTAAATCAACATACAAAACCCAGATTACACAGACCATTAAAACTGAAAATCTTCTTGTAAGCTGCAACCACACAGGATTTCACCCGTTGTCTTCCCTTCCTACCTTGATCCCCGTAGCCATTAAAGAACAGATTAGGAAAAAAAAAGTTAGACCTTTTCTTTTTTTTTTTCGATTTTGGATTTTGTTAGTTTTACTGTGTTTGTCTTGGGAAATAAGAAAAAAATAAAAAATCGAGAAGAAAAGGAAGAAGAAATCGTAACCCTAGAGTGATATAATCAGGCTAAGAGAAGCTGATGAGGAGGAAAAAAAGGTCAGAAAAAAGGCGTCTTGGGTGAAATCAGTGAGAGTAGAAGAAGAAATCATCCAATTCTTTGTAAATCTGCTCACACTTCATGTATGATATTGTAATTTTGCTTTTCAATTTTTTTAAAAAAAAAGCTGAGCCGCTATCTTTTCATCTGTGTCTGACTTATGCGTGTCTGATTTTAGTGCAGCTCTCACTTTCCATTAAAGAAGCTCCTTTTTCTCTTGCTACCGTATAATGAAAGCAAGGAACAAACAGAATTACAAAACTGAACAGGAAAAAGAAATATTAATCATTAAGACAGTGTCAAAAATTATCTATTTTGATACACGCGCCAAATTCAAGTTTAAAAAAAAACCCAGCAAAAATAACAATTTTACCCATAAAATCTTCTCGAAAGAGTAACTCAACAAAGGGTGAACAGTGGAAAAACGGGATCCAAAAACGTGGCTAGAAAGTGAGGCCGCGTAGGTTTCCAACTTTTATATATATGATTATTATTATTATTATTATTATTATATTTAGTCACATGCCCATTTCTAATATAAATTCTTTATATTCTTGTACTTTTCCTTAGCTAGAACTATACAAGTATATGTATTACTACATGTTTCTGTAATTTTGTCTACATATAATATATTAATAACATATATATATATATATATATATATATATATATATATATTCTCATTAGGCATGTGTTTACTGGTCATCCCTAACTATTTTTCCTTATGAATGGGATTTCATTTCTATCATTAATAATGAGAATAATACTTAAATTCCTACTAGTATAGTTATTTTATATAATTGCTATTTACATGGATTTTTTTTTATAACTTGTCCAAATAATATGTACGTTTTATTTTCTACATTCTTTCATTCATTATATTAATATATATTATATTTCTATATTTCTTTTATTCCTCTTAATATAGATACTCACTTCACCTTTATATGTATATCTATTTTCTTTACTTAATTAATACGTTTATGCTACATATTAATTTTATTTAAGCTCTCATTATTTATTTATCATATATATGTTTAAATCCTTGATTTCTTATAATATGCTAAATTTCTAATATAATTCAATTTCTACAACTCCATAACAAATTAATTAAATTAATTTCTTCCAAAAACTCACTAAGTGCATTCTTTATTTCACTTCCATATATCCATTATCACCCTTAAATTAAATATCATAACTTAATTCTATAAATTCTTTTCCAATAAATTCACTCTAGTGTTAGAAAATGGGAATCTCAATAAGTCCATTACTTCGTTAGTTTCCCATGATTCCCATAATCCTTAAGTTGCCACATCGTAATTCACATAATTCACAAATAAATTCTTGATAATTACTTTACTTCCAAATATCGCATTTACCCACTTTTCGAGTGTAGAAAATTCACGGTTATCACAGCAACTCCCTCCAGAATAATTCCTCTACAACCTGTCCATCTAGCCACTTCCAATGCTCTGTTTGCTACCATTGCTTCTACTATACATGCTTCTTGTACTGTTTCAACTCTCTGTGTTGCAACACTCACCATCCTTCCTTCACTGTCTCCTATGATCACACCAATACCCCCTCGTTTACTATTTGGATCCCATGCGCCATCAAAGTTGACTTTAAAGTAGAGTTCTTCTGGTGGAGTCCACTTAGTTACATTTCTTTCTCTTTGAACCCCTGTTTTTGTATCTTGAGCTTCCTTGTAGTCTTTAAGGAAGATTACTGTATGCTCAAAAGCTCTCTTTGCATCAACCTTCTTGCCATCTTTGAGTTCTGCATTCTTTCCATTCCACATGGCCCATAACATCGTTAGGAGCTTTTACATTTCACCTGTTGACAAAACACGGCGTGCTCTCTCAATCCAATCTATCACCCTTTCTTCTTGGATTTCTTTGATCTCATATGGTAGATTACATAATTCCACTAATTCCTTTGCTCTGAGACAAAAGCCTAGTACATGTTTGTTTGTCTCAATGCATAATTCCATTCAATCAATGCATGCTTTAAATGACAAAAGGAGGATAAAAAGTATTGAGTGATTGATTGGATGGGAGATAGCATTAACACATTTGAAATTTTAAAAGAAAGACCAAGTTGGTAAAAGACCAACTTAGGCTGTGGCATTCTGTATTAGTATAGATGAGTATAGGGATTGAAAAACTAATACAGTATTATAAGATGGTGGGCATCAATTTTTTCTTAGCTCAGTAACATATCTAAGTAGATATTAATTGTAAATTAATGTGAAGAACGAGGAGTTTAGTACCTTGATGGATTATGATTTCTATGTCCATTAATGAAATGTTTTCTTTCCTTTCATGGAATCAGAAATTGCTAGGCGATACTGTTGAGAATATGAATCAAGATTGATAAAACTTCATTCAAGAAGATGAAGAATGTATGTATTATCTGAAGTCGAGAAAGATAACATTGGTTTTTATATGGAGTTGTAAACTTAAATGACTAACTGTACACCAGTTAACAAACTTAACCAATCTTGCCAGCTAAGCTAAACTAACTTAAACTAACTTGGACTAAGCTAGACGTATACTCTGTTACAGCCCCCCTCAAGCTGGAGTGTAGAGACTATGTGTGCAAAGTTTAGCTAAGTAAGCTGTAAAGGAGGCAGGTGAGTGTGACTTGGTGAAGACATCAGCTAGCTGGGAAGCAAAAGGAACATGCAGGAGTTAAATCACTCCAGCTTGAAGCTTTTCTCGGATCAAGTGACAGTCTATTTCAATATGTTTAGTCCTTTCATGATGAACTGGATTTTCAGCAATGGCAATTGCAGATTTATTGTCACAAAAAAGGAGAGCTGGAGCATCATGGGGTATGTGAAGATCTTGAAGCAAGTAAAGGAGCCATTGAAGTTCACAGGTTAGGGAAGCTATGGCTCGATATTCAGCTTCTGAGGATGAACGAGAGACAGTTTGCTGCTTCTTTGACTTCCAGGATATGAGTGCATCACCAAGGAAGACACAAAAACCTGTAATAGATCTCCTGGTGTCCGAACATGAGGCCCAATCAGAGTCACTGATGGCCTTTAGTTTGACATCTGAATTGGCTGGAAAGAAGAGCCCTTGGCCAAGATTCTTCTTGATGTATCAAAGAACTCTTGAGACAGGAGTCATGTGGACATCAGTAGGTTTGTCAAGAAACTGAAAGAGTTGTTGTGTAGCAAAAGATATGTCTGGTCTAGTTATAGTTAGATACAACAATCTGCCAACAAGTCTCCTATAGGAGGTAGGATCAGTAACAGTAAGTGGAATACCAACATCCTTGGATAATTTTAGGGAAGGAATTATTGGTGTAGCAATAGGTTTGCAGCCTAAGAAACCAACATCTTGAAGGATTTCCAATGCATATTTCCTTTGGCAAAGATTTATGCCTTGCTTGGATCTAGCAATCTCAAGACCAAGGAAATATTTCAAAGCACCCAGATATTTAATTTTGAACTCTGTATCAAGGTACTGCTTCATTTCGGTTATCAACAAGTCACTGTTATTGGCCAAAATGACATTATCAACATATATGAGAAGTGCAATGAAGGAAGATTCAGTGGTTTTGATAAAGAGAGAGTGGTCTGAAGGTGCTTGCTTGAAGCCTTGATTAAGGAGAGCTGTACTTAGCTTGGAATACCACTTGCGACCTACTTGTTTCAAACCATAAAGTGACTTTAAGAGCTTGCATACTTGACCAGGTTTGGCATTGGGATGACCTGGAGGTAGTTTCATGAAGACCTCTTCATGGAGATCACCATGGAGGAAGGCATTGTTGATGTCAAGCTGCTCCAAATACCAGTTCTTAGCTGCTGAAACTGCTAGAAGGGTACGAATTGTGCTGATCTTTGCTACAAGTGAAAAGGTATCTGTTTTGTCCACCCCATGTTGTTGTATATACTCTTTGGCCACTAGCCTAGCCTTGAACCTCTCAATCTGGCCATTGGCTTTGTATTTCACCTTGTACACCCACTTACAACTAATGGCTTTCTTGGATGGTGGAAGATCAGTAACCTCCCATGTTTTGTTTGCTTGCAATGCTTGAATTTCTGTTTCCATGGCACTTTTCCAGCAGTCATGTTGGATTGCCTCTTCATAGGATTGTGATTCGGAGATAGATATAATAGCTATAGAGAATGCTTTATGTGGTTGTGAGCAATTGTCATAAGAAAGAACAGAACAAAGACTATGAGGTGTACTTGATTCCTCGGTTGTTGAGGCCCAACTGTAGGAATGATCAGAGATAGCTAAGCTGCAGTGGTAGTCCTTTAAGTAGGTAGGGGTGGCTTTGATTCTAGTGGACTGTCTAGTAGAAAGGGTGTAAGGTGATTGTCGAGGATTAGAAGCTTGTTCTGACTGGGAAGTTGTGTTTTGATCATGGGACACATTAGGAGGTGTAGGCATTGAATTTGAATTAGAAAAATTATAATCAGAGTAAGAGTTGTGCAAAATAGGAAGTGACAGTGAATGTTCATGTGAAAGTTGAGTGATTGGAGCTTGTGTAGAAGGATTAGAGAATGGAAAAGTAGTTTCATAAAAGATGACATCTCTAGATATGATAATATTGTTGGTTTGTAAGGAATACAATTTGTAACCCTTTGTTCCAGTAGGAAAACCCAGAAAAATGCATTTTGAAGCTCGAGAATCAAACTTTGATCTCGGGTGTGCTAAAGTTGATGCATAGCACAGGCATCCAAAGACTCTTAGGTTTGAAAATTTAGGAGGTTTATTGTATAATAGCTCAAATGGTGTTTTGTTGTTAATCACTAGTGATGCAGTCTAGAAAAATTCAGGTAAGTAAGCTTGAAATCTCAGAGCCCTTGCTACGTTTAGAATATGTTGATGCTTCCTCTCAACTATGCTATTTTGTTGAGGGGTTTAAATACAAGAAGTTTGATGAAAAATTCCTTTTGAATTATAAAAGGAGTCTATGTTGAATTCTTGTCCATTATCTGTTCATATGGTTTTTATTTTGGTCTGAAATTGTGTTTCAATGAATATGCAGAAATTCATTAGCAAGGTTCTGACTTCAGACTTTAGTTTCATAAAAAATGTCCAAGTATGCCTTATGTAATCATCAACTGTAGTTAAAAAATATATATGTCCATATATGGAATTAACATGATAAGGCCCCCATATATCAACATGAATGAGATCAAAAGGAGAACTAGAACTAGAATTACTGATAGAAAAAGAATTCCTTTTATGTTTAGCAAAATGACAAGTATCACATGGAAATTTATTTGGTACAGAAATTGAAGGATCTAGTTCATGAAGTATTTGTATCCTGGGAATAGAGGCATGTCCTAAACGATAGTGCCATAGGTTTTTTGAATTATCAGAAGTGAGTTGATTTTGAAGAACTAACTGGGAATGTGAAGAGGACTTGGACTGAATTTGATCAAGATGAGCAGATGTTATGAGCTAGTAGAGTCCCTGCCTTGGCTTAGCTAAACCAATCATCCTCCACGTTTAAATGTCCTGAACAACACAGGATTCAGATTGAAATACCACAAAGCAATTGAGTGTTCTTGTTAGTCTACTAACTGATATGAGATTAAAAGAAAAACTTGGGACAAAAAGAGCATTCTCTAATATGAGATAAGAAAATAAGTTTACTTGACCAACATGGGTTACTGGTGCATACTGACCTGTAGGTAACTTTACAAAGGAGTTTTCAACAGGCTTATATGAATTAAAAAAATTTAAGGAACAAACTATGTGGTTAGTGGCACCTATATCAAAGAGAAAAATGGAAAGAGAAGAAGAGTGTTGTATGGTACAGGTTGCAACAAAAATACCTGTGTTTTGTGAGGTTTCGACTGTTGGATGTGAAGGGACCACAACCTTACTGGTAGCATTAACATGAGCTACTGGAGAAGAGGCCATATCAACCGATTGAAGCAAACCAAGCAACTTAGCATATTGATCTTTAGTGAAAGGAACAGAAACAAAGTCAATGTCTGAACTAGGCTTGTTGCATTCCTCTGTGGAGGGGAGCATTTCAACTTGATTAGCAACAGGCATTCTGCTTCTTGGCTTGAAACCTGGAGGATATCCATGTTTCTTGTAACATTTCTCAACAGTATGCCCTGTATAATCACAATGGGTGCATATAGGCCTTTTTGTAGTCGAATGCCTTCTGAACATGGGGTTTCCATTTGCTGGATTGGAAACAACTTTGTTTGCAAAGGCTGCTGATTCAGATGATTGTTGCAAGGGGTTTGGCAAAGCAGAATGAATTTATCTTTCTTGTTGGATGATCATGGCAAAGACTTTGTTGATTGGGGGTAGAGGTTCAATGATCATAACTTGTGATCTAACAGCTGCAAATTCCTCATTCAACCCTTTGAGAAATCTGATCACATGATCTTGTTCTTGATACATTCTTGCCTTCTCCAAAGCACCACAAGAACATCTTAGATTGCAAGAACAGGAAAGAATTGGTCTAAGGTTGGTAATTTCATCCCATAGCATCTTGAGTTTGGTGAAGTAATTTGTTACAGATAAGTTTCCTTGATGGAAAGAATGAATTTCCTCCTATATCTCGGCAATTCTAAATGCATCGCCTTGTGAGAATCTGTCCTTAAGATCAACCCATACATCAAGGGCATTATCAAACCAAATGATGCTCTTGGCAATTGAGGTTGAAACCGAATGCAAAATCCAGGAGAGGACCATCATGTTGCATCTCTCCCAGGCTTAGTAAGTTGAATCATTCTTGGATGGTACTTTAATGGTTCCATCAAGAAACTGATACTTGTTTTTAGACAACAGTGCCATCTTCATTGCACGGCTCCAAGAGTGGTAATTCACTCCTGTGAGGATAGGAGAAACAAGAATCAAAGAAGGGTTTTCATTCAGGTGAAGAAAGAACGGACTTGAAAGTGAGTCTTCAGGTCTGGTGGTTGCAGCTGATGAAGCATTGGTGGCCATGGCGGATAAGTAGATGAATGAAAGATTTCGGAAAAAAAAAATTACAGCTCTGGTACCATGTTGAGAATATGAATCAAGATTGATAAAACTTCATTCAAGAAGATGAAGAATGTATGTATTATCTGAAGTCGAGAAAGATTACATTGGTTTTTATATGGAGTTATAAACTTAACTGACTAACTGTGCACCAGTTAACAAACTTAACCAATCTTGCCAGCTAAGCTAAACTAACTTAAACTAACTTGGACTAAGCTAGACGTATACTCTGTTACATATACAAACATGCCTTTCTTGCATATCAAGGGATGTAGTATAACATGTATGCTTCGACACTAATGATTTTGGTTATTTATGCAACTTACCGG
Source organism: Heritiera fomes (assembly GCA_032173925.1). Classification (NCBI taxonomy): domain Eukaryota; kingdom Viridiplantae; phylum Streptophyta; class Magnoliopsida; order Malvales; family Malvaceae; genus Heritiera; species Heritiera fomes. The sequence continues at coordinate 14,374,830 of JAPDPM010000001.1, read as the reverse complement.
GTAAAGTCAACAATGAATGGGGGGTTTTATTTATAAAATTATGGTCAGTGTGCTGACTAACTCTATAGTATGTTTCACTTATTGTATCTTCTGTTGGCAGGTTCTGGCAACTATTTGTGAGGAGCCCCCCCCCCTGATGGTGTTCTCTTGGTATACTTGTCAGCTTCAGGTGATCAGCCGTGGCTCATGCTAACCATGTTTCCCCCGTTTATTTTCAGAATTGCAGCTGCTTATGGCACCTACAATAAAATGCTTCAAGAGCAACTGGACATGCGATGTCTCCCTCAGCTTCTGGAACCTGCACCAACACAACAGAAAATGTTATAAGGGACTTTCAGTCTCATACAATTCACTCAGATGGAGCCTCCACTTCTTTTAGCTCACCAAGTGATAGCCCAAACCCTTCTGTAAGTTAAAATAAAGTAAATTGCATCACTTACCACACTGGTTGCTCGCAGTTTGGTAATCGTGGGATGGAGGTATTCTCAGAATTCTAAGCAAGTATCAATCTTGTACATCTAATCTGCCATGGTGTTCATTATTTAGGTTTATGTGATAACTTGATCTATGCTTATGGGATGAATTGAAGAGATTGCATGAGTAAACTGCCTCCTCCTGAAATCCTTCTCTATTATGTACTTAAAAAGTTTTGTTGCACGTCATTTTGTGAGGTCATAATCATAACTGTGCTATTCAGTTGAGAGCCCTGTAAGAATCTTGTTCAAGAATATTTTTTAGATTGTTGTTTCTGTTGTAATGATAGTAGGGGATAGTAGTAGTTAATTTAGGGGGATTGGTTTTCTCATGGTTGTTTTTTATCAGACATGTCATATCATGTGAAAAGGTAATTTGCAGCATCTATGTTGTTTCTCATATATTGTCAATCAACAAATTTACCAAGCATATTGTTTGTATGACTTAACTTTCTTCTTGGCCTACTCAATTTTCAGGGTGGCTGGTCTTCATGTTTCATATTCTTAATTTTTATGTTTGTACTTTATCTTGTTATTTTTCCATGCATTTCAGAATTATGTCAGTCTAATAATGCGATATTGCTTTATTCATAGTCTAATATTATACATTATTACAATTGTCTGTTAGGATTATAAATGTTTATCCTGACATCAAATAATTGGTTTCCAGGATTGAACTGCATTTACCCGTGACTTAATTCCATTCACAAGAAGACCGCTCTTTATAATAATTGAAAGTGATGCCAGTGTGGTTTTTAAGGCAAGTGTGTCAACCATTTTCCTTTCCAAGTAAAAAAAATGATATATTTCATGCTATCTTTGCATTTTTGTTGTATGCATAATTTCTAATCATACCTTCTATTACCTCCTTTTATTTAGCAAACCCATGTCAAAGCTCAACTTAAACATGTGCAGGCTATTAGTGGAGCTGAGAAAGGAGAGCGAGCTGCATTGCTTCTATCTCCTAGCTGTTCATATCCAACTGGCACTGGTGATTCCTCTCGTCACTCAATCGGTAGCCTATTCACAGTTTTTCTAACAGCTCCACTGCAGGCTTTCTGTCTGTTACTTGGTATTTCAGGCTCTGATGTTGAAATGGTGTGTAAGGAACAATTCTTCTGCTTTTCATGCTTGTTGTCCTTTCATTTTGATTGGTATGATTAACAGAGGGAAAATTGTCAGGACATGTATAAACATGCTGAAAGCCTGCTTTCTTCATCCTTAAATGAATGGGGCTTGGCATTGGCAACATCAGACAACCTTGATCCTGTCTGGGCACAGATTCTTAGAGATCCATTCCTACGACGGTTTCTTCTAAGGTATTGCCTGGTCCTAGTTAGCGGGTTGAAATATTTTGGGAAGCACATGCTAAAAGGTTACATGGTTTTTATGAAATTTGACCAAACATCTGCATTAAAGTTTTTCCTGTCTCTATTCTATTTCTCTGTAATGTGGTGGTAAATAACAAGTCTCATTTTTCATTGTTTTTGAAAACTTGAACTTGGTCTTTGCTAAACTTGTATGAGTCTCCTATCTGGATTTCTTCTTCCCTTTTACCTTCCACCCCCACCACCATACTATTAGATTGAAGAATGCTATTACATTGTGGCAGTGCTTGGTAAATACTATAAACTTTATGTGTTTGAAGTGGCATTTGCTCTTGGCATTGGGGTCCCTCAACTTTTCATCTAATCATGTTGAGAGGATCATGGCTATAGCCGCATTTCTCGTTAATTTGCTAAAGTCTTTGCAAGTGGAATAAGCCTGAACAGCATTGTCATGCATTTGCAAGTCGGATTTCTCCTTTTGATCTCCAACAGCTTAATTACTCTTTCTAGAGTGAACGTTCTAGCTGTGAGTGGGAAGAAACCAAGACCATTCGGCGTATTGGAGTACATTTCTGGTTATAAACTCGGTTTTTGTCTGTTTTACAGATTTATTTTTTATCGGGTGGCATTGACATTGTTCAAACCTACAACAAGAGGGAATTCCTTCCTGCATGCATGCCAGCTCTTCCACAATCTGTTTTACCAGCCACGATTGCATCTCAAACTGTAGTTTTGCAGCTGGCTAAACTGTTCCGTTCAACCAAATGGTTTATTTTCACAGAGGCAATTTCACTTCCTGATCATCAAAACAGTCTTATGGAGTCTTAAATTTTTTTTTCTTTAAATTTGAAATTTTTCTTTTTAAATTTGAAGATTTTCAAATTTTTTCATCAAACAAGTAAATGAGATTTGAAAATTTAAATAATCTTATTGAAATAAATTTTTTTATAAAAATTTCTCATCGAACTGTTAGAAATGTATTCATCTCTCACCAAACTTCTCTTATCTTGAAATCAAAAGAGAAAACTAAAACGGAAATAACTTGGTGCTGGATAGACCCAATTTATTCATTCTTGCATAGAGGCGTCTACATTCAAATTTCCATTTACTTAATAAATGTTGACGCAGCTGCTTGGAATTCTTAGAGAACTTATATTCTCACACTGTGATAGTAATTATATTATACAAACCAAAAGCATAGTCTTAACTGACAATGGCAATTTAATACACACATACCAATAATGTCATGGTGATATAGATGACAGTAGCGAAATATGTTAAACATACCAACAAACCAATAGCAATAGACATACAAAGGATAAAAGATGTGATGAAAAGCAGGCAGTGGGATAGCCATTGCTCCATGAACTGGAATCTTATTCGAGCCAAACTCACCATAATCGTGCTTAACTTTTCTAAATAACCTAGAAAAAAAAAGGGCACATTAAAGGTTAGTTGGTGAAACAATAGAGAAAATCTAACTGGCTACACTAGGCATGCATTTTAGGCGGTCTGGTAGAATGAATGCATTATGTGTGTTAATCTTACGGTCAGCCTTGGGCCATGGATATGTAAAGGGATGTGAATTTGGTACTTACGGTTGGAGGGATTCATCTTGGTTTACAGAAACATCAATAGTATTGATACCACATCAACTTGCGTTCATCGCCTTCTACGCTTCCTATCACCTTGGCTGGCTGTTTCATACTTGCTGCATATCCCCAGATTATCTTTGTAATCTCACTCGAAACACTCCACAAATAAACCTTTTCCAGGTCAGGTAGACTTTCCAAACCATACGGCAATTCCACAAGCTTTCGGCATTCTTCGATATCTAGAACTTGAAGACCAGGCATTACTCCTCTGTTTATCACAATTTTTTTCACATCGGGGAAATTATATATTAGTAACTTCTTAAGCTTTTGGAATCCTTCACGAAAGTATAAAAGCTCTCCCTCATACGCATTTACAAGTGTAATTCGTTCCAGATTAGGCAATGATTGGATGTGAGCAAGACAATCTTCCCCCAATCTAGACCAATGTAATCTCAAACACGTAAGATTTTGGAGGGAGTTAAACCAGTGGGGCACCTTCTCCAATTTTCCAACCAAATAAAGTTTCTCAAGGCGAGGAGGAGCTGAAACAAGTGAATCCATCTTTAACTGCTCATTCTCATTACTTGACATCACCAATAGATAGCGAAGGAGGCTTAGATTTCCAATGGAAAGGCATAAGTCTTTCTCATTAGCTTCCTTAACATTGGCAATGCAAAGCCTTTTTAGTTGCGTCATTTTCTGGAGTTCTTTCACAAACGTGTCCCCTGCTTTCACAAAGGTCAAAACTTGTAAGCTCTTCATTTTAAAAATGCTGGATGGTACATGCATGCTGACCCAACGCTCATAGTCAGTCACTCTACTACTAGAACGGTAACAGATTAGATGCCTCAGATTTTTCAACTTCACAATTCCAGACGGAAGCTCTTCAACTTGGGTTTCCGCAAGGATCAAAGACTGTAAGTTACAAAGATTTCCAATCAATTTTGGAAGCTTCTTCACTTGAGTTCTTGTTAAGTTAAGACATCTCAAATTGTAAAAAGTTACCACTTCATCTGGGACTTCATTGATTGGGGTACCTTCTAAATCCAACACTGTCAACAATTTAAAACCAGATGGCAATTTACTGAAGGAAGATCTAGGAATTTCACCATTAGCAAAAACAAACATTGAACGAAGTAGGGCTATATCCTTTCTTCCAGCTTTCATATCTTTATCCTTTGCCACAATTGACAAGCGTCGAATTCCACTGTCTTCTAGTATTTCTTCATTCCCATCCAATACAGTAACAAACTTCTCTGTTTTTGATATTGAAACCGCAAGCTCTCGCAAAATGTCATGCATCTTACATGCTCTAGGCCTTCCAGATTCATTCCTTTCTGCAACTTGAAGCAAGCCTCGACGAATCAACTCCATTAAGTATCTCTCAGCTAGCATTTCTGGTATTACCCCTTGATCTGGTTCCACAAACCCTTCTGCCATCCAAAGTCTAATAAGCCTATTTCGCTTAATCCTATAATCTTCCGGAAATATACAACAATATAGAAAGCAATGCTTAAGTCTGGTAGGCAAATCATGGTAACTAGCCAATAAGATACGCTTCACTCTTTCAAGCTCCTGGTTGTTGCTTAGCTCCCAATTTAAGTTGTCATGAACTATTCTCCATTCATCCATGGAAGTCTTGCAAGACAATAAACCACCCAAACTCTCAATGGCTAATGGCAAGCCTTCACATTTTTGAACTAGGTCTATCGCTAAAGAAACAAGATTTGATGGACATCGACCAAGATTGCTTGGGAAAGCTTTCCTACAAAATAGCTTCCAAGCCTCATTCTCTCCTAAGGGCTTGAGTTCATGGATGAGTCTTGTAGTCCCATATTGGAAATAAGCTACATCATGAATTCGTGTAGTAATCATGACACGACTTCCATACCTTCCGTCAGGAAGCACTCTGCTTATCTCCTGCCAGAGTTTGGTGGTCCACACGTCATCTAGCACAATAAGATATCTCCTTGTCTGCAAGTATTTCTGGAGCATTTCCCCCAAATCCCTGTAGCTCTTGTCGTTCAAGTTCTCAACATCTTTTTCATTTTTCTCCTTATGGATGATCTCCTTTATCATGGATCTAACTAACTCTTCGGCTGCGTACCTTTGCGAGACAGTGATCCAGGCACAACACTCAAAATCTTGCTTGATTATTTCTTTGTTGAAAGTGTTGGCAACTAGAGCAGTTTTGCCTGAACCACCCATCCCCACCACTGAAATGACAATCCTTTGAGGTTCTCCACTTGCCAACCAACCCAGTAGCTTGTTTTGTGTCTCCTCGATGCCCACAAGTTCATCATCTTTAACAAAAAGAGAAGATTCACTCTCGATTTTCCACTGATTAGGATCATAGTTGCTAGGCATTCCTTCCGTTTTTTCAGCATCTTTTCCTTCTGATCGATTACCTCCGTATCTCCTGTTTCTATCGTCTATGTTTGCAAGTTTTTTTTTAATATTTTGCAGCTTGTTAGCTGTTTTATGCCTCAAGACTAGATTTTGGGGAATGTGAATGCCCTTGAGGAAAAACCTTGAGTATTTTTTACCCCTCCATTGTTGTTGCTTGCTCATTTGGTACATGAATTCGTGAATGACGTCTTCAATTTCACATGCGATATCTCGCACACTTGCTACCCAATTGTTCTCTGTTTGGCTGCGGACTCCTGCAGTTCTGTTAGCATCCACAAGTAAAGCTTTCATGCTATTCAGCTCACGCTCAATTTCAGTGATTTCATCACGAACCCCACTCAACAATGATGCTTCGTTTTGTAAGATGGTGACAACCTTGCCCAATAAGAGATCTACTGTGCTTAGATCCATTGTTACTTCGGGCACTGCTCTCCCACTCTAAACACTTCAAGCCTTCATCCAAAGCTGTCACAAAAATCAACTATTAAACCCCAGAACTTTCATTGCTATGACCACCAATATTATTGAAGGATTCGGAAAAAATAATCAATGAAATTGAACTTCATTCAGCTGAAAATGTTAAAAAATAATAATAACAAAAGTCAAAAGTTAGTGAAGTTTCAAAGAAACAATGTTTTTTTTAATTATAATATGGATTAGATTTTTATTCACATTTTTAATTCCAAAGTTAAAGAACTATCCCGTATCCCACCATTTTTATTTATTTTTATTTTTTAAATATACATAACGTGTCTCCCACGGTTTGATATAATTACTCTTATAATATTAGTTGATTTATGATATAATAATAATTAAGTTTATAGTTGCCGATAATTTCTTGACTCAGTGGTTAATGAAAAATTGTGAGTTGTAACATATTATAAAGTTTGAGTTCGAATATAAACAATCTCAATCTTATATTTAATTATCAAATATTTTTTTTATAACAAAAAAAACTTATGGTTTATATTGGATGCATTTATGATGAATTGCTTTAAGGCTTCTACAAAATGCATTTATTAAAAAGTGATTGCCACTTACCGCTTATCCAAAATTCTAGATGGCACTTTTTGAATCCTCAAAAATTTAGAAAAGATAATTTGACTATATACAATCAAAAGCTTATTACACTTAGAAAATGTCCGTAAAAGTTTTTGAATAAATTATACACATGATCATTAGAATTCCACCGAATTCCCATTTTGATCACTATGGCTTGTCCCAAATAGATCACTGAAATTTACAAAGTATATCAAATTCGATCATCTTAACATATTTCAATAAACCAAGTGAAAAAAAAAATGATGTGGTTGTCACATAAGCTTAAACATCAATCAAACTCAAACCCTAGACTTCAAGATTTTTTTCATCTGAAAATTAAAATCATATATCTTCCTATGAGTAAAAAAAAATTAGGAAAGAAAAAGGAATAAAGGAAATAAACAAAAATGACCTGGATTTTGAATTTGTGATTGATTTAGTAAGTAGCAAACTTTAGAAGTGTTCATATTTCGGTTTTAACCAAATTAATTGACCAAATTGATTTAATTTGATTAATCAATCTGTCATCAAATTAATTTCGGTTAATAAATGAAATAATTTTAAAAGAATTTTCCTTTTTCAATTAATTCGGTTCAAAAACTGAATTAGCTAAAATATAAAAAATAATAAAACATAAAATATATAAAACTTAAAGATATGTTTAATATTTAAAGTTTGAATGATATTTTACGTTTAATGTTGTTAGAGTTTTAATTATAACAAGTTGGTATTCAAATATTGTTGTTGAATGATTTTATTTAATTTGTTTCCGATATTACAAATTTAAACTTAAAATATAATATAATTTAAATGATTTTATTATTAGATTACTATCAAAATTAATCGAATTATTTTTTTTGAAAGAGTACATCTCATTTAAAGTTACAATCATAATCAGATATTACATTCGATGAACAGGTAATTTACTGAACTGATAAATAAAATAATAATATTTAACAAATTAACTAAAAAATTAATTGAATTATTTGGTTGGTTAAATTTTTGACATTCATAAATTTGGCTTGGTTAATGAAAATAAAATTATATAATTTGATTAATTCGATTTTGATTGATTCAATTTGAAATTAATCAAATCATCCAAATAAACACCCCCAACGACCATGTTATTTTTTTGATTACTTTGGTTGGCTTAAATATGTTAAGATAATCAAAATTGATATATTTGGTAAACTTCAGTGATCTATATCTGGAAAAATTTAAAGTTTAATAACAAAACAAAAAAATTATGTAAAAGTTTAAGAACCACTCATAATTTACTCAAAACTTTTTTTTTAGTAATATAAACAAGTTAAATTAGTTATGAGTTACTTGAGTTCAAATCAATTATTCACATTTTACTCATTTATTAACAACCAATGGTTGATCTAGTAATTCTTATCTCTCCTTTAAAGAGATTAAATTCAAGATTCAAATCCTCCTTTTCCCTTGTATATTCTATGAACCAAAAAATAAATTTTATTCATTTGTTTTCAGATCCGGCTTGAGCTTAAATTATTTGGGTCATGAGTTTATCGAATCAAGCTCAAGCAACTTAAGTAATTTATCAAGTCAAATTTGAATTTTAAAAATTAAGTTAAATTAAAATCAAGTCAAGTTTCAGGTTTTTGTATCGAATTAAACTCAATTGCTCGAATCTCAAATTAAATTAGCTTGACTCAATTCAAATAGGTAAATTATCAATTAAAAAATATGTGAAAATCAAAAAAAGTCTCCGTTAAAAAAGTTTTGTTTTTGGTTCATAATTAAAGGCCGTTAAAAAAGTTTTACTAAACAGAAAGCGACACGGGCACCACTCAAATATACGCCAATAAATAAGTTTCTCTTTTTTACATATTAAAACCTATTAAAATTTTATACAAAAAGAAATCCTATTAAATATTGAATAATACAAATAGAGTGAAGCTTATTTGTTTTTAATCCTCTGCACAAAATATCTTAGGTGAACTAAATAAATAAAAATTATTATACTAATAAATGTTATATGTATATATAAAGAATTTTACTATTGAATAGCTCAAGATAAGCTTGACATGAAAACGACAAAAATAAAATATACAAAGATAACATATTAAAATTTTATAAAAATTGTATATGAATATGACACAAGTTAAAAAAAAAAGTTTTACATTTGGTGTGTCAACACGAATTGACACAAAATTTTCGTATTTCACATAATAAAAAAAAATTTTATATGACACAAATACGAATTTTATATACGGATTACCAGATCTAAGACTATAAGCACTTTTTAGGGTTATCTAAAATATTATTTATAATAAAATTTTTATATTAAAAATAATAACTAATAATTAATGTGATAATTTCATTGCATATACATGATGGTTTTTTTAACCTTTGATATTGAAGAACTTATTAACCAATTTAAAACTAAATTAATATTATACTTTAGGGAGTGGATCATTTCTTCAAAAAAAAAATATACAATCATTTGAAAATATACAAGTGCCCATGAGAGCTTATCTTGGTGGTAAGGAAGAGAATTTGGGACCCTTAAAGAGACAAGACAATTTTAAGTTTAAGTTTCACTGTGGGTAAGTTATTCGTTTAGTTATATAATAATTTATTCAATTGATCTCAGTGATTTATAAATATAATAATTTTTAATTATAATATCTGATATATAACGCACCGTTTTGATAAAAAAAATACAATAATTAACTGCATAGAAAGAGAAATTCTCTTTAAAACACACAAATAACACTTTATACCCCATTTTTAAAAGAGTTTATAATAAATTTTTTATTTTAAACTGATAAAAAATTTTACTTAAATACCATTCTTTTCTTTTTTACTCTTTTTGCAGCCAACTGCCAGCGTGAAAGAATTCGACAGACGCCTTTCACGCAGGCCGTCAGTCATCCCCATCGCGACCTGTTGCCGGCAACGATTTGTCTTTAAAAAAATGCCAAAATGTTCTTTTTGATATCTTCTTCCTTTGTACAAAATTAGTTTTTCATAAATATACATAGTAAACCCTAGATCTAATGTGAAAGTACGTGTTTTTTTTTTTTCAAATCTACTGCGTTTTAAATTTGTCTGAAATAAACGAATACTAAAAATAAAAAGAGGAAGAAAGGATACAAATTTTCGTATATTTTTTAAAGCAAACCTCACCAGGTGTGCGGCGGCCAGCGGCGACCTACAACGGTGACCAACGGCTGACATGGAAGCTTCAAGAGATTTGCTTTAAAAATTATACCAAAATTTTTGTTTTTTTTTCTTCTCTTTATATTTCTAACTTTAATTTCTTACAAAAAGCCCAAAACTCAATGGATCTAAGAAAAGATTGCGAGTTTTGGCATTAGATTTAAAAATTCACATATGCTTTTATGAAAAATTAATTATATAAAAAGAAAGAAGATATAAAAGAAACATTTTTGTGTATTTTTGAAAACAAATCGTCGTCGGCAAGCAATCGGAAAAAAAGAAAAGATATTTAACTAATTTAGTTCATATTAAAAATAAAAACATTTTATCATAAATTTTTTTAAGAAATAATGGAATATAGAGAGCAATTTGAGGGTTTTATAAAAAATTTCTAGCATAAAAATAGGTATAAAAGTGGGTTTAAAAAGGTATGGAACTGTGGATCTGAACACCTACTTTCCATAAAAAGTAAAAAAAATATATCGTCTTCTACTCTAGCCATGATTTTAAATCAAACAAACTAAGATTTTAGTTAATTTTTTTTATCGTATAGACGAAACTTTTCTAACATGATTACGAGTTTCAGCCTATTTGTGTTCGAATTGGATTGTGAGAAATTTTTAAATCAAATAAATTAAAATTATTTTTTTAAAACCCAGAATTATTTTTTTACATAATAAAAAAAAGAAGAAATTCTAACAAAAAGAAACAAACTAGAAAGAGAATGTAGAGGAAAAGGAAAAAAAAAACCGAAAATATAAAGGAAAAGAAAATTAATACCTTGTTATAGATCTGGTGGCTGGTAGCTGTGGCTCAGAAAATATGAGCAAACAAAGGTGTTTCTGTCTCTGTCTACAAATTTTTCGTTGACCGAAGTGTTATAGCAATAGCGATTGATGGACAAATCTGCACCACTTGTTTTTCTACAAAGACCGGCTACCAATATTACCGGTTCGGCCCATTGAGTGATGTAAACTTTATTTAATGACTTTCAAGGTGGGTTTGGTGAAGTGAAAATGTAGGAGTGGTGGATGAGATAATAATGTAATAAATTTGAAGTGAAATGTAACCCCAAAAAAAAAAAATGAACTGAAATGATTTTTAGTGACGTTTGATAAAAAAATATGAGCAAAAAAATAGAATTTTTTTTATTTTTATTAACAAAAAATAAAATATTTTAAATTGTAAAGATTAATAAAAAAAAATAGAGATATATGAGTCAAAAATGTATATTTACAAAACATAATTTTATTTTAAAAATATTTGGCTATTTTAACTAATTACTAATATTATAATGGTAAAACAATATAATTGTATTTTTCTATAGTTTTCAACTCTACCAGTTAATGAATAAATAGAAAGAAAATTATACATTCTTTCATATTTTTTATCTTTCCTATCAGACATATTAATGAAAAGAAAAAAACGTTTTTCATTTTTTTCACTCTACCCGGCAAAATTTTAATGATACATTAATAGAATTCACACCTTATGTAAGTTTCAAATTTTGTTTTTATTATCAATGAAAATTAGTATAAATGGTTAAGATTCGAATCATCGTGTCAAGCACGAAGGTTTGAATCTCACGGGTTGATGGCTTGTCCCATCTTGGAGATGGATAACCTCCCTACTCTTAAATTTTTTCACCTAAAAAATTTATGATTTTATTAATGATTTGTTGATAAAGTATTAGAACCATAATTTTAGTGATGAAGATTAAATTTTTGATAAATTTAAAAATTGAAATAATTGAAATAATTTATTAAAAAATAAAAATAAGTTCTTAATGTTTTATTATATGAAATTAAAATTATAAACCTTTATTCTATGAATTTATATATGATGCACAGTGTATAACTTCTATACACTGTTAATGAACCACATAATGCTATTTTATTAATGAACAAAACTTAAAATGTGCATGCCCTTAAAAATAAATTTAAAATTTTCATCAAGGTTTACATTTAAGGACTTATGCAATTTTAAATTTTGCACATTAATGAGGTGGCATTATTTGGTTGATTGACAATATATAATTTTTATAAATTGTCAATGCATTATATGTGCACTCCTCTTCTATTGTAATTATACATTTTAAATCTTGAAAATATATGAAAAAATAAAATTCAATTGTTAGAATTTTAAATTAGCTTTGCTCAATTATTTTTCATCTATCCAAATAATTATTGAGCTTTTAGTTATAACAAAATAAAAGTTTACAACTTTAATTTCATTTAATAAAAAATCGAATACTTATTTTCATTTTTGAATAGAGTTCAATGGTTTATTTGAAAATTCTCTCTTAAAAATACAACGTATAGCGATAAACGTGGCACCTGAACTATGTAAAAGAATCATTTTTACCCAACATTTACCGCTTGAGTCAATTTCACTCGCATTATATACTTTTCTTTTGGATCAATTTAGTCAATATTAAATAAATCCGATCATGTGTTAGAAAGTTACTAACTGCTTTATCTAGAGTCAAAAATCCAATTTTAGGTTGCTATAAGAATGATTATGTGACAATTTAGTTGTACCGTCGTATACAAGTTTTATAATCAATTTAGATAGATAATGAAATTAGTTTTGATGAAATTGAAAAAAAAATGTTATTATAAAAAGAGTTTATATATGTTGCATTGATAATATATAATTTTCATACCCTGTCAATCAATCATAAGATGATAACTCATTTGCAAGTCCTTAAAAATAAATATTAATAAAGTTTTTAAATTTATTTTTAAGGGTCTATACTGCTATACAATTTTAAACTTTATTCATTAATGAGGTGTCATCCTATTTTCAATTGATAATTTATAGAAACTATACATTATTAGTGCATTATATATAATTTCTTATAAAAATATAATTTCATTAAAATAATAAAAAAATAAAAACAAAAGTGGAAGGACAACTTTCCTTTCACCCAACTTTTTACTTATTCTCATCTTATTCCCTGTCGGGTGCGTAAGTCAGCCCCTCCTGCCACCCACTTTTGTAACCAAAAAAACTTTTTCTTATCGGCTTAATAGCCAAATAAGCCCTCAACCTTTAGCTCAAAATGAAATTCAACCCTTAACGTTTTATCTTATGAAATTCAGTCCATAAACTTTTATTTAAGTGGAAATAGACCAAATCTGTTAAATGACCTAACTGCCGTTAGTTTTGCATACGTGGCATGCCACGTGGCAGCTAACTAAGCTATCCACCTCAGCTGCCACTTATGCAAAACTAACTGTAGTTAGTGTCATTTAACAGATTTTGACTTAATTGCATAATTATAAAAGGTTGAGAGTTTATTTCCACTAAAATAAAAGTTTATGGATTGAATTTCATGCGATAAAACGTTAAGGACTTAATTCCATTTTGGGCTAAAGATTGAGGGCTTATTTGACTATTAAGCCTTTCTTATCCGATGCATTAAAAAAAAAAAAGAAAAAAATCCGCAGACGATGTGCCATTTAAATGTTTTTTTTGGCTAATTTAAATGTTTGGTGGGTTATAAAAATAAATAAAGTGTTGTTGGTTTTCTTCTCATCTTCTCGCTATATTCTACTTCTCATTCTCTAAAAATTTAAAGTCCCAAGAATAGCCATCATCTATGTCATAATCCAGCTTTAGATCGCAACGTCGACTACTCCCCATCGTCGCCGACCATGAATCATTAGTGTTGGACGGAATTGTCTTAAAAGACATTTGAAAACTCATCCTCTGTTCTTTGCTTTGGATTTATTAAGCTTAGTTGGATGATGTGGACACATGACAGTTAGTATAGTTAGTTAGTTAATACAGTTAGTTGGTTAACAGTTGTTGTAGTTGGTTGGTTAACAGTTAGTGTGTAGAATATAAAAACAATATCTCGATGTATTTTCATTCATTCATTCAATGACATACAAGATCATCTTCTTTCTTGATCTTTTCTTCTCATTGTAAAATGGTATCAGAAGGAATCTTTTGCTGAAATTTTTTGCACTCTGTTTCTTCATGGCTCGTGGAAATGCGGTTGGTAATACAAGCAACAATCGGGTTGCTTTGAATTCTTCCTTGGATGATTCCAGTAATCCTTTTTATCTTCATAACGGAGATCATCCAGGTTTGGTTTTAGTTTCACATCATCTTCTTGGATCCAATTACAATACATGGAGCCGGGCTATGTTCATGGCCTTGACTGCCAAAAACAAGGTCTGTTTCATTGATGGTTCTCTGCCACAACCAGAACCTCAAGATCTTTTGCATGGTGAGTGTACTAGGTGCAACAGCATGGTAATTTCTTGGATCCTTAATTCTGTTGTTAGAGAAATAGCTGATAGCCTTCTTTATTACTCTACTGCTTATGAGATCTGGGGAGATTTGAAAGAAAGATTCCAGCAAAGTAATGGTCCACGAATCTTTCAAATTAAGAAGAATCTGATTGCTTTACATCAAGGATCTTGGGACGTTAGTACTTATTACACAAAGCTCAAGATTCTTTAGGATGAACTTAAAGAATACCAACCTGTTCCTGTTTGTACCTGTGGAGGAATGAAACCGTGGACTGATTTTCAACAACAAGAATGCATAATGCAGTTCTTGATGGGTCTGAATGACTCTTTTTCTCAGATTAGAGCTCAAGTATTGATGATGGATCCTCTTCCTCCTATTACAAGGGTTTTTTCCCTTGTTATACAAGAAGAACGCCAGAGGAATATTAGTCAAACTTTTCTACCTATATCAGAATCTGTTAGTGAAATGACTGTTGCTGCAACATCTGCAAATTCTGGAAATAGAGGCAGAAAGAATCGACCTCTTTGCACTCATTGCAATTTGCTTGGTCATACAATTGAAAAATGCTACAAACTCATTGGCTATCCACCAGGCTATCAATCAAAAGGAAAGCAATCAGTCCCCAAAGCTCACATTAATCAAGTTAGTTCTGTTCTTGATCAGACTACATCAACAGGCCTAAGTACTGATCAGTGTAAGCATCTTATTGCTATCTTAAGCTCACAGATTCAGACTAGTCCTCAAACTGTTCCAGAATCACAATAGCATGAGCCAGTTGTGTCTTGTCTTAGTGGTATATCTTCTTTTATCTCTTCTGTTTCCAATATTTCTTTTTCATTTTCAACCTGGGTCCTATATACTGGAGCAACACATCACATCAACTGTTCTTTGCATCATTTCACATCTATCAGTCCCGTAACCAATTCTTATGTCACACTACCAAATGGTTTCTCTATTGCCATAACTCAAGTAGGCACGGTTTAAAGTTTTGGAAAACTTATTTTTAGAAAATGTTCTTTTCATTCCTGATTTTAAGTTCAACTTGATTTCTATTAGTTTATTACTTCAAAAACACAATTACCTTGTTAATTTTGCTTCTCAATTATGTGTAATTCAGGATCCTACACAAGGCAAGATGATTGGGATGGGTAAGAGAGTCGGAAATCTTTATGTTCTTAGCACATCTTCAACTTCTAAACACTTTTCAACAGACCATGTCACTTGTAATTCTGTTTCTTCCATTTGTAATACTGTTACTATGACAGAAAAAGAAGTTTGGCATTTCAGATTAGGCCATCCATCCATTGTAAAAGTTCAAGTTCTAAAGAATGATCTCAACATTTCCTTTAATGAATCAAATTCTTTGCCTTGTTCTATCTGTCCTTTGGCCAAGCAAAAACGTTTACCTTTTATTTCTAATAACCTCTTGTTAGAATCAGCTTTTCAACTTGTACACATAGACATATGGGGACCTTTTACTCCTTTATCAACCGAGGGACACAAATATTTCTTAACAATTGTTGATGATTGTACTAGATACACTTGGACTTATTTCTTAAAGACTAAAGCTAATGTTACTCATATATTTCCTACCTTTGATACCTTAATTCAAAACCAATTTGGCATTGCTATCAAGTCAGTCCGATCAGACAATGCACCAGAATTAGTTTTTGATGATTTTTTTAAAGCTAAAGGTATTATACCCTTTCATTCTTGTGTAGACACACCACAACAAAACTCTGTTGTAGAAAGAAAACATCAACATATACTCAATGTTGCTAGAGCTCTCTTGTTTCAATCAAACATTCCCTTACCTTACTGGACAGATTGCATTTCAACAGCTGTCTATCTAATAAACAGAACTCCATCTCCACTCTTGAATAATAAATGCCCCTTTGAGTTGTTATGGCATAAGAAACCATCTTATTCACATCTTAGAATTTTTGGCTGTTTATGCTATGCTTCTACCTTGAACAGAACAGGTCAAAATTCTCTCCCCGAGCAGCAAGGGATATAAACTCCTAGATTTACATACCAACACCACCTATATATCCCGAGATGTTGTCTTTCATGAAAATGTTTTCCCTTTTCAAATTTCATCTTCACATGATAGTAATATCTCATCTTTCTTCTCAGATCAAGTTTTACCTGTTGTACCACAGTTTGAATCAGTTTCAAATCTTCCAGCTGCTGTTCCTAATGAGTCTCCTCGAACTAGATCTAGAAATCCTTCATCACATCTTAAAGACTATCATTGCTATACAGTATCTTCTTCTGTTTGTTGTACATCTCATCCTTTGTCATCTGTTCTTGGCTATAACAACCTATCTCCCTCCTATAATGCCTTTATTCATGCTGTTTCTTACTATGTTGAACCAACAACTTATGCTCAAGCTGCTAAGATTCCGGAATGGAGAGCAGCTATGTCTGAAGAGTTAGAAGCTTTAGAAGCTAATAATACTTGGACTGTCAGTAATTTACCTCCTGGAAAGAAACCTGTTGGATGTCGCTGGGTGTATAAAATCAAGCTCAAGGCTGATGGTACTTTGGAGAGGTATAAGGCTCGACTTGTGGCCAAAGGGTATACACAGCAAGAAGGTGTAGATTACCTTGACACTTTTTCACCTGTGGCTAAGTTAGTTACTGTCAGGGTACTCCTTGCATTAGCTGCCATCTATGGCTGGAGTTTGACACAGCTAGATGTTAATAATGCTTCTTACATGGTGATCTAACAGAGGATGTGTAAATGTCTTTGCCTCCAGGGTATATAAAACAGGGGGAGCCTTGGCCAAGTAACTATGTGTGCAAATTGCACAAGTCCCTGTATGGTCTTAAACAGGCCTTTCGACAGTGGTTTTCAAAATTTTCCAGTGTTTTGATTCAAAGTGGCTTCAACCAATCTGCAGCTGATAGCTCATTATTCACTAAAATAGATGGAAGTTCTTTCTTGGCATTACTTGTATATGTGGATGACATAGTAATTGCTAGCAATGATACTACTGCAGTAACCACTTTGAAACATTATCTCAATCAGTGTTTCAAGTTAAAGGACCTTGGTGAGTTAAGATAATTCTTGGGCTTGAAGGTGGCTCGGTCAAAGAAAGGGATCTCTTTTTCACAAAGACAGTATGCTTTACAGCTGCTTTCTGATGCTGGTTATTTAGGCTGCAAACCAAGAAGTACTCCAATGGATCCCAATACTAAACTTTCTAGAGAACAATGTGAATTATTGAAGGATCCCACAACGTTTCGAAGATTGATTGGAAGATTGTTGTATTTGACAATTTCTCGTCCTGATCTTGCATATTCAGTCAATTATCTGAGCCAGTTTTTGTCCCAGCCCAGAGTACCACATTTGCTAGCCGCCTACAGAATCCTTCAGTACATTAAAGGATCAATAGGCCAGGGTTTATTTTTTAGTTCTGCCTCAGCACCAGAAATCAAAGGTTTTTCTGATTCAGATTGGGCAGCATGCCCCGATAGCAGAAGATCTATTACAGGATTTTGTATTTTCCTAGGAGAATCTCTTATTTCCTGGAAATCCAAGAAGCAGCAAACAGTTTCCAGATCCTCTGCTGAAGCTGAATACAGGTCCATGGCTAATGCAACATGTGAACTTGTCTGGTTGCTTAACCTTCTTAAAGACTTACATGTTCCACATCCTAAGCATGTTGTTCTCTTCTGTGATAATCAAGCAGCCCTTCACATTGCTGCCAATCCAATATTTCATGAAAGAACCAAGCACATTGAACTTGACTGCCATTTGGTTCATGAAAAGATCCAAGCTGGACTTCTGAAGACTTCTTTTGTTTCTTCTCAACACCAGCTAGCCGATGTATTAACCAAACCTTTGTTTCCAGCTCAGTTTATGTCCTTACTTAGCAAGATGGGCATTCATAATATTCATCGTCCAGCTTGAGGGGGAGTATTAAGTTTAGTTGGATGATGTGGACACATGACATTGAGTATAGTTAGTTAGTTAATACAGTTAGTTGGTTAACAGTTGCTGTAGTTGGTTGGTTAACAGTTAGTGTGTAGAATATAAAAACAATATCTCTATGTATTTTCATTCATTCATTCATTCAATGACATACAATATCATCTTCTTTCTTGATCTTTTCTTCTCATTGTAAAAGGATTAATTATTTTTTAATATTCAAGCACGTGGCTTTAGGTAGAGGTTCTTCATCGTCGTTTCGAGGAACTTTAGCTGGGTTTTAGGTGTCATTAGCTGTTGTTGTGGTGGTGGTATTCGGAGTTGGATCTAATATTTTTAAGGAAAGTTAACAACAGTAAGCCATATTTTAATTATTTTGTCATATTCGTCTTTGTACCGCATGCGACAACAATAGCTTAGCTTATTATTCATGTACTGGTAATTTTTGGTGTATATTTACGGGTTATTATATTAGGATTTTTTAAATTTGGGATTTTTTTTTAATTCTTCATGCATGGTCATTCCTATTATCTGTGTCTGCGTTATGTCTGTAAAAATAGAATTGGAAAAGCAGTTTGTTTTATAATGCCTAAAAGGTTCATTCTGAAAGTTGGGGCAGCTCTTGATCAAAGAAAAAAGAAAGTTGGGGTAGCTCTTTCCGGGTTACTATCAATGAAGTTTGAGATTTCTAAGCCTACGGTTCAGTTAATTTCAATGAATATCATTAGATTTGAAAAAGAAAAGTATAGTTATTATTAATAATCTGAGTATATATATTATATTTGAATAAAATGTTATTTTTTTTATTTTAGTTTTGTATTTAATTTGTAATGAAGTTTAATTTTAGATGAATCTTGAAAAATTCTCTTTAAGTGCATTTTTTTTTAATTTTGAAATTCATCAATTTTTTTATCAAACAAGAAAATGAGATGTAAAATTTTTAAATAACTTAATCGAAATGAATTTTTTTCTAAAAATCTTGAATTCTTTCATCCAAATGAACATTTAGAAACTTAATCATCTCTTACCAATCTTCTTTCATCTTGAAACTAAACGAGAGTAGCAAAATGAAATTAACATAGTGCTGGATAGACTCAGTTAATTCATTCTTGCATAGAGGCGTCCATATTCCATTTACTTACAAGCTGACGCAGCTGCTTGAAAATCTTAAAAAACATTTATCCTCAAACTATGATAGTAAATAACTAAATATATTATAAAAACCAAGATTATAGTCATAATTTACAAGGGCAAATTTAATACACGCCTACCAATAATGTCATGGTGGTATGCGATATTTGTTAAACATACCAAGAAACCAATAGCAATATATAGAAAGGACAAAAGATGTAATGAAAAGCAGGCAGCGGAATAACCATTACACCATGAATTGGAATTTAATTGAGCCAAACTCACCCTAATCGTCCTTCAACTTTGCCAAATAACCTGGAAAGAAAAAAATGGTCACATTGAAGGTCAGTTGGTGAAATAATAGAGAGAATTTAACTGGCTAGGCATGTATTTCAGGTTGTTTGGTAGAATGAATGCATTACGTTTCTTAATCTTATTCTCAGATTTGGGCTGTGGATGTGTTACAGATGTATAGGGATGTGAATTTGGTACTTACAATTGGAGGGATTCATCTTGGTTTGTAGAAACATCAATGGTATATATACAACTTGAATTTGTGTTCATCGCCTTCTTCTCTTGTTAACACCATGGTTTTTTGTTCCATACCTGCTGCATTCCCACAGATTTTCTGTGTAAGCTCACTCGAAACATCCCTCAAATTAACTCTTTTCAGGTCAGGTAGCCTTTCCCAACCATGTGGTAATTCCAAAAGCTTTTGGCATTCTACTATGCCTAGAACTAGAAGACCAGGCATTACTCCTTCGTTTATCACAATTTTCTTCAATTGAGGGATATTACATATTTGTAACTTCTTAAGCATTTGGAACCCTCCACGAAAGCATAAATACTCTCCCTCGTACGCATTTGAAAGTGACAATCGTCCCAAATTAGGCAGTGCTTGGATGTGAGCAAGACACTCTTCCCTCAATCTAGACCACTGTAATGTCAAACATGTGAGATTATGGAGGGAGTTAAACCAGTGGGGCACCTTCTCCAATTTCCCAGCCAGATAAAGTTTCTCAAGGCAAGGAGGAGCTGAAACAAGTGCATCCATCTTTAATCGCGCCTCCTTATTACTTGACAACACTAATAGATAGCGAAGGAGGCTTAAATTTCCAATGGAAAGGCACAAGTCTTTCTCATTGGCTTCCTTCACATCGGTAATGCAAAGCTTTTTAAGTTGCGTCATTTTGTGGACTTCTTTAACAAAGGTGTCCCCTGCTTTCACAGAGGTCAAAACTTGTAAGCTCTTCATAGAAAAAATGCTGGATGGTACATGCACGCTAACCCAAAACTCATAGTCAGTCCATCTATTACCACCATAACGGTAACAGATTAGATGCCTCAGATTTTTTAACTTCACAATTCCTGAGGGAAGCTCTTCAATTCGAGTTTCCCTAAGAACCAAAAACTGTAAGTTACAAAGTTTTCCAATCGATTTGGGAAGCTCTTTCACTTGAGTTCTTGTTAAGTTAAGATATCTCAAATTGTAAAAAGTTACCACTTCATTTGGAAGTTTATTGATTGGGGCACCTTCTAAATCCAACACTGTCAACAATTTAAAACCAGATGGCAACTTACTGAAGGAAGATCTAGACATTTCGCCATTAGCAAAAACAAACACTGAACGAAGTAGTGCTATATCCTTTCCTCCAACTTTCATCTCTTTGTCCTTTGCCACAATTGACAAGCGCCGAATTCCACTGTCTTCTAATATTTCTTCTTTCCCATCAGATATAGTAACAAACTTCTCTGTTTTTGATATTGAAACTGCAAGCTCTCGTAGAATGTCATGCATCTTACATTTTGCGGGCCTTCCAAATTCATTCCTATTTGCAACTTGAAGCAATCCTCGACAAATCAATTCCTTTAAGTATGTCTCAGCTACCACTTCCGGTGTTACTTCTTGATGTGGTTCCACAAAGCCTTCTGCCACCCAAAGTTTAATGAGCCTATTTCGCTTAACCCTATAATCTTCTGGAAATATACAACAATATAGAAAGCAATGCTTAAGTCTAGTAGGCAAATGATGGTAACTAAGCAATAAGATACACTTCATTTTTCCAAGCTCGTGGTTGTTGCTTAGCTCCCAAGTTAAGTTGTCACGAACTATTCTCCATTCGTCTATGAAGGTCTTGCGAGATAATAAACCGCCCAAAGCCTCAATAGCTAATGGCAAGCCTTCACATTTTTCAGCTAGGTTTCTCGCTAAAGAATAAAGATGTGATGGACATTGACCAAGATTGCTTGGGAAAGCTTTCATACAGAATAGCTTCCAAGCCTCATGGTCTCTTAACGGCTTAAGTTCAAGAACGTGGCTTATAATCCCAAATTGGAAAGAAGCTACATCACCCATTCGTGTAGTAATCATGACACGACTTCCAAAACTTCCGTCAGGAAGTAGTCTGCTTATCTGCTGCCAGAGATTGATCGTCCACACATCATCTAGCACAATCAGATATCTCCTTCTCTGCAAGTAGTTCTGGAGAATCTCCCCCAAATCCCTGTAGCTCATGGTGTTCAAATTCATTGGATTTTTCTTTTTATTTTTCTTCTTGTAGATCTCTTTTATCATAGATCTAAGTAACTCTTCCACTGCATACTGTTGCGAGACAGTGATCCAGGCACAACACTCAAAATGTTGCTTGA
Organism: Heritiera fomes; assembly: GCA_032173925.1. Taxonomy (NCBI): domain Eukaryota; kingdom Viridiplantae; phylum Streptophyta; class Magnoliopsida; order Malvales; family Malvaceae; genus Heritiera; species Heritiera fomes. Next base: position 14,352,812 of record JAPDPM010000001.1, on the reverse strand, counting down.
CTATTTCTTTGTTGAAAGTATTGGCAACTAGAGTAGTTTTGCCCGAACCACCCATTCCCACCACTGAGATGACAATCCTTCGACGTTCTCCATTTGTCAACCAACCCAGTAGCTTGTTTTGTATCTTCTCGATGCCCACAAGATCATCATCTTTAAGAAAAAGAGAAGACTCACTCTCAATTTTCAACCAATTAGGATCACCGCCAAGCATTCCTTCCATTTTTTCAGCACCTTTTCCTTCTAATTGATTAACTCCGTATCTCTTGTTTCTATTCTGCATATTTGCAAGTTTTTTGTTGATCGTCTGCAGCTTAGCAGCTGTTTTATGCCTCAAGAATAGATTCTGGGGAAAGTGAATGCCCTTGAGGAAAAAACTTGAGTATTTATTACCCCTCCATTGTTGTTGCTTGCTCATGTGGTACATGAATTCGTGAATAACGTCTTCAACTTCACAGGCCATGTCTCGCACGTTTGCCACCCATTCGTTCTTTGCTTGGCCGTGTACTCCTGCTGTTTTGTCAGCATCCTCAAGAAAAGATCTCATGCTATTCAGCTCAAGCTTGATTTCAATGATTTCATCACGAACCCCACTCAGCAATGATGCTTCGTTTTCTAAGATGGAGACAACCTTGCACAATAAGAGATCTGTTGTGCTTAAAGCCATTTTTACTTTGGGCACTGCTCCGCACTCTAAACCCAATTTAAGCCTTCACCTTACTTCAAAGCTGTTAAGAAAATTTAACTATTAAACCCCAATACTTTCACTACTATGACCACCATTATTTTTGAAGGATTCTGAAAAAAGAATCAAAGACAATAAATTCCATTTAGCTGAAAATTTAAATAATAATAATAACAAAAGGAAAAATTTAGTGAGCTTCAAAGAAACAAATTTTTTTTAAAATTATAATATGGAGTAGTTTTTTATTCTCGAACAATGGTGACTTTTAATTTCGAAATTAAAAAACTATCTCATACCCCACCTTTTTTTAATTAATTTTTTTTATTTTTTTAATATACACCATGTGTCACCCTTATGGAGTTTAAAACATCCCTAGTATGGTATAATTTACTCAAATTTTGTTTTTTAATATTAGTAGTATAATTGAGTTAAACTATATATGAGTTATTCGAGCTCGAATTGATGATTATTTAAATTTTTTACTCATTTATTTTTGAGGTCAAGTTTAGTCTTAAATCATTTGAGTAATGAGTCGAATCGAGTTTGAATATTTAATATTTCTTAATATTATGCTCGAGTGATTTGCGAGTCTAATCAAGTTTATATATATATATATATATATATATATAGAGAGAGAGAGAGAGAGAGAGAGAGAGAGAGAGAGAGAGAGAATATCTAATTATTAGCTTACCATTTAAATCTCATAATTAGAGGTGGCAAAAGTTGATCCGATCAAAAAAATTCGTCCAATTAACTTGAATCTAAACCTGATTGATCCGATTTGACTAAAAAAGTCAATAGCCCAAATCCAACCCAATCCGAGCCCAAATTTATCCAAAACCAAATTTATCCGAATTTACATTAATCTAAACCCGACCGGATCTGAACCCAAATTCATCTGAATTTAGATTAACCCGAACCCGAATTGATCCTAACCCGAATTGATCCAAACCCAAATTGACTCGAATCCAAATTGATCCAAATCCAAATTTACCCAAACCCGAAAAGATTCAAACTTAAATTTAATATTATCAATAAATATTTAAATGTTAAAATTAATTATCAAAGTATTTTAATATAGTAAAAATATAATTTTTTTCAATAATATGAGTGTTATATATTTTTTTAATCTAGTTAAACTTAAATATTCACTTTTATATCGCATTCATTTGAACCTAATGTATAATTATTTAATGGCTAATATATAATAGAGTACAGAAGCTATATCATCTACACTTAATATCTCCAATTATTCTATAAAAAATCAAGATAAATTAAAGAGATATATAGTACTGATTTACGATATTTAGTAAAGGTTATTAAATTACTTTGATTCATAAAGTTATTAATTATTATAGATAATAAAAATAAAATGAAAAAAGCGTAATTAATTTATGAATATTGGTAAATATATTATAAAGAAAACTATCATACAAATTATTAAATATTTTGATTTTTTTAATCCTAATTATATTGTAGGTCAGTAAGAAGAAAATTTTATTTTCATGAGTTTTGTAATTCTTAGAAATATGGTTTCAGTTGATTTTCATATCAGCTAAATCACACCGAGATGACCAAGGCTTAACCCAATAAACCTGTTCAATCGACCCGAATCCAAATCCAACCAACTTGAATTGACTAAAAAAATCAACGACTCAAACCCGATCTAATCCAAACCCGAATTAATCTGAATCCAAATTGATCCGAATTCAAATTGATTCAAACCCGACCTTATCCAAATCAGAAATGATTTGAATCCGAAACAGACTGATTTTTTCTTGACTCAAACCCGACCTTATCTAAACCCGAAATGATCCAAACCTGAAATGATTCGATTTTTCCTTAATCCAAAATAATCTGATCCAAAATGACCCAACCCAAACCCGATCCGATCCGCCCATTTGCCACCTCTACTCATAATACATAATTGAAAAATAGCAAATCAAACTTATTGAATCAAGTTCGAGCAACTTAAATAGTCTATCTAGTTAAGTTTGAATTTTAAAAATTAAATTAAATCAAACTTAAACAAAATTTCAAATTTCAAATTTTGATTTTGAGTCAGACTGAACTTGACTACTCGAGTTGGAAATTAAATTATATCGACTCAATTCAAATTGGTAAACTGCCAATTCAAAGAAATTTGAAAATAAAAAAAGGTCTATATTAAAAAAGTTTTACCGAAAAGAAAGTGACACATTCAAATATAGGCCCATAAATAAGTATTTCTTTTTTACATGTTAAAAATTAATAAATTTTTTTACAAAAAGAAATCCTATTAAATATTGAATAATACAAATACAGTGGTTCTTCTTTAATTTTAATCCTATTCACAAAATATCTTGGGTGAAATAAATAAATAAATAAAGTTATTATATTCACAAATATTATACATATATAAAAAAATTTTACTAATGAATATCTCAAGATGGACCTGATAATTCTAAACTCAATACGAAAACAATACGAATAAAAGATACAAAGGTAATATGGTTAAAATTTTATAAAACTTATATATGAATATGATAGAATTTTTTAAAAAATATTTTAATGTAGCATGTCAACATAAATTAACACAAAATTTTTGTGTTTTATATTATACGAATACAATTTTATAGTATATGAATATGAATTTATACACGAATACCAGGTCTAGGATTGTAAGCACCTTTTAAGACTATTTAAAATATTATTTAAAATAATATTTTATATTAAAAATAATAATTAATAATTAATATAATAATTTCAAAGCATATACATGATTGTATTTTAACCTTTGATCACATAATATATATATATATATTTATATATATATATATATAAAATACTGAGAGTGTGTGCCTTATCCTTATATATATATATATATATATATATATATATATATATATATATATATATATATATATATATATATATATATATATATATATATATATATATATATATATATATATATATATAAGGCACACACTCTCAATATAATAATATTGAAGCACCTATTAGCCAACTTAAAACTAAATTAGTTTTAGGCTTTTGTTAGTGGATCATTTCTTAAAAAGAAAAAGATACAATCATTTGAAAATATACAATAAGTGCTAATGAGATATTAATTTAGTGGTAAAAAAAAGATTTTGAGACCTTGAAGGGATAAGAAAATCTCAGGCTTAAGTTTCATTGCACGTAAGTTGTATTTTCATTTATATACTGATTCTTTTTTGATGATTTAAGTGATTTATAAATGTAATTTTTAATTATAATTGTATTCCCTCCTCTAATGTACCCTTTTGATAAAAAAGAAATACAACAATTAAATGCATGAAAGAGAAATTCTCTATAAAGCATGTAAATAGCTCTTTACACCTCATTTTTGAAAAAGATTGTACAATAAACTTTTTTGTTTAATATAATTTAAATTACTTCAAATCCTTTTTTTTATTTTTTTAGACATGATACAAAAACGATATAAATAAAAAACATAAAAGTGATATAGGTTAAAATTTTATATAAATATTATAAAAGTTAAGAAAAGTTTTACGTTTGACGTGTCAACAAAAGCTGACATAAAATTTTCATGTTTTACATGATAAGAACACAATTTTATATTACATAGATACGAATTTTATATACAAATTATTAGGTCTAGAGCTATAAGCACTTTGTAAGGTATTTAAAATATTATTTATAATAATATTTTTATATTAAAAATAATAATTAATGATTAATGTGATAATTTCACTGCACATACATGATTGTATTTTAACCTATGATCACGTAATACATACAGAAATACATAAATATATACATACATACACACATATACACACATGATTACAAGTTTCAGCCTATTTGCGTTAGAACTGGATTGTGAGAAGTTTTTAAATCAAATAAATTAAAATTTTATTTAAACCCAGAATACTTTTTTCACATAAAAAAAGGATGAAATTCCCAACAAAAAGAAGCAAACGATAGAGAGAATATATGGTAAAAGGAAAAAATAAACGTAAATATAAAGGAAAAGAAAAGTAATACCTTGCAATGGATCAGCTAGATCTGGTTTAGGAAACATGATCCAACTAAGATAGATGCTTGTCTCCCAAAGTTTACGAGTTTTTCGTTGATCAAAGCGTTATAACAGAAAGAAGAGATGGTCAAATCTACACCACTTGTCTTTTTCTGCAAAGACTGGCATCTAATATTATTTATCATTGAGTATTGAGTGATGCAAACTTTATTAATGACTTTTGAGGTGTGTTTGCGTGTTTGGTGGAGTGAAGAAGTACTAAAACGTAAAAAGGTTCATAAGGAAATTCTTCAACGGGTGGAAAACCAAATTGGAATACTGCTCAAAATTGATTTTTGTACTAAACTAGACCGGAGGTAGATATGTTAGAATATGCATTCAGGTTGACTTTGACAGGCTGCTGGTTCCGAAAGTTAGAATTGGTAAGCTGGTCCAACCCATGCAAATCTATGTTTCAAATGTGGCATTATTAGCCACAGAAAAAAAAAATTAGACTGCTGAAAAAGACAACTCAGCAAACACAGAGCAAATCTTACTAGAAAGGACTGAATAACAGCCTTTGAATGTTTCCAAAAATGAGTCAGAAAAAGGTGAAGAAAAGAACGGTTTTGGTCCATGGATGATACTATCGAGGAGAAAGAATAGACCATTTAAAGTGCAGAATTAGGGCAAAGAAAAACCAACCCAGCAACCTACCCGAAATCAGAGAGAAAAAGGTGAAGCAAAAAAGCTTAAATCATTTTTTAGAAAATAAACTATCAAATATAAAAATTAAGATTTATATATAATGCATTGACAATATATAATTTTTATATACTATCAATACACAAAAAGTTGACATTTCATCAATAAGTCCTTATATGCAAATATAAATAAATTTTTTTAATTTATCCATAAGAGCCATTAATAAGGTTTCAACCTCTGATGTAATGACCGTGTATAAAAATTATACACTGTAAGTACATCATGTACAAACTTTAAAAATTATTATAAAATATATTTTTAACTAATTTTATCTTACCTATAAATTTTATTTTTTTCTTATCTTTTTATTTTTCTTTTTTAGTTTTTCTTTTTTTCTTTTTGCCTGTGGAAAAAGAAAAAAAAAGAAAAGAGAAAAAGGAAAGAAAAATAACTTTTAAAGATAAAATTAAAAAAAATTATATATTTTTCAGTTTATAAATTTGAATTATTAAATTTAATTAATATTTTTTGTTTTATCTTTTCCCTTCTAATTGCCAAAAAAGAAAGAAGAGGAAGAAACTAAAGAACTAAATAAAAATAGTTAACAATTTTCTTTTTGAAATTTTAATGTGATTACAAAATTCAACTTATTTTTTAGAAAAGCTCATTTTTCTAAAATAAATATTTTAATATAAATATTCTAAAATAAATATTTAACTTATAATCAAAGAAATTATTTTAATATAAAGAAATAAAAATGAAAGGAAAGAAAAGAAAAAAGGAAAAAATACAAAAAATTTTTTATAAAAATTAATTGTTTAACAAAATACATTTTTGCGAAAATGTAATTTAAATTTTATAAAAGATTAAGTTTCTTATTAAAAAATCAACTAATAATTTTAACTAGTGATTATAATATTATAAATAATATTTAACTTTTTAATTTTTGATTTATATTTATAACAAAAAATTTATAAACTTAAATTATTTGAAAAAAGAGTCCTACAAAAAATATTTTTTTTATACTACTTTTAATTTTACATATATCATATATGGTGAAAGACATATAAAATCATCTCATTTATTCTAAATCTTTACACACATCAAACATAAGATATAATAATATCATTTAACATTATCTTATCACAATTTTATATTATCATATATTATTTTTATCTTATGCATCAAACATGATTTTAGTTATTGTTTTTAGTCTATAGACAAAACTTTTCAAACATGATTACAAGTTTCAGCCGATTTGCGTTAGAACTGGATTGTGAGAAATTTTTAAATCAAATAAATTAAAATTTTATTTAAACCCAGAATTCTTTTTTCACATAAAAAAAGATGAAATTCCCAACAAAAAGAAGCAAACGATAGAGAGAATATACAGTAAAAGGAAAAAAAACGTAAATATAAAGGAAAAGAAAAATAATACCTTGCTATAGATCAGGTAGATCTGGTTTAGGAAACATGATCCAACTAAGATAGATGCTTTTGTCTCCTACAGTTTACGAGTGTTTCGTTGTTCAAAGCGTTATAATAGAAAGAAGAGATGGTCAAATCTACACCACTTGTTTTTTTGGCCACAGAAAAGAGAATTGCATTGTTGAGAAAGACAACTCAGCAAACACAGAGCATATCTTGCAAGAAAGGACTGAATCACAGTCTTTGAATGTTTCCAAAAATGAGTCAGAAAAATATGAAGTAAAGAACGGTTTTGGTCCATGGATGATACGAGGAGAAAGAATAGACCATCTAAAGTGCAGAATTCAGGTAAAGAAAAACCAACCCAGCAACCTATACGAAATCAGAGAGAAAAAGGTCAAGCAAAAACGTCAGACCAAGTGAAAGAAAGTCACCAACGGGACAATGAACAGAATGTAGACAGACTGTCCAAGCCTGAGAAGTCAAGTCATGGCCATGGTTTGATCATTTCAAAATCTGACAAAGGAAATTAATTAATAAATTTGAACGTATATTACAAATAAAATAATATATAAAATAAGCAAAATAAAAAAAAGGAATAAAAATAAATTGCACCTTGCTTCTGTTTTCTTACTTGTGTGCGACAGGGACCAACTTCCTCGACCTTCTCCTTCACCATGCTTCGGCAACTACTAGGAGCAGCAAACAGGGGCCAACAGCGTCACACACCAGCTACCAAGGAGCTTCGCGGCACAAGCAACTTAGAGATGCTGGCAACAGCGGCGATGGCAGATAGTGTAGTGTAGAAACGATAACTTAGAGAGGCGATATATAAGGAGCAATGCCAGCTAAGCTTGCTGAGTTGTTACTCAATTGTGTTAGTTATACAGTTGGCTAACTAACACAACTGACTGGTAGTTTTGTAGTTATTTCTAATCAGTACTATAAGTACCATGATGTAATCAGAACAGAGATTAACGAATGAATAACATCCATTCTTGAATTCATCTCCATCTTTTTCTTCTTTCTTCTTCGTCTTCAATACTTCTTCTTCTCCTTTACTTCTCTGTAAGGTGTAATCCTTTCATGGTATTAGAGCTAGCGATGGAAGGCACTTCGACAACCTCCAGAGATTCATCTTCACCCTTTGTTATCAATCCTGGTACACAAAGTGTTACTGTGAAGCTTGAGGTTAACAATTTCTTGCTTTGGAAATAGGCAACGTTAAGAGGATATGGGCTGAAAGGCTATATAGATGGCAGCCAATCTGTGCCTGCGAGGAACACACCAAAATTTGAAGTTTATGATCGTCAAGATCAACTTCTAGTTTCTTGGATTCTTTCGTCCATCAGTAATCAAATCTTACTAAATCTTGTGGGTTGTGAAACAACTAGAGAATTATGGGAATCCATAGATGAGTATTTTACATCTCAGACTAGTGCAAAAATCATGCAATACAGAAGAGAGCTTCAAAGTGTCAAGAAGGGAAGCCTGAGTATGAAAGACTATCTATTGAAGGTGAAGTCTTTATGGGATACTCTACAATCTTGCGGGTGCAAGATGCCGAATAATGAACTGGTGCATATTGCTCTATTTGGTCTAGGCCAAGAATATGATGCCATAGTGGCAGCCATATCCACTCAGAAAGAACTACCAACCTGGAAAACAACCTCTGCTCTTTTATTTGCAACTGAGTCAAGGAATCTTCAGAACTCATCATTCACAGATTCTTCATTGTTTGCAGCAAATGTTGCAATACATCAAAGAAAACCTTATTTCTTTAATGGTGGAAGAGGAAATAGAGGTTTTATTGGCGACAATAGAAGTGCTAAAGGCAAAGGAAGGTCTCGAGGCAGAGGAATGAGTGGAAACAAACCTCAATGTCAGCTGTGTTCGAAACTTGGGCACACTATGCACAAATGCTATCACAGGTTTGATATTTCATTAAATCCAGATCCTAGTGAGTCATTCTTGCATTCAAGAACAAACATTGTTGCTTATCTAAAATTTGAGTTTGGATATCCAAGATCTGAGTATGGTCATCAAGAAGCAAATATTACAGAAGCCTTGATAGCAACACCAAACACAATAGCTGATTCAGCTTGGTTTCCTGATTCTGGAGCCACCAATCATGTCACCAATGCCCTGCAAAACTTAAATGTTGGATCTCAGTATCATCGTTCTAGAAAATATCACATTGGAAATGGAGTAGGACTTAATATCTCAGGTATTAGTCACTCAACTATTGATTCTTCATCTAAGTCATTTAAATTGAGAAATATCTTACATGTCCCTCAAATCACTAAAAACTTGTTATCTGTCTCTCAATTCTGCAAAGATAATCATGTATACTTTGAGTTTCATACAGACTTTTGCCTTGTAAAGGACCTTATCACCAAGGAAGTACTCTTAAAGGGGACACTTGAGCATGGCTTATACAAGTTAAATCTGCCTTTCAATCAATCTACTGCTGGTGATCTTCAGAACCAAATAGAAGTCCTTGTTTCAAAGTTTTCTAGTTCATCTCCTTCACTAGAAGAATCTGTTCCAAGACCTGATCTCTTTATACTTTGGCATAGGCGTTTAGGCCACCCACATGCTATTGTAGTTTCTAAAATTCTTTCCTCATGTAATGTTTCAACTACAATTAATAAAAACTAGGGTGTGCCCGCTCGTTGATGCGGGAGTGAGCATGCATTGATAGGTTAAGCTTCAAAAGATGATCCAAAGATGAGAAAAGAGCATGATCAAAAAATAAATTAGTAACAGTGTAAGATCCCATTACAGTTCTACTGTCTCAGTTGCAAGGAGGGTACAATATTAGCTAAATGAAATAATTTTGTAAGTGATTTTGTCTCATGATAACAAATATCAGCAAAGATTAGGTCCATTCAGATATGGAGTCATTTTTCTGCAAAATGACAGGCAAAAAAAAAAAGCTGACAACAGGACATACAAACACTATATCCATCAGTTCTATCAGTTGTTTTGCATTAAGGAAAAAAAATCAAAAAGCAGACACGATAACAAACCAGAGATGCAAAGGATATGGCATGTTTAGTTTTCATGAAAAGCTGATATCATTGCAAAGATAGCTCAATGATAATATCTGTAGTAAAAACTTTGGATATATGGGAGATTTTATCTTGATTATCAGATGCTTATCAGTCCTTGCCCCTGTAACAGTAAAGTAAAAAATATTGTTGGAATAGTTTAAATATTATTCACTTGTTTTCTTTTCATTCCTGGCAGATAAACAAAGAAGAGGCAATAACCGAGTATTAATTTTGAGAGATAGGGAAAAGGAAAGAACATGTTTATCTGAATTACTTTGATTAATTTTGACCTATTAAGCTTCCTTTTTGCTCGTGCAACTGGAATTTTGTCTTTCCTTTGAACCTTTGCTGGCCCGGTTGTTGAATGCTGGGAATGAAAATGCAATGTACATAAAAAGAATGTTTTGTCAAGTGTAGAGCATATGAATAGATAAACGAATGTTAGGAATGTTTCCAAACTTGATTCCCTTTTGTGTTACAGGTGATTGAACAAAAAACATATCTAGAGGTGCATCAAGAATGAGATTTGGCATTCTTTGGACTTGACCACTACCGGTTGGTATTGGATTGAAGGGATTGTCAGCAACTATTTGAGTAGATGTACTTTTTTTGGTCTCAAAAGTATTAGGGTGAGATAAATTTTTAAAATAAAAAGGAAACCAGAAAATCAAACAAAATCGATAATTAAGTATTTTCAGCCGATTACTTAACAAATCCTAAATTTCGATAAAAAATTTTAAAAAAATTATAACTGTAAGATACCTCAGACAATCGATTCTAGTTTTCATGATCAGAACATCTGCAAGCAAAAAAATAAACACATAAATAGAAAAACAAAAATATGAAGAAATGGCAAAAGAAAAAAGCATTTTTGCAAAAAAAATTTCTCCCCATACCAAAATAAGAAGATGTAATAACTGAAAATTTTATCTAAATCTTACATTAGTTGTGTACTATTTAATATTCATGATAAATAAAAATATATATATAAATAAAATAAAATAAAATAAAATGAATATTCTTGGAGTAGCATTATGTTATAACTTAACTATGTTATGAACATTTAATTTTATATATAAAGAGACTTGTAGAATTGATAGAAGAAACGTGTAGCAAAGCTTGTAAAATAGAAATATACACAAAAGACCAAAATGAGGCTAAACACATCAAACCTTCCAGCCCTACCCCACTTCACGTGGGATTTAAAGTGAAACAAAACAAACCTAAAGAAATGAAAGAGGAGCAAACCGATCGGGAAAGGGAATAGGAAAGAAAGAAAGAAAAGAAACAGAGAGGGCGATAGGGATTTGAAGCTAGGGTTCTCGACTGGAACGGAAACAGCAGAGGTGGAGATCGGTGCTGTTCAGGTGGCCCGAGAAAGGTCTGTTCGGCGATTGGAGAAAGGAAAGAGAAGGCTGCTAGCTGTGTGCTCATTTTGCCAAAGAAAATGTGCAAAACGTGGGTCTGCTCACAGCCAAAGAAAAGTTCAACTCTTTTGCACACATGAACAGAGAGAGGGAAACAGGGGAGAATCGAGCAAAGGATAGGTGAGGAGAGGGAGGATTAAACCAAGACTTGAATCGCCCCTTTCGACAAGACCAAAGAAGCAGATTTCGATAGTAGCAGGAGCAGCCAAGGAAAGGCGTTCAGCTTCATTTCAGAACTACCCAGGGGAGTTGTTGGGCACCGAAATTGGATGACTAAGAGTTGAGTTTGGCGTTGATGAAATTTTTACCAAACCAGAAATGATGGTTGGTCATTGACGTGGGCTGGTCAGGGCGTTTGGCTTCCAATTGAAATTACTAGTGAGGGTTCGTGCATGGGAGAAAGAAGAGAGGAAGGAAAGACACGAAATTAAAGGAACCGGCAACAAAAAAAAAAAAAAAGGGGGCTGTTTGGAGAATTTCAATAGCAAGAAAAATAGGAGAAAAGCTTGGTGTAAGTTTAAAGGTAAAGGCTTTTCTTTTGTGTAAACTTAATGTAGATGAATTTTATGATAATATGGGATTATGATATGATGATAGGCGGCTGAAGAATTTGAAGGATAAGGATGTTACAAATAGGATTAATAATAAGATATATATATATATATATATATATATATATATAGGTGTATTTGTGTTAATATATCTAACTAATGAGACATTGTTAGTAGGGATGAACTTATAATGTGTCTTATGAATATTAATTTTGAAGTGTGGATGGTGTAGGTTCTTGGTGGGAGCCTTGAATAAATATATACCAAGAAAGAGCTAGAATTGGGAGATCTTCGAAGGTAAAGAACTAAGGTGGATAAAATAAATTATTAGAATGATATAGTATGAACTAATAAAATTTGAGTGAGATATAGTTCTGAAATTATAGTATGAATAATTATTAAATGGGATTTATGTATTGACATTATAGAGAAAAACTTCCAAGGAGGTGAAGTTGAACAATTGGCTAAGGAGTGCAAAAGTGACGTTATCTAGGTAAGGGAATATACGGTAAATGTTTATTAGTTTGCTATGTTGTGTATGTCCAAATTTCTGTTATTTAATACTCATTGATTCGAAATGCATTCTTGGTTGAATTTCTTATGTATTGAACTGAATTGAAGTACAAATGGTCTTGAATTTTGAACTGTGTTGGATTTGTGGATAAAAATGCTGTTGGTTGGCGTTTTATGCAGGTTATTTGGTTGTGGATTATGATGCTGGGTAGTGTCCTACCTATGCCGTCATAATGCCGAAATTTCGTTAGAAATTATTCAATGGATTTTGGTGTTAAATTTAAATCCTACAATGTATTTAAAAACCTCATATATCTTAAGCACTATTTCTTGTTACCGAAATATTGTCTTTCTAAAATGTGTTTTGTACTATGAGGTTATCAAAACTAGAGTGTTTACTACAATTCATGCCTCCTATACTCTAGATACGTATAAAAGTATTTTCGCATGAATTTTGGCATAAGAGACGAGGGATGCTTGGAAGTTGCCTGTGTGGCACTTAACTCGCCTATGTGGCGTAGATGAGCCTGTGTGGCACCCGCCTGTGTGGCGTTTAAATTATGCCTATGTGGCATTTAGTAAGCCTGTGTGGCAATTAACGTAAAATATCCTGGATTGCTTTGTGATCTTCCAGGTCCTGGATTGCTTTGTGATCTTCCAGGTGTCCGACAAATAGTCGTGACTTGTACCTCAGCTACTAGATGATCACTAGTGCTGGGATGATTCATGATCATGGATAGAATCTTGGTTCGGAACGGTAACCACTGCTAGCTACAGTGGACGCTTTCATAGAACGCTTTTGGTTATTTCCAAAGATCCCGATTATATTGCGATACCTTATCAGAGAAATCCTGTCTCTTGAAAATATTTTGATTGTGTATTTCGATTTTATAAATGCGTGGGTGCAGGTGTTTTTATAGCTTATAGAACAATGAATTGTCAACTTGTATTTTCCGTAAGACACACTTAAGCATGAGTTTTGACATACTTATTCACGCATACACATGCACGCACATAGCAGAACATCTAATATCACTTAGCGTATGTTTTCTTACTGGGCTTTCCCCAAAGCTCACCCCCTTCCACCTCAGATTATTTCAGGTAGACTTGGCACGAGCGTGGTGCATTGGGAGTCTTTTTGTCGAGCTACAGAAAGTTATATCTCGAGCCAAGGTATAATCTTTTGTTCTTTTGTTTATATCCCAGACTAAATTCTTTTGTGTACACAGTGTATAGGATTTTGGGATGTAAGTACTAGGTGATATCGAGTCTGTAAACACGGTGTGATCGTAATTAAGTTGTAGTCTCGATATGTTTATATATGGAATCACATGGATGTTTAGTATTCTAGTAGTTACATGGGGATTTAAAATTTCTACAGGTGGAGATAGTGATGTACATTAGTAGGGGGATGAATACTAGACCAAAATAGGGGGGAGTTTTTCAGTTTTGTTTTCGACATGTCTTACGAGAAGACTATAATGGGACCTTAGACAACTAGTCTTAAACAAATATAAGAGTAGAACTACTCATTAGGTATTTAGCTACATTGAGCGAGAGACAAACATAGGAAGTGAAAGAAAAAGTTAGCCCGAAAAATCCGGCTTCCGAGGGCGTGACAGATTGGTATCAGAGCATAGTTTGTCTAGTCTCGTGTCAGTGTAGATAGGCTAGAACTAGTCTTACATCCCATGTAACTGTGTGCGTCTGGATATAAACTGCGAATGATGTTTTGATACGATGTTACTGTGTGTTTTTCGATTAGAGTACTAAACATGTTTATCATAATTAGGTATATCTGAAATGAAAGGACGGTATAGAAGCGTGAGGAAAGTTGGAAGGAGACAAGAGGAGCAGGCTCCCGAAACACCGATTCCAGAGCCACCGCCACCTCCTCCTCCTCAGCCAGAAGCTGAAGGAGACCGTATTACTCGAGTTGAGAGGAATTTAGACACCATGTCCCGAAACATGGATGCTATGTCTACCATGTTTACTCAGTTCATGGCGAGGTTTAATCCGGATCAGGTGGTGCCACCCTTGGCCCCAACAGTACCGCCACCTCCTCCATCAGTTGTACCTCCTCAAGCACCTCCGCCACCACCACCGAGCACTCAAGTACCTCCGCCACCACAAGTGGGTACCCCACAACCACAATCTGAGCCTCCACAACCACCAGTATCATCTTCTTCTACTGGGGACGCAGTTAAGAAGAATATGGAACTCCTCAAACAGTTTCAGAAAATGAATCCCCCGGTATTTAAGGGAGTAAGGGATCCAGTGCAAGCAGAGGAATGGGTCCTACAAATGGAGAAGTCATTTAAGTTTATGGGCTGTAGTAGTACAGAAAGGGTGTCCTTAGCCACTTTTATGTTGCAATCGGATGCTGAACATTGGTGGACATCCACTGAGAAAATATTGAGTGCGCAACACTCGGAGATTACATGGGAAGTCTTCCTACAGTACTTCCAAAATCAGTATATTCCCGAGACAGCCCAAAGGAAGAGGCAAACAGAATTTTTGAGCTTGACTCAAGGGAGTATGACGGTGGACCAATATGAGGCCAAGTTCACGGCCCTCTCTCGATATGATGTTGATATCTCCTGTAATGAGACTAAGAAGACTCTAAAGTTTATTACGGGATTGAGACCGTCCATCCGGAGTCGATTGGCAGTATTGGACATCACTACTTACCCAGAAGCCCTAAGGAAGGCCCAACTAGCGGAGCATGATATAGAACTCACACAGAATGAGTATGGCTCCAAGGGAAAGAACTATGGAAGGAGTCAGGGGAAGAAACCAGTGACACAGGGGCGAGTCTTTGCCTTAGATCAGGAAGCAGCTGACGCTTCCACCAATGTGATCAAGGGTAAACTTCTAATCCATGACTTAGAAGCATTCGTTTTAATTGATTCAGGTTCCACGCACTCATTCATATCACCTGCATTTGCTAAGAGACTACATATAGAGCCTGAACACTTAGACTACATATTGCGTGTTAGTACCCCTATGAAAGAGTCACAAACAACCGACCTAGTATATAAGAATTGTAAAGTTAAGGTGGGAGATAGGAATTTAATAGTAGACTTAATCATGTTGAACATGTTAGACTTTGATGTTATTTTAGGCATGGATTGGTTGACAGCTAACCGTGCCAATGTAGACTGCTATAAAAAGATTGTAACCTTCTCCTTACCTGAACCACTTGTAATACATTTTGAAGGTAAGAAATGAAATATAATTAACATCTTTTGTGAATCTTACTTGTGGAAATGTTATTCTTGTGAAGGCTATTTAGCATTCGTTGAAGATGCAAATAAGGACCATCCGACATTGTCTGCAATTCCCATTGTGAGAGACTTTCCAGATGTCTTTCCGGATGACCTACCAGGGTTACCCCCAGAAAGAGAAACTGAGTTCGCCATTGACCTTTTTCCCGGCACTCAGTCAATCTCCAAGCCTCCGTATAGAATGGCGTTGGTAGAGTTAGAGGAGTTGAAGACTCAGCTTCAGGAACTTTTAGACAAGGGGTTTATACGCCCCAGTGTGTCTCCGTGGGGCGCTCCAGTACTATTTGTGAAGAAGAAGGATGGGAGTATGAGGTTATGTGTGGATTACCGGCTATTAAACAAGGCCACTATAAAGAACAAGTACCCGCTACCTAGAATAGATGACTTATTTGATCAGTTGCGAGGTGCAGAGGTATTTTCTAAGATTGACTTAAGATCGGGATACCATCAGTTGAGGATCAGAAGTCAAGATATCCCGAAAACAGCATTCAGAACACGTTACGGCCACTATGAATTCTTAGTGATGCCGTTTGGTTTGACAAACGCACCCGCAGCATTTATGAGTTTGATGAATGAAGTCTTTAAGCCGTTTTTGGACAAGTTTGTGATAGTGTTCATCGACGACATCCTAGTGTATTCCAAGTCTCATGATGAGCATGCTCAACACTTACAGATTGTTTTACAGACACTTAGAGAAAAGAAGTTGTATGCCAAGTTTAGTAAGTGTGAGTTTTGGCTCGAGCAGATTTCCTTCTTGGGTCATATTGTGACAAAGGATGGAGTATCCGTAGATCCGTCCAAGGTTGAGGCCGTGGTTAATTGGGAAAGGCCAAAGACCGTCACAGAGATCCGAAGTTTCTTGGGCCTAGCGGGGTACTATAGGAGATTTGTTGAAGGATTTTCTAAGATAGCAGCTCCATTAACACGTCTTACACGCAAGGAAGTCAAGTTCCAATGGACTGATGCGTGTGAGCGTAGTTTTCAGGAGTTGAAGCAGAAGTTGACCACAGCCCCAATCCTAGTTATCCCGAGTGGATCAGGAGGTTTTACGGTGTATAGTGATGCATCCATTCAGGGTCTAGGGTGTGTGCTAATGCAAAATGGCAAAGTAGTAGCTTATGGTTCTAGACAGCTTAAGGACCATGAAAAGAATTACCCTACTCATGATCTTGAGTTGGCGGCCATAGTGTTTGCATTGAAGATTTGGCGCCACTATCTTTATGGAGAAAAGTTTCAAATATTCACAGATCATAAGAGTCTCAAATACTTGTTCTCTCAAAAGGAGTTAAACATGAGACAACGGAGATGGATGGAATTGTTGAAAGACTATGATTGTGAAATTTTGTACCATCCTGGTAAGGCGAACAAGGTGGCTGATGCTTTGAGTCGGAAGAGCATGGGCTTGGTTTCATACATGATGGTCAAGGAATGGGATTTGATGAAACAGTTTTCCGAGCTGAGCATGAATGTAAAGCCTTCCGAAGGTTTTCTAATTGCTAGTCTAAGAATCGAACCGGGTATAGTGGAGCAGCTCAGACGAGCACAGAGAGAAGACTCTAGATCAGTGGAGATGGTAAACCAAGCTGCACAGAATGAAAATTCGGAGTATAAAGTAGGCGAAGATGGACTACTAAGGTTTAGAGGTCGAATATGTGTCCCTAGTGATGATAACTTGAAGAAGCA
The DNA here is from genome assembly GCA_032173925.1 of Heritiera fomes. NCBI lineage: Eukaryota > Viridiplantae > Streptophyta > Magnoliopsida > Malvales > Malvaceae > Heritiera > Heritiera fomes. The sequence continues at coordinate 14,335,480 of JAPDPM010000001.1, read as the reverse complement.
GATCTTGGAGGAAGCTCACAGTTCTAAGTATACCATGCATCCGGGGAGTACAAAGATGTATCGGAATTTATGCCGAGTGTATTGGTGGTCAGGGATGAAGAAAGATATAGCTGAGTTTGTATCAAGGTGCTTAGTTTGTCAGCAAGTGAAGGTTGAACACCAAAGGCCAGCCGGATTACTTAAGCCTTTGGAAATTCCAACATGGAAGTGGGAACATGTCACCATGGATTTCATCATGGGATTGCCGAGAACTAGAAGAAATCATGATGCAATTTGGGTGATAGTAGATCGATTAACTAAGTCGGCCCATTTTCTTGCCATGAAATCTACTGATCCCTTAAGTGCATTGGCAACCCTTTATGTGAGAGAAATAGTTCGATTACATGGCGTCCCAGCAAGTATTACTTCAGATAGAGACTCAAGATTTACGTCTCGATTTTGGGAACACTTTCAAGAAGCTTTGGGGTCACAACTCAATTTCAGTACCGCTTTCCATCCTCAGACTGATGGACAATCTGAGAGGACTATACAGACCTTGGAAGATATGTTGAGGGCATGTACTATTGATTTTAAAGGATCATGGGATGACCACTTACCCTTAGCCGAATTTGCTTACAACAATAGTTACCATGCTAGTATTGGAATGGCGCCATATGAGGCATTGTATGGACGGAGATGTCGATCTCCAATCGGTTGGGAAGAAGTGGGTGATAGAAAGTTATTTACTCCTGAGCTTGTCGAGCGAGCTTCAGAAGATGTTAGATTGATATGTGAGAGACTCCGAACAGCTCAAAGCCGGCAAAAGAGTTACGCGGACTCTAGGAGAAGAGAATTGGAATTTGAAGTAGGGGATAGTGTCTTCTTGAAGGTCTCTCCATCGAAGGGTATCATGAGGTTTGGCACGAAAGGAAAGTTAAGTCCTCGATTTATTGGTCCATTCGAGATTTTAGAGAGGGTTGGAGACGTTGCATATCGATTAGCCTTACCGCCACAGCTATCGAGTGTGCATAATGTCTTCCACATATCCATGTTAAGGAAATACCATCCGGATCCCTCTCACGTGATAGCACATGAACCACTTGAGGTTAGAGAGGACTTAAGTTATGTAGAGAGGCCAATCAGAATCGTAGATAAAAAGGAGAAAGTGTTGAGATCAAAGACTATTCCTTTGGTAAAAGTTCTATGGCAGCATCACTCATCTGAAGAAGCTACTTGGGAACTTGAGAGCTTAATGAAGGAGAAGTACCCCTACCTATTCCAACCCGACATGGAAAATTTGGGGGACCAAATTTCTTAAGGTGGGTGGAATGTAATAACTGAAAATTTTATCTAAATCTTACATTAGTTGTGTACTATTTAATATTCATGATAAATAAAAATATATATATAAATAAAATAAAATAAAATAAAATGAATATTCTTGGAGTAGCATTATGTTATAACTTAACTATGTTATGAACATTTAATTTTATATATAAAGAGACTTGTAGAATTGATAGAAGAAACGTGTAGCAAAGCTTGTAAAATAGAAATATACACAAAAGACCAAAATGAGGCTAAACACATCAAACCTTCCAGCCCTACCCCACTTCACGTGGGATTTAAAGTGAAACAAAACAAACCTAAAGAAATGAAAGAGGAGCAAACCGATCGGGAAAGGGAATAGGAAAGAAAGAAAGAAAAGAAACAGAGAGGGCGATAGGGATTTGAAGCTAGGGTTCTCGACTGGAACGGAAACAGCAGAGGTGGAGATCGGTGCTGTTCAGGTGGCCCGAGAAAGGTCTGTTCGGCGATTGGAGAAAGGAAAGAGAAGGCTGCTAGCTGTGTGCTCATTTTGCCAAAGAAAATGTGCAAAACGTGGGTCTGCTCACAGCCAAAGAAAAGTTCAACTCTTTTGCACACATGAACAGAGAGAGGGAAACAGGGGAGAATCGAGCAAAGGATAGGTGAGGAGAGGGAGGATTAAACCAAGACTTGAATCGCCCCTTTCGACAAGACCAAAGAAGCAGATTTCGATAGTAGCAGGAGCAGCCAAGGAAAGGCGTTCAGCTTCATTTCAGAACTACCCAGGGGAGTTGTTGGGCACCGAAATTGGATGACTAAGAGTTGAGTTTGGCGTTGATGAAATTTTTACCAAACCAGAAATGATGGTTGGTCATTGACGTGGGCTGGTCAGGGCGTTTGGCTTCCAATTGAAATTACTAGTGAGGGTTCGTGCATGGGAGAAAGAAGAGAGGAAGGAAAGACACGAAATTAAAGGAACCGGCAACAAAAAAAAAAAAAAGGGGGCTGTTTGGAGAATTTCAATAGCAAGAAAAATAGGAGAAAAGCTTGGTGTAAGTTTAAAGGTAAAGGCTTTTCTTTTGTGTAAACTTAATGTAGATGAATTTTATGATAATATGGGATTATGATATGATGATAGGCGGCTGAAGAATTTGAAGGATAAGGATGTTACAAATAGGATTAATAATAAGATATATATATATATATATATATATATAGGTGTATTTGTGTTAATATATCTAACTAATGAGACATTGTTAGTAGGGATGAACTTATAATGTGTCTTATGAATATTAATTTTGAAGTGTGGATGGTGTAGGTTCTTGGTGGGAGCCTTGAATAAATATATACCAAGAAAGAGCTAGAATTGGGAGATCTTCGAAGGTAAAGAACTAAGGTGGATAAAATAAATTATTAGAATGATATAGTATGAACTAATAAAATTTGAGTGAGATATAGTTCTGAAATTATAGTATGAATAATTATTAAATGGGATTTATGTATTGACATTATAGAGAAAAACTTCCAAGGAGGTGAAGTTGAACAATTGGCTAAGGAGTGCAAAAGTGACGTTATCTAGGTAAGGGAATATACGGTAAATGTTTATTAGTTTGCTATGTTGTGTATGTCCAAATTTCTGTTATTTAATACTCATTGATTCGAAATGCATTCTTGGTTGAATTTCTTATGTATTGAACTGAATTGAAGTACAAATGGTCTTGAATTTTGAACTGTGTTGGATTTGTGGATAAAAATGCTGTTGGTTGGCGTTTTATGCAGGTTATTTGGTTGTGGATTATGATGCTGGGTAGTGTCCTACCTATGCCGTCATAATGCCGAAATTTCGTTAGAAATTATTCAATGGATTTTGGTGTTAAATTTAAATCCTACAATGTATTTAAAAACCTCATATATCTTAAGCACTATTTCTTGTTACCGAAATATTGTCTTTCTAAAATGTGTTTTGTACTATGAGGTTATCAAAACTAGAGTGTTTACTACAATTCATGCCTCCTATACTCTAGATACGTATAAAAGTATTTTCGCATGAATTTTGGCATAAGAGACGAGGGATGCTTGGAAGTTGCCTGTGTGGCACTTAACTCGCCTATGTGGCGTAGATGAGCCTGTGTGGCACCCGCCTGTGTGGCGTTTAAATTATGCCTATGTGGCATTTAGTAAGCCTGTGTGGCAATTAACGTAAAATATCCTGGATTGCTTTGTGATCTTCCAGGTCCTGGATTGCTTTGTGATCTTCCAGGTGTCCGACAAATAGTCGTGACTTGTACCTCAGCTACTAGATGATCACTAGTGCTGGGATGATTCATGATCATGGATAGAATCTTGGTTCGGAACGGTAACCACTGCTAGCTACAGTGGACGCTTTCATAGAACGCTTTTGGTTATTTCCAAAGATCCCGATTATATTGCGATACCTTATCAGAGAAATCCTGTCTCTTGAAAATATTTTGATTGTGTATTTCGATTTTATAAATGCGTGGGTGCAGGTGTTTTTATAGCTTATAGAACAATGAATTGTCAACTTGTATTTTCCGTAAGACACACTTAAGCATGAGTTTTGACATACTTATTCACGCATACACATGCACGCACATAGCAGAACATCTAATATCACTTAGCGTATGTTTTCTTACTGGGCTTTCCCCAAAGCTCACCCCCTTCCACCTCAGATTATTTCAGGTAGACTTGGCACGAGCGTGGTGCATTGGGAGTCTTTTTGTCGAGCTACAGAAAGTTATATCTCGAGCCAAGGTATAATCTTTTGTTCTTTTGTTTATATCCCAGACTAAATTCTTTTGTGTACACAGTGTATAGGATTTTGGGATGTAAGTACTAGGTGATATCGAGTCTGTAAACACGGTGTGATCGTAATTAAGTTGTAGTCTCGATATGTTTATATATGGAATCACATGGATGTTTAGTATTCTAGTAGTTACATGGGGATTTAAAATTTCTACAGGTGGAGATAGTGATGTACATTAGTAGGGGGATGAATACTAGACCAAAATAGGGGGGAGTTTTTCAGTTTTGTTTTCGACATGTCTTACGAGAAGACTATAATGGGACCTTAGACAACTAGTCTTAAACAAATATAAGAGTAGAACTACTCATTAGGTATTTAGCTACATTGAGCGAGAGACAAACATAGGAAGTGAAAGAAAAAGTTAGCCCGAAAAATCCGGCTTCCGAGGGCGTGACAGAAGACCCACATCGGAAACTTCTAGGATCAGTCCACTTGATTCAAAGGATTGTCTTGCAAGATTAAGCTTGAAGAACTCTTTTTGACCAATTAATTCTTTTACACAGTTAGGCAAGACTTGCTGATGCAGATCTTGTTCCTTGGCCATCTTAGTAATAGTTCTTTGCTTGAGTTCTTCTGCTACTTTTCCAAAGAGCATAAGATATGTTTCAGTAGTGTGGTGAGGGACATTGATTGAAATTTTACAGCTGGTATCATAAAAAAAGAAAGGAAGAAGAAGAAATTAAAGTCAATAACAAAAGAAAATAAATAGATTGTTCCAAAGAGAAACTAACTGTAAGTAGATAGAAATATAAGGTATTTGCATCTTACAATTGTTTAGGTTCTTGATTAGCATGGTCAGCGTTAGGCCTGGTATATTTGTTGTCTGTTAATTTCAAACCTTTGCTGCATATGCTGCAATAATTGTGAAAGCAGCTTTCAGATAGATCAATGGGTGTGATTGTTGTTGTGGATGTGGAAAAACTGCCACGAATCAACTAATTAAAAATTTGAAATCTTATTATAACATAAATGAGATTGGATGAGTGAAGAAAAATGGGTACAAACTTTCAAAATAAAAATGTTGTTCAACCTTTGATAGTGAAACCTTTATCTTCAGGAGTTGAGCAATGGTCATTCTATTTTCATTAATATCATCTGCTGCTAGTTGTCTTAATTGTTGTTGATCATTTATGTGATCAAGTACCAATGGTTGGTGTGCATACCTGTAATTGAAGGAACAACAATAATTTATAAAAATTGGAATATAAACAGTTGGAAAGTAGGTAACATGTAAATTGAAAAATTGTGCACTCACACATCATCTTGTATTTTGAGATTTTGTTTATTGACAGGATCTGGATTGATTTTTGTGATTCCTTCTGTTAGAGGTCCAAGACCAATCAGCATTCCAATCACATGTAAAAATAATAAAGAAGTTGACAATGGTAAGGATAAAGACAAATGTAGAATAGCTATTTATGATGCAAATAATATAACAAAGTGATTAATGGCATAAATAACATGGGATTCAGGACTTGTAAGGACATAATTATTATCAACTCACTTGTTAAGTGAGTCAAAGCATTGAAATTCAAAATAAAACACAAGACGTGTATTAGTTGGTTTTTTGACCTCTATTATTTTTGTATGGTGTGTAAAATTAATCATAGATATAACAAAATTTGGTTTTCCTAGAAAAAAGTTAATAATGTCACATACAGACCCTTCTTTGACAAATTGCCTAAAGATTGATTTGTCTTTTTTAGTTGCTGCCTGTAGAGCATTTTCCTAAAAAACATGAAAAATGATCAGTGCAAAAATATAATATAAAATGATTAAATAGAGCATTTTAAAATAATGCATCGAGGACTATTAGCTTACCTTGTCATGAACAACCAGCAGATCAACCGATAAAATTTTTTTATCAGATGTTTATAGAATTGTATCCCAAATCCTGACAGCAAGAAGTCTTATTTTGTTGGATGGCTCTAGTTTGCTTAACAGCTGATAACTCAAGTCAGTCCTAGCAGGTTAGAGAGGAAATGAACATGAACATTGTAAAAATGGGAGGTAAATAAAACAAATTTATTTATAAAGCCCCACAAAATTCAAAGATAATAAGTAAATCGTATATGGAAAAGCAAAAAGTTACAGTAAGGGAAATGTAACCCCTCAAGGGTAGCAGATGGTATGGGTGTAAAAATACAATGTCAAGGAAAGAAAAAGGAATAAGCAAGCATCACAAAAAGGATTAATAAGTTAGCACTATATGTTTGAGCTTCAATAGATGGCAAAACAAATTGGTATGCACAATTGCAAACCAAATAGCAAAAGCACAAGTTTGCTTAAAAAAGGAAATCATCATTTTATTTATGAAATGTCAAGACAAAAGACACAGCAAGGATAAGTTGAATTTAAAAAAGTGAAAAAGAAAAAAAAATAAAAAGTGAACTATAAAAGAGAAAATATGTGGAAGCATAAACTGCATGAAACATGAGTAAGAAAAAAATGTTCGAATAGAGAATATTTAATGGTACAGGGAAAAAAAGAATAAGAAAAGTTAAATGAGCAATACAAAAAAAACAAAAAATAAGTGGTAAGGAGACAAAAAGATATCCTTAAATAAATTAAACTACGGGGATACAAAAGACAATAACTGAGCCCCACAAACATTGCAAACAAATGAAGATGATTGACTGGAACATAGTGGAGAAAGGAAAAACAGTTTAATACCTTGAAGGTTGAATAAAGAAAGGAAGATAAGAAGTTTCTGTATATCAAGATATGACTACTGCATGGTAGAAGTAGGAAACAATAATAAAAGCAAGAGTGAGCACCAAAATGGATAAAGTATAGTCAATCATGTGTAAAGAAAGGCATAGATGATAAAGAATCACTTTAGCAATGCAAAATAAATGTAAATATGACAAAAGAAATATGTGCAGGAATCGAAACAGAGAACCTTTTGGTAGATCATCAAATATTTCAGTATAGACAATATTTTTTGTCAAACAATGTGGTTTAGAATTTGAATTGTCAATTAAGATTTTCAAACCAGTTCGTTTGGTAACCCTGGAGATTGCAACATATAATTGACCATGAGTGAAAATAGGTTTTGGCAAATATAGGCCGACACATTCAAGGGTTTGGCCTTGACTTTTATTAATAGTCATGGCATATGATAATCGAAGTGGAAATTGTTTTCTCTTCAAGACAAAAGGCAATTTTAGATCTTTGATGATAAAACAAATCCTAGGAATAAAAACTCTGTCACCAATATGGCTTCCAGTTATGATTTTTGCTTCAATAACATTTGGAGCCAATTGTGTGATAATGAGTCGAGTACCATTACATAAGCCTGATGTTTGATTGATATTTCTGAGTAACATGACAACACAACCTATTTTCAAACAAAGGTGATGATTAGGTGCATTGACAAAATTCAAGGAATTCAAGAATTCAGGTGGGTATAAGATTTCCTGATCTGTAAGTTCACCATCAATATTTGAGATTGAGTCAAAGCTGAGATAAACTTTTTGTTGGCCTGGTATCAAGGAAAGCATCTCACTATTGATTAAATCAACAGTGTCATTAAAAGGTGTAACAATAGCACGCTCCCTAAGATATTGAGAATCAACAAATCTATTCTTTAGATCTCCATAAACAGCATCTATGATTGTCAAGATAGGAGTGGTTGTAGGAGGAAGAAGCAAATCAAATGGGATTTGAATCCACATTCCATCTTCATTAATATCAGGAGATTCAATGCCAACCTTACCATCACCGACATCCAAGATCCATTTTGCAAATTCCTCTGTTTGCCTTCTTGAATCAAGATCAAAGAACCCAGATCTCAATCTCATGTTAATGCTAAGAGTAAAAACATGACAATGTTTCCACAATGGAGATTTGCTAATGGATGCATTAATAATTTGACTTCTTGTACCACCTGTAATAAAAGGTAATATTTTTCTGAAATCACCACCGAGCTATACAGTCTTTCCACCGAATGGTCGATCAGGTGCACCATTGAGACCGGATAGCATGATATCACGAAGGGTTCTTTCAAAAGCCTCAAAACAATGTCTGTGTACCATAGGAGCTTCATCCCAAACAATCAAGCTTGCAATGTTGATGAGTCGTCCAAGTTCTGTTCCACGCTTTATTTGGCAAGTTGATATTTCATCTACATTTAATGGAATCTTGAATGTGCTGTTCGGCCACCAGGTAACAACAAAGATGCAATTCCAGAAGACGCAACTGCTAGGACAATTTTTCTTGTGGATCGAATGGCTGAAATTATTGTCTTCCATAAGAATGTCTTGCCTGTTCCACCATGGCCATACACAAAGAACATTTTGCCCTCATCATTAGAAATAGACCTCAAAACAGCATCATAGATTAATTTTTGATCATCATTCAATATCAAAAGAGAAGATGCATGTTCATTTTCTAGTTCATTGATGTCATAATCCATTTCTTCTCTAACCAATCTATCTTGAACTGCATGAATTGTTCTGACTGTTGGAAAAGGAAGAGCATAATTTGACAAAGATGATCCATTTTTGTTAAATAACTCTTCAAGAGAAAGCAAAATCTCATTTTTCAATTCCTGCTCTGATATATGGAAATGATATCCGCCGTAAGCACGGTTCATGTTATATTCAATGTCTTCTCCGAAAAGCATCCAATGTTTTTCCCATAAAGCCATAGGGTCCTTTACCTCACAAAAAAGAATAAGAGTTACAAACAATTGTCTTAATTCAATACCAGTAGCACACAAAGATGTTTGTTCCAAAGCATAATCCCATTCCTTGTCATCTCCAAGCAAACCAAAAGCACGACATGCAGATTGAAATGAAGAATGAATAACACCATCAATTGTTCTAAGATCTTCAAAACTTGTTGCACCTTTGATAACATTCAACAGCATCCTTAAAAAGTAGAATTCACCTATAGCAGGATGCACAAAATTGATTCGACCTATGGCTCTTCCTTTTTCTCTTTGCTTCCAAGCCTTTTGTTTTTGTAACCAAACCCACTGTGTTGGAAAATCAGTGTATGTTAAATGGATAGCATGCAGATATAGCTTATTTGCTTCCATCCACTCTGTGAACATTGTTTTGTCAAGCAAAGGTCGCTGCAAAATATTTGACAAATTTGAATGTTCAGGGAAAGTGATGCAGTGTTGATTGGGAAGATGTACAGGTAGACGTATCACAGCAGGGTCCCTGTGGTGAACATCAAAGCCAAAAATTCTCCAGCAAGCTTCATGAGATGATATATATCGACAATCAAGAAATGTTTTGATCTCATCAATTTCATAAGAGTTTCTTTGCTCATTAGTTAAATCAGCAGTATGTGTTTCTTCGATGACAGCCCTTGCTCTATCAGGCCCTTTGTTCACATACTTGAATAAATATTTAATTGATTTGGCTTTTGCACATACTTCAACGTTGATATGAGCTTGGTGCCTCACAAGTAAATCAACATTGTATGGAACAACAAATGTTGTATCAAGAGTGATTCCATTTTTGGTAACAATCATTCTATCACTTGTTGGAATTCTTCTTCTATATGTAACAATTCCATTCTCTCCAACAGCAATTTCAGACTCATATGGCTTTGGAAAAAACTTTGAGCATTTGCCATCTTTCATGCATGGCGATCGATTATTGAGAATACCGCATGGACCATGGATCATGAAATTTGATACAGCCTCATATGCAACAGGGTCAAGATCTTTATCAGGGATCTCCGCAGAAATAATTCTATCTATCTCTTCAGGTGTTGTATGCTTATTATGGGGATGAAGCCACAAGAGGATATGAGTGTGTGATAGGCCACGCTTTTGAAATTCAACGGTATAAACAACTACAAAAAATTAAAGAAGAATGGGACAGGAAAATTAAAAGACAAATTGCAAAATAATAATAATAATAATAATAAAAGCCATTATAAAAACAAAGGAGATAAGCATAATAATGACCTGCCACTGTTTGTCAAAAATGTTTGTTCTTTATCAAGTCATCCATGAGACATTTGAGTCTAAGTTTGAATAGTCTTGCTAGAATATCTGGTCTATCTTCAATCCTCTGACCAGGAATCATAGATAGGGCTTGATTGATTTCTATCCACTTTGGGTTACAGGTAAAAGTAAAAAAGAGATCTGGTTGGCCAAATTGGCTGCATATAGCCATAGCATCCTGATAATTTTGGAAGTGGAACCGAGGGCTAGATACAAAGCTTGATGGCAAGATTATACGCTTGCCTATAGCATGGCTATCAACATCACCTCTAGTGACAGCATCTCTAACACCTTGGTAAATTTCAGATCTCAATTGTGATTGATTATCTCGAATCCATTGTAATCTCATTCGTTCAATACAAAGGAATGCATCAATGACAAATTGCTGAAATAGTCTCCTTCCCCTGAGAAGTGTATGGCCAGTGGAAGGTCTTTGTTGAATGAAATAACAGTAATACTCCATCATTGTAAGAGCTTTTCGTTCTTTATTGCTGCTAGAATGTGTATCTCTATATTTGATACCCAATTGAAAACCATTTTCACCAAAAGGGAATAGAATTCGGTACTGCATGGACATAAAAGCAGGATGGAGCTCACTAATACGCTTTAAGCCATTAGACCTATGTTCCACAACTATATCACGATCATCTTGGGGTCCTTCATCTTCACCCACAACCAAACCAGCTACTTCCATACTTGATGGTAAATCATATTGCTGGTCATTATGATCTCTACCTCCAATCAACCGAAGTCGTATTGAAGCATAATTATCATGAGCAAAACGATCTCTGGCCATTCTAAAAAGCTTGATGATTGCATTAACTTGGTCAAACATATGCATCAAACCCTCAACAATGTGAGAATCAATCACATCAGTAGAATTAAAGGCTTGAAAAGGTCTAATTTGATTTGCCACTTCATTTTGGGTATCACAAATGTACAATTGTGCAAACTTGGGTTCTTGACGAATAGGTGGCAACAAAGAGCCCATTCGATGGTGTACTTGACCTCCATCCAATCTTAAACACATAAGGACCAGAGCCTGTATTCGCATGATTATCAACCTTGCCACCAATGGATGTAAACTGGAACATTGAATTGTATGCTCTGATATTGTCCCTAAAAGTTTTTGCTCTTTCTCCTCCCTTGTAATCTAATAGGCAGTTAAGAAAAGGTGGTGTGATCCTAGTGGAAGGTAATCCAATAGTGCCTTCTTTACAACATAATCCAAAGATAGGAGGATTTCGACCACTTGACTTATTGATTCTTTCCTCATGCCACATTTTGGCACCACAATGACAGCATTCATAATCTAATCCACCCAAATCAAGAGGTTTGAAATACTTTCCTGCAAAGAGAAACATGAATGCGACAATCTTTTTTTCAAAACAATAAATGAATTAGAAATGTCTAAGAATATCAAATTGCAAAACATAAAAAGAAAAAAGTAGGGAAGCAGAATTGAGTTAGTGAATAAAGCATCTTACGATTGGGAGGACAAACAGTTTGTCCTCTAAGCAGCAATACATCTGAATCAGCAAGAAGGAATATGTGATAAGAATGGCACAAAGTGAGCAAAAAGAATGGGACAAAATAAGAGCACAAGAAAGAATGGACTGTAAAAATGAATAGGGAAAAAAAGAAACGAATTACCAGTATCAGTATTTATCGATGCAACAGGATGAAGTGTCTCCATTTGATGCATAGATAAGGCAGATATGTCAAGTTCTTTAGTCGATCTATTACTATGAAATTGTGTGTTTGAACTACCAGCTCTAGTATAACGCATAGAAGAGTTTCCATTTGGAAATGAAGAAGATGAATCATTTGTCCTAACAGCATAGATATCAGTTGAAGATGAAACTGTTTCTAGATTGCCATCCATATTCACAGTTGAACACAAATTAATTGATCGAATAAGCTTGCAACGTTTTGGCTGTGCAGGTTCTGGTTGTTGACGATGATGGTCAAAATTTTGGCTCAATGTTGTTCTAACATCCATAGAACACTGAGATTCCCTACGTCTAGTTCTTTGAGATCGAAGATATTGACTTCGATTTGATCTATTTGATCTAGTCAACCCTTCATTTAATCTATCCAAATCAATAGGCTTAAAAGGATCATCTGTAAATGAAAGAGCCAACAACAACAAATATTTTCATAGGGAATCAAAAGACAGAAAATGTAGACTATAATAACCAAGAGGAACAAAACCAAAAAAGCAATGTAGATAATGTTAATCTTACAATTGATAGGTTGAATGACAGGTTCAATTGATGGTAAAGAAGCTATAGTTGAGAAAAAAAATGCATCAGATAAAATGCAATAATAAAGAGATTTGAAAAGGAAGAAACAGGAAAAGAAAACATAAATACATAAGAACGAAAAATCTGAGGGAAAATTATAGAATGAAAAAAGAGAAAACTAATTACCAACTATAGTGCTGGCTAGAACAACTGCTGAATCACCATTTGCTCCATGAAAATGACATTGCATTCTTTGGGAAGTTGAGCCAACATCATTTACAGAACAACCATTCAAATCGACAATATCTTTATGGTCCCTATGTCTAGCCCTTTGGCATCTAAGTTGTTGGCTTTGTTTTAACCTATTGCTTCTACTTCTCTCCTGGTCAACCATCTGATTATAATTAAGCAACACATGGGGTAAGAGAACTAAAGATCATTTCACATAAAAAGTGAAGGAAGTAAAGGTTGATGGAAGAACAAAAGATCACATCAGAAAAAAGAGCAGGCTGGCAAAGGCCAGAGAATGGGATACGAAATATTAGAAAAACTCAAATATGAAGGGAAAAAAAACAGGAATAAATATCAAATGCAAGCGGAAGATTAAAGCAGCAACACAAATTTGATTTTCTTATGAATAACAAAGGAAATGGTTACCAAAGAAGAGCAAACAAACACAATAGGAACAGGAACATGAAGCAAAAAATGAATGACAATTGGGAATTATGTTTACTTAAAGAGGTAGAAAAAAGCTTAATATTTGGCATTCTAAAAACAAACAGAAAAAAGAGCAAATTGTAACCTAGAAAACCAACAAAGAACAATCACAAGCAAAACAAAAGAATGTAGCAAAAGGAATGCCAAAACCCATCATAGAGAAAAGCGAGAAAGGAACAAAATAACATGAACAATAGGCAACAGGCAGAGAAAATAGTAATTAATTTTAGTAAGAATCATTAAAACTCATTTTCTACCTAGCATGCAAATGCCAAAAGTTAACTTAATCCTGAAAAACAAAAGGAATCACACAATCATCAACAAAGCTAAGATAATGAAAAAAAATGCAATAAAATGCTAAGTGAATAATAGCTTACTATAAACAATAGATTTTTTTTTTGTTGGAGCATGTAAAAAAAAAGGAACAGTCAAGATAACAATGATTTATTTACTGAGAAGCAATGGCAAAACAATGTAGCAGCAAAAAAAGTCAAAATAAAAACCAAGTAAAACAAAAAGGACCAGAAATATAAGAGTAGTATACACAAAGCAACCAGTGGATAGCGTGGTGTGGGTAGGGGGGGTGGGGGCCAAGGAGGAGGGGAAATGGAAGAAGAAATTCAAAGAGAGAGCAAGCAAAAAGAAAAAGAACACACATAAGATAATCCATTATATGCAAGACAGATTGCAAACCCTTGAATCAGTAACAAACATAGCCATTTAGCAAATAACCAAAGTCTATATTAATATGATAAACTTGAACTAAACAATGTAAAAAACATAGACCCAAAATCACATTTCACGTAGAAAAAAAAAAGAAAAAACATTAGTCACACAGGACAATAAATCTCAGTTTACTTATAAAAATTTTGATTTACACTAATTGAATTTTACAATGTAAAAAAATGTTCTTTTTTTAAAAGGAAAAATGGTTTTTTTCAGGGTTCAAGAAAGAAGAAAATATACTCAAATTAATTTTAATCCTATGGATGCTCAAGTGATGTTTTTATTTTTATATTATTAATTTATTGTATATTTATTCAGACAACTAAAAAAAATATTTTAGTTTCGGGTTTTAGACTTTCAAATATGATTTATTATTCAATAAAATATTATTTTATGTCTAGTATAATAATTCTAATAAATATTTATATTTAGAAAGTTTAAACAAAATTAGTGAGCGAAATCTTATAAAATATGCAAGTAATAATATAGATAGGAACATGTACATACAAAAATAAAAAGTAAAATGAGGTATATAACATTTCAATATACACCGACTATAAATTGAAACAAAACTCAAATAAATCAATATTAATATGATAATTAACTTGAGCAATCAAGAAATATGTATGATATAAAAAAACCAAAAAATATGTTATAGGAAAAAAGAAAATATAATAATTTAAAATTGATAGTCATTCATTGTCATTTTTTACCTTATGAAATATACAAAATTTTAATATACAACCTCATATTTCTGTATTATTGTATAAGTTATATTAAAAAAAAGGGAAAACCAAAGAATAAAAAAAAGAAATCATACTTTTTAACAATCATAATGAGAAATTAAAAGAAAAATAATTTAATAAAATTCACATATCTAGCAAGTGTATGCAACTTCAACCTTTTTGTATCGAGCACTGGCCTAAGAAAAGACAAATGTGCACTTTGCCGACCATTTTCTTGTCCAACCTTTCAGAGAGAAAAAAAAAGAAAATTTGCGAGCCTAGTAGAAAATCTTTTTTTTGTCATCCTTTTTCCCTTATCTCGAACGTCCTATAATTTGAGATAATGGAGATGAGGAAGAGAGAAGACAAGTTTGAGCTTGAGTTTTGACTTCTCAAAGGTCATAGAAAAAAATACCAAAAAAATATCAACAATAGCCAAAGCCACCAACAATACCCACAGCCAATGAAAGACGAACACCCACAAGTTCCCTGTCAAAGTTTTAAATAACTAAATAATATTAACCACCGAGAAAATGCAAAAAAAAAATCAACAACATTCACAACCATTGCAATTTGTAAAAAATCTGTTGATTTTCATAACCATACCTGATCATTTGGGGGCAAAAAAAACCTTACTCATGGTGTATAAGATAATTGAGGCCTATTTGAAAGATATTTATCGTTTTATTTTAACAATATTTATAAACAAAAAAAATTCATATGAAGAAGCAAAGATTAAAATTTTTCAACATCAACAAAACTATTCTATAGGGGAAGAAACGCACCTTGCATACGCTGGAGACGACAGGCAGCGCGAGCAAGCCAGCAAAGCTAGCGGACAAATACAGCCCTTACTAGTACTAACAGGAACTGCTAAGGAGTGAAAAAAAGAAACGCGAGACAGAAAGAAACAGAAGAAAACAGATGGAAAACAGTCAAAAACCCAAAGAATAGGCAGACAAAGAGCAAGGAACAGACCAAATAAACAGCAACAAAAAGTTGGCGCAAGAGAATGTGGCAACAGAAAAACAATCGAGTAAATTTCAGTCATCATGCGGCAAAAGGTGAGAAAAAAATGGCGGCAAGAAATACATCGATGCAAGGGAAACGAAGCAAGGATGAAAAGTACACCAACTCAGCACTCAAGTCAGAAACAAATAGAAGCTTCCCTAAATTGAGAGGCCCACAACCAAAAAAATGAGAAAAAAAGCCCGGATAGAAATCACAAAATGACAGCCTTGGTAATCAAAACCAGTTTGATTTACAAAGCAAACCAAGAGCAAAGGCCAAAGAAATAAAGGGTAAAAAGAACATTAAACTACAAACATGAGGGGTCCACAAAAAAATAAATGTTGATGAGCAAAAATAAATGTTGCTGAAACAGGCAGTGAAAAGAACGAAATAATGACATAGTGGAAGGAAGAAATAGCGAGAGGAATAAAGCAAAAGATCTCAAAACGAAAATAGGCAGGAACAGGAAAATAGCCATGTGGCGAAGAAAGAAGCGGAGATAAGCATCAGAAAGAAACACACGTGGTAGCAAAAGAAGAGATGAACGCGTTTGTTGAAGAGGCAAATAACGTGGCCCAATCAAGATCCAAGCTTGGATCCAAAATTTATTGTATAGATTTCGTTTGTCCTCATTATCAAATGGCCAAAAGTCACAAACTTCCTTTTTCCTTGTCTACTACTGTATATAATTCACCCCTTGTGCTTTTTGAATCTGATCGTTGGGGACCTACACCTCATTTATCTGGAGATGGTTCTAGGTATTACATCTCTTTTGTAGATGCCTATTCTAGATACGCATGGATATATTTCCTTAAATCCAAAAATGAAGCTTTACAGTCCTTTATTCACTTCAAACAACGAGCTGAAAAACAATTTTCGACCATTATTAAAATACTACAAACAAACTGGGGTGGTGAATTTAGAAGCTTTTCCTCACTTCTAAACTCAGAAGGCATCATTTTTAGACATCCTTATCCACACACTTCTCAACAAAATGGTCTAGTTGAAAGGAAACATAGACACATTGTAGAAACTGGTTTAACACTATTTTCTCAAGCATCTTTACCTCTTACATACTGGTCTGAAGCTTTTTCATCAGCTGTATATTTGATTAACAGGTTACCTAGTACTGCTTTGCATTCAAGGTCACCCTTTGAAGTTCTCTACAAGGTAAAGCCAGACTACACATTTCTTAAAACTTTTGGCTGCTTGTGTTTTCCTTACCTTAAACCATATCAAAGTCATAAACTAAACTATAGGTCTGCTCCTTATATATTTCTTGGATACAGTTCTCACCACAAAGGATACAAGTGTCTAAATGCTAATAACAGGCTCTTTATTTCCAGACACGTTGTCTTTGATGAAATTAAATTCCATATAGTGAACTATTTTCCAAAGCAGCCAATACAACCTTGTCTTCTAGTACCTTCCCTTCTACCCACCACCACTAGTCTCGTCCATCCCTAATGTCAACTCATTTAATCTTTCTTCTTCTTCCTCTCTTCCTTCAGATACACCTATCATAGCTTCTCAATCCAACAATTCACCTAACTCATCCTCCATGTCTCAATCGAGTGATCAATCCTCTATATTAGGTCCACCTCCATTTCCTGCTGCCATTAACCAGCATCTTATGCAAACTAGATCCAAATCTGGTATTTTCAAGCCAAAAGTTTATGTGGCTGACCTGACCTATCATGAACCAAAGAATATTACTTAGGCTTTGCAACATCCTAGTTGGAAACAGGCAGTTGAGGCTGAATATGTTGCTTTGATGAAGAACAATACTTGGTCCTTCGTTCCTCAACCTGCAGACAGATCAATAGTTGACTGCAAGTGGTTGAAAAAGAATTCTGATGGTATAATTGCAAGGTACAAAGCTCGGCTAGTAGCTAAAGGGTATTTACAACAAGCTGGTATTGACTTGGGTGAGACGTTTAGTCCAGTTGTGAAACCTGTTACCATTCGTATCATTCTCACTTTAGCTTTATCCAAGGGATGGTCACTTAGACAACTAGATCTAAATAATGCATTTTTTAATGGAAGTCTTCATGAAGAGGTGTATATGTGTCAACCACCAAGTTTTGAAGTTGAGGATAGTAACTCTAAGCTGGTTTGCAGGCTTCATAAAGCCTTATATGGCCTTAAACAGGCACCCAGGGCATGGTATGATAAGTTGCAACAATTTCTTCACCAACAAGGCTTTGTATCCGCTAAAGCAAATCACTCTCTCTTTATTCGAAGATCAGCTTTTGTTTGCACCTATATTTTAGTTTATGTAGATGACATTATAATGACTAGCAATTCTTCATTTGAGGTTGACAATCTAGTTAAAATTCTTAATGTAGCATTCTCTCTTAAAGATCTTGGGGCTCTGAATTTCTTTCTTGGTGTAGAGGTTACTCATTTATCTTCAGGCATTTTGTTAACCCAAACAAAGTATGTTAAAGACCTTCTCCAAAGGTTTAATATGCTTGAGGCCAATTCTTTACCTACGCCTATGGTCAGCTCACTTAAACTCTCAACTCAAGATGGTTCGCCACTTGCAGATGTCCAGCAATATAGAAGCCTTGTTGGAGCGTTA
Organism: Heritiera fomes; assembly: GCA_032173925.1. Taxonomy (NCBI): domain Eukaryota; kingdom Viridiplantae; phylum Streptophyta; class Magnoliopsida; order Malvales; family Malvaceae; genus Heritiera; species Heritiera fomes. The sequence goes on along the minus strand of JAPDPM010000001.1, from coordinate 14,317,395 downwards.
CAGTACATTACTATCACTAGACCAAAAGTTTCTTATAGTGTGAGTAAAGTGTCTCAATTTATGCATAAGCCCCTAGACACACATTTGAAGGCTGTTAAAAGGATCTTGAGGTATTTGTGTGGCACTTTGGACTATGGTCTTTGTTGACATCTAATTTTGTCCCATTTATTATTATTTTTATTATATATTTATATTTATATTTATTATTTATATTATTTCTGTTATTATTATTATATTATTACTATTATTATTATTTCTAGTTATTATTATTATTATTATTATTATTATTATTATTATTATTATTATTATTATTTTGTCTGTCATCTACTTGCCACCAGCCTCCCGTAGCCACCCATCAGTCCCATTATTACATTAAATGCTTCAGGATCTAATAGATTTGCCGGCAGACCCATTGTCTCAAGCCGTCGGCGACCAACCCTCTCCCAGTCTCGAACTTCACCCAGCAAATTTCCACCTTCCCCATGCCGTAAATCCCGCTCCAACAGAGACCTATAGATTTTGTGACTCTGAAAGGCTAAAGGGGGAGGCTCCAAAGTCATTTTAAAGGGACCCCAAGCAATAAAACGGGACTTCTCTTCGCGAAAAAAAAAAGAGACATCATTCTCACAGAAACACCACAACCTCAACCCTTCGACCAACCACACAGCCACTCACCACCATTATCACCAAGCCATCATCATCGCCACATCCCAGATCCCATCCTCACTCACCACCACCCGAGCCATCATCAACCATCACTCACCTTCCTTAATCCAGCCCTTTCAACCCTCACAAACCTTAACTCATCAAGCAACCACTCACAGCCATTGAAACCAACCCCCTCCTAACCCAGATCTGAAAACCCACTACATCGAAACCCAAACTCAATACTTCCCAAAACCAATCTTCAAAAACCTGCAAAAAAAAAAAGAAACAAACCAAACAATACAACCCAACCAGATTCAACACTAGATCCAAAAACCAAAAAACAAAAAAAAACACAAAGGGGTTTCTGTTTATCAGATCTATGTGGCTCGAGGAATTTTTGGGCAAAACGGGGTTCAAATCGGAGTAAAGGAGGGGAAGTTCAGTTCTTTAAGGGTGTCGTGAATATCACAGACGACGGGTGTAAGGCGGCGCACGGCGACCGGCAGTTGTCTGAAGAAGGAGAGGCTTAGAGGATTTTAAGTTTTTGAGTTTTGTTGGCGTGAAATTTGATGAAAATGGGTTTTAAAAAAGGGGTTTGCCTTTTATAGCTAAGGAGAAAAGAAGAGTAAAGGAGGCGACCTGTGTGTGAACTTGACCCAACCAAAATCCGTGAGTTCGCCCGCCCGTGGATAGGGAAGTCGGATCTGCATGTTGTTCCCACTAGAAGTAGGATCCGTGAGCTCACTCGCCCGCCCAAGGAGCTAGCCATTCAAGGAACTCGCCCGCCTGCGGAAAAAGGAGTAGGATCCGCGTATTGCTCCCACTTGCTCGTCCGTCCGGGAGTTCGCCCGTTCGTTGGAAGCAGCAACGTGTTTGCCCGCCAAAAAAGAAGTAGGATCCGCGAGCTCACTTGCTCGTTCATGAGCTCGCCCGCCCGAGGAAAAGGAGGTCACGCACTCGTTTTAGGAGCTCGCCCACCCGAGGAGAAAAAACATCCACTTGCTCGCCTGCTCAAAGAGCTCGCCCGTTCGAGGAGTTCGCTTGCTCGATGAGGGTATATTCCTTTTTTTTTTCATTTATTTCATTCATTTGTTTTATGGAAATAATTGTTTAGGTAAAAAATAATAAAAATAGAATATTAATTGAAAATAAAATTGAATTCTTCCGAGGATGGGATGTCATGAGACTCACAAGTAGTGATTTCTTGACTGATCCCTAGGTGAGAGGAATTAGCTAAATGTTACCAGAGTATTGGGATATTTAGTTAAATTTTTCAATATTAAGAATTTCATTAATAAAAATTAAAATATAAAATTCCTTTTACAAATGTATCATATATCAAATGTTAGCATCATCTTTATGAATATTAATTGAAATTAAAATGTAATTCTTCCGAGGATGGGATGTTATGAAACTCACAAGTAGTGATTTCTTAACTGATCCCTAGGTGAGAGAAGTTCACTAAGTGTTACCAGAGTATTGGGATACTTAGTGCAATTTTTCAATAATAAAAATTTTTATTTAAAATAAATAAAGAAATATTTACATAAAAAATTAAAAATTCATTTGCATCATTTTTTACCTGTTTGCATCATGTGCATTCATAATAATTTTCGAAGCGAATGTGAATCTTCCGATGATGAGATTCTATAGAACTCACAAGTAGTGATTCTTAAGAAATCTCTAGGTGAGGAAATTATCCGAAATGCTACCAGAGTATTGGGGTACTTCGGAATAATTTTCAATACAAAAGATTTTCACTTATTTTAAATAAAAAATAAAACTTAAATGTTTCAAAATTAATACAAATAAAAAACGATTTCAAAATAAATAGAGTTCTTTTTAAATATTAATTCAAGACCATTTCATTAAAATCAAAGGATAACACATGACTATTGTGGTACCGTTTTTTAAACGGGTGTTGTGGGGATGCTAATCCTTCCTCACACGTAACCGTACCCCCGAATCCAAAATTTTGCTTTCGCAGACCAAAAATTATCTTTTTAATAAAACTTAATTAATTTTGAGATTTTGTTGAAAAGATAAACATTTTCAGGTGGCCAATCACACCTAACAAAAAAGATTGGTGGTGACTCCTTGTTTTTAAATATTTTTCAAAATCGTCGAGCACGAAATCGTTACGACAGTCTTCATATCCAACCTGCTCTAGTTCTTACATTGACTGGTTTTACTGATGTTGATTGGGCATCAGATCCTGATGATCGACGGTTCATATCTAGCTATTGTGTCTTCTTGGGCTCAAATCTTATTTCATAGAGCTCCAAGAAGAAATCTACTGTCTCACGATTAAGTACAGAAGCTAAGTTTAGGAGTTTGGCAAATGTGATAGCAGAGATTATTTGGATTCAAGTCCTTCTATCAGAGATTGGAATTCAACTTCTTGTTCAGCCACACATTTGGTGTGATAATTTATCTACTGTTGCTCTCTCAGCTAATCCAGTTCAACATGCAAGAACTAAACACATGGAACTTGACATGTTCTTTGTTTAAGAGAAAGTTCTTCAAAAGTTCATAACTGTGAGCTATATCCCAGCCTATGATTAGGTTGCTGATATTCTAACAAAACCTCTCTCCTTGACCAACTTTGCTAGATTGAGAGCTAAACTCACAGTCCAAGCTTCTCCACTACATACCAAGTCAGTTACACAAACTTCTGAGAAGGAGCAGCTTGAATTGCAGGGGAGTATAAGGAGCAATGCCAACTAAACTTGCTGAGTTGTTACTCAATTGTGTTAGTTATACAGTTGGCTAACTAACACAACTGACTGGTAGTTTTTTAGTTATCCCGAGTCAGTACTATAAGTACCATGATGTAACCAGAATAGAGGTTAACGAATGAATATCATCCATTCTTGAATTCATCTCCATCTTTTTCTTCTTTCTTCTTCTTCTTCAATACTTTTTCTTCTCCTTTACTTCTCTGTAAGGTGTAATCCTTTCATGATAGAAGCGGCAAGCAAGTAGGGTAGTTTAGAAACAATGCAAGGCGGCAGGCTTTTGTTCAGGAACCAGTGCAGTTGATGGAGGTAGTAACTATGTATTGGTAGTGCGACAATGGCAGGTGAAGAGGCTTAGGCTCAGTGATGATGGTTTATACGCAACAGCTAACAAGCGGTGCAGACACAGGCGATAGGTGTAGCAGAAGAAAGATGAAGATGATGAGTAGAGCTGTGGCGCGACAAGGGATTTCAGTGCAGCAATTGTTGTAAGCAGAAGAAGAAAACAGTAAATTAAACAACCTAAAGCGTGCTACAATCCCACTATGGATTATTTCACCAACATGTGTAATTCTCCATGATTCAACAAACTCTTCTAGGATTGCTCAGGAAACATGAATAGCAAGGAAGAAACAATAATAATTTTAACCCAACAAAAGAACAATAAGGATTGAAGAAGCAGAGAAAGCAGTGGGGATGAAGAAACTGTAAATGAATGCTTTTTGTAACCTTGTATTTATAGGGAAAGCCCAACGTTTAGATTGCAATAAACCATGAGAGAATCTTTGAAAAATCAGGAAGTAGGAAATCACAAGAGAATCTTTGAAAAATCAGTTGACTAAATCAAGAACAAATTTGGTCAAAGTTTTAGATAAGTCAAAACAATAGTTTCCAGATAAGGTTGAATATTGAAAAAATTATTAAATGAAAGTAAAAATGGTAAAAGTCTTTTTAGGAATACCAAATTATCCAACAATCCTTCACATATTTCAAAAAGACTTTGGAAAAAAAGAGAATATTTTGTTAGATTAATTATGAGTATAATGCTTTATATCTGGTACCTTTGGACTCGAACCAGACCTAAATTAATAAAACTTATTTTATTAAGTAATTGGTGAAGATTTTAGCTTTTTGAACCAATAACTCTTTATTGTAAAATAAAGGTTTTATTAATCACATTATACTTTCACATTCTTTGTTGTTCAACACTGTTTTGCACCAATAGGCCATGCGTGTGCCTGATAGTTTTATGAGTGCTGTAGAAATTATGCCACAATTTCATAGGAGTGGCTTTACTCCATAATCACATAGGTGTTTTTATCAAGTGTATACTGTAATGATATACACTACCCATAAGGGATATGAAAAACATTAAGAACTTTAGCTCATCCTCTTGTATTCGTGCAATCTAACACGTACAGACATTATAAGAATGGATAAATTTTAGTGCTAGTAGGAATAATAGTGACTTGTTATTACCTATTGAACCTTATTCATGGGATCTCCAATTACAAAGGTTGGGTTACCATCACCATTAATCTTAAATTGGCTTGATCTCATTCCCCTCTATGTTTCAAAAATTAACGTTCTCTCTAAATGTTTAGTTAGAGGATTAGCCAAATTTACTTTTAACTTCACATAATCAATTGACATAATTCCATCTATCAGCAGCTGTATAATCACATCATGTCTCAAACGAATGTGTTTATTTTTACCATTGAAAGTTTTATTTTTGGCAATGGCTATTTGCTGCATGGCAACCACAATGCATAGACACAGAAGATGTTGGTTTTAAACCCAATAGAATATTAGCTAAGAGGTTTCTTAGCCACTCAACCTCATTATCGACAAATTCCAAAGCTAAAAATTTCGATTCCATGATTGATTTAGCTATAATAGTTTCTTTGGCTGATTTCCAAGCAACAGCACCCCTATTGAGGGTAAAAAACATAACCACTAATAGATTTTGTCTCATTTGAATCTCAAATCCAGTTAGCATCGCTGTATCCTTCTAGTATAGCAGAATATCTACTATATAAAATACCATAATTCATGGTATCTCTCATGATTCTGACTAATACACCCCAATGATCATGATTGGGATTGTGAGTATATCTATTCAACCTATTCATAGCATAGGCTATGTCAAGACAGGTAAAATTCATTAAATGCATTAAACTCACAATGATTTGTGAATAATCAAATTGTGCCACAAGATCTCCTTGATTTTTCTTTAATTGAATGCTAGAATCATAGGGGTACTCATAGATTTATCATCAAAATGTCCAAACTTCCTAAGAAGTTTTTCTACATAATGTTCTTGTGATAGCATAATACTATCACTCATCCTTATGATTTTAATACCCAAAATAACATTTGCTTCACCCATATCTTTCATATCAAATTTTGAAGCAAAAAAACTCTTAGTGTTATGCACATTATCAAGAGAAGCACAAAAAATGAGCATATCATCCACATACAAGCATATAATTATACAAAATTCCTAGATCATATTGGTCATTTTTACATCTTCAACATCGCTGCTAAGATCCCCCCCTCCCCCCCCAATCACTATGGATCCGTTTAGTATTCTACAAATATTTAAATATTACTTCACTAAATATTCACAGTACATCCATAATGTTCAAAACATAAAACAATTATTAAATTATTCAATCTATGGATTTACCCATATCCATTTCATCACAATACCATCATCACTTACTAAATTCCATTATTTCCTAATCAATTCTCAATATCTCAAATTTATGCAAATTATCACATACTAAGTATTATTATACCATGGAATTATATCCCAATTTCCACATTCATTCATATAATTCCTCAAGGCGTTAAAATTTATTATTTAAATCATATAATCTTCATAACATCATCCTTTGTTAATCACTCCCAAGTATATTCACAATTTATCATATATTTTATTTCTATTTTCTTCATTTAATTGTTTCCAAATCATAAATTAATTTAAATCATTGTATATATAATCCTCAAGGCATTAAAACTCCACAATTAAACCCTACAACTCTCAATGATTTTATTTTATAATATGCCAACTAACATAAATGTATATTACTTATACTTTTTACCTCTTAATAATAAAAAGTCACTATAGAGCAAAAACAAAAAACAAGATCATAGTCAATTAAATCAAGAAAAAAATTATAACACCATACTTTCACATAATTATTCCATACAAAAGTAAACTCAACCATCCAATTTATCATCAAATATATCAATATATGAGCATTAAATTTTAATTCTTTATTTGCATTTTTTACTTTTGAAAATGAAAGCAAATAACTAAATTATAAAACAAAGATTATTATTATATCAAAATAATAATTTACATATTCTTTTTGGAATTTCTTTGATTTCTTCATTGTTTCTCTCTCTTTTTTATTTATTATTATATCAAAAAAATAAAAATAACTAATCTAAATTAAAATCTAAATCTAAATCTAAATATAAATTAAATCTAAACCAAAATAAAAAATCTAAATCAAAAATAAAAAATCAAAATATATAAAAACTAATTAATATTTGAAAAATATTTAAACAAAAATGATGTCTACACACATCTGGTTGAGTGTTGATGCCAGGTTGTGGTGGGGAAAGGTTTTGCAGCTTCAGATGTTGGCGGAAAAAAGTGGGCAGTTTGAGATATTTTAGGGCATGATTGGGTGAGTATTTTAGGCATTAGAATATCACTTTATCTTTTTATTACAAGAGGAATATTAAATAACTGAGGAAAGGTGCTTGGATTCGAACTCAAGACTTACAATATGTCACAACTCATCTTTGACCACTAGGCCAAGAGGATGTTGACTTAGTATATCATTTTTACTATTAAATAATTGAATTATTTTATTTAATACTATATATTTAATTATAATATTATTTAAATTATATTAAATTTTAATACTATTAAATAAAAATATTTAATTATATTATTTAATATTTATATTATTATTTTTATTTAATTTTTAAAATTTTATTTTTTGAATTGAATTATTATATCTAAATCAACTTAAATATTTTTTTTCAATAAGTAAGCATATTAGCTAAATATGTTTTCAATTTTTAAAAAATAAATATAAAACAATTACAAAATTTTCAAAAACAAAAAATAGGAAACAAAAACAATGCAAAAAACAATGATTGAAAGAGTTAGTACCCAATCAATGATATAAAACTAATTAATTAATTATACAATCTCAGTACAATACAAGATTTATATTTTATACATTATAATAAATATTATATATATTTTTACATTATAGTATTATATATGTAAAGAATTGTTAATTGTATAGCAACTTACAATAAATTTTTCTTAATTTCAATATTTGATTTTTAGAATTTTTAAAATTTTATTATCTTAACTACAATTAATTGATTTAATTTCATAATTAATTTTATTAATTTATTTTCTTACGATATTTATTAAAGCATTAGTTTGTTTTAAGATATAAATTAATTTTCATAACATATTATATTAATACAATTATAGTTTTTCACCTGATAATTTGGCCAAAGTTCAATTCCCACTAAAAGCATACATAGTTACCGTATCTTACACGTGTTAAATGTGTATTCATGCAGTACGATTTTTTTAAACATGTTTTGTCTTAAGTCATATATGTGTTAAGCATGTATTAGTGTAACACAATTTTTTTAAACGTATTTTCGTGTCTTACACGTGTTTAAGCATATTGAACACATGAAAACACAAAATGTCATGTTAAAATTCGTGTCAACACGACTAAACACGAAACAAGTATTTCTCAAACCCATTATCAGGTCTATTTATACCCATTTTTTTAAAGATTTTATACTAAAATATTTTTACTTTTAATATAATTTAAATTACTTAAATACTCTTTTTTTTTTGTTACACTTAAATACTCTTCTTTTCTTCTTTATTTTGTTAGAATCCAACAACTGATGTGAAATAATTCGACGAAAGCTTTTCACGTAGATCACTGGTCACCACTATCACGGGCTGTCGTCGGCGACGATTTGTCTAAAAATAAAAAATATCAAAATGTTCTTTTTGATATCTTATTCATTTCTAGGTAATTAGCTTTTTTTTCTTTGAAGGCAGATAGAAAGTCTTAGATCGAATGTTAAAGTACACCATTTTCTTTTTTTTTTTCAGATCTACGATGTTTTAAACGTTTTTGAAATATACGAATGTTAGAAATAAAAAGAACGAAAACTCCCAAAACTCAGTAAATTTCTAACCTTAATTTTTTACAAAAGCTCCCAAAACTCAGTAGATTTGAAAAAAGACCGCGGACTTTGAAATTGGATCTAGAATTTTCTGTGTATTTTATGTAAAACTAATTACATAGGAAAGAAGAAGATATTAAAAGAAAAATTTTGGATTATTTTAGAAACAAATCGTTGTCGGTTGGCTAATGTCGGTGGCCGGCATGAAAGCCAACAGCTGATTACTAAAAGAAAAAAAAAAGAAAAAAATATTTAAGTAATTTAAAATATACTGGAAATAAAAATTTTTTATTATAAATCCTTTTAAGAAAAATTGGAATATAAAAAGCAATTTGCGGATTTTATAAAAATTTCTCGTGTAAAAAAAGTAAACAAAGTTAGTTAAAAAAGGTATGGACAATAACACCTGCTTTTCATAAAAAGAAATTTTTATTGTATTCTATTATATCCATCATTGTTAAATCAAATAAAATAAGATTTCATTTTTAAACCAAATAAATTAAAATTTTATTTATTTAAAACTCAAAATTGTTTTTTTACATAATAAAAAAAGGAGGAATACCAACAAAAAGAAGCAAACTAGGAAGAGAATATATAGGAAAGGAATATAAACGAAAATAAAGGAAATGAGAATACCTTGTCTGGTTTATCAAACATGGCCGTACTAAGATTTTTCTGCCCACGCCTACGAATTTTTCGTTGACCGAAGCGTTCTAACAGAAGGAAGTGATAAAAGAAGTGATAGACAAATCTGCATCTCTTGTTAGCAAATTCTACGGTAAGGTCATAAAAATTGATCTTATTTTAAGGTCATAGAATTAGAACTATTGGATTATTCAAATCTAATATAAACCGTTGATGAAATTTTAAAAATTAAAAAACTCTTTAACTTGGTAACCTACTAAACCAATTATTAAAATTAACATTATTTACTAAATATTATTAAATTTATATTATTATATTACTAATATAGCCTTGTTATAATTGTAGTACTATTCTTCTTCTTATATAAACCTTTTTATTGTTTTTAAACCCTAATTCCTAAATCATAAACCCCTTCATTCCAATTTTTGTCTGTTTTACCTTTAATCCAGTTTGTAGCTGTCTCACTATTTTATAAATCCTAAACTTTAAGCCTAACCTCAATCAAATAGTTGTTCTTCTTTATTCCCCTCTTATATTTTTAACAATGGGTAAGTTTGTGGAAGAGAATCGCATAAACGATGAAAATTGCGATGAAAAGTGCGAAGAACCAATGATTTACAAAGAATGTCCTCACAAGCGACCAAGAAATCATTATATTTTTTACCAGTAAGTTTTTTAATTCTTGACATGTTTCAGGCAGTTGACTGCCTGGTTTTATAAGTGTTTCGAAACAAAATTTATCCAGGAAGTCAACTGCTCGATTGAAACAATCGACTTCCTAAGAGAAAATTTATTGCAGAACGTTAGAATGCGTAAGGCAGTCGACTGCTTAATAACCCAGTCGACTGCCTACTGCCATGGTAACATTCTGTTTCTTATTTTCCCATAGGCAGTCGAATGCTTTACAATAGAATTCGACTTCCGTAATATAGCAGTTGGCTGCCCTAATATAGCAGTCGACTGCTATATATGTGCATTTACAAAACATTACATTGGAATGTGTGATATTTCCTTAGCTATTTCAGTTTATAGTATTGTCTTTTAAGAATAACATTTTCTTAACTTTATGATATACAACCAATCAATATGCGTTGACAAAAAAAATTTAAAGAAGATGACAAACTTAAATGAGGTGAAAATCTTTGTCAAATTCAGTTCATATGTACATTGTAAATCAAATCATATAAAATGTTTATATAATCTTTTATTTAAATTTAATTATTTGACAGGTTGCAAAAGAATTTTTATCTCTTCCTGATGATACGAAATTAGTTTATGATGAATTAGCGCGTACTGATCGCCTGCGGTATGGTAAAGAAAAGAAAGTTATGAATTCAAAACTGAACAAGGTATGTGATTTTAATGAATGTGTGATATTATTTTATAACATAAACGATTAAAAAATTGTTTATAGATAACAATTTTCTAATAAAATTATACTAATTTGGTGGTAAATATTTTTAAATGTAGGTTTCTTGGGATACACGTTGTAGTCCACATCGATTTTGTAGGTTATTGGTAAATATTAAATCAAAATGCCATAATTCAATCCGTAGTATCGGTTTAGGAGGCTTGCTACATATTCAGGAGCATAAATTGAACAGGGATCTTTGCTTGTGGTTGATTAAAAGGGTAGATATAAAAAAACAATGTTTGAATTTGTACGGTCATGAGATATCATTGACTCCTGAAATAGTATCTGTCATTCTTGGCGTCTCAACTGAAGGCTCCCTTGTTCGATCTAAAATTGATGAGTCAGAAAAATCAAGTGTTTGTAAGGAATTTCGTGTTCACAAGGGTTCCATGTTGCTTACTGAATTAGAAGAACAAATTCCATCATTACCTCCTAATTCTCACATCGCTAGCATAAATTAGATTAGAATTATCGTAAAACTAAATAAATTAAATGTAAATTTAGCTAAGGATCATCATAAATTAATAGAAGATGCTCGTAGCTTTACTAATGTTCATCGTAAAAATGATGAGATTTGTCGTAAATTTAAGTAGATTGTTCGTAAATTTAATAAGGATCATCGTAAAAATTATGAAATTCATCGTAAATTTCGATAGATTGTTCGTAAATTTAGTAAGGCTAATCGTAAAAATGATGAGATTCATTGTAAATTTGATAAGGATAATCGTAAAAATGATGAGATTCATCGTAAATTTGGATATATTGTTTGTAAATTAAATAAGGATAATTGTAAAAATAATGGGATTCATAGTTAATTTAAGTAGATTGTTCGTAATCTTAAAAAAGATAATCACAAAAATTATAAGATTCTTAATAATACTAATAATTTCAACCAAAAAAATAATAAATTATAAGCTTTCTGGAAAAAATTTCATGGGGAGTCGACTTCCTGAGAAAGGAAGTCGACTTCCCATGTGCATTCTGTTTCCAGAATGCTTCTGGCGACGACGCAGTCGACTGCTATAATTAAGCAGTCGACTGCTACATCGACATTAGCATTCTGTTTCTAGAATGCACATGGGAAGTCGACTGCCTTTCTCAAGAAATCGACTCCTTATGAAAAATATCTTTTTAAATATTTTGTTAATATTTTTTTATTTATTAATGTAAATTTAATAAAAATAAGAATAAAAATAAAAAATTTAATAATTATATGTACAAATTTTTATAATCAGCTTAAAAATAATGTAATATACATATAAATATAATGTTTAACTGTAAATTTAATTAGAATCGGCATAAATATAATAACAACAATTGTAGTAATAATCATCATAATATTGATCACCACCAACACCATCAAAACGAATAGAATAATAATTGCAATAATGATATTAATTTTAAAAAAAACAAAGTAAAACTTGATTAGGTTTACGATCTTCTTGAGTCATTATTAAGATAACTGAATTCGACTTGACTTTTTTGCCAACTACCTTGGACTTAATCTCTAAATTCAATAATAAGTGAATGTTGAATTAAATAATCAAATTATTTATCTTATTTCCTAAAAGTAAATTCCGGAAGCCTATTTTTATATTAATACATCAAATTATTATCATTAAACATCAAACATTAGAGTATGCATTAAACTAATACAAGTAGCGTGCAGTTGATAACAATAATTGTAAAATTATGATTACTAATCATGAAATCATTATATTACCATAAAAATATAGTAATAAGTGTAAAGTTATTAGAATTAACTTAAAACTATTAGAATCATTATAAAAGTTATGATATTAATTGTAAATTCAATGCGATTCATCGTAAATTTTATGATATTCGTCATAAATTCAATGAAATTCATCGTAAATTTTACGAGATTCATCGCAAAATTTATTAGATTCATCGTAAATTCATGTGATTCACGTAAAATTTATTACATTCACTGTAATACATCGTAAAATATATCTAATTGATCATAAAATTTATAACACTTATCATAAAATATATGACATCTTAAATTTTATTATAATAATAAAATCTATAATAATTAGCAAAAAAATTAATGTAACTCAAGATAAATTTTAAGTAATTAATTATAAAAATACTAAGAGTTCAAATAAATGATAATTAACAGTAAAATAAATCACGTATTAAATATGGCAGTCGACTACTATTATAAGAAGTCGACTGCCCATATGCTAGAATCAATCTGTAGAGTAAAATAACTGGGAAAGTCGACTTCTATACATGGGAAGTCGACTTCCCAAACTTTTCTGGTCAATTACCTTATATTTTTTTAATATTAATGGGTAATATCGTAATTTAATTTTGATTAATGGTTAAAGATGTAAATATAAATATTTTCTTACATTTTAAAAGGATAAATATGTAATTTAAATCTTTTTAATTAAATTGTGGTTTACCTGTTAACCTGTTAAGCAATTATTAACATATTTAAATAATTTTTAAATTTTATTCAATATCTCATGAGATATCATAACCTTACAATAAGGTCGATATTTTGTGACCTTACTGTAAAATCTCCCATCACTTGCTTTAATCAAAAAAAAAATTCTACACCACCTGTTTTTCCACAAAGACCGGCCACCAATATTACCGGTTTGGCCCCTTTTGTGATGTAAACTTTATTAATGACTTTTATGATTGGTAAATCTAATAATTCGTATTTATAATTCATTTTTAAGTCATATAAAATTGTATTTGTGTTATGTAAAATACAAAAATTTTATATCAAAATTCTTGTCAACACGAGAAATACTAAGTCTTGCTTTTAGATTTTATCATATTCATAAATTATTTTTACTTAATTTTAACTCGTGTCACATTTATATTTTAATTCGTATTCTTTTTTTATCGTATTATCGTGTTTTATCTAGAATTGTCAGGTCATCATTTTGTGAGATGAAAAAGTGAGAGGACCGGCAAGAAGTTTTCACCTATGTTGAGATTATGAAATGACTCAGGCAAGATTCAAGAATGACATCAAGAAGAAGAAGAAGAAGAAGAATAGAAAGAAGAAGATACAGAGGAAGAGGAAATTATGATTGAATTAATCAGAGAAGACTTAATCTGAGTTCTGTTACATCAAATGTTTATATAGACAAAAGCATGGAACTTATCTAGCTGATTAGTTAGGTAGTTAAAGTTGTAACTACCTAACTGTCAGTTAGTTCTGTTAATATGCCCCTGTAAGCTGAGCACTCCTCTTCCCAGGTTTCTGTGAATCACCATTAACCTAAAACCCCTACAAATCGCCTCGTTTACTATTCCCCATTGTTTGTAACGTGGAGAATAATGCATCATGGTCAAAGGAAAGAGTGTTTTGTGTTATCAATGACCGAACCAGTGAATATTTGCCTAGCTCCTGTCTAATAGACTATCCTTTGTTTCTTCCATCCTCCTTGTTGATCCTTGTAACGTCAATATAGCTCTTGTTTCTTCCGATCTTGACTGTTAGAGGGCGAGGATGTTAATTACTCTGGGTCTTCCTGATGGTTTTTTGAACGTTCGAGCCAAAATTGGAACCAAAACTTGTACTTTAAAAAGACTCAACTCTGACTACAAACCCGAGCTGCTAGAGAAACCCTAGGAGTTGGGAGAGAGCGTTTCTAAAATCGATTTGCAAATTCTTCATGGCTTGGTTTCATTGCTTTTGTACAAGTTATAGATATGGGATGAAAAATTTTAAAAATACTTACAATAGTAGATGATTTTCATTATACATTGCTTTCATTTATAACATACCTACAATTACAATCAACATTGCATAAATTAATCAAATATGATTGAATTCAACGTTTTGATTCAATAATTAGAATCAGACGTTTTGTTTTTTTTTAATCACCGATGTAGGTGGTTACAAATGACACTGTTATAGAAATACAGAAAGCTTACTATATTATAAATAAGATGAAAAGCAAGCCAATTGTTCCATGCATAAACTGGGAACTTTATTCCACCAAACCGCCAAACACTTTCAGTCAGCATTCTGAATGACCTGAAAACTGAAGAATGTAAACAGGATAAAAGTCACAATTTAGTGGAAGAATGCAATCTAAATCCAGCAGCGGTACAATTAGTTATAACTTTTACCTTTACATGATAATCTCATAAAAAGAAGTAGGTGCATGTGCTGGATACTTACGATAGTGTTTCTATAGTCCAAACGTCAGTCATGGGTTCTATACACCCACTTGAAATTTAATTCATCATCGTCATCTTCCACTCTGCTCAGGAAGATGACTCGAATTCTTGGTTGGTCCAAACTTGCTGCTGCTCCACAGATTTTCTCTACAATTTCACTCGAAACATCCCTCAGGCAGACTTTTTTCAGGTCAGGTAAGCTTTCCCAACCATGTGGTAATTGCACAAACTTTTGGCATTCACGGATATTTAGCTCCTGGAGACCAGGCATCACTCCTTTTTTTACCACAATTTCTTTCAACTGAGGGAATTTCTGTATTCTTAAAATCTTGAGCTTTGGGAACCCTTCAAGAAAGCATAACCGCTCGCCTTCATATGCATTTACAAGTGTAATTCTCCCCAGATTAGGCAACGCTTGGATGTGAGCAAGAAAATTTTCCTTCAATCTAGACCAATGTAATCTCAAACATGTCAGGTTCTGGAGTGAGCTAAACCAGTGCGGCATCTTTTCCAATTTCCCAGCGAGGACAAGTTTCTCAAGGCAAGGCGGAGCTTTGACTAGTTTATCCATCTTCAATCGCTCCTTCTCATTGCAAGACATCAGCATTAGGTAGCGAAGGAGGCTTGTTTTCCCCAGGGAGAAGCACAGGTCTTTCTCGTTTGATTCCTTGACATTGGCAAAACAAAGCCTTTTCAGTTGTGTCATTTTGCTGAGATTTCTTATAAAGGTGTCTCCAGCTTCCGCAAAAGTCAAAACCTGTAAGTTCCTGACCAAGAAAATGTCTGATGGCACACGCATGCAGACCCAACGATCATAGTCAGTCCCTTTGTTGTTGAATCGGTAAACAATTAGATGCCGCAGGTTTTTCAACTTAACAATTCCTGGCGGAAGCTCTTGAATTTGGGTTTCTTTAAGGAACAAAGACTGTAAGTTAAGAAGTTCTCCGATCGATTTTGGAAGCTCCTTGACTTGAGTCCTTGTCAAATTGAGATATCTCAAATTGAATAAACTTACCATTTCACTTGGGAGTTGATTGATCGGGGCGTCTTGTAAATCCAACACCGTCAACAATTTAAAACCAGATGGCAACCTATTAAAGGATGATTTGGAGATTTCATCAACTGCAAAAACAAACAATGAGCGAAGTTGTGATATACCCTTTATTGCTCTCATCTCCTTATCCTTCGCCACAACTGACAAGCGGCGAATTCCATCGCTGTCTTCTACTCCTGCTTCTCTCCTGTCAGATATGGCAACAAACTTTTCTCTCTCTGATAGTGAAACGGCAAGCTCTCGCAGAATGTCATGCATCTTGCATGCTTGGGGCCTTCCAGATTCATTCCTCTTTATAACTTGCAGCAATCCTCGAGAAATCAATTCCATCAGGTATCTCTCAGCTACCACTTCTGGTGTTGCTCCGTTGACTGGCTCCACAAAACCTTCTGCCATCCAGAGTCTGATGAGCCTGTTTCGCCTAATCAAATAATCTTCGGGAAAGATGCAGCAATATAAAAAGCATTGCTTAAGCCGGTGAGGCAAATTATAGTAACTAAGCAATAAGATACACTTCACTGCTCCAAGCTCAGGGTTGTAGCTCAGCTCCCAATTTAAGTTGTCATGGACTATTCTCCATTCTGCTATGAACTTCTTGGAAGACAGCAAACCTCCCAAAGCTACAATAGCTAACGGTAAGCCTTTACATTTTTCAGCAAGATTTCTCGCCAAAGAATCAAGATGTGGTGGACATTGACCGAGATTACTGGGGAAAGCTTTCATGCAAAAAAGAGTCCAAGCCTCATTCTCTTTTAAGGGTTTAAGGTCGAAGACATGGTTTGTAATCCCAAATTGGAAGGAAGCTACCTCTCCTATTCGTGTAGTAAGCATGACATGACTTCCATTCCTTCCATTAGGAAGGACTCTGCTTATCTGTTGCCAGAGATTGAGGCTCCACACATCATCCAGCACAATGAGATATCTCCTCGCCTGCAAATACTCCATGACTTTCTCCCCCAAATCCCTGTAGCTCAGGCTGTTCAAGTTCATAGGAGTTAGTTCATTTGCCTTCTTGTAGATTTCTCTAATCACGGATCTAAGCAACTCTTCAATTGCATAGTGTTGTGAGACAGTGATCCAGACACAAAAGTCAAAATGCTGCTTGACAATTTGTTTATTGAAAGTGTTTGCGACAAGCGTGGTTTTGCCTGAGCCACCCATTCCAGTCACCGAAATGACAGTTCTTTCAAGGTCGCCATTTGTCAACCAACCCAACAACTCGCGTTGGGCCTTTTTAATGCCAACAAGATCATCATCTTTAAGAAATAGAGAAGACTCACTCTCATTTGTCAGCCAATTCAGATCATAATTGCCATTGCCAAGCATTCCTTCTGATCTTTTATCTCTCCCTTGCAATTGATAAACCCCATAACGCTGGCTTCTCTCTGGAATGCTCTTAATTTTTTCATTGATGTCTCTTAACTTCTTAGCCAATTTATACTTCGACCATAGATTCTGCGGAAAATGAATACCCTTTAGGATAAAGCTTGTGAATTTACCCTTCCATTGTTGTTGCTTGTTCATGTCATACATGTACTTGTCAATGATATCTTCTACTTGATAAGCTATTTCTCGCACGCCTGCAACCCAATCATTCTCTGCTTTGCTTTGTTCTCTTGCTGTATCAGCATCCTCAAGAAACGATCTCATGCTGTTTAGCTCAAGCTTGATTTCATTGATTTCATCACGAACCCCACTCAGAGATGATGCTTCGTTTTCCAACATGGAGAGTATTTTACACAATAGGAGATCTGCTGTGCTTAATGCCATTACTACTTCGGCCTCTCTCCTCGACTTTCTCTGCTTGGAATTATTCATTGTCGAAATTTCACTACTCAATGACAACGTTATTTTGGATGGATTCAATTAAAATGACTGAAGACAATTCATACAATCAAAAAAATTTAAAAAAAACTAATAATTTTAACATAAAAACACTTACTTCCCAACATATAATTTTATTTCTACCATTCTTATTTCTTCTAAGATTCATATTAACATTTAATCATTTTTTTAAGAATTTTGGTATATTAAAAAGTATAACATACCAATATTATTATTATTATTAGAAAATAATATAAAAAACACTAAATTCAAACGGGTAATCACCATGAACACCGAATTAAAATATATTAATATTCAACAAAAAGAAGCAACCCAAAAGAGAAAAAAAGGAAAAAATGAAAAGGGAAACGTGCGTACCTGGTCATAAATTGGTTGGATTTGATTTAGAAAAATATATAGCCGAATTTAAGTTAGAGCTATGTTGGCTATATTTATGAGTTTTTGAGAGATTAATGAGAAATATATATATATATATATATAAATATAAAAGAAAGAATTATGTTTATTGTGTAGGAAAATGAAGGGGAGGAAAAACGAAGAATAAAGAATGAGTGGGTGAGTAGAGGACGGGGAATGTAGAAAGTCAGAGTCAACCGAAGAAAAGGAGAAACAAGGACCGAGAAACTTGACCACCACCTACCACCAAAACTTGACCACCACGTACCACCATCAATTCAACTATCAACATCCCCAGCCTGTCAGTCATAACCATTACCATTAGCGTCATCTCACGTTATCATCGTCGTAATGCATGGATTTTTTTTTATAGTAATTTGGAACTTGTTAATAAAAAATTTTATTATTTAATAAATGATAATATATGTATTTTTTATTTAAGTTTTCATTTGGTTCATTAAAAATGATTTATGTATTTTTTAATGTTTGGTTGCCAAAAAATTGATTGGTTAACAGAAAATAATTTCTTGGTCAATGAAAAATTAGGTTCTTTCTACAAATTATCTTATGCTTTCGAAAAAGATAAAACATTTGTCAAAAATGATTGCCTATGTGTAAAATTATTTCGTAAGTATAATTTTATCAAGTTAGATACTGGATATTATTTTTTTAATTTTGATTTAATTTAACCCTACAAATAATATTATTATATAAATAATTAATTTTTATTTAATGAGATTAAAAATTTTAAATATTAAAATGTTAACATTAAAAATATTGCAATATATTAAGCTTAAATATTTTATATTTTATTATTAATCTTAAATATATTTTAATGACAAGCTTAAATACTTTTCAATGATATCTTCTACTTGATAAGCAATTTCTTGCACGCCTGCAACCCAGTCATTCTCTGCTTTGCTTTGTTCCGTTGCTATATCAGCATCCTCAAGAAACGATGTCATGCTGTTCAGCTCAAGCTTGATTTCATCACCAATCCCACTCAGCTGTGATGCTTCGTTTTCCAGCATGGAGAGTATTTTACTCAATAGGAGATCTGCTGTGCTTAATGCCATTACTATTTCGGCCTCTCTTCTCGACTGCCTCTACTTGGGATTGTTCATTGTCGAAATTTCACTGCTAAATGACGACATTATTTTGGATGGATTCAATTAAAATGACAGAAGACAATTCGTACAATCAAAAAATAAAATAAAAAATTAATAATTTTAACATATAAACTTACTTCCCAACATAAATTTTATTTCTACCATTTTTATTGCTTAAGTTTCATATTAACATTTAATTTTTTTTCTTTAGAATTTTGGCATATTAAAAACTATAACATATCAATGTTGTTGTTGTTGTTGTTATTAGAAAATAATATAAAAAACACTAAATTCAAAAAGGTAATCAGCATCAACACCGAATTAAAATATATTAATATTCAACAAAAAAAAAAGCAAACCGAAAGAGGAAAAAAGAAAAAAATAGGAAAAGAGAAATATGCGTACCTGGCCAAAAATTTGTTGGATTTGATTTAGAAATATATAGCCGAAATTAAGTTAGAGCTATGTTAGCTATATTTATGAGCTTTTGAGAGATTAATGAGATATATATGTCTGCGCGCATGTGTGTGAAAGAAAGGAAAAACGAAGAATAACAGTGAGTGGAGGACGGGAAATGTAGAAAATCAGAGTCAACCGAAGACTAAAAAGAAGAAACAAGGAACACAAAACTTCACCACCACAATCAACCATCAACATCCCCGGGCATAACCATTAGCATTAGCATCATCTCAGGTTATCATCGTCGTAATACATGAGTCTTTTCTTATATATAGTAATTTGGAAATTGTTAATAAAAAAATTTATTATTTAATACCAAAATATAGTTTTTGGAAAATGATTTATACATTTTGTAGTGTTTAGTTGATAAAAAATTGATTGGTTAAAGGAAAATGATTTTCTAATCAACGAAAAATTAGGTTTTATTTTTTTTGTAAATTGTCTTATACCTTTTAAAAAAGGAGAAAACATTTCTGAAAAATAATTGTTTGTGTAAGGTTATTTACTAAGTTCGTAAGTATAATTCTAATCAAGTTGGTTATTGGATATAATTTTTTAAACTTTGATTTAATTTAATCCTACAAAAAATATTATTATATTAGTAATTATTTTTTATTTAATGAGGTTAAAAATTTTAAATATTAAAATATTAACATAAAAAATATTTCAATATATTAAGTTTAAATATTTTATTTTTTTATCATTAACATTAAATATTTTTATATTTAATAATAAACAGTTTATAATATTATTTTAATAATAAATACCAATTTAATAAATAATATATTTATTATTTTCATAACAATTTTTTAATAATTAATTAATATTTTAATTTAACATATAATGTTTTTATATTTTATTTACAGATATTTTTATACTCATATTTTAATAATATTATAAATAAATAATACTTTTGTTATCAATTTAATTATAAATACTTTTAGTAAAAAATATAATTATTTTAATAATATAAGTATTTTTAATATTTTAAAATTTTATATTAACATATTATTTTATATATTAAAATAGTAATACTACGTCAAAATTTTTAAAAAACATTAATGCAAGTAATGATATATATTTTGCTTTTAAGTGTTTAATAATATAATATTTTAATATTAAATATTAGTTACAAATATAATTATTTTTTAATATTAATATATAATGAATAATATTTTATTAGTTATGTTATTATCATTTCAAAAAAAAAAGTTTTCCAAAAAAACAAAAATACATAAAATATTTTCATTGACTCATCCAAACAATGAAAAATCTTTAGTTTTTTAGAAAATGTAAACATTTTTTAGAAATCATTTTTCAAAAATCATTTTCAGTAACCAAATGAAGCTTAAATAAAATCTTGGTTTTCATTTTGTGTATTATTTTTTTTCCAATTAAAATTTGGTTTTATATATGATGTACTGACAGTATATAACTTCTATATACTATCAATGCATCAAATGATGACATTTCATCAAATTGCAAATTAAAAATATGTGAAGGCCTTAAAATTAAATATAAATAAATATTTTTCAATTTGCAAATAAGGGCTTATTCATGATGTGTCAATCTCTTATGCATTGATAGTGTATATAAACTATATACTGTCAGTGTATTATATATAAATCTTTAAAATTTATATTACACAAGCATATAAGGATGTCCTTATTAACTCTCTCAATAAGTTGAGATATTTACTGCTTATGTTTATTATTAAATTGGGTTTGTATATGATGCACTGACAGTGTATAGTTTCTATATACTGTCAATGCATAAGAGGTTAACACCTCATCGATGGGCAAATTAAAAAATATGTCAAGCCCTTAAATGTAAATATAAATAAATTTTTTTAATTTGCTCATAAGGGCTTATTGATGAGGTGTCAATTACTAGTGCAGTGACAGTATATAAAAACTATACACTGTCAGTGAATCATATATAAATCCTATTAAATTATGAGGCTGAATTTGTCAAGATTTAAATGGTTTAGTGAATGCGTCGGTGTGATTCTATGATTAAATAATACTAGATCATACTCGCACCATGTTATGGGATGAAAATATTATTTTTTTTAGAGACTAAAACTTTTTTATGGATTTATTTCATAAAAAAAATACATTTTTAACGATTAACAAAGTTGCATAATATTCAACATAAAGAGCACATAAGGTTTATCTATAGTAAGATCACAAAATATCAATCTCACTATAAGGTCAAGAGATCTCATGAAATATTCAGTATCTCATGAGAAATTAAATAAATAATAAAATTAAAAATATGTAAATAATAGTTTAACATGTTAACAGATAAACTTTAATTTAATGAAGTGCAATATAAATTACATTTTTTATCCTTTAAAAAAGGAAACAACATATTTAAATTACATTTTTATCAATTCATAGAAATAACTAAAATTACATTTTTATCCCTTCAAAATATGAAAGCAAATTATCTAATATATTAAATTTCATGGTTTCTTACCTTAAATTATACATTATAATAAGGACAGTTCATGCTAATTTAGATAGAGAAAATTGAGAAGAGAAAGTGTTTTACAACAGCATATGGGGTTCATCTGCTCAAAAATATTGTGTTTGTAGTCTAAATACCTTACATCGGTCGACTGCTCGTATATGACATTTGATTGACAAAGATTAATTTATAATCGAAATGCTTCTGGCATCAAAGCAGTCAATTGCTTTTATAAGGCCAGTTGATTGCCCAAATGCTAGAAAGATTCTGGATAGAAAATAATCTTTGGCAATCGAAGGCCATACACGGGCATTCAATTGGCCTAATAAATTTTAATATCATTTACACTTATTGGCATAAATTTTATGCTTAATTATGATGGATTTATGTTTTTTGTAGTGTTTTACACTTATTCTAATCAATTTTATGATTAATCACATTACTTTTACGGTCAATTATTATGGATTTGTGCTTTTTCTAGTGTTTTACGCTTATATTCATCAATTTTACGTTGAATCATATTAATTTTACAGTTAATTATTATAGATTTATGCTCTTTCTTGTGTTTTTCGCTTATGTTCATCACTTTTGTGATGAATTACATTAATTTTACTGTTAAGTATTATAGATTTATGCCTTTTTTTTCTAGTGTTTTATGCTTATACTCATCAATTTTATGATGAATCACATTAATTTAACGGTTAATTCTTATATATTTATGTAATTTTCTAGTGTTTTTATGCTTACTCTCATCTATTTTATGATGAGTAACATAAATTCTATTGTTAATTATTATATATTTATGTTTTTTCTAGTATTTTTACACTTATTCTCATCAATTTTACGATAAATGTCTTAAATTTTATGATAAACCTCATAAATTTTACAATAAATCTCATGTATTTTACGATAAATCTCATAAGTTTTATGATAAATCTTATAAGATTTACTATGAATGTTATAAATTTTAAAATTAATTACCATATTTTTATGCTTATTCTAGTATTTTATGTTTCTTTTCATATATTTTATGATGAATGTTATAACTTTTTTTTTTTATCTTTACAATTTTTAACGGAACGATATTGTTCAATAAATAAATGGGTTTAAAGGGAAGAAAGTGGATGCATTCAAAATTCTTCTAGGCATTAAGGCTGGTGCTTTAACTTCTCCTATTGTACGTGCAGTTTTAGACCTTGGGTGGACTTGCCTTTAGGCATCTTAAACGGCACATTTGCTCTAGACATAAGCAGACCAGTATTTCAAGCCTAGATGAAATTTTGAAAATTTGGGCCGGTTCAGTTGGGCCAAATTTGGATTTTATTATGAATGTAAAAAACGATTTTAGATTGAAAGTTAAGCCTGAATGACCAAATTTAGTCGGGCACTAACTTACATATAATATTTTAAGAACCTCCTTAGGTCCTATACAAATTCAGTCCTGGCTTGGCACATGGATAGATTTAATTTGCAGTAAATAAAGATTGATTTTCAATCATGATATCTTATTGGCATTTTTTTAATCACACGAGTGATTAAATATGTAACCTAAGCTAAAAGAAAACAGATGTGAATGAAAAATGAAAGCGCATGTCTTACAGCACATAATCTTCCTTGATCTTGAGCCAATATCACTTGATTTCCTGTATTAATCAATTAATTAATTCACTAAACCGATTTAATATTTATATTAATATTCATATTCATATACTAAAAAAAACACGATTTTTTGGCAAAATCACGGGATATATATAAAAAAAATTCAAGGTTATGTTGTTTACCAACACCAAAGAGGAGAAGAACAATAAGGATAGCCGAGATTGGCAAATTCTTCATGGCTTGATTTCTTTGTTTTTGTGCAAACTTTAAATTGTGGCAAAATTTTAAGTAACAGTGAAGGTATATGACATTTCATATAAGACCATTTTCTTTGGTATTTATAGCATAAAATTGGGGATAGCCAGCTAAGTACGACTAATGACTTGGGAACAATTCTCTCTCTATGAGATTTGGCACTTATTAAGGAAATTTATCCACCGTTAAGGAAAAGTTATCCACAATTTCCTGTTTTGATTTTTTTAGTTTCTTTGACTTTAAAACTTTCCGAAATTAAATTGATTATGATTTCATAGAATAATTACTGTTTTGGCTTAAAAACATTTGTCTTGATAATCGTATTATGCATATATAAAACTCAAATATTTTGCAATGAATGCCAAGTTCTTTTACGTAAACTCCAAACCCATATATTCTAATTTTATTACTTAAAATATAATAGACTTTAGTTGCCTAATGTTTAAATGAAATATAACTTTTCATTTTTTTCTTTTAATTTATATTCTTTAAAATTGTTTGTCCTTGATGACAAAAAAAAGATCATGGGATTTTGAGGTTCAAGATTCAAGTCTTATTGTATGATGAGTTTAAGTTTAGTTATTTAGTCTAGTTATATACTAGTTCATTGAGCGAAGTAATTTACATATGATTGCAAGTTCTACTGATGTAATTTATGATTGTAAATTCGCATGTAGTGTACTTTTTAAAAAATATTATTTATTAAAATTTATATCTTCTAATTTTATTACATAAAATTCTGTAAATCTTTGGTTACTTTTAGTCTTTGTTACACACTAAAAACACATATCTAAATTGATTTAGATATAACAATGCAATTCACAAAAAAACTTTTAAAATTAAATAAAAATAATGGTGTATTCCATAAATAAATTTCTATTAAATAATAATATTATTATATACTTTTCAGTAGTATTATTAAATATCACCATTTAATCATTTTAGAATTCAATATAATTCAAACAATATTACAATAAAACATAATATTAATAATATTGTTGTTGCTCAAAACAACAATAGATGATTGCTGACGTAAGAGTCTATCTCCTCTCTCTACGTGCCTCCTTCAAGGTTCTGCAAAATAAGAAAAGTCATCCCTGCACGCGCACTCCGATGCTTAAGTCAGACAGGGTTTTGGCGGCATTTTAGTAGGCAAATAGAGCTTAGGGTTTAAGAATGATACCTGTGACCTATTTATAGGAGTTGTTTTTGCGCATAATTGCCTTTAAGACCCACAGCTTAAATGATAACCCGGTGGATCATTTATGAGCCTTTTGAGGCCTCTTTTCTCCTAGGCTGAAAATATCATTAGGCCCAATAGTCTTCATCTTGACTTATAGAAAAGCGTAGTAATCTTTGGTTTGACCCTCATCAATTGCTCCTCAGTCTTTCACAAGGTTTACCATGTGAAAGAGTATATAAAGAATGGGCTATTCAAATTCTTTTGTTACCCTCTTTCTGGGATTATTACAAGAGTCTTTTCATCTTCACTTGAGGGCTCAACTAGTGGACTTTATCAATATTTGTAACAGGAACGACATTGTGTTATTATTTCTTTTGTCAAGCGCATTTTCAGAACACTACTTGGATACGTTTTCCTCCTCTGAGCTAAATGCTTCTTAAGTGGAATATGCCACCATTCTTTTCGAATTTAAGGTCTTAGCTGACCGAAACCAAGAACTATAAGGAGAAATTACAAGATTGCAGAGCCACCAAAGCCTTTTATCGACCCAGAGGAAGAAAACCAAATCTGAGTTAAAGCCATGAGGGTGCATCGTCAAGAAGTGCCACAAGAGGATGCATATGTTTTTATCTGGTTTCATTAGAGGTGGTTTGTACTTGGCATGCTCTTGATTGGTTGAAGCTTGATCCAGATGCTGAGGATTTGGAACCTTTTCTGAGGATTTGGAACCTTTTCTGAGGATAGGCACTTATAAAGATCTGTATGATCTTACCAGCCCTTAGGAGCCTTTTCTTCGACTCAAGATGGTTGAGGTTCTCACAGGCTTGGACGAAGATTATTTAGATAATCCATAGACTAATTTTCCTAAGGATCAAGCTCTTGACATTATAGCGCCTCAGGACGCACATGCCTGGGTGCCTGTTAATTTTAATACTCCTTTTGATGCAGAAGTTAGTCTATAGTGTTCCCCAGTTCTTCTTATGAAGCATTTACATCTGAAGAAGAATTCTTACTTGGGTATCGCATATATCCGTACACTTTATTGCTTAAGGATTTCACATTTTGCCCATCTCGCGCATTTTTCGCTTAGGGACTTTATAGAACTACCCTTCTCGCACATTTTCTCTCAGGGACTTTTATTTAATTCACGGCTTACCTAGCGCATTTTTCGCTCTAAGCCCATGTGTTGTCCATCTTGCGCATTTTTCTCATAGGGACTTTATAGAATGGATAAGACTCGTATGATACATGTATTGCCCATCTTGCGCATTTTTCGCATAGGGACTTTATAAACTCGATAAGACTATAACATCATTTATGTCAACATAAAATGTTAAATGTAATTTGTCAACTAATGACGTACCTCACAGCTTGCATACTATGTGCTCTCCAAGTTTTTCTTTGCGACTTTTCATGTCCAAAGAAGAACTTTTACTTGAGCGTTGAGCTTGTCTCGTGTGTTCTCTGCTTAAGGACTTATTGTGAGATCCCCCAATTTCATGTACTTACTCCATAATTGTGAAGTATTTTGGCTTAAATGAAGTAAATAGATATGAGAATTATGAAGTATGAAGGATGTATGGAACATGGAAGAAGTAATGAAATGGAAGGTCAAATAGTCAAAGAAGTAAATTATGATATTATGAGAATGCTTATAGTATGGCAAAATAAATGTAAGATTTTGTACAATTAAATATAAAAAATTAAGTGTAAGTAAAGACAAGTGTTATATGGAAGAAAGGGGACCAATTAAATGAATGGTCAAATAATAATGGTTAAAAGTTAAGATGAATTGATTTAATTGGATGATGATAAAACCATATCAGATTTTCATAATTAAGTGATATGTGTGGCTGATATGAGAAAGGAAGAAGAGAATTAAATGGGTCAAACAAGAGGGTCAAAAGGCTAAGGGCTGAGATAAAAAGGGATTATGATGCATTTAATGAAAAGTGCATGAGTCATCTTCATCTCCCATCACCCTTACGGCAGCAACACTCTCTTTCCCTCACTCTCGTTCCTTCTCCAAGTTTCCATAAGTTCCATCCCATATCCACCTTGACAAACACCCTTGTTTAGTAACCAAATCATTTAGCTAGTTGAACGAAAATTGATCCTTGTCACTAGACTAAGTGATATCCGAAGTTTGGTAGATTGAATCCAAGTATTGAAGGAGATCTCAAAGTTTGAGATTTTGGTCACTAGCAAAAGGTAAGAGAAGAAGATGATTTGTTCAATTATGTTCATGGTATGGTGTTGTACTGAATTAGTATAACATGTTTATGGCAAATTCTTAAAGGTTTGCTTTGATATGATGATTTCAGATTTGAAGAAGAAAAAGATTAGGGTTGGTGAACCAAGTGATTTCATGTTCTCGAAGTAATCAAGGTAAGAAATTTATGTAACGGACGTAAGACGGCTATGTCCGCATGTTTTATGATATATGTAAGTGATTTGGAAAGAAACACCAGCTGATTTCATGCAGGAAAAATGACATTTTCGGACTTGTCTCTTAGTACCAATTAGGCTAGGGGCAGCCGACTGCCTTAAAGGGAAGTCGACTGCCTAAAGACAACCAAAGCGAAGATTTTCCGAAAACCGACTCAAACCAGTCGACTGCTATGTATGCCAGTCGACTGCTATTTTCCAGAAAAGCATCCTGTTTTAACCAGTCGACTGCTATATGAGACAGTCGACTGCTATTTATGAAAATGCATTCTGTTTGGAAACCAGTCGACTGCTATATGGGACAGTCGACTGCTATTTGCTAAAATGCATTCTGTTTCAAAAACAGTCGACTGCTATATGTACTAGTCGACTGCTATTTCTTAAGAAGCATTCTGTTTGAAAACTAGTCGACTGTTATATGGACCAGTCAACTGCCCTCATGCGTCTTCAAAATGAAAATATCAAAATTTTAAATGAAAATAATTTAGATAAATGAAAGTATGAAGCAGCAGTCGACTGCCCTATGAGGCCAGTCGACTGCCCTGTTTTGAAAAGAGGTTTTCAAACCTATTTTCAGAAAGTATGAAATGTCATGGCAAGAAGCTATATGGCATATGTTTTGAGATTATGCACTTTCATGTTTCTAGTAGGGGCTCTGATCAAGTCCCGAAATAATGTATGTTATGGGCTGAGGAGCCATAAGTCAGGCCTCAGTCGCTACAGAAGGACACCTGACTAGTGTTAACTGTAGCCACCAACAGTTGGCCAATCTGTCTATATTACATGTTCGGCTAAGGGAGGATTCCTGGCCTTACGGGGTACGCCACATGATGATGATGATGATGATGATGATGATGATGATGATGATGCAGTGCATAACTCCATAAAAGTACAAATAGTTTTTATGTTATCAAAAACTATATGTATATGCGATTTCAAAGAATAAAGAAATCGAAAGTACTTGGTTTACTTGTACAATAAGTTTTAAAAGAAGTATATGATGTACGATTTCAAGAAAGTATAAGATGTTTTAAGAGAAGTAAGTATATATGACAATGATATTTCAAAGAAGTACTTGAAATATGTTTTGAAGAAGTATACGAAACATGCTATGCTATAAAAGCATGTAAAGTATGTTTTAAAGATAAAAGATGATGCATGTTTTTAAAGAAAGTATGTTTGCTTAAACCATTGAAAGAAATATGCATGGTTGCAAACAATGCATGAAAGGAGTATACAATGTATGCATGCTTTATAATGCTTTACATGACATTATAGAGCCAAGTAGGAAAAAAAACTGCATATAAAGGCATAGTACGCTCTTTTACATATTTTTCTTACTAAGCATAAACTCACCCTTTTATGAACATTTTTCATACAGACTATCTGAAGTAATCCCTCGCTCTCGATAGAAGAGCCTACGAGTGGATCTTGAAAGTTTACCTTTGAGAGACGCTTCCCAAGTAGTATAGAAGGTATACTTATGTAATTATGCAAAGTAAGTTGTAATTCAGCTATGGTACAGTACAACTAACATTAATGTATATAAGATGTCGGGGATTTAAGTTAAGATGATGTATGAGATCCTGTGGAAACGGATGATACATATATACATGTATCATTAGTCTGTTTTATTAAAATTTAATTATTCATATTGAGCTGTTAGATGTTAAGCTTAAGAAAGAAAAGTATGATTGACATTGACAAGCAAATCTAATCAAGTTAAGTGGAAATGGAAAAAGTGAATTGTAAATATATGGTGACTGGGACGTCACACTTATTTTTACCCGTCTCGCACCATTTTGTGCTTAAGGACTTATTTTTGCCCATCTCGCGAGTTCTTCGTTTAGGGACTTATTTTGCCCGTCTCACACCCTTTTGTGCTTAAGGACTTATTTTTGCCCATCTCACGCATTCTTCATTTAGGGACTTATTTTTGCCCGTCTTGTACCTTTTTGTGCTTAGGGACTTATTTTTGCCCGTCTTGTACCTTTTTGTGCTTAGGGACTTATTTGTGCCCGTCTTGTGCATTTTCTCACTTAGGTACTTATTTTTGCCCGTCTCGCACCTTTTTATGCTTAAGGACTTATTTTTGCCCGTCTCGCGCATTCTTCGTTTAGGGACTTATTTTTGCCCTTTTCTTTGGCCAGCTTCTATTTTTTCTTCTTCTATTCCTGCAACATGTCTATCAAACATGGAGGATTATCATAGTACAGATAAAAATAACTGGCCTTTCGTTTCATAATATAGTATTTTCAATTAAATGGAGTAAGTAACAATATAATTGCAACAAATGTTAAAACAATAATAGCAAATGTTTACCACTAGTACAATTCCAAGTCTTTGTCTTTATAAAATCTGTAAAGTATGAGTGCTAGGATGTTCTGCTGTCAACCATGGATTGTGCACTAAGTCGTGCCTCGGTACCAGTAATCTACCTTCACAAGCTTACCACAAGTTGTTTTCGATCCAATTATATCGAACCAAGCTCTCCCTGGCTTGCTGCCTTACACGACAGTGGCTAGTGCCTGCCTCAGACACCTGCCTAATTCAATCACAATTGTTAAAGTGGACAAGAAAATCGAAAACATCATATGAGAGTACCTCAAATCTGGCTACCACCCGTATGTCCCTGCTTGGTCGATGAAGATTATAACAATGTGTAAGGGACTTCGTTAACCTTGCATCCAAGTAATTGGCCGCGTGCTCTTTTTTTTTTTAATTTTGATCTTCTATGTTTTGACAAAACACTGACAATTCCCCTACACTAGTGTGTGTCTCTGCTTGAGTGTGCTTGTAATTTTTGCTGTGCCAAGTACTCACTTGTATTGATACTCAAGAATGTTATGTAAAGGGGCTTACAAGGGAGACACAGCCTTGATCTCGACACCCTAAGCTGGCACATCCTTGTCTTGCTTAAAGGACTTACAAAGCCGACATACCATTTATATAAACAAACCCTCTTTCACATGTGTGGTTGTCAATAGGTCAAGTGTGTGGGTCTTAAGCCACTTCTAGATGGTTGCTAGAGCAGTTCTTGGAAGCTTCTGTGTCAAACAATCGACAGATGGGCCGAAGGAAGCTTTTGGACACTCTGTCGGATTAGTGCGCGCACTAGGTCTAGAAGATTCTAGATCATTCCGCTCAGATCCCGTACTTGGGCATGCGCTTGGATCGTCAAATTTAAATGTGCTCGCCAAAGTTTTTTCTAATAGGCGAACTAGTAGTTTGGATTCCGTGCTCGCCAACGTTGCTAGCCATTGCCGAAAGGCATGACTCGGGTGTTCTTTGCTCGCCTGCATTGTGCTAATGGGGGAATCTTGCCTATGGGTGCTGTGTTCATCTAATTTTCTTCGCTGTCATTTTATCAAAGTGGAGAGCTTGTCGCATTTGAAATGTGCTCGCCATCCTGATTTCTTCTTTGCTGGGCATTCAGCCAGATCACCAATCGAGCTTGCTGTGTTCATGGAGAGCTTTTGTGGCTGGGCTCGCCAAAGTCTCGCTTGCAAACCGGAGTTCTCATTATCTGGGAGAGCGCATCCTCGTTCGGTCCTTCATTACATGGGCGTGCACCTGATGATGTACAGAGTCGCCTAATCCTTTCTCGCTTTGGTCACTCTGAATGGCTCGCCCATAGAGTTCTCTTTCCTAGGTGAGTTCCTGTCTCGATCGACAAAGGCTTGCTCGCCTGGGTCTTAGGATGGTCGTATTCTTGCTCGCCACTCATAACCATACTTGCATGGCTGCCGTTGGCTCGTCTGACCTTTTGTGCCTTGCCCGGTTTCAGCCGTTTGTCTATGTTTTTACACACCTAAGTGAGCACGAGCTGGCCTTTGAAGTTTTGGCGTATTCCCTGAGGTCTTTGGTTGGGACTCGTCCAATAGAGCTCCCCTGGACTTACGCTCACTCGTTTTGAGCTTTTGTCCAGCTTTTTCCTTTCATGGGTGAGCTCATCTAGCATTGTGTGCGCATCTCTACCAAACCCTTCAACTTGTTCCTTGCTTGTCCATCTAGATTGCTTCTTGCACCTTGGCAAGTGTTTTCCCAAGCGAACCTTGCTACAAAGGCTAGGCTATGACGTTGGTTATGCAATTGCCACGTGCCACTCAATCACCGAAAATGTCTGTTGCAGTGGTCTTGTGCTCGCCACATGACACTGCATTCGTCAACATTGCTTCAAGCCTTGTGTGCGGGACGCTGGGCTCATGGGAGCCATTCGCTCACCTAGAATGCCTGTTGTGTGACTTTTTCTTGCCCGCATGGTTGTTGCATAGAACGAACCGCTTTATCGCAATATAACCTATTGAATATGCTCACTATTACCTTTTACCTATTGGGTAAGCATACAGCTTGGGATCAGTGCTCGTGTATTTGCACTACCGCCTTACGTATGGTGGATTGACCTGTTGTGGCAGGAGCCCTTTTGTTGCAGCGGTGCCTGCCGTACGTTAACTATTTTTTCAATCTTTACTCTACAGGTCATGCTTGCCATCATCTTTTTACTGCCCAAGACTGTCGTGTATGTGCGGTGCGCACCATCGTGGCTTACTCTTTTGCCAAAACTCGTGCCGCATTTAACTGTGCTCGCCTATTCTGGCTGTCGATAGGCGAGCCACAATCTCTCATCAAAGGCCTGCGATGCAACATGCTTGCCACATTCACACTTGCGTGTGCTCTTCGTGCGGCACCCTACCTCCCTTGCATGTGCGAGTTGCTATATCTCACCAAATCGTCCTGCCGCATGGTCTTGTTTGCCCACATTCTGCCCCTGGCGTGAGTCATCATTACAGTCCTTTGTTCGCCATTGCCAAACAAGTATTTCTAGTTAGGCTTCGTTTGCACACATGCGTTGTTCTACCTGGGTGCTTGCCACGAGTGCCACTCTCGACAAAAGGGGATGTCGAGCGCAGGAGCCTTCTCTCGCTGTCAGTGTGTAGGAGACCTCTCTTGCCATTTGCTTGTGAGAGCCCCTTTATCGCCGTTTTGCATGTGGGAGACTCTTCTCGCCTAGGGGAGATGTCGCGTATGAGAATCATTGCTCGCTTGCTTTAGCTGTCGCGCAATTGAGCACTGTGTCACTAGAGTGGCCTTTCGCGCGGGACTTATGCTCACCCGAATTGGGTGAACCTTGCGTGCGGCAACTATTATCATCCTTATTGCTTTACTATGCGACAAAGTGTTTTTCTGCGCCTGTCGCGCACACATCCTGCCGTGTTACCATGGTCGAGTGGCCTGCCGCATGGCCTGTAGCGTGAATTGCTCTGCTACTTGGCCTGTTGCATGAATTGCTCTGTTGTGTAAAACCTTGCGTGCGCCAGACTAGTTAAAAAGAGTGGAAGCAACAGAGTGGCTCGCCTATGCTTGTGACAGAGTGGCCTGTTGCACGGCATGTCGCGCGAATTGCTCTGTCGCTCGCAAGAGCCTCTCTCTCGCCCATGCCTATCGGGCGCGAGAGCCGCTTTCTAATTAGTGGCGTGAATTCTCTCATCATGTGGAGAGCATTAATATCCATTTCTTGTGAATCCAGGAGACATTAATATCAAGTAGGATTTCCATCAATTTCTTCAACTCTATTTATCTGACACTTCATTGGAAACTTAGTCAAGTAGGATTTCCATCAATCAATATTCTCATAACTTTAATATTATATATGCCCAGCTTCCAAGAACTGGCCATAAATTGTAGTAGATGAAATAAAGAAGAATCATGAAGATCAAGATCACTTATTAGAGCTAACATGAGAACTAAATGCTGAGCTTCAAAGCGGGTTGTCTATGCAGTCACGAGTCGATAAGTTTGTGGGTTGTAGTGCAAACAGAATAGGTTGGGCCTTAAATGTGGAGTCCCATATACGAAGATTGTAGACAGCATTTGACTGACTATCTGAGCCAATGGTTGCAATCACCCTGCCACAATTTGTCAAACATATAGCACTAACTGGACCTTGATGTACAGTAAACATACCCACTAGCTTCCATTATGTGCGAGAAATTGATGGTTCATAGGGGCTACATCTCCACAATTTTAAACTACCATTAGAGCATCCTGTGGCCATAACACATGCCGGACTTTTACAAATATTTGGATCATTATCAAGAGGTAATTTTAGCTGCACAAGTGTCAAACCACCAGCATGCAATCTGTGTTCGCCCACTGCTCTTTCTCGCAAAAGGTCTTACCGCGTGACTACTGTGCTCACCTTCACTATACCAGGCGAGCTTGGGTGCGATAGACAAGCCTGTCACGTGCAGAAGCCCCTCTCTCACCAAAGGCTTGTTGCGTGCGGGAGCCCTTGTCTCACATAATGCCTGTCACTCGGGAGCTCCTCTCTCGCCCAAGGCTTGTTGCGTGTGGGAGCCCTTGTCTTGTCCAAGGCCTGTCGCGCTTCTTGGCTTTGAAGTTCAATTTGGCAACGAAGAAGATAAGGTTGCCCATGTTCGAGTCGTGTCGCATGCCTGTAGTTGTGCAAATTGCTCTGTCACGTGGCCTTGAGCTAGCTTGCGACAGAGTGCCTGTCACATGCTTGTAGTCGCGCAAATTTGCAGTGTAGCATGCACCTTTCGAGCAACAGATTGTTCTGTTGTATGACGTCTTGCATGCAACTGACTATTCAAAAGAGTGGCATCTTTGTGAGATCTTCAATGGTGGTCCCCCTTTCTTGCCATGTTGGCTAATGGTATATCAATTTCTGAATGACTTTGATTTTGCTTAATCTTTCAAATGAATCCCACGTCCAATTATTGGGCAATCCCTTGTTTCTGTCAACTTGCAACTTGCAAGTTGCATTCTAATTGCCAATTAAAAATTCTAAGAAAAATATGTTATTCTTATAAACAACAACGGTTGTCGCATGCGTGAGCCACCTCTCGCCGAAGGAGCACACGTGGAAAATAAGCGATGATCCAAGGCAGCAATCACGATAGTGGACGCTGTGATTGCGTCCGAAGGAAGTTTTTTACAAATGTTCACAACAGTGGAAAGTGCAACTCTCTGCACACTAATTGAAAAGAAATTAATAAATTATAGAATAAACATTATTGCATCAACTTGTAAACAAGCAAGCGGTTGATCACGAGATATTTTCTCCAATGCTTGTAAATACTGCTCAGCTACATCCACATATTCAGTAGCAAATAATCTTTGACAAAGAGCCGAAACCACATCATGCCTAACAAGGAAACTTTCGGGCGACAAGAAGGCTGTCGCCAATAACATGTGCTATATCGCCAATAATCTTTCGTGCGGCAGGGCTATCGCCAATACTCTCTCGCCCAATACATGTCACGTGGGCCTCTCGCTAGCTTGTGACAGAGTGCCTGTCGCAAGCTGTGGGCGCGCGATTTTGCTCTGTCGCGTTTAATTGCTCTGTCGCATGCAATTGCTCTGTTGCATACACCTTACGCGCGATAGACTGTTCTGTAGCGTGAAACTTTACATGTGACAGACTATTCTGTCGCATGAAACCTTGTGCGCGACAAACTATTCTGTCGCGTGCACGTGCCACTCTCTCATCCAAAACTTGTCGCGTAACTTGTGCACCTTGCCGCAGCCTACATACCCTCTCTTCTGTAGATTGTCTTTCATCATTTTTTATGGCCTTTTTTGTTTGTTTCCCATAGACAACGCCAATTATTGTTGCTCAGAACAATAATAGATGATTGCTGACATAAGAGTCTATCTCCTCTCTCTACGTGCCTCCTTCAAGGTTCTGCAAAATAGGAAAAGTCAGAGGGTGCAGGGATTTTTCCCTGCGCACGCAGTCCAATGCTTAAGTCAAACAGGGTTTTGGCAGCATTTTAGTAGGCAAAATGAGCTTAGGGTTTAAGAATGATACTTGTGACCTATTTATAGGAGTTGTTTTTGCGCATAATTATATTTAAGACACACAGCTTAAATGATAACCTAGTGAATCATTTATGGGCTTTCTAATGCCTCTTTTCTCCTTGGTTGAAACTATCATTAGGCCCAATAATTTTCATCTTGACTTATGGAAAAGTTCAGTAATATTTAATTTGACCCTTATCAAATATAATAATAATAATTCAATTAATAGTAAAAAGTAATATCAATAAAAATTATTTACTATTAAATTTTATTAGATAATTAAATAAATTAATAAAATTCTAAATCATATATTAAATAATAATATAAAATAAATATATTACCGAACATATTTTCTCTTTTGAAAAATTATTACTTCTAACCAATTTGGCTTTGCTCTATGATCGTCTACAGCCTGGCCTATATATGCGCTTAGGTGTTAGTTAAGTTACAAAAGCTTAAATCACAATTGGTAGCACACCATTATAATTTAGTCATAGGACGATTAAATAAAGGCGAGAGGAGGTTGATTACTTTCCAGTGTCTTCCCACCTGTCAGTTTATGATAGATACACAAACCATGGACTGCAAATGTGTATAGAAGATAAGAACTCTTCCGGATTTGACTGTTGAGGCCAAAACCTTTAAAGCTCTGTAACGGCTAGTTCTCTTGAAAAAGAAACTCATAAATTTAACAATTAAGAACAGAAATGAGATTATTAGAAAACGCTTTACATTTTTTTCATCAAAATCAAAAAGGGGATCCAAATTACATTTCCTTTTCTTCATCAAAATTATTGAAATTTCTTAGTCTCCAATTCGCAGGAAAAAATGAATATTGGTTGCTGAGAGGATTGCATGATTGTGTCAGACAAGCAAAGCTCGAAGACGGTTGTTGATTCTCAGAAAAAAGAAGGAAAATTTACTAACAATGAGTCTTCGGCGTCATCTTCTTCCAGAATTGGGAAGGTAAAGAAAGGAAAAACAGGAACAATATATGTTTCGGCTTCGGTTTCCTTCATTTCCTTGAATTAGAGTGGCGTATATTGTTTAGTGTTTAGTTCAAAAGGAATAGGGTTTTGTTTGTCTGACTGAATTTAAAACCTGAAAACCCTAGTCAGCGATTCTATTTGGTACCTGGTGTTTTAAGGTTAATTTAATTGTTGAATTTCAATTCATGATATTAATATTCTTTTAGTAGAATTTGTTCTTAAACGCCTTTTTGGGGGAAGTAGTTGAGAAATTTAATCATGGTGAAATGAATTTATAAATTTTAATTGATAATTGATTATACTTTGTAGTGTTTTCATCTCTAGAATGGGCTTATCAAGTTCAAAACAAAGTGAAAAGCAATATTAATTGTGCTCTTTTCCATGCTTTGATTTGTTTTTTATTTAATTGAAATTTTCTATTTGAGTAGATGAAAGAGAGTTTCTAATCCTTATTATGATTATGCTTAAATGAATGAGTTATACCTTGAAAATGCCTTGATGTTTGTGTAAGTGTCTCCATCTGCAATTTTGCATTATTTTCATTTCCTTCTGTAAGTGTGACCTCGGTGTATTTTCGGAATAACTATAGAGATAGCAAATGGACGGGTCGGATCGGATTTAAATTGGGTCATTTTGGATCGGATCATTTCGGGTTAAGAAAAAATCGGATCATTTTGGATTCGGATCATTTCGAGTTCGGAAAAGGTCGGGTTTGGGTCAAGGAAAAATCGGTCTATTTCGGGTTTGGATCATTTCGGGTTCGGATAAGGTCGGGTTTGGATCAATTTGATTTCGAATCAATTTGGGTTCGGATTATATCGGGTTTGGGTCGTTGACTTTTTTTAGTCAATTCGGATTAGTCGGATTTGGATTCGGATCGATTGGACATATTTATTGGGTTAAGCCTTGGTCATCTTAATGTGATTTATCTAGTATAAAAATCAACTGAAACCATATTTCAAAGAATTATAAAACTCATGAAAATAAAATTTTCTTCTTACATGACTTATAGTAAAATTGGGATTGAAATAATCAAAAGATTTAATAATCTGTATGATAGTTTTCTTTATAATATATTTACCAATATTCATAAATTAATTACATTTTTTTCGTTTTATTTTTATTATCTATAATAATTAATAATTTTACAAATCAAAGTGATTTAATAATTCCTACTAAATATCATAAAACAGTACTATATATCTTTTTAATTTATTTTGAGTTTTTATAAAATAATTGGAAACATTAAGTGTAGATGATATAACTTTTGTACTCTATTATAGATTAGTTATTAAATAATTATACATTAGGTTCAAATGAATGCAATATAAAAGTGAATATTTAAATTTAACTAGATTAAAAAAATACATAACACTCATATTATTGAAAAAAAATTATATTTTTTACTATATTAAAATATTTTGATAATTAATTTTAACATTTAAATATTTATTGATAATATTAAATTTAAGTTTGAATCTTTTTAGGTTTAGGTATTTGGATTCGGATCAATTTGGATTTGGGTCAATTTGGGTTCGGATCAATTCGGGTTTGGATCTGGTCGGGTTTGGATCAATGTAAATTCGAATAAATTTGGTTTCGGATTAATTCGGGTTCGGATCCGGTCAGTTTTGGATCAATGTAAATTCGGATAAATTTGGTTTCGGATCAATTCGGATTCGGATCGGGTTGGATTTGGGTTATTGACTTTTTTAGTCAAATCGGATCGGTCGGATTTGGATTCAGGTTAATTGGACGGATTTTTCGGATCGGGTCAACTTTTGCCACCTCTAAAGAGAGCAGTCCACTCCCTCTCGCGTTTAGCTCTTCTTCTTTAACTTAGGTTTTAGCTTTCTTTAGCAGAAAAGGGCCATGAAGTGACAGTCATGAAGGGGGTGGCCTCCGGCGGTCCTTCCTCAAGCAGTGGCTGTGGTTTAGTGGGTTTTGGCTCTACCCACACAAGGTCGGTTTAATTTGTTCAAAATATTGTGTTAGTGGCATGGTGAGCCTTAGGAAGCTGTAACAACTACAACTGATATCAAAATCCCCTCGCCTTGGAGTCACTAATTTATTTCCACATCTTAAAGTCACTAATTCATCCCGAAACAATCTTTGAATCTATGCATGAAGCTCAAAATTCATAAAAATTCTGGGTATTTTTGGTTATATAAAACCCAATATTTTTTTCATGCAAAATTTGGCCCAACAGGTTTTGTCGTTGTTAACAGTTTAGGCATGAAAAATGTGAAATTTTTTAGCTTAAAAATGAGTAGAAATTGGGGTTTTCGGACGGATCGAGTCAAATGACCCAGGTTCTGTTCTTTTGAAACATTTTTTTCTTTTTTACTGAGCCACAGGTTTTTATATCTCATTAAAGTGTTCCATGTGGCCACCTGTTTTTGGGCTAGCCTTTTATTCGAATTTTGGTCATATACAAGCCTTTATTGGTTTGTTGGCACTTTTATAGATAATTGATATGGCCCTTATACTTTAAATTCTTTTTGGGTCCATTAAAAATTTTGGGCCGTCAATATTAAACTATGTTGGAACAAATATTAAATATGGGCTGTGTGATGGCTTTTCATTTAATTAGATTTTGGGCCAATATTTATTTAAATTCTTTTTTGGGCCATTCGCTTGAATTATTTTGGGCCTTCATTTTAGTAACGTTGGGCCGATAATGTTAATTTAAAAAGGCTTAAACTTTTATACTTTAATTTTTTGGGCTATAAAAATTATTTAATTTTAGGATCATTTTTCTTAATCAGGGGACATCTTCATTAATTAATTTAATTTAGCTATTATACTTAGATTACATTGGACATTTTCCTTAGTTAAATAATAGCTTCATTTTGTTTAATGGATTAATAGGCATTTTTATATTGGGTCGTTTAGTTAACCTAAATCATTAAGCTCAAAATTAAACGAGTATAATTGAATTTACGGAGGAATTAATTCTAGGATTTTGTTTGGGCAATTCTCTGTAGTGTACAAATTTATTTGTTTTATATTCAACTAGTTTTGTCTTATCGCTTGGCCCTTAAACAAATCTATTGATCATGTAAATATGGAGGCAAATGGTATTGATTTTAATTTTATTTATTCACAGTCCCTTCTCTATATTAGAAGTTTTACAATCACATTCTTTTCTCAAAACGTTTCTTGTGCGTGTATTGCCAATGTTAGAAATATGAAGGCAACAAATACATTTTATTCTTGATTTTATTTTGTTTATTCATTGTCAGAGCTATCGTTAACTACTGAAAGTGAAAGAGAGAAGAAAGACTTTGTTCTCCATGTGTGTTTTTCTTAGGTTTCTTGTGCATTTACTATCAAGGTAAGAAATATGGAGGCAAGAAGTCTGCTTTATTCTTAATTTTAATTTTCTTTATTCATTATCAAAGCTATTGTCAACTGCTAAAAGCGAAGGAAAGGAAGGTTATGTTCTCCACTTGCGCTTTTCTTGGGTTTCTTGTGCATATACTGTAAAGCTTAGAAATATGGAGACAAGTAGTACACTTTATTATTGATTTTAATTTTTTTTATTCATTGTTTTCCTTTTTGCACATTAAAGGTTTACAGGTTCTTTCCATCAGAGCTGTCGTCAACTGTTGAAAGTGATGAAGAGAAAAGACTTTATTCTCCTTATTCTCCATATGCATTTTGCTTAGGCTTTTTGTATGTGTATTGTTAAGAATAAAGAGGCGCACTTTATTCTTGATTTTATTTTGTTTGTTTTATTTTTTTAATAATGTGATTAATTAATGGCTAAAACTATAAAAAAAGCCCT
Organism: Heritiera fomes; assembly: GCA_032173925.1. Lineage (NCBI taxonomy): Eukaryota > Viridiplantae > Streptophyta > Magnoliopsida > Malvales > Malvaceae > Heritiera > Heritiera fomes. The sequence goes on along the minus strand of JAPDPM010000001.1, from coordinate 14,277,104 downwards.
TAAACTATGTCTAAAAATCTAAAAAAGCTCTTGTTCTTTTATTGCATCTAAATAAGTCTCTAAAGTAATATTTTTCACTGTATAAGCCTTTTTTGGATGGAATCTGTTAATTTATATAAAACTATGTTAATTCTTTAACATGTTGGCTTTTGTAAAATATGTATAAATCTAATATGGCAAAAATAAACATATGGCACATCATTTAAAAGAAATATTAAAATAATTCTAATTGAACACTAAAAACTCAAAAAGAAAAATACTGGTAATTAAAATCCCCAAATCTAACTTAGGTCTTCATCTTGTTAAAACTGAGATTAAAGAAAACAAAAGAAAAAAATGGGAATGGTGTGATAACGGCAATGATCCGAATCGCAAATTCATCTTCTCTCTCGCTGCAGCTCGATCCTTCCTCAGCATTCGACTATCTCTTCTTCAATGCTCTCTACTCTGGCAAGCCTTCTTTTGCCATCAACCCATATAAAGACAAAAGATATCACTTTCTCGCTACAACCACAAAAGCATAAAGTGCATAAGAAACTTTACTAAATAGTCAAACCATGAAAGAACAAGACAAATACCAAATTTAAAAAGCTAAGTTTTGTGGGTCACCACTCACTTGGAGATCCTTGCAACGTTCCTTCTTATTGTGACTGAGTTTGGATCCTTCAGTAAAGCGTAAGACACTCGTGATTCTTTTTCATGATGGAGTTTTCGATGTGATTCTCGTTCTTCTTCAATTCATGATTTTTATTTCTTCTTGACAAAATTCTCATTTTTTTCACGTTTTCTTCTATCTCAGCAACAAGAGAAGAAAAGCTAGGTTATATTTGGGGTTGGGGATTTTAATTTCCGTTGGGAGTGTTTTTTTTCTAAGTTTTTAGTGTTTAATTAGGTATTATTTACTTTAATTTTTTTCTTTTAAAAATAATATGCCATCTGTCTATTTTTGCCGCATCAGATTTATATATATTTTACAAAAGCCAGCATGTTAAAGAATTAACAGAGTTTTAACAGATTCCATCTAAAAAGGGGCTTATATAGTGAAAAATATCACTTTAGAGACTTATTTAGATGCAATAAAAGAATAGAGGCTTTTTTAAATTTTTAGATATAGTTTAAGGGCTTTTTTATAGTTTTAGCCTTAATTAATAATGTATAAAAGTTATATACTATCAGTGTATCAAATATAAATTCAAAATTTGATTTGATTCTTCTTTTTCTTCAAGGTTCTAGTTTTTTTTTTATTTTTTCTATTTTCTTATCTTGTTTTGCTTTTGGAAAAATGAACTAAATAAATACTAAAATATAAAAATAAATAAATAACTGAAAATAAATCAAGGGCCAATCTAAATTTTGGGGTTTAAGACTCGTTTAGCAATTCAAAAACTTAATTGAGATTGAAGGCTTTGTCGTAACGATTTTTGTCCGGGGACTTAATCGCTAGACGTTAAAAATTATGGAGTCGCCACCAATCAATTTTAACCTAGGTGTGATTGGCCACCTATTTAAAACTAAGGATAAGTACATTGATCTATATTATGAAATTTGAGTTCGAGAGTACGGTTACGTGTGAGGAAGGTATTAGCACCATCACAACGCTTGTCCGATGGACAGTACCCATTAATCACATGTTATCCTAAAAAGTCATAACTAAGATGGTCTTCTATTCTTTCTTTCCTTATGGACGACGATAGAAATGTGCCTATTTTAACCTCTTTTCTTACTTCATCACTCCCCAAATTTATGGTCTCAATGGGTTCTTGATAGGGTATAATTTGCTTTTCTTCTTGTTCCACCAGTCTTGTAAGTTTAGGAGGCAATGTATCATCATCAATACCCTCTTCTTCATTAAATTCACTAGCACAAACAGTTCTTTCAAAATCAGGTTTCGAAATATCATCACAATGGCCTTCATATTCATTGTTTGGGTACCTGCATATGGGGCAAAAGTTGGAAAAATGTAGATGGACTCGAATATGCATGGGCAGAAAAGATGCAAATGAAAGAGTTCACATGGAAAAAGGTATGACAAAGGGCAAGATTTTATTGAAATAGAAATAACCTTACATAAGAGACCTTGATACCCTTGGGCAGGGGTGATCAGGCTTTACTTATTGAATTACTTTGGCAGAGATTTAGTGATAACAGGCGATGTAATGCCAATTCTCAGCTGAAAGCTTAGCGGGAAAAGGGCGCACTTCCGAACTTTTTGGGACCTCTTCTTTATCTGTGTTTACCATCTGGATAGACAAATTCTCGAATGCCTTAACAAGCTCATCCTTGTTAGCCTTTACTAGGTCTAGATAAATGTATCCCACAGAATGAAAGACATCCTCTAGAGGAGGAAACACCATCGGCTTAGTTTCCTCATCGACCCCTTTAAATTTGGCCATTCTTCTTTCCCTTTTCTTTGCCAAAAACTTTCTCCTCTCTAGCCTAGTTGGCTTGTAGCCAAAACCAACAACAAATGAGGATAGACAAAATGGAGAAAGCACAAGAGGAAATGAGGGGGAAATAGTTGAGATACAAGAAGATATGAGGAAACAGATGGTTGAAATGATGGAATTAATAAGAGGGATGGTCAAAGGCAAAAATGTGGTGGAAACTTCTATAGCTAGAGAAGAAGTGCGTAATCAAGTAGATGGGCAAAAGGAGCCATTGTACCCTCCAGGATTTACCCCACCACATGTCTAACCTAGTCAAGAAGGCTACTAACGAGTGATACCGCCATAGGGTGGTCAACCTTATGCTTTTAGTGGGGTAAACCCACCAATGGGCCAATCTAATCAAGGGCAAGTGAGATCAGGTCCCAGAGGCAATCCTGCAGATCCTATCTTTGTTCCAAATCTTGATGACCCTAGTGAGTAAGAAAAATTGAGAAAGGAAATCCCCGAGGTTAGTTCTGGAGTGGGATAGAACATAAATATGACCTCTTAGAGGAAAGGCTTAGAGCAATAGAAGGAAAGGACATATTTGGTAGAATTGATGCAGAAGAACTCAGCCTAGTGTCTGACCTAGTGTTCCCCCTAAAATTTAAGACTCCTGACTTTGAAAAGTATGACAGAACAACATGTCCATCAGCCCACATCACAATGTTCTTTTGAAAGATGGCAGGGTATACTCACAATGATAAGTTGTTGATCCATTGTTTTCAGGACAGCCTTACTGGATTCTCTGCAAGGTGGTTTGTCTAGTTAGATGGGAACCATATACACTCATGGAAAGATCTCCGTTTGTAGCCTATTATGGGTGAGGATCAAAGTGCCTTTCTTGTCCTGTGTGGATGTCAGTAAGGAGCAATTTGGGTACCTTTAGACTCTTTAAATCCAAAACCCAGCATGTAGCGAACCGTAAGTAACTAACCGTTAAGGAAAAGTTATGACGATTCCCTATGTAGAATTTAACCTATGGTTAGGCACACATGAAGGAACTTTATTACCTCTTCTCTTCACACCTTGGTAAAGTTTGTTACTTCATCTCATACATTACATTATTGCATTACCATACAGGGGGTATTTGCCACATCAATCATTCACACGAAGAATCTTTTTACATTCATGGAAAGCCTAGGATCTAGAGCACACCGATATGAGGATGCCAATGTGTTGCAAGTTAAGTCAATGGAAGCTCAAATCAAAATTGGGGATTGCTTGCTAATGGAATATGTGTCAGCTTTGGGTAGGGAAATGCATCTCGATCTAAGAAGGAATGATTATGTGTCTAAGGATTGTAATCCATTGTTCCGTTTGTTTTCAGACCCAATAATGTTTGATTTTCTTGGTGTTCTTAAATACTGGAGAAAATATGTTTGAAAATGGTGAGTATCGTTCGCTCTTCTTGGATTCTCTTGTTCCAATGATCTGAACTGCTTTTCATCTCATGCTTGAGTCTTTTGTTTTCACATTCCAACTTGTTTTTCTCTTCGTGAAGCTTTCTTTTAACAACTTCTGCTTCTAACAATAAATCTTGGGGCTTTGGAGAGGCTAGCCAAATTACTCGAAATTAATTCAAACACACGATTAAATCAAGCAAATTTCAATCTCAAATTACTAAGACTGAAATAAGATCCAATCCAAATATATTTACAATTTCAGACAAAATTAGGTGTCTACAGGCTTTGTTTGAAATCCACCACAACGGAAAAGACAAAAAAAAACACATATATAAATTTACTTTTTAATCCTTTCTTTTAAATATTTTTCTATTATTTTATTTTATTTAAAGGTCATTTTATTTTTTTCAATCTCATTGGAGTCCATTTCACCTAGGGGCAGAGGTGCATGGGGCCTAGTGGGGGAGCCCCCACTGAGCTTAAAATTTTAGGTTCTTTTGTTGATGTTTGGCCAATAATAAATATATTGTATTATATTTTACAGTTTGTTTAGCCCCCATTGGACATAATTTTTTTTTCTAAAAAACTGGGCTCAAATTTCTGACTTTTGAGTCTTTAAGTTTTAATATTTTTCTAACTTTTGAGTTATAGTTTACTTTTTATTTTTACCGTACAGTAGTCAACAAATAAAGTATGAAGAATATATTTATTTTAAAGATATTAAAATAAAAAGTATATATAATATATTTATTTTAAAGATATTGAAATAAAAAAAAACCTAGGTCTGTTGAAACTGATGGCTACAGAACCTTTTCTATTTGCTTATATACACGGTAAAGCAAACAAATGGAAACGGCGGCGTACAAAGCTTTTTCTTTTTGGGTGGGGCGGCAGTGCACACAAAGCTTTGCAACAGTATAATTGAATATTTGACTTTTTGAATGAGTTTTTATTGAATCTTGGTGATGGGGAAATATTTGATAAAATTATCAAAAGCAACACCTTCAAATATGGATGATGAGGGTTCAAAGAAAAGAAAAGTAGAGTTTGATGTATCTGATCTTCCCACAGATCCTGGTTTATTACCTCTAAATTCTGATTATCATCATGACATTCGAGATGAAATTAAAAGAGCATATGCACAAAGGGGTCCTTGCCAACCTAAAGATCACGACTTTGAATACAAGAAGTTTGGAAAACAAATGAGACGATTTAATCCCGCTTGGTTTAGTTGATACGAAAATTGGTTGGAATACAGTACATCAAAAAAAGCTGCTTTTTGTCTTTATTGTTATCTCTTCAAGCCGAATTTTGATAAACAAGGTGGAGGTGATGCATTTACTGGAACGAGATTTACAAATTGGAAGAAAGCTGAAAGATTGGGTGATCATGCTGGAGACCATAATAATGCTCACACCGATACTGTGAATAAGTATAATGCTTTATTGAGCAAGAGCAACATGTTCAGACATTTTTTGACAGACAATTTGATGTAGCTCGAAAGGAATATCGGACTCGCTTGATTGCATCTATTGATTGTGTACAATTTCTTTTAAAGCAAGGGCTTCCATTTTGAGGTCATGATGAATTTGAGAATTCAAGTAATCCAGGTAACTTTCTTCAGCTTTTAAAATTTCTTAGTGATCATAATGAAAGTATTAAAGCGGTTACTTTGGTGAATGCTCCTAAAAATCTGAAATTGACTTCGCATGATATTCAAAAAGATATTGTGAATGCATGTTCCATTGAAACTACTAATGCAATTATTAAGAAAATGGGTGATGCTTTTTTTTCTATTCTGATTGATGAATCTCGTGACATATCTTCGAAAGAGCAAATGGTATTGTGTTTCGTTATATGAATAAGAAAAGACATGTAATTAAACAGTTTATAGCTGTTAAACATGTTACTAGTACCACTTCTCTCTCATTGAAGAAAGCTCTTGATGACTTACTTTCTTTGCATGGATTGAGTATGTCTAGAATGCATGGACAGGGTTATGATGGGGCTAGTAATATGCAAGGAGAATTGAATAGTCTTAAAACACTTATATTTAGGGAGAATAAATGTGCATACTTTATTCATTATTTTGCACATCAACTGCAGTTGGCAATTGTGGCTGTGGCAAAAAAACATGATGAGATCAATTCATTTTTTAATATGGTTGCTAATGTGGTTAATATTGTTAGAGCATCACCAAAAAGGCGTGATATTCTTCGTAAAAAACATTATGATTTCATTACTGAAAAATTAGATAATGGTGAACTTTCAAGTGGACAAGGCCAAAATCAAGAGAGTAATTTGAAGCGTTTTAGTGATACACGTTGGGGCTCACATTATGGTACGTTATTGAGCATAATCTCTTTGTTTCCATCCTTAATTGATTTGTTTGAGATGGTTGCAAAAGATATGTCAAACTCTAGTGAGCAAAGATTTCAATCGAAATATTTGTTAGAGTTCATGTCCTCATTTGATTTTCTATTTAGTCTATTTTTTATGAAAGAAATACTTGGCTTGACAAATGAACTGTCACAAGCACACAAAGGAGAGATCAAGATAATGTGAATGAAATGAAATTAGTTGAAGTGTGTAAGCAGAAATTGCAAGTGATGAGGGATAATGGATGGGATTCTTTGTTTGCTCAGGTCTCTTCTTTTTGTCACGATTATCTTATTGATGTTCCAAGCATGGATGATATGTTCATTCCATAGGGTAGATCACAGCGCAAAGTTCCCAAGGTCACAAACATGCACACTACAAAGTTGAGCTATTCTACACTGTTTTAGATATGCAACTTCAACAATTAAACAATCATTTCAATGAGGCAAACACCGAATTACTACTTTGTTTGGCATGTTTAAGTCCAAATGACTCATTTGCTTCTTTTGATAAACAAAAGTTAGTGAATTTTGCTAAATTTTATCCGAAAGAATTTTCTTCAGTGGAACTTTTGGCACTTCAAGTTCAACTACAAACTTATATTATTGATATGCGATCTAGCGTTGAGTTTTCAGGACTTAAAGGAATTGAAGAGCTTGCTGTAAAAATGGTTGAGACTGGAAAGGTTAAAGTGTATCCTTTAGTTTATTTGTTGTTGACACTAGCATTGATTCTACCAGTTGCCACTGCCACTGTACAGAGAGCATTTTCTGCAATGAACATCGTAAAGACTCGTTTGCATAATCGAATGGGAGATCAGTGGTTAAATGATAGTTCAGTTGTGTACATTGAAAAAGATGTGTTCAAAAGTATTGATAACGAAGCTACTGTGCAACATTTTCAAAATATGAAACCACGTCAAGGACAATTGTAAAATTTTTAATTATTATAACCGGATATGAATATTTTAGATTTTTGTTTACTTATCATTATTACTGTTGTTATTATTTTTTTTATAATTTATTATATTTGAATCAAACCCCTAGTGAATAAAATCTTTGGCTTCGCCACTAATTTCATCGTCCATCTAAACAAGCTCTAAAAAGGTCAATTATTAATTCAAGATTATGAATCAAGTTTCGAAATTTAAAGGAAAAATATGAGGTTAAATTAGAAGATTTATAAGCTCAATTAGTAATTGAAAGGTTCAATTGTGGTAGTGAAATCTCCATTAAAGATGCAATCATAGGAAGCTACTCAATGTCATGTTAGGGTTCAACTTTCTTTTTTGGGAATTGCACTCATAGTTTAAAGTTAAAGCTATTAAGGTCGGACTATATTGATAGAATTAGTGAAAATTGTTTAGTATATTGATAGGGTTAGTGAAAATTGTTTAATAATTACATTAACACCAAATACAAACCTTAAAGTGAAAAAAATTCAGTTCGTAAATTTGTTAAATGGGATAAGTGTTAAGGGTATGTCATAACCTTCAGATTGTGATATGTTAAGTATTGATTATTAAAGTTAAACCAATTACTAATGCTTTTTTCATGTTCACTACAATACTACATTCGACATTGTAATTGAACAATTAGTTAATTAGTCATATAGTTAGATCTAATGTTTATGTCCAAACAAAAAAATAAATGTATCAAAAAAATTATATTGATATTTAATTTATGTCCAAAAAAAAATAAATGTAAAAAAAATCTTGAAAATTTTATTAAAAAATAATATAATTACTAAAAAGCTAATAAAACAAACTAAAAAAAGGGAAAAAGAAATAAAAATTTATTGAACTAAGAGTGTCCAAATTCCAATGGTCCAATGGATTATTGGTTTAACTTAATAAAACAAACTAAAAAAAAAATTTGTTGGATTAAGATTGTTCTTATTCCAATGGCCCAATTGGTTATTGGTTTATTGGTTTAACTTAATAGTACAAAACTATTAATATAAATATTTACTTGTTTAGTGGGTTTTAATTATAATTTGTTAGTTATTTATCTCATATAATTTTGTTTTTATGTATTGTAGCCAATGATTTTGAATTTTTACTTTTGTTTAGTGTCTCTAAATATTTATTTTTGCTCACTTAAAAAATTAATGCTTATATAATCATTAATATATTTTATATTAAAAAACTAAAGTACATAATCCTTGTCAAGTAATAAAAATATCAAAATGTAGAAATATATACATATATAAAGAGGAGAAATCTACTTACACTAGTGTAAAACTAAAATTAATTTTACATCATTTTACATTTTTTATATGATTTATATTTTTTAATTCGATTGTCGAGTATTATGCTCTATTCAAGCAGATTATACATACAAAGTTTCAAGTTAATAAAAATATTTAACTATAGTGTCGATAATAATAAAATTTCAACCATTAATATAACTAAAAAATATGTTATTCTCAATCGAAATTATAGGGTTATCAAATCAACTTGAAACTATATTAGCATGATAAATATGAGTAGATTGTTAAATCAGATGATTGGTTTGTAAAAATATAATCCTATATGAAATCATAAAAATGGTGTAAAACAAAATTGTTTTACATTGATATAAATTGATCTCTCCTCTTATATAAATATTTATTAAAATTTTTAATTTTAGTATTTCTATTATATATATAATTAAATTAATTTTTACATTCAAAATTATAAAAAAATGCTTATAGCTTATAAAATTTCAAAATATTTCAAATCTATCTAAACCCACCTAATTCAAATCGAATCAAATTAAAAATTAATCAAATTTGACAATATATAAACTCAAAAAACCTTGCACCCAAATTATATGAATTCGAAAGTATGTGAACCTGGAAAAGCCCACATTCAAAAAATACCCAAGCTCGAGAGAGCTTGAACTCAAAAGGACCCAAACAAAAGACAGCCTAACCTAAACCCACTTGAATCGACCAGTTTTCAACCTCTAAATGTGTAAGCTAACTTTATTCATCCATAGGTCCATGCCATTCACCATGCAATGTGTCTTTGACTCCTACGTAGGGATGTAAAACGGGTGGGGCGGGCTGTGCGGATACGGGTCAAGTTCGTTTAGGTTCGTTTTTTAACGGGTCAATTTTTACATGTTCGGTCTGTTTTTAATGCATACCGGGCCGGCTTTCAGGTCAAGTAATTTTTAAATAAAAAATAATAAAAATAAAATAAAATTTAAAAAATCATTAAAATTCATATACAAATACAGTTTAAATACAATTACAATTCACTTACAATATTTTAAAATAAATAATTACAATATTAAAAAAAATAAATTTTTATTAAACATTAAACTCTTCCAACATCTTATTTTCACTATTATATGTGTGTGTGTGTGTTTATATATATATATATATATATATATATATATATATATAAAATGTCATGATTTGAATTCAAAATAAAATTACGTGAATTCATTTTTTGTTAAAATACAATAAAATCATGTCATGTATTTATTATTTTGTATAAAATAAAAATACATTAATAATATAATTAAAAAAACAAATTATATTAAAAAAATGAAAAAAGGGCCCAAATGGGGCCAGCTCACGGGCTTGTGAACCAACTCGTAAGAATTGTCAAGCCACGCAAGCCAACCCGTTTAAAACGGGCCTAAAAGAATAAATCCGATCCTTAAAAAGTCCATGAGTTTAACGGATCAACCCACGAGCTTCGATCCATTTTATACCCCTACTCTTACGGAGTTGTTAGTTATGTGCAAACACGTGACAAGTTTTCGTTAAATATAAGCCAAATTGATTGAAAATAAAATTACGCAGATCAAATTAATTCAAGTAGAAGATAAAGGATAAAAATAATCATTTATTTATTTTGCATAATTTAAGGACAAGTATTGTCCTTACGTCATATATATATATATATATATATATTTATATATAGCCAACGGGAGTGAACATTTGAGGCATACTTGTCCAAGAATAAGGCGACTTTTAAGTTCGAAGGTCTCTTCACTTTTTGAAAATATATGAACAAAAAAATTAAATTTAGTAAAAGGACTTAGAATAAAAAAAAATTGATCTGATAAAAAGACAGATTGAATTTGGGTTTTGTCATTTAAAACTCAGGGCTGGCCCGATTAACAACGATGTTTCAAGACAGTCAATGGCTATGGATTGTTTAAGGGAATGTCTCTGCCATAAGATAAGGCATTACCCATTCACAATGATTTCTAGTTACAGCTTAACTCAATAATCTGGTCTAGATAAGCTCACAGCCTATGGTTAATAGGCATCAAGGCTAGTGCTACTTTAACATCTCCTACGTACAGTTTTAGACCTTTGGTCGGACTTGCTTTCAGGCCTTTTAGACAGGACAGTTGTCCCAGACATTTAGCTACCAGATTTTTGCAGTAGATCACTGTCTTCAAGCTTGGGCGAAGTTTTGAAAAATCTAAGCTTACGTATAATCTTTTAATAGCTTTCTTAAGTCCATTCGAATTTGGCTCGATTTAGCATATAGAAAAGTCTAATTTGAGATAAACAAAGTTTATTTTCAATTACGATATCTTATTGGCATTTTTCAATCACACTAGGAATGAAATGCATAGCCGAAGTTAAAATAAAACAGAAGTTATGAGCAAGGGTAGAAGCAAGCACAAGTTTCTCCATCGGGACAATATCCGGTCCCATTTTTTCCAAATCTGGTCTTGCATGCGCTGTTGCATACGTCGTCGGTACAGCCTGGAAGCGCAACTGGTACACCACATTTTTTTCCTTCATCTTGCGCCAGTATCACTTCATTTCCTGTATTAATCAATTAATTAATTCACTAAACCGATTTAATATTAATAGTAATATATACAAAAAAAAACACAATTTTCTTTGTGGCAAAATTTATGGGATATATAGAAAAAATTCAAGGATATATTATTTACCAACACCAAAGAGGAGAATAACAGTAAAGATAGCAGAGATTTGCAAGTTCTTCATGGCTTGATTTCCTTGTTTTTGTTCGAACTATATCTCAAACGATACTATTATATTTGGTATTTATAGCATAAAATTGAGGATAGCCAGCTAGGTAAGGCTAATGAGTTGGGAGCAAATCTCTCTCTTAGATTTTCCACTTATTAAAGGAAACTTAATCCACCAATATGGAAAGCTGTCCACCATTTCCTATTTTGATTTTTTGATTTTTGTTTTTGACTTTAAGACTTTCCAAAATTAACTTGGTTGTGATTTCATAGAATAGTTACTGTTATGGCGGCTTAAAAACATACACAATACAAAATCTATAATTGCTTGTAGCCCTAGGTTTTCATTGTCTTTATCTTGATAATCGTATTATACATATGTAAAACTCAAATATTTTGCAATAAATGCGAAATTCTTTTATGTAAATTCTAAACCTATATATTTTAAATTTATTACACAAAATACAATAAACTTTAGTTTCCAAACATTTAAATAAACTCTAGCTTTTGATTTTTCTTTTCTATTCATTTTCTTTAGAGCTATTTGGCAATGAAGCATTGGCATAGTAGCAAAAATGAGATCTTGAGACTTTGAGGTCTTAAGTTCAAGTCTCATCGTGTGTGAGTTTGAATTTAGTTATTTAGTGTAGTTATATACTAGTTCAATTAATTGAGTTAAGTAATTTATATATAATTACAAGTTCTAGTATTGTAATATTTGATTACAATTGTAACTTCTTATGTAATGTATTGCTTAAAAAAATCGTTATTTTAACAATCAAGATTTAGTCGAACGATTGTTAACCCTACTTAAGAGGTTTAAAGTTCGATTTTCTCATTTTCCTTTTGACCTCCCTATGAACCAACTAAAAAACTCTTTATTTGTTAAAATCTATATCTTCTAATTTATTACATAAAATAGCATAAACTTTTGGTTATATGATATTTATATGAAATAAACTTTTGATTTCTTTTACTTATGTTTTTTAAAATCTATATTTGTTAATATTTGTTTAAAATTTTGGTTTTTTCACGTTAAAATCTTTGACTTTGATTGCCTTATGATTTATGGTTTTTCAATTTTTTTGGGATGTAAGGGTTATATAAGTGTATTTCATATTTGTATTACAATTTCTTATTCCAATTTTTGCTTGTCGTAATACTAAATCATGATGTTTGTATTTGAAATGTGTTTGCATTTTAATAATTTTTTATTTTTTAATCATGATCTATGATTTTTTATTTTGCATTTCAAGATTATTTGTATTTTTTAGGCAATTGCTATATTTTCTTAGTATTTGCATAATTGCATTTCTATTTTTTTTTTGGTCATGTTCCATGTAGACTTGTTTAAGGACCAAGCCACTCATCCAAGTTCGAAGACTTGTCCAATTTTTATGAGAGCTTGGACAAAAATATTAAGCCCACTAAATGGGTTTGATATTGAAAATCAAGCCCCCGATAAATTTGTAGTCCAAACAACTGTGTTTATCATTCTTTCTTATAAAAAAGAAATCTATCTGACTTGCGCTTGGTCTACTCTTAAATGTTACAAGGTGAAGTTCTCTCTTCCTAAATAGTATATTAACTAGGATTAGGTCATAAGATAAAAGAAAATCTAGAATACTATCTCTACCCTCGTTTCTTACACTGTAACTAAAACCCTTATGTAGGCTCTCAAAACCTTCTCTACTAGCACTTACATTGTAGACACCTGATTTTGTCATAAGTTTAAAATTTTTATTTTTCATTTTGTTTTATTTATTTATTTTATTATTCTATTTTATTTTTTATTTATTTTCATTTTTATTTTCATTTTCATTTTTTTCTTTCTTTCTTCCCATTATTTTGATTTTATTTATTATTATTATTATTAAATTAATATTAAAAAAAAGAAGGGACAGAACTGGTGCCGTGCACGGCACCAGTCTCTGACACCCCTTCCTGCCACCACCACCCCTCCCTCACCGAGACAACCACCCTCTGCTAACCCATCTTTTCTCCACCAGCCACCACCAACCTCGAACTCCCTCACCCTATAAGCAACCAAATCAAAAAAAAAACCCAAAAAAAATTCTTGGCTACCCGTTGGTTCAGAGCTTGCCTTTCTTTTCTTTTTTTCTCTCGACCAAAAATCACCATCGAAACCCCTAAGCACCACCACCATTGTCACCACCGAAGCCCCAACACCACCACCACACCCAAAAGAAAACCCTAACCCAGATCTAGAAAACCTAAGATCCGAAACCCTCAAAACTCAGAACCTAAACCCTAAACCAAAAATCGACCTTCAAACACCTGCAAGAAAAATCACAACCAGATCCAATCACAACCAGATCCAACCACATTAAAAACAAAACAATCACAAAAAAAAAGAGGAAGGAGGTTTTCGGAGAGTCAAATCCTTGAGGTTAGGAGATTTTTTGGGTTAAACGGAAGCCGGATCTGAGGAGAGGGAGACGAGGGGAGTATTTTTGGTGTGTCGGGAAGATCACCGGCGACCGGCGCACGGCGGCCGGCAATCGCCCGGAGAGGGAGAGAGGCGAGAGGATTGAGAGGGTTTGAGGTTTTTTTTTGGGAGAAAACTGGGCGAAATGAAAGAAAAAAAAGTTGTCTTTTATAGGGGTGCAAAACGCACCGTTTTGGGAGCTGACCCACTCAGATCCGCGCGCCGACCCGACCCGGATCCGAGATCCGCTAGACTCGACTCTGCTTCGCCCCTCGCAACCCGCGTGCTCCACCCGACCCGCTTGATCCGACCCGTTCGCGACCCACTTCCCTTGGCAGACGTGGGCTTGGGCTGAGGCCTGATTATTTGGGCCCGATTGGAAGGCTTTTGTTTTGGGTTCCAAGCCCAATTCGTGGGTATATTTTTTTCCTTTCATTTAAATATTTATTTAATATTTATTTATTTATTATTTCTGTTAAATATGTTGTTTTATGTTTTAATATATTTGCATAAACAATGAATATTTATTTGTATATGAAATTCTTTAAGATTCAATAACTTTAAATTTAATTATGGAATTAATCTTAAATGCATAGTTTTGATATGTACAAATAAATAAATAAAATATGTAAATAACTATAGGAGATATATATATATATATATATATATATATATATATATATATATATATGGTTTGAATATATATACAAAAAAAAACAAATATGTAAATAAGTATGTAAACAAATATAAGAAAATATATATAAATATTTATAACAAAAAAAATGTATATAAATATATATATAAAGTAAAAAAAGTATACAAAATATATATTACATATATAAAGTGCGTAAAATAAGTATATAAAATACACATAACCACATAGTTTTCTTTTATGTATTAAACATTTCTTAAACAATTCACTATAAAGTTTTTTTAGAAAGTTAGGAGAAATATATAATTTTGGGATGTACATAGGAAATACAAAATGTAAATAAGTATAAAATGTAACCATATAGTTTTTTTTTATATACATATAATTTTCTTTTGCAATTTGCTATAAAGGAATATTTTAGGAAGCTAACAAATAAAAATAAATAAATATAGAATAGAATAAAATAAAGTAGGCATAGAATGTCCGATGATGAGATATCGTAGAAGTCACAAGTAGTGATTCTTCGAATATCTCTAGGTGAGAGGAATTTATCGAACGTCACCAAAAGCATTAGGATATTCGGTTCAATTTCTCAAGATTCAAATTCGTGCTTATTTTAAAAATATATAATGATATGTTTGGTAATAAAGAATATTTAGAAAAAATACTAATTAAATGAAAATTAATAAAAACAAAAGAAGTAATGGAGATAGGTGGGAAAAATTAATAAAAGATAAAAGGGATTTTAGAAATATATGAACACAAAATAAACCAATAAAAATTAATAATAATAAACTTTCAAAAGTGATTAAATTAACCAAATAAATAGTAATAGGATTTTAATAAAAGATGATAACAAAAGGGATTAGGTTAATAAATCTAAATAAATAAAGACAAGAATTAATGGAGATAAAATAATTTATAAGGGGTAAAAGCTAATGTCCGATGATGGGATGCTACGGAAGTCACAAGTAGTGATTCTTTAACTGATCCCTAGGTGAGAAGAGTCTACTAAATATTGTCAAAAGTATTCAGGTATTTAGTATGATTTTTCAATAATTTAGAATTTTGAAAATAAAATTGAAATTTTAAAATTAATAATAAAATTAAAATTAAGTAAAAATTGCCCGATGATGGGATGCTACGGAAGTCACAAGTAGTGATTCCTAGCTGATCCCTAAGTGAGATGAGTCGTATTAAATGTTGCCAAAAGTATTGGAATATTTAGTATGATTTTTCAATAATTTAAATTTTTATTAAAAATGAAAACAAATAAGTTTTTTTAAAACAAAGAAAATTAAATAAATAAATAATGAAATAAAAAATCAAAAAAATTCATTTGCATCATTTATTATCTGTTTGCTTCATGTGCATTCATTTAATTTTCGAAATGGGTGTGAAACCTTCCGATGATGAGATTCTGTAGAAGTCACAAGTAGTGATTCTTTAGAAATCTCTAGGTGAGGAGAATTATTTCAAATGCGGCCAAAAGTATTGGAGTATTTGATTTAATTATTCAATACAAAAGAGTTCACGCTCACTTTCGATAAACAAAATCTAACCTTCTTTTTAAATGAAAAATAATTTTGATAAATAATAAAATGCATCAAAAATGAAATAAAAAGGAATTATTTTTAAATATTAAGATAAGACCATTTTATTAAAACCAAAGGATAACACATGATTATTATGGTATCGTTTTTCAACGGGCGTCGTGGGGGTACTAATCCTTCCCCACGCGTAACCGTACCCCCGAACCCGATTTTTGTTTTCGCAGACCAAAAATTTGTCTTTTTAATAAAACTTAATTAATTTTGAGATTTTGTTAAAAAGATAAATATTTTTAGGTGGCCAATCACACCTAATCAAAAAAGATTGGTGGCGACTCCCTTTTTGTTTTTAAATGATGTTTTTCAAAATCGTCCAGCGCGAAGCCGTTACGACATACATGGCCATTAAAATCACCACCAATACAAATGTTTTCTCCTATAGGAACTTCTTATACTGTCGTATCTGAACCCTCCCAAAAGTATTGTTTACTAGCATTATCAAATCTTATCTGTGGTGCGTATGCGCTAAGAACATTCCAAATGTCCCCTCCTAAAGCTAACTCAACCAAAATAATTATATCTCCTTGTCTCCTCACCTGTATAATATCCTCTGGATACTCTTTATCTATGATGATACTTACACCATATCAGTCTCTATCATTTCCTGTATACTAAAGCTTATATTGTTAAGGTGCTATTTCTCTAACCTTCTCTCCAATTAGTTTTTTGGAGACACAAGATGTTAGCTCTCTTCCTACACATAGCCTCACAATTCTCCACTAACTTACCATTAAGTGTATTTATATTCTAAGATCTTAATCAAAGCTTACACTACAAAAATCTATGGCTTTACCGACACTTTGTTAGTGGCAATTGTAATCTGTGCCGCTATTTGTATGAATTTAACGGCACAAATTCATGGGCCGGTGGTACTACAACATTCATCGGCACTTTTCCCAGTTAAAAGTTCTCATTTTCCGATATAAAAAATTATCAACATTTCCCCCTTCTATTTTCAAACTTTCCTAATCTCCTTTTTCCAAAAAAAAAAACCTAATCTTCTCAATTTTTCTCTCCACGTTCACGATCTCCATTTATGAGCTCTCCATTGCTGAGCTCTGTCTTCTGTCTTCATGTCCATTGCTGAGTCATTCCACATTCACAGTCATCTTTCCATCGCGTCGCCTAATTTCATCGTTCTCCACATTCTCAATGAGCTCCATCTCCATCGTCTCCATAGTGCACCGGTCTTTAGGCCTTCGCCGACAACTCTTCTCACAAGCCATCAGTCGTCTGCTCCGATTGTCTCTCTTCTTCGGTCCTCTACTTGAGGTAAGTCCGATTTTCCATTGCTTGCTTAAAACATGAATGTAGAGGAAGAACCAGTATAAATGGCGGAGTAAGAGAGTGAGGATGAGGTTGGCCTAAAATATTTGATTACAGAGTTGCTGGAAAAGTTATTGTGTTTGGTCGAAGATCTTTTATTGTTTTGAATTAGAAGATCTTTCAATCTATTACAAAGGACATTTCTTGTTATGAGTTGGATTAATTAAGTGTTGAGTTAGACTTCTGATCTACCATTTCACAATCCAAATCACATCATGTTTATCAGATTTTAGCAGTGATTTTAGCAGCAACATGTTTATCAGATTGTGGCAAACAAGAATAAGATCCTGATCATCCGTAGCTATCATACAATTGATGATGCATTTTGTTTATGAAAGCAAAAATCCATTTAATCCATTTATGATTTTTTCTTTTCTGGTGCATGCAAGTCCATATAGGGGACTCAGAGAATGGAATTTTTGATCTTACTCTTGTAAGATAATAAGCATGTATCTATTCTCTCTTTTTATATATAATTATATTCAAAGGTGCTTTTCCCTTATGGTTGCAAATTTAATAAAGAGATTGGAATCAAGTGTCAACATCTCTGCCCCCTTGAACTAGTGTCAGACCACTCGTAACAAGCTTAGCATAGCCTCTGTCTGGAAAGCTTTCTTGGTTAGCAGCTTAGCCATCCACCATTTCTTACTCTTTGCAGTATCCTCCAGACCAACTAGCCCTTCCTTTTTGACACTCCCTTTCTCCTTCTCTATCAGTTTCAACCCTTCCCATGCAAATTTCAATTTTCATCCATTTCTTTTGCACAAGAAGTAAATCAGCCTAAAACAAAAACTGCCTAAATAAAATGAACTAAAACGATCTCAAAGATCTCAGAAATCTTGAGCATAATGAACTTGTCCGTGGACAAAACTTGGAAAAACTTCCACATACGTGCATGCCAAGAAGACTCTATTTGTTGACTATTTTTGTTGTTTATCTTTATAATTTTAAAATTATGTAAAAATTTATAATTCTCCAAGCAAGGGTGTTGTGTGTGATTTGTGTGGACTTGTTTGTTTACATATTTCATTTTAAGTTATTTTGATTTTTACTTAAGGTTATTATTGTTGTTGTTTTAAAAAAATATTATATTTTATTATATATTTAATTGATACAAAATATTTATATATGTAAAAACAACTTCGTGTTCTAATTCAAGTATGTGAATTAAACTTGAGTTTAATATATTTATTTGATACAAAATATTTATATATAAAAATAAATTCGAGTTTGATTATGAAAATAAAGTTCAAATAAATGAATCTAATAGAGCAATATGATTTTTTATCTCAAATCAAATTCGAATATTAAAATAAACTCAAATTGGGCATCGAATAATGAATTTTCGAGTTAAAACTTGAATATCTCATCACAGTGACTCAACTCGACTCATCTGGATTACGCTAGAAATTGGAGGCTCTTTTTATGTAATTGCCACGTTGCTGTTTTTGGCGTAACTGTCTTTTCATATGTGATGAATCATGAGGCATTGCAAAAAGTATTCAAGGAGTCAATCAAGTCCAACGGCAATGCGTTGGTTTGGGGGCCGAATGGACCCAAATCGCAAGGACTACATTTTTGCTGGGTGGTGTGACTTGGCCCATCCACCTTCGGCTTCCAGGTGCTTAAATTGAACTGCTTGTAACGGTATCAAAGTGTTCAAAGCTCTACTAACGAAAGACAATTCCACGAAAATCACTTTGCTGTTTCTTTTACCTCGTACAGAAATCCTCAAACAAAACCCGAAAAAGAAAAAAAAAACCAAAAAAGAAGATCAATGTCCAAAAATTTTAATCTTTCTATACTTTATAGTCTTTTATTATTTATTCTATTGTCTTCAAATTTCCTATCTTCTTCAGTCCTGGCCAAATCTCGTAATCCTATCACAGTACAGGCCGATTTCTCTTTTTTTTTTTTAATTTTTCCAATTTTTTATTGTTTTTTTTCTCCTTACTTGGTTTGTGTTAATGGTAATTCACAGGATTCTGAGATTAAGAAAAAGAAGAGTGAATGTTATGCTGATATCGACAGGTGGGTTTTTTTTTCTATTTTCTCCTTTAATTTTGGGTCTCTTAATTTTCTTTTATATTAATTGTTTTTCTTCAATTTTTTGCTTATTTGAATTCAAGCAGATTTGGGTTTTTCCTTACATATTTTTGCTTAATATTTTATTAAATCTTAGATAGAGTTATTTGTGTGGGCTATTTTAATGGAATTTATTTCAGTTTTTGAAATCTTTTTCTCAATTAAACTTTTATTCGTCCTACATTAGGGACCTGCATTGTTTAATGAAGATGATGAATGGATGGGGAAATTTTGAGTTTTGATTCTTAAAAAGTTGTAATAATTTTCAATCAAGAAGATTTTTTTTTATTTGCTTGGTCTGATTCTTACATCTTATTCTGCTTGATGAGGGAATCAGTGGATTGTGGGGTGGGCAATGTCGGTCTTCATCAATAGCAAAGGAGAATTGTGCTTTGAAGTGCCTTTCTCCGGCTTGTTACGAGCTTATATATGAAAGTGATCCAGTATGTAAAATCCTTCTTTGCTGTGGATTTCAATTGCATCTGTTTCTACTCTCTGGTTTAATGGTTCCTTTTGGAATTTTTGTACTGAAGCTTGAAGAAGGAGAGAAAGATTTTATAAGGAGCCAAGAGTTCAAGTACTGTATGTATAAGTAAGTATCTCACCTTTCTTATATTCATCATGTCTTTTCTGTTTGATACTGTGCAATAATCATGCTTTTATCAAACATTTCTTAAAGTGAGTGGAGTCTGAAAGCATGACTGTATGATACATCATAGCTTTTCCAATATTTTCCTCTTATCCCTCATTTGGACTTTTTTTTTTCCTTGGAGCAGTATTCAAGGCTAGATCTATAACAATTGCTGCTCAATATGAATTTTAATATCTTGGAATTGATAAATATTTTGGTAAAAGTTTTTGAACAAGATTGATTAGTGGGGGCTAAAGCAAGCTCATCTAGCCAAAAAAAAAGAACATACAGAATGATTGTATGAATCCCAACACATGTATGCCATGTGGAGTGTATATGAAGAGGTGTTATTTTCATCGATTTGTATGATTGTAAAGGAGAATTAGGGTATTAGGGACCTGACGAGAATATAAAGTAAGATCATTACTTCTTAAACTGAGAACAAGAGAATGCACATGTAAGGAAACTGCATGATCAAGGTATGTCAGATCTGGCCACCATGGGGAGTAGATGAATTAGCTTGGGATATATTTAATGCATATATTGTAAAAGATTACCCTTGTTGATGCTATCTAGACTCCTATGTATAAATGACTCTTATCAGGTAAAAAGGTCATTTGGAAACTTCTGTTCGAAACTATAAGACAATATCTTGTTTAATACCTAAGCCATTGTACTCATCATTTCAAGATCCTGGCATCTGTTTTTAGGAAGGATGTTAAGAATCTGTTTGATGGTGATTTTGTTATAGGGCTTTTTGGTGTCTGCCTCTTTCAACTAAATGCAACAAGGTTTTGAAACTTAGTTTGCTTGACTTCTTAGATACGGATGTGTTGTAGGATCTTTAGATCTTTTTCATCATGAATGAGAAAAAAAAAACTTAGTCTTTCATGTGGAAGATGCTTTTTGTTGGAACTTATTGTTAAAACATGGATTTCATCATAAGTTATTTAGAGCTGAGTCTTTTTTTATGCTACTGAGATGCCATTATCCCTCCCCTTTATCAGATTCAAGTAGACAAAATGTTGCTTGATTCAAATCTTCTTTTATTTCAGCCTTTCTTTCCAATTTGGGTCATGTGTCTAATGTAGAAGATATAGATATTCCTGGGTGCTCGTCCTCCCCCCTTGCCATGAAAAGGTCATATAGGTTTGGTTGTTGTAATAGAAGTGTCATTGTGTGGTTGCAGTATGTAGCTTTAAAAAACATGTTTGGACACAAACATGTTTAGGCTGTAATTGCAACTCAGCTCACTTTTGTCAGTAAGTGGCCTCTGAATTCCTTGGACTAAATGGTGTTAAACATAGACTGTAAAGTACATTTACTGATTTGCCCTATATTTTTGTATGCACAACACCAATCACTTTCAGTTGCTATATAACCAGCCTCATTAAAGCATTTAATTTCTACTTTCATCAAAAACCTTAAGTGAGCATGTGCACTACCTCCATTTTACCTGTGAGAAATGAAAGTAAAAGGAATAAAGTAGATATATCTTTTTGAGTCTTTTTCCACCTCACTTCCTCAAGGTGCTAGCCCCATCTGAGCCCTTTATAGCAATGAGGTGAAAAGGAAAGATCCGTGCTGTCTTGTCCATGCCTTGCCCTTCATATTAATCTTGACAATTTCTCACATCGTACTTCTGCGCTATTGATCACATTATATCAGTACGTGTAGTGGCAGCTGACCATTGTTCATTTTTTTAAAGGAGGTGGTATGGGTAGACCTTGTACAAATTGTTGGTTAGTGTCTTTGCTGTTCATTAGTTTCGCTTGCAATGAAAGATCTTTCTAGGGAACGGCTTTCTTTCAGTTTGGTCAAGGTGCATAGCTTATGTTTTGTGGTTTGCCTAATTCATTAGTCTAGAGAAGGAAAGTTAGGAAACTACACACCATCTCATCATGAACTGTCTGTATCATGCTGCCTATACCAGATGTCTTTGTCCTCTTCTAGGGAATCACTCTCTTTCAATTTGGCCAAGGCGTTTATCTTACGATTTGCACTTTGCCTAATTCATTAGTCTAGAGAAGGAAGCTACACGCCGTCTCATCATGTAGCTGTCTGTAGCATGCTGCCTGTACCGGTAGATAGTTATGACTTTGTTCTCTTCTAGGGAATCGCTCTCTTTCAATTTGGCCAAGGTGGCTAACTTATGTTTTGCACTTTGCCTAATTCATTAGTCTAGAGAAGGAAACTACACGCCATCTCATCATGGAACTGTCTGTAGCATGTTGCCTAAATCGGTAGATGGTTATGACTTTGTTCTCTTCTAGGGAATTGCTCTCTTTCAATTTGGCCAAGGTGCCTAGCTTATGTTTTGCACTTTGTCTAGTTCATTAGTCTAGAGAAGGAAACTACACACCATCTCATCATGGAATTTCTGTAGCATGCTGCCTAAACCAGCAGATAGTTATGGCTTTGTTCTATTCTAGGGAATGACTCTCTTTCAATTTGGCCAAGGTGCCTAACTTACTGACAACCACTTGACTAAGTGGTTAAGGAAGAGTAGTAGCATATTGTAAGGCTTGGGTTCGAATCCAAGCAACCCCACCCCTATCCCTAATTTTAAATATTTCTATTGTAACTAGGAAGATGCCTGACTTTTGTTTTGCACTTTGCCTAGTTCGTTAGTCTAGAGGAGGAAACTACACACCATCTCATCATGGAACTGTCTGTAGCATGCTGCCTAAACCAGTAGATATTTATGGCTTTGTTCTCTTCTCCTTAACTTCTTTTCCTTGATATCAATTATATCTGGAATGAAAGACTGGGTTATTAACAGGATAATTTCTTCTTTCTGCTTGTATATTGATTTAATTATGTTGCTTTTTAGGTAGTACCCTTTATGGAGGGTTTATTTTCTTATTTGAGATGTTGCACTTGCTTAGCTTATCTCGTTGATATCATCCAGTGCATTTTAATGAAGGTGAAAATACATTTTTGACCCGTGTAGATGTGGCGGTAGCATTTAAAACAGGGGCAATTCAACTAAAAAGGATGTTGGGAACAGAATTAAGTTTTGGTTTTTTTCTTTGTGGACATTGATTGACTTTGATTCTTCCTCTTCTGCTTTTTAAACTAGATGTGTGATTCATACCTAACTTAATATAAAGTAAACAAATAAGTTACTGACAAGGATTGAACATCCTTTGAGCCTGTATGAATGGTAAAATGTAGGCATGCTTTTTGCTACTTCTCCATATGATCTTTACTTTAATATTGATGACTCTTGCAATGATGTGTAAGGTCTGGGTGTTAGAAAATGATATTTTTCCTCTTACGCATATGGTAAGGCCAATAAAATCTACACAATTAGGCCGTGTCCCCGCAGAGTGAGAAAAGTGGCTATTCTTCGAGCAATTCTCCTCGTGGTTTTGTTGGTCACTTTTGGGCACTTGTTCTGTTGGATATCAATCCACTTTTAAATGCTTTTTCTCTTTGTAGTTGACCTTATAAAAAAGCACATGCTGATCTCTCAACTGAAGCAATGCATTTGGCCTTTATGTTACTGTGTTCAAACTTTCAGTCTAGAAGCTTACTTATTCTTCTTGTGATTGAGACAAAGCTGAAAGAACCTTGGTTAAGCCTAGACATGTTACGTTTACATTTGTGGATCATTATATACCATGTTCTGTCATTATCCATAGCTGGAGTTCATCCTTTTCTGCTGAATGGCCTTCTTGCTTCCTTTTTTCCTGGTCGATTTTGATGTTTATTCATGTCACTGTATTTCTTTTCAATTTTTGGTCTTTTAATATAATTTTATCTTAACATTCTGGAAGGTAATGACCAAGCTCAGTAACATATTGTAACAACTTGTTTGTTTCAACTCATCATTATTCATTTTATTTGTTCTCAGGTTATCATTAGGAGAGAGCCTTGAGGGTGTTAGGGGTACCTTTGACTATTGAACTATGTAAGCTGGCAGCATTGAGTGTGAGTACAATTGGTTCTGTATGAACAAATGTATCTTTACATAATGACTAACAGTAATAACAACAAATTTTCATTCCCTTTCTCTCTCCACATTTTTTTATTCTCTCTTCCTTCTCTTATCAACAATTTCATTCTCTTTTACCACTCTCTTTGAGTGCCAGCACGTGCTTGTTTTCTCCTCTTTTTCAGGTCAGGACACGGTGCACTTCATGTGGCTGTGGGTTGGCTCTGTCCGATTGCTATCTTTGAGTTGTTTCATTCACACTTGTTAACAGGGTACTGGGCCATGCCCAGAGTTTACCAAAGCATGATAGAGTGCTTTTGGTTGTAACAGTTGAACATCTGAAAATATAAATCAATCTATGAGATAGATTTACATTGCAAGTTAGGCAAAATTAACCCTTTTTTGTTGCTTTTTTTATTTTTTTATATTTACTTGAGATTTTATATATATATATATATATATATATATATATATATTTTGTTAATAAGAGATATAAGGAGAGAGTGGAGAATCGAATTTTGGACTTAATCTCTCATAATAAGGGATAACAATCATTAGGCCACAACTTAGTTGTTACTTGAGATTATATTTGATGGATTCTTGGTTTATAAATTTCATGTATTGTCATTGAATTGTAGTTAATTTAATAATATTTATTTTTAATTTTTTTAATTTTATTTTAAAATTTATGAATTAATAAAGTGATTTGTTAACATTGCATCACTATAAATCATTTATATTTTTATGCGTCATTTCTTTTCAGCAATGGATTATCGGTCTATGATTACCTGATAAAATTGCAGTGCTTGTGGACCAATCTTAGTACTTTATTTTTAATTCAAGTCCAATTTAGAAGATTTAGTTTAGTGTTTTTCTCGTAGTCCCAATCATTCTATGCTTTGTGTCTGGGTCCTAAGGGCAAAAGCTTTTCCTAAAGCTTATACTTATGGGGGCATTGATCATGAGCACTCACTCTTTTTTAGTATTTATTTATTATAGTTTTGTGTAAAACATCATCAATTTAGTTGACAAAAAGACAGCCTAATTTTGATTATTACCTCCACTGCTTGGAACAGAATTAACAAATATGATTATCCCACTTAGTGGTTAATCAATCCAATTACTAAACATAATTTTGTTTTCCATTACCACAAATTATGATATAAAGAATATAAAGAATCTTGTGTTTAATTTAGTTGTTTCATATGGTTCTTCTAAAAGATGATTCTTAGTTTGTCCGAAATTTGATTTTAACATTTAGAATATCTTTTATGTAGTGTTCAAAGAAAATAATTATGGTATAATGAAAATGAAACTTATATAGTTGCCTTCTTCCACTCACTCCTTTCAATTTCTTACTCTCAAGCCTCTCTCTGGCTCATTCTTGCCTTTCCTGAGAAAATATTCTAGCCATTACCCCCTCTCTCTCTTTCTCTCTTCTTTTTTTTTTTAGCTTGTTAGCTAGCTTTGTCATAGCTTTAATGGAGGCTCAAAACCAAAACAAGCAGAAACCCAATTCAGATCAAGTAGTCCTCTTCATGGATGAACCAAACTTGAAACACAGAGAACCACCTCCTCAAGTAGATGCTAACCTTAGTGATCCAGTCTCACAATCCCCTAAAAAGACCAAAACTCTTCGCCGTCTCAACTTTTCCAAGCCAAGAGCTCGTTTTGCTGAAACTACCTTTCCTCCAACTCCCAAAGTGATCCCTGAATCCGAAGAAAACCAACCATTATACCCTCATGACGACACATCGTCCACTGACTCTGATGGTGAGTGGTTCGAAGACGAAGATGACAACGAAGAAGATGGTAATGGAGATGGTAAAGAGAGAAGAAGAAGAAGAAGAAGAGCAAGGAAGAAAAAGATCAACGGAAGAGCCCTAATTGAGTTCATTCTCTTTGTCATTATCATGACTTGCTTAATCTGTTCTCTCACTCTACAAACTCTCAAACACAAGCTTTCTTGGGGTTTAGAGCTTTGGAAATGGTGTCTGATGATCTTGGTTTTGTTTTGTGGACGCTTGGTCTCTGCCTGGATTGTGGGGTTCATGGTTTTCCTCATAGAACGAAATTTCATGCTTCGTGAAAAAGTTTTGTACTTCGTTTTTGGGTTACGGAAAAGCTTTCAGAACTGTGCTTGGTTGGGCTTGGTTCTTTTATGTTGGATGATCATGTTCCCTGACATTCACAAACAAAACATCGTAGTCAAAAAAACATTCCTTGGCCTCATAGCTGTTCTCACAGGAGCCACTATTTGGTTACTCAAAATCGTCTTTGTCAAGGTTCTAGCTTCGTCTTTCCACGTAGCAACCTTCTTTGATCGCATGAAAGAGAGCGTCTTCCATCATTACATCCTCGATGCGCTTTCCGGGCCCCCTCTAGACGAGGCTGAGAGGGAATTGCCTCGAAAACGAGGCCTGAAGCATTCTAAAACCATGCCTGCGAGGCTGAGGGAAGGCGACGGAGGCGTGGTGAGAACGTTGTCGAAGAAGGGGTCGAGAAGGATTGACATGGAGAAGCTGAGGAAGCTTAGCATGCAAGGCAGGGCTACCGCATGGAGCGTGAGAAGGCTGGTGAACTACGCTAAGTCATCGGGGTTGTCGACGATTTCGAGGACGGTCGATGATTTTGGGGCTGCTGGCGAGTCGGAGATCAACAGTGAGTGGGAGGCTCGGACGTGTGCTCAGAGGATTTTCAAGAATGTAGCCAAGCCTGGAGCCAAGTAAGTTTCTCTTGATCTTCTTTTTTTTTTTTTGGTCTAGACCATCCGGTATCCCTATATCTTTGGTATAGGACTAATCCGGATTCGAGCCGGACAGAACCCAAAGGGCGGCAAAGCTTTCCCTCATCTACTCCCATCTTTGATTTTTTTTTCTATTTTTAGAAGTGTATTTATTTTCCAAATTACTCACATGAATCAAATAAATTATAGTAACTGAAATCTAGTAATTAGTTTCTTCACTCGTCAGCGCCATCAGATCCTTCTCACTCACTATTTTTGGAGGCACATTCATGGTCAATATTAACTATTCTTATCACATTATTTATTTAATGTCACCCAATTGTTTTCATTTTAAACACCTAAAAACACCCATAGTACTGTATAAGAGAGCAATTAAGTTTTAGAATTTTAACACTCGAGTCAAGCCCGAGTATTTTAACCTGGATGATACTTTCTGGTTCTAAATTTTGATAAATATTGGAGTTAAAAGAGTTAAATAAATTCAAAAGGTTAGTTCAGTGGTATGATGTTTCATTGAATTTTTGAATAAAGATAATTCTAAAAATTTCATATCCAAATTCTTATTGGATCAATTTTTTTTTTAAATCAGTGTGAACACGAACGTTTTTATTAACAAAATAATTAGATCATATATGACATTGCTAGCCCATGAGTCATGATTAATTAACATGCATGCAACATGATATGTTCCCATTCCCAACTCTACCAAATTTCTAACATTAAAAATTCTGGTCATGATGAACTACTTGAATTCGTGATTTTTGTCTGTCCATGTTTGCTTCATTCATAAACATGCTCCAACCCCACTAGTCCACTACCACTCCCCTTGGTCCAAATGTAAAAATGACCGAACATTCTTCCCCTTTTGATTTTTTTAAACTAATATTAATATAGGGAATTGGTTTTCAATTTTGGATCAAAAGCATATACTATAGTCTCTAAAAATGTTCCTTTTAATAATCTAGAAATTTATTTTTGGTGGGCTTCTTGAATTTTAAGTTAATTAAATCGACAAAGATTTATCCACTTTGCAAGTAAAGATAAAAAATAAAGCTCGATTATGATTAGAGAAATTATATTTGCAACTATATTTTTATTGGCTTAATAGTCAAATAAGCCCTCAACCTTTAACCAAAAATAGAATTCAGCCCTAAATATTTTATCGCATAAAATTCAGTCCATAAACTTTTATTTTAGTGAAAATAGACCAAATTTGTTAAATAAACTAACTGCCGTTAGTTTTGCATACGTGGCATGTCACGTGGCAGCTAACTAAGCTATCCACGTCAGCTGCCACGTATGCAAAACTAACGGCAGTTAGTGTCATTTAATAGTTTTTGACTTAATTGCATAATTGTAAAAGGTTGAGGGTTTATTTCCACTGAAATAAATGTTTATAGACTGAATTTCATGCGATAAAACGTTAAAGGCTGAATTCCATTTTGGGCTAAAGGTTGAGGACTTATTTAGTTATTAAGCCTATTTTTATTCAATACAATATGAAGTAGAGAAAAATGATTTTATAAATAAAATTATTATATTGAAAAAAATGTAATTCTGTGCAAAATTTCTCTTATAATTAATTTAATTTTACGATTTCTTTACACATAAACATAATATAAGGACAGAATATTTAAAACACCTCTTTCTATCTTAATCAAATCTTTGTTTTCCCTTTTTTTGACCCTTATTCAATAATTTGGCAATATTCTTTAGTGTCAAATCTTTTTTTTTCCTTTTTTTGACCCTTATTCAATAATTTGGCAATATTCTTTAGTGACTAGCCTTGGCCAAGTTGGAATTGTCCATTTTCGATGATAGAGCTTCGAATTTCATTTTCACAAAAAAAAAAAAAAATTATAGAGCTTCGAATTCTGTTCAATCTTACAGTGCCTACCATTTTCCTATATAGTACCTTTAGTTTGACCTTTTTCGTTATGCGACCTTTTCCTAATGCATTAATGCTTATATGACTAGAATATAACTGACATTGATTATGTTAGAAGGAGCTTTTTTCCTTTTCTTTATACTTTCCTAATCTGGACAGGTTTAAAGTTTTGTGATGATTTTGGGTGATTGTTGATGATGATGATAATATTTGTTGTTGTCGTCTTTTTATTTTTTGGCCTTAATTAATTAGAAATTAATTAATAAATTTTAAAATTTCATCTGGGGCATATTAAATAATAATGTTAAAACTATTTTAAATGCATGGAAAGTATTCATGATACAAATTTTACTGATTTACGAGAAGTTTGAGATTATAAGTAATCGTAAATATAATATCAAAATGATTTATCATGGTTTTCATCTCACAAATCACAAAGGTATGAGTACAAGATTAGGTGATTTTAATTTTTCAAAATGTATAATTACAAAATTATTATCTAACTGTATGATACCAACTCAACCTAATAGTTGGCAAGCTAATAACATGATCCTTATTGTTTTATTGATTTCTTGACCCTAAGTTTAGAAAGAGACACAATTTGATGAAATATTTATATGCCTAGCAATGGAAGCAGTAAGTTTAATTGTTATCTTTGATTTATAGAAAACAAAAGATGAATGGCTCAGAGCAATCGAATCATATGGTGCATAGAAAGTGCGCATATGTAGTGGAAAATATACACTCATCATCACCATGGCCATCATAAACACCACACAACATTTTGTGCTTGGCCTATCAATTGTGATCTTATCTTAGAAAAGGTTAAGTTTGAGGTTTGATTTTTTTTTTGTTTTATAATTTCTTAAGAATCCAAATAAATAAAAATGGTTTTGTTTACATTATTATTGTAAAGGGGATTAAATTTTAAATTTTCGCCTACTTTGGGTGGATCTAGAAAAGATGTGGAAGATCTCCTCTTCTTCACTACTTTCATTGAATATTTTCTTTGACAAATTATATAAATATGTACACATATGGACGTAAACATGGTAACGCAGGCTGAGTTTATGAGAAGAGCTCTCGGATTCGATTTCAACTAAACACACTTTTGGGGAGGGGTGAAGAGCCTTAACTGTGACTAAATCCCGAACATGATTAATCTCAAACCGTTAAAATGAATGAGAATACCTGTGGTTTACACAAAAAAAAGGGTATTCAAAGAGGAAAGCAATACTCAATTATTTCAAAATAAATTAAAAAAATTACTATTTTCAATCTTTTATGTTTCTTTTTCATTGTTAACATAAAATTGAGGATAGATCAAATATTCCGTTTTCTAAATAATTAAGACAAAGTGTGTTGTACCTACATAGTTAAATTGAAAAATCAAGGTCAACCATAAGTCTCTTTCTATATATGCATATGTACAAAGCTTTCAATTTGAGAAAAAAATATATGTTTTCAGAATCGAATTTCGGACTTACAAAACTTGTATGTTTTAAAAATGTGAACATAATCACTTACCGAACCCTCAAAGTCTGAAAATTTTAAATTTCATTTATAATGTAAAAGTGTATCATATTGCTTTGGACCGGGGTCCTTGGCATTGAAATGAGGAGTTAGTGGAACCCAAAAAATGGTCCTGAATCATCTGTCTTTAGGTACTGCAGGGAGATAGAGATATGTGATAGTCGACCATCCACTGCCTCGGATTCTTTGTTATAACTATGCACATTAGCACTCACTCACATATTGCTCTCTTTCTATTAAGAATGATGGAAAAGGAAATTTGATTAGTAAAATAAAAAGGAGAAATTAGTTGATTAAATTTTCTACTAGCTAGTAATTTGGAATATTTATCTTTTTTACCCAGTAATAGACTAATAGTGCATAATGATAATAATCGGTTGTAACTTAATAATTTTCATTTTTATTTCTTTGTGGATTATTCATTTATGATATAGGTATATAGAAGAGGAAGACCTATTGAGGTTCTTGAGCAATGAGGAAGTGCATACTACATTTCCTCTCTTTGAAGGAGCCCTTGAGACGGGAAACATCTCTAAATCTTCCTTCAGAAATTGGGTGGTAAGCATCATTTACCTTTTATACATTCTAATTAAACCGTTACTAAATGTAAAATCTTTCACTAACTTCGTATTTACTAGAAATCATCAAATTAAGTGTATATTTGATCTAACTTATTAAAGAGTTTATATATTGTAGAAATAAAAATCAAGTGTTTGGTAAGAAAGATTAGGTGCAAGCTTCGAATCCTTCTTCTCTTCTTGTACCAATTCAAGCTGCTTATCCAAACTCGAATGTTAGCCCAATCATTGGATAGGTTTGGAAAAAAAAATTTAAGTCCACTAAATGTGCTTGGGTTTAAAAATCGAAACTTGTTAAAAATTGAGCCATGCTTGGATTTACAATTTCAAATCCAAGCTTAGTTTGGTCGAATATTAATGCTTTTTTTAATTAATTTTATATTAATGCATTTTTTAATTAAATTTGATTTTTTTATACAATTTAATTTGATTTTATATTTTTTAGATTTTAATATAAATTTTCATCTTTTTTGTAATTTTTTAAAGAATTTATTCAAGTTTATTGTGTTATAATTATTAATTATCATGTGTTTTAATATTTTTATATTTTATTATAATTTTTTTAAATTAATAATATTTAAGCAGGTTTGGACAGACTTTATTCATTGTATGTAAAAAACAGGCTTAAGCAAAATTTTTGGCTTGAAAAATCAAGCTTGCCCAAACTTGAGCTCACTTTCAATCTCCTAATATCTTATCTAAATCTAGCCTAACCCATTAGCAAGTCTATTTATGTGGGAAGTAGATTTGAGCTTTTTAATAAAACTATAAATAAAAAATTAATAGTATTTGGGCAGGCTCGGACAGGTTTGAACTTATTTATTATATGTAAAAGGCTTGAAAAAAAATTATGCTCGAAAAATCAAGTCAACCCAAAGTTGAGCTCACTTTCATTCTCTCAATACCCTACCTAAGCCTGGCACGCTCCATGAATAGGTCTATTTATATGAAAAGTAAATTTAAGCTTTTTGATAAAACTATAAATCAAAATTTTTTCAAGAAATGTTAAATTTAATAATATGTATTTACAAATTTTTTTTACATTTTCACTTTACTCTTCAATAACTCACAAATTTATAAAGAGTATTACACTATTTTACATTAATTAATTTATTTTATTTTATTTTTATATTAATTTCATTTGTCTTTTTTTTAATTCACAAAAGTTTTTTTATTTTTTTATTTGTTTCACTTAAAAAATTGTGATTTAATTTAATAAAATTTATTACTTTATTATTTTATTTATTAAAAGAAACATAAAATTCTATTAAATAATTTTTAACATTTTATAACACTTTTGTATTAAATTTGCCAAACATAAATTTAGCATTTCTTAACAACACTTAAGAATAGCTTTATACAAATAACATTTTTTATAAAAACTCCAACTAGGCCAAACAGACCTCAAGTTTGAACGTTTTATATTATTCAATTTTTACTTTATTAGTCTTTTTTAAGTAATTAAATCCAACATTTTATATATAAGAATAAAAGGTGTTCATGGGTCAAGTCAATTTGAACTGAATTTAGGTAGAATATTAGGAGATTAAACGTGAGCTCGAGCCCAACTCAATTTTGGGAGCTTAATTTTTTGCCAAGTCCGACTTGTCCAAATCCACTCAAACACTATTAATTTTTTTTTAATTATAACATATAAAACATATAATAATTAACAAATAAACACAATAAGTTGAAATAAATTCTTACAAAAAGACTATAAAAAGTATAAAATTTAAATCAAAATCTAAGAAAACAATACAAGCTAAATTGCATAAAAAAATCTAAAATACTTAAAAATGCATTAGTATAGTTTTCAATAGCTCCTTACTTGACATATATTAAAAAAAAAGCCTTTTCAAGATTTACAAAATTCAGCATATTTAAATCAAGTATAAAATTAACTAAGTTATAAAAAAAAAATTTATGTCGTGTCGGGCTTAAATTTTAAGCGAAGAGTCCAAACTTAGCTTGATTTTTATCGAGCTTCAATTTCTATGCCTAAGCTCATCTAAGAAGTTTATTTTTTTTTTTGTCTGAACACATCAAATAATCGAAATAGACTTCTATCTTAAACAGATCACCTATTAATTTTAAAAAATATATAAAAATATAATTGAAATAAAGTCTTACAAAAAGATTCAAAAAACATGAAAATCTAAATAAAAATCTAAAAAAAGCACAAGCTCAAATTAAATTGCACAAAAAATCTAAAGTAATTAAAAATGAATTGTATATTTTTCAATAGCTCCTTACTTGACATATATTCAAAAAACTTTTCAAGATTACAAAATACAACATCATATTTTAATCAGATATCAAATTAACTAAGGTATAAAAAAAAATGGGGTGGATCAGACCTAATCTTCAAATGATGAGTCTAAACCTAGCCCAAATTTTATCGGGCTTTAATTTCTAAGCTCAAGTATCTATTTGTTTTTTTTTCCAAACACATTCAAAAAACGGACTAAACTTTAAATTTAAACAGACCACTCAATCCATAAAGAATTTCATATGAGATAGCCATTACTAAAATTTCTCGAGTTATACATAAATTGTTCTTAGATATAATCCTTTATTCATTTATTTTTTATTGTTATGCGTAAGGAAAACGTTATAAAATGAAAATGATAGTACTAACAACTAGCAATGATGAATGAGGAAAATTATACATATATATTTATTTATATACATATCTATGACTTGGATAAATTAATTTTGTTTTACATCATCTAAATGGAGACTGATTTTTTTTTGTGCACGTCATTATGTGTTACACAATGAGAAGTGGACATTTTCATATTAAGATAAAGTCCAAAGTCCTAACTTGAATAAGTTATATTGATGTATCTAATTGTTCAAATATTTCATTTTTCTTCTTACTTTGAAAAGGAAAAAGGGCAAATTAAAAATTAAAATGTGATAACCAATAAAGAAGTTTAGATTAAATGAATTCCAACTACCTTATTAAATGATTGGTGTACATGTATATAGGAAATTTACACATTGTACCAGGCTAACAACATAATCAATATTATACAAACTTACAGCTCATGCAATTAACCATGATTACAGAAGTTTTGTTTCAATTTGTGAATAAAGTAAATTTTTTCCTCTAACAGTACTCTGTATTGCTCTTTGCAAGGTACATGCTTATGTTGAGCGTAAAGCCTTAGCTCATTCCTTAAACGATACCAAAACTGCAGTCCAACAGCTGCACAGATTAGCAAGTGCAGTTGTTATTGTGATCATAATCGTGGTTTCCCTTCTTGTAATGGGGGTTGCCACAATTAAGGTTGTCTTTGTTGTTACATCTCAGTTGCTGCTTCTGGGATTCATGTTTCAAAACACCTGCAAAACCATGTTCGAATCCATCATTTTTGTGTTTGTTATGCACCCTTTTGATGTTGGTGATCGTTGTGTCATCGATGGAGTTCAGGTAAGGAGTTTTCTTGACAAGCAAGGCAGAGATTTATTGAACATTTAATAGTTTTTTCTTTGCAAATGCGATGTTTTTTGGGGGGTTTGCTGCAGATGATTGTGGAAGAGATGAACATTTTGACAACAGTCTTCCTAAGATATGACATGGAGAAGATATATTATCCTAATTCTGTTCTTATTACAAAGCCTATCAGCAACTTCAGAAGAAGCCCTGACATGGGAGACACTGTTGATTTCACCATTGATGTCTCAACTCCTGTTGAAAATATCAATGCTCTCAAGAAAGCTATACAATTGTAAGTATTAAACTTAAAAGTTTTCTGCTGTATGTTTTATTATATATAAATATATATTCACACAATTTTTAAATATTTATTGTTAAATAGGAGCTTCCAATCTTAAATAATTGAACATAAGGCTAATCTCACCAACTTATGGTATGAAGTATGAACCCCAACAACTTTACCAAGACTGTAATGTGAAATGTCTAACTTTAAACTCCAAGGACCTGAAGGTACTTAGCTCTATAATTTTGATTTGGAAGAAAATCAATGAATCAAAACAGTTAAACCTTAACTTACTCAAATGCAGGTATATTGAGAGCAAGCCAAAGTATTGGAGTCCAAAACACGCTTTGATATTCAAGGAGATTGAGAACATGGACAAGATGAAGCTGGTTCTATGTGTCCAGCACACCATGAACCATCAAAACTATGGCGAAAAGAGCGCTCGTAGATCAGAGCTTGTCTTTGAATTGAAGAAGATTTTTGAGACTCTTGGTATCAAGTATCATCTCCTGCCTCAAGAGATTCATCTCATGCAGGTTAACATGCCCAATGGGAGAATGGTGATGTAACATTCCTGAAACATATCATTCTGTTAAAACTGCAAGGATAATTTTCCCTATGCATGCAAGGACTCAAGGTTTGCTTATATCAAGGTTGTGGCTGCTGTCCTTATAATCTCTGTCAAGAATATTATTGGAAAGTCAACTACTGTTTTAATTAATTTGTTATTTTAGGAAATCAGTATATATGTGTATCCCTAGCATTAAGGTTAGAGAATCACTCGAATATAGATTCCATTAATTAGAATAATATCTAGGATTATGAGTGATATACTTTCCTATTTAGTTAGAAGTTCTTTGTATATAAATAAGGTACCTATGTACAGTTTTATCTTAAGTCTTTCAATACAATACTTTGATTTCCTACATGGTATCAGAGCTTTAGGTTTTTTTTCTTGGAAATCAGTCACTTTTCAGCCTTCATTGCTGATTTTCTGCAGTTTCTTCTTCAGCCTTCATTGCTGATTTTTTTTTGCCTTAGGCCTTCATAACCATTTTCTCATCCAGCCTTCATCACCAAAATTTGTTTTTGTTCATCTCTATAGGTTCGGTTTTGGTTCTATTGTTCTAGCCTTCATCACTGTTGTCTTTGCTCTGTTTTCTAAAGACAAAACAGAGTATTTCATGTGTTCTTTTTTATCAGCCTTCATAGCTGAATTTTTCCTCTGTTCTTCATCATTGGTGGCTTCTCTTTGTTGCTTGGCCTTCATTGCTGATTTATCCCTGATTCTCACCTATCCTTCAGCAAGTTTTGATTTGTGAAAGATGTCAAAAGTTGCAAAAACAACCATTGCAGCACCAAAGGAGTTGGGCAGTCTCAACAAAGAAGAGATTGAAAAGCTGAGAAATCTCCTAAGTATCCTCGAAAAACCTTCAGGTACTTATTCATTGATACATTCAGGTAAACTTCTAACCTCTCACGCTTTAAATGCCTCAGATAGAACCTTTAAACATTTGTGGATTATTGATTCAGGAACCACAGATCATATGACTCATTCTTTTCAAAACTTTAGTTCATATTCACCTTGTTCTAGTAGTAGGAAAATTGCTATTGCTAATGGCTCCTTGGCCACGGTAGCTGGGGTAGGAGAAATAAAAATCAGTCCTAACCCTACTTTGAAAAATGTCTTACATGTTCCCAAATTGTCCACCAATCTTTTATCAATATCCAAGCTTTCTCATGACATGAATTGCAAAGTAACTTTTTTTCCATCTTATTGTCTATTTCAAGACCAGGGCTCGGGAATGATGATTGGACGTGCTAAAGAGGACGTATTATACTATCTTAAGGAATTAGAGAAATCAAAAGTTGGTAAGTGGAACCAGCCCCTAACCTACCTTTCTGGACAAAACCTCACCAATAAAGACACAATTTGGCTTCACCATTTTAGGCTCGAACATCCTTCTTTTTCAACACTTGAAATTATGTTCCCTTCTTTGTTCAAAGGACTAGTTGATAAGCAGTTTCATTGTGATGCATGTGAACTTGCAAAACACAGACATGCTACCTTTCCCACCAATAACAAAAGAAGTCTTTTTTCTTTTGAGTTGATTCATAGTGATATATGGGGTCCATCTACAATTCCAAATATTTCTGGAGCACGTTGGTTTGTTTCATTTATTGATGATTGTACAAGAGTTACCTGGATATTTCTGCTTAAATCAAAATCTGATGTGAGTGATATCCTCCTAAACTTCTTTTCCATGATAAAAAACCAATTTGGGGTCCAAATCAAAAGGTTTAGGTCAGATAATGCAAAAGATTATTTAAACCAAACACTTTCCCCATATTTTCAACAAGAAGGTATTATTCATGAGTCATCCTGTGTCTCTACTCCACAACAAAATGGAGTTGCAGAAAGGAAAAATGGCCATCTCCTAAACACTACTCGAGCATTATTATTTCAGAAAAATGTGCCAAAATACCTTTGGGGGGAAGCAGTTCTTACAGCCACACATGTCATAAACAGGTTACCATCCCGAGTGTTAAACTTCAAGAGTCTCATGGAGGTATTGTCTCACTTTTATCCAAGTCTTAGTACAACAAACCATCTTGTTCCCAGAGTATTTGGGTGTGTCTCATTTGTTCATGTCCACAGCCAAAATAGAGGAAAGTTAGACCCTAGAGCTATCAAGTGTGCCTTTGTGGGATACTCTTCAACACATAAAGGGTACAAGTGCTATCACCCACCTACTAAAAAACTCCTAATCTCCGCAGATATTACCTTTATTGAAATAGAACCATATTTCACTCAACCTTATCTTCAGGGGGAGACAACATTTGTGGAAGATAAGGATCGAGACTTCTTTCTCCTTGACTTGCCATCATCATCTTCTAAATTCCAACCCGAGATCGAAACCTCTCCTAAAGCTACAATTGAGCAACCTGAGCCTCCACCTTCACAAACCCAATATGAATCCTCCTTACAACCTAGTTCACAAGCAGATGGGGGAAAGGCCACTACTGACAATCGGTTCTCACAGGTTTATTCAAAAAGGAAAAGTCTAGCCCCTGAACCAAGGCCGGACCAATCATCAGACTCAAATCCTGGAAATGAGGTAATATCTTCTAGCTCTACTCCTCAAAGTGATTTCTTATCTGACATTGATTTGCCCATAGCCCTTAGGAAAGGAACTAGAGAGTGCACAAAACATCCATTATACCCAATATCCCACTTTGTATCCTTTGAGAAATGCTCTCCATCTCATAGAAGTTTCCTTACAAACATAAACACAGTATCCATTCCAAAAACATTATCAGAGGCTTTAAATTGTGAAAATTGGAAGAATGCTATGAATGTTGAAATGCAGGCCCTGGAGAAGAACAATACTTGGGAGATTGTGGAGCTACCAAGAGGAAAGAAACCGGTGGGATGTAAGTGGGTCTTTACAGTTAAGCATAAAGCAGATGGAACGCTTGAGAGGTACAAAGCTAGGCTGGTGGCTAAAGGATACACACAGACATATGGAATAGATTATCAAGAAACCTTTGCTCCAGTTGCCAAGATGAATACGGTGAGAATTCTTCTATCTTTAGCAGTTAACTTTGATTGGCCTTTACAACAATTTGATGTAAAAAATGCATTCTTGCACGGAGATCTTGAGGAGGAAATCTATATGGAAATACCCTCTGGATTCAATAGAAACATGGCTGCAAATAAGGTTTGCAAGCTCAAGAAGGCACTATATGGCCTAAAACAGTCACCAAGAGTCTGGTTTGGGAGATTTGCCAAGGTAATGCATTCCATGGGGTACAAGCAGAGCCAAGGGGATCACACCTTATTCATTAAGCACTCAGGTTCAGAGGGAGTTACTGCTCTCATTGTCTATGTTGACGATATCATAGTGACGGGAAATAGTGAAAAGGAAAGGCAGAACTTGGGAAGATGTTTGGCAAAGGAGTTCGAGATTAAGGAATTAGGAAACTTGAAATATTTCTTGGGCATTGAAGTGGCACGGTCGAAACAAGGGATCTTTATATCCCAACAAAAGTATGTCCTCGATCTCTTGCGAGACACGGGAAAATTGGCCTGCAAACCATTCAGCACACCAATTGATCCTAATCATAAACTTAGAGAAGTAGAGGGAGACAATGCTACAGACAAAGAATCATATCAGAGACTGGTTGGTAGACTAATCTACCTATCCCACACACGGCCTGATATTGCCTATGCAGTTAGTGTGGTGAGCCAATTTATGCACAACCCTAAGGAACTCCATTTGCATGCAGTTCACAGAATATTGCACTATCTCAAGGGAACTCCAGGAAAGGGAATTTTGTTCAAAAAAGGTGATAAGCTCACTTTGGAGGCCTACACCGACGTTGACTACGCAAGCTCAATGGTTGATAGAAGATCCACCACAGGTTATTGCACCTTTTTGGGAGGAAACTTAGTTACTTGGAGGAGCAAAAAGCAGAATGTTGTGGCAAGATCAAGTGCAGAATCAGAATTTCGGGCAATGGCGCAAGGTGTATGTGAGCTACTATGGTTGAAGATCATTTTGGAAGATCTAAGACTCAAGTGGGATGGCCCTATGAAGCTCTACTGTGACAACAAATCTGCAATTAGCATCGCACACAATCCTGTGCAGCATGACAGAACAAAACATATTGAAGTTGACAGACACTTCATTAAGGAGAAGCTTGACAGTGGTCTCATTTGCACACCCTATGTACCAAGCGAATCACAGCTAGCAGACGTTCTAACCAAGGGACTTAACAATCCACTCTTCCACAAGATTGTAACCAAGCTGGGAATGGACAATATTTATTCACCAGCTTGAGAGGGAGTGTCAAGAATATTATTGGAAAGTCAACTACTGTTTTAATTAATTTGTTATTTTAGGAAATCAGTATATATGTGTATCCCTAGCAGTAAGGTTAGAGAATCACTCGATTATAGATTCCATTAATTAGAATAATATCTAGGATTATGAGTGATATACTTTCCTATTTAGTTAGAAGTTCTTTGTATATAAATAGGGTACCTATGTACAGTTTTATCTTAAGTCTTTCAATACAATACTTTGATTTCCTACAATCCCTTTTTCCCTTCTTTCCTTACTAATATTTTTTACTTTAAGGAAGTTATTTGGGAATAAAATTTAACTATAGAGATGGGTTCTTTTTTAAATTAAAGCTATAATGTGAGGTCACTACTAAAATCCAGGTCCTTCAACACCTTTGATTTGCAGCTAGGTAGCAAAGGTCATCATTTGGAGAGGATAAACTAGGAGTAAACTTCTCTCGGACATGTCTGTGGGCGTAGCTTGTGATTTGAGACTTTCTTGTACTGAATACAATGTTACGGTTGATAGCAGCAAGAAGAGCAACTAACACTCTTATCTTGCTAATAAATGGATGAGTTATTGAGCAAATGTATGCCAAAGAAGCCATCTCCTGCTAATTGGGTTATGGGGTGCTTTCAGTTTGTTTCTGGGTTGGTTGTTGTTTTTGTTCCACGCCGATCCCCTGCTTTAATTTGATCTCTTAATAAGACTTTATTGCCTTTGTAAAGCATATGTATGCCAAAGAACATAGATACAATGGAATGCCTACAATCAATGAGCTATATTCTTCGAGGGTTCCCATAGAGGCCGTAGGTATTCAGAACTATGGCTTATCTGAGGCTTATTGAGAATTTACCGTTGAAGAAGCTCTGGTTGATCAATAAATAAGAGTTTTGCACCCTCTTGAATTGCCCCAAGACTCCAATCACTTGTATTCCTCCCTTGACCACTAAACAAAGTTGAAGAGAGCTTTTATTCAAAAGAAACATGTTCTTGTTTATTGATAGATAAAATGGTAATCATTCTAACTTTTCCTAAGGAAAATGTACCTATCTCGCTGCGGACCAGAGCCCAGACTCGGTGCCATAGACCACTTGGCCTCAAGCTCTTTCTCTCTTTGTTTCGTTCGATGATAATTGTCAACATCTCTATTCCCACACTCAACCACAGTCAAAGTCATCTTAGCATTGCATAGATGAGTCTACACTAATCTGCAGAACCATACTTGCAATGCATGTCTTTTATATAAGTATGTTCTTTTACAAGGCCTGAAAGTACTTCTAAATTTCGAACTTTTTGACTTAAATTTTAGTTCAATTCAATGATAACTTATGTATAACAAAAACAGGATATTAAAAGTAAGAAAAGTACTCAAATTTCTGAACTAGATTCATGAGCTAGAATGATCAGCTGGAAAAGAAGCATTAATCAAAACTTAAAAGACAGTAAGAAATAGGTATAATACTTCTGTAACTCTTCAATAGCTCCAGATAACCATGCAAGCACTACAAGCAACATGTTGAGAAGAAAACTTCAGTTTGCTATTGCTAATTGAATAGCAAGCAACTGCCCCAGCAGCCAAAGATCACCAACCAAATTTTAAGCTTTTGGTATTCCTATAGTCAGATGAATTAAGGAGACCTATTTGAAATTTGAATAGTTTTCCGTTTTCCATCAGACAGCAAAACATCAATAGATGATCTGGATTTTGTTGTGACGATAGATGTTCATATTGGAAACATCAAAAAAATAAGGTTTTCAAAGTGCTTACAGTTACTAATATGCAGTTATGCACTAAGCTAAATTTAATTCAGACAAGCAGCAAATGAGAATATATTATATCAAACTGTCACTAGAAAAGAAATTTACCTCATCAAAAAATCCGAACTATAGCTTGGTAACTATCGCAAGTTCTTACCAGAATCAAAATGTACCTTATCATGATTTACCCCATTCAGAAATTCAAGTTTGTGTTCTGTCTCATCATTCAAGTACATTTAAGCAGCATAACCTGAAGCAGAAAGCCATCCATTACAAATGCGCATATCAGTTAACACAGAGCAGAACTTAAAACTCAGTCCAAAAAACTCAGTTATGAAAACCAAAATAAAAACTTGATACTTCAGCAGCTGCTATTAGATAGAGATTTCCAGCAGTATTCTTAGGTTGTGCCATCCTAGCAACTTCTTTAAGCCACGGATTCTAGGCTATCTTTCTAAATCAAGGATTACAAATGGAAGATAAAGACTTTAACTATAATCCGGTTCCCCTGGCAGCTAACAATTAGTGGATCTTTCCCACAAGTGTATTATAGCAATCTACAAATAAAACTAACAGAATCAGCTAGAGATACCTTATTAATGGTGTAAACAGTTAATTAGATCAAATATCTAGTTAAGAAACAAATAACCGTGGTGTAAATAAATAACAAATGCGATCTTTTAATATCACATATGTTCATATTACAAAACCCTGTTTGGCTAGTAATGATACTAG
Organism: Heritiera fomes; assembly: GCA_032173925.1. Classification (NCBI taxonomy): domain Eukaryota; kingdom Viridiplantae; phylum Streptophyta; class Magnoliopsida; order Malvales; family Malvaceae; genus Heritiera; species Heritiera fomes. The sequence goes on along the minus strand of JAPDPM010000001.1, from coordinate 14,235,432 downwards.
GAGTCCAACAAATCTTCTAGACCCAAGAATGGCACATTTTACAAGCGAAGCAACCCTGCTGAAGGCCCCAAGACAGAAAATAGAAATCCTAAGAAACATTAAATCAAATAACTAAAAATGCAAACAAACTACCTCATCTAGCCAGCAGGAAAAGTGGAAACCACCCTAAATTAATGACAAAGAACTGAAATCTAATTGGAAGAATAGTATGAAAAACAGACCATCTGAATCCTGCATTTCAGGAAAAAGCGATTAATTAATAAAGCAAGAGTTCATATGGTTATTCGCATAACCAATAACATTCTTTTCTTCAATTTTAATAGCTTATGACATCTTAAATTTAATATATGAACTATTTGACTAAAGATATCAACAACATATTTTTTATTTCCATATGCTAGAAACATGTCTCCCCCTTCATAGAACTTGACACTTTGTTTAATTTCTTATTCATTATTTTAGTCAATAAACAATCCCCTTAATCAAAGGTTTGCTAGAATATTCTTAAATTGAAAACCATAAACAGAAGTCATATTATAAGCAGAAATTTCTGTTCCCCATCTAACACGGTTCAGTTCTTTGGCTGAATCCTCCAAATTCTAATTTATCCTTTCCAACTCAAACATCAAAACAGAAAAAAAAAATACTCAAATACAATAAAATCAAGCATGAAGAATATGAACAGAAAGTCATTACCTGATCATGGAAGTTCCAAAAAATCCTAGTCCAGCCCACCGACTTCCACACAATAGGAAAACAGAAAAGAAGAGCCAGTAATCCTTTAACGGGTACAAAGGACAACTGAGCTTTGAAAAGTCTAAGAAAGATTAAGGGTCGTTTCGATTTTTTTTTCTTTTTTTAAAAAATTTTGTTTTTATTTTATTTTGTTTTGTTTTCAAATTTTAAACACAAAAAATATGATTAGTTAATACTATTATATTTTGAAAAAAATATTTAATTTGATTCAAATATAATAATTCAATTTATAAAATAAAAATTTAAAAATTAAATAAAAATAATATATTATTAAATAATATTATATATATAATATTAAATAATATTATTTTACAGTATTTAATACTAATATTAAGTATTTTCATTTAATCATTTAATAATTTAATATAATTTAAATAATTTTATAAATAAGTTTAATATTAAATAAAATAATTCAATTAAAAATAATATTAAATAATTTTTTAATATTACTTTTTATTAGATAATAATTGAGATTAATAAAATTTTAAATTTATATATTAAATAATAATATAAATTAATAATTATAAATTATATTAATAATATCATTTGATTTAGTTGTAATAATATTAAATTATTTAAATAATATATAAAACTAATTAATTTATAATAAATCATATAATTATTAAAATATATTATATTCAATATAAATATATTTCAATATAATTTATATTTAATTGTTTTTTATATTTTCAATTTTTTTATATTAAAAAAATATTAATTTTAAAATATTAATTTTTTAATTAAATAACATTTTATTTAAATTTTAAAATTATTTTATTTTAAAAATTAATTAATTTTATTTTATATTTTTATTATGAAAAATATTAATATTATATTAATATATAAACTTTGTTCACTCATTTATGAATAGTATCCAAAATAAAAACATGTTTTTGAAAACAATAAAAACATGAAATTTTTTTTCTAACAATTTTAAAAATTTTTATTTTTTAAAAATAAAAATATATTGTCAAATGTATTTTTTTCTGTTGTTTTCAAAAAAAATAAAAATAAATCAGAAAATAAAAAAAACGACGGCAAAGGAAGCGCAAGTAAGCCGCGTTGGATTCTACTGCAACGAGTCCTATTAAACGACACAATTGGTTCCCCCGTTCCCAACTCTTTACATAATAAAAAAAACACTCCTTTCATTATCTCCACCCTCAACTGTTCTTGTCTCCATTTCAGAACAAGAAGAAAAAACAAATCTTTCCATGGAGAAACTGATAGTTTGGCCAAAACTTTTTCGTCCCTTTTTGTTGCTTCCATTGCTGTTACATGTTGGATTCACAGAAGCTCAACAAGGTTATGTAAACAACGACCAGCTTGACTGCGAAGATCCAACCAAAGACAACAATATTACAAGAGGGTTTTTGTGTAACGGTGAGCAACGATCATGCCAATCTTACATTACTTTCCGATCCGAACCACCTTACAATACAGCTGTCTTAATAGCGTACCTGTTAGGAGCTCAAGCTACCCAAATCTCCTCTTTAAACAACCTTTCAACAGATGTTTCAGCTATTACCGCTAAGTCAATGGTGGTTGTTCCAGTCAACTGCTCCTGTTTCAGCAGCAGCAGCGGTAGCTATTACCAGCATAATGCTTCTTACACCATCAAGACTGATTTTGAGTCTTACTATTCCATTTCTAATGATACCTATCAGGGTCTTACAACTTGCCAGGCAATGAAAGCTCAAAATCCGATTGACTATAGGGAATTACAGGTTAATGATGAACTTGTAGTTCCTCTTAGATGTGCTTGTCCTACTGCTAGACAAATCCAAGTTGGTGCAAAATACTTGCTTTCTTATCTTGTTACTTGGGGTGATAGCATTTCTTCAATTGCTCAAACTTTCGGTGCTGATGAGAAAAGTGTATTGGATGCCAATGAGCTATCTGAGAGTGATATTATATTTCCATTTACACCCATTCTGGTTCCACTTTCTAAAGAGCCTACCAAGATTGAACAGTCTCAAACACCCCCACCTTCAGCTCCGGCTCCTCAAATAACAACTGTTACTGTTGGAGAATCCAAGTCTTCCAAGAAATGGGTTTTCATTGGTGTTGGAATTGGAGTCGGTTCCCTTCTCCTTCTTGGTCTAGCAGTGTTCTTGTTCTGTTTCTACAGACGTCAACACCTAGCTCACAAGGCCAAGCCAATAGCTTCACCACCGCCAAAACCGCCATCCAATCAGAGACCTTTTTCAGATTCAGCGAATTACACTAGAAACTCCTGGTCTGTTTCAGTATCTTCCCAAGGGGTTCGTTATGCAATTGAATCCTTAACTTGCTACAAGTACGAGAACCTGAAAGCTGCTACAGGGAATTTCAGTGAATCTAACAGAATTAAAGGGTCAGTTTTTCGGGGTTCTTTCCAAGGTGATGATGCTGTTGTGAAAATAATGAAAGGGGCTGTTTCTTCAGAGATCAATTTATTGAAGAAGATCAATCACACTAACATTATCAGGCTTTCAGGTTTCTGTGTACATGAAGGAAACACCTACCTTGTCTATGAGTATGCAAATAAAGGCTCAGTAAGTGATTGGCTTCACTCCAACAAGTTTCAAACTTCATTTACCCTTTCATGGAAGCAAAGAGTTCAGATTGCATATGATATAGCTGATGCACTCAATTATTTACATAACTACATAAATCCTCCATATATTCATAGGAATTTGAAGACTAGTAACATTCTCTTGGATGTTAACTTTAGAGCTAAAGTGGCCAACTTTGGATTGGCAAGAACTATTGCGGACAATGATGAAGATGGGCTGCAGTTGACAAGACATGTGTTTGGGACTCAAGGCTATATGGCTCCAGAGTACATTGAAAATGGTGTGATCACACCTAAGCTTGATGTTTTTGCATTAGGGGTTATCATTTTGGAGCTTTTATCTGGGAAAAAAGCTGCAAATGCTGAAAAGAATGATGGAGGAGAAGAGTTGTTATCTGCATCTATCAAAGGAGTGCTTGAAGGAGATAATGTGAGAGAGAAGCTCAAGAACTTCATTGATCCTTCTCTTAGGACTGAATATCCCCTGGATTTGGCTTTCTCTATGGCTCAACTGGCTAAAATCTGCATTGCTCATGATCTTAATACTCGACCTCCCATGTCTGAAGTCTTGATCACTCTATCTAAGATTCTATCTTCTTCATTGGATTGGGATCCTTCTGATGAGTTTGAACGCTCTACATCTCTAAGCAGTGTCAGGTAGAGACTTGGACATTCTAAATGCCATTACATTAGTGAAGGTCAAGTACTTAACTAGGAGGCCAAAAAAGGATGGCAGTGACATCTGTCCTACCATATTATATGTTAAAGTTTTCACTTTTGTACTTTACATTTGTATGCAAAATATTATTGTGCAATAAACAAGAAAAAGGGAGATGCAATGGAAATATAGAGTAGATAAAAGTTGGTGGATTTCTCGCCACCTGGTGAAGTCATGTATTTGTCCTCTTTAATGAACGTGTTTTTCTGCTCTTCAGATGTCGCGTGTCCTCCTTTTCTCTGTTTTCCTAATTTTACCTGGGTTCTTCGAAATTTTCCGTTTTGCTCTGGTTCTCTTTTGCTCTGCATTTATGGGCTGCGGCTGCATATTTTGAAATAATAACCCGACAATTTAATGAGGGATGAAAAAACAATCTTTACAAACAATATTTGAAGATTTGATATCAGAAGGATAAAAAAACAAAAATAAAAAATTGGAAAATATGAAAAGGGTGAAAGAGGGAGGAGACGTGAGTGATAGCCCAAGAAAATCGGCAGTGTCACGTTCACCATCATGCGTGGAAGAAGTAGAGCTGACAGTAGCTGATGAAGATGCCTACTTTTATTTATTTATTTATTTATTTTTGCGTGTGAATACCTGCTATGGTCTCACTTCAGTTCGCGTTTTGAAAGCCGTCTCGCAGACAGATTCTTCCCAGATGACAACTAGACTAAAAAAGTGGCCACCATCACGGACTTCCAATGCCCCTATTCATTCATCAGTCGGGTCAATCTTGGGTACGCGGGGCTGTGCATCGGCTTCGAGACTAGGCAGAAGAGCCAATTGAGTCGATAGCTGTAGCCAAGCTCAAGCCCAAAGAAGGCAGCTAAGGCTTTTAGGATTTCGATGAGGACCCTCTTGTCAAGAAGCTGTCTGCTCCTAAGCCTCTGCCAAGGTAAAACAAGCGATTGCTTGAAGTATCCAAAGAGATTTGATCTTTCTCTGCGTTTTTGTTGAAGTTCTATATTTTTCAGCTTTGTGAGGATTTTTTTGGTTGTTGAATGATGTACACAGGTAGCTTTTAAGAAATTGAAAGGCTAAGATGTTGGTGATTGTTGTGTCATCGATGGAGTTCAGGTAAGGAGTTTTCTTGACAAGCAAGGCAGAGATTGATTGAACATTCAATAGTTTTTTCTTTGCAAATGTGATGTTTTTTGGGGGGTTTGCTGCAGATGATTGTGGAAGAGATGAACATTTTGACAACAGTCTTCCTAAGATATGACATGGAGAAGATATATTATCCTAATTCTGTTCTTATTACAAAGCCTATCAGCAACTTCAGAAGAAGCCCTGACATGGGAGACACTGTTGATTTCACCATTGATGTCTCAACTCCTGTTGAAAATATCAATGCTCTCGAGAAAGCTATACAATTGTAAGTATTAAACTTAAAAGTTTTCAGCTATATGTTTTATTATATATAAATATATATTCACACTGCTTTTAAATATATATTGTTAAATATAACCAAGGAGCTTCAAATCCTAAATAATTGAACATAAGGCTAATCTCACCAACTTATGCTATGAAGTATGAACCCCCAACAGCTTTATGAGACTGTAATGTGAAATGTCTAACTTTAAACTCCAAGGACCTGAAGCTACACAGCTCTATAATTTTGACTTGGAAGAAAATCAATGAATCAAAACAGTTAAACCTTAACTTACACGAATGCAGGTATATTGAGAGCAAGCCAAAATATTGAAGTCCAAAACACGCTTTGATATTGAAGGAGATTGAGAATATGGACAAGTTGAAGCTGGTTCTATGCATCCAGCACACCATGAACCATCAAAACTATGGTGCAAAGAGCACTTGAAGATCAGAGCTTGTCTTTGAATTGAAGAAGATTTTTGAGACTCTTGGTATCAAATATCATCTCCTGCCTCAGGAGGCTCATCTCACCCAGGTTAACATGCCCAATGGGAGAACGGTGATATAACATTCTCGAAACATATCATTCCGTTAAGGCTGCAAGGAAAATTTTCCCTATACATGCAAGGACTTAAGGTTTGCTTATATCGAGGTTGTGGCTGCTGTCCTTGCAATCCCTTTTTCCCTTCTTTCCTTACTACTATTTTTTTTCTTTAAAGAAGTTATTTGGGAATAAAATTTAACTAGAGAGATGGGTTCTTTTTTAAATTAAAGCTAGAATGTGAAGTCACTACTAAAATCCTGGTCCTTCAACCCCTTTGATTTACAGCTAGGTGGCACAGATCATCATTTGGAGAGGATAGACTAGGAGTAAGCTTCTCTCAGACATGTCTATGGGCATAGCTTGTGATTTGAGACTTTCTTGTACCGAATACAATTTTACAGTTGATAGTGGCAAGAAGAGCAACTAACACTCTTATCTTGCTAATAAATGGATGAGTTATTGAGCAAATGTATGCCAAAGAAGCCATCTCCTGCTAATTGGGTTATGGGGAAGGAGCTTTCAGTTTGTTTCTGAGTTGGTTGTCATTTTTGTTCCATGCCGATACCCTGCTTTAATTTTGATCTCTTACTAAGGCTTTATTATCTTTGAAAAGAATATGTATGCCAAATATCATACATACAAAGGAATGCCTACAATCACTGACCTATTCTTTGGGGTTTCCATAGAGGCAGTACGTATTTAGAACTATGACTTAACTCAGTCTCATTGAGAATTTAGAGTTGAAGAAGCTGTGGTTTAAGATCAATAAGCAAGATTTTTCTACCCTCTTGAATCTCCCAAGACTCCAATCACTCATACTCCTCCCTTGATCACTAAACGATGTTGAAGAAAGCTTTTATTTAGACGAAAAGTGTTCTTGTTTATTGATAGTTAAAATGCGATCCATTTTAACTCTTCCTAAGAAAAATGTACACATGTCCTTGCAGACCAGAGCCTAGACTGGGTGCCATAGACCACTTGGTCTCAAGCTCTTTTCTCTCAATGTTTCCCTCGATGATAATCGTCAACATTTCTATTCCCACACTCAACCACAGTCACCAAAGTCATCTTAGCATTACATGGATGAGTCTGCACTAATCTGCAGCACCATACTTACAATGCATGTCTTTTATATAAGTACGTTCTTTTACTATAAGGCCTGAAAGTATTTCTGAATTTCTAACTTTTTGACTTAAATTTTAGTTCAATTCAATGACAACTTTATGTTTAACAAAAGCAGGATGTTAAAAGTCTGTAAAGTACACAAATTTCTCTAACTAGATTCATGACCTAGAATGATCAGCTAGAAAAGAAGCATTAATCAAAACTTAAAAGACAATAAGAAATAGGTATAATACTTTCTGTAACTCTTAAATAGCCCCAGTAACCATCCAAGCACTACAAGCAACATGTTGAGTAGAAAACTTCAGTTTGCTATTGCTAATTGAATAGCAAGCAACTGCCCCAGCAGCCACATATCACATTCCCAATTTTAAGCTTTTCTTATTTCTATATTCGGATGAATTAAGGAGACCTATTTGAGAATTGAATAATTTTCCATTTTCCATCAGTCAGCAAAATATGAATAGATGCCTGATTTGGTTTTTGTTGTGACGATAGATGTTTATGTTAGACACATCACAATAATAAGGTTTTCAAGAAGCTTACAGTTACTAGTATGCTTTTATGCTCTAAACTAAGTTTAAGAAATTGTTTAGGCCATCAAAATTCAGACAAGCAGCAACCTAGGAGTATGTTATATCAAACTGTGGCTAGAAAAGAAATTTACCTCATCAAAAAACCCTAACTATAGCTTGGTAACTAGCACAAAGTTCTTATCAGAATCGAAAAACACCTTGTCAATTTACTGCTTACGTGCAATTGAAGAGATTTTGTTAGATGATATACTCCACTCTGAAATCCAAGGTTGTGTTCTGTCTCATCACTCATGTGCATTTAAGCCGTAAAACCTGAACAAAAAGGCATCCATGTCAAATGTGCATACCAATTAACACAATGCAGAACTTAAACTCAGTCTAAAAGACCCAGGTATGAAAACCAAAATAAAAACTTACTACTTTACCAGCTGCTATTAGGTAGTGATTTCCAGCGGTATTCTTAGGTTGTGCAAGCATAACAACATCTTTAAGCCATGGATTCTAGGCCATCTATCTAAATCAAGTATTACAAATGGAAGACAAAACTACTTTAACTGCGATATAGTCACCTTGGCAACCAACAATTACTGAATCTTTCCTGGAAATGCAGTATAAGTGTCTACAAATGAAACTAACGGATGTAGCTAAAAATACCTTAACAATGGTATAAACAATAGCAGCCAGAGTTCTTATGACAGAGAGGGCAAGCTCATGTCTCTGCCACCATAAAGGGGAAAAAAAAACATATATTTGAAAACCCTCCACAAATCGAAGGTACCTTAAGGAAAAAACAACTACACAAATGTTTCTATTTTGACCAGTAAAACATGATAAATGTTAGAAGATCAAACCATTCGATTTACCATGAAAAACATGCATCTTGCAAAACCTGATGATGTACCACTGACTGTACAGAATTGTAGTTCAGAATTGACTGCCTTACATTTTGAGAAATGTTGAAGGACTAACGTAACTTTGAAAAGGATTTTAGCAATAAGACGCAGACTCACTCTTTCACCTTGAGAGAATCCTAATGCATATCACTATTAGAAAAATAGAGTTAGCATCAAAGAAGCAAATATCAATGGAATGGCCTGCAAAACTTAAGTGACTCACGGAATTAACTCCTTCCTTATGTTGAATGCGACATCAAAATCATGCCATTAACAATATACGTTCTTCCCAAGGAATATCGTCTTTAATAGTAGGATTAATACTCAAGGGTCGTGGCAGCGGGGTTCTTGTATGAGTAAAATCGTCAATTGTTAAGTTAAATTTACTGTTTAAAAATAAAGTGGACTAAACTTAGTAAAAAATGGAGGTCAAATAGAATTTCTCAATTCTTTAACGGGTAAAGGGGCAACTGAGCTTTGAAAAGGTTAAGAAAGATTAATGGGTCGTTGGGGAGATTTTTTGTTTTTTAATTTTTATTTTTGAAAATTTTGTTTTTATTTTATTTTGTTTTGTTTTCAAATTTTTAAAATAAAAAACAGTTAATAATGTTATATTTTAAAAACAAATATTTAATCTGATTTAGATATAATAATTCAATTCACAAAATAAAAATTTAAACATTAAACAAAAAATAATATATTTATTAAATGATAATGTGTACATAATATTAAATAAAATTATTTTACGCTATTTAATATTAATATTAAGTATTTTCATTTAATCATATAATAATTTAATATAATTTAAAAAATATTATAAATAAGTATAATATTAAATAAAATAATTCAATTAAAAATAATATTAAATAATTTTTTAGTATTACTTTTTATTAGATAATAATTGAGATTAATAAAATTCTAAATTTATATATTAAATAATAATATAAATTATATTAATAATATCATTTGATTTAATTGTAATAATATTAAATTTATTGAAGATGATGCCACTGCGAAAATAATGAAAGGGGATGTTTCTTCAAAGATCAATTTATTGAAGAAGATGAATCACACTAACATTATTAGGCTTTCAGGTTTCTCTGTACATGAAGGAAACACCTACCTTGTCTATGAGTATGCACATAAAGGCTCAGTAAGTGATTGGCTTCACACCAACAAGTTCCAAACTTCATTTACCCTTTCATGGAAGCAAAGAGTTCAGATTGCATATGATATAGCTAATGCACTCAATTATTTACATAACTACATAAATCCTCCATATATATATATATATATATATATATATATATATATATATATTCATAAGAATTTGAAGACTAGTAACATTCTCTTGGATGTTAACCTTAGAGCTAAAGTTGCCAACTTTGGATTGGCAAGAACTATTGAGAAAAATGATGAAGGTGGGCTGCAGTTGACAAGACATGTGTTCGGGACTCAAGGCATATGGCTCCAGAGTACATTGAAAATGGTGTGATCACACCTAAGCTTGATGTTTTTGAAGGAAATCGAAAACAAACATGCAGCGGAATTTAAATCATTCGGCTTTCACCAATATCGATTCGGAGGGTTGCCTGATTAGGGTTTCGAGATTTTACCTTTTTTTCTTGGATTTCTGTCGTTGGTCGAGTCACAAGCAACAACTTTTCGTTCCTGCCTCTATGGTATCCACACGAATGGATCTCACGACTCTTGAACGTCTCACGATCAGAAGCCTTAAAGAGCGTTTTTTGATTCTTATAATCGATTTGCTAGCTTCGATTAAAAGAATACCTTTTCTATTTTTTTTTTAATTGTGCGGCTCTGTTTTAGAAAAACATCCTTTTATAAGCAGTAAATTTTACCCTAAAATTTACTGCCAAACAGAACTCTAATCCTACTTAGAATAGGATTAACTATATCCTTAATCCAATTCAAAATAGGATTAGATATATCCTTAATCCAATTCAGAATAGGATTAATTAAGCTCCTCATTGATCCGTTCTAAGTGTGCGACCCAATAGGTTCTCAAAACAATGGCAATGACAAAATTGTCATAGGCAATGAGCGGTATCTAGCAACACATCATTGCTACCCATGTAACGAGAATGTCAATGACTCGACATAACCTTACTCGTGATAGATGTTATCGTGTAGTCTAATCCCTTTATCCTTTGATGTCTTGATTAGACACAAGTCATAGAATGTGTCACACTTGTATAGTCTAATCAGTGTTTCTTGATTCCTGAGTAGACTAATTAAACAAATAAAATCAATATCTCATATTGACTTATTCGAGCACGGCCATGCATTTCTTAGTCTCACTCTATCAAAGGGCCTAAGACATCACTCTTGTTATATAAGAGGGATAAATCCTATCTTGATCACTCAACATCCCTTTACATAGATCAAGGCATACCCAATTACTACCTTTATAGTCCATCCTGTTACGAATGACATCTAGCAGCATTAAAGTATGCAATTCTCTATGTTGGGATCTTTGATGATCTCAAGTCAAAGGATCACATACACCATCATCACTATGAGAATCGCTTATGACACTCATATAACAATCCATGTAGCGTTCTCATGGAGGGTCGATCTAGTACATAGTTCTCTAACATGTACCTATGTGATGACTTGATATCCTATATCCATGACAATGGTCATCAGTCAACCACATACTAGTCTTATCGTATCATTGTTATCCTTGTTCACAATAATACTTGACTAGGGATATTCTGAGAATAGTGTGTTATTACTATTCTAAGGACATTATCATATAAGATTACATTACGCAGTTATAAGACAAATATAATAATGAACTATAAATAAAATGTCATGATACATAAAAATGCCAAAGTCAATCATCTAATGAATGGTTCTAAGGGCATAATCCAACAATCTCCCACTTGCACTAAGACCATTCACTCATGTATCTAATACCTAGTGACCTAGTGTGACGATCATGTCTCTGCTGCGTCAAAGGCTTCGTCAGTGGGTTGGCGATGTTATCGTCAGTTGGTACTTTGCATATCCTCACATCTCCTCTCTCGATGATATCTCGAATGAGATGGAAGCGCCGTAGTATATGTTTGGATCGTTGGTGAGATCTAGGTTCCTTAGCTTGTGCGATGGCTCCATTGTTGTCACAATAGAGCTCAATCGGATCTGTAATGCTAGGAACAACTTCAAGCTCAGTAATGAACTTCCTGATCCAAACAGCCTCCTTAGCAGCTTCAGAGGCAGCTATATACTCAGCCTCTATTGTAGAATCAGCCACGGTCGCCTGCTTTGAACTCTTCCAGCTCACAGCACCACCATTAAGGCAAAACACATAACCAGACTACGATCTATAGTCATCTTTATCAGTTTGGAAGCTAGCATCAGTGTAACCTGTTACAATGAGCTCTTCCTCACCTCCATATATCAAGAATGTATCCTTAGTCTTTCTCAAGTACTTAAGAATATTCTTGACAGTGATCCAGTGACGTTCACCAGGATCAACTTGATATCTACTCGTCATGCTCAAGGCATACGAGACATCGGGACGTGTGCATAACATGGCATACATAATGGATCCAATAGCAGATGCATATGGAACTTTACTCATACATTCTCTCTCTTCTTGTGTTGTAGGACACTGTTCTTTTGAGAGAGTAATGCCATGTGTCATAGGCAAGAATCCTTTCTTGGAATCCTGCATGCTAAACCTCTTTAGCACTTTATCTATGTATGCACTTTGACTTAGGCCAATTAATTTCCCTGATCTATCTCTATAGATCCTTATACCCAGTACATAGGTAGCTTCGCCCAAGTCCTTCATTGAAAAGCAATTCCCTAACCAAGTCTTTACAGACTGAAGGGTAGGGATGTCATTCCCAATGAGTAGTATGTCATCTACATACAACACCAGGAAGACAATAGTGCTCCCACTGACCGTCTTGTAGACACAAGGTTCATCTTCGTTCTTGATGAAACCAAACTCTTTGATTGCATCATCAAAACGAAGATTCCAACTTCGAGAAGCTTGCTTTAGTCCATAAATAGAACGTTGCAGCTTACAAACCTTTCCAGCATTTTTTGGATCAACAAAACCCTCAGGTTGTGTCATGTACACATCCTCGAGTAGCTTTCCATTAAGAAAAGCGGTCTTGACGTCCATTTGCCAGATTTCATAATCATGGTATGCAGCTATCGCAAGCAAGATCCTAATGGATTTGATCATCGCGACTGGTGAAAAAGTTTCATCATAGTCAATACCATGAATTTGTTTAAAACCTTTTGCAACCAATCGCCCTTTATAGGTATGAACATTTCCTTCCATGTCGGTTTTCTTCTTAAAAACCCCTTTACACCCTATAGGTTTTACCCTTTCGGGTAAGTCAACCAAGGTCCAAACTTGGTTGGCATACATGGATTCCATCTCAGATCTCATGGCTTCAAGTCATTTCTCAGAGTCTGGCCCTGTAATAGCCTCTTGATAGGTAGTAGGCTCATCTTGGTCCATGAGCAATACATCACCGTTCTGAGTCATTAGAAATCCATATCTCTGTGGCTCATGATGTGTTCTAACTGATCTACGCAAGGCTGTGTCTCTTGAGCAGGCGGTTGCTCCACAACAGCTTGTGGTTCTGGTTCCATAACAGCTTGTGGTTCTGGTTCCACAACAACTTGTGGTGCTTGCTCAGGCTCCATCTCAACATCGGGTGCGCTATCTTGCAGCTCTTGAATTTCTTCAAGTTCTACTTTTCTCTCACTAGTTCTTCTAGAAATGAATTCTCTTTCTAGAAAGACACCTGTTCGAGCTACAAACACTTTGCGCTCAGTGGGATTGTAAAAATAATATTCTTTAGTTAGTTTAGGATATCCCACAAAATAGCACTTATCAGATTTAGGTGCAAGTTTGTTAGAGACTTGACGTCTTACATAAGCCTCACAACCCCAAATCTTCTTAAAAGACATATTGGGACGTTTACCAGTCCATATCTCATACAGTGTCTTTGGAACCGATTTAGATGGAACACGGTTCAGTGTAAAAGCAGCTGTTTCTAATGCATGTCTCCAAAAGGATTCTGGAAGATCTGTATGACTCATCATTGATCGAACCATATCTAATAAAGTTCGATTTCTCCTTTCAGATACACCATTCCATTGTGGTGTACCTGGAGGAGTGAGTTGTGAGACAATCCCACACTCTTTAAGATAGTCATAAAATTCTTAGCTTAAGTATTCACCACCTCGATCTGATCGAAGTGCCTTAATGCTCTTGCCAAGTTGGTTTTGTACTTCATTCTTGAATTCTTTGAACTTTTCAAAAGATTCTGACTTGTGTCTCATAAGATACACATAGTCATATCTACTGAAATCATCAGTAAATGTAATACAGTACATAAACCCACCTCTGGCCTATGTGTTTAAAGGTCCACATACATCTGTATGTACTAAACCCAATAAATCACTTGCCCTTTCACTATGTCCTTTGAAAGGGGCTTTAGTCATCTTACCCATCAAACAAGATTCACATGTCTCATACGATTCAAAATCAAATGAGTCCAAAATTCCATCTTTATGGAGTTTGGAAATGCGATTCTCATTTATGTGTCCCAAGCGACAATGCCAGAGATATGTTGGATTTTGATCATTAGATTTAATCCTTTTAGCATTTATGTTATAAATAGGCATATCAAGGTTTAGAATGTAAAGACCATTAATTAGTTGTGCACTACCATAAAAGATATCATTTAAATAAATGGAGCAATAGTTGTCCTTTATTATAAATGAAAAACCCTTCTTGTCCAAACAAGAAATAGAAATAATGTTTTTAGTGATGGAAGGCACATAATAACAATCATCTAATTCTAAAACAAGCCCTGTGGCCAATGTCAAAATATAAGTTCCTACAGCTAATGCAGCAACCCTTGCTCCATTTCCCACTCGTAGGTCGACCTCGCCCTTAGTCAACGATCTACTCCTTTTGAGTTCCTGCACATTTACACAAATGTGAGAACCACATCCAGTATCTAATAGCCATGATGAAGAAGTAGATAGATTAACTTCTATAACATAAATACCTGAAGTGGAAGTCTCACTGCCTTTCTTCTTCTTTAGCTCTTCCAGGTATTTGTTGCAGTTCCTCTTCCAATGTCCGGTCTCACCGCAATGGAAGCATTTCCCTTCTTTGGCAACCCCACCTTTAGGCTTCAGTGCAGTATCATTGGACTTGAACTTGCCATTGGCTTTATTACCTTTTTTCTTGCCCTTTGCATTAGCCCTGCCCTTAGCTTTCTTAACTATTAAGACATCTTTGGGCTTGGCCTTTTTCATGTTGGATTCAGCTGTTTTCAACATGCTAAGTAACTGTGGCAGAGTCTTGTCAATTTCATTCATGTTGTAATTAACAACAAACTGACTGTAGCTGTCTGGCAACGATTGCAGAATCACATCAGTGGCCAACTCTTGGCCCAAAGGAAATCCCAATCTTTCAAGGTTTTCAATATACCCAATCATCTTGAGCACATGAGTACCAACGGGAGTCCCCTCTGCCATCCTACACTGAAACAATGCCTTAGAGACATTGTACCTTTCTTGCCTAGCTTCCTCTTGATAGAGTTGCTTGAGATGCTCGATCATATCGAACGCATCCATTTCCTCATGTTGCTTTTGAAGCTCAGGATTCATGGAGGCAAGCATAAGGCAACTAACATCCAATGCATCATCTTGATGCTTCTTATAAGCATCTCTTTCTGCCCTTGGAGCATTAAAGGGTGGTTCCTCAGGTAAGGGAATCTCAAGGACATACAACTTCTTTTCTTGCTTGAGGACTATCCTCAGGTTCCTATACCAATCCAGGAAGTTTGTCCCATTCAACTTGTCCTTCTCAAGGACAGATCGCAGTGAAAGTGTGTTATTTGTGTTTGATGCCATGATAATCTACAACAGAAATATGCAAAATATAAGTATCATGAATGCATTCATTTAATTAAATATTTATTTATTAAATGATGCTCCCACTATTTTTATCGAATCAACAACCCTCACTATTAATTCGGAAAAATTATCACATAATTTCTCTAGTGGGCCAAGATCCATATTTCACCTTATCTAGAGTTAGCTTTGGCTAATCGCCCAAGATTTGGCTATTTAGGTAGGCAACACTTACCAATTACATCTCATGTAACTCTTGGATAGTTGGGTGAACAACACTTGTTCTAATTCATCTCATGAATGGAAGCCCAACTTTATGCCTCTAAATTCCCAATCCTATTTAGGAAATCTAGTTAAGTCAACCCAATTTATAGCCTTTGGATATCACTATTATCCCATCGCGTCTTACTAAGATAGATATGATATTTTGCTTTGGCAAACATAACAAAATCGATTCTAGCTTTGACGAGTGCTATTCATTGGTAGGCATCTATTATTGACTTAATTTAATTTGAGGGATTTTCTTAGTTTATTGAATAAGATCTCACCAATTTTACTTTTTTTAAAAAAAATTATCATATGATTTTCATATCATAAACGTACAAAATAAACCATGCATCTCATGCAATTAAGCAATAAAATAAACGTGACATAGTTATAGCCCAAACTAAATGGATTTCCCGAGCTAATGAGAAACCCTAAGGGTTAACCTAAGGGTAACAGCATCTTCTCCAAGTGCCTCTTTGGTCATCCTTTGCATGGTTGTCAGCTCCATCAGTGTTGATCACCATCAACTCATACTTAGCTAAATTCTAACCCTATACTACGTTACAATTACATAGTTTAAGAGAATCCTCGAGTTACATTCAAGAGGAGTAAGATGAGAAAAGAATGTACAACTAGAATTTCAAGAACAAGGCACGACACGCAGATCGTATTTATTAAAATTTTACAACCACCAAAATACAATCATATTGGGCTAGGGCTATAACTATGCACCATGCTCAAACAACAACCACCGTGTTATACAAACAAGTGTAATGCAATTTCAACTTTTTAGTTTTATTAATGAGGCACATTTGAAAGGAATTATGACCCTGACTGTGGGGTTCCCAGTATTGACATTGCCAACGCCCCTTATCCGGAAGTGTCCTAATCTTATCAGGATGTTCCAGCCAGTATCTCATACTGACTTTAATTTTAGTCGAATTAGAACTCTTATCTAAAAGTGTTTCAATCTTATCAGGATCTTTATACACTTTCGACATTATTCTGTTTCTTCCATAACGTTTATGCAGAACAGAAACCGCCATTAATAATTCGCATCACAGATTATATCTTACATATAAGTTGAATTGAAAATGATATATATATCATATATATAATTTCAACAATTCGATTTCTAGCCTCTGAATATATCATATACATTCTAATCCGTATTAATCTCATTAAAACGATTGCATGTAATCATAAACAGAAAGTAACCAGAGATCATGCTTTTATCAAAACAAATCAGGGACTCCGAATCTGGCTCGGATACCAGTGAAGGAAATCGAAAACAAACATGCAGCGGAATTTAAATCATTCGGCCTCCACCAAGATCGATTCAGAGGGTTGCCTGATTAGGGTTTCGAGATTTTACCTTTTTTCTTGGATTTCTGTCGTTGGTCGAGTCACAAGCAACAACTTTTCGTTCCTGCCTCTATGGTATCCACACGAACGGATCTCACGACTCTTGAACATCTCACGATCAGAAGCCTTAAAGAGCGTTTTTTGATTCTTATAATCGATTTGCTAGCTTCGATTAAAAGAATACCTTTTCTGTTTTTTTTAATTGTGCGGCTCTGTTTTAGAAAAACATCCTTTTATAAGCAGTAAATTTTACCCTAAAATTTACTGTCAAACAGAACTCTAATCCTACTTAGAATAGGATTAACTATATCCTTAATCCAATTCAAAATAGGATTAGATATATCCTTAATCCAATTCAGAATAGGATTAATTAAGCTCCTCATTGATCCGTTCTAAGTGTGCGACCCAATAGGTTCTCAAAAAAATGGCAATGACAAAATTGTCATAGGCAATGAGCGGTATCTAGCAACACATCATTGCTACCCATGTAACGAGAATGTAAATGACTCGACATAACCTTACTCGTGATAGATGTTACCGTGTAGTCTAATCTCTTTATCCTTTGATGTCTTGATTAGACACAAGTCATGGAATGTGTCACACTTGTATAGTCTAATCAGCGTTTCTTGATTCCTGAGTAGATTAATTAAACAAATAAAATCAATATCTCATATTGACTTATTCGAGCACGGCCATGCATTTCTTAGTCTCACTCTATCAAAGGGCCCAAGACATCACTCTTGTTATATAAGAGGGATAAATCCTATCTTAATCACTCAACATCCCTCTACATAGATCAAGGCATACCCAATTACTACCTTTATAGTCCATCCTGTTACGAATGACATCTAACAGCATTAAAGTATGCAATTCTCTATGTTGGGATCTCTGATGATCTCAAGTCAAAGGATCACATACACCATCATCACTATGAGAATCGCTTATGACACTCATATAACAATCCATGTAGCGTTCTCATGGAGGGTCAATCCAGTACATAGTTCTCTAACATGTACCTATGTGATGACTTGATATCCTATATCCGTGACAATGGTCATCAGTCAACCACGTACTAGTCTTATCGTATCATTGTTATCCTTGTTCACAATAATACTTGACTAGGGATATTCTGAGAATAGTGTGTTATTACTATTCTAAGGACATTATCATATAAGATTACATTACGCAGTTATAAGACAAATATAATAATGAACTATAAATAAAATGTCATGATACATAAAAATGCCAAAGTCAATCATCTAATGAATGGTTCTAAGGGCATAATCCAATAGTTTTTGCATTAGGGGTTATCATTTTGGAGCTTTTATATGGGAAAAAATTTGCAAATGCTGAAAAGAATGATGGAGGAGAAGAGTTGTTATCTACATCTATCAAAGGAGTGCTTGAAGGGGATAATGTGAGAGAGAAGCTCAAGAACTTCATTGATCCTTCTCTTAGGATTGAATATCCCCTGGATTTGGCTTTCTCTATAGCTCAACTAGGTAAAATCTGTGTTGCTCATGATCTTAATACTCGACCTTGCATGTCTGAAGTTTTGATCACTTTATCTAAGATTCTATCTTCTTCATTGGATTGGGATCCTTCTGATGAGTTTGAACGCTCTACATCTCTAAGTAGTGCCAGGTAGAGATTTGGACATTTTAATTGCCATTTCATTAGTGAAGGTCAAGTACTAAACTAGGAGGCCAAAAATGGATGGCAATGACATCTTTCCTACCATATTATATGTTAAAGTTTTCATTTTGGTATTTTACATTTGGATGCAAAATATTGTTGTGTAATAAATATGAAAATGAAGATGCAATGCAATTATAGAATAGATAAAAGTTTGTGGATTTCTCGCCACCAAGTAAAGCTATGTTTTTGTCCTATTTGATGAACGTGTTTCTCTGCTCTTCGGATGCTGCGTCGTCTTTTTCTCTATTCTCCTAATTTTGCCCGGGTTCTTTGAATTTTGCCATTTTGCTTTGGTTCTCTTTTGCTCGACATTAATTGTGCTGCAGTCTTTTTCTGCACTTATGGGCAATGGCTGCATATTTTGAAATAATAAACAGACAATTAATGAGGGATAAAAGAACAATCTTTAGAAACAATATCTGAAGATTGAGAGCCACTATTCACACCATAAATTCCTTTAACACACCTATCTACTACTTACATCCTAACTCTCCCATTTCTCTCAATCTTTTTCCTACTCACACCCTAAATCTGTATTTTTTCACCCGATAATACCCCTTTTACCACCCACGACACACCATTACCCTCATTCCCTTAAATCCTCCTCAAATCTTTGAGAATTTCAAGATAATAAGATAAGTGTAGCTTCCATGTTCTATTACATATGTTTAAGGTTCATTTTTTCTCATTTAAATGAATATAACTGTTGAATTTGAGTAAAATGGCTTTGAATAATCGGGTGGGGTGGTTAGGATTCGGTTCTATAGCTCACGGCAATGAATTGCCTCGAGCTTTGTGGGGGTCACGGTAAGGAATTGCAACGAGCTACGAAAAGCTCACGGCAACTCCTTGCCGCGAGCCCTTAGATTGTGTGGTACTTTAGTGTCACGTACATTTATGGATGTGCATCACTAAAGTGCGGCGAACATGGTCAACACCAGGATGCTACGATCTCTTTTGGACTCATAGCACCTAAGTTCAAAAAAGATCGCAGCACTTGGGTGCCGCAATCTTTTTTTAATTCGCGGCACTTGAGTGCCATGACACAAAAAACAAGTAAAAAAATTAACAATTTTAACTTTTTTATTTTTAATTTAGGTTAAATTATAATTTAAATAAGGTTAATTAAATATGAATTGGTTATTTGATTTAAATTGGTTAAGAGAGATGTGGATTCATTTAGGATGATTTATTTCTTACATGTGAAACGGATTATTGAATTGAATTGGCATGTGAATTGATTTGTTACATGTGAAATGGTTTTCTTGTATATTTATACAGATGCCACCACGTACATGAGGAGCGGGGTCATTTAAAGCTGAGTGGAGGAGACGCGTTGAAGTTTCAGAGAATGTGAGGTGGGTACCCATTGCGTCTGAGAGGAGGAGACACGCTCTAGAGGCAACTGTTGCTAAGTAGAGCATGCATGCGACTATAGCTGGTCATGCAGCAGTACCCGATGAGATGCAACATGTTGTGGTTGTAGCAAGGGAGGCGAGGCAGCAAGCCAGTGCATTTGTCAAGGCACCAATTACGGTGGAGAGGCAGTGGCCAAGTACATCTGTTGAGACACTAGCAGCTGAGCAAGCCAGTACATCTATTCAAGTAGCCACTTCTACTGGATCATATTCTGGTGGTCCAGTTGATACATCTCTTCTGCTGAGTTATGGATCGCACATTGCTACAACTATTTGGTAGCCTAAGGTATAATTGAACTTTATTACATATTTATTGTAATGTAAATTTGACTTAATAATATTCTAATTATTAATTTTGTTTTGTTATAGGAGTAAGGGGAGTTGAAAGTTATTAATCATAGACCTAAAGTTGGTACATGGCTACTAGATCTGAGTCGGTCATGCATTCTTGCCAAGAACTTGTGGTCAAGGTTGGTTTCATTATTATGGTGTAGTTATCTCATGTGTAACAAGACTATTAGTACCACATTTACTAAGAGGTGGCAGCCAGAGACGAACACATTTCACATGCCTTTCGAAGAAATGACCATCACTCTAGATGATGTGTCTATTTTGCATGGCATCCCAGTGTAAGGACCCTCATGGCACTTTGGTCCTGTAGGATTCAAGAGGTGGCCCTCGAGACAACCTTACAATGTGAGGCAGGTGGTCGCCCACTCACTCACTAATGTATTGTCTGCTTTAGGCGGTCGGCCCCCTCACGACTTTATCCTAAGGGGCCTAGAGAACCCATGTCATAATCCCTTGAGCGCGTTTTCATTTCAGAGGTTCAAACCCCGGTACCCTTAGGTACCTAAGCCTTACACTCATCATACCATTTGGACAAGTTTGGGTTCGAACCTTAGAAATGAAAACACGCTCATTATGACCTGGGTTCTCCAGGCACATTGGGATAAAGCCGTGATGGGAGCGACCACCTAAAGCGGATAATACGTTAGTGAGTGAGTGGGCGATTGCCTGCCTCACACTGTAAGTGTAAGGACCCAAGTGGCACTTTGCTCCCGTAGGAATCAAGAGGTGGCCCCTCAGTGACCTTACCATTCGTCAAGGCCTCGCTCATTTATCTACCGTCGGTGAGCATCCCCTAGGTGCCCTCACCCCAGGTTTGCCTTGACTCGTGAGGTTGGCGGTCACCCAAACACTCACTAACATATTGTCCGCTTTGGAAGTCGCCCACCTCACGGCTTTGTCTCAAGGTGCCTGAAGTACTTTACAGGACATTTGTCACTTTGAACGCTTTTTAGTTCGAACCCAAAACCTCATAAGTGCAAGAGTTCTACAAACATCATACCAAACCCTTGTACTTATGAGGTCTTGGGTTCGAACTAAAAGGCGCTCAAGGCGATAAATGTCTTGTAAAGTACTTTAGGCACCTTGAGACAAAGCCATAAGGTGGGCGACGGCCAAAGCGGACAATACGTTAGTGAGTGTTTGGGCGACCACCAACCTCACGAGTCAAGGCAAACCTGGGACGAGGGTGCCTAGGGGATGCTCACCGACGACAGATAAACGGGCGAGGCCTTGATGAATGGTAAGGTCGCGGAGAAGCCACCTCTTGATTCCTATAAGAGCAAAGTACCACTTGGGTCCTTACAACTAAAGATGCCAACAACATATTTTTTATTTCGATATGCTAGAAACATATCTCCCCCTTGACAGAACTTGACACTTTGTTTAACTTCTGATTCATTATTTAAGTCAATAAATAATCCCCTTAATCAAAGGTTTGCTAGAATATTCTTAAATTGAAAACCATAAAAATAAGTCATATTATAAACAGAAATTTCTGTTCCCCATCTAACACGATTTAGTTCTTTGGCTGAATCCTCCAAATTCTAAATTGGCCTTTCCAACTCAGACTTGAACAGAGGAAAAAAAACCACTAAAATACAATAAAATCAAACATGAAGAAGATGAATAGGAAGTCATTACCTGATCATGGAAGTTCCAAAAAAATTCAAGTCCAGCCCACCGACTTTCACACAACAGAGTTGAAAAACAGAATAGAAGAGCCAATAATTCTTTAACGGGTAAAAGGGGCAACTGAGCTTTAACAAGTCCAAGAAAGACGAAGTAAACCACGTAGGATTCTTATTGCAACGACTCCTATTAAACGACACAATTGGGTCCCCCTTCCCAACACTTTACATAATAAAAAACACTCCTTTTTGGTACAAAATAAAAAACACTCCTTTCATTATCTCCATCTTCAACCGTTCTTTTCTCCATATCAGAACGACAAGAAAGAACAGACCTTTCCATGGAGAAACTGAAATTTTGGCCAAAGCTTTGTCTTCCCTTTTTGTTGCTTTCATTGATGTTGCATCTTGGATTCACAGAAGCTCAACAAGGTTATGTAAACAACCAGCAGCTTGCCTGTGAAGATCAAACCAAAGACAACAATATAACAAGAGGGTTTTTGTGTAACGGTGAGCAGCGATCATGCCAATCTTACATTACTTTCCGATCGGAACCACCTTATTACAATACAGCTGTCTCCATAGCGTACCTGTTAGGAGCTCAAGCTACCCAAATATCCTCGTTAAACAACCTTTCAGCAGATGTTTCAGCTATTACTGCTAAGTCAATGGTGGTTGTTCCAGTCAACTGCTCCTGTTTCAACAGCAGTAGCGGCAGCTATTACCAGCATAATGCTTCTTACGCCATCAAGTTTGCTTCTGAGACTTACTTTTCCATTTCTAATGATACCTATCAGGGTCTTACAACTTGCCAGGCAATGAAAGCTCAAAATCCGATTTACTATAGGGAATTAAAGGTTAATGATGAACTTGTAGTTCCTCTCAGATGTGCATGTCCTACTGCTAGACAAATCCAAGCTGGTGCAAAATACTTGCTTTCTTATATTGTTACTTGGGGTGATACCATTTCTTCAATTGCTCAAACATTCGGTGCTGATGAGAACAGTGTATTGGATGCCAACGAGCTATCTAAGAGTGATATTATATTTCCATTTACACCCATTCTGGTTCCACTTTCTAAAGAGCCTGCCAAGATTGAACAGTCTCAAACTTTCCCACCTTCAGCTCCAGCTCCTCAGATACCAACGGTTACTGTTGGAGAATCCAAGTCTTCCAAGAAATGGGCTTTCATTGGTGTTTAATATTTAGTCAAATATTAATATTTAGTCAAATATTAAATTAACTAAGTTGTAAAAAAAATATCAAGTGGGATCAGGCTTAAGCTTTAAATGATAAACTTAAACCTAGTCCCATTTTTTATGGAACTTTATTTCTAGGCCCAAGTTCATCTAACATATATTTTTTTATAATTATTATTATTATTATTATTATTATTATTATTATTATTATTATTATTATATCTAAGCACATCTGAAAATCGGACTAAATTTTAGATTCAAATTTAAGCAGATTGTTCAATTCATGAAGAGGTTTATAATTTCTCAAATTATACATAAATTCTTCTTAGGAAGTAATCCTTTATTTATTTTTTTTTATTTTTGATTGTTAGGAAAACGTTATGAAATGAAAATGATAGTACCAACAACTAGAAATGATGACAGAGAAAATATTTTATATATATATATATATATATATATATATATATATATATATATATATATATATATATAACTTGGATAAGTTAATTTTGTTTTATAACATCAGAAAGGAATCTATGTGATGACATTTTTTTTTTGCACGTCATTACGAGTTACACAATGAGAAGTAGACATTTTCATTTTAAGATAACGTCCTAACTTGAATAAGTTATATATCGATGTATCTAATTATTCAAATATTTCATTTTTCAATTTGCTTTGTAAAGGAAAAAGGGCAAATTAAAAATTGTAAGGTGATTGTAACCAAAAAAAAAAAAATTGAAAGGTGATAACCAATGAAGAAGTTTAGATTAAATGAATTCCAACGACCGTGTTGAATGGTTGATGCACATGAATAAAAGAAATTTACATATTATACCAGGCTAACAACATAATCAACATTATACAAACTTAAAGCTCATGCAATTAATCACGATTACAGAAGTTTTGTTTTAAATTGTGAGTGAAGTACATTTTTTTTCTCTAACAGTATAATGTATTGCTCTTTGCAAGGTACATGCTTATGTTGAGCGTAAAGCCTTGGCTCATTCCTTAAACGATACCATAACTGCAGTCCAACAGCTGCACAGATTAGCAAGTGCAGTTGTTATTGTGATTATAATCGTGGTTTCCCTTCTTGTAATGCGGTTGCCACAATTAAGGTTGTCTTTGTTGTTATATCTCAGTTGCTGCTTCTGGGATTCATGATTCAAAACACCAGCAAAACCATGTTTGAATCCATCATTTTTGTGTTCGTTATGCACCCTTTTGATGTTGGTGATCGTTGTGTCATCGATGGAGTTCAGGTAAGGAGTTTTCTTGACAAGCAAGGCAGATATTTATTGAACATTCAATTGTTTTTCTTTGCAAGTGTGATGTTTTTGGGGGTTTGGTGCAGATGATTGTGGAAGAGATGAACATTTTCACAAGTCTTCCTAAGATATGACATGGAGAAGATATATTATCTTAATTCTGTTCTTAGCACAAAGCCTATCAACAACTTCAGAAGAAGCCCTGACATGGGAGACACTGTTGATTTCACCATTGATGCCTCAACTCCTGTTGAAAATATCAATGCTCCTGAGAAAGCTATACAATTGTAAGTTTTAAACTTAAAAGTTTTCAGCTATATGTTTTATTTTATATATATATATATATATATATATATATATATATTCACACTGCTTTTAAATATATATTGTTAAATATGGCCAAGGAGCTTCAAATCTTAAATAATTGAACATAAGGCTAATCTCACCAACTTATGCTATGAAGTATGAACCCCCAACAGCTTTATTGAGACTGTAATGTGAAATGTCTAACTTTAAACTCCAAGGACCTGAAGCTACACAGCTCTATCATTTTGATTTGGAAGAAAATCAATGAATCAAAACAGTTAAACCTTAACTTACTCGAATGCAGGTATATTGACCGCAAGCCAAAATATTGGAGTCCAAAACACGCTTTGATATTCAAGGAGATTGAGAATATGGACAAGTTGAAGCTGGTTCTATGTGTCCAACACACCTTGAACCATCAAAACTACGGTGCAAAGAGCACTTGAAGATCAGAGCTTGTCTTTGAATTGAAGAAGATTTTTGAGACTCTTGGTATCAAATATCATCTCCTGCCTCAAGAGGCTCATCTCACCTAGGTTAACATGCCCAATAGGAGAACGGTGATATAACATTCTCGAAACATATAATTCTGTTAAGGCTGGAAGGAAAATTTTCCCTATACATGCAAGGACTCAAGGTTTGCTAAAATAAAGATTGTGGCTGCTGTCCTTGCAATCCCTTTTTCCCTTCTTTCCTTGCTAACTTTTTTTTTCTTTAAAGAAGTTATTTGGGAATAAAATTTAACTAGAGAGATGGGTTCTTTTTTAAATTAAAGCTAGAATGTGAAGTCACTACAAAAATCCTGGTCCTTCAACCCCTTTGATTTGCAGCTAGGTGGCAAAGATCATCATTTGGAGAGGATAAACTAGGAGCAAGCTTCTCTCGGACATGTCCATGGGCATAGCTTGTGATTTGAGACTTTCTTGTACCGAATAAAATCTTACGGTTGATTGTAGCAAGAAGAGCAACTAACACTCTTTAACTTATCTTGCTAATAAATGGATGAGTTATCGAGCAAATGTATGCCAAAGAAGCCATCTCCTGATAGTTGGGTTATGGGGAAGGAGCTTTCAGTTTTTTTCTGGGTTGGTTGTCGTTTTTGTTCCATGCTGATCCCCTGCTTTGATTTTGATCTCTTACTAAGGCTTTATTTCCTTCGAAAAGAATATGTATGCCAAATATCATAGATACAAAGGAATGCCTACTGAGCTATTCTTTGGGGCTTCCATAGAGGCGGTAGGTATTTAGAACTATGACTTAACTCTGTCATCGAGAATTTACAGTTGAAGCTGTGGTTTAAGATCAATAAGCAAGAGTTTTCTACCCTCTTTAATCTCCCAAGAATCCAATCACTCGTACTCCTCCCTTGATCACTACACCACGTTGAAGAGAGCTTTTATTCAGACGAAAGGTGTTCTTGTTTATTGATAGATAAAATGGGAACCATTTTAACTCGTCCTAAGGAAAATGTATCCATGTCCTTACGGACCAGAGCCTAGACTGGGTGCCATAGACCACTTGGTCTCAAGCTCTGTTCTCTCAATGTTTCCCTCGACGATAACCGTCAACATTTCTATTCCCACTTGGTCTCAAGCGCTCGTAGATCAGAGCTTGTCTTTGAATTGAAGAAGATTTTTGAGACACTTGGTATCAAGTATCATCTCCTGCCTCAAGAGATTCATCTCAACCAAGTTAACATGCCCAATGGGAGAATGGTGATGTAACATTCCTGAAACTTATCATTCTGTTAAGACTGCAAGGAAAATTTTCCCTATGCATGCGAGGACTTAAGGTTTGCTTATCGAGGTTGTGGCTGCTGTCCTTGCAATCCCTTTTTCCCTCCTTTCCTTACTACTATTTTTTTCTTAAAAGAAGTTATTTGGGAATAATATTTAACTAGAGAGATGGGTTCTTTTTTAAATTAAAGCTAGAATGTGAAGTCACTGCTAAAATCCTGGTCCTTCAACCCCTTTGATTTGCAGCTAGGTGGCACAGATCATCATTTGGGGAGGATAGACTAGGAGTAAGCTTCTCTCAGACGTGTCTATGGGCATAGCTTGTGATTTGTGACTTTCTTGTACCGAATACAATTTTATACTTGGTAGTGGCAAGAAGAGCAACTAACACTCTTATCTTGCTAATAAATGGATGAGTTATTGAGCAAATGTATGCCAAAGAAGCCATCTCCTGGTAATTGGGTTATGGGGAAGGAGCTTTCAGTTTGTTTCTGAGTTGGTTGTCATTTCTGTTCCATTCCGATACCCTGCTTTAATTTTGATCTCTTACTAAGGCTTTATTATCTTTGAAAAGAATATGTATACCAAATATCATAGATACAAAGGAATGCCTACAATCACTAAGCTATTCTTTGCCAAATATCATAGATACAAAGGAATGCCTACAATCACTAAGCTATTCTTTGGGGTTTCCATAGAGGCAGTAGGTATTTAGAACTATGACTTAACTCAGTCTCATTGAGAATTTAGAGTTGAAGAAGCTGTGGTTTAAGATCAATAAGCAAGAGTTTTCTACCCTCTTGAATCTCCCAAGACTCCAATCACTCATACTCCTCCCTTCATCACTAAACGATGTTGAAGAGAGCTTTTATTTAGACGAAAAGTGTTCTTGTTTATTGATACATAAAATGGGAACCATTTTAACTCTTCCTAAGGAAAATGTCCCCATGTCCTTGCGGACCAGAGCCTAGACTGGGTGCCATAGACCACTTGGTCTCAAGCTCTGTTCTCTCAATGTTTCCCTCAACGATAATCGTCAACATTTCTATTCCCACACTCAACCACAGTCACCAAAGTCATCTTAGCATTACATGGATGAGTCTGCACTAATCTGCAGTACCATACTTACAATGCACGTCTTTTATATAAGTATGTTCTTTTACTACAAGGCCTGAAAGTATTTCTAAATTTCTAACTTTTTGACTTGAGTTTTAGTTCAATTCAATGACAACTTATGTTTAACAAAAACAGGATGTAAAAGGCTGTAAAGTACACAAATTTCTCTAACTAGATTCATGAGCTAGAATGATCAGCTAGAAAAGAAGCATTAATCAAAACTTAAAAGACAGTGAGAAATAGGTATAATACTTCTGTAACTCTTAAATAGCTCCAGTAACCATGCGAGCACTACAAGCAACATGTTGAGAAGAAAACTTCAGTTTGCTATTGCTAATTGAATAGCAAGCAACTGCCCCAGCTGCCAAATATCACATCCCCAATTTTAAGCTTTTTTGTTATTTCTATAGTCGGATGAATTAAGGAGACCTATTTGAGAATTGAATAATTTTCCATTTTCCATCAGACAGCAAAATATGAATAGATACCTGATTTGCTTTTTGTTGTGACGATAGATGTTCATGTTAGAAACATCACAATAGTAAGGTTTTCAAGAAGCTTACAGTCACTAATATGGTTTTATGCTCAAAACTTTGTTTGAGAAATTGTTTAGGCAATCAAAATTCAGACAAGCAGCAACCTAAGAGTATATTATATCAAACTGTCGCTAGAAAAGAAATGTACCTCATCAAAACATCCTAACTACAGCTTGGTAACTACCACCAAGTTCTTATCAGAATCAAAAACTATCGGCTTCATAGTCAAATATGACCTCAACGTTTACCACAAAATGAAATTAAGTCCTCAACGTTTAAATGCATGGAAATCAGTCCTTAACGTTACAAAATAATTGAATTAAGGATATTTCCGTTAAATCTTTTAATTTTCGTTATCCCTACCAGTAATAAAACTTAACGAAAATTAAAGGATTTAACGAAAATGTCCTTAATTCAATTATTTTGTAACGTGGAGGACTGATTTCCATGCATTTAAACGTTGAAGATTTAATTCCATTTTGTGGTAAACGTTGAGGTTATATTTGGCTATAAAGCCAAAACTACCTCATCAATTGACTGCTTATGTACAATTGAAGAGATTTTGTTAGATGAGATACTCCACTCTGAAATCCAAGGTTGTGTTCTGTCTCATCACTCATGTACATTTAAGCCGCAAAACCTGAACAGAAAGGCATCCAAATCAAATGCGCATACCGCTTAACACAATGCAGAACTTAAAACTCAGTCTAAAAGACTCCGGTATGAAAACCCAAATAAAAACTTGCTACTTTACCAGCTGCTATTTCCAGCAGTATTCTTAGGTTGTCCAAGCATAACATCTTTAAGCCATTCCTAAATCGAGAATTACGAATGGAAGACAAAGCTACTTTAACCACGATATATGGCAACCAACAATTACTGAATCTTTCCTGGAAATGTAGAATAACTATATACAAATGAAACCAACGGATGTAACTAAAAATACCTTAACAATGGTGTAAACAATAGCGGCCAGAGTTCATGTGACAGAGAAGCAAGCTCATGTCTCTGCCGCCATAAAGGAAAAAGAAAACTTATGTTTGAAAACCTTCCACAAATCGAATGTACCTTAAGGAAAAAAAACGTGATGATGTACCACTGACTGTATAGAATTGTAGTTCAGAATTGACTGCCTTACATTTTGAGAATGTTGAAGGACTAACGTAACTTTGAAAAGGATTTTAGCACTAAGACGCAGACTCACTCTTTCACCTTGCAAGAATCCTAATGCATATCAATCCTGGAGAAACAGAGTTGACATCAAAGAAGCAAATATCAATGGAATGGCCTGCAAAACATAAGTGACTCAGAGAATTAACTCCTTACCATATGTTGAAAGCAACATCAAAATCATGCCATTAAATATATACGTTCTTCCAAAGGAATAGTGTTTATAAGTAGGATTAATCTTTCAGCAAACTTGGTGCATTTGGTAAATCGAAAGCAAATCAACATCAAGTTAATTAGATCAAATAACCACTGTGTAAACAAATAGCAAATGCGATCTTTTAAATTCATATTTGTTCATATTACAAAACCCTGTTTGGCTAGTACTGATACTAAGAGTCAGACAAATCTTCTAGACCTAAGAATGGTACATTTTACAAACGAAGCAACCCTGCTGAAAGCCCCAGACAGAAAATAGAATCCTTAAGAAACATTAAACCAAATAACTTAAAGTACAAACAAACTACCTCATCCAGCCAGCAGGAAAAGCGGAAACCATCCTAAATTAATAACAAAGAACGGAAATCTAATTGGAAGAAGAAAAATTCTAAATATACCCATTTTTTTAGTATTCATACTCAATTTCTGTGTAACGAACAGTAATTCATCGAAGAAAATGGGGGTAAGAAGTGTAAAAAAATGGGTAGGTTCAGAATTTCTCTCGGAAGAATAGCAAGAAAAACAGACCATTGAGCCCTGCATTTCAGAAAAAAGCAATTAATTAATAGAGCAAGAGTTCATATGGACAGAAGGTACCTTTGTCTGGATTATTTGCAAAACCAATAACATTCTTTTCTTAAATTTAATCGCTTATGACCCCCTTGATAGAATTTGGCACTTTGTTTAACTTCTGGTTCATTATTTTAGTCAATAAATAATCCCCTTAATCAAAGGTTTGCTAGAATATTCTTAAATTGAAAACCATAAACAAAAGTCATATATCATAAGCAGAAATTTATGTTCCCCATCTAACACGGTTCAGTTTTTTGGCTGAATCCTCTAAATTCTAAATTGTCCTTTCCAACTCAAACATCAGAACAGAAAAAAATACTAAAATACAGAAAGTCATTAACTGATCGTGGAAGTTTCAAAAAATCCCAGTCCAGCCCACATATTTTCACATAATTAGACTTGATAATTTTAAATATGACATGAAAACGATATAAATATAAAATATGATATTACATTAATTAAAATTAAATAAAAATTATATATTGATATTGTAAAAATTAAAAATAAAATTTTATATTTTTTATGTCAATACAAATTTTAACATTAAATTTTCGCATTTTATATGATACGAATATAATTTTACATTACACAAAAATAAATTAAAAACACGAACACGCAACAGAGTAGAAAAAACAGAAAAGAAGAGCCAACAATCCTTTAACGAGAAAAAAAGGGGCAACTGAGCTCTGAAAAGTCCAAGCAAAAGACTAAATAAAACGCGTTGAATTGTCATTGCAACGAGTCCTATGAAAATGAAATGACACAATTGGGTCCCCCGTTTCCAACTCTTCACATAATAAAAAAACACTCCTTACATTATCTCCATCTTCAACCGTTCTTTTCTCCATATCAGAACGACAAGAAAGAACAGATCTTTCCATGGAGAAAGTGAAATTTTGGCCAAAGCTTTGTCTTCCCTTTTTGTTGCTTTCATTGATGTTGCATCTTGGATTCACAGAAGCTCAACAAGGCTATGTAGACAACCAGCAGCTTGCCTGTGAAGATCCAACCAAAGACAACAATATAACAAGAGGGTTTTTGTGTAACGGTGCGCAGCGATCATGCCAATCTTACATTACTTTCCGATCGGAACCACCTTATTACAATACAGCTGTCTCCATAGCGTACCTGTTAGGAGCTCAAGCTACCCAAATCTCCTCGTTAAACAACCTTTCAGCGGATGTTTCAGCTATTACCGCTAAGTCAATGGTGGTTGTTCCAGTCAACTGCTCCTGTTTCAACAGCAGCAACGGCAGCTATTACCAGCATAATGCTTCTTACAACATCAAGTTAGGTTCTGAGACTTACTTTTCCATTTCTAATGATACTTATCAGGGTCTTACAACTTGCCAGGCAATGGAAGCTCAAAATACGATTGGCTTTAGGGATTTAAAGGTTAATGATGAGCTTGTAGTTCCTCTTAGATGTGCTTGTCCTACTGCTAGACAAATCCAAGCTGGTGCAAAATACCTGCTCTCTTATATTGTTACTTGGGGTGATAGCATTTCTTCAATTGCTCAAACTTTCGGTGCTGATGAGAAAAGTGTGTTGGATGCCAATGAGCTATCTGAGAGTGATATTATATTTCCATTTACACCCATTCTGGTTCCACTTTCTAAAGAGCCTACCAGGATTGAACAGTCTCAATCATCCCCACCAGCTCCAGCTCCTCAAATACCAACTGTTACTGTTGGAGAATCCAAGTCTTCCAAGAAATGGGTTTTCATTGGTGTTGGAATTGGAGTCGGTTCCCTACTCCTTGTTGGTCTAGCAGTGTTCTTGTTCTGTTTCTACAGACGTCAGCGCCAAGCCCACAAGGCCAAGCCGATAGCTTCACCACCACCAAAACCACCATCCAATCTGATACCTTTTTCAGATTCAGCGAATTACACTGGAAACTCCCAGTCTGTTTCAATATCTTCCCAAGGGGTTCGTTATGCAATTGAATCCTTAACTCGCTACAAGTACGAGGACCTGAAAGCTGCTACGGGCAATTTCAGTGAATCTAACAGAATTAAAGGGTCAGTTTTTCGGGGTTCTTTCCAAGGTGACGATGCTGCTGTGAAAATAATGAAAGGGGATGTTTCTTCAGAGATCAATTTATTGAAGAAGATCAATCACACCAACATTATCAGGCTTTCAGGTTTCTGTGTACATGAAGGAAACACCTACCTTGTCTATGAGTATGCAGATAAAGGCTCAGTAAGTGATTGGCTTCACTCCAACAAGTTCCAAACTTCATATACTCTTTCATGGAAGCAAAGAGTTCAGATTGCATATGATATTGCTGATGCACTCAATTATTTACATAGCTACATAAATCCTCCATATATTCATAAGAATTTGAAGACTAGTAACATTCTCTTGGATGTTAACTTTAGAGCTAAAGTTGCCAACTTTGGATTGGCAAGAACTATTGAGAACAATGGTGAAGGTGGGCTGCAGTTGACAAGACATGTGTTTGGGACTCAAGGCTATATGGCTCCAGAGTACATTGAAAATGGTGTGATCACACCTAAGCTTGATGTTTTTGCATTAGGGGTTATAATTTTGGAGCTTTTATCTGGGAAAAAAGCTGCAAATGCTGAAAAGAATGATGGAGGAGAGGAGTGGTTATCTGCATCTATCAATGGAGTGCTTGAAGGGGATAATGTGAGAGAGAAGCTCAAGAACTTCATTGATCCTGCTCTTAGGCCTGAATATCCCCTGGATTTGGCTTTCTCTATGGCTCAACTGGCTAAAAACTGTGTTGCTCATGATCTTAATGCTCGACCTACCATGTCTGAAGTTTTGATCACTCTATCTAAGGTTCTATCTTCTTCATTGGATTGGGATCCTTCTGATGAGTTTGAACGCTCTACATCTCTAAGCAGTGCCAGGTAAAGACTTGGACATTCTGAATGCCATTACATTAGTGAAGGTCAAGTACCAAACTAGGAGGCCAAAAATGGTTGGCAGTGACATCTTTCCTACCATATTATATGTCAAAGTTTTCACATAAGGTTGTATTTTACATTTGTATGCAAATTATTGTTGTCGAATAAATATGAAAGGAGATGCAATGCAATAACATATGAACAATTTTCCCACAGCTTCTTGTTTTAATGGTTTGATTTTTATTTATCTGTAATTATTTAAGGAAAGAATAAACAAAGATCAAGAATAAATCTTACATGCTTCCAAGAAGTATTGGTGAATCAGATTATTTGTTCTTTTTAAATTTTTTTGTAAAGGATGGTGGAACTATGCATGGACTACTAGGCACTGTAAATGAATGTCCTGAGTGTAATTATGTAATTTCAGTTATGTGTAATTTGCTCGTTAAAATATCTATCAAACTTTGTACAGCGTTTACCATCCGATCCTACTGATTGCAAGTGAATATTGCTGAGTTTTTGGGCTAGTTTGGATGAACAGTGCGATTGACTTCGGTAAAATTGAAAAAAAAAAATCATCGTAGGTATAAATTTTATAATAAAATATTTAAAAGTATGAGTAAAAAAATAATTTACATGATTTTTTTTTTGATCTTTTGTAATTTTTTTTTTGTTTTTTCTGCTCCCACTGGACTGGAGTCACCGCACCGAAGGTGCGGTAACATCCAAACGGAGCCTTTGTTAGAGAAAACTTATAGCCTCATTTTTGTCTAGTAAGATCATTTCAGCAGTGAGAAAATGGTCCAGTAGAAAACTTACAGTCTATAATAACCTCTTAATTTAAGGAAGGCTGGACTCAACTTAAAAATCCTCTCTGCCCGGCCCCTGTATGGATCAGAATTATTGCATTAGTTTGTATACAAGAAATACTCCGAACAGAGACTTCCCCAAGTGAAGAAACAGTTTATGGTTCCTACTTCCTAGTGAGTCGAAGAGACCCATGGCGACAGCTTCATCCTCCACCACTTTTACAGACTCCAAACTCGACCCAATCAAGCAGGTTTTTTCTCTTTCTCTTTTTTTATTCATTTTTCTATGTGTGATGCTTTTATATTTGTGGGATTTTTTTTATTTTCTTTTTATATCAGATAAGAACCCATGAAGTTGCAATAGCAGAGCTCGGCAATCTTTCTTCTTCAATGGGTACTTTTTAATGAAATTCAAAAAGACCCTTCTTTTCTTCTTATGTTTTTTTTCTTCAAAGTTTTCTACTTTTCTCTTGTCGCTTATTTGAAAATTACTTTATCTCTCCTAAACTTTTTTTTCTCGTACATGCTCTTTATTTGAAAATGAATGAAACTGAGATATCTTCATTCTGAAATTTGAAATGGTTAGAATGTCTGTTGGGATCGGGAACTCTTCACAGTTTAGCTTTTATGTTTTGGAGTTAGAATTTGTTTTTTTTTTTTTGGTTACAAGGAGTTAGAATTAGTTGAAACTGGTTAAGTTGGCTTTGCCATTTTCCCTTGATGAAAATTTTAGTTTGATTTTTGCTATTTATGTTCGCATCACTTGTATGGTTGTGTTGATATGGATGGTCAGTGTCATCATTATAGGTGGCTGATTTAAGTGCGGAGAAATTTTAAATTTACTTCAATTTTTACTCTTTACATTTTAAAATAAAAAAATCCTTACACAAAAAGACATTAATGCCCACGGCAGAGATTTTTTTCACACGTTTCGCTTCCCGGACAATCGAATTTGCACATAAGGCATGTCTCAGCGTAAGTTGGCTTGCGCTAGGAAGAGGTTCACACGCAAGTTTACTTGCACACACATCCCAGCCAAGTGTAAGTCAACTTGCACTGGGATAAGCTCTTTGCGCAAGCTTCATTGCATAAGGAGCTTATATATGCACAAGTTGGCTTGCACAAGTAGCTTTCTGTTTAATTTTATTTATAAATTTATTTTAATAATTATACTTATTATTTTTATTGTATAATTAATTACATGTCTGAGTTATATAATAAAAATAATTTATTATAATTATTAAAATAAAATTATAATAAAATTACATAACAAGCTATCCCCGCAAGTCAACTTGCACAAATATAAGCTCCCTGTGCAAGAGAGATTGTGCGGGGAGGTCATTCCAGTGTAAGTTGGCTTGTGCTTGGCTAGAATGTCCGCGCAAGTAAACTTACGCGTGAACCTTTTCCTAGCGCAAGCCAACTTGCGTTAAGACATGCTTCATGAGCAAATTCGATTGCACGGGAAGCAAACTGTATTAAAAAAAACCAAGTTTTGCCATGTGTATTATTGTCTTTATAGATAAAGGTTTTTTGTTTTGAAGTGTAAAGAGTGAAGACTGAAGTAGAGTTCAAGTTTTTCTCTTAAGTGTTTCTACAAGGATGTTTGTTGAGTTAGTCTTCCTGAGAGATAGGAACATTGGGTGTTTATTGTGTTTTTTTCTGGAGTCCTTGATTTTGCAAGAGTTTAATTATGATGCTATAAATAATCAGGAACAGCACTTTTCAAATGTGCCAACATGATGACTGGTATTTGTGAATAGTTTTGTATAGAATGTCTTCGACAATTCAAGAGAATTAAGCATCTCTAACTTTGAAGGAAATTGATTGTTACTTTGTCTACTACCTTGTATTACCCTTCACTTACTGCATAATGGGAATGGAACCTTTTTCGTTATGGTAGCGTAGATACTTGATTTTGGAAATTAATATTTTATTTCTTTAAGTTTCATACTTTACTAAAAAAAAAGAGTCAGAATAGGTAACAAAGTTGTTCTTAGAACAACTCTTTTCACAATAAGTAACAATGCTGTATCTCAAAACAGCTTTTCTCAAAATAGTTCCTTCACAGAACAACTCTTTCGCAGAACAACACCGTCACCAAAAAGAAGAAGTGAGATAACTCCGGAAGAGGTTAGGATTCTTGGATTAACTTCACTAACAGGATGTCTTAGAGAGCTTGGCATGGTGGATCGGATGTGGAGATAAGTAAGAGTTTTTCGCTTAATCTTTCTCTGAATTATGAGTCCTTTTCCCTATTTCTTTCAGAATTGAGTAATGAATTACTATCTCCAAAAATGAAACTTCCACTAGACAAAGTATTAATTATTTGTAAATGCCAATTCTCATGATTACATTATTAATACCAAAGATATGTAACACCTATTCTCCACACCTATATATAAGAATTCTTGTTGTCCTTAAAAGGGGGACTTTTGGCAAATTTTGGCTAAATCAGAAACTCTCTCAAATCCTCTCAGCATATTCCCTTAACTAAGCCCTATTCAGCCTTCTGACTTCTCTACTTAACCTTGCTCAGCCTTCCACCACCGCCTGTCATCGCACTTGTTCTTCGATGTCTACTCCAGTCTTCCTCTCCGCTACCTTCGGACACATCTCATTCTATTGATTTGCAACATTTCCTTCCCACAACAAAGAACCCCCATTTACATTATCTGGATAGGAATTTTAAGGAAGTGTGGTCACTGCAATTTGGCACTAGGAAATACCTTGGATTGTAAATTTTCTAGTGTCGATGATGAAGATGGCTAAGTTATGCTGTTCACAGGACAGGTTTGGGGGGGCCAAAAAAGTACACGGGGAGTTTCAAATGATTGGAGGGTTGTTTTGCTTCATATTTTAAGTGATGTTGATCCAAAATTGATGGATCAGCTAGTTCACTATTGTTGATTCTTTTGATTAAGCATATTTTAGGGTACTGGAAAATAGGACTTGAGTTCCAAAATCAGGTGAAGATCTCTTGTAATAGGAGAAGCCTGTCGAAGGTTGTTATTTTCTAGACGCTGATGGGTCTCTTTGTTATAAAGGAGAAAGCTATGGTAGCTCTTTGAGAAATTCACCTGGAATGCAGTACTTGCTTTAGCAGAAGCTTGCATGCCTGTCATAGTTTATTGTATGAACTAGAAATGATAAAGAATTGCCTAGAGTCATCTGACGTTTCCTGACAAATTGAGTAGCTTGCCAATGAGAGATTGATATTTTCTCATTGCAAAGCAAAAATATTCTTGCATATCAGAAATAGAAAATATTATGAAAACTTTTATCTTATTTTATACCAGCATTAGGTGCACACTATTTGGCAGACAATCATACCCCTTTTCAACAAATTTATGATGTTACCAAATGATGATGTGTTACCAGTTACCACAACTTTAGTCTTTAGGTGGTTCTTGACATCTAAAACCATTCTCTTTTTTTTTTTTAATTTTTTTGTTAATTGGAAAAACTCTTTGGTTCATTCGTTTTAGAGGAGTTAAACCATCTTTTCAGATGGAGGAAAATAAGCAGCTGTGGTATTGCATGGTCAGTTTCTTTGTAGGTGCATAAACAGCTTTAAGATACTCCTTAGTTACATGTTTTGAACTTGGAAAATAACCTTCTATTCTTTCAATAGGGAACACAGAGACATTCTTAGGAGAGTCTAGTAACTGTGCTGCAAGGTCTATTGCATTTGTAACATATATGATCCAATGATCTGAACTAATCTGGAGAAGGGATTGTTTTATTTAGTTTTCGTCTTTAAACCAAAAGTTTCTGAATTAGATTCTTCTCAATATACAGTAAAATAATGTTTCCACCCCCTCAATATAATGCAGCCACTTCTGATTATGTTCAAGATTATGATATTTCTGTCTTTTTGATTGCGGACTGTCTATCAGAATAAATGGGCACTTATTTTTCCGCACAACCATTCAAAAAGCAACATCTTCTGAGCAAAGTAAGAAATCTTTTTCACCGCATAATCTTTTTTTCTCGGGCGATTGTACAGCTTTAGTGTTGTTGTTCACCTTCTTCGTTGGTTAACATCTGGCAGAACAACTGGATCTGGCAAAAGCTAAGCTAGAAAAGCTGAATTCCCAGTGATTATACTCAGCCTATGTTGGTTTCAGCTTCCATGACTATATTTTCCGTCTTATATCTACCACCACATATTCCAGGTTGTGATGTTAAAGCTTCGGGGCTCTTTGCATGATTGGAGCCTATTCTTTGATACCAGCAACTCCAAAGAATTAAGGCTGGAAATTTTCGGGTGAAACTCATCCTCTAGATAACCTGTCTATTTGTTTAATGCAACAAGCAAAGTGCTGGGGTGAGACTTGTTAGTAGCATTTCTCCTTAAAAACTAATGACAATGAAACTTATCTTTCAACCTTTTTCATGGAATTCTATATTTAAGTCTGTGGTCTGTTTGGGGGAAAATGGAAAACAGATCAGATATTTGGAGGTAATAATTTTTGGGAAAAAGGGAGAAAAGAATGCTATATTAAAAGGGAAAAAAATGGATGAATAATATTTAACTCATTAGGGTTAGACATGGAGAAATATTGATGTTGCACCATCCCACTCAATTCCTGGCTTGACCATGTCTCTAAACACCCTTGATTTAGGATTTGAAAATTAGCTTAAAGCTCTGTCAGTTTTCAACGTCAAATCATCCTAAGATGCGTATATATTACACAGACAGAAACTGACACAATAAGGTTTTGAAGCTGAATTGTATTCAACCCTTCGTGTTGAATACACAAGTTTGTATTCCACACGCAAAAAGAAGATATCATTCAACTTGGATCCAAACGTCCATCAACCTGCTTTGGTGAAAAGCAAAATCATTGAGTCCCAACTACATCTTTAACATATAATATTTGACATGGATGCACCATTTCCCAAAAACAGTTTACAAGAGATGCACTGGGTTTCTTCTCCTAAACGAAAGTTTCAATGATACAGAAGAAAGAACATAGAAGACGAAGAAAAGAGGAGAAAAAGGAAAGAAACCGATCCTTCTATGATGATGTTTCAGAGAGGTTGTGCTCCTGATTATTAGGCTAACTTACATGACATCATTCTATACAAATTGAGCAGTAATCAACCCCATTAACAGTACATGGTAATTTGACAGAAGAGATGGAATGCACCACTAAATCCCTTCACGCGAAGCTTGAAACCAAACAATTGCAAGGGTCACAAGGGATGCATAGATCGAATTGGGTAACTTTTGCACCACTTTCCCAACACCAGGAACGCCCTCAGTAGCCCTCTTTGTTGCCATGGCAACAGTTGGAGCTACAACTAGAGTGACAATCAGACCCTGACTAACAACAACGAATGCTTCAGTTGTGAGCTTCTGAATGAATTTCACAAATTCTTCATGGTCGATTTCTCCATCAAGGTTGAAGTCACACTCCTGCATAGGAAACAAATTAACTGCTTTATGCTTTTAAACATTACCATACTACTTTCTTCCATGAAATTTTTTTAGAGTAAAGAAAAGATACAAATCATAAAGAAAACGAAGGCTAGAAATGAGGAAAATACGTCCCATAACTTTTCAAGCTGCTGACAATAGGTAATAAGAGTGAATATGTCCAGTAACTTCACTCTTAGGTAATGAAAATAAATCCAATATTACTTGAGTCCACTTCAACTTCTCACTGCATTTGCTTTACATAAAATTTATATGGCACATATATTTATGCTAAGGACTGGCTTAAATTCCAAGTAATTCATAGAAGTGAACTTGTCAATGAGTTTTGATAAGGGAACCTTTTTTTTTCCATAATATGCTATACTAATGGCATCTTAGATTACAGAATTGACATCTACAATGAATCCTAGGCAAAACATACTGGATGCATTTTAAAAAAAATCCATTCAACATCCAAGCAAATTTTGAATAAGTCAGCCTATTAGAACGATATATTTGCAGGTACTCTTACTCTAATAAGATAAGAAGATGTATAGTTGAGTATTATCATCATTCAACTCCCAAATATATCTCTGCACCAAAATTACAAGCACAGAAGCACCTTGAAGTGGATTCAAGATCTCCCCAAGGAAAACTTTCACTAATTAATACGAATACAATATTACTCTTGAATATCGCAGCTCAATGCCTCAAAGAAGTGCTTAAGACACAGCCACTTCCAATTCTTCTTTCCACAAATCATGCTTTCAATCATCCAATTCCAACCAAAATTTTTTATTTCCGTAATGAAATATTGACTCCAGATTGATTAACAAAATGATAAAACAATGCATATGAAAATCGCACGTAAAGGTATTTTAATGATATAATACTTATAAAAGAACTCTAGAAATTCCACTTGTGTGACAATTCTAGTTAAGCATATCAAACTTTGACTGCTCTCCACGTTGAGAAGGCAATACATTGACCACTATCTGCTAAGATAACACCAAGATCCCTTGTTTCTTACCCTAACAAATACTTTATACACAACAAGAAGGAATTTATGGCACAAACATAAAGGATTTTGAACCTATATAGGGGATTCAACGTGGATATTCCCAACCTTTAATGGAATCTCTACTTATCTACTCTCATCATATTTAGAACCAATTAGTGTCAATGCCTCCTTCCAAACAAATAATATCACCTTTCACTCTACAAATAACTTGAAGAGCTTCCCTTCTACCAAAAGCATTCAAATTGGTAAACATTATTCCTACGATTTAGTGCATGCATATACACATGCAGTGACATCCATTAATAAATAGCTGAGCCCTCAATGCTGTGTCAATTGATCAGATACATATATCCAGAACATTGAATGCAATCAAGCAAGCATATTCATAAACATTTTCATTGCAGTAAACAATAAAGTATTCTCGAACACAGTCTTTCTATCGCTGCCTTAATTTTTGGTGTTACCTGCATCATTGATCTGACTTGCTCTTTAGAGGGTGGGTCAAAGTGCGGCCCAGGCAAACGCTTGTTAACATCGCTACAGAAGGAATAAATAATGATCACCTAACTCCGATAAGGTTAACACCTTCCATTGCATGATCAAAAATATGAAATCATTGAAACTAAAACATTTCAGCAAAATTCCTCACTTGTACACCAGCAGGACAGCAATATATAGATCTTCGAATGTTAAAGTAGCTCTTCCTGATTGATTTTTGATTCGCTCAAAAACCTTATCACTTATTTTCATTATCTGTTTCTTTCTCCATTCCTTCCCTGCAAAAAAGAGTGTTAAAACTATCAAACACACACTGATTGCACAACACACAGTGCAAGCTCACTTCTCATAAAGCCGAATACTAATAACAAGTATAGTTATCAGAGAATATCAAATCAGTATAAAAACGGTCTCCACACCGATTAACTATTCCACCCCGGAATTCTTAGGTCCCATTTGCGTTTAACACAGATGCGGCTGCACATGCGTGCACGCCCACATACATACATATTTTACTGTAAATAACAATGAAAACAAGAAGCCATGAAAAAAGATTTCTTCAGACCCATTACTTACTATAACTAACAGTTCCAGTCAACAAGGACATCTGGCCATCATGTTCTGAATACCCATTTCTTCAAAATGATAACTAAAGTGTAGTTTGGCCCTCGCTTTTCTTGCAAAAAATAGAAATAGAAATTTAATTTTCTACAGAAACCAAAAAGTAAGACCCTTTTTTTTTCTTTCCATATAGTCTTTA
Source organism: Heritiera fomes (assembly GCA_032173925.1). Classification (NCBI taxonomy): domain Eukaryota; kingdom Viridiplantae; phylum Streptophyta; class Magnoliopsida; order Malvales; family Malvaceae; genus Heritiera; species Heritiera fomes. The sequence goes on along the minus strand of JAPDPM010000001.1, from coordinate 14,193,769 downwards.
AAAAAACAATAACATACCCAGTAATACACTACTAAATGAGAACACTTTTAATCGAATATAAATAAAAATACAGATTTCTAAAAATACCGTTTGTTATTCCCATGACAAAAGAACGAAAAATCAACTTATGTGTTTTTGTATTATAAAAGTTCTAGATAAAGGAGAATTAAAAGCTTGGTTGAATTGCTTACCATGAAATTTGTCTAGGACTTGCCCCATGGCTTCAGATAAGACAGAGCTATGGTGATTCTCAGTTTCACTTTCCCGATGAAACAAAGATGAAGGCACACACAATTCAATGGTGGATACAGGAGGGAAGAAAGATAAAGTAGGAAGAGAGAAAAGATATTTAATACGGTGCCGTTTAAGATGGGAATGAAATGATTTTTTGTGAGTGACGTGGCTCATAGAAAGTGGACGATAGTGACGTATAGGTGTGATTCGTGTGAAAGAGAGGTGTACTTTGGAAATCCAAAATCCTCCCATTTCGCCTTCAATTTCTCAATGATTTTTTTTCTTTATACTAAAAAAATTGAAAATCTTTTATGGCTTAAAAAAATATGAGATCGGATCTCGCCTTCTTTCCGAAGGCTCTATTACATTATTATTACTTTAATGTTGCAAAGAGGTATCAAATTAACAAGTAAATCCAAAAATAAAAAATAAATAAAAGAACAAAATTATAATACAAATAATTTCTTGATTAAAGGTGGGTTTGGTTGTCACATCTCTGATGCGATGAGATCTTTGGATGAACAATAAAATAAAATAAATGAAAGGGTAAAATTATTTTTTAATATTTGATTTTAATATTATTTTATTAAAAACTATATATATTTTTAAGAGTTTATAAATAATATGTTAACAGTGTATAGTTTTTTATATACTTTCAGTCAATTATAAGATGACATTTCATTAATTAATAAAGTCTAAAAGTGTATAGGTCCTTAAAAAATAAATTTAAAATTTTTTTATATTTATTTTTAAAGACTTTCATATGAAGTGTCATCTCATAGTTGACTGATAATATATAGAAATTATACACTATCAGTGTATCATATATATACTCTTTCTTTAATGATTATTTTTTTTCAATTTTATTGAAATTAATATTATCGTCCATCTAAACTAACTTTAAGTAATTAAGAAAAAATTATAGTATATTGTAAAGATTGAGTTCATATCTAAAGACACTCACCCTAAACCACAATTATAAAAGAAATTGTCATGATAGGCGCTATAACCATAAATTTTGTAACGAGTTTAATTCATTTGATGCAGCTCGTCAAAGCCTAATTTGAATCCTACGATAATCATAGATACAATGAAATTTAAAAGTAACTGTTTTTTTCGACTGCACCGCAAGGAACATTTCAGTGCACTTGCAATACAATTGAAAAGGGTGTCCCTCCAATTGTTCATTGGAGGGGTAGGGTTCACTGAATGATTGGATCTTCACAGGGGGCATAATATTATATTTTTGTCCATTTTTTTTAAGTTTTAAATTTTTTATTTTATTAATTTTTTAAGTTTTTAAATTATTTATCTTTTTAACTCTTTTATTTTTTTCTTTTATTCTTAATGTTTTATTTTGTAAATATAAATTAAATAATTTTAAAATATTTATACCAAAAGTATTATTTGATATAAAAATAATTTCAATAATTTTTAATTATTTATTAATTTCAAAAGAATCTAATAGACACTATAAATTTTATTATATACAATTTTAATCTAATGTCAATGTTTATTTTCTTTTTTTTTACTATACTTCATGTCTTTATTATCGTTGTTAGGGGTGTAATCGAGCCGAGCCGAGCCGAGCCGAGCCGATACAGTGGGATGCTCGAGCTCGAGCTCGACTCACAAACTCGATGCTCGATACTCGGCTCGAGCTCGATCGAACCTTAAATTTTGAGCTCGAGCTCGACTCAAGATCAAAACCGAGCTACTCGAGCTCGCTCGATTAAGCTCGTTTATTCGAGCTCGATCCTTATGCTCGAATTCGAGCTCGAACTCAAGCTCGATTCTATTTTATATATAAAAAATATTATCAATTAAAGATGAAAAAATATAACATTTTTTAATAATAATACAAATATAATATTAATAAACAAAAAAATAATATCATCACATCCTTCACCGGTTAGCTCCGCCAGCTGATTCATCATCAAATCTTCTTCATTGCAAACCAGAAGTTACATCTTTTACCTACAAATGCAAAAGCACCAACCCATCATTCTACAAGTCCAAGAACTGTTTTTTTAAAGAACAAAGTTTGCAAACACTGCTACTCTACTTAACTTTCCCTTGTTTCTATTCAATTATTTCGAATACACAAATCAAAACATGCCTTTTAGATCTTAATCAGCATAGCACGTCACAAATTGAAATCTCAATTTAAAACCAGACAAAAAAATCAAGCAATAACAAAAAAAAAATAAATATGTTGTAAATCAGGAAATTAATAATGGTTTTTCGGGAAAATTTTTCCCTTTGACATTCTTGCTCGAGCCTTTCCATCTGGTTATTTCCATGAGAAATATACTCAGATTATATAGTGAGATAGATCATTCAAGCTTGGTATGACAAATATCAATATTTTAGACTAATAGCTGAACACAAATTTAGTATTATCATTGAACCAAACCTTTAACCCCTTTCCCAATCACATCATTTAGGCTATATTACAAATACGATCACTGAATCAATATTTAAAATCAATTTAGGCCATCATCAATTTAAAATTGATTTAAATTTTAAGCCACCATCAATTTTTTAAATCAACAACAGATGACAAATCAACACTAAAGAGAGAGAGCAACATGACAGTTAAATGAAGTTGAAAAAAAAAATACTACCAGCTCACGAGAGGAAGGCCGAAAGGGTGCGTGATTGAAAGAGAGCCGGAGAGGGGCTTGGTTGCTTGTTGCGTGCGTGAGGAAGGAGAGGTGTGAGTGAGGGTCTAGTTGTTGTCGTGACTGCGGACTGCGTGAGGGAAGGGGTTGGTCGCGGAGGATGGCTGAGGGAGTGTTAGATCTGAACGCAAGGGGCTCGTCGGCGCTGGATCTACGAGTTGAGGGGCTCGTCGGCACTAGATCCGAGAGTCCAGGGGCTCGTCGGTGCCAGATCTGAGAGCCAAGTGACTCGTAACGCCAGATCTGAGTGAAGGGAGAATAGATCTGAGAGTCGAGGGGCTCGTCGGCACCAGATCTAAGAGCCAAGTGACTCGTAGCTCCAGATCTGCGTGAGGAGTGACTAGATCTGAAGGTGTCGCCGGTGTGTAGTACTTTGGATAGCTGTGGAGCTACGGGCTGTTGCATAGTTATGGCCTATGGGAGAATGGGAGAGATGGAGAGTCGAGGCATGTGTGGATGGTCTGGGTTGCACCGTTGCTGCAAGTGGTCCTTGGTCAGAAATGGAGAAGGGGTAGTCTAGGTCTTGCGGCCGTTGTGGAGGAAATGGAGAGGAGGGGTCTGAAAATGAAAACTTAAAAGCAGTAAGTGGAGTGGAGCCCGAGCTTTAGGGTTCCAAAATAAAAAAAAATTTTAAAAATTTTTAATAATATAAATAAATAATAATAAATAAAATTAAAAAAAATATTAAAATATTAAATGCTCGATTAGGCTCACGAGCTATTCGAGCCAGGTATTTTGCTGCTCGAACTCGGCTCGCTCAATAGCTCGAGCTCGACTCGAAAAAAATCGAGTCAAGTTCGAGTTTTGCTCGAGTCGAGTCCGAGTAGCTTGCTGTCGTAACGGCTTCGCGCTCGACGGATTTTGAAAAAAGCGTTTAAAAACAAAAATGGGAGTCGCCACCAATCTTTTTTTTGTCTAGGTGTGATTGGCCACCTAAAAATATTTATCTTTTTAACAAAATCTCAAAATTTATTAAGTTTTATCAAAAAGACATTTCTAGTCTGCGAAAACAAAATTTGGGTTCGGGGGTACGGTTACGTGTGGGGAAGGATTAGCACCCCCACGACGCCCGTTAAAAAACGGTACCATCCTAACCATATGGTATCTTTGGATTTTAATAAGATAGTCTTGGCTTTCAATTATAGGAAAAATTAGCGTATTTGCTTGAAAATTGTTGTTATAAAGGGATTTCATTATGAAAATCAAAATGAACACCATTTATTGAAAAATTAGATCAAATATCCCAATCCTCTGGTAACATTTGAAATAATCCCTCTCACCTAGGGATCAGTCAAGAAATCACTACTTGTGAGTCTCATGACATCCCATCTTCGGTGGTGCTCACGCTATTTTATAATTAATCGTATACATGTAGTATGGATAAAGATGCGTGATGCATATGATACTTAAAGGAAATTTTATTTATTTTGATTTCGTTGATGAAACTCTTGATATTAAGAAATTTGGCTAAATATCCCAATCCTCTGGTAACATTTAGCTAATTCCTCTCACCTAGGGATCAGTCAAGAAATCACTACTTGTGAGTCTCATGACATCCCATCTTCGGAAGAATTCCATTTATTATTTTTTTTATTTATGCATATGATGCTAACATATGTTTTATGATGCATATGGAATTATGAAAAGAATTTTTTATTTTGATTTTTATAAATGAAATTCTTAATATTGAGAAATTTAACTAAATATCCCAATCCTCTGGTAACATTTAGCTAATTCCTCTCACCTAGGGATCAGTCAAGAAATCACTACTTGTGAGTCTCATGACATCCCATCTTCGGAAGAATTCCATTTATTATTATTTTTTTTTTATTTAATTCTTTTTTTTTATTTTTCTTTAAAACTTATCTATTTTTATTTTTAATAAAACAAATTAAATTATTGAAAAATCATACTAAATATCCCAATACTCTGGTAACATTTAGTAAGACTCTTCTCACCTAGGGATCAGTCAAGAAATCACTACTTGTGAGTCTCATGACATCCCATCATCGGAACTTTATTTAAATTTAAATTTTATTATTGTTCTTCATTTATTTTGTTCTTAACCCACATTTAATCTATCTAATAAAAATTCATTTTTATTTAAAAATATGTTTTTATGTATAATTTATGTATATATACATTTTTATATATTTATTTATGTATTCTATGTACAATATATATTAATATGTTTTAAAACTATATATTTACACCTTTTTTTTATTAATATATGTATTTTATATACATCAAATTTACATACTTTAACACTATGTATTTCACAAATTTTATATGTTTTTCTATATTATACTATTTACTTATTTACTTATTTACTCATTTATTATTATCATTTATTTCATTTATTTATTTATACCATGATAGCACCTAAAACAAATTATTCTATAAAACAAATAAATGAATAAATAAAATAAAAAGGAAATATACCCAAAACAGCCCAAAAGAGGGCCCAGAAGTCAGGCCCAAACGGCAGAGGCGCGGACTGGAGCTGCTAGGCCGGAGCGGGTGCGGACGGGTCGGATCGCTAAGCGGGTCGGCGCGCGGGTCGCTAGCAGATGATGCGTCGGGTTGCCGGACGGGTCGCGCGGATCCGGGTCGGGTCGCGGGTTGGCTCGCGGGTCAGGCCTCCAAAACGGTGCGTTTTGCACCTCTATAAAACCCAAATTTTTTTTTTAAATCGTCATTTCCACCGGTCCTTTAACAAAAAGACTCCAAAAATTCTCTCAAGCCTCCTCAGCCCCGGACGATTTCCGGCCGCCGTGCGCCGGTCGCCGGTGAGCTCTCCGAACCCTCCGAAACTCTTCTCTCTCCTTTCTCTTCCCGAATCTGAACTTTGTTTCCCCCGAAAATCACCCTAACCTCACAAATCTAGCTTTCCCGAAGCCTTTCCCTTCCCCCTTTTTTTGTTCTTTCTTATCTCTGTTTTTTTTTTGGTTGATGGTTTTGGCTATTGAGGTTGCTGTACTTTGCTTGTTTTCATTTTTTTTTGCAGGTGGTGGTTTGGATCTCAGATCTGGGGGCCCCGGGGTCCTCGGATTCTAGGGTTTTCGGATCTGGGCTAAGGGGTTTGTTTTTTTTTGGTTAGGTTTTGGTAGATGATGTTTGCGGTCTGATGGCTTTTGAGGGTTCTGTTGTAGTTTGGTCTAGGGTATGGGGCAGTGGCGGTTTCGGTGGTGAGTGGACAGTGATGATGGTGATGAACGGCGTTTTTAGGGTTGTCAGTTGGGTGTTTTAGGGTCGCGTGATGTTGGTTGTGGTGACGGAGGTGGTGTTTGGGGTTGCTGGTTGCCGAGTGATTGAGGATCGGTGATGGTGTTTGGGGTTTCTGTTTTTTTCGTTCTCTCTTCCTTCCCCGTTTCAGATCTGGGTTTCGGTTTAAAACCATTTTCGAGCCTCCCCTTCTAGCCTTTCAGAGTCACCAAATCCATAGGTCTCTGTTGAAGCGGGATTCACGGGATGGGGAAGATGATTTTGCCGAGGGTTGCGGCGCCGGCGGCTGGAGCAGGGAACCGGCAAATCCGAAAAATCCGAAGCATTTAATGCTTCAACGGGACTGGTGATAATAATAATAATAATAATAATAATAATAATAATAATAAATGGAATAAGATGAATAAAATATAAACACAAAAGAAATAAAAATGAATAATAATAATAATAATAATAATAGAAATAACAATAAAAAACAAAAACAAATAATAATAATAATAAAAATAATATTAATATTAGAAAAGATAATAATAATAAAACTAATAATAATAGTAATATGAATAATAACAAAATAAATAAGAAAAATGAAAATAAATGAAAATAAAAGAAAATAATAACAAAATTTTGTCAAAATAATTTGTAAAATTCGGACAAAATTAGGTGTCTACAGCTGCCCCTCTTTGCTTATTGCTGAGGATCAGGAATAAAGCAAAGACAATAGACAACAATTTTGTCCATTTCAAAACCTAATCTTTTTTCTTTTTCTTCTTCTTCTCTTTTTTTTTTTCTTTGTTTTCCTCTTACAGCAGAGGTAGCGAAATTTTAAAATTCTTCCTGAAAAGCTCCTCTTGCAACAGAGGCGATGAAACTTTAAAATTTTTTCTGAAAACGTGCTCCTCTTGCAGCAGAGGCGATGAAACTTTAAATTCTTTTCTGAAATGTGCTCCTCTTGCAGCAGAGGCGATGAAACTTTAAAATTTTTTCTGAAATGTGCTCCTCTTGCAGCAGAGGCGATGAAACTTTAAAATTCCTTTTCTGGAATGTGCTCCTCTTGCAGCAGAGGCGATGAAACTTGAAACTTTAAAATTCCTTTTCTGAAATGTGCTCCTCTTGCAGCAGAGGCGATGAAACTTTAAAATTCCTTTTCTGAAAACGTGCTCCTCTTGCAGCAGAGGCGATGAAACTTTAAATTCTTTTCTGAAAATGTGCTCCTCTTGCAGCAGAGGCGATGAAACTTTAAATTTTTTTCTGAAATGTGCTCCTCTTGCAGCAGAGGCGATGAAACTTTAAAATTCCTTTTCTGAAATGTGCTCCTCTTGCAGCAGAGGCGATGAAACTTTAAAATTCCTTTTCTGGAATGTGCTCCTCTTGCAGCAGAGGCGATGAAACTTTAAAATTCCTTTTCTGAAATGTGCTCCTCTTGCAGCAGAGGCGATGAAACTTTAAATTCTTTTTTTTTTTTTTTGGAATGTGCTCCTCTTGCAGCAGAGGCGATGAAACTTTAAAATTCCTTTTCTGAAATGTGCTCCTCTTGCAGCAGAGGCGATGAAACTTTAAAATTCCTTTTCTGAAATGTGCTCCTCTTGCAGCAGAGGCGATGAAACTTTAAAATTCCTTTTCTGGAATGTGCTCCTCTTGCAGCAGAGGCGATGAAACTTTAAAATTCCTTTTCTGAAATGTGCTCCTCTTGCAGCAGAGGCGATGAAACTTTAAAATTCCTTTTCTGAAATGTGCTCCTCTTGCAGCAGAGGCGATGAAACTTTAAATTCTTTTTTTTTTTTTTGGAATGTGCTCCTCTTGCAGCAGAGGCGATGAAACTTTAAAATTCCTTTTCTGAAATGTGCTCCTCTTGCAGCAGAGGCGATGAAACTTTAAAATTCCATTTCTGAAATGTGCTCCTCTTGCAGCAGAGGCGATGAAACTTTAAATTCTTGCCCGGAGGACTTAAATTCCTTTTCGGTCTTCTTTTTCTTTCTTTTTTCTTTTCTTTCTTTCCTTTCCTTCTCTTCATTCTTTTTCTCTTCATTCTTTTCTTCCTTTTTCTTCTTTTCTTTGTCTCTTTTTCATCATTTTTCACATATTTTTTTTTTATTTTTCATTTTTTTTTTTTGAATCTCCTATGTTCACATTTTTCAATGTTTGGCAGATGCAATGATCCCTGATGCAAATGCAACAATGCCAATGCACCTTTTTTGGTACTTGAAATCTCCTAGTGTGAATGAAATGCAAATGCATGTATTGACAAAGCCATGCAATTCCTATTGTGGTAATCAAATTCTCAAAGCTGTCCTTTGGTCTTTTTACCCGTGGTTTACCAATTTCGAATCGGAGCTGGTTCATAACATGTACTTGTCATAATTTCCAATTCCTTTTGTTTCATTCTCTTATTTCTCTCTTTTCCTCCTTTCTCCCCCTTTTTCGTTCTTCCTTTCTTTCTTCTTTTTTCATAGTAATATTAGCAGGTAGATTATTGTTTTAATCATCCTCTTCCTTTCAATTTGATTAACAAACACCATGCATTCTTATACTTTTTCGGTTAGTTGTAGAACAACCAATTTTAGAAGAAAACATTTATTATTGGGCTGACAAGAGAAAATGACAACAAAAGTTCAGTTGGGTGGCGAAAGCCACAAGGGTCAAGTGACGAATTTTAAGAAATGGTGATCAAAACAAACAATGAATGTCTAGATAACCCTTCACGAACCAGACCGGTGCTTTCTTTGGAAAAAAAACTAATCCGTTGATGCCCCCTGTCACACTGAGTTCATCCGACAGATGCCACGCTCCGTATGATTTCGATCCAGGTGTTGATCTCTTCTGCATCCAAGCCGCCTTTTCAGGTTTTCAACTTAGATATCCTCCTTTAATTCAACTGCCCTTTTTGGGTTTTCAGTTTGAATTCTCCTTTCATTTTCCTTTTCTTCTTGCTTTTTTTCATTTTTTTCGTTTCTTTTTCTCTTTTTCTCTTTATTCGTTTTTTCTTTTCTTTTCTTCCCTTTTTTTTTTGTTTGTTTTCTTCTTCTTTTTTCTTTTTTGTTTTTTTTTTTTTAAGCATAGTATTTCTTCACCGCATCGGAATTTATCGGATTAGGCAGATCATTCCCATCCATCTCTGTCAAGATCAACGCTCCACCTGAGAACACTCTTTTCACCACGTATGGTCCTTCCCAATTTGGTGTCCATTTGCCCCGATTATCATGGTGATTTGGGAGGATCTTTTTCAACACCAATTCCCCTTCACGGAAATGCCTGGGTCGAACCTTCTTATCATGGGCTCGCATCATTCTCTTCTGGTACATCTGACCATGGCACAATGCTGTAAGCCTTTTCTCTTCTATAAGATTCAATTGTTCAAAGCGACTTCGAACCCATTCAGCTTCGTCCAAGTCTAATTCCATTAAGACTCTTAGGGACGGGATCTCTACCTCAACAGGCAGCACCGCTTCCATACCGTAAACCAAAGAAAAAGGAGTTGCCCCAGTAGAACTGCGCACTGACGTTCTATAAGCATGCAAAGCGAATGGTAGCTTCTCGTGCCAGTCTTTGTATGTGCTGGTCATCTTCCCTACAATCCTCTTAATATTCTTGTTGGCAGCCTCAACGGCCCCATTCATCTTCGGGCGATACGGAGCTGAGTTGTGATGCTTGATTTTGAACTGTGCACATACTTCCTTCATCATGTCATTGTTCAAGTTGAGAGCATTGTCTGATATGATCCTTTCCGGGAGCCCGTACCGACATATTATCTCCTTCTTTAGGAACTTACAAACAGTGGACTTAGTCACATTTGCATAAGAGGCAGCTTCAACCCATTTTGTAAAGTAGTCTATCATCACGAAAATGAATCTGTGCCCATTTGATGCCTTGGGGGAGATAGGTCCAATCACATCCATTCCCCACATAGAAAAGGGCCACGGTGGTGCCATGACGTTCAGTGATGTCGGCGGAACTTGAATCCTGTCAGCATAAACTTGGCACTTGTGGCATTTTCTAGCATAATCTATGCAATCTCTTTCTAGTGTAGTCCAATAATAGCCTGCCCTCATGATCTGTCTAGCCATGAAATGACCATTTGCATGTGCCCCACAAGTTCCATCGTGTACCTCTCCAAGAATCCTTTTGGCTTCAAACGCATTGACACATCTCAACAACATCTGATCTCTACCCCTTTTGTACAAAACGTCTCCGTCAACAAGGAATCCCATTGCTAGTCTTCTGAGGATCTTTTTGTCATTTTCCGATGCATGCTCTGGGTATTGTTGATTCTTAAGGTACTGCATGATATCATAGTACCAAGGTTGTCCGTCTACTTCTTCTTCAATGCTAGAACAGTGGACTGGTGTGTCTCTTATACGAAGCTTGATGGGCGAGACCTTTGCTTCTATCTCCATCTTAAACATTGCAGCTAGAGTTGCCAAGGCATCAGCGACTTGATTTTCTTCTCGAGATAAATGTTGGAAAATGATATCGTCAAATTGCTGTACAAGGTCAGCTATGTACTCCTGGTATTGAACTAGCTTCTGATCCCTTGTTTCCCATTCACCTCGTAACTGATAAATAACCAGTGCTGAATCTCCATAAGCTTCTAAGTTCTTGATTCCTCTCTCGATTGCAGCTTCTAAGCCCATTGCACAAGCTTCGTATTCAGCCATGTTGTTGGTACAGTTGAAATTTAATCTAGCTGTGGACGGGTAATACTTTCCATTTGGAGATATTAAAACTGCCCCTATCCCATGTCCTAAGGCATTGGATGCGCCATCAAAGAACATTCTCCACTGTCTACTATCAGGCTCCTCTTTCTCCGCCTGGAAGACAGACATTATATCTTCATCTGGAAAATCTAGCTTGATGGGCTCATATTCGTCGGTAGCACGATCTGCGAGGAAGTCGGCTATTGCCCCACCTTTGACTGCTTTTTGAGACACGTACACGATGTCATATTCAGAAAGCATAACTTGCCATCTAGCTAGTCTGCCTGACAATGATGGTTTCTCAAAGATGTACTTGAGGGGATCCAACCTAGCTATCAACCAAGTCGAATGATACAACATATACTGCCTCAATCTACGAGCAACCCAAGCCAATGCGCAACACATTTTTTCTATTGTAGTGTATTTGGCCTCGTAATCAGTAAACTTCTTGCTCAAGTAGTAGATAGCCCGTTCTTTCTTGCCTGTATCATCATGTTGGCCCAATACGCATCCCATAGAGTGTTCATTAACAGTCATGTATAGCAACAAGGGTCTTCCAGCCATTGGCGGTACTAGGACAGGTGGATTTGACAAATACCCTTTCACCTTTTCAAAAGCCTCTTGGCATGCCTCGTTCCATTCTCCCGGATCTTGTTTCCGAAGCAACTTAAAAATAGGATCGCATTTAAGCGTAAGTTGCGAGATGAAGCGGGAAATATAGTTCAATCTTCCCAAAAAGCCTCTTACTTCCTTCTGTGTGCGTGGAGGCGACAGATTTTGTATCGCACTGATTTTGTCCGGGTCCACTTCAATTCCTTTTTCGCTGACTACAAACCCCAACAACTTTCCCGATTTAACACCAAAAGTGCATTTGGCAGGGTTCAACTTGAGATGAAACTTCCGTAGCCTTTCGAACAGCTTCCGAAGGTTGGCCACATGATCCTCTTCTCCCCGAGACTTGGCAATCATGTCATCCACATACACCTCTATCCCCTTGTGCATCATGTCATGAAAGAGGGTTACCATTGCCCTTTGGTAAGTGGCCCCGGCATTCTTTAGACCAAAAGGCATAACTTTGTAGCAAAATGTTCCCCAAACTGTCACAAAGGTGGTTTTCTCCATGTCATCCTCAGCCATTTTGATTTGATTGTAACCTGAAAAACCATCCATGAATGAAAACATGTAGTGCTGGGCTGTATTATCCACCAGGGTATCAATATGAGGTAATGGGAAATTATCCTTAGGGCTAGCTCTGTTTAGGTCCCGATAATCTACACACATCCTTACTTTCCCATCCTTTTTCGGTACCGGGACTATGTTAGCCACCCATTCTGGATACTTGGCTACCTTCAAGAACCCGGCATCGAATTGCTTTTTTACTTCTTCCTTCACCTTCAACAACATCTCGGGTTTCATGCGCCTAAGCTTCTGTTGTACTGGCTTACATTCTGTTTTCAAAGGCAGCCGGTGCTCCACAACATCAGTGTTTAATCCGGGCATATCTTGATAAGACCAGGCAAAAACATCCACATATTCACGAAGCAGTTCCTCTAGTCTCTGCCTCTCAGCCAATGGAAGTGCTGTGCCCACTTTGACCTCTTTGACGTCCTCATCATCCCCTAAGTTGACCCTATCAATAGCTTCTTTGTTGGGTTCAATAGGTCCTTTTTCTTGCTCAATCATTTTCAATAGATCTGGAGACAAAGCATCGTCGTCTGAATCTACATTGCTATCGAGTTCACCAACATTCATAGAATTTTCAAAATCGAACTCCGGATAGCCGTTAAGGTTATCTTCACATTCATTGTTCATTTTCCTGAAAAAGTAAAAAACATCTGACAGATATGGTTGGTTGTTCATGCCAATGGTAGTGAATGAAAAGAGAAAACAGTTATAGAAATGATGATGGATGGAAAGAAAGTACTCGAAATGCACTGAATTTGTTAATTTATTGAAATGATGATGAAGATTAAATTTACAAAAGGATCTTCTAGAGCTCTCTAGACCGAGATGTTGATAATCTACCTTACTACATTACAAAAGGAAAAACGAAAAGATAGAAGGTATCCTTTCAACAATCCAGTCTTTCAACTTTGTGCCCAACAACACCATCATTTCCCTAATCAAAAATTGTAATTTCTCCATGCATTCCTTTAAACGAGGAACCCACGAGAGGATCCTTTCATAAGTCCTCCTTTCACTGCCTCTAATGCATCAGGGTGATAGCATCCGCCAAAGCGAAAAGTATCATAGAGGTAAGGTATCACCATCTTTTCCGACTTTTCTTCGTATCCCCGAAGGCGTGCTATTCTTCTCTTCCTTCTTTCTTCCAGCATCTTTCTCCTTTCCAAACCAGTGGCTTTATATCCGAGACCGAACCTATCTTTGTTTTCCTCAATCTTCACAGGCTTCCTTTGTCCTTGGAGATTCTTCCCCAAACCTCTTCCGACACGCCAGCCCTTTTGCAGTGTCTGCTTAACAATCATCTCAGTGGTGGTTGACAACCGAGGGGTGGGGATTCTCGATCCTTCTCCTACATACGTTGCATTTACAATTTCAAAGGCCCTAAAAGAGCATTCCAACGCTTCTTCGGCTGCCTCGATGTAGGGTACAGATAAGGGCTTGGTGATAAGGAGGTCTTCTTCTCCAGAAACAGTTACTTGTTTATCACCGACGACAAACTTCACTTTTTGATGCAATGATGAAGGAACAGCACCCGCCGTGTGGATCCATGGTCTCCCCAGTAGGAAACTGTAAGATGGCGAAATATCCATTACTTGAAATTGGATATTGAAGGTGACAGGCCCGATGTCAATAGGGATTTCAATATCACCTACGACGTCCCTTCTAGAGCCATCAAATGCCCTTACAACCATGTGGCTTGGTTGTATGCAAGAAATGTCAATGGGCATCTTTGCCAGCGTGGCCATAGGTAGAACATTTATCGACGATCCATTGTCGATCAAAACTTTGGCGATCGTGTGGCCCTTGCAACTGGTAGTGATGTTCAAGGCTTTAATACTCCCTCGCCCTTCCGGCGGAATTTCGTCATCACTGAAAGATATGAAATTTGCCGCTGTAATGTTTCCCGCCAGCTGGTCCATACTGTCGACCGGAATATCATGGGGCACATAGGCTTGATTCAACACCTTCATTAAGGCGTTCCGATGCGACTCTGAGCTCAATAGCAACGACAATAGTGAAATCCGAGCAGGCATCTTATTCAATTGCTCAACCACACTATATTCGCTATGCTTGATCAGCTTCAAAAATTCCTTTGCGTCCTCTTCTGATACTGGCTTTTGCAGTTTTTCCCCTTGATCTTTGGAAGACAAAGCTTGCTCTTTTCCTTTTCCCATCTGACCCTCCTCCTCTCCTTCCTTTGCTTTTCCCTTTCGGGCCCTCTCTAGCATTTCTGGAGAATAGCACCTCCCGCTTCGTGTGATTCCCCCTACTCCACTTATGTTGGCATTTTCTAGCAAATCTGATCCGTCCGAACCCACGTCGCCCGTCCCTTCAATCACTGCTTTGAACTCATACTTCCAAGGGACGGCTTTGTTGTTCTTGTAAGGGAAAGAACTTGGAACTTTGATTATCATGGTGGGAGGTGTGACAACATAAGCTTCTTCTTTCTCGGGACTCGACTTTTCCTTATAAAACACTGTCAATGGTTTCCCCCAGGGATGATCGTGTCCCGAAGATTCATTCGAGGCAGCGCTCACTACATCTTCTTCCTCCTCCGTATGGAACTCGATCAGAAATGAATCCATCATTGATTGGACTTCATGTCGAAATTGATGACAGTTTTGGATAGAATGGCCAACATGCCCCATATGATATTCACAAGTCTGTTCTGGGCTTGATTCGTCCTGACAAATCCTCGAGTCCATCGATATAGGTTGAATCATCTCGGCTTTGAGTAAAGCATCGAATACTAGACTCATCGGAGTCTTAACCTCTTCCACGTGTCTCTTTATACAACACTTCCTCCCATCTTCAGCTGCACTAACTGATCCTCCACTGTGACTGGGAAGTGGGTTTGCATTGATACTGGGTTCCTCCTCCTTAGAAAAAGTCAACCTCCCTGACTTGACCAAATTTTGCACCTTATACTTCAGAGCCGTGCAGTTTTCTGTAGAATGGCCCGGGTTCCCATGATAATCGCATCGGGCATTAGGATCATACCATCTTGGAAATGGTGGTTTCATTGGTTCCATGAAAAGAGGAGCAATCATGTGGCCTTTCACAAGTTGCTGGAATAAGTCTGTGTATGACATGGGGATAGGATCAATAGGAGGCCTTTCAGTACTTCTTCGGGGAGGCCTTTGGCTAGTAGTTGGGTTACTGTTTGGCTGGTAAGGTTGGGCCATAGGTGTCGGTGAGTAATAAGGTGCTGGAGGGCGAAGATTTGGTTGAAATGTCTGTGGTTGGAAAGAATTTTGATAGGGGGTGTATGAGACATTGTTTGTGGTTGGGGAATAGGATTGGTAATTTGGGTAGGGTTGAGGTTGTGGCTGAAACTGGGGCGAGTAAGGTGCCTTTCCTCTATACCGAGGTGTTGTGTGGGTGACGACCTGGGTTTCAACCTCCTTCTTCTTGGATAACCCACTTTTCTTTGGATCATTACTTTCCAACTTCCCATTCTTAATTGCATTTTCAATTATTTCCCCAGTGATGACCATGTCAGCGAAGTTCTTGGTCGCATTCCCTATCATTCGCTCATAATAAGGTGCCTTCAGAGTGTTGACAAACATCACCGTTGTCTCCTTTTCAGTGAGAGGCGGCTGGACTTGGGACGCAAGGTCTCTCCATCGTTGAGCATACTCCTTGAAGCTTTCGCTGGCCTTCTTTTCGATGTTTTGTAGGGATAGCCTATCTGGGGCCATGTCCGTGACATGTTTGTACTGTGCGATGAATGCTCTAGCTAGGTCACTCCAACTGTGGATGCGTGTACGGTCCAGCTGTACATACCACCTAGCAGCGGATCCTGTGAGGCTGTCTTGGAACACATGCACCAACAGCTTGTCATCGTGATTATACGCGGCCATTTTGCGACAGTACATCGTCACATGAGTAATGGGGCACTTGGTCCCATCATACTTCTCGAAGTCAGGAGTCTTAAATTTAGGAGGGATTACCACATCTGGAACTAAGCACAATCCCATTGCATCCACCGACCCGTAAAAATCACTACCCTCGATGGCCCGCAGCCTTTCCTCGATAATGCTGAACTTTTTAGAGTCTGAATCTCCTTTCATCCCTGACACGCTCCCCCTTAATTTCTCTTGTTCTTTTGGATCATCTAAGTCAGGGACTTGAATTGGGTCTGCAGGTCTTGTCCCTTGAGCGGGTGGAATAGGCACTGTGATGTGAGGTTGTGCCGAGGCACTCGGTGCCCCCGAATACACATAAGCGTAACTGCCCATAGGCTGTGGAGGAGGTGGAGGTGGAGGTATGCCTTGTGAGGATTGGGCATAAGGTGGAGGTGGAGGTATGCCTTGTGAGGATTGGGCATGCAATGGGGTAAACCCTGGAGGGTATTGGGGATCATCATCTTCCCGGGGCTGATCTGTCCCTGGATTAGGTGTTTCTCTAGCCACTTCCTTTTCTCGGTTCGACCTCGTGATCATTTCCATTATAGCGGCTAACTGACCTCGGATTTCTTCTTGTGCCTTCTCCATTCTGTCCATCCTATTATCATGCTCTTCCTCCATCGCTCTTGAACGCGACCGGGTATTGTATGAGTGTTTGGGTATTCGGGCTGGAATCTTGAATGTTGAAGCTACCCAGAATCTTGATTACCACAATTAAGGAACTAATTACTACATGATGCAATCTTGAAATATGAATATGATGAATGTGATGCAAGATGAATGACACTTTGAGGGGTATTTAAACCATAACAATTTCAACAAAAGGGAACTTTCATTCATTCAACAAGTCATTTGTTACATTCCGATCATATTCTGATTATATCCATAAAAATGACTAACTTGTTGATATTGATCCTTAGCCTCATCTATGAAGTTCAGCAGCCTTTGCCCGTATTTTTCTGTTGGGAGAATATCTTGTTTCAATGCTTCAGCTTTGTCGACCATTTCCCTCGCCTTTGTCACGGCCTTGCAAACTTGAGTGGCCATATGCTCTATATATTGTTGTCTCCCCAAACTTCCCACTCTCCATACCATGCTTGCATCCTGGGCCAGGTCATATCCATATCTCCAGTTGTTTTCACTTTGCTCCCAATCTTCTATGATCACTTTAATGTGGTTCTTGTGTACTTGTAACTGCTCCTCTAGCATTTGAACCTTTTGTTGCAACGTGGCTTTGTCATCATCTATCTCGACTTGCTTTCCTTTCTTCAACTTCTCTTTTAATTCCTCGTTCTCTTTCTGACATTGAGCTAGCTTCCTTGCGCTTGCCGAATACATGGCTTCCCAATTTTGTCGTTCTTGGGACAAATGAACGACTTCTTCTTCACTTTTCTTGGCTTTGTGTGCCCAATGTTCTACCCTTCTGTGCAAGTCTTCTAATTCTCTTTTTCTTTCGTTTGAAGTTTGCATGATTCCTCCGACCCTCATTTCGGATCTCAGCTTCTTGTTCTCTAGGTGTAGATTTCTGAGATCCTTATTGGTGACGTGGTGTTCTTGCTGGACCTTCTTAAGCTTGGCTTCTCGCATCTCTGCCTCGTACTTTAGCTGTTCCATCTCTCTTCGGAGCCTCAAATTCTCTTGCTTCCACCTTTCTTCATCTATCTTGAACTGCTGCTTAGCGATTTCGGCCTCTGATACTTCTACTTCCGGTTCTGAAGGCATGTTGCATTCATTTGGGAGAAAAACTACCTCCCTTATTTGCCTTGTTCTCCACATCAAATATTCCGGGGTAGCTTTATCAGAGAGAGGCCCAAGGTTGATTCTACGTGCTTGCTTCCATGATCGAACCACTTGCTCTCCCTTTTTGATTGCTTTGGGCTCACCATAAGAAAACTCCAAATCACTAAGCCCATGGGTTAGTGGAATAAATTGTTTAGCTCCAAACTGTCTTAATACCATAAGTGGCGCATAGCTTATCCCCCCCCCATGGTCCCAGAAGTTGCACCCACGGATCTTCTCCACATCGATACAAGACCGGTACATGAGGCATCCACGGAGTCATCCATACAATCTGTTTTTCCCCAAGTCTTTGCAAAAAGTCTACCCAGTCTTCCTTACTTTTCAGTTTTGGCCACTTACTGTTGCAGAACTCTCTAACCGGAGCGCGATGATGTAAGAAAGTCCTCTTGAAAGCCTTTTCCACACATTTAAAATGACTTTTGGCCCAAACATGCAGTAACTGTGCACATCCCACAAATCGCCCTTCTCCGTTCCTCCGACAGTAGTTCAATGACCTGAAGGTTTCGGCTAGTATGGCAGGTGAAGGATTCCCATTATTTTCAATTTGCTCAAAGAAGTCTATCACCGCTACTTCAATGTGCCCTAACACCTTTGGGAAGATAACCATCCCATAGATCGCCAAAGCAAAAACTATCAACCCTTGCTGGTCATTAAGATGTCCCTTGATGAATTCATGAATAAAATCCCAAGGCATACAGATATTAGATCCCTTCTCCTTTTTATGGGAGTCTATGTCTTCCGGTCTTACTCCCATAAGCTTGGCTAACTTTTTGCGGTACCCGGATTTTGGCTTTCGAACATATATTTTGTCCGGACTTTTCAAATCAATGCCTAATAGGATGGAGTACTCCTCTACTGTGGGTGTCAAGTCCATTCCATTGAAAGAGAAGCACCTGTGGGAGGGGTCCCAAAACTGAATAGCAGCCCTGATCAGTGGTTCTTCGACTTTTACAGCAATTAAAGACTCTATTTGGCCATATCTTTCATGGAAAACCGTCTTCCCTTCTTCACTAATTTGGTCCCATAAGTTGGCTAAATCTGTTAAGTTGTTTTGCTGGAGGTTCAGATTCACTTCTTGTGGGAGCGAGGGCACAAAATTCCTAGACAAACAATCACCTTTTACTTGTTGACTCTTTTCAGACCAAATTTGCACCTCCCGGTAGGAATCACACGGAACATTCATTGATGATGAACAAGCTAGCCTTTCTATGGATTCGGTGAAAAATTCTTCGTCGAAAAGAGCCATGGTCAAAATACCCCCCTTTATGTGACTATGCGATGCAAGAAAATTCATGCAAAAGAACAAAAAACAAGTACAAATCAGTATATGAGTAGAATATGAACAAAGAAACAAAAGGCAGATAAGGGATGGAATGTTTATTTATGTCCTATCAAGGGTCACTCTCATTAATGGGAAGGAATGGCTCTAACTCGGGTTGATCTCCTCACAACACACTATATGCTGGTTTGAGGTTTCACAGATCTAAAAGGTTCCCAAATCATTCCATACTGTCGTCCACTCTGGACTAGTAAGGAACATATCTGAGTGGGAGTATTTCACTTGCCATTGCGGAGGTGATTACCTCACGAGAGCATAGCTACTTTACCCCCTCCTAAAAAGGACGGAACCCGGGTGTAGGGCTCATGTTATGCAAATGCATCGATGTATGCAACAGTACATGCATATATGTTTTACTTTATTTATTCAACAACATCTTTATACACAAAGAATGTAAGGAATCAATATGATAAAAAATGGATGAAATGAAATTTCAATTTACTTATTTATTTATTTGCGTAGATTTTTATTTTACTTCACTTTTCCTTTTCTCCATTTCTCATTTATTATTTTTTTAGAAAGAATATTAAATTTAAATGCCAACTCAGACTATCAAATTAAAATTTAAGATACCATATGATTATTTAATGGCTTGACCCTCTTAGCCTCCCCAGTGGAGTCGCCAAGCTGTCGTAACGGCTTCGCGCTCGACGGATTTTGAAAAAAGCGTTTAAAAACAAAAATGGGAGTCGCCACCAATCTTTTTTTTGTCTAGGTGTGATTGGCCACCTAAAAATATTTATCTTTTTAACAAAATCTCAAAATTTATTAAGTTTTATCAAAAAGACAAATTTCTAGTCTGCGAAAACAAAATTTGGGTTCGGGGGTACGGTTACGTGTGGGGAAGGATTAGCACCCCCACGACGCCCGTTAAAAAACGGTACCATCCTAACCATATGGTATCTTTGGATTTTAATAAGATAGTCTTGGCTTTCAATTATAGGAAAAATTAGCGTATTTGCTTGAAAATTGTTGTTATAAAGGGATTTCATTATGAAAATCAAAATGAACACCATTTATTGAAAAATTAGATCAAATATCCCAATCCTCTGGTAACATTTGAAATAATCCCTCTCACCTAGGGATCAGTCAAGAAATCACTACTTGTGAGTCTCATGACATCCCATCTTCGGTGGTGCTCACGCTATTTTATAATTAATCGTATACATGTAGTATGGATAAAGATGCGTGATGCATATGATACTTAAAGGAAATTTTATTTATTTTGATTTCGTTGATGAAACTCTTGATATTAAGAAATTTGGCTAAATATCCCAATCCTCTGGTAACATTTAGCTAATTCCTCTCACCTAGGGATCAGTCAAGAAATCACTACTTGTGAGTCTCATGACATCCCATCTTCGGAAGAATTCCATTTATTATTTTTTTTATTTATGCATATGATGCTAACATATGTTTTATGATGCATATGGAATTATGAAAAGAATTTTTTATTTTGATTTTTATAAATGAAATTCTTAATATTGAGAAATTTAACTAAATATCCCAATCCTCTGGTAACATTTAGCTAATTCCTCTCACCTAGGGATCAGTCAAGAAATCACTACTTGTGAGTCTCATGACATCCCATCTTCGGAAGAATTCCATTTATTATTATTTTTTTTATTTAATTCTTTTTTTTTATTTTTCTTTAAAACTTATCTATTTTTATTTTTAATAAAACAAATTAAATTATTGAAAAATCATACTAAATATCCCAATACTCTGGTAACATTTAGTAAGACTCTTCTCACCTAGGGATCAGTCAAGAAATCACTACTTGTGAGTCTCATGACATCCCATCATCGGAACTTTATTTAAATTTAAATTTTATTATTGTTCTTCATTTATTTTGTTCTTAACCCACATTTAATCTATCTAATAAAAATTCATTTTTATTTAAAAATATGTTTTTATGTATAATTTATGTATATATACATTTTTATATATTTATTTATGTATTCTATGTACAATATATATTAATATGTTTTAAAACTATATATTTACACCTTTTTTTTATTAATATATGTATTTTATATACATCAAATTTACATACTTTAACACTATGTATTTCACAAATTTTATATGTTTTTCTATATTATACTATTTACTTATTTACTTATTTACTCATTTATTATTATCATTTATTTCATTTATTTATTTATACCATGATAGCACCTAAAACAAATTATTCTATAAAACAAATAAATGAATAAATAAAATAAAAAGGAAATATACCCAAAACAGCCCAAAAGAGGGCCCAGAAGTCAGGCCCAAACGGCAGAGGCGCGGACTGGAGCTGCTAGGCCGGAGCGGGTGCGGACGGGTCGGATCGCTAAGCGGGTCGGCGCGCGGGTCGCTAGCAGATGATGCGTCGGGTTGCCGGACGGGTCGCGCGGATCCGGGTCGGGTCGCGGGTTGGCTCGCGGGTCAGGCCTCCAAAACGGTGCGTTTTGCACCTCTATAAAACCCAAATTTTTTTTTTAAATCGTCATTTCCACCGGTCCTTTAACAAAAAGACTCCAAAAATTCTCTCAAGCCTCCTCAGCCCCGGACGATTTCCGGCCGCCGTGCGCCGGTCGCCGGTGAGCTCTCCGAACCCTCCGAAACTCTTCTCTCTCCTTTCTCTTCCCGAATCTGAACTTTGTTTCCCCCGAAAATCACCCTAACCTCACAAATCTAGCTTTCCCGAAGCCTTTCCCTTCCCCCTTTTTTTGTTCTTTCTTATCTCTGTTTTTTTTTTGGTTGATGGTTTTGGCTATTGAGGTTGCTGTACTTTGCTTGTTTTCATTTTTTTTTGCAGGTGGTGGTTTGGATCTCAGATCTGGGGGCCCCGGGGTCCTCGGATTCTAGGGTTTTCGGATCTGGGCTAAGGGGTTTGTTTTTTTTTGGTTAGGTTTTGGTAGATGATGTTTGCGGTCTGATGGCTTTTGAGGGTTCTGTTGTAGTTTGGTCTAGGGTATGGGGCAGTGGCGGTTTCGGTGGTGAGTGGACAGTGATGATGGTGATGAACGGCGTTTTTAGGGTTGTCAGTTGGGTGTTTTAGGGTCGCGTGATGTTGGTTGTGGTGACGGAGGTGGTGTTTGGGGTTGCTGGTTGCCGAGTGATTGAGGATCGGTGATGGTGTTTGGGGTTTCTGTTTTTTTCGTTCTCTCTTCCTTCCCCGTTTCAGATCTGGGTTTCGGTTTAAAACCATTTTCGAGCCTCCCCTTCTAGCCTTTCAGAGTCACCAAATCCATAGGTCTCTGTTGAAGCGGGATTCACGGGATGGGGAAGATGATTTTGCCGAGGGTTGCGGCGCCGGCGGCTGGAGCAGGGAACCGGCAAATCCGAAAAATCCGAAGCATTTAATGCTTCAACGGGACTGGTGATAATAATAATAATAATAATAATAATAATAATAAATGGAATAAGATGAATAAAATATAAACACAAAAGAAATAAAAATGAATAATAATAATAATAATAATAATAGAAATAACAATAAAAAACAAAAACAAATAATAATAATAATAAAAATAATATTAATATTAGAAAAGATAATAATAATAAAACTAATAATAATAGTAATATGAATAATAACAAAATAAATAAGAAAAATGAAAATAAATGAAAATAAAAGAAAATAATAACAAAATTTTGTCAAAATAATTTGTAAAATTCGGACAAAATTAGGTGTCTACACTTGCAAGCACCAGTGTATCGTTTACACCCCTAATCGTTGTGTTTGCATCCAAACACATATATAAAATCTGATTTTAATCTCATCATTACAATAACTAATTTTACTATTACTGTTGTTTTCAATCGCATCGCCTATCTAAATGGATTCTAATTTAATAAAGATATTCATATATATTAAAATTATTTTATAATTAAAATTTTATTTGTTTTAAATTAAGTAAAATAAATAAATAAAAATTAATTTAAAAATGATATGGATGAACTCCAATTTTAGTAAATTTGTTCTAAAAAAATTACATGTGTTAATTTATATTAAAATAATGAAAATCTTTACTACTTTTAGAAATAAATTTTTAAGCTTATAATTGATGCATTGATAATATATTGTAATTATACATTATTAGTCAACTACAAAGTGCTCCCTCTAATAAGCAAAATTTAAAAAACATGCAAGTTCTTTAAAAATAAATATTAATGAGTTTTTTTTATAATTAAGTATCACCTATTGATATTTATTTTTAAGAGTTTGTATCTGTGATGTCCCCGTCACTTCCTCTTATCACTTATCTTTTTCCTTCTTTATTTAGATTTAGTTCATCCAGTGTCGTTCGTCCCTTAATCTTAAGCTAATCATTTAATAGCTCATGAAATTTTATTCAATTTCCATAAACATAAAATGATATATATAAATATCATTCCATTTCCACAGGATCTCATACATCATCTTAACTTACATCCCCGACATCTTATATATATATATTCTCTACTTGTACTGTACTGTAGCTGAATTACAATTTAACTTTACATATGAATATATAAGTATACCTTCTATGCTAACTGGGAAGCGTTTCGAGAAGGTACACTTTGATTCTTCAAAAACAAGCTCCTCTAGTCGGAGCGGGATTCACTTCAGGTAATCTGTAGGAAAAATGATCGTAAAAGGGTGAGTTTACGCTCAGTAAGAAAAGTATGTAAAAGAGCGTACTATGCCTCTATATGCATTTTTCCTACTTGGCTCTATAATGTCATGTAAAGCATTATAAAGCATGCATCATAAACCTCTTTCATGCATTGTTTGCAACCATGCATATTCATTTCAAATGACATGGCAAACATACTTTCTTTAAAACATCATACTTAAACTTCTTTCTTTAAAACATCTTACTTCATATCATACTGTAAAAACATACATCATATACTTCTTCATACATACATCTTGTACTTTGAAAAGATGGAGACTATGTACAATGTTTAAGCGATTGAGTCGTCATATGAACCGTTCATTCCCATTCATATGACTCATATGACTCTAATCATGCATTAGTACATTGGTATACCATGTAGAGGTCAGGCATTCTCTCCTGCCTTAATAATACCATAGTGAGCACTAGTCAGGTGTCACTAATGGTCTTGAGGACCGGACTAGGGTTCCTCACTTAACATACATATTACTGAGGACTTGATCAGAGTCTCTCAGCCATCAGAAATGCATAATCATTACGCAGTCCATAGCCTCAAAACATTTATAATATACTTTTCAGAAAACACCTTTGTGTTTAAATCAATTAAGCTTTGAAAACATCTTTTCATACATGGCAGTCGACTGGTCTTATAGGGCAGTCGACTGCTGCTTCATAACTTCATTTCTCGAAATTATTTTCATTTTGGAAAATACATGGGGGCAGTCGACTGGTCCATATAGCAGTCGACTGGTTTTCAAACAGAATGCTTCTTAAGAAATAGCAGTCGACTGGTCATATAAGGCAGTCAACTGTTTTTGAAACAGAATGCAATTTGGCAAATAGCAGTCGACTGTCTCATATAGCAGTCGACTGGTTTGAAACAAAATGCTTCTGGAAAAATAGCAGTCGACTGGCTTACATAGCAGTCGACTGGTTAGCATCGGTTTTCGAAAAACGGCATTTTGGTTGTCTCTAGGCAGTCGACTTCCCTTTCAAGGCAGTCGGCTGCCCCTAGCCTAATTGGTACTAGAGAACAAGTCCGAAAATACACTTTTCCTGCCAAAGACAACTAGTATTTCTTCCCAAAGCAGTTCAAAATCATATTAAAACATGCGGACATAGCCGTCTTACGTCCGTTACATAATTTCTTTACCTCGATTCCTTTGGAAATGCGAAATCACTTGGCGAGTAACCCTAGCTTTTCACTTCTTCAACCTAAAATCATCATACCACATCAATGCTTAATTTAAACCACATACACA
This sequence comes from Heritiera fomes, assembly GCA_032173925.1. NCBI lineage: Eukaryota > Viridiplantae > Streptophyta > Magnoliopsida > Malvales > Malvaceae > Heritiera > Heritiera fomes. The sequence continues at coordinate 14,168,795 of JAPDPM010000001.1, read as the reverse complement.
TGTTATACTAACTTAAAACAACTCCAAACCAAGAACGAAATTGCAAGAATCATCTCCTTCTCTTACCTTTACTAGAGACCAAAATTTCAATTGTTGAGATCTCCTCAAATACTTGGATTCAATCCTCCAAACTTTGGATATCACTTAGCCTAGTGACAAGGATTATTTTTCGTTCTACGAACTTAATGAATTAGTGGAAGGATGAGGTGGTTTAGCAAGGAGCTTGGAATGGAAACTTGGAAGCTTGGATGGAATGAGAGGGAGAGGGCTGGAGGTAGGGGCTGACGTTGGGAGATGATAGTGAGGGTGATGAGTCATGCAAGATGCATTAATTGCTTCTTATCTCATCCTCAATCTCAGTCATGCTTACTCCTTGACTCAAGACTATTTGACCCTCAATTAATTCCTCTTCTCCTTTCTTCCTATGACTCATCCATTAAATCACCAATCAAAATTCTGGTTTTATTTCTTGTCTCATACCTTAATTAATTTTCTGATATCAACATGCTTCATTTGACTTATTGACATTCAACTTCATTGTTTCTTCTATATTCTATACATTAATCATACATCATTCATACATCTATTATATCTTAATTACACATCAACTTCGTATTCATTTAATCATATTAACTTAGAATACTTTACATACATGGAGGAATACATGGAAATTGAGGATCTCACAGTATCGTTTTTAGTTTTACTTATTAATGAGGTAGCATTTTATAGTTGATTGATCATGTATAGTTGTTTATGCGCTATCACTGCATTAAATATAAATCCTAAATATTTTAATTATCACATTTTTTAAGATGATTTTATATATGATACAATGTTAGTGTTTTAATCCTATAGACTATTAATAAATCATAACATGTCACATCATTAATTTTTAAATTTTAAAATAAAGAATCATTAAAAATCAATATTATTAAACTTATTAATTAATGAAATGTCATGATATGACACAAAGACAATATCTAAATTTTATGCACCTACTGTATATCATATATAAACTCTTCGAAAATTATTGCATGTCCTTTATGATCCACTATCGAGTTATTCTTTTTTGTTTTTTGGTTACACTATCGAGTTATTCAAGTCCCATACAATTAAGTCTTTAAAAATCTAAACTCAACTTGTTCATTTAAATTAAGTTTATTATTAAAATATAAAAAACAAGTTTATATTTGGTTCATTGTCAGTGTACAAATCACATACATTGTCATCAAATTATAACAACATTTTATTAATTAGTCAATTTAATAATATTTATAGCTAAAATTTTTTTATTTCAAAATGTATAAATTAATGAGGTAGTATGTTATGATTTATTGATGACATATGAGACTTAAATTGAAATTTTTCAAAAGAGTGAAAGAATGATTGATTAAAAAAAATGTTTAATCAATGAAATAAGAGACTAGTACAAATAGTAGACACAATTATTTAACAAATAATTTCTTCTTTAAAGAGTTACATATTCTTTGAAGTAGTGTTTTCTATACTTGTGAATAGTTAAAAAACATAACCATTGTTCTCCAAAAGTTATGATTTAAAATTGAAAAATTACAAAATAGTGAAATAATGGTTGATTAAATATAATATTTAATCAATAGAATAAAAAAACTAATACAAAGCACAAACACAATTATTTAATGAATAATTTCTTCTTCAAAGTGTTACTTATTCTTTGAAGTGGTGTTTTTGTACTTGTGAATAGTTAAAAAATATAATCATTGATCTCCAAAACTTATGATTTAAAATTGAAAATTTTCAAAATAGTGAAATAATGATTGATTAAATATAATGCTTAATCAATGGAATAAGAAACAAGTACACAATACAAAAACAATTATTCAGTGAATAGTTTCTTCTTCAAAGAGTTAAATATTCATTGAAGTGGTGTTTTTCTACTCCGCTTTGTGAATGGTTGAAAAACATAACCATTATCTCTAAATGTTATGATTTTAAATAGAAAAATTTTAAAATAGTGAAAGAATTATCAATTAAATATAATGCTTAATCAAGGGAATCAGAAACTACTAACTAGTGCAAAATACAAACACAATTATTCAATGAATACTTTATTCCTCAATGAGTTGTATATTATTTGAAGTGGTGTTTTTCCAATCGTTAATGGTTGAAAAATAATCATTGATCTCCAAAAGTTATGATTTTAAATTGAAAATTATCAAAATAATGAAAAAATTGATTGATTAAATATAATGTTTAATCAATGGAATAAGAAACTAGTACAAAATACAAACACAATTATTCAACAAATAGTTTCTTCTTTCAAGAGTTACATAATCTTTGAAGTGGTGTTTTCTATTTTTGAATGATTGAAAAACATAAGCATTGACCACCAAAGAGACTCGAACAACCAATAATTTATGGATCACAATGCTTCAAAAATCAATATTTAAAAAATTATATTGATATTTTTAATTCTGTTTTAAAAATTAAAATTTAATTAAAATATTTTTTTTTATTAAATAATGATATTTTCGAACTCTGTGGAAACCTCTTGTCCAAAATCTATGGCAGCCACTAAATCCAATTCATTGACCATACTTGAAGAAAACAAAAAAAAAAGTTGTGGGCCAAACTCTTACAATCTGTCAGTAGGCCCATGTCCATGGCCTATTTATGCTTGCCGATGTGCTTTGTGGCAGCATGGGACTACCACAAATCATGCCGTGTCGATTGTCGAGCGAGCCATCCAGGCTTGGGCCGATCACAAGTAATTTATTTATTAATTCATTTTGTTGTGATTAATAAAATCTTGGGTCTCAATATTTAAAGATGTAAATGAACTGAACATCAACAAATATTACTATATTTCTGTTCGTTTATTTATTTTTTAAATCTGTTTGTATTCGTGTTCGTTAAGCTTTTTCACGAACACGTGTTTATGAATATTAAATAAACAAGTTCATGAACATTAAATGAACATGGTTGTGTACACTAAACAAAAAACTTTACACAAATAAATTGTATTCACCATAATATATGATATAAAATTAAAAAATCTTACATAAATATATAATTTTAATAACTACATATTAAAATAATCTAAAAGTAAATATGTAATTTAAAAGTTTATTTATCGAACAGTAAATGAACATTAAATGATTCATTAAATGAATAAGTTTTAAATAAACATTAAATGAGTTTGTTCGCGAATATAAACAAATGAACCATATCTTTATTCATAAATATTTGTTGAGAATAACAAATGAATATAAAACGAAAAAATTCAGTTTGTTTACAGCCCTACTAGAATTTGGTTCAATTTTGATCTCTCCTTTCTCAAATTAAAAATTAAAAAAAACCTTAATAGTAATTATTTGTTGACTTTGTCAGTTTTTTTATAAGCACAACTATTTTTATCCGTTTTACAGTCTAAAATTAATCCTATTCGAGCAAAGAGTGATAAACGGTAAAGTTTTTTTAATAGTAAAAATTTCAGAACTCGAATTCTATTCAAATACTTAAAAAAAAAAATCTATTTTTATTTCTTTCAAGTATTTGTTGGCGACTTTGCCATTCTCTGACAAGAGAACATGTTATGCCTTTGGGTATAACAAGACAAATTAGAAGGATAACCTGGCAGAGATTGTCCCCTGAACCTGCAATTCTAAGCCTTTGCAAACACCCTTTGCCCACAATTGTCTGCCTTACATCCAGATTGGCATAATGTAACGCACTAATTTTGGGCATTTGTCTAGTTTGATTAGTTAATAGATTTTTATATTATGAATATGATACTTGATTATAACAGTAACTTCTCATAATTAATTTGAGTATTAAAACGCATCTTAAAATCCAAAATCTAACATCTTCCGACCTTTCTTCTTCTTTTGATAGATTAAATAAATTCGTCCGAAGAGATATACTTAAGGACTCGTCCATCCAAAAAAATCAACAAACATTAAAAACGAAAGCAGCTAGCAAACGCACAGTAGCATCAGCTTCACATTAATTCAGTCACACAATCAGGGAGCTGAGCTTCTTTCAAATGAATGGCTCACCCTTGTTCCTGAAGAAGCACGGAAATTACAGTAGCTACTATCTAGTAACTACTCTTCTGGTGCTTTCCCCCTCCTGAAATATGCAAATGGAGGTTTAGTTGGGTCGTCATTGTTGGCACTTGGCAAGGCCTATGCCACGTCCAACTTAGGAAATCGACTTGTTTCTCTTTCTCTACCCTGGCCCCAAGGGCAAAGCCATTTCCCCAAGCCTCCGTCTAAATATGAGAGAGCGGCAGGCTGAAACCTGCATATTCAACTTAATTCAAATTACAGACGGAAACTTTGTTCAAGAAAATTCAGTATAACTGAAAAAGGTCGGTCACTCAACTGCACATTTCAGTCTCTTAAATGTGAAAATGTTTGCAATTAGAGGGAAACTACTGCAACATATATTTGCCAGAATAGTTCCCATGACAAATCAAAATCAAAGGACGATGTATTGGGGTCCTTTAATTATGAAAAGGTTTGGTTGGTACAGAAAAAGACCTTTATTGGGCTAATTAAGGCTTCACCTATTTTCTGATTAAAAAAAAGGCTTCACCTATTTTATATATATATATATATATATATATATATATATATGAAAAAAGATTCATTTACGTTAGTATAAAACAATTTTATTTGACACTATTTTTATATTTTCATGTATGATTAATATTTTTACAAATAAATAATTAAATTTTACAATTTACTCGTATCCATCATGCAAGTAAAGTTTCGAATCAATCTGACATCCTTATCATTTTAATTGAGAATAGCATATTTTTTAATATGTATTAACAATTGAAATTTTATTTTTAACAAACTAATAATTAAACATTTTTTATTAACTTAAAATCTTGTATGCATAATCTACTTGCATAGAGTATAATACTCAATGATCGGATTGAAAACAATATAAATTGTATAAAAAAATATAAAATGATGTAAAACAATTTTTTTTAGATATGTGTAACTTGATCTTTCCTATATATATAAAATTTATTTTCGTTTTTGTATAAATTTTTGCCCGTTAATTCAAGATTCTTAAATTAAAAATTTAAATTTTAATTGTTAGGATATTTTTTAAACAGATATTTAATCTTATAAATAGTACAATTAACCTCATGAGTATCACGTCCCTCATGTTAAAAATAAAATTAAAAAATTAAGCTAGCAAAAAGAGAAAGAGAAAATTTTATTAGTTAAACAAATCATATGACTTAATTAACTTTATACTAGTGTTTGCTCTTTAATTTCCTCTTTTCTTCACTTTCAAAATACAAAGACTCCTCTCATGAAAACTTTCTTACCACAAACAAAATAAACAATTCCCATGATATATACCCACAAATCTTATTTCTATCCATATCTTCACAATTCACATCCACAATTAAAATTAACTTAGATGACTACATTAAAGTCAAGGTAACTAGAGGCATTCAAATTAGATTTGTCTACAAATTCGTTTATTTGATCAAATTAAAGGTTTGCTCAGTATTTAAAAGATTTGGATAAAAATATTAAACTCGTAAAAATGAACATAAAAAAAATGAAAATTTAAAAAATAGACTGGACCTTTTTCTAACATTCAACACTTGAATCCAATTCATTTTTCATTTATCTAACATAAATTATATTTAAATATGTTATATAATTTATATTACGTAGAAGATATATAATAGACTAGTGTAAACATTAAATATTACGATAAGTTATTCAGATTTTAAAATTCAATATAAGAAGGATAAAATGCTAAAAATAAAATAAAAATATCATATTTCTATTTTTACTTATTTTAGAAAAGAAAAGTTATTTCAACGGGATTGGACTATACCATTTAATAATTTGGATGAATTGAAAAAAAAAATTGAAGTTGAAACTGTTAGGCCATATTGGATTTGAGCAAACATGAAAAATTGTTGAAACTATGTACATAAACCTGACTCAAATCGAACTTGACCGAATCCATGAACACCGCAGCCGATAATCAATTATTATTATTATTATTATTATTATTTAGCTAAAAGTTTTAGGTGGGGCAAATAGCTTTTAAACAATAATTAAACAATATAGCTGAAAAAAAGAATTATTTTGTGTAAACCACATATATCCTCGTATATGGTATGGTATATCAAAAGCAATGATATAATTGGCTAGAAAGAAGATGAAAAATATGGAGAGGCGTGAGACTTGGCACAACAAGAAGCACAACTACCTCTGGTTTTTGGCTCCTCCAAATGGCAAATGGAAGAGTTATAAGGCGGCTACCAAAAACTAAAGTGGTTGAACCAAAAATATCAATGGGAATGACTAAAGTGGGCACCAAGAAACTTTTAGCATCATATGTACATGGGCACGGCATTGCTGCCATTAATTTCAGGATTCCATTGTCCCCTTTCTCTTTTTCAATATTTATTATCCCATAAATTCGTTTCAAATTTATTATATGGTAGCTGCTAGCTAGTTGTATGATTATTTGTTTTGAAGAACAACTTTTTTTTAAAGATTTTTTTTTATTTTTCATTGAAATGTGTTTACAGTTTATTACCTTTTTTATTTTGAACAAAAGGATCCAAACCTAATTTTTTAGAGAAATTATATACGTACATGTATTTTATTATTGAACTAAACACTTAAATGCATAAGTTATTAACTAGATGATATGTATTTACCAACGTAATTTATTTTTTTAAGTCAATATTTTGAATATTTTAATTTATTTTTATTTTAAATGATTAAAAAATTACCTGGATTTTGTTATATTTTTTTTCTCAATATCATATATAGTCATTTTTTTTTAGAATTTCTATTCTATAAGCACTATTGAGCGAAATGCAAAAATGATCACCAGTTATCAACAAGTGATTGGAATAAATAAAAGCAGACTTTTTTCTTTCAGTATTTGGATTGATTCAAATCTTGAAATAGCCATTATTAAAAGGGTTTTACTATTTACTACTCTTAACCCAAACATAATAGTCTCATATAGTAAAATAGATGAAAATACTTATGATTATATAAAAATAAAAATTATCATAAGTTGAACGGCTCTGATTTAAAATTAGCCAGAGCATTCAATTGCTCCTTGATAAACTTTCTAATGCTTTGTCACATCTTGTTTAAAATTTATTTTGAATAGTCAAATGTTGAATAGTCAAATGTCCTAAGGTAGGTAGATGAATATATAAATGTTTGGTATCCACTACCCTTATTGAAAATTCAAAAAATAAGCTGTCAGACTTAATTATTAATAAAAAAAAGTGATTCTTTGTCACCAAGGTCATGTTCAAACATCAAATTGTGTTTTTTTTTTACCTATTGAAGCTTATTAATACATTCAATAACATTTATTTTAATAATCTTTACATCTTTTCATTCTAAAAATCATATTTCTGTTTTTTGCACTCCTTTTTTTTTTGTTCAAGTAAGTTTAAGAAAAACTAGAAATGCAAATTAATTATTCTTTGGAAGAGGCATTATATCTTGAAAACAATATTTCCAAAACTATTTGCATGAATGTGAAACAACTATTTATTTTAATACAAAATCTTAAAAGTGCCTTGCCTACAAACTTTTCTTTCAAGTTGCCTACAAACAACTATTTATTTTTACTGCTTTTACTTTATATAGATAATGTTTTATATTAGTTTTTATTTTTTTAATTTTTTTAACACTGAAACATATAAGACATCAATATCATAGAAGAAATTTAAAATTATTCCAAGAATATTAATGTGAAAGTGTTTTTTCTTATGCTCACTATATTAAGCGAAGCCTGAAAATTTAATTTGCAAAAAAAAGTGTGTATATACACACACACATGAGTGCGCATACACTCAAAATTGAATATAATTATTTTATCCTATAATATTTTACCTAAAATGCAAGCCACTTTAATTGGCAATTTTTAAATTTTAATAGTATAACGTAGAATATTCAAAATTTGCTTGGAAGATAGAGGCATGTATCTTAATCAATTAAATAATTTCAAAACACATCTTAGAATATATGTAAATTTTAAACTAATTTATTAAATTACTAAAAATGAAGTAAATAATTGTATTTTTACTTCAAAATAATTTTCTATAATAAAAATGATTTTTCAAGTTAATGATTTACCTTATTTCATTAGTTATGTATCTAAATGAAAATAGTTGACATCTAAAAAATAATAAAAGCCATTAAAGATTTATAATTACTTTTGTACAAAATTATAGCTCCCAGATTCAACAACAAAATCAACTTATATACATATAGGCTTGATATATGATGTAGTGATATCATATAACTTTTATATATTATCTGTTAATTACAAAGTATTATTTCATTAATAAATAAAGTTTAAAAGTACTTAAATCTTTAAAAATAAATTGAAAAATTTTATTAATATTTATTTTTAAAGATTAAATATTTTTAAATTTTTTATTAATAAAATATTATTTTATATTTGACTGATAATATATAAAAATTATATGCTATCATTTTATTGTATATATAAACATGTAATTGACTAATTGTATTCCGTTTTAAATAATAATAAATAAAAAGAAGCTTTCATTGCCATACAAAACAAAAGAAGCTTTCATTATGACAACTTGCATGGCCCCGGATCTGGAAGTCTCAGGCCCAAAACAGGACATCGTTCTTGCCAATTCAAAGCGGAGAAAACCACCGCCACCACTCGCCAGTCACTGCTTCGATTCCCTTGTTCGTCTGGCGGTTTTCAAGGAGTATATTGTAAAACCCTAATTTCCCAAATCGCTATCAAAAAAAAAAAATCAAGAGCTATGGAAAATAATTCTATTAGGAAGGAAAAAAATGGGAGGAAAGTGTCCTAGCAGGAAGGTAAAGAAGCGAAGATTTTCTCGCAAAACAGCTCGCCGCACCAAATTCCTCCTCAAAGATATCTTTTTTATTCAGTTTAATTGAATTTAATTTTCCTTTCCTTATGATGAAAAGTTTTTCTTTACTGGGTTATCTATTTGCTTTTCCTGACTGAGATTTTCGGTTCACATGACGACGCCGTTTAGGAGGAGCTGCAAAAGGGTGATTCCCAGAAGCAGCCGTTGCCCCGCGATGAGGGTTTGCCTGGAATGTGCCAAGGCCAATATTACTGCTTAGACTGCGACTGCGTGTAAGTATAATAATTACTGCGAATATAATTTAATAATTTGATTAAGGAACTAAGATATTAACGAAAGGCATAATTTAATGATTGTTTTTTTAAGAAAAATTAAATTTAAGATTCAATTCTTGCACTTTTTTTTTATTTTTTATAAATAAGAAAAAAGGAATTAAGTTTTTTTTGTTAAAAAAATGAAAAATAGAAAAAAAATCTTGAGTTCTAGTTAGTGTAAATCTTTTATAAACCATTTCTATAATTGCTGACAAACCATTGCGATGCTGAAATTGAGACTTCTCATTAAAGATATGTGAGCCCCAATGACAAGATAAAAAGCCCTCTTTTCTTGACAGCCCCTTTCCATTTCCATGGCTTCAAACTTCCTTTTTTCCCATATCTACTCTTCCAGTCCTTGAGCCAATCTCCTTCATGGAAAACACTCCCCAATGTAGCAAAAGAACCAAGAATAATTCGTCTGATAGTACCGAGGATGGAACCCTTTTGCCAGGCCTTCCTGACGATCTAGCTCAACGCTGTCTCTCTTCTGTATCTCCTTCCCTTCTTTTCTCTGTTTGTCATCCATGGCGTCGCCTCCTTTACTCTCCTTCTTTCCCTCCCTTCTTCTCCCTTTATGCTCTCCTTTCTCCTTTGCAAAGTCCCACTAGAAGAAACCTTGGAGATGGTAGTCCTCACAACTCGATTGAATTCTTCTCCTTTGATCCATTATCATCAGCTTGGAGGCCCCTTCCTAGCCCTCCGCAAAACCCTCCTCTTCATCTCCTCCATCGCCACCCTTCTTTTCTATCCCGAAACCTTCCAATACAATCCTTGACAGTCTCCAACCATTTAGTCCTCATAGCTGCTACCACTCACAAGCTTTCCCCTGCACTTTCCAGCCCTTTACTCTTCCATCCGGAGTCTAACCGCTGGTTTTATGGTCCCCAAATCTCCAACCCACGCCGGTGGTGTGCTGCAGGCTCTGCCCGAGGAGTGGTCTATATGGCAAGCGGCGTTGGCTCCCATTACGAACGAGATGTAGCACGGTCAATGGAACAGTGGGACTTGAACAAGAAGAGTGAGAATTGGGGCTGGGAAAACAAGGCTCAGCTTAGAGATGTAAGGTTTAGCAGAGAAGCAGTGGAAGCAGTTGGTTACAGAGGGAAACTATGCATGGTTAATGTCAAAGGCAATGCATTGAAAGAAGGCACAGTTTACAATGTCGAATTGGACCAGTGGGAAGACATGCCTAGAGGCATGGTTAGTGGTTGGAATGGGCCAGCAGCAACAATGGATGAAGATGTGCTTTACGCGATTGATGAAGTGAAAGGTTGTTTAAGCAAATACGATGGTGAGGAGGTTTGTTGGGAGAAGGTGATCGAGTTGGAACAGCTGAAACGTGCAGAGCAGATGGCAGCAGGGAGAGGGAAAATTTTTGCAGTTTCAGCAAAGGGTGAAAAGATTATAGTGGTGGATGTTGAGGAAAGACCTGCCAGATTTTGGGAGGTGGCGCCACCGCCTGGGTTGGAAGTGGTTGCCGTGCATGTTTTGCCTAGGCCGAGTACACAACAGTAGTCAATGTTCATTAAGCCCCATTGAGAATCAAGTCATTTGTTTGTTTGTTTGATTTCTTTTCTTTTAAAAAAATTGTGTTTTATTTTTAATTTTTTAATGGTAAAGAAGACCTCATTTTTTTTCTTGCAAAGAAAATATTAAATAATTATGGATAGAGATAAAATTATTTAAATTCGAATTCAAATGTTACAAGATGCCACAATTTATCTTAATCACTCAATCAAAGGATTGTTGGCAAGAAGACATCAAAGGATTGTTGGCAAGAAGACCTCGATTTTACTGTTAAAACAAAATATCATCAACCATATTATATATATAGATATATATTTTTGTGTAAGTACATGTATTTTTATCCGTTTTATGATTTGAGATTAATCTTGTTCGGATTAAGAATAGTAAATAGTAAAGCCTTTCCGATAGTGGAATTTTTTTTTCTTCTTGTATATATCTTGTCAAAACCGTTTTAATTTTAATAAATAAACTAATAATGTGGAATTAAGAAACTAATACACTAATTAGTATCTTTGGAGCTTTTGATAAAAACTACTTTTATTAATAAAAAAGAAAGGGAGAAAACCATACATAATTTTGGTTAACATTTTGCCCTCTTCATTAATTTCATTTTACTGACTCCATCAAATCCACCAATGTACTTAATTTATACTAATTTTAAGCCACATTTATCTATCTTCTTTAACTAAGAAAATTTGGAACTTTGATATCATAAAGAAACCATATTTTGAAAAAATAATACGAAATTATTATAGCGTACAAGAAAAAAAAAATACAAATTTACAATTCCAACTTCAATCAAATAGTTTAACAATATAACTGTTATATGAAATAAAAAAGTTACAAAAATAAACCGAATGAATAAACCAACAAATCAATACAAAGTTAGGAAAAGCAGCAAATGATAAAATTTTTTTGAATAGTACATTTTTATTAAAAATTATAATTATAATCAACATATTACATTTTATGAAAAATTAATTATGCAAATTACTACTCAAAACTAATAAATAATTAGATTAAACTCAAGTTTACATTTGATAAAACTTGAATCTAAAACTTCAAAGTCTCAAGATCTTTTTTTTGCTAATAAACCAAAACTTTATTGACAGGCAGCATAACGTAACTTAGAATCTAAACGTTTCAAAACTTCTTCTCAATATTCCTAATTAACACTAAGACATGTCCTATAATCGAAAGGAAGCACTATTATTGTACATGAGATGAAGATTACAATAATTTGTTCCTCCCATCCCACGCATTTGAAGAATCGAGGGAAAGCCGAAAGCACCAAAGGAAAAATGTGAAGCTCAGATCCAAAGAGAGAAAAAAAAAATTGGTCCAACGTAGAAAAGTAAAAGATAAGGACAGGGGGTCGCACGAAAAGCTAGAAATAAAAAAAATTCAAAGGCAAATGAATACAAAAAGGCAGGGATCCTTATTTTCATACGAACCACTAAATGCCCAACTTCACCGACCTTTTCTTATTTATTACTCGTCAGTGTCAACAGTAATAGCTGTAGAGAGAAGTTTGATGGGAACTTTGCCTTTGTTTTCTCGCTCCATTCGATTCATATATTCCATACATGTTTTGATACCGTATTTAGTAAGGAATTATATATAATATATTGAAAGTGTATAATTTTTATATATTGTTAATATATCAGAAGTTAATATTTTATCAATAAGTCTTTATGAAAAATTAAAAAAAATTATTTATATTTACTTTTAAAGATTTGACATATTTTTTAATTTGTCAATTGATAAAGTATTAATTTCTTATTTATTGATAGCATATACAAATTATATATTATTAGTGTATCATATACAAATTCATTAATTAATGCTGACATATAGTTTTCATTTAAATATCACATGTGTAATAACTCCAGGATTTTATTTTTATTCTTGGTTGCCAGTTACTGCTTTGCTAGGGTATCATCATCCATCTTGTAATGATTCCAAAAACCTTACTTTAAAATCTTGGATTTTTTTGAAGAATAAAGCCTGAATGCATAGAAATATGGACCTTACATACCAAGCACAAGTTGGACCTGAACATATGCCGATTCCTAGGACCATACAATTTCTTGCTGATGAAAATATTGTTTCCCTTCTCAATGTATCTACTCGTTATGGGTCATTTTGGGTCGGATACGGTTTGGTTAAATTTGGATAATATCAAGATTGAATTTCAGATTTGATCCATTTAAGTTGGTTCATTAGACATGATTACATTAAAATACTTTTTAATTAAAAATTTTAAATAATATTTTAATAATGTTAAACGTTTTCTGGAATTGAAAATAAATGTTCCAAGTCATATCTTGCTGAACAGATTACAACGAAAATAAAGACATATGCAACAAATGTGTCATCCTTTCTAAAATTATGACACGCACCTTTACCCTTTTTGGGCTTTTTTGGGGCCTAGGATGTTTTTTCCACTCACCCATTCCGTTCAATTTCCTCTTGGCTTTCTCCTTTAACGATTTATTATCATGCAAATTGAAGTTACACTCGAGCAATCACAATTTACAATCACACCCTATAGAAAATCAGAGAATTTGCAGCCTGAAATCAGTTTGATAGATTTTCACTTACATGCATATATACCCGAAAAATGCAAGAAGATGATTCGAAAAGGACTTTGATATGCTCAAAATCAACTCAATTAGGCATGATTTGTATTACATGTAATTATTTTGTTCTAGGTTTTACAGCATTCAAATCTAAAGATTCGAATCTAAAGTTATTTATGTCGAGACAGCAACCTTACTGACAAAGTTGGTTTACCGTTGATGACTATTCTGCCTTTTTGTTTGTTCTAACTCATTAATTGGTACAGGAGGGAGCGCTGGCCTTGAATTCGATTGTTTTAACTGCTTGTAGAGCTTGCTTGCCAGGCCAGCAACTTGGCTGCTTCTCTTTTTGTTTGAAGCATATATATTCACAATTTTAAGAGAAGAAAAAAGCCTAGTAATTACAGATTGAGAATCTCCAATCTCTTGTTCTCTTATCAAAGTGTATACCTCAAAATGGTTATAGGTGTGCTCTGCGACAAAGATATTTATGGATGGTTGAAATGCAAGTTTTACATGAAGCTGTTAAATCAATATTATTTTATGAGAATGAATGTTGGATGACTAAAAGATTATATGCACAAAAAATGAGTAGCAAAAATGTGAATGCTACGATAGATGTACATATATACCAAAAGGATAAAATGAAAATTGAAGGCATTTACAAGACGGTTGGAATGTATCTATTTAAATAAGATGAGTGAATGTTGTTTACGTTAGTTGGACATATAAGACGTATATCTATGGACATTTTAGTTAGGAGAATGAAAGGTATGAATAATGAAAATAAGGTCAAGATTAAAGAAAAGATCGAAAAAAATTTAGAAGAAAGTTATTCAAAAAAATATAATGAGATGGGCATTGAAAGAACACACTATCTTGAATAGAAATAAATGGAGGAGAACTCATATACAGAGGACTTAGTATGTAGCCTACCCTAGCATTAGGATAAACACTCTGGATATGATGATAATAGTGAATTAATTTGACAAAAATACAATATGAAAAAAGAAAAAATCTTTATGCAATTTTTTTTTTCAAATTTTCATTAACAATTGTAAATAGAGTTTTTAAAAAAAATCTAATTATAGAAGAACACTCCAATGCTTAATACTGAAAATTTAATCTTGGATGTTTCAAATTTGAATTTTGGAATGAATAATATTGAAGTTATGGAATTGCGAAAGATAATTGTTTATTGCGCAGTCCAATCATAGATAGATTAGGAAAATAATTAAATAAATTTAAAGAATGAATTTCTTATTAAAATATCTATTTAAATAAAACTATTAGTGATTTTATTTATGCATGATCACTCAAATTTATTGATTTGCTTCATTTTTATCATTCAACTATATATAAAAATTAAGGAATTAATCACCAACATTTTTTGTAATTTTATTTGGTCATCCTATTATTAAAGAGTAACCTAATAATGACATAATTTGGCATGTACGCGTGCAGTGACCATATGGCGTGGCCAATCATTTGAGAAGCCTCGTTTCTTAAAAAATTTAAAACAAATGATAAATTGTTTTTTTGTCTGAAATTAACAACAATTGAAGAAATGAACGACAATGAAAACTTATTATTGCACCTAAAAACCTGCTTTCAGGATTGTTATTTGACCAAAAGGTCCTCAAGCCAACAAGCAAGCCATAATGGCAAAGTAAAACTACAACATTAGGTTAGCCTAGCTTTCTCTTTCTTTTTTATTTCTTTTTCTTTTTTCTTGATTTTTTTTCCTTTTTGTTCATATATATATATATATATATATATATATATATATATATATATATATATATATTCTCTTTCATATTTTTTTTGTTTGGATGGGATACGTCACTAATTTTAAAATCGGTTGATTACTCACGCACCACACACACATGCACGATGTGGGACGGAGATGAAAACTTCCGAAGAATAAAGCTAACACTTTAGTTTTCACATACAACAAACATTGAAAGACAAGCACACATGATTTTTTTGTTTGAACGGGACATGCCACTAACTCCAAAACTAGTTGATTTGGATTAGCGCGGAGCCCCTTTTAAACTCACACACCACACACACATGCACGATGTGGGACGGAGATGAAAACTCCCTAAAGGTAAAGCTAATACTTTAGTTCTCACATACAACCAACATTGAAAGACAAACTTGATTAGATTGACACTGATTAGATTGGATAATACTTTACCCTTAAAATATTTAAGCCAAACCTGATTTTTTTAAAAAAATATCATTTAAATGTGATTTTTCAAAGGACATTCATATCATGTGATCACTGTTATCATACATGACAAGTCACGTTATAATTTCAATTGATGCAGATTATGTTAGATAATATGTCTATATCATGTGATCACTCTCATCGTATGTAACAAGTCATTTCATTATTATGTTACTTTTTAATGATTGTATCATAAAAAATAATTACAAAAATATTGATAACTAATTTTTATATTTGTAGATGAGTAATCAAAAAAAATCAAAATTAAATGATTAATCTACTAATTTATCCAAATTAAATACCCAATCAAAGACCAACAAAGACCAACAAGTGGTTGAAAGAAATGAAAGTGAACTTTTTCTATTTATTTGGACACGGTTCGAATCCTGAGATCGTCATTGTTGAAAGAACTTTACCATTTATCACTCCTGATCCGAAAAAAAATTAATCTTAAATCTTAAAACAGATAAAAATACCTATAATTAAACAAAAAAAAAACTCAATCCAGGACTGCAAAATCGGAATTGGATACCCAAGCCTGCTTTGCAAAGTGACACCTCATATCTCACTATCAGTTCAAACTTAGGCATAGAAGTTTTCATAATTTTTTTTTACACAGTATTTTACATAATGAGAAGTACTTTCTAATTCATAAATCTCACCGAATTCGTGATTTTCAAATTAAAATCTTAAGTTTGCTAGGATAACCTCAAGGACGGCAAAAACACTGTTAGTGCAAGAAAAACAGTGAAAACAAAAAGTAAAAACAAAATTGGTATCTATATATACGATGTTAAACTATGAAGGATGAAATAGCAAACAATATGGCAGAAGAAGTGAAGCTTTTCAAGACATGGTCAAGCCCATTCGGTTTAAGGGTTGTTTGGGCGTTGCAGCTCAAGGGTATACAATATGAAGCAGTAGATGAAGATCTATCCAACAAGAGTGATTTGCTTCTTCAGTATAACCCTGTCTACAAGAAAGTTCCAGTTCTGGTTCACAATGGAAAACCAATCTCAGAGTCACTTGTGATTCTTGAATATATTGATGAGACATGGAAGCAAAATCCGATATTGTCCGAAGATCCTTTAGAGAAAGCCAGGGAACGCTTTTGGGCGAAATTTAGCGATGAAAAGGTAAAAAATTTAGTTTCTGTAAGGAATGGTTTTTGTCACTGATAAACATGAGAAACATCTGTTTCTTCTTAATGCAGCTTATACCATCAATATGGGGTGTTTTTAGCAGAGAAGGAAAAGAGAGAGAGGAAGCTATTGCTGCAGCACTGGAGAACCTGAAATTTTTAGAGGAAGAGCTGAAGGAAAAGAAATTCTTCGGTGGAGAGAAGATAGGATTGGCTGACCTTGCTTTTGGTTGGCTTGCTAACTTGATCTGTGTTCTTGAAGAGGTAACTGGCTTGAAACTAATTGATGAGAGATTTCCATTGTTATCGGCCTGGATGCTAGAGTTTTCCGAGCTCCCAATAACTAAAGATTACTGGCCACCTCATGACAAGCTAGTCGTCAAGTACCGAGCACTTTATGAGAAATTCCACCCTGCAAAATAACCTGTTGTGATGTTTTCCATGGATGTTTCACATTTCACATTAAAATTTATGCATCATATCGCTTCCAATAACTTCAAGCTGTTTCTGTAGACAATTATCATAAATGGGCTGTCAAGGGATAGAACTTGTAATAGTGGAGACATATTGCCTTACGAATTATATCAGACTTTTTGCTGAATTTTCACTTGTTATTCATGGCATCTAGCTCCTAAACTGTAGAATGCAAAGAAACAACTTAATCAAATGAATTGTAATCGGAAACAAATAATAATACAATAAATACATGCAGGGTCCACTCTCAGAGCAAAATCTGCCATGAATTTCCATTCTCTTTTTCCCAATCTTTATGCCTGCATAGACGGTCCAAGCCAGCAATAAGGTGAATATTTACAAGCAGATAAGTCTAGATACCTATTGACAATGTGTTTTGTTTATGAAAAATGCCAGCTATAGAAACAAACAGATTATATTAGTTGTTTTGAAGAAGCATCGGTTTTTTCAAGAGAGGTTATATTCTCATTGTCCTTTGTGATACACTATGATAGTAACTAACTATAAAAAGTCATCCTTGAAAAAGTTAAGAAATCATGTATAGTAAGAAAAAGAAAGTGACAACAGTAACCTGATAAATTGAAATTATGAATTTAGTTGTCAGAACACAGGCCCAATTACCTGTGTTTTTCCTTTCAATTCATCACATTGGAGAACTCTGCACATAAGAAAAATAAGTATATAGGCAGTCTGCTTCAGAATTTCCACAAGTTGAATGACTTGAAGAAGAAATTATCATATACAAGCCTGTTTCTCTTCTCCTGGATAACTTTTTCAAGAAGATTACTCCTCAAGCTCAACTATAATTAAAGCTGCAGCATGGTTGTGCTATTCTGAGTTATTTAAAAGATAAGATAAAGTAAAGAGATCCGTCACCAGTGATCTCCACAACTACATGTTCCATCCTTGAAAACATGAAAGCGATTGGCATCTCTTACTAATATTTCTCTTTGCATGATCATTGATATATACTTGGTCACAGTGTGACAATCCCCACAAACACGAAGGTTTTTCATAATCTGCAATGGAGTCCCGGGATTTGTGTTTAATAATCCAAATGCTATGGCAAGCCTTTCGCTGTGCCCACAAAGCAGTTCTCTTTTCTCATCCTCCTCAACATCATGCAAAACATATCTCAGATCAGCAACATAACCTTCCTTAGCCATCAAACCAGAAATTGTCCCTAAAAACTTATTAACCTCCTCAAACTGCTCAAAGAACTTATCCCCAGTTCCAAACACATACAACCTTCTTTTAATTTCTATCCAGCTACATCCAGGATCTTTTTTGAGCCCTCTAAGTTTTATATTTTTTCGTATCATTCTCACTTGTTCCCACTTCCCTAAAGTGGCATATACATTTGATACTAAAACATAATACCCAGTATCATTTGACTTTAATTCAAGGATCTGCTTAGAAACACGTTCTGCGACCTCTATGTTTCCACTCGACCGACAAGCACTAAGTAGAGATCCCCATATGCTTGCATCTGGCTTCAATGGCATTGAATTAATAAACTCCTCTGCTTTAGATATCAATCCAGAACGGGAAAGAAGATCAACTACACAAGCATAATGTTCAATTCTAGGCTTCAAATTGTAATCTTTCTGCATCTGGTCGAAACAAGCCAAACCCTCTTCTACCAAACCTGAATGGCTACAAGCATAGATGATGGCAACAAAGGCAACATGGTCAGGAATAACACCAGTTGCTTTCATATCTTCAAAAGCTCTCACTGCTTTCTTGCCTTCACCATACATCCCATAAGCAGAGATCATAGCAGTCCATGTCACAACATCTCTCACTTTCATGCGGTCAAATACTCGCACAGAATTTTTTAAACTACCACATTTAGAGTGCATTTCAATCAGTGCATTCCCAGTTGGAACATCTGCTTCAAATCCAAATCTCAAAATACAGCCATGGATCTCTTTCCCTTGCCGTTTGGCAGCAAACAAGGAGCACATAGGCAAGATGCCTAAGACAGTGGCCACATCAGGCATCACTCCCTCTATCCTCATTTGATTAATCATTCTCAAAGCTAAAGTGAAATCCCCAGATTGAACACATGCTGTGATAATTGTATTCCATGTTACTCTATCACGAGTTTTCATGTTTTTGAATATTTTCAGTGAGTCATTTATTTGCCGACATTTAGCATACATATCAACCATAGAATTATTGACAATGAGATCCGAATCAAATCCCAATTTAATTACATCGCAGTGAATCTTTTTTCCCAGGTCCTTGTCTGCTAACTGAGTAGAAACAGAGAGAAGCATTATACAAGTGATATAATCAAATTTCAAGTCAACCTTCATAGCCTTAGAAAGTTTCAATGCTTCATCATAATCACCATATTGAATATAACAATTAATCATTGAGTTCCATGAGACTGAATCCCTGCGTATCATTCTGTCAAATACATCACGCGAAGCTAGCAAGTCACCACATTTTGCATACATATCAATAAGAATATTATCAGCAGTAACATCGCACTGATACCAACTTTCTTTCATGTATTCATGAACAAATTTTCCAAATTCCAAGTCACCTAAATGACCACAAGCACGAAGAACAGAAGTAATTGTCAGCAAATCAGGTTTGAACTTAGTCACCATCAGCATAAACAACTCAATGGACTCTTTAAATAACTCCATCTGAGAATACCCACATATCAACGTGTTCCAACTAACAGTATCTCTAACTACCATCTCATCAAAAATCCTTCGTGCATCAAGAAGCCTATTAAACTTGAAGTACATAGAAAGAAGTGCATTACTTACAACGACATCGCCATGAAGCCCAATCTTCTCAACCAAACAATGAACTATCTCACCTTCTTTAACATGCACCAATCCTCCACATGCAGGCAAAACACTCGATACGGTGAAAGAATCCGGCATAATTCCCGCCATTCTTGCCATATGATAAACTTCCAATGCTTCTTCCCAATACCCATTTGCACTATACCCCGAAATCAAACTATTCCAAGACACAACATCCTTTTCGGGCATTCCATCAAACACATTTAAAGCTTCAGCCAAACAACCAAATCGTGCATACATATCAACCAAAGCATTCCCAATATACAAATCCGAGCCTAAACCCATCTCCAGAACGATCTCACGAACAACTTTTCCCATTTCAATATCAACCAAAGCAGCACAGGAGTTGACAACTGAAGGAAACGTGTATTTATCAGGTAAAACATCCATTTTTCGCATTTGCCTATAAAAACCAAGTGCTTTAGAGAACAACCCATTATGGGTAAGAGCTCTAATGATTGAATTCCATTGGTAAACATTGGCTGTAGTTGAAACTTGGTGGAATACTGAGAGTGAAGAAGTTGGGTCCTTGAACCGAGCATATTTGCTTATGAGTTTACCAGAGAAGAAGGCAGACTTTTCAAGTCCTAGGGTTATAATTATTGAGTGGATTTTTTGAAGTTGATTAGAGTTTGATGCAGATGATAAGGCTTTTGAGAGTGAAGAGCAAAGGATTTGACTTTTAGCTTCATGTGAAGTGCTAAACTTGGTTGTAGTTTTCATGAAGCTTGAGCATGGCTTTTGCATTTGGAGTTGGATTCCCTCCCAAAGACGTTACCTCAATAGCCAAGGAGGTTGCCTTAAGTTACACAATTTTATACTATTTATTTTTATGCGTAACGTAAAAAAAAATTATAGCACACAAATATTCATGAAAAAAATAAATAATTTGAAATTTTCTTTAACAATTTAATTATTTATACTAAATTTCACCCAAAAAAATTATTTATACTAAATTAATATTCTATTAAGTTTATACTTATTTTTCGTTATGTTTAAAAGTTTTAAATTTTTTTTTCATAATGTATGACACCTTTAACTCATTTTACATCAATTGGCATTAATTTTAAGATTATTTTCATATTTTTACGTTAAAATAAAAAAATGGCCATGGGACATTATTATCCGTAAGAAAATATAAATAATTTATTTTTATGTTACCAATTTAATTATTTACGTTCTATTTTTCGTGATTTTTTTATTTTATTCATTCCTAAGAAGAAAAAGAAGCGAATTGAGCCAGAAGTGAGCAAACAGTTGTTTCAGTTATTTCAACTCGGTTATACAAACTATCGAATTAACCAACCAAGCAAAGACTAACCAACCGAACTGATCGATCGAAGAAAAGAAAACTGACAAAAGACCAAGCCCGACTTCCTTCGATCGGTCGATTAGTTATTTCGGTTACTCCTACATTATAGCAAACAATTCCAGCAAATTCTTGTAGTAATAATTCAAGGCAAGTTTATTGAATTTGGATTGTATTTGACATTCCTTATAGATATATACTTGGTGGATTTATTGGCTTTGCTATTGAGGTTGGGCTCCCATCTTAAAAATTCTAGATTTAAGGTTCCTCAAGTTAGAAGATAATCAAATCCTTGAACTAAAATTTTTCAACTTTTCATTCAATTTTATCAATAAAACAGAGTAGCATGTCTCAAATTTCAAAACTTAACTCAAAATTGCTTGAAAAACTATATATGCACATCACTATATCAGTAAATTAAAAAAAAAATAGCCAATCAGGGGCTCTTTCTCACCTAACCACAGAGTCAGTACATGAATAGTAAATCAATGACACTACCAGCTCAATCATTATCACTACAGCTAAACAACTTTAAATCAAAATTTTGATTCTAGACTTTACTATCCCTTTAACATACCTTTGCACTCTTTTGACCGCTCAAAAGTGAATATGGCTAAGACTACTAGTAAATCTAGATAATAAACTTGCTACAAATAGTAAATCAAGTCTTACAGCAATGAGATAAAGTAGATTTCCAACCAACTTCTATATAGACTTTCATCTACCTTTCTTCATTCATCTTTTTTATATTGTTCTTCACTTACCACGATGGGTATATCAAAAGATTTACAATCATTAGTTCAAAATTTTTTCAAAGTATATGTTTTTTTTCTTATATTGCTAATGACGGAACAATTCTAGACATTTTCTTTTCACTTCCACTTAATCACCAATGCTCATTTTCACTTTTGCATTGAAAGACAAATCCATATTCATTAAAGCAACCTTATCCCCAGTTACATGGTTACTATAACCACTATCCAAATGCACACCTTCTTCTCCCTTTCATGAGTTTTATTACAACATTAAACAAGTTACCTTCATCTTTTTTCTCCTTTGAAAAACTAGCTCGTTGTTCATTCTTGAATCTACAATCTTTTTGCTTATGGCCAAACTTCTTGCAATTGTAATATTGATGTTTTTTCTTTATTCCAACAATCCCTCTTAACATGATTGTTTTTTTTCTTACAAATATTACACTATTTTGAAGTGTTTTCATTATTGAATTTTTTTTCTTACAAATATTACTGTTTTGAAGTGATTTCATTATTGAATTTCTTATCAAAGTTGCCTCGACCTTTTCATCTTATACTTCGATCTCTATCTCTTCTTTTTTTTCTTTCCCATGTCAACCACTTTCAAAAGATTCATCTTTGAAGTGAGTGTGTGTTTATTGCCTCTTGTCTGCATGTTTGGATCAATCAAAAGTGAACTTAGATTAAAACTAATTCTCAATTTGTTTGTTGGAGTATTGTGCCAACTTTTACTCGTATGATTTCAATAGAGTCATAAGCTCTTTAACATTTCAGGTGGAGAGGTCTTTTGTATTTTTTTTTATAACAATCACTGTAAGATAAAATTGTCAATATAATAATCAGTATTTTCTCTACATTTGACCATCACTAATAGAATTATCATAACTCTTAATTTGATTAGACAACTTCGTAAATCTTCTAAAATAATCATTCAAGTTCTCATTATCTTTCATCTCATGTTTCATAAATCTCTTCTTAAATATTGGAATTTGACATCTTTTATCTTTTTTTTTTCTTTAAACTCTTGCTTTAGAATATTCCAAGTCTCTTTTGTTTATGTAAGATCTGATTCTACACTACTGTAGACCCAAATATTATCAAATTTGATAAGGGAAATTAAAGAAATAATGAATATTGATTTCACTTAAGTTAAAAGCTCCTTAACTTGAAATATGAAAGGAGCAATGTATGTGAAATACTCGACGGGTGAGAACTACAATGGGCAACTCGCCAATGGGCGTGCAAAAGTACGATAGCCAATGGTGATGGCGAGTTGGATGATGGCGAGGGCGAATATGTTTGCTCGCCAATTTAAGATGATTGCTCAAGTGGGCGAGGACATGTAATCGCCTATATATATTGAATAAACTGGAAAAGAAACATAGTGATCGCCAATTGTAGTATGAATCAAGACAAACTGGTGATACTCAGGTGCATGCAGAGGCAAGCTTGAATATTTGCATAGGCAAGCCTGAGAATGTTGGCGAACTGAAATAGAGATTGGCGAGCTGAGATTTCAGATTGAATAGGCGAACTAGAACTGGAATCAGCATGTGACCATTGTAGCCAAAATTGACTTTGTAAGTGATATGGTTGGAGACAATTAATAGAGAGGATGTAAAGTCAATAAAGGAATTATCCTTATTGGTTGAGGAGTAAAACAAAGTCAATAGCAGGAGAAAAAGGCATGTGGAAGGAGGACTTTCACGCCACTTGTGCTGCAGTTTTTCTTCATACATTAAATGAATGAAAGACGTGAAATAAATGAAAGAAGATGGGATAAGGTCAAGTGATGGGTTCTGATTGGATAGTGTAGACATCGAATTTTGTCCGGGTAATTTTTAAAATTTTTTTTAAAAACTAAAAATAAAAATAAAAATAAAAATAAAAATAAAAAAATGAAATAAATTTTGGTTAAACCCTAAAATCTCTCATGTGAACACCATATATATTATTTGCATATCATGGGTTGACCAATGTTGATTTTTTTACCATAAATAAATGAAATTAACGGCAAAAATGGAATGAATTAATACCCAAGTCAATTACTTAAACTTAGGGATGTAATTTGTCAAGAAAATCAATCACAAAAATTTAATGAAATAAAAATTGCAAAGAAAAGGAAAGAAAAATCAAAATTGAAGGATTTTCTTTAAATGGCCATCTAAAGCCATTACATAAGGAGGATTTTCGATTTTAAAAGGGGGTCGGCTAGGTTTTCAGGGGAGGACTTTTTACAGAGAAAAAAAAGATACAAAAAAAAAACCCTAGAGAGGAAAAGGAAAAGAAAAACCCTAAAAAAATTCTACTGCCCTTAGTCACCCAAAGCCACCATCCTCTGTCATTCTCGCTACAACCACCATTCCCCCTCCGTATCCTGACTCTTCTCCAAGTGGTTTCGGTCCCTGCCCTGCGCACGATCCTAGCCTTTTCATACCATCACTACAGCATCTTCTACAGGGCCAAACCCGAACCATCTTCCTTGCTGTGTAGCTTGTATTGGTGGCAGCTGCATAGAGCTTTGCCCTGTCTTACCTAGCCTCGTCTTCCCCTGCCCTGCGTGAACATCATCACTGCATCTTATCCAGGGAACCGGCACCATCATCTGCGACCATCTATGAACTCCTACTGCACCAGACCACAATGCCATCTCCTTTGCTGCTGCACTTCACCGCTACCTTGAACTGCACCGAACCGCCACTGCTCACCCCTACAGCCCACGGTTTTGCATCACTGCCTGCTCGAGTTTACATTTGCTCGACGTTGCTTCAGTTTCCAGTTACACCATTGCATGTTGCCTGTGTTGTGAAATCGTTATTCCTGGAGGCTGCTGTTGTCCCGCGCTGCTGTGCCACAAGCATCTCGTCATTGTCTTCTTCCTATTGCTACGTGTGTACATGAATTAGCTACTGCTACCACTCTTGAAAGAATACTGAATATAAAGCTTGGGGGCTGCATGCGTGAAACAAGAATTAAAGGAAGGAAACGTGAACAAATAAGCTTCAATGGAAAGAGTTTGGTGTTGACAGATATTGAAAGGTACCTGTTCACAATGATTATTGGTTATGGGGCAAGTGTTTTTTTTATTCTTTTATTTATTTTATTAGTTATTCATTGGAATTACTTTTTTTATTTATTTACTTAGCTTGTTTAAATCAGTTTAATTTATCTAACTTGTTTGTTTTCTTTAAAAAAAATAAAAAATAAAAAAATATGTGTAGTAAAAATTAATTATGATATTAAAAATTAAAACAAACTAAATAATCCGATGATGAGATTTATTAGAAATCGCAAGTAGCGATTCTTTGATAATCCTTAGGATCGAGATAAAATCCTTAAATGTTACCAGCGTATTGGAACATTTAATTGGTTTCATCTCGATTTCAAAATTCTTTAAATAAATTAACATAAAAAATATAAAAAAAATTAAATAAAATCAAATATAAAATTTAAAATAAACAAATAAATAAATATAAAATGAATTATAAATAAATAAATAAAATATAAATTTAAAAGAATATCCTATGATAGGATTTCTTAGAAATTACAAGTAGTGATTCTTTGATAATCCTTAGGGTCGAAATGAAATATTTGAATATTACCAGCGTATTGGAGTATTCAAGTAATTTTAGTTCAGTGAAATAAATTAATATTAATAAACAAATAATAAATAAATAAAATTTTTAAACAAATAAATAAGAGTACCAAAATTGTTACAATTAACCTTCGGAAATAAATGATAATAAAACAATTAAAAATTAAATAAAAAGTATAAGTTTTAAAGATTGTCCGATGATGGGATGTTATGGAATTCACAAGTAGTGATTCCTAATTGATCTCTAGGTGAGAGAAATATGCTAAATGTTACCAGCGTATTGGAATATTTAGCATAATTTTTCAATAAAAATAAAATTTTATAAAATCAATAAATTTCAAAAGTAATAATATAAATATAAAAGATAATAAAAATAAAATTATATATTTCTCATATGCATTATCTATATTTTGATTGCATCATTTGCATTCATGAAACTCCAAAATAAGTGCGAATCTCCCGAGGATGAGAGTCTATAGAAATCGCAAGTAGCGATTCTTAAGAAATCTCTAGGTGAGGAAATTATCCAGAATGCTACCAAAAGTATTGGGGTACTTCAAAATAATTTTCAATACAAAAGATTTTCACTTATTACAAATAAAAAATAAAATTTAAATATTTCAAAAATAAAACAAATAACAAAAGGATTTCGAAACAAATAAAGTTCTTTTAAATATTTAATTAAGACCATTTACTTAAGATCAAAGGGTTAATATATGATTAAGTGGTACCGTTTTTTAACGGGTGTTGTGGGAGTGCTAATCCTTCCCCACGCGTAACCGAACTCCCGAACCCAAACTTTGTTTTCGCAGATCAAAAATTATTTTTTGATAAAACTTAATTAATTTTAAGATTTTATTAAAAAAATAAATAATTTTAGGTGACCAATCACACCTAGTCAAAAAAGATTGGTGGCGTCTCCTCTTTGTGTTTTTTTCCAAAATCATCTAGCGATCGAGTCCCCGGACGAAAATCGTTACGACAGCTTGGCGACTCCGCTGGGAACTATGTTAGAGAGTCGAACCATGATTAATCATGTTTTATCCAAAGTCTTAGTTAATGGTCTTAATAAATATTTAATAAAACTTTTCATAAAAAAATAATAAATTTTTTTTAAAAAAAACAAACAAAAAATGTGTGAATCATCTTTATCATTTGCATTTTGTTGGGATGAACTTTAAATTTTGTTCCTTTACATACATGACATATGCATTGCATACATCAACCCTACACCTGGGTTTGTCCCTTTTAGGAGAGAGTATAGTATCTTTGCTCTCGTGAGGTGATAACCTCCGCAATAGCAAGAGAAATACTCTCACTCAAGTTGAACCTTTTCCGTTTGTAGCCTGTCATGGGTGAGAATTGGGGTGCCTTACTAGTCTAGTGTGAACGTCAGTAAGGAACAATTTGAGAACTTTTTACCCTTTAGAGACTTAAACCAAGCATGTACTGAGCCATAGAGAAACTAACCTTAGCTAGAGCCATACCAGCCTTTTGTGGGGGTTACCTTAAATTATGGCACATGAATGAATACTTTTATGTAACACCTTTATGGGAAATATAATAAAGTGAATATTGAAATTGTGAAAAAAAAATAAAAATAAAAATAAAAACCTTTTCATTCAGTTTTATTTGTGATTTCAATAGCATGCATATTCCGAAAAAAAGGATTTTCATTTTTTTTAAAAAAAGAAGAAGGTGTTTTTGTAAGATTTTAAACTTGATATATGCATCTCATCACATGAGCAATAGCTATTGAATTTCATGCACATATATGCATTTAGCATGCATGCATAAATTTCATCTTGTGCCCACTTATGAAAATTTTTGGTGATCATAAGTAATGACATCAAATCTTGGAAGTAAAAAGTTAAGATTTTTAAAATCCTCACCAGCGTATTGGGATGATTTTAATAGTCTTTTCTTTTATGGCACAATTTCAAATAATAATATGCTCTAAATTGTGGTAAACAAATGTTAGAGGTGCCAAAATAAAGAAGCCACCGCATTCTGAACCACTTATTCGACATCGTTACAGTACTCAATCAAAGGCCGAAGCCATGGAAAATGAACATGTTGAGCGAATGGAAAAGATGGAAAGAATTCAACAAGAGCTAGCTAAATCTCAAGAAGAATCTCAGAAGCAAATGTTGAAGATGATGGAGATGATGATGACTTTGATGAAAGGCAAAGAGGTCACGGAAGGATCAGGAAATGAGCCTCAACCTATGAGAGAGAATCTACTGTACCCATCGGAGTTTATAGCCCCTCAAACTCAAACTTCCCAAAGAGCTTATCCCCAAGCTCATGTTTTTGTGAATCAACAACCAGACCGAGGACAGCACTCGAGATCTAGCCCTGTTGATCCTATTTTTGTTCCAAATTTTCATGATCCCATGGAGCAAGAAAAGTTGAGGAAAGAAAGTGGCGAGTCACAATAAAAATATGAACTGTTGGATGAAAGGTTAAGGGCAATCGAAGGAATGGATTTCTTTGGAAATATAGATGCTAATGAGCTTAGTTTGGTCCCAGATCTAGTAATTCCATCGAAATTTAAAGTACCTGAATTTGAGAGATACGATGGGACCACATGCCTAGTATCTCACATCACTATGTTTTGTCAAAAAATGTCTGGGTATACAAATAATGATAAGTTGCTCATCCATTGCTTCCAAGATAGTTTAACTGGAACAGTAGCCAAGTGGTACAATCAGCTTGATCGGAGTTACGTTCGCAAATGGAATGACCTGGCAAAAGCCTTCTTGTCCCAGTATAAGCACATGACTGACATGGCACCAGATAGATTGTCTTTGCAAAATATGGAAATGAAGCCTTCTGAAAGTTTCAAGGAGTATGCCAATAGGTGGAGGGGCCTCGCATCTCAAGTGCAGCCTCCCCTTATTGAAAAGGAAACCACAGTATTGTTTGTTAATACTTTGCCATCATCATATTATGATAGGCTTGTGGGGAGTGCTACAAAAAAATTTGCTGACCTGGTAATTTCTGGAGAAATGATAGAGAATGCCATTAAGAGTGGTAAAATTGATGATACTTCTGCTTCAAATAGAGTTGGGGCAAATAAGAGAAAAAAGGGAGAAACACAAGCTGTTACCATTGAAAATCAACCACCAAGGAGTTTCGTTCCTTTTCAACCCTATACTGCACATTCCCCATATCCTTATTATCCAACTATAGACAACACTACCTATAATCCTCTTGTTTATCACCCAAGTTGCAATCAAATTTTCAAGTCCCTACTCAATCAAACAAACCGGTGGGTAGTCAAAAAAGGGTGAGGAACAATCAAGGGAGAATCTCTGTGGACCCAATTCCTATGACCTATACAGAGTTATTTCCACAATTGGTGAGAGATAATCTTGTTGCACCTGTTTATCTAGAACCATTAAAACCTCCATATCCTAAATGGTATGATGCCACTGCTCGATGTGACTATCATTGTGGGAATGTAGGCCACTCCATAGAGACTTGCCCTGCTTTTAAATACAAGGTGCAGAGTTTGATCAATGTTGGCTTGCTAAATTTTGATAAGAAGGAAAAGTAAAATGTTGGTGGGAACCTTCCGCTGCAAAAAGGCATAGATTTTGGAGGACAAATGTTCTATGAGGAAAGGCCAAAGTTTGTCACTTTTGAGTTATTCTAAAGTAATGAAATTCTTTAATTGCTTATGCCTATAAGCTTTGGGGAAATTTTTATGCATGAGTTAGTTTATCTATTATCATTTGAATAAAATGACAGATGCATTTGCACTACATATCCTCTTCCATACAAATCTTTGCTTTCATCTCTTTGTATTTCAGCCACACTTAACTTCCCAAAAAATGAATGAGCAGTCAATTATGACGATAGTCTGGGATTTTATTTTGAAAATTCTATTTCTATTGGCAAAGTCAGTGATCATTCTTTTCCCTTAAATTGCTAAAATTGTTGAAGCAATAAAGAGATAGCTCCTATCAAGAGAAGTTAAAATCGCATGAAATGAGAAAGAAGTGAAGCTCTTGTATCCATTTTGTTGTTCTTGTTCAATAAATGTTTTTCAATAAGAGTATTTAAATTTGAGATGAGAAATGGCCGTCTTTGATCTATCCTTCGTGCATGAGTAAAATTATCCATTTGCCACCCCCATTGAGCCTATTATGATTTTTCAAAACAAACCCACCAAGGATCACCCTTCATATTGAGGGGCAAATTTTGCAAAAAAAAAAAACAGTCGACAAATGAAGAAATTCAGGTTATGAGTTATGAAAAATCTCAAGAGAAAATACCTTTTGGTGTTTAAGTCCTCTTGTAAAAAAAAAAGAGGGGTGAAAATGAAAAGTTGTAAAAAAAATGGAAAAAGAAAAGAAAATGATGAAAATGAAAATCAATTAAGGCAGAGCGGCAAGCATGCTTTGCATGATGATAAATGATCCTTTGGTTTTTGACCCTTAAAGAAACAAATTTTGAGCTTGATTATATCCATTTTTCATAACCCATCACCAGAGCCTACATTACGTGCCTTAAAAGTCCATTTTGATCAAATGTGAATACTTGAAATTGGAGAATCATGTATTGAACTTGGACATACTTATGATGCCATCAAGAAACAACAAGATTGCGATTAGTTTGTTGGGAATATTAGTGATGTTGAAAAAAAAAGGAGAATGAATGAGAAAATGAAAAAAAAAGAAAGAAAAGACAAAAAAGAAGAAAAGAAAGAAAAGAAGGATAAAAGGGGGAGGCTCAAATTGAAAACCCGAAAGGGCGGTTTGAGTTAAAGGAATGATAGTCTAGTTGAAGATTTGGGAAGATGGTTTGACATAAGGAGAACCAGCATCATTTGAGAATCTCATAGTGTAGGGGGCAACTCAATTTGATCAAGAATCTCAATTGAATAGATTTTTCAAAGAATCCTGACTAGTTTGTCAAAATTGTCTGGTTTTTCATTGAGAATCTATCATTGTCATTTGCTTTGAATTATCCAATTTCTTAATTGAGAACCTATCATTGTTATTCACCCCAAATTGTCCAATTTCTTGTTATACTTTGACAAGTTTGTTCCTACATTTCTTTTATTCTTGCCAAACCTTCTAGTGTCTTTACTTTCCCAAAATGGATTGAGGAAATTGGTGACTAAACTGCATTTGTCATGGAATTGGAATGATAATGAATAAATGACAATTATACATGAAAATCTTTGGCATTACTTTGGAAAAGATTCTAAAGATGACAAAGGGCCATATACAAAAAGAGAGCAAGAATGTTGAATGTAGCTGACATATGTGCTTCTACGAACGAGATCGGAAATAAAGAAGAGAATCTTTGTGAGAAGAAGAAACGATCCTAATGAAGAAAGCCATGGATTTTCGGCATCGACAAAAAAGAGAGAAATTTTGAGAAAAAGGAGACTTTCTTTCATTTAGGCATTCGCATCATTCTAAAAGACACATGCATCATGGTTTTTAACTATTACGTTGGGGCATATTTTAAGAAAGCATTTGTATTATCATCATTGTGATAAACTTTTTTTTAGGGGGCATGCATTTTGCATCTGCATCATTGAAAAAATAAAAGAAAAAAAAAAGAAAATGAATGAATAAGGAATGCAATGGGGTTAGTTGTTCCTTAAAGAGTAAGAAAATTTTCTTTAAAGAAAAATGGTGTAGTCATAACAAGAGTTTAAGTCTAATGTCACTGGCATCGTTAGGTGGTTTCAAGCCCAATGAAATTAGCTTATGAGTAAATGAGAGTTAGTTGGCTTCATTGTAAAATTGATGCATGATAAGGCTTAGATATTCTATATTTGATTTACAAAACCAATGAACACTTAGGATGAGAAACTCTAAGTCAAGATGTGAAATTCTAAAGATGAGAAACTCTTGGGATGTGAATCTCTAAGTCAAGACGAGAAACTCTTAGGATGAGAAACTCCAAGTCAAGATGTGAAACTCTTGGGATGTGAATTTCCAAGTCAAGATGAGAAACTCTAAAGATGTGAAGCTCTTAGAATGCGAATATTTGAGTCAAGATGTGAAACTCTTGAGATGTGAATCTCCGAGTCAAGATGGGAAACTCCTAGGATGGGAATCTCCAAGTCAAGATGAGAAACTCTTGGAATGTGAATTTTCAAATCAAGATGTGAAACTCTTAGAATGTGAATCTTCAAGTCTAGATGTGAATCTCTTAGGATGTAAATCTTCAAGTTTTTCTAGATGCGAATCTCAAAATTTTTGTGAATCATGGAATATTTTCTTTGTTCCAAATATGTGAATTTCTCTAAAAAAAAAACAAAATTTCTCTTATTGAATTCACTTTTTCATAGTGGATCAAGCCTTGGTAGGGAGTCAAGGTATTATGTTTCCAAATCGAATTCACTTTTTCGAAGTGGATCGAGCCTTGGTAGGGAGTCAAGGTATTATGTTTCAAAATCGAATTCACTTTTTCGAAGTGGATCGAGCCTTGGTAGGGAGTCAAGGTATCATGTGTTTCAAAATCGAATTCACTTTTTCGAAGTGGATCGAGCCTTGGTAGGGAGTCAAGGTATTATGTTTCAAAATCGAATTCACTTTTTCATAGTGGATCAAGCCTTGGTAGGGGGTCAAGGTATTATGTTTCAAAATCGAATTCACTTTTTCGAAGTGGATCGAGCCTTGGTAGGGAGTCAAGGTATCATGTGTTTCAAAATCAAATTCACTTTTTCGAAGTGGATCGAGCCTTGGTAGGGAGTCAAGGTATTATGTTTCAAAATCGAATTCACTTTTTCACAGTGGATCGAGCCTTGGTAGGGAATCAAGGTATCATGTGTTTCAAAATCGAATTCACTTTTTCGAAGTGGATCGAGCCTTGGTAGGGAGTCAAGGTATTATGTTTCAAAATCGAATTTATTTTTTTGAAGTGGATCGAGCCTTGGTAGGGAGTCAAGGTATTATGTTTCAAAATTGAATTCATTTTTTTGAAGTGGATCGAGCCTTGGTAGGGAGTCAAGGTATCATGTGTTTCAAAATCAAATTCACTTTTTCAAAGCGGATCGAGCCTTGGTAGGGAGTCAAGGTATTATATTTCAAAATCGAATTCACTTTTTCAAGGTGGATCGAGCATTGGTAGGGAGTCAAGGTATCATGTGTTTCAAAATCGAATTCACTTTTTCAAAGTGGATCGAACCTTAGTAGGGAGTCAAGGTATTATGTTTCAAAGTCGAATTCACTTTTTCAAGGTAGATCGAGCCTTGGTAGGGAGTCAAGGTATCATGTGTTTCAAAATCGAATTCACTTTTTCGAAGTGGGTCGAGCCTTGGTAGGGAGTCAAGGTATCATGTGTCTCAAAATCGAATTCACTTTTTCACAGTGGATCGAGCCTTGGTAGGGAGTCAAGGTATTGTGTTTCAAAATCGAATTCACTTTTTCAAAGGGGATCGAGCCTTGGTAGGGAGTCAAGGTATTATGTTTCAAAGTCGAATTCACTTTTTCAAAGTGGATCGAGCCTTGGTAGGGAGTCAAGGTATTATGTTTCAAAGTCGAATTCACTTTTTCAAAATGGATTGAGTCTTGGTAGCAAGTCAAGGTATTGTGTTTCAAAATCGAATTCACTTTTTCAATATGGATCGAGCCTTGGTAGGGAGTCAAGGTATCATGTGTTTTAAAATTGAATTCAGCTTTTCAAAGTGGATCAAGTCTTAATAGGGAGTCAAGATATTATGTATTTCAAATCGAATCCATTGTTCTCATGGGTCGAGCCTTGGTATGGAGTCAAGGTATTATTTTCAAGAATCAAAATTAAATTTTCCCAAAAAAATAAAAAAAAATGACTTCAGACAAAATTGTTGTCTAAAGTCTTTGCCCTATTCCTGATTCTTAGCAATGTGCAAAGAGGGGCAGCTGTAGACATCGAATTTTGTCCGGGTAATTTTTTAAAAAAAAAATTTTAAAAATAAAAATGAAAAAATGAAATAAATTTTGGTTAAACCCTAAAATCTCTCATGTGAACACCATAAATATTATTTGCATATCATGGGTTGACCAATGTTGATTTTTTTTACCATAAATAAATGAAATTAACGGCAAAAATGGAATGAATTAATACCCAAGTCAATTACTTAAACTTAGGGATGTAATTTGTCAAGAAAATCAATCACAAAAATTTAATGAAATAAAAATTGCAAAGAAAAGGAAAGAAAAATCAAAATTGAAGGATTTTCTTTAAATGGCCATCTAAAGCCATTACATAAAGAGGATTTTCGATTTTAAAAGGGGGTCAGCTAGGTTTTCAGGGGATGACTTTTTACAGAGAAAAAAAAGATACAAAAAAAAAACCCTAGAGAGGAAAAGGAAAAGAAAAACCCTAAAAAAATTCTACTGCCTTAGTCACCCAAAGCCACCATCCTCTGTCATTCTCGCTACAGCCACCATTCCCCCTCCGTATCCTGACTCTTCTCCAAGTGGTTTCGGTCCCTGCCCTGCGCACGATCCTAGCCTTTTCATACCATCACTACAGCATCTTCTACAGGGCCAAACCCGAACCATCTTCCTTGCTGTGTAGCTTGTATTGGTGGCAGCTGCATAGAGCTTTGCCCTGTCTTACCTAGCCTCGTCTTCCCCTGCCCTGCGTGAACATCATCACTGCATCTTATCCAGGGAACCGGCACCATCATCTGCGACCATCTATGAACTACCACTGCACCAGACCACAACACCATCTCCTTTGCTGCTGCACTTCACCGCTGCCTTGAACTGCACCGAACCGCCACTGCTCACCCCTACAGCCCACGGTTTTGCATCACTGCCTGCCCGAGTTTACATTTGCTCGACGTTGCTTTAGTTTCCAGTTACACCATTGCCTGTTGCCTGTGTTGTGAAATCGTTATTCCTGGAGGCTGCTGTTGTCCCGTGCTGCTGTGCCACAAGCATCTCGTCATTGTCTTCTTCCTATTGCTACGTGTGTACATGAATTAGCTACTGCTACCACTCTTGAAAGAATACTGAATATAAAGCTTGGGGGCTGCATGCGTGAAACAAGAATTAAAGGAAGGAAACGTGAACAAATAAGCTTCAATGGAAAGAGTTTGGTGTTGACAGATATTGAAAGGTACCTGTTCACAATGATTATTGGTTATGGGGCAAGTATTTTTTTTTATTCTTTTATTTATTTTATTAGTTATTCATTGGAATTACTTTTTTTATTTATTTACTTAGCTTGTTTAAATCAGTTTAATTTATCTAACTTGTTTGTTTTCTTTAAAAAATAAAAAAATAAAAAAAATATGTGTAGTAAAAATTAATTATGATATTAAAAATTAAAACAAACTAAATAATCCGATGATGAGATTTCTTAGAAATCGCAAGTAGCGATTCTTTGATAATCCTTAGGATCGAGATAAAATCCTTAAATGTTACCAGCGTATTGGAATATTTAATTGGTTTCATCTCGATTTCAAAATTCTTTAAATAAATTAACATAAAAAATATAAAAAATTAAATAAAATCGAATATAAAATTTAAAATAAACAAATAAATAAATATAAAATGAATTATAAATAAATAAATAAAATATAAATTTAAAAGAATATCATATGATAGGATTTCTTAGAAATCACAAGTAGTAATTCTTTGATAATCCTTAGGGTTGAAATGAAATATTTGAATATTACTGGCGTATTGGAGTATTCAAGTAATTTTAGTTCGGTGAAATAAATTAATATTATAAACAAATAATAAATAAATAAAATTTTTAAACAAATAAATAAGAGTACCAAAATTGTTACAATTAACCTTCGGAAATAAATGATAATAAAACAATTAAAAATTAAATAAAAAAGTATAAGTTTTAAAGATTGTTCGATGATGGGATGTTATGAAATTCACAAGTAGTGATTCCTAACTGATCTCTAGGTGAGAGAAATATGCTAAATGTTACCAGCGTATTGGAATATTTAGCATAATTTTTCAATAAAAATAAAATTTTATAAAATCAATAAATTTCAAAAGTCATAATATAAATATAAAAGATAATAAAAATAAAATAATATATTTCTCATATGCATTATCTATATTTTGATTGCATCATTTGCATTCATGAAACTCCAAAATAAGTGCGAATCTCCCGAGGATGAGAGTCTATAGAAATCGCAAGTAGCAATTCTTAAGAAATCTCTAGGTGAGGAAATTATCCGGAATGCTACCAAAAGTATTGGGGTACTTCGGAATAATTTTCAATACAAAAGATTTTCACTTATTACAAATAAAAAATAAAATTTAAATATTTCAAAAATAAAACAAATAACAAAAGGATTTCGAAACAAATAAAGTTCTTTTAAATATTTAATTAAGACCATTTACTTAAGATCAAAGGGTTAATATATGATTAAGTGGTACCATTTTTTAACAGGCGTTGTGGGGGTGCTAATCCTTCCCAACGCGTAACCGAACTCCCGAACCCAAACTTTGTTTTCGCAGACCAAAAATTATTTTTTAATAAAACTTAATTAATTTTAAGATTTTATTAAAAAGATAAATAATTTTAGGTGACCAATCACACCTAGTCAAAAAAGATTGGTGGCGACTCCTCTTTGTGTTTTTTTCCCAAATCATCTAGTGATCGAGTCCCCGAACGAAAATCGTTACGATAGATAGCATGGCTATATAAGAAGAAATGCTTGAGGAAAACTCATTTGGCAAACTTCACCTTCTTCACGAGAGCTATGCAACTGCAAGTTGATATTCTGTTTTCCTTCCATTTCTACCATGCTTGATTTATTGAGCTTCACTTTTCAGTTGGCTAAACAAGTAAACCTGCTTATAAAACCTCTCCTCCATCGTTTGATGAGCTGAAGGAATAAGCAAAAGGAAGCCAACGTGAGACAGAAAGTAATCTGTTCTGGAAGGGCAGTTGGTTAAGGTGAGATTTAATGATTTCTTGAGATTGAATGATATATTTCTATGATTTCAGGTATGAGAAGCATGATTTTAGTGTTGCTTTTGATTTATTCTTGTTAGATCATAGAAATAGAATAAATTCATATCTTGAAGTAGATGATGAATAAAATGAAACTAGGTTGAAATTGTAGTAGAATGATGGGAAAACAATCGAGAATAAATAAGGAAAGTAGTGGAAGTGGTGTAAAGTGATGAGAGTGGCGATTATGGTGATCGTCCATGTTGAATATTTGTGATCGCCAATGGAGCGAGTAGGAAAGAAAAGAACTCGCCAAGCTAAAAGCTTTAATTCAGACGGGCGAGGTTGCCTAAGGCTAGTTTAATGTACGGGCGAGCCCATTTCTGAGTAGAAAAACGTGTTAGGTGAGCTCACAATTAAGGGCGAACTAAATCACTGGACTGGTAAGTGGCGAGGCCGCCACAAGTTAGCTAAGTCATAGGCGAGCTCCTTTGTGTTAGAAAACTTGGTGAAAAGAAATTGTGGGCGAGCTCCCTCTAAATAGCAATTATATGAATGACGAGAATGGTGGGAGAGCTCCCATGTGTAAGCCATTTGATGAATGGTGAGCTCGGTTGGCGAGCTAGTAAGATGTCTGTGGGCGAGTTTGTTGATTTATCTTAAGTCTCGCCCAAGTAATGGAAAAATATATAAAGAAAATATTAATGAAATTTATATATTATTTACAGCCGATGATTGGGAATGACTATAGGCGAGCAGGAAACAGGGCGAAGTAAGGCTTTGTTGAACCAGGTAAGAGAGATGTGTTTGAAGTGAATGCATATCATGTGGAGTAAATATTATGAAAATATTGATAAATGTTTTGTTTTATGACATGCATTATTAGATAAAGTGTTTTGGATATTGGGCGAGCTACAAAGCCGCCATATGATATTTTTGGGCGAACTGGTTAGGGCGGGCGAGCCAAGTGGGCGAGCTCTCTTTTATAATACTTGATATTTTGGACGAGTGGCTTTGTTTTAGATAAAAAAATCCGGGCGAGCTAAATGGGCGAACCCTTTTTACGTGGTTTTGGGGTGGGCGACCCTGTTTTCATGTAATGGGCGAGTTGACCATGACAACTCTAAGATGGGCGAGCCGCTCTGGCGAGTCAGTTTTACTTGTTTTTAAAAATAATGGTTGGCGGGCGACTACTTGTCACCCTATTTTCTATTTCACCATGGAAGAGCCACGATGGGCGAATTGACCATGGCGAACAAAGTCCTATTTTCATTTTCTCAACGAAAAATGAGTTATTTTTAAGAGCTTTAAAAAATAGAAAATATAAAACCCTTTTGGGCGAATTGACTAATGGGCGAGCCATTAAGGGTGAGCTAGTTTTGCTTGTTGTTTTAAAAGCAAAGGTTTGCGGGCTGCCATGGGCGAGCCATATTGGGTGAGCGGACCATGGGCGAGCAGGTTTTAAAGGTTGAGATTTTGAAAGATTGTCAAGGTGTTTTATAAACAGAAAGCCTAAACCTTTTTGGAAATCAAATCATTTTGAGAAAATGATACTATGGTGAGATAATTTCATAAAGGTTTTCATGAGAGATAAAGTGATTTTGAGACTTTAGGCTCTGAGTTCATGCAATATTATTCATATAGTTACGTGACCCACCTGGTGCGGTAGCTCGGGTCGATGGACCTACGGGTGCACCTCAGGACGTCACAGGGCTGATGGACCCGCCAAGTCATCAGCGGTCTCGAGGTCACTTGGCAAGTGGACCCGAGGACCATCTATAGATTATGGCCATAGATTTAGTTGAGATAGCCGTGAGGGGCGATGGCCTACGAGTGCACCCCAAAAGCGGATGACTTGTCTTCCTGAGGGAACAATGAGAGCATGATGTATTTGTTGCCTAGTCTCAACTTGTTGATTTCTGTTTACTGAAAGGATTTGTTAAAAATCCTATTTGCTGTTTAGTCTATTTTATTGTAAATTGTTGAGAAAATGATTTGAATGACGCATTGAGAGTACTGGTTGATATAACCACTGTTTTCCTATTTGATGTGATTTTTGGAAAACAAATAAATTGTGGAATATGGTTTTGGTTTTATAAATCAGCATACGTCTCCTTTATTGAGTGCGTAGTTCGCTCACCCCTTTGTTTTAACTCCACAGATAAAAGACACGGAATTAGAGAATTAGCCCCAAGATGGATATGGCTACATATGTAGCGCTGCGGGTAAAGTATGTTAAACATGACAGGTACAGTCTCTTCCCTTTTACATTTCAGACATAGGATACAGTACTACTTTAATAAAATAAAGACAATAGGGGATGTCAGATATAAGGAATAATGAAAATAATTTTATTATTTCGTATTTGTTAAATAAATGGTTATCATTTATTTCGGTCACTGTTGAATGTTAATGGCATTGCAGACAGCCCAACCGGTAAAGTTGTATAAAAATACGTGAAAAATGTGGTAACGAGATGTTACAGTTTACCTTGCTTTCTTAATTCTTGAAAAAAAATAATGGTTGAAACTTTTGCACCATGCCCAAAATGCTAGCATTTGTAATTTTTTCCCTAACATTATTGTTGAATTAGGTGCTTTATACTCGTTTTCAACAAACTTTAAAACATCCAATGAAAAGAATTTTCCATTTTTACACGCCAAAATCATAATTTTCACATTTAAATAAAGAATATTGACATTGTTAAGTACTGTATTACTAATATTCAATAAAGTGTTATAAAAAAATCATGGCTTTAATTTTTCAATTTTTTCTCTTGTTTCTTTACTCTTTTTTTTTATTTAGATATATAACTCTGATATCAAAATGTTTGCTGATTAAAAGCATGTTATAAAAATACTTAAAAGGATAAATGAACTTTTATCATAAAGTAATTTTTTTTAACCTTAGTGTAAGGTTATTGTCTTTATGAATAATAACCATTATATTTGTAAAGTTTAATATAAACAAATAATTTTTTATTATAAAATATTGATCGATCATCATAATAACATAATTATGTAAGTATTAAATAAAAATATTTTTTTTGGAATTTCATTCATTCCCAGGAAGAGTATGAATAAAAAAAATCTGGATACTTAACTCAATATAGGAGTGAACATAAATAGGTGGAAATTGACATACTTGACCAAAATCGACCTATGTCGGTTTTCTCAAGTCGGGTAATTTTGGTGGGTCAACTTTGTTAGGTTTGGTGGCACCTACGACCGACTAAATCAATCAATTGTAGATTACCAAAGGGAAAACTGATTTCCTTGAGATAACTGACCACCCTTATACTCAACCTTCCTTTCTATTTTTCTATCACTCTTCAAAAAAAAAAACTTAAGTTCCTAATTTCCTTCTTGAAGCACTGTTTTGGCCTTCTTCATTCAAACTCTCTACCTTTCTTAGCTTCTTCCACATTGACTTCCTCCTCCACTTTGTGTCTTCATCTTGCCTCCTTAGTCCCCACTCCTTTGTCAAAGAATTAGTTCTTTAATTTAGGGGTTCTTTTTAATTTACTGATGTATACCTTGTCTTGATTTAGGTTAACCGGGAAATGATGTACTTTAAATTATCCTTCTGACTGATAGCCCAAAAGACCATGATAGTGTCACGTAGTTCTAGTGTATAAGTGAATTAGAGAAGTGATAGTATATTATGTTAGAACAAATTCGTCCACAAAGCCCATTAGCACAATAAATTATTAAGAAATCTAACCTTGGGTGGGTTGAGCTAAAACCCACCATTTCTTCATGTCAATGCCGCCACCACCAGCTGAGGAAGACGCCGCCGGAGACACGCCGAAGCCCGCCGGTGTTGATTGGGTCTGCAATGGTGGCCTGTGCAAGGAAGAGATGAGGATGATGGTGAGATGAGAATGGATCGGGAGAGAAGAGAGGGAAAGTGCTACTGCTATGCACTTCTTCGTTAATTATAAATGAATAATGGGCCTTCACTTATATAGCGGTGCCAGCAGTAGGAACCTCCCACAATATTGTTCATGTACTATATCTGTCCCATTAAAGATATAATACATTTATAATAGAGATATATTATTTATATTTGTGGTCACACTTTATACAAAATATACTATCAAATTAAGTTATCTGATACTAATTATACTTAATTAGTCCACAATATTAAGATAATTCAACATTCTCCCACTTGGACAATTAAGTTAATTAACAAAATATATCATATAATCTTAGTATGTATTCGTAAGCCCTCTAAATACATTGTACCGAAAGGGTACAAATGTGTAGACTCATATATACTTTAACAACAACAAGCCTTTTATAAGCTTCAAAATGCATCATACTGACAGGGTACAAATGCGTAAACTTATAAAGACTGCAATAAAATAGTAGTATAAAGTGTGAAATGGAAATGATATGAAAAGCAAAATCAATATCCATTTCCATTAGGTCCATGCATCTAAATTGAATGATGCCTTGCTTCAACAAAAGCATATGAGACTAATATCGAATGTCTCATCCAACTGAATGCCATATTTACCAAAATGTGCGCAAACAAAAATATGCATATATGGTAAGTAGGAATCCATTTACATAACTGCTGTTTATTTTATTACAAAGCTCCCACTAACTTAATATGGAAATGGCTCCATATGCCTCATACAAGTGCTATGTCGTCAAAGCACTTAAGCAGCCAAACTTTCAGTTAGCCAGAATGAGCTCTTTAAAACATGTGCTCTATAATCCAATCAAGTAATGAATTCCATTATTCTCTCTCTAACCAACCGAATGATGATATCTAAATATTTAGAGTGTGAGGAACTCCAAGCATTTTGAGAGAGAAAATACTTGCTGCAGCATTACCACAGTACACCTACAAGACTTCGAAATGGCAACCACAGAAAACCAGCCTTGAGACGAAATTCTGCAGCCTAAATGGCCCATCATGTAGCTTTACAACATGCTACATATTTAGCCTCCACAATCAAGGATGCTGTAAGTGTTTGCTTTACACTTTCCAAAATACAGCTCTTTTATATCCACAAATATATAACCAAAATAATTTTCAATATCTGGAGAGCTTGCAAAATTAACATCAGAATATCTGACCAAACTCAAAATGTCAGATTTATCAATACCCAAATACTCTCTTTATAGCTTCCAGTTCTCTATTACAGGATCGCTCAAGTATCTCCGAAATACACCTATAACATACACAATGTCCAAATGTGTATAAACTTGAGCATACACTAATTACCCACAATAAGGCATACATCACACTCGATATGAGCTCTTTCACTATTATCTTGAGGACTTTGAGATTTTCACAATATGTCCTTTTTAATAAATGGCGCCTTAATAGAGGAACAATATACAATAAACCTACTTAATACCCAAATGTTGGTTTTCTTGAGACTAATAATGTATGCCTATTGATATGTCACGAAGAATCTCAATCCTTAAAACGAAATGGAGCCTCACTTAGATTCTTCATCCTGAAGTGACATGACGACATGGAATGTCTCATACAATAGGTTAGTGCTATAGGCTGCTATTTGACATCATCACTTAGAGCATAATAAGCACATAACTCCCACTGACCTCGCAATGGATCCAATTATCAAACAATAATGTTCTCCTCAAAGTGACAATCTCATTCTTTATATATTACAATCTTGATGCCTTTCAATGTTCGCAAATGAACTCCTTAAGTTCGCAAACTGTATATTCCAGCTTAGGGACTACAAACTTTTAGGTTGCTTTAATTAAAGCCTTGGCAAAATTTAGCTTTAAAATTTTCAGCCTGATCTTTAGGGTTTCACTTGGTCTACAATGATGTGACAACAGAAATAGATCCCATGCATCTTTGTGCAACATAGATGTTCACTCATCCTGCGTGACTAATATTCAACTCTTAGAGTTCGGATCAGGATAGTCTCCTAACAAACATCAGAATTAGAAGACACATGAATCTTACATTCATGTTCCTCTGTAAAGTCAGATGCAGGTTTGAAATATGGTATTGAGATCAATCATTTCCTTTGGTTGTGGCTTTTCATCATTAAAAGATGATGCATATATGGGAATGGCACAACAAAATGTATCTTAATAATGACTTTGTGGGGTTCACAACTCCCACTCTTTAAGTCATCTACTTAATAGATTGCATTGTCAGACTCAATGATTCTACTGTCACATAACGATAAATGAAATTTAGAATCTTTCTAGTCGATATAATAGCCAACAAACTTGCAGCTGATAGTTTTCTTGTCAAGTTTTCTTGACTATGGGTTATGGCTCTTTTGCCTTACTTTATAACCCTAAACACAGAAAGCGACATAAAATCGGCTTAATGTCTGACTATAACTTGGGATGCATTTAGGAACTGGTCTTGCTTGGAGATCAACTTTGAATGTGAATTACAGTTTTAATTTCACTTCACCCAAATTTTAAAGATTTGGAGTGATTAACATAAATCGTACTAGATCAGAATGTACGATTGACTGCAACTGTAATCTCATTCTGTTTCAATATTCCAAGCACCGTACACTAGGCGTCAATATATAATCCTATAGTGCACTTAACCGAAAACCGGTATATGATTTCGCCTAGCTTCATTATACTGAACATGATATTCATCACTACTGTCTGATCATTGCCTTAAGTAGCACAGCGGAATTAATCAGAATACCTAAGGCCTCTATAAGATCAGATCTATTACTCCATATGACCTACATCGAAATGGTCGTTAGTAAAGTGATGAAACATTTATATCCACTAAATACAATATGTGAAAATGATCTACAAATGTCGGTATACATAAGTTCCTAATTATTTCAATATCTACTAATCATGTCCTTAATATTAGTAGCAAGATATCCCTTAATACAATCTCTTCATGTGCCTCGAAATGTCCCTAACCCATGCCACAACTTAATAGATTTGTTATCTATCCTATCATAATCAAAATCTACAGTCACATCATTCACTATTGAAGAAAATTTGCTCAACATTAAGGTATAAGTCTACTGTATATGATCCATTACGCAAAATGCCAGAATCAATATATATGTTGTTACTAAGCAAAATACTTTTATGTTATCAAAATAAAAAGTATAAACTGACAGTAGTTCCAAAACTGTCTTCAAAATGTAACAACAATCTAGCTATGTTGTCAATATGGATTCTAACTCTATAACCCCAATTCACAACAATTTTTTTTATTCTATCTCCAGTTGTTTATGGCCTTATCAATAATAGCACTGGTATCCAAACACCAATAGTTAGAGGGCATATCTCCTAGATTGGATTCAAAATAAAAGCTAACAAAATGCCTTTTGCACATCTCAATCTAGAAGACTCTTGCAATCTACCTTTTGTGCCCAGGATTATTACAGAAGTGGCACACATTGATATTTAGAGGTGTTGGTGAAACTAGAATGGGAAATAGACTTGGCAAATTTCTTCTTCTAAAAATGACCTTTCATTAAGACCTCTTAATAATATTTTCCTTTCGGCAGTAATATTGGCATGTATCATCATTATGGCTAAATGAGATCTGTTAACCCGAAAGATCTCCCACTCTTGAATGACAATATCAATTTTGATATTAAAATGTCATACTTCCTTTTGCATTAAATGAGATCAGTAAAACTGGAAGATCTCCAATTCTCCATCCCAGAAGGAAGTAGTACCGAATCTGCCAAAATCCTATAGCAACCTTTATCCATCTTATGCGGACTATTTTCTAATGGCATCCATAAATACTTCTTGGTCATTCCTAATCGGAACACTTCCTCTGATGCACTCTTTCATGGTATACTTTATATAATCAGAGAATTTTCACTTGAGTGTTCCTGAAATTTCAAATATTTTGTCCTCAAAGAGCTCACATTTTGGGTGTAGCAGATAGATCGACTCTCGGGACTACTTCCTAGTTTAATATATATCCCTATCCATAGAGAATAATTCATACTATCTATCTAATTTGATCTTGCTAGAAATTCGATATGTGATAGTTGCACAATATGGAGGCTAGTGGAATGACTCGATAAATTCCACAATACACTACCGAGGATAAAACAAAACTAGT
This sequence comes from Heritiera fomes, assembly GCA_032173925.1. Classification (NCBI taxonomy): domain Eukaryota; kingdom Viridiplantae; phylum Streptophyta; class Magnoliopsida; order Malvales; family Malvaceae; genus Heritiera; species Heritiera fomes. Next base: position 14,124,196 of record JAPDPM010000001.1, on the reverse strand, counting down.
TGAATACAACCTGAATAATTGCCCACCGACAGGGTAGGAAGATCGTGTCATATCCCAACTAGAATCCTCTCAATCCCAAGCATCTCTAAAAGCAACTAACAATCCGACAGGGAGAGACTAGCCACTTCTAGAGACCTCAGTAAATTTATGCGACTGCAACTATCACTATGCATTGCATTATTATTATATTCTTAAAATTATCAGAATAAATCGTCAAAAAATCTTCATGACTATTCCTGCTACAGGCAAGTACTAGTCAATCCAATTAATGATTTATAATTTTAAGAATATTCACAAAAATTTATTGACCAAAATTAACTACATCCAAAATATGCAACTTCTGAAGCATATGTAGTAATTTCAAGTCCAACATTAATTAATTAAATTAATTTCATATAAATGCGAATATTCAAATAATAAGGCAATTTTCATTTCTAGAGAGTTTATTTATTTAAATAAATTATTAACGAAATGGGTAAACCATAATCCAAAATGGCTCAACAAAATACCCAAATAATTTATTTAAACTTATTTAATTAGGCCAAATATTAGTAATTTATGGGAATGAGTATATATTTCAAAAAAATTAAGTGAATTATGAATTAAATGAGTAATTAAATTTCTAGAAATTACTCCAAAAATTAATTCCTCCAAAAAATTCACTTATATCACATTAACTTTTAGGCTGAATAACTAATTATGACTATTAAATAAAATTTGGCTTATGGCCAAAATTGTCTAAAATAAATTATCCATATGGCTCATAATTAATTAATCAAAATGACCAATTAAACCATAATCCAAAATGACCTATTAATTAATTATGCAAAATAACCAATAATTAATCCAACTTTAATAGCCAAATAAAATTAATTAATCAATATGGCCCCTAAATAAATTAGGCAAAATGGCCCTAAAATTAATTAATTTTAATTGCCCAAAAATTAATTTTATACTAAATGGTCAATTATTAAAATCAAATAAATAATGCCCATAAAATAATAAAATCAATTTGACCTAATATTTAAATTATATTTATGTCATAGGCCTAAAACAATTGAATAATAATTACCCACATTAAAAGAAAAGTTAATTGGCTCAAAATAAATAAACAATTCATGGCCTAAATAAAATACACACACAAAATGGCCAAAAATAAACAGCCCAGCCAAAAAAATTTTTGGCCCAAATGCAAATGGAAGGGCCCAAGAAATGGTGGCCCAATGTCCCAAAAAAAAGGGGCCTAGAAAAAATTGAGTAAAAAAATTAATAATTTTTTTAATTAAATTTCAGAAGCGGGCGCGTGTCGCATCCCAGATCAAGGAACCGATAAAGGCGCAATGCACGCGCCCGACTTGTCTTCTTCGCCCGATCGGGCAGAAATCGCAGCAAACGGGTCATTGACCCGACCTGATCGGTTTTTGACAATTTCTCACTCAATTCAGCCCTATTTTACTTCATTTTCATGGTATTTTCAACAAAAAATCATCCTCAATCAATATATGGCATTATTTTGGCTTAAATACGTATAAATCTTTTGGGTATAGATTAAATGCGAAAATACCCAAAAAATAAAAAATCCATAAATCTCATTTTTCTTCAAAAAATGGCTAATGGCTTTATTGTGGATGTGCTCTGATGCCAATTGTTAGAACAAATTCGTCCACAAAGCTCATTAGCACAATAAATTATTAAGAAATCTAACCTTGGGTGGGTCGAGCTAAAACCCACCATTTCTCCATGTCAATGCCGCCACCACTAGCTGAGGAAGACGCCGCCGGAGACACGCCGAAGCCCGCCGGTGTTGATTGGGTCTGCAATGGTGGCCTGTGCAAGGAAGAGATGAGGATGATGGTGAGCTGAGAATGGATCGGGAGAGAAGAGAGGGAGAGTGCTACTACTGTGCACTTCTTCGTTAATTACAAATGAATAATGGGCTTTCATTTATATAGTGGTGCCAGCAGTAGGGACCTCCCACAATATTGTTCATGTACTATATCTGTCCCATTAAAGATATAATACATTTATAATAGATATATATTATTTATATTTATGGTCACACTTTATACAAAATATACTATCAAATTAAGTTATATGATACTAATTATACTTAATTAGTCCATAATATTGAGATAATTCAACATATTAGATATGAAATCGTTTTACGAAAGTGTATATTGAGATTATTTTGAAACTTGTACAAATTCGTTGTATGCATGCATTATAGAACAGTATACAATATGTTATTAACTCTGCTTCTGTATGGTTAATTTACAAAGCTTTAACTCACTCTCCCCTTGTTTTTCATTATAGGTTAAGCTGAGATTATACCATTACTGATTTCGGTATTTGGCTTTGCAATTTGAAGCTGCGAAGCACTCGCAGTGACTGTTCGGTATATATTTTAACCACGTAAGGAATCATTTTTCAGGCAATTTTTTGGCAATACTATAAATTAGGATGTGTGTTAGGTGATTGTATACTTACATTACACAACTTATCGATATCGGGATGTAAATGAATTTATATTGCTAAATATGTTGAAACCAATAAAGTATTAGAATATTTTGTAAGTATATATTTCAGAGGGCCAAACAATCATATTTTTTGGTAGTTTCTTGATAAATGATAGATTATGGTGTGTAATAGAACAATGAGTGTCTAATTATGGATTATAGTATATTTTACAGGTGAATTGATTAATTGTCTCAAATTGGTCATAATCGATAAATTACCGTTTTATGCAGGAATTTTTAAGTGATATTTTTAAGTGATTTTGTGAATGATATTGTAACATCTGGTTTCTATAAAAATATCAACTAAAATTTTCCTTTTTCATATAGTGGTTAGGTTGTTTGTCGGTATCATTTTCTTTATCTCATATTATATAAATCCAATTATGGTCATCTCATTGTATCAATATATCATTTTCAGATCCACAGTAACAAAATTTCATATCCACGAATACACATATTCTTATATTCATAACATTTCACATATACAATTTCCCAGGTTCTATTCATCTATACATTTCTAATCCTATTAATTTACATTCCCGTAATCATATATAAACAGTGAATACTGTGCAAAATGTCTGGAATATATAATATAACACAATATACCTTCAGTGGACAATATGCGCACCCCGAAGGAATACTATAGACTCCAAAAGTAAGCTCCTCTACTGTGAGCGAAAATCACTGCAAATAGTTTGGGAAAAAAATAGAGAGTGAGTTTACGCTCAGTAAGGAAAAACACATAAAAGAGTGGTATCATGCCACTATAGGCAGTTTAAAAATCAATAATCAAATTCATTTTCATAAAATCAAACTCGTGAAATCATTCAAGCATTAGCATATAAAACTCATTCATCTTTTGTTACATTTTCATTGAAATCATATACTCTTATCGCAATTCATTTCATTCAAGTAAATCATTAAAATAAAATAACTGTATTCGTATCATGAAACATATGCTTTAAAACTCGTTCACTTTTTCTTGTAACCTTTCAGTCAAATCTATTCTCTTCATATAAATCAAATTGAACAATCAATCATCGATTATATATCATATATCAATAAGAAGATAAATCTCCAAGAGATTCATGCACAAATCTCGTATCCCATTAGGGACCTCGTATAGGAATTAGGCGTACCCATGAGGGGCCTAGATCCATCCCTAAGCCGTTCCTACCTTGTAACAATGGCCATTGTCAATAAGGTACTAGGGACTTGATCAAGGTCTCCCAGTCCTAATCATATATGTCCTGTCTGCATGATCATCCAGGAGTGATCAATCTTGTAAAATCATTTTCACATATCATTAAAATCATAATGAAAATCACTTTCATGTAACTATTTTAAATCGAGCTATAAACATGTAAACAAATCGACATTTTATTTACTGTAACTAAATCTCATAAAATATCTCATTGCTATTTCAAATATTCAAGCATTTGAGTTATATAAAAATACTATTTATTTCATGCAATAATATTCGTTGTAAAATAATTAATTTAAAATAACATATGCACTTCATATAGCTCAAAACATACTTTAATTCATAAATAAATATTTTATTATTTATTTTATAAAACCGGGCATGGATGTGATTAAGGGTGGATTTTTTTCTAAAATTTTTGATAATGCTTCAGTAATTTCTATTCTAACCCCTTTCATAAAATCACGATTTATAATTCTAAATCATTCCATTTTCCCACATTCATGCACAGTAATTCCTACACTACTTCCATATACTATTCCTTACCTTAATCTGCAGCTTAAAATAACAATCCAATATCACCACTGTGCCACTTATTCCTCCAATTTCTAGCTGCAAAAATAACATCAAGTAATTAATTCTCATTCCTATCAATAAAATTTCCTTTACTTTTCTTAACTTCCATATTGACTATTTTCACTTAATAAAAATGATATGGAAATCCCATGAATTTCATTTGGCCAATTTTGACCAATTCATTATGCTTATTTTCTTCTCATTATCATTTCTCAAATAATTTCTATTTACTTTCAACTAAATCCTACAACTTTATTACCATCATCACTTACCAAAATCACTCCATCATCTTCATCACTTCATCATGGCCAAATGGCCTCAACTAATTTGAGCTCATGATTTCTGGAATTTATGAATCTAACTATTGTCATTATACCCTATGTAAACATTTTTAGTATTCAATCATTAAAATTACTATGAATTCATTATATATCTATCTATCTCCCTTTTTATGATTCTTACACTTTCAATATTCTCCCAATTTCCTTTAAATTTTCCATTCATTCATTTTCATCTCATCACCTATTATCATTTATTATTACCTAAATATAAAATCTACCAAAATTCCCATTTTATTTTCTCACGACCGGTTGCCTAATAGTACACAAAATTATGTTTTTATTAATTAAAATCTATGGCTTCCTTCATCACATGGCCAGCAGCACATCTTCTCCACATTAGCTATTGAAGTCAACTTCCTCATCCCCTATTCTTCATTACCGGCTGTACCATACCACCCTATTTTATGTTTTGTTAATTATTAATTTTATTTTTTTAAACACATCTAACCTTGGACAGATTTTCCTCACGCCACTAGCCAACATCAGCGTTTATTTCCACCTTTTTAAAACAACTAAAGTCAACATTTCTTTCCCTCACTTTTCTCTTCAAGCAGCTGTACAATATTGACTAAATTTCATGCTTTTATTTATTAAATTTTATGGCTATTTTATTGCATTACCAGCCACCATTGTTAACCCCTTTCACGCCTCTTTTCCCATTTTCTTAACGTAACCGGCTGCACAATTTCTACTTCAAACCCTTGTTTTTGCTAATTAATTTTTATGTTTACATTTTATTTCATGACAGCCCTTATTCTCTCAACTATACAGGCCATCATCATCAAGTCAGCCCCTACAAGAACACCCTCATAATCAACACCAATCAGCCCATGAAAATCAAATTTTAGTTGATTAAATTTCATGGCTGAGTTATACACCACCACACTAAACTCATGCTTTTGATTAATTAAAACCTATGGCAGCATGTATTTTATGATCAGCCCTTATATTTTTGTGCATTCACGCCAACAACAGCCACGTTTAACCCCTCAAAATCCACCATAACAGAACACTAATTCAGGTTTATACATATTTATACTTTAAATCGTGATTATATGCATCATCCATTCATCAAACAAAAGCATAATTATAAGACACAAGTGTAAAAACCATGGCTATTTTGTTACCTGTACAGGGACGTCGCTGGCAGCAACAGAGTAGGTGATTTTTGGCTGATCTAAGCTGAACTTTTTAGGTGATTTAGAAGCTCATATGGTGAGGAATATTTTTCATGAAGGAAACTTGGTGATAGGTGATTTGGTAAGAGGAAGAGGGTGTTTCACTAGGCCAAAAGCATGGAAACCTTAGTAATCGGGGGAGAAAAACGTGAGCAGAAAAATACAGCAGAATGAGGCGGTAAGAAGGTTGTAGAAGATGGTGATTTGGCTGTATTTTATTGGTAAATTATTGTATTTTTTATTATAAAAATTTGTCATGGTTTCGAAAGATCTAAAATGCCCTTTTAAAATTTACTTATTTACCAAAAAATACCACTGCACGGTAAAATGATGCTCCAGGTCAGAATTAATTTAAATTTTTATTTTTTTTTCAGGTCAATTTGGGTCAAAAGTTGACTATTTTGACTAGTCTTTTCGAAAAGACTACTTTGCCATTGCACAACTTCAATAATTTTATTTCTATCCCACTTATATTTTATTATTTTTATTTTCAGATTTAATATTTTAATATTTATTATTTTGCCTATATTTAAGTCAAATAAAGTCAAAGGTTTACTTTCAAAGTGGTTTAGCCAAGTTTGGATAGTAAAATTACTAAACTATCCTTAAATGAATAAATTTCGTTTCGTTTGCATTGTTTTTAACATTTTCGCGTAATTCAATTTACAGATTGGATCTACGTGAAACTTCTTTATGCGAGGCTTCTCATATAACAGTCGGTAGGTCCAAATTCAATTTGGTTAAACTGTTATTTAGAAAATTTCTTCCGAAATATGGACACGATCATCATTTTCAAATTTGTTGGGCTTGAACTGAGGTATACTTATCTTAAGAAATTCGAAAACATGGTCTTCTTGACCTTTTAGTATTTCGGACCCAAATTTTCACATTTTTCTACTTCGAAGGCTATCCGAGTTACAAATTACCTTGTGGGGCCCACTTGACTGTTTTCCCGATATCTCCATTACATATAGGAATTTATTTTTGGAACTTCGCTTAATATTCCACTTCAGCACCTTAAATAGATATAAGGAGAATAAAGAATTTGGGGCTCTCACAGATATTGAACTGGGACCTTAGGTATGTTGTCTTAAACTGTATAAAGTATACAGTTGCTTGATTTTACTGAATGACACTACTCATTTGATAAATCTAGTGTAAAGAAAAAGGAAAAAGTTAATTCGTATTTTCGAATTTCGCATAAGTGTATTGTTCTATCGTATATTTTCATCAAACAACATTTCATTCAAAAATCAACTAAAGAAGGCCAAGTGCAACTTATGTATTACAAGTTTGTAAAATATGTGGCTGACATCTTTACAAAGGCACTACCAAGAGCAAAATTTCAATAATTGAGAGAAGTTTTAGAAGTTATGGAGTAGCAGATTAAGAAGGAGTATGTTATTATGTTATGTAATGTGCTAAAAGTAAATAGCATAGTAATGAATGAGTTGTTTGGGATCCTTTTTGTTTTTTGTTTCTTATTTTTAAAATTTTTTTTGTTCAAAATTCTGAAAGTACAAAACAAGTTTGGTTATTGCCGTTACATATTGAAAATAAATATTTAAATTGTTTTCAATAATAATTCAATTTACAAAATAAAATTTTAAAAATTAAACAAAAATAATAACATATTCATTAAATAAATTTATATTAAACAATATTATCTTCACAATATTAAATAATATTATATTATACTATTTAATAGTAAATATCATCATTTAATCATTTTAGAATTTAATATAATTTAAATAGTATTATAAAAAAATTTAATATTTAATAAAATTATTATTTAATAATAATTCAATTAATAATAAAAAATCATATTTATTTAATAATATTATCTTATACTATTTAATAATAAATATTATCATTTAATCATATTAGAGTTTAATATAATTTCAATTATATTAATATTATGTAATATTAAATAATATAAGTTTAATAGCCTAATATAACCTCAATCTTTTACACAAAACAGATATAAACCTCAACCTTTCAAAATAATACGATTAAATAAAATAAACAAAAGGTTTAGGTCTTCTAAGCACTTAACATTTTATTTTACTATAAAAGCCCATAACAGGTTGGGACTTAATGGTTGTTATTTTGAAAAGTTAGGGGGGATCATTATATCCATTTTGTGTGAAATGTTGATGGTATATATGACTATTAAGCTAATAATATAATTATTTAATAATAATTCAATTAATAATAAAAGTAATATTAAATAAAATTATTTGATATTAATTTTTTTAAGAAAATAATAGAAAATAATAAAATTCTAAAATATATATTAAATGATGAAATGAATTAATAAATTATAAATAAATTCAATAATGTTATTTAATTTACTTGTAATAATATTAAATTATTAAATAATAAATATTGAACTAATTAATTTATAGTAAATTATTTAATTATTAAAATATATTTAATTTCATAAAAAATAATATTATTTTATGTTAAGAATTCATTTATTTCATGATATTAAAATAATTAATAGTAACACTAATACATTTTAAACGTAATTAAAAAATAATATAATATTAAATATATTGTTTAGTAAAAGATATATTAAATAATAGTACTTAATAATGATATTAACTATTAACATATTAAAAGTATATTAAATGATATTATTTAAAAATATATAATATATTCAATAATATTAGACAATTTTAAATTAACTAATAATATAATATTATAGTTTTCTATAATTTATATTTAAATTATTTGTTACAGTTTCAATTATATATTTAAGTAAATATATTAATTTTAAAATTTTATTTTCAATTAAAAATGGTTTTATATTAAAATTTAATATTATTTTTATTTAAAAATTAATTAATTTAATTTTATTGTTTTTATTATGAAACATATACAAGATTATATTAATGCATAAACAATTTTCACTTACGAATGAACAGTATTAGAAACTAAAACATGCTTCCAAAAATAGTGAAAATAATTTTCAACATTTTTGAAAATTTTCGTTTTTTTTAAAAGGTACCAAACATGTTTTTGTTCAAGAAACTAAAATCAAAAACAGATAAAAATAAAAATAATACCAAATGATCCAGAAGTTTTTTGTCTTTTTAAAATTGTATTTGTTTTATATTATTTACATAACATTTAATTTTAGACACTTGAACAATTTAGGTGCCTTTCATTTTAAAATAATACCATAATGCATATGTTGATGTGAAAAGAGTGAGAACAAAATGTAAAACATATATATCGAAAGGTGACTGCTTGGATCCTTGTGTGTTCTGATTTGCTGCTGCGACGACCGCAATAATTCTGCTTCATTAATCATCAATTTTCAAGTATTTTTATTGTAACAGGAGACATTAAACCACTTTTATTCCTTCTGCTCAATGGTCCCGCCTCTATTCTTCCTTTTCTTCATTCATTCACTTGTTTCATTCTCATTTAAAATTTGCTTTGCCGCTACGCACTTCGAAATCAGCCTGGACCAGAAGAAAATGGACTTTTTTTCTCCAATTATAGTCTAATCATTCATACTGTGCTCTCCCGTGGGTTTCCAATAGCGACAAACTCTTTCTCCTTCAGCTTTTGGACAATATCGACAGAGTATCGATTTCCCAACGACCTTAAAATCTCATCTGATGCATTTTCTTCTTTTTGTTTGTCCGTGAACTCTCTTTCTTTTCATTTATGATGGGTGGAATTCTAGGCTACAGCAATTAAACAGCGTCTGCCCTGAGCTCCAGTAAGTTTTCTTCTATTGAGATCAACTATTATATATAGTACCAATAATATTTCCTTTCTATCAAATTTTAATGTCAAGAATATATATTTGGTTTTCTTTTATTACCTTTGATATATTTATAGTAGTAAGATTGAAACTGAATTGATCTATAAGTTAGAATCCCCTTATGTTGCTTGCTTTTGGTTGGTGGGACAAAGCTGAAGTACTAAATGTGATAAACTTATTGACGAGGAATGGTGGTTGAGTAGCACACTTTTTTCAACACAGTTGGCAGAATTGAAAAAAGAGTAACCTTTTGCCCAATCAAAAGAAATTTGGGTTCATAGAAAGACTTTCTTGTACTATCCTGAAAAGATTTAGAATTTTATGTATTTTACCATATATGTGTCAGTGTCATGACACTACACATGATTCTTGTAGTAGCTTATGAGCTCCTTGACTTGAGAACAAAACTTGGCCATTTTCGTAACTTATTGGAATCTACAGCGGATCCAATTCACAATAACTGTCTTTATATTGTTGTCACCATGCCTCTACATCCTCAGAATTTTTCAGAAAGTTATGGAACCAATTTCACTGAAAATTAAAGTGTTTAGATGATTGTATATATATTTAGGTCAAGAATTCGGGATGACTCTCTTACTTTCAAGAGGCTTTTGTAGTTTCTTCGGAAAGGAAACAACTACTCCTGTTCACCCTGTCTCTTTAGATTACAGAATTTGTACTCTTGCTTTAGTTATCCATTACCTGACGATTTCCATGCTGTCAATTTCTTGCATACTGAGGCAATTCCTTTTTTCTTTTGGAAAAATTTAACCTCAAGGTATAGGAATATCTATGATTAAGCCTTCAACATCAACTAACTTTCATTACAAATAATAGAGCATTGTTGATTGATTTTGTTTGTTCAAACTTTTAATTTCTTGATCGGTTCAACTCTTTATTAATTAAAAGCAGTTTTATTCAAACTTACCATCAGTACTACATATCGCTTTTAATACTGATGGGTAACAGTGGCTTACTTCGCTCATGCGTGAAGTCACTTGAAAATGAAGTTCAATTCTTTTCGTTCTGACACCTAACCTAATGGTCCAACAATATTAACACTGAATTTGATAACTATTGTCTTTGATTAATTATATCCTTTAGATCCAACGTGTAAAACCCCCACGATCGTTGTAAGTAGATGCATAAGCTATGCAAAAACTAATGACAGGTATTTCTCGTATGCTTTATTTTGTAAGGGGTGAAATATATACATTTTCTATGTTTATATCAAAAGGACAGTAACTTTCTTTTAGTTTCAAAATATAAGACTTCTCTCGTTCGACTGTCCTTAAACCCAAAAATCATAAGCTCTAATCCTTCAATCCTAAATTCTAAAACCATAAACCTTAAACCCTCCCTAAACTTTAAGGGACAGAAATTGATAGTTTAAAACTAGAGATTGGTATGCTTTGATAATAAGCATAGAGGGATTTATGAATTTTATCCGTTTTAAAGAGGTATTCAACTAAACAAGACATAAGAAGCAAAGTCAACTTTAAGTTTAGGGTGAATATATATTTTTCTTACCGGACTCAATAGGTAAAGAGTGAAAACCTACCAGTCAATATTGACTAACCAGCTTCTAATTATTGTTTTATAGTGCCGTAAATAGGCCAGACTCTATTTATTAGAAGGTGAAGCTCGGAAGCCATACCAGTGAACATTCATTAAAACATTTTCATTGGGAGACGGTTTGATTATGGCACATTTCGCTAATTGACATCAAAGGATTTCATAACCGGGACAACCATTTCTTTCACAAGACAAAACAGCAATCAGGTAAGAAAATGTTATATATTTTTTATTACACTTCAATAAGCAATTCTGTAGTGAATATTGGCTCTCTATATATACTGAAATTAACAGAGTTTTTCATGATAGCTATCTTTTTTCTAATCCTACTTGTTCATCAAAACTAGTCCTGTTTATACGATCAATTTTCTCATTTTGATAGGTAATTCCTTAGTGCTTGAACTATCTTTAGTCAAAACTAGGTGAAAGTAAGTAACTATACTTAATTATCTATAACTATATACTAGTTGCAACTTGCAAGAGCGAAATACGATTTCTTCTATTTCATCAATCGTTTTACGATTGCTTTCTTTTCCACGTTGTCATTTTGCAGAAGGGTTATGGAGAACAACCTGGAGGAGAGGTTTCTTGCACAGAAGGATCTTAAAGGAAGAGTTTGGATTGAATCGAAGACTATATGGAGAATCGCATTCCCTTCAATATTGTCAAGGGTCACTACGTTTGGAATGATTGTTGTGACACAGTCATTTCTTGGACACATTAGCGAGGTGGAGCTTGCCGCATATGCACTCTTTCAAAGCATTCTTGTCAGGTTCATGTATGGAATACTGGTAAGAATATATGTTTTTTATCTTGTAGGCTAAAATATTAAGAAAGTCCATGAACTTTGTTACTTTATTTAAATAAATCATTATACTATTATTGTATCCAAATAAGCACTTATATTTTGATTTGTACTCAAATAAGCTCTTATTTCAAATAAAAGATTAAATATAAATAAAAATTATTTCAAACTAATTTAACCAATCAAAATTTAATTAATTTGATTCAACTAAGTCACTTTTGGATTTAAATTATTTTTTATAGGTTGATTTATTCGATTAATTTGATGTCTAAAATTACGAATTAAACTAACTGAATTAATTAACATTTTTTAAATATATAGTATATAGTATAATATACATAATTAAATATTATATAATATATTCTATCTAATTAGCCTTTTTTATGTAGAAAGTTAGGTTTTAAACGTAATCAAAAAAATCGATTAATCACTTTTATAAAAGATTGATTTATATTAATGACTTATTTGGGTATAAATTAAGAATGAAGGGCTTATCTGAATACAAATTAAAGTCTATGAGCTTATTTGAACTCAAATAAAAGGTTAAGTGTTTATCTAGATGCAATAAAAATATAAAGACATATTTAAATAAAATAACAAAGTTTAGGGGTTTTTTTAAATATTTTAGCCTATCTTGTATGTTTCTGTATTATTTTTAAATCAAATGAATATATAATCTAATGTGGGTCCCCAAAAATAAGTTTTAATTGTGCAGGTTTGAGCACAAATAATTTATAATTCATGTCTTTTTTTTTAAAATTTTTTTAAAAAATTCTCTTTATGTTAACAATTGTTTCCAAATCCATTAAAAAATTTTTAATACCTTGTGGATGAATGGAAGATTGGCATGTCGAGTGCGACCGAAACACTATGTGGGCAAGCATTTGGGGCAGGGCATCACCACATGATGGGAATTTACCTGCAACGATCATGGATTGTCGATGGCATCATAGCAACAATATTGGCACCTCTCTTCATTTTCGCGACGCCAATTCTTCGACTTCTTGGCCAGGAGGAGGATCTTGCGGTAGCAGCCGGCCCAATCTCTCTATGGTATATCCCAGTGATGTATAGCTTTGTGCTTTCCATGACTCTCTCAATGTTCTTACAAGCTCAGCTTAAAAATCTGATCGTCGGGTGGCTGTCGACTGCTGCCTTCGTGTGTCACCTGTTGTTGTCATGGATTTTTGTGAATAAATTTAACTGGGGAGTTAACGGGGCCATGGCTTCAATGAATATATCTGTTTGGACAATGGTTATTGGGCAGTTGGTGTATGTCTTGGGAGGTTGGTGCCCCAATTCATGGAAAGGATTCTCTAAAACTTCTTTCTTTGATCTACTACCTGTAGTAAAGCTCTCAATCTCTTCCGGAGTCATGATTTGGTAATCTTGATTTCTTCCTTTTACTTATTTTAGGCTTTGCATTTTCACGTCAATTTCAGTCTAATGGATTAGCTTAGTTGGTGAAAGGTCAATGTACGATTACTGTAAATACATCTTCTAGAAAAATTACATGTGTTAACGTTTATTGATACTATCTTTTTTTGTTTTTATTATCTTGTATTTACTATACTTTTAATATATTTTATATTTAGCGACACTAAATTTATAACTAAATTTATATTTATTATATTGTGTATACGATATCTTATAGTAAAGTAAAAAATTTTGACCTTATCGTAAAAATCACCTAAAAGGAAATAATTTTGCATGCCTATTGTTTCTAATTCTTTTGTGTTGATTCTGAATAGCTTGGAGTTATGGTATTATTCCATTCTCGTCTTAATGGCTGGATACATGAAAGACGCTACGATCGCCATTGATGCATTCTCTATCTGGTAATTAAAAGCAATCAATCGCAATGCTTGGTCCAATTTGTACTCCAATCTTGGAAATTGCTTTAAAGCTAGGAATTTATTGCTGCTGCAGCCTGAATATCAATGGATGGGAACTTATGGTCTGCCTTGGCTTCCTAGTTGCAGCAAGGTAAATTGTATAATCTTGCTCTATGTAAATGATAATATATTCTTTCTTGTGCTCATTTGCTTTTTTTTTTTTTTTGAATTCTTTCAATTAAAAATTTGTTTTTCTCAGCGTGCGCGTCTCGAATGAATTGGGGAGAGGAAATGCTAAGGCAGTGAAATTTGCAATAAAAACCATCCTTGGCACTTCAACATGCATTGGACTGGTCTTGTGGATATTATGTCTAGTTTTCAGAAGAAAAATTTCATACCTGTTTTCCAGTGAGGAAGAAGTTGCAGAAGCTGTGTCAAATCTTTCAATTCTACTTGCTTTCTCAATTTTACTCAATAGTGTTCAGCCAGTACTCTCAGGCAAGTTCTGATTAATTTTCTTTTCCTTTATGTTTTAATTAGCTAATTACATGTTATGTTGATATTCAACCTTACATTCTTGTTCAATATTCTCCAGGCATAGCCATAGGAGCTGGTTTGCAAACAATGGTAGCATATGTGAACTTGGGATGCTATTATGTAATAGGAGTACCTATAGGAATTTTGCTTGGATATGTTGCCCAACTTCAAGTTAAGGTAAGAAATTAATAAATCAAAATCATGGTGTAAATTGATCTTTTCACTTGAAATATTTGTTTCCTTAGAAAACTAAACAACTCAACAAATGAAATACATTAATCGATCTAAATGAACTTGTATGGACTTTTGAATATCAAATAATTTTTAATTTCAGAGCTTAATTTTCTAATTTTATGAAGGGACTATGGATTGGATTGTTGAGTGGAGTGGCAATGCAATCGCTTATTCTTGCTTACCTTGTATGGAGAACAGACTGGGATGAGCAGGTAAATTTACTGAAAGTATTGTCATGCCAAAGAAAAAAAAAACCCTAAAATTGAACCATTTCTTTAAAAGATTTAAAGCCATTTTTATTTCCTGTGTCAGGTGAGGAAGGCATCCGAACGTCTCAACCGATGGTTATTGAAATCGCCGGAAGAAGAAGATGAGACTCCACCCCAAGCTTAAAACAAATGAATAATATTGTAATATGTGGCTTTAAAATAATTAGTACCGGTTAAAGTGGATTTGTAGTCCTAAATTTTTTATTGAACTTTCATTTTAATTCCTAATTTTTTAAAATTGATCTATGATACTCCTAAACATTTTTAAAAGAATATCATTTATGCTCCTCTGATCCAGTTTTGCATAAAAATAAGAGAAAATTACAAATTAAGATAGTAGTCTAAAATTATTGTTCTTTGCTGCCATCCTAACACGTATCTATTAAAAAAAATAAAAGTTTTAAAAATTTATAAAAATGAAACAAAAATATAATTTTGCACATAATTTAAAAAATTCAACTCAAAATAAGAACAAAAATGATAATTAGTTTTGTTCTGAATAATTTTAAAAAATTTTATTTTTTTTATAAATACATTTTGGTATGATACTTAAGATTAATAATTTTGAGTTCTTTATCTTGATTTTATTTTCTTTTTTATTCTTATTTTATCAAATTTTATTTTCCATATATTTATAAATTTTGATCAACAAATGTAAAATTAAATCCTATTAAAAGCAAATTTAGAATTTTTTTAACAAAAATTATAGAAATGAAACATATCCAAATAATTTTTTAACACATAACCAATTAAAAGTAAATATTAAATATTAATCCAACAGAGTACTTTATGTAAAATGTCAACCTAACACCAGTAACTTATTTGTTTTATAATCATTTGTAGAAATGTTTTATTAGAAATAATCTATTCAAGATCATTTGGCAATGGATTTAATTTTCTTATTGTTAAGTTCAAAACTATAACTAGAATATAAACATTAGTACATAAGTCTTCCTTTAATATATAAATTCTTTATACTTTTTTGGAGAAAATAAATGTCAACCACTCAAAAATCAAAATTATTTGGGTATATTTCATTTTTTTAATTTTTTTGCATTATTTTTAGTATAGTTTCATTTGATTTTATGTTATTTTAAAAAAAATTTACAAATATTTAAGAAATAAAAATTAATAAAACAAGAATAAATAAAGATAATAAATCAAAGAATGGACCAGAAATTATTATTCCTTACTATCATAGAGACATAAATTTACTAGAAAAGAAATAAAATATTTAAAATTATTAAGAAAGAACATGAAGTATAATTTTTTTCGTTGATTTTAAGTTGAATTTTTAAAATAAAAACAAAAATGATACTTGTAGCACCAATTTTGTTTGGATTTTTTTTTTCAAATATTAATTAATTTTTATTTTATTTTGATTTTTTATTTTGATTCTTTATATAATAAATAAAAAGGAAACAATGAAAAGATCAAATAAATTCCTAAAAAAAAATCTAAAAATTTTGGAAAAGGAAAAATTTATGAAAGAAATCAAGGAATTTAATGTTAAATCTAAGATATGATTTCCTAAATTAATAAACCCAAGACTATATAAAAAGAAACAAAGGAACAGAAGCACGAGAGCACAGATACAAGCACACACGGGCAGATCAAGAAGAAAAAAAAATTCTGAAATTCCTCTTTCACTTGAAAAATCCACCTTCATCTTGAAACCAACCTTTGCCGCACCACCATATTCACCATATTCATCGCACCACTGCCGGTTCAACGCTGCTGTTCACTGCATTGTGTACAGCCGTACAGCCTTCAAGCACAGCTAGCACCGCTCCTCCCTGCATCTACAAAGACCGCCTGCACCGCCGCCGCACCATGCGCGCCTGCACCGCTTGGAGTGGAACGCCTCTGTTCGGTCCCTGCACCAGCATGATCTTTATCGACAACCTCAGCGCTGCCCTGCCATTGTCGCTGCTGCTATACCGTCGCACAACCCTGCCTTGCATCATCATCTTCAAGTTGCTGCAGCTCTTTCCCACACGTCCCTATTGCGGCTGAGTCGCCCTGCCTCGCTGCGGGCCACTGTTGCTGCTTGTGGCACTGATTGCTGCTGCTGGCCGCCGTGGTACCCTGCCTCGCTCAACTGTTGTATTGCTTGCCGCCTCCCTCTGCCATTTTTTTGTGCGTGCTATTGCTTTGCTCCATGAGGATGCTGTGTGGTGCATCATTGTTATAATAGGGGAGAAGAATAACGCAGAACAGGGGAAAGGAAACAGAGAAAACAGAGGAGACCGATTACCGTAGGAGATATATATATATATATATATATATATATATATATATATATAAATTATTTATCTATTTGGTTATTTTATATATACGGGTTTGCTTTGTGAGATAAGAATAAGATAAATTTAAAATTAAAGGTCAGATTATTTAATGAGAAAATCATTTTATTAGATGATTAACTTTATAAATTAGATTTGTAAATTAGGTGACTAATTAAAACTAGGATTTGTTTTCGTGTTTTCGTGCTCTGAGGCAGTTACTAAATGCTCTCTCTTGTAACTGTCATCTTCATGGCAGTTTAGGATTGTAGTCTGTCTTTCCTTCCAGTTTTACTGCTCTTGTTTTAGTATTCTTGATCTTCTGTTACTTTCTTATTCATTTGACTTTGGACATTATGGAAAATAATGACCCTGTTGATGCTCTTCTCAAAGATGGGTGGCACCGGATGACCTTGACGGAGGAGGAAAATGAAATTATGGTGATTACTGGTGATGGCTTGCTGCAAACCGAACAATTGGGGAAGAACTGTTTGATTGGATCCTTATTGATTAATCGACCTTTCAACTATGAGGCCCTGTTCTCACTCATGAAACAAATTTGGAAACCTGTCAAAGGGGTGGTCTGTCGCATTCTAGATGACAACATTTTCTTATTTCAGTTTTTTACTAAAGGTGATCAACTAAGGGTTCTGGAGGGTTGCCCTTGGACCTTTGAGCGCTGTGCTCTATTATTGCAACCATATGATGGTTCGAAGACGCCACGTGAGTATAATTTTAATCTTCTTCACATTTGGATTCGAATTTATGATCTTCCACTATCAATGATGAGAAGGAAGTGGCAGAACAAATCGGGTCCTCTTTGGGTTCTTTAATGGAAACTGATTTGGGTGACGAGTATGGTGGTTGGGGTCGGTTCATGCGGGTGAAGGTTGCTCTCGATATCCATAAACCGTTACGCAGAGGCATCTGGGTAAAGGATGGAATCACCAATGTTAAAAGCTTTGCTAATTTACGGTATGAATGTCTCCCTAACTTTTGTTACAGTTGTGGCATTTTGGGTCACTCAAAAAATGATTGTGAAAGGTTGGTATCTGACGTGGGAGTGGCTACGGATGGTTTCGGAGAGTGGTTACGTGTTTCTCCGATCAAAAAAAGGTCAACTCTGAGATCCCATAAAGTTTCTACTCTGTCCCATTGTCAAGGCTCTTTTGAAAGCATCTGCCAAAGTCGACCAGTAGGCCGTAAGGTGATTCTGACTGAGACACGTCACTATGTTGAACCAAATACTGAGGACTTGCATGGCCATTCGAAGGTGGTGACAGACGCCATGCATATTGATACTATCCCTTTAGGTTATTGTCTTTTGGGAGAGGTTGAGAATCTATCACGTGGAAAAGTAGAGATGTTGGGGCAATCTTCTACAGTGACTGGCCCACTTATTACTCCTTATGCAAAACTGATCAAACGTAAGAGTATGGGTGTAGACGATGGCATGGGTGGGTCGACGTTCCTTGAAGGGTACAATGTTACATTGAAAAAGCATAAGTCAGAATTGGTGGAAAAAGAGGTTGAGATTATGGAGGTTCCTTATGATACGGCTGGGTGCCCTATGTTGGCCCAAACCACATCTGTGGTATCTATGATTCCGGCGGAGGCAGATTATATTCTGCCCCGTCATCAGCTATGAAACTATTATGCCTTAACTGTCGTGGTTTGGGAGGTCCACGAGCAGTTTCAGGGCTAAAAAACCTCCTCATTAGGGAGAAACCGCAGATTGTTTTCCTCTGTGAGACAAAGCTATGGCATTATGAGGCTGATCGTTTGAGACGATATTGTGGTTTCCCCTCTAGTTATTGTGTTAGTAGTGTGGGGCGAAAAGGGGGTCTAATCCTATTCTGGAATTATGAGGTGAATGTTCAGTTACAGAGTTTTTCTAAGAATCATATAGACGTTGTGGTGAATTGTGGTGATCAATCTGATACATGGCGCTTTACAGGCTTTTACAGAGAACCGGATGCTCAACTGAGATAAAGAGGTTGGGAGCTCCTTCGAAAACTGAATAGTGTGAGTACACTGCCATGGCTCTGTGGGGGTGACTTTAATGAAATCTTGTTTCAAAATGAAAAATTTTGGCGACTACCCAGGAAGACCAACAGATGAATGCTTTTAGGGACACGCTGTCAGAGTGTGGTCTAAAGGACTTGGGTTTTATAGGTCTGATTTATACTTGGTGGAATGGTAGATCTGGGGATGATATTGTGAAACTTAGATTAGACCGAGCTTGTAGTTCTGAATCCTGGCGTGCTATGTTTCCTTCTGCCAAAGTGATAAATCTTGCATCTACTTTCTCTGATCATAATCCGGTGCTAGTGGAAATAAATAAGATACCGACTTGCAACCAGCGTCGGTTTCACAGGAGGTTCCGTTTTGAGGAAATGTGGTTAAGATCAGAAGAGTGTGAACAACAGGTGGCGGAAGCTTGGTCAGGCAATGTACAGTCTGGTAATTATGGAGTACTCCACAAATTGAAAAAGACACGACTTCAACTAACTCATTGGAACCAACACTCATTTGGTAAGGTGGATCTTCGGGTTCGCCAACTAGTAGACTCAATTCATAAAATACAACAAGTACCAGTAGCAACTGAGTCACTTCGGGAGGAAATGAGTCTGAGAAGGGAGTTAAATGAGATGTTATTGTGTGAAGAAACTATGTGGAAACAAAGGTCACGGATTGACTGGTTAAGGAGCGGTGATACAAATTCAAGGTTTTTTCATGCAAGAGCAACATCTAGAAGAAGTTGTAATCTGGTAAAAAAACTTAAGGATGATCAAGGAGTTATCCATGAAGATGTTGAAAGTATGGGTAATCTAGCTGTTCACTACTTCAGTCAACTATTTGCTTCCACTGATACTTTTGGTTTGAACACTGTTCTGGACACTATTGAGAAACGGGTTACGGAGGTGATGAATCAGTATCTTTTGCAAGATTTTACATCGACAGAAGTAGAGGCTGCTTTGTTCCAGATGCACCCTAATAAATCTCCTGGGCCTGATGGAATGCCTGTCTTGTTTTATCAAAAATTTTGGCACCTGATTCGGGATGATGTGTTGGATTATTGTTTGGGCTTTCTAAATGGAGTTATTTCTTTAAAGCCTATCAATTATACTACTATAGTTCTCATTCCTAAACTCAAATCTCCAGATGAATTATCACAATTTCGCCCAATATCTTTATGCAATGTGCTATTTAAGATCATTGCCAAAACTTTAGCAAATCGGCTAAAGAAACTGTTGCCTTTGATTGTTTCTGACTCGCAAAGTGCCTTCATTCCAGGGAGATTGATTACTGACAATTTCTTAATTGCATATGAGTTGCTCCATTCCATGCGAAGTAGAAGAAGTGGACGCACTGGATTTTGTGCACTAAAGCTTGATATGTCTAAGGCTTATGACAGAGTGGATTGGGGGTTTCTTGAAGCTGTATTGTACAAACTTGGTTTTGCTCCTCAATGGGTGGCTAAACTAATGGAATGTGTTCGTTCTGTTACTTTCTCTGTTAGACTAAATGGTAGATATTATGGATCTTTTCATCCTTCCAGAGGGTTGCGGCAAGGATATCCGTTGTCTCCCTACTTATTCATCTTGTGTGCTGAAGGACTGGCAAGTTTGTTGGCTAATGCTTAAGCTGTGGGCGTTATTTCTGGTTATAAAGCCTCTCGAAGTGGTCCTACTATTTCATCTCTTTTCTTTGCAGATGATTCCTTACTGTTTTGTAAGGCATAGATACAAGAATGTATTCGATTAAAAGAGCTTATTTTATAGTACGAACAGGCATCTGGATAGCAAATAAATTTTGCTAAGTCTGGTCTTTTTTGCAGTCAGAATACTTCTCAATCCTTAATCCAGCAAATCGGTGGATGTTTTGGGGTGCAGAACGTTCAGCAAATTGAAAAGTACTTGGGGTTGCCAACTTGGGTTGGTAAGGCCAAGAAGAGGGTGTTCTCAGGTATTAAGGAAAACTTGCTGAAGAGGATCTCAGGGTGGAAGGAAAAATACTTATCAAGGGCTGGCAAAGAGGTTATGGTTAAGGCTGTTGCACAATCAATTCCAACTTTTGCTATGAGTGTGTTCAGATTTCCTACTTCCTTTTGCGAGGACTTGAATAAACGTGTATGCAAATTTTGGTGGACTCATGGTGGAAAAAACAAGGGGATTCATTGGCTCAGATGGCAGTTAATGTGCCTTCCAAAATCACAAGGAGGCTTGGAATTTAAATGCTTCGATGCTTTCAATTTAGCTCTTTTGGCTAAACAAGGTTGGCGATTATTGAAGAATAGTAGCTCTCTTTATTGTCGGGTCCTGAAAGCAAAGTATTTCCCATCGTGTTCTTTCCTTTCAGCCAGGTTAGGCCATAATCCTTCTTATACATGGAGAAGTTTATATATGGGGAAGTCTGTTCTTAATCTGGGAGTGAGATGGCGTATTGGAAATGGAGCTGAGGTCTCGGTGTGGCATGATCCATGGATACCACGTATTTGGACTTTCAAACCTCTTGCTAAAACCTCTGACTATGTACATAACCTGCTGGTCACGGATATGATTGATAATACTGGTGGTAGTTGGAACCAACAGCAGTTGCAGACTCATTTCATTCCTGAGGATATTGAAGCTATACTTAAAATTCCATTATTTGGTTCTACTTCACTCGACTTACTTGTGTGGCATCATTCTCATGATGGTCTTTACTCTGTCAAGTCAGGGTATCGATCTTTACTCTCTTTCCACTGCGGCAATAGTTCATCATCTTCCATGTCGGGTTATATTACAGGAGAAACTTCCTCAAATTCAGGTCTGCAAGCCTTTTGGAAAAGAATCTGGAATGCCTCTGTTCCACAAAAATTAAAAGTCCATGCATGGTGTTGCTGTAAAGATTTGCTTCCTACTATGGTTAACTTATCTAACAGGAGGATGGTCCCAAATTCTTTATGCTGTTTGTGCTTAGCTTCCCGTGAAAGTAATCTTCATGCTCTTCGAGATTGTATTGTGGCTAAGGCAGTCTAGTCCCTCTCTGGTTTTGATTGGCACCCTCTTTGGTTTAAGATTAATTCAGTGGCTAATTGGTTTTTGGAAATTGTAGACAAAGTGGAGCCCAAACTTTTTGATCTTTTCATGACTGTCTTGGAGAATATGGTCTCACCGGAATGCAGTTGTACACTTAGACCACAATCGGTATGCTTGTTTAGATCCTATGCAGATTGTGAAGTTCAGTATAGATTATTTGGCGGATTTCCAAGCCTTGCATGTTAATCATCAGTCTTCTGTTTCAACTTTCTCTATGATGACTGTTTAGACTCCACTACGTGGCTAAGCTGAATTTTGATGCAGTCATTTCTTACGAGACTCAAAGAATTGGAATTGGTATCATTGTATGTAATGAGTAGGGAGAGGTTTTGGCTTGTTGTTCTGTTCCAAAACAAGGTGGATCTGATCCTTATCTGGCTGAAAGCTTGACTCTCCAGGAAGCTGTTCGTTTTGCCCAAGAAATGGGCTTTTTCAAAGTTGTAATTGAAGGTGATTCTCTACAAGTAATCACAACGATTAAAAAGATCACTCCACAGCTGGTTGGCTCCTAGATGAAACAAAAGTGATGCTATAGGGTTTCAGAAAGCTGACTTTTTCACATGTAAAACGGGAGGGTAACAGAGTAGCACATCTTTTAGCTAAATATGCTTGTGTAATTTCAGACATTGAAGTCTGGTTAGAAGAATTTCCAGGTTTTGTTGAAGATGCTCTTCAACAGGATAAACTTCAATGTATGCTTACTAATTAAATAATACAATCCTGGATTTCAATAAAAAAAAAAACCTAGGATTTGTAAATTAGATCTGCTTAGATTAAGTTAAAATAAATTAAATTCAAAATTTAAATTTTAAATTAAACATTTAATTTTTTTTATTAATAAATTACATGGCTAAAAACTAAACCAGGAGATTATTAAATATAAATAAAAATAAAAATAATTAATTAAATTTTTATTATTAAAAATTATACTTATAATTTTTTTAATATTAACAATTACATAAATCATTATATGAAATTATGATAAATTGGGATCTGTCCAATGATGTAATTTCAAATAGTCGAAAATATTCGACATTTGAAAATTGCTAGGTAAAAATATATATTTCTAATTCTCGTCAAAATGATGGAAGATTTAAGTAAAATTTTTAATATTAATAATCTATATTTTTAATAAAATTTTTTTGTTTAAATAATAATGTTGGCTCTACCGAGAGGGGGGGGGGGTGAATCGGTTTTTCTAGTTATTCCTAAATTTTCTTAACTCTTAATGCACAATTAAAAACTAAATAAACAATAATGAAATAAGTGCAGTAAAAACAAGAGTAAGGGAAAGAGAAGCAAACACAAGTTTATAGAGGTTCGGCCAATCTCTTGCCTACGTCCTCTCTCCTTGAACTCCTTGTCAAGGTTTTGATTCAGCTCTTTCTTGAGAATGCTTACAATCCACTTGTAGGTGTGGCAAAACCTCTTACAATCTTTCTTGAGACTTTAGAAATCTCCTTCTAAGCCTCTACCCTTGTATTTCTACCCAACACTCTACAATTTCAGACCTTACAAGGATGGCTCACCCCTTTGAATAAGAGAATTTTCAGTAAATGGGTGAAGAACACAAAGAATCTTCACAAAATGGAGTTACAATGAAGATTTTCAGATTTGAGTTTTCTCTCTTGAAGCTTGAATACTTTTGAATGCTTGTTCTACCTCCAAACTTCATAAATGCCTCTATTTATAGTCCACCTAACGTCTGGAACAGTTGGTGAAGCATTTAATGTATTTCTTCCCGTTGAAACCCTCAAAAACTAGCCGTTGGAGTCAGATTTCGAGCGAAGGGATCGATCCCTTTTCTGGGGGGATCGATCCCTTTTCTCCAGAATTCATTCCTAGCCTTTTCTGGGTCTTTTCAAGTAGTCTGCCATTGAGGGATCGATCCCTTTCCTGGGGGGATCGATCCCTTTTCTCCAGAATACTTTCCAAACTTTTCCCGGGTGGCTTCTGAAGATTCTGCCTTTTTGGGATCGATCCCTCTACAGTAGGGATTGATCCTTTTTGTCCAGTAGGCTTTCCTGCACTTAATTTGCTGCATAGTTTATGGCTTTTATGATTCTAAGTTAGTTAAACAACTTTCTAACACTTTTTTAAGAGTATTTACTGACTTTTTCAATTGAAATCTCAATCCAAGACTTTGTTAAAATAATTTCTATCATTGAGTTCATTCAAAGCAAGTTTACTTAGAGAAAAATCATTTTTAAGCTTACTTGAGTTTTGTAATTTCAAAATACCTGTCAAATTAAAGCTAACAATCTCCCCCTTTTTGATATGACAAAACGTAAGGTAAATTTGCTTAAGATAGATTTGCTTATAATTTTGACATTATGAAAATCATTTTGCTTGGCTCCCCTTCAATTTATACATGGAGAAATATTTTGCTTGAAAATCATTTTGCTTTGCTCCCCCTTAATTTCTACATGAAAATTATCTTGCTTATCTTGCTCCCCCTCACTTTCTACATGAAAAATATCTTGCTTATCTTGCTCCCCCTCAATTTATGCATACCATATTAATTCTCCCCCTTTTTGTCATATCAAGGATTAAAGCAAAGATTATGATATAAAAAGAAAGAGTCAGAGGTATAAGTCAAATTAAAGCAACAATGGAGAGAAAGACTAAGCAAAGTGAGAAGTCAAGCCAATGGAAATATAGATCAAGCCAAAGTCATACAGATAGATCAAGCCAATGGAAATAAACACCAGTCATAGTTATAAACATAAACCTAAAACACCATAAACACAAACCTAAAACACCATAAACACACTAGAAAATGACAAAAACACACAGCACAAACAGCAGACAAAGTCACTAAAAAAAAACATAATCAGTGCCTAGGGAACGTCTTGCAGTACTGATCCATGAAGTCCTCGTGCTGCATATGAACATCTTAGATTTCATCATACATAGTAGCTTGAGTTTCCTCGATCTGATCAAGTCGCTGAGTGATGTCCAGCTGGAAATTTTGCTGAGAGGTGTGCATTTGTTGAAGCATTAGCATGATCTGGTCAAGGGAAGTTGACGTAGAGCCAGAGGGTGAAAAAGATGTGGGCGCTGCAGGTACATCGTCTCCGTCTCCTCCTTCTTCTCCGACGTCTTCCGGAACATGTTCGGGAGGTTTAGCTTGGCCATGACCCTTGACCCATTCAATTATATCTCCCCGTTGACATTGATACCACCTAAGGTTATGGAGAGTGGCGAGATTGATTGTGGTGCTGGGATTCGGAAGTACACCGACCTCACATGAACAGTCAACGCCTTGAGAGAGCAAGTAAAAGGCGAGAGGTTAAGGGAAGACAATTGTGTGTACTTTGTCAGTGACAATCTTCATCCAATCTTGAAGGATAAAGTGAATGAGGTGTGGTTGAAGACCATCAGGAGTATGGATATGATGGAGCCAAAAACGATCAAGTTTCCTAAGGTGAGAATATCTTGTGCCAAGTGGTTGAAGATTCCAGGAGATTATGATATGTAGGAGTCGGGCGAAGACAGGAAGGTCACTTGCACGATTATTGGTAAAGGGAAACTCTAAGGGGATGTCAACATTTTCATATATAGCACCGTCGTCGGGAACTCTAAAGACAAGAAAGAGGGATTGTGTGGTGATTTCAATGTGTTTGCCCATGACATAAGATCGAATGCCTACAACACGACATTCATCATTGGGATCCGTGATGGTTTCGGCATTGGAAAAGAAAGCACGAATGATGTTTGGAGGAACCGGAGTGTTGATTTTGAGAAAGTTAATCCAATTAAATTCAGCGAATTTGGCCAAGTAAGGGAAATTAATTGATTCGAGGAAATCGAAATCAATTGGACGCCAATGCTTAATAGGCATATTGGCAAAGTTTGCTAGAAATCGTGTTTTCTCATTGGCATGGCGAAAGCATCGGTTAAAGGTGGCCGGTATGGAAGAGGAAGAGGAAGAGGAGGAAGCACTTGTTTTACGTTTTTGAGTAGTGTGCTTAACTTTAGGAGCCATATGGAGTGGTAAAATGTAGAAGAGTTCGTTGAAGACTTTTATCGAACAGGTGGTGTGCACAAGTTGGGGGAACTATGGATGAGTGTGTGGGAGATATATGATCTAACCAACAGCGGAGAGCCACAACCCAAGATGCATTTAACAATTATGACAAGGAATTTTGGATGAATAATGACAGATAGTCTAAGTATAAACCCTAGAAAAATACAAGTGCCAAAGGAAGTGAAAACCTAGATAGAGAAGAAATTGATGCAAGATATGCAAATGGGTAGGCAAGACATGATAAAAGAAACTAGAAATGCAAGAAATATTTAATGAGCCAATCATAGACCTATATAGTTTAGTGTCTACACATTTTCCTCCTTCATCTTTATCAAGTTTAATATTTGTGCTCATAGGTGTAGAATAAGGTTTAGATTCATCCATTCCAAATCTTTTGAGCAAATCTTTAGTGTACTTGGCTTGATTTATGAAAATACCTTCTTTACATTGTTTAACTTGAAGTCCTAGAAAGAAGGTTAATTCTCCCATCATACTCATTTCAAATTCACCTTGCATTAGCTTTGAGAAATTTTTGCACAATGACTCTTTTGTGGATCCAAAAATGATATCATCTACATAAATTTGAGCTACTAATAAGTCATGACCCTTAGATTGAATAAACAAGGTTGTATCTACCTTTCCTCTTGTAAAACCCTTTTCGATTAAAAACTTTGAAAGTCTTTCATACCAAGCTCTAAGAGCTTGTTTCAATCCATATAAGGCTTTTGAAAGTTTGAAAACATGGTTAGGAAATTTTGGATTTTCAAAACCGGGAGGTTGCTCAACATAAACCTCTTCATTTATATAACCATTTAAGAAAGCACTTTTTACATCCATTTGATACAACTTAAAATCCTTATAGCATGCAAAAGCAAGTAGCATCCTAATAGCTTCTAATCTAGCTACCGGAGCATAGGTTTCATCATAGTCTATCCCTTCTTCTTGTCTATATCCTTGAGCCGTTAACCTAGACTTGTTTCTAACAATAATGCTATTTTCATCCATCTTATTTTTGAATATCCATTTGGTTCCAATGATGGGATAATCTTTAGGTCTTTCCACTAATGTCCATACTTTGCTTCTTTCAAATTGATTTAATTCCTCTTGCATGGCCATAATCCAATTTTCATCTTTTAAGGCCTCATCCACTTTCTTTGGCTCAAATTGTGACACAAAGGCTACATGTTGACATATGTTTTTATAGGTTGACCTAGTTCTAACTCCAGTGGTTGGATCTCCAACAATGTCATTATCTTTCACATATCCAAGTTCTCTAGGACCCCTAGATTCCTTCTCAATTATTTCTTGTTTCATGGACTCCTCATTTTTGTTAATAGTAAGATCTTCTAATTGTTCCCTAACATCCTTATCTTGAGATGGGTCAACTATAGGTTCATCAAAAATCTCTACTTCATCATCAAGATTGGTTCTACTAGAAACATTTGATTCATCAAAGATTACATGTATTGACTCTTCTACAACAAGTGTTCTTTTATTGAAAACTCTATAAGCCTTAGAATTTAAAGAATAACAAAGAAAAATACCTTCATCACTTTTAGCATCAAATTTTCCTAGGTTATCTTTACCGTTGTTCAAAACAAAACATTTAAATCCAAATGGGTGAAAATAACTTATGTTAGGTCTTTTTCCTTTATAAAGCTCATAGGGAGTTTTCTTTAAGATAGGCCTTACCATAGCTCTATTTATGACATAGCAAGAAGTGTTTATTGCTTCAGCCCAAAAATATTTAGGTAAGTTATTTTCACAAAGCATGGTTTTAGCCATTTCTTCTAATGTTCTATTTCTCCTTTCAACTACCCCATTTTGTTGAGGAGTTCTAGGAGCTGAAAAATTATGGCTAATGCCATTCTCATTGCAAAATGTATCAAAACCCATATTTTCAAATTCTTTTCCATGGTCACTCCTAATACTAGAAATAGAGTAACCTTTTTCATTTTGAACAAGTTTTGAGAAAGCAATGAATTTTTCTAAGGCTTCATTTTTCATACTTAAAAAGAACACCCAAGTGAACCTAGTGTAATCATCAACTATCACAAATCCATAGTGTTTACCTCTTAAACTAGTTGTCCTAGTTGGTCTAAAGAGATCTAAGTGAAGAAGTTGAAGTGATCTAGAGGTAGTGACACACTTCTTAGATTTAAATGAATTTCTTTTGTGTTTTCCTCTTACACATGCTGCACAAACTTTATCATTTTCAAATTGAAGCTTAGGTAATCCTACTAGTAGGTCTCTTTTGGCTAATTTAGACAAAACATGCATGCTAGCATGGCCTAGTCTTCTATGCCATAACCAAGGTTCATCTTCTCTAGTGGCCATAAAGCATACATTTTTGCTATTAAGTTCATTTAAATTCACAATATAAATATTTCGTTGTCTATGTCCAATAAACACAATTTGATTAGTTTTGGCATAAACAACATTGCAACACAAATCATCAAACATAACTTTAAATCCCTTATCACACAATTGACTAATACTAAGTAAATTATGTTTTAAGCCTCTAACATACAAAACATTTTCAATAGTTGAGGAAGAGTTACCAATGGAGCCAATTCCTTCAATTTGTCCTTTAGAGTTGTCTCCAAATGTGACTTCTCCACCACTTTTATGCTTTAGGAACTTGAATTGGCTCTTGTCACCCGTCATGTGTCTTGAGCATCCACTATCAAGGTACCAATGCTCCTTGGACTTAGCCTTGTAGCAATACTCTTCCTCCTACAAACATATCAAGCTTTTATCTTAGGTACCCAAATTTTCTTGGGTCCTTGAGAGTTAGTACTAATAATTTTTGATCCTTTAGGAATCCATTTCATCTTTAAGGACTGATCACTTGAATTTAAAACATGTTTAGGCACCCAAATCTTGACAGCCATTTTTCCTCTAATCATGGTCTTCCTAGAGGTGCATGCTTGTGAAGGATGTCCTAGTTTATTACATAATGTGCACAAAATAAATTTTCTATCTTTAACTAGAAAATTTTTAAGATGAGTCTCTTTGTTAGATGCATTATAGCCTAACCCTTCTCTATCAAAGAATGCTCTTTGAGTCTCTAGCATTTGATCAAGTTTTTGTTGACCCATGTAAAATCTAGAAAAGGAGTTTTGCAAATTAATGTTCTTTCTATTTAATTCTTCTATTTCTAGATTTGTATTCTCTAATTGCTTTTCACATTCTAATTTAGCATTCACAAGCATTTCATTCTCCTTTTTCAACTTAGAGATCATTTTCTTATATTTCAAATTCATGTATTCAAATTCATTGGCTAACTCATCAAATGCATCTTGCAATTCATCAAAAGTGTATTCATTAGTATCTAACAAGTTAGAAGTTACCTTCTTATCTTCAAAAGCCATGAAACAAAGGTTGGCTACTTCATCTTCTACATTCTCTTCATCGGAGCAATCACTATCACTCCAAGTAGCCACCATTGCCGTCTTCTTTTGTTTCTTCTCATTTTGCTTTCTATACAAAGGACAATCAAATTTAATATGACCAGGTTTTTTGCATTCATAACAAATAATTTGGTCCTTTTCTTTCCTACTAGTTTCACCTCTATTTAACTCTCTCCTAGGGGGTCTCCTAGAGTTTCCACTAGCTCTCATCCTCATGAATTTATTGAATCTCTTGGCAAACATGGCCATTTCCAAATCCTCTTCATCACCACTTATAACATGATCATCTTTTAATTCCTCACTTGTGGTGGATTTTAGTGCTACTCCAACTTTCTTTGGGGGATCTTGATTTCTCTTAATTTTCATCTCATAAGTGAGTAGGGATCCTATAAGTTCATCCAAAGAGAGTGTATGAGGATCCTTAGATTTTTCAATAGCAGTGACTTTAGCTTCCCATGATTTAGGTAAGCTATTGAGAACCTTTTTCACCATCTCTACATTAGAGTATGTCTTCCCTAAAGCTTTAAGACCATTTATTATGTTTGTAAACCTAGTAAACATTTCACTAATTGACTCATCATTCTTCATTCTAAATAGTTCATAGTCTTGAGTGAGCATGCCTACTTTGGTTTCTTTGACTTGTGTGGTTCCCTCATGTGTGATAGCTAGTTTATCCCAAACTTGTTTAGCATTCTCACATTGTGAAACTCGATTATATTCATTTGGTCCTAATGCACAAAATAGTGTGTGCATTGCTTTAGCATTAAGTTGTGCCATCCTAATATCATTAGTATCCCACTCATTTTCTTTCTTAGGTACATCCGACCCATTTACCTTCTTAATAGGAATAAGGAGACCTTTAACAATAATTCTCCACACTTCATAATCATTGGCTTGAATAAATAGCATTATTCTAGTCTTCCAATAGGCATAGTTTTCACCATTAAAGAGTGGAGGTCTAACCGTAGAGTGTCCCCCTTCTACCAAAGGTGCAGACAAACTAGTTTGAGCCATTGGTGATTTTTTTACTCGATAGATGTTAATCTAACTCAATCTCGAGCCCAAGCTCTGATACCAATTGTTGGTTCTACCGAGAGGGGGGTGAATCGGTTTTTCTAGTTATTCCTAAATTTTCTTAACTCTTAATGCACAATTAAAAACTAAATAAACAACAATGAAATAAGTGCAGTAAAAACAAGAGTAAGGGAAAGAGAAACAAACACAAGTTTATAGAGGTTTGGCCAATCTCCTACGTCCTCTCTCCTTGAACTCCTTGTTAAGGTTTTGATTCAGCTGTTTCTTGAGAATGCTTACAATCCATTTGCAGGTGTGGCAAAACCTCTTACAATCTTTCTTGAGACTTTAGAAATCTCCTTCTAAGCCTCTACCTTTATATTTCTACCCAACACTCTACAATTTTAGACCTTACAAGGATGGCTCACCCCTTTGAATAAGAGAATTTTCAGTAAATGGGTGAAGAACACAAAGAATCTTCACAAAATGGAGTTACAATGAAGATTTTCAGATTTGAGTTTTCTCTCTTGAAGCTTGAATACTTTTAAATGCTTGTTCTACCTCCAAACTTCATAAATGCCTCTATTTATAGTCTACCTAACGTTTGGAACAGTTGGTGAAGCATTTAATGCATTTCTTCCCGTTGAAACCCTCAAAAACTAGCCGTTGGAGTCAGATTTCGAGCGAAGGGATCGATCCCTTTTCTCCAGAATTCATTCTTAGCCTTTTCTGGGTCTTTTCAAGTAGTCTGCCATTGAGGGATCGATCCCTTTCCTGGGGGGATCGATCCCTTTTCTCCAGAATGCTTTCCAAACTTTTCCCGGGTGGCTTCTGAAGATTCTGCCTTTTTGGGATCGATCCCTCTACAGTAGGGATCGATCCCTTTTGTCCAGTAGGCTTTCCTGCACTTAATTTGCTGCATAGTTTATGGCTTTTATGATTCTAAGTCAGTTAAACAACTTTCTAACACTTTTCTAAGAGTATTTACTGACTTTTTCAATTGAAATCTCAATCCAAGACTTTGTTAAAATAATTTCTATCATTGAGTTCATTCAAAGCAAGTTTACTTAGAGAAAAATCATTTTTAAGCTTACTTGAGTTTTGTAATATTAGATTAAGGTTAGAATAAAATAAGCAATATTTTTATAAAGATACTTAATGAATCTGACAATTGAGCCTTTCCTAGCAAATCGAATGGTATTGTGATAACCGAAAATTTTACTATTTTTGGTAGTAATTATCTGGAATTTAATTTTAATGTAAATAAATAAACCAAATTAAATAGATAAATTTATTTACAAGATGGAATACTGTTGGAATTTCCGTAAATGACGAAGTGTCGGATTTGAGAAATTGTAATTAAGGAAATTAAATTTAGATATAAAGAAATCCAAATTAAATATGAAATGAAAAATGAATACAATTATATAATTATATATTTATATTATATAAATATATTTTTATATAAATACATATGTACATATATAAAATATATGTATATGATATATATTGATATATATTATATATTGATATGTATATTATTTTATACTATTACATAAGTATATATGTATATTATTATATATATAAATATATTTATGTATATATATGAAATATGAATATTATTTCATATTAAAGAGTATAAAATATAAAATATATATACACATATATATCTTAGTACAAAATATGTATTTAGATGCATATAATTTAAATAGTGTACTAGTATATAATTATAATTATAATAATAATGAAAAAAAAGAGGTAAAATAGAAAACGGGAAACGGGGTCCCGTTTTCGTTTTCTCTTTTGTTACAAACAGAGGAGAAAAACCAGAGGAGGCTGACGGCAGCAGCAGCTGCTGCTGTCGGCGAGAAAGGAGAAAGGAAAAAGGGTCATCGTCGATCGACGAGAAGGGAGGAAGATCGGTCGGTGATGGAAAAAAGGAAAAGAGAAACAGAAAATCGAGAGAAAAGAGAAGAGAGGAGAAAAGAGAAAACGGCGGTGCCGGTCGATTTGGGCACCACCACTCCCACCGGCGTCAGCAGCGAAGGCCAACCAAGAGGAATGGGGTAGCCGACGGTGAAGGAGAAGAGAAAAGGACGGAGAAAAGAGAAGAAAAGAGGCCGAAACCCACGTCGCCAGATCCGACGCCATCACCGTCGATTTGGGGAAACGGAGACCAGAAATGGCATCCCCGCTACTTCAGCCAGCTGAGGGAGTCCTGAACCGACGGTGAAGATGGCGGACGGTGGCTGAACTGGCGGGATGAAGTGAACCGGTCTGAACCCAACCGAACCAGTCTGAATCGGTTCAGACCAGAAAAGGAAAAAGGAGAAAGAAAAAGAAAAGAAAAAGAAAAAGGAAAAGAAAAAAAAAGGAAAAGGAAAGAAAAAGAAGAAGAGAAAGGAAAAAGAAGAAGAAGGGAAAATGAGGAAGAAAGGTAGAATGAATTAATAATAATTTTATTATTATTAATTGTAGTTTAATTTTATAAAAATTCTAAAATGTAGAATTTGTTGTAGAAAATCGTTTTCAGTGAACGAGATGATGAAATCGGGAGAAGTGGACTACGGGCGCGATGTAACGAGGAAGTCGCCAACCCGGAACAGGTAAGGTAGGCATGTGTAGCCTGTAAGGATATTCAGTCTGCATGCTTTTAATTATGAAATATTTTATGAAATAATTTGTGGTGATTCATCGGTTTGAAAATTATGGTGATTGGCTGGCTGTAAATATAAACTGTCTTTTCTATGCAGGGAGGCTAGCCAATCAGTAGTCGTTATGCTGCCGAAAAGTTTTTTAGAAAATTACGTAAAATCATAGTAAATGATTTTATGACACGAAAAATGATTTCTGACCACGAGAAAAAGAAAGTTATTATTTTTTGTAAAACATGAATATATCGAATTTTAATTTTAAAATATTCATGTTTTCGAGATTAGTGATAATGAAATCACCGAAAATTCTCCTGATATGTAAATTACAAGTGATACGAGATGGAAAATGAAAAGACATAAAGTGAATATTTTATAAATATTTTCTTAAATATTTACTAAATGATTTATACAACCTTATGGTTTTAATTATGAACTTAAGTATTTTTATAAATTCCCTATAGGTTATTTTATGATGAAAAACATAGTTTTGAGACTAGTGGCCCCTCTATCATGCCAATACGTGATATATGATACATAAAATGAAAATGTTTTATATGATATATGATTCAATTGGCATGAGAATTATTTTGTTACATGATTATTTTACATGTATTGAATTTCGTGAAACGATTTACATGAGATGAATTATATGACTTAATTTACATGAAGTGATTTATGTGCATTGATTTACATGAAATGAATTTCAAGAAAGGATTTATATGAATTAAATTAAATGAAAAGAATTACATGAAAGGAATTACATGAAATGATTTAATTGAAAATGATTTCTACTGTTAATCGCTATTTGAAATTGATTTCTACCGTTAAATGAATGATTTATGAAAATGTTTTGAGACAGTCGTTCGTTAGTGATCATGCATAGTGTTATATGACTGCGAGACCTGATCAGTCTGCAGGTTTATTATATTGTATATGACTGTGGAATTATGGTCAAATCCACAGGTTTACGCAGTGAGCACTTGACCAGTGCAAATTGTGAGTGTTGACGATGGCCATTCGTTATAGTGATCGTCCCTTCGGGGATAATGATAGTGATTGTCCCTTCGGAGATATTGATAGTGCATGATTCTATTAAATGATGACTGTCTCCACCGAGTGATTATTGAATTGTTTCAATATCGATTTGACTGAAGTGAAAAGAAAGAAAAGGTTTACATTGAATAACAATACATAATGATTTTAAATGAAATGATTTTATTGTATTGTTGCTATCTACTGTTTATATGTAATATGATTTGGATGATGATGTGTTAAACTAATATTTTTCTAGAAGAATAGATAATATTAGTTATTCTATCAAAATGCTTTAAATCATATAAGCATAAAATTGAAAATGACATGAAATAAAAGGAAAAAAAAGGATTTAAATTTCAAACGAAATTTATTACTCTCTACAGTTGCTTCTAGGTTTCGGAACAAGATAGGTATTTCAAAATACCTGCCTTACTCCATCCGGATCCCTAGCCGACTGTAGTATCCTTCCTACATGTGAGCCTAGAGTCCTTTTAGGAAAATTTAAAGAAAGTGAAAATTTTTTTTCAGCATATAGAATGCTGAATATCAAATGTTACATATAATTCCATTACTGAGCCGTGGTTTGCTCACCCTTTAATATTAACATTTCAGATTTATGGTGACTGTGAGATCTGACATCTGAGAATTTTGGTTGCGCATTTGAAGACACTACGACAGCTTGATTTATTATATGAGGTATGATCATTTATTTTCTGTATTTAGACTTATCTACAGTACTACTTTCTTGTGAATTAAGATAGGAGATGTAAATGATAATTACTTTTTAAATGAAATAGTTTAATGAATAAGAAAAGTAAAGTATCACAGACAGCCCAACCATATAAGATGTATAGAAATAAGTGAAATAAAGTGGTCACGAGATGTAAAAATTAAAATAGTATCAGAGCAGGGTTGACCTGATGTCTGTTGATACTTTTGAAAAGAAAATGTGTTGAAAAGGTTAACATCCACTGTAGTACTGCATAGTCTGAATATATAAAGAAAATAAATGATTGCAAAATTGAGTTAAATGTTTTAAAAGGGAGTGAGAATTATGAACTAAGATGTCAAAGAGGGAAAAGGCTTTAGAAATTATCTGAAATGGTGATCTTATAGTCTAAAATGAAGGTCGGTTCGGTAAAAAATAGAGAAGGACTCGATGAGGGCCCCACCAGTACTTTTCTGTCCGGATCAAACTAAGACCTGAAAGTGATGATATAAAGGAGGGGAATGAAATATCATCATTAAATAGACCTTAAGATCACCGATTGAATGTATTTTGAAAAGAGACAAAATTTTTGGTAAAAAATGACCAAAATACCCTTACCTCTAAAATTTTATCGGGAGTCAAAATAGACCAACAGAAGTTGGAATTGATTGATTTGGTAGAGAAATTGATGATGTAAAGCTGCATTTTATACAAAATAATCCAATTATAGATCCTAGTGGAGTTTTCTGTCGAAATCAAATAAGATCTTAAAATGCTGATATTAGTATGATAAGGGGTACTATCAGCACATAGATATTAAGATCACTTATTTAAATGTATATGAGGATAAAGAAATAAATGTTGAAATGATGAAAATGCCCTTATGTTGGGCTATGTTTTGAACAGTGATAAACCAAGTCGATATTGAAATCCATTGATAGTAATGGAGTTATTGATGACATAAAGGAATGTAATATGTGTATAACAGTCCCGATTTCTAATTCCACTACATTTAGAGTGCTGATGTGACTTGAATGGTTATAGGGAAGTCGCAGGATGACCGGCCCTATAATTGATTCTTAAGGGTCGGAGTTAAAAGTGTATTAACGAGACATTATTACGGGATTGTTGGATGTGATGAAAAGTAATATGATTACTAGAGATAATTGAGAAAGAGATCAGTATGGATGATGAAATTCATAACAGTACGGTTAATTCCGATTTTATACTTTCATTTTATTTTATAAGTATCAAATGGATATTTATGGAACTAGAATATTTTGAAATATGTTTATAGAATAATGTACTGTATGGAGTATATGAAATTGGAGAATATGCATAAGAATAGTAAGTGATGATAAGAGATGAGGAAGATAACATCTAACATGAATTATTAAATGAAAATGATTTCAAAGTGAATTACTATAATAAATCGGTTAGTTGTAAAAGGTATTAATTAACGATTACACTTAATCTAGCATATAAATTAATATGATTGATATACTGTGAAGTATGAGTAAATAAATAAATCGTGGTGGAGTATGTGTTAAAATGATTTGATTATTAAATGTCTCTGCCTTGAGAATATACAGTGGAAATGATAGGACCCAGTGATGAAATGTCCAAAATGATAAGAGATGTGTGGTTAAAGAAAGTATCGGATGTGATTCCTGACAAATTTTTAGAGTAATAATGATTGAAAGATCGGGTTAGTATGGACTCGATTGTTAATACGGAATCTATTCTAAGCTTATATTGGAGAACATAGAAGAATCCGAAAAGCTTTAGAAAACAACTGTGGAAAATATGTGGATAATGAAATTCACTTGTACACAAGTGCATGATGAAAATATGGATGAGGTGAATTGAGGATGATTTAAATGGTGTATTAAATTTCTATTATGCAATAGAGTTCTTATTAAGAACAAATAATCATCTGTATGAAATTGATGCCTTATTTGATTTAATCAAGAGAGGTACAAGGAGTTTATAAGAACCATCTCTGAAAAAGGCATTACCAGATGAAAAGTTGAAGACTAATGATCATAAGATGATAATAACTAGAACTCGATAAAATTATCACGAGTTCATATTGAAGTTTACAAGGTTAATGAAATACCTTGTGAGGTATATAAGCCTAATGAATGAGGCATCCATATAAGGATAAGTGATGAGATATTGATATAGTCTAAGACATCAATGGAAAATGAGCAGCATAGTGGTATGACCCTACAAACTCTCAAAGACAATGAACTATATGTTAAGTATGGCAAATAGAAGAATTAGCTAGACAGTATCTCTTTCTAAGATATATGATCTCGAATGAGAGAGCGACGTGGATCTGTCTATGATGAAGAGATAATGATTGAGATACGAAATGTACTGGGTCTAGCTAGATACTATTGCCAGTATATGGAAGAGTTATTGGGTTAACTGCTCTACAGATGTGACTGATAATTAAATAAGTTTAAGTCGATGAATGAATAAGTATAAAGATGGTATGCAAAATGTTAAAAGATTTTAACAGTAGAGTATTATACCACTTGAGAAAACCGACTGAAATGATGAGAGTGAAAAGATGAAAACGTAATAAGAAGATAAATTTTCAGGATGAGTAGGGAACATGAATATGAAGCAGTTCCCAAATTAAGACTGAAAGTGATTTCACGTTGGTTATCACATGATTATGGCTAGATGAAAGATCGAGCCAATTGCGATAAATGAAATTTAATGATACTCAAAGGAGTAGATAAATGAATTATACAATTTACTGCCAGTAATGTAAATGGAAAAATGATAAATATATATACACACACCTCAGAATAGTGAAATGGTATGGATAACACGGTGACGAAAAGGTGATTGATTTGTCACCTATGGAATCTAAATTAAGAAAAGATTTCATGCTAATGTATATTCTAAAATTAAAGTGATAATGAATATACCACAAGAATAAAAGAGGTAATAAGAATGCTACATGAAAATATGATATGGAGAGAAAATGATTGTCTCCTGATTCAATTATGGTAAAAGAGATGGTAAATAGTAAAGTCTGCAAATGAGCTGCAGCATTTGTTAAAGTAAATGTGAAAAAAAATGAGTATTGTAGATAATGAGGAACCCAAAAGAGATATGATGATATGGAAGTGATTATAGACTAATGGTTTAAATGGAATCACATTTCCTTTATCAGACTTATAGATTCCCTAGTGCCATAGTCGAAATATAATGATGAAATGATGAGAATGTATGTGAAGTTTCAGTGAGCCCTATATGTGATGGGAATCTCTGAGTAGCTATATGTTTATGGGATAGCAAAAGGCTCTAAGATTCCAAATTTATAGACAGCACCGCGCCGTATTGATGTAAATATTTGAGCGTAGAATGGAAACGCTAGATGATATGTTGAGTGAGCGTATGCACGAGATGTGAAAGCTACTGGACAATTACATACAACTGATTAACTTGTTTATATGACAGTTACCAAACTACATCGACTTGGCACTAATTGAGAAAACAGATGAACAGTATGAATGATATATGGTACAAAAGGGAGTGAAAAATAAATAACTCTCGATTTGATAAAGTAATTCTAAGGGAGTATAAGTATGTAATGAAAGATAATATGCTATGGTATCAAAAGTGATTCTGATGTTGATGGTATACTGGTAGTATTAATTAAAAGATGATCAAAAGGTTAAGAACAATGAGTATACAGGATGCTATCACCTTTTAATTTAAGTTAAATTCAGAGGACCGAATTTCTTAAGGTGAGGAGAATGTGAGAACCGAAAATTTTACTATTTTTGGTAGTAATTATCCGGAATTTAATTTTAATGTAAATAAATAAACCAAATTAAATAGATAAATTTATTTGCAAGATGGAATACTATTGGAATTTCCGTAAATGACGAAGTGTCGGATTTGAGAAATTGTAATTAAGGAAATTAAATTTGGATATAAAGAAATCCAAATTAAATAAGAAATGAAAAATGAGTATAATTATATATTTTTATATAAATACATTTTTATATAAATACATATGTACATATATAAAATATATGTATATGATATATATTGATATATATTATATATTGATATATATATTATTTTTATACTATTACATAAGTATATATGTATATTATTATATATTTATATATATATAAATATATTTATGTATATATATGAAATATGAATATTATTTCATATTAAAGAGTATAAAATATAAAATATATGTACATATATATCTTAGTACAAAATATGTATTTAGATGCATATAATTTAAATAGTGTACTAGTATATAATTATAATTATAATAATAATGAAAAAAAAAGAGGTAAAATAGAAAACAGGAAACGGGGCCCTGTTTTCATTTTCTCCTCTGTTACAAGCAGAGGAGAAAAACCAGAGGAGGTCGACGGTAGTAGCAGCTGCCACCGTCGGCGAGAAAGGAGAAAGGAAAGAGGGTCGTCGTCGGTCGACGAGAAAGGAGGAAGATCGATCGACGATGGAAAAAAGGAAAAGAGAAACAGAAAATCGAGAGAAAAAAGAAGAGAAGAGAAAGGAGAAAACGGAGGTGCCGGTCGATTCGAGCACCACCACCACCGGCGTCACCGGCAAAGGCCAACCAAGAGGAATGGGGTAGCCGATAGTGAAGAGGAAGAGAAAAGGAGGGAGAAAAGAGAAGAAAAGAGGTCGAAACCAACATCGACAGATCCGACGCTATCGCCATCGATCTGGGGAAACGGAGACCAAAAACGGTGTCCCCGCTACTTCGGCCAGCTGAGGGAGGCTTGAACCGGAGGTGAAGATGGCGAACGGTGGCTGAACCGGTGGGATGAAGTGAACCGATCTGAACCCATTCGAATTGGTTTGAACCGGTTTAGACCAGAAAAGGAAAAGGAGAAAGAAAAAGAAAAGAAAAAGAAAAAGAAAAAGAAAAAGGAAAAGAAAAAAAAGGAAAAGGAAAGAAAAAGAAGAAGAGAAAGGAAGAAAAAGAAGAAGAGAAAGGAAGAAGAAGAAGAAGGAAAAAGAGGAAGAAAGGTAGAAAGAATTAATAATAATTTTATTATTATTAATTGTAGTTTAATTTTATAAAAATTCTAAAATGTAGAATTTGTTGTAGAAAATCGTTTTTAGTGAACGAGATGATGAAATCGGGAGAAGTGGACTACGGGCGCGCGTAATGAGGAAGTTGCCAACCCATAACAGGTAAAGGAGGCATGTGCAGCCTGTAAGTATATTCAGTTTGCATGCTTTTAATTATGAAATATTTTATGAAATATTTTGTGGTGATTCATCGGTTGGAAAATTGTGGTGATTGGCTGGCAGTAAATATAAACTATCTTTTCTATGCAGGGAGGCTAGCCAATTGGTAGTCGTTATGCTGCCGAAATTTTTTTTAGAAAATTATGTAAAATCATAATAAATGATTTTATGTCACGACCCAAAGGCCACGACGGTACCTCTTACTTATACAGACGTGTGAAAATTAGGGCTAAATTTTTCGATTTCCTATACTTGTTTTGTCTAAGTGCAATGTAGTGAATTTTGTTTCGGGATGTTAACTCCCTCGCCTATTTTTATCACTTTACCCAAGTTAATTTCTTGCATAAAATTTACAAATAATATCCAGCTCATGCTTCCCACAATAACAGTTGATTATATTCTAGCATTCCTATAACCAAGTTCATTTCCAATTCATGACATTTCATCTTATGGTTTACATTTTTCCTTCTTGGTCACTTGTTCATGCTATTCAATCCACATATCTATACTCATGTAAATTCGACAATTCTATACTTCCATCTTTACTCTAGTTTAGATGCCATTCTCTATATTAGATTACATCCCATCTAAGTACTAAATCAAAAACAACCTGGATTGATAATATAAAGACAAAAGAAGAGTATGTATACCTAATGTTCACAAAAAAAAATCTCCTTGGAGAGTTGGGAGTATATTTCAGGCGTGGGACTATTTGGAAAGCTCCGAAATACTCCCCCAACTCCGTGCTCAATGTAAAAAATTAAATAGCATTTAATGAGCAAGGCTCAGTAAGTCATTTATATAAGTGCAGAGTTAGAATTATACTGTTCTAATGCCATGCATGATGTCATGTGAGGAGAATTCATTATTGATCGTTTTCTTATTCATCATGCGACATTTACATGTTATATTTCCAACTCAATCCAACTATGCTTTAACACGTCATGAGATGTCTAAGTCTTGAAATCATAATACAATCTTGAACATGTAATCATGAATGAAGTGGTTACCGTAATAAAATATGTAATACATGTTCTTTTAAACGAATTCAAGACATATGAAATATCAATACATTTCAGTTGTTGTTTTAAGACATGCTTGAAGTATACAAACTTTTTCATTTCAT
This sequence comes from Heritiera fomes, assembly GCA_032173925.1. Taxonomy (NCBI): domain Eukaryota; kingdom Viridiplantae; phylum Streptophyta; class Magnoliopsida; order Malvales; family Malvaceae; genus Heritiera; species Heritiera fomes. The sequence continues at coordinate 14,082,727 of JAPDPM010000001.1, read as the reverse complement.
GTCTCATATGCTTTTGAAACATATTTCATGTCATGTATACTTTTGAAACATTTCTCATGTCATATATACTTTTGAAACATTTTTCATGTCATATGTATCGTCAAAATACATTTCATATGCTATAAAGCTGTATCAAGTTTAGAGTTCATTTTCGTTTTAAATTCATACTCTAAACTTCATTTCATATCATTGAGACTAGGCAAAATCCCTATTTCTCTATCAATAAAGACTTAGTTCACTGTAGCTAGCAGTGAAGAATAATATCATCATTCCCTGGAAACCACTAGGGCGTTATATATGGCCATAGACCTCATGTCTCTCAGCCCCACTGATTAGGCGAGACTGAGACCTGTCCACGACTATTGTCTTACAAGCATCTATGCCTAATAAGTAATCTCCAATTAGGCGGCTTCCACTATGCTTTATTGAATTTAATTCTCTTAGGGTGCCTATAGTCTCATAAAGCATTCAATCTTTCTTATGAAAATAGTTCAATGTACGTAATGCTTTTCTTAAGATCATTTACATATATATATATATATATAAACGTACATATGTGAAAACTATAATTTCATTCTTTTCAAAACCATATAAGCATCAAGCATTCTGGTAAGCATGATAAGAATAAATCGTTTCGTGTTTCATGCATAGTACTAAAGCATGCTTAATGGTAAAAGAATTCAAGTAGATGAAATGAAGGTAGTATAATGTAGTGCTCATGAATCACATGAATGCCTATCATTCCATCTTGTGATGTCTATAAGTCTATACCATATCGATTCATTTATGGTAAATATCTCACCACTATGGCACTTTATCGAGTCTAACATCGTACTTGCATTTCATTTTGTTAAATCTAATCTCTGAGTATTCAAACCATTTTTTCGTAAGATTCAATCCTATACAGGATAATCCTACTTCTACGTTATATAAACGTCTTACCTAAGGAGAGCTTAGTTCGAGCGTGTCCTATGTCCAGCTAGACTGTTTCCGTCGTCCTCCTGTCGTGCTACACCTTGTGTTTCGGCAGCTTGGAGAAGAACACCACCACCTACGGCAGTCCTTGGATGTCGGCTACAACAACCACTACAATGCTGCTAGTCTCAGCCCTCGTACGTCTCTTGCTTAGGGCTGGAAACACCTAAGCTAACCACCACAAAACCCTTTTTCTGTTCAGCCTTCTTAAACCCTAACCTAACTTTTAAAAATCGTAGCCCCCTTTCCTTCTTATTTTCAGCTCATGACACTAACACTACAGCCCTCACTACTGCCTTATACTTGACCTTTAAATGCCACGCACAACCTCCTTTTGGCTCTTGTTCTCAAGTCTGAAAATGTACACCAATGGCATTCCTAAAATCCTTCCGGTGCTCACCTTGTTGCTGCAGTGTTTGTCTTCATCTTTAGCCGTCAGTTTCTGTTGCTCGATGCAGCTTTGGTCTTCAACCCCTTTCAATGGCGTGATGGTCGAATGGCAGAGGAGGAAGAGCCAAGAAACAATTTGAAGGAGATGGGTTGAGAAGGAGAGAGTAACAATAGCAAATTCCTTTTTGACCGAAAAGAGTGGGGGCCGGCTGGGAGATGAGAAAGGGCAAAAGAAATATTTTTCAAATGTAGTAAGGAAGATAGTGGGAGTTGTCTGACGGGATTGGATGTTTTGATTGAAAGTTTCCATCAACTCCAAATTATATTATTGTTTATTTCCTTTTACATTGTTAATATTATTATATGGTTTATTTATTCATTCATTATTTAGTTCTTATAGATCTTGTATATGTGCATAAACATATATTTATTTCATCAATTTTTTTTAAAGATAACCTTCTTTTATATCTTTTATATATATATATATATTCTATACATATATATATCTCATATATATATATTTATTTCCTTGTTCTTACAACTATGTTTTGTAGCTATATTCGTATATTCTTGAATATGTATACGTATATGTATATATATTTTAATTTCATGCATGTACTTTGCAATGATACATGTACATATACACACTTATCTTGTGTATATATATATTTTTCTTCCTTTGATCATATATATATATATATATATATGTGTATGTATATGTATATATATTACACTTTCTTATTCGTATTTATCTTATATTTCACATTAATCTCGGATATTTGATTTCTATGAATACGTACTATAATCTTATACTCGAAATCTCATAAGTACATTACCTTTTTGTGTTTGCTAGATTACATAAGAGGTATTCATTTAGCTAAAAATTACGGTTCTAATATCCTCCCTACCTTAAAGATTTGGTCATCCAAATTGCCACAAGTTATCCTAGAATAAGTGGGTGTACTTCTCTTTCATGAGACTCTCCAACTCCCATGTAGCTTCTTCTGAGGAGTGGTGTTGCCAAAGCATATTTACCAAGGGTATAGTCTTGGATCGCAGCACTTTATCCTTTCGATCCAAAAACTGAAGCGGTCTCTCAACATAGCTTAGGTCTTCCTTGATCTCCAAAGGTTCATAGTCAATCACATGGGAGGGATTTGGATGATATTTTCTAAGCATAGACACGTGGAAGACGTTGTGCACACCCGACAACTCTGGTGGTAGTGCTAGTCGATACGCCACATCACCCACTCTATCTAGTATCTCAAACGGACCAATGTACCGGGGACTCAACTTCCCTCTCTTTCCAAACCTCATTATACCTTTGGATGGAGAGATCTTTAAAAACACCTTATCTCCAACCTGAAACTCCAAGTGTCTCCTCCGATTATCGACATAGCTCTTCTGTCTGCTTTGAGCTGTTCGCAACCGATCATATATCAATCTAACACTTTCTGAAGCCTTTTCTACAAGTTCGAGAGCAAATATCTTCCTTTCACCCACTTCCTCCCAGCCTATCGGGGATCTACATCTACGTCCATACAACGCCTTATACGGTGCCATCCCAATGTTGGAGTGGAAGCTATTGTTATATGCAAATTTAGCCTGTGCCAAATGATCGTCCCATGAACCTTGAAAATCCATGACACATGCTCTCAACATATCCTCAAGGGTTTGAATTGTTCTCTCGGATTGCCCATCAATTTGAGGATAGAAAGCAGTGCTGAAACTTAATTTAGTTCCCAAAGCATCCTGGAAATGTTCCCAGAAACGAGAAGTAAACCGAGAATCTCTATCTAATACTATGCTTACAGGGACTCCATGTAATCTTACGATCTCCCTGACATACAAATCTGAAAGGGCACTGAGTGAATCTGTGGCTTTCATGGCCAAAAAGTGTGCCGACTTAGTCAATCTGTCGACAATCACCCAAATGGCATCGTGGTTTCTTTGGGTCCTAAGAAGTCCCATGATAAAGTCCATGGTCACATGCTCCTACTTCCAAGGTGGCACGGACCAAGGGGTGAGCAACCCTGCCAGCTTCTGATGCTGCACTTTAACTTGTTGGCACACTAAGCACTTAGACACAAAAGTCACTATGTCTTTCTTCATACCCGACCACCAGTACACTTTGCGCAAGTTTTGATACATCTTCGTATTACTCGAATGCATCGTGTAATTAGAACTATGTGCCTCTTCCATGATCTATCTCTTTAAGGTTTCATTGTTTGGAACACATATTCTCCCATTGAACCTCAATAAACCATCGCTGCTAATCTCGTATTCTGATTCCTGATCCTTTTGTATCAAATCAATAACTTCAATCAACTTCGGGTCCTCACTCTGAGCCTGTCTAATTTGTTCTATGATACTAGGCTCTATCCTCAAACTAGCCATCAAACATTCACCTGTAGGCTCTAGATTCAGATTCATCTCTTAAAATTGCTCTATCAACTCCCACTCTCTAACCATCATGTAGCTGACCATGCCCATTCTCTTTCTACTCAATGCATCAACCACCTTATTAGCCTTGCTTGGATGGTAGAGAATCTCACAATCATAGTCCTTAAGTAACTCCATCCACCTTCTCTGTCTCACGTTCAACTCTTTTTATGAGAAGAGATACTTCAGACTCTTGTGATTTGTGTAAATCTGAAACTTTTCTCCATACAAATAATGATGCCATATCTTTAATGAAAACACCACAGCCGCTAGCTCTAGGTCATGGGTGGGGTAATTCCTCTCATGGTTCTTTAGCTGCCTAGAACCATAAGCTACTACTTTTCCATTTTACATCAATACGCATCCCAGACCTTGATGTGAAGCGTCACTATATACAGCAAATCCCCCGGAACCACTAGGAATGGTAAGGACGGGTGCTATAGTCAATCGGTGTTTCAACTCCAAGAAGCTGTGCTCACACGCATCATTCAAATCAAACTTGACATCCTTGCGTGTGAGACGAGTCAAAGGTTCGACTAGCTTAGAAAATCCCTCGACAAATCTTTGATAATATCCCGCTAGCCCTACAAAACTACGAATCTCGGTCACCATCTTGGGCTTCTCCCAATTAATCACAGCCTCTATCTTCGCTGGATCTACTGCCACTCCATCCTTTATACCACATGCCCCAGAAAACTAATCTATTCCAGCCAAAATTCACATTTGCTGAGCTTCGCATAAAGTTCTTTCTCACAGAGGGTCTGAAGAACAATGTGAAGATGGTGCTCGTGCTTCTCCCGAGATCGAGAATACACCAAGATATCATCCATGAATACTATAACAAACTTGTCCAAGTAGGGCTTAAACACTTCATTCATCAAGCCCATGAAGGCTGCAGGGGCATTAGTCCATCTGAATGGCATAAACAAAAACTCGTAGTGGCCGTATCTAGTCCGAAAGGCTATCTTCGGTACAGCCTCACCTCTAATCCTCAGCTGATGGTACCCAGATCTCAAATCAATCTTGGAAAATATCTGAGCACCCTTCAATTGGTCCAATAAATCATCGATCCTTGGTAGTGGATACTTGTTCTTAATCGTCACTTGATTCAACTGCCTATAATCGATACACAGCCTTAAATTGCCATCCTTCTTCTTAACAAACAATACTGGAGCCCCCCAAGGTGACACACTTGGTCTCACAAACCCCTTATCCAACAGCTCTTGCAACTGCTTCTTCAATTCCTTTAACTCAACCAAGGCCATTCAATACGAAGGCTTCGATATTGGTTGAGTGCCTGGGAGTAGCTCTATAACGAACTCCATCTCTCTTTCCAGTGGTAGCCCCAATAGCTCATCTGGAAATACATAAGGGAAGTCTTTAACCACGGAGATGTCCGAGAGTTCCGGATGGCTCTTATTGGCATCCTCAACAAAAGTGAGATAGCCTTCACAAACAAAGATTCATTTCGTGTTAGTACAATTTTAAGAGAAAGACTTTTCATTTCATCTTATCAAAGTTTAGTACAAACTTTCCAGGTAGTGAAAATGTCACTACTTTTCCATAGCAGTCTAAACTAACAGAATGGTTAGCTAACCAACCCATGCCTAGTATTACATCAAAATTGTACATGTTCAATAATATCAAATCTGCTACTAGATGTTTATCTCCCACCTTCACTTTACATCCTTTACATATTAAGTCTATCATTTGAGATTCTTTCAATGGTGTACTAACATGCAACAATTGGCCTAAAGGTTCAAGCTCTAACTCTAGCTTCCTAGCATATGCAGGTGATATGAATGAATGCGTGGAGCCAGAATCAATAAGTACAAAAGCTTCAGAATCATTAATTAAGAGCTTACCCTTGTTGATGGATCCGGAGGCATCAACAGTCTCTTGGTCCAAAGCAAACACTCAACCCTGTCCCACCGGTTTCTTGCCTTTATCTATGGCTTTTGCTTATCTGTGCTCCTCGTCTCAAGTCGCCTCTCAGGAGCCTTGAGTGTGGGACAGTCTTTAAATCGGTGTCTAATCTTGCCACACTTGAAGCAAGCTCGTATGTCCATATAACATGGCCTGGTGCCATGATCTCTATTACACCTCGGACAATTTGAGTTGTCTTAGGCTTAGAAGCCTAAGTGTGAGGTGCTCCATGCTTCGGCCTCTTATGCTGGGCCTTATTTTGCTCGGGCCTCCTAGTATTGGTCCTCTTACCATTTCCTTTATTTCTGCTATCTTACTGGCTCTGTGTCTTTGCCAAGTCTTGCTCCACAAACTGAGCCCTCTGGATAGCATCGACATAGGACACGATACGAAGAGCTGAGAGTCTCCTTCGAATCACCGGTCTCAACCCATTAATGAACTTCTTGGCCTTTCTCGCTTCATCATTCACTATCTGCGGCTCATAGCGAGACAAAGTGGTGAACCGTGCCACATACTGGTCCACTGTCATGGAACCCTGAACCAAGCAGAGGAACTCTTCTTATTTCTTTTCACGGGCACTCTCAGGGAAGTACTGATCATTAAAGACCCCGAGAAATGCCTCCCATGTAATGGTAGAGTTCCTGCTCTGTAACACGATCTTGGCCGCTCTCCACCAGGGTTTGGCCTCACCCTCAAACATATAAGTAGCTAAGTTCACCTTATCCTCTGAGCTGCATCCCTAATCTCAAAGGCCTTCTCTATCTTCATCAACCATGTCTCGGCTGCTTCAGTGTCCATTGCCCCTTTAAACACTGGAGGGTTCATCTTCTGGAATTGCTTAAATTGCTCCACATTCTGCCTCACATTAGTAGCTGATGATGTGGGCGCTACTATCTGTGTAGGTGGAGGCGGTGGTGGTGTAGTTTGTGATTGCGAAGTCGATGACTACTGACTAAGTGGTGGGGGTGGTGGAGCAGGCTGTGCCGGTTCTTGTACGAATGGAGTCTGTTGTTGATCTTGACTCCTAGCATTTTGTCGCTCTATAAAGGTAACTAACCCGGACATGGTTTGCTCCAAGCGTGCGAACCGAGTGTTCGGACTTGGAGGTGATGACGGTGGAGGTGATTGAGCTTGCCTTACACGTGGGGTTCATCCACGTCCACGTCCTCTCCTCATATCTTTTTCTTATAAAATATTACAACAATGCTTTTAGAACAGTTTTCTGCGCTTATTGAGCACTATTGAGCATTATACAATTAGGCAATGACAGTACTATGGGATGTAAACTATTCTGACTCGTTTACACTGACATGTACTAGACAATCTCGGCTCTGATACCAATAAATCTATCACGACCCAAAGGCCGCGACGGTACCTCTTACTTATGCGAACGCGTAAAAATTAGGGCTAAATTTTTCGATTTCCTATACTTGTTTTTGTCTAAGTGCAATGTAGTGAATTTTGTTTTGGGACGTTAACTCCCTCGCCTATTTTTATCACTTTACCCAAGTTAATTTCCTGCATAAAATTTACAAATAATATCCAGCTCATGCTTCCCATAATAACAGTTGATTATATTCTAGCATTCCTATGACCAAGTTCATTTTCAATTTATGACATTTCATCTTATGGTTTACATTTTTCTTACTTGGTCACTTGTTCATGTTATTCAATCCACATATCTATACTCATGCAAATTCAACAATTCTATACTTCCATCTTTACTCTAGTTTAGATGCCATTCTTTATATTAGATTACATCCCATCTAAGTATTGAATAAAAAACAGCCTGAATTGATAATATAGAGACAAAAGAAGAGTATGTATACCCAATGTTCACAAAAAAAATCTCCTTGGAGAGTTGGGACTATATTTCAGGCTTGAGACTATTCGGAAAGCTCCAAAATACTCCCCTAACTCCATGCTCAGTCTGAAAAATTTAAATAGCATTTAATGAGCAAGGCTCAGTAAGTCATTTATATAAGTGCAGAGTTAGAATTATACTGTTCTAATGCCATGCATGATGTCATGTGAGGAGAATTCATTATTGATCGTTTTCTTATTCCTCATGCGACATTTACATGTTATATTTCCAACTTAATCCAACTATGCTTCAACATGTCATGAGATGTCTAAGTCTTGAAATCATAATACAATCTTGAACATGTAATCATGAATGAAGTGGTTACAGTCATAAAATATGTAATACATGTTCTTTTAAACGAATTCAAGACAGATGAAATATCAATACATTTCAGTTGTTGTTTTAAGACATGCTTGAAGTATACAAACTTTTTCATTTCATGTCTCATATGCTTTTGAAACATATTTCATGTCATGTATACTTTGAAACATTTCTCATATCATATATACTTTTGAAACATTTTTCATGTCATATGTATCGTCAAAATACATTTCATATGCTATAAAGCTGTATAAAGTTTAGAGTTCATTTTCGTTTTAAATCCATATTCTAAACTTCATTTCATATCATTGAGACTAGGCTAAATCCCTATTTCTCTATCAATAGAGACTTAGTTCACTGTAGCTAGTAGTGAAGAACCATATCATCGTCCCTTGGAAACCACTAGGGCGCTATCTATGGCCATAGACCTCATATCTCTCAGCCCCACTGATCAGGCAAGACTGAGACTTGTCCACGACTATTGTCGGACAAGCATCTATGCCTAATGAGTAATCTCCAATTAGACGGCTTCCACTATGCTTTATTGAATTTAATTCTCTTAGGGTGCCTATAGTCTCATAAAGCATTCAATCTTTCTTATGAAAATAGTTTAATGTACGTAATGCTTTTCTTAAGATCATTTACATATATATATATATATACGTACATATGTGAAAACTATAATTTCATTTTTTTCAAAACCATATAAGCATCAAGCATTTTGGTAAGCATGATAAGAATAAATCATTTCGTGTTTCATGCATAGTACTAAAGCATGCTTAATGGTAAAAGAATTCAAGTAGATGAAATGAAGGTAGTATAATGTAGTGCTCATGAATCACATGAATGCCTATCATTCCATCTCGTGATGTCTATAAGTCTATACCATATCAATTCATTTATAGTAAATATCTCACCACTATGGCACTTTATCGAGTCTAACATTGTAACTGCATTTCATTTCGTTAAATCTAATATTTGAGTATTCAAACCATTTTATCGTAAGATTTAATCCTATATAGGATAATCCTACTTTTATGTTATATAAACGTCTTACCTAAGGCGAGCTTAGTTCGAGCGTGTCCTGTGTCCAGCTAGACTGTTTTCGTCATCCTCCCGTCGTGCTACACCTTGTGTTTCGACAGCTTAGAGAAGAACACCACCACCTACGGCAGTCCTTGGATGTCGGCTACAACAACCACTACAATGCTGCTAGTCTCAGCCCTCATACGTCTCTTTCTTAGGGCTGGAAACACCCAAGCTAACCACCACAAAACCCTTTTTCCGTTCAGCCTCCTTAAACCCTAACCTAACTTTTAAAAATCGTAGCCCCCTTTCCTTTTTGTTTTCAGCTCATGACACTAATAGTACAGCCCTTGCTACTGCCTTATACTTGACCTGTAAATGCCACGCACAGCCTCCTTTTGGCTCTTGTTCTCAAGTCTGAAAATGCACACCAATGGCATTCCTAAAATCCTTCCGGTGCTCACCTTATTGCTGCAGTGTTTGTCTTCATATTGAGCTGTCAGTTTCTGTTGCTCGATGCAGCTTTGGTCTTCAACCCCGTTCAATGGCGTGATGGTCGAATGGCAGAGGAGGAAGAACCAAGAAACGATTTGAAGGAGATGGGCTGAGAAGGAGAGAGTAACAGTAGCAAATTCCTTTTTGACCGAAAAGAGTGGGGGCCGGCTGGGAGATGAGAAAGAGCAAAAGAAATATTTTTCAAATGTAGTAAAAGAGATAGTGGGAGTTGTCTGACGGGATTGGATGTTTTGATGGAAAGTTTCCATCAACTCCAAATTATATTATTGTTTATTTCCTTTTATATTGTTAATATTATTATATGGTTTATTTATTCATTCATTATTTAGTTCTTATAGATCTTGTATATGTGCATAAACATATATTTATTTCATCAATTTTGTTTTTTAAAGATAACCTTCTTTTATATCTTTTATATATATATATATATATATATATATATATATATATATTCTATACATATATATATATATATCATATATATATATAATATATATTTCCTTGTTCTTACAACTATGTTTTGTAGCTATATTCGTATATTCCCGAATATGTATACGTATATGTATGTGTGTGTGTATATATATATATATATATATATATATTACTTCCTTTGATCATATATATATGCGTGTGTATATGTATATATATATTTTAGACTTTATTATCCGTATTTATCTTATATTTCACATTAATCTCGGATATTTGATTTTTATGAATACGTACTATAATCTTATACTCGAAATCTCATAAGTACATTACCTCTTTATGTTTGCTAGATTACATAAGAGGTATTCATTTAGTTAAAAATTACGGTTGTCATATTTTATGACACGAAAAACGATTTCTGACCACGAGAAACAAGAAAATTATTATTTTTCATAAAACATGAATATATCAAATTTTAATTTTAAAATATTCATGTTTTCGTGATTAGTGATAATGAAATCACTGAAAATTCTTCTGATATGTAAATTACAAGTGATACGAGATGGAAAATGAAAAGACATAAAGTGAATATTTTATAAATATTTTCTTAAATATTTACTAAATGATTTATACAGCCTTATGGTTTTAATGATGAACTTAAGTATTTTTATAAATTCCCTATAGGTTATTTTATGATGAAAAACATAGTTTTGAGACTAGTGGCCCCTTTATCATACCGATACGTGATATATGATACATAAAATGAAAATGTTTTATATGATATATGATTAAATTGGCATGAGAATTATTTTGTTACATGATTATTTTACATGAATTGAAATTCATGAAATGATTTACATGAGATGAATTATATGACTTAATTTACATGAAGTGATTTATGTGCATTGATTTACATGAAATGAATTTCAAGAAAGGATTTATATGAATTAAATTAAATGAAAAAAATTACAGGAAATGATTTAATTGAAAATGATTTCTATTGTTAATTGTTATTTGAAATTAATTTCTACCGTTAAATGAATGATTTATGAAAATGTTTTGAGACAGTCGTTCGTTAGTGATCATGCATAGTGTTATATGACTGCGAGACCTGATCAGTCTGCAGGTTTATTATATTGTATATGACTGTGGGAATTATGGTCAAACCCACAGGTTTATGCAGTGAGCACTTGACCAGTGCAAACTGTGAGTGTTGACGATGGCCATTCGTTATAGTGATCGTCCCTTCTGGGATAATGATAGTGATTGTCCCTTCGGGGATAGTGATAGTGCATGATTCTATTAAATGATGGCTGTCTCCACCGAGTGATTATTGAATTGTTTAAATATCTATTTGACTGAAGTGAAAAGAAAGAAAAAGTTTACAGTGAATAGCAATACATAATCATTTTAAATGAAATGATTTTATTGTATTGTTGCTATCTACTGTTTATATGTAATATGATTTGGATGATGACGAGTTAAACTAATATTTTTCTAAAAGAATAGATAATATTAGTTTTTGTATCAAAATGCTTTAAATCATAAAAGCATAAAATTGAAAATGACATGAAATAAAAGGAAAAAAAGATTTAAATTTCAAACAAAATTTATTACTCTCTACAGTTGCTTCTAAGTTCCGGAACAAGACAGGTATTTCAAAATACCTGCCTTACTCTATCCGGATCCCTAGCCGACTGTAGTATCCTTCCTACATGTGAGCCTAGAGCCCTCTTAGGAAAATTTAAAGAAAGTGAAAAAAGTTTTTCAGCATATAAAATGTTGAATATCAAGTGTTGCATATAATTCCTTTACTAAGCCGTGGTTTGCTCACCCTTAATATTAACATTTCAGATTTACGGTGACTGTGAGATCTGACATCTGAGAATTTTGGCTGCGCATTTGGAGACACTGCGACAGCTTGATTTATTATATGAGGTACGATCATTTATTTTCTGTATTTAGACTTATCTACAGTACTACTTTCTTGTGAATTAAGATAGGGGATGTAAATGATAATTACTTTTTAAATGAAATAGTTTAATGAATAAGAAAAGTAAAGTATCGCAGACAGCCCAACTATATAAGATGTATAGAAATAAGTGAAATAAAGTGGTCACGGGATGTGACAGGTATTACTTGGATATTCTTCACGGAAGGATAATTTTTGGGAAATTTCACCACAATGACGAAAAGTTTCTTAGAAATTTTCTAATATCGAATTATTTGGAATAAAATGAAGAACATTTAAATTAAAGACCATTTAATCAAAGCATATTTAGAAAACACAAGATTAATTAGGTGCTATTCTAGCATGGGCATTGTGAGGGTGCTAGCACCTTCCTCACATGTAACTGTACTCTTAAATCCTAAATTTGAGATGTAGACCAATTTTTGTCTTTAATTTGAATATATGACTAATTACACTTTAGTTTGAATGATTGGTGGTGACCCCCTAAGCTTTGTGTCTAGCTGTTAGATTTCTAAAACTTAATACGTTATGACAATACTTTCATTTTCTTTCAAAAAATTTAAAAAAAAATTATTTTCTTTAATAGATACATTTTATTTTGAGAAATAAATAATACATTTTAGATCTATTATCCTGATTAGTAATTTTCTCTTATTTTTATGCAAAATTTGATGAGAGGACAACGTTGACAACTTTTTAAAAAAGTTCAAGACTATCATAAAACAATTTAAATATTAGGAACAAAAATGGAACCCGAATAAAAGGTTTGAAACTTCAAATGCACTTTACCTAAATAATTATGATTTTGTGTGTGTGTGTGTGTGTGTGTGTGTGTGTGTAATTCTTTAGACCATGTTTGGTCCATAAGATGGAGGAAAAGATAAAATAGTATAAGATCATAGATAGAATTAAAAGATCTTTATACATTTTTTTTATCATATTTGTATGTGTAGAATTAATAGTATTAAAATGATTTCTTTTTATTTTATCAAAAGCACTCTTTTTATAAGTTAAATTATAAATTTTTAATAAATATAATTAAAATGTTTTTTAACTAAAAAATATTTTTATATTTTCTATAGTAAAAAGTTTTTTTTTTATATTTAAGAGTTAAAAAAAAGGGTGCAACCAAGTGTACAAAACTCTTACATTGTGGGGTTTGGGGAAGGTCATATGTATGCAACATTCTCTTTATATTAAGGGGGGTCATATTTAAGGGTTAAATAAAAAAATTTATAACCATCAATTATTAAAAAAATTGAAGAACACTAAATTTTTAAAAAATTGTTTTTATATTATAATTAAATATTAAATAAAATAATTACTTAAACATAATTCAATTAAAAATTATATTACATAAATTTTTTAATATTAATTTTTATTAGATAATAATTGAGATTTTAAAAAATTATAATTTTCCTATATAGTCAAAACCCAAAATTTCCCTACGCTTGATTCTAATGATTAATTGTAATTTTGGAGTTTGAATGAATTAAAGTTGTAAAGTGATATTGGATGAGCAGGAATTCTAGCCAACTTGTACTATTTTGCTTATAACCTTAGATTGAGAAGTTCAATTGTCGAGCCATATAATTTTTTGGAAAGTTAACTCAAAAAGCTTTCCAAGCATATATGGCACTTTTTCTGGTTCATTATGGATTATGTTGCGCCATGTAGAGGTGATTCGACCAGCAAAACCAATTTGCAAAGAGTTGCATATAACTTTTGGTAGGAAGCTCCAATTGATGTGATTTAAAATTTGTTGGAAAGTTAATTCAAAGATCTTTACAACCATAAATGATACATGGTTTGATTCATTGTGAATTAATACCAATGAATTTTTTAAGTAGCCCTACGTGCGGTAGACTCTTCCAACAAACAGTTTGTAAAGAATTGCTTATAACTTTTGATAGGAAACTTTAATTGATATTATTTCAATTTTGTTAGTAAACTAACTCAAAGATCTTTCCAACCATTTATTACATGCCTCCTAATTCCTTGTATATTAATATAGTTAACTATCTAAATTTAGGTTATAAGCTGAGTTGTTTGGAAATGGGGATTAAGTTGAAACAACTGGAAAACCAAATATAAAAAGGATTGAATTGAGTTGCCTTGAAAATGTTCCCCCCCACTCCTTAAATATTATTTTGCATGCATCTTATTTAAAATTATGACCACCCCTTTTTGGCTAACAGGGGCCAAGCAAGTGGCAGCCATTTGAGGGAGATACCCTATTATGGCTGGCCACTAGCTACTGCCCTTACCTTGTAGAGCTTAAGTACTAAAAACAAAAAAGAAAAAAAGGCATTTGACTACCTCTTGCTTGCTCCCATAAGTGTTCATTAGTTACATGTAAAGTCAAAAAAATTAAAGCAAATCTAGCTAGACAAACCACCAAAGGTTCAACCACTAGCCTCAAACCCTATCCCTTCTCTAATTTTTGTTCATGCAAAGGGTGAGACAAACAAAGGAAGAAGGAAAGCTCAAGGACTCAATGTCACGACCCGAAGGCCGTGACTTACGCTTAACACTTACACTTATTACACTTAGCAAATTTACGAACTAAATTTTTCTTTTCACTTTAAGGTTTGTATTCGGTGTCAGTGTAGTCACTAAACGATTTTCCTTTACTTTTTCAATATACTCTAACCTCAATAACTCTATCTTTAAATCACAAGTACATTTACTAAACTCTTGAGGGTGGATTATAGTCATTTCACTTAATTATTTGTCCTAGCGAAAGAAATGGATCAAAAACTTTCCCTTTATATTTTGTCTCTTTTCCCAGTTAATCGTTTGCAAGTAATTCACATATATAACCCATAACACAATCAATTTTCATACATTCACATCACAATGCTAATCATCAAATCGTTATCATATTAACCTTAATATCCACAACTAATCATCATATACATATTGAATGTAAGATCATGCTCAATAATCATATTAACGCGTATACTAATCTAAGACGATCCTAAATTACATCCTATGACACAACAATAACTGTACTGTGTAATATAAAAGGATAAACATGTAAACAATTTGATATGCAGTTGTGCATACCTTACAAGTCACAAAGACAGGGCTCAAATGACACATGCAGGTACTAAGGTTAGGCATGGTCCTCGTTGGCCCACATAGAAGCTTAGACTTTGGAGATTAATTCAAAAAGTCTGCGAGTAGAGAAAGAAGGGGTCAGCAATCCACAGTCCAGTAAATAGTTTAAGTAAATGCAAGTTGGACTCATGTTGATCTACATGCACATGTATGCATGAGCAGTAAATTAGGTGACATAAATGTGTGTACTATGTCCTGATGCTGAAAGTACAAATACGAACTCGCTATGCACTTGGTTTAGAACACAATCACTATGCACTTAATTTTATACGCAATTTCAATGCACTTAGTTTGATACACTATTACAATGCACTTAGTTCGATTCACATTCACTATGTACTTGATTCAAACATGATGATTATGCACTTAATTCAAAACACAATCATGATGCATTTGGTTCAAAACATGATAACTATGCAGTTAGTTCAAAAACATGATAGCTATGCACTAGTTTTAAAATGGATGAAATTAGGAAAACCAAAAATCAATTTGGTTAGGCAAAATGTCTCAAAATACTGAAAATGAATTTCAAAACTGATCAATTATCACTTTTAGGCAAAAGCCTCAATTCACTTAAAATGTGAAGTCCCCAATTTCCTGTAACTTCCTCATGATTGTAAAGTATTTCAAACTGAAATGATTAAGAAAATATGAGAATTTTGAAGTGTAAACGATATATGGGACATATGTGGAATAAATGGAATTGAAAGTCAAATGGTCAAGAAATTAATTATGATATTGTAAGAATAATTGAAGTATGAGAAACGATTATATGTCAGATTTTATAGTAATTGCAATAACATATGGCTGATGAATGGAAGAAAGAAGGGTCAAATAATTATGGTCAAAGGGTCAATGGCTTATTTGTGAAAGAGATTAGCATGCATTAAATGAAAAGTGGCTTAGTCATCTTCTTCTCCCTCTATCCAAGTCGGCAGCAACTCAGCCCCCCTCTTGTTCCCTCTATTTCTCCTAAGTTCCATTCTTACTCACCTTGACAAACTCCTAGATTCTGTCATCAAATCATTAAGTGTTTGTAACGAAAAACGATCATTGTCACTAGCCCTATCTATGTTTGTAATATGAAAGGTTGAAACAAAGTCTTTGAGGAGATCTAAAATTCTGTCACTTTGGCGAATAGCAAAGGTAAGAGATTGAAATGGTTTTAGTTGATTTTGTCAATAGTATGGAGTTGAGTAAAGTTGATAGAGTATATTTATAGAGGTTTCTTAAAGGTTTAAATTGTTATGATGATTTCAGCTTGAAAAGGTGTAGGGAAAGAATTTGGTGCAATCAAGCGATTTGCATTCTCGGGGTTATTTGAGGTAAGGAATTTATGTAATGGACGTAGGGTGACTATGTCCGCATGTTTTAATTGGTTTGGAGAGAAGTAAAAGTTGATTTAAATTGTAGAAGGTTAAATTTCGGTTTTTACTCCTAGTTACCAAAATGCTAGGAGCAGCCAACTGCCTTAAGTAGCAGTCGACTGCCTAGAGACAACCAAAGCGTAGATTTCTCGAAAATCGAGTCAAACCAGTTGACTGCTATATAAGCCAGACGATTGCTATTTTTCAGAAAGTATTCTGTTTCAAACCAGTCGACTGTAATATGGACCAGCCAACTGCTATTTACTTGAAAAGCATTCTGTTTGAGAAAACATCCAACTGCTATATGACCAGTCGACTGTCCTGTTTTTAAAAGCATTCTGTTTGCAAAACGAGTCGACTGCTATATGACCAGTTGACTACCTTTTTCTCAAAAGCATTATGTTTCAAAACCAGCTGATTGCTATATGTGCCAGTTGACTGCCCCATGTGTTTTCAGAATTTCGAAATATCGAAATTTTAAAAGAAAATAATTTCGATAAAACAAGATACGTAAAAGCAACTGACTACCCTATGATGCCAGTCGACTGCCCTCTTTGAAAAAAGAGGTTTTAAAGCTATATGACAAATGTTTTGAGACTATGAAGTACTTAATGATTATGCACTTCTGTATATGTACATGGCTGAGGAGCTCTAGTCCGGCTATAAGTGCCATAGATGTCACCTAACTAGTGTTCATCGTGGCCACCGACGTTTGGCCAAATTGTCTCTGTTATATAATTGGCTAGGGGAGGATTCTTGGCCCTTACGGGGGTACACCACCTGTTTATCCAATGCATAATTCTGTTAAAATGCAATAGTCTCTCTGTTAATTGAAGTATTTGAATATATGATGTTTTGAAGAAAGTATATGATGTATGCTTGTATATGATGTTTTGAAAGAAGTATATGATATATGCTTTATAATGATTTTACATGACATTATAAAGCCAAGCAAGAAAACTGCATATATAGGCATAGTACGCTCTTTTACATATATTTCTTACTGAGCGTAAACTTACTCATTTACAACTATTTTTCAAACTACTTGCAATGATCCCTCGCTCTAGATAGAAGAGCCTATTGGATCTGTATTCCTTCGAGGCATGCTTCCTAGACATCTTGAAGGTATACTTATGTGATTATGTAAATTAGACAGTGCTACAGTACAGTAATGTTTATAAGATGTCGAGGAATTTAGGTTATGTAAGATGTGTAAGATCCTGTGGTAAAGAATGATATGTATATATATCATTATTATGCTTTATTTGAAATTAAAACCCTTACGATGAACTATTAAATATCAAGCTGAAGAAGAAGAAGAAGGAATGATATTGACAAACGAGTCTAATCAAGTATATGTGAAAGAAAAAGTTATAAGTTAATGTGTAGTGACGGGGATGTCACATAAAATGATTTCAAAGCCATTCACTTATCACTTTAGGTATAAGCCTTAATTCATTGAAAATGATTTCAAAAACCGATCACTTATCACTTTAGACATAAGCTTTAAATCACGTAAATCGATTATTGAGAGAGTTTAGGCATAATCCCGATCAATTAAACACTCATGATAAAGAAGTGTCACAAATGACTCAACATTATGGCCATAGATTTATTTTCAGTCTCGCTGCGCAGTCAAGAGCTGGAGCTTGTCTACTGATTTTTCAAACAAGTACGATTTACCTAGAGCATTAGGCTCAATAGGTATAATAAACTGTACTAGTCTAGAGCACAAAGCTCGATAAACAGGTATGGAACCTAGAGCGAAGCTCGATAGGCTTGAAATGACCTGAAGGTCTGAGTGTAACACTCCACTAGTAGTCTAGAGTATAGAGCTTGATAGATAGTAACAAAACCTAGAGCGAAGCTCGATACGCTCGAAGTGGCTCGAAAGTTAAAGTGTAACACTCTACTATAGTCTAGAGCACAAAGTTCGAAAGATAGGTAACAAAACCTAAAGCGAAACTCGATAGGCTCAATGGATATGTCTGTATTCAAAAATAGTTTGAAAACAAATTTCTTGTGTAACACTTAGCTCCCTTGGGATCCTAGAGGTGATTTTCACGATCTCAAAAGAACTCGTGTAGCATGTAGATTCCTTAGGACTTTTGAAGTGGCTCCCACGGATATACAAACATTGATTAAAATAGTTTTGAATTTCAAATACACATGGCTTTTGATTTATTTCAAAAGTCAACTAAAAACCAGAATCTTTCAAGCAAAAGGATAATGCACGTTAGTATAAACTTATGCATAAAAATAACTTGAATCAAAGCATGTTATGCATGAATCGTGTATGCATCAATAATATAACATTTTACACTTTGCATGGCCAACTAGTATAATTAATGCAAGATATGCACCCGTACACTTAGGTTTCACATATAAAATAAGCAAGGTTTATAATTTTACTTATTCCTATTCGAATCTCTAGAAATTTCGGTAGCATAACAACTTATATTTTAACTGAACCCAACCTAAATAAAACGCAATTCTAATGACTCTATTATACTAATTCCACAATTTTCATCTCAATCACAATTCAGATATTTCATTACAATTCAATCATAATTCATTAGTCTTATCACAATCCAATATGTAGACTAATTTCTACACAGTATATTTATAAGAGATGTTCACATATTAACTTAGCACAAACAATACATCTCACACACCACACAAGCTTGGCTAGCCACAACACACAAGGCAGAAAAACAACGTTTCAATCTAGCCCAAGTAATGTCCAAAATTACAATTCAATTGCATCTTAAATATTACCTTTACTTTTCTCAATTGCCCAATCAATAACATTGCATCTCTTAATTCAAAAGTTAAATTAATTATTAAAATAAACTTAGTCTCCTACGAGATGATTCTAGCAAACTTTACTTAACCCACTTACCTCAATGTCTAGTAGTTTACTTCTTCGAATTCCCAAATCACAACCCAACTTCTATATCGTTCCAATTCACTACAAATCAGTTCACTAACGTTTTAATAACTTATCTACACTATACTTAATCATATGTTAAGGCACATCTTAAAAAACAAAACTGTTTTCAAAACCATATCAAGTTTCCAACAATGTTAACTCGATATTCTATGATATTCTAACAATACTCTTATAGGACTTCAATAACATATCCTAATTTTCCATACTTTTCAAAACATTCCTTCAATATATCCACACTTGTACTCGAGCATACTCAAACAATTTCATCACTATTCTTTTGATCTTTTAATTTATAATCCTAATACTCAAGCATTTACTCAATAAAAAGTTTCATAACAACCCAACAAGTATCTAACCTCATTCCCTAACATCACCTTAATAATCTTTTCACACATAAATCAACCATTTTCAAGCATCACTCATATTAGTTTAATTAAATAAATAAAAACTCTACAATATGATTCTACACCTACTTATATAATTATCTTACCTTAATACTTCAAGCTAAAGATTTAGCTTTCCACAAGGATAGTCTAGTCTCAAATCGAACCTTGTGAAATCTCTACAAGTCAATAAACACACATTTACACTTAGAGCAACTTAAATAAACAATATGAAAATTTATTAAAAGATAAAACAACTACACATTTTCTTACCCCTTTCTAAACCAAACGTCTAGGAAAATTCCATAATTCCTCTCTTTTTTTTCTCTTTCATTCTTTTCTTTCCTTTCTCTTTCCTTTTCTTTTCTTCTTTTATTCAGTTCAGTCCTAATCTACCACTGCTAGCCCCCTGTTTCAACCCAATTGGCATCCTTATCTAAACCCAAAACCTCCATCTTCACCCCTATTTCTTTCCTGTCTTTCCACGCCTAAAAATACCCTATTTTCTAGCATTATTTCCCCTGTTTCCAACCTTCACTTGAGCCATTTCTAAACTGCCAAAGCACAGCTTGACAGTAGGCCAAGTTCAGCCTCTGCCAAGCCCTTGTTGTAACCTGAAATTAACTAGAAATGGCCACCAAAATCAACTCCTAACAGCCCATTTTCAACCTTTGTATAGCCACAAGAATCGAGCCTAAAAACCAACCTTAATCCAATAGCTAAACCCCAACTCATTTCAGCCCTAAACTTTAGCCATATGCTCTCGATTCCTCTTCCCTCGTGTGGCCTACTTTGATTTCTCCTTCTCTTTTATATTTTGGTTTCAAAACAAATGGGTTTGTTCCCCTGTTTCAAACCTCCCTTACTCGACAGCTTCTTCTTCTTTATTCTCCTTCTATAGAAAAACAGAAGGTATATGGGAAATGCTTTGTTTTCTCATTATATGTAATATACATTTATACAAAAATACTTGCCAAAAGTAGATACAGTAAGGAGTAATTGTAAGAGCTATATTTGGTAGAAAATTATTCTAATAATTGATATGAAGATCCCGTGGATTACTGCCAGATGGAAGGCATGATTTAGGAGAGATTTTAGTAGGTACAACTACTGCCTTATCATGCCCCCGCAAGATAGGCGTGGCATCAACAACGCTAATCTTAAGATGATGTTGTTCGTGTTGCTGACGACTAAGAGGCTTGGTGAGGGAGTCAGCAAGCTGATCGGCAGAATGAACATGGACAACACGAAGCAGCTTATTATGAACCTGAGTGCGAACAAAATGATAGTCCACTTTGATATGCTTCATTTGATTGTGAAAAACTGGATTTTGACAAATATATGTAGTGCCTACATTATCACAGTAGACTGTGGGGGTTGTGGTTAGGGGCAAATGAAGCTCTTGAAGTAAGTTTTGAATCCAATTTACTGCAGCAACTATGGTGGCAACAACACGATACTCTACTTCAGTAGAGGAGCGAGCTACTGTGCGTTGTTTCTTGGATGACTAGCTGATTGGATTTGCTCCAAGGAAGACAACAAAAGCAGAGGTTGATGTGCTGTCATTTGTATCACCTACCCAATCTGCATTAGAGAAGGCATGCAAAGTCATAGTAGAAGAAGCATGAAAATGAAGTCCATAGTTGATTTTGTTTTTGAGATAGTAAAGGACTCGCTTGGCAGCAGACCAATGTGCAATGCGAGGACTATGCATGAACTGAGATAAGCGATTGACAGCGAAAGATATGTTTGGTCAAGTCATGGAAAGATATTGAAGGGCTCTAATGACTTGACGATACTGAGTAGAATCTGTTGATGGAGAGTCATTATGGAGGGATAACTTCTCAGTTGTGGATAGAGGACTGTGAGCACCTTTGGCTTCAAGCATGTTGTTCTTTTGAAGGAGATTCGAGATGTATTTACGTTGTGAAAGAAGGAGGCCATGTTTAGTACGTAAGACTTCCACCCCAAGAAAAGAATTAAGGTCCCCCATATCTTTAAGGGAAAATCGAGAGGCAAGGGCATGAATGACTGTGTTGATGACAGTGAGCTGGTTGCCTGTGATGATGATGTCATCAACATAAACCAATAGGAAAATGAGAGTTGTACCTTGAGATAGGACAAACAATGATGTATCGGATTGAGAATTGATGAAGCCATAGGAGACCAAAAAAGTCTTGAGTTCGTTATACCAAGCTCGGGGGGCTTGTTGTAGACCATCGATAGCTTTTCTGAGTTTGCAAACATGAGTGGGGAACTAAGGATGAGTAAACCCTGGAGGTTGATGCATGAACACTTCTTCTTCAAGATGGCCTTAGAGGAAGGCACTGTTAACATCAAGTTGACGAAGAGGCCAGTGATATTGAACAGTAATGGCAAGAATAAGTCGAACTATGGTTGGTTTAATGACCGAGCTAAAAGTGGCATGAAAATCAATTCCTGGATGTTAAGTGAAGCCTTTGGCGACAAGGCGTGCTTTGTACCGATCAATGGTTCCATTAGGCTTGCGTTTAATTCTGTAAATCCATTTGCACCCAACAATGTTATATGAGTCGTTAGCAGGAACTAAGTCTCAAGTGTGATTTTGGACCAGTGCTTCAAACTCATCACTCATAGCTTTACGTCATTGAGGATGTTTTTGTGCTTGCTGGAGGGTAGATGGTTCAAAGGTATCAGTAATAGCAAGATAATCAAAAATTTGCTTAGGTTTAAAAATATTATTTTTAGAGCGGGTGTTAATACCAACAAGTGGTGGAGAATAAGAAGTGCTTACCGATTATGAAGGAGAGGAGCTGGTGGTGTCACTTGATGTGTCCAAAGAAGAGGAACCCAGTTGCAGTGGGGGCTAAAGTCTCAAATGAAACACTAGAAGGAGTAGATGCAACTGGAGGAGGTGGTGGTGCCTTTGAAAGCGGTAAAACATTGGTAAGAGATGTAGATGAGATGAGAGGAGGCGATGAAACTGAATGATCAATGAGGGCAGAGGAAGTCCATGTGGAGCTGTTGTCCTAAGTAACCCGAGTGTCATTAAGGGATTGAGTTTGAAAGGGAAAAGAGTTTTTGACAAAAACAACATGACGTGAGAGATAAAGATGAGCAGTGGTTGGATCAAGGCATTGATAGCAATGGTGAGAAGTGGAGTAACCCAAAAAGACACACAGTTTGGACTTAGCATCAAGTTTATGATGTGTGTATGGTTTGAGCTAGGGATAGCACAAGCACCCAAACACTTTTAGTGTTTGATAGTTGGGTTTCTCTTGAAAAAGAGCTTCAAAGGGAGAGTGATGGCAGAGGTTAGGGGTGGGCATTCTGTTAATGAGGTAAACTACAGTTTGACGAGCTAAGGTCCAATATTTTAGTGGTACTGATGCATGATGGAGGAGAGTTAAAGTAGTCTCAACAATATGGCAATGGCGGCGTTCTGCTGTACCAACGCGTTGAGGAGTGTGAGGAGGGGAATATAAATGTTGAATGCCTTGTGTTGAGAGGAATTGATCAAGGCCAAGATATTCACCTCCACCATCAGAATAAACTGTGATGATGGGAAGCTGAAAATATTTTTCAACCACAGTTTTGAAATGTTCAAAAACAGAAGTAACTTCAGATTTATGCTTCAAAGGATATAGCCAAGTATATTTTGTAAAGTAGTCCATAAAGATGACATAATATTGATGCTGATCAAAGGACGTGATGGAAGCGGGACCCCATACATCTGTGTAGATGAGTTCAAGAGGCTTTGAGCTATGAAGTGAAGAAACTCCAAATGGAAGTTTATGACTTTTATTGCAAAGACAAGAATTACATGAGTTTAAGGAGGATGATTTTGAGAAGGGAAGACACTGAGTAGAGAGAATTTGATACAGTGCTTGTTTATTAAGATGACCAAGACGTTGGTGCCATAAGGAAAGAGTGGGTTGCAAGTTGGTGTTGAGAGCCGAAATGGATGATGATTGAAAGGTAGACGATGGCCACTCATACAGGTTCCCATTACTCCGATCACGAACGAGTGATGCCCCCGTGCTCAAATCCTTTACAACAAAAGAAGAAGGAAAAAATTCAATGGTTGTATTATTGGTTTTGCAGAACTGAGAAACAGAAAGTAAGTTTCTTTTAATAAGAGGAGCACACAAAACATTGTTAAGTGCAAAGGAAAATTTTGGAGTAACAAGTCGAGTGGAACTTGTGTGTGATATGGGCACATTGTTACCATTACCAACAAGGATGTCTTCATTGCCATTGTATTCTGAGTGAATCGAAAGATTCTACAGGTTTGATGTTATGTGGTGAGAAGCACCAGAATCCATGACCCAATTACCATTGCTTGAGGATGAGGCATGAGTGGATAGGTGTGCTTGCGGATCAAGGAATTAGGACCTACAAACTTTGACTGTATGTCCAAATTTGTCACAGATCTGGCACTGTACTTTACCTTTGACATGGTTTGTAGAGAAGGATTGCCAGTTGGGTTTAAAGTTGCGGTTGTCTTGTACATATTGTTATTGCTGAGGATTGTTCAACTATGATCCACCAAGTGCATTTTTCCTTCTGTTGAAGTTGTTGTTGCCTCCTCGTGGCCTATTGTTATTGCTACGCTGATTGATTTGTGCAGTGATAGCTGCTATTTTTTTCTTGCTTTCATCCTGTCTCAAAAAAATTTCATGATTTGTGAGTTTATCAAAGAGCTCTTCATAAAAGATAGGTGTATCTCAGGCTCGTATAGCAGCACTAATTTCCTTGTACTTAGATACAAGACCAGTAAGGATTTTTATTACTATTTCATCATTGTTGAGAGGGGAGCCTGCAATTGCAAGTTTGTTGGCAATGGCTCTTATCTCATGCAAGTATTCAGCCATTGATTTATTGTCCTTGACTACCTTTGCTAAAGTTTCTCTCAAACCATAGATTCTGGTTTATGACTTGTTGGCAAATGTGGTGGAGAGACTATCCCAGGCTTGCCTGGCAGTAGTGGCTGTAGCAACCATAGGAGCGATGGTTGCATCCACTGAGGCCATTATTGCGTTTCGAAGTAGACTATCTTGCCTAGTCCACAATTTGTACTTTGCATTGAGAATTCTATTGCCATCTTGTGTGACCATTTCTGGTGGACAGGGATACAATCCATCGATGTATCGCATCAGATCATATCCATGAAGTAGGGTGTGATGAACAAAAAGTTATATTCTCGCAAGTGCACGAATCAAGGTAGTATAACGTGCAAGTACAAGAGTTGATCCCACAGAGATTTGCTAAATTTATTCAATTAAAATTCAACTATTTATGCTCTAAAAAATTATAAAAGCCAATAAAAATAATTATCTAAGTATCTAATTAACTAATGCAATTAATTAACCTAAAATAAATAAATTAACCAATAGAGAAAAGCCTAAGAATTTGATTTCACCAATACATTGCAATTTTATGTCTTCAATCAAAAAATCTCAATTCAATTCTAGGGTTCATTCCTCCAATATATGATTACTCTGTTTGATGGCAGCTATAATCAAGTATTTTTAATCATTAAATTATCTATGATGTGTAGTATAATCAATGATTAAAAATCCAAGAACATCTAACAAGAACCAAATAAATATTAGCTTGATGTATGCATCAAATATTTATTCAATCATTCAAGAGAGCTATACATGGCTTAGCATATGATGTGTACTCTTACCATGTCTCAAACAATTAATTAATTTATATTAAAGGTGGCAATCATTAACACAAATCAAAAGATTTAATTAATCACAATGAATGATACTAGAATTTAAGAATTGATCAATTAATCATAAAGACATGAAATATGCAAGTAGTTTCAATCAAATTCCTAGTAAGAAAATTAGTTAATGTTCAATTTAATATAAATCAACAAATTAAATTTGCAATTCATACTTTTAGATTAAACAATAAACTATTCAAAACCAATTTAATAATGTAAAGAAATAAAATAAAATAAAAAGTTAACAGCCCCCTTTAATGCCAAGTTTGACCATGTGCACGTGAAGCAAAATAGCAAAGCTTCAATTGGAGAGGGCGTGACTTGGCTCCAAACTCATTGTCACCTCTGCACACAGTCAACAACTGCTTTTCCCAAATTCCAGCCGCTGCTCTTAAGCTTCGATTCAAGGTTAAAATTCACGTGTGCTGCTCCTCTCTTAAGCTCGGGTCTGGCTGCTTCAACCAAGGCACGCCAGCACCTTCTATAAACCAACAAGAAACGCGGCAGCTTGCGGTTCTGTTCAGTCTCGCCTTCTACTCCTCACACATTACTCTCCAGCATACAATAGTACAACAACTTTAGTTCTTCCTTGTTTCTTTTGGTTTCAAGGAGTTGCTCTGCAAAATAGAAAGAAACACAGCAGCGAAGAGAACCCAAAAACAGCCCAGTACCGATCCATTATTCCTCTCTGTTCTCTGTTTGTTTTTCTTTCTGTACCTAGTACTGCCGCCCTCTACTCTTTTATAATTTGTTTCTTTCCTTAAAAATTTTTAGGGTTTCTTTTTAATCAAGAAATAAATCTCAGCCTTTCATTTTCATTTTATTTTAATCTTATGGTCCAAAAAATTCTTAAAACAAATCAAAATGTAATTACAACTTTAGAAAGTCAAACAATGTATATTTCAAAAATTTATTCCAATTAGAAAATTTATTATTTGATTTCATGTCATAATTTTCAAAATTAATTCCCAAATCACTTTCTCTAAATTAATTTACAAGATACATTAAACAATTAATTTTACACAAAAATATAACAATAAATGTGATAATAAATAATAAAAATAATATAACAAATATATTATTATCAAGGTGGTAAGTTGAGTTCTCCAGGTTGGGTATGTACTGTTGCCCGTGAGTCTAAGAGGAATTTGTGAGGCAACATTGAAGGTTATTAGGTTGTTAGGAAATGTTGTGTGACCAGTCAGTTGTATTGAAGCCGGAAATGCTGCTTGGTTTGGGTTGTTTTGAGAGGCTGTGAGGAGGTTTCTGTCATGGCTGCTGTTTAAAAACTTGGGGCTGGCTCGTTGGAGCTATAAGGGCTCTGACACCATATAGAACAGAAGGTATACGGGAAATGCTCTGTTTTCTCATTATATGCAATATACATTTATACAAAAATCCTTGCCAAAAGTAGATACGATACAGTAAGGAGTAATTGTAAGAGCTATATTTGATAGAAAATTATTCTAATAATTGATATGAAGATCCCGTGGATTACTACTGGGTGGAAGGCATCATTTAGGAGAGATTTTAGGAGGTACAGCTACTGCCTTATCACCTTCTTTATCCAATCTTCTCTCCTTCATCTCTTGTAGCTCTGTTCTGTCATTTCCCAACCCGAGTCCCCACTGCTTCACCCACTTCTTCTACCACATTTCACGCCATTTTCAACCACCAAGAAGAGCTCCTGGTTCGATCTATAGTGCCAGCTGTAGCCCCTTTCGTTGGGCTCATCTCTCACACGGAAGCTATTTCGATTTCACTCTCAGCATCTGTTGGTTGCAAGAGTAGCAGCGTTTGGGTCCCTTGCTGCACGCCTCCTCTGCTTCAATTCTCTTGTAACTCCACTTTCCCTTGGGCTCTCTTTCTTCCCCTTTTCTTTTCATTCTTCTTTGGCTTTTGTTAAGCCACTAGTGATAATGATGATGATGCTTTGCCAAAGGTAGACCATTATAGTGGGATTCGGTTTCTAGAGTAGGGCAGCGGACGGTTTGGTGGGTAAAATCCCACCAAACCCAATTCCTTCTTTTCTTTTTTTTTTAATTCAATATATATATTATTCAATCATATATTTATTTATATATATTATATATATATATTCACTTATATATTTATTTACATATATATAAATATATACACTCACTTATATATATTTATTTATAAATATTTCTTATATATATATATATATACACACACGTGTATATATATATATCCACTTATATGTATTTCTTCACTAATATATTTCTTCTTTCTTAATTTATATATATATATATGTGTGTGTGTGTGTGTGTGTGTGTATGTGTGTTTATTTGCTTAAATTTCAATTCCTTAATGCTTAATATACTCGATCTCTTAGAATTTAGCAATCACTTAATTGAATAAATCCTCATGTGATTTATCAAAATACTGAAATCCAAATCCCATTTTCAAAATCTTAACTCCATCAATTTACTTAATTCTTCTAAAAATTCTAAAATAACCATTTATTCTTAATTAATATATTGATTTCTATTTAACGAGAGTCAAAATTTTTGGGTTATCACACTCAAGGGTTCTGCCAAGCTAAGAAAGACTAAGGTGAGTTTCAATTTGATTATCAGTTTCCACGCATAAATGCAATATAATCTCGGTATTTCAAGGCTACTAACAAAACTTGAAGTTTTGGTATCTAGGAGGGTGTTCGGCCAAGCTTCTAAACAAGGGGACTTTGGGTCCTTTTGGTAATGCAAGGTATAATGCAAGTTTAATTTTGAATTGTGATATGGAGGAAATTGAGTTGCTTAAGTGTGACAAATTTGAGAAATTGTTTAAGGGGCATTTGGCCAAGGTATATAGTGGAGGAAGGTTTGAGCATTTGGTACAAATAAGACATAATGTATGATGATTTTGAGCTATTTTAATGATTGTGTGAAAATTGCATTTGTTGATTTTAAAGAATCATTGTGGAAATTGGAATTTTCAGTATTTAGGAATTAAATTTGATTTTTTAAAAAATAATTAGGGATTCAAGTACGCTGAATTGGGGACTATGTATATTGTTAAGAAACTATTCAAAATGAAATCGAGGTATCAAAATGGTATCATTTGGGGTTAAGAAACCCTAAATGCCAAATTGGCACCATTTAGGGTTATTAAAAGGTAGGTTCGGTCAAGCCTCGATTTTAGGGGTTAAAATGCTATTTCATTCAATTAAAAATCATAATTAAGCCTAATTAGGGGTTTGTAGTCATTTGACACCAATTGAGAAAAGATCAGATTTAAAAGTTAAAAGGCTAACTTTTTTTGTTTAAGGTTTGACTTTTTGAAATAATGGTCATTTTTGGGTGATTTGGGGTTTGGAGTGACTTTGGTCCTAATGCTGAAAATAAGGCTTAAAAAAGCTATTTGCAAAAGTCAACTCAAGATTTGAGTATGTCAAACTTTTGGGGCTTGACTTTGATAAAGAGTTGACTTTGATAAAAAGTCAAGTGAGATTTGAATAATAAAAGAGAGTAGGAAATTAATAAAGTTGAGATTGAAATGTGAAATTGATAGGTCAAAGTGATTAAAATTATGGTTTGACCTTTATAGATAAATGTTGACTTTGATTGCTTGTCGACCGAGGTACCGAAGTGTAAAAATAAGGGTAGAGGTTTGGTAATTTTAGGGAATTAGTAAGTACACTAATCGAGTCTTTTAGTTTTCTGTTAAGACTATAAAGTATGGTTTTGTGAAAATTGTAAATTATTGTGTACATGGTCATTTTAGGAGACTAATGTTTATAACCTATTTTGTAAGCGTTTGAAACTCTAACATGTTATTGAAAAAACGCTTTAAGCTTGATTTCATTGTGAAATGTGATTTAGCCATCTGATTATACTGATTTGATATTGAGATATGTTTATATGACATTGATGATCTTTGCTGTGATTTCATACTTGTTTTATGAACTATGAATCCCTTCTGGGATATTGTGCCTTGATTTGGAGATTTGAGCACTTCATTAGCATTATGTAGGATTTTGTAAACAATGATTAGGATATATTCCATGAGAGTATGAGGATCGATTGTCCAATGACATCAGGTTAATCTATGGCTAGCTATCATAGAAATGAGAATCGATCAAGATATCAACGGGTGGTGGGATACCCAATCCCGATGCATAGGTTTGGGACCCATCGTAGTATGTATATTACTGTTTTGTGTGTTTCCAAAGGCGAACGAGTTACTAAAGTGTCTGCATGACATTAGTAGTGCTTGACCAGTGATTGATTGTGACCTACCATGCAACAGCAAGTGATTATGACCTACCACGTTAGTTCTAAGAGATTATTAGCTTATATCTTACTCACTTTATCGAGACCGTAGATTTTAGTACAATGATTTGTGCTCTGAGACTTTGTTTTTGCTTTGAATTATACAAATTTAAATTAAATAATATTATGATATTATAGTTTAATATAATTTATATTTAATTACCTTTTATACTTTTCAACTTTTTTATATTAAAATAAATATATTAATTTTTAAACTAATTATTTTTTAATTAAATAGTATTTTATATTAAAATTTAATATTATTTTATTTTAAAATTAATTAGTTTTATTTTATATTTTTATTATGAAAATATATTAATATTATATTAACATAAATATGATCTTCAGTTATGAACTAAATGAAAACATGTTTTCTAAAACAATAAAAATAAAAAATTTTTACTTTTAACAAATTTGAAAATTGTTGTTTTTTTTATATATATATTTAAAAACACATTACCAAACATATTTTTTCTGTAGCAGTTTTAAAAAAAAACTAAAAATAAAAATATAAAACAAGAAACAAAAAGGATGCCATCATAGCAATGGTTAACTTCATAAATCTTGCTCTCTTGCATGCAGCACAATAACTTCCTTAACTCTTACACTCATTCAGAACCAGACAGGAAAGGACAAAGAGAGACAGAGAGATCCTATGTGAATAAGATAAAGAATATCATTAGAAACAACAAACTTCAACGAAGAACTACTGATAACAAAAAATAACAACAACGAACAATATTTAACGTAACATAAAATCCAACAAGAATATTGCCAACCAAGAAATTCATTTGCGCCAAGTTCCCAGGAAATCCAGGCTAATTCGAGGAGCAATCAGTGGGTAAAAACGAGACGCTCTGCTTATCAGTATCTTTTTTTTTTACAAGAAGAATATTAAATAATTAGGGATGAGGTGCTTGGATTCGAACCCAAAACTTACAATATGCCACAACTTATCTTTAATCACTAAGTCAAGAAGTTGTTGGCGTCTGCTTATCAGTATCATAGCCAACCAAGAAATTCATTTGCGCCACGTTACCATAGATTGCTAAATTTCGGAAAGAATTGAAGGTAAAGCAAGTAACTGATTCGGAAATGTTGACGAAGATGTTCCAAGGCTGCAAATTGACATCATCATCAGTGAAATGAATTGTAATATTCGGAACTGCAAAGTCAGTTTGAACATCGTAGCATAAACTCAAACCCTCAGGAGGATCAACCCTTGTCGCATAATCTGGCTAGATACTGCTGATTCCAATTCGGAGTAAAAATATTCTGGCAACAGAGTCAATGTCGTACCAGAATCAATGATGATGTTGCCCTCGTCTGTTCCAAAAGCAGAACCTGTAAAGTTTATTCTGTTGCTTCCAACACTGACTGCCTCCAGGGTGAGGAAATAGAAAGTGGGTGGGAATTGTTTAGTCACTGGAGTAGAAACAACTCCACTAACTGAAACATTAGCATTGGAACCAAATTTCATTTTGCTTGACTCTCCTGTTTTGGAAATAGGCAACAAGCAATAGGAGAATTTGCCAGCAATGGATGCTCCTAATTGGGAAATAAGTGAAACATCACCACCTCCAAGGCCAATGATGCCTGAGGTTTTCTCATTGAGAGTTCCATCATTGTTGTGCCCTCTTCCTAGGATTGTATTCGGAACAATTACAGGGCGACCAGATGTTGAAGGCAGGGTAAGTGTATCGGCAGCAAGATCAACAATTGAATAAGAGTTATCACCATAAGAGATTTGATATTGACCAGAATTATTGTTGGAACAAAAGCTTCCATCAAGATTTTCACATTGACTTGTATTGCAAGAAAAGATTCTGTAAGTGGATGATTCACTAGGATCAAAAAGTGTAGCATCTTGCTTGAAACACTCGGAACAAGGCTTGCATTGAGTCCATATAAGATCACTTCACGTATCAGATATAGCAACAATATCAAAAGCTAGGGTACAGATGGATATATATTCATCAAGTATTCACCCGAATCAACAATAATGTCGACCCCTGTTGCCTTCGTTGAGACAAAAGTTGGTTCGAAGCGATTTACACGACTAAAGGAACGACGCAAGGCATTGGTTACACGATTAGAGATAGTTTCCAAAGGATTGTACAAAGGAGACTTTGGGGAGTCACTGTGGATTGATTTAACACTTAAACCACCCTTTTGAGCCTCAGTAAGGGGAAGGCTAGAAAGGCCAAGGATGGCAAAAACAAGGGAGAAAAGAGAGGCATGATTGAAAACAGCTGGTTTGTTAGAAGAAGACGGAGGCGACACTCTAGAGGTTTGATGGTTTAGGTGTTTAGAATTTTGGTCAATTTATAGTGTTGAAAGGAGAGATGAACTGAGACAAAACAAAATAAGATTCAGAAAGTTGAATAATTTATGATGAAATGAGCAAAAGACAGCCAGTTTCCCTTCATAGCTCAAAGTGTGTGTGTGTGTGTATTCTTGTAAGATACATTTATCATGCATTTTCGTTTTCTGATTGAATCTTTTTGAGATAACTAGAACCATAAAATCTTGAAAGAAAAACTCTTTGTTTTTCTCTTATAATAACGGCGAAAGTGACCTTTTGACTGGGCAAAATTAAAGTTCTGATAACAATTATTGAACTGGTGATAAATTTCGAAAATATTTTGGAATTATTACCATGCTTTTGTATGAATTTTCACTGTCAATATGCAATGGATCAAACGTATAATTGTATTTTTTTTTTTTGCGTTCATACCTTTTAATTTGTGTGCAAGTACAATTATAGGAATATTTATGATATTAAGAATTTGAAAATTCATGCCAATTGACAAAATTCGAGTGATAATTAACCTGTAAATAGATGGTATTTATTGTACTGCAACAACCAGCTATAGTTCAAATTGTCGAGGGATTTAAAAACAAAAAGCTAGGGTTCCAGATTAAGGTCTAGTTTAGCGTTTCTCTTGCGGTTGTAAAAAAAATATGATTAGAAAAAATGTGTTTAAAATAGTGATGAAAAAAATATAATTTAAAACTTTTAAAGGTTTATTTTATTTGTGAAAAAGTATTATTAGTGAATTGAAATGTCCAAAAAAATAAAAAATAAAAAACATAAAATTATTTTACCTAAAAAATTATAATTAAACCGTAAAAACACTTCCTTAATATTTTTTATTTGATTAGCAAACAAAATATTTAAATAAAAAATTATATATTTTAATTATTTACATTGAAGTCTGATTAAAACATAAAAAAAACCCACACTGATAATTTTATAATTTATAGAATTATCATGAATTTAATGATATAATTTATCTCTAAATCATTACTATTAGATTCAAATCCCTCATTTATCTGTTAAATTTCCCTCAATGATGTAGGAACTCGAACTGATAAAGAAGTCAAAGATGTGAAGGATTTCAGTTCCAAATTTCATTCAAACACAAGACTTTGTTGATAAAGCTTCATGCATGGATATTTCTACTGGCTGCCAAGAAAGATAAATTGTTGCATTTATCTTTTATGAAGATAAATTATCAAGATGGACTTTTTGCTAAGGATAGAGATAATCAAGGGAGCTGATAAAAGATAAATTTTCTTTGAAGATAAAGATCGAGCCCTATCAACCAAGATTTTGAGCTAATCATCATCCCCACTGCCTCTATAAATAGCCAGCTTCAGCACCGTGAAGAGCATTCAATCCTACTAAGGGATATAGAGTAGTTTTAGTTTTATTCTCTTTGTTTTAGTTTTCAAGTTTTCATCTAAATTTCTTTCGGTTTTTATTTTGGAATATTTTGGAAGTTTGATTTAAATAAAAATATTTTTTTATTTTCACTTTCCTGCTATTGATCAAAAATTCTTTTCGTTCGTTTGAATAAAATTAGGGTTTGAAATTTTAGTACTTAGTAAGCAATTCACAAATTCAATCCTCGTGGGAACGATACTCTACTCATCACTTTATTACTTGCTACGGTCCGTACACTTGCGGTACACTCATCGAAAATTCGGTAACAAGTTTTTGGCGCCGTTGCCGGGAATTGAAGGATTTGTTTTGCTAATATTAATACCAAGCATACCTAGTTTTAATTCAAATATTTTTTTTATTTTTTCTCCTTGTTACTAATATCTTCTCTTGTTTTTCTTGCGAGGTACATCGGCCTAGTGCATGAGCCGTGCAAGGAGTGGTGAATTGGCTCCCCTTGACCCCGAAATTGAAAGGACTTTACGAAGAATCAAGAAGGAGAACCAAGAAGACCTTGTTGAAACAAATACCATGGAAGAAGCAGATACCAAGGCTCTTCGAGATTATGCAATGCCTACGGTGAATGGATTCGAGATGAGCATAAGATATCCAACCATTCAAGCAAACAATTTCGAGATCAAACCAGCCATTATCCAAATGATCCAAACTTCTGTACAATTTGGGGGTTCAATCAATGATGATCCTAATGCTCATTTGAAACATTTTTTACAAATTTGCTCCACTTTTAAGAATAATGGTGTTTCTGATGATGCGATAAGACTGAGATTATTTCCTTTTTCTCTCAGGGATAAAGCGATGGATTGGCTGAACTCATTAGCACCAGGATCAATCACAACATGGGAGGACTTAGTCCAAAAGTTCTTGGCAAAATTCTTCCCACCAGCCAAAACAGCTAAGATGAGGAACGACATCACCACTTTCATGCAACACGATTCAGAGTCACTTTATGAAGCATGGGAGAGGTACAAAGAACTCTTGAGAAGGTGTCCTCATCATGGGATTCCAAATTGGTTGCAAGTGCAGATATTCTACAATGGGTTGAAAGGCCAGACCAGAACTACTATAGACACAGCTGCAGGTGGTGCATTAATGAGCAAGTCTATAGATGATGCCTACAACTTGATAGAAGACATGGCTGCAAACAGCTATCAATGGTCAACTGAGAGGCTTACACCAAAAACTGCAGGTATGTATGAGTTAGATGCACTCACCACCCTTACCTCTCAAATCTCAGCCTTGACCAAAAAGGTTGATTCTCTTGGAGTCAATCAACAACCCAACCCAATTCATTCCATTCAAAACCCTTTCGTAACTTGTGATAATTGTGGGAGTAATCACTCTGGCGATAGGTGTCCTATTCGAGCCGAACAAGTCCAATATGTTTCCCATCCAAATAGGAACCATAACCCATTCTCAAACACCTATAACCCTGGCTAGAGAAATCACCCAAATTTGTCTTGGAACAATAATCAAGGGCAACCATCTAACCCAAGACCTACCTATCCTCCTGGTTTCCATACTCAACCACCACCACCACTTCCACATAATCCTCTACCACAAGTCCCACCACAAGAAAAGAAGCCTTCTTTAGAAGAGATGTTCACCACCATCTTACAAAACCAAGCAGCTTCTATAAAGAACCTTGAAATTCAAGTAGGTCAGATTGCTAATGCCATTAGTAACCGTCCCCAAGGTACCCTACCTAGCAATACTGAACCTAATCCAAGAAGGGAAGGTAAAGAGCATTGTAAATCAATCACCTTGAGGAAGGGTAAAGAAGTGGGTTACATACCTAATGACTCAGAGGAAGATGTTAGAGTTGAAGTCCAGGCAGAAGAAGAAGATAAGCAACAAAAGAACATTGAGCAGGCTTCATCTCAATCTGGTAAGACTATTGAATCACCTCCTCAACCTATCCCTTTTCCTCAAAGATTCAAGCAAAAGAAGACAGATAGGCAATTTGCTAAGTTCCTAGAGGTATTCAAAAAGCTCCACATCAACATCCCTTTCTCTGATGCATTGGAGCAAATGCCAATTTATGCCAAATTCATGAAGGACATCATCTCCAAGAAAAGGCAAATTGAGGATTTTGAAACTGTTGCTCTTACTGAGGAGTGCAACACCATTTTGCAAAGGAACTTACCACCTAAGCTTGAAGATCCAGGGAGTTTTACTATCCCTTGCACTATTGGTAACTTATTTTTTTGATAAAGCTTTATGTGATTTAGGTGCAAGTATTAATTTAATGCCTTTTTCTATTTTCAGGAAACTTGGACTAGGAGAGACTAAACCAACCAAGATAACACTCCAATTAGCAGACCGATCTCTCAAGTATCCAAGAGGCATTATTGAGGATGTGCTAGTGAAGGTTGACAAATTTGTCTTTCCAGCTGATTTTGTAGTGTTAGATATGGAGGAAGATCGTGAAGGCCCAATTATCCTTGGGAGACCCTTTTTGGCAACTGGTAAGGCTCTTATTGATGTGCAAAAAGGAGAGCTCACCATGCGGGTCAATGATCAAGAGGTAACATTTAATCTTTTCTTTGCAATTAAATTCCCAAGTGAGACTGATGATTGTTTTGAAGTGAATGAAGAGGAAAGTATAGTTTAAGGAATATTCATCAATCAACAACCAATGGACACCATAGAAGCAATTCTTGATGAAGAGACGTCCAATTGTGCTGAGGTAAAAGCTGTGACGATTCCCCACAGACAATTTGAAAGGTTAGGTGCTTCTGGATTTTCACATCTCAAGTCATCGATTGAAGCACCTCCAACTTTAGAACTCAAACCTTTACCTCCTCATTTAAGGTATGCTTATCTAGGTGAGTCTTCTACTTTACCAGTTATCATTTCTTCTGCTCTAACTAATGAACAAGAAGAAAAGTTGTTGAGTGTCTTGAAGGAGCATAAGAAAGCTTTGGGATGGACCATAGCTGATATCAAAGGAATAAGCCCATCCATATGCATGCACAAGATTCTGTTGGAGGAAAATCACAAGGCCACTATTGAGCACCAACGAAGGTTAAACCCAACCATGAAAGAGGTAGTGAAGAAAGAGATTATCAAGTGGTTGGATGCGGGTATCATATACCCAATTTCAGATAGTTCATGGGTTAGTCCTATCCAATGTGTACCAAAAAAAGGGAGGAATGACTGTGGTATCTAATGAAAATAATGAGCTCATTCCTACTCGAACAGTCACTAGTTGGAGAGTGTGCATGGACTACCGTAAGCTCAACAAGGCCACTAGAAAGGATCACTTTCCTTTGCCATTCATCGATCAGATGCTTGATAGACTAGCCGGGCATGAATTCTATTGCCTATTAGATGGGTATTCCGGGTACAACCAGATTGCCATTGCTCCTGAAGATCAAGAGAAGACCACATTCACTTGTCCATATGGTACGTTTGCTTTTAGGAGGATGCCATTTGGATTGTGCAATGCT
Organism: Heritiera fomes; assembly: GCA_032173925.1. NCBI lineage: Eukaryota > Viridiplantae > Streptophyta > Magnoliopsida > Malvales > Malvaceae > Heritiera > Heritiera fomes. Next base: position 14,045,835 of record JAPDPM010000001.1, on the reverse strand, counting down.
CCTGCCACATTCCAGAGATGCATGATGGCCATCTTTTCAGACATGGTGGAAGAATCTCTCGAGGTATTTATGGATGACTTCTCTATTTTTGGTGATAATTTTGATTTATGTTTGAAAAATCTAACTCTTGTGCTCAAGCGTTGTGAAGAAACCAACTTAGTCTTAAATTGGGAAAAATGTCATTTTATGGTCCAAGAAGGAATTGTGCTAGGCCATAAGGTTTCTTCTAGAGGAATTGAAGTTGACAGAGCCAAGATAGAGGTAATTGAGAAGTTGTCACCACCAACTTCAGTGAAAGGGGTAAGAAGTTTTCTTGGACATGCAGGCTTCTACAGGAGATTTATTAAAGATTTCTCAAAGATTTCCAAACCATTGTGTAATCTTTTAGAGAAAAACACAACCTTCAGGTTTGATCATTCCTGTTTAGAAGCATTTCAAACTTTAAAAGATAAATTAATTTCTGCTCCTGTAATTGTAGCCCCTGATTGGAATTTACCTTTTGAACTAATGTGTGATGCGAGTGATTATGCAGTTGGTGCAGTTTTAGGACAACGACGAGGTAAGATTTTTCACGCAATTTACTATGCGAGCAAAACCTTGACAGATGCACAACTCAATTATGCAACTACTGAAAAGGAGTTGTTGGCAGTTGTCTTTGTGTTCGATAAGTTTCGTCCTTATCTTATTGGCACCAAGGTGATAGTCTACACCGATCACTTTGCCATCAAGTACTTGATTGCCAAGAAGGATGCCAAGCCAAGATTGATTAGGTGGATTCTCCTTTTACAAGAGTTTGACCTGGAGATTAGAGACAAAAAGGGGACAGAAAATCAAGTGGCAGATCATCTTTCCAGACTAGAGAATGATGGTGTTGGAGATGCAACTATCATCAAAGAGTCTTTCCCTGATGAGCAACTATTCAAGGTTAGGCATAATAACTTACCATGGTATGCAGATTATGTCAACTTTATAGTAGGTAAAGTGCTTCCTCCTGATTTATCATTTCAACAAAAGAAAAAATTTTTGCATGATGTCAAATATTTTGTATGGGATGAACCCTATTTGTTTAAGCAATGTAGGGATCAGGTTTTAAGAAGATGTGTACCCATGGAAGAGACGGAGGATATCCTCCATCATTGTCATTCTTCAGATTATGGAGGACACTTTGGAGGGGAAAGAACAGCTGCTAAGGTGCTTCAATCAGGATTCTATTGGCCTACGCTGTTCAAAGATGCCTATTTATATGCCTTGAGATGTGATCGATGCCAAAGGGTTGGCAATATTTCCAAGAGACATGAGATGCCCCTAAACACCATTTTGGAGGTGGAAATTTTTGACGTTTGGGGAATAGACTTCATGGGACCATTCATCTCCTCCTACAACAACCTTTACATCCTTGTAGCAGTGGACTATGTATCCAAATGGGTGGAAGCAAAGGCCTTACCTACAAATGATGCCAAGGTAGTTATGAAGTTCTTGAAAAAGAACATCTTCACTCGTTTTGGCACCCCCAAGGCGATCATTAGTGATAAAGGGACTCACTTCTGCAACAAGTCCTTTGAAGCTCTGCTTGCTAAGTATGGTGTCAAACACAAGGTGGCTACAGCCTATCACCCTCAGACAAGTGGCCAAGCAGAAGTCTCTAACAGGGAGATAAAAAGAATTTTAGAGAAGACAGTGAACCCTTCAGGAAAGGATTGGGCCATGAAATTAGACGATGCATTGTGGGCCTACCAAATTGCATTTAAAACACCTATTGGAATGTCTCCATACCAATTAGTGTTTGGGAAGGCTTGTCACTTACCTGTGGAATTGGAGCACAAGGCATTTTGGGCGATCAAGCAATTAAATTTTGATATGATGGCCGCTGGTGAAAAGCGTTTATTGCAGCTCAACAAGTTAGATGAATTCAGAATGCAAGCATATGAGAGTGCCAGACTCTATAAGGAGAGAACGAAGAAGTGGCATGACAAGAAGATAATGAAAAAACAATTTAAACCGGGACAACAGGTTTTACTCTATAATTCTCGTTTGAAGTTGTTTCCAGGTAAGTTGAAATCAATGTGGTCTGGACCATTCATTGTTACTCGAGTTTTTCCATATGGAACTGTGGAAATAAGAGGAGAGTTTTCTAAGGAACCGTTTAAGGTTAATGGTCAAAGATTGAAACATTATTGGGGAGGAGTGATCGATCGTCGAAAATCGATCACTTATCTTAATGATCCAGCTTGAAATCAACAAAGGGTAGTCAAGCCGAAGACTATAACTCAAGCGCTTCTGGGGAGGCAACCCCAGCTTTCTATCTTTTCCTTTTAAAGATTATTTCTTTAAATTAGTTACTTAATTTTTTATTATTATTTATTATTATTAATTTTTTTTTGATTGATAGGCATAACCTAGATTTGGAAAAACTGAGAAAAAATTGATAAATGCTGGCTTTACAAAGCTGCATGGTTCGGTGCAGTAAGTTAAGCGTGACAAAGTTGCGGAGTTATAAGGCAAGTTGTTGGTGCTGAAGCGTTGCGTAAGTTGCTGGAAGTAGGAGCTGTCTAGGATACCGTGGCAGTACAAGACGTGAACTCCAGCTTGGCAAGAAAGAACGGAAGAAAAGCGGAAGCTACGTATGGCTGGATCAAAACCTGAGCTGGCCTTTGCTGTGTCGTAGCTGGAATAGGCGTCGCCACTCGTATGTTGCTGCTTGCCGCTGTCCTTTGTCGAATGTTGAAAAAGTGAGTGAAGGGCTGTGCTGGTGAAAGCCGAACCATGACCTGCTGTTATGAGGACGTGGCCTTGCTGCGTTGTTGCTGTGTATCTTCTTTGCTGAAGCGGTGCTGCAGGTACGGCTTGTGAGGCAGGTGCGTGGCTGTCGGGTTACTGAAACTGAAGCACGAGATGGCAAAGCTTGAAGCCATGGATGCTATTGCAGCGTGTTCAACAAAGCTTACTGCTGGAGTTAATATATGGCGTAGCTGCACACAATGAGAGCTAGTCGGCATAGGATGTTCAGTGCATGTAAAACTTACTGGGAGACGTAGACAGAAGCTGATTGTGACCGCTTACTGTGTGCTGGCTTTGTACATGGTCAGTTGAAGCTAATGCATGGCGTTGAGAGGAGAAAGAATGATTGCTGCAGCAGTTGTTTTAGACAACGAGATGAAACAGGCGAGGCACGTGCTGCTGCTTGGACCGAAAATGGGAGCAAGAGCCAGCCAGGAGAGTGGTCTTTGCAAAGGAACGGCTTACTAGCATGTTGAAAAGCATGACACGTTTCTAAGGAAAAATGAAGCTCATGAACGTGTGGCTTTTCAATCTCAAAGTCAGGGGAGTATTTCTTTCTCATTCTTGGTTTATTTTCATATTTATTTTTATACATTGAGGACAATGTATGTTTCAAGTTAGGGGGAAGAGCAAAAATTTTTATTTTTAAAGATTGAGCAAAATTTTTTTCTATTTTCTTTTAAAAATCTTTGCAAAAAAAAAAAATTCTGTGCTTTAAAATGGTTTTTACCTTTAAGTGGTTATATGCTTGCTTGATAATTCTTTGATATTTAACCATTGATTGAGAATGTTATAGCAATATGAAATTCATGAGTATGTGCAAAGTATGTGAATGAATTCTTTAGTGAATTATTTTTTTAATTGAGATTTTTCCAAAAATTGAATGCACTATGTTTTCATCATTGAAGTCATGCATATTTAGAGAAGATTTATGTGAATAGGAATAAACACTAGTCTTTAAAGTTTGTTATTTGTCTAGAATTTGTTCTATCATCTCTCAAGGCGAAATCCTAGAACACACTTAGCTAAAGAGGTGATTTAGGCCATCTTTGGACCGTTTGAGCTTTTCAAGACTACCATGATATATTTTATCCTTAGTCACCCAATTTGAGCTTAAAGTAGACCTTCTTTCTTGTTTTACCTACATTAATAATTAGCTTAGCCTATAAAAAAAATAAAATTTCCCATACCTCGTTATATGCATGAGGACTATGTCATGATATATTTAGAGCTACGCATATATGAAAGAAAGGGTGAAATTAAAAAAAAATTCAAATGATTCAAAAAAAAAAGAGAAAAAAAAAGAAAAAGAAATCAAGTTGGGGGAATTATTTGAAAGCTCTTAAAAAGTCCAAGAAAAAGAATGCATGATTAGGGGTTAGGTCTAAAAATCCTTTTTCTCCTACCTTTACCCTAGCCATACATTACAAGCTTATAAAGTCCTATTGATCTTTGGCTATGTGTGTCTACATTAGTGGAGAGAAGATGAGAAAAACAAACTTATGGAAGATAACTATTCTTTGAGATCTTTTGTTATGTTCATATTTGTATAAATTCATCCGGATTGCATGAACTGAAATGAAGAAACATTTACACACACACGGAAAAATTCAATTGAATTGATACTCTCTTTTGAATGAGTTTATATATATTTAGCTAATATTTATGGATTTTCATGGAGTTGTAATGTTTTCAAAATCTTTGGGGAAATTAAAGGGAAATCATTATTGCAAGTGTATTTGACCACTAGGTACATTTCTTTGTGAATATTATTTTGCTCGAGGACAAGCAAAAATTCAAGTTTGGGGGTGTGATAATTTTATAATTTATAGAATTATCATGAATTTAATGATATAATTTATCTCTAAATCATTACTATTAGATTCAAATCCCTCATTTATCTGTTAAATTTCCCTCAATGATGTAGGAACTCCAACTGATAAAGAAGTCAAAGATGTGAAGGATTTCAGTTCCAAATTTCATTCAAACACAAGACTTTGTTGATAAAGCTTCATGCATGGATATTTCTACTGGCTGCCAAGAAAGATAAATTGTTGCATTTATCTTTTATGAAGATAAATTATCAAGATGGACTTTTTGCTAAGGATAGAGATAATCAAGGGAGCTGATAAAAGATAAATTTTCTTTGAAGATAAAGATCGAGCCCTATCAACCAAGATTTTGAGCTAATCATCATCCCCACTGCCTCTATAAATAGCCAGCTTCAGCACCATGAAGAACATTCAATCCTACTAAGGGATATAGAGTAGTTTTAGTTTTATTCTCTTTGTTTTAGTTTTCAAGTTTTCATCTAAATTTCTTTCGGTTTTTATTTTGGAATATTTTGGAAGTTTGATTTAAATAAAGATTTTTTTTATTTTCACTTTCCTGCTATTGATCAAAAATTCTTTTCGTTCGTTTAAATAAAATTAGGGTGTGAAATTTTAGTACTTAGTAAGCAATTCACAAATTCAATCCTCGTGGGAACGATACTCTACTCATCACTTTATTACTTGCTACGGTCCGTACACTTACGGTACACTCATCGAAAATTCGGTAACACACACCTAAGTAAGGTTGAACGAAGATTATCTTTGGAAAAATCGCTTCCCAAAGAGGATAAAAAAAGGCTAGCTATGGAAATTTTGAAGAAAATTCAGAAGGAAAAGAGTAAAATTTTTGTTTTTACTCTTATTTATATTTATCCGATTTGTCTTTAGCTCAACATTCCCTGAAGAGGGGAGAAAGAGAGATTAACACTAAAACAAAGCAAGCATGACGTGGCTGGCTCCAATGGTGTGATTTCGTTTTTACTTAATGCCAATTTTCCTCAAGTACAAATTTGCATTGTAACCGGCCACCTGTGGAATAGCAATAAAACAAAACAGGCATGATGTGGCTGGCTCCAATGGCGTAATTTCGTTTTCACTTGATTTCAATTCCCCGCAAGTACAAATTTGCATTGTAACCGGCCAACTGTGGATTGGTTCAAGTAATAAAACAGTAAAAATTACAGTAAATCAAATTGTAAATGATATGAATCACCGGCTTACAAACAATCGAGCCAAGAGAATCCAACATCATTCACACTTTTAAATAACTCACATGGATCAGCAGTTGCGACCACGTCTACATCAACTCTAACTCTATTCAGCTTCCATCCTCTGAGGATCACTATGTTTTAGATCGAGAAGAACTTGCAATACCCCAGGACTTAAACCAAGACCCAAGCCAGGCACATATCTTTTTTTTTTGGTTGAAACCCCCCAGTTTTCACCTTCGGTGACTATTCCGGAGTCGGGAGAAGCAGAGCGTGGTTAGGCTTGTCCCCCTCCCAACACTGGCACTCCATACACAAGTCAGGATTCGAACCCTGGTCTTGTTTAAAGGACGAGAGCCGCTTGCCACCCATGCCAACCAATTGTTGGTAGCCAGGCTCATATCTTGAATAAAAGACAATGGTGCATTTCAGCACTTATCTACGTTACTTTAAGAGATTCCCTTGCCATAATAAACTCAAATGATTACGATTCTTGCATGACACATAAACATGTCTTCCTGCCATTATCATGGCGAGTTAAGTTCTAAATCTTAATTCGCTATACTTAAAGCTACAAAGTCACTATTAACCATTATAATCTAAAGATAAAGCTTGATTTATGTTCAAAGATTTTTAGTTCGGGAGTATAGTTGAGGAAGGATTAGCATGCTTATAGCACCCATCTTAAAATGATACTAATTAATCTTAAATTCATTTTAAATTTGCCTTTATATTTATATTAGTTTTGATAATGAAATACTGAAAACTTTTCTATCAATTTGGCTCCAGTTTTAAAAAATCTCATCACCTCATCTCAGGATGTTAAAATGGTACTAACTAATCTTAAGCTTGTTCTAAATTTACCTTTATATTTATGTTAGTTTCGATCATTAAATATTAGAAAAGTTTCTAAGACTTTTCAATAAATCTAGCTCCAATTTTAGAAAATTCCCCTACCTCAAGATATTCGAGGAATACTAATCGACTTTTTTAAACTCTATCGTAGGATTGATTTAGTATATTATGAAATTTTTATCTTTAAATCTTTTCTAATTCCTAAGTTTTATTTTCTATTCTTAATTTCTTTACCTTAATTTTAATTCTTAATTTAATTTTATTTTGCCTATTATTATTATTATTATTATTATTATTATTATTATTATTATTATTATTATTATTATTATTTATGCCTTGAAAATATATACGAAATATGATTTATTGAAGATTTTTCTAGCTTAACCATTCCATCAATTTGCCTTAACTTAAAAAGAAGTTTTTTACCTAGAAAGGAGTACCAATTGATTTTCTTGTAATTTTATCATTAGCGTATTTTATATTTACTTCTTTTATCTTTGTATCTAACATCCTATTATCTTACTATCTTATTTCTTTTTATTCTTTATTATCATTATATCTCTAAAATAAACATGAATTATTTTTACTTGAAAAATTCATTCTTAAGTATTCCATCAATAAGATTTAACTTAATAAGAATTTTCTCAACTAGAAATTCCAATAAGTATCGATTGATTATTTTGAAATTTCTTCCTCCGCATAATCTATATTTATCTTTATAATTAATATTTTTATTGAAATATAATTTCATTTTTTTTAATATTTTAATATTTTCCTAATTTCTATCTAATAAATAAAATAAAATACATGTCATACTAAATCACAAATCATTCATTATAAATCCTATACTAAATCACGCCAATTAAATTCTAAATTAAATCATATCAATCATATGATGCATATTAATTAAATTACACAAATCAAATTAAGATACGGATTTTTTAACCATACCATTAACCATACAAATTATATCATACAAATTTTTTTATGTGAAATCCCCAATTTCATGTAATTTCCTTATGATTGTAAAGTATCTCAGTTTAAATGAAGTAAATAAATATGAGAATTATGATGTATGAATGATGTATGGGATATTGAAGGAATAATGAAATTGATAGTTAATTTGTTAAAGAATTAATATCAGATTTTATTTAGTATAATGGACAAGTGGCTGGTATGAAAAAGAGAAGAAGAGAATTAAATGGTCAAATTGTCAAGAGGTCAAAGGGGTTAATGGCTGAGATGATTAATGGATAGAGGTGCAATCAATAAAGCTCGATGAATCATCATCTTCAGCCATCATCAACGTCGGCAGCCCCTTTCCAGCCATCCCTCTCGTTCCCTCCATCTTTCCAAGTTTTCCTCCATAGCTACCTTCACAAACTCCCTTATTTCTCCAATGAATCGTTGAACCTTAGTAACGAAAAACGACCCTCATCACTTGCTCTACTCATGCCTTTGATATGAAAAGTTGAATCAAAGTGAGTAAGGAGATCCGAAATTCTGTTAGTTTGGTGAATTGACAAAGGTAAGAGAAGAAGTTAGTTCTTTCAATTATGCTTATGGTATGGAGTTGTATGAGGTTGATATAGTCTACTTATGGTGTTAAAATGAATGGAAGTTAAAGATTTAATTGTGATGATCATTTCAGCTTTGAAGAAGTGAAGAAGACCATTGGTGCAACCAAGTGATTTGCAATTCGGAAGTGAATTGAGGTAAGGAATTTATGTAACGGACATAGGGTGGCTATGTCCGGATGTTTTGATATATTGTAAATGTCTTTGGGATGAAACAAAAGCTGATTTTGAAGTACATGAAGTTAAGTTTCGGGTTTTACTCCTAGTACCAATTAAGCTAGGAGCAGCCGACTGCCTTGAGTAGCAGCCGACTACCTAGAGACAACCAAAGCGTAGATTTTCGAAAATCGAGAAAAATCAGTCGACTGCTATATAAGACAGTTGACTGCTATTTTCTAGAAAACATTCCGTTTCAAACCAGTCGATTGCTATATGGGACAATCGACTGCTTTTACTTAAAAAGCATTCTGTTTCAAAACCAGTCGACTGCTATGTTGGACCAGTCGACTACCCCATGTGTTTTCAGAAAATAAAAATATCAGAATTTTAAAAGAAAATAATTTCGATTAATGAAAATATGAGGCGACAACCGACTGCCTTATAAGGCTAGTCGACTGCCCTATTTGAAAAAAGGTTTTAAAACCTATTTCAAGAAAGTATGAATGTCATAGCAAATAGCTATATGACAAATGTTTTGAGACTATGAAGTACTTAATGATTATGCACTTCTATATATGTTCATGGCTGAAGAGCTCTAGTCCAGCCCTCAGTACCACAGATGACACCTGACTAGTGTTCATCGTGGCAACCAACGTTTGGCCAAATTGTCTCTGAAATATGATTGGCTAGAGGAGGATTCCTGGCTCCTACGGGTGTACGCCATATGTTATTTAGTGCATAATTCTGTTAAAATGTGAATAGTCACTCTATTATTTGAAAGCTATATGATGTATGTTTTGAAGAAAGTATATGAAGTATGTTTTCAAGGAAGTATATGATGTATGGTTGCATATGCTATTATGAAGAAATTTTATAGGTTTGATGAAAGTATACGAATATGCTTTAGAATGATTTTACATGACATTATAGAGCCAAGCAGGAAAACTGCATATACAGGTATAGTACGCTCTTTTACATATATTTCTTACTGAGCGTAAACTCACCCTTTTACGAATATTTTTCATACAGACTACCTGAAGTAATCTCTTGCTTTAGATAGAAGAGCCTATTGGATCTGTATTCCTTCGAGGCACGCTTCTTAGACTTCTTGAAGGTATACTTATGTAATCATGTAAATCAGACAGTACTACAGTACATTAATGTTTATAAGATTTTAAGGACTTAAGTATGTAAGATGTATAAGATCCTATGGAAAGAAATGATATATATATGTCATTATTATGTTTCAACTGAAGCCAAATTATTTATGATGAACTATTAAATACTAAATTCAAGAAGAAGAATGAATGACATTGACGGACGAGTCTAATCAAGTCGCATAAGATAAGGAAAAAGTTAAATGGAAAAGTGTAGTAACTAGGATGTCACAGATTGGTATCAGAGCTGATTTGACTGATGTTCGTCAGTGTCATTAGGTTAGAAATAGTGGATATCCCTAATGTACTGTACTTGTCTGAATACATATGAATAGTATAACTGTTTATAGTTATACTAAATAGTTCAATTTTGTGATTTTATCGACAGAATGAGCTCACGTAGAAGAGGTACTGGAAGAGAAAGAAGACGGGGTCGAACGAAATCGCCCCCAGTACAGTCTCCTCCTCCATCTCCACCGCATAGCCCGCATACTAGGTTAGCGAAGATGAAGAAGCATATGGAGAATATGGCTGCGATGTTTACACAATTTATGTCGAACTTTCCGAATGTGGCCACAAGTGCACCATCAGTTACTCTTATGGTACAGCTCCCACCAACACAGACAGAGTTACCCCTATCGGTCCTAACTACTGAAAGGAAGGATCCTAAGGCATATTGTAGTGTGACGTTGATCAAAGAATTCAAGAAGCTGGATCTGCCTAAATTTAAGGGGGAAAGAGATCTTTTGGCCCAGAGAATTAGATGAAGGTGGTCATGAAATCTTTTGAATACATGACATGTTTTGAAAGGGAGAGGTGGGGTTGGTTGCTTACTTATTAGTAGATGATGCCAAGTATTGGTGGCAGGCTATTCAAACCATATTGGAGGCTCGATATGCCTAGGTTACATGGTATAGATTTGTAGAAGCTTTTAATGAACAGTATATCCCATGTACTGATCAGAATAGATTGAAGATTGAGTTTTGAGTTTGACTCAAGGGACGATGACAGTAAATCAATATGAATCGAAGTTCATTACCTTGAGCAGATTTGATCCAGAGGTCCTAAGGAATGAAGGACATAAGATTTACAGGTTTATAGAGGGATTAAAGTCCTTTATTAGATCCAAATTGTATCTTATGGATATCACCACGTATGGAGAGGTGGTCCGTAAGGCTCAATTGTGTGAGCAGGATTATGAGCTTCATCATGCCGATTTTCAAGCTAAGGGTAAAGGCAAAGAACCGATGAAGCAAAAGTCAGATGAAAAATCCTCTAGTGATAGATATCCACTGATGAGAAATAGACGATATGAAAGAGTTTCGATAGGTAAGTAAATAAATTATAAGAACATGATCTCCATTTTAATTTAACAGTTTTATGGAATTATACTGTGTGAAATCCCCCAATTTCATGTGAATTCTCTATGATTGTAAAGTAATTCGGCTTAAATGAAGTAAATAGATATGAGAATTATGAAAGGAAAATGATGTATGGAACATGGAAGAAGTAATGAAATGGAAGATTTAATAGTCAAGGAAATTAAATTGATGTTATAAGAATAATTGAGGTATGAGCAAAGAATTAATATCAGAAAATTAAGTGTAAGTAAAGACAAGTGTTATATGGAAGAAAGAAGACCAATTAAGTGAATGGTCAAATAATGATGGTTAAAGGTTAAGATGAAATGATTTAATTGGATGATGATAAAATAGATATCAGATTTTAATTGGTGTAATGAGATGCGGCTGATATGAAAAGGGAAGAAGAGAATTAATGGTCAAATGAGTCAAAAGGGGTCAAGGAGTAAAGCATGGCTGAGATTAATGATGGGATAAGAAGCAATTAATGAGGCTGCATGAGTCATCCCCCAGCCATCACCCTACGGCAGCCACTCTTCCAGCCCTCTCCCTTGTGTTCTCCAAGTTTCCATAAGTTCTATCCATGGCTACCTTGACAAACCCCCTCACTCTTCCATCGATCCATTAAGTTCATTTAATGAAAAACGATCCTTGTCGTTAGACTAAGAGATATCCAAAGTCTGGTGGATTGATTCCAAGTATTGGAAGAGATCTCAAAGTTTGAGATTTTGGTCTCTAGTGAAGGTAAGAGAAGAAGATGATTTAGTCAATTTAGTTCATGGTTTGGAGTTGTACTAAGTTGATATGATGTATGTATGATGATTGTTTAAAGGTTTAAATTGATTTGATGTTACAGCTTTGAAGGAGTGAAAGCTAGGGTTACGCGCCAAGTGATTTCACGTTTCTGAAGGAATCAAGGTAAGGAATTTATGTAACGGACGTAAGGCGGCTATGTCCGCATGTTTTATGATGTTTTTACATGTTTTGGAGAGAAGCACCAGTTGATTTTATGCAGGAAAAGATGCATTTTCGGACTTGTTTCCTAGTACCAATTAGGCTAGGGGCAGCCGACTGCCATAAAGGGAAGTCGACTACCTAGAGACAACCAAAAAGCCGTTTTTCGAAAACCGGTGCAAACCCGTCGACTGCTATGTAAGCCAATCGATTGCTATTTTCCAGAAAAGCATTCTGTTTCAAACCAGTCGACTGCTATATGGAACAGTCGACTGCTATTTGCTAAATTGCATTCTGTTTCAAAAATAGTCGACTGCTATATATACCAGTCGACTGCTATTTCTTAAGAAGCATTCTGTTTGAAAACCAGTCGACTGCTATATGGATATAGCAGTCGACTGCTCACATGCGTTTTCAAAATGAAATATATCGAAATTTTAAATGAAAATAATTTCGATAAATGAAAGTATGAAGCAGCAGCCGACTGCCTTGTTGAGCCAGTCGACTGCCCTGTTTTGAAACGAGGTTTTCAAACCTATTTTTAGAAGATATGAAATGTCATGGCTTGAAGCTATATGGCATATGTTTTGAGATTATGCACTATCATGTTTCTAGTAGGGGCTCTGATCAAATCCTGAAAATGATGTATGTTATGGGCTGAGGAACCATAAGTCAGGCCTCAGTCGCTACAGAAGGACACCTGACTAGTGTTAACTGTAGCCACCAACAGTTGGCCAATCTGTCTATATTTCATGTTCGGCTAAGGGAGGATTCCTGGCCCTACGGGGTACGCCACATGATGATGATGATGATGATGATGCAGTGCATAACTCCACAAAAGTATGAATAGTTTTTATATTATCAAAAACTATATGTATATGCGATTTCAAAGAATAAAGAAATCGAAAGTACTTGGTTTACTTGTACAAGAAGTTTTAATGGAAGTATATGATGTACGATTTCAAGAAAGTATAAGATGTTTTAAGAAAAGTAAGTATATATGACAATGATATTTCAAAGAAATACTTACAATATGTTTTTAAAGAAAATATGTTATGAAGTATGTTTTGAAGTAAAGAAGTATGATGTTTTAAAGAAAGAAGTTATGCATGATGTTTCCAAGAAAGTATGTTTGCCTACACCATTTGCAATAAATATGCATGGTTGCAAACAATGCATGAAAGATGTTTATGATGCATGCTTTATAATGCTTTACATGACATTATAGAGCCAAGTAGGAAAAGTGCATATAGAGGCATAGCATGCTATTTTACGTACTTTTCTTACTGAGCATAAACTCACCCTTTTACGAACATTTTTCATACAGACTATCTAAAGTAATCCCTCGCTCTCGATAGAAGAGCCTCCGAGTGGATCTTGAAAGTTTACCTTCAAGAGACGCTTCCCAAGTAGTATAGAAGGTATACTTATGTAATTATGCAAAGTAAATTGTAATTCAGTTATAGTACAGTACAGCTAACATTATTGAATATAAGATGTCAGGGATTTAAGCTAAGATGATGCATGAGATCTTGTGGAAACGGATGGTACATATATACATGTATCATTAGTCTGTTTTATTGAAATTGAATTATTCATATTGAGCTGTTAGATATTAAGCTTAAGAAAGAAAAGTATGATTGACATTGACAAGCAAATCTAACCAAGTTAAGTGGAAATAGGAAAAAGTTAAATGGTAAGATGTAGTGACGGAACGTCACAGAGTGGTATCAGAGCAATTAGATTGAGGTTTGTCAATGTCGATGAGTTAGAAGTCGAGTATATCCCCAATTGTACTGTACTTGTCTGAATACATATACGATGTATAACTGTTTGAAGTTATACTAAATAGCTCAATTTTATGATTTTATCGACAGAATGAGCTAAGATAGAAGGGGTGTTGGTGAAGGAAGAGGAAGGGATTATGTAGAACAGTCACCAACACAGTCTCCTTTCCCATCTCCACCGTATAGCCCGAACACTAGGTTAGCGAAGATGGAGAAGCATGTGGAGAATATGACCACTATGTTTACGCAGTTTATGGCGAACTTTCCAAATGTGGTCACAATTGTACCATTCGCTATTCCTATAGTACAGCCACCACCAGTACAGACAGAGTTACCCCCACCATTCCTAGTTATTGAAAGGCGGGATCTCACAGCTTATTGTAGTATGACCTTAATTAGGAAATATAAGAAGTTGGATCTTCCTAAGTTTAAGGGGGATAAGGACACGTTGGCCGCAGTGAATTGGTTGAAGGCGGTCACTAGATCTTTCGAGTATATGCTATGTTCCGAAAAGGAAAAGGTGGGTTTGGCTGCGTATTTGTTAGTGGACAATGCAGAGCATTGGTGGCAGTCCATTCGGGCCATTTTGGAAGCCCAACATATTGAGGTTACGTGGGATAGATTTTTAGAGGCTTTTACTGAGTAGTACATCCCATGCACCGATCAGACTAGGTTGAAGATTGAATTTTTGAAATTGACTCAAGGGACAATGTCAGTTAATCAATATGAGTCGAAGTTTATTTCTCTAAGCGGATTCAATCGAGAGACCATCAGGAGTGAAGGATATAAGATATACAGATTTATAGAAGGATTGAAGTCTCTTATCAAATCCAAGTTATATACTATGGGTATCACTACTTATAATGAGACAGTCCGTAAGGCTCAGTTGTGTGAGCAGGACTATGAGTTTCATCATGACGATTTCCGAACCCAAAGTAAAGGCAAAGGACCGATGAAGCGGAAGTCAAAAAGGAAAACCTCGAGAGATGGACGCTCATCTGGGAGATGTAGGCCATATGAAAGAGATTCGATAGGTAAGCAAGTAAAGTATAAGAAAATGATAACTGTTTTAATTAAATGGTTATATGGGAATATATATTAAATTGGGAGTATTATGATGATTATGGTATAAGGACTCCGAGAGCAACCGGGATTAAGATCAATGATGAGAGATCCCAATATTCAGCTAGTAGTACCGCTAGTTCACCTAAGAATATAAGACAAAGGTGTGAATATTGCAGAAAATCCCACAGATCACAGCCATGCCGGTTGGTAAGTGGCGCATGTTTTAGATGTGGTGAACAAGGACATATGATCAGGGATTGTCCCAAGAGGGACTTGAGGACACCCGAGGAATCTGAGGAGACCCCTCAACCACAGCGCAAGGCCACTACTGAAGAGAAGGGAAAGACACCTATTAATTATGATGTAAATGTTGAAGATGTCTAATGTAAAAGTATGTGGTATTATCTGACTCATTGTAAATGAAGTTAATAGAAGGTATGTATGGTTATATGAAGGATTTTTGCTTACAATATTGAGATAGTAAAGAAAAGTCTCGAACTTAATGAAATACAATAATTGATGAGAAGTGATAGTTGGAATTCTGAAGTACTCTTTGGTATAAGTTTTATAATATATAGTGATGTGTGAAATAAGCTTAAGTGAAACTGATGATGGACTTAAATTAATATTCATATCGGTTTATTTTATTTAAATGTTTTATTCTATGAAAGCATTACTCTGAAAAGAATATGAATTAATATGAAAGATGAGTTATCTCAACCACGATAATTATTCCCTATAGTCGCTTCTAGGTTTTGAAACAAGACAGGTATTTTAAAGTACCTTCCTTACTCCATCCGAATCCCTAGCCGACTATAGTATCCTTCCTGGTTGATCCCTAGAGTACCATAGGGAAATGAGGACATTCATTCATTTGGCATGTTTGATGCTATGGGAAGAAAATGTTTTGGATACGAGTTAAAAGAACTATGCTAATAGTTTAAAATGTGATCAGTATATGGGTATTAAGAGAGCAAGAAGGAAGAAATTATGGATAGCCATTGTGAGTAAATTTCGGCTATAATTCTGATTGAGATAGAAGAGATGGCTCGAGTTTTCAAAGGATTGTGAAGGTGAAGATATATCACCTAAGAAAAGCTATTACGGTGGCAAATGCTATGAGTCAGAAGCATGAAGTAATAATGGTTTGTACTATGAAAAGAAAGTATGAAGTACTTGAGTAATTTCCAAGTCTTAAGCTAAATGTTATGCCTTCAAAGTAATTTGGGAATGATGACTAGTATAATGATTAAGCCAAAATTGATGAACGGATCTGCTAAGTCAGCCCACTTCCTACCTAAGAGTCTATAGACGCACTTAGCGCTTTGGCAGAAATGTATGTGAGAGAAGTGTTAGACTACATGGAGTTCCAATGAGCATTTCATATGGTAGAGATTTCAGGTTCACTTCTCACTTTAAGGAGATTAGCAAGGAACCATAGGATCTCAGTTGAAGAAATTTTGCACAGCTTTTCATCCACAGACTGATGAGCAGTCCGAGCACATGATTTAGACGCTCGAGGACATGTAAAAAGTTGGTGCTATGTATTTTAAAGGCTCATGGGACGACCATCTGCCATTGACTAAGTTTATTTATGATAATAGCTATTATACAAGTATCAGGATGACATTGTATAAAATGTTATAAGAATAGAAAGTGTCAAGCTCCGAAGTGGTGGGAAGAAGTAGGCGAGTGAAAAGTTATTAGTTTTTGATTTAGTCGAGCAAGTATCTAAAGAGGTAAGTTGAGTCCTCGTTATATTGACTCAATTGAAGTCTTAGATCAAATTGGAGATATCACCAATAAATTGATATTACCTCCAGAGCTATTGAGAATACGCAATGTTTGTATATGTCAATGCTTCGAAAGTATAATCCAGAATTTTGCTTATGTCATAAAAGATGAAACCTTAGAAGTTCAGAAAGACATAAGTCATGTGAAAAAGCCATTTGGGATTTTGGACAGAAAAGATAAGGTATGGAAGTCTATGATGATCCCATTAGTTAAAGATTATTGACAATACCACATCATGGAAACAGATACATGAAGCTAAATAGCTTGATGAAAGAGAAGTATCCGGAACTGTTTAAGACGTAACCTGATTTGAATTTGGAGGACCAAATTCTCTAAGGTGGGGAGAATGTGAAATCCCCCAATTTCATGTGAATTCTCTATGATTGTAAAGTAATTCGGCTTAAATGAAGTAAATAGATATGAGAATTATGAAAGGAAAATGATGTATGGAACATGAAAGAAGTAATGAAATGGAAGATTTAATAGTCAAGGAAATTAAATTGATGTTATAAGAATAATTGAGGTATGAGCAAAGAATTAATATCAGAAAATTAAGTGTAAGTAAAGACAAGTGTTATATGGAAGAAAGAAGACCAATTAAGTGAATGGTCAAATAATGATGGTTAAAGGTTAAGATGAAATGATTTAATTGGATGATGATAAAATAGATATCAGATTTTAATTGGTGTAATGAGATGTGGCTGATATGAAAAGGGAAGAAGAGAATTAATGGTCAAATGAGTCAAAAGGGGTTAAGGAGTAAAGCTTGGCTGAGATTAATGATGGGATAAGAAGCAATTAATGAGGCTGCATGAGTCATCCCCCAGCCATCACCCTACGGCAGCCACTCTTCCAGCCCTCTCCCTCGTGTTCTCCAAGTTTCCATAAGTTCTATCCATGGCTACCTTGACAAACCCCCTCACTCTTCCATCGATCCATTAAGTTCATTTAATGAAAAACGATCCTTGTCGTTAGACTAAGAGATATCCAAAGTCTGGTGGATTGATTCAAAGTATTGGAAGAGATCTTAAAGTTTGAGATTTTGGTCTCTAGTGAAGGTAAGAGAAGAAGATGATTTAGTCAATTTAGTTCATGGTTTGGAGTTGTACTAAGTTGATATGATGTATGTATGATGATTGTTTAAAGGTTTAAATTGATTTGATGTTACAGCTTTGAAGGAGTGAAAGCTAGGGTTACGCGCCAAGTGATTTCACGTTTCTGAAGGAATCAAGGTAAGGAATTTATGTAACGGATGTAAGGCGGCTATGTCCGCATGTTTTATGATGTTTTTACATGTTTTGGAGAGAAGCACCAGTTGATTTTATGCAGGAAAAGATGCATTTTCGGACTTGTTTCCTAGTACCAATTAGGCTAGGGGCAGCCGACTGCCATAAAGGGAAGTCGACTGCCTAGAGACAACCAAAACGCCGTTTTTCAAAAATCGGTGCAAACCCGTCGACTGCTATGTAAGCCAGTCGACTGCTATTTTCCAGAAAAGCATTCTGTTTCAAACCAGTCGACTGCTATATGAAACAGTCGACTGCTATTTGCTAAATTGCATTCTGTTTCAAAAACAGTCGACTGCTATATGTACCAGTCGACTGCTATTTCTTAAGAAGCATTCTGTTTGAAAACCAGTCGACTGCTATATGGACCAGTCGACTGCTCACATGCGTTTTCAAAATGAAAAATATCGAAATTTTAAATGAAAATAATTTCGATAAATGAAAGTATGAAGCAACAGCCGACTGCCCTGTTGAGCCAGTCGACTGCCCTGTTTTGAAACGAGGTTTTCAAACCTATTTTTAGAAGATATGAAATGTCATGGCTTGAAGCTATATGGCATATGTTTTGAGATTATGCACTATCATGTTTCTAGTAGGGGCTCTGATCAAGTCCTGAAAATGATGTATGTTATGGGCTGAGGAACCATAAGTCAGGCCTCAGTCGCTACAGAAGGACACCTGACTAGTGTTAACTGTAGCCACCAATAGTTGGCCAATCTATCTATATTTCATGTTCGGCTAAGGGAGGATTCCTGGCCCTACGGGGTATGCCACATGATGATGATGATGATGATGATGATGCAGTGCATAACTCCACAAAAGTATGAATAGTTTTTATATTATCAAAAACTATATGTATATGCGATTTCAAAGAATAAAGAAATCGAAAGTACTTGGTTTACTTGTACAAGAAGTTTTAAAGGAAGTATATGATGTACGATTTCAAGAAAGTATATGATGTTTTAAGAAAAGTAAGTATATATGACAATGATATTTCAAAGAAGTACTTACAATATGTTTTTAAAGAAAATATGTTATGAAGTATGTTTTGAAGTAAAGAAGTATGATGTTTTAAAGAAAGAAGTTATGCATGATGTTTCCAAGAAAGTATGTTTGCCTATACCATTTGCAATAAATATGCATGGTTGCAAACAATGCATGAAAGATGTTTATGATGCATGCTTTATAATGCTTTACATGACATTATAGAGCCAAGTAGGAAAAGTGCATATAGAGGCATAGCATGCTCTTTTACATACTTTTCTTACTGAGCGTAAACTCACCCTTTTACGAACATTTTTCATACAGACTATCTGAAGTCATCCCTCGCTCTCGATAGAAGAGCCTCCGAGTGGATCTTGAAAGTTTACCTTCAAGAGACGCTTCCCAAGTAGTATAGAAGGTATACTTATGTAATTATGCAAAGTAAATTGTAATTCAGTTATAGTACAGTACAGCTAACATTATTGAATATAAGATGTCAGGGATTTAAGCTAAGATGATGCATGAGATCCTGTGGAAACAGATGGTACATATATACATGTATCATTAGTCTGTTTTATTGAAATTGAATTATTCATATTGAGCTGTTAGATATTAAGCTTAAGAAAGAAAAGTATGATTGACATTGACAAGCAAATCTAATCAAGTTAAGTGGAAATAGGAAAAAGTTAAATGGTAAGATGTAGTGACGGGGACGTCACATACTGAATTCGGAGTTATGATGCTTATGATATAGCGACTCCTAGAGCGACCGGGATCAAGATAAGTGATGAAAGATCCCGATATCCAGCAGGTAGTACCGCTAGCTCACCGAAGAGTACGATGCAAAGATGTGAGCAATGCGGGAAGTTTCATAGATCACAGCCATGTCGGTTAGCGAGTGGCCCATGTTTTAGGTGTGGTGAACAGGGACACATTATTAGAGATTGTCCCAAGAGGAATCTGAGGACGTCTGAGGAATCAAAGAAGACCCCTCAACCACAGTCTAAAGCCACTGCTGCAGAAAAGGAAAAGAAAGCTGTGACCCAAGGACAAGTTTTTGCCATCAATGAAGAGTCTGCCGATGCCTCATCGAAGGTGATTAAAGGTAAGATTCACCTTTTTGATATAAGTGTTAATGCCTTATTTGATCCAAGCTCTACACATTCTTTTATTTCTCCTATGATTGCTATGAGATTACCTATTGAGCCTGAGCCTTTAGGACACTTGTTATAAATAAGTACTCCGTTTAAGGAATCTCAAATGACAGACCTAGTGTATCGTAATTGTAAGCTACGAGTAAGAGAAAGAGAATCAATAGCTGACCTAATCCTACTAAATATATATGGATTTGATGTTATCTTGGGTATGGATTGGTTAGCTAAGAATCATGTGATATTAAATTGTTATGCAAAAAGTGTAACTTTCTCTTCTCCCGTTAGCTATGTTGTGAATTTTGCTAATACTTAATGCTAAAGTATGTTTATTACTTGATTTGATTGCAATAGAAAGTAATGGGAAGTATATATTGTCATGTGAAGGATTTATAGCTTATGTGGAGGACGTAGAAAAGAAACGTCTTAGACTCCATGATATTCCTGTAGTCAGAGATTTTCCTGAGGTGTTTCCGGACGATCTTCCAGGACTTCCTCTGGATAGGGAAGTAGAGTTTACTATTGATTTGGTGCCAGGGACAAGCCCATTTCGAGATCGTCCTATCGGATGGTACTAGTGGAATTAGAGGAACTTAAGAAGCAGCTTCAGGAGTTACTAGATAAAGGATTCATACGACCCAGTGTATCCCCTTGGGGTGCTCCTGTATTGTTTGTCCGAAAAAAGGATTGCAGCATGAGGCTATGCATCGACTACAGATGGTTGAATAAGGTGACGATCAAGAGTAAGTACCCTTTTCCCAAGATTGACGATCTTTTTGATCAGCTTAAGGGTGCGCAAGTCTTTTCTAAGATAGACTTGAGCTCGAGATATCATCAATTGAAGATCTAGAGTGAAGATATCCCTAAGACTGCATTTAGGACACGGTATGGCTATTATGAATTTTTGGTAATGCCGTTTGGATTAACTAATGCACCCGCAACTTTCATGAACTTGATGAATGATGTGTTTAGACAATGCTTGGACCAGTTTGTCATTGTCTTTATCAATAACATATTGGTGTACTCGAGGTCTCGGGAAGAGCATGAGCAGCATTTGAGGATAGTTCTGCAAACCCTCAGAGATCGAGGATTGTATGCTAAGCTAAGTAAGTGTGATTTTTGGCTAGATCAAATCTCCTTTTTGGGTCATATAATCAGTAAAGATGGAGTTTCAATCGATCCATCGAAGATTGAAGCGGTGGTTCAATGGGAGAGACCGAAAACAGTGACAGAGATTAGGAGTTTCTTGGGTCTAGCTGGCTACTATCGACAATTTGTAGAGGGTTTCTCGAGGTTAGCTTCTCCATTGACGTGCTTGACACGCAAAGAGGTGAAGTTTGAATGAAATGATGCTTGTGAACAAAGTTTTCAAGAGTTGCAGTGCAGGCTAACGATTGCACCTATTCTCACAATTCCAAGTGGTTCTGGTGGATTTTCGGTGTATAGTGATGACTCAGGACAAGGTCTGGGATGTGTACTAATACAGCATGGTAAAGCAGTTGCATATGATTCTCGCCAATTAAAGGACCATGAGAAGAACTACCCAACTCATGATTGGAGTTAGCTGGAATAGTATTTGCTCTGAAGATATGGAAGCATTACTTGTATGATGAGAAATTTCAGATTTTTATGGATCATAAAAGTTTGAAATACTTGTTCTCTCAGAGAGAATTAAACATGAGGCAAAGGAGATGGCTCGAGCTCCTGAAGGACTACGATTACGAGATCTTGTAGCACCCAGGAAAGGCCAATGTGGTGGCGAATGCTTTGAGCCGAAAGCATATAGGGATAGTGTCTTATATGATGATCCGAGAGTATGAGTTGATCGAACAGTTTGCAAGCCTCAATTTAAATGTTATGCCTTATGAGCAATTTGGAATGATGGCTAGTTTAATGATTGAGCCGGAATTGATGGACAGAATTCAAATTGCTCAAAAGGAAGATGATCAGTGTATTGAGGCTATAAGTCAGATTCAGTTAGGTATGCCTTTAGAGTTCAATATGGGTAGTGATGAAATTTTGAGGTTTAATAACCGTATATGTGTTCTTAATGATAATGAGTTGAGGAAGTTGATTTTAATTGAAGCACATGCCACTAGATACACGTTGCATCTGGGAAATACGAAGATGTATCATAATCTTTGCAAGGTATATTGGTGGACTGGCATGAAGAGAGATATAGCTAAGTTTGTAGCAAAGTGTCTAACGTGCCAGCAGGTTAAGGGAGAGCACCAAAGACTAGCAGGATTGTTACATCCTCTACCTATACCTATGTGGAAGTGGGAACACATTACAATGGATTTTATTCTAGGGTTGCCTCGGACAAGAAGAAATCGTGATGGTATATGGGTAATCGTAGATAGATTGACTAAGTCCGCACACTTCCTACCTATAAAGTCTACGGATACACTTATTGCCTTGGTAGATTTATATGTAAGAGAAGTTGTCAGACTACATGGAGTTCCAGTGAGCATTACATCAGATAGGGATCCCAGGTTTACCTCTCACTATTGGGAGCATTTTCAAGAAACCATGGGATCTCAGTTGAATTTTAGCACAGCTTTTCATCCGCAGATAGATGGTCAGTCCGAGCGCACTATTCAGACGCTTGAGGATATGTTGAGAGCTTGTGCTATGGATTTTAAAGGCTCATGGGATGACCATCTGCCATTGGCTGAGTTTGCTTACACTAATAGCTATCATGCAAGTATCGGGATGGCACCCTATAAAGCTTTATATGGAAGAAGGTGTCGATCTCCGATTGGGTGGGAAGAAGTGGGCGAGCGCAAGTTATTGGCTCCAAATCTAGTCGAGCAAGCCTCTGAGGATGTTAAACTAATTTTTCAAAGACTTAAGACAACTCAAAGTAGACAAAAGAGTTATGCAGATGCTTAACGGAGACCACTTGAGTTCTTGGTTGGAGATTTTGTGTTTTTGAAAGTTTCTCCATCCAAAGGGATTATGAGATTTGGACGAAGAGGTAAGCTTAGTCCTCACTACATTGGTCCATTCAAGGTCTTGAAACGAATTGGAGATGTTGCATATAGGTTAGCACTACCTCCAGAGCTATCGAGAGTACACAATGTCCTTCATGTATCGATACTTCAGAAGTATAATCCGGATCTGTCTCCATCTCATGTCATTGAATATGAACCCTTGGAGATTTGGGAAGACATGAGCTATGTGGAGAAGCCGGTTCGAATTTTGGACAGCAAAATAAGGTGTTGAGATCTAAGACGATACCCTTAGTCAAAGTTCTCTGGCAATACCATACTACAAAAGAAGCTACATGAGAGCTAGAGAGCTTAATGAAAGAGAAGTATCCGGAACTGTTTAATACATAACTCGATTTGAATTTGGAGGACCAAATTCTCTAAGGTGAGGAGAATGTGAAATCCCCAATTTCATGTAATTTCCTTATGATTGTAAAGTATCTCAGTTTAAATGAAGTAATAAATATGAGAATTATGATGTATGAATGATGTATGGGATATTGAAGGAATAATGAAATTGATAGTTAATTTGTTAAAGAATTAATATCATATTTTATTTAGTATAATGGACAAGTGGCTAGTATGAAAAAGAGAAGAAGAGAATTAAATGGTCAAATTGTCAAGAGGTCAAAGGGGTTAATGGCTAAGATGATTAATGGATAGAGGTGTAATTAATGAAGCTTGATGAATCATCATCTTCAGCCATCATCAACATCGGCAGCCCCTTTCCAGCCATCCCTCTCGTTCCCTTTGTCCAACGAATCGTAGAACCTTACTAACGAAAAACGACCTTCATCACTTGCTCTACTCATGCCTTTGATGTGAAAGGTTGAATCAAAGTGAGTAAGGAGATCAGAAATTCTGTTAGTTTGGTGAATTGACAAAGGTAAGAGAAGAAGTTAGTTCTTTTAATTATGCTTATGGTATGGAGTTGTATGAGGTTGATATAGTCTACTTATGGTGTTAAAATGAATGGAAGTTAAAGATTTAATTGTGATGGTCATTTCAGCTTTGAAGAAGTGAAGAAGACCATTGGTGCAACCAAGTGATTTGCAATTCGGAAGTGAATTGAGGTAAGGAATTTATGTAACGGATGTAGGGTGGCTATGTTCGCATGTTTTGATATATTGTAAATGTCTTTGGGATGAAACAAAAGCTGATTTTGAAGTGCAGGAAGTTAAGTTTCGGGTTTTACTCCTAGTACCAATTAGGCTAGGAGCAGCCAACTACCTTGAGTAGCAACCGACTGCCTAGAGACAACCAAAGCGTAGATTTTTGAAAATCAAGAAAAACCAGTCGACTGCTATATAAGACAGTCGACTGCTATTTTCCAAAAAATATTTCGTTTCAAACTAGTCGATTGCTATATGGGACAGTCGACTGCTTTTACTTAAAAAGCATTCTGTTTCAAAACCAATTGACTGCTATGTTGGACCAATCGACTGCCCCATGTGTTTTCAGAAAATAAAAATATCAAAATTTTAAAAAAAAAATAATTTCGATAAATGAAAATATGAGGCAGCAGCCGACTGCCCTATGAGGCCAATCGACTGCCCTGTTTGAAAAGAGGTCTTAAAACCTATTTCAAGAAAGTATGAATGTCATAGCAACTAGCTATATGACAAATGTTTTGAGACTATGAAGTACTTAATGATTATGTGTGAAATCCCTAATTTTCTTGTAAATTTCTCCGCAATCGTAAAGTATTCCAGCTGAAAGGAATTAAATAAATATGAAGTTTTAATGTGTAAATGATGTATGAAACATATGAAGGAATAATGAGATTGATGGTCAAATAGTCATGATGAAATTCTGAAATTATAAGATTAATTGAAGCATGCGAAAAGAATTAAGATCAGAAAAATTTAGTGTAATTAAAGACAAGTTGTAAGATCCGATTTTTACACTACTGTAGAGTCTAAATTCATAAAATGATAATGGAAATTAAATAAATAATGAATGTTAATTTCCAAAAAGATGAAAGCTCCTTCGGCGGGCGCGTACCATAAAGAAACGGCTCGCCGATTGGCGAGTAAAGTATGTGTGATCATCAATGCTGATGGCGAGTTGGACGAGAGTGTGGTCGCACAGGCGTGTTCGTCAACTTGTGAGATGAATCAGGGCATGGTTGGCGAGTTGAGCCATGCCAGGTGATGGCCCAAAAAGGGCGAGAACATGTGATCGCCACACAGAGGACAAGGAGTAGCCCCATGGCTGGCGAACTGATTTAGTGTGGCGAGTCGATTGTTTTCCTTATTTGTTTGGCGAGTAGTTCAGTTCACCAACTTCGTGGATAAGTGATGGCCGCTTGTGGCGAGGACTTGGAAACGCCAATGCATTTGGCGAGTAAAGTGGTCGTCCAGATAGATGGGAAAATGAAAACAGAATTCAACCTAACAGCCAAAATTGACTTGCAAGTGATACGGTTGAAGACAATTAATGGTGAAGAGGTTGAAGTCAGTAAGGAATTTACCTGATTGGTTGAGGAAGTAAACAAAGGCTGCAGTAGAAGAAAAAGCCGTGTGAAAGGGAGACTTCCACGCCACTTTGTGCTTCAGTTTTCTTCATGCATTAAAGGCATGAAGGACGTGAACAATGATGAAGGAAACAGGATAAGGGCCAGGCGGTGGCTATTGATTGGCTGAGAATGTTTATATAAGCAGAGACAATTGATGAAAAACGAGTTAGCCAATTTCAGTTTCTTCACGAGAGGCATTTCTCTGTTTCTTCCATTTCTCTGCCATGTTTGATCTACTGAGTTTCACTCTTCAGTTGGCTAAACCAGTAAACATGCTTATAAAACCTTTCTTTCTTAGCCTGATGAGCTGAAGGAATAAGCAAAAGAAAGGCCAACAGGAAACAGGAAGCAAACTGTTCTGGAAGTGAAGTTGGTTGAGGTGAGTTCATAATTTTGAGGTTTTCTTGATGTTCACTGATAGATTTCTATGATTTATGCAGTAATAAACATAGATACAGTCTTGGTTTTAGTTAGATCCTTGGAAAATAGGAAAACAAGGAAAATTATGGAATAGGTGACGACAAGGGCGACTACAGTGATCGCCCAAGTTGAAAATAGTAATCGCCAATGAGGCGAATAGATATTAAGTACTCGCCAAGGGAATTTTGTGGGCGAGAACGCCCAATTCTAGTGAAGTGAATGACGGGCGAGCTCTAATGCGAAGGCATTGGGCGAGAAGGATTGTGGGTGAACTTCCACAGTTAGCCAATGAAGGCTTCGTGAGTAATGGCGGGCGAACTAATTGGGAATCTGATTGGGCGAGTAGTTATTTGATTTATTCTCGCCAAGTGATATATAAAGAAAATATTAATGAAATTTATATATAATTTGCAGCCGATAATTGGGAATAGCTATGGGCGAACAGAGTGCCGGGCGAAGCAAGACTTCGTTGAACAAGGTAAGGGAAGTGTGTGTGAAGTGATGCATGTCCTGTGGAGTAAATTTTATGAAAACATTAAGTTAAATGTTTTGTTTTCTGACATGCATGATTTTAAGAAGTTAATTGATAATTGTTTGATCGCGGGCGAGCTGATAGCCGCCTTTTGCTGTTTTGTTGGGTGAAATGATACAGGGCGGGCGAGCGCTTTGTATGTTTTATGTTGGGAAAGCCCTTTGTGATTTATGTTGGGTGAATTGGTATTGGAGGGCGAACCAATCCCTTTTATACGTTTTAAACTCATTTCTATTTATAAAGGGCGGGCGAACTTTCTTAATAGAAAGCTATAAGTTAAGCCAAATGACGAGCTCTCTTTTATGAGAACTGGGCGAGTGCCCTTGTTTTAAAGAGAAATCCGGGTAAAGCCGTAGTCGGGCGAACCTTTTTTTTAAGATGTTGGGCGGGCGGCCCTTGTTTTAAACTGAAGGCGGGCGAACTGATATCAACGAGATTTCTGTTTTGAAAAGCTAAGTGGCGGGCGAATACTAATTCACCGTCTTATCGAGTTGATTTCTGGGCGAGCCACAGAGGGCAAGCCAGTTTTGCTTCAGATTTTAAAAGCAAAGAGGGCGGGCGAACACATGTTCTCCGCCACTGCGAGCTGCTTCCATGGGCAAGCCATATCGGGCGAGCTGACCATGGGCGAGCAGGTTTTAAAACTTGAGATTATGGGCTGTTTTGGTGTTTTATTGTTTTATAAGAAATCAAATCATTTTGTGGAAATGATATATGAGATATAAAAGTTGATTTTGAGACTTTAGGCCCTGAGTTCATGCGTTGCTAGTGCGTGACCTACCTGGGGCGGTGGCTCGGTCAATGGACCAATGAGTGCACCTCAGGGCGTCACAGGGCTGATGGACCTGCCAAGTCATCAGCGGTCTCGAGGTCACTTGGCAAGTGGACCCGAGGACCCCTTTAGATTATGGCCATAGATCTAAGATAGCCGTGAGGGGCGATGGCCTACGGGTGCACCCCAAAAGCGGCAGGTTTCGTTCTCCCAAGGTGGAGGGAGAAACGATGATAGCATGATTTATTTGTTGCCTAGTCTCAACTTATCAGTTTCTATTTACTATGAGGATTATTGAAGTCCTCGATAGTGTTTACTACATTTTAAAGTAAACTGTTAGTCGGTGTTTTGAATGGTGTTTTAAGAGAGTTGTTTACTATATATTTATTTTCTTTTCTACTGGGTTATTGTTAAGAAAAGAACAAATGAATAGTGATATATAGTTTTGCTTTATTTAAAGCAGCATATGTTTCCTTTACTGAGCGTATGAATCGCTCACCCCTTTGTTTTAACTCCACAGATAAGAAGTACGCGGAGTTGAGAGAATTAGCTCTCAGATGGGTATAGCTATGCTTAAAGCACTAAGGCATGGCACATTAAACGTGACAGGTACAGTCTTTTCTCTTTTACATTTCAGACATATGTATACAGTACTACCTTAATGAAATAAAGGATTATAGGGGATGTCAGATGTAAGGAATAATGAAAAAAAGAAATTTCATATTCCATAATAAATAGATAAATGTTTATCATTTGTCATTGTTACTGTTGAATGTTAATGGCATCGCAGACAGCCCAACCGGTAAAGTTTTATGAAAATACGTGAAAAATGTGGTAACGGGATGTTACAGATTTAATGGTATCAGAGCTTGAGTTGGTCTGATGTCTGTTGATGCCTTTAGCATGGGAAGTGTTGAGAAAGGTTAACATCCCCTGTAGTACTGTATAGTCTGAATGTATAGAGGAGTCGAATGACTGTGAAATGAATTAAGTGGTGAAATATGATGAAAGTTGACTAATTAGGGGTTACTAATAGAGATAGTAATCCGGAAATTTTGCATGAGATAGGCGATCTTATCATCATTATGTCGGGTCTATTCAATAAGGTACAGTGAGGAACTCGGTGAGGGCCCCACCAGGACTTCTCTGTCCATATCGAATTAAGATCCTAAAAATGATGATATTGAGATGAAAAGGGGTAATATTAGCATATAAGTTCTAAGATCGCGTGTTTGGAGTTATACTGATGAGAGAGAGAATTAAAGGGGAATTTATGAATATACTCCTATATTGACAGGTTTTCTTTCGAAGTTATAAGGGATTGAATGGATTTAAAATAGAAATTGATGGTGAAATAGTATGAGTATTTGATAGTATAAAGGAGGATTTCTACTATAGACCCCACTAATATATTGATAAGTAAGGCGACCCAGAGTATAAGTTATGTGAGGTCGCGAGATAGTCATACTTGTTGTGGATTTTGGGGTTTGAATTTAAAGTGAATTGGGTGAGAAATGATGTAAACTGGTTATATATACTCCTTATGTTTTAGGAGAATGGATATTAGTAGTGACTTGACATTTGAGGAAGTCAAGTGTTTGAGTCTGTGGATGAGAAAGAAAACTTTGAGATGAGCGAACTCGAGCACGGTTGGAAGAACCGGGCAATTGAGGTGATCACCAAAGAGGATGGTATGGATGAGTAGCGATGTCACAGCAATCGTTGTCGATGGGCCCAAAAAGGGGGTTGCCATGGCCGGTTGGGCTGGTCCGTTACGATATCCATAGAACCGTGGTATTATAAGATTTATGAGAAATACTCGATGGGCGAGAACTACATTGGGATAGCTCGCCAATGGGCGTGCAAATGTATGATCGCCAACGGTGTGGGCGAGTTAGATGATGGCGAGGACTAACACTAGTCCGCCAATATAACATGAATTGCTAAAGAGGCAAGGATACTGATCACCCAAATAATTTTAGTGATGATCGCCCAAAGAATATGGTGAGTAATCTGACCAACAAATTGTGGTGGAAATCATAACAATGTGGCGAACAGAACAAAAGCTGTAATCGCCAAGAAAATGAAAGGTCTCGTAGTTGCCAAAAATTATAAAGTTGGTATCGAGATTTAGTTGACAAGCTTAGAGGTTGGTGAAGTGAAATAGGAATCTATTTGTAAGCTCTTATCAGTGAATCAGTAGAGCTCGAGAAATTACTCGAGAGATTGATGAGTAAAGAATAAAACTAGTTTGTAATAACTGGTGAAAACGAAAATTTTATCGTTTTGAAAATAATGAGATTAGTACTCTCTACAGTTGCTTCTAGGTTCCGGAACAAGTATGGTATTCTAAAATACCTATCATATTCTATCTGGATCCCTAGCCGACTGTAGTATCCTTCCTATTTGTGTACCTAGAGCCAACTAGGATGATTTTAAAAAGAGTAAACATGTATATTGATATCAGCAATATTGCTGTATAAGGTATGGAAAAACCTTATTGTTAAGTCAGTGACCATGAGTTGTAATTGAACTATGTAGATTAGAGACGTGAGGTCTCGAAAGATTAAGTGGACATTGAAAATTGTCTGAGTAAAAGATTTTACTACTTAAGTGAGGTTAAAGTGTGCTAGAGGTTAAAGTGTGCTTATTGGGGTATAAAAATTTATGAGTTTTACCCGTACAGCACAAATAAATTGTTGAAGAGGTTATGGAATTTGCTACCTTATTGATCCAATACTTAAGTGGGAGAAAGTAGAAGTGAATGGGTATGTGTGAATACAATATTCAAAATGGTTATGAGATAGTGACAGTAAAGTACCATATTAAGTGGGAAAAACAATAGTGGTGATGAATATAAAAGAATGAAATTGTCTTGAGAGGACAAGTCATATGATGACTAGGGAACACAAGTTATGAGGTAGTTCCCAAGTTTATGAATAAATGTGATTTCCTCTGATCATGATGTAGATATGACTGGAATTAATGACAAGCCATGAAAGTGTCATACTCAGAGGAGCAGATACAAGAAGTACTGCTAATCTCGAAAATGATCACTAGAGATAAGAGAAGTGATCGAGGGGAAAATGATTACCGAGATGTAATCGGTGACTAATATTAAGGTCTGCAAAAGAAAAGTCGTCCTAGATTAATCATGAAACAATCACTGTGAGATAGTGAAGAATCTGAAAGAACCATGATGTTATAGAAGTGATTATGGTTTCGGGATATATTAAGTGCCTTAGTCGATATATATTGGTGGAACAAAGAGGGAGTATGTGAAGTTCCAGTTAGTGGATACTTGTGATAGGGATTCCTGATTCGCCATATGCCTTGAGAGAATATTAAGAGACTTTGGGATTCCAAAATTTTACTGTTAGCACTGCCTCAGATTGATATAGATATCCGAGCACATTGTGTGAACGCTCCGGGATATATTGAGAGCGAGTGCGTGGTATTTTAGCGACTACTGGGACAATTACATACGAATGATTAAAATTTTAATCGACCAGCACTAAATGAGATGATAAGTGATAAATAGTAAAGATGAGTTACTAACTCTCAAGGAGGATAAAGACTTGAGGGAGTGTAAATTGGTTTGAGAGAAGACACCTGAGGTTCTTCAGGACCTTGAGAAAATTCGGGATGGACAACCCATGAGTGAGGTGATTGCTCAACACCGTATAACATGTTGTGAGATTTGGGCGAACAAGGTGGTCGCCAACTCACTTGAGAGAATAATCCTAGAGCGCGGAAGAGCGCCAAAAGGATGATTATTGATGGCCTGAAGAGACGAGATTAAATAAGAGTTGAAAAAGTGATAAGGAAGAAAAAATACCTATATTAGAGGTACTTCCCATACTCAGTGAAAAATTGAAAAGAGTAAATTATTATCTGGATGGTTGTGGATATATTAGTAAGTCTGCTCATTCCTTGATTTTGGAATTTGTTGAGCTAATTGATGCCTTGGCCGGATTATATGTCAGGGAAATGGTGAGGTTTTATAGTATTCCAGTGAGCATTATAGTTGATAGGGAGTCCCACTTCGTATCTCAGTGTGAAAGAGATTACGGGAAGCTATGGGATCCCGATTGAGTTTCGCACCGCAAATTATCCGCAGACTGAGAGACAGTCCGAGCGTATGAGATGAACGCTCGAGGATATGGTGTGAGCACATGCAGTTGATTTTATAGGCTCCTGGGATAATCCTCTACCCTGGCAGAGTTTGTTGATAATAATGGCCACAAGAGAGTATAGACATAGCACTTGAAGGAGGTTATTTAGCAGACGATATAATCCACGATAGCATGCGAAATGGGAGACCGAAAACTATTTTCGACTTGATCGAACAGACTTCTTGAGATATACAAGAGGTTATGGTTATGTATATTAAGGTCTCACCATTGAGATGCATAGTAAGAGGGAAATCGAGTTTCCGATGTATTGGATCGTCGGAGATCTTAGATCATATGAAAGACGTGCACTACCACTCGAGTTGCCAGGAGTGCACAATGTGTTCCATGTTTCAATAATGAGAAAGTATTATCCATATCCTTCACAAGTGATTCGAAATGAGTTCTAGAAATTAGAGAGGACATGAATGACGTTGAGAAATTGATACGGATTCTGGATAGGAAAGATAAATTGCAGTGATAAAGTGCTGTGATCTAAGATCATGTTATGGCTAAAGTGCTTTGATGGTATCATATTAAGAATAAGGCAACTTAAAAATTTAAAAGCCTTATGCATGAGAACTATCCAGAGTTTCTTCACTGATAGGTATGGTTGAAATTTGGAGGACCAAATTTCTTAAGGTGGGGAGAAATGTAAGATCCGATTTTTACACTACTGTAGAGTCTAAATTCATAAAATGATAATGGAAATTAAATAAATAATGAATGTTAATTTCCAAAAAGATGAAAACTCCTTCGGCGGGCGCGTACCATAAAGAAACGGCTCGCCGATTGGCGAGTAAAGTATGTGTGATCATCAATGCTGATGGCGAGTTGGACGAGAGTGTGGTCGCACAGGCGTGTTCGCCAACTTGTGAGATGAATCAGGGCATGGTTGGCGAGTTGAGCCATGCCAGGTGATGGCCCAAAAAGGGCGAGAACATGTGATCGCCACACAGAGGACAAGGAGTAGCCCCATGGCTGGCGAACTGATTTAGTGTGGCGAGTCGATTGTTTTCCTTATTTGTTTGGCGAGTAGTTTAGTTCACCAACTTCGTGGATAAGTGATGGCCGCTTGTGGCGAGGACTTGGAAACGCCAATGCATTTGGCGAGTAAAGTGGTCGTCCAGATAGATGGGAAAATGAAAACAGAATTCAACCTAACAGCCAAAATTGACTTGCAAGTGATACGGTTGAAGACAATTAATGGTGAAGAGGTTGAAGTCAGTAAGGAATTTACCTGATTGGTTGAGGAAGTAAACAAAGGCTGCAGTAGAAGAAAAAGCCGTGTGAAAGGGAGACTTCCACGCCACTTTGTGCTTCAGTTTTCTTCATGCATTAAAGGCATGAAGGACGTGAACAATGATGAAGGAAACAGGATAAGGGCCAGGCGGTGGCTATTGATTGGCTGAGAATGTTTATATAAGCAGAGACAATTGATGAAAAACGAGTTAGCCAATTTCAGTTTCTTCACGAGAGGCATTTCTCTGTTTCTTCCATTTCTCTGCCATGTTTGATCTACTGAGTTTCACTCTTCAGTTGGCTAAACCAGTAAACATGCTTATAAAACCTTTCTTTCTTAGCCTGATGAGCTGAAGGAATAAGCAAAAGAAAGGCCAACAGGAAACAGGAAGCAAACTGTTCTGGAAGTGAAGTTGGTTGAGGTGAGTTCATAATTTTGAGGTTTTCTTGATGTTCACTGATAGATTTCTATGATTTATGCAGTAATAAACATAGATACAGTCTTGGTTTTAGTTAGATCCTTGGAAAATAGGAAAACAAGGAAAATTATGGAATAGGTGACGACAAGGGCGACTACAGTGATCGCCCAAGTTGAAAATAGTAATCGCCAATGAGGCGAATAGATATTAAGTACTCGCCAAGGGAATTTTGTGGGCGAGAACGCCCAATTCTAGTGAAGTGAATGACGGGCGAGCTCTAATGCGAAGGCATTGGGCGAGAAGGATTGTGGGTGAACTTCCACAGTTAGCCAATGAAGGCTTCGTGAGTAATGGCGGGCGAACTAATTGGGAATCTGATTGGGCGAGTAGTTATTTGATTTATTCTCGCCAAGTGATATATAAAGAAAATATTAATGAAATTTATATATAATTTGCAGCCGATAATTGGGAATAGCTATGGGCGAACAGAGTGCCGGGCGAAGCAAGACTTCGTTGAACAAGGTAAGGGAAGTGTGTGTGAAGTGATGCATGTCCTGTGGAGTAAATTTTATGAAAACATTAAGTTAAATGTTTTGTTTTCTGACATGCATGATTTTAAGAAGTTAATTGATAATTGTTTGATCGCGGGCGAGCTGATAGCCGCCTTTTGCTGTTTTGTTGGGTGAAATGATACAGGGCGGGCGAGCGCTTTGTATGTTTTATGTTGGGAAAGCCCTTTGTGATTTATGTTGGGTGAATTGGTATTGGAGGGCGAACCAATCCCTTTTATACGTTTTAAACTCATTTCTATTTATAAAGGGCGGGCGAACTTTCTTAATAGAAAGCTATAAGTTAAGCCAAATGACGAGCTCTCTTTTATGAGAACTGGGCGAGTGCCCTTGTTTTAAAGAGAAATCCGGGTAAAGCCGTAGTCGGGCGAACCTTTTTTTTAAGATGTTGGGCGGGCGGCCCTTGTTTTAAACTGAAGGCGGGCGAACTGATATCAACGAGATTTCTGTTTTGAAAAGCTAAGTGGTGGGCGAATACTAATTCACCGTCTTATCGAGTTGATTTCTGGGCGAGCCACAGAGGGCAAGCCAGTTTTGCTTCAGATTTTAAAAGCAAAGAGGGCGGGCGAACACATGTTCTCCGCCACTGCGAGCTGCTTCCATGGGCAAGCCATATCGGGCGAGCTGACCATGGGCGAGCAGGTTTTAAAACTTGAGATTATGGGCTGTTTTGGTGTTTTATTGTTTTATAAGAAATCAAATCATTTTGTGGAAATGATATATGAGATATAAAAGTTGATTTTGAGACTTTAGGCCCTGAGTTCATGCGTTGCTAGTGCGTGACCTACCTGGGGCGGTGGCTCGGTCAATGGACCAATGAGTGCACCTCAGGGCGTCACAGGGCTGATGGACCTGCCAAGTCATCAGCGGTCTCGAGGTCACTTGGCAAGTGGACCCGAGGACCCCTTTAGATTATGGCCATAGATCTAAGATAGCCGTGAGGGGCGATGGCCTACGGGTGCACCCCAAAAGCGGCAGGTTTCGTTCTCCCAAGGTGGAGGGAGAAACGATGATAGCATGATTTATTTGTTGCCTAGTCTCAACTTATCAGTTTCTATTTACTATGAGGATTATTGAAGTCCTCGATAGTGTTTACTACATTTTAAAGTAAACTGTTAGTCGGTGTTTTGAATGGTGTTTTAAGAGAGTTGTTTACTATATATTTATTTTCTTTTCTACTGGGTTATTGTTAAGAAAAGAACAAATGAATAGTGATATATAGTTTTGCTTTATTTAAAGCAGCATATGTTTCCTTTACTGAGCGTATGAATCGCTCACCCCTTTGTTTTAACTCCACAGATAAGAAGTACGCGGAGTTGAGAGAATTAGCTCTCAGATGGGTATAGCTATGCTTAAAGCACTAAGGCATGGCACATTAAACGTGACAGGTACAGTCTTTTCTCTTTTACATTTCAGACATATGTATACAGTACTACCTTAATGAAATAAAGGATTATAGGGGATGTCAGATGTAAGGAATAATGAAAAAAAGAAATTTCATATTCCATAATAAATAGATAAATGTTTATCATTTGTCATTGTTACTGTTGAATGTTAATGGCATCGCAGACAGCCCAACCGGTAAAGTTTTATGAAAATACGTGAAAAATGTGGTAACGGGATGTTACACAAGTGTTATATGGAAGAAAGGAGACCAATTAAGTGAATGGTCAAAGAGTTAAAGAGTCAAAAGGTTAAGGGCTAAGATGAAATGATTTAATTGGATGATAATAAAATTAATATCAGATTTTTAGTTGGTATAATGAACATGTGGTTGATATGAGAAAGGGAAGAAGAGAATTAAATGGTCAAAGAAGGGTCAAAAGCATGGTCAATGGCTGAGATGAGATGATAGTGGATTAATGAGCATTAAATAAAGGTTGCATGAGTCATCACTATCTCCTCTTCAAGTCGGCAGCAACCTCCCAGCTCTCCCTCTCGTTCTCTCCAAACTTCCAAGTTTTTCCTCCATAGCTACCTTGACAAACACCCTTGTCCAGTCAACGATTAGTTAAGCTTGTTAAATGAAAGTCGATCCTTGTCGTTAGCTTAAGTTATATCCGAAGTTTGGTAGATTGAATCTGTGAAGAGCGAGAATTTCTAAATAAATATAAGGTATCCGGAAAATTTAATTTGGACAAATTGAAACCCAAATTCAAATAAGAAATTAAAAGGGAAATTAAATTGGAAATAAGAAATGAAGGAGGAAATTTAATTTGGATAAATGGAAATCCAAATTAAATAAGAAAATGGAGAAAATAATTTTGGATATTTAGAAATCCAAAACTTAATAAGAAATAAAAATATTTTGGTATATTTATATAATGATATTATATAAATATTATTTTGTGTTAAAAGTGTAAAAGTATATATATATAAATATATATTTTAATACAAAATATGTATTTAAATACATATTAAGAATAGTGTATATATATAATTATGGTGTATAATAATTATATATATTATAGTTATTATTATTATTATTATATATATAAAAATATATATACTAAAAAAAAAAGAAATTTAGAAGCGGGAATTGGGATACCCGATTCCCAGCTTCTTCTTTCTCCTCTGTTATAGACAGAGGAGAAAGACAAATAAAACCGCCGGCCCCCTGCAGGCCAAAAGAGGAGGAGGAAGGAGAGGGTCGTCACCGGCGAGCCGAGGGGGAAGAGAAGAAACGACCGGCGGCGACCCGAAGCGAAAAACAGAAGCGAAGCGAAAATGGGAGAAAAGAGAAACCGAGAGGAAAAAGAGGGAAAAAGAGAAAAGGAAAAGTGGCGGTGCCGCCGATCTGGCCACCGCCACCCCAACCCCGAGCTCGGCGGAGCTGAGGGGAAGCAAAGGAAGACCACCGGCGAGGCTACGGACGGCGGAGGGAGGAAGAAACAGAGGAGGAAGGGACCGAGAGCCACTGTTCCAGATCCGGCACCGTCGCCGGTGATGGGACGAAACAGAGACCAGATCCAGCATCCTCGCAACTTCGGCAAGCTGTGGAGTGGCTGAACCGCCGGAATGGGCGGCCGTCGGTGACCGAACCGGCCAGCAGAAGATTGAACCGGCGGAACCGGTCCGACCCGATCCGACCCGCCTGACCCGGTCAACCCGACCCGACCCGATTTGACCCGGTCAACCCGAACCCGACCCGACCCGATTCAGAAAAAAAAAAGAACAGAAAAGAAAAAGGAAAGAAAAAAAAAGAAAGAAGAAAAGAAAAGAAAAGGAGAAAGAAAAGAAGGAAGAAGAAGAAGAAGGAAAGGAAAAAGAAAGAGAAGAAAAAGAAAAAAAATGTGGTAAGGAAAAATATAGAAAATAAATTGATGGTCTAAATTAAATAATTTATGGTTATATTGATGTAGTGCATTGATTTTGAAATTGTAGCAAAAATGAAAATTAGACGAATGGTGGAATTCGGCAAGGCTCGAAAAATCGGAAAGTGCGCTAAGCTTGGCGAATAGGTAAGATACTTTTATAAAGCATTTGTAGCTTTATATTGTATGTGAGAATTATGATTTTATATATGATGCATTTATTTAATTGATTTTAAATGGAATTGTGATTTTTATATGATGCATCGATTTAAATTGATTTGCTAAAAATGCTAAGAGGACCCACAACTGATGGTGGGGGTTTTAGTAAGAGGTAAAATTGGTGAGAATCAACGGCTGCAAGTATAAATTGTGTTTCCCTTGGAGGAGGTTACGGAAAATTAAGCCGTTATGCTGCCGAAATTCTTAGGAAAATGTTGAGGAAAAAGATTTAAGTTCTCACGAAAATGGAATCTTGGAAAAAAATTATTGAAAATATACATTTAAAGGACTTTATGATATTACTGGAGAAGTTTGATATTGAAATCGATGAAAAGATAGATCGTTGAAACACGATAATGTGATGAATTATATGGTTTAAACCTTAAGGCTCGATAAATCCAGTGATGTTAATAGCACAAATGGTATCAAGTTGAGATTGAGGTGGAATTAATTATTAGACGGATCACTGATACAGTGATGATTATAGAATTGATAAATTCAAATGAATGGACCGTTTTAGTGGTATGATTGTGATATCGATGTTAAATAGGTGTGAACTGAGATTTTTGCAATAATATGGATAGTTGCAAGGCGACTTAAATGATTGAAACACTGTTGATAATTGAAATTGACAAATTCTTTTAAGTGGTAAATTGCCAATCAAAAAATTGAATTGAAGATGTCTTATAGATAATTCTAGCATGATATTACATTCTACAGACCATATGAAAAGTGAATTGAGGATTGTGATTTGATTTTACGATAGTGAATGAAATTGAACCGCAAGTTGAGGATTCTGAATATGTACTTATAGGTCAAACCATAAATGGATTTGATAAGCGATTATTGATCTTGTGGTTCTATAATCCTTGATGTCGACTCTGGAATAGATAACGAATGAGGATATTAATATTGCATAATTTCAGTATTTTGATGGCTATATAGTGACATGATATATAAATATTTATGAATACTAAGAGGATTCATGCAAGTGATATGGTCTTAGTATTAATAGTGAAAGGTAGAAATGATTGGTATAGTTTATAGCTATCGAAAAAGGATATCGAATACTGAATGACTTGAATACCAAATGATCTGATTATTGAATAATCGGAGTACTGAATAAGTTGAAAACTGAATGAAATGAATATTGAATTGATTTGAACACTGATTTACTGATGTGTCAGAAGGATAGTTTGAAATCGAACGATTGATAGTGATAAAGTTAAATGAATTGTTTCACCGTATTAGAGGAAGGTATTACTTATATTGACATTTGAAACTATTACTAAAATTACATACGGAGATGATTTCATAGCATCGCTTTTAAGCATAATTTGCTATAGTTTCAGATGTCATAATAGCATTTATATAAACGCTATAAAGTATAGATTAGCTTTAAAAATAAAGTATATGGTATATATACGTATTTTTATATACGAAAACCTCTTAAAGAATTTCACCATATGCTTTACATGATTTTTAAAACGAAAAGCTAAAGATTTAAATGTTTTATGAGACTGTAGGCACCCTAAAAGAATTAAATTCCATAAAGCATAGTGGAAACCGCCTAATTGGAGCTTTGCTCATTAGGCAGATATGCTTGTCCGACAATAGTCGTGGACAGGTCTCAGTCATGCCTGATCAGTGGGGCTGAGAGAGATGAGGTCTATGGCCATAGATAGCGCCCTAGTTGGTTTCCAGGGGACGATGACATGATTTTCACTGCTAGCTACAGTGATTGAAGTCTTTATTGATAGAGATGATAGGGATCTAGCCTAGTCTCTAACCGATATGATATGAAGTCTAGAGTATGATTTTATTGATATGAACTCTAGACTTGACATGATTTATACTGTACATGAAACAGATTTGAAATGAAATATGTTTTGAAACAGTACATGTTTTAAACATGTTTTAAAAGTCCATGAGATATGATTTCGACACTTATATGATTTATATGTGATTTTGTGTCGAACGTGGCATGATATGTGGTCTAGAGTATAGTTTGATTTGATATGAACTCTAGACCTGATATGATTTACAGAATATGTTTTAAAAGTATATGATAAATGATTCCGACATTTACATGATTTATATAAGATTTTGTGTCGAATTTGAAATGACATGCGGTTTAGAGTATAGACTGATTTGATATGAACTCTAAACCTGATATGATTTATAGTATATGAAAAATGTTTTAAAACCGCACATGTTTTAGACATGCTTCGAAAACGAATACATGAACTGAAAATGAACATGTTTCTATCATGTCTTAAAGGCAAATTTGAAATGAATTGAAAATTCATATGTCGAGCATGTCCTAAAGTATATATGATATGATTTGAAATGATAGCGGTTTAGACAGAAAAATTACATGAATTTGCATATTAAACCCTGATATGATAATATGCTTAGTATATGAGAATTCCATGAGGAATGTCATGACTCGACGTAAATGATGTTTCACCTATACGATGACATGACATGATATGATATATGAACATGAGATTGATATGAAGAGGATTCTGATCTCACTCTATCGTGATCATAAATTCCCAGACGATAAGTGATATGAATTGATGTAATACGGAAATATGATTATTAAATGTAAAGTGAATTCTATAGGATATCTGCATTAAACATGGAGAATATATGAGGAGTGTCATGACTCAGTGGTAGCGATATTTCATCGATATGATATCATGATATGATATGATATGAAACATAAATATAGAAACACACGAAGAGAATTATGACTTCGTACCACCGTGATCATGACCCATAATATGAGACTTGATAAGAGATGATAGTATACAGAAGTATGATTATGAACTGAAAAGTAAATATGAGAATTGATATGAGAAGATAGAATACAAAAGTATGATTATGAAATGAAAAGTGAATATGAGAAGTGATAATGAGATGTTATCGATGAGAAAGGATTAACTGTAATTGCATCATTGCAAGTTTTAAGCATTTGCGGTTAAGACAGTATAATCCTACTCTTGCATTTATATTAGTATCTTACTGAGCCGTGGTTTTGCTCACCCCACTAAATTTCATCTCTTTCAGATTATTGAAGTTAACATCTGCCATGTGAGCTGCTCAGTGGGCATCGGAGACGGTATATGGACTTGGTACTAGTCTTCTAAGGTATATGTTTCTTATAAAATATTTGTTTACATGTAAGACTTAAATTGATGCACAGTACATATTCTGTTTAGCGAGTCGGGATGTAACTAAGAACCGTTTCCGTGTTTGTTTAATATTTAAATTGAATGACTATAAGCCACCTAGATAGTATAGTAACTACACTGACACCGAATACAAACCTTAAAATGAAAAAGAAAAATTTAGTCCATAAATTTGTAGACTAAGAAAAGTATAAGAATCGAGTGAAAGTCGCGGTCTTCGGGTCGTGACAGATTTAATGGTATCAGAGCACGGTTTGTCTAGTACGTGTCGGTGTAGTTGAGACAGTGATAGTGTTACATCCCATGTACTGTGTAGTGTCTACATGTAAACTTGTTGATTTTCAATCTATACCAAGAATTGTCGGCTATTGGTATAGGTGATACCGGTCGACGACCTATTTAAAACAGGTTAGGCTTTGACATAAAGATGCCAATCGATGTCCTGTTGAAACGGATTGGAAACCGTTAATGAATGGTATCGATATGGTATAGAAGAATGGTGTATCACCTTAAAGGAATAGGATACAAATGATCGAGAATGATTGATTGTGGCAAATTATATGAGAAGATATGTTAATTGAGAAGGATTGAAAGAGGTCAAGAAATGGCCAATGAAAATGATCGAACAAAAGTATGCGGCTTGAGTGAAAGTGCAATCCCACCTTGAATTATGAAGATTATTGGAAATTGAAAATATGATTTCTAGTTATAAGGGAACATGAATATGAAGCAGTCTTTGAATTTAAGACTGAAAGTGATTTCGCTTTGGTTATCACATCGAGATGTAATAAGAATATTTCGTGAAAAGAGATATAGAGAGAAGATGATTGATAAATGTTACATTTATGGCAAGAGATGATTAACAGTAAAGTCTGCAATGAGGTGCAGCCTTGATTTATCGATGTGACAATTGGTGTGGTGGGATAATACGAAACCCAAAAGAAATATGACATTATGGAAGTGATTATAGACTGATTGATTAAATTGAATCACTTTTCCATTTTCAAACTTCTAGATTTCTCTAATGCCTTAGTCGAAATATAAATATGAAACAGAGAGAATGTATGTGAAATTCCAGTGAGCATTACATGTGATGAAATTTTGAATTGCCAAATGTTTATGAAAAATAGTAAAAGGCTTTGGGATTCCAAATTTATTAACGGCATCGCTCCATACTGATATGAAAATTCGAGCGTAATGTGGAAACGCTCGAAGATATGTTGGCAGAGCGGATGCACGAGATGTGAAAGCTACTGGGACAATTACATACTACTGATTAAATTGCTAAACGATAGTTACTAAACTTCATCGACTTGGCACCAAATGAGAGAAATGAATGATAAATTGTGTGAAACAGCTATAATGTGGAAAGAGATGAAAGTGACAACTCCCAAGGTGATAAGAAATTTTAAGAGGTATGAATATATGGAGAAAAATGATATATAACAGTATAAAAAGTGAATCTGAATTTGAAAGTATGCTAGTAGCATCATTTAAAGGATGATTGAAAGGATAAGAAAGATAAGAGTACAAGATGATACCACCCTTTAGTATAAGTTAAATTCGGAGGACCGAATTTCTTAAGGTGGGGAGAATGTGAAGAGCGAGAATTTTTAAATAAATATAAGGTATCCGGAAAATTTAATTTGGACAAATTGAAACCCAAATTCAAATAAGAAATTAAAAGGGAAACTAAATTGGAAATAAGAAATGAAGGAGGAAATTTAATTTGGATAAATGGAAATCCAAATTAAATAAGAAAATGGAGAAAATAATTTTGGATATTTAGAAATCCAAAACTTAATAAGAAATAAAAATATTTTGGTATATTTATATAATGATATTATATAAATATTATTTTGTGTTAAAAGTGTAAAAGTATATATATAAATATATATTTTAATATAAAATATGTATTTAAATACATATTAAGAATAGTGTATATATATAATTATGGTGTATAATAATTATATATATTATAGTTATTATTATTATATATATAAAAATATATATACTAAAAAAAAAAAGAAATTTAGAAGCGGGAATCGGGATACCCGATTCCCAGCTTCTTCTTTCTCCTCTGTTATAGACAGAGGAGAAAGACAAATAAAACCGCCGGCCCCCTGTCGGCCAAAAGAGGAGGAGGAAGGAGAGGGTCGTCACCGGCGAGCCGAGGGGGAAGAGAAGAAACGACCGGCGACGACCCGAAGCGAAAAACAGAAGCGAAGCGAAAATGGGAAAAAGAGAAACCGAGAGGAAAAAGAAGGAAAAAGAGAAAAGGAAAAGTGGCGGTGCCGCCGATCTGGCCACCGCCACCCCAACCCCGAGCTCGGCGAAGCTGAGGGGAAGCAAAGGAAGACCACCGGTGAGGCTACGGACGGCGGAGGGAGGAAGAAACAGAGGAGGAAGGGACCGAGAGCCACCGTTCCAGATCCAGCACCGTCGCCGGTGATGGGACGAAACGGAGACCAGATCCGGCATCCTCGCAACTTCGGCAAGCTGTGGAGTGGCTGAACCGCCGGAATGGGCGGCCGCTGGTGACCGAACCGGCCAGCAGAAGATTGAACCGGCGGAACCGGTCCGACCCGATCCGACCCGCCTGACCCGGTCAACCCGACCTAACCTGATTTGACCCGGTCAACCCGAACCCGACCCGACCCGGTTCAAAAAAAAAAGAACATAAAAGAAAAAGGAAAGAAAAAAAAAGAAAGAAGAAAAGAAAAGAAAAGGAGAAAGAAAAGAAGGAAGAAGAAGAAGAAGGAAAGGAAAAAGAAAGAGAAGAAAAAGAAAAAAATGTGGTAAGGAAAAATATAGAAAATAAATTGATGGTCTTTATTAAATAATTTATGGTTATATTGATGTAGTGCATTGATTTTGAAATTGTAGCAAAAATGAAAATGACACGAATGGTGGAATTC
Source organism: Heritiera fomes (assembly GCA_032173925.1). Taxonomy (NCBI): domain Eukaryota; kingdom Viridiplantae; phylum Streptophyta; class Magnoliopsida; order Malvales; family Malvaceae; genus Heritiera; species Heritiera fomes. The sequence goes on along the minus strand of JAPDPM010000001.1, from coordinate 14,002,602 downwards.
GGCAAGGCTCGAAAAATCGGAAAGTGCGCTAAGCTTGGCGAATAGGTAATATACTTTTATAAAGCATTAGTAGCTTTATATTGTATGTGGGAATTATGATTTTATATATGATGCATTTATTTAATTGATTTTAAATGGAATTGTGATTTTTATATGATGCATCGATTTAAATTGATTTGCTAAAAATGCTAAGAGGACCCACAACTGATGGTGGGGGTCTTAGTAAGAGGTAAAATTGGTGAGAATCAACGGCTGCAAGTATAAATTGTGTTTCCCTTGCAGGAGGTTAGGGAAAATTAAGCCGTTATGCTGCCGAAATTCTTAGGAAAATGTTGAGGAAAAAGATTTAAGTTCTCACGAAAATGGAATCTTGGAAAAAAATTATTGAAAATATACATTTAAAGGACTTTATGATATTACTGGAGAAGTTTGATATTGAAATCGATGAAAAGATAGATCGTTGAAACACGATAATGTGATGAATTATATGGTTTAAACCTTAAGGCTCGATAAATCCAGTGATGTTAATAGCACAAATGGTATCAAGTTGAGATTGAGGTGGAATTAATTATTAGACGGATCACTGATACAGTGATGATTATAGAATTGATAAATTCAAATGAATGGACCGTTTTAGTGGTATGATTGTGATATCGATGTTAAGTAGGTGTGAACTGAGATTTTTGCAATAATATGGATAGTCGCAAGGCGACTTAAATGATTGAAACACTGTTGATAATTGAAATTGACAAATTCTTTTAAGTGGTAAATTGCCAATCAAAAAATTGAATTGAAGATGTCTTATAGATAATTCTAGCATGATATTACATTCTACAGACCATATGAAAAGTGAATTGAGGATTGTGATTTGATTTTACGATAGTAAATGAAATTGAACCGCAAGTTGAGGATTCTGAATATGTACTTATAGGTCAAACCATAAATGGATTTGATAAGCGATTATTGATCTTGTGGTTCTATAATCCTTGATGTCGACTCTGGAATAGATAACGAATGAGGATATTAATATTGCATAATTTCAGTATTTTGATGGCTATATAGTGACATGATATTTAAATATTTATGAATACTAAGAGGATTCATGCAAGTGATGTGGTCTTAGTATTAATAGTGAAAGGTAGAAATGATTGGTATAGTTTATAGCTATCGAAAAAGGATATCGAATACTGAATGACTTGAATACCAAATGATCTGATTATTGAATAATCGGAGTACTGAATAAGTTGAAAACTGAATGAAATGAATATTGAATTGATTTGAACACTGATTTACTGATGTGTCAGAAGGATAGTTTGAAATCGAACGATTGATAGTGATAAAGTTAAATGAATTGTTTCACCGTATTAGAGGAAGGTATTACTTATATTGACATTTGAAACTATTACTAAAATTACATACGGAGATGATTTCATAGCATCGCTTTTAAGCATAATTTGCTATAATTTCAGATGTCATAATAGCATTTATATAAACGCTATAAAGTATAGATTAGCTTTAAAAATAAAGTATATGGTATATATACGTATTTTTATATACGAAAACCTCTTAAAGAATTTCACCATATGCTTTACATGATTTTTAAAACGAAAAGCTAAAGATTTAAATGTTTTATGAGACTGTAGGCACCCTAAAAGAATTAAATTCAATAAAGCATAGTGGAAACCGCCTAATTGGAGCTTTGCTCATTAGGCAGATATGCTTGTCCGACAATAGTCGTGGACAGGTCTCAGTCACGCCTGATCAGTGGGGCTGAGAGAGATGAGGTCTATGGCCATAGATAGCGCCCTAGTTGGTTTCCAGGGGACGATGACATGATTTTCACTGCTAGCTACAGTGATTGAAGTCTTTATTGATAGAGATGATAGGGATCTAGCCTAGTCTCTAACCGATATGATATGAAGTCTAGAGTATGATTTTATTGATATGAACTCTAGACTTGACATGATTTATACTGTACATGAAACAGATTTGAAATGAAATATGTTTTGAAACAGTACATGTTTTAAACATGTTTTAAAAGTCCATGAGATATGATTTCGACACTTATATGATTTATATGTGATTTTGTGTCGAACATGGCATGATATGTGGTCTAGAGTATAGTTTGATTTGATATGAACTCTAGACCTGATATGATTTACAGAATATGTTTTAAAAGTATATGATAAATGATTCCGACATTTACATGATTTATATAAGATTTTGTGTCGAATTTGAAATGACATGCGGTTTAGAGTATAGACTGATTTGATATGAACTCTAAACCTGATATGATTTATAGTATATGAAAAATGTTTTAAAACCGCACATGTTTTAGACATGCTTCGAAAACGAATACATGAACTGAAAATGAACATGTTTCTATCATGTCTTAAAGGCAAATTTGAAATGAATTGAAAATTCATATGTCGAGCATGTCCTAAAGTATATATGATATGATTTGAAATAATAGCGGTTTAGACAGAAAAATTACATGAATTTGCATATTAAACCCTGATATGATAATATGCTTAGTATATGAGAATTCCATGAGGAATGTCATGACTCGACGTAAATGATGTTTCACCTATACGATGACATGACATGATATGATATATGAACATGAGATTGATATGAAGAGGATTCTGATCTCACTCTATCGTGATCATAAATTCCCAGACGATAAGTGATATGAATTGATGTAATACGGAAATATGATTATTAAATGTAAAGTGAATTCTATAGGATATCTGCATTAAACATGGAGAATATATGAGGAGTGTCATGACTCAGTGGTAGCGATATTTCATCGATATGATATCATGATATGATATGATATGAAACATAAATATAGAAACACACGAAGAGAATTATGACTTCGTACCACCGTGATCATGACCCATAATATGAGACTTGATAAGAGATGATAGTATACAGAAGTATGATTATGAACTGAAAAGTAAATATGAGAATTGATATGAGAAGATAGAATACAAAAGTATGATTATGAAATGAAAAGTGAATATGAGAAGTGATAATGAGATGTTATCGATGAGAAAGGATTAACTGTAATTGCATCATTGCAAGTTTTAAGCATTTGCGGTTAAGACAGTATAATCCTACTCTTGCATTTATATTAGTATCTTACTGAGCCGTGGTTTTGCTCACCCCACTAAATTTCATCTCTTTCAGATTATTGAAGTTAACATCTGCCATGTGAGCTGCTCAGTGGGCATCGGAGACGGTATATGGACTTGGTACTAGTCTTCTAAGGTATATGTTTCTTATAAAATATTTGTTTACATGTAAGACTTAAATTGATGCACAGTACATATTCTGTTTAGCGAGTCGGGATGTAACTAAGAACCGTTTCCGTGTTTGTTTAATATTTAAATTGAATGACTATAAGCCACCTAGATAGTATAGTAACTACACTGACACCGAATACAAACCTTAAAATGAAAAAGAAAAATTTAGTCCATAAATTTGTAGACTAAGAAAAGTATAAGAATCGAGTGAAAGTCGCGGTCTTCGGGTCGTGACAGATTTAATGGTATCAGAGCACGGTTTGTCTAGTACGTGTCGGTGTAGTTGAGACAGTGATAGTGTTACATCCCATGTACTGTGTAGTGTCTACATGTAAACTTGTTGATTTTCAATCTATACCAAGAATTGTCGGCTATTGGTATAGGTGATACCGGTCGACGACCTATTTAAAACAGGTTAGGCTTTGACATAAAGATGCCAATCGATGTCCTGTTGAAACGGATTGGAAACCGTTAATGAATGGTATCGATATGGTATAGAAGAATGGTGTATCACCTTAAAGGAATAGGATACAAATGATCGAGAATGATTGATTGTGGCAAATTATATGAGAAGATATGTTAATTGAGAAGGATTGAAAGAGGTCAAGAAATGGCCAATGAAAATGATCGAACAAAAGTATGCGGCTTGAGTGAAAGTGCAATCCCACCTTGAATTATGAAGATTATTGGAAATTGAAAATATGATTTCTAGTTATAAGGGAACATGAATATGAAGCAGTCTTTGAATTTAAGACTGAAAGTGATTTCGCTTTGGTTATCACATCGAGATGTAATAAGAATATTTCGTGAAAAGAGATATAGAGAGAAGATGATTGATAAATGTTACATTTATGGCAAGAGATGATTAACAGTAAAGTCTGCAATGAGGTGCAGCCTTGATTTATCGATGTGACAATTGGTGTGGTGGGATAATACGAAACCCAAAAGAAATATGACATTATGGAAGTGATTATAGACTGATTGATTAAATTGAATCACTTTTCCATTTTCAAACTTCTAGATTTCTCTAATGCCTTAGTCGAAATATAAATATGAAACAGAGAGAATGTATGTGAAATTCCAGTGAGCATTACATGTGATGAAATTTTGAATTGCCAAATGTTTATGAAAAATAGTAAAAGGCTTTGGGATTCCAAATTTATTAACGGCATCGCTCCATACTGATATGAAAATTCGAGCGTAATGTGGAAACGCTCGAAGATATGTTGGCAGAGCGGATGCACGAGATGTGAAAGCTACTGGGACAATTACATACTACTGATTAAATTGCTAAACGATAGTTACTAAACTTCATCGACTTGGCACCAAATGAGAGAAATGAATGATAAATTGTGTGAAACAGCTATAATGTGGAAAGAGATGAAAGTGACAACTCCCAAGGTGATAAGAAATTTTAAGAGGTATGAATATATGGAGAAAAATGATATATAACAGTATAAAAAGTGAATCTGAATTTGAAAGTATGCTAGTAGCATCATTTAAAGGATGATTGAAAGGATAAGAAAGATAAGAGTACAAGATGATACCACCCTTTAGTATAAGTTAAATTCGGAGGACCGAATTTCTTAAGGTGGGGAGAATGTGAAGAGCGAGAATTTTCAAATAAATATAAGGTATCCGGAAAATTTAATTTGGACAAATTGAAACCCAAATTCAAATAAGAAATTAAAAGGGAAACTAAATTGGAAATAAGAAATGAAGGAGGAAATTTAATTTGGATAAATGGAAATCCAAATTAAATAAGAAAATGGAGAAAATAATTTTGGATATTTAGAAATCCAAAACTTAATAAGAAATAAAAATATTTTGGTATATTTATATAATGATATTATATAAATATTATTTTGTGTTAAAAGTGTAAAAGTATATATATAAATATATATTTTAATATAAAATATGTATTTAAATACATATTAAGAATAGTGTATATATATAATTATGGTGTATAATAATTATATATATTATAGTTATTATTATTATATATATAAAAATATATATACTAAAAAAAAAAAGAAATTTAGAAGCGGGAATCGGGATACCCGATTCCCAGCTTCTTCTTTCTCCTCTGTTATAGACAGAGGAGAAAGACAAATAAAACCGCCGGCCCCCTGTCGGCCAAAAGAGGAGGAGGAAGGAGAGGGTCGTCACCGGCGAGCCGAGGGGGAAGAGAAGAAACGACCGGTGACGACCCGAAGCGAAAAACAGAAGCGAAGCGAAAATGGGAAAAAGAGAAACCGAGAGGAAAAAGAAGGAAAAAGAGAAAAGGAAAAGTGGCGGTGCCGCCGATCTGGCCACCGCCACCCCAACCCCGAGCTCGGCGAAGCTGAGGGGAAGCAAAGGAAGACCACCGGTGAGGCTACGGACGGCGGAGGGAGGAAGAAACAGAGGAGGAAGGGACCGAGAGCCACCGTTCCAGATCCAGCACCGTCGCCGGTGATGGGACGAAACGGAGACCAGATCCGGCATCCTCGCAACTTCGGCAAGCTGTGGAGTGGCTGAACCGCCGGAATGGGCGGCCGCTGGTGACCGAACCGGCCAGCAGAAGATTGAACCGGCGGAACCGGTCCGACCCGATCCGACCCGCCTGACCCGGTCAACCCGACCTAACCTGATTTGACCCGGTCAACCCGAACCCGACTCGACCCGGTTCAAAAGAAAAAGAACATAAAAGAAAAAGGAAAGAAAAAAAAAGAAAGAAGAAAAGAAAAGAAAAGGAGAAAGAAAAGAAGGAAGAAGAAGAAGAAGGAAAGGAAAAAGAAAGAGAAGAAAAAGAAAAAAATGTGGTAAGGAAAAATATAGAAAATAAATTGATGGTCTTTATTAAATAATTTATGGTTATATTGATGTAGTGCATTGATTTTGAAATTGTAGCAAAAATGAAAATGACACGAATGGTGGAATTCGGCAAGGCTCGAAAAATCGGAAAGTGCGCTAAGCTTGGCGAATAGGTAATATACTTTTATAAAGCATTAGTAGCTTTATATTGTATGTGGGAATTATGATTTTATATATGATGCATTTATTTAATTGATTTTAAATGGAATTGTGATTTTTATATGATGCATCGATTTAAATTGATTTGCTAAAAATGCTAAGAGGACCCACAACTGATGGTGGGGGTCTTAGTAAGAGGTAAAATTGGTGAGAATCAACGGCTGCAAGTATAAATTGTGTTTCCCTTGCAGGAGGTTAGGGAAAATTAAGCCGTTATGCTGCCGAAATTCTTAGGAAAATGTTGAGGAAAAAGATTTAAGTTCTCACGAAAATGGAATCTTGGAAAAAAATTATTGAAAATATACATTTAAAGGACTTTATGATATTACTGGAGAAGTTTGATATTGAAATCGATGAAAAGATAGATCGTTGAAACACGATAATGTGATGAATTATATGGTTTAAACCTTAAGGCTCGATAAATCCAGTGATGTTAATAGCACAAATGGTATCAAGTTGAGATTGAGGTGGAATTAATTATTAGACGGATCACTGATACAGTGATGATTATAGAATTGATAAATTCAAATGAATGGACCGTTTTAGTGGTATGATTGTGATATCGATGTTAAGTAGGTGTGAACTGAGATTTTTGCAATAATATGGATAGTCGCAAGGCGACTTAAATGATTGAAACACTGTTGATAATTGAAATTGACAAATTCTTTTAAGTGGTAAATTGCCAATCAAAAAATTGAATTGAAGATGTCTTATAGATAATTCTAGCATGATATTACATTCTACAGACCATATGAAAAGTGAATTGAGGATTGTGATTTGATTTTACGATAGTAAATGAAATTGAACCGCAAGTTGAGGATTCTGAATATGTACTTATAGGTCAAACCATAAATGGATTTGATAAGCGATTATTGATCTTGTGGTTCTATAATCCTTGATGTCGACTCTGGAATAGATAACGAATGAGGATATTAATATTGCATAATTTCAGTATTTTGATGGCTATATAGTGACATGATATTTAAATATTTATGAATACTAAGAGGATTCATGCAAGTGATGTGGTCTTAGTATTAATAGTGAAAGGTAGAAATGATTGGTATAGTTTATAGCTATCGAAAAAGGATATCGAATACTGAATGACTTGAATACCAAATGATCTGATTATTGAATAATCGGAGTACTGAATAAGTTGAAAACTGAATGAAATGAATATTGAATTGATTTGAACACTGATTTACTGATGTGTCAGAAGGATAGTTTGAAATCGAACGATTGATAGTGATAAAGTTAAATGAATTGTTTCACCGTATTAGAGGAAGGTATTACTTATATTGACATTTGAAACTATTACTAAAATTACATACGGAGATGATTTCATAGCATCGCTTTTAAGCATAATTTGCTATAATTTCAGATGTCATAATAGCATTTATATAAACGCTATAAAGTATAGATTAGCTTTAAAAATAAAGTATATGGTATATATACGTATTTTTATATACGAAAACCTCTTAAAGAATTTCACCATATGCTTTACATGATTTTTAAAACGAAAAGCTAAAGATTTAAATGTTTTATGAGACTGTAGGCACCCTAAAAGAATTAAATTCAATAAAGCATAGTGGAAACCGCCTAATTGGAGCTTTGCTCATTAGGCAGATATGCTTGTCCGACAATAGTCGTGGACAGGTCTCAGTCACGCCTGATCAGTGGGGCTGAGAGAGATGAGGTCTATGGCCATAGATAGCACCCTAGTTGGTTTCCAGGGGACGATGACATGATTTTCACTGCTAGCTACAGTGATTGAAGTCTTTATTGATAGAGATGATAGGGATCTAGCCTAGTCTCTAACCGATATGATATGAAGTCTAGAGTATGATTTTATTGATATGAACTCTAGACTTGACATGATTTATACTGTACATGAAACAGATTTGAAATGAAATATGTTTTGAAACAGTACATGTTTTAAACATGTTTTAAAAGTCCATGAGATATGATTTCGACACTTATATGATTTATATGTGATTTTGTGTCGAACATGGCATGATATGTGGTCTAGAGTATAGTTTGATTTGATATGAACTCTAGACCTGATATGATTTACAGAATATGTTTTAAAAGTATATGATAAATGATTCCGACATTTACATGATTTATATAAGATTTTGTGTCGAATTTGAAATGACATGCGGTTTAGAGTATAGACTGATTTGATATGAACTCTAAACCTGATATGATTTATAGTATATGAAAAATGTTTTAAAACCGCACATGTTTTAGACATGCTTCGAAAACGAATACATGAACTGAAAATGAACATGTTTCTATCATGTCTTAAAGGCAAATTTGAAATGAATTGAAAATTCATATGTCGAGCATGTCCTAAAGTATATATGATATGATTTGAAATGATAGCGGTTTAGACAGAAAAATTACATGAATTTGCATATTAAACCCTGATATGATAATATGCTTAGTATATGAGAATTCCATGAGGAATGTCATGACTCGACGTAAATGATGTTTCACCTATACGATGACATGACATGATATGATATATGAACATGAGATTGATATGAAGAGGATTCTGATCTCACTCTATCGTGATCATAAATTCCCAGACGATAAGTGATATGAATTGATGTAATACGGAAATATGATTATTAAATGTAAAGTGAATTCTATAGGATATCTGCATTAAACATGGAGAATATATGAGGAGTGTCATGACTCAGTGGTAGCGATATTTCATCGATATGATATCATGATATGATATGATATGAAACATAAATATAGAAACACACGAAGAGAATTATGACTTCGTACCACCGTGATCATGACCCATAATATGAGACTTGATAAGAGATGATAGTATACAGAAGTATGATTATGAACTGAAAAGTAAATATGAGAATTGATATGAGAAGATAGAATACAAAAGTATGATTATGAAATGAAAAGTGAATATGAGAAGTGATAATGAGATGTTATCGATGAGAAAGGATTAACTGTAATTGCATCATTGCAAGTTTTAAGCATTTGCGGTTAAGACAGTATAATCCTACTCTTGCATTTATATTAGTATCTTACTGAGCCGTGGTTTTGCTCACCCCACTAAATTTCATCTCTTTCAGATTATTGAAGTTAACATCTGCCATGTGAGCTGCTCAGTGGGCATCGGAGACGGTATATGGACTTGGTACTAGTCTTCTAAGGTATATGTTTCTTATAAAATATTTGTTTACATGTAAGACTTAAATTGATGCACAATACATATTCTGTTTAGCAAGTCGGGATGTAACTAAGAACCGTTTCCGTGTTTGTTTAATATTTAAATTGAATGACTATAAGCCACCTAGATAGTATAGTAACTACACTGACACCGAATACAAACCTTAAAATGAAAAAGAAAATTTTAGTCCATAAATTTGTAGACTAAGAAAAGTATAAGAATCGAGTGAAAGTCGCGGTCTTCGGGTCGTGACAGAATCTAAGTGATTAAGGAGATCTAAAATTCTGTCAAAATTGGTTATTGACAAAGGTAATGATAGAAGTTGATTTCTTCGATTTTATCTATGAATTGGGTTTATGTGATGTTGGTATAGTATATTTATGATGGTTTCTTGAAGGTTTGAATGATGATGATTATTTCAGTTTTGAAGACTCGAAAGAAGAAGTGAAATCGAAATCAAGCAATTGTGTTCTCGAAGAAATCGAGGTAAGGAATTTATGTAACGGACGTAGGGTGACTATGTCCGCATGATTTTAATTGTTTTGAGATTAAGTACCAGCTGATTTGAGTAAAGGAAATGTGATTTTCGGGTTTTGCTCTTAGTGACCAAAATGCTAGGAGCAGTCGACTGCCTTAAGTAGCAGCCGATTGCTTAGAGACAACCAAAGCATAGATTTTCGAAAACCAAGACAAACCAGCCGACTGCTATACAAGCCAGTCAACTGCTATTTTCCCAGTATGCATTCTGTTTCAAACCAGTTGACTGCTATAAGGGATAGTCGACTGCTATTTACTTGAAAAGCTTTCTGTTTCAAAACCAGCCGACTGCCTATAAGACCAGTCGACTGCCCTATTTTCAGAAGCATTCTGTTTCAAAAACAGTCGACTGCTATATAACCAGTCGACTGCCATTCCTCGAAAAGCATTCTGTTTGAAAACTAGCCGACTGCTATATGGACCAGTCGACTACCTTATGTGTTTTTAGATTTTAAATATTCAAATTTTAAAAGAAAATAATTTCGATAAATAAAAATAGAGGCAGTAGTCGACTGTCCTATGAGGCCAGTCGACTGCCCTGTTTGAAAAGAGGTTTTTAAACCTATTTCAAGAAAGTATGATTGTCATGGAAAAAAGCTATATGACAAAGGTTTTGAGGTTATGCACTTCTATACATGTAGCAGGGACTCTAATCAAGTCTCGGTGTGATTTATGTTTGGCTGAGGAACCATAAGTCAGGCCTCAGTCGCTACAGAAGGACACCTGACTAGTGTTAACTGTAGCCACCGACAGTTGGCCAAATTTGTCTATATTACTTGTTCGGCTGTGGGAGGATTCTTGGCCCTACGGGGTACACCACTTGATGACTCAGTGCATAATTTCATTAAAATGCAAATAGTTTTTAGTTCTTTGAAAGCTATATGTATATGCGATTTCAAAGAATAAAAAAATCAAAAATATTTGAATTACTTGTATAAGATGTTTTGAGAGAAGTATGTATGTATGCAAATGATATTTGCAAGAAGTATATGATGTATGTTTTCATACTATGATTTGAAAGAAGTCTATGATATATGATTTCAAGAAAGTATTTGAAGTATGTTTACATATGCTATTTTAAAGAAGTACATGATTTACTTGATTTATAAGCGTATGCTATTATGAAGAATTTTATATATTTGATGAAAGTATATGAAGATGCTTTATAATGATTTTACATGACATTATAGAGCCAAGCAGGAAAACTGCATATAGAGGCATAGTATGCTTTTTTACATATTTTTCTTACTGAGCGTAAACTCACCTTTTTACGAACATTTTTCATACAGACCACTTGAAGTGATCTTTCGCTCTCGATAGAAGAGCCTACTAGTGGATCTTAAAAGTTACCTTCGAAATAAGCTTCCCAGTTAGTACTGAAGGTATACTTATGAAATCATGTAAAGTGTATTGTAATTTAGCTATTGTACAGTACAAGCTAACAAGAATGTATATAAGATTTCGGGGATTTAGGTTAAGTAAGATATGTAAGATCCTGTGGTAATGAATGATATGTATATATATAATTTTTATGTTTTAATTGATGTCAAAATTATTTATGATGAACTATTAAATACTAAGTTCAAGAAGAAGAAGGAATAGATGACATTGACGAGCGAGTCTAATCAAGTTTATGTGAAAAGGAAAAAGTTATTTGTAAATATATGGTGACTGGGATGTCATAGATTGGTATCAGATATTATTCTGTTTATTGAAAGTAAATTATTCATATTGAGCTATTAGATATTAAGCTTAAGAAGAAGAATGAATGACATTGACGAACGAGTTAAATCAAGTCGTATAAGATAATAAGGAAAAAGTTAGATGATAAGATGTAGTGACGGGACGTCACATTATGCACTTCTGTATATGTGCATGGCTGAGGAGCTCTAGTCTAGCCCTCAGTGCCACAGATGACACCTGACTAATGTTCATCGTGGCCACCGACGTTTGGCCAAATTGACTCTGAAATATGATTGGCTAGGGGAGGATTCCTGGCTCCTACGAGAGTACGCCACATGTTATTCAGTGCATAATTCTGTTAAAATGCAAATAGTCTCTCTATTATTTGAAAGCTATATGATGTATGTTTTGAAGAAAGAATATGATGTATGTTTTGAAAAAAGTATATGAAGTATGTTTTCAAGGAAGTATATGATGTATGGTTGCATATGCTATTATGAAGAAATTTTATAGGTTTAATGAAAGTATACGAATATGCTTTATAATGATTTTATATGACATTATAGAGCCAAGCAGGAAAACTGCATATAGAGGCATAGTACGCTTTTTTACATATATTTCTTACTGAGCGTAAACTCACCTTTTTACGAATATTTTTCATACAGACTACCTGAAGTAATTCTTTGCTCTAGATAGAAATGCCTATTAGATCTGTATTCCTTCGAGGCACGCACCCTAGACTTCTTGAAGGTATACTTATGTAATCATGTAAATCAGACAGTACTGCAGTACATTAATGTTTATAAGATTTTGGGGACTTAGGTATGTAAGATGTATAAGATCCTGTTGAAAAGAATGATATATATATATATATATATATATATATATATCATTATTATGTCTCAATTGAAGCCAAATTATTTATGATGAACTATTCAATACTAAATTCAAGAAGAAGAATGAATGACATTGATGGACGAGTCTAATCAAGTCGAATAAGATATGGAAAAAGTTAGATGGAAAAATATAGTGACTAGGTTATCACAATTCATTACATAAATCTTACAAATTAAATTGCTTGATCATAACAAACTTTATAAAATTAATTAAATTAATTAAATTATGTAAATTAAGTTAATCATATTATATTAAATAATACAAGTCACTTAAATCATACTAATCAATTATTAATCTAATTAATTACTTAGATTAAATTATTATTAACCTAAGTACATATTTAATTAAATCTAAATCTACATAATTAAGTTAATTATCTAAACTAAATAATTAAACTAAATTAATTAAATTAAAATTTACCTTTTCCCCTTGTTTCCTTTCTTCCTTACCATTTTCTTTCTTTTTCTTTTTCTTTTTTTTCTCCTTTCTTTCTCTCATTTCTTTCCTTCTCCACGTAGCAACCAGGGGTGGGGAGCAGCAGTGAGCACTGGCAGTAAGGTGCGAAGAAGATGATGGGCAGTGATGCTAATTATGCAGACGTAGAATGGTGGTGCGGTTTACTAGAGGTGGCAACTTGAGAAGCAAAACAGTGGGAACGATGGTGAAGACGCAACACAAAACAGGTGCAGGAAGCCAGGAAGTAGTGCAGGCAGCTAAGTGAAATAGGACAGTGCTCGGTCGGAAGCAGACAGCAGGGTGGCTCGGTGCAGGAACCAGGCAACAAAGATAGGGCTGGTGCCGCAGAAACTCAGCATTGGAAACCGAAGAAGGGTGGATTATGATGCAGAACAACAAGGTGCGGTGAAGGTGGCAGAACGAGTATGGAATGAAGGTGTCGACTCTCGAGAAGATTATTTAATTTGTTTTGATTGATATGGTTTGAAATTTGAAACCCTTCTTTCATTTCCTAATTCATTCGTTTTTATTTTATATATATATATATATATATATATATATATATAAATATATATATAAATATTTTTTCATACTTCATAAATGTGTCCAACTATCAACTCATCAAATACGCAGAACAAATAAAGAACAACTAAATCTAACTTTTGATCTTGATATATCAAAAGATATGAATGACTGATCACTAGTTAATGTTTACTTCTCATTATATTAACAAAGTGAGAAAATCAAGTAGCTTAGTATTACATTTACATATCTAATTCACAAAAAGAGTTTTTTTTTTTTTTACTAATTTACTTTAAAATTTTTAATATTATCTGATAATGTGAATGGATTTATTTATTAGTTTCTAAGCTTCTCATTTCTGAATTGAATAAAACATGTGATCCAAGATTCCTGTAATGGTTGAGACAATTTGCAAGTATATCTGAAGAACAAATCACAAACAACCAATTATTAGAACCTCATTTTGCCAATCAAATTTACCACATAGATCGATATCAAAAGAAATCATTTTGAGTTTCGAACCAAAGATTAAAGTAGTTCGGTACTTCAAAATATTTGATTTGATGATACCTGTATGCATTTTTTTTAATTTATATTTTGTATTGGATCAAATTGGATACAGAGATGAGTCCAATTTTTGGTAAAAATTTTCAAAAGAATTTAATCAAATCAAACCAAACCAAAAGAATAAGAGAAGAGAATGAATAAATAGAGGAAAGAAAGGACAAAGAGAGACAGAGAGATCTTATGTCAATAAGATAGAGAATATTATTAGAAACAACAAACTTCAAACAAGAACTGCTGATAATAAAGGATAACAACAATGAACATTATTCAACATAACACAAAATCCAACTAAAACATTGCAGAAATTAATTGCCAGGCTTATTCGTGGAGCAATCAGTGGGCAAAAACGAGACGGTCTGCTTTTCAGTATCATAGCCAACCAAGAAATTCATTTGAGCCAAGTTACCATAGATTGCTAAATCTTGAAAAGAATTGAAGGTAAAGCAAGTAACTGCATCGGAAATCTTGACGAAGGTGTTCAGAGGCTGCAAATTGACATCAGCATCAGTGAAATGAATTGTAATATTTGGAACTGCAAAGTCAGTTTGAGCATCGTAGCATAAACTCAAACCCTCAGGAGGATCAACCCTTGTCGCATTAATCTGGCTAGACACAGCTGATTCCAATTCAGAGTAAAAATCTTCCGGAAACAAAGTCAATGTAGTACCGGAATCAATGATGATGTTACCCTCATCTGTTCCAAAAGCAGAGCCTGTAAAGTTTATTCTGTTGCTTCCAACACTGACTGCCTCCAGGGTGAGGAAATAGAAAGTGGGTGGGAATTGTTTAATCAATGGAGTAGAAACAACTCCATTACCTGAAACATTAGCATCGGAACCAAATCTCATTTTGCTTGACTCTCCTGTTTTGTAAATAGGCAACAAGCAATAGGAGAATTTGCCAGCAATGGATGCTCCTAATTGAGAAATAAGTGAAACATCACCACCTCCAAGGCCAATGATGCCTGAGGTTTTCTCATTGAAAGTTCCATCATTGTTGTGTCCACATCCGAGGATTGTATTCGGAACAGCTACAGGGGGACCAGTTGTTGAAGGCAGGGTAAGTGTATCAGCAGCAAGATCACCAATTGAATAAGAGTTATCACCATAACTCATTTCATATTGGCAAGAGTTATTACTAGAACAAAAGCTTCCATCAAGATTTTCACATTGACTTGTACTGCAAGAAAAGATTTTGTAAGTGGATGATTCACTAGGATCAAAAATTGGAGCATCTTGCTTGAAACAATGAGAACAAGGCATGCATTGAGTCCATATAAGATCACTTCCTGTATCAGCTATAGCAACAATATCAAAATCTGGGGTACCGATGGATATATTCATCAAGTATTCACCCGAATCAACAATAATGTCGACTTCTGTTGCCTTTGTTGAGACAGAATTTGATTTGAAGCGATGTACACGACTAAAGGAACGACGCAAGGCATTGGTTACACGATTAGAGGTAGTTTCCAAAGGATTGTACAAAGGAGACTTTGGGGAGTCACGGTGGATTAATTCAACGCTGAAACCACCCTTTTGAGCCTCAGTAAGGAGAAGGCTAGAAAGGCCAAGGATGGCAAAAACAAGGGAGAAAAGAGAGGTATGATTGACAATAGCTGCCATTGTCAGAAGAAGATGGAGCAACACTTGACAGGTTTGATGGTTTGGGTGTCTATAATTTTGGTCAATTTATAGTGTTGAAAGAAGAGATGAACTGAGAGAAAACAATTTATGATTCAGAAAGTAGAGGAATAATTTATGAAGAAATGAGCAAGAGACAACCAATTTCCCTTCATAGTTCAAACTATGTAAATTAAATATATAATCTGGTCGGACACATTTGACATGCATTTCCGTTTTTGGTTGAATCTTAACTTTTTGTTTTTCTCTGTAACAACAATGAAAGCAAACTTTTTGACTTCGCAAAATTATAGTTTTGGTAACAAATATTGAACCGATTGATAAATTTTGAAAATTTTTTGTGATTAATTACCATTGTTTTTGTATGAATTTTCCGTGTCAAAATGCAATGGATCAAACTTATATTTTTTTTGGTTTCATACATTCAAATTTTTTTGTAATTATAGGAAGATTTATGATATTAAAAATTGAAACCTCACGCCGGCTGACAAAATTCAAGTGACAATAACCGCTAATATATATATATATATATATATATATATATATATATATATATATATATATATATATATATATATGGATGATAGTACTGGAACCAGCTATAATTCAAATTGTCGAGGATTTAAAAGCCTTACACTTTTTTTAAATCAATTTCTTTCTGGAAAATTGATTAAAATCGGTATATATTGTAAGAAGACAAAAAAGAGCTTGATAAAAATACCATACACTAGATATTTGCGAGATTAAGATGTAATTTAGTATTACTATTGTGGTTGGAAAAAGATATGTAATATTATTTCATCTTATTATTGTTATCTATCTTTAGAATGTATTAAATTTAAGGATGAAATATTCTTCCCATCTTTGGGCCTAGACTACCCATATAATATCCTTTTCATTTTTGGATTCCAGAAGGTTTCGACAAAAAAATAATATTCTTCCCATCTTGTACCTTTTATAAAAAAATTTTTTAGTAAAGAATGTATTAAAAAAGAGGTAAAAAATATAATTTAAGAATTTTAAAGGTTTATCATTATTATGAAAAAATCTTATTCTGAATTGCAATGTTTAAAAAGTATATATAAAATAATAAAATTTTAATTATATAAGTATATAATAAAATTATTTTACCAAAAGAATTGTGATTAAACCATAAAAATATTTTTTTTAAAAAATTATTTTAATTTAAAATATAAACTTGTAAACCAAAAATCTATGTATATTTTATTATTTAAAACATCCTTTGAGAAAAAAAAAAAACCTCACGCCTAAGTTAGGTCGAACGAAGCCTATCCTTGGAAGAATCGCACATTAAAGACAATAACAAAGGCCGGCTTTGGCAGTTTTGAAGAAAATTTAGAAGGTAAAAAAAAAAAATGAACATTGTTTTACTTTTGTATTTATCCAATTTTTTTTTAGTTCAAGGTTTCCAGGAAAAAGGGCAGAAAGAGGAAGAACGCTGCATTTTTTTGTGGATACCCTATCACTACATTTTATAGTTTCTAGCTACAATCATGATAAATTTACTTGTCAGTCTTTTTGATGAGTAAGGGTATAAATAAATTAAATTATTTATGAGTTATTCGAATTTCATTAAATGATTATTTAAATTTAATTCGTTTTCAAATCAAATTTGAGCTCAATTTACTCAAATAACAAATTTAATTGAGTCTGAATATTTTAATAATTGATCGAGTAATTTACAAGCCTAATCAACATTCTTTTTAATATATTTTTTTAATATTTTGTTATTAATTTATTATTTTATCTTCATAAATATGATTGAAAATTGACAAATGGATCTTAACAAGTTGAGCTCAAAGGTTTGACCATTTATTTGAGTCAAACTTCGAAAATTAAATTTGATCGAATTCAAATCGAGTTTCAAATTTCGAATTTTCGAATTGAGCGAACATAAGCCGAATATTGAATTGTTTTGATCCAACTCTATTCGCATGCAAGGGCAGAGCCCTACCGGGGCCAGTGGGTGCTCAAGCCCTCACTAGCCCAAAAATATTGTTAATTTAAATAAAATTTTTTGCACCTTGTTAAAATTTTTCAAAAAAATACTTCTGATGTAACTTTTGGCAGTTAACTTTAGAACTATATTCTAGTTTTGAGACTTTAAAGTTAGAAGGATTGGATGATTTTACTATAAGAATAGTTGAGATTAAAAACGATGAATTATATATCTATTGGTTTATTTATTGTTGACATTAATATTTATTCTATTAATTGTCATTGTCATAGTAGAAAAAAAGTTTTCAATAATAAATATCTTGAAAACTCATTTACTTAATAGAATGAGAGATCAATAGTTTAATGATAGGTTAGTTGTATACATAAAAAAGTTATTTTCAAATACATTAACAACGAAATTATTATGTAATGATTTCAAAATATAAATCGTGTAAAAAATAATTGCAAAAGTTTTAATAATTATGATTGAATATAGAAATTTTCATTTTTTAAATTATTTTTTTATAATTTAATATATTTAAACTAAGCCTAACATAAAATTTCTGACTCGTCGCTGTTCACAAGCAATAGAATTTAGCCGAGAGAATTCCAAGATCTTGCTTAGATTAAGAATGTTATTGCATAGGCAATCGGAAATAATTCTTATTACATGTGAGGCTTCATCTGCAACTGTTTCAGAAGATCCAACCGCAAGAGCGACATGCGAGTCTCTCAGACTCCGAGGTTGCCCAGGAACTGCCACAGAAGCAAAGGGAACTTGAATTTACTTTTCTAGACTATGATGAATTTATTACAGCTTTCAATTGAAACTTGTAAACTCTAAATCTCAATGCTAATTATGGAAAGCAATATATTAAGAATGGTTCTATATATTTATATGCCACAATTAATTGGCTATACCGTCCATGGACAACGAGAGTTGATAAAAGTGATTAAAGTTTTAACTCTTGAGTGCAAAGTACTCACGTTTAAATTCTCATGATTTCTCATTGAAAAATAATTTATAAATTTTAAAAAATTTACAAGTAAAAATATTCATAAATTTCAATAATAGATTTATAGTGACCTTATCAACAGAATAACCTCTCCTTGCTCTTAAATTTTTATGTACCTAAAAAAATGGGCTCTACCAATTCATTTCTGCACATAAGTCCACAAGTCTAGAGTGAATCATTGACTTTTTTTTTCTCGTATAGTGATATTTTAAAATCTTTTTTTTAATGGATGTAGTTTCAAACTTATTTTTCTAAATAAAGTACTTTCAGTCAGATCATCATTTTCTTTTAAATTTCTTTTTTTTCAATAATTATTGTATTATTTTTCAATTTTTTTTTAAAACGATCATTCTAAAAATCTTTTTAAAATTGTTTAAACAAGACAACGCATGTTAAACACTTTTAATTCTTATAAAATGAGTACACACATTCAAATTCTTTTTTAAAATTTGTTCAAATATATGGTTTTTTATGATTATTCAAAAAATTATATTGCATTGAGTTGTACCAATTTCAAAATCATTGTACTTTGCTGCTAGTATAAAACCGAAACCATTCGAATTTAAATACAGCCTCCTGCATTTTTCTTTTTGAAAAGAGAAACCATAAACCATAGCACAAGAAGTAAATTAGTAATAGTGTTTTTTCATAATCAAACCAAACATAAAAATCCATTCTAATGGCAAACTAATAAAGTTCTTAGAAAAATCTTTCTATTTAAAATTGCAATAACAGGCTGCAAGTCAATCTCAAACTACTTTGGACCGATGTCCTTCTGAGCACAGATTTGCTCCTCCACCATTGCAGCCTTAACAGACACAACCAAGTCTTTCCTTTCAGCAAAACCATCCTTGGCCTGTTTCAACAAGCTCTTATAAATTAGCGTCTACAACAAGCTCTCATTAATTAGGAGCCTCATACTTCAATTCCAACAAAGTGACACTTGGCAGGATTGTGCTTCCCTGCCTTGGGGGCGGGCTTTGATGACATTTGCGGGTTTCATTTTTTTTTCCTTCTTGTGTGTATTTCCTTGTTTTGCAAAAGGCTCTTTTGTATATGTTAATAACTCTTTTTCTGTTGCTTAAATTAACCATTAAAATCGATCAAAAACTGTATGTGAAAACAGAGTTAAACTCACAGGAAAGAACCAAACACTCATGGTAATGAGAGAATATGAACTATGAAGCCTTAAAATCTAATAGTTCAAATATTAGAGTGTAGCAACTTGATACTTCTTTTAGGTAATATACTAGCTTAAAAAATCAAGAATGCTCTCTCTTTTTTTATGAAATTCACTTAAACACTTGGATTGAGTTGAGTGTTCCAAATATTATTGTATGTCTTATCTTTTTAATCGAGGGAAAAAAATAAAGAAAAGATTTGATGGAAGAAGAAGATGATGATGTGACTTAAATACCTTGCCTAGGAAAATAAGTTTAAAACTACACCTATTAAAGAATAAAGATTTTAAAATATCCCTTTATGAAAAAAGAAAAACTAGTGAATCATCTGTACAGATAATTGCTTATGAAAGAATCAAACCACTGTAAAAAAAGTATCATCTTCCAATACCACATGTTAGGACAACTATAGAATCAACATTAAGAAACCTTTGAAGCATCTTGTGTAGCAACAAACCAAACCCATGAAGTTGTAAATACCTTCATCATGTGTCTTGTAATGGAGGCAACAGAAAAATACAAAAAGAGCAAGGATTGCAATGGCAGTAAAGAGTTAAAGAAAAACTCAGAGGCAAGTTTTGAGCTGAAAGCTAAGGGAGAGCCAAGAGAGGAGCGACAGCACACTAAACATAACCACCATGGCTGTGTGAGGTTCAGGCAAGAATGTTTTGGGAATCACGTGCAAAGCTATTGTTATTTTATAAATACCTTGTCTAGGAAAATAAGTTTAAAACTACACCTATTAAAGAATAAAGATTTTAAAATATCCCTTTATGAAAAAAGAAAAACCAGTGAATCATCTGTACAGATAATTGCTTATGAAAGAATCAAACCACTATAAAAAAAGTATCATCTTCCAATACCACATGTTAGGACAACTATAGAATCAACATTAAGAAACCTTGGAAGCATCTTGTGTAGCAACAAACCAAACCCATGAAGTTGTAAATACCTTCATCATGTGTCTTGTAATGGAGGCAACAGAAAAATACAAAAAGAGCAAGGATTGCAATGGCAGTAAAGAGTTAAAGAAAAACTCAGAGGCAAGTTTTGAGCTGATAGCTAAGGGAGAGCCAAGAGAGGAGCGACAGCACACTAAACATAACCGCCATGGCTGTGTGAGGTTAAGGCAAGAATGTTTTGGGAATCACGTGCAAAGCTATTGTTATTTTATTTTTGCTTTTATGATGTCAGCAATAGTACACAGCACATGCGTGTGCCTATACAAAAGGAAGAATTGTAACTTTTGGCATTATGAATGAATGAATACAATTCTCTCCGTTCTTTGCTATTTCTATTTCTATTTCTTTTCTGTTCTGTTCTACTTCTCCTTCTTCTCTATATTTCTTCTCCTAATCTGATCATTACACTGGTTGTTTGTGACAAATTTGGCATCAGAGCTTCTAAGATCCAAGCTAAACAAGCTGGGAAGACACACGAGACACAAGGCAATGGCTGAAGGAACCCGTTTCAAAACCTTACAAGAGCAGATCCAATCGTTGCAAGCTCAGTTGGAGGCTATGAGAACAGCAGAGAGTAATATTGCTACATGGTGGGAAGAACAAAAGGCCAATATTGAGACAAAGTTTGCGAAGAATCAAGCTTATATGAGCAAAATCTTGGAAACCTTGACCCAGAAGGACACTCAGCTACTGGAGGCATGAAGCTCTTTATCACATCAAGGGCTACAAACAAGGAGAGAGGGTAAGAATCCTGTAGAAGTTACTGTTATTGATGAACATGGTAGGCATTATTATACGAAGGATGATCCTGGCATATTGCATAAGCATGCTAATGGTAATAATCTATTTACCACTCAATCTAGTGTAAACTCTCAGAGAATACATGAATCTGCTTCTGGAATGAATCTGAATGCATTTTCACCTAGACCTAAGATTGAGTTGCCCATATTTGAAGGTAGTAATCCTAGAGGTTGGAGTAGGAAATGTTAGAAATATTTTGCAAATTTTAATGTTACAGAGCATCAGAAATTGGAAGTTGCAGCCATGTATCTAGCTGGTAAGGCAGAGATATGGTTTGATGGTTATCTTTTGTTGAAACCAAGTGCTTCTAGGCAAGATTTTGCTATCGATCTATGCCAAAGGTTTTGTGATAAAACCTGTTCTGATATTGTAGAAGAGTTCAACAAGTTGGTTCAAAAGGCTAGTGTTGAGGAATATTAGGAGAAATTTGAAGAACTAAGGCATTATATGCTCCAATCTAACCCTCATTTAAGTGAATCTTATTTTGTAGCAAGCTTTGTTAGTGGTCTTCAAGAAGAATTGAAACCCAAGGTGAAGGCTAATGAACCTAATAATCAGGCAGCAGCATACAAACTAGCAAAGTTACATGAGCTATCCTTGGAGATAGAAGACAGGAAACACAGATCTCTTGCAAAACCAAACTTCCCAAACACTTAAACCTATTCAAAAATACCCTACCAACCATGGAACTCAAATCAAAGAAACTCTTCTAACCTATCTACACCAAACCAGAAAAACAATAGACCAGACCAGAAAAGATTCCAGAACCCCTGCTTACAAATGTGGTGAGAAATTCTACCCTGGACACATTTGTAAAAACAAGCAACTCAACCTTCTTATTGGAGATGAATTGGAGGAAGAAAAGGGTGAAAAGGAAGGGATTGAAAGAGAATCTGAACCATTTGTTGATAAGGATCAAGGATCACCAGAAGACAACTTAGAGATCTCCATCAATGCACTAACAGGCAGTGTTGGACACAATACTCTTAGGATATTGGGTAGCATAAAGGGTAGACCTATCAATATCCTCATAGACAATGGCAGTACACATAGTTTTGTGACTCCACCATGGGCTAAAGGAAGAGTAGAGGTGAAGCAGACAACACCTTTGGCAATCACAGTGGCTAATGGAGATAGGCTCTTTAGTAATGCCAAGTGTAAGCAACTTGAATGGTCAATGCAAGGACATGTATTCACTCATGACTTAAGGGTTCTACCTATAGGAGGCAGTGACATGGTCCTAGGAGTGGATTGGATGAAGAAATACGGTCCCTTGGTGTTTGATTTCAATGACCTATCTGTCATTTCATAAGGATGGATAGCAGATCACTTTGAGAGGTGGTTCTAATATTCCTAGTCCGAAGATTATAT
Source organism: Heritiera fomes (assembly GCA_032173925.1). NCBI lineage: Eukaryota > Viridiplantae > Streptophyta > Magnoliopsida > Malvales > Malvaceae > Heritiera > Heritiera fomes. The sequence goes on along the minus strand of JAPDPM010000001.1, from coordinate 13,979,485 downwards.
CTGGTGAGAGGCTGCAGAAGATAGTTGATGAACACCCAAACGTGTTGGGAGAATTTTACATGATCAGTGTGGAAAACAAATGCTCTACCATACCCCACCAGCTTGAAGCACTAATAGATGCCTACAATGATATCTTTAGGGAGCCTACTGGAATGCCACCTATGAGAGCACATGACCACAGCATCAACCTCAAACATGATTCAGTACCAGTAAATCTCAGACCTTAAAGGTTTCCATATCATCAAAAGGCTGAAGTACAGAGACAAATCTCAGGCATGCTATTTGCATCCATAATACAAAACAGCAAGAGTCCTTTTGCCTCACCTTGCTTGCTAGCGAGAAAAATGGATGGGAGTTGGAGGCTTTGCATTGATTATAGGCAACTCAACGCCATGACCATCAAAGACAAATTTCCAATACCAGTGGTGGAAGATTTGTTAGATGAACTAAACGGTGCCACTTGCTTTTCAAAGATTGATCTTCGATCAGGCTATTGGCAAATTAGAATGAAGGAGGAGGACATTCCTAAAACTGCATTTAGGACTCACATGGGACATTATGAATTCAAGGTGATGCCATTTGGGCTCACCAATGCCCCAGCCACTTTCCAAGCCCTGAAAATGATTTGTTTGCTCCTTTCTTAAGAAGGTTTGTGCTGGTATTCTTTGGTGATATACTTGTTTATAGCACTGATGTTTATACTCATGTTGAGCATTTGAAGGTTGTTTTTGAAGTGATGAGACAGAATCAACTTTATGCCAAGAGGAGCAAATGCTTCTTTGGACAAAAGCAGGTTGAGTATCTTAGTCACATTATTTCTACAGATGGTGTAGCTACTGACCCCTCCAAGATACAGGCAATGCAACAATGGCAACTTCCCAAGAACTTGAAGTCCTTGAGAGGTTTTTTGGGACTTATCGGGTACTATTGGAAGTTTATAAAAAATTATGGCATGATTAGCAGACCACTAACTAATATGCTAAAGAAGGAAGGGTTCCATTAGTCTCCTGAAGCCGTAAGTGCATTTAAAGCTCTTAAACAGGCCATGAGTACTGCTCCAATCCTAGCCTTACTAGATTTTAATCAACCTTTTTGTCTGGAGACAGATGCATGCAATTCTGGGGTAGGGGCAGTTTTATCTCAAGGAGGAAGACACATTGCTTACCTTAGTAAAGCCTTGGGACCTAAACACATACGGTTGTCCACATATGAAAAGGAGTATATAGCTATTTTAATAGCTGTAAGCAAGTGGAGGCATTACTTGGAAGGAGGCTCATTGATCATAAAAACAGACCATGAAGCTCTAAAATATTTGCTGGAACAAAAGATCACTACCACAATTCAGAAGAGGGGCCTAACTAAACTCTTGGGATTAAACTATACAATCCAATATAGAAGAGGAAAAACGAACCTGGTACCAGATGCACTGTCTAGACAGCATGAGGAGGATGGTCATTGCAATAGTTTGCATGTTACTGTTATCATACCAGAGTGGGTGCAAGAAGTGGAGAAAAGTTATGAAGGGGACACTATGTGTAACGGTCTAAATACCCAATATTTAATCATTTTTACACAATTTCCAACGGTTGGGCTATCCGTAATGCTTTAAAATAATTTAACAATAACTGTCTAAACAGTACTTTATCAATAGTAATAACTTTGAAATGTGAATATTACACAATTTCTTTCACAATTACATCCCCTGTATCCTACTTAAAATAAAAAGTAGTACTGTACATATTTCTCTAAATATGTAAAAGACAATAATATACCTCCGATATCGAAAGTCTGCAGACTCGAGTAACCGATCTAGCAGCCGATAACCAACAGATGGTAATCTCTTAATCCGAAATCAATAACCTGTGGAGTGGAAATAAAGGGGTGAGCGAACCGCGTGCTCAGTAAAGGAGTTGTATGCTATTTGATATACTGAAAACTATATGCTTAAAACATATTTCTAAACGGTGTACTAATGTAAAGAGAAAGGATACTATAGTCGACCGAGAAATCCAGATAGAGTAAAGAAGGTATTTTGAAATACCTATCTTGTCCCGGAAACCCAGAACGACTATAGGGAGTAGTGGTTTAAATTGTTTTTCTTAAAACAAATAAATATCATTTATTTCCCATAAAAATAAAAATGGTATAAATCATTTAAATAATGATTCTTTCAATAATTAGATCAAGTACACTACAGTTCAGTGATAAACAGTATAGCACAGTAAGTGTAAAACTGTATAAACGCAGTAGGAATCATGCACAGTACAGTAGTTTCAATATCCCAAAATGAGATAAACAATATAATAATTATTTCTATTTTAGAAATAATTTCAATAAAGTCAATTTCTAGTAAACAGTAGTTTTCATGATTCCTTTCAATCAACATTATTTCAGTACTTTTCCCAATTCAGAAATCAGTAAATCCAGTACAGTAAACAGTAATCAGTACTTTTCTATTCAATAAATTAGTACTGTATCAGTAATAAATGTTTTCATTCAGTAAATAGAGTGTTGAGACTAGGCATCACCCTACATTTTTATCATGCTATAATCGTCCACTAAAGGACACGGTACAGTAAATAATCTAGATCCATGGCCATAGTCTAAGGTTGTCCTCGGATACACTTGTTAGGTGGCACTGGGACCGCTGATTACTTGGCGAGTCTATCAGCACACGTGAACAGTAACAGTATGATAATGAGCATGAGTCTCGGGGCCTAAAGTCTCAAAATCAAATCAATTTCTTATAAAATACCTTTACAGTACGTTTGGATGGAGAATTTTGAAATTTTGAGATATTTTAAAATGAAGACATTTTAAAATTCATCATTTTAAAATACTAGCATTTATAATTGACTTGTTTGGATAAAAAATTTTTAGAAATAATTTTTGAATACTAGAATTTTATTAAATAAAAAATAATTATAAAAGAAAAATAATAATATTATATATTAGAAAAAGAAAAATATCAAATAAAATATGCAATATGGGTATCATTAGATTTGTAAAAATGTATAAATATTATTAATAATATAAAAAATAAAGATATATATATATTAAATATAAATAAAATAATATGCTTTTTGTTTTTAATGTTATATTTAATAGTAGGTTATGTCTAATAAAGAAGGAAAGAGTGGAATGAATTTTGAAAAACCACCTCTTTAGGTGGATTTTCAAAAGGGAATTTGAGCATTTTAAATTCCCTTTTGAAATCCCTCCTAAATTTCTAAATTCTTCAAAATTTTTTGCCAACCAAGAAATTTGCATTTTAGACTTTTAAATATCTTGATTGAAATGAATACCCTCCTTGAAATTCCTCATCCAAACACAACCTTAAGGAATTTCCATAAATTAAATCATTTATTTAGACAATGATTTTCCAAAAAGGTATTTATTTTCTTTCCAAACACAGTAATTTAATCAGTAAATATTCATGTATATAGTGAGAAAATAAACAAATATTCATTTTGAATATTTAACATTTATAAATCATAGAAAATCTCTCACTAAATTCAATATTAAAACATGAATATTTAAAATTAAATAATTATTTCATAAATACCCTTTTTTATGGGAAATTATATAAAATTAGTCTCCAAATTTGTCATTTGACCCACATTATTTCATCTAAAATATTTGTAATATTTTAGAACATTTTTGATAAAATTCCCGCAGCATAATGACTGCGGTTTTCCTAACCTCCTGCACCGAGAATACAGTATATAATTCCAGCCTTTAAACCACAATTCATGCATGTTTTCAAACCAAATCAATTCTCAATATTTCCATGAAATATTTCTCAACAAAACATGCATTCAATATATCCATACAACTCACACATTTCTCCCTTACCTGTCTCGTGAAATTGAACTTTTCGGTCACACTAACCGAAATCCGTAGCCTCGGGCTGCAAAACAATTTTATCAATAATTATCAATATTTTTCCTCTAAATTTTAAACCACTAAATTCCATAAAATGCAGCCATAAATGACACTGCACATGCACAACCAGTATTATTTAGACTGGTGCTAAAACTAAACTTTCTTGTTTTAACTCCGTTTTCGTTCCGATTTCACCGATCTTCCTCTTTTGATTTCTACATTCATTTTCTACCATCAAACCCTAAAATGCAGCATCATAACATGGTCAAAAGTGCCATGGCCGAATCCTCCATTCACCATGCTTCATGATTTTTCAACTATTTTTCAAATCTAATGCTTAAAATCTTCTTAATCCATTTCTAGCTACCATTTTCTACCATTTTCATGCATCAAATGCATGGATTCCTCATGTTCTTGAAGTGTCCAAAACCCACAAATACGGCACATTTTTATACAACCATTTTTATGCAAATCTAATGCCGTAGCCTTTTTCTACACCTTGAATATGCTAGGATTACAACCTTAAATCAAATCAAACCACAAATTTTCAAGCATGAACTCACCTTGGCCGAATGCTTCTTGGACTCCTTTCTCATTGTTTTCTTCCTCTTTTGATGATCCAATGGTAGCAATAGAGAGAGGAAGTGATGAGGAACAAATTTGCTAGAGATAGTGTTCTTGAATTTCTTTTTATTTTAGGTGTTTTTGTAAGCTTTTATTTTTCTTCTTCTCTTGGCTATGGAGGACGTGTGGGAGGTTGAAGATAGGCTGAGATGCTGCCGACTTCATGCTCATTTTATGCTGAGGAATATTCTAGATAGGGGCAAATGACCATTTTGCCCTTAATGAATCAAAGTATTTACGATTTGTGCCATTTTACCTCTTTTTCGTAAAAACCGTGTAAATGACCTCCAAAAATTATAATTCCAGTACCAAAATATCACATTTAATGTAACTTGATGAATGGAGGTGGTTTCATTGCCGCGCAATGTACGGATAATGAGAAATTACGATTTTACCCCTTACAAACCGCCAGCAAAATTTTTCAATCAAACCAACTTTTTTGTCAAATATTTTGACACCATGAATTTCCTATTTTAATGTAGTTTACCATGATATTCTCACTTTATCCAAACTCATTTTATGATGTGTGAAATTACGAAAATACCCTTAGGACATAACCGTCATTTTCCAATTTGTTTTTCCAAAATTTGTAAATTACTTCCAAAAATTCCAAAAATTATTCTTATGTCTCCAAATGATTATTTAATATTTATTTTACCTCTATGACACTCAAATAAAATTTTAACCTTAATAAAATAATAAAATTTCATGTGGGGCCCACATATAATATTTATTAAATTTCACTAAAATTTTTATTTACACTATACAAATATTACAAAAAATATTATGTACAGTATACTAGAACCAGGTCTCACACTATGGTCCAAGAAAAAATAAAAGCATTAATTGTTGGACATTCTGCAGATGAGAACTTCTCATTCAGTAATTGTATTCTTAGATACCAGGGAAGGGTATATATTGGCAATAATGGAACACTTAGAGATAAGGTGATCCAAGCTCTACATGATTCTCCTCAAGGTGGACACTCTGGTATACAAGGTACTTTCTACATGGTGAGACTTTACCTGTTTTGGCCAGGTTTGAAGAAGTAAGTGCAAGAATTTATACAGCAATGCGATAATTGTCAAAGAAATAAAGCTGAACATATAGCCTATCCAGGGTTGTTGCAGCCCATACCTATCCCCAAGCAAGCTTGGGAAGTAGTCACCATGGACTTTATTGATGGACTACCATCCTCACAAGGATTTAACAGCATACTAGTGGTTATAGATAAGTTCACAAAGTATGCTCACTTCATGGCATTGTCTCATCCTTATACAGCCTTAGAGGTAGCTAAAATCTACTTGAATCAAGTTCATAAGTTGCATGGAACTCCTAAGATTGCTATATCTGACAGGGACAAGATCTTCACAAGCTTAGTTTGGCAAGAACTCATGAAGTTACTAGGCACTATTGTCCACTTGAGCACAGCTTATCATCCTGAAACAGACGGATAATCCGAAAGACTTAATCAATGCGTGGAGCAATATTTGCGAGGCATGTGTCTTTTGAAACCAAAGGCTTGGTCCAAATGGATCTCTTTAGCTGAGTGGCAGCATAATACCAACCACCACACTGCCTTAGGAGTGTCACCTTTTTAGGCTTTATATAGCTATAAGCCCCCCAAATTTCATTGGGATGTCAGTGCAGCAGCTAAAGTGTCTACTGTTGAATAGCTCTTAAAGGAAAGGGAACAATTAAGCAAATTGATGCTAGACCAGCTTGAAAAGCTCAAAATAGGATGAAGTTTTATGTTGATCAGAGAAGAAGTGAAAGGGTGTTTCAAGTGGATGATGAGGTTTACCTAAAGCTCCAACCATATAGGCAAACCTCATTGGCACTCAGAAGGAATCTTAAACTCTCTTCCAGGTACTATGGTCCATATACTGTTGAAGAGAGAATTGGATCAGTGGCTTACAGACTTAAATTGCCTCCAGAATCAAAGATTCATCCAATTTTTCATGTCAGTTTGTTAAAAAGAAAAATTGGAAACAAGGAGGTTCCTAGCATAGCTCTTCCTGAAGAAGGTGATAATGGTGAGCCATTAGTATACCCTGCAACAGCGCTTGATCAACGCATGGTTAAAAGGAACAACAAGGCCATGACTCAATTGTTGGTAGTATGGTCGAATTTGGGCCCTAAGAATGCCACCTGGGAGGATTTTTCTATGTTGCAATCACAATTTCCAACATTTGATCCCTGGGGACAAGGATCAACTGAAGGGGAGGGCAATGTAATGGAGGCAACAGAAAAATACAAAAAGAGCAAGGATTGCAATGACAGTAAAGAGTTAAAGAAAAACTCAGAGGCAAGTTTTGAGCTGATAGTTAAGGGAGAGCCAAGAGAGGAGCGACAGCACACTGGGGGACCAAAAGGCAACATAACCACCATGGCAGTGTGAGGTTCAGGCAAGAATGTTTTGGGAATCACATGCCAAGCTGTTGTTATTTTATTTTTGCTTTTATGACGTCAGCAATAGTACACAGCACCTGCTTGTGCCTATACAAAAGGAAGAATTGTAACTTTTGGCATTGTGAATGAATGAATACAATTCTCTCCGTTCTTTTCTATTTCTATTTCTTTTCTATTCTGTTATGCTTCTCCTTCTTCTCTGTATTTCTTCTCCTAATCTGATCATTACACTGGTTGTTCATGACATGTCTCCATGGACAAATTTCCTGCAAGGAAATCTTTCAAAATTAAGAACATTCAAGAAAAATGCACCGACATAGGAAAATATGACAAAAGCTTTACAGAGAAATTACAAGGCATGTACCTTTAACTTTTGATTATTGAATATCCTGCTTTCAGTGTTTATTTATTTATTTTTTAAATTACAGGGCAAGAGAAGTCAATGATCATATTAAGTTCTCAACATCTCCCTCAGACGAGATAAACGTGCTAGAATAAGGTTTCATGCAGATAATTGAAATCATTTAAACTTTCAAGACCGGGTCGTGGTCAATCTCAATTCCACAAACCTCATTTGCTAGATTTAGTTTTCTAAAGGTATCCATGAGCAAGCTTGAAGTTGGATCTCATTTGAAAGATTAAGATTTGATCTAATAATTGTTATTCTTTTTAAGGAAGTTTAAGATTCCTATACTTCTTTATGAACAAAAAAAGAAGTTGGGTCACGTTTGGCTTCAAGGTTTGAAAAGCTAGCCCAATGCAACAAAGTTGACAAGTTTTTATTTTTATTTGAATGAGTCAAACTTAAGCTTGAATTTCAAATATTATAATAATTAAATCAATTAAATATTTTGTTTTTATATTTAACTAGTTTTAAATCCGTGTGATGCACGTATATACATTAATAAATCAGTAAATTCATATATAATATAATTTTTATTTGAAACATTATAATATAAGTTATTAAATTTACAAACAATATAAAATTTCTATCTTTAATATTTTTATTTATATTTTGTATATTTTAATATAATAAAACAAGAAAAATATATATTGGATGTAATTACACAATTTTGATTATATTTAAATAAAATTTATATAGTAATTTGAATGTAAATAATCTATAATCAATATTTAATCATGTTTTTGATTTGAAGAAATTGAAGATCGATGTCACAAGAAATCATTTTGAGTCTCATGATATTGATAAAAAAAGTTTGGTATTTCAAAGTATTTGATTTGATCATATACGATTGTATTTTCTATTTACGTTTGGATCAACCTTTTCGGTTGCAGGGATAAGTTCATTTTTTGGTAAAAATTTTCAAAGGAATTTAATCAAATCAAACCAAAAGAATAAGAAAAGAAAATGAATAAATAAAGGACAAATAGAGATCTTATGTGAATAAGATAGAGAATATCATTAGAAACAACAAACTTCAACGAAAAACTGCTGATAACAAAGGATAACAACAACAAACATTATTCAACATAACAGTTAACACAAAATCCAAAAAGAACATTGCAGAAAATAATTGCCAGGCTAATTCGTGGAGCAATCAGTGGGCAGAAACGAGACGGTCTGCTTGTCAGTATCATAGCCAACCAAGAAATTCATTTGCGCCAAGTTACCATAGATTGCTAAATCTTGAAAAGAATTGAAGGTAAAGCAAGTAACTGTATCGGAAATCTTGACGAAGGTGTTCAAAGGCTGCAAATTGACATCAGCATCAGTGAAATGAATTGTAATATTTGGAACTGCAAAGTCAGTTTGAGCATCGTAACATAAACTCAAACCCTCAGGAGGATCAACCCTTGTCGCATTAATCTGGCTAGACAGCTGATTCCAATTCGGAGTAAAAATCTTCTGGCAACAGAGTCAATGTAGTACCAGAATCAATGATGATGTTGCCCTCGTCTGTTCCAAAAGCGGAACCTGTAAAGTTTATTCTGTTGCTTCCAACACTGACTGCCTCCAGGGTGAGGAAATAGAAAGTGGGTGGAATTTGTTGAGTCAATGGAGTAGAAACAACTCCATTACCGGAAACATTAGCATCGGAACCAAATTTCATTTTGATTGACTCTCCTGTTTCGTAAACAGGCAACAAGCAATAGGAGAATTTGCCAGCAATGGATGCACCTAATTGGGAAATAAGTGAAACATCGCCACCTCCAAGGCCAATGATGCCTGAGGTTTTCCCATCGAAAGTTAGATCATTATCGTGTCCACATCCGAGAACTATATTCGGAACAGCTACAGGGGGACCAGTTGTTTAAGGCAGGGTAAGTGTATCAGCAGCAAGATCACCAATTGAATAAGAGTTATCAGCATAAGACATTACATATTGGCAAGAGCAATTACTGGAGCAAAAGCTTCCATCAAAATTTTCACATTGACTTGCAGTGCAAGAAAAGATTTTGTAAGTGGATGATTCACTAGGATAAAAAATTGGAGCATCTTGCTTGAAACACTGGGAACAAGGCATGCATTGAGTCCATATAAGATCACTTCCAGTATCTGCTATAGCAACAATATCAAAAGCTGGAGTACCGATGGATATATTCATCAACTATTCACCCGAATCAACAATAACATCGACTTCTTCTGCCTTTGTTGAGGCAGAAGTTGGTTTGAAACGATGTTCACGATTAAAGGAACGACGCAAGGCATTGGTTATACGATTAGAGGTAGTTTCCAAAGGATTGTACAGAGGAGACTTTGGAGAGTCACGGTGGATTAGTTCAAGACTGAAACCACCATTTTGAGCCTCAATAAGGAGAAGACTAGAAAGGCCAAGGATGGCAAAAACAAGGGAGAAAAGAGAGTTATGATTGACAATAGCTGCCATTGTTAGAAGAAGATGGAAGCGATACTTGAGAGGTTTGATTGTTTGGGTATCTAGAATTTTGGTAAATTTATAGTGTTGAAAAAAGAGATGAACTGAGAAAACGACAAAATAAGATTCAGAAAGTTGAGGAATAATTTACGATGAAATGAGCAAAAGACCCATTATAGTTCAATTAATGCATATAAATATATAATCTTGTCATATATATTTTACATGCATTTTTTTTTGAATCTTAACATTTTGTTTTTCTCCTGTATTGCAAAATTAAAGTTTTGATAACAAATATTGAACTGAATGATAAATTTTGAAAATATTTTGTGATTAATTAACATTGTTTTTTTTATGAATTTTCAGTGTCAAAATGCAATGGATCAAACGTATAATTTTTTTTGGTTTCAAACATTTAAATTTATGTATAATTACAGGAAGATTTATGATATTAAGAATTTGAAACCTCACGCCGGTTGACAAAATTCAATGGATAATAACCGGTAAAATAAAATTATTTTGATGGCATTGATTGTACTGAAACCAGCTATAATTCAAATTATCGAGGATTTAAAAACCTTACACTTTTTTAAATCAATATCTTTCTGGAAAATTGATTAAAAGCGGTATATATTGTTGAAGATAAAAATATCCATATACACAAGAAATTTGTAAGATTAGAATCTAATTTAGTATTACTATTGTGATTGTAAAAGACATTTAATATTCCATCATCAAATGGTTGTTATCTTTCTTTAGAATGTATTAGATTGACAGTTGGAATATTCTTCCCATCTTGTACCATCCATAAAAAAAATTTTGAGTAAAAAACGTATTGAAAGATGAGATAAAAAAATATAATATAAGAATTTTAAACATTTATCATTATTATAAAAAAAATTCTTACGCCGAGTTGAAATGTTTAAAATGTACACATAAAATTTAAATAGACAACTATACAATAAAATCATTTTACGAAAAAATTGATTAAATAGTAAAAATAACTTTTTAAAAAATTATCTTAATTTACAATATAAACTTGTAAACCAAAAAATTATATTTTTTTATTATTTAATAACATCTTTCGAAAAAAAAAAAAAACGACGCCTCGAAGAAAGCCTATCCTCAGAAGAGTCACGTACCGAAGACGATAAAAAGGCCGGCTGTGGCAATTTTGAAGAAAGTTGTTTTACTTTTGTATTTATCCAATTTTTTTAGTTCAACATTTCCTAGAAAAGGAGAGAGAGAAACAATGCTGCATTTTTTACTGGGAATGTAAACCAGCTGGGTACTTGCTAATTTTGACATATCTAAATCAGAACTCAATTATTTATCATAATACCCGAACTCGATTAATTATCCGATTATTTTGATTTGTATTATCTGAATCCTAACATTATAACATAGAAACTACCCATTTAATTATCCAAACCCATTAATTACCCATTTTTTATGTCAAATTTTGACTTTTAAATTTAAATATAAAATAAATTATTAAAAAATTAAATTAATAAATTTACTTTAACTCTATTAAAGTCAAAAATCATAATTATAATGTTTAATGAATTAATTTAATTAAATATAACATTACTAATAAATAATTTATACATAACAATATAAATATTATATTAAAAAATTATTATTTATCATCGAGTTTGGATAGCGAGTGCCCTAAGATAATTACCTGAACCCTATTCGAACCCATGACAAATAGTAATTTTTATTACCTAAATCCTACCCGAATTCAATTATATACTACCCTAATCCTACTTCTCGGGTTGGATAATGCTGGGTACTCATTTATAGGGTATCCATTGCCATCTCTATTTTTTAGTGATACCCTATCACTACCATTTTTACTTTCTAGCTACAATCATGATAAATTTACTTGTCAGTCTTTTTGGTGAGTAAAGATGTAAATTAGTCAAATTATTCGTGAGTTATTAGAATTTGATTAGATGATTATTTGAATTTAACTCGTTTACTTTCAAATCGATTTTGAGTTCAAGTTACTTAAATAATAAATCAAATCATGTTTGAATATTTTAATACCCGACTCAAGCAATTTGCGAGCCTCATCGACATTCTTTTTAATATATATTTTTAATATCTTATTGTTAATTTATCATTTTATCTTCATAAATATGATTGAAAATCGACAAATCGAGCCTAATGAATTGAGCTCAAACGATTCTAGTATTCTATCGAGTCGAGCTTTAAAAATCAAATTCAATTTAATTCTATCTGAGTTTCAAACTTCAAACTTTCAAGTTGAGTGAACTCGAGCCTAATATTAAATCATCTTAATTCAACTCAATTGCACTTGCATGCAGAGGCAAAGTTCTCTCAAGGTTAGTGGGTGCTCAACCCCTCGTTGGTCCAAAAATATTGTTAATGTATGTCTTAAAAACAAAATTTTTTGCACCTTGTTAAATTTTTGGCTAAAAGGTCAAAAAGAACTTTCGAAAAAAATGGATTTAGCAATTGAGCCCCTAACCTTTTTTTTGCAATTAATTGAGCCATTACACTTTAATTGTCACTCAATTGAGTCCTTTTGTGGACGGAAACTGTTAACTTTGTATGAAAATTGTTAAATCTGTACAGTACATGTGGCCAAAAATGTAATAGACTTAACGGTTTCCATCCATGAAAGGGCTCAATTGAATGAAAATTGAAATGTAATGGCTTAGTTGATTGCGAAAAAAATTTGGGGCTCAATCGTTAAAACCATTTTTTTGAGGGTGTTTTTTACCCTTTTGCCTAAAATTTTCAAAAAAAGAAATTCAATGAAACTTTTGGTAGTCAACTTTAGAACTATATTCTAGTATGGAGATTTTAAAGTTAAAAGGAACGGACGATTTTACTATAAAAATGGTTGAGACTAAAATAGATGAAGTGTATATCTATTGGTTTATTCGTTATTGACACTAATATTGATTCTATTGATTGTCATTGTCATAGTGGAGAAAACATTTATAATAAATATATTGAAAACTCATTTACTTAATACAATGATAATCAATGGCTGAATGATAGATTAGTTGTATTCATCAAAAAATTATGTTCAAATGCATTGGTAATGAAATTATTATGTAATGATTTCAAAATATAAATCGCGTCAAAAATAATTGTAAAAATTTTAATAATTATGATTGAATATAGAAGTTTTATTTTTTAAATTATTTTTTATAATTTAATATATTTAAACAAAGCCTGAGATAAAACTTCTGACTTGTCACTATTCGCAAGCAATACAATTAGGCCGAGAGAATTCGAAGATCTTGCTTGGATTAAGAATTTCAATAAAGAGGCAGTCGGAAATAATTCTTAAGGTAAATTCTACCGATATTCTCAAGATTTTACTATAATTCAGCTTTAGTCCATTAGTTTGAAGAATAAACATTTTGGTCCAAAATTAAAAATTTGATGTTAAAAAAATTGTTCTATTAAATTACTATTAAAAAAATCTATTAACCTAAACATTTGTAACTCATGAAATATCCATAATACTATTTTTGGGTATTAAAAAAAAATCTTAGATAGAATAATTTTTTAAAAAATTACTTAAAAATAATGAATAGTGATAAAATTCATTGTTAATACTTGAGAATGTGATATTATTAATTCAAGTTTAGTAATTGATTGATATATGTCAAAATCATTTGAGATTTTTTATCAAAGTGTTCATTTTTAAAACTAATTGATTAAAATTGAATTATGATAAAATTTTGAGGACTTCAACGGAATTCTTATTACGTGAGAGGCTTCATCTACAACTGTTTTAGAAGATCGAACCGCAAGAGCAACATGGGAATCTCTTAGATACCTCAATTGCCCAGGAACTGCCACAAAAGCAAAGGGAACTTGACTTTACTTTTCTAGCATATTACAGCTTTCAATTGAAACTTGTAAAATCTAAATCTCAATGCTAATTATGGAAAGCAAGATATTAAGAGTGGTTTTATATATATATATATATATATATATATATATATATATATATATGCCACAATTAATTGGCTCTACTCTCTATGGATAGCGAGAGTTGACCAAAGTGATTAAAGTTTGACTCTAGAATGCAAAGTATTCATGTCCAAATTCTCACGATCCACAGATAAATGATCTATAAATTTAAAAAAATTTATAGCTGAAATTATTCATAAATTCCAATAATGAATTGACGATAACTCTTACATTAAAAATGGAGTAACCTCTTTACTCTCAAATTTTTATGTACCAAAGTAAAAAAAGGCTCTACCAACTCATTTCAGCATATTAGTGATTAGTCCACATGTCTAGAGTGAATCATCTGTACAGATAATTGATTATAAAAGAATCGAATCATTGAAAAAAAGGGTATCATCTTCCAACATCACAAGTTAGGACAACTATAGAATCAACCCTGAGAAAAGTTGAAAGCATCTTGTGTAGCGATTGGCAACAGTCCAAACCCATGAAGTTGTAATACCTTCACCATGTGTGTCCATGGATGAATTTCCTACAAGGAAAGCTTTCAAAATTAAGACCATTCAAGAAAAATGCACCGACATAGCAAAATATGACAAAAGTTTTACAGAGAATTACAGGGCAAGAGAAGTCAATGATCATATGAAGTGCCCAACACATCCCTGAGAAGAGATACATGAATACATGGCTGCATGCTAGAATAAGGTTTTGTGCAGATAATTGAAATCATTTAAACTTTCAAAACCGTGTTGTGGTCAATCTCAAATCCACAATCCTTAATAGCTAGTTTTAGTTTTCTAAACGTATCCATGGGCAAGCTTGATGTTGGCTCTCATTTGAACGATTAATGTTTGATGTAGTGATTATTTTCTATTTTTAAGAACTACGCTCAAGATTTGAACTCTCTTTCTTCCTTATACTTTTTTATCCTTATACTTTTTTATGAACCAAGAAAGAAGTTGGGCCTTGTTTGACTTCAAAGTTTGAAAAGCTAACCCAATGTAACAAAGTTAAGAATGTTTATTTATTTATTTTTATTTGAATGAGTCTAATTTAAGCTTGAATTTTAAATATTATAATAATTAAATTAATTGAATATTTTTTTTAATTAACTAGTTTTAAACCCATGTAATGCACGGATCAGGAAATTCATGTATAATATAATTTTTATCTGAAATTTTATAATATAAGTTACTAAATTTTCGAATAATACGAAATTTCTATCTTTAATATTTTTATCTATATTTTGTATATTTTAATATAATAAAATAAGAAAAATATATATTGGGTGTGATTATACAAATTTGATTAGATTTAAATAAAATTAATATAGTAATTTGAATACAAGTAATCTATAAACAAAATTTTTATGTCTTTGATTTGAAGAAATTGAAAATTGCTGTCACAAGAAATCATTTTGAGTTTCTTAATAGATTAAAATAATTCGGTACTTCAAAATATTTGATTTGATGATATTTGTATGTATTTTTTATTTATATTACGTATTGGATCAACCGAGATGAGTCCAATTTTTGGTAAAAATTTTCAAAAGAATTTAATCAAATCAAACCAAAAGAATAAGAAAAGAGAATGAATAAATAGAGAAAGGAAAGCACAAAGGGAAACAGAGAGATCTTATATGAATAAGATAGAGAATATCATTAGAAACAACAAACTTCAACGATGGAAAAACAACAACGAACAATATTTAACGTAACATAAAATCCAACAAGAATATTGCAGAAAATATTTGCCAGGCTAATTCGTGGAGCAATCTGTGGGCAAAAACGAGACAGACCGCCTTTCAGTATCATAGCCAACCAGGAAATTCATTTGCGCCAAGTTGCCATAGATTGCTAAATCTTGGAAAGAATTGAAGGTAAAGCAAGTAACCGTATCGGAAATCATGAAGAAGGTGTTCAAAGGCTGCAAATGGACATCAGCATTAGTGAAATGAATTGTAATATTCGGAGCTGCAAAGTCAGTTTGAGCATCGTAGCATAAACTCAAACCCTCTGGAGGATCAACCCTTGTCGCATTAATCTGGCTAGACACAGCTGATTCCAATTTGGAGTAAAAATCTTCCGGAAACAAATTCAATGTAGTACCGGAATCAATGATATGTTACCCTCATCTGTTCCAAAAGCAGAGCCCGTAAAGTTTATTCTGTTGCTTCCAACACTGACAGCCTCCAGGGTGAGGAAATAGAAAGTGGGTGGGAATTGTTTTATCAATGGAGTAGAAACAACTCCACTACCTGAAACATTAGCATCGGAACCAAATTTCATTTTGCTTGACTCTCCTGCTTTGGAAATAGGCAACAAGCAATAGGAGAATTTGCCAGCAATGGATGCTCCTAATTGGGAAATAAGTGAAACATCACCACCTCCAAGGCCAATGATGCCGGAGGTTTTCTCATCGAAAGTTCCATCATTGTTGTGTCCACATCCGAGGATTGTATTCGGAACAATTTGTTAGAGTATGCCCTACAATTAATTGGATTTGGATTAAGTAATTTTAAAAGGCCCAAAAGACCCAATTTAGTTGGACTAAGGCTAAGGCCTTTTTAGGGTTTTATTAAGAGGCACTATAAAAATAACATTAAATCTAAAAGTTAGACATAAGAAGAACAGAATATTTTTATAGCCGTTCTGCCTCTTGGAGCTAGCACTCTCATAAAACAATTCCCTTCCTCCTTCCTTTGCTTCTGATCACATTTTGTCTCAGGCAAAGGTCTTGTTTTGCGTCCTACTCGTGTGGGTACCATTAGAGGGCTTCTCTCAGCTAGGAGTCTCGAGTTAACGATAAATCAAGGGCTGTTCGTGGGTTGCCATATTCAGAAGTCGAACATTCCTACACGAGTACACCAAAAGGTTAGATTTTATCCCGAAATTAATCTTGTTGCAGATTTTGGTTTTGTTGATTTTTAATCCGCTGCTTATTTTCATGTATGACATGATAAACCGAGACAATGAAACCTTACAGTGGTATTCGAGCCAGTGTGCAAACGGCTTTCGGGATAGTGAATTCGATTCGTTGTGATGCTGTTTTATTGTAAGTTGTTACAGATTTGATTTTAATTTTCAAAATTCGTTTGGGCGACCTAAAATAATTGTAAGACAATTATAGATTTAAAAAAAAAAACTTGTAGGCAATCCTATAGTTGCCACCCTTGCAAAAAAAAATTTTTAATACTTGTTATTATTTTATTTAAAATATATCCTTTATTAAATTGGATAAGAGTTATCCAATAGTTTTTGAGATTTTAATAAGATTAAAATTTCAAAAACATTATCTTAATAAAATTGTTTTAAAATAAAATATATCCTATATTAAATTGGATAAGAGTTATCCAATAATTTTGAGTTTTTAATGAGATTAAAATTTCAAAAGGAATTGTCTTGATAAAATTTTATTCTAAATTAAATATTTTATATCTTAAATTGGATAAGAGTTATCCAATACTTTTGAGATTTTAATGAGATTAAAATTTCAAAAAGAGTTATCTTTATAAATTTTTGTTTTAAAATAAAATATTTTAAAATGGATAAGAGTTATCCAATGGTTTTGAGATTTTAATAAGATTAAAATTTCAATTAAGCCCAAATTGAATTTTGAGAATTAAAATTAAATTAAAACAGCCATTGATACCCATAATTAATTAAAATTTGATTAATTAAAATTAGATTTTAATTAGGAAGCATGCAAATTAATATGTGATATTACTGTGTATGCTTGATACTTGATTCTTATGTGATATGGATGATTGCAGGGTGCATGGTTATGGGCCTAGGTTTACATGAGTTGTAATTTATTTAAATAAATTTAAATTGGGCCTGTGAGCCTTGATTTATTTGTAATTTATTTATGTAATAGTTATATAGATAAATTAGGATTATCTTGTAAATGTACAACATTTGGAGCCAAGATGATTCGGAGCCAAGGCGAACCGAGGTGACGCTTGAAATGAAATCGAGGAGAAGGCATTTAGAAAAATAATGTATCCCTAGGTTCTTTTGTAATAGAAAGGCCATAACCATGTCACGTTTAATTTTACGCTTTTACTTATATATGTTGATATATATGTTAGAAAAGCATGCTAGGTGAGACGGTAAAATTAAAAATCCCTCAAAATAAATATTAAGTCAAAGATAACAAATAAAGATGCCTTCCAATACGAAGAATGTGAAAGAGACTTTGTTCGGTATTGTGCTACTTTGGCTCAGTCAAGGCCATACCTACCTTAGGAATTCACATTGCATGAGATAATAGTTATCTCCAAGTGTATTGGGTCAGACTTAACTAAATTAAATTAGGGCATTGGCTCAGTCAAACCTAATAAGATTTAGAGGCATAGGTTGGGCTTTAACCCATATGATGAGTTAGGACAAGAATTGTTCACCCAACTATCCAGGAGTTGTATGAGATGCAATTGACAAGAGTTGTCTACCTAAATAATCTCATTGGACGCACTAGCTCAGCTAAAGTCATAATGGGACCAAATATGGATCCTGGCCCACTAGGAAGTCTAGGCGAAAAGGCTTCCCGAGTTAATAGTGAGGGCTATTAGCTTGAGGAAAATAGTGGGAGTAATTCATTTAATTAAAAGACCATAATTAATGATTTTAATCACAATGTTACTTGCATATTTTATGATTGTAGAATTATCATGGCAAACAACAATTTATCCCTTCGTTCTATCCTTGAGAAGGATAACAAGTTGGTTGGGGCAAACTTCTTAGACTGGTACAGAAATTTGAGGATAGTCCTTACGCAAGAAAAGAAGTTATATGTTCTAGAGCATGCGATCCCTGCTCAACCCTGATAGAATGCTTCCGCTACTGATAAGCAAGCTTTTCAAAAGCATTTGGATGATGCCATTGACGTACAGTGCCTGATGTTAGCTTCCATGAGTTCTAAACTCCAGAAGCAACATGAGAATATGAAACCGTTTGATATGATCGAACATCTCAAGGAAATGTTCCAAGAGCAAGCACGACACGAATGTTATGAGGTGTCTAAGGCTCTCTTCCAGAGCAAGATGGCTGAGGGAGCTCTGGTGCACACTCATGTACTTAATATGATTAGGTACATTGAGAGGCTGGAAGCACTGGGCTTCACCATGCATAAAGAGTTGTCAGTTGATCTCATCCTCCAATCCTTACCGGATAGCTATAGTTCGTTTGTGTTGCACTACAACATGAACAGTATGGATAAGACACTGGCAGAATTGCTCAATATGTTAAGAACTGCTGAGCAGGACTTGAAGAAGTCAAGGCCTACTTCTGTTATGGTGATTGACAAGACCAAATCCAAAGGCAAAGGCAAGCTTAAGGGTAAGCCCAAGCCCAATGGTAACAAGAAGGAAAAGGCCAAGAAACTCAAGCCATCTGGTGGAGTTGCTAAGACAGGAAAATGCTTCCATTGCAGTAAGACTGGTCATTGGAAGCAAAATTGCACTGTGTACCTTGAGGAGCTGAAGAAAAAGAAAGGAAGTGAGACTTCCATCTCAGGTATATATGTGATTGAGATAAATTTGTCTACTTCTTTATCTTGGGTATTAGATACTGGATGTGGTTCTCACATTTGCATGAATGTGCAGGGACTAACAAGGAGTAGAAAACTTGCCAAGGGCAAGGTGGTCCTACGAGTTGGAAATGGAGCAACGGTTGCTGCGTTAGCTGTAGGAACATTTAATTTATCGTTGCCTTCGGGCCTAATTCTAGAACTTGATAATTGTTATTACGTTCCAGCAATTGCCAAGAACATTATTTCTGTTTCTTGTTTGGATAAGAAAGGTTTTTCTTTTAAAATAATGAACAATACTTGTTCAATTTACTTTAATGATATTTTCTATGGCAATGCTTCCATTATGAATGGATTGTATGTTCTAGATTTAGATAATCACATATACAGTGTTGATTTCAAGAGGTCAAAGGGTAATGAGATTAACTCTACATTCCTCTGGCATTGTAGACTTGGTCACATAAACGAGAAACGCATATCTAGGCTCCACAAAGAGGGACACTTAGATTCATTTGATTTTGAATCATATGATGTATGCGAATCTTGTTTGCTTGGTAAAATGACCAAGGCCCCTTTTACAGGAATAAGTGAAAGGGCTAGTGGTTTATTAGAGCTCATACATACAGATGTATGTGGTCCATTAACCATACAAGCTAGAGGAGGGTTCCAATACTTCATCACATTTACTAATGACTACAGTAGATATGACTATGTTTATTTAATGAGACATAAGTCAGAATCCTTTGAAAAGTTCAAAGAATTCAAGAATGAAGTACAAAACCAGCTAGGCAAGAATATCAAGACACTCCGATCAGATCGCGGTGGAGAGTATTTGAGCCTAGAATTTATAGATCATCTAAAGGAGTATGGAATAGTTCCACAACTCACTCCACCTGGTACAACTGAATGGAACGGTGTATTTGAGAGGAGGAATCGGACCTTGTTGGACATGGTTCGATCCATGATGAGTCTATCTGACCTCCCTGTCTTCTTTTGGGGTTATGCTTTAGAGACAGCAGCATTCACACTAAATTGTGTTTCTACTAAAGCTGTTGAAAAGACACTGCATGAGATGTGGACTGAAAAAAAAACCTAATCTGTCTTTTCTAAAGATTTAGGGTTGTGAGGCTTATGTCAAAAGACAAGTCTCAGACAAATTAAGACCCAAATCTGATAAATGCATATTTGTGGGGTATCCTAAAGAGACAAAAGGATACTATTTCTATAATCCCACAGAGCATAAAGTGTTTGTGGCTCGGTATGGTGTCTTTCTAGAAAAGGACTTCCTTTTATAAGAACTAGTGGGAAGAAAATAGAGCTTGAAGAGGTTCAAGAACCACAAAATGTCACTGAACCTTTAGTGGAACAAGAGCAAGTCCCACAAGATGTTGTGGAACAGGAAATAGCTCCAGAAACACAAGGCCTGCGTAAGTCTAATAGGATACGTCGAGAGCTTGAGAAGCAAGCTTCTTGGAGCTGAAACATTCGTTTTGATGAGATAATCAAAGAGTTTGGATTCATCAAGAACGAAGATGAACCTTGTGTTTACAAAAAGGTTAGTGTGAGTGCTGTCATATTCCTAGTGTTATATGTGGATGACATACTACTCATAGGAAATGACATTCCTGCCCTACAATCTGTCAAAACTTGGCTAGGGAATTGCTTCTCCATGAAAGACTTAGGATAAACAGCCTATATCCTTGGAATAAAGATCTATAGAGATAGATCGCGTACGCTGCTAGGTCTAAGTCAAAGTACATATATTGACAAAGTGTTGAAAAGGTTCAACATGGAAGAATCTAAGAAAGAATTCTTACCTATGTCTCATGGCATTTATCTCTCAAAGGACATGTGTCCTAAAACATAAGATGAGAGAGCTAAAATGGCTAAGATTCCATATAATTCGGCTATTGGATCTATAATGTACGCCATGTTATGTACGAGGCTTGATGTCTCCTATGCTTTAAGCATAGCGAGTAGGTATCAAGTTAACCCAGGTGAGCATCACTAGATAACAGTTAAGAACATCCTTAAGTACTTAAGAAGGACTAAGGATGCTTTCTTAGTCTATAGAGGAGAGAATGAGCTCATTGTAAATGGTTACACTAATGCCAGTTTCTAGTCAGATAAGGATGACTTTAAGTCATAATCTGGCTATGTGTTTTGCCTAAATGATGGCACTGTTAAGTTGGAAAGGTTCTAAACAAGAGACAGTGGCCAATTCTACGATCGAGGCTGAGTATATAGTGGCTTCAGATGCAGCTAAGGAAGCTATTTGGATCAAAAAGTTTGTCACAGAACTTGGAGTAGTCCCTAGCATTGCTGATCCAATGGCACTCTATTGTGACAACAATGGAGCCATTGCACAAGCTGAGAAATCTTGGTCTCACCAATGGTCCAAACAAATACTCAAGCCCTTCCATGATCGATTGGCTGTAGTGCAAGTGGGAGAATGTTAGTGTATGCGCTATAAGCCAATCATATTTAGACTTATAGTACACTTAAGACATTGTGATTATTTATGTTATTTAATAATACATGGCAGTTATTTATCATTATTGACTATATTTAATTTGATCAAGTCATAATTAAATGATAAAGTCCCTAGAATAATGGATTCGTATCAAAGGAATCAAAGTAGTGACTTTGATAACGAGATCCTTATGATACAAAGAATACTATTCTTAAATATCCTTAGTCGTAGTATCACTGAGAAGGGACATCAGTGATACGATAAGACTAACATGTGTTAGATTCCTTTGGGTGACTGATCTCATAAGTCATGGATATGGTGATATCCAGATCAACACATTGGTGATCATTGTAAATGAATGCACTGGATTGACCCATCTTGAGAACTCTATGTGGATCGTTACATTGAGTGTCATTAGATGTTCTCAAATGGCAATGGTATATGTGATCCTTAGACTTGAGATCACCATGGTATCCTATGTGTGGATTGGTGTACTTTGATGCTGGTAAACGTAGCTCAATAAGGGTTGCAAGTAAGACAGTAATTGGGTACATCATGAATCATATGAGGGTTGTGAGTGATCAAGATAGGATTTGTCCCTCTTGGTAACAAGAGTCTATATCTCAAGGACTCTCAATAGAGATTAATGATTGAAAATCTGTGGCCACAGTACAAATGAGATTTAAGATGAGATCTTGAATTCATTTGATTAAATCATTTATCTTAAGATTGAGAAACAATGGAGTTGAACTTTAATAGAGATGACACGTTCCATACTCTATGTTCAACTGAGATATTAGGTGACAAAAGGATCGAATTATACGGTAATTGCTAATTGAAAGGTTGTCGTCAACTCACCGACATTTTCATTACTTGGGTAGCCATGATGCATTGCTAGATGCCAATCTTGGCTTGTGATTTATGAGTGAGATTCTGAATCACTGCCAACGTAATAGAAACCTAAAGGGTCACACACAATAAGGGTATGACCAAGACAAGGTAATTGGAGTTGAATTCATGTGATGAATCCTAGTACAAGAAGGATTCCTAGTGAGACTAGAATCCTATTCCAACTACAATTCGGGATTTAATTCATAGTAATTTTAGCCCGAGATTACTAAAGGGTATTTTGGACTTTTCAATTATAATGAGATTATAATTATGAATTATTAATATAATAATTCATTGGCAGACCAAATTATTAATCCAAATGCATAACCAATTGGTTGTAGTGCAAGTAGGAGATTGTTAGAGTATGCCCTACAATTAATTGGATTTGGATTAAGTAATTTTAAAAGGCCCAAAAGACCTAGTTTAGTTGGACTAAGGCTAAGGCCTTTTTAGGGTTTTGTTAAGAGGCGCTATAAAAATAACATTAAGTCTAAAAGTTAGACATAAGAAGAACAGAATATTTTTATAGCCGTTCTGCCTCTTGGAGCTAGCACTCTCATAAAACAATTCCCTTCCTCCTCCCTTTGCTTCTGATCACATCTTGTCTCAGGCAAAGGTCTTGTTTTGCGTCCTACTCGTGTGGATACCGTTAGAGGGCTTCTCTCAGCTAGGAGTCTCGAGTTAACGATAAATCAAGGGTTGTTCGTGGGTTGCCATATTCAGAAGTCGAACATTCCAACACGAGTACACCAAAAGGTTAGATTTTATCCCGAAATTAATCTTGTTGCATGATCCTTGTGATTTTGGTTTTGTTGATTTTTAATCCGCTGCTTATTTTCGTGTATGATATGATAAACCGAGACAACGAAACCTTACACAATTACAGGGCGACCAGTTGTTGAAGGCAGGGTAAGTGTATCAGCAGCAAGATCACCAATTGAATAGGAGTTATCACCATAAGAGATTTGATATTGGCAAGAGTTATTATTGGAACAAAAGCTTCCATCAAAATTTTCACATTGACTTGTACTGCAAGAAAAAGTTTTGTAAGTAGATGATTTACTAGTATCAAAAAGTGGAGCATCTTGCTTGAAACACTGAGAACAAGGCATGCATTGAGTCCATATAAGATCACTTCCTGTATCAGCTATAGCAACAATATCAAAAGCTGGGGTACCGATGGATATATTCATCAAGTAATCACCCGAATCAACAATAATGTCAACTTCTTCTGCCTTTGTTGAGACAGAAGTTGGTTTGAAGCGATGTACACGATTAAAGGAACGACGCAAGGCATTGGTTACACGATTAGAGGTAGTTTCCAATGGTTTGTACAAAGGAGACTTTGGGGAGTCACGGTGGATTAATTCAACACTGAAACCAACCTTTTGAGCCTCAATAAGGAAAAAACTAGAAAGGCCTAGGACGGTAAAAACAAGGGAGAAAAGAGAGGAATGATTAACAATGGCTGCCATTGTTAGAAGAAGATGGCGAGGACACTTCAGAGGTTTGATGGTTTGGGTGTCTAGAATTTTGGTCAATTTGTAGTGTTGAAAGGAGATGAACTGAGACAAAACAGATTAAGATTTAGAATGTTGAGGAATAATTTATGATGAAATGAGCAAAAGACAGCCAATTTCCCTTCTTACTTCAAAGTACATAAATATAAAATACGTTTATTTGCCATGCATTTTCTTTTTTGATTGAATCTTAACTTTTTGTTTTTCTCCTGTAATAACAATGAAAGTAACCTTTTGACTTTGCAAAATTAAGTTTTGATAACAATTATGAACTGATTGATAAATTTCAAAAATATTTTATGATTAATTACCATTGTCTATGTATGAATTTTCAGCGTCAAAATGCAATGGATCAAACGTATAATTTTCTTTTGGTTTAATTGCTTTAAATTTGTGTGCAATTATTTGAAGATTTATGATATTAAGAATTTGAAAAATATGACGGTTGACAAAATTCAAGTGATAATAACCTTTAAACAAAATTATTTTGATGGCATTGATTGTACTGGAGCCAGCTA
The DNA here is from genome assembly GCA_032173925.1 of Heritiera fomes. NCBI lineage: Eukaryota > Viridiplantae > Streptophyta > Magnoliopsida > Malvales > Malvaceae > Heritiera > Heritiera fomes. Next base: position 13,954,833 of record JAPDPM010000001.1, on the reverse strand, counting down.
TAATTCAAATTATCGAGTATTTAAAAACCTCAAAAATTTTTTAAATCAATTTCTTTCTGGAAAATTGATTAAAAGGGCATTATTGTTGAAGACGAGAAAAGAGCATAATAAAAATATCCATACACGAGATATTTGAAAGAATAAGATGTAATTTAGTAGGGGTTGGAAAAAGACATTTTATATTACTTCATCAAACATTGTTATTTTCTAAAAGGAATTAAGTTTAAGTTTGAATCTTCTTCTATTTTTGCTTTTTATAATAAAAAAATTTGAGTAAAAAATATAATAAAAATGCGATGAGAAAAATATGATTTACGAATTTTACAGATTTATCATTATTATAAAAAAATCTTCTGGTGAATTGAAATGTTAAAAAAAATATAAATAAAATAATAAAAATTTAAATATATAAGTATATAATAAAATCATTTTACCAAAAAGATTTTGATTAAACTGCAAAAATATTTTTTTAAAAATTATTTTAATTTACAATATAAACTCATAGACCACAAAATTATATATTTTTATTATTTAAAAACATCTTTTGATAAAAAAGAATAAGAAACCACGCCTAAGATAGGTCGAACGAAGACTATCCTTGGAAGAATCGTTTTACCAAAGACGATGACGAAGGCCGGCTTTGGCAGTTTTGAAGAAAATTTGGAAAGTAAAAAATAAAAAAGTAACATTGTTTTACTTTTGTATTTATCCATCCACTGACAGTGGAGTCTAAAAACTCCACAAGCAGTATTATTTAAATGCCATCTGTCCCTTAAAAAAATGTAACGTTTTTACCTCTCAACGCCGTTAATACCTGGTACGCTATCCTTGAACAATCTATAGAATTGTCTCTTTCTGCTCCATTTCATACCAGTGTAAAAGCAAAACCAAGGATCTCTTTCAGGTAAATTTCCAAACTTGTTTTATTTCAATTTCATTTTCAATTTTCCTTTTATTTCAGTTCCTTTCAATTTTCCAAACTTGTTTTATTTCTGCTCCATTTCTAAAGAAACGTGGACTGTTATTAGAATTTCTAATTGTTTTACTTCTTTGTACTAAACAAATTTAGAATTTATTTTGATTTTAATAGTTAAATAGATTGGGAATTAATTAACAAAAAAAAAAAACTATGATGGGTTGGAAAACATATGCAATGCACGTTACTTGTTCGATAAAATGCTTATGTATGATTTGATGAGCTCTGTTTATTCTTCTAAATTTTTTTTTGGGACATAAAGAGTGTTACAATTTATAGTTCATAGAGTAATTTCAAGACTGCTAGATTCTTGCCTGATAAATTTTTCACAAATCAATTCTTGGAAAGATTTCAACTTGGAGAATAAAGATTTCAAAACTCAGTTGCATTGAAAAATACACAAAAACATTTGTCAGATGTGAGATCATCATCTCATCAAGCAAGGGAGTCACCGGAGGATTCACAATCGAAGATTGGGAAAAGTCGAGTAGCACTGGTGGAGTTGCAGATAAAATTAGAGAAGGCAAGGTAAATGTTATTTATTAGTATCTATTATTTTTCCATCTGATCTAAGTGCATAGGGTGAATTCATGTCAGCCTTTCTTCACTTTATACATCTATTAGGTTTAGTAAGAAAAGAATTGAGGAGGAATTGGAAGCTGTAAGAAAGAAGATGTTACGTCTTCAAGCTAAGATAGAAGGATCATCAGTTTTAGGAAGCCTTCAACAAGAACTTAGAGAGTACAAGGAAATACTGAAGTGCAGTATCTGTCTTGACAGACCAAAAGAGGTAAATGTGCAAATCTGATGTGAAGACCGCCAAATTACCTATTTGAATTTGTAAATGAATGTATAAAATTGAATAAATTAAGTGTTGAGTTGTATTTTCGAAATCTTTATTATTTCGAAGTGATAAAATCAAGAAAGTAAATTTGGTGTATCTAATGAGAACAATTGATATATGATTAAGATATATATATATATATATATATATATATATGAAACAAATATGTGTGTATATACATGTAAATTAAATAGAGAATATATCTAAAATAAAAAAAATAAAAATATATATAACCTTATGGAATATATATATATATAAATAGAGAATATATATATATATATATATATGTAAACATACTTAAGATATAAAAAAATGATATGATATAAAATAAAATAATACAATTATTAAAAATATATATAATAATATATATAAAATTAATTGTTGATTGGCTTCCTGAGGAAGCCAATCAACAATATCCACTGCTCCCACGTGGGAGCAGTTACCATTTCATTAAAAGAAAAATTAGAGGAACGTGAGGTCCTTTGTAGACAAAATGACAGAGAAATTGATGAGAGGAAAGAAAAGAAATTGAGGGAAAGGAGAGTTAGATCGAGAGTGAAATTGAAGCAAAGCTTTTCGGCAAGGGAAGAAACAAGGGAAGAAGGAAAGTGAAGCATGGGAAATAGGCGAGGATTTCGGCTAGTACAGCTGGAATTTTGGTTTAAAAGAGGTGGCTTTTCTCGGGTAAAACAGTAGAGTACAGGGGTGGAAGTGAGCTTGAAACCGAAAGGCATTTGGGGTCTTGAAGAGTCCTCAACTCAAACAACTAAGTGGAGGAAAAGAGCTGCACATTCTCGGATTTCAAGTGAGTGTTCGGCTGTTGTGTTGGTGTTGAGACAGAGGAAAACAAAGGCTGTGTAGAAGGGTTTTCAGGTATTAAAAACAAGGGCTGTTAGTTTTATTTTCTCAGTAGAAAACCAAAAAGGAGAAAGGCAAGCTAGGGGACTCTTCCTTCGGTTCAGATCAGAACAGAAATAGGAGATGGTTGATCTTCATTGCTTAGATGGAAAAGGAAGGAGCTTCATTCTCGGTCTAGAACAGGGTAGAGCTCAACTGGTAAGAAGTTAAAATGAAGAGCTGAAGCAGGTGATAGAAGGCTGTAAAATAAATAAATAAATAATAGGGATCATTACCTTCGGTTCTAGAAAGGGCAGTGGCATGGAGAAATGGCTGTTGCTCTTGGCACTTGAAGACATAACAGCAAGAAGTTCCACAACAGCCAAACGGTGAAAATAGAAGCAAGACAAGTCTGATTGGAAGTGTTTCAAGGGGCTGTTGGAAACATATCGGCTAGCCATTGTTTCAAGAGGAAGGAAACAACAGCTATATGGCTTGACAACCGGGGGTAAGGGTAAGATTCTTTATATTGGATTTCTAAATCTTAGCTGCACATATAAGATTATATGTCTCATAATGAGCATGTGGAATGGTAATGAACCACAACTTTCTTTGAGCCTAAAACATAGAGCCTTGCTAGGAAATTTAGGATGATTAAATAACAAAGGGTGGCCTTGGGTTTAAAGAATTTAAAAGGTAAAGAATTAAGCTTTGTAATTTTTGGTTAAAGCCTAAGAATATATATGTGTGAACATGCATGATATTGAGACGATGACAATGAAAGTTGTGTGTTCATATAAGTAGGTGTGACAATTACAAGGATGTTATTACAAACATATACATAGCATAAGTGAATGCATGTAGTGGCACTAGTAAGACACACACATGTGGATAAATATTTATATATATATATATATATATGAGATTATAGGCTATGTGTGTACAATAAAGGATGAATTTCGATACTAGATTTAAATTGGATACAAATATAAAAGCATATATATATGCGACAAGGTATATAAGTGGATACGATCAATAGTCGATTGACAAGAAATTTATGGATACTTGGGATGAGATGATATCAAAATAATTATATAGGAATTATTTTAGGAAACTATTAAGAGGAATTTTGAGACATCTCTAAGACTTTTGATATTATGTAAAGTCATTTTGGAAATTAAGTTGTTTTAAATGATTTTTATGCAGTCTAGGCGTGAGTTGGTAACCGAAAACATGCAAGCTCAAGTACTGGATATCAACTGCTGACTGCTTGATTTGGTTTCGATTATAATTGATTGAGGTGAGGGATATATATCGGAAACGTAGGGGATACTAAATGAAATTATTAAAATCAACTGCTTGTGGTTTATAAACTGTATCTTCTTTGCAGGAGGTTTTTACAAAAATTAAGTTGTTATGCTGCCGGATTTTTGTATAATATTGATTTATAAAATGAGCTAGAGTTCATGAAAATGATTTGGAATAACACTCCTCTAGCTAGTTTTGTTTTGAAAGTAAGTACGAAATGGCAGTATTTTGACTACTTTGGAAGTCATATTCGAAAGCTCCCATTTTCATAGAAACCATCGAGCTTCGTATTTGTTTTGGAAAGTATACGTATGGAAATGTTTTGAGACATGGCTAATAATCATAGCAGTAATGTTTTGGACTACTGTGGGACCTTGATCCAGTCCACAGTAGGTAATGTTTTGGACTACTGTATGATTTTGATCCAATCTACAGTAGAGTTTCGATTGCTGTGTGACCTTGATCCAGTCCACACCGGGCCCAGTAGACACCTGATCAGTGTTCTTTGTGGATCCCTCTAGACTATGGCCATATGTCAACTGTACCTTCCCTCACGGGAATAATTGAACTGCTTGATTTTGCTTAATTATCATGTCTCCAGCTTATGTTATATATATGATTCCTTTCGTACTTATGCCAATATGGATTTTGAATGTTATGATGAGAATAATGTTTCGAATGGAAATGTTTATCGATGTTTTGAAAGAAATGCTTCTGACGCATTGCATAAGCATGTTGATTTCTAAATTTTATGAATGACAATAGTTGAGTTTTCAATGAATGTTTCGAAACTTGCATATAGAAATTTAGTATCCGTCTCTTATATTTATTTCTTACTGGGCTTTCCAAAAAGCTCACCCCCCTCCTCCACCTCCCAGATTATTTGCAGTAAGTGCTTCGTACGTGGGGTTTAAGCAAGTCCTTCGAGGCTTTTGTATCACTCTTGAAGGTATGTGATGTACAGTATTCTCTTTTATATTCAGACTTCCATATTCAGTACTTTTATAGTATGGGGATGTAATTAAAGGAAGTATAGAATATAGTTGTGGTTTATAACAATGCATGCAACTTGGGTAGAGACATATTTAGTCAAGTAGAATGATTTGAAATTATAACCGCATGCTTAGTGAGAGAATTTGACTGGGACCTAAGGTAACTAAAGGATATTGACTTAGCTAACATAATATTAGCTTAGAAATTGATTAGTGACACTACGTACAGCCCAACCAAGTAAATGAACATAAGGAAAAATTAGGTTCGTATTTTCGGTGTAAAGGTCGTTACAAAAGTTGGTATCAGAGCATGGTTGGCCTGATGTACGTTAGTGTCGGTAGGTCAAGAACTACTTACATCCCCAAAGTACTGTACATGTCTGAATATAAACTGTACATCTCTGTTTAAAATGGCACTAAATGTGTTTATTCTATATGGATAAATTATATCCTTTCCCTACCTAATTCGTATATGATGTGATTTGATAAGAAATGAAGTGGTAAATGTTATTTGTTCGGTTTTGAACATATTGAAGTGAATGTTAGTAGAGGCACAATGACCTATTTGATTTAAAGATTGATACAATGTACTTATCAAGATTTGTGAATAAGAAATGACGTTGTGTTTGGTGGAGATGATAATGGCAAAACCTAGCATAATTGACCTAAGATAGGTCCTGCAATGGTTTGAAACTATCGATTTGAATACTTTTTGCTTTGAAAGAGATAGAATTATTATATCTTATATGATTGATGCAAAAATAGATAATGATTGAAAGTTGCAAGAGGACTTAGTTAATATGGAATTGTAGGAACGTATGTTGGGTACTATGAGGCTTTTGATGGAACAATGATAAAAATTTCTATTAAGATAAGGATAAGAGACTATGAAAATTGTGGAATGAAGCTTGGATACATGAGAATTGTGTTGGAATATAAATTTGAGTTATGATAATACATCCTGAGAATGGTATGTGATGAATATGCTTAATTGCATATTAAATTCATTTACATAAACTGCGAATCTTAAGAATTTCAACACGTGCCTTGATGTAACATATGGACATATTTAGCATAAGCTTTGAGCTTTTGGAATTGTTTGGTTTTGATTATATATGGATTTAAGGGCTAATGTATTTAGAAATCTTAAATATGTGGGCTATTTTGAATGATTGGACAGAAATCGAATTATGCATTAAGCCTTTTGTTTATAAGGTCATTCAAACCTAAGGTCTTATGCCAATATTATTTTCCCATAAAGAAAGGATAAGATTTAAACGGATACATGATTTGGCTTTTGTTCGAGAACTATATAAAATTTGGGATTGCGATTTTAAACTATGAAACTTGAATTTTGAGGATTAGGCATCCTCGATAAGCTTTAGTTGAGTCTCATCACCTGATGTGATTTTGATTGTGCTTATTCGACTTGACCAATAGGGTTTGAATCTGTCTACGACAGTAGCAAGAAATTATTAATTGAATCTATTCACCGTGCAAAAATAATAATAATAATAAAATTGATTGAACCACGTGATTTTGTGAACTTTGTGAATTTTGAAAAATCCTTGGTCTTCAACCTCTGCTAATAGAGAAGCTTTTAGTAGAGCTGATATCAAATATGACTGATTATAGAGATTATGAATCTTTGAGAATTATTAGAGACCTTTAAAGAATATCAAACAAGATGGTAAATTGAATTGAAGGTTCAGATTTTGTGAGATAAGATATCCCGGATCGTCTTAAAATGATATTGATCTTAGCTTAACTTGAGGGCTATGGAATTGTAAGATAATGTACCTTTGTAATGTATAAACTAATGAAATACACCCGATTTGTGAATTGCTTGAATATTGAAATTTAAGGTATAATGTAAAATGAATTTGATTCATGGATAAATGGTAACATATGAATTGAACTTGTAATTACCCAGCTATAGATCAAAAGGATAAGGTATTGAGGTCCAAGGCGATTTCCTTGGTAAAGATACTTCGGCAACATCACTCTTCGCGAGAAGCTATATGGGATTTAGAAAGTTAATGAAAGCGAAGTAACCTCACCTATTCTAAGATCACCATGATCAAATTTGAAAGGCAATAATTGAATTTGTAGTTCTATCGAGCACTACAAGTTTTATATTCGAATTTTGTGTAGTGTGAAATTATGGATAAAATCTCCTATAGTGGTTTGATAGTTATTAAAGTTTTACGATGGTTTACTAAAGGAGAAAATTTTGATAGTCAATGTGAAGGAAATTGAAATTAATATACGAAACCTTTGTGGTAACTAAGTTACTTAAAATTAATGAATTAGCAACTTTATTTTAAGTGCTATCATGGACAAGAGATGTTGTTAGTGCAAAAGATACTGAATGTATAATTGGTGTTTTAGGATTATATTGAAAAGAGATATCAGAGTGTGCAACAAAAGTGAGTTAAGTTACGGATTTAAAGATTGAAAAGTTGGAACGTTACTTTCTTGGACTATATGGAATTTGAAATAAAATTTTTGTTGATTTCATTATCAGATAAAGAACAGTTAAGAGTTTTGATTGAAGCTTATTAGATAAAGTTTCATTGATCCGTAAGAGAAGAACTACATATTAGATTTGTTTAAAAGGGACAAGATTTGGAGTTCATGAAATTTTAATTCGGTGTTTGCCTTTTTGAAATTGGCCTAAGGATTTAAGTGTAGATTTAGTTACTTTGCATCGAAATTCATATTGACTTGATTAACTATATGGACTTTTAAAATTGTACAGTTTGAACTACAAGGATTTTGAAGGCTCAACGATCTAAAATATACAGTCTTTAACTATGGGGGACTCAAAAACGTGTGGAATTTGGAGAACCAAAGGACTCCTCTAACTCCCAATTGGTATAATCAAGTTTGAGCACAACATGTTATAAAAATGTGAATCCTAGAGTGAATACTAAAGAATTATTTGGACGCGTTATGCAAGATAACAATTGACTTGAAAGTTAAGATTGTATGAGATAAGATATTCGAGATTATCTTATCATAACATTGATTTTACCTCAGTTGAAGGTTTTTTTTATTCATAGGAGAATGTATATTGCAAGGTGTGAGATAATGAGGTACCTTTGATTTGTTGAAAGCTCGAATATTTGAAATTGAAGTAATTAGGATCTTTGGATGAGTAATAATATGAGAGTTAGACCTTGAAGTTTATCAAATTTAGTATGTAAAGGATGTAAAGTATATGTAGGGATAAGAGACTCGAGATCATATTGTCATAACATTTATCTTAGGTCTATTGGTGGGTTTGAGTTATAAGATTTACGATCTTAATGTGCGGACCAATGAGATGCAGCCAATTATTGGATTCTTTTGAACACCAAACTATAAGGTTAATGCAAAATAAGTTGATCTTTAGAGAAGAGACAATATGTAATTTTGACGAATGAGGTTATCAAAATTGGATTATATGGATATAAAAGATATGAGAAAGAAAATTTCCCTCACCTCTTTCAAATGGACATGGAAAAAAAAAATTTGGAGGACCAAATTTCTGAAGGTGGGGAGAATGTGAAGACCGCCAAATTACCTATTTGAATTTGTAAATGAATGTATAAAATTGAATAAATTAAGTGTTGAGTTGTATTTTCGAAATCTTTATTATTTCGAAGTGATAAAATCAAGAAAGTAAATTTGGTGTATCTAATGAGAACAATTGATATATGATTAAGATATATATATATATATATATATATATATATATGAAACAAATATGTGTGTATATACATGTAAATTAAATAGAGAATATATCTAAAATAAAAAAAATAAAAATATATATAACCTTATGGAATATATATATATATATATATATATATATATAAAAATAGAGAATATATATATATATATATGTAAACATACTTAAGATATAAAAAAAATGATATGATATAAAATAAAATAATATAATTATTAAAAATATATATAATAATATATATAAAATTAATTGTTGATTGGCTTCTTGAGGAAGCCAATCAACAATATCCACTGCTCCCACGTGGGAGCAGTTACCATTTCATTAAAAGAAAAATTAGAGGAACGTGAGGTCCTTTGTAGACAAAATGACAGAGAAATTGATGAGAGGAAAGAAAAGAAATTGAGGGAAAGGAGAGTTAGATCGAGAGTGAAATTGAAGCAAAGCTTTTCGGCAAGGGAAGAAACAAGGGAAGAAGGAAAGTGAAGCATGGGAAATAGGCGAGGATTTCGGCTAGTAGAGCTGGAATTTTGGTTTAAAAGAGGTGGCTTTTCTCGGGTAAAACAGTAGAGTACAGGGGTGGAAGTGAGCTTGAAACCGAAAGGCATTTGGGGTCTTGAAGAGTCCTCAACTCAAACAACTAAGTGGAGGAAAAGAGCTGCACATTCTCGGATTTCAAGTGAGTGTTCGGCTGTTGTGTTGGTGTTGAGACAGAGGAAAACAAAGGCTGTGTAGAAGGGTTTTCAGGTATTAAAAACAAGGGCTGTTAGTTTTATTTTCTCAGTAGAAAACCAAAAAGGAGAAAGGCAAGCTAGGGGACTCTTCCTTCGGTTCAGATCAGAACAGAAATAGGAGATGGTTGATCTTCATTGCTTAGATGGAAAAGGAAGGAGCTTCATTCTCGGTCTAGAACAGGGTAGAGCTCAACTGGTAAGAAGTTAAAATGAAGAGCTGAAGCAGGTGATAGAAGGCTGTAAAATAAATAAATAAATAATAGGGATCATTACCTTCGGTTCTAGAAAGGGCAGTGGCATGGAGAAATGGCTGTTGCTCTTGGCACTTGAAGACATAACAGCAAGAAGTTCCACAACAGCCAAACGGTGAAAATAGAAGCAAGACAAGTCTGATTGGAAGTGTTTCAAGGGGCTGTTGGAAACATATCGGCTAGCCATTGTTTCAAGAGGAAGGAAACAACAGCTATATGGCTTGACAACCGGGGGTAAGGGTAAGATTCTTTATATTGGATTTCTAAATCTTAGCTGCACATATAAGATTATATGTCTCATAATGAGCATGTGGAATGGTAATGAACCACAACTTTCTTTGAGCCTAAAACATAGAGCCTTGCTAGGAAATTTAGGATGATTAAATAACAAAGGGTGGCCTTGGGTTTAAAGAATTTAAAAGGTAAAGAATTAAGCTTTGTAATTTTTGGTTAAAGCCTAAGAATATATATGTGTGAACATGCATGATATTGAGACGATGACAATGAAAGTTGTGTGTTCATATAAGTAGGTGTGACAATTACAAGGATGTTATTACAAACATATACATAGCATAAGTGAATGCATGTAGTGGCACTAGTAAGACACACACATGTGGATAAATATATATATATATATATATATATATATGAGATTATAGGCTATGTGTGTACAATAAAGGATGAATTTCGATACTAGATTTAAATTGGATACAAATATAAAAGCATATATATATGCGACAAGGTATATAAGTGGATACGATCAATAGTCGATTGACAAGAAATTTATGGATACTTGGGATGAGATGATATCAAAATAATTATATAGGAATTATTTTAGGAAACTATTAAGAGGAATTTTGAGACATCTCTAAGACTTTTGATATTATGTAAAGTCATTTTGGAAATTAAGTTGTTTTAAATGATTTTTATGCAGTCTAGGCGTGAGTTGGTAACCGAAAACATGCAAGCTCAAGTACTGGATATCAACTGCTGACTGCTTGATTTGGTTTCGATTATAATTGATTGAGGTGAGGGATATATATCGGAAACGTAGGGGATACTAAATGAAATTATTAAAATCAACTGCTTGTGGTTTATAAACTGTATCTTCTTTGCAGGAGGTTTTTACAAAAATTAAGCTGTTATGCTGCCGGATTTTTGTATAATATTGATTTATAAAATGAGCTAGAGTTCATGAAAATGATTTGGAATAACACTCCTCTAGCTAGTTTTGTTTTGAAAGTAAGTACGAAATGGCAGTATTTTGACTACTTTGGAAGTCATATTCGAAAGCTCCCATTTTCATAGAAACCATCGAGCTTCGTATTTGTTTTGGAAAGTATACGTATGGAAATGTTTTGAGACATGGCTAATAATCATAGCAGTAATGTTTTGGACTACTGTGGGACCTTGATCCAGTCCACAGTAGGTAATGTTTTGGACTACTGTGGGACCTTGATCCAGTCCACAGTAGGTAATGTTTTGGACTACTGTATGATTTTGATCCAATCTACAGTAGAGTTTCGATTGCTGTGTGACCTTGATCCAGTCCACAGCGGGCCCAGTAGACACCTGATCAGTGTTCTCTGTGGATCCCTCTGGACTATGGCCATATGTCAACTGTACCTTCCCTCACGGGAATAATTGAACTGCTTGATTTTGCTTAATTATCATGTCTCCAGCTTATGTTATATATATATGATTCCTTTCGTACTTATGCCAATATGGATTTTGAATGTTATGATGAGAATAATGTTTCGAATGGAAATGTTTATCGATGTTTTGAAAGAAATGCTTCTGACGTATTGCATAAGCATGTTGATTTCTAAATTTTATGAATGACAATAGTTGAGTTTTCAATGAATGTTTCGAAACTTGCATATAGAAATTTAGTATCCGTCTCTTATATTTATTTCTTACTGGGCTTTCCAAAAAGCTCACCCCCCTCCTCCACCTCCCAGATTATTTGCAGTAAGTGCTTCGTACGTGGGGTTTAAGCAAGTCCTTCGAGGTTTTTGTATCACTCTTAAAGGTATGTGATGTACAGTATTCTCTTTTATATTCAGACTTCCATATTCAGTACTTTTATAGTATGGGGATATAATTAAAGGAAGTATAGAATATAGTTGTGGTTTATAACAATGCATGCAACTTGGGTAGAGACATATTTAGTCAAGTAGAATGATTTGAAATTATAACCGCATGCTTAGTGAGAGAATTTGACTGGGACCTAAGGTAACTAAAGGATATTGACTTAGCTAACATAATATTAGCTTAGAAATTGATTAGTGACACTACGTACAGCCCAACCAAGTAAATGAACATAAGGAAAAATTAGGTTCGTATTTTCGGTGTAAAGGTCGTTACATCTGATTTAGTATTTCTAGGTGGCAATTGTTCGACTGGGCTGTTTTTGTTATAGATTGAGCTTTTATTCTCTTTTGAACTGACAATAAGATAGGGTGCTTCATGCCATGTGACTGCACAAAGAATGGTTTTTGTACCTGTTAACATAGGTTCTTGGGGAAATTCTCTTAACATTGTTTTTATGGTTATGGCTTGTTCAATTCTGTTTCAAACATTTCTCTTGCTTTGACTTTTTTTCTACATCTACTCTCTGAATTTGCCTAGAGATTGTTTGCCCCTTCTTCAGGTTGTTATTACGAAATGCTACCACCTCTTCTGCAATCCTTGTGTACAAAAGATTACTGAAAGTCGGCATTGCAAGTGTCCAGTGTGTGCTGCAAGCTTTAGTGCTAATAATGTTAAACCTGTTTATATCTAATATTGGCGATCTCATCCCAACTGGTTGTCAATGAGATTTGACCAGCATCTTGTGCGCATTCGACGACACCTGACATATGGACATGCCAATATCTTGTTGAAAGAAAATGTTTAGATTTTCTCCATTCTTTTATTTGTCATGGATAACAGAAACCTTTGTAATTGCATCATAGCGGTTTTTTTTTTAAATTATTGAGCTTTGATTTTGCTTGTTTTCCTCTAGGCAGTTACGAGGATATGTGACTGGATTTTATTGACTCAATTTATCGGTCTGGTAGCGTTCTATACCATGCTTCAGAATCCATTATCTATACTGAATACACTGCAAACCAACTCACAATTGATAATGCAGTATGCCCCAGATTTAATGAAGAAATTACATGTGAGGATTAGAACTTGTCTAATTGTTCTGACGATGACCCAAACACCAATCTGGAAAAGAAAGTTTCAGTCTGAAAACTGATGTAGCACTTACAAGGGTGAATAAGTTATGAACATACGAAGCATTAAAGGAAATTTCTAAAATTTTTAAAACACTTAATAATCCATTAGTTTTTCTTGAGCGAGGCTACTTGAAATCCAATTTCACCTTTTCTTGGGAAGCACATGGAAGTATCCTACATAACATCAAAATATAAATATCACTCAAGTAGTCTAAACGTAGCATAAAAAAATATAAAGACACTTGAAAGAGGCAATAATTACAAATAAATAAAAGATTAACATACCATAAAAGTTTATAGTTCAACCTTATTAATATTGCTAGAAGTTGACATTGAATTGAACTCATTGCTGCAATATGCAAAAAAAAGCATTATTTCACATAAATAAGGTCACTATTAAGTTAAAGGAGATAGAATAGAAAATGTACAAAAATTGATTACTTACTTGAGCTGTTGATGCTTACCACAAGTACGCTTTGTATGACCTTTGCGATTACAAGATGAACATGTCTTGCTCTTTTTACCACTTTTCTCAATACTACTCTTTTTTCCTTATTGAAGGAGGACGCCCTTTAGTAACCACATGTAAAGGATCTCGTAAAGTCATTTCATCATCAAAAACACTACCATTATTATACTGAAGAGCTATAGAATCAGTAACAGAAATTAACTTCCCAGCTTCATCAACTTCAACATCTTCAATGAATAAATTATCAAGTTCTTCACACAATTTTTTGATTCCATGAATTGCATGATCATAATGCTTACTTGACCTTGTTGCTTTTTCAGAAAGTCCAAGAGAGTGTAACATAACACTATTAAACCACAAAGTAGATGACTTATTGACCTTATCAACAAGTGCATTATGTTGTAATTCAAGAGTAGCATTTTTCTTAGCATCTCTTGTCCATCGACATAAGATGTATTGAGAAGGCAATGAAAATACCTTTTTTTTTAATGAAAATTGCCAAAGCGTGTCGACACAAAATGCCCATAAACTCAAACTTGTGACAATTACAAACAACTTCTTGCTGTGATCCATTAAAAGTTACCATGTACATAGGCTTCTTCCTACTAATCTCATGCACCTTGTATATTTTTGAATTACCATTGACTTCAACTCGATCAGCAACGTACTCTTGAGCATGAATCATCTCCTCTTGAAAAATTCTAAATAACTTTCGAGTGTATATGAGAGATGCCTCAGCTTCCATGGGATATAACGTCTTCAAAATAGGCTTTGAGTTCATAGTCTTGAAATTTTTTTCCCGTTCCTTGTTATACCGATCATCCAATGCTTCTTCAAATTTCACAACAAACTTACTTACTGAGGTATTTGCATTAACATAATCCTTGAAAAACTTATTCAAACTTTCACTTCTTTGAGTTGTTGACATTCCAGCACAAAATGTGTTGCGTATAAAAGCTGGCACCCATTTCTTACGTATAGAGTAGATTTTGTCCAGCCAAGAATTACCTTGTAAATTATATGTTTCCATGACTCTCATCCAAGTATCTTCAAACTCATTGGGTGTGATGGTGTTGTGGATGCAGCTATTAAACTCCTTCTTAAAATCAGGATTCAGATGGTAAACATGACTCAAAGCTTCAGGAAATTTCTTCTCGATGTGCCACATACAAAAATGGTGATTAGAATTAGGCAGAACTTTTGCAACTGCATTAGTAATTGCTGCATCTTGATCTGTGATAATTGTTCTCGGTGGACATCCATACATAGCTTCAAGCCAAGTTTTCAATAACCAAATAAATGTTTCTTCAGTTTCATCTCATAATAAAGCACATCCAAATAAAATGGACTGAAAATGATGATTCACCCCAGCAAAAGGAACAAAAGGCATCCTATACTTATTTGTTAAATAAGTAGGATCAAATGCTACCACATCACCAAAATGTTTATAGGCTATCCTAGATCTTGCATCTACCCAAAAACAACTTGCAAGGCAACCATTAATATCAATTTGAATTGCATAAAAAAAACCTGGATTTTTTTATTGGCAATTATGGAAGTAATCTAACATTATTTGAGCATCTCCTTTCTCCAGTTACTTTTGCCTTTTACAACTTAAATAATTAAAAACATCACGTTCAGCCATATTCAAATTACCAATTCCACCAGCCTCATGAGATAAAACAGAAACTATCTTACTTGGACGAATGTCGGATTCATCAAGAACATCCATGAGATCTCTTTGAACCTTTGTTCGTACTCTGTGTGAGCGAATAAATTGCGTGCTCATTGGCGAAGCTAGCATATGATTATGTTTTGCATGAAATCGGGAAACAATCCACTTTCCTTCTTCTTTCTTGGATATTTGAAACATTGCCTTGCAACCTTCTCTTGTCTCATCCTTTGGTGCATAAACTCTATCTTCTAACCTCAGGTATTTCTTGGATCTCACACCTTCCTTTGAACAAACAAATTCACGACCAATTATTTCTTGATTAGTTCTTGATCTCGTAATACGATTTTTACATGTACCAAAACCTTTGGATTTTGCATACTTATTATAATATTCTTGAGCATCATCAGGTGACTCAAATTCCATGCTAACGTATGGTTTTGATAATGTCTCAATCCCCGATTCTTCAATGACTTGCACCACTGCATTTTCAGCTTCAGAGACATCCTTTATTTCTATCCCGTCCATCCCATTATCCTCAACTTCTTTTGTTTCCATCATCTTAACCTCTGTACAGACATATTTTCCATTTTAACCTGCAAAAAACATTTCATCAAATAAAAATAAACACATGTAGAATTAAAGAAACTAAGAGTGCGTGAGACAATATATATCATACCATAATTGGTAATAATTAGTTGCACCTCCAACAGGCTCAACTTTGATATCATGACTCAAAACAAAATGTAAAAATAAAAATGCAAAATTTAAATAGGTAACATGGAAACAAGTATGGCAGCAAGTATGAATAATAAAAAAAAAAGGTATATCTAGAATTTTTCCATGTGCAAAATGTGCACGTGAAAGAGCTAAGAATTGATTTGTGAAAAATTTATCAGGCAAGAATCTAGCAGTCTTGAAATTACTCTATGAACTATAAATTATAACACTCTTTATGTCCCAAAAAAAATTAGAAGAATAAACAGAGCTCATCAAATCATACATAAGCATTTTATCGAACAAGTAACGTGCATTGCATATGTTTTCCAACCCATCACAGTTTTTTTTTGTTAATTAATTCCCAATCTATTTAACTATTAAAATCAAAATAAATTCTAAATTTGTTTAGTACAAAGAAGTAAAATAATTAGAAATTCTAATAACAGTCCACGTTTCTTTAGAAATGGAGCAGAAATAAAACAAGTTTAGAAAATTGAAAGGAACTGAAATAAAAGGAAAATTGAAAATGAAATTGAAATAAAACAAGTTTGGAAATTTCCCTGAAAGAGATCCTTGGTTTTGCTTTTACACTGGTATGAAATGGAGCAGAAAGAGACAATTCTACAGATTGTTCAAGGATAGCGTACGAGGTGTTAACAGCGTTGAGAGGTAAAAACGTTACATTTTTTTAAGGGACATGTGGCATTTAAATAATACTGCTTGTGGAATTTTTAGACTCCACTGACAGTGGATGGTATAATAACCCTTTATCCAAGTTTTTTAGTTCAACGTTTCCAAGAAAAGAGGAGAAACAGAAACAATGCTGCATTTTTTTACTGGATATTCTACAACTACTGTTGTACTATCTAGCTACGATCATAGTAAATTTACTTGTCAATCTTTTTGGTGAGTAAGGATAAATGATGCAAGATATTCATAAGTTATTTGAATTCAATTTGATAATTATTTGAGTTTAATGTAATTCATTTATTTTTAAATTGAACTCAAATTCAAATTACTCGAATAACAAATCGACCAAAGTTGAATATTTTAGTACACTACTTGAGTGGCTTGTGAGCTTAATCAATTTTTTTAATATACATCCTTAATATTTTTTCATTAATTATCATTTTATTTTCATAAATATTGTTGAAAATTAACAAATCGAGTTTAATGGTTGAGTTTGAGCAGTCCGCGTATTCTGTTTAGTCAAGTTTGAGCTTCAAAAATCCAATTTGATCAAGCTTGAGCTGAATTTCAATGTAACATCCGGAATTATGAAATTTCGACTAACTTTTTCCTTTGAATTAGTATTTTTCCTATTCAATTAGTCGGTATCAATCGGTTTGCGTTCGATGTCAGCATAAGTTCATTTTACAATTTTCATTACAATTAAACCTTTATACTATTAAATTATTTTATCCATAATTAAGAATTAAGAAAATCGAAATGAAATCTTTAATATAATATTTATCGTTTCTATTTATAACACTTCAGAGTAATTTACATCCCACAATTCATAAACATGCTTTAACTTAACATCACACTATTTACATCCCATCACAAACACATCAGCTGTGCATTTATAAATCTGAATATAAATACAAAATTCTATATATAGACTTGTTCACTTGATACCTTAAACTTCTAGTGAATCTTTCAACTAACTCGGAAGTAGCAAATATCTTGAACACTGATGGGCTATCTGCGACGGTGAGTAAGGGGGTGAGCTTTGGAGAAAGCCCAATAAGAAACATATATAAAAGCGCATATAAAATGCAGTTAAATAAAAATCAATTATTTTACTAATTAAGAAAAAGGCATATTAAATACAAATGTTAAAATGTATAAAAATATTTATTTCCTAGCAGCTCACTAGTGGATAGTATCGAAAGGATACTATAGTTGGCTAGGTAACCGAGTAGAGCATGTGAGGTACTTTAGAGTACTTGTTGTGTTCCTGTCCCTAAATGTGTCATAGTCCAAGTACACAGTATTTTTCACTTTTTACCCATTTTAATACGCATGAATCGGTTGGGCTATCTGTGATGTCTTTAAACACTATTCATCTACAATAGTAAAACAATTTAGACAACATTTATTTATCACCAATTAATATTCACAACTGTAAGAGTTAGTTTACATCCCCTAAAATTAAATTTACAACAAGTAGTACTGTATAAATATGTCTGAACATACAAATGTAAACATGATACTCAAGAATCCACTACACGATACTTCGAGCTACTCAAAGCGCAGCTAATCCATGGTTTGATACTTTAGCTATTCCACACATAAAATCTATGATAATGAAAGTAAAGGAGTGAGCAAACCATGACTCAGTAAGAGAGTTGTATTCAATTTTGATATTACGAAAACTATATGCAATCAAATCCTTTAGTTTCCTATCGATATGCTAGGCACACTAAAAGGAAAGGATATTGTAGTCTGTCGGGTAATCCAGATAGAGTATGGAAGGTATTTTGGAATACCTATCTTGTCCCAGAAACCCAGAGCAACTATAGGGAGCAAAAGTTTAATTCATGTAAAACTTATTTAAAATTTACTGCATATAAATATTTCATACACTCGAGTTAAACGACTTATCAAATCATTTAATTCAACACTTGAAAATCACTAGATTTCCACCACTGAAATCATCACTTTTACACCTGTAACAGTAAAAATACATTGTTTAAATATAATAACAGTTTACTGGTAAAACACTTCAAAAATCATCATGTATCCATAAAATATCACCATAATCGATAATAACACATGAAATCATAGTGGATACCAGGCAACACCAAAATGAAGTTATGCTATAAGTCTTGTAGGGAATAATAATGAACACGTTAGATCCCTGTAGGGACAATATAATAAACACGTGAGATCTATGGCCATAGTTTATAGGTGTCCTTGGTTGTACACTGATCAGATGTCAACCAGGACACTGAAGACAGGATCAGTGTCAACAGCTTCACATATCACATATCACATGTCACATATCAGCATGATATGTGGCCTATCAGTCTCAAACAATATATGTGAAATCTCGTTACCTTTATGGAATTAAGTAAAATCAACGGTATCTTTTCAGAGAATCTATAAAGGTATAAATCATAGTATCTCGTACGATGAAAATAGTGTTATAAGATAATTACACTGTAGTAATAAATCTCATAATATTCCCTTTCACCGTAAAATATATATATTTGTATTTCTATGTTTTCTTTCCAAAACTTTCAATTTCAAGGTTACTGGAAATCATTTCCGGTAGTTTCCTACTTTATGGAAAATAGAAATATTTATGTTCCAAAATTAATAGTAATTCTACCAAAAACATTTCTCACTATAGAACATATGTGGAAACATTTTTGTCTCAAAACAATATTTACACATTGATAAAGCCTTTATGGAAATCATTACATGTGATAAAACTTCAGTCAGTCCATAAAGGAAAATCATAATAAAATAGTGAATATTATACTGAAAATAATTTATAAAATATTCACTATTCACCATTTCACTTTACACATCACATATTTCATATAAAACACGTGGGAGGAATTTTCGATAATTTAACTTTTACCGAAATCAGTAACATGAATATTTAAGAAATGATTTTCGGTAAATTCACCATTTATGGAAAATAATCAATTCCTCACTTTTAAGGCTAGGATAGAAATCAATAATGCATCAAAATATTCTATGTTATTTTTAGAAATATTTTTAATAAATTTCGGCAGCATAACGGCTACCAGTGTCCTAGCCTCCCTACACTTTCAAACACAGTTCAACCAGCCGTATAACTACTATTCACAGTAAATTTGAGGCAATTCACTTTCCAAATAATTTTGTAAAATTCATAGCATGAAAAACATGCATTCGGATATCTCTACAAATCACACATCCGTCCCTTACTCGTCTATTGAGATCGCGCTTCTCAACAGCACCACACGAATATCGTAACTTTCGGGCTGCAATTAATTTCACTGAAATTATTAGCTTATTTAATCCTTATTTTTAAGCTAAAGTTCATATTAAAATGCAGCCACATTGGATACTGAAAATATTTTTGCAGTATAATTTCTACTGGTAGTATAACGTAACTTCTTTGTTTTGCGTCGGATTTTAAATCCGAGCATACTGACAGGCTCCTCATAATTTCTACAGTCTAAATGTACCCTCAAAATATCAAGAACAGCCATGAATCTATTCCCCTTCACCTTGACCGAAATTGTTGGATGGTGATTTTGGTTGATTTTCATCATTCTAACTTTGCTAAATGATTCTACTATGCTCAACCATTCATTTGGCATCATTTTTGAGCTTGGAACACAATGAAACCCCATGATCCCATGCTTGGCTGAATGCCTCATCCATGGTTAATTTTTATTTTTCAAGGTTTAAACAAAACCATGGCTAGAAACATGATCAGTAAACTTAGATGAATTGATTCATGCCATTGAATTCAAGAAAAAAGATAAAGAATGGTGACTTACCAAACTTGGCTGAATGGTATCCCTCTCCTTTTCTCTTTATTTTGTTGGTTTTTCAATGAAATATTAGTATATGATTGTAGAGGAGAAAGAGAGGATCAATTTTGGCATATAAATTGTATTGAAATTCTAAGTGTAGTGAAGTTAGAAAGCTTGGAAGTTTTCTTTCTCTCTTTTTGGTTTGAAGATGGCATGAGGCTTGATGGAGGAGAAGATGAATAGTGGCTCTCAGCAGCTGACTAAAAAATAAAGAGAATTCTGGAACCTTACCAAATGACCAAAATGCCCCTAGTTATGAAATTTTGGATGCTTTTGCCCTTACGGTCCCGCTGGCGTAAAACCATATAAACGTACTCCAAATTTTCGGATTCTAGTTCCAAATGGTCATATTAAACATATCTTGATGATTGGAAGTGGTTTCGTTGACGCGCGATGCACGAATAGTGATAAATTTTGATTTTACCCCCGCGACTCGCCAACAAATTTCTCTCACTTCACCATCTTTTCGATAAATCTCATGGCACTATCTTATTCTCCTTTTTATGTAGAATATCATGGTAGTTTTATTTCGTCCCAACTAATTTTAGTTTGGGTGTAATTTACGAAAATGCCCTCAAAACGTATGTGTCATTTTCCAATTTGTTTTACAACTTCACAAAATAATTCAGAAAATTCATAATAGTATAATTCAATGATTTTAAGCCTCAAAATCATCATATTATATTTTATTACACCATTGTACACGACATTTTTAGTCTCGATCCCATCTGAATACATTAAAAATAAGTGGGGCCCACATCACTCTTTCATTTATAATCACTTTGCACAAGATTTTTACTCAAAAATTAATTACATATTACATGTATAGTACAGTAGAATTGAATTTCACATTTTCTCCCCACCTTTAGGAAATTCGGTCCTTCGAATTTCGCTTATACCGATCACTAAAATGGCTTATGTATTTTAAATTCTCTCATTCTTATATAAATTTCTTCTATAAGTGTTATTGTCACCACACTCTTGAAATGTCGGATTCCTAACGAGGAGTTCTCAAGATCGACAGTTGATATTGGTGTAACTTTACTGCTGCCTTATATACAATTCTTGATTCCTTATACCAGATCTGTATGTAATAGGGAGCTTACTTTACTATTTCGAGAGTTAATAGTTTCAGATTCCCCATTTCCTCCTATCTCATTAAAAGTCTACCTTGTACACCATTTTACATCTCGTGTAGTACCATGCCGATATTAGTTTGAAACAAATTTATAGTAGTCCTCGGAGCTTTTGAAATCCATAGCATCCGCTCTCACTGTATTCGTGAGCCTCTAAGTAACACGCTCAATCTATCCATCAACTTACACGTAAGAAGCGGTGTTGGAGCTATATTAGGATTTCCCATAGTCCCTTAAATTCTCTCTCTCAAATTAGAATGTGACATGGGAATCCATATCTTCAGTAATGCTTCCTGGAACTCAACATACTATCTCACTATTTACCGGCTAAGGCACTAAGAAGAGTCATAAATTTGGTTACGGAGAAGTTTTGTTATTTTAATCATTTCTATGACATTATAGTTCTTCCTGTTCTTTAGTAACCTCAAAACAAAATTCCTCCCGATTGGCTCCCTTTTTACATTGATTTGGTAGAGGCTGCAATAAACTTGCAGACTTAAATATTTCACTTTCATTTACCGATTATGAAACATTCAGTATCAATCTCCATTATATCTCTCTTCATCTTGAATTATTAATACACTACTCCTTCTTATAGTACTTCCAATACTATTTGGGAATAGAATATATCTGGAGAAATAATTTCTCTCAAAAATCAGATTTTCTGTAACTGATAATTTTCAAAAATACCACTCCTGCCTTTTGCTATCAGTGCCCATCTCATAATTCATGTGGATATCCCTCATATAATTGACAGTAAATTTACTTATTTATTCCTCTGGTTATGATCCGTTTTATCTATTAAGTATGGCTCGATTTTAATTCTAACCGTATATATATGATCACCAGAGAAAATCACTTTCAATCTGAATTTGAGAATTTCTCTCCGACAATCCATATTCTTTATTCATCCTCTAAAATACCTTCTTAATACACATTTTGAATCCAACACACTTGTCACTTCAATTGCTTTCTCAAATAGTATAATACTTTAAAATTTAATTTCTTTAATCCTTTTTAAGTACTCCACTCACTCATTTGACTTCTCACATGTGATTTACATTGGTGGAGCAACTGATCCAACAAACTTTTCCATAAACCATTTGAGTTATTCAATTAAACTCAGTAATTTCCATATTTCAATTACTATTTTAAATCCCTCTCCCATTTAATGTTAAATCTCAAATTTAAGCGAATCTATCGTCGCTTCATCAATAGAGATCACATGTCTCAAAAGAAATATGTTTAAGTATAATTCATATTCAATGAATCTTAATCATTTAGCTTCCAGTCTCTGAAAGTCTATAAGACTATACATCTAACACTATTTGTGTTCTTCTGGTGCCGTAAAATATAGTGGCATATCATCATCAAGCACCATCACCATTTACCTAGGTATGATTTAAATACCACATTCATTTGGCTTATAAACATCGGGAAGATATTCATTTGCTCAATTGCACCACAAAGAACTTATAATAACTTTACCGTGTCCTAATTATTACTTAAGGACATCAGTTTCTCGAACCTTAATAGACAGTACCTCGATTAATAGTTGATCTTATAAAACATCTATGCACCCCTCCAAGTGGATCAATTTGACCATTTGTCCTGTGATAGGTGCATATTTATATTTAGTGGTAACACTGTCAGTTAATCATCAATGATTGGAAGTGGTTTTGTTGACGTGCAGTGCACGGATAGTGAGAAATTATGATTTTACGCCCGCGACCTGCTAGCAAATTTCTCTCACTTCACCACCTTTTCGATAAATCTCTTGACACTATCTTATTCTCCTTTTTATGTAGAATATCATGGTATTCTTATTTCATCCCAACTCATTTTAGTTTGGGCATAATTTATGAAAATGCCCTTAGAACGTATCTGTCATTTTTCAAGTTGTTTTCCAACTTCACAAAATAATTTAGAAAAATTCATAATAGTATAAGTCAACGATTTTAAACCTCAAAATCATCATATTATATTTTATCACACCACTAACACGACATTTTTAGTCTTGATCCCATCCGAATACTTTAAAAATAAGTAGGGCCCACATCACTCTTTCACTTGTAATCACTTAGCACCAGATTTTTACTCAAAAATTAATTACATATTACATGTACAGTATAGTAGAATTGGATTTCACAAGTAGTGACTATAGGGAGTAAATTCAGTTGATGATAAAACAATTAATCAGTATAAAACATTTAACATTTTATGCAATGTAATTTCAATTCATTAATCAATATAAAACATTTAATAATTCATGTGATGCTATTTCAAATCATTAATCTGTATAAAACATTTTATAATTTATGCAATGCAATTTTCAAATTATTAATTAGTATATAAGCCATTTATGTAGGCGATGCTATAAAACAATTTTAGTATGCAACTTCGGTAACATTTTCAAATGCCAATATAAGCAATATTTTCATCTAATACAGTAAAGTAATTCATTTATATTTATCACCATCAATCATTCGATTTCAAACCTTTCTTTCTTTTTGTCAAATAAGTAAATTAGTATTCAAATCATTCGATATTCAAATCATTCGAGATTCAAATCGTTCGATATTCAAATAGTTCGGTATTCAAATCATTCAGTAGTCAAATCATTCGATATTCAAATCATTCCAATATAGTTCAATGGAGACTATCACATCTAATAGAATCATGCATAAAACAGTATCGGTATCCCTATAGGGACGATCGGTAACAAATGGCCATCGTTGAACGGTCACAGATCGCACTAGTCAGGTACTCACTGTGTAAATCTATTGGTTTGACCATAATAATCCCATAGTCGGTAAACAATACATTGGTAACTTGCAGACTTGATCAAGGTCTTGCAATTGGTAACAGTATGCATGATCACTAAGGAACGACCGTCTCAAAACATTTTCATAAATCATATAATTCAACTGTAAAAATCATTTCAAATAGTGATTAACCATAGAAATCATTTCAAATAGCAATTTACAGTATAAATCATTTCAAATAGCAATTTTCTTCAGTCAGTCCAAAATCATATAAGAATAATTATTGTAATTGAGCAATAATAAAAATTCATCTAAAACTCAATACAAAAACTTTAATTACACAATAACATATCTAAACGTAATTGGTAAATCATGAGAAATCACATTTTATGCAAATTATACATCATGAAATTCATTTCATGTAAATCAATTTGTGTAATTCACTTCATGTAAATCAATTTGTGCAATTCATTTCCTGTAAATCATTATGTAAATCCTTTCATGTAATTCAATTCATGTAAATCATTTTAGGTAAGGCAATATTTGGATTTGTAGAAATTTAAGATAGATTTCTATTTTTCATTTGGGAGGATTAAGCAAATAAACGGTTATGATTCAGTATCCGAAAATTTCTAAATGCAAGTAAAGATTATCCTATGCAACTCCTATACATGTTCCTTAGCTCAATATAGTGTAGTGCAATAATTCGATAGCTTCACCTTTCTCCAATTATTTATCCAAATCCGTAGCTGTAAAATAGTATTAAAATAAATTAAAGTTAATTACTTCAATTTATAAAAATTATCTTATGTCTTTTTATTTTCATTTGGCTTCTTTCAATAATAAACCTAATTTAATTCTACCGGTTCCATATCATGTTTATTTTTTAATAACATTTTTCCTCTCAAAACCAATTTCACCATTTAACTTCTTAACTCTTGCATTCATTACTCATTTTACTTAAGAAGGTCAATATGAAACTTTTCCTCTCTATGATTTTATAAAAATTTCGGTAGCATAACGACTATAATTGTCCAACCCTCCTGCATGGAAACACAGTTTATATAGTCCCAAGCCAATTGATTTGAAATCCATTATATTATCCCAATCATAAATCTTAGTCAAATAAAAATTCAGGATCAATTCACAAATCATCCCAAACCTTAATCAAATCAATCCCTAATCAGTTTGAAATTTATCTTTAAAACTTCAAATATATCAAAGCATCATCCTTTCCTCCATGTGATAACCGAGATTTTCTCTCTTTGATTATTAAATTAATTATTTAATTTCTTTAAAGTTTTAAGGTTAATTTTAATACCTCTAGTACATCAGTAAAGAAAATTTATAGATAAAATTTTGAAGCGAAATACACAAATATATACACATATAAATAAATGTGTATATGAGAATACATATATATATATATATATATATATATATATATATATCACAAACTGAAAACAACATGAAATACATATATAAATATAAATAAACTAAACCACATGTGACCAAAACAAATAAATAAATAAATAAAAATATTGTTTTAAGGAGTGGCTTCCTGAAGAAGCCATTCAACCTCACCTACCTCTACCAAAGCTTCACCTTTCTCAGTCGATGAGTAGAGAAAAGGAACTGCTCTGCACCAGATGAAGCAACCGAAAGCTATTTAGGTCTTAAAGGGGTCTTCATTTTGAGCAGCAAGGGTAGTACAAGGAAGGAGTGTACCAGTAGAACAAGGCAGCAAGGGATTGATGTTGTGCGTTGTGAGTGGAGGGTGAGATTGAGAGGAATATGGTGAAGTGATGGTCTTGCTTGTTGCTGCTGGAAGCAAAGTAGTCTTAGAAGAGATGGGTTGTATCAGAGCCAGGCAAATCGAAGGAGAAACTAACCTGCACTCTTAGCAAAGCAGAGAAATTTAGGGAAACGCCATTGTTGGCTGGAAAACTAGCGAGGGAAAAGAAGGAGAATGTGTCTCGGCTGAAGCATTCTCATGCCAAAATAGAAAAGACTAAGTAAATGCAGCAGGCGAGAGGTTTGAAAGTGATCTTCTTGGGCAAGTCTAATCAGAACCAAAGAAGGTTGCTGGTTTTCTCTTTCTCGATGCATAATTAACAATCACCGGCGGGTTAAAGACAAGATTTTTTTATGCTGCTGAAAATGACGTGGAAACAAGGTAGATTTAAAGTGCTTTTAAAGGCTATTTCGAGGTTGATTTTAGGGCTGAAATTAAAACCGAAGAGGCTGGATTCTTAGGGTTGTAAACAGACCAGAAACGGAAGACAAAATGGAAGCAAAAAGCTACCCCTCTCTCAGTTCTGGAACAAGGTAGTGATGAGGGGTTATTAGGCCTGGAATTAAGCGGCACCGAGGATGGGAAACAGGGGACATGTACACTGGAAGAGAAATACATGAGTAGCTGAAAGTGTGGAGAAAACAGTAGCTATTTGTGAGGTAGAACACAGGGGAAGAAAGGGCTAATCTAAAGGCTGAAAATGCGCTGCGTTTTAGAGAAAGTAACAGCTCATGTCGTGAAAAGAGGAGTTGTAGGGATGCTTGGCAAGGCTGGTTCAAGCAGGGATTTGTGGTGGCTGTGTTGAGCTATTGTAGGTCAAAGAAGTCTGTTCACTTGGATGTAAATGGTGGTCTGAATCGATAGGTGAGGTTGGATTATGCATGATTTAAATTAAGTTTAAAGTAGCAAATAAATTCAGGGAATAAACAATGATGATTTAAAGTTGATTATATATGTGTGTAGAGGTTTTTTTTTTTTTGCAGAACACAAAATGCAAGGCTGTAACTGACTGGAGAGTGCTACAACAATAGGGCTCAGCTGAGGCTTTCGAGAAGCCTGAACAGAGTGTCTTCTCCATTTGAGGACAAAACACTCAACGTGGGTTTTCCAAGGGGCTCAGTTAAGGGGTGTTGGCCTGTGTTTGAATGTTGGTATAAGGTATAAAAGGAGATGTAAGGAGCTGTTGAAAGGGTAAGGTTCCTTATGTTGGATTTCTAGATTTTAGATGCACATATAAGTTTAAAACCTAGAGCCTGTGAAATAATTGTGAACCGCAACTTTCTCTGAGCCTAAAACCTAGAGCCTTGCTAGAAAATTTAAGATGATTAAACAACAAAGGGTGGCCTTGGGTTTAAAGAATTTTAAAAGTAAGGAATTAAGATTTGTAATATTTTTATGGGTAAAGCCTAAGGATATATATGTGAACATGCACGATATTGAGATAATGAGAATGAAAGTTATGTGTTCATATAAGTAGGTGTGACGATTAAAAGGATGTCATTACAAATATATATATATATATATATATATATATATATATATGGCATAAGTGAAAACAAATAATGACACTAGTAAGACACACACATTTGTGTGGAGATATAAATACATATATGTATATGTAATTATATGCCATGTGTGTATAATAAGGATGAATTTTGATAATGGATTTAAATTGGATATAAATATATAAGCATATGTATATGCGACAATGTATATAAGTGGATACGATCAATAGTCGATTTACAAGAATTTATGGGTATTGGGGATGAGATGATATCAAAATAATTATATAGGAATTATTTTGGGAAAATATTAAGGGGAATTTGAAAGATCTTTAAGACTTATAATATTATGTAAGGTAATTTTGAACATTAAACTGTTTTAAATGATTTGTTTTGCAGTCTAGGCATGAGTTGGTAACCGAAAACATACACGCTCAAGTACTGGATATTGACTGCTGACTACTTGATTTTGGTTACGATTATGATTGATTGAGGTAAGAGATATATATCGGAACTTAAGGGATACTAAATAAATTGTTAAAATCAACTGCCTTGTGGTTTATGAATTGTATTTTCCTTGCAGGAGGTTTTCAATAAAATTAAGCCGTTATGCTGCCAGATTTTTGTAAAATATTGGTTTGCAAAATGAGCTAGAGTTAAGAAAATGATTTGAAAATAACAATTCTCTAGCAAGTTTTGTTTTGAAAACGAGTACGAAATGGTATGATTTTGACTACTTATGGAAACTTTATTCGAAACACACATTTTCATAGAAATCATCAAAGTTTCGTATTGTTAGAAAGTATATATATATATATATATATATATATATATATATATGAAAAATGTTTTGAGACATGACTAACAGTCACTGCAGTTTTGTTTTGGACTACTGTGTGACCCTGATCCAGTCCACAGTAGGTATTGTTTTGGGCTACTATATGACCCTGATCTTGTCTATAATAGAGTTTCTATGCTGTGTGACCTTGATTCAGTCCACAACGTGCCCAGTTGACACCTGATCAGTGCTCACTGTGGAACCCCTCTAGACTATGGCCATATGTCAACTGCACTTTCCCTCATGGGAATATTTGAACTGCTTGATTATTGCTTAGTCATTATGTCTCCAGCTTATGATATATATGTTCCTTTGCGTACTTACGCCATTTATGGATTCTGAATGTTTATGTTGAGAATTATGTTTCAAATTATAATGCTTATCTATGGTTTGAAATGAATTAGTTTTGATGCACTGCATAAGCATGTTTTGGTTTTCGAAATGTATAAATTTCGATTTTGAACCTTAATAAATGTTTTAGAAGATTTCATATAGAAATTTAGTATTTGTCTCTTATATATATTTCTTACTGGACTTTCCCCAAAGCTCACCCCCTTCTCCACCTTCCAGATAACATGTAGTAGGTGCTTGGTATGCGGGGTTTAAATACGTCCTTCGAGGCTTCCGCACCACCCTTAAAGGTATGTGATGTATAGTTATTTATTTTGTATTCAGACTTATACTTTAGTACTTTTTTAGTATGAGGATGTAATTAAAGGAAGTATAGGATATATTTATGGTTTATAACAATGCATGCAACTTGGGTGGAGATATATATTTAGTCAATTAGAATAATTCGAAATTGTAAATGCATGCTTAGTGAGAGAATTTGACTGAGACCTAAGCTAATTAAAGGAATTGATTAGTGACACTATGTACAGTGTAACCAAGCATGTGAAAAAGGAAAAATTTAGGTTTGTATTTTCGGTATAAAGGGCGTTACACTCCAAAACTGCACACATTTCAAAACTTGCAATTTCTGATTTAATATAAAAATATTCAATCATTTAAATCATTACTAAAATCATTAAAACATTAATTTCTTTATCATTAAATCGATCAAACAATTTAAAATGTATGCTTGATGTTATCATAATTCTTCCATATATAATCTTTCCTAATTCGGTGTCAACGCCTTTTCTCTCAGTCTCGTTTACAGCATTGAGCTAGTAGGCGAGCACATATTCGCCTACTTATCCATTTCTAACTCACTACTTCGGAGCTGCGGAAAACTATTATTCATAGCATAAGATAAGTATTCTATATTTCAATAGTTTTCATAAGATGCCTAAAATTTCATATCATCTCTTAAATTCCGCATTACCGTATTAAACAATGCACCATAACCCTTACTCGTATTTCTCATATCCGTTAGGCATTAAAATTAATTTCCTCTAGGTAATAAATTGTCTCATCGCACCTTAACAATATTTCCTTAATTATAATTCACATTTCATTTAGATCAAGGGTCATTTCCGAACTTACTAATTTCATAGCAACGCAAATTGACAAACTTAGCTCATACCGCTAGATATACAGACTATTTCGAGGATTCTATTTTCCCATCAATTTGTAAGTATAAACAAATATATTAAAAATCATATTGTAATAACGTATGTGTATATATATCGTAACGGAGGAGATACTAAATAAATTTTTAAAATCAACTGCCGTGTGTTTTATAAACTGTATTTTCTTTGCATGAGGTTTTAAGAATATTAAGCCGTTATAATGCAGGATTTTTGTCAAAGTATCGGTTTGCGAAATGAGCTAGAGTTAAGAAAACGATTTGAAAATAACAATTCTTTAGCAAGTTTTGTTTTGAAAAAGAATATGAAATAACATGATTTTGAATATTTATGGAAATTTTATCTGAAACACCTATTTTCATGGAAAGTACCAAAGTTTTGTATTTTCAAAGAATATATTTATAAAAATGTTTTGAGACATGACTAACAGTCACTACAGTATTGTTTTGGACTACTGTGTGATCTTGATCCAGTCCACAGTAGGTATTGTTTTGGGCTACTGTATGACCCTGATCCAGTCTACAGTAGAATTTCTAGGCTGTGTGACCTTGATCTAGTCCACAGCGGGCCCAGTTGGCACTTGATCAGTGCTCACTGTGGACCTCCTCTAGACTATGGCCATATGTCAACTAACTTGCACTTTCCCTCACAAGAATATTTGAACTGCATGATTATTGTTTTGTGGTTATGTCTCCAGCTTAATATAAATATGCTTCTTTTCGTACTGTCGTTATGTCTCCAGCTTAATATAAATATGCTTCTTTTCGTACTTACGCCGTTTATGGATTCTAAATGTTTATGTTGAGAATTATATTTTTAATTATAATGCTTATCTATAGTTTTGAATGAAATATTTTCTGATGCATTGCATAAGCATGATTTGATTTTCGAATTGTATAAATTTTGATTTCAAGTTTTAATAAATGTTTTATAAGCTTGCATATAGAAATTTGGTATCTATCTCTTATATATATATATATATATATATATATATATATATTTCTTATTGGGCTTTATAAGCTCACTCCCTCTCCACCTTCTAGATAACATGTAGTAAGAGCTTGTACAAGGGGTTTTACACGTCCTTCGATGTTTTTGTCTTCCCTTGAAGGTATGTGATGTACAGTATTCCTTTTTATATTCAGACTTGTAATTTCAGTACTTTTATAGTATATGGATATAATTAAAGGAAGTATAGGATATATTTATGGTTTATAACAATGCATGCAACTTGGGTGGAGATATATTTAGTTAAGTAGAATGATTCAAAATTGTAAATGCATGCTTAGTCAGAATTTGTGTGAAATCCCCAATTTTTTGAAATTTTCCATATTTGTAAAGTATTACAAGCTGAAATAATCAAATAAATATGAAATATTGATATATGAATGATATATGGGACATGGAAGGAATAAGAGGAATTAAAAGTCAAAAAGTCAATTAGTCAAAAAAAGTCAATGGCTGAAATGGTTAAATGGGATAAATATGCATTTAATGAAGCAATGAGTCATCATCACCTCCATCAAGTCGGCAGCCATAATTCTCTCTTCCTCCCGTTTCCTCCAAGTTTCTATCTTGAATTCCTTGACAAACTACCTTGTTCCTCAATCGAATCAACAAACTCCTTAAACGAAAATCGTTCTTTGTCACTAGCTAAAGCCGTATATGTAATATAAAAGGCTGAATCAAAGGGATTGAGGAGATCTAAATTGATATTATTTTGGCTATTGACTAAGGTAAGAGAAGAAGTGATTTCATTCAATTATGTCTATGGTTTGGAGATATGTTGAGTTGGTATAACATATTTGCAGAGAGTTCTTAAAGTTTGGAATTATGATGATGTTTGCAGCTTTGAAGAAGTGAAAGGCTAGGGTTGATGCAACAAAGCTAGTAGATTATTGGCTATTGAGGTAAGGAATATGTGTAACGGATGTAGGGAGACTATGTTCGTTTTGGTTGCATATTTGGGTTGACATAAAATTGTTTTAAGTGTAGGTGGTTTGAAATTCTTGGTTTTACTCCTAGTTACCAATTTGCTAGAAGCAGTCGATTGCCTTGAGGAGTAGCCGACTGCCTAAAGGCAACCAAAGCGTAGATTTTCGAAAATCGATGTAAACTAGTCGATTGCTATATATAAGCCAGTCAACTGCTATTTTCTAGAGAGTATTATGTTTCAAAACTAACCGATTGCCTATGGAGCTAGTCGACTGCCTTATTTTCATAATCATTCTGTTTGCGAAAATAGTTGACTGTCAATGAGCCAGTCGATTGCCTTTTCTCGGAAAGCATTCTATTTCAAAACCAGTCGACTGCTATATGGACCAGTCGACTGCCCTTATATGTTTTCTGATTTTGAAATATTTGAATTTTAAAAGAAAATAAATTCAATAAATCGATATATGTGATAGCAACCGACTGCCATAAAGACTAGTCAACTGCCCTGTTTGCAAAGGAGGTTTCTAAAGCCTATTTGATACAGGTAAATGGTATTACCAAAGAAGTATATGACAAATGTTTTGGAGACCGTGGATGTAATAATCGTAAATTTTTCATTTAATGGAAATTATTAATATTTGGAATTTAGAGAAATAAATAAATAAATAAAAGTATGAGATCGGGAAATTCGTGAGAAAAGTTAAATTGGAAATAAGAATAAGATGTGAATTATGGAAAATAATGAAGGAGTAAATTTAATTTGGAAAAATGGAAATCCAAATTAAATAAGAAAAGGAGAAAAAATAATAAGAAATATATTTATATAATTATATATTATATAAATGTATTCTTATACAAATACATATGTATTTAAATGCTATATATAGTATATATTATTATACAGTGGTATATATATGTATATATACTATTTTATACATTAAATAATACATATGTATATGATTAATGTATTTTACATTAAAGTTGTATATATCTATATTGTGAATACAATATGTATTGTATTATTATATTTATATAATAATATACAAATGTTAATTAAATTATTTTAAAATATATAAATATATATAGTAAATATATATTGTGTTAATAGATAATATATATATAATATATATCTATATAATATATAAAATAACATATTATATGTATAATATATAGTATATAGATATAATTGTATGCAATTAAATAAAACAAAATAAGGAAAAAACAAAGAAGAACGAAGAAATCGAGAAGCCTCCCGATTCTTCCTCCTCGAGTGGCAACCGGCCACTGTCACCGGAGAAAGGAAGAGAGAAGAAGGGAGAGATGACGTCGCCGGTGAAGAAAGGAAGGGAAGGAAGTTACCGGCGGTGGGAAAGGAGAAGGAAAGAAGGAAAATCGGAAGGAAAACCTGGCGGAAGCCGAGAAGGAAAAGAAAATAGAAAGTGGCGGTGTCGGCCGATTCGGTCACCATCACTGTCACCGAAGCATCGTCAGAGGAAGAGGAAGAGGAAGGAGACCACCGGAGGGGCAGTGAACGGCAGAGGAGGGAGAACCAAGAGGCGGAAGAACCGAAGCTAAACCGACTCGATCCGTCGCCGTGCCGCCGATCCAGGCCAAACGGAGACCACCAGCAGGTTCGCCGTGACGTCGGCCAGCTGAGGGAAGGTCAAACCGTCGGAGAACCAGCCATCGGAGGAGAACCGGCGGTGAACCAGTCTGACCGATCTGACGGGTCCGGCCAGCAAAGGAGAAAAAGGAAAAAGAAAAAGAAAAAGAAAAGAAAAAGGAAAAAGAAAAAGAAAAGAAAAGAAAAGAGAAAAAGAAAGAAGGAAGAAAAAGAAGAAAGAGAAAAGAAAAGGAATTTCGAGAATTTGAAAAATTCTCGAGAATTCGAAAATTACGGGAAATCTCCAGAATTATGGGAATCGATAAGAAATCCCGAAAAATGTTAAATTATTTAAATAATTTATTTATTTAAATAATTATGAAAAAATTCTAAATTTTAGAATTAAATTTCCAGAAAATTCCCTCAATGACCGAGCCGATGGAATTGCGCGAGGTGAACACGGGCGCAACCTTCGAGAGGCAGTCGTCGACTCGAAACAGGTAAGGGACACATGTGCCGCCTGTAAGGATATTCGGCCACATGTTTTAAATTGCATTTAATTTTTATAAATGCTATTGATATTGTGGTGATTTATCGGTCTTGAAATTGTGATGAAATACCAGTTGAAAAATATAAATTGTATTTTTTGTGTAGGAGGCTAGCCAATCGGAAGCCGTTATACTGCCAAAAAAATTATCGAAAAATTACTAAAATTTAACAAAAATCACCGAAAACCATAATAAATGATTTGATTTCACAAGAAACGATTTTCAAGTACGAAAATCGAGAAATCAAGTATTTTTCATAAAACATGAATATATGGAGATTTTATTTAAAAAATATTCATGTTTTCGAGAATGGTGAAAATGAAATCACCGAAAATTCACCCGGTAGGTGATATTTCACGTGAAACGAGATGAAAATGAAAAAGAGACTGAAGTGAATATTTTTATAAATATTTTTAAATATTCACTTAATTTAATATAAAACCTTTATGGTTTTAATTATGAAACAAATAATTATGAAAATTCCATAAAGGTTAAGAAATGATGAAAAACTATACTGGAGGTCTCTACACGTGTTTTTAGAAGAAAACATGGAGACGGAATTATTGAAATTGGAAAAATAAATATTTTTAATTTTCCATAAATTAAAAAAATATTTAAATTGAATTCCGATGATTTTAAAAACCATGTTTTTGATTGATAGCACGGAAAGACGTGCATACATGTGTTACGGTGAATAAGACAGTCACGAGATTTGTTTTACAGTGTGACTATTTTATAATTGTTTTCACCGTATGGAAAATATGATTTATACATTTATGAAATATTTTGAGAAATGTTATTTAAATTATAATTTCATAAAGGTGATGATTTTATTACATGTGAGCCTTATGGATACTTGAGAAATATTTCAAATTACTGTGTTTATAATCCATAAAGGCTATGGTACGGTTTAGACTGTTTTGAGACTTCGGCCCCGAGCTTCATGCATCACACATACTGTTACTGTCACGTGGCTGATTGACCAGCTAGTCATCAGCGTCCCGGATTGTCACCTAGCAAGTGTACACCGAGGACATATTATAGATCATGGCCATAGATCTCATTACTGTTACTGTATCCCTTAGTGGACGATGATAGCATGATTTACTTGTAGGGTGTTGCCTAGTCTCACTGCTTACTGTTACTGTTTACTGAAAGGATTTACAGAATCCTATTTACTGTACTGTACTGTTTACTGCTGAATGATGAAAAATCGAATCAAAACACTGTTTACTGAACTGTACTGTTTATTGAAATGGTAGCCACTGATTACTGTTTTACTGAATTGAAAGCTACCATTTACTGTTTACTGAACGGAAAGCTACCGTATACT
Organism: Heritiera fomes; assembly: GCA_032173925.1. Taxonomy (NCBI): domain Eukaryota; kingdom Viridiplantae; phylum Streptophyta; class Magnoliopsida; order Malvales; family Malvaceae; genus Heritiera; species Heritiera fomes. Next base: position 13,919,551 of record JAPDPM010000001.1, on the reverse strand, counting down.
ATTTTTCTAAATTGGTAGCTACTGTTAACTGTTTTCTGACTAAACCGTATCGAAATATTATTTTACTAAATATTACGATTTTACTGAATTGTAAGGTACTGAATTAATAAATAGTACCAAAAACTACTGTTTACTGATCCAACGGTTTTGGATATTTATAAACCACTGTACTGTCACATGTTTTAACTGTACTGACGAGAACAGAAGTAAACCATTATTTTACTACTAAACTGTCACGTGTTTTAAAATATACTGAAGTGAAGAGAAATAAATGGTTTACGTTACGGAAATGAATATTTTATCATTTTGAGAATAATTGATATAGTACTCTCTAATAGTTCCTTCTAGGTTCCGGAACAAGTCAGGTATTTTAAAATACCTACCTTACTCTATCTAGATCCCTAGCCGACTGTAGTATCCTTCTTACATGTGTGCCTAGAGCCAGCTAGGAAGATTTTAAAGAAAATGAAAAAAAATATTTTCAGCATATAGGTAGCTGAATATCAAGTGTGACATATAACTCTCTTACTGAGCCGTAGTTTGCTCACCCCTTAATTTTAAACATTTCAGGTTTTTAATGATTGTGAGATCAATGGTTGTAGATTACGGCTGCAAATAAAGGACAATGTGACAGACCGACTGATTTATATGAGGTACGATCATTTATTTTCTGTATTTAGACATGTATGCAATACTACTTGCTTATTAAGTAAGATAGGGGATGTATGTATTATAAATAATATTTTATGAAATTGTTTAACATAAGAAATAAAGTGAAGTATCACAGACAGCCTAATCGGATAAATTGTGTAAAATAAGGTGAAAAATGTGGTAACGGATCGTTACAGATTTAATGGTATCAGAGCATGATTAGCCTGATGTCTGTTGATACTTTTGGAAAGAAATGCGTTAAGAAATGTAAATATCCCCGGTAGTACTGTGTCGTCTGAATACATATAGAAAATAAATGATTGTAAATTGAGTAAAATAATTTAAAGGGAGTGAGAAAGTATAAATTGAGAATGTTGAAGAGGAAAATAGGCTCAGAAATTACCAGAATATTGGTGATCTTATAATCTAAAAGAAGGCCGGTTTGGTAAGGATCAGTAAAGGACTCGGTGAGGGCCCCACTAGTATCTTTCTGTCCGGATCGAACTGAGACCTGAAAGTGATGATATAAAGGAGGGGAATGAAATATCATCATTAAATAGAGCTTAAGATCACCGATTAAAGGTAATTTGAAGAGAGAGAAAATTTTTAGCCAAAAAATAACCAAAATACCCTGCCTCTAAAATTTTACAGGGAGTTAAAATAAACCAATAGAGGTTGGAATTGATTGATTTGACAGAGAAATTGATGATATAAAGCTGAATTACAAGTAGAATAATCCAATTATGGATTTTAGTGAACTTTTCTATCAAAATTGAACAAGATATTAACGGCTGATATTAGTATCAGAAAGGATACTATCAGCACATAGATGATTAGTTCATTGATTCAAATGTATACTGAGGAGAAAGAAATAAATGTCAAAATGACGAAAATGCCCCTATGTTGGGCAAAGTTCAGAACAGTGATAAGATCAAGTGGATCTTCAGTCCATTGATAGTAATGGAATTATAAATGGCATAGAGGATGTCATATGAATATAACGATCCCTATTACTGATTTCACTTACACTTCGATTATGGATGCGAATTACGAGTGACCTAGTGAACGGGTTAGGCCTCATGATAAAACCTTGAGAGGTGACCCAGTGAACGGGCTGGGCATTCTCAAAAAGGATAGTACACATGTGTAAAGGCGGACGGCGGATGGGCCGAGGCCTTATATGATGCGATCCAATAAGAGTGTAGTGGAATGTTGCAAGATGATTGGCCCGGTTAATGATTGTAAGGGCCTGAATTACGAGTGTATTAACTCGGATAATTATTACAGGATCGTGGATATTATGAAAGTGAAATGAATACAGAAATTGATTGGGAAAGTAGATAGTACAGATGATGAAATCCATAGCAGTACGGTTGATCGAGGTTCTATACATTTATACTATTTTGAGGTATTAAACGAATAATTATTTATAAAATCGGAGCATTTGAGATATGCATTGCAAATCAATGTACTGTGTAGAGTACTGTAAATTGGAGACTATGCATAAGAAGAGTAAAGTGATAAACAGAAGAAGATAACAGCTAATCTGAGTTCTTCAGGACCCTTGAGACAAAACTGGGATGGGCGACCCAATGATGGGCGACCTGTAGTGGACAATATGATGTGAGGTGTGGGCGAACTATGTGGTCGCCAACTCACTTGTAAGGGTAAACCTGGGGCGAAAGGATCGCCTAGGGGATGCTAGCTGACGGCCGATACGAACAGGCGGGACTCTTACAATTATCTCAATGGTAAAACGAGCGTAAGGAACTAGGTACGTAATGATACCAGAGTTTGAGACTCATGGATACTATACTCAAGGGAATTAAGCCTGACAGTGTCTAGAAAGTGTCTCTCTCTGAGATAGAGAATCTCGAAATGAAAGGATGACAGTAAATCTGTCTATGATATAAAGATAATGATTGAGATACGAAAGTAATGAGTCTAGCTAGAAACCACTGCCAGTCCATAGAAGAGTGATGGGACTAGCTGCTCTATAGATGAGATCTAATTAAAGAAATTAAAGTCGGTAAATGGATAAGTGGGAGGAAAAAGATGGTATGAAAAAAGGTTTAAAGATTTACAGTAAAGTACCATACCATTTGAGTAAACCGACTAAATTGATCAAAGTAAAGATATGGAAATGAAATAAAGAAGTGAGACACATGATAAGTAGGGAACATAGAGTAGTTCCCGAAATTAAGACTAAAGGTGAATCTAGGTTGGTTATCACATGACAGTGGCGAGATGTAAGATCAAGCCAAACTCAATAGATGGAATTTAATGGTACTCAAAGGAGTAAGGTGAATGACATGTGTTATTATACTACTAGTTATACAAATGGAACAAAAATGATATCCACACTTTGAAATGGTGGAATTGCATAAATAATGTGGTGATTAAAGAGATAATTCGAGGATTTAATCATCGAATGACCATACTACATGAAAAGCAATATTGAGAGAAATAATTGTCTCATAAATTATTAAGGTAAGAGATGATCAACAGTAAAGTCTGCAATGAGATACAACCTTGAGAGAAAGAATGTGAAATTGAATGTTGTGGACAATAAAGAGTCCAAAAGGAATATGAGGATATAGAAGTGATCAATGACTGATGGTCTAATGGGATCACTTTTCCATTTTCAGAATCCTAGATTCTCTAATGCCATAGTCTAAGCATGAGCATGAAATAGTATAAATGCATATGTACAGTTCCAATGAGCATTACATGTGATGGGAGTCTCTAAGTTGTCATATGCTAATGAGAGATAGCAAAAAGGCTTTGAGATCCCAAGTGTATTGATAGCACCGCTCCATACTGATGTATATATATATGAGCGTGAGATGTAAACGCTTCATGATATTGAGAGAGCGTGTGCATGAGATGTATAAGCTACAGGGACAATTACATATAACTGACTGACATGTTTAATTGATAGTTTTAAACTATATTGACTTGGCACTAAGTGAGAAGAATGGATGATGAATAGCATAGATCAGCTATGATATGAAAAATACTGTGTATGGACTCTTATGTGAAAAGAGTGGAAATGAATAACTCCCGATTCGAGAAATGAACTTACGGGAGTATAGATATATATGATGAAAGACAGCATGTAATGGTCTAAGAGTAATTTTGATGTTGGAAGTGTACTGACAGTATTACTTAAAGGATGAGTTAGAGATCAGAGGTCAGAAACGAAAAGTAGAAGACGGTACCACCTTTTAACTTAAGTTAAATTCGGAGGACCGAATTTCTTAAGGTGGGGAGAATATGATAACCGTAAATTTTCCATTTAATGGAAATTATTAATATTTGGAATTTAGAGAAATAAATAAATAAATAAAAGTATGAGATCGGGAAATTCGTGAGAAGAAAAGTTAAATTGGAAATAAGAATAAGATGTGAATTATGGAAAATAATGAAGGAGTAAATTTAATTTGGATAAATGAAAATCCAAATTAAATAAGAAAAGGAGAAAAAAATAAGAAATATATTTATATAATTATATATTATATAACTGTATTCTTATACAAATATATATGTATTTAAATGCTATATATAGTATATATTATTAAACAATGGTATATATATGTATATATACTATTTTATACATTAAATAATACATATGTATACGATTAATGTATTTTACATTAAAGTTGTATATATCTATATTGTGAATACAATATGTATTGTATTATTATATTTATATAGATATATACAAATGTTAATTAAATTATTTTAAAATATATAAATATATATAATAAATATATAGTGTGTTAATAGATAATATATATATATCTATATATAAAATATATATCTATATAATATATAAAATAACATATTATATGTATAATATATAGTATATAGATATAATTGTATGTAATTAAATAAAACAAAATAAGGAAAAAACAAAAGAGAAGGAAGAAATTGGGAAGCCTCCCGATTCTTCCTCCTCGAGTGGCAACTAGCCACTGTCGCCGGAGAAAGGAAGAGAGAAGAAGGGAGAGATGACGTCGCTGGCGAAGAAAGGAAGGGAAGGAAGTTACCGGCGATGGGAAAGGAGAAGGAGAGAAGGAACATCAGAAGGAAAACCTGGCGGAAGCCGAGAAGGAAAAGAAAAGAGAAAGTGGCGGTGCCGGCCAATTCGGTCACCGCCACTGTCACCGAAGCATCGCCAGAGGAAGAGGAAGAGGAAGGAGACCACCGGAGGGGCAGTGAGCAGCGGAGGAGGTAGAACCAAGAGGCGAAAGAACCGAAGCTAAACCGACTCGATCCGTCGCTGTGCTGCCGATCCAGGCCGAACGGAGACCACCAGCAGGTTTGCCGTGACGTCGGCCAGCTGAGGGAAGGTCGAACCGCCGGAGAACCAGCCATCGGAGGAGAATCGACGGTGAACCAGTCTGACCAGTCTGACTGGTCCGGCGAGCAAAGGAGAAAAAGGAAAAAGAAAAAGAAAAAGAAAAGAAAAAGGAAAAATAAAAAGAAAAAAAAAGAAAAGAGAAAAAGAAAGAAGGAAGAAAAAGAAGAAAGAGAAAAGAAAAGGAATTTTGAGAATTTAGAAAATTCTCGAGAATTCGAAAATTATGGGAAATCTCGAGAATTACAGGAATCGGTAAGAAATCCCGAAAAATGTTAAATTATTTAAATAATTTATTTATTTAAATAATTATAGAAAAATTCTAAATTTTAGAATTAAATTTCCAGAAAATTCCCTCGATGACCGAGCCGATGGAATTGGGCGAGGTGAACACGGGCGCGACCTTCGAGAGACAGTCGTCGACCCGAAACAGGTAAGGGAGACATGTGCCGCCTGTAAGGATATTCGACCGCATGTTTTAAATTGCATTTAATTTTTATAAATGCTATTGATATTGTGGTGATTTATCGATCTTGAAATTGTGATGAAATACCGGTTTAAAAAAATAAATTATATTTTCCGTGTAGGAGGCTAGCTAATCGGCAGCCGTTATACTGCCAAAAAAATTATCGAAAAATTACTAAAATTTACCGAAAATCACCGAAAACCATAATAAATGATTTGATTTCACAAGAAACGATTTTCAAGTACAAAAATCGAGAAATCAAGTATTTTTCATAAAACATGAATATATGGAGATTTGATTTAAAAAAATATTCATGTTTTCGAGAATGGTGAAAATGAAATCACCGAAAATTCACCCGGTAGGTGATATTTCACGTGAAACGAGATGAAAATGAAAAAGAGACTGAAGTGAATATTTTTATAAATATTTTTAAATATTCACTTAATTTAATATAAAACCTTTATGGTTTTAATTATGAAACAATTAATTATGAAAACTCCATAAAGGTTAAGAAATGATGAAAAATTATACTGGAGGTCTCTACACGTGTTTTTAGAAGAAAACATGGAGACGGAATTATTGAAATTGGAAAAATAAATATTTTTAATTTTTCATAAATTACAAAAATATTTAAATTGAATTCCGATGATTTTAAAAACCATGTTTTTGATTGATAGCACGGAAAGACGTGCATAGATGTGTTACAGTGAATAAAACAGTCACGAGATTTTTTTTTACAGTGTGACTATTTTATAACTATTTTCACCGTATGGAAAATATGATTTATACCTTTATGAAATATTTTGAGAAATGTTATTTAAATTATAATTTCATAAAGGTGATGATTTTATTACATGTGAGCCTTATGGATATTTGAGAAATATTTCAAATTACTGTGTTTATAATCCATAAAGGCTATGGTACGGTTTACACTGTTTTGATACTTAGGCCCCGAGCTTCATGCATCACACATACTATTACTGTCACGTGGCTGATTGACCAGCTAGTCATCAGCGTCCCGGATTGTCACTTAGCAAGTGTACACCGAGGACATATTATAGATCATGGTCATAGATCTCATTACTGTTACTGTATCCCTTAGTGGACGATGATAGCATGATTTATTTGTAGGGTGTTGCCTAGTCTCATTGCTTACTGTTACTGTTTACTGAAAGGATTTACAGAATCCTATTTACTATACTGTACTGAATTACTGTATTGTTTACTGCTTAATGATGAAAAATCGTACCAAAACACTGTTTACTGAACCGTACTGTTTACTGAAATGGTAGCCACTGATTACTGTTTTACTGAATTGAAAGCTACCATTTACTGTTTACTGAATGGAAAGCTACCGTATACTATTTTTCTGAATTGGTAGCTACTGTTTACTGTTTTCTGTTTTCTGACTAAACCGTATCGAAATATTGTTTTACTGAATATTACGGTTCTACTGAATTGTAAGGTACTGAATTAATAAATAGTACCAAAAACTACTGTTTACTGATCCAACGGTTTTGGATATTTATAAACCACTGTACTGTCACGTGTTTTAACTGCACTGACGAGAACAAAAGTAAACCATTATTTTACTACTGAACTATCATGTGTTTTAAAATATACTGAAGTGAAGAGAAATAAATGGTTTACTTTACGGAAACGAATATTTTATCATTTTGAGAATAGTTGATATAGTACTCTCTATAGTTGCTTCTAGGTTCCGGAACAAGTCAAGTATTTTAAAATACCTGCCTTACTCTATCTGGATCCCTAGCCGACTGTAGTATCCTTCCTACATGTGTGCCTAGAGCCAGCTAGGAAGATTTTAAAGAAAATAAAAAAAATATTTTCAGCATATAAGTAGTTGAATATCAAGTGTGACATATAACTCTCTTACTGAGCCGTGGTTTGCTCACCATTTAATTTTAAACATTTCAGGTTTTTAATGATTGTGAGATCCAATGGTTGTGGATTACGGCTGCACATAAAGGACAATGTGACAGACCGACTGATTTATGTGAGGTACGATCATTTATTTTCTGTATTTAGACATGTATGCAGTACTACTTGCTTATTAAGTAAGATAGGGGATGTATGTAATATAAACAATATTTTATGAAATTGTTTAACATAAGAAATAAAGTGAAGTATCACAGACAGCCCAACCGGATAAATTGTGTAAATTAAGGTGAAAAATGTGGTAACGGGTTGTTACAGTGGATTCCTTTAACGATTATGCATATTACGTGTATTTGTACTTGGCTGAGGAACCTTAGTCCGATCTTCAGTGCCACATATGTCACCTGACTAATGTTCACTATGGTCTATAGGCAATGGCCATATATCTATTATGTGTTTTGGCTTTAGGGAGGATTCTTGGCTCATACGTGGGTACGTCACTTATTTGACATCTCTCGGGATTATCCCTTACGGGATATATTTGTGGTATCCCTTATGAGAATTATTTGGTGCATGATTATCTTGGAAGTTAATCGTCTCCCATCTATTTGAAAGTATGTGAAAGTATTTGAAGTTATTTGTATTTGTACATGAAATTTTACGTGATTTGAGATATGTGAAAGTAATTGAAGTAATTGAATATTTGCATATGTGATTTCAAAGGAATAAAAGAAATCGAAAGTATTTGAATTACTTGATTTTACTTGTATATGATATTTGAAGAAAGTATATGATATATGCTTTATAATGGTTTTATATGACATTATAGAGCCAAGCAGGAAAAATACATATAGAGGCATAGTACGCTCTTTTACATATGTTTCTTACTGAGCATAAACTCACTAATTTACAAATATATTTCAGACTATTTGAAGTGATCGCTCGCTCTCTGTAGAGGAGCTTAGTTGAGATAGTATAACCTTCCTTCGAGGCACGCTTCCTAAACTTCTTGAAGGTATACTTATGTTGTTATGTAAATCAGACAGTGCTACAGTACAGTGATGTCTATATGATTTTGGGGATTTAGGTTATATAAGTTGTGTAAGATCCTGTGCTTGGGAATGATATGTATAAATATAATAATTATGCTTTACTGAAATTTAAAACCTCTATGATGAGCTATTTAATATCAAGCATAAGAAGAAGAAGGAAAGACATTGACAAACGAGCCTAATCAAGTTGTATGTGAAAGAAAAAGTTATATGTTAATATGTAGTGACGAGGATGTCACAATTTGACTAGGACCTAAGGTAATTAAAAGATATTGACTTAGCTAACATAAAGTTAGCTTAAGAATTGATTAGTGACACTACGTACAGCCCAACCAAGTAAGTGAAAAAGAAAAAAATTGGTCCGTATTTTCGGTATAAAAGGTTGTTACAAAAGTTGGTATCAAAGCAATGTTGGTATGATGTACGTAGTTCGGTAGGTCAAGAACTGCTTACATCCCCAAAGTACTGTACATGTCTAAATATATACTATACATTTCTGTTTAAAATCATACTGAATATCTTTATTTTACATAGGTAGATTATAGCTTTTTCTCTACCTAATCCATATGCGATATGAAATGATAAGTAATGAAGTGGTAAATGTTATTTGTTCGGTTTTGAACATATTAAAGTGATATTAGTAGAGGCACAATGGCTTATGTGATTTAAAGATTGATGTGGTGTACTTATCAAGACTCTTGAGTGAGGAATAAAGTGGTGTTTGGTAGAGATGATAGTGGTATAAACTAGCATACTTGGCCTAAGATAGGCCATGCAATGATCTGAAATGATTGATTACAATAAGTTTTGCTTTGAAAGAGATAGAATGATTGTATCTTATATGATTGATGCAGAAATAGGTAATGATTGAATGATGCAAGAGGATAGTTAATAAATCGTATAGGCATTGTGAGATTGATATGCATGGGCGGAATGAGTATTAAGTAAACGTCATGGTCTTCGGGTTGTGACAATAACACATGAACATATTTAGCATAAGCTTTGAGCTTTTGGAATCATTTGGTTTTGATTATACATGGATTTAAGGGTTAATGTATTTGGAAATCTTAAATATGTGGACTATTTTGAATGACTGGAAAGAAATCGAACTGTGCATTGAGTTTTTTGTTTTATAGAGCCATTCGAACCTAAAGTCTTATGCCAATATTATTTTCCTATGAAGAGAGAATAAGATTTGATCGAATACGTGATCTAGCTTTTGTTTTGAGAACTATATGAAATTTGGGATTACGATTTCAAACTATGAAACTTGAAACTTGAATTTTGAGGATCAGGCATCCTTGATCAGCTTTAGTAAAGTCTCAACACCTGGTGTGATTTCAATTGTGCTTATTGGATTTGACCAAATGGGGTTTAAACCTATCTACAATAGTAGCAAAAAAAATAAATAAATAAAATAAAAATAATAAAATTGATTGAACTACATGATTTTGTGAACTTTGTGAATTTTGATAAGTCCTTGGTCTTCAACCTCTACTAATGGAGAAGTTTTTAGTAGAGCTGATATTGAATATAACTAATTATAGAGGTTATGAATCTTTGAGTATTACTGGAGACCTTTAAGGAATATCAAGCAAGATAGTAAATTGATTTGAAGGTTTAGATTTTGTGAGATAAGATATTCAAGATCATCTTAAAATAACACTGATCTTAGCTTAACTTGAGGGTTATAGATTTATAAAATGATGTATGTTTATAATGTATAAATTAATGAGATACACACGATTTGTGAATCGATTGAATATTGAGATTTAAGGTCTAATACAAAATGAATTTGATTTATGGATAAATGGTAACGTATGAATTGGACTTTGAATTCCCCAGTTATAGATTAAAAGGATAAGATATTGAGGTCCAAGGTGATTTCCTTGATAAAAATACTTTGGCAATATTACTCTTTGCAAGAAGCTATATGAGAATTGATAGGTTAATGAAAGAGAAGTAACCTCACCTATTCTAAGATATTGGTTGCATGTTACTACTTTGTGAAAGAGTCATGGATGATGGATATTGTGTGTAAGGATTGTAATGCAAAGGTGGGAGATAGGAACTTAGTGGCAAATCTTATATTATTAAATATGTATGACTTTGACATTATTTCGGGCATGGATTGGTTAGCAATCAATTGTACTAGTGTTGACTACTATAAAAGGGTGTAACCTTTTCCCTATTAGAAAATATTGTGACACAGTTCGGTAGTGAGGAATGAAGTATAAGAAGGCTATTAAGCACTCATTAAAGATACGAATAAGGAATGTTCGGAGTTAATTGGAATCTCAATTAGTTGAGATTTTTTTTTCTAACATCATCCGGATAAATTAAAAATGATTACCTCTAGTGAAAGAGACTGAGTTCAGTATGCACTTCCTTTTTGGTACTCAGTTGATCTTCAAAATTTCTTATAAATTGATAATACTGGAATTTGAGAAGTGGATGAAATGATAAGAAGAGTTGTTGGGCAAGGTGTGACATCCTCGTCACTACCATTTTACATATAACTTTACCTTACAATTGTGTGGTTAGGCTGTTCGTCAATGTCATTCTTTCTTCTTCTTCTTATACTTTATTCCTTATCACTATTTAATATGATATAGTTTTTCTTATGAAATATAATTTTTCATATATATACATATGTCAATTACATCAGGATCTCATATACTTACATAACCTAAATCCCCAAAAACATCTTATAAACATTACTGTAGCAGTGTACTGCATAATAGCTGAATTACATCTCAACTAAGTATACCTTCAATAGTAACTGGGAAGCGTATCTTGAAGGTAAACTTTCAAGATCCACTAGTAGGCTCTTCTATCGAGAGCGAAGGATCACTTCAGATAGTCTGAAAAATATTTGTAAAGGGGTGAGTTTACGCTCAGTAAAAAACATATGTAAAAGAGCATACTATGCCTCTATATGCAGTTTTCCTGCTTGGCTCTATAATGTCATGTAAAATCATTATAAAGCATACATCATATACTTCTTTCAAATCATCTTATACAAGTAAATCAAATACTTTCGATTTCTTTATTCTTTTGAAATCGCATATATATATTTCAAATAACATAAAGACTGTTTGCATTTTAACGAAATTATGCACTGAATCATCAAGTGGCGTACCCCGTAGGGCCAGGAATCCTCCCACAGCCGAACATGTAATATAGACAAATTGGCCAAATGTCGGTGGCTACAACGAACACTAGTCAGGTGTCATTCTGTAGCAACTGAGGCCTGACTTATGGTTCCTCAGCCAAACATAAATCATACCGGGGACTTGATCAGAGCCCCTCAAACAAGTACAAAAGTGCATAATCTCAAAACATTTGTCATATAACTTTTTGCTATGACATTCATACTTTCTTGAAATAGGTTTTAAAACCTCTTTTCAAACAAGGTAGTTGACTGGTCACTTAGGGCAGTTGGTTGCTTAGGCATATCTTTATTTATCGAAATTATTTTCTTTAAAAATTTCGATAATTTTCATTTTCTGAAAATACATAGGGCAGTCGACTGGTCATTATAGCAGTCGGCTGGTTTTGTTAAATAAGCTTCGAAATCCTCATTTTCAAAATAGGACAGTTGACTGGTCTTCATGTAAGTCGGCTGCTATTACATAAATCTTTTTATCAAAATTATTTTCTTTTAAAATTTTGGTATTTAAAATCTAAAACCACATAAGGCAATCGACTGGTCCATATAGTAGTCGGCTGTTTTCGCAAACAAAATACTTCTGAAAATAGGGCAGTCGACTGGTTTTATAGGCAGTTGGCTGGTTTTCAAACAGAATGCTTTATGGAAAATAGCAGTCGACTGGCTTATATAGCAGTCAACTGGTTTGAGTTGGTTTTCGGGAAAACTACGCTTTGGTTGTCTTTAGGCAGTCGACTTCCATTCAAGGCAGTCGGCTGCTCTTAGCCTAATTGGTACTAGGAGTAAAACCCGAAATTTACCTTTCTTGCATTTCAAATCAACTTTTACTTCTTCCCAAGACATTTAAAACATATCAAAACATACGGACATAGCCACCCTACGTCCGTTACATAAATTCCTTACCTCGATTCCACCGAAACACGTAATCGCTTGATTGCGTTAATTCGTTTCCTTCACTTCTTCAACACTGCATAATTCATAACAAATCAAACCTTTAAGAAACCTTTATAACCATACTCTACCAACTCAACTCAACTCTAAACCATGAATAGAATCGACTAGAATCACTTCCATCTCTTACCTTTATAAATCACCAAATAACAGAATTTCTGATCTCCTTAATCACTTTGATTCAGCCTTTCATATTAAAGGCATGAGTAGAGCAAGTGATGATGATCGTTTTTCTTTAAGAGAGCTTAACGATTTGGTCACTGAATAGGGGTGTTTGTCAAGGTGAGTAGGAATAGAACTTAGGGAGAAAATGGAGTGAACGAGAGGGAGAGAGAGCATGGCTGCCGACTTTGGGAGATGAAGATTATGACTCATCAAGCTTCATTAAATGCTTCTTTATCCCATAATCATCTCATCTCAGCCATTGACCCCCTTTTGACCCTTCTTTGACCATCTTAATTTCTTTTCTCCCCTTGTTATATCAGCCACATGTTCATTATACCAAATAATAATCTGATATTAATTTTATCATCATCCCATTGTTCTCATAACATCAGAATTTATTTCTTAATCATTTGACTATTGACTATTCTATTGCTCTTATTCCACATATATCATTTAATGACATTAAAATTTCTAACATTTATTCTTTTCTCATACTCTAATATTATTACAATATCAATTAAATTCCTTGACTATTTGACCTTCAATTTTCTTATTCCTTCTATGTGCCATACATCATTCATACTTCATAATTCTCATATTTATTTAATCTTTTCAGCTGGAAGACTTTACAAACATGGGAAATTTACATGAAAATTGGGGATTTCACACAAGGGACCTATACGACTATTGTACTCCACGAGACATTTGGGTACGCTTTAGTTAAAAAAGAAGTGGGGCAGTTTAAAGTATAAATTGATTATAGACAATTGAGTAAAGACACAGGGAAAAAAAAGTACATGAGATAAAACAAAGAAAGAAATAAATACCATTTAAGAGTATCTTGGTCGAATTTAGAGGACCAAATTTCTTAAGGTGGGGAAGATGTGATAACCGAGATTTTTCCCTAATTGCTTAATTATTTAAATTCGTGATAAAAGTTCGATAATTCGATAGTAGCATTTCAGATAATGGTGTAGTGATGCAAAGAAGCAAATGTGCAAGTGAGCAAATTTGTAGGCACAAACTGCAAGGTAACACCATCGAGCCAAATCCTAAAAGGCCTAAGTGTTGACTTAAAACTTGTTGGTCTAAGTAAGGCTAATTACATGGCATTATAGTGAAGAATTAATTCTAGCCAAGTATTAAATTAATTAATTTAACTCAATTAAATATTCAGGGTTAATTTTGAAATGCTATGGTAATTTACATGAGATGAGTAGCATCTCAAATTGGATTAGATGTGCCATGTAACCATATAAAAATAAAAATAAAATGATAAATAAATAAAATGTTATTAAAAGTATAATTAAATTAAATACTCGAGGAAATAAATAGTGGAAATTTCATAATGTTAAAATATGTATATATATATATATTAAACCTTAAACCATTGGAATTAATTCTAAACAATTCTTTAAGCTATAATATTAAATTGAATAAATATATAGTTTTGTGTAAAGAGTATGTGTAAGATATTATGCATGTGCGTATATATATATATATATATATATATATATATATATATATATATATATATATAAATGTATATAAGTTATTGCAAATAGAAATTGAGAAAACAATTTGTTCTGATTTACCAACAGCTTTTTGGCAAAGAAAGAAACATGTGGTAGAATTACCGTATGAAAAAGATTATGATGAAAAACAAATTCCAACAAAAGCAAGACCAATCCAAATGAATCAAGAAATGGAGCAATACTGTAAAAAATCCAATACAAATTGACAAAAGCAGAAATATGTAAAGACCAAATTACATTCAAGACACCATTTTTAATAATAAAAAATATTAGTCAAAATGTTATATTAGGATTACCATTTATATCCCTAATCAAACCATATAAAGTAACAAATAATGGAATATCTACAAAAATCCTCGGATCAAAATTAATATGGAATTTTACAGAAAAACCAAAGATAAGAAATATAAATTTATTAAAATCAAAAACAATTACAAATCAACAAATTAATATAATAATCAAAGACAAACAGAATCAAATATTCTATTTAAAAGAAGATATTAATTTCAAAAGAATCGAACAGCAACTACAAAATCCTCAAATATAGAATAAGATAAAGTTATTGCAAATAGAAATTGAGAAAACAATTTGTTCTGATTTACCAACAGCTTTTTGGCAAAGAAAGAAACATGTGGTAGAATTACCGTATGAAAAAGATTATGATGAAAAACAAAGAAATATTGTTTGAGACTTCAGTTGGATTGAGACTTCTCTTGTTTGAGAAATAACTTTTAATTGTTTTAAGTTTTGTGTTGCTGAGTTTTAAGCTAATGATTGCTGAGTCGTTTGATTGTCCTGATGTGCCATGGGTTAGGCGTTTTAGGATTTTATCTCCCTTGTAGGCATTCAATTTAGCTTTCCTTCGTAGGCAGCAATAAAAATTAAAATAGTTAAGTTGTTATTTTAAGGATGCATTCTTTATTTAGATCTAATTCTTCTGCTTCCAGTAGCTTAAGAGCCCATGAACCAAACGATAATGAAGAAGAAATCAACCTGACAAACATAATTCAAGACATAGATAATTGGGAAATTCCTAAAATCCGTCTAAACGAAATATACAAACAAAATAAATCTTTAATAAGTCATCTGTTAAAAACGGATTATACAATCCAACTAAAAGAAAAAGATCTCCCAATTACAAATTCTTATGAATCAATTCAATTATTAGAAAGAGAATCAATTAACAAACATATTCAAAGAAAATATAAATATATTCATATAGGATTAATTCAAGTCGCAGTTAAACCACTCTCAAAAGAAGGTCTAAACACTTCAATCTTTATGACATTAAGAGACACCAGGTTTGAAGATTTCAATGATTCCCTCTTAGGAACTATTGAATCAAGTCTCTGTAATGGTCCAATTTATTTTAATTGTTTTCCAAATTATACAGTTTCTTTACAAGATAAAAACATTTTAGATGTTTTAACTCTTCAAATAAAAAACCATAATTATAAAATGAAACCAGGATCTGTGCCTTTGGCTTTAGCTTATAGAATATATTATAAAGCTATGATTTCAGCTTTAGGTTTAGGAGCCTTAATCCATAGCCCAAAAGGAGAGACACTTCTTTTCCAAACAGACATGACTAGATCCAGGATACATATTCCCAAACCAATTAAGTGGAATGAAGTTTCTTTTCCAGATGAATGGGTTTTAGAAAAAGCAGTCCAACCTATAACACAAGAAACAACTGAATTAAGAGTTGTCTCTCAAACTGATAATGGAGATGTCAAGGTTTCTTTTAATAGAACAAATTCTATAAATTTAGGACATCCCTCTCATATTCCGATACATTTACCATGTCAAAGTTTAAGATCAAATTCAAGTTTTCAAACTCCTAGATATTCAACATCATCTATTCCTTCAACTTTACAAGATTTTCAATCTGTAGCCACTACAAATTGACAAAAGCAGAAATATGTAAAGACCAAATTACATTCAAGACACCATTTTTAATAATAAAAAATATTAGTCAAAATGTTATATTAGGATTACCATTTATATCCCTAATCAAACCATATAAAGTAACAAATAATGGAATATCTACAAAAATCCTCGGATCAAAATTAATATGGAATTTTACAGAAAAACCAAAGATAAGAAATATAAATTTATTAAAATCAAAAACAATTACAAATCAACAAATTAATATAATAATCAAAGACAAACAGAATCAAATATTCTATTTAAAAGAAGATATTAATTTCAAAAGAATCGAACAGCAACTACAAAATCCTCAAATACAGAATAAGATAAAGTTATTGCAAATAGAAATTGAGAAAACAATTTGTTCTGATTTACCAACAGCTTTTTGGCAAAGAAAGAAACATGTGGTAGAATTACCGTATGAAAAAGATTATGATGAAAAATAAATTCCAACAAAAGCAAGACCAATCCAAATGAATCAAGAAATGGAGCAATACTGTAAAAAAGAAATACAAGAACTGCTAAACAAAAAACTCATCAGGCAAAGTAAATCTCCTTGGAGCTGTTCAGCTTTTTATGTCAATAAAAATGCAGAACTAGAACGAGGAACACCAAGACTTGTCATTAATTACAAACCTCTGAATGAAGCATTAAAATGGATTAGATATCCTATTCCAAATAAAAAAGATTTACTTCAAAAACTTTGCAATGCTCAAATCTTTTCAAAATTTGATATGAAATCAGGATTTTGGCAAATTCAAATTTCAGAAAAAGATAGGTATAAAACAGCGTTTACAGTCCCGTTTGGACAATATGAGTGGAATGTAATGCCATTTGGACTTAAAAATGCTCCATCAGAATTCCAAAGAATAATGAATGAAATATTTCATCAATATTCCCAATTTATGATAGTATACATTGATGATGTATTAATATTTTCAACAACTATTGACCAACATTTCAAACATTTATCAATTTTCATTAAAGCCGTCAAACAAAATGGTTTAGTTGTTTCCAAATCCAAAATTAGTTTATTTCAAACACGAGTAAGGTTTTTAGGACATTATGTTTATCAAGGAACCATTACTCCAATAGAAAGGTCAATCCAATTTGCTGATAAGTTTCCTGATCAAATCTTAGATAAAACCCAACTTCAAAGGTTTTTAGGGAGTCTGAATTATATTTTAGATTTCTATCCAAACCTCAATAAAATTCTTAAACCTCTTCATGAAAGACTTAAGAAAAATCCTCCACCATGGACTCAAGCCCATACAGAAATAGTTCAATCTGTTAAAGCTCAAATCAAAGAATTACCATGTCCACTTAATTGGTTTGGGAATATGTATCCTGGATCTAGTCATGTCTGTTTGGAAAAGAAGTGTCTCTCCTTTTGGGCTATGGATTAAGGCTCCTGAACCTAAAGCTGAAATCATAGCTTTATAATATATTCTATAAGCTAAAGCCAAAGGCACAGATCCTGGTTTCATTTTATAATTATGGGTTTTTATTTGAAGAGTTAAAACATCTAAAATGTTTTTATCTTGTAAAGAAACTGTATAATTTGGAAAAAAATTAAAATAAATTGGACCATTACAGAGACTTGATTCAATAGTTCCTAAGAGGGAATCATTGAAATCTTCAAACCTGGTGTCTCTTAATGTCATAAAGATTGAAGTGTTTAGACCTTCTTTTGAGAGTAGTTTAACTGCGATTTGAATTAATCCTATATGAATATATTTATATTTTCTTTAAATATGTTTGTTAATTGATTCTCTTTCTAATAATTGAATTGATTCATAAGAATTTGTAATTGGGAGATCTTTTTCTTTTAGTTGGATTGTATAATCCGTTTTTAACAGATGACTTATTAAAGATTTATTTTGTTTGTATATTTCGTTTAGATGGATTTTAGGAATTTCCCAATTATCTATGTCTTGAATTATGTTTGTCAGGTTGATTTCTTCTTCATTATCGTTTGGTTCATGGGCTCTTAAGCTACTGGAAGCAAAAGAATTAGATCTAAATAAAGAATGCATCCTTAAAATAACAACTTAACTATTTTAATTTTTATTGCTGCCTACGAAGGAAAGCTAAATTGAATGCCTACAAGGGAGATAAAATCCTAAAACGCCTAACCCATGGCACATCAGGACAATCAAACGACTCAGCAATCATTAGCTTAAAACTCAGCAGCACAAAACTTAAAACAATTAAAAGTTATTTCTCAAACAAACTCTATATTTACCTCTAATTGCTCCTTGTTACAGTGGCTCTGATACCAGTGTCTCCGGAGGATCTGCTGTAGCAGTGATATTAGGATTACACCAAATTTTAGGTAAAAGAAAATTTGAAATATTGAATATGATTGATGAAATAAATGATTGATGAAATAAAATTTGGATAAAATAGATAGATTGATAAAACTTTTTATTGATAAAATTTGATTTACAAAAAAAAAGAGTGAGAGCTTTCAGAATCCTTAAAACTTGAAACTATCCGTCCTAAAAACTCTGCCTCTCTTTCGTTTTTAGAATCCTTTTTATAGCTAGGATTCTTTTACATATGATGCTTCATGATTCTGAAGTTTGAATAATTGTCTGTTGATTGATGGGAATCTCACTGTGCTTGTCAGTGGGCCATGCCTTTGTCTGTTGATGGATCTTTGACTGATGGGAATCTCACTGTGCTTGTCAGTGGGCCACGCCTTTGTCTGTTGATGGAGCTTTGACTGATGGGAATCTCACTATGCTTGTCAGTGGAATCTTTACTGTAGTTGTGACTGATGGGAATCTCACTGTTTGCTTTTTCTGTTTGTTTTGTCAGTTTTGATTGAAGGTAAGACTCCGAAGCAGTCATCTTCATTGTCTTGAGCTAAATCTAGCGAGAGCAAAGATCCTGTGCTGCTTTCATGATTGCTACTCTGTTCACTGTTCTCTTCATCATCTGAGTTGACTGTTTGGAGGATTTGCTTCATCAATTCTTTGTATTCTTTCTTTGTTTTGGCTTGTGCTAACAGTGCACTGGCATGTGACTTGGCTTGGAGAAACTGTGTGGTACCTGATGTTTGAGCTGATTTGCAAAATTCTGGATGTTTCCGGAACCAGTCTTTTACACTATCTCTTAAGCATTTTGAGTAGTCAAATTTCTCCCACCACTTTGTTTTGAATCTTCTAATGATTTGTTTGTGACTTGATACTGGATCATTCATAAATTCATAGTGCCATGAAGAAATCCAAGACAGACTAAAGATTGAGCAAAACATCAATGATTTCTGGAATCCTTGTTGAGTTTGTTCTTCTTGGAAATATTCACTGAAAAATTCATAAGCTTCCCATACTTGAGGGGGAAGGATTTCATGATTTGGTCCGTACCACTGCCACCAGTGAGTAAACCAGACTGGGAATTGGTATTTGGTGTCTTTTTTGAAGTAAATGAGCCATGAATGGCGATTGTGTTGGTTTTCAAAGGTGAAAGTATTGAACCAAGCTTGTTGATAATCCCAGTAATTAAATGTGGGGCAATGGTGAAGTATGGTGTTATAGCTGGCTGGAAACTTTTTGAGATTGTTTGGATCATTACCCCAGTCAATTGGTCTGAGGACTTTGAGAATTTGAGCAGTTGAATGGGTGATAAAGTCTGGTTGGTCTTTGTTGGCATAATGTTTGATTGCCAAGGAACCTGTTTCAATCAAAATATTTTCATAAAAACTTTGAGGTTTTTGTTGATCCCATGATTTGTAATGAAAACCTTTGAAAATATTTTTGATAACAGTGTTTGGATTTTCATGAAAATATTCAGGCTCAACAAGAACCATATGTTGAAATTGCTGTTTTGAAAAATATTTTTGATCAGCTTTAGGACGTGGATATGTAATCACCACTCCTTGTTTTGGGAAAATAGTTTGGAGAGGTTGGGTTTTTGAAATCATGACCTCTCTATTTTTTGAAATAGATTGTACCTCTGAAGAGGTTTGTGGTAATGACTCGGAGAATTGACGAATCATTTCCAGTTGTGACTCTTCAAAATTGGATGATGACTCCTGTCTTTGGTGTTCTTGGGCAAAAATCTGTTGCCATGTTGGTATAGGGGATTGGGAGATAAGTGATTTTGATGGGGAATGGGTTTGCTTTTGCTTACCCTTGTCTTTTTTCTCTCTTTCTTTCTCTTTTTCTCTTCTTTCTCTGGAAGACATTGTGAAGGATTCTGAAGAAACTCTCTTGTGAGGAAATCTGGGAGAGAGTTAGAGTCCCCTTTTATAAACTCAATTTCAAAATCAAAGATTGATAAAATTGCTTGCCATCTTGCAAAAATCTGTTTGGATGCCATATTTTTCACATCTTTTCGAAGAATCTCTTTTGCAGATTTGCAATCAATTCTGAGAAGAAATTTTTGATTTAACAAGTCACTCTGAAACTTTGTGATGCATAAAACGATGGAAAGAATCTCTTTTTTTATTGTGGAGTAATTCTTCTGGGTATTGTTCCAGTGTTTGGAAGTATACTGAACTATACTTTCTTTGTTATCTTTTAACTGTTTGAGGATTCCTCCGTATCCTATGTCAGAAGCATCGGTTTCTACAATTTTGAAGGTATTTGGGTCTGCTAAATGTAGACATGGTAATTCTTTGATTTGAGCTTTAACAGATTGAACTATTTCTGTATGGGCTTGAGTCCTTGGTGGAGGATTTTTCTTAAGTCTTTCATGAAGAGGTTTAAGAATTTTATTGAGGTTTGGATAGAAATCTAAAATATAATTCAGACTCCCTAAAAACCTTTGAAGTTGGGTTTTATCTAAGATTTGATCAGGAAACTTATCAGCAAATTGGATTGACCTTTCTATTGGAGTAATGGTTCCTTGATAAACATAATGTCCTAAAAACCTTACTCGTGTTTGAAATAAACTAATTTTGGATTTGGAAACAACTAAACCATTTTGTTTGACGGCTTTAATGAAAATTGATAAATGTTTGAAATGTTGGTCAATAGTTGTTGAAAATATTAATACACCATCAATGTATACTATCATAAATTGGGAATATTGATGAAATATTTCATTCATTATTCTTTGGAATTCTGATGGAGCATTTTTAAGTCCAAATGGCATTACATTCCACTCATATTGTCCAAACGGGACTGTAAACGCTGTTTTATACCTATCTTTTTCTGAAATTTGAATTTGCCAAAATCCATAGCCCAAAAGGAGAGACACTTCAGCTATGATTATAAAGCTATGATTTCAACTTTAGGTTCAGGAGCCTTAATCCATAGCCCAAAAGGAGAGACACTTCTTTTCCAAACAGACATGACTAGATCCAGGATACATATTCTCAAACCAATTAAGTGGAATGAAGTTTCTTTTCCAGATGAATGGGTTTTAGAAAAAGCAGTCCAACCTATAACACAAGAAACAACTGAATTAAGAGTTGTCTCTCAAACTGATAATGGAGATGTCAAGGTTTCTTTTAATAGAACAAATTCTATAAATTTAGGACATCCCTCTCATATTCCGATACATTTACCATATCAAAGTTTAAGATCAAATTCAAGTTTTCAAACTCCTAGATATTCAACATCATCTATTCCTTCAACTTTACAAGATTTTCAATCTGTAGCCACTAATCTTCAATCTGTAAATACATCTACAAGTGTTCCTAAACCAATCTACCAAAGGCAAAGACAGCCTATGTCTTCCCAAACTAAATCAGAAAGTGATGAAGATTTACCCATTTCCCCAACGTACTCTTCAATGACAAATAAACCAGAATTAAACGTTTTACAAAAAGAATTTTCTATTGAGAAAGAGAAAATAAGAAAAGAATTTTATTCTAAAAAGAATAAAATCAAACGTGAACTATTCTTTAAAAATCATCAAGATAGTAAACAAGAAATACAAGAGGAATATTATGATTTCATGAATACACATAAAATTCAAATAAAATTTTTTAAATGGTATGAACAATATTATGATAAGTGTATTAACACAAATAATACAGTTAAAGTATGGCAAACAAATAAATCTCAAATTGAATCTCCACATCCACCATTGACAGAAATTCAATATGAACATAAAGGATCTGGATTGAAAGCATCCCCACTCAAGGTTACAAATCCTGAAAGAGAAAACTCCCAAGTCACTTATAAAGATATTAAACTCTTGATCGAGCAAAATAATTTTTCAAATCTAAATCTCCATACAATAAGCTAGCATTTAGAAAAAATTGAAACAAAAATAAACACTTCAAACATTCAGACTTCTAAAAAAGACAAAACAAGTGAAAAAAAACAAAAAACAAAAAATTCAAAAACTTTATTTAAACCACATGAAATATCTTCAAACACCCAATCAAATTTCCTGCAAGAAATTCAACAAAAACTTAATGCATTAAACTCAGAAATAACTGAAGAAAATGAAAGATATGTACCAGATACACCTGATAGAACACAACAAAGATCAATTAATACAATAAAAGATTCGAAAACTAATAGTGAACAATTTCAATCATCTGATGAACAGATAATTCAAAAGCTTCATTGGAAAGAACCACAAAGATTGTACTACCCAAAAACATCTGCACCAGATTTAGTATTAGAAGAGAAACCCTTAAGTCAAAACAAATATAACGCGAACACGGTTTATGAATGGAACATAGATGGAATGTCTGAATATAACATTCTCAATCTTTTGCAACAAATGACAATGGTATCAAATGTTTATAAAACTCAAAAAACAATATCTGATTGGGCAATAGCTGATTTATTAGTATCTGGATTTTCCGGACAACTCAAAGGATGGTGGGATAATTATCTCACTTCTAAAGAACAAAAAGAAATACTTAATGCAATTAAAACTGATAATGATAATAATCCAATCTTAGATGAAGAAAATCAACATATACAAAATGCTGTTGCAACATTAATCTTTGCAATTGCTAAACATTTCATTGGAGATCCATCACACTTAAGGGATAAAAATGCAGAACTTCTGTACAATCTCAAATGTAAGAAATTAGGCGAATTTAAATGGTATAAAGATAATTTTATTACCAGATCATGCAAAGGACAGATAATAACCAACCCTTTTGGAAAGAAAAATTTCTAGCTGGATTACCAAATCTGCTAGGGGCAAAAGTTAGAAACAAAATAAGAGAAGATTTCAAAGGAATAATTCCTTATGAAAAATTGACATATGGTGAACTAATTAGTTACACCCAAAAAGAAGGATTAAAAATTTGTCAGGATATCAAACTACAAAAACAGTTGAAGAAAGAACAAAGACAATCTAAGAAAGAATTAGGAACATTTTGCAAACAATTTGATATAAACTATAATCCAGAATGTTCTTCAACAAAATGTTGTAAAACAAAGAAATTTGAATACAAAAGAAACTTTTCCAAAGACAAATATTACCAGAAACCCAAAAGAAATAAAATTCAAGCTAAAAAAGAATTTAAAAGCCAAGAAAACAAACCTAAAAAGGAATGGAAAAATCCAAACATAAAATGCTATAGATGTGGGAAAACAGGACATATTTCAAAATATTGTAAAATAAAGAGAAGGCTAAATCAAATACAACTTGATCAAGAAATAAACCAGAAAATTTGTGAACTTCTGACATATACAACTTCAGAGACACCAACTTCAGATACTGAATCACAATCTTCATCAGATATACAAGTTAATCAAATGGATGATATAGAGACATCTTCAGACCAAGACACACTCAATGTCTTAACAAAAGACCAAGAATTGATGATGGAAATAATTGATAAAATACAAGATCCCCAGATTAAGAAAGATTATTTAGAACAATTAAAAAAATCCCTCTCTACACCAACTTTTATATCATCAACTTCCAAATCTTATAATTTAAAAGATATAATCTTTGATAAAATACAAACATCCAACAAAGAAATCACTATCCAAGACCTCCAACATGAAATCCACAATATTAAAACAGAAATAAAATTGCTCAAACAACAACAACAACAGCACAGTCAACAACTAAAAACTTTACCAAACTTAAATGAAGAAACTTCCAGTGAATCTTCTGACGAAGACAAACGACCATCACAGGAATTTTTAAATATCCTAACTGAAGTCTCAATCCAAAAATACTTAATTAAAATATCAATTTTAATCAATAATGAATTTTTAGTAGAAACAATAGCTCTATTTGACACAGGAGCTGATCAAAATTGTATTAAAGAAGGAATAATTCCAACAAAATATTGTGAGAAAACTTTTGAAAGTTTAAAAGCAGCAAACAATGAAAAACTCCAAATCCAATACAAATTGACAAAAGCAGAAATATGTAAAGACCAAATTACATTCAAGACACCATTTTTAATAATAAAAAATATTAGTCAAAATGTTATATTAGGATTATCATTTATATCCCTAATCAAACCATATAAAGTAACAAATAATGGAATATCTACAAAAATCCTCAGATCAAAATTAATATGGAATTTTACAGAAAAACCAAAGATAAGAAATATAAATTTATTAAAATCAAAAACAATTACAAATCAACAAATTAATATAATAATCAAAGACAAACAGAATCAAATATTCTATTTAAAAGAAGATATTAATTTCAAAAGAATCGAACAGCAACTACAAAATCCTCAAATACAGAATAAGATAAAGTTATTGCAAATAGAAATTGAGAAAACAATTTGTTCTGATTTACCAACAGCTTTTTGGCAAAGAAAGAAACATGTGGTAGAATTACCGTATGAAAAAGATTATGATGAAAAACAAATTCCAACAAAAGCAAGACCAATCCAAATGAATCAAGAAATGGAGCAATACTGTAAAAAAGAAATACAAGAACTGCTAAACAAAAAACTCATCAGGCAAAGTAAATCTCCTTGGAGCTGTTCAGCTTTTTATGTCAATAAAAATGCAGAACTAGAACGAGGAACACCAAGACTTGTCATTAATTACAAACCTCTGAATGAAGCATTAAAATGGATTAGATATCCTATTCCAAATAAAAAAGATTTACTTCAAAAACTTTGCAATGCTCAAATCTTTTCAAAATTTGATATGAAATCAGGATATATATATATATATATATAAATATATATATCAAATACATGTATTTAATGCATAAAAACTAAACAATATACAATATATATATATATATATATATATATATATATATATATATATATAAAACCTAAACACAAGTGATAAAATAAATAAAATATATAGATAAGACATATAATAATAATATAACAAGAAGGCTTCTTGAAGAAGCCATAGACGCCACCTACCTCTACTAAACTTGGCAACATTCTCGGCACCAAACTAGAACTAGCAGTGGAGGCGTGTTGAACTACTGGTAATGTGGGAAAGAACCGAGAAAATAGAGAGAAAAGAGGAGGAAGAAAAGGAAAGGGAAAAGGAGGGAGGAAAGAGAGGGTTGTGTTGCTGTGAAGTGATATTTAAAGGGCTGAAACACTAGGCATTCAGCAGTGAAGCCGATGAAGAAGAAGCTGAAAATCGTGAGTCAACAATAACCTTTTCTAAGCAAAGTCAAAGCTGATCAGGAAGGTTGTTTGATGGATAAGGAAGAAATTTAAGCAAGAAATAGGCAGCAATAGAAGGACCGAGACACACTACCTAGGGCTGGGAAAAGGTGCCTGAAAACAAAGGAAAATGGTGGTGATTAAGTTGAAGTCAATGGCTATATATGTGGCTGTGTTGAGGCATAGAACAGGGTAGTTTAGCTGAGCTTAGGCCGCCATTTTAGTGCTGGAACAGAGCTAGTTCTGGTAGGATTAAATGTGGGTGTAAGGGCTGGATTTAAGGAGGAAATATAAGGCTGAACCGAGAGCCTTGTAGAAACCTCCCTTCTGAGGTTTTTTTCGGACAGAAATAATGGCGTGGAGAATCATCAGGCATGGCTTAAAGAAAGGGTATTACCTGGGTTTTTGAGGCAGAAAAACCTGGTGTAACACCTTACCTTTCTCGACTGATGAACGTCGAAACAAATGAAAGCTTCATTCTCGGGTCCTTGAGCAGAACGGGGGCATGGGGAATGATCAAAGTTGAAAGGGAAAACAGCAAGGAAATTTGCAAGGAAAGGAGAAGGAACGGGTCGGAGGGGCTGTCAAGCCCACAATCCCTTGCATTTGACTCATCTCTAGGTTGCTATTCTAGGTGTGCCATTCGGCTAGAACAACAGTAAACAGGGGCTGATTTATTGACGCTGTAGAAAGGAAAAGAGGAAGTCGAGAGTGAGCTGAGAGTGAAGGAAAAAAGGAGATCGACAAAGGCAGTTGCAAGGTGCTTCCATTTCGATGCGTTACGTGGCAGCTAGAAGCTGCTGTTCCTGCTATTTTTCTGCAGCATAAAGGAGTTGCCTTTTTCTCAAATTTCATCAGGACATCAAGGGGCTGTCTCGGGTTAAAAAGGCAGCTGGAAAAGTGGAATATTTTCTATTTGAGATTTTCCTACTCACGTGGATGCTGACCAAGTAAAATGGTGGTCTGAACGAGAGGTAAGTGATCAAAAATTGATTTTCAAATTAAGTTTAAAACAGCGAGAATATTCAAGGAAATAAATGATGAAGATTAAGACTAATTTTATATATGTATAGGGGCTCTTTGTACGCACCAATTGTAAGGTTTTAACTGAAGGAGTGGCTGCAATTTTATGAAGTTCATAACAGCTCCCAAAATAGCAAATATTAAGCCACATTAAGGGCCATCGGTGTTGACAAATAATAAAAGGTAAGAGTTAAATTAGTTATGAATATTTAAAGGATGTTGGTAGAGTGAAATGGGGTGATGAAATATTATTGTTGATGTAGGTTTGAATGAGAAAAGAAAGTTTAAGAGGGTGAAGGAGCATTGGCAGCCAAGGTAAAATTTTAAGATAACGATCTTAAGGGAGGATTTAAGCATAAATTTTCCTTAAAATAAATCAATAACATAACTTTTATTAACTTTATGCTTTAATGTAGGAGGAATTCTTACTAAGGTAGAGACCCAAAATATCTTAAATTAAAGGCTAAGGAAGAGGGCAATCAAGAAGAACAAGGGTGCCATAGCTATACTTGTGCTACACATTTAGGTAAGAAATATATATCGAAACATAGGAGATACTAAATAAATTTTTAAAATCAACTGCCTTGTGTTTTATAAACTATATTTTCTTTGCATGAGGTTTTAGGAAAAATTAAGCCATTATGCTGTCAAATTTTTGTAAAAGTATTGGTTTGCGAAATGAGCTAGAGTTAAGAAAATGATTTGAAAATAACAATTCTCTAGCAAGTTTTGTTTTGAAAAAGAATATGAAATAATATGATTTTGAATATTTATGAAAATTTTATCCGAAATACCCATTTTCATGGAAAGTACCAAAGTTTTGTACTTTTAGAAAATATATATGAAAATGTTTTGAGACATGACTAACAGTCACTGTAGTATTGTTTTAGACTACTGTGTGATCTTGATCCAGTTCGCAATAGATATTGTTTTGGGCTACTATATGACCTTAATCCAGTCTACAGTAGAATTTCTAGGCTGTGTGACCTTGATCCAGTCCACAGCGGGCCCAATGGACACCTAATCAGTGCTCACTATGGACCCCCTTTGGACTATGGCCATATGTCAACTGACTTGTGCTTTCCCTCACAGGAATATTTGAACTGCATGATTATTGCTTAGTCGTTATGTCTCCAGCTTAATATATATATATATATATATGCTTCTTTTCATACTTATGCCGTTTATGGATTCTAAATGTTTATGTTGAGAATTATGTTTCGAATTATGACGCTTATCTATAGTTTTCGATGAATTATTTTTAGATGCATTGCATAAGCAGGATTTGGTTTACAAAATGTATAAATTTCGATTGCAAGCTTTAATAAATGTTTTATAAGCTTGCATATAGAAATTTGGTATTTGTCTCTTATATATATATTTCTTATTGGGCTTTATAAGCTCACCCCCTCCCTTCTCCATCTTCTAGATAACATGTAGTAAGAGCTTGTACGAGGGGTTCTGCACGTCCTTCGAGGTTTTTGTCTTCCCTTGAAGGTATGTGATGTACAGTATTCCCTTTTATATTCAGACTTGTAATTTTAGTACTTTTATAGTATGAGTATGTAATTAAAGGAAGTATAGGATATATTTATGGTTTATAACAATGCATGCAACTTGGGTGGAGATATATTTAGTCAAGTAGAATGATTCAAAATTGTAAATGCATGCTTAGTGAGAGAATTTGACTAGGACCTAAGGTAATTAAAGGATATTGACTTAGCTAACATAAAGTTAGCTTAAGAATTTATTAGTGACACTATGTACAGTCCAACCAAGTAAGTGAAAAGAAAAAATTTGGTTCGTATTTTCAGTATAAAAGGTCATTATAGTTTGGTAGTTTGGTAAGAATTTTGTCTAACTACTTTTGGGGGTTCAGTTGTCTTCCACTCTCCCCAAATAGATTAGACTATCAAAGAACGGTCCAACTATTTGAAGTGGGGAGATATGTACCAAATTGCATACTTGACCTCTATGTCTAAGAGATCAGCATAGTTAAGGGAAAATCTGTTTGTATTCTTCCTTTGAGGTATCATTTGAGCCTGCAAACCTTTTGGTGATAATATGATTAGCTTTCTTCATGAAATTCCTATGCTTTTTTTCATATTTATTGTTCAAGTCGATCCCCCTTTTATCACTTAATATATTCTGAGAATGCATTCAAAAAAGTAGTTTAGGGCATGATACTCCAGATCTTTAGCATAAAGAAAGAGTCAAACGGAAGATCACCAGCATTTAGCAGCTATTAAGATGGCCTTTGTGAAAGACTCTAGAAGTTCTGTTTTCTCTCTTTTCTCTATGCAAAAATAACTTGCTTTAGATTAATTTGGACATGACTTGCTGTTCACAAAGGAGGATTTTTTAACCAAAGATGATGGCAAGAAACCTATTATTGTTGATAACTGTCTCACTCAATCCCAAGTGATGCCTTGTTATAGTGCTGTCATAAACTATACTTACCAGCCAGTTGTATCATTGGATCCTAAATTAAATTATAATGTTCAACTAGTTGAAAGGAATTCATATGGTGTTACGAGAATTGGAAGAATATATTACTTTGGATAGGAATGAAATGAAAACAAAAATTCATGTTGACAATTTAGTGTGAGTTCATTTATTGGTTTACATAGCTTACCTCGGTATTGTGCCCAACTTAGAAGGAACTGCTAGCAAAATAACCTTGAATGGTTGGTTTAATCAATTTCCAGATGCCCTACATTTAGATGCCTGATAATAATATATTTGTTATATTATTTATGGTTTAATTACTACATTTATTGTTATATTCTTGTGTAAAATTAATTGTTTAATGTGTCTTGTGAAATAATTTAGAAAAAGTGATTTTGAAATTAATTTTGGAAGTTATGGCATAAAATCAAACAATAATTTATGTGATTTGAATAAATTTAGAAAGATATATTGTTTAAAGTTATAATTAAATTCTGGTTTGTTAAAAAATTTTTTTGAACCACAAGATTAAAAGAGAATGAAGGGGTTGAGATTTATTACTTGATTAAAAAGAAATCCTATAAATTTTTAAGGAAAGAAAACAAATTATAAAAGAGACGAGAGGAGCGGCAGAAAAAGAACACAGAGAAAAAGAGAGACAGGGCAATTGTACGAAGGAGAACAGAGAGCAGTAAAGGGGTATCGGTCTTGAGTTGTTTTGTTAGTATTCTCTTTTGCTGCGTGTTTTCCTATTTTTGCAGAGAAATTCTTTGCAACTAAAAGGAAGTTGCAGCGAATTTGTGGTTGTCTTCGGTGGTGAAAGCTTTGTTACGTGGTCTCTGGGACGTGGACAGTTATTGAGTGCAGCTTGAAGAGCCAACCGAACCTGTTGCACAAAACGAGCCTTGAAGTTGCTGTGGTTTTGAGTTGAAGAAAATTGCTGGAGTACGTGGCTGTAGTGAAGGGCTGGAGCAGAGGCGTTGTAAAAGAAGGCAGAACACGTGTAGTTGCTGTTGCTGTAAAACAGAATTGAACCGTGGCTTTACTATTTGATGCTAGGCGTGAGCAGTAAAACCATGACCACCTGTACACGTTGTTGAACAAAGGCCAAAGCAACAATTTCTTTGCTGTACACGTTTGACTCCAATCACATAAAGCTTGGTTTTGAGAGGCTGCCACCTTTCTGACTTAATTGCTTTAGTACATTATTATATTAATTGTTTGAATTGCATTATTACATTATCACGTTAATTGTTTTTATTATTATTAACTACTGTTTAATAAGCATGAATGTTCAAGTTAGTTTGTTGGTTTGTGCTAGATTAAACATGAACTAATTTTTTTTACTAGGAATTTGATCAAGCCTACTTGCATATTTTATGTCTTTATAATTAATTGATCAATTCTTAAATTATAGTATCATTCATTGTGATTAATTCAATCTCTTGATTTGTGTTATTGATTGGCCACCTTTAATATAAATTAATTGATTGTTTGAGACATGGTAAGGGTACACATCATATGCTAAGTCATGTATAGCTCTCTTGAATGATTGAATAAATATTTGATGCATACATCAAGCTAGAATATTTATTTGGTTCTTGTTACATATTCTTTTATTCTTAATGGGTTTTTAGTCATTGATTATGCTACACGTCATAGATAATTAATGATTAAAAAAACTTAATTATAGCTGCCATCAAACAGAGTAATCATATATTAGGAAGAATGAACCCTAGAATTGAATTGAGATTTTTAGGATTGAAGACATAAAATTGCAATGTATTGGTGAAATCAAATTCCTAGGCTTTTCTCTATTGGTTAATTTATTTATTTTAGGTTAACTAATTTCATTAGTTAATTAGATACTTAGATAATTATTTTTATTGGCTTTTATAATTTTTTTAGAGCATAAGTAGTTGAATTTTAATTGAATAAATTTAGCAAATCTCTGTGGGATCGACTCTTGTACGTGGACGCTATATTACCTTGATTCGTGCACTTGCGAGAATATAACTTTTTGTTCATCAAGTTTTTGGCGCCGTTGCCGGGGATTTGTCTTAAGTTTATTCAATTTTATTTAACTACGTGTGTTTCTCTTTTATTATTATTATTATTATTTTAGCTTACTAATTTATTTAATTTTCTTCTTTCTTTCTTTCTTTAGGTAGTGGATGCAAGGTCGACGATCACTTGGTCAGGAGATAGTGCCCATCAACGATCAAATTGACAGAATCGGTAGGAAGGCAAAGGCACAACAAGAGGAACTAGTTGAAATGAACATAGAGTTACAAGTGGAGAATCAAGCTGAAAATCAAGTTCAAAATCGTGTTCAAAATCATCCTATGAAAGAGTATGCACGTCCTACTGTGGGAACATCACCATCATGCATTGTTCTCAATGATGCAGCCAGAAACTATGAGCTTAAAAATATTCATTTTAATATGCTTCCTTCTTTTCATGGTGCTGCTATTGAAGATCTTTTGACATTCATTCGTGATTTTTACGCAACTGTTCAAACTTTTCCTTTGTAGGGGTTAACTAAGGACCAATTGCGAATAAGATGTTTTCCCTGCACCTTGAAGGATGCGGCAAAGACGTGGTTCATGTCTATAACACCAGCCTCACTTACCACATGGGATGCAGTGTACAATAAATTCATAGGTAAGTTCTACTCACATGCCAAAACCACTAAATTGAGAGGTAAGATTGCAACATTCACACAAGCAGATGGTGAGGCATTCCATGAAGCTTGGGAACGTTTTAAATTGCTTCTAATTCAATGTCCACATCATCGGTATCCATTAGAATTGCAAAATCAATTTTTTTTTATGCTGGACTAACTCAAGGTTGTCAAGCTATGGTTGATAATACTGCTGGAGGTGCCATGGGAGAAAAGACTGCACAAGAGACCTACGAGCTCTACGAGATGCTTGGAGCTAATTCGCAACAAAAGAGTGTTAGAGGTAAATCAAGAGGTCTTTATGAGATTAACACTAACACTGAATTGGCAATGCAGGTTTCAGGATTAACCAAGCAAATGAAGTCTATGTGTGCTATGATGATGGGTCAAAGAATGCCAATGTCTAATAAGGTATGTGGAATTTGTAGGATTCATGGTCATGTTACTAATGCTTGTCCTTCTAGTGAAAATTTTCCAGATTTTGTTGAGCAAGCCAATATGATGAACTCTCATAACCCACGAGTGAGGAATGATCCTTTTTCAAATACTTACAACCCAGGTTGGAGAAATCATCCTAATTTTTCATGAAGTAGCAACCAGAACCAGAATCAAGCAAGCTCTTCTTTCCAACCGCGGAGGCCAGCTTTAGAGGATACTTTGCAAAACTTCATAGAAGTTTGTCAAAGTAACCAACAGAGCAATGAACCTCGTTTCCAACAACAAGAGGCTTCTTTGCGAAAATTAGAGGTCCAAGTAGGGCAAATTGCAGAGGCATTGCAAGGACATGTTCCTGGAAAATTTCCAAGCCAGCCTAAGCAAGCCAAAGTAATTGCTATTCTAAGAAACGATAAGGTATTTGATAATAAAATGAATGATGATTCTAATGAAAGTTTAATCTTTCCTGCAGGTGATGAGATTGCAAAGGAGAAGCAACAAGAGAAAGGTCCAAGTGGTGGCAAAAAGAAGGATATTGAGGAGCCAAGTCAAAGTGAGGAGCCCAATCCATCTTGTGAAACTCCTAAGTTACACAAGGCTCAACCCCTATGTTCCTCCTATTCCGTTTCCAAGCAGACTCAAGAAAAGCAAATTGAAAAAGTCATTTTCTGAAATATATGATATTTTGTCTAAAGTTAATGTGAACTTACCTTTGCTTGGTATGATTAGGAACATGCCATCTTTCGGAAACGATAAGTGCTGTGCTTCAAAGTAATTTGCCACCTAAATTAAAAGATCCTGGGAGCTTTAACATCAACATTACTTTGGGAGGTTCAAAGAAGGAAAAGGCAATGTTGGATTTGGGTGCAAGCATTAATTTAATGCCTTATTCTGTTTATTTACAGTTAGGGTTAGGAGAGCTAAAACCTACCACAATGTCTCTACAACTTGCTGATCGTTCAATTAGATATCCTAGAGGCATTGTGGAGGATATTTTAGTTCAAATTGATAAACTAATCATTCCTATTGATTTTGTAGTTTTGGACATGGAAAGACAATCAAATAATGAGCATGAGTTGCCTATTTTGCTTGGAAGTCCATTCATGGCTACAGCAAAGACAATCATTGATGTTCAAAATGGGAAATTAACCATGACAGTCTTAGATGAGATTGTGGAATTTTCTGTTTTTAATTCTTTAAAATTGCCTACAGATTCAAATGATTGTTTCTCAGTTGATGTTTTGGACTCAGTTGTTGTCTCTAATTTTGTGCAGGATGACACAAAGGACAAATTGGAGCTTGCCCTGATTGGAGAGGACTGTGGAAAGGATGATGAGGAGGTGATGGAATTCATGGTAGCATTAGATAGTGCAATGCCACAAGTCCTTACAAATTGTTCTAGTGAGTCTTTAGGGTAATTTAACCCAAAGATAGCCCCTTCAATTATCTCCCCACCCAAGCTAGAATTGAAACAATTGCCACCTACCCTTAAATATGCTTTCCTTGGCGAAAATCAAACTCTTCCAGTCATTATTGCTGCTGATCTTACCACAATGGAAGAGAATAAACTGTTGAATGTTTTGAGAGAGCATAAAACAGCCATAGGATGGACCTTAGCTGATATTAGAGGGATTAGCCCAACCATGTGCATGCATATGATCTTGTTGGAGGATGAGGCAAAACCTACAAGGGAGACCCAAAGAAAATTAAATCCTAACATGAAGGAAGTAGTAATGGCCGAGGTGCTTAAGTTGCTTGATGCAGGTATTACTTACCCGATATCTGATAGTAAATGGGTGAGTCTTATCCATGTAGTACCTAAGAAATCAGGCATTACAGTTGTCAAGAATGATGATGATGAGTTGGTGCCAACAAGGACAACAACAGGATGGAGAATGTGTATTGACTACCGCAAGCTCAATGCTGCAACTAAAAATGACCATTTTCCTCTTCCTTTTATTGATTAAATGCTTGAACGGTTGGCTGGCCATGCTTACTACTATTTTCTTGATGGATTTTCAGGTTACAACCAAATCCCTATTGCACCAGAGGATCAAGAAAAGACTACATTCACATGCCCATTTGGTACTTTTGCTTATCGTAGAATGCCACTCGGGCTTTGCAATGCCCTAGCAACTTTCCAACGATGCATGATGTCAATTTTCTCTGACATGATTGAAAGGTTCATTGAGGTATTTATGGATAATTTTTCTGTTTTTGGTGATTCATTTGATAATTGCCTTGATAATTTAACCCTAGTGCTTAAAAGATGTGTGGAGACAAATTTGACATTAAGTTGAGAAAATGCCATTTTTTAGTTAAACAAGGAATAGTTTTAGGACATGTTATTTCTAGTAGAGGTATTGAAGTAGATAAGGCAAAAAATTGATATCATTGCAAAGTTATCGCCCCCTACTTCTGTCAAGGGTGTGCGGAGTTTTCTTGGTCATGCAGGTTTCTATAGGCGTTTTATTAAGGATTTTTCTAAGATTTGTAGGCCTTTATGTAACCTGTTAGCTAAAGATCATGTATTTAATTTTGACAAATCTTGCCTTGATGCTTTTAATACTTTGAAAGAAAAACTAACTTCTGCACCTATTCTTATAGCACCTAATTGGTCTATCCCTTTTGAATTAATGTGTGATGCTTCAGATTATGCTATTGGTGCTGTTTTAGGACAAAGAATAAATAATTCACCTCATGTTATTCATTATACGAGTAGAACTTTAAATGATGCTCAAATGAATTATTCTACTACTGAAAAGGAGTTCTTAGCAATTGTTTTTGCTTTAGAAAAGTTTCGCTAATATTTGATTGGCTCTAAGGTGATTGTTTATTCTGACCATGCTGCTCTTAAATATTTGCTGACAAAGGAGGATGCTAAACCTAGATTGATTAGGTGGATGTTACTTTTGCAAGAGTTTGACTTGACAAATAGGGATAAAAAGAGAAGTGAGAATGTAGTGGCTGATCACTTATCTTGACTTGCTAAAGTGACCGAGCCTGAAAAGTGTCGGGGGGATGATGCTATTCTCATTAATGAAACTTTTTCTGATGAACAGTTATTCTCAGTGCATGGAAAAGAGCCTTGGTATGCTGATATTGTGAATTATTTGGCTTGTGGTATTTTTAATCCTGATTTAACTTCACATGAGAAGAAAAGATTTTTGTCCATAGTGAAGCATTATTTTTGGGATGATCCATATCTATTCAAGCATTGCCCTGACCAGATCATTAGGCGTTGTGTCCCTGAAGGTGAGCAACTCAATATTTTGGACCACTGTCATACATTGAATTGTGGAGGACATTATAGTGGTAAGAAAACAGCACTTAAAGTGTTGCAATCAGGATTCTTTTGGCCAACTTTGTTCAAGGATGCAAATTCATTTTGTGCTAAGTGTGATAGATGTCAACGAACAGGTAATATAAGCAAGAGGAATGAGATGCCACTCACAGGTAACTTAGTAATTGAACTTTTTGATGTGTAGGGTATTGATTTCATGGGACCTTTTATTACATCTTTTGGATATAATTATATTCTTGTTGCTGTTGATTATGTTTCTAAGTGGATTGAGGCAATAACTACTAGGACTAATGATGGTAAGATTGTACATAGATTTTTGAAAGACGTGATTTTTACAAGATTTGGTACTCCTAGAGCTATTATTAGTGATAGGGGAACTCACTTTTGTAATAAAACTTTTGCAGTAGTATTGAAGAAGTACAACATCACCCATCGGGTAGTTATGTCTTATCACCTGCAGACTTCAGGACAAGTTGAAGTGAGCAATAGGCACATAAAGTCAATCTTGGAAAGGATGGTGAACACCAAAAGGAATGATTAGGCAGTGAAGTTAAATGATGCTCTATGGGCTTACAGAACAGCCTACAAGACTCCAATTGGAATGAGCCCTTACCGGCTTGTTTTTGGAAAAGCATGCCATTTACCTGTAGAATTGGAGCATCGGGCATATTGGGCGATCAAGCAGTTGAATTTTGATATGGACAAAGCTGGTGAAGCTAGGAAGCTCCAATTGAATGAGTTGGATGAGATTCGAAATGAAGCTTATGAGAATGCAAAGATTTACAAGGAAAGAACAAAGCTGTACCACGACAAATCCATTATTCGGAAAGAGTTCAAACAAGGTATGAAAGTTTTACTTTATGATTCACGTTTGCATCTCTTTCCAGGAAAGTTGCAGTCAAGGTGGTGTGGACCATTTTTGGTGTGGAAAGTGTTTCCTTATGGTGCAATTGAGATTGAGAACATTAGAACAGGAGCTAGTTTCAAGGTGAATGGGCATAGATTGAAGCCATACTTGGAAGGCACTTCAAAGGGGCAGATAGTGGATTTCGTTGATTTGGAGAGGCCTTAGACCAAGCATTCTGTCTTGCTTAGACGTTAAATAAAGCACTTGTTGGGAGGCAACCCAAGTAAGTATGATTTTTCACTCTTTTTATTTTTATTTTTTTAGTGTGCACATTCCTATTCTTTTATTAATATTTGTTTTTCAACTTTGAGGACAAAGTTTGATTTAGGTTTTGGGGTGTGGTTTAGTTGTGTCTATTTAGTTTATTGTTTTTGAAAAAAAAAAGAAAATTTAATTTTTTTTTCAGTACGATTTTTCACTAGCCTATGATGAATATGAGAGAATTTTACTATGGTTAAGTGATTGTGAGAAATGCATACTTAGGTAATTAAATAATTTGGTGTTAATTTTACTCACTTCATGATTGATGAATAATTGAGCACAGAAGTCATACTCTAATGAATTGTTGATACTTAGTAACTGATTATGTGAACTTGTGAAATTAGTGATCATGCATGACACTCTAGAACTTGTTTTATTACACTTGAGGCGAAATTATAGGCAATTGATTGACTTAGAGATGATTTAGGCATTTCTTGGAACGTTTGAGCCTTTCAAGCCTACCATGTTATAAATTATTCACTAGTATATGTGACATCCCCGTCACTTCATCTTATCACTTAACTTTTTCCTTCTTTATTTAGATTTTAGTTCATCCAGTATCATTCTTCCTTTATTCTTAAGCTAATTATCTGATAGCTCATAAAATTTATACCATTTCAATAAAACAGACTAATGATACATGTATATATGTATCATCCATTTCCACAGGATCTCATACATCGTCTTAACTTAAATCCCCGACATCTTATATACATTAATGTTAGTTGTACTGTACCATAACTGAATTACAATTTACTTTGCATAATTACATAAGTATACCTTCTATATTACTTGGGAAGCGTCTTTCGAAGGTAAACTTTCAAGATCCACTCGTAGACTCTTCTATCGAGAGCGAGGGATTACTTCAGATAGTCTGTATGAAAAATGTTCATAAAAGGGTGAGTTTACGCTCAGTAAGAAAAATATGTAAAAGAGCGTACTATGCCTCTATATGCATTTTTCCTACTTGGCTCTATAATGTCATGTAAAGCATTATAAAGCATGCATCATAAACATTTTTCATGCATTGTTTGCAACCATGCATATTTATTTCAAATGACATGGAAATCATACTTTGTATGCTTCTTTTAAAATATAGCATACATATAAAACATGCATCATACTTCTTCTTCTTATACTTTCTTTAAAACATCATACTTCATAACTTACTTTAAAACATACTTTACATGCTTTTATAACATAGCATGTTTCATATACTTCTTCAAAACATATTTCAAGTACTTCTTTCAAATATCATTTACATACATACATACATACATACATACTTCTCTTAAAACGTCTTATACTTTCTTGAAATCATACATCATATACTTCTTTTAAAATTTCTTATACAAGTAAATCAAGTACTTTCGATTTCTTTATTCTTAGAAATCGCATATACATATAGTTTTGATAACATAAAACTATTTGTACTTTTGTGGAGTTATGCACTGCATCATCATCATCATCATCATTATTATCATGTGGCGTACCCCGTAGGGCCAGGAATCCTCCCTTAGCCGAACATGAAATATAAAAAGATTGGCCAACTGCGGGTGGCTACAGTTAACACTAGTCAGGTGTCCTTCTGTAGCGACTGAGGCCTGACTTATGGTTCCTCAGCCCATAACATACATTACATCATTTCAGGACTTGATCAGAGCCCCTACTATAAACATGATAGTGCATAATCTCAAAACATATGTCATATGGCCTTTTTGCCATGACATTTCATACTTTCTTGAAATAGGTTTAAAATCTCTTTTCAAAACAGGGCAGTCGACTGGCCTCATAGGGCAGTCGGCTGCTTCTTCATACTTTCATTGATCGAAATTATTTTCATTTAAAATTCCGATAATTTCATCTTTGAAAACATATAAGGGCAGTCGACTGGTCCATATAGCAGTCGACTGGTTTTCAAACAGAATACTTCTTAGCAAATAGCAGTCGACTGTTTTTAAAACAGAATGCTTCTTCAAAATTAGCAGTCGACTGGTCTAATAGGCAGTCGACTGGTTTTGAAACAGAATGCATTTCGGAAAATAGCAGTCGACTGGCCCATATAGCAGTCGACTGGTTTGAAACAGAATGCTTACTGGGTAAATAGCAGTCGACTGGCTTACATAGCAGTCGACTGGTTTGCATCGGTTTTCGGAAAACAACGTTTTGGTTGTCTCTAGGCAGTCGACTTTCCTTTATGGCAGTCGGCTGCCCTTAGCCTAATTGGTACTAGAAGACAAGTCCGAAAATGCACTTTTCCTGCCAAAGACAACTAATATTTCTCCCCAAAGCAGTTTAAAATCATATTAAAACATGCGGACATAGCCGCCTTACGTCCGTTACATAAATTCCTTACCTCGATTACTTCGAGAACATGAAATCACTTGGTTCACCAACCCTAATCCTTTTCTTCTTCAAATCTGAAATCATCATATCAAAGCAAACCTTTAAGAATTTGCCATAAACATGTTATACTAATTCAGTACAACACCATACCATGAACATAATTGACTAAATCATCTTCTTCTCTTACCTTTTGCTAGTGGCCAAAATCTCAAACTTTGAGATCTCCTCCAATACTTGGATTCAATCTACCAAACTTCGGATATCACTTAGTCTAGTGACAAGGATCAATTTTCGTTCAACTAGTTAAAGAGATCGATGGAGGAATAAGGTAGCTTGTCAAGGTAGCTATGGAATGGAACTTATGGAAACTTGGAGAACACGAGGGAGAGGGCTAGAAGAGTTGCTGCCGTGGGGTGATGATGATGAGGATGGTGAGTCATGCAACTTCATTAATTGCTTCTTATCCTATCATTAATCTCAGCCATGCTTTTCCTTGACCCCTTTGACCCATTAATTCTCTTCTTCCATTCTTCCATTCATGCATAAGCCACATATGTTTAATTAACCAATCAAAAATATGATTTTGTTTCTTGTCTCATACTCTTAATATTTTTCTGATATCAACATTAAATCATTTGACTAATTGACATTCATTTTCTTATTTCTTCCATACATCATGCATACATCACTCATACATTAAACTTCATATTCATTTAATTGGTCTTCTTTCTCCCATATAACACTTGTCTTTACTTACACTTAATTTTCTGATATTAATTCTTTGCTCATACCTCCATTATTCTTATAACATCAATTTAATTTCCTTGACTATTTAATCTTTCATCTCATTATTTCTTCCATGTTTCATACATCCTTCATACTTCATAATTCTCATATCTACTTATTTTTCATTTAAGCTAACATACTTATAATTATGGAGGAATTTCCTGAAATTGGGGATTTCACAGTATACCCCATTGAGCCTTATTGAAAGAATGGCATATGCAAAAGCATATGAATAGCCACCATTCGAATTTTCTTCTAACCTCATTGACCTGACCCAAATTAGCCTGAAAAACAATGAATGTACCCTTAAAGAGAGCTTTAATGCACGTATCTATCATTGAGGAGATGTGATTCAAGAAATATTTCAAGCTAATAAAAGAAGAGGTTTCAAAAAAGAAAAGGTTGTGTGGATCATGCCTTGATTCCATTGTGATGAAAAAAAAAAGAAAGAAGAAGGAGTTTAAAATGTGGCGTGAAAATTGTCATCCACAAACAAATGCATGAAAAAGATAGGTTTGGGGGTTGTGGAGATAAATATATGGAGTTAAAAAAAAACAGAAAAGGAAAAAAAAAAGAGAGAGAAATTTAATATGTGCCTTATCATTGTTAGTTCTCTTGTTTTGATTTTTACCTTCCCTTTCTTTGTTAACCAATACCTTGGCCATACATTATAAGCTAATAAATACATATTGATCTAAGTTAATTTTATTGTCTACATTAGTGGAGAGATGTAAGAAAAGCAAGCCTATGGAGTGTCAATAAAATATAAAAGAAAAAAATTTGAGATCACATCATTTATTCATGAGTTGCATAACTTTAATTGAGTATTGACAAGGAATTTGAGTTTGGCTAATCACACACACACATCTAATATCATGATTTGAGTTAATTAACATTTGAATTATGATATTATTGAGTTGCGTTTTGAACAATTACTTTAATCATAGATGTGAGGTATACTTGAGGCAATATGTGGAAAATCAAGTGAAATTGAATTTACATGAATTTGAGTGAGACATTTTGGGTGTCCTTGAGTTTTCACTTTTGTTCTTAAAAGTCACAAACAAGTGCATTTGCTTTTAATTTTGCTCGAGGACTAGCAAAAATGTAGGTTTGGGGATATTTGATAATAATCTATTTGTTATATTATTTATGGTTTAATTACTACATTTATTGTTATATTCTTGTGTAAAATTAATTGTTTAATGTGTC
Source organism: Heritiera fomes (assembly GCA_032173925.1). NCBI lineage: Eukaryota > Viridiplantae > Streptophyta > Magnoliopsida > Malvales > Malvaceae > Heritiera > Heritiera fomes. Next base: position 13,878,428 of record JAPDPM010000001.1, on the reverse strand, counting down.
TTGTGAAATAATTTAGAAAAAGTGATTTTGAAATTAATTTTGGAAGTTATGGTATAAAATCAAACAATAATTTATGTGATTTGAATAAATTTTGAAAGATATATTGTTTGAAGTTATAATTAAATTCTGATTTGTTAAGATTTTTTTTTGGACCACAAGATTAAAAGAAAATGAAGGGCTGAGATTTATTGCTTGATTAAAAAGAAACCCTATAAATTTTTAAGGAAAGAAAACAATCATAAAAGAGAGGAGAGGGGCGGCAGAAAAAGAACATAGAGAAAAACAGAGAGAGAGAGCAATTGTACGAAGGAAAACAGAGAAAAACATTTAGATGCCTGATAATAATATATTTGTTATATTATTTATGGTTTAATTACTACATTTATTGTTATATTCTTGTGTAAAATTAATTGTTTAATGTGTCTTGTGAAATAATTTAGAAAAAGTGATTTTGAAATTAATTTTGAAAGTTATGGCATAAAATCAAACAATAATTTATGTGATTTGAATAAATTTAGGAAGATATATTGTTTAAAGTTATAATTAAATTCTGGTTTGTTAAAAAAAATTTTTGAACCACAAGATTAAAAAAGAATGAAGGGGTTGAGATTTATTGCTTGATTAAAAAGAAACCCTATAAATTTTTAAGGAAAGAAAACAAATTATAAAACAGACGAGAGTAGCGGCAGAAAAAGAACACAGAGAAAAAGAGAGACAGGGCAATTGTACGAAGGAGAACAGAGAGCAGTAAAGGTGTATCGGTCTTGAGTTGTTTTGTTAGTATTCTCTTTTGCTGCGTGTTTTCCTATTTTTGCAGAAAAATTCTTTGCAACTAAAAGGAAGTTGCAGCGATTTTGTGGTTGTCTTCGGCGGTGAAAGCTTTGTTACGTGGTCTCTGGGACGTGGACAGTTATTGCGTGCAGCTTGAAGAGCCAACCGAACCTGTTGCACAAAACCGAGCCTTGAAGTTGCTGTGGTATTGAGTTGAAGAAAATTGCTGGAGTACGTGGCTGTAGTGAAGGGCTGGAGCAGAGGCGTTGTAAAGGAAGGCAGAACACGTGTAGTTGCTGTTGCTGTAAAACAGAATTGAACCGTGGCTTTACTATTTGATGCTAGGCGTGAGCAGTAAAACCATGACCACCTGTACACGTTGTTGAACAAAGGCCAAAGCAACAATTTCTTTGCTGTACACGTTTCACTCCAATCACATAAAGCTTGGTTTTGAGAGGCTGCCACCTTTTTGACTTAATTGCTTTAGTACATTATTATATTAATTGTTTGAATTGCATTATTACATTATTATGTTAATTGTTTTTATTATTATTAGCTACTGTTTAATAAGCATGAATATTCAATTTAGTTTGTTGGTTTGTGCTAGATTAAACATGAACTAATTTTTTTTACTAGGAGTTTGATCAAACCTACTTGCATATTTTATGTCTTTATGATTAATTGATCAATTCTTAAATTATAGTATCATTCATTGTGATTAATTCAATCTCTTGATTTGTGTTATTGATTGGCCAACTTTAATATAAATTAATTGATTGTTTGAGACATGGTAAGGGTACACATCATATGCTAAGTCATGTATAGCTCTCTTGAATGATTGAATAAATATTTGATGCATACATCAAGCTAGAATATTTATTTGGTTCTTGTTACATATTCTTCTATTTTTAATTGGTTTTTAGTCATTGATTATGCTACACGTCATAGATAATTAATGATTAAAAATACTTGATTATAGCTGCCATCAAACAGAGTAATCATATATTAGGAAGAATGAACCCTTAGAATTAAATTGAGATTTTTAGCATTAAGACATAAAATTGTAATGTATTGATGAAATCAAATTCCTAGGCTTTTCTCTATTGGTTAATTTATTTATTTTAGGTTAACTAATTTCATTAGTTAATTAGATACTTAGATAAGTATTTTTATTGGCTTTTATAATTTTTTTAGAGCATAAGTAGTTGAATTTTAATTGAATAAATTTAGCAAATCTCTGTGGGATCGACTCTTATATGTGCACGCTATACTACCTTGATTCGTGCACTTGCTAGAATATAACTTTTTATTCATCAATACCTTGCTTTTATCCTAAAAGCAAGGTCATCATCATTTCTATGTAGTTGCACCAAATCAGTCAGCAGCTTGAAAATGTGACCAATAAATAGTTAGCTCAGGTTTTGCAAGTTCAGGTCTACCAACTAGCAGATGTTTGGAAGCTGTTGAGTTTAGCCATTGAATAGCTAGAGTTACTTGATATAAGTATGCTCTAATGCAAGCAAATAATTTGGCGTTTTCTCTCCTTACTGTTTAAGGACAGGTTCTCCGCTGTATGCTGTGGTCTAATTGAAAATTGTAGCTTTCGTTTGTGCATGCTTGCCCTCTGGCTTGAGAGTTGAGAAAGAATGTTGTGTCTGGTGAATTGTGTACTTTTCCACGAAGCACTTGCTCTGAATTTAACTCCAAAGTCAAGAAATGGGAACAAAGGATAATCACTACAACTACTGAATCATTTATTGAGAATAATGGTCCTGGACTCGAGTGGACTAGTTAAAAGTAATTCGTAAGTTGGCTCAAGATTATATGATTGACATTTGACTGTAGTATAGCGTTGGGCAAAATGGTTCTTTCTGGGAATTTCTATGGAGTATGGTTAGACTATTAAACATAGATCAAGTGAATGTGCTGGCAATCTTTCGGATGCTCAGCATCATATTTTGGATTCCCAGGTTAAAAATTCTCATTTTTTACAATGAGAAAAAGGAAAAGTTGAAAGGAGAAAATGGTAAGATTGACTAGACGTTGAGATTTATGAAATTTTGGCTTAACGCTGATGAGGTCTTGGTTTGTCACAAGGTTAGATTCAAAATTCATCATATATATTTTGGATTATTTTATTCCCTTCAACAATCTAAAGCATGCTTGAGACACAAATAAAAGGGACAAAAAATCAATAAAACAGGTGTTAACTTGATCCGCTATTTCTGCTAATCAGCCATAGATAAGTAAACCTTAGTACACCATGAATTTTTACTATAAATATATGTAGCATGCATACTGATACAACGAACTTAAAGAATTAATAAAATATAATTAAATAAAAATTAAACATGTGTATTATTATTGAACTTGCAATGTATAATATAGTTATTTTCTTGTCGATAATAGTTAAGTAAAAAAATTACTTAACTATTCTTTCAAAATTACTAATACTATATAATATATATTTCCACCTCTATATACCAGTAGACATAGATAGACTTTTTGCCAATAGAAAAAAACAAAAGAAACGAACTTGAAAGTAAAACCAAACTTCTATATTAATCTCTTTTATTAATTAAGATAGGATAAAAACATAAGCAAATAATGCTATGACGAATCCATGCATATATTATGATACTTTAACCTCCTTTATTTCCTTGTAGATTAATTTAGAACATAATATATAGTTTTATATACAAAAGAAAAAGTAAAAGCCGCAGAAAATTTTTATTTGTCTTTGATATTTGATCCATCCAGCTCTCGTTCCGTTTGCCTTTTTTTTTTTATATATAAAACTATGTATTATGTTCAGTACTAAAAAGCTTATAAGCGTTAGCTTTACTCAGTAAGGTGAAAAGAAAAATAGAGAGATGAAAAACATTAATCTTTTAATTAATTTTTTTTAGGTGTGCTTAATTGGTAGGAAAGATGGGATAATGGATGGAAAACAAATTTCTTTTTTTTTATTGCTTGATAGAGTAAAAAAATGAGAGGAATGAAAATTAAAAATAGAATAATTTTACCATCCTACTTCTTAAATAAATATTTATCAATTGTAATCATTCTTTTCATTTTTTTTGGTATTTATTAAGTTTTTAATTTTCAAAGAGATTTTTATACATCCTTCCTTTGTTTTACTTAGCTTTCCTTTTTTTTCCCTTCCCTACCTCCAATCCAAATATAGGGTAAGTAATCAAATCTTGAAAATAGATACTTTAGAAAAATGCTTGTGATTATTCATTTTTACTATGCAGTTTTAACACTGATTGTTGAGAAAGGTAGTTGGAAATCCATGAAGAGTGAGAAATGTGATTGTAGGTATTTGATTAGTTCTAAATTGTTTGAATTCCTACAATCACGTTGGATTCATTAAAATTGGTAAACTGCTTGTGATTTTTCATTAAAATTGGTATTTGATAGCTGAAATTGGATATGATTGTTGGGTAATAAATCAAAATCTCACATGGTTTAAATCTCTTCCTAAAATTGGTATTTGCTGTCCCATTTAGAAATTTGTACCATCTATTTTTAATTTTCTTTTGGTGTTTTCAAATCAAAATCATGCCTTTCGCTGTGATTATTAATGAAATCTAAGATTGATACTTTGAGTTTCATGGTTAAGATTAAATTTGCCTGTTAAGAACTAAGAGGCATATTTTTCACCATTTATTTTGGGACTTTGACCATATCAAACTTATGAATTTGTTTTCCAAAAAGGTGGACATCTATACAATGGTCATGGGTCAACTTCAGCCTTCTGAGTTTCAAGTCCCTCAAATACCCAACTAGTTAACATTGGACAAGCATATTTTGATTAGTTAACTAATATGCTATATGTGTAGGATAAGTATTCTTTCTTTTTTAGAAACATAAACCGGAATGTTGTGATCTTGTACAAACTGTTTGATCAGTAGATTTATTAAAATTTTAATAATTGAATGTTTTGATTTAGACCATTTTTTATTTTAGACATGGTCTAATATAAACTGTATTAGACCATTATGTAATAGTGTGAAGATCTTGGGAGTACTGCGCGCCTCCTAGCCCCAGCAATCTCACTCACTCGTATTGTCCGCTTTGGGATTCTAGAGGTGGCTCCTGTCCACAGACGTGGCATTTAGTCCCACACGGCTTTGTCCCAAGGGCCCTAAAGAACTCAGATTTAATTTCCTTGAGCGCGTCCGTAGTGACTCGAACCCTTGACTTCCTCAAATGTCAAGTCACTACTAACCATTAGGCTAATACGAGTGAGTGAGATTGCTGGGGCTAGGAGGCGCGCAGTACTCCCAGGGTCTTCACAAATAGCAGGAAGTTTTAGAATGTAGAACTCCTGAACAGTACATTATAAATTACTTGAGCATTATAATTTGTTCTTTTATTATCTTGTAAATTACTGTGTTGTTTGTTATGCTAGATCTAATGTGGGTAAAAGAACAATGGCACTTGTTTACTCATAGGGCCCTTGTAACTTAGCAAAATTAGGCGGAATTTCAATACATTATAAAGATAACTTGATTGAACTATAATATTTTGAAGATTCTTTCTTTGATATCCACCTTTCCTTTCTCATTAAACAGCATTGCATGATTTTATTACTTGAAAATGGATCTCTCTCTATATATCAATCCTAATTTGTTATTTTTTTGAATATCACGGCAGTTTCATAGCAAGCAGGTTGAGGAGGTTACCGACATATTGTGGATCCATCTAACTTCCAATCAGTTGTTCTTCAGGCTTTGTAGAGGTACCATACAAACGTTGATCTATTACAATATCTTAGATTAAATTCTTTTACATTAATAATATTTCTATCTTAGTCAACTTGTTTACTTTATATAATATAGAAAAAAATGAAATTCATTATAAAATAAACATGAAAAATATTATGTTGAAGGCTTAAAGCCTGCTATCTAAGTAGATAAATTAGGAGGTAAGAAGATGGTAGTATTGATATGAAATAGTTCATTTAATCAATGAATATGGAGACTGTCATTGGTGTTTCTCTTTATGATTCTTGCTGATATGATCACCCTTGTTTTTATGACCCTGTTTTTGCTATGGGTGCAGCGCTGCGACTTTGTTTTTTTTTCTTCGATTGTTTTTTGATTTGTTGAAGCAGTGATATGTCGGTATCTTTCGAGTCTTCATGACACTTTTAATAAATAAATTGACTTTGGCTTATAAAAAAAACTTAGTTAAACGCTCATCAACATGATCATTAAGTTACGAACTCAAATCATGTCGTGAAATATTTACTCTTTCATCAACCATCTCTTTGATGGTACTACTAGCATGAAAATTAATTATATATTATCATTTACAGCAATTACCCGATAATCATTTTTATTTTTTACAAAAGAAAAGTATTTGGTATTGTTCTTCAATCCATATACAAAATTCCAAATAATAGCTTGAATATAAAATCCTTACCAAGGAACCAAAATAATTATCCTAATTCTGCTTGTAGAGTTAAAAAACTGCATTGACAGTGTATATATTATGTATGTCACTCTTCTTTCTTTCTTTCTTTTTTTAACAGTCAGCTCCAGCATGTACCAAAAAATATAATCATTAAAAGAGAATCTCCTTTGATTTGTAAATTGTAAAACCTGATTCTACTACACTGTACAAGATATTTGTAATTATTTGATTATTAAAATAAAGTTTATTTGGTGAAGTTAAGTGAATTAGGTATGTGGGCCTCACCTTGAATTTTACTGTTTTATTGAGGATATAAATGAAATATGGTGTTCAGAAGGTGAAACAAATATTAAATAAATATTTGGAGGCATAAAAATAATTTTTGGATTAATTGGGATTATATTAAGAATTTTGGAAAACAAATTGGAAAATGACGGTTATGTCCCAAGGGCATTTTCGTAAATTTTACCCATAATAAAATGAGTTGGGACAAAGTAAAAATATCATGATAAACTACATAAAAAGGGGAATATCATGGTGTCAAAAGACTTGATGAAAAAGTTAGTTTGATCGGAAAATTTCGTTGCTGGTTAAAAAGGGGTAAAACCATAATTTCACACTATCGATGAACCGCGCGTTGATGAAAGCACCATGATTCATCAAAATATGCCCAATAAGAATTTTTGGAAATGAAATATGAATTTTTGGAGTTCAATTTCATAGTTAGAAAAATTTACAGAAGCTTGAGGACATTTTGTCCAAAATTGTTATAATCGAGGGAAAATGGTCATTTAACATGAAGGGAGATTGGTCAAATTAGTCAATAATCATCAGAAATTGATTGAGATAAATTAAATTTTATTTAAATAAAATTTATAAGCTGGAAAATAATAAAAATAATGGTAATAGTGTGATAAAAAAATAAATAGTGAAAAATGAAAATAAAATTTTATGATGGTGACAAGTGGCAACTTCCCATTGGTTGGAAGAAGACCAATTTCCAGCAGAAAATTTTGAAGTTGCCGGCACTATTCATTCATCTTCACCAGCCCCTTCACGACATAAAAGAACAAAGGAAAGAAAAAAAAATTTAAGCTTCCAAAAACACCAAAAATAGCTAGAATTTTAAGACAACCATTTCTAGCAAAATTGTTCCTTGTCATCTCCTCTATCCATAGCTACCATTATATCATCAAAAGAGGAATAAAACAAGGAGATAGGAGCTCATGAAGGTTTCGGCCAAGGTAAGATTTTGTCCAAAATTGAAGGCTTTGATTTGTTTAAGGGTTACATTCTTAGTATATCAAAGTTGTAGATTTCGTATATGGCATTGGTTTTGATTTATTTTAACTCAATAAAATTTTGCCATAAAAATGGATTTCGGTTAGCCATGGTAGATGATAAATCCATGCATCTTGATGCATAAAAATGGTAGGAAATGAAAGCTTAAGATGGACAAATACAGATAGGAACAATAAATCCTGGAAAATAGAAAGAAATCAAGAGATGCCATTAAAGGAAGTGTTCGGCCATGGCTAATTGGGCATGAAATTATGTTGAATTTTGTGGGTTTAATGGTAGAAAATTAATGTGGAAATCAAAAGAAAAAGGTTGGTGAAATCGGAACCGAAAATGGTGCTAAAACGGGAAAATTTAGTTTTAGCATCAGTATAATTTATACTGGTTGTATATATATTGTATAATTAGTGGCTGCATTTTATGAAAGTTAGTGGCTTAAAATTTAGAAGAAAATTATTAATCATTTTTGATAAAATTATTTTGCAACCGGGAATTAAGGATTTTGTCTGGCATAACCGGAAAGCTTGGTTTCGTAAGACAAGTAAGGGAAAAGTGTGTGAGTTGTAGAGATATAATGAATGCATGTTTTGTTGAGATGAATTTTATGAAAATGTTGGAAGCATGATTTGGTTTGAAACATGCATGAATTATTGTTCAAAAGCTGGTTTATAGATTGTAATTTCGGTGTAGGAGGGCAGGAATTCGCAGATGTTATGCTGCCGAAAAATTTACTGAAAATATTCTAAAATATTATAAATATTGTAGATGCTTGAACTTGAGTCAAATGACATGTTTGGAAACCATTTATATAAATTTTTCATAAAATGGAAATTATGAGAGAAATATGAAAATTAAATATTCATGTTTTAAAATTTTACATAAGTGAGAAATTAATTTGATTTAAATGACTTTAAATATTCAAAATGAATATTTATATATTTTCTCACTTTATACATGAATATTTACCGACTGATTTACTATATTTGAAAAGGGGAAAATAAATACCTTTTTGGAAATAATTATTGAAATAAATGATTTAATTTATGAAATTTCCAAAGTTATTTTATGAGAAAATAAATTGATTTTGAGACTTTAGGCCCCGAGATTCATGCTCACTGTTATACTGTTATTGTTTATGTGGCTGATAGATCTACCAAGTCATCAGTAGTCCCGAAGTCACATGGCAAGTGTACACCGAGGACGCCCCTTAGACTATGGCCATAGATCTAGGCTGTTACTGTACTGTGTTCCTTAGTGGACGATACTGTGTCCCTAATAGACGATTATAGCATGATACCATGTAGGGTGATGTCTAGTCTCAACTTATGTTTATTGATATTGCACTGTGAATCACTGATTTATGTTTTACTGAAACTATGAACTACTGTTTATTGCTACTGAGCTGTGATTCATTGTTTAGTGCTTTATTGAACTGAAAAAGTTCTGATTACTATTTACTGAAAAGAATCATGAGAACTTACTCTTTACTGAAATGAAATTACTGAATACTGTTTATTGCACTGTACTGTGAATTTACTGAATTACTGAACTAAAAGTACTGTTTATTGTTTATTGAAAGAAATGAGCATCACTGTTTGCGGGAGAAAAGAATTATGAAAATTATTTCTAAAATAGAAATAATAATTATACTGTTAAATTCATTATTTGGATATTTGGAAACTACCGTACCGGATATGATTACTACGATTTCTACGGTTTTACATCTACTGTTACTGTACTGCGGGATTTAAGTGTTTATAAATTTAAAAGGTTCCAAAATGAACATTTTATTATTCCTAAACTGAAAAAGGTTCTCTAAAAACCTTTTTTTCATTTACTGAAATGAATTTTACTGAATACTATCCTTCTGCACTGAACTACATTGTGAAATAAGGTTTACTGAATTGTACTGAATATTGTTTACCGAACTGAGATGAGAATTAGTGTTTATTGGGAAATAACACTATGAAAATTATTTCTAAAATAGAAATAATTATTGAACTGTTTATCTAGTGATTTGGATTTTTATATAAGCTACTGAATTGAAAAGATATTTATTGTTTCTACAGTTTTAAAGTGACTGTTCACTATACTGTTGTTTCACAGTACTATCATGTGTTTTGAAAAGGATTACTGAGAAGAAATGTTAAATGGTTTATACCATTTATTACTTATGAGAAATGGAAGTTAATTTGTTTTAAAATAAAACAAATTATTTAATTACTCCATATAGTCGCTCTGGGTTTTTAGGACAAGACAGGTATTTCAAAATACTTTCCATGCTCCATCTGGATTTCCCGGCCGACTATAGTATCCTTCCTTACAATGCCTAATACACTGTTAGGAAAATAAGTGTTTTTCCTGCATATAGGTTTCATTATATCAAGCAGCATACGACTCTTTTACTGAGCACGTGGTTTGCTCACTCATTTATTTTCCACCATTTCAGATTAATTTCAAGGATGATTTGAGAGCTTCCTCAGATAATAGAGCTACGAATTCGCACACAAGGCAAATTACATCATATTTTAAAGGTATAGTCACATTTCTTTTATATTCAAATATATGTATACAGTGCTACTTTATTGTAAAATAGAATCAGGAGATGTAAGGTGTATGGAACATTGTAAAAATTTTATATTCCGAATTAATTAAATCAATAAATGTTTATCATTTATTACTGTATTGTGCAAGTGTTAAAAGCATAACAGACAGTCCAATCGTAAAATTGTGTGTAAAATATGTTATTTATTGTACTGTTGACTGTTACATAAATAAATGTCTATTTCTAAATCTCCTCGTTTTCAATACTCTCCTTCCATAATAAACATTTACCCTATTTTTTTGGCTAAGGCTTTTTCTATTTTCTTTTCTCTCAAATTAACCCTAGTTAGATTTTATAAACTACTATAAATAGAGGGCTGGTATTAGGACTGAGCATAAAAGATGCTTTAAGTAGGCAAGATAAGCTTATCATACCTAAAGGTAATATTAACATGTAAATAAATTATCTAAATTTAGAGAATTTCTAACCATACCCTAAGAATTATTAGACACACCCTAATTGCTAAAAACCCCTAAATCTTAAAAAAAAAATTTCTAAAAACACTTCTCACACCCTAAAAAATTTAATATCTTTCCAAATTTACCCTTGATCCTTTTTTTTTTTGGAAAATTTTCTGATGAGATGTTGCTCATCAGAAATGTTGCCTGGCAGCGACCAAGTGCTACCCAGGCAGCAGTTGAATGCTACCAGCCAGTGAGATGGAGATGCTGCCACCAGGCAGCATTTTCAAAAAAAAAAATTATTAGTTTTATTAAATAATTTGTATGTCAAATTTTATTTAATAATTAAATAACTCAATAAAAAATCTAAAAAAATAAGTTTAATGGGTCCCGGCAGTGGACTGCCGGGCATTATAAAAGCTCTCAGCGGTGAATTGCCAAGAGCAACAAATGGCTCTCAATAGTTGACTGCCGAGACCTTTTAGAAGGTCTTAGCAGTCAACTGCTTAGAGCGTTTTGCTGCTTTCGGCAATTCATTGCCGAAAGTTTCAAAATTAATTCTTTAGGATAAAATATGTATTTTGTATAAGGTTATTTTTGTAATAAAATATTTTTATTAATTTACACTACAACAAAATGGACTTTTAGCGGCATTTATAAATGTCGCTAAACTATTGTGGCATTGCCAGAAAATGCCGTAAAAAATGTCGGCTTTGCTACTGTCAGGACAAATAGCGGCATTTTCTAAAAAAAGTGCCGCTAAGTTCACGGCAATTTTGTGCAAATTAGCGGCGTTTTTGGCGCTGCAATTTAGCGGCGTTTTACGGAAAAACGCCGCAAATTTAGCGCGCGTGTTAGGGAAAAACACCGCAAACTTAGCGACGTTTTATGGGAAAACGCCGCTAAATTAGGCTTCTTTTTTTTTTTAAATTTTAATTATACGATTAATTATTTGCTTCATGCCTATGCTTAGCCGACCTCACCAACACAGTAAATGTTTATAGTATTTACATTAAGAATAGAAAGGAATGATGAAACAATATTACATTAAGACATGAATAATATAAAATAAATGTAATGAAAAATATATTTATACATCTCCTATTTGATATAAAAATAAATCTGTCTTAAACATTTGAATCTCTCAACATCTAATTAAGGAAAACATATACAAGAAATGTGATAACCGTAAATTTTTCAATTATTGGAAATTAGAAATATTGGAAATAAACATTGGAGAAAATAGATAAGAGGAAATAAATAAAATTTTGATATCGGAAGATCAGTGGAAATCCTGAGAATTAAGGAAGTGACGGATCGGGGAATTCGAGTGAAGAAAATTAAATTGAAAATAAGTATAAAATGAGAAATTATAGAAAATAATGAAGAGAAGAAATTTAATTTGGATAAATTGGAATCCAAATTAAATAAGAAAATGAGGAAGAAATATGAAATATATTTATATAATTATATATTATATAAATGTATTTTTGTACAAATACATATGTATATATATACTATTTTATACATTTAAATAGTACATATGTACATTTTATGTATATATAAATATATACATATATAAAAAATGTAAATATGATTTTACATTAAAGTATATATGGTATTGTTTCATTTATATAAAAATATATAAATGTAAGTTATATTAAAAGTATGTAGATATATATATTAAACATATATGTGTTAATATATAATATATATCTATATAATATTATATAGTATGTACTATATAATAATATATTACTATTATATTTATAAATTTAATTATAAATATAATATAAGATTAATACAAAAAAAAAGAGAAGGAATCAGGAAAACCCGATCCTTCCCGAACAGAGGGGCCGACGGCAGCACCTACTGTCGTCGTCGGCAAGATAAAAGAGAGAGGAGGGGTAGAGACGCTGTCGTCAGCCGAAGAGGAAAGGAAGAAAGCTGCCGGCGAAAAGAAACAGAAATGGAAAAGAGGGGAAATCGGCGGAAGTCGAGAAAGAAAAGGAAAAATAGGAACTGGCGGTGTCGATCGAATTAGCCGTCGCCACTGCAACCGAACCACCGGCGGAGGAAGAGGAAAGGGTAAGAGGCCACTGGTGAGGCAGAGAACGGTGGAGGAGAAAGGGCAAAGAGGGAGAAGAAACCGAGCCTAAACTGAGTAAATCCACTGCCGTGCCGCCGATCTGGGCTGAACGGAGGCCAGATCCAGCTTCGCCGCCACCTCGACCAGCTGTGGAGCTGCCAAACCGTCGGAGAACCAGCCACCAAAGGAGAACCGGCTGTAAGGGAGGCGACCAGTCTAAACCGGTCTGGCCGGAAAAGAGAAGAAAAAAGGAAGAAAAAAGAAAAGAAAAGAAAAGAAAAAAAGGAAAAAGAAAAAGAAAAAGACAAGAAAGAGAAAGAAAAGAAAAGAGGAAAAAGGGAGAGAAAAGGAATTTTTGGGAATTCGAAAATTCCCGAGAATTCGAAAACTCGAAAATTACGGAAATTCGATAAGAATTTCGAAAATTTATTTCGAGTAAAAATTCAATAAATTATTTGAAAAAATTCTAATTTTTAGAATTTGAATTCCAGAAAATTCCCTCGATGACCGAGACGATGGAAATCGGGCGAGGTGAACACAAGCGCGACGTAATGAGGCGGTCGTCGACCCTGGATAGGTAAGGGAGACATGTGCAGCCTGTAAGGATATTTGGCACACATATTTTAAATATGCATTTAAATTTTTATAAATGCTATTGATGATGATTGGTTGGAAATTTGTGGTGATTTACTGGTTGAAATTATAAACTGTAGTTTCCGTGCAGGAGGTTAGCCAATCGGCTACCGTTATACCGTCGAATATCACCGAAAATCATAATAAATGATTTGATTTCACGAGAAACGATTTTCAACCACGAAAATCAGGAAATCGATTAGTTTTCATAAAACATGAATATACGGATGCTTAATTGTGAAATATTCATGTTTTCGAGAAATTGGAAAATGAAATTACCAAAAATTCCTCTCAAAGTGTACATTTCACGTAAAACGAGATGGAAGATAAAAAGACACAAAGTGGATATTTTATTAATAATTCTTCAAATATCCACTGATTTCATAAATAACCTTTATTGTCCTAATTATGAAAATAATTATTTATAGAATTCCATAAAGGTTCACTAAAGGTGGAAAATGACATTTTGAGACGAAAAAGGTCTCTACATGTGTTTATAGAAGAAAACATGGTGATGGGAGTGTTGATTTGGAAAATAAATATTTTAATTTTTCATAAATCATAAAAATAATTGACTTGAATCCCGATAATTTTGAAAACCATGTTTTCGATAGAAAGCACGGAAAAGCATGCGTATATGTGTTACGGTGAAAAAGACAATTATGACCCTTTATATTTTACAGTGATGATTTATAAACTGTTTTCACCGTATGGAAAACATGATTTATACCTTTATGAAATATTTTGAAAATGTTTATTTATTTTACAAATTTCATAAAGGTGATGATATTTACATGTGAGCCTTATGGATGATTGTGAAATGTTTTACACTACTGTGTTTAAAATCCATAAAGGTTGTGGTACGGTTTTTATACTGTTTTGAGACTTAGGCCCTGAGTTTCATGCATCTCACTTATATTGTTACTGTCATGTGGCTGATTGACCCGCAGTCATCAGTGTCCCGGATGTCACTTGGCAAGTGTACACCGAGGACACCCTATAGATCATGGCCATAGATCTCACTATTATACTATTACTGTGTCCCTTCGGGGATGATTACTGGTCCATTATTGGACGAAGATAGCATGATTTAATTGTAGGGTGATACCTAGTCTCACTTACTGATTACTGTTTACTGAAAGGATTTATGGAATCCTATTTACTGTACTGTACTGTTTACTGTACTGAACTACTGTACTGTTTACTGAGCAAAACCGTACCAAAACATTGTGTTACTAAACTGTACTGTTTACTGAGCAAAACCGTACCAAAACATTGTGTTATGACCTTACTCGCCTATTTGGTGGTCATTTACGCCTCTATATGGACGACTATATTACTCATTCTTAGGTGATTGTCGCCTTAGTCCATTTAGGCGAACATGAACTCCATGCAATCTTTGCCTCAGTTCATTGGACGATCATGAAATTCAGGCAATCATGAAATTCGGGCGATCTTAAGCCCTTGCCTCCTTCAGGCGATCATCTTAATTATCCAATTTGGCGAACATATCTATCGATGATTCAGCATTTCATCAAAACTCGCCATCATCCTTCGGGCAAACGTCTTAATTGCTTTACTCGCCTACTAGGCGAGTATCATAAATGCCTTGCTCGCCTATTAGGCGAGCAGTTTAGATTGTAACTCTCGCCTATCTATTGTTCCATAAAATGGTTCAAGTGGAAATCCACATTCATTATTTATTTAACTTCACTAGGTATTGCATTTCCACTATCAAAATTTACAATAATATGGTGTACAGTATTGAAAAACCAGGTCTCACAACATGCCATTCTTAGGATGCATTATCATAACTCAAATTTATATTCCAACACAATTCTCATGTATCCAAGCTTCATTCCACAATTTTCATAATCTCTTAACCTTATCTTAACATAAATTTTTATCATTGTTCCATCAAAAGCCTTATAGTACCTGACATACGTTCCTACAATTCCATATTAACCAAGTCCTTTTGTACCTTTCAATCATTACCCATTTCTGCATCAATCATATAAGATACAATAATTTTATCTCTTTCAAAGTAAAATGTATTCTAATTGATCGTTTTCAGATCATTGCATGACCTATCTTAGGCCAACTATGCTAGGTTATAACATTATCATCTCCACCAAACAAAATGTCATCCCTTATTCATGAGTCTTGATAAGTACATTGTATCGATCTTTAAATCACATAGGCCATTGTGTCTCTACTACATCACTTCAATATATTCAAAACCGAACAAATAACCTTTACCACTTCATTTCTTATCAAATCATATCATATACGGTTTAGGGAGGGAAAAATTATAATTTATCCATATAGAATAAACACATTCAGTGCCATTTTAAAACAGAAATGTACAGTATATATTCAGACATATACAATACTTAGGGGATGTAAACAATTCTTGACCTACCAACACTAACGTACATCAAACCAACCTTGCTCTTATACCAACTTTTGTAACGACCCTTTATACCGAAAATACGAACCAAATTTCTCCTTTTTCACTTACTTGGTTGGGCTGTACGTAGTGTCACTAATCAATTCTTAAGCTAACTTTATATTAGCTAAATCAATATCGTTTAATTACTTAGGTCTCAATTCAAATTCTCTCACTATGCATGCATTCACAATTTTGAATCATTCTACTTAACAAGATATTTATCCACCAATGTTTCATGCTTCGTTATAAACCATAAATATATCATGTACTTCTTTTAATTACATCCCCTACTATATAAGTACTGAAATACAAGTCTGAATACAAAATAAATAACTGTACATCACATACCTTCAATGGTGGTATGAAAGGCACGAACAACATGTTTAAACTCGCATACCAAACACCTACTACAATTAATCTGGAAGATAGAGAAGGGGGTGAGCTTATAAAGCCCAATAAGAAATATATATAAGAGACAGATACTAAATTTCTATATGCAAGTTTTCTAAAATATTTATTAAAGCTCGAATATCGTAACTTATACGAGTTGGAAATCAAATCATGCTTATACAATGCATCAGAAAGCATTTCATTTAAATTGAAACATAAACTGTAACGCCTTCGAAAGTTAGGATTTTCTGGCTAACTTTTTTCCTTTACTTACTATATTTGTCACTTGCTCAGTGTAATTGACATCTAACAAATAGATTATTACTCGTTTGTTGGTTTAAAACTAATTATCTAAGGTCCCATTCTAGTTGCCTTGTAATGTGTGCCAAAATCGAAACTAAAAAACTCGGTCTCTTTTTATATGCTTATTGTCCAGCCACACACTATAACACAACAATGATTTAACCTGTGCCACAATAATCATCTCAAGAAACCATCCAAAATATCACATTTTCATCAAAATGCACTATCGAGTTACTATTCATCACAAGGTCAATTATATATAATTCTCGATATAGTCTTAGTACTTACATCCTGATACATGTACACTGTGTATACCAAAAATCTTATCGTCTGGAATATAAACAAAAGAAATGAAAGGTTATACCTTAATACAAAAAGTGGTATTTTAGCAACATGAAATTCGAGCTCTTAGTGCAGCACTCTCGCACTCGAGCTTATCTGAAGTAACCTGTGAGGTGGAAGAGGGGGGATGTGCTAATGCCCAATAAGAAAATATACTCTAAGTGATGTTAGGCTTCTGCTATGCTTAATGCATGTTTATGCGTAAACAAATGCGCAAAACTCATGCTTAAATGCGTTTTATTGAAAATAATGCAAAGTCGATATGCCATTGTTTATAAACTTTAAAACGCTTGTGCTCACGCATTTATAAAATCGAGAATACATTCAAGGTAGTTTTAAGAGACAAGCATCCATCGATAAGATATGGTAATATAATCGAGATCTTTGGAAATAACCGATAAGCTTTCTATGAAAGCATCCACTGTAGCTAGCAGTGGTCACAATCCCATACCAAGGCTCTATCCATGATCATGAATCATCCCAGCAATAGTGATCATCTAGTAGCTGAGGTACAAGTCACGACTAGTTGTCAGTCGCCTAAAAGATCACAAAGCATCCATGATATTTCACAATTCATATATATACACGATATCCATCAACAGACAGGAGGAATCTAAAATGTGTATACATAGATAGGTGTCTCAATCCCACACAGGCATAACAAATGCCACAACTTTAAAACTAAGCAAACTTGAGTGAAACTCCAAAAAGAAGATATATTCTATTGGAAAACTAGCTTATTACTTAAAAGTGAGGCGTTGTAATTCTAAGAATGATCGAACTTTGTCTCTTATTGATTAGAAGAAATGGAAATAGATTTCTTTCTTATGTACTTGGACAAGGTTTTTGTCACATTCAGCCTAAACAAGATTAATCTCAGACTGTAAAACAGATGAGGATACCTATGCTTACACCAAGAAAAATTAGGCTATATCTATAGATTTGTTAATTAAAATGCATGTTTAGTGAATAATTGTTGTCTAGTACTATAAAAGAGATCTCATGGGCGTATCACGCATGCATGTCCATCTAATTAATGAATTACACTCCATTATTATTATTAATCAATCATGATTTTTTTAAGTTCAAATTGAAACTTTAATTTTTTTAGTTTTTTTTCTTTGCTAAAAGTACTATATATTAAACATCTATCCATCAAAAGAAACAATCAATTTATTAATCTCTAGGGCAAGTTAGAAAACAATTATAATCAACTATAAATAAGTTCCCACAAAAGAAAAAATTTAACTTTAGAAGAAATTACCTTCAAAATAGGAAGCCGAAAGCCAAGTTCAAGATTCTCCAAATCGAGGCGACCAAGCTGCTAAGAATAGCTCCTTTGGTTGCTTGAAACGTTTATTTATAGTAGTTGGACTATGTAACCCTAATTACTTGTTTAAAGATACTTCATTACCAAGAATGTAAACCCTTACTAGTTACTATAAGATTTAATAAAAAAAATCACATCACATAGCAGCTTAGTTGCCTAGTATTGGATCTGTAATGGGTTTAGCCCAATTATTCAAAAAAATTAATTTGCAAATTATATTTAGTTCTTAAATTTGTAACAACTCATTTTTATGTCGTTATTTGTGAAAGTAAAAATATATTTCACGACTGAACAAACTTTGTTTTAAATAATTAATTTGCTCAAAAAGAAAAAATGTTTTATTTGTTTTGTGGAGTTAAGGTTTCGAAGAGAATTATACATATCTCTTATATTTTAGGTTAGATTTTATTGAGGTAAAATTAACTTATAGCGCCAACAACCTTTTGGTCTAGTGACTAAGGATGAGTTGTGGCATATTGTAAGTCTTGAGTTCGAATCCAAGCACCCCCATCCCTAATTATTTAATATTTCCCTTGTAACAAAAAAAAATTAACTTACAGCACCCGTTTGCACTTTATTCACCTTATTTAGACTTGATTACGGCTAGCTTCGTACCTACAGATAGGTTTAGGATGGAAAGCTATGCTTCGGATTTCTTTTCTTATATATAAAACTAATACTAATTAAATTTATAATTAGTATGTAAAATAAGGTATATTCAAATTTCATTAACATTTAAGAGTTAAAAAATAATCTCCTTAATTCACTAAACTTTGTAAATCATGTTGATTTAACCTTATTATTGTGGACTAGTTAAGTGTTCTCAACATCATGTCTATTAAATTGGTAGTATAATTTTGTATAAAATATGATCTATATATATTAAATTCATATATATATATATATTATATACATGTGTTAATCAATAATAGAAAGGGTTATAATACATGATCATGTGGATATACGGGTCCTTACTCTTGACACATATATAAACAACAGTGGTGGTTCATTAATTATAATTGTCATTTTCCAAAATTAATGAACAATGGTAGTGTGAGATCCTCAATTTCCATGTATTCCTCCATGTATGTAAAGAATTCTAAGTTAATATGATTAAATGAATATGAAGTTGATGTGTAATTAAGGTATAATAGATGTATGAATGATGTATGGATTATAGAAGAAATAAGAAAGTTGATAGTCAATAAGTCAAATAAATTGTGTTGATATCAGGAAAATAAATGGAATAGGAGAAAAGAAGGAAATCAGAAATTTGATTGGTTAATTAAACACATGTGGTTTATGCATGAATGGAAGAAGGAAAGGAGGAATTAATTGATGGTCAAATAGTCTTGAGTCAAATGGATTGGCTGAGATGATTAAAGGGATGAGCATGCAATTAATGCAAGTGCATGACTCACCATCTCCATCAGCTATCCCCAACGTCAGCCATTCTTCCAGCTCTCCCTCTCGTTTCCTCCATTCTTCCAAGTTACCATCCATAGCTATCTTGACAAACCCCCTCATCTATCCATCAATTCACTTAGTTGGTTGAATGAAAAATAATCCTTGTCACTAGATTAAGAGATATCCAGGGTTTGGTGGATTGATTCCAAGTAGTGGAGGAGATCTCAACATTTGAAATTTTGGTCTCTAGTGAAGGTAAGAGAAGAAGATGATTTTTACAATTTGGTTCATGATAAGGAGTTGTATTGAGCTAGTAAGACATGTGTATGTTGTTTAATTTGAGGTTTGAAATGGTATGATGATTTCAGGTTGAAGAAGTGAAAAGCTAGGGATAACGCGCCAAGTGATTTCGCGTTTCCGAAGGAATTAAGGTAAGGAATTTATGTAACGGACGTAAGGCGGCTATGTCCGCATGTTTTATAATGTTTTGATGTGGTTTGGAATGAAACATCAGCTGGTTTGTACAGGAAAAGATGCATTTTCGGACTTGTCTCCTAGTACCAATTAGGCTAAGGGCAGCCGACTGCCATAAAGGGAAGTCGACTGCCTAGAGATAACCAAAACGCCGTTTTCCGAAAACCGATGCAAACCAGTCGACTGCTATGTAAGCCAGTCGACTGCTATTTACCCAGTAAGCATTCTGTTTCAAACCAGTCGACTGCTATATGGACCAGTCGACTGCTATATGGACCAGTCGACTGCTATTTACCAAATTGCATTCTGTTTCAAAAACAGTCGACTGCTATATGGGCCAGTCGACTGCTATTTTTTAAGAAACATTCTGTTTGAAAACCAGTCGACTGTTATATGGACCAATCGACTGCCCCCATCTATTTTTCGAAAAGAAAATAATTTCGAGAAATAAAGTTATGAAGCAGCAGTCGACTGCCCTATAAGACCAGTCGACTGCCATGTATGAAAAGATGTTTTCAAAGCTTATTTGAATTAAACACAAAGGTGTTTCTGAAAAGAATATTATAAATGTTTTGAAGCTATGGACTGCGTAATGATTATGCATTTCTGATGGCTGAGAGACTCTGATCAAGTCCTCAGTAATATGTATGTTAAGCGAGGAACCCTAGTCCGGTCCTCAAGACCATTAGTGACACCTGACTAGTGTTCACTATGGTATTATTAAGGCAGGAGAGAATCCCTGACCTCTACATGGTATACCAATGTACTAATGCATGATTAGAGTCATATGAGTCATATGAATGGGAATGAACGGTTCATATGACGACTCAATCGCTTAAACATTGTACATAGTCTCCATCTAATACAAAGTACAAGATGTATGTATGAAGAAGTATATGATGTATGTTTTTAAGTATGATATGAAGTATGATGTTTTAAAGAAAGTATGCTTGCCATGTCATTTTAAATGAATATGCATGGTTACAAACAATGCATGAAAGAAGTTTATGAAGCATGCTTTATAATGCTTTACATGACATTATAGAGCCAAGTAGGAAAAATGCATATAGAGGCATAGTACGCTATTTTACATACTTTTCTTACTGAGCGTAAACTCACCCTTTTACGACCATTTTTCCTACAGATTACTTGAAGTGAATTCCGCTCCGACTAAAGGAGCTTGTTTTTGAAGAACCAAGGTGTACCTTCTCGATACAAATATACGCTTCTCAGTTAGCATAGAAGGTATACTTATATGTGTATATGTAAAGTTAAATTGTAATTCAGCTACAGTACAGTACATGTAGAATTTATGTATATAAGATGTCGGGGATGTAAGTTAGGATGATGTATGAGATCCTGTAGAAATGGAATGATATTTATATATATCATTTTATGTTTATGGAAATTGAATAAAATTTCATAAGCTATTAAATGATTAGCTTAAGATTAAAGGAAGAACGACACTGGGTAAACTAAATCTAAATAAAGAAAGAAAAAGATAAGTGATAAGATGAAGTGACGGGGACGTCACAGGTAGTTCACCCTCTCCCTCTATCCTTTCAGCCTTCTAAGTTCTACGTTCTATCTGTTTCTTCATCATTTTTTACAAAAAAACTACCAAAACTCCTTGATGGAAGACCCAAATCGTTATGGTATAGGTCAATCACCACCACACCAGTCTCCAATGTGTTCTCCAACCATTGATGGCAACACCAGCAATGGTGGTTACACAAATTTCAAGTCTTAAAACCGAGGTCTGTTTTCATCTGTCGATTTTGTGCTAGTGGTTTGGTGAGTTTATTTAAGCTTCAACGATGAATCCACATAAGATAATATATTTGTTGGAAGGATGGCTTGAAAAATTCAAGTAAAAGCATTAAAATGCTTTTATACGGTAGGAAGTTTGAAGCAAATCTTGCTTGTAGAAGTATTGTTTCATGTAAGTCTTTACCTTATTTAATGGTGCAAGCAAAGGTTGAAAATGGAATAGTTGAATACATGCATATCTTGACAAAGGAAATTAGAGAGCATGCAAATGTTGACTATCAAACAAAATTGCTACGGCAACAATTTAATGCCCTCCCAATTTTGATCAAGAAATGCAACCCTTGTTTGACAATCCGTCCATGACTTCCTCTATAAATACTCTAGTTGTGAAGCTTTGTGAGCAACAAGTGAGATAGGCACAAGCAAGCATATAAAGTGAAGGGGAGAGTAGAGTGAGTAAGCTATAAAATAAAGCTTACAGTGAGGTTTTGGGTTTTGGGTAGAGAGTTGCATTTCAAGTGTCCTTTGTAAATCTCCAATTTCTCATAGTAAAATTTCTTTTGATTGTCTTGGCTCGTGGATGTGGGCTTTTAAAGCCGAACCACGTAAATTTCTATGTGCTTTATTTTTATATTTTGCCATTTTATTTTCTCACTTACCATATAATTTATTCTACCTTTGGGCTTTTTTGGCTACAATCCTCAACAAATTGGTATCAGATCTGGGTTCTACAAAGCCAAGAAATCCTATAGCAGCCATTGTTGACGAACGGTTGCGGTCAAAACTGACGTATTGTTCCAGTCAGAAGCACTGTTGCAGTCAAGTTCCAGAATTTTTTATTTGAGTTTTTTGTGATAGCGGCAACTACATCATCCTCAATGAAATACGAGGTAGAGAATTTCAATGGCAAAAATGATTTTAATCTCTGGAAGATTAAAATAAAAGCTTTGTTGGTACATCAAGGTTTGCATAAAGCACTAGAAGGGAAGGTTGCGTTGTCAGAAAAATAAGATGATGATCAGAAGGAAAACCTCTTAGAGCGAGCTCAAAGCATAGTCATTTTGAACTTGTCTAATGAGGTGGTATAAGAGGTTTCCGAAGAAACAACTGTTGATGGCCTAAGAAAGAAACTAGAGTCCCTCTGCATGGCCAAATCTCTAATAAATAAATTATTTTTGAAACAGCAATTGTACTCTCTCCAAATGCAAAAAGGTTCATCTTTAAAAGTTTTCCTTGATGATTTCACCAAGGCAATCTCAGATCTAAAGAAAATAGGTGTCGTTGTTGAAGTTGAAAATCAAGCAATATTATTATTGTGCAAATTGCCGCCCTCATATGAGCACTTTGTAGATGCCATGATGTATGGAAGAACTAGTATATCTATCGATGATGTCAAGGCAGCTTTAAACTCTAAGGAGTTGCAAAAGCAAGTTACTAGAGAATACATGAAGAATCAGGCGGAAGGCTTGGTTGTGAGAGGTAGATCAACAGAAAAGGGATCGAGCAGTAGAAGCAAATCACGATCGAAATCCAGATTTCGAAAGGTGAAATGTTTCAAATGTCATGAAGCTGGGCACATCAGACGAAATTGTCCACGGCTGAAAGATAAAGGGAAAAAGAAGATCGAAGGTTCCTCTGACACAGCAAATATTGTCAGTCAAGAGGAAAATTCTGATGATGCTGAGAATGTCCTATTAGTATATGTAAGAAACTCTAGTGACGAGTGGATTCTAGATTCGAGCTGTTCTTTTCACATGAGTCCCAACAGAGAATGGTTTTCCACTTACTAGAAAATTGACGGTGGAAAAGTTCTATTAGGAGACAACAAAGGACTTTCCATTGTTAGTGTGGGTGCAGTTCAGATCAAGAAATACGATGGGATTGTTAGAACATTTGAAGTTCGGCATGTTCTAGAATTGCGAAGGAATCTTATTTCTTTAAGTCTACTTGACACCCAAGGTTATCGATTTTTCGCTGAAGGTGGAGTTTTAAAAGTTTCAAAAGGTTCTCTGATTGTGATGAAAGGGAAGATCATCAATAGTTTCTATCATCTTCAAGGGAGCACTATAACTGGAAGTGTTGATGTGACATCTTCAAAAAATTTAGATGTTGATACTACTCAACTATGGCATATGTGATTGTGGCATATGAGTGAGAGGGGAATGACAGAGTTAAGTAAACGAGGCCTACTCTGTGGACAAAAAACTGGCAAGCTAGATTTCTGTGAGCACTGTGTTTACAGTCAACAGTGCAAGGTGAAGTTTAGCATAGCTATTCTTCGAACCAAAGCTATAGTGGACTATATCCACTCTGACCTTTGGGGCCCTTCTCCAATCAAATCAAAAGGCGGAGCACAATATCTGTTGACTTTCATTGATGACTATTCAAAGAAGGTATGGGTGTACTTCTTGAAGCAAAAGAGTGATGTGTTCGTCACCTTTAAGCAATGGAAAGCGTTGATCGAGAAGTAGATTGAAAAAAAGATCAAGCGCTTGAGAACAGACAATGGTCTTGAATATTGCTCTGGTGAGTTTGATGAGTTCTGCAAGAATGAAGGAATTGTTAGACATCACACTATTAGAAAAACATCACAACAAAATGGAGTTGCAAAACGAATGAACAGAACACTCTTAGAAATAACACGTTGCATGCTCTCTCATGCTGGTCTATCAAAAGAGTTTTGGGCTGAAGCTGGTAATAAGACTTGCTACCTTGTAAATAGATCTCCATCAATAGCAATTGAGTTGAAGACTCCTGAGGAGGTATGGTCCAGTTCTCCTACGGATTACTCTAAATTGAGACTATTTGGCTATCCTGCATATGCCCATGAAAAGGATAACAAACTTGGGCCAAGGGCAAAGAAATGCATATTCCTATGCTATGCAAATGGGGTAAAACGCTATCGGTTATGATGTGTTGACCCTAAGTCACCAAAATTCATTATAAGTAGAGACGTGACCTTTCATGAGTATGCTATGCTCCACCACAAATGGAGTACACTGATGTTGATAGAGATGAAGGCACCAGCAAGCAGGTGGAGGTAGAAGTAGAAAGTCCATAGACAGTGCATGATGAGGCTATAGCTCTGTAAAATCCGAATTTTTTATACTGTATATTGTATGTATACATTATTGATAGTGGAAATAAATTCTTTTAGTGAAATTAAAGAATAATCAAATGTGAATTTCCACTTTTTATTTTATGTTATAATGAACATATGGTGTATAAAGAATAGAGGAGAATCAATTTGATATTATAGTATGAATGCATTAAATGAAGGATTAATGAATATAAGACAAAACAAAGAAATGAATGAGATGATAGCCAATCAACGTTGGCTGGAAGAGACCTTGGCGTGGAGAAGGGAAGAAAAGAAGAGAAAAAAAAGTCAAGGAAAGGGGCTGATGGAGGATTTCTCGCCAATTGCTTCTCCTGACAACGGGATTAGGCAATAAATGGCAAATGCAATTAGTCAAAAATAGAGCTGCAGTAGGGACGTCATTACCGTTCTTTTTGCTGCAGTTTTCTTTGGTTTTAATTGCATGAAATGATGAGAAAACAGGATAAGGAAACAGATGTTAGATTTTAAGTGAAACGGAACGGCTATATAAGGAGAGTTTATGAGGAGAGATTGATGGAAGCAACTTCATTTCCTCAAAATCTCTCTCGCCAATTCGGTTTTCATTGTAAGTTCACCACCAGTTTTTCCTCTACTTCCATAAGTGAGCCGTGAGACTCATCCTTGGTTAGCTAAACATTCATCCAGTGTGTGAAGAATTGAGGAATAAGCAAAGTAAAGCTAGTTGAGGCAAGAAAGCACTCTGCTCCAGGAAGTGCAACTCAGTTGAGGTGAGCCTCCATATTTCTATGGTTATTTTGATAATGAGGGTATATTTCTATGTTTATAACGTTATAAATATAGATATAGCCTGGTTGTAGTTAAATATTGTGGAAATATGTAAGAAATCAGTTGGAAATGATTTAAGAATAACAATGGCGAGTACAATGCATTATGACTAGGCGAGAAATATGTTCGCCAATGGTTATAGGAAATTCAGAATGTGGAAGTAAAGACGAGAACCAATGATCGCCAATGAGGCGAGTAGGAAATAGAGAACTCGCCAAAGTGTTGATTTAGAGGATGAGATAGCCAAAGGCTATCCAATTCATGGGCGAGTCCAATTATGAAGGAAAAGCCACGAGTGGCGAACTGAACTGATAAGCATGGCGAGTTGAGCTCCCTGTTGGGCGAACTCTCATGAATAAGCCGCTAATGGACATCGAGCTATGTTAGGCGAATGGCGAACTGTTACCTCGCCAAAGTGGCTGAAAATAGTTTTAGAAATCAATTGCTAAGAAAAGAAAATATTAATGGAATTAATATTTTACCTTGCAGCCGGAAAGTGAAATTGCTATCGGCGAGTAGGAAGCAGGGCGAAACAAGACTTCGTGAGATCAGGTAAGGAAGTAGTATGTGATGCAAATGCATGTCCTGTGGAGTAAAAGTGTTAAGAAAATATTAGAAATTGTTTTATTTTCTGACATGCATTTATTTGATAAACTGTTTTGATCTCGGGCGAGTTACAAGCCGCCATACGTTGTTTTGTTTGGCGAACTGATTAAGGCGGGCGAGTATATTGTTCTTAGTAGAAAATCGGCGAGCCAAGTGGCGAGCTCTCTTTTACGAGAAAGTGGGCGAGTGCCCTTGTTTTAATAAAAATCCGGGCAAGCCAAAGTTGGGCGAACCCTTTTTAATGTTTTTGCCGGGCGACCCTTGTTTTAAATATGAGGCGGGCGAACCGTTATCAAACAAGCCGTACCTTTGTTTTTAAAAGTTAAGTGGCGGGCGAATACAAGTTCGCCGGATTATCGAGTTAGTCAGGGGCGAGCCGTGAATGGCGAGCTGACTCTGGCGAACAGTTCTAAAGGGTAAAATCTCATACAAAAAATAAGATGTTTTAACATTTTCAAAAGAAAATAGAAATATGAAACCCTTTGGGGCGAGTTGACCATTGGGGCGAGCTGACCAGTGGGCGAGTTGACCATTGGGGCGAGCTGACCAGTGGGCAAGTTGAGTAGTGGCGAGCTTACCATAGGCGAACTAGCCATGGGCGAGCCAGTCTAAACCCGTACCTTCTCACACGGGAAATGTTGAGATTACGGGCTGTTTATTTATTTTGTAAAACTTTTTGGAAATCAAATCATTTGGTGGAATTGATAACATGAGATAAAACTTGATTTTGAGACATTAGGCCATGAGTTCATGCATTATTATTCATATACTTTGCGTGACCCATCTAGGGCGATGGCTCAGGTCAAATAGACCAACGAGTGCACTCTAGAGCGTCACAGGGCTGATGGACTCGCCAAGTCATCAGCGGTCTCGAGGTCACTTGGCAAGTGGACTCGAGGACCACATATAGATTATGGCCATAGATCTGAGATAGTCGTGAGGGGCGATGGCCTACGGGTGCACCCCAAAAGCGGATGACTTATGATGCTTGCATGATTTAAATTATTGTCTTGTCTCAATTAAAAGATTTCTGAAAGTATCTGTTGGATCCTGTTATTCATTGTTTTCTAATGAGTTGATCGTTGAAATAATTCAATGGTTTTGGAGAACATAGCTTTTACATTTGTAAAGCAGCATACATTTTCCTTACTGAGCAAATTGTCGCTCACTCCTTATTTTTCCACTCCACAGATAATTGATTTGGGCTAAGAGATTTACTTGACTGAGATTCAATATCAAAGGTATGTTGTATATTCAGTAACGTTGTACAGTACTACTTTAAATCAAAGGGAATGTATATACTTCGTAAGGAAAAGACTTTAATAATTCATGTTTACATATATATATAGTAGAAAGTGTTAAGCATCACTGACAGCCCAACCGGTAAGTAAGTATAAGTTACGAGTAAGTATCATAATATACGGTAGCTTGGGATGTTACAAGCTCAAATTAAAGACATTAAGGCGCAAGAATCTATTGATGATAATGCACTTGAAGAACAACAATATACTATTGCCATCGGAAGGCAAAGGAGACAAATAAGACCACCTCAAAGATATGCACACGCTGACTTAGTCAGTTATGCACTATTCGTGGCTGAAGATATTAACGGTCAAGAACCATGCTCTTATAAGGAGGCTGTTTCTTCTAATGAATCTTGGCTCACAGCTATGAATGAGAAGATCGAGTCTCTACATAAGAATGACACATGGGAGCTTGTTAAACAACTAAAAGGGCAGAAGATTGTTGGATGCAAATGGGTTTATAAAAGGAAGGATGGAATCCCAGGAGTTGAAGATGAAAGTACAAAGCACGTCTAGTGGCTAAAGGCTTTACACAGAGAGAAGGAATTAACTTCAATGAGGTATTTTCTCCAGTTGTGAAGCATACTTCTATTTGTGTATTACTCGCTCTAGTTGCATTATTTGACTTAGAGCTCGAGCAACTCGATGTCAAAACTACTTTTTTGCATGGAGAGCTTGAGGAGAAAATTTATATGCATCAGCTTGAGGGTTTTGTTGTCCAGGGAAAAGAAAACCATGTTTGCCTACTAAAAAAGTCATTGTATGGCTTAAAACAATCGCCGAGGCAATGGTATAAAAACTTTGACACATTTATGATCAAGAATGGATACTCAAGAAGTGAATTTGATAATTGTGTCTATCACAAGAAGCTCTTAGATGGTTCACATATCTATCTGCTATTGTACGTAGATGACATGTTGGTCGCTGCAAAGAACATGTCAGAAATTAATGCTCTAAAGGCTCAGCTAAATGGTGAATTTGAGATGAAGGACTTGGGAGCAGCCAAGAAAATATTGGGTATGGAAATTCACAGAGTTCGAAGTGCTGGAAAATTATATTTGTCACAAAAGAAGTACATTGAAAAAGTACTTGAGCACTTCGGGATGCAAGATTGCAAATCTATGAACACCCCTATTTCGACGCACTTTAAATTGTTCTCAAAGCTATCCCCACAAACCGAGCAAGAAAGGAAGAATATGTCGCATGTTCCTTATGCTAGTGCAGTTGGGAGCTTGATGTATGCTATGATCTGCACTCGTCCAGATATTTCGCATGCTATCAGTGTGGTTAGCAGATTTATGGCAAACCCTGGAAAAGCTCATTGGCAAGCAGTAAAATGGATCCTCAGATATCTGAAAGGTACTGCAAATATCGGTCTTTGTTATCAAAGGGATAGTGACACTAGTTGTAGTGTTGCTAGCTATGTTGATTCAGATTATGCTGGTGATTTGGATAAAAGAAGATCTTTGACGGGATATATTTTCACTCTCTCTGATTGTGCCATTAGTTGGAAAGCTGTTTTACAATCCACAGTTGCTCTGTCTACAACAGAAGTAGAATACATGGCAGTTACGGAAGCAGTGAAAGAAGCATTATGGCTTAGAGGTTTGGTTGGCGATCTTGGTTTAAAGCAAAAGCCTACTATTGTGTATTGCGATAGCCAAAGCGCAATACATCTGACTAAAAACCAGATGTATCATGAAAGAACCAAACACATCGATGTCAGGTATCACTTTGTTCGGAATATCTTAACACAAGGTGATATCGCAATTGAAAAAATTCATGCAGCAGATAATTCAGTAGATATGATGACAAAATCTATTCCTGCAAACAAGTTCAAGCATTGCTTGGACTTGATTGGTATGCGCAGTCTTTGAATGCATTCAACAGCACGGGTGGCTAAGTTGATCCAGTGTTAGGAATTTGCTATTAGTTGGCTTGGAAACTTTATCAAGCCAAGGTGGAGATTTGTTGGAAGGATGGCTTGAAAAATTCTAGCAAAAGCATTAAATGCTTTTATACGGTAGGAAGATTGAAGCAAATTTTGCTTGCAGAAGTATTGTTTCATGCAAGTCTTTACCTCATTTAATGGTGCAAGCAAAGGTTGAAAATGGAATAGTTGAATGCATGCATATCTTGACAAAGGAAATTGGAGAGCATGCAAATGTTGACTATCAAACAAAATTGCTACGGCAACAATTTAATGCCCTCCTAATTTCGGTCAAGAAATGCAACCCTTGTTTAACAATCCATCCATGACTTCCTCTATAAATACTCTAGTTGTGAAGCTTTGTGAGCAACAAGTGAGATAGGCACAAGCAAGCATATAGAGTGAAGGGGAGAGTAGAGTGAGTAAGCTATAAAATAAAGTTTACGGTGAGGTTTTGGGTTTTGGGTAGAAGTTGCATTTTAAGTGTCCTTTGTAAATCTCCAATTTCTCATAGTGAAATTTTTTTTTATTGTCTTGGCCCGTGGACGTAAGCTTTTAAAGTCGAACCACATAAATTTCTGTGTGCTTTATATTTATATTTTGCCATTTTATTTTCTCACTTACCAAATAATTTATTCTGTCTTTGGGCTTTTTTGGCTACAATCCTCAACAATATTCTATTGTAAGGAAATCCAGAGAATAAGCATTAATTCATGCAATTACAAATAACCACCTTACAAGATGTAGCAAATTAAGAAATTTACTAATTACGAACATTAATTATATCTTACATGGAAAGCAAGTACTTCTTTTCTTATTATGGCATGTAATAACTCAATTTATAATGAAAAGAAACAATACACTTAGTTCGGATGAACATAAGATAAAACTGAAAATATAGTTTGTACCACGGTAAGTAAAAGCAGGACAACCGCAGCGATAACTGAAATGAGCGACCCGGGAGAGTTAAAATAATCTTTCTTCAATTTTGCCTTCCATACGTTCCGTCGTTTCCCGCAATGCTCGTTCACCCTCTCATATGTCTTCTGAAAATAGAATGAACGTCTGGACATGTAGATAAAGCTGCGAAGTTCGTTAAACATTTTAGCAACTGCTTTATCATTGCCTAAATAATTAACAATAACTCCAGAATTACGGAGTAATTGCACATCCTTGCGTGAGTCGATGAGGTTATCCATGAACATTACATAATCACAAGCGTAAGTTGGTTCCTCAAATGGGTTGCATTGTTCATAGGCCATTAAGTTTCGCAGGATACGCTCTGTATTATTGAAAATCTTTATGGTTGGAATCTTCAGTTTCGCATCTTTTGTGAATTCTATATCGAACAATAAACTCGCTACCCTATCCTCGTCTTTCTTTACAAATTTGATTCCCGCCTCTTCAAGCTCTGTTGCACAGCGTATGGACTTCAAGAAAATACCTTGGTCTTGGTCTCCGTCTCTTGTAGCTGTATCTGTAGGATGAGAAGGAATCCAACAATCATGTACTAAGCCTAATAGATGCTTGATTTTTCCCGAAAACTCTTCAGGAAGTTTTGGTCCGGGCACAATTCCCGAAAGGCGACGCAGAGCATTTTTAGCAAATAACTTGTCCAATCTTTCAACATTTGACTTATTCTTGATCAGGCCATTCAACTTGGAAAGCACAAAGAAAGGAAGCTGATTTTCTACTAGTAACAAATCATAATATATCTCACTGCGAATGCCGTTCAGGCCCAGAAAGTACTCACTTTTTTGATTTTTGTTTTTGATATGACAACGTATACCAACTTTGGGCCAGGTCCAAATCATCAAAGACCACCACGTGGCAGGATATCACTGGGCCACGTGGCCTTCGGCGACAGACTACATAGGCTTCGGCATAACACCTCTCGCTAGGCGACAGACTCCCAGCCTATCGCTTGACGTCACAGCGCGACACGTGGCATCAGTCCGTCTACCGACTTGCGACAGACGACATAGGCTGTGGCATCACACTTGTCGCTTGGCGACAGACTCCTAGCCTGTCGCCTGACGTCACAGCGCGACACGTGGCATCAGTCCTCTACCGTCTGGCGACAGACCCCTGACGCCATACTGTGATTCGCGAGATGGTCTCTCGCCAGCGACAGGATTCGAGTTTATCTGTACGTGGAATTTGTATTACATCTGGATACAAACTCTTAGCAAAGTTACGTACTTATCCCCAGGCAATTAACATAGAATATTCGCCTATAAATAGGCTTCAGGTATAATCTTATTGGCCAATTTTTGACTACTGGCTTTTACGCTTCCCAATTCTAAAGAACTTTCTGCTGACTTAAGCATCGGAGTGTCTACGCAGGGAACCACCCCTGCGTCTCTCTGACTTTTCTTGTTTTACAGAAGCTTCTTGGAGATACGTGGAGACTAAATACGAACATCGACGTCAGCATACCTTTATTGTTGTTTTGTGCAACAACAATTGGCGCCGTCTGTGGGAAACGTATAAAAAGCCAAGATTTTCTAAGATGGTGAGAACAAGATCTACAAACGTAAGGACCGGAAGTGAGGAAAACTCTGTGAGCTCCCCTGAACAACAGATTCGCCAGACAAACCAGGTGAACAGGGAGGAAGAAAGAATTACTGTGTCGGCGGCAGAATTCGAAGCTCTGAGGCGACAGAGCGAAGAAACTACCCAGGCGCTGCGAGCCATGGTGGATCTGTTCCAAGGAGTTCTCTCGACATTGGATCTGCCGCCTGCCGTGCAGAACTTGGTAGGAGGAACAAATAGAGGTGTCCCGCCGCAGGTGTTTGGGCGACAGGAGGACAAGACAGCGGCAGACCCCTCTCGTCGGTGAGAGGTTCCCCCTGTGGAAGAGCACGACATTCATCAGGGTGAGGCAAGACAGGGGAGCGGGAGGCCTGTCGCAGGCACCCAGCGAGAGACTGAGGAAGCATTTGGTTTAGAGCCTGCGACAGGGAAGAGGGAGGCCTGTCGCAGGAACCCAGCGAGAGAATGAGGAAGCATTTGGTTTAGAGCCTGTGACAGGGTTCAGGCGACAGGTTCCACATGTAGGGCGACAGGACGTTGATCGGGCGACAGGACGTTGACCGGGCGATAGGGTCTACCGCCCACCACCATGACTTGTCAAATTTTGATGGTGCTAACTTAGACCATGGTATTGGAGGTGCTGGAAAGAATGGGGTCGAAGATCAAAACACTTGGGGAACCGGGTCGGAGTTTGACCCCACTTGGTGCACACAAATGGTACGGACAAACGCACCTCAAGCTAAGGGTAAGGAAGTAGTTGGAGACCTACCTAATTCGTCTCATGCCCGAAATCAGCTCGCTCCCCCCGTGGACATGAAGAAGATGATAGAACAGGTACTGGAAGAGAAAAAGTTAGTGTCTACGGAAGAGAGCCAGAGGAGGAGAGTACCGTTCTGCACGACCATCATGCAAAAACCTCTGCCCCTAAAGTTCAAAATGCCGCAAATGACCGCCTACACCGGAAAGATGGACCCCTACGACCATATGCAAAACTATGAGGCCCTAATGTTGTTACATGGATGGGAAGACGAGATAATGTGTAGGGCCTTTTCCTTAACTCTGTCCGGACATGCGATGAAATGGTTTAATAACCTGCCTGAAGGGTCCATTATCTCTTTTGACCAACTGCGAAGCGAGTTTCTCAAGGCGTTTGCGGTAAATAGTCGGAGAAGGAAGGAACTGACCTATTTGCTCACTATTAAGCAGGGAGCTAAGGAGTCATTGAAGGGTTATGTGGATCGGTTTAGAGATGCTACTTTGGAGGTGCGAGATCTGCAAGTCGGTATAGCCGTGGCAGCCATGTTACAGGGGACAAGGTCTGAGAAATTGCAAGAATCCTTGTCGCTAGATTAGCCAACAACCATCTCAGACCTGCTTTACCGCGCACATAAGTATGTAACCCAGGAGGAAGTAATGAAAATGGTGGCGATAGGAGAATCCAAGGATGGAAGGAAATGAGGAAGAGAGGTCACTGAAGCATCTTCTAGCCAACCGAGAAAGTTTGAGAAAGCTCCCGCACTGAAATACAATTCCTATACTCCACTCACCGAATCTCGAGCTTCAGTGTTGGCAGCTATTGAGGGGTCAGGTCTTATACAGACTCCAAAGAAGGCGTCAAGGAATCTGGTCCGTGATTTAAGGTCGTACTGTGATTATCACTCAGCGCATAGGCACACAACCGAAAAATGTAGGGAGTTGATGAATCAGCTAGAAAAGCTAGCACGAGAGGGAAAAATAAACCATTTCGTATGGAGAGGTGATAGAAATAACTATCCTGCGCAGAACAGAGGAAACAATTTCAGAGATAGAAGAGGTGAAAACAGAGGACCTGTTAGACGAAATGAAGGTGAAAGAAGAGATAATGACAGAAGGGTAGAAAGAAGGAATCGAGAGGAAGATAATGAACCCACAGGGCCAGCTATTAACGTGATATCCGGAGGTGAGTCATTAGCTGGCACTTCTTCCTCGTCTCGAAAGACCTACGCTCGACAGGCTTATCAAATTAATTCGGTGATGGAGGAAAAGCATGATGAAGAGCCCATTACTTTCACGCCAGCTGACAGAGGTGATGTAATGATCCCTCATGATGACCCAATGGTGATTTCGGCGGTAATAGCAAAACGCCCAGTGAGTCGCATCCTAGTTGATAATGGGAGTTCGGTAAATTTGATTTACTGGAGTTGCTTTAAGAAAATGAACATCTCGAATGATAGACTGAAGCCAGTAACCACACCACTGTATGGTTTCTCAGGAGAAAAAGTGAAGGTGGAGGGCGCAGTTCAGCTACCTGTGACATTGGGGGAAAGCCCGAAGTGTGTCACTCGACAAGTGTTATTTATGGTGGTGAGATCAACTTCCGTGGCGTACAATATGATCCTCGGGCGGCCATTGTTAAATGACATGAGAGCGGTGGTGCATCCCTGCTATTTGTTAATGAAGTTTTCGACTCCCCGCGGTGTTGGACAAGTGAGGGGAGATCAAAGGAAAGCCAGGACGTGTAATGTCGCATCCACCACATGTAAAGGGATTTAGAGGAAGGAAACCCTTACGATCGAAGAAAAGCCTAAGCCAAAACCTGATAAGGAGATGGAAGCAATCCAGTTGGATGAGAAAGATGAAGAAAGAATAGTGTACGTAGGAAGCTAGCTGCCTGAAGAAGTAAAAAGGGAGATAGTCCGATGCTTAAAAGAGAATTGTGATGTGTTTGCATGGACTCCAGCCGATATGCCTGGAATAGACCCTGAAGTTATTTGCCATCGGTTGAACGTAATCTCAGGGGCAAAGCCGATAAAACAGAAGAAAAGGAATTTTGCTCCAGAGAGGCAACAGGCGATAAAAGAAGAAATCTCGAAGTTGTTGCAAGCAGGATTCATCAGAGAAGTTAATTATCCGGTATGGTTGGCTAATGTTGTGATGGTGAAGAAAACCAACGGGAAATGGAGAATGTGTGTGGACTTCACAGATCTGAATAAAGCTTGTCCTAAGGATTCATATCCACTACCTCGAATTGACAAGTTAGTAGACGAAACTTGTGGGTATGAATTACTTAGCTTCTTGGATGCCTTTTCGGGGTACCACCAAATCATGATGCATCCGGATGATGAGGAGAAGACCTCGTTCATTACCGATAGTAGGACATATTGCTATCGAGTAATGCCATTCAGTTTGAAAAACGCAGGTGCAACCTACCAGCGCATGGTAAATAAAGTGTTCCAAGACTTGTTGGGCAACACCATGGAAGCTTATGTTGATGATATGATCATCAAAAGCCGACAGGGAGAATCACATGCCGAGAAAATGACTAAGGTATTCAATGTGCTGCGACAATACAAGATGAAGTTGAATCCCAATAAATGCTCATTCGGGGTGAGGTCTGGAAAGTTTCTGGGATTCATGATTACTAATCGAGGGATAGAGGCTAATCCCGAGAAAGTTCAAGCTATTTTGGACATGAGGCCGCCTAATACTGTAAGAGAAGTTCAAAGGCTGACAGGAAGGATAGCAGCCTTGAGTCATTTCTTGTCCAAATCAGCTGAAAGAAGTCTACCATTTTTCAAGGCGATAAAGGCAGGAAAGAACTTCAAGTGGACGGAAGAATGCAACGACGCCTTTGAAAGGTTGAAAGACTACCTGAAAGAGTTGCCTCTATTATCTCGACCACAGCTCGGAGACCACCTCCTTATGTAGCTCGGTGTAGGAGAGAAAGCTGTAAGTGCAGTCCTACTAAGGAAAGAAGGGGACAGAGATTGCCCGATCTATTATGTAAGCAAAGTCTTGCCAGATGCCGAGGCAAGGTACCCCTTAGTTGAAAGAATAGCTTTATCCCTGGTGATGGCAACTTGGAAGTTGCGGCCTTACTTCCAAGCTCACTCGGTGACTATCTTAACAGATCAGCCCCTGAGGCAAATACTGCAGAAACCAAAACACTCCAGGCGTCTAATTAAGTGGGCTATCAAATTGAGTGAATATGACATTCACTTCCAGCCTCGCCAAGCAATAAAAGGACAAGCATTGGCAGATTTCATTGTAGAATGCACTGGCCGAGAGGTCCAAGAGGAAACAGAGTTAGTCTGGTGGAAATTATTTGTTGATGGAGCTCGTAACATGGACGACAGTGGAGCTGGAATTGTGATAATATCACCTGAAGGGGAAACCTATGAGTATTCCCTACGTTTCGATTTCCCAAGTTCGAACAATACAGCCGAGTACGAAGCCTTGATAGCTGGGATGAAACTTGCTGAGAAACTAGGAGTCAGAAACTTAGTGGCACATAGCGATTCACAATTGGTGGTAAACCAGTTCTCGGGTGAGTATGAAGCACGAGAACCCGCCTTAGTCCCTTATCTGCAGAAGGTACAATTGTTGGCACAGTCATTCAAGCACTTCCAGCTGACTCAGATAAATCGGACAGAGAACAACCATGTAGATGCCCTTTCAAAGTTGGCTTCTTCTAGAGGAGTCAAAGGGGGTATGGTCAAAGTGAAATCCCTCGCTAGGCCAAGTATTGAAGAAGAAGATGTCTGTGATGTCGAAATCGGAGGCGATTGGAGAAGCCCAATCAAAGACTACATACTGGGAGGCACACTCCCCACTAACAGAGACGAAGCTCGAAGGCTGAAGTTAAAAAGTGCCAGGTTTACCGTGGTGAATGGGGAACTCTATAAATGGGGATTCACAATGCCCCTGTTGAAGTGTCTAGGGCCCCAACAGGCTGAGTACACCTTAGCTGAAGTTCATGAGGGAATATGCGGTGAACATTTGGGGGCTCGAGCCTTGGCCTCGAAAATATTGCACACGGGGTTTTATTGGCCTACACTGAGGAAGGATGCCACAAACAAAGTGAGAAGATGTGAAAAGTGTCAGAAATTCGCTCCTATAACTACCGCGCCTCTTTCGGCTCTTCAGAACACTCTCCAACCAACTCCATTTGCACAATGGGGACTAGATATCCTGGGGCCTTTTCCCCTAGGCTCAAGACAAAGGAAGTATTTGCTTGTGGCCATAGACTACTTCACAAAATGGATAGAGGCCGAGCCTTTGGCTACAATTTCTGAGAAGAAGGTGGAAGCAATGGTGTGGAAAGACATAATTTGCCGATTTGGGATCCCCCGTGTGATAAATGCAGATCATGGGAAGCAGTTCGACTGTGATGCTTTCCGAAATTTTTGTAGAGGCCTGAAGATTCTCCTAAGAATATCTTCTGTGTCTTACCCTCAGGTAATTAACCTAGAATATTCGCCTATAAATAGGCTTCAGGTATAATCTTATTGGCCAATTTTTGACTACTGGCTTTTACGCTTCCCAATTCTAAAGAACTTTCTGCTGACTTAAGCATCGGAGTGTCTACGCAAGGAACCACCCCTGCGTCTCTCTGACTTTTCTTGTTTTACAGAAGCTTTTTGGAGACACGTGGAGACTAAATACGAACATCGACGTCAGCATACCTTTATTGTTGTTTTGTGCAACAACAGTTTTCAAGCAGATCAACGATAAAGCATCCATCAAGGATCATCATTTTTACAAATGTAGGGGAGTCGAAGTGATCTAATGCTTCTGGGTAGCATTTGCGAACATCTTCTTCCATATCTTGCATGGCCTTCACAAATTATTTGGCCCTATCCCTGTTTTCTCCAATAATTCTTCTTAAACAATTCTTTTTGATAATTTCCATCTCCTTCAAGTGTTCCTTACCATGGTGATAGGGACCAATTGAAACTAGTTTCGGTTCATAGGCTTTTTCATTTACTTGACGTATTCGATAAGGCACTTTAAAAATGCTCCAGCTATCTGTGTCCGAGTAAGTTTTAGAAAGTTCAAGGAGATCTTCCTCTAAACGTTTCGTTTGATGATCGCAAATAGTTTTACAATCATTACCGGGAGCCTGCATGAGAGTTGGTAGCTAAATTTATTAATTAAAACGGCACAACACAACTACATGCCGCAAAGGAAATCATATATATTGGAACTTAATGTCAATATTTGTGTGTGTGTGTGTGTATGTATATATATATATATATATATATATATATATATATATATATATATATATATATATATATATTCTTAACAAAAATAATATAAAATAATTTCATGCAAGAATTATTCCCCCGTGATGTGCCTACTGCCTACTAGGGCAAAATTTATTTAACATTGCTTTAAATTGAAGTGGCCAACGAGCATATTCAAGTTAGTCTTTTGGGATTCAAACATCGGATTCGAAATAAACTGATTTAAATTATTTTAAGTTCAAAAAATATAAGATAAATTATCTTGAAGTTCATTTTCAGGTAAAAATAAGTTGAAGATTTTTTTAATTAAAATTTAATTATGATTTAAATTTTTAACATTTAGCTAAGAGGTTATTACAATTTAAAGTCTAACCAATTTTAAATTTGGATATTTTTTTTTCATATTCAAATTTGAGTTATTTGAAATTGAATCATTTGAAACTCAAAGTTTAAATCTTTTTATTTTTGGATTAATTCAAATTTGATCAATCACCTTAAATTCAAAATTTTTTAAGGAATTTTAGAGGTAGGTTTCTTTTGGCAACCTCTAACATTAATCAAACATTCTTTGTAACAATTAGGGTCCAATAAATTGGATGGGCTGTCATTGGTTTTGGTGTGATTAAAAACAATTATAGTATTGAAAATAGTTACTGTAGTTTGAAATTTGATGGTGTAACAGTGATATGTGTTTGGATAGTTGTAATGTTGAGGTGAGTGTAATGAAAAGAAAAAAAACATTAGATTAAAATTTATATAATAAAATTTATAATAGATAATTTACAATTAGTAAAATAATTTAAAATTAATAAAATTATTTTATATAAAATATTATTTTCGTTCAACAATCCTACTTAAACAATTCTTTTTGATAATTTCCATCTTCTTTAAGTGTTCCATACCATGGTAATAGGGACCAATTGAAATTAGTCTTGGTTCATAGCCTTTACATTTAGTTGACGTAAATGATGAGGCACTTTAAAAATTCTCCATGTTTGAGGAAGTTTTAGAAAGTTGAAGGAGAATTTTTTAAAATAAGATCATAAATTTTGATTCTTTGTAAGATTAACATAAATAAAATATTATTAGACTCTAAATTTAGAGTCTTTAAAGATAAAATTGGTTAAAAGTATCACACTCACACACACACATATATATATACACACACGTGTGTGTGTGTGGAATGCAACTATAATAATAGGTTAATAAGAATCATGAATGAAATTGACTGTTATGAAACAAAAGTTGCAGTCACTGCATATCAAATCTAGGGAAAGGGCTGTAACCAAAAATAAAAAAATCTAGGGAAAGGGTGAAATGAAAAATAGTTGTTTGACCATATATAGGGATTTTGGTTTTTACCTGAGGTTGTATGCGTGTGTTGGAAATTGGACGGTGAAGTAGTAGTATGTGGCCATGTTTTGTTACGAGACTCGCCATATGAATTCTCCCCAATTTGAATGCGAATTTCATTTGCAGGCATTACCTGCACAAAACCATGGTGAATGAGAGAACAAGACAGAAATGAAAATAAAATAAATATAATATTAGTAACTAAGTGAAAAGAAAATAAATGAATTTACTTATCGTCAATTACCTCGTCTTCAACTACATCTTCTTCAATTACCTTGTCCCCGTCTACAGCTTGTCGACGCGAACCCGGAGTAAAACGCTGCGCTGACTGTTTTTCATCAGCTTGTCCACTTTAATGCTAACCTGATCTGTGGCCATTGCCTGCTCGAAACCTAGGGGATACAACTTCTGAATGAGAGACAAATATCGAAATGAAAATAAAACATAGTATAACTGAGCGAAATGAAACATTTAGCTTGGGGTCGCGTTTACTCTTTAAAGTGGAAAGCCTGAACATTTTTCAATAATTTGGAGTTAGGAAAGTGCTTTGTCTTCCTTATAAATAACTGATATGCAAGACTCAATGACATCATCACTTCGTTAGTCCATTGCATCACATGTATATTCAATAATTGCATTATAATATTCATACATCAGACAATGACATCTTCACTTTGTTAGTCCATTGCATCACTTCAGACAATTTAATACCTCAGACAATTACAAACCGACCAACTTTTGTTCTTTTCTGACTTGTAATAGGTGAAAGACAGTATGATCGTCGGGGTCACTGTTATTTAAATTTATTTTGTTTTTATATATTTATGATTATTTTTATATAAAAATAAAAGAAATTAATTCACACGCAAAATATTATAAAAATAACTTCCCAATTAAAAATATAGGTGTTTTCTTTGTTAATTTTTCATGTTATATTACGAGTGTTATATTTTTTATTAATTATTTGATCAAATTATATTGTATGATCTTTTTAATTTATTATAAATTAAAACTTCTAAAAGTATATTAGAAAAAAGAATTACAAAGATAATATGTAAAAAGTACATTAACTATATGTATTGATGAAAGGTATTGATTTCTTTATATGGATACACTTTTTAAAGAAAAAGATAAACATATTTTATATGAACATGTGACATATGTGGTATAAGATGATTTTTTTTCATCTTTAAAGTATAAAATGTCAACAAAAAATCACTTAATCATTGATCAATGTTACACTTCTAATTTCAATAAGATTCAATTTTTTATAATAATCTTATATCATATATATATATTTATATTTATATAAGCCAAAACTCTTGGCTAAAAATAAAATATCATAGGAAGATACCTTTACTTTTTTATACCTAAAATAATAAATTGATTATCTTTCAAAAAAATGATAAATTGATTTTAATTTTTATATAATAGTCCTATTCAATTAATTATTTAATTTTAAAATATTTAAAATTTTAAAAAATACTTTTTGACTATATTACCTTAATTTAAATCAAATAAAATTTATACAAGACTTTAAACTTTTTATCACTTATTATGTTATTTTTAAATTAAAAAAAATCCATATATTTTTATTGGAATTATCTTAAAATTTTAAAACTTTTAGCAAAACATTAAAACTGGATATTTAAGTTTATATATTTTAGTATTAAATTAGGCTTCCATATCTTTTTTTTCAATTTTCATTTATTCCTTTTTCAGAATTATTTGTTCAATCATTTTATTTGGAAAAAAATTTTCCATATGAATTATCTATTCTCTTAAAACATGTATGATCTTAAATATTGCATTTAACTATTTTGAATTGATTTGAATTTTAAAAAACTTAAATAATAAATTAATTTTAGTTTTGTTTCTATTAACATTTTTACTTTACTTACCTTTTATGTTTGATGCTATTATAAATAATTTTTTAAAAGCCCTAAAAAATAGAGTTTTTCAACACTAATTAATTTTATAAGATTAATTTTGAGTCATTTAAATTCAAATTTTTAAAAAAAAATTAGTTTCAAATATGCAATATTAACCAATAATCTATTAATGATTAATATAGTAAGGATTGTTTTCATTAAAATTGTTGTTATTTAATTCACTTATTAAATATTTAAGATTTGTGATATTTAATTTTTCTTTAATTTTTTTAATTGTTATTTGATTTTGAATTATTTTTTAATTTGTGTATTCTATATATGCATCAAGTTTTTAATACATTATTCAACATGTATTTCAAAATAATTTTTTTATAATTCTATTATTTAAAAAATTATTATAAATTAAATAATCATTGTGCATCGCACGGGTTTAAATTTAGTATATATATAAAAGCCAAAACAGTTGGCTCAAAGTAAAATTCCTACTTGGATTGTCTATAGATTTAACACATGGCATTTATATTATTAAAATAATAATTATCGTTTTTAAAATTTCAAAAAGATAAAAATCTCTCCCTATTTATATTAAAAATGCAAAATAAATTAATTATCTTTTTAAATTAATTGTCTATTTCAATTTTTAAATGATAAACATTTATATCCAGATGTAGATTAAAATTAGATAAAAATAACATATGATATATCTTTCTGTACATTAATATTACAAAATATAATATCTATATATCAATAACTTATACTTAATGATTACCATTAAGTTTTTATAATTTTTTAAACAATAACATCATTTTATTAAATTTTTAAATATTTTAATTAATACTTAATAGGTAATCAGTCTTTTTTTTTCACATTAATATTACACAATATAAAATGTATATCTACAACTTTTATCAATTAAATTTTTTTAACTATCTAAAAGTTAACATGTATATCTATCTATATTAAAATTTTTAATTTTTCTCCATTTTTATTATATAAATTGCATGTAATCATTCATCTTTTTCATCAATCATGGATCTTAAAAGTCAAATTGAAATTTCTACTTTTTGTATTTAGATTATGTAAATGAGATTCTGACATTAAATTTTATTGCACACCACATAAAAACTTAGTATCAGATTAGATTTCAATGTTTATAAATAAGACACCTCTATTGGAGATTAAAAAATTGGTTACAAAGACACTATTCAAGGTATTAGATTAACATATTTTCTTTCAATTATAAAATATGTAGAAACATAATTTTAAAATATAACTAATTTAGCATGTATATTATTATTGACTATTTTTGTATTTGTGTTATATATATATATATATGGTAACTAACATAAAATTAAGTTGATACAACTTTTTGTTGGTATTATATGTCATGTGGGTGCAACAAAAATTGTTTGAAATTGATGAAAAATTTCATTGTTCCACATGTAATGTTACTGCCCCTAATCCAACTTTAAGGTAAAAAATAATTATATTTACTATATTTAAAACATTAAATAGAAATTATTCCATGATGATAATTGATGAGAGTCTTACTACAGGTCATTGGGCCTTGATATAAGTCATGCTGAAGAATATTGAGCCTAATGATAGTCTAAGCCCAAGAGGAAAGAGGACTAAAAATGTCACGACCCGAAGACCGCGACTTTCACTTGATTCTTATACTTTTCTTAGTTTACAAATTTATGGACTAAATTTTTCTTTTTCATTTTAAGGTTTGTATTCGGTGTCAGTGTAGTTACTATACTATCTAAGTGACCTATAGTCATTTCATTTAAATATTAAACTTACACGGAAACGGTTCTTAGTTACATCCCGACTTGTTAAACAGAATATGTACTGTGCATCAATTTAAGTCTTACATGTAAACAAGTATTTTATAAGGAACATATACCTCAGAAGACTAGTACCAAGTCCATACACCGTCTCCGATGCCCACTTAGCAGCTCACATGGCAGATGTTAACTTCAATAGTCTGAAAGAGATGAAATTTAGTGGGGTGAGCAAAACCACGGCTCAGTAAGACACTAATATAAATACAAGAGTAGGATTACACTGTCTTAAACTGCAATGCTTAAAACTTGCAAGTTTGCAATTACAGTTAATCCTTTCTCATCGATAACATATCATTATCTCATTTCTTATCATCTGTCTATCACTTATACTTTTAAATAAATCATCATAATCACTTTTTCAGTCTTCTCGTCCTTACACTATAGTGCATCGCACAACAATCTGTCGTATCCAATTTGAATGTCATAT
Organism: Heritiera fomes; assembly: GCA_032173925.1. NCBI lineage: Eukaryota > Viridiplantae > Streptophyta > Magnoliopsida > Malvales > Malvaceae > Heritiera > Heritiera fomes. Next base: position 13,834,926 of record JAPDPM010000001.1, on the reverse strand, counting down.
ACTATTAGTCTATATTTTCCTCTATCTCGGAGTACATCATGTCCAATTGAAGCATCATATCAATTCACTTTATGTTTCATGATCGTACTCCTGTAATCTATCATCTCATATCACTTTCCATATAGAGAAATCATGATCACAATAGTGTAAGTTCACAATTCTCTTCATATCAATCTTAAGTTCATGTATCATATCATGTCATCGTCTAGATGAAATATTATTAATGTCGAGTCATGACATTCCTCATGAAACTCTCATGTACGAAGCATATTATCATGTCAGGGTTTAATATGCAATTTATGTAACTTTACTGTACAAACCGCTATCATTTCTAATCATATCATATGTACTTTAGAACATGCTCCACGTATGAATTTTCAATTCATTCAAGTCTACCTTTACGGCATGATAAAAACATATTCAATTTCAATTCATGTATTCGTTTTTAGAGCATGTCTAAAACATGTGCGGTTTTAAAACATTTTTCATATACTATAAGTCATATCAGGTCTAGAGTTCATATCAAATCAATCTATACTCTAGACCGCATATCATTTTAAATTCGACACAAAATCGTATATAAATCATATAAGTGTCGAAATCATTTATCATGTACTTTTAAAACATATAATGTAAATCATATCAGGTCTAGAGTTCATATCAAATCAAACTATACTCTAGACCGCATATCATGCCATGTTCGACACAAAATCACATATAAATCATATAAGTGTCGAAATCATATCTCATGGACTTTTAAAATATGTTTAAAACATGTACTGTTTCAAAACATATTTCATTTCAAACTTGTTTCATGTACAGTATAAATCATGTCAAGTCTAGAGTTCATATCAATAAAATCAAACTCTAGACTTCATATCATATCGGTTAGAGACTAGGCTAGATCCCTATCATCTCTATCAATAAAGACTTAAATCACTGTAGCTAGCAGTGAAAATCATGTCATCGTCCCCTGGAAACCAACTAGGGCGCTATCCATGGCCATAGACCACATCTCTCTCAGCCCCACTGATCAGGCGTGACTGAGACCTATCCACGACTATTGTCGGACAAGCATCTCTACCTAATAAGCAAAGCTCCAATTAGGCGGTTTCCACTATGCTTTATTGAATTTAATTCTTTTAGGGTGCCTACAGTCTCATAAAACATTTAAATTTGTAGCTTTCTTTTCAATATCATGTAAAGCATATGGTAAAATTCTGTATGAGGCTCATATATCAAAATATATATATCTACCATATACTTTCATTTCAAAACAAATCAATACTTTAGAATATTCATATAAACATTATTATAATGTTTCAAGTTGTAAGAAGGCATGCTATAAAACATTTCAGTATGCAACTTCGGTAGTATTTTCCTCTAATATAGTGGAGAAATTCATTTACATTCATCACCATCAATCATTCGATTTCGAGACTCTCTTTCTGTAAAATCAGTAATTCAATTTTCAAATCATTCAATTTTCAAATCATTCAATATTCATTTCATTCGGTATTCACATTGCTCGGTACTCCAATTATTCAATAAATCGAATTACTTGGTATTCAATATCTCTTTTACGATAATTATCAACTATCACAATCATTTTATTATTGCCACTGATATCACATCATTAGTATGGATCCTCTTAGTATCTATAAGTATTCAAATATCATGTTTCTGTGTAGCCCTCAAGATACTGTAATTATGTAATAACAATATCATCATTCGATATCTACTCTAGAGTCGACATCGAAGATAACAGAACCACAAAATTTATAATCACTTATCAAATCCATCTATGATTTGATCTATTGATACATTTTCATCATTTCTGACTTGATGTTCAATTTAATTCATTCTCACAAAACCAAATCACTATCCTCAAATCAATTTTTCATATGGCCTGTATGATTTAATATCGAACTTATGCAACTGTCAATCTTATTATTCAATGTCTATTCTATGGTTATCAATTAAACCATATATTCATAAAATTTCATCACTCATTTATTTGAATCTATAAATGATCGAATTTTGTGGTAGTTCCATATCAATGTCAATAAAGTTATGTATGCTCAATCATATAATCGTTGTGACTCAATATCATAACCGTCCATTGTGTTTTTCGAATCATTACTCCATTTATAGTTCTCTAATTCAATCGCTCGACTATCAAAATTTCAACTGTGGTCTTCACTTCTAAGCTGCATCGTATAGTCATCATTACTTTCCTCACTATTCCAGCGAACTACTATTCCATCTCATTTTCAACTCAAAATCAACTTGTAATGTTGAGATAAATCAAATTGTCGATTCTATAAGACTCACAATACGATTCCTCACATTATCGTGTCCATCCATTTACCTTCTCAATCATTTAAAAATTAATTTTTCCTATGACACAATAAGTTTCTTTCAAGCTTATCTTCGATAATTCTTTCAGGATTCCATTTATATGAGAACTTAATATTTTTCCTTAAACATTTTCGTGGAAATTTCGGCAGCATAACGGCTTAATTTTCTCTAAACTTCCTGCAAGGAAACACAATTTATAATTGCAGCTGTTGATTCTCACCAATTTTTATCTCTTACTAAGACCCCTACCATCAGTTGTGGGTCCTCTTAGCATTTTTAGCATCAATTCAATAATTATTCATATCAAAAATCAAATTCCAAATTATACAATATAAAGCTACTAATGCTTTATAAAAGTATCTTACCTATTCGCCAAGCTTAGCGCACTTTCCGATTTTCGAGCCTTGCCGAACTCGACCATTCGTCTCATTTCCGTTTTTGCTACAATTTCAATATCAATGCACTACTTCAATATAATCATAAATTATTCAATAAATACCATCAATTTATTTTTCTATATTTTCCTTACCATTTCTTCTTCTTCTTCTTCTTCTTCTTCTTTTTCTTCTTCTTCTTCCTTTTCCCCTTTTTTTTCTTTTCTTTTCTTCTTTTTCTTTTCCTTTTCTTTTCTTTTTTTTTCCTGGCCGGGTTGTGTCAGTTCGGGTCGAGTTGACCGGGTCAAATCAGGTCGGATCGAGTTGACCGGGTCGGGTCGGGTTGACCGGGTCGGATCTGCTTCTGCTGGCCAGTTCGGTCATCAGCGGTCACCCTCTCCGCCGGTTCAAGCCTCCCACAGCTAGCTGACCTTGTGAGGATGCTGGATCTGGCCTCCGTTGCTCAATTGGCGGCGCTGACAGTAGCAGATCTGGGATGGGCGGTGGCGGCTCCTTCTCTCTTTTCTTCCTCTCTTTTCTCGTCGTTTTCTTCACCGTCGGGCCTTCCTTCCTCCAGATCTGGCTTCACCGGGGCTTCGCAAGGTGGCGGCAACAGGTGGACCGGCCGGCATCGCCTCCTTTCCTTTTTCCTTTTTCTTTCGATTTTCCTTCCTCCCTCTTTGTCTTCCGCCCAGTTTTTCTTCTTTCCACTTTCGGTTCTCACCGCCGCCAGCCCCTCTTCTTTCTCTTCCCCGTCCGACGACGGTTCACCTTTCCCTCTTCTAGCCGGCATTACCGGCCTTCATGCCTCCCTCCCTCTCTTCTATTTTCAACAGAGGGAGTTGGAAATCGGGTTGGCACCCCGATTCCCTCCCTTTTCTTCTTTTTTTTTTAAATAATTATTTATTTATTATATATATAATTATATTTATATAATTATATATAATTAAAATTTAAACACATATACATATATATAAATATACCTTTTTTCATATAAACCATTTATATTTTTATATATATATGTACTATAATTTACACTACTATATATATATCTCATATATATATATATATATATATATATATGAAAAATATATTTTTCATATAAACTATTTATATATTTATACTTAAATTTTAAAATGCTATATATATATATATTTCATATATATTATATATGTACATAAATGTACAATAAAATACATGTATCTATTCCATGATATAAAATAGTATATATATCAATGTATAATATATACATATATTCCATATATAATATATATATTTATCAAAAGTATATTTATATAATATCATTATATAAATCTATCAAAATACATATTTTATTTCTTATTACGTTTTGGATTTCTTGATATCCGAATTTATTTTCTCCAATTTCATTCTTATTTAATTTGGATTTCAATTTGTCCAAATAAAATTTTTCGGATACCTTATATTTATTTAGAAAATTCTCGGTCTTCACAAAAAAGGGCCATGAAAGATCCACTAGGTTATCATTTAAGCTATGGGTCTTAACCGTAATTACGCACCATATTACTCCTATAAATAGCTCATAGGTATTATTTTTAAAACCCTAATCTCTATTCGCTTATGGAAACCTTGCCTGGATCCTATCTGACTTAAGCATCGGAGTGCGTGCGCAAGGGAAAGCCCCTGTGCCTTCTGACTTTTCCTATTTTGCAGAACTTTTTTGGAGACACGTGGAGAGAAGAGACAGACTCTTACGTCAGCAATCAATCATTGTTGTTCTGTGCAACAACAATTGGTGCCGTCTATAGGAAACAAACAAAAAAGCCAAGTATAAAAGATAGTGAGAATAAGACCTGTGGGAGACCTAATACCTACGAGAGACCTAATACCTACGGGAGACCTAAGACCTATGGGAGACCTAATAACTGCGGGAGACCTAATACCTGCGGGAGACCTAATAACTACGGGAGACCTAAGACCTGTGGGAGTCCTAATAACTGCGGGAGACCTAATACCTGCGGGAGACCTAAGACCTGCGGGAGACCTAATACTTGTGGGAGACCGAGGACCTGTTGGAGACCTAAGACCTGCTGGAGACTTAATACCTGCAAGAGACCTAAGACCTGCGGGAGACCTAATACCTGCGGGAGACCTAATACTTGTAGGAGACCTAAGACTTGCGGGAGACCAAAGACCTACGGGAGACCTAATACTTGTGGGAGACCTAATAACTGCAGGAGACCTAATACCTGCAGGAGACCTAATACTTGCAGGAGACCTAAGACTTGCAAGAGACTTAAGATCTGTAGGAGATCTAAGACCTGCTGAAGACCTAATACCTGCAGGGGACTACTAGTTTCGCCAGAGATAAAATTACGGCAGGAATAATAATTAGCGGGAGACTTACTGTGAATGCGAGAGGCTCTGAGAGAGAGAGCGAGAGACTAAGGCTGCGAGAGGCAAGCAGTTTTTGTGGCAGGCGTGCAGGTCGCTATAGGTAAGCAGGCTGCGATAGGCGTACAGGTAGCGATAGGCAAGCATCTTGTGGCAGGTGCACAGACCACAATAGGCGAGTAGTTTTGGGGCAGGGGAGTAGGTCACGATAGGCGAGCAGGCTGCGACAGGTATGTAGGCCACGATAGGTGAGCAATTTGCAACAGGTGTGCAGGATGCGAGAGGCGAGCAGGCTGCGACAGGCTCCTTTGGATGGCAGAGCACGTAGGTCGCGTCAGATTCCTTTGAGATGTAGTGGAGAATGTCCTACCTTCCAGCTTGATAAACTGGACCCGAAAAAGTGTGCGAGGTAAGTGACGCATGAAGGCTGCATGAAGGCCTTACAATGCAAGAAGGTTCCAAAGACTTGGAACATTAATCACTTGAAACCGTACTAGCGGTAAGCACACGATATTTTTGTTTTAACATTTATTAAGTTATTTTGTTACTTGTTCCATTTGATTGGAAATATTATATGTTATGAAATGGAAGGCCAGTTATTCATATCTTTATCTATACTATGATAATCTTCCATGTATGATAGACATGTTACAGGAACAGAAAAATCTAAAGTCCCTAAGCACAAAAGGTGCGAGATTGGCAAACCTAAAGTCCCTAAGCGAAAAATGTGCGAGACGGGCAAATCTAAAGTCCCTAAGCACAAAAGGTGTGAGACGGGCAAACCTAAAGTCCCTAAGCAAAAAATGCGCGAGACGGGCAAGTCTAAAGTCCCTAAGCACAAAAGGTGCGAGACGGGCAAATCTAAAGTCCCTAAGCACACAAGGTGCTAGACGGGCAAACCTAAAGTCCCTAAGCAAAAAATACGCGAGACAGGCAAATCTAAAGTCCCTAAGAGCAAAAGGTGCAAGACGGGCAAACCTAAAGTCCCTAAGCAAAAAATGCGCAAGACGGGCAAATTTAAAGTCCCTAGGCACAAAAGGTGCGAGACGGGAAAATCTAAAGTCCCTAAGGGAAAAATGCACAAGACGGAAAAATCTAAAGTCCCTAAGCACAAAAAGTGCGAGACGGGCAAACCTAAAGTCCCTAAGCACAAAAGGTGCGAGACGAGAAAACCTAAAGTCCCTAAGCAAAAAATACGCGAGACGGGCAAGTCTAAAGTCCTTAAGCACAAAAGGTGCGAGACGGGCAAACCTAAAGTCCCTAAGCGAAAAATGCGTGAGATGAGCAAGTCTAAAGTCCCTAAGCACAAAAGGTGCGAGATGAGCAAGTCTAAAGCCCTAAGCACAAAAGGTGCGAGATGAGCAAGTCTAAAGCCCTAAGCACAAAAGGTACGAGACGGGCAAATCTAAAATCCCTAAGTACAAAAGGTACGAGACGGGCTAGTCTAAAGTCCCTAAGCAAAAAATACGCGAGACAGGCAAATCTAAAGTCCCTAAGCACAAAAGGTGCGAGACGGGCAAACCTAAAGTCCCTAAGCGAAAAATGCGCGAGACGAGCAAGTTTAAAGTCTCTAAGCACAAAAGGTGCGAGATGGGCAAATCAAAAGTCCCTAAGCACAAAAAGACGCGAAACGGGCAAACCAAGAAAGTCCTTAAGCACAAAAGGTGCAAGACGGGCAAATGAAATAAAAGTCCCTAAGCGAAAAATGCGCGAGATGTGCAGCACATGTCCTTAAAGCAAAAAATGAGCGAGGTAAGCCGTGAATGAAATAAAAGTCCCTAAGCGAAAAATGCGCGAGATGGGCAACACATAGGCTTGAAGCGAAAAATGCGTGAGGCAAGTCGTGAATGAAATAAAAGTCCCTAAGGGAAAAATGCGCAAGATGGGCAACACATGGGCTTGAAGCGAAAAATGAGGAGGTAAGCCATGAATGAAATAAAAGGACTTGAAGTGAAAAGTGCGTGAAGTAAGTCTAAGATGAGTTTAAATAAGTGTAAGGCCAATACTTAGTCGCCGAAGGGTTCTTTATAAACGACTGGGCACTTTCACAAAGAACTGGGGAGCGCTTACTATATACATATATATATAGTAAAGAGTATGAAAATAAAGCAAGAAAGTGGAATTTTTCATTCATTCAACTCTAGAGTTGTATTACAATAGGTGTATTCTAGATTGACCTCTATAGCAAGAGGAATATCAATATTAACAGGCACCCAGGCGTGTGCGTCCTAAGGCACTATAATGTCAGGGGCTTGATCCTTAGAAAAATTTGCCTTTGGATTACCCAAATCATCTTCATCCAAGCCTATGAGAACCTCGACCACTTCAGGTCGACGAAAAGGCTCCTAAAGGCCAGTGAGATCATGTAAATCTTTATAAGTGTCTATCCTCAGAAAAGGTTCGAAATCCTCAACACTTGGATCAAGCTTTGACCAATCGAAGCATGCTAGGTACAAATCACATTTGATAAAACCGGTTAAGAATATATGCCTCCTTTTGTGGCACTTCTTGATGATGTGCCTTCACGGCCTTAACCTAGATTTGATTTTGATCCTCTTGGCTAAGAGAAGGCTTCAATGGATCTATAATCTTGTAATTTCTCCCTATAGCTCTTGGTTTCGGTCAATTAGAACCTTGAGTCTGAAGAGAAGAGTGGCATACTCCACTTGAAGTGCATTTAGCTCAGTTGAGGTGGAGGAAAATGTATTCTAGTGGTGCTCTAAAAAAAGGCAATCTTGGCCTTTTTTTATCTCAAAATCGTCCTTAAGATGAAGCAATTCCAACTGCTCAAGTTCTCTTACGGCTTGCACCTTAAACACTAAGTGCTAAGCATCAATAGCAATTATTTGTTGCGAGGCTTGCAAACAAGTAAAACGAGTTAGTAAACTCATAAGACATTCACGTTAATGTGAAATAAAGGATTTGAAACTTACTCTCATCACTTCTAAAACAATCATGTCAGTTAAGAGGAGCAATTTGGGAAGCATATGCATTGACAGCTCCATGAATAATTGCCTCCTATCTTTCATGAGGAGCTTGAATATATTGTACTCGGCTCGATTCTGCCCTCGTGACTTCTAGTTCCTTCTGGTCACCAAAACTGATCACTAGTGATTCACTAACGACAGACTTACTCCTCTCATGGTTAAGGGATCAAGAGGAACTGAATCCCTTATAATGAACACGAGAAGAGTATAAGCTCAAGTGTTTTCTTTAACCACTCCTTTGAAGCGAACTTGTTTTTTGAGAATGAGAAATTTCAAGTTGAGAGGCGGAGAAGTGCTCGATATCCTTCCTCTTGCAAAACGCACACCCAACACTTTGGATTAATGGACCCTTGGGCTCTAAAAGAGGACTTATGGATTCATAAGAGCGTCTACCATGCCTCGACCAGCAAATAGGATGTTCTCTTGAGTGAAGAAAAGGCCTTCTAAATTAAATAGGTCATTTACTCAAAGAATCCATGGGCCTTGAAAAGGCACTTAACAAAAGAAATAATGGCACGACGCTGTTCCTATTACAAATTATGATGAAGTCCACTAGTTGAGCTCCCAGGTGAAGATGAAAAGTCTCTTGCAATAATCCTAAAAAAGGGAGGTAGAGAGAGAATCTGAAAAGTCTATGACCCATAATGATTTTAATTAAAAAACAAAAACCATATATACTCTTCCACATGGTATACCCTGCGAAAGAGTGGGGAGGAATTGATGAGAGTCTTACTACAGGTCATTGGGCCTTGATATAATAAGTCTTGCTGAAGTATATTAGGCCTAATGGTAGTCTAAGCCCAAGAGGAAAGAGGACTAAAAAGGGCCATGAAAGAATACTAAAAAGGGCAATGAAAAATCCACTAGGTTATCATTTAAGCTATGGGTCTTAATTGTAATTACGCACCATATTACTCTTATAAATAGGCCACTGGTATTATTTTTAAAACCCTAATCTCTATTCACTTATGGAAACCCTACCTGGATCCTATCTGACTTAAGCATCGGAGTGCGCGCACAGGGGAAAGCCCCTGCGCCCTCTAACTTTTCCTATTTTACAGAACTTTTTTGGAGACACATGGAGAGAAAAGACAAACTCTGACGTCAGCAATCAATCATTGTTGTTTTGTGCAACAAGAATAATAAAAGCATTTTATAATTTTAATATATATAATTCAATTGTAGTATTTTATATATCTTATAGGTACAAATTGAATTTTGAGGTATTTGATGGTTTTAAAAAAGCGATGTTTGTACTTTGCAAGAAGCTAATAATGTAATTAATAAAAATGTTGACAATATTTATGAAATTTCCCTTACAGTACTAAATAGTTAACAATTATTTTTATATCGTTCAATATTCAAATTAATTTAATTATATGTCTATAAACATGATTTAGGAAAATAAAGATTATAGAATTTGAGAGATATTTGAATATCTCAAAGGTGAATTTTTTGTGTTCGAAAAAAGTGCACTAAACTATAATATTGAGACAAAAAGTATTAAGCTTATCGTGTTTAAAATGTATCATTTTGATTATAAACTTAAATGTTGAAAATTACTAGAATAGGTATCTATACATTTATATAATTTGTTATATTTTCATATAGCATACGTTATAACTAAAAATTAAATTGCAGATTAGTATTTTATCATGCCTTTTATTTTATTTGTGAAATCTATTAGATTATCAAGTAAAGTGATACATCATTCAAATATAGTAATGAATACTCAAGAATTATTTGATACCAGTTCAGCTCAATAAGAATTCATTGAAGAATCTCTATTTAAAAAAATTTGTACATGAGATTGATTTTAAGACAGAAAAAATTTCAATTTCTTTGAATAAAAAACATGTTGAATTTTTTTAAATATTATTTTCATTCAATAAATTACAATATGAGTTTGATTTAACTTTTACAAAATTTATATAATTATATCAAATATATGGCTTTTTTATATTATTGTTTTGTAATATACAAATTTCAAATAAAAAAATATTAAGTTTACATAAATTGTCTTTTTCATAAAAATAATAATTTATATTATTATTATTGTTACTGTGCTTCCTTGGTTTTTGTTGCTAACCTTTGGAGTCACGTTTTTTATTCTTTTTGTTTTGCTGTAGCAAGCTGTCATGCTTCTTATCTTCTCATTTCGGCTGGACTCTGCTTCTAGCCTAATTAATAAAACTCAGCTTTTCAAAAAAAACAATTTATATTATAAAGTTTTAGAAAATATATATTATTAATGATTTTATTGTTTGATTAATATATTTTCATGCATCGCACGGGTTTAAAACTAATTATAATTAACAACTAAAGCATATTGTAAAAGCAAATTTCGTGTTTAAAATTATAAGACAATAAAATTATCTAAATTTATTGGCCTAACTCTTAGTGTTTAGATTGAATTTGATCTCTTAAATTATCTAAATTTCCAAATTATCTAACTGCCTAATTTATTTAATTATCTAATACATAAAAATTATAATTTATCTAAATTATCTAATTGCCTAAATTATCAAATTATCTAATGCATCTAAATCCTAATTTATCTAAATTATTTAAATACTAATTTATCCTAATTTATTTACATTATCCTAATTCATCTAATTTCTTAATTTAACTAAATTATATGTTCTAGATAAATTATCCTAGTTTATCTAAATTATATAAATGATTTCATTTATCTAAATTATCTTATTATCCTAATTCAGTCATTATTTACTTTTTATCATGATAAATACTAAAATAAAATTGAATAAAAATGAATCAGCTGATACCTACAACCAAACTTTAATAAGAAATTGATTCATTACAACCCAAAATTTATTTTTGGTCCATATGTTAGTTAAGGTTCAATTCGACTTAAAAGGTCCCGGACCAATTGTATTGACTACAGCCAGTACTCCAATGTGAACTTCCCAGCCTCCCCTCCATCCCGCAGGCCCAAAGCCCCTTACCTTCACTCTTTCCTCCCCTTTGTTGAATCCATGTTTGAAGAAGTACCATTTAACTCTCTTTTTTATTGTCCTAAAGCTTTTAGCGCTCATACTTAATTCTTTAAGATCATTTTGAGATCTGAAATCCATGTAGTAAAAATATATTGTATGTCATTCCATTTGGATTGAGATTTTCTGAAGAATAATCCCAAAATTGTTATGGTTGTTATTGAAAATATCAAATATGGCTTATTTTCTTATTGTCATGATCCGAATATTGGTTTTCACCCATGGAATTTTATCGACAAATTGATCCCGTCGGTAAAATACAAACGGAATACAGACAGAACACATAAATGTAGTGAAAATTATCTTATTTATCGATGAACTTTCGACTAAATACCATAGATATTTACGACGGATCAAACTCAAAAGAAGCATGAAGGAAAAAAATGCTGAAGAAACATTTTGTTGGTAATTCGCCCTTCAAAATACTTTGTCGGTATGAAATGCGCATCTGATAAAATTTATCGATGAAATTTTTGATATATTGACAGAAAAAACCCGTCGATAAATCAAAATCTCTATAATAGTATTCCCCCAACTTCCGAGTTTGCCTTGTCATCACGTACTTGGACTTGTATCCTAACCCGCTAGAGAGAGACTTGGAGTTGTCACTTACCATTTTAATTTTGATGTGATTGGTCACTTTTTTAAAATTAGAGATGAGGCTTGGTTTAAGTTTAGAGTCTTAGTTCCAAGAACACATAAAAAGGACGAGAAAAAAAATACATGCCTATGTTTCCGACGAACAATTCCATCGTTAATTTGTCGATGATAGAAATGCTGACAGGTTACCAAAAGGGAATTGTTCGTCGATAAGCGGTTTGATGGATTGTTGTTAATGAAACTGGCGCTTTGAGTTTACTTCCCAACGGAATTATTTCATCGATAAACCCCCGTCCCTAAAATCTCAAAGAGCAACTCCTCTGCCTCATTTTCCCCCAAAATTCCCCTCAACCTCTTGAATATTCCATCGGTAAATTATCTGTAAAAAAAAAAAAAACAAGATGAAAAAAATACGTGCTTATATTTCTGACGAACAATTTCATCAGTAATTCGTCGATGATTGAAATGCCGATAAATTACAAACGAAATTGTTCAATGGTAAGTCACTTAATAGACTGTTAATAAAACTCGCATGTTGAGTTTCTTATATAAAAAATTTTCATACTATTTTGTTATAAGTTTTAACTTTTAAGTGTCAAATTGCCAATAATTGTATTTTTGTTATTAATTTAAAGAGCAAAATTATAAATTGAACATTATATTTTTTATTTAGGGTTATAGATTGCTCGATTGTATGATATTAAACTTGTTTTCATAGTTAAACTTTGCTCCAATGCTTGGTTTGTGAAAAAAAAAAGTAAGCATTTTTAGTTTTTTTTTTTTCCAACTTTTCATGCCATTGAAGGGTAAAACTATAAATGTAGCCATAATAAAACTCGCATGTTGAGTTTCTTATATAAAAAATTTTCATGCTATTTTGTTATAAGTTTTAACTTTTAAGTGTCAAATTGCCAATATTGTATTTTTGTTATTAATTTAAAGAGCAAAATTATAAATTGAACATTATTTTTTTATTTGGGGTTATAGATGTAAATGTCATACAAAGCCTAACATGCTTCTAGATGTTATGAAACACGTTAAACAAGCAAATGTGGAAGTAACAAAATCTAACCTTCAACCATTGCACCTCCGTGTTGTTTGCTGTTGAATAGTTCCGAGCTTCACAGTCTACTCTGATCACTTCCAAGCACTTAGAACCACCTCTTGATGGTGTCTAGCTAAATTGGTAATGGTGCTCAAGGACCAGAATTGTTCTCTGTTTTATAAACTCAGAGCTTCAATCACTAACCTAACTCACACACACTCTTCCCATCATAGAATTGTGTCCGATATAAAAGGCCAGAAAATCGGTTGAAATTAATGTGAAATCATGGACCATATATTTGGCATTAATCATCACCAACTATATATGTTAATGACCGGATTTTGTCAACTAATAGAATCTGATCTTTACCTGTGATCAAGAGATATGCTAATGCCAACATTCTCCCACTTGGTCCATGTATTTCACTCAACAAATCACACGTATCATGGCGATAGTTCCTCTAATGGCGAGTATTATCTTCCATGTATTACTATGTAAAATGTTTCTAATCAACCCATTTTTACTTAATGAATAAACCTTATGTTTATTCTCAGTCCAAACAACAAGTATATTTCTTAAATAAAAAATTAAAGTGTACATAAATTAAAATAAGAAACATCATATCATTAATGAGAGTTTCAATTACAATCACAATGTGGGACCAAGTCCTATATACTCTACATGATCCTTAAATTTAAATGGTGGCATGCCCTTAGTCAAAGGATAAGATAATATCAATTCAGTGCTAATGTGTTAATGACCACTTTTTTTATCTCTAACACGTTCTCTAATGACCAAGTACTTAATGTCGATGTGCTTTTATTGTTCTTAGTCATGACTACAATAGTTGAATTGTCACAATATATCTTCAATGGCTTAGATATGGAGTCAACAACTTTAAGCCCACCAATGAAACTCTTAAGCCATATACCATGTGAGGTAGCCTGTCACGACCCGAAGGCCGCGACTTTCACTTAATACTTATATTTTTCTTAGTCTACAATTTTATGGACTAAATTTTTTTTTCATTTTAAGGTTTGTATTTTGTGTCAGTGTAGTTACTACTCTAATTTCACTTATTCTCTATACAATACTTTATCACATTTCTAAGTTACATCCCAACTCACTGAACAACATATGTACTGTGTATTAATTAAAGTCTGTACATGTAAACAAGAGATTTACAAGGAATGTATACCTCAAAAGTAGCGAAGTGGATTCGCAGGATGATGGTCAGTACCAAACTTATAAACCGTCTCCGAAGGTCCATTTAAAAGCTTTCATGGTAGATTTTAACTTCAATAGTCTGAAAAGAGATGAAATTGAGTAGGGTGAGCAAAACCACGGCTCAGTAAGATACTAATATAAATGCAGGAGTAGCATTATACTGTCTTAACCACAATGCTTAAAACCTGTACGGTTGCAATTACAGTTCACCTTTTTCATCGATAACATCTCATTATCTAATTCTTTTCATCTGTCTATCACTTATACTTCTAAATAAATCATCATAATCACTTTTCAGTCTTCTCATTCTTATACTATAGTGCATCGCACAATCAATATGTCGTGTCCAATTTGAATGTCATATACTATTAGTTCATACTTTCCTCAATCTCAAAGTACATCATATCCAATTGAGATATTATATCAAGTCACTTCATGTTTCATAATTGTACTCCTGTATTCTATCATCTCATATCACTTTCTATATGGAGAGTCATGATCACGGTGGTACGAAGTCATAATTCTCTTCGTGTATATTCTATATTCATATATCATATCATATTATGACATCATGTACATGAAATATCGTTACCACCAAGTCATAATACTCCTCATATACTCTTCATGTTTTTGTACAATACACTAATGATTTAGTAGGCAGCTTATGTAACTTCACAATATAAACTGCTATCATTTCAAATCATATCATATACATACTCCAGAACATGCTCAACATATAACTTTCAATTCATTTCATAATTACTTTCAAAACATGATCGGTGCATGTACAATTGCAAATCATGTATTCGTTTTTTTTAGAGCATGTCTAAAACATGTGTGTTTTTCAAAACATTTTTCATATACTGTAAGTCATATCAGGTCTAGAGTTCATATTAAATCAAACTATACTCTAGACCGCATATCATGTCATGTTCGACACAAAATCATATACAAATCATATAGGTGTCGAAATCATATATCATGTACTTTTAAAACATGTTTAAAACATGTACAGTTTCAAAATATTCCTCTTTTCAAACATGTTTCATGTACTATATAAATCATGTCAAGTCTAGAGTTCATATCAATAAAATCATACTCTAGACTTCATATCATATCAGTTAGAGACTAGGCTAGATCCCTATCACTCTATCAATAAAGACTTAAATCACTATAGCTAGCAGTGAAAATCATCTCATCATCCCCTGGAAACCAACTGGGGTGCTATCTATGGCCATAGACCTCATCTCTCTCAGCCCCACTGATCAGGCATGACTGAGACCTGTCCATGACTATTGTCGAACAAACATCTCTGCCTAATGAGCAAAGCTCCAATTAGGCGGTTTCCACTATGCTTTATTGAATTTAATTCTTTTAGGGTGCCTACAGTCTCATAAAACATTTAAATCTTTATCTTTTCTTATCAAAATCATGTAAAGCATATGGTATCATCATTTAAGGAATTTTATATATAATATATATATCTACCATATACTTTCCTTTCAAAACTAATCAATACTTTATAGTATTCATATAAACATTATTAAAATGTTTCAAGTTGTAACCAGGTATATTTAAATGCAATGTAATTTAAATCACGAGTTCAACAGTGAACTATCATTTTCATCAAACATGTCATTTAATTATAACGTTCACTATAATTCAATTCTCTCATTTCCATCCTGTTGATTTCAATCAGATCATACCTAATCGGTAAATTCGATATTATTTTCAAATATCGATATAAGCAATAATTTCGTCCAAAACGGTGAAGCAATTCGTCTAAATTTATCACCATCAATTATTCTTTTTCAAACTTTCTCTCTGTCAAATTAGTAATTCAACATTCATTTCATTCGGTATTCAAATTGCTCAGTACTCCAATTATTCAATAATCAAATCACTTGGTATTCAAACCATTCGGTATTCAATATCCTTTTTCGATAATTATCGACTATAACAATCATTTGTATATTTCATTATTAACACTAATATCACATCATTAGTATGAATCCTCTTAGTATCTATGAGTATTTAAATACCATGTTTCTATGTAGCCATCAAGGTACTGCAATTGTGTAATAACAATATCATCATTCGATATCTATTCCAGAGTCGACATCGAGATAATAGAACCACAAGATCGATAGTCGCTTATCAAATTCATCTATGTTTTGACCTATTGGTACACGTTTATAATTTCTGACTTGAGGTTCAATTTCATTCACTATCACAAAACCATATCACAATCCTCAAATCAATTCTTCATATGGCCTATATAATTAAATATTGAAATTATGCAATTGTCAATCTTATTATTCAAGGCCTATTCTATGGTTATAAGCAAAGCCATATATTCACATGTTTCATCACTCATTTATTTAAATCTATAAATGGTTGGATTGTGTCGTAATTCAACTTCAATTTCAATAGAGTTATGTATGCACAAATCATACATTCGTTATGACTCAGTATCATAACTATCCATTGTGTATCACAGTATTGATACTAAGACCCATACCACTAGTGTAGGTTTGTTGATTATCTCACGTATATCCGACAATATGATTTAATACTGTGAAATCCTTTCAACATCGACCTCTTGAATTATTCATGTCATCACATTCGAAACTACTTCAAGATCAAGAGATCAATTCGATAAATTCTAAAATCATTACTCCTTTAATAGTTCCACAATTCAATCGCTCGACCATCGAAATTTCAACTGCGATCTTCTCTTCCAAGCTATATCATATAATTATCATCACTTTTATCTGTGATCCGTCTAATAAATAATTCCACCTCAATCTCAACTTGATACCATTTGTGATATTAAGATGATTTGATTTATCGATTCTATAAGGTTTAAACCATATAATCCATCACGTTATCATGCTCAACGATCTATCTTCTCATCGATTTCAATATCAACTTTTCCGGTAATACCATAAAGTCTTTAAATGTTTATTTTCAATAATTATTTCCAAGATTCCATTGATGTGAGAAACTTAATCTTTTTCCTCCAACATTTTCCTAAAAATTTTGGCAGCATAACGGCTTAATTTTTACGAAACCTCCTGCAAGGAAAACGCAATTTATAACCATAGCCGTTGATTCTCACAATTTCTTTATCTCTTACTAAGACCCCACCATCAGTTGTGGATCCTCTTAGCATTTAACAATCATTTCAATAATCATTCACATCAAGATCATAATTCCAAATTATACAATATAAAGCTACTAATGCTTTATAAAAGTATCTTACCTATTCGCCAAAGCTTAGCGTGTTTCCAAGCCTAGCCGAACTCCACCCCTAGCCTCATTTCCATGCTGTCACAATTTAATACACATATATTCGCTTAGAAAGAAATTTAATAAATTCCATAAATTTCTACGAAATATAGCAAAATCTTTTAAATTCCTTACCATTCTTTTCTTTTCTTTCCTTCCTTTTCTTCTCTTTCTTCTTTTTCTTTTTCCTTTCCTTCTTTCTTTCTTTTCTTTCCTTTCTTTCTGCTTGTCTTTCCTTTCTTTCTTTTTCTTCGCTTTCTTTTTTTTGGTCGGGTCGGATCGGGTCGGGCCAGGTCCGATCGGACGGGTGAAATCGGGTTGATCGGGTCGGGCTGGTTCAGCTTTTGCTGGCCAGTTCGGTCACCGCCGGCCACCCATTCCGACGGTTCAGCCACTCCTCAGCACTCTGGGATCGCCACGAAGCCGGATCTGGTCTACATTTCCAGAGTAGCAGCTCCGGCGGTGGCAGATCTGGAGGTGAGTTTTTGCTCTCTTCTCGTCCACGTTTCTCCTTCCTCCGTCGTCATTCTTCCTCACCGGCAGTCGCCTCCTCTTTCCTTTCCCTCCACTGGTGGCGTGGCGTGGCAGTGGCAGTGGCCAGATCGACGACACCGCCACTTCTCTCTTTTTCTTTTTCCTCTCTTTTCTTCCTCTTGGTTTTTTTCTTCTCATTTTCTTTCTTTCTCATTTCTTTCCCTCGCCGGCAGCTTCCTTCTCTCCCTCTTCGACCGGTGACGGCTCCTCCTCCCTCCTCTCTCTTCTTCTCACCGACGGGGGGGCTACCTTGGGTTCCCTCCTCTGTTTTGTAATAGAGGGGGAAAATTTCGGGAGAGGGAATCGGGATACCCAATTCCCGCTCCCTTTTCCTCCGTTTTTTTATAATTATATTATTAGCAATATATATTTTTTATTTTAACAATATATATATACACTTTGATTTAAAATTAACACATATATATTTCATATATATTTATTTATTTATATACATAATTGTATATAAACATATACACATGTATTTATTTAATATAAAATAGTATATATATCATTTTATAATATATACTATATTTCATATATATATATATATATACATATGTATTTATATAAAAACATATCCAAAATATATTTATATAATCTAATTATATAAATATATAATATACGCATTTTTTTATTTCATTTAAAATTTTGGATTTCTTAATATCCAATTAATTTCTCCATTTTCATTTCTTATCTAATTTGGATTGCAACTTATCCAAATTAAATTTTCTCGAATATTTACTATTTATTTTTCGAAAATTCATGGTCTTCACATAGCCTTAAAACATGAAACGAACTCGGCCTCTATAATGGAAGTGGCCGTCAGTGTCTACTTAACACTCTTCCAAGAAATAGCTACACTGGCAAACATGAAGATATAACCGAATGTTGATTTTAGAGAATGTTGATTTTCGAGAATCAACACAGCCAACAAAGTCTGAATTAGAGTAGCTAATCACCCCCAACTCATCGATTTGTCTATACATAAGCATGTAGTCCTTAGTGCCTTACAGATATCTAAGCACCTTCTTCGTAGCTCTCCAGTGGTCAGTCCCCGAGTTACTCTGGTATTTACCCAAAATTCCCATAACAAAAGTAATATCAGGCCTGATACAGACTTGTGCATACAGAATGCTTCCAACAGCTGAGGTATGTGGAATGTTCTTCATCTGTTCTCGCTCAAAATCATTTTTTGGGCACTGGTTCAAATTGAACCTATGACCCTTCACAATGGGAGCTGCACTTGGTGAACAATCTTTCATTCTAAACCTTTCCAAGACTTTATTGATATAGGCTTCCTGTGATAGACCTAATATACCTATATGTCTATCTCTATAGATCTTAATACCAGTGACATAAAATGCCTCACCCATATCCTTCATATCACAGTTCTCAAAAAGAAATTGTTTCACCTCACGTAGCATCCTCTTATCATTGGCTGCAAGTATAATATCATCCACATATAGCACAAGGAAACAAATCTTGCTTCCACTAACCTTCTGGTATATACACTGATTTATGATGTTCTCAACGAAACTAAACGAAGAGATGACTTCATGAAATTTTAGATATCATTGGCGGGAAGCTTGTTTCAACCTATATATGGATTTCTTAAGCTTACAAACCAAATGCTCAGGATTACTAGAGGAAAAACCTTCAGGTTGTTTCATGTAAACCTCTTCCTCTAGACCACCATTGAGGAAAGCAGTTTTCACATCCATTTGTTGTAGCTCTAAGTCAAAATGTGCAACTAATTTCATTATTATGCAAAGAGAATCTTTCTTAGATACAGGAGAGAAAGTTTCCCTGTAATTAATTCCCTCCTTTTGAGTGAATCCTTTAGCTATGAGTCTTGCCTTATAACGCTTAATGTTGCCTAATGAGTCAATCTTGGTCTTAAAGCCCCATTTAAAGCCTATAGCCTTAGCCCCATTAGGTAACTCGACAAGATCCCGTACTCCATTAGATGCCATCGAATCCATCTCATCCTTCATAGCATCGAACCAAAATTTTGATTCTCTACTATTTATGGCTTGTGAAAACGTCTCTAGATCATCAACTAGCCCAACATTGAAATTGGATTCTTGTAGATACACAATATAATCACTAGGAATAGTTGACTTTCTTTCCCTAGTAGACCTTCTTAATGTTCATTCAACATTCTCCAAAGGATCATGTTGTTCAACTGGTTGCTCATTCAATTCTGGTGTATCCAAAAGAGCCTCGTCTATTGGTAAGTTATCAGCTACTTGTGGATCTTTAATGATTGGTTGTTCAATATCCAGTTGTACAGAAGGGATATTGTTTATGATAACCAATCCTTGACTTGAAGTAGAAGGTTGATCTCTCACAAGACGTAGGTCTTGAGATTGATCACTCCCACTAAATGAGTCATTTTCAAGAAACTTGGTGTTCTTTGATTCCACAATTCTAGTGTTGTGAGATGGATCATAAAATTTGTAGCCCTTGGATTGTTCGAAATATCTAATGAAATACCCACTTATGGTCCTAGGGCCCAGTTTCTTTTCTTACGAGTCCAACAGAACACAAAAACAGGACACAAAATAGGCCCCTTTCAATCCTTTTTTTTTAAAGTCCAAAGATAGCCTAATTTATCAAGATAGCCAAATTAAAAAAAAAAACAGCCTAAAACAAACCCAAAACCAGCCCAAACATGGGCCCAAACGGATTTTTTTTTTGAAATTTCCAGGCGAGAGCGTGTCATTTCACCCTTAAGCGAACGACGTCGTTTTCGGGAAGGAGCATACCTAAATGGCAAACAACGTCATTTTACTGCTTCCTTCTTCACCGAAAAACATCATCTTCTTCGCCCGACACCTTGTTCTCGACTCAAATCGTGACCCGACTGAAACTTGGTCTTCCATTCATCGATTTGAGTTGTTCTTTATCCCAAATCGATCAAGATGAAACGAAAATAGGCATCATGAAATTGGTTTTGGCTACAAATGTCTTAGAAAACAATTCCAAATTTCTAAAAAAATCCTTGTTTTCGATCAACTATGCAGGAAATAATTTCAAGTTGTTTGTTTAGTTTTTGATTGCTAAATGGCTAGAAAATCAATTCCAAATTATTCCTTAACCTCATTATAACCAGAAATGTATAGAAACACAAGTAGACAATTTTGCAGAATTATTAAATTATAGACTATATTTTCTTCATGCAAGACAGAGATTAATTCATTGCTCTGATACCAAATGTAAATGTCATACAAAGCCTAACATGCTTTTAGACGTTATGAAACACGTTAAACAAGCAAATGCGAAAGTGATAGAATCTAACCTTCAACCATTGCACCTTTGTGTTGTTTGCTGTTGAATAGTTCTGAGCTTAACAGTTTATTCTGATCACTTCCAAGCACTCAGAACTGCCTCTTGATGGTGTCTAGCTAAATTGGTAATGGTGCTTAGGGACCAAAATTGCTCTATGTTTTATAATCTCAAAGCTTCAATCACTGACCTAACCACACACACTCTTCCCATCATAGAACTGTGTCTGATATAAAAGGCTAGAAAATCAGTTGAAGTTAATGTGAAATTATGGACCATATATTTGGCGTTAATCATCACTAGCTATAAATGGTAATGACCGGATTTTGTCAACTAATAGAATTCAGTCTTTACCTGTGATCAAGGGATATGCCAATGCCAACAATAGATTGCTTGATTGTATGATATTAAACTTGTTTTCATAGTTAAACTTTGCTCCAATGCTTGGTTTGTGAAAAAAGAATTAAAGTAAGCGTTTTTGGTTTTTTTTTCCAGCTTTTCATTCCATTGAAGGGTAAAAATTATAAATGTAGCCATAAATGTAGATTTAGGGATATAGATAGATCAATTGTATGATATTAAACTTATTTGAACATTTAAATTTGGATGACATACTTGGTTTGTGTGAAAAAGTTTGTAGTTTTAGTGTTTTTCCTAGTTTTGATGCAATTAAAGGGTGATATTGTAACATGCTCATATATTTCTTACACTTTAAACATAGATATCATGATTATATAGCATGATCATATATTTCTTATGCTTAAATTTGTACATAGATAGCACGATTGACTCCCTTTTGCCTGAGGATAGTATTGTCAGTTTTTCTTGCAGCTCCAACTAAAGTGACAAAGGTTGGGAGTGGTAAAGGTTGGCAGTTGGGCGTGCCGGAAAGGCTGGTACAAAACAGCAGCAGCGGTGCTATATGCAGGATGGTTCATGCAGCCAGAGTGAAGCGGTATTAGGGACAAGCTCGGGGCAAGAGAGCTTCAATGCAGAACCGTATTTTGTTTTGGACTTACCAGCCAAAGTGGAATCAGAATTGTGCTCGTGCTTGTGAAATTTAGAGTTAATTGAAGAGTGATGAATCTCACCTATAAATAGAGGTGGCAATCATACCACTTGCATGGAATATTTATGATGGGATAATTTCAAATAATAAAATTTCGGACTATTTCAAATTCAAATTTTTTGATTTAATTTTGGAATGGTTTCGTGAATTAAATGAAAGCCATGCCCCATATATCTCACCTATAAATACAGGTGGCAATCATACCACTTGCATGGGACATTTATGATGGGATAATTTCGAATAAAAAATTTCAGATTATTTTAAATTCCAATCATTTTAAATTTAAATTATTTTGAATTTAAATTATTTCGAATTCAATTTTTTTATTTAATTTTGGAATGGTTTTATGAATAAAGGAAAGCTATCCTCCCCCTTACCCAAATATTTTAAAAATATTAAGATTCGTTTGGATAAAGTATTTGTACAAAAAAATAATTTTAATTAACATATTCAAAAGTTAATTTTTTGGTCTTCAACAAACTTAATGTCAAAATCCATTTTTCATATGGAATTTGAGTTTTACTTTTTAAGTTTAAATAATGAATTAATATCCAATACATCATTAGTTGAGTTTTTTTGACTACACAGATGAGATTACCCTCAAATTGTTATGTCTTAAAATCATTTCAATTTAAATTTTAAATCATTTCGAATAGTTTGGATTAAATCATTTAAATTTTTCTGTTTTTGTCAAATCAATTTGTATAAAATTCAAATAACGAAGTTTTCAAATGTAACCAAAAAGAAAAAATGATTTTCAGATTGGATGAATTTCACCTAACTTCATTTATAATCAAAGTGTGACGGATACCAAACTCTTTACTAACATCAATAACATGCCATTAAAGATAGGTTTAGCCAATTTTTTGGTCAATTTCACCTCATTGCATGCCTAACTAAATATCAGCTAAGATCAGAAACTGAAGTTGATTTTAAAGGTAATTATGGTCATTTATTTATTTTTAATTGCTCAATTGCATGCTAGCTACTGCTTTGGTGATGCTTTGATGATAAATCATGGCGGACATGCAGATGTATGTTGTTGCATGGTTGATACGTTGTTGCTTTTTGACTGACCATAATTTTTTTTTGTCTAAAAAAGTTATCTTCAACAAAAAAATGCTCTTGTTATATTAAAAAAGAAAACAAAAGCCTCCAGAGGAAAGAGAAAATGTCCTCTACTAACTTTTTTGGACGGAGAAAGCAAGGAAGTTTTCATTTTTTTAATCCTTTCTCTTTTTTAGTTTTGATTTTTTTACCTATAATTTTGGAATGGTTTTATGAATCAAATGAAAGCCTTGCCCCCTATATCTCACCTATAAATAGAGGTGGCAATCATACTACTTGCATGGGATATTTATGATGGGATAATTGCAAATAAAAAAATTTCAAACTATTTCAAATTCAAATCATTTTGATTTTAAATTATTTTGAATTTAGATTTTTTTATTTAATTTTGGAATGGTTTTATGAATCAAATGAAAGCCATCCCCCCCTCCCCCAAGTATTTTAAAAATATTAAGAGTGTCTTTGGTTTCTGAAAACAATTTTGTTTTTCATTTTTATTTTCATAGAAAATAAAAAATGAATAAAAAATATGTTTGGTTGAAAAAATAGAAAATATTTTTTTGGAAAATGAAAATAACAAATAAGCCAAATTTTGAAAAAAAATTGTTTTCATTGTTTTCAATGAAAACAGGACAAAAAAAAAAAAACACGGGTTTCTGATTTTTTTCATTTAAAATCACGCTAAAGTTCAAAGAGGACCCAAGTTCTAGACGTGATAAAAGCAAAACATTTTTTTATTTATTAGGTTTTGGCCTTTGGGTTTTCATCGTTTATTCTTGGCTTCTTATTTCAATAGTTTCTGCCCTCCTTTTTTTCTTTGCTTTTTGGCGGCCAAAGTTTTTCTCCAAATCGTGCCAACCAAAGTTGTGAATCAAACCAAGTTAATTTCTTTCATTTTATTATGATCGCTTTTCTTGATTTTCTTCTTTTTCTGTAATTATCATGATTTGCTTCAAAGTATTTTGTTAACATTTTTTGGACAGTGTAATCACCGGTACATTTAGCTGAACATTGGGCAATTGTTTTGATTCCTTTTGAATGTTTGAGTTCCTCATTTTCATTCATTGTACTGTAGAAAATGCAAACCTATTTTTTGATTAAAACTCTTCACGCCTTTCATAGTTTTTTTTTTGGCTACAGCCTTTCATAGTTTTTTATATGGATTTCTTATGCGTCAGTTCTCTACTGTTGTCCACTTGTTTAGACTAGTTTTTATAAGGGCTTTAGTGTTGAAAAAATGAGGAATGGTTATAGTTTTTACTTTTTTTTTTTCAAAAGTTGTAATTTAATTTTTTTTTAGTTTTTGTTTTAAAAATATAGATACCAAACGCATTTTCATTTTTAAAAACAAGTTTTCATTTTCGTGTACCAAACATGTTTTTCAAAATTCAAAAAACAGAAAATGAAAATTTATTTTCAAAAAATGAAAATAAAAAATAAAAATAAAAAGTATTTTCGTAAACCAAACGGAACCTATCGTTTGGGTAAAGTATTTGTACAAAAAAACAACTTTAATTAACATATTCAAAAGATAAAATTTTGGTCTTCAACAAACTTAATGTCAAAATCCACATCTCATTTGGAATTTGAGTTTTATTTTTTAAGTTTAAATTATAGATTAATATCTAATACATTGTAAATTGAGCTTTTTTGACGACACAGACGAGAGTATCCTTAAATTATTATGTCTTAAAATCATTTCAATTTAAATTTTAAATCATTTAGAATAGTTTGGATTAAATCATTTAAATTTTTTTTGTTTTTGTCAAATCAATTTGTATAAAATTCAAATAACAAAGTTTTCAGATGTTACCAAAAAGGAAAAAAAAATTTCAGGTTGGATGAATTTCGCCTAACTCTACTTATAATCAGAGTAATCAGAGTAGGACGGATACCAAACTTTTTACTGACATCAATAACATATTATTAAAGATTGGTTTAGGCAATTTTTTTGAATTTTTTTTTGTCAGTTTCACCTAATTGCATGCCTAACTAAATGCCAGCTAAGATCAAAAATTGAAGTTGATTTTAAAGGTAATTATGGCCATTTATTTTTTAATTGTTTAATGGCATGCGAGCTTTTGCTTTGGTGATGCTTTGATGATAAATCATTGTAGACATGCAGATGTATGTCGCTGCATGGGTGATATGTTGCTTTTGACTGACTATAATTTTTTTGTCTAAACAAGTTATCTTCAAGGACTCTGGTCATATAAAAAAAAAATGAAAAAACCTCAGAGAAAAGAGAAAATGTCCTTTACTAACCTTTTTGGACGGAGGAGGCAAGGAAGTTTTCATTTTTTTAATCCTTTCATTTTTCTTACTTTTTTAATTTTTTTTATTTTACGTATTATGTTGGAATCGTTTTCTGAATCAAATGAAAGCCATGTGCCCTATATCTCACCTATAAATCGAGGTAGCAATCATACCACTTGCATGGGATATTTATGATCGGATAATTTCAAATAAAAAAATTTAGAACTATTTCCAGTTTAAATCAATTTGATTTTAAATTATTTCAAATTCAAATTTTTTGATTTAATTTTGGAATGGTTTTACTTTTATGAATCAAACGAAAGCCATCCCCCCTTCCCCAAATATTTTAAAAATATTAAGATTCATTTGGATAAAGTATTTGTACAAAAAAACAATTTTAATTACCATATTCAAAAGTTAAAATTTTGGTGTTAACAAATTTAATATCAAAATCCACCTTTCATTTGGAATTTGAGTTCTATTTTTTAAGTTTAAATTATAAATTAATATCCAATACATCATTAGTTAAATTTTTTTTATTATACAAACGAGATTATCCTTAAATTATTATGTCTTAAAATCATTTCGAATAGTTTGGATTAAATCATTTAAACTTTTTCTGTTTTTGTCAAATCAATTTGTATAAAATTTAAATAACGAAGTTTTCAGATGTAACCAAAATGAAAAAAAAATCAGATTGAATAAATTTCACCTAACTCTATTTATAACCAGAGTGGGGCAGATACCAAACTCTTTACTGACATCAATAACATACTATTAAAAATAGGTTTAGACAATTTTTTTGGATTTTTTTTTGTCAATTTTACCTAATTACATGCCTAACTAAATGCCAGCTAAGATCAGAAATTGAAGCTGATTTTAAAGGTAATTATTATGGCCATTTATTTTTTAATTGTTTAATTGCATGCTAGCTGTTGCTTTGGTGATGCTTTGATGATAAATCATGGCAGACATGCAGATGTATGTTGTTGCATGGTTGATCTGTTGTTACTTTTTGACTGACTATAATTTTTTTTTTTGTCTAAACAAGTTATCTTCAACAAAAAAAAAAAGACTCTTGTCATATGAAAAAGAAATAAAAAACCTCCTGAGAAAAGAAAAAATGTCCTCTACTAACCTATTCGGACGGAGGAGGCAAGGAAGTTTTCATTTTTTAATCCTTCCACTTTTTTGGTTTTTTATTTTTTATTTTTTACATATTATTTTGGAGTGGTTTTATGAATCAAATGAAAGCCATGCACCCTATATCTTACCTACAAATAGAGGTGGCAATCATACCACTTGCATGGGATATTTATGATGGCATAATCTCAAATAAAAAAATTTCAGACTATTTCCAATTCAAATCATTTTGATTTTAAATTGTTTTGAATTTAAATTATT
Organism: Heritiera fomes; assembly: GCA_032173925.1. Classification (NCBI taxonomy): domain Eukaryota; kingdom Viridiplantae; phylum Streptophyta; class Magnoliopsida; order Malvales; family Malvaceae; genus Heritiera; species Heritiera fomes. The sequence continues at coordinate 13,808,035 of JAPDPM010000001.1, read as the reverse complement.
TCAAATTCGAATTTTTTGATTTAATTTTGGAATGGTTTCATGAATCAAATGAAAGTCATCCCCCTCTCTTTCCCCAAATATTTAAAAATATTAAGATTTAATTGGATAAAGTATTTGTACAAAAAAAATTTTTAATTAACATAGTCAAAAGTTAAAATTTTGGTCATCAACAAATTTAATGTCAAAATGCACCTTTCATTAGGGGAGTGCATTCGGTCGGTTCGGTTTTTTTGGTTCGGTTTTTGAGAAAAACCGAAAAAATCGAAGTACTATTGAATAAAACCGAACCAACCGAATTTAACTATCAAACCGAACCGACCGAACCAATTAAATTTCGATCGGTTTGGTCGGTTTTAGAAGGATTGGTCGGTTTTCTTAATCCATTCCTGTGCACTTCTTTTCTTTTTAATTTTTCAATCAACTAACAAATAAATAACAACAAAACTTTACACCAAAAAACATAATAATACCAGTGAATTATTTAACAAATAAAACTTAACAACATTTTTTTTTGCTAAGCAAAAATATTATTCAATAGATTAAGTTTTGTTGGTTTTTTTACTAATCTAAAACCATAAAACTATGAACTACTCAATTAAATGTTTAAAGAAATATCATTTTTCTTTCTTTAATTCTGTCATTGAAAGACAAGATTTCTGACAAGTATGAACTACCTAGTTAGCAACTAAATCAACTCCTTGGAAAGAGATTAGAGAATCAAGCATCAACCATAAACATAGAAAATATGCACTGAAACTCCCAGTGAGAGCCAGTTCAAGGTGAAAAGCCAAGACTTTCAACATCTTAAAGAGTAGATTCTTAAGAGCAAAAACAACCAAAACAAGAAATACTTGAAACCATCCTACTTTCAGCCGAACCATCACCAGCCCATTTTCAGTAAACTCAATTCATCCACCAAAATCTGCACCTTTCCCCCCAATAAAGAAACAAACAAAAAGTTTACTCACCAAAAGAAAGATAAATCAACAAAAGACCAGAATTCCCAGAAATCCCAAAAAAAAAAGGTAACAAAGAAGATAGGAAGCTGAAAAAACACCAAAGAAGGGGAACAACAGAACAAAGGAAGCTGCACAATGAGATAACAAGACCCCAAAATAGGAAAGAACAAAATCAAAAGCTAAACAGAATATCTTAAAAAATAAGGAAACACATTGAAGCAACAACATGGAGAACCAAATGAGAGCAAAAGATCCAAACAGCTTGGGAAAATGGAATTGCTAATATAAAAAGGCCAACCAAGCAACAGTCAAAGATGCCCAGAAATCCACAGCACAACACTGAAAGGAAACAAATAGAACCACCCCACCAATTACCAGTTACCAACAAGCTTAACAACATAAAACATGATACCTCAAATTTCAAACATTCAGCTTAGCATCAACAGTCAGCCACAATATTTCAGAATAGAGAAATATCCAGAACTAGTACAAACAACAAAATATTAATAAACAGAACAAATGTAGACAGCTGTGACGTCCTCGTCACTAACCAAATAGCAACTAATTTACTTCAAATAACAAATAAATCGATTAGTTTATCCGATGTCAATCTCCCTTACTCTTATGCTTTAGGCATTTCTATCAGAGTATAATATTTATTTTCTTATGCATAAAATTTTTTTTTATATAAACATGTGTCACATACATCAGGATCTCAAATACTTACATAACCTAGTTCCCCAAGTATATACCAATGTCATACTGTACTGTACAATAGCCAAAGTACGGCCAACTCAATGTACCTTCAAAGGATAAGTAGGAAGCGTGCCTCGAAGGTACCTCAAAAATCCCAAAATGAGCTCCTCTATCCGGAGCGAAATTACTTCAAGTAATCTGTATGAAAAATAGTTGTAAAGGAGTGAGTTTACGCTCAGTAAGAAACTTATGTAAAAGAGCGTACTATGTCACTATATGCAGTTTTCCTACTTGGCTCTATAATGTCATGTAAAACCATTATAAAGCATATATCGTATATTTCCTTCGCAATTATCAAATACAAGTAAACCAGGCTTTCAAGTATTTCCACGGATCTCAAATCGCGTGAAATCAAATATTCAAATACAAATAGTTTCATATACTTTGGAATAAATGGGAGACAATTCATATCAATTAGGACCATGCACCAAATAGTTCTCATAATGGATACCACAAATATATCCTGTAAGGGATAATCCAATAGAGATGATGGATACAGCAAATATATCCCGTGAGGGATAATCCATACTGGATACAGCAAATATATCCCGTAAGGGATAATCCAATATATCAAATAAATGGCGTACCCACGTATGGGCCAGGGATCCTCCCCAAAGCCGAAACAAATAAGAGACTCATGGCCATTGTCTATAGCCCACAGTTTCACTAGTCAGGTGCCGTACTGCGGGTCTGAGGGCCGGACTAGAGCTCCTCAGCCAAGTGCAAGTAACAAATAATGTGCATGCTCTTTCAAGAGATTCATAGTCTCCAAAACCTTATTCATATAGGCTTAAAATAAATACAAATACCTTTTCTTAAAACAGGTTCTCAAAACCTTTCTTTCAAATAGGCAGTCGACTGGTCATATATAGCAGTCGACTGCTACACCACGTTTTGCCTTATGAATTTCTTTCCCTTTTTGAAATTCAATTATCCTATTTTTCAAATTACAAATAGGGCAGTCGACTGGTCCCAAATAGCAGTCAACTGGTTTTGAAACAGAATGTTTCCCGAGAAATAGCAGTCGACTGACCCCCCTGGCAGTCGGCTGGTTTTGAAACAGAATGTTTTCCAAATAAAAGCAGTCGACTGTCCACCATAGCAGTCGACTGGTTTGAAACAGAATGATTTCTGGAAAAATGGCAGTCGACTGGCCCCCTGGGCAGTCGGCTGGCTTATCTCGGTTTTCGAAAATCACCGTTTTGGTTGTCTCTAGGCAGTCGGCTGCTACTTAAGGCAGTCGGCTGCCCCTAGCCTAATTGGTACTACGAGTAGGACCCAAAATGTCCCTTTTTCCTGCACTTCAAGCAACTGTTGTTTCTCTCCAAAACAGTTAAGATAATTTAAAACATGCGGACATAGCCACCCTACGTCCGTTACATAAATTCCTTACCTCGATTGAGATTAATCCACAAGCTTGTTAGAATCAACCCTTAGTCCTTTTTCACTTCTTCAAGCTGTAAACATCATGATAATTTAAAGCTCAATAAATACACTCTATCAACTACATACAACTCCAAACCATCCATAAAATTAACCAAAACCTTCTAACTTGCTTACCTTTGCAATTCACCAAATCTTTGGATTTCTAGATCTCCTTATTCGCTTGGATTCACTCTCTCATATTAAAGGCATAGGCTAAGCTATCGACAAGGATCGTTTTTCGTTAATGGAACTTAACGAATCGATGGCATGAGAGGGTGGTTTGTCAAGGTGAGAAGCTTGGACACTTAGAGGAAACGGAAGCAACGAGAGGGAGAGGGAAATGGGCTGGTGCTGTGGGGTGCAAGAGATGATGATGATGATGACTCATGGCTTAGCATTTAATGCTCCTTTATCCCCATTCATCTCAGCCATTTAAGTACCCCTTTTTGACCCCTTTGACTCATTTGATCATCAATTAATTCCCTTCTCTTTTCTTCCCATGACTTATCCATTTAATTACCAATCAATTTTCTGATTTAATTTCTTTTCTTACACTTCCATAAATGTGGCAACATCAGAATTTATTTCTTGATTATTTGACCATTCAATTGCCTTAATTCCTCCTATGTCCTATGCATCATTTATAAATCAGAATTTTCCATTTATTCCATTAATTCAAGTCAGAAAACTGTACAAGTATGGAAAATTTACAGAATTTTGGGGATTTCACATTCTCCCCACCTTAGAGAATTTGGTCCTCCAAATTCAATTAAGGTTATGTCTCAAACAATTCCGGGAATTTCTCTTTCATCAAGTTCTCTAGCTCCCAAGTAGCTTCTTCCGTGGTATGGTGTTGCCAAAGAACTTTAACCAATGGGATCGTCTTTGATCTCAACACCTTGTCCTTCCTATCCAAAATCTGAATCGGTTTCTCCACATAAGTCATGTCTTCTCGAATTTCCAAAGGCTCATATTCGATTACATGAGATGGATCCGGATTATATTTCCGAAGCATTGACACATGAAAGACATTGTGTACTCCCGATAACTCCGGAGGTAATGCCAACCTATAGGCCACATCTCCTACTCGATCGAGTATTTCAAATGGTCCGATATAGCGAGGACTCAGCTTACCTCGTCGGCCAAATCTCATGATCCCTTTGGATGGAGAGACTTTCAAGAACACAAAATCTCCAACCATGAACTCAAGTGGCCTCCGTCGAGCATCTGCATAGCTCTTTTGTCTACTCTGAGCTGTCTTAAGCCTCTGACAAATCAGTTTAACATCCTCAGTGGCTTGCTCGACTAAGTCTGGAGCCAATAACCTTCGCTCACCCACTTCTTCCCACCCAATCGGTGATCGACACCTTCTACCATATAGGGCCTCATATGGTGCCATCCCGATGCTAGCATGATAGCTATTGTTATAAGCAAACTCAGCCAATGACAGATGGTCGTCCCATGAGCCTTTAAAATCCAAAGCACTAGCTCTCAGCATATCCTCGAGCGTCTGAATAGTGCGCTCGGACTGTCCATCAGTCTGCGGATGAAAAGCTGTGCTAAAATTCAGCTGAGATCCCATGGCTTCCTGAAAATGTTCCCAAAAGTGGGAAGTAAACCCGGAATCTCTATCCGATGTGATGCTCACTGGAACACCATGTAGTCTGACGACCTCTCTCACATACAAGTCTGCCAAAGTACTAAGTGTGTCCGTAGATTTCATAGGCAGGAAGTGAGCTGACTTGGTCAACCGATCCACGATCACCCAAACACCATCATGATTCTTCTTTGTTCTGGGTAATCCCATAATAAAATCCATCGTAATGTGTTCCCATTTCCACATAGGTATAGGTAGAGGATGCAGTAATCCTGCTGGCTTTTAGTGCTCTACCTTGACCTGTTGACAAGTAAGACATTTCGCCACAAACTCAGCTATGTCTCTCTTCATGCCAGTCCACCAATACACCTTGCGAAGATTATGATACATCTTCGTGCTTCCCGGGTGTAGTGTGTACTTAGTGGAATGTACTTCTGTCAAGATAAGCTTTCTCAACTCATCATCCTTTGGAACACATATACGGGTATTAAACCTTAAAATCCCATCACTACCAATATCAAACTCCGAGAGCATACCTGATTGGATTTCGTCCATAGCCTCAATGCACCGAACATCTTCTCTCTGAGCAATCCGGATTTTATCCATCAACTCTGGCTCAATTCTCAAGCTAGCCATCATCCCATTTTGCTCAAGAGATGTAACACTTAAGTTGAGGCTTGCAAACTGCTCAAGTAACTCATATTCTCTTACCATCATGTATAATACCATACTCACGGGCTTCCGGCTCAGAGCATCTGCCACCACATTGGCTTTTCCCGGGTGGTATAGGATTTCACAATCAAAATCTTTAAGTAGCTCGAGCCATCTCCTTTGCCTTATGTTCAACTCCTTCTGGGAGAACAAGTATTTCAGACTTTTGTGATCCGTAAAAATCTGAAATTTCTCACCATACAAGTAATGCCTCCATATCTTCAGGGCAAATACCACTGCAGCTAACTCCAAATCGTGAGTTGGGTAGTTCTTCTCATGGTCCTTCAGTTGTCGCGAACCATAGGCAACTACCTTACCATGCTGCATTAGTACACATCCCAAACCTTGTCCTGAGGCATCACTATACACTGAATATCCTCCTGAACCACTAGGAATGGTGAGGATAGGTGCAGTCGTTAACCTGCGCTTCAGCTCTTGAAAGCTACACTCACATGCTTCATTCCACTCATATTTTACCTCCTTGCGCGTTAAGCGCGTCAATGGAGCAGCTAATCTTGAGAAACCCTCTACAAATCTTCTGTAGTAGCCAGCTAAACCCAAGAAACTCCTTATCTCCGTCACTGTCTTCGGTCTTTCCCATTGAACTACCGCTTCAATCTTTGATGGGTCAACCGAGACTCCATCCTTACTGATTACGTGACCCAAGAAGGAGATATGACCTAGCCAGAAATCACACTTACTCAGTTTGGCATACAATCCTTGATCTCTAAGGGTTTCCAAAACTATCCTCAAGTGCTGCTCATGTTCTTCCCGCGACCTTGAGTACACCAAGATGTCATCGATAAAGACAATGACAAACTGGTCCAAGTATTGTTTGAACACATCGTTCATCAGGTTCATGAAAGCTGCGGGTGCATTGGTCAAACCAAACGGCATCACCAGAAACTCATAGTGACCATACCGTGTCCTGAATGCAGTCTTAGGGATATCTTCATCTCTAATCTTCAACTGATGATATCCCGACCTCAAGTCTATCTTGGAAAAGACTTGTGCACCCTTTAGCTGATCAAATAGATCATCAATCCTGGGAAGAGGATACTTGTTCTTGATGGTCACCTTGTTCAACCATCGGTAGTCGATGCACAACCTCATACTACCGTCCTTCTTCCTGACAAAAAGCACAGGAGCACCCCAAGGGGATACGCTGGGTCGTATGAATCCCTTGTCTAGCAACTCCTGAAGGTGCTTCTTTAGTTCTTCCAATTCTACCAAGGCCATCCGGTAGGGAGCTCTTGAAATGGGCTCTGTCCCCGGCACCAAATCGATAGTGAACTCCACTTCCCTATCCGGAGGAAGTCCTGGAAGATCATCCGGAAATACTTCGGAAAATTCCTTAACTACCGGAATTTCATTGAGTGTGGGACGTTCCTGGTCTACGTCCTCCACATATGCAATAAATCCTTCATATCACAAGTACATTCTATCAATTAAATCTCGATTAAACTAAACAAGTAATTATGCTTTTGCATTACATATTTGTAAAATTTACAACATAGCTAACGGGAGAGGAAAAGATCACGCTCTTAGCATGACAATCTATCATCACATGATTCTCAGCTAACCAATCCATTCCTAAAATAACATCAAACCCATACATATTCAATAGGATTAGGTCAGCTATTGATTCTCTTTCTCCTACCCGTAGCTTACAATTTCGATACACTACGTCGGTCATTTGTGATTCTCTAAGTGGAGTACTTATTTGCAGCACTTTTCCTAGATGCTCAGGCTCAATATTTAACCTCATAGCAACCCTAGGTGACATAAAAGAGTGCGTAGAGCCTGGATCAAATAAAGCAGTGACATGAGCATCATTAAGGTAAATTTTACCTTGAATCATCTTTGATGAAGCATCAGCGGATTCCTTATCAATGGCAAATACCCGTCCCTGAGTCACGGGCGCCTTTCCTTTCTCTGTCGCTGTGGCCTTACGCTGGGGTTGTGTGGTCCTAGGTTGTGGTTGAGAAGTCTTCTCTGACTCTCCAGGTACCCTCTGGTTTATCTTGGGACAATCCTTAATCCTGTGTCCCTGTTCACCACACCAATAGCACGCCCCACTCGCAGATCGGCAAGGCTGTGCTCCATGAAATTTCCCGCATTGCGTGCACCTCGGCATTGTATTCCTCGGTGAGCTAGCGGTACTATCAGCTGGATGTCGGGATCTCTCATCACCTATCTTGATCCCGGTAGATCTAGGAGTTCCTGTATCATCATCATAACTCCATTTAACTTAATTCCATATAACCGTTAATTAAAGACAATTTATTTTCTTATAATTGACTTGCTTACCTGTCGAAGTTCTATCATACGGCCTATTTCTCCTAGATGGATATCTATCACTCGAGGCCTTCTCATCTGACTTCCGCTTCATAGGTTCTTTACCCTTATTCCTCGCTCGGAAGTCTGCCTGATGAAACTCATAGTCCTGCTCACACAGTTGAGCCTTACGGACTGCCTCTCCATAGGTAGTGATATCCAACGGGTATAACTTAGACCTAATGGAAGGTCTCAATCCCTCCATGAACCTGTAGGTCTTATGATCCTCCCTTCTCAACACTTCTGGGTCAAACCTGCTTAGTGAAATGAACTTCGACTCGTATTGGCTAACCGTCATGTTCCCTTGAGTCAAGTTCAAAAATTCAACCTGTAGTCTCCTCTGAGCAGTACGTGGGACATATTGCTCATTAAAAGCTTCTACGAACCTATCCCACGTTACCTCGGTATGCTTAGCCTCTAGAACAGTCTGCGTAGCCTGCCACCATGGCTCGGCCTCATCCACTAGCAAGTAGGCGGCCAATCCCACTTTTTCTTTCTCTGTGCAAGCCAAGTACCCAAATGCCTTGGTGACCGCTTTCATCCAATTTTCCGCGGCCAAGGGATCACTATCCCCTTTGAACTTTGGCGGATCCAGCTTCTTAAACTCCTTTATCAGTGCTACACTACAGTAAGCTGTAGGATCTCGCCTCTCATTAGCTGGGACTGGTGGGGGTTGTACCACAGGAATAGAAGGTACATTAGGTGGAGCTGTTGGTGCATTAGCGACCACGTTCGGAAAATTAGCCATGAACTGGGTGAACATTGCGGCCATATTTTCCATATGTTTCTCCATTTTAGCTAGCCTCGTATTCGGGCTATGCGGTGGGGATGGAGAAGAAGGCTGTGTCTGGGGTGGTTCACCACGACCCCGTCCTCGTCCTCGTCCTCGTCTAGTACCTCTCCTTCGAGTACTCATTCTGTTAGCATCATGATCAAATAACCTCATTTAGTATAACCTCAAACCGTTATATTACCCATAGTCAAGTAAATTAGTACAGTACATTGGGGAATTACTCTAATTCTAGCTTATTGACATCGATAAACTTCAATCGAATCAGCTCTGATACCAATCTGTGACGTCCTCGTCACTAACCAAATAGCAACTAATTTACTTCAAATAACAAATAAATCGATTAGTTTATCCGATGTCAATCTCCCTTACTCTTATGCTTTAGGCATTTCTATCAGAGTATAATATTTATTTTCTTATGCATAAAATTTTTTTTTTTATAAACATGTGTCACATACATCAGGATCTCAAATACTTACATAACCTAGTTCCCCAAGTATATACCAATGTCATACTGTACTGTACAATAGCCAAAGTACGGCCAACTCAATGTACCTTCAAAGGATAAGTAGGAAGCGTGCCTCGAAGGTACCTCAAAAATCTCAAAATGAGCTCCTCTATCCGGAGCGGAATTACTTCAAGTAATCTGTATGAAAAATAGTTGTAAAGGAGTGAGTTTACGCTCAGTAAGAAACTTATGTAAAAGAGCGTACTATGTCACTATATGCAGTTTTCCTACTTGGCTCTATAATGTCATGTAAAACCATTATAAAGCATATATCGTATATTTCCTTCGCAATTATCAAATACAAGTAAACCAGGCTTTCAAGTATTTCCACAGATCTCAAATCGCGTGAAATCAAATATTCAAATACAAATAGTTTCATATACTTTGGAATAAATGGGAGACAATTCATATCAATTAGGACCATGCATCAAATAGTTCTCATAATGGATACCACAAATATATCCTGTAAGGGATAATCCAATAGAGATGATGGATACAGCAAATATATCCCGTGAGGGATAATCCATACTGGATACAGCAAATATATCCCGTAAGGGATAATCCAATATATCAAATAAATGGCGTACCCACGTATGGGCCAGGGATCCTCCCCAAAGCCGAAACAAATAAGAGACTCATGGCCATTGTCTATAGCCCACAGTTTCACTAGTCAGGTGCCGTACTGCGGGTCTGAGGGCCGGACTAGAGCTCCTCAGCCAAGTGCAAGTAACAAATAATGTGCATGCTCTTTTAAGAGATTTATAGTCTCCAAAACCTTATTCATATAGGCTTAAAATAAATACAAATACCTTTTCTTAAAACAGGTTCTCAAAACCTTTCTTTCAAATAGGCAGTCGACTGGTCATATATAGCAGTCGACTGCTACACCACGTTTTGCCTTATGAATTTCTTTCCCTTTTTGAAATTCAATTATCCTATTTTTCAAATTACAAATAGGGCAGTCGACTGGTCCCAAATAGCAGTCGACTGGTTTTGAAACAGAATGTTTCCCGAGAAATAGCAGTCGACTGACCCCCCTGGCAGTCGGCTGGTTTTGAAACAGAATGTTTTCCAAATAAAAGCAGTCGACTGTCTACCATAGCAGTCGACTGGTTTGAAACAGAATGATTTCTGGAAAAATGGTAGTCGACTGGCCCCCTGGACAGTCGGCTGGCTTATCTCGGTTTTCGAAAATCACCGTTTTGGTTGTCTCTAGGCAGTCGGCTGCTACTTAAGGCAGTCGGCTGCCCCTAGCCTAATTGGTACTACGAGTAGGACCCAAAATGTCCCTTTTTCCTGCACTTCAAGCAACCGTTGTTTCTCTCCAAAACAGTTAAGATAATTTAAAACATGCGGACATAGCCACCCTACGTCCGTTACATAAATTCCTTACCTCGATTGAGATTAATCCACAAGCTTGTTAGAATCAACCCTTAGTCCTTTTTCACTTCTTCAAGCTGTAAACATCATGATAATTTAAAGCTCAATAAATACACTCTATCAACTACATACAACTCCAAACCATCCATAAAATTAACCAAAACCTTCTAACTTGCTTACCTTTGCAATTCACCAAATCTTTGGATTTCTAGATCTCCTTATTCGCTTGGATTCACTCTCTCATATTAAAGGCATAGGCTAAGCTATCGACAAGGATCGTTTTTCGTTAATGGAACTTAACGAATCGATGGCATGAGAGGGTGGTTTGTCAAGGTGAGAAGCGTGGACACTTAGAGGAAATGGAAGCAACGAGAGGGAGAGGGAAATGGGCTGGTGCTGTGGGGTGCAAGAGATGATGATGATGATGAATCATGGCTTAGCATTTAATGCTCCTTTATCCCCATTCATCTCAGCCATTTAAGTCCCCCTTTTTGACCCCTTTGACTCATTTGATCATCAATTAATTCCCTTCTCTTTTCTTCCCATGACTTATCCATTTAATTACCAATCAATTTTCTGATTTAATTTCTTTTCTTACACTTCCATAAATGTGGCAACATCAGAATTTATTTCTTGATTATTTGACCATTCAATTACCTTAATTCCTCCTATGTCCTATGCATCATTTATAAATCAGAATTTTCCATTTATTCCATTAATTCAAGTCAGAAAACTGTACAAGTATGGAAAATTTACAGAATTTTGGGGATTTCACAACAGCAAGCAAGCAACAGCTCCGACAGAACAAATGTAGACAGCAAGCAAGCAACAGCTCCGACTCCAAGCAGCAATTCCAATCAGTTCCAGCCTCCAAAAGAACCAACCTCCAAGCATGACAATGACTACAATTCAAGTATTCAACAACTAAAATTAAAATAAAGATTAAATTTAAATATACTTTCAATATATGAAAACATTTAAACTAATGAATTTTGAATACTAATATTACCTCAATTTAATATGATCAACACATTTTCTACTATAGTACAGGATCCAAAGCAATTTTGGACAAATCTAAGAATGAATAAACAATATATAACAGTATGTTAGCTTTAAATAAATAACCAAAATATTTTAGAAATAAGAATTGAAAAAAAACATAAGGTGGTATAAACAAAATATTTACCTAAATCAATTTGGTCAAGTTGTGCAATTTCATCCTCAAAAGCATTTGGATCGAAATGTGAAGATCCACGTAACCAATCTTGAGCACATATAAGAGCTTGCACAAGTTTAGGAGTCAAAGAACTCCTATATGGATCAAGCACACGGCCACCAGTGCTGAAGGCAGATTCAGAAGCAACTGTAGATATTGGGACTGCCAAGACATCGCGAGCTAGATGAGAAAGAATAGGTGTGAAATCCCCAAAATTCTGTAAATTTTCCATACTTGTACAGTTTTCTGACTTGAATTAATGGAATAAATGGAAAATTCTGATTTATAAATGATGCATAGGACATAGGAGGAATTAAGGCAATTGAATGGTCAAATAATCAAGAAATAAATTCTGATGTTGCCACATTTATGGAAGTGTAAGAAAAGAAATTAAATCAGAAAATTGATTAGTAATTAAATGGATAAGTCATGGGAAGAAAAGAGAAGGGAATTAATTGATGATCAAATGAGTCAAAGGGGTCAAAAAGGGGGACTCAAATGGCTGAGATGAATGGGGATAAAGGAGCATTAAATGCTAAGCCATGAGTCATCATCATCATCATCTTTTGCACCCCACAGCACCAGCCCATTTCCCTCTCCCTCTCGTTGCTTCCGTTTCCTCTAAGTGTCCAAGCTTCTCACCTTGACAAACCACCCTCTCATGCCATCGATTCGTTAAGTTCCATTAACGAAAAACGATCCTTGTCGATAGCTTAGCCTATGCCTTTAATATGAGAGAGTGAATCCAAGCGAATAAGGAGATCTAGAAATCCAAAGATTTGGTGAATTGCAAAGGTAAGCAAGTTAGAAGGTTTTGGTTAATTTTATGGATGGTTTGGAGTTGTATGTAGTTGATAGAGTGTATTTATTGAGCTTTAAATTATCATGATGTTTACAGCTTGAAGAAGTGAAAAAGGACTAAGGGTTGATTCTAACAAGCTTGTGGATTAATCTCAATCGAGGTAAGGAATTTATGTAACGGACGTAGGGTGGCTATGTCCGCATGTTTTAAATTATCTTAACTGTTTTGGAGAGAAACAACGGTTGCTTGAAGTGCAGGAAAAAGGGACATTTTGGGTCCTACTCGTAGTACCAATTAGGCTAGGGGCAGCCGACTGTCTTAAGTAGCAGCCGACTGCCTAGAGACAACCAAAACGGTGATTTTCGAAAACCGAGATAAGCCAGCCGACTGCCCAGGGGGCCAGTCGACTGCCATTTTTCCAGAAATCATTCTGTTTCAAACCAGTCGACTGCTATGGTGGACAATCGACTGGTTTTATTTGGAAAACATTCTGTTTCAAAACCAGCCGACTGCCCAGGGGGCCAGTCGACTGCCATTTTTCCAGAAGCATTCTGTTTCAAAACCAGCCGACTGCCAGGGGGTCAGTCGACTGCTATTTCTCGGGAAACATTCTGTTTCAAAACCAGTCGACTGTTATTTGGGACCAGTCGACTGCCCTATTTGTAATTTGAAAAATAGGATAATTGAATTTCAAAAAGGGAAAGAAATTCATAAGGCAAAACGTGGTGTAGCAGTCGACTGCTATATATGACCAGTCGACTGCCTATTTGAAAGAAAGGTTTTGAGAACCTGTTTTAAGAAAAGGTATTTGTATTTATTTTAAGCCTATATGAATAAGGTTTTGGAGACTATGAATCTCTTGAAAGAGCATGCACATTATTTGTTACTTGCACTTGGCTGAGGAGCTCTAGTCCGGCCCTCAGACCCGCAGTACGGCACCTGACTAGTGAAACTGTGGGCTATAGACAATGGCCATGAGTCTCTTATTTGTTTCGGCTTTGGGGAGGATCCCTGGCCCATACGTGGGTACGCCATTTATTTGATATATTGGATTATCCCTTACGGGATATATTTGTTGTATCCAGTATGGATTATCCCTCACGGGATATATTTGCTGTATCCATCATCTCTATTGGATTATCCCTTACAGGATATATTTGTGGTATCCATTATGAGAACTATTTGGTGCATGGTCCTAATTGATATGAATTGTCTCCCATTTATTCCAAAGTATATGAAACTATTTGTATTTGAATATTTGATTTCACGCGATTTGAGATCCGTGGAAATACTTGAAAGCCTGGTTTACTTGTATTTGATAATTGCGAAGGAAATATACGATATATGCTTTATAATGGTTTTACATGACATTATAGAGCCAAGTAGGAAAACTGCATATAGTGACATAGTACGCTCTTTTACATAAGTTTCTTACTGAGCGTAAACTCACTCCTTTACAACTATTTTTCATACAGATTACTTGAAGTAATTCCGCTCCGGATAGAGGAGCTCATTTTGGGATTTTTGAGGTACCTTCGAGGCACGCTTCCTACTTATCCTTTGAAGGTACATTGAGTTGGCCGTACTTTGGCTATTATACAGTACAGTATGACATTGGTATATACTTGGGGAACTAGGTTATGTAAGTATTTGAGATCCTGATGTATGTGACACATGTTTATATAAAAAAAAAAATTTATGCATAAGAAAATAAATATTATACTCTGATAGAAATGCCTAAAGCATAAGAGTAAGGGAGATTGATATCGGATAAACTAATCGATTTATTTGTTATTTGAAGTAAATTAGTTGCTATTTGGTTAGTGACGAGGACGTCACAGATTGGTATCAGAGCTGATTCGATTGAAGTTTATCGATGTCAATAAGCTAGAATTAGAGTAATTCCCCAATGTACTGTACTAATTTACTTGACTATGGGTAATATAACGGTTTGAGGTTATACTAAATGAGGTTATTTGATCATGATGCTAACAGAATGAGTACTCGAAGGAGAGGTACTAGACGAGGACGAGGACGGGGTCGTGGTGAACCACTCCAGACACAGCCTTCTTCTCCATCCCCACCGCATAGCCCGAATACGAGGCTAGCTAAAATGGAGAAACATATGGAAAATATGGCCGCAATGTTCACCCAGTTCATGGCTAATTTTCCGAACGTGGCCGCTAATGCACCAACAGCTCCACCTAATGTACCTTCTATTCCTGTGGTACAACCCCCACCAGTCCCAGCTAATGAGAGGCGAGATCCTACAGCTTACTGCAGTGTAGCACTGATAAAGGAGTTTAAGAAGCTGGATCCGCCAAAGTTCAAAGGGGATAGTGATCCGTTGGCCGCGGAAAATTGGATGAAAGCGGTCACCAAGGCATTTGGGTACTTGGCTTGCACAGAGAAAGAAAAAGTGGGATTGGCCGCCTACTTGCTAGTGGATGAGGCCGAGCCATGGTGGCAGGCTACGCAGACTGTTCTAGAGGCTAAGCATACCGAGGTAACGTGGGATAGGTTCGTAGAAGCTTTTAATGAGCAATATGTCCCACGTACTGCTCAGAGGAGACTACAGGTTGAATTTTTGAACTTGACTCAAGGGAACATGACGGTTAGCCAATACGAGTCGAAGTTCATTTCACTAAGCAGGTTTGACCCAGAAGTGTTGAGAAGGGAGGATCATAAGACCTACAGGTTCATGGAGGGACTGAGACCTTCCATTAGGTCTAAGTTATACCCGTTGGATATCACTACCTATGGAGAGGCAGTCCGTAAGGCTCAACTGTGTGAGCAGGACTATGAGTTTCATCAGGCAGACTTCCGAGCGAGGAATAAGGGTAAAGAACCTATGAAGCGGAAGTCAGATGAGAAGGCCTCGAGTGATAGGTATCCATCTAGGAGAAATAGGCCGTATGATAGAACTTCGACAGGTAAGCAAGTCAATTATAAGAAAATAAATTGTCTTTAATTAACGGTTATATGGAATTAAGTTAAATGGAGTTATGATGATGATACAGGAACTCCTAGATCTACCGGGATCAAGATAGGTGATGAGAGATCCCGACATCCAGCTGATAGTACCGCTAGCTCACCGAGGAATACAATGCCGAGGTGCACGCAATGCGGGAAATTTCATGGAGCACAGCCTTGCCGATCTGCGAGTAGGGCGTGCTATTGGTGTGGTGAATAGGGACACATGATTAAGGATTGTCCCAAGATAAACCAGAGGGTACCTGGAGAGTCAGAGAAGACTTCTCAACCACAACCTAAGACCACACAACCCCAGCGTAAGGCCACAGCGACAGAGAAAGGAAAGGCGCCCTTGACTCAGGGACGGGTATTTGCCATTGATAAGGAATCCGCTGATGCTTCATCAAAGATGATTCAAGGTAAAATTTACCTTAATGATGCTCATGTCACTGCTTTATTTGATCCAGGCTCTACGCACTCTTTTATGTCACCTAGGGTTGCTATGAGGTTAAATATTGAGCCTGAGCATCTAGGAAAAGTGCTGCAAATAAGTACTCCACTTAGAGAATCACAAATGACCGACGTAGTGTATCGAAATTGTAAGCTACGGGTAGGAGAAAGAGAATCAATAGCTGACCTAATCCTATTGAATATTGTTGGATTATGCCCTTAGAACCATTCATTAGATGATTGACTTTGGCATTTTTTATGTATCATGACATTTTATTTATCATAGTTCATTATTATATTTGTCTTATAACTGCGTAATATAATCTTATATGATAATGTCCTTAGAATAGTAATAACACACTATTCTTAAAATATCCCTAGTCAAGTATTATTGTGAATAAGGATGACAATGATACGATAAGACTAGTATGTGGTTGACTGATGACCATTGTCATGGATATAAGATATCAAGTCATCACATAGGTACATGTTAGAGAACTATGTACTGGATCGACCCTTCATGAGAACGCTACATGGATTGTTATATGAGTGTCATAAGCGATTCTCATAGTGATGATGGTGTATGTGATCCTTTGACTTGAGATCATCACAGATCCCAACATAGAGAATTGCATACTTTAATGCTGCTAGATGTCATTCGTAACAGGATGGACTATAAAGGTAGTAATTGGGTATGCCTTGATCTATGTAGAGGGATGTTGAGTGATCAAGATAGAATTTATCCCTCTTATATAACAAGAGTGATGTCTTGGGCCCTTTGATAGAGTGAGACTAAGAAATGCATGGCCGTGCTCGAATAAGTCAATATGAGATATTGATTTTATTTGTTTAATTAGTCTACTCAGGAATCAAGAAACGCTAATTAGACTATACAAGTGTGACACATTCCATGACTTGTGTCTAATCAAGACATCATAGGATAAAGGGATTAGACTACACGGTAACATCTATCACGAGTAAGGTTATGTCGAGTCATTGACATTCTCGTTACATGGGTAGCAATGATGTGTTGCTAGATACCGCTCATTGCCTATGACAATTTTGTCATTGCCATTGTTTTGAGAACCTATTGGGTCGCACACTTAGAACGGATCAATGAGGAGCTTAATTAATCCTATTCTGAATTGGATTAAGGATATAACTAATCCTATTCTGAATTGGATTAGGGATATAACTAATCCTATTCTAAGTAGGATTAGAGTTCTGTTTGGCAGTAAATTTTAGGGTAAAATTTACTGCCTATAAAAAGGATGTTTTTCTAAAACATAGCCGCACTTTTAAAAAAAACAGAGAAAAAAAAAACATTCTTTTAATCGAAGCTAGCAGTTCGGTTAAAAGAATCAAAACGCTCCTTAAGGCATCTGATCGTGAGACGTTCAAGAGTCGTAAGATCCGTTCGTGTGGATACCATAGAGGCAGGAACGAAAAGTTGCTGCTTGTGATTCGACCAAAGACAGAAAAAACAGAGAAAAACGTTAGGTAAAATCTCGAAACCCTAATCAGGCAACCCTCCGAATCGATTCTGGTGGAGGCCGAATGTTTTATTTCCGCTGCGTGTTTGTTTCGGTTTCCTTCAAATATGTATGGGTTTGATGTTATTTTAGGAATGGATTGGTTAGCTGAGAATCATGTGATGATAGATTGTCATGCTAAGAGCGTGATCTTTTCCTCTCCCGTTAGCTATGTTGTAAATTTTACAAATATGTAATGCAAAAGCATAATTACTTGTTTGGTTTAATCGAGATTTAATTGATAGAATGTACTTGTGATATGAAGGATTTATTGCATATGTGGAGGACGTAGACCAGGAACGTCCCACACTCAATGAAATTCCGGTAGTTAAGGAATTTTCCGAAGTATTTCTAGATGATCTTCCAGGACTTCCTCCGGATAGGGAAGTAGAGTTCACTATAGAATTGGTGCCGGGGACTGAACCTATATCAAGAGCTCCATACCGGATGGCTTTGGTAGAATTGGAAGAACTTAAGAAGCAGCTTCAGGAGTTGCTAGACAAGGGATTCATACGACCCAGCGTATCCCCTTGGGGTGCTCCTGTGCTTTTTGTCAGGAAGAAGGACGGTAGTATGAGGTTGTGCATCGACTACCGATGGTTGAACAAGGTGACCATCAAGAACAAGTATCCTCTTCCCAGGATCGATGATCTATTTGATCAGCTAAAGGGTGCACAAGTCTTTTCCAAGATAGACTTGAGGTCGGGATATCATCAATTGAAGATTAGAGATGAAGATATCCCTAAGACTGCATTCAGGACACGGTATGGCCATTATGAATTCTTGGTGATGCCGTTTGGGTTAACCAATGCACCCGCAGCATTCATGAACCTGATGAACGATGTGTTTAAGCAATACTTGGACCAGTTTGTCATTGTCTTTATCGATGACATCTTGGTATATTCGAGGTCACGGGAAGAGCATGAGCAACATTTGAGGATTGTTTTGGAAACCCTCAGAGAAAGAGGATTGTATGCCAAGCTAAATAAGTGTGAATTCTGGTTAAACCAAATCTCCTTTTTAGGTCATGTGATTAGTAAAGATGGAGTCTCAGTTGATCCGTCGAAGATTGAAGCAGTAGTTCAATGGGAAAGACCGAAGACACTGGCGGAGATAAGGAGTTTCTTGGGTTTAGCTGGCTACTACAGAAGATTTGTAGAGGGTTTCTCAAGATTAGCTGCTCCATTGACGCGCTTAACGCGCAAGGAGGTAAAATATGAGTGGAATGAAGCCTGTGAGTGTAGCTTTCAAGAGCTGAAGTGCAGGTTAACGACTGCACCTATCCTCACCATTCCTAGTGGTTCAGGAGGATATTCAGTGTATAGTGATGCCTCAGGACAAGGTTTGGGATGTGTACTAATGCAGCATGGTAAGGTAGTTGCCTATGGTTCGCGACAACTGAAGGACCATGAGAAGAACTACCCAACTCACGATTTGGAGTTAGCTGCAGTGGTATTTGCCCTGAAGATATGGAGGCATTACTTATATGGTGAGAAATTTCAGATTTTTACGGATCACAAAAGTCTGAAATACTTGTTCTCCCAGAAGGAGTTGAACATGAGGCAAAGGAGATGGCTCGAGCTACTTAAAGATTTTGATTGTGAAATCCTATACCACCCGGGAAAAGCCAATGTGGTGGCAGATGCTCTGAGCCGGAAGCCCGTGAGTATGGTATTATACATGATGGTAAGAGAATATGAGTTACTTGAGCAGTTTGCAAGCCTCAACTTAAGTGTTACATCTCTTGAGCAAAATGGGATGATGGCTAGCTTGAGAATTGAGCCAGAGTTGATGGATAAAATCCGGATTGCTCAGAGAGAAGATGTTCGGTGCATTGAGGCTATGGACGAAATCCAATCAGGTATGCTCTCGGAGTTTGATATTGGTAGTGATGGGATTTTAAGGTTTAATACCCGTATATGTGTTCCAAAGGATGATGAGTTGAGAAAGCTTATCTTGACAGAAGCACATTCCACTAAGTACACACTACACCCGGGAAGCACGAAGATGTATCATAATCTTCGCAAGGTGTATTGGTGGACTGGCATGAAGAGAGACATAGCTGAGTTTGTGGCGAAATGTCTTACTTGTCAACAGGTCAAGGTAGAGCACCAAAAGCCAGCAGGATTACTGCATCCTCTACCTATACCTATGTGGAAATGAGAACACATTACGATGGATTTTATTATGGGATTACCCAGAACAAAGAAGAATCATGATGGTGTTTGGGTGATCGTGGATCGGTTGACCAAGTCAGCTCACTTCCTGCCTATGAAATCTACGGACACACTTAGTACTTTGGCAGACTTGTATGTGAGAGAGGTCGTCAGACTACATGGTGTTCCAGTGAGCATCACATCGGATAGAGATTCCCGGTTTACTTCCCACTTTTGGGAACATTTTCAGGAAGCCATGGGATCTCAGCTGAATTTTAGCACAGCTTTTCATCCGCAGACTGATGGGCAGTCCGAGCGCACTATTCAGACGCTCGAGGATATGTTGAGAGCATGTGCTTTGGATTTTAAAGGCTCATGGGACGACCATCTGCCATTGGCTGAGTTTGCTTATAATAATAGCTATCATGCAAGCATCGGGATGGCACCATATGAGGCTCTATATGGTAGACGGTGTCGATCACCGATTGGGTGGGAAGAAGTGGGCGAGCGCAAATTGTTGGCTCCAGATTTAATCGAACAAGCCTCTGAGAATGTTAAACTGATTTGTCAGAGGCTTAAGACAGCTCAGAGTAGACAAAAGAGCTATGCAGATGCTCGACGGAGGCCACTTGAGTTCATGGTTGGAGATTTTGTGTTCTTGAAAGTCTCTCCATCCAAAGGGATGATGAGATTTGGCCGACGAGGTAAGCTGAGTCCTCGCTATATCGGACCATTTGAAATACTCGATCGAGTAGGAGATGTGGCCTATAGGTTGGCATTACCTCCGGAGTTATCGGGAGTACACAATGTCTTTCATGTGTCAATGCTTCAGAAATATAATCCGGATCCATCTCATGTAATCGAATATGAGCCTTTGGAAATTCGAGAAGACATGACTTATGTGGAGAAACCGATTCGGATTTTGGATAGGAAGGACAAGGTGTTGAGATCAAAGACGATCCCATTGGTTAAAGTTCTTTGGCAACACCATACCACGGAAGAAGCTACTTGGGAGCTAGAGAACTTGATGAAAGAGAAATTCCCGGAATTGTTTGAGACATAACCTTAATTGAATTTGGAGGACCAAATTCTCTAAGGTGGGGAGAATGTGAAATCCCCAAAATTCTGTAAATTTTCCATACTTGTACAGTTTTCTGACTTGAATTAATGGAATAAATGGAAAATTCTGATTTATAAATGATGCATAGGACATAGGAGGAATTAAGGCAATTGAATGGTCAAATAATCAAGAAATAAATTCTGATGTTGCCACATTTATGGAAGTGTAAGAAAAGAAATTAAATCAGAAAATTGATTGGTAATTAAATGGATAAGTCATGGGAAGAAAAGAGAAGGGAATTAATTGATGATCAAATGAGTCAAAGGGGTCAAAAAGGGGGACTTAAATGGCTGAGATGAATGGGGATAAAGGAGCATTAAATGCTAAGCCATGAGTCATCATCATCATCATCTCTTGCACCCCACAGCACCAGCCCATTTCCCTCTCCCTCTCGTTGCTTCCATTTCCTCTAAGTGTCCAAGCTTCTCACCTTGACAAACCACCCTCTCATGCCATCGATTCGTTAAGTTCCATTAACGAAAAACGATCCTTGTCGATAGCTTAGCCTATGCCTTTAATATGAGAGAGTGAATCCAAGCGAATAAGGAGATCTAGAAATCCAAAGATTCGGTGAATTGCAAAGGTAAGCAAGTTAGAAGGTTTTGGTTAATTTTATGGATGGTTTGGAGTTGTATGTAGTTGATAGAGTGTATTTATTGAGCTTTAAATTATCATGGTGTTTACAGCTTGAAGAAGTGAAAAAGGACTAAGGGTTGATTCTAACAAGCTTGTGGATTAATCTCAATCGAGGTAAGGAATTTATGTAACGGACGTAGGGTGGCTATGTCCGCATGTTTTAAATTATCTTAACTGTTTTGGAGAGAAACAACGGTTGCTTGAAGTGCAGGAAAAAGGGACATTTTGGGTCCTACTCGTAGTACCAATTAGGCTAGGGGCAGCTGACTGCCTTAAGTAGCAGCCGACTGCCTAGAGACAACCAAAACGGTGATTTTCGAAAACCGAGATAAGCCAGCCGACTGCCTAGGGGGCCAGTCGACTGCCATTTTTCCAGAAATCATTCTGTTTCGAACCAGTCGACTGCTATGGTGGACAGTCGACTGGTTTTATTTGGAAAACATTCTGTTTCAAAACCAGCCGACTGCCTAGGGGGCCAGTCGACTGCCATTTTTCCAGAAGCATTCTGTTTCAAAACCAGCCGACTGCCAGGGGGGTCAGTCGACTGCTATTTCTCGGGAAACATTCTGTTTCAAAACCAGTCGACTGCTATTTGGGACCAGTCGACTGCCCTATTTGTAATTTGAAAAATAGGATAATTGAATTTCAAAAAGGGAAAGAAATTCATAAGGCAAAACGTGGTGTAGCAGTCGACTGCTATATATGACCAGTCGACTGCCTATTTGAAAGAAAGGTTTTGAGAACCTGTTTTAAGAAAAGGTATTTGTATTTATTTTAAGCCTATATGAATAAGGTTTTGGAGACTATGAATCTCTTGAAAGAGCATGCACATTATTTGTTACTTGCACTTGGCTGAGGAGCTCTAGTCCGGCCCTCAGACCCGCAGTACGGCACCTGACTAGTGAAACTGTGGGCTATAGACAATGGCCATGAGTCTCTTATTTGTTTCGGCTTTGGGGAGGATCCCTGGCCCATACGTGGGTATGCCATTTATTTGATATATTGGATTATCCCTTACGGGATATATTTGCTGTATCCAGTATGGATTATCCCTCACGGGATATATTTGCTGTATCCATCATCTCTATTGGATTATCCCTTACAGGATATATTTGTGGTATCCATTATGAGAACTATTTGGTGCATGGTCCTAATTGATATGAATTGTCTCCCATTTATTCCAAAGTATATGAAATTATTTGTATTTGAATATTTGATTTCACGCGATTTGAGATCCGTGGAAATACTTGAAAGCCTGGTTTACTTGTATTTGATAATTGCGAAGGAAATATACGATATATGCTTTATAATGGTTTTACATGACATTATAGAGCCAAGTAGGAAAACTGCATATAGTGACATAGTACGCTCTTTTACATAAGTTTCTTACTGAGCGTAAACTCACTCCTTTACAACTATTTTTCATACAAATTACTTGAAGTAATTCCGCTCCAGATAGAGGAGCTCATTTTGGGATTTTTGAGGTACCTTCGAGGCACGCTTCCTACTTATCCTTTGAAGGTACATTGAGTTGGCCGTACTTTGTCTATTGTACAGTACAGTATGACATTGGTATATACTTGGGGAACTAGGTTATGTAAGTATTTGAGATCCTGATGTATGTGACACATGTTTATAAAAAAAAAAATTTTATGCATAAGAAAATAAATATTATACTCTGATAGAAATGCCTAAAGCATAAGAGTAAGGGAGATTGACATCGGATAAACTAATCGATTTATTTGTTATTTGAAGTAAATTAGTTGCTATTTGGTTAGTGACGAGGACGTCACAATAGGAAACCTAGGACAATTGAGTTTCCACCAAAGAAGAACATCAAACTCTACCCCTTTCTTAAAAGTATCAAGCTCTTCATTCAAATATCTATCCAACTCCGTCTTGTTCTCTTCTTTTCCATTTTCCATCCTATACCTCTTAAACTCATCCATAACAACATGTGAGTCATCTCGATCCCCAATCGTAATATCATCGTTGAATTCTATAACTTGACTTGCTTGACTACTACTACTTTCACCAACTCTTTCAGGTTGAGGTTGCACCATTTTTTTGTATTCATCAAACAACTCACTTAGTGCTTCTTGCACTTTTTTCATCATCAATAAAGTTTGCTCTTGAGAATACATTTTCACAAAACAAAATTCAACAAAGGCAAGCTTTTTTCTAGGATCAAGAATAGAGGCAATATAAAGCAGCATATTCATTTTCTCAACATTCCCCCAATATTTATCAAATTTTTCTTTCATTTTCTTTGCCATTGCACTCAATACAGCATCATGATGCAATTGCCAATCTCTCAAAATTCCATAAACCCCATAAATATCATCAAGAAATGTATTAGCAGTGACATAAGAAGAACCAGAAACTTTTATTGTGAGCTTATAAAACTTTTGCAAAAAAAGACATAATCTCCTAACACTTGCCCAATCATTTTGATTGGGCATCCCATCTACCATTGATAGCTCACTTCTAAAATTAGGATCAACATCATCAAAAGCCTCAAAGGCTCTTTCAAACTTTTGAGCTTGTTCTAACATCAAATAAGTGGAATTCCACCTAGTGCTAACATCCAAACACAACAAGCTCTTACTTTGAATTTTTTCATTGGAAACACATTCTTTAAACTTAGCTAACCTAGAGGGTGATTGTCTAATATATCTAACTGCCCCTCTAACACGAGCCACAGATTCACTCATTTCCTTCAATCCATCATGCACAATAAGATTAACAATATGAGCAATACATCTCAAATGAATATATTTGCCTCCTACAACACTAGTTCTTGCATTGTTAAATTTTTTTCTCAAGTGTGAGATTGCAACATCATTTGAACTAGCATTATCAACTGTAATGGTAAAAACCCTTTCAATCCCCCAATCACGCAAGCATTTCTCAATTGACTTCCCAATAGCCTCACCCTTATGACTGAAAATGGGACAAAAGTTTAAAATCCTTTTGTTTAGTTTCCAATCATTATCTATAAAATGAACTGTAAGACACATATAGTTGATTCTTTGTAGAGACGTCCATGTGTCAGTGGTAAGGGATACTCTCACAGAAGAAGAAGTCAATAATTGCTTTAGATGAATTTTTTCATCTATATAGAGTTGATAGCAATCTCTAGCAGTAGTCCATCGTGATGGTACACGAAATCTTGGACATGCAAGAGCCATGCAACGCCTAAATCCTTCACCTTCCACAAATCTAAAAGGCAACTCATCTATAATAATCATCTCAACCACACCCCTTCTAATAGCATCTTGATTAAACTTCCAAGTGCATAAAGACACATCTCCCGAGCCTACAACTATTTCTGTTTGGGAAGGATCAGAACTAACTCGAGGAAACTTGGTACAACGAATCATGTGACCCTTTAATGCAGATGTACCATTATGTTTTGTATCAGCAAAGAAGTCCCTATCACAATAATTGCATCTAGCTTTGTTCTCACCTTTGTCATTAACAAATTTAGTGAAATGAGTCCATACCTCCGACCATGAGCTAGGTCGTCTCCTTTTGGACCCTTGCAGAGAACTTGCAGCTTTACTTTTTGCTGCTGCTCCTCCATGATGTGTGTTTTCTTGAGGGAATGATGATTGCACAGCCTCCTCTCCATCAGCAGTAGATGACATATGTATAAAAAAGAACATGAATTGAATAAAATAATTTCTTACTAATTAATCAGAGTTAATAAACAAGTACTACTATTTCGTAATTACCTTTGGTCTGGTGGCTCAGATGAGAGACTAAGAGTACTGTTGGCTGTCAAAACTCGAATGGTCGAATGGGAGACTGAGACAAGATAGCGACAGAACAGAATCGGAGAAAGGAGGCACGATGCAATGAGGAGACTGGAGCGACAGAATGGGCACGATGAGGAGAGACAGAAAGGGGAGAAGGAGACGCGATGAATGAGAGAAAGAATTGGAGAAGGAGGAGCGATGAAGGAGAGATAGAAAAAGGAGAAGGATGCACGATGGCGATGGAGGAGAGAAAGAATAGGAGAAGCTGAGAAGGAGGAGCGATGGAGGAGAGAAAGAATAAGAGAAGCCCAAAAGGAGGCGCACAATGAAGGAGAGACAGAATGGGAGCAGTTGCAGATCGGGGAACAACGTTGGCGGGGGCAGGCGACGGCGACAGTGTTTGAAGGGTGAGATTCGATCGATTTACAAACTTAGGGTTAGGAATAGGATATTGGGAAAGGTATATCGTGAGATGGAAGAGGTTGGCCGGTTGGGATTTGGGAGGGAATATGTGGGAGTGGGATGAGAATATTATAAACGGTAAAAATAGAAAACTACAATCGATTTATTCGGCTAATTCGGTTCTAAAAATTTTAACCGAGAACCGACCAAATAAACCAAATAGCCCAATGCTGCAACCGTTATAACCGAATAACCGATCGAACCGAATCGAAATCACCGTTTTTCTTCTATTTCGGTCGGTTTAATCGGTTGAAACCGATTTATGCTCACCCCTACCTTTCATTTGGAATTTGAGTTTTATTTTTTAAGTTTAAATTATGGATTAATATCCAATACATTATCAGTTAAGCTTTTTTCACTACACAGACGAGATTATCCTTAAATTATTATGTCTCTTCGATTTAAATTTTAAATCATTTTGAATAGTTTGGATTAAATCATTTAATTTTTTTTTGTTTTTGTCAAATCAATTTGTATAATATTCAAATAATGAAGTTTTCAAATGTAACCAAAATGAAACAAGGATTTTTAGATTGGATGAATTTCACCTAACTCTATTTATAATCAGAGTAGGATAGATACCAAACTCTTTACTAACATCAATAACATACTATTAAAGATAATTTTAACCAATTTTTTTTGGAGTCTTCTTTTTTTTTTGTCAATTTCAATTGCATGTCTAACTAAATGCCAGCGAACATTAGAAATTGAAGTTGATTTTAAAGGTAATTATGGTTATTTATTTATTTTTTAATTGTTTAATTGCATGCTAGCTATTGCTTTGGTGATGCTTTGATGATAAATCATGGCAGACATGCAGATGTATGTTGTTACATAGTTGATACGTTGTTGCTTTTTGACTGACTATAAATTTTTTTGTCTAAACAAGTTATTAAACCTGCTCAAGAGCCGGGCTACCCGTCCAAGTCCGAAGGCCCATTCGAAATTTAGTTGGGCTTGGACAAAAATATCTGATGAAATAACCAGGCTTGTGTAAAATTTTTAGGCTCATTTAAAACTAAAAATTAGGTCGAGCCTTGGGCTTGACCTTGCAAAGTCCGAGCCCAAGTCGGCTCGGCTTGACCCAAATTTATAATTTTTATTTTTTTATATTTTTTTAATATAAATTAAAATTTTTATATATATTTACTAAATATAATATAATTATATGTATATAAAATATTATTGATTAATAAACATGCTTATAAATATTTAATATGAAAATTGATATACAAATTTTGACAAATTAAATTAAATTTTAAAGGGTATAAACTAATAAAAAACAAATAAATATAGAATTAAAATATAAAAAAATTATGTTTTGATCGGGTCGAGCTTGAGCTTGGGCTTGGGCTTATAGTATAGAAATAAAAACGGGTTTTGACAAAAAGTCAAGCTCGAATTTCTGAACTGAGCCGGCTTATGCATACACAAAACTTATTATTACCTATCATGGGCCCGGCCCGAGCCTGGCCCGACCCATGGTCAGGTTTACAAGTTATCTTCAACTAAAAAGGAATCTTGTAAAAAAAAAAAACCTCCTAAGAAAAGAGAAAATGTCCTCTACTAACTTTTTTGGTCGAAGGAAGCAAGGAAGTTTTCATTTTTTAATCCTTTCTCTTTTTTAGTTTTTATTTTACCTATAATTTTGGAAGGATTTGTCTATAGTAATGTCACAAAATATCGACCATACTATATAGTAATAAGATCTCATGAAATATTCAATATCTCATGAGAATTGAATAAATAATAAATGTTAAAATATATATAAATAATTGTTTAACAGGTAAATTTTAATTAAATTAAATATAAAATAATTTACATTTTTATCCTTTAAAAAGGCTACAAGATAATTAAATTATATTTTTATTCATTCATAAAAACAACCAAGATTGCACTTCTATTCCCTTAAATTATGAAAGTAAATTATCTAATATATTAAATTTCATGGTTTTTTTTTACCTCATATTATACATTATAATAAGGGCAATCTATGCTAATTTAGAGAGAGAAAATTAAGAAGAGTGTGAGAACCGTAAATTTTCTTAAAGCAAACATATAACCATCGTGTAAATTTAAATAAATATAAATGAAATAATGTTATTTTGAAATTTTAAATATAAGATCGTGGTTCCTACTCATAGCATTGAAATTTCGAGAGGAATGTGGGATGTACACTAATACAGTATAGGTATATATGGGTTACATATATGCAAGAACCAAACCAAATGCATGCATGCTTACGTATGTACATAAAGACATGCATAATTAATAAATATATGTATATATATATATATGTATATGTATATGAAGGATAAAGTAAAGTGAAAATAAAGCAATAGACATATAAGTAAATAGAGATAACTATGGATACATATAATTACATTCATACAAGTAAGTACGAATATAAGAGCATAAAAAAAATAAATTTAAATGTAAAATATATATATATATATAGAAGTGTATAAATGAAAATAAAATATATATATATATATATATAATGAAGTATATATCTAAAAATATAAATAATTTATATTATTATATAATAATATTATATTAAAAAAAATTTGAAGTAGGTTTGATGGGAAACGTACCCACCAAACCCAAGGCCATGGCAGACCATCTCATCACAAAGGATATTAAAAAAAAAAGAAAGAAATAACAATAAAATAAATAAATAAAAATGTATGGAGAGAATGAAAGGGAAAGAGACACGGAAGAGGGAATGGAAAATAAGTGGCTTAATAGCCAAATAAGCCTTCAACCTTTAGCCCAAAATGGAATTCAGCCCTCAACGTTTTATCGCATGAAATTCAGTCCATAAACTTTTATTTCAGTGGAAATAGACCAAATCTGTTAAATGAACTAACTGCCGTTAGTTTTGCCTACGTGGCATGCCACGTGGCAACTAACTAAGCTATCCACGTCAGCTGCCACGTATGCAAAACTAACGACAGTTAATTTCATTTAACAGATTTTGACTTAATTGCATAATTGTAAAAGGTTGAGGGTTTATTTTCACTGAAATAAAAGTTTATGGACTGAATTTCATGCGATAAAACGTTGAGGGCTGAATTCCATTTTGGACTAAAGGTTGAGGGCTTATTTGGCTATTAAGCCAAAATAAGTTGTGTTTTGTTGGAAAAGAAAGAAAAGATGGAAAGGAAATAAGAGTGAATCGGTGAGAAGGGGGAGAGAGCTGGACGAGAGAAAGAAAGGAATAGAGTTAGGGCAAGGCTGTTGAAAAGGAGAGGAAGCCGAAAACACTGGATCAAGGCAGCAGAGGCGCAGATCGGGGCCAAACCAGGGAACTTTCGGGTGGCCTGGACAGGGGCAAATGAAGGCAGTGTAATAGTATTTTGCTAAGCTAGAACTAAGGCACTGAATAGAGGATTAAGAAAGGATGGAGTGGAGGTGCGACAAGGGCCTGGTAACTACAGCAAAGAGGCAACGTTGTAGCTGCTATTTGGGTGACATCTCAGGCTAAAAATGAAGGCTGTACAAGGGTATGAAATGGAGTTGGACAGAGCACATTTAAGGGTGTTGAAACAGTGCTAAAACGAACTGAAAATAGGGTCTTTAACAAGGCTGGAAATCACTGAAGTGAGGAAGAAAGAATGTCGAAGGAAAATGGTGTAGCTCTTGCAGTTGCCATTCTCTCCTTCTCCTTCGCATCATTCCATCTCGTTTCCACCTCATCCGCTGCTGCAGTAACTGATCAGAGTAGCGTGAAGCAAAGGCGAAAACAAAGGAGTTTGGCCAGCTTTTGAGTGGCATTGTGAGGCTGGAATTTGAAGCCAAAGAAAAGGTAGCTGGCGTGCAGTGAAAGGAGTGGTTTTCGGGCTGTACACAAGCTTGAAACAATGCTGGGTTCGGTGGTTTTAAGGTTGGCTAAGTGTGGCTGAAAATAGGCACTGAACAAGGTGCTAAGCACCGTGAGATGAGGAAAGCTTAAGGCTTGTTGTAGGCGCTGAAATGGGAAGGAAAATGGGGCTGAAAAAGCTGATATTTTAAGGTGCACAGTGAGGTTAAAATATATATATATATACTAGACACAGATTCGCGCGATGCTGCGGATTTATTTTTATTTTGTAATTTTTAAAATTAGTAAAATTGATTATTAGATAAAAGTTATTGGTCATAAAAATATTTATTTTCTTCATATTGTTTAGTACAAAAGAAAAACATGTTTACTAAAGATAGAGTTTATATATCAAACAAAATGTCCAAAAATAATTTTTTGAGAAAATAGGATTAGCTTGAATTAAAAAAATACACAATACTTAAGTTAAATAGTATGACAAACAGATAATCTGTTCTAGAAACAAACAAATTAAGATAATGATGCAATAACAATACAAAGAAAAAGCACCAAAATATATATACGGCATAGTGGTTCAGATAATTTAACGAAGAAGTAAGAAAAATTACCTGATAATGTTTTGTTCATATTATTAATCAAGTGTAAGGTTTTAAACCCATCTGTAAATAGTAACAGTAAACAATTTAGATCTATGGCCACAGTCTATGGATGCCCTCGGTATGCACTTGCCAGGTGACATCGGGACTGCTGATGACTTGGTGGGTCTATCAGCCACATGAACAGTACAGTATAACAATAAAGCATCAGTCTCGGGGCCTAAAGTCTCAAAATCAATATATTTCTCAAAAATACCTTTAAGGAAATATTTATGAATTAAATCATTTCAATAGATAATAAATTCCAAAAAGGTATTTATTCTCATTGCCATATACTGTAAATCAATCGGTAAATATTCATGCTCATATGAGAAAACAAATAAATATTCGATTATGAATATTTAACATTATGTAAAACATAATTAAATTCACAAATTAATAAAAGTTTCAAGCATGAATATTCAATTTTATAACTTTCTCAAAATTATCAATTTATGGAAAATTTAAGGGAAATTATATTAAAATTTCTCTTTTAAATCATTTCATGCTTCGAAAATATTTTATAATATTTTAGAGTATTTTAGGAGTATTTTCGACAGCATAACAACTGTGAATTCCTAACCTCCTGCATACAAATTTCAGTTTATAATCCAACTTTCAAAACACAGAATTTGCATGTTTTACACGAATTCATGCTTCTAATAATTCCATAAAATTTAGCTGAATAAAACATGCATTTCACTATATCCTTACAACTCACACACTCCCCCCTTACCAGTCTTATGAAGTCGAGCTTCTCGGTTACTTTTACCGAATTCCTTCGACTCGGGCTGCAAAATAATTTTACCAAAAATCATTAATATTCTTCTTCTTATTTTTAGGCCACTAATATTCATAAAATGCAGCCACTAACTTCATGTTATGAGTATAACCAGTATAAATTATACTGGTGTTAAACTCAATTTGTTTGTTCTAGCTTCTTTCTCGATTTTAATTTCACCAACCGATCTCTTTTAATTTCTAGAATTATTCTCTACCAAAATCTTCAATTTTCAACATATTATTGTGCCTCAAATTGTCATGGCCGAACACCATATGCCACTTTTATTGACTTTCCATCATTTTCTTTAATGGTCGTCTTCAATTTGTAATTGCTTTCCTATGTGAGTCATTTCTTAACTAATTCTTGCATGGACATTAATTTCTCTCTTCTCCCATGCCAACCGAATCTCCCTTAACTAACCAAGTTTTTCTTTTCAACCCTTTTTAATTCTAAGCTTCTTCTTCCATTTGTTTATATCCCATACTTCATTTCTCATCATCATCATACCACTTCTAACATAATTCCTTTGTTTTTGTTAAATCTATATCAAGATCTAAATTATGTAAATTTCATGATCTAATAGAATTTAACTAAAATTAACATTATCATCATGTTTCTCATGTTTAGAAACATAAAAATAAGTTATTGAATATCACAAAACCATGAGGATTAAATTCCTTACCTTGACCAATTGTAGTTCTTCCTTCTTCTCGTCAGTCTTCTAGCTTGATTCTTAGTTGGTCTTAAGGTATATATATGGTCTATGAAGAAGATTAGGTAAATAATCTAGCAAAGAAATGATGTTTGGCTAAGGGATTTTATGGAGGAAGCAAGTGAAGACCGAATATAGCTCAGCAAACAGAATGCTCTAGAAGCAGGGGAAATCGGTGAAGATGATTGAGTTTTTTTGCTGAAGTTTCTTGCTTCTTTATTCTACTCTTTATCCATATTAACCAATAACCTTGTGTCACCTTGCTTATCATTTTCTTTCATCATTTCTTGCAGCATAAGGTGGTGTGTAAGTCTCCCTTTTTACACGTCTTGGACCTCTTTTCTTTTGTCTTTGTTTTATACTTCCACAAAGATAATTGCTCAACTAATATTTTAAGCTTCTTTTCTTTTATTTATTTGTCTTTCATACATTAAAAATTGAAGACCATTACAGCAAAAAAGGAACGGCTAGAGTACTTGATGCTACTGTCCACGTTTTGACCATGTTTTCCTTACCTCCTTTTTATAATTTCCAGCCAATAAAATTATGCACTTTTCATTTCTAACTTATCTTCCTTTTTCATATTATATTTCTTGACTATCATTGCAACTTATTTCCTCTAAACAATTAATTTCCAGCCATGCACAAAATGGCCAGCAGTTGGCGTGAATGCTTGGCTGACCAGTTAAGTTTGTTTTCACCTCTTCTTTGCTTATATTCCAGCCAATAAAATCCTCTTATTTAGTACCTTTAATAATCCATCTTTTAAGTCATCTTTTCTTATATTTATACTACAAAAATCATATTTTATCAGCCTTGCTTATGGCTGAACCGATCGGTACAAAGACAGCAACCAAGTGGCGTTGAAGTCCACTTTGGCTGCACAACTTATGGACTTATTTCACTCCTCTTTTCAAAGCTTCAACCAATGAGCTCTTAGTCTTTATTTTATGTGTTAATTCGGCTTTATTATATATATATATATATTATTTTATCCATGAAAAAAAAATTTTCTTTCCTTTTGAATTGTTTGCAATCGAACACACTAAGTGTAACAAGATTTGTTGGCGTGTTTCCATCTTCCTTGGCTTTTCTTCATGTCCTTTGGTTGCTATTAAGCCAATAATTCCAATAATAAAATTCCACCATATGTCTACTTAATAACTCTCCTTCATATAATATTAGTTATCACATATATTTTTATTTTTATTTTCTGATTCTTTCTCTTCTCATATTCTATGCTCTTTAATTCATCATTTCATATTTGTTTCAACTTTGTACACTATACTACAATTCATGAATCCAAAAATTGCAAGTTGAGAGTGGAAATTTATTTAGTATTTATTTAATTTCCACTAAATAATTAAATTTCACTATCAATAATTCACAAAGCATAGTGTACAATGTAAAAAAATCAGGTCTCACATTTTCTCCCCTCCTTAAGGAATTTGGTCCTCCAAATTTCACTCGGACCTGTCACTGAAAGAGCTCTGGATACCTCTTACCCATAAGGCTCTCCAACTCCCAAGTAGCCTCCTCTTCAGTGTGATACTGCCAGAGCACCTTAACCAAAGGAATCGTCTTAGATTGCAATACATTATCTTTCTATCTAAGATCCGTACTGGTCTCTTAACGTAACTTATATCCTCTCTAATCTCCAGTGGCTCATGTCGAATTACGTGAGAAGGATCTGGATGGTACTTCCTTAACATCGAGACATGGAATACGTTATGCAATCCTGACAACTCTGGTGGTACTGCTAACCGATATGCCACATCTCCCACTCGATCTAAGATCTCAAAAGGTCCGATATATCAAGGACTCAACTTTCCTCTCTTCCCGAATCTTATTATACCTTTGGAGGCTAAGACCTTCAAAAAGACATAATCACCCGTTGAGAACTCTAGTGGTCGGCATCTAGTATCTGCATAACTCTTCTGCCGACTCTGAGCCATTCTTAACCTCTCACAAATAACCTGTACATCATGGGAAGCCTGCTCGACCAAATCGGGAGCTAATAGCTTACGGTCTCCTACTTCCTCCCATGCTATCGGGGGCCTACATCATCTGCCATACAAAGCCTCATAAGGTGCCATACCGATACTCGCATGGTAGCTATTATTGTACGCAAACTCTGCCAAAGGTAAATGATCGTCCCAGGAGCCTCTAAAATCCAGTGCACATGCTCTCAACATATCCTTGAGCGTTTGTAGCGTACGCTCGAATTGTCCATCAGTCTGGGGCTGGAAAGCGGTGCTAAAATTCAGCTGGGATCCCATAGCTTCCTAAAATCTCTCCTAGAAATGAGACGTGAAGCAGGAGTCCCTATCAGATGTAATACTCATTAGAACACCATGTAAGCTCACTATCTCCCTAACATACAAATCGGCTAAGGCATTAACTGAATCAGTAAATCTCATGGCCAGGAAATGAGCAGACTTAGTCAATTTGTCAACTATCACCCAAATAGCATCGTATCCCTTCTGGGTCTGTGGTAATCCCATAATAAATTCCATGGTAACATGCTCCCATTTCAAAGTAGGAATCGATAATGGTCAAAGCATACCTGCAGGCTTCTGATGCTCAATCTTAATCTGCTGGCATGTCAGACATCTAGCAAGAAAATCAGCAATGTCCTTCTTCATCTTAGGCCACCAATATACTCTCCAAAGATTTTGGTACATCTTAGTACTGCCCGAATGTAACGTATATCTGGAGGTATGGGCCTTTGATAAAATCATATCTCTAATATACTGATCACTGGGAACACATATCCGGCCTCTAAACCTCAGTATCCCATCGGTGTCAATCTCAAAATCTGACTCAACTCCCATCTGAATCTGACTGGCAACCCCGATCCAATAATCATCACTCTTTTGAGCTTCCCTGATCCGATCTATCAAATCCGGCTCTATAGGAAAACTAGCTGTAAATCCATACTGGTCAGAGGAAATAACCGTCAAGCTGAGGCTAGAAAATTGTTCTATCAAATCATGCTCCAGGATCATCATGTAAGAAACCATGCCAACATGTTTACGGCTCAGTGCATCCGCCACTACATTAGCCTTACCCGGGTGATACAAAATCTTGCAATCGTAGTCCTTTAGCAGCTTCATCCATCGTCACTGCCTCATATTCAACTCTCACT
This sequence comes from Heritiera fomes, assembly GCA_032173925.1. Classification (NCBI taxonomy): domain Eukaryota; kingdom Viridiplantae; phylum Streptophyta; class Magnoliopsida; order Malvales; family Malvaceae; genus Heritiera; species Heritiera fomes. The sequence goes on along the minus strand of JAPDPM010000001.1, from coordinate 13,773,362 downwards.
GCTAGAATAAATACTTTAGACTCTTATGGTCTGTATATACCTGAAACTTCTTCCTGTATAAGTAATGCCACCAAATCTTCAGTGCAAACACTATTGCGGCTAGCTCTAAATCATGTGTCGGGTAATTTTTCTCGTGATCCTTCATTTGCCGAGAACCCTACGCTATAACCCGACCATGCTGCATGAGTACACACCCTAGTCCTTGAGTGGACGCATCAGTATACACCATAAATCCACCTGATCCGTTAGGAAGGACTAATACGGGGGCAGTAGTCAATCTTCGCTTAAGCTCAAGAAAACTACGCTCACACGCGTCATTCCACTAAAACTTCACATCCTTACGTCTGAGTCGTGTAAATGGAGCAGCAAGTCTAGAAAATCCCTCTACAAACCTGCGATAATATCCGACCAGACCCAAGAAACTTCGTATCTCGGTAACCGTGCTAGGCATCTTCCATTGCACAATGGCCTCAATCTTGGACGGATCAACTGACACCCCGTCCTTCGACACTATGTGTCCCAAAAATATAATATAGTCAAGTCAGAACTCGTATTTACTGAACTTAGCATACAACCTCCGGTCTCTGAGGGTCTGTAATACCATATTTAAATGCTGCTCGTGCTCCTCTGGAGTCTTAGAATAAACCAAGATGTCATCGATAAAGACTATCACAAATTTCTCCAAGAATGGATGGAATACCTCATTCATCCGACTCATAAAATTTGCAGGGGCATTAGTCAACCCAAAAGGCATCACCAAGAACTCATAGTGACCATAGCGAGTCCGAAATGTTGTCTTGTGCACATCTGACTCCTTAATCTTCAACTGGTGGTAGCCCGATCGAAGATCTATCTTAGAAAACACTTGTACACCCCTGAGTTGATCAAATAAATCATCAATCCTAGGCAAGGAATACTTATTCTTAATGGTAGCCTGATTCAGCATTCGATAATCTATACACAACCGAAGGCTACCATCCTTCTTTCGGACAAACAATACTGGAGCTCCCCACGGTGACACACTGAGACGTATAAATCCTTTATCTAGTAACTCCTAGAGCTGCTTTTTAAGCTCCTCTGACTCAGTTAGTGCAATCCGATATGGGGGTCTAGAAATCGGTTCCGTACCGGGTACCAAATCAATAATAAATTTCATCTCTCTATCCGGTGGTAACCTTGGTAAGTCCTCTGGGAATATGTCCGTAAAGTCCCTGACCACCGGAATCTCTTGAATCTTTGGACGTTCTCTCTGTACGTCCTCCACACTAGCAATGTAACCTTCATAAACATTCATACACAACCACAATTCAGTACTGATATCATTTCATGAACAAATATTCACATACTTTTTATTAATTTACAAATAATTTTACAATGTACTTTTCGGGCTGAGAGAAGGTAATGAACTTAGTAGTACAATCTAAACTGACAGGATTTACAGCTAACTAGTCCATACCCAAAATGACATCAAAATCATACATATTCAATACAATTAGGTCAGCTGTCATAACCTTCTCTCCTACCGTTATTTTACAATTCCTATATACAGTATCGGTCAATTGGGATTCTTTAAAGGGAGTATTTACTTGCAAAGTACACTCTAACATCTCTGGTTCTACTGGGATCCTGTTAGCACATGCAGGCGATAAGAACGAATGGGTAGAACCCGGATCAAATAAGGCAATTACTGAAATATCAAAAAGATAAACTTTACTTTTAATCACATCCGCTGAAGCGTTGGCAGTCTTTGGATCCAACGCGTATACCCATCCCTGTGTCACAACCTGCTTCCCCTTCTCTGTGGCTGTCGCCTGCCTAGGCTGTGAGGGTGTCGCTTTCTCCGAGTCACTGGGAGCTGCCGGTGCCTGAATCTGAGGTATTGTAAGAGGAACAGTGGAAGCTGTAGACTCTTTAAACATCGAGCAATCTCTAACCATATGCCCCGTCTGTCCACATCGAAAACATGCCTTAGATAGTAAGTAACAGGGGCGTGAACCATGCGACCTACCACAATATCTACATCTGGTCGTAGGACTCCTCTGAGTAGAAGTGGGGCCAGTAGTAGGAGTAGAAATTGTTGATCTAGTAAATCGGCCCTCTATGATCTGTATGCCCTTAGGTCTAGTCCTCTTAGGCTGCTCCCTACCCTGTCTATCCTCTGAAAATCTCCTAAACTTACCCTTACCTTTACTCTTACCCTTACCCCTAGCCTCAGTATGATACTGCTCAAAATCCCTCTCACATAGCTAAGCCCATTGTACTACCTCATCATATGTCAGAATATCAAACAGGGCTAGCTTCGATCTGATGAAGGGTCTCAAACCAGCTTTAAATCTCTCCATCTTATGCCTCTCATTAACACTGGTCTATGGATCAAATCGACTCAGAGTAGTGAACTTAGCCTCATACTCATCTACAGCCATACTACCCTGGACCAAATCCATGAACTCCTGCTGTAACTTCTGCTGAGCAATATCAGGAATATATCTGCGCCTAAAAGCATATACAAAAATATCCCAAGTGATCTCCTAATGTTGGGAGAATAATGCTGTTTGGGTAGCCTTCCACCAGTGCTCTGCATCATCTGTCAACTGGAACATTGCTAGACCTATCCTCTCAGTCTCCGTACACCTCAAAATCCTAAATAGCTTCTCTATAGCAATAACCCACTGCTCTGCCACCAACGGATCTCTCGCACCCTTAAACTTTGACGGATCTAACTTCCTGAATGACCGTACCAGGGTGACATCATAATATGACTCCACATCTCAAAGCGACTGAGCTAATGGCTGTGGCTGAGGTGCCAGTAGTGGAATAGGCTGAGGCTTGGGTATAACCGGTGTCGACTGTGGTGGGGCTGGTGCTACTACACGGGCTACAGGAGCTGCTGCTCTCTCTCTCTGCCCTATCTGTAGCTCTATCAGCCTGATACATAGCCATAAAATCTATCAACATCCTCTCCATCTTGTTCATCCTATCACCAGTACTCTCCGACTGTTGAGGATTAGTAGGTCCTGGGGTGGGCTCAGGTGCTGGCTCAGGTATCTGCAGCTCCGGAGTCTGTGCCGTCCTACCTCTACCTCTACCTCTACCTGAGCAGGTCACCCTTCTTCCACTCATATCTACACCATAAAATCATTTATTCCACCTTCCATTAGTATTTCTACTACACATTCAGATTATACAGTACTATAGGTAATGTTTACTATTCATATTTTATTTTAAACACCACTGGACATCAGACCAACTCTGCTCTGATACCATTAAATCTGTAACAGTCTGAGTGTACAATGTTACACTATATTTACTTATATTTTACACACTTTTACCGGTTGGGCTGTCCGTGATGCTTACAGTAAAATAATAATTTTGGTACTAAATAGTACTTTCATTCACAGTGAAGTTTTCAAAACATAAATAATACATTATTTCGTATCAGAGTTTTACATTCCCTGTATGATATTCATAATTAAAGTAGTATTGTACAATTTTTCTGAATATATAAAAGAAAATAATATACCTCCAATGTCTAAAGTCTGCTGTCTCGGGTAACCGAACTAGCAGCCGATAACTCCGGATAGTACGTCTCTTAATCCGAATCAATACCTGTGGAGTGGAACATGAAAGGGTGAGCAAGCCATGTGCTCAGTAACGGAGTTGTATGCTGCTCGATATAATGAATCTATATGCCAGAAAACGATAAATTTCCTATCGGTGTACTAATTATAAAAAGGAAGGATACTATAGTCGACCGAAAAATCCAGATGGAGTATGAAAGGTATTTTGAAATACCTGTCTTGTCTCGGAAACCCAAAGCAACTATAGGGAGTAATTCGTAATTTATCCTTATAAAATAATTTAATACTCAATTTCTAAAAAAATACATGGAAGGAACCACTTATTTCCTTTCACATTAGTATAGTTTAAAAACACATGCCAGTACAGTGGTAAATCAGTAGATGCAGTAAACAATATTTTAGTAGACAGTATTCAGTAAACAGTATTCAGTAGTCAGTATTCAGTAACAGTAGGTTGAGACTAGGCATCACCCTAAATCATGTCATGCTATAATCATTCCCAAAGGAACACAGTAACGGTAAACAGTTTAGATCTATGGCCACAGTCTATGAGCGCCCTCAGTGTGCACTTGCCAGGTGACACTGGGACTGCTGATGACTTGGCGAGTCTATCAGTCACATGAACAGTACAATATAATAGTAAAGCATGAGTATCGGGGCCTAAAGTCTCAAAATCGATATATTTCTCAAAAATACCTTTAAGGAAATATTTATGAATTAAATCATTTCAATAGATAATAAATTCCAAAAAGGTATTTATTCTCATTGCCATATACTGTAAATCAGTTGGTAAATATTCATGCTCATATGAGAAAACAAATAAATATTCGATTATGAATATTTACATTATGTAAAACATAATTAAATTCTCAAATTAATAAAAGTTTCAAGCATTAATATTCAATTTTATAACTTTCTCAAAATTCTCAATTTATGGAAAATTTAAGGGAAATTATATTAAAATTTCTCATTTAAATCATTTCATGCTTCTAAAATATTCTATAATATTTTAGAGTATTTTAGGAGTATTTTCGACAGCATAACAGCTGTGGATTCCTAACCTCCTGCATACAAATTTCAGTTTATAATCCAGCTTTCCAAACACAGAATTTGCATGTTTTACACGAATTCATGCTTCTAATAATTCCATAAAATTTAGCTGAATAAAACATGCATTTCACTATATCCTTACAACTCACACACTCCCCCCTTACCAGTGTTATGAAGTCAAGCTTCCCAGTTACTTTTACCGAATTTCGTCGACTCGGGCTGCAAAATAATTTTACCAAAAATCATTAATATTCTTCTTCTTATTTTTCAGCCACTAATATTCGTAAAATGTAGCCACTAACTTCATGTTATGAGTATAACCCGTATAAATTATACTGGTGTTAAACTCAATTTGTTTGTTCTAGCTTCTTTCTCGATTTTAATTTCACCAATCGATCTCTTTTAATTTCTAGAATTATTCTCTACCAAAATCTTCAATTTTCAACATATTATTGTGCCTCAAATTGTCATGGCCGAACACCATATGCCACTTTTATTGACTTTCCATCATTTTCTTTAATGGTCTTTTCTTCAATTTGTAATTGCTTTCCTACGTGAGTCATTTCTTAACCAATTCTTGCATGGACATTAATTTCTCTCTTCTCCCATGCCAACCGAATCTCCCTTAACTAACTAAGTTTTTCTTTTCAACCCTTTTTAATTCTAAGCTTTTTCTTCCATTTGTTTATATCCCATACTTCATTTCTCATCATCATCATACCACTTCTAACATAATTCCTTTGTTTTTGTTAAATCTATATCAAGATCTAAATTATGTAAATTTCATGATCTAATAGAATTTATCTAAAATTAACATTATCATCATGTTTCTCATGTTTAGAAACATAAAAATAAGTTATTGAATATCACAAAACCATGAGGATTAAATTCCTTACCTTGACCGATTGTAGACCTTTACAGCCAAAATGGAACGGCTGGAGTACTTGATGCTGCTGTCTACGTTTTGACCATGTTTTCCTTACCTCCTTTTTATAATTTCCAGCCAATAAAATTATGCACTTTTCATTTCTAACTTATCTTCCTTTTTATATTATATTTCTTAACTATCATTGCATTTTATTTCCACTAAACAATTAATTTCCAGTCATGCACAAAATGGCCAACAGTTGGTGTGAATGCTTGGCTGACCAGTCAAGTTTGTTTTCACCTCTTCTTTGCTTATATTCCAGCCAATAAAATCCGAGTTTGTATATGATGCACTGACAGTGTATAGTTTCTATACACTGTCAATGCATTAGAGGTTGATATCTCATCAATAGGCCCTTATGGGCAAATTAAAAAAATTTATTTATATTTGCATATAAGGGCCTATTGATGAGGTGTCAACCTTTGGTGCATTGATAGTGTATAGAAACTATACACTGTCAGTGCATCATATATAAATCCATAAAATCCTCTTATTTAGTACCTTTAATACTCCATCTTTTAAGTCATCTTTTCTTATATTTATACTACAAAAATCATATTTTATCAGCCTTGCTTATGGCTAAACCGATCAGTACAAATACAGCAACAAAGTGGCATTGAAGTCCACTTTGGCTGCACAACTTGTGGACTTATTTCACTCCTCTTTTCAAAGCTTTAACCAATGAGCTCTTAGTCTTTATTTTATGTGTTAATTTGGCTTTATTATATATATTATTTTATCCATGAAAAAAAATTTTTCTTTCTTTTGAATTGTTTGCAGGCGAACACACTAAGTGTAACAAGATTTGTTGGTTGTTTCCATCTTCCTTGGCTTTTCTTCATTTCCTTTGGTTGCTATTAAGCCAATAATTCCAATAATAAAATTCCACCATATGTCTACTTAATAACTCTCCTTCATATAATATTATTTATCACATATATATATTTTTATGATTCTTTCTCTTCTCATATTCTATGCTCTTTAATTCATCTTTTCATATTTGTTTCAACTTTGTACACTATACTACAATTCATGAATCCAAAAATTGCAAGTTGAGAGTGGAAATTTATTCAGTCTTTATTTAATTTCCACTAAATAATTAAATTTCACTATCAATAATTCACAAAGTATAATGTACAATGTAAAAAAATCGGATCTCACATATAAAGAGTAATATGCCGATGGTATGATAACGACTTGATGAAATGATTGAGTGATGTTGGTGTTGTGATTGAATGATTTATGAAATAGACGTTGAATGAGTTTGTTTATGTTTGACCGGTTTTAACGTTATTGTAAAAGTTGATAAGACAATATTTAAATATATTTGCAATACTAAGAGGACACACATTTGGTGGTGGGGGTCTTAGTATCGATATTGAAAAGTAAAGGTGATTAAGTTGAGTGGTAAATGATAGGCAAGATTGAATTGAATTGTGACATACAATCTTGTTGAAATTTAAGAGATGAAACTGAGGAATTAAAGAGAAATGTGTAATGATGTTGAGCTGGATATAGGTGATACATTGATGTGCTTTAAGAGTGAAGATTAAAGATGGAATTAGCATTATAGTTAGCATTATTCAAATGATATTGCATCTATACAATTCATGAGCATGATAGTAAATCGTTTCAAACTCAAGTTGTAATTTGCATTGCCTTTCAAGCATACTTTATTTATAACTTGAGAATTTGAAAAGATTTATTCATATGATACTTGTGACGTCCCCGTCACTTCATCTTATCACTTAACTTTTTCCTTCTTTATTTAGATTTTAGTTCATCCAGTGTCATTCTTCCTTTATTCTTAAGCTAATTATCTGATAGCTCATAAAATTTTATACCATTTCAATAAAACAGACTAATGATACATGTATATATGTATCATCCATTTCCACAGGATCTCATACATCGTCTTAACTTAAATCCCCGACATCTTATATACATTAATGTTAGTTGTACTGTACCCCAACTGAATTACAATTTACTTTGCATAATTACATAAGTATACCTTCTATATTACTTAGGAAGCGTCTTTCGAAGGTAAACTTTCAAGATCCACTCGTAGACTCTTCTATCGAGAGCGAGGGATTACTTCAGATAGTCTGTATGAAAAATGTTCGTAAAAGGGTGAGTTTACGCTCAGTAAGAAAAATATGTAAAAGAGCGTACTATGCCTCTATATGCATTTTTCCTACTTGGCTCTATAATGTCATGTAAAGCATTATAAAGCATGCATCATAAACATCTTTCATGCATTGTTTGCAACAATGCATATTTATTTCAAATGACATGGAAATCATACTTTGTATGCTTCTTTTAAAATATAGCATACATATAAAACATGCATCATACTTCTTCTTCTTATACTTTCTTTAAAACATCATACTTCATAACTTACTTTAAAACATACTTTACATGCTTTTATAACATAGCATGTTTCATATACTTCTTCAAAACATATTTCAAGTACTTCTTTCAAATATCATTTACATACATACATACATACATACATACTTCTCTTAAAATGTCTTATACTTTCTTGAAATCATACATCATATACTTCTTTTCAAACTTCTTGTACAAGTAAATCAAGTACTTTCGATTTCTTTATTCTTAGAAATCGTATATACATATAGTTTTGATAACATAAAACTATTTGTACTTTTGTGGAGTTATGCACTGCATCATCATCATCATCATCATCATCATCATTATCATGTGGCGTACCCCGTAGGGCCAGGAATCCTACCTTAGCCAAACATGAAATATAAACAGATTGGCCAACTGCGGGTGGCTACAGTTAACACTAGTCAGGTGTCCTTCTGTAGCGACTGAGGCCTGACTTATGGTTCCTCAGCCCATAACATACATTACATCATTTCAGGACTTGATCAGAGCCCCTACTATAAACATGATAATGCATAATCTCAAAACATATGTCATATGGCCTTTTTGCCATGACATTTCATACTTTCTTGAAATAGGTCTAAAATCTCTTTTCAAAATAGGGCAGTCGACTGGCCTCATAGGGCAGTCGGCTGCTTCTTCATACTTTCATTTATCGAAATTATTTTCATTTAAAATTCCGATAATTTCATCTTTGAAAACATATAAGGGCAGTCGACTGGTCCATATAGCAGTCGACTGGTTTTCAAACAGAATGCTTCTTAAGAAATAGTAGTCGACTGGTCCATATAGCAGTCGACTGTTTTTAAAACAGAATGCTTCTTCAAAATTAGCAGTCGACTGGTCTAATAGGCAGTCGACTGGTTTTCAAACAGAATGCATTTTGGAAAATAGCAGTCGACTGTCCTATATAGCAGTCGACTGGTTTGAAACAGAATGCTTACTGGGTAAATAGCAGTCGACTGGCTTACATAGCAGTCGACTGGTTTGCATCGGTTTTCGGAAAACAACGTTTTGGTTGTCTCTAGGCAGTCGACTTCCCTTTATGGCAGTCGGCTGCCCCTAGCCTAATTGGTACTAGGAGACAAGTCCGAAAATGCATCTTTTCCTGTACAAAATCAACTAATACTTCTCTCCAAAACATGTAAAAACATCATAAATCATGCGGACATAGCCGCCTTACGTCCGTTACATAAATTCCTTACCTCGATTACTTCGAGAACATGAAATCACTTGGTTCACCAACCCTAATCCTTTTCTTCTTCAAATCTGAAATCATCATATCAAAGCAAACCCTTAAGAATTTGCCATAAACATGTTATACTAATTCAGTACAACACTATACCATGAACATAATTGACTAAATCATCTTCTTCTCTTACCTTTTGCTAGTGGCCAAAATCTCAAACTTTGAGATCTCTTCCAATACTTGAAATCAATCCACCAAACTTCAGATATAGCCTCGTCTAGTGACTATGATCGTTTTTCGTCTAACAAACTTAACGATTTGGTTACTAAACAAGGGTGTTTGTCAAGGTAGCTATGGAGGAAGACTTGGAAGCTTGGAGAACACGAGGGAAAGGGCTAGAAATGGGGCTGACGTTGGGTGATGGCTGGAGGTGGTGACTCATGCAGCCTCATTTAATGCTTCCCTATCCAATATCATCTCATCTCAGCCACTTTATCCTTTTGACTCAAGATCATTTGTCCATTTAATTCCTCTTCCATATGACTCATCCATTTAATCTCCAATAATATTTCTGATTTAATTTCTTGTCTCATACTCTTAATATTTTTCTGATATCAACATTAAATCATTTGACTAATTGACATTCACTTTCTTATTTCTTCCATACATCATGCATACATCACTCATACATTAAACTTCATATTCATTAAATTGGTCTTCTTTCTCCCATATAACACTTGTCTTTACTTACACTTAATTTTCTGATATTAATTCCTTGTTCATACCTCCATTATTCTTATAACATCAATTTAATTTCCTTGACTATTTAATCTTTCATCTCATTACTTCTTCCATGTTCCATACATCCTTCATACTTCATAATTCTCATATCTACTTATTTTCATTTAAGCTAACATACTTTATAATTATGGAGGAATTTCCTGAAATTAGGGATTTCACATTCTCCCCACCTTAGAGAATTTGGTCCTCCAAATTCAAATCATGTCATGTCTCAAATGGTTCCGGATACTCCTCTTTAATCAAGCTATTTAGCTTCATGTATCTGTTTCCATGATGTGGTATTGTCAATAATCTTTAACTAATGGGATCATCATAGACTTCTATACCGTATCTTTTCCGTACAAAATCCCAGATGGCTTATCTCACATGACTTATGTCTTTCTAAACTTCTAAGGTTTCATCTTTTATGACATAAGATGAATTCTGGATTATACTTTCGAAATATTGACATATACAAACATTACGTATCCTCAATAGCTCTGGAGGTAATATCAATTTATTGGTGATATCTCCAATTTGATCTAAAACTTCAATTGGATTAATATAACGAGGGCTCAACTTGCCTCGTCAACCAATTCTTATAATTCCTTTGGATAGAGAACTTTCAATTTACTGAGTCTCCAACCAAAACATCAATTAGTCTTTGTCAAGCATTTGTATAACCTTTTTGTCTATTCTGAGCTATCTTAAATCTTTGACCACTCACTTAATCTCTTTAGATGCTTACTCGATTAAATCAAAAGCTAATAACTTTCATTCGCCTACTTCTACCAACCAATTCAAAGATTGACACTTTTTATTCTTATAACATTTCATACAGTGTCATCTAGATACTTGTATAATAGCTATTATCATACATAAACTTAGTCAATGGCAGATGGTCGTCCCATGAGCATTTAAAATACATAGCACCAGCTTTTTACATATCCTCGAGCGTCTAAATCATGCGCTCGGACTGCTCATCAGTCTACGGATGAAAAGCTGTGCAAAATTTTCAACTGAGATCCCATGGTTCCTTGCTAATCTCCTTAAATGAGAAGTGAACCTGAAATCTCTATCACATGAAACTGCTCATTGGAACTCCACTTAGTTTAACGACATTCTTTCACCTACATTTCTGCCAAAGCGCTAAGTGCGTCCATAGACTTCTTAGGTAGGAAGTGGACTGACTTAGCAGATTCGTTCATCAATTCTGGCTTAATCATTATACTAGCCATCATTCCAATTTACTTTGAAGACATAACGTTTAACTTAAGACTTGTAAATTGCTCAAATACATCATACTTTCTTATCATCATACAAACCATTATTACTTCATGCTTTCAGCTTAGAGCATTTACCACCACAGTGGTTTTCCCTAGGTGATCTAATTTCACCTTCACAATCCTTTGAAAACTCGAGTCATCTCTTCTATCTTAATCAAAATTATAGCCGTAATTTATTCACAATGGCTATTTATAATTTCTTGCCTTTGCTCTCTAAATACCCATATATCGATCACATTTTGAACTATTAGCATAGTTCTTTTAATTCGTATCTAAAAATGTCCTCTTCTCATAGCATCAAACATACCTAATGAATGAACATCTTCATTCTCTTATGGCATTCTAGGGATCCAATAGGAAGGATACTATAGTCGGCTAGGTAACCGGGTAGAGTATGGAAGGTACTTTAGAGTACCTGTCGTGTTCCGGTCCCTAGATGCAACTATAGGGAATAATTACCATCGTTGAGACAATCCATCTCATATTGATTCATATTCTTTTCAGAGTAATGCTTTCATAGAATAAAACATTTAAGTAAAGTAGACTAATAAAAGTCAATCATCATTCTTATTTAAACTCCTTTCACACATCACTATATATCATAAAACTTTATACCAAAGAGTACTTCAGAATTCCAACTATCATTTCTCATCAATTATTGTATTTCATTAAGTTCGGGACTTTTCTTTACTATCTCAACATCGTAAGCAAAAATCCTTCATATAACCATACATACCTTCTATTAACTTTCCTTACAATTTAGTCAGATCATACAACATACTTTTGCATTAGACATCTTCAACATTTACATCATAGTTAACAGGTGTCTTTCCCTTCTCTTCAGTAGTGGCCTTGTGTTGTGGTTGAGGGGTCTCCTCAGATTACTCGGGTGGCCTCAAATCCCTCTTGGGACAATCCCTGATCATATGCCCCTGTTCACCACATCTAAAACATGCGCCACTTGCCAACCGGCATGGCTGTGCTCTGTGAAACTTTCTGCAATGTTCACACCTTTGTCTTGTACTCTTAGGTGAGCTAACAGTACTACTAGCTGAATGTCGGGATCTCTCATCATTAATCTTGATCCCAGTAGCTCTCGGATTTCCTATCGAAGCTCTGTCATATGGCTTACTTCTCCTAGATGGATATCTGTCACGGGAGGCTTTCCCTTTTGACTTCCGCTTCATCGGTTCCTTGCCTTTACTTTGGGCTCGGAAATCATCATAGTGAAACTCATAGTCCTGCTCACATAACTGAGCCTTACGGACTGTCTCATTATAAGTAGTGATACCCATAGTATACAACTTGGATTTGATAGGAGACTTCAGTCCTTCTATAAATCTGTATATCTTATATCCTTCACTCCTGATGGTCTCTCGATCGAATCCGCTTAGAGCAATAAACCTTGACTCATATTGATTAACTGACATAGTCCCCTGAGTCAATTTCAAAAATTTCATCTTTAACCTAGTCTGATCGGTGCGTGGGATGTACTTCTCAGTAAAAGCCTCTAAAAATCTATCCCACGTAACCTCAACATGTTGAGCCTCCAAAATGGCCCGAGTGGACTGCCACCAATACTCTGCATCATCCACTAACAGATACGCAGCCAAACCCACCTTTTCCTTTTCAGAGCATAGCATATACTCGAAGGATCTAGTGATCGCCTTCACCCAATTCACTGCGGCCAACGTGTCCTTATCCCCCTTAAACATAGGCGGATCCAGCTTCTTATATTCCGTAATTAAGGTCATACTACAATAAGCTGTGAGATTCCTCCTTTCAATAACTGGGACTGATGGGGGTAACTCTGTCTGTACCGGTGGTGGCTGTACTAGAGGAATAGCAAATGGTACACTTGTGACCACATTTGGAAAGTTCGCCATAAACTGCGTAAACATAGTGGTCATATTCTCCACATGCTTCTCCATCTTCGCTAACCTAGTGTTCAGGCTATGCGGTGGAGATGGTAAAGGAGACTGTGTTGGGGACTGTTCTACATAACCCCTTCCTCTTCCTTTCTCAACACCACTTCTACTTGAGCTCATTCTGTCGATAAAATCACAAAGATGAGCTATTTAGTATAACTTCAAACAGTTATACATCGTATATGTATTCAGACAAGTACAGTACACTTGGGGATATACTCTACTTCTAACTCATCGACACTGACAAACCTCAATCTAACTGCTCTGATACCACTCTGTGATGTCCCCGTCACTTCATCTTATCACTTAACTTTTTCCTTCTTTATTTAGATTTTAGTTCATCCAGTGTCATTCTTCCTTTATTCTTAAGCTAATTATCTGATAGCTCATAAAATTTTATACCATTTCAATAAAACAGACTAATGATACATGTATATATGTATCATCCATTTCCACAGGATCTCATACATCGTCTTAACTTAAATCCCCGACATCTTATATACATTAATGTTAGTTGTACTGTACCCTAACTGAATTACAATTTACTTTGCATAATTACATAAGTATACCTTCTATATTACTTGGGAAGCGTCTTTCGAAGGTAAACTTTCAAGATCCACTCGTAGACTCTTCTATCGAGAGCGAGGGATTACTTCAGATAGTCTGTATGAAAAATGTTCGTAAAAGGGTGAGTTTACGCTCAGTAAGAAAAATATGTAAAAGAGCGTACTATGCCTCTATATGCATTTTTCCTACTTGGCTCTATAATGTCATGTAAAGCATTATAAAGCATGCATCATAAACATCTTTCATGCATTGTTTGCAACCATGCATATTTATTTCAAATGACATGGAAATCATACTTTGTATGCTTCTTTTAAAATATAGCATACATATAAAACATGCATCATACTTCTTCTTATACTTTCTTTAAAACATCATACTTCATAACTTACTTTAAAACATACTTTACATGCTTTTATAACATAGCATGTTTCATATACTTCTTCAAAACATATTTCAAGTACTTCTTTCAAATATCATTTACATACATACATACATACATACATACTTCTCTTAAAACGTCTTATACTTTCTTGAAATCATACATCATATACTTCTTTTCAAACTTCTTGTACAAGTAAATCAAGTACTTTCGATTTCTTTATTTTTAGAAATCGTATATACATATAGTTTTGATAACATAAAACTATTTGTACTTTTGTGGAGTTATGCACTGCATCATCATCATCATCATCATCATCATTATCATGTGGCGTACCCCGTAGGGCCAGGAATCCTCCCTTAGCCGAACATGAAATATAAACAGATTGGCCAACTGCGGGTGGCTACAGTTAACACTAGTCAGGTGTCCTTCTGTAGCGACTGAGGCCTGACTTATGGTTCCTCAGCCCATAACATACATTACATCATTTCAGGACTTGATCAGAGCCCCTACTATAAACATGATAGTGCATAATCTCAAAACATATGTCATATGGCCTTTTTGCCATGACATTTCATACTTTCTTGAAATAGGTCTAAAATCTCTTTTCAAAATAGGGTAGTCGACTGGCCTCATAGGGCAGTCGGCTGCTTCTTCATACTTTCATTTATCGAAATTATTTTCATTTAAAATTCCGATAATTTCATCTTTGAAAACATATAAGGGCAGTCGACTGGTTTTCAAACAGAATACTTCTTAAGAAATAGCAGTCGACTGGTCCATATAGCAGTCGACTGTTTTTAAAACAGAATGCTTCTTCAAAATTAGCAGTCGACTGGTCTAATAGGCAGTCGACTGGTTTTCAAACAGAATGCATTTTGGAAAATAGCAGTCGACTGTCCTATATAGCAGTCGACTGGTTTGAAACAGAATGCTTACTGGGTAAATAGCAGTCGACTGGCTTACATAGCAGTCGACTAGTTTGCATCGGTTTTCGAAAAACAACGTTTTGGTTGTCTCTAGGCAGTCGACTTCCCTTTATGGCAGTCGGCTGCCCCTAGCCTAATTGGTACTAGGAGACAAGTCCGAAAATGCATCTTTTCCTGTACAAAATCAACTAATACTTCTCTCCAAAACATGTAAAAACATCATAAATCATGCGGACATAGCCGCCTTACGTCCGTTACATAAATTCCTTACCTCGATTACTTCGAGAACATGAAATCACTTGGTTCACCAACCCTAATCCTTTTCTTCTTCAAATCTGAAATCATCATATCAAAGCAAACCCTTAAGAATTTGCCATAAACATGTTATACTAATTCAGTACAACACTATACCATGAACATAATTGACTAAATCATCTTCTTCTCTTACCTTTTGCTAGTGGCCAAAATCTCAAACTTTGAGATCTCTTCCAATACTTGAAATCAATCCACCAAACTTCAGATATAGCCTCGTCTAGTGACTATGATCGTTTTTCGTCTAACAAACTTAACGATTTGGTTACTAAACAAGGGTGTTTGTCAAGGTAGCTATGGAGGAAGACTTGGAAGCTTGGAGAACACGAGGGAAAGGGCTAGAAATGGGGCTGACGTTGGGTGATGGCTGGAGGTGGTGACTCATGCAGCCTCATTTAATGCTTCCCTATCCAATATCATCTCATCTCAGCCACTTTATCCTTTTGACTCAAGATCATTTGTCCATTTAATTCCTCTTCCATATGACTCATCCATTTAATCTCCAATAATATTTCTGATTTAATTTCTTGTCTCATACTCTTAATATTTTTCTGATATCAACATTAAATCATTTGACTAATTGACATTCACTTTCTTATTTCTTCCATACATCATGCATACATCACTCATACATTAAACTTCATATTCATTAAATTGGTCTTCTTTCTCCCATATAACACTTGTCTTTACTTACACTTAATTTTCTGATATTAATTCCTTGTTCATACCTCCATTATTCTTATAACATCAATTTAATTTCCTTGACTATTTAATCTTTCATCTCATTACTTCTTCCATGTTCCATACATCCTTCATACTTCATAATTCTCATATCTACTTATTTTCATTTAAGCTAACATACTTTATAATTATGGAGGAATTTCCTGAAATTGGGGATTTCACATTCTCCCCACCTTAGAGAATTTGGTCCTCCAAATTCAAATCATGTCATGTCTCAAATGGTTCCGGATACTCCTCTTTAATCAAGCTATTTAGCTTCATGTATCTGTTCCATGATGTGGTATTGTCAATAATCTTTAACTAATGGGATCATCATAGACTTCTATACCGTATCTTTTCCGTACAAAATCCCAGATGGCTTATCTCACATGACTTATGTCTTTCTAAACTTCTAAGGTTTCATCTTTTATGACATAAGATGAATTCTGGATTATACTTTCGAAATATTGACATATACAAACATTACTTATCCTCAATAGCTCTGGAGGTAATATCAATTTATTGGTGATATCTCCAATTTGATCTAAAACTTCAATTGGATTAATATAACGAGGGCTCAACTTGCCTCGTCAACCAATTCTTATAATTCCTTTGGATAAAGAACTTTCAATTTACTGAGTCTCCAACCAAAACATCAATTAGTCTTTGTCAAGCATTTGTATAACCTTTTTGTCTATTCTGAGCTATCTTAAATCTTTGACCACTCACTTAATCTCTTTAGATGCTTACTCGATTAAATCAAAAGCTAATAACTTTCATTCGCCTACTTCTACCAACCAATTCGAAGATTGACACTTTTTATTCTTATAACATTTCATACAGTGTCATCTAGATACTTGTATAATAGCTATTATCATACATAAACTTAGTCAATGGCAGATGGTCGTCCCATGAGCATTTAAAATACATAGCACCAGCTCTTTACATATCCTCGAGCGTCTAAATCATGCGCTCGGACTGCTCATCAGTCTACGGATGAAAAGCTGTGCAAAATTTTCAACTGAGATCCCATGGTTCCTTGCTAATCTCCTTAAATGAGAAGTGAACCTGAAATCTCTATCACATGAAACTGCTCATTGGAACTCCACTTAGTTTAACGACATTCTTTCACCTACATTTCTGCCAAAGCGCTAAGTGCGTCCATAGACTTCTTAGGTAGGAAGTGGACTGACTTAGCAGATTCGTTCATCAATTCTGGCTTAATCATTATACTAGCCATCATTCCAATTTACTTTGAAGACATAACGTTTAACTTAAGACTTGTAAATTGCTCAAATACATCATACTTTCTTATCATCATACAAACCATTATTACTTCATGCTTTCAGCTTAGAGCATTTACCACCACAGTGGTTTTCCCTAGGTGATCTAATTTCACCTTCACAATCCTTTGAAAACTCGAGTCATCTCTTCTATCTTAATCAGAATTATAGCCGTAATTTATTCACAATGGCTATTTATAATTTCTTGCCTTTGTTCTCTAAATACCCATATATCGATCACATTTTGAACTATTAGCATAGTTCTTTTAATTCGTATCTAAAAATGTCCTCTTCTCATAGCATCAAACATACCTAATGAATGAACATCTTCATTCTCTTATGGCATTCTAGGGATCCAATAGGAAGGATACTATAGTCGGCTAGGTAACCGGGTAGAGTATGGAAGGTACTTTAGAGTACCTGTCGTGTTCCGGTCCCTAGATGCGACTATAGGGAATAATTACCATCGTTGAGACAATCCATCTCATATTAATTCATATTCTTTTCAGAGTAATGCTTTCATAGAATAAAACATTTAAGTAAAGTAGACTAATAAAAGTCAATCATCATTCTTATTTAAACTCCTTTCACACATCACTATATATCATAAAACTTTATACCAAAGAGTACTTCAGAATTCCAACTATCATTTCTCATCAATTATTGTATTTCATTAAGTTCGGGACTTTTCTTTACTATCTCAACATCGTAAGCAAAAATCCTTCATATAACCATGCATACCTTCTATTAACTTTCCTTACAATTTAGTCAGATCATACAACATACTTTTGCATTAGACATCTTCAACATTTACATCATAGTTAACAGGTTTCTTTCCCTTCTCTTCAGTAGTGGCCTTGTGTTGTGGTTGAGGGGTCTCCTCAGATTCCTCGGGTGGCCTCAAATCCCTCTTGGGACAATCCCTGATCATATGCCCCTGTTCACCACATCTAAAACATGCGCCACTTGCCAACCGGCATGGCTGTGCTCTGTGAAACTTTCTGCAATGTTCACACCTTTGTCTTGTACTCTTAGGTGAGCTAACAGTACTACTAGCTGAATGTCGGGATCTCTCATCATTAAGCTTGATCCCAGTAGCTCTCGGATTTCCTATCGAAGCTCTGTCATATGGCTTACTTCTCCTAGATGGATATCTGTCACGAGAGGCTTTCCCTTTTGACTTCCGCTTCATCTGTTCCTTGCCTTTACTTTGGGCTCGGAAATCATCATAGTGAAACTCATAGTCCTGCTCACATAACTGAGCCTTACGGACTGTCTCATTATAAGTAGTGATACCCATAGTATACAACTTGGATTTGATAGGAGACTTCGGTCCTTCTATAAATCTGTATATCTTATATCCTTCACTCCTGATGGTCTCTCGATCGAATCCGCTTAGAGCAATAAACCTTGACTCATATTGATTAACTGACATAGTCCCCTGAGTCAATTTCAAAAATTTCATCTTTAACCTAGTCTGATCGGTGCGTGGGATGTACTTCTCAGTAAAAGCCTCTAAAAATCTATCCCACGTAACCTCAACATGTTGAGCCTCCAAAATGGCCCGAGTGGACTGCCACCAATACTCTGCATCATCCACTAACAGATACGCAGCCAAACCCACCTTTTCCTTTTCAGAGCATAGCATATACTCGAAGGATCTAGTGATCGCCTTCACCCAATTCACTGCGGCCAACGTGTCCTTATCCCCCTTAAACATAGGCGGATCCAGCTTCTTATATTCCGTAATTAAGGTCATACTATAATAAGCTGTGAGATTCCTCCTTTCAATAACTGGGACTGATGGGGGTAACTCTGTCTGTACAGGTGGCGGATCTAGAGGTGGGTTTTCGGCCTCTTCTCCACGCATTTTCTCCTTCCTCCGCCGTCATTCTTCCTCACCGGCGGTCGTCTCCTCTCTCTTTTTCCTCTACTGGTGGCCCGGGTGGCGTGCCGGTGTCCAGATCGGCGGCACCGTCATTTTCTTCTTTCTCTTTTCCTTTCGGTTTTCCTCTCGGTTTTCTTCCCTTTTTCCTTTCTTCGCGATCGCTGGCAGCTTTCCTTCTCCACTCATCAGCCGGCGATGCTTCTCTCTCCCTCCTCCTTCTCTCTCACCGGCAGGGGGGTCGGGTGCTGGGCATTTCTTCTCTTTTGTTTTCTTTAGGTTTCTCCCCTGTTTGTAACAGAGGAGAAACATAACATGGAATTGGGTTATTCCCGATTCCCGCCCTTTCTTTTTCTTTTTTTTAAATAATTATATTTATAAATAAATATTTATAAATATAATTATCAATTAATAATAATATATATACACATTTTTATTTTCTCAAATTTTTGGATTTCTTAATATCCAAAATAAATACTCACTTTCATTTCTTTAATATTGGATCTCTTAATATCCGAGAATTATTCAAAAATAATTTCCTCAACTTCATTACTTCATCAGTTTCGGGAATTCCAACAATATTCTCATCTCGTAAATAAATTTATTTATTTACCTTCGCTTATTTATTTGCATAAATTAAATTCCCGAGTAATTTAATACAAAAAATAAGAAAAATTCTCGGTTATCATATCTTTATATACATACATCAAAAGGTGCTAATCCATTTTATAAAAATGCAATTATAATTCATATTATTTAATTTATTGGCAAAGTACAAAATTTTAAACACAATTTCCGAAAAAGCCTAAAAAAGTAGTTGACTTTTATAATCATCGAAAAGCAAACCAATCACTTCTCTTTTTTCTAACTTCTGTGATTGCTTTCCTTGATCCCCTGTGTGCCTACCTCCCATTGGAACTTTGATAATACATCGTTAATTCTCATATCGGCTTTTCTGGGCTTCTTTTTTTTTTGCTCAGCCAAAAAAATATAATTTTCATTAATATGAAGAACAGACAATGCTGTGTTTAGGCTATAGAAATTAAAACAGGAAAAGTGCTGCGAAGACAAATTTGCATTGTCGACTTAGAGCCACGCATGCAGCATCTCCTTCTTATTAACACCAAGCTTGGCTAAAGAGTCAGCAAAGGAATTTGCCTCTCTGAAAATACTAACAAATTCCACTGAACCAATCAAACCATGCAAACGATCAATTTCATGGAAGATTTTCCACTCCCTCCAAGGCCACTGGACAGGATTACGAACCCAGTTTAATGCATTTTTCCAATCTTATTCAACAATTAGCTTTCTTGACTTTAGCCACTGTGACTTAGAAAACATTAGGAGTGCTTCCTTTATTGCAAGGAGTTCTGCCGTTATGGGGCTCTGTTCACCTAAGGGACCGAGAAAAATACCAAGGACATTACCCAATTCATCTCGGAGGACACCACCACACCCAGCTAAACCGGTTGATGTAAAGACAGAGCTGTCTACATTGAATTTGAGGCTATTCTGAGCAGGGGACTTCCAAGCAATTCCAATTCTCGGGTTTTTGATAGAAAGGGACGTAATGTGACTAAATGGAGATGACCACTAGGAAGCTTCATCAGGAGAAACCTCGTTTTCCAGAGCTTTTAACCAGAACAAAGATCTCATCTTTATCAAGAACATAATTTCATCACCATTCCACTCCTTCGAGTTAAAAACAGAGTCATTCTTGATAGCCAAATGGACCATAAAGTAGCTCCAACAATAGTGAGCCACCTTTTCTTGATGTTGCTAGGAAAGCCAATTCCTTCACACTGTTGAATAAATTGCTCCGTAGTCATAGGAGAAATCCATCTCAATCCCCACCAGTCAAAGACCTTACACCATGTAAGCCATGCGAATTTGCAACCAATAAGAATGTGGTTGCAGTCTTCCTCATCAGATTTACACCACAGACAAAGGCATTGGCTATTGTTGAAGAAAACACCCCTCGATTTAAGGAAACTTTTGGATGGGATGCAGTTTAGGACAGCCATCAACAAGAAGCTTTGAACTTTAGGTGGAATGACAAAATTCCAGATAGAATGAAACCAAACCTTTTGATTTGGAGTTGAGAATTGAAGGTCTAGGACTTCAGAAAATTTTTTGACAGAGAAAATACCTTTGTTATCAAGGATCCAGACCAACTTGTCCTTTTTCATAATATTCAACTTTATCAGCTAAAGCTCTTAAAGTAAGAGATTATAAGATTCCTCTTCCCAAGCCATCAGAGTTCTTCAGAGTCTAATCTCCCAATTTTCAGCACTATCGACACAATCACTGACTTTTGCATCTTTGACAATAGCCAAAGAAAAAAGCCTTGGAAATTGATCTTTAAGAGGAGAGTCATTAAGCCATCGATCTAATGAAAAGAAGATAGAGCAACCATCACCCAAGATCCATCGACAGCCCCCAAAACCAATTAAATGATTAATTCCTTCAGTGCTTGAAATAGAAATGACATTCTTCCAAACAGTAGACATTCTATCAACATTGAGGACAGAGGGTAGCCAATCCAGGAAGCCAACACCATATTTCTCTTGAATTAGCTTCCTCCAAAGAGAGTCATTAGAGGAGCTATACCTCCACCACCACTTAGCCAACAAAGCTTTTATGGGCTTCTTGCTTCAATAGTCAGGAGCTTTGGCACTTAGGGCTACCTTTGCTAGTTTTCATATGTTTAATCATGCAGGGCAATCGAATTCCTGTGAGTGGTAGTCAACTGCCCTAGTCTATATTTTTAAACACATTTTGAGGTTGTATAAAGCAGTCGACTGCTATTTCCAAAACTAAGTACAAAGTGTATTTTGGCCAAATAAAATACATAATGTTTATTAAGTCTACAATTACAAGAATAAACGTAAATTTATGAGATTTTCCTTCTCTAATTTTGTTTCATATTATGTTAAATATTAAAATGTAAAAAAAAAAACCTTAAAGAATAATAATCAAAATATTTTTTTATTTTTATTTTTATTTTTATTTTTCATTTTTGTTGATATAATTTTATTTTTATTTTTATTTTTTTCATCTTTATTAATGTATAAAATTTGTGGTATATATTTGCTACAAACCAGTACAAAAAATTATGTATGAATGAAATTTATTATTATGAGGAAAATATTACGAGGAAATACATTAATTTTACGGTTAATTATTATAGATTTATGTTTTTTATATTGTTTTTATTCTTTATGATATATCTCATAAATTTTACGGTTAGTTATCATATTTTTATGCTTATTCTAGGTTTTTACGCTTATATTCGTCAATTTTATAATGAATATAATAAATTTTACTACTAGTTATGTTTATTCTAGTATTTTTTCACTTATTTAATCAATTTTACAATGATTATAAATAATTTTACGATAAATTTCTCTAGTTTTATTTTAAATTTTCTTTTATTTACATGGGCAGCCGAATGTTATTATCAAGCATTCAACTGCCCATGTAATAAAAGAAAAAGAAACTTAAATTTCCAAAAGTAGTCGACTGCTTTTAAAAAGCAATCGACCTCTCCTTGCCCGTACAACCTGTTTTGATTTTTACTAGACTACTCATGTTGAAACAAAATATATTTAACCCCACAAGAGACTGTAACTTCCTGAATTGAAATTTTTTTCCACTAAATCCTTATGACTGACATCT
Source organism: Heritiera fomes (assembly GCA_032173925.1). NCBI lineage: Eukaryota > Viridiplantae > Streptophyta > Magnoliopsida > Malvales > Malvaceae > Heritiera > Heritiera fomes. Next base: position 13,750,461 of record JAPDPM010000001.1, on the reverse strand, counting down.
TGCTAATCCTACAGAATGATCCCTCTGTACATAAGGAAAACAACGTCAATAAAATTAAATGAATATAAAAATAGTAAAAAGAGAAAATATGGCTTTCAAAGCTAATGGCATGGAAATAAGAGATACTAACAATAGCTGCAGAATATTTTTTTCTTCCACCACCACCACCAGTCAAATTACACAGCTATAATTAATTGATGAGTATAATTTTGAATCCAAGCCCAAGCTCTTCAAACCCTCTGGAGGTGTCTTTACACCAGTTACTAGAAAGTAAAACTCCTCCACTGCAACATTTTCATCGTTCCACTTCCTTGTAATACGTCATAACATTTACATAAATACTAATAATTTCAGCAATGGAAAACATAAGAATGATTATGAGAAGGTAAGAAAGAGCCAAAGATAATAGTGATAAAGATTAAATTTGTAATATACTTAATATATAATGATAGTTTAAAAATCTAGTTGAATAGGTTATCATATTAAAATTTCTTTTTATCTTTAAAAATTTAATCAATGGTTTAGATTAATTGTTTCTAATCTAAGGATTATTAGCCACTGACCTTACAATAAGGTCAATATCTATAAATTTACTGTAAAAATTTCCAATTTTGGAATGGTTTTATAAATCAAATGAAAGCCATGCCCCCTATATCTCACCTATAAATAGAGGTGGCAATTATACCGCTTGCATGGGATATTTATGATGGTTTAATTTCAAATAAAAAATTTCAAACTATTTCAAATTCAGATCATTTTAAATTTAAATGTCACACACTGAATTCCGAATAATAATACCATATTCTTCTATTTTCTCACATTAGATTGAGCTGTCTGCAGTGTCCACACACACTTTAATAATTTGGCATACTCACTTATCCATACATAACCTAGGATTCACAGATTCAATTTAGAACTTATATGAACATCTACACTAATTCCAATTTATATTCAATAATTTACATTCGGTTTACATCGCCAATAAGTATTTACATACCAAATAACACTTTACATAAATAATCAGAACATATAAAGATAGACTTGCATACCTTAACAGGAAGTAAGTAGTAGCTAGAGGGATACCAAAAGAGAGATCCTCTTGAGCAAATAAAGTAACTTTATTGCAGATAATTCGGAAGGAAAATAAGAGAGGGTGAGCTTACATCCAGTAAGAAATATATATACAAGAGCAAATACTACGCATAACTATATGCAAGTATCTTAAAATATGCTCTTTCACACAGAAAACAATGATTATACAACATTAGGCATGATATCGGAAAAGGTACTATAGTACGTTAGATAACAGGTTGAGTGCAAAAGGCTGCTTTAAAACACCTCACTTGTTCCGGCATCTAATTCCGGCAATAAGTAGTTTAGTGTAATTGATTCAATTACAGAGTTCAATAAAGCTTCTATTATGCAGCTTATAAGACATTTTGATAATTAATTCTAAAATACTCCATAAACAATATAAAATCATTACCAAACAAATAGTGCAGAGGTTGTAAATCATAAAGCATATTTAACATATATAACAAGATAGAAGTCGATAAAGTCTGGGAGTGCTTGGATTGGCCAAGGATTTACCACCCCAGTAAAATAGTTTAGTGGAGACTAGGCTTCAACCAATAGACTTATGCAACATAAATATCCCTGCAGGGAACAACATATGGCCATAGTCAAGGATCCACAATGTACACTAGCCAGGTGATAGCTGTGGGCACCGAAGATGTGGCTAAGGCCTAATAGTAACATTTTCACACACATAAAGGGTAGTACTCATAGGTAGCTATGGGACCAACAGTCTTAAAATAGTTCATAAATCATTTTAAAATTGTTTACAGATATCAATTCAGTGAATCATATCCTCAGTTAGTCCATAAAGTATCAAAATCAAAAAATCATTATACTTGAAGCATAAAATTTCACCAAATATTCTCAGTCCAATAACCAATATTCAAAATATTTCATTTGCATATAACAGTGGCATGGACACATGAATGTATCATGAAACATGTAAAAATTAGCAAAAATTCCTTCGAAAACTAGGTTACAACTTTGGTATGCAAATATAGCATTTAGAAGCTTTAACCCCAAAACATGTTTTCACATCATTTTCACTTATAAAACCACATCAAGGATGAATTTGGGGGTTTAGGTTCATTTAAGAAAATTTCAACAGCATAACGGTACTTTTCTATCCTAACCTTTCTACACGAAAACACAGTTTATAATCCACAATTTCAGTTTCACAATTCAATCAAATAATCAAGTTCAATCTCATAAAAATTCATTTTCAACAACCTCAATGCAACATAGTATCCCTACGCCTTTTACATATATTCTTTACCACTTAGATTCCCATAGTGTTGCTTGCAAGCACCAGTATTACCTTTTGGCTTCCAAGCTACAATCTACCACACAAACATTGTTAATTCAATTTACCTCAATTACAAAGAATTTTTAGCTCATAGAAGCCTAGCATATTTCTCATTGTAGCCCTAAATTCAGTCTATTTCATACTAGTGCTAATGCTGCAACTACAATTAAAACATTTCCGTTTTCAGTTTCAATTTCACGTACAATCTTGTATGAATTTTTATATTTTTCTAGGACCCAAAAAACATTAAATTGAGCACTCTTTCAACCTCGCCTTCACTTGACCGAATTTCATTCTCTCTCCTGCACAATTCATTTCTTCAATTTAAGCTTAAATTCATGTTCTACAATTATTCTACATTGATTCTACATCAAATTCACATCAAACAACATCTTTTTCATGCATACCCAAGGTTAGCCAAAACCCAAAAGAGTAATTTCTCCTAGTTTTAATTCAATCTAAGCTCAAATACAACCTTAATCACCTTAAACACATAGCTTGAAACTATTAAATCATAAAAAAAATTCAACATTCTTTCACCTTATATGTTGACCAAACCTTATGGGACTTCTCACACCTTGAATTTGATCACTTTAGCACTTGATTTTGGTGTCAAGTTGTAGAGAGAAGTGGGGAGAGCAAGATTGGTGAAGACAGCTTTCAGTTTCGGTGTCTTTTTCTAGGGTTTTTGGTGACTTTCTCTCTCTTAAACCAAACTTAGCTATAGAGGATGGAGGAGAAAGAGTGGCTGCCAAAAATGAGGACGAAGAAGGCTAGAGAATTCTAAAATATTAATATCTTATGGTACAAATGACCAAAATGCCCTTATAAAAACCTCCAATTTTGCCCTTTGCAATTTAACTTCGTTTAAAACAATCAATCTAACTTTTAAAATATTTCATTCATTCATAAAACATCTCTATTCACTATGCTCTAATCATTGGTTGAGCTTTTATTGGGGTTTAACTAATTACTTGGGCAAAATTAACAAAATACCATTAACTGTTGAATCGCGTAATTTTTACTTTTATGATTAATTTATTCCATCAGTCTACATGGCCTAAAACTTCATCACATAAGAATTTACCTACAATTGTCAATTGGTCAAAAGTCAACTCGATTTGACAGTTATTCACAAAAATTCCAAGGGCCTATAGATTTAATAGTCATTTTCTAAATTGTTACACGCTTTTAGAAACATACATAAACAATTGAGTTTGAGGTGCAGATTCTTACCATCATAGTATTTGGCTCTAAATATCCAGTATACAAAATTTCTCTACATTCGAACATTTAAAATTCGGTGGGGCCCATCATCCGGTTCACCTTCATACGTACCAAGTAAATAACATTTAAATATGTGTGAGACATCTAATATTCTTAGCTTCATGAATAATGAATGAACACTACTAAAAAGTGTGGATCTCACATCCTCCCCAACTTAGCAAATTTGGTTAGTTGGTGGCTGTGGAGGGTTAACTTGTTGTTGTGGAGAGGTAAGTGGTGGTTGAGGAGGTGCTGGATGCGGTTGAGGATTAGGTGGTGGTAGTGGTGGTGGTGCTTGGGGATGTAAAGGATGCCGCGAGTGTGTCGAGATATATGTTTTGGGTGTTTGTGCTATGGGTGGATTACGTTGTGCTAAGAAAGCAGTAAGAGTCTCCAAGTTGTGCTCCACTCTGGCCAAACATGAGTTCGAGCTGTCTGGCTGTGGAGTTGCTAGAGGCATAAATTGCTCTGCCACTCAGCCTCATAGAAGGCGTCCATGTGGTTTCACCCTGGTGTACACGATCCTATATCAAATCACACGTTTAGTATCATGCTTTGCACAATTACGTAGTTTATATCTAGACAAACACAGTGTTTTGGGATGTAAATCTACCTACCTACACTGACACAAAACTAGATAAACACTGCTCTGATACCAATCTGTAATGCTCTTAGAAGTTAAGATTTTCAAGCTAACTTTTTCCTTTTCTTACTATGTTTGTCACTTGTTCAGTATAGCTATAACTTAACAAGTGGATTATTGCTCGTTTATTTGCTTAAAACTAATTATTTAAGGTTCTTTTTCTTGAATGCCTCGTAAAATGTGCCAAAACCAAGGCTGAAAAACTCCATTCCTGTAAGTACTTATTTTCCCAGCACAAACCACCGTATAAAATAATTCCAACCTATATCTAGAATATTAATTCATTATAAATTGATAAAGTCGAGATAATATTCATTTCAAGGCATAGTTGAGTGCAATTCTTAATTTACACCTAACACTTAGATCCCAAATTTCCTATACACTTTGTACAAAAGAGTACGTAGTCTGGGATATAAAACAAAACACACAGATAGCATTAAACCTCCGTACAAAAGCTATATAGCTTTGCGGCACGTACGTAGTCGGTGCACCTATCACTCGTACCTGAGCCTAGCAAAAATAAGATGTGGGGAGAAAAAAAGAATGAGTTAATGCTCAATAAGGAATAAACACAAGAATATGCTAGGTTCATATCAAAATATGCATTTATGCATATGCACGAAAATCGAGATTAAATAGTATGAATCATGCCATATGTGCTTTAACAACTTCTTAACGACACTAAATAAAAAAGATCTTATATAAGAGCTTCTAGGGTATTTGTTAGATAGGCAACCTAGGTACCTAATTTCCTCAGGCCTTAGTGCCTACTTACTTAGGTTTAGAGGCATACATAGACTCATACTAACAAATGGTCGTACCTTGCATAGTAACGATACCTTTAAAGTATGAATCTAAGTTCACATTTAAATTACTTGAATATTGCATCACACATGGTCTAGAAAACTAAAATAGTTATGCAGATAACAAACAAAACTCATGTATAGTTATTCTCAAACAGTTGTATAGTTTGAAATCTTGTAAGTAACATGTATATCAAAACGGTATAGTTTCAAGAAAAGGCATTTCCCCCATAGGGTAATAACCACACATTACTCTTGGTAGCTAGCCAAGGTCCAGACTCCCATTCATATCATTATGGGCGCACTATCCATGATCATAACTTTTTCCGATGCCACTGATAAGCTAGCCACTGGTGTAACTTGTTTCAACTAGTTGTTAGATGATAACTTTACCATAGGCAATATCACCACAATATATCCATGGTAGCTTGCCATGGTCCTGACTCCCATCTTCTTTATAGGCACACTATCTATGATCATAGACCTTCCCAGTGTCACTGATCAACTAGCCACTAGGGTCATGATAATGACTAGTTTTTCCGTACTCCACATTTCTAAAATGGCATTCACAATCTCACATGAACACATATCAAGGTCATACCTTAGAGGTTGCTCTCCATATTATTCACATAACATATGCACAATTTCACATGTCTACATATACGGGTCACGCCATACCGGCTTTCCAACTATACATACATCGTGGACACTAACTCACATGTATAGATATAGGGGTCACGCTACAACAGCTCTTTAACTATATACATAACATGTACACAATTTCTCTGAGTGCCTTAGTCTCAACAAAACATTTAGTTTAAACAGCCTTAATAAATCACATGTTCAAATGTTTATCTCACAATGCATGATCAACATAAATGGTATGATGAATACATGTGTATAACCTCATTCAAAATGTAAGACACATCAAAATTACATAGCTAAACAAGGTCACCTCAAATTCAAATTAAGCTCTATAAAAGTTTCGCCCATTTATTTTTAACTCAATACAATCATATAAAACACATGGATCTTAGTACAACTCCATTCCAATTTATGCAGAATAACCAAATTGTGCAATGCCTGTCATGTAGCGTAATTACTCTTGGCTCATAATAATCTAAGCACTCCGACATTAACACCTACGGTTACCAAACACAATAATCACATTCACTTTGTAATACCGATACCAAGACCCACACTACTAGCATGGGTCCTCTTAGTATCATAAATTAGGTTAAACTATATAAGCGTGAGATATAAACTTCACATACACATGCATAATATCCCTTACCACTTGTACTGTCTCGGCGCTTAGCACACCACCCTTATCTTACACCTCACTTGATCTCTCTTGCAAGTTTCCTTGGCAATATTTCATTCATACACCATACACATAATCACATAATTTCATCACACACTTATCATATGTACGTGTATACACATATTCATTTTCACTATAACTATGTTCTATCATATCTTATTTCTTAATGTACATGTGTCTATATATATATATATATATATATATTATCAAGCTTATAAATATCAATCCCTTAACCCTTTTTATCATGCCTTTTTATTTGAGTTTCTTAATATATTTATTTATTTATTTATACACACATACACTCACACACACACACACATATACATACATACATACCCATTGAACTTATCTAATGTGTGAGTACATATATATATATATATATATATATATATTTCTCACTTAATTTTTATTTTTATTTTTTATAAATTTACCATGCACCTAAACACACAAACATCTTTGCACTTTATCATTTCCTTGGATTTTCTTTCTTCTATAATTTCTTAGGCCAATACTTTATTTCTTATTACTCACCATTCCAGTATTAAACTTATATTCGTCAATACTTTCCATTTTACAATATATATATATATATATATATATATATATATATATATGTATGTATATTAATTTCAAGTTCAAGAAAAACCTTACTCAATGTTCCCTTTTTCTTTTCTCTTGATTTTTTTTCTTTCTTCCTCCCACTGTCAACTTTAGTCCTTCATCACTTATTTTTCAGCCTTTGGTTCAGCTTGAAATGTCTTGAAGATTAACACCGAATGGCCTCTGTGCCAGCACTCCAAGTCAGCAAGCTTCCAGCCCCTAATTGGCACTGTAGAATCTCTCTTGTTTTGGTTCTGTTTTGGTGCCCTGTTTAGCCTCATATTCAGCCTTAGTAACCCCCAGTGCAGCACCCCTTTTAGCACTAAAATCAGTGTTCTTTTCAGCACCAAAGGGACCAACCTTTAGCCCCTAAAATAACCTTGTGCTGGCCTCCATTCTAGCACAATTTCGGTTTTATTCCACATCCAAGGAAGTCCTGGTTCGACCCACTCAGCCTTCCCTTCTTTAGCTCTATGCCTAACCTATTTTTAGCCCCCAAAAGTGCTCTTCACTAGCCTTGGATTAGCACCGAAAAGCCCTATAGAATCCTCTCTTGTCTTGGGTATTTCCTTTCTTAAATCTTTGCTGCCGACACATGACTGAAGCTAGGTGGCGACAAAATCGTGAAGGGTGATGATAATGGTGCTTCGGTGCAATAGAAAAAGATGAAAGATGAAAGATGAAAGAAGAAGAAGGAATGGTTAAAGTGAGGATAATGATGATGAAACAGTGATAGTGGAGAAGTGTGTGACCAGTTGGGAGGGATATAGTGGGATTAGGTGAATTAAAATGGCTTCTCCAAGAAGCCATTTCTAGTTGAAATAATATTATATAATACTAGGATTTAATATATATTTATATGAATAATAGATGCATATTAGGTGTAGGTTATAGAATTTCTATATATATATATATATATATATATATATATATATATTATATTTGTTTTAGTTTTTATTTGTTGTATACTTTTGTGTGTGTGTGTATGTTAATTTAATTAAAGGTTATAGCTTATAAAATTATTTAGGACATTTTCCTACAATTTAACCTTTAATGTATGTCATAATATCATAAAATTTCCATTAAAATTTACTATTCTAGTATTTATTTTAATCATATTATCAATAATGTTTTTATTTTATTTTATTTTATTATTTTTTATAGGGCTACATGACACTTGAAATCCGAATTGAAATACTACTCATCTTATGTTAATTACCGTAGTATTTAGAACTAACCATGAATATTTAATTTAGTTAAATTAATTAAATAAATATAGGGCTAGAATTAATTCCTCACTATAGTGCCATATAGTTAGCCCTACTTAGGCGACATAGGGTTTAACTCAACAGTTAAGCCTTTTAGGGTTTAGCTCAATAAAGTTACCTAGGAGTTCATGTCGGCAAGTTCACTCACTCACGTGTTTGCTCTTTCGGGTCCATACACATCATTTCAAGTTGGTATTATTATTAGCTTATTGAATTCATATTGAAAATTGAGTTGCTGAATTAGGGTTCAAAAAAATCTCGGTTATTACATTGATAGGGTATTACAGAAGATTTATACAAGGGTATGGAGTGATAGCTAAACCCTTACTAGAATTGTTGAGAAAGGGTGGGTTTAGATGGAATGAGGAGGCACAAGCAGCATTTGAACGACTGAAGACAGCCATGACTATAGCCCCTGTGTTGGCCCTTCCTGATTTCAACAAAACCTTTGTCATTGAAATTGATGCTTCTAGAGTTGGAGTAGGAGCTGTGTTGACTTAGGAAGGAAGACCCATCGCCTATTTTAGTAAGGTCTTGGCACCAAAACACCTAGCACTTTCAGTCTATGACAAGGAGATGAAGACAATATTAATGGCAATAAAAAAATGGAACTCTTACCTAGTTCGTAGGCATTTTATCATAAAGGCTGATCACAAAAGCTTGAAATTCTTGATCAATTAACATGCTACTACTCCAGCTCAACAGATGTGGATAGCCAAGATGATAGGTTATGACTATTAGGTCACCTACAGGAAAGGAACTTTGAACACAGTGGCAGATGCCTTATCTCGAAAACCAGAATTGGGAAATAGCCAATTAATGGCTATATCTTCCGTAAGTGCAAATTTGTTGGGAAAGATACAAAGTTTTTGGAATCGAGATCCTAAATTACAGCAGCTAATTGAGGATCTACAATCAGGGGTGCCAATGTCATTTAAATACAAATGGCAAGGATGTATTCTAAGAAGAAAAGGGAAGCTAGTGGTGGGTACAGGTCTAGAGTTAAGGCAAGAAAGCCTACAATATTTTCATGCTAGTCCTACAAGGGGTCATTCCAAAATCAATGTGATTATGAGTAGAATTGCAAGTGTTCTTTATTGGAAAAGGATGAAGAAAGAAGTCATAAGGATGATTAGAGAATGCCCTGTTTGCCAACAATGAAAAAGTGACAACTTTACCTTGCCTGGTCTTCGCTAGCCACTCCTTGTACCTAATAGGATGTGAATACCATAAATTTTCGAAAATCGAATATAAATTCATTGTGTAAGTTAATTGAACAATGACGTAATTTCGGGATTTCAAATATAAGATCATGGTTCATATTATGAAGTAAAGTTTTTGAGAATAACGTGGAATGTACACTTATACAGTATAAGCAATATATGCTAAATTGATACAAAAGGAGTTGCAATTATATGCATATATAGGGTTACATATAAGCAAGAACCAAACCAAATGCACACCATGTGCACATATGTATGTGTATGTAAACTAAACAAATGCAATGTGCATGCATACCACGTGCATACATGCATATGTACATACATACTACACAAATACATATATAATTAATTATATAAATAAAGGATCAAGTGAAAGAAGACTAACTTAATGTACATATAAAAGATATGTATAGGTATAGATATATATATATATATACACACCCCTATATTTTTACACATAAGTATAAATATATGCACATACAAGTAAATATGATATAAATATATATACACACATAAATAAAAATATATACGAAGATAATTGGATACATGAACGAAAAGTATTTATATTTATTGGACATAAATATATATAGATATGTGAGTATATTTATACACACATAAATATAGGAAAGATAAAAAAGAATATAAAAAGTAAAAAAAAATTTATACGTAATATTTATTTATATATAAAGTATAAGTATAGTAATATATAGATATATAAAAATAAATATTTTATAAAATACGCGTATACTTTAAGAGATATTGAATATAAAAGAAAAATATAAAACTAAATAAAAAAATTTTGAAAATTGGTTGGTGGGAAAAATCCCACCAACCGTATTGTGCTCTGCCACCACTCCCTCACCATCACTCTATCATTTCAGTCCATCCTTCTCTCCCACTTCATCTCTCTTGCTTGTTTCTGCCACATCTCACCCACTTCATCTCTCTCACTTGCCTCTACCGCATCTCTCCCACCATCCCACACCTTCGCTCTCTCTCTCTCTCTCTCTCGTTCCTCAGCAACCTTACACCAAATAGAAAGGAAATAAATAAAGGAATTGAATGGCTGAAGGAACGACCATGAAACGCCGGAAAAAAAAGAGAGGAAAAATGAGAGAGAGAAATGAAAGCAACAATGCAGAAGCAAGTTGAAAAAGGGCGGTGCAAGACTATTATGGGTGAGTTGAGGCTAAACTAAACCGAGGAGCAAAAGAGGAAGTAGCAGTAGGCATTTGGGTTTTGTATGTGTGTGTGCAACGCTGAAGTGGAAGGGAGAACCAAGCCTGGAAACAGGGGTTCTTTGGGCTACTGTGGTGGCTGTTTAGAGCTGGATGAGACGTCACTCATGGCTGATCATTGAGGCTGAAGTGGGAAGCTTTCAGCTGGGCTTGGGGGCTGTGAAGGGCGGTTGAAAGAACAACAAAATACAAAGAAGGAAAACCTGTAACAGAGGACACTAGGCAAGGTAAACAGGGGGCTGAAAAACAAGGATTTTATGGATTGCTTTAGGGCGTGAAACATGTTGGTGAAGGGCTAAGCTGGAGGTATTGGTGCTTGTTTAGGTGGCATGTAAAGGACTGAATAAGGGCTGAGTTGCTGTCTGCTTAAGCTGAAAATGGCGGCTGTAGAAAGAGTGTTTAAGGTGGCATTTTCGAGCAGAAACAGTGACTGTTAAGACCAACCAAAAGAAAGGGAAATGGGGACGGTTTAAAGCCTGAAAATGGAGTGATCAGGGGCAAGAAATGGGGCTAACTTAAGGGGAAACAACTGCTGTGTTCGGTGCTAATCAAGGCATGAAATATAGGGTCCTTAAAGGGCTGAGTAAGGCTGCTAAATAAGAGTGTCTCAAGAGGCTTAGGCAGGACTGATCAAAGGCCATTCGATGGCCTTTCTGGTGGTTGAACCGAGTGGATTCAAGTGCTGAAACAGGAGGCTTGCAAGGCCACTTTGAGTGGTGTTGGCTTAGTGCTAAGAAGGAAGGTTTAAGGCTGATGTTTTTGGGTTCTTTAGTAACTGTTTAAGGAGTGTATAGGGCTGCCAAAACAGTGACCAAAAAAGAGGTTTTAAAGGATGAAAATAAGGGAGAAATATATATATATATATATATTTATGTACCAATAAAGAAAGGAAAGAGAAAAAAAGAAAAGAAAGAATGGAAATTCAGTTTAGTGCACAAATTGGGTAAGAAATGGAATGGCCTTACATTTTATTTTAATAAAATAATTTAGTAAATATTAGTGATAGATACTAAACCCTATGGATTATTTTTAAACATGTAGCTTAACGTTAAAGTGACAAATGCGAAAATTGCTAAGCCCCGGGGCACTCGCCTAATGTTTCGGTTTAAGGAAGTTGGTAAGCAGATGCCACTTTATTTTTATAAATATTTGGAATTTTATTAGATCGATGCTAAGCCATCATAATAATATTTGTTAGGTAGCCCGATGTAACATCCCAAGCTACCGTATATTATGATACTTACTCGTAATTTATACTTACTTACCGGTTGGGCTGTCAGTGATGCTTAATACCTTCTACCATATATATTATGAAAACATGAATTATTAAAGTCTCTTCCTTAAGAAGTATATACATTCCCTTCTATTTAAAGTAGTACTGTACAACTTTACTGAATATACAACATACCTTCGATATTGAATCTCAGGCAAGTAAATCTCTTAGCCCAAATCAATTATCTGTGGAGCGGAAAAATAAGAAGTGAGCGACAATTTGCTCAGTAAGGAAAATGTATGCTGCTTTACAAATGTAAAAGCTATGTTCCCCAAAACCATTGAATTATTCTAACGATCAACTCATTAGAAAACAATGAATAACAGGATTCAACAGATATTTTCAGAAATCATTTAATTGAGACAAGGCAATAATTTAAATCATGCAAGCATCATAAGTCATCTGCTTTTGGGGTGCACCCGTAGGCCATCGCCCCTCACGGCTATCTCAGATCTATGGCCATAATCTATATGTGGTCCTCGGGTCGACTTGCCAAGTGACCTCGAGACTGCTGATGACTTGGCGAGTCCATCAGCCCTGTGACGCTCTAGAGTGCACTCGTTGGTCTATTTGACCTGAGCCATCGCCCTAGATGGGTCACGCAAAGTATATGAATAATAATGCATGAACTCATGGCCTAATGTCTCAAAATCAAGTTTTATTTCATGTTATCAATTCCACCAAATGATTTGATTTCCAAAAAGTTTTATAAACAAATAAACAGCCCGTAATCTCAACATTTCCCGTGTGAGAAGGTACGAGTTTAGACTGGCTCGCCCATGGCTAGTTCGCCCATGGTAAGCTCGCCACTACTCAACTTGCTCCAAAGGGTTTCATATTTCTATTTTCTTTTGAAAATGTTAAAACATCTTATTTTTCGTATAAGAATTTACCCTTTAAAACTGTTCGCCAAAGTCAGCTCGCCATTCACGGCTCGCCCCTGACTAACTCGATAATCCGGCAAACTTGTATTCGCCCGCCACTTAGCTTTTTAAAACAAGGTATGGCTCGTTTGATAACGGTTCGCCCGCCTCATATTTAAAACAAGGGTCGCCCGGCAAACACATTAAAAAGGGTTCGCCCAACTTTGGCTTGCCCGGATTTTTATTAAAACAAGGGCACTCGCCTAGTTTCTCGTAAAAGAGAGCTCGCCACTTGGCTCGCCCGATTTTCTACTAAGAACAATATACTCGCCCGCCTTAATTAGTTCGCCTAACAAAACAACGTATGGCGGCTTGTAGCTCGCCCGAGATCAAAACAGTTTATCAAATAAATGCATGTCAGAAAATAAAACAATTTCTAATATTTTCTTAACACTTTTACTCCACAGGACATGCATTTGCATCACATACTACTTCCTTACCTGATCTCACGAAGTCTTGTTTCGCCCTGCTTCCTACTCGCCGATAGCAATTTCACTTTCCGGCTGCAAGGTAAAATATTAATTCCATTAATATTTTCTTTTCTTAGCAATTTATTTCTAAAACTATTTTCAACCACTTTGGCGAGGTAACAGTTCGCCATTTGCCTAACATAGCTCGCTGTCCATTAGCGGCTTATTCATGGGAGTTCGCCCAACAGGGAGCTCAACTCGCCATGCTTATCAGTTCAGTTCGCCACTCGTGGCTTTTCCTTCATAATTGGGCTCGCCCATGAATTTGATAATTATTAGCTGCTTCTTTATCTCCTACTTGCCTTAATGGCGATCAACATTTCACATGGGCGATCTCCATGGTCAACCTTCTCGCCATTTGGCGAACATAGGTCCTCGCCCATCTACCATCATTCTGTTTATCTCATGACTATTGGCGAATACATTCTCGCCTAGTCATGCATTGCAGTGTACTCGCCTCAACCTTTGGGCGAATACTCCTTGCCTCGCCTATTGTTTTTCTTAATCATTTCCATCTAATTTCCTTATATATTCAACAATATTCAACTACAACCAGGCTATATCTATGATTAAATATCAAGAGAACTATAAAGCTATGAAACTCACCTTTACTAAACTGCTCTTCCAACAACAGAATGCTTTCTTGCCTTTCTTAGCTTTACTTCTCTTGTTACTTAGCTCTTCAACAATTTAGAAGGGTTTGGCTAACTAAAAGATGAAATTGTATGGCTCATTTATGAGAAAAACGGAGGAATGAAAGATGAATTTGCAGAGAAACAGAATGGGCGAGAATGATTCTGAGAGAAATGAAGTTTGCTTCCATCGATCTTTCCTCATGAACTCTCCTTATATAGCCCAATACAACCTGTTAGAAGTAACCACCTGTTTCCTTATCCTGTTATCTGTTATCATTGCACGTCTTTCATGCAATTAAAACCCAGAGAATTTGGTGCCAAAAGGAACGGCGGTAAACTTCCGTTGCAGTCCGTTTCTTCCTTGCTTTTTGACAAATTTCACTTCCATTTATTGCTTATTCCCTTTGTCAGGAGAGGCAATTGGCGAGAAGTACTTGCCGCCCCTTTCCTTGACTTTTTTTCTCTTCTCTTCTTCCCTTCTCCACGCCAAGGTCTCTTCCAGCCAACGTTGATTGGCTATCATCTCATTCATTTCTTTGTTTTGTCTTATATTCATTAATCCTTCATTTAATGCATTCATACTATAATATCAAATTGATTCTCCTCTATTCTTTATACACCATATGTTCATTATAACATAAAATAAAAAGTGGAAATTCACATTTGATTATTCTTTAATTTCACTAAAAGAATTTATTTCCACTATCAATAATGTATACATACGATATACAGTATAATAAAATTCGGATTTTACACCCGACGCTAAGGCAACAATTTTAAGCTCAGCGAAGCTGGGCGCGCAAATACCTAAGATCAATAATGCTAAGACGTTTATATAATTCAGATTTAGAATTATACTGTATAGTTATAGTTAGATTGTGTGATAATGATGATGACTAAAGGTTGAGACTTAGTGATATATAAGGAATAATATGCCTATGGTATGATGACAAATTGAGGAAATGATTGAATAATTTACGGTGAATGAGTTCAATTATATTTGAATGATTGTAGTATTATTGTTAAAGTTGCTAGGAAAATATTTGGTTATACGTGAAATACTAAGAGGACCCACATTGGTGGTAAGAGGTTTAGTATTGATATTGAAAGTAAAGGTCATTGATTTAATTGGTAAATATTGTGAAATGGTAATGAATATTATGGAACGATAAAGGATATTGAAGTGATCTATTAAGTATAATCTGGCTCAAATCGAAAGGATGGAAATGATGAATTGGGATTATAGTTAGTGCTATACAAAATGATACTGCATTGATATATTTCATGAGCATGAAAGCAAATTGTTTTTAACTCAGGTTTTAAATTACATTGCTTTTAAGCATGCTTTGTTTATAACTTGAGATTTTGAAAGGATTTAATCTTGCGATACTTATATGAATACTGTATATGTTTGAATTGTTTTGAAAAGACTGAATATATAGTGTAAGTGGATGTATTTACATATGTAAATGATCTTAAAAAAATGTGTTACATACTTTACACTATTTTCATGAGAAAAGTGAAGTGTTTAAATGTTTTATGAGACCATAGGCACCCTAAGAGAGTTAGATTCAATAAAGCGTAGTAGAAACCGCCCAATTGGAGATTACTCATTAGGCAGAGATGCTTGTCCGACAATAGTCGTGGACAGGACTCAGTCATACCTGATCATTGTGGCTGAGAGACATGAGGTCTATGGCCATAGATAGCGCTCTAGTTGGTTTCCAAGGGACGTTGACATGATTTTCACTGCTAGCTACAGCGATTTAAGTCTTTATTGATAGAGCATTAGGGATTTAGCCTAGTCTCAAACTGATATGATATGTAATATAGAGTATGATTTTATTTGATATAAACTCTAGACTGGACACGATTTTTATAGTACATGAGATATGTTTTGAGACGATACATGTTTTAGACATGTTATAAAAGATGAACATGAGATATGTTTTGAAATTGTACATGTTTTAAACATGCTTTAAAAGTACATGTGATATGGTTTGCAAGTTGTACATGCTTTTTTCATGTCTTAAAAGTGAACATGAAATGATTTGAGATTATACATGTTTTGAACATGCTTTAAAAGTATATAATATGATTTCGAGACTGTATATGCTTTATATATGACTAGATGCCAAACATAATATGATTTGAAAAGATAGTCATATTGCACAGTAAAGCTAGCATGAGTTTGCATATTGGATTATGATATAATAATATGCCTTCTACGTGAAAGATGTCATGACCTTATACTATACATGAACATGGAATTTATATGAAGAGTGCCATGACTATATACTACCTGTGATCATGTCTTTCCACATTAAAAGTGAGATGATTTAATAGAGTACATTAGCATAAATTGTAGATTATAAATGACTTGATTGATATTGTGTTTGATCATGGTTTTTATGCGATATGTGATATGCCATGAGATTAATATAAGCATGGTTTAGTACCATACAATGTTGTATTATATAAGATGCACTATGCATGATATTCCGAGGTATAAGGATAAAAGGGTTGAAAAATAATTGAATTGATACGATCAGAGGTTTATGTGATAGACAGGTGCCAAGATGGAAATGATAAGGTATTTTCAAGTATCCTTACATCGACACCTTAAAACTCGTTACCCACTTTTAGACTTTAGGCCGTGACCTGAGATGTTTTGATAAACAATTACAAATGGAACATGATATGAAAATTTTTATTTAAAGGTCTCATGCATTTGCATTAGAATAGTATAAGCCTAATTCTGTACTTATATAAATGACTTACCGAGTCCTCACTCATTAAACGAGAACTATTTTTCAGATTAATTCAAGGGACACTTTGGACAGTTTTGGAGATTTAATAATGTGTCGACTTCCAAAGTCCCTACTCTTGAATATTTGGTATTTTAATACTTCTCTCGTATATGCTTTTATTTTTAGGCAATTTCTATATAGTACTATAGGATGGGATGTAAACTAGGATAATGAGTAGTCAATGTGATATTTTGATATTATATGATGTGTATGTGGTGATTAGTTGTGGATGAGATGATACCTAATTGGTAAATATAATCTAAATTGTAGAAAATGTCGTTCTATTGCATTGTGATGATATACAAGTAGTAAAACTAGGGAAATCTCAAAATATAAGGGGGATATTTTCAACTTGTTTTTAAGAAATAGTAAGTTATGGACTATAAATGATCTTTCTCTATCTTAGAGAGTAATTTAAATCATAATTGAATTTAAAGAATGAATGAATATGGTTTAGTGACTACACTGACACCGAATACAAACTGTAAAAGGAAAAGGAAAAAAATTAGTTGTAATTTTACTAAGTGAAATAAATGTAACTGTTAAGTGAACGTCACGGCTTTCAGGTCGTGACATAGGATATGGCATGACATATCCTTAGACTTTATAGAAAGGTTGCCCAAGTTATATGGTATACACACAATACTAGTGGTGTTGGACAGATTGAGCAAGTACGCTTATTTTGTGGCCATTTCTCATCCTTTTATGGCTATGACCTGTAAGACCTGATTCTAGACCCTAATTTCATAAAATTGATAATGGAAATTAAATAAATAATGAATATTTATTTCCATTTTGGTGAAAAGCTCCTTAACTTGAGATGTAAAAGGAGCAATTTTGGTGAAACACTATGGGCGAGTACTACAATGGAAGAGCTCGCCAATGGGCGAACAAGGGTGATCGCCAATGGAGGATGACTAGATGTATCTAACGGCCATAATGGCGAATAGGTGAGTTCGCCAACATGTGGCGTGAATCAGAGCAAAGTTGGCGAGTTGAGCCATACCTGGTGATCGCCCGAATGGGGCGAGGACTTGTGATCGCCCATATGGATTGAGTGAGTTATATGATAGCAAGTGGGCGAGTAGAGTAATACATGGTGATCGCCAACAATGTAACAATTGCTAAAATCGCCAAACCTCTATGTGTCGCCAAGTAAAGGAAATCAGCTTATAAATCACCAAATATTGTTGGCAAACTGAAATTAGAATGGGCGAGCTGAGGACTCTGGTTGAATAGGCGAACTGGAACTAGAATCAGCACGTGACCATTGCAGCCAAAATTGACTTTGTAAGTCATACGGTTGAAAACAATTAATAAAGAGGATGTTAAAGTCAATAAGGAACTTATCCTGATTGGTTGAGGAATAAAACAAGGTCAATAGCAGAAGAAAAAGACGTGTGCAAGGGAGACTTTCACGCCACCTTGAGCTTCAGTTTTTCTTCATGCATTAAAGGAATAAAAGACGTGAAATGATGGAAGAAATAGGATAAGGGACAGGTGGTAGATTTTGATTTGGAAAGCATGGCTATATATATATGAAGATTGAATGGAAAATCGACGCTATGTTGCTACAAATTCATATTCGGTTCCTTCCATTTCCACCATGCTTGATTTACTAAACTTCACCCTTAAGTTGGCTAAACATGTAAACCAGCTTGCAAAACCTTTCCTCCTTAGTTTGATGAGCTAAAGGGATAAGCAAAATGAGGCCAACGTAAGACAGAAGTGATCTGTTCTGGAAGTGCAGTTGGTTGAGGTGAGTTCTATATTTCTATGATTTTCTTGATATTCAATGGTAGATCTCTATGTTTTACAACATAATAAACATAGATATAGCCTTGTTTTAGTTAATTTTGTTAGAATATGCAAGAAACTAGAACAAAAAGAATGAACAAGGAAAGAAATGGAAATGGTATAAAATGATGTTAAATAGGTGAGCTCAGCCATCATGTGCGAGCTAAAAATATGGAGTGTAGTAGTGGCGAGGTCGCCACATACTAGTTTAAATCATAGGCGAGCCCATTTCTGAATAGAAAGCCACGAATGGCGAACTCAGATTCATAGGCAAAGGCGAGTTGATAGTGGGCGAACTCCACTTGTAAGGCCATTGCGCAATGGCGAACTTACTTGTGGGCGAACTCCCACGAATAAGCCAATATGGGATGGTGAGAATGTTGGGCGAGCTCCCACGTTTAAGCCATTTGATGAATGGCGAGCTCGATTTGGGTGAGCTAGTAAGAGTTCCGTTGGGCGAGCTAGTTAATTTATCTCAAATCTCGCTAAAGTATCAGAAATATTTGGAAAAGGAAAATATTAATAGTTTTAATAAATTATTTTGCAGTCGGGAATTGGGAATGGCTATTGGCGAGCAGGAAGCAAGGCGAAGCAAGGCTTCGTAATATCAGGTAAGGGAGATGAGTGTGAAGTGAATGCATGTCCTGTGGAGTAAAAATATTATGAAAATATTTAAGAAATATTTTGGTTTATGACATGCATTGGTTTGAATTATGTTGTTTTGGGTGAGCTAAAAGCCGACCCCTATGTTGTTTTCTGGGCGAATTGGTTAAAGGCGGGCGAGCCAACGTAGGCGAACCCTTTTGTGTTGTTTTGGGGAGAACAACCTTTGTTTTAATAAAAGGCGGGCGAGCCAGGTTGGGCGAACCCTTTTATAATGTTTTGGGGCGGGCGACCCCTTTGTGAAGGAAAATGTTGGCGGGCGAACGAACCCTTTTATGTTGTGATTGGGGCGAGCGACCCCTGATTTATCAAAACCCAGGCGAGCCAATGGAGGGCGAACCCTTTTATAATATCTTGGGCGAGTGACCTTTTTTTAATATATTGGGGCGGGCGACCCATTTGTTAAGAGTGTCATGGGCGAGCCGGACTGGCAAGCTGACCATGGCGTACAGGTTCACTTTTCCAAATTTTCTCAACGAAAAATGAACTAATTTTTATATCTTTGAAAAAATAAAATATGTTTTTAATGTAATGGGCGAGTTGACCTCAATGGGCGTGTGACCAGGGAAGTGTCGCATTTAGGCGAACTGACCATGGCAATGCCAGAGAGGGCGAACTGGTTATGGGCGAGTCATTGTGGGCGAACCAATTTTACTTGTTTTTAATAGCAAAAGTGAGCGGGCGAAAACTGGTTCACCGCTATGGGCGAGTTGCCATGGGCGAGCTGACCATGGGGGACCAGGTTTTTTTATGTTGAGATTTCGGACTGTTTTCAAGGTGTTTCGTAAACAGAAAGCCTAAACCTTTTTGGAAATCAAATCATTTTGAGAAAATAATAATATGGATTGAGATAATTCCATAAGGGTTTTCATGAGATATAAAAGTGATTTTGAGACTTTAGGCCCTGAGTTCATGTATTATTATTCATGTAGTTGCGTGACCCACCTGGGGCGATGGCTCGGGTCGATGGACCAACGAGTGCACCTAAGGGCGTCACAGGGCTGATGGACCCGCCAAGTCATCACCGGTCTCGAGGTCACTTGGCAAGTGGACCCGAGGACCACCTATAGATTATGGCTATAGATCTAGCTGAGATAGCCGTGAGGGGCGATGGCCTACGGGTGCACCCCAAAAGCGGACTTGTGTTCCTGGGGGAACAATGAGAGCATGATTTGTTTATTGCCTAGTCTCAACTTATCAATTTCTGTTTACTGAAAGGATCTATTGAATCCTGTTTACTGCTGAACTAATTATTTCGAATGGTGTATTGAGAAGGTTGTTTACTATATCCACTGTTTTTCCTACTTGGTATGATTTAAGGAAAACAAATACTTGTGGTATATAATTTTGCTTTAATTAAAGCAGCATACGTTTCCTTTACTGAGCGCGTAGTTCGCTCACCCCTTTGTTTTAACTCCACAAATAAAAGACACAGAGTTAGAGAATTAGCTCCCAGATGGATATAGCTAAATATAAAGCACTGGGCGAATTATGTTAAACGTGGCAAGTACAGTCTCTTCTCTTTTACATTTCAGGCATAAGTATACAGTACTACTTTAGTGAAATAAAGATAATAGGGGATGTCAGATGTAAGGAATAATGAAAAGAATTTCATATTCCTTATTTATTAAATAAATGTTCATCATTTATTACTGTCACTGTTGAATGTTAATGGCATCGCAAACAGCCCAACCGGTAAAGTTGGATTGAAATACGCAAAAAATGTGGTAACGGGCTGTTACATGACTATAGCACAAGTCTTCATGGACAACATTTGTAAGCTTTATAGGATGCCTAACTCAATTGTGTATGACAAGGAAAAGATCTTCATGAGTAGATTCTGGCAGGAACTTTACAAAAAGCATGGGACATTGTTAAACATGTCAACAGCTTATTACCCTTAATCTGACAGTCAATTGGAAGTAGTTAACAGAAGCTTAGAAACTTACTTGAGATGTATGACTAGTGAAGTGTTGAGAGACTGGAGCAAATGGCTAGTTAGCAGAATGGTGATATAATACCCATCACCATTCAGCTATTAATACTACTCCCTATAAGGCAGTCTACGGGTAACCACCAGCAGTGCACTTACCTTACTTGGCAGGTGATTCAGTAGTAGATACAATGGATCAAAGCTTACAGGTGAAAGAGGCTGCCATCAAACTCTTGAAGTTCTGTCTTAACAAAGCTCAAGCTAGGATGAAGAATTTGGCAGACAAAAAAAGAAGTGATCGAGAATTTGCAGTGGGAGACAGAGTTTATGTGAAATTGCAGCACTATAGACAGTAGTCTGTGGTCCATTGAGGATTCCCCAAGCTAGCAGCCAAGTTTTTTGGGCCTTACAAGGTGTTGGAAAGGCTAGGACCAGTAGCCTACAAATTACAATTATCCACTAGATCTAAGGTACACCCCACCTTTCACGTGTTTCAATTGAAGAAGCACTTGGGCGAAACTCCTTTTCAATCTCAATTGCCAATGGTAGGTGAGGATGGCACGATGGTGAAAGAGCAAGTCAAAGTCTTGGATCAAAGGATAGTTAAGTAGGGAAATAGAGTTGTGACTGAAGTGCTAGTCCAACGGACTAATTCCTTTCCAAAAGACACCACTTGGGAGAAGGTTTTTGAGCTTCAGAAAAAGTACCCGACCTTTAATCCTTGAGGACAAGAATCTTCTTCAAGACAGGTGATGTGTTGCAGACCATAGATTAGTTTAATAATCTTATATTTTGTCCGTAACAGTAGTATGGATTGTTAATTTCTATATGGGTTTCATGTGAATAAGGCCCAACTTGTGGAAGCCCGCTTAGGTTAGGTCGTTAATAGAAAAAGAGAGAGAATGTGGTCTCAGATCGGAAATGACAGATTGTAGCTGAGAAAGGAAGTTGTTATATTAAAAAAAAACTAAATACAGAAATGAGGAGGTCATGCAAAAGACTCCTCAAAAAGGGAAATCCTTCTTTCTCTATTTGAAATTCCTCTCCTTTTTAAAGGCTTTCTGCACATTTGCATCACTAATTTCCACTCCCATCAATCAGCCCAGTCGAAAATTGTACAATGGATTCCGATCAAATTCCAATTCTACATTCGTTATCCCTTTATAGTCGTTCAGCTCATATAAATTCTCAAAACTGCGGATTCCTTATTAAAATCACTTGTCCAACGTGTTGTGAATAATGCCCAATTAAAAAAAATAAAAAAAGTAGTTTATCTAATTATGAGATGGCTGGTGTTTTCTCTGTTTTTGTAAACAATATTCCTCCCCAAGTTCACTGGCACTGGCTGCGTAGGATTTTCCAACACCATGGAAAAGTGCTCGATGTTTTCATTCCCAGCAAAAGAAGCATCAAAGGGAGAAATTTCGGTTTCGTTCGATTCGAAGAATTATGAGAAGCAAGACAAGCTGCGAAGAGATTGGATGGTGCGTGGTTATTCAAGTTCAAAATAGGTATAAATCTTGCTAGATTCAATGCCAGATCTTCCTTTTGGAGAATAGTGAAAACAACTGGAGTTCAAGATGATTCTCAAAAGATTGGTAACTAAAATGATGTCTCCATTTCACCCGCAAAGTCAGATATTCCTAGAACCAACAGAGACATGTTGGTGGATCCTAGTGGCTATAGTATTGTTAGTTCCTCTTATAGGGATGCCTTGTTAAATAATCGCAACCCTCTACTCCACTGATAGATGTGAACATGAGCCAAGTAACCATAAATCGTAACCGTAAATCGTGCAAAGCCAGCCTAGACGAGGAAGTCTTACACAAGTTACAAAACTGTGTGATTGGAACATCAAGACATTACTATGCAGCAAATGTTCTTCAGCAGAATTTCAGAACAGAAGTAGTCTATAATGCTTATGTCAAAAAGATCTCTGGAATGCAATTCCTTATTGAATTCGATGTTGATGGTTCTAAGGAAGCAATGCAGAAAGATGGGTGGAAGTGGCTTAGGGAATGGTTCATTTAAGTTGAACTTGATCACCAAAATTTGAATTTAAGCACAGAGGTGTGTGGATTTGTTGTTCGGGCGTTCCTCTTTATGCTTGGTGTCTTGAAACTCTCAAGAATATTGCAGAATTATGGGGTGATCTGGTTTTAGTGGATGAAAAGACTCCCAATCACAAAGGTTTCAGTTTCGGTTCTATGCTCATTACAACAAATCAAGTGGAGAAAATTGATGATGTTATTTTAATTGATAGTGGATATTCGTCTTTTTCAATTAGGGTGTAACAGCCCGTTACCACATTTTTCACGTATTTCTATACAACTTTTCCGATTGGGCTGTCTGCGATGCCATTAGCATTTAATAGTGACAGAAATAAATGATAAACATTTATTTATCAAATACTGAATATGAAAATTCTTTTCATGTTTCCTTACATCTGACATCTCCTATTATCTTTATTTTAATAAAGTAGTACTGTATACCTATGTCTGAAATGTAAAGGAGAGGAGGCTGTACCTATTTAACATAATTTGCCTCAGCGCTTTACATGTAGTTATATCCATCTGGGAGGTAATTCTCTAACTCCGTGTCTTTTATCTGTGGAGTTAAAACAAAGGGGTGAGCGAACTACATGCTCAGTAAAGGAGACATATGCTGCTTTATAAAACCAAAACTATATACCACAACATATTTGTTTTTCCTAAAATCATATCAAATAGGAAAACAGTGGATATAGTAAACAATACTCTCAATACATCATTCAAATCATTTGCTCAACAGTTTACCATAAATTGAATTAAATAGTAAATAGGATTCAATAAATCCTTTCAGTAAATAGAAATCAGTAAGTTGAGACTAGGCATCACCCTATAAATAAATCATGCTCTCATCGTTCCCCCTCCCTCTTGCGAGAATGGAATAATCATCTGCTTTTGGGGTGCACCCGTAGGCCATCGCCCCTCACGACTATCTCAGCTAGATCTATGGCCATAATCTATAGGTGGTCCTCAGGTCCACTTGCCAGGAGACCTCGAGACCTCTGATGACTTGGCGGGTCCATCAGACTCATAACTTATAATGCATGAAACTAGGGGCCTAAAGTCTCAAAATCAACTTTATAGCTTAAAATACCTTAAGGAAACACATTTATGAATTTGAATCATTTAAATAAATAATAATTCCAAAAAGGTATTATTTTCATTTTCGTAAAGAAAATGTAAAAGTGAAACCTGTTCGCCATGGTCAGCTCGCCCATCAAGGCTCGCCCATGGTCAACTCGCCAGTGCGGTGAATTAGTATTCGCCCGCCAATCCTTAGCGATAAAAAAAAAACAAGTTAAACTGGCTCACCTTCAATGGCTCGCCCATGTCAGTTCACCCATCTGGCATTGCCCATGGTCAACTCGCCCAATGCGGCATTGCCATGATCAACTCGCCCAAAAGCGGCACTTCCATGGTCAACTCAACCATTGGTCAACTCGCCCAAAAGTATTTATATTTTCTATTTTCTATTTTCAAAAATATTAAAATATCTCATTTTTCGTTAAGAAAATAAAATCGAAATCTGTTCGCCATGGTCGGCTCGCCAGTCCGGCTCGCCCATGGTTAACTTAACAATATGGTGAATTAGTATTCGCCCGCCAACCATTATAATCAAAAACAATAAGTGAAACTGGCACGCCCTCAGTGGCTCGCCCATAATTTCCTTAACAAAGGGGTCACCCGCCCCAAAACATTATAAAAGGGGTCGCCTTCTATTG
Source organism: Heritiera fomes (assembly GCA_032173925.1). Classification (NCBI taxonomy): domain Eukaryota; kingdom Viridiplantae; phylum Streptophyta; class Magnoliopsida; order Malvales; family Malvaceae; genus Heritiera; species Heritiera fomes. The sequence continues at coordinate 13,725,440 of JAPDPM010000001.1, read as the reverse complement.
GCTCGCCCGGATTTCAATTAAAACAGGGTCGCTCGCCCAAAAGAAAATATAAAAGTGTTCGCCCAACTAGGCTCGCCCGCCTTTTATTAAGCAGGGTTGCTCGTTCCAAAACAACAAAAAGGGGTTCGCCCGCCCTTAACCAATTTGCCCAGAAAACAACATATTGGTCGGCTTTATAGCTCGTCCAAGACCAAAACACTTTATCAAACAATACATGTCATAAAACAAAATATTTATCAATATTTTATAATATTTACTCCACAGGACATGCATTCACTTCACACACATCTCCCTTACCTGGTTCAACGAAACCTTGCTTCGCCTTGCTTCCTGCTTGCCAATAGCCATTCCTAATTCTCGGCTGCAAAATAATTTATTAAAACTATTAATATTTTCTTCTTTTTTTTCCAAATATTTTCAGTACTTTGGCGAGACTTGAGATAAATATATTAACTCGCCCAACGAAGCTCTTACTAGCTCGCCCAACCAAGTTCGCCATTCATCAAATGGCTTACGCGTGTAAGCTCGCCCAACATTCTCGCCATTCACATATTGTCTAATTAGTGAGAGCTCGCCCACAAATAAACCGCCACGCCACATGACCTTTAATATGGGAGTTCGCCCACAATTCAACTCGCCCAATGCCTATGCATTCGAGTTCACCATACTTGGTTTTCTACTCAGAGGTGGGCTTGCCTATAACTTAAACTGGCGTTGGGCGACCTCACCCACTTAAACACGAACTGTAATATGGCGAGTTATTTATTTCCTACTCGCCTCATTGGCGATTACTGACTTTCAACATGGGCGATCACCATGGTCGCCATTCTCATCACTCTTACACCATTTCCATTACTTTCCTTATTCATTCTCGATTATTTTCCCATCATCCTACTACAATTGCAACCCAGTTTCATTTTATTCTTCATCTTTTTCAAGATATGAATCTATTCTATTTCTATGATCTAATAAGAATAAATTAAAAGCAAGACTATAATCATGCTTCTTATGCTTGAAATCATAGAAATATATCATTCAATCTCAAGAAATCATTAAATCTCACCTTAATCAACTGCACCTCCAGAACAGAACACTTTCTGTCTCATGTTGGCCTTACTTTGCTTATTCCTTTAGCTCATCAACGATGGAGGAAAGGTTTTGCAAGCAAGTTTACATGTTTAGCCAACTTAAGGATGAAGTTTAGTAGATCAAGCATGGCAGAGAAATGGAAGAAACAGAGCATAACTTGGAGTAGAAGGGTTTTCGTGAAGAGGATGAAGTTTGCTAAATCGGTTTTCCTCAAGTGTTTCTTCTTATATAGCCATGCTAATCCAATCAGATTTTATCACTTGGCCTTTATTCCGTTTCTTTCATCATTTCACGGCTCAATCATTCATTTAATGCATGAAGAAAAACTGCAACTCAAGCTGGCGTGAAAGTCTCCCTTCCACACTCCTTTTTCTGTTTCTATTGACTTTGTTTTATTTTTCAACCAATAAGGCTAATTCCTTTATTGACTTTAGCATCCTTTTTATTAATTGTTTTCAACCGTATGACTTACAAAGTCAATTTTGGCTGCAATGGTCACGTGCTGATTCCAGTTCCAGTTCGCCTATTCAACCATAGACCTCAGCTCGTCCCCTTTATTAGGCTCGCCTATACAAATATTCAAGCTCGCCTCTGCTTGCTCCTGAGTATCGCCACTTTGCTATGATTCATACCACAATTGGCGATCACCATTTTTCTTTTTCAGTTTATTCAATATATATATGGTCGATTACATGTCCTCGCCCGTTCGGGCGATCACCCAACCAACTCACTTGGCGAACTCATTCGCCAATAAGGCCATTAATCATACTCGCCCTCAACCATTGGCGATAAGCCTTTATCTTGCTCGCCCATTGGCAAGCTGTTCCATATACTCGCCCATACATTATTTCACCGAAATTGCTTCATTCACAACTCAAGTTAAAGAGCTTTTCACCCAAGTGGAAATCAATATTCATTATTTATTTAATTTTCATTATCAATTTTTTATGAAATTAGAGTCTACAGTAGTGTAGAACCGGATCTTACATAGGGTCACTGAGTTCAGTCCTGATTTTGCTTCATCTTCTCATTGTTGCAGCGACTCTATCAACAGAGGACCTGATGTGGCCAAGAACCAGTCATCTTCATCTCCCAGTTCAAACAGTTCTCAAGATTCTCAGGAAGAAGTTGACTCTCAACTGTCGGATACCTTTCCAAAAGGTGGCGTTTCAAAGCTGGCAGAACAGCCTCATGTTGGATTATGCCCTTAGAACCATTCATTAGATGATTGACTTTGGCATTTTTTTATGTATCATGACATTTTATTTATCATAGTTCATTATTATATTTGTCTTATAACTGCGTAATATAATCTTATATGATAATGTCCTTAGAATAGTAATAACACACTATTCTTAAAATATCCCTAGTCAAGTATTATTGTGAATAAGGATAACAATGATACGATAAGACTAGTATGTGGTTGACTGATGACCATTGTCATGGATATAAGATATCAAGTCATCACATAGGTACATGTTAGAGAACTATGTACTGGATCGACCCTCCATGAGAACGCTACATGGATTGTTATATGAGTGTCATAAGCGATTCTCATAGTGATGATGGTGTATGTGATCCTTTGACTTGAGATCATCAGAGATCCCAACATAGAGAATTGCATACTTTAATGCTGCTAGATGTCATTCGTAACAGGATGGACTATAAAGGTAGTAATTGGGTATGCCTTGATCTATGTAGAGGGATGTTGAGTGATCAAGATAGGATTTATCCCTCTTATATAACAAGAGTGATGTCTTGGGCCCTTTGATAGAGTGAGACTAAGAAATGCATGGCCGTGCTCGAATAAGTCAATATGAGATATTGATTTTATTTGTTTAATTAGTCTACTCAGGAATCAAGAAACGCTGATTAGACTATACAAGTGTGACACATTCCATGACTTGTGTCTAATCGAGACATCAAAGGATAAAGGGATTAGACTACACGGTAACATCTATCACGAGTAAGGTTATGTCGAGTCATTGACATTCTCGTTACATGGGTAGCAATGATGTGTTGCTAGATACCGCTCATTGCCTGTGACAATTTTGTCATTGCCATTGTTTTGAGAACCTATTGGGTCGCACACTTAGAACGGATCAATGAGGAGCTTAATTAATCCTATTCTGAATTGGATTAAGGGTATATCTAATCCTATTCTGAATTGGATTAAGGATATATCTAATCCTATTCTAAGTAGGATTAGAGTTCTGTTTGGCAGTAAATTTTAGGGTAAAATTTACTGCCTATAAAAAGGAAGTTTTTCTAAAACAGAGCCGCACCTTTTAAAACAGAAAACAAAAAAAAAACATTCCTTTTAATCGAAGCTAGCAGTTCGGTTATAAGGAATCAAAACCTCTTCAAGGCTTCTGATCGTGAGACGTTCAAGAGTCGTGAGATCCGTTCGTGTGGATACCATAGAGGCAGGAGCGAAAAGTTGCTGCTTGTGACTCGACCAACGACAGAAAATTCAGAGAAAACGTTAGGTAAAATCTCGAAACCCTAATCAGGCAACCCTCCGAATCGATCTTGGTGGAGGCCGAATGATTTAAATTCCGCTGCGTGTTGTTTCGGTTTCCTTCACCTCATGCATGCAGAAATGGTGTTATTGGTTGCTTTTCTGACATGAGAAGGGAAGTTTTTATGGAAGGCTCTTTTTTGCATGGTCCTAAGCTAAACAATGAAGGGGTTGGGAATACCTCTGACACGTCCCTTCCAATGGCTTCCCTGTCTCTTTTGTTTGCCAATGAATTTTCTTCTCCAAAGATGGGAATGATGAGATATGTCAGGTGGTTCAACGTTCATCTGATTATGATATTGAAGGTGGCTCGGTTCACTTGGAAGATGAGGTTCCCAATGATCCACACGAGGCTTTATATCAGAGTGGTTCAGCTAAGCCTAGAGAAATCAGAACCATCGAGGAAGCTGAAGACGCCATCTGAAAAAAATTGGAGAAAAAGAAAGATATGAAAAAAGCTAGAAAACTACCCAGGAAAAAACAAACAGTCTCTCCTAGTATTGGTGAAGCGTTCGCAAACGAATCTTTATCCGACGGGGGTTTCAAAAATAGATTCAAAGAAATCGCGAAAGGAGCAAGTGAGATTTGGGAGGTGGGGAAATTGCTTTGTATCTCTGCGGATTGTGATGACTCAATTGTTATTGAAAAGCTGAAAGAATTAGAAATTGAAAATACTAAGCTGGAACATTAGGGGAATGAATAATGTAGGCAAAAGAGGAGTAATGAGCAGAATTGTTAGTATGGCGGGTGCAGATATGGTGTTATTACAGGAAACAAAGCTTATGGAAGTTAAAGACTTTCAAGTCTTGAGTTGGTGAGGCAATAGAGATGTGGATTGGATTTTCTCTCCCTCCTTGGGAACTCTGGAGGTTTATTCGACAACATGGGACAAAAATTGCTTTATTCTTGACAAGATGAGGGTTGTTTTGTTTTCAGGTTTTCCCTTGTCCTTGCTGTGACGTCTTATTGTGTGGGAATTGGCTTTTGGTGTGGGTAAGTTTATGGAGTAAGTAAAGTCTATTTATAGGTTGTGTAAGTTTAGATATGTTTAGATGCTTACTGACTGAGATGTTTTGTGTGTAAGGCTTTGTGTGCTTGGGATGATGGATGTGATTAGGAAAGTTTTGCCGATGTGTGTGAGTTGTTGGTGTATGGATGCAGAGGGTGTGAAGAAATTCTTGTTAAATTTTATAAGATTTTCCGGGTAGTCATAATACAAAGGATAGAAATAGAATTAGGTATAGCTATTTGTGTAGTGTGTCAATGATTGGTGTTGTTTTTGTTTCGGTTAGGGGTTGAGCTTGGATGGATTGGATGTGCCTGTGTTCAAACTATTGGTGCCTGAGTTAAATTGATTGGTGGTTTGGTGGTATGATGGTTATTGATTATAGAATGAAACAGGTTTGAGATTTGTGAGTGTGAGTGGTTGTTGGGATGAAGGATCGTGATTGTACGGATTTATTTGTTGGATTTGATTGAGTGGAGTGGCTGTGATGCTAGATTTATTGAGGATGCTAGGGTGAAATCTCCGTGTTTTGAGGGTTTGCATATTTTTCAATTGTTATTTTGTATTTTCGAGGAGCTGCCTTGGAGGATTCTCTTGTTTTATTGATGTTCGGAGGCGGCAAATGTTTTTATGTAGGAGCTCCGATATGGATGCAGTGAAGATTCTTGCTTAATCAATTGTTTCGACTCAAGTTGCAAAGATCTTCTCTTGTTCTAATGGTTTTTATCCATATCTTGTCTCCTCTGTTGGATTTTCTCATGATGTTGATTGAGTTGGATTCATTCACATCCGGATTGATTGGGTGATTTCAACTGCAGCGAAGTTTATCCTTTGTAATTTGGTGCTTCTTGTATCGTCACTTTTGGTTCGCAGACTTTGCATTTGCTGTTTTTTCAGATGCTTTTCAGGCTGTTGTTCTGTACAGTAGTGTTTTGTAATGGTGACTCTGTTTTATGAGGTTTCAGTGGTGCTTTCCTTTATCTTGGTTGATGATCCCTTATCCTTGGTCTTTTCAGAGGCCTTTTATTTGATGTTTTGTGTCCTTGTTTAGGGGTCCCTTGTTTTTTAGGTAGCTCCTTTGGTTCGGCTAGGGTATTTTGGTTTGGTTATACCGTCCTATTTTGTTTTAGGCGGTGTTGTACTGTTTTGATAATTAATAAAATTGTTTGCTTAGAAAAAAAACGAATTGTGAATAACATGATTGAAACAAAGAATTTTTTATTCTGATTTAACTTAACTATTGTCCAAACCTGATTGAATATTGGGTAGCAAACTGAAGTTTGAGATACTGATATGGGTGAACTCGCAGTAGGATTTATGTTATTCATGCAGAATGCTATCATTTGCATTCTTTTTAATTCCATCTTTGACAAATAAATTGAAGTTCAACTCACTTTTTCAGTTTGGTACAGGAGCTATTGATCAACTCATTGATCAAATTTTAATAATTTCACTGTCTAAAATTTTCAGTTTCTTGGGATGGTCAATTGAGGTGTTCATATCTGTAGTAAAAATGATAGTACTGATGACCCATTTTGTGTTGGTTTAATATCTTACTGCCGAATTCAAGCAAAATCTTCAATATTTGATTTATCTAGTGAGGACTCGAACACCAAATTCTTGCTATAAATGGTACTCATTCAAGAATTCAATAAGACTTTATTCTATTGAATCAACCCTTTAAGTTATATTAATAAATATTTATTTATTCACACATACACACACACACACACACACACACACACACACACACATATATATATATATATATATATATATATATATATATATATCTAAAGTAATTTTCGTTTTAATTTATCAAAACTTTTTACTTTGATATATAACTTTATTATTCACAAAATAAGTAAAAGTTGCAAACATGTAAACTAACCCCAAATGAATTCTTGTAGACAAAGGTTAGTTAAAAATAAATTTCGTTTTACATTTATCTTAATTTCATAAATGAAACATCACAAGAATATCTATAGTAATTAGTAATATAACCAATCCTTTGATTTCTTCTATTCAAGTTTATGAGTAATTAAAGTTAATTAATCTAATAAATTTAAAGTATATATATAGAGAGAGAGAGAGTTATAGTTACAGTTATAGTTAACTTTTTTTTGTTACAAAAGGAATATTAAATAACTGGGGATGAGAGTACTGGGATTCAAACCCAAGACTTATAATATGCCACAACTCATCCTTAACCACTAAATCAAAAGATTGTTGGCAGTTATAGTTACCTTATACATTAGCTTTTAGCAGTCTGATTTTGAGATATGTGAATTAATAAAATTATTTATGAATAAGAAAAATTAATTGATAATTAATTAATTAAAATTTGCACAATATCATCTTCTTGATCCTTCTTGTAAAATTTAAAGTTTTTATTGCCAAGTGTATGAAAAATGAACTCATTTGTTTATGAATAGGAGTCAGTTAACTAGACGAATAAAAATTTGATTCAGTTTTTAGTAAACAAGTCAACTAGTCTCTTATATTTTATGGTTCTTTTTTATGGTTAATTCAGTAAAAAGTAAGGATGCAACCAGTCATCGAAAATACATGGACATAAAGTGACAAAAGATAGATATACAGTGGCAATCAAAAACCCAAATGCTAATAAAAAAAATTTGAATGACTTAATTTAGATATTACTTTATTCTGTCTATCATGGTACTAATTTCCATTGAACAAAAGAAAGAAAATATGAAAATTTATATTATCATGAACTAAGGGACATCAGCATATCTTTCTAAACAAACACAATGACCAATGATAATAAAGGACTTGGCGGATGATGATGTGTAACATCCTGTTACCATATTTTTTACGTATTTTTATACAACTTTTCCGGTTGGGCTATCTGCGATGCCATTAACATTCAACAGTGACCGTAATAAATGATAAACATTTATTTAACAAATATGGAATATGAAATTCTTTTCATTATTCCTTACATCTGACATCCCCTATTGTCTATATCTTAATAAAGTAGTACTGTATACCCATGTCTGAAATGTAAAGGAGAAGAGACTGTACCTGTCATGTTTAACATACTTTGCCCCAGCGCTTTATATGTAGCTATATCCATCTTGGAGCTAATTCTCTAACTCCGTGTCTTTTATCTGTGAAGTTAAAACAAAGGGGTGAGCAAACTACGCGCTCAGTAAAGGAGACATATGTTGCTTATGAAACCAAAACTATATGCCACCAAGTATTTATTTTTCCTAAAATCATATCGAATAGGAAAACAGTGGTTATAGTAAACAGTACTCTCAATACACCATTCAAATCATTGGCTCAATAGTTTACTTTATAAAGTAGTAAACAGTAACCAGGATTCAACAAATCCTCTCAGTAAACAGAAATTAGCAAATTGAGACTAGGCAACAAATAAATCATGCTCTCATTGTTCCCCCAGGAACACAAGTCGTCCGCTTTTGAGGTGCACCCGTAGGCCATCGCCCCTCACGGCTATCTCACCTAAATCTATGGCCATAATCTATAGGTAGTCCTCGGGCCCACTTGCTAAGTGACCTCGAGATCGCTGATGACTTGGCAGGTCCATCAGCCTTGTGACGCCCTGGGGTGCACCCGTGGGTCCATCGACCAGAGCCATCGCCCCAGACGGGTCACTCAATCACATGAATAGTAATGCATGAACTCAAGGCCTAAAGTCTCAAAATCAAGTTATATTTCATGAAAACCTTTAAGGAATTATTTCACCAAATCCATCATTTCCTAAAAAGGGTTTTAAAAACAGCTCGCAATCTCACCATTTTCCGTGTGAGAAAGGCACGGGTTAAACTGGCTCGCCATGGCTAGTTCGCCCATTGGTCAACTCGCCAGTTTTTATTAAAAACATAGTTTATTTTTCTTTGGCTCGCCCATAATTTTCTCAACAAAAGGGGTCGCCCGCCCCAAACATTATAAAAGGGGTCGCCCGCCAAAACATCACAAAAGGGCTCGCCCATTTGGCTCGCCCCGGATTCTATTTAAAACAGGGGTCACCAGCCCCAAAACAACATAAAAAGGTCCGCCACTTTGGCTCGCCCGCCCTTAACCAGTTTGCTCAGGAAACGAAATAGGTTTTGGCTATCTTTGTAGCTCGCCCAAATCAAAACAATTATCAAACAAAATGCATGTCATAAACCAAAGCATTTTCTCAATATTTTCATAATATTTACTCCACAGGACATGCATTCACTTCACACACATCTCCCTTACTTGGTATTACGAAGCCTGGCTTCCTGCTCGCCCTTTATCAATTCCCATTTCTCGGTTGCAAAATAATTTATTAAAACTATTAATATTTTCCTTTTTTATATATTTCCAGCACTTTGGCGAGATTGAAATAAATCAACTAGCTCGCCCACAGAGATCCTACTAGCTCGCCCAACAGAGCTCTTACTAGCTCACCCAACCGAGCTCGCCATTCATCAAATGGCTTACACGTGGGAGCTCGCCCAACATTCTCGCCATTCATATATTGGCTAATTTGAGGGAGCTCGCCCACAATTAACACACCATGCCTACATTGACTTAAATGTGAGAGTTCGCCAACAATTCAACTCGCCCAATGCCTATTCATGTGAGTTCGCCATTCTAGCCTTTTTGGGTGGTCATTGGTCCTCGCCCATCTGGGCTATCATTCTTATTTATCCAAAATTATTGGCGAACATTGTATCGCCTCTTCATGTATTTCATTAAGCTCGCCTCATCCTTTGGGCGAGTATCTTATTTTCTTTGCTCGCCTATTTGGCAAGCAGTTGAATAATCACGTTCGCTCATCTATCATCATTTTTACACCATTTCCAGTAACTTTCATGGTTCATTCTCGATTATTTTTCCAGCCTACATCTTGTTTTAGCTTCTTATATATCTTAACAAGATGTAACTAAAACAAGACTATATCTATGTTTATTACTTTGTAAAACATCGAACTATATCATCAAATACCAAAATAACCGTAGAAATAAGGAAGCTCACCTTAACCAACTGCACTTCCAGAACAAAACACTTTCTGTCTCATGTTGGCCTTACTTTGCCTATTTCTTTAGCTCATCAAACTATGGAGGAAAGGTTTTGCAAGCAGGTTTATGTGTTTAGCCAACTTTAGGGTGAAGTTTAGTAAATCAAGCATGGCAGGAATGGAAGGAACAACATAAACTTGCAGTTGCATAGTTTTCGGGAAGAAGATGAAGTTTGCTAAGCCGGTCTTCTTCAAATGTTTCTTCTTATATAGCCATGCTAATCCAATTAGAACTCATCACTTGGCCTTATCCCATTTCCTTTCATTACTTCACGTCTCTCATGCATTAATTAGATGAAGGAGACAGTTAGGATAAATTTTCAACCCCCATTAAAGGAAGAAGACACCTGTGGCCAAAGAAACGGCCTACCAATCTTTTCTGTATCGTTTCTTGACTTATTTGCCTCCTTTGTTTTATTCCTCAACCAATAAGGTTAATTCCCTTATTGACTTTAGCATCCTCTCTTAATTTTCTTCAACAGTGTGGCGTACAAAGTCAATTTTTTTGCTGCAAGGTTTTGGAATTTATTTCCACAGATTGCCAGCTTTTGTTTCCATTTTGTCCACACATGCTAATTCCAGTTCGCTTCCTCATCTGGAGACCTCAGCTCGCCCACTCTATTTCAATTTGCCAATTTTCATCTTGCCAATTGTCCATAGGCTCGCCTATGCAAATATTCAAGCTCGCCTATGTTTGCACCTGGGTATCACCACTTTATCTTGATGTCAACTTAATATTTGGCAATTACAAGATTATTTCCTTTTCTTGGCGATCTCATAGAGGTTTGGATATTACAGCAATTGTTACATTGTTGGCGATCACCTTGCATTGCTCTACTCGCCCACTTTGCTATGATTCCCCACAAATTGGAAATCTTATTTAGCATTTTAATTTATTAAATCCATATGGGCGATCAAAAGCCCTCGCCCCATTCGGGCGATCATCTATATCAACATAACTTGGCAAACTCACCTATTCGCCAAAAAGAGCATTAAATCAACTCGCTTTCATCAAACTTGCCATCACCATTGGCGATCGTCCTACCTTGCTCGCCCATAGGCGAGCTGTTCCATATACTCGCTCGTAAATTATTTCACCGAAATTGCTCCTTTCACATCTCAAGTTAAGGAGCTTTTCACCCGAGTGGAAATCAATATTCATTATTTATTTAATTTTCATTATCAATTTTATGAAATTAGAGTCTACAGTAGTGTAGAATCAGGTCTTACATGATAAAACCACTGTCGGTATTTCTTTTATCTGTTTACGGCTTGCCAATAAGCATGACTAAGCGATTCTTATAAGAAATCTAATTCCAATAGCTCCCAAGACAATCACCAAAATCATTGTTTGATGATCCATTAGTTTTATCTGTTACTTGATCTGCAATTTAGAACGAAATCAATGTGAAAAATTAAACTTTCAAATAAAAAAGCTAAATTAAAATAATGAGAGATTTGAGCTAAATCGTTTTTACATGCATTGAATTATCAATATTAAGTACATAAATTAATTTTAAAAAAGGTAATTAACACAATAACAACACTTCTTTTTGGACATTATAGTTTTTCAAATAACAGTTTTACAATCAAACCACAACTTTAAATTCCTTGAGCGAAAGTCGAAGAAGACGATTTTACAGGACAACTAGCTTATTACATAAGAATGACGCTTTGCAATTGTAAGAATGATCCAACTAGTCTCTTACTAGCCGTCATCAGAAACAATCAACTTTTTTAATTTATTTTATATTAATTTTAATAAATTAAATTAATTGTTAATATTTTAATATTGGACCTATGGATAATATTGCCTCAAGTTGGAAGCCGAAGCCCAACCTCAAGATTTCTCCAAATTAGCGTCGGCCAAGCTGCTAGCAATAATAACTCCTTTGCTTGACTCTACCGTTTATTTATAGTAGTTTATAATGTCACCCTTACTTCTTTAGGGATTATTTTTTTTTTTTGAAGTAACTTATTTAAGGATAAGTTACCTCTTGCCAAGAAATAGGTAAATCCATATTTATACCTCTTATATTTTAATTCAGTTTTAATTGGGGTAAAATTTACTTATTGCACCCGCTCGCACTCCAATATATTCACCTTCTATTAGAATTGACCACCACTAGCTTCATATACTATGCGAATGGAGCGGTAAACTGTGCTTGGGTTTCATTTTTATATACTAATACCAATTAAATTTAGAATAAGTACGTAAAATACACATGCAAATTTTATAGAAATTTAATAGCTTAATAATAATTTCATTAATTCACGAATTTTTGCGAATGATACCATGAGGAATTGAAATGTACAAAAATCCACAAATTGCATTTGCAAATGAAACAAATTTTGTTGCATTCTACTTTTGGAAATTCAAAGAACAAGCATTAATTCATGGGACCAACTACACAATTTGTACTTACAAATAACCACTTTGCGAGATGTTGCAAATTAAGGTATACACAAAACCATAACAAATTACTAATTAGAAACATTAATTAATTATATGTTACAGGGAAGTCAAGCACCTTTTTTTTTTATGGTAAGCAATAACTCAATAACATGAATACACTACAAAAAAATAGAGCATTAGAGACGGAATTTGTGACCAAATTTCCGTCACAAATTTTCAATTTCCGTTACTAATTATAATTAGTGACGAATTTGAGACGGAATATTCCGTCTCAAATTCCGTCTCTAAATTTAAAGTAGCTAAAAGTCTATCCGTCACAAAATTTTTTTTTCCGTTGCAAAATCCGTTACAAATTTGAGACGGATATTTGCGACTAAAATCTGTTTCTAAATTCTTTTTTCCGTCAGAAAAATTGTAATGAAACAAAAAAAAAATTTAGTTTTTGCTACGCTTTTTGCATGAGATTTTGTAACTGATTTTTTCCGTTGCAAATTTTTGTGACAGAAATTCCGATACAATTTCCGTCACATATTGTGACGGAAATTCCGTTTCTAAAAACTATTTTCTGTCACAAAAAATTAATTTATTCAAATTAAAAAAAATCAAATTCTACAATTTGTGACGAAATATTGGTAGAAAATTCCGTCTCAAAATAAGTTGCAACGAAATTTGTAACTAAAAATTCTGTCTGCAATTTCATTTTTTTTGTCACAACAAATGTATTATTAAAACAATATAAAAATTAAAATTATAATTTGTAACAAAATTCTGTCACAAATTCCGTCAGAAAACTATGACAAAAAAATTCATTTAAATTATTATTTCATAGCTATTGAAATTGTTGAATTTCATTAAAAAACAATTAATTTTGTAAGCTAAAATCTATTTTCCAAGTATACCTAAAATTGAATCCAATTAATTTACAATAAATATAGTTTAACAAAAAGATATACATTTAATATAGACATAATTAAACAAAAACCTTAAATACACATCTAATATCCACAAAATATGTACCAAACATCCATGCATAAACATTATATTCAATTCAGTACAAAAGTATGAAGTCCTATAACATCGTAGCGCTTCATGAAGATGGTCTTTTTGCTTCAAAAAGTGATCGAACACCTATAACAAAATGAATTATTTTGTTAAATACGATTTAACAAAAATTCATACAATTAATATAGATTCAGACTGTAGCGAAAAGCGAACAGAAAAAGCAACCAACAGGAAAATGTCTGTACACACATATATGTTTGATAGACAATGAGGATGAGTCTATACACACACATATATTATATATATATATGTACTTGATAGACAATAAGGATGACTACTATGACTTTTTTGCTTCTATCAGGCATTCAAAGAAGAGAAGACTTCTGCTATCTCAAAAACCTCAAATAATAGACAATGGAAATCATGGATCTTCAGAAGTATTATTCCATTAAGATACTAGCACTTGCGGTAGGCAACCTAAAAAATAAAAGAGTAAAACGGCAAAAGTGGTAATAAATATAGCTCTCGTCCCTAAGTGGTGTAGTTGTAATAAACGTGTGTATATGAGGCATGATGATGCCTATATTTATTAGAATAAAAAAAGGGAGAAAGAATCCACTTAACTGATTTAATTGTATATTGGTTTTACTTAATTTACTGGTTGTGTATCATGCTTTATTTATGTAGATTATATATGTCGCATTTCGTGTTAATTAATATTTTTTATATATAATTATTTTCGATCAATATGATAAAGATACCAGATTGATTTAAAATTTTTGTTGCATGACAGATATGAATATATTATTAAACCTAAAGGTTTTTTTTTATAATATTAATCATATATAAATTATGAGTGTAAAACTAATTAATTTTATACCATGGGATGATCTTCCCTCAAGTGTTTGTGTGCTGGTCAATATACATATCCAAATTCTAGTTAACATGGACAGCAGCTGGTGGTGCACCAGCTGGCTACTGTCCTACAGCTGGTGCACCACTAGCTGCTGTCCTGTGGCAACTGGTGCACCACCAGTTGCAGGACAGCAACTGGTAGTGCACCAGCTGCAGGACTCTGCAACTGGTACTGCACCAGCTGCAGGACAGCAGCTGGTGGTGCACCACCAGTTGCTGTCCCGTGGCAGTTGGTGCATCACCAGCTGCAGGACAGCAGCTGGTAGTGCACCAGCTGCAGGACAGCACAAGCTGGCTGCTGTCCTGCAGCTGGTGCACCACCAGCTGCTGTCCTATAGCTGGTGGTGCACCAGCTGCCACAGGACAGCTTTCATCCTGTTTAAACTAAGCAAGCAAGATTAAATTTTGTAAGGATAAGTGACAACAATTGCCTTCTACCAATTTATGATTGAGATTGAGGTCTCATAGAGTTTGAATAAAAAGTCTATATAACCATAATTTACTATAGAGTAATTAAAAAGGTACTTATTAGAAGTTAACAACAAAAGCATGCCATTATTTATCTTGCAAATGCACTGAAACTTCACTTTGCATCTTGTTCTTTAGCTCATGATTATAAGTATGATTGGTTGTCTGTTTTTAACTAAAATATGATGCCTTTTCTTAAACCTAAAGGTTTTTTTTGCATGACAGATATGAATATATTATTAAACCTAAAGGTTTTTTTTATAATATTAATCATACATAAATTATGAGTGTAAAACTAATTAATTTTATACCATGGGATTTTATCTTCCCTCAAGTGTTTGTGTGCTTGTCAATATTCATATCCAAATTCTAGTTAACATGGACAGCAGCTGGTGCACCCGTGGCAGCTGGGGCATCACCAGCTGCAGGACAGCAGCTAGTGGTGCACAAGCTGGCTGTTGTCCTGCAGCTGGTGCACCACCAGCTGCTGTCCTGTAGCTGGTGGTGCACCAGCTGCCACAGGACAACTTTCATCCTGTTTAAACTAAGCAAGCAAGATTAAATTTTGCTTTCTATAAGTGACAACAATTGGCTTCTACCAATTTATGATTGAGGTCTCATAGAGTTTGAATAAAAAGTCTATATAACCATAATTTACTATAGAGTAATTAAAAAGGTACTTATTAGAAGTTAACAACAAAAGCATGCCATTGTTTTCATCTTGCAAATGCACTGAAACTTCACTTTGCAGCTTGTTCTTTATAGCTCAAGATTATAAGTATGATTGGTTGTCTATTGTTAACTAAAATATGACACCTTTTCTTAAAACCTGAAAAATTTTTAGCTAAATCCAATGAATTTGTAAACCTTTTCCACTTGCCTAACAAATTTTCAGAGTACCCATGTTTCATGCATGCTTTGACAATCCAAAGAATGTACAAAGAGAAAATTATTTTCCATTGTCATTACAGTTAGCATAAGTAGATAAACAAAGCAAGTTAGATCTAATATAAAAACATGAGCTGAGAAGAATAATTAAATAAGTAAATGTTATTATATATGAGACATACCTGAGTGTGAAGCTACCAATGTTACACTTATACCAGAAGTCTTTAGTTTCTTTACTTCTTCAGAAGCTTGTATGACACCAAAATATAATCCAGTTGCATGTCTAAAAAAAAAACAAAAAAACTTACATATGCTATCATCAACAATACCAAATTAAAGGAAAACTTATATGAAGACAGAGGGAAAGAATGCATATGACAATAAACAAAACAGGCTCTGCAGAGGAATAAACTTATATCCTTTTTCTTTGGTTCAAATAGAACTCTAAAGGAGACAGGCTCTGCAGAGGAATGGCAGACAACCACATTGCAAAGTTTGGATTATAATCAGTGTAACCTCCACAAATAAATTTCTGATAGGCCAAAGTAAGTTTCAATGCATCAATCCAGAAGAGAAGACTCACTCCTAGTAGCAAAGTTCTCTAATAGCTAGGCTCTTAGATAGAAAAGCACCACTCATCAAGGTCCAGTTTTGCTGTTCATTACCCAAAAACTTGTTTGAGGAAATATTCATTTTGCTCTAGTTGTGCTTGTGCAAGATACTAGCATTTACATAGTTTTTGCCTATATCCATTCCCAGACAACAACTTACCGTTGCATAGTTTTTGCCTATATCCATTCCCAGACAATAACTTACCATTGCCCTACTCTTGATATGCCTTTACTGAAACTCTATAATGATACATCAGTATACACTCTTTAGCTTAATTTTTAAAACACAAAATGAGTATACAAAAAACAACTAGCTCATGCAACATTGCTCCTTTGAATCAAGATTCTTTATAAGCTATTCTCACGGAAGCTTGAAATTACATTTGTATGTTACAGTAAACAGTGCAAGGTGCAACTATTACAATATATCATTCATTCGTTTTGTAATACATATATATATAAACAAACTTATTTAATTATAAACAAAATAATCTAAGAAAGATATGATTTACAATAATTATTCTAATTTCAGTGATGGAACAAACAGGACAGCAGCTGGTGCACCACCAGCAAGTCTTGAATCAACATAAAAATTAAACTAGCAATTCATTTACAATAATGAAGCAAATCAAGAAAGAATTAATAAAACAACTAAAAATACAATTCATTTTATTGCAACTATAAAAAACTCACTTTCTAATAGTAGTATTAGAAAAAAAAATTGCAAAATCCTAAGTATACAAATCAGCTGTTGTCCTGCAGCTGGTGGTGCAATAATGAAGCAAATCAAGAAAGAATTAATAAAACAACTAAAAATACAATTCATTTTATTGCAACTATAAAAAACTCACTTTCTAATAGTAGTATTAGAAAAAAAATTGCAAAATCCTAAGTATACAAATCAGTTGCTGTCCTGCAGCTGGTGCACCACCAGCTGCTGTCCTGTGGCAGCAGGTGCACCACCAGCTGCAGGACAGCAGCTGGTGGTGCACCTGCTGCCACAGGGACAGCAGCTGCTGGTGCACCAGCTGCTGCTGTCCTGCAGCTGGTGTACCACCAGCTGCTGGTACACCTGCTGCTACAGGACAGCAGCTGGGAGGTTTTTCCTAAATGAAGATATTTTTAAAACTTAATTCCCTAACTAAGGTACTTTCATTCTTTATTCCAAAACAAAGGTATTTTGATATTAATTAACTTCCATGTCAACATTTTATCCAAGTCGGCATCTTCATTTTTCAATTATCTCCTTTTTCTTTCTCCTTCCTGTTTAACACATTAGTCTCTTTTGCATAATTTTATTTTCTATCACCAAAATCATTTTCTAATTTAAAGTTCCATCAAATTACCATTTATGAGCAGTAAGACAAAATAGCTAGAGAAAATGGACTTTTATAAAATGTAAAAGTCTACAATATTCATCAACACAAACAACATTCAGGATAAAAGAAAACTAAACTGTAATTCTTAATGCTAAGATTCTTATCTAATAAAATTCAGGACGATATAAGATGAAGACAAGGTTGGGGGTAAAAGAACTCAATTTGAGAGGGTCAACAGTCAACCCCAGCTTTGATTGGTTTGTTACTCAATCAACCATCTAAATTGGCTTTCCTGCATACATAGTTTAATTGAAAACCCTTGAACTGAAATCCTTCATTAGAAAAAAAATGCTCGTGCGAAAGATGGTTTTGGATATCACAAGCATTACCATTCTTTTTCTATATCACAAGCATTTGGTTTTTGGATTGAAGGTGGGTGACAAAGACCTCAGTAAAGCTGATCAAACCACAGGGTACAAGTAAATGAAGTCCACTCCCTCCCAACCCGACACCCTCACTTTTTTCAAAAAAAAAAAGAACAACAGATTAATAGTATACTATAGTCATTTCAACTCACTGTGGAAGGAAATCTGTTGTAAGTTGTTCATAATTGCAGCTCATGTGAAGTAGAACATATAAAACTATTTTTTTTGCATGTTCAAGAACTGCAAGTGTAGTGTAGTCCTCCATTGAAAATTTTGTTACTAAACATGATGCAATGACAGACTTATATAACTGCAGAAATCAGAATATGCCTTTTTTTCCTTGGTGTTTCCTCTCATGTTCTTAAGTTAGTTTTTAAAATCCCATTTGCAAGCCATGCAGGATAAAATAGACATAAATTTTGCTTAAAGGAGCAACTAAAGCACTGAACTATCTCAATTGTTCATCTAATTTTCTATTAAGAGGTGGATCAATCCTGTCAAATTGAGAATAAGATCCTAACTTGAAAATTTTTCTATCCCAATTTTCCCTAGGTTTTAAGCCAATTTTTTATTAAAAAAATCAGAATCAATATGAGAGGAGATATACCAGTAGTGATAATCTGTCAAGGGAGTAGGCTATGATCGGTGGCAGCTGCTTCTCTCGACACTGTCACTGTAGAGGCGCGAAAGGGAGAGGCAGTGGGGAGGCGCGCAGGGGAGTTCGAGGCGGTGGCGAGGAGCGGGACGGGGGGCTGGCTTGACGTCGGCGCCGGAGGTGGGTGGGTGGGTGGGTGTGGCCAGCGGGAGGAGTCGGGGTGAGGGATATTCTGCTTGGTTTAGTTTTTATTTTCTTTCTCAGCTAACGGGAAACGGGGCACAATGGCTGGGGCGGTGAGGGAGGCCGATTGGGTGAGGGATTTTGCCTGGGTTTTGTTTTTATTTTCTTTCTCAGCTAACGGGAAACGGGGCAAAATGGCTGAGGCGGTGAGGGAGGCCGATTGGGTGAGGGATTTTGCCTGGGTTTTGTTTTTATTTTCTTTCTCAGCTAACGGGAAACGGGACAAAATGGCTGGGGTGGTGAGGGAGGCCTGAAGGGGTGAGGAATATGCTTGGTTTTGGTTTTTTGTTCTTTCATTGCTAACGGAAAATGAGAAATTGAAGAAGCTCGCTGGCGGTAAACTACAGTGATACGCGGGAAGTGAAGAAAAATTTTGAGACGGATTTTTGGTAGCAAAATCTGTCACAAAATTTTCATATATTTTTAATATCAATTAAATAATATTATTTTATTTAGAAAATAACAATATTACAGTTTTTTGTATTAAAATGATATTTTTTTATCAGGAAAAAATGATATTATTTATAATTTATTTACTCAAAACATTATTATACAACATTAAACTAAAAAAAATTATTATATTATATTTTATAAAATAATTTATAATATTAATTTATATACTATAATATTAGAGACAGAAAATTCCGTCTCAAAATCCGTCTCTAATATTGAATCGGATTTTGAGACGGAATTTTCCGTCTCAAATTAACCAAATAAAGAAAAAAAAACGTTTTTAAGGGTTTTGAGACGGAAAATTCCGTCTCCAAATCCGATTCTAATATTAGAGACGGATTTTGAGACGGAATTTTCCGTCTCAAAACCCTTAAAAACGTTTTTTTTCTTTATTTGGTTAATTTGAGACGAAAAATTCCGTCTCAAAATTCGATTCTAATATTAGAGACAGATTTTGAGACAGAATTTTCTGTCTCAAACTAACCCAAATAAAATGGAAAAAAGGTTTAAGGGTTTTGAGACGGAAAATTCCGTCTCAAAATTCGTTTCTAATATTAGAATTGGATTTTGAGACGGAATTTTCTATCTCAAAACCCTTAAACCTTTTTTCCATTAGTTTGAGACGGAAAATTCCGTCTCAAAATCCGTCTCTAATATTAGAATCGGATTTTGAGACGGAATTTTCCGTCTCAAATTAACCAAATAAAAAAAAAGTTTTTAAGGGTTTTGAGACGGAAAATTCCGTCTCAAAATCCGTCTTTAATATTAGAATCGGATTTTGAGACGGAATTTTCCGTCTCAAACTAACCCAAATAAAATGGAAAAAAGGTTTAAGGGTTTTGAGACGGAAAATTCCGTCTCAAAATCCGATTCTAATATTAGAAACGGATTTTGAGACGGAATTTTCCGTCTCAAAACCCTTAAACCTTTTTTCCATTAGTTTGAGACGGAAAATTCTGTCTCAAAATCCATCTCTAATATTAGAATCGGATTTTGAGACGGAATTTTCCGTCTCAAATTAACCCAAATAAAATGGAAAAAAGGTTTAAGGGTTTTGAGTGGAAAATTCCGTCTCAAAATCCGATTCTAATATTAGAGACGGATTTTGAGACGGAATTTTCCGTCTCAAAACCCTTAAAAACGTTTTTTTTCTTTATTTGGTTAATTTGAGACAGAAAATTCCGTCTCAAAATCCGATTCTAATATTAGAGACGGATTTTGAGACGGAATTTTCCGTCTCAAAACCCTTAAAAACGTTTTTTTTCTTTATTTGGTTAATTTGAGATGGAAAATTCTGTCTCAAAATCCGTTTCTAATATTAGAAACAAAATCCGTCTCAAAACCTTTAAAAACGTTTTTTTTCTTTATTTGGTTAATTTGAGATGGAAAATTCTGTCTCAAAATCCGTTTCTAATATTAGAAACGGATTTTGAGACAGAATTTTCCGTCTCAAAACCCTTTAAATGTTTTTTCTTTATTTGGATTAATTTGAGACGGAATTTTCCGTCTCAAAATTTATTATAAATTTGGCGGGATATCACACTGTTCACTCACGCCTCTTTAGCTTCGGAATTTGTGACGGAATTTATTCTGTTACAAATTTGTAACGGTTTTTCCGTAAAAAATCCGTAGCTAAATTTGTCACTATTACTTTTCTTGATTCCGTTACTAATCCGTTACTAATCCGTTGCAAATTCGTAAGAACTTGTGACAGAAATTTCCTTCTCAAAAATTCCGTCACTGAAAGTCCAATTTCTTGTAGTGATACATATGAGCTTTAGTCTTATAATGCAAAAGAAACATTCTTGCTACTGATGAACATAGGATAAAACTGAAAATATAGTTTGTACCATGGTAAGTAGAAGTAGGACAACCGCAGCGATAACTGAAATGAGCGACGAGGGAGAGTTAAAATAATCTTTCCTCAATTTTGCCTTCCATTCGTTCCATTTTCTCTAGCAGTGCTTGTCCACCTCATCATAAATCTCCATATAATAGAATGAGTGTTGGTTCGAGTAGGTAAAGTCGCCGAAGTTCGTTAAACATTTGGGCAATTGCGTCATCATCGTCTAACCAATTAACAATAACTCCAGACTGACGGAGTAATTGCACATCCTTGCCTGAGTCGATGAGGTTATCCATCAACACCACATAATCACAAACGTACGTTCGTTCTGGAAGCGGAATGAACTGTTCATAGGCCATAACGTTTCGCAAGATAAGCTCTGTATCATCTCCAATTTCTAAGATAGGAATCTTCAGTTTTGCATCATGAGTAAATTCTATATTGAACAATGAGCTTGATAACCCTTCCTCGTCTTTCTCATTCTTATCTTCCCCGATATCGTTCACTTTCTTTACAATTTTGATTCCTACCTCTTCAAGCTCTCTTGCACAGCGCATGAACTTGGATAAAGTGCCTTGACCTTGGTCTCCTGTATGCTGAGGAATCCAACTATCATGCACTAAGCCTAATCGATGATATTTCCGGAAAACCTCTTAGGAAATATAAGTGGTGCCGGCAGCGAATTTGAAAAGTAAGAAAGAGCCAAGCGAGCAAACTCATCCGTATCAGCATTTGACGTATTGATCATGCTATAAAACTTGGAAAGCACAGAGAAAGGAAGCTGATTTTCGAGTAGTATCAAATCACAATATATCTCACTTGAGTGAGTGCCGATCTGTCCCATAAGATACTATGAACGGTAGTTTTGAAATAGATCAACAATAAAGCATCCATCAAGGATCATCATTTTTACAAATGCATCGGAGTCAATGTGATCTAAAGCTTCTGCGTAGCATTTGCGAACATCTTCTTCCATATCTTTCATGGCCTTCACAAATTCTTTGGCCCTATCCATGCTTTCTCCAATAATCCTATTTAAACAATTCATTTTGATAATTTCCGTCTTCTTTAAGTGTTCCTTACCATGGTGATAGGGACCAATTGAAATTACTGTCGGTTCGTAGGCCTTTTTCATTTACCTGACGTAATAGACAAGGCACTTTAAAAATACTCCAGCTATTTGGGTACGAGGAAGTTTTAGAAAGTTGAACGAGATCTTCCTCTAAACTTTTCGCTTGACGATTGCAAATATTATTGCAATTATTACTTGGAGCCTGCACAACAATCAGTAGATAAATCATTAATTAAAACTACATAACACAACTACCTAAGGTTTAGAGACGTGAACGAGTACTTAATATTATCCAATTTGATTAAATAAAATTAAGTTATCTAATAAGTGGATTTGGGTAGAGTTTAGGTAGTAACTTTACTATCAGTCACAACTTCAAATAATCTCAGGGTACCTTACTATCCGAACCCAATTATAATTAAAATTTTTTAAATATTATTATATACATTTTTATTTATAAATCATTTATTATTAACATAATACTTAATTAAATTAATTCATTAAGTATTTTATTTATGATTTTTAAAATTAATTTATTTTTATAAGTTGCTTAAATTTATTAATTTCATTTTTCTTAATAATGTGCATTGAAATTGATTTTAAATTTAAATTTAAAAGTCAAACTTTGATTTAATAAACAGCTATTTAGTGGGATTAGGTAGTTAACTGGTATATCTTATATTATATGTGCAGAGTTTAGGTAATTAAACAAATTTGACTATTGTAAACTATAATCAGGTTTGGGTTCAATTTAAGGAGACTAGATTTTAAGTGGAACTATCTATGACCCCTTCAGTCTTTCTTTAAATCTTTCTATTGAGCAGCATTTAGTTGAACAACATCCTAGCTGGAAAAGGAAAAATAATAAAATTATTATAGTTATTTTTTGTCTGATATATACATATATATTGTTATTTTGGAAATTGAGAGAAAGTTAGTTAGGATATTCAAAAATGGTGACTTAACCTAATCACCATGCTTTCAATGTTGAGATGCCTCTTATAGTGGCTCAAGTTTTGATCCTTGCTCTACTACAATGGCTATGAACCATGGAGAGATTTCAGAGAAGTTCAATGGTTTAAACTTCAAGAGGTGACATTAGAAAATGTTGTTCTATTTAGCCAACTTGAATCTTGCAAGATTCTGATAAAGGATGCTCTAAAAGTCAATGAGGATGAGCATGATATCCATGTAATGAATGTTGTTGTAGCTTGAAAACATTCTGACTTTTTGTGCCACAATTATATCATAAATGGATTGACTGATTCTTTATACAATATGTATAGTATTAAGAAAATAGCCAAAGAGTAATGAAAGTCTTTAGACCATAAATATAAGTCTAAGGATGCTAAGACCATGAAAATTTTGGTTGGCTATTTCCTAATTATAAGATGGACAATTTCAAGCAATTATCAGTCAAAGTTCAAGAGATCCTTGCTGAGGGGATGAACTTGAGTGAAACCTTCCAAGTGGCTGCTATTACTAAGAAGTTGCCTCTTGTATAGAAGGATTTCAAGAACTACCTTAAGTACAAGTGAAAGAAGATGAATATTAAAGAACTTATTATTCGACTTCAAATTGAATAAAACAATATAGGTTTTGAAAAGAAAATGGTTATCTCACGTATGGCTAAAGCAAATTGGTGGGACATGGTTTAGACACATATGTCATAGAACACTACTAGACAACTACTCTCAACTAGGTTATCTCTATTGATTTAGAGATGTCAAAGGATAGCATTATGGATTTGATAACCAAAGAGTTAAATAGAGAGTTACTTGAGAAATTATCGAGAGAAATAGAACTAAAGCCAATGATAGAATAAGTTGATAGAAAGGAAACCCAACATAGTTGACTAGAGATCCTAAGATCTAGATTCAAAGAGACAACCTAATTATATAGATTTAATTTAGATCATTGAGAAAGACATTCTCCTATCCATTCCTATAAGAAAACAATGACACTGTAATTAAAGCTTAAGAAATACTTTTAATGGTTCTTATGCATCAGAGAACCAAGCAGAGTAATGCAGGTTCCTCTTAAATAAGAAACCACGCATGTGAGAGAGAAAAGGAATCATTTCTAAGGGATGTTGAGTAAGACTCAATATTCTAGACTCAATATTCTAAAAACTCTTGTAAAACTTGGAAGATTTTCATGGATAAAATGAACATAACAGTGAAAATTGAATTGTGTTAGGAAATATTCAAGTGTGACGTATGTCATCATTTACATAAATGATAGAACAGTTCAAAGTAATCATGACAATTGATCAGCTAGTAAACATAGTATCACAAAAGAATGATCAAATGGTAATACCTACTTATCCTATGCAGGTTTCAACTATTAAACTCTATCACTAGGTTAAAAACTTTTGATGTCAAAACTTCTGTTTTGTTATTCTATGTCCCCTTTTAATTTTCATTCATATAGAGATTGTTGAAAAATGATCATATTAATGAGTCATTTAATAGCCATTTTGAGGTTACAATTTGAGTGGAATTCACTTCATGTTAGCAGAAGATTTATACACTCCAAATGATATATGAGTGAATGAAAAATTAATACTCATCGTAATTGTAACATCCCAAACCATAGTATAACATAATATTTACTTATAATTTACACTTACTTACCGGTTGGGCTGTCTGTGATGCTTAACAGCTCTCATCACTTTAATTATAATTAGTACTCTTATTCCTCGTAAATCATATAGAAATATGAATTATTAAATTATTTCCTTAAGATGTATATACATTCCCTTCTATTTAAAGTAGTATTGTAAAATTTTACTGAATATATAAAAGAATACAACATACCTTCGATGTCAAATCTCTGGAAGGTAATTCTCTTAGTCCCAAAATCAATAATCTGTGGAGTGGAAAATAAGGAGTGAGCGACAACATGCTCAGTAAGGAAGGTGTATGCTGCTTTATAAAAACTATATCCCCAAAATGTCTTATTTATCCTAAAACCCATTAGGAAAACAATGGATATAGTTAACATTAAACAGGATTCAATAGATTCTTTCAGTAAATAGAAATTAAAAAGTTGAGACTAGGCAATAAACAAATCATGCTCTCATTGTTCCCCCAGGAACACAAGTCGTCCGCTTTTGGGGTGCACCCGTAGGCCATCGCCCCTCAACGGCTATCTGTGCTAGATCTATGGCCATAATCTATAGGTGGTCCTCGGGTCCACTTGCCAAGTGACCTCGAGATCGCTGATGACTTGGCAGGTCCATCAGCCTTGTGACGCCCTGAGGTGCACCCGTTGGTCCATCGACCCGAGCCACCGCCCCAGGTGGGTCACGCAATTACATGAATAATAATGCATGAACTCAGGGCCTAAAGTCTCAAAAATCACTTTTATATCTCATGAAAAACCTTTATGGAAGTATTTCACCCATATTATCATTTTCTCAAAATGATTTGATTTCCAAAAGGTTTTATAAAATAGTAAAAACAACCAGCAATCTCACCATTTTCCGTGTGAGAAAGGCACGGTTAAGCTGGCTCGCCCATGGCTAGTTCGCCTATGGTCAACTCGCCAATAGTCAACTCGCCCATATTCAACTCGCCCCCAAAAAGGTTTCATATTTTCTATTTTCAAAGATATTAAAAATAGTTCATTTTTCATTGAAAAAATTTGGAAAGTGAAACCTGTTCGCCATGGTCAGCTCGCCCATTCGGCTCGCCCATGGTCAAGTCATCAGTGCGGTGAACTAGTATTCGCCCGCCACCTTAACTTTTCAAAACAAAGTTAACCTGGCTCGCCCATAACGGCTCGCCCAAAAGAACATAAAAGGGTTCGCCTACCTTGGCTCACCCGCCTTTTATTAAAACAGGGGTCACCAGCCCCAAAACAACATAAAAGGGTTCGCCACTTTGGCTCGCCCGCCTTTTATTAAAACAGGGGTCGCCTGCCCCAAAACAACATAAAGGGGTCGCCTTCCATTAGCTCGCCGCCCTTAACCAGTTCACTCAGAAAACGAAATCGGTTTTGGCTATCTTTGTAGCTCGCCCAAATCAAAACAATTATCAACAAAATGCATGTCATAAACCCAAGCATTTTCTCAATATTTTCATAAAATTTAACTCCACAGGACATGCATTCACTTCACACACATCTCCCTTACCTCGTCTGATGAAGCCTTGCTTCCCGCTCGCCTTATCAATTCTCACTTCCCGGCTGCAAAGTAAAATATTAATACCATTAATATTTTCTTTTCGAATATTTTCTAAAACTATTAATATTTCTAACACTTTGGCGAGATTTTGTGACTACTCTACAGCTCGCCATTCGCCCAACAGAGCTCGCCATTCGCTTATGAGCTTACACGTGGGAGCTCGCCCAACATGGCAGCTCGCCCGACAATTCAACTCGCCATTCATGGCTTTTTATTCAGAGGTGGGCTCGCCCATGAATTGAACTAACACTTGACGACTTTTTTATTTCCTACTCGCCTCTTTGGTGATCACAAACATTCCTCATGGGCGATCACTAATGTCACCATTGTCGCCGTTTGGCGATCATTGGTCCTCGCCCATCTGAACTATCATTCTGATTATCCAAAGAGTTGGCGAACACGTATGTCGCCAACTCATGCATTTCATTGAGCTCGCCTCATCCTTTGGGCGAGTACTCACCTATTTGGCAAGCAGTTAAGTAATTCTGTTCGTCGTTCGCCGTTCGCCCAACATGTTTCCTTATTCATTCTTGATTATTTTCCATCCAATTTCTTATATATTCCAACAATATTTAACTAAAACCAGGCTATATCTATGTTTATTACGTTGTAAAACATAGAAATCTAGCATTAAATATCAAGAGAACCATAGAAATATGGAACTCACCTTAACTGAATTGCACTTCCAGAACAGAGTGCTTTTCTACCTCACTTAGCTTTAATTTGCTTATTCCTCGGCTCTTCACACACTGGATAAATGTTTAGCTAACTAAGGATGAAGTTTCATGGCTCATGTATAAGAGGAATGGAAGAAACGAGATTGAGTTTGCTGTGAAAACAGAATGGGCGAGAAGGTTGTTTAAGAAGATAAAGTTTGCTAAGTCAGTTTTTTCTCATGTATTCCTTCTTATATAGCCTGTTGATCCAACCAAAACTCACCATCTATTCCTTATCCTTTTCTTCATCATTACCTTGTCTTATAGCTCATTAAATGATGAAGAAAAAATGGCAATTCCATTAAATGGCGAGGTGAAGTTTTTCCACAGTTCATTAAGGAAAGTCTCTTGCTACAGTTTGACTAAATTTTCTTTCCTTTTTCTCCTTCCTCTCCAGTCCACGCCACTTCCAGCCAACGTTTATTGGTTTTCATCTCATTCTTTTCTTCGTTTGTCCTATAGCCATTAATCTCTTTCACACCTTCATTTAATGTTTTCATACCATAGATATTATCTTAACCTTTTTATCAAAATTAAATCCCATCTATTCTTTTTATACACCATACTATAAAATCATAACTTAAAATGAAAAGTGGAAATTCACATTCAATGTTTTCTTTAATTTTACTAAAAGAATTTATTTCCACTATCAATCATGTACGAATATGGTATATAGTATAATAAAATTCGAATCTTACAGTAATTTTAATTAAAATTGGATTAAATAAATGCAACTCTCATTGCATTAAATGGCAAAATTAATTCATTGGATTAAATGAATGTAAGTCTTATTACATTATGGCTAAATTAATTCATTAGATATTAAATGAACGTAACTCTTATTGTATTATATGGTTAAATTAATTTTGAATTAAATTTCTAAATTTTTGAAGGACCAAGATGGCTTTAAATGAAAGCTATGAAAGGTGATCTCCTTTCATTTGTTTAACAACAGCAAAATTCTCTAGCTTCTCTCTAATTTCTCTCTCAAAATTTGTATTAGTTTTTGTTCTTTCTTAACTTTTCTTACTTTGATAGAGTTCAGGCACTTGAAAGTTCAATTGAAGTAGATTGATGGTGCATATTTGCTATTTGATTATCATTGTATCATAGGAAATAGATGCCTACGTTACTCAAGCACCCATAGTGAGAGGGCTAATTTGTTTTAAGAAAACTATGTGAAACACAAGTCTTTGTTCATTCAGTTTGTAGTTATAATGTATTCTATTATAATTATAATATTTGTATTATTGTTTTTGATTTATTCAAGATTTTATATACATATATATATATATATATATGTATGTATGTATATTAGCTGTTATTATTTTTCTACACTGCATAAAAAAACAAAATTTATTTATCATTGCATTAAATAGTAGTGGCAAACGTGCATATTCAAGTTAAGCCTTTTGGGATCCAAACATCGTATTCAAATTATTTCAAGTTTAAATTGTTCCAAGTTCAAACAATTTCAAGTTAAATTATCTCGAGTTTATGTTCATGTTAAAATAAGTTTGAGATTATATTTTGATACAAAATATTTTACTAGAACAAAAGTGAAATTAGCTGAAAAATCTTACATGAACAAAGAGGGATAGTATAAATGATTTTAATTTTTCAATATTTAGTTTCAATTATTACGGTTTAAAGTCGAACCAATTTTAAATTTGAATATTTTTCAAATTACTTTTAATTAGATTCATTTGAGACTTGAATTTATTCACGTTTGAATCTTTAATTTTTCAATTAATTCGAGTTGACCAGATTTAATTTTGAACTATTTTGAATGAATTTTAGACGAGGTTTTCTTTTTGCCGCCTCTAACATCAATCAAATATTCTTTTTAAATATTAGTCCATGTACTAAAACTCAATCAGTCATCACTGTTCATACATACTCAAGTTACTGTTCTAAAACAGTTACTTGAGGTTTTGCCTTTTTCGTGGATTAAAATAAGATCTATTCAAGAGTCGAACTATTCGCTTAAGTTTAAAGATTCGTCTGATATTTGTTGGAATTAAACAAAAATATTTTATGCAATTATCAAGCATGGACAAAATTTTTAAGCTTATTTAAAAATCGAGCTCAGACCTTTCAAATCTCAGGTCTGGCCCGAATATGAATATTAATCAATTTTTTAAAATATTTACTAAGTATAATATAATTATATGTATATAAAAATTATTAATTAATAAACATGATTATAAATATTTAATGTGAAAATTGACATATAAATTTCAAAAAATTAAATTAAATTTTAAAAGGAATAAAATAATAAAAAATAAATACATAAAAAATTTAAAATATAAAAAATAAATAAAATTATATTCGAGCTAGCTTGCAATATAAAAATGAAAATGAACTTGGATTAAAAATCAAACTTGAATTTTCAAGTTAGACCAAAATTGGACATACACATAAATTATTATTATATGTTATGCGCTTGGCCCATGATCAAGTTTAGGCTAGACTATCAAGTGCTAGAGATTTTTTTTTTATTTTCTTTAAATGAATATACGTACATTAGTACGTTGTTCTTTCTAGACAATGTTTATTGTTTTATTTTTACGGAACAATGTTACTTTTTATTTACTTCTTTCGCAACTTTAAAAAAAAAAAAGGAGAAAGACCTGCTAAATCTTTTTGATAAAAAATTAAGATAACTAGATTTTAATTTGCATTTTGTTGTGATGTTGTTATTATTAAATGAAATAAATTGTTATTTGATTAATATTTTGAAAGTTTGGAATTACCATTGTAACCATACCCTATCGGATCATTACCATCATATTTAGAACTTTTATTCCAATACTGAGGTGGTTTCATAAATCAATATATAAACTCAAGTTACATAATATAAAATAAAAAACATGTAAAAGGTTGATTTAACCTTAAAAAAACTAAAAGTTAAAATAAATTAAAGGGTATAGCTAAAAAAAGTAAATAAAAACGGATTAAATAACCTAATGAAAAAAGTTGAAGAATTAAAAATAAATCAGAGGAAAAAAGAGATTACATGTCACATTTAGATTTTTCTATAATTACAATACCAGATCAAATATAAATTAAAAGTTATAAAATAAAAATAATTAGAGGGTTTAACTAAAAAATTGAAGAGTTAAAAATAAATTAGAGGATATAATTGAAAAAAATAAAATAAAAACAAAATAAAAGGTTTAGTGAAGAAAAGTTAAAAATAAATTAAAGAACATAACCAAGTAAAAAAATTAAAAAAAAAGCTGATTAAAGTGTTTAAAAAAGTTAACGAACTAAAAAGTTGATTAGCAAGCACGGCCAAAATAAAGACTTAATTAAAAAATTGAAAAAACTAAAAATAAATTTGAGGGGCTTAATTGAAAACAAAAAGTTAAAAAGAAAATCAAAGGGCTTAGGTAAAAAAAATAAAAGTTGAATGGAAAAAAAAACTAAAAAGCTAAACTGAAAAAAAAAAGAACTAATCAGTGATTGACAGATGGCTTAAAATTTTTTTTTTTGGTTAGGACAGATGGCTTAAAAATTAGGAACAAAAATTGTACAATATGCTTAAAGATTACTTTAAATATATAGCATAGATTATTTGCATTTTGGAGTTGATTTTTTCGGTTATTATTTGTTTGACATTTTATTTTATTTTTATTTTTTTAAGTTTTATTTTATTTTTATTTTTTAAAGTTTCAACTTTCAATTTTAACATTATTGCACGAGAAATTATTGTGTCATTAACTGACAATGAAGCTTTTTAGTTTCATAAGTAAAAAATTCTAGTACATATTCCTCTTTTGTTTTTAATTAGTTTTTTTTATATTTTAATATTGCCTAAAAGATACATATCATCTCGCTAATCTTGAAAGAGAATGAGTGAATCTAGAGTGAGAAACCCTGTGAGATCTTTTCGTGGCGGCGGTTCAAATTGGCGTTCCAAGCTGTTCACTTGTTTCACTGACAAACTCAACCGGAGAGTTTCTGGGAGAGCTTAATGGGAAGCTTTCAACTTGTACGATGTTGTTGTGGACGTGTTGATCTCCTATCGTAACAGAAGTCTTACAGGAATGCAAGTGAAATGCAGAAGGTGATCTTGGAGGGGAATATGAGGAAAATTGATGGTTTTAACATCGTCGTCAAGAGGGCCTCAATAGGGTGGAATGAAAAAAACACTTGTTAATCGCAAAGGCTCTCAAGGAGCACTATAGAGAAGTCCACTTGGCATTCCAATTCAATGGCTACCAGAGATCATCGATCGTACAAGGAGGCACTGTTGGAATCGGCAAAGTTGAGCATGGAAATTCTCTGCCGTTGACGTTCGTCTCATCTGAAATGTTACCTTCTCCTGTGGCCAGGGGTATCAAGATGAAAGCAAAGGAAGTGAATTTTGATCTTAATATTCCTAATGGCAAAATGCAGTGGCTTGGTTGTAGCGCTGTTGGTTGTTCATTCAGGGAGTTTACCGCCTCTGTTCAAGGGTTGTTATTAGAAGTTGGTGTTCACTATCAGGTCAGTCCCGTGGGTGGAGTTTATTCGCTTCTGACTTTCAACAACAAGGAAGCAAGGGAAGCTTTTGTGGTTAAGCATTCGACTTTCTGTAAGGACGTTTTTGGGAAACGTTATTCCCTGGAACAACTCTCCACTCCAAAAACTGGTCTCGGTTTAGGTTATTCTTGTGGAGGTTCCACTTCAAGTCTTGGAATGAAAGTTGTTTAAATAAGGAATTTTAAAAAGAAAATTCATTTCAATTAAAATATTTAAAAGTTTAAAATGTAAATTTTTTTTGACAAAATTTTTTGAAGAATTTTAAAATTTAAAGTGGAATTTCAAAAGAAAAATTGTGATGCTCAAATTCCTTCTTAAAAAGGTAGATTTTTCAAATTCTTGCCACTTTTTCTTATTTGATTATACATAGTTCACTATTAAATATAAAGTTAAAAACAAAACATATTATTTTATTTAAATTTAATGTATATTTTTATTTTTTATTTTATTAATAATATTTATACATTATTACAAATTTAATGAAACTCATATTACATATTTTATTTGATATTTTTTTAGTATAATATTATAATTATTTTTTTTATAATTATTTTTTATTAAATCAAATTCTATTATAAAAAAATTCTTTCTAAAAATTATTTATTCAAACAAATTAATGATAAATACTAATATTTTAAAATGATAAATATTAAAAAACCTTCATTTTAAAATACTTTTAAATTTTAAAACTCTTCATCCAAAAGCACTCTAAGTACCTGGGAGATATTTGGGGTTAAGAGGCAAAGATTACATTATGTTAGATTTTTGGTTAATGCTATTTTTTTTTTGGACGAATGGTTAATGCTAATTCAAGACAGAGGATTGCTCCCACAGTTTCAATATCCCTTCGAGGTTCATCCCACAATATTCTGATTTCGATAGATGAATCTGATCTGACCAGTAGACATAGGTAGTGCAATGTCTCCACCGACGATGATTCTTCAGGCGACTTCTCAAGTTCTCAGACTGACAAAGCAGTAAATGCCATTGATATTCGAGACACTTTTGGGGTAACTAAGTGGCTCTTATCGATAACACCGAGGCTTTTTCATTAAATGACAAGAGGATGTTGTGCGCGGCCGCTTCCAATCGTTGGCATTATCTTTTAAACCTGTGTCACCCTTTTCGTTTTGTGATGACGTGGATTCACTCGGCTTTATACCTCTTAATCACAATTTGGGCCGTTTTAACCCACCTGGGTCTGGACTGGACAAAAGATCTTCACCAGTGGGCTGTGCACGTTCTTCTCCTGTGGAGCTTAGGCCTCTTTCTATTGGGCCTCTGAATGATTTATCACCTATTCCTAAAGAATCAAGTGCTTTCGGGCCCATAACTATTATAAAGATGGCCTGGTATTGTAGGCCTTTGAGGGAGGCTGTTATTTCCAAGCCCATGAAGAAACGCGGCGCAGGAATTAACAAGAACAAAAAAGACTTCTTCCGCGCGCTATTAGAAGAAGGAGGAGGAGGAGGGAGTTAAGAAGAAAAATCAAAGAAATCATGTACGGAGAACATGATGCTATTCAAGATGCTCTTGATAACTCCATCTGTGATAACCAAGCTTTTTTTGACCTACTTAAATTAATTCTTTAATTAAAATTATTATAATATTATAATTAGAGAATAACAACTCAGATATTGGTGTAGGGACTCAAACGTGTAAGTATGCGTGTAAACAAACTGGCTAACACGAAACTCGAGGTAATACTACCGAGTCAACCTCTTAGCTACAATATCTTGTCGAAAAAGAATTAATTCACCTGATGGAAGGTGATAAAATATTTACTAGTTAAATAAATTAAACCAATTAAATTAAATTAAATTAAGTCTTCCATGGATAATTTTGGTCATATATTAATTATTGGGTCAACGAGAGTATCTAAATTAATATTCTCAAGGTAGTATTGTGAATTCAAACTTTAATGAGATTTTATATAAATAGTGAAAATATGAATTTACAGTACCCGTAATAATTTAATTGTTATTTCCTAAAATAATAAAAGACACGAAATAATGCATATAGGAAATAATATTCATGTATAACTAGTAAATATACAATTAAATATGTACATACAGATACATAAAATCAACACAACAAAATAAATGAAATGAATATATAAAAACATACAAAAATATATATTTAGAGCTTATGTATTATACATTACATAGATATTAAAATACACCTTACATATATATATATATTAATATAATATAGATATAAAAATAATAATAATAATAATAATAATAATAATAATAATAATAATAATGAAATAAATAAATAAATATCTTATTGGCTTCTTCAGGAAGCCAATAGTAGTCAAAACCATGGTTTTAAATTGCGGTCGCGGTCACGTTTTCGATCGCATTGCGTTTATTGCAGTTGCGGACATAACAAAGGCTATCGCGGTCATCGCGGTCATCGCGGTTGTGAATTTTTTTTAAAATTTGCACAACTTTGTATAAAATATAATAATTGTAATTATAATTATAAAAAAAAATCTTATTTATGGTTTTTAAAATAATTTATGATACCTTAAATATATTATTTATATAAAAAAAGTTAATTCATAATTTTTGAATTATAATAAAGTATTCATATTTAAAAATTATTTATGATATTTGACAAATAACAATATTGAAAATAGAGATAAATTAACCTAAGCCATCTCATTTACATTATTAAATATCAATATTTTTTATTTTTGTCTTGAGTTTCAATAATATTTAATATCATATATATTTTTTAAACATTAATAACATATATTTATCTACATTAAAAATTTTACTAAAATAAAATACAATAAACATTTAATAGAACTTTCCGTAATCCATTGTTTCTAATTCCTGAATAATAATAATAATAATAATAATAATAATAATAATAATAATAATAATAATAATAATAAACAACTTCAAAATCCTAAATACCCAAGCCAAAAGTCTCCCTCAGTCATTCATTCAACAATCGATCTCCTTAGTCCTCACCTTCACTCTCGCAGCCTCACCATCTATTACAACCATTCATCACTCAATCCTTCCTCAGCCATTCATCATTCAATCCTCAGTCACCCCATCGTCTCTTGCTCTCTTTTTCTCCCAAGTCACTCTTGGCGCTGCTCTGTTTTTCTCCCAAGTCCCAGTCCCAGATTTGTTCATCAATTGCGTTGAGACAGAGCTTGACAGCCGCGATGCTGACGCCCATGCTGCCTACCAGTCGATTGTCTTCGACTCTTCGTTTCTTCTCTGCTCTGTCTACCCCACTTCTACAAAGTTCACAACCATAATAAAATCTCCTTCTCTGGCCTTGTTTCAACATATCCTAACTTGGATGGATTGTTGTGTTATGCTGCTATTTTCTATGAATTGATGTTGAATTGCTAATGATTGAGGTTGAAATTGAGTTTATGGTTGTAATTTGCTGTGTAAAATTATGATTTTTCTTCTTTTTGGCTTTCTGTTCGTACTCCGCCCGTTTTTCCCTCAATAGTGGTGGGGGCCACCGCTGCTACCGCGAGATAGTGGCCGCTATTTCTTTTTGCGGTCGCTATTTGAAACCCTTGTCAAAACTATTCCCACTAACGTGGGAGTCTTTCACACCCAAAAAATAGGGGGCTGATTTATTGGGTAAAGAGGGAATTCAAGGCTGAAGGCTACACTGAGAAAGAAGAAAAGAAAGGAAATTTGTGAAGAAAGAAAAGAGGCTACCATTGTTGGCTCTAAAAGGAGGAAAAGGAATTGGGAAAGGCTAGAAGTAATGACATTTGGGGGTGGTCGAATGCTGTTGTTGGGCGCTGAGTTAGGGGCAGATATTAGCGTCATTTAGGGCTGATAGTTGGGGTTCAAAACAGGGGCATTTTTGCTTGAAAGTTAGAGGAAGGTCGAGGAACATAAGGAAATGGAACAAAGCTAACAAAGAAATGAGTTTAGGGAAGCTGTTATGGTGTTGTAGAGCAGCGTTGGCTGAAGAAGAGAACAGCTACTTTCCTCGGGTGAACTAGAGAACCAACTTTAAGGGAAACCATCTTTGGCAATTGAGAGAAAGATGAAAGGGAAAGGATATTGGTGGAGGAGATAGGCATTGCTAGTGTCGATTCTTAAGGAAGGGAAAGAGATCTATGAGGGTTGATAAACAAGATTTAAGGAAAGAACATAGAGGGCTAACTACTGCTGCAAACCAAGAAAAGATCAGGGAAATTCAATTTTGAATCCAAGCTTTCCTGCCCCACTTGGTATCTGCCATCACTAGACTTCAACCCCTACAAAATAGTAGCAGTTTTCGTAGTTCAACAGCAGCTCCAAAAATAGTAAAGAGGAAGGTTGCAAAAAGGGTCTCAACCTTGGATAGTAACAAGGGCTAAGGGTTTGATTTTATTTAATTTTATGTAGAGTGATGAGAGGAGCTTAAATATTGTCTTTGATGAATGTTTAAGCGAGGAATGAAAATTCAAGAAGGTTAAAGGAAATATTTGGCAGCCAAGGGAGAAGTGCAAGGTAATGATCTTAAGAAGACTTTGAAATATAAAATTTCTTAAGGTGACTAAATGACACAATTTTTGCCTTAATGTAGGATGAATTTTATGAGCTAAAGAATATATAATATCCTAAACTAAAGGCCAAAGAAAGGAAATCAAAATAGTGCTAAATAATTCAAGGGAGCAAGTGTGTTGTCTCCAACACTTGTGTGGTGCAAACTAGGTAAGGGAAATATCCCAATGTTGTTATGCTACACATTAGTGCTATGTCATGCTTATGCATTTTAATATATTCAAATGTAAATAATTATATATATAAATATATGTATACACCTAGTTAAAAATAAATATACTTATAAATATTAAGTTAAATATATAAATATATTAACCCTAGTCAATATATGTCTACATATCTATAATATATCTTGTTAAATACAAATATAATTACTTCGAGTTGAATATATATATTTAAATTTATATAGAAATATATATCCTTAGTTTGTGAGAAAAAATACATTGTGGGTGTCGGTTGATACTCATCCTTGCTTAAGCTAGAGATGGAACTTAGGCTATAGTTGAATGCGATTGGAAGTGTATACATGTTGCATATTGTGTATTGAGGACTTTGGATGATAATGTAAGTTGAGTATGTTTGTGTGAATAGGATATTGGTGATAGTTCTTATTACGTCGTTATAATGTCGGATTTCAGTTGGAGGTTACCCTAGGCGTACTTAATAGGGGTTAGCCTATGTTGATAGTATATGCCATTATCATCATGCACTTCATAAATTAAACTTTGCATCGTCCGCGCGCTTTAAGAAAATGTTATTTTACTGAAGTATCGAATCTTATTTATATGGGTCGAACTGGATTTACTCTGACAGCTTTACTAAAGTGATTTCACATATAGGGATTAAGTGTTAAATATTCCAAGCATGTTTAATCATTCAGATGTTTTCAAAATGCGTTGTTTTAAATAATACACATACTTCGGTGATAAAATAGTATTTTGAAAAGCTGTCTTTGTACGGATTTTGATATGTGAAAGCCTTCATGGTATCATGAGATATCTTCGTGACATCATGAGATGCCTTCGTGGTATCGTGAGACGTCTTCGTGACATTGTGAGATGTCTTCATGACATCGTGAGATGCCTATGTGATATCATGAGATGCTTTCATGGTATCATGAGATGTCTTTGTGACATCATGAGATATTTTCGTGCCATTATGAGATGCCTTTATGGTATCGTGAGATGTCTTCGTGACATCATGAGATGCCCTTGTGGTATCATAGATGCTTTTATGGTATCGTTTATGCCGACATGATCAATAGGCGCCTATATAAGAGAACCACTACTGGCCACAGTGTATGTTCTCATGTGAAAGTTTCATGGTTATATTACCATTTCCCGGTTACTTTACTGTATTATATGAAAGGACATACCACATTTCAGAGATTTTGTATTTAAACTATGGTATGGTTATGTTTTCAACAAGTGGAATATGTATTTGAATTGAGCTTATTGGATCTCGATTTTACATCTATTTCGAGTTTTGCTTTTGGTCTAACTGATCTTGTACCATTGAGTATATTTTACACTATACATATGTTTTGGATCTTAGTGTCCGATGTGAATTACGTGTTACGAACGATTTTGATACATTGATTTTTATTAAGCACATTGTTTACCAATGTTACTCGGTTTTAGCATGTATATTCATGCACATAGTACAATAGGTGCTTAACATCACGTGGCATATATTTCTATTATTGGGCTTTAGTTCACCCCTTCTTACTCCTTATAGATTATTTTAGTTCACCCCTTCTTTTCGTCGGACCCTATAGTCAAACCTAAGGACTGGGACAAGTGAGGTGCTTCAAAGCATCCTTTCCTACTCAACCCGATATCCCTAATTGATTACAGTAACCCCTTCCTCCAAGTTATCTGTTATTATCTAATGTTCAAATGCTTATTGAATAAAATATTGTCATTGATTTTGTATTGTCATGTATAGAAAAGTAGATAGGATTCATGCATATAGTTCGAATGATATATGTTATTTTATATATGTTTCTTATTGGGCTTAAAGCTCACCCCTTCTTCCAACTCACAGATTATCTACAGTAGTACTGCTATAGTGAGAGAGGACTTTTGACTGTATTCTTTCAAGGCTTCTACTTTGTATCTTGGAGGTATACATTGTACAGTTCTTTATGTATCTAGACTTAGTTTGTACAATGCTTTGGTTATGTAAATGGGATGCAAACTATAATAAATTGGATGTCAATTATAGTCTTTATGTTATGACAACCGGTGTAGATGTAAGCCTAATGATAATGTTTGAGGTTATGATATATATTGTTTGAGGTGTTACCTGAGTTTAATTATGAAATGGTTTTAGTTAGACTAGATGGAATTGAGACGGAAACAAAAGAGAAATATATGCCTTCTGTAAATGATTGAACCGGGACCTATCTAAATTATTGGATATTAATTTAGCTAAGTAAAGTTTAACTTAATACTGAAACTGAGACACATCCCAGCCTAACCAAATGAAAGAAAGAAAAAGTTAGTTTGGATTTTTAGGAAATCGGGATGTAACATAACGCTTTGTGGAAAACAGTCATCACTCGGAAATATAGAGATAGCCACAACGATCTCATTCCACCTTACAAGATTAAAAGGGTGCTCTCAAGTATTTGGAGGAACATTGTTAAACCCTTATCCCCCAACAATAATTCTTATCCATTAATAAATGTCGGTTTGGGTTTCACCTTAAGCGATGGCAGTTGTATTAACTTTTGGAGTCAGGAGTGGATTGAAGGAATATGCCTCAAAGATGAAGTTCCCAGGATTTTTGTTCTTGCAACCAACAAAAATGGGAAAGTTAAATATTATGGTTACTAGAGTGACAACGGATGGAATTGGAATATTAATCTGAGAAGAAGAATTTTCGGTTGGGAACTCACTCAGTGGCGGGCTTTCTGTAACACTCTGAATGGCTATTAAGTATCCAACAATTTGAAGGATATGCTTATTTGGAAAGGAACTTCTAGTGGAAATTACACTGTCAAAAGTTTTTGTAAAACAGTCCTCAACAATTCTTGCTCTGAGAATGAGTGTTGGAAGTCAGCCTAGTGCGGATTAGCTCCTCCTAATGTGGAAGTTTTCTGCTGGAAATTATTAGAGTAGGTTTGCGGTTAAGGACTTGCTTGTTAGAAGGGGATTGCTTCAACCAAGCTTTGTCGACTGCCCCATTTGTGGTAAGGAGACTGAAACCATTAAACGCCTTTTTTTTCACTTTGTGATTTGTCCCGGAAGATTTGGATGCACTTCTGTTACTTTGGGGTTTATCCTGGATTTGTCACTTCAAGTTGGTTCCCTTCTTCTTGGCATGGAAATCTACTTTACCTGAGAATCAATGCGACAAAATCTAGACAATGGTTTTTTTTTTTGCTGCTGCTTAGACCATTTGGTTGAATAGGAATGATGTTGTTTTTGGCATTGGTGGTCTATTAAGAGACGGTTGTGGCGCTAGGAAAATCATCTTCTCCAAAGTTGTTAGCATCATCGACTAATGAAGCTGAGCTTCTTGTCGTGCGAGAAGCCAGTATCTTATTTGCTTCCTCAAAGTGGGTCACTTCACACTCTCTAATTCTTGAAAGCGGTTCGGCTAACTTAGTTAAGTGGATTAATTACCCTCAATCTGCCCCCTGGCAACTTATGAAATTTATTTCGCAGATTGAGAATTTAAAACCTCGGTTTATATCTTGGTGTTTAATTCTTATTCCAAGGGAAATCAAAGAGGAGGCCAATGCTTTGGCTAAGGAAGCCGTCCACAAAATTTAGGATTTTATCAAGGTTTTTTGATTTGGTCTAGTTGTGTTGTGTTCCATGCTTGGTTTGCTGTTTGGTGTCTTTATTGGTTTGGCACTTTGATTGAGCTTGCTTTTTAGCTGTGCTGCTTGTTTGTTTTGTCTTGCTGAGCTTACACTTCGATTAGGGTTCAGGTCTTCTTACATGGTTTCCTTTTGGCTTTGTCAACAGTTGCTCACCAAGTTCTTTTCTTTTTTTTTTTTTTTGCCTCAGAGGATGGTGCGTTGACGCCGTTTCGGAGTCTGTTGCTTCTTTGATGGTGTTAGTCTACCCCTATTTTGTTTTGTTTCACCCCCGTTCTGTTCTATCCAGTGTCTGTTGTTTTTTTTATTGTCCTTTTTTGCTATCATATTCAGGCTTGTATTCTGCTACTTGCCAGACTTGCCTATTGAGATCTTTGTTGTCCCTTGTGCTTGTCTTGGATTTTCTTAATGAAAATATCTTGCCTTTCAAAAAAAAAAAAATACCAATCCTAATTGTGAGATCTAAAATTTCACTGACCATGCATCAAATAATTTTTGTAAAAAAAAAAAATCATTATTTTTAAAATAATTATCTTTAGAGGTGTAAAACGGATTAAAGCCCATGAGCCTATTCGTTAAACTCACATGTTTTTTATGGACTGAATCCCTTTTTTGTAGGCTCATTTAAAATTAGGCTCAAACGGACATGCAGGTCGGCAATCCACACAAGTAGACTGACGTGCCAATCCATATAGGCCCGCTTTTTAATTATGTTATTGATATTTTTTTCCTATCAAAACAATACATTACATGACTTAATTGTATTGTAACAAAAAAGAACATGAGTTCATATAATTTTACTTTGAATTCAAACCATGACTCTTTATATATATATATATATATATATATATATATTGAAATGAAGAAAAGTTTGAGAAATTTGAATGTTATAATTGATATTTATGTTTTTCCAAATTTGTAATTATTTATTTTTAAAATATTGTAAGTGGATTATAATTGTATTTATGTTGTATTTGTATATGAATTTTAATAGTACTTTTGAAATTTTATTTAATTTTTACAAAAATAAATGTATTGACCCACATACCTACTCGACCTGCATTAAATCTACGCTAAGCTTGTGATTTTTTATCCATACTCGTACGAATTAAGTCCAACCTGCCCATTTTTTTTGCTATAAATAATAGGTATCTTCATCCGTTTTAACGGTTTGAAACTAATCCTGTTAGGGGTTTTGTCATAGTTAAAGCTCTTTATCACTCCCCAAAGGTATGTTTAGTGGGGTTGAACCCAAGAGCTCTTCCTACAAATTTAATCTGTGTTGCCAACGGAGTCACAACCTATGAGTCCAACCTGCCCATTTTATACCCTTATCATCTCTCAATTGTCACTTTTTACCACTATAATTTTTGTTCATAGGGATTAGGAACGACCTTCCCGGCCCCTCAAGCTCTTTACCCTTCCCTTGTAGCAACTCTACGCCCTTCGATTCGAGCTCACTGCTATATGCACACCCTTTATAAACACCCCCTCCCGCGAACACTTCTAATGAAACAATTTGAGAAAATGTTGAAAGTGAAACAATTTTACAAAAAGTAAGACCCAGATTGAATAATTTAGAAGTTAAAGACTAAAGTGAAACTAAAAGAATAGGTTAACAAGAACCATGAATGAAATTTACCGTTATGGATCAAATGTTACCGTCACTGCACATCACATCCAGGGAAAGGGCGGAATAAAAATTAATCTTTTGACCATATATTGGAATTGGTCTTTGAAGAAGAAGCATGTGGCCAGGCGATGTTACCAGACTCGCCATATAATTTCTCCTCTATTTCAACGCGAATTTCGTTTGCAGCCTGGGATACAACTCAGAGAACAAGACCAAAATGAAAAAAAAAATATATAATAATACTATAACTAAGCGAAAGGAAAATAAACACAGCCACAAAATGAAGTTTCTTGTCCTTTTCAATTACCTGGTCTCGTCCAAAGGAAAACGCTGTGCTGACGGTTTTTCATCGGTTTTATCTGACTGGTCCACTTGAATGCTAACGTGGTTTGTAGCCATTACCTGCTCAAAACCATGGGATACAACTCCTTTTCTGAATGAGAAAGAGAAAGAGCGAAATGAAAATAAAAATAATATATTACGAACGACTAAGCGAAATAAAGCACCTAACTTGGTTAGTTGGTTTCGCGTTTGCTCGTTCAAGTCGAAGCAATGCTCGCCTTAGCTTGTACTGAAGCTGTCTCCTCTACAAATAAATGATGTGCAAAACTCCATCGCTTCGCATGTATACCCAATAATTGTATTACAATACAATATTTACACATCAGACCTACCGACCCACTTTTGTTCTTTTGCTGACTTTTATAATAAGTACTACAGTTTGGTCGTCGGGGTCAACCTTATTCAAATTTTTTTTTATATTTATGATTATTTTAATATAAAAATAAAAAATTAATTCTCGCGTAAAATATTATAAAATATTATATTAAAAATATAGTTCTAACATCTAATATACGTGTGTGTGTATATTGTAATTATGTTTTCTTTTGTTGAATTTTCATGTTTTTTTTTTTGAAAAACAAAGGCTGTTGTTTATTAATTACTGCATCAACAAGAGAGCATATTACAGTGGACATGCGTTCCGTAACACCCTATTGCTGATGGACTCCAGGCCACAGGGGCTACTCTCACAGACCTGAATTCAAACATCCCCATTATGTTCAAGCTTGTCCCAAACAAACATCCGAAAAACAATCATACATCCCCATCGCTGACGAACTCCAGGCCACAGGGGCCGCTCTCACAGACCTGAAATCAAACAGCTGGCGTGCATGTGACTGGAAAACAGCCATCGACTAGAAACAGAACCACGCACCCCCACAAACACAAATAGGCAAAGCATACAACCAACAACAAAAGAGATCAAAGTCAAATACAATCACAAGTCAGACACACATTCTGTTCAAGCTACCAAACCACCAAATTATTCAACCAAAACAAGCAGAACTGAAGCACGATTCCCCCCTGTTTAGCCAAGTAATCTACTGCTTCATTTATAGGCCGAAGAATATAATTGATCTGCCATTTGTCAATTTGCATCTTAAGGTTTTCGGTCTGATTAAAAACCTTCTTCATTTTCCATGGATCTTGACTTGGATTCTACACCCACTTGACAACATTGGAAGATCACTCTCGATGCAGAGGAAATGAGTTTTGGCCCATCTCGAAGCCACAAAGATTAAAAAAGCCTCTCTGACATCTAGCAAATCATCTACATTTTAATCTTCAATCCCATCAAACAAAACAACAAACATCTCATGGGCACATTAATGAAGGATAGCAGAAGATTTGCATGAACCCGAGATCCAAAACCCAAGAAACCCAATGCTTCAATGACAACAACACAGTGCATAATTCCTTTCAACTTCAATAATTTCCAGCATTTATAACCAAATATCCAGAATTGATGGCAGTAGACGTAGAAGTGCCTGTGCCATCTCCAAACTGTTGGATTATGCCCTTAGAACCATTCATTATATGATTGACTTGGCATTTTTTTATGTATCATGACATTTTATTTATCATAGTTCATTATTATATTTGTCTTATAACTGCGTAATGTAATCTTATATGATAATGTCCTTAGAATAGTAATAACACACTATTCTTAAAATATCCCTAGTCAAGTATTATTGTGAACAAGGATAACAATGATACGATAAGACTAGTATGTGGTTGACTAATGACCATTGTCATGGATATAAGATATCAAGTCATCACATAGGTACATGTTAGAGAATTATGTACTGGATCGACCCTCCATGAGAACGCTACATGGATTGTTATATGAGTGTCATAAGCGATTCTCATAGTGATGATGGTGTATGAGATCCTTTGACTTGAGATCATCAGAGATCCCAACATAGAGAATTGCATACTTTAATGCTGCTAGATGTCATTCGTAACAGGATGGACTATAAAGGTAGTAATTGGGTATGCCTTGATCTATGTAGAGGGATGTTGAGTGATCAAGATAGGATTTATCCCTCTTATATAACAAGAGTGATGTCTTGGGCCCTTTGATAGAGTGAGACTAAGAAATGCATGGCCGTGCTCGAATAAGTCAATATGAGATATTGATTTTATTTGATTAATTAGTCTACTCAGGAATCAAG
Organism: Heritiera fomes; assembly: GCA_032173925.1. Lineage (NCBI taxonomy): Eukaryota > Viridiplantae > Streptophyta > Magnoliopsida > Malvales > Malvaceae > Heritiera > Heritiera fomes. The sequence continues at coordinate 13,681,573 of JAPDPM010000001.1, read as the reverse complement.
AAACGCTGATTAGACTATACAAGTGTGACACATTCCATGACTTATGTCTAATCAAGACATCAAAGGATAAAGGGATTAGACTACACGGTAACATCTATCATGAGTAAGGTTATGTCGAGTCATTGACATTCTCGTTACATGGGTAGCAATGATGTGTTGCTAGATACCGCTCATTGCCTATGACAATTTTGTCATTGCCATTGTTTTGAGAACCTATTGGGTCGCACACTTAGAACGGATCAATGAGGAGCTTAATTAATCCTATTCTGAATTGGATTAAGGATATATCTAATCCTTTTCTGAATTGGATTAAGGATATAGCTAATCCTATTCTAAGTAGGATTAGAGTTCTGTTTGGCAGTAAATTTTAGGGTAAAATTTACTGCCTATAAAATGATGTTTTCTAAAAACATAGCTGCACAACAATTAAACAGAAAACAAAAAGAGATCATGCTTTTATCAAAACAAATCACTGGTATCCGAGCCAGATTCGGAGTCCCTGATTTGTTTCGATTTCTAGCCTCTGAATATATCATATACATTCTAATCCGTATCAATCTCATTAAAATGATTGCATGTAATCATAAACAGAAAGTCCAGTGATTTGTTTTGATAAAAGCATGATCTCTGGTTACTTTCTGTTTATGATTACATGCAATCGTTTTAATGAGATTAATACGGATTAGAATGTATATGATATATTCAGAGGCTAGAAATCGAATTGTTGAAATTATATATATGATATATATCAATTTCGATTCAACTTATATGTGAGATATAATCTGTGATGCGAATTATTAATGGCGGATTCTGTTCTGCATAAACGTTATGGAAGAAACAGAATAATGTCGAAAGTGTATAAAGATTGAAACACTTTTAGATAAGAGTTCTAATGCGACTAAAATTAAAGTCAGTATGAGATACTGGCTGGAACATCCTGATAAGATTAGGACACTTCCGGATAAGGGGCGTTGGCAATGTCAATACTGTCGCCCCTGGGAACCCCGCAGTCAGGGTCATAATTCCTTTCAAATGTGCCTCATTAATAAAACTAAAAGTTGAAATTGCATTGCCCTTGTTTGTATAACACGGTGGTTGTTGTTTGAGCATGGTGCATAGTTATAGCCCTAGCCCAATATGATTGTATTTTGGTGGTTGTAAATTTTAATAAATACGACCTGCGTGTCGTGCCTTGTTCTTGAAATTCTTGTTGTACATTCTTTTCTCATCTTACTCCCCTCGATATGTAACTCAAGGTTTCTCTTAAACTATATAATTGTAACGAAGTATAGGGTTAGAATTTAGCTAAGTATGAGTTGATGGTGATCAACACTAATGGAGCTGGCAACCATGCAAAGGATGACCAAAGAGGCACTTGGAGAAGATGCTATTACTCTTAGGTTAACCCTTAGGGTTTCTCATTGGCTTGGGAAATCCATTTAGTTTGGGCTATAACTATGTCACGTTTATTTTATCGCTTAATTGCATGAGATGCATGGTTTATTTTGTACGTTTATGATATGAAAATCATATGATAATTTTAGAAAAGTAAAATTGGTGAGATCTTATTCAATAAACTAAGAAAATCCCTCAAATTAAATTAAGTCAATAATATATGCCTACCAATGAATAGCACTCGTCAAGGCTAGAATCAATTTTGTTATGTTTGCCAAAGCAAAATATCATATCTATCTTAGTAAGACGCGATGGGATAATAGTGATATCCAAAGGCTATAAATTGGGTTGACTTAACTAGATTTCCTCAATAGGATTGGGAATTTAGAGGCATAAAGTTGGGCTTCCATTCATGAGATGAATTAGAACAAGTGTTGTTCACCCAACTATCCAAGAGTTACATGAGATGTAATTGGTAAGTGTTGCCTACCTAAATAGCCAAATCTTGGGCGATTAGCCAAAGCTAACTCTAGATAAGGTGAAATATGGATCTTGGCCCACTAGAGAAATTATGTGATAATTTTTTCGAATTAATAGTGAGGGTTGTTGATTCGATAAAAATAGTGGGAGCATCATTTAATAAATATTTAATTAAATGAATGCATTCATGATACTTATATTTTGCATATTTCTGTTGTAGATTATCATGGCATCAAACACAAATAACACACTTTCACTGCGATCTGTCCTTGAGAAGGACAAGTTGAATGGGACAAACTTCCTGGATTGGTACAGGAACTTGAGGATAGTCCTCAAGCAAGAAAAGAAGTTGTATGTCCTTGAGATTCCCTCACCTGAGGAACCACCCTCTAATGCTCCAAGGGCAGAAAGAGATGCTTATAAGAAGCATCAAGATGATGCATTGGATGTTAGTTGCCTTATGCTTGCCTCCATGAATCCTGAGCTTCAAAAGCAACATGAGGAAATGGATGCGTTCGATATGATCGAGCTTCTCAAGCAACTCTATCAAGAGGAAGCTAGGCAAGAAAGGTACAATATCTCTAAGGCATTGTTTCAGTGTAGGATGGCAGAGGGGACTCCCGTTGGTACTCATATGCTCAAGATGATTGGGTACATTGAAAACCTTGAAAGATTGGGATTTCCTTTGGGCCAAGAGTTGGCCACTGATGTGATTCTGCAATCGTTGCCAGACAGCTACAGTCAGTTTGTTGTTAATTACAACATGAATGAAATTGACAAGACTCTGCCACAGTTACTTAGCATGTTGAAAACAGCTGAATCCAACATGAAAAGGGCCAAGCCCAAAGATGTCTTAATAGTTAAGAAAGCTAAGGGCAGGGCTAATGCAAAGGGCAAGAAAAAGGGTAATAAAGCCAATGGCAAGTTCAAGCCCAATGATACTGCACTGAAGCCTAAAGGTGGGGTTGCCAAAGAAGGGAAATGCTTCCATTGTGGTGAGACCAGACATTGGAAGAGGAACTGCAACAAATACCTGGAAGAGCTAAAGAAGAAGAGAGGAAGTGAGACTTCCACTTCAGGTATTTATGTTATAGAAGTTAATCTATCTACTTCTTCATCATGGGTATTAGATACTGGATGTGGTTCTCACATTTGTGTAAATGTGCAGGAATTCAAAAGGAGTAGATCGTTGACTAAGGGCGAGGTCGACCTACGAGTGGGAAATGGAGCAAGGGTTGCTGCATTAGCTGTAGGAACTTATATTTTGACATTGCCCACAGGGCTTGTTTTAGAATTAGATGATTGTTATTATGTGCCTTCCATCACTAAAAACATTATTTCTATTTCTTGTTTGGACAAGAAGGGTTTTTCATTTATAATAAAGGACAACTGTTGCTCCATTTATTTAAATGATATCTTTTATGGTAGTGCACAACTAATTAATGGTCTTTACATTCTAAATCTTGATATGCCTATTTATAACATAAATGCTAAAAGGATTAAATCTAATGATCAAAATCCAACATATCTCCGGCATTGTCGCTTGGGACACATAAATGAGAATCGCATTTCCAAACTCCATAAAGATGGAATTTTGGACTCATTTGATTTTGAATCGTATGAGACATATGAATCTTGTTTGATGGGTAAGATGACTAAAGCCCCTTTCAAAGGACATAGTGAAAGGGCAAGTGATTTATTGGGCTTAGTACATACAGATGTATGTGGACCTTTAAACACACAGGCCAGAGGTGGGTTTATGTACTTTATTACATTTACTGATGATTTCAGTAGATATGGCTATGTGTATCTTATGAGACACAAGTCAGAATCTTTTGAAAAGTTCAAAGAATTCAAGAATGAAGTACAAAACCAACTTGGCAAGAGCATTAAGGCACTTCGATCAGATCGAGGTGGTGAATACTTAAGCCAAGAATTGTTTGACTATCTTAAAGAGTGTGGGATTGCCTCACAACTCACTCCTCCAGGTACACCACAATGGAATGGTGTATCTAAAAGGAGAAACCGAACTTTATTAGATATGGTTCGATCAATGATGAGTCATACAGATCTTCCAGAATCCTTTTGGGGACATGCATTAGAAACAACTGCTTTTACACTGAACCGTGTTCCATCTAAATCGGTTCCAAAGACACCATATGAGATATGGACTGGTAAACGTCCCAGTATGTCTTTTATGAAGATTTGGGGTTGTGACGCTTATGTAAGACGTCAAGTCTCTAACAAACTTGCACCTAAATCTGATAAGTGCTATTTTGTGGGATATCCTAAACTAACTAAAGGATATTATTTTTACAATCCCACTGAGCGCAAAGTGTTTGTAGCTCGAACAGGTGTCTTTCTAGAAAGAGAATTCATTTCTAGAAGAACTAGTGGGAGAAAAGTAGAACTTGAAGAAATTCAAGAGCTACAAGATAGCGCACCCGATGTTGAGATGGAGCCTGAGCAAGCACCACAAATTGTTGTGGAACCAGAACCACAAGCTGTTGTGGAGCAACCGCATGCTCAAGAGACACAAGCCTTGCGTAGATCAGTTAGAACACATTGTGAGCCACAGAGATATGGATTTCTAATGACTCAGAACGGTGATGTATTGCTCATGGACCAAGATGAGCCTACTACCTATCAAGAGGCTATTACAGGGCCAGACTCTGAAAAATGGCTTGAAGCCATGAGATCTGAGATGGAATCCATGTATGCCAACCAAGTTTGGACCTTGGTTGACTTACCCGAAAGGGTAAAACCTATAGGGTGTAAATGGGTTTTTAAGAATAAAATCGACATGGAAGGAAATGTTCATACTTATAAAGGGCGATTGGTTGCTAAAGGTTTTAAACAAATTCATGGTATTGACTATGATGAAACTTTTCACCAGTCGCGATGATCAAATCCATTAGGATCTTGCTTGCGATAGCTGCATACCATGATTATGAAATCTGGCAAATGGACGTCAAGACTGCTTTTCTTAATGGAAAGCTACTCGAGGATGTGTACATGACACAACCTGAGGGTTTTGTTGATCCAAAAAATGCTGGAAAGGTTTGTAAGCTGCAACGTTCTATTTATGGACTAAAGCAAGCTTCTCGAAGTTGGAATCTTCGTTTTGATGATGCAATCAAAGAGTTTGGTTTCATCAAGAACGAAGATGAACCTTGTGTCTACAAGAAGGTCAGTGGGAGCACTATTGTCTTCCTGGTGTTGTATGTAGATGACATACTACTCATTGGGAATGACATCCCTACCCTTCAGTCTGTAAAGACTTGGTTAGGGAATTGTTTTTCAATGAAGGACTTGGGCGAAGCTACCTATGTACTGGGTATAAAGATCTATAGAGATAGATCAAGGAAATTAATTGGCCTAAGTCAAAATGCATACATAGATAAAGTGCTAAAGAGGTTTAGCATGCAGGATTCCAAGAAAGGATTCTTGCCTATGACACATGGCATTACTCTCTCAAAAGAACAGTGTCCTACAACACAAGAAGAGAGAGAACGTATGAGTAAAGTTCCATATGCATCTGCTATTGGATCCATTATGTATGCCATGTTATGCACACGTCCCGATGTCTCGTATGCCTTGAGCATGACGAGTAGATATCAAGTTGATCCTGGTGAACGTCACTGGATCACTGTCAAGAATATTCTTAAGTACTTGAGAAAGACTAAGGATACATTCTTGATATATGGAGGTGAGGAAGAGCTCATTGTAACAAGTTACACTGATGCTAGCTTTCAAGCTGATAAAGATGACTATAGATCGCAGTCTGGTTATGTGTTTTGCCTTAATGGTGGTGCTGTGAGCTGGAAGAGTTCAAAGCAGGCGACAGTGGCCGATTCTACAACAGAGGCTGAGTATATAGCTGCCTCTGAAGCTGCTAAAGAGGCTGTTTGGATCAGGAAGTTCATTACTGAGCTTGAAGTTGTTCATAGCATTGTAGATCCGATTGAGCTCTATTGTGACAACAATGGAGCCATCGCACAAGCTAAGGAACCTAGATCTCACCAACGATCCAAACATATACTACGGCGCTTCCATCTCATTCGAGATATCATCGAGAGAGAAGATGTGAGGATATGCAAAGTACCAACTGATGATAACATCGCCGACCCACTGACGAAGCCTTTGACGCAGCAGAGACATGATCGTCACACTAGGTCACTAGGTATTAGATACATGAGTGAATGGTCTTAGTGCAAGTGGGAGATTGTTGGATTATGCCCTTAGAACCATTCATTAGATGATTGACTTGGCATTTTTTTATGTATCATGACATTTTATTTATCATAGTTCATTATTATATTTGTCTTATAACTGCGTAATGTAATCTTATATGATAATGTCCTTAGAATAGTAATAACACAATATTCTTAAAATATCCCTAGTCAAGTATTATTGTGAACAAGGATAACAATGATACGATAAGACTAGTATGTGGTTGACTGATGACCATTGTCATGGATATAAGATATCAAGTCATCACATAGGTACATGTTAGAGAACTATGTACTGGATCGACCCTCCATGAGAACGCTACATGGATTGTTATATGAGTGTCATAAGCGATTCTCATAGTGATGATGGTGTATGTGATCCTTTGACTTGAGATCATCAGAGATCCCAACATAGAGAATTGCATACTTTAATGCTGTTAGATGTCATTCGTAACAGGATGGACTATAAAGGTAGTAATTGGGTATGCCTTGATCTATGTAGAGGGATGTTGAGTGATCAAGATAGGATTTATCCCTCTTATATAACAAGAGTGATGTCTTGGGCCCTTTGATAGAGTGAGACTAAGAAATGCATGGCCGTGCTCGAATAAGTCAATATGAGATATTGATTTTATTTGATTAATTAGTCTACTCAGGATTCAAGAAACGCTGATTAAACTATACAAGTGTGACACATTCCATGACTTGTGTCTAATCAAGACATCAAAGGATAAAGGGATTAGACTACACGGTAACATCTATCACGAGTAAGGTTATGTCGAGTCATTGACATTCTCGTTACATGGGTAGCAATGATGTGTTGCTAGATACCGCTCATTGCCTATGACAATTTTGTCATTGCCATTGTTTTGAGAACCTATTGGGTCGCACACTTAGAACGGATCAATGAGGAGCTTAATTAATCCTATTCTGAATTAGATTAAGGATATATCTAATCCTATTCTGAATTGGATTAAGGATATAGCTAATCCTATTCTAAGTAGGATTAGAGTTCTGTTTGGCAGTAAATTTTAGGGTAAAATTTACTGCCTATAAAATGATGTTTTCTAAAAACATAGCTGCACAACAATTAAACAGAAAACAAAAATTTATTTTAGTCGAAGCTAGCAATTCGATTAAAATAAAAACGCTCTTTAAGGCTTCTGATCGTGAGACGTTCAAGAGTCGTGAGATCCGTTCGTGTGGATACCATAGAGGCAGGAACGAAAAGTTGTTGCTTATGACTCGACCAACGACAGAAATCAGAGAAAACATTAAGTAAAATCTCGAAACCCTAATCAGGCAACTCTCCGAATCGATCCTGGTGGAGGCCGAATGATTTAAAATTCCGCTGCGTGTTTGTTTCGGTTTCCTTCACAAACATCATCCAAACTGAAACACTAAGCAATAAGGCTGCAAACACCTTGAGACAACAATTATACGTCCTGAATCAATAAATAAAGACGTTGCAGTTACTACTTCCAAAAGGAGCACATGAAGCTCACTGGGTACAAACAGGAAACACCAAAACAGAACCCACATTCAATCCAAAAACAAAAAAAAAAACCCCACCCGCCATGCCACCTCAATCATCAAAACAATTGTAATAATGAACAAGGAATTTTTCATCCCGAAACTGGGACAACCCGATTAGGAAAAATGCCACCATCCATTAATCTCGACCTGCCCAGCACAGAACATGAAACAGAAAACTCACAGAAACCAATCATCAAACAGAAGGTAGGCACAAACCATGACAACGCAATTAGGAACCATACACGACAACCAACCCACTACAAACCAAAATCGTAATCCAACAGAATCCAAAAACCAGTGAAATAAATTAGGGAGAGCCCAAGCACTATGCCAGCAACACAATACGAAACCTTTTCAAAACCACTCCCTATTAGCTGCACACTAAGAACAGATTAGAAGCTCTGTTCACCCCCTGTTTTGCTAAAAGATCAGCTTCCTCATTAATGTCGCGAGAGATATAATATATATGCCAATCATCAATTTTCAACTTAAGACATTCAATTTGATTGATCACTTTCCTCATTTTCCACGGAGCAAAAGCTGGATTTTGCACCCATTTAACAACATTAGTAGAATCACTTTCAATACAAAGAGCATGAGTTTTAGCCCACCTTGAAGCAGCAAAAATTAGGAATGCCTCCCTAACTGCAAGCAACTCAGCCATGTTAGACTTTTCCTCCCCGACAAATTTTGAGAAGATGATTTTAATGGCTGCATCCTTATCTCTTAGTAACCCTCCAATTCCAGTCGGACCCGGCTTCCCCATATTACGAGAGCTAAAGTTTTTTATTAATTATTTGATCAAATATTGTATGATCTTTTCAATTTATTATAAGTTCAAATTCACAAAAAGAAAAGTGTTTTAAGAAATAATTACAAAGCTAACAAAAATACAAAAACTATGCATTTTGGTGATATTTTAAAAGACTCGTATCATTATCTTAATTTCGCTTATTGAATTAAAAAGCTTCATTTAATAATAGATAGAATAATAATCCATTAATTTAATTTCCTTTTAAAGCGTAAGATTTTATTGAAGAAAAATAAGAAAAATTCAAAAAAGAAGTCATACATCAATAAAGTAACAGCTCAATTATAATCAACCACCAAAGCATTAACCACATGATCGAAAATTTTCAGATTTAATCATACCAGCCGTAATAGAATTTGCCTCACGAAATATATGCTGAACAAGATAACCCTTAAGTTGTATCTCAAACGCGTTCAGTATGATTTGATATGCGCTTCATTTGTCACGAAATACGTGGTATATGCTTGTCAAATTTTATTTTATTTTATTTCTGTTTATATGTCTTTATATTTCTTAGGATTTTCACGTGGTTATCATACATCTAGCAAAACCTCAAAGACATGATCACTTCATTGCTTCATATATTCAATATTTATTTTAAGGATTACATACCAATCTGTGAAAGTTTAGTGCATCCTTTTGGTGTTTAATATGTTTATTTCTTTGCTGCAATATTTTACTGTTAGTTTATTTGTAGTTTATTTGTTAGTGTTGGAGTCTCTTTAGACTTTGTAAAAGTCAGGGCTGTTAGAGTATTTTTAGGAGGATAAACGTGGTCCACTTTTAGCAGATAATGGTAGTCATTTGGCTGAAGTAGGTAGCTGTTATTTCTCAACTTCCAGAGTTCCATTTCTATAAATTGCACTCTGTTCTTGAATAAAATTATTCACTCGTTTTTGTTAGCCAACAAAAGAATTTGTTACTGTTAAACAAAACCGTTTCAAAACGGTTGCTTTGATATTTTGAAACCTATTGTTTTGTATTTCAAAATGTTAGTAACTGATTTTGATCAACAATTAAAATGGCTATTATGGTTTGATTTTAATGTTTTGTAACTTATAATTTAAATATTTAGTAACGGATGATTTAAATGTTTAGTAACGGATGATATTATTGCATGATTTAAATGATTAAGTAATTGACATTACTTTTTACCTATAAATAGTAGCCTTCACTTCTCATTCCAATACACTACTCATTTTTTCTTATTCCATATCTCTAGCTTTCTCATTCTTCTTCTTTGTTTTTCACAACTTTGGTGGGTTATAGTTTTGTAATATTTTGTTGTTCCTGTCACCCTTAATAGTTAGTGCAAATTATTAAGGAAGGTCTGTTGTATCCTGGGAGGGTAGTCACCTACACCTGTTGCACCGAGTTTCTACTCCGAGGGGTGACATTATCCTTAAGGACAGTGCTTGCACGCCTCAGACATCTTGTTCTTGTTACTTCAAAATTATTTCCAACAATCTTAAGGATAAGTTCAGATGGATTCTCAAAATCAAACTGACGCCGCCACCGTTACTGCAACCATGAATGTTTCTTCCTCGAGTGTTCCAACAACGTTTCCATCACTGCCCACCTATGCCAAACCGTTTCTTGACGTATCAAAGATTGAAGTTTTTGATGGCAACAATTTCAAAAGATGGTAAGAGAGAGTTTCTCCATTCTTGATGTACATAGAGTTGTGTTCGCACTATCGGACACCAAACCAACTGATGACAAACTGCAACTATGGATACATGCTAATAAGGTATGTAGACAAACGATTATTAGTACGCTGTCTAATGAACTATTTGATGTCTACAATCCTTACAAAGAAGCAAAGCAAATATGGGACTCAATGACTGCAAAGTATACTGCTGAAGATGTGGGAAACCAAAAGTTCGTGATTGGGAACTATTATCATTGGGAAATGTCAGAGCATAAAGACATCAAGACTCAAATCAATGAATATCACAAGCTAGTAGAGGACCTGAAGACAGAAAATATCAATTTGCAAGAAGAGTTCATTGCAGGATTGTTGATCGAAAAGCTGCCAGAATCATGGAATAACTACAAGCAACAACTTAAGCACAAACACAAGCAGATGTCACTAGCCGATTTGATTGTTCACATCATCATTGAAGACATAACATGCAAGGAGATCAAGGCTGCCAAAGCAAAGGAGATTGCTACCAAGGCCAATTTGGTGCAAGGCAAACAGCAATATCGCCAAAAGAGGTACAATAATAATAATAATAATAAAAAGCCTGATTATAAACCCAAAGTTACTCATCCCAACTTCAAAAAGAAAGGCTCTTGCTTTGTTTGTGGAAAACCAGGTCATCATGCACCACAGTGCAGAAAAGAGAATTATAGGAAATAACAATCTTGCTACCCCAAAAGTTAACATGGTTAAAGCAGATGAGTTTGATGACATTATTGCTGCGGTTATTTCCCAAGCCAATATTGTGGTCAATGTGAAAGAGTGGGTGGTAGATTCTGGTGCTACCAGGCATATTTGTGCAAACAAAGATGATTTTCCTCCTACACTTCTGTAGGGAAGGAGAAGGAATAATTTATCTTGGAGATTCTCGAACTGCTCAAGTTCTAGGAAAAGGGAAAGTTTTTCTCAAACTCACATCTGGCAAAACCTTGGCTTTGAATGATGTACTACATGTTCCTAACATAAGGGCAAACCTGGTTTCTGTGGCTCTATTGGGGAAGGTTGGGGTGAAAGTGTCATTCGAATCTGACAAGATTGTAATGACAAAGAATAATGTTTTTGTGGGAAAGGGCTATTGTAATCAAGGACTGTTTATTCTTAATGTTTCCAATATCATTAATGAAAATGCTACTACTTCTTCTGCTTATGTGATTGACTCTATTGATTTATGGCATGATAGATTAGGACATGTTAGTGTTCCTTATATTAAGAAAATGCAATCACTAGGTTTAATTTCTGGGATTAAAAATACATGTTTTAACAAATGTACTATATGTGCGGAGACTAAATTGACTAAAAAATCTTGTATTTCTGTAGAAAGAGAAATTGAATTGTTAAGCTTAATTCATACTGATTTGGGTGATTTAAAACAAACTATGACTAGAGGTGGCAAACAATATTATGTGACTTTTATTGATGATTATTCTAGATTTACTAAAGTTTATTTACTTAGGCATAAAGATGAAGCCTTTGGTATGTTTCTTCCGTATAAAGCTGAGGTAGAAAATCAATTGAATAAAAAGATAAAAAGTGTTAGATCAGATAGAGGAGGTGAATACGTATTGCTGAATAATTTTTGTGAAAAGGAAGGAATAATTCATGAAACCTCCCCTCCTTACTCACCTGAGTCTAATGGTATAGTTGAAAGGAAAAATATAACACTAAAAGAAATGATGAATTCTATGCTTGTTAGTTCTAAGGCTCCTAATAATTTATGGGGTGAAGCTATATTATCTGTATGTCATATTCAAAACAGAATTCCTTATAAGAAACTGGTAAGACACCATATGAATTGAGGAAGGGTTATTCTCCTAACTTAAAATATTTGAAAGTGTGGGGATGCCTAGCTAAAGTAATGCTTCCCGACACTAAGAAAAGGAAATTAAGCTCTAAGACTTCTGATTGCATGTTTATTGGTTATGCTGAGCATAGTGCTACATATAGATTTCTTGTATTAAAAAGTGATGTGTTAGATTCTAATACTATTGTTGAGACTAAGAATGCTGAATTTTTTGAGCATTTTTTTCCATTAAGAACTGATTCAATTTCTCGTGCACCTTTTAGTAATGATTTTGAAAAGTCAAGTAATGATTTGAGAAGGAGTAAACGACCAAGAAAAGAAAATTCTTTTGGAAATAATTTTTATACTTATCTTGTTGATAATGATCCGTTGACTTACTTTGAAGCAATTTCTTCTAAAGATAGTAAATTTTGGAAAGAAGCTATAAAAAATGAAATTGATTCTATTTTACAAAATCAAACTTGAAAATTAGTTGATTTGCCAACGGGAGAAAAACCAATTGGTTGTAAATGGATTTTTAAAAGGAAATTTAATCCTGATGGTTCTATTGATAAGTATAAAGCAAGGTTAGTTGCAAAAGGTTTTACTCAAAAACAAAATGTTGATTATTTTGATACTTTTGCTCCAGTAACTAGAATTTCATCAATTCGAGTTTTAATTACTTTAACATCTATTTACAAACTTGTTGTTCATCGAATGGATGTTAAAACAGCTTTTCTAAATGGTGATTTAGAAGAAGAAATTTATATGGTGCAACCTGAGGGATGTGTTCTTCCTGGAAATGAGAATAAAGTTTGTAAACTTCTTAAATCTTTATATGGTTTAAAACAAGCACTAAAACAATGGCACAAGAAATTTGATAAAGTTCTAGTTGACAGTGGATTTTCTTCAGTTGGAGTAGATAAATGTGTGTACACAAAAACTGTTGATAGTGAATCAGTAATTATTAGTTTATATGTTGATGATATGCCTATTCTTGGTACATGCATTGATGTTGTGAATGAAACTAAATGTTTTTTAACTTCTAAATTTGATATGAAGGATTTGGGAGAAGCTGATGTTATTTTGGGTGTTAAAATCATAAGACGTGAAGGTGGCCTAATGCTTACCCAAGAGCATTATGTTGAGAGGCTACTTAAGAAATTTAGACACTTTGATGTCACGCCTGTGAGTACTCCTTATGATGCTAATACCCAATTAATGAAAAATAGAGGAGACAGTGTAGCTCAGTCTGAGTATGCTCAGATTGTTGGGAGTCTGATGCATTTAATGAATTATAGTTGACCTGACATAACTTATGCTGTGTGTAGACTAAGCAGATATACACAAAATCCTAATCGTGATCATTGGACTGCCTTAAGCAGAGTAATGAAATATTTGAGAGGTACCATGAACTATGGTATTTTATATAGTGGATTTCCCGCAGTATTAGAAGGATGCAGTGATGCTAACTGGATCTCGGATTCAGATGAGACAAAATCTACTAGTGGATACGTGTTCATCTTTGGTGAAGGTGCTGTATCTTGGAAATCAGCCAAACAAACAATAATAGCTAAATCCACCATGGAGTCAGAGTTTATAGCTCTAGAATTGGCTAGTAATGAGGTTGAGTGGTTAAGAAACTTCTTAGTAGATATTCCATTGGGAATGAAACCAACACCTTCTATGTCTATGCATTGTGATTGCCAAGCAGCAATAACTATTGCAAAGAATAAAACTTTCAATGGTAAAAATAGACACATTCGATTGAGACATGATGTGATAAAGTAGCTACTTAAAGATGGAATTATATCCGTTGATTATGTGAAATCAGAAGTGAATTTGGCCGATCCTCTGACTAAATCATTAGGAAGAAAATTAATTCATGATTCATCGAGGGGAATAGGACTTAAGCCAGTTGAGAAATATCAACAATGATGGTAACCCAACCTATGTGATTGGCGATCCCATGAATTAGGTTCATATGGATAACAACAAGTCACTTGTTGATCTAGTGATGCACTATTAAAATTGATTGTCCCTCCTATGGTGAGAATAGTGCAAGACTGCAATGAAAGAGAGGATGAACTAAGCTCTTAATGAATTCCATATCCATTATTGGTAGTGTATTAACTTGCAGTATACACTTGATGGAATCACCTATGTGAGTGTGGATAAAGTCGTTCCTATGAGAATTGTGGTAAATTCTCTAGAGCACTCATGAATAAACCAGGCATGCGCATGGCCTATTAGCGCAAAATCAAGTTGAACAACAAAAATTATTTTGGGGGGGGGGGGGGTAATGTGATTAATGAAAATTATGATTCACAATTAAAATTTTTGGTTCATAGAAGTTTCAAACTTCACCAATAATTTTGTGAGTTATATTTCATTCTTCCTAGATCTGGTTCATAGTCCAAAAGGCACCAATTTCGATGCATTACATTCAATGGAGTTTAACCCAGCATATGAGTTTGACAATTTTTAAACATTTTGAAATATATGGGGGATTGTTAAACAAAACCATTTCAAAACGGTTTCTTTGATATTTTGAAACCTATTGTTTTGTATTTCAAAATGTTAGTAACTGATTTTGACCAACAATTAAAATGGCTATTATGGTTTGATTTTAATGTTTTGTAACTTATAATTTAAATATTTAGTAATAGATGATTTAAATGTTTAGTAACGGATGATATTATTGCATGATTTAAATGACTAAATAACTGACATTTTTTTTACCTATAAATAGTAGCCTTCATTTCTCATTCCAATACACTACTCATTATTTCTCATTCCATATCTCTAGCTTTCTCATTCTTCTTCTTTGTTTTTCACAACTTTGCTGGGTTATAGTTTTGTAATATTTTGTTGTTCCTGCCACCCTTAATAGTTAGTGCAAATTATTAAGGAAGGTCTGTTATATCCTGGGAGGGTAGTCACCTACACCTGTTGCACCGAGTTTCTACTCCGAATGGTGAAATTATCCTTAAGGACAGTGCTTGCACGCCTCAGACATCTTGTTCTTGTTACTTCAAAATTATTTCCAACAGTTACATGGTATCCGAGCCAGGTTTTTGGCTGTCAAGTACTTTGTTTTTTCTTGTCTATTAAGTGAGGAAAGAGTTCACTTATTGGAGAAAAAAATAGTCCTTCTTTCAAATTCTTAGTTGAAAACATGGAAGTGAGTGGAACTAATCCTAGCAGCGGCATGGAGAAGCTTGTTGGCACCAATTACAAATATTGGCGCATGTGTATGGAAGCTTTTCTCCAAGGACAGGACCTGTGGGATTTAACGTCTGGTAGTGATAAAATGCCAAACGATACTCTCGAAAATGCTGAAGCTAGAAGGAAGTGGAAGATTAAGTGCGGAAAGGCCTTGTTCGCATTAAGAACGTCGATTAGCAAGGAATTCATCGATCATGTTCGTGATGTTCAACCACCAAAAGAAGTTTGGGACATCCTTGAAGCCTTGTTCATGAAGAAGGATACAACAAGTCTGCAATTTCTAGAAAATGAGCTTGCCAGCCTCGTTCAAGGTGATATGTCTATCTCCGAATATTTTTTGAAATTTAAAAACTTATATGCTGAAATTTCAGAACTAGATGAGAAGATCAAGGAGCCCCGGTTAAGGAGATATCTCATTCGTGGATTACGGAAGGAGTGCATGCCGTTTATCACTTTAGTGCAAGGATGGGCAGTGCAATCGAGCATTGAGGAGTTTGAGAATTTGTTGAGTAACCAAGAAGCTTTAGCAACACAGATGGCCAAAACCAATATAGCAAGAACCGATGAAGTTCTGTTCACAAAAGGAAATTGACAAAATCAGAAGGGATTCAATAATAACCACCCCAATGGTTCGTCAACCAAGGACAACAAGTAGAAGAAATGCTACAGGTGTGGAAAGCTCGGGCATATCAAGAAAGATTGTCATGTGAAGCTTGAGAATGGGAACCTGAGCACAGAGAAGGACAAAAAGCAAGATCCACGGGTAGCAGAATGGGAGACATGCTTCTCAAATGAGGTGGCCAAAAGAAGTGTTGATACAAATGCACCAATCGATTACGATAATGATTGGATCTTCGACTCTGGCTGCACTCACCATCTTAATGGAGATGATTCTCGGCTTTCAAATACACACCATCATGATGGAACGAAGGTGATTGTCACAGCAGATAATTCAATTCATTCGGTGGAAAAGGAAGGGACTGCCAATGTTCAGGTAACACACTCTGAGGACAATAGAAAAATTGTCTTAAAGAGTGTCTATCATGTTCCTAGAGTTAAGAAAAATTTAGTTTCAGTTTCACAAATAATAGATTCAAGAAAGTATGTTCTCTTTGGACTTAATGATGTGAAAGTGCTAGGAAATGTAGAGGTAATAGTCGGTGATGTTATCTACACCGGAAATAGAAAATCTAACTTGTTTGTGTTGTCTGCATCTGAAGCTTATGCAGAAAAGACAAGTCAAAACAATGGTGCATCAGTGTGGCATGCAAGATTGGGCCATGTTGGATATCAATACTTGAAGGAAATCTCGTTGAAACAAATGGTTGATGGAGTTCCATTTCTAAAGAACATACCTCCAGGTTTGGTTGTCCAAGGATGTCAGTTTGGAAAATCTCAACGTTTGCCCTTCAAGAGATCGCAGAACCGAAGATCAAGTCCTTTGGAGTTGGTTCACTCAGACTTGATGGGACCAACTAGAACAGCAAGCTACAATAATTTTTATTACATGATGATTTTTGTTGATGATTTTTCCAAATTTTCTTGGGTGTATTTTTTGAAGCAGAAAAATGAGGCCTTTGCAAAGTTTCTTGAGTTCAAGAAGCAGGTCGAGAGGGAATTTGATGCGAGGATCAAGTGTCTAAGAACTGATAATGGACTCGAGTATATGGAAACAGAATTTCTCAAGTTTTGTGAAGATAACGGGATTCAAAGGCAAATGACATGTTGAAAGACTCCTCAGCAAAACGGAGTTGCTGAAAGGAAGCTTGCACATCTTATAAAGATAGCTTTATCATGGATACATGACAAGAATCTTCCTTGACAATTGTGGGCTGAAACTATGAATTGCTCATGTCATGTGGTGAATCATCAACCACCGTGGCTAGGTAACCAATCTCCTTTTGAACTTTTATACAATAACAAGCCAAATGTGAGTTACTTGCGAGTCTTTGGTTCAATTTGTTATGTTCATGTTCCAAAAAGTGACAGAACGAAACTAGACCCAAAAGCAAAGAAATGCATTTTTGTTGGCTACGATCAGCATCGGAAGGGTTGGAGGTGTATGGATCCGAAAACAAAGAAGTTCACTACTTCCAGAGATGTGGTCTTTGACGAGGTTTCGCTTTACTATGAAAATCCAAAGGTAGATAGCAAAGATCACTTTATAGAGTTACAACCAAGCCTAGATGATGATTTCTCTGATCAAGATGTGGCCAAAGAGTCTAGTGAAAGGGGGAGCAGTGAAGAAAAGGATTGTAATGATGGGCTAGTAGATCAAGAACAAGCACAAGAGGAGAATGATCCAATTCTCCTAACACCACGACGATCAAACCGAGAGAAAAGACAACCAATCTGGCAAAAAGACTATGAAGTCAAAGCAAATGAGTGCACTATAACTCAATGTCTTTTTGCAGGGCCTATTGACTCTCAAGAACCTTCATGCTTCAAAGAAGCTAGAGGACACCCAAGATGGGAAGCAGAAAGGCAAGAGGAAATTTCAGCACTCTTGAAGAACAACACTTGGGAACTTGTGCCAAAGCCAAAGGACATTGAACCCGTAACTTGTAAATGGGTGTACAAGTTGAAGAAGAAGGTAGATGGATCCATGGATCGATATAAAGCTCGGTTGGTAGCTCGAGGTTTCTAACAACACTATGGACTGGATTATGAAGAGACTTTCAGTCCAGTTGCCAAAATGACAACAGTCAGAACTCTTATATCCTTGGCTGCCCATAAGGAGTAGAATGTGTGGCAACTCGACGTAAAAAACGCTTTTCTCTATGGAGAGTTAGATAGAGAAGGTTCATGAAGCAACCTCAAGGTTTTTGTCTCTAAGGAATTTCCTCATCATGTCTGTCGACTCAGGAAAGCCTTATACGGCCTCAAGCAAGCTCCATGTGCATGGTATGGAAAAATCTCTGAATACTTGAATTTTTGTGGGTTTAAAGTTTCTAATTCTGACCCAAGCTTGTTCATTAAGAAAGATTCAGAAATGCATGTGTTAGTACTTTTGTATGTTGATGACATGATTATTACTGGAGACAACTATGTTGAAATTGAGACTTTATGTGATGAATTGGCTATTCGATTTGAAATGAAAAACCTAGAAAAGCAGGATGTTTTCTTGGGTTGGAAATTGAACGAATGGAAAGTGGCTTGTTTCTGTCTCAAAGAATATATGCTCAAACTTTTTTGGAGTGTTTTTCAATGAAAGATGCCAAGCCAAAGGGGACTCCTATGGAACCACACATTAAGCTGAAGAAGGATGAAGGAAAACCTATGGTGGACTCACGCAAGTTTCGCCAACTTGTTGGTAGTTTGATTTATCTAACTATAACAAGACCAAATTTGTCTTTTTCCGTAGGTGTTATTTCACAGTTCATGGAATATCCTCAAGTCCCTCATCTCGATGCAGGAAAAAGGATTCTGAGATATGTTAAGAACACTCTTGAGTTTGGGCTATTGTACAAGAAAAAGGAAAATTTTCTGTCAAGTGGCTTTGTGGATTTTGATTGGGCAGGAAATGTGGAGGATAGAAGATCTACAACAAGCTACTGTTTTAATATGGGATCAGCATCAATTTCATGGTGCAGTAAGAAGCAAATCAATGTTGCTTTATCTAGCACCAAGACGGAATATTGTGCTGCAACAATGGCTGCACAAGAAGGAGTTTGGCTAAAGCAACTGATTACTGATATTTAAAAAACATGTGGATTATCCAATCACTTTGAGATGTGATAATCAAAGTGCTGTTAAGCTGGCATTAAATCCAATTTTTCATGCAAAAACAAAACACATTGAAGTCCATCGCCATTTCATTCGAGAAAAGGTTCTTGAGCAGGAAATTGAGTTGAAGGCAATTGGAACAAGTGATCAAGTTGCTGATATCTTCACAAAAGCACTCGCAAAGCCTAAGCTGGAGTTTTTTTGTGAAGCAGTTGGTTTAATAGACCGAAAGTATGCATTAAGGGGGAGTGTGAAAGTTTAGTGCATCCTTTTGGTGTTTAATATGTTTATTTCTTTGTTGCAATATTTTACTGGTAGTTTATTTGTAGTTTATTTGTTAGTGTTGGAGTCTGTTTAGACTTTGTAAAAGTCAGGGCTGTTAGAGTATTTTTAGGAGGATAAACGTGGTCCACTTTTAACAGATAATGGTAGTCATTTGGCTGAAGTAGGTAGCTGTTATTTCTCAACTTCCAGAGTTCCATTTCTATAAATTGTACTCTGTTCTTGAATAAAATTATTCACTCATTTTTGTTAGCCAACAAAGGAATTTGTTACACAATCACCAAACTTTTATTTGTTTTGTTGACTTTAATAACAAATTAACAAGTAATAAAATTTGGCCCTTGCCCGAAGTCACTGTTATTCATTTTATATACATGAATTAAAGTAGCTGAAGATCTTAAAAAAGGACTCATTTTCTTTAATTATATGTACTATGTCATATTATTATATTTATTCTATTAATCTTGATGCTATCAATCCTAATGAATTTCTTAGATTCTCAGGAAACCACATTGCCTACAGGCACTTTTACCGTTCTGTCCTCTATTTGTTTTTTTCTTTCATGTTGTTTGGTCCAGTCATTTTATTTTTTTGAAGGATGTTTTTATCATTTGACTTGCTAATAGTGTTGATTTTCTATTTTATCCTTTTTCCTCCCCCTTCTTTTTAGTTGTGCTTTAAGGAAAAAAATAAATCTTAAATGCAATATGATCAATACCTGCTTCAACAATATTTTAAGCTTATCTCCTCGATTTTTATGCTCAATTTCTTTCATTGTGGGTCCTTTTTTTTCCATCTGTCTAAATAAATTCTTTTAGTGAATTGAGTCTAGCTTTTGCGGTTTTTCATTTTCATTAATCTTGATGAATTTCTTGGATTCTCATAAAATCACGTCGCCTGCAAGCACATTTACTGTTCTATTCTCTATTTGTTTTTTTTCATGTTGTTTGGTTCTATCATTTTGTCTTTTTAAAAGATGTTTTTATCATTTGACTTAGTAATAATGTTGATTTTCTGTTTTATCCACTTTCGTTATGCCTGTTTCCCCCTTTTTTTAGTTGTGCTTGGGGAAAAAATAAATCTTAAATGCAATATGGTCATTTCATCCTTCAACAATATTTTGAGCATTTCTCCAAGTATTTCTAAAAACACTACTTTTTTTTCCATCTAAACTACACTACCAAACACACCACTTAAAATTGATATAAAATACCTTAATTACCCTTGTTTTTCCTTACATTCTTTCATTTTTTCAGTTTTATCTCATATTTTCATCGTTTTAATCTATTCTCACCTCTTTGTACAAGTTAACTCGGTTCAACAAACAAATCAAAAATCAAACTCAAAACCAGTCTTCATTTATCTAAATCGCTAAATTCACAAGTTTTAGTAAGTTCTTAGTTGACGCCATTGGTTTTATCTTTGAAAGATTCTCCAAATTCCCCAAACCCCAATTTTGTGATGGGTGAAATTCACTTTCTCTAAAACAATCCATGGAAAACCCTTTTAGCTGAAACCCACAAGTAAACCCCAAATTTCTTTGATTTCATAGATAAATTCTACACTTTAATGCAGGTAAAGATTGACCCACCTCTGGAATCAATTTGGGTAAACTCTGCTTTGTCGTTTCGAAACCATAATTTTGGAAATGAAGATCCATTGAATCGATTATCAATCATAAAGGATCTCTTTCAATTAATTTCTTCATGTTCAAGTCCCTGTATTTAAGACAGTGAAGGTAAGGTGTTTTTGGAGTTTAAAGTCTTGATTTTAGACTTAGATCTAGGACTATGGGAAGGCTTTTGAGAAATTCAAAGTTGGGACGTGAAAAGAGGAGGTTGAAAGAAATTTATTGAAAACTTTTGGAAAATTTTTTGTAATCGACAACCAACGGCCGGTGACCACCGCTCGCCAGAATCTGGGTTTGATGAACTTCCGGTCAGTTGGGGTGGGAGAGAAGAAAATTGAGAAAGAAGAAAAAAAGAGAAAGAAATAAAACATTTTTGTTATTTTAATAATTTTATTAAAGGTTAAAAGAGTCTTTTTCTTAAAAAAAGTGTTTTTGTTTTAAAATTCATGTGTGTGTAGAACGTAAAAAAAGTAGTATACTTAGACATTGTCCTTATCTCCTTGGTTTTTATGCTCAATCTTTTGCATTGTGGGTTCCTTTCTTCATCTGTCAAAATAAATTCTTTCAGTGAATTGAGTTTCGCTTTCGTGGTTTTTCGTGTTAATCCTTTGCTTTTCATAAATTTTCCTCTCTTTTTTCACACACTGGACGATGGACAGATAGTAAGAAAAATAATATGTCTTCTGTTTAGTCTCACACGTCTCCTCTTCTTTTTCTTATTTTTTTCTCCTTTTTTCCTTAGTTTTGCTTGGTCATCAAAACTGACTAGTCAGGGTTTTTCCCCTTCTGTTGGAGAAGGAGAAGAAAAATAATGGAGGGGACAACGAAGGTTCTCAATAGCTTCGATATCACGGATTCATCACCCTTTGAAAACAAGAAGGACGGTGTTCAAGTTTCCAATAATGAAAAACCCCTTTTCTTCTGAGTTAATATAGCCAAGGTTCACTCCTCATTCCTTTCCTTTTGTTTATCGTTTCTGATTTTTTTTTGGTCAAATATCTTTCTTTATGTTGGTTTTTTATCTATTTTTTAATTATTTCTTATATTTTTTTTGGATCCATTTGAATTTGTCTTTTATGTTCTTAAACTGACGGTGTGCATCATATTTTTCCAAAGAAATTAAGAGCTGCAGTAGATCCAGCTATACCTATAATCAGGAACATTAACCAGCGGCAGAAGATAGGGAGGAACAAGAGTAAGAAAGGTATTAAAGGTAATCTCTATGTAGGCAAGTTCTCTCTCTCTTTAAATCTTATTTGTTTTTTAATGTCATTTGTGAAATTGGGAGGGAGCTTCCTATTCAAAATCAGTTATTATTTTCTTTTATATAAGGTTTGAGTTTTCATTTGTTGGCTCTTATAGGTGATACCGAGAGGGGGGTGAATCGGTTTTTAACTAACTATAAGCTCGTTTTTCGGTTTCTCTAAATTCTCTAGCCTATATTAATAATTTCTAAGTTCTCTAGGCTAGGCAAGCATGCAATCCAAGTTCAATGCAATAAACACAATATAATTGCAATTAAGTAAAGAGAGTAGGGAAAGAGAGATTTACACAACCGATTTATAGAGGTTCGGCAACCTTGCCTACGTCCTCTACCTTGAGACGCTCCCAAGGATTTTCTCCAAATCCACTATCTTGAATTTGTGATTACAATCCCTCTTTTCAAGGCTCAAGAGTAACCTCCCTCTTTTTCTAGGCTCAAGAGTAACCTCCCTCTTTTTCTAGGCTCAAGAGAAACCTCTCTCTTTTTCTTAGGCTAAAGAGTAACCTCCCTCTTTTTCAAGGCTTAAGAGAAACCTCCCCTTTTTACAAGGATTGAATTGGTTTTACAAATGAGTAATCAAAGAGAGCCTCTAGATAGGCAAGTGATTACAGAAATTAAGCACAAGGAAAAAGCCTATACAAGATTTGTGCTAAGCACTACAAGGAATAAGAGAATGATAGATGATGGAAACTTTGTAGCTCTTGATTTGTTGTTTGAGGCTTGTAGATTTGAGGAATATGAGATTTAAAGTTGCTTGAGTGGTTCCTCTTGCTTCCTTTAGCTTCTAAGCCTCTATTTATAGTCCCTTGGATGGTTTGTGGACGTTGTTTGGAGCCAAAACAGAAACTAGCCGTTATGTCTCACAGAAACTAGCCGTTGGGGGCTTTCTGGCACAAAGGGATCGATCCCTTTCCTTAGGGGATCGATCCCATGCTTCATTTTCTTGCTTCCAGGGTATTCTGCCAAAAAGGGATCGATCCCTTCCCTTAGGGGATCGATCCTTTTCTTCCAGATGACATTTTTCCTGCACTTTTGGGTTAGAAATGATGTGGTCTTTGATCCTCATTCAACCCAAAACATTTTGGCATTTTTGTGGGAGTTTTTCTTGACTTTCTCAAGTGAAAACATGATCTAAAAATTCATCAAGTGATTTTCTAAAATATTCAAAACATTTACAAAGTATTAAGACCAATAATAGTATCAATAAATCATGGCCTTAATGTTGATATGATCACTTGAAAATGGATTGAGAAAATCATGTGTGATAAGGCAAATTTACACTATTAATTAGAACATTAAAGCTTACTTAAGTTTTTGTCATTTCAAAATATATATGGCAATTTAAAGCTAACATCATTAATTTGGAGTCTCATTCTAGTAATCTTTTCTCTCTCTATTCTTTTCCTGTTCAGGTTACTGTCTTGGTGGGTTTGTTTTCCAGTTTATAGGGTAAGTAATGTTGAGTTTTTGAATTTAAGGTTTGAAGTGATTTGACGCTTATTTATAGTCCATATGTAATTGCATTAGGTTGATGCCACTCATTTTGTTTTCCCAAATGATTGTTAATGAGCCTTTTCAACCATCCTTTTGAAAGTTTTGATCAGATTGGGGTTAATGCATATTTTAATGTCTTTCATATATCTACTTTTAGACGCCTTCCATCTTTAGTCAGAGAACAAAAGTGATGTTAGTCAAGAGGATGCCACTCTGTTATTATTTTCTTGAGTAATGTTTTCAATGCTAGTATTAAAAAAAATATTCTAGAGAAAACTAAATATCTATTAACAATGATTAACAATTCTAACAAATCTCTCATGTTTAGTGGTTTTCGATTGTTATATTTGAACTTGCTTTATTTTCAATTCATCAAAATGCTGATGATAAACCCCTAAGATTTATAAAAGAATGCTATTTAAATCAAAATATATAGTCCTAATGAAAACTTACAGGGAAATAAGGTTTTTCAGCAACTTCGGTTCTTAAAGTTTCATCTACACAATTATGTTTCAAGTAAAAGAATCATATTCAACTTATCATTTTTTCCAGTGAAAGAAGTTTCATTCTTCTAATGATTAAATGATATGATATTCAATGTTTATAGCATTTCTTTGGGAAACTTTTATTCTATTATTTAATTATTTGCTTTGATATCAAATTTTTTTTTTTACTTTTTGCCTTGTGTGTTTATCTCATGTTTATATCATTTCTTTGGGAAACTTCTGTTCTCTTATCTAATTGTTTTCTTTGATATCACAAGTTCTCATTACTTGCCCTGTTTGTTTATCTTTTACTCTCTCAGGTAACATCATTGCTATGTTTTAGTTTTTTTTAGTCGAATGATTATGTCTATTTTTTAGTTTCAATGCATCAATGTTTGTCTTCTAATGAAACTCTACTGGCTGTTCTCTTTTCAAATTTAGCTGCTGATACTATTGTGTTTGAATTGTTTGTGACTTTGTAATGGCTTGCATAACTTATGGGAGACATCTTTGCTGTTGACATGCTTGCTATTGCAAAATATCTATTAACAATGATTCACAACTTATTAGAGCTACCATGTTTAGCAGTTTTTTATTGTTATATTTGAGCTTGCATTATGTTCAATTCATTAAATAAGAGACTCATCAAATCCCTAAGATTTATAAAAGATTTAATTTAAATTAAAATATACAATCTTGGTGAAAAGCTTCAATTCAATTACATGGAAATAAGGCTTTTTTGGCAATGCCAGTTCTTAAAGTTTCATTGGAATGGTTATGATTTGTGTAAAAGAATCAGATTATGATAGAAATAACTTTCATTTTCATTTTGAGGTTAGACAAATCAAGGTATGTAGGATTTCTATTGGATTAATGCTAAATTTCAAGATAGATATAAGTTTTGAGAATATATATTGTCTTTAAATATGGAAAAATTAGAGCCTTATGTATTTTTTATTCATTATTTGAAGTTGTATTTGTTTTTATTAGAATTTGTTGATTGTTTAACATTCGATATTCACCTTATCTCAATTAATAAATTAATAATTTAAAAACAAATAAAAATCGATAAAAAGAAGGGGAAATGATATATAATAAATCTTGATGAATTTTCCTTCATTACATATGCTTTTCTTCCTACTTTTAAGAGTTATTTAATTGTTATATGTGAGAACCGTATATCCAGGTACTGTTGTACATGTAGGGATACTCACCACTGTTCATTCCTGTGTCTTTTGCAAGTACGAGCCGGTGCAATAAGGTGGGCTCCACAGGCTCTACAATGCCTGGATGGACATGAGACCGTACTGATATTATTCGAGGAATCCAATAAGCCTACGATAAGAATTTCAAACCTAAAATCCCTCATGTAGATTGTTTTTGAGCAGTATGAAAACAAATTGGAAAATAATGATTAAGTACATAGCCCGGTGGCATTTTCGTAAATTATGCCTAAACAAAAAGGAATTTGGACTAAGTGAAAATATCATGATATTCTACATGAAAATAAGTCCTAAGCTATGTCAACAGATGAATTGAATCAGTGTTAGAATAAAAAATTTACGCGATTTACCCGATAGGGGTAATTTCGTAATTTCACTTTCTCGGTAGGTCAAACCCGAACCAAATCACCATGATTCATCAAAATACATCCAATAAGAATTTTTGGAAATGAAATCTAAATTTTTGTAGTGCAATTACATGGTTATAAGAATTACGGAAGCTTAAGGGCATTTTTGTTCAAAAATCTCATAACTAAGGGTAAAATGGTCATTTTATCATGTGAAAGCTTCTAAATTTGGTCTTCAATCTTCTTTGGCCGGCCATACTTGGTCTTCTTCAACCTCCCATTCATGCCATTGAATATTTATGCTGCCGGAATTTAGGAGAAATATTTCTAAAATGCTATAAAATATTTTAATGCATTATGAAATATTTCCCTAACCTCAAGAGTGAAATATTTATTATTTTTTAAAAATTATGAACTTACCAAAAATTATTTATTAAATATTCATGCTATTGATTTCGGTGGAAGTTAAATTATCGAAAATTCTTCCCACATGTTTTATAGTGGAATATGTGATGTGTAAAGTGAAATATTGAATAGTGAATATTTTATAAATTACTTTCAGTATAATATTCACTATTTTATTATGATTTCCCTTTATAGACTAACTGAAGATTTTACTTATTTTATTGATTTCCACAAAAGTGATATTATCATGTGAATAATGTTTTGAGACTAAAATGTCTCTACATGTGTTCTACAGTGAAAAATATGTTTATGGAATTATTATTATTTTTGAAAAATACATATTTCTATTTTCTGTAAATTATGAAATTACGAGAAAATGATTTCCCGTAATCTTAAAAGTGAAATGTTTGAACGGAAAATGTAGAAGTACGAATATATGGGTTTACAGCGAAATGGAATATTATGAGATTTATTACTGCAGTGTAATTTTTTATAACACTGTTTTCACCGTATGAGATACTGTGATTTATATCTTTATGGATTTTCTTAAAGATAGTATTGATTTTATTAAATTCCATAAAGGCAATGAGATTTCACATATACTGTTTTGAGACTGATAGGCCCCATATCATACTGATACATGATATGTAATATGTGATATGTGATATGTACATGCTGTGTGAAGCTGTTGACATTGATCTTGTCTTCAGCTTCCCGGTTGACACCTAATCAGTGTACGACCGAGGACACCTATAGACTATGGCCATAGATCTCACGTGTTTACTGATACTATTCCCATACGGGGATTATAGCATGATATATTGAGGGTGTTGCCTTAGTCTCCATTATTTTTATGAGATGAAAAGTGATAATTTTAAATGAATGATGATATGAAAAGATGAAGGATTATTTATATGTTTTAAATGAAATGAAAGGTGGTTTTCTAAACAATTTACTGTATTAAATTAAGTACAACACTGTTTACAAATTTTTCAGTGATATACGTAACATGTGTTTAAAAGGAAAAAAAAGGAGATTATTTAATCTAATATTCTTTTCATGGTTCAATATGAATATTATATTGCCTGATTTAATGCTTCGATATAAAAGCATTAATTTTGAGATTTACTATGACATGATATGGAAAAGTGTTTTATTTGATGATTTTTATACAGTCAGTCCACTATACTACATGAACGTGATACTGTTTACGATTTCAATGAAATATGTGATATGTAATATATTTTCAAAAAGGAAATGAAAAGTGATTAATATAATATTCTTTTATGATTTAAATTTTAATACTAAATTAAGTGACTAAATGTTTTACCTGTTGAAAATGTTGTTTGCAGTGAAGATGAAAAGTTATAGAAAAAGTGATTTATTTGCAAAAACAATGATTACTCCCTATAGTCGCTTCTAGGTTCTGGGACAAGACAGGTATTTCAAAATACCTTTCTTACTCTCCGGATCCCTAGCCGACTATAGTATCCTTCCTATTTCGATCCCTAGTGAACCATAGGAAAATAAAGGATTTTACTACATATAGATTTCGGAATATCAAGAGCATACAAATCCTTTATTGAGCTGTGGTTTTGCTCACTCCTTTAATTTTAACATCCACAGATTACCTTCAAAGGATTGAGGGATTACATACAGTGGATTGACTACATATGGTTATTCTGATGCGAATTATAAAGGATTCTGGAGGTATTGTGTTTAGAATTATATGTTCAAACATTTTTATACAGTACTGCTTATTGTAAATTTAAATTCAAGGGATGAAAATTAACTTGTACAGTTGTGAATATTATCCACTAATAAATAAATGTTATCTAAATTGTGTTGTTGTTGTTGATGAATAGTGTTTAAAAAGGCATCACAGAAAACCTAGCCAGTACAGTGAATGTCAAAAAATGTGAAAAAGTGTAAAATACTGTGTACTTGGATTGTGACAATTTGCTAGATCATGTTTTTGATATTGCCTCCTGGCAAATGAAGACTTTCCATTTTAGCCCTATTTCAAATTTGATAATGCTTCAAATAACACAAACCAATCAATTTGTACATCCACTCATTAACTTTGATCATGGAAACTGGCTAATGTTTCATCTTGAATTGTTACATCTAGATCAAACTTGGGTGAATAGTATTTCCATATGGAGATACAAACTTCTTATAAATGTAATAATATTATTGTATTATACATTTCTTATATGTATAAAATAACAATATTATATGTATAATATATAGTTTATAAGTATAATAAAAATATATATAAAAAAGAAAACAGAAAAGGAAAATCAGGACCCGATTTTCCTTTTCGCACAAGGCAGCTGACCCCCGTCGGCCGGCTGAACGAGGGAGAGATGAGGGAGGCAAGGCTGTCCCCGGCAAAGAAGAAAGAAGGGAAGGAAATCGACCGGCAACGGAAGGAAAAAGGAAATAGAGGAGGAAGCGAAGCGGAAACCCGAGAGGAAAAGAGAAAGGGGAACGGCGGTGCCAGCCGATCTAGGCACCACCACCCCAATGCCTACCTCGACGGAGGTGAGAAGAAGGTGAATAAGCCACCGGCGGTGAAGGAAAACGGCGGAGGAAGGAAGAACGAAGGAGGAGAAGGCTGAACCTTCCACCGTCAGATCCGCCACTGTGCCGCCAATCTGGGATGAACGGAGGCCACCAGCAGGTTCGCCGTGATCTCCGCCAACCGTGGGAAGGCTGAATCGTCGGAGAACCAGCCACCGAAGGAGAACTGACCGTTAAAGGGGCTGAACCGGTCTGACTGGTCTGAACTGGTTCAGACCAAGAAAAAGAAAAGAAAAGAAAAAGAAAAAGAAGGAAGAAAGAAAAAAAAAGAAAAGAGAAAAAAAGAGAAAAGGAAATTTTCAGGAATTCGGAAATTCGAAAATTTACGAAAATTAGGTAAGAAATTTTTGGAAATTAATTTCGAGTAATTTTTAATAAATTGTGGAAAAAATTTTAAAATATAGAATTTTATTTCCAGAAAATCGCCTTCGATGACTGAGACGATGGAATCGGGAGAGGTGAACACAGGTGCGACGTAATGAGGCAGTCACCGACCTGGGACAGGTAAGGGAGACATGTGCAGCCTGTAAGGATATTCGGCGCACATGTTTTAAATATGCATTTAATTTTATAAATGCTGTTGATAATGATTGGTTGGAAAATTGTGATGATTTACGGGTTGAAATTATAAATTGTAATTTCAGTGCAGGAGGTTAGCCAATTGGCAGCCGTTATACTACCGAAAAATCTTAGAAAATTACCGAAAATCGTAATAAATGATTTTATATCACGAGAGACGATTTCCAACCACGAAAATTAAGAAATCGATTAGTTTTCATAAAACATAAATTTACTGATGTTTAATTTTAAAATATTCATGTTTTCGAGAATTGTGAAAATGAAATCACCGAAAATCCCCCAATATGTGATATTTCACGTGAAACGAGATGGAAAATGAAAAGGACTGAAGTGAATATTTTATAAATATTTCTTAAATATTCACTCGATTTCATATAAAACCTTTATGGTTTTAATTATAAAAATAATTAATTATATAAATTCCATAAAGGTTAAGTAATGATGAAAATTATTATTTTGAGACTAAGAGATCTCTACACGTGCTTATAGAGGAAAACATAGTGACGAGATTATTGAATTTGGAAAATAAATATTTTATTTTTTCATAAATTATGAAAATATTTGAATTGAATTCCGATAATTTTGAAACCCATGTTTTGGAAAGAAAGTACGGAAAAACATGCGTATATGTTTTACAGTGAAAAAGAAACAGTCATGAGATTTTACAGTGTGATTATTTTATAAACATTTTTCATCGTATGGAAAATGTGATTTATACTGTTATGTAATATTTAGAACATTTTCGAGAATGATTACCACAGTATGAATATTTTATAAATTGGTGTTCATAAGATGAAAATATTTTCCTTATGAATATTTATGGATTGATTGAACTTATATTCAATGAAATTGATTTCATAAATGGGGTTTATATCACGTGTTTACTATTTTCAGACTGTTAGGCCCCATATCATGCTCACGTGTCACATATTAGTGCTGATAGATACTGATCCTATTATCAACGTCCTAGTGGACACCTGATCAGTGCACACTGTGGACCCCATAAACTATGGCTATAGATCTCATGTGTTATTATTTCCCTATTCGGGATATTATTATAGCATGATATATTTAAGGTGTTGCCTGCTCTCCATGATACAGAACTGAAAGCT
Organism: Heritiera fomes; assembly: GCA_032173925.1. Classification (NCBI taxonomy): domain Eukaryota; kingdom Viridiplantae; phylum Streptophyta; class Magnoliopsida; order Malvales; family Malvaceae; genus Heritiera; species Heritiera fomes. Next base: position 13,651,273 of record JAPDPM010000001.1, on the reverse strand, counting down.
ACCTTATACTGTTTGCTGAATTGGTAGCTACTGTTTACTGTTTACTGATTGAACCGTATCAAGATACTGTTTTACTGATCTACAAGATACTGTTTTACCGAATGGCACTGTACTGAATATTACTGTTTTACTGAACTGTAAGATACGGTTACTGAACTTAAGAGAAATTAATGTTTATTCAAAAAGAATAACATGAAAATTATTTCTAAGATAGAAATAACTGCAGAATTGTTTATCCAATGATTTGGATATTTACAAACCACTGTACTATCACGTGTTTTTTTAACTGTACTGAAGAAAAGAGAAGTAAACTACGGTTTAACTACTATACTATCACGTGTTTTAAACTGTACGGAAGGGATATAAAAAAAATGGTTTATACCATTTTTATAATCGTGAGAAAAGAGAAGGAAATTGTTTTGAAATAGAACAATTGATTTATTACTCTTTACAATTGCTTCTAGGTTTCAAGACAAGACAGGTATTTCAAAATACCTGCCTTATTCCATCCGGATCCCTAGCCAACTGTAGTATCCTTCCTACATGTGAGCCTAGAACACTTCTAGGAAAATTTAAAGAAAGTGAAAGTTTTTCAGCATATAGATAGCTGAATATCAAGTGTTACATATAACTTTCTTACTGAGCCGTGGTTTTGCTCACCCCCTTAATTTTAACATTTCAGATTTTCGAGGACTGAGAGTCTGATATCTAAGGATTTCGACTGTGCATTTGGAGACGATGCGACAGCTTGATTTATTACAAGAGGTACGATCATTTATTTTTCGTATTTAGACTTATCTAGAGTACTAATTTCTTATAAATTAAGATAAGGGATGTAAATGATAATTACTTTTTAAATGTAATAGTTTGATGAATATGAAAAGCAAAGTATCACAGACAGCCCAACTGTATAAAATGTTTAGAAAAATGTGAAAAAAATGTTGTCATGGGCTGTGACAGATTTAATGGTATCAGAGCAAGGTTGGCCTGATGTCTGTCGATGCTTTTGGAATGAAAACGTGTCGAAACAGAGTAACATCCCCCGTAGTACTGTTGTCACAGCCCGTGACCCTATTTTTCACCTTTTCTATACATCTTATTTGGTTGGGCTGTCTGCGATACTTTACTTTTCTTTTACATATAAATAATTTCATATCAAATTTTAAAATAAATTACATCCCCTATCTTAATTCATAAGGAAGTAGTACTGTAGATAAGTCTAAATATAGAAAATAAATGATCGTACCTCATGTCATAAATCGAGCTGTAGCAGTGTCTCTAAATGCACAGCCGAGATCCATCATATGTCAGATTCTCAGTCCTCGAAAATCTGAAATGTTAAAATTAAGGGGTGAGCAAACCAAGGCTCAGTAAGAGAGTTATATGCAACACTTGATATTCAGCTACCTATATGCTGAAAAACTTTTTCATTTTCCTATAAGGGCTCTAGGCTCACACGTATGAAGGATACTACAGTCGGCTAGGGATCCGGATGGAGTAAGGCAGGTATTTTGAAATACTTGTCTTGTCCTAGAACCTACAAGCAACTGTAGAGAGTAACAAATTTCTTTTGAAATTTAAATCCTTTTTCCTTTCATTTTATGTCATTTTCATTTGAAATCTTTTCATGTTTTACTGTACAAAGCATAATTGGTACAGTACTTTAAATAGGAAAATAAGCTATTAAATCCTTTTCATATAAAATATACATCATTTAAATCTAATATTCAATTTAAGAAATTACAATAAGAATATTAGATTTATTTTCCTCCTCTTTCCTTTTTGGAAAACATATCACATATTCATGTCACATATAGTCTAATATTCAATTTAAAATCATAGTAAGAATATTAGACTTATAAACTCTTTTTTCTTTTGAAAACATATTACATGTTCATATCAAATGTCATATGGAAATCATCCCGTAGTACTAAAATTAGTACGGAAATAAGCATTATGTAAAATGCTGTAAGTCACTTTCATTTAACTTATCACATATCATGTAAAACGTTTACATTTAATGTATAACATATCATATAAAACATTTTTCATATATGGAGACTGAGGCACGCTCAACCCGTCCACTGGGTCATTACTCATATCATGCTATGGACCCCGAAGGGTATAAAATAATCATGTCAGATCTATGGTCATAGTTTATAATTGTCCTCGGCGGATCACTGATCAAGTGTCGGCCGGGACTACATATCACATGTCACATATCACATATCATATGTCAGCATGATAAGATTTCCAACTAGTCTCAAAACAGTATTTTTTCATCATCTGTAAACCTTTATGGAATTTATAAAAATATATAATTTTATAATTTAAAACCATAAAGGTTATAGAACTATTTAGTGAATATTTAAAAAATATATATAAAAATATTCACTTTATTTCTTTTCATTTTCCATCTCGTATTACATGTAATTTACATATCAAGAGAATTTTCGGGGATTTCATTATCATCATTCTTGAAAACATGAATATTTTAAAATCACTTTCATTTTATTCATGTTTTCATGGAAAATATTCATTTTCTCGATTTTCGTGGTTGAAAATCATTTCTCGTGACATAATATCATTTATTATGATTGTCGATAATTTTCTAATATTTTTCGGCAATATAACAGCTGCCGATTGGCTAACCTCCTGCATGTAAAATACAGTTTATCTTTTCAACCGATAAATCACCACAATTTTTCAACCAAGCATTTTCCATGGCATTTTATAAATTCAATGCATAATTAAATTTATGCATAATTAAAATGTGCATACCGAATATCCTTACAGGCTGCACATGCCTCCCTTACCTTTTCCGGGTCGGCGACTTCCTCGTTATCTGTCGCGCCCGTACTCCATCTCTTCCATTCCATCATCTCGTTCGCCGAGAATGATTTCTGGAATTAAAATTCTAAAATTTAGAATTTTTTCCATAATTTTCAAATAAATTAATAATCATAAATTTCTCGTAAATTCCTATCGAAAATTTTCGAAAATTTTCTCTTTCCTTCTTCCTTTTCTTCTTCTTCTTCTTCTTCTCTTTTCTTTTTCTTTTTCTTTTCCTTTTCTTTCCTTTCTTCTTTTTCTTTTCTTTTTCTTTTCTTTTTTTTTCCTTTTCTTTTTCCTGGTCTGAACCGGTTCAGACCAGTCCAGCCCCCCTCACCGCCAGTTCTCCGACGATTCAGCGTCCCACAGCTGGCAGACATCACGGCGAAGCTGTGGCTGGTCTCCGTTCAGCCTAGATCGGCAACACGACGGCGGAGCTGGCAGCGTGGGTCTCGACTTCTTCTCCTCCTCTTTCCTCCTTCCACAGCCGTCGTTCTCCTTGCTGATGGCCTCCTTCTTCTTCTTCCCCTCACCTCCGCCAAGGTGGGGTTACGGTGGCGGTGCCTGGACCGGCCGACACCGCCGATTTCCTCTCTCCTTTCTCTTCGGCCTCGCCTTGCTTCTCCCGACTTTCTCTTTCCTTTTTCCTTCCGTCGCCGGTCGATTTCCTTCTCTTCTTCCCTCGCCGGCGCCGGTCTGGCCTCCCTCATCTCTCCTTCGCCTTCTTTCTCACCGCCGACGGTGATCGGCCTCTCGGCTGGGGAAGGGAAATCGAGATCCTTCCTGATTTTCCCATTCTGTTTCCCTTTTCTTTTTGTTTTATTTTATCTATATATTATATTTATAAACTATATTATAAATATAATATTATTATTTTAAGTATATAGTATTTTACTATATAAATATACATATATTATATAATGATATATATTGTATATTAACAATATATATATATAATATATATATATATACTTTAAATTAAATTACAATATACATTTTATATGTATATATATATTTTTAAATTCTAATCATATTTATATATATATATATATATATATCTCTACACAAAAATTTAAAATACCAATTTGTATTTCATTTGTATACATATTCATATATGTGTATATACTTATATATATACATAAATATATATAAAATAATATTATACATATGTACCTATTTGAAGTTATTTAATAGTATATATCAATACATAATGATAATAATATATACTATATTTGTTATATGTACATATGTATTCTTATACAATTATATTTATATATATTTACATATATATATATTTCCATTCCTTGTTTAATTTGGATTTTTCAATATTCAAATTAAATTCCTCAAATTTATCCTTTCATCGATTTTCTGAAATTTCTCTACAATCTTCCATCTCGTAAATAATTTATTTATTTATTTACTTTAATTTATCTACTTGCATTAAAATTAAATTTTCGAATAATTAATATCAAAATTCAAAAATTCGTAGTTATCACATTCTCCCCACCTTAAGAAATTCGGTCCTCCGAATTTAACTTAGATTACAAGGTGGTACCCTTCTGTATACTTATCCTTCTTGTCCTCTTAATCATCTTTTAAGTAATACTACCAGTATACCATCAACATCAAAATCACTTTTGATACCATTGCATATCATCTTCCATCATATACTTATACTCCCTTAATTTTCTTATCAATTTGGGAGTTATCAATTTCCCATATTTTTCATATCACATATGATTCATACTGTTCATCATCCATTTTCTCAATTAGTGCCAAGTCGATATAGTTTGGTAACTATCATTTACTGATTTAAATCAATAGTATGTAATTATCCCAGTAGCTTTCACATCTCGTGCATCCGCTCTCTCAACATATCCTCGAGCGTTTCATATTACACTCAAATATTTACATCAGTAAGGAGCGATGCTGTCTATAAATTTGGAATCTCAGAGCCTTTTGCTATTTCCCATAAACATATAGCTACTCAGAGATTCCCATCACATATAGAGCTCACTGGAACTTCACATACATTCTCATCATTTCATCATTATATTTCGACTATGGCACTAAAGAATCTAAGAGTCTGATAATGGAAAAGTGATTTCATTAGACAATCAGTCCTTAATCAATTCCATATCATCATATCTCTTTTGGATTCTTTACTATCCTTTATACTCATTTTCACATTTATTTAACCAATGCTACAATTCATTTGTAGACTTTAATGTTAATCATCTCTTGCCATAAAGGCAACATTTATCAATCATTTTCTCTCTATATCTCTTTTCATGTAATCTCATCATCAATTTCGTCACCACATTATCTATACAATTCCACCATTTCGTGGTGGGTGTATATATATATATATATATATATATCATTTTTTTCCATTTACATAGCTGGCAGTAAATCATATAATTCATTTATTTACTCCTTTGAGTATAATTACTTTTCCTCTATCGAGTTTGGCTCGATCTTACATCTAGCCATAATTATGTGATAACCACAAAATCACTTTTAGCTTTAAAATTGGGAACTACTTCATATTCGTGTTCCCTCTTCATCATGTACTTATCCTCTTATTTCATATTCATCTTTTCCTTCATCATCATTTCGGTCACTTTTCCTCAGTGGTAAAATATTCCACTATTAAACTCTTTTAACCTTTTGTATACCATCTTTACATTTATTCATCCACTGACTTAAACTTATTTAATTTTAAGTCACATTTGTAGAGCAGCTAACCCAATAACTCTTCCATAGACTGGCAATAGTATTTAGCTAGACCAGTACATTTCTTATCTCAATCTTTATCTCTTCATCATAGACAGATCCACGTCGCTCTGTCATTCGAGATCATATATCTTAGAAAGAGATACTGTCTAGCCACATCCTTATTTGCCAATCTTAACATATAGATCACAGTCTTTGAAAGCTGCGGGGCTTATACCATTATGCTGCTCATTTTTCATTGATGTCTTAAACTGTATCGGTATATCATTACTTTATCCTTATATAGATGCCTCATTCATTAGGCTTATATATCTCACAAGGTATTTTATTAACCTTGTAAACCTCAATATGAACTCGTGATAATTATATCGAGTTCTAATCATTATCATCTTATGGACATCAGTCTTCATCTTTTATCTGATGATGCCTGGTACAGAGACTGATCGTATAAACTCCTCATATATCTCTGATTAAATTAAATAAGGCCTCAATTTCATACAAATGATTATTTGTTCTTAATAAGAACTCTATTGCATAATAGAAATTTAATACACCATTTAATTCATCCTCAATCACATCATCCGTATTTCCATCCTTTACATCTACCAGGTGAATTTCATTATCCACATATTTTCCAGAGTTATTTTCTTAAGCTTTTCGGACTCTTCTAGGTTCTCCGATATAAGCATAGAAATAAATTCTGTATTCATAATCGAGTCAATATTAACTCGATCTCTCCCATCTATATTACTCTGAAAATTTATCGGGAATCACATCCGATACTTTCTTTAATCACACATCTCGTACCTTTTTGGACATTTCATTACTATGTCTTATCATTTCACTATACATCCTCAAGGCAGAGACATTTAACATTCATTTCATTTTAACACATACTCTACCTTGATTCATTTATTTACTTCACACCATATCAATCTTCTTAATTAATACACTGTATCAAGTGTAATTATTTAATTAGCACCTTTTACAGCTAACTGATTTATTATTACTGTAATTTACTTTTACAATCATTTTCATTTAATAATTCAAGTTAGCTGTTATCTTCCTCATCTCTTATCTTCACTTACTGTTCTTATGCATATTCTCCAATTTCATATACTCCATATAGTACATTATTCTATAAAACATATTTTAAAATATTCTGGTTCTATAAATATCCATTTAATACTTCAGAAACTGTATGAATGTATAGAACCAGAATTAACCATACTACTATGGATTTCATCTTCTGTACTAATCTCTTTCTCATTCATCTTCGGTAATAATTTCACTTTCCATCATATCCAACAATCCCGTAATAATATCCCGTTAATACACCTTTAACTTCGACCCTTAAGAATCAATAATAGAGCCGCTCATCCTGCAACTTCCCTATAACCATTCAGGTCGTATCAGTAACTTAAGTGTAGTGAAATTTATAATCGGGATCGTTATACACATATTGCGTCCTTTATACCATCAATAACATCATCACTATTACTGACTTCAAGATCAACTTGGTTTTATCAAAATTCATGACATAGTCCAACATAGGGACATATTCGTCATTTCAAAATTTATTTCTTTATCCTCATATACATTTAAACCAAGGATCTTATTATCTATGTGCTGATAGTATCCTTTCTCATACTAATATCAGCAGTTTAAGATCTTGTTTGATTTCGACAGAGAAATCCAATAGGATCTATAATTGGATCATTTTGCTTGAATTGCATCCTTACACCATCAATTTCTCTGTCAAATCAGTCAATTCCAACTTCTGTTGGTCTATTATGACTCTAGGTAAAATTTTGGAGGTAGGGGTATTTTGGTCATTTTTGGCCAAAAATTTTCTCTCTTCAAAATACCTTCAATCGGTGATCTTAAGGTCTATTTAATGATGATATTTCATTCCCCTCCTTTATATCATCACTTTCAGGTCTCAGTTCAATTCGGACAGAAAAGTACTGGTGGGGCCCTTACCGAGTCCATTTCTGTTCCTTACCGAACCGACCTTCATTTAGATTATAAGATCACCATTTCAGATAATTTCTAGAGCTGTTTTCCCTCTTTGACATCCTTAGTTCATAATTCTCACTCCCTTTTAAAACATTTAACTCAATTTGCAATCATTTATTTTCTCTATGTATTCAGACTACACAGTATTACAGGGGATGTTAATCTTTTTCAACACATTTTCTTTCCAAAAGTATCGACAGATATCAAGCCAACCCTGCTCTGATACCATTAAATTTGTCACAGCCCATGACTCTATTTTTCAGCTTTTTCTATACATCTTATTTGGTTGGGCTGTCTGTGATACTTTACTTTTCTTTTACATATAAACAATTTCATATAAAATTTTAATATGAATTACATTCCCTATCTTAATTCATAAGGAAGTAGTACTGTAGATAAGTCTAAATACAGAAAATAAATGATTGTACCTCATGTCATAAATCAAGCTGTAGCAGTGTCTTTAAATGCACAGTCGAGATCCATCATATGTTAGATTCTCAGTCCTCGAAAATCTGAAATGTTAAAATTAAGGGGTGAGCAAACCACAGCTCAGTAAGAGAGTTATATGCAACACTTGATATTCAGCTACCTATATGCTGAAAAACTTTTTTATTTTCCTATAAAGGCTCTAGGCTCACATGTAGGAAGGATACTACAGTCGGCTAGGGATCCGGATGGAGTAAGGCAGGTATTTTGAAATACCTGTCTTGTCGCGGAACCTAGAAGCAACTGTAGAGAGTAATAAATTTCTTTTGAAATTTGAAATCCTTTTTCCTTTCATTTTATGTCATTTTCATTTGAAATCTTTTCATGTTTTATTGTACAAAGCATAATTGGTACAATACTTTAAATAGCAAAATAAGCTATTAAATCCTTTTCATATAAAATATACATCATTTAAATCTAATATTCAATTTAAGAAATTATAATAAGAATATTAGATTTATTTTCCTCCTCTTTCCTTTTTGGAAAACATATCACATATTCATGTCACATATAGTCTAATATTCAATTTAAAATCATAGTAAGAATATTAGACTTATAAACTCTTTTTCCTTTTGAAAACATATTACATGTTCATATCAAATGTCATATGGAAATCATCTCGTAGTACTAAAATCAGTACTGAAATAAGCATTATGTAAAATGCTGTAAATCACTTTCATTTAACTTATCACATATCATGTAAAACGTTTACATTTAACGTATAACATATCAGATAAAACATTTTTCATATATGGAGACTAAGGCATGCTCAGCCCGTCCACTGGGTCATTACTCATATCATGCTATGGAGCCCGAAGGGTATAAAATAATCATGTCAGATCTATGGCCATAGTTTATAATTTTCCTCGGCGGATCACTGATCAGGTGTCGGCCGGGAATACATATCATATATCACATATCACATATCACATGTCACATATCAGATATCAGCATGATAAGGTTGCCAACTAGTCTCAAAACAGTATTTTTTCATCATCAGTAAGCCTTTATGGAATTTATAAAAAAATATATAATTTCATAATTTAAAACCATAAAGGTTATAAAACCATTTAGTGAATATTTAAAAAATATATAAAAATATTCACTTTATTTCTTTTCATTTTCCATCTCGTATTACATGTAATTTACATATCAAGAGAATTTTCGGCGATTTCATTATCACCATTTCCGAAAACATGAATATTTTAAAATCACTTTCATTTTATTCATATTTTCATGGAAAATATTCATTTTCTCGATTTTCGTGATTGAAAATCATTTCTCATGACATAAAATCATTTATTATGATTTTCGATAATTTTTTAATATTTTTCGGCAGTATAACGGCTGCCGATTGGCTAGCCTCCTGCTTGAAAAATACAGTTTATATTTTCAACCGGTAAATCACCACAATTTTTCAACCAAGCATTTTCCATGGCATTTTATAAATTCAATGCATAATTAAAATGTGCATACTGAATATCCTTATAGGCTGCACATGCCTCCCTTACCTTTTTCGGGTTAGTGACTTCCTCGTTATCGGTCGCGCCCATACTTCATCTCTTCCTATTCCATCATCTCGTTCGCCGAGAATGATTTCTGGAATTAAAATTCTAAAATTTAGAATTTTTTCCATAATTTTCAAATAAATTAATAATTATAAATTTCTCGTAAATTCCTACCGAGAATTTTCGAAAAATTTTCTCTTTCCTTGTTCTTCCTTTTCTTCTTATTTTTCTTCTCTTTTCTTTTTCTTTTTCTTTTTCTTTTCCTTTTCTTTCCTTTCCTTTCTTCTTTTTCTTTTCTTTTTCTTTTCTTTTTTTTCCTTTTCTTTTTCCTGGTCTGAACCGGTTCAGACTGGTTCAGACCAGTCCAGCCCCCCTCACCGTCGGTTCTCCTCTGGTGGCTGGATCTCCGGCGGTTCGGTGTCTCCACAGCTGGCAGACATCACGACGAAGCTGTGGCTGGTCTCCGTTCAGCTCAGATCGGTCGAACGGCGACGGATATGGCGGCGTAGGTCTCTGCTTCTTCTCCTCCTCTTTCCTCCTTCCCCCACCGTCATTCTCCTCGTCGGTGGCCTCCTTCTTCTTCCCCTCACCTCCACCAAGGTCGGGGTTACAGTGGCGGTGCCTGGACTGGCCGGCACCGCCGATTTCCTCTCTCCTTTCTCTTCAGCTTCGCCTCGCTTCTCCCGACTTTCTCTTTCCTTTTTCCTTCCATCGCCGGTCGATTTCCTTCTCTTCTTCCCTCGCCGACGCCGGTCTCGTCTCCCTCATCTCTCCCTCGCCTTCTTTCTCACCGTCGACAGTGGTTGGCCTCTCGGCTGGGGAAGGGAAATCGGGATCCTTCCCGATTTTCTCATTCTGTTTCCCTTTTCTTTTTGTTTTATTTTATCTATATATTATATTTATAAACTATATTATAAATATAATATTATTATTTTAAGTATATAGTATTTTACTATATAAATATATATATATATATTATATAATGATATATATTGTATATTAACAATATATATATATAATATATATGCTTTAAATTAAATTACAATATACATTTTATATGTATATATATATTTATATTCTAATCATATTTATATATATATATATATATATATATCTACACAAAAATTTAAAATACCAATTTGTATTTCATTTGTATACATATTCATATATGTGTATATACTTATCTATATACATAAATATATATATAAAATAACATTATACATATGTACCTATTTGAAGACATTTAATAGTATATATCAATACATAATGATAATAATGTATACTATATTTGTTATATGTACATATGTATTCTTATACAATTATATTTATATATATTTACATATATATATTTCCATTCCTTGTTTAATTTGGATTTCTCAATATCCAAATTAAATTCCTCAAATTTATCCTTTCATCGATTTTCTGAAATTTCTTTACAGTCTTCCATCTCGTAAATAATTTATTTATTTATTTACTTTAATTTATCTACTTGCATTAAAATTAAATTTTTGAATAATTAATATCAAAATTCAAAAATTCGCGGTTATCACAACTGTGTAGTCTGAATACATGAAGGAAATAAATCATTGTAAATTGAGTTAAATGTTTTGAAGGGAGTGAGAAATTATGAATTAAGGATGACTAAAAAGGGTAAATGGCTCGAAAATTTTCTTGAAATTGGTGATCTTATAATCTTGAATGAAGGTCGGTTCGGTAAGGAATAGAAACGGACTCGGTGAGGGCCCCACTAGTACTTTTCTGTCCGGATAGAACTGAGACCTGAAAGTGATGATATAAAGGAGGGGAAGGAAATATCATCATTAAATGGACCTTAAGATCACTGGTTGAAGGTATTTTGAAGAGAGAGAAAATTTTATCAAAAATGACCAAAATACCCTTACCTCAAAAAAATTTATTCTGAGCCATAATAGACCATCGTGAGTTAGAATTGACTGATTTGACAAAGAAAATGATGGTGTAAGGCTGTATTACAAGCAAAATGATCCAATAATAGATCCTATTGGATTTCTCTGTCGAAATCGAACAAGATCTTAAATTGCTGATATTAGTATGAGAAAGGATACCATCAGCATATAGATAATAAAATCCTTGGTTTAAATATATACTGAGGAGAAAGAAATAAATGTTGAAATGATGAAAACGCCCCTAGGTTGGACTATATTGGACTATGTTCTTAACAGTGATAAAACCAAGTTGATCTTGAATCCATTGATAGTAATGGAGTTATTAATGGTATAGAGGATGTAATATGAATATAGCGATCCCTATTACTGATTCCACTTACACTTAGATTACGGACGCGAATTGTGTGTAACCTAGTGAACGGGCTGGGCCTCACGACAAAACCTTGAGGGGGCCAGTGGGCTCGCTAAAGAGGACAGTACAGATGTGTAAAGGCGGACGGCGGACGGGTCGAGGCCTTACATGATGCAATCCCATAAGTGTATAGTGGAATATCGCAAGATGATTGGCCCGGTTATTGATTATAAGGGCCTGAATTAAGATTGTATTGAATTTGATGTTTATTACAGGATCGTTGGATATTATGAAAAGTGAGATGACTAAGCAAGTGAATAGCACAAATAATGAAATCCATATCAGTATGGTTAATTAAATGGTTACACTTGTTACAGCATTACTAATCACTTTGAGTAATATGCTGTGAAATATGAGTAAATAATGAAATCAAGGTGGAGAATATTTTAAAATGATTTGAATATTAATTGTCTCTGTCTTGAGGATACATAATGGAAATGACAGGACATAGAGATAATCTGTCCAAAATGGTACAAGTATAGTGATTAAAACAGTATCGGATGTTATTCCCGATAAACTTTCAAAGTTATATAGATTGGAGAAATCAAGCTAACATTTACTCGATTGGGTATATGAAATCTAATTTCTAAACTTATATCGGAAAACCTAGAAAGAGTTCAAAAGTTTAAGAAATAACTCTGGAAAAATATGTGAATAATGAAATTCACTTGTAAAGGTGTGATTAATGAAAATACAGATAATGTAAATAGAGGATAATGAAGTTGTCTGTATAAGTGTAAATGAGAGAAACACAAATGACCTTGATACGTAAATGAATTAAAATGGTGTATTAAATTCTTACTATTTAATAAAGTTCTTGTGAAGAACAAGTATTCATCTACATGAAAATGGACGCTTTATTGATCTAATCAGAGATGTATAAGAAGACTACAAGACCAATCTCTATATATAAAGCGTCATCAGATAAAAGTCAGAGACTGATGTCCATAAGATGATAACTAGAACTCGACATGAATTTTACGAGTGCCTACTGAGGTTTACAAGGTTAATGAATTACCTTGTGATGTATATAAGCCTAATGAATGAGGCATCCATATAAGAATAAATTGATGAGATACTGATATAGTCTAAGGCATAAATGGAAACATGAACAGTATTGGTATATAACCCTTCAAAGTCTCAGAGACTGTGATCTATATGTTAAGATGGCAAATAGGAGATTTGGCTAGACAATATCTATTTTTTGAGATATATGATATCGAACGACAAAAGTTAAAGTCGGTAAATGAATAAGTGTGAAGAAAATGAGGGTATGCAAAATGTTAAAAGATTTTAACAGTGAAGTACCATACCATTTGAGAAAACCGACTGAAATAATGAGCGTGAAAAGATGAAAATGAAATAAGAAGGTAAGTTATATGATAAGAAGGGAACACAAATATGAAACAGTTCCTGAAAGTAAGATGAAAGTGATTTCACGTTGGTTATCACATGATTATGGTTAGATGAAAGATCGAGCCAAACTGACAGGTGAAAATAAATGATACTCAAAGGAGTAAATAAATGATTTAACTTTTTACTGCCAGTAATGTAATAGAAAAGTGTTATATATATAACCACCTCGAAATGATAGAAATGGTGGAATTGTATAGATAATGTGGTGATTAAATGGATAATTTAAGGATTCAATCATAGAATCTAAATTATGAAAAAAGTATATTCCCAGGTATATTCTAAAATTTAAGTGATATTGAATATACTATAAGAATAAGAGATGTAATGACCATATTACATGAAAAGAGACATGAAGAGAAAATGATGGTCTCATGCTTTATTACTAGAAGAGATGATTAACTGTAAAGTCTGCAAGTGAGATGCAGCCTTGGTAAAATAAATGTGAACATGAGTATTGTGGACAATAAAGAATACAAAAGAGATATGATGATGTGGAAGTGATTAAAGACTGATTGTCTAAATAGAATCACTTTTCCATTATCAGACTCCTAGATTCTCTAGTGCCATAGTCAAAATATAAGTGTGAAATGAAGTTAATGCATACGTACAGTTCCAGTGAGCATTACATGTGATGAGAATCTCTGAGTTGCCATATGCTTAATGAGATGTAGCAAAAGGCCTTGAGATTCCAAATTTATTAACAGCATCACTCCGTACTGATGTAAATATCTTAGCGTAGTATAGAAACGCTTGAATTTATAATGAGAGAGCGGGTGCACATGATGTGAAAGCTACTAGGATAATTACATACTACTAATTAAGCTGTGTAACTGATAGTCTTCAAACTATAACAACTTGGCACCAAATAAAAAAACAGATGATGAATAGTATAAATCAGCTATTATGTGAAAAAGAGTGGAAATGAATAACTCCCGATTTGATAAATGAACTTAGAGAGTATAAAGATATAATGAAAGGAATATGTAGTGGTCAAAGGGATTCTGATCATAAAAGCATGCTGGCAGTATTATCTGAAAAAGGATCTAATGGGTAAGAACTATAAGTATACGGAATGTACCACCTTTTAAGTTAAGTTAAATTCGGAGGACCGAATTTCTTAAAGTGGGGAGAATGTGATAACCGCAAAATTTTCACTGTATGTATTAAATAATTGGAGATTAAATAAATAAATATAATTATGAGAACGGAATATTAGTGAAAATTTTCGTGAATTGAGGAAGTGACAAATTATCAAATTCGTGTGAAGGAAATTTAAATTGGAGATAAGAATAAGGTTGGAATATAGAAAATAATGAAGGGAGGAATTTAAATTTGGATATTGAGAAATCCAAATTAAATAAGAGATAAAAAGGTATATAAATATATATATTTATATAATTACATTATATAAATATATTTAGATATAAATACATATGTACATATATGGGAAATATGTATATTATATATATATATATATTAGTATACGATAAACATTGATATATATATATATATATATATATAGTATTATACATTAGTAATGAAGTACATATGTATATGAATATAATATCTTGTGTGTGTATATATATAATATATATATAAAAGAAATGTAAATATTATTTTACATTAAAGTTTGTGTGTATATATATATTTTATTATTATATTTATATAAATATATATAAATGTTATTTAATTTAAAGTATATAAATATACATATATATATATATTAGATATATATTTTGTTAATACACAATATATATATATTTATATAATATATATAGCACAATACTATATATATATATAAAATAATAATATTATATGTATAATATATAGTTCATAAGTATAATAAAAATATATATATATATAAAAAGAAAACAGAAAAGGAAAATCAGGAAACCCGATTTTCCTTTCGCATAAGGCAGCCGACCCTCGTCGGCCGGCCGAACGAGGGAGAGATGAGGGAGGCGAGGCAGTCCCCGGCGAAGGAGAAAGAAGGGAAGGAAATCGACCGACGATGGAAGGAAAAAGGAAAGAGAAGAGGAAGTGAAGCAGAAACCCGAGAGGAAAAGAGAAAGGGGAACGGCGGTGCTGGCCGATCCAGGCACCTCCACCCCAATGCCGACCTCGACGGAGGTGAGAGGAAGGTGAATAGGCCACCGGGGGTAAAGGAAAACGGCGGAGGAAGGAAGAACGAAGGAGGAGAAAGGCCGAACCTTCCACCGTCAGATCCACCGCCGTGCCGTCGATCTGGGATGAACGGAGGCCACCAGCAGCTTCGCCGTGATCTCCGCCAACCGTGGGAAGGCTGAACCGCTAGAGAACCGGCCATCAAAGGGGCTGAACCGGTCTGACTGGGCTGAACCGGTCTGACTGGTCTGAACCGGTTCAGACCAGGAAAAAGAAAAAGAAAAGAAAAGAAAAAGAAAAAGGAAGAAAGAAAAAAAGAGAAAAGGAAATTTTCGGATATTCGAAAATTTCAGAAATTCGAAAAATTTACGAAAATTCGGTAAGAAATTTCTGAAAATTAATTTCGAGTAATTTTTAATAAATTGTGGAAAAAATTCTAAAATATAGAATTTTATTTCCAGAAAATCACCCTCGATGACTGAGATGATGGAATCGGGAGAGGTGAACACGGGTGCGACGTAATGAGGCAGTCACCGACCCATGACAGGTAAGGGCGACATGTGCAACCTATAAGGATATTCGACAAACATGTTTTTGTGACATCCTCGTCACTATCCAAATAACAACTAACTTCTTCTCCAAATAACAAATATAATGACCAGTTTACCAATGTCAATCTTGCTTCTTCTTGTGCTTTAGGCATTATTATCAAAACATGATATTGAATTCTCATGAATATAACTTTTCATATATATAAACATGAGTCAACTACACCAGGATCTCAAATATTTACATAACCTATTTTCCTCAAATATACACAATTGGTATATCGTACTGTACAATAGCCGAAGTACATGGCCAACTAAGTATACCTTCAAGGAATAAGTAGAAAGCGTGTCTCAAAGATATCTCAAAAGAATCTCACAAGATGCTCCTTTATCCGGAGCGGGATTTACTTCAAGTAATCTGTATGAAAAATGTTTGTAAAGGAGTGAGTTTACGCTCAGTGAGAAACTTATGTAAAAGAGCGTACTATATCACTATATGCAGTTTTCCTGCTTGGCTCTATAATGTCATGTAAAAACCATTATAAAGCATATGCCATATATATTTTTCTCAAATATGAAATACCAGTAAATCATCTCTTTCAAATATTTCCACTGATCTCAAATCACGTAAAATCATATATGCAAGTACAAATAATATCAAATACTTTCAAATAGATGGGAGACAATTTATATCCAAATAGAATCATGCATCAAGTAATTCTCATAATGGATACAGCAAATATATCCTGTAAGGGATAATCCATACGAGATCTCATAAGGATACCACAAATATATCCCGTAAGGGATAATCCTGAGAAATATCAAATAAATGGCGTACCCACGTATGGGCCAAGGATCCTTCCCAAAGCCGAACAAGTAAAAGACTCATGGCCATTATCTATAGCCCACAGTGCTCACTAGTCAAGTGCCTTACTGCGGGTCTGAGGGCTGGACTAGAGCTCCTCAATCAAGTACAAGTACAAATAATGTGCATGCTCTTTCAAGAGATTCATAGTCTCCAAAACCTTATCCATATAACCTTTAACAAATACAAATATTCTTTCTTAAAATAGGTTCTCAAAACCTCTTTTTCAAATAGGCAATCGAATGGTCTTTAGGGCAATCGGCTGCTATTACATAATTTGCTTTACTGAATTTCTTTTCATTTTTGAAATTCAAATAATTTATTTTTCCCAAAACACATAAGGCAGTCGACTGGTCCCAAATAGCAGTTAACCGATTTTGAAACAGAATGTTTCCCGAGAAAAAGCAGTCGACTGGCCCCTTGGGTAGTTGGCTGTTTTTGAAACAAAATGCTTTTGAAAGCATAGCAGTCGACTGGCCCTCTAGGCAGTCGACTGGTTTGGAAACAAAATGCTTTTTAGCAAATAGCAGTCGACTGTCCCATATAGCAGTCGAGTGGTTTGAAACAGAATACATTTCTAGAAAATGGCCGTCAACTGGCTTACATAGCAGTCGACTGGTTTGTCTAGATTTTCGAAAATCTCTGCTTTGGTTGTCTCTAGGCAGTCGGCTGCTACTTAAGGCAATCGACTGCTCCTAGCCTACTTGGTACTAGGAGTAGGACCCAAAATGTCCCTTTTTCCTGCACTTAAACTAACAGTTGTTTCTCTCCAAATACACTTCAAATATATTTAAAACATGCGGACATAGCCTCCCTACGTCCGTTACATAAATTCCTTACCTCAAATATCAATTAATCCACAAGCTTGGTTGCACCACACTTGTCCTTTTTCACTTCTTCAAAGCTGCATAATTTCATAAAAATTCAACCTTAATAAATATACTCTACTAACTCTATACAACTCCAAACCATCAATGAAATCAACTAAAAACCTTTGTAACTCACTAAAATTTCAAGATTTTAGATCTCCTCAATCACTTTGATTCATCCTTTCATATTAAAGGCTAAGCTTGAGCTAGCGACAAGGATCGTTTTTCGTTAATAAAGCTTAACGAATCGATGACACGAGATGGTGGTTTGTCAAGGTGAGAAAATGGAGACTTAGAGGGAAATGGAGTGGAACGAGAGGGAGAGGGACATGGGGCTGCCGACCTTGGCTGGTAGAGATGATGATGAGTCATGCAATTCCATTAAATGTCATTTATTTCATTAATTCATCTCAGCGAATAGCCATTAAATGCTTTAACCATTTTGACTATTTGACCATTAAATGCTTTAATTCCACATATGTCCCATATATCTCATTTATATATCAGAAAATTACATTTATTTAATCTTTTTCAGCTGAAATACTATACAATTATGGGAAAATTACAAGAATTTGGGGGATTTCACATTCTCGCCACCTTAGAGAATTTGGGCCTCCAAATTCAAATAAGGTTAAGTCTCAAATAATTCCGGATACTTCTCTTTCATCAAGCTCTCTAGCTCCCATGCTACTTCCTCCGTGGTATAGTATTGCCAGAAAACTTTAACCAGTGGGATCGTCTTTGATCTCAACACCTTATCTTTTCTGTCCACAATCCGAATCGATTCTCCACATAGCTCATGTCTTCCCTTATCTCCAATGGTTCATATTCTATGACATGAGACGGATCCAGATTATACTTCCGAAGCATCGACACATGAAAGACATTGTGTACTCCCGATAACTACGAAGGTAGTGCCAACCTATAGGCCATATCTCCAACGCGATCTAGGATCTCAAATGGACCGATGTAGCGAGGACTCAGCTTACCTCGTCGGCCAAATCTCATGATCCCTTTGGATGGAGAAACTTTAAAAAACACATAGTCTCCAACCAAAAACTCAAGTGGCCTCCGTCGAGCATCCGTATAACTCTTTTGTCTACTCTGAGCTATCTTGAGTCTTTGACAAATCAGTTTAACATCCTCAGAGGCTTGCTCGACCAAATCAAGAGTCAGCAACTTACGTTCACCCACTTGTTCCCACCCAATTGGAGATCGACACCTTCTACCATATAAGGCCTCATATGGTGCCATCCCGATGCTTACATGATAGCTATTATTATAAGCAAACTTAGCCAGTGGCAGATGGTCGTCCCATGAGCCTTTAAAGTCCAAAGCACAAGCTCTCAACATATCCTCGAGTGTCTGAATAGTGCACTCGAACTGCCCATCAGTCTGCAGATGAAAAGTTGTGCTAAAATTCAACTGAGATCCCATGGCTTCCTGAAAATGTTCCCAAAAATGAGAAGTAAACTTGGAATCTCTATCCGATGTAATGCTCACTGGAACTCCATGTAGTCTGACGACTTCTCTCACATACAAGTCTGCCAAAGCGCTAAGTGTATCCGTAGACTTCATAGGTAGGAAGTGAGCTGACTTGGTTAACCAATCCACAACTACCCAGACACCATCATGGTTCCTCTTGGTTCGCGGTAGTCCCATAATAAAATCCATCGTAACGTGTTCCCATTTCCATATAGGTATAGGTAGAGATTGCAACAAACCTGCTGGTCTTTGGTGCTCTACCTTAACTTGCTGGCACGTTAGACACTTTGCCACAAACTCAGCTATGTCTCTCTTCATGCCAGTCCACCAATACACTTTGCAAAGATTGTGATACATCTTCGTATTTCCCAGATGCAATGTGTACTTAGTGGAATGTGCTTCTGTCAAAATCAACTTCCTCAACTCGTCATCATTAGGAACACATACACGGTTGTTAAACCTCAAAATTCCATCACTACCAATATCAAACTCCGAGGGGATACCTGATTGGATCCCATCTATAGCCTCAATACACTGGGTATCTTCCCTTTAAGCAATCCGAATTCTATCTATGGGCTCCGGCTCAATCATCAAACTTGCTATCATCCCAAAATGCTCATAAGGTATAACATTTAAATTGAGGCTTGCAAACTGTTCTAACAACTCATATTCTCTTACCATCATGTAAGACACCATACTCACATGCTTTCGGCTCAAAGCGTCCACCACCACATTGGCTTTCCCCGGGTGGTACCTGATCTCACAATCATAATCCTTTAGAAGCTCAAGCCATCTTCTTTGTCTCATATTCAACTCTCTTTGAGAGAACAAGTATTTCAGACTTTTATGATCCGTAAAAATCTGAAATCTCTCACCATATAAGTAATGCCTCCAAATCTTTAGAGCAAATACTACTGCAGCTAACTCTAAATCATGACTTGGGTAGTTCTTCTCATGGTCCTTTAATTGTCTAGAACCATATGCCACTACCTTACCATGCTGCATTAGTACACATCCCAAACCTTGCCCTGAGGCATCACTATACACCGAAAATCCTCCTGAACCACTAAGAATGGTGAGGATAGGTGCAGTCGTTAGCCTGTGCTTCAACTCTTGGAAACTGCGCTCACAGGCATCATTCCATTCAAACTTTACTTCCTTGCGCATCAGGCACGTCAATGGAGCAGCTAACTTCGAGAAACCCTCCACAAATCTTCGGTAGTAGCCAGCTAGACCCAAGAAACTCCTTATCTCCGTCACTGTCTTCGGTCTCTCCCATTGAACTACCGCTTTAATCTTCGATGGATCGACCGAAACTCCATCTTTACTAATTATATGATCCAAAAAGGAGATCTGATCCAACTCGAAATCACATTTACTTAGCTTGGCATACAATCCTCAATCTTAGAGGGTCTGCAGAACTATCCGCAAGTGCTGCTCATGCTCTTCCCGGGACCTCGAATACACCAATATGTCATGATCTTGGGAAGAGGATACTTATTCTTGATCGTCACCTTATTCAACCATCGGTAGACCATGCACAGCCTCATACTGCCATCTTTCTTCCGGACAAATAGCACAGGAGCACCCTAAGGGGATACGCTAGGTCGTATGAATCCCTTGTCTAGTAACTCCTGAAGCTACTTCTTAAGTTCTTCCAATTCCACTAAGGCCATCTGATAGGGCGATCTCAAAATGGGGGCTCAGTCCCTGGCACCAAATCGATATTAAACTCTATCTCCCTATCCGGAGGAAGTCCTGGAAGATCATCCGAAAACACCTCGAAAAATTCCCTGACTACCAGAATTTCATGAAGTGCAGGACGTTTTTGATCTACGTCCTCCACATATGCTATAAACCCTTCACATCACAAGTATATTCTATTACTTCAAATTCAAACTATTAAATCAACGAACATACTTTTGTATTAAGTATTTACAAAGTTTACAACATAGCTAACGGGAGAGGAGAAGATCACACTCTTAGCACGACAATCTAGCATCACATAATTCTTAGCTAACCAATCCATACCCAAAATAACATCAAACCCATACATATTCAATAGGATTAGGTCGGCTATTGATTCTCTTTCTCCTACCCGTAGCTTACAACTACGATACACTATGTCCGTCATTTGGAATTCCCTAAATGGATTACTTATTTGTAGCAATTGTCCTAAAGGTTCAGGCTTAATAATTAATCTCATAGCAACCATATGAGAAATAAAAGAGTGCGTAGAGCCTGGATCAAATAAAGCAAGGACATATGTATCATTAAGGTAAATCTTACCCTGAATCATCTTAGACGAAGTATCGGCAGACTCCTTATCAATGGCAAACACCCGACCCTGAGTCATGGGTGCCTTTCTTTTCTCTGTCGCCGTGGCCTATTCGCTGAGGCTGGGTGGTCGTAGGCTGTGGTTGAGGGGTCTTCTCCGATTCTTCGGATGCCCTTTGTTTTATTTTGGGACAATCCTTTATCCGATGTCCCTATTCACCACACCAATAACAAGCCCCACTCGCAGATCGGCAAGGCTGAGCTCCATGAAATTTCCCGTAATGCTCGCACCTTGGCATTGTACTCCTCGATGAGCTAGTGGTACTACCAGCTGGGTGTCGGGATCTCTCATCACTTATCTTGATCCCGGTGGGTCTAGGAGTTCTTGTACCATAATCATCATATCTCCCAATTTAGCATAATTCCATATAACCATTTAATAAAGACAAAGGTCATTTTCTTATAGTTTATTTGCTTACCTATCGAGGCTCTGTCATAAGGCCTACTTCTCCTAGATAGATATCTATCACTCGAGGCTCTCTCGTCTGACTTCCGTTTCATCGGTTCTTTACCCTTATTCCTAGCTCGGAAGTAGGCCTGATGAAACTCATAGTCCTGCTCACACAGTTGTGCCTTACGGATTGCTTCATCGTATGTAGTAATATCCAAGGGATATAACTTAGACCTAGTCGAAGGTCTCAATCCCTCCATGAATCTGTAGGTCTTGTGATCCTCTCTTCTCAGCACTTCCGATCAAATCTACTCAGTGTAATGAACTTCGACTCGTATTGGCTAACTGTCATATTCCCTTGAGTCAAGTTCAGAAATTCCACTTGCAATCTCCTCTGAGCAGTACGGGGGACGTATTGTCCATTGAAGGCTTCCACAAATATATCCCAAGTCACCTCGGAATGTCTAGCCTCCAATACCGTCTGAGTGGCATGCTACCATGGTTCGGCCTCATCCACTAATAAGTAGGCAGCCAATCCTACCTTTTCTTTCTCGGTACAAGTCATGTACCCAAATGCCTTAGTGACCACCTTCATCCAATTTTTCGCGGCCAATGGATCACTGTCCCCCTTAAACTTAGGCGGATCTAACTTCTTAAACTCCTTGATCAATGTCACACTGCAGTAAGCTGCGGGATCCCGCCTCTCAGTAACTGGGACTGGTGGGGGTTGTACCATAGGTGTAGGAGGTATAGTAGGGGTAGCTGTTGACACACTAGTGGCCACGTTCGAAAAGTTAGACATAAACTGTGTAAACATCGCGGCCATGTTTTCCATATGTTTTTCCATTTTCGCTAGCCTCGTATTCGGGCTATGTGGTGGAGATGGAGGAGAAGACTATGTTGGGGGTGGTTCATCACAACCCCGTCATCGTCCTCATCTAGTACCCCTCCTTCGAGTACTCATTCTGTTAGGATCATGATCAAATAACACAATTTAGTATAACTTTAAACAGTTATACTACACAAATTTATGTAAACTAGTACAGTACATTGGGGAAATACTCTAATTCTAGCTTATTGACATCGATAAACTTCAGTCACATAAGCTCTGATACCAATCTGTGACATCCTCGTCACTATCCAGATAACAACTAACTTCTTCTTCATATAACAACTAACTTCTTCTTCAAATAACAAATATAATGACTAGTTTATCAATATCAATCTTACTTCTTCTTGTGCTTTAGGCATTATTATCAAAACATGATATCGAATTCTCATGAATATAACTTTTCATATATATAAACATGAGTCAACTACACTAGGATCTCAAATATTTACATAACCTATTTTCCCTAAATATACACAATTGTTATATCGTACTGTACAATAGTCGAAGTACACGGTCAACTAAGTATACCTTCAAGGAATAAGTAGGAAGCGTGTCTCGAAGATATCTCAAAAGAATCTCACAAGATGCTCCTCTATCCGGAGCGGGATTTACTTCAAGTAATCTGTATGAAAAATGTTTGTAAAGGAGTGAGTTTACGCTCAGTAAGAAACTTATGTAAAAAAGCGTACTATATCACTATATGCAGTTTTCCTGCTTGGCTCTATAATGTCATGTAAAAACCATTATAAAGCATATGCCATATATATTTTTCGCAAATATCAAATACCAATAAATCATCTCTCTCAAATATTTCCACTGATCTCAAATCACGTAAAATCATATATGCAAGTACAAATAATATCAAATACTTTCAAATAGATGGGAGACAATTTATATCCAAATAGAATCATGCACCAAGTAATTCTCATAATGGATACAACAAATATATCTCGTAAGGGATAATCCATACGAGATCTCATAAGGATACCACAAATATATCCTGTAAGGGATAATCCTGAGAGATATCAAATAAATGGCGTACCCACGTATGTGCCAGGGATCCTCCTCAAAGCCGAACAAGTAAAAGACTCATGGCTATTGTCTATAGGCCACAGTGCTCACTAGTCAGGTGCCTTATTGCGGGTCTGAGGGCTGGACTAGAGCTCCTCAGTCAAGTACAAGTACAAATAATGTGCATGCTCTTTCAATAGATTCATAGTCTCCAAAACCTTATTCATATAACCTTTAACAAATACAAATATTCTTTCTTAAAATAGGTTCTCAAAACCTCTTTTTCAAATAGGCAGCGACTGGTCTTTAGGGCAGTCGGCTGCTATTACATAATTTGCTTTACTGAATTTCTTTTCCTTTTTGAAATTCAAATAATTTATTTTTCCCAAAACACATAGGGCAGTCGACTGGTCCTAAATTGCAGTCGACCGATTTTGAAACAGAATATTTCCCGAAAAAAGGCAGTCCACTAGCCCCTTGGGCAGTTGGTTGTTTTTGAAACAGAATGCTTTTGAAAGCATAGCAGTCGACTAGCCCTCTGGGCAATCGACTGGTTTTGAAACAGAATGCTTTTTAGCAAATAGCAATCGACTATCCCATATAGCAGTCGACTGGTTTGAAACAGAATACATTTCTAGAAAATGGTAGTCGACTGGCTTACATAGCAGTCGACTGGTTTGTCTCAGTTTTCAGAAATCTCCGCTTTGGTTGTCTCTAGGCAGTCGGCTGCTACTTAAGGCAGTCGGCTGCTCTTAGCCTAAATGGTACTAGGAGTAGGACCCAAAATGTCCCTTTTTCCTGCACTTAAACCAACAGTTGTTTCTCTCCAAATACACTTCAAATATATTTAAAACATGCGGATATAGCCTCCCTACGTCCTTTACATAAGTTCCTTACCTCAAATATCAATTAATCCACAAGCTTGGTTGCATCACACTTGTCCTTTTTCACTTTTTCAAAGCTGCATAATTTCATAAAAATTCAGCCTTAATAAATATACTTTACTAACTCTATACAACTCCAAACCATCAATGAAATCAACTAAAACCACCTAACTCTCTTACCTTTGCAACTCACTAAAATTTTAGGATTTTAGATCTCCTCAATCACTTTGATTCAGCCTTTCATATTAAAGGCTTAGCTTGAGCTAGCGACAAGGATCATTGTTCGTTAATGAAGCTTAACGAATCGATGACACAAGATGGTGGTTTGTCAAGGTGTGAAAATGGAGACTTAGAGGGAAATGGAGTGGAACGAGAGGGAGAGGGAGATGGGGCTGCTGACCTTGGTTGGTAAAGATGATGATGAGTCATGCAATTCCATTAAATGCCATTTATTTTATTAATTCATCTCAGCCAATAACCATTAAATGCTTTGACCATTTTGACTATTTGACCATTAAATGCTTTAATTGCACATATGTCCCATATATCTCATTTATATATCAGAAAATTACATTTATTCAATCCTTTTCAGCTGATATACTATACAATTATGGGAAAATTATAGGAATTTGGGGGATTTCACAGTTTTAAATATGCATTTAATTTTATAAATGCTGTTGATAATGATTGGTTGGAAAATTGTGGTGATTTACCGGTTGAAATTATAAACTGTAATTTTCGTGCAGGAGGCTAGCCAATTGGCAGTCGTTATACTGCCGAAGAATCTTAGAAAATTATTGAAAATCATAATAAATGATTTTATATCACGAGAAACGATTTCCAACCACGAAAATCAAGAAATCGATTAGTTTTCATAAAATATGAATATACTGATGTTTAATTTTAAAATATTCATATTTTCGAGAATTGTGTAAATGAAATCACTGAAAATCCCCCAATATGTGATATTTCACGTGAAATGAGATGGAAAATGAAAAGGACAGAAGTGAATATTTATAAATATTTCTTAAATATTCACTCGATTTCATATAAAACCTTTATGGTTTTAATTATAAAAATAATTAATTATTTAAACTCCATAAAGGTTAAGTAATGATGAAAACTATTATTTTGAAACTAAGAGGTCTCTACACGTGTTTATAGAGGAAAACATGGTGATGGGATTATTGAATTTGGAAAATAAATATTTTATTTTTTCATAAATTATGAAAAAATTTGAATTGAATTTCGATAATTTTGAAAGCCATGTTTTGGAAAGAAAGTACGAAAAAACGTTTGTATATGTTTTACGGTGAAAAAGAAACAATCATGAGATTTATTTTACAGTGTGATTATTTTATAAACTGTTTTCACCGTATGAAAAATGTGATTTATACTGTTCTATAATATTTAGAACATTTTCGAGAATGATTACCACAGTATGAATATTTTATAAATTGTTGTTCATAAGATGAAAATATTTTCCTTATGAATATTTATGGATTGATTGAACTTATATTCAATGAAATTGATTTCATAAATGGGGTTTATATTACGTGTTTACTATTTTGAGACTGTTAGGCCCCATATCATGCTTACGTGTCACGTGTTAGTGCTGATAGATACTGATCCTATTATCAGAGTCCCAGTGGACACCTGATCAATGCACACTGTGGACCCCATAGACTATGGCCATTGACCTCATGTGTTATTATTTCCTTATTCAGGATATTATTATAGCATGATATATTTAAGGTGTTGCCTGGTCTCCATGATACTGAACTGAAAGCTACCGTATACTGTTTACTGAATTGGTAGCTACTGTTTACTGTTTACTGTTTACTGACTGAACCGTATCAAGATACTGTTTTACTGATCTGCAAGATACTGTTTTACCGAATGGTACTGTACTGAATATTACTATTTTACTGAACTGTAAGATACGGTTACTGAACTAAAGAGAAATTAATATTTATTCAAAAAGAATAACATGAAAATTATTTCTAAGATAGAAATAATTGCAGAATTGTTTATCCAATGATTTGGATATTTACAAATCACTGTACTGTCACGTGTTTTTTTAACTGTACTGAAGAGAAGAGAAATAAACTACGGTTTTACTACTATACTGTCATGTGTTTTAAACTGTACGGAAGGGATATAAAAAAATGGTTTATACCATTTTATAATCATGAGAAAAGAGAAGGAAATTGTTTTGAAATAGAACAATTGATTTATTACTCTCTACAGTTGCTCTAGGTTCTGGGACAAGACAAATATTTCAAAATACCTGCCTTACTCCATCTGGATTCCTAGCCGACTGTAGTATCCTTTCTACATGTGAGCCTAGAACACTTCTAGGAAAATTTAAAGAAAGTGAAAGTTTTTCAGCATATAGATAGCTGAATATCAAGTGTTGCATATAACTCTCTTACTGAGCCGTGGTTTTGCTCACCCCTTAATTTTAAAATTTCAGATTTTCGAGGACTAAGAGTCTGATATCTAAGGATTTCGGCTATGCATTTGGGAACGATGCGATAACTTGATTTATTACATGAGGTACGATCATTTATTTTTCGTATTTAGACTTATCTACAGTACTACTTTCTTGTAAATTAAGATAGGGGATGTAAATGATAATTACTTTTTAAATGTAATAGTTTGATAAATATGAAAAGTAAAGTATCACAGAAAGCCCAACCGTATAAAATGTATAGAAAAATGTGAAAAAAATGTGGTCACGGGCTGTGACAGCCCGGCACTACCCGATCCATTTAAGTAGGGTTAGGTTAGTGTATAAACGGGTTAGGGTAGGGTTCGGGTAGTTATCTTAGGGTACCCGCTACCCGAACCCGATTATAAATTATTTATTATTAATGTTGTATTTAATTAAATTTAGTCATTAAATATTATAATTCTGATTTTCTAACTTTAATTTGTTTTTATGAGTTAAATTAAATTTTTTAATTAAATTTTTTAATTAAGTTATTCCAAAATTGATTTTAAATTTAAATTTGAAAGTCAAACTTTAACTTAATAAACGGGTAGTTAACGGGTTCGGGTAGCTAAACGGGTATTTTCTATTTTATAGGATTAGGGTTCGGGTAACATAAATAAAAATAATCGGATAGTTAATCAGGTTCGGGTATTATAAAACTTAATCGGATTCGGGTTCGGGTATCCCAAATTTAGCGGGTACCCGACCCGTTTACATTCCTATGTGGATGTGACTTAAACAGGAAAATGGAAGCGGAAAAAGGAAAATTGTCATATTCTTATACAAGCATAATGAATCTATTATCTTTGTTGATTTTATGGCTACTTGACTATTTTCAACCTTATGTGCAAAGTTTAAAGTTGTTATTAATTAAATTATTGAAATTTCATATCCTTTTTCTATGAGATGAATTGGGAAGTAGAAATTTTCCAATTAAGCAACAGTTTTGAATCTCCTTTGATTTTTCTTTTACTTATTAATGGCACTTTTACAACATGTTGTTTTTAAAAGAAAATTAATCTGATTGCATAATGTTCCTCCTATTTGTGATATAGGTAAAAGAGGTTGAAAAACAGATAGAAAAGCTCTTTGGATTAGCTAGGCAAATCAAGGTATGTAGGATTTATATTTGATTCATGCTAAATTTCAAGATATAAGTCTTGAGAACATATATTCTCTTCGAATATGGAAAAATTAGAGCCTTATGTTTTTTTTAATTCATTATTTGAAGTTGTATTTGCTTTTATTAGAATTTGTGGATTGTTTAAACATTGCATACTCACATTATTTCAATCACATTTAATAAATTAATAATTTAAAAACAAATAAAAATAGATAAAAAAATAATGAAAAATGATATATAAAATAAATCTTAATGAATTTTCTTTGTTACATGTTCTCCCAAACCTTCAGAGTTTTGTTTTACATGTTCTAATTTATTATCCTAATTGAATTTTTATCTCTTTGCTTTTTTGCATGTCTTTATTTTTTAAATTATCAATTTAGCATTAATTTTTTAAAACTTTTTGTTTGCCTATTTTAATTAATCTCAATTATAGAACTGTCTCACTACAAGTGAAGGTTTTTTTTTTAATTAATTTAAGGTTGGTTTTGTTTAGTTTTACGATGTTGAAGTATACTCGGTTTTCCTTGTAGGTATTCTTTGTTTCATTTGTATTGCATTTGAGTCCAAAATGTGATATTTTTAAGGACTAACATGACCATGTTCTGTATTTGTGCTTTAGGAGATATTATGTTTTCATGTATAAATTTTAAAACTGTACTTTTACATATTCCTCAAAAATGTAATACACCTTTACATCTCTTCAAGTTTAGGAGTCCATGCAATTTAACTCCTGAAAGTGGAGTATCATGCTTAATTTTTTGACAATTTGAAGTACAATTTTGGTGTTTGAAATTGTTAAACATACCTAAGCAGATTATATAAAATCATTAGCATGAATTTTGAATAGTTGGGTATGATATTATTAAGATGTTTACGTTGAAAGATATGATTAGCTGCTTATATAATTAAAGAAAATTTAATCTGGTGGCAATGCACTGAGGTCATTCTAGTTAAGATTATTTTCAAACTCAGTTCGATTGAGTTTTAGTATAATTTTATTTAATTATTTTCGCCACCAACTCAAGTTTGAGAATTCAAAAGGCTTGATGAGTTTAAGCCTGAAATTTTTAATATATTTATTTGCCATACGAGTCTGAAAATAAGAGATGTCCATAAATCGATTTACACCCGATCAAATTTGGTAGTTACATTTTTTTTCTTCAAAAAATGACAAACTTATTTGAAATAAACATGAGCCTACCCCTAACAATTTTTTTTGCCACTTTTATCTCATTCAATCAATTTAGAATAAGAAAAATTTGAAAAACGGATTGTGAAATTAGAATATTTAATTATTACTGCTCAAAAGGCAATTTCTGTAAAGAAAACTAAAAAAGTTCTGAAACTAGTAATAAAGAAATGGAAATAATCAAAAAGTTCATGATTGTTGAGAAGAAAATCATTGGTTTCGACTGAGCGTGGCTCTAAATATTTTAATAGTAAAATTAATTAATAATTAATTACTTTTAGTTATTAACTACTCATTAAGTATTAATTATTGATTATTTTTTATATATTAGTAGTTGTAGATCAATTAAATATTTAATCAATTAAATTAAATATTTAATTGATTAAAATTAATTTATTAAAATCACTTAGTGGATTGAGATAAAAATCTAGACCTTCCAATTTGTTTTTGTATCATGTAAAATCGTTTCGTATCGTGCAAAACATGAAAATTTCATGTTAAAATTCATGTTGACATGGAGAACTAAAACTCTTATTTTTAGCATTTAAAATATTTATAAATGATTTTTACTCAATTTTAACCTATGTCACTTTCGTATTTTTTATTTGTATCATTATCGTGTCATGTCTAGGATTACTTGGTCTATAAAAATCCCATGGTTTAATTAGTCAAAAGAATCAAACATCCAAATTATCTCTATTAGGTAACTTCAAAAGTGATTAATTTCATTTGAACTCTCTACCAATTAAGTACCATAAATAGAGAATTCCTTTAAACTACTAGGAACCAATCTTTGATGGTGAAGAAAAGTCCCTAACCTCCTTAGAGAATTTGAAGCCTCTAAGACATCGGTCTTTCTCCCAAGGTTCAAGGCAATATCTTACTCAAAGCTGCTCAGATGCAACCCAAGCCAAATTTATCTACAAGAGAACAATAACGGCTAGTTTGGATGGACAGTGAAATTGATTCCGGTGAGATTGAAAATAATGAAAAAACATTTAAAGATATATCTTTCTAATAAAATAATTAAAAAAAATTAAAAAGCAGGGGCAAAAAAGGTAATTTTACCCTCCTACTATTTTGGTTTTAGTGGTTCCAGCACACCTCACTAGAGCACTCCCAAACTAAGCCTAAGTCTCCAACTCTTCTCTCAAAGATCTACCAAGTTACCTCAAGTCTATAAGGAATTCCAAGCCTTCCATCGCTCTTCACAAGAATCACTTATTCTTATTTCATCGAGATAAAGCGTTAAGCCCTCGGTAATAAATTTTTTTATTTTGTAAAGATATCAAATCAAAAGATTACTTCTTGTGCAAAACAAAGAATTGTACCTTCATATCTATATATATATATATATATATATATATGTATATATATATATACACAATTGAAATTTGTAACTATTTTGTGTTCTAAATTTCTAGACATGAAATTTGTGTATGCAAATTTTTGGTATGCAAAGTAGGACCTCTTTGCCTCTCACCTCTTTCTCATTCATCAATCAAACAATCGTTTTACTCAAATCTATGGCTTCAAAGAAAAATTTAACTGCTACACTAACTTACAAGTTCAACCCTGTTATAAGAGTGTAACTTGGCTACACTGGACCAATAACTCTTGTTAGGGTACGATATCTTACCACACAAGATCAAGATCTAGTTGAATCAGCCAAGAACGAGTTTGTGATCTCGCTGGATCTTTTGGCAAAAAATAAAATAATTCTTCAAGAATCAACCATAATCAGGCTAATCCTAACTGTTGATGCCTCTAAAAAATTGAAATTAGTTTATGATGATGAAAATCCCAAGGTGAGTGGTTCATCGTCAATATCGATTGCTTCATTATCTGTTCAAGAGTTGCAAGACATGATTGCAAAAACCATTAAGGCATAGTATGGAGGATCATCCAATTCTTATTATGCGTACACTGAGCCATATACTAGGAGAATTGATGATTTAAGGATGTCAATAAATTATCAACCTTCTAAATTCCAACAATTTGATAGGAAGAAAAACCCACATCAACCTTGTCATCACGATTTAGGTCCGTGAACTTAACCGTTAGATAAAAAATTCTAATAGTCACTACCAACCATTTTACCTATCTGTGATTGGTCACTTATTCAAATTATGGATAAGGCTAAGTTTACGTTTAAAGATCCTAAGTTTGAAAGAATGGTTACATGTGGGGAAGGAATAACACCTCCACATCGCCCATCCTAAAATGGTATCAACTAATTTTAGGTTATCTTTTAAAAATCACCTTGTATTTATGTTGATTTTAATATGCTTATGTGTTGAGAATATTTCTAAGACTTTTCTTGATTTGGCTTTAATCTTAAAAATTTTCCTCACCTCAAGATGTTGAAGGAGTTTCAATTGACTTTTTTGAATTTCATCGTCAGATGAATTAATTTAGTATTTTATGACCAATCATATTTGTTTCAACTTTAGCTCTAATTTCGACTCCATGCCTTATATTTTGATTTTCTAAATTTCATTTTATATTATTTTCATTTTTTATATTTAGAAAATAAGCATGAAGTATGGTTTATTGAAAATTATCTTAAGTGTCCCATCAATTTTGTTCAATTTAAAAAGAACTTTCTCACCGAAAAACTTTCAAAGAGTCTCAATTAACTTTCTTAAAATTTCATCATTGGATTCATATTCATTCCTGTTTTATTTAATTTATTTCTTCTAATTTTTATTCTAAGCCATTGTTTTATTTATATCTTTATCTAATTTTTTTATTTATATTATCTATATTTTTTTATATTTAATTTATTGAAAATTCTCCTAAAAGTATTCTATCAATTTGGCTCAATTTATTTATATCTTTATCTAATTTATTTATTTATATAATCTATATTTTTATTTATATTTAATTTATATAAAATAAACATGATTTTATAATTTATCGAAAATTCTCCCAAAAGTATTTAATCAATTTAGCCCAATTTAAGAAATAAATTTTCAATATATGGTGGAAATTATCCTTCCCACCACACTGAGTAATTTTCAATTTCACTCTTGTTTATTTTTATTTTTATTTTTATTTTTGACTTTTAACATTATAACATTGGACAAAATTATCTTTACATTTTTTATTTTTCATTTTAATTTTTATTTAAAAATATTAGAATAACTTTATTAATTTGATATAATATATAAATAATTTTTTATTATATAGTAAATTTATATTACATGTATACATAAACATAATAATTTTTAAATATTTAATAATAAAAGTATTATTTGATACAAAAATAATTTTTAATAATTTTAATTATTTATTAATTTCACAAATATAAAATATAAATATTATAAATTTTATTATTTATAAATTGAATTATTATCCATACATTGTCAATAGAGCTTTTTAACTCCACAGATAAGGTTAAGATGATAACACATAATCCTTTAAGAATATTAAAATGTAAATAAAAAATAAAGTAGAGTATATGTCATCATCTTAATATTGCTTGTGGAGTTAAAAAATTTAACTGATAGTGTATAAGATAATAATCCTTATAGTTTTTAATTTAATGTCTTACTGGTTATTTTATCTTTACATTATATTTCATTGTCACTACAATGTTTAGATCCAAACACATATTTTGACACTGATTTTAATCTCACCACTACCATAATTAATCTTACTGACACGAGTGTTTTTAATTTCAATAGAATCAATCTTATTGTCTATCCAAATGGAATCTTAATTTAATTCTAGTTCTTCTAATAATGGGTTATAAATGCATTTATCATTGCATCTTGTACAAAAGTTAGAAAATAGAAATAAAATCTTGATTATAGTTTTTTAGTTTTGCGGAGAGTTCTAATATAGTAATTGCATTTAAACAAACATTAATGCATTTCACAAGTCATAACAAAATTTAATTCTAACATTTTTTTCTCGTTTGGTAGTTTGTTAGAAACATTTGCCCGCTTAATTTGAGATGAGATAGACATTTAGTTTTGTTTGATAAAAAGAAAAGAAACGGATGAAGAAAAAAATTTGTTAATTCAATGATTAATTTATAAAATAAAAAAAGAATATGAAACTTAACTATTGGATTATCAAATTTTCCATTCTCATAAACTTTCTAATCCATATGGTTTTTGGAGTCATGTAGTATTCAAGGTATGTGGACTTCTGAAAAATTTACATGTTCCCATTCACTCTTTAAGTTCAAGGGAGATCAAATACTAATTCCTCTTTGAGGTATATCAATAAAGTTCTCTTTCTTGCAACACATGGTGGATGGGTTCTAAGGCCCTACTGGTCAATCCAATAGGCCAAGTCAAATAGTACTTTATCGAAGCTAATTAAGAACACTTAATCTTTCAAAAATCAAAATTCTATAATTCAAAATCATAATTAAAAATCTCAATAGTCTCTTTAAAACTACTCTAACTCCAACTTGAAATTCTAAATGTCTCGTTCGATCATTGATATAACTCTTCCATCTGCTCTAAGCTGTCCTTAACCGATCGCATGTTAGTTTTACATTCTTGAAAACATCCTCTAGTAGTTACAAAGCAATTATCTTTCTCTAACTCAACCAAGGTCATTCAATATAGAGGCTTCAATATCAGTTAAGTGTTTTAGGAGTAGTTTTGTAGGAAACTCCATCTCTCTTTTCAGAGACAAACCTAATAATTCCTTCAAAGACACATCAGAAAGTCACTAATGATGAGTATATCGGATAGCTCTAGACGTGTCATGTTGGAATCTTGCACGAATGCTAGATAACTTTCACACAAAATGCACACTTCAAAATGTTCAGAATAGAGCAAATAAACACTCATCGTTTCATTACTTATGAAAACATATCTTATATGGATTAAATGGGGAAAGGATTACAATTTTCCTGTAGTAGTCTACATTAGAATGATGGATGGCTAACCAGTCCATACCAAAAAATACTTCAAGTCACACATGAGCAACAATATTAGATCTACTACTAGGTCCTTATCTCCCATCTTCACTTTAAACTGAGGATACACACACTCGTTTATCAAAAATTCCTTAAAGAAATGCTTATATGCAACAAATAACCTAGAGTTTCTGAGTCTATATGCAACTTAGTAGCAAATGCATTGAGATAAATAATTGAGTTGAGCTTAGTGTGCACTAGCTTAATTAGTCACTAGCTGTTAGAGTAGGGCTATCATTGTCTCATGATTTTGCGCCATCTTAGCCATCCTTGCCTCCCTACTATCTGGATGAGGAGGGGTCGGATATGGTAGTGATAGAGTTAATGAGGGTGATGGGGTTGGAAATAAAATCGGCTCTCCCCAAGTGAGTCTTCTGGACCTACTTTTGTGCCTAGTCTCCTCATTTTTGAATTAAAGCATAATAGAAACCTATACCAAGAGCACACTAATCTCGATATTGGTCGATAACCAACTAGTTTACATGCAGACATAACACAGTACATGGGATGTAACATTATTAAGGTCTCAATTACACTGACACGTACTAGACAAATTTTACTTAGATATCATTAAATTTGTTACGACCTGAAGGCCGTGACGTATACTTAATACTTATACTAATTCAACTTTACAAATTTACGAACTAAAGTTTTTTTCACTTTAAGGTTTGTATTCGGTTTCAGAGTAGTCACTAAACGATTTTCACTTATGCTTTGTAATTTTAATCCAACTCATTCTTTATTCCAAAGGTGAGTCATAAAAACTTTTCTAGAAGTGAAATGATCCTTTTTACTCCATCACACAACCTTTCCTAAAAACATATCGAAAATATCCCTTTTATAATAAGAGATTTTCCCAAATAAGCACTTGCAAGAGATAAGTATTTATTAGGTCCTAGCCACAACAATCATTTTCATTTCATCTCACATCCAATAACATCTATTCACATCTCTAAACTAATCAAGTTCCAAAATCGTACTCAGTTATCATATCACCCACAAAATAATATAAGACAAACCTAAGTTACATCCCGATACATTACAAGCAAACATGTACTGTACATTGCATAAATGTCTATGCATGTAAACAAAAAAATAGGCATTTCTCATATAACTCAAAAGAAATGGAAAGTGGATCTTAGACGACGTAGACAAGTACCATAGCTTGGTACGGTCACCGAGAGCCCACTCGGATACTTCGATAGTTAGAGCATAGTTCAAATAGTTTGCAGGAAGTGGAAATAAGGGGTGAGCAAATCCACAACTCAGTAAGTAGTTTACGTAAAGATATTCTAAGCTCATAACAATCTATATGTATGTGCATGCATAAGCAATAAATATTGTGACAAGATATGTGACACCACGTCCTAATGCCAAAAGTACCAATACAGACTCACCCTTTAAAGGTTGAGGCTGTAGGAGTATGTGACGTATCGGGGTGCACCTATAGATCATCGACCTAGGCCATCGCCCCGTGCAGGTCACTTAACCGTATTGTTCGCTTTGGAGTGCACCACTTTGGGCCACCACCCCTCACAGCTTTATTGGAGTGCACCTTGAAAGGCCATCGCTCCAATTCGCATCCGGAGCGACTCAAACCCTTGACTTTCTCAAGTGTCAAGTCACTCCTAACCAATTGTCCTAGACTGACACTTTAAAGGTTGAAGCTGTAGGAGTATGCAACGTACCGGGGTGCAACTATACGTCACCAACCCAGGCCACCACTCCGAGCAGGTCACTCAATCGTATTATCCGCTTTGAGGTGCACCACTTTGGGCCACCGTCCCTCACGACTTTGTTGGAGTGCACCTCAAAAAGCCACCGCTCCAATTCACCTCCAGAGCGACTCGAACCCTTGACTTCCTCAAGTGTCAAGTCACTCATAACAAATTATCTACCGTATTGTTCGCTTTGGGTTGCACCACTTTCGACCACTGCCCCTCATAGCTTTGTTTGAGTGCACCTCGAAAGGCTACCGCTCCAATTCGCATCTATAGCGACTCAAACCCTTGACTTCCTCAAGTGTCAAGTCACTCCACACTTGAGGAAGTCAAGGGTTCGAGTCGCTCCAGATGCGAATTAGAGCAGTAGCCTTTCGAGGTGCACTCCACCAAAGTGGTACACCCTAAAGTAGACAATATGGTTGAGTGACCCGCTCGGGGCTATCTTGACACTTGAGGAAGTCAAGGGTTCGAGTCACTCCGATCGTGAAAGAAAACTTTGAGGGTCTTACTTAGTGATCTGGACCCAAAACGGACAGTACGGGTGAGTAAGGTGACCCTACTTAGTGAACTGAGGCCTTATAATAGAATTCACTTTTATCGTGATGCCCCGGGGTGCACTTGCAGGTCATTGACCCAGGCCACCGCCCCGAGCGAGTCACTCAACCGTATTGTCCGCTTTGGAGTATGTCAGTGTTAGATTTGGACGGTGCGAAAGACAGGCCGCTCTTGACTCTCCTTCCTCTGTTTGAGGGTGTAAACGATACAGTAGTGCTTACAAACTACTCAAACTCGACTCGAAGAAAACTTGAACTCGGCTCGATTTTTGTCGAGCTGAGTTCAACTATTAAGATATCCAGCTCGAGTAGCTCACGAGCCTAATCGAACTTTTAATATTTTAATATATATTTTAATATATAATAAAATTACATATTTGTCCTAATTTCTTCTAAAAGTACAAGTTTATCCTAAAGCCTAAAAAACCCTAATTCTCTTTGAGAGCTGCTAAATACACATTATTTTTTCCTTCTAACACGTATTTTCCTCTTAAATGAACAGTAATTAATAGTGTAAAATAGGGTGTGGGAAGAAAAAAATGGGTGTATTTAGTAGCTCTCTTTCTGTTTCCATCTTGATGTTTTGAATCATACTTTCTTTCGGTCCTCTCACCTTGCTTCTCGACAAAGACACAGTCGACTCACCTGCAGAAGTTTCTAACCCAGATTTGGTGCCCCTTCTTAGGAAATCCTCATTGACGGCTGAACGCCATCACACTACCCTCCCTGATTCCTCCACCCCTGCTATTGTTCTCTAATCTCAAGCCTAGATCTGGCGACCCATTAGAAGTTCTCACTGGCATGAACGCTTGAACGCCATCTTCCAGTCTTCATCATGCACTTCCATGATCAACCAGCGTCACATTCTCCTTGATTCCCTCATCCCTGTTGTTGTTTTCCAAACTCTAGCTGAGATCCGACTACCGATTGAAAGTCGTCACCTGCGTCAACGGCTAAACTTCCTCTTCAATTCTTCCTCAAGCACTTCCTCAGCTCCAACAACCGGCGTTGCACTTTTCCTGTCACTGGTAAGAAATTTTTTTTTTTACCCATAAGTAGTGTACTGTAGGTACGATGGTGTATAGTGTACCATTGGGTATACATTTACATTTTGAATTAAACTGTTGTGGTATGCCAAAATCTTTCTTAGCTCATAAATTGGACTGTTGTGGTTATAGTTTATCTGGATATGCTGTAAAAGTTGAAATTTTGTTATTGTTGATTAATTTCTCAAAGCATTTAACTCTGTTGATGTTTTCTAGATGTAGTTCAAGCTTTTGTAGCTATGGAACAAAAAGAACTCCTGGAAGAGCTTGCTGAATCTATCGCTGCAACAACCTGAACTGCAACATTCTGCCATTGGGGTAAACTCTAAAGAAGTCAAAGAAATCACTCATCAACAAATCAGGAAAGCACTTCATGGCACTGCTTTCGTTTGTGTGGCTGAAAATTGTTCAAATACAAAGGCCACTTAACATTTAAAAATGCAATGGTATGGTGTGCAAATGGTTTCATCTCGATAGATTGAAAGACAAACCATTTTCATTTATAAAATTTATACTATAGGATGAAATTTTATTGTATTTGTCTTATTCATTCATTGATGGTAGATCCAACAGTCTGAAGATCATTGAACTCTGTTACTCAAACTTGGAAATAGGCATTGGATATAGGTATGTTCAGAAAAAATTGATGTGAATATGCAAGTTGTGATATGCTGTGAAAGATGCTTATCTGAATTATGTTTAATTGATAATATAATTATATACATAAAAATATATTCGAGCTCAAGTTGAGCATGAGACTTGAGCTTGAGCTTGTGCATAAAAATAGAGCTTGGATAAATGAGCCAAATTGAGCAAGCTCAAGTAGCTTGATTTCGATCACGAGCTAAGCTTGAGCTCAAAAATCAAGGTTCGGTCAAGCACAAGCCAAGTTCCAAGTAATAAATTTTTAAGTCAAATTCAAGCTTCAGCACCTTATTATGTTGGTTCAATTCGACTCAATTATACCCCTTACATATGTTGAAATGACATTTTCTTTAGCCTGCACAGAACCAAGGGATTATCCATTGTAAGTGAAAGAAGAGAAAAGAAAAGAAATAATTAAATAGTATATAAGTAAGCGAAATGAAACGCCTAATTGGGTTTCAAGAAGAAAATAGAGACTTGCAGAAGAGGAGGACAGAAGAAGTAATTAATAATTAGACATCGCACCGTACTTTGTTTTCTCATTTTAAAAAAATATAGTATCAGTCAAAAGTAAGTGTCAATACACATCAATCAAGGGAAAAGGGTACAATGAAATATAATATTTGTTCTTAGAGATTTTAGTTTTTACCTTACGATGTCTGAGAGTGTTGGGTGAAGAAGTTTGTGACGAGGCGATTTTTTCAACAGTGCCTGAGATCTCTCATCTCTGTTGGTCTGCCAGCGTCGTCTATAGCCCATCTCTGCATAAAACCATGGGATATTCCATTGTGACTGAAAGAGAGAAAGATGGAAACGAAAATCAATATAGTAAAATAAGCGAAAAGAAATATAGTATAATAAACGGAATTAAACATTGGAGCTTCCCGCATCACCAAACGAGGTCGGAAAAACTCAGTTATGCGATGCGAGAGCAAAATAAAGTCACTTGTCCTTTTCTATTGTCAGCAGTCTGCTGACAAGTTTTCAGTTTTCTCTATTGTGGTGTCGGTTGAGATGCGAACGTCGTCGTGAGTAGCTATTACCTGCACAATAGCATGGGATACAACTCCGTTATTATGAATTAATAAATGAGAAACATAATAATACTCCTTGGAAACCAGCCAAAATGAAGACGACGACGACTTTATTTGTTCACGAAGCAAACAATGAACCGTATTTTGCTTTGGATTTACTAGCCAAATTGGAAGGAGAATTGTGCTTGTGCTTGTGAAATTTGAATTTAATTAAGGAGTGATGTATCTCACCCATAAATAGAGGTGGTATAAATAGAGATGGCAATCAGATGGCTTGTGTACCATAGCTTATGATGGGATAATTTTGGATGAAAAAAATGGGAATCGTTTTGAAATTTTTTAGTAGACATTCTTTGAACTGTTAATTATAAAAATTACTTTCTAAACTTAAGCTCACATGAAATCAAACTCAAACTTGAGATCTCATGACCTCTTTTTCGTTACTAAATCAAGATTTTATTGACTGAATCATTTTGAATTCAAATAATTCATTTTAATCGTGGCAAATTTTTTTTTGAATGGAAGGGTGTAACATCCGATTTTCGATAAAAATATCCAATTAATTGTTCTTATTTTCGGTTGGTTAGGCTGTTTATCGGGTCATTCGTTCCGGTAACCTTTCTAAAATCGATAAATCAAATTTCCATTTATAAAATTTCATTTATATATATATATAAAATATACCACATACATACTGTTTATTATATACATAAATATCTATATTAAAATTTCGATGTATGTGGTAGTTCAATTTCTATTTTCAATTTACAACCTCGAGATTTAACAACAAAATAAGTACTGTACTGTAAGTCTGAAATATATATATATATATATATATATATATATATATATATATATATATATATATATATATAAGTACAATATACCTTCTTTGGGCTAGTAGTGTGCCTCAAAGGATACTGTAAGGACCCAAAACAATGCTCCTCTACAATGAGCGGAAAGTATCACTGCAAATAGTCTGGGATGAAAATTAAGGGGTGAGTGTACGCTCAGTAAGGAGATATATATATAAAAGTGTAATACTATGCTACTATATGCAATTTAAAAATCATATAATATATTTAATTTCGGTGATTCAAAAGAAATAATTAATTCAAATAATAAATCGGTAACGGTAAGTCGGTAAATCAGTAATTCATATCAGTCAGTAGAGACGGTCAACACCCAAGAGACTCATGCATAAACGGTTTCGGTAGTCGGTATAGGAATCAAGCGTACCCAAGTTGGGCCAGGAATCCATCCCTAAGCTATTCCTATCGGTAACAATGGCTATTGCTTAATGATCCACAGTGTACATTAGGCATATGACAACTGTGGGACTACGGACTTGCCCTAATGTCTCACAGTCAATAACATATAATTCGGCATCGGTAAATGCATGGTCATCACGGAGCAACAATCTCAAAATTCAATTAAATTCAAATATCGGTAAAATCAATAACTAAAAATAATCATTTAATAAATGATTTTCAATCAATCCATAATAATAGAAGTAAATATTCTCTATAAAGGAAAATCAATAAAATCAAATATACGTTCTAAAATAATTAAAATAATCTTTAGAATATATTCCACTTACCATAAACTTTAAATATAAACATTTAAACATATTTAAGTGGTAACTTAAAGTAGGAATTTTTCTATAATTACGATGGGATCGAAATTAGGTAAATTTTTCGAAAATTCGACAGAATGACGATTAAGTCTTTTCTAACCCCCTGCATAAAAATTCACAATTTATATAATTTCCAAATCAACCAATATCCCATGCAAGCACAGTATTTTCCTAACAACCTCCATATATATTCCTTACCTTATTTACTGTGCCGTATGGAAATTCAATTGCACCACTCTCGAAACTTTATTCCTTCAATCTTAAAGCTGCAAAAATAATATCGATTCATTTAAACTTAATATCTAAATCAACTATAGTCATGCTTGCTTCTTTAAATAAAATTTCTATTTAAATTTCACTAATTGGTAAGAAATTAATTATGGCCAATTTAGTGTCCATTTTCCCAACTTCCATGCTCCAAACGTGAGGCTCATTATGCCAATATCCATCTTTCCATTTTTTTCCCCAAATTCCACTTTATTATATCATTAAATAATTCTACCATTTCCCTACATCAAAATTCCGTCTTATTTACCAACCCTTGGGCATGGCCGAATCTATTCTTAGTGCTAAAGTCTTTGTTTTGTTTGACTTCAAGCTATAGCTAGTCTTATTATTTCATGACATTTATTTTCCTAATGTTTATTCCACCAAATCACGTTGACTCCCTCAAGATCCCTCTTTGGCCGAACACACCCAAATGGCCAATTTCTTTGTTTTGCCTAGTTTCACCTCATGGCTAGGCTTAACTCTTCACAAGCTTCATTTTCCTACCCACCATACGTGTAATTCACGTTGGTTCATCATGAACCCTCTTTTGGCCAAAACCCTCTTCACTTCACACACTTAGTTTCATGTAAAATTAAGGCCATAAATATATAATTCATGCTTAGAACAACACCAAAACCAAGATAAAACTAAGAGAAAACAACTGTGATAACCGTAAATTTTTCCATTTATTGGAAATTATAAATATTGAAAATAAATATTGGAGAAATTAAATAAGAGGAAATAAATAAAAAAATTTGCGAGAACGGGATATTGGTGAAAATCCCGAGAATTAAGAAAGTGAAAGAATCGGGAAATTGATGTAAAGGAAAT
This sequence comes from Heritiera fomes, assembly GCA_032173925.1. Taxonomy (NCBI): domain Eukaryota; kingdom Viridiplantae; phylum Streptophyta; class Magnoliopsida; order Malvales; family Malvaceae; genus Heritiera; species Heritiera fomes. The sequence continues at coordinate 13,609,039 of JAPDPM010000001.1, read as the reverse complement.
TAAATTGGAAGTGAAAATAAAAATAATAGAGAGAGGAAAAAGAATTAAATTGGATAAATTAAAAATCCAAATTAAATAAGGAAAATGAGAAATGAAAATAAAGTATGTTTATATAATTACAAATTATATAAATGTATTTTATACAAATACATATGTATTTAAAATACTATATAGTATATTTTAATATACGTTGGTATATATATGGAAATATATACTATTTCATAAATTTAAATAATACATATGTATATAAACATAATATTTTATGTGTATATATAATTATATAAATACATATAGAAGAAAGGTAAATGTGGTTTTATATTAAAGTTTATATGTATAAATATTGTATTATAACATCTATATAATTTGTATATGTAAATATTATTTATTTTAAAATATATAAATATACATATATATATATTAGACATATATTTTGTAATATACAATATATATTTTATATATAATATATATAGTGTATTATATTATATATGAAATAAAATATGTATAGTATATAGTATATATTATATGTATAAAATATAATTTATAGTGTATAATATATAGTATACTATATACTAAAAAGGGAAAGGAGAATAAACCAAAAAAGGAAACAAAAACAGAAAAGGGAAAGGAAGGATCGGGACAGAGCCCGATCCCTTCCAGCTAGAGCCGACGGTGGTGGAGTTGCCACCGCCGGCGAGGGAGAAAGAGGCGGCACCGGCGACATGAAAGGAAGAAACAGTCGGCAACGGAAAAAGAAAAAAAAACAGAAACGAAAACGGAAAGGAAAACTGGCGAACCGAGAAGGAAAGGAGAAGGGAGGAGACGGCGGTGCTGGCAGGCCTAGGCACAGCCACCGCCACCCGAACCTAGGCGGAGGTGAGGGGAAGGTGAGAGGAGCCACCGGTGAAGGAGAATCCGGCGGAGGAAGGAGAAAAGTGAGGAGGAAGGGACCGAAACCCACGGACCCAGATCCGGCGCCGTCGCCGGTGATGGGGCGAAAACAGAGGCCAGATTCGGCATTCCCGCATCGTCGGCTATCTGTGGGAGGTGTGAACCGGCGGAAAGGAGGACCGTCGGCGGTCGAACTGGCAGAACCGGCGGCAGGAGGCACTGAACCGGTCCGGCTGGAAGAAAAGAAAAGGGAAAAGAAAAAGGAAAAAAAAAGAAAAAGAAAAAGAAAAAGAAAAGAAAGAGAAAGGAAGAAAAAGAGGAAAAAGGAGAATTTCGGGAATTCGGAGATTCCCGAAAATTCAACAACCCGAAAATTTACGAAAATTCGGTAAGAAATTTCCCGGAAATTTAATTTTAGAAAAATTAAATAAATTATGAAAAAATTCTAAAAATTAGAATTTTTATTTCCAGAAATTATTTTCAGCGATCGGGATAAGGAATCGGGAGAAATGGAGTGCGGGCGCGATCGATAAGAGGAAGTCGTCGACCCGGAAAAAGGTAAGGGATGCATGTGCAGCACTGTAAGGATATTCAGTCTGCATATTTTAAATTTGAAATATTTTATGGAAATATTTTATGAAAATTATTATGATGCATGATTTGCTGAAATTTTTGGGATGAAGTACTGGCTAAAAATTTTAAATTGTGTTTTTCCGTGCAGGAGGTTAGTAAATCGGCAACCGTTATGCTGCCGAAAATTTTAGAAAAATTTCATAAAATCATATTAAATGATTTTATTTCCGAAAATCGATATTAAATCACGAAAAATAAAGAAATTACTAAATTTCATAAAACATGAATATAATGAGATGAAATTTGAAAATATTCATATTTTCGAGAATGGTGATAATGAAATCACCGAAAATTCTCGGAATAGATAAATTACACGAAATACGAGACGAAAGATGAAGTGAAATACAGTGAATATTTTTATGAATATTTTTATAAATGTTCACTAAAGGATTTTAACCCTTATGGATTTAAATTATGGAATTATGTATTTATATAAATTTCATAAAAGTTTATTTTATGATGAAAAATACGGTTTTGAGACTGGTTGACATTCCTATCATGTTGATGCATAATATGTGATATGTTTAGTCTCGGACGACACCTGATCAATGATCCACCGAGGACAATATAGATTATGGTCATAGATTTGACCGGTTTATTTCTTTACCCTCCGGGGTTTATAGTACGATAAGATTGATGTCTATCTTAGACTCCATAAATGATAGGTGACATGTTAAAAAGAAAAGTGTTTTACATGACATGGAATATGTCAAACGGAAAATGTGATATATGATGCGTGACATGTGAAAAGAACATATTTCATATAATATGAGAAGAAAATCAATTGAATTATAGCATTTTTACAAAATGCTTATTTCGGTACTGATTATAGTACTGTGAGATGATTCTCATAAGACACGAGATACAAACATGTAATATGTTTTCAAAAAGGAAGAATTGATAAATCTAATATTCTTACCATGAATTTAAATGGAATATTAGATTATAAGTGTTACACGAGTTCTGATAAGATAGTGGAAAGTATATGGCATAAAGGCCATACCGAGTAGATACTCGATTTCTGCATCGTGTGAGCCACCTCTAGAAGACTCAAGGGACCTACGTGCTACATGGATACTAGTTGGACCGTGGGAGCCACCTCTAGAATCCTTTGAGCACTAAGTGCTACACGAGTTCCGATGTGTTAGTAAGAAGTTTCTGTACCGTGTGAGCCACCTCTAGAAGACTCAAGGGACCTACGTGTTACACGGATACCAGTTGGACCATGGGAGCCACCTCTAGAATCCTTTGAGCACTAAGTGCTACACGAGTTGCGATGTGTTAGTAAGAAGTTTCTGTACCGTGTGAGCCACCTTTAGAAGACTCAAGGGACCTACGTGCTACACGGATACCAGTTGGACCGTGGGAGCCACCTCTAGAATCCTTTGAGCACTAAGTGCTACACGAGTTCCGATGTGTTAGTAAGAAGTTTCTGTACCGTGTGAGCCACCTCTAGAAGACTCAATGGACCTAAGTGCTACATAGATTCTTTGTGAACTATGGGGAGCCACCTTTAGAATCCTTTGAGAACTAAGTGCTACACGAGTTCTGATGTGTTAGTAAGAAGTCTGTGTCCTAAAGGCTAAACCGAGTGAAGACTCGATCTTTGTACCGTGGGAGCCACCTCTAGAATCCCAAGGGACCTACGTGCTACACGGATACCAGTTGGACCGTGGGAGCCACCTCTAGAATCCCGAAGGACCTACGTGCTACACGAGTTCCTCGATATGACACTTAACTCCATTGCTAGTTAGAATGGATGTCGTAACTGAATCAGTGAATTGGGGCTTACGCCTAAAGTGATTAAGTAATCGGTTATATTGGAACTGTTTTCAATGAGTTAAACTATACGCTTAAAGTTTATGGATTTTCGTTCTGTGAATGGATTGATTTATTAACTTACATAGTAACCGCTTTATCAACGTGTATAGTGACCAATCTATCGAAGTGCTTACTGCTTTGCTAATTTGATAAATGGAATAGATTTTAATAGCTTATTTTGCTATTTAAAGTACTGTACTAATTAAGAGAGTACAGTAAAACATGAAATAAGTTTGAAAGAAATAAGATGACGATTTAACTAATATTCTTTTCAAGGAATATACGAATATTAATTATTTTATTTAAATACTTTATTTCATAAAAGCACCATTTTGAAAAGAATATGAAAAGGTTATGAAAATGGAAAAGGAAAAGGATTTATTAATTCAAAACGAAATGAAAATTTCTCTCTACAGTTGCTTCTAGGTTCCGTAACAAATATGGTATTCTAAAATACCTACCTTACTCCATTCGGATCCCTAGCCGACTGTAGTATCCTTCCTACATGCGAGCCTAGAGCCCATAGGAAAAATGAAAAAGATTTTCAGCATATAGGAAGCTGAGTATCAAGTGAGGCATATAATTCCCTTACTGAGCCGTGGTTTTGCTCACCCTTTAATTTTAAACATTTCAGGTTTTGATGATTGTGAGTTCAGTTGATTATAGATCACGGCTGTACACGAAGGACAATGTGATAGACCGACTGAGTTATTTGAGGTATGATCATTTATTTTCTGTATTCAGACATGTCAACAGTACTACTTATTTGATTAATTTCGATAGGGGATGTGTATAATATAAACAATGTTATGTAAAATTGTTTAACATTTAGTACAAGTGAAGTATCACAGATAGTTCAACCGGTTAAGTTGTGTACAATAAGGTGAAAAATGTGATCACGGGTCGTGACAACAACACTTCATTTTCTTACCCATGAAAACCGAAATGCAGCAGCAAAATACTCCTTCAATTTTCGGTTCCAACCCTCAATAAGACCAGCTATCAATAGCCCCTGATGAGTAGAACAACTTTTGTTAAATGAGGTTCTTGATTAGGTGAAGATGGAAGATGGTTTCACAAGGAAGAATGAAAGAAAACTTGGCGTGAAAAATGGAAGAAATGAAACAGAACAAGGCTGCTTGAGAAGATGAGAATTTCGGTCAACAAGGTCCACTTTATGGACCATTTTTATGTTATTTTATTCCTAAAAATCTATCCAATTTATTAAAATTACTATTTCCCCCTTTTATTCCAAGTATTTTGAAGTTTGCCACATAATACTTTTCCATATTTTCCAATTTCAGATTTTATATTCTATTTTCATTATTTTTCATATATTTAGGTTAAATGTGATTAAATATTAATTATTGAGGTGTTTTGGACCGGCCATGGTAATGAAATTACCAATTTACCCCTTGTCGATAGCTTTTGCCTTGTTCGTGTAATTTAATTAACAGGCTAGATCCACATGAAATATTTTTACGCGAGGATTCTTCTATTTCAGTCTGCAGGTTCAAATTCAATTTGGTTTGTTCGTTATTCAGAAAAATCTTCCCGGAGTATGGACACGATCGTCATTTTTAAATTTGTTGGGCTATAACTAAAGTATAGGAAAGAAAAAGAATTTCAAAGAATAGTCTTCTTACCTTTCAAGTATTTCAAATTCAACTTGCATATTTGGGCACTTTGGAACTCATCTAGATTATAACTTATGCTGTGAGACCCACTTATCCATTTCCCTGACACCTACAACATTCATGCGAATAAATTGTAACGATTAAACTTAATATTCGAACTTATCGGATTAAGTAGGTGTACGGAAAATAGAAAATTAGGGTCTACGCCGAATCACCCACAACAAATTCTAGTGGTCTACGCCTCTGATCCGCACAACTTTTCTGTCGGCTCTGAGCTGTTTTAGGTCTATGACAGATCAACTTAACATCGTCAGAAGCCTGCTCGACTAAATCTGGAGCCAACAGCTTTCGTTCTCCCACTTCTTCCCAACCTATCGGTGATCGGCACCTTCTACCATACAAAGCTTCATACAGAGCCATCCCAATACTTGCCTGATAACTGTTATTGTAGGCAAATTCAGCTAATGGCTGATGATCGTCCTAGGAGCCCTTAAAATCCAAAGCACAGGCTCTCAACATATCTTCGAGCGTTTGGATGGTGCACTCGGACTGATCATCAGTCTGCGGATGGAAAGTCGTGCTGAAATTCAATTGAGATCCCATAGCTTTTTGGAATTGTTCCCAAAAGTGAGAAGTAAACCTGGAATCCCTATCTGATGTGATGCTCACTGGAACACCGTGCAACCTTACAATCTCCTTAACATATAGATCTACCAAAGCACTGAGTGAATCTGTGGACTTGATGGGCAAAAAGTGGGCAGACTTAGTGAATCGATCAACTATTACCCATATGCTGTCATGACTCCGTCTGGACCGAGGTAATCCCACAATAAAATCTATAGTGATGTATTCCCATTTCCACATAAGTATAGGCAAAGGCTGTAACAAATCGGCTAGTCGTTGATGCTCTACCTTAACTTGCTGGCATGTAAGACATTTCGCCACAAAGTCTGCTATGTCCCGCTTCATGCCAGGCCACCAATACACTTTGTGTAGATTATGATACATTTTAGTGTTACATGGATGCAAAGTATATCTAGTGGAGTGAGCTTTCGTCAAAATCAACTTCTTTAGCTCCTTATCATCGGGAACACATATTCGGCCTTTAAACCTCAGGATACCATCATTGCCAATAACAAGATCTGATAACTTACCTATCTGAGCCTGACTAGCTGCCTCAATACATCGAGCATCCTGCTCTTGAGCAACTCTGATTCTAGTAATCAATTCTGGCTCAATCATTAAACTAGCAACTATACCATAACGATCAGAAGGCGTGACATTTAAACCAAGGCTTGCAAATTGCTCAAACAACTCATACTCTCGGACCATCATACAAGACACCATTCTCATATGCTTCCTGCTCAGAGCATCTGCCACCACATTGGCCTTTCTCGGGTGGTACAGGATATCACAATCATAATCCTTCAGACGCTCGAGCCACCTCCGCTGTCTCATATTAAGTTCCCGCTGTGAGGAGATATTTTAGGCTCTTATGTTCTGTAAATACCTGAAACTTCTGTCCATACAAATAGTGCCGCCAAATCTTTAATGCAAATAAAACTGCAGCCAACTCCAAATCATGAGTCGGATAGTTCTTCTCATAGTCTTTTAATTGGCGGGAACCATAAGCAATAACTTTACCATTCTTCATTAACACACAGGCCAGTCCTTGTGCGGAGGCATCACTGTATACGGAGAAACCCCCCAAACCATCAGGAATAGTGAGAACGGGTGCTGCAGTTAGCCTGCACTTAAGCTCCTGAAAACTGCGTTTGCAGGCATCATTTCACTCAAACCTTACATCTTTGCGCGTTAAGCGTGTCAATGGAGTAGCCAATCTGGAAAAACCCTCACTGAACCTCCGATTGTAACCAGCTAGACCTAGAAAACTTCTAATCTCAGTGACTGTCTTCGACCTCTCCCATTGCATCATAGCCTCAATCTTAGCTGGATCAACCGAAATCCCATCCTTACTGACAATATGCCCTAAGAAAGAAATTTGGTCCAACCAGAAATCACACTTACTCAACTTAGCATATAATTTTCATTCCCTGAGGGTCTGTAAAATAATCTGTAGATGCTGCTCATGCTCTTCCCTAGATCTAGAGTACACCAAGATATCATTAATAAAAATAATCACAAACTGATCCAAATACTGCTTGAATACCTCATTCATTAAATTCATAAATGTTGCAGGGGCATTAGTGAGACCGAACGACATAACCAGGAATTCATAATGATCGTCTCGGGTCCTGAATGTCGTCTTAGGGACATCCTCACTCCAGATCTTTAGCTGATGATATCCCGATCTCAAGTCTATCTTGGAAATGACCTGTGCTCCCTGAAGCTGATCAAAAAGATCGTCGATCCTGGGAAGAGGATACTTATTTTTAATGGTCACCCTATTCAACCATCGGTAGTCGATACACAGCCTTAAATTGCCATCCTTCTTCCGGACAAATAGCACAAGAACACCCCACGAGGATATGCTAGGTCATATAAACCCCTTATCTAGTAACTCCTGAAGCTGCATTTTAAGTTCCTCGAGCTCCACAATTGCCATTCAATAGGGAGGTTTGGAAATAGGTTTTGTCCCTGGCACCAAATCTATCGTAAACTCAATTTCCCTATCAGGTGGTAGCCTTGGAAGATTGTCCAAAAAAACATCAGGGAATTCTCTGACTACCGGAATTTCATGAAGCTCTGGACGTGTTTGTTCTACATCCACCACATAGGCTATAAATCCTTCATACATTAAACAATTCCATTAAATTCACTTTCAAGTAATTAGGTAAATAATTAATTTCTTACATTAAGTACTAGCAAAATTTACAATATAGCTAACGGGAGAAGAGAAGGTCACGGTTTTAGCATAACAATCTAAGATAACATGGTTCTTAGCTAGCCAATCCATGCCTAATATAACATCAAACCCATACATATTAAGCAAAATCAAATCGGCTATCGATTCCCTCTCTCCTACCCGTAGCTTACAGTTTCGATATACAATATCCGTCATCTGTGATTCCGTAAAAGGTGTATTTATTTGTAATAAGTGTCCTAGAGGTTCGGGTTTAACAGGCATATGCATAGTAATCATGGAGGATACAAAAGAATGAGTTGAACCCGGATCAAATAATGCAGTGACACTTTTATCAAAAAGATAAATAGTACCTTTAATCACTTCGGTAGAGGTGGTATCGGCAGACTCCCTATCTATAGCAAATACCCAACCTTGTGTCACGACTTTCTTCCCTTTCTTTGCAGCCGTGGCCTTACGCTGAGTAGGAGCTGTCGTCTCTGATTCCTCTGGCACCCTTGGTCTAGCTTTAGGACAATCTTTCACTAGGTGCCCTTTCTGCCCATAACCAAAACAAGCTCCTGTCAATAAATGGCAAAGCTAGGTACCGTGGAATTTTTCACAACGCTCACATGGCTTCATAATACTCTTCAGTGAGCCCACGGTACTACCAGCTGAGGATCGAGACTTGTCCTCTGAAATCTTAATCCCTATAGGCCTAGGAGTCCAATCGTCTCTGTTCCCCTGCTTAACTGAAAATTGGTCACTCGAGGCTCTATCATCTAATTTCCGCTTCCCCTTATCCTTAGCCTTACCACTAGCTCAAAAATCTGTCTGATGGAACTCATAGTCCTCTCACATAACTGAGCCTTACGGACTACCTCTGCATGGTACTGATGTCTAACGGATAGAACTTAGATCAAATGGATGGTCTCAAGCCCTCCATGAACTTGTAAATTTTGTGCTCCTCACTCTGCAACACCTTTGGATCAAATCTGCTCAGCGTAATAAACTTAAACTCGTATTGATCAACAGACATGCTACCCTGAGACAAGTTCATAAACTCCATCTTTAGCTTCTGCTGAGCAGTGCGTGGGATATACTGCTGATTAAACGACTCCAAAAATGAATCCCACGTGATCTCGGCATGCCTAGCCTCCAGAATAGTCTGAGTGGACAGCCACTAATGCTGCGCATCGTCCACTAATAAATAAGTCACCAAACCCACTTTCTCTCGCTCTGTACATGTCATATATTTCAACAGTCTAGTAACTGATTTCACCCAATTCTCTGCAGCTAAAGGATCCCTGTGTCCCTTAAATTTAGGAGGATCAAACTTCTGAAACTCCTTTAACAAAGCCGAACTACAATAAACCTGGGGATCCTGTTTGATGGGAGGTTGGGCTGGCTGTGGAACCTCGGGCTGTATAGGTGGGGCCTGCACTAGAGGAACAGGAGGCATCTGAGGAGCAAGCTCTGGTGCAAGAGGAACTGGTGGGGCTGGTGGTACGAGTGGTGCATTTGAGGCCATTTAAGACATAAACTGAGTAAACATCGTGGTCATCGCCTCAATACCCTGCTCAATTCTTGACAATCGGGTGTTAGGGCTACCCGTTGGAGATAGAGGAGGAATAGGCTCCGGAGACGGTACGGCTCGTCCCTGTCCACGTCCTCTGCCAGTACCCCTCCGACGATTACTCATTCTGCCAATACCACAACAATTCAAATAAAATTTAGTATAACTTTAATAGTTATACTCTAAATATATATATATTCAGACAAGTACAGTACTCGATGATGTAATCAATTTTAGCATAATGACACCAACAAACATCAGATTAACCTCGCTCTGATACCAATTATGTAACATCCGATTTTCTATAAAAATATCCAATTAATTGTTCTTATTTTCGGTTGGTTAGGCTGTTTGTCGGGTCATTCGTTCCGGTAACCTTTCTAAAATCGATAAATCAAATTTCCATTTATAAAATTTTATTTATATATATAAAATATACCACATACATACTGTTTATTATGTACATAAATATCTGTATTAAAATTTCGATGTACGTGGTAGTTCAGTTTCTATTTTCAATTTACAACCTCGAGATTTAACAACAAAATAAGTACTGTACAGTAAGTCTGAAATATATATATATATAAGTACAATATACCTTCTTCGGGCTAGTAGTGTGCCTCGAAGGATACTGTAAGGACCCAAAACAATGCTCCTCTACAATGAGCGGAAAGTATCACTGCAAATAGTTTGGGATGAAAATTAAGGGGTGAGTTTACGCTCAGTAAGGAGATATATATAAAAGTGTAATACTTACTATATGCAATTTAAAAATCATATAATATATTTAATTTCGTTGATTCAAAAGAAATAATTAATTCAAATAATAAATCGGTAACAGTAAGTCGGTAAATTAGTAATTCATATCAGTCGGTAGAGACGGTCAACACCCAAGAGACTCATGCATAAATGGTTTCGGTAGTCAATATAGGAATCAAGCATACCCAAGTTGGGCCAGGAATCCATCCCTAAGCTATTCCTATCGGTAACAATGGCCATTGCTTAATGATCCACAGTGTACATTGGGCATATGACAACTGTGGGACTGCGGACTTGCCCTAATGTCTCACAGTCAATAACATATAATTCGGTATCGGTAAATGCATGGTCATTACGGAGCAACAATCTCAAAATTCAATTAAATTCAAATATCGGTAAAATCAATAACTAAAAATAATCATTTAATAAATGATTTTCAATCAATCCATAATAATAGAAGAAAATATTCTCTATAAAGGAAAATCAATAAAATAAAATATATGTTCTAAAATAATTAAAATAATCTTTAGAACATATTCCACTTACCATAAACTTTAAATTTAAACATTTAAACATATTTAAGTGGTAACTTAAAGTAGGAATTTTTCTATAATTACGATGGGATCGAAATTAGGTAAATTTTTCGAAAATTTGACGGAATGATGATTAAGTCTTTCCTAACACCCTGCATAAAAATTCACAATTTATATAATTTCCAAATCAACCAATTTCTCTTGCAAGCACAGTATTTTCCTAACAACCTCCATATATATTCCTTACCTTATTTACTGTGCCGTATGGAAATTCAATTGCACCACTCCCGAAACTTTATTCCTTCGATCTTAAAGCTGCAAAAAGAATATCGATTCATCTAAACTTAATATCTAAATCAACTATAGTCATGCTTGCTTCTTTAAATAAAACTTCTATTTAAATTTCACTAATTGGTAAGAAATTAATTATGGCCAATTTAGTGTCCATTTTCCGAACTTCCATGCTCCCAACGTGAGGCTCATTATGCCAATATCCATCTTTCCATTTTTTTTCCCAAATTCCACTTTTTTCATATCATTCAATAATTCTACCATTTCCCTACATCAAAATTCCATCTTATTCACCAATCCTTGGGCATGGCCGAATCTATTCTTAGTGCTAAAGTCTTTGTTTTGTTTGACTTCAAGCTATAGCTAGTCTTATTATTTCATGACATTTATTTTCCTATTGTTTATTCCACCAAATCACGTTGACTCCCTCAAGATCCCTCTTTGGCCGAACACACCCAAATGGTCAATTTTTTTGTTTTGCCTAGTTTCACCTCATGGCTAGGCTTAACTCTTCACAAGCTTCATTTTCCTGCTCACCATACGTGTAATTCACGTTGGTTCATCATGAACCCTCTTTTGGCCAAAACCCTCTTCACTTCACACACTTAGTTTCATGTAAAATTAAGGCCATAAATATATCATTCATGCTTAGAACAACACCAAAACCAAGATAAAACTAAGAGAAAACAACACTTCATTTTCTTACCCATGAAAACTGAAACTGTAGCAGCAAAATACTCCTTCAATTTTCGGTTCCAACCCTCAATAAGACCAGCTATCAACAACCCTTGATGAGTAGAACAACTTTTGTTAAATGAAGTTCTTGATTAGGTGAAGATGGAAGATGGTTTCACAAGGAAGAATGAAAGAAAACTTGGCGTGAAAAATGGAAGAAATGAAACAGAGCAAGGCTGCTGGAGAAGATGAGAATTTCGGTCAACAAGGTCCACTTTATGGACCATTTTTATGTTGTTTTATTCCTAAAAATCTGTCCAATTTATTAAAATTACTATTTCCCCTTTTATTCCAAGTATTTTCAAGTTTGCCACATAATACTTTTCCATATTTTCCAATTTCAGATTTTATATTCTATTTTCATTATTTTTCATATATTATAGGTTAAATATGATTAAATATTAATTATTGAGGTGTTTTGGACTGGTCATGGTAATGAAATTACCAATTTACCCCTTGTCGACAGCTTTTGCCTTGTTCGCGTAATTTAATTAATGGGCTGGATCCACATGAAATATTTTTACGTGATGATTCTTCTATTTCAATATGTAGGTTCAAATTCAATTTGGTTTGATCGTTATTTAGAAAAATCTTTCCGGAGTATGGACACGATCGTCATTTTTAAATTGTTGGGCTATAACTAAAGTATAGAAAAGAAGAAGAATTTCAAAGAATGGTCTTCTTACCTTTTAAGTATTTCGAATTCAACTTGCATATTTTGGCACTTCGGAACTCATCCAGATTATAGCTTATGCTGTGATGCCCACTTAGCCATTTCCCTAACACCTACAATGTTCATGTGAATAAATTGTAACGATTAAACTTAATATTCTAATTTATCAGATTAAGTAGGTGTACAGAAAATAGAAAATTAGGGATTTCACAAAGGGAGCCATGACTCCTCAAATATTTTGAAGGGTTGGTTTGTATGAATTATGTCCAGAGAAAAAATCATTTCACTAAAAATATTTAAAAGTTTAAAATTTAATTACTTTATTTGAAAAAAATTAAAAATTTTCGAAATTTAAGGGAAATTTAATAGAAATTTTGAAATGCTTAAATTCACCCTTAAAAGTCCATCTAAGGAGTTGCTTTTTCCAAATAGTTCCAAATATCCTCTCACTTTAATGTACATGACTCACACTAAAATACAATATTCAAAAAGTAAAATATCATTTTATTTAACAATAGGATATATTTTTATTTTTTTTCTTATTATTAATAATGTCTATACATTTTTACATATAGAGTAAATTTCATTGAGATCCTTAATGTTTTACTATAATTCAAATCTAGTCAATTAGTTTGAGAAATGGACATTTTGGTCCAAAATTATAAATTTGATGGTACAAGCAAATTATTTTATTAAGTTACTATTAAAAAAATCTGTTAGCCTAAACATTTGTTACTTATGAAAAATCCATAATACGCTTTTTTGGTATTAAAAAATAAAAATCTTACATAGAGTAATTTTTTAAAAAATTATTTAAAAATAATAAATAATAATAAAATTCATTATTGATATATGGGAATATGATATTATTAATTCAAGTTTAATAATTGATTGCTATATTTTAAAATCATTTGCATTTTGGATCAAAGTATCCATTTTCAAAACTAATGGTCTAGAGTTGAATTATAGTAAAATCTTGAATACCACAGTGGAATTTACCCTTACAAATATAAAAATAATCATGTTGCATTTTTATATTTTCTTTATAATCTTTAATATTATTATTCTTATTTTATAATTATTTTTATTTCATTAAATTCTAATAAATAAATTTTTTCTAAGAAATATTTATCCAAACAAAATAGTCCTTAATGTTGAATTCTTTAATTGATACATTTTAAATATTTTTTTAAAAAAATATCTTCATTCAAAATTTTAAAATTTCTCGTCCAAATACACTACAACTTACAAATGTGTGTGTATATATATTACAATTTGCTAAAGGATTATAGCATAATTTATTATATTAAATTAATGTTATAATTTACTAAATGATTATAATTTACTAACAAATTTATAATACAATTTATTTATATAACATGTGTCATCATTTTAATTCTGTTTGTGAATTTTTTAGATTTTATTAATAATGTATTGGATAATTGTTCTATTATTGTATGATTATATTGTTAGTCAAGCTTCACTATATGATCATCAATCGCAATTGTTAAAATTAGAAAACTTGTTAGAGCTTAGATGTAACATAACAAGCATGTATATTTCAAGAAAAATTAATAATAAATTTTAACTCTCCCAAAAATACTAAACTCAAAGTTTCTATGCTTCTTTTTATTCTTACACGCACACTTATGTTTCCCACTAAATTTGAAATTACTTTTACAAACAAAATCTAAAGACTAACTCCAAGATTTATGGTCTTAACAGCTCTACTTCTTTCTCTACGGTAATTTTAGTTTGGTCTCCCTCAAAATCCACCTTTTATTTTGGATTTTGAGTTTGATTTATTTTAAGTTTAAATTATTATGTTTTAAAATCAATTCAAGTTGAATTTCAAAGATTGTCTGGATTAAATCCTTTTAATTTTTATATTAATTCGTTATTTTAATTATTTTGAATTAAAATAAAATCTGAGAATTAAAGGTTTTTTTTTTCAAATAAATTTGAATAAAACTCAAATAAAGAAGTTGGATTGGATGAATTTCAACTAACTTTATCTATAAATGTATAATCAGAGTCGGACTCTTTGCCAATAAAACTTTTGTTTAGTGGAAAGAAAAAATCCTTGAGATTTTAATAAATAAAAAAGTCTTAAGTTTAAGTTTTATCAAATATGAATTATATATCTAATTATATACAATAATTTCACCGTTTATGATAATTACATCACAATAGGAATATCCCTATGGCCCTATTTTAATTGAAGTCTGGAAAATCTACTTTTGGTTTTGACATTTGAATTTTTTGAGTAGGAATTATTTTAAATTTAAAGTATTAAATTTCAAATTAACTCAATTTAATTTTAACTAATTTCCTACCAGAGATTAAATCATTTCAAATTTAAATTAATTGAGCAAGTTTAAATATTTTATTTTTGGTCAAATCAATTCGACTAAAATTCAAATAACAAAGTTTTAAGATTGGATGAATTTCACGTAACTCTATCTATAAATTATAGCTAGAGTGGGACGGAAACAAAACTCTATGATAATTATAAATCACATTAATTTTTTTTGGTGTAATCACACGTATTTTATTTGTTTACGGTTTGAGATTAATTTTGTTTAGATTATTAGCAGAGACTGCAAATGGGCCTGTTGGATTGGGTTTGGGTTGGGTTATTTTGGATCAGATCATTTTGGGTTAAGGAAAAATCGGATCATTTTGGGTTCGAATCATTTCAAGTTCAAATAAAGTTAGGTTTGGGTCAAGGAAAAATCGGTTTATTTCGGATTCGGATTATTTCGAGTTTGGGTCAATTTGAATTTGGATCAATTTGGGTTCGAATTAATTCAGGTTCAGATTAGGTCAAGTTTGGGTCGTTGACTTTTTTAGTCCATTCAGGTTGGTCATATTTGGATTCGGGTCAAGCGGACGGGTTTTTTGGGTTAAGCCTTAGTCATATCTATGTGATTTGTTTGATATAAAAAATCAATTGAAACCATATTTCTAAGAATTACAAAACTCATGGAAATAAAATTTTCTTCTTACATGACCTATAACAAAATTTGGATTGAAATAATCAAAATATTTAATAATCTGTATGATCGTTTTTTTTATAATATATTTATCAATTTTCATAAATTAATTACATTTTTTTCATTTTATTTCTATTATCTATAATAATTAATAACTTTATAAATCAAAATGATTTAATAATCCCTACTAAATATCATAATACACTACTATACATCTCTTTAATTTCTCTTGATTTTTTATAGAAAAATTGGAGATATTAAGTGTAGATGATATAGCTTGTGTATTCTATTATAGATTAGCCATTAAATAATTATACATTAGGTTCAAATGAAAATAATATAAAAGTGAATATTTAAGTTTAACTAGATTCAAAAAAATATAACACTCATATTATTGAAAAAATTATATTTTTACTATAGTAAAATACTTTGAGAATGAATTTTAACATATAAATATTTATTGATAATATTAAATTTAAGTTTGAATTTTTTTGGGTTTGGGTTAATTTAGATTCAGATCAATTTGGGTTCGGGTCAATACGAGTTTGGATCAATTTGAGTCTGGATCAAATCGAGTTTGGGTTAATATAAATTCAGATGAATTTGGGTTCGGATTAATTCGAGTTTGGATCAGGTCGAGTTTGGGTTAATCTAAATTCAGATGAATTCAGGTTCGGATCAATTTGAGTTTGGATCAAGTCGAGTTCGGATCAATGTGAATTCAGATTCGGATCGGATTGGATTTACGTTGTTAACTTTTTAGTCAAATCTGATCAGTCGGATTTGAATTCGAGTTAACTGAACGGATTGTTTTTGTCGGGTCAACTTTTACCGCCTCTAATTATAAGTGATAAAACTTTGTCCATATTATCGGCCCTAAAATTCTAACCTTAAATCACATTAGTTATTACTTCAGATATTCAATAATTGTACTGCATGTGGTAATTACACATCACAACAAGAATAATACAGCGGGAAATCTATGGAAAATCTAAGAATAATAGCCACATTAGCCTTCATCCAAAGTCTTATCCTCATGGACCTCATCCGAACTGCAAGAGCTACGTACGGTTCATCCCCTATTCCCCTCATATTTACCTTTTCTTGCTGCATCCAACCGGCCTCGCAGGTCGTATTGTTCCTTTTCTTCAAAATATATTTATGCATTACTATTCCTCTTTACTTATTTGTTTT